>CM039672.1:203227837-213227837 GCA_022496015.1 Hordeum marinum | reverse complement strand
CCCATCAACAGTGCTGGCCGCCTCCCCAGCAACTCTGTCGTCGGCTCCTGAACCGCCGGTTTCCCAGCCGGCCCTGGTCGAACCGGCAGCACCCAGAGCGGACGGACCCGATGACGCGGTCGTCATGATGGTCATCGACCAGCCGGCTCCAGGGGCCGGCAAGCCAGGCTCGGGCGCTAACCAACCAACCTCGGGGGCTCCCGAGCAGGTCCTGGGGGCGGGCGAGCTGGTCCCGGGGGCTGATCAACCAGCCCCGGGAGTTCTCCAGCCGGCTGCCGTCGCAGCCCCCTTGTGTGCCTAGCCCATCTTGGCGTTCCTTTTACAAGGCGAGCTGCCTCCGGACGAGGCTCTGGCTAGGCAGATCCAACGTCGTGCCTCGGCTTACAGCATCATCAACAACGAGCTTGTCCACCGCAGCACCACCGGCGTCTTCCAGTGGCGTGTCGAGCCGGAAAAAGGCCAAGAGATCCTCCTCGACATCCACCAGGGCAAGTGTGGGCACCATGCCGCCTCCCGGACCCTGGTGGCCAAGGCTTTCCACCACGACTTCTATTGGCCCACGACTCTCGAGGCGGCCAGGAAATTGGTCGACGAGTGCGAGGGCTGCCAACGCTTCAGCACACAAAGCCACCTGCCGACAACAACCCTTCAAACCATCCCCCTCTCGTGGCCCTTTGCCATTTGGGGGCTGGACATGGTGGGCCCCTTCAAAACCGCTCGAGGCGGCATGACGCACTTGCTGGTGGCCGTGGACAAATTCACCAAGTGCATCGAAGCATGGCCCATCAAGAAGCTAGACGGCCCCACGGCCGTTCGGTTCATCGATGACATTACAGTACGCTATGGCGTCCCCCACAACATCATCACCGACAATGGCACCAACTGTGCCAAAGGCGCGCTCGTGCATTTCTGCTCCAAGCAAGGGACCCGGCTCGACCTGGCCTCCATCGCTCATCCGCAATCAAACGGCCAGGTTGAGAGGGAAAACGGCCTCATCCTATCCGGCATCAAGCCCCGGCTCGTGACTCTGCTGGTCAGGTCGGCCGGCTGCTAGATCGACGAGCTGTCGGCCGTCCTTTGGAGTCTCAGGACCACCCCTAACCATTCAACCGGCTACACCCCTTTCTTTCTCATGTATAGGTCCGAGGCGATCATTCCCACTGACATCAAATTCAACTCGTCTCGGGTCGCCCTATACACGGAGAAGGACGCCAAGGAAGCAAGAGAAGACGACGTCGACCTGCTCAAGGAGGCTCACGAGCTAGCCTTGAGCTGGACGGCAATCTACCAACAGAAGCTCCGGCATTATCATAGCAAGAGGATCCAACCGCTCTCATTCTGTGAGGGGGGACCTGGTCCTCAGATGGATCCAATGAACCGCCGGTCAGCACAAGCCGTCCTCCCCATGGGAGGGCCCATTCATCATCAGCAAGGCGCCACACAACAATGCGTACTATCTAATAGACGCCCAGAAGCCACAGAAGTGCAAGAGAGACGCCTCCAGTGAAGAAACGGAGCGTCCATGGAACACGACACTCCTGCTCCCGTTTTACTGCTAAGGAAAAGCCAACGTATGTATGTATCCTCGTCCTTTTGGGCTTATGAATGCAATGGGCGTCTGAAGCCGGCCCTTGGGGCACGCCCCGTTTTGTTTAGCTCAAAGCTTTCCACACTCACCGGCTCCCTGGTCCGGCTCCCGGGCCCGGGGGCTAGCCGGTTGGACCTAGAAGTGTCTCTCCGTAGAAAAGACTAAGTAAATGTGAGTCGGCCAAGCCTCCCCACCCTTACTAGCTACAGACCGGCACCCGGCTGTCTGGCTGACGGGGCCTCGGGGCGGCAAGGTTCGGCTCACACCAAAGGTCAAAGCGGGAAGGGATCTTTTCTAAGCCCAACCGAACCCTTGCCGCGTCTCTAGCCGCTTCACTTACCCCGAAAAAACCCTCCGCGATTCCTAAGTTTTGAAACGGCTCCCTCGAGGCGGACGCCCCGACCCAGCCACAGACCGGCTGCCGGCTGTCGAGTTGGCGGGGCTGAGGCCAAAGGGGAAACGGAGTAGAAATGCAAAGGGTCGAGGCGGGTGAAAAAGGGGTAAGGTGGAGGCGGCAAGATTCAAAGGGCATAAAACACAAAGTATTCATAATGTAAAGCAAAACGGCCCACGGCCGACGTTCAATTCATTGCATACACCCCCCCAGTGGGTGGATCGAACCCCAGTTCAAAGTGCAGGAAAGAAGAAAAAGAAAGAGCAAAACAGGAAGATGCCCGGGGGCTCAAGCCACCGGCGCGTCGCCAGCTGGTGCGTCGCCAGCCCGCATGTCGAGAGGCGGCTTGGTCCTCGTCCTGAAGGTGCTCGCAGCCTTCTGGTCGGCCGCCTTGCCCTTCGCAGCAGCCTCCTCGGTCTCTGCCATCTCGCTGCTCGAATCGGTGCTCTCGTCGGCGACTTCGGCGTCGTCTGGGCCCTGGGGGATGTCGAAGGAGTCCTCGGGCAGCGGCTCGCCATCTTCTCCAAGGGGCGGGAGGAACTCATCCGCGTCGACATACGACGCGAGCTCGTTCGCCTGCAAGACAAGGGCCGGCTCGCGAGCCTCCTGGTCCGCGGCCGGCACGTCCCACATCATCGCTAGCCGGGCGAGGTCCACCCCTCGGTACCATGAAGTGACGAACCGAAGCGCCATCTGCGCTCCGGCTCGGGCAGCCGAGGCTTTCCAGGCCTCGAGGCGGGAGACGGTGTGCTCAAGCCACAGCGCCACGCAATGCGTCGGAGCTCCTCCGCGGCCCGGCCACAGCACGGCGATGACCTCCTTGTCGACGGTCTTGAGCCGCTCCATGCTCCGCTCGAGATGGGTCATCCGCATCTCGACGGCAAGCCCGATCTCGTCCACATCCCACGGGGCATGCTTGTTGGGAGACGTAGTAGTAAATCAAAATTTTCCTACGTTCACCAAGATCTATCTATGGAGAAACCAGCAACGAGAGGGGAGAGATTGCATCTTCATACCTTTGAAGATCGCTAAGCGGAAGCGTTACAAGAACGCGGTTGATGGAGTCGTACTCGCAGCGATTCAGATCGCGGTAGATCCGATCAAGTGCCGAACGGACGGCACCTCCGCGTTCAACACACGTGCATCCCGGTGACGTCTCCAACACGTTGATCCAGCAAGGAGGAAGGAGAGGTTGGGGAAGGGCTCCAACAGCAGCACGACGGCGTGGTGGTGGTGGAGTAGCAAGGTATTCCGACAGGGCTTCGCCTAAGCGCTGCGGAGGAGGAAGAAGAGAGGTAGGGCTTCGCCGTGAGAGAGAGAGATCAAATCTTATCTCAAAACATCCAAAACCTCAAGTATATATAGGAGGAGGGACGTGGAGGGCTGGCTTGGCCTCTACTCCAAAGAGGAGATGGCCGGCCGAATTAAAGGGAGAGTCCACCTCCCACAAGGGAGGTGGATCTCCTCCTTTTAAATCCTTTTTGCCTTATCTCCTTATCTCCAGCCACATGGGCCTTTAGCAAAAGTATTTCCCATCCCAATAAGGGCTGACACACTTTATCTAACAGCCCATGAAGCCCTCTGGTCGTCACACCCCTCCCGGGGGTCCTCCGGCACCCTCCCGGCACTCCCGGTACACTACCGATGAGCCCGAAAACTTTCCGGTGACCAAAACTGGACTTCCTATATATCAATCTTTACCTCCGGACCATTCCGGAGCTCCTCGTGACGTCCGGGATCTCATCCGGGACTCCGAACAACCTTCGGTAATCACGTATACCATTTCCCTATAACCCTAGCGTCATCGAACCTTAAGTGTGTAGACCCTACGGGTTCGGGAGACACGTAGACATGACCGAGACACTTCTCCGGCCAATAACCAACAGCGGGATCTGGATACCCATGTTGGCTCCCACATACTCCACGATGATCTCATCGGATGAACCACGATGTCGGGGATTCAATTAATCCCGTATACAATTCCCTTTGTCTATCGGTATGATACTTGCCCGAGATTCGATCGTCGGTATCCCCATACCTTGTTCAATCTCGTTACTGGCAAGTCTCTTTACTCGTTCCGTAATACATCATCCCGTGGCTAACTCCTTAGTCACATTGAGCTCATTATGATGATGTCTTACCGAGTGGGCCCAGAGATACCTCTCCGTCACACGGAGTGACAAATCCCAGTCTCGATTCGTGCCAACCCAACAGATACTTTCGGAGATACCCGTAGCGTACCTTTATAGCCACCCAGTTACGTTGTGACGTTTGGCACACCCAAAGCATTCCTACGGTATCCGGGAGTTGCACAATCTCATGGTCTAAGGAAACGATACTTGACATTGAAAAGCTTTAGCAAACGAACTACACGATCTTGTGCTATGCTTAGGATTGGGTCTTGTCCATCACATCATTCTCCTAATGATGTGATCCCGTTATCAACGACATCCAATGTCCATGGCCATGAAACTGTGACCATCTATTGATCAACGAGCTAGCCAACTAGAGGCTTACTAGGGACATGTTGTGGTCTATGTATTCACACATGTATTACGGTTTCCGGTTAACACAATTATAGCATGAACAATAGACAATTATCATGAACAAGGAAATACAATAATAACCATTTTATTATTGCCTCTAGGGCATATTTCCAACAGTCTCCCACTTGCACTAGAGTCAATAATCTAGTTCACATCACCATGTGATCATATCATCATGTGATTAACACCCAATAAGTTCTGGGGTTTGTTCATGTCCTGCTCGTGAAAGAGGTTTTAGTCAACGGGTCTGCGACATTCAGATCCGTGTGTACCTTACAAACTTTCCATGTCATATTTGTAGATACTGCTCCCACGCTCCACTTGGAGCTATTCCAAATGGCTGCTCCACTATACGTAGCTGGATTTCTACTAAGAGTCATCCGGATTGGCTTTAAAGCTTGCATCATCGTAACACTTTACGATGAACTCTTTATCACCTCCATAATCGAGAAATATTTCCTTAGTTCTCAAGTTACTAAGGCTAACTTTGACCGCTGTCCAGTGATCCACTCTTGGATTACTCTTGTACCCCTTGACAGACTCATGGCAAGGCACACACAGGTGCGGTACACAGCATGGCATACTATATAGAGCCTATGGCTAAAGCATAGGAGATGACACTCATCTCTTCTTTATCTTCTGCCGTGGTCGGGTATTGAGTCTTACTCAATTTCACACCTTACAATACAGTCAAGAACTCCTTCTTTGACCCGTCTATTTTGAACTCCTTCAAAAACTTGTCAAGGTATGTCTTCGTCGAAAAAACTTATCAAGCGAATAGATCTATCCCTATAGATCTTGATGCTCAATAAAATAGTAGCTTTATCTGTGTCTTCCTTTGAAAAACAAAACTTTTCAAACAACCCTTCATGCTCTTCCAGAAATTCTACATCATTTCCGATCAATAATATGTCAACTACATATTCTTATAAGAAATTCCATAGTGCTCCCACTCACTTTCTTGCAAATACAAGTTTCTCATAAACTTTGTATAAACTTAAACACTTTGATCACCTCATCAAAGCATATATTCCAACTCCGAGATGCTTGCTCCAGTCCATAGAAGGATCGCTGGAGTTTGCATATTATTAGCATCCTTAGGATTGACAAAACCTTCTGGTTGTATCACATACAACTCTTCCTCACAGAAACCATTACGGAAACCTTGTTTTGTCATCCATCTGCCAGATTTCATAATCGAAAAATGCAGCAACTGCTAACAAAATTTTAATAGACTTTTAGCATCGCTACAGATGAGACAATCTCATTGCAGTCAACTCCTTGAACTTGGCGGAAACTTCTTTGCGACAAGTCGAGCTTTATAAACGGTGACATTTCACCATTAGCGTCTATGTTTATCTCAAAGGTCCATTTGTACTCAATGACCCGCCATTCAACAGGCAAGTCTACCAAAGTCCATACTTGGTTTTCATACATGGATCCTTTCTCGGATTTCATGGCTCCTAGCCATTTGTTGGAATCCGGGCCCACCATCGCTTCTCCATAGTTCGTAGGTTCATCGTTGTCCAACAACATGATTTCCAAGACAGGGTTGTCGTACTACTCAGGAGCAGTACGCGTCCTTGTCGACCTACGAGGTTCGATAGTGACTTGATCCGAAGCTTCATGATCATCATCATTAACTTCCTTTTCAACTAAGTAGGCTCTACAGAAACATCTTTCTGTGTTGTGCTATTCTCTGGTTGAAACAAAGGTTCAACAACCTTATCAAGTTCTATCTTCCTCCCACTCAATTCTTTCGAGAGAAACTCTTTCTCAAAAAGGACCCGTTCTTAGCAACAAACACCTTTTGCGCTTGGATCTGAGATAGAAGGTATACCCAATGTCTCATTAGGGTATTCTATGAAGATGCATTTGTCTGCTTTGAGTTCGAGCTCGCTAGGTGAAAAACCCATTTTCACATAAGCGTCGCAGCCCCAAACATTAAGAAATGACAGCTTAGGCTTCTGTCAAACCATAATTCTCACGGTGTCATCTCAACAGACTTAGATGGTGCCCTGTTAAAGTGAATGGATTTGTCTTTAATGCATAACCCCATAACGATAGTGGTAAAACGATAAGAGACATCATAGTACTCACTATATCCAATAGAGCACGACTACGACGTTCGAACACACCATCACACTATGGTGTTCCAGGAGGCGTGAGCTGTGAAACAATTTCCACATTGTCTAAAATTGCATACCAAACTCGTAACTTAGATATTCACCTCCATGATCATATCATAGACATTTATCTTCTTGTCACGATGATCTTTAACTTCACTCTGAAACTCCTTGAACCTTTCAAACATTTCAGATTCGTGTTTCATTAAGTAAATATCCCCATATTTACTCAAATCATCAGTGAAGGTAAAGAAAAACAACGATATCCACTGTGTGTTTCAACACTCATTGGACCACATACATCAACATGTATTAATTCCAATAAGCCACTTGCCCGCTCCATCATATTGGATGACGGGGTCTCAGTCATCTTGCCCAAGAGGCATGGCTCGCATGTCTCAACCGATTCGAAATCGAGTGAGTCAAAAAACATCCATCATCATGGAGTTTCTTCATGCGATTTATACCAATATGACATTACGTGGCAGTGCCACAAGCATGTGGTACTATCATTATTAACTTTGTATCTTTTGGTACCAATGTTATGAATATGTGTACTACTACGATCATGATTCGATAAACCATTTCGAGTGGGTGCATGACCATTGAAGGCATTATCCATGTAAACAGAATAACCATTATTCTCTAACTTATATGAATAACCGTATCGCACTAATCATGATCTAATCACGTTTATGCTCAACGCAAACACCAAATAACATTTATTTAGGTTTATCACAAATCCTGAAGGTAGAGAGAGCGTGCGATGGTGATCACATCAATTTTGGAAATACTTCCAACACACATCGTCACCTTTCACCTAGCTAGTCTCCATTTACTCCGTAGCTTTTATTTCGAGTTGCTAACACTTAGCAACCGAACCGGTATCTAATACCCAGGTGCTACTAGGAGTACCAGCAAGGTACACATCACTAACACGTATATCAAATATACTTCCATTGACATTACCAGCCTTCTTATCTACCAATCATCTAGGGTTTTTCCGCTTCAGCGAACATTCTCCTCATAACAGAAGCACTTAGTCTCGGGTTCGGGCTCAACCTTGGGTTTCTTCACTAGAGCAACAACTGGCTTGCCATTCCTGAAGTTTTTCCCTTCTTGCCCTTGCCCCTTTTGAAACTAGTGGTTTTCACTTAACCATCAACACTTGATGCTCCTTATTGATTTCTACCTTCGTGGTGTCAAACATCACGAACAACTCAGGGATCATCTTATCCATCCCTGGCATGTTATAGTTTATCACGAAGCTCTAGTAGCTTGGTGGCAGTGACTTGGAGAACTGCATTAATCACTATCTCATCTGGAAGATTAACTCCCACTTGATTCAAGTGATTGTAGCACCCAGACAATCTGAGAACACGCTCACCGATTAAGCTATTCTCCTTTATCTTGCAGGCAAAGAATCTTGTTGGAGGTCTCATACCTCTCAACATAGGCACGAGCTTGAGATCACAATCTCAGCTCCTAGAACATCTCATATGTTCTGTGACGTTCAAAACATTTTGAAGCCTCAATTCTAAGCCGTAATGCATGACGCACTGAACTATCACGTAGTCATCAAAAAGTGCCTGTCATATGTTCACAACATCTACAGACAACGCTTGAGGGAGTGATGCAGTTAGCGGTACATCAAAAACATAAGCTTTCTGTGCAGCAATGAGGACAATCCTCAGATCACGGACCCAGTCCGCATTATTGCTACCATCAACTTTCAACTTACTTTTCTCTAGGATTGTATCAATAAAACTGGGGAGCTACAGCGCGAGCTATCTACGACATAATTTGCAAGGACATTTTTAGACTAAGTTCATGATAATTAAGTTCATTTAATCAAATTATTAATGAACTCCCACTTAGATAGACATCTCTCTAGTCTTCCAAGTGATACATGATCCATGTCAACTAGCCCGTGTCCGATCATCACGTGAGACGGACTAGTCATCCATGGTGAACATCTCTATGTTGATCGTATCTTCTATACGACTCATGTTCGACCTTTCGGTCTTCCGTGTTCCGAGGCCATGTCTGTACATGCTAGGCTCGTCAAGTCAACCTAAGTGTTTCGCATGTGTAAATCTGGCTTACACCCGTTGTATGCGAACGTTAGAACCTATCACACCCGATCATCACGTGGTGCTTCGGAACGACGATCCTTAGCAACGGTGCACAGTTAGGGTGAACACCTTTCTTGAAATTTTATTGAGAGATCATCTTATTTACTACCGTCGTTCTATGCAAATAAGATGTAAACATGATAAACATCACATGCAATCAATATAGTGACATGATATGGCCAATATCATTTTGCTCCTATGATCTCCATCTTCGGGGCACCATGATCATCACTGTCACCGGCACGACACCATGATCTCCATCATCATGATCTCCATCATTGTGTCTTCATGAAGTTGTCTCGCCAACTATTACTTCTACTACTATGGCTAACGCTTAGCAATAAAGTAAAGTAATTACATGGCGTTTATGATTGACACGCAGGTCATACAATAAATAAGACAACTCCTATGGCTCCTGCCGGTTGTCATAATCATCGACATGCAAGTCGTGAATCCTATTACAAGAACATGATCAATTCATACATCACAATGCATCACATCACATCCTTTGGCCATATCACATCACAAGGCACATGCTGCAAAAACAAGTTAGACGTCCTCTAATTTGTAGTTGCAAGTTTTTACGTGGCTGCTATAGGTTACTAGCAAGAACGTTTCTTACCTACGTCAACACCACAACGTGATTTGCCAATTGCTATTTACCCTTCATAAGGACCCTTTTCATCGAATCCGATCCGACTAAGGTAGGAGAGACAGACACCCGCTAGCCACCTTATGCATCTAGTGCATGTCAGGCGGTGGAACCGGTCTCACGTAAGCGTACGTGTAAAGTTGGTCCGGGCCGCTTCATCCCACAATACTGCCGAATCAAGATAAGACTAGTAGCGGCAAGCAAATTAACAAACTCGACGCCCACAACTGCTTTGTGTTCTACTCGTGCATAGATTCTACGCATAGACCTAGCTCATGATGCCACTGTTGGGAGACGTAGTAGTAAATCAAAATTTTCCTACGTTCACCAAGATCTATCTATGGAGAAACCAGCAACGAGAGGGGAGAGATTGCATCTTCATACCTTTGAAGATCGCTAAGCGGAAGCGTTACAAGAACGCGGTTGATGGAGTCGTACTCGCAGCGATTCAGATCGCGGTAGATCCGATCAAGTGCCGAACGGACGGCACCTCCGCGTTCAACACACGTGCAGCCCGGTGACGTCTCCAACACCTTGATCCAGCAAGGAGGAAGGAGAGGTTGGGGAAGGGCTCCAACAGCAGCACGACGGCGTGGTGGTGGTGGAGTAGCAAGGTATTCCGACAGGGCTTCGCCTAAGCGCTGCGGAGGAGGAAGAAGAGAGGTAGGGCTTCGCCGTGAGAGAGAGAGATCAAATCTTATCTCAAAACATCCAAAACCTCAAGTATATATAGGAGGAGGGACGTGGAGGGCTGGCTTGGCCTCTACTCCAAAGAGGAGATGGCCGGCCGAATTAAAGGGAGAGTCCACCTCCCACAAGGGAGGTGGATCTCCTCCTTTTAAATCCTTTTTGCCTTATCTCCTTATCTCCAGCCACATGGGCCTTTAGCAAAAGTATTTCCCAGCCCAATAAGGGCTGACACACTTTATCTAACAGCCCATGAAGTCCTCTGGTCGTCACACCCCTCCCGGGGGTCCTCCGGCACCCTCCCGGCACTCCCGGTACACTACCGATGAGCCCGAAAACTTTCCGGTGACCAAAACTGGACTTCCTATATATCAATCTTTACCTCCGGACCATTCCGGAGCTCCTCGTGACGTCCGGGATCTCATCCGGGACTCCGAACAACCTTCGGTAATCACGTATACCATTTCCCTATAACCCTAGCGTCATCGAACCTTAAGTGTGTAGACCCTACGGGTTCGGGAGACACGTAGACATGACCGAGACACTTCTCTGGCCAATAACCAACAGCGGGATCTGGATACCCATGTTGGCTCCCACATACTCCACGATGATCTCATCGGATGAACCACGATGTCGGGGATTCAATTAATCCCGTATACAATTCCCTTTGTCTATCGGTATGATACTTGCCCGAGATTCGATCGTCGGTATCCCCATACCTTGTTCAATCTCGTTACTGGCAAGTCTCTTTACTCGTTCTGTAATACATCATCCCGTGGCTAACTCCTTAGTCACATTGAGCTCATTATGATGATGTCTTACCGAGTGGGCCCAGAGATACCTCTCCGTCACACGGAGTGACAAATCCCAGTCTCGATTCGTGCCAACCCAACAGATACTTTCGGAGATACCCGTAGCGTACCTTTATAGCCACCCAGTTACGTTGTGACGTTTGGCACACCCAAAGCATTCCTACGGTATCCGGGAGTTGCACAATCTCATGGTCTAAGGAAACGATACTTGACATTGAAAAGCTTTAGCAAACGAACTACACGATCTTGTGCTATGCTTAGGATTGGGTCTTGTCCATCACATCATTCTCCTAATGATGTGATCCCGTTATCAACGACATCCAATGTCCATGGCCATGAAACTGTGACCATCTATTGATCAACGAGCTAGCCAACTAGAGGCTTACTAGGGACATGTTGTGGTCTATGTATTCACACATGTATTACGGTTTCCGGTTAACACAATTATAGCATGAACAATAGACAATTATCATGAACAAGGAAATACAATAATAACCATTTTATTATTGCCTCTAGGGCATATTTCCAACAATGCTCATCAATGAAGCGGCCGTACCCCTAGAGGTGCTCCCGGTGCTCCTCAACGGCCCGCGTGGCGTGGCGGTGGGTCTCCGGGAACCACACTAAGGGGAAGAAGGGAAGAAGAGAAGGAAAACCAGATGAAGCACAAAGAAGCGGCAACCAGAAGGCAACCAATCGAAAAACAAAGAAACAAGCGCTTACCTTCGATCGCATCGTCCACATTGATGGCAAAGTTGAGCACCGCCGCCCGCTTGGCCTCCCGAGCCACTTCCGAGGCAACAAGAGAGCCCTTGGCATCCTCAAGCGACTTCTTGAGGCGGGTCACCTCGCCTTGCAGGGCGACAGTCCCCAAGGCGGCATCAGCCGCCTCCTTGATGGCCGCCTCCCGGGGCGCCACCTCCTTTGCCGCCTCGGCCTTGAGCCGGTCGCGGACCGCCTCGCCGTCAACCAGCAGCGCGGCCAGTCGGTCTGTCTCCTGTGCGGCCACGTGGACATCCCGCGCCAGCCGGTTCCGCTCGGCGGCGAGCCCGGTCTTTTCCTCCCGAAGGGCGGCCAGCTCGCCTGCGTAACAATGATAACATCAGTAAAACAGGCATAAAGCCGCCGACTCCCAGGGGCTAGAAGCCTCCACTCGCAAAATGCAACTCACCTTGCACACGGGCCAGCTCCTCCTCCAGAGCTTAGAAGCCATACTTGCCGCGGTCGTGGATGGCAACCGCCTCCGCGAAGAGCTTCTGCCGGAGGGAGGTTCCCTCTTGTTGCAAAAGGGGGAGAACGTCAAAAACGCGCTCGAAGGTGATCCATCCTGGCTGCCCATCACCCGGTCAGCCGGCCGGCATCTCGGGGGCTACACCCAGTGGGTGCGCTTGCGTGCCCCCACTAAAAATACTAAAGACGGAAGGAGAAGCTTACCTCAGCACGCCGAAGGCCGGTGTCTGCTGCCTCCCTGAACCGGGCCAGCTCCCGCTGGCACCGGTCCATGACACTCCCCAGATCCCCAAAGGGGGGGACCGGGCCACTTGCCGGAGGCTCTGGTAGGGCCGGCACATTCGCCAGCGCCTCCCATTCCCGGATGACCTCCTGCATCGACCGCAGGATTCGCCGAGCATGGCCGCCGCTACCGCCCGGGCTCGCCACGGCTCCGGCCGCTGGGGGCGGGGTGATAACGGCGAGGGACTGGGAGTCGCCTCCTGCCGGCCCCCCGCTGGGTGTCGTCGCCGCCTCACCTGCCAACCGCTCTGGCGCATCGGTCACGCCGGAGGGCCACTCCACCACCATAATGACCACCTCCGGCGGCGCCTCCGGCGTCGCCTCCGGAGCCGGCGGGATCACCTCCTCCCGGGCCGGCTCGGGAGAGGGCAGGGTCACCTCCGGCCCTTCATGCCGAGCCGCCTCAAGGGCCGGCTCCGTCACCATCTCCCGTGCGGGCGGAGGCGGCAGAAGATCCATGGCCGCGTCTCACGGCTCGCTAGAGGGGGGGCTTGACATGCGGGTGGACTCTGCCGCTGAGTCCGAGGCCCACGGTGGCTCGGTCGCCCCTTTGTGCTGCCGGCTGCTTGAAGTTCCGGAGCATGCGGCCCCTCCCCGCATGCCGGACCAGGAGGCTCGCAGCTCCGCGAGCCTCCTCTTCTCCTCCCTCTGGGTGGCCGCATGCTCGCGGGCCAGCCGGCTCGCGGCGTCCGCCTGCACATTGGGCGCCCCCTCCTCTTGGAGCTCGATGGGGTCACTGCAGCATCCAAGCCCCGGTCATTGATCGGCTCGTAAGATGAAAACAACAAAAAAGGGAAGAAGGGCAGAGGACTTACACGACGATGATGGGTAGGGTCTGCTTGGCGTGAGGCGACGGCTTCTGCGCAGCCACCTTGACCCGCTTCGCGTCGGGCGGTGGAGCCGCCGACCCCTCTTGGGCCGGCCTTTTTTCCCTGCCGGCCACCTCGGCGGCCGGGCCTCGAAGCGGGCGCTCCTTGCTCCTCCGGTCCGGGCGCGCTGCAGGAGGAGGTCCATCGAGGATCATCAGCTCATCGTCGTCGTCGTCGTCATCGTCCGTCCAATCGCGGATGGTGGGACCAAGAGGGAACTCACCCGCTCTGCTGGGTCCCCCGGCTGCTCCGGACCCTCCAGGTCCGCTGGGAGCGCCGCCTCGCGGCCCCGCCGGCTCGTCGGCCTCCCCGGAGGAGTCCACACCCTCTTCCGCGGGACCCCCTGTCAGGAAGTCCCGGGAGTCGGAGTCCGCCCGCTCTGTCTCGAAGATTTGCGAATGCGAGACGTTTGGGGTGTTCTGTTGCACCAGCCGCTGCGGTCAGCACCCCATCATAAGTTCTCCCGCCGGCTGCCGGCTGGGGATGTCAAGCAAAAGACAACCTCTACAAGAAGACTTACTAGGGGGCCGGTTGATGCGGTCATACGGCTCCATGCCGAACGACCAGGAGGCAGGCTTCAGCTTGAACGTCGTGAGGGCGTTCACCCGCTTCGCCACCTGAGTCGGCGTCAGCTCTACGGTGGACTGCCGGCAGGGGTCATGCTGGCCTGACATGTCGCAGATCCGGTTCAGCCTCATCTGAAGAAGCGACACCCGGCGCGATATGAAGGCTACCACCAGGTCAGAGGCAACCAGCCCCTCAGAGCTCTTCAGCTCCCCGATCCAGCCCAGCTCCTCCAGAGAAACGTCGCGCGGGGCCGATGCCAGCCAGTTCTGCTGGCACGACTGGCGGTCCTCGAACGGAGGCAACCCGATGTAGTCCATTGCTGGGTCGACATTCCGCACGTAGAAGAATGTGCGGTGCCACCCCTTGACGGAGTCAATCAAAGAAAGGGGAGGGAAGCGGGCAACGTTGCGGCAGCACACTACGGTGCCCCCGCACGCATTGTTAATCAACGGCTTGAGATAGAAAAGCACGTTGAAGAGGCCAAGAAAAGGAAGAACTCCCAGATACCCCTCACACAACGCCACGAAGGAAGAGAGATACAAGATGGCATTGGGACCAAGATTGTGGGGTTGAAGGTCGAGGGTTTCAAGGAAGAGGCGTAAGAAGTTGCTCACTAGGAGCGCGAAGCCCCAGGAGCAAGGTTGTCAAAATCGAGATTCTGTTATATGTTTCTACGACTTTACGATCCAAATTGACCTCCCTGATTTTATGATTTTACTTCATAGAATCTACGTTTTTACGATCCAAATAGTGAAGATTCTACGATTTACGATCCTACCATGTGAGTTTCGATCCAATTCAGAATCGCGATTCTGACAACCTTGCCCGGGAGAAGTGCCAGAGGAACACTACTCGTTCCCCTTGTTCCAGCGCCGGCACCAGCTTGCCGTCCGGCGCATGGGCAGCCACCTGCTTGGGCGGAGGTAGCATCCACGTCTTGCGTAGCTCCTCGATATTGGCATCACTAAAGAAGGATCCTCCCCAGCTGTCGCTGCGTCCGTCGGCCATCTCAACGGTGGGGCGGCGTGCGGGTGCGTGCATGGGCTCGAGCGTGGCAGCACGAGGAGAGGCGAGGTCAGGAAGCAAGGAGCAATGGCGAGAAGGGCTGCAAGGGGGCAAGGGGGGCAAGGGTACCTCCTCCCCTGCCCTTCCCTCCCCTTTTATATGGGAGGACACGACCGGGGACGTGGGATCGTCTGTGCCCGCGTTCCCTGGAAATCCCGCACGAGTGGGTCGCTTTGGGCCGTAACAGACGTATCGGGGCGCAGGGGATCCAGCCTCGGCCCTGAGGCCTACCGGGCTATGCCTGGGCCCTACCGGACTAGGCATGGGCGACGTCCCGTCTCCCTGCATGCGCGGGGCCCAGCTCATCATTACGCACCATGTGGCAAGTTGAGTGCCGGTGCGTGCCCTGGGGCGACGCTCCAGAACCCGAGGCGTCTGGTCCTGCAACTGGCCTGGCTGCCCCTTCGCCTTCGAGCCTGAGGCAGGCTAGGCTGGGGGGAAGCCGTCGGCACCCCACCGTCCGCTGGACGTGGGCCCCCGCCGGCTTCGGGGGCTACTGACGGGGTTTATATCCCCGGGTAGGCCAAGGCAACTGGGTCCTCCTGTCTCCGCTTCGAAGAAAAACCAACCGGACGGCTTGACGAGGCTAGCTGGGGACACGCCACACGAGCCATCTCTGGCTGGCGTTTCGCCCGGCTGGTCTAGAGGCCGAGCATGCTCCCGTCCGGCTGGCCAAGCAGCCGGCTGCCCACGAGCCGGGCTGTCCATTGCTTTGGGGACGAACACGCCCTGTCCCCTCTCCCTATCCGCAGGTACGGCAGTGCAACGTGACTGGCGGGGCGAGTAACCCTGTGGCCATAGTGGTCGCTGATGCACCGTCCCGCATGGCTACAGTCCATCCGTCCGGCCCGCTGACCTCAATGAGAGCGACCGGATGGGGAACAGTTCCAGCATGCCTCCGCCACTCGAGTGCCTGCCCCGGCATGGCTAAGTGCCGTCGGCTGTACCGACGATCTCGGTCGGCTGGCGCTAAGCGACGCCTCCCCGGGCGGCCCTTGCCGGGGCAGGTGGGGGAGGGCCAATCGCGGCGCCCGTCGGCGGGTCCCAGTAGGGATGGAACCGCTCAGCCGGCAGGCCCCGCCCACGACGAGACGAAACAAGCCGCAGGACCCCCTGGCCAGGCGGAGAGGCTGCCAGCCGGGTCCCTCCACCCTCGTACCTAAATGACATTGTAAGAGCTGGGGGGTTGGCCTATAAAACCCCCCGAGCCCCCATGTAACGGGGACAGGACCCCCGATCAAGAACACACACATAGGGAGCTCTCATACCCTTCCCAGTAGCAGAGAGAGACAAACCAGATGCTCCTTTCTTCCTCCTCCGAACACAGCTCTAGGAGCACCTCTATACACTTATCCACCCATCCAACGAATCCAAGCAGGACTAGGGGCATTACCTCCCACGGAGGGCCCCGAACCTGGGTACATCGCATGTCTCTACCTTCTTGTACCCAATCTCGCACCCGGAGCCCATCGGCGTCCTATGGCCCCAACACCACCGATAAGCCACCCTATGGCATCTGTCGTGAGAAAACGACGACATATGATGATGCCAAGAATGCAACGGTTTGAGCTCTCAATGAACGATATGATCAAGCTACTCACTTGAGAGCCCCCCTTTATAGTATGACAATCGATCCTATAACCCGGCTCTCAACTACCACCATGAGACTGGTAAAATAGAAAACTCTATCAAGGTCAAACCTTAGCCTTGCGCATAGTCCACTTGAGCTAGATGAGGACGATCTTGACTTCCTCAAGATGGACCACATTTCTTGATTGCGTTGGCTTGATGAAGACTAGATGATTGCTCCCACACACTCCACTCTCGGTGAGCCAGTCTTGGGCACATCTTCACAAGTCCATTGTCACCACAATGAACGGCAAGCCTCAAGCATGATCTCTTCGTGATGCTTCACTTGATCTTGCACATCGCAACCATGATGACGATCTCCACTTGATGTCATCTTCCATGGGATGTATGGGATCTGCCTCTTCATGAAAGCCCATGGAAATATACCTAACCCCACAAAGAACTCTCACGTAGACCATGGGTTAGTACACAAAGCCTAATGGACAATGCTTACCACACCATGGGATCACTTGATCCCTCTCAGTACATCTTGTACGCTTTGTGTGTTGATCAACTTGGTTCACTTTTTGACTTAGTATTGATGAAACTTGTATCTTAGCTTCTCTCTTCATAAAATGATGTCTTGAAGGTAAACATGAATGCTTACACAATCTTCTTCTTCAAGACATGCTTGCAGTAAGCTCAACTCCCACATGACAAATCTTTGGATAAACCTTAAATACCACCTTGGTCACCATATGAACTCCTTGAAACCCAACAGATGGACTTCAAGAAGTGCCTATGGACAAATCCTTCGAATATAACTCAAGGCAACCATTAGTCCGTAGGGGTGTCATCAATTACCTAAAACCACACATGGAGAAATGTCCTCTTACACCTGCAAGCTTAAATAATCCACAAATTTCATCTACATGTATTAGGTGCATATCAAAATGTTCAGTTTTGTCTCCTGCATAAGGATTAGCTCGTAGTTGTTCTATCATACCCGAAGGAATCTCATAAAAAATATTTTCAGTAGGTGCATTAGGTTGAGGGGAAACTAATTGTGGTTCCGGTTGAGGTGAAGATACCCTGAACAAACCCCTCAAAGGATTGTTTTCCATAGTAGCACGTGACAATAAATTTCAGCATGTAGTATAAGTTTTTCTTACCGATTTCCACTTACCAAGAGTGCTTCACTCCCAGAGAAGGGCACCAGAAAAGAGTCTTGATGAACCACAAGTATAGGGGGTCAATCATAGTCCTTTCGATAAGTAAGAGTGTCAAACCCAACAAGGAGCAGAAGGAAATAACAAGCAGTTTTCAGCAAGGTAATTTCTACAAGCACTGAAATTCTACGTAACAGGTAGTTTGATAGCAAGATAATTGGTAACAAGCAAGTAATTGTAACGGTGAATAGAGTGCATCAAGGTAGCCCAATTATTTTATGGCAAAGGGAAGGCCAAAATGGTCTCTTATAATAAGCAAAGTGTTCTTGAGGTTACACGGGTGTTGGTACACTAGAGTTTTTGGGCCATCTAGTGCCCCTTTACTCGTGCACGGGCAGTAGTAGCCGCCCTGGCTGCAAGGCCCAACAAAGATTGTCAAGAACCCGCACAGAAGACTCAAGACTACCGGCAAAACCTTGCCGGGAGGGCTGTAGAGCCTCTAGGCCCCCGGCAAGGCAAGGACCCGGCAAGGACCGCCAGCGCACAGGCAGGTGTCAACTCACCTTGATGCGTGTCGCGGCATCGACGTTGGAGGCAGCGAAGAGGCGTCGATGGGACGGGCCCCCGTTCCATCCCATTAACGGACTGAGGCCCCTAACGGTGCATTTAATGCTCGTGTCCTAGTCCATCAGGGTTACATATGATAGCACTGTAGCACTATGCATCCTGTGTGCACACTGCACGCCACTGTTGGTATCCCCTTAGATATAAAAGGAGGCCCAGGGCATTATGGAAAAGGACCTTTTGGCATTTAGACAGTTGGGCAGTTAGACAACCGGACAACCCAACGGTTAGACAGCTAGAGGTTACCAAGCTTACGTAGTAGCCGTTCATGGCACTCGTGTAGCTAGAACCCTAGAACATGATCAATATAACCAAGCAGGAGTAGGGTTTTACTCATTTGTGCGGCCCGAACCTGGGTAAAAACTCCCCATGTGCTGTTTACCAGACCGACTCTTTGTGTGAGCTCGCCCCCTGCCGAACCGAAAGGGATCCCCCATGATCCCATAGGTGTTCGTTCTCCACGACATCTTTGGTGCGCCAGGTAGGGGGCGCGTGTGTGGTACGAACCTGTTATGGTGATCCGCGCCCCAACTTCATCATCGCCATGCCCCCCCCCCCCGAAAGAAGGGCCTAACAACAGTTGGCCCATCCACTTCCGCTGTCCCTGTATCTGCACGGACAGGAGACGGCGTAGACACGGGTGGAGGAGGAGGAGGCAGAGGTTCGGAACTTCCGCGACGCTCCAGTGACCAAGGCCAAGCAAGCGGCAACACTCGCCACGGAGATGCCCATGGCGATGGTGGGAACCCCCACGACCCTGGGTCTCACGACAGAGCGGTACCGCCTATGGGTGGTACAGCGAACTCCGGGGCCGAAAGTGTATCTCCCAGGGCACCCACGCTGGCGCCTATGATACGACCTTCTCAAGACGCGCGTGGAGAGCTGCCCCACGGCACCCGCAGTTCTCAACGTCCCCACGGGAAAGCTCATGCACATCATTCCCAAGATGCACGGGACCAGCATCCAAGCGGGAGTGGCATGCCGATGCAAGATCGTGGCAGTGCACCTTCTAACACGGTTAGGAGTCAGAGCACCTCGCGTTCCTCGGCTGCTCGCTGCCGCCCACGGTGAAGGAAGCGGTGGCACGAGCGAAGCTACTCCTGAACTTAGCTCCTGATGTGGAGAAGCTCGACGAATGGAGACCCACCATTCAGAGCCTCCTTAGCCTCGCAGATAAGCTTCAGCCCACAGGGCCGCCTCAGACCAGTGGTGAAGTGCCCGGAGTTGGCGCGACCTCAGCGCATTCTCCTCCATGGCAGCATCATTGGTCGCCGACCCGACGGACCGACGCCTACGACGGTTACTCAACGGCGTCGTCTGACCTATGGGCGCACCGCAATCAGCGTCATGTTCTTCGGGAACATAGCAAGGACGACGCCCGAACCGCTATCGAGCGGCGACGGGAAGCGGGCCTCTAGTCGGACAAGCGTGTGGGGCCCACTATGGACAAGTCCGTGTCGGGGTACCCTGTCATCCTACTTTACGAGGCGGGCTGTCCAACGTTTACCCATGAGCTGCGGCAAGTCCAGTGGCCCAACTCCCGCATGATCAAAGTCCTGGAGAAGTATGACAGCAAGACCCACCTGTCAGAGTTCCTGAGCGTCTACACCTTTGCGGTGCAGGCTGCTAGGGGCCGCATCGACAAGATATTGGCCAACTACTTCCCATTGGTGCTCAAGTCCAACGTCAGGTCATGGCTGATGCACTTGCCGGACGGACCTGTGTCACAAGTTCGTTGGTGCCTTCATTGGAGGTCATCAAGCTCCTGGCTAGGAGAGTGATCTGCACATCATCCCCCGGAAGGAAGGCGAAACCCTACGCAAGTACATCCATAGGTTTAGCTACGTGCACCACAACATCCCAGACATTCACCCAGCCGCTATTATCAGTGCGTTCCATCAAAACATGCGCAACCGCAAGATGCGGGAGGAGATGGCGATGAATAGAGTCAGGGACGTCGTTGAGCTTTTATGCTTTGACAGACAAATGTGATTGGGTTGAAGAAGGGAGAAGACTCCCCAGCGAAGATGCCGGTGCATAGGTTGACTCCGAAGACGAAGACACCGCTGCCCCGACAAAGAAGGGCCAATGGTAGAACAAGAAGCACAAGGGCAAGACCGTGCTAGCCGTTGAAGGATCCGGCAACCCCGGCACTGCCAAGAAAGGCAATGTCGATGACCCCGGCAACGATGTTGTCGGATGCGCCTCCTGCCACGCGCTTGCGGCTGCCGGCAAGCCAGAAGACTCTAGCAAGCAGTATTGCAAGATCCATCACACCAAAGGACATGACCTCCAAAACTGTCGGCAAGTTGAGCAGCTTGGCGAGAAGCAGAGGGCCGAAAATGAAAGATGCGACAAGGAGAAGGGTCAAGATGGTGCTGAGGGGTCCGGCAAGAAGCGTGTTGGCTGAGGAGATCGCCGTGGCAAGCCCAAGCAACAGAAGGATCAGCCCGCCCGTGGCCGCGACAAGAAAGAAGGAGATGATGATGATGTCGAAGAGGACGACGAGTCCAGTGAGCATGAATTTTAGAAGTCTACAGAGATGATGTGCCTTCTAAGGAGGAGCATCGTCGCATTCCTCTTGCCACCAACTTAAAAAGTGGGAATGCGAGGTTAATGCGGCAGAGCCCTCTATTGGTGCATAGAAACCTCTGAAATGGTCCAACACTCCTATCATCTTCGATGCTGAGGATCACCCTGATAGCATAACTATGGTCGGGTGCTTGCCGTTGTTGGTCTCACCAACAATCCGCAACCTCAA
The DNA here is from genome assembly GCA_022496015.1 of Hordeum marinum. Lineage (NCBI taxonomy): Eukaryota > Viridiplantae > Streptophyta > Magnoliopsida > Poales > Poaceae > Hordeum > Hordeum marinum. The sequence continues at coordinate 213,206,761 of CM039672.1, read as the reverse complement.
GGTGACGAAGATGTTAGTCGATAGTGGGGCCAGCCTAAACCTGATCTCGCCCGATGTCATTCGGAGGCTGCAGATTCCTGATGAAGATTTCGAGCCGACATGCGCTTTCCAAGGGGTCAATTTGGGAAGGACTTAGCCAAAAGGCAAGGTCACGCTGCCGGTGACGTTTGGCAGTGACATCAATTTCAGAACGGACAAGATCGTCTTTGACGTTGCCGAGATTTCGTTGCCATACAACGGCATTCTCGGTCATCCGACACTAGCCAAGTTCATGGCGGCCACCCACTTCGCTTATAACGTGCTGAAGATGCCCGGACCAATGAGCATCATTACCATCCACTCCGACAAGAAGAGCACGCTTATCTGCGCCGACCAACTCTACTAGGGCGTAGTCATAGCACCTACCGCCAAGGCACTTGCTCCCGTCGCTAAAGCTTCCGGAGGGAGGAAGACTGGCAAGGCCTCTAGCGCACATTTCGGCAAGCACAGCTCTTCGGGGTGTTGCGCTACTGTTGACGATTCGCTAGAGAGCTCCACCAACAAGAGCAAAAATTCCAAGGCTACCCCACTAGAGACCAAGAAGGTGCCCGCCAAGGAGGATGGAACAAGGGGAACTTTCACCACAAGTTCCACCCTTGACAACAAATAGGAAAGCGTGCTCGTCGCCTTCCTGCAGGCGAATGTCAATGTGTTTGCGTGGCAACCATCCGATATCCTCGGTGTTCCCAGGAAGGTGATTGAGCACCACCTTGTCGTCTTCCCACACGCGCGGCTCGTCAAACAAAAGGTCCGAAAGCAAGCTTTGGAGCGGCAACAGTTTATTGCCGCAGAAATCAAGAAGTTAGAGGCAGCTGCCCTGATTAGAGGAGTACTCCACCCTACGTGGTTGGCCAATCAAATCGTAGTGCGCAAGGCGAATGGGAAGTGGAGGCTATGCATTGATTTCACACACATCAATAAAGCCTGCCCCATGGATCATTTTCCCTTGCCGCGCATCGACCAGATTATGGACTCCACCGCCGGTTGCGACTTGCTGTCCTTCCTTGACACTTATTCTGGCTATCATCAGATCTTTATGGCCAAGGAAGACGAAGAGAAGACTGCGTTTATCACCCCATGTGGTATGTACTGCTTTTTGCATATGCCTTTCGGGTTGCAAAGCGCTGGTTCTACCTTTGCAAGAGTAGTCCAGATTGGTTTTGAGCCCCAGCTACATAGATATATAGAAGCTTATATGGACGACATAGTGGTCCAAACCAAGGACAAGGCTACGCTCATTTCAAACCTAGAAGAAACATTTTCCAATCTATGCAAGATCAACATGAAGCTCAACCCCGAGAAATGTGTGTTCGGCATCCCATCCGACAAGCTTCTCGGGTTCTTTGTGTCTCAATGAGGAATCGAAGCGAATCCCGACAAGATCAAAGCAATTGAGAAAATTGAGGCACCAAGACGAGTCAAGTACGTGCGACGCCTTGCCGGCTGTGTTGCTGCTCTGAGTAGGTTCATCTCAAAATCTGCTGAGCGCGCCCTAAACCTTTTTTAAAATCTTGAAGAGGGCAGGTCCAATGAAATGGACTCCGGAAGCGGAGGCGACACTACAGGACTTGAGGAAGTACCTTTCCTCTCTACCAGTCCTAGTTGCACCAAAACCACAAGAGCCGCTGCTGTTGTACCTAGCGGCGACGAATCAAGTGGTGAGTGTTGCACTAGTGGCTGAAAGAGATGTTGACGAAGAGGTAGCAATAATGGTAGGGGCACCAAGCGATGAGCCAGGACAGTCTCCGGCAGAGTCTGGTGCTGGCAAAGAAGGATCTGCGCAATTGAAAGAGATAGTCCAGAAGAAGAAAGTGGTGCAGCGACCAGTCTATTTTGTCAGCTCCTTGTTGCAGGGGGCTAGATCAAGGTATTCTAGAGCGCAAAAATTGCTCTTCGACCTTCTTATGGCCTCAAGAAAGCTACGCCATTACTTCCAAGCACATGAGATCACCGTTGTCACCCGCTTCCCTCTACAACGGCTATTGCAAAACCTAGAAGCTACCGGCAGGATTGTGGAGTGGGCCCTGGAACTATCAAGCTTTGGTCTTAAGTTTGAAAGCACTTTGACCATTCAGAGCAGGGCCTTGGCGGAGTTCATTGCAGAATGGATCCCAACGCCCGATGAAGAGATTCCAGAGTCAACTCTCCTCGGCAAGGAGACTGATCAAGAATGGATCATGTATTTTGAAGGGGCTTTCTCGCTGCAGGGCGCTGGTGCTGGAGTGTTGCTTGTCGCACCCACAGGAGAGCACCTCAGATATGTGGTCCAGATGCATTTTCCACAGGAGAGATCAACGGATAACACTGCTGAGTACGAAAGGCTGCTTGCCGATCTCAGGATCACAGCGGACCTTGGGATCAAGAAACTTATTACCAGGGGTGATTCTCAACTTGTCGTCAGGCAAGTGAACAAAGATTACCAGAGTCCGTTGATGGAAGCTTATGTAGATGAATTGAGGAAGTTGGAAGAATGTTTTGACAACCTGCAAAAGGAGCATATTCCACATGCAGAGAACAGCGTTGCCGATGGCCTGTCAAAGTGTGCCGCCCTTAAGTTACCTATGGAACCAGGAACTTTCGTACTCCAACTAACTCAACTCTCCATGACACGATCAACTAGACAAGAGAAGATAAGAAAGTTAAGTTCCGACAAGTATTTCCCGGCAGAGCTCCCCGATGCCGTCGGTGAGAAGGTTGCCAAAGGGAACGACAGGCTTGTTGGTGAGTACTATGCTCCGGCGAGGCCCCCGGCTCTTGCCGTAGAAGCGTACGCTCCCGCCAGGCTTGTCGGGGTGTAGCAGACTCTGGCAGGCCCTTAGGCCCTTGCCATGGAGGCAAATGCTACCCTGACAGAGGATACACCTTTAGTCCTTGTTGTCGAGCCACAGTCTCCAGCATGGGCACAATACCTTCTCCAATTCCTTCAAATAGGAGAACTCCCCGAGGAACAAGAGGAAGCAGAGAAAGTAGGCTGCCGGTCTCATATGTACAGTTCGTGGACAACGTCCTGTACAGAAAGAGATCAAACAGCGTGAAACTCAAGTGCATTTCTCGGGAGCATGGACTAGAGCTATTGGTAGAGATACACGATGGCATATGTGGCTCCCACATAGGATCAAGAGCACTTGTCGGAAAGGCATTTCGGCAAGGTTTCTTTTGGCCCACTACCCTCCAGGATGCAACTACATTAGTAACCAAATGTGAAGCATGCCAGTTTCATTTGAAGAAACTACATCAACCAACACAAGCCCATCAAACAATCCATCTCTCCTCACGGAATGAACTGGATTGATGAGTTGCCGATGCTTCTTTGGTCAATCAGGACGACACCAAATCGAGCTACCGACCAGACACCCTTCTCCCTTGTCTATGGGGTGGAGGCAGTTCTCCCCACGGAACTCATATACGAGTCGCCTTGAGTGCTCGCTTATGATGAGCTTGAGCAAGAGCAGTTGCGGCAAGACAACGCGATGCTCCTTGAGGAAGACCGTCTTCAGGCTGCTGTGAGAGATGTGCGCTACCAGCAAGCTTTGCGCCGCTACCATAGCTGCAAGGTCAATGCCAGAAATCTTGAGGAAGGCGACCTTGTTCTTTGGTGAGTTCAGTCTGCCAAGAATCCAAACAAGTTGACACCAAAGTGGGAAGGCCCTTATCGGGTAGTATGAGTCACCAGGCCTGGCGTAGTCCACCTGGAGACCAAAGATGGCATCCTAGTGAGCAACTCCTGGAATATCAAACATCTTCGAAAGTTCTACCCATGAGGCGCGGTTGCCGGGCCGGCCCCGGCAACCACCTTTGTACAAGTCTTGCCGTTGAAGCATGTAATCCTTGATACAATGCCAGGCTCAGGCCCTGTGCGTAGATAAATAAAGATAAATGTTCTCCAATCCTTTTCGATTCTCATGTTTACTTATGTGCATGTTTATCTGAAGTGTTGCATTGCACTTAATCCCGGCAAGGACTAACGGACCGCCAAGGTTCCATATCCATATTTTCTCTTCTTTCTTTTTCTCAAAGGATAGAAGGACCCATCGCATGCAGCTTTTCCAACCGCGCCTAAGGAACATGATGTGGCGCGCTGGATACTCAACGTCCACCCACGTTGTGCCATTGCATCACCCTGCCACCTGCAGCCATAGGAAGGGTGACTCGTCATGCTCCACCGCCCCTGGCGAAGAGGCATGGGAGGCGCAGACGGCTCCGAAGGGGACCGCCCAGCTCGAGGACGAAGTCCAGTGCCGTCCCCTCAATGTGGGCCTCTTCTATGGAGATGCCTCGCATCGGAGGATGGGTGGAGCAGCACTCCGCCTCCCCCGGCCTTGGCCTCCACGGCATCCACGGCCCCTCGCGCCTCCTCCACCAGGCGAACTCGAGCCTCCCTCCGGCTCCATGGCTGAAGCGGCGGCATGATCCCGACGAGAGCTCCTCCTCACAGCTGAGGAAGGTGGTCGCCCTCAGCCCGTGTACATGGGGAAAGGCGGGCGCTACCTAAATATTGAGAAGACGAGGGGGATGGCGAACTGCAGAGTTTTGCACTAGAACGGCGGAAGAAGGATGGATGAACTCCGCCCCCACTGTCCCCAATTTATAGGAAGCACGGGGGTTGGCTCTCCCCCACTCGAAAGGACGTCGTCCACCTCCTCCAACAACGGCAGCCTCAATCACGGGGCGAACAACAACCGCCCCATTGCCCCAATCCATGGTGCCATAGTTACTGCCTTTTCTCAAGGACTTTAAATCACGGGCTTCCATTTCTCACTCCCCGCTATGCATGCGGTGAGCGTGGCGCAAAAGACCTGACACGGTAATTAAAAACTCGACGGCTGCTCCGCGCACGTATCCCCTCTACCCGCACTCAATGGGCATTGTGGGGAAGCGCAATGACCACAATTGCAAGGCCCCGCCACGCGTGTCTATGCACTGGTTGGGCCTAGCCCAACAATGCCTCGCGACGTGTATGGCCCAGGCCCGGGGGCTCCTGTCGATGCACTAGAGTGTTGGGGCCATCTAGTGCCCCTTTACTCGTGCACGGGCAGTAGTAGCAGCCCCGGCGGCAAGGCCCAGCAAAGACTTGTCAAGCACTAGGACAGAAGACTCAAGACTACTGGCAAAACCTTGCCGGGAGGGCTGTAGAGCCTCCAGTCCCCCGGCAAGGACCGCCAGCACACAGGCCAGGTGTCAACTCACCTGAATGCTGTCGTGACGTCGACGTTGGTGGTAGCTAAGCAGCGCCGATGGGATGGGCCCCCGTCCCGTCCTACTAACGGACCGAGGCCCCTGACGGTGCATTTAATGCTCTTGTCCTACTCTGTTAGGGTTAGGTATGATAGCACTGTAGCACTGTGCATCCCATGTGCACACCGTACGCCACTACTGGGATCCCCTTAGGTATGAAAGGAGGCCCAGGGCGTTACGGAAAAGGACTTTTTGGCTTTTAAACAGTTGGGCATTAGACAACCGGACAACCCAACGGTTAGACAGCTAGAGGTTAACAAGCTTAAGTAGCAGCCGTCCATGACGCTCCTGTAGCTAGAACCCTAGAACACAATCAATATAACAAAGCAGGAGTAGGGTTTTACGCATATGTGTTGCCTGAACCTGGGTAAAAACTCCTCATGCGCTGCTTACCAGATAGGCTGTTTGTGCGATCTCGCCCCCTTCTGAATCAAAAGGGATCCCCACGATCCCATAGGTGTTCGTTCTCCATGACAACATGAATTTCATCTAGTCACTTTCATCATATTGGTTTGATTCGCGTTCACTACTTTGATAATTTGATATGTGGGTGGATCGGTGCTTGGGTGTTGTTCTTACTTGAACAACCTCCCACTTATGATTAACCCCCTCGCAAGCAACCACAACTACGAGACAATTATTCAGATAAAATTTAACCATAGCATTAAACATGTGGATCCAAATCATCCCCTTACGAAGTAGCACACAAACTAGGGTTTAAGCTTCTGTCACCCTAGCGACCCATCATATAATTAATGTTGGGTTCTACCGTAGGTGCATCGCGTGCGAGTTAAAATTTCCTATGCACGGAACAACCAAGAACATGCTACGGAGATGGATCACAGATAGTTACCACTAGACGCGCACTACCATGCAGTGGAAGTAGAGTTGGGGTAGTGCGTTCGTGTGGTACGTCTCCTCCTTGTCCGATCTCCCTTGAGCAGCCGTTTCGATCTCCCTCGAACAGTCGGTCGCCGGATCCCGTGTACAGGTTTGCCGGAGTGGCGCAAGTGCACCGCCTCTAATGGTATCTGCGCATGCAGGAGGAACACCCGTGCGGCGGACTGCTAGGTCCGATCACACGGTCAGCGGCGGCGAGTGGAGGTGGCTAGTTGCAACTCATGCAAAGCCCTAATGACGAATCCAAAGCGATCAACCGGATGGGTGTGCCGCACCTCCACTATATATAGGCATCCGGTGCGGGCTCAACTCTTGGGCCTCGCACGGATCCTAAAGCCCACGTGTTCCTTCCCTTAAGTGTGTGACCCTTTAGGTTCTCATCCACTTGGTCGTGAGTCAGATTACATCGGACTCGACCGGTCGGTAGCGGTCTCTAGCAAGACGTGCCGACTCCAAGTGTCTAATGAAGCTGATTAGGCAAACTTGTACTTCACACTTCTGTTCCCTTTGCCACACGATATATGTTGTCATGCACAAGGCGATATGGTCATCCTTGTTGCAGCACGATCTCTTTCTCGTTCCGGTGAATCCGACCAACACTTCGGATTATCTCATAATCCTCATCGCATGGCCATGCTTATCTAGGTTGGATCACCCGAGGGGCCCAGAGTATATCTCTCCTGATCGGAGGGGCAAATCCCATCTATCTCGACCATGTCTCGCAGCATGGGTCTGGACAAGCCGGAAACCTACCTTTGTAACTACCCAGTCATGGAGTAGCATTTGGTCGGCCCAAAGCAAGTCTTTCACCATCCCGAGTACATGCGCCAGCTCAGGTCTTAGGACATAGAACATATGTTGTACTAGAGACTCACAGATGACCTATCGCTGCGTCTCATAGTTGGGTCTATCCAACTCAGACCTTATGTCAACTCGGATCCAACTATGTCGAATCCGACCAGACCTTTCTGAGTCCATATTATCCGGCTAGCATCCAATGCTACATGGTGAGTGAGACCAGACCATCCACCGTGTCATATGCTAGTCTAACTGGCTACGCGTCCACACAACCCTTTCAACTAGGGACCATTTAGGACAGTCATCATACAATGCATAGTCTCACAAACAAGTCACATACTTGTTAATACACATCAATGATAATGTCCAAGGACTATCTTTATTCATAAACACATAGGAAATATCATCATACATGATTGCCTCTAGGGCATATCTCCAATAGTCTCCCACTTGCGCTAGAGTCAATCAAATAGACACCAAATGCCCATAGCTCTAACGTGCCCCTCATGCTTGGGTTGTGGAAGTGGCTTAGTCAATGGATCTGCAACATTTGCATTCGTATGAATCTTGCACAAATTGTTATCACCTTTCTCTTCGAGCTTTCGTATCAAGTGATATTTTCCGTCTATGTGCCTGGTCTTGTGGTGTTGTCTCGGCTCCTTGGCATGTGCGATGGCACCTGAATTATCGCAATAAAGGTCCAATGGTTTTGACCAGCCCGGGAACACACCCACATCTTCCATGAACTTCCGAATCCAAACACCTTCCTTTGCGGCTTCACAAGCCAAAATGTATTTGGCCTCTGTTGTGGAGTCAGCCACTATATCTTGCTTGGAACTCGTCCAGCTCACTACTCCTCCATTCATGACATACACGAATCCAGTTTGCGATCGACAATCATCGCTATCAGTTTGGAAACTAGCATCAGCGTAACCCTTTACGCAGAGCTCCTCCTCACCTCCATAAACTAGGAACATCTCTTTAGTCCTTTTCACGTACTTTAAGATAGTTTTCGCCGCTGCCCAGTGACTCTCACTTGGGTCAGCTTGGTATCTGCTTGTTAAGCTTATTGCATAGGCAACATCAAGCTGTGTACATAGCATGGCATACATGATGGATCCAATTGCCGAGGCATATGGAATCCTACTCATCGGGTTTCGCTCATCAGAAGTCGTAGGACTCTGAGTCTTGCTTAGCCTTACACCATGTGAGACGGGCAAGAACCCTTTCTTGGCCTCACTCATGTTGAACCTCTTCAACACTTTGTCTATGTATGTGCTCTGGATTAAGCCGAGCAGCCTCCTCGATCTATCTCTATAGATCTTGATGCCTAAAATGTAGACTGCCTCTCCAAGGTCTTTCATTGAAAACTTTCCATTCAATGATTCCTTGACTGAGTTCAGCATCAAAACATCATTTCCGACCAGTAGTATGTCATCCACATACAAGATCAAAAATACTACCGAACTCCCACTAGACTTCTTGTATAAACAATAGTCCTCTTCGTTCTTGATGAAACCAAGGTCAACAATGACTTCATCAAAACGAATGTTCCAACTCCGAGCTGCTTGCCTCAATCCATAAATGGATCTCTTGAGCTTGCATATTTTACCAGCGTTAGTTGGATCGACAAAACCTTCGGGATGTATCATGTATACATCCTCTTTTAATTTTTCATGAAGGAAAGTCATTTTTACATCCATCTGCCATATCTCATAATCAAAATATGCAGCTATAGCTAGTATGATCGTCACCGACTTTAGCATCGCTACTCCCACTGAAGTATGTAGAGTAATTCAAGCCTTAAACAGAACTACTCCCACTGAAGTTGGCATCCCTCCACAAACTCTCAATGATTTAGGACCCGCCTAGCGTGAGCGACTAGTGAGATTTAGCATCACTGCTAGCCAATTTGCCTATTTGGTAAGCAACTCCTTGCTAATCGTATCTCTATATAACTCCTGTCGGTTGGGTAGGTATCTCATACCCCGGCTTCCAACCTTCTCTGCCACAAGGCCCAAAACCATTTTGATAGCCTTGTCAAGTTAACCCGATGTAGTGCATGTCTGTGTCTGACATGAACCCTCTAGTTCGAGAACACCTAGTAGCACCTCAATTTTATGAGCCCACCACTAGACGTACTTGACGTGCGAAGGTGCAACATCCGGAACGGCAATATACTTGATATTAATGAGGGATCTTTCTACCATTATAACATGCATAGAAACAAGAAGCAATATCAATCACATATAAACATAAATATGTGAAATAGTATGGCTCCTTCATGGGCGTCCTTCCATGGCCGGCTCCTACTCTGATGACCAAGGCGGAACTCCATCTTGTTCGTCACGCTAGGACACCAAGCCCTCGAACTTGATCTCTGTCCTCCAACTACTACAACTAGTAATGAATTTACAGAGAATCACAAGTCGACAAGCAGGTCATTATACAATATAATGACAGCACTTTGGCTCCTGTCGGCTGACAATCATGACACGCAGGTCATGTTAGTTACACACATGCATCACATACATATGAGTCATACTATTCACATACAACCTGCAAAACTAACTTATGCATAGAATCGCATTCTACCAGTTTATGTGATCGTGTACAAAATACAAGGCGCTACGCACATTTTCGGAAATCACAGATCGCATATGCACTCCGATCACGCCAAATTTTCTGATCTGACCGATCTCATCGATCATCGCAAACCCGATTTGGATTTACGTTTCACGGTTAACCCCGATGGAGGATACCGACCGGTAGGGGTAGGTTTAGGAATGGCAATAGGTCAGGTTTGGGGAGGGTGGAGCTGGTCCAAATCCAACCCATGACCCATCTTCCTACCCTCTGCCCATCCACCAAAGCCTCCATGGGCACAAATTGTGCCCATGCCCAAATCCATTGGATATCCAGATACCCATGGAGCTCCATGAACATAGAAAATTTAGCATGAAGCCTTCCGAAAGATCAAATTAACTCATTATCATTTATTAACTAAGATTAGCTTTAATAATTATGTTAGTGGAGTTGTGGGGAATTAGGGAACATGGGCTGAACTTTGACCTTGTGTGACCGCGAGTGACTTGGAGTTGTACATTAGCTTAGTTTAGTGTCACTGTCATAGGGTCCCAGGTGCCATATGGGTATTTGTTGGATATCCATGGAGCAAAAATTACAACCATGCCCAAAACCTCTGCTCACGGGTATCCAGATCCACGGATCCATGGGCAAAAATGCGCTCCATACCCTTGCCCAACCGGGTCGGGTATCCGCGGGTATCCAGATCCATGGATAAAATTCCATCCATAGGTAAGTTGTGTCACGACCTCATCGATTCCGATTGACAGAAAACATATCCTCAATCTATCCTGATGTGCAATTGATCTCATCAACTGTACACATAGCCGATGTCATGAACGACGACGGATCTCATCCGCCGCAGAAAGGATCGAGATGGACCTAGAGGGGGCTAAATAGGTACAATTACAAATTTTAATTGTTACTTCGATATTTTAGGCAATAATGCGGAATATGAAAGTGAGCCTAACAATTACAAGTAGGATACTAAGCAAGGTAAGCCAGAAACACAAGTGGGTAAGTAAGCAAGCACAATAAGATATAAGTAAGAACTAAGAGACAAGTAACCACAAGTAGGAAGTTAGGGTTAGGAATAACCGCAACTTCGAGAGACGATGATGTATGTCGATGTTCACTTCCTTGGAGGGAAGCTACGTCACCGTTTAGAGAGGTGGATGTGACCACGAAGGCACACCAATGCCACGAAGGCTCACCCTATTCTCTCCTTGAGATATCACCACGAAGGCAATTCCCAACCACTAGTTGTAGACCTTTAGGTGGCCTCCAAACCCTCACAAACTTTCCGGGGGGTAATCACAATGTTTATTCCTCTCCGAATTACTCCTACCGCCTAGGAGTCTCCAACCTCCAAGAGAAACAAGAATGATGGGGAAAAAGCTCAAGACTTGCTCAAATCATGAATTCCTTTGGTGCAAAGAAGGGGAAGGAGTGGATCTATCACTTGGGTGGACAACTTCTATCAAATTCTTTCAAATCCCTTGGGGATCTAAGATTTGGTGTGTGAGAGTGAGGGAGAGGGAAATGTGTTCTTGGGTAAGCTCAAAGTGAATGGTCAAATCTCTCCAATATGGGAAGAGAGGTATATATACTGTGAGAGCACAAGTGACCGTTGTAGTGTAAGTGACCGGGTAGGCCGTACATCCGGGCTAGAGGCCGGACATCCGGCCTGGCAAGGTATATGGAAAACAGGGCAGGTCAGAGGCTAAAGCAGAGGGCCCGGACATCCGGGGCCAAGCCCGGACATCCGGCATGCCAGGAAAGCCCGGACATCCGGCAAATGGCCAGACATCTGGCGTGTCCACAGAATGGTTATACAGAACCTTGGTTTCATGCGTAGTAGTGTCCGGACATCCATGATGGAGCCCGTACATCCGGCGTGGAAGTAGGGCCCGGAGATCCGGCTTGCAGCCCGGACATCCAGCAACCCCAGAGGCAGAGGCATTACCAAGGGAGAAATTCATAGATCCAAACAAACTTTGAAGGTGGGATATAGTGGCATGAGCAAGTCTTTTACTAACCCTATCGATCCCCTCTTAATAGTGTGGGATCCTATACTCAAGAAAAAAAACAAATATGCAATCTTCTTGATACTTCTTCCTTGAGTAAGATTAACTTCATTTGTTCATGATCCACACCCTTTTGATAAACCGGGGACTAACACCTGAGATTCACTTGACGAACATAGTTAGTCCCCTACATGTATATTTTCATCAACATCAAAACATGATGTAAGGGCATGATTGCACTTTCAATCTCCCCCTTTTTGTTAGTTGATGACAATCATACATGTAGTATCATAGATGCAATAAATAAATTTAGCATTGTAAATCATCAGAGCATAATGCAGTATATGTTCCTATTTGCTTTCTGCTCCCCCTCAGTGTGTGCATAGAGATGATTGTTCTCATCGATATCATATGTAGCTCAAAGAGAAAAAAATAAAAAAAAATAGGGAAGTATAATGCACATATGATACAACCATAATAACCCATAACAACAATCCATAGCCATAAGGATAGCAACATAGTCTCAAACACTGAAGTACCATATGTAGCATACATTAAGAGTTTGAATAATACAGAACACAAATAGATAACATATAGTATGACCCAAACTAAGATACTACTTCTCCCCATTTGACGACAACATGCAAAAAGTGGGGAAGAACTAAAAGAGCTCCATAGAAATCACTCCTGGCGGATGTCATCTTCAACAGCAAAGAACTCGGCATACTCGTCACGAGACGGGAATCCGAAGGTGGAGGCGGACGGTGCCGCGGGAATAGGATAATCATCACTCACAGGACTCCCATGGTCATGAAGGTGCTGCTTGAGCTGATTCTTGTAGATGATGAGGCGCTTCTGAACATCATGGTTTTGCTACCGTTGAACGTGATCGCCTTCATAATAGCAGACCAAGCCTTGCCTATGAACGCGACAAAGCGGTTCTGAGGTGTGGTCGAAGAAGAAAGCACAGAGGGCACTATGGACTAAGCACCACCAGTGGACCTCTTGGGCTGAGCAGGAGCAGCAGAACGAGGAGTAGTTGTCATGCACATATGAGTTGGAGGTTTCCAAATATAGTGCACAACAGTCTTGGCAACCGCAAATGGGGCAACATGATCAATAAAAGCCTGAATGAATGGAGCATGAGGGAATTAGCACGTCTGAATGAAACTTGCAAGACGGATCTCATTCCAAATGAAATGAGTTGTGTCGAGAGGCTCGGTAGGTGCGGCTTGCATACGAACCATCAAATCAATACAATAGTTATGAACCATTGAGCGATCTCCCTTCTTGGGATAGAGAGTGCGAAGCACACACTGATAGAGAATGTAGAAAGGAGCACAAAAGAGAGATACCTCATTGGGAGGATAACTACGTTCCTCCGGAGTGAGCTGAGTGGGAGGTTTAATAAGAGAAGCGCAATCATCAATCCCCTCGGGCCTATGATTTGGATCACTACTGTGGATCTGATGGCCAACACTAGACAAACCCAAAAACTGAACAAATTGGGCATAGGCGACACTGAGCTGAGTATTATCAGTCATCCAAGTGAGGGTGTCGTCTGGACCAAAGAAGCATGTGGCATACAACTGGAGGATGGCGGCTTCATTCCAGTCACACTTAAAGGTCATTGCCGGACCGAGAGTCATATCATCAATGATTTTGATCGGGCCTCTAGGGAACATGGTAGGATTATCACGCAAGAACTGAATACCCACGTATGTATGAGGGGCAAGACCATGGCCACAGACAAAGCTCGAGAAGAGGTCCTGCTGCATGCGGGTACGGAACCGTGGATCCTCAGCATCAGCCCTCATCTCAAACTGGTTGATGTCCCTGCTAAACTCAAGGTATGGACCAGACCCCGTGGTTGTGAAATCGTGGATGGGGCGATCCCCACTGAAAGGAAGCTCCATGGAGACGTGACGACCACGAGAGACGGTCACTGTAGAGCCCCGTACTTCAGGCACGGGCGCCTTCCGTGTGCACGGCTTTGACTGGCCAACAGATGTCCGCGGAGCAATGTTGGCCTCATCCTCTAAAACAAAATCTGCATCATCTGGATCAGAGGTTGATGGACTGGTGGAGGGAGCCCTACACTTCTTCTTAGGTCTAGAGGTGGTCTGCTTCTTCTTAGGTCAAGCCCAGTCCTCGGAGTCGGTGGAGCCATGACGGTGATTGACTGAAAAGCGGATACACGATAGGAATACCGATGAGAAATAGCCATAAAGTTATGAACAAGGTTAGAACAATGAAACAACAGAGATGAACATTTTTGAACATGACCACAAGTGGTAGATCAAAGTATTGGCATACCCATGGTTTAGTGTTTTAGCCAAGTACGTAGATTTTGGGCTAGGCAAGTGTCATCAAATCTCTTAGAGAGAGATATATATCAAGATAAATATGACAAAGAATCAAAAACATAGAATGGTTGAGTCAAACAAAGATGGAGGCAAGAGCGGAACATTGCCATACCCCGAGAAGAAGGAGGAGGACCGCATTGCTGGGTATGCACCATGACAAACTCGGGCGGCCGAACCACAAGTCAACACCCGAATCGGTCCCTCCCGAGTGATTCGCACTGCAACCCAGAAAATGGATTGGGTGGAAGTGTAGATCGGGAGGAGATGAGGACGTGGGCAGGAGATCGGGGCCGGAGGATGGAGGAGATGGCTGGGGCAGCACCGGAGCACAGCCCAGCGGTGGCGGCTGTTGGAGTTAGATGGGGAGAGAATGGGGAACTGCCCCCAAATCCCGAGCCCTCCCCCCGTTTAGTGAGTCTGTGGGCGACGGGCCGGACATCCGGGGCCATGCCCAGATATCCGGTGACCAGAGACCAGAGAGCAAAACTCTGCTAGCGATGGCCCGAACATCCGGGGCCAAGCCCGGATATCCGGCGACCAGAGACTAGAGAGCAAAACTCTGCTGGCGATAGCCCGGACATCCGGGGCCAAGCCCGGATATCCGGCTACCAGAGACCAGAGAGCAAAACTCTGCTGGTGATGGCCCGGACATCTGGGGCCAAGCCCAGATATCCGGCTATTAGAGACCAGAGAGAAAATGCCAGGGCCCGGATGTCCGTTAGAGGAGCCGGATGTCCAGTAACTAGTCAGAGAGTCCAAGTAGGGGGAAGTTTTTGCAAAGTCCAAACGTAAGATATTTTGATATAGACTCCACCAAGGAGATTTAGAGATGGAAGGGATGAAACCCTGAATAATCTAAGGCCATACTAAGATGTGCAATAATAATAGAAAGGTAAAGAAAGGTTCATATACGCAATCCACAAGCGGTGATCGAAGTCACCATGTTTGAGCATATGAGACATAGTGCCACAAAGATTTGAACCTTGGGTACACAGTCATGACTCCATCATTGTAAAGTACCATAGTTCGAAAACCGTGATAACTTTGAGAGTGTTTGTTTTATTTATATTGCATAGGGTCATAGAATTCATGAGTTGAATGTCTATATGCCTACATCAAGACAAGACATGAAGTAAATTGCATGCATGGGTGCGGGATTTCACATAATGTTGTCAAGATCCAAGATACTAAGTTCACGCCTAAGTTCACAAAACCTTGCTTCATCGAGTGGTTTGGTGAAAATGTCTGCAAGTTGCATATCTGTACCAACATGAGCAATATCAACATCACCCTTTTCCACATGATCTCTCAAGAAATGATACCTAATGTCAATGTGCTTGGTGCGGGTATGATCTTTGGGGTTCTCAACAATGTTGATGGTACTTTCATTCTCACATAGAAGAGGCACATGTCTATAGGTGATACCGTAATCCTGCAAAGTTTGCCTCATCCATGGTAATTGAGTTGCACAACTGGCAGTTGCAATGTATTTGGCTTCAACGGTGGAGAGATAAACACAACTTTGTTTCTTTGAGGACCAACTTACCAAGAATCGTCCAAGAAATTGACATGCACCAGAGGTGGACTTACGATCCACTTTGTCTCCAGCCCAATCCGCGTCCGTGTACCCAATGACATCAAACTTAGCATCCTTGGGGTACCATAGACCCAACTTAGGGATGTGAACAAGGTATCTAAGAATATGCTTAACCGCCTTATGATGACTTTCCCTAGGGGAAGCTTGAAATCTGGCACACATGCATACACTGAACATGATGTCTGGTCTACATGCACAAAGATAAAGCAAAAAACCAATCATAGAGCAGTATTTAGATGGGTCAAAAGGGGTACCATTTGTGTCTTCGGTGAGTACAATATTGGTTGGCATGGGTGTCTTACATGGACTAGCATCAGTCATGCCAAACTTTTCTAGGATATCCTTGAGGCACTTTGCTTGAGATAAGAATATTCCTTCTTGAAATTGTTGAATTTGGAATCCGAGAAAGAATTTTAAATCCGCATTGAGTGACTTCTCAAAGTTCTTGGTCATGGAGGCCGCAAACGTCTTACAAAAATGAATGTTAGGAGAACCAAAAATGATATCATCTACATAGAGCTGGCATAAGATCAAATCAACCTTGTCCCTCTTAGTAAAAAAGAGTGGGATCGATCACCCCTCTCACAAAACCATCATCGAATAAAAACTTCTTAAGATGATAATACCAAGCACGAGGTGCTTGTTTGAGTCCATACAAAGCCTTATGAAGTTTATACACATAGTCTTTGTGATATGGATCAACGAACCCAGGTGGTTGTGATACATATACTTCTTCTTGTAGAGGACCATTAAGAAAAGCACTCTTCAAATCCATTTGATGTAATGCAAAACCATTGAAAGCAGCATAAGCAAGTAAGATGCGAATAGATTCAAGACGGGCAACGGGGGCAAAGGTCTCACCAAAGTCCAAACCTTCAACTTGTGAGTACCCTTGTGCCACTAACCTTGCCTTGGTATGGATGATTACACCATTCTCATCTTGCTTGTTCTTGAAAATCCATTTTGCTCCAATGACATTGTGCTCCGTAGTTGGCCTCTCGACTAATGACCATACTTGATTATGTTCAAAAATGTTCAACTCTTCTTGCATGGCAACTAGCAAATTGTTGTCAAAATGCATCTTGTACCTTGAGAGGTTCAATACTAGACACAAAAGAGAAGTGAGCACAAAAGTTTGTCAAATATTTACGAGTGATTCTACCTTCTGATATGCTGGTGAGGATTTTGTTAACATCAACACGACCGGCCACTCGAGGCATGATGGAGGTTAGGGTTTCACGAGGTTCAACTTCATGTCCATCATCCACATCCTCAACATATGGATCATTAATGTGTGGTGGAAAGTCTTCTTCTTCATATTGCATTTGTTGAGGTTCATCATTAATGATTGCACTTTATTGTTCTTGCCCTTGATGATGATCTTGTTCTTGAATAGGAACTTGATCATCTTCTTGTTCTTGAAGTAAGGGCATTGGTTGAGCAATAGGAGCTTGTGGAGGTATGGTTGTTGAAGTGGTTTGATGATGTGTGAAACTTTCATTTTCTTCTTCATCATGATGAGGTTCTTGTTCTATGGCAAGAAGAGCACCAACGCCCATGGACAAAATATCTTGAGGCGAATCTCCTTCACCTACATCACTTAGATCAACTTGCTTCCCATGGGAGCCATTAAATTCATCAAACACCACGGTGCAAGTTTCTACAACACATCCATTGGATTTGTTGTAGACTCTATAGGCATGAGAGTTTGATCCATAACCAAAAAATGCCCTCAGTTGTTTTGGATTGAAACTTTCCTAACCGTTCTCTTTTGTTGAGGATGAAACATTTGCACCCAAATACACGAAAGTACTTGACATTTGGCTTGTTCCCGGTTAGAAGCTCATATGGTGTCTTTTCCAATATTTTGCAGAGGAAGAGCTGGTTAGATGCATGGCATGCGGTGTTGACAGCCTCGGCCGAAAAACTATGTGGTGACTTGTACTCATCCAACATGGACCTTGCCATCTCTACAAGTGTACGATTCTTCCTTTCTGCAACACCATTTTGTTGTGGCGTGTATGGTGCAGAATATTGATGATCAATCCTTTCATCACTAAGAAAACCTTCCAAGGTGTAGTTCTTCAACTCAGATCCATTATCACTTCTTATTGCCAAGATTTCTTTGTCAAACTTGCGTTGTGCTTGCTTGGCAAAATCAATGAAAGTGATCTTTGTCTCGTCCTTGGACTTGAGGAAAAACACCCATGTATATCTTGAGTAATCATCAACAATGACAAGTACATACTTTTTCCCACCAAGACTATCCCATGAAGGAGGCCCAAAGAGATCCACATGAAGGAGCTCCAAAGGCCTTGAGGTAGATACAACATTCTTGGGTGGGTGCTTTGATTTATGTTGCTTCCCTGCTATGCATGCACTACACACACGATCTTTCTCAAATGATACATTGGTTAGTCCAAGGATGTGATTACCCTTTAAGAGATCTTGAAGATTTCTCATGCCGACATGGGCTAACCGGCGATGCCATAGCCACCCCTTGTCGGCCTTGGCCATTAGACAAGTTGCATGGGATGTGATCTCTTTAGAGAAATCAACCGTGTAAAGGTTGCATCCAACTCTCCAACAAAGGCCACTTCAAGCGTATCTCTCTTAAAGACTTTCACATCCGTTAGTCCAAAGAGTGTATCATAACCAACAGAAGCCAATTGGCAAACAGAAAGCAAGTGATATTTAAGGGATTGAACTAGCATGACATTTGGAAGAGACATGTCATTTGTGATAGCCACCTTGCCCAATCCGAGTACCTGTCCTTTTGATCCTCCACCAAACATAATGCTCATAAATGGTTGAATAGCTTCCATGAAATCGTACAGCAATTCACTACCTCCGGTCATATGATTTGTGCATCCACTATTGATCAACCATTTTACTCCACAGGAGAAAGCAACCTACACACACTTATGACTTGATTAGAGGCACCCATTTTACAATGGGACCTCTCAAGTTAGTCACAAGGGTCTTAGGGACCCAAATATCATAGAACCGGAATGCATTTCGAGGACCAACAAATTTTGCATAAACTTGTCCATTCTTAGTCTTACGAAGTACATAGGATGGAGGCATGAACTCTTTTGGCTTGTTGAGAGTGGGCATGCCCCTTGTGGCCTTTCCACTAACAACCTTACCTTTCTGTTGGGGAATGTTGCATGGGAAACAAAAAAATTCCTACGCTCACACAAGACCTATCCATGGTGATGAGCATCTACGAGAGGGAGAGTGAATCTACATACCCTTGTGTATTGCTAAGCGGGAAGCGTTAAGAAACGCGGTTGGTGTAGTCGAACGTCTTCGCGATCCAAATCGCCGAGCATCTCGCGATCCAATCACGATCCGTCCCAATCAAGCACCAAACGGACGACACCTCCGCGTTCAGAACACGTACAACTTGATGACGATCTCCGCCTTCTTGATCCATAAATAAGGAGTGGAGAGGTAGAAGAGTTCTCTGGCAGCGTGACGGCGCTCTGGCGATGGTGGTGGAGCTATTCCGGCAGGGCTTCGCCTAAGCACTGCAGAAATCCGATCTAGAGGAGAAACTATGCACTAGAGGAACGGGTAGCACGTGGCTGAAAATCTTGTGCCAAAACCCTAAAACCCTCTAGTATATATAGGAGGAGAGGAGGAGGAGGCTTGTCTCCCAAGGAGACAGCCCTTGGGTCGGCCGAACCAGGAGGTAGGAGTCCTCCTCCTCCACTCCTAGTAGGATTAGGACTCCTTCCTAATTTAGCCCTTTTGCCTTTTTCCACCTTTTTCCTTTTGCGCTTTTTCTTCCCAGCCACATGGGCCCATTGTGAGACTTCCTCCAACCCACTAAGGGCTGGTATTCATCCTCCCATAGCCCATGTAGCCTCTTTGGTCAAAGTACCACTCCCGATGGTCTCCCGGTACACTACCGGCACTCCCGGTAAACTACCGATGAGCCCGAAACTTTTCCGGCGACCAAAATAGGACTTCCTATATATCAATATTTACCTCTGAACCATTCCGGAGCTCCTCGTGATGTCCAGATCTCTATACTACCGAAACGTCACCATACATACATAACTCTATACTACCGAAACGTCACCAAACCTTAAGTGTGCAGACCCTGTGGGTTCGAGAACTATGTAGACATGACCGAGACACCTCTACGGTCAATAACCAATAGCGGGACCTGGATGTCCATATTGGTTCCTACATATTCTATGAATATCTTTATCGGTCAAACCTCTATGTCAAGGATTCAGTTAATCCCGTATGACGTTCCCTTTGTTCTTCGGTATGTTACTTGCCCGAGATTCGATCGTCGGTATCTCCATACCTAGTTCAACCTCGTTATCGGAAAGTCTCTTTACTCATTCCGTAATACAAGATCACGTGACTAACACTTAGTCACATTGCTTGCAAGGCTTATTGTGATTTTGTATTACCGAGTGGGCCCTGAGATACCTCTCCGTCACATGGAGTAACAAATCCCAAACTAGATCCATGCCAACTCAACAGACACCTTCAGAGATACCTATAGAGAATCTTTATAGTCACCCAGTTACATTGTGACATTTGATGCACACAAGGCACTCTTCCGGTGTCCGTGAGTCACATGATCTCATGGTCATAGGAACATATACTTGACATGCAGAAACTGTAGCAATAAACTAACACGGTCATATGCTACGTTTGTAGTTTGGGTCTTTTCCATCACATCATTCTCCTAATGATGTGATCCCGTTATCAAATGACATCACATGTCAATGGCTAGGAAACCTTGACCATATTTGATCAACGAGCTAGTTCACTAGAGGCATACTAGGGACAAAGTGTTGTATATTTACCCACACATGTAATGTGTTTCCAATCAATACAATTATAGCATGGATAATAAACGATTATCATGAACAAGGAAATATAATAATAAACACTTTATTTATTGCCTCTAGGGCATATTTCCAACACTTTCTCCTTCTACCCTTCTCGTACAAATGTTTCGTTTAGAGGGGTGGTGCACTTTTGAGTAGACGTCTTCTTCTTGCTTGTGCTTGGTTCAAACCCGAGCCCCTCTTTGGAAAACACCTCATTGTGTTGGCTCAATATCTCGTTAAGGTTCTTTTGTCCTTGAGCACATGTCATGAGACCTTTCTCGATTTGAGCCTTGAGAGAGCGATTCTTCTCAAGAATAGATGCTAGATCACTACTAGAGTTAGTAGTACAAGTATTGACATTGATAATAGGAGAAGAGTAAGCCTTGGCTAGAGTTTCAAGATAAGTAAGCTTGAGTGTCTCAAAACTCTTTGTAAGAAGGGTGAGCTCTTCTTACTTAGTCTTGAGGGACACGGATAGGAGCTCACAATCCTTAGATAGAGAAGCATGAGACTTCACAAGCTTACTTGTATCGTTCATCAACTCTGCACAACAGTCCTTAGCCTTTTTCAAGGAGGCAAGATCTTTAGTATGAACATCAATTTTTGCACCAATTTTCAAGCATAATTGATCATTTTGTGGTTCCTCATATTGGACTTTCCGCTCAAGGATTTCATATTTTTCCTTTTCCTCGGTTACGAGGGTTTCGAGTTCTTTAATTGTGACGGTGTGCTTACCCACCATCTCCATAAGCATACGAAACATAGTGAGATTCTTTCCTTTGAGGGAGAACATGACCTTATTTAATTTAGCAAACATGGGGTCATCTATATCATTATCATCATGATTATCCTCTGCATCAAGGTACTCATCACTAGGAGTAAGAGGAGTGAGGAGAGGAGGATTTGATCGTCAGGTTACCTTGACCTTGTCAAGAGGGTTTTGGTCCTCTCCATCTTCTACCACGACCTTTGCCATTAGGCACTTATGAGCGTTCCCCTTGTAGTCTTTCATATAGTTGTAGGTGACAACATCACCACTCTTGTTGACTAGCCTCAAAGTGTTTTTAGAATCTTGAGCAACTCCGGCAACACCACTAACATCATCCGGATTGGATTCTTCATGATCAACCATTGCTTTCCAATCTCTCTTCTTGAGATTTGAGTTCAAAGGGTTTGGTAACTTTTTCTTGGGAAAGGTCTTGGGAAACCTTGGTTTATCTTCTCCATTCTCATAGGGGCAATCGTTGGAGAAGTGGTTTGTTTCTTCACAGTTGTAACATGTTCTCACTTTCTTCTTCTGGAATCTTCCTTTGAATTTTCCCGCGCTAAACTTCTTGACAAACAGGACAATGTCTTCTTATGAAGGGCTCTCATCGGAGTCAATCTCATCACCATCTTCATCCTCGTCATCTTCTTCTTCTTCACTTTGCTCGTCTTCATATACATGCTTGGCCTTCAATGCAAGATTGATTTTTGATGTTGAGGTACCATGCATGGCAAGATGTTTTGTAGCATTTGCCTTTGACTCTTCAAAGAGTTGGAAAGTAGATATGATGTCATCTGGAGTCATTTCCTTGAATCCATTGTGTTGTCTTATGTCCCACACCATTTGGTGATGATACGGAGCAAGAGCACGAAGCAACCTATCCACGAGAAATCGCTTAGTCAAGTTGAATCCATCTTGTGTCTTGTCACATTCACATGACTCGATATAGGTGGTGAGAGTCATGAGAAGCTCAAGGAGTTGCTTGGGATATTCACCTTTCTCAAAAGTTTTGCAATTGCCCCTTGGCAATTTCATATTGAGCAAGCCGGAGAGTGGAGGTACCAGTCTTGGTCCTCAAAATTCTATCCCATAATTCCTTGGCACTTGTGATATGTATGTATGGTCTCCTTTGCTTGTCAGTCATACCTCTCCTTATGCACATGATTGTCATGTCATTGAGATTCTTGTTATATACCTCTCTTGGAGTAAGATTCTTCGGATCAACAGTTTTGTAGCCATATTCCAAGATCTCCAACATCTCATCATTTCCATATCGAAGACGATCCTACATAGCAACTCTCCACAAAGAAAAATCGGTAGTGTCATCAAGTAAAGGAGGTTTGCCTTGTGGGTTATACTTTGGTTTCTCTATTTGAGGTCTTGCATAAAGCCAAGGAACACTAGCGCGTTCATTACTAGAAGGTTGTTGACCAAGTGAAGGAGTAGGCACAACCGGCCTTGATGTCGCACCACCAGAAAGTGGTGCAAGCATCGTAGTTAGTGTGGCTAGTCTCATTTGGACCAAGGCCTCAAGAGAAGCATCGTGATCCTCCTTTTGCTTGGCAAGCGCCCGTTCCATATCCTTAGAACTAAAGAACTTGACTTCTGTGGAAGCCGCACCCATACTCTTGAGATCCACAACAAGGGGAGTCCCATCGGGGTTCATCTCGCTCTAGGGCGGTTAAGCCACAAGAATAGAGCACGAGGCTCTGATACCAATTGAAAGGATTGAGATGGACCTAGAGGGGAGTGAATAGGTACACTTACAAATTTTAATTGTTACTTAGCAATTTTAGGCAATAATGCGGAATATGAAAGTGAGCCTAACAATTGCAAGTAGGATACTAAGCAAGATAAGCTAGAAACACTAGTAGCTAAGTAAGCAAGCACAATAAGATATAAGTAAGAACTAAGAGACAAGTAACCACAAGTAGGAAGTTAGGGTTAGGAATAACCACAACTTTGAGAGAAGAGGATGTATGCCGATGTTCACTTCCTTGGAGGGAAGCTACGTCACCGTTTAGAGAGGTGGATGTTACCACAAAGGCACACCAACGCCACGAAGGCTCACCCTATTCTCTCCTTGAGATATCACCACAAAGGCGATTCCCAACCACTAGTGGTAGACCTTTAGGTGGCCTCCAAACCCTCACAAACTTTCCAAGGGGTAATCACAATGTTTGATTCCTCTCCGAATGGCTCCTACCGCCTAGGAGTCTCCAACCTCCAAGAGTAACAAGAACGATGGGGAAATAGCTCAAGACTTGCTCAAATCATGAATTCCTTTGGTGCAAAGAAGGGGAAGGAGTGGATCTATCACTTGGGTGGACAACTTCTCTCAAATGCTTTCAAATCCCTTGGGGATCTAAGATTTGGTGTGTGAGAGTGAGGGAGAGTGAAATGTGTTCTTGGGTAAGCTCAATGTGAATGGTCAAACCTCTCCAGCGGGGGAAGAGAGCTATATATACTATGAGAGCACAAGTGACCATTGTAGTGTAAGTGACCGGGTAGGCCGGACATCCGGCCTGACAAGGTATATGGAAAATAGGGCAGGTCAGAGGCTAAAACGGAGGGCCCGGACATTCGGGGCCAAGCCCGGACATCTGGCATGCCAGGAAAGCCCGGACATCCGGAAGATGGCCAGACATCCGGCGTGTCCACAGAATGGTCATACAGAACCTTGGTTTTCACGCGTAGTAGTGTGCGGACATCCGGGATGGAGCCCGTACATCCGGCGTGGTAGTATGGCCCGGACATCCGGCGTGGCAGTAGGGCCCGGAGATCCGGCTTGCAGCCCAAACATCCGGCAACCCCAGAGGCAGAAGCATAACCAAGGGAGAAATTCATAGATCCAAAAAAACTTTGAAGGTGGGATATAGTGGCATGAGCAAGTCTTTTACTGACCCTATCGAACCCCTCTTAATAGTGCGGGATCCTATACTGAATAAAAAAAACAAATATGCAATCTTCTTGATACTTCTTCCTTGAGTAGGATTAACTTCATTTGTTCATGATCCACTCCCTTTTGATAAACCGGGGTCTAACACCTGATATTCACTTGACGAACATAGTTAGTCCCCTACATGTATATTGTCATCAACATCGTAACATGATGTAAGGGCATGATTGCACTTTCAGTCGCCTCCACATATCAAATATGCATCCGATTTCAATCCAAATCCTATAAAAGAGGCTCTAATACCACTGTTAGGTTCTACCATAGGTGCATCGCATGCGAATTAAAAAATTCTACGTGCAGAACAACCAAGAACATGTTACGGAGATGTATCATAGATCGTTACCACTAGACGCGTAGTGCCGTGCAGCGGAAGTAGAGTTAGGGTAGCGCATTTGTGTGGTACGTCTCCTCCTCGTCCGATCTCCCTTGAGCAACCGTTCCAATCTCCCTTGAACAGCCAGTCACCGGATCCCGCCTACAGGTTTGCCGGAGTGGCGCAAGTGCACCGCCTCTAACGGTATCCGCGTGTGTAGGAGCAACACCCATGCGGCGGACTGCTAGGTCCGATCACACGGTCGGCGGCAGCGAGTGGAGATGGCTAGTTGCAACTCATGCAAAGCCATAATGACGACACCGAAGCTATCAACTGGATGGGTGTGCTGCACCTCCACAATATATAGGCATCCGGCACAGGCTCAACTCTTGGGCCTCGCACAGATCCTAAAGCCCACGTGTTCCTTCCCTTAAGTGTGCAACCCTTTAGGTTCCCATCCACTTGGTCGCGACTCAGATGACATCCGACTCGACCAGTCGATAGCGGCCTCTAGCAAGACCTGCCGACTCCAAGTGTCCAATGAAGCTGGTTAGGCGAACATGTACTTCACACTTCTGTTCCCTTTGCCACACGATATATGTTGTCGTGCACAAGGCGATATGGTCATCCTTGTTGCAGCACGACCTCTTTCTCTTTCCGGTGAATCCGACCAACACTTCGGATTATCTCATAATCCTCATTGCATGGCCATGCTTATCTAGGTCAGATCACCCAAGGGGCCCAGAGTATATCTCTCTTGATCGGAGGGGCAAATCCCATCTTGCTCGACCATGTCTCGCAACATGGGTCTGGACAAGCCCGAAACCTACCTTTGTAACTACCCAGTCATGGAGTAGCGTTTGGCCGGCCAAAGCAAGTCTTTAACCATCCCGAGTACATGCGCCAGCTCAGGTCTTAGGACATAGAACGTATGTTGTACTAGAGACTCACGGATGACCTATCGCTGTGTCTCATAGTTGGGTCTATCCAACTCAGACCTTATCTTGACTCGGTTCCAACTATGTCGAATCCGACCAAACCTTTCCGAGTCCATATTATCTGGCTAGCATCCAATGCTACATGGTCAGTGAGACCGGACCATCAACTGTGTCATATGCTAGTCTAACTGGCTACGCGTTCACACAGCCCCTTCAACTAGGGACCATTTAGGATAGTCAGCATACAATGCATAGTCTCACAAACAAGTCACATACTTGTTAATACACATCAATGATAATGTCCAAGGACTATCTTTATTCATAAACACATAGGAAATATCATCATACATGATTGCCTCTAGGGCATATCTCCAACAATAAATACTCCACAATGCATTCCCTTAGTCCCACAGATGATGAAGTGTCATGTAGTCGATGTTGACATGACACCACAAAGGGAATCACAACATACATATCATCAAGACATGGAACACATATCAAATTCACGTGATTACTTGCAACATGACTTCTCCCGTGACCTCAAGAACAAAGGTAACTACTCACAAATTATATTCATGCTCAAGATCAGAGGGGTATTAAATACTCCCTCCGTCCGGAAATACTTGTCCTATAAATAAAAGAAATTGATGTATCTATAACTAAAATAAGTCTAGATACATCCATTTTTAAGACAAGTATTTTGGTACAGAGGGAGTAGCATAATGGATCTGAACATATATCTTCCACCAAATAAACCTTATAGTAATCAACTACGTAATGTAATCAACACTACTAGTCGCCCACAGGTACCAATCTGAGGTTTCGGTACAAATATTGAACACAAGAGATGAAATAAGGTTTGAGAGGAGATGGTGTTGTTGAATATGTTGATGAATATTGGCCTCCCAAAGATGAGAGGGTTCTTGGTGATGACGATGGCTTCGATTTCCCTCTCTGGGAGGGGAGTTCCCACGGCGGAATCGCTCCGCCGAAGGGCAAAAGTGCTCCTGCCCAAGTTCCATCTCAAGACGGCGGAGTTCCATCCTAAAAGTCCCCTCCTTATTTTTTCTAGGTCAAAAGACCTTAAGTACCAAAAAATAGGCACCGGAGGTGGGCCGAGATAAGCACAACCTACCAGGGCACGCCTGCGGGTCTGGCGTGCCTTGGTGTCTTGTGCTCACCAAGTGCCCCCCCTCCGGTAGTAATATGCTCCAGTATTTTTTATATATTAAAATATAATTCACCGTGAAGTTTCATCTCATTTGAAAATGTGCAAAATAGGTATATGTGATATGCTTTTTCAGGTCCAGAATTCCAGTTCTCGCCATTCTCCCTATGTGTGCAAACCTTGCATATTATGGGAGAAAAGGCATTAGAATTACTCCATAAAGCATTAATATGCATTAAAACATTATAGATAACCGTAGGAAATCATGATGCAAAATGGACGTATCAGCGTGGAAGATATTGAAATCACTTATCGTGACGTTAACAAGAAAGGCACACCACCCAAAATATATTCAACTCTATTTTAATCAATGAGCTCTCGCACTTCTACAAATCCCTGCATCCCTCTATCAAGGGACATTCTATTTAATTTTATGCTATTTATTTTCATGTTATTTACTTTTATGTTTAGTCATCTTCTTATTCCAACCTCAATTTCTAGTTGGCAAGCATCATGTGGTGGGGAAAGATCAAAACACATATATCCAGTCAAATATATTTGATTATGAGTTATTATTGTTGACAATTATATTTATTATAAGTGTGTTGGGAGGCGAAACATTAAGCCCCTATCTTTCTTTGTGTTCGATGAATGTTGTTTGTTCTCAAAATATGCTTTGAGTACCAGCTATCATAGAAGACTATATGATAATCGAGTATGTGGAGCTCTTAGTTAGACTTTGTAAAACTATAATTTTTTGATGACTAAGAACATAGGTTGTTAACTTTCAAGAGAGTGCATTATTTGAACCATGATATGTCAATTGATTGCTACTTTACCATGATGAGTTTAGAAAAGGAGTTGATGTTTATGATGTTAGGAAAAGTGATTGAAATTATCATTGATTAAACTTATGCACTCTGTTAGCATTCACACTTCATAAATTATTTCTTTTATCATTTACCTACTCGAGGTCGAGTAGAACTTAAGCTTGGGGATGGTGATACGTCTCCAATGTATCAATAATTTATGAAGTATACATGCCATATTTACCCATTTTGACAATATTTTATATGATTTTGATGCATTTTATATGATTTAATTGGAACTAACCTGGATTGACGTTATTTTTAGCAGAATTACTGTGGTGGTGTTTTTGTGTAGAAAACGGAAGTTCTCGGAATTGAACTTTTTGATATTTTTTCTGGAAGGAAAGGGACACGGGAAACTTCGAGGGAGTACCAGGGGGGCCATGAGGAGGTGGCAAGGCAACAGGGCGCGCCCAGGGGGTGGCCACACCCTGATGCCTTGTGAGCACCTTGTGGCATACCTCCGCATGATTACAATGCTGAAAAATCCTATATATCCCAAAAACCCTAGAACTTCTGCTCCACCGCCGCAACTCTCTGAATCGAAGAAATCTCATTTGGTGCCCTTTCTAATACCCTCTTGGAGGGGGAAATCGTCACCGGAGGCCATTTTCATCATCCCAGTGGTCTCCATGTCGAGGAGGGAGTTGTTAACCCCCGAGGCTAAGGGTATGTACCAGTAGCTATGTGTTTGATCTCTCTCTCTCTCATGTTCTTGATATGGAACGATCTTGATATATCATGAGCTTTGTTAATATAGTTGGATTATATGGCGTTCTTCCCTCTCTATCATGATGCGATGAAGTGAGTCTTTCCCTTTGAGATCTCGTTATGTTTTGGTAATCAATTTGCGGATTCCCGCAGTGACATTGGGGTAGTCTATGCATATGGGTTGATACATGTTCTTGTCCTACTTTCTCCGATAGAAATCATGGGGGGACTATTTGAAGTTCTTTGTGTTGGATTGAATATGATGAATCTGAAATTGTTTGATGCATGTTGAATAATTAGCCCACAGATACGTGAGGTGACATTAGGGTTGATTGATGTGTATCATAGGTATTATTCTGGTACCAACTCTGGGGCTTTTTGTGACACTTATAGGTAAGGCTCAATAGATTGACCGGAAAGGATAACTTTGAGGTGGTTTTCTACCTATAAAAATTTCTTCTTGTGTTATCTCCTAGATAGGAACTTTTCAGTGATTCTTTGTCGCACGTTGAGGAATGGTTATATGATTCTATTATGTTAGCACCGTTGAGAGCTTGCACTAGTGAAGTATGAACCCTAGGCCATGTTTCCAAGCATTAATATATCATTTGTTAGTTGTTTAATACTTGCTACCTTGCTGTTTTTATTTATTCAGATTACAAGAACCTATTTCTACTATCCATACTACACTTGTATCACCATCTCATCACTGAACTAGTGGACCTATACAATTTGCCGTTGTATTGGGTGTGTTAGGGAGACAAGAGATTTATTGTATTTGATTGCAGGGTTGCTTGAGACAGACCATCTTCATCCTACATCTCCCACGGATTAATAAACCTTAGGTCATCCACTTGAGGGAAAAATTCTATTGTCCTACAAAACTCTGCACTTGGAGGCCCAACAAGAGTCTACAACAATAAAGTTGTGTACTAGACATCCTAGAGCTCATCGTCGTCGATGAGGTCCAGGGGGTGGAGTGACAGGGGGGGACCATCGTCGGGAGAGGACGGTTGTCTGCACGTCAAATTTGATGGGGATGAGGACATGATGGTTACCAATATCTCGTCAGGGAGGCTGCTGATGAAGTCCACGCTCGCTAGAGGCTCTATCGGTTCAACCTCGACCCGCCCCCTGCTTGTTGGCCGCCTCCCTCCTCCATCAGATAACGTGGCGATCCTCGGTGGCGGCACTTATAGATAAGAACAGAGGAAGAGGTGGAGCATTACTGTAGAACTTGGGAGCGAGGCAGGCGGTGGGTGAATGTCAAAGGGCTCGATTCTCGGTCAGCCCGCTACGTGGCGGACTGCTCGCACGTGTCCTGCTGAGCCTGCGCGGCGGACTGCTTGCATGCGTCCCGCCTAATCAAACCTACCACACGACACCTCCTAGCTAGTAAAATAAGAGGGATGTGTGCCTACATGTAAATGGTTAGTACAACGGATACGATTAAAATAAGACAACCAGTTGCAATATTGACTTGGCAGCCAGTTGTTCCAAAAATGAACGGGACATCTATTTTCAAATTCATTCCCATTTTTTCCTAGGAACTAAACATGCACCCAAGGACACATATATGATTTTTCAAACCATTTTGGTGCACTGGAGCATGTGCATGTAGTTCAAATTTGAATTATGCACACTAAATGCCTAGAAAACTTAGTTAATGTATAAAATGTCCAAACGAACCCTGGATAATTCCAAATTTTAATATGACACTCCTATAGTTGCATGTTGCCTCTGGAAAAATATTCAGCGCGAGAATAGGCAACAAATGTCATTTCGTCCACAAAGGTGACATGTTCCCTACCGGAACCACGAGGCTTCTAGTGAGAAGCTATCGTTTTTAAGAAGCTTGTGCCAAAAAACAAATTAGAAAAACAATCCACGGCATATTGGTGCCATTTCATGACACCATGCCAAGTTTCATGAATTTCACATGAGTTTTGGATTTACAGGAACTTAAAACCACGCTTCTCAATGTTTACGGCCGATCTATGATGTCTACTATGCAACATTATTCTTGTAGACTTTGTTGGGCCTCCAAGCGCGGAGTTTTGTAGGACAGTAGCAATTTTCCCTCAAGTGGATGACCTAAGGTTTATCAATCTATGGGAGGTGTAGGATTAAGATGCCTCTCTCAAACAACCCTGCAATCAAATACAAGAAAATTCCTTGTGTCCCCAACACACCCAATACAATGGCAAATTTTATAGGTGCACTAGTTCGGCGAAGAGATGGTGATACAAGTGCAATATGTATGGTACATATGAGTTTTTGTAATCGTAAAATATAAAAACAGCAAGGTAGCAAGTAACAAAAGTAAGCAAAATGGTATTGCAATGCTTGAAAACATGGCCTAGGGTTCATACTTTCACTAGTGCAAGTTCTCTCAACAATACTGACATAGTAGAATCATATGTAAATCCCTCACGTGCCACAAAGAGTTCACTCCAAAGTCACAAATAGTAGAGAACAAATGAAGAAATTATTGTAGGGTACGAAACCACCTCAAAGTTATCTTTTTGGATCAATCGTATGAGCTATCCCTATAAGTGTCACGAACAGCCCTAGAGTTCGTACTAAAATAACACCTTAAGATACACATCAAACAACACCCTAATGTCACCTAGATACTCCAATGTCACCATGAGTACCTATGGGCTTGATTATACGATATGCATCACACAATTTCAGATTCATCAGGTTCAATCCAACACAAAGAACTTCAAAGAGTGCCCCAAAGTTTCTACCGGAGAGTCAAGACGAAAATGTGTGTCAACCCCTATGCATAGATTCCCAAGGTCATGGAACCCGCAAGTTGATCACCAAAACATACATCAAGTGGATCAATAGAACATCCCGTTCTCACCACGGATATCCCATCACAAGACATACATCAAGTGTTCTCAAATCCTTTAAATACTCAATCCGATAAGAAAACTTCAAAGGGAAAACTCAATTCATCACAAGAAGATAGAGAGGGGGAAACTCCATATGATTCATGTTGCGGTACATCATGATCGTGTCTTCTAAAGAACACTAGAGAGAGAGATCAAACACATAGCTACTGGTACATACCCTCAGCCCCGAGGGTGAACTACTCCCTCCTCGTCATGGAGACTGTCGGGATGATGAAGATGGCCTCCGGTGATGGTTTCCCCCTCCGGCAGGGTGCCGGAACGGGCTCCCGATTGGTTTTTCATGGCTATAGAGGCTTGCGGTGGCGGAACTCTCGATCTAGGTTTCTTTCTAGGGGTTACTGGATTTACATGAGTACTTGGCATTGGAATCACGTCAAGGGGACTCCTGAGGGGCCCGCAAGCCAGGGCGCACCCTAGGGGCGCCTTGGTGGCTTGTGGCTGCCTCGGGACTCCTCTCCAGTATGTTTTTGCTCTAGTATTTTTATATTTTCCAAAAATATTCTTCGTAAATTTTCAGCCCATTCCGAGAACTTTTATTTCTACACGAAAAATGACATCATGGTAGTTCTGCTGAAAACAATGTCAGTCCGGGTTAGTTCTAATAAAATCATATAGAATTATTGTAAACATGGCATGAATAATTCATAAATTATAGATATGTAGGAGACGTATCAATCTACGACATCGAGGTGTTTGAAATTCATTCTCATTTCTCTACTGGGAACTAAACATGCACCCAGGGACACATATATGATTTTTTAACCCATTTTGGGGCACTAGAGCATGTGCATGTAGTTCAAATTTGAATTATGCATACTAAATGCCAAGAAAACTCAGTTAATGTATAAAAATTTCTAAACGAACCCTGGATAATTCCAAATTTTAACACAACACTCGTATAGTTGCATGTTGCCTCTGGAAAAATATTCAAGGCAAGAAGAGGCAACGGATATCGTTTCGTCCACAAAGGTGACATGTTCCCTACCGGAACCACAAGGCTTGTAGTGAGAACCTCTGGTTTGCAAGAAGCTTATGCCAAAACTTTTCCCAAATTGGACCCAGAAAACACCACGGCATTTTGGCGCCATTCCCTGACACCATGCCAAGTTTCATGAATTCATGACGCCGAGGTGTTTGAATTTTTTTCCCATTTTTACCTGGGGACTAAACATGCACCCAGGGACACATATATGATATATCAACCCATTTAAGTTCACTAGAGCATGTGCTTGTAGTTCAAATTTGAATTGTGCACACCAAATTCCTAGAAAACTCGGTTGATGTATAAAAATATCAAAACGAACCCTCGATAATTCCAAATTTTAACACGATACTTGTATAGTTGCATGTTCACCAAAGATAAATGTTCTAGCAATCCAAACATCGTCCTTTTCCGTCGTAACCCCATTTTTTCTTTCACTTCAAAAGGAAAAATAGTACACCTCAAACATATCATTATCTAGAATCATGTGCAATGCAGTATAAAATATCTTGGGGTCTAGCTTACTCCAGAATCTTGACAGGCTAGAATCCAAGGCCCGCGCGTCAACTACACTTGCGCGCCAGTTTTTCAATTTTCATCGTACCGAGCGTAAAGTTTCGACAACCAGGTAAATATCTACCTCACCCCTACCAAAAGCCACATTACCATTGTTTCCTCCTTGTTTTCTCAACTCCAGGCGTGCACTGCTTGCTTGCAGCGCCGCCTCCTCGCTAGCGATGCTCCTTCCTATTGCATGGCCTCGTCGATCTAGTCAGGTAATCCACACCCCACCCACATCATCCTCCTCCTCCTCCTGTTCCACCCCAGATTCCCCGACAAATGGTGTGCCACCATCCACCTAAATCCCCGCCCCATCTTCCAAATAAGCGTCGCCCTAAGCTATCATGCACGTAGTACATCTAAGAGCTGAAGGAGCATCTGGCAATGGAGAATAAAATCGCGGTCGCATGCGCGGATGAGGTTGCGAGGGCTGCCATGCGTGCCACCGCCTGATCTTGTACACCCCACTGCCATATGACACAACATGCGGATGCCACAACGCGGTTGGCTGCTTTAAATGATTGCTTGTGGTGTTTTCTCGATGCCATCGCTGGTGCCTTCTTGTGATGATAATATGCAATCTATTCTTCTAGTGTATATGTTACATATAATATGCAATGTCGTGCTCAGTTACATGTTTGGTTAATTTTTTGTGATGTTCAGTTGACTGTTTGCTTCAATTCTGAAATGCAATGTTCAATTCTTGTGGGTTCAATTTGTATTGTTATGCATTGAGAAATAAATCAAATTTGACTAGACTAAATACATGAGAAACATATATGATTGCTATGTTTCCAAGTTTTTAAGCAGGTTTGGTTTGGATAACTGGCTTTTCCATGTGTTTCGGATTAATCTAGATATGTAATGTGTTTATTTTTCATCAACATATTTTACTTATAGTACGTCAACTCTCACTTCAACTGGTCAATAACTATCTTATATGTGTTACAGGGAAACAATGGGAGACATCAAGGTTTACCATCGTGGTTTTCACGTGCATAGTCCTTTGGATAATAGCACATTATTGTGCAATTGGTGCAACTATTGTAATATCTAGGTTTTTTAACTTTTTGGTCTTGCACATGTAGATCCTGGTATCAAAGGTTTAGACCCAATATACGATCCATTTTTCATATGGGGAAATGAGATGTCCATGAATACCAGTCAAGTCAAGAAACTTAGAAAGATTGTTAGGATAAAGAAACTAGCGATGAATAACAACAAGATCTTTGTTTGTACAATGAAGAAGACACCAGTTAACTATAGCATGGAACTAACACTTTTACGTAGTTTTTTTCCTCTATGTTTCATAATTTAGAATAGATATTTATGCATATATTTGTTTTCAGTCCTTTACAATGCAGTTCACCGATGATTACCTCTCAAACCACCTGCATGGTACAAGAAGGTATTCATTCAATACCCACGGTACAATATTGAAGTCTTACTCAAGAGGACGAAGGTTGGGTGGGCAATCATCCACAACCACTGGCCTAAAGTTGCAAGGACATTCAACATCACTCAAGGGTCAATATATGCCTTCAGATTCAACAGTTTTCAGATGAGATTCATCTGTCTATTTACCGAATATGATGCTACTTTCCAAAGGATTTAGATGAAAGTTGGTGTTGTTGAGTAATATCATAGCTAGCTATATGCATATATGATATAATTGATTGCTAAAGCTATCTGATGTTGTACTTTCATGTAGTTCAGTAGTGAAATCCTGATTGCCGTAATACAAATATGAAATATATGGTGTGTTTGATTTGAAATGTCAATTTGATTGCTAAATGGATTATCAATAATATGCCAATTAGCCTGCTTATTGGGGTTTTCTATTGCATAAAGTTTTTGAGGCAGAACTGTGGGCTATGACCTCATACAACCCACACGGTTTCTAGAAAGTAGGCATGTTGGATCAATGAACAATCACACATGACTTCCGCCCAATGAATGTTTGTGTTAGGCCACCTTGCACAAACGTTTCCACATAAAAAGCGTGTGTAATGGACAGCCTTTGCCATACAGTTTCTTCTAGGCATCGTGCGTGATTGATACGTCCATTTTACATCATGTTTTGTTACTATTATTTTTAATGTTTTTATGCATAATAATGCTTTTGGGAGTAATTCTAATGCCTTTTCTCTCACAATTTCCAAGGTTTACACAAAGAGGGGGAATGCCGGCAACTGGAATTCAGTACCTAAAAAACATATACCTATTCTGCACATCCCCAATGAAGCTGAAAATTCATGAAGATTTTTTATACAATAAATAAGAAATTGGAGATGAAAACTACTGGAGGGGAGCCACCACGTGGTCACCCACCACCAGGGTGCACCAGGCACCCTAACCGCACCCCGGTGGAGGGTGCTCACCCAGGCCCACCTCCGGAGCCCATCTTCTGGGATAAATTCCCAAAAAAACTAAAAAAGTAGGAGGAGGACCTTCGAGATGAAGTGTCGCCGCCTCGAGGTGGAACTTGTCCAGGAGCACTTTTGCCCTCCGGCGAAGCGATTCCGCCAGGGGAACTTCCCTCTCGGAGGCGGAAATCAAAGCCATCGTCATCACCAACAACCCTCTCAACTTGGGGAGGCCATTATTCATCAACATATTTAACATCACCATCTCCTCTCAAACCATAGTTCATCTCTTGTGTTCAATCTTTGTACCGGAACCTCAGATTGGTACATGTGGGTGACCAGTAGTGTTGATTACCTTGTGTAGTTGATTACTATATGGTTTATTTGGTGGAAGATTATATGCTCATATCCATTATGCTATTAAATACACCTCTAATCTTGAGTATGCATATTATTTGTGAGTAGTTACTTTTTTTCTTGAGGTCATGGAAGAAGTCATGTTGCAAGTAATCATGTGAATTTGATATGTGTTCGATATTTTGATGATATGTATGTTGTGATTCCCTTAGTGGTGTCATGTGAACGTCGACTACATGACACTTTACCATACTTGCGCCTAAAGGAATGCATTGTGGAGTAGTTATTAGATGATGGGTTGCTAGATTGACAGAAGCTTAAACCCTAGTTTATGTGCTACTTCGTAAGGGGGTGATTTGGGTCCATATGTTTAATGCTATGGTTAGACTTTGTCTTAATACTTTTCTCGTAGCTGCAGATGCTTGCGAGGGAGTTAATCATAAGTAGGTTGTTAGTTCAAGTAAGAACATCACCTTAGCACCAGGCCACCCACATATCAAATTATCAAAGTACCAAACATGAATCAAACCATCATTATGAAAGTGACTAGATGAAATTCTCGTGTACCCTCAAGAATACTTTGCTCATCATAAGAGATAGTTTTGGCATGTCCTATTCCAAAAAAGTATTGGGATACCTTTCTGAACCTTACCTATTCTTACCGTTACTTGATCATTACAAATTACCTTGCTATCAAAACACTTGCTAGTTACAATTTTAGTGCTTGCATAAATTACCTTGCTGAAAACTGCTTATCATTTCCTTCGGCTCCTCGTTGTGTTCGACACTCTTACTTATTGAAAGGACTACGATTGATCCCCTATACTTGTGGGTCATCAAAACTCTTTGATGGTGCCGTTTTTGGGGAGTGAAGAGCTCTTGGTAAGTGGAAATTGGTAAGGAAAAACTTATACTACATGCTGAAATTTACTATCACTTGTTAGTATGGAAAGCAATCTTTTGAGGGGCTTGTTCGGGGTATCTTCACCTCGACCGGAACCAGAATTAGTTGCCCCTCAACCTACAGAACCTACTGGAAATATTGGTTATGAAATTCCTTCGGGTATGTTAGAACAACTACTAGCTAGTCCTTATGCAGGAGATGGAACTGAACATCCAGATATGCACCTAATACATGTGGAAGAAATTTATGGACTATTTAAGCTTGCAGGTTTATCCGGAGATGAAGTTAAGAAGAAGGTTTCCCTTTATCTTTTAAGATAAAAGCATTGACATGGAATAGCTATGTGATGATATTGGATCATGGAACTGAAATTGTTTGAAATTTGAATTCCACCCAAAGTTTTAACCTATGCATCTAGTTCATCGTGATCGGAATTATATATATAATTTTTGGCCTCATGAAGGAGAAAGTATTGCTCTATCTTGGGGGAGTATTAAGTCAATACTATATTCATCCCCCAACCATGACATCCTGAGAGAAGTTATTATACATAATTTTTATGCTTGGCTTTCTCATAATGATCAAACCATGCTCGATACTTCTTGTACTGGTTCTTTTATGAAGAAGACTATTGAATTCAAGTGGGATCTCTTGGAAAGAATTAAACGCAAATCTGAAGATTGGGAACTCAACGTAGGCAATGAGCCAGGTATTAATCTTGAATTTGATTGTGTTAAATCTTTTATGAATACCGATGCTTTTCACAAGTTTATCACTAGATACGGACTTGGCTCTGAGATAGTAGCCTATTTCTATGAATCATTTGTTGCTCATGTTGATATCCCTAAATAGAAGTGGTTTAAATATCACCCCCTATTTAAAAAGAAATTAAAGAACCGGTCATTGCTAAATGATAGTTTATAAATGATAGTTTCTTCTTATAAATGATAGTTTATAAACTATCAACATTATAAATGATAGTTCTCAATGTTGAACCGGTCAATGTTGATCTAGTTGCTATTGAGAACTGGATCAACATTGATAGATTATAAACTATCATTTATAATGCCTACTCCTTATATTGAGAACCCACCTTTGCCTATTAGGATAAAGGAACATGCTAAGGTATCAACTGTGGTTCACAAAAGTAATATTAGAGCACCTAAGCCCTCTGAACAAATTAAAGTAGAACCTAGTGTTGCTATGGTTAAGATCTCTTGGTAGAAAATATTGATGGGCATGGCATTTACTTCTGTGATGAAGCTGCTAGAATTGCTAAACCCGATGAAAAAGGCAAACATAGACCCGTAGTTGGCTTGCATGTTGCCTCATTTAAAATAGGAGATCATTGTTATCATGGTTTTATGTGATTTGGGTGCTAGTGAGTGCTATTCCTTTTACCTTATATCAATAAATTATGAATGACATAGCACCTGCTGAAATAGAAGATATTGATGTTACTATTAAACTTGCTAATAGAGACACCATCACACCACTTAGGATTGTTAGAGATGTTGAAGTCTTGTGTGGGAAAATAACATATCCTATGTATTTTCTAGTTCTTGGTTCCACACAAGATGACTTTTGTCCCAATATCTTTGGTAGACTTTGCTTGAACACTTTTAATACTAAGGTAGTTTGTCAAAAAGAAACTGTCATTGTTGAATTTGGTGATGTGTCTCATGAGTTCAATTTTTCCAAGTTTGGTAGACAACCACATGATAGATAATTACCTAGTATATCAATAACATGTATATCAAATATACTTATGTCGACGTTGCCAGCCTTCTTATCTACCAAGTATCTAGGGTTGTTCCGCTTCAGCGACCGCTCTCCTCATAATAGAAGCACTTAGTCTCGGGTTTGGGTTCAACTTTGGGTTGCTTCACTGGAGCAGCAACTGACTTGCCATCCATGAAGTTTCCCTCCTTTCCCTTCTCGAAACTAGTGGTTTTACTAACCATCAACACTTGATGCTCCTTCTAGATTTCTACCTTCGCGGTGTCAAACATCATGAACAGCTCAGGGATCATCATTTCCATCCCTGGCATAATTATAGTTCATCATGAAGTTCTAGTAGCTTAGTGATAGTGACTCAAAGGACTATATCAATCACTATATTATCTAGAAGATCAACTCCCACTCGATTCAAGAGATTGTAGCACCCAGACAATCTGAGCACATGCTCAATGATTGAGCTATTCTCCTTCATCTTGCAGGAAAAGAATCTTGTTGGCGATCTCATATCTCACAACATGGGCACGAGCCTGAGATCCCAATTTCATCTCTTAGAACATCTCATATGTTCCGTGACATTCAAAAACGTTTTGGAGCCTCAATTCTAAGCCGTAATGCATGACGCACTAAACTATCAATTAGTCATCGGAACGTGCCTGTCAGATGTTCACAACATCTACACACGGCGCTAGAGGAGGTGGCGCACCGAGCGGTGCATTAAGGACATAAGCCTTATGTGCAGCAATGAGGACAATCCTTAGATCACAGACCCAGTCCGCAATATTGCAACCATAATCTTTCAACTCTATTTCTCTAGGAACATATAAAAATTCAAGGGAGCTACAACGTGAGCTACAACATAATTTGCAAAGACACTACTAACTATGTTCATGATAATGAGTTCAACTAATCATATTACTTAAGAACTCACACTCAAATTGACATCCCCCCCGTCATTCGAGTGATACATGATCCAAATTCACCAACTCAAGTCCGATCATCACGTGAGTTGAGGTGGTTTCAATCATGAACATCATCATGTTGATCATATCTACTATATGACTCATGTTCGACCTTTCGGTCTCTTCTGTTCCAAGGCCATGTCTGTACATGCTAGGATCTTCAAGTTTAAGCCGAGTGTTCTGCACGTGCAACACTGGCTTGCACCCGTTGTATGTGAACGTAGAGTCTATCACACCCGATCATCACGTGGTGTCTCGACACGACGAACTTTCGCAATGGTGCACACTCGGGAAGAACATAATTTTACCTTAAAATTTAAGTGAGGGATCACCTTAATGCTACCGTCGTCCTAAGCAAAACAAGGTGCATAAAAGGATTAACATCACATGCAAATCATAAGTGACATGATATGGCCATGAACTTGTGATTTTGATCTCCATCTTGAAAGCACCGGCATGATCTCCATCGTCACCGGCATGACACCATGATCTCCATCATCATGATCTCCATCATTGTGTCGCCATCGGGGTTGTCGCACCCACCATGCTCATACTACTATAGCTACCGTTTAGCGATAAATTAAAGCATTACATAATGCTTAATGATTGACACATAGGTCATACAATAATTAAAGACAACCCTATGGCTCCTGTCGGTAGTCGTACTCATCGACATGCAAGTCGTGATATTCTATACAACACATGATCATCTCATACATCACATATATCTCATCATGTAATTGGCCATATCATATCACAACATACCATGCAAAAACAAGTTAGACGTCCTCTAATTGTTGTTGCAAGTTTTATGTGGCTTCTACGGGTATCTAACAAGAACAATTCTCACCTACGCAAAACCACAACGGTGATACATAAATTGCTTTTCAACCTTCTCAAGGATCGCCTTTGTCGAATCCAATCCAACTAAAGTAGGAGAAACAGACACCCGCCAGCCATCTTTGTGCAATGAAGTTACATGTCGGTAAATGGAACCGGTCTCTCATAAGCGTACGAGTAAGATTGGTTCGGGCCGCTTCATCCCACAATACCGATGAACCGAAACACGACCAAGGGAGGAAGCAATCTAAGCATCAACGCCCACAAACTCTTTGTGTTCTACTCAAGATCTCATCTACACATAGACCTAGCTCATGATGCCACTGTTGGGGAATGTTGCATGGGAAACAAAAAAATTCCTACGCGCACGCAAGATCTATCCATGGTGATGAGCATCTACGAGAGGGAGAGTGGATCTACATACCCTTGTAGATCGCTAAGCGAGAAGCGTTAAGAAACGCGGTTGATGTAGTCGAACGTCTTTGCGATCCAAATTGCCGAGCTTCCTGCGATCCCATCATGATCCATCTTGCGATCCAATCACGATCCGTCCCGCAATCCCATCATGATCGTCTCGCGATCTTGATCACGGTCCTTCCGATCTAGTGCCGAACGGACGGCACCTCCGTGTTCAGCACACGTACAGATCGATGATGATCTCCACCTTCTTGATCAAGCAAGAGGGAGTGGAGAGGTATATGAGTTCTCTGGCAGCGCGACGGCGTTGCAGCGATGGTGGTGGAGCTATTCCAGCAGGGCTTCACCTAAGCACCGTTGAAACCAATCTAGAGGAGAAACTATGATGTAGAGAAGAGGGTAGCACGTGGCTATTAGGGTTGGCTTTCTCCTCTAAATCCTCTAGTATATATAGGAGGGAGGGAGGGAGGGAGGCAGCCTCAAACCCTCAAGGTTTGGTCGAAATTGGAGGTGGAGAAGTCCTACTCCAATACTATTAGGAGTAGGATTCCTCCTTTCCACTTGGAAACTCTTTCCACCTCTCCACCTTTTGGGGTTTTCCCACCCCTAGCCGCATGGGACTTCGTGCGGGCTTAGTCCAGCCCACCAGGGGCTGGTTTGACTCCTCCCACAGCCCATGAGGTCCTTTGGGTCAAGACACCCCTCCCGATGGTCCCCCGGCACCCTCCCGGCACTCCTGTACACTACCGATGAGCCCGAAACTTTTCCGGTGACCAAAACAGGAGTTCATATATATCAATATTTACCTCCGGACCATTCTGGAGCTCCTCGTGACATCTGGGATCTCATCCGGGACTCCGAACAACCTTCGTTCACCACCATACATAACTCTATACTACCAAAACGTCATCGAACCTTAAGTGTGCAGACCCTGTGGGTTCGGGAACTATGTAGACATGACTGAGACACCTCTACGGTCAATAACCAATAGTGGGACCTAGATGCCCATATTGGTTTCTACATATTCTACGAATATCTTTATCGATTGAACCTCTATGTCAAGGATTCAGTTAATCTCGTATGTTGTTCCCTTTGTTCTTCGGTATGTTACTTGCCCGAGATTTGATCGTCGGCATCTCCATACCTAGTTCAATCTCATTACTGGCAAGTCTCTTTTACTTGTTCTGTAATACAAGATCCTGTGGCTAACACTTAGTCACATTGCTTGCAAGGCTTATTGTGATATTGTATTACCGAGTGGGCCCTGAGATACCTCTCCGTCACACGGAGTAACAAATCCCAGTCTTGATCCATGCCAACCCAACAGACACCCTCAGAGATACCTGTAGAGCATCTTTATAGTCACCCAATTACGTTGCGATGTTTGATAAACACAAGGTACTCCTCCGGTGTCAGTGAGTTGGATGATCGCATGGTCATAGGAACAGATACTTGACATGCAGAAAACTATAGCAATAAACTGACACAATCATATGCTACGTTTATATTTTGGGCTTTTCCATCACATCATTCTCCTAATGATGTGATCCCGTTATCAAATGACATCTCATGTCCATGGCTAGGAAACCTTGACCATCTTTGATCAACGAGCTAGTCTATTAGAGGCATACTAGGGACATGGTTTTGTCTATGTATCCACACATGTATCTGAGTTTTCGATCAATACAATTATGGCAT
The DNA here is from genome assembly GCA_022496015.1 of Hordeum marinum. NCBI lineage: Eukaryota > Viridiplantae > Streptophyta > Magnoliopsida > Poales > Poaceae > Hordeum > Hordeum marinum. The sequence continues at coordinate 213,164,879 of CM039672.1, read as the reverse complement.
GGATAATAAACGATTATCATGAACAAGGAAATATGATAATAACCAATTTATTATTGCCACTAGGGCATATTTCCAACGCTTGCGTGAAAGAAATGAAATAGATAAAATCTTCTTTGAACAACAACCTCTACTGAAACACAATTTGCCTATTGAAACTCTTGGAGGTCCTCCTCGACCTAAAGGTGATCCTATGTTGAACTAAAACAATTGCTTGACACTTTGAAATATGCTAATCATGATGAGAAAAAGGTATATCATGTTATTAGTAGTGCTAACATTTCATAACATGAAGAAGAAAGATTATTGAAAATTCTGAGGAAGCACCAGGCTGTTATTGGATATACTCTTGATGATCTTAAGGGCATTAGTCCCCCTCTATGTCAGCACAAGATGAATATGAAACCTGATGCTAAACCCGTTGTTGAACACAAATCACGATTGAATCCCAAGATGGAAGAAGTGGTCAGAAGTGAAATATTAAAGCTTCTGGAAGCATGTATAATCTATCCTATAGGTGATAGCAGATGGGCGAGTCCCGTTTATTGTTTCCCTAAGAAAGGAGGTATTACTGCTGTTCCTAATGATAAAAATAAGCTTATTCCACAGAGAATTGTTATTGGCTACAGGATGGTAATTGATTTTCAAAAATTAAATAAAGCTACTAGAAAAGATCATTACCCCTTGCCTTGTATTGATCAAATGCTTGAACGATTATCTAAGCACACACACTTTTGTTTCGTGGATGGATATTCTGGTTTCTCTCAAATACCTGTGTCACAATCTGATCAAGAGAAAACCACCTTTACCTATCCTTTTGGAACTTATGCTCATAGACATAAGCCTTTTGGTTTATGCAATGCATGTGCTACCTTTGAAAGATGTATGGCTGCTATATTCTCTGATTTTTGTGAAAATATTGTGGAGGTTTTCATGGATGATTTCTCCATTTATGGAACTTCTTTTGATAATTGCTTAACCAACCTTGATCGAGTTTTGCAGAGATGTGAACAAACTAATCTTGTCTTGAATTGGGAGAAGCTCCACTTTATGGTTAATGAAGGTATTGTCTTGGGGCATAAAATCTCCGAACGAGGTATTGAGGTGCATCAAGCTAAAGTTGATGCAATTGAGAAAATGCCATGTCCTAAAGATATCAAAGGTATTCGAAGTTTCCTTGGTCACGCTAGTTTCTATAGGAGGTTTATTAAAGGCTTCTAAAAAATTCTAGGCCCATAACTAATATTTTACAAAAGGATATTCCCTTTGTTTTTTATGATGATTGCAAAGAAGCCTTTGCAACACTTAAGAAAGCCTTAACCAATGCACCTATTGTTCAACCACCTGATTGGAACTTGCCTTTTTAAATTATGTGTGATGCTAGTGATTATGATGTTGGTGCTATTCTAGGACAAAGAGTTGATAAGAAATTAAATGTTATCCATTATCCTAGCAAAACACTAGACAATGCTCAAAGAAATTATGCTACTACTGAAAAAGAATTTTTAGCAGTCGTGTTTGCTTGTGATAAATTCAGATCTTACATTGTTGATTCCAAAGTTATTGTTCACACTGATCATCCTGCTATAAATATCTTATGGAAAAGAAAGATGTTAAACCTAGACTCATTAGGTGGGTTCTGTTTCTTCAGGAATTTGATTTACATTTCATTGATAGGAAGGGAGCTGAGAACCCCGTAGTTGATAACTTGTCTAGGTTAGAAAATATTCTTGATGACCCACTACCTATTGATCATAGTTTCCCTAATGAACAATTATCTGCAATAAATGTTTCTCAAAACACTCAATCGTATGCTGATTATGCTAATTACATTGTTGCTAAATATATTCCACCTAGTTTCACATACCAACAAACGAAAAAAAATTCTTCTATGATTAAGACATTACTTTTGGGATGACCGACATCTTTATAAAGAAGGAGTAGATGGTATTATTAGACATTGTGTACCTGAGCATGAACAGGAACAAATCCTATGGAAATGTCATTCTGAAGCTTATGGAGGACATCATGCTGGAGATAGAACTGCTCATAAGGTATTACAATCTGGTTTTTATTGGCCTACTCTCTTCAAGGATACTCGTAAGTTTGTCTTGTCTTGTGATGAATGTCAAAGAATTGGTAATATCGAGAAGCGTCAGGAAATGCCTATGAATTATTCACTTGTTGTTAAACCATTTGATGTTTGGGGTTTTGATTACATGGGACCTTTTCCTTTCTCTAATGGGTACACTCATATTTTGGTTGCAGTTGATTATTTCACTAAGTGGGTAGAATCTATTCCAACTAGTAGTGTCGATCATCACACTTCCATTAAAATGCTTAAATAAGTTATTTTCCCAGGGTTTAGATTCCCTAGATATCTAATGATCGATGGTGGTTCACACTTTATTCATGGTGATTTCCGTAAAATGATTGCCAAATATTATGTTAATAGAATTGCATCACCCTATCATCCTCAATATAGTGGTCAAGTTGAACTTAGCAATAGAGAAATAATATTGATATTACAAAATACTACCAATAGGTCTCGAAAGAGTTGGTCTAAGAAATTAGATGATGCACTTTGGGCCTATAGAACTGCTTATAAAAACCCTATGGGTATGTCTCCATACAAAATGGTATATGGGAAAGCTTATCATTTTCCTCTAGAGTTAGAACATAAAGCATTTGGGGCAATTAAAGAACTCAACTATGATTTCAAACTTGTCAGTGAAAAGAGGTTATTCGATATTAGCTCATTAGATGAATGGAGAACCGAAGCTTATGAAAATACCATGTTATTCAAAGAAAAAGTTAAAAGATGGCATGACAAAAGAATCCAATAGCGAGAATTCAAAGTTGGAGATAATATTCTTTAGTACAATACTCGTTTCAAATTTTTTGCAGGAAAACTTCTCTCCAAATGGGAAAGACACTATGTTATCGAAGAGGTTTATCGCTCTAGAGCTATTAAGATTAATAATGCCAAAGGTACCAATCCAAAGGTGTTCAATGGACAAATAATTAAAGACCATATCTCCGGTACGCCTATTAATGTTGAAAGCAATGTTATCCAAACCATGACACCGGAGGAGCACATGAAAGAAACCTTCTGGAACACTCCAGGATCGTGAAAATTAAGAGGTTCGTGATATGGTAAGTAAATGGACTTTGAAAAATAATTATTTTCCAGTTTTGGAATATTTAAGAATTTTAGGAAATAAAAATAAACTGGAAGGAAACCGAGGAGGGCCTATGTGTTTTCTGTGTTTTAGCGACCCGACTCAAAACGAGTCAAGCCTCTGTGTTTTCTGTGCCATCCCTGGATTAGTATGCTGGCACACACAGTACATCAATGTATATATCAAAGTGCAATCACATGTAATTAACGTAAAACTGATATATATATACCTTAAAATAGCAGCGGATACAGTCAACGGGAGTGGAGTCTCAATAACACCAATGGCAAGTTGAGTGCGGACCGTAACCCTGAATCGTACTCTTACCCGTCGTAGAAGAGTATCTACAACATAAGACGTTGCAGCCGTGTAGGTCAGTACATGGAATGTACTAGCAAGATCACCATAGTAGAACAGAAGAATAAAGACTATTCTATATGCAAAGGCTTTGTGGCTGTGTGTCTGAGTTTTTGCGTAAAAGCTGATTTTATTTTTCTACAACAAAGGAATATCAGGAATTTCACTATGGAGTTACCTATCATGACATGGTTCCGCCAACCAATGTCTCAAAGCCCATAAGAATCATGAGTTGCCCACAATTAGTTATCAGTCCAGTGTTGAGAGTTCAGAGATAGATCCAAGTCTAGAAGCTCAAATTGTCCATAACCGGGGACACGGCTAATCGATTAGGTTTAACTCTGCAGAGTGTTGTGTACTTTACCCACAAGATTCTTTCCCTCCTGGTAAGTCCTCGCACTGCCTGGTGTTTGAGAACAGGACGAAAGAAACATGGTCTTTCAGAGTGTTTCCCTAACTACTGTCAGTGCCCATCCATTCCTAACGTCGACTACATCTCGTAGCACTGCCCAGCCAGAGTCACAACAAAGATTAACCAAGCCAGAGCCCATAATGACTTGTGGCTACACAGGTAAGCTTCCGGGCATGAAGTATTCATCCTTCCCTTTGAGTTTGGGTGAGGCTTTCCGCGTGAATACTGGCCATCTCCAGCAACACCTAGGCAAATCCACTGGCTTCTCCAGGGTACCGTTCCAACCATCCCTCACCCAGTAGTGTGTATTGAAAAACTTGTTTCTCGAGTCTCGAAGTCTTGAGGTCTTGAATATGCAGGTCTTGAAAAAGCCTTCATGAAGTCATCGTTTTGACGTGGAGTCCTTCTTCACACCACTCACGAACACTCATACCAGACCCTGTCTACTTTAGCATAGCATTGCACTAACTAGCGTTCACGGGGCTTTAGTAACAGGTGGTGGGTTCCTACCTCATGCATTCTACTCAACTACAAGAATTTCAATAACACTACGGGAGGGATTTTTTTGAATGATGTCACTACATGCAATAAAACATAGGTATGAAAAGATGGTCAAAGTGAACTTGCCTGTACTGTTGATGAAGATAAGTATCGCTCTCAGAAAATACTTGATAGAACTATACGTCACTCTCCGATGAAATCTATATAATCAAACATTGCATTCATAAGCAAACACTTCTAGCAATCAAAACTAACAATCACAAAGTAACACAAGAACCAAAAGCAACAAGGTTGATGAAGGAAATACTTAAGACAAATCTCAAAAATCAACAAAGTTTTCATAAAAGCAACTAAGGTAGTTCTCCTCTACGACAACTATTTTCAAATAGTAACAAAATAAATACAAAGTAAATTATAACAAAATATTTTAGTACATATTTTACTAGCAAAAAGAATTACTTTTGAAGAACAACTAGAAATCATGAAAACAACACTCTAAACAAACATAAGTTTTGCATAATAAACTTAACAATAAGAAAACAAAATAAATAACAAAATACATAACCACTTAGTTAATAGAAAGTAAACCTTTGTAAAACATTCATTTTAAATATTTTCAATAAGACTCAACTAGTAATACTAGAGCATCTCAACAAAACAAGACAAAGCTATGGGCTCTAAGTTTAGGTGGCTAAACCATCATTAATATAAACAAAACTATTATTTTGTAACCAAACTAATAGTTAACAGAAAAGAATTAATAAAATATTTATTATAAAACAGAATTAAATCATCTAAATTTTTGTGAAAAAAATCTCTACTAAAACTAAGTTGTTTATCAAACATTACCTAATGATGAAGAATATAGTTTCCTATAATAGAGTAAAACTAAACCATTGTTATTAACAAAACATTTCTTAACAGAAAAGTATTACTAAAACTTTATTTGTAAACAGAATCTAATTACTTAAAACTTTAGTTAAAAGAATTATTTCTAACTAATTTGCTTTTAATCAACTATACCTATTTCAAAACGGGTATAGGTCCCTACAATAAAATTTTATAAACTAAACAATTTATCTTTGTTAATAGCAAGTAAATTACTAAGGTTTAGAACAATAGAACTAAATGAAGTCTAAAACATAAGTTAAATCAAATCAGATTTCAAATTAACCCAAAAGAAAATCAAACTAATTAAACTAATAGGAAATTAAATCAGATTCTGTTTTGGTTAAGAACACTAATCAAATTTATCCAAATAATTCTCAAACTTTACCTAATTATAACTAATATCACTAGTGACAAGTAGCAAAAAGAATCAATCAAAAATATATATTTAAACTCAAGTTATTCAGAAAACAAAATTGAAATCAAATCTGTTTAAATTCAAATTTAAATATTCAAATATGTTCAAACTTGGCATCTATAGAAACTAGATGAAATTTATGACACAATGCAAAAAGAATCAATTAGAAACAACTAAAAACATAAAAGATATGATAAAAATAAAATCAGAACCATTCTGGAAACAGAAATTAAAACAGAAAAGAAAAATCGTTTCTAACGGACAGGGGGGGTGACGTGGCGCGCTCTGGTTGGCTGTGGCCGTGTGTGTGCGAGCGAGTACGAGCGGTGACCGGAGTTTAAGAGAAAACGGTTCGGGGGTCTAATCTACGCCGTTCATCTGGATCGGACGGACGGGAAAGGAGGGAGAGCTCACAGGGGAGGGTTGCTGGCGATGGGCGTCTCCGGCGATGGCGATGGCGGCGGCATGATGCAGGCGAGCTCTCTGGTGGGTCTCTGACAACGGCGTTGGCACTGGTCGACGCGGGGAAGCACGGCGATGACGATGGTGGTGCTGAGACGGCTTGGGGGCGACGTTGACGAGCGGCACGAGTTCGGGGGCGGTTCGGTGGAGGTGGAGCTCCGGTGAGGTTGTGGTGTGGGGCTCTGGAGGGGGTCCGGGGCTCGGGCAGGGGGATTGGGAGGTGCGGGAGAGCGAGGGGAGCTCGGGGGTGGGCTCAGGTGGCGGAGGGGTGGTCGGAGACGAGCGCTAGGAGGGAGGGGCGCGGCGGCGACCGGTGGTTCCGGCGATGGATTCCGGCGACGTGGGGGCTCGGGCAGAGGGGCGAAGGGGTGCAATGGAGGGAGGGAGCCTCGGGCTTCTTATAGGAGGGGTCGGGGGTGCTCCAGATGGCCAGGGGAGAGAGATCCACAGCGGATTTGGCTCGGCTCCGGCGAGGTTAGGGGAGGGGATGGAGGAGAGGGGTGACCGGCGGTGGGATTTGGTTGGATGGTGGGACCCGGGTGTCAGCGAGAGATAGAGGAAGGAAAGAGGAGCGGCCGATCGGTGCGGAGGGGTTTCGGGGAGGTTAATAAGGTAAATGGGCCGGGCAGCTTTTAAAAGCCTTAAAGGATTTTCCTTTTTTTAATTACCAGCGAATCAAAACAAATAAATGGCCATAATTACTTGCCAGATTATTAAAAGTTTTATAGCAGAATTATCAGGGGATTTAATGCCATTTAATGAACATTTTTATCTGGTCAAATTCAATACTTTAAAAAATATTTTTTAGAAAATGCCTAAATGGCTTTATTTATTTTTGCAAATTATTTTTCATATAACCCCTTGGGTTCTATGATTTCAAAAACTTCACATAATACCCCCTGGTTTTGGAGTGTCATATTACTCCTCTCAAAATCTTTCCAAGGGGTTTGAATGCTTACAAATTCAAATAGGGAATTCCAAAAATAAAAGTGAAACTCCATATGGGAAACTTTCAAATAGTTTTTTTTTTAACTTCCAACTCCTATTTCATACAATTTGAAGAAATCATATTATCCAATCTCATGAAAATCATTGAGTTGCATAAAGTTTTTGAATTTGAAATACTTTCAAATGGAATTCAAAGCTCATGGGAAAGTCATTTTATTCCCTCTCATTCAAAAGTTTTCAAAAGTTTCAAATTTTCACTCAATTTCAATCACTCAAGCAAAAAAACAATCATTCTAATAATTATTATAACATTCCAAAATTTGGGATGTTACAGGGGGACACCAGGTGGCAACCCTCCACCAGGGCACACCAGGGCCACTAACCGCGCCCTGGTGGAGGGCGCTCACCCAGGCCCACCTTCGGAGCCCACCTTCTGGTATAAATTCCCAAAAAACCTAAAAAAATAGGAGGATCACTTTCGGGACAAAGCGCCACCGCCTCGGGGCGGAACTTGGGCAGGAGCACTTTTGCCCTCCGGCGGAGCGATTCCGCCTGGAGAACTTCCCTCCCGATGGGGGAAATCGAGCCATCGTCATCACCAACAACTGTCTCATCTTGGGGAGGCCATTCTTCATCAACATCTTCAATGTCATCATCTCCTCTTAAACCCTACTTCATCTCTTGTGATCAATCTTTGTACCGGAACCTCAGATTGGTACATGTGGGTGACTAGTAGTGTTGATTACCTTGTCTAGTTGATTACTATATGGTTTATTTGGAGGAAGATTATATGGTCAGATCCATTATGCTATTCAATATACCTCTGATCTTGAGTATGTATATTATTTGTGAGTAGTTACTTTTTTTCTTGAGGTCACGGAAGAAGTCATGTTGCAAGTAATCATGTGAATTTGATATGTGTTCGATATTTTGATGATATGTATGTTGTGATTCCCTTCGTGGTGTCATGTGAATGTTGACTACATGACACTTCACCATCCTTGGGCCGAAGGGAATGCATTATGGATTAGTTATTAGATGATGGGTTGCTAGAGTGACAGAAGCTTAAACCCTAGTTGCGCTACTTCGTAAGGGGCTGATTTGGGTCCACATGTTTAATGTTATGGTTAGACTTTGTCTTAATACTTTTCTCATAGTTGTGGATGCTCACGAGGGGGTTAATCATAAGTAGGTTGTTAGTTCAAGTAAGAACATTACCTTAGAACCGGTCCACCCACATATCAAATTATCAAAGTAGCGAACACGAATCAAACCAACATGATGAAAGTGACTAGATAAAATTCCCGTGTAGCCTCAAGAACACTTTGCTCATCATAAGAGATAGTTTTGGCATGTCCTTTGCCACAAAAGGATTGGGCTACCTTGCTGCACCTTACCTATTCTTACCGTTACTTGCTTGTTACAAATTACCTTGCTATCAAAACACTTCCTACTTACAATTTTAGTGCTTGCAGAACTTACCTTGCTGAAAACCGCTTATCATTTCCTTCTGCTCCTTGTTGGTTCGACACTCTACTTATCGAAAGTACAGCGATTTATCCCCTATACTTGTGGGTCATCCGTGATGCTAATAAAATCTCACACGATTTGTCCCCCGTAATTGTTTTTGATGGCTCACTGGATCACACACGCGCTCTTTTTGCGTAGCGTTTGTGACTGAGGACCTATCGCCGATGTTTTCTGGGTCATGGGGGATGGACCCCTCCCCCTTTATCGCACACACAGGCAAGGCAACGGTTAAAAACTCCGTTATGAAAAGGGGGTAAAACCGTTTATATATGACACATGTGTAGCAGTGTGTTGTTTGTAGGGTGGTACATCCGCCTAGTTGCCTAGTTGTACTAGTTATTGCTCGAATAACCAAAACAATTACCCAGGCACTGTGTGGCACCATTGCCGGACCCGTGAGAATCACCCCTCGAGTGGTGGTTGGACCGGAGCTTGGTTCGATAGTTGATACGTCTCCAACGTATCTATAATTTTTTATTGTTCCATGCTATTATGTTATCTGTTTTGCATGTTTTATATGCAACAATATGCTATTTTATATTATTTTTGGGACTAAGCTACTAACCTAGTGCCTAGTGCCAGTTTCTATTTTTTCCTTGTTTTTGAGTATTGTAGAAAAGGAATATCAAATGGATTCCAAACGGAATAAAATTCTAGATGATTTTTCTTGGACCAGAAGAAACCCAGCAGACTTGGTGAAGAGGCCAGAAGAGCCACGGGTGGGCCACAAGCCACCCTAGCGTGGCCAGGGGGGCGCCCCTAGATCGTGGGCCCCCCATAGATCTTCCAACCCTAATCTTCGCCCTATAAATTCAGAAATATTCCCCCAATACCAAAAAGATCCACGATAATACTTTTCTGTCGCTGGAAGCCTCCTTTCCCGATAGAACCAATCTTGGAGCCTTTTCCGGTAATCTGTCGGAGGGGGATTCGATCATGGAGGGCCTCTACATCAACTCCATTGCCCTTCTGATGATGCGTGAGTAGTTCACCATATACTTACGGGTCCATATCTAGTATCGAGATGACTTCTTCTCTCTCTTTGTTCTTCAATACCATGTGATAAATGATCTTCATAGGGATCTATCCGATGTAATACTCTTTTGCAGGGTGTTTGTCAAGATCTGATGAATTGTGGGTTTATGATCATATTATCTATGAATATTATTTGAGTCTTATCTGAATTATTATATGCATGATTTCATATCTTTGCAAGTCTCTTCGAGTTATTGGTTTGGTTTCGCCAACTAGATTGTTAATTCTTGCAATAGGAGAAGTGCTTAGTTTTGGGTTCAATCTTGTGGTGTCCTCACCCAGTGACATAGTAGGGATAGTGAGGCACGTATTTGTATTGTTGCCATCAAGGAAAAAAGGTGGTATTTTCATCATATTTCTTGAGTTTATCCCTTTGTCATGTCATCTTACCTAATGTGTTACTTTGTTCTTCATGAACTTAATACTCTAGATGCAGGCAGGAGTCGGTCGATGTGTGGAGTAATAGTAGTAGATGCAGAATCGTTTTAGTCTACTTGACACGGATGTGATGCCTATATTAGTAATCATTGCCTTGGATATCATCATAACTATGCGCTTTTCTATTAATTGCTCGACGGTAATTTGTTCACCCATCGTATTATTTTCCTTCAAGAGAGAAGCCTCTAGTGAAACCTACGGCCCTCGGATCTATTTTCCATATTATATTTTCAGATATATAAACCAAAAATACCAAAAAATACCTTGCTGCAATTTTATTTACTTTTTACTTCTAGCAATCTTTTATATCTTCCTGTTTCAGATCAAATCCTTGCAAGTAACCATGAAGGGATTGACAACCCCTTTATAGCGTTGGGTGCAAGTGTTTGATTGTTTCTGTAGGTGCGTAAATTGGTCCTTGCTTGTTCCTCCTACTGGATTGATACCTTGGTTCTCAACAACTGAGGGAAATACTTATCTACTTTGCTGCATCACCCTTTCCTCATCAAGGGAAAACCAAGGCAAGCTCAAGAAGTAGCAAGAAGGATTGATGGCGCCGTTGCCGGGGAGGATGCATAGCAAGTCAAGCCTACCAAGTACCCATCACAAAATCATCTCTTGCATTTACATTATTTGCCATTTGCCTCCCATTTTCCTCTCCCCCACTTCACCAATTTGTCGTTTTATTTGCCTTTTTCTCGTCGGGTCTCTTTTTGTTTTCTTGTGTTGCCATGTGCCTTCTATTTTCTTGCATCTTAACTTTCTAAAAATCTATTGATATGGATCCTCATACACTTGCTAATCTTTTCTAAAGTCCAAATGATGATGAACTAATTTCTAGTCAGTTGAGTGCACTTGATTATCTCTATGAAGTTTTGTTTGAAATCATGAATCTGAAAATTTTGATGAAGTGTTGAAAGAAGAAAATCATAAGGTGATTCATGATAGTCCCTTGAATGATGAGTGTTATTGCAATATTTCTAGTATGAATTCTATAAATATCCTTGATGCTTATGATATGCAAAGCCACAAGCGTGGGGATGCTATGTCTGATGAACATGATATTTTTTGTCCCCCAAGTTTTGATGAGAAAATTTATTATGATGACTGCATGCCTCCTATTTATGGTGATGGTGATGACACGTATGCTATAAAGAGTAATGATAACCATGAAACTTATCATCATTATTTTAATTTGCAATGTGGTTGTGTCAATCAAGTGTCTCATGGTAGCTATTTTGTTGAATTTGCTCCCACTACCATGGATGATAAGGAATTTGCTTATGTGGAGAGTAATGAAAATTCTATGCTTGTGAATATGAAAAGAATGATTTATGTGATAGTTATATTGTTGAATTACTTCCTAATGCTACTGAAATTCATCATGAGGGGGGAACATATGCTTGTAGGAATTGCAATAATATCAAGTTTTCTCTCTGTGTGTCTAAAGTTTTGAAGTTATGCTTATTTTGCCTTCCTATGCTAGTTGATTATTGTTCCCATAAATTGTTTGCTCACAAAATCCCTATGCATAGGAAGTGGGTTAGACTTAAATGTGTTTTTCATGCTATTCATGATGCTCTTTTGCATATCTCAATTACTACTTTTTATGTGAGCATCATTGAAATTAGTATGCCTACCTAGGGGCATTAAACAATAGCGCTTGTTCGGAAGCAACCCAATTTTACTTTTATGTTTTTTTGCTTATGTTTTTGAGTGTTTCACACATTATTACCTCTGTAGTAATTGTGTTTTGGTGTTCTTATTAGTGTTTGAGCCAAGTAAGAGGTCTATGGTGATTGTTGATTTGATCTTGCTGAAAAACAAAAACTTTTGTGCCCAGTTCAGAAATTTTTACACAAGATTTATATACCAATTTACCAGGTTGAACTAATTTTTAATAATTTTTGGAGTTACAGAAGTATTCGAAGTTTACAGATTGCTACACACTGTTTTGTTTTTGACAGATTCTGATTTCATTGTGTTGTTTACTTATTTTGATGTATCTATGGGTTGTATCTGGGGGTATGAACCATGGAGAAGTTGGAATACAGTATATATTACACCAATATAAATAAATAATGAGTTCAAAACAGTACTAAAAGTGGTGATTCATTTTTCTTATAAAACGGATCTCATGAGTTTTTGTTGAGTTTTGTGTTGTGAAGTTTTCAAGTTTTGGGTAAAGATTTGATGGACTATGGAATAAGGAGTAGCAAGAGCCTAAGCTTGGGGACGCCCAAGGCATCCCAAGGAATCAAGGATGGGAAATAGCCTAAGCTTGGGGATGCCCCAGAAGGCATCCCCTCTTTCGTCTTCAATCCATCGGTAAATTTACTTGAGGCTATATTTTTATTCACCACATGGTATGTGTTTTGCTTGGAGCGTCCTGTATGATATGAGGGTTTGCTTTTTAGTTTGCCACATTCATCATTTCTGCACACATATTTTGAGAGAAGCATGCATGAATCGTGCATTTATTAGAATGATCTATGATCTTCACTTATATCTTTTGAGCTAGGCAATTTTGCTCTAGTGCTTCACTTATATCTTTTTAGAGCATGGTGGTGTTTTATTTTATAGAAATATTTGAACTCTCGTACCTCACTTATATTATTTTGAGAGTCTTTAAACAGAATGGTAATTGGTTTAGGTTATGAATTTAGTCCTAATATAATGGGCATACAAAAGGGATATAATAAAAACTTTCATATAAAGTGCATTGAATATTGTGAGAAGTTTGATTCCTTGCATAAAGTTTTGAGATATAAAGATGATGATAATAGGGTCATGCTAGTGAGTAATTGTGAATTGGTAAAAATACTTGTGTAAAGGTTTGTGATTCCCGTAGCATGCACGTATGGTGAACCGTTATGTAATGAAATCGGAGCATGATTTGTTTATTGATTGTCATCCTTTGTGTGAGCGTCGGAAGCGCGCGATGGTTAACTCCTACCAACCTCTCCCCTAGGAGCATGCGTCTAATACTTTGCTTCGATGACTAATAGACTTTTGCAATAAGTATGTGAGTTCTTTATGACTAATGTGATTCCATGGATCATACGCACTCTCACCCTTCCACCTTTGCTAGCCTCTCTAGTACAGCGCAACTTTTGCCGGTGCATTACACCCACCATATATCCTTCCTCAAAATAGCCACCATACCTACCCATTATGTCATTTCCATAGCCATTCCAAGATATATTGACATGCAACTTCCATCGTTCCGTTTAGTATGACACGCACCATCATTTTCATATTTCTTTGCATGATCGTAAGATAGCTAGCATGATGTTTCATGGCTTGTTTGTTTTTTGATGTCATTTGCTATGCTAGATCATTGCACATCCCAGTACACCGCCGAAGGAATTCATATAGAGTCCTGTTTTCTTCTAGTTTCGAGTTGTAATTCATGAGTTATAAGTAAATAAAAGTGTGATGATCATCATTATTAGAGCATTGTCCCATGTGAGGAAAGGATGATGGAAGCTATGATTCCCTCACAAGTTGGGATGAGACTCCAGAATTTATGAAAAATAAAAGAGGCCAATGAATCCCAAATAAAAATAGGCCAATGATGCCCACCAAAAAAGGAGAGAGAAAAGAGAGAAGCGACAATGCTACTATCTTTTTTCGACACTTGTGGTTCCAAGTAGCACCATGATCTTCATGATAGAGAGTCTCCTATTTTGTCACTTTCATATACTAGTGGGAACTTTTCATTATATAACGTGGCTTGTATATTCCAATGATGGGCTTCCTCGAATTGTCCTAGGTCTTCTTGAGCAAGCGAGTTGTATGCACACCCACTTAGTTTCTTTTTGAGCTTTCATAGACTTATAGCTCTAGATCATCCATTGCATGGCAATCCCTACTCACTCACATTGATATCTATTACTGGGCATCTCCATAGCCCGTTGATATGCCTAGTTGATGTGAGACTATCTTCTCCTTTTCCTTACAACCTCCACCATAATCTATTCCAGCTATAGTGTTATATCCATGGCTCACGCTCATGTATTGCGTGAGAGTTGAAAAGGTTTGAGAACATAAAAGGTGTGAAACAATTGCTTGACTTGTCATCGGGGTTGTGCATGATATAAATACTTTGTGTGGGGAAAATGGAGCATAGCCAAACTATATGATTTTGTAGGGATAACTTTATTTTCCCATGGTATTTTGAAGAGACACAATTGCTTTATTAGTACGCTTGAAATATTACTATTTTGATGTCAACATTAATCTTTTGTTTTGAGTCTTATGGATCTGAACATTCATGCCACAATAAAGAATATTACATGGATAAATATGTTAGGTAGCATTCCACAACAAAAATTCTGTTTTTATCATTTACCTACTCGAGGACGAGCATGAATTAAGCTTGGGGGTGCTCATACGTCTCCAACGTATCTATAATTTTTTATTGTTCCATGCTATTATATTATGTGTTTTGGATGTTTTATATGCATTAATATGCTATTTTATATTATTTTTGGGACTAATATATTAACCTAGAGTAGTGCCAGATTCTGTTTTTTCCTTGTTTTTGAGTATCGTAGAAAAGGAATATCAAACGGATTCCAAACAGAATAAAATTCTACGATGATTTTTCTTGGACCAGAAGAAACCCAGCAGACTTGGAGAAGAGGCCAGAAGAGCCACGGGTGGGCCACAAGCCACCATGGCACGGCCAGGGGCGCGCCCTCTGGCTTGTGGGCACCCCATAGTTCTTCCAACACTAATCTTCGGCCTATAAATTCAGAAGTATTCCCCCAATACCAAAAAGAGCCACGATAATACTTTTCCGTCACTGGAAGCCTCCGTTCCCGAGAGATCCAATCTTGGAGCCTTTCCGATAATCTGCCGAAGCGGGATTTGATCACGGAGGGCCTCTACATCAACTCCATTGCCCTTCCAATGATGCGTGAGTAGTTCCCCACAGACCTACAGGTCCATAGCTAGTAGCTAGATGGCTTCTTCTCTCTCTTTGTTCTTCAATACCATGTTCTCCATGATCTTCATGGGGATCTATCCGATGTAATGCTCTTCCACGATCTGTTTGTCGAGATCTGATGAATTGTGGATTTATGATCAGATTATCTATGAATATTATTTGAGTCTTTTCTGAATTCTTATATGCATGATTTCATATCTTTGCAAGTCTCTTTGAGTTATTGGTTTGGTTTGGCCAACTAGATTGGTAATTCTTGCAATGGGAGAAGTGCTTAGTTTTGGGTTCAATCTTAAAGTGTCCTCACCCAGTGACATAGGCCCTGTTTGTTTGGCTTTAGCTTCGGCTTTTACAACTTTTCCACTTTGGCCAAAAAGCCACAAAAGCTGCTAAATAAGTGCTTTTGGAGATTTTACGGCTTTTCATGAATCAATGTAACAATATTTGGCTCAAAAAGCCAAAAAAGCTCCAAAAGCACCAATTTAGGAGCTTTTACGGCTTTTTGGCCAAAGTGGAAAAGCTGCAAAAGCCAAAGCTAAAGCTCAAACAAACAGGGCCATAGTAGGGGTAGCGAGGCACGTATTTGTATTGTTTCCATCAAGGATAAAAAGATGGGGTTTTCATCATATTTCTTGAGTTTATCCCTCTATATCATGTCATCTTACCTAATGTGTTATGCTGTTCTTCATGAACTTAATACTCTAGATGTAGGCAAGAGTCGGTCGATGTGTGGAGTAATAGTAGTAGATGTAGAATCGTCTCGGTCCACTTGACACGGACGTGATTCCTATATGCGTAATCATTGCCTTGGATATCGTCATAACTATGCGCTTTTCTATCAATTGCTCGATGGTAATTTGTTCACCCATCGTATTATTTTCCTTCAAGAGAGAAGCCTCCAGTGAAACCTATGGCCCCCGGGTCTATTTTCCATATTATATTTTTAGATCTATAAACCAGAAATACCAAAAATACCTTGCTGCAATTTTATGTACTTTTTACTTCTAGCAATATTTTATATCTTTCTCTTTCAGATCTAATCCTTGCAAGTAACCGTGAAGGGATTGACAACCCCTTTATAGCGTTGGGTGCAAGTGTTTGATTGTTTGTGTAGGTGCATATATTGGGGCCTTGTTTGTTCCTCCTACTGGACTGATACCTTGGTTCTCAACAACTGAGGGAAATACTTATCTACTTTGCACCATCACCCATTTCCTCTTCAAGGGAAAACCAACGCAAGCTCAAGAAGTAGCAATAGTACCACTCACAGAAGGAGTCGTACAACCATAGTAAGCAATACAAATGCCTTGTTATGCAAAGAAGTGTCTGCTCCAGAGAGAAGCGGTACAACCGCTTGCACCAACGGTACAACTACTTGGTTGTTGATACATCTCTATCGTATCGATAATTTATGAAGTATTCATGCCATATTCACCTATGTTTACAATACTTTTATATGGTTTTGATGCAATTTATATGATTTATTTAGAACTAACCCGGACTGATGTTGTTTTCAGTAGAATTACTATGGTGTTGTTTTTGTGCAGAAAATGAAACTTCTCGGAATCGCCTGAAACTTTTTGTGGTTTTTCCTAGAGTAAATAAGCAACATTGGAGCGAACCACCAGAGGGGAGCCACCTATAGGCCACAAGCCAGCAAAGCGTGCCCCTATGCCTTGTGGGGGCCCACGTGGCTCCGTTTGGCGTGATTCCAATGCTGAAAATTCCCATAAATACTAGAAACCCTAGAAATAAAGAGAGATCATCCACCTCGCTGCCACAACACTCTGTATCGATGAAAAACCAATCTCGAGAGAAAACAGTAGCGAAAACAGGAGACGAACAGCGAGAGAGATCCAATCTCAGAGGGGATCTGTCATGGGAAACGAGCACCTATGGGATCGTGGGGATCCCTTTCAGTTCGACACGGGCGAAGTTGCACAAAGAGCTGGTCTGGTAAGCAGCGCACGGGGAGTTTTTACCCAGGTTTGGGCCGCACAGATGCGTAAAACCCTACTCCTACTTGGTTGTATTGATCGTGTTCTAGGGTTCTAGCTATAGGAGCGCCATGAATGGCTGCTACGTGAGCTTGGTAACCTCCAGTTGTCTAACTGTTGGGCTGTCCGGTTGTCTAACTGTCCAACTATCTAATTGTCTGATTCTCTAATTGTCTAATTGTTTAACCCCCTCCCTTTTCGTAACGCCCTGGGCCTCCTTTTATACCTAAGGGAATCCCAACAGTGGCGTACAGTGTGCACACGGGATGCATGGTGCTATAGTGCTATCGTACCTAACCCTGACGGAGTAGGACAAGATCATTAAATGCACCGTTAGGGGCCTCAGTCTGTCAGTGGGACGAGATGGGGTCCCATCCTATCGGCGCCGCTTAGCTCCCTCCAACGTTGACGCCGCGACACGTGTCCAGGTGAATCGACACTTGGCCTTTGCGCTGGCGGTCTTTGCCGGGGACTTGCCTTGCTGGGACCTTGCCTTGCCGGGGGCCTTGCTTCGCCTGGAGGCTCTACGGCCCTCCCGGCAAGATCTTGCCGATAGTCTTCAGTCTTCTATGCTGGTGATTTACAAGTCTTTGCTGGGCATCGCCGCCGGGGCGGCTACTACTGCCCGTGCACGAGTAAAGGGGTACTAGATAGCCCAAAAACTCTAGTGCACCAACAGGATCTTGCCCCTCTGGGAGCCATGGAGGCCAATACCATAGGTGAGAACCTCTCCCCATCTTGGGAGAGGCCATGGAGGAGGAGTCCTAAGGGGGAGACTCTCTCCCCCTCTCTTCAGGTGGTGTCGGAGTGTCGCTGGAAGAACCATCATTGCGGTGATCGTCTTCATGAACATCACCGTCTTCATCACCTCCCCTCATCTATCTATGGCGGTCCACTCTCTCACACCCCGCTGTAATCCCCTACTTGAACATGGAATTTCATGCCACATATTATTAATCAATGATGTGTTGGCATCCTATGATGTTTGAGTAGATCTATGTTGTCCTTTGGGTTGATTTGTTGTTTATTGGTTTGAGTGTATGTTTTATTTTGATGTTGTCCTAAGGTTCCTTCCATGAGGCTCACATGTGAAGGATTCACACTGGAGGGTGTTGCAATATGTTCATGATTCTCTTATAGTGGGTGGCTAGAGTGACATAAGCTTACACCCGAGTAATGGGGTTATTTACGTATGAGGGTAAAGTGCAGTTGATGTTTAATGCTATGGTTGGGCTTACCTTAATGATCTTTTGTAGTTGTGGATACTTGCTAGAGGTCCAATCATAAGTGCACATGATCCAAGTAGAGAAAGTGTGTTAGCTCATGCCTCTCCCTAATATAAAATTTCAAGAATGATTACCGATCTTCTATCAATTGCCTAGGATGAATCCGCACACTATACCATCATTATTCGACACTCCCTATTTGTAATATATTGTGATATATTCTAACTCTATTAGTGCAGGAACTATTTTCATATTTTAGTTCTCTAATATCATGCAAAGCTATCCTCTTTATACCCACAATGCACTTTTATTTCTCGTTACTAGATAGAAGCAAACGTTCGGTGTATGTAGTCGTATCGGTGGCAGATAGGACTTGAGAGAATATTGATCTTGCCTTTAGATCCTTGTGGGTTCGACACTCAATACTTACCACTTCCATCTTTGGAAAGTTCTATGGTGATTCCATGCTCTCGGGGATTATCAAGCTCTTTTCTAGCACCGTTGCCGGGGAGCAATAGTGTGGGGTTAATACTTTCGTGTATGCTTGTTTGCTTCTATCACTAAGTAGATTTTTTTACCTTTTGTTTATGTTTTCTTGTTTTATTTATTTAGTTGTGGGTAAAAAAACAAAAAAAATTGCAAAAATAAAAACACAAAAAAATTACTTGCCTTTTATAAGAGAAGTGCTTGGAAAGTTATGCATTGGAGAAGTGCGGGTCGACCTTGAACTCTTGTGTTCATGATCATCGAAACAATGTAGAATTTTTCATGGAAGTTTCTCATAAAAATATTTATATCCTTGTATTTAACATTGTACCATAAAAATAATGGGCATGATGCTCTTTTGCATGTTTCGTCTACTACCCTTATGTGAGCATCATTAAAATCGTCATGCCTAGCTAAAAGGCACAAAAGAAAAGAACATGTAGGGAGACAACCCATTCACATGATTAACTTACTATCGTAATCATGTTTTACGTATTTTATTTCAATAAAGTGCCAAGTAAAGCCTTTGGGATGGTGTGATACTTGCTTGTTTGATTCTGTGCAAAAACGAAAACTTTTACGTCTAGTGCAGAATTTCTCTAATTTTACTGGAGCGTCAAAAAATTCTGAAATTTTTACACATATTTCTATTCCAATTGTATGCATTTTCCTAATTTTTCAGAATTTTTAGAGTCAGGGAAGTATGGTATTCATTCAGATCTTCATAGACTGTTCTGTTTAGACAGATTCTATTTATTGCTTGCATAGTTTGCTTATTTTGATGATACTATGGATTTTATTGGGGGGGTATAAGATATGGAGAAGTTAAAATACAGTATCTTATTAAATATTTAAAAAAATAATCAATTTATAACATTACCTAAAGTATTTGATATGTTTACTATACTAACGGATCTCATGATGGTTTTGTTGAGTTTTGTGTGATTGAAGTACTCAAGTTTTGGGTAAGATATCGATATAAGGAGCATCAAGACCCTAATCTTGAGGATGCCCAAGGCACCCCCAAGGTAATATCCAAGGAATTCTCAAGCATCCATGCTTGGGGATGCCCCGGAACGTCTCCCCTCTTTCGCCTCCAACATTACTGGTATATCTTACTTGGGCCTACATTTTTATTCATCACATGATATGTGTTTTCCTTGGAGTGTCATTTTATTTTGTTGTTCTCTGTTATATATTATTTACAATCTTGTTTTTCAATAAAAAGTTCCAAGAGTTGCCTTTAGAATGCTTGAATTGCATGTGTGATGTGTGTTGTACAAAAATAGAAACTTTGTCTGTAGTATTTGAATTTTCATATTTTACTAGAATGTGGAAAGTTTCTAAATTGTTTACATAGTACTGTAGTACAAATTGTTTATCATTTCCTAAATTTTCATAATTGTTTGTGTTACATAAGTACACTGTTTTAATATATTGCTACAGATTGTTCTGTTTGGACAAATTGTTGCCATAGTTTTGTTATCTACCTATCCCAGAGTTTTCATGGCTTATATTAGTAGATATAAATTGTGCAAATGGTAGTATATAGTACCTAATGTTTGAAAATTATTATGCAACTTGTCTTGGAAGTACATGAAGTGTTGATCTGTTCTTATGTGTACTAACCTATCTCACGAGTTCTTTTCAAGTTTTGTGTGGATGAAGTTTTGAGACTTACGTGAAATCGAGATATGAGAGGATTGAACAAGATACAAGAGCTAAAGCTTGGCAATGCCCAAGGCTCCCCAAGTCAATATTTCAAGAAGTCTCAAACATCTAAGCTTGGGGATGCTACAGATCCCACCTCTCTTCGTCAACAATTATTGGTTAGCCTATAATGAAAATAAGTTTTTATTCGTTCACATGTGCTATTCTTGGAGCATCTTTTGTTTTTATTTGTATTTTTTTTTATTTTTATGCACTGTTGGTATGAGATAATCCTTGGCTAATTTATAGAATTTTTCGTGTACTTCACTTATATATTTTGAGCTTCAATATTGGTGTCTAGATATTCATTGCAGAATGCTCTATGAACTTCACTTATATCTTTCTGAGAGTAGTTTGATGATTACTCCTGTGCTTCACTTATATCCTAAGAGAAAATGTTGAATGAGTTGAATATGATAAAATGTGAAATTGTGTATGCTGCATATGCTTGTCCCATGGGGAGTAGTGACTTCACATACTAAGTATAAGCAATAAAATTTATTGGAGGTTAGCAAACATAGCACTGGTCACTTGAACAATTCATGAAATAATATTGAAGGAAGAGAGATTTCACATATAAATATACTATCTTGGACATCTTCTATGATTGTGAGCCCCCATTAATTATTTTCAAACTTGATCAAGTAATTGACGTCGGACAAGGAGACAATGTAATGGTTATGTTTGGTTATATTCACATAGTAGTTATATTGCCATGGATCCTCTAACATGTGGTGCTTGTTGTCGGATCTTTTGCTAGCCAAAAAATTGCACTAAGTAGAGATACTACTTGTGCATCCATAACCCTTAAACCTAGTTTCTTGCCATGAGAGTCCACCATACCTACCTATGGATTGAATAAGATCCTTCAAGTAAGTTGTCATCGATGCACAAAGCAATAAAAATTGCACCTAAACATGTATGATCTTTTATTGTAAGGGAAAATAAGCTTTGTACGATCTTGTGATGGCAAAGAAATAAAAGCGACAAACTGCATAATAAGGTTTGCTATCACAAGGGGAAATTTAAAGTGATGTTCCTTTTCATTAAGAGATTGCAAATCGAAAAATAAAAAAGTGCATGATAACCTCTGCTTCCCTCTGTGAAGGGCCTATCTTTCACTTTTATGTATTTCTACATTTACTGTTATGCAAAAGTCAATAATGTTCGTCCCTATTCCAATCTATTAATTCTTTAGTTGGCAAGCATCATGTGGTGGGGAAAGATCCAAGCACATATTTCCAGTTGGATATAGGTGATCATGACTCATTATTGTTGACATTATCCCTCATATAAATAAATTAGGATGCACAACATTAAGCCCCTATCTTCCTATGTGTTTGATTAAAACTGCTTGTTTAAAAATATGCCTTGAGTGCCAGCAATCATGGAAGACTAAATGATAGTTGAGTATGTGGAATTTGCTAAATCAAAGCTCTTAAATAGACCCTTCCGGAAAATAATATGAATTGTAATTGTTTGATGACTAACGATATAGTTTCCTAGTTTTCAAGAAAGTTTATGGTATATACTGTAACATGTGAATAGCTTGTTACTTGCTCATGAGAAATTCTATGAGAAAAGAGTTATTGTTTTATGATGCTAGAAAAGTGATTAAATTATCAATGATGAAAACTATTCACTGTGCTATCATTCACACTTCATAAATTATTTCTTTTATCATTTACCTACTCGAGGACGAGCAGGAATTAAGCTTGGGGATGCTGATACATCTACAACGTATAGATAATTTATGAAGTATTCATGCCATATTAACCTATGTTTACAATACTTTTATATGGTTTTGATGCCCTTTACATGATTTATTTAGAACTAACCCGAATGTCGGTGCAGTAGAGTTTTGGTCTCTCCAGTGCCCCTTACTCGTGCACGGGCTATAGTAGCCACCCTGGCAGCAAGGCCCAATAGGGACTTACTAGATACCAGCACAGGAAAATCAAGACTACCGGCAAGGTCTTGCCGGGAGGGCTATTGAACCCCTAGGTGAAGCAAGGCCCCGACAAGGCGAAGCCCCGGCAAGACCTCGCCAGCGCACAGGGCAGGTGTCAATCCACCTGGACGCATGTCGCGGTGTCAACATTGGAGGAGCTAAGCGGCGCCGATGGGACGGGCTCCCGTACCGTCCCACTGACGGACAAAGATGCTTGACGGTGCATTAAATGCGCCTGTCCTACTCCGTCAGTGTTAGGTATGATAGCACTGTAGCTCTATACACCCAATGTACGCACTGTACACCACTGTTGGGATCCCCTTCGGAGTATAAAAGAAGGCCCAGGGCGATACGGTAGAGGACTTCTTTGGACTTTTCGACTTTTGGGGACTCTCTAGCTCACGTACGTGGCAGCTGTTCATAGCACTCCTGTAGCTAGAACCCTAAGAACAAACTCAATGCAATGAAGTAGGAGTAGGGTTTTACGCATCCTTGCGGCACGAACCTGGGTAAAGATCCCCGCGTGTTGTTCATCAGACCAGCTCTTTGTGCGATCCTTCCCCCTGCCGAACCGAAAGGGGTCTCCATGATCCCATAGGAGTTCATTCCCACGACATCCTTGGCGCGCCAGGTAGGGGGAAGCTAGGTCGTGCAAACTCGTTCTGGTAATCAATGCACCAGTTTCTTCGCGCTCATCATCGCCATGTCCCCCAAGAAGAAGGGCCTAACAGCAGTTGGCCTGCCCGCGTTTGCCATCCCTGTATTTGAGCAGATAGGAGATGGCGTAGGCGTGGGTGGAGGAGGAGGAGGCGGAGGTTCTGAACTTCCGCGATGCTCTGGTGACCAAGGCCAAGCAAGCGGCAACGCTCGCCGTAGAGACGCCCATGGCGATGGTGGGAACCCCTGCGCCCTTGGGTCTCAGGACAGGGCAGTACCGCCTACGGGTGGTATGGGAAACTCTAGGGGCAGAAGAGTATCTTCTAGGGCGCCCATGCCGGTGCCTACGCCGCGACCTTCTCAGGACGCGCCTGGAGAGCCGTGCCACGGCGCCCGCAGTTCTCAACGTCCCCATGGGAAAGCTCCTGCGCATCATTCCCAAGATGCATGGGACCAGCATGCTCGCCAGCATGCAAACGGAAGTGGCATGCCAACGCAGGACCGTGGCGGTGCTCCTTCTAACATGGTTAGGAGTCAGAGCACCTCGCATTCCTCCCGCCGTTCGCATCCGGCCACGTCGGAGGAAGCGATGGCGCGAGCGTAGCTACTCCTAAACTTCCCTCCTGCTGCGGAGAAGCTCGATGAATGGAGAGCCACCATTCAGAGCCTCCTCAACCTCGCAGATAAGTTTCGGTCCACCGAGCCGTCTCACGCCAGTGATGGGAGGACCGAAGGTGGCGCGACTTCGGCGCACTCTCCCCCACAGCAACGTCGCCGGTCGCCGACTCGACGGACTGATGCTTAGGACGGCTACTCGACAACATCGTCCGATCCATGGACATGCCACGATCAGCGTCAAGTTCTTCGGGAACATGGCAAAGAAGATGATCGAACTATGATCGAGCGGCGGCGGGAAGTGCGCCTCTAGTCTGATAGGCATGCGGGGCCCACTTTAGACAAGTCTGTGCCAAGGTATCCTGTCAACCTACCTTATGAGGTGGGTTGTCTAGCGTTTACCCTTGAGTCGTGGAAGGTCCAGTGGCCCAATTCCCACATGTTCAAGCCAGAAGTCCCGGAGAAGTATGACGGCAAGACTCATCCGTCAGAGTTCCTGAGCATCTACACCATCGCGGTGCAGGCTGCCGGGGGACGCGACGACAAGATACTCACTAACTACTTCTCATTGGTGCTTAAGCCCAACGTCAGGTCGTGGTTGATGATCTTACCAGAGGGGTCCATCACCTCCTGGGCAGACCTGTGCCACGAGTTTGTTGGCTCCTTCATGGGAGGTCATCAAGCTCCTGGCCAGGAAAGCGATCTGCATATCATCCCTAAGAAGGAGGGTAAAACTTTACGCAAGTACATCCAAAGGTTTAGCCGCATGCATCACAACATCCTAGACGTTCATCCTGCCGCTATTATCAGCACGTTCCATCAGAATGTGCGCAACCACAGGATGCGGGAAGAGCTGGCGATGAACAGAATCAGGGACGTCGCCGAGCTTTATGCTTTGGTAGACAAATGTGCTCGAGCTGAAGAGGGGAGGAGACTCCCCGGCGAAGACGTCGGTGCAGGGGTCGACTCCAAAGATGAAGATATCGCTACCCCGGCAAAGAAGGGCCGGTGGCGGAACAAGAAGCATAAGGGCAAGACCGTAGTTGTCGTCGAGGGATCCGGCAACCCTATGCCACCAAGAAGGGCAAGGTTGACGACCCCGGCAACGACGTCTCCGGGTGTGCCTCCTGTCATGCCCTGGCAGCTACCGGCAAGCCAGAAGACTCCGGCAAGCAGTATTGCAAGATCCATCACACCAAGGGCCACAATCTCCAAGACTGCTGGCAAGTTGAGCAGCTCGCCGAGAAGCAGAAGGCCGAGTATGAGAGACGAGACAAGGAGAAGAGTCAGGATGGTGCCGAGGGGTCTGGCAAGAAACGCGTCGGCCGAGGGGGTCGTCGCGGCAATCCAAAGCACCAAAAAGACTGGCCCGCCTGTGGCCGTGACAAGCAAGAGGGAGATGATGATGACGTCGAAGAGGACGACGAGTCCAATGAGCATGAGTTTCAGAAGGCTACAGAGATGATGTGCATAGAGGGAGGCGCCTCATCGCATACCTCTCACCGCCAACTCAAACAGTGGGCGCACGAGGTTAACGCTACAGAGCCCTCTATTGGTGCACAGAGACCTCTAAAATGGTCCAACACTCCTATCATCTTCGACGCCGAAGATCACCCCAATTGCGTAACTACGGTCAGGTGCTTGCCGTTGTTGGTTTTGCCAACAATCTGCAACCTCAAGGTGACAAAGATGTTAGTTGACAGTGGGACCACCCTGAACCTGATCTCACCTGATGTCATCTAGAGGCTGCAAATTCCTGATGAAGATCTCGAGCCGACAGGCGCTTTCCAAGGAGTCAATTCAGGAAGAACTCAGCCAAAGGGCAAGGTCACGCTGCCGGTGACGTTTGGCAGTGATATCAATTTCAGAATGGCGAAGATCGTTTTTGATGTTGCCAAGATCTCGTTGCCGTACAACGGCATTCTTGGCCGCCCGGCACTGCCCAAGTTCATGGCGGCCACTCACTTCGCTTACAACATGCTGAAGATGCCCAGGCCAATGAGCGTCATCACCATCAACTCTGACAAGAAAAGCACACTTATCTGTGCCGACCAACTCTACCGGGGCGTAGTCGTAGCACCTGCCGCCAAGGCACTTGCTCCTGCCGTTGAAGCTCTCAGGGGGAAGAAGACCGACAAGGCCTCTAGCACACATTCCGGCAAGCGCACCTCCTCGGAGTATTCCACTCCCATTGACGATGTGCTAGAGAGCTCCACTGGCAAGAGCAAAAAGTCCAAGGCTGCTCCACCAGAGACCAAGAAGGTGCCCGCCAAGGAGGACGGCATGGGGGGTACTTTCACCATAAGTTCCACCCTTGATGACAAATAGGAAAGCGCACAAGTCGCCTTCTTGCGGGCGAATGTCGATGTGTTTGCCTAGCAACCATCTAATATCCCCGGTGTTCCCAGGGAGGTGATTGAGCACCACCTTGACTATCGTCGTTTTCTCACGGGGGGTCACGCGAGACGGCAGATGCCATGGGGTGGCTTATCGAGGTGAGGGCAAGGCTGTCATGGATGATCCGGGATGGGTATGCGCATAGCACGCAGTGGTTTACCCAGGTTCGGGGCTCTCCGGTGAGATAATACCCCTACTCCTGCATGTCAATATAAACGTGGTATATCTGGTACAGAGTTGCTCCTGGAGCTGTATGGGAGAGGAGAGCCATGAGGCCTCTTGCCTCATGTGTGTGTGTGAGCACGTGAGAGTGGGAGTCCAACCTCTATATGTGGTAGGCATGAGGCTTTTATATAGTCATGAGTGGGTGTCTTGGGATGTAAGCTACAGTGGGTAGCTTACATCCCAAGCAACTTGCGGTGTAAGCTACCATGGGTAGCTTACATGTCAAACCATATGTAGCTTGTGGACTAAGCTACGTCTGTCCCCTGGTGCTCTTTATAAGTCAGTGCCCAGGGGTCAGGTTACACTGTAGATAGTACTGCACGACACCCGCATAGTGCGCTACTGCTTGCCACTAGTGCACTGCCGCAGGATTCATCCATCTGGTCCTCACGTGTCCGATGGGACGTCATAGTTTGCTCTAGGCTTCCGTCTGGCGGGCGCACCCAGCTGGTTAGAGCAGCCGGTCGTGGGTGTGAGTCGGAGCAGCCGGCCCAAGCGGGCAGGCGCCCCGTCTGACTCGCCGTCTTTGGGGTACCCGGGGGTCATCCCCCCGACATTGAAGTCTGCCCACATGCGCGACCCGTCAAGCAGAATGTCTGGAAGCAAGCCTTGGAGCAGCAACAGTTTATTGCGGAAGAGATTAAGAAACTAGAGGCAGCTGGCTTGGTTAGAGGAGTAATCCATCCAACATGGTTGGCCAACCCGGTTGTGGTGCGCAAGGTGAATGGAAAATGGAGGTTGTGCATTGATTTCACAGACATCAACAAATCCTGCCCCAAAGATCCTTTTCCCTTGTCGTGCATCAACCAGATTGTGGACTCCACTGCCGGTTGCGATCTGTTGTCTTTCCTTGACGCCTATTCCGGTTATCATCAGATTTTCATGGCTAAGGAGCACGGCAACAAAAAGATAAGTTGCAAAAACCCCAAGTGAATCCTTGCCATGAGGTTATTTTCCTTGGACGATTTTGTCTTCTTCATGGAAAACATGCACGCACGGGAACCTTGCCGCGATTGGTTGTGCCCTCATCGTGTTCGGGACCGCTCAACGGCTTAAGTGGCCACGCCCGTGCTCCTTGTTTCGTTTTGAGTCCGCTCAATGACTCAAGTGACAGCGCTCGCGCCCTTATTCCGTTTCGAGCAAGACCCACACCTTGAACAGTTGTACAAAGGACGCCGAGGTATCTTATTGATAGTAGCACCACCAGCAGGCTGCTAAGGACCTATTCCTCAAAGCGCTCGTGGTAGGGCTACGCACGCCGGGAAGATTTTTCCAAGAAAGCGTAGGGAAAGTTCCATATACAGAAAAAAGTCTAACAAGGAAGATAATTCGCTTTCATTCAAAATAGGGTGAATGTTACATAAGATGTTGCTTTTTCCTAAGTACATCTTTATTTTACTTTCTCCCCTAGGGGAGATTACAAGAAGAAAAAGATGGAAAGGAGAGGCAGACTACAAGAAGAAAAAGATGACGAGAGGCCCCCGGCAGAAGCCCGGCCTGAGCCCTCTGGACCAGCACTGCGCGGATGAGCATTACACGGAGGAGAGCGCCAGAGCAGGCAGAAAGGGGGATGGACCCCAGAAGCCGAACTCCACGGGCCTGCCGGAAGATCCAACTGGAAGATGAGGCAGCGCCCTAGTCTAAGGCCCCCAGCAAGACCATCCTGCCGGGAGGGGGAGAGGCATGAGGCTGGCGATGATGGTGCGGTCGGCGGTTAGTCCGAGCTCGAGTCATCGTTCTCCGACTTGACCGCTCGAAGACCGGACTCATCGTTGTTGTCTTCGTCGTTGTCCTCCTCATCACTCTCGCTCGACAACAGGCTTTCGGCGCTGCTTAAGCTCTCTTCGCAGCTGCTGAGACCGACGCCTGAGCACCCATAAATCATGACGGAGAGCATATTGGCCTCCCCAATTTTGAAGCAAAGGACATGCCCCACCTGGAGGTTTTGGGCGCGGGTGAAGGTCTTCCAACCATGCCGAAGGAACATGATGCGTCTCGCTGGGTACTCGACGTTTACCCGCGTCGCACCGTCGCAACAACCAGCCACCCGTAGCCATAGGACGGGCGGCTCGTCGCCCTCCATTTCCCTGGCGAAGAGGCGAGGGAGGCACAAGTGGCTCCGGAGGGGAACGGCCAGCTCGAGGACGAAGTCCAGCACCGTCCCCTCGACATGGTTCTCCTCAATGGAGAGGCCTGGCGTCGGAGGACGGGGTGGAGCGGCGCTCCGCCTCCCCCGACCTCGGCCTCCACGATGGCCGCGACCCCTCGCGCCTCTTCCACCACGCGATCTCGAACCACCCTCCGCCTCCGTGGCTGAAGCGGTGGCATGATCATGACGAGAGCTCCTCCTCGGAGCGGAGGACGGTGGTCGCCCACGGCCCCTTTTCATGGTCAAAGGCGGGCGCTACCTGAAGATTGAGGAGATGTGGAAGGGCAAACTATGGAGATTTGCACTCGGAAGATGGAGGGAGGATGGATGAGCACTACCCTCGCTACCCTCTATTTATAGGGGGAGTGTGAGGGCCGGCTCTCCCCCACTCCAAAGGACGCCGCCCACCTCCTCCAATAGCAGTGCCCTCGATCACGGGGCGAACAGCAACCGCCTCGTTGCCCCAATCCATGGTGTTGTAGTTATTGCTTTTCTCAGGGATTTTAAATCACGGGCGCCCATTGTCGGCTCCCCGCTATGCATGCGGTGCCCGTTGCGGAAATGACCTGACGAGGTAATTAATAATTTGAAGGTTGTGTCGCGCGCGTATCCCACATCCCACATTCAATGGGCATCATGGGGAAGCGTAGCAAGCGCAATGATCACAACTGCAAGGCCCCTGCCACGCGTGCCCGTACACTAATTGGGCCTAGCCCAACAGCGTCTCGTGACGTTTGTGGCCCAGGCCTGGGGGCTCCTGTCGGTGCACTAGAGTTTCGGGCTCTCTAGTGCCCCTTACTCGTGCACGAGCAGTAGTAGCCACCCTGGCAGCAAGGCCCAGCAGGGACTTACCGGATACCAGCATAGGAAAATCAAGACTACCGGCAAGGTCTTGCCGAGAGGGCTATTGAACCCCCAAACGAAGCAAGGCCCCAACAAGGCAAGGCCCCGACAAGACGAAGCCCCGGCAAGACCCCGCCAGCGCACAGGGAAGGTGTCAATCCACCTGGATGCGTGTCATGGCGTAGATGTTGGAGGGAGCTAAGCGGTGCCGATGGGACAGGCTCCCGTCCTGTCCCACTGACAGACAGAGATGCGTGACGGTGCATTAAATTTGCATGTCCTACTCCGTCAGTGTTAGGTATGATAGCACTGTAGCTCTGTACACCCCGTGTACACACTGTACACCACTGTTGGGATCCCCTTCAGAGTATAAAAGGAGGCCCAGGGTGATACGATAGAGGAATTTTTTTGGACTTTTCGACTTTTGGGGACTCTCTAGCTCACGTACGTGGCAGCTGCTCATAGCACTCCTATAGCTAGAACCCTAAGAACACGCTCAATACAACGAAGCAGGAGTAGGGTTTTATGCATCCGTGTGGCCCGAACCTGGGTAAAGATCCCCGCATGCTGTTCATCAGACCAGCTCTTTGTGCAATCCTTCCCCCCGCTGAACCGAAAGTGGTCTCCATGATCCCATAGGTGTTCGTTCCCATGACACCGAACTGACGCTATTTTTAGTAGAATTACGGTGGTGTTGTTTTTGTCCAAAAAATGAAAGTTCTCGGAATCGCCCAAAACTTTTTTTTGATTTTTTCTGGAGGAAATAAGCAACATTGGAGCGAAGAACCACAGATGGCGTGGCTTGAGATTGTGTCGGTATTTCCCCAAAGAGGAAGGGATGATGCATCACAGCTACGGTAAGTATTTCCTTCAATTATGAAACCAAGGTTACCAAACCAGTAGGAGAACCAAGCAACACTATGTAAACGTCACCTGCACACAAAGAACAAATACTTGCAACCAGACACATAAGAGAGGTTGTCAATCTCTCCAAGGAAAAAGATAGATCTATTTGTATGAGATTGGATAAATAGATCGCACAAGAACACAAAATAAAATATGTAAATAAAAAGTGCAGCAAGGTATTTTGGGGGTTTTGGAATAATAGATTTGAAAGCAAATGCGGAAAAACATAGATCGGAAAGCAATATGTTCAAAGATAGACCCGGGGGTCGTAGATTTCACTAGTGGCTTCTCTCATGAGTATAGCACACGGCGGGTAAACAAATTACTGTTGGGCAATTGATAGAAGGTCAAATAATAATGACAATATCCAAGGCAATGATAATTATATAGGCATCACATCAAAGATTAGTAGACCGAAATAATTCTGCATCTAGTACTATTACTCCACACATCGACCGCTATCCAGCATGCATCTAGTGTATTAAGTTCGTGGAGAAACGGAGTAATGCAATAAGAACGATGACATGATGTAGACAAGATCTATTCATGTGGTAATATACCCCATCTTGTTATCCTTAATAGCAACAATACATGTGTGCCTCGCTGCCCCTTCTGTCACTGGGAGAGGACGCACAAGATCGAACCCATCACAAACCACCTCTTCCCATGGTAAGAAAATCGATCTAGTTGGCCTAACTAAACCAAAGATTCGAGGAAGAAGTACGAGGCTATAAATAATCATGCATATAAGAGATCTAAGAAGACTCAAATAATATTCATGGATAGAAACTGATCATGAACTCAAACTTCAGTGGATCCCAACAAACACACCACAAAAGGCATTACATCAAACATATCTCCAAGAGACCATTGTATTGAGAATCAAAAGAGAGAGAGAGGAATCCACCTAGCTACTGCCTACGGACCCATAGGTCTATGGTCGAGTACTCACGCATCATCGGAGAGGCACCCATTAAGACGATGCACCCTTCTGTGATGGTGAAAGATTGGGTCTCGTGGTTCTGGAACTTGCTGCGGCTAGAATTGTTTTTCGTCAACTCCTCTAGGGTTTCTGGAATATTTGGGTAATTATAGAGTTGAGAGACAATGGAGGAGGGTATCATGGGTCCCACAACCCACCAGGGCATGCCTGGGGCCTCTAGGGCACCCTGGTGTCTTGTGGGCCCCACGAGCCTCCTCTTAGGTGCTTCCTTGGTTCCCAAGTTGTCTTCTGGTCACAAAAAATTTCCAAAAAGTTTTGCTGCATTTGGGGTTGATTTGGTATTGATATTCTGCAAAGTAAAAAACAAGCATAAACCAGCACCTGGTACTGGGCACTATGTCAATAGGTTAGTCCCAAAAACTAATATAAAGTTGCTATAAAATGATTGTAAAACATCCAAGTTTGATAATATAGCAGCATGGAACAATAAAAGTTATAGATACATTGGAGACGTATCAGCATCCCCAAGCTTAATTCATGCTCGTCCTCAAGTAGGTAAATGATAAAAACAGAATTTTTTAAGTGGAATGATGCCTAACATGTTCATCAAATATTCTTTTCTTTTATAGCATGGACATTTGGACTTTTAGATGGTTCAAAGCAATAGTCTAGTTTTGACATGAAGACTTTAATAATCAAGCATACCAACAAGCAACCATGTCGTTCAAGATATCAACACTAAAGAAAGTTATCCCTAGCACATCATGCTCAATCATTGATCCATTCATGAAACACACTCAAATATTAGCTACACCCAATGCACAAGTACAATCATAGTTCCCCATAGTTGGTGATCTATAAGAGAAGATGGAGACTCAAATAAAATTAAAAATTGCATGAAGTAAATAGATAGGTCCTTCGCAGAGGGAAGTATGGATTTGTGGAGGTGCAAGAGCTCAAAGTTTAAATTGATAGAGAAAAATATTTTCGGCGGCATGCCTTTCCTGTCAACAAAAACAACCGAGAATTTTCAATACCTTTCCATGCTACATATATCATAAGCGGTTCCCAAACAAAAAAAAATTTATTCATTTTCCACCATTCTTTCACAATCCATGGCTAGTCGTATCCACGGGTACCATCCATACCAACACCTTCCAAGGAATTTATTATTTCACAACATAAAGTAATTTTCTTTTTCATTTCGGGAGTGGGCAACCCTATTATCGTCGTACTCTCGTGCAATGACAAGGGAATAAACACTCATCTTGAGAATAACACATCTAGCATGGAAAATATTGGTCACTGTTGGAAATATACCCTAGAGGCAATAAATAAAGTATGTATTATTATATTTCCTTGTTCATGATAATTGTTTATTATCCATTCTATAATTGTATTAATTGGAAACACATTACATGTGTGGGTAAATAGACAACACTTTGTCCCTAGTATGCCTCTAGTGAACTAGCTCGTTCATCAAAGATGGTCAAGGTTTCCTAGCCATTGACATGTGATGTCATTTGATAACGAGATCACATCATTAGGATAATGATGTGATGGACAAGACCCAAACTACAAACGTAGCATATGATCGTGTCAGTTTATTGCTACTATTTTCTGCATGTCAAGTATGTGTTCCTATGACCATGAGATCATGCAACTCATGAACATCGGAGGAGTGCCTTGTGTTTATCAAACGTCGCAACATAACTGGGTGACTATAAAGGTGCTCTATAGCTATCTCCGAGGGTGTCTGTTGAGTTGGCATGGATCAAGACTGGGATTTGTTACTCCGTGTTAACGGAGAGGTATCTCAGGGCCCACTCGATAATACTGTTGGGAGACGCAGTAGTAAATCAAAATTTTCCTACGTGTCACCAAGATCTATCTATGGAGAAACCAGCAAACGAGTGGGGAGAGATTGGATCTTCATACCTTTGAAGATCGCTAAGCGGAAGCGTTACAAGAACGCGGTTGATGGAGTCGTACTCGCAGCGATTCAGATCGCGGTAGATCCGATCAAGTGCCGAACAGACGGCACCTCCGCGTTCAACACACGTGCAGCCTGGTGACGTCTCCTACGCCTTGATCCAGCAAGGAGGAAGGAGAGGTTGGGGAAGAGCTCCAGCAGCAGCACGACGGCGTGGTGGTGGTGGAGTAGCAAGGTATCCCGGCAGGGCTTCGCCTAAGCACTGCGGAGGAGGAAGAAGCAGAATAGGGCTGCAGCGAGAGAGAAAGAGTTCGTTGTCTCAAACCTGCCCAAACCCTTGCATATATATAGGAGGAAGGAGAGGGAGGGATGGCTTGGCCCCTCCTCCAAGGAGTAGGGATTCGGCCGAAGTGGGGGGAGAGTCCTCCTCCCACACGGTAGGTGGACCCCCCCCCCTTCTAAATCCCTTATGCCTCTATCTCCAGATCCCTGGCGCATGGGCCCTTTCTAGAAGGTATTGGCTGGCCCAATATGGGCTGGCACACCTCCTCTAAGGGCCCATGAGGTCCTTTGGTCGTCACCCCCTCCCGGGGGTCCTCCGGCACCCTCCCGGCACTCCCGGTACAATACCGATGAGCCCGAAAACTTTCCGGTGACCAAAACTGGACTTCCTATATATCAATCTTTACCTCCGGACCATTCCGGAGCTCCTCGTGACGTCCAGGATCTCATCCGGGACTCCGAACAACCTTCGGTAATCACGTATACCTTTTCCCTATAACCCTAGCGTCATCGAACCTTAAGTGTGTAGACCCTACGGGTTCGGGAGACACGTAGACATGACCGAGACACCTCTCCGGCCAATAACCAACATCGGGATCTGGATACCCATGTTGGCTCCCACGTACTCCACGATGATCTCATCGGATGAACCACGATGTCAGGGATTCAATCAATCCCGTATACAATTCCCTTTGTCTATCGGTATGGTACTTGCCCGAGATTCGATCGTCGGTATCCGCATACCTTGTTCAATCTCGTTACTGGCAAGTCTCTTTACTCGTTCCGTAATACATCATCCCGTGACTAACTCCTTAGTCACATTGAGCTCATAATGATGATGTCTTACCGAGTGGGCCCAGAGATACCTCTCCGTCACACGGAGTGACAAATCCCAGTCTCGATTCGTGTCAACCCAACAGACACTTTCGGAGATACCCGTAGCGTACCTTTATAGCCACCCAGTTACGTTGTGACGTTTGGCACACCCAAAGCATTCCTACGGTATCCGGGAGTTACACAATCTCATGGTCTAAGGAAATGATACTTGACATTGAAAAGCTTTAGCAAACGAACTACACGATCTTGTGCTATGCTTAGGATTGAGTCTTGTCCATCACATCATTCTCCTAATGATGTGATCCCGTTATCAACGACATCCAATGTCCATGGTCATGAAACCGAGACCATCTATTGATCAACGAGCTAGCCAACTAGAGGCTCACTAGGGACACGTTGTGGTCTATGTATTCACACATGAATTACGGTTTCCGGTTAACACAATTATAGCATGAATAATAGACAATTATCATGAACTAGGAAATACAATAATAACCATTTTATTATTGCCTCTAGGGCATATTTCCAACAGTCTCCCACTTGCACTAGAGTCAATAATCTAGTTACATTGTGATGAATCAAACACCCATAGCATTCTGGTGTTGATCATGTTTTGCTCGTGAGAGAGGTTTAGTCAACGGATCTGCGACATTCAGATCCGTATGCACTTTACAAATATCTATGTCTCCCTCCTGAATGTAATCACGGATGGAGTTGAAGCGGCGCTTGATGTGTCTTGTCTTCTTGTGAAACCTGGGCTCCTTCGCAAGGGCAATAGCTCCAGTGTTGTCACAGAGTAGAGTCATCGGGCCCGACGCATTCGGAATCACTCCTAGGTCGGTGATGAACTCCTTCATCCAGACTCCCTCCTTTGCTGCTTCCGAAGCAGCTATGTACTCCGCTTCACATGTAGATGCTGCCACGACGCTTTGCTTGCTGCTGCTCCAGCTCACTGCCCCTCCATTCAAAATATACACGTATCCGGTTTGCGACTTGGAGTCGTCCGGATCTGTGTCGAAGCTAGCATCGACGTAACCCTTTACGACGAGCTCTTCGGCACCTCCATAAACGAGAAACATGTCCTTTGTCCTTTTCAGGTACTTCAGGATATTCTTGACCGCTGTCCAGTGTTCCGCTCCGGGATCACTTTGGTACCTCCCTACCAAACTTATGGCAAGGTTCACATCAGGTCTGGTACACAGCATGGCATACATGATAGAGCCTATGCCTGAAGCATAGGGGATGGCACTCATCTCTTCTCTATCCTTTGCCGTGGTCGGGCATTGAGTCGTACTCAATCTCACACCTTGCAACACGGGCAAGAACCCCTTCTTGGACTGATCCATATTGAACTTCTTCAATATCTTTTCAAGGTATGTGCTTTGTGAAAGACCAATGAGGCGTTTTGATCTATCTCTATAGATCTTAATACCTAATATGTAAGCAGCTTCTCCAAGGTCCTTCATTGAAAAACACTTATTCAAGTAGGCCTTGATACTTTCCAAGAGTTCTATATTATTTCCCATTATCAGCATGTCATCCACATAGACTATAAGAAATGCTATAGAGCTCCCACTCACTTTCTTGTAAATACAGGGTTCTCCATAAACCTGTACAAACCCAAACGCTTTAATCACCTCATTAAAGCGAATGTTCCAACTCCAAGATGCTTGCACCAGCCCATAGATGGAGCGCTGGAGCTTGCATACCTTGTTAGCATCTTTAGGATCGACAAAACCTTCCGGCTGCATCATATACAGTTCTTCCTTGAGGAAGCCATTAAGGAATGCCGTTTTGACGTCCATTTGCCAGATCTCATAATCATAAAATGCGGCAACTGCTAACATGATTCGGACAGACTTTAGCATCGCTACGGGTGAGAATGTCTCATCGTAGTCAACTCCTTGAACTTGTCGATAACCCTTAGCGACAAGCCGAGCTTTATAGGCGGTCACATTACCGTCTGCGTCAGTCTTCTTCTTAAAGATCCATTTATTTTCAATGGCTCGCTTATCATCAGGCAAGTCCACCAAAGTCCATACTTTGTTCTCATACATGGATCCTATCTCGGATTTCATGGCCTCAAGCCATTTGTCGGAATTCGGGCCCGCCATCGCTTCTTCATAGTTCGAAGGTTCACCGTTGTCCAACAACATGATCTCTAGGACAGGATTACCGTACCACTCTGGTGCGGAACGTGTCCTAGTGGACCTTCGAGTAGCAACTTGATCTGATGTTTCATGATCATCATCATTAACTTCCTCTCTAGCCGGTGTAGGCTCCACAGAAACAACTCCCTGTGCTGCGCTACTCTCCGGTTCGAGTGGAGGTACAATTACCTCATCAAGTTCCATTTTCCTCCCACTTACTTCTTTCGAGAGAAACTCTTTCTCGAGAAAGGATCCATTCTTGGCAACAAAGACTTTGCCTTCGGATCGTAGGTAGAAGGTATACCCAATAGTCTCTTTGGGATATCCTATGAAGATGCACCTTTCCGCTTTGGGTTCGAGCTTCTCAGGTTGAAGTTTCTTCACATAAGCATCGCAACCCCAAATTTTTAGAAACGACAGCTTAGGTTTCTTTCCAAACCATAATTCATACGGTGTCGTCTCAACGGATTTAGACGGTGCCATATTTAAAGTGAACGCGGCAATCTCTAATGCATATCCCCAAAATGATAGCGGTAAGTCGGTAAGAGACATCATAGATAGCACCATATCCAATAGAGTGCGATTACGACGTTCAGACACACCATTTCGCTGAGGTGTGCCTGGCGGCGTGAGCTGTGAAACAATTCCACATTTCCTAAGGTACGTGTCAAACTCGTGACTTAAATATTCTACGCCACGATCAGATCGTAGGCATTTTATTTTCCTGTCACGTTGATTCTCGACCTCACTCTGAAATTCCTTGAACCTTTCAAAGGTTTCAGACTTGTGTTTCATTAAGTAGACATACCCATATCTTCTCAAGTCATCAGTGAGGGTGAGAACATAACGGTAGCCACCGCGAGCCTCGACACTCATTGGACCTCATACATCGGTATGTATTATCTCCAACAAGTCAGTTGCTCGCTCCATTGTTCCGGAGAACGGAGTTTTGGTCATCTTGCCCATGAGGCATGGTTCGCATGTGTCAAATGATTCGAAATCAAGTGACTCCAAAAGTCCATCAGCATGGAGCTTCTTCATGCGTTTGACACCAATATGTCCAAGACGGCCGTGCCACATGTAAGTGGGACTATCGTTATCAACTTTACACTTTTTGGTACTCACACTATGGACATGTGTAACATCACGTTCGAGATTCATCAAAATAAACCATTGACCAGCGGGGCATGAGCATAGAACATTTCTCTCATATAAATAGAACAACCATTATTCTCGGATTTAAAAGAGTAGCCATCTCGTATCAAGCGAGATCCAGATACAATGTTCATGCTCAAAGCTGGTACTAAATAACAATTATTAAGGTTTAAAACTAATCCCGAAGGTAGATGTAGAGGTAGCGTGCCGACGGCGATCACATCGACCTTGGAACCATTCCCGACGCGCATCGTCACCTCGTCCTTTGCCAACCTTCGCTTATTCCGCAGCTCCTGCTTGGAGTTACAAATGTGACCAACTACACCGGTATCAAATACCCAGGAGCTACTACGAGCGCTGGTTAGGTACACATCAATAACAAGTATATCACATATACCTTTAACGTTGCCAACCTTCTTATCCGCTAAGTACTTGGGGCAGTTCCGCTTCCAGTGACCGGTACCCTTACAATAGAAACACTCAGTCTCAGGCTTGGGTCCATTCTTGTTCTTCTTCTTCCCGGCAACTTGCTTACCGGGCGCGGCAACAGCTTTGCCGTCCTTCTTGAAGTTCTTCTTACCCTTGCCTTTCTTGAAACTAGTGGTCTTGTTTACCATCAACACTTGATGCTCCTTTCTGATCTCGACCTCTGCTGATTTGAGCATCGAGTACAACTCAGGAATGGACTTCTCCATCCCCTGCATGTTGTAGTTCATCACAAAGCTTTTGTAGCTAGGTGGAAGCAACTGGAGGATTCTGTCAATGACTGAGTCATCCGGGAGATTAACTCCCAGCTGAGTCAAGCGGTTGTGAAGCCCAGACATCTTGAGGATGTGCTCACTAACAGAACTGTTCTCCTCCATCTTACAGCTGAAGAACTTGTCAGAGATGTCATATCTCTCGACTCGGGCATGAGCTTGGAAAACCAGTTTCAGCTCTTGGAACATCTCATATGCTCCGTGTTGCTCAAAACGCTTTTGGAGCCCCGATTCTAAACTGTAAAGCATGCCGCACTGAACAAGGGAGTAATCATCGCAGCGTGACTGCCAAGCGTTCGTAACGTCTTGGTCCGCTGGGAGAATGGGTGGGTCACCTAGCGGTGCATCAAGGACATACAATCTCTTGGAAGCTATGAGGATGATCCTCAAGCCACGGACCCAGTCCGTATAGTTGCTTCCATCATCTTTCAGCTTGGTTTTCTCTAGGAACGCGTTGAAATTGAGGTTGACATTTGCGTTGGCCATTGGATCTACAATATAGATATTAAAGGCAATTTTAGACTAAGTTCATGATAATCGAGTTCACATAATCAAATTATTCAATGAACTCCCACTCAGATAGACATCTCTCTAGTCATCTAAGTGACACATGATCCATGTCAACTAGCCCGTGTCCGATCATCACGTGAGACGGACTAGTCATCCATGGTGAACATCTCCATGTTGATCGTATCTTCTATACGACTCATGTTCGACCTTTCGGTCTTCCGTGTTCCGAGGCCATGTCTGTACATGCTAGGCTCGTCAAGTCAACCTAAGTGTTTCGCGTGTGTAAATCTGGCTTACACCCGTTGTATGCGAATGTTAGAACCTATCACACCCGATCATCACGTGGTGCTTCGGAACTACGATCCTTAGCAACGGTGCACAGTTAGGGTGAACACTTCTCTTGAAATTTTATTGAGAGATCATCTTATTTACTACCGTCGTTTTAAGCAAATAAGATGTAAACATGATAAGCATCACATGCAATCAATATAGTGACATGATATGGCCAATATCATCTTGCTCCTATGATCTCCATCTTCGGGGCACCATGATCATCATTGTCACCGGCATGACACCATGATCTCCATCATCATGATCTCCATCATTGTGTCTTCATGAGGTTGTCTCGCCAACTATTACTTCTACTGCTATGGCTAACGCTTAGCAATAAAGTAAAGTAATTACATGGCGTTTGTGATTGACTCGCAGGTCATACAATAAATAAGACAACTCCTATGGCTCCTGCCGGTTGTCATAGTCATCGACATGCAAGTCGTGAACCCTATTACAAGAACATGATCAATCTCATACATCACAATGCATCACATCACATCCTTCTGGCCATATCACATCACAAGGCATATGCTGCAAAAACAAGTTAGACGTTCTCTAATTTGTAGTTGCAAGTTTTTACATGGTTGCTATAGGTTTCTAGCAAGAACGTTTCTTACCTACGCCAAAACCACAACGTGATATGCCAATTGCTATTTACCCTTCATAAGGACCCTTTTCATCGAATCCAATCCGACTAAGGTGGGAGAGACAGACACCCGCTAGCCACCTTATGCAACTGGTGCATGTCAAGCGGTGGAACCGGTCTCACGTAAGCGTACGTGTAAGGTTGGTCCGGGCCGCTTCATCCCACAATACCGTCGAATCAAGATAAGACTAGTAACGGCAAGCATATTAACAAAATCGACGCCCACAACTGCTTTGTGTTCTACTCGTGCATAGATTCTACGCATAGACCTAGCTCATGATGCCACTGTTGGGAGACGTAGTAGTAAATCAAAATTTTCCTACGTGTCACCAAGATCTATCTATGGAGAAACCAGCAAACGAGTGGGGAGAGATTGGATCTTCATACCTTTGAAGATCGCTAAGCGGAAGCGTTACAAGAACGCGGTTGATGGAGTTGTACTCGCAGCGATTCAGATCGCGGTAGATCCGATCAAGTGCCGAACGGACGGCACCTCCGTGTTCAACACACGTGCAGCCCGGTGACGTCTCCTACG
This sequence comes from Hordeum marinum, assembly GCA_022496015.1. Classification (NCBI taxonomy): domain Eukaryota; kingdom Viridiplantae; phylum Streptophyta; class Magnoliopsida; order Poales; family Poaceae; genus Hordeum; species Hordeum marinum. The sequence goes on along the minus strand of CM039672.1, from coordinate 213,124,519 downwards.
CCTTGATCCAGCAAGGAGGAAGGAGAGGTTGGGGAAGAGCTCCAGCAGCAGCACGACGGCGTGGTGGTGGTGGAGTAGCAAGGTATCCCGGCAGGGCTTCGCCTAAGCACTGCGGAGGAGGAAGAAGCAGAATAGGGCTGCAGCGAGAGAGAAAGAGTTCGTCGTCTCAAACCTGCCCAAACCCTTGCATATATATAGGAGGAAGGAGAGGGAGGGCTGGCTTGGCCCCTCCTCCAAGGAGGAGGGATTCGGCCGAAGTGGGGGGAGAGTCCTCCTCCCACACGGGAGGTGGACCCCCCCCCCCTTTTAAATCCCTTTTGCCTCTATCTCCAGATCCCTGGCGCATGGGCCCTTTCTAGAAGGTATTGGCTGGCCCAATATGGGCTGGCACACCTCCTCTAAGGGCCCATGAGGTCCTTTGGTCGTCACCCCCTCCCGGGGGTCCTCCGGCACCCTCCCGGCACTCCCGGTACAATACCGATGAGCCCGAAAACTTTCCGGTGACCAAAACTGGACTTCCTATATATCAATCTTTACCTCCGGACCATTCCGGAGCTCCTCGTGACGTCCGGGATCTCATCCGGGACTCCGAACAACCTTCGGTAATCACGTATACCTTTTCCCTATAACCCTAGCGTCATCGAACCTTAAGTGTGTAGACCCTACGGGTTCGGGAGACACGTAGACATGACTGAGACACCTCTCCGGCCAATAACCAACAGCGGGATCTGGATACCCATGTTGGCTCCCACGTACTCCACAATGATCTCATCGGATGAACCACGATGTCAGGGATTCAATCAATCCCGTATACAATTCCCTTTGTCTATCGGTATGGTACTTGCCCGAGATTCGATCGTCGGTATCCGCATACCTTGTTCAATCTCGTTACTGGCAAGTCTCTTTACTCGTTCCGTAATACATCATCCCGTGACTAACTCCTTAGTCACATTGAGCTCATAATGATGATGTCTTACCGAGTGGGCCCAGAGATACCTCTCCGTCACACGGAGTGACAAATCCCAGTCTCGATTCGTGTCAACCCAACAGACACTTTCGGAGATACCCGTAGCATACCTTTATAGCCACCCAGTTACGTTGTGACGTTTGGCACACCCAAAGCATTCCTACGGTATCCGGGAGTTACACAATCTCATGGTCTAAGGAAATGATACTTGACATTGAAAAGCTTTAGCAAACGAACTACACGATCTTGTGCTATGCTTAGGATTGAGTCTTGTCCATCACATCATTCTCCTAATGATGTGATCCCGTTATCAACGACATCCAATGTCCATGGTCATGAAACCGAGACCATCTATTGATCAACGAGCTAGCCAACTAGAGGCTCACTAGGGACACGTTGTGGTCTATGTATTCACACATGTATTACGGTTTCCGGTTAACACAATTATAGCATGAATAATAGACAATTATCATGAACTAGGAAATACAATAATAACCATTTTATTATTGCCTCTAGGGCATATTTCCAACAAATACAACATCACAATAAGCCTTGCAAGCAATGTGACTAAGTGTTAGTTGCGGGATCTTGTATTACGGAATGAGTAAAGAGACTTGCGAGTAACAAGATTGAACTAGGTATGAAGATACCGACGATCGAATCTCGGGCAAGTAACATACCGAAGAACAAAGGGAACATCATACGAGATTAACTGAATCCTTGACATAGAGGTTCGACCGATAAAGATCTTCGTAGAATATGTAGGAACCAATATGGGCATCCAGGTCCCGCTATTGGTTATTGACCGTAGAGGTGTCTCGGTCATGTCTACATAGTTCTCGAACCCGCAGGGTCTACACACTTAAGGTTTGGTGATGTTTTGGTAGTATAGAGTTATATATGGTGGTGACCGAAGGTTGTTCGGAGTCCCGGATGAGATCCTGGACGTCACGAGGAGCTCTGGAATGGTCTGGAGGTAAAGATTCATATATAGGAAGTCCTGTTTTGATCGCCGTAAAAGTTTTGGGCTCATCGGTAGTGTACCGGGAGTGCCGGTAGTGTACCGGGAGACCATCGGGAGGGGTATTTCGACCCAAGAGGCTCCATGGGCTGTGGGAGAGTTTTTGCTAGCCCTTCATGGGCTGGTGGAAGTCCCACACAAGGCCCATGCGGTTTGGGAAAAAAGGCCCAAAGAGAAAAGGTGGAAAAAGGCAAAAATAGGGTGAATCCTAGTCCTACTAGGATTGGAGGTGGAGTCCACCTCCTCCACCTGGTTCGGCCGACACCTTGGAGGCTTGGACCTTGTGCCAAGCCTCCTCCACTTTTCCTCTTATATATATTGGAGGTTTTAGGGTTTTTGCACAGAATTTTCAGCCACGTGTTGCCCATTCCTCCAGTGCATAGTTTCTCCTCTAGATCGGATTTTTGCAGTGCTTAGGCGAAGCCCTGTCGGAATAGCTCCACCACCATCGCCGGAGTGCCGTCACACTGTCGGAGAACTCTTCTTCCTCTCCGCTCCTTCTTGCTGGATCAAGACGGCGGAGATTGTCATCAAGTTGTACGTGTGCTGAACGCGGAGGTAACGTCCGTTCGGTGCTAGATTGGAAGGATCGTGATCAAGTTCGTGGGACGGATCGTGATCAAGTTTGTGGGACGGATCATGATCAAGTTCGCGATACAGATTGTGCTCGGATCGCGGGACGGATCTTGATTGGATCGCGGGACGCTCGGCGATTTGGATCGCGAAGACGTTCGACTACACCAACCGCGTTTCTTAACGCTTCCCGCTTAGCGATCTACAAGGGTACGTAGATCCACTCTCCCTCTCGTAGATGCTCATCACCATGGATAGATATGCGTGTGCATAGGAAAAAATTTGTTTCCCATGCAACGTTCCCCATCAGTGGCATCATGAGCTAGGTCTATGTGTGGATGATATCTCGAGTAGAACATAAAAGGTTTGTGGGCATTGATGCTTAGATTTCTTCCTCCCTTGGTTGGATTTTGGTTCAGCGGTATTGTGAGATGAAGTGGCCCAGACCAACATTACTCATACGCTTACGAGAGATCGGTTCCCTCGACCGCAACTTGTTGCATAGATGGCTTGCGGGTGCTAGTTTCTCTGACTTTAGTTGGATCGGATTCGACAAAGGCGGTCCTTGAGAAGGTTGAAAAGCAACTAGTGTATCACCGTTGTGGTTTTTGCGTAGATGAGAATTGTTCTTGCTAGATACCCGTAGCAGCCACATAAAACATGCAACAACAATTAGAGGATGTCTAACTTGTTTTTGCAGGGTATGTTGTGATGTGATATGGCCAATTACATGATGTGATATATGTGATGTATGAGATGATCATGTGATGTATAGATTATCACGACTTGCATATCGATAAGTACGGCAGCCGACATGAGCCATAGGGTTGTCTTTAATTATTGTATGACCTGCGTGTCAATCATTAAGCGCTATGTAATGCTTTACTTTATCTCTAAACGGTAGCAATAGTAGTAGAAGCATGTTGGGCGCGACAACCCCGATGGCGACACATTGATGGAGATGAAGATGATGGAGATCATGGTGTCTTGCCGGTGATGATGGAGATCATGCCGGTGCTTTCAAGATGGAGATCAAAACCACAAGTTCATGACCATATCATGTCACTTATGAATTGCATGTGATGTTAATCCTTTTATGCACCTTGTTTTCCTCAGGACGACGTTAGCATTATAAGGTGATCCCTCACTTAATTTCAAGATAAATTGTGTTCTCCCCGAGTGTGCACCATTGTGAAAGTTCGTCGTGTTGAGACACCACGTGATGATCGGGTGTGATAGACTCTACGTTCACATATAATGGGTGCAAGCTAGTGTTGCACGTGCAGAACACTCGGGTTAAACTTGACGAGCCTAGCATGTACAGACATGGCCTCGGAACACAAGAGACCGAAAGGTCGAACATGAGTCATATAGTAGATATGATCAACATAATGATGTTCACCATTGAAGCCACCTCAACTCACATGATGATCGGACTTGAGTTGGTGGATTTGGATCATGTGACACTCAGATGACCTGAGGGATGTCGATTTGAGTGGGAGCTTTAGTAATTTGATTAACTAAATTCGTTATCTTGAACAATAGTCTAAGTAAATTTTGCATATTTATGTTGTAGATCAATGGCTCGCGCAGTAGCACCCCTGAATTTTAATGCATTCCTAGAGAAAGCTAAGTTGAAAGATGATGGAAGTAACTTTGTTGACTGGGCCCGTAATCTGAGGATTATCCTCACGGCTTCCTAGAAATCATATGTCCTTGATGCACCGCTTGGTGACCAATCAGAAGACATGACCTCCGAAGACGTTAAGAACGATTAGGAGGCACGTACTAGAGATTACTCAATAGTTCAGTGTGCAATATTGTATGGCTTAGAACCGGGACTTCAAAGACGTTTTGAACGTCATGGAGCATATGAGATGTTCCAGGAGTTGAATTTTATCTTTCATAAGAATTCCCGGATCGAGAGGTATGAAACCTTCGATAAGTTCTATGCTTGCAAGATGCAGGAGAATGGGTCTTTCAGTGAACAAATACTCATAATGTCTGGGTATTCAACTCGTCTAGCAGAGTTGGGAATTTCCCTTCCACCAGAGGCGATCACTGATAGAGTTCTTCAATCACTGCCACCTAGTTACAAGAGCTTTGTGATGAACTATAACATGCACGGGATGAACAACTCAGTCGCCGAGCTGTTTGCGATGCTAAAAGTCGCTGAGTCTGAACTCCAGAAAGAGCATCAAGTGTTGATGGTCAATAAAACCACTAGTGTCAAAAAAATGGCAAGGTCAAGGGCAAGGGCAAGAAGGGTAAAACCAACAAGGATGGCAAAGTAGTTGCTACTCTTGTAAAGAAGCCCAAGCATGGACCCTAGCCAGAAACTGAGTGCTTTCATTGCAAGGGAACTGGTCACTGGAAGCGGAACTGCCCCAAGTACCTGGCTGACAAGAAGGCGGCCAACGACAAACAAGGTATATATGATATACATGTTATTGATGTGTACCTTACTAGCTCTCGTAGTAGTACCTGGGTATTTGATATCGGTTCGGTTGCTCACATTTGCAACTCAAAGCAGGAACTACGGAATAAACGAAGGCTAAGCAAAGGACGAAGTGACGATGCGCGTGGGAAATGGTTCCAAGGTTGATGTGATCACCGTCGGCATGCTCTCTCTTTGATTACCATCAGGATTAGTGATGAACCTGAATAATTGTTATTTAGTGCCTACGTTAAGCATGAACATTATATCTGGACCTTGTTTATTGCGAGACAGTTACTCATTTAAATCAGAGAATAAAGGTTGTTCTATTTATATGAGTAATATCTTTTATGGTCATGCACCCAATGTTAGGGGTTTATTCATATTGAATCTTGATAGTGATGACACACATGTTCATAACATTGATGCCAAAAGATGTAGAGTTGATAATGATAGTACCACTTTCTTGTGGCACTGTCGTTTAGGTCATATTGGTGTAAAACGCATGAGGAAGTTCCATGCTGATGGACTTTTGGAGTCACTTGATTTTGAATCACTTGACACATGTGAACCATGCCTCATGGGCAAGATGACTAAAACGCCGTTCTTTGGAACAATGGAACGGGCGAGTGACTTATTGGAAATCATACATACTGATGTGTGCGGTCCAATGAATGTTACAGCGCGTGGTGGATATCGATATTTTCTCACCTTCACTGATGACTTAAGTAGATATGGGTATATTTACTTGATGAAACAAAAGTCTGAAACGTTTGAAAAGTTCAAGCAATTTTAGAGTGAAGTTGAGAATCATCATAACAAGAAGATTAAATTCCTGCGATCTGATCGAGGAGGTGAATATCTGAGTTATGAGTTTGGCAGGCACTTAAGACAGTGTGGAATTATTTCACAGTTGACACCGCCCAGAACACCATAGCGTAATGGTGTGTCCGAACGTCATAATCCAACCTTATTAAATATGGTGCGTTCTATGATGTCTTTTGCTGATTTGCCACTATCGTTTTGGGGTTATGCATTAGAGACAGCTGCATTCACTTTAAATAGGGCACCATCGAAATCCGTTGAGACGACACCATATGAACTGTGGTTTGGCAAGATGCCAAAGTTATCGTTTCTTAAAGTTTGGGGATGTGCTTATGTCAAAAAGCTTCAGCCTGAAAAGGTGGAACCCAAAGCGGAAAAATGTGTCTTCATAGGATACCCGGAAGAGACAGTCGGGTATACCTTCTATCTCAAATCCGAAGGCAAAGTGTTTGTCGCTAAGAACGGAACATTTCTTGAGAAAGAGTTTCTCTCAAAAGAATTGAGTGGGAGGAAAATAGAGCTTGATGAGGTTATTGAACCTTTACTTCAACCACAAAGTAGCGCAGCGCAGAAAGATGTTTCTGTGGAACCTACGACGGTAGAAGAGGAAGTTAATGATGATGATCATGAAGCTTCGGATCAAGCTACTATTGAACCTCGTAGGTCGACAAGGCCGCGTACTACTCCTGAGTGGTACGTCAACCCTGTCTTGGAGGTCATGTTGTTGGACAACAATGAACCTACGAGCTATGGAGGAGCAGTGATGGGCCCGGATTCCAAGAAATGGTTAGAGGCCATGAAATCCGAGATGGGATCCATGTATGAAAACAAAGTATGGACTTTGGAAGTATTACCTGAAAGGCGAAAGGCCATTCGGAACAAATGGATCTTTAAGAAGAAGACAGACGTGGACGGTAATGTCACCGTCTATAAAGCTTGACTTGTGGCAAAGGGTTTTTCACAAGTTCAAGGAGTTGACTACGATGAGACCTTCTCACCCGTAGCGATGCTTAAGTCTGTCAGAATCATGTTGGCAATAGCTGCTTATTTCGACTATGAAATTTGGCAGATGGATGTCAAAACAGCGTTCCTCAACGGTTTCCTTGAGGAAGAGTTGTATATGATGCAACCAGAAGGTTTTGTCGATCCAGAGAATGCTAACAAAGTTTGCAAACTCCAGCGATCCATTTATGGGCTGGTGCAAGCATCTCGGAGTTGGAATAAGCGTTTTGATAAGGTGATCAAAGCATTTGAGTTTATACAAGTTTATGGAGAAGCTTGTATTTACAAGAAAGTGAGTGGGAGCTCTATAGCATTTCTAATACTATATGTGGATGACATATTGCTGATTGGAAACAATATAGAAATGCTGGAAAGCGTGAAGGAATATTTGAACAAAAGGTTTTCAATGAAGGACCTAGGAGAAGTTGCTTTCATATTAGGCATTAAGATCTATAGAGATAGATCGAGACGCTTAATAGCACTTTCACAGAGCACATACCTTGATAAAGTTTTGAAGAAGTTCAAAATGGATCAGTCCAAGAAGGGGTTCTTGCCTGTGTTACAAGGTGTGAAGTTGAGTAAGACTCAATGCCCAGTTACTGCAGAAGATAGAGAAAAGATGAGTGTCATCCCCTATGCTTCAGCCATAGGCTCTATCATGTATGCAATGTTGTGCACAAGACCGGATGTCAGCATAGCCATAAGTATGGCCGGAAGGTTTCAAAGTGATCATGGAATGGAACACTGGGCAGCAGTCAAGAATATCCTTAAGTACTTCAAAAGGACTAAGGAAATGTTTCTCGTTTATGGAGGTGATGAAGAGCTCGTCGTAAAGGGTTATGTCGATGCAAGCTTTGACATGGATCCGGATGACTCTAAGTCACAAACCGGATACGTATTTATTCTTAACGGGGGAGCGGTAAGCTAGTGTAGTTCCAAGCAAAGCGTGGTAGCCGATTCTACATGTGAAGCAGAGTACATCGCAGCCTCGGAGGTGGCAAAGGAAGGTGTCCGGATGAAGCAGTTCATGATAGATCTTGGAGTAGTGCCCAGTGCATTGAATCCAATGAACCTGTTCTGTGGCAACACTGGTTCCATTGCTCTGGCCAAGGAACCAAGGTTTCACAAGAGGACCAGACACATAAAGCGACGCTTCAACTCCATCCATGATTACATCGAGGAGAAGGACATAAATATTTGCAAAGTGCACACGGATCTGAATGTTGTAGACCCGTTGACTAAACCTCTTCCAAGGGCTAAACATGATCAACACCAGAACTGCATGGGTGTTTGATTCATTACAATGTAAATCACATAGTGATGTGTGCTAGATTATTGACTCTAGTGCAAGTGGGAGACTGTTGGAAATATGCCCTAGAGGCAATAAATAAAGTATTTATTATTATATTTCCTTGTTCATGATAATCGTTTATTATCCATGCTATAATTGTATTAATTGGAAACACATTACATGTGTGGGTAAATAGACAACACTTTGGCCCTATTATGCCTCTAGTGAACTAGCTCGTTCATCAAAGATGGTCAAGGTTTCCTAGCCATTGACATGTGATGTCATTTGATAACGGGATCACATCATTAGGAGAATGATGTGATGGACAAGACCCAAACTACAAATGTAGCATATGATCGTGTCAGTTTATTGCTACTGTTTTCTGCATGTCAAGTATGTGTTCCTATGACCATGAGATCATGCAACTCACGAACATCGGAGGAGTGCCTTGTGTGTATCAAACGTCGCAACGTAACTAGGTGACTATAAAGTTGCCCTATAGGTATCTCCGAGGGTGTCTGTTGAGTTGGCATGGATCAAGACTGGGATTTGTTACTCCGTGTGAACGGAGAGGTATCTCAGGGCCCACTCGGTAATACAACATCACAATAAGCCTTGCAAGCAATGTGACTAAGTGTTAGTTGCGGGATCTTGTATTACGGAATGAGTAAAGATACTTGCCTGTAATGAGATTGAACTAGGTATGAAGATACCGACGATCGAATCTCGGTCAAGTAACATACCGAAGAACAAAGGGAACATCATACGAGATTAACTGAATCCTTGACATAGAGGTTCGACCAATAAAGATCTTCGTAGAATATGTAGGAACCAATATGGGCATCTAGGTCCTGCTATTGGTTATTGACCGTAGAGGTATCTCGGTCATGTCTACATAGTTCTCGAACCCGCAGGGTCTGCACACTTAAGGTTTGGTGACGTTTCGGTAGTATAGAGTTATGTATGGTGGTGACCGAAGTTTGTTCGGAGTATCGGATGGGATCCCGGATGTCACGAGGAGCTCCGGAATGGTCCGGAGGTAAAGATTCATATATAGGAAGTCCTGTTTTGGTCGCCGGAAAAGTTTCGGGCTCATCGGTAGTGTGCCGGGAGTGCTGGTAGTGTACCGGGAGACCATCGGGAGGGGTATTTCGAACCAAGAGGCTCCATGGGCTGTGGTAGAGTGTTTACCATCCTTTAGTGGGCTGGTGGAAGTCCCACACAAGGCCCATGCGGTTTGGGAAAAAAGGCCCAAAGAGAAAAGGTGGAAAAAGGCAAACGTAGGGTGAATCCTAGTCCTACTAGGATTGGAGGTGGAGTCCACCTCCTCCGCCTAGTTCGTCCGACTCCTTGGAGGCTTGGACCTTGTGCCAAGCCTCCTCCTCTCTTCCTCTTATATATACTAGAGGTTTTAGGTTTTTGCACAGAATTTTCAGCCACGTGTTGCCCGTTCCTCCAGTGCATAGTTTCTCCTCTAGATTGGATTTCTGAAGTGCTTAGGCGAAGCCCTACCGGAATAGCTCCACCACCATCGCCGGAGTGCTATCACGCTGCCAGAGAACTCTTCTTCCTCTCCGCTCCTTCTTGCTGGATCAAGACGGCGGAGATCGTCATCAAGTTATACGTGTGCTGAACGCGGAGGTGTCGTCCGTTCGGCGCTAGATCGGAAGGATCGTGATCAAGTTCGTGGGACGGATCATGATCAAGTTCGTGGGACGGATCGTGATCAAGTTCGCAAGACGGATCGTGATTGGATCGCGGGATGGATCATGATTGGATCGCGGGACGCTCGGTGATTTGGATCGCGAAGACATTCGACTACACCAACCGCATTTCTTAACGCTTCCCGCTTAGCGATCTACAAGGGTACGTAGATCCACTCTCCCTCTCGTAGATGCTCATCACCATGGATAGATCTGCGTGTGCGTAGGAAAAATTTTGTTTCCCATGCAACGTTCCCCAACAGTCACCCCTTCCGTTTCATGAGCGGTACGAGCACACACAAAAGAAATTTGTTTTGAAAATTAGAGATGGCACATAAAAATTTGCTTGGAACGGCATGGAAATACCGCATATGGGTAGGTATGATGGAGTCATATGGCAAAACTTGGTTTAAGGATCTTGGATGCACAAGTAGTATTTCTACTTAGTACAAATGAAGGCTAGCAAATAGATTGAGAAGCAACCAACCAAGAAACAAAAATTCTCACAAACGGGCATTAAGCATAGCTAACACCGAATAATGCACCATAAGTAGGATGTAATTTCATTGCATAACTATTGACTTTCTTGCTTGCATAGGGAATCACAAACCTTAACACCAGTACTCTTACTAAAGCATAATTACTCACCAACATAACTCACATATCACTATCATCATGCCTCAAAACTATTCCAAGGAATTAAGTTTAATTTGTCCAATGATATTCATGAAAGGTTTTTTTATATCCCATTTGAGTATCTATCACTTTCGGAATAGTTTGATATATTTTCATTGCTTTTGACAAGCTAAAATAAATTTAAGTGAAGAACATGAGCACAAAAATTTCATCTCTCAAAATAATATAAGTGAAGCATGAGAGAATTTCTTTGAAATTTACTAACTCTAAAATTAATTGAAGTGAAGCATGAGATTATTTATTCAAAAAAATTAAAGCCCACCATGCTCAAAAAGATATAAGTGAAGCACTACAGCACTTCTATAGCTCAAAAAAAATTAAGTGAAGCATATAGAGCAATTCTAACAAATCATAGCATAATTTTGGCTCTCTCAAATAGGTGTGTCCAGCAAGGATAGTTGTAACAAACTAAAAAGCAAATCAATCAAAGACTCATATAATAAAATACGCTCCAAGAAAAACTCATGATATGTGACGAATAAAAATATAGCTCCAAGTAAAATACCGATGGTCGTTAGAAGAAAGAGGGGATGCCACTCAGGGGCATCCCTAAGCTTAGTTGCTTGTTTATCCTTGGATATTATCTTGGGGTGCCATATCATACCCAATATTAGACTCTTTTCACTCCTTATTCCTTCATCCATAATGATCGCACCCAAAACTTGAAAACTTCAATCACACAAAACTAAAGAAAATTTCCGTGAGATCCGTTAGTGTAATAAAGCAAACCACCACTCTAAGTACTGTTGCAAACCCATTCATATTATATTGTTGCATTATATCTACTGTATTCTAGATTTACCATGGCTTATACCCTCCAATACAAACCATAGATTCATCAAAATAAGCACACAATGCAACGAAAATAGAATCTGTCGAAAACACTGCAGTATGTAGTAATTTGTACTCTAACCATACTTATGTAACTCAAGCAATTATGAAAAATTGGTAAAACGTCAGATATTTGTATATAAATCATTTTTAGAAAATTCAGAATTTTTCGTCATTTTTGTGATTTTCAAAATTCTTTTACTGCACGCAAAAGTTTATGTTTTTCAACAAGATCAAATCATCTATCACCCAACATGATCCTAAAGGCTTTACTTGGCACAAACACTAATTAAAACATAAAAACACGATCATAGCAGTATCATAATTTTATAAACACTCAAGAACAGAAGGAAAAAGCTAAAAATAAATTTTATTCATTGGGTTGCCTCCCAACAAGCGATATCGTTTTACGCCCCTAGCTAGGCATAAAGCATAGATTCAAGTATTGTCATCTTTAGTTTTTGCTCCATAGGATATCCTCATGATTGATTCATATGGTGGATTAATTTTTGTTCTAGGGAAGTTTTCCATACCCTTTATTAGTGGCAATTGGAATTTAATATTGCCTTCTTTCATATCAATCGTGGTGCCTATAGTGCGTAAACACGGTCTACCGGGTATGATGGGACAAGACGGATTGCAATCAATATCAAGAACAATAAAATATATGGGCACATAGTTCCTATTATCAAGAATAAGAACATCATTAATTCTTCCTAAAGGCTTTTTAATAGTAGAATCCGCCAAGTGCAAATTAAGACAACATTCTTCAATATTGGTAAGACCAATCACATCACATAGAGATTTCGAAATTGTAGAAACACTAGCACCCAAATCACATAAAGCAAATGACTCATAATTTTTAATTTTTACTTTAATGGTATGTTCCCACTCATCATGTAATTTTCTAGGAATTGAAATCTCTAACTCCAACTTTTCTTCTAAGCATTTCATCATGGCATCAACAATATGTTAAGTAAAAGATTTATTTTGTTCATAAGCATGGGGTGAATTTATCATGGATTGCAACAAATAAATACATTCAATCAAATATCAACTATAATAATTAAAGTCTATGTAATCCAAAAGAGTGGGCACATCACTAGCTAAAGTTTTGACCTCTCCAAACCCACTTTCATCAAAAAAATCATTAAGATTTTCACCCTCCAAATCATTGGGACACCTTCTAGATAAAGTTGACTCTTATTTAGTACATTTATATTCAGTTTTAATATTACTAAACAAGTAATCAATAGAAGAAACACCAATCATTTTATGATCCTCATCATTTTTATCAAAGCAATCACTAGAAAATATTTTTTCTAAAAATTCTCTTTTAGCTCCAAGCATAGAGGTTCATTTCTTAATTTCATCCATAGAAACATATAAAGCTTTAATTGATTCATTAATATCATGTGGAAAAGCTTGCAACTTGAGATTTTCTACATCATGGGAAATTCTATCAATGCTTCTAGACATATCATCAATTTTATTCAACTTTTCTTCTATCATAGTATTGAAAACTTTTTGAACATTGATAAATTCTTTAATATTACTCTCAAGATCAGAGGAGTTCCTATTATTATTGTAAGAACAATTACCATAGGAATTACCATAATTATTATGAATTTCCAGGAAAAGGCCTAGGATTAAAATTACCTCTATAAGCATTGTTATTAAAATTGTACGTGAGATGAAATTCACATATACGGAATCACTTTTCTCTCAATCAAAGTGGACGAAGGCACATAATTAAGATCAATAGGAGCATTTTTCTAGCTACCAACTTCATAAGAGCATCAACTTTTTCACTCAAAGTACTAATTTCTTCAACCGAATTATCTTTTTTACTAGTAGGTGCTCTTTCAATATGCCATTGTGAATAATTTTCCATAATATTATCTAACAATTTAGTAGCTTCACACAAAGTAATTTCCTTAAAAGTACCACACGTGGCGGAATCTAAAAGATTTCTAATTCAATCCCGCATAAAAAAATTGTATGATCATCCAAAGATTTAAGCCATGAGTAGGACAATTTCTTAGCATCAATTTCATTCTTTACCAAGATTGTGCAACATGTTCACGCTCATGTTGCTTAAAATTCATGATTTGAGTTCCAAGGGAAATAATTTTCTCACACAGAAAATACTTAGTAATAAAAGCATCCTTGCACTTATCCTAGGAATCGATGCTATTGCGAGGCAAAGAAGAAAACCAATTTTTTGCACGATCCTGCAAGGAGAAAGGAAATAATTTCAACTTCACTATATCATTGTCCACATCTTTTTTATTTTGCATATCACACAATTCTACGAATGTGTTTGGATGGGACGCGGCATCCTCATTAGGAGTACCGGAAAATTGATCTTTCATGACATAATTCAACAAAGCGGCATTAATATCTCAAGACTCCACACTAGTGGCAGGAGGAGCAATCAGAGTACTAATAAAATCATTATTATTGGTATTGGAGAAATCACATTTCTTGAGTCATCGTGACTATGCAAACAAGATTGCAAGAAAACAAGAGATCTGGCGAGAAAAAGGCAAACGGAAAAGAGGGTGAATAAAACGGCAATTTTTTGTGAAGTGAGCGAGATGAAAATTAGAGGCAAATAGCAAATAATGTAAATTGAAAGGAGATTAGATTTGATATTAGGAACCTGGTGATGTTGATGATGTCTTCCCGGCAACGGAGCCAGAAATTCCTTTGACGTGGCTTGAGACTGCGTCGCTATTTCCCCCAAAGAGGAAGGGATGATGCAGCACAGCTATGGTAATTATTTCCCTCTGTTATGAAACCAAGGTTATCGTACCAGTAGGAGAACCAAGCAACACTATGTAAACAACACTTGCACACAAAGAACAAATACTTGCAACCCGACGCATAAGAGAGGTTGTCAATCTCTCCAAGGTAAAAGAAAGATTGGTTTGTATGGGATTAGATAAATAGATCGCACAAGAACACAAAATAAAATATGTAAATAAAAAGTGCAGCAAGGTATTTTGGGTTGCTGGAATAATAGATCTAAAATCAAATGTGGAAAAAGATAGATCGGAAAGCAATATGTTAAAAGATAGACCCAGGGGGCGTAGATTTCACTAGTGGCTTCTCTCATGAGTATATCACACAGTGGGTAAACAAATTACTGTTGAGAAATTGATAGAAGATCAAATAATCATGATGATATCCAAGGCAATGTTCATTATATAGTCATCACGTTCAAGATTAGTAGACCGAAATGATTCTTCATCTACTACTATTACTCCACACATCGACCACTATCCATCATGCATCTATTGTATTAAGTTCATGGAGAAACAGAGTAATGCAATAAGAACTATGACATGATGTAGACAAGATCTATTCATGTAGGAATAGACCCCATCTTGTAATCCTTAATAGAAACGATACATGCGTGCCTTGCTGCCCCTTCTGTCAGTGGGAGAGGACACCGCAAGATCGAACCCATCACAAAGCACCTCTTCCCATGGCAAAAAATCGATCTATTTGGCCCAACTAAACCAAAGATTCGAAGAATAAATACGATGCTATAAAAAATCATGCATATAAGAGATCAAAGAATATTCAAATAATATTCATGGATAGAAACTGATCATAAACCCAAACTTCATCGGATCCCAACAAACACACCACAAAAAGTCATTACATCAAATAGATCTCCAAGAGACCATTGTATTGAGAATCAAAAGAGAGAGAGAGAGATAGAGAGAGAGAGAGAGAAAGAGACCCCTCTGTGATGATGTTAGATTGGATCTCGTGGTTATAGAACTTGCGGCGGTTGGAATTGTTTTTCGTCGACTCCTCTAGGGTTTATAGAATATTTGGGTATTTGTGTTGGAAATATGCCCTAGAGGGAATACTAAAGTGGTTATTATTATATTTCCTTGTTCATGATAATCGTTTATTATCCATGTTATAATTGTATTGATTGGAAACTCAATTGCATGTGTGGATACATAGACAACAATATGTCCCAAGTATACCTCTAGTAAACTATCTCGTTGATCAAACATGGTCAAGGTTTCCTAGCCTAGACATGATATGTCATTTGATAACGGTATCACATCATTAGGAGAATGATGTGATGGACAAGACCCAAACTATAAACATAGCATATGATCGTGTCAGTTTATTGCTATAGTTTTTGTACATGTCAAGTATCTGTTCCTCTGACCATGAGATCATGCAACTCACTAACAACGGAGGAATACCTTGTGTGTATCAAATGTCGCAACGTAACTGGATGACAAGATGCTCTACAGGTATCTCTGAGGGTGTCTATTGAGTGGGCATGGATCAAGACTAGGATTTGTTACTCTGTGTGACGGAGAGGTATCTCAGGTCCCACTCGGTAATACAACATCACAACAAGCCTTGTAAGAAATGTGACAAAAGTTTTATCGACGGGATCTTGTATTACGAAACGGGTAAAGAAACTTGCGAGTAACAAAATTGAACTAAGTATAGAGACACCAACGATCGAACCTCGGGCAAGTAACATACCGATAAACAAAGGAAACAGCATACGGGATTAATTGAATCCTTGACATAGAGGTTCAACTAATAAAGATCTTCATAGAATGTGTAGGAACCAATATGGGCATCCAGGTCCTACTATTGGTTATTGACCATAGAGGTGTCTCGGTCCTGTCTGCATAGTTCTCGAACGCGCAGGGTCTACACACTTAATGTTTTGCGACGCTATAAGTATAGTTGAGTTATTATGTTGGTGACCGGAAGTTGTTCGGAATTCCGGATGAGATCCCGGACATGACGAGGAGCTCCGGAATAGTCCGGAGGTAAATATTGATATATGGGATAATAGTGTTTGGTCTCCAGAAGGGTTCCGGAATTCATCGGAAGGGGTTTCGGATGTTTCCCGAAATGTTCGGGTACAAGAACACTTTATTTGGGACAAGGGGTAAAGCCCACAAGGCTTCAAGGAAGGTGCAAAAGGAGTTTTGCGGAGGTCAGGGGCCAGACGCCAGGGACCCTGGCGTTTGGAGTCAGACATCGAGGACCCTGGCATCTGGTCTTGGAGTCTGAGGAGGACTCTTTGTTGGAAATATGCTCTAGAGGCAATAATAAAATGGTTATTATTGTATTTCCTTGTTCATGATAATTGTCTATTGTTCATGCTATAATTGTGTTAACCGGAAACCATAATACATGTGTGAATACATAGACCACAACATGTCCCTAGTGAGCCTCTAGTTGACTAGCTCGTTGATCAATAGATGGTCACGGTTTCATGACCATGGACATTGGATGTCGTTGATAACGGGATCACATCATTAGGAGAATGATGTGATGGACAAGACCCAATCCTAAGCATAGCACTAGATCGTGTAGTTCGTTTGCTAAAGTTTTTCAATGTCAAGTATCGTTTCCTTAGACCATGAGATTGTGCAACTCCCGGATACCGTAGGAATGCTTTGGGTGTGACAAATGTCACAACGTAACCGGGTGGCTATAAAGGTGCACTACGGGTATCTCCGAAAGTGTCTGTTGGGTTGGCACGAATCGAGACTGGGATTTGTCACTCCGTGTGACGGAGACGTATCTCTCGGCCCACTCGGTGAGACATCATCATAATGAGCTCAATGTGACCAAGGAGTTAGTCACGGGATGATGTATTACGGAACGAGTAAAGAGACTTGCCAGTAACGAGATTGAACAAGGTATAGAGATACCGACGATTGAATCTCGGGCAAGTATCATACCGATAGACAAAGGGAATTGTATACGGGATTGATTGAATCCCTGACATTGTGGTTCATCCGATGAGATCATCATGGAGCATGTGGGAGCCAACATGGGTATCCAGATCCCACTGTTGGTTATTGACTGGAGAGGTGTCTCGGTCATGTCTACATGTCTCCCGAACCCGTAGGGTCTACACACTTAAGGTTCGATGACGCTAGGGTTATAGGGAAATGGTATACGTGATTACCGAAAGTTGTTCGGAGTCCCGGATGAGATCCCGGACATCACGAGGAGCTCCAGAATGGTCCGGAGGTAAAGATTGATATATAGGAAGTCTAGTTTTGGTCACCGGAAAGTTTTCGGGCTCATCGGTAGTGTACCGGGAGTGCCGGGAGGGTACCGGAGGACCCCGGGAGGGGTGTGACGACCATAGGACTTTGTGGGCCCTTGGAGGAGGTGTGCCAGCCCTTATTGGGCTGGCCAAGACCTTATAGAAAGGCCCATGCGGCTGGAGATCTAGAGATAAAGGGCAAAGGGTTTTAGAAGGAGGAGATCCACCTCCCTTGTGGGAGGTGGACTCTATCCCCACTTCGGCCGAAGCCCTCCTCTTTGGAGGAGGGGCCAAGGCATCCCTCCCTCTCCCTCCTCTTATATATACTTGAGGTTTTGGCCCTTTTGAGAACACTTCTGACCTCTCTCTCTCACGGCAAAACCCTACATCTCTTCTTCCTCCTCCACAGCGCTTAGGCGAAGCCCTGCCGGAATACCTTGCTACTCCACCACCACCACGCCGTCGTGCTGCAGTTGGAGACCTTCCCTAACCTCTCCTTCCTCCTTGCTGGATCAAGGCGTAGGAGACGTCACTGGGCTGCACGTGTGTTAAACGCGGAGGCGCCGTTGTTCGGCGCTTAGATCGGAATCCACCATGATGTGAATCGCTGCGAGTACGACTCCATCAACCGCGTTCTTGTAACACTTCCGCTTAGCGATCTTCAAAGGTATGAAGATGCAATCTCTCCCCACTCGTTGCTGGTTTCTCCATAGATAGATCTTGGCGACACGTAGGAAAATTTTGATTTGCTACTACGTCTACCAATAGTGGCATCATGAGCTAGGTCTATGCGTAGAATCTATGCACGAGTAGAACACAAAGCAGTTGTGGGCGTCGATTTTGTTAATTTGCTTGACACTACTAGTCTTATCTTGATTCAGCGGTATTGTGGGATGAAGCGGCCCGGACCCACTTTACACGTACGCTTACGTGAGACTGGTTCCACCGCCTGACATGCACTTGTTGCATAAGGTGGCTAGCGGGTGTCTGTCTCTCCCACCTTAGTCGGATTGGATTCGATGAAAAGGGTCCTTATGAAGGGTAAATAGCAATTGGCATATCATGTTGTGGTTTTGACGTAGGTAAGAAATGTTCTTGCTAGTAACCTATAACAGCCACGTAAAAACTTGCAACTACAAATTAGAGGACGTCTAACTTGTTTTTGCAGCATAGCCTTGTGATGTGATATGGCCAAAGGATGTGATGTGATGCATTGTGATGTATGAGATTGATCATGTTCTTGTAATAGGATTCACGACTTGCATGTCGATGAGTATGACAACCGGCAGGATCCATAGGAGTTGTCTTATTTTATTGTATGACCTGCGTGTCAATCATAAACGCCATGTAATTACTTTACTTTATTGCTAAACGTTATCCATAGTAGTAGAAGTAATAGTTGGGGAGACAACTTCATGAAGACACAGTGATGGAGATCATGATGATGGAGATCATGGTGTCGTGCTGGTGACAGTGATGATCATGGTGCCCCGAAGATGGAGATCAAAGGAGCAAGATGATAATGGCCATATCATGTCACTATATTGATTGCATGTGATGTCTATCATGTTTACATCTTATTTGCCTAGAACGACGGTAGTAAAAAAGATGATCTCTCACTAAAATTTCAAGAAAAGTGTTCACCCTAACTGTGCACCGTTGCTAAGGATCGTTGTTCCGAAACACCACGTGATGATCGGGTGTGATAGGTTCTAACGTTCGCATACAACGGGTGTAAGCCAGATTTACACACGCGAAACACTTAGGTTGACTTGACGAGCCTAGCATGTACAGACATGGCCTCGGAACACGGAAGACCGAAAGGTCGAACATGAGTCGTATGGAAGATCCGAGCAACATGGAGATGTTCACCATGGATGACTAGTCCGTCTCACGTGATGATCGGACATGGGCTAGTTGACATGGATCATGTGTCAATTGGATGACTAGAGAGATGTCTATCTAAGTGGGAGTTCATTAAATAATTTGATTATGTGAACTTAATTATCAAGAACTTAGTCTAAAATTATCTTTACAATCTATATTGTAGATCCAATGGCCAACGCAAATGTCACCCTCAATTTCAACGCGTTCCTAGAGAAAACCAAGCTGAAAGATGATGGAAGCAACTATGCGGACTAGGTCCGTGGCTTGAGGATCATCCTCATAGCTTCCAAGAAATTGTATGTCCTTGATGCACCACTAGGTGACCCACCCCTTCTCCCAGGAGAGCAAGACGTTGCGAATGCTTGGCATTCTCGTTGCGATGATTACTCCATTATTCAGTGCGGCATGCTTTATAGTTTAGAACCGGGGCTCCAAAAGCGTTTTGAGCAACACGGAGCATATGAGATGTTCCAAGAGCTGAAACTGGTTTTCCAAGCTCATGCCCGGGTTGAGAGATATGACGTCTCCGACAAGTTCTTCAGCTGTAAGATGGAGGAGAATAGTTCTGTCAGTGAGCACATCCTCAAGATGTCTGGGCTACACAACCGTTTGACTCAGCTGGGAGTTAATCTCCCGGATGACACGGTCATTGAAAGAATCCTCCAATCGCTTCCACCTAGCTACAAGAGCTTTGTGATGAACTACAACATGCATGGGATGGAGAAGTCCATTCCTGAGTTGTACTCGATGCTGAAATCAACAGAGGTCGAGATCAGAAAGGAGCATCAAGTGTTGATGGTAAATAAGACCACTAGTTTCAAGAAAGGCAAGGGTAAGAAGAACTTCAATAAGGACGGCAAAGCTGTTGCCGCACCCGATAAGCAAGTTGCCGGGAAGAAGAAGAACAAGCATGGACCCAAGCCTGAGACTGAGTGCTTTTACTACAAGGGTACCAGTCACCGGAAGCGGAACTGCCCCAAGTACATAGCGGATAAGAAGGACGGCAACATTAAAGGTATATGTGATATACTTGTTATTGATGTGTACTTAACCAGCGCTCGTAGTAGCTCCTGGGTATTTGATACCGATGCAGTTGCTCACATTTGTAACTCCAAGCACGAGCTGTGGAATAAGCGGAGGCTGGCAAAGGACGAGGTGACGATGCGCGTCGAGAATGGTTCCAAGGTCGATGTGATCGCCGTCGGCACGCTACCTCTACAGCTACCTTCGGGATTAGTGTTAAACCTTAATAATTGTTATTTAGTGCCAGCTTTGAGCATGAACATTGTATCTGGATCTCGCTTGATCCGAGATGGCTACTCATTTAAATCTGAGAATAATGGTTGTTCTATTTATATGAGAGAAATGTTTTATGCTCATGCCCTGCTGGTCAATGGTTTATTTTTGATGAATCTCGAACGTGATGTTACACATGTCCATAGTGTGAGTACCAAAAAGTGTAAGGTTGATAACGATAGTCCCACTTACATGTGGCACTGCCGCCTTGGTCATATTGGTGTCAAACGTATGAAGAAGCTCCATACTGATGAACTTTTGGAGTCTCTTGATTTTGAATCATTTGACACGTGCGAACCATGCCTCATGGGCAAGATGACCAAGACTCCGTTCTCCGGAACAATGAAGCGAGCAACTGACTTGTTGGAAATAATACATACCGATGTATGCGGTCCAATGAGTGTCGAGGCTCATGGTGGCTACTGTTATGTTCTCACCCTCACTGATGACTTGAGTAGATATGGGTATGTCTACTTAATGAAACATAAGTCTGAAACTTTTGAAAGGTTCAAGGAATTTCAGAGTGAGGTAGAGAATCAACGTGACAGGAAAATAAAGTGCCTACGATCTGATCGTGGTGGAGAATATTTAAGTCACGAGTTTGGCACGCACCTAAGGAAATGTGGAATTGTTTCACAACTCACGCCGCCTAGCACACCTCAGCGAAATGGTGTGTCTGAACGTCGTAATCGCATGCTATTAGATATGGTACGATCTGTGATGTCTCTTACCGACTTACCGCTATCATTTTGGGGATATGCATTAGAGACTGCCGCATTCACTTTAAATAGGGCACCGTCAAAATCCATTGAGATGACACTGTATGAATTATGCTTTGGAAAGAAACCTAAGCAGTCATTTCTAAAAGTTTGGGGATGCGATGCTTATGTGAAGAAACTTCAACCTGAGAAGCTCGAACCCAAAGCGGAAAAGTGTGTCTTCATAGGATATCCCAAAGAGACTATTGGGTATACCTTCTACCTACGATCCGAGGGCAAAGTCTTTGTTGCCAAGAATGGATCCTTTCTCGAGAAAGAGTTTCTCTCAAAAGAAGTAAGTGGGAGGAAAATAGAACTTGATGAGGTAATTGTACCTCCACTCGAACCGGAGAGTAGCACAGCACAGGAAGTTGTTTCTGTGGAGCCTACACCGGCTGGAGAGGAAGTTAATGATGATGATCATGAAACTTCAGATCAAGTTACTATTGAACGTCGAAGGTCCACTAGTACACGTTCCGCACCATAGTGGTACGGCAACCCTGTCCTAGAGATCATGTTGTTAGACAACGGTGAACCTTCGAACTATGAAGAAGCGATGGCGGGCCCGGATTCCAACAAATGGCTTGAAGCCATGAAATCCAAGATAGGATCCATGTATGAGAACAAAGTATGGACTTTGGTGGACTTGCCTAATGATAAGAGAGCCATTGAAAATAAATGGATCTTTAAGAAGAAGACTAACGCGGATGGTAATGTGACCGTCTATAAGGCTCAGCTTGTCGCTAAGGGTTATCGACAAGTTCAAGGAGTTGACTACGATGAGACTTTCTCACCCGTAGCGATGCTGAAGTCTATCCGAATCATGTTAGCAATTGCCGCATTTTATGATTATGAGATCTCGCAAATGGCCGTCAAAACGGCATTCCTTAATGGCTTCCTCAAGGAAGAACTATATATGATGCAGCCGGAAGGTTTTGTCGATCCTAAAGATGCTAACAAGGTATGCACACTCCAGCGCTCCATCTATGGGCTGGTGCAAGCATCTCGGAGTTGGAACATTCGCTTTAATGAAGTGATTAAAGTGTTTGGGTTTGTACATGTTTATGGAGAACCCTGTATTTACAAGAAAGTGAGTGGGAGCTCTGTAGCATTTCTCATATTATATGTGGATGACATACTGATAATGGGAAATGATATAGAACTCTTGGAAAGTATAAAGGCCTACTTGAATAAGTGTTTTTCAATGAAGGACCTTGGAGAAGTTTCTTACATATTAGGTATTAAGATCTATAGATATAGATCGAGACGCCTCATAGGTCTTTCACAAAGCACATACCTTGAAAAGATATTGAAGAAGTTCAATATGGATCAGTCCAAGAAGGGGTTCTTGCCTGTGTTACAAGGTGTGAGATTAAGTACGACTCAATGCCCGACCACGGCAAAGGATAGAGAAGAGATGAGTGTCATCCCCTATGCTTCAGCCATAGGCTCTATTATGTATGCCATGTTGTGTACCAGACCTGATGTGAACCTTGCCATAAGTTTGGTAGGGAGGTACCAAAGTGATCCCGGAGCGGAACACTGGATAGCGGTCAAGAATATCCTGAAGTACCTGAAAAGGACAAAGGACATGTTTCTCGTATATGGAGGTGCCGAAGAGCTTGTCGTAAAGGGTTACGTCGATGCTAGCTTCAACACAGATCCGGACGACTCCAAGTCGCAAACCGGATACGTGTATATTTTGAACGGAAGAGCAGTCAGCTGGTGCAGAAGCAAGCAAAGCGTCGTGGCAGCATCTACATGTGAAGCGGAGTACATAGCTGCTTCGGAAGCAGCAAAGAAGGAGCCTGGATGAAGGAGTTCATCACCGACCTAGGAGTAATTCCAAGTGCGTCGGGCCCGATGACTCTATTTGGTGACAACACTGGAGCTATTGCCCTTGCGAAGGAGCCCAGGTTTCACAAGAAGACAAGACACATCAAGCGCCGCTTCAACTCCATCCGTGATTACATTCAGGAGGGATATATAGATATTTCTAAAGTGCATATGGATCTGAATGTCGCAGATCCGTTGACTAAACCTCTCTCACGAGCAAAACATGATCAACACCAGAATGCTATGGGTGTACGATTCATCACAATGTAACTAGATTATTGACTCTAGTGCAAGTGGGAGACTGTTGGAAATATTCCCTAGAGGCAATAATAAAATGGTTATTATTGTATTTCCTTGTTCATGATAATTGTCTATTGTTCATGCTATAATTGTGTTAACCGGAAACCATAATACATGTGTGAATACATAGACCACAACATGTCCCTAGTGAGCCTCTAGTTGACTAGCTCGTTGATTAATAGATGGTCATGGTTTCATGACCATGGACATTGGATGTCGTTGATAACGGGATCACATCATTAGGAGAATGATGTGATGGACAAGACCCAATCCTAAGCATAGCACTAGATCGTGTAGTTCCTTTGCTAAAGCTTTTCAATGTCAAGTATCGTTTCCTTAGACCATGAGATTGTGCAACTCCCGGATACCGTAGGAATGCTTTGGGTGTGCCAAACGTCACAACGTAACTGGGTGGCTATAAAGGTGCACTACGGGTATCTCCGAAAGTGTCTGTTGGGTTGGCACGAATCGAGACTGGGATTTGTCACTCCGTGTGACGGAGAGGTATCTCTGGGCCCACTCGGTAAGACATCATCATAATGATCTCAATGTGACCAAGGAGTTAGTCACGGGATGATGTATTACGGAACGAGTAAAGAGACTTGCCGGTAACGAGATTGAACAAGGTATAGAGATACCGACGATCGAATCTCGGGCAAGTATCATACCAATAGACAAAGGGAATTGTACACGGGATTGATTGAATCCCCGACATTGTGGTTCATCCGATGAGATCATCGTGGAGCATGTGGGAGCCAACATGGGTATCCAGATCCCGCTTTTGGTTATTGACCGGAGAGGTGTCTCGGTCATGTCTACATGTCTCCCGAACCCGTAGGGTCTACACACTTAAGGTTCGATGACGCTAGGGTTATAGGGAAATGGTATACGTGATTACTGAAAGTTGTTCGGAGTCTCGGATGAGATCCCGGATGTCACGAGGATCTCCAGAATGGTCCGGAGGTAAAGATTTATATATAGGAAGTCCAGTTTTGGTCACCGGAAAGTTTTCGGGCTCATCGGTAATGTACCGGGAGTGCCGGGAGGGTGCTGGAGGACCCCCGGGAGGGGTGTGACGACCATAGGACTTTGTGGGCCCTTAGAGGAGGTGTGCCATCCCTTATTGGGCTGGCCAAGACCTTCTATAAATGCCCATGCGGCTGGAGATCTAGAGATAAAGGGCAAAGGGTTTTAAAAGGAGGAGATCCACCTCCCTTGTGGGAGGTGGACTCTATCCCAACTTCGGCCGAAGCCCTACTCTTTGGAGGAGGGGCCAAGGCAGCCCTCCCTCTACCTCCTCCTATATATACTTGAGGTTTTGGCCCTTTTGAGAACACTTCTGAACTCTCTCTCTCTCTCTCACGGCAAAACCCTACCTCTCTTCTTCCTCCTCCGCAGCGCTTAGGCGAAGCCCTGCCGGAATACCTTGCTACTCCACCACCACCATGTCGTCGTGCTGCTGTTGGAGCCCTTCCCTAACCTCTCCTTCCTCCTTGCTAGATCAAGGCGTAGGAGACGTCACCGGGATGCACGTGTGTTGAACGTGGAGGTGTCGTTGTTCGGCCCTTAGATCGGAATCCACCGCGATCTGAATCGCTGCGAGTACGACTCCATCAACCGCGTTCTTGTAACGCTTCTGCTTAGCGATCTTCAAAGGTATGAAGATGCAATCTCTCCCCACTCATTGCTGGTTTCTCCATAGATAGATCTTGGCGACACGTAGGAAAATTTTGATTTACTACTACGTCTACCAACACTCTTGCCATGCGGGCCAAACCGACTTTGAGGAGGCTCTTTCTCCAAGTTTTGACCTCAGGGCTCAACATATAAATAGAGGGGCAGGGCTAACACCCGGAACACATCAAGAATTCCCCAAGCCGTGTGTCGGCAACCCAGCCCCTCTAGTTTATCCTTTGTCTTAGTTTCCGTTGTGCTTGGCGAAGCCCTGCGGAGATTGTTCTTGACCACCACTGTCACCACGTCATCATGCTGCCAGAACTCATCTACTACTTCTCCCCTCTTGCTGGATCAAGAAGGCAAGGACGTCATCAAGTTGTATGTGTGTTGAACACGGAGGTGTCATCCATTCGTCACTAGATCGTGATTAGATCGCGGGACGACTTGCGATTTGGATCGCGAAGACGTTCGACTACATCAACCGCGTTTTTTAACGCTTCCGCTTAGCGATCTACAAGGGTATGTAGATCCACTCTCTCTCTCTCGTAGATGCTCTTCACCATGGATAGATATTGCGTGTGCGTAGGAAAATTGTTGTTTCCCATGCAATGTTCCCCAACAATTTATAGAACTGAGAGGCAGTGGAGCAGGGTCCCATGGGCCCCACGACCCACCAGGGCGTGCATGGGGCCTCTAGTGCGTCCTGGTGTCTTGTGGGCCCCATGGGCCTCCTCTTAGGTGCTTCCTTGGTTCCTGAGTTGTCTTCTGGTCCAAAAAATATCCCACAAGTTTCGCTGCATTTGGGCTTCATTTGGTAATGATATTCTACGAAGTAAAAAAACAAGCAAAAAACAACAAGTGTCTTAGGGCACTATGTCAATAGGTTAATCCCAAAAACTGATATAAAGTTGCAATAAAATGATTGTAAAACATCCAAGATTGATAATATAATATCATGGAACAATCAAAAATTATAGACACAATGGAGACGTATCAGGAGCCACCTGTGGTCCACAAGCCAACAGGACGCCCCCTAGGGGGGCTAGGGGCGCCCTGATGGCTTGTGGGGCCCATGTGGCTCCATTTGGCGTGATTCCAACACTGAAAATTCCCATAAATACCAGAAACCCCGTAAATAAAGAGAGATCCTCCGCCTAGCCGCCGCAACTCTCTAATCGACAAAAAAACAATCTGGAGAGAAAACAGTAGTGAAAACAGGAGAGGAACACATAGAGAGAGAGATCCAATCTCGGAGGGGCTCTCACCCCTCCGGGAGCCATGGAGGCCAAGGGCCAGAGGGGAGAACCTCTCCCCATCTTGGGAGAGGCCATGGAGGAGGAGGCCTAAGGGGGAAGACTCTCTCCCCCTCTCTTCCGATGGCGCCGGAGTGCCACCAGGGGAACCATCACCGCAGTGATCGTCTTCATCAACATCACCATCTTCATCACCTTCCCTCATCTATCTATGGTGGTCCACTCTCTAGCACCCTGCTGTAATCCCCTACTTGGACATGGAGTTTCATGCCACATATTATTAATCAATGATGTGTTGCCATCCTATGATGTTTGAGTAGATCTATGTTGTCCTTTGGGTTGATTGATGATATTGATTGGTTTGAGTGTATGTTTTATTTTGGTGTTGTTCTAAGGTGCCTTCCATGAGGCGCACACGTGAAGGATTCACGGTGGAGGGTGTTGCAATATGTTCATGATTCGCTTATAATGGGTAGCTAGAGTGATAGAAGCTTACACCCGAGTAACGGGGTTGTTTACGTATGGGAGTAAAGGGTACTTGATGTTTAATGATATGATTGGGTTTACCTTAATGATCTTTAGTAGTTGCGAATGCTTGATAGAGGTCCAATAATAAGTGCACATGATCCAAGTAGAGAAAGTTTGTTAGCTCTGTTGGGGAACGTTGCATGGGAAACAAAAAAATTCCTACGCACACGCAGATCTATCCATGGTGATGAACACCTATGAGAGGGAGAGTGAATCTACATACCCTTGAACATCGCTAAGCGGGAAGCGTTAAGAAACACGGTTGGTGTAGTCGAACGTCTTCGCGATCCAAATCGCCATGCGTCCCGTGATCTAATCACGATCCGTCCCGCGATCCAATGATGATCCGTCCCGCGATCCGATCATGATCCGTCCCACGAACTTGATCCCGATCCGTCCCACGAACTTGATCACGATCCTTCCGATCTAGTACCGAACGGACGGCACCTCCACGTTCAGCACACGTACAGCTTGATGACGATCGCCACCGTCTTGATCCAGCAAGAAGGAGTGGAGAGGAAGAAGAGTTCTCCGGCAGCCTGATGGCGCTCCGGCGATGGTGGTGGAGCAATTCTGGCAGGGCTTCGCCTAAGCAGTGCAGAAATCCGATCTAGAGGAGAAACTATGCACTTGAGGAACGGGTAGCACGTGGCTGAAATTCTAGTGCAAAAACCTCTATACCACCAGTATATATAGGAGGAAGAGAGGAGAGGAGGCAGCCTTGGCTTCCCAAGCCAAGGGCTTCGGCCAAAAGGAGGTGGAGGAGGTGGAGTCCACCTCCAATCCTAGTAGGACTAGGATTCGTCCTTTTTTTCCTTTTTTCCACCTTTTCCTATTGGGTTTTCTTCTCCTGCCACATGGGCCTTGTGTGGGAGTTTCCACCAGCCCACTAAGGGCTGATAGTCATCCAATTACGTTGCGACGTTTGATACACACAAGGTACTCCTCTGATATCTGTGAGTTGCATGATCTCATGGTCATAGGAACATATACTTGACATGCAGAAAACAGTAGCAATAAACTGACACGATCATAAGCTACTTTTGTAGTTTGGGTCTTGTCCATCACCTCATTCTCCTAATGATGTGATCCCGTTATCAAATGACATCTCATGTCCATGGCTAGGAAACCATAACCATCTTTCGATAAACGAGCTAGTTCACTAGAGGCATACTAGGGACATTGTGTTTGTCTATGTATCCACACATGTATCCATGTTTCCAATTAATACAATTATAGCATGGATAATAAGCGATTATCATGAACAAGGAAATACAATAATAAACACTTTATTTATTGCCTCTAGGGCATATTTCCAACAGTCTCCCACTTGCACTAGAGTCAATAATCTAGTTCACATCACTATGTGATTTACATTGTAATGAATCGAAGACCCATGCAGTTCTGGTGTTGATCATGTTTAGCCCTTGGAAGAGGTTTAGTCAACAGGTCTGCAATATTCAGATCCATGTGCACTTTGCAAATATTTATGTCTTTCTCCATGATGTAATCGCGGATGGAGTTGAAGCGTCGCCTTATGTGTCTGGTCCTCTTGTGAAACCTTGGTTCCTTGGCCAGAGCAATGGCACCAGTGTTGTCACAGAACAGGTTCATTGGATTCAGTGCACTGGGCACTACTCCAAGATCTGTCATGAACTGCTTCATCCAGACACCTTCCTTCGCCGCCTCCGAGGCTGCGATGTATTCCGCTTCGCACGTACAATCAGCTACCACGCTTTGCTTGGAACTGCACCAGCTTACCGCTCCCCCGTTAAGAATAAATACGTATCCGGTTTGCGACTTAGAGTCATCCGGATCAGTGTCAAAGCTTGAATCAACGTAACCCTTTACGGCGAGCTCTTCATCACCTCCATAAACGAGAAACATTTCCTTAGTCCTTTTCAGGTAGTTAAGGACATTCTTGACCGCTTGCCAGTGCTCCATTCCAGGATCACTTTGAAACCTTCCGGCCATACTTATGGCAAGGCAGACATCGGGTCTTGTGCACAGCATTGCATACATGATAGAGCCTATGGCTGAAGCATAGGGGATGACACTCATCTTTTCTCTATCTTCTGCAGTTACTGGGCATTGAGTCTTACTCAACTTCACACCTTGTAACACAGGCAAGAACCCCTTCTTGGACTGTTCCATTTTGAACTTCTTCAAAACTTTATCAAGGTATGTGCTCTGTGAAAGTGCTATTAAGAGTCTCGATCTATCTCTATAGATCTTAATGCCTAATATGAAAGCAGCTTCTCCTAGGTCCTTCATTGAAAAACTCTTGTTCAAATATTCCTTCACGCTTTCCAGCATTTCTATATTGTTTCCAATCAGCAATATGTCATCCACATATAATACCAGAAACGCTATAGAGCTCCCACTCACTTTCTTGTAAATACAAGCTTCTCCGTAAACTTGTATAAACTCAAACGCTTTGATCACCTCATCAAAGCGCTTATTCCAACTCTGAGATGCTTGCACCAGTCCATAAATGGATCGCTGGAGTTTGCAAACTTTGTCAGCATTCTCTGGATCGACAAAACCTTCGGGTTACATCATATACAACTCTTCTTCAAGGAAACCGTTGACGAACACTGTTTTGACATCCATCTGCCAAATTTCATAGTCGAAATAAGCAGCTATTGCTAGCATGATTCTGACAGACTTAAGCATCGCTACGGGTGAGAAAGTCTCATCGTAGTCAACTCCTTGAACTTGTGAAAAACCCTTTCCCACAAGTCGATCTTTATAGACGGTGACATTACCGTCCGCGTCTGTCTTCTTCTTAAAGATCCATTTGTTCTGAATGGCCTTTCGCCCTTCAGGTAATACTTCCAAAGTCCATAGTTTGTTTTCATACATGAATACCATCTCGGATTTCATGGCCTCTAACCATTTCTCGGAATCCAAGCCCATCACTGCTCCTCCATAGCTCGTAGGTTCATTGTTGTCCAACAACATGACCTCCAGGACAGGGTTGCCGTACCACTCAGGGGTAGTACGCGGCCTTGTCGACCTACGAGGTTCAATAGCAGTTTGATCCGAAGCTTCATGATCATCATCATTAACTTCCTCTTCTACCGTCGTAGGTTCCACAGAAACATCTTTCTGTGCTGCGCTACTTACTGGTTGAAGTAAAGGTTCAATAACATCATCAAGCTCTATTTTCCTTCCACTCAATTCTTTCGAGAGAAACTCTTTCTCAAGAAATGTTCCGTTCTTAGCAACAAACACTTTGCCTTCAGATCTGAGATAGAAGGTATACCCGATTGTCTCATTTGGGTATCCTATGAAGACGCATTTCTCCGCTTTGGGTTCCAACTTTTCAGGCTGAAGCTTTTTGACATAAGCATCACATCCCCAAACTTTAAGAAACGACAACTTTGGCTTCTTGCCAAACCACAGTTCATATGGCGTCGTCCAAACGGATTTTGATGGTGCCCTATTTAAAGTGAATGCAGCTGTCTCTAATGCATAACCCCAAAACGATAGTGGCAAATCAGCAAGAGACATCATAGAACGCAGCATATCTAATAAGGTTTGATTACGACATTCGGACACACCATTACGCTATGGTGTTCCGGGCGGTGTCAACTGTGAAACAATTCCACACTGTCTTAAGTGACTGCCAAACTCATAACTCGGATATTCACCTCCTCGATCAGATCGCAGGAACTTAATCTTCTTGTTACGATGATTCTCAACTTCACTCTAAAATTGCTTGAACTTTTCAAACGTTTCAGACTTGTGTTTCATTAAGTAAATATACCCATATCTACTTAAGTCACCAGTGAAGGTGAGAAAATAACGATATCCACCACGCGTTGTAACATTCGTTGGACCGCACACATCAGTATGTATGATTTCCAATAAGTAACTCGCCCGTTCCATTGTTCCAAAGAACGGTGTTTTAGTCATCTTGCCCATGAGGCATGGTTCACATGTGTCAAGTGATTCAAAATCAAGTGACTCCAAAAGTCCATCAGCATGGAGCTTCCTCATGCGTTTACACCAATATGACCTAAACGGTAGTGCCACAAGAAAGTGGTACTATCATTATCAACTCTACATCTTTTGGCATCAATGTTATGAACATGTGTGTCATCACTATCAAGATTCAATATGAATAAACCCCTAACATTGGGTGCATGACCATAAAATATATTACTCATATAAATAGAACAACCTCTATTCTCTGATTTAAATGAGTAACCGTCTCGCAATAAACAAGATCCAGATATAATGTTCATGCTTAACGTAGGCACTAAATAACAATTATTCAGGTTCATCACTAATCCCGATGGTAATCGAAGAGAGAGCATGCCGACGGTGATCACATCAACCTTGGAACCATTTCCCACGCGCATCGTCACTTCGTCCTTTGCCAGCCTTCGTTTATTCCGTAGTTCCTGCTTTGAGTTGTAAATGTGAGCAACCGAACCAGTATCAAATACCCAGGCACTACTACGAGAGCTAGTAAGGTACACATCAATAACATGTATATCATATATACCTTGTTTGTCGTTGGCCGCCTTCTTGCCAGCCAGGTACTTGGGGCAATTCCGCTTCCAGTGACCAGTTCCCTTGCAATGAAAGCACTCAGTTTCTGGCTTGGGTCCATGCTTGGGCTTCTTTGCAGGAGTAGCAACTGCTTTGCCATCCTTCTTGGTTTTACCCTTCTTGCCCTTGCCCTTGACTTTGCCATTTTTCATGAAACTAGTGGTTTTATTGATCATCAACACTTGATGTTCTTTCTGGATTTCAGACTCAGCGACTTTTAGCATCGCAAACAGCTCGGTGACTGACTTGTTCACCCCGTGCATGTTATAGTTCATCACAAAGCTCTTGTAACTAAGTGGCAGTGATTGAAGAACTCTGTCAGTGATCGCTTCTGGCGGAAGGGCAATTCCCAACTCCGCTAGACGAGTTGAATACCCAGACATTCTGAGTATATGTTCACTGATAGACCCGTTCTCTTCCATCTTGCAAGCATAGAACTTATCGGAGGTTTCATACATCTCGATCCGGGCATTCTTCTGAAAGATAAACTTCAACTCCTGGAACATCTCATATGCTCCATGACGTTCAAAACATCTTTGAAGTCTCAGTTCTAAGCCATACAATATTGCACACTGAACTATTGAGTAATCTCCAATACGTGCCTCCCAAGCGTTCTTAACGTCTTCGGAGGTCATGTCTTCTGGTTGGTCACCAAGCGGTGCATCAAGGACATATGATTTCTGGGAAGCCATGAGGATAATCCTCAGATTACGAGCCCAGTCAACAAAGTTACTTCGATCATCTTTCAACTTAGCTTTCTCTAGGAACGCATTAAAATTTAGGGGTGCTACTGCGCGAGCCATTGATCTACAACATAAATATGCAAAGTTTACTTAGACTACTGTTCAAGATAATGAGTTTAGTTAATCAAATTACTAAAGCTCCCACTCAAATTGACATCCCTCAGGTCATCTGAGTGTCACATGGTCCAAATCCACCAACTCAAGTCCGATCATCACGTGAGTTGATGTGGCTTCAATGGTGAACATCATTATGTTGATCATATCTACTATATGACTCATGTTCGACCTTTCGGTCTCTTGTGTTCCGAGGCCATGTCTGTACATGCTAGGCTCGTCAAGTTTAACCCGAGGGTTCTGCGCGTGCAACACTGGCTTGCACCTGTTGTATGTGAATGTAGAGTCTATCACACCCGATCATCACGTGGTGTCTCAACACGACGAACTTTCGCAATGGTGCACACTCGGGGAGAACACAATTTATCTTGAAATTGAAGTGAGGGATCACCTTATAATGCTACCGTCGTACTAAGCAAAACAAGGTGCATAAAAGGATTAACATCACATGCAATTCATAAGTGACATGATATGGCCATGAACTTGTGCTTTAGATCTCCATCTTGAAAGCACCGGCATGATCTCCATCGTCACCGGCAAGACACCATGATCTCCATCATCTTGATCTCCATCAATGTGTCGCCATCGGGGTTGTCGCGCCCAACATGCTTCTACTACTATTGCTACCGTTTAGCGATAAAGTAAAGCATTACATAGCGCTTAATGATTGACACGCAGGTCATACAATAATTAAAGACAACCCTATGGCTCCTGCAGGTTGCCGTACTCATCGACATGCAAGTCGTGAAATTCTATACATCACATGATCATCTCATACATCACATATATCACATCATGTAATTGGCCATATCACATCACAACATACCCTGCAAAAACAAGTTAGACGTCCTCTAATTGTTGTTGCATGTTTTACGTGGCTGCTATGGGTTTCTAGCAAGAACGATTCTCACCTACGCATAAACCACAACGGTGATACATAATTTGCTTTTCAACCTTCTCAAGGACCGCCTTTGTCGAATCCGATCCAACTAAAGTGAGAGAAACTGCCACCCGCAAGCCATCTAGGCAACAAGTTGCGTCGAGGGAACCGATCTCTCGTAAGCGTACGAGTAATGTTGGTCCGGGCCGCTTCATCTCACAATACCGCTGAACCAAAATCCGACCAAGGGAGGAAGCAATCTAAGCATCAACGCCCACAAACCTTTTGTGTTCTACTCGAGATCTCATCAACACATAGACCTAGCTCATGATGCCACTGTTGGGGAGCGTTGCATGGGAAACAAAAAATTTCCTACGCACATGCAGATCTATCCATGGTGATGAACATCTACGAGAGGGAGAGTGAATCTGCATACCCTTGTAGATCGCTAAGCGGGAAGCGTTAAGAAACGCGGTTGGTGTAGTCGAACGTCTTCGCGATCCAAATCGCCGTGCGTCCCGCGATCTAATCATGATCCATCCTGCGATCCAATCACGATCCGTCCTGCGATCCGATCATGATCCATCCCACGAACTTGATCATGATCCGTCCCACGAACTTGATCACGATCCTTCCGATCTAGTACCGAACGGACAGCACCTCCGCGTTCAACACACGTACAGCTTGATGACGATCTCCACCATCTTGATTCAGCAAGAAGGAGTGGAGAGGAAGAAGAGTTTTCCGGCAGCCTGACGGCACTCCGGCGATGGTGGTGGAGCAATTTCGGCAAAGCTTCGCCTAAGCAGTGCAGAAATCTGATCTAGAGGAGAAACTATGCACTTGAGGAACGGGTAGCACGTGGCTGAAATTCTAGTGCAAAAACCCTCTATACCACCAGTATATATAGGAGGAAGAGAGGAGAGGAGGCAGACTTGGCTTCCTAAGCCAAGGGCTTCGGCTGAAAGGAGGTGGAGGAGGTGGAGTCCACCTCCAATCCTAGTAGGACTAGGATTCACCTATTTTGCCTTTTTCCACCTTTTCTCTTGGGCTTTTTTCTTCCAGACGCATGGGCCTCTTGTGGTTGTTCCACCAGCCCACTAAGGGCTGGTTTCCACTCTCCCATAGACCATGTAGCCTCTTGGATCGAAATACCCCTCCCGGAGGTCTTCCGGTACACTACCGGCACTCCCGGTACACTACCGATGAACTTTTCCGGCGACCAAAACAGGACTTCCTATATATGAATCTTTACCTACGGACCATTCTGGATCTCCTCGTGACGTCCGGGATCTCATTTGGGACTCTGAACAAACTTCGGTCACCACCATACATAACTCTATACTATCGAAACGTCACCAAACCTTAAGTGTGCAGACCCTGCAGGTTCGAGAACTATGTAGACATGACCGAGACACCTCTACGGTCAATAACCAATGGCAGGACCTGGATGTCCACATTGGTTCCTACATATTCTACGAAGATCTTTATTGGTCGAACCTCTATGTCAAGGATTCAGTTAATCCCTTATGATGTTCCCTTTGTTCTTCGGTATGTTACTTGCCCGAGATTCGATCGTCGGTATCTCCATACCTAGTTCAACCTCGTTACTGGCAAGTCTCTTTACTCGTTCCGTAATACAAGATCTCGCAACTAACACTTAGTCACATTGCTTGCAAGGCTTATTGTGATGTTGTATTACCGAGTGGGCCTTGAGATACCTCTCCGTCACACGGAGTAACAAATCCCAGTCTTGATCCATGTCAACTCAACAGACACCCTCGAAGACACCTGTAGAGCATCTTTATAGTCATCCAGTTACGTTGCGACGTTTGATACACACAAGGTACTCCTCCGATATCTGTGAGTTGCATGATCTCATGGTCATAGGAACATATACTTGACATGCAGAAAACAGTAGCAATAAACTGACATGATCATAAGCTACGTTTGTAGTTTGGGTCTTGTCCATCACATCATTCTCCTAATGATGTGATCCCGTTATTGAATGACATCTCATGTCCATGGCTAGGAAACCATAACCATCTTTCGATAAACGAGCTAGTTCACTAGAGGCATACTAGGGACATTGTGTTTGTCTATGTATCCACACATGTATCCATGTTTCCAATTAATACAATTATAGCATGGATAATAAACGATTATCATGAACAAGGAAATACAATAATAAACACTTTATTTATTGCCTCTAGGGCATATTTCCAACAAGCTCATGCCTCTCCCTCATATAAAATTGCAAGAATGATTACTGATCTTGTTATCAATTGCCTAGGATGCTTCCGCACACTATACCATCATTGTTCCACACTCGCTATTTATAATATATATTCTAACTCTATTAGTGCAGTAACTATTTTCATATTTAGTTCTCCAATATCATGCAAAGCTATCCTCTTTATACCCCAATGTAGTTTTATTTCTCGTTACTAGATAGAAGTTAACGTTCGGTGTATGTAGAGTTGTATCGGTGGCAGATAGGACTTGAGAGAATATTGATCTTGCCTTTAGCTCCTTGTGGGTTTGACACTCCATACTTACCACTTCCATCTTTGGAAAGTGCTACGATGAATGCTTGCACTTGGGGATTATCAGTTGTTTTCCCGTATAGGTTTAAATAGGAGTCTCTCCTTGAAACGGGTAGGAAGGTATGGTGGGTGCAATATGTATTTTGTGTACGTGATTTGATTCCACTTGTAACCTTCCGATGTGGATCCCCTCTTAATAGTATGGATTTCCTACATGCAAAGAAATAAAATCGTCAGAAATCGCCTTTTCGATATTTTCCTTGCGGTCACTATGGATTGGATGCGACTCCATGTAGTGCTCGTGTTCATTGAAGTATGCTTGGATTTTTTTTCTTAAGTTTTTTAGCCATTTTCCTCAGTTTCACATATCACATACATGCTAGTGTTCAACTAATCTTGACACAACAAAGTATCTTCTTTATTTGAGTACACATTTCCTCTTTTTGGCACCTTAGTTGATTTTATAGATGATTGCCCAACATGATTGATGAATTTTGATCAGCCATCTCAATTTTTGGAGGCCCCGACCATCATTGGTCATATCCATGAATCACCATGAGTCAGGCATCCTAAATTTGCTCCTAAAATGCATATGGGGTGGGCAAAACTTGGTGAGTTGGATGAGGCATATTCTCAGACAGTTTATGGCATGTCTATTGCTAGAGTGAAAGTGCATCTAATCCCTTGGTGGGTTTGGTAATTAATGTCAACATATCTCAAGGAACTAATGCCTTTGACAAGTTTATTTAAGGAAAGTTCCTTGTGGGTGAAATAAAGGAATGGAAGGTGTTGGTCAAGCCAAAGGATTCCTCTTTTTTCATTTTAGTGATCCATGATCACATTGGGTCCATAGGGGGTGAGGATGTTGTGATGAGTTTATTTCTCCATGTGCTTACAGATCAAACTCCAAAGACCTCAAATCCTTAAATTTCCTCCACTATATCTACTTATGCCTTCACACTTTGGAGCTTCCAAGCTCTTCCAGCTGGAATTGTTGAATACTTCACTACATATAGTCGTTGCATAAACCCTATCCATTCAAATTTTCCAACCAGTCCATTGTGAATCACTAAAGTATCTGGCAAACCAATTATTGCCATGTGGGAATTTTTCAAGCCATCTGGTTGACATTTTCAAAGCAAAAAACAGAGAGTGTGCCACCTATGAAGTGATCCTTTGGAGTCGTCGAATGATCTTTGGTCGGACCTTTCGAGTGATTTGAAAGTTTCCCCTTTTATTCTCGTCGATGTTTCTGAACTGGTGTAATAAAGTGGGTAACGGCCAGATTTCTAGTCCCCCTATATATACCCCCACCTATCCCACCGGTTCACTCGAAGCAAACTCCACTTCCAGCATATGTTCTAAGAAAGAAGTCTACCTCCTTGTGATGATTTCAAAAGGCTTTCTACACCAACCATGCAAGCCAATCCTTTGAGATCTAATCCCCTCTTTCTTTTCATTCCTACTTCTCCAATCCAAAATAAAAATCTTGACAGAGTTTGAGTGTTGAGGATATTATCTTTCGAAGCATAAGAGCAAGGGATTCATCACTAAACAACCTCTATCTTGTTGATTTTTAGAGGGCGTGCGCCTCCTAGATTGACCAAATGCTTGGAAATCTTTAAGTTTGTGAAGAAGCCAAGAAGTTTGTAAAGGCTCAAAGATTTCCTACTTCGTGAAGATTTAGCCTAGTGAGGCCAGTCATTCGTGGGTGTATGCCATGATGGAATAGGTTAATTGCTCCTTTGTGGGCTCTTCATGGTCGAGAGTCCTTTGTGGATCGTCCATTAATGGGATCTTGCAACCCTAATCCTTCTAATCTTAGGTCCATGGATCAAAGCCCCCATCAATGTGTATGCAAGATAAAGCCAACTATTCGAAGCACATGAAAACTCTTCACCGACTCAACGAGTGTCCACGTCTCTGTAAACACTACCTTATTACTTTCACTTGCATGTGTTCAGTTTCCAGCGCTCATACTCGTGTAGGTTTGCATGTGTCGGGTGGTGGGTAGATTGCTAGAAAAGCCCAAAATGGCAAGGAAACAAAAGTTTGGATAAAAGAGTCCGATTTTGGCTTACTAGTCTATTCACCTCATCTAGACATAGATATCGGTCCTACACTGAGCTTGTACCCAGCGTCCGCGTCCATTGGAGTTGTGGCAACTGGTAGGCCATGTCCACAGAGGTGCATGTGTCCTAGGTGAAGCCATCCGAGATGTCCCTCCCCCCACTACGAAGCTAGGTCGACTCCATACACTAAGCGACTGCGGGTGTGGCCAAGGGTAGGGACACAAGTGTCCTTGCAGGCGAAGCCGAAGGTGTCGGCGCAAACGCGTCCATGTCCATGTCGATGGTATTCGTCGCGTCACCTTCTTAGCCTTCTCCTGAGCGCGATGGGGGCACGTTGGTCCTTCGGGCAATGCTCTCCACATATGGCGACAACTTGGACGTCAGCACCATGGGCTTTGCCGACCCAAGATCAACGTTGGCGGATGAACGGCAACACAGACACGATGAGTAGGAGGAAGATGGGCAGTGATGTGGAGGCAGAGGCCTCGCTTGGATTTGCTTTAGGATTTTCCAATGAGTCAAGAAGGAAAAACATAAAAGGTTAAGCATCAATGAACATAAATGGAATTACAAGGAGATGTCAAACTCAGAGAGGATAGGAACATATTGGATCTCATTTATTTGTATATCCTATATGACGTTTAAGAATATATGCAAAAGTTGTTTAGTTTTCAACCGATAATGGTCATGAATATATAAAATTAAATAGTTAATCCATGTTAACCTATTTCTCTCAACATGTACACATGTATGAGAAAAGATACCATCTCAGCATAGAAACATGCATAACATCCTCAGATATGTCGAATTCCGTGCGTGTATCTTAAAGCTTTTGCTTCCACGGACCCTTTTGAACGAAATAAGAGTTGACGCATTAAACGGTTCACTCAAAATGGTAGTCTGGCCGAACATATTCAGGATGGCAAATTATGTTTTCAGAGCACGCAAAATTTCATCATTTCCCATTGATGTAGCATGGCCAAACCCTTCTGCTAACATGGCAATTTATGAACAGATAGGATTTTTAGGCGAGCAATTCTCTATATTACATCCATCGCAAATCTTTGAAAAACTCATGGCAATTACTCTATTGCGGCATGGCAGATCCATGACAATCTTTTTTGTTAGCATTATAAATAATACTACAACATGGCAAATCTTTTATTCCTTCCGTTCTTAAATATAAGCCTTTTAAAAGGTTTCATTAAAAAACTATATACGAATGTATATAGACATACTTTAGAATATAATTCATTTATTTTACTCTATATGTAGTCTTTTATAGTGAAATCTCTAAAAAATTATATTTAAAAATAAAGGGAGTACGATGGAATGGCAAATATATTACTTATAGCATGTCAATTCTTGAACGTAAGGAACACTCCAGATCGCAGCGTTCCCTCAAAAGAGGATAGTTCCCACGGGTGACCTCCTTGAGGGAACCTCAGCACCTTAATGAGGTCCATAATTAATACAATAAATAATATAGTCCTTTCGTCTATGAATCTAGATGTATTTAGTCTAAATACATCAATTTTTGCGACAAGTAATTCTAGACGGAAGGAGTATATATTCAGTTTTATTTTTCATATCATGAATCAAAATTTTGATGCTCCATAAAACCAAACCTATAGAATATTGCAAAAATGTGTGGGGTATCATCTAATTCTCCAAGACGTTTAATACAAGGCATGTTACTTAGTTTTTCTCATACTCCCATGAACATGCATCATTCCAATGGAGCTTAAAAATAGATTAGATTATTATCTGAACCATTTAAATCTTTCGACGATGGAGCTTAAAATAGATTAGATTATCATCTGAACCATTTAAATCTTTCCGCACATTCTATCCTCCCTTTTTCTCATGGATTCAGATTTCTCCACGGCGTATATTCTCAGTTCTGAAATCTGGATGAGAGAGGGCAACAAAGGCTTCTGCATGAATTCCATAAGACCCAGAGTCATAGAAGGCCACGGCCAGCAGTGGCTTCCAGCCCTTCGCAAACACACACACCCGTTATCGCCAAGAGATAACCCTAATCTCGAGGAAGGATTAACCAAGAGGTCTAGGGCAGGCAGCTCTCTTTAATAGCATCAGAACAAACACGTCAGGAAAAATAAATATCAGGGGCTGCATATTTACATCGTAAGGCGTGATTTGATTGTAATCAGCAGGCTTTGAATTTGAGCTCGTCTTCGTGGAGCAGTGTGTAAGAACTACCAGCTGTCAAAAGGAGAATCCAAACACTGACCTCTACAATATCTACAGGCCTAACTACACTCCGGGGTGGTACCCACTGGGTGCCATGTTTTCCATCCTTGGCATGCTTCTCCTCGAGCCAAACTCCTGGCAGCACTCGAGAGCTAGTCGAAGGGCAGTGCCCAAGCCGAGAACAATAAGAACACCTGAAAACACCAACTAGTTAAGCCAATGAACTCCCGTAAGTGAACCAATAAAGAGCGTATGCACCAACACTGACAGAATAAACCAACCTGAAGTCTAACAAACATACTAATAAGGTAGCCTGCATGAAAAATCAAATTGACTGCCCACGAAAGTGAGTTCTAGTATCGAATGACACATCATCTGGTTTTCTTATTTTAAGATCATTGACACAATCTCTTGCTAACAGCATTTTCCAATTGATTTATTAGCTACATGAATTGATACAATTCGCTCTAGCAAAAATGAGAATGAATATTTGCAATAATATCTATCCCTTCATAATCTGAGAATGTGTAATGCTTGTTGTGGGGACCGACCCCCTTCATAATTTTATAAAGCGTATGGGTATGGCGAGGCGAGGCGACTTCATAAGCATAATCTAACTTTGTATTGTCAGCAAATCAAATCAATACTCCCTCCGTCCGGAAATACTTGTCCTACAAATGGATGTATCTAGACTTATTTTAGATATAGATACATCCATTTTATTCATTTCTAGGACAAGTATTTCCGGACGGAGGGAGTAGTTCATAAGCATAAACCTAACTTTGTATGATAGCAAAGTAAATCAAATTAAGTCCACATTCCACGACATAGCAATAGCAAAAACAGTAAATTTGAGGATGAAAGGCTTTGTTGCCCACATTCTCTCACCTCTTTTAGAACATAAGCAACAAAGCATGTCACTAGCAGCCAGCAGCCACTGAAATAATGACCAATGTCATGCTAATCCATTGTTATCTAACTATAATAAGTGAACCGAGGGGTTGGAGAATAAACACGAGTACATTCGTAGGAGCAGAGCAGCTTAGGGTTGGTGACATTCAGAGCTCAATCTGCTTAAGAGAACAGTGAGGACAAGAAGCTGGCATGGAGGTAGAGGAGGCATACTTGCTGCCGAGAGGGGTGACGACTCCCAGCGCGCAGAACATAGTAGTGAGGAAAAGGAGAAGCTAGAGGAGAGGGAGAGGAGAAGCTGGTAAGGAGGAAACAAAGCTAAGAGTGGTAGCGACACCATGGCCACGCAGGTCTGGAGACACCAGACCTTGGCAAGACAGAAGGTGGCTGGAGGCACTGCCGCACCATTGCTTTACCCAACCCCACCCCCCCCCCCCCCCCCCCCCCGCCCCCAACACCTGCTCAACCATTTGTGGCATGTAAAATCAGGTAAGGCGACGAGTGCTTCACCAAATTGATGCCATGGCCATATGGCCGACACCACATGCAGAATCTATCGCGAGTGCTGATGACTCATCCTAGAGGGGCGCCATAGAGTTATATTGTCGGTATAACGACGGCTTTAAAACTTTGGCTTCATTTGTATTTAGATTTGTCCCGTCTGCATCTATCTCACTTGTGAAGACCCTAAGGCATCAGATTAATAGAAGCACACATGATCAAATAATTGATCTGACATTCTTTGAACATAACATCAGGTGTGGACATATCGTTCAATATCCATGGACAACCTCACAATATTGCTCCTATTTGACTAGTTATATTGCTTTAACAGGGAGTCAGGGACTAAGTGTTGCTAGGACACAAACTTAGTGGCATATAACCTCAGACTGGGTGTTGTGATAGTTGTTTCTCAATGAAATATTAATACTCATTCCTATGTTGCCACAGAACAAACTTGATATAAAAATCATCCTTCTTAGATGTCAGTTTCCAAAATTTCAAAATCCACGAAAGGCGAGTGATAACAGAACACAGAGGCAAGTGGTTACAGAACATAAAGGGATATTTGGATCTGGTACACCAAAATACTATTCCATACCAATTATTATGTTCACAGGAAGTGCGGAAACACCAAGAGATACAGATATCAGCACATCCAATAATAGACCACCAATCAGAATTGCAAATGCAACCCAGAGTGGGCTAAACCATCCCTGCATACACAGAAAACGGGCATCAAATATGAAGCAGAAAAAATTGTTCAAGTTCTGCACTGTTGTATGAAAACTTGCACACAATGATTTAATTAGTAATCCATTTCTCAAGCCAGATAGTCATATCAGTGTATTTGTTTCTTTTTTTCCTTATCCAGTCATAAAAATACCCTTTCACGTCCTCCTCGGCCCCTTCCATAAGCTGAATCAACCCTCCAAACCCAATAACTTGTCTGCTCAATGAAAACAAGTAAATTTTCACTACCAGAAAGAGGAATTTGATTAATTTTTTGCAGCCTACAATTTCAGGGGGTCTCGAGTTATTCAACTGTAATATGGAGATATTGGCACATGCAATCAATAGAAGATGATATACATAATTGGATTTATTCTTCAAACATCAGACCTATCAAGTATAGATTTTCTAAATGCATCTTGAAAATGATATAAGGCCTAAAATGAAAGACTTACACTTGCTTGTGTCTCTGGAGGAGGTATATTGACAGCAACTTGCCTGTGAAGTAAAGAACTTATGTAAATCAAAATAGTTAGCAACAGCCAAAATCCATGTGAGAAGAGGACTTACTGGCATATCTCACACTTGTTAGAACCTCTAGTACGGAACCAGACATCAATGCATGTGCGGTGAGCTTTTGAAAGATCACCACGACATCTGCATCCAAGGTCTACCAAAGGTTCTTCCGACTTTTGCTGACAAACTCTGCGTTGAAGTATCACATGTTACTTAAACCTCCAAAAACATTAATAAAAAAAGGTAAACAGCACCAAACAAGTAACAGGAGATGTTATATTTTAGGGTCTTTTGGGCCTATGAGTGAGCAATTTCCTCTTAACAAAGAAGGGCCTGTACGAGTGAACAATTTCACAAGGGGCTCACATTGCTTATAAGGAAAAAGCAACCCATGTAACCGGGTGGCACTGAAATGTCTACTGGTTGGAACCAATTATAAACCAAGCTGATGCTAGCATAGTTGTCCGTACTTTTACAACATTCAAGAAAACAGACCTATATTACTAGTTTGAGAGACAATAGTTTTGTCACCAACGCACTGTGTAACGCTTCTATCATACCAATGACCATAGCCAATGGCTAAATCACAACTCCCCAAGCAATGCTAGATGCTATCACTCGTAGCAGCTGCCTCACAGGAAACAGTTAAGCTTGTAAGGAAGTAAACATGAAGATTTCAAGCAAATGGATCATAAGGAACCAGAATAAGAGAATAAAATCCCAAAAGGATCACAACATAACAATCATGATGTAGGGTTCCCTTAAATAGTTATAACTTTAACATTGAGAACCAGAGTGGCTTAAGACTGTAAGGCACAACAGGGTGAAAATGAATGTGTCACTGCAAACAACCAAAACATACTTCGCCTCTCCTTGTTGCGGACGAGAGCTCGGACACCTTCCCCAGCGGCCAGCAGTACATGGAAGATGGGGACGCCCTCCCTGGCATGCACAGCGATGTAGGCGATGTGCGCGAGATGTTGCTCCGTGCCGCTACTCTCAGCCCACTGCTACCATTTGCTTGGTTAATGGTAGCTCTAGCTATCTTTAGTGCTTTGGCTGACCACTTAAGCATATGCAGACATCAGGTATGTGGTGCCCACGGGATGCAGGTGTTGGCACAGGTGGTCGCAGAGCCGGCGGCCGAGGGCGCAGTGCCGGTTTGGGCGGAGGTTAGCATGTACTCGGCAGCCGTGGGCACGATGCCAGCATTGGTGAAGGCAGAGTTGGCAGGCGCGGTTCAGATGACCACCATGGCGGATGTGGCCGTGTGGGTTCGGTCAAGGCACACGTACGCGTGGTGCCGGCGGTGGAGGTGTGCGCGGTTGGAGAGTTGTAGCCGGTAACGACAGTGCAGAGGTGCGCTTGGGGGTATTTCAGTCCAAATCTTCACTCCAGCACCCCTGCCTGAGAAAATATTCCGGTGCCACATTTTGAGAGAAAGAGAGAGTATCAAACATCAGCATGCTGCCTTTCATTAATTCAACTACAGCCAGCATCGACGTAGCAGCTGGAGAGCAATTTAATTTTTGATAGTTATAATAACTAAACAAGGCACACCAATTTACTGAAGCCATCTGCATGCAATAATGCTTCCCTAGTCTATACTA
The DNA here is from genome assembly GCA_022496015.1 of Hordeum marinum. Lineage (NCBI taxonomy): Eukaryota > Viridiplantae > Streptophyta > Magnoliopsida > Poales > Poaceae > Hordeum > Hordeum marinum. The sequence goes on along the minus strand of CM039672.1, from coordinate 213,080,171 downwards.
CTCCCTCCGATCCATATTTCTTGTCGCTTGTCAAGTACAACTTTGTACTAGTAGAAATGCACTGATTATAGTGCACGACATTTTACATCGTAAATGCTAAACCACTGAATCATTAGCTAAAAGTTGCTATCACTTTGTGTTATTTCAATTCAACCAACCATTTGGGCTGATTCTTAAGAATAAAATAAAAACTCAACTGCATTCAGAAGCTTAACCTGGCTCCCATAGATTACAAGTTTATAGCCGGGATCAGGATCAGGGCTAAACAAGGAATTAGCATTGTATCCATTGGCACGAAATCTCTGTCCGTGTGCTAGAATCTCACCTAGGATATTAGCATACCCACTTGGCCTGATCCATGTGCCAGAATCTCCACGAAACACATATGAGAATCACAATCACAGAGGGTCTGTGTCATATGTGGTACAAATTTACATTAGCAGGCCCTCCTTTCGCCCTCAGGTTAAGGACATACATTCATGCAGGATGAGCAGACAACCCCCCCCCCCCCCCACACACACACACACACATTTCCTTACACAAAAACATCGGCAAAGCCCTAGCTGATAATTTGCGCACGAAATGGTCAGTACGAGAACGCAGCTACCACACAAATCGGGAGAATCTTCGGCCACGAACGTTTCCTAATCCATCCCCAGTTCGCAATTTGAGCAGGATCAGACGAAACATCCAACGTTTTTCACATGAGAAGGACACTAGACCCACCCCCGACAGTATACCTGCATTGCTCGTCGAAGCTGTCGGATCTCGCCAGCTCCGCCTCCTTCGCGGCCGCCACGGCAACCATGGCGCTGTCGTCCCCGACCTGGGGCAGAGAGGCCGGAGCGACGCCTTTTTGCTCGCGGGCTTCATCCTCCGGCTTCGAGATCACGATGGTGAGTACCGCCCCGGGCGCCTGCGCGGGCACCTCAGCCGTGGCCACGACCACCGGCGCCGGCACTTCAGCCGCGGCCACGACAACTGATCCCGATGATGGCGCCTGCACCTCAGCCGCGGCGGCGACCACCTCCTGCTGCTGCGGTGGCTGCTGCATGGGTAGCTCATGAGCGGTGCCCGGGCCAGGGCCCGACTCCGATCCGGCGGCTGCGCTCGACATGGGCTGCGCCTGCCTACTCCTATGCGGCTCTCCGTCGAACACCTCGCGTGCGAAGGGGCGTTTTCCTTTCGGGAAAGGGAACGGGAGGTGGGCGGGCCGCACCCACTCCTGCGGCTACTGGCTGCGGCGAGGGACGGGCGATGGTGGGCCTACGCCGGCGAGGAGGGAGATGGGGATGGGTGGGAAAGCTGCGGCTGTGGGGACGAATCTGGATAAGTACGGGGGCTGTGCGCTGAGAGGAAATGCCACTGACGGGTGGAGTGAGGGTGTCGCCGCAAGCGGTGTCAGTGAGATGACGTCAAAGAGGACGAGTAAGGGAATCGCGGCCGGTTCGGATCTGGGGCAAAGGTTGCGTTTGCTTGGGCTTGAGTTTCGATAGATTCAGTTGCTTGTTGTGGTGGTAAAACTGTTGTGTAGAGAAAATAATTGTAGTAAAGGTTAGTTGTTTGGTAACGTAGCTGTGGAAGCGACTGCGGGTTAATGAAAACGTTATGTTTCAAGAGAAGGGGCGAAGGGAGAGATAGGTCATGCTTGCGGCGACATTTATGACATAATTACGACGAAACGTCAAAAGTAAAGGGGCTAGGAAAACAGCTTGGGCTGTGAAGTATCCCGAGACGTGCTTTGAACTGTTACACTGAAAGTAGGCCAAAACAGTTTTGGGTTGTGGTTCCACAACTGTTTTAAAATAGTTGTTTGTTTCAGTTTCAGCCTTTTCCAGTCAAAAACTGCTTCCAAAGCTGAAACAAACACGGCCAAGAGGTGTGTGGCCCTACGTTATAGATGCTGCGAGGGTGTGTTGGCAAAAAAATCTGACTAAGATTGACCTCGAATATACCTGGCCAAAACTGGGGCCAGATCGGGCCTCGGGCCGGGCCTAAAAAGCCCACGGTATAAAACTCAGGCCCGAGCCCGGCCGGCCCGACCGTCGGGCCTAATTTTTGGGCCAAGGCCCGGCCCGACGTAGGCGTAAAAATGAATTTGCGCAGGCCCGAGCCCGACCAGACCTTCGGGCTTGATTTTCAGGCCCGGGCCGGGTCGGGTCGGGTCGGGCCGACCTGGCTCGGCTGCCCATGGCCAGGTATGACCTCGAACCTCTTTTTTTGGGTGACCTCGAACCTCTTGTTCACAAGTTTGATAAAAGTATGTCCTGCTGGAAAGGCGGCATGATGGCCAAGAGTGGTCGGTTAGTTCTTCTCAGATCTAGGCCCTGTTTGGATTCATGGGTTAGAGTTAGTTTGAGCTAGTTGGGTTCAAATAGTCCTAAAGTATCCAAACATGAGGGCTAGATTGGAGCTAGTTGCATCTAACCCACCCAAAAAAAACTATCCCACCTAAGAGGCGCTAATTTGAGCTAGTTTTGATGGGGCCCACAAAAAACACGTTTCTCCCCCTTATCCAGCCACACCAGATCCCTCCCTCCCGTCCTAGCCACTCGTTAGGAGGCCACACCAATTCTGGCCACACCAGATCCGGCTGGAAAGAGGGAGAAAGTGCATTCATTGTCAATTTAACCCTGTCACCCAAACATCACGTGTGGCTAGAGTTAGTTCAAGCTTAGTCACGAGTTAAAAACTAACTCTAATCTCTAACTAAGTTAGAGTATCCAAACACGACCCTAACATGGCTGCCCTTGCTGTGTACATGATGACCGTGCACCGTCTTCCCAAGTGGGTTCTCAAAAGATTGATTTAGCTATGATGTGCCTGGCTATGGAGTGGAGAGAGCGTCTGTAATGGTGGGCAGTGCCGCGTAGCCTGAAGCTTACTTTGCCGACCCAAGCATCTAGGAGGACGGGAGTCTTGGACTTCACAAAAATTGGTAGAGCATTGCGACTGCGTTCGTTATGGCTAGCATGGCAGGACCCCTCTAGACCATGGGCACAAGGCTCGCTGCCATGCGATGACACCGAAAAGGCTTTGTTTTCAATGGCGACTGATATTCAGCTCGGCGATGGTGCTCGTACCAAATTCCGGCACGATCGATGGCTTAAGGGGCAGTGCCCAAAGATCATTGCGCCGACTTTGTACAAAATTTCCACTCGCAAAAACACGTCAGTCAAGGAAGCCATGAAGAACGAAGTATGGCTGAAGGATCTAGCCATGGGACTTACGATTCAAATGTGCAAACTTACTACCTTGGCATCCTTGCTGGACGAGATTGAGCTGCAACAAGACCAACCGGACCGGATTACTTGGCGGTTATCACCTGATGGGAAGTATTCTGCTGGTTCAGCCTACCTGCTTCAGTATGAGGGTTCGATTCCCATGGATGGATACCAACTTATTTGGTTGGCCTGGGCGCCAGGGAAATGCCGCTTTTTCACCTGGACTGCCTTCCTGGGTAAAATCCTCACAGCAGATGCGTTGCTACGTCGCGGCTGGGAAAATAATTACTTCCGCCCCTTATGCGAACGCAGATTGGAGACACCTTACCACCTTCTTATAGATTGCTCCTGGTCCAAGAACATTTGGGACTCCGTCGCCGCGACTGCAAATGTTCCATCTCTGCGACCAGCCACTTGGAGCGGAAGCTCAGACATCAAGGATTGGATGAACAGATGCTTCTGTCTTGCTCCAGCGGCCACAAAGAGAAGTACCATCTCGCTCATTCAGCTCACTATATGGGAAATCTCGAAGGAAAGAAATAGGCGTCTATTTCAACAAGAGGCACTGCATAAGTCTGCTCTCGTGTGTAAGATCAAAGATGAAATCAGTCTTTGGAACATGGCTGGCGCTGGCATCCCTTTTGATCCCGGATGAGTTTTAGGCTCCTACTTTTTTTCCTTTTGCTGCTTTTCGTTCTCTCCCTTTTTCACCTCCTTGGTGCTTTGCCCGCTTGGGCTTTCTCCCTGTATTGGTTCCCCCCTGATCAATGAATTTAGTAGAGCAACTGCCAACATTAAAAAAAATGCACTTGCTTCGTTTTGGATTTTTTAGAAAGCTTTCAATCTATTCATTATCAATCATGATAGTATAATGAATATCAGAAATAATAAAAAATACATCAAGATTTGTAGATCATCCAACGACAACTACAAACACTGAGGCGGGTCAAAGGTGCATCACCATTATCGCCCCTCCCTCACTGAAGTCGGGCAAAACTTGTTATAGCAGACGGTCAGGAAGTCGTCTTGCTAAGGTCCAACTGGACCAGCGCATCATAACAGCAACCGTCGCTATTGAAGAGAAGCTTAGATCAAAAGGATCCGACATGTACACACACGAACCCACACGAACAAAGACCGGATCCATGTGGATCCATCGAGGCCAAACACCGACCGAATCCCGCAAGATTCGTCTTAAACAAATCTCCACACACCCTCCGATGACGTTAGAAGCACCATCGAGACTGGGGCTACGCTGGGAGAGCTGATGCCGTCTCATCTCTCTGAGCAAGACACAAACCCTAAGAAAACTCTGAAAAACATGTAGAAATGAAGCCCTCCCACCGGGAAGGGCCAAGATCCACCATGCGTCCATGGCCCTAACGCCACAAAGAGATGAGGCAGACCGGCGCTAGCGCCACCGGGAGGCAGAAGGAACCCTGGAAGCGGCTGGGTACAAGCGACTCCTCAGATCATATCAGAATTAGGGTAAACTGATGATCCGTTTTGGATTTAATTTACAGCCCACGACTCCAAAACTCATTGAAATGCACCCTCAAATAACCATGATTTAACACATAGACTTGCCTGAATTGGTACAATAAGACTCATCGGTGGCATTATCGATTCTCTCTGGAGATTCACTGGTTTGATGTGTATGGTCATCTTTCATCGGAGATTAAAGCCTTAAACTGGTTGAGTGGGAGTTTGTTCCACAAAAATATTATGTTTAGATAATGTTTGGTCTACCGCACAACCTCAAAGGGTAGCGTTGGTTTATATTTATAAGGGTATTACATTTACAAATTCATGTTGTATACTAGGCTACAAATACAAGCCTGATACCCTCCCCCAATCTCAATCGTGTTATCCAAGTTGAGATTGCATCGAAAATCCTCAAAAAAGGTAGTGGCAACGGATAGGTGAAGATGTTTGCAAGTTAGTCTTTACGGAAGAGGAACATGGTCTGAAGTAGCTCTTGTGCAACATATTCTCTAACAAAATGTAGTCAACTTCGATGTGTTTTGTTTGTGCATGAAATATTGGATTGGAAGAAAAGGTATGTAGCACCATTATTATCACGCCAAAGACAGGTGGTCATCGTTGAGGTACTTGCAACTCATGAAGCAAAGACTATTCCCAAATAAGTTCTACAATAGCACTAGCTATAGTCTTGTACTCGGCCTTTGTATTGCTACGAGATATTGTGGCTTGCTTACGAGCACTCCAGACGATTAGGTTAGGACCCCAAAAGACCGCATATTCCTGATACGTCTCCAACATATCTTATTTTTTTATTATTTTGTGCCATTATTTTATCAATTGTGCATGCTTTTTATGTCATTTTATATCATTTTTTGGAACTAACCTATCAACCCACCGCCTAGTGCCAGTTGATGTTTTCTGCATGTTTTCCGTTTTTCGGAAAATTTGTACCAATCCGAGTCCAAACATGATGAAACTTTTTGATGATTTTTTTTGCATCAAAAGAAGACCTAGAAGCTTCGGGGGGAAACCAGACGCCGCACGAGGCAGCGATTAGGGCAGGGGCGCCCTTGTGGGTCTTTTGCACCGCCTCTCGGTCCTATAGATTCACATATATTCCAAAAAAACTCGAGGATCATCCGAATTTTTTTCCGCTGCCGCAAGTCTCTGTTCCTCCGCTATCCCATCTAAAGGATTTTTTGGTACTCTGTCGACGGGGGAATCCATTAGGGAGGTCGTCTTCATCAACCTTGATGCCTCCCGCATGATGTGCGAGTAGTTCCTACAGGACATAGGGGTCCATAGATGTATCTAGATCTCTATCTCTATCTCTCTCTCCCTCTCTCGTTTGATATTCAATACAATGATCTCTTCGGAGTTCTCTTCGATGTAATATTTGTCGTGTGTTTGTTGGGATCCGATGAATTGTGAGTTTATGTTCAGATTATTCATTGAAATTAATTGATCCAATCCGAGATTTATTATGTGTGATTTCATGTAGATATGTATGCTTTTTGATCTATAAGTTTGCTTTGGCCAAGTAGATGAGTGGATCATCAGAAGGAGTGGTGCGTAGTAGTACGTTCAATCTTGCGGTGCCCCCACTCTATGATAGGAGGAGTAGCGAGGCATGTATTTGTATTGTTGCTACTAAGGATAAAAAGATAGGGTCTGAACATATTATTTGGTCTTACTTTGTGTATATCATGTCATCTTGCTTAAAGCATTCTTTGTTTGTTATGAACTTAATACCATAGATGCATGCTAGATAGCGGTCATTTGGTGCAGTAATGGTAGTAGATACAGAATCGTTTTGGTCTACTTATCACGGATGTAATGCCTATGTATTTGATCATGCCATGAATAACGACATAATTATTTGTTTTTCTATCAATCGCTCAATAGTAATTTGTGCACCCACCGCTACTATACTCATGAGAGAGATGCCTCTAGTAAACGATATGGCCCCCGGGTCAATCTTTATATTTTATATATCAAAAACCTACAAAAATATTTGTTGTTATTTATTTACTTTTTATTTATAAGTATATATCATTCACTATCACATTTAATCCTTGCAGTTAACGAGTAGAAGGGGCTTGACAACCCTCTTGCCCGTGTTGGATGCAAGTATTTGCTCTTGTGTGTGCATGAACTGTTGATCGTCTGTTTGGATATGTTCATATTGGTTCAATAACCTTGGTTCTTAACGGATGGAGATACCTTTCGCTACTTTACAACATCATCCTTCCTTTTTAGGAAAACCCAATGCATTTCACAAGTAGCAAGAAGAATTTCTGGCACCATTGTCAGGGAAGCTATCAAACATACCAAAGGTCCCTTCACACACATTATCATTTACTTGTTCTACTTATTACTTGCTTTTATTTTCAGTATACCAAAAATTCAAAAAAACCAAAAATATCTTGTCTGCTATCTTGCCTGAATTGTCATTATTTCTACACAAGAGAATACTAAATTGTGTGATTTCTTGAATATTAACAATAATGATTTTATTAGTACTTCCATACCACCCGCCACTAATGCGGAGTCATATGATATAAATTCTACATTATTAAATCTTTTTATGAAAGTACAATTTTCTGAAAGTCCGAATGAAGATGTTGCATCCCATCTTAATACCTTCGTTGAATTATGTGATATGCAAAAGAAAAAAGTGCACTGATTGTATGATTCTCATTCAAAGTGTGTGCTTCATTTCTTCTTGATGACTTTCTTGTCATTCTACTATGCATGCAATTGAGTAGTTTACCTTCTAAGTATCATTTCTTCATTGTGTATTTCATCACTAAGTAATTCATCATTGACGAATTTGTTAAAATCACCCAATCACCCCCTCTCCATTCGATATAACGCACTTTAAATTAGTATTAGAGCAAGGTACTCCCTTGTTCTATGTGATTTTGGTTTAACCACTTGGAGTTTTAGACCGTAGGTATCACTAGTGCAGTGATGTCCTATACAAATGATTTTTACCCCTTTCCATGATAGAGTTTTAAACCTTCACCTTGCATGTGTGGGCGATAGGGGGTCCTCCCACACAGCACAGAAAAAACGTATGCGATAGTGATCAATGATGCATACGCTCTGCTAAATATAATCATGTGCGATGCAGGAACATATCACACACACTATTTTAGGCACACGTGTGGCATTAGGGGCCAATCAGACCTCTCACGAGTCAAACGCATCTAACTGCTCATGCAAAACAAATGGTGTTTGACCTTTAACCGTTTGCGAAATATTAACTAAGCCACACGGGCCATCATAGAAACTATGCGTGATGTCTGCATCATCACACACGCGTTTTCTATGGCAAGTGTCTACCATGCATGATATCATCACACACGTTTCCAGAATAATTTACTAGCTGGGTTACACTTTGTATCGGGCACGGTCTCCTCTAAGCTCATGTGTGACATAATGTGCTATCATGAATAATTGAGGGGCTCCTAGGAACACGTAAAACTGCTGCAAATCGTCGACGATTTGTTATCTATCACCAATGTTTCAGTTTATATCTCGTGTTCTTTTCTTGTACATCACAGATGGTTGCGCTATGAGTGATGTGTGCTTTCCGTTTTGAATCGCACACACTTAGTTACTTGAACCGTGTGCGCTTAAATGACCAGGTTGTGGTAAAGTAACGTATTTGAACCACCTTGTAAAAACAAATTTGCCACAATATGCAATTGAACAAATAGTGTCCATGAGAAGAACATTCATCAAAATTTGCCACAATATGCAATTGAACAAATGCTAGCTAAATTCCACAGATGTATGGACATATGCAGTACATAATCATAGTGTACGAAATACGAAGACTTGATATATGAAAAACAATGCATCCATGTGTATATGTTTAGATGATAACACTATCTAAATGCATACTTATTGTTGGGTGAAAAAATGTTGAAATCTTCATGGTCTTTACTGGGCTTGAGATAGTGTTTCAGGAGGAAGTTGTTGATAAATTTCCTAATAGCCAACAATTCATCTGCATGGAGCGATTCAGAGGTCATTGGTCCAAACATCAACTACAGGATCTTAGATCACAATGTGCCATACATGTGGAGTAGAAGATAGTAATTAAGAAGCAAACTTACTGGTACTATTTTGTCAGCAGCGGTACAATAATGAGAATATTTACATAGGGACATCATGTGTGTTCAAATGTAGTATCCACAAAGGCTGGTCTCTTCTTGTTGTCGAGGACACTAAAAAATCTATACAAAATTAGTCATGTATTTTCCCTGTTAGGGACAACCTAACCGGCGCAAGCTGCTTATTTTTTCGTGGAGAGAAAAAGAAAGAGGTTTATTTACAAACTTGAACATTTGACTAGCATAAGAAAAGGTATTTGCTAACCTTTGGATACATTTTCCTCACGTGAGCACGAGAAGAGAACATTCTAGAATGCAAGAAACCATGCCACTACATCATTGATTGCCCTTTCTCGGGAAAGGAATCAAAGAAGAAGAAGAAGATCAAGGATGATAGCTCTGACAACAAGAAGAAAAACAAGTTGTCAAGGTCTTCTTGAAAATGTTCATCCTACAAGAAGAACGGCTCCAGAAGAACTCATGCTCTCGACTATAAGGAAATGGACAATGCTGAGGAATCTGGTGATGTTGAAGAAGAGGAGGAATCTAAGGTGGGGCCGAACTCTGGTTTGGCCAGCCTTGCTCTCGCTACCGCTTTCATCAACAAGTCCATCTTGAACCGTGAACAAAATGACAACATCAACAACACTGATGACTACTATGATGACTTTGCTCCCACCTATTGCTTCATGGAAAAAGGTGCCAATGTACTCACATGTCCCCCCTCTTCTAAGTGAGGGTGAATCTGATGATAATCTGAAACCTAGCTATTCCAAACTTGCTAAAATTGCCACTAAGCAACTACGTGCTATGGAAAGGATTCAGAAACTATTAGACAAAAGCGATGATCTATTGAATTAGGAAATGGATCAAAATCAGTCTCTGATTAATGACTTTCAAAGTCTTTAGTCAAAGTATGACAAACTTCAAAGTCGTAATGAAACTCTCTCAATCGATCATGTGAAGCTTTCCTATAAATTTATTGAAATGGATGAAAATTTAAGAGCATCTCATGATGATCTTTGAATGTAAAATGATTCTTTGCTTGCTTGACAGCTCAGTTCCGCTCAAGATGAATTTGTGCCACCCTGCTTGAAATGCATCGAACATGAAACTGCTAATTATTCTCCTGAATCTTTGAATGCTTTTGAAATTGCATTTTTGCCAACTATCGTGATGTTCACTAACCCCTCATCTAAGGAAGCCACCAGTGTAACAAACGAAAATGATGGTTTGAAGGAATTGTATGTGACACGCATGTACAAAAGCCTCAAAGGGCATCAAACCATTTGTGATGTGCTCAATAAGTAGATCTTGAACAAGAACCTTGGGAAAGAGGGTATTGCATTTGAGAGGAAACTCAACACATATGGATCTTACTGGAAACCCGAGCAATACCCCAAAACCACATGATTTGCTGCAAAAGGACTTCATGTAGATCCATCCATTTTATCTGGCTATAACTGTGATACTTCATATTCCTCTGATGAGTCATTCAACTGCAACTATAAACTGTTCAAGAATCAGAATAGTGAAGTATTTGCTAGATACATCAGAACTAACTATAGGAATGGTCCTCATATGAAGAAAATATAGGTGCCTAAAGGTTGTCTAGAAAATCTTTAGATGAATGTCATCATGACACCACCGATGAATAAGAGAAACCCCATATTGAATTCTTCATACGAACCAAATTCTTCATATGGACCAAATTCCTCATATGGTCGCAAATCTACTCGTGCTTGTGCTAATACCTTCGTTTCACAGGGAAATGTCAGTGCTCATGAATATGAGCATTATTATTCAAACTATTATGTGCACAAATTTTCGAAGAATTTCTCTACTTATCCCTTTCAGTGCTCTAACCCCCTTATTGTGAAGCGAAGTGCATTAGCTTCAATGCCCAAATTCTCACATGTAGCTCGTAGACCCATAACTCTTTGCCACCCATTAAAATGTGGGTGGTTAAGAAGAACTAATTTCTTCTCCAAGGACACGTCTCCAGGCAAAAATAAAAGTGAGACGAAATTGTTGGAGACCTGAAGAATCTTGTGGGACGCAAGATAAAATTTCCAAATGGCATTACTATTTACCTCGTCCCTGAATTCCTTGAGGAATCTCAAGTCAAATTTCTCAAGTTCTCTTGAGCATGCTTTTTGAAAGCACAACTTCTCCCTATGTGGTTTTGGTAATTAATAACAACATATATTTCATTGGACTAATGTTTCCACTAAGTATATTTCAGGAAACAGTTCAATGTTATGTTTGGCAAAGGATTGTGAGGAGACCCCAAGATGCAAGCATAGGATTGGCCAAGCACAACCATGAAGAATCTACATTTTACTTTGTGAGAAATCACTTTGAGTCCATAGGAAAGCCAATACTATCAAAAGGGGGTGAGGTAATAATGGTGAATGAAATGCTCAAAATGATCAAGTGATAGTCACCAAAAACACCCACAATATTTCCCACAAAGATTCTATCCTAGAATCTACGAGTCAAAATCGATGCCACCAACATTTCTATATCGGCTACACCGAGTCAAAACCCTAGACAAAAACCCTAGCCAAAACCCACTTCTCAGTACTACCAACTTCCACTTTGGTGCAACCGAGTTTCAGTGACCAACTTCCTGTCGCCTCTTTCACAAGAGTCGAAATTTTCGAGAATTGTGAATCTCTTCACTGAGTTGTGTAACTACCCTCGGCCACTCATATCGGTGCCACCGATAATTCTATATCGGTGTCACTAAAACGCCAAAGTTGCCACATTTTGCACTAGTCGATGCAACCAAGTTTTCACTTCAGTTTCACTGAGTTGGGCAATAATGTTGTAACGGTTGGATTTTTGGAGATGTCTATATATACCCCTCCACCACATCCCACTCGCAAGAGAAGCACTCGCAACAGACCCACACTTCCCATATCCAAATTTCTTAGAAAGAACCACCTACCCTTGTGTTGAGGTCAAGATCATCCACTCCAACCATATGGATCTTGATTTCTATCCTCCCCAAATTGCTTTCCACCCAATCAATCTCTTCTACCCAATCCAAATATGTGAGAGCATGATTGAGTGTTGAGGAGACTATCTTTTGAAACGCAAGAGCAAGGAGTTCATTGTTACTATCGAGCCTATTACCTTTTGGAGGGTGGTGCATCCTAGATTGGTTAGGTGTCGCTTGGGAGCCTCCTACTTAGTGTTGTGGAATTGAACCAAGAAGTTTGTAAGGGCAAGGAGATCGCCTACTTTGTGAAGATCTACCCTGAGTTAGGCTAGTCCTCCATGGACGTGGGCCATCATGGTATAGACAAGGTTGCTTCTTCGTGGAACCCTTCGTGGGTAGAGCCCTCCATGGACTCTCTCGATCGTTACCCTCTGTTAGTTGAAGTCATCATAAATGTGGATGTACGATAGCGCCACCTATCGGAACCATGGGAAAAATCTTTGTGTCTACAATTGCGTTTGATCTCCCTACCCTCATCCTCTTACATATGCTTGTCTTTATTTTCCGCTGCAATACTCGTTGACATGCATGTGTAGGGTGTACTTGATATGATAAAATTGCTAAAACTTGCCAACCAATTAACTTGAGAAAAGGTTAGGTTTCTATTTGGTCAAGTAGTCTAATCACCCCCCCCCTCTAGACCTACTTTCGATCCCTACACTTTTCATAAATGTTTGTTCATTACAATTGTCTTGGTGAAGCACATCCCACTAAATACAATATAGGATACACTAATGAAAGCTACCGAGTGGATCCTTGATAGTGGATGCACCAATCACATGACTGGTGAAATGGATCTATCGATGGACTCTGCACTTACTACATCCCATCTGAAGCATACACCTATGCTGACAAAAGGAAAAACAAGGTATTGGGTTAAGGTAGGGTTGCAATCTCAAAGGATCGTCACATGGATAAAGTCATGCTTGTTGATCCTTGGATTCAACTTCATGCGAGTCCCAATGTTTTGTGACCTTGATATGATTGTCATATTTGGCAAATACTGTTACATTGTGCTGATGGAATTTAGTGAATCCAAGTCTTCGAAGGAATTCAAAGAGGAGACTTGTATATTGTTGATTTCTCTGCAGGTCCTCAGCCCACCACATGTCTTCTCACAAAATCTTCAGAGTGTTGGCCATGGCATCGATGACTTGGACATGCTGGCATGAGGTTTGAACACACTCACGAAGAACAAGCATGTTATTGGCATCAAGGTTGTCAAATTTGTCAAGGACCATTTGTGTTGGGTTTGTGAGTTTGGAAAGATGACTAGATCCGAGCACCCCTAAAAAACTATCATGATTACTACTCGTCCCTTTGAATTGTTTCATATGGATCTCTTTGGCCTTACTCATTATGCCACACTAACCAATGATGCATCTTTATATGGCTTTGTCATAGTTGACTATTTTTCTCGTTATACCTGGGTGCATATTATAATGTATAAGATTGAGGTGCACGTACTCTTCAGACGATTTTCTTCACGGGGATCGATGAATTTTCACTTCAAAATCAAGCACATCAGGAGTGACAATGGGACTGAGTTCAAGAACACCAAACTTGATGATTATCTTGATGAACTCGAGATTACTCATGAGTTATCTATCCCCTACACTCCTCGGCAAAATGGCGTAGTTGAGCGCAAGAACTTGACTCTTATTGAGATGGTGCATATTATACTTAACGAATACAAGACTCCTCATTGTTGGTGGACTGAAGCAATTGACATTGTGTGCCATATCATTAGTCGGGTATATCTTCACAAGTTCCTTAAGAAGACTTCATAAGAACTCCTCACCGACAAGAAACCCAATGCGAGTTATTTCAAAGTCTTTGATGCTAAATGCTGGATTAGAGATCCTCGTCACAATTCCAAATTTGCACCGAAAGCACATGAAGGTTTCATGCTTGGTTATGGAAAGGACACGCACACCTACAAAGTCTTCAACACCTACCACAACAAGGTTGCTGAAACTGTACATGTGCGGTTCCATGAAACTAACGTCTCACAAAGAGAGGACCTATATCTTGGGATAGATGAAATGCATCCTAAGGAATCTATCAAGATCATGGGTACTGGTGAAATAGTACCCACTTAGGAAACTGTAGATGATAAGGAAGTGATCATCCCAAATCGTGAAGACATTCCTGATGTTGAAGAAAATGATACTGAAGAATATCATGTTGAAGAAAATTCATAGCCCCAACAAAGCCATCGACCTGCTCATCCAAGAGTGGTAAATAAAGTGCAAATTGACAAAATCTCGACATCATAAATGCACTAGGTCCTCTCACTCGCTTAAAATCTTCACAACTGGCAATTTTTTGTGGACACTATGCTTTTGTCTCTATCACAATGCCTACCAAAGCTGATGAAGCATCTCTAGAGCCTGAATGGATTCAAGACATGCAAGAGGAATTGCATCAATTAGATTTCAAGAATGTGTGGGAGCTTTTCAAGCGTCTTGATCCTTGTAAGCACAACATCATTGGCATCAAATGGATCTACCACAACAAACAAGATAAAAATGACCATGTTGTGATGAATAAGGCACGTCTTGTAGCTCAAGGCTACACACGGGTTGAGGGGATTGGCTTCAATGAAACTTTTGTGCATGTTGCTAGGCTTGAAGAAATTCGTATATTACTTGCTTATGCTAAGTGTCAGTGTCTAGAGGGCTCTTTGACTACAACCTTTTGAGAGTTCATCCAGGGACTGAACGTGTTCCTATTCCTAATTCATTGCTCGCAGGAGATATAAAGTGGAAATGCGAGAGGACACCGGAGCTACCCAGGGTCAGGCCACCTTGGAGGTGTAATACCCTACCCCTTATTTGGTTTGATATTGCTTTGTGTAGAGCTACAAAATGTCTTCATGGCAGTAAAAATTGTCCCTCTCTATGTGGTAGCCACCCCCTATTTATACTATCCCGGGGTCCTTCTCCCGTTACTCGAGGCTTCTCATTGGCCTAGCATAAACAAAAAGAATGCCTAAAGTGGTGTGTACAAGTGAGACATGACCATTCGTAGCACGCCCACTTGTGCAGAAATGATGGTTATTGGGACACCGGATTGCGCAGTGGACAATCGGTTGTATGTTCGCTCGTATTGGGTTGGTAGCCTTTGATCACTTTTCATGTACAATACGTGTGGTCGATACGTCTCCAACGTATCTATAATTTTTTATTGTTTCATGCTATTATATTATCAATCTTGAACTCTTTATATGCAATTATATGCTACTTCATAACATTTTTGAGACTCATCTATTAACTCTGTGCATAGTGTGAGTTTCTGTTTTTTGCCTGTTTTTGGATTTTTCAAAAAATCAATACCAAATGGAGTCCAAATTGGATAAAACTTTACAAACTTATTTTAGGACCAGAAGAGATCCAGGAAGCTTCGGGAGGTGTCCAAAAGACCCATGAGGTGGCCATGAGCTAGGCCGACATGCCCTACGGGGTAGGGCACGCTCCCTAGCTCGTGGGCCCCTCATGGAACCTCCTAACCTAATTCCAATTTTATATATTCTCAATTATCCCAAAAACATTAGAGAGACACCCTAAACAATTTTTTGGCCACCACAAGTCTCTGTTCTTCCGCGATCCCATCTGGAGGCCTTTTCTGGCACTCTGTCAGAGGGGGAATTCATCACATAGGCCGCCTGAATAAACCTTGTTGCCTCCATGATGATGTGTGAGTAGTTCACCACAGACCCACGGGTCCATAGCTAGTAGATAGATGGCTTCTACTCTCTCTTTGATCTTCAATACAAAGTTCTTAGCAGTTCTCATGGTGATCTATCCGATGTAATCGTCTTTTATGGTGTGTTTGTTGGGATTCGATGAATAGTGGGTTTATTATAAGAGTACTCATGATAAGTAATTAAGTCTTCTATGAATTCTATTATGCATGATTGTTATAGCTTTGCAAGTCTCTCTAGTCTATCGGTTTGGTTTGGCCAACTAGATTGGTTTATCTTCAATGGGAGGAGTGCATCGTAGTGGGTTCAATCTTGCGATGCTCTATATCCCAATGACAGAAGTGGACAAGACACATATCGTATCATTTCTACTAAGGATAAAATGATGGGGTTTGAACATATTGCTTGGTCTTACTTTATCTACATCATGTCATCTTGCTCAAAGTATTACACTGTTTGTCATGAAGTTAATACCATATATGCATGATGGGTAGCGGTTGATTGGTGGAGTAATAGTAGTAGATGCATAATCGTTTTTGTCTACTTAACATGGACGTGATGCCTATATACATGATCATTGCCATGAATAACATCATAACTATGTGCTTTCCTATCAATTGCCAAAAGTAATTTGTCTATCCACCGTATGTTATGCGTTCGGGAGAGCAACCTCTAGTGAAAACTATGGCCCCCAGGTCTATCAAAATCATATTAAAAAAACTTAAAAACTTGCTGCAATTTATTTACTTTCTTTTTATTTTACTTTTAAATTTATTTATCTATCACTATCGGAAGTAATCCTTGCAAGTAGCGAGTTCAAGGGGCTTGACAATCCTCTTGCCCGTGTTGGGTGCAAGTGTTTGATTTTATGTGTGCAGGTATTGTTGACGCAAGTTGTCGTGGTTCTCATATTGGTTTGATAAGCTTGGTTCTAGTTGAGGGAAAACATATCACTACTATATTGCTTCACCCTTCCTCTTCGGGAAAGAACCCAAAGCAGCTCACAAGTAGTAGTGGTGCAGGTGAATCTTTAGAGGGCACTGTTGATAACCATGGTGTGCGGTGCCCCTCGTCTAGGCCCATTCGTCCAATATGGGATCGACGTGTCCCATACAAGCCCTAGGTGCAGGATCCCATGCGGGATGGATGGACTGAATCCGATGTTGTCGATTCCCAGCCTCCTTCTCCCTTCGCGCGCGCGTTGGGGGTGGGGTGGGTGGGGGCTGCTCTAAGGAGGTATTTTCTCGGTGGTCCTAGGAAATACCTCCCAGGTTCATGAGGCACATGAGGTAGTTTGAAATGGATCTCTGCGACTTTCTATTCTTGATTGGTTTTTTTGGGAAGGTTACACTCCTAAGAACGTTGTTACAAGCGATGCCACGTTCCAGGGTCACCGTCAAGCCCTAGGTTCGTAGTCCCATGGTACCTTGGTTCTTGTTGGGCCGATGATATGTCTCCAACGTATCTATATTTTTTGATTCTTCCATGCTATTGTATTATCAATCTACGATACTTTATATCCAATTATATGCTATTTTGTATCATTTTTCGGAACTAACCTATTAACCCAGTGCCAAGTGCGAAGTTGCTGTTTTTGCCTGTTTTTGGTTTTCCAAAAAATCTATACCAAACGAAGTCCAAACACTACAAAACTTTTTGCCGTTTTATTCTAGACAAAAGAGACCCAGAGAGCTTCGGGAGGAGTCCAGAAGCTAGAAGAGGAGACGACACGGCAACAGGGCGTGCCCAGGGGGTAGGCGCGCCCTGATGCCTTGTGGGCCCCTCGTGGCTCTGTCTGACCTAATTCCACCTCCATAAATTCTCTAAACTATGGAAAACAATAGAGATCCACCCGAAACATTTTTTTTCGCTACCGCAAGCTTTCGTTCCAATGGGAGGCCATCTAGAGACCTTTTCTGGTACTCTGCTAGAGGGGGAATCGACCATGGAGGCCATATACATCAACCTTGTTGCCTCCATGAGGATGCGTGAGTAGTCGACCACATACCTATTGGTCCATAGCTAGTACCTAGACGACTTCTCTCTCTTTGATCTTCAATACAAAGTTCACCGCGATTCATAGGGTGTTCTATCTGATGTAATCTTCTTTTGTGTTGTGTTTGTTGGGATCCAATGAATTGTGGTTTAATGATCAGATTATTCATTGAAAGAAATTGAATCTCCTCTGAATTCTATTATGCACGATTATTATAGCTCTCTATTTCTCTTTAATCTA
This sequence comes from Hordeum marinum, assembly GCA_022496015.1. Classification (NCBI taxonomy): domain Eukaryota; kingdom Viridiplantae; phylum Streptophyta; class Magnoliopsida; order Poales; family Poaceae; genus Hordeum; species Hordeum marinum. The sequence continues at coordinate 213,062,389 of CM039672.1, read as the reverse complement.
TAGGTTTGGTTTGGCTAACTAGAATGATTTATCTTCAGTGGGAGTGGTGCATTGTAGTGGGTTCAATCTTGCGATGCTCTGCATCCTCGTGACAAAAGGGGACATGACACATATTTGTATTGTTGCCATTGAGGATAAAATAACGGGATCTGGACATATTACTTGTCTTATTTTGTCTACATTATGTGAGCTTGCTCCAAGCATTACTATGTTTGTTTTGAACTTAATACCTAGGGAAGCAAGCATAGAAGCGCTCTCGAAGTGGAGTAATAGTAGTAGATGCGGAATTGTTTCAGTCTACTTGTTTATGGATGTGATGCCTATATACATGATTATTATCGTGAATAACATGTCATAACTATGCATAATTCTGTCAATTGTCCAACAGTAATTGGTCTACCCACTGTATGCTATTTTCAAGAGAGAAGCCTCTAGCGAACACTATGGCCCCCGAGTCTATCTAAACATAAATACAAAAACTCTTAAATTACCTTGCTGCCTTTTATTATTTGATTTTACTTTTATTATTTTCAATATCTATCCTATCAAGATTTAATCCATGCAAGTAACGAGTTCAAGGGGCTTGACAACCCTCTTTCCCGTGTTGGGTGCAAGTGTTTGGTTTTGTGTGTGTAGGTGTTGTTGAAAGGAATTTGCTTGGTTATCCTATTGTTTTGATGACCTTGGTTCTCACTAAGGGAAATACTTATCTCTATTGTATTGCGTCTCCTTTCCTCTTCGGAGAAAATCCCAACGCAACTCACAAGTAGCAGCCTACAGTAGCCCTCGAACCCATTTCCATCCTGTGCTAGTCGACGGGTGTGAGGAGAGAGATGGGTCCTTATTGCTCTGTAGGCTTGACACATGGTGGACAATGTCTCTTGATGGGTGTCGGAGATTGGTTTGGTCCTAAGGGAAACCTCTCAAGAACCCTAGTTCGAACACTTGGGAGCTACAATTGATACGTCTCCAACGTATCTACTTTTTCAAACACTTTTGCTCTGGTTTTGGACTCAAATTTGCATGATTTGAATGGAACTAACCCGGACTGACATTGTTTTCAGCAGAACTACCTTGGTGTTATTTTTGTGCAGAATAAAAGTTCTTGGAATTGGGCGAAACTTTTTGTGAATTATTTTTGTAATATATAATGAATTATGGAGCGAAGACCACCGGAGGGGGCTGCTTGTGGGCCACAAGCCAACAGGGCGCGCCCACCCCCCTGGGCGTGCCCTGAAGACTTGTGAGGCCCACGTGGCTCCCCCAACCCTAATTCTAGTCCTATAAATTTACATCTTCAGAGAAAAAATCAAAGAGAAGATTTCATCGCGTTTCACGAGACGGAGCCACTACCACCTCTTGTTCTTCCTCAGGAGGGCTGATCTGGAGTCCGTTTGGGGCTCTAGCGAGGGGGGATTCTAAAATTGTTGCCGTCGTCATCACCAACCCTTCTTCATCAACACTACCATGATGCTCACCACCGGGAGTGAGTAATTCCTTTGTAGGCTTGCTGGACGGTGGTGGGATTGGATGAGATTGATCATGTAATCGAGTTAAGTTTGATAGGGCTTGATCCCTAGTATCCACTATGTTCTTAGATTGATGTTGCCATGACTTTGATATGCCTAATGCTTGCCACTAGGGCCCGAGTGCCATGATTTCAGATCAGAACCTATTATGTTTTCATGAATATAAGAGTGTTTTGTATCCTATCTTGCAAGTTGTATGCACCTATTACGTGTCTTGATCCGCATACCCCAAGTTGACAATAATTGGGATTCTTTTCGATGATTGCCGTAGTTTGAGGAGTTCATGTATTCACCATGTGTTAATTCTTTGTTTCGGTTCTCTATTAAAATGAGGCCTTAATATCCCTTAGTTTCCAATAGAACCCCGCTGCCATGGGAGGGTAGTACAAAAGATGTCATACAAGTTCTTATCGCAAGCATGCATGACTATATACGAAATACATGCCTACATTACATTGATAAATTGGAGCTAGTTCCGTGTCGCCCTAGTGTGTAACTATTACATGATTGATGTCATCTAAATCCTTATCCATCACCAATACACGTGCCTACGCTTTACATATATTGAATCCTACTAAGTTACTACTGATGTTGTTACTGTCACACCTCCTACTCAATTGCTACCGTTACTACTGTTATCAAAATTGCCGCTATCACTATTATTGCTACTCTTATTATTTGTCGTGCTACCAAACCTTTGCTATAGAGAGATACTCCAAGTGCGGTTGAATTGACAACTCAACTGTCATTGCCAATAAATATTGTTTGGCTCCCCTTGTGCCGATTCAATAAATTAGGGTGAAATACTACCTGTGAAGAATGTCACGATCCCCTATACTTGTGGGTTATCAAGACCTTTTTGTCGCTGTTTCCCGGGAGTATAGACTATTTTTTGTGTTAACTTGAGGATATACAATTTCCACTATCAAGAATCCGAAAGATAATCGAACTAAGATCGTCCCCTCTCGCACGAGAGGAGGTAAGGAACTGCCACCTAGATCTGCTTTTGATTCACCTACAGTTTTTAATTAGCTTGTTACACCACCGCCTATTGATCGTCCTTATATGTCACATGAACTTAATGATGCTACTTCTACAATTATTGATGATACTATTACTACACATGAAATTCTGCCACCGAGTGAATACTTGATGCTCATACTGCTAAAGCTAGAGAACTTGTAAATGCTGAAATTGATGAAGATTTTGAATCACCTGTTACACCTCGCTCTCCTAATAGATATGAATTGCCTTATGTACCTGAAGGTTATGTTATGGATGGTGAGGTAGCTAGGGACTTTCTTGCTTGTGAAAATAGAGATGTTTTGAAGAAAGTACTATGCAAACTAAAAGAAAAATCTATGATGGAGAAAATGAAACACGATCCTAAATTTGCTACTTCTCCTATATTTTTCACTCATAAGGACTATGAATTCTCTATAGACCCTGAATTGATTCCTATAGTAGAGTCCGATCCTTTCCATGGTTATGAAAATGAAACTATTGTCAAACATCTGATGAAACTGAATGATATTGCTACTTTGTTTACCAATGATGAAAAGATACACTACTATTATATCCTTAATCTCTTTACTTTCTCGCTAAAAGGCGAGGCCAAGGAATGGTTCCTTTCTCTTGCCCCTGTTTGTATGTGTAGACCCCAGGATATGCTTTATTACTTTTCTAAAAAATATTTTCCTGCTCATAAGAAACAAGTTGCCTTATAGGAAATATTTAAATTTGTGCAAATTGAAGAAGAGAATCTCCCTCGATCTTGGGGAGGCTTCTCCAGTTACTTAGATCTTTACCTGATCATCCTCTTCAGAATAATGAAATTCTCTATATCTTTTATAATGGACTAACCGATGCTTCTAGGGATTTCCTACATAGTTGTGCTGGTCGTGTTTTCACGGAAAGAACTGCTGGACAATCTGAAGAACTATTGAATAACATATTGCAAAATGCCGATGATTGGAAAATTCCTGAACCACCTCCGGAACCTATTCAAAAGAAGAGATGTATTCTATTCCTTAGTCCTGAAGATATGCAAGAAGCAAAAAAATTCTATGAAAGAGAAATGTATTAAAACTGAGGATGTCAAGAAATTACCACCTATCGAAGAAATAAGTGGACTTGACACCCCAACATAGGTAATAGAGGTAAATTCTCTCTGTTACTTTAATGAAAGTGATATACCTTATACTAAGACCCCTGGTCAATGAATGGATGAATTTGATAATTATATTGTCAAGAAAGAGCACTTTAATAATTATGTTAAAGATCTATTTTGATGTAATGCCATGATGATAGACTGCTCAAGTGACTTGATGTTTAGGATTGCTAATGATGTGAAAGGTTTAGGTAAACATGCTTCTATGGTTCACACCCAACTAGACCAAGTAGCTAAATAACGAAATGTTGCTTGTTGAAATAAATAACAATATGAATGATCATGTTGTTGTTGGAAATATGCCCTAGAGGCAATAATAAAATGGTTATTATTGTATTTCCTTGTTCATTATAATTGTCTATTGTTCATGCTATAATTGTATTAACCGGAAACCGTAATGCATGTGTGAATACATAGACCACAACATGTCCCTAGTGAGCCTCTAGTTGGCTAGCTCGTTGATCAATAGATGGTCGTGGTTTCATGACCATGAACATTGGATGTCATTGATAATGGAATCACATCATTAGGAGAATGATGTGATGAACAAGACCCAATCCTAAGCATAGCACAAGATCGTGTAGTTCGTCTGCTAAAGCTTTTCTAATGTCAAGTATCGTTTCCTTATACCATGAGATTGTGCAACTCCCGGATACCGTAGGATACTTTGGGTGTGCCAAACGTCACAACATAACTGGGTGGCTATAAAGGTACACTACGGGTATCTCCGAAAGTGTCTGTTGGGTTGGCACGAATCGAGACTGGGATTTGTCACTCCGTGTGACGGAGAGGTATCTTTTGGCCCACTCGGTAAGACATCATCATAATGAGCTCAATGTGACTAAGGAGTTAGCCATGGGATGATGTGTTACAGAATGAGTAAAGAGACTTGCCGGTAACAAGATTGAACAAGGTATAGGGATACCGACGATCGAATCTCGGGCAAGTATCATACCGGTAGACAAAGGGAATTGTATACGGGATTGATTGAATCCCCGACATCATGGTTCATCGGATGAGATCATCATGGATCATGTGGGATCCAACATGGGTATCCAGATCCTGTTGTTGGTTATTGACCGGAGAGGTGTCTTGGTCATGTCTATGTGCCTCCCGAACCTGTAGGGTCTACACACTTAAGGTTTGATGATGCTAGGGTTATAGGGAAATAGTGTACGTGGTTACCGAAGGTTGTTAGGAGTCCCGGATTAGATCCCGCACGTCACGAGGAGTTTCGGAATGGTTCGGAGGTAAAGATTCATATATAGGAAGTGAGGTTTTGGTCACCGGAAGTGTTCTGGGCGTCACCGGTAACATACCGGGACCAACGGAAGGGTTCCGGGGGTCCACCAAGTGGGGCCACAGGCACCGAAGGGCTGCATGGGCTGCAAGTGGGAGGGAACCAGCCCCTAGGTGGGCTGGTGCTCCCCCTCAAGGACCCAAGGCACAACACAGGTGGGAGGGGGGCAAACCCTAGGGGCAGATGGGCCCTAGGCCCACCTAGGGCATCGCCCTCCCACTCCCTCTCCTGGTCACCGCACCAGATGCCATCTGGGCTGCCGCCGGCTCCTAGGGTGGGAACCCTAGGGCTGTGCCCTCCCTCCTCCTCCTCCTATAAATAGTGGGGGTTTTGGGGCTGCCAAAAACACACAAGTTTCTTTCTCCCTCAGCGCAACCCTACTCCTCCTACTGCTCGTCCTTTGTAGTGCTTGGCGAAGCCCTATTGGAGTACCACGCAGCTCCACCGTCACCACGTCGTCGTGCTGTCAGAGCTCTCCCTCAACCTCTCCTTCCTCCTTGATGGATCAAGGCATAGGAGACATCACCACGTTGCACGTGTGTTGAACGCGGAGGCGCCGTTGTTCAACGCTTAGATCGGATTCCACCGCGATCTGAATCGCTGCGAGTATGACTCCACCAACCGCGTTCTAGTAACACTTCTGCTTTGCGATCTTCAAAGGTATGAAGATGCACTCTCCCAACTCGTTGCTGGTTTCTCCATAGATGGATCTTGGTGATCACGTAGGATTTTTTTGATTTACTACTACGTCTCCCAACAGTGGTATCAGAGCCAAGTTTATGCGTAGAATCTATGCACGAGTAGAACACAAGTTGTTGTGGGCGTCGATCTGTTAATTTGCTTACCGTTACTAGTCTTATCTTGATTCAGCGGTATTGTGGGATGAAGCGCCCCGGACCAACTTTACACGTACGCTTACGTGAGACCGGTTCCACCGCCTGACATGCACTTGTTGCATAAGGTGGCTAGCGGGTGTCTGTCTCTCCCACCTTAGTCGGATCGGATTCGATGAAAAGGGTCCTTATGAAGGGTAAATAGCAATTGGCATATCACGTTGTGGTTTTGGCGTAGGTAAAAAATGTTCTTGCTAGAAACCTATAGCAGCCACGTAAAAACTTGTAACAACAAATTAGAGGACGTCTAACTTGTTTTTGCAGCATATGGCTTGTGATGTGATATGGCCAAAGGATGTGATGTGATGCATTGTGATGTATGAGATCGATCATGTTCTTGTAATAGGATTCATGACTTGTATGACAACTGGCAGGATCCATAGGAGTTGTCTTAATTTATTGTATGACCTGCGTGTCAATCATAAACTCCATGTAATTACTTTACTTTATTGCTAATAGGTAGCCATAGTAGTAGAAGTAATAGTTGGCGAGACAACTTCATGAAGACACGATGATGGAGATCATGATGATGGAGATCATGGTGTCGTGCCAGTGACAGTGATGATCATGGTGCCCCGAAGATGGAGATCAAAGGAGCAAGATGATATTGGCTATATCATGTCACTATATTGATTGCATGTGATGTTTATCATGTTTACATCTTATTTGCTTAGAATGATGGTATCTAAATAAGATCATCTCTCACTAAAATTTCAAGAAATGTGTTCACCCTAACTGTGCACCGTTGCTAAGGATCGTTGTTCGGAAGCACCACGTGATGATCGGGTGTGATAGGTTCTAATGTTCGCATACAACGGGTGTAAGCCAGATTTACACACGCGATACACTTAGGTTGATTTGACAACCTAGCATGTACAGACATGGCCTCGGAACACGGAATACGGAAAGGTCAAACATGAATGATATATAAGATACGATCAACATGGAGATGTTCACCATGGATCATTAGTCCGTCTCACATGATGATCGAACACGGGCTAGTTGACGTGGATCATGTGTCACTTGGATGACTAGAGAGATGTCTATCTAAGCGGGAGTTCATTAAATAATTTGATTATGTGAACTTAATTATCATGAACTTAGTCTAAAATTGTCTTTACAATCTATATTGTAGATCCAATGGCCAATGCTAATGTCACCCTCAACTTCAACGCGTTCCTAGAGAAAACCAAGCTGAAAGATGATGGAAGCAACTATGCGGACTGGGTCCGTGGCTTGAGGATCATCCTCATAGCTTCCAAAAGATTATATATCCTTGATGCACCACTAGGTGACGCACCCATTTTCCCAGCGGCTCAGGACGTTATGAACGCATGGAAGTCACGCTATGATGATTACTCCCTGGTTCAGTGCGGCATGCTTTACAGTTTATAACCGGGGCTCCAAAAGCATTTTGAGCAACACAGAGCATATGAGATGTTCCAAAAGCTGAAATAGGTTTTCCAAGCTCATGCCCGGGTCGAGAGATATGATGTCTCCGACAAGTTCTTCAGGTGTAAGATGGAGGAGAATAGTTCTGTCAGTGAGCACATACTCAAAATGTCTGGGTTGCACAACCGCTTGACTCAGCTGGGAGTTAATCTTCCGGATGACTCGGTTATTGACAGAATCCTCCAATCGCTCCCACCTAGCTACAAGAGCTTTGTGATGAACTACAACATGCAGGGGATGGAGAAGTCCATTCCAGAGTTGTAGTCGATGCTGAAATCAACAGAGGTCGAGATCAAAAAGTAGCATCAAGTGTTGATGGTGAATAAGACCACTAGTTTCAAGAAAGGCAAGGGTAAGAAGAACTTCAAGAAGGACGGCAAAGCAGTTGCCGCGCCCGGTCAGCAAGTTGCCATGAAGAAGAACAAGAATGGACCCAAGCCTGAGACTGAGTGCTTTTATTGCAAGGGTACCGGTCACCGAAAGCGGAACTGCCCCAAGTACTTAGCGGTTAAGAAAGCCGGCAACGTTAAAGGTATATGTGATATACTTGTTATTGATGTGTACCTTACCAGCGCTCGTAGTAGCTCCTGGGTATTTGATACCGGTGTAGTTGCTCACATTTGTAACTCCAAGCAAGAGCTGCGGAATAAGCGAAGGCTAGCAAAGGACGAGGTGACGATGCGCGTCGGGAATGGTTCGAAGGTCGATGTGATCGCCGTCGGCACGCTACCTCTACATCTACCTTGGATAAGTTTTAAACCTCAGTAATTGTTATCTAGTACCAGCTTTGAGCATGAACATTGTATCTGGATCTCGTTTGATGCGAGATGGCTACTCATTTAAATATGAGAATAATGGTTGTTCTATTTATATGAGAGAAATGTTTTATTTTTGATGAATCTCGAATGTGATGTTACACATGTCCATAGTGTGAGTACCAAAAGATGTAAGATTGATAATGATAGTCCCACGTACATGTGGCACTGCCGCCTTGGTCACATTGGTGTCAAACGCATGAAGAAACTCCATGCCAATGGACTTTTGGAGTCTCTTGATTTTGAATCATTTGACACGTGCGAACCATGCCTCATGGGCAAGATGACCAAGACTTTGTTCTCTAGAACAATGGAGCGAGCAACTGATTTGTTGGAGATAATACATACTGATGTATGCGGTCCAATGAGCATCGAGGCTCGTGGTGGCTACCGTTATGTTCTCACCCTCACTGATGACTTGAGCAGATATGGGTATGTCTACTTAATGAAACATAAGTCTGAAACCTTTGAAAGGTTCAAGGAATTTCAGAGTGAGGTAGAGAATCAACGTGACAGGAAAATAAAGTACCTACGATCTGATCGTGGCGGAGAATATTTAAGTCACGAGTTTGGCACGCACCTAAGGGAATGTGGAATTGTTCACAACTCATGCCGCCTGGCACACCTCAGCAAAATGGTGTGTCTGAACGTCGTAATCGCACTCTATTGGATCTGGTGCGTTCTATGGTGTCTCTTACCGACTTACCACTATCATTTTGGGGATATGCATTAGAGACTGCCGCATTCACTTTAAATAAGGCACCGTAAAAGTCCGTTGAGACGACACTGTATGAATTATGGTTTGGAAAGAAACCTAAGCTGTCGTTTCTAAAAGTTTGGGGATGCGATGCTTATGTGAAGAAACTTCAACCTGGGAAGCTCGAACCCAAAGCGGAAAAGTACGTCTTCATAGGATACCCCAAAGAAACTATTGGGTATACCTTCTACCTCAGATCCGAAGGAAAAGTCTTCGTTGCCAAGAATGGATCCTTTCTAGAGAAAGAGTTTCTCTCGAAAAAGTAAGTGGGAGGAAAATAGAACTTGATGAGGTAACTGTACCTCCACTCGAACCGGAGAGTAGCGTAGCTCGGGAAGTTGTTTCTGTGGAGCCTGCACCGACTGGATAGGAAGTTAATGATGATGATCATGAAACTTCAGATCAAGTTGCTATTCGAAGGTCCACTAGGATATGTTTCGCACCAGAGTGGTACGGCAACCCTGTCCTGGAGAGCATGTTGTTGGACAACGGTGAACCTTCGAACTATGAAGAAGCGATGGCGGGCCTAGATTCCAACAAATGGCTTGAAGCCATGAAATCCGAGATAGGATCCATGTATGAGAACAAAGTATGGACTTTGGTGGACTTGCCTGATGATAAGCGAGCCATAGAAAATAAATGGATCTTTAAGAAGACTGACGCGGATGGTAATGTGACCTCTATAAGGCTCGGCTTGTCGCTAAGGGTTATTGACAAGTTCAAGGAGTTGACTACGATGAGCCTTTCTCACTCGTAGCGATGCTGAAGTCCGTCCAAATCATGTTAGCAACTGCCACATTTTATGATTATGAGATCTGGCAAATGGACGTCAAAATAGCATTCCTCAATGGCTTCCTTAAGGAAGAACTGTATATGATGCAGCCGGAAGGTTTTGTCAATCCTAAGTATGCTAAGAAGGTATGCAAGCTCCAGCGGTCCATCTATGGGCTGGTGCAAGCATCTCGGAGTTGGAACATTCGCTTTAATGAGGTGATTAAAGCGTTTGGGTTTATACAGGTTTATGGAGAACCCTGTATTTACAAGAAAGTGAGTGGGAGCCCTGTAGCATTTCTCATATTATATGTGGATGACATATTGTTGATGGGAAATGATATATAACTTTTGGAAAGCGTAAAGGCCTACTTGAATAAGTGTTTTCAATGAAGGACCTTGGAGAAGCTGCTTACATATTAGGCATCAAGATCTATAGAGATAGATCGAGACGCCTCATAAGTCTTTCACAGAGCACATACCTTGACAAGATATTGAAGAAGTTCAATATGGATCAGTCCAAGTATATAACAGACCAATAACAGAGCGGTAGGGGTTCTTGCCTGTGTTACAGGGTGTCAGATTGAGTACGACTCAATGCCCGACCATGGCAAAGGATAGAGAAGAGATGAGTGTCATCCCCTATGCTTCAGCCATAGGCTCTATCATGTATGCCATGCTGTGTACCAGACCTGATGTGAACCTTGCCATAAGTATGGTAGGGAGGTACGAAAGGGATCCCAGAGCGGAACACTGGACATCAGTTAAGAATATCCTGAAGTACCTAAAAAGGACCAAGGACATGTTTCTAGTATATGGAGGTGCCGAAGAGCTCGTCGCAAAGGGTTACGTTGATGCTAGCTTCAACACAGATCCGGATGACTCAAAGTCACAAACCGGATACGTGTATATTTTGAACGGAGGGGCAGTTAGCTGGTGCAGCAGCAAGCAAAGCGTCATGGCGGCATCTACATGTGAAGCGGAGTACATAGCTGCTTCGAAAGCAGCAAAGGAAGGAGTCTAGATGAAGGAGTTCATCACCGACCTAGGAGTAATTCCCAATGCGTCGGGCCCGATGACTCTATTCTGTGACAACACTGGAGCTATTGCCCTTGCCAAGGAGCCCAGGTTTCACAAGAAGACAAGACACATCAAACGCCGGTTCAACTCCATTCGTGATTACATTCAGGAAGGAGATATAGATATTCATAAAGTACATATGGATTTGAATGTCGCAGATCTGTTGACTAAACCTCTCTCACAAGCTAAACATGATCAACACCAGAACTTTATGGGTGTTCGATACATCACAATATAACTAGATTATTGACTCTAGTACAAGGGGGAGACTGTTGGAAATATGCCCTAGAGGCAATAATAATATGGTTATTATTGTATTTCCTTGTTCATGATAATTGTCTATTGTTCATGCTATAATTGTATTAACCGAAAATCGTAATGCATGTGTGAATACATAGACCACAACATGTCCCTAGTGAGCCTCTAGTTGGCTAGCTCGTTGATCAATAGATGGTCATGGTTTCGTGACCATGGACATTGGATGTCATTGATAACGGGATCACATCATTAGGAGAATGATGTGATGGACAAGACCCAATCCTAAGCATAGCACAAGATCGTGTAGTTCGTCTGCTAAAGCTTTTCTAATGTCGAGTATCGTTTCCTTAGACCATGAGATTGTGCAACTCCCGGATACCGTAGGAATACTTTGGGTGTGCCAAACGTCACAACGTAACTGGGTGGCTATAAAGGTGCACTATGGGTATCTCCGAAAGTGTCTGTTGGGTTGGCACGAATCGAGACTGGGATTTATCACTCCGTGTGACGGAGAGGTATCTTTGGGACCACTCGATAAGACATCATCATATTGAGCTCAATGTGACTAAGGAGTTAGCCACGGGATGATGTGTTACGGAACGAGTAAAGAGACTTGCCTGTAACGAGATTGAACAAGGTATAGGGATACCAACGATTGAATCTTGGGCAAGTATCATACCGGTAGACAAAGGGAATTGTATACAGGATTGATTGAATCCCCAACGTCGTGGTTCATCTGATGAGATCATCATGGAGCATGTGGGAGACAACATGGGTATCCAGATCCCGCTGTTGGTTATTGACCGGAGAGGTGTCTCGGTCATGTTGACGTGCCTCCCAAACCCGTAGGGTCTACACACTTAAGGTTCGATGACGCTAGGGTTATAGGGAAATAGTGTACGTGGTTACCGAAGGTTGTTCGGAGTCCCGGATGAGATCCCGGACGTCACGAGGAGTTCTGGAATGGTCTAGAGGTAAAGATTCATATATAGGAAGTGAGGTTTTGGTCATCGGAAGTGTTCCGGGCATCACCTGTAACGTACTGGGACCACCGGAAGGGTTCCGGGGGTCTACCAAGTGGGGCCACAGGCACCGGAGGGCTGCATGGACCGCAAGTGGGAGGGAACTAGCCCCTAGGTGGGCTGGTGCGCCCTCACAAGGGCCCAAGGCATAGCACAGGTGGGAGGGGGGCAAACCCTAGGGGTAGATGGGCCCTAGGCCCACCTAGGGCGCCGCCCCTCCCACTCCCTCTCGTGGCCGCCGCACTAGATGCCATCTGGGCTGCCGCCGGCTCCTAGGGTGGAAACCCTAGGGCTGTGCCCTCCCTCCTCCTCCTATAAATAGTAGGGGTTTTGGGGCTGCCAAAAACACACAAGTTTCTTTCTCCCTCAGCGCAGTCCTACTCCTCCTACTCCTCGTCCTCCGTAGTTCTTGGCGAAGCCCTGCCGGAGTACCACGTAGATCCACCATCACCACGCCGTTGTGCTGCCGAAGCTCTCCCTCGACCTCTCCTTCCTCCTTGCTGGATCAAGGCGTAGGAGTCGTCACCGGGCTCCACGTGTGTTGAACGCGGAGGCGCCGTTGTTCGACGCTTAGATCGGATTCCACCGCGATCTGAATCGCTGCGAGTATGACTCCACCAACCGCGTTCTAGTAATGCTTCCTCTTTGCAATCTTCAAAGGTATGAAGATGCACTCTCCCCACTTGTTGCTAGTTTCTCCATAAATGGATCTTGGTGAATATGTAGGAATTTTTTTGATTTACTACTACGTCTCCCAACAGTTGTTAGAGTAGTGACTTGGGGAGGTCGAATGACTCAGGAACCTCTTTATTCCAAGGGTCACCCTAAAACAATAAAATAGGATTATCAGAGAATTAATGATGACGCACCTAATTCATCTAACAAGAAAAAAAATTAAAGATGATAGGAACTGGCATGCTTCTAGTGAACCTATTATAGAAAAACTTGTCGAGGAACATAATGTTGTTTCTATTTCTGATGCTGAGACACAATCTGGTAGTGAACATACACCTAGTGATATTGAAAATGATAATAATGATGATGTTCAAGTAGATGCTCAATCAGATGATAATAAAGAACATGATAATGATGTGGAAATACAACCCGCTGAAAATCTTGATAACCCACATCCAAAAAATAAATGCTATGATAAAAGAGACTTTGTTGCTAGAAAACATGGAAAGGAAAGAGGACCGTGGGTTCAAAAACCCATGCCATTTCGTCGCAAGTCTTCTAAAAGTAAGGACGATGAATATTTTGAACACTTTGCTGAAATGATTAGACCTGTCTTTTTGCGAACTTGCTTGAATGATATATTGAAATTGCCTCCATATGCTAAGTATATGAAGGATATTATTAACAACAACAAAAATACCTGAAACTAAAATTGCTATCATGATTGCTAATTATTCTTTTGATTATGGAGTACCTAAGAAGTTGGAATATCCGGGTATACCAACAATACCTTGCTATATTAAGAAAAGTTACGTTAAAACTGCTTTATGTGATTTAGGAGCCAGTGTTAGTGTTATGCCTTTCTCTTTATATAATAAACTTGATTTGAGTAAGCTTACACCTAATGAGATATATTTGCAAATGGCCGATAAATCCACTGCTTTGCCTATTGGAATTTCAGAGGACGTTCCTGTTGTGGTTGCAAATGTTACTATCTTAAAAGACTTTGTTATTCTTGATATGACTGAGGACGACAATATGTCGATCATCCATGGTAAACGATTTCTAAATACTATAGTGCTTGTTATTGATTGCAACAAAAGCAAGGTTAGTTTTCATGTCAATGGCAAGCAACATACTGTGCATTTTCTGAAGAAGCAAACTTTGGTTAATAATATTAATGTCAATGAGCCTAGTGCCACGGTTATCATTGGAGATATTAAAATCCCTATACATATTGCCAAGAAGAGATATTACAATCTTATTGTGGGGGAGATGCAAATCCCCATTTAGGTAACTTAGTGTTATACGAAAAATTCTTTGATTTCATGTCAATCAAAAACGGTTGTTAATAAGACTTGATCAACATTATTAATGACTCCTTTTCGAAATACATGTGATTGATGAATTCACTATTCACAACTCTCTCTATCATAAGTTTATTATCTCTTATTTTTAGTTAAGAAAAATAAATTAGTTTGATTTTCTCATTTTCTATTTTTCCCGTGCAATAAAAAATAACCCAGAAATAAAAAGTGTCATATTGCCACAAAATTTTAACATGAATTTATCTGGAATATTTAAGAATTTTTGGAATAAAAATTATAGCATGGAGGTGCAGCTGTGGGCCACAAGCCAACAAGCCCCCCTGGGCGCGCCTAGATGGTTTGTGGGGCCCACAAGCCCCCTGCCTTATCCCTTCGACTCACATCATCCTCTACTTCTAGAAAAATAATTCTCTAGCTCTCTCTCTCTCTCTCGTGTTCTTCCTCTAGAAATTGAAATTTTTGACCTCTTTGCTCAGAACTTAGTTTTCGAAACTGTTTTGAGGAATTGCTCCTTGGTATGTGACTCCTCCATTCCTCCAATTAGTTTTTGCTTTAGTGGTTTATATTTTGCATATTTTGCTGCACTTGGTGCTATAGAAAATGACCTTGCATGTTGAATTCTTTGAGTTCTAAGTAGTATGAATGCTTGATATTGTTGGGGAACGTTTTATGGGAAAAAAGATTTCCTACGAATATCGAAGATCTATCTACGAAGATCAACAACTATGACAAGGAGAGTGGATCTACATACCCTTGTAGATCGCTAAGCGGGAAGCATTAAGAAACGCGGTTGATGTAGTCGAACATCTTCGTGATCCAAATCACATTCTGTCCCGTGATCCAATCATGGTCCATCCCGCGATCCAATCACGGTCTGTCCCGATCTAGCGCTGAACGGACGGCACCTCCGTGTTCAGCACACGTACTGCTCGATGACATCCGTGTCTCCTCGATGCAGCGAGCGAGGTCGGAGTAATAGATGATTTGTCCGGCAACATGACAAAGTGGCAGCGGGGGTGGTGGTTCTATCCTAGCAGGGCTACGCCTAGCGCTATGGAAACCGCGAATGGAGGATAAACGATCTAGGGAGAGAGAGGGACGCCAAGGGCTTCGTGTGTTCTCTTGGGGTGCCCCTTACCCTCTACATATAGGTGAAGGGGCATGGAGATCAGCCCCTCCAAGCCCTAGGGCTCAGCCAAGGGGGGGGGAGTTGGACCCCGAGTCCAATTCCCTCCCTTTCCATAAACAGGTGGACTTTCCACCTCTCCCAAGCCACATGGGCCTTGAGGGACTTGTGCGCCGGGACCAATAAGGACAAGGCACCTCCCCTTAGACCATGCAAACCCCTGGGACATGGTGGAACCCTTGGTGGACTTCTGGACTCTTCCGAAAGTTCCCAGAACCTTCTAGAAGCTTCCCAGTACAATGCCGGAAAAAACCAAAACTTTTTTGGTAGCCAAAATATGACTTCCCATATATAAATATTTACCTATGGACCATTCCGGAACTCCTTGTGACGTATGGGATCTCATCCGGCACTTAGAACAACCTTGGGTCACCAACATACATAACTCGACAATACCAAATCATCACCGAACGTTAAATGTGCAGACCGTGCAGGTTCGAGAACTATGTAGACATGACCGAGACAACTCTACGGTCAATATCAAATAGTAGGACCTGGATGCCCATATTGGTTCCTACATATTCTACGAAGAACTTTATCGGTCGAACCACGATGTCAAGGATTCAGACAATCCCGTATGCAGTTCGCTTTGTCCATCAGTATGTTACTTGCCCAAGATTCGATCATCGGCATCCCCATACCTAGTTCAATTTTGTTATCGGCAAGCCTCTATTCGTTCCGTAACACAACATCTCATGAATAACTTTTTAGTCACATTGCTTGCAAACTTCTTGTGATGATGTGTTACCGAGTGGGCCCAGAGATACCTCTCCGTCATACGGAGTGACAAATCCCAGTCTCGATCCACGCCAACCAAACATACACCCTCGAAGATACCTGTAGAGCACCTTTATAGTCACCTAGTTACGTTGTGATGTTTGATACACACAAGGCATCCCTACGGTGTCAGGGAGTTGCGTGATCTCATGGTCGTAGGAAGGGATACTTGACATGGATAAAGCAGTAGCAATACACTAACATGATCATATGCTATGATTACGGTTGGATCTTGTCCATCACATAATTCTCCTAATGATGTGATCTCGTTATCAAATGACAACTCATATCTATGGTCAGGAAACCTTAACCATCTTTGATCAATGAGCTAGTTTACTAGAGGCTCACTAGGGACATAGTGTTTGTCTATATATCCACACATGTATTTGAGTTTCCGATCAATACAATTATAGCATGGATAAAAAACAACTATCATGAACAAGGAAATATGATAATAACCAATTTATTATTGCCTCTAGGGCATATTACCAATAGTCTCCCACTTGCACTAGAGTCAATAATCTAGTTCACATCACCATGTGATTAACACCCAATAAGTTCTGGGGTTTTATCATGTTTTACTTGTGAGAGAGGTTTAGTCAACGGGTCTGCAACATTCAGATCCGTGTGTACTTTGCAAATATCTATCTCATATTGTAGATGCTGCTACCACATGTCACTTGGAGCTATTCCAAACGGCTGCTCCACTATACGTATCCGGATTGCTACTCAAAGTCATCCGGATTGATGTCAAAGCCTGCATCAACGTAACCCTTTATGAAGAACTCTTTATAACCTCCATAATTGAGAAACATTTCCTTAGTCCTCCAGTTACTAAGGATAATTTTGACCGTTGTCCCATGATCTAATCCTGGATCACTCTTGTACCCCTTGACAAACTGGCAAGGCACACACCAGGTGTGGTACACAACATGGCATACTATATAGAGCATATGGCTAAGGTATAGGGGACGACCTTCGTCCTTTCTCTTTCTTCTGCCGTGGTCGAGCTTCGAGTCTTACTCAAATTCATACCTTACAACTCAGCCAAGAACTCCTTCTTTGACTGATCTATTTTGAACTCCTCCAAAATCTTGTAAAGGTATGTATTCATTGAAAGTTTTATCAAGCGTCTTGATCTATCTCTATAGATCTTGATGCCCAATATTTAAGTAGCTTCTTTCCAGGTCTTCCTTTGAAAAACTCCTTTCACACAACCGTTTGTGCTTTCCATAAATTCTACATTATTTCCGATCAACAATATGTCAACCACATATACTTATCAAAAATTATATAGTGCTCCCTCTAACTTTCTTGTAAATACAAGTTTCTTATAAACATTGCATAAACCCAAAAGCTTTGATCACCTCATCAAAGCGTATATTCCAACTCCGACATGCTTGCTCCAGTCCATAGAAGGATTGCTGGAGCTTGCATACCTTTTAGCATCCTTAGGATCGACAAAACCTTCCGGTTATATCACATACAATGTTTCCTCAAGGAAACCACCGAGGAACCGTTGTTTTGACATCCATTACCAGATTTCATAATTGAAAAATGAAGCAACTGCTAACATAATTCCAACAGACTTTAGCATCGCTGTGAGTGAGAAAGTCTCATCATAGTCAACTCCTTGAACTTGTGAGAAAATTCGTTGCAACAAGTCGAGCTTTATAAATGGTGACATTTACCATCACCGTCTGTCTTCTTCTTATAGGTCCATTTGTACTTAACGGCTTGTCATTCATCGCACAAGTCTACCAAAGTTAATACTTTGTTTTCATACATGGATCTTATCTCGGATTTCATGGCTCCTAGCCATTTGTTGGAATCCGAGACCACCATCGCTTCTTCATAGCTCGTAGGCTCACTATTGTCCAACAACATGACCTCCAAGACAGGATAGCCATGCCACTTAGGGGCGACACGAGTCCTTGTCGACCTACGAGGCTTGGTAGTAACTTTATCTGAAGCTTCATGATCATCATCATTTGCTTCCTCTTGACTTGGTGTAGGCACCATAGAAACATCTTTCTGTGTCGTGCTACTCTCCAACTGAAGTGATGGTTTAACAACCCCATCAAGTTCTACTTTCCTCCCACTCAATTCTTTCGAGAGAAACTCTTTCTTGAGAAAGGACCCGTTTTTAGGAACAAACACTTTGCCCTCAGATCTGAGATAGAAAGTATACCCAACTATTTCCTTAGGGTATCATGTGAAGACGCACTTGTCCACTTTGGTTTCGAGCTTATAAGACATAAGTGTCGCATTCACAAACTCTAAGAAATGGCAGCTTAGGTTTCTGCCAAACCATAATTCATACGGTGTAATCTCAATGGAATTATATGGTGCCCTATTTAAAGTGAATGTGGTTGTCTCTAATGCATAACCCCAAAACGATAGTGGCAAATCGGTAAGAGACATCATAGTACGCACCATATCCAATAGAGCACGACTATGACATTCGGACACACCATCACACAATGATGTTCCAGGTGGCATGAGTTGTGAAACAACTTCCACATTGTCTTAAGTTGTATACCAAACTCGTAACTCAGATATTCACATACACGATCATACTGTAGACATTTTATCTTATTTTCACGGTGATCTTAAACTTCACTCTGAATTTGCTTGAAGTTTTCAAATGTTTCAGACTTGTGTTTCATTAAGTAAATATACCCATACTTACTCAAATCATTAGTGAATGTAAGAAAATAACGATATCCACAGCACGCTTAAACACTTATTGGACCGCATACATCAACATGTATCGTTTCCAATAAATCACTTGCCTGCTCCATCATACCGGAGGACAGGGTCTCAGTCATCTTGCCCATGAGGCATGGTTTGCATGTCACAACCGATTCGAAATCGAGTGAGTCCAAAGATCCATCAGCATGGAGTTTCTTCATGTGCTTAACACCAATATGAACTTAGTGGTAGTGCCACAAGTATGTGGTACTATCATTATTAACTTTGCATCTTTTGGCATCAATATTATCAAGATGTGTATCACTACGATCGAGATTCAATAAACCATTCACATTGGGTGCATGACCATTGGAGGTATTATTCATGTAAACAGAATAACCATTATTCCCTGACTTGAATGAATAACCGTATTGCAATAAACATGATCTATTCATGTTCATGCTCAACGCAAACACCAAATAACATTTATTTAGGTTCAAAACTAATCCCGAAGGTAGAGGGAGCGTGTGATGCTGATCACATCAACCTTGGAAACACTTCCAATATACATCGTCACCTCGCCCTTAGCTAGTCTCTATTTATTCCGTAGCTTTTATTTCGAGTTACTAACATTAGCAACTGAACCGATATCCAATACCTAGGTGCTACTAGGAGTACTAGTAAGGTACACATCAATAACACGTATATCAAATATACTTCTGTTGACGTTGCCAACCTTCTTACCTACCAAGTATCTAGGGCAGTTTTGCTTCCGTGACCGTTCTCCTCATAATAGAAGCACTCAGTCTCGGGTTTGTGTTCAACCTTGGGTTTCTTCCCTGGAGCAGCAACTGTCTTGCCATTCATGAAGCTTCCCTTCTTGCCCTTGACCTTCTCAAAACTAGTGGTTTTATTAACCAAAAACATTTGATGCTCCTTCTTGATTTCTACCTTCACGGTGTCAAACATCGCGAATAGCTCAGGAATCATCTTTTCCATCCCTAGCATTTTTATAGTTCATCGTGAAGCGCTAGTAGCTTTGTGGAAGTGACTTGTAGAACTATATCAATTACTATATTATCTGGAAGATAACCTCTCACTTGATTCGAGCGATTGTAGTACCCAGACAATCCGAGCATAGGCTCACCGATTGAGCTATTCTCCTTCATCTTGCAGGCAAAGAATCTTTTTGGAGGTCTCATACCTCTCAACACGGGCCCGAGCCCGAAATCCCAATTTCAGCTCTTGGAACATCTCATATGCTCCATGACATTCAAGGCATATCTTCGTGTGTCCCCGCTTCGAGGAATCAAGAGGTTTGGTGTTAAAGGAAAGTTAGCACCCAGATTCATAGGCCCCTACAAAATTCTTGAACGTAGAGGCGAAGTTGCATACAAACTGGAATTGTCGGAAGGATTGTCCGGAGTTCATGGTGTTTTCCATGTTTCCCAGTTGAAGAAATGCCATGCTGAGATGGCTGATATTCCTTTGAGAGACACAGTGCCCCTAGAGGCCATACAACTTGACAGTGATCTGACCTACGAGGAGAAGCCTGTCAGAATCCTTGAGTCTGCCAACAGAGTTACCCGCAGCAAGATCATCAAGTTTTGTAAGGTTTTGTGGAGTCACCACACCGAGGAAGAAGCCACCTGGGAATGCGAAGAAGATCTTCGTAGAGACCATCCGCACCTATTTTCTAGCCAACCCGAATCTCGAGGGCGAGATTCATCTTAAGGTGGGTAGGTTTGTAACATCCCAAAATTCCATTTTGGAATGTTATGATATATAGCTATGCATCTATCATCATCATTGCTTGAATACATGTATTGTTGAAATGCTTCTTCTGACATTCTGAAAGCCCTTTCTACTTTCAATGTGTTGCTTTCACCTATTTGTAAATCTTGGTAAAATGTTCAAAATAAGAGGGGAGTAACATGACACTCCACACCAGGGTCATCTTGGTGATATATTTGAACAATAAGAACCAGGGGGTCTTTTGAAAAATATTTGCAAAAGGTTTTAAAACCAAATAGGCAATTTCTAAAAATATTATTTTTTCAAAGTATTCAAATGACAGAATAAAAATGTTCAATAAATGGCATTTATTATTCTGTTAATTTTGATATATAATACTCCTATATTTAGAAATGTTCTGAATGTTTTTAAAGACGTTTTACTGTTTTGGTTATTAAAAAACAGTAACGGTTTTGTAATTAAACGGGCCGGCCCACGGGCATTTATTAGCGAATTGATTTCCAGCCGGTCGACCGACGCGTAGTAACCACTCTCCCTCTCTAACACCGGGTCCCACCCCGACCGATCGTTCGCCCCGCACGGTCGCCTCCTTCCTCCCGCACGCGCCATCGTCGCCGGGACTCTCTCCCCGGATCTCCCTCCTCTCTCCTCCCCGCACCCACCCGAGCACTCTATAAATAGAGCCCCTCCTCCGCGCTCCATTTCCACCCCGACCCCCTCTCTCCTGTCGCCAGACCGTCGCAGGAGAGCTCGCCGGAGTTACTCCGACCATCGAACACCCCATCGCTCGTGCCCGTCGCTACACTCTTCCCCTCGCCCCTCCGATCCCACCATTCGACGCCGGACGTCAACCGCAGTCGCCCGGACCCCTTCAACGCCTCCCTCGACCACCGGAGCCCCTCGCTGACGACCTCGCCGTCTCGGAAAGCCGCCGGAGATCCCCTCGCCGGCGACCTCATCGTCTGTGAGCACCCCCACCCGTTCGATCTGGATCTAACGATCCAGATTAGATCGTTTCTATTCGCGAACCGGTATCCTTTTAGGTTCGGTTGACCGCCCGTAACCCTGCTCGCACACCCCCTTAGCCACTCGCAGGCTGCCACGTAGCCCCTGGCCGTCCGGTAGTTTTCTGTTTTTTTTCCTGTTTTTTTAGTTAACAGAAACTTTTCAAAATTGTTTTAGCTATACTTTTAATCTGTTTAATTTTTTGAGTTGATTCTTTTTGCAATAGCTCAAGTTTTTCATGTAGTTTCACCCTGTACTTTTAGATTTTAAATTTGAACTATAAAATTTGAATTTAATCAAATTTGCTCAAATCATTCAAATCTGAATAACTAGAGTTTGAAAATAGATTTTGTGATGAATCTTTTTGCTACTGTTTGATATTGGTTAGGACTATCACCATGTTTAGTTTGAGAATTTTTAGGATGATTTTGATTAGTGTTCTAGCTATAAACAGAATCTGCCTAGTATTATAGTATAGTTTTATTTACTTAGTTTTCGTTAGTTTAATTTAGATTTGGTTTAATTTGTTTAGTAGGTTCTGTTGATTAAACATTTAGTGTTTTACTTATTGTTAATAAAAATATAAAATTGTTTAGTTTATTTCTTTGTTAATATAGGAATCACAACTTCTTTTCAAATAGGTTTAATTTGATTAAAACAACTAGTTTAGCAATAGATTTCTTTGAACAAAGTTTTATATAATTTAATTTTGTTTTCTAAGACAAGTTTATTTGTAAATTCTTCCTATTAAGAGCATGTTTTGTTAATAAATAATAAGTTTTGTTTTGCTCTTTTGTTAGTAAAACTATAGTTGTTTCATATAGTGTTTATCAAAACTTTTAAAAAAACTTTACTAAAGTTTTTCTTACAAAACTTTAAATTGATTTTATTCTGTTTATTAGTAAAAATATTTATTGTTCACTTGCTGTCAACCATTGTTTTGTTAATACAAATAGGTTTCATTATGTTAGTAGTGTTTTATCAATCATCTTCTAGAAATAAAACTTGGTGCGTTTTTCTTACTTGTGATTTGTGCATTGTTTTGTCTTGATTGTTTACTAGTTCATGGTTGATGGTTGTGAGTTACAATATTTTGTTGTATGCTTATTTGAGTGCTCTTGTTTGCTTCGTTAGATTATCCGGAGTGCGAAGCTTGTTACTTAGAGTCACTCACGTACGAAGATCATCAATCAGGCAAGTCACTTTGATCATGTTTACCCATGTTTAATATGCATTAGTTCTACCATCTTCCCCAATTGCATGCAAGATAGGTTAGTTGGAAACTTGGTTACATTGTAGTAGTATCATGTGGTAGGAAACCCCCTCTCAACCCTTGACACATTGGCCCCAGGAAACGTTGTTTTACTTTTTGCTATGCTATTAGTAGACGGGGTTGGTTGTGTGATTCATGAGAGTTGAGAGAGTTAATAATTTCAAGACCTACATAATGATCAAGATTTCAAGACTCCGAGTTTTCAACATACCTCTGGGTGGATGATGGTTGAACGGCACCCTGGAGAAACCAGTGGATTTGCCTAGGTGATGCTGGAGATGGCCAGTATTCACGCGGAAAGATCCACCCAGGCACAAAGAGATGGATGGGTGCTTCAAGACCCAAGGCTTACCTGCATAGCCACAAGTCATTATGGGCTCTGGCTTGGTTGGATATCGTGGTGACCCTGGACAGGCGGTGCTACGAGATGTAGAAGAACGGTAAGAAAGGATGGGCACCGACAGAGTCGCAGGGAAACCCTTTGGAAGACCATGTTTTGGTCATCCGTTTCTCAAACATCTTGAAGTGCGAGAAATCAAACGGAGGCGACCAAATCTTGTGGGGAACGCATGCAAAACTCTGCAGAGTAATCAAACCTAATCGATTAGCCGTGTCCACGATCATGGATGACTTGAGCCAAAGGAACTGAAACTTCCGGAAACTCTCAACACAATTAATATGATGATGTGGGTATTAATAACTTGGGTATGAAATTTGGTTGGTGGAACCATTTCATTAATCAACCAACTTAGTAATAATTTTTGCTTACCCCTCTCTTGATGTAGGAAAAATTGGCTTTACACAAAAACTTACCACCCCACCTGCCATATAAGCATGTAGATTAGATGATTATCTTTTCACCCCTCTCTTGTGACTTTGCCGGCATATTCCATATGCTGACCTACACAGCTGCAACGTATCATGTTGCAGAGTACTTTTCCGACTAGGAGTGAGGACACGTTCTACGCTCGGTGAGATGCCCTTGGAGTCAGATGGACTCATCTACCTTCGACGCTTCCACAAGATTTAGACATTCTCATGAGTTGGCCTTCAGCCACTTTATTGTAATAAAGGACTCGATATGAGATTTCGATTAATATAATGCCGTGTGATTTCCCTTTGATATATACATTGATGTACCGTGTGTGTACCAGCATGATCTTGGGATGGTACGGAAACACCGGAGATTCGACCTTTCAGGTCGGGTCACTACAGAAATGGTATCAGAGCACACGCTGACCGTAGGACGTAACCTCTAGGATTGGAAAGCCTTAGGATTGTTTCTACTTATCTTTAAAATTCTTATACTCTCATCTATTCGTTTCTGACTCCTCTCCGATTATTTTAAAATTTATAGATGGCCACCTTCATCCCAGTGTTGATCACGGAGTTTTGCCAGCCTGACGCAACGATGCCCTTTGGTAAGGAGCTGATGAGGATCGTCAAAGACGTGAGGATTGCTTTGCCGAGTATCACCGGGATTCCTATCATGTCATTTCCCCAAGATGGACGCTACAGGATCGAGGTGCACATCCCAGGGAAGACCTTTGGGAATCGGAAGGAACCCATCGACTTCAAGTTTGTGGCACCTAGCTGGATACTTGGAAGAGACATGGCCATTCATCGTGCCCTTGGACGTATTCAGGAGGAATACAGAGGTGGAACCATTTCACGAGGACTCAGCGTGGTTTGTCGCAGAGATGCCAATGGAAACATTATAACCCCTCCCACTGCAGACACCACCATTTCCTATATCCAGACCTTGGAGACTCACATCAGGACTCTGGAGCTTCGAGTTCATGCTGATACGAAGACAATCAAGAATCTGATGAACCATGAGATTGACCTCGAAGATGACTTGCGGGAAGCCAACTATGAACATGAGTATGAGGTGAAGGATTTCTTAGAGAGGATCGACAAGCTGAACACTCGCATCGCCACTCTGGAGGAACAGATGGACATGGGTGAAAATCTTCATCCCGAGGGAGACATGGCTCCTTTCATCAGCGACGATGATGACTATGAGGAGAGCACCACTGGAGGAGGCTCAGTCACCATGTACTTCTGAGGAAAACTTTAGTTATGCCCTCCATGTATCTTTTATTTTCAACGTTAAGAGCGTAGGTCGATGTGTAGTTTGATTTAGACTTGTATTCCCGATGTTTGACATTGATTGAATAAATGAATGAGTGTTTGGGTGATATGTTTGTTGCATTGCATATGGGTTGTGAATTTCTCCTTTTAGGCCCTTGTTCTATTCTAATTCTCACCCCTCTGAAAACAACAAGATGCCTCGACGACGTGAGTCCGACTTCACCTTCCCGCCGGAACTCACGCAACTTCTTCAGCAGCAGAATGCACTGATGCAGCTATTGATCCACAATCAGACCAACAATCAGAACAACAACCACCACCATCCACCCCAGGCTGACAATCTCACCCGTTTTCTAAGGTTGAACCCTCCAACTTTCTCCAGCAGCACTGAGCCCATTGTAGCAGATGACTGGCTCCATAAGATGGAGAGAGAACTCGTCACCGCTGGATGTACTGATGCTGAGAAAGTGCGCTTTGCCGCACATCAACTGGAAGGACTAGCAGCTTCGTGGTGGGAGAACTACACCACCACATATCCTATTGCTGATGTAACTTGGGAGCAATTCAAGCTTGCTTTTCGCACCGCACATGTGTCAGCTGGAGCTATGAGTCTGAAGAAGCGAGAGTTTCGCAACTTGCGCCAGGGAAATCGTTCTGTGGCCCAGTACGTGGACGACTTCAACACATTGGCTCGTTATGCACCAGGAGACGTGGCCGATGATGCGGCCAAACAAGAGAAGTTTCTGGAAGGACTCAACGATGAGTTGAGCATCCAGCTGGTAGTGGCTACCTTCAACAACTACCAAGAGCTGCTGGACAAGGCCCTCATCTTGGAGGGTAAACAGCAGCAAATTGAGAATCGCAAGCGGAAGTACACTCAGGGGAAGTTTAACTCTGGAGCTCATCAGAAGCCCCGCTACTCCCCGTACTCAGGGAATATCGGATCAGGGACCGGTAAGTTTGGAAGGCACACTCATGCTGTGCACAACCATGGAGGCCACAACCATGGAGGAAATGGGAATGCCCGTCCCAACCATGGCAATTTCAAGACTGACAATGGGAATGGGAACAACAACCAGCACTGTCACGCTCCTACTCAGAAGGATCTGAGCCACATCACCTGTTTCAAGTGCTAGAAGACAGGGCACTATGCTACTGAGTGTCCCCAAAGCAAGCAGGGAAATGGAAACGGCAACTCCATAGCCAAGAAGCCAAATCCGTTTCCTCGTGCCCAGGTGAACCATCTCGACGTGGAAGAAGTTTATGATCAACCCGAGACTGTGGTTGGTAAGTTTTTATTGCATTCACGTCCAGTTACAGTACTTTTTGATTCCGGTGCAACTCATTCATTCATATCAAGGGTAGTTGTGGATAAGTATGGTTTGCCTACCAAAACCCTTAGTCAGCCTATTAAGGTCAGTTCCCCAGGAGGTATGATGATGGCAGGGATAGGATGCCATGCCTTGAAACTTAATATAGGAAACCATGTTTTCCCCACCGACCTCATCGTCTTAGAATCCCAGGGATTGAATGTAATCCTAGGCATGGATTGGATGACCAAGTATGAAGGAAATCTTGATTGCCCCAGCAAGTCTGTTTCACTCACCACCCCAGAGAAAAAGAGGATTAAGTATGTATCCCGACGCACCCAGATGAGTGCTCGATTAAATTCCCTCACAGGAGTTGTTCAGGAGGAAGTACCTGTGGTAAAAGACTTTCCAGATGTATTCCCGGAAGAATTACCAGGCATGCCACCAGATAGGGAGATTGAGTTCCTAATAGAGCTACAACCAGGGACAGCCCCAATTTCCAAGAGACCCTATCGGATGCCTGCAAATGATTTAGTGGAAATCAAGAAGCAGATTAAGGAACTATTGGACAAGGGATATATTCGCCCAAGTTCTTCCCCTTGGGGAGCCCCAGTTCTTTTGGTGGAGAAGAAGGATAAAACCTTGAGAATGGTAGTCGATTATCGTGCCTTGAACGAGGTGACTATCAAGAACAAGTACCCTCTACCGATGATTAATGACTTGTTTGATCATCTAGTAGGCGCCAAAGTATTCTCCAAGATAGATCTTCGATCAGGGTATCACCAACTGAAGATTCGCGAACAGGATATACCCAAAACAGCTTTCACCACAAGGTATGGCTTGTATGAGTATACTGTCATGTCCTTTGGTTTGACTAATGCTCCTGCCTACTTCATGAATATGATGAACAAGGTGTTTATGGAATATTTGGACAAGTTTGTCATGGTGTTCATCGATGAAATTTTGATATTCTCCAAGCACGAGGAACAACACAAGGAACATTACGTTTAGTTCTGGAGAAACTGAGAGAGCATCAGTTATATGCCAAGTTCAGCAAGTGTGAATTTTGGCTGACGGAAGTCGGATTCCTTGGACATGTTATTTCCGGAGATGGAATAGCAGTGGACCCCGCTAAGGTTGAAGCCGTCACCGAGTGGAAACCACCCACTTCAGTTAAGGAGATCTGCAGTTTCCTCGGACTAGCCGGATATTACCGGAGATTCATTGAGAATTTCTCAAAGATTGCCAAGCCCATGACGGAGTTGTTGAAGAAAGAGTCTAAGTATTTTTGGACTGAGGAATGTGAAGCCAGTTTCCAGGAGTTGAAGAAACGTTTGGTCACAGCCCCAGTGTTGATTTTGCTCAATATTCGGAAGGACTTCCAGGTTTACTGTGATGCTTCACGTCAAGGACTTGGAGGAGTACTCATGCAAGATGGAAAGGTTGTAGCTTATGCATCCAGACAACTACGACCTCATGAGTTGAATTATGCCACCCATGATTTGGAACTAGCAGCCGTAGTGCACGCACTCAAGACCTGGAGACATTTCCTTATCGGAAATAGTTGTGATGTTTACACCGACCATAAGATCCTAAAATATATCTTCACGCAGAAAGAGTTGAACCTCAGACAGAGGAGATGGTTAGAGTTAATCAAGGACTATGACATGAGATTACACTACCATCCAGGTAAGGCAAATGTGGTAGCAGATGCCTTGAGTCGGAAAACTTATGTAAACACACTCACAGCGGGAGGATTACCCCAAGAGTTAGCCGATGATCTCAGAGAGCTCAAGCTAGAGATAGTTCCAAGAGGATATGTTGCTACACTGGAGATCCAGTCCACCTTGACCGAAAGAATTCGAGAAGCCCAGAAATCGGACAAGGAAATAACTGAGATTAAGCAAAGAATGGAAGATGGTAAAGCTAAAGGTTTCGTGAGGATGAACACGGAACTTTGTGGTTTGAGAACCGCATCTTTGTGCCCAATGACCCAGAGCTCAGGAAGTTGATACTTCAAGAAGCTCATGATTCCCCTTACTCGATACACCCAGGCAACACCAAGATGTATCTGGATTTAAAAGAAAGTTACTGGTGGACAGGTATGAAGAAAGATATTGCGGAACACGTTGCAATATGTGATGTTTGTCAGCGAGTAAAGTCTGAACATCAGAAACCAGCAGGGTTACTCCAACCGTTGCCGATACCCGAGTGGAAATGGGAAAAGCTTGGTATGGACTTCATCACAGGATTACCCAGGACCCGTTCAGGTTATGATTCAATCTGGGTAGTGGTAGATCGTTTGACCAAGGTGGCTCATTTCATTCCAGTGAAGACCACTTATACCAGCGCTAAGCTAGCCAAGATATATATGACCAGGATCGTATGTCTGCATGGAGTTCCGAGGAGTATCGTGTCAGATAGAGGAACACAATGTACCTCAAAGTTTTGGCATCAGTTACATGAAACTTTGGGTACAAGACTGGAGTTCAGTACAACTTTTCATTCGCAGACCGATGGACAGGCTGAGAGAGTCAACCAGATTCTGGAAGACATGTTGAGAGCTTGTGCGCTAGATTATGGATCTAGTTGGGATGACAATTTACCTTATGCAGCATTCTCGTACAACAACAGTTATCAGACCAGTCTGAAGATGGCCCCTTTCGAAGCCTTATACGGAAGGAGGTGCAGAACACCGTTGACGTGGGATGGTGTTGGAGACCGACAACTTTTTGGTCCCGACCTTATTCGAGATTCAGAAGATAAAGTCAAGCTGATTCGTGATAGACTCAAGATAGCCCAATCTCGACAGAAGAGTTATGCTGACAGCAAACGTAAAGAAGTGACGTATGAAGTGGGAGATCGGGCATATCTTCGTGTGTCCCCGCTTCGAGGAATCAAGAGGTTTGGTGTTAAAGGAAAGTTAGCACCCAGATTCATAGGCCCCTACAAAATTCTTGAACGTAGAGGCGAAGTTTCATACAAACTGGAATTGCCGGAAGGATTGTCTGGAGTTCATGATGTTTTCCATGTTTCCCAGTTGAAGAAATGCCATGCTGAGATGGCTGATATTCCTTTGAGAGACACAGTGCCCCAAGAGGCCATACAACTTGACAGTGATCTGACCTACGAGGAGAAGCCTGTCAGAATCCTTGAGTCTGCCAACAGAGTTACCCACAGCAAGATCATCAAGTTCTGTAAGGTTTTGTGGAGTCACCACACCGAGGAAGAAGCCACCTGGGAATGCGAAGAAGATCTTCGTAGAGACCATCCGCACCTATTTTCTAGCCAACCCGAATCTCGAGGGCGAGATTCATCTTAAGGTGGGTAGGTTTGTAACATCCCAAAATTCCATTTTGGAATGTTATGATATATAGCTATGCATCTATCATCATCATTGCTTGAATACATGTATTGTTGAAATGCTTCTTCTGACATTCTGAAAGCCCTTTCTACTTTCAATGTGTTGCTTTCACCTATTTGTAAATCTTGGTAAAATGTTCAAAATAAGAGGGGAGTAACATTACACTCCACACCAGGGTCATCTTGGTGATATATTTGAATAATAAGAACCAGGGGGTCTTTTGAAAAATATTTGCAAAAGGTTTTAAAACCAAATAGGCAATTTCTAAAAATATTATTTTTTCAAAGTATTCAAATGACAGAATAAAAATGTTCAATAAATGGCATTTATTATTCTGTTAATTTTGATATATAATACTCCTACATTTAGAAATGTTTTGAATGTTTTTAAAGACGTTTTACTGTTCTGGTTATTAAAAACAGTAACGGTTTTGTAATTAAACGGGCCGGCCCACGGGCATTTATTAGCGAATTGATTTCCAGCCGGTCGACCGACGCGCAGTAACCACTCTCCCTCTCTCTGACACCGGATCCCACCCCGACCGACCGTTCGCCCCGCGCGGTCGCCTCCTTCCTCCCGCACGCGCCATCGCCGCCAGGACTCTCTCCCCGGATCTCCCTCCTCTCTCCTCCCCGCACCCACCCGAGCACTCTATAAATAGAGCCCCTCCTCCGCGCTCCATTTCCACCCCGACCCCCTCTCTCCCGTCGCCAGAGCGTCGCAGGAGAGCTCACCGGAGTTACTCCGACCACCGAACACCCCATCGCTCGTGCCCGTCGCTCCACTCTCCCCCTCGCCCCTCCGATCCCACCATTCGACGCCGGACGTCAACTGCAGTCGCCCGGACCCCTTCAACGCCTCCCTCGACCACCAGAGCCCCTCGCTGATGACCTCGCCGTCTCGGAAACCCGCCGGGGATCCCCTCGCAGGCGACCTCATCCTCTGTGAGCACCCCCACCCGTTCGATCTGGATCTGACGATCCAGATTAGATCGTTTCTATTCGCGAACCGGTATCCTTTTAGGTTTGGTTGACTGCCCGTAACCCCGCTCGCACACCCCCTTAGCCACTCGCACGCTGCCACGTAGCCCCTGGCCGTCCGGTAGTTTTCTGTTTTTTTTCTGTTTTATTTTAGTTAACAAAAACTTTTCAAATTTGTTTTAGCTATAACTTTTAATATGTTTAATGTTTTAAGTTTATTCTTTTTGCAATAGGTCACATTTTTCATGTAGTTTCACCCTGTACTTTTAGATTTTAAATTTGAACTATAAAATTTGAATTTAGTCAAATTTGCTCAAATCATTCAAATCTGAATAACTAGAGTTTGAAAATAGATTTTGATATGAATCTTTTTGCTACTGTTTGATATTGGTTAGGACTATCACCATGTTTAGTTTGAGAATTTTTAGGATGATTTTGATTAGTGTTCTAGCTATAAACAGAATCTGCCTAGTATTATAGTATAGTTTTATTTACTTAGTTTTCGTTAGTTTAATTTAGATTTGGTTTTAATTTGTTTAGTAGGTTCTGTTGATTAAACATTTAGTGTTTTACTTATTGTTAATAAAAATATAAAATTGTTTAGTTTATTTCTTTGTTAATATAGGAATCACAACTTCTTTTCAAATAGGTTTAATTTGATTAAAACAACTAGTTTAGCAATAGATTTCATTGAACAAAGTTTTATATAATTTAATTTTGTTTTCTAAGACAAGTTTATTTGTAAATTCTTCCTGTTAAGAACATGTTTTGTTAATAAATAATAAGTTTTATTTTTCTCTTTTGTTAGTAAAACTATAGTTGTTTCATATAGTGTTTATCAAAACTTTTAAAAAAAACTTTACTAAAGTTTTTCTTACAAAACTTTAAATTGATTTTATTCTGTTTATTAGTAAAAATATTTATTGTTCACTTGCTGTCAACCATTGTTTTGTTAATACAAATAGGTTTCATTATGTTAGTAGTGTTTTATCAATCATCTTCTAGAAAACAAAACTTAGTGTGTTTTTCTTACTTGTGATTTGTGCATTGTTTTGTCTTGATTGTTTACTAGTTCATGGTTGATGGTTGTGAGTTACAATATTTTGTTGTATGCTTATTTGAGTGCTCTTGTTTGCTTCGTTAGATTATCCGGAGTGCGAAGCTTGTTACTTAGAGTCACTCACGTACGAAGATCATCAATCAGGCAAGTCACTTTGATCATGTTTACCCATGTTTTATATGCATTAGTTCTACCATATTCCCCAATTGCATGCAAGATAGGTTAGTTGGAAACTTGGTTACATTGTAGTAGTATCATGTGGTAGGAAACCCCCTCTCAACCCTTGACACATTGGCCCTAGGAAACGTTGTTTTACTTTTTGCTATGCTATTAGTAGACGGGGTTGGTTGTGTGATTCATGAGAGTTGAGAGAGTTAATAATTTCAAGACCTACATAATGATCAAGATTTCAAGACTCCGAGTTTTCAACATACCTCTGGGTGGATGATGGTTGAACGACACCCTAGATAAACCAGTGGATTTGCCTAGGTGATGCTGGAGATGGCCAGTATTCACGCGGAAAGATCCACCCAGGCACAAAGAGATGGATGGGTGCCTCAAGACCCAAGGCTTACTTGCACAGCCACAAGTCATTATGGGCTCTGGCTTGGTTGGATATCGTGGTGACCCTGGACAGGCGGTGCTACGAGATGTAGAAGAACGGTAGGAAAGGATGGGCACCGACAGAGTCGCAGGGAAACCCTTTGGAAGACCATGTTTTGGTCATCCGTTTCTCAAACACCCTGAAGTGCGAGAAATCAAACGGAGGTGACCAAATTTTTTGGGGAACGTGTGCAAAACTCTGCAGAGTAATCAAACCTAATCGATTAGCCGTGTCCACGGTCATGGACGACTTGAGCCAAAGGAACTGAAACTTCCGGAAACTCTCAACACAATTAATATGATGATGTGGGTATTAATAACTTGGGTATGAAATTTGGTTGGTGGAACCATTTCATTAATCAACCAACTTAGTAATAATTTTTGCTTACCCCTCTCTTGATGTAGGAAAAATTGGCTTTACGCGAAAACTTACCACCCCACCTGCCATATAAGCATGTAGATTAGATGATTATCTTTTCACCCCTCTCTTGTGACTTTGCCGACATATTCCATATGCTGACCTACACGGCTGCAACGTATCATGTTGCAGAGTACTTTTCCGACCAGGAGTGAGGACACGTTCTACGCTCGGTGAGATGCCCTTGGAGTCAGATGGACTCATCTACCTTCGACGCTTCCGCAAGATTTAGACATTCTCATGAGTTGGCCTTCAGCCACTTTATTGTAATCTTTATTGTAATAAAGGACTCGATATGAGATTTCGCTTAATATAATGCTGTGTGATTTCCCTTTGATATATACATTGATGTACCGTGTGTGTACCAGCATGATCTTGGGATGGTACGGAAACACCGGAGATTGGACCTTTCAGGTCGGGTCACTACATTGTGCTATGCTTATGATCGGGTCTTGTCCATCACATCATTCTCCTAATGATGTGATACCGTTATCAACGACATCCAATGTCCATGGTCATGAAACCATGGCCATCTATTGATCAACGAGCTAGCCAACTAGAGGCTCACTAGGGACATATTGTGGTCTATGTATTCACACATGCATTACGGTTTATGGTTAATACAATTGTAGCATGAACAATAGACAATTACCATGAACAAAGAAATACAATAATAACCATTTTATTATTGCCTCTAGGGCATATTTCCAACAGTCTCCTACTTGCACTAGAGTCAATAATCTAGTTACATTGTGATGAATCGAAGACCCATAGAGTTCTGGTGTTGATCATGTTTCACTCGTGAGAGAGGTTTAGTCAACGGATCTGCGACATTCAGATCTGTATGTACTTTACAAATATCTATATCTCCTTCCTGAATGTAATCACGAATGGAGTTGAAGCAGCATTTGATGTGTCTTGTCTTCTTGTGAAACCTGGGCTCCTTGGCAAGGGCAATAGCTCCAGTGTTGTCACAGAATAGAGTCATCAGGCCCGACACATTGGGAATCACTCCTAGGTCGGTGATGAACTCCTTCATCCAGACTCCTTCCTTTGCTGCTTCCAAAGCAGCTATGTACTCCGCTTCACATGTAGATGCCTCCACGAAGCTTTCCTTGCTGCTGCACCAGCTTACTGCCCCTCCATTCAAAATATACACGTATCCAGTTTGTGACTTGGAGTCATCCGGATCTGTGTCAAAGCTAGCATCGACGTAACCCTTTACGACGAGCTCTTCGGCACCTCCATAAACGAGAAACATGTCCTTGGTCCTTTTCAGGTACTTTAGGATGTTCTTGACCGCTGTCCAGTGTTCCGCTCCGGGATCACTTTGGTACCTCCCTACCATACTTATGGCAAGGTTCACATCAGGTCTGGTACACAGCATGGCATACATAATAGAGCCTATGGGTGAAGCATAGGGAATGACACTCATATCTTCTCTATCCTTTGCCGTGGTCAGGTATTGAGTCGTACTCAATCTCACACCCTGTAACACAGGCAAGAACCCCTTCTTGGACTGATCCATAATGAAATTCTTCAATATCTTGTTAAGGTATGTGCTTTGTGAAAGACCTATGAGGCGTCTCGATCTATCTCTATAGATCTTGATGCCTAATATGTAAGCAACTTCTCCAAGGTCCTTCATTGAAAAACACTTATTCAAGTAGGCCTTTATGCTTTCCAAAAGTTCTATATTATTTCGCATCAACAATATGTCATCCACATATAATATGAGAAATGCTACAAAGCTCCCACTCACTTTCTTGTAAATACAGGGTTCTTCATAAACATGTATAAACCCAAATGCTTTAATCACCTCATTAAAGCGAATGTTCCAACTTCGAGATGCTTGCATCAGCCCATAGATGGACCGCTGGAGCTTGCATACCTTGTTCGCATATTTAGGATCGACAAAACCTTTTGGCTGCATCATATACAGTTCTTCCTTAAGGAAGCCATTAAGGAATGGCATTTTGACGTCCATTTGCCAGATCTCATAATCATAAAATGCGGCAATTGCTAACATGATTCGGACGGACTTTAGCATCGTTACGGGTGAGAAAGTCTCATTGTAGTCAACTCCTTGAACTTGTCGATAAACCTTAGTGACAAGCCGAGCCTTATAGACAGTCACATTAGCATCCGCGTTCATCTTCTTCTTAAAGATCCATTTATTTTCTATGGCTCGCTTATCATCAGGCAAGTCCACGAAAGTCCATACTTTGTTCTCATACATGGATCCTATATCGGATTTCATGGCTTCAAGCCATTTGTTGGAATCCGGGCCCGCCATCTCTTCTTCATAGTTTGAAGGTTCACCGTTGTCCAACAACATGATCTCCATGACAGGGTTTCCGTACCACTCTGGCGCGGAACGTGTCCTAGTGGACCTTCGAATATCAACTTGATCTGAAGTTTCATGATCATCATCATTAACTTCCTCTCTAGCTGGTGCAGGCTCCACAAAAACAACTTCCTGTGCTGCGCTACTCTCCAGTTCGAGTGGAGGTACAATTACCTCATCAAGTTCTATTTTCCTCCCACTTACTTCTTTCGAGGTAAACTCTTTCTCTAGAAAGGATCCATTATTGGCAACAAAGACTTTGCCTTCTGATCTGAGGTAGAAGGTATACCCAACAGTTTCTTTGGGGTATCCTATGAAGACGCACTTATCCGCTTTGGGTTCGAGCTTCTCAGGTTGAAGTTTCTTCACATAAGCATCGCATCCCCAAACTTTCAGAAATGACAACTTAGGTTTCTTTCCAAACCATAATTCATACGATGTCATCTCAACAGATTTAGACGGTGCCCTATTTAAAGTGAATGCGGCAGTCTCTAATGCATATCCCCAAAATGATAGCGGTAAGTCGGTAAGAGACATCATAGATCACACCATATCCAATAGAGTGCGATTGCGACGTTCAAACACACCATTTCGCTGGGGTGTGCCAGGTGGCGTGAGTTGTGAAACAATTCCACATTTCCTTAGGTGCATGCCAAACTCGTGACTTAAATATTCTCTGCCACGATCAGATCGTAGGCACTTTATTTTCCTGTCATGTTGATTCTCTACCTCACTCTGAAATTCCTTGAACCTTTCAAAGATTTCAGACTTGTGTTTCATTAAGTAGGCATACCCATATCTTCTCAAGTCATCACCGAGGGTGAGAACATAACGGTACCATCGCGAGCCTTGACGCTCATTGGACCGCATACATCGGTATGTATTATTTCCAGCAAGTCAGTTTCTCATTCCATTGTTTCGGAGAACAGAGTCTTGGTCATCTTGCCCATGAGGCATGGTTCGCACGTGTCAAATGATTCGAAATCAAGAGACTCAAAAAGTTCATCAACATGGAGTTTCTTCATGCGTTTGACACCAATATGACCAAGGCGGCAGTGCCACATGTAAGTGGGACTATCGTTATCAGTTTTACATCTTTTGGTACTCACACTATGGACATGTGTAACATCACGTTCGAGATTCATCAAAATAAACCATTGACCAATGGGGCATGGCCATAAAAAATTTCTCTCATATAAATAGAACAACCATTATTCTCAGATTTAAATGAGTAGCCATCTTGCATCAAACGAGATCCAGATACAATGTTCATGCTCAAAGCTGGTACTAAATAACAATTATTGAGGCGTGCCGACGGCGATCACATCAACCTTGGAACCATTCCTGATGCGCATCGTCACCTCATCCTTTGCGAGCCTCCGCTTATTCCACAACTCCTGCTTGGAGTTACAAATGTGAGCAACTACACCGGTATCAAATACCCAAGAGCTACTACGAGCGCTGGTAAGGTACACATCAATAACAAGTACATCACATATACCTTTAACGTTGCCGACCTTCTTATCCGCTAAGTACTTGGGGCAGTTCCGCTTCTAGTGACCCTTGCAATAAAAGCACTCAGTCTCAGGCTTGGGTCCATTCTTGTTCTTCTTCCCCGCAACTTGCTTACCGGGCGCGGAAACTGCTTTGCCGTCCTTCTTGAAGTTCTTGTGACCCTTGCCTTTCTTGAAACTAGTGGTCTTATTTACCATCAACACCTGATGCTCCTTTTTGATCTCGACCTCTGCTGATTTCAGCATAGAGTACAACTCAGGAATGGACTTCTCCATACCCTGCATGTTGTAGTTCATCACAAAGCTCTTGTATCTAGGTGGAAGCGACTGGAGGATTCTATCAATGATCGAGTCATCAAGAAGATTAACTCCCAGCTGAGTCAAGCGGTTGTGCAACCTAGAAATTTTGAGTATGTGCTCACTGACAGAACTATTTTCCTCCATCTTACAACTGAAGAACTTGTCGGAGACATCATATCTCTCGACCCGCGCATGAGCTTGGAAAACCAGTTTCAGCTCTTGGAACATCACATATGCCCCGTGTTTCTCAAAACGCTTTTGGAGCCCTGGTTCTAAACTATAAAGCATGCCGCACTGAACCAGGGAGTAATCAACACAGCGTGACTGCCAAGCGTTCATAACGTCTTGATCCTCTGGGAAAATGGGTGCGTCACCTAGCGGTGCATCAAGGACATACAATCTTTTGGAAGCTATGAGGATGATCCTCAAGCCACAGACCCAGTCCGCATAGTTGCTTCCATCATCTTACAGCTCGGTTTTCTCTAGGAACGCGTTGAAGTTGAGGGTGACATTAGCGTTCGCCATTGGATCTACGATATAGATTGTAAAGACAATTTTAGACTAAGTTCATGATAATTAAGTTCACATAATCAAATTATTTAATGAACTCCCACTTAGATAGACATCTCTCTAGTCATCCAAGTGACACATCCACGTCAACTAGTCCGTGTCCGATCATCATGTGAGACGGACTAGTCATCCATGGTGAACATCTCCATGTTGATCATATCTTCTATACGACTCATGTTCGACCTTTTGGTCTTCCGTGTTCCGAGGCCATGTCTGTACATGCTAGGCTCGTCAAGTCAACCTAAGTGTATCGCGTGTGTAAATTTGGCTTACACCCGTTGTATGTGAACGTTAGAACCTATCACACCCGTTCATCACATGGTGCTTCAGAACAACGATCCTTAGCAACGGTGCATAGTTAGGGTGAACACTTTTCTTGAAATTTTAGTGAGAGATCATATTATTTAGCTACCGTCGTTCAAAGCAAATAAGATGTAAACGTGATAAACATCACATGCAATCAATATAGTGACATGATATGGCCAATATCATCTTGCTCCTTTGATCTCCATCTTCGGGGCACCATGATCATCACTGTCACCGGCATGACACCATGATCTCCATCATCGTGTCTTCATGAAGTCGTCTCGCCAACTATTACTTCTACTACTATGGCTAACGATTAGCAATAAAGTAAAGTAATTACATGGCGTTTATGATCGATACGTAGGTCATACAATAAATTAAGACAACTCCTATGGCTCCTACCGGTTGTCATACTCATCGACATGCAAGTCGTGAATCATATTACAAGAACATGATCAATCTCATACATCACAATGCATCACATCACATCCTTTGGCCATATCACATCACAAGGCATATGCTACAAAAACAAGTTAGACGTCCTCTAATTTGTAGTTGCAAGTTTTTACGTGGCTGCTATAGGTTTCTAGCAAGAACATTTCTTACCTACGCCAAAACCACAACGTGATATGCCAATTGCTATTTACCCTTCATAAGGACCCTTTTCATCGAATCCAATCCGACTAAGGTGGGAGAGACAGACACCCGCTAGCCACCTTATGCAACAAGTGCATGTCAAGCGGTGGAACCGGTCTCACGTAAGCGTACGTGTAAAGTTGGTCCGGGTTGCTTCATCCCACAATACCACCGAATCAAGATAAGGCTACTAACGGTAAGAAAATTAACAAGATCGGTGCCCACAACAACTTGTGTTCTACTCATGCATAGATTCTATGCATAGACCTAGCTCATGATGCCACTGTTGGGAGACGTAGTAGTAAATCAAAAAAATTCCTACGATCACCAAGATCCATCTATGGAGAAACAAGCAACATGTAAGGGGAGAGTGCATCTTCATACCTTTGAAGATCGCAAAGCGGAAGCGTTACAAGAATGCGGTTGGTGGATTTGTACTCGCAGCGATTCAAATCGCGGTGGATTCCGATCTTAGCGCCGAACAATGGCGCCTCCGCGTTCAACATATGTGCAGCCCGATGACGTATCCTATGCCTTGATCTAGAAAGAAGGAAGGAGAGGTTGAGGGAGACCTCCGGTAGCATGACGACATGGTGACGGTGGAGCTGCGTGGTACTCCGACAGAGCTTCGCTAAGCACTGTGGAGAACGAGGAGTAGGAGGAGTAGGGCTGCGCTGAGGGAGGAAGAAACTTGTGTGTTGGCAGCCCCCAAAACCCCCACTATATATATGAGGAGGGGAGGAGGGTGCGCAGCCCCTACGTTTCCCACCCTAGGGTGGTGCGGCAGCCCTAGATGGCATCTTGGCCGGAGGCCAAGAGGGGAGAGGGGAGGGCGGCGCCCTAGGTGGGCCTTAGGCCCATATACGCCTAGGGTTCCCCCCTTCCCACCTTGCCGCGCCTTGGGCTAGGTTGGAGGGCGCACCAGCCCACTCTGTGGCTGGTCCCTTCCCACTCTAGGCCCATGCAGCCTTCCGGGGCTGGTGGCCCCTCCCGGTGGACCCCTGGAACCCTTCTGGTGGTCCCGGTACGTTACCGGTGATGACCGAAACACTTCCGGTAACCAAATCCTCACTTCCTACATATCATTCTTTACCTCCAGACCATTCCGGAGCTCCTCGCGACGTCCGGGATCTCATCCGGGACTCTGAACAACCTTCGGTAACCACATACACTATTTCCCTATAACCCTAGCGTCATCGAACCTTAAGTGTGTAGACCCTACGGGTTCGGGAGACACGTAGACATGACCGAGACACCTCTCCAGTCAATAACCAACAGCGGGATCTGGATACCCATGTTGTCTCCCACATGCTCCATGATGATATCATCGGATGGACCATGATGTCAGGGATTCAACCAATCCCATATACAATTCCCTTTGTCTATCGGTATGATACTTGCCCGAGATTCGATCGTCAGTATCCCTATACCTTGTTCAATCTCTTTACTGGCAAGTCTCTTTACTCATTCCGTAACACATCATCCCATGGTTAACTCCTTAGTCACATTGAGCTCATTATGATGATGTCTTGCCGAGTGGGCCCAGAGATACCTCTCCGTCACACGGAGTGACAAATCCCAGTCTCGATTCGTGCCAACCCAACATACACTTTTTGAGATACTCGCAGTGTACCTTTATAGCCACCCAGTTATGTTGTGACATTTGGCACATCTAAAGTATTCCTACGGTATCCGGGAGTTGCACAATCTCATGGTCTAAGGAAATGATACTTGACATTAGAAAAGCTTTAGCAGATGAACTACATGATCTTGTGATATGCTTATGAT
Source organism: Hordeum marinum (assembly GCA_022496015.1). Classification (NCBI taxonomy): domain Eukaryota; kingdom Viridiplantae; phylum Streptophyta; class Magnoliopsida; order Poales; family Poaceae; genus Hordeum; species Hordeum marinum. Next base: position 213,022,359 of record CM039672.1, on the reverse strand, counting down.
TGGGTCTTGTCCATCACATCATTCTCCTAATGATATGATCCCGTTATCAACGACATTCAATGTCCATGCTCATGAAACTGTGACCATCTATTGATCAATGAGCTAGCCAACTAGAGGCTCACTAGGGACATAATGTGGTCTATGTATTCACACATGCATTGCGGTTTCTAGTTAATACAATTGTAGCATGAACGATAGACAATTATCATGAATAGGAAATACAATAATAACCATTTTATTATTGCCTCTATAGGGCATATTTCCAACAAGTTTTACGTGGATGCTACGGGTATCTAGCAAGAACAATTATCACCTATGCAAAACCACAATGGTGATACATAAGTTGCTTTTCAACCTTCTCAAGGACCGCCTTTGTCAAATCCGATCCAACTAAAGTAGGAGAAACAGACACCTGCCAGCCATATTTGTGCAACAAAGTTACACGTCAGTCAATGGAACCGTTCTCTCATGAGCGTACGAGTAAGGTTGGCCTGAGCCTATTCATCCCACAATACCGCTGAACCAAAACACGACCAAGGGAGGAAGCAATCTAAGCATCAACGCCCACAAACTCTTTTGTGTTCTACTCGAGATCTCATCTACACATATACCTAGCTCTCATACCACTGTTGGGGAACGTTGCATGGGAAACTAAAAAATTCCTATGCACACGCAAGATCTATCCATGGTGATGAGCATCTACGAGAGGGAGAGTGGATCTACATACCCTTGTAGATCGCTAACCGGGAAGCGTTAAGAAACGCGGTTGATGTAGTCGAACGTCTTCGTGATCCAAATCGCCGAGCGTCTCGCGATCCCATCATGATCCGTCCCGCGATCCAATCATGATTCGTCCTGCTATCCCATCATGATCCGTCTCGCGATCTAATCACGAATCATCTCGCGATCTTGATCATGGTCCTTCCAATCTAGCGCCGAACGGACGGCACCTCCGCGTTCAACACACGTACAGCTCGATGACGATCTCCGCCTTCTTGATTCAGAAAGAGGGAGCGGAGAGGTAGATGAGTTCTCCGGCAGCGCGACGGCATGGGGGCGATGGTGGTGGAACAATTCCAGTAGGGCTTCGCCTAAGCACTGCTGAAACGATCTAGAGGAGAAACTATGATCTAGAGGAGAGGGTAGCACATGGCTATTAGGGTTAGCTTTCCCCTCTAAATCCTCTAGTATATATAGGAGGAAGGGAGGGGAGGAGGCAGCCTCAAACCCTCAAGGTTTGGTCAAAATTCGAGGTCAGTAGGACACCTCCTTTCCACTTGGAAACTCTTTCCACGTCTCCACCTTTTGGGGTTTCCCACCCCTAGCTGCTTGGGTCTTAGTGGGGGCTTAGTACAGCCCACCAGGGGCTGGTTTGACTCCTCCCACAGCCCATGAGGTCCTTTGGGTCGAGACACCCCTCCCGATGGTCTCCCGGCACCCTCCCGGCACTCCCAGTACACTATCGACGAGCCCGAAACTTTTCCGGTGACCAAAACAGGACTTCCTATATATCAATATTTACCTCCGGACCATTCCAGAGCTCCTCGTGACGTTCGGGATCTCATTCGGGACTCCGAAAAACCTTCGGTCACCACCATACATAACTCTATACTACCGAAATGTCACCGAACCTTAAGTGCGCAGACCTTGTGGGTTCGGGAACTATGTAGACATGACTGAGACACCTCTACGGCCAATAACCAATAGTGGGACTTGGATGCCCATATTGGTTCCTACATATTATATGAAGATCTTTATCGGTTGAACCTCTATGTCAAGGATTCAGTTGATCCCATATGTTGTTCCCTTTGTTCTTCGGTATGTTACTTGCCCAAGATTCGATTGTCGGCATCTTCATAACCTAGTTCAATCTCGTTACTGGCAAGCCTCTTTTACTCGTTCCGTAATACAATATCCTGTGGCTAACACTTAGTCACATTGCTTGCAAGGCTTATTGTGATGTTGTATTACCGATTGGGCCCTGAGATACCTCTCTGTCACACGGAGTAACAAATCCCAGTCTTGATCCATGCCAACCCAACAGACACCCTCGGAGATACCTGTAGAGCACCTTTATAGTCATCCAGTTATGTTGCAATGTTTGATGCACACAAGGTACTCCTCCGGTGTCAGTGAGTTGCATGATCTCATGGTCATAGGAACATGTACTTGACATGCAGAAAATTATAGCAATAAACTGATACGATCATATGCTACGTTTATAGTTTGGGTCTTGTCCATCACATCATTCTCCTAATGATGTGATCCCGTTATCAAATGACATCTCATGTCCATGTCTAGGAAACCTTGACCATCTTGGATCAACGAGCTAGTCTATTAGAGGCATACTAGGGACATGGTGTTGTCTATGTATCCACACATGTATCTGAGTTTACGATCAATACAATTATAGCATGGATAATAAACGATTATCATGAACAAGGAAATATGATAATAACTAATTTATTATTGCCTCTGGGGCATATTTCCAACATGACGTAGTTCCGCTTCTTGGTGGGTGGCGGAAACAACGAGTGGGGTCAGACAAAGCTCCTATCATTGAGGAGCACGGGTAGGGATGACTCCATGGTGCCCCTCTTCCTCAACTTCCTGTCCACCGGCCTAGTGCCGACCTTCTCAGATTTCTTTCTGGCAAACTTGGATAAGTACCAACTTCGCATGCTACACCTCCGTGCAAATGCGGTGTTGGGATGGCGATATTTTCCCACTTGTGCGAGTGATTCATTGGGGGTGAGGCCGCCTTTGGAGCTCTTTTGACACTTCTTCGCCATATGCTCGGTATCCGGAATCAAGTGTCTGGCTGTGTGACCTTCCACTACACTGGGAAGAGAGATGATGTCAACTTCATTCTTCCCAACCTCTAGTCCCACGTGAAGGAGTGGCGCCGGAACGGGGTGCTCGTAAAGACCCCATAGAATTCTCCATGGCTCTGGGAGCCTGTCGCTCCGGTGGAGAAGGATGACGGGTGGGTGATCCAACCTAGGAGAGAAGCCTTTGGGCTAGTGCTCCGACGCGTCCGCCTTGTCATGGAGAATGGCCTTGACAAACGCGTGGTGTCACAAAAATAATTTCGACTGCGATTGGATCCCACAACTAGGAAAAATGCTACTAGTAGCGCTGGTTTTTTGACTAACAGTAGCGTGGGTACCCGTGCCACTGCTAGGATGCTACAACTATTTTTTTATTTGTAGCGCTTGTTCTACCCACGCTACTGGTAAAAGACATACCAGTAGCGTTGATGCCCCACACTACTACTATTTCACATCAGCGCTACTATTAACAGAATAGTAGTAGCGCTTGTATGATACACCAACGCTACTAGTAACTAATTAGGATTTAAAAAATAAAAATCTAACTAATCCAGTTTAGACATACATTTCATAGTACTCACATACATGCATTTCATAATACGTACATATTATGCATACAATCAATCAGACATATTTGATATAGATAATTAATACACACACATATATATATACAATATACGCCATGCGTATAGGTCGTCCTCGTCAGCACCTCCACAAGCCCGTGTTGGTGGTGTTGATGTCATCGTCGTCGCCGCCAGAGCCCGATGTCGATATCGATGCCACCGTCGCCGCCATAGCCCCATGTTGATATCGTTGTCGTCGCCACTACAACTTCATGTCCTTGTCAAAAAACAGGCCAATCCTAGAAATTAGGGAAAACCCAACTTAAGAAGGATACAGTGCTAGGTACGACCACAAGTGAAATGAGATAAGGAATTCCAAGGCAGTACCAAATCTTATTATAGATTTTGAATCCAAGCATTTGAGACAAATTGCAACAACTAAAGGTTGTGCACCAAGTAGAAGTAATTCCCAGGTCATTCGCAAGCAAGCACGCAAGAAGGCATCAACAACAATAGATGTATTACCAACATTGTACCATTTATTGTTAGGTCATTTCAATTTAACTCATGTATTATTGTTGTAGTACTAGTAATCATCAGCAGTAACAACACTTGGTGTGCCAATCAATAAGCATCAGAACCAACAATGATCTATCTAGATACACAGTGGTACTAGTATTACGGTCTATTTGACTAGCAGAAAAACAGAGTTGGTCTAAACCATAACAAAGGGGAGTTTGTAGGTACCTGGGTTTGGTCGTGGATGCTGATTTCAGATCCGAAGTCTTCCTGAAGCTACAGTTTGCAAGCGACAAAGAGGAAGCAGATGGCGACCGAATTCTCCCACCATGCCTGAGGAGCGGCCACCGTGGCGACAAGAGCAGAACTGATAGCAGCAACATCTGAACCTGCAATAGTGTCAGGAAGAGAGCAGATCATGGTGGTTTGCTGCGGCTCCTCTCCTCTCCCTCTTCCACCTACAACATCTGAACCAGTGAAAATGCCAAGTGTCACTGAAGAACAGAAACAACACCAGATATTGTTTGAAGAATCTCAAATTCAATATTCAGAAACTGCCACCATAGAAAGGATGGAACCTAGTGCTAACCGGAGTTTAGTTACAAGTAGCCCCATGTCCAACAAACAATAGGCATACACCCTATTTATTCTTAAACAAAAAAAGGAAGGGGCTGTTTAAGTGGTTTTGCTTCAGATCAAGAACATGTACAACAAATTACTTATTAGCAATGCAAGGTTGATGTATCAAAACTAACTCGCATGAGCTAATTGCCTAGGAACCGTCAGTAGCATTGTGAAATGAGGTATGTATGGTATATCTAGCTAGTCGCCTACGCACGGTGAAAATCATGTCTGCCGCCTAGGCGGCTGGATGTATATGAACTAATACAGGCAGGCAACAACATCTCATCCTTGAATCTGATGTATATAAACTAGTATATGAACCCATACCGGAGCAAGCCACCAGTGCAAGGAAGGAGGTGGAAGGGCATACCAAGGCAACACCGGTGAGGGAGACCGCAAGCTCCGGCCTCGCCATCCCCGGTTGTGGTAGATTCCGGCAAGAACACAGGGGCGCCTAAAACCCTAGCTGTGGGTAAGGGTGCATGCATTGAGGCACGGACCTAGATAGAGGGGAGGGAGGGGAGGAGCTTGGGGGGGCTTGGAGGCGTTTTGCACGCAGCTGGAGCTCACCACAATCGGCCGACATGGGTGTGGCGATGGCGAGGAGATGGTGGTGGATAATATCTCGACCGAGGGGTGGGGTGAGATTCATTAGAGAGTGTTTTTTAGGGAGAGAGAGTTTGCTGGGATGGGAGTGGACCAGGGGTGGGCGGTGCTGTTAGTAGCGTGGGTTTATACCCCACGCTACTACTATCAACTTAGTAGCAGCGCGGATTTATAACCCTCGCTACTACTATGGCATGTCCCCAGGGGGCAAGGTAGAGACCACTTAGTAGTAGCGAGGGGTATAATCCCACGTTACTACTATCAACTTAGTAGTAGCGACGGGTATAAACCCGCGCTACTAGTAAGTACCAGTAGCGATGGGTAAAAACCCACGCTACTAGTAAGCGCCTATCTATAAGCTTTTTCCTACTAGTGTCCCGTGCATATCCGACAATAGATGTTGTGGCTGTTCGAGGGTCGTCGGGACCCAAGGTGCCTCCGTTGGTCATTCATTGACGCGATCGGTTGGAGTGGGTCATGAAGACCCCGTTCCATGCCAAGGATGCCCTAGGCCTCCCTCCCTCTGTTTGGATGCTATATGGTGAAGCTGTGCGTGAGGCCATCCTAGCAGATCTGCCGGAGAGCGATATGTGGGTATTTCCCTTGAAGAGCCGATCTCGAACACTCAAATCCTCTTTCACAATGATCGAATGAGGCTTCTTCGAGCACTAGCAAAACCGAGGAGGAGGAGAGGGTTCACAGGGGTGGAGACGACATCCTCGACCCCAACTACGCAAATTTTGCCCCCGTCGCCTGGCAGGAAGACATGGCCATCCCCTCCTGTAAGTTGGTTTCCTCCTTCAGGAAGGGGTTGCTAAACAGGGGATGGAGCCCCAAGGATGAGTTAGTGTCCGCTACTGCTTATGAAGTTGTGTCTTTCTTGTGCATCCACTCATCTTCCTTTTTGGGTGTGCAACCCGTCATCCCTCAACAAAGAATACTACGATGTATGTGTGGGATAAGGTTGTTGGGTGGGGTGACAACCTAGTCCTCGCAGTTGGAAAGGGCTTGGCTGCTCCTGATCTTGGCGGAAATCTTGGTGCATGAGCTCTGCCAAGAGACCTTGAGAGAAGAGGTTATACTACGACATGGATTGGGTTCCTAGGTTCCTAAGCTTGTAGGGGGCTTCTGACTATGTTGTCCTCATGTTTAAGGAGGCTCTTCCTCCACTGTCCTGGTAGTATCGACGACAAGGGAAATTGACATTTTCTAGTTGGATCAATGAGGCAACTAATACGTTCCAACGTATCAGTAATTGATGAAGTATTCATGCCATGTTTGCCTATGTTTACAATAATTTTACATGGTTTTGATGCACTTCATATGATTTATTTAGAACAAACCCGGAATGACGTTGTTTTCAGCAGAATTACCATGGTGTTTTTTGTGTGCAGAAAATAAAAGTTCTCGGAATCGTTTGCTACTTTTTATGAGTTTTTCTGGAGAAAATAAGAAATAATGGAGAGAAGAACCACCGGTGGGGATCCACCTGTGGGCCAGAAGCCAACAGGGCGTGGCCACCCCCTGGCCGTGCCCTGATGGCTGTGGGGCCCACGTGGCTCCGTTTAGCATGATTCCAATGCCAAAAAATCCTATATATACAGAAACCCTCAGAAATAAATAAAGAATTTCTACTCCACCGCCGCAACTCTCTGTATCGATGGAAAACCCATTTGGAGCCTTTCTAGTACCCTACCAGAGGGGGTAAATCATCTCCGATGGCCATCTTCATCATCCTGGCGGCGGCCATGACGAGGAGGGAGTAGTTCACCCTCGGGGCTGAGGGTATGTACGAGTAGCTATGTGTTTAATCTCTCTCTCTCTCGTGTTCTTGAGATGGCATGATGTTGATGTATCACAAGCTTTGTTAATATAGTTGGATCATATGGTATTCTTCCCTTGCTATCTTGTTGTCATGAATTGGACTTTCCCTTTGAGATCTTGTTATGTTGGATTGAATATTTTGGTTTGAGAACACTTGATGTACGTCTTGCATGTGGATACCCGTAGTGACAATGGGGTATTCTATTGATTCACTTGATATATGTTATGGCATCAACTTGCGGATTCCGGTGACTTTGGGGATCTATGCATAGGGTTTCATTGCACATTTTCATACCACGTTCTCCGATAGAAATCTTGGGGTGATCCTTGAAGTTCTTTGTGTTGGATAGAATATGATAGGTCTGAAGTTATTTGATGCATGTCGCATAATTTACCCACGGATACATGAGGTGACATTGGAGTATCTAGGTGACATTAGGGTTGATTGATATGCATCATTGGTGTTATTTTAGTACGAACTCTAGGGTTGTTCGTGACACTTACAGGAATAGCTCAAAAGATTGATTGAAAAGAATAACTCTGAGGTAGTTCTACTACGTACACCAATTTCTTCTTATGTTCTCTGCTAGATAGGAACTTTGGAGTGATTCTTTCTTGCATGTTGAGGGATGATCATATGATTCAACTATGTTAGCATTATTGAGATATTGCACTAGTGAAAGTATGAACCCTAGGCCTTGTTTCCAAGCATTAATATACCGTTTGGCTCCCTGTTTACCACTTGTTACCTTGCTGTTTTTGTATTTTCAGATTACAAAAACCTATTTCTATCATCCATATTGCACTTGTATCACCATCTCTTCGCCGAACTAGTGCACCTATACAATTTGCCGTTGTATTGGCTGTGTTGGGGACACAAGAGATTTCTTGTATTTGATTGCAGGGTTGCTTGAGACAGACCATCTTCATCCTAGAACTCCCACAGATTAATAAACCCTAGGTCATCCACTTGAGGGAAAATTGCTACTGTCCTACGAAACTCTATGCTTGGAGGTCTAACATAGTCTACAAGAATAAAGTTGCGTAGTAGACATCAATGTTGTCTTGGGGATCGGTATAGGGAGAGGTGAGGCCCCGAAGCTTGTCATGAGCGAGGGGGCTACTCGTATCAAGACGCCTTCCATGATTGTTGGTGATGAAGGCGTTGTCCCGGGGGATGTCTGACTGGGAAACAGTGATGCAGGTCTAGCCGCCATGTGAAATATACACCAAAGGGCAATGCTCAGGAGGTGATAGATGTCGGGGAGGATACCATCACCGGAGTTGGCGAGGAAAATATATCCCCGGGGTTTTTTCAGGTGAGGGGGGCATGACGCAGGTTACTGTGAAGGGCCGGGGACTTAGATGCTCTTGCTGAGGGAATCCCCATGGGCACGGTGCCAAATCTTGAGGTCTCCATTGCCAATGACATGGAGGCGGTCCATGCTTCTCTGGAGATCATGACGGAAGGTATCGCCGTTCATGGAAGGGTTGTAGCAAACGATGCCTTGTCGGGTGATGAGGCGGAAGTTGGCGGCTTGTTGATGAAGAGCGGCCCAGTGATGACCACAAGTATCGGGGATCAATCATAGTCCTTTAGATAAGTAAGAGTGTCGAACCCAACAAGGAGCAGAATGAAATGATAAGCACTTTTCAGCAAGGTATTCTCTGCAAATGCTATGAGTACCAATAAAAGATTGTTTTGTAGCAGGATAATTTGTAACAAGTGACAAGTAGCTAAAGTAATGAATGTGTAGCAAGATATCCCAATCCTTTTTGTAGCAAAGAACAGGCCTGAGAGAACTCTTATATATGGCAAACGCTCTCGAGGACACATGTGAATTTCCATCCAGTCATGTTCATCATGTTGAGTTGTTTTGCATTCATTACTTTGATAATTTCATATGTGGGTGGACCGGTGATAAGGTGTTGTTGTTACTTTTACAAGCAACCCACTTATTATTACCCCCTCTCACAAGCATCCGCAACTACGAAAGAAGAATGAAGATAAGCCTAACCATAGCATGAAACATGTGGATCAAAATCAGCCCCTTATGAAATAACGCATAAACTAGGGTATATACTTCTATCACTCTAGCAACACATCATCTACTTATTAATCCAGAATGCCTTCCTTTAGGCCCAAATATGGTGAAGTGTCATGTAGTCGACATTCACACGACACCACTAAAGGAAGCAACAACATACATATCATTAAAATATCGAACGAATACCACCTTCGCATGATTATTTATAACAAGACTTCTCCCATGTCCTCGGGAACAAAAGTAACTACTCATAAATCATCACCATGTTCAATATCAGAGGTATAATAAATATGATTAAGGATGTGAACATATTATCTTCCACCAAGTAAACCAACAATCATCAACTACAAGATGTAATCAACACTAGTAGTAGCCCCCAGGTACTAATCCGAGGTTTTGAGACAAAGATTGAATACAAGAGATGAACTAGGGTTTGAGATGAGATGGTGCTGCTGAACATGTTGATGAAGATTGGTCCTTGCATGAAGGAGGAAGCATTCGTGATGACGATGGCTTCGATTTCCACCTCCCGAAGGGAAGTTCCCCCAACAGAATCTATCTACCAGAGATCAAAAGGGCATTTGCACAGGTTTCCGCCTCGAGACAGTGATGCTTTGTCCCAAAAGTATCCTCTTGATTTTTCTAGGTCAAAACCCATCATATAGGAGAAGAGGGGGGCGGAGGCCGCCTATGCCCCCCCAAGCCATTAGGGAGCGCCTAGGGGGGTGGAGACGCCCTGTTGGCTTGGCACCAACACGTGGACCCCCTCTCTTATATTTTTGCTCCATAAATTCAGATATATTCCACAAAAATTCCCCGTGAAGTTTCAGATCATTTGGAGTCCAATGAAATTTTCAACCTTTTTCTTGGTTTTCATGTCCATAATTCCAGTGTTCGACAATTTCCCTCTTTCTAATGTACCTTGTAAATTCTAAGAGAAAAGTCACACAAATTGTATCATAATGTGTAATAATGACCAAGAATAATATAAATATCAATAATAAATCGTGATGCAAAATGGACGTATCAACTCCCCTAAGCTTAGACCTCGCTTGTCCTCAAGCAAAAGCCGAACTTGATAATAATGACCACATAATTAGGGATAGAGGTGTCGATAAACAATACTGACATGATAGCATCATGAATATTAACATAGCAGCAAGTTCTTATCATTTGACTTCTCATGAACAAGTAACAATCTATCCACAACCTTGAGGTATGAAGCATAAACTTTATTGACAATCAACAAACTTTGTTCGCAGTCATTGAGACAATCACAATTCATCATATCTCGGAGAAGAGTCTATGCAAGAGCTTTTCATTTTAGCAAGTCCACATACTTAACTATCATTTAGTCTTCTATGATTGCTGACACTCAATGCATATTTTTGGAGCAAATGTTTCCATCAAACACATAGGAAGATAAGGGCTTGATCATTTCCGCCACCCAACTTATTTACCTCAAGGACAATGTCAACAATAATGACTCATGATCACCTACATCCAACTGGATATATGTGCCTGGATCTTTCCCGAACACATGATGCTTCCCGACTAAAGAATTAATAGGTTGGAATAGGGATAAACAATATTTACTCTTGCATAAAGTAATTGCATGAAAGTACAAGATAGACCCTTCGTAGAGGGAAGCAGTGGTTGTCATGCACTTTTTATTTTTGGATGTGCAATCTCTTAATGTAAAGTAACGTCACTTTAAATTGCCCCTTACGATAGCAACCCTTATTATGCAGTCTGTCACTTTTCTTTCTTTGCCATCACAAGATCGTACAAAGCTTATTTTCCCTTACAATAAAAGACCATACATATTTAGGAGCAATTTTTATTGCTTTGTGCACCGATGACAACTTACTTGAGGGATCTCATTCAATCCATAGGTAGATATGGTGGACTCTCATGGCAGATACTGGGTTTAAGGATTATGGATGCACAAGTAGATCTCTACTTAGTGCGGATTATTTTATTCTTGGCTAGCAAAAGATCCTAGGAAAACACCACATGTTAGAGTATCCATGACAATATAACTTCTATGTGAATGCAACCAAACATAACTCATTACGTTATCTTCCTTGTCCAACATCAACAATTCGATCATTATATAATATTTGATGGGGGATCACAATTATAAAAGACGTCCAAGATAGTATATTTGTATGTGATTCTCCTCTCCTCTTTCATAGTTTTGCATGGATTGTATTAATGACTAATACTATGTTTTTCAATTCCTAACAACTTTTATCAAACACACCTCCTTCTATGTGAAGTCATTACTCCCCATGGGATTAGCATATGATTTTTCTATTTCTTTTACTATGATTGATGCATGAGAGTAAAGCAAACAAACTCAAGTAATCTTTATTATATAACTCTCACACTCGATTACAAGGATAGATAGATCACAAAGCAAGCATTCTAAGCAAAGCAATACAGAACTTTTATTTCACTAGATCACGAAATAGCTAAGGATAGAACTAAGATAAATAGCAAAAGTGGTGGGGATATGATACCGAGGCACCTACCCCAAGCTTGGAACAAGATAAGGGTGGTGCTCGTACCCATGTACTCAAGTGTCCTTCTTAGGTGATGGTGGTGGTGAAGTGGTAGCCTTGTCCTCCATCTTTCGAGGCATAGGCTCCCCATCATAAAAAGAAGATCTTGTCTCCGGAATCCTGAAATCAACAGGGATGCTCATTCTTTTAAACCTAGATTCATAATCACAATTTTGGTTTTGCAGGTCATAGATTTGAGATTGGAGATGCTCGATCCGCTCTTGAAGCTTGAAGAGAGCCTCCCCCACGTTCCTGGTGTCCAACTTATTGTCCAGGATGAATTCCACGATCCTAGATTTATTAGCACTCAAACCACGTTCAACCATTCCTTGGCACTTGAAGATTTCCTGCTCCACTGCCGCTAGCCTGGCCTCCTTGCTCCCCTCCTTCTTTGGACCTTGGACAACCCGGATGTGGAGCACCCGCTCATGCATATCAATGGATTGAGGGTATTTCATCACCTTCAGCAGGTAGTGGTTGATGACCTTCTCGAAGAACTTGTCTTTGGAGGAACTTGACGGTGTCATGGCGATCTAGACCTGTTAGAAAAACAACCCGAAACAAGAACAAAGGAGAAATTTGTGATGCGGTGGTCAATACATACGGGGGTATATATAATAAATTTTTCTAGGTCAGAATATGTGACGAGGAAGAAAAAAGAGTCTGGAAGGCAGAGAAGGTGCTCCCAAGCCATCAGGGCGCGCCGAGGGGGGTGGTCGCGCCCTGTTGGCTTAGGACCCCCTCGTGGCTCGCTCGGGCTGATTTTTATTTTTGTAATTTTTCTAATATTCCAAAATGATAGAATATATTGTTATGGAATTGTTGGAGTCGGTTTACTTACCGTATCACATACCTACCCCTTTTTCAGGATTCGGGAGTGTTCCGGAAGGTCTCTCTTATGTGTTCTTCCGGTGTCATCACTTGAATAACATTAGTTTCAATATTAATGGGCATACCTGAGATATAATGCTTAATTCTTTGCCCATTGACCACTCTTAGATTTGTGCTTTCGACATTATTGATCTTAATGGCTCCGGAGCGCTAAACTTCTTCAACGATATAGGGTCCTTCCCATTTGCAGAGAAATTTTGCTGCAAAAAATCTGAAACGAGAATTGTAAAAAAGAACTAGATCACCAATTTTAAAGTGTCACTTTTGGATTATTTTGTCAAGTCATCTTTTAAATTTTTCTTTAAATAGCTTGGCATTGTCATAAGCTTGTGTCCTCCATTCCTCTAGAGAGATAATGTCCAATAACCTCTTCTCATCGGCAAGTTTGAAATCATAATTAAGTTCTTTAATTATCCAATAATCTTTATGTTCTAACTCAAGAGGTAAATGACATGCTTTCCCATAGACCATTTTATATGGGGTCATTACCATAGGGTTTTATAAGCAGTTCTATAAGACCAATTCTTTCTAGACCTATTAGTAGTCTTTTGCAAAATCAATTTTATTTTGGTTACTCAATTGAACTTGACTGCTAGATAGAGGGTGATAAGGTGATGCAATTATGTGGTTAACATCATACTTAGCTAGAAGTTTACGAAAAGTACCATGAATAAAGTGTGAACCACCATCTATCATTAAATATCTAGGGACTCCAAACCCCGAGAAAATAACTTCTTTAAGCATTTTAATATATGTGTTGTGATGAGCACCACTATTTAGAATAGCTTCTAACCACTTAGTAACATAATCAACAACACCTAAGATATGAGTGTATCCATTAGAGGAAGGAAAAGGTCCCATATAATAAAAAAACGAAACATCAAATGGTTCAGTTGCAAGTGAATAATTCATAGGCATTTCTCGACGTCTACCAATGTTACCAATTCTTTGACATTCATCACACGAAAACACATACTTACGAGCATCCTTAAAAAGAGTAGGCCAATAAAAACCAAATTGTAGTACCTTGTGTGTAGTTTTGTCACTTTAGTGGTGCCCTCCGTAGGCCTCATAATGACACTTCCGTAGGATTTGTTCCTGTTCATGCTCATGTACACAACGTCTAATAACACCATCTACTCCCTTATATAGATGTGGGTCATCCCAAAAGTAATTTATTAAATCAAATAAGAACATTTTCTTTTGTTGGTAGGTAAAATTAGGTGGTATATATTTAGCTACGGTGTAATCAGCATAATCTGCATACCAAGGAGTGCTACGAGAAGCATTTATAATAGCTAATTGCTTATCAGGAAAATTATCATCAATAGGCAGCGGGTCATCAAGAACATTTTCCATTCTAGAAAAGTGATGTGCTACATGATTTTCAGCTCCTTTTCTACCAACGATATGCAAATCAAACTTTTGAAGTAAAAGCACCCACCTAATTAGTCTTGGTTTAGAATCTTTCTTTTCCATAAAATTTTTTTAATAGCAGCAGGATCAATGTGAATAGTAACTTTGAAATCAACAATATAGGGTCTAAACTTATCACATGCAAACACAACTGCTAAAATTTGTTCAGCATTGTCTAGAGTCTTACTAGCATAATGAATGACATTCATCTTCTTGTCTACTCTTTGTCGAGGTACGACCATCTACGGGACCATGTGGGCCCCTTTGCGGTTCTACCGTGGGAATCTACGTTCGCAAAGAGCAACACCAAATAGAGCACAATCGGGTTTTAGACAGGTTCGGGCCACTCGGAAGCGTAAAACCTTTCGTCATGTGTGTTTTTGATTGAATGTACTTGTTCAAGTTCCAAGGAGTGCGGTCTCTCGGAAATATGCTCGAGAGAGCTACTATGCATGCAATTGAACATGGTTTCGACCTTTGTAAAGGTAGCAATAGACCACCACTTATAGATTAAAGGGGTTACCACAGTGGCTAAAATGGTAAAATACATTAGGGTGAATAGTGTCTATTGTAGTGGGAAATACCTAACCCTGATGGATTAGGGCAGGTGCATTAAATGTGTTGTGAGGTGTCATGCTGGTGATGCTCCCAGGCAAGGACTGCCTCTCCTTCTACGACGTTCACCCAGCTACCCCCTATTATCTTGCCATGCTGTTGGCATAGGTGTCATTAAAGCTGGTATAATTTCTTCATGCCGCCACATGCCCCGACATGGTCTACCTAACAACATTCTCGCTCGACACCTCATTGATGGCGACGACCGGATCGGCGAGGTGGAGTGGGGGCGTGGTAGTGGAGCCATGCCGGATGCGACGGTTGTTGGGTCTTCCTCTCCGGTAAGGAGGCTTGTCGATGGTTTAGCATTACTTCACAACTTTGGCTGGATGTAGTGTCACCCGACAAGGCTTGCCGAGCCGAAGGAGGCTATTGCCTGTGCACAAGGTAGGGTGCTAAAGGGCCCGTTATTTAGTGCACCAACACTCTTTTCCCTAGAACAACACCAACAACATAATCACTAGTATCACACATAATTTTGAATGGTAGTTTCCAATCATGTGGTTGAACAATAGGTGCAGAAATTAAGGCTTTCTTAATTATTTCAAAGGCTTCTACACAATCAACATAAAAACAAATGGAATACCTTTTTGAAGAATATTAGTTAATGGCCTATAAATCTTTGAGAAATATTTATTCAAACACCTATAGAAACCAACATGATCGAAGAAACGTCTTATACCTTTAATATCTTTAGGACATGACATTTTCTGTATTGCATCAACTTTAGCTTTGTCTACCTCAATACCTCGTTCGGAGATTTCATGCCTGAGTACAATACCTTCATTCACGATAGAGTGGCACTTCTCCCAATTCAAGACGAGATTAGTTTCTTCACATCTCTACAAAACTCGATCAAGGTTGCTCAAGAAATCATCAAAATAAGTACCATAAACGGAAAAATCATCTATAAATCCTTAACAATCTTTTCACATGAATCACACAATATAGTACTCATACATCTTTGAAAGGTAGTGGGTGCACTGCATAAACCAAAAGGCATACGTCTATAAGAATAAGTTCGAAACGGACAAGTAAAAGTAGTTTTCTCTTGATCTTATTTTGATATAGGTATTTGAGAAAAACCAGAATATCCATCAAGGAAAAAAATGTGTGTATGCTTAGATAATATTTGTAACATTTGATCAATAAAATGCAATGGGTAATGATCTTTTCTAGTAGCTTTGTTTAATTTCCTAAAATCAATTACCATCCTATAACCAGTTACTATCCTTTGTGTAATGAGTTCATTGGTATTATTACGAACAACAATTATTCCTCCTTTCTTAGGAACACAATTAACAAGGCTTACCCATCCACTATAAGCTATTGGATAGATTATGCCTATCTCCAGGAGCTTTAATATTTTAGTTCTCACCACTTCTTTCATTTTAGGAGTCAAGCGGTGTTGGTGATCAACGACAGGTTTAGCATCCAGTTCCATATTAATTTTGTGCTGACATAGAGTCGGACTAATGCCCTTAACATAATAAAGAGTATACCCAATAGCATCTCGATGCTTCTTCAGAGATTTGAGTAATCTCTTTTCTTCATGCTCTGAAAGGTTAGCACTAATAATAACAAGATATATCTTCTTTTCACCAAGATAAGCATATTTCAGTGTATCAGGTAATTTCTTCAGCTCAAACGCGGGATCTCCCTTTGGTGGGGGAGGATCCCCTAAAATGTCAACAAGCAAGTTGTGTTTAAGAATAGGTGTTAGTCTAAAGAATATCTCATCTATTTCATTTCTCTCATTCATATGCATATCTTTTTCATGGTCTAGCAAATATTGTTCTAACACGTCAATAGGAGGTACAACAATAGAGGCTAGACCAATAATTTCATCTTTACTAGATAGTTCTTTCTCATGTGGTTGTCTACTAAACTTGGAGAAGTTAAATTCATCAAACTCATCACCAAAGCTTACTTTAACCTTCTCTATGACACAAATAATTTTAGCATTCACGGTATTCAAGAAAGGTCTACCAAATATAATGGGACAAAAGTTATCTTGTTGTGAACCAAGTACGAACAAATCAATGGGGTACTTAATAACAAGACTTCAACATCTCTATCAATCCCAAGTGGTGAAATAGTGTCTCTCTTTGCAAGTTTAACAATGACACTAATATCTTCAAGCTCAGAGGGTGATCTGTCCTTCATAATTTCATGATATAAGGTGAAAGGTATATCACTAAAACTAGAACCCATGTCACACAAGCCACGATAACAATGGTCTCCAATTTTAACATAACAACACGCATGCCAACAACTGATGTATTTTTATCTAACTCATCCTGCTTGTTTCTAACAGGTTTTGCAATTCCAGCGGCCTCACCACAAAGGTAAATAACCTAACCTTCAATGTTACCAACCAAGAGATCTTTAACCACAGCAATATTAGGTTCTACATTTATTTGTTCGGAAGGTTTGGGTGTTCTAATATGACTTTTATTAACCATAGTTGTAGCCTTAGCATGTTCCTTAATCCTGACAGGAAAAGGTGGGTTTTCAATATAAGTAGTGGGAACATTTGGATCACTATTATGAATAATTTTTTCTTGTTTAACAATAGTTGGTTCCTCTAACAATTTTTCAATGAGTGGATAATATTTAAAACATTCCTCCTTAGGGATATTAACTTGAGCAGCAAAGGTTTCGCAAAAGGAAGCTACTATCTCAGAGTGAAGTCCATATTTAGCACTAAACTTATGAAAAGTACCAATTTCCATAAAATATTTAACGCAATCTAACTCAAGCTTTATACCTGACTCTTTACCTTTTTATAGTTCCCAATCTTCAGAGTTGCATTTAATTCTTTCCAGAAGATCCCATTTGAATTTAATAGTTCTCTTAATGTAGGAACCAGTGGAAGAAGAATCGAGTACTAATTGATCATCATGAGAAAGTCGAGAATAAAAGTTTTGTATAATCATTTCTCTTGAGAGCTGATGGTTGGGGCAACTGCACATCATAGAGTTAAGACTCCCCCAAGCTTGAGCGATGCATTCTCCTTCGCGAGGCCAAAAACTATATATATATATATAATTACGATCATGATGAACTAGATGCATAGGATAAAACTTTTGATGAAATTTCAAGTTCAAGCGATTCCAATCCTATGATCCAATATCATCCAATAGCCTATACCAAGTCAGTGATTTTCCCTTCAAATATAAAGGGAAAAAATCTTCTTAACCTTGTCGTCGGATAAACCCGCAAGCTTAAATAATCCAGAAATCTCATCTACATATATCAAGTGTAAATCAGGATGAGTTGTTCCATCTGCTACATAAGGATTAGCTAGAAGTTTCTCAAACATACCCGAAGGAATCTCATAATAAATATTTTCAGTAGGTTTAGTAGGTTGGGTACCAACTTTTGACATTTCCGTTAGAGGTGAAGATATCCCGAACAAACCTCTCAAAGCATTACTATCTATAGTGACAAGCAACGGTAAATTTCAACACGTACCAAAAATGTTTCCTTACCAAATTCCACTCGCCAGAGGCATACCACTCCCCAGCAACGGAGCCAGAAAAGAGTCATGATGACCGGAAGTATAGGGGATCAATTATAGTCCTTTCGATAAGTAGAGTGTCGAACCAAACGAGGAGCATAAGAAAATGATACGCAGTTTTTAGCAAGGTTTTCTCTGCAAATGTTTTGAGTATCAATAACAGATAGTTTAATAGCAGGATAATTTGTAACAAGTGAAAAGTGACAAGTAGAAAAAGAAACAAGTGTGCAGCAAAATATCCCAATCCTTTTTATAGCAAAGGACAGGCCTGAGAGTACTCTTATATAAGGCAAATGCCCCCAAGGACACATGGGAATTTTCAACTAATCATGTTCATCATGTTGAGTTGATTCGCGTTCGTTACATTGATAATTTTATATATGGGTGGACCGGTGCTAAGGTTCCATTCTTACTTGAACAAGCAACCCACTTATGATTACCCCCTATCGCAAGCATCTGCAAATACGAAAGAAGAATTAAGATAAATCTGACTATAGCATGAAACATGTGGACCCAAAATAGCCTCTTATGAAATAACACATAAACTAGGGTTTATGCTTCTATTACTCTAGCAACCCATCATATACTTATTACTCCACAATGCCTTTCTTTAGGCCTAAATATGGTGAAGTGTCATGGTGAATAGTCATGTACCACTAAAGGAAGCAACAACATACATATCATCAAAATATCGAACGAATACCAACTTCACATGATTACTTATAACAAGACTGCTCCCATGTCCTCGGGAACAAAAGTAACTACTCACAAATCATCACCATGTTCAATATCATAGGTATAAAAATATGATTAAGGATCTGAGAAAATTATCTTTCACCAAGTAAACCAACAAGCATCAACTACAAGATGTAATCCACACTACTAGTAGCCCCCAGGTACCAATTTGAGGTTTTGAGACAAAGATTGAATATAAGAGATGAACTAGGGTTTGAGATGAGATGGTGCTAGTGAATATGTTGACGAAGATTGGTCCTCCCATGAAGGAGGAAGTTTCCCCGACAGAATCTCTATGCTGGAGATCAAAAGGTCCTTTGTCTAGTTTTCCGCCTCGAGATGGTAGCGCATTGTCCCGAAAGCATCCTCTTGATTTTTCTAGGTCAAAACCAATCATATAGCAGAAGAGGGGGCTGGAGCCCGCTTGTGGCCCCCCCAACCCATCAGGGAATGCCCCGTTGGCTTGGCACCAATAGGTGGCCCCCTCTGGTATATTTTTGCTCCATAAATTCAGATATATTCACCAAAAATTCGCCATGAAGTTTCAGGCCATTTGGAGTCCAGTGAATTTTCAGCATTTTTCTTGGTTTTCAGGTCTAGAATTCCAGTATCTGACAATTTTCCTCTTATTGACGTACCTTGTAAATTCAGGGAGAAAAGGCATAAGAATTGTATCATAACATGGAATAATGACCAAGAATAATATAAATATCAATAAGAAATCATGATGCAAAGTGGAAATATCATCAGGCAGGCAACTGTGGCCCTAATGGTGGCAAGGAGGGTGCCTTCGTTGAGGAGGAGGTCCTCCCTAACCCCAAAATCACAGCTGATGCGATGTACATCGGGCCTTCTATGTTGCTGGAGACGGCTGGTGCTCTGCCCTCCGGGCATTCATATTGGCACGACACGCTTGCTCGGATCGTCCTAGAGTTTTCTTGCCAGGGAAGATCCTTTCATAGGTGTCGACAGTGTTGCCGCCCGTCGTTGACCACAACCGTGCCCTAGGTACATCGCTTGGCTCAATGAGCACCGGTGGTTTCCATGCCGGTGCATTCCTCGGGGAGCTCTTTGGGAGGCGCACCGGGTGATTGAGCCACTCAGAGTCAGTCTGTCTACTGAGAAGAACACCTTGGCCCATGATTTCTAATACCTGGTCAAGGTGTTGAAGGTCCACTTTGCTCGGATCGAGCACACTCGCACGGAGGATCATGAGGCACGCACGCAGGTCTCTGAAGCCTTGGGGAAGTCTAAAGGGAGCCTATACCGGATGACTGATGAGGCGAGCAAACCTCCGAGTCCATCCCAAGATGTGTTGGATACCATCAACGAGTGTGTTGTCGACATCCAGCGGAGGAAAAGTGCTTCTTTCTGGAGAAGGCTCACGTTGTCAGCGGGAGATGATGAGTGATATCTTTTACATTCATTTCAACCTTGTTTAAACCAATATATTTCATTAAAAAGATATATTCACTCTAATATTGCCACTAATGACTAATGAATGCAAAGGATTCCACAACTCCTCTCTTTAATATTTTCCTTGGGAAATGTGCTAAAAAGGGAAGAAATCATGTGGGAGAATGGAAAGGAAGGAAAATGGAGAAGGAATAAGTCACCAGGAGGTGCGAGGAGGCAACCAGAGCCAAAGACGGCTTTTCATGCGACCGTGAGCACTCGCATGAGTGGTCGTTTGGCATGGAAACTGAGGTAGGCTGTCCACTTGAACAAATTTTATAAAGGGGACCTCATCAAAATTTCAACAAAATAATGTACAACACAGCCATAACCTCTTCATCATCATCTCCATGCACAAAGCCTAGACGTCGCGATTTTCATTTCCATAGCCATATCCACCACCATAGTGCTCTCTTATCTAGTTCATATAATCATGCATTGCACAAGGAATCCATTGTAAGACATATTGCAATCAATAAATCCCAAGATGTGTTCTTCAGTGTTCTTCTTCCGATCTCATCTCCATGTGTGAGTAATTCGGTAAGGTATGGGGTGAGGCATGAGCCTTGCAACCCTAGGTATTTGTTGAAGGGATCAATGGAAGTCTTTGAAACAATGTCTTGTATGTGTGAAATAATTTTTTCTTGAAGTGTCTCTTGTCTTGTCCTTGATCTTCATCCCTGCAGGTTCCCACGATCATGGAGATCGGGCACCGGTGAGGCTAGGAGCAAGGGGATCGTGAATTGTTATACCGAACACCGGTGATAGTAAGCTTTAGTAGGGTAACATGGATCATATCCTTGGGGATTCATGAGGTGTAGTCCTTAAACACCCAATGCTTTTGTCTGGTATTATTATCTTAATTATTAGGGCAACCCCGCGAGATGGATAGAACCTTCGGTAGTACAAGTGATTCTTGATGCAAGACTCGTGCCGATCAAGATGTTATTTGGACACATCCCCTTATCCGATAAGAATCAAGCACCTCTTGATGGGAGACTTCCCGAGCACAAACTAATATCAAATTTGATACCCAGGGTCACCTCTGGGGAAATAGGTGTGGGATACCCTTTCTTATTCCGACACCGGATTAATAAAAAGGAAATACCAAGAGCATGTTGTGGATGCCCGCAAAAAGTCATGGACGAGCTTGAGGCTGATGCCAGGAACCGTGAGGCGGAGGCCAGGAAGACAGCATGAGATATTCGTGATGAGAGGGCCAGGTTGGACCTGCTTCAGGAGGCATTGCATGCTGAGAAGGCTGAGCTTGATCGGCGCCAGGCGAGCATTGCGGTTGAGAGGCGGTGCATGATACGTCTCCAACGTATATTTTTTTTATTGTTCCATGCTATTATATTATCATTTTAGGATACTTTTTGAGTAATAATTTACTAATTTATATTATTTTTGAGCACTAACCTACTAATATAGTGCCCAGTGCCAGTTCATGTTTTCTGCGTGTTTTTTACTTTTCATGTTTATAGTACCAAACGAAGTCCAATTGCCCCAAAACTTTTTTATGATTTTTCTGGACAAAAAGAAGACGTGGAAGCTTCAGGACAAGGCTGGAGGCCACACGAGGGAGGCACAAGCCAACAGGGCGCACCCAGGGGGGTCGGCATGCCCTGATGGCTTGTCCCTCCCTGGTGGCCCTCCTACCCCCATTCTATGGCCTATAAATTCACATATATTCCAAAAACCCCGAAGGACATCCTGAAACACTTTTTCCACCGCCACAAGTCTCTGTTCCATCATGATCTCATCTGGAGCTCCGTTCCGGCACCCCACTGGAGGGGGGATCGGTCACAGAGGGCCTCTTCATCAACCTTGCTACCCTCATGATGATGTGTGAGTAGTTCACCACAGACCTACGAGTCCATAGTTAGTATCTTGATGGAAATCTCTCTCCGTAGTTAGTACCTAGATGGCTATCTCTCAACCGGAGCTGACACATCTTGAGAAACTGCACGCCGAGCTGGTGGAGACCAGCGAGTAGCAGAGCCAAGAGATACTCCTACTCGGGGGTGGGGGAGCAGAAGATGTAGTGCGACGTCTTTAAGGGGGTTTATAATCACCCTTTTTCCATTGTGGGGCAGTAGAGCATCACCCTCTCAGGTTCCATCAACTTCTAGGTGGAAAACGTGGGCAACTACACCTTATTCATCTAGGCATTTGTTGAAAAGCTGGAGAAGGTTGCGAGGGACTTCCACCACACCATAGAGTTAGAGTGGCAGGATCTAGCAACACAAGTTGTCGGTGTGGTGGAAAACTATTCCACTTACCCAATGATGCACCTGCCACTGTCTTCCCCTGCGTCGCTCTAGAACAAGGGCGAAGGACGAACCACAACATTCCAGTGGTGGCATGCAAATCTTCGTAAAGAAGGTCATCAAGCAAACCCAACTAAAAGAGGGTTAGCTTGGTGGTGACACGCAAATATTTGTACAATCAAGACCGTACGCCAATCATACAAGACCGACCAAAGTGGAACAGAAGAAATGGGACAAGACCCGACAACGACCACCACAGACCAAGACCCAAGAATGGCCATTCACAACAACAACCGGCCCTGACTAACCCGCACTCAGCTTGCCTTATGATACGTCTCCAACGTATCTACAATTTTTGATTGTTCTATGCTGATATATTATCATTCTAGGATACTTTTTTTTTGCATTTGTTTGTGAATTTATAATATTTTTGAGCACTAACCTATTGACCCAGTGTCAGTTTTTGTTTTTTGCATGTTTTTTACTTTTCAGGTTTACAGTACCAAACGAAGTCGAATTTGCATGAAACGCTTTGATGATTTTTCTGGACCAAAAGAAGACCTGGAAGCTTTGGAACGAGGTCGGGAGGCACACGAGGGCCCCACCACACATCAGGGCACACCCTGGGGGCGCCTTGATATGTGGTGGCCCCCGCGTGGCTCTCCTGACATCCCTCTTTGGCCTATAAATTCTCCAATATTCCAAAAACCCTAGAGGAGGCCCTGAAACACTTTTTACACTGCCGCAAGTCTCTGTTCCGATGGGAGCCCGTCTAGAGCTCTGTTCTGGTACCCTGCCGGAGGGGCGATCAATCACGGAGGGTCTCTTCATGAACCTTTCTGCCCTCATGATGATGTGTGAGTATTTCACCATAGACCTATGGGTCCGTAGGTAGTACCTAGATGGCAATCTCTCTCTCTCTTGATCTTTAATACAATGTTCATCACATCTTTGCCTTGATCTATCCGATCTAATCCCTTTGTATAGTAGTTTGTTCAGATCCAATGAATTGTGGTTTATGTTCATATTATTCATGAAAAGTATTTAAGCCAAACCTGATTACTATGATTCTTATTTGCATGATCATTAACAATCTATTGAGATAGTTTGGCCAACTAGATTGATATTTCTTTGGTGGGAGTGGTGCGTTGTGCTAGGTTCAACTTGAAAAGTTTATATATACTAGTTACAAAGTAGGGGACATGATACGTCTCTGTGTTTCTGCTACTAAGGATAAAATGTTGGGGTTAATTCATATTGATTGAGTTTACTTTGTCTACATCATGTCATCGTTCTCCAAGCATTACTCTGTTTTACTTAATACTCTAGATGCATGTTGTATAGCAGTCGATGAGTGGAGTAATAGTAATAGGTGAAGGAAGGAGTCGACCTATTTTCTTATAGACATGATGCCTATATACGCATGATCATTGCCGTGAAAATCGCATAACTATTCATTTTTCTATCCCCAACAGTAATTTGTTTACCCACCATATCCTATTTCTATGAGAGATGCCACTAGAGAACACTATGGCCCCCGGGTCTATTCACTTATATATTTACAAACACTACTTCATGCAGAGCATCCCACCATCATCCTCATGGAGTCTACACCATCACCAAATGGCCCTATGACTAGAGCCCACACACGTGCCATCGAAGCTAAGGTGAACTCACTCCTCTCCGAGATGGACATGAATGTCAATGGGACTTGGATGCTACCTCACAATGAACCTTGTGCATTCTTAGGTATGAGGAAGATGGCCATGAAGGACCAAGGAAGCATCCCCAAGACCAAGGCCAAGAGGAAGAGGAAGCAAGGAGGAGTGCCAACCTGCACTTGGCCGGATCATCCGGACCCAGGCCCGAAACATCCGGAGGATGCACGGATCGTCCAGACCCCGGCCCGGATCATCTGGCTAATCCCAAATAGAACCAGATGAGAAGCCCTCGAAGCAGGATCATCCGGACCGACGCCCGGAATGTCCGGTAAATTGCGTGATGGAACCGGCTGGAGTGACCCTGAAGCCGGATCATCCAGACCCCTTTCCGGATCATCCGGACGCCGGTCCGGATCATCTGGCCTTTGCGTGCACGCACAGATGGGCCTCAGGCCTTGTATCTCCCTCACTTACCCATTCACCCCTAGTACTATAAATAGACCCTCTCCACCTCATTTTAGTGTTAGCTTATGTTTAGCAAAGACCATTGTTGAGCATAGATCCATCTACTTCCTTCCCCCATGGGGTGAGACACCTCTACGTGAGAAGATTCGAAGCGGATGCCAAGGCCTCTCTAAGGGAAGATCTCCTCGTGGATATCAAGGCCCATCTCTCCGGAGTGGCAAGGCTACCAGTACTTGTATCCATTCATCAATTTCAAACCTTGTATCTCGTGATTCATTGGATCTAGTGGATGTGTGACTTGAGGATCATCTTTGAGTGTTTGTTTGCCTCTTGATTTTCCTCCCTTTCCCCACCAAGTGTGAAAGAATCAGGACTCACGAGCGTGCCTCGTATCATATTGGTATCATGAGCCACGTTGATTCACACCTTGGAGTCTCTCCCTCCTCTTTCTAGCCAATTTTTGCTTTGATTTGACCTAATTTAGAAAATCCCCACCAAATAGCCATACCAAATTTTCTTCGATTTGTTGGATTTGAGGAGATTTTGTTGATTTTGATTTGTGGATCCCATTGTGGACAAGTGGATCTACCTTTCCCCCATAATCCTCATCGATTTCCCCCGCCAAATCACCCCAAATTGTCCGAATTGTTTTTGCGTTCACCCTCAAGTTCGTGGGTTTCTTCCAGATTGGATCGGGATCGAAACGCCCGGATCATTCGGACCAACATCCGGATCATTCGGACAGGCCGTTGACCGGATCATCCGGACCAACACTCGGTCATCTAGCCAACCATCTACCCAGACATCCGGACTTTCTCCCGCACATCCTGCTAGGGTGTAGGAGCAGGGCATCTTCGCCATGTTTTCTCGTATCTTTGCATTTTCCACCAAAGCTTTCTGCATACCCCCACCATTTTTCTTCCGCAACCCTTTGAATTTGAGATTTTGAGTCGCGATCTTTGCCACTTACTAAGGAGTTTTGGCTAATTAGCAGTGGCTCTTCATCGACATCGCCGCCCATCATCGCTTCGGATCATCACCAACCACCTCTTCATTGAAACCAACTATAAGCAAGGACGATAACTGTCACATCCCAAGCTAGATGTCATAGGATAGTATGTGTGTGCATCATATTTCATTTTTGCATCAACATGAAGTGGGGATTAAAATAAACCCCAAACCCTCATTTGAGTCAAACCAATTCAAAGCATGTGAAAAAACAACTAATTCAAAATGGTCATCTGAAATGTCCCCTATGTTTGGTAAATATGGACATGAATATATCAGGGGCCATCTCAAATATTTGAACATTTATAGAAATTTAAAATAAATAACAAAGCTATTGAAAATGCCAAATAAAGCATTATCATTATTTTATATTTCAAAATATCCTGAAACTTTTTACAGAAGTTTGAAATGTTCAAACTTAATTTGTACCTGGAAAAGAAACAAAACAAATGTCAAAATTAGAAAACAGAGAGAAAAAGAAAAAAGAGAGGAAGAAGCCCAGGGGAAGCTGGCCCAACTGGCCCATGCCAGTCATCCCTGTCCTCTCGCCAGGAGGACAGGGGCACGCGCTCGCCGAGCACGGGCATGTGCCCGGCCACCTCCTCCTTGCCTGGCTGCTGCTTGGAGGGCTCCGAGAGCGCCAGCACGAGGCCTCTCGCCGTGGCCCTCTTCTCCTCCCCTCTCTCCCCTGCGCGCTCTCTCTTCCCCCTCCTCTCCTCTATTTCCCCCTTGCCGGACTGATGCCGCCGGTGATTCGCCATCTCCCGTGCGTCCCCAACCACGCCAAGGCGCCAGAAGCCCCTCCAGTGAGGCCCTAGATCTTTCCCCCTAGTCTCGTCTTTATTCCCCTCCTCTAGCCCCATCTGTTGCTAGAGCCGAGAGGAGATCGCGGCCGGCCATGGCGTAGCCGTGGCCACAACGGCCACAGTTCGCACCTGACCGTGGGCTCGTGCTCGTAGCGCTCCCAGGAGCCCGTAGCCGCTCCTAGCTCCTCCTCCCGTGCCCTCTAGCACCGTAGCTGGTCCTGCCCGAGCCGCCGCCGCCGCTAAGCTCGTCGCCGGCGTCGATCCCTACCACCCTAGCCCCTGTTTGGGGCTAGCTCGATGCGCGCTCGAGCGTAGGACCTCCCAGTGCCCTCCGCCGTCCTTTTGGTCGCCGGAGGAGGGGTTCCGACCCCCTCCGCGGTCTCTGACATCGCCGGCGGCTCAACGCTGGCGAGTCAACCAGTATTGACCACGGGGTTTGACTCCAGGTTAACTAGCAAGTGGGCCACCCACTAACCAGTGGGCCCAACCCTAATCTAATTAGTAATTAGTTAAATAATTGACCTTGTTAGTAACTCGGTCACTGACCAGTGGGCCCACTGGTCAGGTTTGACCTGTCAACGTTTTGTTGACCAGCTGATGTCATGGTGATGTCATGCTGATGCATTAATGACTTTTCTGAATTAAAATAATTTCAGAAAATGTCTAAAACTTCAAAATTTCATATAAATTAATCTGTTAATCAGATAGAAATAATTTATATATGAAAATTTATCAAAAAAATCCAATGAATCCAATGGTGCTATTATCATGCATGTTAGAGCAACCTATGTAGATGAACATTGACATTTACTAATAGGTTAATATATGGAATATGAAATGGAGAATGATTTTAAACCTATATTCAAACTTCCTTCATTTAACATGGACAATAGTTGCATTAGTTTATCCATACATGCTACCATGTCATGTTCATGCATCATACTGTTGCATTTGCTTGTATTGATTGTTATTTACCTTCATTGCGGTAGGCCCTGCTTCTGAGGATACCTCCGAGTATTCCAACGAAGGAGAAAACCTTCCCGCTACCCAGCAAGGCAAGCAACCCTTTTGATCATTCCGATAACATCCCACTCTCTCGCTCCTGCTCTTGTTTATTGCATTAGGACAAACGCTCACTTGTCTGTCATACACGGTAGATGAACCTATTCTTTTGCATGACCTGTCGTTGTCATAGTAAATAGCTAAACCTTGCAACCTAGCATACCTGGTAGATGCTTGTGCCATGATGTGCTTAGCTTACTTTGCCTGCTATGCTTGCTATTCTTAGAGTTGTGTCAGGTCTGATTCATCTAGGTGATGAACTGGAGTGAAATAACGATGTTCTCACATGATAAGCTGATGATGAACCCGATTTGGTAAAGCTAGCGATGAGAGGCTATGTAGGAGTACATAGCGGGTTGTCTCATTGGGACCGTTCTTAGGAACTGAGTTCCGTGTTTGTGATCCAAGACTAGATACTACCACATGCTGGGCCCTGAAATATGACCCCGCTCGACTTATCAGTCGCTTAGTCCTTAGTCCAGGATTTGCAAGTAGTTTCTGGTGTTTATAGCATGCTGGAGGCCGCGCGTAGCGCTGATCCTAGGGGTGGGTTACGACGCGGTAGGCAGTGGCACGGTGTAACAAGGGTCACCCGGATGGTGGGCTTGGGAACCCTGTGCACATCGTTTGGGGTCGTAGCGGGAACTTCGGTTGGACTTCCGTGCAGGTTCAGTCCCAAATAGGCGATAGCCTGGACTAGAGGTCTTATGTGATTGACGGTCGTGGCCGACTCCCTCGCTGGGCTTCCGCTTGAAGGTTGCCGAGGTGCATGGTTACGAGCACACAACGATAAGTGGCGAGAGCGTGTGTGAAGAAGTACACCCCTGCAGGGTATGAAACTATTCGAATAGCCGCGTCCTCGGATATGGACTACTTGGAGAAATTATGTTGTTCATAGATAATCAAATGGATACTCATAAAAATATATCAAGACAAGTGTGAGTACCATGGATGGCACTCTCCCAGGAGAGGGAAGTGAATCCACGGTGTTGTATTGTTATGGAGTTAGTGGACTCGTGTGCGATATCTAAAATCTAAACAAAGAGTTAAAATTGTGTAGTGTAGGTTAGCCATGAGTCAAAGCTGGCATTGCTGCATAAACTCCACCACTCCCCTTGTTGATACATGAGCATGAATAGTCTAGGTCTGCTTTAAAGACTTGCTGAGTACGTTTGTACTCATGTTTGCTTAATAAATGTTGCAGATGAGACTCAAGACCCATCAGGTGGGTTCTATCTAGATGTCGATGATGCCGAACAGCTGGTGTCCCAGCTACGACCTTATGCCCTGTGGCGGGCTGTAGATAGTTAGGCCACATGCTTTTTTTACCCTTTTCATCTGTCTGTACTCAGATAGCTTTATGCTTCCACTTGGTTTAAATGAACTTACTTGTATGACTTGAGTGCCGGGTCATGTGACCCCTACCTATAAGAACATATTATACAAGGCTCTTCTGAGCCTTTTAAATAAAAGTTGTGTTGATGTATGGTTATGTTGTGATGCCATAGTTGTATCTATGCATATCGGGCATGTCGTGCATACGTGTGACGTGCAACGGTATGTATGGGATCCGACACCTAGTCGTGCGCCTTTAGTAGTACTCTTTACGAGAAACTGTCTCTTTATGCTTCCATCGAGCCTTGATAGCTTGCTATTGCTCCGGACACATTGATTGACCGACATGTATCCTTCTTTGCTGTTGTGTCTGTCCCTTCGGAGAATTGTCTCACAGTGTAATGGAGTCCCTGTAGCCTGCTATGACTCGTCTACATGCAGTGATGACATTTATGTCCCATGGTGTAATGGAGTCCTTGTAGCTTGCTATGACTCGTCTACACACGCTTGAGGCCGACACCTGCATTGCTGGGTTACGTATGCGTGTTTCCGTACGGATGTGCCACTTGGGTTCGATGACTAGTCATGTCGGCCCGGGTTCTCTGTCGTTTGATTGCCAGCGACATGTTCACATATTGAGCCAAAAGACGCAAACGGTCCCGGCTAAGGTAAGGCTACAACCGTGGAGCTTACCGTGCGTGAGGCCGCAAAGTGATGTGATATGTTACAGTATGGATTCATAAGACTTAGGATCGGGGTCCCGATAGCGTTGGTATTAGAGCCTGATTGATTGTAGGACTACCAAGCCAAACCGGTCGAAGTTGAGTCTAGAAACACTATAGAAAAGTAGGGGAATTGATTGTGGAAGGGAATGTAAGACTCTCTTTACTCATCTTCCCAAGTTATTCTGTGATGAGTCTTTCTCATCTTTTCTACGAGGATAAGAACTAGGCTTCTCATCTATTGCTTCGGATGACGAGTTACTAACCATGGACTATCAGCTAGCTTGTTTGCAAGTGAATGTCGGTACTCAAGTATTATTGGTGTGACAAACAGATGGAGAAGATATTTGAGTCTAGAAAGTCGAGTGGTTATGCTTTTCCAATCTTTTACAGTTGTCTCAAAATCCTTTTTGAGCATTTACAACTGTTATGCTGTCCGATTTCTGCTAGAGTCTCTAATGTCTTTGCATCATTATCTGTTTCAGATGCCCCCTCGTCCCTCCCTTCAGGTGGTCCGTCTGACCAGGTGCATCGATGTACCGGGTCACACGGCCATGTTGGTTAGAGTTATGATGGAGTCTGGTTACCATTGGTACCCAGAGTACACAGTGGAGGAACAGTATCAAGATTTCAACCAGAGCCAGTATCTGTGTACTGTTAAGATATATCCTTCATATCCTGGAGCTGCAGAGCTGCTTCACTGGACTTATGGATTAGGTGTCACCATAGACATGGCAGTTCAGGAGGCCGCCTACACCATGCTGACTATCATGAGGTTTCACCATGGTCTGCTTCAGAACACAGAGTTCTGTTATGTTCCTGCTTGTCTGGCAGGAGAGGATAGCTATCTTAGCGCAGCCTACTATGATCATTCTCATGAGGACCCTAGGCTGCAGGTGACCACTCAGATGTTGGAGAACAGGGATCATGATGCACGTGCCCTTCGCATGGAGCTTTATGCTACCCGTGCACGTCTTTAGACAGCCCTGACGCAGTTGGCACCTGTCGTGCAGAGAGGCTATGGAGATTTGGAGATGTTGAACCCATCGCGGACTCATGTGCCAGCATGCGTAGACTGGCCCGATGTTGGAGGCATCACCCTGCTTCGAGGACCATTGTTGCCGCCAACAAGGGGACCAAGGCCACATCCGTGTCCTTACGGTTTCCAGGGATCACAGGCTAGAGTGTTTCCAGATCCTCAGGTTCATCTCTCGGGTCACGGGGGTAACCTATATGAGGCATTCTACAGCGATGCTTGAGTACATGGATGTTAGTACTAGTTTGGTAGTAGTTGTATCGCCACAGTCCTGCGTGTCTTGTGGGATATGACTGAAGTTGAGAGTTGAGTTCGGCAGGTATAGATAGATAATGTATAGGAAGCTTGTAATGCCTCCGATGAGTTGTGTCATCTCTCTGTAGTTTGTATTTCAGCTTGGGCTTGTACTGAACTATGTCATGGTGTGTATGAATCATGGTGTTTATAGGGCAGTTGTTATTACCATGTTGTTTGGGTGTTTACCCTGCATGCCATGTTGTCCAGTACATTCCTTATCTCATGTCTTAGAGTTGATGTTCTCTATGTCTAAGTTGTGGGTTTGTTTTCCCAGGATGGTGGCAACTAGGAATACCCCATGCCTGCCCCTGAGCAGGGCGAAGGAAGCCAACCAAGGCAAGAGAACCTACCACATGCGCCCTCTTTGGCAGAAGTGATGCTTGAAGCTGAACGGAACAAAAGGGAGACCAACAGGCTGTTGGAACGAATTGAGCAGAACACAACACGTGCTCCGCGCAATGATCACAATGATGGCGTGTCTCTCGATGATTTCGTCAAGCTGTACCCACCTAAGTATCATCATTCGGTCGACCCACTCGACGCGGATGACTGGCTGACCAGCATGTCTCGCAAGATCCGAGCTGCCAACGTATCCAAGGCGAACAAGGTGACCTTTGCTACTTACTTTCTAGAAGGACCCGCCAATCTATGGTGCGGAAATTATGAAGCCATGCATCCCGCAGGCCCCACACCAACTTGGGCGAAATTCAGCACGGCATTTCGTACCCATCACATCCCAGAAGGGCTGATGGATTGCAAGAGAGAGAAGTTCTGTGCTTTCACCCAGGGCAGACTGTCAGTGGATGCCTATAGCCGTTAGTTCGGCAATCTTGCTCGTTATGCTTCGGAGGAAGTTTCAACTGATGCCAAAAAGCAGGCTAGGTTCCGCAAGGGACTTAGTCCTGAGCTCCGTAGAGATCTGCTTGCATGAGTGCACAACCTTCCAGGCTCTCGTCAACAAGGCTATCAATGCCGAGACTGGACAGTCTGACTACGAGGCCACTAGGAAGCACAACCGTGACTTGAGCCCCACATCTGGCTCGGGCTCCAACAAACGCCGGGTGTGGGTGCCCAACGCAGCTCTACCACCAAGGTACACCGCGAGGCCATCCTTCCAGGTGCCTCGCCCAACTCAGCCGAACCCTCCAGCCAGGCCATTTGGAGGTCCTCCTGCCAATGTTGCTCCCCGTGCCACCGTGGTCTGCTACAAATGTGGGGAACCAGGACACTACTCCCGTGAGTGTCCTCAGAACAATGCTAAGCCAGATGGACGTGGGAAGCCAGGAAAAGCCTTCTATGTGAAGCCAGCTCCTGCTCATGGACGAGTGAACTATGTTTCTACTGAGGAAGCTCTTGAGGATCCTGATGTTATCCTAGGTACACTCCTTGTCAATAGTCATCCAACATCTATTCTATTTGATACTGGGGCATCTCATTCTTTCATCTCAGAAAGTTATGCACAGTTGCATAACATGTCATTTTGTGATATGCCTACTCCTTTAGTAGTTTAGACTCCTGGTTCAAAATGGCAAACTTCTAGGGTGAGCCATGACAATGAGATTCTTGTGGATAGGCTAGTCTTCCTAGCATCTTTGATAGCCCTCAAGTCTTCGGACATCAATATCATCTTAGGCATGGGTTGGATGAAAGCCCACTATGCTAAGATTGATACTCATACTAGGAATGTTCAACTTACACATCCCTCGGGTGAGATAGTTAATGTCTCCACTTGAGCAGCCAAGCGCCAACTCTATTCCCTCAATGCTAGCCCTCTTCCAGAAATAGAAGATATTCCAGTAGTCCATGACTTTCCGGATGTCTTTCCAGAAGAACTGCCAGGAATTCCACCTGTCAGAGATGTTGAGTTTGTGATAGAGCTCATTCTAGGGACTGTCCCAATATCCAGAAGACCCTATAACATGGCACCCATAGAGCTAGCTGAACTTAAGATTCAACTCGATGAGGCTTTGAAGAAAGGTTTCATCCGTCCTAGTTCTTCTCCTTGGGCTTGCCCCGTCCTCTTCGTCAAGAAGAAGGATGGATCGGATCGGATGGTTGTGGATTATCGGCCAGTGAATCTGGTCACCTTAAAGAACAAGTATCCGCTCCCCAGGATCAACGATTTGTATGATCAACTCGCTGGATCCTTTGTCTTTTCCAAAATGGATTTGAGGTTGGGATACCATCAAATCAGAATTAGAAACGGGGACATTCAAAAAATGGCTTTTGTTACTCGTTATGGCCAATACGAGTACACCGTCATGTCCTTCGGTTTAACCAATGCCCCAGCCAGCTTCTCTCGCTTGATGAATTCGATCTTCATGGAGTATTTGGATAAATTCATCATGGTTTACCTCGACGACATACTCATCTACTCGAAGAACGAACAGGAACATGCCGAGCATCTAAGGCTGGTGTTGATGAAACTTCGAGAGCATCTCTGTATGCCAAATTCTCCAAGTGTGAATTTTGGTTGCCAGAAGTGACCTATCTGGGCCACATGATCTCTGGCAAAGGTATTGCTGTCAATCCCGAGAGAATTCAGGCCGTCCTTGATTGGACTCAACCTG
This sequence comes from Hordeum marinum, assembly GCA_022496015.1. Classification (NCBI taxonomy): domain Eukaryota; kingdom Viridiplantae; phylum Streptophyta; class Magnoliopsida; order Poales; family Poaceae; genus Hordeum; species Hordeum marinum. The sequence continues at coordinate 212,988,910 of CM039672.1, read as the reverse complement.
AATCGGTTAACTTAAGTTCGGAGTTTCCTTGGCTTAGCGACCTATTGTCGCCGCTTTGTCGAGAACTTCTCCAAGGTTGCGAAACCTATGACTGAAATCCTCAAGAAAGATAAAAAGTTCGAGTGGACTCCACAATGCGAGCACAGTTTTCAGGAGTTGAAAAGACGACTGACCTCTGCTCCCGTTCTAGTGCCACCAGATTTCTCTAAGGACTTTGTTATCTATTGCGACACCTCGCGACAAGGATTAGGTTGCATTCTCATGCAATATCGTCATGTGATTGCATACGCATCTCGACAGTTGCGTCCACATGAGGATAATTATCCAACACATGATCTTGAGCTTGCAGCTGTGGTCCATGCTCTGAAAACCTGGCGACATTACCTTTTGGGTAATCGTTGCAAAATTTACAGTGATCACCAAAGTCTGAAATATATTTTCACCCACACGGATTTGAATCTCAGGCAAAGATGGTGGGTTGAGTTGATTACAGATTACGACTTAGGGATAACTTACACCCCGGGGAAGGCCAATGTCATGGTTGATGCACTAAGTCGTAAGTCTTATTGTAACAACCTGATGTTACAACAAGGTCAACCACTTCTCTATGAGGAATTTCGGAAGTTAAACCTCCATATTGTTCCTCAAGGATTCCTATCCAACCTGGTGGCGAAACCTACTCTTAAGGATCAAATTATAGCTGGCCAGAAGTGTGATAAGGGTATTTCCCGGATCAAAGAGAACCTCGTTAGCGGTATCGCTAAGGATTTCTCTGTTGATGATCAAGATGTGGTGTTCTTCTAGAACCGTTTGGTGGTTCCCAAGAGCCAACATCTTCGGTAGATGATTCTTAAGGAGGCTCATGATTCCCCTCTCACAATTCATCCGGGTAGTACCAAGATGTATCAGGACCTACGCCAGAGGTTCTGGTGGACTAGGATGAAGAGAGAAATTGCTCAGTTCGTTGCTACCAGCGACATTTGTCGTCGCGTGAAAGCAGAACATCAAAGGCCTGCTGGCACCCATCAACCTTTAGCTATTCCTGAATGGAAATGGGGTAAGGTTGGTATGGATTTCATTACCGGATTTCCCAGGACTAAGAGAGGGAATAATGCTATCTTTGTGGTCATCGACCGCCTTTCCAAAGTGGCTCATTTTCTTCCTGTTCGGGAGAGTATATCTGCTAGCCAGCTAGCGGAGTTATATGTTTCTCGAATAGTTTCTCTTCATGGTGTTCCATTGGAGATTAACTCAGACCGCGGAAGTATCTTTACTTCCCAATTTTGGGAAAGTTTCCAAACCGCCATGGGGACTCATCTATCCTTTAGCACTGCTTTCCACCCGCAATCAATTGGTCAAGTTGAGCGAGTCAATCAAATCCTTGAAGACATGCTCTGAGCTTGTGTTATATCCTTCGGTATGAATTGGGAGAAAGGTCTTCCATTTGCCAAATTTGCTTATAACAATAGTTATCAATCAAGCTTGGGCAAAGCCCCTTTTGAAGTTCTCTATGGACGAAGGTGTCGAACACCTCTTAACTAGTAAGAAACCAGAGAGAGGCAACTCTTTGGCCTGGATATGGTCTAGGATGCAGAGGAGCAAGTTCGCATTATTCGTGAAAAGTTGAGAACAGCCCAATCTCGTCAAAAGAGACAATATGATCGCCATCATAAGGTTGTGACCTATGAAGTTGATGAGAAGGCTTACCTTCGCGTTACACCTCTGAAGGGTACCCATCGATTCGGTATCAAGGGCAAGTTGGCTCCTCGTTACATTGGACCTTTTTGCATTCTTGCTAAACGAGGAGAGGTTGCCTACCAATTGGAACTTCCATCGCATCTTTCCAAGGTTCATGATGTCTTCCACATCTCGCAACTCAGGCGTTGCTTCTCGGACCCTGTCCGTGAAGTGGACCACGAAGCGCTTGATCTCCAAGATAACCTTACATATCGAGAATACCATGTTCGTATTCTTGATCAAGCTGAGCGTACCACTCGGCGTCGGAACATCAAGTTTCTAAAGGTTCAGTGGTCACACCATTCTAAAAAGGAGGCCACATGGGAAAGAGAAGATCGTCTTCGACTAGAGTACCCCGTGCTCTTCCCGACGACTTCAAAATCTCGGGACGAGATTCTTTTGAGTGGGGGTGAGTTGTCACATCCCTAGCTAGATGTCATAGGACAACATGTGTGTGCATCATATTTCTTTTTTGCATCAACATGAAGTGGGGATTAAAAGAAACCCCAAACCCTCATTTGAATCAAACCAATTCAAAGCATGTGAAAAACCAACTAATTCAAAATGGTCATCTAAAATGTCCCCTATGTCAGATAAATATGGACATGAATATATCAGGAGCCATCTTAAATATTTGAACATTTATAGAAATTTCAAATAAATAACAAAGATGCTGAAAATGCCAAATAAAGCATTATCATTATTTTACATTTCAAAATATCCTGAAACTTTTTACAGAAGTTTGAAATGTTCAAACTTAATTATATAAAATATTTGGAATATTTTATAATAGAATTTGTACCTGAAAAAGAAATAAAACAAATGTCAGAATTGGAAAACAGAGAGAAAAAGAAAAAAAAGAGGAAGAAGCCCATGGGGAGCCGGCCCAACTAGCCCGTGCTAGTTATCCCTGTCCTCTCGCCAGGAGGACAGAGGCACGCGCTCGCCGCGCATGGGCCCGTGCCCGGCCACCTTCTCCCTGCCTGGCTATTGCCTGGAGGGCTCCGAGAGCGCCAGCGCGAGGCCTCTCGCCGTGGCCCTCTTCTCCTCCCCTCTCTCCCCTGCGCGCTCTCTCTTCCCCCTCCTCTCCTCTGTTTCCCCCTCGCCGGACTGAAGCCGTCGGCGATTCGCCGTCTCCCGTGTGTCCCCGACCACACCAAGGCGCCCAAAGCCCCTCTGGTGAGGCCTCGAATCTTTTCCCCCTAGTCTCGTCGTTGTTCCCCTCCTCTAGACCCGTCTGTCGCTAGAGCCAAGAGGAGCTCGCCGCCAGCCATGGCATAGCCGTGGCCACAGCGGCCACAGCTCGCACCTGACCGCGGGCTCGTGCTCGTAGCGCTCCTAGGAGCCTGTAGCCGCCCCTAGATCCTCCTCCCGTGCCCTCTAGCGCCGTAGTCGGTCCTGACCGAGCCGCCGCTGCCGCTAAGCTCGTTGCCGGCGTCGATCCCGACCACCCCAGCCCCTGTTTGGGGCTAGATCGACGCGTGCTCGAGCGTAGGCCCTCCCAATGCCCTCCGTCGTCCTTTTGGTCGCTGGAGGAGGGGTTCCAACCCCCTCCACCGTCTCTAACATCGCCGGCGGCTCAACGCCGGCGAGTCAACCGGTGCTGACCACGTGGTTTGACCCCAGGTCAACTGACAACTGGACCCGCCCCTTTTTAATTAGAATTAGATTAAAAAATTAAACTAAACTAATTATGTTAGTGACCCACTAACCAGTGGACCCAACCCTAATCTAATTAGTAATTAGTTAAATAATTAACCTTGTTAGTAACTGGGTCACTGACCAGTGGGCCCCAACGTGACCAGCTGATGTCATGGTGATGTCATGCTGATGCAGTAATGACTTTTCTGAATTAAAATAATTCCAGAAATGTTTAAAACTTCAAAAATTCATATAAATTAATCTGTTAATCAGATGAAAATAATTTATATATGAAATTTTATCAGAAAAATCCAATGAATCCAATGGTGCTATTATCATGCATGTTAGAGCAACCTATGTAGATGAACATTGACTTTTACTAATAGGTTAATATATGGAATATCAAATGGAGAATGATTTTGAACCTATATTCAAACTTCCTTCATTTAACATGGACAATAGTTGCATTAGTTCATCCATACATGCTGCCATGTCATGATCATGCATCATACGGTTGCATTTGTGTGTATTGGTTGTTATTTACCTGCATTGTGATAGGCCCTGCTTCTGAGGATACCTCTGACTATTCCAACAAAGGATAAAACCTTCCCGCTACCCAGCAAGGCAAGCAACCCTTTTGATCATTCCGATAACATCCTACTCTCTCGCTCCTGCTCTTGTTTATTGCATTAGGACAAACGCTCACTTGTATGTCATACACGGTAGATGAACCTATTCTTTTGCATGACCTGTCGTTGTCATAGTAAATAGCTAAACCTTGCAACCTAGAATACCTGGTAGATGCTTGTGCCATGATGTGCTTATCTTACTTTGCGTGCTATGCTTGCTATTCTTAGAGTTGTGTCAGGTCTGATTCATCTAGGTGATGAACTGGAGTGAAATAACGATGTTCTCACATGATAAGCTGATGATGAACCCGATTTGGTAAAGGTAGGGATGAGAGGCTATGTAGGAGTACATAGCGGGTTGTCTCATTGGGACCGTTCTTAGGAACTGAGTTCCGTGTTTGTGATCCAAGACTAGATACTACCACATGCTGGGCCCTGAAATATGACCCCGCTCGACTTATCAGTCGCTTAGTCCTTAGTCCAGGATTTGCAAGTAGTTTCTAGTGTTTATAGCATGCTGGAGGCCGCGCGTAGCGCTGACCCTAGGGGTGGGTTACGACGCGACGCGGTAGGCAGTGGCACGGTGTACCAAGGGTCACCCGGATGGTGGGCTTGGGAACCCTGCGCACATCGTTTGGGGCCGTAGCGGAAACTTCGGCCGGACTTCCGTGCGGGTTCAGTCTCAAATAGGCGATGGCCTGGACTAGAGGTCTTATGTGATTGACGTTCATGGCCGACTCCCTCGTTGGGCTTCCGCTTGAAGGTTGCCGAGGTGCATGGTTTTATGATCACACAATGATAAGTGGCAAGAGCGTGTGTGAAGAAGTACACCCCTGCAGGGTATGAAACTATTCGAATAGCCGCGTCCTCGGATATGGACTACTTGGAGAACTTATGCTGTTCATAGATAATCAAATGGATACTCATAAAAAATATCAAGACAAGTGTGAGTAGCATGGATGGCACTCTCCCAGGAGAGGGAAGTGAATCCATGGTGGTGTATTGTTATGGAGTTAGTGGACTCGTGTGCAATATCTAAAATCTAAACAAAGAGTTAAAATTGTGTAGTGTAGGTTAGCCATGAGTCAAAGCTGGCATTGCTGCATAAACTCCATCACTCCCCTTGTTGATACATGAGCATGAATAGTCTAGGTCTGCTTTAAAGACTTGCTGAGTATGTTTGTACTCATGGTTGCTTAATAAATGTTGCAGATGAGACTCAGGACCCATCAGGTGGGTTCTGTCTAGATGTCGACGATGCCGAATAGCTGGTGTCCCAGCTACGACCTTATGCCCTGTGGTGGGCTGTAGATAGTCAGGCCACGTGCTTTTTTACCCTTTTCATCTGTCTGTACTCAGACAGCTTTATGCTTCCGCTTGGTTTGTATGAACTTGCTTGTATGACTTGAGTGTCGGGTCATGTGACCCCTACCTGTAAGAACATATTATACATGGCTCTTCTAAGCCTTTTAAATAAAAGTTGTGTTGATGTATGGTTATGTTGTGATGCCATAGTTGTATATATGCATATCGGGTATGTCGTGCGTACGTGTGACGTGCAACGGTATGTATGGGATCCGACACCTAGTCGTGCGTCTTTAGTAGTACTCTTTACGAGAAACTGCCTCTTTGTGCTTCCACCGAGCCTTGGTAGCTTGCTACTGCTCCGGACACATTGATTGACCGGCATGTATCCTTCTTTGCTATTGTGTCTGTCCCTTCGGAGAATTGTCTCGCAGTGTAATGGAGTCCCTGTAGCCTGCTACGACTCGTCTACGTGCAGTGATGACATTTATGTCCCACGGCGTAATGGAGTCCTTGTAGCTTGCTATGACTCGTCTACACACGCTTGAGGCCGACGCCTGAATTGCTGGGTTACGTATGCCTGTTTCCGTACGGATGTGCCACTTGGGTTCTATGACTAGTCATGTCGGCCCGGGTTCTCTATCGTTTGATTGCCAGTGACATGTTCACATACGTGAGCCAAAAGACGCAAATTGTCCCGACTAAGGTAAGGCTGCAGCCGTGGAGCTTACCATGCATGAGGCCCAAAGTGATGTGATATGTTACAGTCTGGATTCATAAGACTTAGGATCGGGGTCCCGACAGTAACCGCGACGACAGTCTTGACTTATACGCTTGCCATTGCATTGTTACCCCGAGCCTATTTGTGTTACTTGCCTATTAAGACTAGCCATTAATTATTGTCGGGCCACGCTACTTGTGCACTATAGTGATACATACTCCGCATAGCTACAATTTCGTGCAATTATTATTCGTATTATCTCTTGTGGTGCATAGTACTCGCATACATAAGTGCTATCTTGGTGTACACGTCCTGCATAGTGACAATCCAAATATCATTGCTAAACGAAAGGGAAGCAAAGCTTTTAAGCAAGGACAAAAGAACAACAGCATCGCCAAATTTGCATATCATACTTGATCATTTTGGATAACTTGAGCGAGTGACTAGTGCCTCATACATACATAGCAAGTCGGGAATAGGAAGACAAAACATTTTGTTTCTTATAGGTTGTGCACAAGTTCGTATCATGCCCATTTGAGAAATCATGCTAGCGTCTCACTAGTGTAGTGCAACATGAGCGTTTTTCGTGGATTCCACATTTTGTGCTCATTCCTTGGTTGCACAACCCCACTTATCTATTCGTGTGTGTGTTTCTGTGTCCACTCATTGCTACTGATTCACATTGTCTTACTTGCAAATTTGCGAATATCTTTCAACTTTATTGAATCATATCCTCGAATTGCTTGAAATTTTGTGCCACCATCCTAACCAAGCTACTCCATAAGCATTACTTGTGTAGGTGTGAGAAGGATTATCTTCGGTACCAATTCTACTATTTCCAATTGAACATTGGGTGCTCGATTCATTGTCAACTTTTGGAACGGTACTTGGTTTTGTCTTCTCACTCTTCCACTTATATTTTATTGAGTGCTATGGATAGGAATATCATGTTGAACCCGACATTCAAGGAGCATGACTACGATGCGAATACCCATGTCACCAAGTTACACTTCTTTGGTGCAAACAAGGCAATTACTCAAGCTCAACATGCCTTGAATGACCGCATCGAGAACCTCGCCACCGATGTGCGTGAATCCGAGGCGTGCACATGGGAATACCTCGATACCAGGCTATCAAGCCAAATGGAGGAGTTTCGGTCCTTGATGGTCAACCATAATACCTCTACTTCGACTATGTATAGACGGTGCTCAAGCCGACACTGATCGGAGTACTCTTCTGAAGCAAGCCCTCCGCGAGCACGAGTTCATCACCAAGACGAACGCTTCGGTCCAAGCTCACATCAAGGTCGACAACGTCAAGCTACCAAAAATCCATTCCATCGCAATGGATTGCAAGATCGTGTCCACGCTCGCGACCGTCGCCATAAACAAGATCAAGATGCTTGGGAGCAAGAACAACATCGTCGCCATGAACAATCGCTTCAAGCACATCGATCCTTGGAAGAACCTACTCACGCCTTGGAGGAGCAAAACCGCCAAGTGCTACCTCTTGATCATGCGTTGGTTTTCCCTTGAATAGGAAAGGGTGATGTAGCAAAGTAAACAAGTATTTCCCTCAGTTGTTCAGAACCAATGTATCAATCCAGTAGGAGGAACAAGCAAGTTACCAATGGATGTACCTACTCAAATAATCAAACTCTTGCACCCAACGCTATAAAGGGGTTGTCAATCCCTTCACGGTTATTTGCAAGGATTAGATTTGATAGAGATAGATGTAAACGAGAACGGAAAGTAAAAGATAAATAAATTGCAGCAACGTATTTTTGGTATTTTTAGTTTATAGATCTAAAAATATATCATGGAAAGTAGACCCGGGGGCCATAGGTTTCACTAGAGGCTTCTCTCATGATGGCAAGTATTAAGGTGGGTGAACAAATTACTGTCGAGCAATTGATAGAAAAGCGAATAATTATGAAGATATCCAAGGCAATGATTATGCATATAGGCATCACGTCCGTGTAAAGTAGACCGAAACGATTCTGCATCTACTACTATTACTCCACACATCGACCGACTCCTCCCTGCATCTAGAGTATTAAGTTCATGAAGAACAGAGTAACACATTAGGTAATATGACATGATGTAGAGGGATAAACTCAAGCAATATAATGAAAAACCCATCTTTTTATCCTTGATGGCAACAATACAATACGTGCCTCGCTACCCCTACTATGTCACTGGGTGAGGACACCGCAAGATTGAACCCAAAACTAAGCACTTCTCCCATTGCAAGAATTACCAATCTAGTTGGCCAAACCAAACCAATAACTCGAAGACACTTGCAAAGATATGAAATCATGCATATAAAAATTCGGAAAAGACTCAAATAATATTCATAGATAATCTGAACATAAACCCGCAATTCATCGGATCTCGACAAACACACCACAAAAGATTATTACATCGGATAGATCTCCATGAAGATCATGAAGAACATGGTATTGAAGAGCAAAGAGAGACAAGAAGCCATCTAGCTACCATCTATGGACCCAAAGGTCTATGGTGAGCTACTCACGCATCATCATAGGGGCAATGGAGTTGATGTCGATGTCCTCCGTGATCGAATCCCCCTCCGGCAGATTACCAGAAAAGGCTCCAAGATTGGATCTCTCAGGAATGGAGGCTTCCAGCGGCGGAAAAGTGTTTTCGTGGATCCCTCTGGTATACAGGGAATATTTGTCAATTTATAGGCCGAGAAATAGGGTTAGGAGAGCTGCCGTAGGCCCACAAGCCTGGGGGCACGCCCTACCCCCCTGGGCGCCCCCTGTGGCTTGTGGCCGCACGGCAGTTCTCCCGACATCATCTCCAAGTCTTCTGGTTTTCTTCTGGTCGAAGAAAAATTATTCTGAATATTTTATTCCGTTTGGACTCTGTTTAATATTCCTTATCTTCAATACTCAAAAACAAGGAAAACCAGAAACTGCCACTAGGCTCTAGATTAATAGGTTAGTCCCAAAAATAATATAAAACAACATATTAATGCATATAATACATTCAAAACAGATAATATAATAGCATGGAACAACCAAAAATTATAGATACGTTGGAGACGTATCAAGCATCCCCAAGCTTAATTCCTGCTCGTCCTCGAGTAGGTAAATGATAAAAACATAGTTTTTGACGTGGAATGCTACCTAACATATTTATCCATGTAATATTCTTTATTGTGGCATGAATATTCAGATCCGTAAGACGAAACAAAAGTCTAATATTGACATAAAAATAGTAATACTTCGAGCACACCAACAAGGCAATCGTGTCCTTTCGAAATAACATGGCCTTAGAAAGTTATCCCTACAAAATCATATGGTCTGGCTATGCTCCATCTTCCCCATGCAAAGTATCTAAATCATGCACAACCCCGATGAACAAGTCAAGCAATTGTTTCACACTTTTGGTGTTCTCAAACCTTTTCAACTCTCATGCAATACATGAGCGTGAGCCATGGATATAGCACTATAGGTGGAATAGAATATGGTGGAGGTTGCAAGGAAAAAAGGGAGAAGATAGTCTCACATCAACTAGGCGTATCAACGGGCTATGGAGATGCCCATCGATAGATATTAATGTGAGTGAGTAGGGATTGCCATGCAACAAATGCACTTAGAGCTATAAGTGTATGAAAGCTCAAAAAGAAAACTAAGTGGTCGTGGAAAGAAATTCCACTAGTTATATGAAAGTGACAAAATAGGAGACTCTCTATCATGAAGATCATTGTGCTACTTTGAAGCACAAGTGTGGAAAAAGATAGTAGCAATTGTCCCTTCTCTATTTCTCTCATTTTTTATTTATTTTTATTTTTTTATTTTTTTTATTTTTTTTCTTTTGGTGAGCATCTTTGGCCTCTTTTTAATTTATTTGTGCTTCGCTGGCCTCTTTTATTTTTTTGTAAAGTCCGGATACTCATCCCAACTTATGAGGGAGTCATGGATTCCATCATCCTTTTCTCACACGGGACAATGCTCTAATAATGAAAATAATCACACTTTTATTTACTTACAACTCAAAGAGAAAATTACAACTCGATACCTAGAACAAAATATGACTCTATATGCACGATGAAAGTGATGGTGCATGTCATGAAAAACGGAACAGTGGAAGTTGCATGGTAATATATGTCGGAATGGCTATGGAAATGCCATAATAGGTAGGTATGGTGGATGTTTTGAGGAAAAATATATGGTGGATGTTTTGAGGAAGGTGGGTTTGATGTACTGGCGAAAGTTGCGCGGTACTAGAGAGTCTAGCAAATGTGGAAGGGTGAGAGTGCGTATAATCCATGGACTCAACATTAGTCATAAAGAACTCACATACTTATTACAAAAGTCTATTAGTTATCAAACAAAGTATTAGATGCATGCTCCTATGGGAGAGGTTGGTAGGAGTTAACCATTGCGCGCTCCCGACCCTCACACAAAGGTTGACAATCATTAAACAAATCATGCTCCGACTTCGTTACATAATGGTTCACCATACGTGCATGCTACGAGAATCACAAACTTCAACACAAGTATATCTTCCAATTCACAACTAATCACTAGCATGACTCTCATATTACCATCTCTATTATATCAAAGCTATATGCATGGAATCAAACTTCTCATAGTATTTAGTGCACTTAATATGAAAGTTTTTATTATATCCCTCTTGGATGCCCATTATATTAGGACTAAAATCATAATCTAAACAAATTACCATGCTGTTTTTAAGATACTCTCAAAATAATATAAGTGAGGTACAAGAGTTCAACAATTTCTATAAAATATAACACCACCATGCTCTAAAAAGATATAAGTGAAGCACTAGAGGAACATTGCCTAGCTCAAAAGATATAAGTGAAGCACATAGAGTATTCTAATAAATTCATGATTCAGCGTGTCCTTCTAAAAAATATGTGTGCATAAAGGATGATTGTGGTAAACTAAAAAGCAAAGGCTCATATCATACAATACGCTCCAAGCAAAACACATATCATGTGGTGAATAAAAATATAGCCTCAAGTAAATTTACCGATGGATTGAAGACGAAAGAGGGGATGCCTTCCAGGGCATCCCCAAGATTAGGATTTTTGGTGTCCTTGACTATGGCTTGGGGTTGCTTGGGCATCCCCAAGCTTAGGCTCTTGCCAGTCTTTATTACATAGTCCATCAATTCTTCACCCAAAACTTGAAAACTTCACAACACAAAACTCAACAGAAAACTCATGAGATCCGTTAGTATAAGAAAAAAAATCACCACTTAGGTACTGTTGTGAACTCATTATTTATTTATATTTGTGTAATACCTACTGTATTCTAACTTATCCATGGTTCATACCCCCCGATACAACCCATAGATACATCAAAATAAGCAAACACAAAGAAAACAGAATCTATCAAAAAGAGAACAGTTTGTAGAAATCTATAGACTTAGAATACTTATGAAACTCTCAAAATTCTGAAAAATTAGGAAAATTAGGTCAATTTGTATATCAATCTTTTGTAAAAGTTTCAGATCAATTAGACACTTTGAAAATATTAGAAAATTGCTCGACTGAGCGCAAAAGTTTCTGTTTTTCAGCAATATCAAATCAACAACTACCATGGATCACCCCAAAGGTTTTACTTGGATCAAACACTAATTAAAACACCAAAATAAAATTATTACAGAAGTAATAATGTTAAAAACTCAACAAAATAGAAACTAAAAAAACAGAAAGCAAAATAAAATTGGGTTACCTCTCAACAAGCGCTATTGTTTAACGCCCCTAGCTAGGCAAAACGCAATAGATCTAGGTATTGTCATCTTTGGTATTGGCAACTTTTGTGAGGACCTTTTCAAATTCAGGGGGTTCTTTCCTATTTCCCCCATTTGTAGGGGGAGGATCCATCTTAGTGTTATCCAAACGCTTATTGCAAAGGGTAATCAAAGTATTCAAACAATTAAGGTTCCCCTTGATATGTTTTAGGGATTCGTGATATTGTTGCAAATTCAACCACTCAATTTGTCCAACACTTGAGCTCCCTATTGTGAGAAAGTGAACCCCCTTTTTGGTGGAGTAACCCCCAAAATCCCTTCTAAGACTTCGTAAGCGGCATTTGTGTCAAGCTCAATAAAATTCCCTTTAGAGGCGAAGTCTAGAAGCTCCCTATGATTCAAGCTAAACCAATGTAAAAAATTCTAAGAAAAACTTTTGCATCCCCTTTAAGATTGGAAATATGATAAGATTCCATTAATCTATACCAAGCATCTTTCAAAGTTTCCCCTTGTTTTTGTTTGAAGTAAAGAACTTCAAATTCTGGTGACAAGGGGGACGTGGTAATATTAGACATAGTGGTTCGGCAAGAAAGAGGCAACAAAAAGAGGAAGAAAAGAGAGGCAAATCTTTTTGGTATTTTCTAAAAATTGTTTTAGGAGGGGGGAGATGAAAACAAGAGGCAAATGGCAAATAATGTAAATGCAAGAGATGAGTTTGTGATGGGTACTTGGTAGGCTTGATGTAGATCCTCCCCGGCAACAGCGCCAGAAATCCTTCTTGCTACCTCTTGAGCATGCGTTGGTTTTCCCTTGAAGAGGAAAGGGTGATGCAGCAAAGTAGATAAGTACTTCCCTCGGTTGTTGAGAACCAAGGTATCAATCTAGTAGGAGGAACAAGCAAGTTACCAATGGATGTACCTACACAAATAATCAAACTCTTGCACCCAACGCTATAAAGGGGTTGTCAATCCCTTCACGATTATTTGCAAGGATTAGATTTGATAGAGATAGATGTAAACGAGAACGGAAAGTAAAAGGTAAATAAATTGCAGCAAACTATTTTTGGTATTTTTTGTTTATAGATCTGAAAATATATTATGGAAAGTAGACCCGGGGGCCATAGGTTTCACTAGAGGCTTCTCTCATGATGGCAAGTATTACGGTGGGTGAACAAATTACTGTCGAGCAATTGATAGAAAAGTGAATAATTATGAAGATATTCAAGGCAATGATTATGCATATAGGCATCACGTCCGTGTAAAGTAGACCGAAACGATTCTGCATCTACTACTATTACTCCACACATCGATCACTCCTGCCTGCATCTAGAGTATTAAGTTCATGAAGAACAGAGTAACACATTAGGTAAGATGACATGATGTAGAGGGATAAACTCAAGCAATATGATGAAAACCCCATCTTTTTTATCCTTGATGGCAACAGTACAATACGTGCCTCGCTACCCCTACTATGTCACTGGGTGAGGACACCGCAAGATTGAACCCAAAACTAAGCACTTCTCCCATTGCAAGAATTACCAATCTAGTTGGCCAAACCAAACCAATAACTCGAAGACACTTGCAAAGATATGAAATCATGCATATAAGAATTCAGAAAAGACTCAAATAATATTAATAGATAATTTGAACATAAACCCACAATTCATCGGATCTCGACAAACACACCGCAAAAGATTATTACATCGGATAGATCTCCATGAAGATCATGAAGAACATGGTATTGAAGAGCAAAGAGAGACAAGAAGCCATCTAGCTACCATCTATGGACCCAAAGGTCTATGGTGAACTACTCACGCATCATCGGAGGGGCAATGGAGTTGATGTCGATGTCCTCCGTGATCGAATCCCCCTCCAGCAGATTACCGAAAAAGGCTCCAAGATTGGATCTCTCGGGAATGGAGGCTTCTAGCGGCGGAAAAGTATTTTCGTGGCTCCCTCTGGTATACAGGGAATATTTGTGAATTTATAGGCCAAGAAATAGGGTTAGGAGAGCTGTCGTGGGCCCACAAGCCTGGGGCACGCCCTACCCCCCTAGGCGCCCCTTGTGGCTTGTGGCCGCACGGCGGCTCTCCCGACATCATCTCCAAGTCTTCTGGTTTGCTTCTGGTCGAAGAAAAATTATGCTGAATATTTTATTCCGTTTGGACTCGGTTTAATATTCCTTATCTGCAATACTCAAAAACAAGGAAAAACCAGAAACTACCACTAGGCTCTAGATGAATAGGTTAGTCCCGAAAATAATATAAAACAACATATTAATGCATATAATACATTCGAAATAGATAATATAATAGCATGGAACAACCAAAAATTATAGATACATTGGAGACGTATCAAGCATCCCCAAGCTTAATTCCTGCTCGTCCTCGAGTAGGTAAATGATAAAAACATAATTTTTGACGTGGAATGCTACCTAACATATTTATCCATGTAATATTCTTTATTGTGGCATGAATATTCAGATCCGTAAGACGAAACAATAGTCTAATATTGACATAAAAATAGTAATACTTCGAGCACACCAACAAGGCAATCGTGTCCTTTCGAAATAACATGGCCTTAGAAAGTTATCCCTACAAAATCATATGGTCTGGCTATGCTCCATCTTCCCCACGCAAAGTATCTAAATCATGCACAACCCCGATGAACAAGTCAAGCAATTGTTTCACACTTTTGGTGTTCTCAAACCTTTTCAACTCTCATGCAATACATGAGCGTGAGCCATGGATATAGCACTATAGGTGGAATAGAATATGGTGGAGGTTGCAAGGAAAAAAGGGAGAAGATAGTCTCACATCAACTAGGTGTATCAACGGGCTATGGAGATGCCCATCGATAGATATTAATGTGAGTGAGTAGGGATTGCCATGCAACAAATGCACTTAGAGCTATAAGTGTATGAAAGCTCAAAAAGAAAACTAAGTGGTCGTGGAAAGAAATTCCACTAGTTATATGAAAGTGACAAAATAGGAGACTCTCTATCATGAAGATCATGGTGCTACTTTGGAGCACAAGTGTGGAAAAAGATAGTAGCAATTGTCCCTTCTCTCTTTCTCTCATTTCTTATTTTATTTTAGTTTTTCTTTTATTTTTTTCTTTTGGTGAGCATCTTTGGCCTCTTTTTAATTTATTTGTGCTTCGCTGGCCTCTTTTATTTTTTTGTAAAGTCCGGATACTCATCCCAACTTATGAGGGAGTCATGAAGATATCCAAGGCAATGATTATGCATATAGGCATCACGTCCGTGTAAAGTAGACCGAAACGATTCTGCATCTACTACTATTACTCCACACATCAACCGACTCCTGCCTACATCTAGAGTATTAAGTTCATGAAGAACAGAGTAACGCATTAGGTAAGATGACATGATGTAGAGGGATAAACTCAAGCAATATGATGAAAATCCCATATTTTTATCCTTGATGGAAACAATACAATACGTTCCTCGCTACCCCTACTATGTCACTAGGTGAGGACACCGCAAGATTGAACCCAAAACTAAGCACTTCTCCCATTGCAAGAATTACCAATCTAGTTGGCCAAACCAGACCAATAACCCGAAGAGACTTGCAAAGATATGAAATCATGCATATAAGAATTCAGAAAAGACTAAAATAATATTCATAGATAATCTAAACATAAACCCACAATTCATCGGATCTCGACAAACACATCGCAAAAGAGTATTACATCGGATAGATCTCCATGAAGATCATGAAGGACATGGTATTGAAGAGCAAAGAGAGAGAAGAAGCCATCTAGTTACTAGCTATGGACCCGAAGGTCTGTGGTGAACTACTCACGCATCATCAGAGGGGCAATGGAGTTGATGTAGATGTCCTCCATGATCGAATCCCCCTCCGACGAATTACCGAAAAAGGCTCCAAGATTGGATCTCTCGGGAGTGGAGGATTCCGGCGGCAAAAAAGTGTTTTCGTGGCTCCCTCTGGTATGCAGGGAATATTTGTGAATATATAGGCCGAGAAATAGGGCTAGGAGAGCTGCCATGGATCCACAAGCCTGTGTGTGCGCCCTACCCTCCTGGGCGCGCCCGTGTGGCTTGTGGCCACACGGCGGATCTCCAGACTTCATCTCCAAGTCTTTTGGTTTGCTTCTGGTCCAAGAAAAAATATTCTGAAGATTTTATTCTGTTTGGACTCCGTTTAATATTCCTTGTCTGCAATACTCAAAAACAAGGAAAAAACAGAAACTGGCACTAGGCTCTAGATTAATAGGTTAGTCCCAAAAATAATATAAAATAGCAAATTAATGCATATAAAACATCCAAAACAGATAATATAATAGCAAGGAACAATGAAAAATTATAGACACATTGGAGACGTATCACCAAGGTTACTTCGAACGAGAAGAACTCTAGCAAGAACAACAAGAAGAAGCTGCTCGCCAAGAGGAACATCGACAACGACAAGAAGAAGCTGCTCGCCAAGAGGAGCAACAAGAATGATGAAACTGCGCGCGAGGACCTCGTCCACGGCCTCAAGCACATCATGACGATTACGACGATGCCCCAAGCCAACCACAATGTCAACTCAACAACAACATTGACGCAGCTCCTCCTCGTCAAGGGCATCGCCAAAACAACTACAATGATGAACAACGCTCCGGCAAACTCAAGCTCACCGTGCCCAAGTTCTCCGGAAGCAACGATACCGAAGACTAACTTTCATGGGCACTCAAAGTTGACAAGATTTTCTGTTTGCACAACTTTGAGGAAGAGAAGAAGATTGCCATTGCCTCTCTTGATTTCCAATACTATGTCCTCATTTGGTGGGAAACAAGTGATTGAGCGAAGAAGAGAAAGAGGTGAACCTCCTATCACCACTTGGGCTCAAATGAAGGATCTCATGAGAGCTTGATTTGTGCCTACACACTACAACCGGGATCTCTTCAAGAAACTACAACTACTCAAGCAAGGCTCCAAATCCGTAGAAGAATACTATCAAGAAATGGAAATTGCCATGATCCGAGCCAATGTCAAGGAAGATGACGAGCAAAAAATGGCGCGCTTCTTGAATGGTCTCAACTACAAATTCAAGAAAATCGCGGATTTCCAACCATACTCCAACTTACTTGAGCTAGTCCATCAAGCAACCAAGGCGGAACGTCAAGTGCAAGATGACTACAAGCATTCCAAGTTCTCTTCCAAGACCTATGGTTCAAGTGCTCAAACTTCTACGAACATGACGCCTTCGACAATGAAATCTACAACACCCACCGGCGACAAGTCAAGTTCCAAGGACAAGATGACTTCATCAAGCCGTCATACTACTTCAAGCAACTACAAGCCAAGGGCTTCATCCTCTACACCAACACCATATGACACTGCAAAATCGAGGTCCATCAAGTGTTTCATGTGCCAAAGGCCGCAACCACAAGACCTATGAGTGTCCAATAAGACGGATCATGATTCTTCAAGACGATGGCACCTATGACTCTATGAGAAATGACGAGATGCAAGCATTGGAGCACATCGCCATGCATTGACAAGTCAATGAAGATGAAGATTCACAAATCTTTTGTGAAAATGATCTGAGCCCCACACTTGTTTGTTTCCAAGGTTTTGACTCTTCAACAACAAGAAGATGAGGACCAATGTTGCCACATCTTCCACACCAAGGCGGGTATCCAAGAAAAAACTGTCAAGGTCATCATAGATGGAGGAAGTTGCCACAATTTGGCAAGTGAAGACCTTTGCTCCATTCTCCAATTGGTCAAGAAGAAGCACCACCTTGGAATGCGATGTGGTTCCCATGTCCGTTTGCCATCTACTCCTTGGGAGACCTTGGCAATTAGACCGTGGCGTCATCCACAATGGGTGGACCAATCACTATAGCTTCAAAATGAAGGGCAAGGAATATGTGCTTCGACCAATGTCTCCAAGTCAAGTGACCATCGACAAGCAAGCTTCATCACATCGTGGAGATAAAAGTAAGAGAGTGATCCACCTCAAAGAGAGTGAGCGCCACAAGCCAAAAATGAGTGACTCTACAATGAGGGACACGAGAGATCTAGTTCTATTAGCCACCAAAAGAGATTTGAAGGATGTGAGTGAGAGCACATCGACCGTTCTTCACTACGTGCTCGTGTGCAAGGATGATGTCATTCGGCCTAACCCTTCACAACATCTTCCTCTCGTGTTGTCTCAATTGTTGTAGGAATTTCAAGACTTATTTCCCGATGACCAACCTATGGGACTACCACCAAAACAAGGGATTGAAACCCGCATCAACCTCATTTCGAGCACATCGCTCCCCAACAAGGCACCCTACTACGTCAACCCCGAAGAAACTAAGGAGATCCAAAGGCAAGTCCAAAAACTCCTAGACAAAGGGCATGTACGCGAGAGTTTAAGTCCTTGTGCGGTTCCCGTGATTCCAGTACCTAAGCGAGATGGTAGTATGCAAATGTGTTCGGATTGCCGCCCTATCAATGCTATAACAATTAGATATCGCCACCCTATTCCTCGGCTTCATGATATGCTAGATGAACTTTGTGGTGCCACGATATTTTCCAAGATTGACTTGAAAAGTGGTTACTATCAAATATGCATACAAGAGGGCGATGAGTGGAAAACGGATTTCAAAACTAAATTTGGTCTATATGAATGGCTAGTGATGCCCATGGGCTTATCCAAAGCACCGGATACAGTTATGCATGTCATGCAACATGTACTACGCCCATTCATTGGATATTGCATTGTGGTATGTTGTGATGACATTCTTGTTTTTAGCGAATCTCTTGAGGAGCATACTAAACATGTTAGGGAAGTATTGCAAGTTCTTAGGAAGGAACAATTATATGCTAGCATGGAAAAAATCACGTTTGGTGTTGAAAAGGTTGTATTACTAGGATTATTGGTTTCTTCTAAGGGTGTCCATGTGGATGAAACTAAAATTGAAGCAATTAAAACTTGGCCCACACCCACCAATTTGCAACAAGTGCGTAGCTTCCTAGGACCAGCCGGTTTCTACCGTCGCTTTGTTAAGGATTTTAGCACTATTGCATCTCCTCTACATGCTTTGAGCAAGAAAAATGCACCTTTCATTTGGGGACCAACGCACGACACCGTGTTCCTTGAGCTTAAAAATTTGCTTACTCATGCACCTTTGCTTGCATTACCCAACTTTGATAAAACTTTTGAAGTGCATTGCGACGCTAGTGATCATGGCATAGGTGGTGTGCTAATGCAAGAGAAGCACCCAATTACGTACTTTAGTGAGAAACTTTCTGGCGCTCAACTTAACTATCCATCTATGATAAGGAATTGTATGCTTTGGTGAGAGTGCTACATGTTTGGGAGCATTATTTACGCCCACATGTATTTGTTATTCACACTGATCATGAAACTCTCAAGTATATTAAGGGTCAAACTAAGTTGAACAAACGACATGCTAAATGGAATGAATTTATTGAGTCTTGTCCTTATGTCATGAAGTACATTAAGGGTAAAGAAAATGTTGTGGCGGATGCTCTTTCCCGCAAATGCATGTTAGTTACCCAACTTGAATTGAATGTCGTTGATTTTGATCATATCAAAGACTTGTATGAGCATGATGTTTCCTTTGCTACTCCATATGCCGATTGCCAAGTAAAACCTTGTTTGGAAACCTATTACATGAAAGATGGCTAGCTTATGTGTGCTAAAAAACTTTGTATACCCGAATCTTCTCTTCGTTTGTTGCTTTTGCAAGAAGCTCATAGTGGAGGACTTATAGGTCACTTTGGACGCAACAAGACATACGCCCAAGATGTTTCGTGATGTGGCACGCTTCACCAACTGATGCTCTACATGTCACAAAGCTAAATCTAAAGCTCAATCCCATGGTCTTTACATGCCTCTCCCTATACCATTTAAACCTTGGTAATACATTAGTATGGACTTTGTGCTTGGTTTGCCACGAACAAAAGATGGCCACGATTCCTTTTTTGTCGTTTGGACCGCTTTTCAAAAATGGATCACTTCATTCCATGTCACAAGATAGATGATGCTTCACATATTGCAAATCTCTTTTGTAGGGACATCTTGCGACTACATGGAGTACCCAAGACTAGAAATCTACATCAAGAGGATGCATGAAGATACAAGGTGCATGATAGAACATCAAGTGGAACGCATCACCACCAAGAGCAACATCAATAAGCACACCGTGGTGTTCAAGTTCAGTGATCTTGTGTGGCTACACCTTTGCAAGGACCGTTTGCCCGCTGAGAGCAAGTCCAAGCTCCTTCCTCGAGCCGATGGACCCTTCAAGGTGTTGGAACGCTACAACAACAATGACTACAAGATCAACATTCCACGCGAGAAGTAGAACGTGAGCGACACCTTCAACGTCACGGACCTATCCCCTTTCCATGGTGATGAAGATCTTCATCCGAGGACAGATCTTTCCCAAGGGGGGGAGATGATGCGGAGCATCCCACCATCATTCCCATGGAGTCTATAGCATCACCAAATGTCCCAATGACTAGAGCCCACACACGTACCATCGAAGCTAAGGTGAACTCACTCCTCTTCGAACTAGACATGAACGTCAATGGGACTTGGATGCTACCTCACAATGAAACCCTATGCATTCTTAGGTACGAGGAAGATGTCCACGAAGGACCAATGAAGCATCCCCAAGACCAAGGCCAAGAGGAAGAGGAAGCAAGGAGGAGTGCCAGCCTGCACTTGGTCGGATCATCCGGACCTAGCCCCGAACCATTCGGAGGATGCCCGGATCATCCGAGAAATAGCGTGATAGAACCGGCTGGAGTGACCCCGAAGCCGGATCATCCGGACCCCTGTCCAGATCATCTAGAAGATACCCGGATCATCCGGACCTCAGTCCGGATCATCCGGCCTTTGCCTGCGTGCATGGATGGGCCTCAAGCCTTGTATCTCCCTCACTTACCCATTCACCCCTAGTACTATAAAGAGACCCTCTCCACCTCGTTTTAGGGTTAGCTTATGTTTAGCAAATACCATTGTTGAGCATAGATCCATCTACTTCCTTCCCTCGTGGGGTGAGACACCTCTACGTGAGAAGATTCGAAGCGGATGCCAAGGCCCCTCTAAGGGAAGATCCCCTCATGGATATCAACGCCCATCTCTCCGGAGTGGGAAGGCTACCGGTACTTGTATCCATTTGTTGATTTCGAACCTTGTATCTCGTGATTTGTTGGCTGTAGTGGATGTGTGAATTCAGGATCGTCTTTAGGTGTTTGTTTGCCTCTTGATTTTCCTCCCTTTCCCCTCCAAATGTGAAAGAATCGGGACTCACGGGCGTGCCCCGTACCACTACTATTACCTTGATGCCATTTACTTGCTTGTATTTTATTTCACAATTTACAATAATCTACAATTATCTACACAACTCACTTGATTGCAAATAACGAGACCAAGGGGATTGACAACCCTCTTGCCTGCGTCGGGTCCAAGTTGTTTGCTCTTTTGTGTGCAGCCGCTGAAGACGGCTGAGGATTAGTATTACTATTGGTTCGATTAACCTTGGTTTCATAACTAAGGGAAATAGTTACCCACATTGTGCTGCGATAACCCGTTCCTCTTCACGGAAAACCCAACGCAGATCACAAGTATCAGGAAGGATTTCTGGCGCCGTTGCCGGGGAATACCATCACCAACTATCAACTAACTTTGCATAAATTATCATTCACCTGTTCTTCCTTTTATTTGATGTTATATTTAGTTTGTCTCTTAAAAAATAAAATTCAAAAATATTTATCTTTGCTTGTTACTAGTTTTCTTGTTCGAAGTCATGGCTAGTTCTTCCTTTGTTCGTGTTATTCCCAATAAAGATGTTGTCAACTTTAGACAAAGGGGAGGAGAAAGTTTGAAAGATGCATGATATATGATTTGCCACACTCAAAATAAAGCAAATAATAAGTTATCCACCACTAATTTGCTTCATAATTTTTACGTTGGTGTGACAACTTGCTATAGGTTTGTCCTAGACACCATCACCAATGAGAACTTCTTAATGTGTCACACCTTGGATGCTTATAATGCAATTGAAAATCTTGTTGGAACACCATCCATTATTGTTAATGAAACCAATTTAACCTTGGAACATGTTATGCAAAGCCTTGATGCTATTGAAAATAAAATGATCACTAGTGAACCAATTGAGAAGTTATATAAAAAGTTCATAACCATATCACTAAATTTGGGTCACGGGTAGGAATGACTTTGAAAACTTTAAAGGAAAAAAGACACTATTATTGATAAGAGGGCAGAACAAGGTTTGAATAAAATTGATAAAATGGAGGAGGTCACTGAGAAAGTGGGTTCCGCTTTCACACCACCTAAAACTAATGCTAATACCTCACGAGACAAAAGTCACAAGTTCATATACATTCCTAAGAGCATTAGTACATCTCTTTCAAATGGAAACGAAGATCTCAAAATGATTAGTGTTCATCCCAATTTTGTGAACTTGATAAAGGATCCTATTTTTAAGCCTCCCATTGTTCTTGTTACCCATGGTTGTGTTATTAAGGATCTTGATGTTAAAGATGACAACACTTGAAACTATGCATTATGCCTAGCTAGGGGCATAAAACAACAGCGCTTGTTGGGAGGCAACCCAATAGTTATCTTTATTTTTGCTTTTTACCTTCTATTATTTTGTGATAAAATGATTATTTATTATGTAATTATTATTTTTTATGTTTTAATTAGTGTTTGTGACAAGTAAAATGGCTGGGATAACTCACAAGATGAGTAGAAACGATGCTGAAACAAAACAGAAACTTTTGACTCCAGTACAAGAATTTTCAATTTTTACTGGAGCGTGATAATGATCTGAAATTTTTACAGATTATTGATATACAAATTATCCATGTTTTCCTAAGTTTTCAGAATATATAGAGTTACATAAGTATGGTCTCTTTATAGATTGCTGCAGATTGTTCTGTTTTAAACAGATTCTGTTTTGTTTGTATAGTTCGCTTGTTTTGATTATGCTATAGATTGTATCGGGATGGGGGGTATAAGCCATGGAGAAGTTAGAATACAATACCTATTATGAAAAAATGAAATAATAATTAATTAATAATAGTACCTAAAGTATTCAATGTGTTGCTTATACTAATGGATCTCACAAAGTTTTGTTGAGTTTTGTGTGATTGAAGTTTTCAAGTTTTGGGTGTTATCACGATGGACCACAGAATAAGGAGTAGCAAGAGACTAAGCTTGGGGATGCCCAAGGCAGACGAGGGTAATATTCTAAGGAATACTCAAGCGTATAATCTTGGGTATGCCTTGAAAGGCATCCCCTCTTTCGTCTCAATCCATCGGTATGTCACTTGGAGCTACATTTTTATTCATCACATGATATGTGTTTTTCTTGGAGCGTCGTTTGCTTTTGTTTGCTTTTACTTTCAGTGTGCCAGAATCAGCGTTTTCTAGGCACAACTATTTGAGAGAGATACACCTTCAATCATAACTTGTAAGAATACTCTATGTGCTTCGCTTATATTCTTTGAGCTTGGCGGTTGCTCTAGTACTTCACTTATATCTTTTTGAGAACGTGGCGTGTAGGTTTTATAGAAATAATATGATCTTGTTATTCAATTATATTTATTTTAGAGATAATAAAGATGTGACAGTAATTTGCATGGGTCATAAGACTAGTCCAAAAATAGTAGGTATTCAATGAGTGATACATGTAGCACATATAGAGAAATTTCGAGTTAATGACATTATGTGGTAATATGAAAAAGGTGTGAGTTCACAATTATTGATACATGGAAGTGTCAATATTAAGAGGTTTTCACTTGTTATTCATCTAAAAATTAAAGAGGCATGGTGATGATGTGTGAGCATTTCTATTCCTCGTTAAAATCCTAGTGTTGTTTTGAGTCGGAGACGCACGATGGTTAACCCCTCCCAACCTCCTTCCTCGGGGCATGCGAGTAGTACTTTGATTTATGATAAAACTAATAAAACTTTGCAATAAGTATATGAGTTCTTTATGACTAATGTGACACCATGGACACACATCTTCACCTTCTCATATTTGCTAGCCTGTTCCGTACCGTGCATAGCCCATTCTCACCTCAAGGATCGGTGCAATTTTCGCCGGTGCATCTAAACCCCGTGACATGATACGCTCTATTGCACATAATCCTCACTATATCTTCCTCAAAACAGCCACAATATCTACCTATCATGGCATTTCCATAGCCATTCCGAGATATATTGCCATGCAAATTCCATCGTCACTTCACATGACTAGTCCGTTCATCATCATATTGCATTGCATGATCATATAGATCTGACATAGTATTTGTGGCAAATCCACCGTTTGTCATATTTTTGATACATGTCACGCTAGATCTTGCACATCTTGGTACACTACCAGAGGCATTCATATAGAGTCATATTGTCCTATCAATTTTTCGTATTGAGTTGTAAGTAAATAAAAGTGTGATGATCATCCTTATTAGAGCATTGCCCAAGTGAGGAAAGGATGATGGAGACTATGATTTCCCCACAAGTCGGGATGAGACTCCTGACGAAAAATAAAAAATGGGGTAAGCCAAATGATCCCACCATATAAATGGGGGAGGCAAAAAGAAAAAAAAGGGAGAAAAGCCCACCATAAAAAAAGATATAATAAATGAGAGAAAAAGAGAGAAGGGACTTTGCTACTATCCTTTACCACACTCGTGCCTCAAAGTGGCATCATGTTCTTCATATAGAGAGTCTCCTGTTTTGTCACTTCCATATGCTAGTGGGAATTACCTTTTCATTATAAACTTGGCTTGTATATTCTGATGACGGGATTCCTCAAATGCTCGAGGTCTTTATGAGCAAGCAAGTTGGATGCAAACCCACTTAGCTTCAGTTGAGATTTCGTACACTTATAGCTCTAGTGCATCATTTGCATGACAATCCCTACTCCTTGCATTGACATCTATCGATGAGCATCTCCATAGCTCGTTGGTACGCCTAGTTGATGTGGGACTATCTTCTCCACTTTTTACCCCTTCGATATCTACCATCATATTATATTCCACCTACATGCTATGTCCAATGGTTCATGCTCATGTATTGCGTGAATAATAAAAAGTTGATGCATACTGAAAACGTATGATCCAATTGCCTGACTTGGACACCGTGGTGCTTAACATTTGCATTGATGTCGTGAGGACGTACGAACCACTTAACTATACAAGATGACTCTATATGAATGCCTCTGGTAGTGTACCAGGATGTGCGATGATCTTGCATAACATGTAAAAAGTGATGAACGGTGGCTTTGCCACAAATACTATGTCAGCTCTATATGATCATGCAAAGCGATACGGTGATGAACACACAAAAGTCATGTGGTAGAACGATGGAAGTTGGATGGAAATATATCTTGGAATGGCTACGGAAATGCCATAATACGTAAGTATGGTGGTTGTTTTTAGGAAGATATAAGGAGGATTATGTGTGATAGAGCATATCATATCACTCGGTTTGGATGCACCGACGAAGTTTATGCAAAATCTTGAGGTATGAATGGGCAATGCACGGTACCGAAGAGGCTAGCAAATTGTGGAAAGGTAAGAGTGCATATAATCTATGGACTCACATTATTCATAAAGAAGTCATATGCTTATTTCAAAATCTAATAGCCCACGAAGCAAAGTATTACTCACATGCCCCTAGGGAGGAGGTTGGGAGGAGTTAACCATCGCGCGCTCCCGATTCGAACAACACGAAAAGATTTCATTTCAGAAATAAAAATGCTCACACCTCATCACCATGCCGTGACCAATACTTAGATGAGAAGTTAATAAAAAGATTTAATATCTATATTTCTACTAACCAGTGATCATGAACCAATGCCCTTTCATATTTCTACATCAAAATAATCAAACCATACCTTTCATATTTAGTGATCAACATGAAAGTTCTTATTATATCCCCCTTGAATACATATCCTTTTTGGACTAGTCTTATAACATGTGCAAATTGCCATTCCTAATTGTTAGAGCCTCAAAAATATTTAAGTGAAGCACGGAAATTCAACTATTTATATAAAATACAACCACCGATGTGCTCTAAAAGATACAAGTGAAGCACTAGAAGAACTGCGTAGCACAAAAGATATAAGTGAAGCACATAGAGTATTCTAACAAATTATGATGATAATGTGTCTCTCTGAAAAAGTGTGTCCACCAATCAATGATTGTGGAAAACTAAAAGGAAAACAAACTATAATGCATGATGCTCCAAGCAAAACTCATACCATGTGATGTATAAAAATGTAGCTCCAAGTGACATATCAATAGATTGTAAAGGAAAGAGGGGATGCCGTCCAGGGCATCCCCAAGATTAGACGCTTGAGTCTTCCTTTAATACCTTGGGGTGACTTGGGCATCCCCAAGCTTAGGGTCTTGCCACTCCTTATTTCTTCATCCATCATTATCTCACCCAAAACTTCAAAACTTCAGCACACAAAACTCAACAGAAACCTTGTGAGATCTGTTAGTATAATAGACATATCATGAACTTAGGTACTTTTGTAAATAGGTTCATATTTAATTACTACATAATAGGTATTGTACTCTAACTTCTCCATGACTTATACCCCCCGATATAATCCATAGCATCATTAAAACAAGCAAAAACAGAATATGTCTAAAATAGAATAGTCTCTAATGATCTCTACTTAAACCATACTTCTGCAATTCAAACAAAATCTTAAATGTTAGGACAACCTAGGAAATTTTCATAGAAACATTTTGTTAAAAATTCAGATAAAAAATACATTCCATTAAAATGAGAGAAATTAAATGTTGGGCGCAAAAGTTTCTGTTTTTGCACATAATCAATTCTACTATCATCCAAATAATCCTAAAGGCTTTACTTGGCACAAACACTAATTAAAATATGAAATACAATCATTAGGGTTGCAATAATCATGTCATCAGAGCAAAGCAGCAAGTAAAAGAAAAAAATTAAGATAACTATTGGGTTGCGTCCCAACAAGCGCTATTGTTTTATGCCCCTAGTTAGGCATAATGCATAGTTTGAAGTGTTATCCTCCTTGTCATCCTTCATGTTCTTAATAACATTCTTATACATAATATCATCATAAGAACTCCTTTTTAATTCAGTTCTCTCTTCAATATATTTCCTATTAGGAGAACTCAAGTAATGGAACGGGCTATCTTTCATAATTTTTATCTTTTCCAAGTTTGTTTTTTGAGGAGTATGGTTATCAAGGGACCTTTCATAAACAACAATAAATTCATCTTATATAATAACCTTAGCATTATCAAAATAATTTTCATCAAACCCACTTTTTTTACCTTTCACAATCCAAGAATATTGTTGGTTGGTACTATTAAATAAGTGTTTGATTAGGTCAAGGTTTGGAACTTCCTTCGTAGCATTTTTCTCAAAAGAAAGATGATCCCTAGACATATATCTCGGCATGAAATCTCTATCATAAAGAACCTCATCTATAATAGGGAACTCATAAATCATAATTCATATCATAATGATAAAAAAAATCTCTAGCTTCACGGACTATGTAATCAGATTCATCCATGAGGAAAAATGAAGCTATTTTCTTAGCCTTTGTTCAATTATAGAAGGTAATTCAAAGAACAATCTTTGCAAAGTGGGATGGGTACAAATAAATCTTCTTTCAAGTTTGATCATAAGAGCAGAAATAGCTTGAGCATAACTATTAGTTATTTCAAGAAGAGGATCATCATTATTTACCAAGGCTCCCATGCAAGTGAAAAATTCCTAAATAACACTTTCTCCAATAATATTCCCACTTCCCGTTACAAAAGTTTTAGTACCCAACTTAATGGGGCATTCATTTTTATCAGGCTCATTATCCTAACTATCACCTTTAGCAATCACATAATCAGACATGATAGCAATTTCAAACAAAACTAGCTAAGAGGAATATTTTTGTGTTTTTGATTTTTTGTAGAGGAAAATATAAATGCAAATAAAAAGTATAACAAGTGAATGATAATTTGTATGAAGGAACCTTATGATAATTTAATGATATCTCCTCGGCAACTTGTGAGTTGCGTTGGGTTTTCCCCCGAAGAGGAAGGGTGAAGCAATATAGTAGCGATAAGTATTTCCCTTAGTGAGAACCAAGGTTATCGAACCATTAGGAGAATAAAGCAAACTCTCGTTGTCAACACCTGTACACACAAAAACAAACACTTGCACCCATTGCGGGCAAGAGGGTTGTCAAGCCCCTTGAACTCGTTACTTGCAAGGATTAATTCTGTACTGATAGATAAATAAAAAGGAAAAGAAAATAAGAAAATAATAAATCGTAGAAAGATATTTTTGGTTTTTATCAATATGATTAAATAGATCATGGGGCCATAGTTTTCACTATAGGCTTCTCTCTCGAACACATAGCATACGTTGGGTAAACAAATAAGTGTTGGGCAATTGATAGAAAAGCACATAGTTATTATATTGCCTCTTTAGGTATTAAGTTCATGACAAACAGAGTAATGCTTTAAGAAAGATGACATGATGTAGACAAAGTAAACCCAATCAATATGAATAAACCCCCTCGTTTTATCCTTAATGGCAACAGTACAAATACATTTCCTATCCCCTATTGTCATTGGGATATAGAGCACCGCAAGATTGAACCCACTGCAAAGCACCTCTCCCACTGAAGATAAATCAATCTAGTTGTCCAAACCAACCGAATAGATTAGAGAGAAATACAAAGATATAACTATTATGCACAATAAATTTTAGCAAAGACTCAATTACTTTCAATGAATAATCTGATTATAAACCCACAATTCATAGGATCCCAACAAACACACCATGAAAGAATACTACATCAGATAGATCTCCAACATAATCGAGGAGAACATGGTATTGAAGATCAAAGAGAGAGAAGAAGCCATCTAGCTACTATATATGGACCCGTAGGTTTGTGGTGAACTACTCACACATCATCATGGAGGCTACAAGGTTGATGTAGACGGCCTCCATGATCGATTCCCCCTTTGACAAAGTACCGGAAAAGGTATCCAGATGGGATCGCAGAAGAACAGAGGCTTGGGGTGGTAGAAGAAGTGTTTCGGGTGTCTTTATGTTGGTTTGGTGATATATGAGATGAACTACTCACACATCATCATGGAGGCTACAAGGTTGATGTAGACGGCCTCCATGATAGATTCCCCCTCTGACAAAGTACCGAAAAAGGTATCCAGATGGGATCGCAGAAGAACAAAGGCTTGGGGTGGCAGAAGAAGTGTTTCGGGTGTCTTTATGTTGGTTTGGTGATATATGAGAATATATAGAATTGGTTGTAGGTCAAAGGGAGTTACGAGGGCCTCACGAGCTCAGGGGGTGCATCCTACTCCCCTAGGCGCCCCCCGTGATCTCGTGGCTCTCTCGTAGCTCTTCCAGCCTCCCCCGAAGCTTCTAGGGTTTCTTTATGTTCAAAAGTAACTCTCGTAAAGTTGCATCATGTTTGGACTTCATATGATATTGATTTTCTGAAAAGTCAAAAACACGCAAAAAAAAGGAACTGGCACTACGCACAAGAGCAAGGTGCTCGCCGCGTGAAAGAAGTGCGGCATGCCAGGTGGAGAGGTTCTTGATAAGCTTCTCGATGATGGAATGCAGCGAGGTCGCAGAAGGTTTCCTCACCGAGAGGGGGATGCCGAGGTAGATGATGGGGAAGCATGCAATGGCGCAAGCCAGCTCATTGCCAATCGTGGCAAGCTCGGGATCATCGCAGCAGATAGGGGTGGCCGAGCACTTGGCGGAGTTAGTGCATAGCCCTGAAGCCTTGCCAAAGACACGCAAGAGCTTGCGGATAGCTCGTAGGTCTTGGGTCGTTGGATGGTAGAAGATGACGACGTCGTCGGCGTACAACGAGATACTCGAAGGGGCGTGCCAAGTGGTGAGGTGCTGAAGTATCCCGTGGCGATGGGCATGTAGGAGTGAGTTGAGCGCGTCGATGGCCATCGTGAAAAACATGGGGAGATAGGCTCTCCCTAGCATAGCCTGCAAGCATGGTCGATGGGAGGGCCGGGCGAGCCGTTGATGAGGAACCATGTGCTAGACGTGGACAGAAGGATGGAGATCCACTCGATCCACCGTCTACCAAAACCAAGTGTCGTATGAGGTCAATGAGGAACGGTCAGGAGACGGAATCAAAGGCGCGTGTGATGTCGAGTTTGAGGAGGACTCTGGGTACCCCCATGTTGAGCAGCTGGCCGGTCGTGTATTGTACGAACATGAAGTTGTCATGCACGCACCGGCCCGCAATGAACGCGTTCTGGTTGGTGAAGACGAGTTGGCCGAGACGCGGAGCAAGGCGGAGCATGAGAACCTTGGCGATGAGCTTGACCACAAGATGAATAATGTTAGAGTTATATTTATGATGCCCTTTGGCTTTTGGCCTCCCACCTGTACTTGTATATATGTTTACTTTGGCCTTCCAATAATACTAAATTACCGTTTATCTAACATGATATCAGAGCATTTTTTTTTCTCCACAGCCGCCGACCCTCCAGGCCGCTGTCGTCTGTCTGCATGTCGCCCGCTGTCGGTTGCCGGTCTCTGCCGGCAACTGGTCTCGCTGTTGCGCGGCTGCTGTCGCCTGGCTGCGGCTCCAATTGCTCTGGTCGGGCCGTATCATCTTCCACAAGCGTCGTCGGTTGTGCGCCCCTGCCCGCCCGGCTAGTGTCCGCTGCCTTCCCGTTGCCGACTTGCCATTTATCTAACAAATAAGGCTAATGGAGCGATAGTCGGAGAGGGCGGAAGCATCCTGCCTCTTCGGCAACAGGGTGATGAGGACTTCATTTAGGCGCTGTAGGCTGCGCCCGTTCAGGGAGAAGAACTTGTTAAACACGTCAATGATGCAAGGCACCGGGACGTCCTCATTGTTGACGAAACAAAATGAGAAGATGTACGGACTGCCTTTTAATAGTAGAGATACTTACTTTGCTCACACCAAGTATTCTCAAAATTTTAGTCTATTATCAATTCGGCATTGTTAAGAAAAAATAGCATGCTGAATAAACTTGGCAAGAATGATGCATGTAATGTCCTATTTTCAAATCAGATAACATACCTGAAAGTTGACCAATATCATCTAGGGTGAGAATGTCGAAAACCTATTATTGAGCACATAAGACTGTGAATATAGAGTATAAGTAAACAGTACTCCCACCTTCCAATTATGTTCTAAGATTTTCCAGAAAATCCTGAAATACAAGGTGTGTTAGCTCTAGCACTCCCCCATTCTCTCTTACGGTACTGAGTTTGTCGCTGGAGCTAGCAATTAACAGTCCACTATGTTAGCATATAAGGTTTTCCAGAAAATCCCGAAATACAAGGCGTGTTAGCTCTAGCACACCCACATTTTCTCTAACGATACGGAATTTGTCGCTGGAGCTTGCAACTAGCAGTCCACCATGGCTGTAAGCAGGGATTCTGGAGCTTACATCGCCTCCTGTGATCGTGTGGCATCAACAATCTAGGCCATGCGCTAATCTCCGTGCAAAAAAGCTAAGGCGCCTTATATAATAGGAAGGAGGGAGTACAGCATTAGAGATGATACAGAGGAACTTACTAATTCTCTTTCATTAATAACACGGATATCCTCTAACTTGAGCAGCATAGCTTCCGAAAGTCCAGTCCATCAGAATAGCAGGCTACATTTTTTCACCTGCAAAGCAGGATCATGAACTTGTCAAGGGACTTCAGTTGCAGATAATTCACCAACGAAAGTATCTCAGATAAACAAACGTTCAGGACATATAATACAGAATTTAAAACAGGAGGTGAAGCACTGAAGCGTTCAAGCTTTTCATCAAGCACTCGCCTGGGGAAGCTGAGACACAGCAGGGGACAATCACTCAACAGGGCATGGTTGAGTCTGTCGTAGGTTGTGTCACTGCTGAAAATAGTAACTGTGAGCATCAGACCAACTTTTAAGCATTGATACTGCAGACAGTACGGTTTATGGTTACCGCGGTCAGTGACAAGAGCCATTGTTGACAATTAAAACTGGACGGGCAGTTCCAACCAGTAAGAAGACACAGACTCCACAGCAAGCAGGACAGCAAGTTTCAAATGGAATATGTTTCATTTAACATGCAGTAACAAAGCAAACTCATAACTGAGTTATAACACAATCATGGAACAGAAAATGAACACGAAATAAAGTACCAAGGGTGAAAATCCCTATAATATTTATCATAAGTCATATCCAAAATGCCGTAGGATCCAGTGTGGGCCCAACTGTTTCATGAGCAACCTTGTATGCCATGGATGCACGACCTCGATGGCCAGAAATCAGCTCCCCCTTCTTGCCGTACTTGAGACCAAAGGTGGTCATCAGAATCACACGGTGCCGCAGGTAGGGAAGCCCCTCGCCATCTTTGTGTACACAGCACTGAACCAAGCAATATCTGCTGCCACCCATGTATACCAGCGTGGCCCCCAGGTGCCTCCTCGACTCATGATCAAACACCTTTTCCTTGCTGAGTTTCGAGTAAGGCCTGGTCTCACACTTTGCTCGAGATGGAATATTCAATGAGCAGACACACCCAAGTACTTCGTCAGAAAGCCCAATCCACGCATCCAGCTCCCTGTTGTAGTGGGCCTGCCCTCGGAATGGCATCAGCCACTCACCATGGTACTGGAACGTAAGGCACTTAGTGTCGAAGGAGTAAGTGCGCCGCTGGAGGCGATCATGGGTCTGTTGATTTTCTCCAGGCTTCCATCCCACCACTGAAACAAAAACGCTGCACCCGTCCGGGTGCATCGCGTAGCAGGTGACATTCTGGGGAAGAAACGGTAAGTCTGTCTTGATACCAGACCAGGACCAGGGCTCCGTGCTGTCAGGTGGCGGCTGGGAGCTGAGCATCTCGAACGACGGGTAAATCATAACGAAGAGCCGGTCACCAGCAGATATATAGAACGGTGTGCTGGAAAAACTGCCGCACTGAGGGAATGGGCACAACGTTACCGCCTTGGTCTTGGTATCGAACCCAGAGACCGCGGGGCTGCCTTCTCTGCCGTGGGTGGCGAAAGACCATGAGAGTGGATGACGTGCCTCGATGCGGGCGAGCTGGTGCTCGGCATGGGGCGACTCTAGGTAGGGATCAGAATCAGTGTTGAAGTCGTCCTCGCCGAACCGGTAGATGCTGCAGCCTCTTTCCCAGTCGTCTAGCAACACGTACAGGTGCTGCCGCTGCCGCTGAGACGGCCGCTTGGCCGGGCGAACAGAACAGTGACCCAACGACAGGGACCGCTTTGACATAGCTCCCGGCCTTTCCTCTCAAAGTCGCCGGATCCCTTCTCTTAGTGCCTTGTGCAGAAAAAAGAAATCATAAATTGCTTAACACAATCGTTTCCCCTCTCTCTCTCTGTATATGTATAAATAATCGGAGCAACATCGTGTCCGTATCCGACTAGGATGGTAATCCGACTTGTATTACCAAACGTGATCGGATAAGCACATTCAGAGATCACACTGAGAAATAGGAACGGAGATTTCGCCCTGGAGGCAAACTTCTGATTAGCAGCAAAAAACAATTCCACATGCGCCGGCTCCATCTATAGCTGAGATCAGGGAAGAACAAGTCAGCCAGCACACGGGATAGGTGTCGGTGTCAAAACCGACGAATCTCGGATAAGAAGTCCCGAACTGTGAGTATAGAATCGATGCTAACAGGGGACGAAGAAGACGATGTTTATTAAGATTCGGGCCCTCCTACGGAGATAAAACCCTACGCCCTGCTCGATTATATTGATGTGTATGAAAATTACACATTTGATCTACCTCGAGATCAAATAGCTAAAACCCTAGATGAGTTTCTCTGCCCTACAATCTAAAACCCTCCTGTTTTATATAGACATCGGGGGTACCTAGGGTTTACACATGATAGGTCTCCTGTCGGGGATGGAGATGTCGATTTCCTTATCTTGACTTGGAGTGCACGACGCGCCTTCGAGACTTCCTTCTAGAACACGGGGTCGTGCCATATCCGGCCCTTCCTGCGATAGTCAAAGAGCGGCCCACCAAGCCAGCCTATTGAAAGATAGGCCAGCGGTCCGAAGACCCCTTAGTCCAGGATTCCCTTAGTAACCCCCGAACGAGCCCCCAACGCCAAGGGTCACAGCACTGGTAGCTCCACGCGATTGGAGTCTTCGGCTTGCAGGGTGAGTTCTTCTTCCCATTAATGATCGGCTGAGACTAGTCCGACTTCTGATGACACGTAATTTTTTCGATCGTACAATCGTCCGGACGCCACGAGTTGTTTAGCCCCAAAGGCCAAATGTCAAAGTGTAAACAGTGTTTTCTAACAGCCTTTTTGACGAAGGGTCGTGGCCTATCACGGTCGCTGAACCAGTTATGAAAACTTGATTCGCGGTTCGAGACCGTTTTTACATTGGCACGACTCATCGATGTATAGATCGTGCTTCATTTCACACATGATATGATTAACGCCCTAGGTTACTTTACGCGTGCATAATGGCACGCATGTCTCAGGAAGCGGAGAGACTTGCGGCGCAGTAAAGGGAGGCTCATCGGCGTCACCCTTCATAAAAGGGAAAAAACGAGGCCTATTCACGCTTTCCATTCGCATCCCTCGCTTCTGTTGGGGAACATTGCATGGGAAACAAAAAAATTCCTATGCACACGCAAGATCTATCCATGGTGATGAGCATCTACGAGAGGGAGAGTGGATCTACATACCCTTGTAGATCGCTAAGCGGGAAGCGTTAAGAAACGCGGTTGGTGTAGTCGAACGTCTTCGCGATCCAAATCGCCGAGCACCCGTGATCTCATCACGATCCGTCCCGCGATCCAATAACGATCCGTCCCGCGAACTCATCATGATCCGTTCCACGATCTCATCACGATCTTGATCACGATCCTTCTGATCTAGCGCCAAACGGACGACACCTCCGCGTTCAGCACATGTACAGCTTGATGAGGATCTCCGCCTTCTTGATCCAGCAAGAGGGAGCGGAGAGGTAGAAGAGTTCTCCGGCAGCATGACGGCGCTCTGTCGATGGTGGTGGAGCTATTCCGGCAGGGCTTCGCCTAAGCACTGTAGAAATCCGATCTAGAGGAGAAACTATGCACTGGAGGAACGGGTAGCCCATGGCTGAAAATCTAGTGCCAAAAACCCTAAAACCTCTAGTATATATAGGAGGAAGAGAGGAGGAGGCTTGGCTCCCAAGGAGCCAGCCCTTGGGTCGGCTGAACCAAGGAGGATTGGAGGATTCCTCCTCCAATCCTAGTAGAACTAAGACTCCTCCTTATTTTTGCCTTTTTCCACCTTTTTCTCTTTGGGCTTTTCTTCCCAACCGCATGGGCCTTGTGTGGGACTTCCACCAGCCCACTAAGGGCTGGTATTTACTCTCCCACAGCCCATGTAGACTCTTGGGTTGAAATACCCCTCCCGATGGTCTCCCGGTACACTACCGGCACTCCCGGTACACTACCGATGAGCCCGAAACCTTTCCGGTGACCAAAACAGGACTTCCTATATATCAATCTTTACCTACGGACCATTCCGGAGCTCCTCGTGATGTCCGGGATCTCATCCGGGACTCCGAACAACCTTCGGTCACCACCATACATAACTCTATACTACTGAAACGTCACCGAACCTTAAGTGTGCAGACCCTGCGGGTTCGAGAACTATGTAGACATGACTGAGACACCTCTACAGTCAATAACCAATAGCGGGACCTGGATGCCCATATTGGTTCCTACATATTCTATGAAGATCTTTATCGGTCGAACCTTTATGTCAAGGATTTAGTTAATCCCGTATGATGTTCCCTTTGTTCTTCGGTATGTTACTTGCTCGAGATTCGATCGTCGGTATCTCCATACCTAGTTCAACCTCGTTACCGGCAATTCTATTTACTCGTTCCATAACACAAGATCCCGTGAGTAACACTTAGTCACATTGCTTGCAAGGCTTATTGTGATGTTGTATTACCGAGTGGGCCCTGATATACCTCTCCATCACACGGAATAACAAATCCCAGTCTTGATCCATGCCAACCCAACAGACACCCCCGGAGATACCTGTAGAGCACCTTTATAGTCACCCAGTTACGTTACGGCGTTTGATACACACAAGGTACTCCTCCGGTGTCAATGAGTTGCATGATCTCATGGTCATAGGAACATATACTTGACATGCAGAAAACAGTAGCAATAAACTGACACGATCATATGCTACGTTTGTAGTTTGGGTCTTGTCCATCACATCATTCTCCTAATGATGTGATCTCGTTACCAAATGACATCTCATGTCCATGACTAGGAAACCATAGCCATCTTTGATCAACGAGCTAGTCTATTAGAGGCATACTAGGGACATGGTGTTGTCTATGTATCCACACATGTATTTGAGTTTCCGATCAACACAATTATTGCATGGATAATAAACGATTATCATGAACAAGGAAATATGATAATAACTAATTTATTATTGCCTCTAGGGCATATTTCCAACAGCTTCCTCAATCTTCCCAAGCTCCAAGAGCCCAGATCCAGTTCTCCCTCAATCTCTCTTCTGAGCTCAGCCATGGTGGGTTCGGGCTCTATGGGCAAGTGGGAGGCCTCCACGGTCACTGGCAAGGACATCTGGAAGTTAAAGCTCCTCGACTACCTCCACGGCAACGTCTTCCACCACGCTCCAGAGGCGAACCAGGTGGTCCCTACCCCAAAGCCAAGCGAGAGGGTGGTGTTCGTCCCCCATTTCATCTGGGAATTGAGCTTTCCACTCCACCCCTTTGTCGGGGGCCTTATGTGTTGGGGAACGTCGCATGGGAAACAGAAATTTTCCTACGCACATGCAAGATCTATCCATGGTGATGAGCATCTACGAGAGGGAGAGTGGATCTACATACCCTTGTAGACCGCTAAGCAGGAAGCATTAAGAAACGCGGTTGGTTAGTCGAACGTCTTTGCGATCCAAATCGCTGAGCGTCCCGCGATCTCATCACGATCCGTCCCGCGATCCAATCATGATCCGTCCCGCGAACTCATCACGATTCGTCCCGCGATCCAATCATGATCCGTCCCGCGAACTCATCATGATCCGTCCTGCGAACTCATCACGATCCGTCTCGCGATCTTGATCACGGTCCTTCCGATCTAGCGCCGAACGGACGGCACCTCCGCGTTCAGCACACGTACAACTCGATGACGATCTCTGCCTTCTTGATCCAGCAAGAGGGAGCGGAGAGGTAGATGAGTTCACTGGCAGCGTGACGGTGCCGTGGTGATGGTGGTGGAGCAATTCCGGCAGGGCTTCGCCTAAGCACTGCAGAAATCCGATCTAGAGGAGAAACTATGCACTGGAGGAACGGGCAGCACGTGGCTAAAAATTCTATGCCAAAACCCTAAAACCTATAGTATATATAAGAGGAAGAGAGGAGGCTTGGCGCAAGGGCAAATCCTACTAGGAGGCTTCGGCCGAAGCTAGGGAGGAGAGTCCTCCTCCAATCCTAGTAGGATTAGGACTCTTCCTTTTTTTGCCTTTTTCCACCTTTTATCTTTGGGCTTTTCTTCCCTAACCGCATGGGCCTTGTGTGGGACTTCCACGAGCCCACAAAAGGCTGGTATTTATTCTCCCACAGCCCATGAATCCTCTTGGGTCGAAATACCCCTCCCGATGGTCTCCCGGTACACTACCGACACTCCCGGTACATTACCGATGAGTCCGAAACTTTTCCGGCGACCAAGATAGGACTTCCTATATATCAATATTTACCTACGGACCATTCCGGAGCTCCTCGTGACGTCCGGGATCTCATCCGGGACTCCGAACAACCTTCGGTCAACACCATACATAACTCTATACTGCCGAAACATCACCAAACCTTAAGTGTGCAGACCCTACGAGTTCGAGAACTATGTAGACATGACCGAGACACCTCTACGGCCAATAACCAATAGCGGTACCTGGATGCCCATATTGGTTCCTACATATTCTATGAAGATCTTTATCGGTCGAACCTCTATGTCAAGGATTTAGTTAATCCCGTAAGATGTTCCCTTTGTTCTTCGGTATGTTACTTGCCCGAGATTCGATCATCGGTATCTCCATACCTAGTTCCACCTCGTTACCGGCAAGTCTCTTTACTCGTTCCATAATACAAGATCCCGTGACTAACACTTAGTCACATTGCTTGCAAGGCTTGTTATGATGTTGTATTACCGAGTGGGCCCTGAGATACCTCTCCGTCACACGGAGTAACAAATCCCAGCCTTGATCCATGTCAACTCAACAGACACCCTCGGAGATACCTGTAGAGTACCTTTATAGTCACCCAATTGCGACGTTTGATACACACAAGGCACTCCTCCGATGTTAGTGAGTAGCATGATCTCATGGTCATAGGAACATATACTTGACATGCAAAAAACAGTAGTAATAAACTGACACGATCATATGCTACGCTTGTAGTTTGGGTCTTGTCCATCACACCATTCTCCTAATGATGTGATCCCATTATCAAATGACATCTCATGTCCATGGCTAGGAAACCTTAACCATCTTTGATCAACGAGCTAGTCTGTTAGAGGCATACTAGGGACATGGTTTTGTCTATGTATCCACACATGCATCTAAGTCTCTGATCAATACAATTATAGCATGGATAATAAACTATTATCATGAACAAGGAAATATGATAATAACTAATTTATTATTGCCTCTAGGGCATATTTCCAACAGTCTCCCACTTGCACTAGAGTCAACAATCTAGTTCACATCACCATGTGATACGCATTGTTACGAATCTAACACCCAATGAGTTCTGGGGCTCAATCATGCTTTGCATGTGAGAGAGGTCTTACAGTCAATGGGTCTGTGACATTCAAATCCAAGTGTACTTTGCAAATCTTTATGTCAAACCGTAAACGCTGCTACCACACTCAACTTGGTACTATTCCAAATGGCTGCTCCACTATACGTATCCAGATTGCTACTACGAGTCATCTGGATTGGTGTTAAAGCTTGCATCGACGTAACTCTTTACAACGAACTCTTTATCACCTTCATAATCGAGAAACATCTCCATAGTCTTTTAGTCACTAAGGATAATCTTGACTGTTGTCCAGTGATCCACTCCTGGATCACTTTTGTACCCCTTGACTAACTCATGGCAAGGCACACACCAGGTGCGATACAAAACATGGCATAATATAGAGCCTATGGCTAAGGCATAGGGGACGACGTTCGTCCTTTCTGTTTCTTCTGTCGTTGTCGAGCTTTGAGTCTCACTCAACTTCACACCTTACAAATCAGGCGAGAACTCTTTCTCTGACTGATCCATTTTGAACTCTTTCAAAATCTTGTCAAGGTATGTACTCATTGAAAGTCTCATCTAGCATCTTGATCTATCTCTATAGATCTTGATGTTCAACAATTAGGTAGCTTTATCCAGGTCTTCCTTTGAAAAACTCTTTTCAAACAACCGTTTATGCTTTCCAGAAATTCTACATCATTTCCGAATAGCAATATGTTAGCCACACATACTTATCAGAAACTCTATAGTGCTCCCACTCACTTTATTGAAAATACAAGTTTCTCATAAACTTTGTATAGATTAAAAAACTTTGATCACCTTATCAAAGTGTATATTCCAACTCCAAGATGCTTGCTTCAGTCCATAGAAGGATCACTAAAGCTAGCTCACCTTTTAGCATCCTTAGGACTGACAAAACCTTCTGGTTGTATCTCATACAACCTTTCCTTAAGGAAGGAAACGATGTTTTGGCATCCATCTGCCAGATTTCATAATTGAAAAATGCAGCAACTGCTAACATAATTCCAACAGACTTTAGCATCGCTACGAGTGAGAAAGTCTCATCGTAGTCAACTCCTTGAACTTGTCAGAAACTTCTTTGCGACAAGTCGAGCTTTATAAATGGTGACATTCACCATCAGCGTCTGTCTTCGTTTTAAAGATCCATTTGTACTCAACGACCTGCCGTCCAACGAGCAAGTCTACCAAAGTCTATACTTGGTTTTCATATATGGATCCTTTCTCGGATTTCATGGCCTCTAACCATTTGTCAGAATCTGGGCCCATCATCGCTTCTCCATAGCTCCTAGGTTCATCGTTGTCCAACAACATGACCTCCAAGACAGGGTTGTCGTACCGCTCAGGAGCAGTACACGTCCTTGTCGACCTACGAGGTTCGATAGTAACTTGATCCGAAGCTTCATGATCATCATCATCAACTTCCTCTTCAACTAGCGTAGGCTTCACAAAAACATCTTCCTGCTCTGCGCTACTCTCTGGTTGAACAAAGGTTTAACAACCTCATCAAGTTCTATCTTCCTCCCACTCAATTCTTTCGAGAGAAACTCTTTCTCGAGAAACGACCCAGTTTTAGCAACAAACATTTTATGCTTAGATCTGAGATAGAAGGTTTACCCAACTGTCTTTAGGGTATTCTATGTAGATGCATTTAGCTCATTAGGTGGAAACCCTTTTTCACATAAGTGTTGCAGCCCCAAACATTAAGAAATGGCAGCTTAGGTTTCTATCACACCATAATTCACACGGTGTCATCTCAATGGATTTAGATGATGCCCTATCTAAAATGAATGTAGTTGTCTCTAATACATAACCCCAAAACGATAGTGGTAAAAGGATAAGAGACATCATAATTCGCACCATATCCAATAGAGCACGACTATGACGTTCGGACACACCATCACACTATGGCGTTCCAGGTGGCATGAGTTGTGAAACAACTTTCACATTGTCT
Organism: Hordeum marinum; assembly: GCA_022496015.1. NCBI lineage: Eukaryota > Viridiplantae > Streptophyta > Magnoliopsida > Poales > Poaceae > Hordeum > Hordeum marinum. The sequence continues at coordinate 212,948,296 of CM039672.1, read as the reverse complement.
TAAGTCGTATACCAAACTCGCAACTCAGATATTCACCTCCAAGATCATATCGCGGACATTTTATCTTCTTGTCACGATGATCTTAAACTTCACTCTGAATTTGCTTGAACTTTTTCAAACGATCCAGACTTGCGTTTCATTAAGTAAATATACACTATTATCTACTCAAATCATAAGTGAAGGTAAGAAAATAACGATATCCACCGCATGCTACAAGACTCATTGGATTGCATACATCAACATGTATCATTTCCAATAAATCACTTGCCCGCTCCATCAAACCTGAAAACGGGGTCCTTAGTCATCTTGCCCAAGAGGCATGGTTCGCATGTCTCAACCGATTCGAAATCGAATCAGTCCAAAGATCCATCAGCATGGAGTTTCTTCATGCGCTTTATACCAATATGACATTCAGCGGCAGTGCCACAAGTATGTGGTACTATCATTATTAACTTTGTATCTTTTGGCATCAATGTTATGAACATGTGTATTACTGTGATCAAGATTCAATAAACCATTCTCACTGGGTGCATGACCATTGAAGGTATTATTCATGTAAACAGAATAACAATTATTCTTTAACTTAAATGAATAACCGTGTTGCAATAAACACGATCTAATCACGTTCATGCTCAACGCAAAACACCAAATAACATTTATTTAGGTTCGTCACTAATCCTGAAGGTAAAGAGAGCGTGCGATGTTGATCACATCAACCTTGCAAACATTTCCAACACACATCGTCACCTCACCCTTAGCTAGTGCTCCGTTTATTCTATAGCTTTTATTTCGAGTTACTAACATTTAGCAACCGAACCGGTATCCAATACCCAGGTGCTACTAGGAGTACTAGCAAGGTACACATAAATAACACGTATATCAAATATACTTCTGTCGATGTTGCCAGCCTTCTTATCTACCAAGTATCTAGGGTTGTTCCGCTTCAGCGATCGCTCTCCTCATAATCGAAGCACTTAGTCTCAGGTTTGGGTTCAACTTTGGGTTGCTTCACTAGAACAGCAACTGACTTGCTATCCATGAAGTTTTCCCTCCTTGCTCCTGCCCTTCTCGAAACTAGTGGTTTGACTAACCATCAACACTTGACGCTCCTTCTTGATTTCTACCTTCGCGGTGTCAAACATCGCGAACAGCTCAGGGATCATTATTTCTATCCCTGGCATTTAATAGTTCATCACCAAATTCTAGTAGCTTAGTGACAGTGACTTGGAGAACTATATCAATCACTATCTTATCTGGAAGATCAACTCCCACTCAACTCAAGCGATTGTAGCACCCAGATAATCTGAGCACATGCTCAACGATTGAGCTATTCTCTTTCATATTACAGGCAAAGAATCTTGTTGGAGATTTCATATCTCGCAACACGGGCATGAGCCTGAGATCCTAATTTCAGCTCTTAGAACATCTCATATGTTCTGTGACGTTCAAAATGTTTTTGAGCCTCAATTCTAAGCTGTAATGCATGACGCACTAAACTATCAAGTAGTTATCAGAACGTGCCTGTCAGATGTTCACAACATCTACAAACAACGCTAGAGGGGTCGGCGCATCGAGTGGTGCATTAAGGACATAAGCCTTTTGTGCAGCAATGAGGAGAATCCTCAGATCATGGAGCCAGTCCGCAATATTGCTACCATCATGTTTCAACTCTATTTCTCTAGGAACATATAAAAATTCAAGGGAGCTATAGCGTGAGCTAGTAATCTACAACACAGTTTGCAAAGACACTACTGACTATGTTCATGATAATGAGTTCAATTAATCATATTACTTAAGAAATCCCACTCAAATTGACATCCCTCCAGTCATTCGAGTGATAGATGATCCAAATTCACCAACTCAAGTCCGATCATCACGTGAGTTGAGGTGGTTTCAATGGTGCATCATGTTGGCCATATCTACTATATGACTCATGTTCGACCTTTCGGTCTCTTGTATTCCGAGGCCATGTCTGTACATGCTAGGCTCGTCAAGTTTAACCCAAGTGTTCTGCATGTGCAACACTGGCTTGCACCCATTGTACATGAACGTAGAGTCTATCACACCCGATCATCACGTGGTGTCTCAACACGCCGAACTTTCGCAACGGTGCACACTCGGGGAGAACACAATTCATCTTGAAATTTAAGTGAGGGATCATCTTATAATGCTACCGTCGTCCTAAGCAAAATAAGGTGCATAAAAGGATTATATCACATGCAAATCATAAGTGACATGATATGGCCATGAACTTGTGCTTTTGATCTCCATCTTGAAAGCACCGGCATGATCTGCATCGTCACCGGCACGACACCATGATCTCCATCATCTTGATCTCCATCAACGTGTCGCCATCGGGGTTGTCACGCCCAACATTCTTCTACTACTATTGCTACCGTTTAGCGATAAAGTAAAGCATTACATAGTGCTTAATGATTGACACGCAGGTCATACAATAATTAAAGACAACCCTATGGCTCCTGTCGGTTGCCGTACTCAGCGACATGCAAGTCGTGATAATCTGTACATCACATGATCATCTCATACATCACATATATCACATCATGTAATTGGCCATATCACATCACAACATACCCTGCAAAAACAAGTTAGACATCCTCTAATTGTTGTTGCATGTTTTATGTGGCTGCTACGGGTATCTACCAAGAACAATTCTCATCTACGCAAAAACCACAACGGTGATACACTAGTTTCTTTTCAACCTTCTCAAGGACCGCCTTTGTCAAATCCAATCCAACTAAAATGAGAGAAACTGACACCCGCAAGCCATCTATGCAACAAGTTGCGGTTGAGGGAACCGGTCTCTCGTAAGCGTACGAGTAATGTTGGTCCGGGCCGCTTCATCTCACAATACCGCTGAACCAAAACATGACCAAGGGAGGAAGCAATCTAAGCATCAACGCCCACAAACTCTTTGTGTTCTACTCGAGATCTCATCTACACATAGACCTAGCTCATGATGACACTGTTGGGGAACATTGCATGGGAAACAAAAAAATTCCTATGCAGACGCAAGATCTATCCATGGTGATGAGAATCTACGGGAGGAAGAGTGGATCTACATACCCTTGTAGATCGCTAAGCGGGAAGCGTTAAGAAACACGGTTGGTGTAGTCGAACGTCTTCGCAATCCAAATCACCGAGCGTCCCGCGATCTCATCATGATCCGTCCCGCGATCCAATCACGATTCATCCCGCGAACTCATCACAATCCGTCCCGCGATCCAATCACGATCCGTCCCGTGAACTCATCACGATCCGTCCTACGAACTCATCATGATCTGTCTCGCGATCTTGATCACGGTCCTTCCGATCTAGCACCGAACGGACGGCACCTCCGCGTTCAGCACTCGTACAGCTCGATGACGATCTCCGCCTTCTTGATCCAGCAAGAGCGAGCGGAGAGGTAGATGAGTTCACCGGCAGCATGACGGTGCCACGGTGATGGTGGTGGAGCAATGCCGGCAGGGCTTCGCCTAAGCATTGCAGAAATCCGATCTAGAGGAGAAACTATGCACTGGAGGAACGGGCAGCACGTGGCTAAAAATTCTGTGCCAAAACCCTAAAACCTCTAGTATATATAAGAGGAAGAGGGGAGGCTTGGCGCAAGGGAAAATCCTACTAGGAGGCTTCAGCCGAAGCTAGGGAGGAGAGTCCTCCTCCTCCTCCAATCCTAGTAGGATTAGGACTCTTCCTTTTTTGCCTTTTTGCCTTTTTTCCACCTTTTATCTTTGGGATTTTCTTCCCTAACCGCATGGGCCTTGTGTGGGACTTCCACCAGCCCACAAAACGCTGGTATTTATTCTCCAACAGCCCATGAATCCACACATGCATCAAAGTCTCCGATCAATACAATTATAGCATGGATAATAAACGATTATCATGAACAAGGAAATATGATAATAACTAATTTATTATTGCCTCTAGGGCATATTCCAGCCTTTTGTGGGTTGCAGGAAGTCCCACAAAGGGCCCATGCGGCTGGGAAGAAAAAGCCCAAAAGGAAAAAGGTGGAAAAAGGCAAAAAGGGCTAAATTAGGAAGGAGTCCTAATCCTACTAGGAGTGGAGGAGGAGGACTCCTCCCTCCTGGTTCGGCCGACCCAAGGGCTGGCTCCTTGGGAGCCAACCCTCCTCCTCCTCTCCTCCTATATATACTAGAGGGTTTTAGGGTTTTGGAACTAGATTTTCAGCCATGTGCTACCTGTTCCTCTAGTGCATAGTTTCTCCTCTAGATCGGATTTCTGCAGTGCTTAGGCGAAGCCCTGCCAGAATAGCTCCACCACCATCGCCGGAGCGTCGTCACGCTGCCGAAGAACTCTTCTACCTCTACGCTCCCTCTTGCTAGATCAAGAAGGCGGAGATCGTCATCGAGCTGTACGTGTGCTGAACGCGGAGGTGGCATCCGTTCGGCGCTAGATCGAACGGACCATGATCAAGATTGCAAGACGGATCATGATGAGATCGCGGGAAGGAATGTGATGAGTTCGATCGTGATTGGATCGCGGGACAGATCGTGATGAGATCGCGGGACGCTCGGCGATTTGGATCGCGAAGACGTTTGACTACACCAACCGTGTTTCTTAACGCTTCCCGCTTAGCGATCTACAAGGGTATGTAGATCCACTCTCCCTCTCGTAGATGCTCATCACCATGGATAGATCTTGCGTGTGCGTAGGAAAAATTTTGTTTCGCATGCAACGTTCCCCAACAGTGGCATCATGAGCTAGGTCTATGTGTAGATGAGATCTCGAGTAGAACACAAAGAGTGTGTGGGTGTTGATGCTTAGATTGCTTCCTCCCTTGGTCGTGTTTTGGTTCAGCGGTATTGTGGGATGAAGCAGCCCGGACCAACCTTACTCGTACGCTTATGAGAGACCGGTTTCCATCGACGACGTGTAACCTCGTTGCACAAAGATGGCTGGGGGGTGTCTGTTTCTCCTACTTTAGTTGGATCGGATTCGACAAAGGCGGTCCTTGAGAAGGTTGAGAAGCAACTAATGTATCACCGTTGTGGTTTATGCGTAGGTGAGAATTGTTCTTGCTAGATACCCGTAGCAGCCACATAAAACATACAACAACAATTAGAGGACATCTAACTTGTTTTTGCAGGGTATGTTGTGATGTGATATGGCCAATTACATAATGAGATATATGTGATGTATGAGATGATCATGTTTTGTATAGAATATCAAGACTTGCATGTCAATGAGTACGGCAACTGGCAGGAGACATAGGGTTGTCTTTAATTATTGTATGACCTGCGTGTCAATCATTAAGCGCTATGTAATGCTTTACTTTATCGCTAAACGGTAGCAATAGTAGTAGAATCATGGTGGGCGCGACAACCCCGATAGTGACACGTTGATGGAGATCAAGATGATGGAGATCATGGTGTCATGCCGGTGACGATGGAGATCATGCCGATACTTTCAAGATGGAGATCAAAAGCACAAGTTCATGGCCATATCATGTCACTTATGATTTGCATGTGATGTTAATCATTTTATGCACCTTGTTTTGCTTAGGACGACAGTAGCATTATAAGGTGATCCCTCACTTAATTTCAAGATAAATTGTGTTCTCCTCGAGTGTGCACCGTTGCGAAAGTTCATCGTGTCGAGACACCATGTGATGATCGGGTGTGATAGACTCTACGTTCACATACAACGGGTGCAAGCCAGTGTTGCACATGCAGAACACTCAGGTTAAACTTGACGAGCCTAGCATGTACAGACATGGCCTCGGAACACAAGAGACCGAAAGGTCGAACATGAGTCATATAGTAGATATGATCAACATGATGATGTTCACCATTGAAACCACCTCAACTCACGTGATGATCGGACTTGAGTTGGTGAATTTGGATCATGTATCACTCGAATGACCGGAGGGATGTCAATTTGAGTGGGAGTTCTTTAGTAACATGATTAATTGAACTCATTATCATGGACATAGTCAGTAGTGTCTTTGCAAATTATGTTGTAGATTACTTGCCCGCGCTGTAGCTCCCTTGAGTTTTTTATATGTTCCTAGAGAAATAGAGTTGAAAGATGATGGTAGCAATATTGCGGACTTGGGTCCGTGATCTGAGGATTGTCCTCATTGCTGCACAGAAGGCTTATGTCCTTAATGCACCGCTCGGTGCGCCAACCCCTCTAGCATCGTCTGTAGATGTTGTGAACATCTGACAGGCATGTTCTGATGACTACTTGATAATTTAGTGCATCATGCATTACGGCTTAGAATTGAGGCTCCGAAACATTTTGAACGTCATGGAACATATGAGATGTTCTAAGAGTTGGAATTGGGATCTCAGGCTCGTGCCCGTGTTGCGAGATATGAGATCTCCAACAAGATTATTTGCCTGGAAGATAAAAGAGAATAGCTCAATCGTTGAGCATGTGCTCAGATTGTCTGGGTGCTACAATCACTTGAATCGAGTGGGAGTTGATCTTCCAGATAAGATAGTGATTGATATAGTTCTCCAAGTCACTGTCACTAAGCTACTAGAACTTGGTGATGAACTATAAAATGCCAGGGATAGAAATAAGGATCCCTGAGCTGTTCGCGATGTTTGACACCGCGAAGGTAGAAATCAAGAAGGAGCGTCAAGTGTTGATGGTTAGTAAAACCACTAGTTTCGAGAAGGACAAGGGCAAGTAGGGAAACTTCATGGATGGCAAGTCGGTTTCTGCTCCAAAGAAGCAACCCAAAGTTGAACCCAAACCCGAGACTAACTGCTTCGATTATGAGGAGAGCGGACACTGAAGCGGAACAATTCTAGATACTTGGTAGATAAGAAGGCTGGCAACATCGACAGAAGTATATTTGATATATGTGTTATTGATGTGTACCTTGCGAGTACTCCTAGTAGCACCTGGGTATTGGATACCGGTTCGGTTGCTAAATGTTAGTAACTCGAAATAAAAGCTATGGAATAACGGAGAAATAGATAAGGGTGAGGTGACGATGTGTGTTGGAAATGTTTCCAAGGTTGATGTGATCAACATCGCACGCTCTCTCTACCTTTAGGATTAGTGATGAACCTAAATAAATGTTATTTGGTGTACTACATTGAGCATGAACGTGATTAGATCATGTTTATTGCAACACGGTGATTCATTTAAGTTAGAGAATAATGGTTATTCTATTTACATGAATAATACCTTCAATGGTCATGCATCCAGTGAGAATGGTTTGTTGAATCTTGATCGTAGTAATACACATGTTCATAACATTGATGCCAAAAGATACAAAGTTAATAATGATGGTACCACATACTTGTGGCACTGCCGCTAAATGCCATATTAGTATAAAGCGCATGAAGAAACTCCATGCTGATGGATCTTTGGACTCATTTGATTTCGAATCGGTTGAGACATGCGAACCATGCCTCTTAGGCAAGATGACTAAGGACCCCGTTTTCCGGATTGATGGAGCGAGCAAGTGATTTATTGGAAATGATACATGTTGATTGCAATCCAATGAGTCTTGTAGCGTGCGGTGGATATCGTTATTTTCTTACCTTCATTGATGATTTGAGTGGATATAGTGTATATTTACTTAATGAAACACAAGTCTGAATCGTTTGAAAGGTTCAAGCAAATTCAGAGTGAAGTTTAAAGCTCATCATGACAAGAAGATAAAAATGTCTGCGATATGATCGTGGAGGTGAATATCTGAGTTACGAGTTTGGCATACAACTTTAGACAATGTGAAAGTTGTTTCACAACTCATGCCACCTGGAACACCAAAGTGTGATGCTGTGTCCGAACATCATAGTCGTGCTCTATTGGATATGGTGCGTGCTATGATGTCTCTTATCGTTTTGCTAATATAATTTTGGGGTTATGCATTAGAGACAACTACATTCACTTTAAATAGGCACCATCTAAATCCGCTGAGATGACACCATATGGTTTGATAGAAACCTAAATTGTCATTTCTTAATGTTTGGGGCTGCAACACTTATGTGAAAAAGGTTTTCAGAGCTCGAACCCAAAGCGGACAAATGCATCTTCATAGAATACCATAAGAACAGCTGGGTAAACCTTCTATCTGAGATCCAAGCATAAAGTGTTTGTTGCTAAAACTGGGTCCTTTCTCGAGAAAGAGTTTCTCTCGAAAGAATTGAGTGGGAGGAAGATAGAACTTGATGAGGTTGTTGAACCTTTGTTTCACCGAGAGAGTAGCGCAGTGCAGGAAGATGTTTCTGTGAAGCGTACGTTAGTTAAGAGGAAGTTAATGATGATGATCATGAAGCTTCGGATCAAGTTACTATCAAACCTCGTAAGTTGACAAGGACGTGTATGGCAACCCTGTCTTAGAGGTCATGTTGTTGGACAACGATGAACCTACGAACTATGAAGAAGCGATGATGGGCCCGGATTCCGACAAATGGTTAGAGGCCATGAAATCCGAGATAGGATCCATGTATGAAAACCAAGTATAGACTTTGGTAGACTTTCTCATTGGACGGCAGGTCGTTGTGTACAAATGGATGTTTAAAATGAAGACACACGCTCATGGTAATTGTCACCATTTGTAAAGCTCGACTTGTTGCAAAGAAGTTTACGACAAGTTCAAGGAGTTGACTGTGATGAGACTTTCTCACTCGTAGTGATGCTAAAGTCTGTTGGAATTATGTTAGCAGTTGCTGCATTTTTCAATAATGAAATCTTTCAGATGGATGTCAAAACATCGTTTCCTTAACGGTTTACTTGAGGAAAGGTTGTATGTGATACAACCAGAAGGTTTTGTCAGTCCTAAGGATGTTGAAAGGTGTGCAAGCTTCAGTGATCCTTCTATGAACTGAAGCAAGCATCTCGAAGTTGGAATATACACTTTGATGAGGTGATCAAAGTTTTTGAGTCTATACAAAGTTTACGAGAAACTTGTATTTACAATAAAGTGAGTGGGAGCACTATAGAATTTCTGATAAGTATATGTGGATGACATATTGTTGATCGGAAATGATGTAGAATTTCTGGAAAGCATAAACGGTTGTTTGAAAAGAGATTTTCAAAGGAAGACCTGGATAAAGCTACCTAATTGTTGAGCATCAAGATCTATAGATATAGATCAAGATGCTTGATGAGACTTTCAATGAGTACATACCTTGACAAGATTTTGAAAGAGTTCAAAATGGATTAGTCAGAGAAAGAGTTCTCGCCTGATTTGTGAGGTGTGAAGTTGAGTGAGACTCAAAGCTCGACTACGGCAGAAGAAAGAGAAAGGACGAATGTCGTCCCCTATGCCTTAGCCATAGGCTTTGTATAGTATGTCATGCTGTGTACCGCACATGTGTGTGCCTTGCCATGAGTCCGTCAAGGGGTACAAGAGTGATCCAGGAGTGGATCACTGGACAACGGTCAATATTATCCTTAGTGACTAAAAGACTAAGGAAATGTTTCTCGATTATGGAGGTGATAAAGGGTTCATCGTAAAGAGTTACATTGATGCAAGCTTTAACACTAATCCGGATGACTCTTAGTAGCAATCCAGTGGAGCAGCCATTTGGAATAGTACCAAGTGGAGTGTGGTAGTAGCGTTTACAGTTTGACATAGAGATTTGCAAAGTACACACGGATCGGAATGTCGCAGACCCGTTGACTATAAGACCTCTCTCACATGCAAAGCATGATCGATCCCCAGAACACATTGGGTGTTAGATTCATAACAATGCGAATCACATGGTGATGTGAACTAGATTATTGACTCTAGTGCAAGTGGGAGACTGTTGGAAATATGCCCTAGAGGCAATAATAAATTAGTTATTATCATATTTCCTTGTTCATGATAATCGCTTATTATCCATGCTATAATTGTATTGATCGGAGACTTAGATGCATGTGTGGATACATAGACAAAACCATGTCCCTAGTATGCCTCTAATAGACTAGCTCGTTAATCAAAGATGGTTAAGGTTGTTGGGGAACGTCGCATGGGAAACAAAAAAAATCCTACGCACACGCAAGATCTATCCATGGTGATGAGCATCTATGAGAGGGAGAGTGGATCTATGTACCCTTGTAGATCGCTAAGCGAGAAGCATTAAGAAACGCGGTTGGTGTAGTCGAACGTCTTCGCGATCCAAATCGCCGAGCGTCCCGCGATCACATCACGATCCGTCCCGCGATCCAATCACGATCCGTCCCGCAAACTCATCACGATCCGTCTCGCGAACTCATCACGATCTGTCCCATGATCTCATCACGATCTGTCTCGCGAATTCATCACGATCCGTCCCACGAACTCATCACGATCCGTCCCTCGAACTCATCACGATCCGTCCCTCGAACTCATCACGATCCGTCTCGCGATCATGATCACAGTCCTTTCGATCTAGCGCCGAACGGACGGCACCTCCGCGTTCAGCACACGTACGGCTTGATGACGATCTCCACCGTCTTCATCCAACAAGAGGGACCGGAGAGGAAGAAGAGTTCCCCGGCAGCGTGATGGTCCTCCGACGATGGTGGTGGAGCTATTCCGGCAGGGCTTCGCCTAAGCACTGCAGAAAACCGATCTAGAGGAGAAACTATGCACTAGAGGAACGGGTAGCACGTGGTTGAAAATTCTATGCCAAAACCCTAAAATCCTCTAGTATATATAGGAGGAGAGGAGGAGGAGGCTTGGCTGCCAAATAGGCAGCCCTTGGGTCGGCCGAACCTAGTGGGATTGGAGGATTCCTCCTCCAATCCTAGTAGGACTAGGACTCCTCCTTATTTTTGCCTTTTTTGCCTTTTCCACCTTTTTTCTCTTTGGGCTTTCTCTCCCAAACGCATGGGACTTGTGTGGGACTTCCACCATCCCACTAAGGGCTGGTATTCACTCTCCCACAGCCCATGTAGCCTCTTGGGTCGAAATACCCCTCCCGATGGTCTCCCGGTACACTACCTGCACTCCGGGTACACTACCGATGAGCCCGAAACTTTTCCGGCGACCAAAATAGGACTTCCTATATATGAATCTTTACCTCCGGACCATTCCGGAGCTCCTAGTGATGTCTGGGATCTCATTTAGGACTCCTAAAAACCTTCGGTCACCACCATACATAACTCTATACTACCGAAACGTCACAAAACCTTAAGTGTGCAGACCCTGCGGGTTCGAGAACTATGTAGACATGACCAAGACACCTCTACGGTCAATAACCAATAGCGGGACCTGGATGCCCATATTGGTTCCTACATATTCTACGAAGATCTTTATCGGTCGAACCTCTATGTCAAGGATTCGGTTAATCCCGTATGATGTTCCCTTTGTTCTTCGGTATGTTACTTGCCCAAGATTCGATCATCGGTATCTCCATACCTAGTTCAACCTCGTTACCGGCAAGTCTCTTTACTGGTTCCATAATACAAGATCCCGTGACTAACACTTAGTCACATTGCTTGTGAGGCTTGTTGTGATGTTGTATTACCGAGTGGGCCCTCACATACCTCTCCGTCACACGGAGTAACAAATCCCAGTCTTGATCCATGCCAACTCAACGGACACCCTCGGAGATACCTGTAGAGTACCTTTATAGTCACCCAGTTACGTTGCAACGTTTGATACACACAAGGCACTCCTTTGGTGTCAGTGAGTTGCATGATCTCATGGTCATAGGAACATATACTTGACATGCAGAAAACAGTAGCAATAAACTGACACGATCATATGCTATGTTTGTAGTTTGGGTCTTGTTCATCACACCATTCTCCTAATGATGTGATCCCGTTATCAAATGACATCTCATGTCCATGGATAGGAAACCTTAACCATCTTTGATGAACGAGCTAGTCCATTAGAGCATACTAGGGACATGGTTTTGTCTATGTATCCACACATGCATCTAAGTCTCCGATGAATACAATTATAGCATGGATAATAAATGATTTATCATGAACAAGGAAATATGATAATAAATAATTTATTATTGCCTCTAGGGCATATTTTCAAGATTCTCCCACTTGCACTAGAGTCAACAATCTAGTTCACATCACCATGTGATACGCATTGTTATGAATCTAACACCTAATGAGTTCTGGGGCTCGATCATGCTTTGCATGTGAGAGAGGTCTTATAATCAACGGGTCTGCGACATTCAGATCCGTATGTACTTTGCAAATCTCTATGTCAAATTGTAAACACTTCTACCACGCTCCACTTGGTACTATTCCAAATGGCTGCTCCACTATATGTATCCAGATTGCTACTACGGGTCATCCGGATTGGTGTTAAAGCTTGCATCGACGTAACTCTTTACGACGAACTCTTTATCACCTCCATAATCAAGAAACATCTCCTTAGTCTTTTAGTTACTAAGGATAATCTTGACAGTTGTCCAGTGATCCACTCCTAGATCACTCTTGTACCCCTTGACGGACTCATGCCAAGGAACACACAGGTGCGGTACACAGCATGTCATACTATACAGAGCCTATGGCTAAGGCATAGGGGACGACATTCGTCCTTTATCTTTCTTCTGCCGTTGTCGAGCTTTGAGTCTCACTCAACTTCACACCTTAGAAAGCAGGCAAGAACACTTCTCTCTGACTAATCCATTTTGAACTCTTTCAAAATCTTGTCAAGGTATGTACTCATTGAAAGTCTTATCAAACATCTTGATCTATCTTTACAGATCTTGATGCTCAACAATTAGGTAGCTTTATCCAGGTCTTCCTTTGAAAAACTCATTCCAAACAACCGTTTATGCTCTCCAAAAATTCTACATCATTTCCGAATAGCAATATGTCATCCACATATACTTATCAGAGACTCTATAGTGCTCCCACTCACTTTATTGCAAATACAAGTTTCTCGTAAACTTTGTATATACTTAAAAACTTTGATCACCTCATCAAAGTGTATATTCCAACTCCGAGATGCTTGCTTCAGTTCATAGAAGAATCACTGAAGCTTGCACACCTTTTAGCATCCTTAGGACTGACAAAACCTTCTGGTTGTATCTCATACAACCTTTCCTTAAGGAAGGAAACGATGTTTTGGCATCCATCTGCCAGATTTCATAATTGAAAAATGCAGCAACTGCTAACATAATTCCAACAGACTTTAACATCACTACGAGTGAGAAAGTCTCATCATAGTCAACTCCTTGAACTTGTCGTAAACTTCTTTGCAACAAGTCGAGCTTTACAAATGGTGACATTTACCATGAGCGTCTGTCTTCATTTTAAACATCCATTTGTACTCAACGACCTGCCGTCCAACGAGCAAGTCTACCAAAGTCTATACTTGGTTTTCATACATGGATCCTTTCTTGGATTTCATGGCCTCTAACCATTTGTCGGAATCCGGGCCCATCATCGCTTCTCCATAGCTCGTAGGTTCATCGTTGTCCAACAACATGACCTCCAAGACAGGGTTGTCGTACCGCTCAGGAGCATTACATGTCCTTGTCGACATACGAGGTTCGATAGTACTTGATCCGAAGCTTCATGATCATCATCATTAACTTCCTCTTCAACTAACGTAGGCTTCACAGAAACATCTTCCTGCGCTGCGCCACTCTATGGTTGAACAAAGGTTCAACAACCTCATCAAGTTCTATCTTCCTCCCACTCAATTCTTTCGAGAGAAACTCTTTCTCGAGAAAGGACCCAGTTTTAGCAACAAACATTTTATGCTTGGATCTGAGATAGAAGGTTTACCCAACTGTCCTTAGGGTATTCTATGAAGATGCATTTGTCCGCTTTGGGTTCGAGCTCATTAGGTAAAAAACTCTTTTCACATAAGTGTTGCAACCCCAAACATTAAGAAATGACAGCTTAGGTTTCTATCAAACCATAATACACACGGTGTCATCTCAACGGATTTAGATGGTACCCTATCTAAAGTGAATGTAGTTGTCTCTAATGCATAACCCCAAAACGATAGTGGTAAAAGGATAAGAGACATCATAATTCGCACCATATCCAATAGAGCACGACTATGACGTTTGGACACACCATCACACTATGGTGTTCTAGGGGGCGTGAGTTGTGAAACAACATTCACATTGTCTTAAGTTGTATACCAAACTCGCAACTCAGATATTCACCTCCACGATCATATCGTGGACATTTTATCTTCTTGTCACGATGATCTTAAACTTCACTCCGAATTTGCTTGAACTTTTTCAAATGATTCAGACGTTTCATTAAGTAAATATACACTATTATCTACTCAAATCATCAGTGAAGGTAAGAAAACAACGATATCCACCGCATGCTACAAGACTCATTGGATTGCATACATCAACATGTATCATTTCCAATAAATCACTTGCCTGCTCCATCAAACCAGAAAACGGGGTCCTTAGCCATCTTGCCCAAGAGGCATGGTTCGCATGTCTCAACCGATTCGAAATCGAATGAGTCCAAAGATCCATCAGCATGGAGTTTCTTCGTGCGCTTTATACCAATATGACATTTAGCGGTAGTGCCACAAGTATGTGGTACTATCATTATTAACTTTGTATCTTTTGGCATCAATGTTATGAACATGTGTATTACTATGATCAAGATTCAACAAACCATTCTCACTGGGTGCATGACCATTGAAGGTATTATTCATGTAAACAGAATAACCATTATTCTTTAAATTAAATGAATAACCGTGTTGAAATAAACACGATCTAATCACGTTCATGCTCAACGCAAAACACCAAATAACATTTATTTAGGTTTGTCACTAATCCCGAAGGTAGAGAGAGCATGAGATGTTGATCACATCAACCTTGGAAACATTTCCAACACACATCGTCACCTCACGCTTAGATAGTGCTCCGTTTATTCCGTAGCTTTTATTTCGAGTTACTAACATTTAGCAACCGAACCGGTATCCAATACCCAGGTGCTACTAGGAGTACTAGCAAGGTACACATAAATAACACGTACATCAAATATACTTCTGTCGACGTTGCCAGCCTAGTCATCTACCAAGTATCTAGGGTTGTTCTGCTTCAGCGACCGCTCTCCTCATAATCGAAGCACTTCGTCTCGGGTTTGGGTTCAACTTTAGGTTGCTTCACTAGAGCAGCAACTTACTTGCTATCCATGAAGTTTTCCCTCCTTGCTCCTGCCCTTCTCGAAACTAGTGGTTTGACTAACCATCAACACTTGACGCTCCTACTTGATTTCTACCTTCACGGTGTCAAACATCACGAACAGCTCAGGGATCATTATTTCTATCCCTGGCATTTTATAGTTCATCACCAAGTTCTAGTAGCTTAGTGACAGTGACTTGGAGAACTATATCAATCACTATCTTATCTGGAAGATCAACTCCCACTCGATTCAAGCGATTGTAGCACCCAGACAATCTGAGCACATGCTCAACGATTGAGCTATTCTCTTTCATATTACCGGCAAAGAAACTTGTTGGAGATCTCATATCTCGCAACACGGGCACGAGCCTGAGATCCTAATTTCAGCTCTTAGAACATCTCATATGTTCTGTGACGTTCAAAACCTTTTGGAGCCTCAATTCTAAGCCGTAATGCATGACGCACTAAACTATCAAGTAGTCATCAGAACGTGCCTGTCAGATGTTCACAACATCTACAAACGACGCTAGAGGGGTTGGCGCATCGAGCGGTCAATTAAGGACATAAGCCTTCTGTGCAGCAACGAGGACAATCCACAGATCATGGAGCCAGTCCGCAATATTGCTACCATCATCTTTCAACTCTATTTCTCTAGGAACATATAAAAATTCAAGGGAGCTACAACGCGAGCAAGTAATCTACAACATAATTTGCAAAGACACTATTGACTATGTTCATGATAATGAGTTCAATTAATCATATTACTTAAGAACTCCCACTCAAATTGACATCCCTCCGGTCATTCGAGTGATACATGATCCAAATTCACCAACTCAAGTCCGAACATCACATGAGTTGAGGTGGTTACAATGGTGAACATCATCATGTTGATCATATCTACTATATGACTCATGTTTGACCTTTCGGTCTCTTGTGTTTCGAGGCCATGTATGTACATGCTAGGCTCGTCAAGTTTAACCCGAGTGTTCTGCATGTGCAACACTGACTTGCACCCATTGTATGTGAACGTAGAGTCTATCACACCCGATCATCACGTGGCGTCTCGACACGAAGAACTTTCGTAACGGTGCACACTCGAGGAGAACACAATTTATCTTGAAATTAAGTGAGGGATCACCTTATAATGCTACTGTCGTCCTAAGCAAAACAAGGTGCATAATAGGATTAACATCACATGCAAATCATAAGTGACATGATATGGCCATGAACTTGTGCTTTTGATCTCCATCATGAAAGCACCGACATGATCTCTATCGTCACCGACATGACACCATGATCTCCATCAACATGTCGCCATCGCGGTTGTCGCGCCCACCATGCTTCTACTACTATTGCTACCGTTTAGCGATAAAGTAAAGCATTACATAGCGCTTAATGATTGACACGCAGGTCATACAATAATTAAAGACAACGCTATGGCTCCTGCCGGTTGCCGTACTCATCGACATGCAAGTCGTGATAATCTATACATCACATGATCATCTCATACATCACATATATCACATCATGTAATTGTCCATATCACATCACAACATACCCTGCAAAAACAAGTTAGACGTCCTCTAATTGTTGTTGCATGTTTTACGTGGCTGCTACGGGTATCTAGCACGAACAATTCTCATCTACGCAAAAACCACAACGGTGATACACTAGTTGCTTTTCAACCTTCTCAAGGACCGCCTTTGTCGAATCCGATCCAACTGAAGTGAGAGAAACTGGCACCCGCAAGCCATCTATGCAACAAGTTGCGATCAAGGGAACCGGTCTCTCGTAAGCGTACGAGTAATGTTGGTCCGGGCCGCTTCATCTCACAATACCGCTGAACCAAAATCCGACCAAGGGAGGAAGCAATCTAATGATCAACGCCCACAAACCTTTTGTGTTCTACTCGAGATCTCATCTACACATAGACCTAGCTGCGATACCACTGTTGGGGAACGTCGCATGGGAAACAAAAAATTTCCTACGCACACGCAAGATCTATCCATGGTGATGAGCATCTACGAGAGGGAGAGTGGATCTACGTACCCTTGTAGATCGCTAAGCGGGAAGCGTTAAGAAATGCGGTTGGTGTAGTCGAACGTCTTCGCGATCCAAATCGCCGAGCGTCCCGCGATCTCATCACGATCCGTCCCGCGATCCAATCACGATCCGTCCCGCGAACTCATCACGATCCGTCTCGCGAACTCATCACGATCCGTCCCGCGATCTCATCACAATCCGTCCCGCGAACTCATCACGATCCCTCTCGCAATCCTGATCACGGTCTTTCCGATCTAGCGCCGAACGGACGGCACCTCCGCGTTCAGCACACGTACGGCTTGATGACGATCTCCGCCGTCTTCATCCAGCAAGAGGGAGCGGAGAGGAAGAAGAGTTCTCCAGTAGCGTGACGGTGCTCCGGTGATGGTGGTGGAGCTATTCCGGCAGGGCTTCTCCTAAGCACTGCAGAAAACCGATCTGGAGGAGAAACTATGCACTAGAGGAACGGGTAGCACGTGGCGGAAAATTCTATGCCAAAACCCTAAAATCCTCTAGTATATATAGGAGGAGAGGATGAGGATGCTTGGCTGCCAAAGAGGCAGCCCTTGGGTCAGCCGAACCTAGTGGGATTGGAGGATTCCTCCTCCAATCCTAGTAGGACTAGGACTCCTCCTTATTTTTGCCTTTTTTGCCTTTTTCCACCTTTTTTCTCTTTCGGCTTTTTCTGCCAGCCGCATGGGCCTTGTGTGGGACTTCCAACAGCCCACTAAGGGCTGGTATTCACTCTCCCACATCCCATGTAGCCTCTTGGGTCGAAATACCCCTCCCGATGGTCTCCCGGTACACTACCGGCACTCCCGGTACACTACCGTTGAGCCGAAAACTTTTCCGGCGACCAAAATAGGACTTCCTATATATGAATCTTTACCTCCCGAACATTCTGAAGCTCCTCGTGATGTATGAGATCTCATATGGGACTCCGAACAACCTTTAGTCACCACCATACATAACTCTATACTTCCGAAACGTCACCAAACCTTAAGTGTGCAGACCCTACGGGTTCGAGAACTATGTAGACATGACCGAGACACCTCTACAGTCAATAACCAATAGCGGGACCTAGATGCCCATATTGGTTCCTACATATTCTACGAAGATCTTTATCGGTCGAACTTCTATGTCAAGGATTCAGTTAATCTCGTATGATGTTCCCTTTGTTCTTCGGTATGTTACTTACCCGAGATTCGATCGTCGGTATCTCCATACCTAGTTTAACCTCGTTACCAGCAAGTCTCTTTACTCGTTTCATAAAGATCCCATGACTAACACTTAGTCACATTGCTTGCAAGGCTTGTTGTGATGTTGTATTACTGAGTGGGCCCTGAGATACCTCTCCGTCACACGGAGTAACAAATCTCAGTCTTGATCCATGCCAACTCAATGGACACCATCAGAGATACCTGTAGAATACCTTTATAGTCACCCAATTACGTTGCGACATTTTATACACACAAGGCACTCCTCCGGTGTCATTGAGTTGCATGATCTCATGGTCATAGGAACATATACTTGACATGCATAAAACAGTAGCAATAAACTGACACGATCATATGCTACGTTTGTAGTTTGGGTCTTGTCCATAACACCATTCTCCTAATGATGTGATCCCGTTATCAAATGACATCTCATGTCCATGTCTAGGAAACCTTAACCATCTTTGATCAACGAGCTAGTCCATTAGAGGCATACTAGGGACATGCTTTTGTCTATGTATCCACACATGCATCTAAGTCTCTGATCAATACAATTATAGCATGGATAATAAACGATTTATCATGAACAAGGAAATATGATAATAACTAATTTATTATTGCCTCTAGGGCATATTTCCAACAAAGGTTTCCTAGCCATGGACATGAGATGTCATTTGATAACGGGATCACGTCATTAGGAGAATGATGAGATGGACAAGACCTAAACTACAAGCGTAGCATATGATCGTGTCAGTTTATTGCTACTGTTCTCTGCATGTCAAGTATTTGTTCCTATGACCATGAGATCATGCAACTCACTAATACCGAAGGAGTACCTTGTGTGTATCAAACGTTGCAACGTAACTGGGTGACTATAAAGGTGCTCTACAGGTATCTCCGAGGGTGTCTGTTGGGTTGGCATGGATCAAGACTGGGATTTGTTACTCCGTGCGACGGAGAGGTATCTCGGGGCCCACTCGGTAATACAACATCACAATAAGCCTTGCAAGCAATTTGACTAAGTGTTAGTCACGGGATCTTGTATTACAAAATGAGTAAAGAGACTTTCCGGTAACAAGGTTGAACTAGGTATGGAGATACCAACGATCGAATCTCGGGCAAGTAACATGCCGAAGAACAAAGGGAATATCATATGAGATTAACTGAATCCTTGATACAGAGGTTCGACCGATAAAGATCTTTGTAGAATATGTAGGAACCAATATGGGCATCGAGCTCCCTCTATTGGTTATTGACCATAGAGGTGTCTCAATCATGTCTACATAGTTCTCGAACCCGCAGGGTCTGCACACTTAAGGTTTGGTGATGTTTCGTAGTATAGAGTGATGTATGGTGGTGACCAAAGGTTGTTCGGAGTCCCAAATGAGATCCCGGACGTCACGAGGAGATCCGGAATGGTCCGTAGGTAAAGATTTATATATAGGAAGTCCTATTTTGGTCGACGTAAAAGTTTCGGGCTCATCGGTAGTGTACCGGGAGTGCCGGTAGTGTACCGGGAGACCATCGGGAGGTGTATTTCGACCCAAGAGGCTACATGGGCTGTGGGAGGATGAATACCAGCCCTTTGTGGGCTGTAGGAAGTCCCACAAAGGGCCCATGCGGCTGGGAAGAAAAAGCCCAAAAGGAAAAAGGTGGAAAAGGCAAAAAGGGCTAAATTAGGAAGGAGTCCTAATCCTACTAGGAGTGGAGGAGGAGGACTCCTCCCTCCTGGTTCGGCCGACCCAAGGGCTGGCTCCTTAGGAGACAAGCCTCCTCCTCCTCTACTCCTACATATACTAGAGGGTTTTAGGGTTTTGCCACTAGATTTTTAGCCACGTGGTACCTGTTCCTCTAGTGCATAGTTTCTCCTCTAGATCGGATTTCTGCAGTGCTTAGGTGAAGCCCTGCCGAATAGCTCCACCACCATCACCGGAGCGCCATCACGTTGCGAGAGAACTCTTCTACCTCTCCGCTTCCTCTTGCTAGATCAAGAAGGCGGAGATCATCATCGAGCTGTATGTGTGCTAAACGCGGAGGTGTCGTCCATTTGGCGCTAGATTAGAAGGACCGTGATCAAGATTGCGAGACGGATCGTGATGAGATCGCGGGACGGATCATGATGAGTTCGCGGGACGGATCATGATTGGATCGCGAGATAGATCGTGATGAAATCACGGGACGCTCGGCGATTTTGATCGCGAAGACGTTCGACTACACCAACCGCGTTTCTTAACGTTTCCCGCTTAGCGATCTACAAGGGTATGTAGATCAACTCTCCCTCTTGTAGATGCTCATCACCATGGATAGATCTTGCGTGTGTGTAGGAAATTTTTTGTTTCCCATGCAACATTCCCCCAACACTTTTATCATTAGTTACCTTGGTATTTTTATATTTGCAGATTACAAAAACCTATATCTACCATCCATATTACACTTGTATCACCATCTCTTCGCCGAACTAGTGCACCTATACAATTTACCATTGTATTGGGTGTGTTGGGGACACAAGAGACTCTTTGTTATTTGGTTGTAGGGTTGTTTGAGAGAGATCATCTTCATCCTCGCCTCCCATGGATTGATAAACCTTAGGTCATCCACTTGAGGGAAATTTTCTACCGTCCTACAAAACTCTGCGCTTGGAGGCCCAACACGAGTCTACAAGTAGAAGATTGCATAGTAGACATCAACGTGGCTAAGCAAGGCCGTCAAAATGGATTGTCCGGCCCCGCAGCCCGAAGGCCCCGGGTCGGATCTGCTGATGTCGATGCTCGTCGTTCTATCGTACACAGCACCGGAGAAGAAGGAAAATAAGAAAATCCGAGAAGGCCTCCGCATAAGGGACCCGTTGGACACTATGTCCGAGGAAACCCATGCCTCCTCTACTCATGAGGAAGAGCACGAGGACGGGGGGAAAGGCGATTCCCCCTCATAAGAAAGAGGGAGGCGTCGTCGGATGCCACGGAGGATCTACCTCCTCCTGCCCCGAAGAGGGCGTGTCGGCCGAGTTTAATCCTGGCCGATGACAGCCCGGACTCCAATGCTGAATCTAAGGACTTTGAGAGGGTTCCCCAAAGGAACCTAAGGGTCAAGCCCCTAACCCAAAGGTACGAATCCAAAGACCCCTTGGGTCATTTATTTGAAGCTTTTAATGTTTTAAATGGACGAATGCCTTTTAATCTACAGCCCACTGCGCATTCTCCCCACTGAGCAAATATCAGATGCGGAGTCTCCACCCACCGAGATGGCGGAGAGTGGGATTGTGTCACGCCCCACACCTCCAGGGGCTTCGAAAGAGGCCGTAGAGGTGTCATCATACCAGGCTCCTTTAGAGCCGAACACAGGTGATGGGGGCGATGATATCATGGCCGAGGTCAATGCCTCGACCACCAAAGACCAGGGGAAGGAAACTCTCCTGGCCGAGGAGGAGGGAGGACGGAGAAATTTCCAGTCCCCTCCGAGGACATCTCCGGAGCACACTGTGCCTCTAGAGCTACCGGCTCAATCCCCCGTCAGAGATCAGGTTGGCCGGTCACCATCGGTGCCACCCATGACTGGGTGGCTGGTCATGATGGAGGAGGCTCTATCAAGCGCCTCCATCTCCGAGGATCAACGCACTCTTATGGGTGCGGTTTTGCAAGACATTCAGTCCGTTGATTGTGGAATGAAAAGGCCTTCAATGGTCTCTTGACGGGCTTCAAGGTGAGCCACGTAATACCCTTTTCTTGAAAAAAATAATTTTATTAAATTTGTGCTATCATTATATATATAGTAGCCCCTGAGCCCTGGGTGGGTTTGAAAAAACCCATCCGAGGGTCAAATACCCAGGAGTGACCAATGATGCACAAGGCACCATTTGTCACACACTGTTCTAAAATCCCTTAAGAGGACCGAGCACAAGGTCATGTTCTGACGGCTCGGGAGTTTGAACACACCTAACCTCTTATTTATTTAGCCTCTTCATCGGCGGCGGCCATAAATGCCACGGAGCTTGCCGGGCTAAATTGGAAGCTCAAGAGCTCCGAAGAGGAGCTTGATTGGCTAAACAAGAGGTTCAATGAGGCGCAAGGTAAGCCCAATTGTAATATCCAAGATGTCTATCGTTAGTGATCCACACTGGTAACCCAGTGTAATTATTTATTTATTGCTTCCATAGCTTCGGCTATAGAGGTCGAGAACCTCAAGGCC
This sequence comes from Hordeum marinum, assembly GCA_022496015.1. Taxonomy (NCBI): domain Eukaryota; kingdom Viridiplantae; phylum Streptophyta; class Magnoliopsida; order Poales; family Poaceae; genus Hordeum; species Hordeum marinum. The sequence continues at coordinate 212,925,798 of CM039672.1, read as the reverse complement.
GAGCTAAGAAAGATGAAGCAGGAGGCCGCGGATGAGAAGGCGGCAGTCGAACAAGGAGCAGCCGCACTATCCCCATTAAAAACTGCGAGCGATAAGCATGAGGCCCGATGGAGGAGGTGAAGCAAGAGCTCAAAGATGCCAGAATGAAGTGTGAGGCCCTTGAGAAGAAAGGTAAAGAGCAAGACATCGAGCTATCCACACTAAAATTTGAGCTCCAAAAGGAGCGGGTGGATAGGCGGTTCTTTGAAGAAGAAGTCCGCCAAGTCAAGGCGGTCATGGATGGTAAGCCGTATTTACTATAGTGTGCCTTTGGTGGTAGCAGGTTTGCATTGCTCACCCAGGTGTGGCATTCCTTAGGCGCCCGTTCAAACCTCCGAAGGAGTGCAACGGATGCGAACAAATTTTATGCTTTGCGGGATGAGGACAATGAGCCTCGGCTATTCTGGGCACAGTTTGAAGCCCCCGAGCGCTCTCCTCTTCTGATCGAGTAGGTGAAGCAAATGATGGAGCTGCACAGGATGACGGAACCGGCCATGGAGGATCTCTATATCCGTTTGTGGCCTATAGAGCCACTGCCGAGTAGTTACTTCGGCTTTGTGCAGACACTATGCAATGTTGCGCCTCGGATTGACGCTTTAAAGCATTCTACATGCATAGAGGGAGCTCGGATGTCCTTTGCAAGGACCATGATGCACTGGCCGAAGCTCAAGTCGACTGAGATGGCCACCACACCTCCGCCCCCTGGAAAGGAGCATAGGCGCCCCGAGAAATACTTCTCCGTAGTGACGGAGGGTGCTCAGGCGATAGAGTCCCAATGCTCTAAGGATGTTTTTTATGAATGAGCGCGTTGTAATATGTTCGAAGACTGTTAACGCTTTATAAGGAGGTTGCATGGTTTATCATGTCTTTTGAGTTTTGTATTTATTGTGACTCCCATGTGGCCGTTTTATCTGAAAGTTGCGAGCCGTCGGCTTCAGCCCCCACGTAGATACTACGCAAGGTGTTTCTACCTCCACACTGTGACTCTTAGTCAAGGTATCTGTGCCCGAAGGCGGTAGTGCGAGGGCAACAATGCAATAGGACTATGATGCTTTATCGCTTTCACTTAGCCGTGGGAGCTTAAAAAATGCAGGGGCTGATGGCTAGCCCCCGGTGTTTTGTGATGTTCGGGTGTACTGAGGCTAAAGCCAGCATCACATGGTTTGTACAAGTACGAAACCCATCGTATCACACGGAATAACCTCTATCGATTTTTTAGCATGACACCTATGCTCGGATTTGCAGACCGGTTCTCACTTATTATGAAAGTCAATTTTTGGCTTTCTCCTCTGAGGTGCTTGACCAGGCGAGCTGGAAGCACAATCGCAATGGTTCTCCCTTTGCCCTTTTAGCCGAACGAGCGGAACGTAAGAGGGCAAACACAGGAGCCAGGCAACCCAACTATTGACCCAAGACATAGTTCAGATCTAATGCATATAAAGCAAAATCCAAGACACCGAACACATGATCAATTGTGTCGGGGTGATGCTTAGGGTGATATTGTAAATTCAATCCCCCTGTCTATTAGCCGGTTGCATCGTAATGTATATCGAACAGTTTCGTGGGAAGCGTTGATGAGGGAAGAACAAAGTATGTAGCATAAAATACAGCAAAGAAGCCATGTACAATGGTCTATTATTTGCTCATTAATTCTTATAACTCAAATTGTTGAAGCCACTGTTTACATGTATTTGACGAGGAAATATAGTCTACAGAGCAGAGGTTATACCCGGGGTCTTCGATGGGTGGCTTGACGTCCTCGATATGCCAAGTTGCATCATGTGCCCCCTAGGGAGTTGCATTCCTTTAAGGGTGATTGGTGTCGGCAAGCGGACCTTGGGAAGAAGATCTTGAGAAGTCGCCGAAGTATGGATGAGCTTTACCCTTTAGTAGGTCATTGATGGTACCAGTGGTTTGTCCGAGGACATGTACTGGCAGTAGTTCGGTCCAACCGAACACTTTCCCTTTGATAGTTGTTCCCCACTGCTGCCCATGGAATCTTGAGTGCAAAGTTGTGCCATCTTGACATGGGTGCTAGGGCTGTGCAATGAGGAGCATGTCCCAATTTCTAGGGAGAAGAAGATTCTGGGAGTTCGGTCTGAGACCGAGCTCGTTTGTCAGCCTTACGTGCCTTTATGGTAGATTTCGGTGTTGGCTGACCGTCATCGTAATGGAATTCGGCCGCCAGGGGCAATGCATGTTCCTCAGTTCAGAGGGAACGCTTTGTGTTGTCATTGACAGTAATGGCTCCCTTGGGCCCGGGCATCTTGAGCTTGAGGTATGTGTAATGTGGGACGACGTTAAAGCGAGCGTACGCTGTGCGGCCTAGCAGGGCGTGATAACCGTTGCGGAAAGGGACAATGTCGAAGATCAAGTCCTCACTGCGGAAGTTGTTGGGCGAACCGAACACTACTTCCAGGCTCACAGAGCCCATGCACCGGGCTTCGACGCCTGGGATCACCCCTTTAAAGGTAGTGTTGCTAGGTTTGATCCTTGATGGATCTATACCCATCTTTTTCACCATGTCTAAGTAAATCATATTGAGGCGACTTCCTCGGTCCATTAGGACTTTGGTGAGGTGATCCCATCGATAATGGGGTCTAGGACGAGGGCTGCTGAACCCCCATGACGGATACTGGTTGGATGGTCTCATCGATCAAAGGTGATCGGGTACGTCGACCATGGGTTATACTTCGGGGCTACAGGCTCTACGGCGTAGACATCTCAAAGGGCGCGCTTCCTCTCCTTTTTGGGTATGCGAGTGGCGTATATCATGTTCACAGTATTTACCTCTGGAGGGAACTGCTTCTGTCCTCCATTGCTTGGACCGTGGGGCTCGTCATCGTCCTTGCTGCGTGGGCCCTTGCCTTGCTCTTCGGCTGCGAGTTTGCCAGCTTGTTTGAACACCCAATAGTTACGGTTGGTGTGGGTGGCGGGCATGTCTTGGGTGCCATGGATCTGGCAAGGCCTCTCCATGATTTTGTCTAGCGGGGTAGGTCTGTCACGATTGCCTTTAGGAGGTTTCTTCGGCTGCACGGATCAGGGGTTGCAGAAACCGACATTAATGGCTGTGTCGTCAGCATCACCATTGTTGTGCCGACGTTTCATCATGGTTTCCCGTTTCCGTCCCGGACTTCAAAGGTGTCGGGGTCTTCGGGGTTGTGGCTTCGTCTAGCTAGCCAGTTATCTTCGCCCGTGCGAAAGCGGGTCATGAGTGATGTAAGGGCGAACATGGTCCTAGGCTTGTCCGACCGAGCTAGCGAGCCAACCATTCGTCCCGAATATTATGCCTGAAAGAGGCTATTGCCTCGGCATCTGGGCAATTGACGATCTGGTTCTTCTTGGTCAAGAACTGATTCCAGAATTGTCGAGCTGAATCTCCTGCCTTTTGGACGATGTTTCTTAGGTCAGAGGAGTCTGGCAGCCGTACATAGGTGCCCTGGAAGTTAAATCAGAATGCGTCCTCGAGATCCTCCCAGCGGTCGATTGAATTCTCGGGAAGACTGTTTAGCTAGTGTCGAGCTGGCCCTTTGAGCCTTAGGGATAGACATTTGATGGCGTGGAGATCATCTCCTCATGCCATGTGAATGTGGAGGAGGAAATCCTTGATCCACACGGCTGGGTCTATCGTCCTGTCATATTACTCTATGTTCACGGGTTTAAACCCTTCCGGGAACTGATGAGGCATCACCTCATCGGTGAAGCACAGTGGGTGGGCAGCGCCTCTGACCCGGGCTATCTCTCGTGTTGTGGTCGATACCTAATCTAGCCAGGTATTGTTCCCGACTTCTGTTGTTGTGGTCGAGCCTAGGCTGGTATCCGTCTCGTCTATCGAGGGAGTACCCTCTAGATCCGTAGATGGATCTCGTGCGGCCTGTTCTATAATCCAGGTCATGTCGCAGGTCGTACCTGTCCTCAGGCTCTATTGGATCTTTTCCCCTTCCGCGGGGTATCATCGGCCTATAACCAGCATCGCCAGCCGTCCTATATCGTCCTCGGGGAGGGCGGTCCGGCTGGTCATATGGAGTGTGCTTGGGTGTATTAGGGACCTCGTCGTCGAACTGCGGTAGCAACCGTTGGTGTGGATAGCTCTTGGGTTAGTCCAATAGATCGGTACCGTACCCCTCCTCGGCTGATAGGACTCGTCCATCTATCATTGAGGGTATCCTGTTCGGCCTTAAGTTGCCGTTCTTTTGCCTTCAAGCTTCGGGCAGTGGCTATAAGTTGTTGCCTAAACCGTTCCTAATCCTCAAGGTTTTCGGGGACGATGAAGTCTTCGGCTTCCAGGCTGTCCTCCTCCTCGACAGGGGGGGTATTTGTCATCCTCGGAATCGTTTAGATCCTCGGGGTCGTGCTGATCATCCGGCCTCTCCTGGTCCTCTAGCGTCTGCTCAAGGATATCGGGATCACCGAGGTCTTCCGGGGTGTCGTTTTCCCCGGTGTCAGCAATGGCTTCCCTTCCCTTTTTTGCCTTTGATCGTTTTCACAGTTTCTGGTGCCTTGACGGTTCTTCACCCTATTTATCGCCATTGTTTTCGGGTGTGTGTTCACCCTTATTGGCTAGAGTATCCATCATGTAGACTGTTGGAAATATGCCCTAGAGGCAATAATAAATTAGTTATTATCATATTTCCTTGTTCATGGTAATTGTTTATTATCCATGCTATAATTGTATTGATCGGAGACTTAAATGCATGTGTGGATACATAGACAAAACCATGTCCCTAGTATGCCTCTAATGGACTAGCTCATTGATCAAAGGATGGTTAAGGTTTCCTAGCCATGGACATGAGATGTCATTTGATAACGAGATCACATCATTAGGGGAATGATGTGAATGACAAGACCCAAACTACAAACATAGCATATGATTGTGTCAGGTTATTGCTACTGTTTTCTGCATGTCAAGTATATGTTCCTATGACCATGAGATCATGCAACTCACTGACACCAGAGGAGTGCCTTGTGTGTATCAAACGTCGCAACGTAACTGGGTGACTATAAAGGTACTCTACAGGTATCTCCGAGGGTGTCCGTTGAGTTGGCATGGATCAAGACTGGGATTTGTTACTCCGTGTGACAGAGAGGTATCTGAGGGCCCACTCGGTAATACAACATCACAACAAGCCTTGCAAGCAATGTGACATGACGAGGATCTCCGGAAGAGTCTGGAGATAAAGATTGATATATGTGATAATAGTGTTTTGATCTCTGGAAGAGTTCCGGAATTAACCGGAAGGGGTTCCGGATGTTTACCGAAGTGTTCGGGTACAGCAACACTTTATATGGACCAATGGGGTAAAACCCACGAGGTATTGGAAAGGGCAAAAGGAAGTTTTGCTGCTGCCTTAAGCAGTAAGGCAGTACTACCGCTTGTGAAGCGTTAATACCACTCAAGCGGTACTACCGCTTGTGAAGCGGTACTACCGCTCGTGAAGCGGTACTACCGCTTGTGCGCGGGACTGCAGGGATCCGAGTTGGACTCTTTTCTTGCGGGCCAAACCGACCTTGTGCGGGCAAAATCGACCTTGTAGAGGTTTTTGCTCCAAGTTTAGACCCCAGGGCTCAACATATAAATAGAGGGGCAGGGCTAGCACACGGGACACAACTTACGGCCACGTGCTACCCATTCCACTGGTGCTCCTCTAGATCGGTTTTCTGCAGCGCTTAGGCGAAGTCCTGCCGGAATTGCTCCACCACCACCATCACCGGAGCGCCGTCACGCTGCCGGTGAACTCTCTCTCCTCTCCACCTCCTCTTGCTGTATCAAGACGGTGGAGATCGTCATCAAGATGCACGTGTGCTGAACGCGGAGGTGCCGTCCGTTCGGTACTAGATCGGAAGGATCGTGATCAAGGCCACGGGACGTTCGTGATCGGATCGCGGGACGGATCATGACGAGATCACAGCACACATCCTTGTCAACCTACGAAGTTCGATAGTAACTTGATCCTGAAGCTTCATGATCATCATCATTAACTTCCTCTTCAACTAACGTAGGCTTCACAGAAACAACATCCTGCGCTGCGCTACTCTCTGGTTGAACAAAGTTTAAACAACCTCATCAAGTTTTATCTTCCTCCCACTTAATTCTTTCGAGAGAAACTTTTCCTCGAGAAAGGATCCGTTTTAGTAACAAACACTTTGCACTTGGATCCGAGATAGAAGGTTCACCCAACTGATCTTAGGGTATTCTATGAAGATGCATTTGTCCGCCTTGGGTTCGACCTCATTAGGTGAAAACATTTTCCACACAAGTGTCGTAGCCCCAAGTATTAAGAAACGACAGCTTAGGTTTCTATCAAACCATAATTCACATGGTGTCATCTCAACGTATTTAGATGGTGCCCTATTTAAAGTGAATGTAGTTGTCTCTAATGTATAACCCCAAAATTATAGTAGTAAAACTACAAGAGACATCATAGCACGCACCATGTCCAATAGAGCATAACTATGATGTTCGGACACACCATCACACTATGGTGTTCCAGGTGGCGTTTAGTTGTGAAACAACTTTCACATTGTCTTAAGTTGTATGCCAAACTCGTGACTCAGATATTCACCTCCACGATCATATCGCAGTCATTTTTATCTTCTTGTCATGATGATCTTTAAACTTCACTTTGGATTTGCTTGAACCTTTCAAACGATTCATACTTGTGTTTCGTTAAGTAAATATACACTATATCTACTCAAATCATCAGTGAAGGTAAGAAAATAACGATATCCACTACACGCTAAAAGACTCACTAGATTGCATACATCAACATGTATCATTTCCAATGAATCACTTGCCCGCTCCATCCAACGGGGTCCTTTAGTCATCTTGCCCAAGAGGCATGGTTCGCATGTCTCAACCGATTCGAAATCGAATGAGTCCATATATCCATCACCATGGAGTTTCTTCATGCGCTTTATACCAATATGACATTTTGCGGCAGTGCCACAAGTATGTGGTACTATCATTATTTAACTTTGTATCTTTTGACATCAATGTTATGAACATGTTTATTACTACGATCAAGATTTCAACAAACCATTCTCACTGGGTGCATGACCATTGAAGGTATTATTCATGTAAACAGAATAACTATTATTCTCTGACTTAAATGAATAACCGTATTGCAACAAACATGATCTAATCATGTTCATGCTCAACGCAAAACACCAAATAACATTTATTTAGGTTCGTCACTAATCCTGAAGGTAGAGAGAGCGTGCGATGTTGATCACATCAACCTTGGAAACATTTCCAACACACATCGTCACCTCACCCTTAGCTAGTTCTCCGTTTATTCCGTAGCTTTTATTTCGAGTTACTAACATTTAGCAACCGAACCGGTATCCAATACCCAGGTGCTACTAGGAGTACTAGCAAGGTACACATCAATAACTCGTATATCAAATATACTTCTGTCGATGTTGCCAGCCTTCTTATCTACCAAGTATCTAGGGTTGTTCCGCTTCAGCGACCTCTCACCTCATAATAGAAGCACTTAGTCTCGGGTTTGAGTTCAACTTTGGGTTGCTTCACTGGAGCAGCAACTGACTTGCTATCCATGAAGTTTCCCTCCTTGCTCTTGCCCTTTTCGAAACTAGTGGTTTGATTAACCATCAACACTTGACGCTCCTTATTGATTTCTACCTTCGCGGTGTCAAACATCGCGAACAGCTCAGGGATCAATACTTCTATCCCTGGTCTATTATAGTTCATCACTAAGTTCTAGTAGCTTTAGTGACAGTGACTTGGAGAACTATATCAATCACTATCTTATCTGGAAGATCAACTCCCACTTGCTTCAAGCGATTGTAGTACCCAGACAATCTGAGTACATGCTCAACGATTGGGCTATTCTCCTTCATCTTACAGGCAAAGAATCTTGTTGGAGATCTCATATCTCGCAACACAGGCACGTGCCTGAGATCACAATCTCTGCTCCTAGAACATCTCATATGTTCCGTGACGTTCAAAACGTTTCGGAGCCTCAATTCTAAGCCGTAATGCATGACGCACTAAACTATCAAGTAGTCATCGAAACGTGCCTGTCAGATGTTCACAACATCTACAGACGATGCTAGAGGGGGTGGCGCACCAAGCGGTGCATTAAGGACATAAGCCTTCTGTGCAGCAATGAGGACAATCCTCAGATCACGGACCCAGTCCGCAATATTGCTACCAACATCTTTCAACTCTATTTCTCTAGGAACATATAAAAATTTAAGGGAGCTACAGCGCGAGCTAGTAATCTACAACATAATTTGCAAAGACACTTTGACTATGTTCATGATAATGAGTTCAATTAATCATATTACTTAAGAACTCCCACTCAAATTGACATCCCTCCGATCATTCGAGTGATACATGATCCAAATTCACCAACTCAAGTCTGATCATCACGTGAGTTGAGGCGGCTACAATGGTGAACATCATTATGTTGATCATATCTACTATATGACTCATGTTTGACCTTTTGGTCTCTTGTGTTCTGAGGCCATGTCTGTACATGCTAGGCTCGTCAAGTTAAACCCGAGTGTTCTGCGTGTGCAAATCTGGCTTGCACCCGTTGTATGTGAACGTAGAGTCTATCACACCCGATCATCACGTGGTGTCTCAACACGACGAACTTTCGCAACGGTGCACACTCGGGGAGAACACAGTTCATCTTGAAATTCAAGTGAGGGATCACCTTATAATGCTACCGCCGTACTAAGCAAAACAAGGTACATAAAAGGATTAACATCTCATGCAATTCATAAGTGACATGATATGGCCATGAACTTGTGTTTAAGATCTCCATCTTCGAAACACCAGCATGATCTCCATCATCACCGGCACAACACCATGATCTCCATCATCTTGATCTCCATCAATGTGTTGCCATTGGGGTTGTGGCGCCAGCCCTGCTTCTACTTCTATTGGTACCGCTTAGCGATAAAGTAAAGCATTACATAGCGCTTAATGATTGACACGCAGGTCATACAATAATTAAAGACAACCCTATGGCTCCTGCCGGTTGCCGTACTCAACGACATGCAAGTCATGAAATTCTATACATCACATGATCATCTCATACATCACATATATCTCATCATGTAATTGGCCATATCACATCACAACATACCCTGCAAAAACAAGTTAGACGTCCTCTAATTGCTGTTGCATGTTTTACGTGGCTGCTATGGGTATCTAGCAAGAACGATTCTCACCTACGCATAAACCACAACGGTGATACATAGATTGCTTTTCAACCTTCTCAAGGACCGCCTTTGTCGGATCCGATCCAACTAAAGTGAGAGAAACTGTCACCCGCAAGCCATCTAAGCAACAAGTTGCGTTGAGGGAACCGGTCTCTCGTAAGCGTACAAGTAATGTTGGCCCGGGCCGCTTCATCTCACAATCCCGCTGAACCAAAATCCGACCAAGGGAGGAAGCAATCTAAGCATCAACGCCCACAAACCTTTTGTGTTCTACTCGAGATCTCATCGAACCATCAACCTAGCTCATGATGCCACTGTTGGGGAACGTCGCATGGGAAACAAAAAATTTCCTACGCACACGCAAACCTATCCATGGTGATGAGCATCTATGATAGGGAGAGTGGATCTACGTACCCTTGTAGATCGCTAAGCGGGAAGCGTTAAGAAACGCGATTGGTGTAGTCGAACTTCTTCGCGATCCAAATCGCCGAGCGTCCCGCGATCCAATCACGAACCGTCCCGCGAACACATCATGATCCGTCCCGCAAACTCATCACGATCCATCTCACGATCTTGATCACGATCTGTCCCGCAAACTCATCACGATCCGTTCCGTGATCAAATCACGAACCGTCTCGCGATCTCGATCACGGTCCTTCCGATCTAGCGCCGAACGGACGGCACCTCCGCGTTCAACACATGTGCAGCTTGATGACGATCTCCACCGTCTTGATCCAGCGAGAGGAGGTGGAGAGGAGAGAGAGTTCACTGGCAGCATGACGGCGCTCCGGTGATGGTGGTGGAGCAATTCCGGCAGGGCTTCGCCTAAGCGCTGTAGAAAACCGATCTAGAGGAGAAACTATGCACCGGTGTAACGGGTAGCACGTGGCCGGAAATTCTGTCCAAAAACCACCCAATCCACTAGTATATATAGGAGGATAGGAGAGGAGAGGCAGCCAAGGCCTTTGGGTCGTCCGAAATAGGAGGTGGGAAGCAATCCTACTTCACCTCCAATCCTAGTTGGAGTAGGATTGCCTCCTATTGGCTGATTTTCCACTTTTTGCTTTAGGACTTTCTCTCCTGTGCCATGGGCCTTTGTGGCTGTTTTCCCAGCCCACTAAGGGCTGGTTATTATTCTCCCACAGCCCATGGACCTCTTGGGGTCGAAATACCCCTCCCGGAGGCCTCCCGGTACACTACCGGCACTCCCGGTACACTACCGATGAGCCCGAAACTTTTCCGAAAACCAAACTGGGACTTCCTATATATGAATATTTACCTCTGGACCATTCCGGAGCTCCTCGTGACGTCCAGGATCTCATCCGGGACTCCGAACAAACTTCGGTCACCACCATACATAACTCTACACTATCGAAACGTCACCGAACCTTAAGTGTGCAGACCCTGCGGGTTCGAGAACTATGTAGACATGACCGAGACACCTCTACGGTCAATAACCAATGGCGGGACCTAGACGTCCACATTGGTTCCTACATATTCTACGAAGATCTTTATCGGTCGAACCTCTATGTCAAGGATTCAGTTAATCCCGTATAACGTTCCCTTTGTTCTTCGGTATGTTACTTGCCCGAGAGTCGATCGTCGGTATCTCCATACCTAGTTCAACCTCGTTACCGGCAAGTCTCTTTACTCGTTCCGTAATACAAGATCCCGCAACTAACAATTAGTCACATTGCTTGCAAGGCTTATTGTGATGTTGCATTTCCGAGTGGGCCCCGAGATACCTCTCCGTCACACGGAGTAACAAATCCCAGTCTCGATCCATGCCAACTCAACAGACACCATCGGAGATACCTGTAGAGCACCTTTATAGTCACCCAGTTACGTTGCGACGTTTGATACACACAAGGCACTCCTCCGATATCTGTGAGTTGCATGATCTCATGGTCATAGGAACACATACTTGACATGCGGAAAACAGTAGCAATAAACTGACACGATCATATGCTACGTTTGCAGTTTGGGTCTTGTCCATCACATCATTCTCCTAATGATGTGACCCCGTTATCAAATGACATCTCATGTCCATGGCTAGGAAACCTTAACCATCTTTTGATCAACGAGCTAGTCTATTAGAGGCATACTAGGGACATGGTTTTGTCTATGTATCCACACATGCATCTAAGTCTCCGATCAATACAATTATAGCATGGATAATAAACGATTATCATGAACAAGGAAATATGATAATAACTAATTTATTATTACCTCTAGGGCATATTTCCAACAATATATACAATCATAACTCTTAGGGTTTAGACCATCACATACGATCTCGAGGTAGATCAACTCTGTACTCGACACACCATCATGAATACAAACAAAGTAGGACGTGGGATGTTACCTTCATAAAGAGGGCCCAAACCTGGGTAGACATCGTCTCGCTTGCCTCCTGTAACCCATCGATCCAAGATCCACACTTCGGGACCCCCTACCTGAGATTTGCCAGTTTTGGTACCGACATTGGTGCTTTCATTGAGAGTTCCGTTGTGGGATCGCTAGAAGGATCGATGGCTTGTCTACAGATTGGTCGTATTTTTTTGGACAACGAATTTGTGTTCATCATCCCTGTTTCCTCGAGCGTAGATTTGACGATTGCTTCAGTTGAATTGTGTAGAATTGTGTCTACAACAACCCTGCAAAATTTCGTCGCTTTCTGATGGAGGAAACTCTGGCAATCTCCAATATACCGGAGCCGTGTTGAATCTGGCCAGGAATCTGGATGACTTTAGGTCGAGGTATCCAGTATCTATCTCGGACATCCGTTGGAAAATCCTACCATTCATCAGCTGCAGATTTCTATACCAATCACCCCACAAGATTTCAGCTTGATCCGGCTGTCCAAACTCCAAGAAACGTCCGATGAGTACAACGAATTTTGGATCTATTTTCTACGCAAAAATGAATCCGACTCGAGTTCATCTTTTTCATGAATGGGTTGTCGGAAGTCCTTTTTGGACAAAAATTTCTCATCACCTCGGCGAGCCGACCAAGAGTTCGGCATCGCCAAGACCGAACTATCATTAAAGAGAACCTCATCACCCCACTAGTTGCACGTGTCGGCCACGTCGTTGCTTCATCAAGATAGCATTGACTACGTTAGAAATTCCAACCTGTGTCGGCATCGTCGCGCCATCGCTTCTTCAAGCCGACGTCCATCACGCCCACCTGCTTTGACACGTCGGTTGTCATGGAGGCTCTAGCGTCACCTTACCGACCTGCTCCGTCACCTCGGCTAGACCGAGGGCTTCTCCATCTCTTCATCAACCTACTCCTGGGACTTCAGCATCACCAGCCAGTCAGCTTCACCACCTCGGGTGGACCAGGGGCTTCGCCTCGCCACATTGGTTGTGTTGCGTCGCCACTTCGTCAAGTCGAGCTCTTCGCTCGGGCACTTTGGTACCGGCTTGGGGGCTTGTACCTTGACCCGTTACAAGTTCGACCCACATCACATCGAGCACATTAACGAGCTAAGTCGCTTTCATGCTCTACCTTTTTTCAATTTTTATTTTCTATGCGGTTCAACCGAGCATTATATTTGTGTTAAACAAAAAGTTGTTTGTTAAAAACTTAGCTTGTTAATAGTATCATTTGTTAAAAACACTTCATTTTCCCATGTTAACTCAGGGCTCTTAAATTTATATGAGCTGCTTCATAATAAATGTTGTTTTTCTGCTTGGTTGTTGCAAAGTCTTTTTCTATCACTCCTTTCTCAAACCGAGTGTTTGGTCAATAGACGGATAGCCTGTTTTTTTCTAAAGCTGCTCGAGTTTGGTTCGCTGAACTGGCCTCAAAGAAACACTCTGCCTTTGGGATATGGATGTTGAAGCCAAAGGCTGACCCGCTCGAAGTCTTGAGATCGGATGTGTCTTGTTAAAGCACAAAGAAAGCACATACTAATTTTAAGACTAATTTTCGGATTGGCACCAAGAAACTTGATTTAGTTCGGACGTAAAGTTTTTGCTAAAGTTTCTTGGTTTTCCGGGCTTATAACACCTTTAACCTATTTTTATGTTTTTCTTCCAGGAGGCGGGACATCATCTTCTTCGAGGTGTTCGGCGTGGTAGTTCTGCTCAGGAAATCTTTTTGACCCTTAGTTCGGCATCTTTCATGTCGATCTGTACTTTGGCGTTGTCAAAACGTGCACAACAAGTGCAGAACAGTTTGCGAGGAGATTATGATCCTCAGTTGGTCATACGCACCCAACCTGAGTCTCGAGGACTATGCACACTACGTTTCCGTTCCTAAGTTTGTTGTCGAGCTAGGAGTTGATCCCTAGGCCAATTTCATGAATCAGCCTGGGTCTCAAGGGCTACAGGGATTACTGGTTTTGTTTTATCCTTTAGGTGCATCTTGGGTTTTGGACCGACACGCACCTTGAGGGCTACTGGCTATATATCTCGTCAGAGAATAAATTGCACCAATTGAAAATATCCACAAAAAATCAGCCCACGGTCTCGGTGGTGCACCACCTCGGAAGGTGTCTCACATAAAGCTTGAGCGCACGTGGCTAGCTCCATAGAGGGCATTTCTGGCATTAAGCTTGGCTGAATTCCTTCAATATTTGAAAGACCGAGGTAATCTATGACACCTCAGGCACCGATCATCATTGGAGCTCGGATGCAAAAAGATACCTCGGATGCAGTCCGACGTTGGAGCTCGGATGCAAGAGGACACCGCCGCACGGGAAACACTTCAGACTCGAGTTGTGGTGTAAAAATAATGAGGCATTAATAAAGGCCAATAACTTAAAGGGGCTCCTCGGATGCCCGACTTGTGAACTCTTTGGATACACCTCGGCGATCCTCAGGATTAGTGAAGGGAAGATTTGTTGAACCGGTTTTCAAGACCGACGACCAAAGATGAAGAACAGTTTGGAAAAACCAAGGAGCATCCCCAACTTGAAAACCGGTTCAGGGGGCTACTGAGGGTTGTAGGATCAAAAGTAGGTCTAGAGCGGGGGTGATTAGACTACTTGACCAAACAAAAACCTAATCTTTTCCCAAATTAATTGGTTGGCAGATTTTAGCAATTTTAGCAAATCAAGTTCACCCTACACATGCATGCCTATGAGTATTGCAGCGCAAAGTGAAGACAAGCATATGTAAAAAGATAGGCATAAGAAAATCAAACACAATTTGGAGACACGAAGATTTTTCCCGTGCTTTCGATAGGTGGCGCTATCGTACATCCATGTTTGTGGAGACTTCAACCCATGAAGGGTAACGATCGCGAGAGTCCATGGAGGGCTCCACCCACGAAGGGTCCACGAAGTAGAAACCTTGTCTATTCCATGATGGCCTACGTTCACGGAGGACTAGCCTTACTCGGGGTAGATCTTCACAAAGTAGGCGATCTCCTAGCCCTTACAAACTTCTTGGTTCAACTCCACAATCACGAAGAAGGAGGCTCCAAGCAACACCTAACCAATCTAGGTGGTACCACCCTCCAAAAGGTAATAGATGTGGCAGTATGATGAACTCCTTGCTCTTGTGCTTCAAAAGATAGTCTCCTCGACACTCAATCACTCTCTCACAGATTTGGCATGGGTAGAAGAGATTGATTGGATGGAAAGCAACTTGGGGAGGCTAGAAATCAAGATCCATATGGTTGGAGTGGATGATCTTGACCTCAACACAAGGGTAGGTGGTTCTCTTAAAAAATTAGATATGGCAAGTGGGTGGGTGTTCCGAGTGCTTCTCTCGCGAGTGGGATGTAGTGGAGGGGTATATATAGGAATCTCCAAAAATCCAACCATCATAACATTATTTCCCAACTCGATGAAAGCGGAGTAAAAACTCGGTTGCACCGACTAGTGCAAAATGTGGCAACTTTGGCCTTTTCGGTGAGACCGATATATAAATCTTGGTGGTACCGATACGGCTGACCTAGGCAATTTTCAAATCTCGTTGTCATCGATTCGTCAAACTCGGTTGGAACGACTTTAAGAAATTGGTTAACAGAAAGTTGGTCACTGATTTTTGGTTGCACTGAATGGAAACTTGGTAGTACCAAGATGCTAGGGCTTGGCTGGGTTTCTGTCTAGGGTAAAACTCGGTGGATCTTAATGGGAAATATTGGTGTCACCGAATTTTGACTTTTGGCTTTGGACAGAAGGGTTTTGTGGGAAAGTGGGTGAGTATTTTTGGTGGCTAATCTCTAAGTACTTGAGCAACCAGGTCATCATAAATACATCATCCCCTTTAAATAGTATTGGCTTTCCTATGGACTCAAAAGTGATTTCTCACAAAATGTAAAATGTAGAGTCCTCAATCTTGAAGCATGGCCAATCCTATTCCTTCCTTTCCTTGGGGAGGTTCTCCACATAGACCTTTAGCCAACCCATCAATGAACTTTTTCCTGAGATACACTTAGTGGAAACATTAGCCCAATGAAATACATGATATTATTAATTACCAAAACCACCTAGGGAGAAGTTGTGTTTTCAATCTCCCCCTTTTTGGTAATTGATAACAACATATAGATCAAAGCTTTGATAAAAGATATAATCAATGAATAGTATCGTTGCTTTGAGAGGTATGTGATAAGCAAGAGCTCCCCCTAAATTTGTGCATCATTTTAATTTGCATTTGAATGCAAATGCACAATCGATTAGGATCATGGGTCACTCTTCCATGTCACATACAACTTGGTGGTGCGCAAAAATTAATATGAGTGAATTACATAAGCATATCACAGCAAACATTAAATGAATGGTCATATAGACATCTCAAGGATAGTAAAGAAGTAGCATCACACAAAAGTATATGATCAAACACCGACAAAGTTTTCAACCAAACGATAAAACAAATGTTGTTCAAACATAGAGAGGGATCAAAATGCAACTCTCTCTCTCAGCCCTATGATCTATAACCTCTTCACCTTTGGCAACAAGTTACCAAAAAGTTCAAGTTATAGAGCTAATCGTCATTCTGGGCATGGACTTGTCCATGAGACGATGAAGCTGCTCATGTGGTTGTCGAATGAGTCAAGAGAATAGCATACGCAAAATCTTCTGCTGAAGTCCTCTGAGATGGTGGAGTAGACACTGGAGGTGCAGACGGAACCAATGAAGCTGCGACAAGTGTTGATAAACAAGGCCTCATCTCTAGAGCTGGTATTATAGGAGTCGTGGCCTGGGTCTTGAACTGGGTGCTGGTCCTGAGTGGTGGGTTGTCATCATCATCATCATCTGAAGAATGAGGAATGGGAAATGCATCCACTTCCTTCTTGAGCTCATCCACGGTCTTAGTCAGCCCATCCACTTTGTTGTTCATCGTGGTAAACCTGTCCTTCACAATCCTCACAAGACTCTCCTGATTAAGCAGGATGTTCTTGATGTCCTTCTGCACGCCCTGGATAGTGCTAAGGAGAAGATCCATCTGCTCACTCTTGGTCCTTGGCACCTGAGCACTAGTGGCTCTGGCTGCCTCAGCTCTACCTGTGCAGTAGATGAAGTGGGATGACTAGGATCCATCACCACAACATTGTCCTCGAAGTATGGCTGGAGTGGCATATGTGGACGATCAAGTGCATACACATTCTTCTCTAGCTTAGAGTTGATGAGCATCTGAATGTAGGGTGCATATCCACATGATCTCTTCTCATCAGCAGCTATCCTCTTCACAGTCTCAACAATCGAGTCCATTACTCTGAATCTGGTGTGGGTGTCTATGTGGTGCAACATGTTGATGGAATACCCCCTGATCATCTTGTCATCACCATACTTAGGCATCAATGTATACCTCATAAGTGTGTTTGTGGTGGGTACTCTAGCTTGCAGATGGTAGACAGAGCCAAACTTGTGTGAATGCACATGGCCGGCAGGGATGGCTTTGTACATATTTTCCATAGAGTTGTGGCTCATCTTTGCTTCCGCATAAACATCCAAATCACCATCCTCAACTTGTGGAGCTTCTAAGATGGTAGCCCATTCCTCCACTGTGAACTGGTATCTGACTTCCTCGGTCATCCATACGATCCTGCCATCTCGATAGAAATGGGCAGTGGAGTAGAACTGCATGACCATCTCATCGTTCCAAGATGTGAACTCTCTCCCAACAAAGTTCTCTATATCAATGCATTTGAAGTGTTCTCGCACACTGGGAATATAGTCCTCACTTGCCTTGATATAGGCCCAGTCAACATATCTCATGTCACTAAGTGTTGGGCTCTTGTCCAAAAGGACAGTCTCATAGAAGTCCTGTTGTTCCTTGGTGTAGAATCTGTCATCCACAGATTTTGGACGCCACCACTATGTGTGTACCAATCACGTACAAATTTAGGCAACAACAACACTATTTTAAAATATTAGTGCCAGCGTTGGTGGAAAACGGCACGCCACCAACAAGAGTTGTGGCTAGCCATTTCTCTACTAGTGATCATGGAGATCGAGCCACGATGAGGCTATGAGCAAGGAGAACATGAAGTGATATTCTGAAGACCAATTGCATAAAGGTTTAGTATGGTAACATGGATCCAATCCTTGGGGATTCAAGAGGTGTAGTCATTCAAATCCCAAAGCTCTTATCCGATTATTATAATCTTAATTATAGAGGCAACCCCGCATGACGGATAGTGCCTTCGGTAGGGTAACCGATTCTTGATGTAGGACTCATGCCGGCAAGTGCTATTTGGACACATCCCCTCCTTTGATTCCTGACAAGCACATGTCGATGAGTGACTTCTAGAGCACAAATTAATATCAAATCTGGTCCCAACACAAATACATGGTTGTAAGCATTAAGACCTCAATACTCGTACCGTCTTTTTACTATAAGTGTTACATCACCACTAGCTTGATTGATCCAGTCAAAAGATGGAAATAGTATCTTAACAATTGCTTGCTAGAGACCATCGCTTTAAGGGAACCTTCCTCTCGTGGGTTTGATAACCCAGGTCACTTCTTGGTGAAATAGGTGTGGGGTACTTTCTGATTCGTTATCGGATCATACAAAAAAGAAGCACCAGGGGCTCACTCCACAACTTAATTGAAGGCTCTGAACACCATCACGAAGTTTCACCACAATGGAATGTGGCTTCGAGATGAACTCTTCCGTCTAGGGTGCCCAAACGCAGAAGAGTAACAAAATCCACAAGAGAAAGTAGGGGAATCAAATTTCCTTTAGTGGGTGTGTAGATCTAGGTGTCCTACCTCAGTCTCTAGCAAATCAACAAGTTTGGTTGGCTAGGGAGAGATATAGGGCAAGAAAACTCAATGGGCATTAATGAAGGAGAGAGAGAGAGGCAAGAGGTAGATGCGAGGTAGAAGACCCCCCCTTATATAGTCCTCCCTATTTTCCAACCGTTATGTGCAAAAATCTGTAGGGCTGGTACAACAGGCGTATAAGGGAACCCTATCTTTAGAGCACCTAGCAGTACGCCTGCTGGCAGCACCGGGAGTGCCGCTGAGATAAACTTAGAGGCAACTACCGAGCCACCACCACCCAAGTACCGCCTAGGTACCCGAAAGGTGGCAGCCCACCTCCGGTACAAGGCTGGTACTTGGGCCAGTACAATCGTGAGGAGCAGACCCATGTTGTGGCTAAGTCTGGAGCGGTACAACCGCTCCAAGACCACCGGTAGTACCAGTTTGCTGAAGCCATCCTAGAACTACCGGGCCACCATGGACAAGCATCGCCTCGATACCCGAGAGGTGTCAACCTACTTACGATACTAGGCGGGTACTTGAGTCAGTAAACCGCCCAACCAGAGGGAATCACCACTACGGGGTAGTTGCACCAGATGTACCTATTAGGCCGGTATAACTGGTCAAGCTAGCGGTACAACTGCCACAAGATTCCACACAACATAAAAACAGGTAGGGAGACTCTCTCCTCAAAACGAAAAGATATAAGTGGGTGCAATATGGGCGTGTACGTGCTTTGATTCACCCAGTACCTTCCGACATGGAGTCCCTATTAATAGTACAAATTTCCCATGACCAAAAGAAACAAAAGTGTCGGAGATGTCGTTTTCGATCTTTTTGTTCCGAGAGATGGCCGACCGTCTTGTGCCATGTTAGATATAGTTGTGTAGTTTGGGCACACGGTTAGTCCGCAAATTGCATTGACATCAACACCAAAATAGCTAAGGCGGGAAATGCCCTTACATCTTTCATCAAAAGATTTTCTTAGGATGTATCCCTATTTTATCTTTCATACGTGTCCTGGATTGTTTATCTTCAATACTCTGTTTACTTAGTCTATTCCGCTATCGTGTTTGGGTTTGATTCTAATTTTCGAAAGAAATTTTAATTCTTCTGGCCAATATACTCTTGGTCCTAACAATTGATATTAGAGCAAGGTCTTCTTGTCTCTACTTATCAAAGGTCTAACCACGTTGGAGTTTTGAGTATGTCGCTTGTAGGTAGATCCACACATTCTGAAGCGATTCCTATCTTCGATGGAAATGCCTATCTCTACTAGCAATGTAGAATGATGATTAAGCTTCAATCATCAAGCTATCAGCAATGAGCTATGACAAATTATGGAAAACGAATATACCATCTCAAATCCAGAAGCACCTACTTTCGAAGATGAAGCTAACATTTCGCTGGATGGTCAAACGAAGGATATCATCTATGACAACATATTCATAAATATATTCATTCGATTCAGAAAACTTGAAACCGCATAAGAAATCTGAGATGACACAAAAAACCGTCCATAATGAAACTGTTGCCAGAATTGTTACTCAAACTTATATGCTTCGAGTCATGTTCACTCATTTCGCAAGTCTTCAAAAGAAAAGTGTGGTGAAACTCACTGATGCAATCTTGTTGAGCGCTTGTGTTAGTATGAAGATGAGGATATCACAAATCAAGATGTTGTAGATTTTTTTTCAAGTCACTTGATGATTCCTTTGAATCATAATTGCTCAAATATTAAAAGAAAATACCTGACTATGAAGAACTTTGATCAGTCGAAATTATGAAACCATTAGCCATTCACGGCCTATGGTCCACCCCTGGTAGTGTTGCTCCAAACTCGAGCCCATTAACCGTCGGGCAGGGACAGATCGAGCTCGAAACCCTCTTCCACCGCCCTGCCTAAACCCCACCGCCGAAATGCTCCTTCGCTCGCTCCTTCGCCGGGGCGCCGCCGCGGTTTCGGCCGGCGGCCTACGCGCTCCCGCCGCTCGCCCGGACCCGCCCGCTTCCCTAGCTTCCCTCCTCCTGGCCTCCCGCTCCTACGCGAAGGCCAAGGGTGGGGGCAAGCCGGCGGCGTCCACTAGTAACCGTGGCAAGGTCCGTGCCAAGGATCCCAAAGGCGTGGCGTCTGAGGACGCCTCCGTGTCAGGGGAATCCGCCGTATCCGCTGGCGGGGCAGACGAGATCGACGCCGAGTTCGAGATGCCCACCGACCCGCTGCCCCCGACCTACGACCCGGCGCTCGACGTCGGGCCCGGCGGTCGGCCGCTCTTCGCCTTCACCGACACCTTTGCGTCCTTCTCCCACCGCGGCGCCAATGCCTACGTCGATTTCTCGTACGCACCCATCTCTTCCCTTGTCCACTGCCGTCTCGATTGGATCCAAATGCGGTGACGCGCGTGGTTATTGTTTAGATGTATT
Organism: Hordeum marinum; assembly: GCA_022496015.1. NCBI lineage: Eukaryota > Viridiplantae > Streptophyta > Magnoliopsida > Poales > Poaceae > Hordeum > Hordeum marinum. The sequence continues at coordinate 212,904,968 of CM039672.1, read as the reverse complement.
CGTTTTGTTTGTCAAGTTCGGTTCTTGTGGCAACTTTGGTGCTAATGACACCAAACAAAATGAAGTTTAATAGATGCCACTGGTTAAATTGTGATACTAAAATTTGTACCGATAAGGAAAATATAGAAGGGGGCTTTGTAATTACATCGATGTGACTAGGTGTAAGGCTGTATGCGGTGCATTTTTTTTCTATTTGTTTTGCTTCATCTGTGATGTGATGGTGAAGCGTGTATGTGTTCTGTTGCCATTTAAACTTTCCCTTGGTTTAGTATAATGTTTAAAGGTTGGTGCCATGGTCACAAGCTTAGCAGGCTCATTCCACACGATGATTTCGCCAATTGAACTATGTTGCTGATCGTCTAAACATATGTATCTATTTAATGCAGTAGTTCTTTGTATCAACTTCAGTAATGTTATTCTTCTTTTGCATCATATTTTTCTTGCAATAATCTATTACACCTGTCGCACTGTTTTACTTTATTCGATGCAAGCGATCGTTTACTATCATGCCTGCAATAAAAGGTCTATTATTGGACATGTAGGATCTGAGATGATAATTGTGATTATGATCGAGTCCTCAAGTTTTAGTTGAGAACCCTTTTTGATATATTAAGTATTTCATTTCTGTCCATTGTTTCAGTTTGGATGAATGGAAAGCCATGTTACCAGAGGGATTGCCAACAGGGATGATGAAGGAGTTTCAAGACACGAGGCGGTGTGCTGTGATGGTGAGGGAAAGCTTCCTAGACCTGCGAGATAACTTCCGGAGAATTGTCGATCCAGCCATTACTGCCAAGCGCAAAGGTGCGTTTATACCTCTGTGATGTCATATTACAGTGGCATATGTAATGCTTACAGTTTGCCTTGTCAAGTCTTAATATTTCTTAGATGAACAAGGGTAGTATCTGTTGGTTTATTTGCATCCTACCATAATATTGTCATTGATTGTGCCATCACACTATTCATTTGTGTTGCCTTAGTTAATTCATTCGTGTTTCCTTAGTGAATTGACATACCCCTAATTGCCTGTGATTCGTTGATGATTTTCGTGTAAGGTAATTCAAAACTAAAATATATTTTATTATGATCTTTGAACATCGATTTTGATTCAGCATTAAAACTTTCATAAATATAATATCAAGAAGCGAAAAAAGCAATTGAGATCAAGTTACTTATCTGTAGAGTTCTTTTTTTTTTCCAGCAAGACCATTCACAAAAGGTTTTTAATTTCATCCGTTGATGCTTTTTTTAGTTAAAAAAAAAGCTCTGGTCTGATAGTAGTGCACAAGGCAGAGCTTTGAATATGCCTTCATGATTGATGGCGCCATTTCAAAATTGGATCAAGTACTTTCTATTAAACTGAATAGCTTTGTAGCCTGTGGCACTTTGCTTTCTAATATCTGGAGGCATGAAGAAAAATAAAATTATATGTTGGTAGGGTACATTTTGTTTGGTTTGCATCAGAATAAAAACTATCTCCCCGGAACCCATGGGCCATGGTGTAGATTCTTTTCTACTGACTGCACATTATCATTATCATCTCACGACATCCAATTTAAAATAACCGTGTAGGAACATGTTCCCTCTAACATCATACCTTGGATTTATTAGGTTATGAACTGGCCGTAATCATCTTCCTTTTTGTATCTGTCCTCAGATACCAAAAGACACATTATCTTGGATGGCCCTCGGAGTTGTGGTAAAAGCATTGCACTTGCGATGCTTGTGCATTGGGCCCGTACTGAGGGATGGCTGGTGTTCTATGTTCCCCAAGGGAGGGATTGGACTCATGGAGGATTTTTCTATAGAAATACCTACAGTGATTTTTTTGATACTCCTGTGCAGGCTGGAAAGGTTTTGCAGGTGCTAATATCTACATGATGTCTGTATTCTGCTTTTTCCTCAGTATTTACGAAATTGCTTTATTGCAATATCATTATGTGCTGTTACACCTTCTCTTGTTATTTCATCTGTTGTCTCAGCACCCCAAATTTTTTGCTAGCTTAAAGCTGGTTCACCATTCATAATCTATTAATCACCTAATGCAGCATAAGTTATATAAAACATTACATTGTTTGGTGGTCAGGGTGCATTCATGAACGTCTAAACATTTATTATCCTTTGCATCTGGCAGAGCTGTAGTATGCTTTCTTTCTTATTTAAAATTTCCCTGGTGCATTTGTGAAGAAAATTCAAAAAAATTGGGTACCATAAGGTTGCTTCTACATTTTGCTTGTAATTTGATAGTCTTTTAAGTATTTATTAATCATACTTTGCTTTGTAAAAATTAGTTGGATGGAATCTATTGCCAATGTTCCAGGGTGTGCAATGCTGCGCACATTGCATCTACTAAAGCCGTATGTGCAATACTACTAAGTTGTTCTTCCTCGAAACTGTAATCCTATCCTATAACTAAATAGGTGAACCCCATTAACCTAGTTCTCTCAACATGCAACCACGCCACCTCAACATGCATGGGAAAAAGCCCACCTCAGCATGCAACATGCATGAGAAAATGCTCAAATGTTCTATGCTACTTAAGTACTGATATTCAATTATACAATAACCAAACGTATTTTCAATTTCAGTTCTTATATCATTATTTCGAAGTTCATGTTCATATAACCAAATCTCATTGAAACATATTACAAGCAGTTCCCACAGCAATGTGTGGGGTATCATCTATTTTAATTAGGTGAACACAATTTCGTGCTGATGATTACTCACATACAGTACGTGTTTCTGCTGTTGCTTCAGGATTTTTTGAAATACAACGAAACCCGCTTACAAGAGTTACCATGTCAAATTTATGACCCTATTCCCCTGGGAGAAGGTACTGGTGTTGGAATGATGAAAGGGGCTGACACAGTGGAAATGCCAGAAGGGTCCACATTGTATGATCTCATTCAAACTGGGATAACCCACTCGCATGCTGCAGTTGGTGTTGTGGTTCGTTTAAGAAAGGAGCTATCACTTGTTAAAGATGTGCCTGTACTGTTTGCCATTGATCAGGTATGCTTGTAGTGTTGAGGTCCATGCATGCGGCTTCTTTCAACTGTGATGGTTATAGTGATAGTAATGATCAGTCTCACTAAAATATATGTTTCTTCCTTTTGCAGTATAACAGTTGGTTTACATTCACCGAGTTCCAGGAGCCTGTAACTGTTAGATCCTGTCGATCAATCCACGCGAAAGAGCTTATAACGGTTTGTTGTGCCAAAGCTGCTTACGTTTTTTAGCATTACTCTTCTGAAGTTGCTTACTGGCTGAAATTACTTGTAATTTCCTCCTTCCAAAAGTGGCAATGAAATTGATTTGGTATCGTACATGTTTTGTAAACTTGTTCAAAGATAGAAAGTTTGACTTCTGAAAAATTAACACACCTTATAGAAAAGAACGGACAGAGTATCTTTCTGGTTATGCAACTGTAAAAAGCTTAAGGCTTTCTCCCTTTTCTGGTTATCCATTTTTCTTTACAGCCCTAGATTGTTCTGTTGTTTCATTTATCTAGCTGATAGCAGTGCTGTGATTTGTTGCATTGGATCCTTGGAGTTCTGGAAAGCATTTTTTGTTTTTATTTTTTCAAGTAGATGCAGTGTATAGGTTAATAGTGTACCAAGAATTCTTAAATAAAATTTGATAGATCTGAGAATGTTGTTTGTCTTCGTTTTTGGTCTAAGAAATCATAATGAAGTTTTCTGATCATGTGGCACTGGTAGAGCTTTTCTAATTACTTCTATTGTATAACTCATCGTAGCTAGTTTTATTTGATAAATCTTTTCTTTAACCAACTTTGGGTGACGTGAAAATGTACATGCATGATTTTTTAAGCTCTTCTGACTAAACTGGCCGCAACGAATTATGCTTTACATATATTGCTTACATCAACAGGTCAATGCTTATAGGTCAATGCTTCATAATGATATGATGGTAGGAGCCTTCTCACATTCAACCGCAGTTGGCAAGTTAAGACAGGAGCTCCCGGATGTTCCCTCTGATGCTCGTTTGATTTTTCCACGGTACACCGTAGATGAAGCAGAGACTGTGTGCCACTATTATATGAGGTACCTCCAAATAAAAGTTCTGTCTAGTGATAGCTTTTGAATATCGTGCCATAGCCTGAAATCGCATGTGTTTACAGAAGCTCTATTTGCGTGACCTGTGACTTTTGAAAGGTTTTGCAACTTAATTCAAGCAAAATGACCATTTTGATCTATTTGGATGGGCAGGCAAAAGATTATTCGCCGTGAAAGTTTTTCAGAAGAGAAATGGAAAAAGATATACTATTTGTCAAATGGAAATGGCTCAGAGATGAGGTGGCTTGCTGCGTTTATATGAGGCAGTGAATACCCGAAGTTACTTAATAATTGTAGGTGTTGTCTGGATGTTTGGACAAGATTTGTGCTTTGATTTGAAATCCCCGGTTATCAGTAATTTTGTGTTTGCTTTTGCATCTTCTTACGCTGTTTCTGATGCCAGGAGTGATATAGTATAAGAAAAACTGTCACTTTGGTTCCAGCATGTCACTTCCTCACTGTTGTATACTTGTACTATGTCTTATGGAACTCCTGGGAGCAAATTGCTACCTAGTCAAATATCTGAGATTTTCAACCCCACTTTAAAAGTGTGAACATAATTTTGGCTGTGGCTCCAAATTTTATCCATGTGTTATGACGACACATTCTTTATGGGCATTTACTAGGATTATAGCGAGCTGCCCTACTGATGGAGGATAGGAAGAATAAGCAACTGGTGTATAAATTTGTCTTGGTAAAGATTCAATATGTTCTGGTTCAATTATATACTTCTCCCTGTTGGTCGGGCGCTGTAGTGATGAAATAATTTGAGTTGCAGGGTGACCCATCAACGAAATCAACTTTATTGAAGAGGCACTTGTTAGTTGTTATCAACTGAATGCTTATTAATCTGGCAAAGCCTTATTTTAAGTTTGATCCGATAAGATTTTGGTAAATGCTGTTTGCATCCTTTTCAATCACCCATCTTATTTGTGGTTTTGCTAAGCTTGTGTCGATGGTCTAATCTGTTAATTTGTATCCTATGGCTCACTAAATAAACTTGTCATTACAAACGGTTGCTGACGAGCTAATACTCCCTCCGTCCGAAATTACTTGTCGTATAAATAGGTAAAAATGGATGTATCTAAAACTAAAATACATTTAGGTATATCCATTCTTATGACAAGTATTTTTGGACTGAGGAAGTATTTTTTTCACGCTCCTCTGTGTTTGTGTGCGTTGTTATTGTGAAGCTTGTCGTCGCCGAACCAGAAGGGTAGTTCTGATATCCCCCGTTCTGAATTACTGCCCCTATATGGTTTCTGCTCCCGCGTGATTATCCATCGATCACCGTCTATCTTGGGTCACATCTCAACCTCAACCTCTTGATGTGGATTTCCCACGGAAGCTTCTGACCTAATTCATTTCCGCGTCATTGGTAATCAGTAGGAGTACTACCATTTCACTTGTATGTTGTAGCCCCTGCAGTGGAATCACGGTATGTAGTGTCGTAACGTCGAATGCGTCTTCTGTAATTGCATGTAATCTAACCTGCAAGCTACGCACGCCTTGCTTTCTGTCGTACCAAATTGACCTGTATTTTAAACTTTTCCCAAGAATCAGCATCACCCTCTGCTCTGCCGGGGCAGGGAGTGTCATTGAATTTTCCATTGCCAGCAACTTTGACAGGATACACGTCAATTTGCAAGCTTTTTGAGAGAGGCGACACATGTTAATCGCGCGAAATTCCCGAAAAATGTTTCGCCGGTTTTACAGGAGCCACACACGAGCATTTCAACCATGGCAGAAATCCGAAAAGTCCTCGTGTCCCAAGCATTTGCATCGTGAATAATGCACGGCAACTTGCTAGAACGATACAGAAACCCTCCTCTCCCCGAGTGGTAGGCCCCGACCCTTGTCCCCTAGCAGGAAGGATAAGCCCACACACAAGCCCTCCTCTGCCTCCTTCTCCCTTGGTGCAATCTTGACGCTGACGTGCCCATGCCCATGTGTGTGAGTGCCCACCCATATATAGCTTTCTCCCTCTGGTCCCTTGCTTCCCCTGCCAATCAGTTGATCCACCCAAGTCCAACACCAGCAAGCAACCAAGGTTCAAGTTTGATCCTCTGCTAGCTTTTGTGCATCGGTTTGTTTGCCATGGAGGGAGGAGGCGTTCCTTCCGTCCAGGACGTGTGGGACTGGGAGGTGCTGCCTGCCGAGCACAGGAGCTTCTACGCCGAGAGCAGGGCCGCATCCCGTGCCCATGGCAGCGGCGAGGTTCTTGCCGGTAAGGAAGGGTCCGGTCAGCTCGATCTTGAATTCTTGATCACGGTTTTTTACTTCGATTTCCACTCATGTTCTCATCCATGTAACTGCAATTTGGTTGCGCGCGTATTCCAGATCACGAAACCGAGGAACCGATCCTGCCTCCCCCGTCACAAGCGGACGCTCATAATGTTGACGAGTGCAAGGACATCGGCGTCGACGCCGAGGCCAGATCAACCCAAGAGGATGAGGAACCCACGGCGACGGAGCTGCTAGTCTCTGGCGGCGACGGACATGAGAAGCTCCAGGCCTGTGACGACGCCAAGGAGGTGGACGACGATGGCAAGCAGATGGTGGCGGCAGAGGCAGTGGAATCAGCGCTTCCTCCTGACGAGTTCGCCGCGGGAGAGGAGGTAGAGGGCAAGAAGGAGGAGGACGGGGCGCCGCCGGAGTGCGTGGTGTTCAGCGTGGGGAAGCTGCGCGTGAACGCGGTCGGGGCGCTGTGCTCGTTCGGGGTGGCGGCGGCCACCGTTTGCGTGTTCCTCGTCGGCGGCAGGCTGCAGCACCAGAAGCAGTACCAGCTCCAGCACCAGCAGCAGCAGAAGATCCAGCTGCAGTTCCTTGGCGATGATAAGGTTTGCTGACTCGCTCGCTACCTAATCCAGAGCATCAGAGTCCTTTTCCAATTAATTAGTAACTCAACTTAAATCAATTACAGCACCAATCAACTGTGTTTTTCTCTCCCGAGAAGCACCGAACACACTCACATACACGCGCGCGCGCGCACCCGCATACACGAACTCGGTGTCTCTTTGAGCATCTTGATAAGATCGAGCCGACAGATCTTAAAATTTATAAAGTCATCACAGACGATTCGTAGTTAACGATGCACAGCCTGATTTGACCCATTCCAACACCGGAGTTTTTCTTCCCGGATTTGACCTGACCGGATCGGCGCCACGCCATCCGCTTCTTGTGCAACTGAATCTCAATATTGTTTGTCCAAGAGAAGGCTGGCTGAAGTAATACATATGCTATTGATCTGTGGATTTGCAGAGGATTCAGCAGGTGGTGCAGCAGACATCGAGGCTGAACCAGGCCATGTCATCCATGATGGGGGCAGGCGCGTCCACGAGGGCCAACATATCCTTCGGCGGCTTCTACGACGGCTTCTGATCCACGAGCCCGCGTTTCAACTCGGATCAAGCACAAGCTGCTGGATTCAACTACGTAGATCTGATGAAGAACAAGCTAGCTCATGTTATAGCAAAATCAACAGCCTTGTTAGTGGTTGTCATGTACGTATAACATAGATCACGCGTTCGTGTTTGTACATAATGCACGATATACTGGAGGTAAATAATTGGGACCGTGGCCAGGCCGGCTGTATGTGTATGCAGATGAGGATGGATTCATTAATAGATTTGTTATTAAGTTCATAGATAAGGGATGACGACCATGTCGTTGTGCTGGAACAGGCTCTGTCTTTCTTAACACGGTGCAGTCGTAGATACTTATAGACAGGCACATATCTTTATTCTATAAACGCACACATGCATAAGATATCTCTATGAGGGGCTGAGATCCAGTGCCTCGGCAGAGCCAAGGAACGGCATGCCTCGCTCAAATGTATCCAGCGTCCAAATCCATCGTACGGCCAGCAGCAACTCACGGCCAAACTCACCTGTACACAGAACACAGAACAGGTAGAGGAAACAGAGAAGCTTCACTGGCTGCACCTTCAGGCTGATCTCCGGCAGCATGCGATGGGCAAAATGGGTCAGTTAACACACAAATCAGTTTTTCAAAACAACAGTAGTTCGACAAAATAGCAGTCAATTGGGTTCAGTTTAGCAAACATCAGGCAAAAAGGAAAATCTATGCTATTTTTAGCAAGCAAAGTCACTTGGGTTCAGTTCAGCAAACATCAGGCAAAAAGGAAAATCTAAGCTATTTTTAATACATGGACAGTTAAGATGCTCAGAAAAACAACAATATAAAGATCAAAACAGTACAGTCTTATGTAGGCGTGAATAAACTAATTTTTAAAGCACTTAACATAGAAATTTGTTTTTACATAATCATACAAATACATAGAGTTGGCCCTTTTACTTGTACACTTAGGCCACAAAAGACTATAGTCGGTCCACAAGTCCAAAATACTATAGTCAACCCTGTCCAAAATATAGCCGGCACTATCCAAAATACTACTCCCTCCATTCTACAATGCAAGACATTTTTGCAAGCTAAAACAGCTTACAAAAACGTCTTATATTGTGGGACAAAGGGAGTACCTAACAAACTTGTACATGTTATAACAGATCTTCGTCATAACAGCTAGCTGTCAAGAGCTATGTGTAACTCATTGTTTTGTTGCAGTCTTGAAACTCCATATTTGCTCCTTTATCGCGCCCGTCCTTCTCTAGTCCTACTTGAGGCTTTGCGTTGGTACGGTGGGTTACCATCATGTTTCTTGTGTTGCCGCAATAAAAGTTCTAGTAAGTAATTTACAAATGAATGGTAACAACACATCATGTACATATTGCTACATACCTTTGCTCTTTGGTTTTTGGATGCAGCAACTTTAGTTAGCTTGTGCCTCCCTTTGAGTAACTTATCAAGCCAAGTTTTCCTTCTTCTCAATTTTTTTGATTGAACCTGTTTTTTCTTGAGCTTTGCAGCACTAAGAACCTCATTTATGTGTTGCACACCTGGGTCAACATTTTCTTTGCCATTGCATGACTTATTCGTCACATTGGTAGTTGCATTGAGTTTATCCTCTAATTGTGGAGCAATGCAATCAAGTGTATTTTCTAACATCAAACAACATGCTAGAGAGTAGGCTATTTTATATGCCAAAATGTGAAATTTGTGAGACAAGTCTTTGTACCGAAGTTGGCCTTCCAACTTCGGTACATCTATCACATTCCTTCCTTGTCTATCTTGTATGCTTCCATTGCGTGCCTCTCTAGTCCATCTTTTCAAGAAATAATGTGTTGCCAATACTTTTATATTCATCAAATCAAACACTTTGAGACCATGCCCACACAATATTCCCGTCCTATTGAACATTCCACAACTACATGAAGCTGTTTGGGCCAGAGGATCACCAATCACTACGCGCTACTCCTCGAATTTTAAATCACCATGTAAACTCCCAATAGCAACCGCGGATTTGTTATGTCCATCCAATGCTCTAGTGCATGCAGCCATGGATCTTTCATATTCACTTTGGAAAGCTTCAAAAATAATTGGAGTGTACGCTTTGCTTGCTAGCACCATCATAGGTGTGTGCATCTTGATTCTTGGCAACTTCTTCCTTGAATCAAATTCAGATTGCAATTCCTTTCTTCTTTCACTTCCACTGTCCTCTCAAAATGCATCAAGAACCGAACAATATGAAAATCTAATTTCAAATGTTTTTTCAATGAATTGTTGAAGCTCTCAATAAGTTGTGTACTTCTCACTCCCAAACTAAACACATCTCTCATATAACATTCAGCCCATTTTTATTTCAACTTGTAGATACTATCTAACCAAGTTTGCTTATGCACTTTATGCCTCATATTATCAAATGCTTCTTGAAATTCTGTTATGTCCTCATAGCCATACATACATTCACTAAAACTAGTGAGAATATGAGACTCCTAATCTTCGTCTTCATCTTTCCCACCATCTTTATCATTCCCTTCATCTTTTTCATTTCCTTCATCTTTCCCTTCGCCCTTCAATGGAGATAAATGTTTGACAACATTTTGCATTATATGAAAGGTGCACAATCCATGATATGATTTCGTGAAGACTTTTCCTATAGCTTTCCCCATTGCTACATCTTGATCCGTATAAATAGTTCTAGGTTGCTTGCCATTATGTGTAGCTAGAAAAGTCTCAAAAAGCCATGTAAACGAGTCACATGTTTCATCAAATAGCAATGCAACACCAAAAATGGTGGTTCCTCTAAACTTTGTTTGTGCCGAAGGTGATATTGAATGTAACAACAACGCCAAAGTGTGCATAGTCAAGAACCATTTTAGCATCAGCCCAGAATATGTTGGTTATATGCTCCTCACAGTCCACCCGCAAAGCATATTGAAAAGATGGGTTCTCAATGATTTTGTCATGAAAGTACTTCAACATACTACCGGCTTGACCAAAAGCCAACTCTCTCTGTTGCTTGCTTTGCAAATGATTCTTTTGGTCAACACAAGTGTAGTCGAGGTTAAATGGTCCGCCAACTTGATGACAAGCAAGCTCATGTGCAGCTTTTGGCATGATTCCGGAATCATCATCAGCTTCTATTTCAAAATCTTGTACTTCAGAAATCTTCCTTTGTGATGCCATCAAGTGAAAAGTTTGTGGAAATTGAAGGTAATGATTGTGTTCTAGCACAATATCTGTGACTTCATAATTTTTGGCCACTCGATCCAATGTTATAGTCATTCGGGCTTTACAATATGTTCTTATTTCAGCTCTAATATGCTTTGGCACATGATTCAGTACTATCCCTTTTATTCCAAAGACCCTCATTGGAACAAACAAATCTGCATGAGGTCACTTCACCATAAAACTTGCTTACATTTTTATTTCTCTTCCTCAAATCAAACCCTGCATGGCCTCCATATGCAACCCAAAACACCCAAACTTCATCTGCATTTCTGAACCTCATACCAACTTGAGGTATTCCCTTCTTAATTTCGTCCATTGCATAACACTTACAAATGCACAACACTCATAACACTCAAATCTTGTTAAATTACACAACACCGCAACCCAATCAACAAGAATTCTAAAAAATAGGACAATACACACATCATTCAATTTCACACAACACATCATTTTTTTAGCTAAGTAGCAAGATGGCAGATGGCTGCGTGTTGGAATCTGGAACTTAATATGGCCACTGTAGGGGGCGGAGGGAGTGGACCGAGGGAGTCACGGGATCCCGTCAGAGGGGGCGGGGTGGAGGAGGCCGGAATGGAGATGGAGGAACCCGCGACTGCCATTTTCTTCAGTGACCGTCACCAGAGCTCGATCCCCCTTTTCTACGGTTGTGGGGCAACATGAGAGCGGGGGTGCCGGGGGCAGCGCTAGGGGCGACGGGAGAGCGGCAGCGGGGGCGACTGGCGAGCAGAGGCGGCGGGGGCGCCGGGAGAGCGGCGACGGGGGCGGCCAGCGAGCGACAAATGCGGGAGAGCGCCAGCCTGTGCAGTTTTCCCTTGCCCCCGCACGAATGGGTTCATCAGCCCGCGATTTTTTCCTGTGTTCATTTAGCGCTTTGACTGGTCATGAGTTGCTCGTGGCCGTATGGTGGATTTGAACGTTGGATGCAAGGGGGCGAGGCACGCCGTGACCTAGCTTTGGCGAGGCACGGGATCTCATTCCCTCTATGAGCATCTCCGAGATACTGTAAATATGCCTATTAATTAAGGAAGCTATTTATCGGAGACATGTCAATTTTTTTGAAACTTTCAAACCTCCTTTGGCCGGAGGGGGTTTCCAGCTTCAAGGCCTCCCTTGGGGTGTTACTCGGGAGAAAGCTAGCTTGAGCTTGCAACGATTGGTTTCTCATGCGTCGAGTTTGGTGGATGTCGGGGCAGCGGCCCTGGATGGCTGATGCATGTCAAGACGACGACCTTGAAAAGTGAGGCACTAAAGTGATGCCCAAGATACTCCAAAGGGGCGGGTAACGGCTCGATAGTCGCTTTGGGTGGCAATCTTGGGCCACTTTGGGTGGAAGGTTTGTTGGCTCGGTCAACGTGCCTAGAGGAGTCCGTTTGGCTCTATCTTGGGCGGCCGCTCCATATGTTGTGGTGTGGTTGTTGTGGTGTGCGAGTGGTTACGCTGTGCAGCTCTGGTTGCGGCTGGCTAGTCGTGCGACACTACGGCTCAAGTGCAAGCTGTGATATGTTGGGGTGGTGACCCAAGAAATGTATTGACGGTGGACCGCGCAGGACGACTAAACGTATGAAAGTCGGGGGCGACGACTCTGATAGTTCAACAACTTCGAGTCTGTTGACTTCATGTCGCGTGGGTGGCGAGGTTGCTCTTGATATTGGTTGTCGATGTGTTTGTGTGTTGCATTTGGCACATGTCTGTTGAGTGCATGCATCTGTTGGGGAACATTGCATGGGAAACAAAAAAATTCCTACGCACACGCAGATCTATCCATGGTGATGAGCATCTACGAGAAGGAGAGTGGATCTATGTACCCTTGTAGATCGCTAAGCGGGAAGCGTTAAGAAACGCGGTTGGTGTAGTCGAACGTCTTCGCGATCCAAATCGCCGTGCGTCCCGCGATCCAATCACGATCCGTCCCGCGATCCAATCACGATTCGTCCCGTGATCCAATCACAATCCGTCCCACGAACTTGATCACGATCCGTCCCATGAACTTGATCACGATCCTTCCGATCTAGCGCCGAACAGACGACACCTTCGCGTTCAGCACACGTACAGCTTGATGACGATCTCCGCCGTCTTGATCCAGCAAGGAGCGGAGAGGTAGAAGAGTTCTCCGGCAGCGTGACGGCGCTCCGGTGATGGTGGTGGAGCAATTCCGACAGGGCTTCGCCTAAGCACTGCAGAAATTCGATCTAGAGGAGAAACTATGCACCGGAGGAACGGGTAGCACGTGGCTGAAAAAACTAGTGCAAAACCCTAAAACCCACCAGTATATATAGGAGGAGAGGAGGAGAGCCTTGGCGCAAGGGCCAAGGCTCCTATGGTTTGGCCGAACCTACTAGGAGAGGACTCCTCCTCCAATCCTAGTAGGACTAGGATTGCTCCTTTTTTGCCTTTTTTCCACCTTTTCCTATTGGGTTTTCTTCTCCAGCCACATGGGACTTGTGTGGGAGTTTCCACCAGCCCACTAAGGGCTGATATTCACTGTACCACAGCCCATGAAGCCTCTTGGGTAGAAATACCCCTCCCGGAGGCCTCCCGGTACACTATCGGCACCCCCGGTACACTACCGATGAGCCCGAAACTTTTCCGGCGACCAAAACAGGACTTCCTATATATGAATCTTTACCTCCAGACCATTCCGGAGCTCCTCGTGACATCCGGGATCTCATCTAGGACTCCGAACAACCTTTGGTCACCACCATACATAACTCTATACTACCGAAATGTCACCAAACCTTAAGTGTGCAGACCCTGCGGGTTCGAGAACTATGTAGACATGACCGAGACACCTCTACGGTCAATAAATAATAGCGGGACCTGGATGTCCATATTGGTTCCTACATATTCTACGAAGATCTTTATCGGTCGAACCTCTATGTCAAGGATTCAGTTAATCCCGTATGATGTTCCCTTTATTCTTCGGTATGTTACTTGCCCGAGATTCGATCGTCGGTATCTCCATACCTAGTTCAACCTCGTTACCGGCAAGTCTTTTACTCATTCCGTAATACAAGATCCCGCGACTAACACTTAGTCACATTGCTTGCAAGGCTTATTGTGATGTTGTATTACCTGGTGGGCCCTGAGATACCTCTCCGTCACACGGAGTAACAAATTCCAGTCTTGATCCATGCCAACTCAACAGACACCCTCGGAGATACCTATAGAGCACCTTTATAGTCACCCAGTTACATTACGACGTTTGATACACACAAGGCACTCCTCCGATGTCCGTGAGTTGCATGATCTCATGGTCATAGAACATATACTTGACATGCAGAAAACAGTAGCAATAAACTAACACGATCATATGCTATGTTTGTAGTTTGGGTCTTGTCCGTCACATCATTCTCCTAATGATGTGATCCCGTTATCAAGTGACATCACATGTCAATGGCTAGGAAATCTTGACCATCTTTGATCAACGAGCTAGTTCACTAGAGGCATACTAGGGACAGAGTGTTGTCTATTAACCCACACATGTAATGTGTTTCCAATCAATACAATTATAGCATGGATAATAAAAGATTATCATGAACAAGGAAATATAATAATAAACACTTTATTTATTGCCTCTAGGGCATATTTCCAACAGTCTCCCACTTGGACTAGAGTCAATAATCTAGCTCACATCACTATGTGATTTACATTGTAATTTATCGAACACCCATGCAGTTCTGGTGTTGATCATGTTTAGCCCTTGGAAGAGGTTTAGTCAACGGGTCTGCAACATTCAGATTCGTGTGCACTTTGCAAATATTTATGTCTTTCTCCTCGATGTAATCGCGGATGGAGTTGAAGCATCGCTTTATGTGTCTGGTCCTCTTGTGAAACCTTGGTTCCTTGGCCAGAGCAATGGCACCAGTGTTGTCACAGAACAGGTTCATTGGATTCAATGCACTAGGCACTACTCCAAGATCTGTCATGAACTGCTTCATCTAGACACCTTCCTTCGCCGCCTCTGAGGCTGCGATGTACTCCGCTTCGCACGTAGAATCGGCTACCACGCTTTGCTTGGAACCGCACCAGCTTATCGCTCCCCGTTGAGAATAAATACGTATCCGGTTTGCGACTTAGAGACATCCAGATCAGTGTCAAAGCTTGCATCGACGTAACCCTTTACGACAAGCTCTTCATCACCTCCATAAACGAGAAACATTTCCTTAGTCCTTTTCAGGTACTTAAGGATATTCTTGACCGCTGCCCAATGCTCCATTCCAGGATCACTTTGAAACCTTCTGGCCATACTTATGGCAAGGCTGACATCGGGTCTTGTGCACAACATTGCATACATGATAGAGTCTATGGCTGAAGCATAGGGGATGACACTCATCTTTTCTCTATCTTCTGCAGTCACTGGGCATTGAGTCTTACTCAACTTCACACCTTGTAACACAGGCAAGAACCCCTTCTTGGACTGATCCATTTTGAACTTCTTCAAAACTTCATCAAGGTATGTGCTCTGTGAAAGTGCTATTAAGCGTCTCGATCTATCTCTATAGATCTTAATGCCTAATATGAAAGTAGCTTCTACTAGGTCCTTCATTGAAAAACTCTTGTTCAAATATTCCTTCACGCTTTCCAGCATTTCTATATTGTTTCCAATCAGCAATATGTCATCCACATATAATACTAGAAATGCTATAGAGCTCCCACTCACTTTCTTGTAAATACAAGCTTCTCCATAAACTTGTATAAACTCAAACGCTTTGATCACCTCATCAAAGCGCTTATTCCAACTCCGAGATGCTTGCACCAGCCCATAAATGGATCGCTAGAGTTTGCAAACTTTGTCAGCATTCTTTGGATCGACAAAACCTTTGGGTTGCATCATATACAACTCTTCCTCAAGGAAACCGTTGAGGAATGCTGTTTTGACATCCATCTACCAAATTTCATAGTCGAAATAAGCAGCTATTGTCAACATGATTCTGACAGACTTAAGCATCGCTACGGGTGAGAAGGTCTCATCATAGTCAACTCCTTGAACTTGTGAAAAACCCTTTGCCACAAGTCGAGCTTTATAGACGGTGACATTACCGTCCGCGTCTGCCTTCTTCTTAAAGACCCATTTGTTCTGAATGGCCTTTCGCCCTTAAGGTAATACTTCCAAAGTCCATACTTTGTTTTCATACATGGATCCCATCTCGGATTTCATGGCCTCTAACCATTTCTCGGAATCCAGGCCCATCACTGCTCCTCCATAGCTCGTAGGTTCATTGTTGTCCAACAACATGACCTCTAAGACAGGGTTGCCGTACCACTCAGGAGTAGTACGCGCCCTTGTCGACCTACGAGGTTCAATAGTAGCTTGATCCGAAGCTTCATGATCATCATCATTAACTTCTTCTTCTACCATCGTAGATTCCACAGAAACATCTTTCTGCGCTGCGTTACTTTCTGGTTGAAGTAAAGGTTCGATAACCTCATCAAGCTCTATCTTCCTCCCACTCAATTCTTTCGAGAGAAACTCTTTCTCAAGAAATGTTCCGTTCTTAGTGACAAACACTTTGCCTTCGGATCTAAGATAGAAGGTATACCTGACTGTCTCTTTCGGGTATCCTATGAAGATGCATTTCTCCGCTTTGGGTTCCAGCTTTTCAGGCTGAAGCTTTTTGACATAAGCACAACATCCCCAAACTTTAAGAAACGACAACTTTGGCTTCTTGCCAAACCATAGATCATATGGCGTCGTCTCAACGGATTTTGATGGTGCCCTATTTAAAGTGAATGCAGATATCTCTAATGCATAACCCCAAAACGATAGTGGCAAATCAGCAAGAGACATCATAGAACGCATCATATCTAATAAGGTTCGATTACGACGTTCGGGCACACCATTACGCTGTGGTGTTCCGGGCGGTGTTAACTATGAAACAATTCCATACTGTCTTAAGTGAGTGCCAAACTCATAACTCAGATATTCACCTCCTCGATCAGATCACAGGAACTTAATCTTCTTGTTACGATGATTCTCAACTTCACTCTGAAATTGCTTGAACTTTTCAAACGTTTCAGACTTGTGTTTCATTAAGTAAATATACCCATATCTACTTAAGTCATCATTGAAGGTGAGAAAATAACGATATCCACCACGCGCTGTAACATTCATTGGACCAGACACATCAGTATGTATGATTTCCAATAAGTCACTCGCCCGTTCCATTGTTCCAGAGAACAGCGTTTTAGTCATCTTGCCCATGAGGCATTGTTCACATGTGTCAAGTGATTCAAAATCAAGTGACTCCAAAAGTCCATTAGCATGGAGCTTCCTCATGCGTTTTACACCAATATGACCTAAACGGCAGTGCCACAAGAAAGTGGTACTATCATTATCAACTCTACATCTTTTGGCATCAATGTTATGTGTCATCACTATCAAGATTCAATATGAATAAACCCCTAACATTGGGTGCATGACCATAAAAGATATTACTCATATAAATAGAACAACCTTTATTCTCTGATTTAAATGAGTAACCGTCTCGCAATAAACAAGATCCAGATATAATGTTCATGCTTAACGCAGGCACTAAATAACAATTATTCAGGTTCATCACTAATCCCGATGGTAATCGAAGGGAGAGCGTGCCGACGGCGATCACATCAACCTTGGAACCATTTCCCACGCCCATCGTCACTTCGTCCTTTGCCAGCCTTCGTTTATTCCGTAGTTGCTGCTTTGAGTTGCAAATGTGAGCAACCGAACCGGTATCAAATACCCAGGCACTACTACGAGAGCTAGTAAGGTACACATCAACAACATGTATATCATATATACCTTGTTTGTCGTTGCCGCCTTCTTGTCAGCCAGGTACTTGGGGCAGTTCCGCTTCCAGTGACCAGTTCCCTTGCAATGAAAGCACTCAGTTTCTGGATTTGGTCCATGCTTGGGCTTCTTTACAGGAGTAGCAACTTCTTTGCCATCCTTCTTGGTTTTACCCTTCTTGCCCTTGCACTTGACCTTGCCATTTTTCTTGAAACTAGTGGTTTTATTGACCGTCAACACTTGATGTTGTTTCTGGATTTCAGACGCAGCGACTTTTAGCATCGCAAACAGCTCGGCAACTGACTTGTTCATCCCGTGCATGTTATAGTTCATCACAAAGCTCTTGTAACTAGGTGGAAGTGATTGAAGAACTCTGTCAGTGATCGCCTCTGGCGGAAGGGCAATTTCCAACTCCACTAGACGAGTTGAATACCCAGACATTCTGAGTATATGTTCACTGATAGACCCGTTCTCCTCCATCTTGCAAGCATAGAACATATCGGAGGTTTCATACCTCTCGATCCGGGCATTCTTCTGAAAGATAAACTTCAACTCCTGGAACATCTCATATGCTCCATGACATTCAAAACGTCTTTGAAGTCCCGGTTCTAAGCCATACAATATCGCGCACTGAACTATTGAGTAATCTCCAGTACGTGCCTCCCAAGCGTTCTTAATGTCTTCGGAGGTCATGTCTTCTGGTTGGTCACCAAGCAGTGCATCAAGGACATATGATTTCTGGGAATGCGTGAGGATAATCCTCAGATTACGGGCCCAGTCAACAAAGTTACTTCCATCATCTTTCAACTTAGCTTTCTCTAGGAACACATTAAAATTCAGGGGTGCTACCACGCGAGCCATTGATCTACAACATAAATATGCAAAGTTTACTTAGACTATTGTTCAAGATAATGAGTTTAGTTAATCAAAATACTAAAGCTCCCACTCAAATTGACATCCCTCAGGTCATCTGAGTGTCACATGATCCAAATTCACCAACTTAAGTCCGATCATCACGTGAGTTGAGGTGGCTTTAATGGTGAACATCTTATGTTGATCATATCTACTATATGACTCATGTTCGACCTTTCGGTCTCTTGTGTTCTGAGGCCATGTCTGTACATGCTAGGCTCGTCAAGTTTAACCCGAGTGTTCTGCACGTGCAACACTGGCTTGCACCCGTTGTATGTGAACGTAGAGTCTATCACACCCGATCATCACGTGGTGTCTCAACACGACAAACTTTTGCAACGGTGCACACTCAGGGAGAACACAATTCATCTTGAAATTTAAGTGAGGGATCACCTTATAATGCTACCTTCGTCCTAAGCAAAACAAGGTGCATAAAAGGATTAACATCACATGCATCATAAGTGACATGATATGGCCATGAACTTGTGCTTTTGATCTCCATCTAGAAAGCATCGGCATGATCTCCATCGTCACCGGCATGACACCATGATCTTCATCATCTTGATCTCCATCAACGTGTCGCCATCGGGGTTGTCGCGCCCAACATGCTTCTACTACTATTGCTACCGTTTAGCGATAAAGTAAAGCATTACATAGCGCTTAATGATTGACACGCAGGTCATACAATAATTAAAGACAACCCTATGGCTCCTGCCGGTTGCCGTACTCATCGACATGCAAGTCGTGATAATCTATACATCACATGATCATCTCATACATCACATATATCACATCATGTAATTGGCCATATCACATCACAACATACCCTGCAAAAACAAGTTAGACGTCCTCTAATTGTTGTTGCATGTTTTACGTGGCTGCTATGGTATCTAGCAAGAACAATTCTCATCTATGCAAAAACCACAACGGTGATACACTAGTTGCTTTTCAACCTTCTCAAAGACCGCCTTTGTCGAATCCGATCCAACTAAAGTGAGAGAAACTGGCACCTGCAAGCCATCTATGCAACAAATTGCGGTCGAGGAAACCGGTCTCTCATAAGCGTACGAGTAATGTTTGTCCAGGCCGCTTCATCTCACAGTACCGCTGAACCAAAATCCGACCAAGGGAGGAAGCAATCTAAGCATCAACGGCCACAAACCTTTTGTGTTCTACTCGAGATCTCATCTACACATAGACCTAGCTCATGATGCCATTGTTGAGGAACGTTGCATGGGAAACAAAATTTTTCCTACACACACGCAGATCTATCCATGGTGATGAGCATCTACGAGAGGGAGAGTGGATCTACGTACCCTTGTAGATCTCTAAGCGGGAAGCGTTAAGAAACGCGGTTGGTGTAGTCGAACGTCTTCACGATCCAAATCAACGTGCGTCCCGCGATCCAATCACGATCCGTCCCACGATCCAATCACGATCCGTCCCACGATCCAATCGCGATCCAATCACGATCCAATCACGATCCAATCACGATCCGTCCCGCAATCTAATCATGATCCGTCCCACGATCCAATCACGATCCGTCCCACGAACTTGATCACGATCCTCCCACGAACTTGATCACGATCCTTCCGATCTAGCGCCGAACGGACGACACCTCCGCGTTCAGCACACGTACATCTTGATGACGATGTCTGCCGTCTTGATCCAACAAGAAGGAGCGGAGAGGTAGAAGAGTTCTTCGGCAGCATGACGATGCTCCGGCGATGGTGGTGGAGCAATTCCGGCAGGGGTTCGCCTAAGCACTGCAGAAATCCGATCTAGAGGAGAAACTATGCACTGGAGGAACGGGTAGCACGTGGCTGAAAAAACTAGTGCAAAACCCTAAAACCCACCAGTATATATAGGAGGAGTGGAGGAGACCCTTGGCGCAAGGGCCAAGGCTCCTATGGTTCGGCCGAACCTACTAGGAGAGGAGGACTCCTCCTCCAATCCTAGTAGGACTAGGATTGCTCCTTTTTTGCCTTTTTTTCCACCTTTTCCGATTGGGTTTTCTTCTCCAGCCACATGGGCCTTGTGTGGGAGTTTCCACCAGCCCACTAAGCGCTGATATTCACTCTCCCACAGCCCATGAAGCCTCTTGGGTCGAAATACCCCTCCCGAAGGCCTCCCGGTACACTACCGACACTCTCGGTACACTACCGATGAGCCCGAAACTTTTCCGGCGACCAAAACAGGACTTCCTATATATGAATCTTTACCTCCGGACCATTCCGGAGCTCCTCGTGACATCCAGGATCTCATCCGGGACTCTGAACAACCTTCGGTCACCACCATACATAACTCTATACTACCGAAACGTCACCAAACCTTAAGTGTGCAGACCCTGCGGGTTCGAGAACTATGTAGACATGACCGAGACACCTCTACGGTCAATAACCAATAGAGGGACCTGAATGTCCATATTGGTTCCTACATATTCTACGAAGATCTTTATCGGTCGAACCTCTATGTCAAGGATTCAGTTAATCCCGTATGATGTTCCCTTTGTTCTTCGGTATGTTACTTGCCCGAGATTCGATCGTCGGTATCTCCATACCTAGCTCAACCTCGTTACCGGCAAGTCTCTTTACTCGTTCTGTAATACAAGATCCCGCGACTAACACTTAGTCACATTGCTTGCAAGGCTTATTGTGATGTTGTATTACCGAGTGGGCCCTGAGATACCTCTCCATCACACGGAGTAATAAATTCCAGTCTTGATCCATGCCAACTCAACAGACACCCTCGGAGATACCTATAGAGCACCTTTATAGTCACTCAGTTATGTTGCGACGTTTGATACACACAAGGCACTCCTCCGATGTCCGTGACTTGCATGATCTCATGGTCATAGAAACATATACTTGACATGCAGAAAACAGTAGCAATAAACTGACACGATCATATGCTACGTTTGTAGTTTGGTTCTTGTCCATCACATCATTCTCCTAATGATGTGATCCCATTATCAAATGATATCACATGTCAATGGCTAGTAAATCTTGACCATCTTTGATCAACGAGCTAGTTCACTAGAGGCATACTAGGGACATAGTGTTGTCTATTAACCCACACATGTAATGTGTTTCCAATCAATACAATTATAGCATGGATAATAAACGATTATCATGAACAAGGAAATATAATAATAAACACTTTATTTATTGCCTCTAGGGCATATTTCCAACAACATCTTCACCTATGTGAGAGCATCCCGAGTCTGCTCCTCTGATAGCAGTCGCAACTTCTTCTCTTCTTGTAATGTGGTGGGATGTTGGCTAGTTTGGCGGAGCGGGTCATCACTTGGTAGGCGTGCCGATGTAATGTTTGTTGAGACATTTGAGAGTAGGTGTGTCCTTGTGATTTCTTTGTTCGAGTGGGCTTGGCTATGGTTGTATATGTTTTTGTTTGGTTTATCGTAATTAACAAGGTATGGGAGCTAGGATGGCTCTCTCCTCTCTTCTCCCTCCCATGCCCCTCCCTTTCAGGCACCCCTCCTCCTTTGTCGTTGCGGTGTCCCAACCCACTACTCTTCCCCTATCTTCGACCATGCATTGTCGTTAGGCTGCGTGGCCGATGGATCTGGGTGTGTCCAACCGCTTCTTGGCTCTTGGATTTGAGGAGGCGGAGTTTGAGGATGACTCAGTGTTGGTGGTGGTTGACATACCCTTCCTGGCTTCCCCACATCATGTTGTCTGTCGCCAGTGTAAGTTTTCCCTAGGTGCGACGTGCCTTGGGATCGCAACCACCAGCTCTGTTAAACGTTGGTCCTTGGTGGTTTTGGCTAGATCTTATCGGTCACGTAAGTTTGCTCGTCGTTTTCTCTATGCTGGCATCCTAGGCTTGGCGGCTTTGTATGTGTTTCTGCTTCCTCTCCCTCTTCGTGCTCGTCATCTCCGCCGGGTTCCCCTTTGAGCTCAGGCGTTTCCCTTGCTACTCCGGTTGTGGTGGCACCATCGTTGTGTGATATTTGTTGGGGAACATTGCATGGAAAACAAACTTTTTTCCTACAAAAAACTCATAGATCTATATATGGAGATGCTACCAACGAGTGGAGAGTGTATGTATACGTACCCTTGTAGACTATCGTGGTTTTGTCACAATAGATGTCCTCGTAAGAGAACTTAGGTGTGAGGCCATCGTCACTGTGTGGCGACTCGAATGGGTTGATCGGGAACGAGAGACGTGTTTACCTAAGTTCGGCCCCTTTGATGGAGGTAAAAGACTATGTCCTGCTTTGGTGTCTATATTAATGGTGATCTCGATTACAAGGGTGCGGAATTGCTAACCTAGCTTTCGAGGGTTTCTAATTTAACCCAATTGGCCTCAGGAGCTTGCCTTTTATATACATGCCACTTCTACTATGGATGACACATTATCTCCCGCAAAGACCAACGACCCATCCCGAAGAGAAGTTGACTGACGGGGTTGTCTCGACAAGAAATTCCAGAATTGGTAGCCTCCCAAATCAAACTCATATACATCCGATAGTGAAGGCCGTGAAGTTTGAGCAGCCTCACTTAACCCTGGTTCGGTAACCTTTCTAGCGCCCAGGTATCCATGACAGGCCCTTGGTTTACAAGAGTCTGGGCCATGTCATGACTCGTGACCTATTACATCTCTAACTTGTCTTGTCTCTCAAGCAAGGAAAGTTCCTGGTGTCTTCTACCTCATGGGCCTTAAGTCTTCATCTTCACGTGTTGGGCCGCCAGGTGGCTTATTTGGTAAGTCATCTTACTTGCCTTATTATCTGTAGTGCGGCCCATCTTGAGTATAATTTTTAAGCCGCCAGTACGTTGATCCGACCCAATAGGCAGGTTACACTGCGGGGTTATATCCCCGACATTAGGCCCCAGGTTGATTTGAATTTATTCATGTCAATCTCCCTCAACTCTACCAGGCGGCTTATCTTCTGCTTATATTTGTGTCTTCTTTGTATCTTCAAATGTCGGCTTATGATATTTCCAGACTTGTAATTTTTCTTGAGCCATCCATCCGTGACGTCACCCGCCGGATTTTTAGGAAACTCATAATGACATCACAACGGATCTTTGTACATATCCATGTATACCGAAAATCGAGGCGTCACTTTTTCCAAATTTTACTGCGTCTCCTTGTTTCCCGTGCCTGCCAGTTTCCTCTTCGGGTATTTACCCTATAAATATTCACGGAGAGGCCCGTTACTCACTTTCCACTTCTTCTTCCTCGTGCTTCTGTTCTCAGTTGAGCACTACTGGAGTTCGAGGACGACATCGTGGCCTTCCAACAACACTCTTCATGCCACCGTATCCACTCGCAGTCGCCGGAGTGAGCACGGCCGCCTCCATTTTGCTTCCAACAGATCTGGTACGCTTCCTCCCCCATTTAGGGTCTGGTCCTAGTAGTGTTCATACCGTGTTCTTCGTGTTCGTCATAGACATTGCTTGTAGATCCATAAACTTCTCATTCCTTTAATGTCCGCGGCCTAGTTGTATTCTCTACATCTTATTTCTTGCAAATAGATCTAAAAATGATGCTCTGAATGGTACATTCAAATGCCCCAGTTCTGTTCCTCCGCCGACTAGAACGTATTTACCTTTCCTTTCTCACGTTTATTTAGATCCATCACAACAACCATCTCGGTAGAAGCTTGTTTGTGCATGATTTTTGCTAAGTCCTGTGAAGATATGATATGCCTTCGTGCTCCTTTACTTGATTCTGGCGGCTTAAAATTCTTTCTGCCCATCATTGCCGGCTTGAATATCTCTTTTGTAGAAACTGTAATTTATCTCGCCCGTGAACAACCGTAATTTGGCGGCTCATGTTGTGCACCGACTTATCTTCCTTATCTCCTTTGTAGTTGCCTTGTAACTTGCCATGGCCCCTAAGAATGCCAAAGTATGTAACTGGGTCAGATCCCAAGGATCCAAACTCACTTTGGAGAGTCTTGTGAGCCAAGGTGTAAGGGCATATTTCTCCCTAAGTGGTTTTGGTGATTGATGACAATGCATTTGCGGACTAATCGTGTGCATTGAGCATTTCAGATATCTCAGGTCTAGGCACAAGACGATTCAGTGCCCCTCGGAACCTCTCGAAGACGGTTGTTCTCTATGTTTCCTTTTAGTGGATTTGAGTCGTAGGAAAGCCGTACTATTAAGAGGGGGTCTGCTTTGGAAAGGTCTGGGTGGAATCAACACATACACATCTATTCCTTTGCACCACCTTTCCCTCTTTTCGATGGAGCCCCAACTCGTTTTCCTTCACTGTGCAAAGTGAAAGCCTGCTGGGTGTTTGACTTCAGTGGTCAGCGGTAGTACCGCTCAAAGGAGTGGTAGTACTGCAGGTGCCAGCGGTAGTACCGCTCAGTGGAGCGGTAGTACCGCTGTCTCCTGCCCTGGAGCTTACGCCTGCGGTAGTAGGCGCGGATGTAATTTTTTACATCCGCCCTATTACAGTAGTACCATGATTCATATCCAGTACTACCGTGCCGGATTTTTTCGCAGTGTTTCCCTCTACGGAGGTAGGCACGGAAGTAATTTTTTACTTCCGTGCATCTCCAATGCCTGCCTCTGCCGACCATGCGGTAGTACCGCATGGGCTCGCAGTAGTACCACTCAGGCGGTTCTACCGCTTGTTGCCTAGTGCAAACGGCCAAAGCCTGTTACTCCCGTGCGAGTGGTAGTACCGCATGAGGCAGCGGTAGTGCCGGAAGCCCTCATGGTAGTACCATGGGTTTGGCGGTAGTATCGCGACGTGCGGGGCTGAGGGTGTGGATAACGGTTGGAACTTGTCCCCCACTATAAAAGGGAGGTCTTCTTCCCCAAGAAGCTTACCTCTTCCTTCCCAAAACTCTATTATTGCTCTAAGCTCCATTTTCGACCGATCTCTCTCTATAGCCAATCAAACTTGTTGATTTCCTAGGGATTGGTTGAGAAGGCCCCGATCTACACTTCCACCAAGAGAAATTTGATTCCCCCACTAATCCCTTGCGGATCTTGTTACTCTTGGGTGTTTGAGCACCCTAGACGGTTGAGGTCACCTCGAGGCCACATTCCATTGTGGTGAAGCTTCGTGGTGTCGTTGGGAGCCTCCAATTCAGTTGTGGAGATTGCCCCAACCTTGTTTGTAAAGGTTCGGTAGCCACCTTCAAGGGCACCAATAGTGGAATCACGACATCTCGCATTATGTGAGGGCATGAGGAGAATACAGTAGCCCTAGTGGCTTCTTGGAGAGCATTGTGCCTCCACACTGCTCCAACGGAGATGTACTTCCTCACAAGGGAAGGAACTCCGTAACACATCCTCGTCTCCATCGGCTCCACTTTTGGTTATCTCGCACCTTTACTTCTTGCAAGCTTTTATTGCGTTATATCCCTTGCTTGCTTGCATACTTTTTGTTGTTAGCATCATATAGGTTATCCATCTAGTTGCACATCTAGCCAACTTATTTGATGATAAGCCTAAATTGTTAAACAAAAGTTAAAAAGTGTTAGTTGCCTATTCACCCCCCTCTAGTCAACCATATCGATCCTTTCACAAGGGTTCCTGCCGGCTCGAAAAGAAATAGAGTGGTGCGTGATACGTCTCCATCGTATCTATAATTTTTGATTGCTTCATGCCAATATTCTACAACTTTCATATACTTTTGGCAACATTTTATAATATTTTCGGGACTAACTTACTTACCCAGTGCCTAGTGCCAGTTCATGTTTTTTGTGTTTTTTGTTTCGTAGAAATTCCATATCAAATGAAGTCCAAACGTGACAAAAATTTACGGATTTTTTTGGAAAATATTTAAATTTTGAGAGTGGGAATCAACGCAAGACGATGCCCGAGAGCCGCACAAGCCAACCGGCCGCGACCCTAGGGGAGCGCAGCCAGATGGCTTGTGACCAGCCATTAGGTCAGTTCAGGCTCTCCTTCTGGCGCAAGAAAGATATTTTCGCGATAAAAATACCCTAAAATTTTCAGCCTGATCAGAGTTATGGATCTCAGGATATTTAAGAAATGGTGAAGGGGTCCAAACACAGTCGCAAAAATAAGAGAGGAATAGAGAGATAGATCCAAGCTCGGAGGGGCTCTGGCACTTCGGGAGCCATGGAAGCCATGGACCAAAGGGGAAACCCTCCTCCCACCAAGGGAGGAGGTCAAGTGATAAGAAGAAGGAGGGCTCTCTCTCCCCCTCTTTCCTGCTGGTACGGGAGTGCCGCCGGGGCATCCATCATGACGACGATCTACACCAACAACTTCATCACCGTCATCACCAACCCTTGTCCATCAACACCACCATGCTGCTCACCACCAGGAGTGAGTAATTCGTTTGTAGGATTGTTGGACGGTGGTGGGATTGGATGAGATTGACCATATAATCGAGTTAAGTTTGGTAGGGCTTGATCATAGTATCCACTATGTTCTAAGATTGATGTTGCTATGACTTTGCTATGTTTAATGCTTGTCACTAGGGCTCGAGTGCCATGATTTCATATCTGAACCTATTATGTTTTCATGAATATAAGAGTGATTTGGATCCTATATTGCAAGTTGTATGCACCTATTATGTGTCATGATCCGCATACCCCAAGGTGACAATAATTGGGATTCTTTTCGGCGATTGCCGTAGTTTGAGGAGTTCATGTATTCACCATGTGTTAATGCTTTGTTTTGGTTCTCTATTAAAAGGAGGCCATAATATCCCTTAGTTTCCAATAGGACCCCGCTGCCACAGGAGGGTAGGACAAAAGATGTCATGCAAGTTCTTATTGCAAGCACGTATGACTATATACGGAATACATGCTTACATTACATTGATGAATTGGAGCTAGTTCTGTGTCGCCCTAGTGTGTAAATGTTATATGTCATTGAAATCATTATCCATCACCGATCCATGTGCCTACATGTTACATATATCGAATCTTGCAAAACTATCTATTACACCTACTAAGTACTTCTAGTTTACTTCCCGCAAAATAGTTTCATACTTGTTCTAGGTAAAGTAAGCATTAGTGTGCGTAGAGTTGTATCGATGGTCGATAGAACATGAGAGAGTATTAATTCTACCTTTAGCTCCTCGTTGGGTTCGACACTCTTACTTATCGAAAAGGCTACAAACGCCCCCTACACTTGTGGGTTACCAAGACCTTTTTCTGGCGCCGTTGTGAGGGAGCAATAGCGTAGTGGTTGATATTCTCATGTGGGCTTGATAATCCTGAGAAATCCCCATTGAATTTTGACCCTCGATGCTCGTTATGTGAAACATGTTAATGACTCCTTTGATAATCCTGAGAAATCCCCATTGAACTTTATAATGGGAGACACGTTGGATCAACATGAGTACTTTATGGATTATCACTTATCTCAAAAAGGGAAACACTTATGGGATCAAATTACAATATTGCATTTGTTTGCTTGGGATGCATGCTTGGAATGTGATTATTCTTATTGCTATAAGATAGAGGCTCCACACCTCCCCTTTCAATGTGAATTTAATGATAATAAAACCTTGGCTTCTTATGCTAATGGTATATATGATTACTATGATGTGAACGAATAGAAGAATTTGTTGCTTTTAAAGGTGCTTATGAAATTGCTTCTTTGCTTAAAAATTATGATGATGTTTCATACAAATATGAAAATATTGCCATACTTAAATATTGCTATGATAATTATGAATGTAATTATGATATTATTGAATTTATTAAGAGAATGCCTGCTGTCTTGGAAGAGACCAAAATTTTGTAGGAATCTACGTAAGAATAAATTGTCGAAACTGTGAGCTCATTAGATGAAAAAGATGAGGAGGAGAGCGAAGAACAAAAGGTGGAAGAGTGGATTAGCTACACGTGCCCACCATCTAATGAGAGTAACTCTTCATCTCATACATTGTTTAATTTCCCTTCGCACATACCGAAGGATGAATGCTATGATGATTGCTATGATCCCTTGGATTCGTTTCAAATATCCCTTTTTGATGAACTTGATGCTTGCTATGCTCGTGGCCATGATGCCAATATGAATGATGCTTATGGAGATGAACTTGCTATAGTTCCTTATGTTAAGCATGAAATTGTTGCTATTGCACCCACACATGATAGTCCTATTATCTATTTGAATTCTCCCAACTACATTATATCGAAGAAGTTTGCACTTATTAAGGATTATATTGATGGGTTGCATTCTACGACTACACATGATGACTTTTATGGATATAATATGCATGTGCATGTTGCTCCTACTTGCAACTATTATGAGTGAGGAAACAAATCTTCACCTCTCTATGTTTCCAATATGATAAAATTGCAAGAAACTACATATGCTATATATTGGCCCTTAGTTTGTGTGCATGAATTGTTCTTGTATGACATGCCAATGCATAGGAAGAGAGTTAGACTTCGTTTTCACATGATATATATCACTTTGTGATCACTACTTAATTACAAACCATTGTTAATTAAAATTGGATTCGATATACCTTGGGATCCGGGTGGAAGAATTACTTGAGCACTATATGCCTAGCTTAATGGCTTTAAAGAAAGCGCTGCCAGGGAGACAACCCGGAAGTTTTAGAGAGTCGTTTATTTCTGTTGTCTGCTTTTAAAATAATAAAAAACAAAAAAGTGGGGAACTTAAAACTTTTTCAAAACGAGAAGTGAAAGTGAGAAAGACGAGCATCGTTGAAGTGGGGGCTAGCCTTGAACTTTGTTCATGCCCATGGAAACTTTGTGAACCTTGATTACAGAAAATTTTCAACAAAAATAATTATCCCCTTGTATAAATCCATTGTATTATAAAATAGGGATTTTTATTTCTGTGCCCCTGGTTCCTTAGTTGTACTCATTCATCCCCATGCTCTTAACTTTTGTTCACTTTTCCCCACTCCCTTGCCCGAAACCCTCAGAACAGGTTATAACGGACGTTGTCATCGGGTCAATGCCTCTGACCATTAACTCTGACGAGTGCGGCCGTGTAGGGCCGAGTCCACAGTTTGACCGTTATGTGCTAATGAATGGGGCCACAAAACTGACACTTGTTGTAACCTGAATCAGATCGAGTCTCTTCTGCGCCGCCCCCTCTGCCGTCGTCGTGCCACCTCTGTTGCTGTCATGCCGCCTCTGCCGCCATTGTGCCACCTCTGCCGCATCTACCCTCTCTCCCCATCTAGGATTAGGAAGCGATGTCGGGGAAGCACACCGTCCGGCCCATCGATCGTGGAGATGATTGGGTCGAATCAGAGGCGGATAATTCATGGATTCCACCTGGGTAAGCATCATTTTCCTCTCAAATTGATTAGGAGATCCATAAATTAGGTTGTATTTGACCATCGTTGGCATGAATCAGTGCAATTTTTCTGACAATTTTTGGCCTAACTGCGCCCTTTATTTCAATCGAATAGGGTTGATCCTGCACTTACTTTTCGGCTGGCGGTTAGAATGGAAACTAGCGAGCTGTGTGGAACTAAACCGTATCTGGTTTCTGGATTTTTCTATCCGAAAGTGGTAGAAATTAGCGTTTCGTCCACAGATTTCCGCGAGGCACTCTATTGTGAGTATCCGTGGAGCTGTGCCAATGCTTTTGAACTGAGATATTTCGACAGTACCGAGTAGAGATTTGTGCCATTAACTTGTGATGAGCATCTGGGATTGCTATTTAGTTTGAATGCTTACAACTGTTTTTGTAAAATCCATATCGGTGTGCTTCAGGCACGCAAACAACGTATCCCAAAGGGGAAGGGTGTTCATACATCGTCTGTCTCTGCTAATAGCGAGCGTCCTCCCACTCCTTGTAGGTCAGGACCAAGTAAACCTAGTGGTTCTGAAAGCCACAAAATGTCGGCTGTCGCTAATTCCGCCACTTCTCCTCTTCCTTTTGCACCTGATGTAGAAGTAGATGTAGAGCCTGACGAGGAAGCGCCTCGACATGATGATGATGATGAGACTCTATTCCCTGAACTGGTAGATAGAGTCAGTCAACAAGCAATGGAAGATGAATATCCAGAGGAGCCTACCATCGTGCTAGATTTGATGACACTGACGATGAAGAGAGGGAGGAGAACATTGACTCCTTAGTTTTACAAGAATATGATGGTGTGGACATGCCAACAATTGAGTGGAACAAGGAGAATCCTCAGCTGACTCCAGGAATCGTATTCGAATCGATGGTGGATTGTTGTAATGCAGTGACTGCATATTGCATTCTCACTAAAAACTCCTATGAGGTTGATAGGAGTGAGCCAACAAGATTCACTATTCATTGCCCTTATAATAGGTGTAGGTGGAGGTTGCATGCATCCACTATGCTAAAGAGCAAATTGATTCAGGTATTACAACTGAATCTTTTTTTAGATTATTTATCCAAGATCATGTGTACTGTTTCTTAATTGTATTTGATATCATTTTTCATTTTGTTTCAGATAAAAAAAACACGAGCACACTTGCCCACCTGGAGGGGGAGGGGAAAAAGGACAAATCAAGCTTGCAAAGACTAGGTGGGTGGCAGATGCAATCTTGGATTGGGTGAGGGAAAGACCAACAATTGGTCCAACAGCACTCCATGGGAAGCTATTTGATAAGTACAAGATTAATATACGTTACATGAAGATTTTCTATGCTAAGGAACGAGCTCTTGATAGGATTAATGGCCCATGGAATGAGAGTTTTCAGTTGCTTTACACCTTCAAAGCTGAAGTGGAGACGGCTAGTCCAGGGAGTGTTGTAGAGATTGACAAGCATGCAGTTCAGTACAAATTAAAAGGGAAGACAGTGGAGACGGAGTGCTTTAGGAGGGTGTCTGTTTGTTTCAAGGCTTGCTGGCAGGGGTTTCTGAATGGTTGTAGGCCCTATTTGGCGCTCAATGCAACTGCTTTGAATGGAAGATGGAGAGGCCGGCTAGCAGCAGCTTCCGCAGTTGATGGACACAACTGGCTATTCCCAGTTGCATTTGGTGTATTGGAGGTAGAGTCTGAGGAGAGTTGGGTCTAGTTTCTATAGCAGTTGCGCAACATTATAGGTACACCCTCAGGTTTAGTTATACACACAGATGCTTGCAAGGTTTAGAGAGTGCAGTAGAAATTGTATTCCCTGGAGTGGAACATAGGGAATGTATGCGACACCTAGCGCAGAATTTTAAAAAGAAATTCAAAGGAAAAGTTTATGATGAGAACCTATGGCCAGCATCTACACATGCAGCTTGAGGAAGCATGAGCACCATTTGAGAGTGTTGTATGCTCACAATCCTTTGGTGAAGGAGTACATGGATGAACATCATGGAAAGGTGTGGTCAAGAAGCAAATTCAATGAAATCTGCAAAGTAGACTATGTAACCAATAACCTCACTGAAAGTTTCAATGAAAAGTTCAAGTCACTGAAAGGGCTTTCGTTGTGGCAAGCATCTAATAAGATCAGGTAGATGGTCATGATAAAGATGGCTCTTCGTAAAAGAATTGCAGAAACATAATATGTTGGCCATCTTATGCTCCCATCTCTGATTAAGGCATTGCATGCCAAGGCAAGATGACTAAGGATTAAATGCATTTGACCATCAACATACGAGGCCGAGGTCACATACACTGACAGTAAAAATAGGGAATGGAGATATCCAGTGAACCTTGCAACTAAGGAATGCAGTTGTAGGCAATGGCAGATCCGCGGGAAGCCATGCATACATGCCCTACATGTCATGACTGTTATTGGGAGTGAAGATGGTGAAGTTGATCTGTATTGCTTTGAATATTTTTCTGTTGCCAAATTTAGGGCTGCTTATGCTGAAAATGTGCTTGCACTCTTGGGAAAAGACCAATGGAACATAGTAGACCCAGGGTTCAAACTCCATTCTCTTGTACTGACTAGACCACTAGGAAGACCAAGGAAAAACAGGATAAGAGCTAGTGAAGAGGGTCATGTAAAAAATAGCGTAAGTGTAAAAAATGTGGTATCCTAGGGCATATTGCTAGGACTTGTACCAATCCAGTTGATGCATCATTTGGAGAAGAGGAACAATGGGCAGCAGCAAATGCAGCAAGTTTAGAGGAGAATGAAGCAATTGAAGTAGCATCTTGGTATGTGTGCAACTTTCCCCTTTTTCCCATTTGTTCTCTTTTTTATCGATGGCTAAGATTATTTCTATTTGACCCAGCTCTAGGATAATTAGAGGCACAAGACAGAAAAGACCTAGAGACGAAGAAACTTTGGTTGAACCATCATCTGATGCAGAATTTGAAACCATGGCTTATGAAGGTTTTGAAGCTATAAGAGAGGAGGAAGTTATTTTGTCTGAAGTTCCTTTAAGGATTAGTGAACCCACAGATGACCGTCAACTAGTCATCACTTGCTCAGTCAGTCAAAGCTCAACAAAACCGCCACCACCAGAAGTGAAGATCAGAAGCAACAAGACAAAGCTTTCAAAAGCACAAAATATCCTAGCTAGGCAAACCAGGAGCAAGACGGTTAACCCATCCCAGAACACAAGGAGCAAGGCAAAGATTTGAATTTGAACTTGAATGCAAGTCATAAACTTTGAACTTTAAGGATTTGTAATAAGGATTCTATCGTCAATTTGAACTACCGTGAAAACTTCTAAGGTGTAATAATTCTATTTGTAATTTGATGTGAAATTTGAGGTAGAATACAAAACTGATGCAAATTTGAATTTTAGGCAAACTTTGAATTTGAACCAACACTTGAAGTCCATTGCCCTGTGGTGTGGGTTGCAAAGATTGTTGAACTATTATAAACGTTAGGTGATTAATCCGATCTCTTTTGCGTGGTAAAACTTGTAGTCATGAGAAATGTGCTCCAAATGAGCTCCCAAGCTAGGGTAAACAGCCCCATTTGTAATCAAGTTTTTTTGGACCTACTCTAGATGAGCCAAATATTTTTATTAACACCTATTCAATTTATATAGTGTAGATTCGAAGTATCACTATTTATTGAATTAATCTTCATTTTTTTACATTCTTTTTGGAAAAATATACTTTAATAGAAAACCATTAAAACACGTTTAAAATATGAAAATGGAAAACTAAGTTCAGATCCTTCTTATTCAATTTGCAATCAAGCTTTGGTGATGTTTTTATTTAATTTTAATTTTCAAAAACTGAAGAGAACCCTACCTCCTCTCCTTGGACTCTATGAAATGTCGTGCGTGATAGCTCATATGTGTGAAGGGTTTTTTCATGAAAAAGCCCATAGACAAAGTTTATGATTTTTGGTTGATAACATGTCACACAAGACAACATTGTGCGCCGATTTTTTATTTTTTTAATTAATGGTGCTTATTTGACCTCGACCGTGCCAGCTGTTTTTTTGTAAATGTCCGTATACCAAGTTTACTATTTTTCCTCGTTAGTGTGTCTTATAAAACGGAGAACGACGAAGGTTTCATATATTTACTATTTTTCAAAATTAGTTATGCTCAGTCAAAGCCTTGGAAATCCCGTTGACTAGCTCAAAACCCCTCTAAACCCCACGACGAAGGGTCAGCTGTCCGATCATACCCTAGCGCCAAGCGACAACCCTCCGCGTCGTTTGATCACATGGACGGCTCTACATCGTTGGATCGTGGGGCGATCCGCGAGAGGCGATCCACGAGAGTTGTTGGTTGTGCTCGCCCACCCTTGCCTTCACTTTCTTCTGCTGCTTATTCTGCGACGACGAGAGGATCCACTACTCTTCTTCTTCTTCTCCGGTGAAGAGAGGAGCCACTCCTCTTCTTCATCTTCTCCGACGACTTTGGGTGATATGTCGAGCTCCACTTCAGCCTCCCACCCCTTGTGGACCACTATGATCCACTTCCCATGGAGCGATGTCCCGATTGCCCACGCAGCGTGCCACTGGTATGGTTGACTTCGCAGGTGGCCAAGAATGGCAACTATGGGTGCGAGTTCGTGAAATGCGAGAGCAAGTCAGAGGGCAGGTTAGGTGCCTGCTCGGCTGCTCTCTGCGGAGCGGAGCGCACGGAGCGCGCAGAGCGGCTAGTTAGCAGCTCCTAGAATTATTACAAGACGCCACTCCGCTCCGGCGTGGAGCCGCAGAGCGGAGTGAGTCTGAACGCTCCCTAGATCTCATGATTTTTCTCTGATTTCTTTTTCTATTTGCATTTAATTCTTTTTCCTTGGACCTAGGATTTAGGGTTCATGTTTTGGTTTCAAATCATGAAGAAATGCACACATTTTGAATGACTGGATGACTACGTTCAACGAATTCAATGCAATGGGCCCCCAACCCGGGAGCTCAATCTGCCGTGAGCACCAATGAATTTGGTCTGTGAAAGTGCTGCTCCGACAGTTGGGGATGCAGATCTGAAGGGGGAATTAAATAAGATGAACAAGAAGTTAAAGCAGATGATTCAATTGAACAAGTAGGCGAATCTGATAGCTTTAGGATTTTATTTTTCTATAGTTGCTCCAGGATTTGCTTACTTGCTGGTCATCACTCGTTAGATATGTTATTAGTGTGGTGTCATGTGCTTTAGGATTTGCTTAAATTTGTGGATCATGTGCTCTAGGATTTGCTTAATTTTTTGGATCATGTGCTCTAGGATTTGCTTAAATTTGTGGATCACGTGTTCTATGCCCTGTGTTGCTCAATTTGTGGATCATGTCAGTTTCGTCAGTTTTGTACACTTTCACTTTCTTCAGTTTCATCGGACAACACCGACCGCAGAAGAAAACAAAACTTAGTTCTAGGGGCCAAATTCAAACTAAGCTCTGGCTGGAACGTCGCATCATGTTGAGTGTCGAAGGCCCACAAAGATAAAAGAGGCCTAGAAAATAGTGCACGCGCTGGCTCTGTTTTTTGCTTGATTATTGCCATGGTAAATCCATTTATTCCCATGCCGAACAAAAATAGTGCATGATGGCAAATTGATTTATTGTAAGCAGTACAACTTTTTTCCCATGGCATTTTTGTATAGATAATTGCCATGGCGAACTTAAGAATAACTTTTTCCATGTCATTGTTAGTGCAGATACCATGACAAATGCTTTATTGAACTTGCCCATGTCAAATTTATTTGTACATATCATGGCAATTCCCTTCTGTATATAGCCTACGACACAACACTTTGATTTTTTAACATGCGGGTATTATAAACATGTTTTTTTGCAAGAAAAGTATTGTATACATGATTTTTTTGTTTTATACACGATTTTTTTGTAGAACATGGCAAATTTATTATTTAGAGCATGTCAGATTTAATTATGTAGATCATGATATCCATCAGAAACCACGTCTAATATATAGTCTGGTGGCACCATTAGCCACCATATCAATCTAGAGAGCATGTCTAGGGCTTGGCTACGGCACCATATCCATCTAGAGAGCATGTCTAGGGATCGGCTACGACACCATACCCATCTACCGATATCTCACGTAGCAAGCATACATCCATAACATAGAAAGTAGCAAGTATAGCATAGTTCTTACATAAAACATAGGGTGCCCTACAATCATCCATGACACTAGAGAAAATAGCCAGCAACCAGAGTCAGTTAAACATAGATCAGAGAGCATAATAGTGAAAGCAGACAATATATATCCTATGTACTGCCTAGTGCACTACGCATCTTCATAGTCGAAGATGGATTAATCCGCCTACGCCGGAGCCTAGTCCGCTTGGGCCGCCACCTGCACCTCCTCCTGCACCGCCCGCGCTGCTTTGATCTGCTGCTGACGAAGACATCGGGCCTGCGCAGCTGCTTCCGAGCGGATGGAGTTGACGATCACCACCTGGTCGGGCCACAGATAGTAGACCGGCGGTGCCTCCACTTCCTTCTCCTCCGACAGCGCCTCCACTTCTGGCTCTTGCGGCGGCGCCTCCACCTCCGGCTCCTACGGCGACGCCTGCTTCTCCGTCTCCCCCATCTCCGACCCCTCCTCCCCCATCTCCGACCCCTCCTCGAAATCCTCCTTCAGTTCCAGAGGTATCCTCGTTTGCCTACGGATTTGGGCCCGCCGAAGGAGGAAGAGACAGTCTTTGATTGTGTAGTACTGGCGGCATGGATGATGGGCTCGAAGAGGGGAGTGCTCGGGTCCCGGCGGGGAGAGGGAGCAGGCGGATGAGCTAGGGTTGGGGGACGCCATCCGGCTGAAATAGGTGTCTATGGATAATGACGGGGAGTCGGATAGGTGCCTCGGCAGTCAAGGAGAGGAGGTCAAAGAATTTAGAATTTGAGATGCGTGCGAGAAGAGAGGAACCAGCGGTAGCGATCGTCGCTGCGTCCGTGGCGGCGCGCATGCACACAGGCTAGCTCGATCACATGTCATTTATAGCAGGCTTCTGTATCGTGGCGGCGCACGTCGATCGGTATGCCCTAGACTTTAATTGCCTCGCTGAATTGCTGCTACGGAGGTCAAAGGCTGAGACGGTGTGAATTGGGAATCAATCAAGGAGGTGCTGGCGAGAAGGGACGAATCGACAGCAGCGACAGACATTGCGTCCCGTGGCGGCTCACAATAAGGCGGCTTCCTTGGCAGCGCGCGTCGGCGCATGCAGGCAGGCAGGCTGGCTGGTCATGTTGCGCATGCATAGCAGGCTTATCGTGGCGGCATGCATCAGCGCATGATGCACGCGAGCGTTTAATGCAATGGCCCAAACGAAACCACGGCCCAACGGTCCAACTAGCGCCACGGTCCAACGTGACCCCACCTGGCAGGTCCAATGGCGACATAGTCCAGCACGGCCCCACATGTCAGAATGGTCAAAGGAGGGTGAATCGGTCCAACGCGGCCCCACTTGGCAGGTCCAATGGGTGACACAGTCCAGCACGGCCCCACTCGTCAGAGTTAACGGACAAGCCATTGACCCAACGACAACGTCCGCTGTGACCAGTTCTGAGGGTTTCGGGCAAGGGAGTGGGGAAACGTGAGCAAAAGTTAAGAGTGTGGGGATGAATGAGTGCAACTAAGGAACTAGGGGAACGGAAATAAAAATCCCAAAATAATGTGCCAAGAATTACCTTTAGGATGTTTAATTGCTTGTTTGATATGTGTTGTGCAAAAATAGAAACTTTGGCTATAGTGTTTGAGTTTTCATATTTTACTCGAACGTCAAAAGCTTCTAAAACTTTTATACAAATTCATTATTACATCCTAATTGTTCAGAATTTATAGAGTTACAAAAGTGTACTTACCAGTTGCATCTTTACAGACTGTCCTATTTTAACAGATTGCTGTTATAGTTGCTTTGCGTGCTTATTTTTGAATTCTTGTTGAGCCCCATTGACTTGGGTGCCATATAATTGTGATAGAATACAGTGGGTAATGTTAGATTGTGATTATGCAATAATTTTATGGCAAGACATGATTGTTGAGGAACGTTGCATGGGAAACAAAAAATTTGCTACGCACACGAAGATCTATCCATGGTGATGAGCATCTACGAGAGGGAGAATGGATCTACATACCATTGTAGATCGCTAAGCGGGAAGCGTTAAGAAACGCGGTTGGTGTAGTCGAACATCTTCGCGATCCATATCGCCGTGCGTCCCACGATCTAATCACGATCCGTCCCGTGATCTAATCACGATCCGTCCCGCGATCCGATCACGATCCGTCCCATGAACTTCATCACGATCTGTCTCATGAACTTGATCACGATCCTTCCGATCTAGCACCGAACGGACGACACCTCCGCGTTCAGCACACGTACAACTTGATGACGATCTCCACCGTCTTGATCCAGCAAGAAGGAGTGGAGAGTAAGAAGAGTTCTTCGGCAGCCTGACGGCGCTCCGGAGATGGTGGTGGAGCAATTCCGGCAAGGCTTCGCCTAAGCACTACAGAAAACCGATCTAGAGGAGAAACTATGCACTCGAGGAACGGGTAGCACGTAGCTGAAAATCTAGTGCAAAAACCCTCAATAGCACCAGTATATATAGGAGGAGAGGAGGAGAGGAGGCATCTTGGCCTCCAAGCCTCCTAGGCTTCGGCCGAACTAGGAGAGGAGGAGTCCACCTCCTCCACTCCTAGTAGGATTGGGATTCATCCTTTTTTTTCCTTTTTGCCTTTTTCCACCTTTTTCCTTTTGGGTTTTCTTCTCCAGCCACATGGGCCTTGTGTGGGAGTTTCCACCAGCCCATTAAAGGCTTATATTCACTCTCGAACAGCCCATGAAGCCTCTTGGGTCGAAATACCCCTCCCAGAGGTCTCCCGGTACACTACCGGTACTCCCGGTACACTACCGATAAGCCCGGAACTTTTTCGGCGACCAAAACAGGACTTCCTATATATGAATCTTCACCTCCGGACCATTCCGGAGCTCCTTGTGACGTCCAGGATCTCATACGGGACTCCAAACAAACTTCGGTCACCACCATACGTAACTCTATACTACCGAAACGTCACCAAACCTTAAGTGTGCAGACCCTGCGGGTTCGAGAACTATGTAGACATGACGGAGACACCTCTACGGTCAATAACCAATGGCGGGACCTGGATGTCCACATTGGTTCCTACATATTCTACGAAAATCTTTTATCGGTCGAACCTCTATGTCAAGGATTCAGTTAATCCCGTATGATGTTCCCTTTGTTCTTCGGTATGTTACTTGCCCGAGATTCGATCGTCGTTATCTCCATACATAGTTCAACCTTGTTACTGGCAAGTCTCTTTACTCGTTCCGTAATACAAGATCCCGAGAGCAACACTTAGTCACATTGCTTGCAAGGCTTATTGTGATGTTCTATTACCGAGTGGGCCCTGAGATACCTCTCCGTCACACGGAGTAACAAATCCCAGTCTTGATCCATGCCAACTCAACAGACACCCTCGGAGACACCTGTAGTGCACCTTTATAGTCACCCAGTTACGTTGCGACGTTTGATACACACAAGGTACTCCTCCGATATCTGTGAGTTGCATGATCTCATGGTCATAGGAACATATACTTGACATGCAGAAAACAATAGCAATAAACTGACACGATCATAAGCTACATTTGTAGTTTGGGTCTTTTCCATCACATCATTCTCCTAATGATGCGATCCCGTTAACAAATGACATCTCATATCCATGGCTAGGAAACCTTAACCATCTTTCAATCAACGAGCTAGTTCACTAGAGGCCTACTAGGGACATTGTGTTTGTCTATGTATCCACACATGTATCCATGTTTCCAATTAATACAATTAT
The DNA here is from genome assembly GCA_022496015.1 of Hordeum marinum. NCBI lineage: Eukaryota > Viridiplantae > Streptophyta > Magnoliopsida > Poales > Poaceae > Hordeum > Hordeum marinum. Next base: position 212,865,499 of record CM039672.1, on the reverse strand, counting down.
AGCATGGATAATAAACGATTATCATGAACAAGGAAATACAATAATAAACACTTTATTTATTGCCTCTAGGGCATATTTCCAACAGTCTCCCACTTGCACTAGAGTCGATAATCTAGTTCACATCACTACGTGATTTACATTGTAATGAATCGAACACCCATGCCGTTCTGGTGTTGATCATGTTTAGCCCTTGGAAGAGGTTTAGTCAACGGGTCTGCAACATTCAGATCCGTGTGCACTTTGCAAATATTTATGTCTTTCTCCAAGATGTAATCGCGGATGGAGTTGAAGCGTCGCTTTATGTGTCTGGTCCTCTTGTGAAACCTTGGTTCCTTGGCCAGAGCAATGGCTCCAGTGTTGTCACAGAACAGGTTCATTGGATTCAGTGCACTAGGCATTACTCCAAGATCTGTCATGAACTGCTTCATCCAGACACCTTCCTTCGCCGCCTCCGAGGCTGCGATGTATTCTGCTTCGCACGTAGAATCAGCTACCACGCTTTGCTTGGAACTGCATTAGCTTACCGCTCCCCCATCAAGAATAAATACGTATCCGGTTTGCGATTTAGAGTCGTCCGGATCAGTGTCAAAGCTTGCATCGACGTAACCCTTTATGACGAGCTCTTCATCACCTCCATAAACGAGAAACATTTCCTTAGTCCTTTTCAGGTACTTAAGGATATTCTTGACCGCTTGCCAGTGCTCCATTCCAGGATCACTTTGAAACCTTCCGGCCATACTTATGGCAAGGCTGACATTGGGTCTTGTGCACAACATTGCATACATGATAGAGCCTATGGCTGAAGCATAGGGGATGACACTCATCTTTTCTCTATCTTCTGCAGTTACTGGGCATTGAGTCTAACTCAACTTCACTCCTTGTAATATAGCCAAGAACCCCTTCTTGGACGGTTCCATTTTGAACTTCTTCAAAACTTTATCAAGGTATGTGCTCTGTGAAAGTGCTATTAAGCGTCTCGATCCATCTCTATAGATCTTAATGCCTAATATGAAAGCAGCTTCTCCTAGGTCCTTCATTGAAAAACTCTTGTTCAAATATTCCTTCATGCTTTCCAGCATTTCTATATTGTTTCCAATCAGCAATATGTCATCCACATATAATACTAGAAACGCTATAGAGCTCCCACTCACTTTCTTGTAAATACAAGCTTCTCCGTAAACTTGTATAAACTCAAATGCTTTGATCACCTCATCAAAGCGCTTATTCCAACTCTGAGATGCTTGCACCAGTCCATAAATGGATCGCTGGAGTTTGCAAACTTTGTCAGCATTCTCTGGATCGATAAAACCTTTGGGTTGCATCATATACAACTCTTCCTCAAGGAAACCGTTGAGGAACGCTGTTTTTACATCCATCTGCCAAATTTCATAGTCGAAATAGGCAGCTATTGCTAACATGATTCTGACAGACTTAAGCATCGCTACGGGTGAGAAAGTCTCATCGTAGTCAACTCCTTGAACTTGTGAAAAACCCTTTGCCACAAGTCGAGCTTTATAGACAGTGACATTACCGTCCGCGTCTATTTTGTTCTTAAAGATCCATTTGTTCTGAATGGCCTGTCGCCCTTCAGGTAATACTTCCAAAGTCTATACTTTGTTTTCATACATGGATCCCATCTCGGATTTCATGGCCTCTAACCATTTCTCGGAATCCGGGCCCATCACTGCTCCTCCATAGCTCATAGGTTCATTGTTGTCCAACAACATGACCTCTAAGACAGGGTTGCCGTACCACTCAGGAGTAGTACGCGCCCTTGTCGACCTACGAGGTTCAATAGTAGCTTGATCCGAAGCTTCATGATCATCATCATTAACTTCTTCTTCTACCGTCGTAGATTCCATAGAAATATCTTTCTGCGCTGCGTTACTTTCTGGTTGAAGTAAAGGTTCGATAACCTCATCAAGCTCTATCTTCCTCCCACTCAATTCTTTCGAGAGAAACTCTTTCTCAAGAAATGTTCCGTTCTTAGTGACAAACACTTTGCCTTCGGATCTAAGATAGAAGGTATACCCGACTGTCTCTTTCGGGTATCCTATGAAGATGCATTTCTCCGCTTTGGGTTCTAGCTTTTCAGGCTGAAGCTTTTTGACATAAGCACAACATCCCCAAACTTTAAGAAACGACAACTTTGGCTTCTTGCCAAACCATAGATCATATGGCGTCGTCTCAACGGATTTTGATGGTGCCCTATTTAAAGTGAATGCAGCTATCTCTAATGCATAACCCCAAAACGATAGTGGCAAATCAGCAAGAGACATCATAGAACGCATCATATCTAATAAGGTTCGATTACGACGTTCGGACACACCATTACGTTGTGGTGTTCCGGGCGGTGTTAACTATGAAACAATTCCATACTGTCTTAAGTGAGTGCCAAACTCATAACTCAGATATTCACCTCCTCAATCAGATTGCAGGAACTTAATCTTCTTGTTATGATGATTCTCAATTTCACTCTGAAATTGCTTGAACTTTTCAAACGTTTCAGACTTGTGTTTCATTAAGTAAATATACACATATCTACTTAAGTCATGAGTGAAGGTGAGAAAATAACGATATCCACCACGCGCTGTAACATTCATTGGACCGCACACATCAGTGTGTATGATTTCCAATAAGTCACTCGCCCGTTCCATTGTTCTAGAGAACGACGTTTTATTCATCTTGCCCATGAGGCATGGTTCACATGTGTCAAGTGATTCAAAATCTAGTGACTCCAAAAGTCCATCAGCATGGAGCTTCCTCATGTGTTTTACACCAATATGACCTAAACGGCAGTGCCACAAGAAAGTGGTACTATCATTATCAATTCTACATCTTTTGGCATCAATGTTATGAACATGTGTGTCAACACTATCAAGATTCAATATGAATAAACCCCTAACATTGGGTGCATGACCATAAAAGATATTACTCATATAAATAGAACAACCTTTATTCTCTGATTTAAATGAGTAACCATCTCGCAATAAACAAGATCCAGATATAATGTTCATGCTTAACGCCGGCACTAAATAATAATTATTCAGGTTCATCACTAATCCCGATGGTAATCGAAGAGAGAGCGTGCCGACGGCGATCACATCAACCTTGGAACCATTTCCGACGCGCATCGTCACTTCGTCCTTTGCCAGCCTTCATTTATTCCGTAGTTCCTGCTTTGAGTTGCAAATGTGAGCAACCGAACCGGTATCAAATACCCAGGCACTACTACGAGAGCTAGTAAGGTACACATCAATAACATGGATATCATATATACCTTGTTTATCGTTGGCCGCCTTCTTGTCAGCCAGGTACTTGGGGCAGTTCCGCTTCCAGTGACCAGTTCCTTTGCAATGAAAGCACTCAGTTTCTGGCTTGGGTCCATGCTTGGGCTTCTTTGCAGGAGTAGCAACTGCTTTCCCATCCTTCTTGGTTTTACCCTTCTTGCCCTTGCCCTTGACTTTGCCATTTTTCTTGAAACTAGTGGTTTTATTAACCATCAACACTTGATGTTCTTTCTGGATTTCAGACTCAGCGACTTTTAGCATCGCAAACAGCTCGGCGACTGACTTGTTCATCCTGTGCATGTTATAGTTCATCACAAAGCTCTTGTAACTAGGTGGCAGTGATTGAAGAACTCTGTCAGTGATCGCCTCTGGCAGAAGGGCAATTCCCAACTCCACTAGACGAGTTTAATACCCAGACATTCCGAGTATATGTTCACTGATAGACCCGTTCTCCTCCATCTTGCAAGCATAGAACTTATCGAAGGTTTCATACCTCTCGATCCGGGCGTTCTTCTGAAAGATAAACTTCAACTCCTGGAACATCTCATATGCTCCATGACGTTCAAACCGTCTTTGAAGTCCCGGTTCTAAGCCATACAATATCGCGCACTGAACTATTGAGTAATCTCCAGTACGTGCCTCCCAAGCGTTCTTAACGTCTTCGGAGGTCATGTCTTCTGGTTGGTCACCAAGCGGTGCATCAAGGACATACGATTTCTGGGAAGCCGTGAGGATAATCCTCAGATTACGGGCCCAGTCAACAAAGTTACTTCCATAAACTTTCAGTTTAGCTTTCTCTAGGAACGCATTAAAATTCAGGGGTGCTACTGCGCGAGCCATTGATCTACAACATAAATATGCAAAGTTCACTTAGACTATTGTTCAAGATAATTGGTTTAGTTAATCAAATTACTAAAGCTCCCACTCAAATTGACATCCCTCGGGTCATCTGAGTGTCACATGATCCAAATCCACCAACTCAAGTCCGATCATCACGTGAGTTGAGGTGGCTTCAATGGTGAACATCATTATGTTGATCATATCTACTATATGACTCATGTTCGACCTTTCGGTCTCTTGTGTTCGGAGGCCATGTCTGTACATGCTAGGCTCGTCAAGTTTAACCCGAGTGTTCTGCGCGTGCAACACTGGCTCGCACCCGTTGTATGTGAACGTAGAGTCTATCACACCCGATCATCACGTGGTGTCTCAACACGACGAACTTTCGCAACGATGCACACTCGGGGAGAACACAATTTTATCTTAAAATTTAGGTGAGGGATCACCTTATAATGCTACCGTCGTACTAAGCATAACAAGGCGCATAAAAGGATTAACATCACATGCAATTCATAAGTGACATGATATGGCCATGAACTTGTGCTTTAGATCTCCATCTTGAAAGCATCGGCATGATCTCCATCGTCACCGGCATGACACCATGATCTTCATCATCTTGATCTCCATCAACGTGTCGCCATCGGGGTTGTCGCGCCCAACATGCTTCTACTACTATTGCTACCGTCTAGCGATAAAGTAAAGCATTACATAGCGCTTAATGATTGACACGCAGGTCATACAATAATTAAAGACAACCCAATGGCTCCTGCCGGTTGCCGTACTCATTGACATGCAAGTCGTGAAATTCTATTCATCACATGATCATCTCATACATCACATATATCACATCATGTAATTGGCCATATCACATCACAACATACCCTGCAAAAACAAGTTAGACGTCCTCTAATTGTTGTTGCATGTTTTACGTGGCTGCTACGGGTTTCTAGCAAGAACGATTCTCACCTACGCATAAACCACAACGATGATACATAATTTGCTTTTCAACCTTCTCAAGGACCGCCTTTGTCGAATCCGATCCAACTAAAGTGAGAGAAACTGCCACCCGCAAGCCATCTAGGCAACAAATTGCGTCGAGGGAACCGGTCTCTCATAAGCGTACGAGTAATGTTGGTCCGGGCTGCTTCATCTCACAATACCGCTGAACCAAAATCCGACCAAGGGAGGAAGCAATCTAAGCATCAACACCCACAAACCTACGCACATTGCATGGGGAACATTGCATGGGAAACAAAAATTTTCCTACGCACATGTAGATCTATCCATGGTGATGAGCATCTACGAGAGGGAGAGTGGATATACATACCCTTGTAGATCGCTAAGCGGGAAGCGTTAAGAAACGCGGTTGGTGTAGTCGAACGTCTTCGCGATCCAAATCGTCGTGCATCCCGCGATCCAATCACGATCCATCCTGCGATCCAATCAAGATCCGTCCCGCGATCCGATCACGATCACTCCCACAAACTTGATCACGATCCGTCTCACGAACTTGATCACGATCCTGCCGATCTATCACCGAACGGACGGCACCTCCGCGTTCAGCACACGTACAGCTTGATGACGATCTCCACCGTCTTGATCCAGCAAGAAGGAGTGGAGATGAAGAAGAGTGCTCTGGCAGCCTGACGGCGCTCCGGTGATGGTGGTGGAGTAATTCCGGCAGGGCTTCGCCTAAGCACTGCACAAAACCGATCTAGAGGAGAAACTACGCACTGGAGGAACGGGTAGCACGTGGCTGAAAATCCAGTGCAAAACCCCTCAATACCACCAGTATCTATAGGAGGAGAGGAGGAGAGGAGGCAGCTTGGCCTCCAAGCCTCCTAGGCTTCGGCCGAACTAGGAGAGGAGGAGTCCACCTCCTCCACTCCTGGTAGGATTAGGATTCATCCTTTTTTTTCCTTTTTGCCTTTTTCCACCTTTTTCCTTTTGGGTTTTCTTCTCCAGCCACATGGGCCTTGTGTGGGAGTTTCCACCAGCCAAGGTCTGATATTCACTATCCCACAGGCCATGAAGCCTCTTGGGTCGAAATACCCCTCCCGAAGGTCTCCGGTGCACTACCGGTACTCCCGGTACACTACCAATAAGCCCGGAACTTTTCCGGCGACCAAAACAGGACTTCCTATATATGAATCTTTACCTCCGGACCATTTCGGAGCTCCTCGTGACGTCTCATCCGAGACTCCGAATAAACTTCGGTCACCACCATACATAACTCTATACTACCGAAACGTCACCAAACCTTAAGTGTGCAGACCCTACGGGTTCGAGAACTATGTAGACATGACCGAGACACCTCTATGGTCAATAACCAATGGCGGGACCTGGATGTCCACATTGGTTCCTACATATTCTACGAAGGTCTTTTATCGGTCGAACCTCTATGTCAAGGATTCAGTTAATCCCGTATGATGTTCCCTTTGTTCTTCGGTATGTTACTTGCCCGAGATTCGATCGTCGGTATCTCCATACATAGTTCAACCTCGTTACTGGCAAGTCTCTTTACTCGTTCCGTAATACAATATCCCGTGACCAACACTTAGTCACATTGCTTGCAAGGCTTATTGTGATGTTGTATTACCGAGTGGGCCCTGAGATACCTCTCCGTCACACGGAGTAACAAATCCCAGTCTTGATCCATGCCAACTCAACAGACACCCTCGGAGACACCTGTAGTGCACCTTTATAGTCACCCAGTTACGTTGCGACGTTTGATACACACAAGGTACTCCTCCGATATCTGTGAGTTGCATGATCTCATGGTCATAGGAACATATACTTGACATGCAGAAAACAATAGCAATAAACTGACACGATCATAAGCTACATTTGTAGTTTGGGTCTTGTCCATCACATCATTCTCCTAATCAGGCTATCCCGTTAACAAATGACATCTCATATCCATGGCTAGGAAACCTTAAGCATCTTTCAATCAACGAGCTAGTTCACTAGAGGCGTACTAGGGACATTGTGTTTGTGTGTGTATCCACATATGTATCCATGTTTCCAATTAATACAATTATAGCATGGATAATAAACGATTATCATGAACAAGGAAATACAATAATAAACACTTTATTTATTACCTCTAGGGCATATTTCCAACAATGATGGGATTTGGTGTTATGTGTACTAACGTTTCTAATAGAAGTTTTGTGAAGTTTTGTGTCGATGAAGTGTTCAAAGATCGAGGAGGTATTGATATGGGAGGAATTAGGAGACGTAAGAGCTCAAGCTTGGGGATTACCAAGGCACCACAAGTAAATATTTAAGGAGACTCGGGCATCTAAGCTTGGGTATGCCCCGGAAGGCATCCCATCTTTCTTCTTCAACAACTAACGGTATGTTTAGGTTTTTGTTTTGTTCACATGATATGCGTAAATTCTTGGAGTATCGTGTGCTTTTTATTTCCATTTTAGCAATGCATATGGTGGTATGGGAAAATCAATGGTTGATTTATAGAATGCTCTTTGCACCTCACTTATATTTTTTGAGTATGGATTTATAGAATGCTTCATGTACTTCACTTATATCATTTGAAGTTGGATGCGTGTTTCTCTACATACAGAAAACCATTATTAGTTGAATGGTGTTTTCCTTCACTTATATTTATTAGAGCATGTCCAGGTCTTTTGTAGAAATAATTAAACTCTCATGCTTCACTTATACCTATTTAGAGAGTCAACATGAATCGGTCATTCACATGGTTAGTCATAAAATCCTACATAAAACTTGTAGATCACTGAATATGATATGTTTGATTCCCTGGAATAGTTTTTGCGACATTAAGATAGTAATATGTGGGTGCACTAGTGTGTGGTTGTGGATTAGTAAGAATATTGATGTTAAGGTTTGTGATTCCCGAAGCATGCACGTATAGTCTCTAGTTATGCAATGAAGATTGGAGCATAATTTATCCTTGATTGAAATCCTTTGTGCTGTTGAATCGGGGGGAGCAATGGTTAACTCCTCCCAACCTCTTCCCTAGTAGAATGTGAGTAGTACTTTGATTTGTGATAAAACTAAAAAAATGCAATAAGTATATGAGTTCTTTATGACTAATGTGAATCCATGGACATACACAATCTCACCTATTCATATTTTCTAGCCTCTTCAATACCGTGCCTTGCCCATTCTCACCTCGAGCATCAGTGCAACTTTTGCCGATGAATCCAAACCCCATGACATTATACGCTCTATTGCACATAAGCCTCATTATATCTTCCTCAAAACAGCCACCATACCTACCTATCATGGCATTTCCATAGCCATTCCGAGATATATTGCCATGCAACTTCCATCGTCACTTCATATGACTTGTACTTCCATTGTCATATTGCTTTGCATGATCGTAATATAGCTAGCATGATATTTACATGGCTTGTCTATTTTGATATCTTTTGCTATGCTAGATCATTGCACATCCTGGTACACTGCCAGAGGCATTCCTATAGAGTCATATCATCCTATCAATTTTTCCTCATGAGTTGTAAGTAAATAAAAGTGTGATGATCATAATCATTAGAGCATTGTCCCGGTGAGGAAAAGATGATGGAGACTATGATTCCCCCACACGTCGGGATGAGACTCCATACGAAAAATGAAATCAAAATGTGGGAGGCCAAATGAGCCCACCATATAAAAAAACAAAATGGGAGAGGAAAAACGAAAGAGAAAAGAGAAAAGCCCACCATGAAAAAAATAAAAAAAGAGAGAAGGGACTTTGCTATTGTCCTTTACCACACTTGTGCCTCAAAGTGGCACCATGTTCTTCATATAGAGAGCCTCTTGTTTTGTCACTTCCATATGCTAGTGAGAATTTTTCATTATAGAACTTAGCTTGTAAATTCCGATGACGGGCGTCCTCAAAAGCCCGAGGTCTTCATGAGCAAGCAAGTTGGATGCACACCCACTTAGCTTCAGTCGAACTTTCATACACTTATAGCTCTAGTGCATCCGTTGCATGGAAATCACTACTCCTCTCATTGATATCTATTGATGGGCATCTCCATAGCCTGTTGATACGCCGAGTTGATGCGAGACTTTCTTCTCCGCTTTCAACCCTTTTGATATCTACCACCATATTATATTCCACCCTTATGCTATGTTCATGGTTCACACTCATCTATTGTGTGAAGAATAAGAAGTTGATGCGCATTGAAAAAGTACGATCCAATTGCTTGGTTTGACACCGGGGTGCTCATGATTTATACTTTATGCTAGGAAGACCAAGCATGACAGGCTATATGATTTTGTAGGGATAACATTCTTTTGCATTGTTATTTTGATAGGACATGATTATTCCTAATAAACCTGAGTATGGACATATTTTTGTCACACTGTTGTCTTGAATCACTTTATCTTAATATCCGTGCCGTGATTAGACATTGTTCAAGATTATGTAGGTAGCATTCCACATCAAAAATTATCTTTTTATCATTTACCTACTCGAGAACGAGTAGGAACTAAGCTTGGGGATGCTGATACGTCTCCGTCGTATGTACAATTTTTGATTACTTCATGACAATATTCTACAACTTTCATATACTTTTGGCAACATTTTATAATATATTTGGGACTAACTTACTTACCAAGTGCCCACTGCCAGTTCCTGTTTTTTCTGTGTTTTTTGTTTGGCATAAATCCCATATCAAACGAAGTCCAAAAGCGATAAAAATTACAGATATTTTTTGGAATATATGTGAATTTTGAGAGTCGGAATCGACGCAAGACGATGTCCGAGGGGCCCACAAGCTAACCGGCCGTGACCCCAGCGGGGCGCGGCCATATGGCTTGTGGCCATTCCTTAGTTCAGTCGAGGCTCTCCTTATGGCGCAAGAAATATATTTTTGCGATAAAAATCCCCTCAAAATTTCATCCCGATCGGAGTTACGGATCTCTGGATATTTAACAAATGGTGAAGGGGTCCAAAAACAGCCGTGAAAACAAGACAGAAACATAGAGAGATCCAATCTCGGAGGGGCTCCGGCCTTCCAGGAGCCATGGTGTCCATGGCCCGGAGGCTAAACCCTCCTCCCACCTAGTGAGGAGGTCAAGGAAGAAGAAGGAGGAGGGGGTCTCTCCCCCCTCTCTCCCGGTGGTGTCGGGGCGCCGCCAGAGCATCCATCGTGACGGCGATCTACATCAACAACTTCACCGCCGTCATAATCAACCCTTCTCCATCAACACCACCATGATTCTCACCATCGGGAGTGAGTAATTAGTTTGTAGGCTTGTTGTCCATTTATGGGATTGCATGAGATTGATCATATAATCGAGTTAAGTTTGATAGGGCTTGATCCCTAGTATCCACTATGTTCTGAGATTGATGTTGCTATAACTTTGCTATGCTTAATGCTTGTCACTAGGGACCGAGTGCCATGATTTCAGATCTGAACCTATTATGTTTTCATGAATATAAGAGTGATTTGGATCCTATCTTGTAAGTTGTGTGCACCTATTACGTGTCATGATCTGCATACCCCAAGGTGACAATAATTGGGATTCTTTCCGGTGATTGTCGTAGTTTGAGGAGTTCATGTATTCACCGTGTGTTAATGTTTATTTCGGTTCTCTATTAAAAGGATGCCTTAATATCCCTTAGTGTAGGATCGAAAGTAATTCTAGTGGGGGGTGATTAGACTACTTGACCAAATAAAAATTCTACCTTTTCCTAGTTTTAGTTGTGGGCAGATTTAGCAATGATAGCAAGTCAAGCACCCCCTACACATGCAACTCTAAGAGTATAGCAGCGGAAAGTAAAGACAAACACATGTAGTAGAGGTAAGGGTTAGAAGATCAAACGCAATTGTAGACACGAAGATTTTTCCCGTGGTTCCGATAGGTGGTGCTATCATACATCCATGTTTATGAAATCTTCAACCCACAGAGGGTAGCGGTCGCGAGAGTCCATGCGGGGCTCCACCCATAAGGGTCCACGAAATAGCAACCTCGACTATTCATAATGGCTTCCATCCATGAAGAACTAGCCTCACTATGGGTAGATCTTCACGAAGTAGGCGATCTCCTTGCCCGTACAAAATTCTTGGTTCAACTCTGAAACACAAAGTAGGAGGCACCCAATCAACACATAACCAATCTAGTAGGCACCACCCTCCAAAAGGTAATTGGCTTGATAGTGATGATGAACTCCTTGCTCTTGTGCTTCAAGATGATAGACTCCTCAATACTCAATCCCTCTCTCAAAGATTTGGCTTGGTAGAAGAGATTGTTTGGGTGGAAAGGAACTTTGGGAGGCTAGAAATAAAGATCCATATGGTTGGAGTGGATGATCTTGATCTCAACACTAGGTTAGGTGGTTCTCTCTCAGAAATTTGGATATGGGAAGTGGGGAACTGTTTTGAGTGCTTCTCTTGCGAGTGGGATGTGATGGAGGGGTATATATAGGCATATCCAAAAGTCCAACCGTTGCAACATTATTGACCAACTCGGTGAAACCAAAGCAAAACTCGGTTGTACCAATCTGATCAAAATGTGGCAACTTTATGAATCTCGGTGAGACCGATATGACATTCTCGATGGTACCAAAATGAGTGACCGAGAGCAGTTCCCAAACTCGGTGAGACCAAAACACAAAACTCGGAAATTCCGATTCCATGAAATCAGTCACCCGAATCGTGGTCACCAAAACTCGGTTGCACCGATGCAACACTTGGTTGTACCGAGATGTTAGGGTTTGGCTAGGGTTCTGTCTGGGGTAGGAATCAGTGAAGCCAAATGGGAAAACTTCGTGAAACCGATTTTGTGAAGTAGGGTTTTGACAGAGTATTTTTGTGGGAGAGTTTGTGGGTGTTTTTGGTGGCTAGCACTTGTGCACGTGGTGCAATTTGTTCACCAACATTACCTTACCCCCTTTTAATAGTATTGTCTTTCCTATGGACTCAAAGTGATTTCTCACAAAGTAAAAATAGAGTCTTCTAGCTTGAAGTTTTTCCAATCCATTCCCTTCATCTTGGGGTCTCCTCACAATCTATAGCCATCGCATCATTGGACTTTTCCTGAAATATACTTAGTGGAAACATGAGTCCAATGAGATATATGTTGTTATTAATTACCAAAACTACTAAGGGAACAAATGTGCTTTCACTTAGTTTCCAATAGGACCCCGCTGCCACGGGAGGGTAGGACAAAATATGTCATGCAAGTTCTTATTGCAAGCATGTATGACTATATGCGGAATACATGCCTATATTACATGAATGAATTGGAGCTAGTTCCGTGTCGTCCAAGTGTGTAACTGTTATATGTAATCGAAATCATTATCCATCGCCGATCCACGTGCATACACGTTACATATACTAAATCTTGCAAAACTATCTATTACACCTATTAAGTACTTGTAGTTTACTACCCGCAAAATAGTTTCATACCCGTTCTAGGTAAAGTAAGCATTATAGTGCATTGAGTTGTACCAGTGGTCGATAGAACTTGAGAGAGTATTAATTCTACCTTTAGATACTCACTGGATTCGACACTCTTACTTATCGAAAAAGGCTACAAACGATCCCCTACACTTGTGGGTTATCAGTGTGCTCCCAAAGAAGAGCCTTATCCCCAGCCTCGCAGGGGGAAATTGTCATGTTTGCCGACCACCTACGTAGGTTTTTTTGACCCCCCGACTCAAAGTTCTGCTGCATTTCTTCAACCTCCCTCCTCGGGATATTTCGCCCAATTCAATGACCAATATGTGTCAATTCCAGGTTCTATGTGAAGTTTGTCTATAGATAGAGCCATCTGTAACCCTTTTTAGGGAATTTTTCTATCTAAATCGCTAGGCCGAGACCAAGAATGGACCCGCTTGTGAACTTGGTGGGATTTCCATTCAGAAAATAAAGAACAACCTCTTTCCTCATTGCAATCTAGGGAGTCATCCGAAAGGGTGGGACAAGACTTGGTTCTATTGCAAAAACACCGCCCTTGCAGGAGAAACTCCTCTTCCGAGTTATAGGATGAAGCGGATTGGGAGTAATATCGATTTTACGGGTTGACCCTCAAATGAAGAGAGGGATCGGATGGTGCTTCTTCGTACAAAATGAAGGGCCCTGATTGCGCATGACCGGGATTGATTTGATCCGTTGCTGGTTGATATGGCAGGTCCAACTCGTCAGTGTGAGAGGCAGCTTGATGTGTAAGTACTCGGGCGAGTCATCCGATGCTCAACATTTTTCCAATGAGGACTTATCCGACAACGCTCTTAACAAGGAAACAAAAAGATTCTTTGTTGATTCAAAGGAGAGATATGGTATCACCAGCTTGGGTCCGTTCTATCTGCAGAACCGGGCTCCTCTGGTATTTGATCTTTCTTGACTTGTATATTTTCTTCTTTCGTGAATTTTGTTTAACCCGCCTTTCCTATCTTATGCTTTATATTACTGCAGGGGGGCTCTAATTTCTAGAATGTCACGCCTCAGGCCGTTGTTCCTTCATTAGGCCAAAAGGATGACCCGCCTCTTGAGTCATCTTCGAGGGAGCATTCTGAGGTAAGACTTGACTCTCTTGTCCATTTTTTATTGAACTTTACTAATGCGACTTATTGTCCAGGCAACTCGGAATCCAACCAAGCCAGCGATACTGAGGTAATTCCGATTTCTTCCAGTTCCTTAGAGACATTTTTTCCAAGAAAACCAAGACGAACTGTCCGGAAGTTTAAACTGTCAAATCCAAATGCTTACTTAGATCATGATTTTCTTTTGAATAAGACTCAATCTGCTGGCTAATCAAAATGCAAGACCCGAAGTGATTCAGGCAACTTAGTCCCTAGCTTGTCTCACGCACCACTGGCCTGCAAGCCGTGCCTTGAGGTATCAAATAATCTAGCCAATTTTCATTCTAGATCCGTTTTCTCAAAACAACCTCTTAGTCTATCAAACTTAATTTATCAGGAACCTTCTTCATCTTTGGGCGACTTGTCTGCAACAGAGCTTCCTGCTTTTAACATCAATCACGGGTAAGTGTTTGAACTTTGCATAGATTTTTGCAAACTTGACCATTGAGCTATTTATTCCTTGGTATAATCATATGATTTATGACAACTATAGGGAGAAAGCTTTTGTGTCGAAGCGTGTTGTCGGGTCCACCTGAGGCACTGCAAGCCAAGATGCCCTGAAACCCCCTCCTGAGAGGACAACCGTTGAAGTTGATCAAGGAGGAAACAATGATCCTGATGCCACGGTTGAACTGACAACTGATGTTGATGCGCCTAGGCCAGATGAGCCGGTTTTATGGAAACGACAATAAATGTTGAAGGCACCTTAGCTGACTTATCTGCTCCTCTGCCCAGCCCAGCGCATCCCCCCAATCCGACGACTCATGTTGATGACCCCAATCCGTCGGCTCAGAGTGATCCAGATGTTTTCATTGTTAAGGAGGCTCACTGTTGTTTCCACCTCCTTAGAAAAAAATATGGCCAAGGATGAGCCGGTTGATTTGGAAAAGGGAAAAAACTGGAGGTCCCAAGCTTGTCTGCACTTGAAGTCGAAGACATTCATCCGCGGTACTTGACTCGGCTGTCTCAAAACCAAGAGCTTGAGATCCATTTGATCAATGCTCTTAAGGAAAAATATGAGGTAACATTCTTGTTTTACCGCTTGGTCATTATATCATGTCTTGAACCCTCAAGGACCATCTTACTATGGAAATGGTAAGTTGGTTCTTCAAAATAGAGATATTGGAATTGGAGTATAGCTGTAGCCCCCAAGGACCGACTTGTTATGATCATGACAAGTTGGTACTTTATGTTGTGAAGTAGATAATACAGAACAGTGATGTAGCCCCCAAGGGACGACTTATCTCTTTGGGTTAGCCGAATCTTCTAATGACTTTGTAGAAATCGACTTTTATCCCCCATGGGCTGGCTCATCTTGTTGAGATGAGTCGGGTCTTCAATAACTTTGAAGAAAATGGATGTAGCCCCCAAGGGCCGACTCGCCGTCTTGAGATGAGTCGGGTCTTGTATTGACTTTAAATAATTTGGCATGTAGCCCCCAAGGGCCGGCTCATCTGCTTGAGATGAGTCGGGTCTTGTAATTATGTCCTGACATGAAATTTTGGCACATTAGCCCCCAAGTGTCGTGTGGATTGTTTACAACCTCACGAGACTTTGGATAATATGATAAATAAGTTTGGAATTCCATATCCCCCAAGGATCTAGTCGCCATTTGTAAGGCGGCTTGAGGCTTCATTTGTCAAAATTTAAACGCATGTCAAGGATATGTTGAAGATGTTGAATCTGTTGCTGAAAAACTGCAAAAACGTCTTGAAGAAGAAGTGAAGTTCAAAGTTGAAGCTGGTCTTGCGGCGACTCGTTATGAAGAATTTGTGCGTGAGGCGCGTGACCGTCTTGATCAAGCCGTAAAAAAGTTTCAAGAAGATAAAGCCGCCCCTTGAAGCGTGTTCAGAAGGCTGAGGGTGAACTTGGCCCCTTGAAACAAAACTATACCACCCTGGTGAAGCAGATCCATGAGATGCTGACAGCCATCGTATGTATGCATAGCTCTTTTCACTTAATTGCTGGGTTATGATCATATGGCGACTTATCATCACAATTGTCTTTGTATGAAGGATGAAAAGAGCATATAATTGTGGAGATGCTGATACGTCTCCAACGTATATATAATTTATGAAGTATTCATGTCGTGTTTACCTATGTTTACAATACTTTTATATGGTTTTGATGCACTTTATATGATTTATTTAGAACTAACCCGCACTGACGTTGTTTTCACCAGAACTACCGTGGTGTTGTTTTTGTGCAGAAAATGAAATTTCTCAGAATCACCCGAAACTTTTGGACGATTTTTTTGGAACAAAATAGGCACTAGACGCTTCGTGGGGGGGAACCAGAAGAGCCACGAGGTGCGCACCACCCACCAGGGCATGACAGGCCCCCCTAGCGCGCCCTGTGTATGTTCCTCACCTCATGGCCCACCTTCACGTAAAACCAATGCCAAAAATTCCTATAAATATAGAAACCATCAGAAATAATCGTAGACTCCTTGTTCCACCACTGCAACTCTCTGTATCGATGGAAAACAAATCTAGAGGTGTTCCAGTACCCTGCCAGAGAGGGTAGATCATCTCTGGTGGCCATCTTCATCATCCCGGCAGAGGCCATGATGAGGAGGGAGTAGTCCACCCTCGAGGCTGAAGGTTTGTACTAGTAGCTATGTGTTCAATCTCTCTCTCCCTCGTGTTCTTGAGATGGCACGATCTTGATGTATCACGGGATTTGATATAGTTGGATCACATGGTGTTTTCCCCTCTCTATCTTGTTGTGATGAATTAAGTTTCCCCTTTGAGATTTTGTTATTATCGGAATGAATACTTTTATGGATTTGAGAGCACTTGATATATGTCTTGCATGCGGATACACGTAGTGACATTAGGGTATTCAAGTGATTCACTTGATATATGTTTTGGCGTCAACTTGCAAATTCCGGTGACCTTGGGAATCTATGCATGGGGTTGATTGCAAGTTTTCATACCATGTTCTCCGATAGAAATCTTGGGGCACTCTTTGAAGTTCTTTGTGTTGGATTGAGTATTATGAATCTCAAATTGTTTGATGCGTATTGTATAATTAACTCATGGATACTTGTTGCGACATTGGAGTATATAGGTGACATTAGAGTTGGTTGATGCGTATCGCATGGTGTTATTCTAGTACAAACTCTTAGATAGATCGATCGGAAAGGATAACTTGGTTATTTTAGTACAAACTCTTGGATAGATCAATTGGAAAGGATAACTTTAAGGTGGTTTCGTACCCTACAAACATTTTTCATCTTGTGTTCTCCGCTAGATAAGAACCTTGGAGTGATTCTTCGTTGCACGTTGAGGGATGGTTATGTGATCCAATTATATTAGCATTGTTGAGAGATTGCACTAGCTAAAGTACGGACCGTAGGCCTTATTTCCAAGCATTTATACATTGTTTTTCTCATTGTTTACCACTTGTTACGTTGCTATTTTTATATTTAAAGATTACAAAACCTATTTCTATCATCCATATTGCACTTGTATCACCATATCTTCGTTGAACTAGTGCACCTATATAATTTGCCATTGTATTGGGTGTGTTGGGGACACAAGAGATTTCTTGTATTGGATTGCAGGGTTATTTGAGAGAGACCATCTTCATCCTACACCTCCCACGGGTTGATAAACCTTAGATCATCCACTTGAGGGGAAATTGCTACCGTCCTACAAAACTCTGCGCTTGGAAGCCCAACACGAGTCTACAACAATAAAGTTGCGTAGTAGACATCAGCTGCATGTTCTAAAATTGAAGGCAATTTTCACATATGCAGAGCAATTATTCACAGGATCTGTCTACTCCATTATGGCAGTAAAGAACCTGAAACACTTGCCTAGGAGTATCAAGCATATGTTGAAGCAACTGCCCACTATGCTACAATGGATCACAGAGACCCCGAAATCAGCGGCTCGCGGTGGAGAAAACATGGCTCTCGCCCATGCAAAGGCATATTTTCCTAAGCAAGATTTGGGGGCTCTTAAAAATGTCTTCCCTGAATACAAACTAGACGGCTCATAGTTTACCCGTGTTGAGTTTGCCAAGTGTTTCAAGGAGACACCGATGGCTTAAGAAACCAACCTTTCACAGTATAACCCGACATACTCCAATGAGAATGAGCATATCGATGCCCCCAATTATGAGCCGTTAGAGTTGGTGCCACCTCGACGTAAGAGACCTTTTGCTCTTGATGTCGATGCATCAAGTCTTATTGAGGGGTCTTCAAATTTTGAGTCCTTTCTTTCAATTCGGTGGCAATAAAAAGACCAGCATGTTGAAGATGAAGAAGAACCAATAGAAACTCGTCCAGAGGCGGCTGATGTGGGCCAATCTTGAAGATGAGTCTTTAATGATGAATGGGCCACCAGGCGGCTCAAGCCCATGAATGTCGGGCAAAAAACATGAATATTCGTGGCTCATGCATGAGTCTATAACAGTGATAGCTTTAAAACTCTGAATTTCCATGTCGTGCCATCATGCACGTTGACTGAATTTAGTTGTTATTATCATGATACCTTTGATGTCTTGGTCTGTTTTCCAAAACATCAGCATGCCATTCTTTTGCTTGCCTCTGAATATTTGACTGAATCAAAGAGGTCAATTCGAGATTTCAGAGAGACTTGCTTGTGAAGCTTAAGTCTCTAATGAATCCTTCCACAACATTGTTGTTGAAGATATATGATTTGAACTAGCCAAGATAGGATCACAGTTTCGTATCCCGGACACTCGTTTGATGAGCCGATAATAACATTTACCTAAAATTTTATGATATAATGCTAATAACAACAATAATAATATGAAAACTGTGATAAGACGCCTCAGTGAGACTCGGCAAGGAGACTGGCTTTCGAGGCTCAAGTCTTGCTTCAATGAAGCAGATATGATAACCCATGGTTTATCCTAGCTTTCTGTATGCCGGATCTCATGTGACTTAAGCCAATGTTTTAACCTTGATAAGTTCAGGGTCCATAAAGGATTGACTTATTAAGAGTTCATGGGGTCACCTGATCGGAGTCGCATCAAGCATACAGGAAGCTTTAACCATATTGTGGCATTTTTTATGTCGGGTCAAGAGGGTGAGAAATCTAAACTCGATGAGTTGGAAGCCCCCAAGTGACCTATGATCGTGGAAAAGCTCAGCATAGGATATACAAGAGACAATGCTACTACTGCAAAACATCTAGGGTCCAGATAAGCCGGCTTTATTCCATTGATCATAATGGTATGATGAATCATTGAGCCAGAAGCCCCCAAGTAATGTGTTTCAAACAATAAAGACTCATGCACAATGTATAGGATGAAACGACAGAAACCCCAAGTTTCGGGGGTGTCGGCTTTATTATATTTGAACACATAGAAGTATGTATAGAAGTTGGGGGTCAATACAAAGATAGTGAGCCAAAGTCTCTAACTATAATAAGACTAAGGGTGAGCTGGATCAACTCACTCAATTGCTGGTTTTCTTGAGGGACTCTGATCAGTCGGCAGCTATATTGAATTCCAACTCTTCAACAGCGCAGGACGACTCAGCATAAGCCGCATCTCCTTCCTCAAACTCCTAGGCTATCTTCTTGGTTCCTCCCATGATTATAGTGCCTTTGGGACCAGCATCTTGAGATTGAGGTAGACATAGCAGGGACAAGCCATGAAAAGAGCGTAAGCCAACCTTCCGAAGAGAGTGTGGTAAGGGCTTTTTATTTTTACCACCTCAAAGGTTAAGGGCTCGCATGTGTAGTTATGTTTGTCACCAAAAGCAATGTCAAGCTTAATCCACCCAACTGGGCATGCTGACTTCCCAGAAACAATGCCTTGAAAAACTATGGTTGATAGTTGCAAACTGCTATCTGGGAGGCTCATCCACCTAAAGGTGTCGTAATACAAAATGTTGATGTTGCTTCCTCCATCCATGGGGACCTTTGTGAGGGTATAACAACCCACCTGAGGCACCACCACCAAGGCTAGATCTCCTGGGTTATTAACCTGGGGGTGATCCTATCTGCTCCAGATGATTGGCTTTTCAGACCAATTGAGGTATGTGGGAACTGCTGGTTCGACCATGTTGGCGGCTCTCTGCTTGAGTTTCTTGTCTTGTTTGCAAGTATTAGTGGTAAAAATGTGGTATTGACCACCATTCAGCTGCTTAGGATTACTTTGAAACCCTCCCTGATTATTATGATGGCGATTGCCCTGACCAGAACGCTGCCCATTGCCATTGTTTTCTTGATGTTGAAACCCTGATCCTGAGCTGCCTTGTCCATTAAAACCTGATCCTGAAAATCTGCCCGGTGAGCCACCCCGTGAGCCGCCCTGTCCATACTGACCCGGATGTCCTCCACCATTGCCCCTTTGATGACTCTGAGAAGCCTGGTTATGGAACTCCTGCATGATGTAACAATTTTCCCATGAGTGGGTAATCGGCTTATCATGGGTGATGTGCTTGAGACAAGGTGCTTTGACTGCCACCTCGTAATTGCGCGGCTTATTCCCATTATAAGGCCCCCAAGGACTGCCATTCTGATGCTGGTTTGTGAAACCAGTGTTGGTATTGGCCACAAATTCTGACCCGCCATTGGGATGCTTCCATTTGCTATTGTTGCCTTGACCTCTAGGGTTTCCACCTTGCTGATGACCCTTGCCAGTATCACCTTTCTTGCCTTTGCCAATTTTATCCTCGTCTGAGATGGGATCCTTCATATTGTCTGACTTGGCATGCCAGCTAAGAATGTCCATCAAGTTGCCCATATCTTGAACTTTCGCTTCAATCCGCCAAGCTTCTGGACCACGGGCTGAACATGGCAATTTTTCTACAAGATGAGCACGGCCTGAGCCGCCATGATGTTGTCTGATGAGTGGATGATTTTGGTAACCTGGCGAGTCCAATGATGTGCCGACTCATCCGTGTGTTGGATACAATGTTGAAGATCTACGATTGTCATTGGCCATTTGCACGTTCCTTGGAAGTTTTTTATGATCGCTCCTTCAGTTCCGTCCAAGTGTTGATGGAGTTAGGCGGAAGATTTTTCAACCATGTTCGAGCTGGTCCTTCCATCATCATCATCAAACACTTCACGCAAACTGCGTCGCTGACGTCGAGCATGACCATGGCTGACACATAGCTTTTGATCCATGTTGCTGGCTCATGGTCTGTTGTGTAGTTTGGCACCTTATGAGGCCCTTTGAAGTCCTTAGGCATAAACAAGGGATGGCGATTGTCCTGTTATTGACTCTAGACCCCAGCACTGCTGACTGGGTCTCTGTCCTGGGCTGTTGAGTCGGCTGTATCGCTGCTACCTCTGCCTCCGCCTGCCAAGATGCTCTTGCCGTGTCAACGACTACTTCAGCGTTGGGTAACACAAGTCGGGTTGGGGAAACCTGAGGTTGCCGCTGATGTCCACTATTGGAAACGGCCGGAGATTCCTCATGGCGGCTCTTGCTGGCACACGGAGTTGAGTGCATCCGATCACGGTTGTAAGAATATTGTGCATGTTGTACCATAGCTTTTTTCAGCATCTCAATAGTGTTCCTTGCCTCGATCTCAACTAGGGTGTTCTCGTGAATTGGGAGTGCCTCCAAGTTGCACGTTGCCTCCAACATGTTGTCAACAGGGTTGGAGAAGTGGCCCTCCGGTGTCTGAAAATGCTGAGTCGGCGACTGAACCGGTTGTGGTTGAGCCAACTCTACCTGTCGTTCTGCGTGATGAGGCATATCGTGTCCTGCCCCCGGTGTCATTGGACTGGCGAATAACTGAGTTGGGTTGAGGCCTATCGACAGCCGGCTTTGGTGTCTCCCTTGGTGAACTGCCTCAGAAGCATTCCGACGAAGCCCTAGCTGTCAAGCCTCAACCTTCAAATGCCCCGACTCGTTATGGATACGGGCCTATATTTCAGCCATCCGAATGTTTTCAGTGTCAATCTCTTCTTGAACCTTGGTCATCTCGGCGCTTTACTAGTTCCGCGTTACGAGCCTCCTAATTCTCTTTAGTGACACGACTCTCCAAGAGTTTAGCCATCTTAGCCATCAAGTTGCTCATGGCCTGAGCCGGCGTCCTTCCTGACCCGCCAGCACTGTTCACAGCTGCTGCCATAGACGGATCTTGAGCCGTAGCAGTTCCTGTCATGTAGATGGTGAAGTGGCGAGGCGGCTCATATGACTCCTTGGCGGATTCTGCTTCCGAGCAGCCCCCAAGTCTCCCATCATAGAGGGGATGGATTGATTCGGTGTCTCCCATGGATGACCCTCCGTCGGAGTTGACAGGGGTGCCCTCGCTACCTGCCGGTGCATCCGGAAGGCTGACTCCTTGGGTGAAACCTATAAAGACATGACGTCGGTTGACTTGATGCCGGCCGGGTCGAGTGTGCCGAGCCGGCTTGACGATGTCGGTGCGGGTGTCCGGCTTGGATACTGACGCGCCGATTTTGTCGATGAAGACGTGGATCTTGCCAAAGGGGACCTGATACCTAGACTCGATTGAATCGTCCTCGGGGACCCAGCTTGAATTGTCAATGTGAAGCTTGCTATGGCGGCTCTTGATCATTTGAGCCACTGCGTAGCTTCTAAATCCTGGAAGAGCTCCCACCAAGAACTCAACTCCATCGTGCGAAGGCCCCATGGTGGGTGCCCCAACTGTCGTGGTTTTGTCACGGCAGATGTCCTCGTAAGAGAACTTAGGTGTGAGGCCATCGTCACTGTGTGGCGAATCAAAGGGGTTGATCGGGAACGAGAGACGGGTTTAACCAAGTTTGGCCCCTCCGATGAAGGTAAAAGCCTATGTCCTACTTTGAAGTCTATATTAATGGTGATCTCGGTTACAAGGGTGCAGAATCGCTAACGTAGCTTTCGAGGGTTTCTAACTTAACCCTATTAGCCTTAGGGGCTCGCCTTTATATACAGGTCGAGGCCCTGGGTTTACAAGAGTCTGGGACAGGTTATGACTTGTGACCTATTACATCTCTAACTTGTCTTGCCTCTCAAGCAAGCAAAGTTCCTGGCGGCTTCTACCTCATGGGCCTTAAGTCGTCATATTCACGTGTTGGGCCGCCAAGCGACTTATTTGGTAAGTCATCTTACTTGCCTTATTATCCATAGTGTGGCCCATCTTGAGTATAATTCTTAAGCCCCTGGTACACTGACAAGGCCCAATAGGCAGGTTACACTGTGGGGTTATATCCCCGACAAAGACTGAAAGCGTTAATGATCTCAAGATCATGGTTGATATAGTCGTACTCGTGTCGCGATCCAATCTGATCCAAGCACGGCACATGCAGCACCTTCAAGATTAACACACGTTTGGCTTGGTGGCGTCATCTCCTTCTTGATCCAGCAAGAGAGGGGGAGGAGTTAGATAAGATCCGAACTAACATGATGGCATGGTGGTGGTGGCATCAGTGGAACTGTAGCAGGGCTTCGCCAAGCGTCTGCGCGAGGTGGAGCAGGTGCAACAGGAGGGAGAAGGGCAAGTGTGTAAGGGTTGGCTGCCCCAATGCCTCCCCACCTTTATATAGGCATGGAGGGGACTGGTGGCTTTCCGTCCAAGCCCCTAGGGTCTTGGGCCAAGGGGGAGGAAGGAAATTCCTCCTCATCTTTCCCACCGAACGCTATCCCCCCTTTTTAGGGATCTCAATCTTATCCCTTTGGGATATGATCCTATTCCTTTTACGTGAGAATCTTGATGCTCCTAGAACATGTTTGTGGGACCTTGCCCCACTACCCACATCTATGTGCCCACCCATGCAGGTGGGCCCCACTTCGGAACCTTCTAGAACCTTCCCAATACAATATCGAAAAAACCCAAACATTTTCCGGAACGCTGCATATGACTTCCCATATATAAATATTTACCTACGAACCATTCCGGAGATCCTCGTGATGTCACATATCCCATCCGGGACTCTGAACTACTTTTGGGCTTCACCATACAAATATCTCAAGACCATCCTAGCGCTACCGAACGTTAAGTGTGTGACTCTACGAGTTCGAGAACATG
This sequence comes from Hordeum marinum, assembly GCA_022496015.1. Taxonomy (NCBI): domain Eukaryota; kingdom Viridiplantae; phylum Streptophyta; class Magnoliopsida; order Poales; family Poaceae; genus Hordeum; species Hordeum marinum. The sequence goes on along the minus strand of CM039672.1, from coordinate 212,841,816 downwards.
CAGGCATGACTGAGACTCCTCTTAATTAAATAATCAATAGTAGGACCTCGATGCCCATAATAACTCCCACATATTCAATGAAGATCTTTATCCTTCAAACCATGATGTCAAGGATTCAGCTAATCCCCTATGCAATTTGTTGGAAATATTCCCTAGAGGCAATAATAAAATGGTTATTATTGTATTTCCTTGTTCATGATAATTGTCTATTGTTCATGCTATAATTGTGTTAACCGGAAACCATAATACATGTGTGAATACATAGACCACAACATGTCCCTAGTGAGCCTCTAGTTGACTAGCTCGTTGATCAATAGATGGTCACGGTTTCATGGCCATGGACATTGGATGTCATTGATAACGGGATCACATCATTAGGAGAATGATGTGATGGACAAGACCCAATCCTAAGCATAGCACAAGATCGTGTAGTTCGTTTGCTAAAGCTTTTCAATGTCAAGTATCGTTTCCTTAGACCATGAGATTGTGCAACTCCCGGATACCGTAGGAATGCTTTGGGTGTGCCAAACGTCACAACGTAACTGGGTGGCTATAAAGGTGCACTACGGGTATCTCCGAAAGTATCTGTTGGGTTGGCATGAATCGAGACTGGGATTTGTCACTCCGTGTGACGGAGAGGTATCTCTGGGCCCACTCGGTAAGACATCATCATAATGAGCTCAATGTGACTAAGGAGTTAGCCACGGGATGATGTATTACGGAACGAGTAAAGAGACTTGCCAGTAACGAGATTGAACAAGGTATGGGGATACCGATGATCGAATCTCGGGCAAGTACCATACCGATAGACAAAGCGAATTGTATACGGGATTGATTGAATCCCCGACATCGTGGTTCATCCGATGAGATCATCGTGGAGTACGTGGGAGCCAACATGGGTATCCAGATCCCGCTGTTGGTTATTGGCCGGAGAGGTGTCTCGGTCATGTCTACGTGTCTCCCGAACCCGTAGGGTCTACACACTTAAGGTTCGATGACGCTAGGGTTATAGGGAAATGGTATACGTGATTACCGAAGGTTGTTCGGAGTCCCGGATGAGATCCCAGACGTCACGAGGAGCTCCGGAATGGTCCGGAGGTAAAGATTGATATATAGGAAGTCCAGTTTTGGTCACCGGAAAGTTTTCGGGCTCATCGGTAGTGTACCGGGAGTGCCGGGAGGGTGCCGGAGGACCCCCGAGAGGGGTGTGACGACCAAAGGACCTCATGGGCCCTTAGAGGAGGTGTGCCAGCCCATATTGGGTCGGCCAAGACCATCTATGTGGGCCCATGTGGCTGGAGATAAGGAGATAAGGCAAAAGGGATTTAAAAGGAGGAGATCCACCTCCCTTGTGGGAGGTGGACTCTCCCTTTAATTCGGCCGACCCTCTCCTCTTTGGAGTAGAGGCCAAGCCAGCCCTCCATGTCCCTCCTCCTATATATACTTGAGGTTTTGGATGTTTTGAGACAAGATTTGATCTCTCTCTCTCACGGCAAAGCCCTACCTCTCTTCTTCCTCCTCCGCAGCGCTTAGGCGAAGCCCTGTCGGATTACCTTGCTACTCCACCACCACCACGCTGTCGTGCTGCTGTTGGAGCCCTTCCCCAACCTCTCCTTCCTCCTTGCTGGATCAAGGTGTTGGAGACGTCACCGGGCTGCACGTGTGTTGAACGCGGAGGTGCCGTCCGTTCGGCACTTGATCGGATCTACCGCGATCTGAATCGCTGCGAGTACGACTCCATCAACCGCGTTCTTGTAACGCTTCCGCTTAGCGATCTTCAAAGGTATGAAGATCCAATCTCCCCTTGCTCGTTGCTGGTTTCTCCATAGATGGATCTTGGTGAACGCGTAGGAAATTTTTGATTAACTACTACGTCTCCCAACAGTGGCATCATGAGCTAGGTCTATGCGTAGAATCTATGCACGAGTAGAACACAAAGTAGTTGTGGGCGTCGATTTTGTTAATATGCTTGCCGTTACTAGTCTTATCTTGATTCGACGGTATTGTGGGATGAAGCGGCCCGGACCAACCTTACACGTACGCTTACGTGAGACCGGTTCCACCGCCTGACATGCACTAGTTGCATAAGGTGGCTAGCGGGTGTCTGTCTCTCCCACCTTAGTCGGATTGGATTCGATGAAAAGGGTCCTTATGAAGGGTAAATAGCAATTGGCATATAACGTTGTGTTTTTGACGTAGGTAAGAAACGTTCTTGCTAGAAACCTATAGCAACCACGTAAAAACTTGCAACTACAAATTAGAGGACGTCTAACTTGTTTTTGCAGCATATGCCGTGTGATGTGATATGGCCAAAAGGATGTGATGTGATGCATTGTGATGTATGAGATTGATCATGTTCTTGTAATAGGGTTCACGACTTGCATGTCGATGACTATGACAACCGGCAGGAGCCATAGGAGTTGTCTTATACTATTGTATGACCTGCGTGTCAATCATAAACGCCATGTAATTACTTTACTTTATTGCTAAACGTTAGCTGTAGTAGTAGAAGTAATATTTGGCGAGACAACTTCATGAAGACACAATGATGGAGATCATGATGATGGAGATCATGGTGTCGTGCCGGTGACAGTGATGATCATGGTGCCCCGAAGATGGAGATCAAAGGAGCAAGATGATATTGGCCATATCATGTCACTATATTGATTGCATGTGATGTTTATCATGTTTACATCTTATTTGCATAGAACGACGGTAGTAAATAAGATGATCTCTCAATAAAATTTCAAGAAAGGTGTTCACCCTAACTATGCACCGTTGCTAAGGATCGTCGTTCCGAAGCACCACGTGATGATCGGGTGTGATAGGTTCTAACGTTCGCATACAACGGGTGTAAGCCAGATTTACACATGCGAAACACTTAGGTTGACTTGACGAGCCTAGCATGTACAGACATGGCCTCGAAACACGGAGGATCGAAAGGTCGAACATGAGTCGTATAGAAGATACGATCAACATAGAGATGTTCACCATGGATGACTAGTCCGTCTCACGTGATGATCGGACACGGGCTAGTTGACATGGATCATGTATCACTTGGAAGACTAGAGAGATGTCTATCTAAGTGGGAGTTCATTAATAATTTGATTAAATGAACTTAATTATCATGAACTTAGTCTAAAAATGTCCTTGCAAATTATGTCGTAGATAGCTCACGCTGTAGCTCCCCAGTTTTAGTGATACAATCCTAGAGAAAAGTAAGTTGAAAGTTGATGGTAGCAATAATGCGGACTGGGTCCGTGATCTGAGGATTGTCCTCATTGTTGCACAGAAAGCTTATGTTTTTTATGTACCGCTAACTGCATCACTCCCTCAAGCATTGTCTGTAGATGTTGTGAACATATGACAGGCACTTTTTGGTGACTACGTGATAGTTCAATGCGTCATGCATTACGGCTTAGAATTGAGGCTCCAAAACGTTTTGAACGTCACGGAACATATGAGATGTTCTAGGAGCTGAGATTGTGATCTCAGGCTCGTGCCTATGTTGAGAGGTATGAGACCTCCAACAAGATTCTTTGTCTGCAAGATAAAGGAGAATAGCTCAATCGCTGAGCGTGTGCTCAGATTGTCTGGGTGCTACAATCACTTGAATCAAGTGGGAGTTAATCTTCCAGATGAGATAGTGATTAATGCAGTTCTCCAAGTCACTGCCACCAAGCTACTAGAGCTTCGTGATGAACTATAACATGCCAGGGATGGATAAGATGATCCCTGAGTTGTTCGTGATGTTTGACACCACGAAGGTAGAAATCAAGAAGGAGCATCAAGTGTTGATGGTTAAGTGAAACCACTAGTTTCAAAAGGGGCAAGGGCAAGAACGGAAAACTTCAGGAATGGCAAGCCAGTTGTTGCTCTAGTGAAGAAACCCAAGGTTGAGCCTGAACCCGAGACTAAGTGCTTCTGTTATGAGGAGAATGTTCGCTGAAGCGGAAAACCCCTAGATGCTTGGTAGATAAGAAGGCTGGTAATGTCAATGGAAGTATATTTGATATACGTGTTAGTGATGTGTACCTTGCTGGTACTCCTAGTAGCACCTGGGTATTGGATACCGGTTCGGTTGCTAAGTGTTAGCAACTCGAAATAAAAGCTACGGAGTAAATGGAGACTAGCTAGGTGAAAGGTGACGATGTGTGTTGGAAGTATTTCCAAGATTGATGTGATCACCATCGCACGCTCTCTCTACCTTCAGGATTTGTGATAAACCTAAATAAATGTTATTTGGTGTTTGCGTTGAGCATGAACGTGATTAGATCATGATTAGTGCGATACGGTTATTCATATAAGTTAGAGAATAATGGTTATTCTGTTTACATGGATAATGCCTTCAATGGTCATGCACCCACTCGAAATGGTTTATCGAATCATGATCGTAGTAGTACACATATTCATAACATTGGTACCAAAAGATACAAAGTTAATAATGATAGTACCACATGCTTGTGGCACTGCCACGTAATGTCATATTGGTATAAATCGCATGAAAGAAACTCCATGCTGATGGATTTTTGACTCACTCGATTTTGAATCGGTTGAGACATGCGAGCCATGCCCTTTTGGCAAGATGACTCAGACCCCGTCTTCCGGTATGATGGAGTGGACTAGTGGCTTATTGGAATTAATACATGTTGATGTATGTGGTCCAATGAGTGTTAAAACACACAGTGAATATCGTTATTTTTCTTTACCTTCACTGATGATTTGAGTGAATATGGGGATATTTACTTAAACACGAGTCTGAAATGTTTGAAAGGTTCAAGGAGTTTCACAGTGAAGATAAAGATCATCGTGACAAGAAGATGAAATGTCTACGATATGATCGTGGAGGTGAATATCTAAGTTACGAGTTTGGTATGCAATTTTAGACAATGTGGAAATTGTTTCACAGCTCACGCCTCCTGGAACACCATAGTGTGATGGTGTGTTCGAACGTCGTAGTCGTGCTCTATTGGATATAGTGAGTACTATGATGTCTCTTATCGTTTTACCACTATCGTTATGGGGTTATGCATTAAAGACAAATCCATTCACTTTAACAGGGCACCATCTAAGTCTGTTGATATGACACCGTGAGAATTATGGTTTGACAGAAGCCTAAGCTGTCATTTCTTAATGTTTGGGGCTGCGACGCTTATGTGAAAATGGGTTTTTCACCTAGCGAGCTCGAACCCAAAGCAGACAAATGCATCTTCATAGAATACCCTAATGAGACATTGGGTATACCTTCTATCTCAGATCCAAGCGCAAAAGGTGTTTGTTGCTAAGAACGGGTCCTTTCTTGAGAAAGAGTTTCTCTCGAAAGAATTGAGTGGGAGGAAGATAGAACTTGATGAGGTTGTTGAACCTTTGTTTCAACCAGAGAATAGCGCAACACAGAAAGATGTTTCTGTAGAGCCTACTTAGTTGAAAAGGAAGTTAATGATGATGATCATGAAGCTTCGGATCAAGTCACTATCGAACCTCGTAGGTCGACAAGGACGCGTACTGCTCCTGAGTAGTACGACAACCCTGTCTTGGAAATCATGTTGTTGGACAACGATGAACCTACGAACTATGGAGAAGCGATGGTGGGCCCGGATTCCAACAAATGGCTAGGAGCCATGAAATCCGAGAAAGGATCCATGTATGAAAACCAAGTATGGACTTTGGTAGACTTGCCTGTTGAATGGCGGGTCATTGAGTACAAATGGACCTTTGAGATAAACATAGACGCTAATGGTGAAATGTCACCGTTTATAAAGCTCGACTTGTCGCAAAGAAGTTTCTGCCAAGTTCAAGGAGTTGACTGCAATGAGATTGTCTCATCTGTAGCGATGCTAAAAGTCTATTAAAATTTTGTTAGCAGTTGCTGCATTTTTCGATTATGAAATCTGGCAGATGGATGACAAAACAAGGTTTCCGTAATGGTTTCTGTGAGGAAGAGTTGTATGTGATACAACCAGAAGGTTTTGTCAATCCTAAGGATGCTAATAATATGCAAACTCCAGCGATCCTTCTATGGACTGGAGCAAGCATCTCGGAGTTGGAATATATGCTTTGATGAGGTGATCAAAGTGTTTAAGTTTATACAAAGTTTATGAGAAACTTGTATTTGCAAGAAAGTGAGTGGGAGCACTATAGAATTTCTTATAAGAATATGTAGTTGACATATTATTGATCGGAAATGATGTAGAATTTCTGGAAGAGCATGAAGGGTTGTTTGAAAAGAGTTTTTTTTTCAAAGGAAGACCCAGATAAAGCTACTATTTTATTGAGCATCAAGATCTATAGGGATAGATCTATTCGCTTGATAAGTTTTTTCGACGAAGACATACCTTGACAAGTTTTTGAAGGAGTTCAAAATAGATGGGTCAAAGAAGGAGTTCTTGACTGTATTGTAAGGTGTGAAATTGAGTAAGACTCAATACCCGACCACGGCAGAAGATAAAGAAGAGATCAGTGTCATCTCCTATGCTTTAGCCATAGGCTCTATATAGTATGCCATGCTGTGTACCGCACCTGTGTGTGCCTTGCCATGAGTCTGTCAAGGGGTACAAGAGTAATCCAAGAGTGGATCACTGGACAGCGGTCAAAGTTAGCCTTAGTAACTTGAGAACTGAGGAAATATTTCTCGATTATGGAGGTGATAAAGAGTTCATCGTAAAGGGTTACGATGATGCAAGCTTTAACTCCAATCCGGATGACTCTTATTAGAAATCTGGCTACGTATAGTGGAGCAGCCATTTGGAATAGCTCCAAGTGGAGCGTGGGAGCAGTATCTACAAATATGAAATGGAAAGTTTGCAAGGTACACACGGATCTGAATGTCGCAGACCCGCTGACTAAAAAAACTCTTTCACGAGCAGAACATGAACAAACCCCAGAACTTATTGGGTGTTAATCACATGATGATATGATCACATGGTGATGTAAGTGTTAATCACATGGTGATGTGAACTAGATTATTGACTCTAGTGCAAGTGGGAGACTGTTGGAAATATGCCCTAGAGGCAATAATAAAATGGTTATTATTGTATTTCCTTGTTCATGATAATTGTCTATTGTTCATGCTATAATTGTGTTAACCGGAAACCATAATACATGTGTGAATACATAGACCACAACATGTCCCTAGTGAGCCTCTAGTTGACTAGCTCGTTGATCAATAGATGGTCACGGTTTCATGGCCATGGACATTGGATGTCATTGATAACGGGATCACATCATTAGGAGAATGATGTGATGGACAAGACCCAATCCTAAGCATAGCACAAGATCGTGTAGTTCGTTTGCTAAAGCTTTTCAATGTCAAGTATCGTTTCCTTAGACCATGAGATTGTGCAACTCCCGGATACCGTAGGAATGCTTTGGGTGTGCCAAACGTCACAACGTAACTGGGTGGCTATAAAGGTGCACTACGGGTATCTCCGAAAGTATCTGTTGGGTTGGCATGAATCGAGACTGGGATTTGTCACTCCGTGTGACGGAGAGGTATCTCTGGGCCCACTCGGTAAGACATCATCATAATGAGCTCAATGTGACTAAGGAGTTAGCCACGGGATGATGTATTACGGAACGAGTAAAGAGACTTGCCAGTAACGAGATTGAACAAGGTATGGGGATACCGACGATCGAATCTCGGGCAAGTACCATACCGATAGACAAAGGGAATTGTATACGGGATTGATTGAATCCCCGACATCGTGGTTCATCCGATGAGATCATCGTGGAGTACGTGGGAGCCAACATGGGTATCCAGATCCTGCTGTTGGTTATTGGCCGGAGAGGTGTCTCGGTCATGTCTACGTGTCTCCCGAACCCGTAGGGTCTACACACTTAAGGTTCGATGACGCTAGGGTTATAGGGAAATGGTATACGTGATTACCTAAGGTTGTTCGGAGTCCCGGATGAGATCCCAGACGTCACGAGGAGCTCCGGAATGGTCCGGAGGTAAAGATTGATATATAGGAAGTCCAGTTTTGGTCACCGGAAAGTTTTCGGGCTCATCGGTAGTGTACCGGGAGTGCCGGGAGGGTGCCGGAGGACCCCCGAGAGGGGTGTGACGACCAAAGGACCTCATGGGCCCTTAGAGGAGGTGTGCCAGCCCATATTGGGTCGGCCAAGACCATCTATGTGGGCCCATGTGGCTGGAGATAAGGAGATAAGGCAAAAGGGATTTAAAAGGAGGAGATCCACCTCCCTTGTGGGAGGTGGACTCTCCCTTTAATTCGGCCGACCCTCTCCTCTTTGGAGTAGAGGCCAAGCCAGCCCTCCACGTCCCTCCTCCTATATATACTTGAGGTTTTGGATGTTTTGAGACAAGATTTGATCTCTCTCTCTCACGGCAAAGTCCTACCTCTCTTCTTCCTCCTCCGCAGCGCTTAGGCGAAGCCCTGTCGGATTACCTTGCTACTCCACCACCACCACGCCGTCGTGCTGCTGTTGGAGCCCTTCCCCAACCTCTCCTTCCTCCTTTCTGGATCAAGGTGTTGGAGACGTCACCGGGCTGCACGTGTGTTGAACGCGGAGGTGCCGTCCGTTCGGCACTTGATCGGATCTACCGCGATCTGAATCGCTGCGAGTACGACTCCATCAACCGCGTTCTTGTAACGCTTCCGCTTAGCGATCTTCAAAGGTATGAAGATCCAATCTCCCCTTGCTCGTTGCTGGTTTCTCCATAGATGGATCTTGGTGAACGCGTAGGAAATTTTTGATTTACTACTACGTTCCCCAACACAATTCCCTTTGTCCGATGACATGTTACTTGCCCAAGATTCGATCGTCGGTATCTCCATACCTAGTTCAATATCATTATCGGCAAGTCTGTTCACTCGTTCCATAATACAAGATTCCATGACTAAACTCATTAGTCACATGCTTGCAAGCTTCTTGTGTTGTTGTATTACCGAGAGGGCCCACAGATATCTCTTTGTCGCACGAAGTGACCAATCCCAGTCTTGATCCATGCAAACCAACAAATACCTTAGGAGATACCTGTAGAGAACCTTTATGATCACCTAGTTACGAAGTGATGTTTGATGGCACACAAAGTATTCCTCCGGTATCCGGGAGTGTCATGATCTCATGGTCTAAGGAACAAATACTTGACGATACGAAAGCTACGACAAAGTGAACTGAGTGACACGATCATATACTAAGCTTACAGTTGGGTCCGTCCATCACATCATTCTCCTAATGATGTGATCCCATCATCAAATGACAACTTATTTATATGGTTAAGAAACCTTAACCATCTTTGATCAACAAGCTAGTATAGTAGAGGGTCACTGGGGACAAAGTGTTGTTTATGTATCCACACATGTATTTAAGTTTCCGATCAATAAAATTCTAGCATGAATAATAAACACTTATCATGAACACAGAAATATGATAATAACAATTTATTATTGCCTCTAGGGCATTTTTCCAATAGTCTCGCACTTGCACAGGAGTCAATAATCTAGCTTACATTGTAATGAATCTAACACCCATAGAGTTTTGGTGTTATCATGTTTTGCTTATGAGAGAGGTTTAGTCAACGGGTCTACAACATTCATATCCATATGTCGTTTGCAAATTTGTATGTCTCCTTCCTTGATGTAATCATGTATGTATTTGAAGAGGTGTTTAATATGCTTGGTCTTCTTGTGAAACCTGGGCTCTTTGGCAATGGCAATGGCTCCAGTGTTGTCACAAAGGATAGTCATCGGATCCGTTGCACTAGGAACAACTCGTAGATAGGTCATGAACTCCTTCATATAGATGCCTCCTCGCGTTGCTTTTGAAGCAGCTATATATTCCACTTCACATGTAGATCTCAACACGATGCTTTGTTTGGAACTACATCAATTGACCGCTCCACCAGTAAGAATAAATACATATCTGGTTTGAGACTTAGAGTCATCTGGATCAGTGTCAAAGGTGCCATCGACGTAACCCCTTACGACGAGATCTTTGTCATCTCCATAAACAAGAAACATTTCCTTAATCCTCTTTAGGTACTTAAGGGTATTTTTTATTGTTGTCCACTGATCTACTCCTGGATCACTCTGGTGCCTCCTTGCCAGACTTATGGCAAAGCACACATCAGGTCTGGTACATAGTATGGCATACATTATAGAGACTATGGATGAGGCATAGGGGATGACCTTCATCCTTTCTCTTTCTTCTACCGTGGTCGGTCTTGAGTCTTACTTAACTTCACACATTGCAACACACACAAGAACCCCTTCTTTGGTCGATCCATTTTGCACTTCTTCAAAATCTTGGCAAGGCATGTGCTCTGTGAAAGTCCTTTCAGACTCTTGATCTATCTCTATATATCTTGATGCCCAATACATAAGCAGCTTCTTCGAGGTCTTTCATTGAAAAACTCTCCGTTCAAGTACCCCTTCATGATTTTCAAAAGTTCTATACTATTTCCAATCAACAATATGTCATCCGCATGTAATATTAGAAATGATATAGAGATCCCACTCACTTTCTCGTAAATACAAGCTTCTCAATAAACTTGTATAAACCCAAAAGCTTTGATCACCTCATCAAAGAGAAGATTCCAATTCTGAGATGCTTGAACTAGTCCATAGATAGAGTACTGGAGTTTGCATACTTTATTAGCATCCTTAGGATCGAAAAAACTTCCAGTTGCATCATATACAACTCTTCCTTAAGGAAACCGTTAAGGAACGTAGTTTTGACATCCATCTACCAAATTTCACAATAATAAAGTGCAGCAATTGCTAACATAATCCTAACAGAATTTAGCATCGCTACAGGTGAGAAAGTCTCATCATAGTCAACTACTTAAACTCGTCGGGAACCCTTTGCGACAACTCAAGCTTTATAGACGATGACATTACCATCAGCGTATGTCTTGTTCTTAACGATCCATTTGTTCTGAGTGGCCTGAAGCTCATCAGGTAAGTCTTCCAAAGTCCATACTTAGTTTTCATACATGGTTCCTATCTCGGATTTCTTGGCCTCTAGCCATTTGTGAATCTGGACCATCATCGCTTCATCATAGTTCGCAGGCTCATCGTTGTATAGCAACATGACTTCCAAGACAGGATTACAATACCACTCAGGGGCAGTACGTGTCCTTGTCGACCTACGAAGTTCGGAAGTAACTTGATCAGAAGTTTCATGATCATCATCATTATTTTCGGAAGTTTCATGCCTCATGGTTCACGTGTTTCAAATGATTCATAATCAAGTGATTCCAAAATTCCATCAACACAGAGTTTCTTCATGCACTTTACACCAATATGACCTAAGCGGCAGTGCCACAGGCATGTGGTATTATCATCATTAACTTTGCATATTTTGGCATCAATATTATGATGTGTATCACTACGATCAAGATTCAATAATAATAAACCATTCACATTGGGTGCATGACCATAAAAATATTCATATAAAAAGAACAACCCTTATTCACTGACTTAAAATAATAACCATCTTGCAATAAACAAGATCCAAATATGATGTTCATGCTCAACGCAGGCACCAAATAACAATTATTTAGGCTTAAACCTAATCCTGAAGGTGGACGTAAAGGGAGCATGCCAATTGCGATCACCTCAACCTTGGAGCTATTTCCAACGCGCATAGTCACCTCGTCCTTAGCCAGTCCCCCCTTATTCCATATCTCCTGCTTCGAGTTACAAATGTTAGCAACTAAACTGGTATCAAATAGCCAGGCGCTAGTACGAGAACTGGTAAGGTATACATAAATAACATGTATATCAAATATACCTTCATTGACATTACCAGCCTTCTTATCTGCCAAGTACTTGGATCAGCTCGACATCCAGTGACCATTTACCTTGTAATAGAAGCACTCAGTCTCGGGTTTGGGTCCAGCCTTGAGTTTCTTCACGGGAGCGGCAACTGCCTTGCCATTCGTCTTGAAGTTTCCCTTCTTTCTCTTTCCCTTCTTAAAACCAGTGGTCTTTTAAACCATCAACACTTGATGCTCCTTTCTTGATTTCTACCTCTAGGGCATTAAGCATTGTGAATAGCTTAGGGATCATATTCTCCATCCCTTGCATGTTATAGTTCATCACAAAGCTCTTTAAGCTAGGTGGTAGTGACTGGAGAACTTTGTGAATCACTGCTTCATCCGGAAGATGAACTCCCAACTGATTCAAGCAATTGTAGTACCCAGACATTCTGAGCACATGCTCACTAATTGAGCTATTCTCCTCCATATTGTTGACAAAGAACTTCTCGAATGTCTCATACCTCTCAACATGGGCATGAGCTTAAAATAGCAATTTCAGCTCTTCCATCATCTCATATGCCCCGTGGTGCTCAAAACATTTTTGGAGCCGAGGTTATAAGCTATAAAGCATGGCGCACTGAACTATCGAGTAGTCATCTAAACATGTTTTCCAGACGTTTATAGCGTCCAAATTCTCAGGGTTTGGTGGTTCACCAAGTGGTGCATCAAGAACATAATTCTTCTGTGTAGAAGTGAGGATAATCCTCAGATTAGGAGCCCAATCTGTATAATTCCTTCCATTGTCTTTCAACTTAACTTTCTCTAGGAACACATTAAAATTCAGGGGAACTACAACGTGAGATATTGATCTACAAAAAAAATCAAAGACAATTTAGACTATGTTCATGATAATCTAGTTTAGTTAATCAAATTACTAGCGAACTCCCACCTAAAATTAACATCCCTCAAGTTGCCTGAGTGATACATGATCCAGATTCAGCAACCAACGCCCAATCATCACGTGAGATGGGGTAGTTTCAATGGTGGACATCTCCATGTTGATCATATCTACTATATGACTCATGTTTGACCTTTCAGTCCTCCGTGTTCCGACGCCATGTCTGTACATGCTAGGCTCATCAAGTTTCACACTAGATCCAATAATTAGGATAGATGACGTATTAATTTTTATTTCTAAAACGGTACCGACCAATCACAGCATGCCACATGTACAACATTATACAAAACATTAATGAGGAAAAGTTTGGTTCATTAATTCAAATGACAGTTTTTTGCAGAAAAAGAATGTGGAACTTCGAACTATCATAACAAATTATATCGAGAGGTCGAAATTGAGTGATTCTTTTTCATATTAAACCTTAGGAGATGAACTTTCAGAATAAGTTTAGAAAATATAAATTTGAAATTCAAACATAATAGTTTAAAACTTAAATATGGCACAAGTGTAAAAGTATAAGACCAAAATAGATGTTTCCATTTGAATTTTGAAGCTAGTGGATTCTAGTTTAATTTAGTCCAATTTTGGTTAATTTATAAAAAATATAGAATTGTTTTTAACAGAAACTTAATAGTGTTAATTTCACATATAATTGACTTTATTTAGTGAATTAAAATTTGGTAAATAACCAAATTTAATTAGAATAAATTATAGAGTAGTTTGAGCCTAACACAGCACTAAATAAAACATTTTGAAAATAGATTTGAGTCATAGTTTGAATCATAAAAGAAACCTGGTGTAATAATGATGAAACCTAGTTGTTCTATAAAAGAAAATTTGGTGAATATTAGTAGGTTAAATAAGACTTAGTAATTAAATCGTGTGACCTAGGAGAATGAAACTTCAAAACTGAGAGTCAAACTGAGGTCAAATAGAAATTCAAATAGAGCTAGTCATACCTCAAATTCAAATCAAATTTCATAAAGAAGTTGAGGTATTAAATTTTTGGGGGTTCATAAACATTGAACTAGGCTTTTAAAATTTGAATTTGTTAGGAAGTTAACCATTATATTTGATTGTACTATTCCTTGTGTCAAATACGAACCAAAGTGTGAACTCAAATTGGAAGGACCAAACTGAATAAAATCAAACCCAAACAATCCAATACCTGGTGATGTGTTATTGTTTCTTTTGCATTCATGCAAGTTTTCCCTTTGTATGAATTGTGTGTTTATGATTGCTATGTGTTATTTGTCTGTCGGCATGGATTACGAGGAGTGTCACCCCTATGACTGTGAGGAGTGCACCAATGACAACAGCAACAACCAAGGTAAGTTCCACTTTGACCATGTTACCCAGTATTTTCATGCATTGTAATTTTGCCATGATAGGTGTGTGAGTTTAGGATGCTAAATTATGTACAACCCAGTAGTTGACAACTTAGGTCCAAACTTACCATGGTTGTAACGATCGAGTAGATGCTTAGCTCCTATGACATGGATTGGGAAAGATCGTTAACATTTTAGTCACACAACCATATGGTTGACTACTTAACTACAACTTAATTAATGAACCGATGTGGATGAACTGGCTTTCATTGGGTTGTCGGAGTGTAGTCTTTGGTAGGAAAGGTCACCCAAGTATGAAAGGATTGTATGGGTTCAAAGTTGAGTAGCTTCCATGTATAACAGACAAACAATATGGGCTCTGTCTGGACTAAGTAAGTTGTGTGAACCCTCCTGGGCATGACCAGCAGATGTAGATGTCTAGGTTGGGTTGGGTCTTCCTTTTTAAGAGGGATACTACTTTACAAAAGTCTCGTCTTGATCTACCTAGCTACTTCACGAGTGAAGCTTAGTAGAATAAGGGTGTGATCAGAATCATGGGTAAACTAAACAAACCTCTACACAGTGTATAAAACTAATCATGATTAGAAGTGTCCCCTGTTACGGACAATTTCAACAACTCGTCGGAGATAGTCAGCTTGATCGCATCACCTCTTCTAATAAAATGTGTGGGTTGAATAAAAGGGGAGTATCGACTAACTCGTGTACCTGGCATGATACCAGGGGGTTTATTTGAGAGAGGTTTAGGGTGGTCGTGTGCTGCGGAGGCCCACATGCTCACTTGCGTTTATGGACATGTGATATGATATGTCAGGACTACTATGTGATATGGTATGTCCAACTATTAGAGTAGACCACTACTAAAATAAATAGGGAAAACCTATATTAATGCAAAGAGCATTGAGCCCCACTAGCCAAAGTGCATGTAGGTGAATGATGACCCACAAGTATAGGGGATCTATCATAGTCCTTTCGATAAGTAAGAGTGTCAAACCCAACGAGGAGCAGAAGGAAATGACAAGCGGTTCTCAGTAAGGTATTCTCTGCAAGCACTGAAATTATTGGTAACAGATAGTTTTGTGATAAGATAATCTGTAACGGGTAGCAAGTAAGAATTGTAACAAAGGTGTAGCAAGGTGGCCCAATCCTTTTTATAGCAAAGGGCAAGCTTGGACAAATTCTTATATAAAGCAAGGTGCTCCCGAGGACACATGGGAATTTCTGTCAAGCTAGTTTTCATCATGCATATATGATTCGCGTTCGTTACTTTGATAATTTGATATGTGGGTGGACCGGTGCTTGGGTGCTTCCCTTACCTGGACAAGCCTCCCACTTATGATTAACCCCTCTCTCAAGCATCTGCAACTACAAAACAAGAATTAAGATAAATCTAACCATAGCATGAAACATGTGGATCCAAATCAGCCCCTTACAAAGCAACGCATAAACTAGGGTTTAAGCTTGTGTTACTCTAGCAACCCATCATCTACTTATTACTTCCCAATGCCTTCCTCTAGGCCCAAATAATGCTGAAGTGTCATGTAGTCGACGTTCACATGACACCACTAGAGAAGAGACAACATACATCTCATCGAAATATCGAACGAATACCAAATTCACATGATTACTTATAACAAGACTTATCCCATATCCTCAGGAACAAATGTAACTACTCACAAAGCATATTCATGTTCATAATTAGAGGAGTATTAATGATGATCAAGGATCTGAACATATGATCTTCCACCAAGTAAACCAACTAGCATCAACTACAAGGAGTAATCAACACTACTAGCAACCCACAGGTACCAATCTGAGGTTTTGAGACAAAGATCGGATACAAGAGATGAACTAGGGTTTGGAGAGGAGATGGTTCTAATGAAGATGTTGATGGAGATTGACCCCCTCTCGATGAGAGGATCGTTGGTGATGACGATGGCTTCAATTTCCCCCTCCCGGAGGGAAGTTTCCCCGGCAGAATAGCCCTGCCGGAGCTCTAGATTGGTTCTGTCCAAGTTGACGGCGACGCTTCGTCCCGAAAGCTTTGTTATGATTTTTCCAGGTCAAAACCCTCCATATAGCAGAAGATGGGCATCGGAGGGCTGCCAGGTGGGCTACAAGCCTTAGGGGCGCGCCTAGGGGGGTAGGGCACGCCCCCCAGGCTTGTGGCTGCCTGGTGGGTCCCTGATGTATTTCTTTCGCACAATATCTTTTATATATTCCAAAATAATTCTCTGTAGATTTTCAGGACTTTTGAAGTTGTGCAGAATAGGTATCTCAGATTTGCTCCTTTTCAAGTCCAGAACTCCAGCTGACGGCATTCTCCCTCTTCATGTAAACCTTGTAAAATAAGAGAGAAAAAGCATAAGTATTGTACCAAAATGTGTAGTAACAGCCCATAATACAATAAATATCAATATAAAAGCATGATGCAAAATGGACGTATCAACTCCCCCAAGCTTAGACCTCGCTTGTCCTCAAGCGAAAGCCGAAATCGACAAATATGCCCACATGTTTAGAGATAGAGGTGTCGATAAAATTAAATACGGACATGAAGGAATCATGATCATATTTAGAACAACAACATATATTGACATATAATTTCTTATGCTAAAGTAACAATTCATTCACAATGGTGAAGTACGAATCAAGAACTCTATTAAGAACCGACAAACTACGATCTCAGTCATTGAAGGAATTTCAATTTATCATAATGTAGGAAAGAGTCAATATAAGAGCTTGTAAAGCAAATCCACATACTGAATCATCTTTTAGTCTTTCACAATTGCTAACACTCACGAGGTACCTATGCGGTCAAAGCTTCAATCGGACACAGAGAAGGATAGGGCCTTATAGAGTTGCCTCCCAACTATTTACCTCAAGGGTAATGTCAACAGTAATAACTCATGCTCGTCCACTTCCGAGTGGATATATGTGCCTAGATCATTCCCCAACACATGATGCTTGCCAAAAGATAAAGGCGAACTAGAGAAAGTGATGGAGATCACCACGACTCTTGCATAAAGGTAAGTACTAGAAAATAAAAGTAACAGATAGGCCCTTCACACAGGGAAGCATAGGTTGTCATGCGCTTTTATAGTTGGATGCACAGTCCCTTAATGCAAAAGAATGTCACTTTATATTGCCCCTTGTGATAGAGAACTTTATTATGCAGTCCGTCGCTTTTATTTCTTCCCTATCACAAGTTCGCATAAATTTTATTTTCCTCACACTAATAGATCACACATATTTAGAGAGCAATTTTTTATTGCATGCACCGATGACAACTTACTTGAAGGATCTTAATCAATCCGTAGGTAGGTATGGTGGACTCTCATGGCAAAACTGGGTTAAGGGTGTTTGACTGCACAAGTAGTATCTCTACTTGGTGAGGAAGTTTTGGCTGATATGAGGAAGAAGCAAGCGAAACATGTTGAGGGATTTATAACAATATAACTTCTATTCGGAAATAAGCAAACATAAACCATTATGTTGTCTTCCTTGTCCAACATCAACTTCTTAACAAATAATATTTTAATGAGTGCTCTCAATCATAGAAGATCTCCAAGATAATATATTTATATGTGAACCTCTCTTTCTTTATTACTTCCTTTTAATTGCCCCAATGACCAACAGCTATGGTTGTCAACCCACAACAGGTTTCAGTCGACATACTTCTTATATGTGAAGTCATCACTCCCCATAAGATCATCATATATACTCTTTGCTTTTATTCTATACTTCTTTCTACTTCATCTTTCTCAAGATCAAGATCATACCAAACAAGCAAAGCCCTTAACTCAAAAGTACTTTTTATTATATAACTCTCGGACTTGCTTACATAGGAGGAATCATAAAGCAAAAACTCAAAACTAGATCACACGAAAACTTTATTCTACTAGATCAAGATACAACCAAAAGGATTGAACTAAGAAAAGATGATAAAAATAAAAATAAAAATAAAAGATGATAAAAATAAAAATAAAAATAAAAGATGAAAGATGTGATGGTGATACGATACCGGGGCACCTCCCCCAAGCTTGGCGCAAGCCAAGGGGAGTGCCCATACCCATGTGTTTAGTTGTCTTGCTTCGGAGGTGGTGATGTCGGAGTTGTTGATGAGGTTGGGAGCTTCTCTAGTTTCCTCCTAAGCATAAAATTATGTTCCCTCAGATCGTCCACCTCCTGCTCAAGCTTCGGTATCCTTTGACATAATTCTTCCTTGCTCTCCTACAGGAAACGAGAAGGGATAAATAGAACCTTGGGTTTTTGCCTGGTGTTTGGAAGGCTTGATTTCTTGAAATCCACGTGCATATCTCCTGGCTGAGGTAGGGGAGCCTCTTCTTCATCCGAGCTTTCTTCCTCGTACTTGCCTTCTTGTTCCTCCTCGCAAAACAATCCATAAGGATCTAAGTCCCCGTAGCGCTTGGGATTGGCAAGATAATGCAATATATAGCTCTCCCCATCAGAATCTTGGGATGACATATTGCTCTAAATCTGCCGCAAAAACAGCTCAAAGAGGAAATAGGAGGTATTGTCATGATACGAGAGTCAGAACCTTCGGGAGATTATATAATCATTTTTTACCGACCCGAAGGAGTATACCATAAGAAAACGGAGTCCGGAAGGTGCACGAGGTGGCCACAAGCCACAGGGGTGCGCCCAGGGGGGTAGGGCACGCCCCCCAGGCTTGTCGCCTCCTCGTGCACTATTCGGACTACTTTAAATTTTCCTAATTTTTTAAATATTCTAAAACAGATAAAAATTCCATTGAAAAAAATTTGGAGTTTATTTACTTACCATACCACATACCTATTCCTTTTCGGAGTCTGAAACGTTCTGGTAAGTCTCCCTAATGTACTCCTCCAGAGTTATGGTATTGATGATATTGGTTTCAACATTTATGGGTGCACCTGAGATATAATGTTTGATTTTGACCGTTCACCACCTTAGGGTTTGTGCCTTTGGCGTTGTTAATCTTCATGGCACCGGAATGGTATACCTCCTCGATAACGTAAGGACCTTCCCATTTAGACAGAAGTTTTCCTGCAAAAATCTTAAACGACAATTGTACAGCAAGACATGATCACCTACATTAAATTCACACTTTTGTATCCTTCTATCATGCCATCTCTTAACCTTTTCTTTAAACAATTTGGCATTCTCATAGGCTTGGGTTCTCCATTCGTCAAGTGAGCTAATGTCAAATAACCTCTTCTCACCAGCAAGTTTGAAATCATAATTGAGCTCTTTGATTGTCCAATAAGCTTTATGTTCTAGCTCTAGAGGTAAGTGACATGCTTTACCATAAACCATCTTATACAGAGACATACCCATAGGGTTTTTGTACGCAGTTCTATAAGCCCACAATGCATCATCAAGTTTCTTAGACCAATTCTTCCTAGATCTATTAATAGTATTCTGCAAAATCAATTTAATTTCTCTATTGCTCAATTCTACTTGACCACTAGACTGAGGATGATAAGGAGATGCAATTCTATGATTAACAACGTATTTAGCGAGCAATTTATAGAAATCACCATGAATAAAGTGTGAACCACCATCAGTCATCAAATATCTAGGGACTCCAAATCTAGGGAAAATAACTTCTTTAAGAATTTTAATAGAAGTGTTATGATTAGCGCTACTAGTTGGAATAGCTTCTACCCACTTAGTAACATAATCAACAGCAACTAGAATATGAGTATATTCGTTAGATTGTGGAAAAGGCCCCATATAATCAAAACCTCAAACATCAAATGGTTCGATAACAAGAGAGTAATTCATAGGCATTTTCTAACGTCTACTGATTACCAATTCTTTGACATTCATCACAAGACAAGACAAACTTACGAGCATCCTTGAAGAGAGTAGGCCAATAAAACCCGGACTGTAGTACCTTATGTGCAGTTCTATCTCCAGCGTGGTGTCCTCCGTAGGCTTCGGAGTGACACTTGTGTAAGATCTGTTCCTATTCATGCTCAGGTACACAACGTCTAATAATACCATCTACTCCTTCTTTATAAAGGTGTGGATCATCCCAAAAGTAATGCCTTAAATCATAAAAGAACTTTTTCTTTTGTTGGTATGTGAAAGTAGGCGGTATAAATTTAGCAACAATGTAATTGGTATAATCAACGTACCATGGATCATTGTGTGAAGCATTTACGACAGCTAATTGTTCATCATGAAAGCTATCATCAATAGGTAGTGGGTCATCAAGAACATTTTCTAACCTAGACAAGTTATCTGTCACAGGGTTATCAGCACCCTTTCTATCAATGATATGCAAATCAAATTCTTGTAGCAGAAGGACCCACCTAATAAGTTTAGGTTTAGCATCTTTATTTTCCATAAGGTACTTAATAGAAGCATGATCGACATGAACAATTACTTTGGAATCAACAATATAAGGTCTAAACTTATCACAAGCAAACACGACTGCTAAAATTTCCTTTTCAGTAGTAGCATAGTTTCTTTGAGCAATGTCTAGAGTTTTACTAACATAATGGATAACATTTAATTTATTATCGATTCTTTGTCCTAGAACAGCACCAACAGCATAATCACTAGCACCACACATAATTTCAAAGGGTAGGTTCCAGTCGGGTGGTTGAACAACAGGTGCGGTAATCAAGGCATTCTTAAGAATTTCAAATGCTTCTACACAATCATCATCAAAAACAAATGGAACATCTTTTTTCAAAAGATTTGTGAGAGGCCTAGAAATCTTAGAGAAATCTTTGATAAACCTCCTATCAAAACCAGCATGACTAAGGAAACTTCTTATACCTTTGATATCCGTAGGGCATGGCATTTTTTCAATAGCATCAACTTTAGCTTTATCAACTTCAATACCTCTTTCGGAGATCTTGTGCCCCAAGACAATACCTTCATTAACCATAAAGTGGCACTTTTCCCAATTCAAGACAAGATTAGTTTCTTCACATCTCTACAAAACTCGGTTAAGGTTGCTCAAACAATCATCAAATGAAGTTCCGTAAACGGAAAAATCATCCATGAAAACCTCAAGAATCTTTTCATAGAAGTCAGAGAATATAGCCATCATACATCTTTGAAAGGTAGCAGGTGCATTGCATAAACCAAAAGGCATATGTCTATAAGCGAAGGTACCGAAAGGGCAAGTAAAAGTGTTTTTTTCTTGATCCTCTCTTGATATAGGTATTTGAGAGAAACCAGAGTAACCATCTAGAAAGCAAAAATGTGTATGTTTAGATAGTTTTTCTAGCATTTGATCAATAAAATGTAAAGGGTAATGATCTTTCTTAGTAGCTTTATTTAGTTTCCGAAAATCAATTACCATTCTATAACCTGTAACAATACTTTGCGAGATCAATTCATTTTTATCATTAGGATCAACGGTAATACCTCCCTTCTTAGGGACACAATGGACGGGACTAACCCATCTACTATCAGCAACAGGATAAATTATACATGCCTCCAGAAGCTTTAGTATTTCTTTCCTTACCACTTCTTTCATCTTAGGGTTCAATCGTCGTTGGTGATCAATAACTGGTTTGGCATCAGGCTCCATATTAATTTTATGTTGACATAGAGTGGGACTAATGCCCTTAAGATCATCAAGAGTATAACCAATAGCAGCACAGTGCTTCCTCAGAGTTTTCAATCTCTTTTCTTCATGCTCTGAAAGGTTAGCACTAATAATGACAGGATATATCTCCTTTTCATCAAGATAAGCATATTTCAACGTATCGGGTAATTGTTTGAGATCAAACACGGGATCACCCTTGGGTGGAGGAGGATCCCCAAGTATTTCAATGGGTAAGTTGTGGTTCAAAATAGGATGTTGATCAAAGAAAATTTTATCTATTTCATTCCTCTCATTCATATGCATATCATTTTCATGGTCTAGCAAATATTCTTCTAAAGGATCAGTAGGAGGCACAGCAATAGAAGCAAGACCAATAATTTCATCTTTACTAGGCAATTCTTTGTCATGGGGTTGTCTACGAAATTTAGAGAAATTGAACTCATGAGACACATCCCCAAAACTCACAGTAATTGTTTCTTTCTCACAATCAATCCTAGCATTAGCGATATTCAAGAAGGGTCTGCCAAATATAATGGGAAAAAATCATCTTGTGGGGAACCAAGAACAAGAAAATCAGCAGGATATTTTATTTTCCCACACAAGACTTCAACATCTCTAACAATCCCCATCGGTGCAATAGTGTCTCTATTAGCAAGCTTAATAGTAACATCAATTTCCTCTAGTTCAACTGGTGCAATATCATGCATGATTTCTTTATATAAGGAAAAGGGAATTGCACTTATGCTAGCACCCATATCACACAAGCCATGATAACAATGATCTCCTATTTTAATAGAAACAACAGGCATGCCAGCAACTGGTCTATGTTTACTCTTGGTATCAGGTCTAGCGATTCTTGCCGCTTCATCACAGAAATGAATAACATGCCCATCAATATTATCAACCAAGAGATCTTTAACCATAGCAATACTAGGTTCAACTTTAATTTGTTCAGGGGGTGTAGGTGTTCTAATACAACTCTTACGAACCACAGTTGAAGCTTTAGCATGTTCTTTTATCCTAACAGGAAAGGGTGGTTTCTCAATGTAAGCAGTAGGAATAACAGGATCAACATTATAAGTAATAGTTTCCTCTTCAACTTTAATAGGTTCAACTACTTTCACTTCAATGGGAAGATGATATTTAAACCACTTCTCCTTAGGGAGATCAACATGAGTAGCAAAAGATTCACAGAAAGAAGCTACTATCTCAGAGTCAAGTCCATATTTAGTGCTAAATTCACGAAAAGCATTGGTGTCTATAAAGGATTTAACACAATCAAACTTAAGGTTTATACCTGACTCCTTACCTTTGTCGAGTTCCCAGTCTTCAGAGTTGCATTTAATTCTTTCCAATAAGTCCCATTTGAATTCAGTATATTTGTTCTTAAAAGAACTAGAGCAAGAAGTGTCGAGCATGGATTGATCATTATGAGAAAGCCAAGCATAAAAATTCTGAATAATAATTTCTCTTGAGAGCTCATGGTTGGGGCATGAATATAGCATTAACTTAAGCCTCCCCCAAACTTGAGCGATTCTTTCTCCTTCACAAGCCCAAAAATGTAAATATAATTCCGATCACAATGAACCAGATGCATAGGATAAAACTTCTGATGAAATTCCAATTTCAGTCGGTTGTAGTTCCATGATCCAATATCATCACATAGCCTATACCATGCCAATGCATTCTCCTTCAAAGATAAAGGAAAGACCTTCTTCTTGACAACATCCTCGAGCAAACCTGCAAGCTTAAATAATCCACAAACTTCATCCACATAGATTAGATGCAAATCAAGATGTAGTGTTCCATCTCCTGCATAAGGATTAACTAGCAGTTTCTTTATCATACCCGAAGGAATTTCATAATAAATATTTTCAGTAGGTGCGGCAGGTTGAGGAGTGACTCTTTGTGCTTCCGGTCGAGGTGAAGATACCCCGAACAAGCCCCTCAAAGGGTTATTTTCCATAGTACAAGTGATAGTAAATTTTAGCACACTATATAAATTTTTCCTTACCAAGTTCCACTCACCAAAGGCGCTTTACTCCCTGGAAACAGCACCAGAAAAGAGTCTTGATGACCCACAAGTATAGGGGATCGATCGTAGTCCTTTCGATAAGTAAGAGTGTCAAACCCAACAAGGATCAGAAGGAAATGACAAGCGGTTCTCAGTAAGGTATTCTCTGCAAGCACTGAAATTACCGGTAATAGATAGTTTTGTGATAAGATAATTCGTAACGGGTAGCAAGTAACAATTGTAACAAAGGTGCAGCAAGGTGTCCCAATCCTTTTTATAGCAAAGGACAAGCCTGGACAAATTCTTATATAAAGCAAGGCGCTCCCGAGGACACATGGGAATCTCTGTCAAGCTAGTTTTCATCATGCATATATGATTCACGTTCATTACTTTGATAATTTGATATGTGGGTGGACCGGTGCTCGGGTGCTGCCCTTACTTGGACAAGCCTCCCACTTATGATTAACCCCTCTCGTAAGCATACGCAACTAAGAAATAAGAATTAAGATAAATCTAACCATAGCATGAAACATGTGGATCCAAATCAGCCCCTTACGAAGCAACGCATAAACTAGGGTTTAAGCTTCTGTCACTCTAGCAACCCATCATCTACTTATTACTTCACAATGCTGAAGTGTCATGTAGTCGGCGTTCACATGACACCACTAGAGGAGAGACAACATGCATCTCATCAAAATATTGAATGAATACCAAATTCACATGATTACTTATCATAAGACTTATCCCATGTCCTCAGGAACAAACGTAACTACTCACAAAGCATATTCATGTTCATAATTAGAGGAGTATTAATGATGATCAAGGATCTGAACATATGATCTTCCACCAAGTAAACCAACTAGCATCAACTACAAGGAGTAATCAACACTACCAGCAACCCACAGGTACCAATCTGAGGTTTTGAGACAAAGATCGGATACAAGAGATGAATTAGTGTTTGGAGAGGAGATGGTGCTGATGAACATGTTTATGGAGATTGACCCCCTCTCGATGAGAGGATCGTTGGTGATGATGATGGCTTCGATTTCCCCCTCCCGGAGGGAAGTTTCCCTGGCAAAACAGCCCTGTCGTAGCTCTAGATTGGTTATGTCCAAGTTCCGCCTCGAGACGGTGGCGCTTCGTCCCGAAAGCTCTGTTATGATTTTTTCCAGGTCGGAACCCTCCATATAGCACAGGATGGGCATCGGAGGGTTGCTAGGTGGGCCACAAGCATCAGGGGCGCGCCCAGGGGGGTAGGGCGCTCCCCCCAGGCTTGTGGCTGCCTGGTGGGGCCCCTGATGTATTTCTTTTGCCCAACATTTTTATATATTCCAAAATAATTCTCCGTGGATTTTCAGGACTTTTGGAGTTGTGTAGAATAGGTATCTCAGATTTGCTCCTTTCCAGTCGAGAACTCCAGCTGCCGGCATTCTCACTCTTCATGTAAACCTTGTAAAATACTCCCTCCGTTCCAAAATATAAGGTGTATTGTTTTTCGTGCAAGTCAACCATTTGAATGTTTGACCAAGATTATACAATAAAATAACAACATCTACAATACCAAATAGGTAAAATATGAAACTGCTTTTCATGATGAATCAAATGATCCAAATTTTGTATCGTGGATCTCGATATATTTTTCTAAAAACTCGGTCAAACATGGCCTCGTTTGACTTTTGCAAAAACAAATACACCTTATATAAAGGAACGGAGGGAGTAAGAGAGAAAAGGCATAAGTATTGTACCAAAATGTGTAGTAACAGCCCATAATGCAATAAATATCAATATAAAAGCATGATGCAAAATGAGCCTATCAATTAATATGTTGCTAATGAACTATAGACATGCCAATACATTCAATGCATTGACCCTAGTGGGTGCAACGTATCATGTTGCGGGTCAATACTACGAGGAGTGACTTACGTAGGTTTTCCTGCCTCCACTCGACATGCTTACCCGTGGTGTTGATGGGGCTACCAAGACATCTATCTTAGATTTTCTTTCATTTCTGCTTGTTATAAACTCTGTTTGCTTATTGTAAGACTATATATTTGACTAGCATGTGGCTAGAGTATGTAAGAATATTTTCTTTGTGGATCACGTGATATAATAAAGGACGCATTTTGTGTATGATACAACATCGTTAGCAGGTATGTCGACAATTCGATCCAGGGGTTGGCAAAGAAACACATGTAGATTGTATGCCTGAAAGGTTGGGTCGTGACAAAGAACTCTTCAAGTGCCAGAGGATGGTGGAGCATGGACTCGATGCTAACAACACCATGATCATGGATTTCATCGTGAGCAGAAGTGGGAAAGCAACAAGGTTTGGGAGGTAATTGATCCCCTCCAAGCTGGGATTGAGGATATTCAAGCATGAATCTATGACTTGCATAACCAAAATTATGAGTATGAAACCAGGTTAAAAGGATGAGTTTAGCTATATATTTCAGGATGCCGAAGGCCACCTTTTCTTCTCTAGATGGAGAACCTATGCCTTGGAAGAAAGATGAAAAGTTTGCCTATTCACTACCTCCATCACCAAAGAAGGAGATTTGAGTACTTGGGTATGGGCACCACCCTTGTCCTGTTCCAAGCTTGGGGTAGTTCGATCTTAGTTATATTGTGATTTAGGAAAAATTATAGTATGAAATAGTTTGCAATGGGTGTTATCGATCCTCCGTGCTTTCATTGTATCCGTTGGTGAGAGTACCTGCAATGAAGATAGTTTGAGTATTGTTCTTGCTTTTTCGTTACTATGTATCTTGGAATTGCAATTATATTTCGTATGCTCATCTCATGGAGACTAATGTCTTAACATTGGGTGTAGGAAGTAAAATCTATTAGGATTTAACAAACATAGCATTGTTCATCTAAAAATCATGAAAGAATAGCATAAAGAAGAGAGATTCCACATGCAAATACACTATCTTGGACATATTTTGTGATTGTGAACCCTCCCTAAATATTTTCATACTTTGTAAAATGGTTGATGTTGGACAGGAAGACAACATAATAAGTTATGTTTGTGTATATTTGCATAGAGGTTATATTGTCATGGGTCCTCCAACATGTGGTGTTTGTAGTTAGTCTTTGCTAGCAAAATACTTCCACACAAAATAGAAATACTACTTGTGCATCGGAAATAATTAAACCAAATTTCTTCCATGAGAGTCCAATATAACTACTTATGGGTTGATCAAGATCCTTCAAGTAAGTTTTCATCGGTCCATGCAATAAAAATTGTCATTAAATATGTATGATATTTTAATGGAAGGGAAATCAACTTTGTATGAAGTTGTGGTTGTCGAGTAATAAAAGTGACACACTGCTCAATAAAGGCCACTCTCGCAAGGGAAAATATTAAAGTGATGTTCCTTTTCATTAAAAATTGAAACATCCAAATTCAAAAAGCGCATGAAAACCGTTGCTTCCCTATGGGAAGGGCCTATCTTTTACCTTGTCAGTTAACTCTACTTTCATGCTGAGTCAATTTCTCCTTATTCCAATCTTAAATATTCTCCACTTGGCAAACAACCTGTGTTGGGGAAAGATCCAAGCACATATATCCATTTGGATATATAAATAATTATGAGTTTTTATTGTTGACAATTATCTATATGGTAAATAAGTTGGAAGGTGAAATACTAAACCCCTCATCTTCCTATGTGTCTGATGGAAACAGTTTGTTCTAAAAATATGATTTTGAGTGCCAGCAATAATTATAAGACTATATGATAGTTGAGTATGTGAAGTTTGCTAAAAAAATCTCTTACATAGACTCTTTTGGAAAATAAGATGAACTGTAATTGTTTGATGACTCAAAACATAGTTTGTTGGGTTTCAAGAGAGTTTATTGTCTACACCTTAACATGTGAATTGATTGCTACTTGATCATCACAAGTTTTATGATTTAAAGTTGGTGTTTATGATATATATAATGATCTCTATTAATATGATGTTGACATGTATGTATTCTTCATTATCGACACCTCTCTCCATAAACTTGTGTCATGTTTACTGAGCTCAGTTTTGCTTAGGGAGAAGCAAAGTCTAAGCTTGGGGAGTTGATACGCCCATTTTGCATCGTAATTTCCTATTGTAGTTTATCTTGTTTCAGTGATATACTTCATGTTATGGTGCCATTCTAATGCATTTTCTCTCTTAAAATGCAAGTTATACAAATATAGGGAGATTGTCGGTAACTGGAATTCTAGACCTAAATTATCAACATAAGAAATAGCAATTCTCCAAAGATCAAAATGACTTTTTGGAGATTTATTTTAGAATACATAAGGAATAATGGTGCAAAGAAGTTCCGGAGGGGGCACCGACTAGCCACATGGATAGGTGGCGGGGTGCCCCCCTGGTCGACTCACGTGTCCATGTGGGGACGTGGTAGCTCACCTCCAGATTCCCTTCGGCCATAAATTCCCATTTTCCCTAGAAAAAATCACACGAAAGTACCAGGACTTTTCATTGCGGTGTGTGAGGCGGAGCACTTTTTCTCTCCGGCGGAACGATTCTACCGGGGAAACTTTCCTCTGGGAGAGGGAAATCACATCATCACCAACACTTTGTTCACCGTGGGGATCATCACATATTCATCAACATCATCTCATCTCCAAACCCTAGTTCATCCTTTGTGTTCAATATTGTGTTGCTTACATCTTGCAATTGATGCTTGTTGGTTTGATTAGTGGAAGATTATTATGTTAGGATTATTAATCATATATTTAGACCCACCTATCATGATCAATATGATGAGTTCTGAGTAGTTATTTTCGTTCTTGAGGATATGTGAGAGTCTTATTGCTAGCAATCATGTGAAGACGGTCACCTTCAATGTTTCTCTAATGGTGTTATGTGAATGTCGACTACATGACACTTCACCATGTTTGGCCCAAGGGGAAGACATTTTGGAATTAGTTTGTATATTATGGGTTGCGGGAGTGATAGAAACCTAAACCTTGGTTTATGAATTATTCATTCAGGGGACGTTTTGTATCCAATTGCTGCATTATATGGTTAGATTTATCTTGATTACTTCCCTTGTAGTTGTAGATTCTTGCATGCAGAGTATAATCATAAGTAGGTATTTGTTCATGTAAGAAGCTCCGGTCCATCCACATGACACTTATCAATGCAATGAACGTAAGTCGATAAGTCATGATGAAACTAACTTGGCAATATTATCGGGTGTCCCCAAGAGCATTTTAATCACTATAAGAAGTACCATTGTCTTGTCCTTAGCATAATTAAGCATTGCGCCACTTGGTGCAAATTGCTATCTTGTTAATTGTTACCTTGTTACCAATTATATTGCTATCAAATTATTTATCAAAACTATCTTACAACACTTGTAATGAAATGCTTGCTGAAAACTGCCTATCAATTCCTCCTGCTCCTTGTTGGGTTTGACACTCTTATCGGAAGGACTATGATTGATCCCCTATACTTATGGGTCATAAGTGAGATGGACTTTTCTTTGAGACGTGCCTATTGCTAAGGGGTTCGATGGGCATATGTGCACCGTTTGATGTAGCTGGTGTGGGGAGCACACCGCAACCTCCATCAATGTGGTCGTGGGCCTGTTATTCTCTAATGGTCGAGGGATTAGATAGTTTAGTCTCATCTCCTCCTCACCCCCTCATTTTTAATTTTATAGATGATGCTTTTTCTTGTATCCTCGATAGGGTTTCTTATGGTGGGCACATTTTCCCTGTGATTTCTGACTTAGTCCCTTTTGGAGTTTGGCAAGTTTAGTATGTCGATGATACGATCATCTTGGTGGAAAACAACGACTTGTGCATCACTAATCCAAAATTCCTTCTTTGTTTAGAGGCTCTCTAGTTTGAATATCAACTTCTCTAAAAGTCAGGTGATTGTTACTAGTGCTTCAGATATTGAAGCATCCAAAGTAACTAATATGCTTAATTGCAACCTGGGCTCCTTTCCTTTTAAGTATCTGGGTCTTCCTGTTTCCCCCTTCAAGCTTTGTGATAGGGAGTTTGCACCATGTGTTCTCAAGGTGGTTAATAGAATGATGTCTTGGAGAGGTATTCCTCGGGTAGTCGGGTTCGTCTTATCAATCCTTGTCTCTCCTCCTTGTCGATGTTCTTAATGCGGTTATACCGGCTCCTGGATGGGATACATGCCGGTTATGACAAGCATTGGAGTGGCTTCTACTAGAATACCATGAACAACAAAAAGACGTACATGCTAGTAAAGTTGAAGATTAACACCTTTGTTATGAAAAGACGCCTTATCCTTAAATGGTGGTGGCAGATCCTTTCTCCAGTCCCCGGGTTTCGTGGTTTGGTATTCTTAAAGCTAAATACTTCCCCAATGGTAGCCCTCTTTTTGCATCTGTGGGTGGTTCTTAGTTTTCGCGTCAGCTAATAAAGGTTAGAGACGAGTTTAAATCTCTTGTTAAGTTCACTTGTGGCGATGGGTCGTATGTTCGGGTTTGGCTAGATTGGTAGCATCAAGATGGCTTTGTTTGCTCTTCCTTTCCTTTTTGTTTTCTCCTCCCTCCCAGATATTTCCATTCGCATAACTCTCACGTAGAAACTTGGACATCGACCTCCATTGGACGCTCTCTCCCAAATAGTTGGAGCATTGGCATCACTTTGTTCCTATCCACCCTATGCTCTCGAAGACAGTAGACGCGGTTCTTTGGCCTCACTCTTCATCAGGTTGTTTCTCGATTAAGTTCTTGTATTCTAAATTGATGCAAGATGTTGTTTCGAATCTCTTTGATGGAATCTGGAAGGTTATAATTCCCCTTAAGATTAAGATTATTATGTGACAGGCCATACGCGGCAAGTACTGATCACTGACCAGATTAAGAAGAGGAATGGGCGTGCGTATGAATTTTATGCGCTTTTTGGATCTATTGAAAATTCTGATCATATTTTGTCTGGTTGCCCTCTTGCCATTATGCTTTGGAGTTGCCTTAGGTATTGGTTGTGTGATTCTTGGGCTCCCTTTTTTCATTATCTCGGGCCTCTGGCTAGCTCCCTAGTGGGACGACCTACATGTTTTTTGGGGGTTGGGTTCTCGGCCATGTGTTGGGTTCTTTAGGCCACCAAGAACAAATTTACAATGTAACTCCTCTTCCCCTCTAAGTCACTTGACTGCATTTTCAAATTATCAATTATTTTGCAACAATGGAGATCATTGATTAAGTAGGGCGACAAGGACGGTGTGGAGCTGATGATCTCGTGTTAAGGATACGATGCACTCCATCTTGAGTAGGGATCAATCACAGCAGTCCTAGAGGGGTATTGTTGTTCTAATGCTTTTACTCATGTGTTATCGGTTTTTTGGCTCGACTGTGTGCCATGAACTTATTTGCGTGTTGTGGAGGTTGTACTTTTTTATTTTATGTGGGTTCAACTATGTGTTGTTTGCACTGTAGTGGTTTGTGGTGCTTGTTAGCTTTATTAATATAAATTCAGATGTATGAAAGGTTCCCTTCTACATCCGAGCTCAAATGAATTCTGATGAACAGGAAATTCAAAAAATATTCAAATAATCTGAATTCATTTTACGGCAGACTTTGACAAATGTTCTAAGAGCTTGCAGAATTTCAGTACGAAATCACATTCTTGGAAGTCATAGCAAAAAAATAGTGCTCCAAAATGCTTTTGAAAGTAGTATTTTTAGAATTTCAATTTTCTTTTCTACGACTTTCACAAATGTCATTTCATGATGAAACTTTGTGAGATCTTAATACATTTGTCAAAGTTTGCCATGAAAAAATTTAAGATTTTTTTTAATAGTTTTTGAATTTACTGTTCACCCGAGTTCATTTGAGCTCGGGTGCAAAAACATCGCGTCCCAGATGTATGCCTTTTATCTAAGAACAAAATTGACTAGGCATCGACCTTTCTTAGTTATGAAATGGCCAAAGCTTTTGACTCATGTTTTAAAGAAAAAACACCCGACACTTGTAGGTCGTCTTCAAGAACACATGACCAAACATTGAATAGTTTAGCTAGTCAAATCAACTCCGCCTATTCTTCGTTGCCTCGACGTTTTAAACCCAACTCATGTACCACTTTCATCGGCCAACAATCAAACCCTTGGACCTTCTTCAACCCCAGAATGTGATGAGTCAACATTGACGTGTCAAACGAGTACGTCCATAAGAGCTCTTTGGAGTCATCAACCTGTTATCCAGTGTAACTTTGAGACGTTGAGGATGTGTGTATCTCTCTCCATGAACAGCTCCTTCACGCCATTTTCGTAGGTATCCACACCATCGTCGTGTCTCTGCTCCTCCTTTCTCGTGAGATTCGGTCAGTGTTTGTATTCAATGAATCCAATTGGATTGGGGTCCTCGTTTATCTATGTTCCTATGTTTTCAGGTTGGATCATTTTGATCTATGTTTGTCTTCATCAGTGACAATTGTTGTTCTGATGCGTTGGGTTTTATTGGGTATTAGCACGATGACTTTTCGACTATCTACTATAACAAGGTTCGCCCGACTCTGATAAGGAGGAAGGGTGACGGCGGCACGTCTTCGGTTCGTTCAGGTGCTTGCAATCATCGCTAGGTGGTTTATAGCCCTAGATGTAATTTTTACTTGTAGTGTTCTTTCTATTGCCTTGACATGTGATGAATAGATACAAAGTTTTTCAGTAAAAAGAGAATGAAAAAAAACAGTGTTTCCCCTTTTCCTTCAGAAGAGGGTAAAATGGTAATGGAAATGTGACCGGTGTAGCCTTTTCCTTTTTGAGTGACAGAACGACCGATGTACCTGATGCAATGGGGACGTGTGAAGGAAACCCAAACCGTCAGACGTAACCCAGACAGTCACAACATGACTTGGAGGGTGCGTGTGTACACGAGAAGGACACCTGCGTGGGTGGATGGGAGCGGAGCAGTTATAATTGCTTCCACGTCCACGCTGGGCATGCGGCAACGCGACCACACATGTGGCCTGCCCGCAAAGGCGCAAACCATCTACGTAACGTATGAGCTATCGAGTGTTCATTCATGCCAGAAAGCGTTTCCGTTTTGAACTCACTCACGTGTTCGTACCCAACTGTTCATTCACCCGATGAATCTACTCCCAGAACATGTAGTATTACTTGCCTGTCAGCTACCACGGTCGCCGTCGCCAATTCAGCTGGCACGTGAACAGTCACTAAGCTCCGAAAATTGTTTCAAAGCCAAGAAATATCTTGCAAAAAACCTCCCGTCAGAATCAGACGATGAGAAGGAAGCCAACTGTGGCAAGTCTGCCGCTGGCCTGGTAGGTGAACTGGTGGGGCGAATGGGCTGGAAGGGGCCAGGAAGACGAGCCTGCCGCACGCAGCTGCGCTCTCTCTCTCTCTCTCTCTCTCTCTCTCTCTCTCTCTCTCTGCCGACGATGCTGACGCCGCGGACAAAATCCCAAAAACAAGGGGAAGAAAACTGTATGTTTGTGTTTACTGAGACTTGTTGTTTTGCGCCAGACCACGCGCGCTGCCGGGTTGCGTGTACGCTGCATCCGAATGACACGCTCGTTCCTATCGTGCCAGGATTTATCAAATTTTAGCCCAAGATCCTTGCCGAAAAAACAGAAATGGCCCAAGATTGAGAAATAGGAAAATGAGCGCCAGGACTCGTGTTGCCATGGAAATGTCGTCTGCGTGAAGACGAACGACGAGCGTCTCGTACATGGGGACATGCAGGCAACGTTCGTCTCCGTATGATCACCGTCTGTAACATGATTTTGCCACCCACCAATGTCTGATCTTGCAGCGTATAGCTGTTTTCCAGGCGAGTAGGCTGGCGAACTATCAGGTGAAAAACTGCATTTTTTCATCATATTCATAGGCCGGCAGATCAATAAGCAACGGCACAGATTCAAGGTGGGGTCGTGACGAACCGCTTAAATTGACATTTTACGCATCACCCCCTTCCTCTCGGGCGCCTTGCACAACTTCCATGTGCAGCTGACGACGAGCCGCGCCGGTGATCTACACCACATCTACCTCCTCGGGCGGAACTACCGCCGGCAAGGGAGGTCGGCGGATTGTTGACGTGCAAGATCGCTTAAAATGGTCTCTACTAGCAGCTCTCGTTGGAGGTCTTTGAAACGTACTCCCTCTAGTGATCTATAAAGGCTCTTATATTTTAACACTAGTATGCCGTCTAGGTGATCCGTTATAATGAGCACGAGCAAAATCTTCTTGCCATGTATCGTGCCCAAACCGATTTATATGATGCATCAAATAAATGATTGACGGGGCAGATGTCTAACCAAAAGAGAACATCGCCATGGGAGGCGTTTTGGCAAAGCATGAGCTGGTATAACCTGTCCCTTGCATTGGATTTTGTCGAATCAACCTTGAAGAAATTTGGGAGTTCAAAAATTAGGCACACAGCAACGTATTATGGCTCCGTCTTGTTGGAAAAGAATGTGTACTGCTTCTCTATACAATTGCAAGTAGTACTAAAATTGCATTGGACAGTCCATTTCAGTATTATTGCATGTACTATTCAAGTCCAGGAGGATATAAGAAAAGTGTGGTTCCAAATCATCAAAAATTGTTTTACTGCGTTGAACAAGAATGGTGCTGCAACAACAGTGGGATTCCAACGAGAAAACCAACTTACACATAGCCATATACTATAATTAATCGAAATCTCTTGTGCTTTCACCAGATTGAAAGCCAAAACAACAAAAAGGTCAACCAAAAAACTCTTGCTGGTAGTTTTAGCCGTTTGCAACAATTTCATGGATCCTGTCACTGACCTCCGGATCATCTGATCTGACTGCTAGCTTCATGGCCACTTCTTTCGGCCCGCTGATTCCAAATGAAAGTCTCACCAAAACTTTCACATTACCAATGAAGACACCTGAGAGCAGGCAAGTGTGCGATCTCGAATTGTTTTGGACAACATCAGTTCCCTACAAACCAAAAGACAAAGGCAATCAAGATTAAGATTACAACTTCAAATTACTGCAGTCTATCATTACCAATTAAGAAAAAATAACAAACTAAAGTAAAATATCACAAATTAGTACACCAAGGCAACAGTACTTATTTCATGGAAAAATAGATGAAGAAAACATACCTCGCAAGGCTGCATGCCGAGGATGCTTATAACAGCACTCACAGCCTCGGCTAAGCTCTCCCTAACACCGAGTCCATACTCATCGACCCGCTCACTTTCCGGATCCATGCTTTCCCAAGCATTTCGGAAGTTTGAAACCCCCACCTTCAACATGTAATCAGCAGAAATGATTTCAAAATCTTCTAGCTGATACTCGTCCTCAACACCATCATCCTCAGCTTCACCTGTGGACGAATCAACCTGAAATATAGCACAAGTTGAGTAAAGCACGTCAGTTCAATTTGGACCATTAAATTCAATTAACCCAGAGAGACACAGAAAGCAGTCATGTTTATTACATGTAGAAGCACACCCAAGCCCCAAACTGACAATTTCTTACTCTCAAAAACATGTACGATTCTAGACAGAAATGTTGAAAGAACTCAACTATCAGAGTTGAGAACATATGTAGGTTATATTTTACCCTAAAATCTTATGTCTGCTAAAAGGGTAAATAGTACTCCCTCCGTCCAATAATATAAGATCTTATTACATCCAATAGACTCACATATTGGATACATGACTAAAAAAGTGAACCTAAAATGAGTACCGACAGGACGAAGGAATCATCTGTACGGAGAATGGAAAGAGTAGAATACTGATAAAGTCAGCCCCAAAATGAGGAAACATTTAGGGGATATCGTTTGGTTAAGCTAACATTGATTCTAGGGCACAAACTGAGTTCAAAAGTGAAATAGCTGAGACAAGGCACCAATTTCTGAAAGAAAATCATGAGAAGCCTGCTTGATTTGATCTTCGCATGAGGGTATTTGATTGAGAGTATTTGACAACATTGATAGCGGGAGTATTACAACCAATACCTCTTTAACAATGAATTTCAATATATTTGAGAACTTCCCAGTGGCAAGGACACCTTCTTGCTTTTCGAAGGCCACAAAGGTCTGTCCAGGGGAATCATAAGGTAAGGATCTTAAAGGCTTCGATGCAACTTCTGAAAATTCTTCTGCCTCGGAAGCGTCAACAAACACCACGACCTGGAATAGAAGAGTTCAGAAAGGCAGTAACACTAAAAAATACATATTGCAGGCATATTACATGAAAGAAGTTGCTTACCTCTTCAAGCAGTTGTTCAGGTATTGTGTTTGTACAGTTGTACTGAAGCACAACATGCCCATCATAAATGTGCTTCACGACATTGACTGAATATTCGGTCTCGGCTTCAGTCAATTCAACAGGTGTTGACGACTGGAAAAAAGAATAAAAAGATAATAGATCAGATATGTACAAGAGCCCTCAAAGCATATGCTTGTCTTCCATGAAAAAGACCACGCCATACTGACCTTAAAGAGTTTTCCAAAACCAGCAAACTCGGGAATGGATGAAAGAAGCTTCTCATAGGATGCATCAATGGTAGGAACAGGGCCATTGACAGTAGATGCTGGCCCTGTTGATTTCTTGCCTGTAGCCTTTTTCTCAGCAAGGGGTTGTGATTTTGTTTCCATTGGTACAGATGAAATATCAAAAGGTACCTCTGATGGTTCCTGCCATCATATTACAAAAAAGTAAGTCTCCAACAAATAACATTAAATAATAACAGTGTTGAGATGCATACATAATTCCGCAGGCTGGCCTCCAAGTTAGCTAGCGGAACATCAAGTGAACCAAAGAGAAAGTCAGTCACATCCTTCTCAGTCTCACCAACAGTAGCTTCCCCGTCAAGCAATTTGATGTAAAGTGTCGCTCTGTCACGCACCTAGAAGGTAGAAAAATAGTATATGATATGTCAGAGAAGAAAAGGCTTCTTGCCAGGAAGGCGTTGTTTGACTAGTCATTTTTATCTGAAGTAACAGTTTACTTCGCAATTGGTACTTTCACAGATAAAGTTGTGTATGGATGAGGAAGAAACAAAACAAAAGGTGAGGGATTCCAAAGTTAAAAGGACCACTAAAATATACAGAACACGTCATATACTCCCTTCGTTCACTATTATAAGATGTTCTAACTTTTTTTCTAAATCAGATGTATGTAGACACGTTTTAATGTGTTTGTTCATTCATTTCAGTCCATATGTAGTCCATATTGAAATATCAAAAACATCTTATACTCCCTCCGTCCGGAAATACTTGTCATAGGAATGGATGTATCTAGATGTATTTTAGTTCTAGATACATCCATTTGTATTCATTTATGCGACAAGTAATTCCGGACAGAGGGAGTAATAGTGAACGGAGGGGGTAGTTTCTTAAGTGAAATTTTTCACTGACCTCATCATCACCGTCAAACAGGCAACGCCTCAAAAGGACGAATATGCGAGGCTGCAATGACAAATGATGTTAGTGCAACAACTTACTAGTGAACTAGAGAAAAGCCAAGCAATGCAAGAAAATATATAACAAAGTGTATGTATGTTGAAGTACCTTGAGTGCATCGACCAAAGCACCAAACTTTGCCAATGTACTTACTGCACTAGCTCGAACAGTGGCATTTTCAAGTATCACCCTATTGTATATATAGCGTATGTATTTACTAGGGTCTGATGTCTTTGGCCCTTCGTTTCCCAAAAAGTGAAGGATCTGTTCCAAGATTAAAAAACAGCAATTCCATTAGAATTTCGTAATATATCATGACCTTGGGGTTTGTGTCAAAACTGCTTCTACATTCTTGAAGGAGAACGAACTTAATGCAGAGAAGTAAAAAAGATCAACAATCATTTGCACATGCTAATCAGCTTATCTGATCAGTTTTGCGCTATGACAATACAGCTTATCTGATCAGTTTTGCTTATTTCCTACTTCCATAACCATGTTCCAGCGGCAGATTATAAAGTAAGTCAGCACAACACAGTTCAGCAACCACAAACCAAGTCTTAGGCATTTGAAAATCATTTTCTCTTGTTCAAAATGGCAGCTTATTCTGCGAACTGTAGGAAACAAAGCAAAATGTCTGCAGCTAGTTATAGTTTCAAGCTGCCTTATTTTTTGTTTATGTTTTTTCAGAAGGAAATCTTAAAGACCTAGAGAGCAGAAGGTAAATAATTAGACTATAAATTAGGAGACACTACAAAGTTACAGTATCTTCGTAGTTAGTTTTCCAACAAAGGATGAATTGGAAATCACCTGAGTGGACAGATATGTGAATTCACAGTCTTCGATGAATTCACATAAGTGAAATAAACCACTTTCTTTAGCATCAGGAATATCTCTAATGAGTATAATAATTGAATCAACTATAGCTTTCTTGTAATCAAAACCACCCTCTTCACGTAAAATATTGCTCAAAAAGTTCATCCTGCGCCGATCACAAACATGTACAGAAATTAGAAGTGCCGATAACAAACAAGTGGCAATTCTTCATCAATAATATTAGAAACATATGCTACATACAGTGAGCGATATTTGAGGGGGAACTTCAAGCACAAGGATCTTATTGCTTCTACAACAACAATCTTGAATTCATCGGCAATGTCTGACATAAAGTTGGTCATCTGTTTCATTAAACGATCAACGCTTGATTCATTGCCTGTCTTGAGCAGTGTGGTAATTGCAAGGGTTGCGATACTCCTGTTCTGATCAGAGATTAAACTCTCCATATCTATGTTACAATTGGTAACGGCCAAAGGATGAGTTGATGCAACCTGTAAAGTATCAAATGAACACTGGATCATTAATAGGAACAAAGAAACATGCCAAGGTAGTAATGAGCATGCAGTCCCATAAATGGTTTTAGTTCAACACTTATTTCCTGTCGGAGGGAATATAAAATTGTGGTGCCAGCTACTGTTAGGGAACAGAAATAAATAACAGTGGTGTGATTGCTTGAGCTTCCCCAAATTATGAACTTTGTAAACAGGATTAATGTTCTGCCAGACAAAAAAATCAATTGGTCAAGGCCTATTCCCTACATGGGCATTAACAATGATGGTAGTTTTTGTATAGTAAACCATCATACTAAGTGTTCAGTAAAATAGTGATTGGAGTGACCTGTAAAAACAATAGGATGACGATACAGAAAACCAACAAGATGGCAGTTGCACCTTCCCTAGAAGATGCAAGTGGAATGTTATGGTCAACAATTTATCATCCCTTATCCACGGTTGGAATGGACGTCAGGAGTGTATCTAATATTTCAGACTTTAGGCCGTTGACTTAGGGAAAACATGCTAACTTCCAAGTCAATTTAACACGAACACACAAACGGATAAAATGAAGAAATAAAACTAGGCATCCTAAAACATCAGGTTTGATTGGAAAATTGTGATACAAACAAAATCATACAAATTACATAGGAACAATAATTCAAGATACATTTAAACTGGACAATATAAACTAGCATCTGTGAACAAACTAACCTTGTTAAGTGTGCGAACAGCGGCAAATCTAAGCACGGGTTTGGACGAACTTAAGAACAATTGCAGCACGGTGATTGCAGGTGTAAGCTCGCGGCTGGTGACACCATTTAGATCAGTTATTGCTCGTGCAGCCTCAAGTATTACCATTTCGGCTTTGTTCCGGAGACAGGACTCCAGGAAATCAAAGAAAGGGCGATCTCCACCTTGTGTATTCATACCTGATTCTCTAATAACCTGTTTATACCAGTCATGTTTCAGATATCTACGCATATACAATTCTGCAGAATGCAAAAAATCAGAAAACAGTACCTGGCTAGTGTACCGGATAAGTAGGCACTGAGCCAGAGGTGAGCGAACTGAACCCCTTGTCAGGCTAGTGACAAGCTTGCTAACAGCCAACCGGTCATTTTGCCTAATCTGAAAATTTAGAATGAAAATATGAAATGTACATGTTTAGATAGCCCAGTAGGAAGAAAGCAAACAAAAAGTCAAGTGTCATTCATAGATCATTTGGCAGAGGTACAGCATGTTTTCACGGACATACTTGGTACAGGATTGCTTTGAGAGGTACTTAGTATTGCATGTTTTCGAGAGGGTACTTATTATAACATGTTCCCAAAAGGGAACTTAGATAGCAAGCTTCCAAACGAGTACGTAGAAATAATATATGTTGTTTAAAATAGGTGAATTACATATCTGCATGTAGCTTGATTCATTTGAAAAGGTTTCAGAGATGTATGCCACTACTACTTAAATGGAGCACAAAACATGAACTCACTTGATGAAGAAGAGCAAGGGCATGAAACTGAACAAGAGCAGCTCTCGACTGTACAGCCTCCTGAACCTCATTGCTCCATCTTTTCACAACTTCCGGACTAGTCTGTTCAGAATTAAAGGATATGACGAAAACATTGATCAGGATCTGTAGCTGTCACCTGTCAGTAACCTGCAATTGCATAAATGCACAAACTAAAATGTAGCACGCACCTGAAGCAGGTAAATGCCACTAACAAGAGCCGCACTGGAAACAACGGGGTTCTTGTCAACGATAGCTTGCTTCAAATACCTCTCGATTTGGGTGAGAAGAGTTGAATCAATGATGCGGCAAAGAACTCTAATAGCATTAGCACGATACATATCAGTCTTGCTATTCATATCCTTCATCAGGGAACTTGTCACTATAATAACCTACACCCGATGAAACACAGATGAAGTCAATCTCAGAGCCCACAAATTCACATAACTGCAAAGTAGATGCCAGCATTCAGCAACCTCATCTGCTGACGGCGAGAGTTCCTTGATCATGAGGTACACCATCCTCCTAAGTCCAGCATCCTTGGACTGAAACAACTTGGTCGTAGCGAAGAAGACCTCTGTGGCCTCTACCTACAAAAATTAACACGCTGAGATACCTATCCAAGAGCACGGGTCCTGGAACTAGCACAGAATCATCACTTTCCATGATCGACAGAAAAATAGCACTGCAAAAACATGTGATTCTCTGTACTCTTGGATCCCCAGTTTAAAACATGTACAATTTACGTTTTTACTCTGCTCATTATGTTCCAATAATGTTATTTAGGGTGTTGAACTTAAGCAAAATAGCAGTTACTTCCAAAAAAAATACCAATGTTAAAACTTCAAATTTTCGTGATTGCACATGCGTTATGCCAAAGACATGTGGTTCAATCAAACAATATTGGCAACTTTACAATGCTGCAGCTAAATGTCAACAGCCAGGCCCAGCAATTTGAATCCAGAAGCATAGCTAAAACATGATAGAAGAAAAATGAGATATACTGCATTGGAGTACCTTGGTAAAGGTGTCGCCCTGGTTGAGCAGATATAG
This sequence comes from Hordeum marinum, assembly GCA_022496015.1. Taxonomy (NCBI): domain Eukaryota; kingdom Viridiplantae; phylum Streptophyta; class Magnoliopsida; order Poales; family Poaceae; genus Hordeum; species Hordeum marinum. The sequence goes on along the minus strand of CM039672.1, from coordinate 212,800,929 downwards.
AAGCTTGGTGATCACCTATGGCAATAGACGATGCATCAATATTCATCCGAAGAAGTGAAATCGGAAGGGCGTTCGAGTTGAGAAGTGAGATCTAGCGGGAGGAGGATCAAAATGGGAGTGGGCAAGCGCACCTGGCAGCATCGCCGCGCGTCAAGCTGGGGGTCGTGGAAGACACGGGCCTCCTGCAGGACGGCGCCCTTCTCGATGCCGAGGAACGGCGAGTAGTACTCTGCAGCGAGCAAACGAGCATTCAGCCCCAGCACATTACACCGCACATGGGCATGGGAGCGGCGATCCGCGCCGCGATCGCGCCAGATCTAGGGTTCGGCGGGCAGCGGATCTGGGCACGCGCGACCAGACGCGCGAGCCCGCGAGCCGGCAAGAGGGAGAGGGGGAGCTCCCTCGTGCGTGTGTGCGTACCTTCCTCGTCTAAGTCGTCGTCCTTCTTCACGACGAGCGGCTGCGACATGGCCGCTACTGCGGTGGAGCGATGCGCGCGCGGATTGTGCGCCCGGGTCGACCGACGACGCCGCGAGAACGGCGGTGGGGCGCGGCGGCGCGAGGGCTCCCGCGAGTCCTTGTCTCGCTGTTTTGCAAGGGAGGACTGAACGGGAGAGAGGAGGAGGAGGAGCCGCTTACAGAAGTGGAGAAGCGAGCGGCATGGACGATGGATCTGAATCTGGAAGACGGCGGGTGGGCGGGGCGGGGGCAGAGTAAGGTGCAAGCGTGCGTGTTTACTTTCGAGTTTCGATTCGATTGAACGATGGCCACCGACGTATTTTTCTCTAATGGACTCCTTGATGTTTTCTAAAGATTTTCATGAAGAGGATAGAAATTATTAGGAAATTTTAACTATGTATATGAGCTATTTGCATGCCAACTGTTTAAATCTGACATTAAAAAATTTAAATTTTCTAGTGAACGTCCAAATTTGTCATGCAAAAACAGATAAAAATGTCATGCTTGTGTATAAAATTTGTCATGTTCTAAAATCAAAATTATCATGTGGTGTAAAAAATTGTCATGTTGCAGTGAGTGATTGTCATGTGTTCTATCGGGATCCAAAGTACCTTAAGACGTCAGATTATCAAAACACTAAAAACCTAACATCAGTTTATGTCGGGATCTTATTTGCGTGATACGATCGAATCTATGCGTGTTTTATCTAATCAAGCAAACTTGCAATATTGAATTCCTTTTATCTGATCAAAATAGGTCGACAATTCTTAGTAACAAATAATTTATTTGATGAATATGTAGTTTGATTAACGGTAGTCCATAACATCCTTATGCTAACAAAATCCATGCTCTTCAAGGTGACGAGTTTTTTTAAAACCCCAAGGCGAAGAGTCGTGAAAGTGCAACTCTTAGATATCCCAATAAAAAATTTATTAAGTGCATTTCAGTTCAGTCTTGTGATTTAAAGTGGAACATCCACGGACTCGTACCCATAATTTCTCGGGTTGTTGTTTACCCAAAGCTTTTTGTATTTATAGGTTTTTTTATGAATACAAATTCACACTAAAGCCATACCAAAAAGAGGACACAAACAGATGGTGATGTAAAGGTGTTGGAGCATCGATCCATCCAATATCTACACCGTCGGTGGGATAATTGGACTAATTTTGGGCTGAAAATTGAAGCACGAGCCCGGACCGAATATTACATCGAACAACAAATCAAAGCTTGGGCCCGGTCCGAGAACAAGCCCGGCTCCACCCGACACAAAAAATTTCGAGCCGTGCTTGGGTCGGTTCGTCGGGCCGGGATGCCCATGCACATGTCTAGTTGGGACATGCGCTCTAATTTTCTCCATATATTGTGTTTCACTAAAAAATGAACGGACATCACGTGATATGAATCGCGAGTGGGTTGAGGCCACGGAATAGGTGAACGTTTTCGGGGCAGGTGACATGTTTGGATCCATTAGTGATCCCCCGTGTTGTGTCATCGGTACAAAAAAGATTTGGAGTTGTATCATGGAACATAATCTTGGAAAATAGTGCCACCAGTGCGTCTTGCCGTGGCGAGCTAAAGGGAAATGGATGTTTCATGAGCCCCAAAGTGCACGATGACACATGATGATGACAATAGCGGTGAAGATGATGAGGCTCTTGCTGGATTTGGTGAACATAAGATTGAATCTTTGCTACCATGTTATTTTTACAATCTGCTCCCGTGCCTTTTTTTTGTTGTTCGTTTCTAAGTAATTTCAATTAAGCTTGGTGAAGTTGGCCTACGGAGTTGGAACTAACATGGATTTCAGAGTTTAAAAAACACCGTTGTCGGTGGGTGTAGTACATGTGTCGGACGAGTAGGGAGGAGAGATAGCGACATTGCAAGTTGCTTCTGAATGGTATCCAACATAAACAAAACAAACTAGTAAAATATGTTTAACCTTCAGGCCTCCAAGATGGACAAAGGGGTTCGTATCTGTGTCCCTATGCATGAAATCTTGGTTTATAACCCGTGCCTGAATTTCTCTAGAGCAATCTTTGTGCATCTGTGCAAAATTAAATTTCTTACTTTTTTGCAGGTACATATGAACACCACAAGCTCGTTGATGAGGGTAAGGATCACCGAACCCTAGGACAACAGGATGAAGAGGAGCATGCATGTATATGGATGTTTGTGATGCTTTCTTATTGAAAGAATGTCTCTGTTGCCAGTAACAAGTGGACATGCTTAGAGGTGTGCAATGTCGGTCAAATGGTTGACTAATGGTAGGCTTTAAGTTACCAGACGAGTGTCGCACGGTCCAATGTCAAAGACAGTTGTCCTCGTGAGAGTTAACACTATTTTTTATAGGAGTAGTGGCATTTTCTATGGTCATTCTGAGATATATCGACGTGCAACTTTCATAGTTACCTTCCATGACTTGAGTTCATTATTATCTTGCTTTGCATGATCAGATAGAGTTGGCATGACATTTGTGGCAAGGCTACCATTCATCATTATTATATGTTACCCTAGATCATTCCACATCATGATACACTGTTAGGGACATTCATTTGTAGTCATCATATTTCCTAAGTTATGAATAAATAAAAGTGTGACGTTATCTAGAGTGTTGCCCCTACTTGTGAGGAATAAAAAAGGGCCAAAAAGATCCTAAGAAAAAGAGTCGAGAAAGAGAATAATACTATCATTTATACACGGTTATGATTTAGAGTAGCACCATGTACTTCATATAGAGAGTTTTCATATAATACATCATCATACTAGTGGGATATTTTATATTATAGAACTTGGCTTGTTTATTCCAATGACAGATTTTCTCAAAACGTTCGGGGTCTTCATGGGTAAGTAAGTTGGATGTACACCCACTAGTTCATTTGGAGAGCTTTCATACATTTATAGCTTTAGTGCACCTATTAAATGGCAAGCCCTACTCCTCACACTAATATCAATAGTAAGGCCTCTCCATTGCCTAACAGTCAGTTGCATTGGTGTGGGACTTTCTCGGTGTTTGTGTTTTTTTAAAACCTCCATCGTCATTCTATTCGACATCTAAGTGTGAACACCAAGGCTTGTGACCTTGGCATTAAGTAAAGTGGTGATTTGTTGAAAAGGGAGAGTCATGAATTCGGTTACTTGACCGATGCTCTGGGTTGTGTTATGGCAAGGTGTTTGAATATGATAAAGCCTTGAACGATTGGAACAACGAATTTGATACATACAAGTATTGATTGTTATAACATGAAAACATTGAACCATGAAAAGCAAGAGTAATGTTATTTGCATGTTTTGATGTTACTTTTATTATTAACCGTGGATTATTGCTTTCAATCACTATTATCTTGGGTTCACAACACATTACATCATTGGATCAAGATTGTGCTAGGTAGAATTCCACATCAAAAATTATTTTTGTTTTATCATCTACCTACTCGAGAACGGGCAAGGATTAAGCTCGGAGATGCTGATACCTCTCAAACGTATCTATACTTTTGTATTTTTTGCATACAATTATAATATCACTTTAATTATTTTTATAGCAATTATATTATTTTTCTAAACCAACATGTTAATTTAGTGCCCAAAGCCTGTTGCTATTTTCTGCATGTTTTTTATTTCGTAGAACATCCATATTTACGAAGGTTAAAAAACCTAAGGATTTAATACGATTTTCCCCATGACCCGAAGATTCCAGAAAGTGTCGGAACTTGTCGAGGGGCATCCACGGGCCCCATGCATCCACATGACGCATCTTGGGGCGACTCGCGCCGGTAGACCGCGTGGACCCCCGAGCACCGCATGCCGTTCATTCTTCCACCTACAAAATCCATATTTCATGAAACCCTCCATGCCAAATTTCTCCGTTTCTTTGTCACCGCAAGTTTCTGTTCCGAGGGAATCCAATTTGGAGGCCTATTCCGGCACCGTGTCTAAGGGGGAATCCGTCATCAAAGGCTTCTTCATCAAGCTTGCTGCCCCCATGACCATGTGTGAGTAGTTCCTTTGTGACCCTATGGTCCATTGGAGTAACTAGATGACATCCTATCTCCCTTATGATTCAATGCAAAGTTCTTGTGAGCTGCCTTAGATGATCGGGGTCCATATGATGTAACTGGTGGTGTGTTTATTGGGACGTGATGAATTGTCTCTCTGTGATGAGTTTGTTCATTGAGATCAACTGAATCTTTCGAAGTTTCTTTGTTATATAATTGAATAGCTTTGTATGCTCCCCGATCTATTTGTCTTCTTTGGCCAGGTTTGATGGGTAGTTCTTTAGAGGGAGTTGCGCATTGTACTGGGTTAATATCTTGTGTGATTTATATCCGAGTGACAGAAAGGGACAAGACACATGTTGTCTTCCTGCCACTAAGGATAAAACAATGGATTATTTATAACAATGGATGATATTTTTACTGTCTACATTATGTCATCATGCTTATTGTAATGCTTTGTTTGTCATTAACTTAATACGTTGAGATGCATGTTGGATAGCGATTGTGGGATATAGTTGTAGAAATCACATACATAATGTGTTTGGGATATAATCCCATGATATAACCTGCCCTATTGGGTCGGGTCATTGTTATGGTGACTTGTGAACAATACTCAAGGTGGGCCATGATGTTGACGACAAGACTGGCAAGGCGGCTTACCAAGTAAGCCGGTTGGCGGCCCAATACACGAAGACGGTGAATCAAGGCCCGAGAGATGGAAAGTCACCAGGAGTTTCCTTGCTTAGGAGGCAAGGCGAGTTAGAGACATACTTGGTCACGAAACATAGCACGACTCGGACTCTTGTAAGCCCAGGGTCTGGACGTGTATATAAAGGCAAGCCCGTGAGACCAATAGACTTAAGTTACAATCGATCAATAGCTAGGTCAAGCGAATCCGCTCCCTTGTATTGATCACCAAGCAATAAGCAGAAAAGCAGGAGTAGGCTATTACCTCAATCGTGAGGGGCCGAACCTGGTTAAACCGTGTCTCTCGATTCCGATCAATCCCGTCAATCTAACCTCCCAATTATGATGGCCTCACGTCTAAGTCCTCACACTAGGACATCTGCCATGACAAAACCACGACAGTTGGAGCCCGCTATGGGGCCAGCACATGGTGGTTTCGAGTTCCTTAAGGGCACTTTCCCAGGGATCGAGGGATATGCCATTGGTAGGATGACAAAGAGTCGCAGCTGCAAGCTCTACATCAACGATGCCGACTGGGGCCTCGAGGCCGACTCAACTGAGTATGGATATCGGGTCCCCTTCGGCAAGATTCATGTCTTCATTGGCAAGATCGGCGAGTCAGGATCCAAGCCGAACATCTACACCGACCTCGTCGAGTTGGCTCGGCGCGCGCAACCCGCCCGGAGTCAAGCCGCCGAAAGCATGTCTTTGTTGTTTTTGTGCAAGGCGCAGAACTAGAGGAAAACTTTGTGTCTGGGGTAGAGTCTCTCGTCTATTCAGATGAAGGCTCCTCGACCGGAGAGACAAAGTCAGTTTATCGGCTTGAAGACGGCGGGTTCGGGGACTGTTCCGATGGCGACAGTATTCCGGACCCCTATGAGTCGTCATGCCGAGCCGCCATATTCATGGTCAGGACGGCGCCGACTCACCAATTTATGGCGCCCGGAGCAACAACAACAATTAACCTGCCAGCGCCGGCTTCTAGGGTGTCTGGCTTGGTCACGCCATCAGCTCAGGTTCTATGTGAGCTGATGACCACCCTAACAATCCTACTAGGGACTGAGGACACTGTGGAAAATCAAGAAGAATGCAATGCGGAGATTTCAAATATACGGGAATAGATGACCAAGGCCCAGGAAGACATTAACACTGAGAACACCTGGACAGCTACACTACAAGCTCAGGTTAATGAAGAAGCAGATCATCTGAAGACAGACGCGTGCGACTTAGCCTCAATCAAAATGCATCCAATGCAGTTTATCGGACGAGGCACCAATGTCGTTTACCCCTAGTCCATGAGTCCAAGCATTTGTTCAACTCACCAGGAGCAGGCCCAAGTACTCCAGGAGCGCCAGTTATACCCCAATTGGCTTTAGAGATGCCTAGGGACAGGGCGGCGGCTCAACCTCACCAGCCGGAGTTGGGTCAGTGGGAAGAACCAAGCCCAAAAAAGCCCCTCATCCAGGCGACACCGCAACATTTTTTGACACCGCCAGGGCACTTCTCCAATCCGATGGATAACATGGTGGCACCGGCAGCCTGGCTTAGTGCACTCCCTATTGTTGGGGAGTTGTCGATCACGGTTGAAGCCCGGAACGCCATCGAACTATTACAAACAACGATTGTTGAGCTATCTAACTATTCATATAGCCGGCATCGTGTGCATTCAACTCCTTTTCCGAGTCATAGCTATAGCCGACATGCAGAGTCGCCAATAGTCTCCAATAGTGAACGACGTCGTAATCCGCCCTAGAATAACTCGCCTCTTGTTGCGCCTACGGATGCTCAAGCAATTGTGGATGAGGCGAGTGTTGGAAATATGCCCTAAGGCAATAATAAAGTGATTATTATATTTCCTTGTTCATGATAATTGTCTATTGTTCATGCTATAATTGTATTAACCGGAAACCATAATACATGTGTGAATACATAGACCACAACATGTCCCTAGTGAGCCTCTAGTTGGCTAGATCGTTGATCAATAGATGGTCACGGTTTCATGACCATGGAAATTGAATGTCGTTGATAACGGGATCACATCATTAGGAGAATGATGTGATGGACAAGACCCAATCCTAAGCATAGCACAAGATCGTGTAGTTCGTCTGCTAAAGCTTTTCTAATGTCAAGTATCATTTCCTTAGACCATGAGATTCTACAACTCCCGGATACCGTAGGAATACTTTGGGTGTGCCAAACGTCACAACATAACTGGGTGGCTATAAAGTTACACCATGGGTATCTCCGAAAGTATCTGTTGGGTTGGCACGAATCGAGACTGGGATTTGTCACTCCGTGTGACGGAGAGGTATGTCTGGGCCCACTTGGTAAGACATCATCATAATGAGCTCAATGTGACTAAGGAGTTAGCCACGGGATGATGTGTTACGGAACAAGTAAAGAGACTTGCCAGTAACGAGATTAAACAAGCTATAGGGATACTGACGATCGAATCTCGGGCAAGTGTCATACCGATAGACAAAGGGAATTGTATACGGGATTGATTGAATCCCCGACATCGTGGTTCATCCGATGAGATCATCGTGGAGCATGTGGGAGCCAACATGGGTATCCAGATCCCATTGTTGTTTATTGACTAGAGAGGTGTCTTGGTCATGTCTACATGCCTCCTGAACCCGTAGGGTCTACACACTTAAGGTTCGATGACGCTAGGGTTATATGGGAATAGTCTACGTGGTTACCGAAGGTTGTTCGGAGTCCCGGATGAGATCCCGGACATCATGAGGAGTTCCGGAATGGTCCGGAGTAAAGATTCATATATAGGAAGTGAGGTTTTGGTCACCGAAAGTGTTTCGGGCATCACCGGTAATGTATCGAGACCACCGGAAGGGGCCATGGGCCCCGGAAGGCTACATGGGCCAAGAGTGGGAGGGAACCAACCCCTAGGTGGGCTGGTGCGCCTCCCACCTCAGCCCAACGCGCAACAAGGGTGGAGGGGGGCAAACCCTAGGTGTGGAGGGCCCTAGGCCCACCCTAGGGCACCGCCCCTCCTCCCCTGTCTTGGCCGTCGCCGCCCCAAGGGCCATCTAGGGCCGACCGTAGCCCTAGGGTGGGAACCCTAGGGGCTGCGCCCTCCCTCCTCCTCCTCCTATAAATAATGGAAGGTTTTTGGGCTGCCCATAACACAAGTCTCTCTCTCTCTCTCGACGCAGCCCTACCCCTCCTCCTCCTCGTCCTCCGTAGTGCTTGGCGAAGCCCTGCCGGAATACCACGCAGCTCCACCGTCACCACGCCGTCGTGCTGCCAGAGCTCTCCCTCAACCTCTCCTTCCTCCTTGCTGGACCAAGGCATAGGAGACGTCATGGGCTACACGTATGTTGAACGCGGAGGCGTCGTTGTTCGGTGCTTAGATCGGAATCCACCACGATCTGAATCGCTGCGAGTACGACTCCACCAACCGCGTTCTTGTAATGCTTCCGCTTTGCGATCTTCGAAGGTATGAAGATGCATTCCTCCTTTGCTCGTTGCTGGTTTCTCCATAGATTGACCTTGCTGACGTATGAATTTTTTTGATTTACTACTACGTTCCCCAACAATGGCATCAGAGCTAGGTCTATGCGTATAATCTATGCACGAGTAGAACACAAGTTGTTGTGGGCATCGATTTTGTTAATTTGCTTGTTGTTACTATTCTTATCTTGATTCGGCGGCATTGTGGGATGAAGCGGCCCTGACCAACTTTACACGTACGCTTACGTGAGACTGGTTCCACCGCGTGACATGCACTTGTTGCATAAGGTGGCTAGTGGGTGTCTGTCTCTCCCACTATAGTCTAATCGGATTCGATGAAGAGGGTCCTTATGAAGGGTAAATAGGAATTGGCATATCACGTTGTGGTTTTTGCATAGGTAAGAAACGTTCTTGCTAGAAACCTATAGCAGCCACGTAAAAACTTGCAACGACAATTAGAGGACGTATAACTTGTTCTTGTAGCACATGCCGTGCAATGTGATATGGCCAAAAGAATGTGATGTGATATATGTGATGTATGAGATTGATCATGTTCTTGTAATAGGATTCACGACTTGCATGTCGATGAGTATGACAACCGGCAGGAGCCATAGGAGTTGTCTTAATTTATTGTATGACCTGCGTGTCAACCATAAACGCCATGTAATTACTTTACTTTATTGCTAACCGTTAGCCATAGTAGTAGAAGCAATAGTTGGCAAGACAACTTCATGAAGACACGATGATGGAGATCATGATGATGGAGATCATGGTATCGTGCCAGTGACAATGATGATCATGGTGCCCCGAAGATGGAGATCAAAGGAGCAAGATGATATTAGCCATATCATGTCACTATATGATTGCATGTGATGTTTATCATGTTTTACATCTTATTTGCTTAGAACGACGGTAGCTTAAATAAGATGATCTCTCACTAAAATTTCAAGAAATGTGTTCCCCCTAACTGTGCACCGTTGCTAAGGTTCGTTGTTCCGAAGCACCACGTGATGATCGGGTGTGATAGGTTCTAACGTTCGCATACAACGGGTGTAAGCCAGATTTACACACGTAATACACTTAGGTTGACTTGACGAGCCTAGCATGTACAGACATGGCCTCGGAACACGGGAGACTGAAAGGTCGAACATGAGTCACATAGAAGATACGATCAACATGGAGATTTTCACCATTGATGACTAGTCCATCTCACGTGATGATCGGACACGGGCTAGTTGACGTGGATCATGTGTCACTTGGATGACTAGAGAGATGTCTATCTAAGTGGGAGCTCATTAAATAATTTGATTATGAGAACTTAATTATCATGAACTTAGTCTAAAATTGTCTTTACAATCTATATTGTAGATCCAATGGCCCACGCTAATGTTGCCCTCAACTTCAACGCGTTCCTAGAGAAAACCAAGCTGAAAGACGATGGAAGCAACTATACGGATTGGGTCCGTAGCTTGAGGATCATCCTCATAGCTTCTAAGAAATTATATGTCCTTGATGCACCGCTAGGTGATGCACCCATTTTCCCAGCAACTCAAGACATTATGAACGCCTGGCAGTCACGTTGTGATGGTCACTCCCTGGTTCAGTGCGGCATGCTTTACAATTTAGAACTGGGGCTCCAAAAGCGTTTTGAGCAACACGGAGCATATGAGATGTTCCAAGAGCTAAGAATGGTTTTCCAAGCTCATGCCCGGGTCGAGAGATATGATGTCTCCGACAAGTTCTTCAGCTGTAAGATGGAGGAAAATAGTTCTGTTAGCGAGCACATACTCAAAATGTCTGGGTTGCACAACCGCTTGTCTCAACTGGGAGTTAATCTTTCGGATGACTCGGTTATTGACAGAATCCTCCAGTCACTCCCACCTAGCTACAAGAGCTTTGTGATGAAATACAACATGCAGGGTATGGAGAAGTCCATTCCTGAGTTATAATCGATGCTGAAATCAGCGGAGGTCGAGATAAAAAAGGAGCATCGAGTGTTGATGGTCAATAAGACCACTAGTTTCAAGAAAGGCAAGGGTAAGAAGAATTTCAAGAAGGACGGCAAAGCAGTTGCCGCACCAGGTAAGCAAGTTGTCGGGAAGAAGAACAAGAATGGACCCAAGCCTGAGACTGAGTGCTTTTATTGCAAGGGTACCGGTCACTGGAAGCGGAACTGCCCCAAGTACTTAGCGGATAAGAAGGCCGGCAACATTAAAGGTATATGTGATATACTTGTTATTGATGTGTACCTTACCGGCACTCGTAGTAGCTCCTGGGTATTTGATACCGATGCAGTTGCTCACATTTGTAACTCCAAGCACGAGCTGCGGAATAAGCGAAGACTGGTGAAGGACGAGTTGACGATGCGCGTCGGGAATGGTTCCAAGGTCGATGTGATCTCCGTCGGCATGTTACCTCTACATCTACCTTCGGGATTAGTTTTAAACCTTAATAATTTTTATTTAGTACCAGCTTTGAGCATGAACATTGTATCTGGATCTCGTTTGATGCGAGATGGCTACTCATTTAAATCCGAGAATAATGGTTGTTCTATTTATATGAGAGAAATGTTTTATGGTCATGCCCCACTGGTCAATGGTTTATTTTTGATGAATCTCGAGCGTGATGTTACACATGTTCATAGTGTGAGTACCAAAAGATGTAAGATTGATAACAATAGTCCCACTTACATGTGGCACTACTGCCTTGGTCATATTGGTGTCAAGCGCATGAAGAAACTCCATGCTGATGGACTTTTGGAGTCTCTTGATTTAGAATCATTTGACACGTGCGAACCATGCCTCATGGGCAAGATGACCAAGACTCCGTTGTCCGAAACAATGGAGCGACCAACTGACTTGTTGGAGATAATACATACCGATGTATGCGGTCCAATGAGCGTTGAGGCTCGCGGTGGCTACTGTTATGTTCTCACCCTCACTGATGACTTAAGCAGATATGGGTATGTCTACTTAATGAAACACAAGTCTAAAACCTTTGAAAAGTTCAAGGAATTTCAGAGTGAGGTAGAGAATCAACGTGACAGGAAAAAAAAGTGCCTACGATCTGATCGTGGCAGAAAATATTTGAGTCACGAGTTTGGCACGCACCTAAGGAAATGTGGAATTATTTCACAACTCACGCCGCCTGGCACACCTCAGCGAAACGGTGTGTGTGAACATCATAATCGCACTCTATTGGATATGGTGTGATCTATGATGTCTCTTACCGACTTACCGCTATCATTTTGGGGATATGCATTAGAGACTGTCGCATTCACTTTAAATAGGGCACCATCTAAATCCGTTGAGACGACACCGTCTGAATTATGGTTTGGAAATAAACCTAAGTTGTCATTTCTGAAAGTTTGGGGATGCGATGCTTATGTTAAGAAACTTCAACCTGAGAAGCTCGAACCCAAAGCGGAAAAGTGCGTCTTCATAGGATATCCTAAAGAGACTATTGGGTATACCTTCTACCTCAGATCCGAAGGCAAAATCTTTGTTGCCAAGAATGGATCCTTTCTAGAGAAAGAGTTTCTCTTGAAAGAAGTAAGTGGAAGGAAAATAGAACTTGATGAGGTAATTGTACCTCCACTCGAACCGGAGAGTAGCGTAGCATGGGAAGTTGTTTCTGTGGAGCCTATACCGGCTAGAGAGGAAATTTCCAATTGCTATTTACCCTTCATAAGGACCCTTTTCATCGAATCCAATCCGACTAAGGTGGGAGAGACAGACACCCGCTAGCCACCTTATGTAACAAGTGCATGTCAGGCGGTGGAACCGGTCTCATGTAAGCGTACATGTAAAGTTGGTCTGGGCCGCTTCATCCCACAATACCGTCGAATCAAGATAAGACTAGTAGTGGTAAGCAAATTAACGAGATCGACGCCCATAACAACTTTGTGTTCTACTCGTGCATAGATTCTACGCATAGACCTAGCTCATGATGCCACTGTTGGGAGACGTAGTAGTAAATCAAAAAAAAAATCTACGTGTTCACCAAGATCTATCTATGGAGAAACCAACAACGAGTGGGGAGAGTGCATGCTCATACCTTTCAAGATCGCAAAGAGGAAGCGTTACAAGAACGCGGTTGGTGGAGTCGTACTCGCAGCGATTCAGATCGCGGTGGAATCTGATCTTAGCACCGAACAACGACGCCTCCGCGTTCAACACACGTGCAGCCCGGTGACGTCTCCTACGCCTTGATCCAGCAAGGAGGAGGGAGAGGTTGAGGGAGAGCTCCGACAACATGATGGCATGGTGATGGTGGAGCTGCGTGGTACTCCGGCATAGCTTCGCTAAGCACTACGGAGGACGAGGAGAGGGAGGAGTAGGGCTACGTCGTGGGCGAGAGATGTGTGTCTCCGGCTGCCCCAAGGGCTCCACTATATATAGGAGGAGGAGGAGGAGGAGGAGGGAGGGTTGTGCACGGCAGCCTCCAGATCCCATCTGGCCGGCGGCCAAGAGGGAGAGGGGTGCGGCTGCCCTAGGGTGGGCCTTAGGGCCCATCTGCCCTAGGGTTTGCCCCCCTCCCACTTCAGTTGCACCTTGGCCCCTTGTGAGGGGCGCACCATCCCACCTAGGGGCTGGTTCCCTCCCACTTGCGGCCCATGCAGCCCTCTGGTGCTAGTGGCCCCACTTGGTGGACCCCCGGAACCCTTCCGGTGGTCCTGGTACGTTACCGGTAATTCCCAAAACATTTTTGGTGACCAAAACCTCGCTTCCTATATACGAATCTTTACCTCCAGACCATTTCAGAGCTCCTCGTGACGTCCGGGATCTCATCCGGGACTCCAAACAACCTTCGGTAAACCATGTACACTATTTCCCTATAACCCTGGCGTCATCAAACCTTAAGTGTGTAAACCCTACGGGTTCGGGAGACACGTAGACATGACCGAGACACCTCTCCGGTCAATAACCAACAGGGGGATCTGGATGCCCCTGTTGGCTCCCACATGCTCTACGATGATCTCATTGTACGAACCACGATGTCGGGGATTCAATCAATCCCGTATACAATTCCCTTTGTCTACCGGTATGATACTTGCTCAAGATTCGATCGTCGGTATCCCTATACCTTGTTCAATCTCGTTATCGGCAAGTCTCTTTACTCGTTCCGTAACACATCATGTCGTGGCTAACTCCTTAGTCACATTGAGCTCATTATGATGATGTCTTACTAAGTGGGCCCAGAGATACCTCTCCGTCATTGAGAGTGACAAAACCCAGTCTCGATTCGTGCCAACCCAACAGATACTTTCGGGGATACCCATAGCATACCTTTATAGCCACCTAGTTACGTTGTGACGTTTGGCACACCCAAACTATTCCTACGGTATCCGGGAGTTGCACAATCTCATGGTCTAAGGAAGCGATACTTGACATTAGAAAAGCTTTAGCAGACGAACTACACGATCTTGTGCTATGCTTAGGATTGGGTCTTGTCCATCACATCATTCTCCCAATGATGTGATCCCATTATCAACGACATCCAATGTCCATGGTCATGAAACCGTGACCGTCTATTGATCAACGATCTAGCCAACTAGAGGCTCACTAGGGACATGTTGTGGTCTATGTATTCACACATGCATTACGGTTTCCAGTTAATACAATTATAGCATGAACAATAGACAATTATCATGAACAAGGAAATACAATAATAACCATTTTATTATTACCTCTAGGGCATATTTCCAACAAAAAGTGCGTCTTCATAGGATACCCCAAAGAAACTGTTGGGTATACCTTCTATCTTAGATCCGAAGGCAAAGTCTTTGTTGCCAAGAATGGATCCTTTCTAGAGAAAGAGTTTCTCTCGAAAGAAGTAAGTGTGAGGAAAATAGAACTTGATGAGGTAATTGTACCTCCACTCGAACCGGAGAGTAGCCCAGCACAGGAAGTTGTTTCTGTGGAGCCTGCAACGGCTAGAGAGGAAGTTAATTATGATGATCATGGAACTTCGGATAAAGTTGCTATTGAACCTCGAAGGTCCACAAGGACACGTTCCGCACCAGAGTGGTACGACAACCCTGTCCTAGAGATCATATTGTTGGACAACGGTGAACCTTCGAACTATGAAGAAGCGATGGCGGGCCCGGATTCCAACAAATGGCTTGAAGGCATGAAATCCGAGATAGGATCCATGTATGAGAACAAAGTATGGACTTTGGTGGACTTGCCCGATGATAAGCGAGCCATAGAAAATAAATGGATCTTTAAGAAGAAGACTGACGCGGATGGTAATGTGACCGTCTATAAGGCTCGGCTTGTCGCTAAGGGTTATCGACAAGTTCAAGGAGTTGACTACGATGAGACTTTCTCACTCGTAGTGATGCTAAAGTCCGTCCGAATCATGTTAGCAATTGCCGCATTTTATGATTATGAGATCTGGCAAATGGACGTCAAAACGGCATTCCTTAATAGTTTCCTTAAGGAAGAACTGTATATGATGCAGCCGGAAGGTTTTGTTGATCCTAAAGCTGCTAACAAAGATGCAAAGCTTCGGCACTCCATCTATGGGCTGGTGCAAGCATCTCGGAGTTGGAACATTCGCTTTAATGAGGTGATTAAAGCGTTTGGATTTATACAAGTTTATGGAGAACCCTGTATTTACAAGAAAGTGAGTAGGAGCTCTATAGCATTTCTCATATTATATGTGGATGACATATTGTTGATGGGAAATGATATAGAACTTTTGGAAAGCATAAAGGCCTACTTGAATAAGTGTTTTTCAATGAAGAACCTTGGAGAAGCTGCTTACATATTAGGCATCAAGATCTATAGAGATAGATCGAGACGCCTCATAGGTCTTTCACAAAGCACATACCTGACAAGATATTGAAGAAGTTCAATATGGATCAGTCCAAGAAGGGGTTCTTGCCTATGTTACAGGGTGTGAGATTGAGTACGACTCAATGCCCGGCCACGGCAGAGGATAGAGAAAAGATGAGTGTCATCCCCTATGCTTCAGCCATAGGCTCTATTATGTATGCCATGCTGTGTACCAGACCTGATGTGAACCTTGCCATAATTTTGGTAGGGAGGTACCAAAGTGATCCCGGAGCAGAACACTGGACAACGGTCAAGAATATCCTGAAGTACCTGAAAAGGACCAAGGACATGTTTCTCGTGTATGGAGGTGCCGAAGAGCTCGTCGTAAAGGGTTACGTCGATGCTAGCTTTGACACAGATCCGGATGACTCCAAGTCACAAATAGGATACGTGTATATTTTGAACGGAGGGACAGTCAGCAGGTGTAGCAGCAAGCAAAGCGTGGTGGCGGCATCTACATGTGAAGCGGAGTACATAGCTACTTCGGAAGCAGCAAAGGAAGGAGTATGGATGAAGGAGTTCATCACCGACCTAGGAGTGATTCCCAGCGCGTCAGGCCCGATGACTCTATTCTGTGACAACACTGGAGCTATTACCCTTGCCAAGGAGCCCAGGTTTCACAAGAAGACAAGACACATCAAGCGTCGCTTCAACTCCATTCGTGGATATGTCCAAGATGGAGATATAGACATTTTTAAAGTACATACAGATCTAAATATCGCAGATCCGTTGACTAAACCTCTCTCACAAGCAAAACATGATCAACACCAGAACTCTATGGGTGTTCGATACATCACAACATAACTAGATTATTGACTCTAGTGCAAGTGGGAGACTGTTGGAAATATGCCCAAGAGGCAATAATAAAGTGATTATTATATTTCCTTGTTCATGATAATTGTCTATTGTTCATGCTATAATTGTATTAACCGGAAACCATAATACATGTGTGAATACATAGACCACAACATGTCCCTAGTGAGCCTCTAGTTGGCTAGCTCGTTGACCAATAGATGGTCACAGTTTCATGACCATGGACATTGGATGTCGTTGATAACAGGATCACATCACTAGGAGAATGATGTAATGGACAAGACCCAATCCTAAGCATAGCACAAGATCGTGTAGTTCGTCTGCTAAAGCTTTTCTAATGTCAAGTATCATTTCCTTAGACCATGAGATTGTGCAACTCCCGAATACCGTAGGAATACTTTGGGTGTGCCAAACGTCACAACGTAACTGGGTGGCTATAAAGGTACACTAAAGGTATCCCCGAAAGTATCTGTTGGGTTGGCACGAATCGAGACTGGGATTTGTCACTCCGTGTGACGGAGAGGTATCTCTGGGCCCACCCGATAAGACATCATCATAATGAGCTCAATGTGACTAAGGAGTTAGCCACGGGATGATGTGTTACGAAATGAGTAAAGAGACTTGCCAATAACAAGATTGAACAAGGTATAGGGATACTGACGATCGAATCTCGGGCAAGTGTCATACCGGTAGACAAAGGGAATTGTATACGGGATTGATTGAATCCTCGACATCGTGGTTCATCTGATGAGATCATCGTGGAGAATGTGGGATCCAACATGGGTATCTAGATCCCGCTGTTTTTTATTGACCAGAGAGGTGTCTTGGTCATGTCTACATGCCTCCCGAACCCGTAGGGTCTACACACTTAAGGTTTGATGACGCTAGGGTTATATGGGAATAGTGTACGTGGTTACCGAAGGTTGTTCGGAGTCCCGGATGAGATCCCGGACGTCACGAGGAGTTCCGGAATGGTCCGGAGGTAAAGATTCATATATAGGAAGTGAGGTTTTGGTCACCGGAAGTGTTTCATGCATCACCGGTAAGTACCGGGACCACCGGAAGGGTTCCGGGGGTCCACCGGGAGGGGCCCCGGGCCCCGGAGGGTACATGGGCCAAGAGTGGGAGGGAACCAGCCCTAGGTGGGCTGGTGCGCCTCCCACCTCATCCCAAGGCGCAACAAGGGTGGGTGGGGGGCAAACCCTAGGAGTGGAGGGCCCTAGGCCCACCCTAGGGTGCCGCCCCTCCTCCCCTCTCTTGGCCCCCGCCACCCGAAGGGCCATCTAGGTCCGGCCACAGCCCTAGGGTGGGAACCCTAGGGGCTGCACCCTCCCTCCTTCTCCTATAAATAGTGGAGGGTTTTTGGGCTGCCCACAATACAAGTCTCTCTCTCTCTCGACGCAGCCCTATCCCTCCTCCTCCTCGTCCTCCGTAGCGCTTGGGGAATCCCTGTCGGAGTACCACGCAGCTTCACCATCACCATGTCGTCGTGCTACCGGAGATCTCCCTCAACCTCTCCTTCCTCCTTGTTGGATCAAGGCGTAGGAGACGTCACCGGGCTGCACGTGTGTTGAATGCGGAGGCGCCGTTGTTAGGCGCTTAGATCGGAATCCACCGCGATCTGAATCGCCGCGAGTATGACTCCACCAACCGCGTTCTTGTAACGCTTCCGCTTTGCGATCTTCAAAGGTATGAAGATGCACTCCCCCTTTGCTCGTTGCTGGTTTCTCCATAGATTGATCTTGGTGACGTAGGAATTTTTTTGATTTACTACTACGTTCTCGAACAGCGAGGCCCCGTCGAGAAGCAGAAGCAACAAACCAGGGGGCTACCAGCCCCCCCGGTGGTTTCTTCACCTCCGGTGGGCGTCGGGTCAAAGACCAGAATGATCGGAGTTCCATGTGTGGTGTCGGCTTTACGTAATGAGCGCATGCCTAAGGATTTTAAGAGACCTCGTAAGGTACCAAACTATACAACGGATCTTGAGTCGGTGGCTTGGATTGAAAGCTATGAATTGGCTATGGACATATTGGATGTCAGCGATGCAGTTTGTGCTAAGTACTTGACCATGATGTTGGAGGGACCGGCTCGCACATGGTTGAAAAACCTGCCCCCCCCCCCCCAATTCCATCAACACTTGGGCAGAGTTGAAGGGGCGCTTCATCAAGAATTTTTCATGGGACTTGTCATGTCTACTACACAACCTTCTTCTTGTAGACTCGTGTCGGGCCTCCAAGCGTAGAGTTTTGTAGGACAGCGACAATTTCCCCTCAAGTGGATGACCCAAGGTTTATCAATCCGTGGGAGGTGTAGGATGAAGATGTTCTCTCTCAAACAACCATGCAACCAAATAACAAAGAGTCTCTTGTGTCCCCAACACACTAGGTGCACTATATCGGCGAAGAGATGGTGATACAAGTGTAATATGCATGGTAGATATAGGTTTTTGTAATACGAAAAATATAAAAACGGCAATGTAACAAAATAGTAAAAGCGAGCAAAACGTTGTATAAATGCTTGGAAACAAGGCCTAGGGTCCATACTTTCACTAGTGCAATTTCTCTCAACAATATTGGCATAGTTGAATCATATGTAGATACCTCTCGTGCGACAAGGAGTTCACTGCAAAGTCACAAATAGCGGAGAACTAATGAAGAAATTATTGTAGGGTACGAAACCACCTCAAAGTTATCTTTTTCGATCAATCTTATGAGCTATCCCTATAAGTGTCACGGACAACCATAGAGTTCGTACTAAAATAACACCTTAAGATACACATCAACCAAAACCCTAATGTCACCTGGATACTCCAATGTCACCACAAGTACCCATGGGCTTGATTATACGATATGAATAACATAATTTCAGATTCATCATATTCAATCCAACGCAAAGAACTTCAAAGAGTGCCCCAAAGTTTATATCAGAAATTCAAGACAAAAACGTGTGCCAACCCCTATGCATAGATTCCCAAGGTCACGGAACCCGCATGTTGATCACCAAAACATACATCAAGTGGATCGATAGAACATCCCATTGTCACCACGGATATCCCATCGCAAGACATACATCAAGTGTTCTCAATTCATTAAAGACTCAATCCGATAAGAAAACTTCAAAGGGAAAAATCAATTCATCACAACAAGATAGAGAGGGGAAAACTCCATATAATTCATCTATATCAACAAATCTTGCAGTACATCAAGATCGTGCCATCTCAGGAACACGAGAGAGAGGGATCAAACACATAGCTACTGGTACATACCCTCAGCCCCGAGGGTGAACTACTCCCTTCTCGTCATGAAGGCCGCCGGGATGATGAAGATGGCCTCTGGTGATGGTTTCCCCCTCCGACAGGGTGCCGGAACGGGATCCCGATTTGTTTTTCATGGCTCTGGAAGCTTGCGGCGGTGGAACTCTCGATCTAGGTTTCTTTTCGGAGGTTTCTATATTTATAGGAATTTTTGGTGTTGGAATCACGTCAAGGGGTGCCACGAGGCGATGGCAAGACTGCTAAGCGCGACCAGGGGGTGGTCGCACCTGGCGGGCTTGCCGCCTCCTCGTGGCTCTTCTGGCCCAGCTCCAATGCTTCGGGGTTCTCTTTTGGTCCACAAAAAATCATACTAAATTTTCAGCCCATTCCGAGAACCTTTATTTCTGCACAAAAAACGACACCACGGTAGTTCTGCTGAAAACATCGTCAGTCCGGGTTAGTTCTAATAAAATCATACCAAAATCATATAGAATTATTGTAAACATGGCATGAATACTTCATAAATTATAGATACATTGGAGACGTATCAGCCTCCCCAAGCTTAATTCCTGCTCGTCCTCGAGTAGGTAAATGATAAAAGAAATAATTTATGAAGTGTGAATGCTAGCATAGTGCATAAATTTGATCAATGATAGTTCCGAACACCTTTTCTAGCATCATTATATATCATAAATGGTAGATCATCTCATAAAACTTCTCATGATAAAGTAACAAGCTATTCACATGTTAAAGTATAGACCATAAAGTTTCTTGAAAACTGACAAACTATGGTTTCAGTCACCAAACAATTGCAATTCATCTTATTTTCAGGAAGGGTCTATGTAAGAGCTTTGATTTAGCAAATTCCACATACTCAACTATCACATAGTCTTCCATGATTGCTAGCACTCAAAGTATTTTTTTAGAGCAAATGGCATCCGTCGAACACAGAGAAAGATAGGGGCTTAAAGTTTTGCCTCTCAACTTATTTATCATATTGATAATTGTCAACAATAATAATTCATGATCAAATATATTTGAATGACCATATATGCTTGGATCTATCCCCACCACATGATGCTTGCCAAGTGTTGTGGGAACGAACACCTATGGGATCGTAGAGACCCCTTTCGGTTCAGCGGGGGGAAGGAACATAGAAAGAGCCTGTCGGATGAACAACACGCGGGGATCTTTACCCAGGTTCGGGCCGCACGGATGCGTAAAATCCTACTCCTGCTTGGTTGTATTGAGAGTGTTCTTAGGGTTCTAGCTATAGGGGGTGCTACGAGCACCTGCCACGTATGTGGGCTAGAAAGTCCCAAAAGTCGAGAGAGCAAAGGCCCAAAGTCAAAAAGTCCTCTACCGTATCGCCTCGGGCCTCCTTTTATACTCCGAAGGGGATCCCAACAGTGGCGTACAGTGTGTACAGGGGTGTATAGAGCTATAGTGCTATCATACCTAACACTAACGGAGTAGGACAGGCACATTTAATGCACCATCAGGCATCTCTGTCCGTCAGTGGGACGGGACGGGAGCCCATCCCATTGGTGCCGCTTAGCTCCTTCCAACGTCGACGCCGCGACACGCGTCCAGGTGGATTGTCACCCGCCCTGTGCGCTGGCAGGGTCTTGCCGGGGCTTCGCCTTGCTGGGGTTTTGCCTTGTTGGGGCCTTGCTTCGCCTAGGGGTTTAATAGCCCTCCCAGCTAGACCTTGCCGGTAGTCTCGATTTTCCTGTGTTGGTATCTGGTAAGTCCCTGCTGGGCCCTGCTACCAGGGTGGCTACTACTACCCGTGCATGAGTAAGGGGCACTAGAGAGCCCAAAACTCTAGTGCACCAACAGGAGCCCCCGGGCTTGGGTCACACACGCCGCGAGACGCTATTGGGCTAGGCCCAATCAGTGTATGGCCACGCGTGGTAGGGCCTTTCAGTTGTGATCATTGCGCTTGCTACGCTTTCCCACGACACCCATTGAATGCGGGACGTGGGATACGTGCGTGGCACAACCTTCAAATTTTTAATTTCCTCGTCAGGTCATTTCTGCCACGCGCGCCGCATGCATAGCGGGGAGCCAACAATGGTCGCCCATGATTTAAAGTCCCTGAGAAAAGTAGTAACTGCAGCGCCATGGATTGGGGCAACGGGGCGGTTGTTGTTCGCCCCGTGATTGAGGGCGTCGCTATTGGAGGAGGTGGGCGGCGTCTTTTGGAGTGGAGGAGAGTCGGCCTCCATGTTTCCCCCTATAAATTGAGGGGTAGCAAGGGCAGAACTCATCCATCCGCCTTCCATCTTCCGAGTGCAAACCTCCACAGTTCGCCCTCCCACGTCTCCTGAATCTTCAGGTAGCGCTCGCCTCTAGCCATGAAAAGGGGGCGTGGGCGACCACCGTCCTCTGCTCCGAGGAGGAGCTCTCGTCAGGATCATGTCGCCGCTTCAGCCACGAAGGCAGAGGGAGGTCCGAGCTCGCACGATAGAAGAGGCGCGAGGGGTCGCGGTTGCCATGGAGGCCGAGGTCGGGGGAGGCAGAGCGCCGCTCCACCCCCTCCTTCGATGCCAGGCCCCTCCATTGAGGAGACTCATGCCGAGGGGACGGCGTTGGACTTCATCCTCGAGCTGGCTGGTCCCCTCCGGAGCTATCTGCGCCTCCCTCGCCTCTTTGCCAAGGCGATGGAGGGCGATGAGCCACCTGTCCAGTGGCTATGGGTGGCCGATTGCTGTAACGGCGTGACGCGGGTAAACATCGAGTACCCAACGAACCGTGTCATGTTCCTTAGGCACGGCTGGAAGACCTTCGCCTGCGCCCACAACCTCCAGGTGGGGCATGTCCTTCGCTTTAAAATGACGGAGGCCAATACGCTCTCCGTCAAGATTTATGGGCGCTCCGGTGTCCGTCTCAGCTACTGCGAAGAGAGCTCGAGCAGCACCGAAAGCCTGTCCTCGGGCGAGAGTGATGTGGAGGACAACGACAAAGACATCGACAATGAGTCCGGTCTTCGAGCAATCAAGTCAGAGCCCGACGACTTGAGCTCGGACTGACCGCCGGCCGCACCATCATTGCCAGCCTCACACCTCTCCCCCTCCCGGTAGGATGTCCTTACCGGGGGCCTTACTCCCGGGCGCTGCCTCATCTTCTAGCTGGGTCTTCTGGCAGGCCCGTGGACTTTGGCTTCTGGGGTACATCCCCCTTTCCGCCCGCTCTGGCCCTCTCCTTCGCACAATGATGGTTCAGGAGGGGCCAAGTTCTTGCGTGCCTATCTGGCAGCCCTGCTCGTCCGCGCGGTGCTGGTCTAGAGGGGTCAGGCCGGGCTTCTGCCAGGGGCCTCTCGCCATCTTTTCTTCTTGTAATCTGCCTCTCCTTTCCATCCTTTTCTTCTTGCAAAGAAAGTCAAATAAAGATGTACTTAGAAAAAAAGCAATATCTTATGTAAATTTCACCCCATTTTGAATGAATGCGTATTATCTTCCTTGTTAGACCTTTTTCTGTATATGGAACTTTCCCTACGCTTTCTTGGAAAAATCTTGCCGGCGTGTGTAGTCATACTATGAGTGCTTCGAGGAACGGGTCCTTAGCAGCCTGCTAGCGGTGCTATTGCCGGCAAGATACCTTGACGTCCTTGGTACAGCCGCTCAAGGTGTTGGTCTCGCTCAAAATAGAATAAGGGCACGAGCGCTATCACTTGAGTCGTTGAGCGGACTCGAAACGAAACAAGGAGCGCGGGCGTGACCACGTAAGCCGTTGAGCGGTCCTGAACACGGTGAGGGTGCAGCCAATCATGGCAAGGTTCCCATGCGTGCAGGTTTTCTGTATAGAAGCCGAAATCGTCCAAGGAAAATAACTTCACGGCAAGAGTTCATTTGAGGTTTTTGCAACTTATCTTTTGGTTACCGTGCTCCCTCCGACAAGTTTTTTTGGGATGTCGCTCATAGGTATCCGTACCACTATTCCCTTCCCCTCGGCAAAGCTGCACACGAGGTGTCCTTCCATCCTTTGAGAAAAAGAAAGAAGAGAAAATATGGGTATGGTACCTTGGCGGTCCGTTAGCCCTTGCCGGGATTAAGTGCAATGCAATACTTTAGATAGACATGCACATAAGTAATCATGAGAATCAATCAGGATTGCAGAACACTTATCTTTATTTAACTACGCATAGGGTCTAAGCCTTGCTTTGTACCAAGGATTACATGCTTCAGCGGCGACTTGTACAAAAGGTGGTTGCCGGGAGGCCCGACAACCGTGCCTTATGGGTAGAACTTGCGAAGGTGTTCGATATTCCAAGAGTTGCTCACTAGGATGCCATCTTCAGTCTCCAGGCGGACTGCGCCGGGCCTGGTGACTCATACTACCCGATAAGGGCCCTCCCACTTTGGCTTCAACTTGTTGGAATTCTTGGCGGACTAAACTCGCCGAAGAACAAGGTCGCCTTCCTCAAGACTTCTAGCATTAACTTTGCGGCTATGGTAGCGGCACAAAGCTTGCTGGTAGCATGCAGCTCTCACAACATCTTGAAGACGGCCTTCCTCAAGGAGCGTCGCGTCATCTTGCCGCAACTGCTCTTGCTCGAGCTCATCATAAGCGAGCACTCGAGGCAACCCGTATATGAGTTCCGTGGGGAGAGCTGCCTCTGCCCTATAGATAAGGGAGAAGGGTGTCTGACTGGTAGCTCGATTTGGTGTCGTTCTGATTGACCAAAGGACCACCAGCCACTTATCAATCCAGTTCCTTTCGCACTTGTGCAGCCTGTCAAAAGTTCTTGTCTTGAGGCCTCGCAGCACTTCAACATTATCCCTCTCCGCTTGGCCGTTGCTCCTCGGGTGGGCAACGGAAGCAAAATAAATTTTGCTACCAAGGTCTTGGACATATTGCATGAAGGTGAGGCTCGTGAACTGTGTGCCGTTGTCAGTGATGACACTATTGGGAACACCAAAGCGGCAAACTAGTCCCTTAAAGAACTTGACAGCTAACTGTGATGTCACCTTTCTGACTGCTTCCACTTCCGACCGCTTTGTGAACTTGTCGATTGCAACGTACAAGTATTCAAAGCCCCTGGCAGCACGGGGAAAGGGGCCCAATATGTCAAGCCCCCAGACCGAAAATGGCCAGGAGAGAGGGATCGCTTGAAGTGCTTGAGCTGGTTGATGTAATCTCTTCGAATGGAACTGACATGTTTCACACTTGGTTACTAATGTCGTTGCATCCTGGAGGGCAGTGGGCCAAAAGAAGCCTTGCCGGAATGCCTTCCCAACAAGGGCTCTTGATACAATGTGGGAGCCACATATACCTCCATGTATCTCTGCCAACAGCTCCAGTCCATCTTCCCGGGAAATGCACTTGAGTTTCACACCGTTTGGCCTTTTTCTGTACAGGTCGTTGTCCACGAACTGGTACATACTAGACCGGCAGGCTACTTTTTCTGCTTCTTCTTGTTCTCCAGGAAGTTCTCCTGTCTGAAGGTAACGGACGATGTGTTGTGCCCATGTTGGAGCCTGGGGCTCGACAACAAGGACTAAAGGCATATCCTCTGTCGGGGTAGCATTTGTCTCAACAGCAAGGGCCTGAGGGACTACCGAAGCCTGTTGTATCCCAGCAAGCCTGGTGGGAGCATGCGCTTCCACGGCAAGAGCCGGGGGCCCTGCTGAAGCACAGTTCTCACCAACAAGCCTGACGTTCTCTCTGGCAACCTTCTCGCCACCGGCTTTCGGGAGCCTTGCCGGGAAATACTTGCCGGAGCTCAACTTCCTTCTCTTATCTTGACCAGTTGATGGTGTCACGGAGGGTTGAGTTAGTTGGAGCATGAAAGTTCCTGGTTCCACATGCAACTTAAGGGCAGCACACTTTGACAGGCCATCGACATCGATGTTCTCTTCGCGTGGAACGTGGTCCATTTGCAGGCCGTCAAAACGCTCTTCCAACTTCCTCACTTCATCTACATAAGCTTCCATCAATGGGCTCTGGTAATCTTTGTTCGCTTGCCTAACGACAAGTTGAGAATCACCCCCGACAATAAGTTTCTTGATCCCAAGGTCTGCCCCGATCCTGAGACCGGCAAGCAGCCCTTCATACTCAACAGTGTTGTTTGTTGATCTCTCCCATAGAAAATGCATATGGATCACATATTTGAGGTGCTCTTCGGTGGGTGCGACAAGTAGTACTCCAGCACTGGCGCCTTGTAGCGAGAAAGCTCCATCAAAATACATGATCCATTCTCGATCGGTTTCCTTGCCGGGGAGAGTTGACTCTGGAACCTCTTCATCAGGCGTTAGGGTCCATTCTACAATGAACTCCGCCAAGGCCCTGCTCTGAATGGTCGAAGTGCTTTCAAACTTAAGACCAAATATCGATAGTTCCAAAGCCCACTCCACAATCCTGCCAGTAGCTTTCGGGTTTTGCAAGATTTGCTGTAGCGGAAAGCAAGTGACAACGGGGATCTCATGTGCTTGGAAGTAGTGGCACAACTTCCTCGAGGCCATAAGAAGGCCGAAGAGCAACTTTTGCACGCCAGAATATCTTGACCTAGCCCCCTGCAGCAAGGGGCTGACAAAATAGACTGGTCGCTGCACCACTTTCTTTTTCTGGATTGCCTCATTCAAGTGTGCAAATCCTTCTTTGCCGACACCAAACTCTATCGGGGAATGTCCTGGCTCGTCGCTTGGCGGTCCTGCCGTTGCCGTTGCTTCTTCGTCTTGGCCGGCAAGACGACAGACGTCTTTGACTCGTCTTGGCGCTTCAATCTACTCAATTGCTTTGATCTTGTCGGGATTTGCTTCAATTCCTCGTTGAGATACAAATAACCCGAGAAGCTTGCCGGATGGGACACCGAACACACACTTCTCAGGGTTGAGCTTCATGTTGATCTTGCGCAGGTTGGCAAATGTCTCTTTTAGGTCTGATACGAGCTTAACCTTGTCCTTGGTTTTGACCACTATGCCATCCATATAAGCCTCCATATTTCTATGTAGCTGGGGCTCAAAACCAATCTGGACCACTCTTGCAAAGGTAGAACCAACACTTTTCAACACGAAAGGCATACACAAAAAGAAATACGTACCACATGGGGTGATAAATGCGGTCTTCTCCTCATCTTTCTCGGCCACGAAAATCTAGTGGTAAATGGAATAGGCGTCAAGGAAAGACAGCAGATCACAATCGGCGGTGGAGTTCACAATCTGGTCGGTGCGCGGCAAGGGAAAAGGATCTTTGGGGCATGCTTTGTTGATGTCCGTGAAATCAATGCATAGCCTCCATTTCCCATTTGCCTTGCGCACTACGACTGGGTTGGCCAACCATGTTGGGTGGAGTACTCCTCTGATCAAGCCAGTTGCCTCTAGTTTCTTAATCTCTTCGTCAATAAACTGTTGCCGCTCCAAAGCTTTCTTCCGGACCTTCTGCTTGACGGGCCGCGCGTGTGGGCAGACGGCAAGGTGGTGCTCAATCACCTCCTTGGGAACACCAGGGATATCAGATGGTTGCCATGCAAACACATTGACATTCGCCTGCAGTAAGGTGACGAGCGCGCTTTCCTATTTGTCGTCAAGGGTGGAACTTATGGTGAAAGTTCCCCCCGTGCCATCCTCCTTGGCGGGCACTTTCTTGGTCTCTGGCGGAGCAGCTTTGGACTTTTTGCTCTTGCCAGTGGAGCTCTCTGGCACATCGTCAACGGGAGGGCAACACTCCAAGGAGGTGCACTTGCCGGAATGTGTGCCAGAGGCCTTGCCGGTCTTCTTCCCCCCGGGGGCTTCAGCGGCAGGAGCAAGTGCCTTAGCGGCAGGTGCTGCGACTGCACCCCGGTAGGGTTGGTCGGCGCAGATAAGTGCACTTTTCTTGTTGGAGTTGATGGTGATGACGTTCATTGGCCCGGGCATCTTCAGTACATTGTAAGCGAAGTGAATGGCCGCCATAAACTTGGCCAGTGTCGGGCGACCAAGAATGCCGTTGTACGGTAACGAGATCTTGGCAACGTCAAAAACGATCTTCTCTGCTTTGAAATTGATATCACTGCCAAACGTCATCAGCAGCGTGACCTTGCCCTTCGGCTCAGTTCTTCCTACATTGACCCCTTGGAAAGCGCCTGTTGGCTCGAGATCTTCGTCAGGAATTTGCAGCCTCTAGATGACATCAGGTTCAGGCTGGCCCCACTATCGACTAGCAGCTTTGTCACCTTGAGGTTGCGGATTGTTGGCGAAACCAACAACGGCAAGCACCCAACCGCACTTACGCAATCAGGGTGATCCTCGGTGTTGAAGATGATAGGAGTGTTGGACCATTTCAGAGGTTTCTGTGCACCGATAGAGGCCTCCGCTGTGTTGACCCCGCGCGCCCACTGTTTGAGGTTGCGGTGAGAGGAATGAGATGAGGCACCTCCCTCTATGCACATCATCTATGTAGCCTTCTGAAACTCATGCTCGCTGGACTCATCGTCCTCTTTGACGTCATCATCATCTCCCTCTTGCTTGTTGTGGCCATGGGCGGGCCGACCTTTTTGTTTCTTGGGCTTGCCGTGGCGACCTCCTCGGCCGACACGCTTCTTGTCGGATCCCTCGACACCAACCTGGCACTTCTTCTTGTCTCGCCTCTCGTACTCGACCTTCTACGTCTCGGCAAGCTGCTCAACTTGCTGGCGGTCTTGGAGATTGTGGCCTTTGGTGTGATGGATCTTGCAATACTGATTACCGGAGTCTTCTGGCTTGCCGGCAGCCGGCAGGGTGTGGCTGGAGGCGCACCCAGAAATATCATTGCTGGGGTCATCAACCTTGCCCTTCTTGGCGGCACCGGGGTTGCCGGATCCCTCAACGGCAAGTACGGTCTTGCCTTTGCGCTTCTTGTTCTGCTGCCGGCTCTTCTTTGCTGGGGTAGCGGTGTCTTCATCTTCAGAGTCGACCCCTGCACCGGTGTCTTCATCGGGGAGTCTCCTCCCTTCTTCAGCCCGAGCGCATTTGTCTGCCAGAGCATAAAGCTCGGTGACATCCCTGACTCTGTTTATCGCCAGCTCTTCCCGCATCCTACGGTTGTGCACATTCTGATGGAACGCGCTGATAACATCAGCAGGATGAACGTCTGGATGTTGTGATGCACGCGACTGAACCTTCAGATGTACTTGCGTAAAGTTTCACCCCTCCTTCTGAGGGATGATGTGCAGATAGCTTTCCTAGCCAGGAGCTTGATGACCTCCCGTGAAGGCGCCAACAAACTCGTGGCACATGTCTGCCTAGGAGGCGACGGACCCCTCTGGCAAGTGCATCAACCACGACCTGACGTTGGGCTTAAGCACCAACGGGAAGTAGTTGGCGAGTATCTTGTCATCGCGGCCCCTGGCAGGCTGCACCGCAGTGGTGTAGATGCTCAAGAACTCTGACGGATGAGTCTTGGTGTCGTACTTCTTCGGTACTTTTGGCTTGAACATGCGGGAATTGGGCCACTGGACTTGCCGCAGCTCACGGGTAAACGTTGCACAACCCACCTCATAAGGTAGGCTGACAGGATACCCTGGCGTAGACTTGTCTACAGTGGGCCCCACGCGTCTATCAGATTGGGGGCGCGCTTCCTATCATCGCTCGATTGTAGTTCGAGCATCTTCCTTGCCACATTCCCGAAGAATTTGACACTGATCGCGGCGTGTCCGTTGGTCAGACGACGCCGTCGAGTAGCCGTCGTAAGCGTCAGTCCGTCGAGTCGGCGATCGGCGATGTTGCTATGGGGGAGAGTGCGCCAAAGTTGCGTCGCCTCCGGTCCTCCCACCACTGGCGTGGACCAGCTCGGTGGACCGAAACTTATCTGTGAGGCTGAGGAGACTCTAAATGGTGGCTCTCCATTTGTCGAGATTCTCCACACCTGGAGGGAAGTTTAGGAGTAGCTGTGCCCGCGTCATCGCTTCCTCCGACGTGGTCGACAACGAACGGCGGGAGGAACGCGAGGTGCTCTGACTCCTAACCGTGTTAGAAGGAACACTGCCGTGGTCCCGCATCGTCATGGCACTCCCGCTTGCATGCTGGTGAGTATGCTGGTCCCGCGCATCTTAGGAACGATGCGCATGAGCTTTCCCATGGGGACGTTAGAACTGTGGGCGCTGCTGTGCGGCTCTCCGTGCACGTCCTGAGAAGGTTGTGGCATAAGCGCTGGCATGGGCTCCCTATAAGATACTCTTCCGCCCTTGGAGTTTGCTATACCACCCGCTAGCGGTACTGCTCCATCCTGAGACCCAGGGGTGCGGGGGTTCCCACCATCGCCATGGGCGTCTCCGCGGCGAGCGGCGCCGCTTGCTTGGCCTTGGTCACCGGAGCGTCGCAGAAGTTCAGAACCTCCGCCTCCTCCTCCTCCACCCGGGTCTATGTCGTCTCCTGTCTGTGCAGATACAGGGACGGCTGACGCGGACGGGCCAACTACTGTGAGGCCCTTCTTCTTGGGGGCCATGGCGATGATGAATCGTGAAGAAACTGGCTCGCTGATTACCTGAACGGGTTCGCACGACCTAGCTTCCCCCTACCTGGCGTGCCAAAGATGTCGTGGGAACGAACACCTATGGGATCGTAGAGACCCCTTTTGGTTCGGCGGGGGGAAGGATCGCAGAAAGAGCCGGTCGGATGAACAGCACACGAGGATCTTTACCTAGGTTCGGGCCGCACGCATGCGTAAAACCCTACTCCTGCTTGGTTGTATTGAGAGTGCTCTTAGGGTTCTAGCTACAGGGGCACTACGAGCAGCCGCCATGTACGTGGGCTAGAAAGTCCCAAAAGTCAAGAGAGCAAAAGCCCAAAAGTCAAAAAGTCCTCTACTGTATCGCCCAGGGCCTCCTTTTATACTCCGAAGGGGATCCTAACAGTGGCGTATAGTGCGTACATGGGGTATACAGAGCTATAGTGCTATCATGCCTAACACTGATGGAGTAGGACAGGCGCATTTAATGCACCATCAGGCATCTCTGTCGGTCAGTGGGACGGGACGGGAGCCCGTCCCATCGGTGCCGCTTAGCTCCCTCCAATGTTGACGCCGCGACACACGTCTAGGTGGATTGACACCTTCCCTGTGCGCTGGCGGGGTCTTGTCGGGGCTTCGCCTTGTCGGGGCCTTGCTTTGCCTGGGGGTTCAATAGCCCTCCCGGCAAGACCTTGCCGGTAGTCTCGATTTTCCTGTGCTGGTATCTGGTAAGTCCCTGCTAGGCCCTGCTGTCAGGGTGGCTACTACTGCCCATGCACGAGTAAGGGGCACTAGAGAGCCCAAAACTCTAGTGCACCGACACCAAGAGAAAAAGGTGAAATATAGGAAGTTATGAAGATCACCATGACTCTTGCATGAAGGGAAGTACTGGAATGTAAAAGATAGGTCCTTCACAGAGGGAAGCATTGATTTGTAGAGGTGCTAGAGCTCGAGCTTTTAAAATAGAGATGAATAATAATTTTGAGCGGTATGCATTCATTGTCACCATAACAACCGAGAGATCTCGGTACCTTCCATGCTAGATACATTATAGGCGGTTCCCAAACAGAATGATAAAGTTTTTACTCCCCCTCCACCAATCAATCACACTCCACGGCGAGCCAAATCCACGGGGTACCGTCCATACCAACAACATTCCTAGGGGAGTTTTGTTTAATTATTTGCATTTTTTTCCTTGACTTGGGCACTGGGAATCCCTATTACCAGCCACTTTCTCGTGAATGATGGTGAATCAACACATAATGTGAGACTAAACCCACCTAGCATGGAAGATAGTTACAACCCCTAGTCATTATATGAGCGATTTGGGCATACAAAACAGAATATTATTTGAAGGTTTAGAGTTTGGCACATGCAAATTTACTTGGAACGGCAGGTAAATACTGCATAGGTAGGTATGGTGGACTCAAATGGAAAAACTTTGGATTTAAGGGTGTTTGGATGCACAAGTAGTATTTCTACTTGGTGCGGAAGTTTTGGCTAATATGAGGTGGAAGCAAGCACCACATGTTGGAGGATCCATAACAATATAACTTCTATGCAAGTACATGTTGGGGAACGTCGCATGGGAAACAAAAAAATTCCCACGCACACGCAAACCTATCCATGGGGATGAGCATCTATGAGAGGGAAAGTGGATCTACGTACCCTTGTAGATCACTAAGCGGGAAGCGTTAAGAAACGCGGTTGGTGTAGTCGAACTTCTTCGCGATCCAAATCGCCGAGCGTCCCGCGATCCAATCACGAACCGTCCCGCGAACCAATCACGAACCGTCCCACGATCCAATCATGAACCGTCCCGCGATCTCGTCACGATCCGTCCCGCGATCCAATCACGAACGTCTCGTGGCCTTGATCACGATCCTTCCGATCTAGTACCGAACGGACGGCACCTCCACGTTCAGCACACGTGCATCTTGATGACGATCTCCACCGTCTTGATCCAGCAAGAGGAGGTGGAGAGGAGAGAGAGTTCACCGGCAGCGTGACGGTGCTCCGGTGATGGTGGTGGAGCAATTCCGGCAGGGCTTCGCCTAAGCGCTGCAGAAATCCGATCTAGAGGAGCACCGGTGAAACGGGTAACACATGGCCGTAAGTTGTGTCCCGTGTGCTAGCCCTGCCCCTCTATTTATATGTTGAGACCTGGGGTCTAATCTTGGAGCAAAAACCTCTACAAGGTCGGTTTTACCCGCACAAGGTCGGTTTGGCCCGCAAGGAAAGAGTCCAACTCGGATCCCTGCAGTCCCGCGCACAAGCGGTAGTACCGCTTCACGAGTAGTAGTACCGCTTGAGCGGTAGTGCCGCTTCACAAGCGGTAGTACTGCCCTACTGCTTAAGGCAGCAGCAAAACTTCCTTTTGCCCTTTCCAATACCTCGTGGGTTTTACCCCATTGGTCCATATAAAGTGTTGCTATACCCGAACACTTCGGTAAACATCCGGAACTCCTTCCGGTTAATTCCGGAACTCTTCCAGAGATCAAAACACTATTATCACATATATCAATCTTTATCTCTAGATTCTTCCGGAGATCCTCGTCATGTTCGGGATCGTATCTGAGACTCCGAACATCCTTCGGTCACCACCATACATAACTCTACTACCAAAACGTCACCAAACCTTAAGTGTGCAGACCCTGCGGGTTCGAGAACTATGTAGACATGACCGAGACACCTCTACGGCCAATAACCAATGGCGGGACCTGGACGTCCACATTGGTTCCTACATATACTACGAAGATCTATCGGTCGAACCTCTATGTCAAGGATTCAGTTAATCCCGTATAACGTTCCCTTTGTTCTTCGGTATGTTACTTGCCCGAGATTCGGTCGTCGGTATCTCCATACCTAGTTCAATCTCATTACCGGCAAGTCTCTTTACTCGTTCCGTAATACAAGATCCTGCAACTAAGAATTAGTCACATTGCTTGCAAGGCTTATTGTGATGTTGCATTACCGAGTGGGCCCCGAGATACCTCTCCGTCACACGGAGTAACAAATCCTAGTCTCGATCCATGCCAACTCAACAGACACCATCGGAGATACCTGTAGAGCACCTTTATAGTCACCCAGTTACGTTGCGACGTTTGATACACACAAGGCACTCCTCCGATATCCGTGAGTTGCATGATCTCATGGTCATAGGAACATATACTTTGACATGCAGAAAACAGTAGCAATAAACTGACACGATCATATGCTACATTTGTAGTTTGGTTCTTGTCCATCACATCATTCTCCTAATGATGTGATCCCGTTATCAAATGACATCACATGTCTATGTCTAGGAAACCCTAACCATCTTTGATCAACGAGCTAGTTCACTAGAGGCATACTAGGGACACATTGTTGTCTATTCACCCACACATGCAGTGTGTTTCCGATCACTACAATTATAGCATGGATAATAAATGATTATCAGGAACAAGGAAATATAATAATAAACACTTTATATATTGCCTCTAGGGCATATTTCCAACAATATACCCAAGCATAACTCATTATGTTGTCTTCCTTGTCCAACTTCAACCAATTTGCTCAAATTAGGAAATAATTAATGGGTATTCACAATCATAGAAGATGTCCAAGATAGTATATTTATATGCGAAATCTCGCTTCCTTCAATATTCTTTCATGAATGGTTCAAGTGACCAATGCGGTGTTTGCTAAGTTTCAATAAATTTTACCACCTATACTTCTTATATGTGAAGTCATTACTCCCCATGGGATAAGCATATAAAACATATATAATTTCATATTTATGATATTCAATTCATTCAACTATTTATTCATAGGATATAAGTGAAGCACGAGAGTAAATGACAAAACTACTCCAAAACATATAAGTGAAGATTAACAAGTAGTCAAACAATTAAGTAGCTATGTGAGGACTTCCTCTCTCTCGATAAAGATTTTCAGATCTTAGTATTTTATTTAAACAGCAATCAAAATAAAAATAACACTCCAAGAATAGCACACATCATCTGAACGGATAAAAATTTAGGCTCAACATAGGCTAACCGATAGTTGACGAAGAGAGGTGGGATGCGTAGCATCCCCAAGCTTAGATGCTTGAGAGTTATTGAAATATTTACTTGGGGTGCCTTGGGCATCCACAGTCTTGAGCTTTTGTATCTCGTTCAATCCTCTCATATCATGGTTTCACCTATTCTCAAAAACTTCATCCACACAAAACTCAAAAAGAGCTCGTGAGATAGGTTAGTACACATAATAATAAATCAACTCTTTATGTACTGCCAATACAAGTTATAAAATAATTTTAAAACTTTAGGTACTGTATAATATCATTTCCACAATTTATATTTACCAATATAGGCTATGGAAACTATAGGACAAGTAGATAACAAAACCATGATAGCAATCTGTCCAAATAGAACAGTGTGTAGCAATTTATGAAAACAGTGTACTTATGTAACTCAAAAAATTATGAAAGTTAGTACATGATATAAAATTTATATGAAAACACCGTGTAGAAATTTCACACTTTCCATGTTCCAGTAAAATATGAAAATTCAAACACCGCAGTAGAAGTTTCTGCTTTTACCCAGCACATATCAAAACATGCAATGCAAGCATCCCAAGGCAATTCTTGGAACTTTTTATTGAAAAACAAGATTATAAATAACACCTAACATATAAAAACAAAATAAAATGATGCTCCAAGCAAAATATTATGTGACGAATAAAAATATAGCTCCAAGTAAGATATACCAATAGTGTTGAAGACGAAAGAGGGGATGCCTTCCGGGGCATCCCCAAGCTTAGGCGCTTGAGTCCTCCTTGGATATTACCTTGGGGGTGACTTTTTAATCCCCAAGCTTAGGTTATTTTCACTCCTTATTCGACTCATATCGGTGTCTCACCCAAAACTTGAAAACTTCAATCACAAAACTTAACGGAACTTCGTGAGAAGGGTTAGTGTAGTAAAGATAAATCATTCCCTTAGGTACTGTCAATACAAGATTCATAATTATTACCACATGATACCTATTGTATTCCATAATTCCCTCAATTTATATTACTCAATAGAAGCTATAGGAACACTTGAAACAAGCAAGCTATGCATGCAAAACAGAATTTGTCAAAAACAGAACAGTCTGTAAAGATCTGAATGATCACCATACTTACCCGACTCTAAAAATTATGAAAAAATAGGAAAACTAAAGAAATTTTCATATAAACTTTTTGTAAAAATTTAAGAATTTTTTTACGCTCCAGTAAAATCATATAATTCATATACTAGACGCAAATTTTTCTGTTTTTGCACAGAATCAAACAAGCAAGTATCCACACTATCCCAAAGGCTTTACTTGGCACTTTATTGAAATAGAATACACAAAACATGATTAATACAGTAGATTAATCATGTGAACACAGAAAAACAGAAGGTAAAAGTTTTGGGTTGTCTCCCAACAAGCGCTTTTCTTTAATGCCTTTTAGCTAGGCATGATGATTTCAATGATGCTCACATAGGAATAATAATTGAAACAAGCAAAAGAGCATCATGAATCTCATGACAAGCACATTTAAGTCTAACCCACTTCCTATGCATATGTATTTTGTGAGCAAACAATTCATGGTAACAAGAATCAACTTGCATAGGAAGGCAAAACAAGCACAACTTCAAAACCTTGAACACATAGAGAGGAAACTTGATATTATTGCAATTCCTACAAGCATATGTTCCTCCCTCATAATAATTTTCAGTAACATCATGAAGGAATTTCACAATATAACCAGCACATAAAGCATTCTTTTCATGATCTATAAGCATAGAAATTTTACTACTCTCCACACAAGAAAATTTCTTCTCATGACTAATAGTGGGAGTATCATAAAAGAGTTGAATACTACAAATTGGTTCCACACTAAAAGAGTAATATTTAGTAAAAGTATATTCATAATTCTGACAAGTATCATAAAAATAATCATCACTCTTTTTCATCGCATATGTATCATCACAATAATCATTATAAGTAGGAGGCATGCAATCATTATTACAAATTTGATCATTCAAAGTAGGGAGAATAAAAAGATCATATTCATTAAGCATAGCATCCCAAATCTTGGGACAAACATTAATTGCAGCAAATAAATTCTCAAACATGTCATTTTCATCAAACATAGCATCCTCAAGCTTGTGGCTTTGTATATCATAAACATAATCACTCTCATCATTAATAGTATGAATAACACCAATAGTATAGCAATTTCTATCATCATCCTCCAAGTTGGTGCCATAAATATTTTCAATATTATAAGGAGTATAATTATCTTCCCAATCATAATTATCACAACAAGCAATAGGCATAACAAAATCATCCTCAAGTGCATCATCTTCCACAACTATTTTTGATTCATTCTCATGAGACCTATCAATAATGGGAGCAACATTATTTGGGAGAGATACCTCTTTGCCTTTACTTTTCCTTATTTTCTTCTTCTTCACCACATTATGTGTGGGTTTATTTACTTCCTCAAAGCTTCTTTTTGAAGAGGTTGGTTGAATAAAAGGCTCCTCCTCGTTACCCGATTCATCATAAGAAAAAATAGGAGGATATTGGGAAACCTCTTCCCCTTCATTAGTATTCTCTTCATCTTCTATTTGTTTTCTTGTATTTAAGTAATTGGCAATATAAGGATTCTCAACGCAATTTACCATGCAATACATATAGATTTCATTTAGATCAAAATCAATCATATTCATGAGAGCCCAAGCTGGAACATCCTTAGTTTTATGTTTCATTTCTTCATACCCCAAAAATAGACTAAGTTCATTATGATGCTCAAGGGTAATGAGGTTATCACAATTTTTGGAAACAATTCGATCATGAAATAATTCACATTGGAAATTAAAATGGCCACTTTCATTGCAAAGTTCACAAGGACGACGAGAAATATTAAGTCTTTCAGCACAAACATATAGCCTCTCTTGCAACCATTTAGTTTCTAAATACTTATGCCTCTTACAAAATCTATCTTCCCTTTTTGGCATGTCTTGACAAACTCTATGCACTCCACAAAAATTGACATGCTTATAAGAAATCTTTTTATCATGACTAGTGCAATCATCATTAGTACTATGGATATTCAAAGAATTCATAGTAACAACATTGCAATCATGCTCATCACTCAAAGATTTAGTGCCAAACATTTTAATAACTTCTTGTTCTAACACTTGAGCATAATTTTCCTTTCCATCATTTTCTCGAAAGACATTAAAAAGATGAAGCATATGAGGCAACCTCAATTCCATTTTTTGTAGTTTTCTTTTATAGACTGAACTAGTGAAAACCAAGAAACTAAAATATTTGATTGCAAGATCTAAAGATATACCTTCAAGCACTCACCTCCCCGGCAACGGCGCCAGAAAAGAGCTTGATGTATACTACACAACCTTCTTCTTGTAGACTCATGTTGGGCCTCCAAGCACAGAGTTTTATAGGACATCGGCAATTTTCCCTCAAGTGGATCACCTAAGGTTTATCAATCCGTGGGAGGTGTAGGATGAAGATGGTCTCTCTCAAACAACCCTGCAACCAAATAAAAAAGAGTCTCTTATGTCCCCAACACACTCAATACAATGATAAATTGTATATGTGCACT
This sequence comes from Hordeum marinum, assembly GCA_022496015.1. Classification (NCBI taxonomy): domain Eukaryota; kingdom Viridiplantae; phylum Streptophyta; class Magnoliopsida; order Poales; family Poaceae; genus Hordeum; species Hordeum marinum. Next base: position 212,763,361 of record CM039672.1, on the reverse strand, counting down.
AGTTCGACGAAGAGATGGTGATACAAGTGTAATATGGATGGTAGATATAGGTTTTTGTTATCTGAAAATATAAAAACAGCAAGGTAACAAATAGTAAACATCGAGCAAAACGTTGTATAAATTCTTGGAAACAAGGCCTAGGGTCCATACTTTCACTAGTGCAATTTCTCTCAACAATATTGACATAGTTGAATCATATGTAAATACCTATCATGCACAAAGAGTTCACTCTGAAGTCACGAATAGCGGAGAACTGACGAAGAAATTATTGTGTAGGGTACGAAACCACCTCAAAGTTATCTTTTTTGATAAATCTTATGAGCTATCCTTATAAGTGTCATGGACAACCCTAAAGTTCGTACTAAAATAACACCTTGAGATACACATCAACCAAAACTCTAATGTCACCTAGATACTCCAATGTCACCACAAGTACCCATGGTCTTGATTATACGATATGCATCACATAATTTCAGATTCATCATATTCAATCCAACACAAAGAACTTCAAAGAGTGCCCCAAAGTCTCTACCAGAAAGTCAAGACAAAAACATGTGCTAACCCCTATGCATAGATTCCCAAGGTCACGGAACCCGAAAGTTGATCACCAAAACATACATCAAGTGGATCAATAGAACATCCCATTGTCACCACGGATATCCCATCGCAAGACATACATCAAGTGTTCTCAATTCCTTAAAGACTCAATCCTATAAGAAAACTTCAAAGGGAAAGCTCAATTCATCACAACAAGATAGAGAGGGGAAAACTCCATATGATTCATCTATATCAATAAAGCTCCCGGTACATCAAGATCATGCCATCTCAAGAACATGAGAGAGAGGGATCAAACACATAGCTACTGGTACATACCCTTAGCCCCGAGGGTGAACTACTCCCTCCTCATCATGGAGGCCGTCGGGATGGTGAGGATGGCCTGCGGTGATGGTTTCCCCCTCCGGCAGGGTGCCGGAACAGGCTCCCGATTATTTTTGTGTGGCTCTCGCAGCTTGTGTCGGTGGAACTGTCGATCTAGGTTTTTTTTGGAGGTTTCTATATTTATAGGAATTTTCGGTATTGGAATCACGTCAAGGGGTGCCACGAGGCGGTGGCAAGCCTACTAGGCGTGACCAAGGGGGTGGCCATGCCTGGTAGGCTTGCCGCCTCCTCGTGGCTCTTCTGGCCCAGCTCCAATGCTTCGGGGGTCTCTTTTTGTCCACAAAAACTCATACTAAATTTTCAGGCCATTCCGAGAACTTTTATTTCTGCACAAAAAACGACACCACGGTAGTTCTACTAAAAACAACGTTAGTCCGGGTTAGTTCTAATAAAATCATACCAAAATCATATATAATTATTGTAAATATGGCATGAATACTTTATAAATTATAGAGACGTTGGAGATGTAGCAACTTGCAAGCAGCCTATGACAATTGTGGATTTGGAGCATTGTGTGCAGCATGAGGATGAGTCGGCCCATCATTGGGCTCGCCGGGTCGCTACCATTATCCACTCCTTATATAACATTGCGACGACTCAAGCTATTCTGATTTTAGAGAAGAACTGCCACTTCCAGCATGTGAAGCAAAGGTTAGGGCGGCTTAAGAGTAAGTGCTAGGATATGGGCAATCTTATGGATGCACTTACCAGGTATGCCAACTCTAATGGAACGGAGGATCCTAATTCAGACGATGACAAGTCTGGAAAAGGAAAGAAAAATGGCAGTGGTAAGAATCAGCAGCAGTATGTCCCGGTACATAATAATAATAACTAGGGCAATGGTGGAAAACGCAAGTTCCCCGATGGCGGGTCGGACTTTGTTGCTAACACCAACACTGGTTTCAAAAACCAGCGTCAAAACAATCGCTCCGATGGAGCTTACAATGGGAATAAGCCATGTAACTACGAGGAAGTACTAAAGGCACCTTGTCCTAAGGATGGTACCGAGGATAAGTCGGCTACCCACTCGTAGGAAAAATTATATCATGCAGGAGTTCCGTAACCAGGCTTTCCAGAATCATCAAGGAGGCAATGATGAAGGGCATCCGGGTCAATTTGGTCCTCGCAGGTCACATAGCGGCTCATCTGGCGGATTTTTAGGATCGGGTTTTCATGGACAAGGCGACTCAAGATCGGGATTTCAGCACCCAGGAAATAATGGCAATGGGCAGTGTTCGGGCCAAGGCAATCAACAAAATAATAATCAAACCGGGTTTCAGAGTAATCCCAAGCAATTGAATAGTGGGCAATACCATGTGTTCACCACTAGTACCTGCAGGCCAGAAAGCAAACCCAAACAAAGAGCCATCAACATGGTTGAGCTGACGGTTCCTAGATATCTCAATTGGTCTGAGTAGCCAATCACATGGAGCAAGGAGGATCACCCCCCGGGTTGCTAATCCAGGTGGTCTGGCCTTAGTGGTGGCGTCTCAGGTGGGTGGATATACCCTCATAAAACTCCTCATGGATGGGAGTAGCAACATCAACATCTTGTATTACGATACCTTCCGATGGATGAACCTCTCTGAAAGTAGACTACAAACTTTAAACACATAATTTCATGACATTGTTCCTGGAAAGTCGGCATACCCAATCGGGCGGATTAAACTTGACGTTGATTTCCAAGACGAGTTTAACTTCAAATGCGGGCCTTTAACTTTTGAGGTGGTAAAGATAAAAAGCCCGTACCATGCCCTCTTTGGAAGGCTACCTTATGCTCGTTTTATAGCTTGCCCTTGCTATGTATACCTCAAGCTCAAGATGCCAGGTCCAAATGATACTATAACTATGGGAGGTAGCAGAAAGTTAGCTCGGGAGTGCAAGAAGGGGGATGGGGCCTATGCTGAGTCGGTCTGCGTAGCTGAAGAGCTCAAATTCTATACTCCCAACGTTGAGCCGGCTAATATGACCCCTCTCAAGGAGCCCACCACTGAAAAGGACCTCCCTTAAGTTCCAATCGGTTAAGGATACAAGAAAGTTGACTTTGTCCCTAGTGACTCTTATCACTAGTTCACCATTGGGACAGGAATGGATCCCAAATAGGAAAGCACGCTCATGAAATTTACCCATGAGAATCGGGACATCTTTGCATGGAAACCTTCTGACATGCCAGGTGTACCAATAGAATTCGTTGAGCACCACCTTAATGTGGATCATGAGATGAACCAATCAAGCAATTCCTCCATCGTTTTAACGAGGGGAGGCATAAGGCCATTGGAGAAGAAGTGGCCTAACTATTAGCGATCGGGTTCATAGTGGAAGTTTTTCACCATCAGTGGTTGGCTGACCCGGTGCTTGTGTTAAATAAAAATGGCACATGGCATATGTGTGTGGATTACACAAATATCAATAAAGCTTGTCCAGCTGATCCCTTTGCCCTCCCCCGTATTGACCAGATCATTGATGCAATGGCGGGTTGTGAGAGCATGTGCTTCCTGGATGCTTATTCTGGATATCTCAGATAAAGATGCGAGTAGAAGACTAGGAGAAAATAGACTTTATCACACCCTTTTGAGCTTTTTGTTATGTTTCTATGCCTTGTGGGCTCAAGAGTGCTCAGGCGACTTACCAGCGTTGTGTTCAGAATTTCCTCCACTGAAAGATTGGACGTAATGTTCATGCTTATGTTGATGATATTGTGATAAAGTCAAGTAAGAAGGAAATCTTGCTTGAGGATTTGAAGGAAACCTTTGACAATATTTGGGTGTACAAGATGATGCTTAACCCGACCAAGTGCATTTTTGGGGTACCTGCAGGAAAACTGTTAGGTTTTCTAGTTTCGTAGAGGGGCATCGAAGCTAACCCGGAGAAAATTGAGGCTATCACTTCCTTGTCCAAGCCGGCATGTATCAATAATGTGCAGCGCCTAGCGGGTGCATTGGGGCCTTGAGACGGTTCATAAACTGCATGGGGGGGGGAAGCGATTCCGCTATACTAGATGATGAAAAAGACTAATAATTTTGTCTGGAGTGGTAATGAGGCCTTCAAAGCACTTAAGAGGCTGTTAGCTGAGCCGCCCGTCCTTGCGGCTCCGATCGATAAAGAGCCCGTGATCCTATACGTGGCGGCTAATAATCGGTCTGTTAGCGTGGCAGTTGTCATGGAAGACGAGGAAGGGAAGGAGTACCCAGTCCAGCGGCCGGTTTATTATGTCAGTGAATTCTTATCAGAATCCAAGCAGAGATATCCGCATTGGCAGAAGTTGGTGTTTGGAGTGTTCATGGTTAGTCGCAAATTAAAGCAATACTTCCTTGGGCATCCAATCAGTGTGGTCATTTCGGCTTCTCTGGGCGATACCATCCAAAACAGAGAAGCTACAATCTGGGTTGCTAAGTGGGCAATTAAACTTCGGCCTCACCATTTGAAATACGTGCCCATGACTGCTATCAAGTGTCAAGCCTTGGTGGATTCCATTAATGATTGGACAGAGTTGCGAACACCCGAGGAAAGACCAGATAATACATATTGTACGATACACTTTGACGGATCCAGGCAATTGGAAGGCTCGGGGGCTGGAGTTATCTTATCTTTCCCAAGAGGTGACAAGTTTTGTTATGTCCTACAACTTATGTTTCCCTGTACTGACAATGCACCTGGGTATGATGCTTTATTACATGGGCTCCGCATTGCTAAGGAAATGAATTTAAGCTGAGTTAGATGCTTGGGAAACTCAAACCTCGTTGCACAACAAGTTTCAGGGACATGGGATTCTAAAGACCCGCTCATGGCGGCTTATCATCAGACAGTGACTAACATTGCTGGTCACTTTAAATGATATCAAGTGGATCACATAGATCGGTGACTTAATGCGGCGGCTGATGCTCTATCACGGTCAGGCTCTCAGCGTAAGTTGGTTCCCCTAATGTGTTCCTAGACGTGTTGCACAATCCTTTTGTCAAGTTATCTTCAGAAGAAGATCTGGCTATCCTAGACCAAAAGCGCAGTTGGTGGCAGCTCTACGAGCAACTCCAAATTGGATAGTACCTTATCTGGCTTATTTAACCCGGGCAGAGCTTCGAGAGGAAGAGCTCCTAGCACAGCAGATCATCCGGCGATCTAAGTCCATGACTATTGTCAATGGCGAGTTACATCGACGCAACATAACCGATGTGTTTCAACGTTGTGTTTCCCTTGACGAGGACAGGGAGATCTTGCAAAATTCATGTAGGAGATTGTGGTCATCATACCGAGTCATGATCTTTGGTGGCCAAGGCCTTCAGACATGATTTTTTCTAGTTATGTGCTCATGCTGACGCCAAAGACATCGTTCGCAAGTGTGATGGTTGTCTGAAATTTGCATGACAAGTTGTACCGGCTCAAGAGTTATGGATGATCCCAGAAACTTGGCCATTTACATTTTGGGGGCTTGATATGGTTGGGTCATTCAAGAGGTCTAAGGATAAAAGGACTCACCTGTTGGTTTTTTTGAGTTGTAATCAGTAGGAGAGGCTCCTACTGCTTTAGATTAATTAAGTAATGTTACACTTTACATGTTGTGGGTTTGACCGAATGGTCTCCCCAGGGACAAACTAAAACAAGAGATTAAGTCTAAGGAAAGAGTGAAGATGCTCTGGGTGCAACCATAGGAATTACAAAGCAAGAGCTACAAGTGTTATGTAGTCCCAAAACTTAGGATCAACTCTGTGCTTTAACCAAAGAAGGTCTTCTTTTTTTCTATCCTTCCAGGTAGAATATTGAGGTGGAATGTGCCTTAAAATAAAGTTATTTCTTTCTTTCCACATGTACCAAGCAAAAATTCCAACCAATTCAAAAAACAGATGACCTGTGAAGGATAGCTTGGCTTGCTGAAGAGCAGAGATGGTAGAAACATCTGAATTCCAGGCAATGTCCACTCTGCTCTAGCAATGTACACTAAACGGACACTCAAAGATAAGGTGCTCAATCGTTTCCTCACACCGAGCAGAATAGAGCACACATGAGTAAATATCACCAATGTTGAAATGTCTCCTTTTTAGCATGTTTCTAGTGTTCAGCCGATCAGCTAGAAGAAACCACATGAAAACCTTTAGTTTCATGTGCAGTTTAGATGACCATATCCATAAGAAAGGAGCATGAGCTGCCATACTTGAGTGACAATGCATATAAAAATTCTTGGACGTGAATCTGCTGCCCCAACTGTATGTCCATGAATCAGATGCCAATGGATTATCTGTAAAGAGTGGTCTGAGATTCATCAGAGTTTGGAATTCATCATGGGCCTCAGGAGATAATGGTAAATGGAACTTAGAATATGGTTCTGCTTCCTGGAAGAACCTGTGGACAGAGATATCTTCCTCCATGGCAAATGAGAATAGACATTGAAGTGAGTTGCTAAGCATATCATCGGTCCAACTGTCATGCCACATGGAGATATTCTGGCCAGAACCAACAGTGGGTAATGCAATACCACGAAATATGGGCATAAGCTTGATGAGCTGTCTCCACCATAATGAACCAGTATGGTTTTTTGCATGTGGAATAGAGTCATCATAGTATGTATCCCAGATTAGTTGTACCCATGGAAGACCTGCCTTATTATAGAAATTATCCAAGAATTTCAAAAGGAGGGCTTGATTCTGAACTTTAATATTGATGACCCCAAGACCTCCATGCTTCTTAGGTCAACACACTCTATTCCATGCAACCATGGAATTACAGGATTCTCCTTGCTCAGTTTTCTTGGTCCAGATGCATCTTCTTCTTACTTTGTCAAAGTACTCTAGAAATTTGGGAGGGAGTTTCAGAGTACTCATGGCATGATTGATCATAGAAGTGACAAGAGAATTGACCAGGGTGATTCTTGATGCATGACAGAGAAGGTAGCACGTGCTGGAGAGCCGTCTTTCAACTCCCTCCACTAATGGCATTAACTCAGTCATGGTTGGTTTGGTTGTGCCTAGAGGTAAGCCCAAATAGGTGAATGGAAGCTTCCCAATTGTACATCCAAAAATGTTGGCAAGAGATTCAGATTTTGCAGTCTCAATGTTCAAAGGGATCATGCAGGACTTATGGAAGTTTATGTTCAGACCTGTTGAAGCTGCAAACTGCTGAAGTGTTGGGGAACGTCGCATGGGAAACAAAAAATTTCCTACGCACATGCAAGATCTATCCATGGTGATGAGCATATACAAGAGGGAGATTGGATCTACATACCCTTGTAGATCGCTAAGCGGGAAGCGTTAAGAAACGTGGTTGGTGTAGTCGAACGTCTTCGCGATCCAAATCGCCGAGTGTCCCGCGATCTCATCACTATCCGTCGCGCGATCCAATCACGATCCGTCCCGCGAACTCATCACGATCCGTCCCGCGATCTTGTCACGATCCATCCCGCGAACTCATCATGATCTGTCCCGTGAACTCATCACGATCCGTCTCGCGATCTTGATCACGGTCCTTCCGATCTAGCGCCGAACGGACGACACCTCCGCGTTCAGCACACATACAGCTTGATGACGATCTCCGCCGTCTTGATCCAACAAGAGGGAGCGGAGAGTAAGAAGAGTTCTCCGGCAGCGTGACGGCGCTCCGGCGATGGTGGTGGAGCTATTCCGACAGGGCTTCGCCTAAGCACTGCAGAAAACCGATCTAGAGGAGAAACTATGCACTAGAGGAACGGGTAGCGCGTGGCTGAAAAATTCTGTGCCAAAACCCTAAAATCCTCTAGTATATATAGGCGGAGAGGAGGAGGAGGCTTGGCTGCCAAAGAGGCAGCCCTTGGGTTGGCCGAACCTAGTGGGATTGGAGGATTCCTCCTCCAATCCTAGTAGGACTAGGACTCCTCCTTATTTTTGCCTTTTTTGCCTTTTTCCACCTTTTTCTCTTTGGGCTTTTCTTCCCAGCCGCATGGGCCTTGTGTGGGACTTCTACCAGCCCACAAAGGGCTGGTATTTACTCTCCCACAGCCCATGTAGCCTCTTGGGTCGAAATACCCCTCCCGATGGTCTCCCGGTACACTACCGGCACTCCCGGTACACTACCGATAAGCCCAAAACTTTTCCGGTGACCAAAATGGGACTTCCTATATATCAATATTTACCTTCAGACCATTCCGGAGCTCCTCATGACGTCCGGTATCTCATCCAGGACTTCAAACAACCTTCGGTCACCACCATGCATAACTCTATACTATCGAAACGTCACCGAACCTTAAGTGTGCAGACCCTGCGGGTTCGAGAACTATGTAGACATGACTGAGACACCTCTATGGTCAATAACCAATAGCGGGACCTGGATGACCATATTGGTTCCTACATATTCTATGAAGATCTTTATCGGTCGAACCTCTATGTCAAGGATTCAGTTAATCCCGTAAGATGTTCCCTTTGTTCTTCGGTATGTTACTTGCCCGAGATTCGATCATTGGTATCTCCATACCTAGTTCAACCTCGTTACCGGCAAGTCTCTTTACTCGTTCCATAATACAAGATCCCGTGACTAACACTGAGTCACATTGCTTGCAAGGCTTGTTGTGATGTTGTATTACCGAGTGGGCCCTGAGATACCTCTCCGTCACACGGAGTAACAAATCCCAGTCTTGATCCATGCCAGCCCAACAAACACCCTCGGAGATACCTGTAGAGTACCTTTATAGTCACCCAGTTACGTTGCGACGTTTGATACACACAAGGCACTCCTCCGGTGTCAGTGAGTTGCATGATCTCATGGTCATAGGAACAGATACTTGACATGCAGAAAACAGTAGCATTAAACTAAGATGATCATATGCTACGTTTGTAGTTTGGGTCTTGTCCATCCCATCATTCTCCTAATGATGTGATCCCGTTATCAAATGGCATCTCATGTCAATGGCTAGGAAATCTTAACCATCTTTGATCAACGAGCTAGTCTATTAGAGGCATACTAGGGACATGGTTTTGTTTATGTATCCACACATGCATCTAAGTCTCCGATCGATACAATTATAGCATGGATAATAAACGATTATCATGAACAAGGAAATATGATAATAACTTATTTATTATTGCCTCTAGGGCATATTTCCAACATGAAGTAAATTCTTGAGGTGTGCAATCACCTATTGGTGGCAGTTGATAAATTTACCAAGTGGGTTGAAGCAGAGCCGGTCAGCAATCATGAGGCGGTAACTGCAAGTTAGTTTGTGAAAAAGCTGATCTTTCGTTTTGGTTATCCTCATAGCACCATCACTGATAATGGGACAAATGTGTGCTATGAAGACATTCTGTTAGAAGGAGTATATCCGGCTTGATGTTTCAGTTGTGGCTCATCCATAGTCCAATGTCTAGGTAGAGCATGCTAACAAGGGGATATTACAAGGGATTAAACCCCGGCTCATGGTTCCTTTGGAATGTACTCCGGGTTGTTGGGTTGAAGAGATTCTCGCAATTCTTTGGAGCATTAAGACTACCCCCAATAGTTCATTAGGTTACACGCCATTCTTTATGGTTTATGGCGCAGAGGCGGTTCTCCCAAGTGACATCCGTCATGACTCGCCCCGAGTGGCGGCTTATGTTGAGATGGACAATGAGATGTCTCGATAGAATTCCATTGATGCCTTGGAGGAGGAACGTGATCTCGCGGAGGCTCGATTTGCAATTTATCAACAAGACCTTCATCGTTATCACAGTCGAAGAGTTCGCAGCCGTAGTTTCCAGGAGGGCGACTTAGTGCTCCGTTTGATTCAAGATCAGACAGGTATGCATAAGCTTTCACCTCCTTGGGAAGGGCTCTTTGTGGTTAGCAAAAATTTCAATAATGGATCATATTATCTTATTGACATACGTGACCATGATAAGTCACATACCTCTCAGGAGGAAACCAACAGGCCCTAGAACATCACTCATCTTTGGCCTTACTACACCTACTCCACTGGCTTCAATCATTGTACATACCTACATAATGTATATACCTTGTATGATCAAGTATAATAAAGTCGGCACCCCCGAAACTCGGGTCCCTTGTCATTTCATCTCATATATTGTGCATGAGTTTTTATTTTCTGATCATTGGTCACTTGGGGGCTTCCAACTCACCGAGTTTAGCTATCTCACCCTCTTGACCCGGCAAAAACGCCACAATATATTGGTTAAACCTGTCTGTTTGCTTGATGTGAAACTGACAAGGTGACCCGTCGTACTCTTAACAAGTCAATCTTTATGACCCTGAACTTGCTAATGCTAAAACGACGACTTAAGTCATGTGAGTGCCGACTTAAAAAAGCAAGGATAAACCAAGGCTATCATGCCAGCTTCATTGAAAGAAAGACTTGAGCCTCGAAAGCCAGTCTGTTTGTCGAGCCTCGAAAGCCGACTTATAAACAACTCCATAGATATATGGAGATATTTCCTTTTCGGGATTTTTTTTGACTAAAAATCCCCGAGTCAAAAGATCTCCGGGTTATTCATGCTCATCATTGAGTCTTCATCGACCATGAGTTTCCATATTATTAATCTGGAGTATATTTTTAACGACTATAAGTCGCTAATCGATGACTCGCCGAATCTTTTTTACTTCAAATATTATTTGGTGGAATTTGTTTTGTAGGTCTACTTTCTGCACATACATGTCTCTATAGGCGACTTATCAAATATACGTGCAAGCCATAGGTGTACGGTTCCAAATAAAAGGATAAGGGCAAGTTGACAGATTCATTTATATATAGATCCATCGTCATCAACTTATGAGGGGATCAAAAGTTTAAACATGCACGAAGGCACGACACACGCAATCAACTATTAACTTAAGCTATTACAAGGCTACATTGAGCCCAGAATGTTAGATTGAAGTTTTCAAAGTTATTTCGGTAACCCGGCCTCTAAACCATCTGGATTAGCCTCATCTAGGTTAGTCCCGAGATGACTTCTTGCCCATGATGCCTCCGGCTCACCCCGCGTTGAGTCTTCTGGGTCTTAGATCTGAAGGTTGTCCACATCCCAATTGCAATTGGTTAAGTCTTGGAATACAGATTCTTCATGCAAGATGAGGGACGGGTCAACATCAGGGGCAAAGATATGCTTATGACATTGCTGAGTCAGGTCTTCTAGTTTCAAAAGAGAGCGACTGAACTTGCGAGTTGTTGTTGGCATAAGACGCACGGTAGGTCTTCAGGTCCATTTCTGTAACTAGTTGGCTGGCCAACACTCGAGTCGTCGTGACGCAACAAGCATAGTCAGCATATGTGAATTCTGACCATCATCTTTAAACTTAGGAAATCCTCCGGCCATCTCTGCAGGATCTAGATCTACTAAATAAGCCAAGGCCCGGCTCAAAGAGGTCACTGCACCTGCTTGGGCGGCTGGCCTTTTTAGCTCTTCGATTTGCTTTGGGATCGTAGAGAGGCGTCTCAGCACATCCTTGATGAACTTCACTATCTCTTTTGTCACCCATGACATCCTTGATGGTGCAGAGACTTCCAGCATATAGTTATTCAACCAATGAGTACACAACCTTTTGCTTCATAAAGTTGTTGTTGTGGAGATTGCGAGTTGGAAGGCATGCAAACAAATTCAAGTATGTGAGTCACGATGCGACTTTCTTCATACATGATTATTTGAGCGGGTTATCATGAGCTAATAAAAGTACTTGCCAAAGATGGTTTGGGTCATGTGAGCGATATGCCATTTTAACTTGGCCAACACTTTAGTAATGGGCTTCAATCGACCCTCAGCGTCTTCCGCGCACTTGATCAAGGCGGTTTTCTTAGTCTCGGAAGACTTCTTCTCTGCTTCAAAGCCTGCCTTGATTTTCTCCAACTCTTCCAATGAAATTCAGAGTTTCAACTCAGCATTTGCTTGGGTAGCTTGCCCCACTTCTAGATCTTTCTTCAAGCCAGTCAAATTTGACTCGTCTACATTCAGAGCTTCCTGTACAATGAGGGTTATCATTTTGGATATTATTCATTCATAAGCCAGCAACAAGGTGCAGAATATACTTGACACTTGGGGGAGTTTTGTTTAATTATTTGCATTTATTTTGATTTCAGGACTGGGAATCCCTTTTACCGCCCTTCTCATGCAAGGACGAGTGAATAAACACTCAACATGCGAGTAACCCGCTTAACATGGAAGATACTAACCACCCCCTGTCGCTCCATGAGCAGTCCAGGCACACAAAATAGATGTTCGTTTGAAATTTTAGAGGTGGCACATGCAAATTTACTTGGAACGGCATGGTAATACCGCATATAGGTAGGTGTGGTGGAATCATTTGGAATAATTTTGGTTTATGGTTTTTTTATGCACAAGCAGAATTCCCACTTAGTACAGGTGAAGGCTAGCAAATAGGTTGAGAAGCAGCTAGCTAGAGAGCGAATATGGTCATAAACATGCATTACGAATAATAAACATTGAATGCTATCATGATCAGGATATGGACACCATGAACATAAATATCATGACGGCTATGTTGGTTTTGATTCAACTACATGCGTGAACATGTACCAAGTCAAGCCACTTGAAACATTCAGAGGAGGATACCATATCATCATACTACATCACAACCATTTTAATGCATGTTGACATCCAAGATAAATCATTATCACTCGTAGCTACTTGAGCATGGCATGAACCACTGTAATCTATAATTGTCATTGCAAACATGTTCAATCATAATGTGCTGAATCATGGATGCTAGGTTAAACATATTTACAAAAACAATAACAAGTTGAGTTCATACCCGCTTTTCTCTGCCACCTTCAATTAATCAAATATCGTCATTATTGCCTTTCACTTGCACAATCGAATGGTATGAAAATAATAATAGTGCAAGAGTGCCATGGACTAAGCTAGAATCTGCGAACATTTTATTCAAGAGGAGAAGACAAAGTAATATGGGCTCCATGTTAGATCAATGATAATGCATATGAGAGCCACTCAACATTTTCATTATGGTTTTGTCCTTGGTATGACTCGATAAAAGAAAAAGAATTTCAGAGGAATGCACTAAAATATTTTTGAAGTTTTTAGTTTTTCTTGAAGAAAGCAAATAAGAGAAGGAAAAAACAAAAATGAGAAAAACTATTTACACGGGAGAACTCCCGACAAGCAAAAGAAAAAAATGAGAAATCTTTTTAGGTTTTCTTTTAACACTACAACTAACTAAACTGAAAACAAAAAATGAAAGAAGCAAGAAGTATTTTTTGATTTTCTCAAAGTTTTTCAAACACACAAGAAGAAAACAAGAAAAATATATCTACCATGGATAATACAATGAAAGAGTGTGGACACCGACAACTGAAATGAAATGTGTGAACATGAATGTAATGTCGGTGGGAATACGTACTCCCCCAAGCTTAGGATTTTGTCCTAGCTTGGTAGTCACCATCCGTGGCCTGGGTAATGGCCTGAGTAATGGCCCGAGTGATAGCCTACGGAGGCTCTTGGTGCAACCACCCCAGCCCTCCTGGCAGCTTCAACCTTTGCATTGTATGCATGGGCCTCGCTCTCATAGACAAAGTATTTTCCTTGCTCTTAAAATCAAAGAGAGCAGGAGCAGGCAATACAATAGGCACAACGGGACCGTTATCAAACTTCAAGTTGTAGGTATAGTAATTAACTATGCCTATAAGAAACCTATGGCGTTTCATGCCATCAAAGTCTAAGTATTGGTTAGGTAAGATAGGATCGTTAGGCCAAGAGACACTCCAAACCTCGTAGCGAGGCGGGAGGCATAAATCCCTCCATAGAAATTACCATTAGAAGCATTGAGATTCAATCTCCGTGCGACAATTGCTCCTAAGTTGTAGTCTTTAATTCCATTTAAAGCAATGTATATAAGACTCAAATCACGAGCACAAAGCGTGCTACAATCCTGCTTGCCTACAATGCATTAACCATTAAAAAGTGCAAGGTATTGAATAGACGGAAAATGGATGTTTTAATCCTACCTTGTGTCACTCCTCTAATTTCACCACAATAAAGGTTTCTCAATAGTGAATCAAACTCAGGTTTTGTTGGTTCGTCTAGCGAACCCCAATACAGAATTTTACATGCGTCACAAAATACGTCTAAAGGCATGGTGAAAGCATTATCATACAGACTAAATGAAACTCTTGACTCACGAGGAAAATATTTGAATTTCTTCGTAAATGTCTCCGTGAGAGTGAGGTGTTGAGTGCACTTATCTTCGATGAAGGGAACCAGATTGGCATTGCGAGCATACTGTTCAAATTCTTCCTTAATACGTGCACTTTCCATGAAAGTGTTACACGACCAAAGGCATGATTTAGTTTGAGCGTCCCATACCGAGCTTGCACTCGGCTCAACATAAGATTGTCGTATAGAGATTTCACTTGATGATGCTCCCGAGGATCTCATCCTTGAAGAACCCTAAAGAATTGCATTTTATTTGCAAACAATTTCTAAAAAAAATTGTGACACAAAACTTTGTTAACAAAACGAAATAAGATTGATGGCAACTACGCATAGGAATGCATAGAGGCCATATCAGGCATTCAAACTACTTAGAACTCTAATAATTCAACATGAAAGCTCATCTACAACAGCACCAAGAGTAGCTAATTATTCTGAAAATAAACCACTAAATCAAAAACTAATTGGAGCATGGGGGAGTTACATACCGAGAAGCAATCCCCTAAAACAGTTTTGGAAATGGAGCTTTGAGCAAAGAGATCGAAATCCACGGGTTCTTGAGTAAGAACACGAGGGAGAGAGAGCAATGGTGGATTTTTTCAAGAGGTAGGAGATGACATGGGCTAAAGGGATAAGTGAGGGAACCCACTAGGGGCCCACCCTCTACCAGGCCGTGCTAGGGGGGTCTGGCGCGCCCTGGTGGAGCATGGCACCTGGTGCACCCTCCTTTGGTATTATTTTCCCCAGAAATTCATAAATAAATAGAAAAAGTTCATATCATATTTTTAGGGCATTCTGAGAACTTTTTTTTGGGTCATTTTTTATTGCACGGGAAAAACACAAAACTGGGAAAGCATGGCATTTTATATTATTTAACTAAGAAAAACAGAAAACTAAAGTAGATACAAAGGGTTGTGTCTACTAAATTCATAAACTTCATACCTCTCGAAAATGATTCATTAATAAGGTTGATCATAAAACCGGAGAACTTTCAATTAGCATGAAACCGGAGAACTTTCATAAAACACTAGGTTACCTCAACTGGGATAGGCATATCCCCAACCATAATAATATCATATTTCTTTTTTGACAGTAGGTAGTGGTAATTGAAAGCTTCCAATAACGAGTGTCGAATAATTTTCAATAGCATTCACACCATTCACTTGGAATTGTTTCTTCAGAAAGTGCACCGTATGCTCATTACCATTGATATGAAAAGTGACCTTGCTTTTATTACAATCAATAACAGCCCCTGCAGTATTCAAAAAGGGTCTACCAAGGATAATCGACATGTTGTCGTCCTTGGACATCTCAAGAATAACAAAGCCCGTTAATATAGTAACATTTGCAACAACAACGGGCACATCCTCACAAATACCGATAGGTATGGCAGTTGATTTCTCAGTCATTTGCAATGATATTTCAGTAGGTGTGAGTTTATTCAAATCAAGTCTTTTATATAAGGAGAAAGTCATAACACTAACACGAGCTCCTAAATCACACAAAGCAGTTTTGACATAATTCTTTTAATGGAGCAAGGTATAGTTGGTATTCGAGGATCTCCAAGTTTTTAGGTACTCCATCCTTAAAATAATAATCAGCAAGCATGGTGGAGATTTCAACTTCAGGTATCTTTCTTTTATTAGTGATGATGTCTTTCATGTACTTAGCATAAGGAGGCATCTTTAAGATATCCGTTAAAACGGGTACACAGAAGACTGGCCTAATCATTTCAGCAAAGCGTTCAAATTCTCATCATCCTTTTTATTAGATGGTTTAGGTGGAAAGGACATGGGTTTCTGAACCCATGGTTCTCTTTCTTTACCATGTTTTCTAGCCACAAAGTATTTCTTATCATATCGTTTATTTTTAGGTTGTGGGTTATCAAGATCAACATCAGGTTCTATTTCTACATCATTATATGGTTCTTTGCCATTACTAGGTTGAGTATCCTCATGAACATCACTATCATTATCATTATCACTAGTGGATGTTCATTACCAGCTTGAGTTTCAGCATCAGAAATAGAAACATCATTATTATCACCAAGACATTTTTCTATCTCAGGTTCACTAGAAGCATGCATAGTCCTATCAACATTCTTTTTCTTTTTCTTCTTAGAAGGACTAGGTGTATCAGCATTAATTCCTTGAGATTCTTGTTCAGTTCTTTTAGGACGACCTTTAGGATAAAGTAGTTCTTGGCCCATTCTACCTTCTCTAGTCACTACTCCAATAGCATGATCATTCGTATTATTATTTATTTCATCAAGCAATTCTCTTTGAGATTTAGCAAGTTGTTCTAACTGAGTTTGAACCATAGTGGCATGTTTTCCTACATATCTAACATCATTACTGATTCTAAATAACAAGTCACTCAAGCGAGCAATCATATCAGAATTATATTTCAAGTGTTTCAGAACATTTGAATTGAAGTGCTCTTGTTTCATAATGTAGTTATCAAACTCATATAAGCATTAACTAGGATGTTTATTGTAAGGGATATCACCTTCATCAAACTCTAATAAAAAAATTACCTCTACCACCTATGGAAGTGGTGGTGTGTAGAGTCCATGTATTTCTTCAATAGGTGGTAAATTATTAACATCCTTAGCTTTAATACCTTTTTCCTTCATACATTTCTTTGCCTCTTTCATATCTTCTGGACTGAGAAATAAGATACCCCTCTTCTTCGGAGTGGGTTAAATTGGTGGTTCCGGGAGAATCCAAGCATCATAGTTCTTCATTATATTATTCAGTAGTTCCTCAGCTTGTTCAACAGTTTGTTCCCTGAAAACACAACCAACACAACTATCTAGGAAGTCCCTAGAAGCATCAGTTAGTCCATTATAGAAGATATCAAGTATTTCATGTTTCTTAAGAGGATGATTAGGCAAAGCATTAAGCAATTGGATAAGCCTCCCCCAAGCTTGTGGGAGACTCTGTTCTTCAATTTGCACAAAGTTAAATATTTCCTGTAAGGCAGCTTGTTTCTTATGAGCAAGAAAATACCTTTCCCAAAAGTAAATCATATCCTGGGGACTACGCACACAACCAAGTGTAAGAGTATTGTACCATATCTTAGCATCACCCTTTAATGAGAACGGAAATAATTTGAGAATATAATAGTAGTGAATCTTCTCATCATCAACAAATAGGGTGGCTATAACATTCAGCTTAGTAAGGTGTGCTACCACAGTTTCAGTTTCATAGCCATGAAAAGGATCAGATTTAACCAAAGTAATTAACTCATGGTGAACTGAGAATTCATAATCTTTATCGGTAACAAAAATAGGTGAAGTAGCAAACTTATGATCCCATTTCATTTTAGCATTCAGATTCTTTTCCTTATACTTGCATAGTAGCTTCTTAACATCATTTCTATCCTTGCAAGCAAGAATCTCTCTAGCTATTTCTCCATCTAAAGCATAACCTTCAGGTATCTTAGGCATTTCAAATCTAGGAGATGTAGGCCTATTAGGTGTTTCATAATCATCAGTTTCAAAGTTCTCATCAGTTTCAGCAGATTCAGCGGTTTCAATAATTTCATTCTCTCTAGCTCTAGCAATTTGTTCATCGAGAAATTCACGTAATGGCACAATATCATCAAGCATGATACTAGCATCACCATAAGCATCATTCATAGTAGAAGTAGCATCATCAATATCAGGATTAATAGCATGTGGTGATGTTGCAATCTTACTCATAATAGAAGGTGAATCAAGTGTAGAGTGTGATGGCAGTTCCTTACCTGCCCTCGTCTTAGAGGGAAAAATCTTGGTTTTAGTATCATTCAGATTCTTCATAGTGATGAATTGATATAAATCCCAAGTGACTCAATAAATATAGCTATGCTCCCCGGCAACGGCGCCAAAAAAAGGTCTTGATAACCCACAAGTATAGGGGATCACAACAGTTTTCGAGGGTAGAGTATTCAACCCAAATTTATAGATTCGACACAAGGGGAGCCAAAGTATATTTGAGAGTATTAGCAGTTGAGTTTTCAATTCAACCACACCTAGAGATAAATGTCTACAACAAAGTGATTAGTAGCACAATAATATGGTAGTTTAATAGCAGTGATAACAGTAACAATAGTGGTAACAGTAGCAATGATAGTTTTGTGGTGAGTGCAACAGTAGTAGCAACAATAGTAGCTTAGAAAACAATAAGTGGAAAGGTCATAGGCACTGGATTGGAGTATTTTTTGGATGATATTCATCATATAACAGTCATAAGCTAGGGCGACACGGAACTAGCTCCAATTCGTCAATGTAATGTAGGCATGTATTCTGTATATAGTCATACGTACTTATGGAAAAGAACTTGCATGGCATCTTTTGTCCTACCCTCTCGTGGCAGCGGGGTCCATAAGGAAACTAAGGGATATTAAGGCCTCCTTTTAATAGAGAACCGGAACAAAGTATTAGCACTCAGTGAGTACATGAACTCCTCAAACTACGGTCATCACCGTGAAGTATCCCAAATATTGTCACTATGGGGTTGACAGATCATAACACGTAATAGGTGCATATGACTAGGCAAGTCGGATCAATAACATATATATAATGATGATAACATAAACGGTTCAGATCTGAAATCATGGCACTTGGGCCCTAGTGACAAGCATTAAGCATGGCAAAGTCATAGCAACATCAATCTTAGAACATAGTGGATACTAGGGATCAAGCCCTAACAAAACTAACTCGATTACATGATGAATCTCATCCAAATCCTCACCGACCAGCAAGCTTACAAAGGAATTACTCACTCCTAGTGGGGAGCATCGTGTAATTGGTGATGGAGAAGGGTTGATGATGATGAAGACCGAAGATTCCCCTCTTTGGAGCCCCAAACGGACTCCAGATTTGCCCTCCCAATGAATAAGAAGAGGTGGCGGCGGCTTCGTATCATGAAACGATGTAAAACCTTCTCTCTGGGTTTTTCCAGAAAAATGTGAATTTATAGCGTTGGAATTAGGATCAGGGGACCCACAAGGCGTCCACCCTCCACCAGGCCCCATTAGGGGGGCGTGGCGCGCCCTGGTGGAGCATGGGCACCTTGGGCCCCCCTCTCAGGTGGCTTTTGGCTCCATAATTCCTCAAATATGCTAAAATAAATCTCCAAAAAAAAACTGTTCCATTCCGAGAACTTTTATTTCTGCGCAAAAACAACACCATGGTAGTTCTGTTGAAAACAACATCAGTCCGGGTTAGTTTCATTCAAATAATGCAAATTAGAGTCCAAAACAAGAGCAAAAGTGTTAGGAAAAGTGGATATGTTGGAGACATATCAAGCATCATGGGGGTCTTGATGAAGAAGGTTTGGTGATGATGATGGTGGTAAATCCTCGTCTCCGGAGCCCCAAACGGACTCCAGATCAGCCCTCCCGAGTAAGAACAGGAGGTGGCGGTGGCTCCATCTTTTCAAACACGATGGAAACTTCCCTCCTATTTTTTATTAGGAAATAGGAATTTATAGGCTAGAATTAGGCTTGGAGTAGCCACGAGGTGGCCTGAAGCCATCAAGGCATGCCCAAGGGGGTGGGCGCGCCCTGTTGGCTTGGCACCAACACGTGTCCCCCCTCTGGTGGGTCTTTGCTCCATTATTTTTTTATATACCAGAAAAAATCCACAAAAAGTTTCATGCAATTCCAAGAACTATTATTTCTGCACAAAAACAACACCATAGCAGTTCCGCTGAAAACAGCGTCAGTACGGGTTAGTTTCATTCAAACCATGCAAATTAGAGTCGAAAACAAGAGCAAAAGTGTTTGGAAAAGTAGATACGTTTGAGATATATCAATAGTTTAGCACATGCCTATGGTTCCATAGTTAGTACCTAGATGGCTATCGCTCTCTCTATGTTCTTCATTGCCAAGATCACCGTGATTCCCGCGGTGATCTATCTTATGTAATCTATCTTTGCGGTGTGTTTGTTGGTATCCGATGAATTGTGGGTTTATGTTCAGATTACTCATGATAATATATTGAATCATTGTTGTTTATTTATATGCATGATTCTTATAGCTTCGTAATGCTCTCTGATCTATCGGTTTGGTTTGGGCAACTAGATTGATTTATCTTTAGCGGGAGTGGTGTGTTGTAGTGGGTTTAATCTTGCGGTGATCAATCCCAAAAAGGGACATGACACCTATTGTATTACTGCGACTAAGGGTAAAGCGATGGGGCTCATTCATATTGTCTACATCATGTCATCCTCCTCCAAGCATGACTCTATTTTTACTTAATACTCTAGATGCATGTTGGATAGCGGTGGATGGGTGGAGTAATAGTAGTAGATGCAGGCAGGAGCCAATATACTTGTTTATGGCCGTGAAACCTATATAGATGATCATTTCTATGAATAAATATTGCATAACTATGCACTTTTCTTTCAACTACCCAACAACAATTTGTTTACCCATCCTATGCTTTCTTCGAGAGAGAGAGAAGCCTTTAGCGAAAACTATGCCCCGTGGTCTCCTCGCAAATATATTTACAAAAACTCTAAATACCTTGCTGCCACTATTTACTTCTTTTTTATTTTCAATTTATATTTATCAAATTATCTATCTATCATTACTTATCGCTTGCAAGTAACGAGTTCAAGGGGATTGACAACCCTCTTGCCCGCTTTGGGTGCAAGTGTTTGCTCTTTTGTGCGTAGGCTCTAAATACGGGAGTTTGCGTGGTTCTCCTATTGGTTCTATAACCTTGGTTCTCACTGAAGGAAATACTTACCTCTACTGTGCTGGATCATCCCATCCTCTTCTAGGAAAATCCCAATGCAGTTTACAAATATCAGCTCTAAATAGATTCAATTATTACCCTCACATCCACAAGCAGGCTCAAGATGAACTTTAAACAGATTCAATTATGACCCTCACATCCACAAGCAAGTTCAATAAGAATACATATTGTTCAACAACGAAAATATGTTCACAGACATGCATATACATTGAATGGAAGTTGACAAACACGTCAATCTTGACAAAACATGTTTTGACCATCTTAACAATCACCCAAAACACACAAGTCACAAAAATATGAGCACTATTTGTTGGTATGAGAGACTTCAGCTAGATGGTCCAAAACACACAAGTCTGTCTCCACATAGAAAGAGTGCAAGCCCCAAAATAACAGAAACACCAAATGGTCTAGAAGACACATAAGATCCATGATTATAAGTTGGTTGGTCCATAAACGCTGCAAAGTCATCATGTCCATGTGCACTAGTTGGCTAAGTGACACATCTCCATCGTATCAATAATTTATGAAGCATTCATGCACTATTTATCTTTGTTTACAATATTTTTATCTAGTTTTGATGCATTTTATATGATTTAATTAGAACTAACCCAGACCGGCGTTGTTTTAGTAGAATTACTGTGGTGTTGTTTTTATGCAAAAAATAAAAGTTCTCGAAATTGCCCAAAACTTTTTGATGATTTGTTTTGGACAATATGAGAAATACTGATGCAAAGAACCATCGGAGGGGGGGGGGTCACGTGCTGGCCAATATCCAGCAGGGCGCACCCTAATAGCTTGTGGGCCCCTCATGGCTCCGGTTAGCGTGATTCCAACATTGAAAATTCCTATATATATAGTGAAAGGATTGATATGGTTGACTAGAGGGGGGGTGAATACACAACTACACTTTTTAAGATTTTCTTAACAAATTAGGTTTAGCAACAAATAAGTTGTCTAGATATGCAACTTGGTGAACAACCTATATGATGCTAACAACAACAACGAAACAAACAAGCATATAATACAACACAAGTAAGCTTGCATAAAGTAATGGTAAGAGATAACCACAGGTGGAAACGAAGGAGACGAGGATGTGTTTTCAGAGTTCCCTACATCTCCTTTAGAGCGGGGTGGAGGCACAATGCTCCCCAAGATTCCACTAAGGCCATTATATTCTCCTCACGCCCTCACACAATGTGAGATGTCGTGATTCCACTAGTGGTGCACTTGAAGCAGGCGATCGGACCTTTACAAACAAGGTTGGAGAAATCTCCAAAACTTAATTGGAGGCTCCCAACAACACCACGATGCTTCACCACAATGGATTGTGGCTTCAAGGCGACCTCAACCATCTAGGGTGCTCAAACACCCAAGAGTAACAAGATTCGCAAGGGACTAGTAGGGGAATCGAAATTATCTTGGTGGAAGTGTAGATCGAGGCCCTCTCAACCAAACCCTAGAGCAACAACAAGTTTCTTGGCTAGGGAGAGAGATCGGGCTAAAATGGAGTTTTGGAGCAACAATGGAGCTTGGGGATGGAAGAGGTGGTCTTCTTGGGGAAGAAGACCCGCTTTCTATAGTGGGGGGACAACTCCAACCATTATCCCCACTCAACCCTCACACAAGTGGTACTACTGCTCAGGGGAGCGGTACTACCGCTCAGGCGGCTGAGGAAGCTAGACAGAGCGAAGGCACGAGGAGTGATAGTATTGTCGGAGAGGTACTACTGCTAATAGGAGTGGTACTATCGCTGGGTAGCGGTAGTACCTCACCCTACTGCCGTCCAAGTAAGTGAGGGAGTCCTAGAGAACAGAAGAGTAGCCGGTAGTAGCGGGCAGTACTACCGCTGGCTACTACTACCCTACTACCGCTCAACCCTTCTACCTAAAATATTAGGAACAAAAGGGTATCCGGTAGTACAGGGTGGTACTACCGCCCAACTACCTCTCAACCCTTGTTCCTAAAACATAGGAACAGAAGGGTTGCCGGTAGTAAAGGGCAGTACTATGATACTTGTGATCTACGTTGGGTTTTCGGTGAAGAGGAACGGGTTATCGCAGCACAATGTGGGCAAGTATTTCCCTCTGTTATGAAACTAAGGTTTATCAAACAATAGGAATATCAATCCTCAACCGTCTTCAACGGCTGCACACAAAAGAACAAACAACCTGCACCCAACGCTGGCAAGCTGGTTGCCAATCCCCTTGGACTCATTGCAAGCAAGTGAGTTGTGTAGATCATTGTAAATTGCAAAATGAAATAGAAGCAAATAAATGGCAGCAAGGTAATAGTAGCGTTTGTAAATATATAAGTGAATAGACTCGGGGGCCGTAGTGTTATCTAGTGGCATCTCTCATAAAAATAGCATACGGTGGGTAAACAAATTATTGTTGGGCAATTGATAGAAAAGCGGATAGTTATGTGATTTTCACGGCAATGATCATGTGTATATAGCCATCACATACATAAGCAAATAGGTCGACTCCTGCCTACACCTATTACTATTACTCCACTCATCGACCACTATCCAGCATGCATCTAGAGTATTAAGTAAAACACAGTAATGCTTGGAGAACGATGAGATGATGTGGACAAAGTAAACTCAAGCAATATGAATAAACCCCATTGTTTTATCCTTAGTAGATGCAACACAAAGACGTATCTTGTCCCCTACTTTGTCACGGGGATATAGAAACTCACCAGGTTGAACCTACCACAACAAACCTCTCTCATCGAAGAAATATCAATCTAGTTGGTCAAACTATTTCAATAGACCAGAGAGAATTACGAAGCTATAATGATAATGCACATAAGGATCATATTATATTTCAGAGAAGACTCAAATATTTATCATGAATACTCTGAACCTAAACCCACAATTCATCGGATCCCAACAAACACACCATACAAAGGGCTTACATCGGATATATGAAGGCAAAGATGTGATGAAAATTGTATTGAAGATCAAGATAGATAGATAGAGAGAGTGAGAGAGAGATATTGCCATCTAAGTGTTGGGGAACGTTGCATGTGAAACAAAAAAAATCCTATGCAGATGCAAGATCTATCCATGGTGATGAGCATCTACGAGATTGAGAGTGGATCTACATACCCTTGTAGTTCGCTAACCGGGAAGCGTTAAGAAACACGGTTGATGTAGTCGAACGCCTTCGTGATCCAAATCCCAAGCCGTCCCGGGATCCAATCACGATCCGTCCCGATCTAGCGCCAAACGAACAACACCTCCGCGTTCAGTACACGTACATCTTGATGACGATCTCCGCCTTCTTTACCCATCAAGAGGGAGCGGAGCGGTAGATGAGTACTCCGGCAACACGACGGCATGGTGATGGTGGTGGTGGAGCTGATCCGATAGGGCTTCGCCAAGCATCGTCGAATCTATCTAGAGGAGGAGACGAACTAGTGGGGAGAGAGAGGGCTACACCGTGGCTTGGGGTGCGACTACCCTCTCTCCCCTCCAATATATAGGAGGGAAGAGAGAAGTTGGCGCCCTAGTTTTTCCCCTAGGGTCGGTTGAACCAGGGAGGAGGAGTCCTCCTCCAATTCGGAGGTGGGCGCGGGAGGAGTCCTCCTCCGATTAGGACTCCTCCCCCTCTCCTCTCTCTCTTGCGCATAGGCCCATAGGGACTAGCTGCCCAGCCCACCAGGGGCTGGTGCACCACTTCTAAGGCCCACATGGCCCCTTGGGGGTGTGGGCCCCACTTGGTGGTCCCCCGAAACCCATTCGTCACTCCTGGTACACTGCCGGAAATGCCCGAGACTTTTCCGGAGTTCAAACACCACTTTCCTATATATCAATCTTTACCTCGAGACCATTCTAGAGCTCCTCGTGACATCCGGGATCTCATCCGGTACTCCAAACAACCTTCAGTTACCAACATACATAACTCAATACTACTGAAACATCACCGAACGTTAAGTGTGCAGACCCTACGGGTTCGAGAACTATGTAGACATGACCGAGACATCTCTACGGTCAATAACCAATAGTGGGACCTGGATATCTATATTGGTTCCTACATATTATATGAAGATCTTTATCAGTTGAAGTTATATGTCAAAGATTTAGTTAATCATGTATGCAGTTCCCTTTGTTCTTCGGTATGTTACTTGCCCGAGATTCGATCGTCGGTATCTCTATACCTAGTTCACTCATTACTGGCAAGTCTCTTTACTCATTTCGTAATACAAGATCCCATGGCTAACTCTTTAGTCACTTTGCTTGCAAGGCTTATTGTGATGTTGTATTATCGAGTGGGCCCTGAGATACCTCTCCGTCACACAGAGTAACAAATCCCAGTCTTGATCCATGCCCACTCAATAGACACCCTCTGAGATACTTGTAGAGCATATTGATAGTTACCCAGTTACATCACGACATTTGATGCACACAAGGTATTCCTTCGGTGTTGGTGAGTTGCATGATCTCATGGTCATAGGAACAAATACTTGACATGCAACAAACTATAGCAATAAACTGTCACGATCATATGCTACGCTGATAGTTTGGGTCTCGTCCATCACATCATTCTCCTAATGATGTGATCTCGTTATCAAATGACATCTCATGTCTAAGGCTAGGAAACCTTGACCATATTTGATCAGCGAGCTAGTCTACTAGAGGTATACTAGGGACACAGTGTTGTCTATGTATCCACACATGCATTTGAGTTTCTGACCAATACAATTATAGCATGGATAATAAACGATTATAATGAACAAGGAAATATAATAATAACCACTTTATTATTGCCTCTAGGGCATATTTCCAACAGTCTCCCACTTGCACTAGAGTCAATAATCTAGCTCACATCACTATGTGATTTACATTGTAATGAATCTAACACCCATACAGTTCTGGTGTTGATCATGTTTAGCCCTTGGAAGAGGTTTAGTCAATGGGTCTGCAACATTCAGATCCGTGTGCACTTTGCAAATACTTATGTCCTCCTCCCTGATGTAAACACAGATGGAATTGAAGCGTCGCTTTATGTGTCTGGTCCTCTTGTGAAACCTTGGTTCCTTGGCCAGAGCAATGGCACTAGTGTTGTCACAGAATAGAGTCATTGCGTTCCTTCACCGCCTCCGAGGCAGCGATGTACTCGGCTTCGCATGTAGAATCAGCTACCACGCTCTGCTTGGAACTGCACCAGCTTACCTCTCCCCCATTAAGAATGTATACGTACCCGGTTTGAGACTTAGAGTCATCTGGATCAGTGTCAATGCTTGCATCGACGTAACCCTTTATGATGAGCTCTTCATCACCTCCATAAAAAAAGAAACATTTCCTTAGTCCTTTTTAGGTACTTAAGGATATTCTTGACCGCCGCCTAGTGTTCCATTTGAAACCTTCCGGCCATACTTATGGCAAGGCTGGCATCAGGTCTTGTGCACAACATTGCATACATGATAAAGCCTATTGCAAAAGCATAGGGGATGACACTCATCTTGTCTCTATCCTATGCAGTCACTAGGAGTCTTACTCAACATCACACCTTGCAATATAGGCAAGAACCCCTTCTTGGAGTGATCCATTTTGAACTTCTTCAAAACTTTGTCAGTGTATGTGCTCTCTGAAAGTCCTGCTAAGCATCTTGATCTATCTCTATAGATCTTGATGCCGAATATGAAAGCAGCTTCTCCTAGTGAAAGGACCATGATGTCGCCTAGAGGGGGGGGGGGTGAATAGGCGTTTTAAAATCTTTTATGGATTTGGCTATATCCTAATGTGGAAATAAACTAAGCGGATACTTTTCAAGCACAAATCCTAAATATACTAGGCTCACTAAGTGAACCAACAACATAGGATAAACAAGATGAGAACAACGAGGATATGAGTAAGCACAAGTAAGTTACACAAACTTACTCACTATATATCACAAGATATGGAAATGAATGTTACAAGCTAGCAATTCACACTAAGCACAAGATATATCAATAGTAGCAAGTATGAATTGCGGAATATAAAGTGTTGGCCTAAATAATCTCTATGATATGGTAACCAACACAATATAATGAGGACAGCAATATATATAGTGAATGCAAGGTCAAGTGGCCAAAGTAAACCACAAGTAGTGGCTAGGGTTAGAAATAACCGAAGACACGGAGACGAGGATGTATCCCGTGTTGGGGAACGTTGCATGGGAAACAAAAAAATTCCTACGCACACGCAGATCTATCCATGGTGATGAGCATCTACGAGAGGGAGAGTGGATCTATGTACCCTTGTAGATCACTAAGCGGTAAGCGTTAAGAAACGCGGTTGGTGTAGTCGAACATCTTCGCGATCCAAATCAACGAGCATCCCGCGATCTCATCACGATCTGTCCCGCGATCCAATCACGATCCGTCCCGCGAACTCATCACGATCCGTCCCGCGAAATCATCATGATCCGTCTCGCGAACTCATCATGATCCGTCCCGCGATCCAATCACGATCCTTCCGATCTAGCGCCAAACGGACGGCACCTCCGCGTTCAGCACAAGTACAGCTCGTTGACGATCTCTGCCTTCTTGATCTAGCAAGAGGGAGTGGAGAGGTAGAAGAGTTCTCTGGCAGCATGACAGCGCTCCATAGATGGTGGTGGAGCTATTCCGGCAAGGCTTCGCCTAAGCACTGCGGAAATCCGATCTAGAGGAGCACCGGTGGAACGGGTAGCACGTGGCCGTAAAATCAAGTGCAAATCACCCAATACCACCAGTATATATAAGAGGGAGGGAGGGAGGAGGAGGGCTGGTGCACCAAGGCTGCCCTTGCACAAGGAGGAGAGGAGGAATCCTCCTCCAATCCTAGTAGGACTAGGATTCCTCCTTCCCTACTTGGAATCTCTTTCCACCTTGTGTTTTTTTCTTTCTCTTTCACCTCCAGCCGCATGGGCCTCTTAGAGGACTTACACCAGCCCACTAAGGACTGTTTTCCACCCTCCCACAGCCCATGTAGCCTCTTGGGTCGAAATATCTCTCCCGATGGTCCCCCGATACACTACCGACACTCCCGGTACACTACCGATGAGCCCGAAACTTTTTCGGCGACCAAAATAGGACTTACTATATATGAATCTTTACCTCTGAACCATTTCAGAGCTCCTCGTGACATCCGGGATCTCATCCGGGACTCCGAACAACCTTCGGTCACCACCATGCATAACTCTATACTACCGAAACGTCACCAAACCTTAAGTGTGCAGACCCTCGGGTTCGAGAACTATGTAGACATGACCGAGACACCTCTATAGTAAATAACCAATAGCAGGACCTGGATGCCCATATTGGTTCCTACATATTCTACGAAGATCTTTATCGGTCGAACCTCTATGTCAAGGATTCAGTTAATCCCGTATGATGTTCCCTTTATTCTTCGATATGTTACTTACCCGAGATTCGATCGTCGGTATCTCCATACCTAGTTCAACCTCATTACCGGTAAGTATCTTTACTCATTCCGTAATACAAGATCCTGTGACTAACACTTAGTCACATTGCTTGCAAGGCTTATTGTGATGTTGTATTACCGAGTGGGCCCTGAGATACCTCTCCGTCACACGGAGTAACAAATCCCAGTCTTGATCCATGCCAACTCAACAGACACCCTCGGAGATACCTGTAGAGGACCTTTATAGTCACCCAGTTACGTTGCAACGTTTGATACACACAAGGCACTCCTCCGGTATCCATGAGTTGCATGATCTCATGGTCATAGGAACATATACTTGACATGCAGAAAATAGTAGCAATAAACTGACACGATCATATGCTACATTTGTAGTTTGGGTCTTGTCAATCACACCATTCTCCTAATGATGTGATCGCGTTTATCAAATGACATCTCATGTCCATGGCTAGGAAACCTTAACCATCTTTGATCAACGAGCTAGTCTATTAGAGGCATACTAGGGATGTGGTTTTGTCTATGTATCCACACATGCATCTAAGTCTTCAATCAATACAACTATAGCATGCATAATAAATGATTATCATGAACAAGGAAATATGATAATAACTAATTTATTATTGCCTCTAGGGCATATTTCCAATAGTCTCCCACTTGCACTAGAGTCAATAATCTAGTTCACATCACCATGTGATTCGCATTGTTATGAATCTAACACCCAATGAGTTCTAGGGCTCGATCATGCTTTGCATGTGAGAGAGGTCTTATAGTCAACGGGTCTGCGACATTCAGATCCGTGTGTACTTTGCAAACCTTTATGTCAAACCGTAAACACTGCTACCACACTCCACGTGGTACTATTCCAAATGGCCGCTCCACTATATGTATCCAGATTGCTACTACGAGTCATCCGAATTGGTGTTAAAGCTTACATCGACGTAACTCTTTACGATGAACTCTTTATCACCTCCATAATCGAGAAACATCTCCTTAGTCTTTTAGTTACTAAGGATAATCTTGACCGCTGTCCAGTGATCCACTCCTGGATCACTTTTGTACCCCTTGACAGACTCATGGCAAGGCACACTCCAGGTGTGGTACACATCATGGCATAATATAGAGCCTATGGCTAAGGCATAGGGGACGACGTTCATCCTTTCTCTTTCTTCTGCTGATGTCGAGCTTTGAGTCTCTCTCAACTTCACACCTTACAAATCAGGCAAGAACTCTTTCTCTAACTTATCCATTTTGAACTCTTTCAAAACCTTGTCAAGGTATGTACTCATTGAAAGTCTCATCAAGCATCTTGATCTATCTCTATAGATCTTGATGCTCAACAATTAGGTAGCTTTATCCAGGTCTTCCTTTGAAAAACTCTTTTCAAAAAACCATTTATGCTTTCCAGAAATTCTACATCATTTCCGAATAGCAATATGTCATCCACATATACTTATCAGAAACTCTATAGTGCTCCCACTCACTTTATTGCAAATACAAGTTTCTCATAAACTTTGTATAGATTTAAAAACTTTGATCACCTTATCAAAGTGTATATTCCAACTCTGAGATGCTTGCTTTAGTCCATAGAAGGATCACTAAAGCTTGCTCACCTTTTAGCATCCTTAGGACTGACAAAACCTTCTGGTTGCATCTCATACAACCTTTCCTTAAGGAAGGAAACGATGTTTTGGCATCCATCTGCCAGATTTCATAATTGAAAAATGCAGCAACTACTAACATAATTCCAACAGACTTTAGCATCGCTATGAGTGAGAAAGTCTCATCGTAGGTTCATCGTAGTCAACTCCTTGAACTTGCCGGAAACTTCTTTGCGACAAGTAGAGCTTTATAAATGGTGACATTCACCATCAGTGTCTGTCTTCATTTTAAAGATCCATTTGTACTCAACGACCTGCCATCCAACGAGCAAGTCTACCAAAGTCTATACTTGATTTTCATATATGGACCCTTTCTCGGATTTCATGGCCTCTAACCATTTGTCGGAATCCGGGCCCATCATTGCTTCTCCATAGCTCGTAGGTTCATCGTTGTCCAACAACATGACCTCCAAGACAGGGTTGTCGTACCGCTCAGGAGCAGTACACATCCTTGTCGACCTACGAGGTTTGATAGTAACTTGATCCGAAGCTTCATGATCATCATCATTAACTTCCTCTTCAACTAACGCAGGCTTCATAGAAACATCTTCCTACGTTGCGCTACTCTCTGGTTGAACAAAGGTTTCAACAACCTCATCAAGTTCTATCTTCCTCCCACTCAATTCTTTCGAGAGAAACTCTTTCTCGAGAAAGGACCCAGTTTTAGCAACAAACACTTTATGCTTGGATCTGAGATAGAAGGTTTACCCAACTGTTCTTAGGGTATTCTACGAAGATGCAATTGGGAAATGGAGGCTATGTATTGACTATACAGATCTCAATAAATCATGTCCAAAAGACCCCTTTCCCTTGTCGTGCATCGACCAGATTGTGGACTCCATTGCCGACTGTGACTTGCTGTCGTTCCTCGATGCATACTCAGGGTACCATCAGATCTTCATGTCAAAGGAAGACGAAGAGAAGACCGCATTTATCACCCCATGTGATACGTACTGCTTTGTGCAAATGCCTTTCAGGTTGAAAAGTGCTGGTTCAACATTTGCAAGAGCAGTCTAGAGAGGTTTTGAACCTCAGTTGCATAGGAATATGGAAGCTTATATGGATGACACAGTGGTCAAAACCAAGGACAAGGCTGTTGGAAATATGCCCTAGAGGCAATAATAAATTGGTTATTATCATATTTCCTTGCTCATGATAATTGTTTATTATCCATGCTATAATTGTATTGATCAAAAACTCAGATACATGTGTGGATACATAGACAACACCATGTCCCTAGTATGCCTATAATAGACTAGCTCGTTGATCAAAGATGGCTATGGTTTCCTAGTCATGGACATGAGATGTCATTTGATAACGGGACATGAGTTGTTGTTTGAAAGGAGTTTTTCAAAGGAAGACCTGGATAAAGCTACCTAATTGTTGAGCATTAAGATCTATAGAGATAGATCAAGATGCTTGATGAGACTTTCAATGAGTACATACCTTGACAAGATTTTGAAAGAGTTCAAAATGGATCAGTCAGAGAGAAGTGTTCTCACCTGCTTTGTAAGGTGTGAAGTTGAGTGAGACTCAAAGCTCGACCATGGTAGAAGAAAGAGAAAGGACAAACGTCGTCCCCTATGCCTTAGCCATAGGCTCTGTATAGTATGCCATGCTGTGTACCGCACCTGTGTGTGCCTTGCCATGAGTCCGTCAAGGGGTACAAGAGTGATCCAGGAGTGGATCACTAGACAGTGGTCAAGATCATCCTTAGTAACTAAAAGACTAAGGAAATGTTTCTCGATTATGGAGGTAAGAAAGAGTTCGTTGTAAAGAGTTACGTCGATGCAAGCTTTAACACCAATCCGGATGACTCTTAGTAGCAATCCGGATACGTATAGTGGAGCAACCATTTGGAATAGCTCCAAGTGGAGTGTCGTAGCAGTATTTACAATTTAACATAGAGATTTGCAAAGTACACACGGATCTGAATGTCGCAGACCCATTGACGAAAAGACATCTCTCACATGCAAAGCATGATCGAGCCCCATAACTCATTGGGTGTTAGATTCATAACAATGCGGATCACATGGTGATGTGAACTAGATTATTGACTCTAGTGCAAGTGGGAGACTGTTGGAAATATGCCCTAGAGGCAATAATAATTTGGTTATTATCATATTTCCTTGCTCATGATAATCGTTTATTATCCATGCTATAATTGTATTGATCGGAAACTCATATACATGTGTGGATACATAGACAACACCATGTCCCTAGTATGCCTATAATAGACTAGCTCGTTGATCAAAGATGGCTATGGTTTCCTAGTCATGGACATGAGATGTCATTTGATAATGGGATCACATCATTAGGAGAATGATGTGATGGACAAGACCCAAACTACAAACGTAGCATATGATCGTGTCAGTTTATTGCTACTGTTTTCTACATGTCAAGTATATATTCCTATGACCATGAGATCATGCAACTCACTTACGCCGAAGGAGTACCTCATGTGTATCAAATGCCGCAACGTAACTGGGTGACTATAAAGGTGCTCTACAGGTATCTCCGAGGGTGTCTATTGGATTGGCATGGATCAAGACTGGGATTTGTTACTCCGTGTGATGGAGAGGTATCTCAGGGCCCACTCGGTAATACAACATCACAAGAAGCCTTGCAAGCAATGTGACTGAGTGTTAGTCACAGGATCTTGTATTACGGAACGAGTAAAGAGACTTGCCGGTAACGAGGTTGAACTAGGTGTGGATATACCGACGATCGAATCTCGGGCAAGTAACATACCGAAGAACAAAGGGAACATCCTACGGGATTAACTGAATCCTTGACATAGAGGTTCGACCGATAAAGATCTTCATAGAATATGTAGGAACCCATATGGGCATCCAGGTCCCACTATTGGTTATTGACCATAGAGGCGTCACGGTCATGTCTACATAGTTCTCGAACCCCAGGGTCTGCACACTTAAGGTTCGGTGACGTTTCGGCAGTGTAGAGTTATGTATGGTGGTGACCGAAGGTTGTTCGGAGTCCCAAATGAGATCCTGGATGTCACGAGGAGCTCCAGAATGGTCCGTAGGTAAAGATTGATATATAGGAAGTCCTGTTTTGATCGCCAGAAAAGTTTCGGGCTCATCGATAGTGTACCGGGAGTGCCGGTAGTGTACCGGGGGACCATCGGGAGAGGTATTTCGACCCAAGAGGCTACATGGGCTGTGGTAGGAGGTAAACCAGCCCTTAGTGGACTGTCCAAAGCCTCCTCTAAGGGCCCATGCGGCTGGAGTGGTTTGAGAAGGAAAAAAATTCAAAGGTGGAGAGGTGGAAAGAGTTTCCAAGTGGAAAGGAGGAATCCCTCCTAATAGGATTGGAGTAGGACTCCTCCACCTCCAATTTTGACCAAACGTTGAGGGTTTGAGGCTGCCTCCTCCCCTCCCTCCCTCCTTTTTATACTAGAAGATTTAGAGGAAAAAGCTAACCCTAATAGCCACGTGCTACCTCTCCTCTAGATCGCAGTTTCTCCTCTAGATCGGTTTTCAGCGGTGCTTAGACGAAGCCCTGCTAGAATAGCTCCACCACCATCGCCGTAACGTCGTCGCGCTACCAGAGAACTCATCTACCTCTCTGCTCCCTCTTGCTGGATCAAGAAGGCGGAGATCGTCATCAAGCTGTACGTGTGCTGAACACGGAGGTGCGGTCCGTTCGGCGCTAGATCGGAAGGACCGTGATCAAGATCATGAGACGGATCATGATGAGATCACGGGACGGATCGTGACGAGTTCGTGGGACATATCGTGATTGGATCACGGGACGGATCATGATGAGACCGCGGGATGCTTGGCGATTTGTATCGCGAAGACGTTCGACTACATCAACCGCGTTTCTTAACGCTTCCCGCTTAGCGATCTACAAGGGTACATAGATCCACTCTCCCTCTCGTAGATGCTCATCACCATAGATAGATCTTGCGTGTGCATAGGAATTTTTTTGTTTCCCATGCAACGTTCCCCTACAGTGGTATCATGAGCTAGGTCTATGTGTAGATGAGATCTTGAGTAGAACACAAAGAGTTTGTGGGTGTTGATGCTTAGATTGCTTCCTCCCTTGGTCGTGTTTTGGTTCAGCGGTATTGTGGGATGAAGCGGCCCGGACCAACCTTACTCGTACGCTTACGAGAAACCGGTTCCATCGACTAACGTGTACCTTTGTTGCACAAAGATGGTTGGCGGGTGTCTGTTTCTCCTACTTTAGTTGGATCGGATTTGACTAAGGCGGTCCTTGATAAGGTTGAAAAGCAACTTATCTATCACCGTTGTGGTTTATGCATAGGTGAGAATTGTTCTTGCTAGATACCCGTAGCAGCCACGTAAAACATGCAACAACAATTAGAGGACGTCTAACTTGTCTTTGCAGGGTATGTTGTGATGTGATATGGCCAATTACATGATGAGATATATTTGATGTATGAGATGATCATGTGTTGTATAGAATATCACGACTTGCATGTCGATGAGTATGGCAACCGGCAGGAGCCATAGGGTTGTCTTTAATTATTGTATGACCTGTGTGTCAATCATTAAGCGCTATGTAATGCTTTACTTTATCGCTAAATGGTAGCAATAGTAGTAGAAGCATGGTGGGCGCGACAACCCCGATGGCGACACGTTGATGGAGATCATGGTGTCATGCCGGCGACGATGGAGATCATGCCGGTGCTTTCAATATGGAGATCAAAAGCACAAGTTCATGGCCATATCATGTCACTTATGATTTGCATGTGATGTTAATCCTTTTTATGCACCTTGTTTTTCTTAGGACGACGGTAGTATTATAAGGTGATCCCTCACTTAATTTTAAGATAAATTGTGTTCACCCTGAGTGCGCACCATTGCAAAAGTTCGTCATGTCGAGACACCACGTGATGATCGGGTGTGATAGACTCTACGTTCACATACAACGGGTGCAAGCCAGTGTTGCACATGCAGAACACTCGGGTTAAACTTGACGAGCCTAGCATGTACAGACATGGCCTTGGAACACAAGAGACTAAAAGGTCGAACATGAGTCATATAGTAGATATGATCAACATGATGATGTTCACCATTGAAACCACCTCAACTCACGTGATGATCGGACTTGAGTTGGTGGATTTGGATCATTATCACTCGAATGACCGGAGGGATGTCAATTTGAGTGGGAGTTCTTAAGTAATATTATTAATTGAACTCATTATCATGAACATAGTCAGTCGTGTCTTTGCAAAATTATGTTGTAGATTACTAGCTCATGTTGTAGCTCCCTTGAATTTCTATATGTTCCTAGAGAAATAGAGTTGAAAGATGATGGTAGCAATATTGCGGACTGGGTCCGTGATCTGAGGATTGTCCTCATTGCTAAACAAAAGGCTTATGTCCTTAATGCACCGCTCGGTGCGCCACCCCCTCTAGCATTGTCTGTAGATGTTGTGAACATCTGACAGGCACGTTCCGATGACTACTTGATAGTTTAGTGCGTCATGCATTACGACTTAGAATTGAGTCTCCAAAACATTTTGAACGTCACGGAACATATGAGATGTTCTAAGAGCTGAAATTGGGATCTCAGGCTCGTGCCCATGTTGTGAGATATGATATCCCCATCAAGATTTTTTGCCTGCAAGATGAAGGAGAATAGCTCAATCGTTAAGCATGTGCTCAGATTGTCTGGGTACTACAATCGCTTGAATCGAGTGGGAGTTGATCTTCCAGATAAGATAGTGATTGATATAGTTCTCCAAGTCACTGTCACTAAGCTACTAGAACTTGGTGATGAACTATAAAATGCTAGGGATAGAAATAATGATCCCTGAGCCGTTCGCGATGTTTGACACCGCGAAGGTAGAAATCAAGAAGGAGCATCAAGTGTTGACGGTTAGTAAAACCACTAGTTTCGAGAAGGGCAAGGGCAAGGAGGGAAACTTCATGGATGGTAAGTCAGTTGCTGCTCCATTGAAGCAACCCAAAGTTGAACCCAAATCCGACACTAAGTGCTTCTATTATGAGGTGAGCGGTCACCGAAGCGGAAGAACCCTAGATACTTGGTAGATAAGAAGGCTGGCAACGTCGACACAAGTATATTTGATATACGTGTTATTGATGTGTACCTTGCTAGTACTCCTAATAGCACCTAGGTATTGGATACCGGTTCAATTGCTAAATGTTAGTAACTCGAAGTAAAAGCTACGGAATAAACGGAGACTAGCTAAGGGTGAGGTGACGACATGTGTTGGAAATGTTTCCAAGGTTGATGTGATCGACATCGCACGCTCTCTCTACCTTCGGGATTAGTGACGAACCAAAATAAATGTTATTTGGTGTTTTGTGTTGAGCATGAACATGATTAGATCGTGTTTATTGCAACACGGTTATTCATTTAAGTTAGAGAATAATTGTTATTCTGTTTACATGAATAATACCTTCAATGGTCATGCACCCAGTGATAATGGTTTGTTGAATCTTGATCATAGTAATACACATGTTCATAACATTGATGCCAAAAGATACAAAGTTAATAATAGTACCACATACTTGTGGCACTGCCGCTAAATGTCATATTGGTATAAAGCGCATGAAGAAACTCCATGTTAATGGATCTTTGGACTCATTTGATTTCGAATCGGTTGAGACATGCGAACCATGCCTCTTGGGCAAGATGACTAAGGACCCCGTTTTCCGGATTAATGGAGCGGGCAAGTGATTTATTGGAAATGATACATGTTGATGTATGCAATCCAATGAGTCTTGTAGCGTGCGGTAGCTATCGTTATTTTCTTACCTTCACTGATGATTTGAGTAGATATAGTGTATGTTTACTTAATGAAACACAAGTCTGAATCGTTTGAAAAGTTCAAGCAAATTCAGAGTGAGGTTTAAGATCATCGTGACAAGAAGATAAAAATGTCTACGATATGATCGTGGAGGTGAATATCTGAGTTACGAGTTTGGCATACAACTTTAGATGATGTGAAAGTCTTTTCACAACTCACGCCACCTGGAACACCATAGTGTGATGGTGTGTCCAAACGTCATAGTCGTGCTCTATTGGATATGGTGCGGGCTATGATGTCTCTTATCGTTTTGCTACTATAGTTTTGGGGTTATGCATTAGAGACAACTACATTCACTTGAAATAGGGCACCATCTAAATCCGTTGAGATGACACCGTGTGAATTATGGTTTGATAGAAACCTAAGCTGTCATTTATTAATGTTTGGGGCTGCGACGCTTGTGTGGAAAAATGTTTTCACCTAATGAGCTCGAACCCAAAGCGGACAAATGCATCTTCATAGATTATCCTAAGAATAGTTGGGTGAACCTTCTATCCCAGATCCAAGCATAAAGTGTTTGTTGCTAAAATGGGTCCTTTCTCGAGAAAAAGTTTCTCTCGAAAGAATTGAGTGGGAGGAAGATAGAACTTGATGAGGTTGTTGAACCTTTGTTTCAACCAGAGAGTATCGTAGCGCAGAAAGATGTTTCTGTGGAACCTACGTCAGTTGAAGAGGAAGTAAATGATGATGATCATGAAGCTTCGGATCAAGTTACTATCGGACCTCGTAGGTTAACAAGGATGCGTACTGCTCCTGAGGGGTACGACAACCCTGTCTTGGAGGTCATGTTGTTGGACAACGATGAACCTACGAGATATGGAGAAGCGATGATGGGCCCAAATTCTGACAAATAGTTAGAGGCCATGAAATCCGAGAAATGATCCATGTATGAAAACCAAGTATAGACTTTGGTGGACTTGCTCGTTGGACGGCAGGTCGTTGAGTACAAATGGATCTTTAAAATGAAGAAAGACGCTGATGGTCAATGTCACCATTTATAAAGCTCGACTTGTAGCAAAGAAGTTTCCGGCAAGTTCAAGGAGATGACTACGATGAGACTTTCTAACTCGCAGTGATGCTAAAGTCTGTTGGAATTGTGTTAGCAGTTGCTGCATTTTTCAATTATGAAATCTGGCAGATGGATGTCAAAACATCGTTTCCTTAACGGTTTACTTGAGGAAAGGTTGTATGTGATACAACCAAAAGGTTTTGTCAGTCCTAAGGATGCTAAAAGGTGAGAAAGCTTCATTGATCCTTCTATGGACTAAAGCAAGCATCTCGGAGTTGGAATATACACTTTGATGAGGTGATCAAAGTTTTTGAGTCTATACAAAGTTTATGAGAAACTTGTATTTACAATAAAGTGAGTGGGAGCACTATAGAGTTTCTGATAAGCATATGTGGTTGACATATTGTTAATCGGAAATGATGTAGAATTTCTAGAAAGCATAAAGGGTTGTTTGAAAGGAGTTTTCCAAAGCAAGACCTGGATAAAGCTACCTAATTGTTGAGCATCAAGATCTATAGAGATAGATCAAGATGCTTGATGATACTTTCAATGAGTACATACCTTGACAAGATTTTGAAAGAGTTCAAAATGGATCAGTCAGAGAGAAGTGTTCTCACCTGCTTTGTAAGGTGTGAAGTTGAGTGAGACTCAAAGCTCGACCATGGTAGAATAAAGAGAAAGGACGAACGTCGTCCCCTATGCCTTAGCCATAGGCTCTGTATAGTATGCCATGCTGTGTACCGCACCTGTGTGTGCCTTGCCATGAGTCCGTCAAGGGGTACAAGAGTGATCCAGGAGTGGATCACTGGACAGTGGTCAAGATCATCCTTAGTAACTAAAATACTAAGGAAATGTTTCTCGATTATGGAGGTAAGAAAGAGTTCGTCGTAAAGAGTTACGTCGATGCAAGCTTTAACACCAATCCGGATGACTCTTAGTAAGCAATCCGGATACGTATAGTGGAGCAGCCATTTGGAATAGCTCCAAGTGGAGTGTGGTAGCAGTATTTACAATTTAACATAGAGATTTGCAAAGTACACACGGATCTGAATGTTGCAGACCCGTTGACGAAAAGACATCTCTCACATGCAAAGCATGATCGAGCCCCAGAACTCATTGGGTGTTAGATTCATAACAATGCGGATCACATGGTGATGTGAACTAGATTATTGACTCTAGTGCAAGTGGGAGACTGTTGGAAATATGCCCTAGATGCAATAATAAATTGGTTATTATCATATTTCCTTGCTCATGATAATCGTTTATTATCCATGCTATAACTGTATTGATCGGAAACTCATATACATGTGTGGATACATAGACAACACCATGTCCCTAGTATGCCTATAATAGACTAGCTCGTTGATCAAAGATGGCTATGGTTTCCTAGTCATGGACATGAGATGTCATTTGATAACGGGATCACATCATTAGGAGAATGATGTGATGGAAAAGACCCAAACTACAAATGTAGCATATGATCGTGTCACTTTATTGCTACTGTTTTCTGCATGTCAAGTATATGTTCCTATGACCATGAGATCATGCAACTCACTTATGCTGGAGGAGTACCTCGTGTGTATCAAACGTCGCAACGTAACTGGGTGACTATAAAGGTGCTCTATAGGTATCTCCGAGGGTGTCTATTGGATTGGCATGGATCAAGACTGGGATTTGTTACTCCATGTGACGGAGAGGTATCTCAGGGCCCACTCGGTAATACAACATCACAATAAGCCTTGCAAGCAATGTGACTAAGTGTTAGTAACGGGATCTTGTATTACGGAACGAGTAAAGAGACTTGCCGGTAACGAGGTTGAACTAGGTGTGGAGATACCGACGATCGAATCTCGGGCAAGTAACATACCGAAGAACAAAGGAAACATCCTACGGGATTAACTGAATCCTTGACATAGAGGTTAGACTGATAAAGATCTTCATAGAATATGTAGGAACCAATATGGGCATCCAGGTCCCGCTATTGGTTATTGACCGTAGAGGCGTCACGGTCATGTCTACATAGTTCTCGAACCCGCAGGGTCCGCACACTTAAGGTTCGGTGACGTTTCGGCAGTGTAGAGTTATGTATGGTGGTGACCGAAGGTTGTTCGGAGTCCCAAATGAGATCCTGGATGTCACGAGGAGCTCCAGAATGGTTCGGAGGTAAAGATTGATATATAGGAAGTCCTGTTTTGATCGCCAGAAAAGTTTCGGGCTCATCGATAGTGTACCGGGAGTGCCGGTAGTGTACCAGGGGACCATCGGGAGAGGTATTTCGACCCAAGAGGCTACATGGGCTGTGGTAGGAGGTAAACCAGCCCCTGGTGGGCTGGCCAAAGCCTCCTCTAAGGTCCCATGCGGCTGGAGTGGTTTGAGAAGGAAAAAAATCCAAAGGTGGAGAGGTGGAAAGAGTTTCCAAGTGGAAAGGAGGAATCCTACTCCTAATAGGATTGGAGTAGGACTCCTCCACCTCCAATATCGACCAAACCTTGAGGGTTTGAGGCTGCCTCCTCCCCTCCCTCCCTTCAATATATACTAGAGGATTAAGAGGAAAAAAAGCTAACCCTAATAGCCACGTGCTACCTCTCCTCTAGATCGCAGTTTCTCCTCTAGATCGGTTTTCAGCGGTGCTTAGCCGAAGCCCTGCTGGAATAGCTCCACCACCATCGCCACAATGCCATCGCGCTGCCGGAGAGCTCATCTACCTCTCTGCTCCCTCTTGCTGGATCAAGAAGGCGGAGATCGTCATCGAGTTGTACGTGTGTTGAACGCGGAGGTGCCGTCCGTTCGGTGCTAGATCGGAAGGACCGTGATCAAGATCGCGAGACGGATCGTGATGAGTTCGCGGGACGGATCGTGATTGGATCACGAGACAGATCATGATGAGATCACGGGATGCTCGGTGATTTGGATCGCGAAGACGTTCGACTACATCAACCGCGTTTCTTAAAGCTTCCCGCTTAGCGATCTACAAGGGTACGTAGATCCACTCTCCCTCTCGTAGATGCTCATCACCATAGATAGATCTTGCGTGTGCATAGGAAATTTTTTGTTTCCCATGCAACTTTCCCCAACAAAGGCAACACTCATACAAGACCTAGAAGAGACATTTGCAAATCCGCACAAGATCAACTTAAAGCTCAATCCCGAGAAGTGTGTGTTTGGTGTTCCGTCCGGCAAGCTTCTTAGGTTCTCTGTGTTAGTGTGGGATTGAACAAAACCTTGATAAGATCAAGGCAATTGAGCAGATTGAAGCACCAAAGCACGTCAAGGATGTACGCCGTCTTGCCGGTTGCGTCATAGCTCTAAGCAGGTTCATCTCAAAATCCGCTGAGCATGCCCTGTCGTTCTTCAAAATCTTGAAGAAGGCAGGTCCGATGAAATGGACTTCGGAAGCGGAGGCAGCGCTGCAAGATTTGAAGAAATACCTCTCCTCTCCGCCAATACTAGTCGCACCTAGGCCACAAGAACCGTTGTTGCTATACCTAGCAGCGACGAATCAAGTGGTTAGCACTATGCTGGTGGCATGGAGGGAAGCTGACGAAGAAGCGCCGGCAGAGGCGAGACCACCAAGCGATGAGCTAGGAACTGCCCCGACAGGTCCTGATGTCGGTAAGGTAGGGTTAGTACAAGCAAACGAAGCAACGCAGAAGAAGAAGATGGTGCAGCGCCCAGTTTATTTTGTCAGTTCCCTCTTGTAGGGAGCTAGGTCAAGATAGTCTGGTGTGCAAAAACTACTTTCTTATGGCCCCAAGGAAGCCGCGCCACTACTTCCAAGCACATGAGATCACCGTCGTCACTCGCTTTCCGCTGCAAAGGATTCTACGGAATCCAGATGCGACCGAAAGGATTGTGGAGTGGGCTTTGGAGTTATCAAGCTTTGGTCTCAAGTTTGAAAGTACTTCAACTATCTAAAGCAGAGCCCTGGCAGAATTCATTGCAGAATGGACTCCAACGCCAGACGAAGAGGTGCAAGAAACAGATCTTCCCGACAAGGAAACTGAGCAAGAATGGGTCATGTATTTTGATGGGCTTTCTCCCTACAAGGGGCCGGTGTCGGCGTGCTGCTTGTTGCACCCACCGGAGAGCACCTCAAGTACGTAATTCAGATGCACTTTCCTCGGGAGAGATCAACAAACAATACATCAGAGTATGAAGGACTGCTTGCCGGTCTCAGGATCGCGGTAGACCTTGGAATCAGGAAGCTCATCGTCAGAGGTGATTCACAGCTTGTCGTCAAGCAGGTCAACAAGGATTATCCGAGCCCGTTGATGGAGGCCTATGTGGATGAAGTGAGAAAGCTGGAGGAGCGCTTCGACGGCCTGCAAATGGAGCACATTCCTCGTGCGAAGAACAACATTGCCGACGAGCTATCGAAGCGCACTGCCCTCAAGTTACTTATGGGACCAAGCTAACTCAGCCATCCGTAGCATCGTCAACAAAGAAAGATAAGGGAAGAAATTTGAATTCCGGCCAGTACTTCCCCGTAGAACTCCTAGAAGCCGCTGGTGAGAAAGTTGCCGGGAATGACGCCAAGCTTGTCGGTGAGCAACATGCTCCGGCAAGACCTCAGGTCTTCGTCATAGAGACAAACACTCCCGCGACAGAAGACATGCCTTTAGTCCTTGCCGTCGAGCCCCAGGCTCCGGCATGGGCGCAACACATTGTTCAGTTCCTCCAAATAGGAGAACTCCTTGAGGAATAGGAGGAAGCGGAGAAAGTAGCCCGTCAGTCCAGTATGTACTAGTTTGTGGACGATGTCCTGTACAGAAAGAGGCCAAATAATGTGAAATTGAAGTGCTTTCCTCGGGAGGATGGACTAGAGCTGTTGGCAGAGATACATGGATGCATATGTGGCTCCCACATAGGATCAAGAGCACTGGTTAGCAAGGCATTCGGGCAAGGTTTCTTCTGGCCCACCGCCCTCGGGATGCAACTGCGCTAGTAACCAAGTGTGAAGCATGCCAGTTCCATTCAAAGAAGCTACATCAACTAGCTCAAGCTCTTCAAACAATCCCTCTCTCCTGGCCATTTTCAGTCTGGAGGCTCGACATCTTGGGCCCCTTTCCCCGTGCTACCGGGGGCTTCGAGTACTTGTACGTTGCGATCGACAAGTTCACGAAGTGGCCGGAAGTGGAGGCTGTGAGAAAGGTGACAACATAGTCAGCCGTCAAGTTCTTCAAAGGAGTAGTCTGTCGCTTTGGTGTTCCCAACAGGATCATCACTAACAACAGCACGCAGTTCACAAGCCGCACCTTCATGCAGTATGTCCAAGACCTTGGCAGCAAAATCTGTTTTGCTTCTGTCGCTCACCCAAGGAGCAACGACCAAGCGGAAAGGACGAATGCTGAAGTGCTGCGAGGGCTTAAAACGAGAACTTTCGACAAGCTGCACAAGTGCAGAAGGCGCTGGATTGATGAACTGCTGACGGTTCTTTGGTCGATCAGAACGACACCAAATCGATCCACCGACCAGGCACCCTTCTCCCTGGTGTACGAGGCAGAAGCATTTATCCCCATGGAACTCATATACGTGTCGCCTCGAGTGCTCGCTTATGATGAGCTTGAGCAAGAGCAGTTGTGACAAGATGACGCGACGCTCCTTGAGGAAGACCATCTTTGGGCTGTCGTGAGAGCTGCACGCTACCAGCAAGCTTTGCGCCGCTATTATAGCCGCAAGGTTCGTGCCCGAAGCTTTGAGGAAGGTGACCTTGTTCTTCGACGCGTTCAGTTGGCCAAGAATTCCAACAAGTTGACGCCGAAGTGGGAAGGCCATTATCGGGTAGTACGAGTCACCAGGCCTGGCGCAGTCCTCCTGGAGACCGAAGATGACATTATGGTGAGAAAGTCCTGGAATATCGAGCATCTTTGTAAGTTCTACCCATAAGGCGCGGTTGCTGCCCCCCTGGCAACCACCCTTTGTACGAGTATTGCCGGCAAGGCCTGTGATCCTTTGTACAAATCCAGGCGCAAACCCTGTGCATAGCTGAATAAGACCGAGCGTTCTGCAACTCTTGTCAATTTCCATGTCTACTTGTTTTGCATGCTTATCCAAGATGTTGCATTACACTTATTCCTGGCAAGTGCTAACGGACCATCAAGGTTCCACATCTCTATCTTCTCTTCTTTCTTTTTCTTAAAAGACAGATGGTTCTCTTGCATGCAAGTTTGCCGGGGGGATGAGATGGTTTGGACACCAAATGGGCGATGTCCAAAATTGGCATCTTGCGGGAAGGAGCAAAAAGATTACCGCGACGGGAAGATAAGTTGCTAAACTCTGAGTGAATTTTTTCTGTGAAGTTATTTTCCTTGGACGATTTCGACTATTGTATGGAAAACCTGCACGCTAAGGAACCTTGCCATGATCGACGACGCCCTTGCTCTATTTCGAGTCTGCTCAACGGCTTAAGTGGCTGCGCTCGCACCCTTGCTCTGTTTCGAGTCCGCTCAACGGCTCAAGTGGCTGCGCTCATGCCCTTACTCTGTTTCGAGTCTGCTCAACTACTTAAGTGGCCACGCCAAGAACATCAAGGTATCTTGCCGGTAGTAGCACTACCAGCAGGCTGCTAAGGACCCGCTCCTCAAAGCGCTCGTAGCAGGGCTACACATGCCGACAAGATCTTTCCGAAAAAGCACAGGGAAGGCACCATGTGAAGAGGAATCTAACAAGGAGAATAATCCATGGTCATTCAAATAGGGTGAAATTTACATAAGATGTCGCCTCTTCATAAGTACATCTTTATTTGACTTTCTCCCCTAGGGGAGATTATAAGAAGAAAAAGATAGG
This sequence comes from Hordeum marinum, assembly GCA_022496015.1. Lineage (NCBI taxonomy): Eukaryota > Viridiplantae > Streptophyta > Magnoliopsida > Poales > Poaceae > Hordeum > Hordeum marinum. Next base: position 212,718,851 of record CM039672.1, on the reverse strand, counting down.
AGGAGGAGGTAGATTACAAGAAGAAAAAGATAGCAAGGGGCCTCCGATGAGAGCCTAGCCCCTCCTAGGCCAGCATTGCACAGAGGAGAAGACCAGCACTGTGCGGACGAGAGGCCCCCCCGGAAGCCGAGGTCCACGGGCCTACCGAAAGATCCAGCTGGAAGATGAGGCAGCGCCCAGGACAAGGACCCCTGACAAGATTGCCCTGCCGGGGGGAGGCGTGGGGCTGACGATGATGGTGCAGTCATCGATCAGTCAAAGCTCAGGTCGTCGTATTCTAACTTGATGGCCTAGAGCTCAGACTCATCGTCACTTTCACCGACACCATCCCCCTCGTCGCGGTCACTCAAGGAGGAGCTTTAAGCGCCGCTCGAGCTCTCTTCGCAGCAGCTGAGACGAACGCCTGAGCACCCACAAATCTTGACGGAGAGCAGATCGACCTTCGTCATTTTGAAGCGAAGGACGTGCCCATCCTGGAGGTTGTGGGTGCAGGCGAAAGTTTTCCAGCCATGCCTGAAGAACATGACGCAGCTCTCTGGATACTTGACGTCCATCCGTGTGGCGCCATTGCAGCAGCCATGCGCCCACAACCACAAAACAGACGGCTTGTCGGCCTCCATCACCCTGGCGAAAGGGCGAGGGAGGTGCAAATGGCCCTGAAGGGGATCATACAGTTTGAGGACGAACTCCAACGCCGTCCCCTCAGCGTGGGTCTCTTCGAGGAAGAGGCCTGGCGTCGGAAGGGGAGGTGGGACATCACTCCTCCTCCCCCGGCCTCAGCCTTCACGGTGACCATGGCCCCTCGCGCTTCTCCCGCCACGTGCACCTGGGTCACCCTCCACTTCTGCTGCGAAAGCGGTGGCATGATCCCGACAAGAACTCCCCCTTGGTGCAGAGGATGGTGGCCACCCTCGCCCCTATTCATAGCTAAGGGCGGGCACCACTCAAGGCTTGGAAGAGGTAGAAGGGCGAGCTCTGGAGGTTCACGCTCGAAGAGGAAGGAAGGATGGATGAGCATCACCCTTGCCACCCCTCAATTTATAGGGGGAAGCATAGGGGCTGGCTCTCCCCTACTCCAAGAGTCGCCGCCCACCTCCTCCAATAGCGTTGCCCACGATCTCGGGGCAAACAACAACCGCTCCATTGCTCCAACCCATGATGCTGAAGTTTCTGCCACGACCAGGACTTTAAGTCACGGGAGCTCGTTGCCGGCTCCCCGCTATGCATGCGGCGCACGTGGCGGAAACGGCCAGACACAAAAATTGAACTAATTACTACCGCTCCGCGCACAAATCCCACAACGCACACCTTGCGCACATCGGGGGGGGGGGGGGGTAGTAAGCAGAATGATTGCAACCGCAGGCTCCTGCCACGCGTGCCCATGCACTGTTTGGGCCTAGCCCAACAATGCCTCGCACCGTGTGTGGCCCAGGCCCGAGGGCTCCTATTGGTGCACTAGAGTTTTGGGTTCTCTAGTGCCCCTTACTCGTGCACGGGCAGTAGTAGCCACTCCGGCGGCAAGGCCTGACAGGGGGATGCTAGATGTAGATGAATGGAAATCAAGAGAACAAACAATCGAGATCAAGACTAAAGGCTAGACCCCCAGCAAGACCATGCCGGGATGGCCTCCAAACCCCTGGCAAGGCGAAGCCCCAGCAAGATCCTGCCAGCACAGAGGCCAGGTGTCACCCCACCTGGGCACGTGTCGAGGCACCAACGATGGAGGAGGCTAAGCGGTGCCGATGGGATGGGGTCCCGTCCCGTCCCATAGACGGTCAGAGGCACCTGACGGAGCATTAAATGCGCTTGTCTTACACCGTCAATGTTAGGTACGATAACACTATAGCACCACACACCTCGTGTATGTATAGTACGCCGTTGTTGGGATCCCGTTAGTAATATAAAAGGAGGCCCAAGATGTTATAGTAGAGGATCTTTTGACCAATCTTCTAGCTCGCACACGTAGCTAGGGGTGGGCATAAAAACCGACGAACCGAACACCAAACTGAAACTGTAACCAAAAAAACCGAATTTTCGGTTTTCATCATTAGAGCATAAAAATTCGGTTTCTAGACTGACTAACCGAATTAAGTTCGATATATTCGGTTTTGTCTCGGTTAACCAGAAGAAAAACCGAACTGCGATGTACACGTACCTCTTACAGCCGAAACGACGCAAAGGAATCAATGCAAGCTAGCCCGCGTGGGGCGTGCGTGACCTGACCATGTGCGCCACCACGTGCATGCAAGGCAGAAACCCCAAAGGAAGCTCGGCCACGTGACCGCATGACTCAGTGGGCTTCTTTTAGCATTTTTCTTAGTTGACTTTCTGGGCTTCTTGGTGTATAATGCGGAGCAGCGGCCAGCGACATAATTGTTTAGTCCCACCTCGTCTATTTAAGGAGAAATAGGAAGCAGATCATCTATATTAGAGGCCATGCACGAGTGGTGAAGTGCATGAGCGCAAAGCGCATTGTAAATGTTGTGGCACATCGGTATATACCGAAGCCGAACCGAATTCTTCGGTCAACCGAAATATTGGTTAGCAGTTTTGCATTGCCATTTTCGGTTTCCAATTTAGCGAAATGAATTTAAAAATTAACCAAACGGTAAAAACCAAATTTTCGGTTTCTACCAAACACCCAGGCCTACGCATAGCGGCTGTGCTGGATCACCCACACAACGCTCTTGTGGCTAGAACCCAAGAACACCCATAGTACAGAAAGCAGGAGTAGGGTTTTACGCTTCTCAGTGGCCCAAACCTGGGTAAAAAATCCCCCGCGTTGCTCATTCGACCTGGTCTTTGCGCATATCCGTCTCCCTGCCGAACCGAAAAGGGGTCCTCCTGATACCATAGGTGTTCGTCCCCCACGACACCAATGCTCTGATACCAATTGTGGGATCACTAGAAGAGTATGTATAGAGGGGGATGAATAGACTACTAGCAGGAATTTAAAATCTACACAAGGTGCAAAGTTATGTGTCGGCAGATTTTAGCAATTATAGCAAGTCTAGCACACCCTACACATGCAAGTCATCAAGTATAGCAGCTGAATGTAAAGATATTGCACATGAAATTAAAGAGTTGGGATAGGGAGATAAAACACATTAAGGACACGAAGATTTTTCCCGTGGTTCCGATAGTTGGTGCTATCGTATGTCCACATTTATGGAGTCTTCAACCCACGGAGGGTAACAATCGCGAGAGTCCACGAAGGAGTCCACCCATAAGGGTCCATGAAGTAGCAACCTTGACTATTCCATAACGGCTTCCGTCCACGAAGGACTAGCCTCACTATGGGTAGATCTTCACGAAGTAGGCGATCTCCATGCCCTTACCAACTTCTTGGTTCACTCCACAACACGAAGTAGGAGGCTTCCAAGCAACACCTAACCAATCTAGGAGGCACCATCCTCAAAAAGGTAATAGACTCAATAATGTCGATGAACTCCTTGCTCTTGTGCTTCAAGATGATAGACTCCTCAACACACAATCACTCTCTCACATATTTGGCTTTGGTGGGAGAGATTGATTGAGTGGAAAGCAACTTGTGGATGCTATAGATGAAGATTCATATGGTTGGAATGGAATGGCCTGATCTCAACACATGAGTAGGTGGGTCTCTCTCAGAAAATCAGTTGGTATGAATGGGGATCTGTTCTGAGTGATTCTCTTCCGAGTGGGTGGTGGTGGAGGGGTATATATAGGCATCTCCAAAAATCCAACGGTTGCACCTAATAAGTCAAACTTGGTGACACCGATGTGTTAATCTCAGTGGTACCGAGTTGCCTTAAAGGTAGAAACTTTTGAATCTCTGTGAGACCGATGCATAAAACTCAGTTGCACCGATAAGGTGACCAACGATCCGATTGCCACACTCAGTGACGCTGATTCAACAAACTTAGGGGTACCGATTGTGTGAATTTGCGTAACAGAAAGTTGCCAACCCAAACTCGGTGGCACCAAAGCAGAATCGGTTGCACCGAATGACTAGGGTTTGGCTGAGTCTGTCTGAGGCTGAGAATCGGTGGCACCGAGTGGAAAGTGTTGGTTGCACCGATTTTGGGAATTTGTCTTTGGACAAACTTTTGTGGAAGAGCTTGTGGGTGTATGTGGTGACTATCACTTGTGCACGTATGAGCATTTTGTTCACCAATAGTACCTTACCCCTTTTAATAGTATTGGCTTTCCTATGGACTCAAAGTGATTTCTCACAAAGTAAAATGTAGAATCCTCTTGCTTGAAGCTTTGACAATCTATTCCTTCTCCTTCTTCTTCATGGGAATACTCTCCACACTCCTTTTTGCCAACCCATCTCTCTATGGACTTTATCTGAAATACACTAGATGAAAATATTAGTCCAAGAGACAATGTATGTTATCATGAATTATCAAAACCACCAAGGGAGCATATTGTGCTTTCAGTGAGAAGGTCTCGTCGTAGTCCACTCCTTGAACTTGTGAAAAACCCTTTGCCACAAGTCGAGCTTTATAGACGGTGACATCATCGTTTGCGTCTGTCTTCTTCTTAAAGATCCATTTGTTCTTAATGGCCTTTCGCCCTTCAGGTAACACTTACAAAGTCCATACTTTGTTTTCATACATGGATCCCATCTCGGATTTCATGGCCTCTAACCATTTGTTGGAATCCGGGCCCATCATCGTTTCTCCATAGCTTGTAGGTTCATCGTTGTCCAACAACATGACTTCTAAGATAGGGTTAATGTACCACTCAGGAGCAGTACGTGCCCTTTTCGACCTACGAGGTTTGATAGTAACTTGATCCGAAGCTTCATGATCATCATCATTAACTTCCTCCTCAACTGATGTAGGCTCCAGAGAAACATCTTTCTACGTTGCGCTACTCTCTGGTTGAAATAGAGGTTCAACAACCTCATCAAGTTCTATCTTCCTCCCACTCAATTCTTTTGAGAGAAACTCTTTCTCAAGAAATGACCTGTTTTAGCGACAAACACTTTGCCTTTGGATCCGAGGTAGAAAGTATACCCAACCATCTCTTTTGGGTATCCTATGAAGACCCATTTCTTTGCTTTGGGTTCCATCTTTTCGGGATGAAGATTTTTGACATAAGCATCACATCCCCAAACTTTAATAAATAATCATTTTGGTTTCATACCAAACCACAGTTCATACGGCGTTGTATCAACGGATTTCTATGGTGCCCTATTCAAAGTGAATGCAGCTGTGTCTAATGCATAACCCCAAAACGATAGTGGCAAATCAGCAAGAGACATCATAGAATGCACCATATCCAATAAGGTTCGATTACGACGTTCGTACACACCATTGCGCTGTGGTGTTCCAGGCGTGTCAATTGTGAAACAATTCCACATTGTCTTAAGTGACTGCCAAACTCATAACACTGATATTCTCCTCCTTGCTCAGATCATAGGAATTTAATCTTCTTGTTATGATGATTCTCAACTTCACTCCAAAATTGCTTGAACTTTTCAAACGTTTCAGACTTGTGTTTCATTAAATAAATATACTCATATATACTTAAGTCGTTTGTGAAGGTGAGAAAGTAACAATATCCACCGTGTGCCTCAATGCTCATTAGATCGTACACATCAGTATGTATGATTTCCAACAAGTCACTTGCCTGTTCCATTGTTCCAGAGAACGTGGTCTTAGTCATCCTGCCCATGAGGCATGGTTCACATGTGTCAAGTGATTCAAAATCAAGCGACTCCAAAAGTCCATAAGCATGGAGCTTCTTCATGCGTTTTACACCAATATGACGTAAGTAGAAGTGCCACAAGAAAGTGGTACTATCATTATCAACTCTACATCTTTTGGCATCAATGTTATGAACATGTGTATAATCACTATCAAGATTCAATAAGAATAAACCCCTCATATTGGGTGCATGACCATAAAATATATTACTCATATAAACTGAACAACCATTATTCTCTGATTTATATGAGTAACCTTCTCACAGTAAACAAGATCCAGATATAATGTTCATGCTGAACACAGGCACTAAATAACAATTATTCAGGTTCATAACTAATCCCGATGGTAATCGGAGAGCGAGAGTCTATTCCGTAGCTCCTGATTTGAGTTGCAAATATCCCATGCGCATCATCACTTCGTCCTTTGCCAGCCTTGGAACTATTTCCCACGCACATCATCACTTCATCCTCTGCCATCCTCCGTCTATTCCGTAGCTCCTGCTTTGAGTTGCAAATACGAGCAACCGAACCGGTATGAAATACACACGCACTACAACGAGAGTTGGTAAGGTACACATCAATAACATGTATATCATATATACCTTGTTTGGTGTTGGCCGCCTTCTTGTCGGCCAGATACTTGGGGAAGTTCCGCTTCCAATGACCAGTTCCCTTGCAATGAAATCACTCAGTTTCTGGCTTGGGTCCAGCCTTGGGTTTCTTCACGAGAGGGGCAACTGCTTTGCCACTCTTCTTGGAGTTACCCTTCTTGCCCTTGCCATTCTTCTTGAAACTATTAGTTTTATTAACCATCAACACTTGATGCTCCTTCTGGATTTCAAACCCAGTGACTTTCAGCATCGCAAATAGCTTGGCGACTGCCTTGTTGATCCCTTGCATGTTATAGTTCATCATGAAGCTTTTGTTGCTGGGTGGCAACAATTGAAGAACTCTATCAGTGATCGCCTTTGGCAGAAGGGGTATCCCTAATTCAGCCAAATGGTTCGAATACCCAGACATTCTAAGTATATGTTCACTGACAGACCCGTTCTGCTCCATATTGCAAGCATATAAGTTATCACACGTCTCATACCTCTCGATCCGGGCATTCTTCTCAAAGATAAACTTCAACTTTTGGAACATCTCATATGATCCATGATGTTCAAAACATCTTTGAAGTCCCAGTTCTAAGCCATAGAACATTGCACATTGAACTATTGAGTAATCTCCAGAACATGCCTCCCAAGCGTTCATAACGTCTGCAGACGACACTGGAGCGGGTGCTTATCCAAGCGGTGCATCAAGGACATAAGCCTTTTGGGAAGCTGTGAGGATAATCCTTAGATTACGGGCCTAGTCTACAAAGTTACTTGCATCATCTTTCAACTTGGATTTCTCTAGGAACACATTGAAATTCAGGGGAACTACTGCGCGAGCCATTGATCTACAACATAAATTTGCAAAGGTTACTAAGACTATTGTTCAAGATAATGTGTTTAGTTAATCATATTAGTTAAAAAACTCCCACTCAAATTGACATCCCTCCGGTCATCCGAGTGATACATGATCCAAATTCACCAACCCAAGTCCGATCATCACGTGAGATGAGGTGGTTTCAATGGTGAACATCTTCATGTTGAAAATATCTACTATATGACTCATGTTCAACCTTTCGGTCTCTTGTGTTCCGAGGCCATGTCTGTACATGCTAGGCTCGTCAAGTTTAACCCGAGCGTTCCACACGTGCAACACTGGCTTGCACCCGTTGTATGTGAATGTAGAGTCTATCACACCCGGTCATCACATGGTGCTTCGAATCGACTAACTTCCGCAACGGTGCACACTTGGGGAGAACACAATTTTATCTTGAAATTTTAGTGAGGGGTCACCTTATAATGCTACCTCATCCTAAAAAAATAAGACGCATAAAAAGATTAGCATCACATGCAAATCATAAGTGACATGATATGGCCATGAACTTGTGCTTTTGATCTCCATCTCCAAAGCACCGGCATAACACCATGATCTCCATCATTATGTCACCATCGGGGTTGATGCACCTACCATGCTTCTACTACTATTGCTACCGCCTAGCGATAAAGTAAAGCATTACATAGCGCTTAAATATTGACACGCACGCCATACAATAATTAAAGACAACTCTATGGCTCCTCCAGGTTGCCGTATGCATTGACATGCAAGTCGATATTAACTATTACAGCATGATCATCTCATACATCAAATATATCTCATCATGTCTTTGGCCATATCATATCACAACATACCCTGTAAAAACAAGTTAGACGTCCTCTAATTGTTGTTGCAAGTTTTACATGGCTAGTATGGGTATCTAGAAGGAACGATTCTTACCTACGCGAAACCACAACGGTGATACATGAATTGCTATTAAACCTTCTGAAGGACTGCCTTTGTCGAATCCGATCCAACTAAGGTGGGAGAGACAAACACCCGCAAGCCATCTTTATGCAACAAAGTCACATGTCAGTCGATGGAACCGATCTCTCGTACGTGGACGAGTAAGGTTGGTACATGACGCTTCATCCCACAATACTGCTGAATCAAGAAAATACCAAAAGAGGAAGCAATCTAAGCATCAACACCCACAATCTCCTTTGTGTTCTACTCGTGATCTCATCTATGCATAGACCTAGCTCATTATGCCACTATTGGGGAACGTTGCATGGGAAACAAAAAATTCCCTACGCATACACAAGATCTATCCATGGTGATGAGCATCTACGAGAGGGAGAGTGGATATACATACCCTTGTAGATCGCTAAGCGATAAGCGTTAATAAACGCGGTTGATGTAGTCGAACGTCTTCGCAATCCAAATCGCAAGCCGTCCCGCGATCCAATCACGATCCGTCCCGATCTAGCGCCGAACGGACGATACCTCCGCGTTCAGCACACATATAGCTCGATGATGATCTCCGCCTTCTTGATCCAGCAAGAGGGAGCGGAGATGTAGACGATTACCCCGGCAGCATGACGACATGGTGACGGTAGTGGTGGAGCTGATCCGGTAGGGCTTCGCCAAGCACCGTCAAATCTATCTAGAGGAGGGGACAATCTAGTGGGGGGGGGGGAGGGCTCCACCGTGGCTTGGGTGTGGCTGCCCTCTCTCCCCTCCAATATATATAGGAGGGAGCGGAGGGGCTGGCGCCCTAGGGTTGGCCAAACCAGGGAGGAGGAGGAGTCCTCCTCCAATTAGGAGGTGGGCGCGGGAGGAGTCCTCCTCCGATTAGGACTCCTCCCCTCTCCTCTCTTTCCTATGCTTAGTCCCATAGGGGATGGTCTCCCAGCCCACTAGGGGCTGGTGCGCCACCTCTAAGGCCCATGTGGCCCCTTGGGTGTGTGGGCCCCACTTGGTGGCCCCCCGGAACCCATTCGTCACGCCCGGTACTCAACCGAAAATGTCCAAAACTTTTCCAAAGTTCAAACACCACTTTCCTATATATCAATCTTTACCCCCGGAGCATTCTGGAGCTCCATGTGATGTCCGGGATCTCATCCGGGACTTCGGACAACCTTCGGTCACCAACATACATAACTCAATACTATCGAAACGTCACCGAACATTAAGTGTGCAGACCCTGCGGGTTCGAGAACTATGTAGACATGACCGAGACACATCTACGGTCAATAACCAATAGGAGGACCTGGATGCCCATATTGGTTCCTACATATTCTGCAAAGATCTTTATCAGTTGAACCTCTACGTCAAGGATTCAGTTAATCCCGTATGCAGTTCCCTTTGTTCTTCGGTACGTTACTTGCCCGAGATCCGATCGTTGGTATCTCTATACTTAGTTCAATATCATTACCGGCAAGTCTCTTTACTCGTTCCGTAATACAAGATCTCGTGGCTAACTCTTTTTTCACTTTGCTTGCAAGGCTTATTGTTATGTTGTATATTAGAGAATTTATAGGCCAAATAGGGGCGTCAGAAGAGCCACGAGGAGGGCAGCACACATCAGGGCGCACCCTGCTGTGTGCTGGTGTCCTCCTGCGCCTCCCTGCCTCCTTCCAAAGATTCCACACCTTCTTTTGGTCCATAAAAAACCATAAATTTTTTGTGTGGCAATTGGACTTTGTTTTGTACTGTAAACCTGAAAAGTAGAAATCATGTAGAAAACAACAACTTGCACTGGACACTGGGTCAATAGGTTAGTGCTAAAAAATATTATAAATTGGTAAATAAATGCCCAAAAACTATCCTAGAATGACAATATATCAGCATAGAGCAATAAAAAATTATAGATATGTTGGGGAAGTATCAAGCATTCCCATGCTTAATTCCTGCTCGTCCTCAAGTAGGAAAATGATAAAAATAGAACTTTTGATTTGACATGGTACCCATCATGTAATCTTTTGTATGTATCCTTACTGAGAAACGACAAATTAACAAACATTAACATATCAATACTATAAGTATAATAAACAAAATCATTAATCTTTCAAAGTATATGATCCTCAAGGAATGTTTACCCCCATTCGTCTTATTATATTAGCAATGCATGGCTCCATCTTCACCACATTAATACAAATGTTAAGCACCACAATGTCAAGTCAGGCAATTGGATCATACTTTTTCAATATGCATCCGCTTTTTATTCTTCACGCAATGCATGAGCATGAGCCATTGGACATAGCATGTAGATGGAATAGAATATGATGGTACATATCAAAGGGGTAAAAAGTGGTGAAGATAGTCTCACATCAACTAGGTGTACCAACGGGCTATGGATGTGCCCGTCGATAGATGCCAATGCAAGAAGTAGGGATTGCTATACAAATGATGCGCTAGAGATATAAGTGTATGAAATCTCAACTGAAGCTAAGTGGCGCGTGCATCCAACTTGCTTGCTCATGAAGACCTCGGACATTTGAGGAAGCCTGTCATTGGAATATACAAGCCAAGTTTATAATGAAGAGGTAATTCCCACTAGCATATGGAAGTGACAAAACAAGAGACTCTCTATATGAAGAACATGGTGCCACTTTGAGGCACAAGTGTGGTAAAGGATAGTAGCAAAGTCACTTCTCTCCTTTTCTCTCATTTATTTTTTCAGTGGTGGGCTTTTTTCTCTTTTTTTTCATTTTTTGCCTCCCCTATATATTTTTATATATACATATATAAACTCTATTCATCACCAGGGTGTAAAATAAGTTATTTTTCACCCGAGATAATCTTACGATCACTTTATAAATAAATTACGTTTGGAATACAAATAGTTACATTTATATTGGTTCACCACGTAAAATGTGATATAAGAAAACAAAAAATATAGGTCACAAGACCAGAAAAATTGAATTTATTGTATTTTTACACTATGTTTTATGTTTGTAATTTTACGTGACATCAAATATTTTTACAGTGATTATATATTTTCTTACGGTCTCTTTTTACGTATGAAATAAGGCAAAATTTACAGAACGTAAAATTATGGCACATTGATGCTAAAATAGAGGGGGGTGAAGAATAACTATTCCTCATCCAGGATGACGAATAGCGCGACCCTGTTGAATAAGTTATTTTATATATAGTAATACTATTCATCACCCAGGGTGTAGAATAAGTTATTCTTCATCCGAGGTAATATTACGATCATTTTACGAATAAATTACATTTGCTATATAATTAGGTTGATCCACTACGTAAAATTTTGGCATAAGAAAGTAAAATTATTGGTCATAAGACCATAAAAAATACATGTTATGTGTATTTTATACTATTTTTTATATTCGTAATTTTACGTGACATATAATATTTTTTATGGTGATCTAATATTTTCTTACGTTCTCTTTTTATGTATGAAGTGAGAAAAAAATTACGGGACATAAAAATATGATACATTGGTGTTAAAAAAGAGGGGGGGTGAAGAATAACTATTCCTCACCTAGGGTGACAAATAGCAGTAATACTATTACCCCCCCCCCCATATATATATATATATTTGTGATGGGCTCATTTGGCTCATTTTTCATTTTCCGTCTGGAGTCTCATCCCGACTTGTGGGGGAATCATAGTCTCCATCATGCTTTCCTCACTGGGACAATGCTCTAATAAGGACGATCATCACACTTTTATTTACTTACACCTCAATTTGAAAAAGCAATAGTACGATATGAATCTATATGAATGCCTCTAGAAGTGTACCAGTATGTGCAAGATCTAGCGTAACATGTATCAAAAATATGATGAACGGTGGCTTTGCCACAAATACTATGTTAGCTATAGATGATCATGCAAAGCAATGTGATGATGAACAACTAGCCATGTGAAGCGACGATGGAATTTGCATGGAAATATATCTTAGAATGGCTATGGAAATTCCATGATAAGTAGGTATGGTGGATGTTTTGAGGAAGATATAATGAGGCTTATGTGCAGCAGAGTGTGTGATGTTACGGGGTTTGGATGCACCGGCAAAAGTTGCACCGATCCTCAAGGTGATAATGGGCTATGCATGATACCGAAGAGGCTAGAAAATATGAGAAGGTGAAAAATGTGTATGTATATGGTATCACATTAGTCATAAAGAAATCATATACTTATTGCAAAGTTTTATTAGTTTTATCATAAATCAAGGTACTACTCACATGCCCCAAGGGAGGAGGTTGGTAGGAGTTAACCATCATGCGCCCCCGACTCGAAACAACACTAGGATTTCAACGAGGAATAGAAATGATCACACATCATCCCCATGCCTCTTCAAATTTTAGACGAATAAGAATCTAAAACCTCTTAATATCATCACTTCTACGAATCAACAATTATGGACTCACACCTTTTTCATATAACCACATCAATGTCATTAACCCACAATTTCTCTATATATGCTACATGATGGTTTTGATTATCACTCATTGAATACCTATTATTTTTGGACTAGTCTTATAACCCATGCAAATTACCATCACTATTCATTAAATCTCAAACAAATATAAGAGAAGAGAGAGAGTGAAATTATTTCTATAAAATCTACACGCCATCGTGCTAAAAAAGATATAATTGAAGTACTAGAGCAACTGCTAAGCTAAAATAATATAAGTGAATCACATAGAGTATTCTAACAAATTATGATGATGGTGTGTATCTCTCAAATAGGTGTGTCAAGCAAATGATGATTGTGGAAAACTGAAAGTAAAAGCAAACAAAAGCAAACGACGCTCCAAGCAAAACACATATCATGTGATGAATAAAAATGTAACTCCAAGTGACATACCGATTGATTGAGAGGAGAGAGGGGATGTCTTCCGGGGCATCCCCAAGCTTAGATTCTTAAGTCTTCCTTAGAATATTACCTTGGGCTCTTGCTAGTCATCATTCCGTGGTCCATCATGATAACACCCAAAATATGAAAACTTCAATCACACAAAACTCAACAAAACTTCGTGAGATCCGTTAGTATAAGCAACATATTGAATACTTTAGGTATTGTTATGAATTGGTTCTGATTTAATTTTTACATAATAGGTAATTTATTCTAACTTCTCCATGGCTTATACCCCCCGATACCATCCATAGCATAATCAAAACAAGCAAACTATACAAGCAAAACAGAACAGTCTGTAGCAATTTGTAGAGAGCCTATACTTCTGCAACTCTACAAATTCTGAAAAATTAGGACAACGTGTAGAATTTTTATATAAATATTTTGTAATCATTATCACTCTCTAGTAAAACATGAAAATTCCTTTGGTGGAGTCAAAAGTTTTTGTTTTGTTTCAGCATCATTTCTACTCATCTTGTGAGTCATCCCAAAGGCTTTAATTGGCACAAACACTAACTAAAACATAAAAACTCAATCATTAGAGAGGCAATAATCATGTTATCACAAAATAACAGAAGGTAAAAGGCAAAAATAAAGATAACTATTGGGTTGCCTCCCAACAAGCACCATTGTTTTATGCCCGTAGCTAGGTATAATGCATAGTTTCAAGTGTTGTCATCTTTGACACTCCACCCATAAGTTGCTCTCATGATTGATTCATAAGGTGGTTTAATTATATTCCTAGGGAAGTGTTCCATTCCTTTATTCAACGCGAATGGGAACCTTATGTTTCCCTCTTTCATGTCAATAATTGCACCTATAGTTCGTAAGAAGGCCCTTCCAAGTATTATGGGACAAGAAGGGTTGCAATCAAAATCAAGCAAAATGAAGTCTACATGCAAATAATTTTTATTTTCAATAATAATCACATCATTAATTCTACCTAAAGGTTTCTTAATGGTAGAATCCACAAGATGCAAGTTGAGGGAGCAATCGTCCATATTACTGAGACCAAGCACATCACATACACATTTAGGTATAATTGAGGCACTAGCACCAAGTTCACACAAGTAATTACATTCATATTTATTTATATTTATTTTGATACTAGGTTCCCACTCATTATTCAATTTTCTAGGAATATAAACTTCAAGGTCAAGTTTCTCATCATAAGATTTTGTCATAGCTTCTACTATATGTTCGGTAAAAGCTTTGTTTTGTTCATAAGCATTGGGTGAGATAATAATGGTTTGAAACAATTAAATACATTATACTAAATAGCAATTTTACCATAATTAAATTCATTGTAATCGAAAATAGTAGCCACATCACTAGTTAAAGTTTTGACTTCTCTGAACCCACTTTTTCAGTTTTAGCATCAAAATCATCACCCTCCAAGCAAACGAGACTCTTATCAACTAGAGTTCACTCACATCCAGTACCTTTATAATTTATATTTAGAGAAGTAAAAAAAGATTCAATAGTAGAAATACCAATCATTTTAAGATCTTCATCGTGATTCCAGTAAAAACCGGCCGGAAGAGCTTTTTCAAAGAATTCTCGCTTAGCTCTCAACTTAGCGGTCCTCTCCTTACTTTCATTAATAGTTATTTGGATAGATTTAATAGTCTCATTAAAATCATGCTTGGGTGAAAAAGCTTTACTTTTAAGAGTTTCTACATCAAGAGCAATTCTATGCATGTTTTTAGCCAAAGCATCAATCACATGCAACTTTTCTTCTACCATAGCATTGAAAACCTTTAGAGAATTAATAAATTCCTTAATTGTGTTCTAAATATCAGAGGGTATCCTATTAGTATTTTTATAAGAATTTCCATAGGGATTACCATAAGAATTTTCATAGTTGTTAGAGGAATTACCAGGATACGATCTAGAATTGAAATTTCCTCTATAGGCATTGTTATTGAAATTATTTCGCGAGATAAAGTTCACATAAATAGCATCATTATTTTGCTAAATCAAAGTATACGAAGGCATATCATTTGGATTAACATGAGTATTTTTACTAGCAACCATATTCACAAGAGAATACACTTTTTCACTCAAAGTAGCGATTTCTTCGACTAAATTTACCTTCTTACCAGCTGGAGCTCTTTCGGTATGCCATTAAGAATAATTTGTTATAATGTTGTATAGAATTTTTTTGGCCTCTCCTAAGGTCAAATCCATCAAGGTACCACCTGTGGCGAAATCTAGAAGATTTCTAGACACAAAGTTTAGTCCAACATAGAAGTTTATGATAATCATCCACAAGTTTAAACCATGAGCAGGGCAATTTCTTATCATCAATTTCATTCTCTTCAAAGCTTGTGCAACATGTTATTGATCTTGTTGTTTAAAATTCATTATTTGATTTCTAAGGGAGATGATCTTAGCAGGACGAAAATACTTGGCAATGAAAGCATCTTTACACTTATCTCATGTCCAATACTATTACGAGGTAAAGATGAAAACCAAACTTTAGCTTTATCTCTTAGTGAAAAAGGAAATAATTTTAATTTCATAATATCATTATCCATATACGTTTTCTTTTGCATATCACATAATTCAACAAGGGTATTAAGATGTGATGTGGGATCCTCATTAGGACTTCCTGAAAATTTATCTTTCATGACAAGATTTAGCAATGAAACATTAATATCAAACTCCTCTGCACTAGTGGAAGTTGGTATATGAGTACTAATAAAATCATTATTATTAGTATTTGAGAAGTCACAAAATTTAGTAGTATCTTGAGACATGGTTGAGGGAGTCCTGGATTAAGGGGTCCTTGGGAGGCCGACCTATTTCTTATGGGCCAGACTGTATGGGCCGTTTGCCAAGTATTGGATCGATCGAAGGCCTTGTCTCTAGGAAGGAAGCTTCGGGAATCGTGGCTTGTCCTCCATGTTTGATGTAGCGAATAGACATGTTTATCTCTTTAGCGTGTAACTGACCATGTGTAAACCCTAGGTACCCTCGGTGGCAATATAAGCCGGAGGGTTTTAGGTTGTAGACAGAGAACAAATCATCTAGGGTTTTAGCTATTGATCTCGAGGTAGATTGACTCCGTAACCTATACATCATCAATACAATCTAGCAGGACATAGGTTATTACCTCCATAGGAGGGTCCAAACCTAGGTAAACTTCGTCTCCCTTGTCTTCTGTTACCATTGATTCTAGTCTCACAGCTCGGGACCCCTACCCGAGATCCGCCGGTTTTGACACCGACATTGGTGCTTTCATTGAGAGTTCCGTTGTGATTACCAAAGGAATCGATGGCTCGCATCGTCATCAACGAAGAGGTCTGCAACATGGACACTTTTGTCCCTAGACAGATCTTCGCTTTCGGCAGCCTTGTGCTGCACGCTGACCCGACCGGCCATCTAGGCCGAGTTGGGAGCTTCACCCCCGATCAAGAGGTCAAATTCGGGAACCTAGATTTCTCCATGGACTCTCGGCGCGATCTTTCGCTAATCGGGTTCGCGGTTTCGCCTGCCACGCCCGAATACTCCGAGGCCTTAACGTCGGATCCTTCTTTTGGTCACGACCACAGGATTTTATCCGGCAACGACCTGACTCTATGTCTGGATCCGGCCATAGTGCAAGACGTACGGATACTTGTTCCTGCCGAACAGTCCCCTAGCACAGGCGTAATGGAGGTCAACTCCGAAAGCTCCGAGCAGGTTGACCCGATCAAGCTCTCGATACTCAATGAGGCCCTATATTAGATCTTGTCGATGAAGATTACCGACGATCCAACCCCAATCCATGCTCAGATCGATCACATGGCAGGTCAAGACGAATTTTTTCTCCCACCCACCACCCACTTGGTAGACACAGTCGAAGATTTAACTGACATGCTGGACTATGCCTCCGAGGAGGCAGAAGATATGGATGATGAGGATTGCACTCCCACCCCCATTAACACCGGGCGATGGGCCACCACCTCCACATACGACGTCTACATGGTGGACACTCCTTTCGCTAATGGCGAGAGCATGCCCAATAACGACGGCGACAAGTCGGGCGATGCGCCGTCAAAGCACCGGAAGTCACATAAATGGTCAAAAGGTAAAAGGGGGAGGAAAGCTGTCATCAGCACCAGGGATGGAGATACCCTGGGAGACCTCGGCGACCCCGCTATCCCCGAAAACCTGCTAGAGGGTCAAGAGAGGCCTGAAGACCAGCGCGACCCCAATCACCTCAACGATTCTGAGGAGGACAACTACCTCCACCCTGTCGAGGAGGAGGACGCCCCGAAAGCCGATGACTTCAACATCCCTGATAATCTGGAAGATCAGGAACTGTTTAGGCAACAACTTATAGCAATAGCCCACAGCCTGAAAGCAAAAGAACGAAAGCTTAAAGCCAATCAAGATAACCTCAATGATCGATGGACAAGTGTCCTCGCAGACGAGGAAGGATATGGTACCGGTCTATTGGACCAACCTAAGAGTTATCCACATAGAAGGCTGCTCCCGCAATTTGACGACGAGCTCATTCATACGCCGTCTCCTAAACATACCCCATATGATAAGCCATACCGACCTCCTCGAGGACGAGACAAGATGACTAACGACACCGGTTATAGGCCGGCGATGCCCTGAAGACGGGGAAAGGAGCCACTAGAGCCCGATGATAGGTTCGACCTACGACATGACCTGGATACAGAACATGTCATACAAGATCCATCTACAGATCCATAGGGTACTCACCCGATAGACGAGACGGGCATAGAGCCTGCCTCTACTGCAACAAAAGAGGCCAGGAACGCAATCGGGCTAGAACAGATGTCGAATACCGGCGCGATATAGCTCGAGTAAGAGGCGCCGCCCATCCACTGTGTTTCACGGATGAGGTGATGCAGCACCAGTTCTGAGAGGGGTTTAAACTGATGATGGGACAATTGACCCAACCGTATGGATTGAGGACTTCTTCCTCCACATCCACATGGCGCGAGGAGACGATCTCCACGCCATCAATTATCTCCCCATAAAACTCAAGGGTCCAACTCGGCACTGGTTAAACAGCCTCCCCGAAGACTCCACTGGATGCTGGGAAGACCTAGAGGATGCATTCCGATCTAACTTCCAGGGTACCTATGTTCAGCCGCTGGATTCCTCCGACCTAAGCAATGTCGTTCAGAAGCCCGACGAGTCTGCGCAGCAATTTTGGAATCGGTTTTTGACTAAGAAAACATAGATTGTTGACTGCCGGGATGCCGAGGCAATAGCCTTCTTCCGGCACAATATTCGGGATGAATGGTTGGCCCACCAGCTCGGCCAGGATAAACCTCGGACTATGTCCGCCCATACATCACTCATGACCCGCTTTTGCATGTGCGAAGATAACTAGCTAGCAAGACACAGCAACAACTCCGAAGATCCCGGAACCTCTGAAGTTTGGGACGGTAACGGTAAACCAAAGCGCAACAAGAACAAGCACCGATATAACAATAGTGATGCTGATGACACGGCCGTTAACGCCGGATTTCGCAATTCCTGACCTGGGCAGCAGAAGAAGCCTCCTAAAGGCAATCGCGACGGACCCACCCTGCTGGCGGAGATCATGGAAAGGCCTTGCCAAATCCATGGCACTCAAGAGAAGCCCACCAACCACACACACCGTAACTGTTGGGTGTTCAAACAGGCCGGCAAACTCATGCCCGAGGATCAAGGCAAGAGCCCTTGCAGCGAGGATGAGGATGATCCTCGGGGTCCGATGGATGGTGGACAGAAGAAATTTCCTCCAGAGGTAAAAACAATAAATATGATATATGACACCCACATACCCAAGAAGGAGAGGAAGCGTGCCATTCGAGAGGTCTATGCCGTAGAGCCTGTAGCTCCGAAGTATAACCCATGGTCGGTATACCCGATCACTTTTGATCGACATGATCACTCGACCAGTATCTATCATGGGGGCTCGGCCGCCCTCGTCCTCGACCCCATTATAGACGGGTATCACCTCACAAGAGTCCTAATGGACGGAGGAAGTATCCTTAACCTGATTTACTCAGACATGGTGAAAAAGATGGGTATAGATCCATCAAGGACCAAACCTAGCAACACTACCTTTAAAGGAGTGATTCCAGGAGTCGAGGCCCGGTGCACGGGCTTTGTAAGCCTGGAAGTAGTGTTCGGCTCGCCTGACAACTTCCAAAGCAAAGACTTGATCTTTGACATTGTACCCTTCCGAAGCAGCTATCACGCCCTGCTCGGCCAAACAGCGTCCGCTCGCTTTAACGTCGTCTCGCACTATGAGTACCTCAAGCTCAAGATGCCTGCCCCTAAGGGGGTCATTACTGTCAATGGCAATACAGAGCGCGCTCTCCGAATTGAGGAACATGCATTGGCCCTGGCGGACGAATTCAATTACAATGATGATTGGCAAATGCCGACACCAGCCATAAAGGCACGCAAGGTTGGGAAACGAGCAGGGTCTCAGCCCGAACACTCGGAGTCCTCATCTCCCCTTAAATAGGGACTCACCCCCCATCGCACATACCTAGGATCAGCGAAGCACGTGCCAATAAAGCACAACTTTGCACTTAAAATTCCATGGGCGGCGGTGGGAGAAAAGGGTAAGTGTTCGGCTGAACCAAACTACTACCATAAAAATGTCTTCGGACACATGGCAAGTACTATCAAGGGCCTGATAAATGCGTAAAGCTTATTAACACTTCGGCGACTTCTCAAGACCTTGTTTGCAAGATCTGTTCATCGAGAAATACCACCTATCGAGGTGCGCCACTCCCCAGGAGGTGTAAGCATAGACAAGCGACAGGGCACATCGAGGACGTTAGGTCAACAATCGAAGGCCCCTGGTACAACCACTCTTATAAATTTTCTTTTTTCAAATACTTGTAAACAGTTTCTTCATTAATCTGGGCAATAAAGAGTTGTTGAATAAAATACGACATCACTATACCTGTTTGTTTCGTTGTTCTTTTTGCCAAATATTTTATTTTCTCCCTCTTCCCGCGAAACTGTTCGGTATATGAAAATGCAACCGGATCATAGACCGGGGGCTCGAGTTTAAAAAAATCGCCTTATGCACAATTGATTATGCATTTGGCGTCTTGGAATTCGCTTTATATGCATTAGTTTCGAACTATGCCTTGGGTCAATAGTTGGGTTGCCCGGCTCCTGTGCTTGCCCCTTTACGTTCCGCTCGTTCGGCTAAAAAGGCAAAGGGAGAACCCCTGCGATTGTGTTTCCGGCTAGTATGGACAAGCACCTGAGGGGAGAAAGCCGAAAACTGACTATCATGGTAGGCGAGAACCGGTCTGTGAATCCGAGCTTAAAGTGTTATACTCAAATCCTCGCCAGAGGATATTCCGTGTCATACGAGGGGTTTGTTTTTCATACTCCCTCCGGTCCTTTTTACTCCGCATATTAGATTTCTGTCAAGTCAAACTTTGCAAACTTTGACCGATTATATATTTAAAAGTATCAACATCTACAATATCAAATATATAAACTACGAAACTACATTTCATAACGAATCCAACAATATTGATTTGGTATTGTGAATGTTGATACTTTCTCCAGGAAGTTTGGTTAAAGTAGAAGTGTTTTGACTTTGGAAAAAACTTATATGCATACTAAAAAGGACCGGAGGAAGTACAAACCATGTGATATTGGCTTCAGCTGCAGTTCATCCGAACACACAAAACACCGGGGGCTAGTCATCAGCCCCCCGCAGTCGTTTTTGTGGCCCTATGGCTAAGTGAAAGCAATAAAGCATTATGGCCTGATTGCCTAGTCCGCCGCACTCCACCACCTTCGGGTTCCGATAGCTCGGCTAAGGGACGTAGTGCATTGGTAGAGACACCCCATGTAGTATCTACATGGGGGCTGATGCCGACGACTCGCAGCTTTCCGTTTCAATGGCCACACAAGAGTTATAAGGAACGCAAAAACATTGAAAGCATGGTAAATTACAACCTTAAAACATTAAACTATCTTCGAACACATTACAATCTACTCATACATGTTCTCTTTCGAACACTGCGACTCTATCGCCCGAGCACCCTCCATTACTCCGAAGAAGTAGAGCTCGGGGCGCCGATGTTCCTTTCTAGGATATGGAGGAGCGGTGGATATCTTCATCAGATCAAGCCCTGACCAGTGCACCTTGGCCTTTGCAAAGGCCATCCGAGCTCCTTCGATGCAGGAGGAGCGCTTCAATGCGGCGATCCAGGGCGCAGCGGCGACCAGCTTCTGCACCAGTCCGAAGTAGTTGCCCGGTAGTGGCTCGTCGGGCCATAGCCGGATACAGAGATCCTTCATGGCCGGTTTCGCCATCTGATGCAGATCCATCAACTGTTTCAACTGCTCAGTAAGGAGAGGAGAGCGCTCGGGGGCTTCGAATTGCGCCCAGAATAGACGATCTTCATCCCTTCTCCCTACAAAGCATAGAGCTGATTCGCGTCCGCTGCGCTCTTCTGGAGGTCAGAGCAGGCGCGTGAGCAACACCACACCTGGGTAAGCAACTCAAACTTACTATCCCCGAAGACACACTGCAATAAGTACGACATACCTTTCGTTATAACCTTCGCTTGGTGAACTTGCTCTTCGAAGAACCTCCTATCCACCCGCTCCTTTTGGAGTTTGGTTTTCAGGGTGGATAGTTCGGCGGCCTGGTCCTTGAATTTTTTCTCAAGGTCCTCGCACTTGTGGCCGACGTCCTTGAGCTCCAGTTGGATCTCCTCCACTTGAGCCTCGTGCTTGTCGCTAGTGGATCTTAAGGTTGACAACACGGAGGCCGCTTGTTCGGCCGCCGCCCTCTGAACCGAAGCCTCCTGCTTCGCATTTTGTAGCTCGGCCTTGAGCTTCCATTTCCTTCGTCGAGGCTATGTAAAGCATCAATAATAATAATGCTTCATCGATAGTAGGAAAGCAATTTTTTTGGATGCTGAGTAAGGCTTACCTTGCGCCTCGTCGAATCTCTTGTTAAGAGCATCAAGCTCGTCTTCGGAGCTTTTGAGCTTCCGATTCACCTCGTCTAGCTCGGCAGCATTCAAAGCCACCGCCGATGACAACGCCTACAAAAAGCAAATCCTTATTAGGTTACATGGGCTCAAAATTACCGAACTAACGTTAATCCGATTCTATGGACGGTCTTCTTAAGGGCTGGTTAGGACATTCCGAACATGTGATTCGGTATATAGTTCGGACAATGATCGATGGTTGACCCCTAGGTAAGTTTTTTCGAACTCACCTAGGGATCCAAGGCTGCCATGTATATAATGATAACACAAAGAGACAATATTTTACAAATAAAGTGTTGCGTGGCTCACCTGAAAGCCCATGAGGAGATCCTTGAAGGCCTCCTTCAGTCCATTGTCGACGGACTGAATGCTCTGCAATACCACACCCATAAGGGTGCGGTGCTCCTCGGAGATGGAGGCGCTCTATAGAGCCTCCCCCATGACTGGCCACCCATTGGTCGGTGGGGCCAGTGGTGATCGGACAACCCGATCACCGACCGGGGATTGAACCGAAGCCCCCGGAGGTGTGGTGCGCTCCGGAGTGGTCCTCGGAGGAGACTGAACGTCTACACGTTCGGTCTCCTCAGTATCCGGGTGGGGTCCTGCCCCCCAGTCTTCGGGTGGCCGAGGCATTAGCCTCGACCATGATATCGTCTCCCCACTGCCGGTGCCCGGCTCCATAGGAGCATGCTGGGACGACACCTCCATGGTGTCCTTTGCGGCGTTCGGAGGAGAGGGGTGTGATGCATTCCTGCTCTCCGCTAGATCGGCGAACGGGGTCTCCCCATCCGAAATCTGGTCGGTGGGGAGGACATGCGGTGGGCTGCATAATCAGTAAGTGCTCTCATGTTAGTAACCCTCAACACCTATCGATGATAGCCGAGGGAGTATTCGGATCCTTACCTCCGAGCTAGGGGCTTGACCCTTGGGTTCCTTCGCGGAACCCTCTCGAAGTCATCAGACTCGGTATCTGAGTCCGAATTATTGTCGGACAGGATTACCTACGTCCGACGTGCTTTCTTCTGGGCAGGAGGAGGTACGTTCAATGGTGCCGTCCATGGATCAAATTATTTCGTCCGATGACGCTGCCCTCTTTCTTGCGAGGGGGGAATCGCCCCCCCTCGTCCTCATCCTCATGCTCCTCTTGATTCGAGGAGGCATGGGTTTCCTTAGACACAACCACTAGCTGGTCCCTGATGCGAAGGCCTTCCCAGCCTGGATTCTTCTTCTTCTCTTTCTTTGAGGGTGCCTCGTAAGGCGCCTCGACGAGCATCTCCGCCAACAGCCCAGACCTAACGTCCTCGGGCTGTGGCGTCGGGCAGTCGATGGCCGTGGCTTTGCTCAACCATTTCTGCAAAAGTGATCGAAAGGGTTTTTTAGATCCTCCTGAGGAAAGATAGAGTCGAACAAACAAAATTATGTTATACCTCGATAGGAGGCTTATCGGCGTGTAGATCCCGGTATTCCTCCTCGACTGGCCAATACTTTTGACCCTTGAAAAACGCTTCCATAGCTTCTCCCGAGTAGTGCAGAAGAGGTGGCAAATCATGGGCTCATCGTCGAGCCGATGAGCCCACATGGGAGTATCTCGGCGTTGGCAGGGGAGGATGTACCGCCGGAGCATAACCTGGACCACGTTAGTCACTGCGATATCGTTCCTGACCATGGAGGCGATGCCTTTCTATAGGTTGTCCACATCCTTGTCCGACCCCCAGTCAAGGCTCTATCGGAGCCACGAGGTCAATCTGGTGGGGGGACTAGATCTGAATTCGACCGGTGCATCTTGGCCTTCCTCCCTTGGCTGGGTGATGTAAAACCACTCTTTTTGCCAGAATTTGACAGTGTCGATGAAGGTGCCGAATGGTCATCCAACGCGGGAGAGTTTTCCGATGACAGCCCCACTGCAGTCGACGTGTTCGCCTACGACACACTTCGGCTTGATGTTAAAAATCTTGAGCCAAAGTCCGAAGTGTGGCTCGACTCGCAAGAAGGCCTCACAAACGATGATGAAGGCCGATATGTGCATGAAGGAGTTCGGCGGGAGGTCGTGGAAGTCAAGGCCGTAGAAGAACATGATCCCCCTAACGAAGGGGTGGAGCGGGAAGCTCAGTCCCCAAACGAAGTGAGGAATAAAGACCACCCTTTTGCCTGGCTTAGGGGTGGGGATCACCTGACCCTTCTCCGGCGCGCGGTGGAAGATGTTGGCGAGGAGGTAGCCGACGGTCTTAAGGTCCCGGATGTCTTGGTCGGTAACCGTGGAGGCCTCCCACTTGCCATTGGAGCCAGAACCCGCCATGGTTAGCTCGGAGAAGGTGTGGTGGAAGACCTAGATCTGCGCTATGGAAGCTCAGAAGGATGGGGAAGCAGAGGGTGTGAATGGGGAGCGTGGTTAAGCTTTGGGGTTTTCTTTCCCTTTTATGAGGCTTATTGCTGTTTGGCCTCCTTTGTTGCGCCGTGAATCCCTTTGCTTCCTGAGACGTGCATGCCATTGCATGTGCATGATTAAACATATCCTGTATAAAATGGGGTACGATCCATGCATTGATGGGTCGTGCTGATAACGACCTCAAACCGCGAATTCAGTTTTTGCAGCTGGTTTAGTGGTCGTGGTGGGTCATAACCTTTCGTCAGAAAGGTCGTCACGGAACGTTCTTTTACTCCTTGATGCTTGGCCTTCAGGGCCGACCTATGCATGGTGTTCGGACGTGCTTCTAATCGGAAAACTACATGACATCGGAGGGCGAACTAAATTCAGTGGGAAGAACTCACCTCGCTAGCCGAAGACTCTGACTATACAAAGCACCTGAAACTGTGACCCTTGGCGTTGGAGGCAAGTTTGAGGGCTACTGAGGGAGTCCTGGATTAAGGGATCCTCGGGAGGCCGACCTATTTCTTATGGGCCGGACTGTATGGGCCATTTGCCGAGTATTGGATCGATCGAAGGCCTTGTCTCTAGGAAGGAATCTTCGGGAATCGTGGCTTGTCCTCCACATTTGATGTAGCGAATAGGCATGTTTACCTCTTCATCTTGTAACCGACCATGTGTAAACCCTAGGTACCCTCGGTGTCTATATAAGCCAGAGGGTTTTAGGTTGTAGACAGAGAACAACTCATCTAGGGTTTTAGCTATTGATCTTGAGGTAGATGGACTCTGTAACCTATACATCATCAATACAATCAAGCAGGACGTAGGGTATTACCTCCATAGGAGGGCCCAAACCTGGGTAAACTTAGTCTCCCTTGTCTTCTATTACCATTAATTCTAGTCTCACAGCTCGAGACCCCCTACCCGAGATCCGCCGTTTTTTACACCGACAATGATGACCGAACAAGCAAAGTAACAAGTGAGAAAAGTAAACTAGCAAGTAAAGCAAGCAAAGAAGTAAACTAGTAACTAGCAAAGATAAATATTTTTTTATTTTTGATTTTTATGAGACAAACTAAATATAACAGAAAATAAAAAGAATAACTAGTGAATGATAATTTGTGTGAAGTTAGTTGATAGTTGGTGATGATATTCTCGGGCAACGGCGCGAGAAATCCTTCCTTATACTTGCGGTTTGTGGTCTTTGTTGGGTTTTCCGTGAAGAGGAATGGGTTATCACAGCAAAATGTCAGTAAGTATTTCCCTTAGTTATGAAATTTATCAAACCAATAGGAATATCAATCCTCAACCATCTTCAGTGGCTACACACAAAAGAGCAAACAACTTGTACCCAACGCCAGCAAGAGGGTTGTCAATCCCCTTAGACTCGTTATTTGCAAGCAAGTGAGTTGTGTAGATAACTATAGTTAATTGTATTGCAAAATAAAATAATAGGAAACAAATGGAAGCAAGGTAATAGTACCATTTGTAAATATATATAAGTGGATAGACCCGAGGGCTGTAGTGTTCTCTAGTGGCATCTCTCATAAAAATAGCATACGGTGGGTAAACAAATTATTGTTGGGCAATTGATAGAAAAGCGGATAGTTATACAATTTTCACAGAAATGATCATTTGTATAGAGCCATCACGTCCATAAGCAAATACGCCAACTCTTGCCTCCACCTATTACTATTACTCTACTCATCGACCGCTATCCAGCATGCATCTAGAGTATTAAGTAAAACAGAGTAATGCTTGAAGAACGCTGACATGATGTAGACAAAGTAAACTCAAGAAATATGAATAAACCCCATCGTTTTATCCTTAGTAGCAGCAACACAAAGACGTATCTTGTCCCCTACTTTTTCATGGGGATATAGAAACTCGCCAGGTTGAACATACCACAACACACCTCTCTCACTGAAGAAATATAAATATAGTTGGCCAAACAATTTCAATAGATTGAAGAGAATTATGAAGCTATAATGATCATGCACATAATAATCATATTAGATTTTAGAGAAGACTCATATATTTATCATAAACAATCTAAACATAAACCCACAATTCATCGGCTCCCAAAAAATGCACGATACAAAGGGATTACATTGAATAGATCAAGGCAAAGATGCGATGAACATAGTATTGATGATATTGAGAGAGAGAGATTGACATGTAAGTACTACCTACGGACCCGTAGGTCTGTGGTGAACTACCCACACATCATCATGAGGGTATCAAGGTTGATGAAGAGGCCCTCCGTGATCGATCCCCCCTCTAGCAGGGTGCCGGAACAAAGCTCTAGATGGGCTCCTATCAGAACAGAGACTTGTAGGGCATAAAAAGTGTTTTGGGACCTCCTCTAGGGTTTTTGGGCTATTAGAGAATTTATAGGATAGAGAGGGGTGTCGAGAGAGCCACGAGGGGGCAGCACACATCAGGACCCCCTTGGGGCATGGCCTGTTGTGTGTTGGTGCCATCGTGCGGCCCCCGGACTCCTTCCGAAGCTTCACGGTGTTCTTTTGGTCCTGTAAAAACATAAAAAAGTTTTGTGACAATTGCGCTTCGATTGGTACTGTAAACCTAAAAAGAGTAAAAAACATGAAGAAAACAACAACTGGCACTGGTCACTGGGTCAATAGGTTAGTACCCAAAAATAATATAAATTGGTAAATAAATTCCAAAAAGGTATCTTAGACTGATAATATATCATCATGGAACAATCAAAAATTAAAGATATGTTGGAGACGTATCATACTACTGCCCAGAGCGGTACTACCGCTCACATGAGTGGTACTACCGCTTACTACCTTGTGACTCAAAACAGGGGAAGGAGGAATAGCACCATTGAGGCAGGGAAAGAGCAAGGGTGCAAAAGACCGTTGTTGGTGTCAAAACTGGCAGATCTCGGGTAGGGGGGTTCCGAGCTATGAGACTAGGATCGATGGTAACTGGGGACAAAGGAGATGATGTTTACCCAGGTTCGGGCCCTCATATGGAGGTAAAACCCTATGTCCTGCTTGATTATATTGATGGTATGAAGGTTAAAGAGTTGATCTACCTCGAGATCGAATAGCTAAACCCTAGACGAGTTTCTCTACCTCACAATCTAAAACCCTCCGGCTTATATGGACGCCAAGGGTACCTGGGGTTTACACATGGTCGGTTGCACATCGAAGGAAAAAACATGCCTATCTACTATTCCAAACTTGGAGGACACGCCACGACTCCTGAAGCTTCTTCCCTGGCAACGGGGCCTTTGATTAATCCAATGCTCAGCAAATGGCCCATATAGTCTGGCCCATGAGAAACAGGTCGGCCATCCGAGGAGCCCTTAAACTAGGACTCCCTCAGTAGCCCCTGGACTTGCCTCCAATGCCGAGGTATAATATCTGAACAATCTTGCACGTCGTAGTCTTCGGCTTGCGAGGTGAGTCCCTCTATCCCTTCTTGCTCGACAACCATCCTATCATCGGCGAAATCCCAAGCATCACAAACTTGCCAGGTCCATTATAATAACCGTCAGCGCTTCTCGATCCTCGTGCATCGAGGGGAGACGAGCGGTTCAACAGCTTTTTACAAGACTGTCCCTCCCACAAAGGAGGCACCACCTATTTAAACAAGCTGAACCGTGGTCCAAGCCACATCTTCTTCTTCCTCACAATCAGAAAAGAAAATCTTCATCGAGAGATCACCACAATAACATGGAGAGTGCCCCCAGCTCTTCATCGCGCCCTTACGGCTCCCGTCTCGAGCATTGGACAAGCTGCTATGTATCCCTCCTTTGACTGCGCAACCTCGAGACCCAAAGGTATCTTCCTTCCTCGGATCTAGCAGTTACACACACCGGTTTGACTTCTTTCAATGGCAAAGCCTTCGCAGAAAATTCCCCTAATACTCAAAAGGGAGAGCGGGTATGCTTCATGCCCTCCCTCTTATGGGGTCTCGGGTTCCCCATTCATCCTTTCCTGAGGGGATCATTGGTTTTCTATGGGATCCAACTCCATCATCTCACCCCTGGATCCATTCTGCCTATCTCGGGCTTCATCGCCCTTTGCGAGATGTTCCTGGGCTGCGAGGCACACTTTGAATTGTGGAGGAAGTACTTCTGCCTCATCCCTGGTATTCGGGGTAAGACACTTCTAGAGGTCGGAGGAGCCGAAATATGCCGCATAGCTGGGACGGGGTATCCAGTGGGGACACCAAAGAAGGAGTCCAAAGAATGGTCTTCGGAATGGTTCTATATCGATGACGTTCCGCTATTCGATCTAGCTCGGAGGGGTTTGCCCGAATACTCTGACGCCCCCTTGAAGAAAAGGTACAACTGGCGACCGTAGAGCTCATCCCAGGAGGACAACGCCGAAGTGCAACACTTGGCTACCACGTGAGGCTACTAGCTCATCACAAATTGACCATGATAGACGTGATGACCGTCGCCATCACCCGATGTGTCCAGCCCCTTGAGCAAATAATACACCCCTTGTGGTGCTACAACGAGACAAATGACACCACTCGCTCCTGATGGCTGGGCCCCGCCAATCAAGAAGCATCGGCAGCCGCACTTGCCGACCTATAAAAAGGGGTGAAAGAAGATTTTTTTCGGCCACCGACCAAGGAGGGCCACTCAAGTCATAATCCCATCGAATGGGTAAGCTTTTCAACTCTGTGACCCGAATTCGGGTTTTATATTTGTCCCTTTTTTATCGAAGCCTTTAATATGTGTGAACAGGAATGGAGGAGCTTTGTCGAGACAGTCAACTATCCGCCCCCAACCCAAGAACTTTTCCCGTGACGACGATCCAGGATTTCATGATGAACCGGAGTAGTCAGTTGAGTTTGAAGATGGGGTCTTCTACCAGGAGAACCTCGACCGCTCCAAGGTGGCTATCATAGCCGACTACCCCAGATCATTCCCTTCCCTGCTACTGGCAAGAAGAACAAAAATTCGTCCCGCAAAAGGCAAGTACCCTCCATCGACACAAACGAGCCGCCTCTTGCTCCCAAGCATCGTCGGTCCGCGCGACAAACATTGACTACGGCGGCAATGCCCGGACCGGGTAGCAACATGGATCCGTCAAGTGAGCCAGTCATGGGGACAAGCCTGACCACTCGTTCATCTCAAAAGTACTTTGTTCGGCTGATTATTTATTATCACGGTTAATAGAGCCTCAGAAGAGATATTATGTCAAAATACTCATGCAACGAGTTCACCCATCTTCTGTCGAGGATGTTGCGAGGGTGTCTGGCACTGCTCACAATTCCAGATCTTCTGCTCATGCTGAACCCATTGCGGAGGTTCTTGTGGTCAATCAGGCCCCTGAAGACTCCGGGGACACAGTATCAGTTACTAAATCCGAGATAGAGAGCGCTATGAATCACCGGTAGTGACGAGAAGCCCTGCACCACCCGGCATTCTTCAAACAAGAGTTCAATGCTCTACGCTCGGCTGGCGCACACATCGGAGCTGCCCGAGCTGGGTTCGGGGAAGCCATGAAACTGATATGGTCCAGCCTCCAGGTGAGTGATCGTCTATAAGAATCCGAACACAGATGTAAACCCAGTAGCCCCCAAGCCTTAAATTGGTCGAGACAACCAAATTAAGGGTCCGCGTATTGGTTTACTGATGATGCACGCCTCAAGGCAGCAGGATGAGAAATTGACCAAGGAACTGGAGGCGAGCCGAACACAGGTGGAAACCGTGAATGTCGAACTTGATCAAGTGAAGAATTTTACCAGGGAGGCGCATGGTGAGTATATCTGTTTTGGTGATCTTAGTATACAATCCCATGCTGATACAAGGGTACTTTGTAGCAGCTGAATCCATAGGGTAGTTGCAAAAAGATTTTGATGCAGCCCAAGAATCTTAGAGGTATGCCGAGTCCTAGCATGAGTCCGGCTGCCTTTCGTTGCAACGAAACCTGGAAGAGAAGAAATGCCTCCGGGCAGAGAACAAGCAGTAGGCCGAAGAGATCGAGAGTTTAAAAGCTCAATTGGCCCAGACCCAAGAAACTAACCAGAAATTATAGAGGGGCATGTTCAATAAGTGCAATTATAACATACTTGAATACCTCTCATATGTTAGGGGTAATGGATATTCCTTCTCTCATGTATAGGTCTCCTAACCGCATGGTTTGAAGAAGAGATCGGATCCGATCGAGGAAGCCTTCTGAAAGAACCGTCCGCCCTTCATGAGCGGGCTTGGAAGGCCATGAAGAGCATGATAAAAATGCTATGGCCCGCCGAGCAACCTTTGGAGGGGATAGCTGAATTGGTTGATCGGTTCAAAGGAGCCCGAAGTCGGTTCGAGTTATGGAAGACATCGGCCTGTCGGAAGGGAGCGCGATAGGCGTGGGCGATGATCAAGACTAGGTATAATGGCATTAACCCTGAGCATATGGCTTGGGTTGGGCCAGCAGGGCCTGATGGGCAAGAAGTGCCACTTCATTTGGTGTATGATCAAGTGATGCCCGCCACTCGTCTCTTGTAGGAAGATTGCGCCCTAGATGCATTTATAGACAATCTCGACCAGCAGTCAAATGAGTGATTTTATGTAACTGCTCCGTCTGTGCTATCAACTCTATCTTTACTGGCCATCGGCTTCGACCTCCCATGAAAAGAGCTTGGAAGTGTTCCTTATGAAATACCTTGCTAGGAAGGAATTCCTTCAAGGAACCAGGTGTAGGATCGAAAGTAGGTCTAGAGGGGGGGGGGGTGATTAGACTACTTGACCAAATGAAAATCTACTTTTTCCCAATTTTAATTCTTGGCAGATTTTAGCATTCATAGTATGTCAAGTACACCCTACACATGCATGTCTAAGAGTATTGCAGCGGAAAGTAAAGACATTGCAGATGTAAGTAAAGAGGAGGTAAGGAAAGCAAACACAATTGGTGACACGATGAGTTTTCCCGTGGTTCTGAGAGGTGGTGCTATCGTACATCCACATTCATGGAGTCTTCAACCCACGAAGGGTAACGGTCGCGAGAGTCCACGGAGGGTTCCATGAAGAAGCAACCTTGACTATACCATGACGGCCAAACGTCCATGGAGGACTGGCCTTACTCGGGGTAGATTTTCACGAAGTAGGTGATCTCCTTGACCTTACAAACTTCTTGGTTGACTCCACAACACGAAGTAGGAGGATCCCAAGCGACACCTAACCAATCTAGGAGGCACCACCCTCCACAAGGGAATAGGCTTGGTAATGTCGATGAACTCCTTGCTCTTGTGCTTCAAGATGATAGACTCCTCAACACACAATCACTCTCTCACTGATATGGCTTGGTAGAAGAGATGGGATTGGTGGAAAGCAACTTGAGGAGGCTATAAATAAACATCCATATGGTTGGAGTGGAAGATCTTGACCTCAACAAGAGGGTAGGTGGTTCTCTCTCAGAAAATT
The DNA here is from genome assembly GCA_022496015.1 of Hordeum marinum. Classification (NCBI taxonomy): domain Eukaryota; kingdom Viridiplantae; phylum Streptophyta; class Magnoliopsida; order Poales; family Poaceae; genus Hordeum; species Hordeum marinum. The sequence goes on along the minus strand of CM039672.1, from coordinate 212,687,084 downwards.
GATAGGATAGGTATGGAATGGTTCTGAGTGCTTCTCTATCGAGTAGGTGGTGGTGAAGGGGTATATATAGGCATCCCAAAAACCCATCCGTTACACACAAAATGACCAACTCGGTGACACCAATGTGTTAATCTCGGTGGTACGTAAGTGAACAAAAGGTGGCAACTTTTGAATCTTGGAGGGACCGATATAGGAATCTTGGTTGCACCGATAAGGTGACCAACGGTCAGAATGCCCATTCTCTGTGACGCCGATTCAACAATCTCGGACGGACCGAAACTGTGAACTTGCATAACAGAAAGTTGGCAGCCCAACTCGGTGGCACCGAAAGAAGTATCTGCTATAACGAAGTGGTTAGGGTTTGGCTAAGTCTGTCTAGGGTTTGGAATCGATGGCAGTGAATGTGCAATGTTTGTTGCACCGATTTTGAGTGTTTGGCTTAGAACAGACTTTGGTGGGAGAGTTTGTGGGTGTCTTTGGTGACCATCACTTGTGCACATATGAGCATTTTATTCACCAACAAAACTTTACCCCCTTTTAATAGTATTAGCTTTCCTATGGACTCAAGGTGATTTCTCACAAATATAAAATGTAGAGTCCTCTTGCTTGAAGCTTTGCTAATCCATTTCCTTGCATCTTGGCGTGTTCCACAATCTCTTTGCCAACCCATCATTAAACTTTTCTTGAAATATACTTGATGGAAACATTAGTTCAATGACTTATATGTTGTTGTGAATTACCAAAATCACCAAGGGAGCAAATGTGCTTTAAATCTCCCCCTTTTTGGTAATTGATGACAACATATAGATCAAAGCTTCGACATATGATATAATCAATGAATATAATCATAGCTTTGAGAAGTATGTGATAAGCAAGAGCTCCCCCTAAAATTTTGCATTATTTTGAATTTGCTTTTGAATGCAAATGCACAATCTATTAGGTACATGGGGCACTTCTTCCATGTCACATACATCTTGTTGGTGTGTGAGAATAATTAGAGTGAACAACATAGCACACCACAATCAAGCAATGTAGAAAGATCATCTCATAAAGCATTAAGATGATAGGAAGTAGTAGCATCACACCAAAAGTGTATCACAAGCAACCAAAAGACAAATGTTTTCGAAAAACAACAAACACCAAAATGCTCTCTCACTCGAAGCCTAAGGATCTATATACACTTCTCCCCCTTTGGCAACAAGTTACCAAAAAGTTCAAAGGCATATGTCTAAGCGTTCTTGGGCTAATCTCCTCCGATTGTTGATGAAGGAGTCGATAGAACAACATCGGAGAAGATCTCTGTAGATGTCATGGATGGAGTTGGAGTAGCAGCTAGAGGAACTGGAGCTGATGGAGCAGGAGCTGAGGTGACAGTAGCAGGAGCTGATGAAGAGGGCCTCAAGTCTGGAGCTGGCATAGTGGCTGATCTGTCCTGAGTAGGAAATTGTGTGCCTGTCCTGAGAGGTGATCCATCCTCCTCCTCCTCCTCCTCATCATCATCATCTGAAGAAGTGGTGTGAGGAAGTTGCATTGAGTCAACTTCCTTCTGGAGCTCTATGACTGTCTTAGTCAACCTGTCCACCTTGTCATTAAGGGTCTTGATCCTAGTTTCAAAGATCCTCACAAGACTGTTCTGGTTGTCCAGAATCCCCTTAATGTCCTTCTGCATGCCCTAAACTGATGAAATAAATAGATCCATTTGCTCATTTTTTGATATAGGGACTTGAGCACTAGTGGCTCGAGCTGCCTCTGCCTCTGCTTGAGCTCTGGCTGTAGGGGCAAATGGGGACTGTCAAGAGCAAATATGTGCTTCTCAATCTGAGAGTTGATAAGCATCTGGATGTAGGGTGCATAGCAACAAGAGCGCTTTTGATCAGCAACAACCCTTTTACTGTCTCAGCAATCAAGTCCATGACCCCGATCCTGGTGTGTCTGTCAAGGTGGATCAACATGTTGATGGAGTACCCTCGGATCATCTTGTCAGCTCCTGACTTGGGCATCAAGGTATGCCTCCGAATGGTGTTCATGGTGTATAGGCCATCTTGAAGATAGTAGATGGATGCAAGCTTATGAGATTGCACTTTGCCTACGGGTATAGGAGTATACATATCCTTCATGGAATTGTGGCTTGCCTTGGATTCCGTGTAGACGTCCAAGTCTCCATCCTGAACCTCAGGGACTCCTAGAAGTGCAGCCCATTCATCAACAGTGGACTCATATCTTTCTCCTTCTGTCATCCATACAATCCTACCATCTCTATAGAAATGTGAAGTGGAGTAGAATTGCATAATCATTTCATCATTCCTTGCAGTAAGTTCTCTGCCAACAAACTCATCCAAACCAATGCAGTGGAGATTGTCTTGGACACTTGGAAAATAGTTCTCATTCTCCTTAATGACTTTCAAGTCAACATACCTCATGTCACTCACAGCTGGACTCTTGTCAAATAGCACAATCTCATTGAAATCCTGTTGCTCTTTGGTATAGAATTTGTAGTCCACGGTTGTTTTCTTCCTTTGGGCACATGGGTCTATAGCTCTCCATGCCCTCAAACCCGAGTCTTTCCTCTTCTTCATATCTTCAGCAAGTGGATAGCTGGCAGTATGCACTGGAAGGTGTGGTCTAAGTTTCATCAAGGTTGTCAAGTCATCATCATGCACAACTCTGGAAGCAGTTCCCTTGTTCTTTTCAGAAGCTGGAATCTGCCTAGATGTCCTCTTAGGCTTTTTAGCAGCAGCCTTATGGGATTTTGTGCTCTTGGATGTACCAGTCTTGGGCATAGCATCAGCTAGAAGTTTCTTGGCCTTCTTCTTGGGAGGAGACTTGGTAGATGGCTCATCCTCCTCTTCAGCAACAGCTACCTCCTCTGGATCTTTAAACATAGATGTAGGCTTGTGAGTCACATGGATTATCCTCTTTCTGGCTCTCTTCTCCCCTGCCTTCTTAGGCATAGACTTCTTTAGGGGATCAATGGTCACTGTTTCCCTAGCACTCTTATGTGCTTTGATAGTTTCAGCAGGTGCATAAATTTTGCTGACCACCCTCCTAGAAGAGGCGGCCTCATTTGCTGACTTCTTGGAAGCTTTCTCTTGCTTCTTGGCAAGACCCTCTTCTGCCACAAAGTCCTAATCCTCCTCATGTGAATTCAGCTTCTTCCTGGCCCTAGTAGTAGCCTTGGGCAACCCATGGGAGCTGGGGGTGCCTGGATCTAAAAAGGAACTAGGCTCTGGACTAGTGCCTGAACTCATGTCAACATCCTGCTTTGGCAAATTCTGACTGTCTGACTCTGATATGCTGACCATGTGAATAGAGTATAGAAGAGTGGAATAGGTTGAGTCATCACAAAATATTCAGCTGGTTTTTGAAAGTTTGAACAGGAAAATTATAGATGTAGTTCACTGCAAAATTGGATTTTGGTGTCACCGAGTTAAACCTTTTGGTGCTGCCGAGACTCACAAACCCCTTAATAGAAACTTGCCAACAGTTTCGGTCAGACCAAAAACTTTCACTCGTTCTCACCGAGTTTTTTCCTCAGTAGCACAAAGAGGCAATCGGTCTCATCGAGGTGGAACCGATTTTTCTGACTCGGTCTCATCGAGATGCAATTTCACGGGCAACTAAACCTAAAATTTTCTGATTCACCAGGCTATAGAGATAATTTTGTGGATAGAACAATTTCAAACTATGGCAAGATAATGGTGAAACTATAATGTGCAAGATTCGGATGTTGGAGCGCAAGAGGGGGCCAAATCCGTACCCTAGCTTGGTGATGGATCCGCTACGGCGGCGACGAGGGCGAAGATTCCATCGACGATGGCGATTCCCAGCGGTGGAGGAGTGCGGGAAGACAAGGGCGACGACCAGGGGTCCTTCCGCGGCAGCTTAGGGCTTGGGGCGCGACAGTTTGAAGAGTGAATTTTTGAAACGTCAGGACCACCGAATATATACCCTTTACTATTGGTGACACCGATTCTAAATTTTCGGTGTCACCGAGTTTCTCAACTATTAGCTGATAGGGAAACTCGGTGTAACCAATAATATGGAATCGGTTGTACTGAGGCAAGAAATTCAGATAAACCCTAGGCATTCAGTGTGACCGATATTTTGGTGTTGGTTCCTCCGAGATGCACTTGGGAGGTTTTAATGGGCAGTCCTTGTTGATACAGAACTCCGAGTGCTCCACACACAGAGGGATCGAAAACACTTGTTCAAATTTTGTGATGCGGGATGAATAGAGTATGAGGTGAGAAAACATAGGTAGCTAAAGGAGTGGTCCTAGGCATTCTTGTCTACCCAATTGGAAAAACAGAAAATCAAGAGCCAAATAGCAACAATTGGATGTCCTCGAATGAGAAAATAAATGCAGACCAACATGCTCACACAATAAGATGTCAAATGAAATCATGGCAAACATGCACAAACATAATAGCATCTAACAAGCACTTTGGCGATGATGGATTCATCTATATATGAGTATATTAACTTAGGAGACAAGTAAGAGTACTTGATCATAGGTCATACCCATCGTTTAAGCACAAGTGGGGTTACCACTTTCACATAAAGCATTTAATGTTTTCACATTCTTTTAAGATGCTTTAACTCAAGTCTTAGAGTAAAGCTCCCCCTAGATGTGACATCCCCCATAAGAGGGATAAACTAACCTTGTGTTTTGTCAATGAAGACTTCATGTTTGTGAGGTAGTGGTGGATGCTCAAAGTTGATGAAGATCACCAAGAGTTGGGAGCATCCTTGTTGTTTCATTACTCTTCTCACCTACATGGGTTAGTCCCAACACACAAGAGACAAATAAAAGGATATCTAGACATGGAGTGCAAAGCATATGTGCTGATGTCCATTGATTTGTTGATTACCTTGTCCCTTGCCTACCTTTGAGGGAATGTGTGACACCTTGAACTATTGCATAGAGTTGATGTTGATTGCAAATAGTCCTTGCCAATTATGAATATGAGTGAATTTCATTGGCGGAGTCACCCCTCAAGAACTCTCTAGTTCTTCTTCTTGGGGGCCCACATCAAGTTGATGGGGATCCTTGGTGTTGAAGTAGCACTTGTTGAAGTTGAGATTGTATTAGCCTTGGGAACCCACTTCACCAAAGCTTGGGATTCATCTTCATATGAGTCAAAGTCCTCTTGAAGCTTGTTCTTGTCCTTGAGCTTGGTGTCTTGTGGTGGAAGGTCATATTGAGCTTTTGTTCCCTTGGGGAGAGTATTTTCATACTTCTCCTTTTGAGGAACAAACTTGGGATTGGGGTATTCACGTTCTTCCCATTCAACTCCATTAGCGTTGAAGTAGCCAACACCACGATTCTTCCAGTATCCTCCATGCTTGCGTACAATCTCCTCAAATTGTTTGCACCCTTCAAGACTCTTGTAGATACCTTTCTCTATAATCCCTTTCAAGAGTTCATTTTCTTGCTCAAGTGTAACTTGGCTAAGATAAGAGTTAGTGGGATCAAGAGAACTACTAGAAGCAATATCATTGGATTTATCATTTTTATTTCTACTAGTTGAAGAACTTTTCTTTCCTTTGTTACTAGTTTGCTTAGACTTAACTTGAGGCATGACTGTAGATAAGAGAAGTCGTTTGGCTAGATAAGAGGAAGTCTTCTTTCGAAGATCGTCATTGATAGACTTAAGGAACTCTTGCTCTTGCTCTAAATTGAGCTTCTCAAAGCGTAGCTTCTCATGTGTCCTTACAAGCTCTCTATGATCTTCTAGAGTTGACTCATGAGCTAACTCAAGAGTTTTTAGTTCTTGAGTTAGTCGTTCTATTTCCAATTTATCATCATCACACGACTTATCTATACTAGAGTGAATACTAGCAAGTTCATTTTGACTATCATTACTAGTTTTGTCAAATAGCAAGTCATCTTGAATTAACAATTCATCTTCATCACTATTGAAATCAAGATACTCGGGGTGTGATACCTTGGGGCCATTAGCCATGAAGCAACTTCCACTCCCTTAATTTGGTGAATCAAATAGATCATAGGAGTCGGTTGTCACTAGTGCAATCCTGACAACACCTTCATCTTGACTATAGTCGGAGTTGGAGTGATAGCTTCTCTCGGAGTGGTTGTCGGAGTCAGAGCCGGAAACCCATTCACCAACATGAGCTTGATGTTTCCTTCTTGAGTTGCTCTTGGTGTACTTGTCCTTCTTCTCCGAGTCCCTGCTTCTCCTTGAGGGTCGTCGTTCATAACGATCATCTCTACTCCTTCTCTCTCTTCGAGGAGACTCATGCTGAACTCGTTGCGGAGGTTCCTGTGGTCAATCAGGCCCCTGAAGACTCCGAGGACGTAGTATCAGTTACTAAATCCGAGGTAGAGAGCGCTATGAATCACCGGCGGCGACGAGAAGCCCTACGCCACCCGGCGTTCTCCGAACAAGAGTTCAATTCTCTACGCTTGGCTGACACACACATCGAAGCTGCCCGAGCTGGGTTCGGAGAAGCCATGAAACCGATATCGTCCAGCCTATAGGTGAGTGATCGGCTATAAGAATCAGAACACACATGTAAACCTAGTAGCCCCCAAGCCTTAAATTGGTCGAAACGACCAAATTAATGGTCTGCGTATTGTTTTACTGATGATGCAGGCCTCAAGGCAGCAGGATGAGAAATTGACCAAGGAACTGGAGGCGAGCTGAACACAGGTGGAAACCATGAAGGCCGAACTTGATCAAGTGAAGAATTTTACCAGGCAGGCGCATGGTGAGTATATCTGTTCTGCTGATCTTAGTATACAATCCCACGCTGACGCAAAGGTACTTTGTAGCAGCTGAATCCAAAGGGCAATTGCAAAAAGATTTAGATGCATCCCAAGAATCTCAGAGGTACGTTGAGTCCCAGCATGAGGTCGGCTGCCTTTCGTTGCAACGGAACCTGGAAGAGAAGAAACGCCTCCGGGTGGAGAACAAGCAGCATGCCGAAGAGATCGAGAGTTTAAAAACTCAATTGACCCAGACCCAAGAAATTAACCAAAAATTACAGAGGGGCATGTTCAGTAAGTGCAATTATAACATCCTTGAATACCTGTCATACGTTAGGTGTAATTGATATTCCTTGTCTCATGTATAGGTATCCTAACCGGATGGCCTGAAGAAGAGATCGGATTTGACCGGGGAAGCCTTCTGAAGGAACTGTCTGCCCTTCATGAGCAGGCCCAGAAGGCCATGAAGAGCATGATAAAAGCGCGATGGCCCGCCGAGCAACCTTCGGAGGGGATGGCTAAACTGGTTGATCGGTCCAAGGGAGCCCGAAGTCGGTTCGAGTTATGGAAGACATCGGCCTGCTGGGAGGGAGCGCGAGAGGCGTGGTCAATGATCAAGACTTAGTATACTGGCCTTAACCCCGAGCATATGGCTCGGGTTGGGCTAGCAGGGCCTGATGGTCAAGAAGTGCCACTTCATTTGGTGTATGACCAAGTGATGCCCGACGCTCGTCTCTTGCAGGAAGATTGCACCCTAGATGCATTAATAGACAATCTCGATCAGCTATCAAATGAGTGATTTTATGTAACTATGTACTTTTAAATCAAAAATTGCTTCGTCCGTGCTGTCAACTCTATCTTAATCGGCCATCGGCTTCGACCTCCCATGCAAAGGGCTTGGAAGTGTTCCTAATGAAATATACCTTGCTAGGAAGGAATTCCTTCAAGAAACCAGGTGTAGGATCGAAAGTAGGTCTAGAGGGGGGGGGGGGTGATTAGACTACTTGACCAAATGAAATCTACTTTTTCCCAATTTTAATTCTTGGCAGATTTTAGCATTCATAGTATGTCAAGTACACCCTACACATGCATGTCTAAGAGTATTGCATTGGAAAGTAAACACATTGCACATGTAAGTAAAGCGGGGGTAAGGAAAGATAACACAATTGGTGACACGATGATTTTTCCCGTGGTTCGATAGGTGGTGCTATCGTACATCCACATTCATGGAGTCTTCATCCCACAGAGGGTAACGGTCGCGAGAGTCCACGAAGGGCTCTACCCATAGAGGGTTCCACAAAGAAGCACTTGACTATACCATGACGGCCTACGTCCACGGAGGACTAGCCTTACTTGGGGTAGATCTTCATGAAGTAGGCGATCTCCTTGCCCTTACAAACTTCTTGGTTCACTCCACAACACGAAGTAGGAGGCTCCCAAGCGATACCTAACCAATCTAGGAGGCACCACCCTCCAAAAGGTAATAGGCTCGGTAATGTCAATGAACTCCTTGCTCTTGTGCTTCAAGATGATAGACTCCTCAACACACAATCACTCTCTCACAAATATGGCTTGGTAGAAGAGATGGGATTGGTGGAAAGCAACTTGGGGAGGCTAGAAATCAAGATCCATATGGTTGGAGTGGAAGATCTTGACCTCAACACAAGGGTAGGTGGTTCTCTCTCAGAAAACTGATGGGATAGGTATGGAATGGTTCTGAGTGCTTCTCTATCGAGTAGGTGGTGGTGAAGGGGTATATATAGGCATCCCCAAAAATCGAACCGTTACACACAAAATGACCAACTCGGTGACACCAATGTGTTAGTCTCGGTGGTACCAAAGTGGCCAAAAGGTGGCAACTTTTTAATCTCGGAGGGGCTGATATAGGAATCTCGGTTGCACCAATAAGGTGACCAACGATCAGAATGCACATTCTAGGTGATGCTGATTCAACAATCTCGGACGGACCGAAATTGTGAACTTGCCTAATAGAAAGTTGGCAGCCCAACTCGGTGGCACCGAAAGCAGTATCGATTGTACCGAAGTGGTTAGGGTTTGGGTGAGTCTGTCTAGGATTTGGAATCGGTGGCACCGAATGTGGAATGTTGGTTGCACCAATTTTGAGTGTTTGGCTTAGAACAGACTTTGGTGGGAGAGTTTTTGGGTGTCTTTGGTGACCATCACTTATGCTCGTATGAGCATTTTTTTCACCAACAAAACTTTACCCCCTTTTAATTATATTGGCTTTCCTATGGACTCAAGGTGATTTGTCACAAATATAAAATGTAGTGTCCTCTTGCTTGAAGCTTTGCCAATCCATTTCCTTGCATCTTGGGGTGTTCCACAATCTCTTTGCCAACCCATCATTGAAATTTTCCTGAAATATACTTGATGGAAACATTAGTTCAATGACTTATATGTTGTTATGAATTACCAAAACCACCAAGGGAGCAGATGTGCTTTCACCAGGCAATCCGGCCATTTGGTGCGAACAAACAAAAAAATGCACAGGGAGATATGTTATATTATATTTTAGCATAAGAAACATCTTCCAAATAAAATAGTACCTATATCGATACCTTTCTTTAGGGTGCTACGTAAATCATAGATAATAAGGCTGTATACTGCTAGTATGCAACTAATTGCTCTTTTTGGAAAAAAGAAGCCCGAATAATGGCAATAACAACCATAATTTTTGTTGTTTTCGTCGTAGCTGACCATTTTTCTACTTAAGGTAGCTAGCTTTTGGCTTCACCCGTCTGAGGTACGTATCCGGATAACCCAGTCGTAACAATCACAAAGGTGCTCCCTTTACTCTCTAGCCGAATGATCGGAAACGTAGAGGGTAAACATAGGAGCGAGGCAACCCAGCTTGGCAAAAATCTTAGTTCGAATTGATGCATAGAATAGCTTAAAAATTGACAAGGGAAACATGCAAACACGATGAGTGTGAATAGATGCTTTAGAATATAAAAGTATTGGCTTCGGGAAGAAGCCCCCAGGTGTTGTGTTCGGATTTAACATTTAAGGATGTATGCCGAAAATCTAAATACAAGATCGGTTTAACTGAACATAGACTTGGGAAAAGGAAAAAATCCAATCCTACTGAAAATCAAGGTGGGAGGGAAAGGAAAAAATAAATAAAAAGGAAAGAAAAGGAGGTAAATGGTAAAGAGCATGACGACACCGGTCTATCCGTAGAAGCACCAAAGATGAGCTGCGTTCCATGGGTTTGGTTCAAGGCAGTTGTCCGACGGGTTTCGAAGACGGTAAGCCCCTCTTGCGAGTACTTCGTCAATTATGAAGGCCCCCTCCCATTTGGGGTTGAGTTTTTGCTTCTGCTTCTCCGGGAGCCTAAGACGAGTTCACCCACATTATAAGTTTTTGCCCTGACCTCCCTACTCTGGTAACGTCAGGCCTATTGTAGATAAAATGTAGAACGACCCCGGGCTACATCGCACTCTCCTTCTAAGGCATCCAAGTCGTCCTACCGATCTAACTCGGCCTTCTTTTCCTCATACATGTGCACCCTTGGTGCATTGTGACTAATATCACAGGGGAGGACTGCTCCTGGCCCGTAAACCATGAAGAACGGTGTGTATCCCGTTGATCTATTCGTGATGGTGCGCATGCCCCACAGAACGGAGTCAAGATCCTCTACTGAATGGCAGTCAGACTCATGCAGAGACTGGACCAAACGTGGTTTAATACCACTCATGATGAGGTTGTTTGCCCATTCAACTTGTCCATTGGTATGCGGGTGATACACCGATGCTTAATCGAGCTAGTTGCCCATTTTTGCACACCAGTCTTTAACCTCTTCGGCTGTGAAGTTGGATCCATTATCCGTAATTATACTGTGCGGGACGCCGTAACTGTGTACCACGCTGGATATAAAGTCGATTACTGGTCCAGACTTGGCTGATTTGACAGGTTTTGCCTCATCCATTTGGTGAATTTGTCAACCATGACCAATAGGTATTTATTCTTCTTGGTCCCCCCTTTAAGTGGTCCGACCATATCTAGCCCGCAGACCGCAAAGAGCCAGGTAATCGAAATAGTCCGAAGAGCCGTTGGGGGCATGTGTCTTTGATTTGCAAAGAGTTGACACCCCATGAAGTGCTTGACAAGTGACTGGGCGTCCGCTCGAGCAGTGGGCCAAAAGAAACCATCCCGAAAGGCCTTGCTTAATAAGGCCCTTGTTGCGGCGTGATGGCCACCCATCCATGCGTGGACCTCGGCTAAGAGTTCTTCTTCCTCAGATATGCACCGATGTAGTACTCCAGTGGTGCTTTTCTTGTATAACTCACCCTCGTGGACTTTATAGGCGTTGGATCGATGAATTATGCGGCATGCCTCTGTCTGATTGTCGGGAAGTTCTTTGCAAAGAAGGTAGGTAAGGAAGGGCACGATCCATGGCACGATTACTGCCATAACCTCATGAGCTAAGGGCGTTTCGTCCATTGCGGAGCCTCCAATGATTTGGTCGTCCAGTAGTGCGGGTATAGGCTATCTTCTGGTAGGCTATCTTCTGGTACTGCGGGTATCTAGACTTGCACTGTGTTAGTACTTCCGACACATAATAGACCGGCTTCTGTATCTGGAGTTTGTGTCCCTCCTCCTCTCGTTCGATGATGAGCATTGCGCTAACGACTTGGTTGGTGGCCGGTATGTATAATAACAGGGGTTCACCAGCGCCTGGTGCTGTGAGTATGGGATTACTTGACAGCAGTGTTTTAATTTCTTCTAACGCAACCACTGCTTCATTGGTCCATTCGAAATTGTTGGTCCGTTTCAACAATCTGTAGAGCGGTAAAGCCTTTTCACCGAGGTGGGACATAAAGTGGCTTAGTGCCGCCACGCAACCAGCCAACCTCTGGACATGCTTTAGCTCTATGGGAACTACAAGTTCTAATAGGTCACGGATCTTAGCCGTATTTGCTTCTATTCCTCTATGGGAAATGATGAATCCGAGCAGTTTACCAGCAGGAACTCCGAATACACATTTCTCCGGATTGAGTCATATATCGTACTCACGTAGGCTGGCAAAGGTTTGCCTTAGGTCATCAATCAACTAGCTGACGTGTTTGGTTTTGATTACCACGTCTTCCACGTATGCCTCGACTATTTTTCCCGGCTTGTTTTGCAAGACAAGTCTGGATCATGCGCTGTTATGTAGCCCTAGCGTTTTTAGCCCGAAAGGCATCGTGTTGAAGCAGAATGGCATGTAAGGGGTGATGAATGCGGTTGCGGCTTGATCGGATTCCTTCATTTTGATATGATGGCATCCGGAATAAGCGTCAAGGAAACACAATGAGTCGTGTCTGGCTGTGGCGTCAATAATCTGGTCTATGCATGGTAAGGGGAAAGGATCCTTAGGGCAGGCCTTGTCGAGGTCTTTAAAGCCGATGTACAACCGCCAGGATTTGTCTTTCTTTGGTTCCATTACCAGGTTTGCCAACCATTCGGGGTGCTTGATCTCCCGTAATAATCCGGCCTCTAGCAGTTTGGCTAATTCTTTGCCCATAGCTTGTCGTCTAGGCTCGGAAAAGCGGCACGAAGTCTGGTTAATGGGCTTGAAGCTCGCGATAACATTCAGACTATGTTCTGCTAGCCGTCGTGGGATTCTAGGCATATCGGAAGGATGCCAGGAAAAGTTTTCCCAGTTTTCTCGTAAGAATGTTCGTAGTGCCGTCCACCATGGGGTCCAGCTCAGCTCCGATGGACGCTTCTTATTAGGGTCCATTGGGTGTACCTGAAATTTAATGATTTCGTCCGCAGGTTTAAAGGACATGGGTTTGGGCCTTTTGCTAAGCATCACATCATCCTTGTCTACTGTTGACCCGAGTGAGGTCAGTTCTTCAACAGCGAATGTCTCAGCTAGTGCCTCGAGGGCGAGCGTTGTTGTTTTGTTTTCAGTTTCGAGGACTATATTCAGATCACTAGCGACTGTGATTACCCTGTTTGGGCCTAGCATCTTTAGCTTCATATACCTGTAATGTGGTACAACCTTGAATTTTGTGAAGGAGTCATGCCCCACTAGGGCGTGGTAGCCGCTGGGGAAGGGCACGATATGGAAGAGAAGTTCTTCAGATTGGTAGTTTTCGGGCGTGCCAAACACTACGTCCAGGGTGATACATCCTGAACAACGCACCTCTTTCCCAGGAATGATCCCTCGGAATGTTGTGTTGCTATGCTCGATGCGAGATTGGTCGAACTACATTTTTTCCAGGGTATCTTCGTAGATAAGGTTTAAACCACTACCGCCATCCATTAGCACCTTATGCAGCCTGAAGCCATCAACGATGGGGTTTTAGACCAGTGCGGTCGGTGTATGACCGGGGAGGATGGTGGGTTGGTCAGTATCTCTGAAGGTGATGGGTATATCTTCCCATGAACTTGTTGCTTCCACATGATAGACCTGTTCGAGTTCTTTAAGAGCTCTTTCCCTCCTATTCCTTGAGGGGAACGTTTCATAGATCGTCAGGACTTCGGTGTTGTATTCTGGTGGCGATGTGGGGCGCCTGTTTGGCGGTAGTGCCTCGAGGATGGCTTCACCACTCTTCGCGACCTACCTGACGACCCAACAAGCTCTAAGGTTGTGAGTCGGGCTTGTGTTCAGCAATACAGAATGTATAGGGCATGGTCTCCAATAGTCCGTCAAGGACAGTTCTGGCCCCTATAAGGGGTCTATTTCTCTTTTTGGCGGGTTCGAATTCGGCTAGCCACTTTGGAGGTACCCTCTTTTTCCAATCTCCTCTAGGGTATTCGGTAAAGGTTGGTTCCAAAAGTAGCCGTTCAGCTTGCCAGGTGCTCTCCAAGGCACAATATTTTTGTACCAAGTTCGACAACTCGGTGAAGTCGCGAATGTGACAATGAGCCAGGGCGTTGAGGATCCCTTCTTCATGAAAATTGCGGTTGAAGGTTGCCATTATATCCTGGTCACTATAACCTCGTATTTTGTTTCTAGCGAGGAGGAGTCTAGCCCAAAAATGACGAACTGACTCTCCTGGTAACTGTTTAACACCCCGTAAGTCCGAAGACTTGGACTCTCTTGCGATGCTTGAGTGCTCGACTTGGGTGGTGGGTGGGAAAAACCTTGATTCCACGCCACGATGTGAGTCCGGAATCACGGGTTCTGAGTTACGCGCTAGATCGGGGACCGATTCCGATCTATCTCCGGAGCGGACTCCAGGGTATGGGTTGCAAGCAAGGTCTCGATGATCAGAGATTGGGGTATAAACCATTTTTAATTCTGGTCATTGGGGGACAAGCCCTGAGCCGGACACTCGACGGTGGCAACTAAGTGAGTGACCGAGGGGGTGCGAATCTCCCTATCGTCGGGTTTAAGCCTGATCCGACCATAGACCGGGGTCTGGTCGTTAGTCATACGCATGGTCTAAATCTGATCAAACAACTCAGTTAGGGATGAGGCGTCGGTAGGATGCGTGTCGCTGAAGTGTGTAGGGTCGATCCGCGTCGTCGCTGTTCTAGAGTCACTTGACAACGAATTCTGGTCGTGTTCGGTCGTAGCGGATCCGGGCGCGATGACTAGATTGGGTGTTCTAGACAACCCGAGGGTGAAGGCCACCTCAAAGGTGGGGCCAGATGTCTTCGGCATCGAGGCGTCAGGATCCGTAGGCTCCTCCATGAGAGCTGAGGGTTCCATCAAGACAAGCTCTCCCCGTGAATCAGCGACGAACTCTAAGGTTCCGAATTTGATTCCTTGATCACGGGCGAAGCTTCCAATGTAGCCAAGATGGCCGGTCGGGTCAGCGTGTGACAAGATGTGGCCGCCTGTGAAGATCTAACCAGGGATGAGAACATCCTGGCTACGGATCTCACTGCTTATGACAAGGCGAGCCATCGATCCCTTTGGCGATCACAGCGGGACTCTCATTGAAAGCACCAATGTCGGTGTCAAAACCGAGGGATCTCGGGTAGGGGGTCCCGAGTTGTGAGACTAGGATCGATGGTAACAGGGGACAAAGGAGACGATGATTACCTAGGTTTGGGCCCTCCTATGGAGGCAAAACCCTACGTCCTGCTTGATTATATTGATGGTATGAAGTTTACAGAGTTGATCTACCTCGAGATCGAATAGCTAAACCCTGGACGACTTTCTTTGCCTCACAATCTAAAACCCTTCGGCTTATATAGACGCTAAGGGTACCTAGGGTTTACACATGGTCGGTTGCACATCGAAGGGGAAAACATGCCTATCTACTATTCCAAACTTGGAGAACATGCCACGACTCCTGAAGCTTCCTCCCTGGCGACGGGGCCTTTGATTAATCCAATGCTCAGAAAGTGGCCCATATAGTCTGGCCCAAGAGAAACAGGTCGGCCATCCGAGGACCCCTTAAACCAGGACTCCCTCAACCATGTACGTGATGATTCCACCCAAACCTTTCCAATGCGGACCCCCCCTCTTGATAGTACGGTTCTCCTATGACTTAACTCCATCGAGAAAGAAACGCAGGACAAAAACCGTCTTGACTCTAAACCACCGAGGGGCTTGAATCATCTTGTGCTAAATGATGAATTATCTAAAAGAATTAACGCATATGATTAGTCCACAAATACATTGCCATCAATCACCAAAACTACAGGGGTAAAAATATGCTCTTACAATCTCCTCCCTTTTGGTGGATTGACGAAAACGCAGATTTGCATAAACAAATATCATAAGATAATAAGCAAGACCCCAACATCTACAAAATATAGATGGGCTCCCCCTTGATGTGTGCACTATTTATTTATGCTTTTGAAATGCATAGTGTGCACACAAGGATCAACACTCCCCCTATATTTTATATACAAGCAATAACTTGCATGAAGTTAATGAGACATAAGTATCCATGCAAGATATGACATGTGAGCATAAACATAGGGAATATAATATCATATTTCACATAATAAGACATGGATAGGTAATTTTATAAGGGCAGCATATGTATCACACGATATGACATGGTCACTTAAGTATCACTCACATAAACCAAACCGAACCAAAGCAAATGAAAGAAGAGTTCACGAATGAAGAAACCACAAGCAAATAAGGACGCACTCATGACTCGGCAAATCCCTATAAGATATCCCCCTTTGGCATTGGGACCCCAAAAAGGCCAGAGAGAACTAAAACGACCTGAGGTGGTAGTAGAAGCAGAGGATCATCATCAATATTCGCCGGACTCTGGGCTGAAAGTAGTGGTGCCACGTGCAGCAGATGAGCTAGGCAGATCAACATCAGAATCCCACTGGCAGTTCTTCGAGGTCCAGGCCTCCTCATCCATGATAGAGTCCTCAGATCCACTCTTGGTCTCCATCCCTATGTGCCTGCCTGTCACCTTGTGGTGGCTTCGTGCCTCCTTCTCTGCAACATGGGCTTTGAACTGACCGTGAGCCTGCATTCAAAACAGTTTCTTCATCTTCTCCTTGAGCTTCTTATCCCAAGATGGCTCAATCTGAGGGGGCATGGAACTAGATGCAGCCGTGTCCTCGACCACAAAGTCATCATCATCCTTTTAATCCTCACCAAAATCATCCTCAAGAGTGGACCACTTGTCCTTCTGTCGTAGCTGCACCACCTCATGTGGAACAAGGTCACCGAACTCAAATAGGACCCCAGGAAAGGTGTTCTCCTAGGTCCTCTAATCCGAAGCATCATATATGGACCATAAATAGGGCATTTCCGCTCAGAGATCGCAGAGAGAAGCTCCGACCACATGACATGGGAGACATCCAAGACCTCAAACTCAGCTTCGTACCTCATCTTCTGACAGTAGAGGAGCATATCCACTAGGAAGGAGTGTATCTGATCCAAGTTACCAATCGTAGAAAAAGAGTATGCCTGAAGATGCAATGCATTTTCAAGGAATGGGTGAAGCGCATAGGTGGGCTTGCCAGTAGTGGTGGAGATATTCTTCATGGAGTAGGTCCACAACTTGCTCTTGTGAGCAGACGTGGTTTCCTGGTGGGGATGGAATCCAACTAGGGTATGGAGTACCTTATCCTCAAACCTGAGCAGATCCATGAACTCCTTCCAAGTGGCTGCCAATTGCCAGTTATTAGTCATACAAGTTAATGTCCGGTCTTCATGATTCCCAAGATGGATGGTAGCATAGAACACATCCAGAACCTTTGCATCAAAATCCTTGTTGAACTGCATCAGACTGATAATACCAAGCTTCTCACA
This sequence comes from Hordeum marinum, assembly GCA_022496015.1. Classification (NCBI taxonomy): domain Eukaryota; kingdom Viridiplantae; phylum Streptophyta; class Magnoliopsida; order Poales; family Poaceae; genus Hordeum; species Hordeum marinum. The sequence goes on along the minus strand of CM039672.1, from coordinate 212,670,156 downwards.
CATGCTATGAGCCTCCCCAAAGTATTGGGCATTCTTCAGGAGATGGTCCATATCAATGGACATAACATGAGGAACATATAGGTTCTTCTTTTGTTAAAGAACATCATCATGGATAGAACCTTGCAATTTTTTCCAGAAGGGACGGTTGCGGAAATTGGGCTCCTGGGGTTGAACATATGGATTGCAACTACGAATTGTCCAGAACTCCTTAACGGGCATCTCAGCCAACGATGGACCCTTCTTGGACTTGGTAGCGGGCTTCTTGGCCTTCTGCTTCGAGGGAGCATTGGGGTTGACTCTGTCATCACTTGGATTGCGATAGCTCTTCGAGCCACCCTCACGAATTGGGTTAGTCTAACACTCATTACCACCCGGGGTCAACAAAAACGAGCGAAGGGAAAACAAGTGTAACAGATATGCATAAGCCAAAAAGGAAAAAGAGAGAATAAATCTGAAGTGAAAGAAAGATAAATGTGCATTTATCAGCACAAGCGATAGTACCCTGACCAAGCAGTAGTACCACCCCTGAGCGATAGTACCACTTGCAAGCAAGGAGTAATACCGTGCGAGTGGAGACCACGGGGATTACCACTACCGCAGGTTAGATCTAGTACTATCGGTGATGCCAAAGGCACACATTTCCCACTTAAGCTTGAAATCAACTTCCTAGACATCTTCCACATCCTACTCAAGCCTACATTTGATATAAAATTACAGAATGCATAACATATTGCCCTAAGCCTAGATTGAAGAAATAGAACCATAGGAAAGAAAAACAGGGTCCACCTGACAAAATGGCGGAAGAATGGCCGAAAATGGAGAACCAGCATCGGCCTCCGGAGCCTTGGAGTCACTTGAGAGAGATCCCCATGAGAGGAAGGGGGTGAATGGGTATAGGGAAGTGGAAACGTCTCCTGCCCCGCCCCATAACCCCTTGTGGGCACACACAAGCGGTAGTACCGCCCGGGTGGGTAGTAGTACAACCCCGGTACTATGGCATGACAAGAGGCCGTGTAGTACCGCTCCAGCGGTAGTACCATGGGAGCCAGTGGTAGTACCGCTCATGAGCGGTAGTACCTCCCGTAGCCGTGGTAGTACCACCGAAGATGATCACAAGGCATAAAAATCAAACAAATGGTGGCTTATGCATTTTATGAGATTGAGGCAGAGAAAAGACATGGGTTGGAGACTCAAGAACCTTCGAATGAGAAAGGGAACACTCCAAGTGCAAAAAGATAGAAAAACGAGAGACAAGCTTGGAGCAACACCCAACACTGTAAAAGGCTCTTTAGCAACAAATGCCTCACTAGGAGGGGGCGGTGCCCGAAGCCACCTATGTTTGAGTCGATAGGTATGGCACCACAAAGATTTTAACCTTGGGCCCATGACCAAAACTCGTCTTTGAAGCACAAGTACCATCACAAAATGGCTAATGTGAAAGATTTGATTTATTTATGCATAATGGGGGGGGGAGGGAGAGTCCATTGAGAGAACAACACTCCCCCTATGTCCATGCCTACATCTAAACAATATAACATGATGAGTGTGGTGGGGTGTGCAAAAAATCAATCCACATTGCTTGAATCAATGATATTTAGCTCATGCCTTAACTGGCAAAATCTTGCTTCATCCAATGGCTTTGAGAAAATATATGCAAGTTGCTCATCAGTATTGAGATGGATAAAATCAATTTATCCCCGCTTGATATGCTTCCGGATGAAGTGATGACGAATCTCAATGTGCTTCATCTTGCAATGTTGAATCGGGTTTTTTGAGATCCTAATCGCACTTTCGTTATCACAGTAAAGAGGCACTTTGTCACAAATGACGCCATAATCCTTTAAAGTTTGCCTCATCTAGAGAATATGTGCACAATAGCTTGCAACCACTATATACTCGGCCTCGGTGGACGAGAGAGAAACACATTTTTGTTTCTTTGAAGACCAACTTACCAGAGAGCGACCAAGGAATTGGCAGCCTCCAGAGGTTGACTTCCTCTCCACACGGTATCCCGCCCAATCCGAGTTCGAATATCCTATGAGATCAAATGAAGCACCTTTGCAGTACCATAAGCTAAAGTTTGGGGTATGAGCCAAATATCGAAAGATTCGCTTGACTATCACATAGTTGCTTTCCTTAGGTGCTAATTGAAAACCTGCACAAATTCCCACACTTAACATAATATCTGGTCTAGATGCACAAAGATAAAGCAGGGATCCAATCATTGAGCAGTATACCTTTTGATCCACGACTTTACCATTGGTATCACAATCAAGATGGCATTTGAGAGGCATAAGAGTGTTGGCCTTGGGAGGATTGAGCTCATCCATATTGAACTTTTTGAGCATGTCTTGAGTGTATTTAGCTTGGTTGACGAAGTTTCCTTGCCTTCGAATCCAAGGAAGAACTTCAACTCTCCCATCATAGACATCTCAAACTCTTTGGTCATTAGTGTGGCAAACTCGTCATTGAAAGCTTTGTCAGGAGAACCAAATATAATATCATCAACATATAGTTGGCATATGAACAAGTTCCCTTTAACCCTCTTCGTCAAAAGAGTGGGATCAATTTTACCAATTTCAAACCCATGGTTCTTGCAACATCTTGGTAAGGTGCTCTTACCATGCTCGTGGGGTTCGTTTAAGGCGATAGAGAGACTTATCGAGAATTTATGCATGATTGGGGAACTTGGGATCCTTGAAACCCGGGGGTTGCTTGACATATACCAACTCTTTGAGTGGACCATTAAGAAATGTACTCTTCACATCCATTTGATATAATTTCAAATCATGATGAGATGCATAAGCAAGAAAAATGTGAATAGATTCAAGACATGCAACGGGAGCAAAGGTTTCACCGTAGTCGATACCCTCAACTTGGGAGTAGCCTTGTGCCACCAATCTTGCCTTGTTGCAAATGACGACACCGTTTGCATCTTGATTGTTATAGAAGATCCATTTGGTTCCAATGACATTGTGATTCTCCTTTGGTCTTGGCACCAAATGCCAAAATTTGTTGCGCTCGAAGTTGTTGAGTTCATCGTGCATGGCTTCAAGACACCGTGTGTCCTCGAGCGCTTCTTGTACCCTAAGGGGTTCAATACAAGAAACAAACACATTATGTGCACAAAAGTTTGTTAATTGATTACGGGTGGTTACCCCTTTGTTCAAACTGCCGTAGATGTTCTCCAAACATGTTATTTATGTTTAAGCTTGGTAACTATCTTGGCAGCTCATCTTTCTAAGATCTCCTCCATGGAAAGTTGAGCAACAACACATTGGGATGGTGGAGGAGCATCAGCTTGATGATCTTGAGCACTGTTATGAGCTTGGTCTTGATCTTGAGCATGATCTTGATCATGAGCTTGCTCGGGGGTGAGAACTTGACCTTGGGAATCACTTGGCGTATCACCAACATTGTGCGATTGATCTTGCCCTTGATCTTGTTCACTTGGTTGAGGGCCTTCACTTTGTTCTTCGAAAGCGTGTGGGTCCTGGGTTGGTGATGGCTCCACTTGAGTGGAACATTGTCCTTCTCCTTCAGCCACAAGGAGTTCCTCGATGGGTAGGATGTGTCCCACACCCATTCTTCTTATGTATTGGGGAGGAATTTCATCACCTACATCACAAAGACCACTTTGCTCCACTTTGGAGCCATTATTATCATCGAACTCCATGTTACAAGTCTCCTCAATGAGTCAATTGGACTTATTGAGGACACGGTAAGCATGAGAGTTTGTAGCATAACCAACAAATATTACCTCTTGAGCTATAGTTTCAAATTTAGACAAACGAGCACCCTTCTTGAGAATGAAACACTTACAACCAAACACCTGAAATTACTTGAGGTTGGGCTTGTTACCGGTAAGTAGTTCATGAGGAGTCTTGTTCAAGACTTTGCGGAGGTAGAGCCGATTAGATGCATTACACGTGGTGTTGATGGCTTCGGCCCAAAAGTTGTACGGATATTTGAATTCCGCCATCATGGTCCTTGTTGCGTCCATCAACGTCTAGTTCTTCCTTTCTACTACACCATTTTGTTAAAGGGTATATGGTGCGGAGTATTGAAGATTGATCCACTCATCACTAAGGAACTCATTCAAGGTGTAGTTCTTGAACTTGGTGTCGTCGTCACTTCTTACCATCAATATAGTTGCCTCATGTTGTCGTTGATCTTCATTGGCAAAGTCGATGACAGTTTGTGGAGTTTTAGTCTTCCTCTTGAATAAGTATACCCAGGTGTATCTTGAGTAACCATCCACAGTCACCAAGCAATACTTTATTCCCCCAAGACTAACGACAGGTGCATGATGAGAGAGATCCATGTGTAGAAGCTCCAAGGGCCTTTTTGAGTAGATGGTAGTTGTGGGTCCGTGAGCCGTATCATGTAGCTTTCCTTCGATACAAGCACTACAAGCACGATCTTTGGCAAAACTCACATTTTTTAGTCCATGAATGTGATCCCCTTTGAGGAGACTTTGCAAAGATCTCATATTGACATGGGCTAGCCGGCAATGCCAAAGCCATCCCACATCAACTTTAGCCATTAGGCAAGTTGCGGTCTTAGTGGGTCCCTCCGAAAAGTTAACCACATTGAGACCGCTTTCAACCTGCCCAACAAAGGCTACTTTAAGAGTCTTTCTCCACAAAAGGGCCATGGAGTCAACACTAAAGAAATTATTAAAATCCATTAGAGCAAGTTGACTAATGTAAAGTAAATTGTATGCAAGGGTCTCAACAAGCATGACTCTCTCAATGGTTAAGTCCGGAGAGATAATCACCTTGTGAAGACCCAATACCTTTGAAATTGTGCCATCACCAAAGGTGACTTGAGTGGCCAAGGATGTGTCGGTTCAAACTTCCACCACTAAGTCCTTGCTCCCGGTCAAATGATTTGTTGCTACACTATCAAGCAACAATGACACTCCTCCAGAAGCAAACTCCTATAGTAGATCAATGCTTGGATTTAGGTACCCATTCTTTAATGGGTACTTTCATGTTAGTAACAAGGGTCTTAGGAACCCAAATAGAACATTCAATGTATGCATAAAAAGAAACAACATATTTGGCATAAACATGCTCATCACTAGCATGGCATAAACATGCACATCACTAGCATGGCATAACACATAAGAGGGGTTAAAATTGCCGGCCTTGTTGGAGGGTTTGTCTTGCCCTTCTTTTCATTACCACCCACAACATTGTTCTTCTTCTTCTCATGAATGACCTTCCCTGCTTTGACAAAGGTTTCCTTCAATGGAGGAGCTTGCTTGGTGTTTAACTTATTCTTCTTCTTAGACTTGGGTGCAAACCCAATCCCTTCCTTTGCAACAACCTCCTTTTGATTGCTCAAAAGGTCATTGAGATTATTCTCACCTTGGATATATGTCACGAGGCCTTTTTCATGTTTCTCTTTCAACTTAGCATTTTCCTCCACAAGGTGTACATGCTCACAACAAGGGTTAGTAGCAATGGCACTATCAATTAACACAAAAGTAGGACATGTGGCTATTTCCTTAGTGAGTTTTACTTGGAGTTGATCATGAGATTCCTTGAGAGAGGCATGAGCACTCTTCAATGCCTTGTGAGCAATGTCAAGTGTGTCAAACTCTTCCTTGAGTCTATCATAGCCAACCCCAAGTGCAACTTTATCAGATTTGAGCACACGATTAAGGACAATAGCATGATCATGATCTTTACATAATTTAGCTAGGTCAACATTTTGTGACTCCTCAAGAGTCAAACGAAGACCTCGCTCTTCCTCAAGAGCAATGGAGAAATCTGCTATCTCATCGGCATAATCACGACTATGCCCCTTCAACTCAAGTCAAGCACACCCTACACATGATGGAATATCCGAGGTTGCTACTTTGTGGACCCTTATGGGTGGAGCCCTCCATGGACTCTCGTGACTGTTACCCTTCGTGGGTTGAAGTCTCCATCAATGTGGGCGTACGATAGCACCACCTATCAAAACCATGGGAAAAATCTTCGTGTGTACAATTGTGTTTGATTCTCCTATCCCTTCCCACTACTTATATGTGCATATCTTTACTTTCTACTGCTATACTTTCTAAAACTTGTCAACATCTAAAATTGGGAAAAGAACTAGATTTTTAATTTGCTTAAGTAGTCTAATCCCCACTCTAGACATTCTTCGGATCCTACAAGTGGTATTAGAGCTTTGGTCTCCATTGCATTGGTTTCATATCCTAGGAGAGTATGGCGTCTAGTGAGGGATATTATCATTGTAGAGGTCCCTATTTTGATGGTACAAACTTTGCTAGTTGGAAGCACAAAATTAAAATGCATATTCTTGGTCATAACCCCGTGGTTTGGACTGTTGTTCGTGTTAGATTGCAAGGTAAATTCTTTGGTGATGGAAAGGAACCAGATCATGAAGTGACCGCGGAAGAATTCAAAATGTTGCAATACAACGCTCAAGCATGTGGTATTCTATTCAACTGGTTATGCCCTAAAGATTTCAACAAGATAAGTCGTCTTGAGATTGCAAAGGAAATTTTGGACACTTTGGTTGATATGCACAAAGGTACCCAATCCATTAGGGAATCTAAGTTTGATGTGCTACAAAGTCAACTTGACAAGTTTAAGATGAAGGGTTGAAAGGATCGATATGGTTGACTAGAGGGGGGTGAATAGGCAACTAACACTTTTTACTTTTCTTTAACAATTAAGGTTTAGCATCAAATAAATTATCTAGATGTGCAACTAGGTGAACAACCTATATGATGCTAACAACTACTAGCACACAAGCAAGCACGAGATATGACAGAGTAAACGCTTGCAATAAGTAAAGATGCAAGATAACCAAAAGTGGAGCCGGTGGAGACGAGGATGTGTTACTGAAGTTCCTTCCCTTGTGGGGAAGTACGTCTCCGTTGGAGCGGTGTGGAGGCACAATGCTCCCCAAGAAGCCACTAGGGCCATCGTATTCTCCTCGCGCCCTCACACAATGCGAGATGCCGTGATTCTACTATTGGTGCCCTTGAAGGCGGCAACCGAACCTTTACAAACAAGGTTGGGGCAATCTCCAGAACGAATTGGAGGCTCCCAACGATACCACGAAGCTTCACCACAATGGAATGTGGCTCCAAGGTGACCTCAACCGTCTAGGGTGCTCAAACACCCAAGAGTAACAAGATCTGCAAGGGATTAGTGGGGGGAATCAAATTTCTCTTGGTGGAAGTGTAGATCGGGGCCTTCTCAACCTATCCCTAGGAAATCAACAAGATTGATTGGCTAGGGAGAGAGATCGGGCAAAAATGGAGCTTGTAGCAACAATGGAGTTTTTGGAAAGAAGAGGTGAGCTTCTTGGAGAAGAAGACCTCCCTTTTATAGTGGGGGACAAGAGCCAACCGTTATCCACTCACTCAGCCCCGCGCATCATGGTACTATCGCAAAAGTCACGGTACTACCGTGATGGCTTGCGGTACTACTGCAGGCCTGTGCTGTACTACCGCTAGCATGGGAGTAGCTGGCCCTGCTTGTTAGCAAGCGGTAGAACTGCCGGAGCGGTACTACTGCGAGCCCGTGCGGTACTACCGCACGGTTGGCGGAGGCAGCCACTGGAAGTGCACGAAAGAAAAAAATTACTTCCGTGCCAACGTCCATAGAGGGAAACTATGCGAAAAAAGTCCGCACGGTAGTACCGGACGCGAATCGCGGTACTACCATAGTAGGGCAGAAGTAAAAAATTACATCCGCGCCTACTACCGCAGGTGTAGAGGCCAGGGCCGGAGACAGCGGTACTACCGCTCCATGGAGTGGTAGTACCGCTGGCCCCTACAGTACTACCGCTCCCTGGAGTGGTACTACCGCAGGCCACTGAACCCAAACACTTTGCAGGCGTTCCTTTTGCATAGAGAAGGAAAACAGGTTGGCGCTCCATTGAAGAGAGGGAAAGGTGGTGCAAGGGAATAGATGTGCACGTGTTGATTCCACCCAGACCTTTCCGATGCGTACCCCCTCTTGATAGTACGGCTTTCCTACGAATCAAATCCAACGAAAAGAAATGCATAGAATAACCGTCTTCGAGAGCTTCTAAGGGGCACTGAATCGTCTTGTGCCTGGACCTGAGATATCTGAAATGCTCAATGCACACGATTAGTCCACAAAGGCATTGTCATCAATCACCAAAACCACTTAGGGAGAAATATGCCCTAACAATCTCCCCCTTTTTGGTGGATTGATGACAACACGGGATTTGCACATAAGGATATAAAATAAGCATATGCAACCTCAATACCTACAAAATATAGGATAGCTCCCCCTAGATGTGTGCATACTCTAGATATGCTTTGGACTGCAGGGCACACACACTAGGATCAATACTCCCCCTATATTTTATAGGCAATGCAATCTAAGCTATGAATCATACTAGACGATAATAAAGTAGTAGTGATAGCATATGCCTCACACCATATGATAGAGGAAGTCTCCAAGTCACACACACAAACGATATAAACCAAGGTTCAACGAAACAAGGCAAACACAAGACGAAAAGGCAAACACAAATATGCGCAAATCCTACACTTTCTCCCCCTTTGGCATCGAGATGCCAAAAAGGAAGAGAGGACACCTAACACCTAGGTGGTATCTTGCAAGCAGAAAGATCAGTCATCAGACTCCTCGGAAGCATCAGGGACGGACTCCGCATCAGAATTATCCCACTGGAACTGCTACTTAGCCATCCATGTGGCCTCAGGGGTGATGTCCTTCTCAGACCCACTCAAGATGGTCTCGCCAAGCTTCCTCAGAATGCGCTTGTCACGCTGGCGACTCTCCTTCTGAGCAATGCGAGCTTTATACTGACCCTTGGCCTGCATGCAGAACAAAGTCTTCATCTTGTGAGAGAGCTTCTTGGCCCAAGATGGCTCAGAAGACGGAGGTACATAGGACTCAGAACTATGGTCATCCTCCTCTTTGATCTCATCCTCATTGACCTCCATATGAGCAGATGGAGGCTTAGTGGTGGTGCTGGCCCACTTTTCCTTCATACGCAGACGGATGGGCTCATGAAGAAACGTGTGCTCCGGCATGTCTTGACCTGGAAACCTCTTGTCCCAAGTAGCACTAATCAGATAGAACAAGTATGGCCCATAAATGGGGACCTTCCAATGAAACACAGCAGTGCGAAGCTCAGACCACATAACATGAGACACATCAAGGATGCCAATGTCTTCATTTCTTCCTTTCTCACATAGCAGCAACATATCCACCAAATAGGAGTGTACCTTGTCCTTGTCTTCCATGCGAGGAAACAGAGTGTTGCAGAAGATCCGGTGCATGACATCCAGGAAAGGGTTGAGCACAGGAATTTGCTCACCAGATCGTAAGGTCTTCAGAATATGGAAAGGTACGAGTCGATCCTTACCAGCTGGGTGAGGATCGCCGTGAGGGCGCAGACCAAGTGGCACATCAAGTCCAGAGTCAGGAACATGCAGCAAGTCCATGAAGTCCTTCCAGGTGTCAATCAGTTGCTCGCCATGGGTCATCCAGGTCATGGTTCGCTCCGCATCAGAGTGAAAAGTGAACAGAGGCAAAGAACTGACCCGAGAGTTCTGGATCAAAGTCAAGTCGGAAGGAGATGATGTCTGCGATAGCCAACTTCTGCACCAACTCCAAAGCCTCACCAAAGTATTGTGGGTGCTTCCTCATGTGTTCCAGATCAATGGATTGGACAGGAACATAGTGATTTTTCTTGCCCTTGATCACATGTAGGTGAATAAGATACTGCTGCTTGGTCGAGAACAAGTCATATGCCTTAGACACTTCCCGTGGCTTGTCGTAGGGATTGATCAACCTTCGAGCCAGAAACTCAGCTTGTGGCATGACATCAAAGTTCTCAACTGGTTTCTTGAGCTTAGATGCGGTCCTCTTGAAATGGCGGGGTGAAGCATTGGAGCCCTCAGGAGCATCTGGATTGCGAAGCCGCTTGGAACTTGTGTCACGAGACGGATTGGTACGACATGGAGCAGAGCTGGAACCAGAGCCACCACCTAGGGCACACAATGCAAACACAAAGGACAAACAAGAAAATAAGGCAAGGATGAAAGTAGACACAAAAACCATGCAGAAGAGAGAATGGGCCGGACAAAATGAGGTAGTTGTGGATCAAGAAAAGTACCAATATGTTCTTGCGAAAGTAAAAATTTACTACCGCTCCAGACATGGTAGTACCGCTCGAGCGATAGTACCGTGGCTAGAGCAGAAGTAATTTTTTACTACCGCCCCGACAGCAGAAGTAAAAAATTAGTACCGCTTCAGATGCGGTAGGACCATGGCTGGAGCAGAAGTAAAAATTTACTACCGCCTCGTCAGCGGAAGTAAAAAATTATTACCGCTCACGACGCAGTAGTACCGCACGAGCGGTAGTACCATGGCGTGTGCGGAAGTAATTTTTTACTTCCGCCCTACGAGCGGTAGTAACGCACCAGGTGCGGTAGTAACGCACCAGGTGCGATAGTACCGCACGGGGCGGAACTGCGCAAGAACACAGATTAGATCGTATTGGTACTGCTCTAGATAAAAAAATACCCCGTTTAATCCTATCAATACGCACTTCTAACGCACTAACACTCGCAAAACATCTCCTTATGCATAGATCGGATCCAAACAAAGCTAGACCATCTCATATTTCCCCAAAAGCCTAGATTCAAAAAGAGAGAGGCAAAACAGGAGGGGATTGGGGAAATACCGGGGTCCATTGCAAGAGGACGATGTGGGGAACGATCCCACCGGAGCAAATAAGAAACGGGTGGCCGGAGATGGAGATCTGGCGGCAGTTGAGAGGAGGAGGAGAGAGAGACGTGAGGGGAAGAGAGAAAATGGGGTATGGGGGATGAGAAACCCCCTTGCCCACTCTTAACCCCCACGCGTGCTCGTCGTTGCGATAGTACCGCGGGTCATCGCAGTAGAACCGATCAACGGTAATACCGCACTCATTGCGGTAGTACCGCTCAACGGGCGGAAGTAATTTTTTACTTCCACGCGGTAAGCGGTAGGACCGCTCCAGCGGTAGTACCGCGCCCCTCCATGGTAGTACCGTGCTGCCTTCTTCATGAATAATCTTGACAATAAAACGGAATAAGGAATAGGGAGATCGCCAAAATCCGCACAACACACGAGACAAGAAAAACTATAATCTAGGATAAAACACGAGCATGGTCCATCGGAGAAGAGAATAAAAGAGGACCAACCGATGGGCCTCGACTTCACATGAAGAGAGGGCGGTGGCCCTAGAGCCACCTATGTTTGAGTTAGATGGTATGGCACCGCGAATAATTATCCTTGGGCCCATGACCAAGACTCGTCTTATAAGCACAGTAACCATCACAAATGGCAAGTGATAGACTTTGATTAGTTTATGCATAATAGGAGGAGGAATAGTTCATTAAGAGAACTAGACTCCCCCTAAATCCATGCCTACACCTAGACAAGACATAATGAAGAGTGTGGGGAGGCGTGCACTAAGTCAATCCACATTTCTCGAATCAATGATATTTAGCTCATGCCTTAACTCGTGAAATCTTGTTTCATCTAAAGGCTTCGTAAAAATGTCAACAAGTTGCTCGTTAGTGATCAGATGAATAAGATTGATGTCTCCCCGCTTGACGTGTTCCCGAACAAAGTGATGAAGAATATCAATATGCTTCATCTTGCAATGTTGAACTGGGTTGCTGGAGATCATAATGGCACTTTCATTATCACAATAAAGAGTCACTTTGTCACAATGGACACCGTAATCCTTTAAAGTTTGCCTCATCCATAGAATCTAAGCACAACAACTGGCAGCAGCTACATACTCGGCCTCGGTGGACGAGAGAGAAACACAATTTTGTTTCTTTGAAGACCAACTTACCAAAGACCGACCAAGAAATTGGCAGCCTCCGAAAGTGGACTTTCTATCCACAAGGTCTCCCGCCCAATCCGAGTCAGTATAGCCAACGAGATCAAACGAAGCCCCCTTGGGATACCATAATCCAAAGTTTGGGGTATGAGCTAAATATCAAAAGATTCGCTTGATAGCCACATGGTGACTCTCCTTAGGTGTGGATTGAAATCGTGCACAAATACCCACACTTAACATGATATCCGATCTAGATGCACAAAGGTAAAGCAAGGATCCAATCATGGAGCGATATACCTTTTGATCCACCGCTTTACCATTGGGATTGCTGTCAAGATGGCATTTGAGTGGCATGGGAATGTTGGCCTTGGAAGGATTGAGCTCATCCATCTTGAACCTCTTGAGCATGTCTTGAGTGTATTTGGCTTGATTAATGAAAGTACCTTGACTTCGTTGCTTGACTTCGAAGCCAAGGAAGTACTTCAACTCTCCCATCATGGACATCTCAAACTTGTTTTTCATCAAAGTGGCGAACTCTTTGTTGAAAGCTTTGTTAGGAGACCCAAAAATAATATCATCAACATATAGTTGGCATATGAACAAGTTCCCGTTGATCGTCTTTGTAAAAAGAGTGGGGTCGATTTTCCCAATTTCAAACCCACGATCTTGCAACATTTTGGTAAGGTGCACATACCACGCACGTGGGGCTTGTTTAAGGCCATAGAGAGCCTTATCGAGAACATATACATGATTGGGGAACTTGGGATCCTCAAACCCCGGGGGTTGCTTGAAATATACCAACTCCTTAAGAGGACCATTAAGAAAAGCACTCTTGACATCCATTTGATATAATTTAAAATTATGATGAGAGGCATATGCAAGTAACATGCGAATAGATTCAAGGCGAGCAACAGGAGCAAAAGTTTCACCGTAGTCAATACCCTCGACTTGGGAGTATTCTTGTGCCACCAGTCGTGCGTACCATTCGCATCTTGCTTGTTCTTGAAGATCCATTTTGTTCCAATAAAATTGTGATTCTCCTTAGGCCTTGGCACCAGTCGCCACACTTGGTTGCACTCGAAGTTGTTGAGTTCATCATGCATAGCTTCAACCCACTCCATATCCTCGAGCGCATCTTGAACCTTAAGGGGCTCAATGCAAGAAACAAACGCGTGATGTTCACAAAAGTTTGTTAATTGTTTATGAGTGGTTACCCCTTTTTTCAAGTCACTGTACATGTTCTCCAACATATGTTGTCTAATTCTGAGCTTGTTGGCATTCTTGGCAGCTTTCTTGGCAGCTTGACTCTCTAAGATTTCTTCCATGGAAGGTTGAGGACCTGCATTCTGCGAGACATCCTCTTGATTATCTTTAGCGCCTTCTTGAGCTTGCTCTTGATCTTGAAGAAAATATTGATCTTGAGATTGCTCAAAGACAGGAACTTGATCTTGGGCATCACTTGGTGAGACACCATCATCAGTGAGTTGATCTTGCCCTTGATCTTGTTCATGTGGCAGAGGACCTTCAGTATGTTCTTTGGAAGTGCATGGGTCTTGCGTCGGTGATGGTTCCACTTGAGGGGAACATTGTCCTTCTCCTTCGGCCACAAGGGGTTCCTCAACGGGTAGGAAGTATCCCATACCCATTCTTCTTATGGCTTGGGGAGGAATTTGATCACCTACATCACAAAGACCACTTTGCTCCACTTGGGAGCCATTATTTTCATCAAAATCTACGTTACTCGTCTCCTTAATGAGTCCAGTGGACTTGTTGAGGACACGATAAGCATGAGAGTTTGCAGCATAACCAACAAATATGCCCTCATGGGCTCTAGATTCAAATTTAGACAAACGAGCACCTTTCTTGAGAATGAAACACTTACAACCGAACACCCGAAAGTATGTGAGGTTGGGCTTGTTCCCGATAAGAATCTCATACGGGGTATTGTTCAACCCTTTGCGAAGATAGAGCCAGTTAGATGCATGGCACGTTGTGTTGATGGCTTCGGCCCAAAAGTTGTACGGAGATTTAAACTCCGCCATCATGGTTCTTGCCGCATCAATCAACGTCCTATTCTTCCTCTCAGCAACACCATTTTGTTGAGGGGTGTAAGGTGTGGAATATTGGTGCTTGATCCCTTCGTCACTGAGAAACTCAATTAGGGTGTAGTTCTTGAACTCGGTGCCGTTGTCACTTCTAATCATCAAAATCTTTGCATCATGTTGGCATTGGACTTCATTTGCAAAGTTAATGACGGTCTGTTGGGTCTCAATCTTCGTCTTGAGGAAATACACCCAAGTATATCTCGAGTAATCATCCACAATCACCAAGCAATATTTTCTTCCACCAAGACTGGCAAAAGATGGAGGACCAAAGAGATCCATATGAAGGATCTCTAAGGTCCTCTTAGAGTATATTGTAGTGGTTGGACGATCAGCCTTCTCATGTAGCTTTCCTTCAATACAAGCACTGCAAGCACGATCTTTGGCAAAACTCACATTTGTTAGTCCAAGGATGTGATCCCCTTTGAGGAGACTTTGCAAAGATCTCATATTAACATGGGCTAGCCTGCGATGCCAAAGCCATCCCACATCAACTTTAGCCATTAAGCAAGTCGCAGTCTTAGTGGGTTGCTCCGGGAAGTTCACCACATAGAGACCGTTCTCGACATGCCCAACAAAAGCTACTTTAAGAGTCTTACTCCACCAAAGGGTCACAGAGTCAATACCAAATAAAGTACTAAAACCCATGGTAGCAAGTTGATAAACTGACAATCAATTGTATGCAAGGGTCTCAACAAGCATGACCTTCTTTATGGTGAGTTCTGGAGAGATTACCACCTTGCCAAGACCCAATACCTTTGAAATTGCATCATCACCAAACGAGACTTGAGTGTCCATAGATTTGTAAGGATGAACGTCCAGCACCAAGTCCTTGCTTCCGGTCATATGATTTGTCGCTCCACTATCGAGCAACCATGATGTTCCTCCGGAAGCAAACCCCTACAAGAGATCAATGTTTGACTTTAGGTACCCATTCTTTAATGGGTCCTTTCATGTCAGCAACAAGGGTCTTGGGAACCCAAATACACCATTCAATGTACTCATAAGAAGAACCAACAAATTTGGCATAAACATGCCCATCACTAGCACGACATAACACATAAGAGGGGTTAAAGTCGCCGGTCTTGTTGGGTTGGATGTTCTTGCTCTTGCCCTTCTTGAAATTTTCCAACATAACTTGGTTTTTCTTCTTCCCATGAGGACCTTCACCAGCTCTTACAAAGGTTTGCTTGAGCGATGGGGCTTCCTTGGTGTCAACCTTCTTCTTCTCATTTGTTTTGGGTACAAATCCCACTCCTTCTTTTTCCACAACTTCCTTCTGAGAAGTCAGAAGGTCATTGAGTGTCTTGTCACCTTGGATACACGTCACCAAACCCTTTTTAAGCTGCTCTTTGAGCTTGACATTTTCCTCCACAAGGTGTGCATGCTCACAACATGGGTTAGTAACAGATGCATTATCATTTAGAACAAAAGGAGGACATGAGGCAATTTCCTTAGTGAGTTTCACTTGGAGTTTGTCATGTGACTCCTTAAGAGAGAGATGAGCACACGTCAATGCCTTGTGAGCACTGACAAGTGTCTCAAGCTCAACTTTGAGACGATCACAATCCACCCCAAGTGCAACCTTCTCAGACTTGAGAGCATGGTTAAGAACAATAGCATGATCATAATCTTTACGTAATTTAGCAAGGTCAACATTTTGTGACTCCTCAAGAGTCATACGAAGACCTTGCTCTTCCTCAAGAGCAATAGATAGATCCGCTATCTCGTCGGCATAATCACGACTATGAACTCTTAGTTCCTCAAGACACTCTTCTTGAGACTCAATAGTGTCATGGGCCACACCAAGTTGTTCCAAGAGAGAAACAAAGTGCTTCTTGGTCTCTCCCTTGAGTTTGGCCATGAATTTGTCAAACTCATTCTTGTCTTCTTTTCCTTCTTCAAGTTCATTCACACTATCTAAGGATGAAATTGAAGAAATGGAAGCCTTAATGTTTGAGGTTATGACGTTGGAGGTTACCTTAGAGATACCTTTAGCCATGAGGCACCTCGCGACGATGTTCTCATTGGGGGCGTCGAAGAGCGATGCCTTTATCGGGGTAGAAGAGGCAATTGCCATGGATGCCATTGCCATTCCTTCACCGCTTGTGTCTTCATCATCAACATCATCATCTGAGGCATACTCTTCTTGAGCTACCAATACTTTGTGGGGAGCCTTCCTGACAAATTTGGTTTTGTTTGGGAAGGACTTGGCTTTATCTTTGCGAATGAGCTTGCCAGCATTGTCTTCCCTCTTCTCATATGAACAATCCACCACAAAGTGACTTACATTACCACAGTTGTAGCAAGTTCTCACACGTTGCTTTCCCTTTGACCCATTAGAGTTGTTCTTGGAGAAGTTGGGTCTTGAGTTTCTCTTGTTGCCCCAAAATTGTCTGGACGCAAGAGCCATGTGCTCATGATAAGCATATTTGGTGTCCTCAGGGCAAACCTCTTCTTCTTATTCTTCTTCCTCTTGACTGACCTTGGCCTTCAATGCAAGATTGGGAGAGGACTTCCTTGACCGTTGAACACGAGCAAGAGCATTGTTGGCTGTCGTGTTGAGAATGTTCATTGCAATGAATTCATCCAACACATCACCAGATGATAAGGTGTGAAAGTCTAGCCTTTGACGAATGATAGTGGACATGGCCTTGTTGTAGGGCATGATAGCCTTCAGGAACTTACGCTTGATCCAAGTGTCATCCACATCCTTGCTGCCATGATCCTTAAGGGAAACAGCGAGAGCGGTCACCCTTCTATAGAGCTCACGCGGTTCCTCATCCTCTATCATCACGAACTCATCTAACTGATCAAGAACAACTTCATAGTTTGACCGTTGAATACTTGAGCTGCCCTTGTACATGGAGATGATGTGTTCCCAACATTCTTTAGCAACAGTGAAGGGCCGCAGGTGAGGTAGATCTTCAGGAGGAATTGCAGCTTGGAGTATGAACAAGGTGGAAGAATTTAGCTGTTTATCCGCTTGTTCTCTTGGAGTAAGATTGCATGGATCATGAGGATAGTATCCTTCTTCAATGACTCTCATGAGATGAATTGAGCTGTGATCTAGATGAGACTTGATACTAAAAACCCAGTTAGCAAAATCATTCTTAACAAGTTTAGGAGGAGGACCGAGATTGACTATATGAGGTGGGTGCACCGGTCCTCCATAGACCACGGGAGGGGGAACTGAGGCAAAGCTCCCCGACCCGTTAACTCTTTGAGCATGGTTATATTTGTCGGCACTAGCCCCCTCCTTATCAAAGTTGGCATCCGATGACGAGTTAGTGGGTTTGACCACTTGCCCCGCATCGGTAGACATTTTAAGAGTATTAAGGAAATCTTTAAACATGGATTGAACCTCGGTAGCCATGGAGGATTTGAGTAAGGTCAAAGCCTCATTCAAATCCTCGCGTGAGACCATGTTCACACCCATGGCCTCGGGAAGTTCACCCACATGAGCCTCTTCACTAGCCATACTCTTCGGGTGGTGAAACCCTTAATAAAGAGACGTAGCTCTGATACCAATTGAAAGGATCGATATGGTTGACTAGAGGGGGGTGAATAGGCAACTGACACTTTTTACTTTTCTTTAACAATTAAGGTTTAGCATCAAATGAATTAGCTAGATGTGCAACTAGGTGAACAACCTATATGATGCTAACAACTACTAGCACACAAGCAAGCACGAGATATGACATAGTAAACGCTTGCAATAAGTAAAGATGCGAGATAACCAAAAGTGGAGCCGGTGGAGACGAGGATGTGTTATCGAAGTTCCTTCCCTTGTGGGGAAGTACGTCTCCATTGGAGCAGTGTGGAGGCACAATGCTCCCCAAGAAGCCACTAGGGCCACCATATTCTCCTCACGCCCTCACACAATGCGAGACGCCGTGATTCCACTATTGGTGCCCTTGAAGGCGGCAAACGAACCTTTACAAACAAGGTTGGGGCAATCTCCACAACTGAATTGGAGGCTCCCAAAGATACCACGAAGCTTCACCACAATGGAATGTGGCTCCGAGGTGACCTCAATCGTCTAGGGTGCTCAAACACCCAAGAGTAACAAGATCCGCAAGGGATTAGTGGGGGGAATAAAATTTCTCTTGGTGGAAGTGTAGATCGGGGCCTTCTCAACCTATCCCTAGGAAATCAACAAGATTGATTGGCTAGGGAGAGGGATCACGCAAAAATGGAGCTTGGAGCAACAATGGATTTTTTGGAAAGAAGAGGTGAGCTTCTTGGAGAAGAAGACCTTCCTTTTATAGTGGGGGACAAGAGACAACCGTTATCCACTCACTCAGCCCCGCACATCACGGTACTACCGCGATGGCTTGCGGTACTACCGCAGCCCTGTGCGGTACTACCGCTAGCATGGGAGTAGCTGGCCCTGCCTGTTAGCAAGCGGTAGAACCGCCGGAGCGGTACTATCGCACGGTTGGCGGAGGCAGCCACTGGAGGTGCACGTAAGTAAAAAATTACTTCTGTGCCAACCTCCACAGACGGAAACTATGCGAAAAAAGTCCACACGGTAGTATCGGACGCGAATCACGCTACTACCATAGCAGGCCGGAAGTAAAAAATTACATCCGTGCCTACTACCGTAGGTGTAGAGGCCAGGGCCGGAGACAGCGGTACTACCGCTCCATGAAGCGGTACTACCGCTGGTCCCTACGGTACTACCGCTCCCTGGAGCGGTACTACCGCAGGCCACTGAACCCAAACACTTCGCAGGCATTCCTTTTGCACAGAGAAGGAAAACAGGTTGGGGCTCCATTGAAGAGAGGGAAAGGTGGTGCAAGGAAATAGATGTGCACGTGTTGATTCCACCCAGACCTTTCCGATGTGGACCCCCTCTTGATAGTACGGCTTTCCTACGAATCAAATCCACCAAAAAGAAATGCAGAGAACAACCGTCTTCGAGAGCTTCCGAGGGGCACTGAATCGTCTTGTGCCTGGACCTGAGATATTTGAAATGCTCAATGCACACTATTAGTCCGCAAAGGCATTGTCATCAATCACCAAAACCACTTAGGGAGAAATATGCCCTAACAAGGGTGGTGAAGGAGTCGCGGAAATGTACTCCAGGCTTGCTTTCATCACAAATGAGATTGTCGGCTTAGGCAGTGAAGAGATGACTGACAAATTCATCATCAAGATGATCCATACAGCCTTGGATGGAAAGTACGACACCGTTTGCACATTGATCCAAATGATGCCAAATTACAAAGATCTCAAGCGCATTGAAGTCATTAGAGGGATTGTTGCTCATGAAATGTCACTCAAGGACAAAGAAGAGGTTCACACCAAGTCAAGCGGTGCATACGAAGCTACAAGTGACACTCCCACTACTTCATGTGACAACCTTATTACCAATGAAGAGATAAACATCATGGTCAAGAAGTTCAACAAATTCTACAAGACTAGAGGCAAAGAGAGAAACTCCAACTCAAGATATGAAGCGAAGCGTTCCTCTAGTTGTGAATGGAATTGTTACAATTGTGGAAAGCACACTATTCCAATGAGTGCATGACACCCCCACAAAAGAAGAGAAGAATCACCTAGAAGATGAAGCTCAAGAGATGAGTCACCTCATAAAGAGAGAAGGAGTAGAGAAGATCACTTTGAACAAGGACCCTCCCGAAGAAGCAAGGACTCGGAGAAGAAGGACAAGTACACCGGGATCTACCCAAGAATAAGACATCAAGCTCATGTTGGTGAATGGCTTTCCGGCTCCGATTCCGACAACTAATCCGAGAGAAGCTACCACTCCAATTCCGACTATAGTCCAGATGAAGGTGTTGCCGGATTAGCACTCATATCCTCCAATTCCTATGACATATTTGAGTCACCAAATGAAGTAAGCGGACGTTTCTTCATGGCTAAACTCCCCAAGGTATCACACCCCTAATACACTGAATTTAATAGTGATGAGGATGACTTACTAGGAGATGATGACTTGCTCTTTGATGAAACTAGTGATGTTAGTCAAAATGAACTTCACAATAATCATGCTAGTCAAGATAAGTCATGTGATCATGGTAAGAAGGAGATTGAAAGTATAACTAAAGAACTAAACACTCTTAAGTTAGCTCAAAAATATACTCAAGAAGATAATACAGAGCTTCTAAGAACTCATGAGAAGCTACGCTTCGAGCAGCTAAATTTAGAGCAAGAGCACGAGTTTCTTAAAGCTATCAATGATGATCTTCTAAAGAAGAGTTCTTCTTATCTTGCCAAACGACTACAAAGGTGAAAGGACGTGGATGTCGCCTAGAGGGGGTGAATAGGTGCTTTAAAATAATTACGGCATAGGCTTGAACAAATGAGAAATAAAACTAACGTTTAATCATTCAAGCACAAAACATAAAACAACTAAGCTCACCTATGTGCACCAACAACTTATGCCAAGCAAGATAAACAAGTAAGTGATAGAAAGATAAATAACATGAAACAATATGGCTATCACAAAGTAAGGTGCATAAGTAAAAGGCTCGGGTAAGAGATAATGGAGGCACGCGACGACGACGATGTATCCCGAAGTTCACACTCTTGCGGATGCTAATCTTCATTTGGAGCGGTGTGGAGGCACAATGCTCCCCAAGAAGCCACTAGGGCCACCATAATCTCCTCACGCCTTTGCACAATGCAAGATGTCGTGATTCCACTAAGGCACCCTTGAGGGCGGTCACCGAACCCATACAAATGGCAACCTTGGGGTGGTCACCGTACCCATACACTTTGGCAACCCTTGGGGCGGTCACCATAACCCGTACAAATTTCCCGGGGCAATCAGCAAAACCTAATTGCATACCCTGACGCTTGCTGGGAGCTTTACATCACAATGATTGAGCTCCGAGGCACCACCAACTGTCTAGGGCGCCAAAGCACCCAAGAGGAACAAGCTCTAGGGTACCAAGCACCCAAGAGTAATAAGCTTCTCAACTTTTCACTTCCACGTATCACCGTGGATAACTCAAACTGATGTGGCTAATGCAATGGCAAGAACACAAGAAGTGGTCAAGTCCCTCACACTCAAATCCTAGCAAAGCAATGAAATCTATGGAGGAATATGGGAGGAAGAACAAGGAGCTGATACGTCTCCAACGTATCTATAATTTATGAAGTATTCATGCCATATTCACCTATGTTTACAATACTTTTATATGGTTTTGATGCACTTTATATGATTTATTTAGAACTAATCTGGACTAATGTTATTTTCATCAGAATTATTGTGGTGTTGTTTTTGTGCACAAAATGGAAGTTCCTGAAATCGCCTGAATTTTTTTTGTTATTTTTTCTGGAGGAAATAAGTGAAGAACCACTCGAGGGGAGCCACCCTTGGGCCACAAACAATCAGGGCATGGCCTCGGGGGGGTCGTGGCCTGATATGTGGTGGGGCCCACGTAGTTGTGTTGCGCGTGATTCCAACACTGAAGAATCCTATAAATCCCCAAAACCCTAGAAATTAAGAGAGACTCTCTGTTCCGCCACCGCAACTCTCTGTATCGGCGAAAAACCAATTTTGAGGTGCTCTAGTACCTAGTCGGAGAGGGGAACCATCACCGATGGCCATCTTCATCATCCCGGTGGAGGCCATGACGAGGAGGTAGTAGTTCACCCTCGGGGCTGAGGGTATGTACCAGTAGTGTCATGGTTTTGTCATGGTAGATGTCCGAAGACTTAGGTTCGAGTCCATCGCTAAGGCGGTGGACTCAAAGGGGTTGATCGGGACGAGAGACGCGAGTTTACCCAGGTCCGGCCCCTTGAGAAGAGGTAAAAGTCTACGTCCTGCTTTGTGTTATATTTATGGAGTATCGATTCAAAGGGAGCGATTTTGCTTGACCTAGCTCTCGATTGGTTGGTTTCTGCCTAAGCTGCCCCTGGGACTCGCCTTTATATAGGAGGTCGAGGCCTTGGGTTTACAAGAGTCCCAAACCGACTCATACAAGGTATTCGGCCCTATCTCTAAGCCGCCTTGCCTTCCTAGACAAGCCGTCTCCGGGCGGCTTACACGCCCGGATCTTGTGCCAGCTTCTGTCTCTGGGCCTTTGTGACAACCCAAGTGCTGCCCCTGCCATTTATGGCCATGTATATTATGTGAACCTTATTGCCATGTGTTATATGATATGATGTTTCTCATTGCCTTCCATCTCATGCATCATGCATCATGCATCTCATCATCATGTCATGCATAAGATTTTGTGTTATGCTCCCTTGTGACTATTGTGGTGATGTGTTTAGTGGATCTTGTGGGGTATGTGGATGTGTGCTAGTGTGGTTTACCACCATCTCTCCTTCTTTTCAAACATCATCAAAACCCCTTTTGGATCTTATTGTTTTCCATGTAGTAAAAACAACTTGTTAATAATTCTGTTAAAAATGTTCATGATGTAGCCAATATTATTTTGAGTCTATGTGTGTTGTCCTTTTGGTGTTTTGAGCTTTGTGGTTTTGGGGTTCTAAATAAAACAGGGGCTGCTATTTCAAAAGGTATTTAATTTGCTGGACCTAAAATTCATCTTGGTATTTTATTCAAATAGGGCATAATTCCTTATGGTGTCAAGTATTTTTATTTTGTTAAAAATCCTTTTTATTTTCACTAGGGCTTTTTCTTGTTTTTATTTTGTTCATAAAAAGGAAAAGCCTATGTTTGTTTTTCTGTGAGTGGGAGAGAGTGAAACTGGGCCGACTCCCTCTCCCGCACGGCCCAGTCTAGGTAGCAACGCCTACCTGCTCCCACTCTTCCTCGCCAGTCAATGCGCTTTGCCTGTGTGTGAGAGAGAGAGCGGGAGCACCGACACCGTCGCCGTCAGGGGCTCACGGACGTCAAGACGCCCCTTTAAATAGGCGCGGTTACCTAGGGTTTCTCTCTTCCCCTCACCGCCGCCGCTTCCCTCTCCTCCTCCCTCTTCCTTCCCCTTCCCTCTCCTCTGTCTGAGAGAGAGCAGTGAGGTAAGTTTAGAGAGCAGAGGTGTCGCCAGTCTTCCTCACCGTCGTCGTTGTCGCCCCGGTGGCCCTAGTCGCTGGTGGAGATGGCGTGCAGCTTCCCGGTGCCGTCCGCGCTCCATTCCGCGCGCTAGGGGTGAGGAGCACCTCCCCGCGGTGCCGCTTTGCCGTCGTCGTGATCCGCAGGAAGCAGGGCATCGTCGGCGTCTCCTTCCTCTTTGTCTCGCCATCATCCGCGTCCCCTCGCCTCTGAGAGGCCCTCGGTGAGCAGCCCATCGCCGCAGCCCTCTCTTCCCCCGCGTAGCCCGCTGCATCGTCCCCGTCGTGCCGCTGTCGCCGGAGTGTGCAGATATTCAGTTTCGCCGGTTAGACGCCCGATATGTTAGTAATAGTGGACGCGATGCCCCTCTATGGTGTGATCTGATTCAGTAGTGCAGTGGTCGCCCGTTCGCTGTGGGATCGAGAGGTCCGGGGTTCGATTCCCCCGGGCCATTTTTTCGGCTATGTTGTGTTGAGTGTGTGTGTGGGTGCGGATCAAGTGCGGCTACGTGGGATCCCGTGTGGCTATGCGCTGGTGTGTGTGTGTGCAGTGTAGTGTGTGTGTGTGAAGTGCAGTGGTGTGTGTGTAGCTGTGAGTGTGTGTGTGTGGTGTGTGTGACAAAGGCCCCACTTGTCATGCACTAGGGGGCCCTGGTGTCTATGCCACGTAGGGCCCTCCTGTTAATTGTTGTTTTTCTTTTATTTGTTTTTAGTGTTTTAATTTTTATATTAGTTTTTCCTCATTTCTGGTAATGTTGCTCATTCTAGACATGTACAAATATGCACATAATCTTTTATAGTAAATTTTCACTTATACGAATGAGTAGTGTTTTGCCATCTTGTGTTTTGCCATGATGCTCCATGTAAACATATGAGTATGATACATGATTTTGGGGTAGAATCACCCAAGGAATCCATTGGTGCCACTGGTTTGGTCATTTGAGCAAGTTTGACTAAATGTCATTTTGTCATTTTTGTTATATTTAATCCATGCATGTTATGATAATTGTGCCAACATGAATATGGTAGCCTTTGATGAGTAGAATGCCATGGTATTTATTTTTATCATGTTATACTTGCATATGAGTGGGAACCATGCTCTAAATTAGCTGCTAAAATGTTGCTGTTTTCAAACATGCTAAATATTTCAAAGTGTGAGTATCTGTGAATATTTTTACGCCATGAAGAGTGGATGCTATCAAGTGATATGTTGAGAATTACCTCAAGCTCAGTGCTAGTGTTTTGAAGTAGATGTTGTCCCCTATCATGTGGTTAAGTTTCATGCCATGAAGTGGTCTCTATCACCATTAGTTTCTGCTGTCAACTTGCTATCAGCTTAACTCAGATTCCAGAAAATTGTTTTTTTTCTCCAAGTCCCTAAAATCTGTTTCATCATGCCAACTTGTGAGCTTCATGCTTATTGAGGTGTGCCTCTATTCCAGATTGTGTAGTTGGATAATTTGATAAGCATGATATGTAGTTTCTGTCAATGCCTTGTTTGTGGTTGGGAACTTCATGTAGCTCCAGTTGTTGGTTGTGGAAGTTGCTATGTTGCTGTTTTGTGGCAGATTGTTTGTTTTAGTGTTTTGTGACTCGCGGGAGCTATACTCCATGCAATTTCTTGATCTTTGACTCCATTGTGGTTGGTTTTTAATTGCCTAACCAGTGGCTACTTTGGATGCCAAGGAATAGCCCATGGCCTTCTTTGTCTTGTGTTTTGCCTTCGTAACTTGTCGTGAGCGTAGCGTGAGAACCGTAGCTCTGTTTCTTACGTTCTACATATGCATTTGTATCGATTTTGCATGAAGCATCCATATATGCCATGTTCATGCATGTTTAAATAACTTAACATGAGGTTCTGTCCAAAATTGTTAATAACTAAACTATTGCATGTGAAACATGACTAGTTTAGGATTGTCATGTTAAATTCTTCAAATGAATCATGCATCATCTTGTCTGTGCATTGCACCTTGCTTGGATGTTTATTGTTGTTGTTTATCTTGTGTAGACGTGAGTGTTGAAACTGAGTATGAGGATCCAGAAGAGTACCACTACGAGGACCCCGTTCTTTGCCCCTCTGAAGAACCAACATGCAAGATGATCGTACCCGGATCCCGACACTATTTTTGCTTTGCTAGATGTCTCACTCTTATCGTTACTTATGCGTTACCTACCACTTGAATGTCAAGCCTCCTACATTGCCATGAAAGCCTCTAACCCCTCCACATCCTAGCAAACCTTTGTTTGGCTAAGTTACCGTTGCCCAACCCCTCTTATAGCATTCTTAGTTGCAGGTGCAGGTTGTATCCATGTGATAACATGGATTTGGCTTATCACAATATCATCTGCTATTTAATTTAATGCACATATATATCTTGGTATGGTGGAAGGCTTGGCCTTTTGCTCGGTGTTTTATTCCACTTTTACCGCCATAGTTTCTTGTTACCGGTGTTATGTTTCCATACTTTTGCGCTCCTAACATGCTCGGGGTTGTTATGGGGACCCCCTTGATTATTCGGTTGAGATTAAAAATTGCCTGGCAAGACCCAACATTGGTACTATTTGCTTGAACAACTTAATAAAAATGCATAGGGATTAGCTACCCCGTGGATAATTAATCAACAACCCGGGCCAGTGCTCCTCATGAGTGTTGGTCCAAAATGGGCTGCCTGCGGGGCCGCCTCGAGGAAACTTGAGGATTGGTTTCCCCTGTAGCTAGTCCCATCTGGTAGTGCCCTGAGACAGAGATACGCGCGGCTCCTATTGGAATCTGGCCTGCCGGGTGGTCTTGCTGGACTTGTTTTACCTTTATCGAGTGGCTTGCGTGTGGGGCTCAAACTTTCTTCGGGCTGTCTCGAGGTGTTGGAATTCCTTTGGAGTTGCCTATGATGATCACGAGATCCGTGGTCGAGGTTATTCCCATGGAGTGTGGTTAATTTATGATGGACTAGTTGGAGCACCCCTGTAGGTTAAAACTTTCAGAAAGTCGTGCTCGCGGTTATGTGGCAACTTGGATATTTGTTTAACACCCGGTTATAGTTAACTTGAAGTAAACTCCAATAAAATACACCAACTGTGTGAGTAACCGTGATCGTCTCTGCTCATGAACATGAACCGAGAGAGAACACGATGGGGTTATGGTTGACACAAGTAGGTGTTCAGGATCTCTTAGAGGTCATTCTAGTCTCGATCATTTATCGTCGACCACATATTTACTTTCATGTTTCGTAAGATTAGTCACCATAAATGCTTAGTGCTGCTGCAAACTAAACACATACCCCTTTCCAACCTATAAGCTTGAATAGTCTTGGTACCCGGGCACGAGATTGCTGAGTCCCCGTGGCTCACAGATTACTACAACAATCCAGGTGCAGGTATAGATGAGATCATGCCAGATGATGTGACGCAAATCCACTGGGAATATGACGAGGAGCATGCCAGGATGTACGTCACTTATCGAGATGAGTAGAGTGGCCATGGTCAAGATCTTTGGGCTAGCAAGCTAGTGTCATTGCATTATTTTCTCGTTTGATTTCGTCCGTAGCCGGACCCTGCCTTTGTATTGATGATTGGAATAATTGTGTGGATTTGTAATTTAGCATGTGGCGAGTGTAAGCCAACTCATATACTCTTCTCTTCCTAAATGTATGTAATGATGTTGTACTTGCTAACGGCAAGATGTGCCTCTATCCCTGTTGAGGCCCTCGTGTCTTAATATGGATAGGAGTGCATCTTGGGCATGACGGCCTACAACTTGGCCCATCTGGTAAAACGCCATGCGGCCTAGCATTCAGTCTTCCGGCACACCTTAAGGATCTTGATTATGAGCCGCCAGGTGTGACCTGGCCCCTCCTGGGCGGGTCTCGCCATGGGGTTATATCCCTAACATTAGGCCCAGATTGAGTTGAACCTGTTCATGTCAATCTTCCAACTTACTTGGCGGCGAGTCTCACCTCTTTGTCTTCTAAAAGAGAAAAAACATAACCCACCATGGATGACGTCATCTTGGATATGCAAAAAAGATTCTATGATGTTGCAATGGATCGACTCATTAAACGGTTGGCCCGAAAATCGAGGCGTCCCTTTCAGTAAATCATCATCGCACCTCCTCGATTCTTGTGCGCACTATTACTGTCTCATCTCATAAATAAGGAAAGAGGGGTCCTTTCGTTTCTCCGCCGCCACTGTCCTTCTTCTTCCTCCTTCAACACTCGTGTGACTGAAACCCCGCCGTATGGATCGGACCTCGCCATTGTCTCCAACATCGGCCGCTGCATCAACCTGATTTGATCCAGAGCTTCTTGTGTTTGTTCACATCCACCAGGTGCCATTCTCACTCCTTGATAAATCTGCATTCATCTTGTTTAAATCCGTTCTGCGCTCATCGGGTTTCTTTACTGTTCGTCGATGTTCATCTGATTATTCTTCGTAGCTTAGATGACGAGTAGCTCCTTGACTCTTATAATGTTGCCTATTTGTCGCGACCGTTAGCTTGATGTTCATATCCTGCTCATTGTAGATCTGCAAACCATTTTCATATGTGTAATGGCCATATATTCTTCCACTTTTTTAGGTTTAGAATATATTTCATTTTATCTTCGCCTGTAGATCTTGTAGTTGCAGTAGAAATAGGCCAAACCTATTTGCCCACACTGCAATATTTTCAACATTGCCCTGTCCAGTTAACCTGCCATCACACTGATGGCTCTCTGATAAAATATGATGGCGGCTTAGAACTTGGCGATAACTCACATTAGCATCATCATCATTTTG
Organism: Hordeum marinum; assembly: GCA_022496015.1. NCBI lineage: Eukaryota > Viridiplantae > Streptophyta > Magnoliopsida > Poales > Poaceae > Hordeum > Hordeum marinum. The sequence goes on along the minus strand of CM039672.1, from coordinate 212,642,419 downwards.
ACCATAGCTGTCTTGATTATGCAGCATTCCTAACCCGCCACACCTTGTGTCCTCTCACAGTTTAACCCACCATCATGTCGAAAGCGTCTGCATCTTGCGATTGGGTTGGCTCCAGAGTCACCGAGCCACTTCTGCTTGACTTCGTAGAAATGGGTGTCTTGCCGGCTTAGGACGTATACATTGGCGGGTTCTAAGGCCAGAAATCAGACCCACCCCTCAGAAAGGGGAAGTTGTCTTATTTATCGATCACCTCCTCCGAGGTTTTAGCCCGCCCATGTCAAAAAAATCCGGGACGTCCTTCACTTATTCAAGCTTTACCCACAAGACTTAGGCCTCAATTCTATCACCAACATGTGTCAGCTCCAAGTCCTATGCCAGGCGTATCTGCAAGAAGAGCCGTCTATTGACCTCTTCCGCGACTTCTTTTATATCAATCGCCAAACTGAAGTGGCGGCTGGACCGAGTTTGGAGCTTGACGGCGTCTCGATCTAGAGGCGGTGAGATATGCCCTATCCAGCAGCCGTCTTGCCTAGTCACCCTAAAGATTGGAACAAAACCTGGTTCTATTGGAAGGATACTTCCCCGAAAGAATAGAAGCCATAGCCAGGTTACCGTTCTACCCAGCTTTGCACCTCCATCGAGCTCCCAGACCGGATGTCCGTCGCAGAGCGAGTGAAGTATGCTCTGGACTTCACAAAGATCAGAGACTTAATGGGTAATGGATTGACTGGTGTCGATATAACCCACTGCTAGGTTACCTAGAGAATCTTTCCATTGAGCCGGCGTGACAGAATCATGTGCGAATATACGGGTGCGGTGAATGACCCTCTTCGGTTCAACACCACCCCTCTGATAGAGCAAGATATTAACTCCGCTATCAAGTTACTTCTAGGCGAACCTCGGGACATTTGCAACCAAATCGGGTTGAAATGTTTCTATGTCAAGAACCCGGCTCCAGATGTAAGAAAACATTTTTCAGCAATTTGCTTGTTTTGTCTTAACCTTCTGCTTTGCTCCTTTTAACCTTCCGGTGGCTTGCACACAGGACGACTCTACTTTCTAGAAAAAGTGATATACTCCTCCTTTGAAGAATAAGTCCAAGGCGGGTAAAACCCGCAGCCGTAAGAAGAAAACCTCTGTTCAAGAACTGCTTGAGCTTGACGAATCGGAGGCAGAACTTGACTCCCTTGGCCGCCTCTTTACGCAACCTATTGACGACGATGCTTCACAGGAGGAAGCAAAAACAAGTCATGCCGATGCCACTAAGGTAACTTACATTTCCTCCGACTCATTAACCTTGCCACGAGAGAAAATACAGTGGGTCATCCGGAAAGTTCCCTTTTCACATCCTCTTGCTTATTTGGATCCCAAATTTCTTTTGAAAAAGCAACAGCATGACTCCAGACGTCAGACCCGGAGCACCGGCTATGAAGACATCTTGGCCGGCTTGCCATACTCTCCGACTCCTAAGAAACATCGGGCTGAGGTATTCCTTCAAAACGACTCTAATGTCTGTATGCCGCCTTTGCATTGTAGCTTATTTTGTTTTACCACCTTAACCTCTTAGGAGACGCCCCCTTCGTCTGGCGACTCAACTGCATCCAAGCTGCCTCCTCTTAAAATCAACTCAGAGTACGTACCTTTATATTCCACAATATATGCTAACACCCTTGTCCTTCTCTTATATAATAATCTTTTTTTGCTTCCAGGGCTCAAGCAAAATGAAGGAAAACAGGCGGGTCAACCACCACTCCTACTGTTCAAGATCCGGACACTGCCAAGCCGAACTCTCCTGTAGCTCACGCTGAGCCCTCCGAGGCCACAAAAGATGCATCTGAAGATGCTCCTCAATCCTCTGAGCCGACCGACCATGACATTACTGCTCCTGAAGGCCCTCCAGATGCTGAGCCTAAGCTGCCCAGCCCTTCAACAGCCGTCGAAGATACGGCTCCTCCAGAAGTTGTTGTCACTGGGACGGGTTACCACTCTCCTGATCCTCATGTGTTAACAAGACATACCAGCAAGAATGAAGCACCCTCACCAGAGAATATTGACTTTGAATTCCCTAGCTTAGAAAAGCTGACTGCAGACGATTACACGCTGGTTATCTGAATCGCCTCTCTGCAAGCCGTAACATGGAGTCCAAGCTTGTTGGACTGATGAAGAAAAAATATGAGGTACTCCTCCTCTCTTGTTTTTTTCCTTATATCCTTATGTAGCCCCCAAGATCTGGTTTAGTATTGTAAATAGTAGGTCGAGTCTTCCAACTTTTGTTATATTGCAAGTAGCTTGGCTTGTAGCCCCCAAGTGATGGGTTAATATAGATAATAAGCCAGTGCTTACTTGAAGATTAGATCCAAGTGTAGCCCCCAAGTCCGGGTCATTATGATAATGATGAGTTGGAGCTTCATTGCCTAAAAAGTGCCAAATGTAGCCCCCAAGTGCCGGCTTAACATCATGAAGATGAGACGGGGATTTCAATCATTGTAGACTTTGAGAGAAAATATAGACATTAGCCCCAAAGTGTCAAGTATATTGCTTGCAATCTGCTTGAGACTTGTAGTATGATAGCTTCATCACTTCTGACTACTAATGTCTCATCTTGGTGACTTAGAAGTCCTAAATCTTATTTGCACTATGTAGGAAGCCTTGGACATGGCCGAGTCTGACCTGACCGGCCTTAAAGATAATATTACTTCACACCAAGCTACTCGGGCTGAAGCGGAAGAGAAATGGCGGGTCGCCGTCAAAGAAACTTGAGACAGTTCAGGCTGATTTTGCCGCATTCAAAAAGGCCGCCGAATCTGAACAAACCATCCTGACTAAGCGTGTAGATCATGCTGAGGAGCGACTGAAGCTTGTATCAGAGGAGTTGAAAACCCGCAAGCGTCATATATCTAGGATGACTACTGCTATCTTTGGTAAGTACTTCAAACTTTAGAAAAATTCCTTATCTTGTTGAAAAAAACTCTATGGGCGGCTTATAACTTCTGACTTTCTTTGTAGGCTAGAGAAGCCGCCAACTGTCCTCTAATAGTTTTGTTGAAGCTGAAAGCAGTATATACCTTGACAGAATAGCTATACTGTGGCACCGTGTGCACCATCAAGTCGATGCTGACTGAAAAAAGTGTCCCCAAATTTATGAAAGGGGTGATAGAAGTTTTGTACACCCTGCCCAAGCAAATCGAAGAGCTGAAGCGATCAGCCGCCCGAAAGGGAGCAATGGCTGCTTTAAGCCGGTTGCTGGCTTTCGCTCCTGAGCTGACTACTGAGGAGATGATGGATGGTTTCCCATCCAAGAAAGATGACGGCTCAAAATTTACTCAAGCCGACTACGCCCACTGTATGAAGGCCTCCCGAGTGCTCGCATCAACACTCGTCGATGACATTGATCTGACCTCATATCAGGCGGCTTATGGTGAAGATAGCAAACAAGTGCGTTGCCCAACTTTCGTACCCAGAGACTTGGTTCCTGCACGTTGTAAGCAACTCTTTGCCCCTGAAATTGATCTGTCTCCCCTCTTTGACTAAGCTCAGTTTGAGGCATTAACAAACTGCAACTGGGATGTGGAGAACCTTTAGATCAAAGAGGTCGAAGACTCGGCGCAGGATGATCCGCTGGTGAGTTGAACAAGTTGTCTTTGATTGAAGGTAACCCGATTGGTTGAGCCGCCAGTGTTTATATGTGACTTCAAAAACTTTGAATCCACAGATTTTTGGGCACTTGGAGAGCTTTGTAATAGCATTAGCAAAAAACTGGATTGCCTCTATCGTGCCATCGTGCATGTTTAGAACTTGAATATCTTTATGCACTTATCTGTCTTGTATTCTGACCATGACAATCTTTCGTCACACTTAATGGCAGCCTATCTTAAGAGATAAGACCTGCAAAAACAAACAAGACAGAGTATATTCTGCATCGTTTTGAGGGCGGCTTGAAAAGCACAAGCCAAAGATGTTAAATCTTTTATAACCTTGCTTTTTCTTTTTCTAAAACTCATATGTTGGCTATCCATGGCATGAATTCCTCGTTTGAACTCTAACAGTATAGGGTCTCTAGTGATAGTGACTACTACTTCTCGAGCATGCGTTGGTTTCCCGTGAAGAGGAACGGTTTGATGCAGCAAAGTAGATAGGTATTTCCCTCAGTTTTTGAGAACCAAGGTATCAATCCAGTAGGAGATACAAGCGAGTCACCAATATATCTACCTGCACAAAGAATCAAACCCTTGCACCCAACGCTATAAAGGGGTTGTCAATCCCTTCATAGTTACTTGCAAGGATGAGATCTAATAGAGATAGATATAATAGGATGCTTGAATGGAAAGTAAAACCAAAAGTAAAAATAATGCAGCAAGTATTTTTGATATTTTTGGTTTTAGATCTGAAAGTATAATACGGAAAATAGACCCAGGGGCCATAGGTTTCACTAGATGGATTCTCTCATGATGGCAAGTATTACGGTGGGTGAAAAAATTACTGTCGAGCAATTGAAAGAAAAGCGAATAATTATGAAGATATCCAAGGCAATGATTATGCATATAGGCATCATGTCCATGACAAGTAGACCGAAACGATTCTGCATCTACTACTATTACTCCACACATCGATCGACTCATGCCTGCATCTAGAGTATTAAGTTCATGAAGAACAGAGTAACGCATTAAGTAAGATTAGATGATGCAGAGGGATAAACTCAAGCAATATGATGAAAACCCCATCTTTTTACCCTTGATGGCAACAATACAATACGTGCCTCACTACCCCTGCTTTATCACTGGGTGAGGACACCGCAAGATTGAACCCAAAACTAAGCACTTCTCCCATTGCAAGAATTACCAATCTAGTTGACCAAAACAAACCAATAACTCGAAGAGACTTGCAAAGATATGAAATCATGCATATAAGAATTCAGAAAAGACTCAAATAATATTCATGGATAATCTAAACATAAACCCACAATTCATCGGATCTTGACAAACACACCGCAAAAGAGTATTACATCGGATAGTTCTCCATGAAGATCATGAAGAACATGGTATTGAGAAGCAAATAGAGAGAATAAGCCATCTAGCTACTAGCTATGGACCCATAGGTCTGTGATGAACTACTCACGCATCATCGGAGGGGCAATGGTGTTGATGTAGGTGCCCTTCGTGATCAAATCCCCCTCCGACAAATTACCGGAAAAGGCTCCAAGATTGGATCTCTCGAGAACGGATGCTTCTGGCGGCGAAAAAGTGTTTTCATGGCTCATTCTGATAATGATGGAATATTTGGGAATTTATAGGCAGAAGATTAGGGTTAGGTGAGCTGTCGTGGGCCCACAAGCCTGCCTGGTGCGGCCTACCCCTGGTCGCGCCCCTAGGGCTTGTGGCCCCACGATGGCTGCTCTGCCTTGGTTCTCAAGTCTCATAGTTTCCTTTCGTTCCAGAAACAATCATTCCGAAGTTTTATTCCGTTTGGACTCCGTTTGATATTCCTTATCTGCGAAACTCAAAAACAAGGAAAAACAGAAACTGACACTAGGCTCTAGATTAATAGGTTAGTCCGAAAAACAATATAAAATAGCATATTAATGCATATAAAACATCCAAAGCAAATAATATAGATACGTTGGAGACGTATCAGCATCCCCAAGCTTAATACCTGCTCGTCCTCGAGTAGGTAAATGATAAAAACAGAATTTTTGATGTGGAATGCTACCTAACATATTTATCCATGTAATATTCTTTATTGTGGCATGAATATTCAGATCCGTAAAATTCATAACAATAGTCTAATATTGACATAAAAAAGTAATACTTCGAGCATACCAACAAGGTAGTCGTGTCCTTTCAAAATAACAAGGCCTTAGAAAGTCATCCCTACAAAATCATATGGTCTGGCTATGCTCCATCTTCCCCACACAAAGTATCTAAATCATGCACAACCCTGATGAACAAGTCAAGCAATTGTTTCATACTTTTGGTGTTCTCAAACCTTTTCAACTCTCACGCAATACATGAGCGTGAGCCATGGATATAGCATTATAGGTGGAATATAATATCGAGGAGGTGCAAGGGGGAAAAGGAGAAGATAGTCTCACATCAACTAGGCGTATCAACGGGCTATGGAGATGCCCGTCAATAGATATCAATATGAGTGAGTAGGGATTGCCATGCAACAAATGCACTTAGAGCTATAAGTGTATGAAAGCTCAAAAATAAAACTAAGTGGTCCTACGTAATGAATATCCACTAGTTATATGAAAGTGACAAAATAGGAGACTCTATATCATGAAGATCATGGTGCTACTTTGAAGCACAAGTGTGGAAAAAGGTAGTAGAAATTGTCCCTTCTCTCTTTCTCTCATTAAATATATATATTTAGTGGGCTTCTTTGGCCTCTTTTATTTTTTTTGTGGGCTTTGCTGGCCTCTTTTATTTTTTGTAAAGTCTGGATACACATCCCAACTTGTGAGGGAGTCATAGCCTACATCATCCTTTTCTCTCACGGGACAATGTTCTATTAATGAAAAACCATCACACTTTTATTTACTTATAACTCAAAGAAAAATAAATTACAACTCGATTCCTATGAGAAAATATGACTCTATATGCAATATGAAGTGATGATGCAAGTCATAGAAAAACTACATGGTGGAAGTTGCATGGCAATATATCTCGGAATGGCTATGGAAATGCCATAATAGGTAGGTATGGTGGCTGTTTTGAGGAATATATGGTGGCTGTTTTGAGGAAGGAGGGTTTGGTGTACCGGCGAAAGTTGCGCGGAACTAGAGAGGCTAGCAAAGGTGGAAGGGTGAGAGTGCGTATAATCCATAGACTCAACATTAGTCATAAAGAACTCACATACTTATTGCAAAAGTCTATTAGTTATCAAACAAAGCATTAGACGCATGATCCTAGGGGAGAGGTTGGTAGGAGTTAACCATCGCGCGCTCCCGACCCTCACACAAAGTTTGACAAGCATTAAACAAATCATGCTCCGACTTCGTTACATAATGGTTCACCATACGTGCATGCTACGGGAATCACAAGCTTTAACACACGTATCTTTTCCAATTCACAACTACTCACTAGCATGACTCTCATATTACCATCCCTATTATCTCAAAACTATATGCAGGGAATCAAACTTCTCATAGTTTTTAATGCACTTGATATGAAAGTTTTGATTATATCCCTCTTGGATGTCATTATATTAGGACTAAATTCATAACCTAAACAAATTACCATGCTGTTTTAAGAAACTCTCAAAATAATATAAGTGAGGAACGAGAGTTCTATAATTTCTATAAAATATAACACCACCATGCTCTATAAAGATATAAGTGAAGCACTAGAGCAACATTGCCTAGCCCAAAAGATATAAGTGAAGCACATAGAGTATTCTAACAAATTCACGATTCAACGTGTCTCTCTCAAAAGATGTGTACATCAAGTATGATTGTATAAAACTAAAAAGCAAAGACTCATATCATACAAGATGCTCCAAGCAAAACACATATCATGTGGTCGATAAAAATATAGCTAGCCTCAAGTAAATTTACCGATGGATTGAAGACGAAAGAGGGGATGCCTTCGGGAGCATACCCAATCTTAGGCTTTTTGGTATACTTGAATATGACTTGGGTTTCCTTGGGCATCCCCAATCTTAGGCTCTTGCCACTCTTTATTCCATATTCCATCAAATCTTCACCCAAAACTTGAAAACTTCACAACACAAAACTCAACAGAAAACTCATGAGATCCGTTAGTATAAAAAGATAAATCATCACTTTAGGTACTGTTGTGAACTCATCATTTATTTCTATTTGTGTAATATCTACTGTATTCTAACTTTTCCATGACTCATACCCCCCGGTATGACCCATAGATACATCAAAATAAGCAAACAACACAAAGAAAACAGAATATGTCAAACATTGAACAGTCTATAGCAATATGTAAAGTTATAATACTTATAGAACTATCAAAATTCTTCAAACTTAGAAAAATCAGGGAAATTCGTATATCAATCTTGTGTAAAAAATATAGATCAATTCGACGCTCTAAAAAATTTAGAAAATTCCTAGACTAAGCGCAAAAGTTTATGTTTTTCAGCAAGATCAAATCAACAACTACCATAGATCACCCCAAAGGTTTTACTTGGCTCAAACACTAATAAAAACAAAAAAACACAATTAGTACAGAAGTAATAATGTGCCAAACACACCAAAACAGAAGCAAAAAGCAAAAAAGCAAAATAAAATTGGGTTGCCTCCCAACAAGCACTATTGTTTAACGCCCCTAGCTAGGCAAAACACAATAGATCTAGGTGTTGTCATCTTTGGTATTGAAATTTTTTGTGAGGGCCTTATAAAATCTAGGAGGTTCTTGTAGCAATAATCATAATCCTAGGCAAAAAGTCAAGAAATTCTCTTGTAGCAATCGGTTCTCGAACAATGTTGATAAAATTAGGGTGAACACTTATCATCTTAAGATCTTCATCCCCTTTACTAGAGGATTCACACTTATTGTTGGGAACATAAAAAAACTTGGCAGCCTTAGAAAGAGGAAATTTATGAGTGGTTTGAACAGCGGCAAAAGCGTAACCCAAGTTGGTAATGATGTCCTCTAGCTTTCCTATTCTAAAGGAATCTTGATCCAATTTTTAATTAACTATGGGTTCCATTTCCCTTAGGTTTCTTAGAGTAACTCCTACCTTAGATCCATATTCAGTGATATGATTATGGATCTTTTTATCCAAGTTTTCAATGAGCTCTATAGTAGAAACTTTATTTTCAATGATATCTAACCTTCGCATAACATGTTCCAAAGTTAAAATTGTCCCATTAACCATGATTGGGGGTGATCCAAACAAATTTATCATAGCACTATAGGAGTCAAAGGTATGACTTCCCAAAAAATCCCTCCCATGATGGTATCTAGGTCATATCTATTACAAGGAGTGATTCCCACATAAAAATTGCGAAGGAGAACGGTAGTAGATTGCTTACAAATAGATCTATTTTGAGCGTTGCAAATTCTATACCAAGCATCTTTTAAGTTTTCTCCCTCCCTTTGCTTAAAGTTAAGAACTTCATACTCGGGAGCGATAGTAGAAAGGCTAGCCATGAGTTTGAGCGATCTAACACACAAAAAGCAAATGAAAAGACAAACGAAAAAGGCGAATAAAAAGGAAAATCTTTTTGGTATTTTCTGAAAATCGTTTTAGAAGTGGGGGAGAGGAAAACAAGAGGAAAATGGCAAATAATGTAAATGCAAGAGCTGAGTTTGTGATGGGTACTTGGTAGGCTTGCTGTAGATCTCCCCACAACCAAACCCGAAATTGGCAAGTTGACGAGAGAGTTCTTATCTTGACTTGCTATGTATCTCCTCGGCAACGGCGCCAGAAATCCTTCTTGCTACTTCTCAAGCATGTGTTGGTTTCCCGTGAAGAGGAACGGTTTGATGCAGCAAAGTAGATAAGTATTTCCCTTAGTTTTTGAGAACCAAGGTATCAGTCCAGTAGGAGATACAAGGGAGTCACCAATAGATATACCTGCACAAAGAATCAAGCTCTTGCACCCAACGCTATAAAGGGGTTGTCAATCCCATCACGGATACTTGCAAGGATGAGATCTAATAGAGATAGATATAATAGGATGCTTGAACGGAAAGTAAAACCAAAAGCAAAAATAATGCAACAAGTATGTTTGGTATATTTAGTAGATCTAAAAGTATAATACGGAAAATAGACCCGGGGGCCATAGGTTTCACTAGATGGCTTCTCTCATGATGGCAAGTATTACGGTGGGTGAACACATTACTGTCGAGCAATTGATAGAAAAGCAAATAATTATGAAGATATCCAAGGCAATGATTATGCATATAGGCATCATGTCCGTGACAAGTAGACCGAAACGATTATACATCTACTACTATTACTCCACACACCGACCGACTCCTGCCTGCATCTAGAGTATTAAGTTCATGAAGAACAGAGTAACGCATTAAGTAAGATGAGATGATGTAGAGGGATAAACTCAAGCAATGTGATGAAAATCCCATCTTTTTACCCTTGATGGCAACAATACAGTACGTGCCTCACTACCCCTACTTTGTCACTGGGTGAGGACACCGCAAGATTGAACCCAAAACTAAGCACTTCTCCCATTGCAAGAATTACCAATCTAGTTGGCCAAACCAAACCAATAACTCAAAGAGACTTGCAAAGATAAGAAATCATGGATATAAGAATTCAGAAAATACTCAAATAATATTCATGGATAATCTGAACATAAACCCACAATTCATCAGATCTCGACAACCACATCGCAAAAGAGTATTACATCAGATAGTTCTCCATGAAGATCATGAAGAACATGGTATTGAGAAGCAAAGAGAGAGAAGAAGCCATCTAGATACTAGCTATGGACCCATAGGTCTGTGGTGAACTACTCACACATCATCGGAGGGGCAATGGAGTTGATGTAGATGCCCTCCGTGATCAAATCCCCCTCCAACAAATTACCAGAAAAGGCTCCAAGATTGGATCTCTCGGGAATGGAAGCTTCTAGCGGCGGAAAAGTGTTTTCGTGGCTCGTTCTGATATTGATGGAATATTTGGGAATTTATAGGCCGAAGTTTAGGGTTAGGGGAGCTACTGTGGGCCCACAATCCTACCCGGCACGGCCTACCCCCCCCCCCTAGTAGCGCCCTTAGGGCTTGTGGCCCCACGATGGCTCCTCTGCCTTGGTTCTCAAGTCTTATAGTTTCCTTTCGTTCCAAAAAATCACTCCAAAGATTTTATTCCGTTTGGACTCCGTTTAATATTCCTTATCTGCGAAACTCAAAAACAAGGAAAAAACTGGCACTAGGCTCTAGATTAATAGGCCAGTCCCAAAAATAATATAAAATAGCATATTAATGCATATAAAACATCCAAAACAGATAATATAATAGCATGGAACAATAAAAAATGATAGATACGTTGGAGACATATCAGTGACTGTCAAATACTTTGAGCGGCTCAGGGTCTCTAGTCGAGATTAACTGATAAGAGTACAATGAGCCATATAGTGGAGAGGCGCGGTAGGGCATGATTACCCCCAGGTCCATAAGATACTTCTCACGTGACATAAATCCGTCTTTTGAACCTTAATCAGTGCAGGGTCTTTAAAAGAGTAACTATTTAAGAGTACAAACGGGCCACAAGGCAAAGGGTCTACAGCAGATGGGTGAGTTTATCCTCGCTTTCTATAAGCTGGCCCTCACGTGACAAGAGCTACCGGTTTAACCTTAACCAGTATAGGGTCTTTGTGGAGAGTGACTGTCAAGTATTTTGATCAGCTCACGGTCTCTAGTCAACATTAACTGGTAAGAGTTTGGTGGGTCACCTAGCGGAGCAGCAGCAGCATACATGCAGGTTTAACTCGAACTTCCGGTGGCTGAAGAGCCGATCAAGAGGGTGTGTAAGCTAAACCCAGTGGGTTGGAAGCCCCCAAATGACCTTGTTGACGGAGTCAACTTTTGGGCATACAACCCAACCTTACGGTGGCTGAAGAGACGATCAAGAGGGTGTGTAAGGTAAACCCGGCGGGTTGGAAGCCCCCGAACGACCTTGTTGACGGAGTCAACTTTTGGGCATACAACCCGGCCTTGTAGTGGCTGAAGAGCCGACCAAGAGGGTGTGTAAGCTAAACCCGACAGGTTGGAAGCCCACAAATGACCTTGTTGATGGAGTCAACTTTTGGGTATACAACCCGGCCTTACGGTGGCTGAAGAGCCGATCAAGAGGGGGTGTAAGCTAAACCCGGCGGGTTGAAAGCCCCCTAATGACCTTTGTTGAAATATCCATCTTTGCACAATCTTGTATGAATGGCAGTAGCCCCGTCTTGTAGGGATGCCAACTTTATTATATGAAAAAGGTATATACAATGATGGATGTATGTACATTGATGAGAGTCGACGACTCAAGTGTAGTACGGCCGGAGATGAGCAATATTCCACGACCTGTTGGTCTCCTGCCTAGAGGTACGTGATTCGTCCCGACGACAATGAGGTAATATGACCCGTTATTGAGATTTCTGCTGACCACGAAATGTCCTTCCCAAGGGGGAGATAACTTGTGCATATCCGTCTGATCTTGAATCAAACATAACACCAAGTCACCTTCTTGAAACGTCCGGGTCTTGACTCTATGGCTATGATAGCGACACGGGTCTTGCTGATAAATCGGCGATCGTGTTGCTGCAAGATCCCATTCTTCATCCAAAGCATCTAACGCATTCTGACGTGCTGTCTCATTGTAGGTCTCAACATAAGCCGCCACCCCGGGTGAATCATGACTAATATCACTTGGTAAGACAGCTTCTGTGCCATAAACCATGAAGAAAGGCATATAACCGGTTGACCTATTGGGAGTGGTTCTGAGACTCCAAAGAACTGATGGCAACTCCTCAATCCAGCAACCCGGTGTTCTCTACATAGGAACCATAAGCCGGGGTTTGATGCCTCTCAAGATTTCCTGATTAGCATGTTCTGCCTGGCCATTGGTCTGTGGATGAGCGATAGCAGAAATGTCAAGCCAGATGTGCTCACTATCACAGAATGCTTTCATATCCCCCTTGGACATATTTGTTCCATTGTCCGTGATGATACTGTGAGGGTAACCAAAGTGATAGATCAGCTTTTTGACAAATTGAACCGCTATAGCCGCATCACACTTGCTAACTGGCTTTGCCTCGACCCACTTGGTAAACTTGTCAACTGCCACCAACAAGTGGGTCTTATTATCTTTAGACCTCTTGAAAGTCCCAACCATATCAAGCCCCCAGACTGCAAATGGTCAGGTGATTGGAATCATCTGCAGTTCTTGAGCCGGCACATGAGCACGTCGTCCAAATTTCTGACATGCATCACACTTGGTGACAAAGTCCTCAACGTCCTTATGAGCCGTTAACCAGAAGAAGCCGTGTCGGAAAGCTTTCGCCACCAAAGACTTTGAGTCGGCGTGATGACCGCAGTCACCATCATGTATTTCATTTAGGATCTCTTTGCCCTCTTCAGGAGAAACACAACATTGAAAAACGCCAGTTACATTGCACTTATGTAACTCGCCGTTGACGATAGTCATAGACTTAGACCGCCTCACGATTTGTCTCGCTAGAGTCTCATCCTCAGGCAGCTCGCCACGAGTCAGATATGCTAAATAAGGCAACGTTCAATCAGGAATAGCATGTAGAGCAGCCACCATCTGCCCCTTTGGGTCAGGTATAGCCAGATCCTCCTTAGAAGGTAACTTAACAAACGGGTGATATAACACATCCAAGAAGACGTTAGGTGGCACCGGCTTACGCTGAGAGCCCAGCCTTGACAATGCATCAGTCGCCTTGTTCTTGCAACGATCAATATGATCCACCTAATAACCCTTGAAGTTGCCAGCAATGATGTCCACCGCCTAACGGTAAGCCGCCATCCGTGGGTCTTTGGAATCCCATGTGCCTGAGACTTGCTAAGCCACGAGGTCTGAGTCGCCGAGGCATCTAACCCGACTCAGGTTCATCTCCTTAGCCACGCGGAGGCCATGAAGTAAGGCTTCATACTTAGCTGCATTTTTAGTACAAGGAAACATCAGCCTTAGCACATAACAAAACGTGTCACCTCTAGGGGAAGTTAAGACAACTCTATCCCCTGACCCTTCCAACTTCCTGGATCCATCGAAGTGAATCGTCTAATATGTGTTATCCAGCCTCTCCTTGGGCGACTGACACTCTGTCCAGTCATTTATGAAATCCACCAAGGCCTAAGACTTGACAGCTGTGCGAGGCACATACTTCAGATTAAGAGGCCCAAGCTCCAATGCCCACTTAGTAATCCTGCCAGTGGCTTCCCTATTTTGGATTATATCTCCCAATGGGGCAGAGCTAACCACGGTGATCTGGTGTCCAAGGAAGTAATGCTTCAACTTGCGGTTTGCCATGAACACCCCATATATCTGTTTTTGCTAATGTGGGTACCTTTGCTTGGATTCTATCAAGACTTCACTGACGTAGTAAACCATACTCTCGACCGGGTACTCTTTCCCTGTCTCGTTATGCTCCACAACAATCGTGGCGCTGACTGCCCTGTTGTTAGCCGCCATGTATAGGAGCAAAGGCTCTTTCTCAGCCAGAGCAGCCAAGATCGGCGGCTCAACCAACTGTTTCTTGAGCGCCTCATCCGCAGCCTTACTCCAGACAAAGTCATCCGTCTTTTTCATCATCTGGTACAGAGGAATAGCTTTCTCGCCCAGGTGGCTTAAAGCGGCAATACGACCCGCCAAGCGTTGTACATCATTAACGCTCGCCGGCTTAGACAATGACGTGATGGCCTTTATCTTATCTGAGTTATCCTCGATGCCTCGCTCTGAAACCAAGAAACCCAAGAGCTTGTCTACAGGAACCCCAAAGACGCACTTAGCCAGGTTAAGCATCGTTTTGTAGACCCGTAAGTTGTCAAATGTTTCCTTCAGGTCGTCAAGCAAAGTCTCCTTCTTCCTTGACTTAACCACAATATCATCCACATACGCGTGAACATTGCGCCCAATCTAGCCATGAAGGCAATTTTGCACGCAACATTGACAAGTCTCCTACGCGCTCTTAAGCCCGAAAGGCATAGACACATAGTAGAAAGCCCCAAGAGGGGTTATAAACGATGTCTTCTCTTGGTCCTTAACTGCCATCTTGATCCGATGATAATCTGAATAAGCGTCCAGGAAGCATAAACTCTCACAACCCGCCATTGCGTCAATAATTTGGTCGATACGGGGGAGAGCAAACGGGTCAACTGGACAAGCCTTGTTAAGATCCGTGTAATCCACACACATACACCACGTGTCGTTCTTTTTAAGCACAAGCACATGGTTAGCTAACCACTCCGGGTGAAAAACCTCCACGATGAACCCTTCTGCCAAGAGCTGGGCCACCTCTTCTCCAATTGATTTACGCTGGTCTTCGTTGAAACGACGGAGGAACTACTTAATTGGCTTAAACTTGGGGTCCACATTAAGGTGGTGCTCAGCGAATTCTCTCGGTACACTCGGCATGTCAGACGGCTTCCATGTAAAGATGTCCCGATTCTCACAATGAATTCGATGAGCGTGCTCTCCTATGCGGGCTCCATGTTAGTCCCAATAGTGAACTACTTTGATGAGTCCCCGGAGTGAAATCCACTAGTTTAGTGTCATCTGCCGCAAACTTCAAGGGCGCAGACTCTGTACTGGGCTTCTTCAATGGAGTCATATCCGCTAGGTCGACATTATCTTTGTAAAACTTGAGCTCTGTCTCTGTGCAACTTGATTCCGCATAAGCAGCATCACCTTCCTCACACTCAAGGGCCACCTTATGATCATCGTGCACTATAATCATTCCTTTGAGAACCGGCATCTTGAGTTGTAAGTAAACATAACAAGGCCTGGCCATAAACTTTGCAAAAGCCGGCCGGCCAAACAAGGCGTGATATGGGCTCTTAATTTTCACCACCTCAAACCACAAGGTCTCCACCCTATAGTTGTATTCATCTCCAAACGCCATCTCGAGGGCAATGTTTCCCACTGGGTAGGCTGACTTACCTGGCACAACACCATGGAAAACTGTTGACGATGGTTTAAGGGCCTTATCAGTTAACTCCATTCACTGGAAAGTGTCATAGTACAGGATGTTGATGTTGCTGCCACCATCCATTAGTACCTTTGTAAACTTATAACCTCCAACCTGAGGTGCTATCCCAAGCGCCAAGTGCCCCGGGTTATCAACCTGTGGCGGGTGATCCTCCCTACTCCATGATATAGGGTATTCAGACCACTTCAGATACTGCGGGAGAGCTGGCGTTGCCGCATTGACTGCCCTCTTGTGCAGCTTTTGATCTCGCTTGTCCAGGCTTGTAGTGAAAACATGATACTGGCCCCCACTGAGCTACTTCAGGTTACTCTAGTACCCTCACTGGTTGTTTTGCTGCTAACCACCATTGCTGGACTGTTGATGGTGACCACTTTGATTGCCTTGACCCTAATAACCTAACCCTGAGCCTCCTCCACCAAAACATGTCCCTAAGCCGCCCGGACTTGAGCCGCCTAACGACCCATTACTGTTATTACGATGTTGGTGAAGACTGTAGTCCCGGAATTGCCGCATAATACTGCAATCCCTCCATGTGTGACCCGCCGGCCTATCGGGCCGGCTGTGCTCTGGGCAAGGTTTATTGAGCATTTCCTCCAAGTTAAAGGGAGTTTTACCCTTGTTAAAAGCCAACTTGAAACTACCATTGCCCTTGGCATGATTATTCCCAGTGCTGGCGTTTGCTACCAGTTCTGCCCCGTCGTCTGGGTTCTTTATCTTGCCCGGATTGCTATTTCCAGCTTTGTTCTGTTGTTGACTCTTGCCATTGTTATTCTTCTTACCTTGGGTTGACCTCTCGTAATCGGAGCTCGGATC
Source organism: Hordeum marinum (assembly GCA_022496015.1). Lineage (NCBI taxonomy): Eukaryota > Viridiplantae > Streptophyta > Magnoliopsida > Poales > Poaceae > Hordeum > Hordeum marinum. The sequence continues at coordinate 212,625,957 of CM039672.1, read as the reverse complement.
CTTAGTAGTATTTGAATATGCATACTTCATGAGAGCTATCATGAGTCACCCATGTCTTGACACGAACGCTTCAGCCGCCCGAGCTTCTGCTTGAGGGGTGAGAAGTGATAGTTTTTCTCTAAAATCAGGACCGCCTGAGATGCCGGGATGCTCTCGCATGAGTGTATAACCGTCGAAACCCGCCGGACCCAATGACGGGCCGACTCACCCTCCTCCTGTATACAGTGGTCAAGATCCACAATTGTCATAGGTTGCTTGCATGTTCCCTTGAAATTCTTGATAAACCGTGCCTTCAATTCGGCCCAGGATGTGCTAGTATTAGGAGGCAAACCCTTCAACCAATTTTTAGTCGGACCTTCTAGCATCATGATAAAATACTTTGCACAAACCGCCTCACTGACGTCCAATATCTCCATGGCAAGCTCATAACTTTCAATCCAAGCCTCAGGGGGTAAGTTGGTCGTATAATTAGACACCTTACATGGCCCCTTGAAGTCCTTAGGCAAACGGCATTCCGTAGAGCTGCCGTCAGGCAAGGCACACCAACTCCCCTAGATGAGGCGCCAGCCCCTACTAAGGCGGAAAGGTTTACCGAAGCCGACTCAGGGTTTACCGGGTAGTCTGCCACTGGTGTTAACCCCCACTGAGCCCGGCCCCTGTCCATGGTCTACTGAGCATCAGCCCGCGGCAAGTCCTCATTGGGAGGGTTGCATCGTTGTTCACTACTGGAAACCGCTGTCGACTCTATGCGCCGGCTATAGCTACGGCTAGGGATGGGTCTGGAGTGTACACGACTCCGACTATACGTGTACTTTTCCTGTTGAGCCACTGCTGTGTGTAGAAAATTAATTGCGTTTCGCGCCTCCTTAGCAAATGGCATCCCTTCAGCGAAGGGGAGTGCATCAAGGCTGGCAGCTGCCGCTACCATGTTCTCCACCGGGTTAGAATAATGGCCACGCGGTGTCACAAGGTGTCGTGGCGGGTTCCGATCCCTCCGGGGCGGGTCTTGCTATCGTGGCGCCTCAACATCTTGGGTTACAACCGATGGCGTGCTCGGCCTCGCTTCAGGAGTGTTGAAGAGGTTTCGGGGTTGAATAGGGAGGCCGACTTGAGCCCTTCTTTCAAGAACCGCCTCCGAAGCGCGTTGGTCTAAGCTAAAACGGAGGGCCTTGGCCCTTAGACATTCTGACTCAACGTTCATCTAGATTTGCAATGCGTTGAAATCCTCCTAGGCCTGAGCCATCAGCCCCTTAATCTGGGTAATTTCTGCATTGCGCTCTGCCTGATTTCCAGCTATTAGTTCAGTGGCCATCAGGGTTGTTAACTCATCGATTAGCTCCAGCAAGACCTGAGGCGGTGGCTTAGGAGGCCCGGCGTCCGGCGTGGCGGCTCCTGCCACCGCTCCGGATGTCGTGCTATTGAAAACCAACGCTAGGCCTGCCATGAATACGGTGGCTCGGCTCGGTGGGTCATAGGGCTCCGGAATACTGTCACCATCGGCATAGCCCCCGAGCCTGCCATCGTGAAGCTGGTAGATTGACTCCGCATCACCACTGGAGGATCCTTCGTCCGAAAGAGCCAAAGTTTCCCCTCCTAACACGGAATCTTGTCTGCCTTGCGTGAAGCCGACGAAGACGCTCCTCCGCTCGGGTTGAACACGGGCGGGTCGCGCACGTGGGGCCGGCTCGACGAGGTCGATGCAGACGTCCGGCCCGGGCGTAGATCCATGATGACCCACAAGTATAGGGGATCTATCGTAGTCCTTTCTATAAGTAATAGTGTCGAACCCAATGAGGAGCAGAAGGAAAGGATAAGCGGTTTCGAGTAAGGTATTCTCTGCAAGCACTGAAATTATCGGTGACAGATAGTTTTGTGATAAGATAATTCGTAATGAGTAACAAGTAACAAGTGTAGCAAAGGTGCAGCAAGGTAGCCCAATACTTTTTGTAGCAAAGGACGGGACTGGACAAACTCTTATATAAAGCAAAGCGCTCTCGAGGACACATGGGAATTTCTGTCAAGCTAGTTTTCATCATGCTCATTTGATTCACGCTCGTTACTTCGATAATTTGATATGTGGGTGGATAAGCGCTTGGGTACTGCCCTTACTTGAAAAACCTCCCACTTATGATTAACCCCTATCGCAAGCATCCGCAACTATGAAAGAAGAATTAAGGTAAACCTAACCATAGCATGAAACATATGGATCCAAATCAGCCCCTTACGAAGCAACACATAAATTAGGGTTTAAGCTTCTATCACTCTAGCATCCCATCATCTACTTATTACTTCCCAATGATTTCCCCTAGGCCCAAATAATGGTGAAGTGTTATGTAGTCGATGTTCACATAACACCACTAGAGGAGAGACAACATACATCTGATCAAAATATCGAACGAATACAAAATTCACATGATTACTTATGACAAGACTTATCCCATGTCCTCTGGAACAAACGGAACTACTCAAAAAGCATGTTCATGTTCAATATCAGAGGAGTATTAATTATCATAAAGGATCTAAACATATGATCTTCCACCAAGTAAACAAACTAGCATCAACTACAAGGAGTAATCAACACTACTAGCAACCCACATGTACCAATCTGAGGTGTTGAGACAAAGATCGAATACAAGAGATGAACTAGGGTTTGGAGAGGAGATGGTGCTAGTGAATATGTTGATGGAGATTGACCCCCTCTCGATGAGAGGATCGTTGGTGATGATGATGACAATGGCTTCGATTCCCCCCTATGGGAGAGAAGTTTCCCTAGCAGGACCGCCCTACCGGAGCTCTAGATTGGTTCTGCCCAAGTTCCGCCTCGAGACGGCGGCGCTTTGTCCCGAAAGCTCTCTCCTGCTTTTTTCCAGGTCAAAACATTTCATATAGGAGACGATGGGCGTTGGAGGAGCCATAGAGACCCCACAAGCCTGCTAGGCGTGGCCAGGGGGGCTTGTGGCCTGCTGGTGGGCCCCCTCTGGTTGATTCTTGCGCCAGTATTTTTTATTAATTCCAAAAATATTCTCCGTAAATTTTCAGAACTTTTGGAGTTGTGCAGAATAGGTATCTCAGATTTTTCTCCTTTTCCAGTCCACAATTCCAGCTGCCGGCATTCTCCCTCTTCATGTAAACCTTGTAAAATAAGAGAGAAAAGGCATAAGTATTGTACCATAACATGTAATAACAGCCCATAATGCAATAAATATCAATATAAAAGCATGATGCAAATTGGACGTATCAACTCCCCCAAGCTTAGACCTCGCTTGCCCTCAAGCGAAAGCCGAGATCGATGAATATGTCCACATGTTTAGAGATAGAGCTGTCGATAAAAATAAAATACGAACATGAGGGCATCATGGTCAACTTTAGAATAGCAATACTCATTGTATGAGATTCTATATACTAGAGTAACAATTCATTCACAAGATAAAGTATAAATCAAGAACTCTGTTGACAACCAACAAACTATGATGTCACTCATTGAAGCAATTGACAATTTATCATAACATCAAAAAGAGTCAATATAAGAGCTTGTAAAGCAAATCCACATACTCAATCATCTTTTAGTCTTTCAAAATTGCTAGCACTCACGTGGTACCCTTGAGGTCAAAGCTTCAATCGAACATAGAGAAAGATAGGGGCTTATAATTTTGCCTCCCAACTATTCACCCCAAGGGTGATGTCAACAATTATAACTCATGATCACCCACATCCGAGCGGATATATGAGTCTAGATCATTCCCCAACACATAATGCTTGCCAAGAAAGACGGAATATAGGAAGTGGTGAAGACCACCATAACTCTTGCATAAAGGTAAGTATTAGAAAGTAAAAGTAACAGATAGGCCCTTCGCAGAGGGAAGCAGAGGTTGTCATGCACTTTTTGTTTTTGGATGCACAAACTCTTAATGCAGAGGAATGCCATGTTGTATTCCCTTTGTGATAGCAACCTTTATTATGCAGTCTGTCGCTTTTATTTCTTCACTATTACAAGTTCGTACAACGCTTATTTCCGTTACAATAAAAAGATCACACATATTTAGGAGCAATTTTTATTGCCTTTTTGCACCTATGACAACTTACTTGAAGATCTTATTCAATCCATAGGTAGTTATGGTGGACTCTCATGGCAAAACCGGGTTGAGGTGTTTGGATGCACAAGTAGTATCTCTACTTGATGTAGAGGTTTTAGCTAATATGAGGTGGAATCAAGCACTACATGTTGAAGGATCTAAAACCATATAGCTTCTATCCGTAGGTAAGCAAACATAACCCATTATGTTGTCTTCCTTGTCCAACATAAACTTCTTGGCATGTAATATTTTAATGAGTGGTCACAATCATAAAAGATGTCCAAGATAATATATTTATATGTGAATATCTCTTTCTTTATCACTTCCTTTCAATTGCACCAATGACTAATTACTATGTTTGTTAACTCCCAACAAATTTCTGATCACCATACTTTTTAGGGATTTTTATTTCTATGCCCCTGGTTCCTTAGCGCTACTCATTCATCCCCATGCTCTTAACTTTTGCTCAATTTTCCCCACTTCCTTGCCCGAAACCCTCAGAACAGGTTACAACAGACGTTGCCATTGGGTCAATGCCTCTGACTGTTAACTCTGGCGAGTGGAGCCGCTCCCGCGCATGCAGATGACCACGGTCATGGGGTAGCACGTGTCCATGGGACTTGCCCAAAAAGTTACATCATATAAAGAGGGGCAACCACCTCCATCGCCCCTACCATTTCCCCCGAAATCCCCTCCCTGCCGCATCGTCTTCCTCTCCCCCACCGGCGTCGTCTTGCTCTCCTCCACTGCCTCCACCGCATCGTCTTGCTCTCCCCCACCGCATCCTCTTACTCACCTTCATCACCTCCATCTATCCGATGACGGAAGCTCATGGCGACGCCGGCGCAACGGCCGGAGATGTAGTGGAGCTGCAGGGCATGGTGACCACGGATGAAGTGAAGGACGTTGGCGGCATCCACGGCGGTGCGGGGAAAGTCACAACCGCTGCAGATGTGGAGAAGGAGGTGGCGGGCTCTGCCTCAGCGCTGCATAAGGCGACGACATCGAGCGGCGCAGTCCATCCCGATACCCTCGATGCGCAGCCTGGCGAGGAGCAGGAGGTATTTGCACTTGCCTTAGGATATTAGCTTGTAGAGTTAGTTGCATTGGTTAGATTGTGATTCATACGGTAGTTCAGATGGTTAGAGTAGTTGGTTTGATAGATGGGCTGGGGTTTTCTGTATTGGGGGGATTGGGGTTTTTGTACTAGTGTTTTTTGGATTACATTCTTTGCAAAAAAATGCTAGATAGATCTGTATGAGAGATAGGGATCTCTATGCTTCAATTCTACACAGATGTATGCTTATTAGATTTTGTTTTTAATGCTCATAGATTGGGTTTTTTAATGCTACAGACATGTATGCTTATTAGATTGGTCCTCTATGAGATTTGTTTTTGAATGCTACTCAGATTGGGGTTTTGAATGTCATATGCCCAAATGGAATGCATTGGTTAAGAATTTATTTGATTCATTAGTATATAAATTTGTCCACAATATGTACTTATATTAGCTCTGTTGTTCAATGTGTGTGCATGACAATGGAAGATGCAAATAGGATCATAGTATATTAGCCCTATGATCAATGTAAAATGCATGTCAAAATTTTCAATGGGATGTAATTGTATATTCAGGAGGATGATGGTTGGGGGGAAAAGAGGAAGCTGGACCTTACTGACTTCAAGGACCCGTACGATCCAGGGTATTGGATCGACCAAGAGTGTGAGGAAAGCCTGCTTGAAATTTAGATTGTTCATTTACCCTAGTTCCTTTGACATGGTGTATATGAAACTATAATGTATATATCTAAATTCATTCGTGTGTGCAGTACATCTCTAGAGAAGATGTGGATGTGGACAACTTCAAGTCCTTCAAAGCGAAGGAACAGGAGAAGATCAGGGCCAAGGGAGATGTTTACTACTACAAGAGTAGGACCAAAAATTGGCGCTGCCCCTACTGCACCACCAAGGCAAAGCCAAAGTCCGGTCGCTTCGTTCACCTTCTAGCTCATGCAGAAGATGTAGCCATCCACGGCGAGGACTACAAGATCAGGGGCCAGCATGTTGCCCTCGCAAAAGTCCTGACTCCCATTCCCAACTAATTGATGATGTGATCATGTATTTTAATGTGAACTTTGTGTGTTTGGTTGATTGGGAACTTTGTTTTTGAACTGGATGTGTTATATGGATGGTATGGTACTATGTGGTCTTCTATATATGCATGTGGCTATCTATATTGCTTATTTGTGTGTTTTCAAATTTGTCTTCTATGATCACACATGTTGTTTCACTGTTGCTTCATTGATCAGACATGATGCAAAGAATAAGAAAAAAGAGCAAATAGTCCATCATTTATCAACTATTCCAATAACAGAGCAAAAAACAACATTTGAATGAAGATGTAATGATTTTTGTAATAAAGGAGTACAAAAATTATTTGTCTCATGTTTTATAATCAAATGCATGCTTTTTCCCACCAGCATGTCTCATTATTTGATGTTTTGAACTGACATTCGACAGAACAGTATAAATTCAAGAAAATGCAAAAAAAAACTTGGCAAACTATCTATGTTTGTGTAGGAGATCATGTGTGCAAAATTTGAGGTGATTTAGAGGAGGTCAAAGAAATTTGAATTTGAGAAATGTGCTCCAAACGAGCTCCCAGGCTAGGGTAAACAGCCCATTTGTAATCAAGTTTTTTTGGACCTACTCTAAATCAGTCAAATGTTTTTTATTAACACCTATTCAATCTATATAGTGTAGATTTGAAGTCTCACTATTTTTTGAATTAATCTTCATATTTTTACATTTTCTTTTGAAAAAATACGCTTTGATAAAAAACTATTAAAAACACGTTTAAAATAAGAAAATGGAAAACTAAGTTCAGATCCTTCTTATTCACTTTGAAATAAAGCTTTGCTGATTTTTTCTAATTTTTCAGACCCTGTAGGTAACCCTACCTCCTCTCCTTGAACTCTATGAAATTTTGTACATGATAGCTCATATGTGTGAATGTTTTCTCATGAAAATTACCATAGACCAACTTTAAGATTTTTGCTTGGTAACATGTCACATAAGATAACATTGTGCGCAGGTTTTATATTTTTTTGATTTTTTTTAAATTAATGGTGATCATTTTTTTAAAATTAATGGTGCTCATTTTAAATTAATGGTGCTCATATCCAAGTAGTTTTTTTCATGAAAATGCCCATAGACCAAGTTTAGTATTTTTCCTCGATAGTGTGTCTTATAAAACAACGAACGGCAAAGGTTTCATATTTTTTCGATTTTTTTAATTAGTTATGCTCAGTCAAAGCCTTCGAAACCCCATTGACTAGCTCAAAACTCCTCTAAACCCCGTGGGGTTTCGCCTAACCCTAGCTCCGAACGTCAGCCGTCCGATCATACCCGAGCGCTAAGCGACAGCCCTCAGATGTGGTCTTCTAGAAGGAATTCGGTGGGTAGGCTCCGTGCCGTTGGATCACAAGGACGGCTCCGCATCGTTGGATCGTGGGGCAATCCGCGAGAGGCGATCCTATTGGTTGTGCTCGGCTGCTCGCCCACCACTGACTCCGCAAAAAAAATGGATCCTGTCTGTCAAATTGGTATTGGGCCCAAAAGGAAACCAAGCTCTGGTTGGGCCGTCGAATTGCGTCATTTTTGTTGCATCGTTTGCTCTATTTTTTGTGAACATGTTGGCTTTGTTTCTTGCTTGCATCGTTTGACATTACACAACAATTGACATTGCATAGAAAATTTAGTTCTTTTTGTTCTATACAAATGCAAAATGACCAAATTTATAAGGGCCACATTTATTTTTATCATGCAAAATGGCCACAAACTATTCAAAAATTGTCTCTTTTTGTTCATATAGTATATTTTTTGGGATTTTTTGATGTATTTGTTCATATAATATATATGACCATGGATTCCCACGCGTGCAATTAGCTTCTTTTTTTCTTATTTTCAAACCATCGTTTCCCATGCGTCTACACTCCCGATGTTGCGGTGGGTTTGAAAACGGGCTACTTCACATTGCCACGGCCAAATAACACATATCACTACGGCTATTTAAGCCACCCTCTGCCAATGCCATCCCTCATCCATCTCCCATCCTCTGCCATCTGCCCTTCTTGCTCTTCGCCCCCTTCTCCTTCTTCTGCACATCCCTCAGCCATGCAATACACCGGACAAACCTACCGCTTCCCACCCACCGTGCCGGAGAGGCTCTACCCTACCGGCGTGTACGTTCATCGCACACTACGTGTGTGGGAGATATCAAGGTGGAGGACCGCAAGGAACTTCACCGAGTTCTTCCTCGGGGCCGGCTACAAACACCTCCCGTGGGGATCCCCAACGATGTTCTATGTCGAGGAGGTCATCCAAAATGGGGTGGTGGTTGCTCTCCTTGCCCACTTCACCAACACATTCGACGCCTTCTACCTCCTCGACCGGGTATTTTGGTGTGGGTGTGAGTTCATCACTTTCAACGCCCACAACATGTTTACGGAGTACACCAACATTTTCCCCACCGCGTCAGGCATGCACACTCTTCCGTACCCCATCGACAACGCCTCAGAGGAGCAATGAAGGGCGCATGAAGGAGGAGTGAGGTGGAGAAGGCGGCGGCTAGGGCTCTAAACCCTCTATCTATTTTTTAATCTATGTTATGTTAATTAAGTTGTAATTGAACTATGTTGGAGATATGGGCTTGTTGGCCCTTTTATTAAGTTCTATTATTAAGTTTTCTATCTATTCTATTATTGAGTTCTTGCTAGTTTGAACTATGTGATTGTGATATGGGCTTGTTGGCCCTATCTACATATTTGTTGACTGTTTTCTTAGAGAACTCGCTTTGTTAGTTACCACCTAGCTAATGCATGCAGCCACAACGAAAAGGCTAAAACTGATCGTTAAAATGATGCTCTAAATCGAGGAGACAAGCGTGCAAGAAGAGAGTAACCAACAGCAGCGACTGTCAGTACATCCGTGGCGGCTGGCGTGCACAAAAGCGGCTCGGTCAGTGCATCATGGCGACACGCATCGGCGTATGTAGGCTCGGTTGGCGCATGCAGGCTCGGTCGACGCATGGTGGTGGCACGCATCGACCCATGTAGGCAGGCTTGCTGGGTGCATGCATAGCAGGCTTCTATCGTGGCGGCGCATGCAGGCGGTTTAATGCGAGGGATGGCCCAACAAAACCAGGTCCAAACGAAACCACGGTCGAACAGCAACACCACCCAACGCAGCCCCACTTGTCAGGTCCAACGGGTGACATAGTCCACCGCGGCCCCACTCGTCAGAGTTAACGGTCAAGCCATTGACCTGACGACAACGTCCGTTGTGACCTGTTCTGAGGGTTTCGGGCAAGGAAGTGGGGAAAAGTGAGCAAAAGTTAGGAGCGCGGGGATGAATGAGTAGAGCTAAGGAACCAGGGGCACTGATGTAAAAAAAAACCTACTTTTTATATGTGAAGTCATCACTCCCCATAAGATCATTATATATACCCTTTGCTTTTGTTCTATTATTGTTTATTAATGACTTTCAAGAGCATAGTGATCTAGCAAAGCCCTCTTATCAAAACTACTTTTTATTATATAACACTCAAACTTGCTTACATAAGGGAGCAAAAGCAAAACCTAAAAGGGGTAGATCATACTAAGAACTTTTATTCTACTAGATCAAGACAAAAACAAAAAGGATCGAACTAGGAAAGATAAAAAGGAAAAAAGGAAAAAGGAAAAAGGTGTGATGTGATACGATAACGGGGCGCCTCCCCCAAGCTTGACACAAACCAAGGGGAGTGCCCATCCCCATGTACTCAAGTGTCCTTCTTCGGGGTTGATGGTGGTGGAGTTGTTGAGGAGGTTGGAGGCTTGTCCTCCGTCTTCCAAGGCATAGGCTCACCATCGTAAAAAGATGAACATGTCTCCAGAATCCTCAAATCAGCAGCTAACCCCATTCTCTTAAATCTGTATTCATACTCACAGTTTTGGTTTTGCAGATCATAGATCTGGGCTTGGAGATGCTCAATTTTCTCGTAAAGCTTGAAGATGTGCTCTCCGATGTCCTTGGCATCCAGCTTATATTTATGGGTAAACTCCAAGATCATCACATGATTGGCATTGCCTCGAGCCTTGTTTCCATGCTTCCGGTCTTCTTCGGCCCCTAAATGTCACGGATGTGCAGCACCCCCTCACGCATCTCAATGGTTTGAGGGTGTTGCAACACCTCCGTAAGATAAGGGTTGATGACCTTCTCGAAAAACTTGTCCTTCGGAGCACCCGGGACGCCATCACAATCTAAATCTGCTGCAAAAACAGCTCAAAACGAAAACAAGAGGTATTGTCGTGATATGAAAGTCGAAACCTTCGGGAGATTATATAATGAATCTTTTCCGTCCCGAAGGGATGTTCCACAAGAAAACGGAGTCCGGGGGTGCCCGAGGTGATGACAAGCCCCCTAGGTGTGGCCAGGGGGGTGGTCGCGCCTAGCAAGCTTGTCGCCTCCCCGTGCGTCCTTCGAACTGCTTTTTATTTTCCTAATTTTTTAAACATTCCAAAACTGAATAAAATTTCTATTGGGAAAGTTTTGGAGTCGGTTTACTTACCGTACCACGTACCTATTCCTTTTCAGAGTCTAAAACGTTCTAGTAAGTCTCCCTAATATGCTCTTCGGGAGTTATGGTATTGATAACATTGGTTTCGACATTAATGGGAGTACCTGAAATATAGTGTTTGATTCTTTGCCCGTTTACCACCTTCGGATTTGTGCCTTCGGCGTTGTTGATCTTGATGGCATCGGAACGATATACCTCCTTGACGATATAAGGCCCTTCCCGTTTGGAGAGAAGTTTACCTGCAAAAAATCTTAACCGAGAATTGTATAGCAAGACATGATCACCTACATTAAATTCATGCTTTTGTATCCTCTTATCATTCCATCTCTTAACTTTCTCTTTAAACAGCTTGGGATTCTCATAGGCCTGGGTTCTCCATTCATCAAGTGAGCTAATGTCAAATAACCTCTTCTCACCAGCAAGTTTGAAATCATAGTTGAGCTCTTTGATTGCCCAATAAGCTTTATGCTCTAGCTCTAGAGGTAAGTGACATGCTTTACCATATACCATTTTATACGGAGACATACCCATAAGATTCTTGTAAGCAGTTCTGTAAGCCCATAATGCATCGTCAAGTTTCTTAGACCAATTCTTCCTAGATCTATTAACCGTCTTTTGCAAGATCAATTTAATTTCTCTATTGCTTAATTCTACTTGACCACTAGACTGAGGATGATAAGGAGATGCAATTCTACGATTAACATCATAGTTAGCAAGAAATTTACGGAAAGCACCATGAATAAAATGTGAACCACCATGAGTCATTAAGTATCTGGGGACTCCAAATCTAGGGAAAATAACTTCTTTAAGCATCTTAATAGAGGTGTTGTGATCAGCACTACTAGTTGGAATAGCTTGTACCCGCTTAGTAATGTAATCAGCAGTAACTAATATATGAGTATACCCGTTGGACGTTGGAAAAGGTCCCATATAATCAAAAACCCAAACATCAAATGGTTCAATAACAAGAGAGTAATTCATAGGCATTTCCTGACGTCTACTAATATTGCCAATTCTTTGACATTCATCACATGAAAAGACAAACTTACGAGCATCCTTGAAGAGAGTAGGCCAATAAAAACTAGATTGTAATACCTTATGTGAAGTTCTATCTCCAGCATGGTGTCCTCCGTAGGCCTCGGAATGATAGTTCTGTAGGATCTGTTCCTGCTCGTGCTCAAGTACACAACGTCTAATAATACCATATACTCCTTTATAAAGGTGTGGGTCATCCCAGAAGTAATGTCTTAAATCGCAGAAAACATTTTTCTTTTGCTGGTATGTGAAACTAGGTGGTATAAATTTAGCGATGATGTAATTAGCATAATCAACATACCAAGGAGCATTATGAGAAATATTTATAACAGCTAATTTTTCATCAGGAAAGCTATCATCAATAGGTAGTGGGTCATCAAGAACATCCTCTAACCTAGACAAGTTATCTGCTATGGGGTTATCAGCACCCTTTCTATCAACAATATGCAAATCAAATTCTTATAGCAGAAGAACCCACCTAATAAGTCTAGGTTTAGCATCTTTCTTTTCCATGAGATATTTAATAGCAGCATGATCAGTGTGAACAGTTACTTTAGAATCAACAATATAAGGTCTAAACTTATCACAAGTGAACACAACTGCTAAAAATTCCTTTTCAGTGGTGGCATAGTTTCTTTGAGCACTCTCTAGAGTTTTGCTAGCGTAATGAATAACATTCAATTTCTTATCAACTCTTTGTCCTAGAACAGCAACTATAGCATAGTCACTAGTATCACACATAATTTCAAAAGGTAGGTTCCAATCAGGTGGTTGAACAACAGGTGCAGAAATCAAAGCATTCTTGAGAATTTCAAAAGCTTCCACACAATCATCATCAAAAACGAATGGAACATCTTTTTGCAAAAGATTAGTGAGAGGCCTAAAATCTTAGAGAAATCTTTAATAAATCTCCTATAGAAACCAGCATGACCAAGGAAACTTATTATACCTCTTATATCCGTAGGACATAGCATTTTTTCAATAGCATCAACTTTAGCCTTGTCAACTTCAATACCTCTTTCAAAAAATTTATGTCCCAAGACAATGCCTTCATTCACCATAAAGTGGCACTTCTCCCAATTCAAGACAAGATTAGTTTCTTCACATCTCTACAAAACTCGATCAAGGTTGCTCAAACAATCATCAAAACAAGTTCCGTAAACGGAAAAAAACATCCATGAAAACCTCAACAATCCTTCCACAGAAATCAGAGAATATGGCAGTCATGCATCTTTGAAAAGTAGCAGGTGCATTGCATAAACCAAAAGGCATATGTCTATAAGCAAAGGTACCAAAAGAGCACGTAAAGGTGGTCTTCTCTTGGTCCTCTTTTGACACAGGTATTTGAGAGAAACTAGAATAACCATCTAGAAAGTAGAAATGTGTGTGTTTGGATAATCTTTCCAGCATTTGATCAATGAAAGGTAGAGGGTAATGATCTTTCCTAGTAGCTTTATTGAATTCCCTAAGATCAATTACCATTCTATAACCTATAACAATTCTCTACGGGATCAATTCATTTTTTATCATTAGGAACTACGGTAATACCTCCTTTCTTAGGGACACAATGAACGGCACTAACCCATCTACTGTCAGCGATAGGATAAATGATACCTGCCTCCAGAAGCTTTAATATTTCATTTCTTACCACTTCCTTCATTTTAGGATTCAACCTCGTTGGTGATCAACAACTGGTTTAGCATCAGGCTCCATTTTAATTTTGTGTTAACATAGAGTGGGACTAATCCCCTGAAGATCATCAAGAATATATCCAATAGCAGCACAGTGCTTCCTCAGAGTTTTCAACAATCTCTGTTCTTCATGCTCTGAAAGGTTAGCACTAATAATAATAGTATATATCTTCTTTTCATCAAGATAAGCATATTTTAAAGTATCAGGTAATTATTTAAGCTCAAACACGGGATCACCCTTGGGTGGAGGGGGATCCCCAAGTATTTCAATAGGCAAGTTGTGTTTTAGGATAGGATGTTGATCAAAGAAAATCCTATCTATTTCATTCCTTTCATTCATATGCATGTCATTTTCAGGGTCTAGCAAATATTGCTCTAAAGGATCAGTAGGAGGCACCACAATAGAGGCGAGACCAATAATTTCATCCTTACTAGGCAATTCTTTATCATGGGTTTGTCTATGAAATTTAGAGAAATTAAACTCATGAGACACATCCCCAAAACTTACGGTAACTGTTTCCTTCTCACAATCTATCCTGTCATTAACGGTATTCAAGAAGGGTCTACCAAATATAATGAGACAAAAATCATCTTGTGGGGAACCAAGAACAAGAAAATCAATGGTATATTTTATTTTCCCACACAAGACTTCAACATATCTAATAATCCCAACTAGTGATATAGTATCTCTATTAGCAAGTTTAGTTGTAACATCAATTTCCTCTAACTCGGCTGGTGCAATATCATTCATAATCTCTTTATATAAGGAAAAGGGAATTGCACTCACACTAGCACCCATATCACATAAGCAATGATAACAATGATCTCCTATTTTAACAGAAACAACAGGTGTGCCAACAATGGGTCTATGTTTATCTTTAGCATCAGGTTTAGCAATTCTAGCACCTTCATCACAAAATTGAATAGCATGCCCATCAATACTATCAACCAAGAGATCCTTGACCATAGCAATACTATGTTCAACTTTAATTTGCTCAGGGGGTGTAGGTGTTCTAGCACAGCTCTTACGAACCACAGTTGAAGCTTTAGCATGATCCTTTATTCTAACAAGGAAAGGTGGTTTCTCAATATAAGCAGTGGGAATAACATGATCAACATTATAAGTAATAGTTTTATCTTCAACTTTAATAGGTTCAACTACTTTCACTTCAATGGGAGGATCATATTTAAACCACTTCTCCTTAGGGAGATCAACATGAGCAGCAGAAGATTCACAAACAGAAGCTACTATCTCAGAGTCAAGTCCATATTTAGTGCTAAATTCATGAAAAGCATCGGGGTCTATGAAGGATTTAACACAATCAAACTTAAGGTTCATACCTGACTCCTTACCTTCGTCGAATTCCCAATCTTCAGAGTTGCGTTTAATTCTTTCCAATAAATCCCATTTGAAGTCAATATCTTTCTTCATATAGGAACCAGCACAAGAAGTATCAAGCATGGATTGATCATTACGAGAAAGCCGAGCATAAAAATTATGAATAATAATTTCTCTCGAGAGCTCATGATTGGGGCATGAATATAACATTGACTTAAGCCCCCCCAGCTTGAGCGATTCTTTCTCCTTCACGAGGCCAAAAATTATATAAATATAATTCCGATCACGATGAACTAGATGCATAGGGTAGAACTTCTGATGAAATTCCATCTTCAATCGGTTGTAGCTCCATGATCCAATATCATCACATAGCATATACCATGTCAATGCCTTTTCCTTCAAACATAAAGGAAAAACCTTCTTCTTAATGTGATCCTCGGGCAAACCTGCAAGCTTAAATAATCTACAAACTTGATCCACATAGATTAGATGCAAATCAGGATGTAGTGTTCCATCTCCTGCATAAGGATTAGCTAGCATTTTCTCTATCATACCCGAAGGAATTTCATAATAAATATTTTCAGTAGGTTAAGTAGGTTGAGGGACAACTCTTTGTGTTTCCGGTCGAGGTGAAGATACCCCGAACAAACCCCTCAAAGGATTACTTTCCATAGTGACAAGTGACAGTAAATTTCAGCACACTATATAAATTTTTCCTTACCAAAGGTGCTTCACTCCCCGGCAACGGCGCTAGAAAAGAGTCTTAATGACCAACAAGTATGGGGTATCTATCGTAGTCCTTTCGATAAGTAAGAGTGTCAAACCCAACGAGGAGCAGAAGGAAATGACAAGCGGTTTCCGGTAAGGTATACTCTGCAAGCACTAAAATTATGTGATAGATAGTTTTGTGATAAGATAATTCGTAATGTGTAACAAGTAACAAGTGTAGCAAAGGTGCAGCAAGGTAGCACAATCCTTTTTTTTAGCAAAGGACAGGCCTGGACAAACTCTTATATAAAGCAAAGCGCTCCTGCGGACACATGGGAATTTCTGTCAAGCTAGTTTTCATCATGCTCATTTGATTCATGTTCGTTACTTTGATAATTTGATATGTGGGTGGACCGGCGCTTGGGTACTGCCCTTACTTGGACAAACCTCCCACTTATGATTAACCCCTATCGCAAGCATCTGCAACTACGAAATAAGAATTAAGGTAAACCTAACCATAGCATGAAACATATGGATCCAAATCAGCCCCTTACGAAGCAACGCATAAACTAGTGTTTAAGCTTATGTCACTCTAGCAACCCATCATCTACTTATTACTTCCCAATGCATTCCCCTAGGCCCAAATAATGGTGAAGTGTTATGTAGTCGACATTCACATAACACCACTAGAGGAGAGACAACATGCATCTCGTCAAAATATCAAATGAATACCAAATTCACATGATTACTTATAACAAGACTTATCCCTTGTCCTCGGGAACAAACGGAACTACTCACAAAGCATGTTCATGTTCAAGATCAAAGGAGTATTAATTATCATAAAGGATATGAACATATGATCTTCCACCAAGTAAACCAACTAGCATCAACTACAAGGAGTAATCAACACTACTAGCAACCCACAGGTACCAATCTGAGGTATTGAGATAAAGATCGGATACAAGATATGAACTAGGGTTTGGAGAGGATACGGTGTTGGTGAAGATGTTGATGGAGATTGACCCCCTCTCAATGAGAGGATCATTGGTGATGACGATGGCTTCGATTCCCCCCTACGGGAGGGAAGTTTCCCTGATAGGACTGTCATGCCGGAGCTCTAGATTGGTTCTGCCCAAGTTCCGCCTCGAGACGGTGGAGCTTCGTCTCGAAATATCTCTCCCGATTTTTTCCAGGTGAAAAAGCTTCATATAAGAGAAGATGGGCATCAGAGGAGCCATAAGGGCCCCACAAGCCTGCTAGGCGCGGCCAGGGGGTGGCCGCGCCTAGCAGGCTTGCGGCCTGCTTGTGGCCCCCCTCTGGTTGATTCTTGCGCCACTATTTTTTAGTAATTCCAAAATATTCTCTATAAATTTTCAGGACTTTTGGAGTTGTGTAGAATAGGTATCTTAGATTTTCTCCTTTTCCAGTCCAGAATTCCAACTGTCGGCATTCTCCCTCTTCATGTAAACCTTGTAAAATAAGAGAGAAAAGGCATAATTATTGTACCATAACGTGTAATAACAGCCCATAATGCAATAAATATCAATATAAAAGCATGATGCAAAATGGACATATGATTCCGCCGATCTTACCGATGAACACGTGAATCTTGCCGAAAGGAACCCGATACCCGTACTCGACTGAGTCGGCCTCCGGTCCCCATCCTGCATCGTCGATGTAGAGCTTGCCGCGGCGACTCTTCGTCATCATGCCGATGGCGTATCCCTCAATCCCTGGGAGAGAGCCCTTTGAGAATTCAACACCACCATGCGCTAGCTCCATGGTGGGCGCCAACTGTCATGGTTTTGTCACGGCAGATGTCTGAAGACTTAGGTTCGAGGCCATCTCTAAGGCGGTGGACTCAAAGGGGTTGATCGGGACGAGAGACGCGAGTTTACCCAGGTTTGGCCCTTTGAGAAGAGGTAAAAGCCTACGTCCTGCTTTGTGTTGTATTGATGGAGTATCGATTACAAGGGAGCGATTTCGCCTAACCTAGCTCTTGATTGGTTGGTTTCTGCCTAAGCCGTCCCTGGTACTCGCCTTTATATAGGAGGTCAAGGCCTAGGGTTTACAAGAGTCCAAAACCAACTCATCCAAGGTATTCGACCCTATCTCTAAGCCCCCTTGCCTTCCTAGACAAGCCGTCTCCAGGCGGCTTACACACTCGGGTCTTGCACTAGCTTCTATCTTTGGGCCTTCATCTTGGCCCATCTGGTAAACTGCCATGCGGCCTAGCATTCAGTATTTCGGCCCACCTTAAGGATCTTGATTATGAGCCGCCAGGTGTGACCCGGCCCCTCCTGGGTGGGTCTCATCATGGGGTTATATCCCTAACAAGTAGCTATGTGTTCAATATCTCTATCTCCCTTTCTCTCTCGTGTTCTTGAGATGACACAATCTTGATGTATCACGGGATTTGTTAATATAGTCGAATCATATGGTGTTCTTCCCTTGTCATCTTGTTGTGATGAATTAAATCTTTCCCTTTGAGATCTCGTTATGTTGGATTGAATATTTTGGTGTGAGAACACTTTTTGTATGTCTTGAATGCGGATACCCGTAGTGAGGCATTGGGGTATTCAAGTGATTCACTTGATATATGTTATGGCATCAACTTGTGGATTCCGGTGACCTTAGAGATCTATGCATAGAGGTTGATTGCATGTTTTCATACCATGTTCACTGATAGAAATCTTGGGGGTGCTCCTTGAAGTTCTTTGTGTTGGATTGAATATGATATATCTGAGATTGTTTGATGCATGTCGCATATTTACCCACACATACTTGAGGTGACATTGGAGTATCTAGGTGACAGTAGGGTGGATTGATATGTATCATTGGTGTTATTTTAGTACAAACTCCAGGGCTGTTTGTGACACTTATAGGAATAGCTCAAAAGATTGATCAGAAAGAATAACTTTGAGGTGGCTCTTCTACCTACACCAATTTCATCTATTTGTTCTCCGCTAGATAGGAACTTTGGAATGATTCTTTGTTGCACGTTGAGGGATGATCATATGATTCAACTATGTTAGCATTGTTGATAGATTGCACTAGTGAAAGTATGAACACTAGGCCTTATTTCCAAGCATTTATATAGCATTTTTATCGCTGTTTTAAACTTGTTACCTTGCTGTTTTTATATTTTCAGATTAGAAAAAACTATATCTACTATCCAAACTACACTTGTATCACCATCTCTTCGCCAAACTAGTGCACCCATACAATTTGCCATTGTATTGGGTGTGTTGGGGACACAAGAGATTTCTTGTATTTGATTAATGGGTTGCTTGAGAGAGACCATCTTCATACTACACCTCTCACGGACTGATAAACCTTAGGTCATCCACTTGAGGGAAAATTGCTACTGTCCTACAAAACTCTACGCTTGGAGGCCTGACATAGTCTACAAGAATAAAGTTGTGTAGTAGACATCAAGAGTGTTGAGTTCTACCGTAGGTGCATCGCATGCAAATTAAAATTTTCCTACACGCAGAACATCCAAGAACATGCTACGGAGATGGATCATAGATTGTTACCACTAGACGCGCAGTGCTGTGCAGCGGAAGTAGAGTTGGGGCAGCGCGTTCGTGTGGTCTGTATCCTCCTCGTCCGATCTCCCTCAAACAGCCGTTCTGATCTCCCTCGAACAGCCGGTCACCGGATCCCACGTACAGGTTCGCCAGAGTGGTGCAAGTGCACCGCCTCTAACGGTATCCGCGCGTGCAGGAGGAACACTCGTGCGGCGGACTGCTAGGTCCGATTACACGGTCGGCGGCAGCGAGTGGAGGTGGCTATTCGCAACACATGCAAACCCTAATGACAGCACCAAAGCGATCACTCGGATGGGTGTGCTGCACCTCCACTATATATAGGCATCCGGCGCGGGCTCAACTCTTGGGCCTCGCACGGATCCTAAAGCCCACGTGTTCCTTCCCTTAAGCGTGCGACCCTTTAGGTTCTCGTCCACTTGGTCGCGAGTTAGATGGCTTCCAACTCGACCGGTCGGTAGCGGCCTCTAGCAAGACGTGCCGACTCCAAGTGTCTGATGAAGCTGGTTAGGCGAACCTGTACTTCACACTTCTGTTCCCTTTGCCATACGATATATGTTGTCGTGCACAAGGCGATATGGTCACCCTTGTTGCAACACGACCTCTTTCTCGTTCCGATGAATCCGACCAACACTTCGGATTATCTCATAATCCTCATCACATGGCCATGCTTATCCAGGTCGGATCACCCGAGGGGCCTAGAGTATATCTCTCCTAGTAGGAGGGGCAAATCCCATCTTGCTCGACCATATCTCGCAGCATGGGTCTGGACAAGCCCGAAACCTACCTTTGTAACTAGCCAGTCACAGAGTAGCATTTGGTCGGCCCAAAGCAAGTCTGTCACCATCCCGAGTACATGTGCCAGCTCAGGTCTTAGGACATAGAACGTATGTCATACTAGAGACTCACAGATGACCTATCGTTGCGTCTCATAGTTGGGTTTGTCCAACTTAGACCTTATCTCGACTCGGATCCGACCACGTCGAATCCGACCAGACCTTTCTGAGTCCATATTATCTGGCTAGCATCCAATGCTACATGGTCAGTGATACCGGACCATCCACTGTGTCATATGCTAGTCTGATTAGTTGTGTGTCCACACAACCCTATGGACTAGGGATCATTTAGGACCGTTATCATACAATGCATAGTCTCACAAACAAGTCACGTACTTGTTAATACATATCAATGATAATGTCCAAGGGCTATCTTTATTCATAAACACATAGGAAATATCATCATACATGATTGCCTCTAGGGCATATCTCCAACAAAGAGCTCACAAAGAACTCCAAGATCTAGATCCAAGGGGTTCCCCTCACATAGAGGAGAAAGTGATTAGTGGAAATGTGGATCTAGATCTCCTCTCTTTTCCCTCAAGAACTAGCAAGGGTCATTGGAGGGATTGAGAGTTAGCAAGCTCGAAGAAGGTCATGAATGGGGGGCAAACACGAGCTCAAGAGATGGGTAATCATTGGGGAATAAGACCCCCTTGAATAGGTTCCACCAAATCCAACCGTTATGCACTCAGCCCGTGCATAAGTGGTAGTACCGCTCAGATGAGCGGTACTTCCGCTGGTACGGAAGCTCCAAACCACAACATGCAATAGAGAGAGACTCCAAGAGGCGATAGTGCCGCTGGAGCGGTACTACCGCTCCCACCAACGATACTACCGCTAGGTGTTGCAAGAGCGGGTGAAACCACGGTAGTAGAGACAAGCAGGGCGGTACTACTGCACAGAGTGATACTCCCGCCCATTACTGTCGTTCTACTACCGCTCCAAGGAATGCGCAGACCCGAGAGCAAAATATAAGCGGAAGAACTAGCAGTAGTGTAGAATGGAAGTACCGGTTAGCGGTACTACCGTGATACCAAGTGGTACTACTGCCTGAACAGAGAAATACTTCCCTAGAACTTAAAGTGCCATAACTTTTGCATACGAGCTCCAAATTGAGAAAACTCAAGCTTGTAGATAGCACACGACAAATACTATCCAAAGAGCAAAATGATATAGAGATGTCAAAATGCCAATGATATAGAGATGTGAAACCTCTATGAATGAAGAATCGACAAAAATTCCAACATCCAAAACATCATAGAAGAAGCATATGGACTCCGTTTTTGATGAACTCGAGCTTGTCATGAAGCTGACCATAAGCTCAAGAACCCACATAGAGAAAAACCAACCAAGACCCAAGAAATATGAAGATGCCAAGAATGCAATGGTTTGAGCTCTCAATGAACGATACGATCAAGCTACTCACTTGAGAGCCCCCCCTCTGATAGTACAACAATCGATCCTATAACCCGGTCTCCCAACTAACACACTGAAACCGGTAAAAATAGAAAACCTATCAAGGACAAACATTTGCCTTGTGCATAGTCCACTTGAGCTAGATGAAGACGATCTTGTCCTCCTCAAAATGGACCACCTTTTTTGATTGTGTTGACTCGATGAAGACTAGTTTATTGCTCCCCCATACTCCACTATGGGTGAGCTACTCTTCGGCACATCTTCACAAGTCCATTGTCACCACAATGGACGGCAAGCTTCAAGCATGATATCTCTCTATGATGCTTCACTTTAACTTGCACACCGCAACCTTGATGGCAATCACCACTTGATATCATCATCCATGGGTTGTATGGGATCTTCCTCTTGATGCAAGCCCATGGAAATATACCTAACCCCACAAATAACACTCACAAAGATCATGGATTAGTACACAACATGTAATGGACAATGCTTATGATACCATGGGATCACTTGATCCCACTTGGTAAATCTTGTATGCTTTGTGTGTTGATCAACTTGATTCACTCTTTGACTTAGTCTTGATCAACCTTGTATCTTATCTACTCAATGATCGATCTTTTGATAGAACCTTACATACAACTTTGGTCACCATATAAACTCCTTGAAACCAACACATGCACTTAAGAAAGTGCCTATGGACAAATCCTTTGAATATAACTCAAGGCAACCATTATTGCATAGGGATTGTCATCAATTACAAAACCACATATGGAGAAATATGCTATAACACAAGGCGTTGGCTATTTCAACACCAATGGATTGAATGGGAAGAAGGTCAATACCCGAAGACGAAGTTTGTTCCCCGAAAGGAGAAGTATGATCCTACTCTCCCCAAGGGAACAAAAGCTCAAGATGACCTTCCACCACAAGACCACAAGCTCAAGGGCAAGGACAAGCTTAAAGAGGAGATTGACACATTTTAATAAGAATCCCAAGCCATGGGAAAGTGGGTTCCCAAGGCTACTAAGATCTCTACTTCAACAAGTGCTACTTCAACTCCAAGGATCCCCATCAAGTTGATGTGGGTCCCAAAGAAGAGGAACTAGAGAAGTTCTTCAGGGGTGACTCCGCCAACAAAATTCACTCACATTCACAATTGGCAAGAACTAATGCAATCAACTCCAACCTTATGCAATAGTTCAAGGAGTAACATATTCCCTCATAGGTAAACAAGGGACAAGGTAATTAATGAATCAATGGACATCATATTACATGTGTTTCACTCCATGTCCATAGATATGCATGTATTTGTTCCTTTTGTGGGACTAACCCATGTAGGTGAGAAGAGTACAAAACAACAAGGATGACTCCAACTCAAGATGATCTTCAT
This sequence comes from Hordeum marinum, assembly GCA_022496015.1. Taxonomy (NCBI): domain Eukaryota; kingdom Viridiplantae; phylum Streptophyta; class Magnoliopsida; order Poales; family Poaceae; genus Hordeum; species Hordeum marinum. The sequence continues at coordinate 212,603,296 of CM039672.1, read as the reverse complement.
CAACTATGAGCATCCTCTACTATAACACCTACATGAAGTCTTCAACGACAAAACCCAAGGTTATTTTGTCCCTCTTAGGGGGATCACTACTGGAAATAGCAAATTTGTCGTCTGCCGGTTCTTTGCTCTCAGCTGGCAGACGACAAAGCAGCTATTTGCCATCAGTTTCCAGAAAGCAAACGGCAAAGAGCTAGCTGACGGCAAAGAAGCTCTTTGCCATCAGCTAGTTCTCTGTCGTCTGCAAGCGGACGGCAAACTAGCTTTGTCGTCCGCTAGCAGACGGCAAAGAGGAAGGGTGGCCCACTAACGGGTACCAGCTAACGGACAGTTTCTTTGCCCTCAGCTAGCGAACGACAAAAAATTAATGTTCGTTCCCCCGGCCCCACCCCACTATCTAGTCTCTTTGCCATCTGCTAGCAGACGGCAAAGAGATTACCTAACCCCCGTGCCCCACCCCTCTCTCTCCCTCCCTCAACTCACCCGCGCCGTCCCCTGTGCCCGAGCCACCGCCGCCCCTGCGCTACCCTCTCGGAGCCCCCGCTGCCGCCGGCCAGCCCTGCCCCTCGCCGCCCACCCTGTCGCCTCACCCCCTCTCTCTCCCCTCACCTCACCAGTGCGCGTCGCCTCGTGCCCGAGCTGCCCCCCCCCCCATGCACCACCCCCCGGAGCCCCCATCGCCACTGGCCAGCCCTACCCACCGGTGCCCGCCTCGTCGCCGGCCGCCCCTCCCAGCCCCGCCCCAGCCGCCCCTCCCAGCGGACGCAGGCCGCGGCCACCGTGTTGCCCCGCCCCATCGCCGGAGCCGCGCCGCGCCCCACCGCCGGAGCCGTGCCCCCCCCACCACCACCGGCATCGTGCCGCCCTGCCCTACCCCGCCACCGGCGTCGCGCCACCCAACCCCGCCCTGCCGCCGGAGCCGCACCGTCGCCTAAAAAGGTGTTTTTTTTCTTTATTTCTGCCTTTATGTTTATTTAGATTTAGTTTAGTTAGGTTTATTTAGATATAGTTTAGTTAGGTTTATTTAGATTTAGTTTAGCTAGGTTTAATTAGATTGTCGGGTGTCGAGGATCGGGGGTCGACCCCGACACGACACCACCGACACCTGACCCCCGACACGACACCCCGACACCCCGGCATGGCACCCCCGACCCCGACACGACACCCCCGATGCCCCAACCCCGACACGACACCCCGACCCCGACCCCGACACGACACCGCCGACACCCCCGAGACTCTGACGCCCCTAGATTTAGTTTAGGTTTATTTAGATTGTCGAGGGTCGAGGATCGAGGGGAAAAGGAGTCGAGGGTCGACCCCGACACGACACCACCGACACCCCGACACCCAACCCGACAACCCGACACGGCACCCTCGACACCCCGCCCCGACACGACACCCCCGACACGACACCCTGACCCCGACACGACACCCCGACCCCTAACATGACACCCCGACACCCCGACATGGCACCCCTGACCATGACACAACACCCCTACCCCGACACGACACCCCCGACACCTCGACCCTGACACGACACCCCCGACACCCCGACCCCGACAAGACACCCCCGACACCCCGACCCCGACACGACACGGGTCATATATTTGTGAATTATGAGTTAGGTCATATATTTTTTGATTTTGTTATACAAAACATAATATTTATGTTGATCAGGTGGATTTAAATGTGTAGTTGTTTCGTTGCTGCGAGGGTCTGGTGTTCGATGACCTCCCCGTGCGTTCGACGAGCTCCGCCCCTGCGTTCGTGGTGAGCACAAATGACATCTCCTCTTGCCCCCTTCATTTCCTCTGTTCCGGTCTTCGTGTCGATGAAACTTGCTAGCTATAGGTGTCTTCAATCATCAGTATGCGTGACCACTATGCGTCTCCCATTCGAAAGGGTTGCATCTATAAATATGCATTCATTAGCATATTTATAACCGTGATTCTTTTGAATTGTCCAACGTTATCCATGGACAGCCCGAGTATGTGTAGATTGGGTTCATTTTCCCATATGCTCTGCTCCAGATCCGATGCAGAATTTCATCAGAGCCTCCCTGTTGTTCTCCGGGTACACATCCTCTTTGCTTATTGCCGAGATGTGTATCAGGAGAACAGCAGGGAGGTGCTACCAAAATTGTGCGTCGAATGCGGATCAGGGCATGGGAAAACGAACCCAATCTACACATACTCGGGTGGGATTAGGACCTATCTTTACCTACTAGCGTCTAGGTTGCATCGACGTAATAAAACTGACAAACTCTATTAACTGATGAATATGGTTTGCTGAATTATGTATATATTTTTTGTGTGTCCACTATCTAGGCAAGATGAGTGATCGTGGGTGGATGTACACCGGTCACACTAGTCAGAAAGACATGACCCATGAATGGATAACAAAAATCAAGGAGTTTGTGAGAGTCGCATTTGCAAATGGACAGAAAACAACCCGGTGCCCTTGTGTTGATTGCAACAACTGTAAGAAGAAGTCAGAGTTTTAAATGATCAAACACCTGCAGAAGTGGGGTTTTACGCCTAATTATACGGTCTGGACATTTCATGGTGAGTCTGTCCAACGTGCCAAAGCTGAGGTGGTTTGTCGTCGCACCGACGAGCATGGTACCAAAATCGAAGACATGGTGCAAGACTTTGATGATGCTCGGGATTTGGAAGATGAGATGGAGGAATCTGCAAAGGCCTTTTATGAAATGTTCGAGTCTTCAAAATGTCCTATCCACGAGCACACTGAGCTTTGTCAGCTAGATGCCATCGCACAAGTAATTGCTCTGAAGGCTCAGTTCAACTTGGGCAGAGAATGCTACAACGCGATGATGATGATATTTGGACGCTTTCTACGCAAAGGCCATGTATTGCCACCAAACTTGTACGAGTCGGACAAAATCCTACGTGCACTTAAGATGCTCTATGAGAAGATAGATGCGTGTGAGAATGGATGTGCCTTATTTAGGCTTGAGTATGCGGGCTTGAACTATTGCCCCATTTGCAATGCTTCCAGGTATGTTCTGGTAGACAACGGTATGGGTAAGAAGAGTCAGACCAAAATCCCCATTAATGTTCTTTGGTATCTGCCAATCATACCAAGACTTCAATGTCTTTTCATGGTCGAAGAGACGGCCAGACAGATGACGTGGCATAAATTGGGCAAAAGAACAGAACTAGATGCAGATGGGAATCCGATGTTGGGACACACTTCAGACGCTTTTGCGTGGAAGCACTTCGATGCATTACATAAGGATAAAGTGGTAGATCCAAGGCATCCTCGAGTTGCCATCAACATGGATGGGTTCAATGTGTATGGTATGACGGCAGCACAATACAAATGTTGGCCTGTATTTGTCATTCCACTCAATCTCCCCTCGGAGAGATTGTGAAAAGAAAAAACATTTTCTCGGTGTTGATAATTCCAGGGACCAAATATCCAGGGAAGAATATGAATGTGTACATGCAACCGCTTAAGGATGAATTGCAAGAAGCCTGGGATAATGGGATCAAGACATACGACGCCGCTACAAAAAGAACTTCAAAATGCATGTGTGGTACATGTACTCGATGCATGACTTGCCGGCGTATGCGCTATTCGTTGGCTGGTGTGTGCATGGAAGGTTTCCATGCCCCACATGCAAGGCAGCTCTTCAGTTCCGTTGGCTGGAGGCGGGTCGCAAGTTTTCTTGCTTCGACATGCATAGACAGTTCCTGGATCCTGACTGTTGGGGATATGACCCGCCTCAGAGGCTCCGGGTCATGTTGCTGGCTCGTGAGCCAGCCCAAAGGTGAGCCGTAAGACTAGTGGCCCAGGGAGATAGGCGGCTCAAGGTGTGGGCCGTACAACGGCCCGGACGGAGAAGACCCGGGCGTGCAAGGCGACTCGCAGACGGCTTAGACAAGAAGATAGAGAGAGACTCGGTTAGCAATTGTATGACCCGGTGGTCCTGACCTCTTATATAAAGGCAGACCCGGGGCAACTTAGAGGCAGGTAATCAAGAACTAGGTCAAGCTTCTAGCTCCTTGTAATCGATACACAAGCAATACATACAAACACAAGCAGGACGTAGGCTATTACCTCGATTTGAGGGGCCGAACCTGGGTAAATCCGTGTCTTTCGTCCCGACTAACCCCTTTGAGTCCACCCCGTTAGCGATGGCCTCGAACCTAAGTCCGTTCACCCGGACATCTGTCGTGATAAAGCTACGACAGTTGGCGCCCATCGTGGGGCTAGGGCTTGGTGGTGTTGAGTTCTCAAAGGGCTCTCTCCCAGGGCTCGAAGGATACGTGGTTGGAAGGATGAGCAAGAGTCGCCGCGGCCGGCTCTACATCGACGACACCGGCTAGGGGCTTGATGCTGGCTCTGTGGAGTATGGATTCCGGGTTCCGTTCGGCGGGATCTAGGTTTTCATCGGAAAGGTTGATGGATCTACACCCGGGCCGGACCTCTGCACCAACATCGTCAAGCCGGCTCGGCGTCTCCAATCTACGGGTGTTGTGCGGCCTGCCTGTGCCCACCCAGGTCAAAGGCATGTTCTCGTGGGCTTCACTCAAGGCATGTACCTGGAAGTGTCCGGGTCACAGGGAACTCTCGTTTGCTCGGAAGATGAGTCCTCTAGTGGGGAGACAGAATCAGTGCATCGGCTCGGTAACGGTGGCCTTAGGGGCTGCTACGACACCTATTCTGAGATAGAGGACTTTGAGTCGGATGGTCTGAGACCCCAGGTTCATGCGGCAGTGTTCATGGCAGGATCGGCTGCAGCCGCCGGTGACACAGCAGCGGGAGCCGCCGCAGCGGGTGATAGCCTGCCGCTATCGGCTCAGGTTCTAGTGGAATTGATGGACGAGCTTACAGCTCTCATGGCCACAGAAGTAACTCCGGATAATCAAGCAGCTAGGAATTTAGAGGTGGCATGGATCAAGGGTCGGATGGCAGAGGAACGGCAAAGGATGGCCGAGCTGAAGGCCCGAATGGAAGAGGAAGCGGAGCGTATCAAGGCCGATGCTTTCCGTCTGGAGCTGGAGCAAAGGTTAGTGGCTGCGGTGCACCGGAGGAGGCATCAATCCCGTCTGCCAGAACGTTATGAAGCGAGGAACCTTTTTAACACCCCGGTGTAGGGCGGGTTATGGGCGCGCCGGAAAGCCGCCCGATGGAACGCCCGGCGGCTCATCCACCCCATCATAACCAAATTTCACCTAGGGCTTTTCCAACACCGGCGGGTCATTACTCTAACCCGGCCGAGAACATGGTGGCAGCGGCCGCCCGGCTTGAGACAATTCCCATCCCGGATGAAGCACCCTTTGCGGAGGATGTGCAAAACGCCATTGGATATTTACAAACGGCCATGGCCCAACAAGAGAGGTATGATCATAGCCGGAGCCGGGTCCACTCCACCCCCCTCCCCGGTCGAAGTTTTAGCCGGCACTACGAGTCGCCGGCGTGTTCCAGCAGTCATCCACGTCGTGGACCACCTGAGGTTGAGCGGGCGGCTCCAGATGCACAAGCCCATGCGGACCAGGTGAGAGACACGCGAGAGGCGGAGATAGCGGCAACCCGTCCAGAGCCGGCGCTTTCCATCTCAATGGGAGTAGTTAGTACCAGAGCCGTAGGGGTGCCATGTCTAACCCCGGCTCTGAGAAGTGAACAACTACCAAAAGATTTAAAGGGTCCTCGAAAGGTTCCGAATTACACAGTTGATCTACCCCCTGAGACGTGGGTGGAAAGTTACGAACTAGCCATGGAGATGCTGGATGTCAATGAGGCGGTATGCGCAAAATATTTCATCATGATGCTTGAGGGTCCGGCTCGTACATGGCTGAAAGGTCTGCCGCCTAACACGATAAGCTCATGGGCGGAGCTGAGAGCGAAGTTTATTAAGAATTTCCAGGGGACCTGTAAGCAGCCTATGACCATTGTCGATTTGGACCATTGTGTTCAAAAGGAGAATGAGTCGGCCCATCATTGGGTCCGGCGGGTGTCAACCATTATTCACTCTTCAGAGCAGATCATGGCGGCTCAAGCGGTGCTTATTTTAGAAAAGAACTGTCATTTTATTCCATTGAAGCAGAAGCTCGGCCGGCTCAAGCGCACGTGTCAGGATATGGGAGAGCTCATGACGACCCTGACGAAGTATGCTGACTCAGATAACACCAAGGATCCAGGCTCGGATGATGAGAAAGCCAATCAAGGGAATAAGAACAATCAAGGGAAAGGTTTTGTGAACAATGGGAATCAGAATAAGCGGAAGAGCACTGATAGCGAGTCAGAGCTAGTGGCAAATACCAACACAGGACAGAACCATCCCAGGGGAGTGGAAAATTCAGGCCAAGGAACAGAGGCCCTTTTAATTTAGAGGAAGCACTTAGGAAGCCTTGTCTGGAGCATAGCACGCCTGACAAGCCGGCGTTGCATGCGTGGGGTGATTGTTTTATCATGCAGAGATTCAAAAACCAGCATTCCCAACCGCGTAATAATCAAGGCGGTGGCCCGCCTGGCGGCTCAGGGTACGGTGGGCCAGGGGCTGGATTCGACGCCGGCGGTTCAGGAAGCGGGCATCCGGGTCAGAGCAACCAAGGGGGGCACCAACAGCATCCTGGCAACAACAGCAATAACAACAATCAGCAGCAGCGCAATCAGTCTGGGTTTTAGAGTAACCCGAAGCAGCTCAGTTCTGGACAGTATCATGTATTCACGACCGGTCACAATAAATGAGACGAGAAGCTGCGTAGGCGAGCGGTTAATGCGGTTGCTCTGGCTCTCCCACGATATTTACCGTGGTCTGAGTATGACATAATGTGGAGCCGGGAGGATCACCCGCCGCGGGTAGATGACCCGGGCCGGCTGGCTCTAGTTGTGGCCCCCCAGGTGAATGGCTATATGGTGAATAAAGTGCTTATGGACGGAGGTAGTAGCATCAACATCCTTTATTATGACACTTTCCGATGGATGAAGTTGCTTGACAAAGACCTGAAACCTTCCTCCACCGTTTTCCATGGTGTGGTCCCGGGTAAATCGGCATACCCAGTGGGCCGGATTTCATTGGAAGTAGCTTTTGGCGATGAGCATAATTACAGGGTGGAGTCTTTGTGGTTCGAGGTGGTCAAAATCAAAAGTCCCTATAATGCACTATTTGGGAGGCCGGCTTATGCCAAATTCATGGCTAGGCCTTGCTATGTTTATTTGCAACTCAAAATGCCCGGCTTAAATGGTACAATTACCATTCACGGTAACAGGAAAACGGCTCTTGAGTGTGAGGAAGGAGATGCAGCGTATGCAGAGTCTAGTTGTGCTCAGGAGGAGCTGAAATTCTACAAGGAGAACGTTGACCCGGAGGATATGACCCCGCTGAAGAAGCCTACAATAGAAGTTGAGCCACCACTCAAGTTTTCAGCGGATGATACCAAGACAGCAGATTTCAATCCGGGCGACCCATCCAAGAAGTTCATCATTGGGGCTCACATGGATCCCAAATAGGAAAGCGCGCTCATCGAATTCATCCGTGAGAATCGGGACATCTTTGCATGGAAGCCTTTGGACATGCCGGGTGTACCGAGAGAGTTCGCTGAGCACAATCTTAATGTGGATCCAAAGTTTAAACCGATCAAACAGTTTCTACGACGGTTCAATGAAGAGAGACATAAAGCTATTGGGGAGGAAGTTGCCCGGCTCTTGGCCACAGGCTTTATAGTGGAAGTTTTTCACCCGGAGTGGTTGGCTAACCCAGTGCTAGTGCTAAAAAAGAACGGCACTTGGTGCATGTGTATAGATTACACAGATCTCAAAAAGGCTTGCCCGGCTGACCCTTTTGCGCTCCCTCGTATCGATCAAATTATTGATGCTACAGCCGGATGTGAAATTTTATGCTTCCTGGATGCATATTCAGGATATCATCAGATTAAGATGGCCATGAAAGATCAGGAGAAGATGGTGTTTATTACACCTTTTGGGGTGTTCTGTTACATCTCCATGCCTTTCGGGCTCAAGAGTGCCCAGGCGACTTACCAACGATGTGTGCAGAACTGCCTCCACAGTCAGATTGGCCAAAATGTTCATGCCTACGTAGATGACATCGTGGTTAAATCCAGAAAGAAGGAAACTCTCCTAGAGGATTTGAAAGAAACCTTTGACAATCTCCGGGTCTACAAGATGATGCTTAACCCGACGAAGTGTGTCTTTGGTGTTCCAGCAGGAAAGCTTTGGGGTTTCTTGGTCTCTGACCGGGGTATCGAGGCTAACCCGGATAAGATTAAGTCTATCACTTCTTTAGGGGAGCCGACGTGCATTAATGACGTTCAGCGCCTTGCAGGACGGATTGCTGCGTTGAGCTTCTTCATAAGCCGGCTTGGGGAGAAAGCCATTCCCTTATACCAGATGATGAAAAAGACAGACAAGTTTAGGTGGAGCAAAGCAGCAGCCGAAGCACTTGAAGCTCTTAAAAAACAGTTTACTGAGCCGCCAGTGTTAGTTGCTCCGGTTGATAAAGAGCCGTTACTCCTTTATGTGGCGGCTAACACAGAGCGGTCAGTGTAGCAATTGTGGTTGAGCGCAAGGAGGCAGGGAAGGAGTATCCTGTGCAAAGGCCGGTTTATTATATTAGTGAAGTCTTGGCAGAGTCTAAGCAGAGGTATCCACATTGGCAAAAGTTAGTGTATGGAGTTTTTATGGCCAACCGCAAGTTAAAACATTACTTTTAGGGGCACCAGATAACAGCGGTCAGTTCCGCCTCGTTGGGAGATATCATTCAAAATAGAGAAGCTACAGGGAGGATTGCCAAGTGGGCCTTAGAGTTGGGTCCTCTTAACATGTATGTTCCTCGTACAACAATTAAGTCTCAAGCGTTGGTGGATTTCATAAATGATTGGACCGAATGTCAAGCCCCCGAAGAGAAGCCGGATAACACGTATTGGACTATACACGTTGATGGGTCCAAGCAGCTAGAGGGGTCCGGTGCAGGAGTTGTTCTCACCTCCCCCAAGGGTGACAAGTTTTGTTATGTGCTCCGATTAATGTTCCCTTGTACTAATAATGCAGCTGAGTATGAAGCACTGCTCCATGGTCTCAGAGTCGCTAAAGAGATGAATTTAAGCCAGGTAAGATGTTTAGGCGACTCAGATCTGGTGGCTCAGCAAGTTTCAGGTACTTGGGACTCCAAGGATCCGCGGATGACAGCTTATCGACAGGCAGTTGAAATCATTGCCGGTCACTTCAAGGGGTACCAGGTGGATCACATTGATCGTCCCAGGAATGAGGCGGATGACGCTTTGTCACGGTTAGGCTCTCAACGAAAGCCGGTACCACCTAATGTTTTTCTGGATGTATTGCATCATCCGACTGTCAAGTTACCTTCCGAGGAAGATCTAGCTATTCCTGACCCGGAAGCGGAATTGGTGGCGGCTCTGCATGCTACCCCAGACTGGACTATTCCTTATTTGGCGTATCTGACACGCGGCGAGTTACCTTAGGAGGAGGATCTAGCCAGGAAGATCACCCGGCATTCTGAGTCTATGACGATTATCAATGGTGAGTTACATAAGTGTAGTGTGAGGGGTGTCTTTCAGCGTTGCGTTTCACCGGAGGAGGGCCGGCAGATCTTGAGTGAAATTCATGTTGGCGACTGTGGACATCACGCCGGGTCAAAATCTTTAGTGGCCAAGGCTTTTCGACATGGGTTTTTCTGGTTGACGGCTCACAAGGATGCAGAAGACCTAGTCCGTAAGTGTGACGACTGTCAGAAGTTTGGCCGGCGTGCTCATGTTCCGGCTCAAGAGTTGAGGATGATACCAATCACTTGGCCGTTTGCGGTCTGGGGGCTCGATATGGTAGGACCTTTCAAGAGATCCAAGGATAAGAAAACGCACCTTCTGGTGGCGGTTGATAAATTTACTAAGTGGGTAGAGGCAGAGCCGGTCAGCAAATGTGACGCGGCTACAACGGTTCAATTTATTAAGAAGCTGATCTATCGCTTTGGTTACCCTCACAGTATCATTACGGACAATGGAACAAATCTATCCAAAGGAGCTATGAAAGCGTTCTGTGAGAAGGAGCATATCCGGCTTGATGTTTCAACCGTGGCACATCCATGGTCTAATGGTCAGGCGGAACGAGCCAATCAGGAAATCTTAAGAGGAGTCAAACCACGGCTCATGGTTCCTTTGAAGCGGACACCCGGATGTTGGGTTGAGGAGTTTCCCTCCGTCTTATGGAGCATCAGAACTACCCCTAACAGATCTACAGGTTTCACGACTTTCTTCATGGTGTATGGTGCTGAGGCGGTTCTACCCAGCGATATCCGGCACGACTCACCAAGGGTGGCGGCTTATGTTGAGACGGACAATGAGGTAGCACGCTAAGATGCGTTGGATGCCTTGGATGAAGCACGAGAGTTAGCAGCAGCCAGGTCGACAATTTATCAACAAGACGTGCGACGCTATCATACCCGCAGGGTGAAGACTCGGACGTTCCAGGAGGGTGACCTGGTGCTCCGGCTGATTCAAGACCAATCTGGAATGCATAAGTTATCTCCACCATGGGAGGGGCCTTTTGTGATCAGCAGAAACCTTAACAATGGGTCATATTACCTCATTGACATCCGAGATGAATCGGAAACCACGGGTCAAGAGACATTGCGGCCATGGAATATCGCACATTTGCGACCATACTTTACTTAACAGGCATTGAAAGCCGTTATCATTGTATAGAGCATGCTTGCATGAGTAAAAGCTAGCATCCCCACAAAGACAGGGGCCTCTGCTCTTATGTATACTTTTGTGCATTCAAGATGAAATTTTTTCCGGCTCAAAAATTTGAGTTAAAGTGGTTTACTCGCCGTCAAAACGGCTGATCCGGCTTTATGCCTTATCAAGCACTGTAGCAGGGAGGCTTCTTGCCTTCGGGTATAGCTCACATCTCCCCTTCACAGTCGGCTTTTACGCTGGTGCAAGGAGGCTTCTTGCCTTTTAGCTCACTTCTCCCTTGCACAGCCGGTGATATGCCCAATTAAGCAATGTTGCAAAGAGGCTTCTTGCCTTCGGGTATAGCTTACTTCTCCTTTGCAGAGCCAGCTGTTATTAAACTGTCGCAAGGAGGCTTCTTGCCTCCGGGTATAGCTTACTTCTCCCTTGCATAGTTGGCTTTATGCCTAGTTTGGTTACATTAAGCGTTGTTGTTGATGGAGGCTTCTTACCTTTGGTATAGCTTACAAGACCCTAAGACAACAGCGTGTACACCAAATTCCAGTTGCTTATCAACTGCGGCCATCGAAGGGGGCTTCTTACCGACGGGTATCGCTTATCTCACCCTAATGGCCGGCTTTATGCCACTTCTGGTTACTTATTAACCACAGTTGTTGAAGGGGGCTTCTTACCGATGGGTTCTCTTATCTCACCCTAACAACCGGCGTTTACGCCAAAATTCAGTTGCTTATCAACTGTAGCTGTTGAAAGAGGCTTCTTGCCTTCGGGTATAGCTTACTTCTCCTTTCAAACAGCTGGCTTTATGCCGTCTCAGCCTGATTATTAGCCGCGGCTCTCGATGGAGGCTTCTTGCCTTAAGGTATTGTTGGGGAACGTTGCATGGGAAACAAAAAATTTCCTACGCACATGCAAGATCTATCCATGGTGATGAGCATCTACGAGAGGGAGAGTGGATCTACATACCCTTGTAGATTGCTAAGCGGGAAGCGTTAAGAAACGCGGTTGGTGTAGTCGAACATCTATGCGATCCAAATCGCCGAGCATCCCGCGATCACATCACGATCCGTCCCGCGATCCAATCACGATCCGTCCCGCGATCTCATCACGGTCCTTCCGATCTAGCGCCGAACGGACGGCACCTCCGCGTTTAGCACACGTGCAGCTTGATGATGATCTCCATCGTCTTGATCCAGCAAGAGTAAGTGGAGAGGGAGAAGAGTTCACCGGCAGCATGACGGCGCCCCGGTGATGGTGGTGGAGCAATTCCGGCACGGCTTCGCCTAAGCACTGCGGAAATCCGATCTAGAGGAGCACCGGTGGAACGGGTAGCACGTGGCCGTAAATTCTGTCCAAAAACCCTCTATTCCACCAGTATATATAGGAGGAGAGGAGAGGCAGCCTTGGCGCAAGGGCAAGGCCCTCTAGGAGTCGGCCGAGCCAAAGGAGGAGGAGTCCTACTCCTCCTCCACTCCTAGTAGGAGTAGGACTCTTCCTTTTTTTGCCTTTTTCCACTCTTTTCTCTTTGGGATTCTTCCCCTAGCCGCATGGGCCTGTTGTGGCTATTCCACCAGCCCACTAAGGGCTGGTTAATACTTTCCCACAGCCCATGAAGCCTCTTGGGTGGAAATACCCCTCCCGGAGGTCTCCCGGTACACTACCGATGAGCCCGAAACTTTTCCGGCGACCAAACTGGGACTTCCTATATATGAATCTTTACCTCCGGACCATTCTGGAGCTCCTCGTGATGTCCGGGATCTCATCCGGGACTCCGAACAACCTTCGGTCACCACCATACATAACTCTATACTACCGAAACGTCACCAAACCTTAAGTGTGCAGACCCTGCGGGTTCGAGAACTATGTAGACATGACCGAGACATCTCTATGGTCAATAACCAATGGCGAGACCTGGATGTCCACATTGGTTCCTACATATTCTACGAAGATCTTTATCGGTCGAACCTCTATGTCAAGGATTCAGTTAATCCCGTATGATGTTCCCTTTGTTCTTCGGTATGTTACTTGCCCGAGATTCGATCGTTGATATCTCCATACCTAGTTCAACCTCGTTAACGGCAAGTCTCTTTACTCATTCCATAATATAAGATCTCGTGACTAACACTTAGTCACATTGCTTGCAAGGCTTATTGTGATGTTGCATTACCGAGTGGGCCCTGAGATACCTCTCCGTCACACGGAGTAACAAATCCCAGTCTTGATCCATGCCAACTCAACAGACACCCTCGGAGATACCTGTAGAGCACCTTTATAGTCACCCAGTTACGTTGCGACGTTTGATACACACAAGGCACTCCTCCGATGTTCGTGAGTTGCATGATCTCATGGTCATAGGAACATATACTTGACATGCAGAAAACAGTAGCAATAAACTGACACGGTCATATGCTACGTTTGTAGTTTGGGTCTTGTCCATCACATCATTCTCCTAATGATGTGATCCCTATATCAAATGACATCTAATGTCCATGCCTAGGAAACCATAGCTATCTTTGATCAACGAGCTAGTCTATTATAGGCATACTAGGGACATGGTGTTGTCTATGTATCCACACATGTATATGAGTTTCCGATCAATACAATTATAGCATGGATAATAAACGATTATCATGAGCAAGGAAATATGATAATAACCAATTTATTATTGCCTCTAGGGCATATTTCCAACAGTCTCCCACTTGCACTAGAGTCAATAATCTAGTTCACATCACCATGTGATTCGCATTGTTATGAATCTAACACCCAATGAGTTCTAGGGTCGATCATGCTTTGCATGTGAGAGAGGTCTTATAGTCAACGGGTCTGTGACATTCAGATCCGTGTGTACTTTGCAAATTTCTATGTCAAACCGTAAACACTGCTACCACACTCCACTTGGTACTATTTCCAAATGGCTGCTCCACTACACGTATCCAGATTGCTACTACGAGTCATCCGGATTGGTGTTAAAGCTTGCATCGACGTAACTCTTTACGACGAACTCTTTATCACCTCCATAATTGAGAAACATCTCCTTAGTCTTTTAGTTACTAAGGATAATCTTGACCGCTGTCCAGTGCTCCATTCCAGGATCACTTTGAAACCTTCTGGGCATACTTATGGCAAGGCTGACATCGGGTCTTGTGCACAGCATTGCATACATGATAGAGACTATGGCTAAAGCATAGGGGATGACACTCATCTTTTCTCTATCTTCTGCAGACACTGGGCATTGAGTCTTACTCAATTTTATACCTTACAAATCAGGCGAGAACTCTTTCTCTGACTGATCCATTTTGAACTCTTTCAAAATCTTGTCAAGGTATGTACTCATTGAAAGTCTCATCAAGTATCTTGATCTATCTCTATAGATCTTGATGCTCAACAATTAGGTAGCTTTATCCAGGTCTTTCTTTGAAAAACTCTTTTCAAACAACCATTTATGCTCTCCAGAAATTCTACATCATTTCCGAATAGTAATATGTCATCCACATATACTTATCAGAAACTCTATAATGCTCCCACTCACTTTATTGCAAATACAAGTTTCTCGTAAACTTTGTATAGACTCAAAAACTTTGATCACCTCATCAAAGTGTATATACCAACTCTGAGATGCTTGCTTCAGTTCATAGAAGAATCACTGAAGCTTGCACACCTTTTAGCATCCTTAGGACTGACAAAACCTTCTAGTTGTATCTCATACAACCTTTCCTTAAGGAAGGAAACGATGTCTTAGCATCCATCTGCCAGATTTCATAATTGAAAAATTGCAGCAACTGCTAACATAATTCCAACAGGCTTTAGCATCGCTACGAGTGAGAAAGTCTCATCGTAGTCAACTCTTTGAACTTGTCGTAAACTACTTTGCAACAAGTCGAGCTTTACAAATGGTAACATTTACCATCAGCGTCTGTCTTCATTTTAAAGATCCATTTGTACTTAACGACATGCCGTCCAACGAGCAAGTCCACCAAAGTCTATAATTGGTTTTCATACATGGATCCTTTCTCGGATTTCATGGCCTCTAACCATTTGTTGGTTTCCGGGCCCATCATCGCTTCTCCATAGTTCGTAGGTTCATCGTTGTCCAACAACATGACCTCCAAGACAGGGTTGTCGTACCGCTCAGTAGCAGTACACATCCTTGTCAACCAACGAAGTTTGATAGTAACTTGATCTGAAGCTTCATGATCATCATCATTAACTTCCTGTTCAACTGATGTAGTCTTCACAGAAACATCTTTCTGCGATGCGCCACTTTCTGGTTGAAGTGAAGGTTCAATAACCTCATCAAGTTCTATTTTCCTCGTAGGTCAATAGTAACTTGATCCGAAGCTTTATGATCATCATCATTAACTTCCTCTTCAACTGACGTAGGCTTTACAGAAACATCTTTCTGCGCTGCGCTACTTTCTGGTTGAAGCAGAGGTTCAATAACCTCATCAAGTTCTATCCTCCTCCCACTCAAATTCTTTCAAGAGAAACCCTTTCTCGAGAAAGGACACAGTTTTAGCAACAAACATTTTATGCTTGGATCTGAGATAGAAGGTTCACCCAACTGTTCTTAGGGTATTCTATGAAGATGCAATTGTCCGCTTTGGGTTCGAGCTCATTAGGTGAAAATATTCTCCACACAAGCGTCGTAGCCCCAAGCATTAAGAAATGACAGTTTAGGTTTCTATCAAACCAAAATTCACACGGTGTCATCTCAACGGATTTAGATGGTGCCCTATTTAAAGTGAATGTAGTTGTCTCTCATGCATAACCCCAAAATTATAGTGAAAAAACGATAAGAGACATCACAGCATGCACCATATCCAATAGAGCACGACTATGACGTTCGGACACACCAACACACTATGGTGTTCCAGGTGGCGTTAGTTGTGAAACAAATTTCACATTGTCTTAAGTTGTATGCCAAACTCGTAACTCAGATATTCACCTCCACGATCATATCGCAGTCATTTTTATCTTCTTGTCACGATGATCTTAAACTTCACTCTGAATTTGCTCGAACCTTTCAAACGACTCAGACTTGTGTTTCATTAAGTAAATATACACTGTATCTACTTAAATCATCAGTGAAGGTAAGAAAATAACGATATACACTGCATGCTACAAGACTCACTGGATTGCATACATCAACATGTATCATTTCCAATGAATCACTTGCCCGCTCCATCCAATGGTTTTTTTAGTCATCTTGCCCAAGAGGCATGGTTCCCATTTCTCAACCGATTCGAAATCGAATGAGTCCAAAGATCCATCAGCATGGAGTTTCTTCATGTGCTTTATTCCAATATGACATTTAGCAGCAGTGCCACAAGTATGTGGTACTATCATTACTAACATTGTACCTTTTGACATCAATGTTATGAACATGTGTATTACTACGATCAAGATTTCAACAAACCATTCTCACTGGGTGCATGACCATTGAAGGTATTATTCAGGTAAATAGAATAACCATTATTCTCTAACTTAAATGAATAACTGTATTGCAATAAACATGATATAATCATGTTCATGCTCAACACAAAACACCAAATAACATTTATTTAGGTTCGTCACTAATCCTGAACGTAGAGAGAGCGTGCGATGTTGATCTCATCAACCTTGGAAACATTTCCAACACATATCGTCACCTCACCCTTAGCTAGTTCTCCGTTTATTCCGTAGCTTTTATTTCGAGTTACTAACATTTAGCAACCGAACCGGTATCCAATACCCATGTGCTACTAGGAGTACTAGCAAGGTACACATCAATAACTCGTTATATCAAATATACTTTTGTCGATGTTGCCAGCCTTCTTATCTACCAAGTTTCTAGGGTTGTTCCGCTTCAGCGACCGCTCACCTCATAACAGAAGCACTTAGTCTCGGGTTTGAGTTCAACTTTGGGCTGCTTCACTGGAGCAACAACTGACTTGCTATCCATGAAGTTTCCCTCCTTGCTCTTGCCCTTCTCGAAACTAGTGGTTTGATTAACCATCAACACTTGATGCTCCTTCTTGATTTCTACCTTCGCGGTGTCAAACATCGCGAACAGCTCAGGGATCAATATTTCTATCCCTGGCGTTTTATAGTTCATCACTAAGTTCTAGTAGCTTTAGTGACAGTGACTTGGAGAACTATATCAATCACTATCTTATCTGGAAGATCAACTCCCACTTGATTCAAGCGATTGTAGCACCCAGACAATCTGAGCACATGCTCAATGATTGAGCTATTCTCTTTCATCTTGTAGGCAAAGAATCTTGTTGGGGATCTCATATCTCGCAACACGGGCACGAGCCTGAGATCCTAATTTCAGCTCTTAGAAACATCTCATATGTTCCGTGACGTTCAAAATGTTTTGGAGTCTCATTTCTAAGCCTAATGC
This sequence comes from Hordeum marinum, assembly GCA_022496015.1. NCBI lineage: Eukaryota > Viridiplantae > Streptophyta > Magnoliopsida > Poales > Poaceae > Hordeum > Hordeum marinum. Next base: position 212,586,220 of record CM039672.1, on the reverse strand, counting down.
ATGACGCACTAAACTATCAAGTAGTCATCAGAACGTGCCTATCAGATGTTCACAACATCTACAGACGACGCTAGAGGGGTTGGCGTACCAAGCGGTGCATTAAGGACATAAGCCTTTTGTGCAGCAATGAGGACAATCCTCAGATCACGGACCCAGTCCGCAATATTGCTACCATCATCTTTCAACTCTATTTCTCTAGGAACATATAAAAAATTAACGGAGCTACAACGCGAGCCAGTAATCTACAACATAATTTGCAAAGACACTATTGACTATGTTCATGATAATGAGTTCAATTAATCATATTACTTAAGAACTCCCACTCAAATTGACATCCCTCCGGTCATTCGAGTGATACATGATCCAAATTCACCAACTCAAGTCCGATCATCACGTGAGTTGAGGTGGCTACAATGGTGAACATCATCATGTTGATCATATCTACTATATGACTCATGTTCGACTTTTCGGTCTCTTGTGTTCCGAGGCCATGTCTGTACATGCTAGGCTCGTCAAGTTTAACCCGAGTGTTCTGCATGTGCAACACTGGCTTGCACCCGTTGTATGTGAACGTAGAGTCTATCACACCCGATCATCACGTGGTGTCTCAACACGACGAACTTTCGCAACGGTGCACACTCGGGGAGAACACAATTTATCTTGAAATTAAGTGAGGGATCACCTTATAATGCTACCGTCGTCCTAAGGAAAACAAGGTGCATAAAAAGGATTAACATCACATGCAAATCATAAGTGACATGATATGGCCATGAATTTGTGCTTTTGATCTCCATCTAGAAAGCACCGGCATGATCTCCATCGTCACCGGCATGACACCATAATCTCCATCAACGTGTCGCCATCGGGGTTGTCATGCCCTGCATGCTTCTACTACTATTGCTACCATTTAGCGATAAACTAAAGCATTACATAGCGCTTAATGATTGACACGCAGGTCATACAATAATTAAAGACAACCCTATGGCTCCTGCCGGTTGCCGTATTCAACGACATGCAAGTCGTGATAATCTATACATCACATGATCATCTCATACATCTCATATATCACATCATGTAATTGGCCATATCACATAACAACATACCCTGCAAAAACAAGTTAGACGTCCTCTAATTGTTGTTGCATGTTTTACGTGGCTGCTACGGGTATCTAGCAAGAACAATTCTCATCTACGCAAAAACCACAACGGTGATACACTAGTTGCTTTTCAACCTTCTCAAGGACCACCTTTGTCGAATCCGATCCAACTAAAGTGAGAGAAACAGCCACCTGCAAGCCATCTAGGCAACAAGTTGCATCGAGGGAACCGGTCTCTCATAAGCGTACGAGTAATGTTGGTCCGGGCCGCTTCATCTTACAATACCGCTGAACCAAAATCCGACCAAGGGAGGAAGCAATCTAAGCATCAACGCCCACAAACCTTTTGTGTTCTACTCGAGATCTCATCTACACATAGACCTAGCTCTGATACCACTGTTGGGGAACATTGCATGGGAAACAAAAAATTTCCTACGCACACGCAAGATCTATCCATGGTGATGAGCATCTACAAGAGGGAGAGTGGATCTACATACCCTTGTAGATCGCTAAGCGGGAAGCGTTAAGAAACGCGGTTGGTGTAGTCGAACATCTACGCGATCCAAATCGCCGAGCATCCCGCGATCACATCACGATCCGTCCCGCGATCCAATCATGATCCGTCCCGCGATCTCATCACGATCCGTCCCGCGATCTCATCACGATCCTTCCGATCTAGCGCCGAACGGACGGCACCTCCGCGCTCAGCACACGTGCAGCTTGATGATGATCTCCACCGTATTGATCCAACAATAGGAAGTGGAGAGGGAGAAGAGTTCACCGGCAGCATGACGGCGCCCCGGTGATGGTGGTGGAGCAATTCCGGCAGGGCTTCGCCTAAGCACTACGGAAATCCGATCTAGAGGAGCACCGGTGGAACGGGTAGCACATGGCCGTAAATTCTGTCCAAAAACCCTCTATTCCACCAGTATATATAGGAGGAGAGGAGAGGCAGCCTTGGCACAAGGGCAAGTCCCTCTAGGAGTCGGCCGAGCCAAAGGAGGAGTCCTACTCCTCCTCCACTCCTAGTAGGAGTAGGACTCTTCCTTTTTTTGCCTTTTTTCCACTCTTTTCTCTTTGGGATTCTTCCCCTAGCCGCATGGGCCTGTTGTGGCTATTCCACCAGCCCACTAATGGCTGGTTAATACTTTCCCACAGCCCATGAAGCCTCTTGGGTCGAAATACCCCTCCCGGAGGTCTCCCGGTACACTACCGGCACTCCCGGTACACTACCGATGAGCCCGAAACTTTTCCGGCGACCAAACTGGGACTTCCTATATATGAATCTTTACCTCCGAACCATTCTGGAGCTCCTCGTGATGTCCGGGATCTCATCCGGGACTCCGAACAACCTTCGGTCACCACCATACATAACTCTATACTACCGAAACGTCACCAAACCTTAAGTGTGCAGACCCTGCGGGTTCGAGAACTATGTAGACATGACCGAGACATCTCTACAGTCAATAACCAATGGCGGGACCTGGATGTCCACATTGGTTCCTACATATTCTACAAAGATCTTTATCGGTCGAACCTCTATGTCAAGGATTCAGTTAATCCCGTATGATGTTCCCTTTGTTCTTCGGTATGTTACTTGCCCGAGATTCGACCGTCAGTATCTCCATACCTAGTTCAACCTCGTTACCGGCAAGTCTCTTTACTCATTCCATAATATAAGATCCCGTGACTAACACTTAGTCACATTGCTTGCAAGCCTTATTGTGATGTTGCATTACCGAGTGGGCCCTGAGATACCTCTCCGTCACACGGAGTAACAAATACCAGTCTTGATCCATGCCAACTCAACAGACACCCTCGGAGATACCTGTAGAGCACCTTTATAGTCACCCAATTATGTTGCGACGTTTGATACACACAAGGCACTCCTCCGATGTCCGTGAGTTGCATGATCTCATGGTCATAGGAACATATACTTGACATGCAGAAAACAGTAGCAATAAACTGACACGATCATATGCTATGTTTGTAGTTTGGGTCTTGTCCATCACGTCATTCTCCTAATGATGTGATCCTATCATCAAATGACATATCATGTCTATGGCTAGGAAACCTTAACCATCTTTGATCAACGAGCTAGTCCATTAGAGGCATACTAGGGACATGGTTTTGTCTATGTATCCACACATGCATCTAAGTCTCCGATCAATACAATTTGTAGCATGGATAATAAACGATTATCATGAACAAGGAAATATGATAATAACTAATTTATTATTGCCTCTCGGGCATATTTCCAACAGGTATAGCTTACATCTCGCATCAACAGCCGGCGTTCGCACATTTGCTGTTAAAAGGAGGCTTCTTACCGTCAAGTATAACTTACATTACCCTTCATACAGCCGGCTTTAAGCCGCTTCCGGTTCATAAATAGCCGCGGTTGTTGATAGAGACTTCCTACCATCACGTATAGCTTACACTATCCTACGACAACTGGCTCCTTAATGGATTCATCCAACAGGAATCGGAGCCATGTTGATCCGGTTGACAAAAAATGAGTTTTCAAACAGATTATCCGGCTCTAATATTCTGGCGAAGGAATGGCGTCTTCAAAGATAGACACCCCTCATCAGAAAAGCTCAAGGTATATCCATGGAGAGTCGGCAACACATTAAATTGAAACACAAAGAGAAGGAAAGTGCACAGAGAGAGGTGAAAAATATACAGCCGCCAAACGGCAGAGTCATGATTACTCTATTATAAAAACTACTCTCAGAAGGAGCATAAAGCATTGTCAACCGCCCACGGCGGGTCATTACATGAGTTTGTGCTCGGAAAGGATAAAAGAATAAAGTTTAGTTATTTGCCGACTCATCCTGCTCTGGGTCTTCTGCTGGCTTTATCTAGAGATTTCCCAATTCCCAATTACAGTCAGCTAGAGCAGCAAAAGACCCTTCAAGGAAAGGGGACGCGTCAAGCTCACAAGGGAAGAGATCCTTACTACGGGCGGGTGTCAGATCCTTCCACTCATAGAGAGGCCCGTGGATCCTCTTCTCCTTTGCGTCATAAACCGCCTGATAAGTGCTCAAGTCAGCTTCATACGCCAGTACAGAGGCCAGATACCGCGACTCTTTGACACACCAGATGTAATGTTCTTCGGTGAATTCTAAGCCATCATCTCTTTTATACGGATAACCATCCATCATTTCAGCCAGCGTTAGCTTGGGGGCGAAGGCCAGAGCCCGGCTCAATCCAGCAACGGCTCCTTGGCGGAAGGCGGACTTCTTTAGCTCTTCTATCTGCTTGGGCATTGTGGAGAAGAGTTCCAAGACCCCTTTCAGAGCAGTGGGGATCTTCTCCTTATATTGCATGCTCTTGATCGTGAAGATGGCGCCACAGTATAGTTGTTCCGCAAAGGTGTAGATGGCCTTTAGTGGCAGAAGGCTATCAGAAGCCAACTGACGGCTCCTGGGACCTGGATAAGTCGGATAAAGTTAATGAGTCGCCAGTTTTTCAATAGCAATGTTAAAATACAAAGTAAAACAGGAAACTTACCAAATAGGGCGTATGACATCTTCGCTATGTGTTGCTTCAGGCCTTGGAGTTCTTCTGCCACAGCTGTAAGCCGCTGCTTGGAGTCGTCCGCCCATTTGGTCAGAGCGACCTTTTCATATTCTGCCGTCTCTTTCAAAGAGGTAAGCTCAGCAGTGACATTAGCCAGCTCCTTAGAGAGAAGCCGACACTTTTCATCAGCAATGCTTCAGGCTTCTTGCTGAGGCGCCAGATTGGCCTTCAGATCCGTCAACTGAGAACCGGCGTCATTTAAAGCTTCCTATAATACATCAAAATACAGGATAAGTGTTAAAAGCAAATTTATGCAAGTCTCAAACAGATTGCAAGCAATATATTTGACTCCGGTCCACGAGCCTTGGGTCGACGAGCCTCGGGTCACCGAGCCTTCGTCCCAGGAGACTCCGATCCCAGAGTCTTCGTCCCAGGAGACTCCGATCCCAGAGTCTTCGTCCCAGGAGACTCCGATCCCAGAGTCTTCGTCCCAGGAGACTCGGGTCCCAGAGTCTTCATCCCACGTGACTTCGGAGGCTAGTGGCAATGCTGATGGTGGCGAGGACAACTTGTCTGAGGACACCTATAGCAAGGGCGAGCTGGTTGAGGAGGGCAAGAAGGTCTACCAGCGTGGTTGTACAAAGCTCCCGCCCGTGCCAACAACCCGCGAGCAGAGGTGGTTGATTGCGCCTAATGCGGAGAAGTAAGTGCATTTACTCTTTTTTAACCTTTTGCCTTCATGTTTCTTCAAATTAATATCTAATGTGTTGGCCTTGTCATACTGTAGGGAATGGAAATACGGGCATGGTGTCCACAGGCCCAACTAGGTCCTTGGTGTGCTTCTCCGGCACCACTTCCCGGGGAAGGTCTAGTTGCCCGGTGAGGCTCCACAGGTAGCACTGACCTGGGAGCTGTACATGGCTGCCCCGGCCCCGCCGGAGGAGATGGTCGACGGTTTCTTGTATGAGACGGTGGCTGACAATGTGATCCGTCGCTTTTGGGTAATTTCTCCTTTACAGAATTAAAAATCAATAGCACCTAGTGATTGTACTAATCAGTGTTGTCTTGTTTGATTGCAAACCTTCTACAAGTGTCTTGAGGAAGACGAGGCGAAAGCGGCTGTTGTTCTCGAAGCCGAGTGCAAGCGCCTACTTCAGAACTTACGCCACGAGGCTCGGGTGCAGGCTATTCGAGACTACTACGCCTCGACTAACATTAAGAGGGCCAAGAAGAAGTGCCGCAAAAATTATCTGAGTAAGGAGAAGTTAATGAAGGTAATTATCTATTCTTAAGGCCTTGTACGTAGTTTCTTTGATTTGATTTGTAGGCATAGCGCTGAAATTTCTTTTGTCTAACTTAGGTGCCCCCGAGATGGTGTGCGGATAGGATGGACTGTTGGGAGGCATTGGTGGATGAGTGGTGCTCTCCCCAATGGCTAGCCAAACACAACAAGGCCAAGGATAAGCATGCCCAAATGAGAGGTGTGCCACACCATCAAGGGAGCTCCAACCTGTTTGAGTACGGAGATCACTGGGTATGTGGTTTGCTTCATGATTCATGCAATTTCATTCTTCATGCTAGCTTGAGCCCTTAACTAATATTTTGTTCCTCTCTTTTAGGCGCGAGAAAACAAGGAGTTGCCACCTCTGTTCGACCTCTATGCCATGGCCCATACTACCTCGTACAAGAAGGCCAAGGCATTCTCTGAGGATGACCTCGATCATCCAGAGAGCTTCAGCAACATCTCCTCCCACAACAAGCTCGTGAGGTATAGAGATGAGGGGAAGGTGAGGAAAGGGGAGGACTTCAACCCGAGCCAGAGTCCTTTTGATCCAAAGCTCGTGATGATATCTGGTGGCGGGAGGCCCCATGGCTCGATAGCCATTGGGGATGGACTGATACATTGTCCTAAAACTCTCTCGGAGATCAAGCAGCGCCAGACAAGCTTTGATCCTGAGATAAGGCCTTCTCCACGGGCAATGGAGCTCGCCATTGAGGCTAGGGCCCAGGAGTTTCTAGCGGAGGCAAATAGGTAGGCGGTGTAGAGGGAGAGGGACATGGAGGAGAGGACGGCTAGGCTCTTGGAGGAGGAGAGGAACCGGAACGATGCGTCTCACCGGGCCCTATACGAGCTCCTCGTGGTAAGTTTCTCCTGCATATTAGCCAAATCATGCACATAATGTTCGTTTCATCACTAACTAATATGAATGACTCGTGAAAACAAAATGTGCAGACCGTGTGCCAGAACAATGGGCAGACCCCTCCGTCGATGCCCCATATTGCTATAGCACCCACGGTGAGTTTCATTTGAATGGTCATTAGTTACTAGTATTCACATTTGAGTTGCATCATGCTAAGGAGACATTGCAAATGATCTTTGGTGCAACGTGCCTCCCGACAAGCATCGACCGATCCTTCTGCGTCTGTCGCAACCCCGACCGGTCCTTCTACGTCTCACCCTGGCGCAAACCCGACCGGTCCTCCACCTCCATGATGATGGTAAGTTTTCCCAAGTGTTTTGCTTAACAAATGCATACTTAGCTTACGAAATGGCCTAATTAGCTCCAAAATGACCTATACTTAGCTTATTTTCCTCAAAAATGACATAATAACCTTACTTAGCTCCAAAATGGTATATTCTACCTAGGATAGCTATAAAATGACCTATACTTAGCATTTTTTCCTCAAAAATGACTTGATATGCTTAGTTAGCTAGAAAATGGCATAACTACCTAGGATAGCTCAATAATGATCTATAGCTAGCTTAGCTAGTTCATTTATGACATAATTAGCTCACTTAGGTACAAAATGGAATAACTACCTAGGATAGCTCAATAATGATCTATAATTAGCTTAGCTAGTTCATTTATGACATAATTAGCTCACTTAGGTAAAAAAAAATGGCATAATAACCTTGGTTTAGCTCCAAAATGACCTATACTTAGCTTATTTTCCTCAAAAATGACATAATAACCTTACTTAGCTCCAAAATGATATATTCTACCTAGGATAGCTATAAAATGACCTATACTTAGCATTTTTTTCCTCCAAAATGACTTGATATGCTTAGTTAGCTAGAAAATGGCATAACTACCTAGGATAGCTCAATAATGATCTATAGCTAGCTTAGCTTGTTCATTTATGACATAATTAGCTCACTTAGGTACAAAATGTCATCACTACCTAGGATAGCTCAATAATGATCTATAATTAGCTTAGCTAGTTCATTTATGACATAATTAGCTCACTTAGGTAAAAAAATGGCATAATAACCTTGGTTAGCTCCAAAATGACCCATACTTAGCTTTTTTCCTCAAAAATGACATAATAACCTTACTTAGCTTCGAAATGATATATTCTACCTAGTATAGCTATAAAATGACCTATACTTAGCATTTTTCCTCCAAAATGACTTGATATGCTTAGTTAGCTAGAAAATGGCATTACTACCTTGGAGAAGAGGAGAGGAGAGGAGAAAAAGAAAGAGAAGATAAATTCTTCTTCTTCTTTTTCTTCTTCTTTTTCTTCTTCCTTTTCTTCCTTTTCTTCTAGCTAGTCTTCTTCTTCTTCCAACTTTCATCTTTCCTAATTTGCATATTTGTTATAGATGAGGAAGCTTGCATTGATGGAGTGTACTCTTCTACTTGTGCTTCCTTTTTGTTTATGGAAACTTGTTGGAAACTTGTTTTGGATATGTATGTATGGATATGTTGTTGGAAACCATTGTATGTTGGATATGTTGTTGGAAACTTGTATGTTGGATATGTTGTTGGAATTTATTGTTGGTATGCTTGTTGAAACTAATTGTTGGTATGCTTGTTGGAAACTTGTATTGTTGATATGTTAGATATATATGTGATATCCTGTCAAATTGAACGATTTTAAGAAAAAATAGAAAAAACAGGGGCTATATAGCCACTTTGCCGTCTGCTGGCAGACGGCAAAGCTGCCACGTGGCAGCTACCTGGGCAACCTGGGGTAGCACCAGGCTAGCCTAAGTGGGTTCTTTGCTGTCCGCTGGCAGACGGCAAAGACCTTAGTTCTTTGCCGTCTGCCAGCGGACGGCAAAGAAACCACCTAGGCCGGCAAAAAACAGGTGCTTTGCCATCCGTTGGCAGACGACAAAGACCTAAGTTCTTTGACGTCTGTCAGCGGACGGCAAAGCACGCCATTAAGCCCTTAACGGACCTAAGTTGCCACGTGTGCCGTCCATGCCCTTTGCCGTCCGCTGGCAGACGGCAAAGATGCAAAGGTCTTTGCCGTCTACTAGCAGACGGCAAAGCGCCCTTTACCGTGGCTTATTCAGCCGGACGGTTGGCCGTCTGCTGGCGAACAACAAAGCCTTTGCCATCCGGGATGCATGCCTTTGCCATCCGGGATGGCTGACGGCAAAGTGCCTGATTCCTGTAGTGGATGTCACGTCAAGGGGGAGCTTTACTCTAAGACTTGAGACAAAGCATCTCTTAAGATGTGAACACATTGAAAGCTTTACGTAAAAGTGGCCCACTTGTGCTTAAACGATGAGTATGACCTATGATCAAGTATACTTGCTTGTCTCCTAAGTCAATATACTCATATATAGATGACCCCGTCATCACCAAACTGCTTGGTAGATACTAGAGTGGTTTTTCATGTTTGTTATGTTTTATTTGACATCTTAATGTGTGAGAACGTTGGTATGCATATTTTTGCTCATTTGAGGATATCCAATTGTTGTTATTTGGCTTTCATTTTTCTTTGGCCAATGATATGTACAAAAATGCCTAAGTACCTCCCTCTGGCTATCTATGCTTTCTCGTCTCAAATTCTATTCATGCTTCATCATAAAATTTGAGCAAACACTTTTTGGCCCCTGTGTGTGAGGAGCACTCGAAGTTCCGTATCGACAAGAGTTGACTTCCAAAACCTCCCATGTGTCCCTCGGTGCAACCAACTTCCTAAACTCGGTTTCACCAAAGCACTAGACTTGATATAGGTTTTCAATCTCGTTACAACCGATGTTAAAATCTCGGCGTCACCGAGTTGCTCTGTCCTCACGCAGTTAAGCATCTGGGTGGAACCAAAATTTTAGTTTTGGTGTCACTAACAGAAGTTGGGCATATATATATATATATATATATATATATATATATATATATATATATATATATCACGGGGACCCAAACTTTGAAATTAAATCTTCAAATGTCTTCTTCGCGCCCCACTGCTGCCGCCGCTCGAGACTACGAACGTCCTACTTGTCTCATGTGCGTCCTCCCCGCCGGAGTCTGCCACCGTCAACGGGAATCTTCCCCTCCGTTGTCGCCATAGCGAAATCTTCATCGGGTTAGGGTAAGATTTCGACCCCTTATGTGCTCCAAGCTCCGATTCATGTGCATTAGGATAAGTTCCACATCTTTCCACCATTTGCAATGCATCTACCCATCGTACGCATCTTAGAGTCATCGAGTGGAAACAAATCGGTGACACTGATTTGGGTTTTAGAGTTTGGAGAACATTCTTGGTTAGACCCTGTCACTATTTTCGGTGAAAACAAAAACGATGACCAAGTTTCTGTTAAGAATGATGTTTGTCTCGGATGCTCCGAAAATCAAATCTCGGTGGAACTGAAACCCATACAACAGAAATCTAAATCGAGATTTTGAGTTCAAGTTTTTTGCAAAATAGTTGTGTTTTGTGATGCTTATCCACTCCACTCTTCTACATCTATTCAATGGGTCACCCTTTCAGCATGTTAGGCTCAGATGACAGTGTGAATGCCTACAGAGAACCAAGTGTTGATCTTGATATTTTTGATTTGAGGAAGCTGAGACCTCACCTGCCAGATCAAGGGTTCTACATCTAGAGAGAAAGAAGAAGATATTGTTGTTTTGAGGAAGCTGAGACCTCACCTGCCAAATCATAATGATGACCATCCAGTTGTAGAAGACATGAAAAAGAGGAAGGACAAAGGCATCATGGAGTGCAGAGCTGCTGATCCCTTTGCCATCAGGAGGAAAACTGTTGTTTATGCTCTCTTCCACACTAAGGAGCAGCAAGATTTCTATGAGATTGTCTTGTTAGATAAGAGTCTAGTTGTCACTGACATGAGATATGTTGATTGGAAGTTCATCAAGGAGAATAAAGAATACTTCCCTCATGTGCTAGAAAACTTCGAGGCCATTAATATTGATGTTTTTGTTTGCAGAGAGTTGATAACATGGAATGATGAGATGATCATGCAATTCTATTCCATATCTCACTTCTATCCAAATGGAAGAATTGTATGGATGACCGAGGGCACAAGGTACCAGTCTATTGTTGATGAATTGGCTACCATCTTAGGAGCTCCATGGATTTAGGATGGTTATATTGATGTATATGCTAAAGCAAAGATGAAACATAACTCTGTGAGCAACATGTACAATTCCATTGAAAGCACATATGCTCCCTTGGAGGTTTTGATAATTCATGACAACATACATTGTCTTTTTGGACTAATAGTTTTACCTAGTTTATTTTATAAGAAGTTCACAAAGAATATTGGCCATGGAATGTGTGGAGAATCCCCAAGGAGAGAATAAGAAGAAATGGAATAGGATTGGAAAAGGCAACAAGCTTGAAGATTCTACATTTTTAATTTTGTGACAGATCACACTTTGAGTCCATAGGAAAGACAATACTATTAAAAGGGGATAAGGTGTCTATGATCATCTGGTTGCTCAATGCTTAGAGATAAGCCAACGAAAATGCACATGAAATTCTCCCACAAAACCTCTGTCTAAACCATGCCACTAAAATCGGTGCCACCAACTTCTCAGAATCAGCCCCACCGAGCTTAGCCCTAGACAGGTCTCAGCCAAAACCGTAAGTCTCGGTGCCACCAACATTCCACTTCGGTGCAACCGAAACCAATGACCAACTTTCTAGTTAGCCATTTTCAAGAATCGTAATTACTGAGTTTTGATAATCAGTCTCACCGAGATTTGGAATATGCCTAGGTCCCCCATATCGGTACCACCGAGATTTATATACCGGTCTCACCAAAAAGCCAAAAGTTGCCACATTTTGCACTAGTTGGTGCAATCGAGTTTTACTCCGGTTTCACTGAGCTAGGAATAATGTTGTACGGTTGGATTTTTGGAGATACCTATATATACCCCTTCACCTCCTCTCACTCCGAGAGGAAGCACTCAGAATGTACCTACACTTGCCCCATCCATTTTTCTGAGAGAGAACCACCTACTCATGTGTTGAGATCAAGACCTTCCACTCCAACCATATGAATCTTCATTTTTAGCCTGCCCAAGTTGCTTTCCACCCAATCAATCTCTTCTACCAAGCCAAATTTGTGAGAGAGTTATTGTGTGTTGACGAGACTATCTTTCGAAGCATAAGAGAAAGGGTTTCATCATTGTTACCACATCTATTACCTTTTGGAGGGTAGTGCCTCCTAGATTGGTTAGGTGTCTCTTGGGAGCCTCCTTCTTCGTGTTGTGGAGTTGAACCAAGAAGTTTGTACGGGCAAGGAGATCGCCTACTTCACGAAGATCTACCCATAGTGAGGCTAGTCCTTCGCGGATGGAAGTCGTGATGGAATAGACGAGGTTGCTATTTTGTGGACCCTAACGGGTGGAGCCCTCCGTGGACTCTCGCGACCGCTACCCTCTGTGGGTAGTTTACATCAGCATGGACGTACAATAGCACCACCTATCGGAACCACGGGAAAAATCTTTGTGTCATCAATTGCTCTCTACTCCTTACATATGCTTGTTGTTAGTGCATCTACTGCCCCTTAGTGATTTTGGTGTATTGAAGACTTATAGGTTAAGGCACTAATGTGTTTGTGAGTGTAAAAAGGCTCTATAAGTCAATGAGGAGTTTGATATATCCGGAGATTATCGACCCCTAAAAATGTATGTCTTCAAGTGAAGACTTTGCTAAAGACTTTGTGAAGACTTTGGTGAAGACTTTGTGAAGACTTTGAAAATGAAGAAGTTGGTGTGACCTTGAAGATATGAACGAGGAATATGAAGCGTGAAGACTTTTGTTTTCGTAGTTTCATTTACTTTATTTAAGTTATAGGAAACACCGTACTGTTAAAGGGGGCTGAGGTAATACTAAGGAAAATTTCCAACTGATGCTCAACTCCAAAATCCTCAACCTATACAATCCTTCGAGTGAAGCCTTTGGAAATCTCTTACGGCTCAGACAAGTTCTTCAGTGACAGAGACGAAGTTCTTATGGTCTCTGAGGAAATTGATCTGACTGAGGAGTTAGGATTTCGCCAGTGCGAATTGCCTACAAGTGAGGAACATGATAAGCCTGAGGACTTTCATAGTTCGAAATTCCGACGGTTGCTGTGCTTAGAGCCAACTGTCCCCAATCATAACATCCACATAACGGTCATATCATTGGGGGCATTTATGTCTTATCATGTCAGGTTGCACCCTGGCTATAAATAGCCACCCCCTCAACCACTAGTTGGTTGGATGCTCCGAGAGAGAACTAACACTTTTCATTTGAGAGCAACCCACCCTCCGAGGACTTTGACAGAAAATCATCAGTGAGGAAAAACCCACAACCAAACCACCAAACCCAAAGTGATTGAGCATCACTGAAGAAATTCCTGTGTGGAACCGACGCTTGTTACCTTTGAGGACTGTGCATCCTCCAGACGGTTAGGCGTCATGGTCTAGTGCTCCTGCAGTCAAAGTGGGATCACGAAGTGACCTTGGTCTAGAGCATCCAGTAGTAAATTGTGGATCGCCAGGTGACCAATTGTGAGGGTTTTGGAAGTCTACCCTGAAGACTTACCACGAGTGTTGGGCGAGGACTGTGTGACCTTAGCTCAAGGAGAATACGGTAAGGATTGTGTGTCCTGGGACTGTGTGTCCTCTGGTTTAAATACCAGGCCGCTCCAAACCAGACGTACGACTGTCACAATAGTTGGAACTGGGTCATCAAATCATTGTCTTCATCAAGCTACCTGGTTCTATTTCCTCAACCCTTTCATTTCCTCGTATAATTGTTGATGAAATTGAACTTTACTGTTTGAAGAATTTGACTAAAGACTTTCACAATTTTCTCACCTCAAATTCTTCAAGTTACCTTGTTCCTCACCTGCTTATCCTGTATCACGCTACTTGTAATCTGAGCATGTTTCATTTCATCATGATGACTATGCTGTCGCTATGTTCTTCATGCACTTGAGTACTTATTCCGCTGCTAGTTATTCTTCACATTCCAAATTCATCAAAGTTTAAATTCCTCAAGTGATGAATTTGTAAAAATCTCCTATTCACCCCCCTCTAGTCGATATAACGCACTTTCAATTGGTATCAGAGTAGGTACTCCCTTCATCTGTGTGATTTTGGTTTAACCACCTGGAGTTCTAGTTATGTCGATTGCAGGTATGATCAAGGTTTCCACGGGGTGTCCTACCTTCGATGGGACGGACTACCCCTACTGAAAGAACAAGATGCGTATGCACCTTGAAGCTATAGACAACGATCTCTCGTACGTTGTGGAAAATGGTGTGCCCTCTGTCACTCCCACTGTTACTACTGCTGATGTGAAGAGATTCAAGCAACTCGATTCTCAAGCGAAGAATATCATCTGTGGCCATCTAAGCAAAGGCCAGTATGGCAGAGTGAGTGCTTTGGAGACTGCTAAGCTTATCTGGGATAGGCTTTCCAAAGTCAACGAAAGTGTATCCACTCAACGTGACTCTCGTGTTGATGTTCTTCGCAATCTCTTCAACCACTTCAAGAGACTTGACAATGAAAATGTTCAGCAAACTTTTGATCATCTCACTGATATCTCCAATGAGCTTCAAGCACTGGGTGCCACTGATATCACTGACCATGAAGTAATGAAGAAACTGCTAAGATCTCTTGACTCCTCATTCGATACTCTGGCGTTGATGATTCAAGAACATGGAGACTACAAAGCACTTGATCCTGGTGACATTCTTGAGAGACTCGATACTCATGAATTTCAACAAGCTGAGAAGAGAGACCTCTACAGGTCAAGCCATGGAAGATCTCATGCTCTGAAGGCAAAAGCAATTTCCTCATCTGAAGAAGAAGATTCTGATAGCAACCTTGGTGATCCTAAAGAACTAAGTCAGGAACTAGCAATGCTTGTGAGGAAATTCTAGAAGTTCTCAAGGAGAGGTGGATTTGGAAAGTCATCAAAAAGTGGCTTGAGGAAATCAGATTCCTCAAAAGACTACAAGAAAATAACTTGTCATCGTTGCAAGAAGCCTGGTCACTTTATCTCTGACTGTCCTCTTTGGGAAAAAGATTCAAGAAGAAGAAGAAATACAAGGATGATAGTTCTGATGACTTGAAAAAAAGAAATATTCAAAGTCCTCATCTGCAAAGTCCTCATCTTCAAAATCCTCAAAGCACAAGAAGAATGGTTCTAGAAAGGCACGAGCATTCATCGGCAAGGAAATGGATTTTGAGGAAGAATATGAAGAAGAGGAAGAAGAGGAAGAATCTGAGGAGGAATCAGAATCTGGTCTCGCTAGCCTTGCTCTCGCTACTACTTTCGTCAGCAAGTCCATCTTCAACGATGAAGAATATGACTACTCCAACGACTCTGAGGTCAGCAATGATGATTATGCTCCCACCTATTGCTTCATGGCAAAAGGCTCAAAGGTACACAAACATCATTCCTCATCTGAATCAAGTGAAGGTGAATCTGATGAATATGTGAAACCTAGCTATGCTAAACTAGTTAAAATTTCCACTAAGCAACAAAGTGCACTTGAAAAGCTTCAGAAAATGCTAGACAAAAGCGATGATCTGTTGAACTATGAAGTGGATCGGACTCAAACTCTGTCTGACGATCTCAAAAGTCTTCAGACAAAGTATGGTAACCTTCAGAGTCATCATAACGACCTCTTAGCCGATCACGAGAAGCTTTCTTATGGATTTCTTCAAAGAAAGCAAGATCTTGAGAAATTGAGGGTGTCACATGAGGATCTCCAAAGGGAAAACGATTCCTTACTAGCTCAACAGATCAGTATCGCTCAGGAAGAATTCATTCCACCTTGTTTGAAATGCATCGAACGTGAAACTGCTAATTCTTCACCTGAATGTTCAAATGCTTCTATTGCTGCAAATTCTTCAACTATTCTAGTGGTTTCAAATTCCTCATCTAAGGACACCACAAGTATCATTGATGACAATGCAGGGTTGAAGGAATTGTATGTGACAGGCATGTACAAAAGTCTCAAAGGGCATCAAACCCTTTGCGATGTACTCAAAAAGCATATTCTAAACAGGAACCCTAGGAAAGAGGGTATTGCCTTTGTGAGGAAACTCAACGCTGATGTATCCTACTGGACACCTAAGCAGTACCCCAAAACCTCATGGGTTGCTGCGAAAGGACCTCCTGTAGATCCATCCACTTTATCTGGCTTTACGTGTGAAACTTCATATTCCTCTGATTAGTCACTTGACTCCAACTACAAATTCTTCAAAAATCATAAAGGTGAAGTATTTTCTAGATTTGTTGGAACTAACTGCAGGAACGGTTCTCCTATGAAGAAAATCTGGGTTCCCAAGAGCTACCTTCAAAGTCTTCAAGTGAATGTCCTCACAACACCACTCATGAAGAATAGGAACCCCAGATCAAATTCCCCATATGGACCAAAGTCCTCACTTGGACCAAATTCCTCAAATGGTCAAAATTATCATTCTCGTACTAATGCCTCTGTTTTGCAAGGAAAACCTAAGAGTTATGAATATGTGCATTATTCTTCAAACCATTATGTTCATAAGCCCTTGAAGAATTTCTCTGCTTATTCATTTGAGTACTCTAACCCTCGCCTTGTGAAATGAAGCGCACATGCTTCTATGCCTCCCTTCTCATATATGGTGCTTGCAGAATGATGAACTCTTTGCCACCCCTCCAGATGTGGGTGGTGAATAAATTGAACTAACATCTTATGCAGGGTCAGGTCTCCAGATGAACAATTGATGAAGTTGCTGGAGACCTGAGGAAATGCTTGAAAGGATGCAAGCTAACTATGCAGAAATGAATTCCTCATTTCTCTCGTCCTCACACTACTTTGCTTACTATCTTGTGTGATGAAATTTTGTCTGATGAAATTGATGTCATATTCTTCACTTCGAAGCATATGAGTTCGTAAGTTGTACTAATTCATCTGCAGGATGATACTCCAAAAGCTATTGAGTGGGTCCTCAATAGTGGATGCACAAACCACATGACTGGTGACAAGAATCTACTGATGAATTTTCCACTCACTCCAGCTCCTTTGAAGCATATCACCTACGCAGACAAAGGAAAAAAGCAAGGTATTGGGACTTGAAGGCTGACTGGGGCATCGATGACTTGGACATGCAGGCATGAGGAACTTGCACACGCTCGTGAAGAAAAAGCACATCATTGGCATCGAGGGTGTCAAATTCCTCAAGGACCACCTCTGCGGTGCATGTGAATCTAGGAAGATCACCAGATCCAAGCATCCCTCGAAGACAATCATGACCATGACTCGACCCTTTGAATTGCTTCAAATGGATCTCTTTGGCCCCACTCATTACTCCATACTAACAAATGCTTCAAGTTTGTATGGCTTTGTCATTGTTGATGATTACTCTCGTTACACTTGGGTGCATATTATTCTGTACAAAAATGAAGTGCAGGATGTCTTCACACGATTTGCTTCAAGGGCCTCCACCAACTTCGGCATCAAGATCAAGCATATTAGGAGTGATAATGGGACTGAATTCAAGAACACTAATCTTTATGACCTTGGTATTACTCATGAGTTATCTTCCCCTTATACTCCTCAACAGAATGGCATTGTGGAGCACAAGAACAGGACTCTAGTTGAGATGGCTCGCACCATGCTTGATGAATACAAGACTCCTCGTTGCTTCTGGCCTGAGGCAATTGATACTGCTTGCCACATCATCAACAGAGTATATCTTCACAAATTCTTCAAGAAGACTTCATATGAACTTATGACTGGCAAGAAACCCAATGTAAGTTATCTCAAAGTCTTTGGTGCAAAATGCTGGATCAGAGATCCTCACCACAGTTCTAAGTTTGCACCGAAAGCACATGAAGGTTTTATGCTTGGTTACGGAAAGGACTCGCACACCTACAAAGTCTTCAACACCTACCATCACAAGGTTGTTGAAACTGTAGATGTGCGGTTCGATGAAACTAATGGCTCACAAAGAGAGCACCTGCCTTCTGTGTTAGATGAACAGTCTCCTGAGGAATCCATCAAGCTGAAGGCAACTGAAGATATCATGCCCACTGAGGAAGTCATTCCAACAAATGAAGACTTTCATGCTGATACACCTGAAGAAAATGATGCTGAAGGAAGTCCTCAGCCACGTCAACCTGCTCATCCTAGAGTTGCAAATGAAGTACAGATTGAAAAAATCATCAATGACATCAATGCACCAGGTCCCCTCACTCGCTCAAAAGATTCACATTTAACTAACTTTTGTGGGCACGTTGCCTTTATCTCTATCATAGAGCCCACCAAAGTTGATGAAGCATTCAAGGAGCCTGAGTGGATTCAAGCTATGCAAGAGGAACTGCATTAGTTCAAGATCAACAACGTGTGGGAACTTGTCAAGCGGCTAGATCCTCGCAAACATAACATCATAGGTACCAAGTGGATCTACCGCAATAAGCAATATGAAAATGGCCTTGTGGTGAGGAATAAGGCTCGTCTTGTAGCTCAAGGCTACACACAGGTTGAAGGAATTGACTTTGATGAAACGTTCACACCTGTTGCTAGACTTGAAGCTATTCGCATATTGCTTGCTTATGCTAACCATCATAATATCATCTTATATCAAATGGATGTGAAAAGTGCATTCCTCAATGGTAAGCTTGAGGAAGAAGTATATGTTGCTCAACCCCAGGTTTTGAAGACCCTAAGCATCCTGACAAAGCCTTCAGACTCAACAAGGCCCTCTATGGCCTCAAGCAGGCCCCTCGGGCGTGGTACGACACTCTGAAGGAATTCCTCATGAAGAAAGGCTTCCAACCCGGTTCACTTGACCCCACTCTTTAAACAAAATCCTATGACAATGAACTTTTCATATGCAAATATACGTAGACGATATTATCTTTGGTTGTACTGACAAACGTTACAGTGATGAATTTGCCTATATGATGAGTGAAGAATATCAAATGTCTATGATGGGAGAGTTGAAATTCTTCTTAGGTCTTCAAATTCGTCAACAAGACAATGGCATCTTCATCTCCCAAGAGAAGTACCTCGAGGATGTTCTGACGACATGCAAGATTGCAAAGGCGTCAAAACTCCAATGCCTTCAAAAGGCCACCTCTGCACTGATGAAAATGGTAAAGATTTCGATCAGAAGGTATACCGCTCCATGATTGGCTCATTATTGTATCTATGTGCATCTAGGCCTGATATTATGCTGAGTGTTTGCATGTGTGCCCGATTCCAAGCAACACCGAAGGAATCACACCATAAGGTTGTGAAACATATTCTTCGATACTTAGCTCACACACCAACACTTGGATTATGGTATCCCAAGGGCTCAAATCTTCACCTCGTCGGATACTCTGATGCTGACTATGCTGGAGATCGTGCGGATCGCAAGTCAACCTCAGGCACATGTCATTTCCTCGGACGATCCTTAGTCTGCTGGTCCTTGAAGAAGCAGAACTGCGTGTCCCTCTCTACTGCCGAAGCTGAGTACATTGTTGCTGGCTCATGTTGTGCTCAGTTACTATGGATGAAGCAAACCCTCAAGGACTACGGCATCAAGTTGAAGAATGTGCCTCTCTACTGCGACAACGAGAGTGCCATCAAGATTGCATACAACCGAGTTTAGCATTCCAAGACCAAGCACATCTAGATTCGTCATCACTTTCTTCGAGATCATGTACTCAAGGGCGACATCTCCATCGACCACATACCCACTGAAGAACAACTGGCCGATATCTTCACCAAGCCCTTGGATGAAAAGAGATTTTGCAAGTTGCGGTGTGAGCTAAATATCTTAGAATCTTCGAATGTTTTTTGAAGAAGGACACACATCCTAACACTTATGCAAAATTGATGACTTTGATGTGCAACACACGAAGTAACATTTTTCTTCAATCAATGAAGAATAACCCTCTAAGTGTGAAGAAATTAATGAAGAATTTGATTCTCAGAACCCTACGACAATTGTATGCGGTGTCTGAAATCATCATTCTTATACGGTGGGTCACGCCACCAACCAAAGTTGAAATTCTTCAAAATCGAGTTTTTCGTCAATTTGCAAATTCCTCAACTTTTCAAATTCTTCAAACTTTGAAACTCATGTTCTTCATTGACCATATATATATCTATGAGTTTTCAATGTCCTCAACAACATTCACTTATTGCTAATTCTTCAAGTTGATTTTCATCTAAGTGAATGTGATCGGACCCTTTCCCCCTCTATGCTAAACTCAACCCAGTCTGTTCACAAATTCTTCATATGCGTTCTACTTTGAAACTCGTTCAAAGTCTTCACTGTGTTCTTGACAGCTGAAGAATTTGCAAACGGAAACTTTGAAATTTTCACTATAAAAATTTTCAGTGGTTCCCGCTCAAACGGTTCCGATTCCCATGTCTGGATAACCCACGATCCCCCATAATCTCCACTACTCAGAACGTGGGTGACACCTGTCGCGTGGAGAGCAAGGGTCAGGGGCAACTTGTCCAAAATCTTCGGACAGATTGGTTTTCACTCCCTCTATAAATACCCCTCCCCTTCAACTGTGCTCGGTTACTCCTCATCTCATCCCTCTCCCGAGCTCCAACCTAGCGCCGCCGCTAAAGTCATCGTCGCCGGTGAGGAAGAGCTTCACTGCCTCGACCTCGTTGTCGCCGTACTCGCATCAGCCACGAAAGTCCTCATCTCGCCGCCGCTGTAGCTGTCTCCCTCTGCCAAGCTAGGGCATGTGAGATCTGAACGGACGAACTTCCCAATCTCATCTCTTGTTCGTCGTGTTCTTCACCAGGGTAAATAAAATTTATTTTTACTGCCCTTGTTTGATCCTCAAATGCTCTTCATATTCCTCAAAAAGTGTTTATTCTTCATGAACCTTATTCTAAAAGCACCTTACATCTTCACATACTTGATGTTTTTCCCTAAGTAATGATTTTCTTCAAGATTCCTCAATTGTGTGAATCCTCAAAATTTGCACAACTCTGGAACCCGAGACAAAGAACACTTAGTGAAATTCCTCAAGACACCCATGGTCAAATTCCTCTCACCTATTTTATTTAGAAAAAATTCTGAGAACGCACATGACCTATTCAAATTCCTCGCACCTATACTTTGTTCATAGGTACAACATGTCCGCTGATGAATCACTAGGTTCTCATCAATTTAACTCATTTGCAGCGCTCCTTGAGGAAAAATTGTGTACTTCTTCAGAGTCCTCAAGAGTTCATATTTCTCAAGTGAAGAAAATGACTGACGGAAAGAAACCTCAGAAAGGTGGAAAGAAGCCAGATGTGCACACTGCCTTTGAGATCCCAGATGACGTGTATGAGGAATATTGCACACCCGATGAAGAAACTCATGGCAAAGAAACGACCAAGTAGAGAAAAATTCGTCTGCAGAAAATTGAGAGGAGATGGGCAAGGGAATGGAAGGAGTATCGTTATGTAACTCCAAAATACATGATGAAATTTGCAGTAAAACCTCCTTACAGCAGGCCTCCCCTTGCTCCAAATCAAATTGTTGATCCCACTAGCATCAAGACTGGGGAGGACTTTCCTCACATGTGGGAGAAGCAGCAAGCCAAGCTGGCGAAGAAAGCCAAAGAGGCAGTGAAGAAATTCAATGAAGATTCTGCTGCTGCTGCCTCTGCCAGAGCCTTTGCAAGTGCTCCGAAGAAAATCATGAGGAAGAAATATGCATTGAAGACAAGTTCTTCAACCTCAAAACCTTCACGGCAGACCCCTCAAGGTCAAAGGCCTCGGCCTACAAAGTCTTCAGCTGCTGGAACGGTTGCTGCTCTGTCTTCTGCGACATCTTCAACTAGCCCTTCTGCGTTGAAGCTGAAGAAAACTGTTGGACGAGGTCAAAGACCAAGTCCTCACTCAAGCAAGGTTGTGGTGACCATACCCTCAGGTTCTGAGGATGATGATGATGAAGCTGATGATGAGGAATTGGAAGAAATCATCAAGCACAGTCAGCAAAAGGCTGCTATAGCAAAGGGTAGCTATGTTCCTCTCATGCTGGATCCCAAGATGATCCTCAACTTCGTCAATATATGGAATGAAGACCCAAGCACCCCACTTTATTCACTAAATCTGCCTCTTGGAGTGGATCATGTCCTCACCCACTTCATCTCTGAAGAAAATGGCAGAGAGAGCAAGCTCTGAGAGCTAAGAGGAACAGGGTTCGGAAGGAAAAGTTTCTGAGAGACAATGTGATGAATTTGACCCCAAATCAACTCGTCACTGTTCAGTTTGAAATTCGCACACTCTCCGAGGATCAAGAGAGATATGATGCTGAATGGAAGGGCACCAAGGTGAGATTCTTCAGGGCTGCTCAAGTTGCAGTGAAGGATCACAACACTAGGGTTGCTGCTCGATTTCAACCACAAAATCCTCAGGCTGATGAAATTGCTCAGCCTGATGAAACTGCTGATGGAAATGCTTCTACACCAGAAGCAACTGCCAGTGCTGCTGAGGAAACTCAGACCACTGATGATCATGCCAGGACAACCACCACTGTTGTGCCTGAAGAAACTGAAAGGCCAGCTGAAGCTTTTGCTGTGCCTGAAGAAACTGAACACACCAGGGCGGCTGCATCAGTCGTTCCTGAAGAAACTGACACTGCTGAGGAAAAGACTCTCAAGAGAAAAGCATCTGATTCAGAAACCTCAGCCGTGAAGAAGTTGAATACTATGCCAAGTTCTTCAACTGGACCTATTGACGATACACCAATTTCCTCAGCACCTGCCTACAAAACTGTACCATTTGGGGTGGATTATGTCATCCCAGATGAAGATGAAGATCAGTCTGCTGCTTTGACAGAGCAAATTGATGAAGAAATTGAACTTGAAGACATTGCTTCAACTCCACAGGTATCATCGCCCCAGCCTCAGTTCACTGCTAAAGAGGCTGGGGGTGAAGAAATTGATGAGGACGTAGACATTGGCAATACAACACCTGTCATCAATGATGAATATTGGGAATTATCACACCCAAATTCACCAATGACTACTCCTATGACACAGATTTCTCAATATCCTGCTCCCACTGAAGAAATACATGAAGAATCTGCCAATCTGAACACCCAAGTCACTGAAGAAATTCTAGCCGCAACGGCTGATGATCTTAAGGCTCCGGCCGCAACTGAGGAACCAGCTCTCCAAATCGTTCTGTCTGAAGGTGTCCCTCCCATGCCAAAGGAGATTAAGGGGCGCTTCAAGCCAAATCTTCAACCGAAGCCAAGAATGCCATTCAAAGGCTCAGTACGCCCCAAATTCCTCAAGAGAAATTTCTTCAATGGACGTATGTTCTTCACTGGTACAAAACCCTATGACTTTGCAAGGATCGGTTGCAACAGATTCTGGACGGCAACACAGCTCAACTACTATGCACCAGTTCTTTTTTAGAAGAAGAAAGTCTTCGAGCACCACTAAATTCCTCATGCTGACATGGAAACCCTTCCATCATTCACACCGGTGCTCCAGGTTCTTCAAGGCATTCTCCCATTGTGCGTCGACATTTGCGACTGGAATGAAGAACTCATTCTTCAGTTCTATGCCACATTGCATATCAGCGGAAATGCTTCAGACGTCAACTCCTGGATATTGGACTGGATGACAGGATCAACACACTTCACTGCTCAAGCTTCTGAATTGCTTCAGTGTGTACCAGTTCCAATTCCCTCAGATGAAGCTCACAAACTGTTTGATGAGCATACACTTCCACATCAGCTGATGCAAGTTTTGATGAAGACATTGCCTCCTAGAAAGCCTCAACGAAAAACCTTTCTTGTGAAGGATCTGCTATATGTGCCCAGGACTGTCTACCATATACTCACAAATACGCTATGTCCTCAGAAGGGCCACATTTCTGAAGAAGAAGAAGTGGAAGGAGTTATGAAGAATATGCTCTTCAACATCATTCATGGGATTCCCATTGACTTGCACGACTTCTTCATGAGGACTTTGGCCAGTGTTGCTTTAGCTCCATTTGAACAGAAGCCCTATGCGCCTTGGATAATAAATTTCATCAGGGCAAAGTCCTCAGTTCCCTTCAAGGCTGATTTCCAGAACCACTTTGGCTTCCTGCCTCCAATTGAAGTCATCAAGAGCACAATTGCCTCAGTTGAAGGAAAAGGCAAGGCTGTCATTGATGAAGGCACTCGTCCATTGGATGGACAGTTTCGCAAAGCCGCTTCCTTCTCCACCAATGATAACACTGCCACTCAAGACTCCGATGCAAAGGCCTCAGCTCACAAACCTCAAGAGTCTTCCCCTCGTGTGATGACTGATCGCGAGCTTCTAATAAGTCTTCATCAGAAGGTCGATCGCAATCACAAGTGGGTGAAAAGTCAACTTGGATACATTGTGCAGAACATGGCTGTGACGCAAAACACTATGAAGCAGAATCACTACTATGCGCATCAAAACCTCAACCGCTCTTGGGATGTACTGTCTCACCTCATGTCTTCTAAAGAACTGGATGAGCTAGATCTTGAGGAACATCCTGACTGGGCTCGTCGACCTCAGAAGAAATTCAAGAAAGTTCTAGTTCCTCTGATGGTCACAAGTTCATTTTCTTCATCTCGAGAGCGCGATGACGATGAAGACATTGTCGACACTGCGGCAGGCCCTGCATCGACAAATGACCCCGACAACGTTGGCGCTCCTTCCTCACCAACATGATGAAATTCTTCAAAGGGGCGTTAGTCCTCACTTTTTCTTCCCTTTTGGTCTTCGATGACAAAGGGGGAGAAAATTTGAGTTAGTCTTCAAGCGGGTCTCTCTCTATATGGGCTATTTTTTGTTTAAGTTACAACTCTCGCTCTTCTGAAACTTTTGTTGGTTGAGTTGTAAACTGAAGTCCAATCGTGGTCTGACACTTTTGAACTATTTCCTCGCATGTTTATTTCCTCAAGTACCTTAATGCATACATGCTGAATTTTGGGAGATCCATTTTCCTCGCGCATTTCAAATTCTTCATATCATATATTCAAATGCGTGTATGAATTACAAGATATAGGGGGAGTTCTCCAAGTTTTAACCTGCCATGTGCATTTGCAGTCCAAACAAAATTCCTCAAATATTCACATCTTCAGGGGGAGTTCTTCTATATCTTGCAATCAAATTCCTCAAACTAAGTACTTTCACTTCATATGTTTATCCCCGTTGAAAACTTAACCTATTTGTCATCAATCACCAAAAAGGGGGAGATTGTTAGTGCATCTAGTGCCCCTTAGTGATTTTGGTGTATTGAGGACTTATAGGTTAAGGCACTAATGTGTTTGTGAGTGTACACAGGATCTATAAGTCGATGAGGAGTTTGATATATCCGGAGATTATCGACCCCTAAAAATGTATGTCTTCAAGTGAAGACTTTGCTGAAGACTTTGTGAAGACTTTGGTGAAGACTTTGTGAAGACTTTGAAAATGAAGAAGTTGGTGTGACCTTGAAGATATGAACAAGGAATATGAAGCATGAAGACTTTTGTTTTCGTAGTTTCATTTCCTTTATTTGAGTCATAGGAAACACTATACCGTTAAAGGGGGGCGAGGTAATACTAAGGAAAATTTCCAACTGATGCTCAACTCCAAAATCCTCAACCTATACAATCCTTCGAGTGAAGCCTTTGGAAATCTCTTACGGCTCAGACAAGTTCTTCACTGACAGAGACGAAGTTCTTCTGGTCTTTGAGGAAATTGATCTAACTGAGGAGTTAGGATTTCGCCAGTGCGAATTGCCTACAAGTGAGGAACATGATAAGCCTGAGGACTTTCATAGTTCGAAATTCCGACCGTTGCTGTGCTTAGCGCCAGCTGTCCCTAATCATAACATTCACATAACGGTCATATCATTGGGGGCATTTATGTCTTATCATGTCAGGTAGCACCCTGGCTATAAATAGCCACCCCCTCAACCACTAGTTGGTTGGCTGCTCCGAGAGATAACTGACACTTGTCATTTGAGAGCAACCCATCCTCCGAGGACTTTGAGAGAAAATCATCAGTGAGGAAAAACCCACAACCAAACCACCAAACCCAAAGTGATTGAGCATCACTGAAGAAATTCCTGTGTGGAACCAACGCTTGTTACCTTTGAGGACTGTGCATCCTCTAGACGGTTAGGTGTCATGGTCTAGTGCTCCTGTAGTCAATTGGGGATCACAAAGTGACCTTGGTCTAGAGCATCCAGCAGTAAATTGTGGATCACCGGGTGACCATTTTTGAGGGTTTTGGAAGTCTATCCTGAAGACTTACCACGAGTGTTGGGCGAGGACTGTGTGAGCTTAGCTCAAGGAGAATACGATAAGGATTGTGTGTCCTAGGACTGTGTGTCCTCTAGTTTAAATACCAGGCCGCTCCAAACCAGACGTACGACTGTCACAGCAGTTGGAACTGGGTCATCAAATCATTGTCTTCATCAAGCTAGTGGTTCTATTTCCTCAACCCGTTTGTTTCCTCGTATAACTGTTGATGAAATTGAACTTTGCTGTTTGAAGAATTTGACTGAAGACTTTCACAATTTCCTCACCTCAAATTCTTCAAGTTACCTTGTTCCTCACCTGCTTATCCTGTATCACGCTACTTGTAATCTGAGCATGTTTCATTTCATCATGATGACTATGTTGTCGCTATGTTCTTCATGCACTTGAGTACTTATTCCGCTGCTAGTTATTCATCACATTTCAAATTCCTCAAAGTTGAAATTCCTCAAGTGATGAATTTGTAAAAATCGCCTATTCACCCCCTTCTAGTCGATATAACGCACTTTCACTTGTCTTTACTTTCCGCTGCTATACTTGTTGACTAGCATGTGTAGGGTGCACTAGACTTGTTAGAATTGCTAAAATCTGCCAACCATTAAATTTGGGAAAAGGTTAGGTTTTAACTTGTTAACTAGTCTATTCACCCCCTCTAGACGTCCTTCCTTGATCCCACGCCCATTCCTAGAGCATACTTGAAGACACACAAGCTTGGCTCTGTCTACTTCTTGCAAGTAGGACTACCCACCATCATCACCATTATGAGGTACACCTTGATGCCTAAATAAGGTGATGACAAGATGATCAGGGGGTATTCCATCAACATGATGCACGATGTAGACACCCACACCAGGATTAGGTTAATGGATTTGATTGTAGAGACAATCAAGAGGATTGCTGCTGATTAGAAGAGATCTTGTGGATATGCTCCATGTATCCAGATGCTCATTAATTCCAAAGTTGGAAAGAGCCTTTATCTACTTGATCTTACACACGTTCAACTCCAGCCAGATTCTGAGGACAATGTTGTGATTATGGATCCTAGTCATCCGACTTCATCTACAACAGCAGCTGAGGTTGAGGTTGAGGCCCAAAGTAGAGGCGGACAGAGCCACTAGTGCTCAAGTACCAAAGACGAAGAGTGAACAAATGTCCTATATCATTAGCACTATCGAGGGGATAGATAAGAACGTAAGTGAGATCCTCAAGAACCAGGATAGTCTTGAGAGGATAGTGGAGCCAAAATTTTAGGATTTGGATAACAAGGTGACTGAGCTGACCACCACTGTTAATGCTCTAAACAAGGAAAGTGAATGCAGTACCCATCCCCAGCTCCAGTGATGATGATAGTCCTCTCCAGACTTCTGTCGTGCCAGTTCTATAGAAGACGAACTTCTTCATTAGCACATGCATCAGCTCCATCAACACCTTCAGCACCTCCAGTATATACTCCACCACCTTAGAGGACTTCATCTGAAGCTTTCGCAGACGTTGTTCCTTCGACTCCTTCCATGGCTATCGAAGGAGATAGAGCCCAGAGTGACACTTAGCTTTATACCTTCTAGATTTTTGGTAACTTGTTGAAAGGGGGAGAAGTGTTATAGATCATAAGGCTTCGAGAGAAAGTGTTGCATTTTGGTTGCTCTCTTCATTTCAAAAACATATTCTTTATTGTGTGGTTGTCCTTAAAACTCCACCGTGTTTGATCATACGCTTTGGTTGATGATGCTACTATTTCTCATCCTTGTGATGCTTATATGATGATCATTCACTCTTGTTTGGTATTATGTGCATTGTAATCCATTCATATCATTTATGCGCACCACCAAGTTGTACGTGGCATGGAAGAGTTACCCCTGATCCTAATCGATTGTGCATTTGCATTCAAATGCAAATTAAAAATAATGCACAAATTTAGGGGGGGTCTTGCCTATCACATACTTATCAAAACGATGATGCTATTCATTGTTTTATCCTTATCGAAGCTCTGGTCTATATGTTGTCATCAATTACCAAAAAGGGAGAGATTGAAAGCACAACCTCTCACTAGGAGGTTTTGGTAATTAATAACAACATATGTTTCAGTGGACGAATGATTACCCCGAGTATATTTTAGGAAAATTTCAATGAATGGATTGGCAAAGATTTGTGTGGAGATCCCCTAGATGCAAGGAACATCTATTGGAAACAAGCTTCAAGACTCTACATTTTGCATTTTGTGAGAAATCACTTTTGAGTCCATAGGAAAGCCAATACTATTAAAAGGCGATGAGGTATCCATGATGATCTGGTTGCTCAAGTGCTTAGAGTTACCCACCAAAAATACCCATGAAATTCTCCCACAAAATACTTTGTCTAAACCCTACCACTCAAATTCGATGCCACCAATATTTCCAAATCGGCCCCACCGAGTTTCACTCTAGAAAAATCCTAAGCCAAACCCTAAGGTCTCAGTGACACCAAGTTTTCATTTTGGTGAAACCGAAATCGGTGACCAACTTTTGGGTATCCTATTTCTAAGAATCAGAATTTCCGACTTATAGAAATCAGTCTCATCGAGTTTTGGTAACTGCCTAGGTTAGCCAAATCGGGCCCAATGAGATTTATATATCGGTCTCACCGAAACGCCAAAAGTTGCCAAATTTTGCACTAGTTGGTGCAACCAAGTTTTTGCATCGGTTTCACCGATTTGGGCAATAATGTTGTAAAGGTTGGATTTTTGGAGATGCCTATATATACCCCTCCACCTGCCTCTCACTCATAGAGGAAGCACTCAGAATAGACCAACACTTGCCCCATCCATTTTTCTGAGAGAGTCACCTACTCATGTGTTGAGATCAATATCATCCACTCCAACCATATGAATCTTGATTTCTAGCCTCCCCAAGTTGCTTTCCACCCAATCAACTTCTTATACCAAGCCAAATATGTGGGAGAGTGATTGTGTGTTGAGGAGACTATCTTTTGAAGCACGAGAGCAAGGAGTTCATCATTGTTACCACATCTATTACCTTTTGGAGAGTGGTGTCTCCTAGTTTGGCTAGGTGTCGCTTGGGAGCCTCCATCTTTGTATGTGGAGTTGAACTAAGAAATTTGTAATGGCAAGGAGATCGCCTACTTCGTGAAGATCTACCTGGGTGAGGCTAGTCCTTCATGGATGTAAGCCGTGATGGAATATATGAGGTTGCTACTTTGTGGACCCTTATGGGTGGAGCTGTCACGCCCAAGATGCGCGCCTATCCATATTAAGGCACGTGGGCCTCGAAGGGGAAAGAGGCACATCTTGCCGTTCGCAAGTTCAGTATCATTACATACATTTAGGAAGAGCAAAGTATATGAGTTGGCTTACACTCGCCACATGCTAAGTTAAAATAACACACAATTTATTCAAACATCAATACAAAGGCAGGGTCCGACTACGGACGAAAACAAACGATAAAATGATGCAATGACACCGGCTTGCTAGCCCAAATATCTTGACCATGGCCACTCTACTCGTCTGGATAAGTGACGTACATCCTACCACGCTCATCGTCATACTCCCACTGGAGCTGCGTCACATCATCTGGCACGACCTCATCTGTACCTGCACCTAGATTGTTGTAGTAATCTGTGAGCCACGGGGACTCAGCAATCTCGCGTCCGGGTATCGAGACTATTCAAGCTTATAGGTTGGAAGGGAGGGTATGTGTTTAGTTTGCAGCAGCACTAAGCATTTATTAGAGTTTACTTCAAGTTAACTATAACCGGGTGCTAAACAAATATCCAAGTTGCCACATAACCGCGGGCACGGCTTTCCGAAAGTTTTAACCCTACAGGGGTGCTCCAACTAGTCCACCATAAATTAACCACACTCCGCGGGAATAACCTCGACCACGGATCTCATGATCATCCTAGGCAACTCCAAAGGAATTTCGACACCTCGAGATAGCCCGAAGAAAATCAGAGTTCCACACGCAAGCCACTCGAGAAAGGTAAAACAAGTCCAGCAAGACCGCCCAACGTGTCGACGAACCCGATAAGAGCCGCGTATCTCGTTCTCAAGACACTACCGGATTGTCCAAACTTCTGGTAGACCAAACACAGAGTTGCCCCTGGTGTCCACCGGCGGTTGACATTTTGGACCAACACTCATGAGGAGCACTGGCCCGGGTTGTTGATTAATCCATGGGGTTGCAAGGCCGTATGCAGTTTTATTAAGTTGTTAAGCAAATAGTACCAATGTTGGGTCTTGCCAGACAAGTTTTAATCTCAACCGAATAATCAAGGGGGTCCCCATAACAACCCCGAGCATGTTAGGAGCGCAAAGTATGGAAACATAACACCGGTAACAAGAAACTATGGCAGTAAAAGTGGAACAAAACACCGAGCAAAAGGCCAAGCCTTCCACCATACCAAGATATATATATGTGCATTAAATTAAATGACAGATACCAAATCCATGTTATCACATGGATACAACCTGCACCTGCAACTAAGAACGCTATAAGAGGGGCTGAGCAGCGGTAACTTAGCCAAACAAGGTTTGCTAGGATGTGGAGGGTTAGAGGATATCATGGCAATGTAGGAGGCTTAACATTCAAGTGGTAGGTAGCGCATATGTAACGGTAAAGAGCGAGACATCTAGCAAAGCAAAAATAGTGTCGGGATCCGGGTACGATCATCTTGCCTGTTGGATATTCAGAGGGACAAAGAGCGGGGTTCTCATAGTGGTACTCTCCTGGATCCTCGTACTCAGGTTCAACACTCGCGTCTACCCAAGATAAACATCAAGAATAAACAACCAACCAAGGTGCAATGCACAAACAAGATGATGCATGATTCATTTGAAGTATTTAACATGGCAATCCTAAACTAGTCATGTTTCACATGTAATAGTTTAGTTGTTTACAATTCTGGACAGAACCTCATGTTAAGTTATTTAAACATGCATGATCATGGCAAATATGGATGCTTCATGCAAAATCGATAAAAATGCATATGTAGAACGTAGGAAACGGAGTTACGGTACTCACGCTACACTAGTTACGAAGGCAAAACACAAGACAAAGAAGGCCATGGGTTGTTCCTTGGCATTCCAAGGTAGCCACTTGTTAGGCAATGAAAAACCAACCACAATACAGTCAAAGGTCAAGCAATTCCATGGAGCATAGCTCCCACAAGCCACGAAACACAAAATCAAACAATCTACCACAAAACAGCAACACGTCAACTTTCACAGCCAATAACTAAAGCTACAAGAAGTCTCCAACCACAAGCAAGGCATTGACAGAAACTACATAGCATGATTATCAAATTATCCAACTACACAATCTGGAATGGAGGCACACATCAATAAGCATGAAGCTCACAAGTTGGCATGATGAAGCAAATTTTAGGGACTTAGAGAAAATAACAGTTTTTTGGAATCTGAGTTAAGTTGATAGCAAGTTGACAACACAAACTAATGGTGATAGAGACCACCTCATGGCATGAAAATTAACAGGATGGTTTAGGGCAACATCTACTTCAAAACACTAGCATTGAGCTTGAGCTAATTCTCAACATATCACTTGGTAGCATCCACTCTTCATGGCATAAAAATATTAACAGATTCTCAGACTTGGAAATATTTAGCATGTTTGAAAACAACAACATTTTAGATAGCCACTTTGGAGCATGGTTCCCACTTATATGCAAGATTAACATGTCAAAATAAAATACCATGGCATTCTACTCATGAAATACTACCACTTCCATGTTAACACAATTATCATAGCATGCATGGATTAATTATAACTAAAATGACAAAATGGCACTTTGATACAAAATGACATTTTGTCAAACTTGCTCAAATGACCAAAAAATTTGCACCAATGAATTCCTTGGGTGATTCTACCCCAAAATCATGTATCATACTCATATACTTGCATGTAACATCATACCACAACCTAGCTCGAAAAATATCCTACAATCCCACAAGTCAAAACCTTCCTAAAATGCTCATGTTCATATATGCACATATCCAGTTTTAGTAATTACCAGAAAAGGAAAAATCCATTTATATCACATAAACATCAAAATATAACAAAAGAAAAACAATATGCAGGAGGGCCCACCTGGCATAGGCACCAGGGCCCCCTAGTGGATGACAAGTGGGCCAGGGCCCACTGTCATACACACCACACTAATACACACACAACACACACACACACACACTAGCTATGGATCCACCATACCACACCAGATCCACACCACTCACACCACACGCAAGCACACACACTCTCAGCGCACAGCCACACCAGATCTGGCTGTGGCCGCACCTGATCCGTAACCCCCCCCCCACACACATAAAACTCACAAAAAGAAAGGGCGCGGGGGGGATTGAACCCCGGACCTGCTGGTCTCGTCCCACGCATGCTTCCACTATGCTAGCGTTGCGACATCTGACCAAGGGGAGGCCTTGGCCCTCTAGTACTGTCAGACCCCGAGACCCTGACGAAACTGAAAACACACATGACACCGACGACAACGACACAGCGGCGACGATCCCCGGTGACTACTGGCCTCACCGGCGACGCGGACAGGCGGAGGAGGAGCGGAGTTCTACGGGGAATCCATTCCCGCATCATACGATGGCTGGCGTGGCGGCAAGGGGCGCTCAAGCTCGAGCTTCCGCTCGACTCGGGGCACTCCGGCGACAGATGCGACGGCGGCCAGCGCGAGGACATGCGAGGGGGAAAAGGGCTGCGGCGACGGCTGCTCACCTAGAGGCTGATAGGAGACGCGGGGACGCGGGCGACAACGAGAAGAAGAGGAAGAAGACGGCCGGCGACAAGCTTCTCCCTTGCGGATGACGGCGAAGACGATGCGGTGTTGCTGGGGTGCTCCTCACCCCCTAGCACCCGGAATGGGACACGGACGGCACCGGGAAGCAGCACGCCATCCTGACGACGACGAGCGGCCACCGGAGGCGACGACGACTATACGAAGGCGTCGGCGCTCTGCTCTCTCTGAACCTCACCTCTCTTCTTTCTACCTGACAGAGAAGAGGAGAAGGGGGGAGGAAGAGGGAGGAGGAGATGGGAGCGGCGACGGCGAGGGGAAGAGGGGAAACCCTAGGAATCCGCACCCTTTTAAAGGAGTGGCCTCGACGTCCATGAGCCCCTGACGGCGATGGCACCGGCTCTCTCACAGGCGACGCTCTCTGAACTGACGCAGGACAACGGGAGCAGGTCTCCGCTTCGCTGCGGGCTGGGCCGGAGGAAAAGGGGAAAAGGCCCACTTGTCCAAGCTCTCTCTCTCGAATTAAAACCACAACTTCCTATTTATTTAAATGGCAAAAAACAAGATAAACCCTAGAGTAAAATAAAAGGGTTTTTGATCAAACAAAAATACTTTTGCATAAGAGGAAATGTGCCCTATTTAAGAATATTAACAAGTGTTTTTTTAAAGCAAGTAATTTTAATACTTTTATAAAACAACAACCCCTATTTTTAAACAAACCCCATGAGCACAAAGCTCCAACACAAAGAGCGCAACTCATACGTTCTCAAAATAATATTACCCACAACATGAACATTTTTAAAAGATTTATAGAGCAAGTTAATTCTGTTGAAGAAAAACAAAAGGAATAAAAGGCTTAGGTTAAGATTTTAAAATAAAGGGGAGGAGAGGAGTTGAAGCCCACACATGCACACAACCACAATCACACAAGAACTTCTCACACCTCACGACAAGAACACATGGGAGCACACCACAAGATATTATGCATGACATGATGATGTGATGACATGATGCATGATGCATGAGACAATGACATGACAAAGGATCAAACTCAATTCATTCATCATAGACACAAGGGTCCACATAGGTACATGTTCATAAAAGGCAAGGGGAGCACTTGGGCTGTCACAGGAGCCCTCTGTGGACTCCCATTACCGTTACCCTCCACGGGTTTAAGACTCCATCAACATGGATGTATGATAGCACCACTTATTGGAACCACGGGAAAAATCTTCGTGTCTACAATTGCATTTGATCCTCCTATCCCTCCCCTCCACTTATATGTGCATATCTTTACTTTCTGCTGTTATACTCTTACACTTGCATGTGTAGGGTGTGCTTGACTTGATATAATTGCTAAAACTTGCCAACATAAAAAATTGGGAACATGCTAGATTTTTAATTTGGTCAAGTAGTTTAATCACTCCCCCTCTAGACATACTTTGGATCCGACAGAGATGCCCTTAGAGCAACTCTAGCAGACCCCATATAACTTGCGAGCCCGCAAAATAACCGCCATTTTAGAGTTCCATGCTAAAAAAGTGTCCCAATCAGACCCCGCATCGGTCGCGAAACTGTAAAAAAAATTGTGGGTGCGGTAAAAGTTCGCCCTCAACTTCTAGATTCACGGGTTGGGAGTGCAACCCGAGATCGACCTCTATTGTTACAGATTTTTGGTAGGGACATTTCCACATGGCAGTTCCCACTTCCACTTTGGTCCGCCTCCGTTGATCCTACTTCGGTCACTCCCTGACCACCATCCGCGTCCGTCCCCCACCGCCATGAAAGCCTTCGAGCCTTCGTCCTTCACCGTTGATGTCAGCCATGCGCCAAACCCTCGCCAGATCTCGTTGCCGGCCATGTCGCGCCCATGGTCATTCAACCCTCGTCCGCGCCACCTCACAAGCAGCAAGGCAGTGTCATCGTCCAGGGCGGCTTTGCAGCCCCTGTTGGGTAGGCACACGCGCCCGCCTGCCGCCGCTGACACAAGAGCTACGATTCTGGGGAAGTCCGCACCGGCCCAAAAAGGCAAGGTCTCGGGTGTAAAGCACGAGAAGACAACCGCAAGTGCAACCCCGCCAATGCCTCCTTCTATTGCACCGGCAAGAGCAACCCCTAGGATGCCCACAGACGGCAATGCTACCGCCGCAGCCAACGTGTTTAATGAAATGGGTGCAAGGTATGAAACTTTTTCCTTCATTCGCCATTTTCGTTTGTTCGTGAATTATTGATTGTAAAATGTAGGGATAGTTTGCATAGTGGGACTGCCGATTTCGTGCACTTGTTGGGCAACAACACCATCGACATTGAGCAAGTACTGATCGGTCATTATGATAACGATGAGTTGGTTGGTGGCGTGCATGATCACGGTGAGAAGAATATGAGATAGTGGAGGTTGACAAGGCGGCGTCCGACCAAGATCAAGCAAAAAAGGTGCAAGATCCAAGAACTACACACCATGGGAATATGAAATGTTGATCAAGGCATAGGAAGCGGTGTCTCTTGACGCGACGACCAGCACGGACCAAATCGCCAAGCGGTATTGGCAAAGGATAGAGGATCAATTCCTCCGCTTGATGACAAAGTATCCCCATAGAACACCGTGCACCTTTAGGTCTCTTCAAGGTCGTTGGGACAACATCAAGCCAATTTGTAGCCGTTGGGCTGCTTGCTTGGAACAAGTCCGCAATGCACCACCAAGTGGCACCGTTGAATCGGACTATGTGAGTTCTTTCTCACATTGTACTTTAAATGTTTGAATCATGTTTTGTTTGGTATGTTAACATTGTTTTTGTTTTTTAGGAGAAAATTGCACAATAAAGGTATAAGGGCACAGAAGATTCATGTGGTAGGGCATTCAAGCTAGAGCATCGTTGGAAATTGCTTCAACATAGCCAAAAGTGGGAGTTGATTGAGAAAGAATCCCCACCGAAGAGAGGCTCACTCGCCGAGATGGATGATGATTATGGCCCAAGAAACAAGAACAAGCCAGATGGAAACAAGGAGGCCAATGACAAGATCAAGAGGGAATCAGAGGCATCAAGCTTGCGTGATAAGATATATATAATGGTGCAATCAAATGAGGTGTTGGTGATGAAGACTTTGGAGACGAACAAAGAGTTGGCCGAGAAGAAAGCACAAGAGAAGTGGCTCTTACTCAAGGAGGAGGGGTTGTGCAAGGCCGCCATTGAGGATAGGAAAGCCCTTCCTGATGAGAACAAGGCTTTGGCCAAGCTTATTACGGAGGAGAACAAGATCATGACAATGAACCGAATGAAATGGACGACATTGAGAGAGTCCTGGATTAAGGGGTCCTCAGGAGGCCGACCATTTCTATGGGCCAGACTATACGGGCCACTTACCGAACACAGGAATATTTGAAGGTCCAGTATCCAAGATGGAAGCTTCAGGAAGAACAACTTGTACTCCACGTTTGATGTAGCGAATAGGCATGTTTATCTCCTCAGCGTGTAATCGATCATGTGTAGACCCTAGGCATCCTCGACGTCTATATAAGCCGGAGGGTTTTAGGGTGTAGGGACAAAACAACTCATCTAGGGTTAACTATTCGATCTCGAGGTAGATCAACTCTGTAACCCCCATATTATCAATACATCCAAGCAGGACATAGGGTATTACCTCCATTGGAGGGCGTGAACCTGGGTAAATCTGTGTCCCCTTTGTCTCCTGTTACCATCGATCCAAGTCTCACAGTTCGGGACCCCCTACTCGA
The DNA here is from genome assembly GCA_022496015.1 of Hordeum marinum. NCBI lineage: Eukaryota > Viridiplantae > Streptophyta > Magnoliopsida > Poales > Poaceae > Hordeum > Hordeum marinum. The sequence continues at coordinate 212,549,625 of CM039672.1, read as the reverse complement.
GATCCGCCGGTTTTGACACCGACATTGGTGCTTTCATTGAGAGTTCCTCTGCGAGCAAGAAGGAAACGATGTCTCGCCTTTGTTGGGAGATGTAGTAGTAAATCAAAAAATTTCCTACGTGTTCACCAAGATCTATCCATGGAGAAACCAGCAACGAGTAAGGGAAGAGTGGATCTTCGTACCTTTGAAGGTCGCTAAGAGGAAGCGTTACAAGAACGTGGTTGGTGGAGTCGTACTCGTAGCGATTCAGATCGCGGTGGACTCCGATCTTAGCGCCGAATAACGACGCCTCTGCGTTCAACACACGTGCAGCCCGATGACATCTCCTATGCCTTGATCCAGCAAGGATGAAGGAGAGGTTGAGGGAGAGCTCCGGTAGCACGACGGTGTGGTGACGGTGGAGCCGCGTGGTCTCCGGCAAGGCTTCGCTAAGCACTACGGAGAACGAGGAGAGGGAGGAGTAGGGCTGCATCGTGGGAGAGAGATATGCGTGCTCCCGGCGGCCCCAAGGGCTCCTCTATTTATAGGAGGAGGAGGGAGGGTTGTGCCCTAGGGTTCCCACCCTAGGGTGGTGCGGCAGCCTCCAGATCCAATCTGGCCGGCGGCCAAAGAGGGAGAGCGGTGCGGCTGCTCTAGGGTCGGCCTTAGGGCCCATCTGCCCTAGGGTTTGCTCCCCCTCCCACCTTAGCTGCGCCTTGGGCCCTTGTGGGGGGCACACCAGCCCACCTAGGGGCTGGTTCCCTCCCACTTGCGGCCCATGCAGCCCTATGGGGCTGGTGGCCCCACTTGGTGGACCCTCGGAACCCTTCCGGTGGTCCCGGTACGTTACCGGTAATTCTCGAAACACTTCCGGTGACCAAAACCTCACTTCCTATATATGAATCTTTACCTCCGGACCATGAGCTCCTCGTGACGTCCGGGATCTCATCTGGGACTCCGAACAACCTTCGGTAACCACGTACACTATTTCCCTATAACCCTAGCATCATCGAACCTTAAGTGTGTAGACCCTACGGGTTCGGGAGACACGTAGACATGACCAAGACACCTCTTCGGTCAATAACCAATAGCGTGATCTGGATACCCATGTTGGCTCCCACATGCTCCACGATGATCTCATCGGGTGAACCACGATGTCGGGGATTCAATCGATCCAGTATACAATTCCCTTTGTCTACCGGTATGATACTTGCCCGAGATTCGATCGTTGGTATCCCTATACCTTGTTCAATCTCATTACCAGCAAGTCTCTTTACTCGTTCCGTAACACATCATCCTGTGTCTAACTCCTTAGTCACATTGAGCTCATTATGATGATGTCTTACCGAGTGGGCCCAGAGATACCTCTCCGTCACACGGAGTGACAAATCCCAGTCTCATTTGTGCCAACCCAACAGACACTTTTGGAGATACCCGTAGTGCAACTTTATAGCCACCCAGTTACGTTGTGACGTTTGGCACACCCAAAGCATTCCTACGATATCCGGGAGTTGCACAATCTCATGGTATAAGGAAACGATACTTGACATTAGAAAAGCTTTAGCAGACGAACTACACGATCTTGTGCTATGCTTAGTATTGGGTCTTGTCCATCACATCATTCTTCTAATGATGTGATCCCGTTATCAATGACATCCAATGTCCATGGTCATGAAACCGTGACCATCTATTGATCAACAAGCTAGCCAACTAGAGGCTCACTAGGGACATGTTGTGGTCTATGTATTCACACATGCATTACGGTTTTTGGTTAACACAATTATAGCATGAACAATAGACAATTATCATGAACAAATAAATACAATAATAACCATTTTATTATTGCCTCTAGGGCATATTTCCAACAGCCTTGTCGTCAACGAAGAGGTCCGCAACATGGACACTTTCGTCCCCAGACAGATCTTCGCCTTCGGCAGCGTTGTGCTGCATGCTGATCCCACCGGCCATCTATGCCGTGTTGAGAGCTTCGCCCCTAATCGAGAGGTCAGATTCGGAAACCTAGAGTTCTCCGTTGATTCTCGGGGTGATTTGTCGCTAACCTCCATACAACAGGCCAGACCACCCTCCTCGCGGGCGCGATCGGATGGCTGATGACGCCAGTTATAGACCAGCAATACCCCCGAAGACGGGGAAAGGATCCACTAGAGCCCAATGACATGCTCGACCTGCGAGATGACTTGGATCACAAAGCAGGCCGCACAAGATCCATTTATGGATCCAGAGGATACTCAGATAGGCGGGATGGAGTATGCTTTAGAGACCGAGTATCAGTGAGCTTGTCGTCGAATTGTGGCAGCAACCTTCTCCGCGGATAGCTCTTGGTCTGTTCCGACAGACCGGTGACATGTCCTTCCTCAGCCGATAGGACTCTTGTCCATCGATCATTGAGGTCATCATGTTCGGCTTTAAGCTACTGTTCCTTGGCTCTCAGACTGCGAGCGTCGCTATGAGTTGCTGTATGAACTGTTCCTGATCTTCATGGTTATCACAGATGTCCATGTCGTCGGCTTCCGGGATATCCTCCTCCTCGACAAGGGGAAGGTAATTGTCGTCCTCGGAACCGTTGAAGTCGCCGCGTTTGTTCTGGTCCTCGGGCCTTTCCTGACCCTATAATGGGTGTTCGGGGTTATCAGGGTCACCGCGGTCCCCGAGGGTAACTCCGTCCCCGGTGCCGATAATAGCTTTCCTTCCCTTTTTTCCTTTGGACCGCTTATGCGACTTTCAGCGCCTTGACGGTGTGTCGCGCGACTTATCGCCGTCATTATTAGGCGTTCTGTCGCCATTAGGAGCGTCCATCATGTAGACGTCGTATGTGGAGGTGGCGGCCCATTGCCCGATTTTAACGGGGGTGGGAGCACCGTCCTCTTCATCCATGTATTCTGCCTCCTCGGAGGCATAGTCCAACATGTCGGTTGAATCTTCGAAAGTGGCTATCAAGCGGGTGGTGGGTGGGTCAAAAAATTCGCCCCGACCCGCACCGTAAACGATCTGAGCATAGATCGGGGTTGGGTCGTCGGTGATCTTCATCGACGAGATCCGATCTAGGGCCTCGTCAACCGCTGAGAGACCGATCGGATCAGTCTTTTCAGAACTTACGGAGTTTACCTCTGAAGTACCCGGACATGGGGAGTGTTCGGCAAGAACACATGTCCGGTCTTCTGGCACAATGGCCAGACCAAGACAAGAGATCGGCCCATCGTCGTGGATGACCCCATTGGCGTGTCCGAAGAAGGAACTCGAGGTTAAAGCCTCAGAGTCTTCGGGTGCTACAGGCGAAGCTACGAGCCCAGTTAGCGACAAGTCACCCCGAGAATCAACGGAGAACTCTAGGTTTCTGAATCTGACCTCTCGATCAGGGGCGAAGCTCTCAACACGACCTAGATGGCCGCTGGGATCAGCGTGCAGCACAGCGTTGCCGAAGGCAAAGATCTGTCCGGGGACGAAAGTGTCCATGTTGCGGACCTCTTCGTTAATGACAAGGCGAGACATCGATTCCTTCTTGCTCACAGAGGAACTCTCAGTGAAAGCACCAATGTCGAAAGTAGCAATGAAATGGACGACATCGCCAAAGAATGGCAATGATATGACAAGGAGAGATTTTTTGAAGAGAAGGATGATGGGCGCAAGAGGTGATGGCTTCGGTGCTGGTGGGGGAATGGGTGGCAGTGGTGGAGAGTGATCATGTTGACGATGTTGGTCACAAAGATGATGATGGCTTTTGCTTGAGTTTTTTTATTGTTTTTAGGCTTACCTCAAGCCTAGCAGACTTTGTTCCCTTCTTAATTTATTTAATAAAAATTGCAGTGGGGTTTTATCCTTCTGTTTATAGTAAAAAAAGATGATGGTTGCTTTTGCATGACGTTCTTTAGTGTCTTTATTGGAACTATGGTTTAATTCGTGTGCAAACTGTGTTTGATTGTTTAAATTTGATGCAAATCATTGGAATTGCTGTCAAATTGTTAAGTTTGATTTTTACAATTTGCGGGTTGACGAGTGCCGATATTCTGTTTTACGTTTGAGGATGTGAGGTCTACCTCACCGTGGTCCTCGACAAACAGTCCGAAAAAACTTTTTCACGAACTGTAAACGCACGATACAATTCAGCGTTATAGGTGATGTCTAGACTTGCTCTTAGAAGAGAGTATATCGTTCGATGAAAAAAGAAAAGAAAAAAAAAGAGAGTATATCGTTCGGTGTTGTTCTATTCGCTCCCTTATCTCCCTCGCTCACTTGCACGTCGTCCCACGCTGGCCGCGCCGCCCATGGCGATCGAAGCCGCGCGGCTCTCCCCTTCCCTCGCCGCCGCCGCCTTCCTCGGTCGCCGCTCTGCTCCCACCCCCCCTTTTCTCCGCCGCCTATGCCTCCTCCTCCCCCGCCGCTCCCTTATCGCCAGCGCCAGCACCTCCTCCTCCCCCGCCTCCTCGGGCGGGGACGGCCGCGTCGTCGCCCTCTCCTCGTCGGAGCTCCGCAAGCGCCGTAGCTCGACATCCTCCACACCCGCGCCCGGAGAGGACGATAAGCTGCGCTCGCTTCGTCGCCTCTTCGCGCGCCCGGACATTGCAATCGACGCCTACATCGTTCCCTCCCAGGATGCCCACCAGGTTCACCACCTCTATGGCTCTATCAATGCTGCAAATGAGTGATATCATTTCCCTGATTCAGTTCGTCGATAGTGGAGAAATGATGCACGCGTGTGGTCGCGTTGATAAGACAATTAGTGTAGGTGTTGTAACTCCGCGCCATTCAGGCACGGATGATCCCTGAGTGAATAGTTTTTTTTTTCTATATATGTGGCGCTAACCATGTGCCACTCGTGGAGCTTACCGGATCTCTTTGTTCACGCAACTCTCGGTGATTCATAGTAGTGAGTATCGACCTATCAGTTGAAAATTTGAAACATATACTGATCGAGCGTTTGATATCTCAGGCTCGTTGGGTTGTGTCCTGTGGACTGCTTTTGATATGATGGTCTTCTGGAAATAGGCATCAGCTAGAGCAACCGCTTTTATGCACGGGGCGCATGCACATGCATATATACTTGATACACCCAGCTTATTAGTGAAATCAGCCATGTACTTGGCGTGTGGAACTGAGAAGTGCATTGAGCTACAGCAGCAGAACATCATGATCAGTGTAAATACACATAAGAGCACAATACCATATTATGCAGTGTCTCCACAGTTTGTTGAACTGATGAGTGCTGAAGCTAATAGTGCTGTGCAGTGTTCAGATAATCACCAGTTTATTCTTGCACAATGATGCTGCATGCTCCCTGACTCCTCCTTGTTTCATTACTTTTTATTTCAGAGTGAGTTCATTGCAGAATGCTTCATGAGACGTGCCTACCTGACTGGGTTTACCGGCAGTGCTGGTACAGCCGTGGTCACAAAAAATAATGCTGCCTTTTGGACCGATGGCCGGTATTTTCTCCAGGTACTTCATTCCGATGATGCAATTTTTAATTCTTCAGCACATATGGTATGGATGCGGCTAACACTTCATGTTTTGTTTTTCTGTTGAGCAGGCTGAAAAGGAATTAGGCCATGACTGGACACTAATGCGGAGTGGAAATCATGGTGTTCCAACCACTATTGAGTGGTTGAATGATGTCTTACCATCTGGTTGTCGAGTTGGTATTGACCCGGTGAGCTTTTGTTTTGTTCTGTGCTCTCTCTTTCTCCATGGCCTGCTGACCATAACTGCCCTTACTAAAACCTGTGAAATGATAATTTTAGCTGCATAAGAATCTACATAATCAGCAAATTCACTCTACAAAATGAATACCTTTTATGAGTATGCTTTCTGTCATTCCAATTGATGGTATCATTTAGCAGTATTTTTTATTTTATTTTAGAGGATTGTTTTCATGCTGTCTTTGGACTTATAATTCTTACTTGTTAGATAAAACGAGAGACACATATTTTTACATGGAAAACCCTTGTGGGAAAAAACTTCGGACGCATTAAGATGTAATCTCACTATTATGGAGGACTTTACAAGCACTAGATGACATGCCGTCTTTAGGTGCGACTGCATGGGGTTATATATAGATGGCAGTATACAAGAGTCTTCGAGGATAAGAAAACGAGTTATACTTGTACGTGTCAACGTCAACGCAAAGCCCTACACCGCTCCTATTATGTTTAACATGAGACGATGCCATGTCCAAATGGTACTAGAATTCAGATCACAATTTATCATTACCTTACCATTACATTAAGAAGTGATTCAAGGATGTCATAAGTGAAGTCATGATTTGATCAGCTGGAATTGCAATATCGTATCGTGAATTTAGTCTTATTTTCTTCATACTGCGCAGTTATGCAACTTTAATTTTGAGATTTGTGATACTAGTAAGATCCCATAAGCTAGCTTTTTGAGTCAGAAATACAGTAGTAGTTACATACCCTTTTACTGTTTAAATCTTACATTCTTACCTGTATGTTCACTTGTCTTCTTTCGGGTATGTACAAGACGCTATGCTGAAATTTTGAATAAGGCTTAGGCGTGTTTCATGACATATACATTTTACCATTACCCCCCATTAATTATTTGATTTGTTGATGACTCTGCACTTTGTTTATGTTGTTATATTCTTCGCCTAATCCTCTATTCTTTGTTTGCTTGAAGAATGCAGTTCCTTTTCTCATCTGATGCTGCTGAGGAATTGAAGGCTGCTATTTCTGACAAGAATCATGAATTAGTTTTGATTAGAGATTTTAACCTTGTTGATGAGATATGGGGAGAATCAAGGCCACTGCCCCCAAAAGAACCTACCAGGGTGCATGCAATCAAACATGCTGGTGTTGACGTGGCATCAAAGTTGTCCTTTGTTAGATCACAGCTTGCTGAAAATGCGTGCGACGCTGTGGTTATTTCAATGCTTGACGAGGTTGCATGGTTGTTGAACATGGTAAGATTTAGCTTTCACCATTCCTTTGACATTGTATGCTGGTTATGAGCATCCTGCAGTTTAAGCAAACTCATGTATGGATTAGCTCTGAACCTGAAACTCTGCATGTTTATTTTTTCTTATATGTAGGAATTTCGCTTCCAATCCCTTGCATGATAGACGTGTGTTATAGACAGCTTCTTCAAATGCTTGGTTCAAAAGCATCGCATGATTTTCTACTGTTACTAGTCATGCAATTTTTTGTTTTCCAATTTTATTAGTATACGTGCTTTGATAACTAATGCTTAGTACAGGCCAATAGACTGTTCTACTTACCACTTTGTACTCCCTGTTTGGCATTATAATTATATGTTTTTTATTGCTTTGATAATCGTGGTTGCATGATAATCTACAACATTCTGCATTTTTCAAAGACTTATTATGCAATGAGTAATTCCTGATGTTTTAGCAGTACAACATCTGGTGACAAGTGAAAAGTACAAGGACGTTTGCACTTTTTAACCCTGTTAAATATTGTTGTGTTTTGTTTAATAGACTTTCCACAAAACTGATGGTTCACACCACTATTGAATGCAGAGAGGAAGTGATGTTCCACATTCACCTGTATTCTACAGTTACTTGCTTGTGGAGATGAGCACTGCTACATTATTTGTAGATAGCAACAAAGTATCTGAAGAGGTATCGGAGCACCTCAAGAAAGCTGGAGTGAAGTTAAAATCATATGAAGCAATTTTATCTGATGTAGAAAGGTAAATTTTACCAAAGAATATTTTACATAGTTTGGTGTCTGGCTTTGAATGTGCAGTTCTTTACTGTATCTTCCTATCAATGCAGTCTATGCAATTTACTTAGATTTGTTTGTCAACTCTTTCAAAATTTGGGACTAAAGGCTTTGTTGTTTTTGTTGTTTGTCAACTCTTTCAAAATTTGGAAACAGTGTGATCTGATTATTCTAATCAGTATGTAATTCATCTGCATGGAAGTCAATCAAGATTTTAATACAGCCTTAAGGCGAATGAAGTGTGGAACATTCAAGATTTACTGCAAAGCCCTGTACTCTATGTTGGACCGAAGTTTTCTATTTTCCTGCCAAATACTGAAAATATGAAATACCATGTTTGGATTATGTGAATTACAAAGAGCTTCATAATTTCCACCCTGTGCCCTACCAGCTGCATACATCTTCAGACCCTATTCAGGAAAACAACAATTATCTTTTGAGGAGTAAGACCTACATGTACTTAATCTGGTACGGGACCACCTGAAGTCTCTGTTCTCATCAGCTAATGCCTACATTGGCTTTTGACAGCCTGTTTGGAATGGTTAATGAGTAGTTCACCAAAAGACATGCTTTCGCCTTCTTCCTGATTTTGATCATGATGCATCTTCTCGCTTTTTGATTATAGTTAGATGAGATTCACATTTATTTGACTTGACACTTGATCAAGTCAATTGTTAGTTTTGGCCAAACAGATACATATTTTTGAAGTTTCAATCATAACAGTCTGTAAGTTATAGCCTGTTAAATAACAGGGGTTCCGTTATGTCCATCACATTCAAATAACCTATGTAATCACATCCCTGCCTCAAAGGTGAGTCGAACTCATGAATCATTAATTTAGTAAGATGCAAAGGTATAGTTAGAAACATGTTTATCTATGAATCTCTAATCATGTGAAGAAATATCCAAGGAGAAAAACAACAATTATATTGTGGTGTTGTACCTGTCTTGTATGTACCTACTGGAGTTGTGTTGTTTATTGGTTGAACTATTGAACATGTGTTTGAGAATCCGTATGTTGGAAAAGCAATTAGCCACTATTTGGTTATGATAGTGCAAGAAGTAAGAACTTCTTCTGTAATTTTATCTCACTTAGTTCTAGTCTGCTGAAAAACTAAAATTACAAGTAGTGAAAGATCGAGGTTTATCTAGAGCAGAAGGCAAATACCAACCAGTATAAAAACAAGCACACAACATGAACTAGAAGGTAAAGTGTAGGGAAGTGAAGACACTATATGTAGTTCCCGAAGTTCAAGATGTTGGCAATATCTTCGTCTGGAGAGGCTGAGCTCGATTCTCTGAAACCACTTAGGTTTTACCTTGTTCTCCTTGAGCTAAGTCTACGAGGAGCTCGCCCGATCACTCATGGTGGATATTGAGGTGATCCCTGAACCTCTACAGACTTTGCTTGAGGTGGATCCACACGATGGAAGCTCTCGAACGACGCCTAGCCATCTAGGAGATGCCAAATCTCCCAAGAGTAACTAGCAAGATACCTAGGCTCGAAGATGCTCAATCAAATCTCAACTGTTCTCTCTCAGTGGTTTTCCTCTCTTGAGACGGGGCTCAAGAACATAGAGGAATGGGAACACGAAGTATGAGAGTGTAATAACTGCACTGGGGGTCCACCTGAGCCCATAGGGGTTCGGTTCCTTTTATAGGCACGCTCAGAAAACCTACAAAGCACGGACATGGCAGAAACTGCCGAACTGTCGTCCTGATACGGCGGGATACGGGGATACGGCGGGGTACACCGGGATACGCGAACTGAGCACTATCCCCCGATTTTTGATTTAAAAAAAGAAAAAGAATACAGGGATACGGGGGGATACGTCTGGGATACGGCCTGGCCCAAAAACAACCTCGTCCCAACACCTAACCCAATTTTGCAGGGTCTCCCGCACGCTCTCGACCTAAGGACGAGGTGCTCTCTCCCAGCCTCCCAGGTCACTCTGAACGCGCCGCCGCTCCTGGATCGAAGACGCAGCCGCCAGCGATGCCTGGATTTGACCGACGACTGCTACCCCCAGCACCAGCAGCCTATCCTCACAGTCACAGGTAACCCAGCAGCCTCTACTCATTCCTCAACCTCTTCCTCTTCTATTCTTCTGATTTTCTTCCATTAAGCTGCTGGATGTTGCTTGCTGGCTTCTTGTTCTTTGAATGCTTGTGCTGCTACGGTGCTACCCATGTTGTGCTTCTCTTTGAATGCTTCTCTCTGAATACTTGTGGTGCTGCTGCTCGCTTGAATAGTTGTGGTGCTTGTGTCTGCTAGCCTGCTGCTTATGCTGCTGATTCAATGCATATGTTTGTGCTGCTGCTGCTTATGCTTGTGCTTATGTCTTGTCTTCTACTTTTCTAATCTTCTTTACTGTTTGTGTTTGATGTGTTTTGCAGATGGATGCAACTTGCAATGACATGGGGGGACGATGATCAATCAAGCACTTGATAAAAGAAACACCAAACGGGGCAATATTGTCTATTCTGATCTCTTTCTCATTAATTTTCTGTTTTAACTCTATATTACATGGCATATTTTTATTTTATTTTATATATACCGCCGTATCCCCGAATGGCTGTTTTTGAAAAATGCCGTATCCCGTATGCCCGTATGCGTATCCCCGTCTTTCTGTCCCCGTGTCCGTGCTTTTTAGCAGAAAACTAGCCATTTTGCTTCAAGATTCACAACACGGCAGCACTGGGATCCTAACCGGACCCTGCTGGATCTTCAGACAATGGATAGATCTGTGGCACTAGGCGCACAGCAGAAAGGGGTGTCAAAAACAGAGGGGCAACACGGTAACATCGCCTTCCTAGCCGGACTCACCGACCAAAGAACCAGAAGCACTACACCCAAAATAACCTGCCTTCCAGAGCCTCATCTTGACAACACCGATGGCTGAACCAGAAATACCGGGCGTGAGGAACTAGACAGCGAAAGACAAAGGGGCAAGCAAAGGCACAACATAGGCTCATGCCGGCAACGCTGAGATCCTAACTGCAACGCCGGTCTTCGAAAAGAGCGAACACTTAGGGCAACCCTAAGCGGTTTGGTTCCTAAATCCCAATACAGAAGCTAAGCGCCGTGACGCCGATTTCACAACCGGATACACCGGACTTGATGAACTACACCCCGAGTACACAGCCAAAGCTGAAGACTCAGACGTGCTCAAAGAGATTTCAAAGGATATGCTGTGTATCTGGAGTATGCCCCGAAGACACAGCTAAAACTGAAGACTCATACGCCTCCGTGATGCTGATCTCGGAACCGGTGTAACCGAACATAGCTAATGCATCTCAAAGAGATTTCAAAGGATATGCTGTGTATCTGGTTGGGTTCTAACTGACCATCAGCAAGCTTCATCCATTAACCGCAATATCCAACCCCTCTTAATAGTACGGTTTACCCTAAAGTCAAAGTGACACACTGAGGCACTAAAAGCTATAAAGTCAACACTAGGTCTTCAAGAGGCAAACCATGTCTTCAGTGTTCCAACATTTTTAGGGGTCGGACACCCATAGGTTAAACCAACATCCTTTGGGACCATGCACCTGTGTACACTAACTAAACACATTAGTCCGTTCATTGTTTGCCATTAATCATCAAAATCCACCAGGGGGCGCTAGATGCACTTTCAAGTGGATAATTGTAAATGGTTAACTACTTCTTGTTTTATTCCACTGCAGTTACCTCTTCCCTGTTCCTTTGCATTGTCTAAACTGGGGAGCGGTTTTTCTTCTGTAGGTTGGCAGAAAAGGGTGCAAAACTATGGTTGGATTCTTCAAGTGTGAATGCTGCCATAGTCAGTGTATATAGATCTGGTTGTGACAGATACATGAAAAAAGGAGGAAAGACAGGGAGACAAATTGGCAAAGAAGCATCTTCAGATGATCCGACCACCAAAAAGCGTGGTGTTCAGAATATGGCGTTAAACGGTCTGTTCAAAGTTTCGCCAGTCACCCTTGCCAAATCAGTTAAAAACGAGGCAGAAATTAGAGGAATGAAGAACTCACATCTAAGGTATTGTTTCAGCATACTTACAAATTAAGGGTTTTCCTGTGTTGAAAACTATTCTAAGAAAATATAAAATGCCAATTTGTATAATTGATGGTAGTGAGACATACGCTGTTGTATTCTACTGTAGCAAATACACAGAAAAGGTTTCACGGATACGATGGCTTCTTAATAAACATGTCTTTTGATGTTTCTGACCTATCACAATAATCGCTTCAATAGCTTTTATCTTTGTACTGATGTAGAGCAGTAGTGTGACCAATACTCACTTCATTTGTGTTTTCTCCTAATGAGAACATAAAAAAGAGAAACTTTACTTACAATATTCAGCACACACCATCTTTTTCTGTATCAGCATTTCTGTCAATCCTGGACCATCTGACCCAAGCATTGCCTGCACTGCTGCATAATACACCTGCAGAGATGCTGCTGCTTTAGCAGAATTCTGGTGCTGGATAGAGGAGGAAGTTCATAATAACGTGGCTCTTACAGAAGTGCAAGTTGCAGAAAATCTTCTTGAATTTCGCCGAAAGCAAGATGGTTTTATAGAGACAAGCTTCGACACCATTAGTGGTATATTTCCACATTTTTCCGTCAATAGCAAAATGTCATCGGATTACTTGACTAATTTGTTAGAGTTTTATGTGTTGGTATGGTGTTTCCTCTGATTTCTGTTCTGTGTCTGGATTCATTGTGTCAAAAGAAGGCTTTGGATGATTATTGTTCATTTGTGCTTAGTCCTTGATGACAGGATGCTGGGTAGGGTGACGCAGTATCTTTTTACTTATGTGGGTGGCCTTTTGGCACTGGGATGAGTCCTTTTCCACCCAAATTTAACCTATTTAAGAAAAAAAGTTCCCCTCCTTTTGTTGTATTAAGGACTACTACTTTGACTGTATGCTTCAGTATGAACATTGGTTTTATGTACTTTGTCGCTTTAGTATGATATTCATGTTTGCTATTGTACTTAAGCTTGATTGTCACATGAAATAGGGATGAAAGGGTACATCTGGTTCTTGATGACACCCTTGACCCTTCCATGTCTTCCAGTCTGCAAGAGTGTGATATCCTCACTATTGAGAGACCAGAATTCTTGACTTTTTTACCCATTAATCTTTTTTTTACATGCAGGTTATGGTGCAAATGGTGCTATAATACACTACAGACCAACTCCAGATAGCTGCAGTTCTGTTGGAAGCGACAATCTCTTTTTGTTAGATAGTGGTGCTCAATATGTTGATGGGACGACTGACATTACAAGGACAGTTCATTTTGGTGAGCCTTCCCCGAGGCAGAAGGAATGCTTCACAAGGGTTTTGCAGGTGCGTAATTTCTCTTAAGACTACATGTCTCAGTAACAGTGAGCTATTTTATGTATTTTTTCTGTACTTGAGTAGTAGATCTTTTTTTGAGGAATGAATAGTACAGTATCTGTTCAAATACTTCACTTCTTTGTTCTCAATACCTCATGCAAGTAATAGAGTTTGTTGGTACAGGGTCATATAGCTCTAGATCAGGCAGTATTTCCAGAAAGAACTCCAGGTTTTGTGCTAGATGTTCTGGCACGATCATCTCTTTGGAAGATTGGGCTTGATTACAGACATGGTACCTTCTCTAAGCACACAAATCTCTGCCCCTGAATCATCTAGTATATACCAACTATTGCTTTGACTGGTCTTATAAATGGAATGCAAGTAAGTTGTGCAGCATGTTTGTCCCTGGTTCAGGCACAGGTCATGGAGTTGGAGCTGCACTTAACGTCCATGAGGGCCCGCAGAGCATAAGCTATCGATATGGAAACTTGACAGCTTTACAGAAGGGCATGATTGTAAGCAATGAACCTGGTTATTATGAAGACAATTCATTTGGCATCCGTATCGAGGTTAGTTTTCCTATTCGGCACTCATGTCAATCTTCGATATTTTCTGTGCTAGATTGTTCAGCTGGAAGTTAGAGCTGCAAGTAGTTATTTATACTTTTGAACCTTGCAGAATCTGCTTCTGGTGAAGGAGGTTAATTTAGCCAATTCTTTTGGCGGCATCTCGTACCTTGGCTTTGAGAAACTTACTTTTGTTCCGATTCAGGTACACATGCATTTTATTTATTGCAATGTTCCTGCCGATGAAATTTAGAGATAGTGATATGAATACAAATAATACTTCTAATTTGACCAGTCAGTAATCAAGCTGACAATAGATCTTTTAAAGATATCGCATTAAAAAGCTCCCCAGTATTATTCCAGTGACTGGTAACCTCAACCAATAGGTCCTCTCAACGATTTTCACCGGGTTTTAGTATTAGCTAGTTTAAGTATATATGTATGTATTAATTGAGTAATTAGTAGTTGGCTCAATGGAGATTCACGCATATATATGTACTTTAAGCCTAAGTGCCCAACAAAAACCAATCTTAAGTGACTTCTCTGCGCACAAAGCTACAGGCCTACAATTGGTAATAGGATGGTGACTTCTCTGCCCAGAAAACTACAAGCCTACAATTGGTAATAGGATAGGATTTCTCCTCGCAAGCTACAAGCCTATAATTGATAATAGGTTGTCAGAGGTTTGGTATCGGTGTGATGGTTGAAATGTACTCCCTCCGTTCACAAATATAAGATGTTTTGGAAATTTCAAACGTGTCTATACATCAGATTAAAAAAAAAAGGCTGGAACATCTTATATTTGTGAACGGAGGGAGTACAATTTCCTTTGAGTCTGACTCGACTCTAATCACTCCATTGTTGCACCACGTGTCGTTCCGTAAACTGTCGAGCACTGCGGCTGCTACCTACCAGTTAGATTCGTAGGGGCTGTTTGCGTTGCGCCAGAGCTGACCCTGCCAATCCAGGACGCACCAAATAATTGGCGGACGTTCTGGCTGCCCCATCTTGCCAAAAAGACGCCACGGAAGCGAACTAGCGAAGGGAGGAGGGCTGAGCGCACCAAAAATTTGGTGTCCGTCCAAACAGCTCTCCAAGGTGCAGTCAACACCAATTTTTTGACTGGGCACTCCAGGGCATCGTTCCAAACATCCTCCTAGATCTAATCAAGGACGAAGTATCGAGTTATATTCGTAAACTGTGGACAGTTAGACAGACTTATGTTACTTGTTAGTATTTACTGTACTTGTCAGTTGTCGTCTGTTGAAAGAAAAAGGAGATACCTTTCTCCTGAATTACATGATCGTCAGCATGAGAAGGAAATAGATGCAAAGATATGCGATCCGATCTTTTTTTGACTAAATGCAGTGTCAGTGCTTTTCGTTGCGATTAGGAGGAATAAAGTTTACAATTTAAAAGAAGGGGATGAGATCAGAGTGTCTGTAAAGTCTAGTCTGGCTTTAAAGGTTGTTCGACTAGTGCCATTACCCTTCGCCTGCCCGCATTGGCGGATTTGGGCCCCAGGCAGCCCAGGCGGCGGCCTCGGGCGTGCGGCCCAATTCGTTTGTGCACTGTAGCGTTTACTGTAGCTTTTTGCTATAGTATACAAAGGCTGCCTGGGCCCTGGCCCAGTTCGCCTGGGGCCTGGCCCATTTCTGGGTCCGCCACTGCTTGCCCGCACCTGCCCACTCCCTCGCTTCGAGCTGAAGCGTTTGGAAACAGACATGTACTGTGCAAGCACTGTTTTGGAATATCCTCTTGTTTCTTTCTTTCCATATACCAATGCAATGATCGAGCGTCAAGTCTTCGCCTTATCTTTGTTCATATGAGTAGAGAAGCGCTGCCACCAGTGTACCAAGGATTCATCACCAGAAGAGGGAGTTATTGAGATCAAGCCTGCTGAAGATTAGTCGCCACAGCTGCGATGAGATTGTTGACTTGTTCAGTGGGCTTGGTAGTCATAGAGCTACGCTTGAGCTAACAGAAATGTAGCTTTCTGTTGTATAAGCAAAACATATATGCTTTCACGAAAGTGCAAATGATATATTGCTATAACTTGATATCAACCCTACATTGTGTTATAGCTCTTACATATTGCTAAATTTGATATGAATGCTATATTTATGTCTTCATATATCTTTGTTTCATCACTCTTCTTTGATCATTATCTCATTGGCACTCCATGTCCTATTCTTTGCTTAGCCCCTGCCTGAATGTGTGGTCTTTGATATGCATTCTGACAATCCAAGTTTTCATTGCATCTATTGATCATTTTTTAGTTGTACCTGCTGGTCCTGTTGGTTATTATTGTCCAGCTTAAGCACATTATTCATGAAATTCTGATTATCTTCTTATTCATTTTGTAACTTCAGAGAAAGCTTATTGACTTACCCTTGCTATCACCTTCGGAGATAAATTGGGTCAATGAATACCATGAACAAGTTTGGGAAAAGGTGAGCTGGAGATACTTGAGACCTAGTATTTGCTACTAAACCTACTTGACGAACAGCGGAATTATTGCGCATGAGAAGGAATATTTGCACGTGCATCATGAATAAAATATCCTAAAGGAGTGCTAGTTTCATGTTTAACTGACAAATAAGATTACTTTCCTACAGTATCCGATGTCATCTTCTTGGAATAATTGCCCCACTAAAGTACGAGTCACGGCTATTTACAGGTTTCCCCTTTCTTGAGTGGCAATCCTCGCAACTGGCTGTTGGATAACACAAGGCCTCTCTAGACACCCAGCGTGTCGCAACATGCAAAAAACAACCAAAAAGAGCAAGTCACTAGGTATTCACTTCTTGGCAGCAAGCAAGGGAAAACGATGGCAAGGCCTAAGGCATTAGTTGAAGCTGGTTTATTTTATCGGTACCCAGTTAGCTTGGTGCAATGTTCAACGCGGTGAAGCGATTTGCATACATCTCATCTTCATTTGCCATTGGTTATATGATTAGTAACCCTCATAGTTCAGTTGTTTTGTTTGGTCTTCATTCTCCTATAATCAATGCTAGGATTTTGGTAATATTTGAGAAGTTAGATATACTCAAAAATACAATTTTTACTCAATAGTATGTTCGTACTTGTACGATGTCATTATTTAGTAAATACTTTCTCTCGTTCACAAATACAATATGTTTTAACTTTTTTTTTTCTGAATTAGATGTATATACACGTTTTAGTGTGCCTATGTTTGTTGACCCATTTCAGTATGTATATAGTCCTTACTGTATCCGAAACATCTTATATGTGTGAACGGAGGAAGTATGCAAGTATGCAAATTGCACAGTTCCGAACATTATGGTTTATCTAGGGTGTCATTTGCACGAGGTGGCATACGCACGTATGCTCTTGCTCCCCGACGTACTTCTATGCTGTCGAGATAACTGGTTGGCTGGTGAATCACTAAAATTCCGAAAGCTCCGATTAGGGCATCTCCCACGCTGCCCATCAAAATGGACACGTAAAATGCTGGAAATATCAGCACCTTTTTGATTAATCTAATTCACGAGTAAACAGTAAGCACGACATACCACACCACCTAAGTATGTGAGTGTGTACAATACATAGAATCGAAACATTTATAATTACAACTAGAATCGAAACATTTATGAATATAAAATATATACGGCTAGTACTAGAATCGAAACATTTATGAATACAAAATATATACGGCTAGTACGTGAACGAGTAAATAGGGGATGGACAAGTCATACATGAATGAGTAAATAGGGAATGAAGTCGTCTGTGGTCTTCTGGATGACGGCGCTGTCGGCCATGGAGTTGATACAACGAAAGTAGTCGAAACGGAGGAGGAGAAAGATGGGAATGGATCGGGAGCAGTCATGTTGAGACGCTTCCAAAAACCTTATTGGGCAGAATCTCGAAGGACGGGATTCTAGAGGTGACAGGTAGGGTTGCGCAGGAGGGAGCGAGTGTTTCAGCCGCATTGGCTAACACCTTCAACATATAGGTTGCCGGGTAGATGGGCCGGGGCTTAGGCTCACGATCGATTTCACGAACAGCGCATGGTTCAACGTCTTGGACAATGGCATTTTTGTTAGCAACTCATTAATTAATTCGAGATTAATTAACCATTCATGACCGGCAAAAATAAGCAGCGCATATGTGTGACCTCGGCTTGGCTCATTCCCGTAACTTGCGACGTGCGTGCGTCATGATGAGGCATGACATGGCGAGGCAGACGACGAAGGAGGAAAGCGCGCATATATCTATCATTTCTAAGCTCCGAATTGCATATGAAGAGCTGGCGTTATAAAAGAGTCTAAACACTCAACTACCAGCATGGTATTTACCTTCCCTCACTTGCTGTATACATACATGGCTCTTAGAGATTAACCAAGAATTATTGTCTTACATGACCTGAAGCGTATCTATAATTCAACAAACCCCTATGGGATCTTGTGGCACATTAGTTTGTCATTTGTTCCAAACAATATTTTGATATACCTGAAGTTTCGTTGGAAACTGTTAATAAAAATGTGAGATATAGACCAGAGGGAGGGGGGTGTGATTGGAAGATTTTAACAGATTTTTCAGTGACAAAATGCTGAACAAAAGTTATGCTAAACATATGCATGCACATCAGAGTAGTCATAGAGTCATCATGACGAATTAGAGCATGCACAATTAGCAGTGAAGCATATAAACATGTGAGTACAGAGAAACATGGAAACTGAAGAAAAGCAAAACACAAGAAAAGTTGACGAAATTGTGAAAGTCTTCAGTCAAAGTCTTCAAGAGCTGGATAACAAATTCTTCAACATACAAATGCGGAAACTAAAGGTTGAAGAAATAGAACCTGATTGTTAGATCAAGACACTAGATTTATTTGACCAGTTCTAGTTGTTGTGACAACTGTACGTGTGATTAGGGAGGCTTAAGATTTAACTCAGAAGACACTTAGTCTTCACCTTATTCCCCTTGAGCTAAGGTCACTTAGTTCTCACTCAATCACTCGTGGTAAGTCTTTAAGGTAGACTTCCAAAACCTTCACATACCTGTTCTATGGCACACCACAATTTCTGCTTGGTTGCTCACTACGTGACGCCTAACTATGGAATATCAATTCGAAGCTAATAAGTGTCAGATCATTCATGATAATTTCTTCTGTGATGCTCAATCACTTTGTGCTTTAGTTGTTTGAGTTTTTCCTTACTTAGGATTCTCTCAAATTCGACGAAGGAAGGGTTGCTCTAGTTGAGACTTGTCAACCAATAACTCAGAGCAACCAACCAACAAATGGTTGGGGGGTGCTATTTATAGCCTGGTGGCAACCCGACATCATAAGACATAAATGCTCTTAGGACAAGACTGTTGTCAGGATAAGGATCCACTCGACAGCTGGCACTCACGCAACAACGGTTGGAAATTTGAACTCTCAATTTCCTCACGGTGGAAGAGTCGTACTTGCGAAATCCTAACTCTTTAATTAGACCAATTTCGTCAGCGACTAGAAAAACTTCATATCTGTCGCTGAAGAACTCGACTGCACCGCAAGAGATTTCCAAAGTATTCACTCAAAGAAATAGGTAGGTTTGAGTTTGAGCATCACTTCGGAAATGCGTCTATGTATCACCTAGACCCCCTTTGTCGCGGGAATGAATTTGTTAGTGAGTACTAGCGGTATGAACATGGGTTAGATCTAGCAATGGTGTAGGCATGACACAAAGGTTTATGAGTTCGGGTCCTTCGCTGAAGAGGTAACAACCCTACGTCTTGAGCCTTTGGGATGTGCTTTCTCTTGTGCCTGAAGGTTGTGAAGGATTGCAAACCCCTTTTCTACTCATGTTACAAGGACTCGAATGATTGCGTTCATGAAGAGCATTACATATCACCGGTACAGTTACCTGTTGGGGAACCTTGCATGGGAAACAAAAATTTTCCTACGCACACGCAAGATCTATCCATGATGATGAGCATCTACGAGAGGGAGCGTGGATCTACATACCCTTGTAGATCGCTAAGCGGAAGCATTAAGAAACACAGTTGATGTAGTCGAACGTCTTCGCGATCCAAATTGCCAAGTGTCCCGCGATCTCATCATGATCCATCTCGCGATCCAATCACGATCCGTCCCACGGTCCCATCATGATCCGTCTCGCGATCTTGATCACGGTCCTTCCGATCTAGCGCCGAACGGACGACACCTTCGCGTTCAACACACATGCGGCTTGATGACGCATTCACCTCCTCGATCCAGCGAGCGATGGTGAAGTAGTAGATGAGTTCCGGCAACACAACGGCGTGGTGACGGTGGTGATGAAGAACAACCTCTGCAAGGCTTCGCCAAGCACCACGGAAACTATGACGGAGGATAAACTAGAGGGACGGGGTTGCCGGCACACAACTTGGGGATTCTTGATGTGTTCTAGGTGCTAGCCCCGCCCCTTTATTTATATGCTGAGCCCTGGGGTCGAAACTTGGAGAAAAATCCTCCTCAAGGTCGGTTTGCCCGCAAGGCAAGAGTCCTCAGACTCCAGGACCAGACTGTTGGAAATATGCCCTAGAGGCAATAAATAAAGTGTTTATTATTATATTTCCTTGTTCATGATAATCGTTTATTATCCATGCTATAATTGTATTAATTGGAAACACATTACATGTGTGGGTAATAGACAACACTTTGTCCCTAGTATGTCTCTAGTGAACTAGCTCGTTCATCAAAGATGGTCAAGGTTTCCTGGCCATTGACATGTGATGTCATTTGATAACGGGATCGCATCATTAGGAGAATAATGTGATGGACAAGACCCAAACTACAAACGTAGCATATGATCGTGTCAGTTTATTGCTACTGTTTTCTGCATGTCAAGTATGTGTTCCTATGACCATGAGATCATGCAACTCATGAACATCGAAGGAGTGCCTTGTGTGTATCAAATGTCGCAACGTAACTGGGTGACTATAAAGGTTCTCTACAGGTATCTCCGAGGGTGTCCGTTGAGTTGGCATGGATCAAGACTGGGATTTGTTACTCCGTGTGAACGGAGATGTATCTCAAGGCCCACTCGGTAATACAACATCACAAGAAGCTTTGCAAGCAATGTGACTAAATGTTAGTTGCGGGATCTTGTATTACGGAATGAGTAAAGAGACTTGCCGATAACGAGGTTGAACTAGGTATGGAGATACCGACGATCGAATCTCGGGCAAGTAACATACCGAAGAACAAAGGGAACATCATACGGGATTAACTGAATCCTTGACATAGAGGTTCGACCGATAAAGATCTTCGTAGAATATGTAGGAACCAATATGGGCATCCAGGTCCCGCTATAGGTTATTTACCGTAGAAGTGTCTCGGTCATGTCTACATAGTTCTCGAACCCGTAGGGTGTGCACACTTAAGGTTTGGTGACGTTTCGGTAGTATAGAGTTATGTATGGTGGTGACCTAAGGTTGTTCGGAGTCCTGGATGAGATCCCGGATGTCACAAGGAGCTCCGGAATGGTCCAGAGGTAAAGATTGATATATATGAAGTCCTATTTTGGTCGCCGGAAAAGTTTCGGGCTCATCAGTAGTGTACCGGGAGTGCCGGTAGTGTAGCGAGAGACCATCGGGAGGGGTATTTAGACCCAAGAGGCTACATGGTCTGTGGGAGGATGAATACCAGACCCTAGTCGGCTAGTGGAAGTCCCACACAAGGGCCATGCAGTTGGGAAGAAAAGCCCAAAAGGAAAAAGGTGGAAAAAGGCAAAAAAGGGCTAAATTAGGAAGGAGTCCTAATCCTACTAGGAGTGGAGGAGGAGGATTCCTCCCTCCTGGTTTGGTCGAACCTCCTTGGCTTGGAAGCCAAGTCTGCCTCCTCTCATCCTCTCCTCCTATATATACTAGAGGGTTTTAGGGTTTTTGCACAAGATTTTCAGCCATGTGCAATCCTACCCTCTAGTCCATAGTTTCTCCTCTAGATCGGATTTCTACAGTGCTTAGGCGAAGCCTTGCCGGAATAGCTCCACCACCATCGCCGGAGTGCCGTCATGCTGCCGGAGAACTCTTCTTCCTCTCCGCTTCTTCTTGCTGGATCAAGACGACGGAGATCGTCATCAAGCTGTACGTGTGCTGAACGCGGAGGTGCCATCCGTTCGACACTAGATCGGAAGGATCGTGATCAAGTTTGTGGGACGGATCGTGATCAAGTTCGCGGGATGGATCGTGATTGGATCTCGGGACGGATCATGATTGGATCGCGGGACGCACGACGATTTGGATCGCGAAGACGTTCGACTACACCAACCGCGTTTCTTAACGCTTCCCGCTTAGCGATCTACAAGGGTACGTAGATCCACTCTTCCTCTCGTAGATACTCATCACCATGGATATATCTGCGTGTGCGTAGGAAATTTTTTGTTTCCCATGCAACGTTCCCCAACAATGGTATTAGATCTAGGTCTACGTGTAGATAAGATCTCGAGTAGAACACAAAAGGTTTGTGGGCGTTGATGCTTATATTGCTTCCTCCCTTGGTCGGATTTTGGTTCAGCGGTATTGTGAGATGAAGCGGCCCGGACCAACATTACTCGTATGCTTACGAGAGACCGGTTCCCTCGACCGCAACTTGTTGCATAGATGGCTTGCGGGTGCCAGTTTCTCTCACTTTAGTTGGATCGGATTCGACAAAGGTGGTCCTTGAGAAGGTTGAAAAGCAACTAGTGTATTACCGTTGTGGTTTTTGCGTAGATGAGAATTGTTCTTGCTAGATACCCGTAGTAGCCACGTAAAACATGCAACAACAATTAGAGGACGTCTAACTTGTTTTTGCAGGGTATGTTGTGATGTGATATGGCCAGTTACATGATGTGATATATGTGATGTATGAGATGATCATGTGATGTATAGATTATCACGACTTGCATGTCGATGAGTACGGCAACCGGCAGGAGCCATAGGGTTGTCTTTAATTATTGTATGACCTGCGTGTCAATCATTAAGCGCTATGTAATGCTTTACTTTATCACTAAACGGTAGCAATAGTAGTAGAAACATGTTGGGCGCGACAACCCCGATGGCGACACGTTGATGGAGATCAAGATGATGAAGATCATGGTGTCATGCCGATGACGATGGAGATCATGCCGGTGCTTTCTAGATGGAGATCAAAAGCACAAGTTCATGGCCATATCATGTCACTTATGAATTGCATGTGATGTTAATCCTTTTATGCACCTTGTTTTGCTTAGGACGACGGTAGCATTATAAGGTGATCCCTCACTTAAATTTCAAGATGAATTGTGTTCTCCCCGAGTGTGCACCATTGCGAAAGTTCATCGTGTCGAGACACCACGTGATGATCGGGTGTGATAGACTCTACGTTCACATACAACGGGTGCAAGCCAGTGTTGCACACGCAGAACACTCGGGGTAAACTTGACGAGCCTAGCATGTACAAACATGGCCTCGGAACACAAGAGACCGAAAGGTCGAACATGAGTCATATAGTAGATATGATCAACATGAGATGTTCACCATTGAAGCCACCTCAACTCACGTGATGATCAGACTTAAGTTGGTGAATTTGGATCATGTGACACTTAGATGACCTGAGGGATGTCGATTTGGGCAGGAGCTTTAGTAATTTGATTAACTAAACTCATTATCTTGAAGAATAGTCTAAGTAAACTTTGCATATTTATGTTGTAGATCAATGGCTCGCGTAGTAGCACCCCTGAATTTTAATGTGTTCCTAGAGAAAGCTAAGTTGAAAGATGATGGAAGTAACTTTGTTGACTGGGCCCGTAATCTGAGGATTATCCTCACGGCTTCCTAGAAATCATATGTCCTTGATGCATAGCTTGGTGACCAACCAGAAGACATGACCTCCGAAGACGTTAAGAACGCTTGGGAGGCACGTACTGGAGATTACTCAATAGTTCAGTCTGCAATATTGTATGGCTTAGAACCGAGACTTCAAAGACGTTTTGAACGTCATGGAGCATATGAGATGTTCCAGGAGTTGAAGTTTATCTTTCAGAAGAATGCCAGGATCGGGAGGTATGAAACCTCTGATAAGTTCTATGCTTGCAAGATGGAGGAGAACGGGTCTATAAGTGAACATATACTCAGAGTGTCTGGGTATTCAACTCGTCTAGCGGAGTTGGGAATTGCCCTTCCGCCAGAGGCGATCACTGTCAGAGTTCTTCAATCACCACCACCTAGTTACAAGAGCTTTGTGATGAACTATAACATGCATGGGATGAACAAGTCAGTCGCCGAGCTGTTTGCGATGCTAAAAGTCGCCGAGTCTGAAATCCAGAAAGAACAACAAGTGTTGATGGTCAATAAAACCAGTAGTTTCAAGAAAAATGGCAAGGTCAAGGGCAAGGGCAAGAAGGGTAAAACCAAGAAGGATGGCAAAGCAGTTGCTACTCCTGTAAAGAAGCCCAAGCATGGACCCAAGCCAGAAACTGAGTGCTTTCATTGCAAGGGAACTGGTCAGTGGAAGCGGAACTGCCCCAAGTACCTGGCTGACAAGAAGGCGGCCAACGACAAACAAGGTATATATGATATACATGTTATTGATGTGTACCTTACTAGCTCTCGTAGTAGTGCCTGGGTATTTGATACCGGTTCGGTTGCTCACATTTGCAACTCAAAGCAAGAACTAAGGAATAAACGAAGGCTGGCCAAGGACGAAGTGACGACGCGCATGGGAAATGGTTCCAAGGTTGATGTGATCGCCGTCGGCACGCTCTCTCTTCGATTACCATCGGGATTAGTGATGAACCTGAATAATTGTTATTTAGTGCCTGTGTTAAGCATGAACATTATATCTCGATCTTGTTTATTGCGAGACGGTTACTCATTTAAATTAGAGAATAAAGGTTGTTCTATTTATATGAGTAATATCTTTTATGGTCATGCACCCAATGTTAGGGGTTTATTCATATTGAATCTTGATAGTGATGACACACATGTTCATAACATTGATGCCAAAAGATGTAGAATTGATAATGATAGTACCACTTTCTTGTGGCACTGCCGTTTAGGTCATATTGGTGTAAAACGCATGAGGAAGCTCCATGCTGATGGACTTTTGGAGTCACTTGATTTTGAATCACTTGACACATGTGAACCATGCCTCATGGGCAAGATGACTAAAACGCCGTTCTCTGGAACAATGGAACGAGCGAGTGACTTATTGGAAATCATGCATACTGATGTGTGCGCTCCAATGAATGTTACAACGCATGGTGGATATCGTTATTTTCTCACCTTCACTGATGACTTAAGTAGATATGGGTATATTTACTTGATGAAACACAAGTCTTAAACGTTTGAAAAGTTCAAGCAATTTCGGAGTGAAGTTGAGAATCATCGTAACAAGAAGATTAAATTCCTGCGATCTGATCGAGGAGGTGAATATCTGAGTTATGAGTTTGGCAGTCACTTAAGACAGTGTCGAATTGTTTCACAGTTGACACCGCCCGGAACACCACAGCGTAATGGTGTGTCCGAACATCGTAATCGAACCTTATTAGATATGGTGCGTTCTATGATGTCTCTTGCTGATTTGCCACTATCGTTTTGGGGTTATGCATTAGAGACAACTGCATTCACTTTAAATAGGGCACCATCGAAATCCGTTGAGACGACGCCATATGAACTGTGGTTTGGCAAGAGGACAAAGTTGTCGTGTCTTAAAGTTTGGGGATGTGATGCTTATGTCAAAAAGCTTCAGCCTGAAAAGCTGGAACCCAAAGCGGAAAAATGCGTCTTCATAGGATACCCAAAAGAGACAGTCGGGTATACCTTCTATCTCAGATCTGAAGGCAAAGTGTCTGTCGCTAAGAACGAAACATTTCTTGAGAAAGAGTTTCTCTCGAATGAATTGAGTGGGAGGAAAATAGAGCTTGATGAGCTTATTGAACCTTTACTTCAACCAGAAAGTAGCACAACGCAGAAAGATGTTTCTGTGGAACCTATGATGGTAGAAGAGGAAGTTAATGATGATGATCATGAAGCTTCGGATCAAGCTACTATTGAACCTCGTAGGTCGACAAGGCCGCGTACTACTCTTGAGTGGTACGACAACCCTGTCTTGGAGGTCATGTTGTTGGACAACAATGAACCTACGAGCTATGGAGGAGCAGTGATGGGCCCGGATTCCGAGAAATGGTTAGAGGCCATGAAATCCGAGATGGGATCCATGTATGAAAACAAAGTATGGACTTTGGAAGTATTACCTGAAGGGCGAAAGGCCATTCAGAACAAATGGGTCTTTAAGAAGAAGACATACGCGGACGGTAATGTCACCGTCTATAAAGCTCGACTTGTGGCAAATGGTTTTTCACAAGTTCAAGGAGTTAACTATGATGAGACCTTCTCACCCGTAGCGATGCTTAAGTCTGTCAGAATCATGTTGGCAATAGCTGCTTATTTCGACTATGAAATTTGGTAAATGGATGTCAAAACAGCGTTCCTCAACGGTTTCCTTGAGGAAGAGTTGTATATGATGCAACCAGAAGGTTTTGTCGATCCAAAGAATGCTGACAAAGTTTGCAAACTCCAGCGATCCATTTATGGGCTGGTGCAAGCATCTCGGAGTTGGAATAAGCGTTTTCATGAGGTGATCAAAGCATTTGAGTTTATACAAGTTTATGGAGAAGCTTGTATTTACAAGAAAGTGAGTGGGAGCTCTATAGAGTTTCTAATATTATATGTGGATGACATATTGCTGATTGGAAACAATATAGAAATGCTAGAAAGCGTGAAGGAATATTTGAACAAGAGTTTTTCAATGAAGGACCTAGGAGAAGCTGCTTTCATATTAGGCATTAAGATCTATAGAGATAGATCGAGACGCTTAATAGCACTTTCACAGAGCACATACCTTGATAAAGTTTTGAAGAAGTTCAAAATGGATCAGTCCAAGAAGGGGTTCTTGCCTGTGTTACAAGGTGTGAAGTTGAGTAAGACTCAATGCCCAGTGACTGCAGAAGATAGAGAAAAGATGAGTGTCATCCCCTATGCTTTAGCCATAGGCTCTATCATGTATGCAATGCTGTGCACAAGACCGGATTTCAGCCTTGCCATAAGTATGGCCGGAAGGTTTCAAAGTGATCCTGGAATGGAACACTGGACAGCGGTCAAGAATATCCTTAAGTACTCGAAAAGGACTAAGGAAATGTTTCTCATTTATGGAGGTGATGAAGAGCTCGTCATAAATGGTTACGTCGATGCAAGCTTTGACACTGATTCGGATGACTCTAAGTCACAAACCAGATATGTATTTATTCTCAATGGGGGAGCGGTAAGCTGGTGTAGTTCCAAGAAAAGCGTGGTAGCTGATTCTACATGTGAAGCGGAGTACATCGCAGCCTCGGAGGCGGCGAAGAAAGGTGTCTGGATGAAGCAGTTCATGACAGATCTTGGAGTAGTGCCCAGTGCACTGAATCCAATGAACCTGTTCTGTGACAACAGTGGTGCCATTGCTCTAGCCAAGGAACCAAGGTTTCACAAGAGGACCAGACACATAAAGCGACGCTTCAACTCCATCCACGATTACATCGAGGAGAAGGACATAAATATTTGCAAAGTGCACACGGATCTGAATGTTGCAGACCCGTTGACTAAACCTCTTCCAAGGGCTAAACATGATCAACACCAGAACTGCATGGGTGTTCGATTCATTACAATGTAAATCACATAGTGATGTGAGCTAGATTATTGAATCTAGTGCAAGTGAGAGACTGTTGGAAATATGCCCTAGAGGCAATAAATAACGTGTTTATTATTATATTTCCTTGTTCATGATAATCGTTTATTATCCATGCTATAATTGTATTAATTGGAAACACATTACATGTGTGGGTAAATAGACAACACTTTGTCCCTAGTATGTCTCTAGTGAACTAGCTCGTTCATCAAAGATGGTCAAGGTTTCCTGGCCATTGACATGTGATGTCATTTGATAACGGGATCACATCATTAGGAGAATAATGTGATGGACAAGACCCAAACTACAAACGTAGCATATGATCGTGTCAGTTTATTGCTACTGTTTTCTGCATGTCAAGTATGTGTTCCTATGACCATGAGATCATGCAACTCATGAACATCGGAGGAGTGCCTTGTGTGTATCAAACGTCGCAACGTAACTGGGTGACTATAAAGGTGCTCTACAGGTATCTCCGAGGGTGTCTGTTGAGTTGGCATGGATCAAGACTGGGATTTGTTACTCCGTGTGAACGGAGAGGTATCTCAGGGCCCACTCGGTAATACAACATCACAATAAGCCTTGCAAGCAATGTGACCAAGTATTAGTTGCGGGATCTTGTATTACAGGACGAGTAAAGAGACTTGCCGATAACGAGGTTGAACTAGGTATGGAGATACCGACGATCGAATCTCGGGCAAGTAACATACCGAAGAACAAAGGGAACATCATACGGGATTAACTGAATCCTTGACATAGAGGTTCAACCGATAAAGATCTTCGTAGAATATGTAGGAACCAGTATGGGCATCTAGGTCCCGCTATTGGTTATTGACCATAGAAGTGTCTCGGTCATGTCTACATAGTTCTCGAACCCGCAGGGTCTGCACACTTAAGGTTGTTGGGAGACGTAGTAGTAAATCAAAATTTTCCTACGTTCACCAAGATCTATCTATGGAGAAACCAGCAACGAGAGGGGAGAGATTGTATCTTCATACCTTTGAAGATCGCTAAGCGGAAGCGTTACAAGAACGCGGTTGATGGAGTCGTACTCGCAGCGATTCAGATCGCGGTAGATCCGATCAAGTGCCGAACGGACGGCACCTCCGCGTTCAACACACGTGCAGCCCGGTGACGTCTCCAACACCTTGATCCAGCAAGGAGTAAGGAGAGGTTGGGGAAGGGCTCCAACATCAGCACGACGGCGTGGTGGTGGTGGAGTAGCAAGGTATTCCGACAGGGCTTCGCCTAAGCGCTGCGGAGGAGGAAGAAGAGAGGTAGGGCTTCGCCGTGAGAGAGAGAGATCAAATCTTCTCCCAAAACATCCAAAACCTCAAGTATATATAGGAGGAGGGACGTGGAGGGCTGGCTTGGCCTCTACTCCAAAGAGGAGATGGCCGGCCGAATTAAAGGGAGAGTCCACCTCCCACAAGGGAGGTGGATCTCCTCCTTTTAAATCCTTTTTGCCTTATCTCCTTATCTCCAGCCGCATGGGCCTTTAGCAAAAGTCTTGCCCAGCCCAATAAGGGCTGGCACACTTTATCTAACAGCCCATGTGGTCCTTTGGTCGTCACACCCCTCCCGGGGGTCATCCGGCACCCTCCCGGCACTCCCGGTACACTACCGATGAGCCCGAAAACTTTCCGGTGACCAAAACTGGACTTCCTATATATCAATCTTTACCTCCGGACCATTCCGGAGCTCCTCGTGACGTCCGGGATCTCATCCGGGACTCCGAACAACCTTCGGTAATCACGTATACCTTTTCCCTATAACCCTAGCATCATCGAACCTTAAGTGTGTAGACCCTACGGGTTCGGGAGACACGTAGACATGACCGAGACACCTCTCCGGTCAATAACCAACAGCGGGATCTGGATACCCATGTTGGCTCCCACGTACTCCACGATGATCTCATCGGATGAACCACGATGTCAAGGATTCAATCAATCCCGTATACAATTCCCTTTGTCGATCGGTATGATACTTGCCCGAGATTCGATCGTCGGTATCCCCATACCTTGTTCAATCTCGTTACCGGCAAGTCTCTTTACTCGTTCCGTAATACATCATCCCGTGACTAACTCCTTAGTCACATTGAGCTCATAATGATGATGTCTTACCGAGTGGGCCCAGAGATACCTCTCCGTCACACGGAGTGACAAATCCCAGTCTCGATTCATGCCAACCCAACAGATACTTTCGGAGATACCCGTAGTGCACCTTTATAGCCACCCAGTTACGTTGTGACGTTTGGCACACCCAAAGAATTCCTACGGTATCCGGGAGTTGCACAATCTCATGGTCTAAGGAAACGATACTTGACATTGAAAAGCTTTAGCAAACGAACTACACGATCTTGTGCTATGCTTAGAATTGGGTCTTGTCCATCACATCATTCTCCTAATGATGTGATCCCGTTATCAATGACATCCAATGTCCATGGCCATGAAACCGTGACCATCTATTGATCAACGAGCTAGTCAACTAGAGGCTCACTAGGGACATGTTGTGGTCTATGTATTCACACATGTATTATGGTTTCCGGTTAACACAATTATAGCATGAACAATAGACAATTATCATGAACAAGGAAATACAATAATAACCATTTTATTATTGCCTCTAGGGCATATTTCCAACAGTCTCCCACTTGCACTAGAGTCAATAATCTAGTTCACATCACCATGTGATTAACACTTACATCACCATGTGATCATATCATCATGTGATTAACACCCAATAAGTTCTGGGGTTTGTTCATGTCCTGCTCGTGAAAGAGGTTTTAGTCAACGGGTCTGCGACATTCAGATCCGTGTGTACCTTACAAACTTTCCATGTCATATTTGTAGATACTACTCCCATGCTCCACTTGGAGCTATTCCAAATGGCTGCTCCACTATACGTAGCTGGATTTCTACTAAGAGTCATCCGGATTGGTTTTAAAGCTTGCATCATCGTAACACTTTACGATGAACTCTTTATCACCTCCATAATCGAGAAATATTTCCTTAGTTCTCAAGTTACTAAGGCTAACTTTGACCGCTGTCTAGTGATCCACTCTTGGATTACTCTTGTACCCCTTGACAGACTCATGGCAAGGCACACACAGGTGCGGTACACAGCATGGCATACTATATAGAGCCTATGGCTAAAGCATAGGAGATGACACTCATCTCTTCTTTATCTTCTGCCGTGGTCGGGTATTGAGTCTTACTCAATTTCACACCTTACAATACAGTCAAGAACTCCTTCTTTGACCCATCTATTTTGAACTCCTTCAAAAACTTGTCAAGGTATGTCTTCGTTGAAAAAACTTATCAAGCGAATAGATCTATCCCTATAGATCTTGATGCTCAATAAAATAGTAGCTTTATCTGGGTCTTCCTTTGAAAAACAAAACTTTTCAAACAACCCTTCATGCTCTTCCAGAAATTCTACATCATTTCCGATCAATAATATGTCAACTACATATTCTTATAAGAAATTCCATAGTGCTCCCACTCACTTTCTTGCAAATACAAGTTTCTCATAAACTTTGTATAAACTTAAACACTTTGATCACCTCATCAAAGCATATATTCCAACTCCGAGATGCTTGCTCCAGTCCATAGAAGGATCGCTGGAGTTTGCATATTATTAGCATCCTTAGGATTGACAAAACCTTCTGGTTGTATCACATACAACTCTTCCTCACAGAAACCATTACGGAAACCTTGTTTTGTCATCCATCTGCCAGATTTCATAATCGAAAAATGCAGCAACTGCTAACAAAATTTTAATAGACTTTTAGCATCGCTACAGATGAGACAATCTCATTGCAGTCAACTCCTTGAACTTGGCGGAAACTTCTTTGCGACAAGTCGAGATTTATAAACGGTGACATTTCACCATTAGCGTCTATGTTTATCTCAAAGGTCCATTTGTACTCAATGACCCGCCATTCAACAGGCAAGTCTACCAAAGTCCATACTTGGTTTTCATACATGGATCCTTTCTCGGATTTCATGGCTCCTAGCCATTTGTTGGAATCCGGGCCCACCATCGCTTCTCCATAGTTCGTAGGTTCATCGTTGTCCAACAACATGATTTCCAAGACAGGGTTGTCGTACTACTCAGGAGCAGTACGCGTCCTTGTCGACCTACGAGGTTCGATAGTGACTTGATCCGAAGCTTCATGATCATCATCATTAACTTCCTTTTCAACTAAGTAGGCTCTACAGAAACATCTTTCTGTGTTGCGCTATTCTCTGGTTGAAACAAAGGTTCAACAACCTTATCAAGTTCTATCTTCCTCCCACTCAATTCTTTCGAGAGAAACTCTTTCTCAAAAAGGACCCGTTCTTAGCAACAAACACCTTTTGCGCTTGGATCTGAGATAGAAGGTATACCCAATGTCTCATTAGGGTATTCTATGAAGATGCATTTGTCTGCTTTGAGTTCGAGCTCGCTAGGTGAAAAACCCATTTTCACATAAGCGTCGCAGCCCCAAACATTAAGAAATGACAGCTTAGGCTTCTGTCAAACCATAATTCTCACGGTGTCATCTCAACAGACTTAGATGGTGCCCTGTTAAAGTGAATGGATTTGTCTTTAATGCATAACCCCATAACGATAGTGGTAAAACGATAAGAGACATCATAGTACTCATTATATCCAATAGAGCACGACTACGACGTTCGAACACACCATCACACTATGGTGTTCCAGGAGGCGTGAGCTGTGAAACAATTTCCACATTGTCTAAAATTGCATACCAAACTCGTAACTTAGATATTCACCTCCATGATCATATCATAGACATTTATCTTCTTGTCACGATGATCTTTAACTTCACTCTGAAACTCCTTGAACCTTTCAAACATTTCAGATTCGTGTTTCATTAAGTAAATATCCCCATATTTACTCAAATCATCAGTGAAGGTAAAGAAAAACAACGATATCCACTGTGTGTTTCAACACTCATTGGACCACATACATCAACATGTATTAATTCCAATAAGCCACTTGCCCGCTCCATCATATTGGATGACGGGGTCTCAGTCATCTTGCCCAAGAGGCATGGCTCGCATGTCTCAACCGATTCGAAATCGAGTGAGTCAAAAAACATCCATCATCATGGAGTTTCTTCATGCGATTTATACCAATATGACATTACGTGGCAGTGCCACAAGCATGTGGTACTATCATTATTAACTTTGTATCTTTTGGTACCAATGTTATGAATATGTGTACTACTACGATCATGATTCGATAAACCATTTCGAGTGGGTGCATGACCATTGAAGGCATTATCCATGTAAACAGAATAACCATTATTCTCTAACTTATATGAATAACCGTATCGCACTAATCATGATCTAATCACGTTTATGCTCAACGCAAACACCAAATAACATTTATTTAGGTTTATCACAAATCCTGAAGGTAGAGAGAGCGTGCGATGGTGATCACATCAATCTTGGAAATACTTCCAACACACATCGTCACCTTTCACCTAGCTAGTCTCCATTTACTCCGTAGCTTTTATTTCGAGTTGCTAACACTTAGCAACCGAACCGGTATCTAATACCCAGGTGCTACTAGGAGTACCAGCAAGGTACACATCACTAACACGTATATCAAATATACTTCCATTGACATTACCAGCCTTCTTATCTACCAATCATCTAGGGTTTTTCCGCTTCAGCGAACATTCTCCTCATAACAGAAGCACTTAGTCTCGGGTTCGGGCTTAACCTTGGGTTTCTTCACTAGAGCAACAACTGGCTTGCCATTCCTGAAGTTTTTCCCTTCTTGCCCTTGCCCCTTTTGAAACTAGTGGTTTTCACTTAACCATCAACACTTGATGCTCCTTATTGATTTCTACCTTCGTGGTGTCAAACATCACGAACAACTCAGGGATCATCTTATCCATCCCTGGCATGTTATAGTTCATCACGAAGCTCTAGTAGCTTGGTGGCAGTGACTTGGAGAACTGCATTAATCACTATCTCATCTGGAAGATTAACTCCCACTTGATTCAAGTGATTGTAGCACCCAGACAATCTGAGAACACGCTCACCGATTAAGCTATTCTCCTTTATCTTGCAGGCAAAGAATCTTGTTGGAGGTCTCATACCTCTCAACATAGGCACGAGCTTGAGATCACAATCTCAGCTCCTAGAACATCTCATATGTTCTGTGACGTTCAAAACATTTTGAAGCCTCAATTCTAAGCCGTAATGCATGACGCACTGAACTATCACGTAGTCATCAAAAAGTGCCTGTCATATGTTCACAACATCTACAGACAACGCTTGAGGGAGTGATGCAGTTAGCGGTACATCAAAAACATAAGCTTTCTGTGCAGCAATGAGGACAATCCTCAGATCACGGACCCAGTCCGCATTATTGCTACCATCAACTTTCAACTTACTTTTCTCTAGGATTGTATCAATAAAACTGGGGAGCTACAGCGCGAGCTATCTACGACATAATTTGCAAGGACATTTTTAGACTAAGTTCATGATAATTAAGTTCATTTAATCAAATTATTAATGAACTCCCACTTAGATAGACATCTCTCTAGTCTTCCAAGTGATACATGATCCATGTCAACTAGCCCGTGTCCGATCATCACGTGAGACGGACTAGTCATCCATGGTGAACATCTCTATGTTGATCGTATCTTCTATACGACTCATGTTCGACCTTTCGGTCTTCCGTGTTCCGAGGCCATGTCTGTACATGCTAGGCTCGTCAAGTCAACCTAAGTGTTTCGCATGTGTAAATCTGGCTTACACCCGTTGTATGCGAACGTTAGAACCTATCACACCCGATCATCACGTGGTGCTTCGGAACGACGATCCTTAGCAACGGTGCACAGTTAGGGTGAACACCTTTCTTGAAATTTTATTGAGAGATCATCTTATTTACTACCGTCGTTCTATGCAAATAAGATGTAAACATGATAAACATCACATGCAATCAATATAGTGACATGATATGGCCAATATCATTTTGCTCCTATGATCTCCATCTTCGGGGCACCATGATCATCACTGTCACCGGCACGACATCATGATCTCCATCATCATGATCTCCATCATTGTGTCTTCATGAAGTTGTCTCGCCAACTATTACTTCTACTACTATGGCTAACGCTTAGCAATAAAGTAAAGTAATTACATGGCGTTTATGATTGACACGCAGGTCATACAATAAATAAGACAACTCCTATGGCTCCTGCCGGTTGTCATAATCATCGACATGCAAGTCGTGAATCCTATTACAAGAACATGATCAATTCATACATCACAATGCATCACATCACATCCTTTGGCCATATCACATCACAAGGCACATGCTGCAAAAACAAGTTAGACGTCCTCTAATTTGTAGTTGCAAGTTTTTACGTGGCTGCTATAGGTTACTAGCAAGAACGTTTCTTACCTACGTCAACACCACAACGTGATTTTCCAATTGCTATTTACCCTTCATAAGGACCCTTTTCATCGAATCCGATCCGACTAAGGTAGGAGAGACAGACACCCGCTAGCCACCTTATGCATCTAGTGCATGTCAGGCGGTGGAACCGGTCTCACGTAAGCGTACGTGTAAAGTTGGTCCGGGCCGCTTCATCCCACAATACCGCCGAATCAAGATAAGACTAGTAGCGGCAAGCAAATTAACAAACTCGACGCCCACAACTGCTTTGTGTTCTACTCGTGCATAGATTCTACGCATAGACCTAGCTCATGATGCCACTGTTGGGAGACGTAGTAGTAAATCAAAATTTTCCTACGTTCACCAAGATCTATCTATGGAGAAACCAGCAACGAGAGGGGAGAGATTGCATCTTCATACCTTTGAAGATCGCTAAGCGGAAGCGTTACAAGAACGCGGTTGATGGAGTCGTACTCGCAGCGATTCAGATCGCGGTAGATCCGATCAAGTGCCGAACGGACGGCACCTCCGCGTTCAACACACGTGCAGCCCGGTGACGTCTCCAACACCTTGATCCAGCAAGGAGTAAGGAGAGGTTGGGGAAGGGCTCCAACATCAGCACGACGGCGTGGTGGTGGTGGAGTAGCAAGGTATTCCGACAGGGCTTCGCCTAAGCGCTGCGGAGGAGGAAGAAGAGAGGTAGGGCTTCGCCGTGAGAGAGAGAGATCAAATCTTCTCCCAAAACATCCAAAACCTCAAGTATATATAGGAGGAGGGACGTGGAGGGCTGGCTTGGCCTCTACTCCAAAGAGGAGATGGCCGGCCGAATTAAAGGGAGAGTCCACCTCCCACAAGGGAGGTGGATCTCCTCCTTTTAAATCCTTTTTGCCTTATCTCCTTATCTCCAGCCGCATGGGCCTTTAGCAAAAGTCTTGCCCAGCCCAATAAGGGCTGGCACACTTTATCTAACAGCCCATGTGGTCCTTTGGTCGTCACACCCCTCCCGGGGGTCATCCGGCACCCTCCCGGCACTCCCGGTACACTACCGATGAACCCGAAAACTTTCCGGTGACCAAAACTGGACTTCCTATATATCAATCTTTACCTCCGGACCATTCCGGAGCTCCTCGTGACGTCCGGGATCTCATCCGGGACTCCGAACAACCTTCGGTAATCACGTATACCTTTTCCCTATAACCCTAGCATCATCGAACCTTAAGTGTGTAGACCCTACGGGTTCGGGAGACACGTAGACATGACCGAGACACCTCTCTGGTCAATAACCAACAGCGGGATCTGGATACCCATGTTGGCTCCCACGTACTCCACGATGATCTCATCGGATGAACCACGATGTCAAGGATTCAATCAATCCCGTATACAATTCCCTTTGTCGATCGGTATGATACTTGCCCGAGATTCGATCGTCGGTATCCCCATACCTTGTTCAATCTCGTTACCGGCAAGTCTCTTTACTCGTTCCGTAATACATCATCCCGTGACTAACTCCTTAGTCACATTGAGCTCATAATGATGATGTCTTACCGAGTGGGCCCAGAGATACCTCTCCGTCACACGGAGTGACAAATCCCAGTCTCGATTCATGCCAACCCAACAGATACTTTCGGAGATACCCGTAGTGCACCTTTATAGCCACCCAGTTACGTTGTGACGTTTGGCACACCCAAAGCATTCCTACGGTATCCGGGAGTTGCACAATCTCATGGTCTAAGGAAACGATACTTGACATTGAAAAGCTTTAGCAAACGAACTACACGATCTTGTGCTATGCTTAGAATTGGGTCTTGTCCATCACATCATTCTCCTAATGATGTGATCCCGTTATCAATGACATCCAATGTCCATGGCCATGAAACCGTGACCATCTATTGATCAACGAGCTAGTCAACTAGAGGCTCACTAGGGACATGTTGTGGTCTATGTATTCACACATGTATTATGGTTTCCGGTTAACACAATTATAGCATGAACAATAGACAATTATCATGAACAAGGAAATACAATAATAACCATTTTATTATTGCCTCTAGGGCATATTTCCAACAAAGGTTTGGTGACGTTTCGGTAGTATAGAGTTATGTATGGTGGTGACCGAAGGTTGTTCATAGTCCTGGATGAGATCCCGGACATCACGAGGAGCTCCGGAATGGTCTAGAGGTAAATATTGATATATAGGAAGTCCTATTTTGGTCGCCGGAAAAGTTTCGGGCTCATCGGTAGTGTACCGGGAGTGCCGGTAGTGTACCGGGAGACCATCGGGAGGGGTATTTCGACCCAAGAGGCTACATGGGCTGTGGGAGGATGAATACCAGCCCCTAGTGGGCTGGTGGAAGTCCCACACAAGGCCCATGCAGTT
The DNA here is from genome assembly GCA_022496015.1 of Hordeum marinum. Lineage (NCBI taxonomy): Eukaryota > Viridiplantae > Streptophyta > Magnoliopsida > Poales > Poaceae > Hordeum > Hordeum marinum. The sequence continues at coordinate 212,512,554 of CM039672.1, read as the reverse complement.
GGGAAGAAAAGCCCAAAAGGAAAAAGGTTGAAAAAGGCAAAAAAGGCTAAATTAGGAAGGAGTCCTAATCCTACTAGGAGTGGAGGAGGAGGATTCCTCCCTCCTGGTTCGGCCGAACCTCCTTGGCTTGGAAGCCAAGGCTGCCTCCTCTCCTCCTATCCTCCTATATATACTAGAGGGTTTTAGGATTTTTGCACAAGATTTTCAGCCACGTGCAACCCTACCCTCTAGTCCATAGTTTCTCCTCTAGATCAGATTTCTGCAATGCCTAGGCGAAGCCCTGCCAGAATAGCTCCACCACCATTGCCGGAGTGCCGTCATGCTGCCGGAGAACTATTCTTCCTCTCCGCTCCTTCTTGCTAGATCAAGATGGCAGAGATCATCATCAAGCTGTACGTGTGCTGAACGCGGAGGTGACGTCCGTTCGGCACTAGATCGGAAGGATCGTGATCAAGTTCGTGGGACGGATCGTGATCAAGTTCGCGAAACGAATCGTGATTGGATCGCGGGACGGATCGTGATTGGATCGCGGGATGCACGACAATTTGGATCGCAAAGACGTTCGACTACACCAACCGCGTTTCTTAACGCTTCCCGCTTAACGATCTACAAGGGTACGTAGATCCATTCTCCCTCTCGTAGATGCTCATCACCATGGATAGATCTGCGTGTGCGTAGGATTTTTTTGTTTCCCATGCAACGTTCCCCAGCACAGACACCAAGGTCCTCGACGTTTGGCCCCAAACGCCAGGGTCCCTGGCGTCTGGTCCCTGGCCTCCGCAAAACACCTTTTGCACCTTCCTAAAGCCTCATGGGCTTTACCCCTTGGCCCAAATAAAGTGTTCTTGTACCCTGAACATTTCAGGAAACATCGGAAACTATTCCGGTGATTTCCAAAACTCTTCCGAAGACAAAACACTATTATCCCATATATCAATCTTTACCTCCGGGCTATTCCGGAGCTCCTCGTCATGTCTGGGATCTCATCCGGGACTCCGAACAACTTTCGATCACCAAAACAATAACTCGACTATACTTATATCATCACCAAACGTTAAGTGTGTAGACCCTACAGGTTCGAGAACTATGCAGACATGACCGAGACACCTCTACGGTCAATAACCAATAGCAGGACCTGGATGCCCATATTGGTTCCTACGTATGCTATGAAGATCTTTATCGGTTGAACCTCTATGTCAAGAATTCAGTTAATCCCGTATAATGTTCCCTTTGTTCTTCGGTATGTTACTTGCTCGAGATTCGATCGTCGGTATCTCTATACATAGTTCAATATCTTTACCGGCAAGTCTCTTTACTCGTTTCGTAATACAAGATCCTGTGGCTAACACATTAGTCACTTTGCTTGCAAGGCTTGTTGTGATGTTGTATTACCGAGTGGGCCCCGATATACCTCTCTATCACACGGAGTACCCAGTCTTGATCCATGCCAACCCAACAAATACCCTTAGAGATACCCGTAGAGCACCTTTATAGTCACCTAGTTACGTTGCGACGTTTGATACACACAAGGTACTCCTCCGATGTCAGTGAGTTGCATGATCTCATGGTCATAGGAACAGATACTTGACATGCAGAAAAATGTAGCAATAAACTGACACGATCATATGCTATGTTTATAGTTTGAGTCTTGTCCATCACATCATTCTCCTAATGATGTGATCCCATTATCAAATAACATCTCATGTTCATGGCTAGGAAACCTTAACCATCTTTGATCAACGAGCTAGTCTACTAGAGGCATACTAGAGACACAGTGTTGTCTATATACCCACACATGTATTTAGTTTCCAATCAGTACAATTATAGCATGGATAATAAACAATTATCATGAACAAGGAAATATAATAATAACTAATTTATTATTGCCTCTAGGGCATATTTTCAACAGTCTCCCACTTGCACTAGAGTCAATAATCTAGTTCACATCACCATGTGATTTACATTGGTTTGAATCTAACACCCAATGAGTTATGGGGTTCGATCATGCTTTGCATGTGAGAGAGGTCTTTAGTTAACAGGCCTGCGACATTCAGTTGCAAATCTCTATGTCATACTGTAGACACTGCTACCACACTCCACTTGGAGCTATTCCAAATGGCTGCTCCACTATACGTATCCGGATTGCTACTCAGAGTCACCTGAATTGGTGTTAAAGTTTGCATCGACATAATCCTTTATGACAAACTCTTTATCACCTCCATAATCAAGAAATATTTCCTTAGTCCTCTAGTTACTTAGGATAATTTTGACCATTGTCCAGTGATCAACTCCTGGATCACTCTTGTACCCCCTTGATAGAGTCATGGCAAGGCACACACAGGTGCAGTACACAGCATGTCATACTATATAGAGCCTATGCATAAAGCATAGGGGATGACCTTCGTGCTTTCTCTTTCTTCTACCGTGGTCGAGCTTTGAGTCTCACTCAACTGCACACCTTACAAATCAGGCAAGAACTCCTTCTTTGACTGATCCATTCTGAACTTTTCAAAATCTTGTCTAGGTATGTACTCATTGAAAGTCCCATCAAGCATCTTGATGTATCTCTATAGATCTCGATGCCCAATAATTATGTAGCTTTATCCAGGTCTTCATTTGAAAAACCTTTTTAAACAACCGTTTATGCTTTCCAGAAATTCTACATCATTTCCGATAAATAATATGTCAACCACATATACTTATCAGAAATTCTATAGTGCTCCCACACACTTTATTGTGAATAAAAGTTTCTCATAAACTTCGTATAGACTCAAAAACTTTGATCACCTCATCAAAGCGTATATTTCAACTCCGAGATGCTCGCTCCAGCCCATAAAAGGATCACTGGAGCTTGCACACCTTTTAGCATCCTTAGGACTGACAAAACCTTCTGGTTGTATCTCATACAACCTTTCCTCAAGGAAGGAAACGATGTTTTGACATCTATCTGCCAGATTTCATAATTGAAAAACGCAGCAACTGCTAACATAATTCCAACAGACTTTAGCATCGCTATGAGTGAGAAAGTCTCATCGCAGTCAAATGCTTGAAAATTGTTGGAAACTTCTTTGCGACAAGTCGAGCATTATAAATGGTGACATTCACCATTAGCGTCTGTCTTCATCTTAAAGGTCCATTTGTACTCAATGACCTTCCGTTCAACGGGCAAGCCTACCAAAGTCCATACTTGGTTTTCATACACGGATCCTTTCTCGGATTTCATGGCTCCTAGCCATTTGTTGGAATCCGAACCTACCATCGCTTCTTCATAGTTCGTAGGATCATCGTTGTCTAACAACATGATTTCCAAGACATGATCACCATACCACTCAGGTGAAGTACGTATCCTTGTCAACCTACGAGGTTCGATATTAACTTGATCCGAAGCTTCATGATCATCATCATTAACTTCCTCTTCAACTAATGTAGGCTCCACAGAAACATCTTTGTGCGCTGTGCTACTCTCTAGTTGAAACAAAGGTTCAACAACCTCATCAAGTTCCATCTCCCTCCCACTCAATTCTTTCGAGAGAAACTCTTTCTCGAGAAAGGACCCGTTTTTAGCAACAAACACTTTGCACTCAGATCTGAGATAGAAGGTATACCCAACTATTCTTAGGGTATCCTAAGAAGTTGCATTTTTCCGCTTTGGGTTCGAGCTTATCAGACATAAGTCTCCCATGCCCAGACTCTAAGAAATGACAACTTAGGTTTCTATCAAACCATAATTCATACGGTGTCATCTCAACGGATTTAGATGGTGCCCTATTTAAAGTGAATGTAGTTGTCTCTAATGCATAAGCCCAAAACGATAGTGGCAAAAACGATAAGAGACATCATAGTTCACACCATATCCAATAGAGCACGACTACGACGTTTGGACACACCATCACACTATGGTGTTCTAGGTGGCGTGAGTTGTGAAACAACTTTCACATTGTCTTAAAGTTGTATACCAAACTCGTAACTCAGATATTCACCTCCACGATCATATCGTAGACATTTTATCTTGTTGTCACGATGATCTTAAACTTCACTCTGAATTTGCTTGAACTTTTCAAACGATTCAGACTTGTGTTTTATTAAGTAAATATACTCATATATACTCAAATCATCAGTGAAGGTAAGAAAATAACGAGATCCACTGCATGCTACTACACTCATTGGACCGTATACATCAACATGTATTATTTCCAATAAGTTACTAGCCCGCTCCATCATACCAAAAACGGGGTCTTCAGTCATCTTGCCCAAGAGGCATGGTCCGCATGTCTCAACTGATTCAAAATCGAATGAGTCCAAAGATCCATCAACATGGAGTTTCTTCATGCGCTTTACACCAATATGACATTTAGCGGCAGTGCCACAAGTATGTGGTATTATCATTATTAACTTTATATCCTTTGGCAACTATGTTATGAACATGTGTATTATTACGATCAAGATTTAACAAACCATTCTCATTGGGTGCATGACCATTGAAGCTATTATTCATGTAAATGGAATAACCATTATTCTCTAACTTAAATGAATAACCGTATTGCAATAAACACGATCTAATCACATTCATGCTCAACACAAACACCAAATAACATTTATTTAGGTTCGTCGCTAATCCTGAAGGTAGAGAGAGCGTGCGATGGTGATCACATCAACCTTGGAAACACTTCCAACAGTCATCGTCACCTAACCCTTAGCCAGCCTCCATTTATTCTGTAGCTTTTATTTCGAGTTACTAACATTCAGCAACCGAACGGGTATCCAATACCTAGGTGCTACTAGGAGTACTAGTAAGATACACATCAATAACACGTATATCAAATATACTTCTGTCGATGTTGCCAGCCTTCTTATCTACCAAGTATCTAGGGTTGTTTCGCTTCAGCGACCGTTCTCCTCGTAATAAAAGCACTCAGTCTCGAGTTTGGGTTCAACCTTGAGTTTTCTTCACTGGAGCAGCAACTGACTTGCCATCCATGACGTTTCCCTCCTTGCCCTTGCCCTTCTCGAAACTAGTGGTTTCACTAACCATCAACACTTCATGCTCCTTCTTGATTTCTACCTTCGCGGTGTCAAACATCGCGAATAGCTCAAGGATCATCATTTCCATCAATGATATGTTCATAGTTCATCACAAAGCTCTAGTAGCTTGGTGACAGTGACTTGGAGAAACATATCAATCATTGTCTTATCTGGAAGATCAACTCCCACTCGATTCAAGCGATTGTAGCACCCAGATAATCTGAGCACATGCTCATTGATTGAGCTATTCTCCTTCATCTTGCAGGCAATGAATCTTGTTGGAGGTCTCATACCTCTAACACGGGCACGAGCCTGAAATCCAATTTCAGCCCTTGGAACATCACATATGCTTCGTGACGTTCAAAACGTATTTGAAGCCTGAATTCTAAGCCATAATGCAAGACGCACTGAACTATCAAGTAGTCATCAAAACGTGCCTGTGTGAGATATTCACAAAATCCACAGATGATGCTAGAGGGGGTGCCGCACCGAGCGGTGCATCAAGGACATAAGCCTTTTGTGCAGTAATCGAGGACAATCCTCTGACCATGGACCTAGTCCGCAAAATTGCTACCATTATCTTTCAACTTACTTTTCTCTAGGAATGTATCTATAAAACAGGGGAGCTACAACGCGACCTATCTGCAACATAATTTGCAAATACACTTTGACTATGTTCATGATAATGTGTTCAATTAATCATATTACCTAAGAACTCCCACTCAAATTGACATCCCTCCGGTCATTCGAGTGATACATGATCCAAATTCACCAACTCAAGTCTAATCGCCACGCGAGTTGAGGTGGTTTCAATGGTGAACATCATCATGTTGATCATATCTACTATATGACTCATGTTCGACCTTTCAGTCTCTTGTGTTCCGAGGCCATGTCTGTACATGCTAGGCTCGTCAAGTTTAACCAGAGTGTTCTGCACGTGCAACACTGGCTTGCACCTGTTGTATGTGAACGTAGAGTCTATCACACCCGATCATCACGTGGTGTCTCGACACGACAGACTTTCGCAATGTTGCACACTCGGGGAGAACACAATTTATCTTGAAATTTAAGTGAGGGATCACCTTATAATGCTACCGTCGTCCTAAGCAAAACAAGGTGCATAAAAGGATTAACATCACATGAAAATCATAAGTGACATGATATGGCCATGAACTTGTGCTTTTGATCTCCATCCTTAAAGCACCGGCATGATCTCCATCCTTAAAGCACCGGCATGATCTCCATCATCACCGGCATGACACCATGATCTCCATCATCTTGATCTCCATCAACGTGTCGCCATCGGGGTTGTAGGGCCCACCGTGCTTCTACTATTATTGATACTATTTAGCGATAAAGTAAAGCATTACAAGGCGCTTAATGATTGAGACGCATGTCATACAATAATTAAAGACAACCCTATGGCTCCTGGCGGTTGCCGTACTCATCGACATGCGTCGCGATATTCTATACAAAACATGATCATCTGATACATCACATATATCTCATAATGTAATTGGCCATATCACATCACAACATACCCTGCAAAAACAAGTTAGACGTCCTCTAATTGTTGTTGCAAGTTTTACGTGGCTGCTACGGGTATCTAGTAAGAACAATTCTCACCTACGCAAAAACCACAACGGTGATACATAAGTTGCTTTTCAACCTTCTCAAGGACAGACTTTGTCGAATCCGATCCAACTAAAGTAGGAGAAACAGACACTTGCCAGCCATCTTTTGCAACAAGTTGCAGTTGAGGGAACCGGTCTCTCGTAAGCGTACGAGTAATGTTGGTCCGGGCTGCTTCATCCCACAATACCACTGAACCAAAACACGACCAAGGGAGGAAGCAATCTAAGCATGAACACCCACAAACTCCTTTGTGTTCTACTCGTGATCTCATCTACACATAGACCTAGCCCATGATGCCATTGTTGGGGAACTTCGCATGGAAACAAAAATAATTCTACGCACATGCAAGATCTATCCATGGTGATGAGCATCTACGAGAGGGAGAGTGGATCTACATACCCTTGTAGATCACTAAGCGTAAGCGTTAAGAAACGAGGTTGATGTAGTTGAACGTCTTCGCGAACCAAATCACCGAGCATCCCGCGATCCCATCATGATCCATCTCACGATCCAATCACGATCCGTCCCGTGATCCCATCAAGATCCATCTCGCGATCCAATCGCGATCCGTCCCATGATCCCATCATGATCCATCTCGTGATACGTATCATGGTCCTTCCGATCTAGCGCCGAACGGACGACACCTCCGCATTCAACACACGTGCGGCTTGATGACGCCTTCACCTCCTCGATGTAGCAAGCGATGGTGAAGTAGTAGATGAGTTTCGGCAGCACAACGGTGTGGTGACGGTGGTGATGAAGAACAACCTCCACAGGGCTTTGCCAAGCACCATAGAAACTATGATGGAGGATAAACTAGAGAGATGGGGTTGTCGGCACACGGCTTGGGGATTATTGATGTGTTCTAGGTGCTAGCCCCGCCCCTTTATTTATATGTTGAGCCCTGGGGTCGAAACTTGGAGAAAAATTCTTCTCATGGTCGGTTTGCCCGCAAGGCAAGAGTCCTCCTCGGACTCCAGGACCAGACACCAAGGTCCTCGGCGTCTGGTTCTAGACGCCAGGGTCCTTGGCGTCTGGTCCCTGGCCTCCGCAAAACACCTTTGGCACCTTCCTAAAGCCTCATGGGCTTTACCTCTTGGCCCAAATAAAGTGTTCTTGTACCCCGAACATTTCGGGAAACATCCGAAACCATTCTGGTGAATTCTGAAACTCTTCCGAAGACAAAACACTATTATCCCATATATCAATCTTTACCTCCGGACTATTCTGGAGCTCCTCGTCATGTTCGGGATCTCATCCAGGACTCCGAACAACTTTCGGTCACCAACATAATAACTCAACTATACTTATATCATCACCAAAGGTTAAGTGTGTAGACCCTACGGGTTCGAGAACTATGCAGACATGACCGAGACACCTCTACGGTCAATAACCAATAGCGGGACCTGGATGCCCATATTTGTTCCTACATATTCTACGAAGATCTTTTTCGGTTGAACCCTCTATGTCAAGGATTCTGTTAATCCCGTATAATGTTCCCTTTGTTCTTCGTTATGTTACTTACCCGAGATTCGATCGTCGGTATCTCTATACATAGTTTAATATCGTTACCGGCAAGTCTCTTTACTCGTTCCATAATAAAATATCATGTGGCTAACACATTAGTCACTTTGCTTGAAAGGCTTGTTGTGATGTTGTATTACCGAGTGGGCCCTGATATACCTCTCTGTCACACGGAATAACAAATCCCAGTCTTGATCCATGCCAACCCAACAGATACCCTCGGAGATACCTGTAGAGCACCTTTATAGTCACCCAGTTACGTTACAAAGTTTGATACACACAAGGTACTCCTCCAGTGTCAGCGAGTTGCATGATCTCATGGTCATAGGAACATATACTTGACATGCAAAAAACTGTACCAATAAACTGACACGATCATATGCTACGTTTATAGTTTGGATCTTGTCCATCACACTGTTCTCCTAATGATGTGATCCCGTTATCAAATAACATCTCATGTTCATGGCTAGGAAACCTTAACCATCTTTGATCAACAAGCTATTCTACTAGAGGCATACTAGGGACACGGTGTTGTCTATATACCCACACATGTATTTAGTTTCCAATCAATACAATTATAGCATGGATAATAAATGATTATCATGAACAAGGAAATATAATAATAACTAATTTATTATTGCCTCTAGGGAATATTTCCAACATAACCTCCTATACAAATGATTTTAACCCCTTTCTGCGGCATAGTTATAAACGGCCGCCTTGCCCGTGTGGGCGATAGTGGGTCCATCCCACACGCACATAAAAATCGTCTGCGATTGAGTGAGCACATGCTGACAATTCATCTAATGTAATTGTATGCGAAGTCATAGACTATCCCACACGTTACACCTTGACGTTACGTTTGTGTTCCACCACACATCCGATACGATGACACAAATATACTCATGTGCGAAATAAGGAAAGTACAAACATTTAATCTAACGACCTTTGCGATAGGTACATTATCACACAGAGTCAGAAACTACAAATTGTGTGCGGTGGCTCTACTATCGACAACGTGTCAATTTAATAAGGGTCTGCGATAGTTATTCCTATAACGCACACAATTCATATGTGAACCACCTTTTTTTCGTTCTATATTACACATGCACACAAGTTCTGAACACTTTGTGGTATTGCTGTCAATCACACATGCATATGGTGTGGAAACGTGTGTGTTATTGCACATAATCCCGCACACATATAATATGTGACCATGTGTTGTAACATTGATAACCGCACACGTTACTCTACAAACAATCATGTGCAATATATGATACGATTGCACACGGTTTGTTCTTTCTAACCGTGTGCACTCTAATTTATCACATTGAAATCGGATGACATTGAAATCTGCATCACGTTGACCAGGTTTGATATAGTGTTTCAGGAAGAAGTTGTTGATAAATCTCCTAACAACTGTTACTTGTGAGCTGCGTTGGGATTCCCCCAAAGAGGAGAGGAGATGCATAATAGTAGAGATAAGTATTTCCCTGAGTGAGAACAAAGGTTATCGAACCAAGCAAACTCCTTTCAACATCACCGACACACAAAACCAAACACTTGCACCCAACACGGGCAAGAGGGTTGTCGAGCCCCTTGAACTCGTTACTTGCAAGGATTAAATATTGATAGAGATAGATATTGTAAATGCAAAATAAAATAAAAGTAAATAAATTGTAGAAAAGTATTTTTTTGGAGTTTTTGTATTTATGTGTAAGTAGACCCTGGGGCCATAGTGTTCGCTAGATGCTTCTCTCTCAAAGATAGCATACAATGGGTAGACACATTATTGTTGGGAAATTGACAGAATTGCGCATAGTTATGACACGTTATTCACGACAATGATCATGTGTATAGGCATCACGTCCATAAACAAGTAGAATGAAATGATTCTACATCTACTACTATTACTCCACTTCAAGAGCGCTTCTATGCTTGCCTCTCTAGGTATTAAGTTCATAGCAAGCAGAGTAATGCTAGGAGCAAGGTGGCATTATGTAGACAAAATAAGACAGGTAATGGACGCTGCTTGAGACTGTGTCAGTATTTCCCCAAAGAGGAAGAGATGATGCAACACATCTACTGTAAGTATTTCCCTCAGTTATGAAACCAAGGTATCGATCCAGACAGGAGGACCACACAACGCTATGTAAACATCACCTGCAAACAAAGAACAAATACTTGCAACCCGACGCGTAAGAGAGGTTGTCAATCTCTCAGCGGTAAAAAGATATATTAGATTGGATAAATAGATATCACAAGAACACAAAATAAAAGAAGCAAATAAAAAGTGCAACAAGGTATTTTTTGTAATAATAGATCGGAAAACAAAAGTGGCAAAAATATATATCGGAAAGCAATATGTTGGAAAATAGACCCGGGGCCGTAGTTTCCACTAGTGGCTTCTGTAGGATCGAAAGCAGGTGATTAGACTACTTGACCAAATAAAAGTTTTGCCTTTTCCCCAATTTTAATTCTTGGCAAGTTTTAGCATTCATGGCATATCAAGTAACACCCTACACATGCATGTCTAAGAGTGTAGCAACCGAAAGTAAAGACGTTGCACATGTAAGTAAATAGAGGGTTAGGAATGCAAACACAAGTGATGACACGATGATTTTTCCCATGGTTCCGATAGGTGGTGCTATCGTACGTCCACGTTCATGGAGTCTTCAACCCACGGAGGGTAACGATCACGAGAGTGCACGGAGGGCTCTACCCACGGAGGGTTCCACGAAGAAGCAACCTTGACTATTCCATGCGGCTTCCATCCACGAAGGACTAGCCTCACTATGGGTAGATCTTCATGAAGTAGGTGATCTCCTTGCCCTTACAAACTTCTTGGTTCAATCCACAACATGAAGTAGGAGGCTCCCAAGCGACACCTAACCAATCTAGGAGGCACCACCCTCCAAAAGGTAATAGGCGCGGTAATGATGATGAACTCCTTGCACTTGTGCTTTAAGATGATAGACTCCTCAACACACAATCTCTCTCTCTCTCTCACATATTTGGCTTGGTATAAGAGATGGGATTGGTGGAAAGCAACTTGGGCAGGCTAGAAATCAAGATCCATATGGTTGGAGTGGAAGATCTTGACCTCAACACAAGGGTAGGTGGTTCTCTCTTAGAAAACTGAGTAGGATAGCTATGGAATAGTTCTAAGTGCTTCTGTTTCGAGTGGGTGGTGGTGAAGGGGTATATATAGGCATCCCAAAAAATCCAACCGTTACACACATTAAGTCAGACTCGGTGACACCGATGTGTAAATCTCAGTGGTATCGAAGCGACTAAAATTGGCAACTTTTGAATCTCGGAGGGACCGATATACAATTCTCGGTTGCACCGACAAGGTGACCAACGGTCAGATTTACCAAACTCGGTGACGCCGATTCACTATTCTCGGTCGGACCGAAAATGAGAACTTGCGTAACAGAATCTTGGCAACCCAACTCGGTGGCACCGAGTGCAGTGTCGACTACACCGATGTGTTAGGGCTTGGCTTAGTTTGTCTAGGGTTTGGAACTCGGTGGTACGAGGATAGGAATGTTGGTTGCACCGATTTGCATGTTTGGCTTAGGACAGACTTTGGTGGGAGAGTATGTGGATGTTTTGGTGACTGTCACTTGTGCATGTTTGAGCATATTGTTCACCATCAAAACTTTACCCCCTTTTAATAGTATTGGCTTTCCTATAGACTCAAAGTGATTTCTCACAAATGTAAAATGTAGAGTCCTCTTGCTTGAAGCTTGGCCAGCCTATTTCCTTGAATCTTGGGGTAATTCCACAATCCTTTAGCCATTCCCATCATTGAACTTTTCCTGAAATATACTTGGTGAATACATTAGTTCAATGACTTATATGTTGTTATTAATTACCAAAACCACCAAGTTAGAAAATGTGCTTTCAATCTCCCCCTTTTCGGTAATTGATGACAACATATAGATCAAAGCTTCGACAAAGATATAATCATGGAATATAATCATCACTTTGAGAAGTATGTGATAAGCAAGAGCTCCCCCTAAATTTTTGCATTATTTTTAAATTTGCGTTTGAATGCAAATGCACAATCGATTAGGTACGTGGGTCACTTCTTACTTGTCACATACCACTTGGTGGTGTGCGAGAGTAATTTGAATGAATATCATAGCACAACACAATCAACCAAAGATGAATGATCATTGCATAAGCGTTAAGATGATAGGAAATAGTACCTTCACACATTAAAGCGTATGATCGAACATCATCAAGCATGTATCACAAGCAAGACAAAAGAGTATCACGGCAACCAAAAGCAATTGTTTTTGAAAAAGCAACAAAATGCCAAATGCTCTCTCTCTCTCGAAGCCTAATGATCTATATACACTTATCCCCCTTGGGCTGATCCTTCTGCATGCCCTGGACGGCTGAGATCAGAAGATCCATTTGCTCATTCCTGGATCTGGGGGCTTGAGCACTAGCAGATCGAACAGCTTCTGCCTCTGCCTGTGCTGTAGCAGATGTGGGATGATCTAGGTTCATCACCATGACATTATCTTTGAACTCTGGCTGTAGGGGCAGATGTGGATGATCTAGAGCAAAAATGTGCTTCTCCAACTGAGAGTTGATGAGCAACTGGATGTAGGGTGCATAACAGCAAGAGCGATTCTGGTTAGCAGCAACCCTCTTGATTGTCTCAACAATCATATCAATGACTCCAATCCTGGTGTCCTGTCAAGGTGGATCAACATGTTGATGGAGTAGCCTCGGATCATCTTGTCATCTCCTGACTTGGGCATCAAGGTATGCCTGAGAATAGTGTTTATAGTCCGGAGGCCTGCTTGCAGATAATAGATGGATCCTAGCTTGTGTGATTGCACCTTGTCAGCAGGGATAGGAGTATACATGTCTTTCATGGCACTGTGACTTGCCTTGGGTTCAGAGTATACATCCATATCTCCTTCCTGAGCTTTTAGAACTTCCAGAAGAGCAGCCCATTCCTCAATAGTGGATTCATATCTAGCACCTTCAGTCATCCATACAATTCTACCATCTCCCTAGAAGTGAGTAGTGGAGTAGAATTGCATGATCATCTTGTCGTTCCATGCAGTAAGCTCTCTGCCAATGAACTTTTCCAGACCAATGCAATAGAAGTTGTCTTGGACACTTGGGAAGTAGTCCACATTATCTTTGGTGAAGTTCCAATCGACATACCTCATGTCGCTAACAGCTGGGCTCTTTTCAAGCAACATGGTCTCATAAAAATCATGTTGCTCTCTGGTGTAAAACCTGTAGTCAACAACAGTTTTCCTCCTCTGAGCATAAGGATCTATGGCTCTCCAGGCTCTCAATCCTGAGTCTTTCCTCTTATTCATGTCCTCAGCAACTAAGTGGCTGGCATCATGCACTGGAAGATGTGGTCTGAGCTTCATCAAGGTAGTCAAGTCATCATCATCTTCCACTCTGGAGGCAGTCCCTTTGTTCTTCTCTGAAGGTGGGATGTCTCTGGTATTCCTCTTGGACTTCTGTGCAACAACTTTCTTGGAAGTAGGCTTGGTGCTCTTGGAGGTGCCAGTCTTTGGCATAGCATCAACCATAAGCTTCTTGGCTTTCTTCTTGGGAGGGGCAATCTCAACATGTTCTTCCTCCTCCTCCTCCTCCTCAGCAGCACCGGTAGCCTCCTCTGGATCTTCATACATAGAGGTAGGTGTGGCGCCCCCAATTTTGACCATACGCTAAACATACACACAGTGCGTACGATCAAGATTAGGGACTCACTAATCAATATCACAACACAACTCTAGACACAAATTAAAGTCATACAACTTCATATTACAAGCCAGGGGCCTCGAGGGCTCGAATACAAAGCTTGACAAGCACGAGTTAGCGGAAGAAAATAATATCTGAGTACAAACATAAGTTAAACAAGTTTTGCCTTAAGAAGGCTAGCACAAACATAACAACGGTTCGAAAGAGGCGAGGCCTCCTGCCTGGGAACCTCCTATCCTACTACTGGTCGGGGCTGCCTCCACGTAGTAGTAGGCTCCTGCGGTGGTGTAGTAGTCGTCTCTGACATACTCCATCTCCTAGGCTCCATCGTCTGAATGCAGAACCGTATCGAGGGGGAAAGAGAAAGCAAAGCAGCGGTGAGTACTCATCCAAAGTACTCGCAATACTGACATCAGAACTATGCTAAGTATGCATCATTATCAAGGGGTGGGGGTTATATCTGGACTGACTGCAGAAAGCAAGAATAGGGGGGAAGGTCTAGTCCTATCGAAGACTAGCATCTTTAGCATCTTGCAGCATTAGAAGAAAGTAGACTGGTAACTCATATATAGTCATATTATTGTAGCAATTTTATTAAGTAACCACGCCCAGAGATTCTTCCTTGACTCCCTGCGAGGAAGCAATCCTGGAGCCACATTTCGTTTCAATTCAAATCATATTTATAGTTGTACAAGGTCAAGGTACAACTCCAAGCCGTCCTGTTACCATGGACATGGCTATTCGAATAGATGAATTCATCCCTGCAGGGGTGCACCGCTTCCAACACGCTTGATCACCTCCGGCCGGACACACTTTCCGGGGTAATGCCTGGCCTCGGGATCCAAAACATCGTCGCCCCACCTAGACTCAACGAAGAGGCCAGCCCGCCGGTCTAAATCCTAAACGCGCAGGTTCGTGGGCACACTTGCCCTTGCACTCCTGCACAATGCGCACGCGACCGGAAGCAGTCCTAGCACCCCTTAGTAACAAGCGCGATGCGTTCCAGACCAATCCAGCACGCGCACTCCATTGCTGACATCCGAAGAGCTTCGGCTGATACAACGACGCTGAGTACCCATAACTTCTCCCACATGAAGGTTTGGTGCGTAAAAGGTCAAACGACCAACTCAGATCAAATACCCAACCCGTTAGCATTTTATTAGTGCGAGGCAAGCACGGACCCTAAAAGGCAGTCCGTCGCCCCGCCAATAACCCTCGGGTGCCTTAGCAGCGCACCCCACCACATCTCACGAATGCCTTACAGCGCATCCCACCAAATCTTTCTCTCGCGGGCACCCTTGGGGCCGAACCGTCTTTCAGTTGTAATTCAGTAACACGACATAACGGCTGTGTGTCAGTGCCCGAAGTGAATATCCGAGCAATCACTCTCGAGATATCATGCACGGGTTATGTGTGGTGATGTGCCGGTAACGGCTTGTTAGTCATGAGGACTGAGTCTTTTGTCTTCCAGTCCACGGTGTAGACGATGATGAAAGCAGGGGCAACGACAATAGTAAACTAGGAGTCACAGGGGGATACTACCCATACCTATACTACAACGATATATGATAGCAGGTATGAAAGCAATACTCAAAAATAGGCTATGCATCAGAATAGGTACTTGATTAAATACAGAAGCAAAATCTAATGCAAGCATGAGGGAGGAAAGAATAGGTGATATCGAAATGCTCAAGGGGGGTTGCTTGCCTTGCTACTCTGCTGCAAAAGGCTAGTCATCAAGGGCGTAGTCATACCCGGCAGCAGTGTCAGCCTCGGGGTCTACCAGAGAGAAGAGGGGGGAAGAAACAATAAATATAAAGCAAACAGGTGCACCACGATGCATGGCATGGCAATATGCAGAGCTAGGTATGCGCTAACGCAATACTACACGTCGCAGACGGAGCGGGAGAATATCTAACGATATTTCCCGGGTTTGCGGATTTATCAGACAACCGAATTAGAGGGGAATGTTCCATGTTCATCATGCCAAGAGTATGTGACAGATGAATGGATGGTGTATTTGGATTCGTGGGATTTTTATGATGAACTTTCATATATAAATTATTTTCATCTGAGCTATGGTTTAAAAGATATGATTTTCTAAAGTTTTTATTAATTTCTGGAATTTAACAGATTATTATTAATTCGAAAAATGCTTTATGATGTCAGCATGACATCATCATTGCATCAACAGTCAACTCTGGCTGACCAGAGTCAAACCTGACATGTGGGGGGCCACATGTCATAGACTCAGGGTTAATTCATTTTAATTGAAACTAAACAGAGATTAAATTAGTAGTGGGGGCCACATGTTTGTGACAAATTAGGGTTAAACTAATTATTCTAATTAATCCAATTAGTTAATTAGGCAGCTGACAGGGGGACCCACCTATCATACATATAGGGGCGATGGGCCTCACTAGTTAGTGGCTGGTCACAGCCCAGTCAGCGGTTGACCTGGTCAACGACGACTGCGGGGCACAGCTGCCAGTGACCCTGGCAGTGGCCCCGACCTGGCCACATGGGCGGCGGCGCTGGCCAGCCACCGGAGTAACTCCGACGAGCACCCGAAACGGTGGCGGGGCTCGGGTTTCACGCACAAGGCGTCAAATCGAGCGCGGCCAGTGGCATTCGAACGCTGGCGACGATGCCGATCTATTCTATTCATCGGTTCGAGCAACGGCGGGCCATAGCGAGTGCTTCATCGCCAGTGGCGGAGGAGCCTTCGGGTAGCAATGGCATCTAGCTATCTGTTGCGTTTTCGAGCTGACCAAAGGTGCTACGGGGACCTACGCGTTGCATGGAGTCGAACGACGGTGGCGGTTGGACCAAATGGTCACCGGAGAGACGCCGGCATCGAGCTCTTGCGGTGGCGGGTTCGGGCTTGTTGCGTACAGGGGGCTGCGGGGCACGACAAGGCGCGCGCGTGGGTGCGTCGGGCGCTTGGGAGCACCAGGAGCTCGATGGTGAGCTCAGACGAGCGTGACAGCGTCGGTAGCGACAGCCAGAAGCTTGCCGGCGGCAACCAGAGCTCGGGCGCGGTGAAGATCTAGCTAGGAGGCGCAGGCGAGCTCATCTACGCGGGGGAAGAGGAGCAGGATCTCACCGGGACGTGTAGATGTGCTCAAGTGGGCTCGAGGGAGACGCGGTGGAGCGAATCGACGGTGGCGAGCTTCGGGCGCCCGAGGAGGAAGAATATTCGATGGCGACGAGGCAGGGCTCCAGGGGCTCAGTTCGATGGTTGAGGAGGAAGGGCTGGTCGCGGCGCGGCTCATGGACGTGTCGGCAGGGCGCGGGAGTGGCGGTGGCCGTGGTTTTACCACGGCGCGGCCATGGTTTCGCTCGAGCCCGAGCTCGGGGAAGAGGATAGGGACGAGGGGACGGCGATCTAGGGTTTGGAGGGGGGAGTGAGTGGCCGCGGGAGGCCGTTCTTATCCCCTCGCCGATGGCGGTGAGCGGGTGCAGCGGTGACGAAGCCTTGTAGCGACCGGGCGGTCGCTACAGGAGGAAGAGGACGACGAGGGGGTGGGGGGTGGGGGGTGGGCTGGTTGGGTTGGGCCGGTTGGGGCCGACCCAGTGGGGAAGGGGGGAATTTCCCTTTTTTTCCTTTTCTGTTTTTCCTTTTTTGTTTTATTTTCACAGCTTCTATTCCTTTTAATTTTGGCCATATTTCTCCACAGCAAAATGGTGTCACTGGGTCCAAATAATATCTTGCAATATTATGCATGGCCACACACGCTTTGGAGTATTTTGGGATCTGTTTGCAATTTCAAAATGAATTTAAGAGCACTTTAAATTGCCTTTTGGTGCTGTTCTTGATGGTGGGGTCCACACCAGGTTGAGGGTGATGTTGTTTTCCTTAACAACAATAGTTTTGAGATCTTTAACAAATGTGCAACAATTTTCTTTTGCTGTTTGCAACTTCATTTTATCACATAAAATTCCATGGGCTTTTGAAGTGGAATTTGAATTGAGCTTTCATTTAAGAGTGATCACACATGGATTAGTAAAAGCATTAGCATAATCCTGGCCATCACTGTAGCTTAATTACAATGATCACTGTAGCCAAAATCCAGGGTGTCACAATTCTCCCCTACTAACAAGAATTCTCGTCCCGAGAATTAAGAAGTAGATGGAAAGAGCCCAGGGTATTCGGCACGAAGATGATCTCCGCGTTCCGAAGTGGCCTCATCTTCAGTATGATTTGCCCACTGCACTATGGAGAACTTGGTAACCTTCTGACGAGTCCGACGTTCAGTTTCATCAAGAATGCGGACTAGTTGTTCTTTGTAAGAAAGGTCTTGTTGCAGTTCAAGCATATCATGATCCACTGCTCGGATAGGATCCTTGAAACAGCGACAAAGCTGTGGCACATGGAACACATCGTGAACCTGAGAAAGGTTTGGCGGCAGTTCCAGTTGATATGCCACTTTTCCATGCCTTTCGAGAATAGTGAAAGGACCAATATAACGAGGAACCAGCTTGCCCTTGATCCCAAAACGGTGTGCACCTCTCATTGGCGTGACTCAAAGATAAGCCTTTTCGCCAGGTTGATAGACCATATCTTTGTGATGACGGTCATATTGACTCTTTTGACAAGACTGAGCAGCCTTTAGATTTGCATGAATAATGCGGACTTGATATTCGGCATGTTGGATAATATCCGGACCGATAAGTGTACGTTTCCTAGTTTCTGACAAATTCAGAGGAGTCCAACACTTACGTCCATATAATACTTCAAAAGGAGCCATCTTCAGACTAGCTTGATAGCTATTGTTGTAGGAGAACTTAGCATACGGGAGAGATTCCTCCCATTTCTTGCCAAAAGAAATGATAGAAGTGCGAAGCATGTCTTCGAGAATATGATTGACTCTTTCAACTTGTCCCTGGGATTGAGGGTGAAAAGCGGTGCTGAAGGACAAATGAGTTCCCATAGCTTCCTGGAAACTTGCCCAGAATCTTGAAGTGAACAAACTGCCATGATCTGAACTAATCACCAATGGAATACCATGGAGGGAAACAACTCTGGACATGTAAAGATTTGCTAGCTGACTAGCAGTAATAGTTTCCTTGACAGCCAGAAAATGTGCAACTTTGGACAGTCGGTCAATGACGACAAGAATAGAATCATTACCCTTCTGCGACCTGGGAAACCCAGTGATGAAGTCCATTTTAACATGATCCCATTTCCATTTAGGAATGTAAATAGGTTGTAGAGTTCCGGCAGGCTTTTGATGTTCTGCTTTGATACGACGGCAAGTGTCGCATTCTGAAACATAGCGAGCAATATCTCGTTTCATATTTGACCACCAGAACCTTTGACGGATGTCTCGATACATCTTGGTACTACCCGGATGAATAAACAACGGAGTATCATGGGCTTATTTCAATATTCTATCAGTCGTATTTAGGTTTTCCCTTTTTGTTGGAACGAATAAGCGTCCCTTGAAGTATACAACACCATCATCAGCAACGGTGAAACATGAGGGTTTACCTTCCGACAGATAGTATTTATTCCTTTTGACTTCATCATCATAGCCCTGCATTACTTTGATACCGCTCACGAGATCTGGTTCAGCGACCAAGTTGCTCAACGAACCCTGAATAACAACACGAAGGTTCATCTTGCGAAACTCCGGTGGATGGGGAACGAGATAACCCTGAGGAATAATATAGAGGTTCAGCTTGCGGAATTCTTCTTGAAGAAGGGGGTGAACCTTGTGAAGCTAAAGGTGATTGCAATATGACTTGCAGCTCAAAGCATCAGCCATTACATTAGCCTTGCCAGGTGTATAAGAAATTCCCATGTTGTAATCTGCTATGCGCTCCATCCATCTCTGTTGACGGAGATTCAAATCTGGCTGAGTAAACAAGTACTTCAGACTTTGGTGATCGGTGTAGATCTCGCATTGATTACCAACAAGGTATTGTCGCCACTCCTTCAGTGCATGTATTACCGCAGCAAGTTTAAGGTCATGAACGGGGTAGTTCTCTTCATGAGGGCGCAATTGATGAGATGCATAAGGAACCACTTTGCGTTCTTGAATTAGGACATAGCCTATTCCCTGACGTGAAGCATCACAATAAATGACAAAGTCCTTACGGGTATCCGAAGGAGCAAGCACCGGAGTAGACGTCAATTTGTCTTTAAGTGCCTGAAAGCTCTCCTGACATTTTTCTGTCCACTCATATTTAACACCTTTGTGAAGCATATTGGTTAAGGGCTTTCCAATCTTGGAGAAGTTCTCGACGAATCGACAGCAATAGCTGGCGAGTCCAAGAAAACTTCTGACTTGCTTGACATTCTTCAGGGGAGTCCAGTCAAGAATAGCCTGAACTCGTTCAGGGTTGACCGCAATACCATCCTTGGAGATCACATGACCAAGGTAGGTTACTTCGTCCATCCAGAACTCACACTTGGAATACTTGGCATATAGCTGATGTTCCCGAAGTCTTTCCAGTACAAGACAAAGATGTTCAACATGCTCTTCTTTATTCTTGGAAAATACCAGAATATCATCCATATAAACCATGACGAATTTGTTGAGGTAGTCCATTAAGATATAATTCATTAAACGAGAGAAGGTCGCTAGAGAATTGGTTAAACGAAGGACATGACGGTGTACTCATATGAACCATAGCGAGTAACAAATGCGGTCTTCGGAATATCGTCTTCACGAACACGGATCTGATGGTAGCCGAACCTCAAGTCGAGCTTAGAGAAAATTGAGGCACCAGCAAGTTGATCATACAAATCATTGATCCAAGGAAGTGGATATTTGTGTGAATTGTAGCTTGGTTGATTGGTCGATAATCCTGGACCAGACGGTTTGTCCTATGCTTCTTCTTAATAAAGAGAGAAGGTGCTCCCCAAGCAGAGGAACTTGGACGAATGAAACCCAGCCGTAGCGAATTGTCAATTTCTTGCTTAAGTTCAAGGAGTTCATGTGGTGGCATCTTATACGGACGCTTGGCTATAGGAGTGGTACCAGGTACCAAGTCGATGACAAACTCGACAGCTCTAGCAGGGGGAATCCCTAGAAGTTCTTCCGGAAAAACATCTTGGAAATCCCGGACAACTGGAATGTTTTCAATCCCCTCAAGAGGTGACTCATTTAATGCATACATGGCATATAGCCAGGCTTCAGCATCCCGAACATGATGAGCATGGTAGCTGACTATCTCATTAGAAGGGTGCAGAAGGTGGACAGTTTTGGTGGCACAAACGACAGAAGCAGTATGTGCTTTCAACCAATCCACTCCCAAAATAAGGTCGATCTTGGAGGACTTCAATATAATGGTGGAAGCATGGAATTCCAGCCCTTCTATTTCAATGGGGACGTCATGACTAACCATGGAGGTTTGAAATTGGCCAGCGAGGGTGTTTACCACTATTGGAACGTTCATCCCCTCGTAATTAATGCCATGCATGGATGCAAATCTTCAGACATAAAAGAATGCGATGCTCCTGTATCAAACAATACAGAAGCTAGTACTGAGTTGACTAGAAGGGTACCCATCACAGTAGTAGGCTGGTCTTGAGCTTCATTCAGATCAACATTGTTAACTTGAACACGTCCTTGAGCAGGTCTGACATTGTTGTTGCGGGGTTGGTTGGAAGGCAGTGCAAGCTGATTCTGATTCTGCCTGCAGTCTCTGGCATAGTGTCCTAGACGAGCGCACTTGAAGCGTAACCCATCCTCAGGTCGAGAAGGGGGAACAATAGCTTGTGGTGGCAGAGCTGGGAGTCTTGGCTGCCTAGGTGGAGGTGGAGCCAGACACATTGCAACATAGGATGGCCTCGGAGCAGGAGCAGGTGCATGGTACATGTTGTGGGGAATCCAGATCTTGCGCTTCTGAGCAGATGAGCCCGAAGATGAGCCCATGTCCCGGTTGCGCTTGCTGCTGTCCTTGTAGTCCTACAGACTTGTTTCCACCATAATGTACTTGTTCACCAAGGTGGCAAACTTGTCAAAGTCTTGAACAAGGCGTGCCAGTTTGATATCAGGGTGGAGGCCTTAACGGAACTTCTCCTGCCTACGAGCATCAGTCGCAACGTCTTCTTCAACATAGCATGGTAAGTCCAGAAATTCCCGCTGATAAGCATCCGCAATCTTGTTGCCCTAGACGAGATTGCGAAATTCACGCTGCTTCTTGTCCATCAGTCCCTGAGGAATGTGATGGGCACGAAACACAGCTTGGAACTCCGGCCAGGTGATGATTGTCCCAACAGGTTGTGAGCGCCTATGACTGTCCCACCATTGAGCAGCGGGACCCTTCAAAAAGTACGAGGCAAAGGTGACATAGCTAGCCACTGGGGTGCCTGAAGATTCTAGCTCATAAGTGATGTCACGGAGCCAGTCATCTATGTCAAGCGGCTGAGTTGAGTTGCGGTAGATCACGGGGTTGAGGCGCATGAAGTCTTGCAGAGTCATTAGGGCTGGCTGTTGATTCATGTTCGGCCTTGGGAACTGGTCCATAAGCCCTTGCATAAACTGGCGATTCAGTTCAAACTGCTGCATCATACCAGCCATGTATTCAGGTGGCGTTGGGTGGTCAGCCGCACCACGACCACGACCAGCTGGCCTAACCATTCTGTCAAAACAATTAATAGTGGTATTTTAGCATTGGGTATTGCAAAGACAATGAGTTATTTATGAAGTAAATTTCTTAATGAAGGAAGTGCAATATATACGACATAGTAGTTCGAATTCAACATACAGATCCATACACAGGTCTATTACAAACCATAAGTCTATTACAACATAGACGATAGGTTCGGCATGAAATTAGCCTAAACAACTAGGCGACACCCAGGCACGCGGTAGAGGGATACAACAACGGACATTGTGAAAAGCTACATCAACGTCGGGGACAATGAAAGAACCCACGAAACTGCAGATGACCCTGAATGCTGAACCTGGTGGCAGGGTTCTGCATCCCGTGCACACTCTGATGTAGACACTACATATTAAGCGGGAGCACAGGTCCACGTGTCGAAACACGACCTCCAACATTAGGCCACTCAAGGCCTGGAGGAAACGTAGTCCGAGGCGGGTAAAGGATGTTCTCCGGATGTATCCCCGCGGTGACTGCTAGCAACAGATGCCCCAAAGCCCGATAAAGATGATCACGGGTGGCTTACAAATCAATGTTAACAACCCTGACAATGCGGTCCAATGCCTTAGTGTACTGAACCAGAAACTATGGGTCGTAACAACGACTCACGCAGGGGGTGCAGACGACAGTGTATGATCGGTCGTGGCGCTGCTCTTGGAAAGGGGTCAAGACCTTAGAGTCGGCGGGAGTATCAACTCTAGCAGGAACATACATAATGTATCTGTATGTCGTATCCTCCAAACAAGAGTTCGCTGCACGGAGTCAAACAATAGCAGCATAAGCAGCAACCTGTATGACCATCTCAACATTCACTCCAATGCCACGGAAGGTGTGCAACTCAGTGATGGAGAGGTCCTGTCGATCCCAGATAACCATCACAGCCTCATACTATTCTTGGTTGAACTCATGGTAGTCATCGTAAATAGTGTACTCAGGGTACCAGCGATATCCCAGCTTCTTCAAGAGGTCGACCAGAATGGCCGCAAACCTAGTCATATCGTGCGCGAAGGTCAGAAAAATGATCTGCCTACCGGGACGCATCTGTAACAAGGAGGTTTAAGATGTCAAATGACAGTGTGTGCATTATAACTTCAAAGGAAACAATTGTCGACGAAACAAATCTCCGTGGATGTGATCACGAGAACCTAATGTTAGAGTTAGCAAAATCTTTAACCCGAAAGAGTTGAGAGATAAAACCCAGAGTATAGAGGAGGAATAAAGGATCCTAATACCACTCGATTGAGATGTGGACCCGTAAGCCACACAACCATGTTAGTAAAAGTTTTTCAAGTACTAGACTCAACTTCGGCCAAGGAGTTGGAAAGGGGGCTACCTATAGGCAGTCGGCTCTGATACCAACTTGTGACGCCCTCAATTTCGACCGTACGCTAAACATACACGCAATGCGTACGATCAAGATTAGGGACTCACTAATCAATATCACAACACAACTCTAGACACGAATTAAAGTCATACAGCTTCATATTACAAGCCAGGGGCCTCGAGGGCTCGAATACAAAGCTCGACAAGCATGAGTCAGCGAAAGCAAATAATATCTGAGCACAGACATAAGTTAAACAAGTTTTGCCTTAAGAAGGCCAGCACAAACATAACAACGGATCGAAAGAGGCGAGGTCTCCTGCCTGGGAACCTCCTATCGTACTGCTGGTCGGGGGCCGCCTCCACATAATAGTAGGCTCCTGCGGTGGTATAGTAGTCGTCTCCGGCGTACTCCATCTCCTGGGCTCCATTGTCTGAACGCAGAACCGTATCGAGGGGGAAAGAGAAAACAAAGCAGCGGTGGGTACTCATCCAAAGTAATCGCAATACTAACATCAGAACTATGCTAAGTATGCATCATTATCAAGGGGTGGGGTTATATCTGTACTGACTACAGAAAGCAAGAATAGGGGGAAAGTCTAGTCCTATCAAAGACTAGCATCTTTAGCATCTTGCAGCATTAGAAGAGAGTAGACTGGTAACTCATATATAGTCATATTATTGTAGCAATTTTATTAAGTAACCACGCCCAGGGATTCTACATCGACTCCCTACGAGGAAGCAATCCTGGAGCCACATTTCATTTCAATTGAAATCACATTTATAGTTGTATAAGGTCAAGGTACAACTCCAAGTCTTCCTGTTACCATGGACACGACTATTCGAATTGATGAATTCATCCCTGCAGGGGTGCACCACATTTCCAACATGCTTGATCACCTCCGGCCAGACACACTTTCTGGGGTAATGCCCGGCCTCGGGATCCAAAACGTCGTTGCCCCACCTAGACTCAACGAAGAGGCCAACCCGCCGGTCTAAATCCTAAGCGCGCAGGTTCGTGGGCCCACTTGCCCTTGCATTCCTGCATGATGCGCACGTGGCCGGGAGTAGTCCTAGCACCCCTTAGTAACAAGCGCGATGCGTTCCAGACAAATCCGGCATGCACCACTCCATTGCTGACGTCCGAAGAGCTTCGGCTGATACAACGATGTTGAGTACCCATAACTTCTCCGACGTGAAGGTTTGGTGCGTAAAAGGTCAAACGACCAACTCAGATCAAATACCCAACCCGTTAGCATTTTATTAGTGTGGGGCAAGCACGAACCATATAAGGCAGACCGTCGCCCTGCCAATAACCTTCAGGTGCCTTACCGGCGCACCCCACCACATCTCACGAATGCCTTACGGCGCATCCCACCAAATCTTTCTCTCGTGGGCACCCTTGGGGCCGACCCGTCTTTCAGTTTTAATTCAGTAACAAGACATAACGGCTATGTGTCAGTGCCCGAAGTGAATACCCAAGGAATCACTCTCGAGATATCATGCACATGTTATGTGTGGTGATGTGTCGGTAACGACTTGTCAGTCATGAGGACTGAGTCTTCTATCTTCCAGTCCACGGTGTCGACGATGATGAAAGCAGGGGCAACGACAATAGTAAACTAGGAGTCACAGGGGGATACTACCCATACCTATACTACAATAGTATATGATAGCAGGTATGGAAGCGGTACTCAAAAATAGGCTATGCATCAGAATAGGTACTTGATTAAATACAGAAGCAAAATCTAATGCAAGCATGAGGGAGGAAAGAATAGGTGATATCGGAACGCTCAAGGGGGGTTGCTTGCCTTGCTGCTCTGCTGCAAAAGGCTGGTCGTCAGGGTCGTAGTCATACCCGACAACAACGTCAGTCTCGGGGTCTACCGGAGAGAAGAGGGGGAAGATACAATAAATATAAAGCAAATAGGTGCACCATGATGCATGACATGGCAATATGCAGAGCTAGGTATGCACTAACGCAATACTACACGTCGCAGACGGAGCGGGAGAATATCTGATGATATTTCCCGGGTCTGCGGATTTATCGGACAGCCAAATCAGAGGGGAAATTTCCATGTTCATCATTCTAGGTGCATGTGACAGATGAATGGATGGCTTATTTGGATTCATGGGATTTTTCTGATCAACTTTCATATATAAATTATTTTCATCTGAGCAACGGTTTAAAAGATATGAATTTTAAAGTTTTTATTAATTTCTGGAATTTAACAGATTATTATTAATTCGAAAAATGCTTTATGACATCAGCATGACATCATCACTATATCAGCAGTCAAACTCCGGCTGACCAGAGTCAAACCTGACATGTGGGGCCACATGTCATAGACTCAGGGCTAATTCATTTTAATGGAAACTAAACAGAGATTAAATTACCAGTGGGGGCCACATGTTAGTGACAGATTAGGGTTAAACTAATTTTTCTAATTAATCCAATTAGTTAATTAGGCAGCTGACAGGGGGACCCACCCGTCATAGGTGATGGGCCCCACTAGTCAGTGGCTGGTCAAAGCCAAGTCAGCAGTTGACCCGGTGAATGGGTTAACGACGACTGCGGGGCCCAACTGCAAGTGACCCTGGCAGTGGCCCCGACCTGGCCACGTGGGCGGCGGCGCCGACCAGCCACCGAAGTAACTCCGGCGAGCACCCGAAACAGTGGCGGGGCTCGGGTTTCGCGCACAGGGCGTCAAATCGACCGCGGCCGGTGGCGTTCGAACGCTGGCGACGGCGTCGATCTATTCCAGGCATCAGTTTGAGCAATGGCGGACCGTAGTGAGTGCTTCGTCGCTGGCGATGGAGGAGCTTCTGGGCGGCAATGGCATCTAGCTATCCGGGGCGTTTTCGAGCTAACCAAAGGTGCTACGGGGCCCTACGCGTTGCATGGAGTCAAACGACAGCGGTGGTTGGACCAAATGGTCACCAAAGAGACGCCGACATCAAGCTCTTGCGGCGGCAGGTTTGGGCTTGTGGCGTAGAGGGGGCTGTGGGGCACATGAAGGTGCATTCGTGGGTGCGTCGCGCTCCTGGAGGCACCAGGAGCTCGATGGTGAGCTCAGACGAGCGTGACAGCGTCGGTAGCGACGGCCATAAGCTTGCCGGCGGCAACCGGAACTCGGGCGTGGCGAAGATCTAGTTAGGAGGTGCAAGCGAGCTCATCTACGTGGGGGAAGAGGAGCAAGAGCTCACCAGGACCTCCAGATGTGCTCAAGTGGACTCGGGGGAGGCGCGGTCGAGCGAATCGACGGCGGCGAGCTTCGGGTGCCCGAGGAGGAAGAAGATTCGATGGCGACGATGCAGGGCTCCAGGGGCTCGGTTTGATGGTCGAGGAGGAAGGGCTAGTCGCGACGGGGCTCGTGGACGTGTCGGCAGGGTGCAGGAGTGGCGGTGGCCGCGGTTTTACCATGGCGCGACCATGGTTTCGCTCAGGTGAGCTCGAGCCCGAGCTCGGGGAAGAGGTTAGGGATGAAGGGAGGGCGATCTAGGGTTCGGGGGGGGAGCGAGAGGGATCCATGGGAGGCCGTTCTTATCCCCTCGCCGACGGCGGCGAGCGGGTGCAGTGGCGACGGAGCCCTGTAGCGACCAGGCGGTCGCTACAGGAGGAAGAGGACGACAAGGGGGGGGGGGGTGGGTGGGCTGGTTGGGTTGGGCCGGTTGGGGCCGGCCAAGTGGGGAAGGGGGGAGTGTCCCCTTTTTTTCCTTTTTTGTTTTTCCCTTTTTTTGTTTTATTTTCACAGCTTCTATTCCTTTTAATTTTGGCCATATTTCTTCATAGCAAATGGTGTCAGTGGGTCCAAATAATATCTTGCAATATTATGCATGGCCACACACACTTTGGAGTATTTTGGGATCTGTTTGCAATTTCAAAATGATATTAAGAGCACTTTAAATTGCCTTTTGGTGCTGTTCTTGATGGTGGGGTCCACACCAGGTTGAGGGTGATGTTGTTTTCCTTAACAACAATAGTTTTGAGATCTTTAACAAATGTGCAACAATTTTCTTTTGTTATTTGCAACTTCATTTTATCACATAAAATTCCATGGGCTTTTTAAGTGGAATTTGAATTGAGCTTTCATTTAAGAGTGATCACACATGGATTAGTAAAAGCATTAGCATAATCCTGGCCATCACTGTAGCTTAATTACAATGATCACTGTAGCATAAATCCAGGGTGTCACAGTAGGTTTGCCAATCGCATGGACCATCCTCTTCCAAGACTTTTTCTCCCCTCCCTTCTTAGGCATAGCTTTCTTGGGGACCTCAACTGACATAGTGGCTCTTCCACTCTCATCTGCCTTTATAGTTTCAGGAGATGCATACACTTTGTTGACAACTCTCTGGGAAGAAGTAGCTTCACGTGCTGACTTCTTGGCAGCCTTTTCTTGCTTCTTAGCAAGAATATCCTCAGGAATGAAATCAGAATCTTCTTCATCAGAATTGAGCTTCTTCCTGGTCCTGGTGGCAGCCTTGGGCCACCCATGAGAGATAGGGGTGCTTGGATCTGAGAAAGAACTAGGCTCAGGGCTTGTGCCAGAACTCATATCAACTCCTTGCTCTGCCAAATTTTGGCTGTCCTCTACATCTGACATACTGACCCTGTGAATAGAGTATAGGAGAGCAGAAGTAGGTGAGTCATCACAAAAGGAGTCTGGTTTTTGAAATTTGAACAATGAATTGTCAAGATTTTTGCATTCTGTCAAATAAATATCAGTGCAGCCGAAACAGAATTTTTGGTGAGACCAAGACTGACTGACTCACTAACCGAAATTTGGCAGCCTTTTCAGTCAAACCAAAATGAGCAACTCGGTTCCATCGAGTCAGTTCTCAGCCACACAGAAAAGTATATCGGTGAGACCGATATTTCCGTTTCGATTCCACCGAGATCTATCGGGCGGATGGCAAAACCCTAGAAAATTCATCTTTCATGAGATTTCGGTGTTTTGAGAGGATAGGAACATGTGCAAAGGGTGTAATGATGATAAAGAAGATTCTAATGCACAAGAATCGGACGAGGAGCGCAATAGAGATCAAATCCGTACCCTAGTTTGGCGCGAATCCTCTACGACGGCGACGAGGGAGTGGATTTCGTCGACGATGGCGATTCCCAGCGGCGAAGGAGCGCGGGGAGACAAGGGCGACGACCAGGGGTCTTTGGAACGGCAGCTTAGGGTTTTGGAGCGTGACGAATGAGATAGAAATTCAAAGCGTCGGGGTCCACAACCTTTATACCCACCACTGTTGGTGACACCGATTGTAAGTTTTCGTGTCACCAAGTGCGTCAACTGTCAGCTGATAGGGACAGTTAGTGCAACCGAGAAAATGGGATCGGTTTTACCGAGATTGAAAAACCAGATCAACCCTAGGCATACGGTGAGACCGAGATTTTGTGGTTGGTTCCACCGAGATGCACTTGGGAGGTTTTAATGGTCAGTCCTTGTCGATACGAATCTCCGAGTGCTCCACACACAGAGGGATCGGAAAGTACTTGTTCAAATTTTGTGATGCGGCATGAATAGAGTATGACGTGAGAAAGCATAAATAGCTACAGAAGTGGTCCTAGGCATTCTTGTATATCCAATTGGCAAAAGATAAATCAAAAGCCAAATAGCAACAATTGGATACCCTCGAATGAGAAAGTAAATCCAGACCAACATGCTCACACAATAAGATGTGAAATGAAATCATGGCAAACATGCACAAACATTCTAGCATCTAACAAGCACTTGGGCGATGACGGAGTCATCTATATATGAGTATTTGACTTAGTAGCCAAGTAAGAGTACTTGATCATAGGTCATACTCATCGTTTAAGCACAAGTGGGGTTGCCACTTTTACATAAAGCATTTAATGCGGTCACATACTAAGAGATGCTTTGACTCAACTCTTAGTGTAAAGCTCCCGCTTGATGTGACATCCCCCCATAATAGGGATAAACTAACCTTGGGTTTTGTCGATGAAGACTTCATGTTGGTGAGGTAGTGATGGATGCTCAAGGTTGATGACGATCACCAAGAGTTGGGAGCATCCTTGTTGTTTCCTTACTCTTCTCACCTACATGGGTTAGTCCCAACACACAAGAGACAAATACAAGGATATCTATGGACATGGAGTGCAAAGCATGTGTGATCATGTCCATTGATTTGTTGATTACCTTGTCCCTTGCTTACCTTTGAGGGAATGTGTGACTCCTTGATCTATTGCATAGGGTTGATGCTGATTGCAAATAGATCTTGCCAACAATGAATATGGGTGAATTTCATTTGCGGAGTCACCCCTCAAGAACTCTCTAGTTCTTCTTATTGGGAATCCACATCAAGTTGATGGTGATCCTTGGTGTTGAAGTATCACTTGTAGAATTTGAGCTTGTAGTAGTCTTGGGAACCCACTTCACCAAAACTTGGGGTTCATCTTCATAAGAGTGAAAGTCCTCTTGGAGCTTGTTCTTGCCCTTGAGCTTGGTGTCTTGTGGTGGAAGGTCATCTTGAGTGTTTGTCCCCTTGGGAAGAGTATTTTCATACTTCTCCTTTTGAGGAACAAACTTGGGATTGGGATATTGACCTTCTTCCCATTCAACTCCATTAGTGTTGAAGTAGCCAACACCACGATTCTTCCGGTATCCTCCGTGCTTGCGTACAATCTCATCGAATTGTTTGTACCCTTCAAGACTCTTGTAAATACCTTTATCTATAATTCCTTTCAATAAACCATTTTCTTGCTCAAGTGTAACTTGGCTAAGAGAATCATCATTAGTGGAATCAATAGAACTACTAGGAGCAACATCATTGGGTTTAGCATTTTTATTGTTGCTACTAGATGAAGAACCTTTCTTTCCTTTGTTACTAGTTTGCTTAGATTTGACTTGTGGCATGAATGTAGACAAGAGTAGTCATTCGGCAATATAATATGAAGTCTTCTTTCGGAGATTGTCATTTATAACTTTAAGAAATTCATGTTCTTGCTCCAAATTGAGCTTCTCGAAGTGTAGCTTCTCATGAGTTCTTACAAGCTCTCTATGATATTCAAGAGTAGATTCATGAGCTAACTTAAGAGTGTTGAGCTCTTTAGTTAGTTCTTCTATTTTCATATTATCATCATCAATTGACTTATCTTGACTAATATGTGAAATATCAAGTTCATTATGATCACTAGTTTTATCACATAGTAAGTCATCGTCGTAAAGCAAATCATCTTCATCACTATCGAAATCAAGATATTCAGGATGTGATACCTTGGGGCCTTTAGCCATGAAGCAAATTCCACCTCCTTCATTTTGTGAATCAAATAGATCATAGGAGTTGGTTGTCACTAGTGCAATTCTGGCAACACCATCATCTTGACTATAGTCGGAGTTGGAGTGATAGCTTCTCTCGGAGTGGTTGTCGGAGTCTGAGCCGGAAACCTATTCACCAACATGAGCTTGATGCTTTCTTCTTGAGTAGCTGTTGGTGTGCTTGTCCTTATTCTCCGTGTCCCTACTTGAGGGTCTTCGTTCATAACGACCATCTCTACTCCTTCTCTCTCTACGAGGTGATTCGTATCTTGAGCTTCGTCTTCTTGGTGACTCTTCTCTTCGCTTGTAAGGAGCCGAGCACTCATTGGAGTAGCGTTCGGGCTTCCCACAATTGTAGCAGTTTTGGTCACGACTTAACGAACGCTTCTCTTCATATCTTGAGTTGGAGTTGCGATCTTTGCTTCTATTCTCATAGAACTTGTTGAATTTCTTGACCATGAGGCTTATCTCTTCATTTGTGACAAGGTTGTCGCTTGAGGGAGCGAGAGCATCACTTGTGTATTCGTAAGCACCACTAGACTTGTGATGAAGGTCTTCCTTGTCTTTGAGTGTCATCTCATGAGCAACAATTCTACCAATCACTTTCGTTGGTTTGAGATCTTTGTAGTTGGGCATCATTTGGATCAATGTGCACACGGTGTCATATCTCTCATCCAAAGCTCGAAGTATCTTCTTGATGGCGAACTTGTCAGTCATTTCTTCGCTTCCTAAGCCGACAATCTCATTTGTGATGAGATCTAGCCTAGAGTACATTTCAGAGACTCCTTCACCATCCTTCATCTTGAACTTGTCAAGTTGACCTTGAAGAACATCTAACTTGGATTCTCTCACGGACTCAGTTCCTTCGTGCATATCAACCAAAGTATCCCAAATCTCCTTTGCGTGTTCAAGACGGCCGATTTTGTTGAATTCTACAAGACAAAGGCAGTTGAAGAGTATGTCACATGCTGGAGCATTGAGTTGCAACTTCTTCAATTCATCCGCTGACGCTTCATGATCCGGTTCCTTTCCATCCACAAAGAATTCACCTTGCAAGCCAACACAAACAACAGCCCAAACGGCAGGATTATGAGCAAGAAAATGCATTTTCATTTTATGCTTCCAACTAGCAAAATTAGTGCTATCAAAGCACGGACCTCTATGATGATAATTTCCCTCATTAGATGCCATACTTCTCCTAGGTTGTGAAACCAATGCAATGGAGACCAAAGCTCTGATACCACTTGTAGGATCAAAAGTAGGTATAGAGGGGGGGGTGATTAGACTACTTGACCAAATATTTTTTTTGCCTTTTTCCCAATTTTAATTCTTGGCAAGTTTTAGCATTCATAGCATATCAAGTAACACCCTACACATGCATGTCTAAGAGTGTAGCAGCGGAAAGTAAAGACATTGCACATGTAAGTAAACAGAGGGTTAGGAATGCAAACACAAGTGATGACACGATGATTTTTCCCATGGTTCCGATAGGTGGTGCTATCGTATGTCCACGTTCATGGAGTCTTCAACCCATGGAGGGTAACGGTTGCGAGAGTCCACGGAGGGCTCTACCCACGGAGGGTTCCACGAAGAAGCAACCTTGACTATTCCATGCGGCTTCCGTCCACGAAGGACTAGCCTCACTATGTGTAGGTCTTCACGAAGTAGGCGATCTCCTTGCCCTTACAAACTTCTTGGTTCACTCCACAACATGAAGTAGGAGGCTCCCAAGCAACACCTAACCAATCTAGGAGGCACCACCCTCCAAAAGGTAATAGACTCGGTAATGACGATAAACTCCTTGCTCTTGTGCTTCAAGATGATAGACTCCTCAACACACAATCTCTCTCTCACATATTTGGCTTGGTAGAAGAGATGGGATTGGTGGAAAGCAAATTGGGGAGGCTAGAAATCAAGATCCATATGGTTGGAGTGGAACATCTTGACCTCAACACAACGGTAGGTGGTTCTCTCTGAGAAAATTGAGTAGGATAGGTATGGAATAGTTCTGAGTGCTTCTGTTTCGAGTAGGTGGTGGTGAAGGGGTATATATAGGCATCCCCCAAAATCCAACCGTTACACACATTAAGTCAGACTCGGTGACACCGATGTGTAAATCTCGGTGGTACCGAAGTGACTAAAAGGCAACTTTTGAATCTCGGAGGGACTGATATACAATTGTCGATTGGACCGACAAGGTGACCAACGGTCAGATTTACCAAACTCGGTGACGCCGATTCACTATTCTCGGTCGGACCGAAAATGAGAACTTGCGTAACAGAATCTTGGCAACCCAACTCGGTGGCACCAAGTGTAGTGTCGACTACACCGACGTGTTAGGGATTGTCTTAGTTTGTCTACGGTTTGGAACTCGGTGGCACCAGGATAGGAATGTTGGTTGCACCGATTTGCATGTTTGGCTTAGGACAGACTTTGGTGGGAGAGTATGTGGATGTTTTGGTGACTGTCACTTGTGCACGTTTGAGCATATTGTTCACCATCAAAACTTTACCCCCTTTTAATAGTATTGGCTTTCATATAGACTCAAAGTGATTTCTCACAAATGTAAAATGTAGAGTCCTCTTGCTTGAAGCTTGGCCAACCTATTTCCGTGAATCGTGGGGTAATTCCACAATCCTTTAGCCATTACCATCATTGAACTTTTCCTGAAATATACTTGGTGAAGACACTGGTTCAATGACTTATATGTTGTTATTAATTACCAAAACCACCAAGGGAGCAAATGTGCTTTGAGCTTCTCTCACGAGTATAACACACGATGGGTAAACAAATTACTGTTGGGCAATTGCTAGAAGATCATATACTCATGACGATATCCAAGGCGATGATCATTATATAGGCATCACGTCCTAGATAAGTAGATCAAAATGATTCTGCATCTACTACTATTACTCAACACATTGACCGCTATCCAGCATGCATCTAGTGTATTAAGTTCATGGAAAAATGGAGTAATGCAATAGGAACGATGACATGATGTAGACAAGATATATTCATGTAGGAATAGACCCATCCTGTTATCCTTAATAGTAACGACACGTGCGTGCCTTGCTGCCCCTTCTGTCACTGGGGAGGACACCGCAAGATCAAATCCATCACAAAGTACCTCTTCCCATGGCAAGAAATATCGATCTAGTTGGCCTAACTAAACCAAAGATTCAAAAAATAAATAAGAGGCTATAAGTAATATATTCATGAATAGAAACTGATCATGACCTCAAAATTCATCGGATCCCAACAAACACACCGCAAAAAGTCATTACATCAAATATATCTCCGAGAGACCATTGTATTGAGAATCGAAAGAGAGAGCGAGAGAGAGAGAGAGAGAGAGAGAGAGAGAAAGCCATCTAGCTAA
Organism: Hordeum marinum; assembly: GCA_022496015.1. NCBI lineage: Eukaryota > Viridiplantae > Streptophyta > Magnoliopsida > Poales > Poaceae > Hordeum > Hordeum marinum. The sequence goes on along the minus strand of CM039672.1, from coordinate 212,478,015 downwards.
TGTCTACGGACCCGTAGGTCTATGGTGGACTACTGACGCATCATCGAAGAGGCACCCATGAAGACGCTGCACCCCTCCATGATGGTGTTAGATTGGATCTCGCGGTTCTGGAACTTGCGGCGGCTGGAATTATATTTCATCAACTCCCCTAGGTTTTTGGAATATTAGGGTATTTATAGAGTTGATAGATGGTGGAGAGGGGTCCTGAGGAGGGCACAACCCACCAGGCCACGCCAAGGCCCTCTAGCGGGCCGTAGTGTCTTGTGGCCTCCTTGGCCCTCTTCTCTGGTACTTCTTTGGTCCTCCGGGTGTCTTCTGGCCCAAAAACAATCTCCAAAAAGTTTTGCGTTGTTTTGGCTTCGTTTGGTACTAATATTCTGCGAAGTAAAAAAGAAGCAAAAAACAAAAACTGGCACTTGGCACTACGTCAATAGGTTAGTCCAAAAATGATATATAGCTGCTATAAAATGATTGTAAAACATCCAACATTGATAATATAACAACATGGAACGATAAAAAATTATAGATACATTGGAGATGTATCAACATCCCCAAGCTTAATTCCTACTCGTCCTCGAGTAGGTAAATGATAAAAACAGAATTTTTGATGTGGAATGCTGCCTAACATGTTCATCACATATTCTTTTCTTTTGTACCATGGACATTTGGACTTTTAGATGGGTCAAAGCAATAGTCTAGTTTTGACATGAAGACTTTAATACTCAAGCATACCAACAAGCAACCATGTCTTTCAAAATATCGAAAGTTATCCCTAGCCCATCATGTTTAATCATTGATCCACTCATGAAACACACTCAAATATTAGCTACACCTAATGCTCAAGAACGATCATAGTGCCCCCCTAGTTGGTGTTTTATAAAGAGAAGATGGAGACTCAAAAAAATAAAAATTTCATAAATTAAATAGATAGGCCCTTTCCAGAGGGAAGTGGGGATTTGTAGAGGTGCCAGAGCTCAAGGTTTAAATTGATAGAGAAACAATATTTTGGGTGGCATGCCTTTTTTGTCAACGAAAACGCCCGGGAGCTTTCATTACCTTTCCATGCTAGATATATCATAAGCCATTCCCAAACAGAAAATAAAGTTATTACTTTTTCCACCATTCTTTCACAATCCATGGCTAGCCGAATCCACAGTTGCCACGGGAGTAAATGGTTGGGCATTGGATGGCCTCGAATTTCGACACGTCCGCATGGCAGTTTTTGCAATGCTTAACTGGATGGTGACACACGTATAACTGCATTGTGGCGCCGGGTGCGGCAAAACCGCATGCATATGGCCCACCAAACACAAAGGGACACCGGTAGAGCGTGCGCACACCGATGCGAGTAGAGCGCGCCGCGACCACCTCAACCGGCCGCCTCATGCATAGAGTAGTTCGACGGTGCGTACAGAACGGCCGTTTGCTATGTAATAAAACACAAAAGTTTTTATTATTATTAACCGTTTGTGTACTTGTCATTTCTCCCTCGTCCACCCCCTCTTGTCACTGCGTTGGCGTCTCAGGGTTCTAGTGCATGCTTCGGGAGCATGCATGCATTTCTTTTCTCTTTCCTGTCCCCACGCAACCGCGTAGGTTCCCGCGCAAGCTTCTCGCCCGACTCGCCGAAATCCCACAAACCCCTAATGCTTAGCCGCATGCTTTATAAAACCTCATGTACGGTGTTTGCACACTGCATTCATCCCCTCTCTCCCCATAGCTTCTCTAATTTGCTTCTTCCCCAATTGCCAATGGCACCTGTCCGTCGTCATCGCTCTGCCACTCCTCCAGAGGACACCTCCAGTTGGGAGGCTGCACCGCGTCGGCGGCGGATTCCTCGAAAGTGTGTAATGCATGTGGCTTCCTTGTTGGGTGTGCACACTCCACCCACCATACGCTTCACCACCATTGCCCAAAGGTAGTTTGTGCCGGCGACCATCGTGACCGCCACCCCATCGCCGACCGGCGTTGTCGCCACCCCACCAGCGGCCGCCTTGGCTGCCACCACACCATCTTCTGCCTTAGTCGCCACCACACCATCGTCCGCCTTTGACTCCACCCAACCGTCAGCCACTGGGGCTATCATCTGCTCCGCCACCGCGACCCGAAGGCGGGAGGAGGTTGTCAGCAATGCCCAGCCAATTGGTTTTTGCGTCAGCGGCCTTGCGCGCTACATCAACTTCCTACGCAAGGAGGAGGAGCGCCAGATCGGGCATGCAATGAGTCTCACAGCCGCCATGGACATAGCAGATGCTGCAACGGTGGCACGGAATGAGGAGATCTACTTCGAGTCCCTCCACGTCAGGAAGGTGCATCGGGAGCGGCGGAGGGTAGCGGCGGTAGGCGACGATTTGACTCCTCCAGCTCATCGGTAGGCTCCTCCTCCCCTGCCTCTTACTGAACGCACTCGACAGAGGAGAGGCTTCTGGAAGTAGTACAAATCCGCTCCATAGTACTAGTATTAGGGGCTATTTTGTTCAGTTCATCTAACTATAGATACGGTTGAACTATGTCACGTACTTTCAATTATCTAGCATATATAGTTGAACTAGATAATTCAGTATGTGGGTGGCAACAATTGGGGAAAAGTTTGTTCGGTTCAGCTGCCGAGTTGAAGTATTTTGCACAAAGACCATTGCTTAGTCTATGAATGAAATCTATGTGTAAAGAATTTCAGTTGCAAAATTGCATCGTAATAATGATTTTGTTCCTACGAAATTTGACAAATGTCAGTGTTACAATGATGTTAAATGTCAATTTTACTAGATTGACAAAAGCCAGTGTTTCTAATTTGATAAATGGAAATTTATCCAATACGACAGATGCAAATCTAAACTCATTGTACGTACTAAGCACACGGGTCATCATACATAACCGTTTGCGATGACGCAATGAAAAAAATCCTTCGCGCCAAATTTTGGCTTGGCTTAGTAGCGAAAGAACCATTACCCACAGTCTGCATACAATTATTAAATCTGAAACATCTTCAATGACGGTGAAAGGACACTCCTCCCCTATGAGCATGTGGAGGACTGCTCACACGCCTCCCATGTTCTCAAACACATGTCTGCACGCTACCTCCTAGCCAAAAGAGAGCGCGACGTGTAGCAGCACGTAAATGGTCAGTACAATGTTCACAATTTATAAAAAAATATGCGTGTTTGCGATGGTAACCTGACAAATTTTTGTTCCAAAATGCCTTTGTTGGCTATTAATAATGTTTGAGCCTTCTCTCAAAGTGGACACGAAAAATACCAAAACATATTTGTGCTATCTGACGAGGCCGTGCCCAACATAGACCTTGTGACTATAGTTCGAATTTAAATTATGTACATTAAATGCACATGAAACTCAATTAGTGTATAAAAATGCTAGACGAACCCTTAATAATTAGTGTGAGAAGCTCCGGTTTGTAAGAGGATTGTGCCAAAACATGTCCAGGTTGGCATTTCTTACCACGACATATGTGTGTCGTGTCATGACACCATGTCAAGTTTCATGAATTTTGGACGAGTTATGGATCTACAAGAATTTAAAAACCAAGTTTCTCGATGTTTATGGTCGAGCCAATATGCTGAGATGTTTGAAATTCATTCTAGTTTCTTGCATGGGATGTAACACAGGCATCCAGGGACACATGTACGATTTTTGAACCCATTTTGGTGCACTTGACCTTGTGATTGTAGATCAGTTTTGAATTATGCACATTAAATGCACAAAAAACTCAATTAAAAAGCGAGATGATCCCTTAATTTATTCTTATTTTTGCACTTCGCACCTATTTGTCTATGTTGTTTATATAAAAAATTAAGGAGAGAAGAGGCATCGAATGTCGTTTCACCCGCAGTTCTGACATGCATAATGTTCCCTGTCGAAATCAGAAAGCTTCTTGTGAGAAGCTCTGCTTTGTAAGAGGCTTTGTGCGAGAACACGTCGAAGTTGGACAATTTTTTACCATAGCGTATGTGTGACCTTGTCATGACACCATGCCAAGTTTTAGGAATTTATGACGAGTTTTGGAATAACATGAATTGGAAAACAAAATTTTCAATGTTTGCGGTCGAGCCAAGTCACCGAGATGTTTGAAATTCATCCCCATTTCTTGCATGGGACCTAAACATGCATCGAGTGACTCATATATGATTTTCAATCAATTTTCATGCACTGAACCTTGTGATTATAGTCAAATTTGAATTATACACATTAAATGGCTAGAAAACTCAATTAATGTATTAAATAGGCCAAACGGACCCTGGAAAATTCCATTGTTTAGCACGATAGTCATGTTGCTCTATGGTGACTCTAGAAATAAATTCAAGGCGAGAAGAGATAGCGGATGTTGTTTCACACATAAAAGGTGAACGTTCCCTATCGGAACCACGTGGCTTTCTTGTGATAATCTCCAGTTTGTAAGTGGCTTGTGCCAAAACTTGTCCAAAATTGGGCATTTTTTGTACCACAACACACAACAGGGCAAGGTCATGAGACCATGCCCAAGTTTCATGAATTTCTGATGAGGTTTTGATTTGTACAAATTTAAAAACCAAGTTTCCCAATGTTTGCAGTTGTTCCAAGACGTTGTGATGTTTGAAATTCATTCCCATTTCTTGCGTGGGACCTAAACATGCACCCAGGGAAACATATATGATTTTTCAACCTATTTTCATGCGCTGGACCTTGTGATTATAGTCAAATTTGAATTATGCACACTAAATGCCTAGAAAACTCAATTAATGTATTAAAAAGGCCAAACAAACACTGGAAATTTTCACAGTTCAGCACGCAGTCATGTTGCTTTATGGTGATACTAGAAATAAATTTAAGGCGAGAAGTGACAGCGGATGTTGTTACACACATAAAAGGTGAACGTTCCCTATCTGAACCACATGGCTTTCGTGTGAGAATCTTCAGTTTGTAAGCGGCTTGTGCCAAAACTTGTCCCAAATTGGGATTTTTTTACCATAACACACAACAGGGAAAGTTCATGACACCATGCCCAAGTTTCATGAATTATTGACGAGGTTTGGATTTGCATGAATTTAGAAACCAAGTTTCCCAATGTTTGCGGCCCTTCCAAGACGCTAAGATATTTGAAATTCATTCCAATTTCTTGCATGGGACCTAAACATGCATCCAGGGAAATATATGTGATTTTCAACCTATTTCATGTGCTGGACCTTTTGAATGTATTTTAAATTTGAATTATGCACATTAAATGCCTAGAAAACTCAATTAATATATTAAAAAGGCCAAACGAACCCTGGAAAATTTCATAGTTTAGCACGATAGTCATGTTGCTCTATGGTGACTCCAGAAATAAATTCAAGGCGGGAAGAGACAACAGATGTTGTTTCACACACAAAAGGTGAACGTTCCCTATAAGAACCACATGGCTTCTTGTGAGAATCTTCAGTTTGTAAGAGGTTTGTGCCAAAACTTGTCCCAAATTGGGAATTATTTTACCACAACACACATGAGCCATGACATGACACCATGCAAAGTTTCATAAATTTCTGACGTTATTTGGATTTGCTGGAATTTGAAACACATGGATTCTCAATGTCTATGGCCGAGCCAAAATACCAAGAGGTTTGAAATTCTTTTCCATCTCTAGCATGGGACCAAAACATGTATCCAGTAACACATATATGATTTTCAACCCATCTAGGTGCCTCTAGCTAGCATGTGCTTAACTACAATTCATATATGAACTATGCACATGAAATGTCTAAAAAACTCTTTAAATGTTTCAAAAGGCCTAAACAACCATGAATAATTCCATATTCAAATGGCACTCCTATAGTTGCACGTTCACTGTAGATAAATGTTATTGCAATTGAAAAACTTTAATTCTCAATCTAACTTCATTTTTTGTTTCAAAACAACATGAAAATCAAGTACATCGCAAACAGTTCTTGATCATGAAACGTGTGTGATATTGTATAAAGTATCTTGGGACAATCCTCATATATATGGCTTACGCCAGATGCTTCATCGGCTACAGTCCACCGCCGGCACGCTAACCACATAGCCACACTTGCTCCCCAAGACCACTGTACTGTTTAAACATCGCCACTAAAAGATGGGGACATGGCTCCACATTGTGAAGGCAACTTCGATGACCCACTCCGGCCCGGGCACGACCGCATCGTCCATGAGAATGCTCACGACATCCCTGAGTGCAACCGCAATCTTTGAAAGGGCGGTTGCAGATGCTGAAAGGGCAACAGCAGCAGCTGAGATGGCGCCAACAACATCCACGACCGGGATAGCAAATGACGAGAACGACACATCACCTGTCCGTTCATCGACGCCCGTCGTATCCCTAATAGCAGCGACCTTCTCTGATACCGGTCGACAACCTATGTCCGAAGAGTTGATAATCATCGAGAGCACTCGGGAAGCCATCCATTTGTCGACAGCCTCCCTAGCCGAGATGGAGGCCATCAACGTCCGGACCGTGGACGCCAACACCCGGCTCGTGGCGGCCTTTTCCAAAGAGATGGTGGATGCGTACTGCGAGATTCTTGTGGAGTATGTGGCGATGGATGCCATGGAACTCCTTCCCCTGGAGGTCGGCAAGCGCAAGCTAGTCATGGAGGATGCGGCGGAGATCCACGAGCGTCAGGAGGAAAATTAGTTTTGGTTTAGAGCGATGTTCTTTTGTTAGAGGAATGTTAAAGTCAACTAGCTCTGTTTAATTGCTCGATTAAGTAAGTGCGGGCTGTGGTGTAGGCTCTTTTGTGTAGTACCCAAATTAGCAATGGATGTTAAATTATGCGATGACGTGGATGACCATTGTAACCAGGGAAATTCGAACCAAAATTTGCCGCCATATCCCCACACAGTTATGAATAATGGATTGTTTCCGATGATACTTTTTGCGCTAGTTTTTCGCTGCACCGAACGGAAATTTTGGGCTACTGCGGAAATATCTACCTCCCTCACCCCCGGTACCAATCAAAAGCCACATTTCCCATTTTTCCTATCCGATCTTACATCAGAAGCTTAGAGACAAAATTTTGCACATTCAAGATTATCACACACGGGGTATAGCGCATGCTTCGTTTGTGATATGTAGATATCACAAACTATTCTGAATAATTTGCACCTTCAAGCTCATCACACATGGGGTACTGCACATGCTTCGTTTGTGATGTATAAATATTGCAAACTGTTCTAAATAATTTGCACGTTCAAGCTCATCACACATGGGGCTGCACTGAACAAATGTTTTGGGCTACTATGGAATATCTACCTCCTTCACCCCCAGTACTAATCAAAAGCCACATTTCCCCTTTTCCTCGTTGCTTTCTGTTGGGGAACGTTGCATGGGATTTTTTTCCTACGAACACCCAAAATCTATCTATGGAGATCAACAGCTACGAGAAGGAGAGTGGATCCACATACCCTTGTAGATCACTAAGCGGGAAGCATTAAGAAACACGGTTGACGTAGTCAAACGTCTTCGCGATCCAAATCGCAACCCGTCCCGCGATCCAATCACGATCCGTCCCGATCTAGCGTCGAACGGACAGCGCCTCTACGTTCAGCGCACGTACAGCTCAATGACGTCTTGGCCTCCTCAATCCAGCGAGCGAGGGAAGAGTAGTAGATGATTTGTCTAGCAGCACAACGACATGGTGGAAGTGGTGGAGCAATCTCCGCACGGCTTCGCCAAGCGTTGCCGCATATGCGTTTTCAGTGGAGCAACAGATGTAGGGAGAGAGGGAGGGGTGCACCTATGCCTTGGGGTGTGGCTGCCCTCCCTCTCCCTCTCTATATATCGGAGGAGGGGGTAGCTAGGGTGGAGCCCTAGCCTTTCCTCCAAGGAAGGGGGCACCGGCCAGGAGGGAGGAGTCCTCCCTTCCCAAGGCACCTCCTAGGTGCCTTCCCCTTTAGGGTTTCCTACCCCTAGCCGCATGGTCCCTTGGGGCTGGCCCAACAAGGATTGGACTCCCCCTTACAACCCGTGCACGTCCTAGGGGCTGGAGGGGCCCTTCCGGACTCCTCCGGAACCCTCTGGAACCTTCCGAAAGCTTCCCGGTACAATACCGGTAAAACCCAAAACTTTTCCGGTAGCCAAAATATGACTTCTCATATATAAATATTTACCTCCGGACCATTCCGGAGCTCACCGTGACATCCGTGATCTCATCCAGCACTCTAAACAGCCTTCGGTCACCAACATATATAACTCAACAATACTATATCGTCACCAAACGTTAAGTGTGCAGACCCCGCATGTTCGAGAATGATGTAGACATGACTGAGACACTCTCCGTCAATAACCAATAGGGGGACCTGGATGCCCATATTGGTTCCTACATATTCCATGAAGATATTTATCGGTCGAACCATGATGTCAAGGATTCAATCAATCCCGTATGCAGTTCCCTTTGTCCAGTGGTATGTTACTTGTCCGATATTCGATCGTCGGGATCTTCATACCTAGTTCAATCTTGTTACCGAGAAGTCTCTTTACTTGTTTCATAATACAAGATCCTGTGACTAACTCCTTAGTGACATTGCTTCCAAGCTTCTTGTGATGTTGTATTAACGAGTGGGCCCAGAGATACCTCTCTGTCATACGGAGTGACAAATCCCAGTCTTGGCCCACGCCAACCCAACAGACACCCTCGAAGATACCTATAGAGCACCTTTATAGTCACCTAGTTACATTGTGACGTTTTATACACACAAGGTTCTTCTCTAGTGTCAGTGAGTTGCATGATCTCATGGTCATAGGAACATATACTTGACATGCAGAAAATAATAGCAATAAATTGACACGGTCATATGTTGCGTTCATAGTTTGAGTCTTCTCCATCACATCATTCTCTTAATGATGTGATCCCATTATCAAATGACAACTCATGCCAATGGCCAGGAAACCTTGACCATCTTTAATCAACGAGCTAGTCTATTAGAAGCTCACTAGGGAAATAGTGTTGTCTACGTACCCACACATGTATTTGAGTTTCTAATCAATACAATTCTAGCATGGATAATAAACAATTATCATGAACAAGGAAATATGATAATAACCCATTTATTATTGTCTCTAGGGAATATTTCCAACACTTTCCTATAGTTCTAACCTTCACTTCTTGCTTGCAGCACTGCCTCCTCATCGGCGCCGCCCCTTCCTACTGCTCAGCCTCCTCCGTCTAGTCAGGTAATCCACACCTCCCCAATACCCCCTCTCTCCCACCCCCTCCATCCCACATGGACCAACCACCTGCGCGACACCTTCCACACAAATCACTGCCCCATCCTCCAAATAATCGCTGCCTAAATCCATGGTGCACACAGTATATCTAGGATCTTAAGGAGCATTTGGCAGCGGAGAGGAAAATCACGGTTGCACGCATAGATGAGGCAACAATGGGTGCCATGCGTGCCGACCCCCAAATCTTGAATGAGCACCTCGCCATCGATTCCACCGTCGATGCCTCGTGTGCGGACGCCGCTACATGGTTGTCTGCTATAAACGATGACTCGTGGTCTTTTACCGAGGGCACCACCGGTGCGTTCGATGAAGACTACGATGAGTTTTCTCAGCGTGCCCGTGCTTACCTCAGCTCTAGAGACGACATGTTGGTGCCGAGGCCGGATAAGGCCACTCACAAGTACGAGGGATGCACCCATGGTGTGTGGAGGCCTCATCGTCTTCCAAGTTTAAGGAGCACATCGTCATCGATATCTTTGACGACGAGGAATACCTTGTTTTTATTGGCTTTATCATTAAGGACCTATGTTTAGCTAGCTGTGCCAGTTAAGCATGTGTGGTTTACTCGTTGCATGCACTGCTCCTGGCTTTCTTTTAATAATTCTAGTGAAATGCCCAATGTAATGCTACTTGCAATCTGACCTTCTAGTATATGTTATATTATGCAACGTGGTACTTAGTTAACTGTTTTGTTCATTTGTTGTGGTGATCATTTAACTATTTAATTTAATTCTGCAATGTGATGTTTGATTGTTGTTGCTAAAATTTTGTATTGTTATGCATGTGAGAAATAAATTGAATTTAGATGTACTAAATACATGTGAAACATATACAAGTTCTATATTTCCTAGTTCTTAGCACTCTTGGTTTAGATAAATGGCTTTTCCACGTGGCTCGAATTAATCTGTTGGATCTGCAATGTGTTTATTTTTCATTAACATATTTCACTGATAGTATGCCAAATATCACTTATTACCTGATCAATATCCATCTTAAATATGTTCATGGGGAAACAATGGGAGACACTGAAGTTTACCATCGAGGTTTGCACATCTATGGTCCTTTGGCTACTCTTTACTCCCATATGCAACAACCCACCTACTCGGATTTAGGCTTCTGTCACTCAAGCAACCCACCATAGGCAAATCATGAACACATTGCAACACCCTACATCGAGGATCCCTCATGCTTGCACGACATGAAGAGCACCATAGGACAACACCAATAATAAAACATGCAACTCAAACCAATCATGATCATCAATCAACCCATAGGACAAGAAAAATCTACTCAGACATCGTAGGATGGCAACACATCATTGGATAATAATATGAAGTATAAATCACCATGTTCAAGTAGAGGGTACAGCGGGTTGCAGGACAGTGGACCATTGTAGATAGATGGGGGGAGGTGATGGTGGTGTTGGTGAAGATGAAAGACTTGTTGGAGTAGATCCCCATCATGATGATGGCCCCGATGGTGTTCCAGCGCCACCGGGAGAGAGGGGGAGAGAGCCCCTCCTTCTTCTTCCTTGACCTTCCCCCTAGATGGGAGATGGGTTTACCCTCTAGCCCATGGCCTCCATGGCAGTGGAGGGGCGAAAGCCCCTCCGAGATTGGATATCTCTCTCTGTTTCCTTCTGTTTCCGCGCTCCCAGATTCTGGCCTTTCATCGTTTCTTAAATATCTAGAGATATGTAACTCCGATCGGGCTGAAATTTTGAGGGGATTTTTATTATAAAAATATCTTCCTTGCGGACAAAGTATAGATCCAACCGACCTAAGGGGTGGCCACAAGCCTGCCAGGCGCGTCCAGGGGGATGGGTCGCGCCTAGCAGGCTTGTGACCTCCTCGGGCATCGTCTCGCATTGATTATTTTTCCCAAAAAATCACATATATTCGAAAAACAATCCCCGTAAGTTTTTATCGTGTTTGGACTTTGTTTGGTATGGATATTCCACGAAACAAAAAACATGCAACAAACAGGAACCGGCACTGGACACTGGATCAATATGTTAGTCCCAAAAATAGTATAAAAAGTTGCCAAAAGTATATGAAAGTTGTAGAATATTGGCATGAACCAATCGAAAATTATAGATATGATGGAGATGTATCAGCTACTATCACATTATTGTGCAATTACAAGAACTATTCTAATATTAACTTTTTTAATAATTTGTTCTTGCACATGTAGGTCATGTTGTAAGAGGTTTAGACCCACTGTTCGACCCTTTTTGCATGAGGGAAAATGACATGTCCTTGAATATCAGTCAAATCAAGAAACTTTGAAAGATTGTTAAGATAAAGGAACTAGCTACGAAGAACAACAAGATGTTTGTCTACCCAATAAGGAAGATATCAATCAACTATAGGATGGTACCATCTCTTTCACCTTGCCCATTTCCCTTTGCACCATTTCAAATTTTAGAAAAGATATTTATGCATATATTTGTTTTCATTCCTTTTCAAGGCAGTTCATCGATGATTATGTCTCAACCACATGTATGGTCAAGAGGTGAGGAAGGTATTCATCCACAGGCACCCATGGTATAATCTTGAAGTCTTCCTCAAGAAGACGAAGGATGGGCGAGCAATCATCCATAGGCACTAGCCTAAAGTTGCAAGGACCTTCAACATCACTCAAGGCTCAATATACGCCATCCGCTTCACTGGTTTTCTAGACGAGACTCATGTGTCTGTTTACCATCTATGATGATACTTGATTTCCAAAGGTTTGATATGTTGCATTTGAAACATTGTCCTGTTGCAATTGGGTAGATAGGTAGTATATGCCTATATGATGTTGTACCCTGATGTAATCCAATTATGTAATCCTGTGTCGGGACCCCGATCCTAAGTCATAAGAATCCAGACTATAACATATCACATCACTTTGCAGCCTCACGCACGGTAAGTTCCATGGCTGCAGCCTTACCTTAGCCGGGACCGTTTGCGTCTTTTGTCTCACGTATGTCAACATGTCGCTGGCAATCAAACGACAGAGAACCCGGGCCGACATAACTAGTCATTGAACCCAAGCGGCACATCCGTACGAAAACAGGCATACATAACCCAACAATGCAGGTGTCGGCCTCAAGCGTGTGTAGACGAGTCATAGCAAGCTACAAGGACTCCATTACGTCGTGAGACACGTATGCCATCACTGCACGTAGATGAGTCGTAGCAGGCTACAGGGACTCCATTACACCGCGAGACATTTCCCCGCAGGGACAAACACAGCAGCAAAGAAGGATACATGCCGGTCAATCAATGTGTCTGGAGTAGTAGCAAGCTACCATGGCTCGGTGGAAGCACAAAGAGGCAGTTTCCCGTAAACAGTACTACTAAAGGCACACGACTAGGTGTCGGATCCCATACATACGATTGCACATCACACGTACGCACGACATGCCCGATATGCATAGATACAACCATGGCATCACAACATAACTATACAACGACATGACTTTTATTTAAGAGGCCCAGATGAGCCTTGCATAATATGTTCTTATAGATAGGGTCACATGACCTGACACTCAAGTCATACAAACATGTTCATACAAACCAAGCGGAAGCATAAGCTGTTTGAGTACAAACAGATGAAAGGATAAAAAGGCACATGGCCTGACTATCTACAGCCCGCCATTGGGCAAAGGTCGTAGCTGGGACACCAGCTATTCGGCATCGTCAACGTCTAGAAAGAACCCACCTAAAGGGTCTTGGGTCTCGTCTGCAACATTTATTAAGCAAACGTGAGTACAAACGTACTCAGCAAGTCTTTAAAACAGACCTAGTCTATTCATGCTCATGTATCAACAAAAGGGGAGGGGGAGTTATGCAACAAAGCCAGCTTTGGCTCATGGCTAACCTACACTACTCAATTTTAACTCTTTGTTTACATTTTAGATATCACACACAAGTCCACTAACTCCATAGCAATACACCACCATGGATTCATTTCCCCTCCTGGGAGAGTGCCATCCACGGTACTCACACTTGTCTTGATATTTTTATGAGTATCCATTTGATTATCTATGAACAACATAAGTTCTCCAAGTAGTCCATATCCGAGGGCGCGGCTATTCGAAAAGTTTCATACCCTGCAGGGGTGTACTTCTTCACACACGCTCTCGCCACTTATCGCTGTGTGCTCATAAAACCACGCACCTCGGCAACCTTCAAGCGGATGCCCAGCGAGGGAGTCGGCCACAACCGTCAGTCGCATAAGACCTCTAGTCCAGCCTATCGCCTATTTGAGACAGAACCCGCACGAAAGTGCGGCTGAGGTTTCCGCTATGGCCCCAAATGATGTGCGCAGGGTTCCCGGCCCACCATCCGGGTGACCCTTGGTACACCGTGCCACTGCCTACCGCGTCGTAACCACCCCTAGGGTCAGCGCTATGCACGGCCTCCAGCATGCTATAAACACCAGAAACTACTTGCAACTCCTGGACTAAGGACTAAGCGAATGATTAGTCGAGAGGGTCAATTAAGTATCCCAACGTGTGGTAGCAACTAGTCTTGGATCACAAACACGGAACTCAGTTCCTAAGAACGGTCCCAATGAGACAACCCGCTATGTACTCCTACATAGCCCCTCATCGCCACCTTTACCAAATCGAGTTAATCATATACCACCACATCAGAACAACATCGTTTCACTCAGTTCATCACCTAGATGAATCAGACTTGACCCAACTCTAAGCATAGCAAGCATAGCAGGCAAGTAAGATAAGCACATCATGGCACAAGAATCTACCAGGTATGCTAGGTTGCAAGGTTTGACTATTTACTATGGCAATGTTAGGTTATGCAGCAGAATAGGATCATCTACCGTGTATGACTGACATGTGATCGACTGTCCTAGTGCAATAAACAAGAGCAGGAGCGATAGAGTAGGATGTTATCGGAATGATCAAAGGGGTTGCTTGCCTTGCTGGGTAGCGGAAAGGTTCTCTGCTTCGTCGGGATACTCGGGGGTATCCTCAGAAGCAAGGCCTACCGCAATGCAGATAAGAAACAATCAACACACGCAAGTGCAACAATATGATGCATGATCATGGCATGATAGCATGTATGGATGAGCTAATGCAATTAGTATTCAAGTTAATTTGAAATGAGTTTGAATATAGGTTCAAAATCTTTCTTTATTTCAAATTCCATATATTACCCTATTAGTAAATGTCCATGTCCACCTACTTAGATTGTTCTAACATGCATGACAATAGCACCATTGGATTCATTGGATTTTTCTGATAAATTTTCATATATAAATTATTTTCATCTGATTTACTGATTAATTTATATGAATTTTTGAAGTTTTGAATAATTTCTGGAATTATTTTTAAATTAGAAAATGAAATAATGACATCAGCCTGACGTCACTGTGACGTCCGCTGGTCAGCTGACTGGGCCAGAGTCAAACCTGACATGTGGGGACCACATGTTAGTGACTCAATCAATTAACTAACTGATTAAAACTAATCCTAACTAATTAACAGATCTGGGCCCACATGTCAGTGACATATTAGGTTAATTAAACTAACTAATTAATTTTCTTAATTAAGATTTGACTACTGGGGCCCGGCCCCACCTGTCAGCGACCCAGGGGTCAAACCCCTGACGGTCAGACAGGTTGACTCGCCGGCGTTGAGCCGCCGGCGACATCAGGGACGACGGAGGGGGTCGGAATCCCTCCTCCGGTGACCAAACGGGCGGCGGAGGGCACCAAACGAATCTACACGCACGCGCGCGTCCATTCCGCCCCCTCCAAGGAGCTGAGATGGTCAGAATCGACGCCGGCGGCGAGCTTGGTGGCTGCCGGAGCTCGGGCGAGCACGGGCTCGTCAAGCTGGAGCTCAAACGAGGCACCTAAGGCCTCCTAGGGCTTCCTGCAACCATCCTGAGCACGACCGCATGCTCAGACGCGAGCTTGGGCCGCTGCAACGGCGGCCACGACCTCATCGGCGGCGAGGAGCTTTTGGGCTCGGAGGTACTCGACGCTAGAGGGCTCATTCGAAGGGGGAAGAAGGGGGAAAGGACCAGGAGCTCATGACGGTTGCAACGACATCGAGAGCGGGCTCGGGGAGGGCCTAGAGACGGCGATCAACAACGGCGAAGCTTAGGGTCCGAGGAGGAAGACGAGCTCGGGGACGACGCTTCGGGGCTCCTGGCGATGCACAGCTCAGCGAGGAGGAAGAAGGCGACGAGGCGGAGCGGTTGAGGGGCTCATGGGCAAGGGGGAGCGGCTAGAACGACGGCGGCGAGCTCGAGCAGGGCTCGGCCATGGCGGAGCAGTGAAGAGGGAGAGGGCAGGGGGCGTATGAGAGAGAGAGAGGGATGGAGATGGCAGTGGCGTCCTCATGCACTCGCCAGTGCGGCGAGGGGGACGCAGGCAAGCAGGGAGCTGCGTGGCAGCTCCGGCAAGCACGCGCAACGAGCACACATCCATCCTCCTAGCCGCCAGGAGGACGATGACCCCCCCTGGGCCAGGTGGGCCGGCCTGTCCTGGGCTTCTTCTTCTTTTTCTTTTATCCTTTTCTCTGTTTTTTTCCATTTCTAACATTTGTTTGTTTTTTTGCAGGTACAAATGACTTTATAAAATATCCCATATATTTTCTATAATGGAGTTTGAATATTTCAAACTTATCAGAAAAGTTTCAGGATATTTTGAAAACTTAAATAATGATAATGTTTTATTTAATATTTTCACAGGCTTTATCATTTATTTTTAAATTGCCTTAGGTGTTCAATTAATTAAAATGATCCCTGTTATAATCATGTCCAAATTTACCAGACATAGGGAACATTTTTAGTGGGCATTTTGGATTTGTTGAATTTTCACCAAATTTGAATTGTTTTGATTGAAAGTGAGCTTGGGGTTTCTTTTTGTTCCCCATTTCATGTTGATGCAATAGAATGAAACATGATGCAAGAACATGCTATCCTAGGACATCTAGCTAGGGATGTGACAACTCACCCCCACTCAAAAGAATCTTGTCCCGAGATTTTGAAGTCGTCGGGAAGAGCGCGGGTACTCTAGTCGAAGACGATCTTCTCTTTCCCATGTGGCCTCCTTTTCAGAATGGTGTGACCACTGAACCTTGAGAAACTTGATGTTCCGACGCCGAGTGGTACGCTCAGCTTGATCAAGAATACGAACAGGGTATTCTCGATATGTAAGGTTATCTTGGAGATCAAGCGCTACGTGGTCTACCTCACGGATAGGGTCCGAGAAGCAACGCCTGAGTTGCGAGACATGGAAGACATCATGAACCTTGGAAAGATGCGGCGGAAGTTCCAATTGGTAGGCATCCTCTCCTCGTTTGGCAAGAATGCGAAAAGGTCCAATGTAACGAGGAGCCAACTTGCCCTTGATACCGAATCGATGGGTACCTTTCAGAGGTGTAACCCGAAGGTAAGCCTTCTCGTCGACCTCATAGGTCACAACCTTATGATGGCGATCATATTGGCTCTTTTGACGAGATTGGGCTGTTTTCAACTTTTCACGAATAATGCGAACTTGCTCCTCTACATCCTGGATCGTATTCGGGCCAAAGAGTTGCCTCTCTCCGGTTTCCGACCAGTTAAGAGGTGTTCGACACCTTCGTCCATAGAGAACTTCAAAATGGGCTTTGCCCAAGGTTGATTGATAACTATTGTTATAAGCAAATTTGGCAAATGGAAAACATTTCTCCCAGTTCATACCGAAAGATATAACACAAACTTGGAGCATGTCTTCGAGAATTTGATTGACTCGCTCAACTTGACCACTTGATTGCGGGTGGAAAGCAGTGCTAAAGGATATATGCGTCCCCATAGTGGTTTGAAAACTTTCCCAAAATCGGGAAGTAAAGGTACTTCCACAGTCTGAGTTAATCTCCAAAGGAACACCATGAAGAGAAACTATTCGAGAAACATACAACTCCGCTAACTGGCTAGCAGTTATACTTTCCCGAACAGGAAGAAAATGAGCCACTTTGGAAAGACAATCGATGACCACAAATATAGCATTATTCCCTCTCTTAGTCCTGGGAAATCCGGTAATGAAATCCATACCGACTTTATCCCATTTCCATTTAGGAATAGCTAAAGGTTGAAGGGTGCCAGCAGGCCTTTGATGTTCTGCTTTCACGCGACGACAAACATCATAGTTAGCAACGAACTGAGCAATTTCTCTTTTCATCCTAGTCCACCAGAACCTCTGGCGTAGGTCCTGATACATCTTGGTACTACCCAAATGAATTGAGAGAGGAGAATCATGAGACTCCTTAAGGATCAGCTGTCTTAAGCGTGTGCTCTTGGGAACCACCAACCGGTTCTAGAAGAACACAACACCTTCATCATTCTTGGAGAAATCTTTAGCGTTTCCGCTAGCAATATTCCCCTTGATCCGGGATATACCCTTATCATATTTCTGGATAGCTACTATTTGATCCTTAAGATTAGGTTTCGCCACCAGGTTGGATAGGAATCCTTGAGGAACAAGGTGAAGGTTTAACTTCCGAAATTCCTCATGGAGAAGTGGTTGACCTTGTTGTAACATCAGATTGTTACAATAAGACTTACGACTTAGTGCATCAGCCATGACATTGGCTTTCCCTGGGGTGTAAGTTACCCCTAAGTCGTAATCTGTAATCAACTCTACCCACCGTCTTTGCCTGAGATTCAAATCTGGCTGGGTGAGTATATATTTTAGACTTTGGTGATCAGTGTAAATTTTGCAACGATTACCCAGAAGGTAATGTCGCTAGGTTTTCAGTGCATGGACTACAGGTGCGAGCTCAAGATCTTGCGTTGGATAATTATCCTCATGTGGACGCAACTATCGAGATGCGTATGCAATCACATGACGATCTTGCATGAGAATGCAACCTAATCCTTGTCACGAGGCATCGCAATAGATAACAAAGTCCTTAGAGAAATCAGGTGGCACCAGAACGGGAGCAGAGGCCAGTTGTCTTTTCAACTCCTGAAAACTGTGCTCGCATTGTGGAGTCCACTCGAACTTTTTATCTTTCTTGAGGAGTTCAGTCAGAGGTTTTGCAACCTTGGAGAAATTCTCGACAAAGCGGCAGCAATAGCTCGCTAAGACAAGGAAACTCCGAACTTGCTTAACCGATTCAGGTGGAGTCCAATCAAGGACGGCCTGAACTCTCTCGGGATTGACAACAATACCTTTACCAGATATCACATGGCCCAGATAGGTCACTTCTGGCAACCAAAATTCACACTTGGAGAATTTGGCGTACAGGCAGTGCTCTCGAAGTTTCATCAATACCAGCCTTAGATGCTCGGCATGTTCTTGTTCATTCTTCGAGTAGATGAGTATATCATCAAGGTAAATCATGATGAATTTATCTAGATACTCCATGAAGATCGAATTCATCAAGCGAGAGAAGGTGGCTGGGGCATTGGTTAAATCAAAGGACATAACGGTATACTCATATTGGCCATAACGAGTAACAAAAGCCGTTTTTGGAATATCCCCGTTCCTAATTCTGATTTGATGGTATCCCAACCTCAAATCCATTTTGGAAAAGACAGAGGATCCAGCGAGTTGATCATACAAATCGTTGATCCTGGGGAGCGGATACTTGTTCTTTATGGTGACCAGATTCACTGGCCGATAATCCACAACCATCCGATCCGAACCATCCTTCTTCTTGACGAAGAGGATGGGACAAGCCCAAGGACAAGAACTGGGACGGATGAAACCTTTCTTCAAAGCCTCATCGAGTTGAATATTAACTTTGGCTAGTTCTAAGGGTGCCATCTTATAGGGTCTTCTAGCTATTAGGACAGTCCCTGGGATGAGCTCTATCACAAACTCAACATCTCTGACTGGAGGAGTTCCTGGTAGTTCTTCTGGAAAGACATCCAGAAAGTCACGGACTACCGGAATATCTTCTAACTCTGGAAGAGGGCTAGCATTGAGGGAATAGAGTTGGCGCTTGGTTGTTCGAGTGGAGACATTAACTATCTCACCCGATGTATGTGTAAGTTGAACATTCCTAGAATGAGTATCAATCTTGGCATAGTGGGCTTTCATCCAATCCATACCTAGAATGATATTGATGTCCGAAGACTTGAGGGCTATCAAAGATGCTAGGAAGACTAGTCTATCCACTAGAATCTCATTATCATGGCTCACTCTAGAAGTTTGCCATTTAGAACCTGGAGTCTGCACTACTAAAGGAGTAGGCATATCACAAAAAGACATGTTATGCAACTGTGCATAACTTTCTGAGATAAAAGAATGAGATGCCCCGGTATCAAATAAAACAAATACTGGATGACTATTGATAAGGAGCGTACCTAGGATAACATCAGGATCCTCAAGGGCTTCCTCAGCAGACACATAGTTCACTCGTCCACGAGCAGGAGCTGGCTTCACAAAGAAGGCTTTTCCTGGCTTTCCACGTCCAGCGGGCTTAACATTATTCTGGGGACACTCACGGGAGTAGTGTCCTAGTTCTCCACACTTACAGCAAACTACGGTGGCATGGGGAGCAACATTTGCAGGCGGTCCTCCAAATGGTCTGACTGGAGGGTTGGGCTGAACTGGGCGAGGCGCCTGGAAGGATGGCCTCGCATTGTATTTTGGTGGCAGAGCTGCGTTGGGCACCCAGATCCGGCATTTATTGGGGCCCGAGCTAGATGCGGGGTTGAAGTCATGATTGTGCTTTCTCGTGGCCTCATAATCAGTCTGTCTAGTCTCGACATTGATAGCCTTGTTGACGAGAGCCTGGAAAGTGGTGCACTCATGCAGGCGCAGATCTCGGCGGAGCTCAGGGTTAAGTCCCTTGCGGAACCTAGCCTGCTTCTTGGCATCAGTAGAAACTTCCTCAGGAGCATAGCGAGCAAGGTTTCCAAACTCACGGCTATAAGCATCCACTAACAGTCTGCCCTGGGTGAAGGCACATAATTACTCTCTCTTACGATCCATCAGCCCTTCTGGGATGTGATGGGTACGAAAAGCGGCACTGAAATCTGCCCAAGTTGGTGTGGGGCCTGCGGGACGCATGGCTTCAAAATTTTCCCACCACAGATTGGCGGGACCTTCCAGAAAGTAAGTTGCAAAGTTCACCTTGTTGGCCTCGGTCACATTGGCAGCCGGATCTTGTGATACATGTTAGTCAGCCAGTCATCCGCGTCGAGTGGGTCGACCGAATGATGATACTTGGGTGGGCACAGTCTAATGAAATCACCAAGTGATACGCCATCATTGAGGTCATTGAGGGGAGCACGTGCTGTGTTCTGCTCGATTCTTTCCAACAGCCTGTTGGTCTCCCTCTTGTTCCTTTCGGCTTCAGGCATTACTTCCGCCAAGGAAGGCGCATGTGGCAGATCCTCTTGCCTTGGCTGGTTTCCCTCTCCCTGCTCAGGGGCAGGCACAGGGTTATTCCTAGTTGCCACCATCCTGGAGAAACAAACCCACAGCTTAATCATAGGGGACAACAACTCTAAGACATGAGATAAGGAATGTACTGGACAACATGGCATGCAGGGTAAACACCACACAACATGGTAAAGCAACTGCCTTATGAACACCATGATTCATACACACCATGACATAGTTCAGTACAAGCCAAGTTGGAATACAACTACGGAGAGATGACACAACTCATTGGAGGCATTACAAGCTTCCTATACATTATCTATATACACCTCTGGAACTCAACTCTCAACCTCGTCATATCCCACAAGACACGCAGGACTGTGGCGATACGATTACTACCATACTAGAACTAACATCCACGTACTCAAGCATCGCCGTAGAATGCCTCATACAGGTTACCCCCATGACCCGGGAGCTGAACCTGAGGATCTAGAAACATTCTAGCCTGTGATACTTGGGAGCCATAAGGGCACGGATGTGGCCTTGGTCCCCTTGTCAGCGGCAACAATGGTCCTCGAAGAGGGGTGATGCCTCCAACATCGGGCCAGTCTACGTGTGCGTGCAAATGAGTCCGCGGTGGGGTCAGCATCTCCAAATCTCCATAGCCTGTCTGCACGACAGGTGCCAACTGCGTCAGGGTTGTCCAAAGACGTGCACGAGTGGCATAAAGCTCCATGCGAAGGGCACGTGCATCATGATCCCTGTTCTCCAACATCTGAGCGGTCACCTGCAGCCTAGGGTCCTCATGGGAATGATCATAGTAGGCTGCACTAAGATAACCATCCTATCCTCCCATGGAAGCAGGAACATAACAAAACTCTGTGTTCTTAAGCAGACCATGGTGAAACCTCATGATAGTCAGCATGGTGTAAGCGGCCTCCTGAACTGCCATATCTATGGTGACACCTAATCCATAAGTCCAGTGAAGCGGCTCTGCAGCTCTAGGGTATGAAGGATAAATCTTGACGGTACACAGATACTGACTCTGGTTGAAATCTCGATATTTTTCCTCCACTGTGTACTCCGGGTACCAACGGTATCCAGCCTCCATCATGACTCTAACCAACATGGCCGTGTGACCCGGTACATCGATGCACCTGGTCAGACGGACCACCTGACGGGAAGGACGAGGGGGCATCTGAAATAGAGAATGATGCAAATACATTAGAGACTCTAGTAGAAATTGGACAACATAACGGCTGTAATTGCTCAAAAAGGATTTTGAGACAACTGCAAAAGATTGGAAAAGCATAACCACTCGACTTTCTAGACTCAAATCTCTTCTCCATCTGTTTGTCACACCAACAATACTTGAGTACCCACATTCACTTGCAACAAGCTAGCTAGTGGTCCATGGTTAGTAACTCGGCATCCTAAGCAATGGATGAGTAGCCTAGTTCTTATCCTCGAAGAAAAGATGAGAATGACTCAGCATAGAATAACTTGGGAAGAGGAGTAAAAAGAGCCTTACGTTCCCTTCCACAATCAATTCCCCTACTTTTCTATAGTGTTTTCTAGACTCAACTTCGACTGGTTTGGCTTGGTAGTCCTACAACCAGTCAGGATCTAATACCAATGCTGTCGGGACACCTATCCTAAGTCATAAGAATCCAGACGGTAACATATCACATCACTTTGCGGCCTCACGCACGGTAAGTTCCACGGTTGCAGCCTTACCTTAGCCGGGACCGTTTGCGTCTTTTGGCTCACGTATGTGAACATGTCGCTGGCAATCAAACGACAAAGAACCCGGGCCGACATAACTAGTCATAGAACCCAAGCGGCACATCCGCGGAAACAGGCATACATAACCCAGCAATGCAGGTGTCGGACTCAAGCGTGTGTAGACGAGTCATAGCAAGCTATAGGGACTCCATTACGTCGTGAGACACGTATGCCATCACTGCACGTAGGCGAGTCGTAGCAGGCTACAGGGACTCCATTACACCGCGAGATATTTCCCCGAAAGGACAGACACAACAACAAAGAAGGATACACGCCGGTCAATCAATGTGTCCGGAGCAGTAGCAAGCTACCATGGCTTGGTGGAAGCACAAAGAGGCAGTTTCCCGTAAAGAGTACTACTAAAGGCACACGACTAGGTGTCGGATCCCATACATACCGTTGCACGTCACACATACGCACAACATGCCCAATATGCATAGATACAACCATGGCATCACAACATAACTATACAACAACATGACTTTTATTTAAGAGGCTCAGATGAGCCTTGCATAATATGTTCTTACAGATAGGGTCACATGACCCGACACTCAAGTCATACAAACCAAGCGGAAGCATAAGCTGTCTGAGTACAGACAGATGAAAGGATAAAAAGGCACATGGCCTGACTATCTACAGCCGGCGACAGGGCAAAGGTCATAGCTAGGACACCAGCTATTCGGCATTGTCAACGTCTAGAAAGAACCCACCTAAAGGGTCCTGGGTCTCGTCTGCAACATTTATTAAGCAAACGTGAGTACAAACATACTCAACAAGTCTTTAAAACATACCTAGTCTATTGATGCTCATGTATCAACAAAGGGGGAGGTGGAGTTATGCAACAATGCCAGCTTTGACTCATGGCTAACCTACACTACTCAATTTTAACTCTTTGTTTACATTTTAGATATCGCACACGAGTCCACTAACTCCATAGCAATACACCACCATGGATTCACTTCCCCTCCTGGGAGAGTGCCATCCACAGTACTCACACTTGTCTTGATATTTTTATGAGTATCCATTTGATTATCTATGAACAACATAAGTTCTCCAAGTAGTCCATATCCAAGGACGCGGCTATTCGAATAGTTTCATACCCTACAGGGGTGTACTTCGTCACACACACTCTCGCCACTTATCGTTGTGTGCTCATAAACCATGCACCTCGGCAACCTTCAAGCAGACGCCCAGCAAGGGAGTCGACCACGACCGTGAGTCGCATAAGACCTGTAGTCCAGCCTATCGCCTATTTAAGACTGAACCCGCATGGAAGTCCGGCCGAGGTTTCCGCTACGACCCCAAACGATGTGTGCAGGGTTCCCAAGCCCACCATCCGGGTGACCCTTGGTACACCGTGCCACTGCCTACCGCGTCGTAACCCACCCCTAGGGTCAGTGCTACGCACGGCCTCCAGCATGCTATAAACACTAGAAACTACTTGCAACTCCTCGACTAAGGACTACGCGAATGATAAGTCGGGAGGGTCAATTAAGTATCCCAACGTGTGGTAGCAACTAGTCTTGGATCACAAACACGGAACTCAGTTCCTAAGAACGGTCCCAATGAGACAACCCGCTATGTACTCCTACATAGCCCCTCATCGCTACCTTTACCAAATCGAGTTCATCATATATCACCACATCAGAACAACATTGTTTCACTCAGTTCATCACCCAGATGAATCAGACTTGACCCAACTCTAAGCATAGCAAGCATAGCAGGCAAGTAAGCTAAGCACATCATGGCACAAGCATCTACCAGGTATGCTAGGTTGCAAGGTTTGACTATTTACTATGGCAATGTTAGGTTATGCAGCAGAATAGGATCATCTACCGTGTATGACTGACATGTGATCGACTGTCCTAGTGCAATAAACAAGAGCAGGAGCGATAGAGTAGGATGTTATCGGAATAATCAAAGGGGTTGCTTGCCTTGCTGGGTAGCGGAAAGGTTCTCTCCTTCGCTGGGATACTCGGGGGTATCCTCAGAAGCAGGGCCTACCGCAATGCAGATAAGAAACAATCAACACACGCAAGTGCAACAATATGATGCATGATCATGGCATGATAGCATGTATGGATGAGCTAATGCAATTACTATTCAAGTTAATTTGAAATGAGTTTGAATATAGGTTCAAAATCGTTCTTTATTTCAAATTCCATATATTACCCTATTAGTAAATGTCCATGTCCACCTACTTAGATTATTCTAACATGCATGACAATAACACCATTGGATTCATTAGATTTTTCTGATAATTTTTCATATATAAATTATTTTCATCTGATTTACAGATTAATTTATATGAATTTTTGAAGTTTTGAATAATTTCTGGAATTATTTTTAAATTAGAAAATGAAATAATGACATCAGCCTGACGTCACTGTGATGTTAGCTGGTCAGCTGACCGGGCCAGAGTGAAACCTGACATGTGGGGACCACATTTCAGTGACTCAATCAATTAACTGACTGATTAAAACTAGTCCTAACTAATTAACAGATCTGGGCCCACACGTTAGTGACAAATTAGGTTAATTAAACTAACTAATTAATTTTCTTAATTAAGATTTGACTACTGGGGCCCGACCCCACCTATCAGCGACCCAGGGGTCAAACCCCTGATGGTCACACAGGTTGACTTGCCGGCGTTGAGCCGCCGGCGACGTCAGGGACGGCGGAGGGGGTTGGAATCCCTCCTCTGGTGACCAAACGGGCGGCGGAGGGCACCAAACGAATCTACACGCACGCGCACATCCATTCCGACCCCTCCCAGGAGCTGAGATGGTCGAAATCGACGCCGCCGGCGAGCTTGGTGGCTGCCGGAGCTCGGGCGAGCACGGACTCGTCCAGCCGGAGCTCAAACGAGGCACCTAAGGCCTCCTAGGGCCGCCTAAGACCATCCTGAGCACGAGCACGTACTTAGAGGCGAGCTTGGGCCGCTGCAACGGCGGCCACGATCTCGCTGACGGCGAGGAGCTTTCGGGCTCGGAGGTACTCGGCGCTAGAGGGTTCATTCGAAGGGGGAAAGAAGGGGGAAATGACCAGGAGCTCACGGCGGTTGCAGTGACGTCGAGAGCGGGCTCGGGGAGGGCTTGGAGACGGCGATCAACGGTGGCGAAGCTTCGGGTCCGTGGAGGAAGACGAGCTCATGGACGGTGCTTTGGGGCTCCTAGCGATGCACAACTCAGCGAGGAGGAAGAAGGCAACGAGGCGGAGCGGTTGAGGGGCGAGGGGGAGCGGCTAGAATGACGATGGCGAGCTCAAGCAGGGCTCGGCCATGGCAGAGCAGAGAAGAGGGAGAGGGCAGGGGGCGAATGCGAGAGAGAGAGAGAGGGATGAGGACGGCAGTGGCGTCCTCATCCACTAGCTAGTGCGGCGAGGGGGACACAGGCAAGCAGGGAGCTGCGTGGCAGCTCCGGCGAGCGCGCGCAACGAGCACACGCCTGTCCTCCTGGCCGCCAGGAGGACGATGACCCCCCTTGGGCCAGGTGGGCCGGCCTGGCCTCGGTTTCTTCTTCTTTTTCTTTTATCCTTTTCTCTGTTTTTTTCTATTTCTGACATTTTTTTGTAGGTACAAATGACTTTATAAAATATCCCATATATTTTCTGTAATGGAGTTTGAATATTTCAAACTTATCAGAAAAGTTTCAGTATATTTTGAAAACTTAAATAATGATAATATTTTATTTAATATTTTCAAAGGCTTTATCGTTTATTTTTAAATTGCCTTAGGTGTTCAATTAATTAAAATGATCCCTGTTATAATCATGTCCATATTTACCAGACATAGGGAACATTTTTAGTGGGCATTTTGGATTTGTTGAATTTTCACCAAATTTGAATTGTTTTGATTCAAAGTGAGCTTGGGGTTTCTTTTTGTTCCCCATTTCATGTTGATGCAATAGAATGAAACATGATGCAAGCACATGCTATCCTAGGACATCTAGCTAGGGATGTGACATCCTGGTTGCTGTAATACGAATAAGAAAAGATATCATGTGCTTGATATGAAATGTTAATTTGATTACTAAATGGGTTATAAATAATATACCAATTAGGCTGATAATTGTGGTTTCTATTGCAAATGATTTCTAAGACAACACCATGGCGATGACCTAAACAAACCCACATGGTTTCTAGAAATTAAGCGTGTTGGATCAACGAACAATCACACATGATTTTCGGTTGACAACTGTGTGCGTTAGACCACCCTATCACAAACATTTTTGCACTAGTCTTATAACTCGTGCCATTTATCATTCCTATTTCTTATTATACTCTCAAACAGATTTAAGTGAAGTATGAAAGTACAATTATTTCTACAAAATCTGAACGCTGTCGTGCTCTAAATATATATAAGTGAAGCACTAGACCAACTACCTAGCTCAAAATATATAAGTGAAGCATACAGAGTATTCTAACAAATTATGATGGTCACATGTCCCTCTCAAATATATGTGTCTATAAAACAATGATTGTGGCAAACAAAAAGAAAAGAAAATATAACACATGACACTCCAAGCAAAACACATATCATGTGATGAATAAAAATATAGTTCCAAGTGACATACTGATAGATTGGAGACGAAAGAGGGGATGCCTTCCGAGGCATCCCCAAGCTTAGATGCTTGGATATTCCTTGAATATTACCTTGGGGTGCCTTGGGCATCCCGAATCTTAGGGTCTGGCCACTCCTTATTCCTTCATCGATCGTTCTCCCACCCAAAACAAAAAACTTCAACACACAAAAAACTTTAGGTACTATTATAAATTGATTCATATTTCATTATTTCATAATAGATATTGTACTCCTAACTTATCCATGGCTTATAACCCCCGATACAATCCATAGCATCATCAAAACAAGCAAGCTATGTAAGCAAAAACAGAATCTGTCTAAAATAGAACAGTCTAAAATGATTTGTACTAAAACCATACTTATGTACTTACGAAAATTCTAAAAAATTATGATAACTTGGGAAATTTTTATACCATACTGTGTTAACAAATCAGATCAAAAGGACGTTCGACCAAAATCAGAGAAATTCTGCACTAGACGCAAAAGTTTCCGATTTTGCACCATATCAATCCTACTATTTTCCAAATCATCCCAAAGGCTATACTTGGGACAAACACTAATTTAAACATAAAAACACAATCACTACAGTAGAAATAATCATGTCAACACACCAAAATAGAAAGTAAAAAATTATAGATAACTATTGGGTTGCCTCCGACCAAGCGCTATTGTTTTATGCCCCTAGCTAGGCATAATGCATAGTATCAAGTTTTGTCATCCTTAAAATTGGTTCCATAGGTCGCCTTCATAATAGATTCATAAGGTGGTTTAATTATATTTCTAGGGAAGTGTTCCATCCCTTTCTTTAATGGGAATTGGAATCTTATATTACCTTCTTTCATGTCAATAATAACACCTACAGTTCGTAGGAAAGGCCTACCAAGTATAATAGGACAAGATGGATTGCATTCAATATTAAGAACAATGAAATCCATGGGCACATAATTCACATTATAAATAATAAGAACATCATTTATTCTACCCAATGGTTTCTTAATAGTGAAATCCGCTAAATGCAAGTTAAGGGAACATTCATTTATATCGATGAGACCTAGCACATCACATAAAGATTCTGGTATTGAAGAAACGCTAGCACCAAGGTCACACAAAGCATTGCATTCATAATATTTAAGCTTAGTTTTAATAGTAGGTTCCCATTCATCATGTAACTTTATAGATAGTGAAACCTCTAACTCAAGTTTCTCTACATGAGCTTTTACCATAGCTTCTATGATATGTTTAATAAAAGCTTTATTTTGTTCACAAGCATTAGGTGAGATAATATTGGATTACAACAAGGAAATACATTCAACTAAATAAAAACTTTCATAATTAAAGTCCTTCTAATCCAAAGTAGTGGGTGCATCACTATTCAAAGTTTTGACCTCTCCAAACCCACTTTTTCATTTTTATCATTAAGATCATCACCCTCCGAACAAACGAGATGCCTTCTAGAAAAAGTTGACTAATCTCCAGTCCCTCTACCATCAGTTTTAAGATTAGTAAATAAAGATTCAATAGGATAAATACTAATCATTTTAGCACCTTCGTCATGATTTTCATGATGGTGTGATACATGTTTACCAACCATTTTATTTACTAACGTGGTTTGCTTATCAAAAAATTTCCCTAACAATTTTTCAGTCTGAGCTAGTTGTTGTTGTAAGTTGGCTGCTTCATGATTGACTTCATCAAGTTGTTTACTAATAGCATCAAGCAGAGTGGAATGCTCCTTAATTTCTTCAACAACAAAATTATTGTGTTCATGTTTTGTAAACATTATTTTTATAGAGATTTCTATTTCAGCCAACCATTTGTAATAAGTAGTGTCACAAAATTTCTCCTGAGACATAGTTGCAAAGATAGTAAACTAGAAAACAAACAAGTAACGTAGTGAAAGGATGTGGATGTCGCCTACATGTGGTGAATAGGCGCTATAAAATAATTATGGTTTAGGCTTGAACAAATGCGGAATAAAACTAGCATTTAATCAGTCAAGTACAAAACCTACAACAAATAGGCTCACCTATGTGCACCAACAACTTATGATAAGCAAGATAAACAACTAAGTGATAGCAAGATATATAACAAGAAACAATATGGCTATCACAAAGTAAAGTGCATAAGCAAAGGGCTCGGGTAAGAGATAACTGAGACACGAGGAGACAATGATGTATCCCGAAGTTCACACCCTTGCGGATGCTAATCTCCATTTGGAGCAATGTGTAGGCACAATGCTCCCCAAGAAGCCACTAAGGCCACCATAATCTCCTCACACCCTCGCACAATGCAAGATGATGTGATTATACCAAGGGACCCTTGAGGGCGGTCACTGAACCCATACAAATGGCAATCCTTGGGGGTGGTCATCGTACCCATACACTTTGGTAACCCATGGAGGCGGTCACCGGAACCTGTACAAATTGCTCGGGGCAATCTCCACAACCTAATTGGAGACCCTGACGCTTGCCCGAAGCTTTACGCCACAATGATTGAGCTCCAAGACACCATCAACCATCTAGGGTACCAAGGCACCCAAGAGGAACAAGATCTAGGGTGCACAAACACCCAAGAGTAGTAAGCTTCTCAAACTTCACTTCCACGTATCACCATGGAGAACTCAAACCTATGCACCAAATGCAATGGTAAGGGCACACGGAGTGCCCAAGTCCTTCTCTCCTAAATCTCACCACAACAACCAATGCTATGGAAGAAAATGAGAGGAAGAACGAAGAAGAACACGAAGAACTCCAAGATCTGGATCCAAGGGGTTCCCCTCACATAGAGGAGAAAGTGATTAGTGGAAATGTGGATCTAGATCTCCTATCTCTTTTCCCTCAAGAACTAGCAAGAATCATTGGAGGGATTGAGAGTTAGCAAGATCGAAGAAGGTCAACAATGGGGTAAAAATATGAGCTCAAGAGATAGGAACCATTGGGGAAGAAGACCCCCTCAAATAGGCCTTCCCATATCCAACAGTTATGCCCACATCCCGCACATAAGTGGTACTACCACTCGGACGGTAGCACCCACACAGCAGTGTAATGGTGAGGAACCACGAGGCCATAGTGCCGCCAGAGCGGTACTATCGCTGGGGTTGGATCTCAGGGGCCTAGGGATGCAGGGCTGAGACAAGGATGTTTGGCGGTAGTGCAACAACAGTACTACCGCTCAGGAGAGATGTACTATGGCTTACAAGCCGTATTGTTGCGCACCCACTACCGCCCAACAACCGCTGAGAGCACGAGGGGTTCAGAAGGAAGCGGAAGTGGAGCGGTAGTGGTCGAGAGGTATTACCTAAGCGGTACTACCGCTTTTACTATCGTTCCACTACCATGCAAACCCGACACAAAAAGTCAAGTCCCTAGAACCAGCGGTAGTAGAAGCGGTACTTGATAGCAAAAGTACCACTTATAAGCAGTACTACTGCTTCCTAGAGAGGTACTACCGCAGGAAAGCTACAAAGAAGCTCAAGCAGAACAGGTGGATACAATAAAACCTGAACTAACATAACTTCTACAAATGAGCTCCGAATAGAGCAAACTCAAGCTTGTTGGATAGATGACGACAATTACTATCCAACATCGTAAACCCCAAATGATATAGCCAGTATGAAAGTGTGAATGATATAGAGATGTGAAACCTCTATGAACGAAGAACCAGCAAAAACCCCAACATCGAAAACATCATAGAAGATGCATGTGAACTTCGTGTTTCGATGAACTCGAGCTTGTCATGAAGATGACCATAAGCTACAAATCTCACATAGAGAAACACTAAACAAGAATAAAGAAAGATGATGCAAAGATGCAATGGATTGAGCTATCTACAAACGATATGATCAAGTTACTCACTCGAGACCCCCCTTGATAGTACGTGAATCGATCCTATAACCCGGTCTCCTAACTAACGCCATGAGACCAGTAAAATAGAAAACCTATCAAGGGCAAACCTATACCTTGCACATAGTCCACTTGATCTAGATGATGACGATCTTGACTTCCTCAAGTTGGAACACCTTTCTTGATTGTGTTTGTTTGATGAAGACTAGTTGATTGCTCCCCCATACTCCACTATGTGTGAGCCACTCTTCGGCACATCTTCATAAGCCCATTGTCACCACAATGGACAACAAGCTTCAAGGACGTGATCTCTTTTTGGTGCTCCACTTGAACTTGCACATCGCAACCTAACCCCACATAGAATGCTCACGTAGACCATGAGTTAGTACACAAATCTTAATGGATAATGCTTACCATACCATGGGATCACTTGATCCTTTTCAGCACATCTTCTATGCTTTGCGTGTTGGTAATCTTGATTCACACTTTGACTTAGTCTTGATCAACCTTGTATGATGTCTTCTACATGACTAGTCATTGGATAATTCCTTGGATCACACCTTGGTAATCTCATAAACTCCTTGAAACCAACACATGGACTTCAATAAATTCCCATGGACAAATCCTTCAAATATAACTCAAGGCAACCATTAGTCCATAGAGAATGTCATCAATTACCCAAAGCACACATGGGGGCAGCCCGCTCTTTCAGGGTTGTGAAGCCTCTTGAACTCGTTACTTGTAAGGATTAAATCCTGATAAATATAGATATTGTAAAGGAAAAATAAAATAAAAATAAATAATTGTAGAAAAATAGTTTTGGAGTTTTTTATTTATCTTTAAGTAGACCTGGGGGCATAGTGTTTGCTAGAGGCTTCTCTCTCAAAGATAACATACGGTGGGTAGACCAATTACTCTTGGACAATTGACAGAATTGCGCATAGTTATGACATGTTATTCATGACAATGATCGTGTATATTGGCATAATGTCCATAAGAAAGTAGACTAAACCGCATCTGCATCTACAACTATTACTCCACTTCGAGAGCGCTTCTATGCTTGCCTCTCTAGGTATTAAGTTCATAACAAACAAAGTAATGCTTGGATTAAGGTGACATGATGTAGACAAAATAAGACAAGAAATATGTTCAGATCCCATCGTTTTATCCTTCATGGCAACAATACCAATACGTTTCATGTGCCCTTCTGTCACAAGGATATAGAGCACCACAAGATTGGACCCATTACCATGCACCACTCCCACTAAAGATAAATCAATCATGCATAATAAAATTTGGAAAAGACCCAATTACTTTCAACGAATAATCTGACCATGAACCCACAATTCATCAGATCCCAACAGACACACAACAAAAGAAGATTACATTGGATGCATCACCACAGGAATCGCGGTGAACATGTTATTGAAGATCAAAGAAAGAGAAGAAGCCATCTAGGCACTAGCTATGGATCCATAGGTCTATGGTGGACTACTCACAGATCGTCATGGAGGCAGCAAGGTTGATGTAGACGGCCTTCGTCGCCGATTCCCCCTCCGACAGAGTACCAGAAAAGGTCTCCAGATGTCCTCCCTTCGGAACAGAGGCTTGTGGCAGTGAAAAACGTGTTTTGGGTGGCTCCATGTTGGTTTCCTGATTTTAGAGAATTTATGGAGGTGGAATTAGATCAGACGGAGCCACAAGGGCCCCACAAGGCATCAGGGCGCGCCTAACCCCTGCATGTGCCATGTTGCCTTGCCGTCTCCTCATCTCGCTTTTGGTCTCCTCTCGAACCTTCCTGAGTCTCTTTTATTCAGAAAAAATTGTCAAAAAGTTTCATAGCATTTGGACTTCGTTTTGTACAGATATCCTGGAAAATCAAAAACAGGGAAAAAAACAGCTAGCACTTGGCACTGGGTTAATAGGTTAGTTCCCAAAAATGATAGAAAATAGCATATACTTGCATATAAAGTATGGTATATTGATAATATGATATCATGGAAAAAATCAAAATTATAGATACATTGGAGACATATCAACAACCATCAATTCAGCTGAGGGGAGCGATTAGGGGGTCATAGGTTTAAAGACCATCTGCAGGAATTTTTTAGATCAAAATGTGTCACACGTGTGGAGTAGAAGATAGTAATTAAGATACAGACTTACCCGTACTATCTTGTGAGCATCCATACAACAACCAAAAGATCTACATATGGAGATCATGTGTGCAAACATAGTATCCACAAAAGCTAGCCCCTTCTTGTTGTTGCAGACACTGAAATTTTTGTATAGAATTAGTCATGTATTTTCCATGTTAGGAACAACCAAACTAGTGTAACTTGTTTCTTTTTTATTTAGAGATAAATATAAATGGGTTTACTTAGAAATATGAACATCTAACTAGTAAGTTCTGAAAATAACATATTCCACTGTCTTATCGGATAAACGGTCTCGTGGTGCAGAGGTAGTTGACGGTCGAGCCGGTTCCCTCCTATAGTTATGTACCTTGACAATACACTTCAAATGAAGATGAATTTTCACATACTCAATTCCTGAACAAGATATGCATACAAAATATGAACATAAAAAAATTCAATACCTATCCATGAATTCCTGAAGATAGTACAGATCCTGAGACTTTTTTGACTCTCTGAGAGAATCCAGGTAGTAAATTGTGTTGCGCTTTGGAACAATGACCACCAAGACCCACTGATGGCTACAGTTTAAGAAAACCATGAACTTACGAACTAGGTCAAAAAACTGAAAGACAATCAATGTATTGTGGTTGTATATTTAACTTACCCTTCATGATATGTCCTCATGGAAAATTCTGCTATGTGTAACATATTCAAGATCTTGGAGACATGTTCAATGGAATCTTTACGTGGACCATTGTCATGTAATAAAGTGTCGTTTGCTAATCAGGATCTATGAAATATGCATGCTCCCTTAATGATCTTTGCACCACCAATCCCCTAAGAGGAATACAATACAATTAGATTTTTCTTTGTTTACAACCTTTTATGGAGAAGTTGATCAGAGTTTGTGAAGTACTTACAACATCAATCGTTTAACAAGAGTGCCAGTCAGCATATCGAAGTTGAAGAAGAGATCAAAGTCCTCAAATTCCACAAGGATGGTACTCGACATGTGACAAAAAGCCATACCGGAGTAATGTACTTCCAGAATGGTATTACCTTCTAACATTTTCTCCATGCAATATTTATGTAACTTACAGCAACTGGAACTGCACTCATCAAAGTATTCACCAACAAGAAATGTCTGGCCATGTTTGTACTTGCATGCTTCAAGTGCGTCTACTTTTTTCTTAGAAAGTGGCAGGTCAATTTCTTTATTGGACGTGCCATGGTTTTGGTCAAAGAGTCTTTGTAGTAGGATGCTCTGGTTCTCATCCCTCTTTAGTTTCTGTATGCGCAATAATAAATTGCAAATTTTATGAGGATACTAAATATAACCGCAACAGGCTTTGTAGTACAAGATGCACAACAATAGTGTTTGAATGACATCAAATTAATACTGACATGTATGTACCTGAACAAATTTTACGACATAGAGCTGATGATATCAATTAAAATAGCATTGTCATTGGTTCAATCCAATATGTTATAACATAGAACCGATGACATCAATTAAAATAGCGCTCACAAACATAGAACTATTATAGTGTCTTAATCACATCTAGAATAAAATAGCACACGCTAATTGTCTGAATCACCTTTAATATAACAAATGATTTCTAACAACAAGAGTGGGGCTAACCTTCTGTGCACATCCAAGAAACTTCCTCCCAGTGTCCACAGATTTAGAAGCAAATAACTTCACGCATGGAGATTGACGTTGACAACGAGCAGGCAGATCTTCAGCTACCCCGCCCCATTCATTGGAAGTGGTGGTCATAGGGATCTACAAGAGTAAGGAATGGATCAAATCGGCTGCTGCACTAAAAATTCCCAATTCCAAACCATAACCATAATCCTAGGTGAGCGAGAGAGAGGAGAGGAATACCTGGCTGGTGAGAGGTTTGTCGTTGGAGGAGATATCACTGGAGGGGTCATACGAGGAGATCATGGCATCCGCGGTGGTTGGATGTGAGATGAAGAGAGCGAGCAATAAAGCAAGGAAGTTTATATAACACTTAGGAAGGAAGGAGGAAATAGGGGAAACATGGCCCTTGTGGGGAGGGTGGGGAGAGGTAGATATTTTAGCGGCTGGCTAAAATTTTCACTAGGCGTAGGGAAACTTGGCGTGCAAAGTTTCATCATACACGATTACTACTGAACAAATATGTGCAATAACATACCATCGCAAATGATTCTTCTTCTTCGAGCACATGCAATGAATTAGAACTTACAAATCCCCCACCCCCATCCACTTTGTTGCATAATTTAACATGAGCTGCTAATTTGGGTAAACAAATTAGCCGACACATAACTCGTAGTTATTTAATCGAACAAGTTCACTAAATAAACAGAGCCTCTTGACCTAGACATAGCTCTAACAAAAGACCGACTCTCTAAACAAAGGCTATTAGTACTACGCATAATTTTAACAAATACGTCGACGCGCCGCCCTATGCCTCACCAATGTTCAATGAGATGTCGACGACTTGTTCGGGCGACATTCCCGATGATGTACTCCGCGTCCCCCATGTTGAACTCGACCACAACGATGTCTTTGTCCTCGGCGTCGCCCTCACCATTGTAGTACTCATAGTAGTGGCACTGCTAGAGCTCACGTTGGTACTCCACCACCAATTCATCAATGGATAGGCGCTTTTCAACCTCCTCCCGAGCCACGCGCAACTCCTCCCAGCGCTGGTCACTCTTCGATGGCTCTCGTATCTCCAGCTCTCGCTCCGCGATCTCATGGGGAAGGGGCTCCACGACCTCCACCGCCACATCACCGGCATGCATCTCGGCTTCTGCATCCGTGATACGTCTCCATCGTATCTATAATTTATGATTGTTTCATGCCAATATTCTACAACTTTCAAATACTTTTGGCAACTTTTTATACTATTTTTGGGACTAACATATTGATCCAGTGCCTAGTGCCAGTTCCTATTTGTTGCATGTTTTTTGTTTCGCAGAAAATCCGTATCAAACGAAGTCCAAACGGCATAAAAACTTACGGAGATTTTTTTGGAATATATGTGAATTTTGGGAAGTGGAATCAACAGAAGGCGGTGCCTGAGGGGCCCGCAAGCCTGCCAGGCGCGCCTTGAGGGCTTGAGGCAACCCCTTAGGTCGGTTGGATTTGGCCTTTGACAGCAGGAAAGATAAAAAAACCTCAAAATTTCAGCCCGATCGGAGATACGGATCTCCGGATATTTAAGAAATGGTGAAAGGCCAAAATCTGGGAGCACAGAAACAGAAGGAAACACAGAGAGAGATCCAATCTCGGAGGGGCTCTCGCCCCTCCGCCGTCATGGAGGCCATGGAACATAGGGTAAACCCTTCTCCCATCTAGGGGGGAGGTCAAGGAAGAAGAAGAAGGAGGGGGATCTCTCCCCCTCTCTCCCGGTGGTGCTGGAACGCCGTCGGGGCCATCATCATGACGGGGATCTACTCAAACAACTCCGTCATCTTCACCAACACATCCATCACCTTCCCCCATCTATCTACAACGGTCCACTCTCCCGCAACACGTTGTACCCTCTACTTGAACATGGTGTTGTATGCTTCATATTATTATCCAATGATGTGTTGCCATCCTACGATGTTTGAGTAGATTTTTCTTGTCCTATGGGTTGATTGATGATCATGATTGGTTTGAGTTGCATGTTTTATTATTGGTGTTGTCCTATGGTGCTCTTTGTGTTGCGCAAGCATGAGGGATCCTCGCTGTAGGGTGTTGCAATGTGTTCATGATTTGCCTATGGTGGGTTGCTTGAGTGAAAGAAGCATAAACCCGAGTAGGTGGGTTGTTGCATATGGGAGTAAAGAGTAGCCAAAGGACCATGGATGTGCAAACCTCGATGGTAAACTTCAATGTCTCCCATTGTTTCCCCCTGAACATATTTAAGATGGATATTGATCAGGTAATAAGTGATATTTGGCATCCTATCAGTGAAATATGTTAATGAAAAATAAACGCATTGCTTATCCAACAGATTAATTCGAGACACATGGAAAAGCCATTTATCTAAACCAAGAGTGCTAAGAACTAGGAAAAATAGAAATTGTATATGTTTCACATGTATTTAGTACATCTAAATTCGATTTATTTCTCACATGCATAACAATACAAAATTTTAGCAACAACAATCGAACATCACATTGCAGAATTAAATTAAATAGTTAAATGATCACCACAACAAATGAACAAAACGGTTAACTAAGTACCACGTTGCATAATATAACATATACTAGAAGGTCAGATTGCAAGTAGCATTACATTGGGCATTTCACTAGAATTATTAAAAGAAAGCCAGGAGCAGCGCATGCAACGAGTAAACCACACATGCTTAACCAGCACAGCTAGCTAAACATAGGTCCTTAATGATAAAGCTAAGAAAAACAAGCTATTCCTCATCGTCAGAGATATCGATGACGATGGGCTCCTTCAACTTGGAAGACGATGAGGCCTCCACACACCATGGGTGCATCCCTCGTACTTGTGAGTGGCCTTATCCGGCCCCGACACCAACATGCTGTCTCTAGAGCTGAGGTAAGCACGGGCATGCTGGACCAGAGGGGAAACCCTTCTCCCATCTAGGGGGAGGACAAGGAAGAAGAAGGAGGGGGGCTCTCTCCCCTCTCTCCCGGTGGCACCGGAACGCTGTCTGGGCCATCATCGTGATGACGATCTACTCCAACAACTCCATCATCTTCGTCAACACCTCCATCACCTTCCCCCATATATCTACAGCGGTCCACTCTCCCGCAACCCGATGTACCCTCTACTTGAACATGGTGCTTTATGCTTCATATTATTACTCAATGATGTGTTGCCATCCTATGATGTCTGAGTAGATCTATTTTGTCCTATTGGTTGATTGATGATCATGATTGGTTTGATTTGCATGTTTTATTATTGGTGTTGTCTTGTGGTGCTCTCCGTGTCGCACAAGCGTGAGGGATCCTCGTTGTAGGGTGTTGCAATGTGTTCATGATTTGCCTATGGTGGGTTGCTTGAGTGACAAAAGCATAAACCCGAGTAGGTGGGTTGTTGCATATGGGAGTAAAGAGGACTTGAGAAACCTTATAATGCTATGGTTGGGTTTTACCTTAATGATCTTTAGTAGTTGTGGATGCTTTCTAGAGTTCCAATCATAAGTGCATATGATCCAAGTAGATAAAGTATGTTAGCTTATGCCTCTCCCTCATATAAAATTGTAATAATGATTACCGGTCTAGTTATCAATTGCCTAGGGACAATTCCGCAACTCCTACCGCCAGTTTTCCACACTCATTAAACTAACTTAGTTGTTTCTTTATCTAAGCATCCCCTAGTTTTTATTTATGTGTTCTTTATTATCTTGCAAACCTATCCTATCACACCTACAAAGTACTTCTAGTTTCATACTTGTTCTAAGTAAAGCGAACGTTAAGCGTGCGTAGAGTTGTATCAATGGTTGATATAACTTGAGGGAATATTTGTTCTGCCTTTAGCTCCTCGTTGGGTTTGACACTCTTACTTATCGAGAAAGGCTACAATTGATCCCCTATACTTGTGGGTTATCAATCTGCCGCCTCTTCGGACGTGGGCTGCAAGCTGGATTCTGAGGAGGCCTAAAGTATCTTGGTGTCCTTGATCTTAGCTTGGATGGCCTTGACCCAGGCCAGGGCAACCTCTATAGCACAGAAGGTTGCTCGAGTTAAGTAATATATATCTTGTAGTAATGCCCAGGGATCCTTCTTCGGCTCCCTGCGAGGAAGCAATCTTGGAGCCATCATTTTCCATTTCAATGTCACAAGTATTCGGTTCTAGTTTGATAGATCGGGATACAACTATGAGCGTCCCGTTACCATGGACACGTCTATTCGAATAGATATACTTTGCTTTAGGGGTTCACAAACTTACCCAACATGCTCGATTAACTCTGGCCGGACACACTTACTCGGGTCATGCCCGGCCTCGGCTGATCGACATGTCGTAGTCCTACCTAGGCTCAACAGAGAGGACAACACGTCGGTCTACATCCTAAATGCAAAGGGGTGACAGGTCAATCGCCCTTTGCAAACATGTGCATTGCAAGGATGACCAGTGTTAGTCCTGACACCTCTTGAAACAAAGGAGGTGCTTATGCAGGCCACCTGGGTGCATGACGCTCAACTATTATGTCTGAAGAGCTTTCGGGAGAGTGTATGATGTAGAGTGCCCATACTGGTTCCCACGTGCTGGTCAGTGTGAAAAATGGCCAAAGGCCTAGTCGGATCACATATTTAAACTGTTAGTGTCTTGGGAGCACGCAGAAATGATCAATGATCCACGATATGTGGTCTTATCGCCTCGTCTCATGGACTTACGACAAGGGCTAAGAATGCTCGGACGTGCCGCGTAATTATCTCGCGAGAACACATCACTCGCGGGTACCCCTCGGGGCCGACCAGTCTTTCACATTTCTCTCGTGGGAACCCCTCGGGGCTGACCCGTCTTTCACATGGTTCTGGGGTAAAGTCAAAGTAACCATGTATCCATAACATCAAGGGGGAATCTGAGGAATCACTCTTGATGGATTCCACTCGATGTAACCGTCAAGGTGACATGGGAGGGATCACCCTCGAGGATTCACATTTGAGGTGTTGTATGACAGAATCA
Source organism: Hordeum marinum (assembly GCA_022496015.1). Classification (NCBI taxonomy): domain Eukaryota; kingdom Viridiplantae; phylum Streptophyta; class Magnoliopsida; order Poales; family Poaceae; genus Hordeum; species Hordeum marinum. The sequence continues at coordinate 212,438,450 of CM039672.1, read as the reverse complement.
ATATCGGGAGTGGTGAAAAGAGGAATCACCCTCCATAATCCACAACCTAATAGCTACGCTACGGAGTTATCATCACGAGTGTGTTACGAGGTATCACCCTCGGTACTCGATAGTAACTCTGCAGAGTCATACAACTAAGGGGGTGACATGATGTGTCGGGCTCAGGATGTCGATCACGTTGATCGAATCATCAATGATGAAGTGGGGGCAACAGGGACAAGGTGAGGGGTCATTGGTGGATCACTCACCAACCTAAGTATATATGATAAGCAGGTAGGTAACAATAGCGGGTTACAAAATCAGACTATGCATCAGAATAGGAGCTATCAACAACAATAGCAAAATCTAATCCAAGCATGAGAGAGAAGGAATGGGCGACATAGGAATGATCAAGGGGTTTCACTTGCCTGGAAGCTCTGCTGTAAGTGGCTGGACGTTAGAGGTGTAGTTGTACCCGGTAGCAGTCGGTCTTGGTGTCTAATGAAGAGAAGAGGGGGGGTAAATATAAAGCAAATAAATGCATCACAATGCATAACAAGGCAATATGCAGTGCTAGGGTTGACCTAACGTAGTGCTACATGTTACTGACGGAGCGAGAAAATATCTGAGGATATTTCTCGCGTCTTAGGCAATTATTGGGCAAACGAACCAGAGGGAAAAGTTCCATGTTCATCATGCTATAGGCAGGTGACAGATGAACGGATAAATATTTGGATTTGTTATATTTTTCCGAGCAACTTTTATATATAAATCATTTTCATCCCACTTACGAATTATTTTATATGATTTTTCAAAGTTTTAATCATTTTTTGGAATTATTATTAATTCAAAATCGTTTATTGTGTCAACACTATGTCAACATGATGTCAGCAATCAACCAAGTCGGTCCAGGTCAAACCTGACAATTGTGTCCCACGTGTCATAGACAATGGAGTTAAACATGGCTTAAATTTAATTAATAGATTAATAGCCAGTAGGTCCCACATGTTAGTGACTTATTAATTTAAACTAATTATTTTAATTAGTTAACAAGTTAATTAGGGCGGTGGCGCACTAGTCGGTGACTGGGGCTGCCCAGTCAGCACAATTGACTAGGTCAACCCAGTCAACATGGGCCAGGGGGCCTGCTAGCAGTGACCCTGGGGTGGGCCTAAGGCCGGCCACGTCGGCGGACGGAACCGGAGTTGCTCCGACGACCATTCCCACAATGGAGGGGCTCGGGCCCTCGCCGGGATTTTCCTATGGGCGGCCATTTGGCACGGGGCCGACCACGTTCGAACGAGTGGAGAGAGTCGTGTCGATCTGTGGTGGTGGCCGGGCCGGGGGTGGCCGGAAATGGCGCCGGCGACGAGGTGGAGTGGCGGCGACGATCGAGTGAGGACGAAGAGGAGGCTGCGGGGTGCATTCGAACGCGGGCATCACACCGCGTCGAACAGTGGCAATGGCAGCTGCTACAGGGGCCGGAGTTGGCTGGAGCATCAACGGCAGGTGGCTGTGGTGCTTGGGTCTTGATGGGGACAATGTTGCAGGGCACGACAGGAGGCACGGAGGGGCTTGTTGGGCTCCTGGTAGCACTAGGAGCATGTTGCCGTGCTCGGGCGAGGGTCGCGACGGCTGAGACCGCGACGGCGAAGCAAGACAATGACGGTGATCTTTGGTTACGGTGGCGCGGTGAGCTACACTACGCAGAGGGACACAAGAGAGAGGGAGGAGGAGCAGGGGCTCACCACGGTCCTGCAGGTGTGCAAACGTGGGCTCGGGGGAGGCTTGGTGGAGCGAATCAGGACGGCAGCACTTTGGCATCCCGAGGAGGAAGACAACGATGAGCAGGCTCTACGATGGCCTCCTGGCCTAGCTGGTGCAGGCGACAGACGGGCATGGGGCATACAATGCTCCTGGACACGTCAGAGAGGCACACGAGGGCTGGTGGCCGTGGTTACGATGGATGGTGGCGCTCGGTTCCGCGAGGGGACCGAGGGGGGAGAGGCGGAGAGCGCAAGGGATCAGGCAAGCGAGTGGGAGGGTGGACCGAGGCGTTGGTAGCGTGGCGCCCTTATCCTTCCGGCGGCACGGCCGACGAGGTGGCTCGGTGGTGACCACTGGGCACGGGAACACGCGCGCTCCCCGGTCGGGCGAACAGTGGAGGGAGACGACCGGGGTGAGTGTGCTGGGCCAGACTGGGCTTGTCCTAGTGTCCTAAGGCCCAGGGGCAATGGGGGGGGTTCTTTCTCTTTTTATTTTATGTTTTTGGTTTTGCATGGCGGGCAGGGGGTCTTTTTATTTTTATTTTTGTTTTCGGTTTTGCATTCATTTTCAACAGCATTTGAGTTTTGCAAAATATGGAACTTGGCCCAAAATTATTGATGCAATTATTTACAGAGCCACAAAAAGTTTGAGATTATTTAAAGTAGTTTGGCAATTTCATAATTCAAAAAGGCATTTAAATTATTATTTTGTCCCATGTTTTATTTGTTTTAGGGCATTCAATCACTTTACAAAATGGTGGTTTCTCCACCATAATTATCTATGGAATATTTGTCACATTATGATCATTTTAGTTTTCATGTTTGTGACTTTCTTATTCCACTTATTATTTGATTTTGAATTTCAAAGTGGAATTTGAAATGAAATATGAGACAAAGATGACCAAGCATTGCTTTAGTAACATGACTTAGCTTAATCATATAGGTTTAGTGTAGCTTATTTATAGGGGTGTTACACCCACGTTCATGGTTGCTTGGTGTTCACTCCGAGTGTCATTCTCACGGTACGTAATCATGCATAGGGTCTCCTCTTGAGGTAGCATCCAAGTCCCAAGAGTATCAAGTGGGAAATCACAAAGGAGAGATGTCACCTTGGTTTCAATGGCACGTGCACGGGCTCTTGTCATAGGACCACTTGGACCTTGAGGTGTTGGAGATAGGTCCATGGGGTGACCATGGGATGCTCCGCATCATCTCCCCCCTGGGAAAGATGTGTCATCGGATCAAGATCATCATAACCATGGAAAGTAGATAGGTCCTTGACATTGAAGATGTCGCTCACATTGTACTTGTTGTGTTTTTTGAAAGCAAAACTGTAAGGGAAGCCCCCACAGCGAGATTTTTTTAAATAATAAGAACCCGAATTCGCGCCGGTGAGGACTTGAACCTGGGTGGCTGGGTTGTACTTCCAGTCCACTAGCCAACTGAGCTAGGCTCACTTCTTTGTACTTGTTGTGTTGAATGATGATCTTGTAGGCATTGTCGTTGTAGCCTGCCAACACCTTGAAAGGTCCATTGGCTCGAGGAAGTAACTTGGACTTGGGCTCGGCGGGGAATCCTTGCGGACGTGTAGCCACACAAGATCACCGATCTTGAACACCATGGGGTGATTGTTGATGTTGCGCTTGACGGTGGCTCGTTCCACTTGATGTTCGATCATGCGCCTTGTGTCTTCATGCATATTCTTGAGGTAGCTTTCCCTTGCGCTTTCGTCCATGTTCATGTGCTCTTGGAGTGGTAGTGGAAGTATGTACAATGGGGACAAAGGGTTGAAGCCGTAGACCACATCGAATGGAGCCTTGACGGTGGTGAAGTGTCGTGCGCGGTTGTAGGCATACTCGGCGATGGGAAGACATTTTTCCCATTCGGTGATGGTCTTCTTGATCAACACACGTAGAAGCGTCGAGAGCGTTTGGTTGGTGACCTTCGTTTGGCCATCGGTTTGTGGATGGTAGGCCAAAGAGAAGAGTAGCTTGATCCCGATCTTGGCACATAGCGTCTTATTAAAATAGCTGAGGAACTTGACATCGCGGTCTGACACGATGACCTTGGGGACTCCATGTGGTCGCCAGATGTCCCTACAAAATAGATTGGCAGCATGTGAAGCATCGTCGATCTTGTGACATGGAATGAAATGATCCATTTTAGAAAAATGGTCCACAACAACAAAAACGGAAGCATCACCATTTTTAGTTTGTTTCAACCAAGCACAAAGTCCATGCTAATATCTTCCCAAGGTTGAAAAGGTATTGGAAGTGGCATGTATAAACCATAGGATTGAGCTCTTTACTTAGCTTTGTGACATGCAGAGTGACGTGGCTTTAGACTACGTCGGTATTTCCCCAAAGAGTAAGGGATGATGCAGCATAGCGACGATAAGTATTTCCCTCAGTTATGAAACCAAGGTATCAATCTATAGAGAAAGATCATGTACCCACATAAACAACACCTGCACACAAATAACAAATACTTGCAACCCGACGCAAAAGAGAGGTTGTCAATCTCTCTAGGGTAAGATGATAGATTGGATTGCAATAGGTATGGCAAATAGATCTCGCAAGCATACAAAATAAACTAAGTAAACACAAAGTGCAGCAAGGTATTTTTGGGTTTTTGCATTTGTAGATTTGAAAACAAAAAAGGCAAAATAGTAGATTGGAAAGCAATATGTTGGAAAAGTGGATCCGGACCCCGTAGGTTTCACTACTGGCTTCTCTCATGAGTATAGCACACGATGGGTAAACAAATTACTATTGGGCAATTGGTACAAGATCAAATAATCATGACAATATCTAGGCAATGATCATTATATAGGCATCATGTCCAAGATAGGTAGACCGAAATGATTTTGCATCTACTTCTATTACTCCACACATCGACCTCTATGCAGTATGCATCTAGTGTATTAAGTTCATGGAGAAACAGAGTAATGCAATAAGAATGGTGACATGATGTATACAAGATCTATTCATATAGAATAGACCCCATATTGTTATCCCTAATGGGAACGATACATGTTCGCTGCCCCTTGTATCACTAGGAAAGGACACCGCAAGATCAAACCCATCACAAAGCACCACTTCACATGGCAAGAAAAATCGATCTGGCTGGCCTAAGTAAACCAAAGATTTGAAGAAGAAATAAAAGTATATAAGTAATCATGCAAATAATAGATCAAAAGACTCAAATCATATTCATGGATAGAAACAGATCATCAACTCAAAATTCATCGGATCCCAACAAACACACCACAAAAGTCATTACATCAAATAGATCTCCAAGAGTCCATTGTATTGAGAATCAAAAGAGAGAGATAGGGATGCATATAGCTACTGCCTATGGACCTTTAGGTCTATGGTGGCCTACTCACGCATCAGCGGAGAAGCACTCATGAAGACGGTGCACCCCTCCATGATGGTGTTAGATTGGATCTCACGGTTCTAGAACTTGTGGTGGCTGGAATTGCGTTTATGGACTCCTCTAGGGTTTTCCGAATATTTGGGAATTTATAGGCTCGATAGTTGGTTAAGGGGAGTCCCGAGGTGGGCACGCTCCACCAAGCCATGCCAGGGGCCTCTAGTGCACCCTGGTGGAGGGTGGCCACCCTAGGTCCCCTCTCTGGTGGTTGTTTGGCCCATCTTGGGTCTCCTGGTACACGAAAAATCTCCAAAATTTTCTGTGACGTTTGGGCTCCATTTGGTACAGATTTTCTGCTAAGTAAAAAACAAGCAAAAACAACTGGCACTTTGACACTATGTCAATAGGTTAGTCCCTAAAAATGATAAAAAGTTGCTATAAAATGATTGTAAAACATCCAAGATTGATAATATAACAACATGGAACAAGCAAAAATTATAGATACATTGGAGACATATCATCATCCCCAAGCTTAATTCCTACTTGTCCTCCAGTAGGTAAATGATAAAAACACAATTTTTGATGTGGAATGTTGCCTAACATGTTCATCATATATTATTTTCTTTGTAGCATGAACATTTGGACTTTTAGATGGTTTAAATCAATAGTCTAGTTTTGACATGAAAACTTTAATACTCAAGCATAGCAACAAGCAACAATGTCTTCCAAAATATCAACACTAAAGCAAGTTATCCCTAGACCATCATGCTCAATCATTGATTCATTTATGATAAACACTCAAATATGAGCTACACCTAATGCTCAAGTATGATCATAGTGCCTCCTAGTTGGTGCTTTATAAGAGAAGATGGAGACTCAAATAAAAATAAAAATTGCATAAAGTAAATAGACATGCCCTTCGCATAGGGAAGTAGGGATTTGTAGAGGTGGCAGAGCTCAAGGTTTAAATTGATAGAGAAAAAATATTTTGGGTGGCATGCCTTTCCTATCAACAAAAACGACCGAGAGATTTCAATACCTTTCCATGCTAGATACATCATAAGCGGTTCACAAATAGAAAATAAGTTTACTCATTTTTCCACCATACTTTCACTTTCCATGGCTATCCGAATCCACGGTTGCCTTCCATGCCAACACATTCCAAGGAATTTATTATTTGACAACATAAAGTAAGTTTCTTTTTTTTATTTTGGGACTGGGCATCCCTATTACCGTCGTACTCTCATGCAATGACAAGTGAATAAATACTCATCTTGAGAACAATACATCTAGTATGGAAAATATCGGTCACCCCCTACCGTTTCAAGAGCGGTATGAGCACACAAAAAGGATTTTTTTGAAAATTAGAGATGGAACATACAAATTTGCTTGGAACGACATGGAAATACCATATAAGGTAGGTATAGTGGACTCATATGGCAAAACTGGGTTCAAGGATTTTGGATGCACAAGTAGTATTTCTACTTAGTACAAGTGAAGGCTAGCAAATACTCCTTAATAGTAGAGCCAAGGGCCGTAGGTTTCACTACTCGCTTCTCTCATGAGTATAGCACACGATGGGTAAACAAATTACTGTTGGGCAATTGATAGAAGATCAAATAATCATGACAATATCCAGGCAATGATCATTATATAGGCATCACATCCAAGATAAGTAGACCGAAACGATTCTGCATCTACTTCTATTACTCCACACGTCGACCGCTATCCAGCATGCATCTAGTTTATTAAGTTCATGGAGAAATGGAGTAATACAATAAGAATGGTGACATGATGTAGACAAGATCTATTCATGTAGGAATAGATCTCACCTTGTTATCCTTAATGGAAACGATACATGCGTGCCTTACTGCCCCTTCTGTCACTGGGAAAGGACACCTCAAGATTCAACCGATACAAAGCACATCTTCCCATGGCAAGAAAAATCGATCTAGTTGGCCTAACTAAACCAAAGATTCTAAGAAGAAATACGAGGCTATAAGTAATCATGCAAATAAGAGATCAAATGACTCAAATCATATTCATGGATAGAAACTAATCATGAACTCAAAATTCATTGGATCCCAACAACACACCGCAAAAGTCATTACATCAAACAGATTTCCAAGTGACCATTGTATTGAGAATCGAAAGAGAGAGAGAGGAAGCCATGTAGCTACTGCCTACGGACCCGTAGGTGTATGGTGGACTACTCACGCATCGTCGGTGAAGCACCAATGAAGACGATGCACCCCTCTGTGATGGTGTTATATTGGATCTAGAGGTTTTGGAACTAGCGGCGGCTGGAATTGTGTTTCCTTGACTCCTCTAGGATTTTCCGAATATTTGGGGATTTATAGGCTCTATATTGGTTGAGGGAAGTCCCGAGGTGGGCACGCTCCACCAGACTACGCTAGGGGCCTTTGGCGCGCCATGTTGGAGGGTGGCCACCCTGGGCCCCCTCTCTAGTGGTTGTTTGGCCCATCCTGGGTCTTCTGGTCCACAAAAAATCTCCAAAAAAATTCATGATGTTTGGGATCCATTTGGTACTGATTTTCTGCAAAGTAAAAAACAAGCGAAAACACCAACTCGCACTTTGGCACTATGCCAATAGGTTAGTCCCAAAAATGATAAAAAAAAGTTGCTATAAATGATTGTGAAACATCGAAGATTGATAATATAACAACATGGAACAAGCAAAAATTATAGATACATTGGAGACTTATCATAGAGCATCACTTGGTGAAGCGAGCAACCTCACGAGACATCTTTGGCCGAAAATACTTATTAGATTGTGTGGCATAAGTCTTGTCATGTTCAAAGTGACCCATGAGTCCTCCACCATGGGCCTCTTGCAAAATCAACAAATGAAGAGAAGACTTAGGTATGCAAAGTTTGTTAGCACCCATAACATAGTCATCTCTCATATAATAGTCCTCCCAACAAGGTTTAGCTTGGCACTTAGCATAAGGAGTAGCAAATGAAACATCATGCTCATACAAATCTTTGATATGCTCAAAACCAATGGCATTCAATTGAAGTTGAGTAACTAGCATACATTTGCGAGAAAGAGCATCCGCCACGACATTTTGTTTACCCTTAATGTATTTGATGACATAAGAAAAAGACTCAATGAGTTCACTCGATTTAGCATGCCGCTTGTTCAACTTGGCTTGACCCTTGACAAATTCACGTGTGTGGAGATAACGCTCCAAAACATGTAAGACTCTCACCAAAGCATACAATTATTTGTGATATATGGGGTAATTAAGTTGAGCTCCGAAAAGTTTCTCACTAAAGTACACAAATGGGCGGTTTCTCTTACATTAACACAACACCTATGTCATTACCACTACCATCACAATGCACTTTGAAAGTTTTATCAAAATTTGTTAACACTAGCAATGGTGCATGAGTAAGCAAGTTTTTATCTCATGGAATGCGGTGCCTTGTGATGGTCCCCAAACAAAGGGTGCATTCTTATTTCTCAAAGCATGTAGAGGAGATGCAATCATTCTAAAATATTTGACAAAACGATGGTTAAAGCCCGCTAGTCCAAGGAAACTACACACTTCTTGCAAATTTGTAGGGGTAGGCCAAGTTTTAATAGCATCAATTTTAGTTTAATCAACTTGAACACCCTTACAAGATACCACAAAACCTAGGAAAACAACCTTGTCAACACCAAAAGTGCATTTTTCCATGTTTGCATAAAACTCCTAAGAACTTGCAATACTTCCCTAGCATGTTTAACATGCTCCTCTAGAGAAAAACAAGAACGACATCAAAGTATACCACAACAAAGTATCCAGTGAGATGACATATGATATAATGCATGATGCGCATAAATGTTCTCAGTGCTTGCGATAGACCCATATGCATAACTAACCAGTCATAAAGGCCAGATTTAGTTTAAAAGTCGTTTTCCACTCATCGCCATCTTGCATGCATATTTGATAGTAACGACTTTTCAAGTCAACTTTGGAAAATATAGTGGCACCACTATGTTCATCAAGCATATCATAGAGGCGAGGAATTGGATGGCGGTATATAACGGTTATACCATTGATAGGGTGACAACCCAAACACATGCGCATACTACCATCTTTCTTAGGCACTAGTATCACCGGAACGGCAGAAGGACTTGAGCTTTCACATAAATTCCCCTTATCTAGGAATTTTTGCACTTGCCTTTGTATCTCCTTAGTCTCGTCAGGGTTGATGCGGTAGGGTTCCTTGTTAGGAAGTGGTGCGCCGGTATGAGGTCGACGTGGTGTTTGATCCCTCATTTTGGTGGTAGTCCCCGAGGTAGCTCATCGGGAAGAACATCTTGGAATTCCTGCAACAAATGACACAAAACCAAAGGTAGATGTTGTGAAACATTAGTCCTCACGACCTCATCTTTGCAAACAAGTACCAAGTGAAGTACACTTGATGGGCTCTCACTCACATCCCTCAAATCTCTTTTGGTGGCTAAAATAACTAGATCTTTCTTGTCCCTCATCGTGGAGTCACTCAAATTTGGCTTGTGGCACTCACTTCTCTTAGGTGGATTGCTCGCTCACTTTTATCTCCATGATGGATTGAAGCTTGCTTGTCGGCGGTCACTTGACTTGGATACATTAGTCAAAGCATGTATTCCTTGCCCTCTATCTTGAAACTATATTGATTAGTCTGACCATTGTAGATGATGCCGCGGTCGAATTGCCAAGGTCGGCCAAGAAGTAGGTGGCACACGAACATGGGAACCACATGACACTCCAACATGTCTTCATATGCGCCAATCTTGAAGGATACGTGCATGGTGTGGTTGACTTGGAGGGTGCTGGAATCACTAAGCCATTGGACCTTGTAGGTGTGTGGATGCTTCTTCCTGACCAACTGTAGCTTGGAGCAAAGGTCTTCGCTTGCCAAATTGTGTCAACTTCTACCGTTGATGATGATCTTGTAGAATTTTCCTTGGATGTCTGCTTTTGTATGGAAGATGCGGCAGCATTGGTCTTCGTCTTGTGTTTGTCGAAGTGTCAAAACATTGGAAACGGCGAGAGCGGGGCTTGGATCATTGTCGCAAAAGATTTACGCATCTTCATCTTCATTCACTTGGCAGTGCATGGCCACATGCTCTAGTGCTTCCATCTCATCGTTGCCCATGGAATCATAAGTGTCGTCATCATGAAGGATCATAGTGCGTCTTGTTGGGCACTCGAAAGTTTTGTGGCTGTGACCCTTGCAAGTGAAACATTGTATCTAACTTGTCTTGGCAGATGCATCCGTTGGTGATGTAGAGGATGAAGCTCTCGTCTTGTAGTTTCTTGTTGGAGGGCGGCTTGACGAGGTCGTCTTGTCCTTATAACTTGACTTGTCGCTAGTAGTTGTAGGAGTTCTTTTAGTCTCATGTCTACTATGCAACTTATTCTTGTAGACTATATTTGGCCTTCAGGCACAGAGTTTTGTAGGACAGTAGCAATTTTCCCTCAAGTGGATGACCTAAGATTTATTAGTTCGTGGGAGGTGTAGGATGAAGATGGTCTCTCTCAAACAACCCTGCAATCAAATACAAGAAATCTCTTGTGCGCCCAACACACCCAATACAATGGTAAATTGTATATGCACTAGTTAGGTGAACAGATGGTGATACAAGTGCAACATGGATGGTAGATATGGGTTTTTGTAATCTGAAAATATAAAAACAACAAGGTAACAAGTGGTAAGCAACGAGCAAAACAATATATTAATGCTTGAAAATAAGGCCCAGGGTTCATACTATCACTACTGCAATCTCTCAACAATGCTAACATAATAGAATTATATGATCATCCCTCAAAGTGCAACAAAGAATCACTCCAAAGTTCATAAGTAGCGGAGAACATAAGATGAAATTGGTGTAGGTAGTAGGACCACCACAAAGTTACCCTTTCTGATCGATCTATTGGGCTACTCCTATAGGTGTCGCAAACAACCCTAGAGTTCATACTAAAATAACACCAGTAGTACATATTAATCAACCCTAATGTCACCTAGATACTCCAGTGCCACCACAAGTATCCGCAGGTTAATTATTCGACATGCATAAAAAAACATTCAGATTCATCATATACAATCCAACACAAAGAACTTCAAAGAGTACCCCAAGATTTCTATCGGAGAAGGTAAGATGAAAACATGCAATCAACACCTATTTATAGATCCCCAAGGTCACTAGAATATGCAAGTTGATGCAATAACATATATCAAGTGAATCAATAGAATACCCCATTGTCACTAAGGGTATCCGCATGCAAGACATATGCTACCTCTTGAGTGTGCGTTGGTTTTCCCTTAAAGTGGAAAGGGTGATGCACCAAACTAGATAAGTATTTCCCTCATTTGTTGAGAACCAAGGCATCAATCTAGTAGGAGGAACAAGCAAGTCACCAGTGGATGCACCTACACAAACAATCAAACTCTTGCACCCAACGCTATAAAGGGGTTGTCAATCCGCTCACGATTATTTGGAAGGATTAGATCTAATAGAGATAGATGTAAAAGATTGCAGAAAGTAAAAAGTAAATAAATTGCAAAAAGGTATTTTTGGTATTTTTGGTTTATAGATCTGAAAATATATTGTGGAAAGTAGACCCGGGAGCCATAGGTTTCACTAGAGGCTTCTCTCTTGAAGGAAAGTATCACGATGGGTGAACAAATTACTGTCGAGTGATTGATAGAAAAGCGAATAATTATGAAGATATCCAAGGCAATGATTATGCATATAGGCATCACGTCTGTGTCAAGGAGACCGAAATGATTCTCCATCTACTACTATTAATCCACACATCGACGGACTCCTACATGCATCTAGAGTATTATGTTCATGAAGAACAGAGTAACACATTAGCTAAGATGACATGATTTAGCGGGATAAACTCAAGCAATATGATGAAAATCCCATCTTGTTACCCTTGATGGCAACAATACAATACGTGCCTCGCTACCCCTACTTTGTCACTGGGTGAGGACACCGCATGATTGAACCCAAAACTAAGCACTTCTCCCATTGCAAGAATTACCAATCTAGTTGGCCAAACCAAACCAATAACTCGAAGAGGCTTGCAAAGATATGAAATCATGCATATAAGAATTCAGAAAAGACTCAAATGATATTCATGGATAATCTGAACATAAACCCACAATTCATCAGATCTCGACAAACACACCACAAAAGAGTATTACATCGGATAGATCTCCATGAAGAACATGAAGAACATGGTATTGAAGCACACACACAGAGAGAGAAGAAGACATCTAGCTATTAGCTATGGGCCCATAGGTCGGAGGGGCAATGGAGTTGATGTAGATGCCCTCCCTGATCGAATCCCCGTCCAGGACATTACCGCAAAAGGCTCCAAGATTGGATCTCTCGGGAATGGAGGCTTCTGGCGGCAGAAAAGTATTTGCGTGGCTCTTTTTGGTATTGGGGGAATATTTGGGTATTTATAGGATGAAGAAGAGGGCTAGGACTCCCGCGAGGGAGTCACAAGCTTGCCAGGCGTGGCCAGGGGGGTGGCTGCACCGCCTGGTTTGTGACTTCCTGTCAAGGTCCTTGCCTTGCCCTCCAAGCCTGGCAGATCTCTTTTGTTCCAGAAAAAATCACCGCAAAGATTTTATTCCATTTGGACTCTGTTTAATATTCCATATCTGCAATACTCAAAAACAAGGAAAACAGGAACATGCACTAGGCTCTAGATTAATATGTTAGTCCCGAAAATAATATAAAATAGCATATTAATGCATATAATACATCCAAAACAGATAACATAATAGCATGACACAATCAAAAATTATAGATACATTGGAGACGTATCAACATACATCAAGTGTTCTCAAATCCAATATTCAATCCGACATAACAAAATCTCAAAGGGCAAGATTCAATTCATCACAACAAGATAGCGAGGGAAGAACAACATATGATCCCACTATATTAACAAAGCTCGTGATATAGCAAGATCGTGCCATCTCAAGAACACGAGAGAGAGAGAGAGAGAGATTAAACACGTAACTACCGGTACATACCCTCAGCCCTGAGGATGAACTACTCCATCCTCGTCATGGCCTTCGCCGGGATGATGAAGATGGCCACCGGATATGATTTCCACCCTTTGGTAGGGTACTAGGAATGTTCCATATGTATTTTTCGTTGATACAGAGAGTTGTGGCAGAGGAGGGAGAGTTCTAGGTTAAATTTTGGAGGTTTTTGTATATATAGGAATTTTCAACGCTGGAACTACGTCAGACGGAGCCATGTGGACCCCACCACACAACATGTGCGACTAGGGGGTAGCCGCACCATGTTGCCTTGTGGCCCACAGGTGGCTCCCCTCTAGTGGTTCTTTGCTCTGGTATTTCTTATTTTCCCCAAAAAAAATCATAAACAAAATTCGGGCGATTCCAAGAACTTTTATTTTCTACACAAAAAACAACAACACTGTTATTCTGCAAAAAACCGCGCCAGTCCGGGTTAGTTCTAAATAAATCATAAAAGGTGCATCAAAGACATATAAAAGTATTGTAAACATAAGTGAATATGGCATGAATACTTCATAAATTATCGATACGTTGGAGACGTATCAGCATCCCCAAGCTTAATTCATGCTAGTCCTTGAGTAGGTAAATGATAAAAGAAGTAATTTATGAAGTGTGAATGCTAGCATAGTATATAAAATTGATCAAGGAATTTCAGACCCTTTTCTAGCAACATAACCAGCAAAAGTTTCTCATGAAACTCATTATGATATAGTACTAATCAATGCACATGTCATGGTTCAAACAATGCATTCTCTTGAAACTTAACAACATATGTTCTTAGTCATCAAATAATTTCAATGCATCATCAAGTCTAAGTAAGAGCTCCACATACTCAATTGTCATATAGTCTTTTATGATTTCTATTGCTCTAAGCATATTTTTAGAACAAACAACATACATCGAACACAGAGAAAGATAGGGGCTTAATGTTTCGCCTCCCAACGTACTTATCACAATGATAATTGTCAACAATAATGAATCGTGATCAAATATATTTGACTCGATATATATGTTTGGATCTTTCCCCACCACATGATGCTTGCCAACTAATAGATTGAGATTGGAATAAGAAGTTTACTCAACATGAAAAGTAAATAACATAAAAGTAAATAGACTGTCCCTTTGCAGAGGGAATTAGGGATTTACAGATGTGCCAGAGCTAATTGTTTAAAATAGAGATGAATATGTAATTTTGAGCGGTATACTATTCCTGTCAACATCACAACAGAATTTTCAATATCTTCCATGCTAATTACATTTTTGGCAGTTCCCAAACAGAATTGAAACTTTACTCCCCCTCAACCATTAAAACACATTCCATGACTAACCGTATCAACGGGTGCCCTCCAAACAATCAAATTTATAGGGGGAGTTATTGTTTATTTATTTTTGTATTATGCAGGAATGGGAATCCTTTTTACCAGCCTCTCTCGTGCAATGAGAAGTGAATAAACACTCATCATGAGAATAACTCCATTAGCATGGAAAATAATGACCGCCCCGTTGCTCCATGATGGTATGAACACACAAAATGGATGTTTATTTGAAAGTTTAGAGGTGGCCCATGCAAATTTACTTGGTATGGCAGTGAAATAACATATATAGGTAGGTATGGTGGACTCTCATGGAAGAAATTTGGCTCAAGGATTTGGATGTACAAGTAGTATCTCTTGTTGGTACGAAGTTTTGGCTAGCTAAAAGGTTCTAAACAAGCACCACATGTTGGAGGATGCATAACAATATAACTTTATACAAATATACCCAGAACATAACCATTACTTTGTCTTCCTTGTCCAACTTCAACAATTTGATCAAGGTTGAAAATAATTAATGGGTATTTGTTGGAATCGGGGCTCTAGGGACCCAAGAAGGTTCGAGCTCTGGGGTGCGCTTGCTCACCATCCCTATTCTACCTCGCGAGCCTACGACGGTGTTGCGGTGAGCACGAGCTAAGAAAGAAGAACACACACGTGGTAGTTACCCAGGTTTAGGCCACCTTGCAGTGTAAGACCCTACTCCTGCTTGTCTCGATTGTTTGGAGGGATGAGAAGTTACAAGGGTATGCTTGCTTGTTGCTTCACGGGGTCGATCCCCTTCTATGGCTGAGGCCTATCTTATTTTGTACTGGCTCTGGTCCTCTTCCCCCGAATCTAAAGGGTGGGATGGGTTTCCACAGTGGATCATTTGAAGAGGGACAAGGTCGCAGTCTATCCTGACAAAAGCAGAGTTCGCCTGCAAAAGCTTGCTGTCATGATGTGCTGGTGGGCTCGGGGATGACCTCGTCCTGGCGAACCCCCAACCTTGGTCTTCTTTTGCAAAAGGGGGAACCTCTGGGGGTCTCTATGGTAACCAACCTGCTCGCCTTGCTCCCTTAGCAGAAAAGAGGAAAGCTTCTCCGTCCGCACCTATTGGCACGGCTCTTGGCACGACCCACATCACCCACGTGAAGGTGTAAGACCAGGCGGCCCCACCAAGCCGTTCTCGATTGGTTCACCTCGCGAAGGCTTCGGTAGCGGTCTTGGGAGGCGACCTCACGAGGGGGGTTCCATAAGGTTGATACTTGTGATCTGCTTTGGGTTTTCCGTGAAGAGGAACGGGTTATCGCAGCACAATGTGGGTAGGTATTTCCCATCTGTTATGAAACCAAGTTTTATAGAACCAATAGGAATACCAATCCTCAACCGTCTTCAGCGGTTGCACACAAAAGAGCAAACAACTTGCACCCAACGCTGCCAAGAGGGTTGTTAATCCCGTTGGTCTCGTTATTTGCAAGCAAGTGAGGTGTGTAGAACTGTAGATAATTGTAAATTGAAAAATAAAATAAAAGCAAGTAAATGTCAGCAAGGTGATAGTAGCGTTTGTAAATATATAAGTGAATAGACCCGGGGGTCGCAGTGTTCTCTAGTAGCATCTCTCATAGAAATAGAATATGGTGGGTAAACAAATTACGGTTGGGCAATTAATAGAAAAGCGAATAGTTATGCGATTTTTATGGAAATGGTCATGTGTATATAGGCATCATGTCCATAAGCAAACAGGTCAACTCCTTCCTACACCTATTACTATTACTCGACTCATCGACCGCTATCCAGCATGCATCTACAGTGTTAAGTAAAACAGAGTAATGCTTGGAGAACGATGACATGATGTAGACAAAGTAAAATCAATCAATATGAATTAACCCCGTCATTTTATCCTTAGTAACAGCAACACAAAGACGTATCTTGTACCCTACATTGTCACTAGGATATAGAAATTTGCCAGGTTGGACCTACCACAACGCACCATTCCCACCAAAGAAATATCAGTCTAGTTGGCCAAACTATCTCAATAGATCGGAGAGCATTACGAAGCTATAATGATCATGCAAATAAGAATCTTAGTAATTAGGTTTGACTCAAATACTCTTCATGAATAATCTGAACATAAACCCACAATTCATCGGATCCCAACAAAAGCACCATACAAAGGGATTAGATAAGATACATCAAGGCAAATATGCGATGAACATTGTATTGAAGATCAAGAGAAAGAGAGAGATTGCCATCTAGGTACTACCTATGGACCTGTAGGTCTGTGGTGAACTATTCACACATCATCATGAGGACGACAAGGTTGATGAAGAGGCCCTCCGTGATAGATCCCCCCTCCAACAGGGTGCCGGAATGGAGCTCTAGATGGGCTCCCATCAGAACAGAGACTTGCCGCGGTGCAAAAAGTCTTTCGATACCTCCTCTAGGATTTTTCTGGTATTAGAGAATTTATAAGCCAGAGAGGGACGATGGGAGAGCCATGAGGGGGCCACCACATATCAGCCCCCCCAGGGCGCACCCTGATGTGTGGTGGATCCCTCGTGCGCCTCCCGACCTCCCTCCAAAGCTTCGAAGTCTTCTTTTGGTCCAGAAAAAATCATCAAAAAGTTTTGCGCAAATTGGACTCTGTTTGGTACCGTAACATGAAAAGTAAAAAAACATGTAGAAAACAACAACTAGCACTGGGCATTGGGTCAATAGGTTAGTGCTCAAAAATATTATAAAGTGGTAAATAAATGCCCAAAAGGTATCCTACAATGATAATATATGAGCATGGAACAATCAAAAAATTATAGACACGTTGGAGACGTATCAGCATCCCCAAGCTGAATCCCTGCTCCTCCTCGAGTAGGTAAATGATAAAAACAAAAAAACTGATGTGACATGCTACCCATTATTTAATATTTTGTATGTATTCTTATTGAGAAATGATGAATTAAGAAACATTAACATAGCAATATTTATAAGTATAATAAACAAAATCATTGATTTTGAAAGTATACGATCCTAAAAGAATGTTTACCCCTATTCATCTTATTATATTAGCAAGGCACGACTTCGTCTTCACTGCATCAATACAGATGTTAAGCACCACGGTGTCCAAGTCATGCAATTGGATCATACTTTTTCAGTATGCATCAACTTTTTATTCTTCACGCAATACATTAGCGTGAGCCATTGGACATGGCATGTAGGTGGAATAGAATATGATGGTAGATATCAAAGGGGTAAAAAGTGGAGAAGATAATCTCACATTAACTAGGCGTACCAACGGCCTATGGAGATGCCCATCAATAGATTTCAATGCAAGGAGGAGGTATTTCCATGCAAATGATGCACTAGAAATATAAGTGTATGAAATCTCAACTGAAGCTAAGTGGGTGTGCATCCAACTTGCTTGCTCTTGAAGACCTCGGGCATTTGAGAAAGCCCATCATCAGAATATATAAGTTAAGTTTATAATGCAAAGGTAATTCCAACTACCATATGGAAGTGACAAAATAGGAGACTCTCTATATACAGAACATGGTGCCACTTTGAGGCACAAGTATGGTAAAGGATAGTAGCAAAGTCCCTTCTCTCTTTTTCTCTCATTTATTTTCTTCTTCTTTTTTCATGGTGGGATTTTTTTTGTTTTGCCTCCCCAATTTCTAAATATGTTTTCTATATGGTGGGATCATTTGGCCTCCCCCGTTTTTTTATTTTTCATCCGGAGTCTCATCCCGACTTATTGGGGAATCATAGTTTCCATCATCCGTTCCTCACTAGGACAATGCTCTAGTAAGGATGATCATCACACTTTTATTTACTTACAACTCAATATGAAAAACTGATAGCAGGATATGACTCTATATGAATGCCTCTAGCAATGTACCAGGTTGTGCAAGATCCAGTGTGACATGTATCAAAAATATGATGAACAGTGGCTTTGCCACAAATACTATGTCAGCTCTATATGATCATGCAGAGCAATATGATGATGAACAAACTAGTCATTTGAAGTTTGCATGGCAATATATCTTGGAATGGCTATGGAAATACCATGATAGATAGGTATGGTGGCTGTTTTGAGGAAGATATAATGAGGCTTATGTGAAACAGAGCATATCATGTCACATGGTTTGGATGCACCAACGAAAATTGCCCCGATCCTCGAGGTGAGAATGGGCTATGCACGGTACCAAAGAGGCTAGTAAATATGAGAAGGTGAAAATGCGTATGTCCATGGTATCACATTAGTCATAAAGAACTCATATACGTATTGCAAAGTTTTATTAGTTTTATCATAAATCAAAGTACTGCTCGCATGCCCCAAGCGAGGAGGTTGGGAGGAGTTAACCCTCGCGCGCTGATACTCGTGATCTGCGATGGGTTTTCTGTGAAGAGGAACGGGTTATCGCAACACAAAGTGGGTAAGTATTTCCCTTAGATAGGAAACCAAGGTTTATCGAACCAATTGGCATGCCAATCCTCAACCGTCTTCAGCGGCTGCACACAAAAGAACAAACAACTTGCACCCTACGTTGGCAAGAGGCTTGTCAATCCCCTTGATCTCGTTATTTGCAAGCAAGTGAGTTGTGTAGATAATTGTAAATTGCAAAATAAAATAAAAAGTAAATAGGAACAACAAGGTAATGAAAGCGTTTGTGAATATATATATAAGTGAATAGACCCAGGGGTCGTAGATTTCTCTGGTGGCATCTCTCATATAGATAGCATACGGTGTGTAAACAAATTATTGTTGGCTATTGATCAGTTATGCGATTTTCACGGCAATCATCATGTGTATATAGGCATCACGTCCATAAGCAAAAGGCAGACTCCTACCTGCACTTATTACTATTACTCCACCCATCGACCGCTATCCAGCATGCATCTAGAGTATTAAGTAACACAGAGTAATGCTTGGAGAACAATGACATGCTGTAGACAAAGTGAACTCAATCAGTATGAATAAACCCCATCATTTTATCCTTAGTAGAAGCAACAAAAAGACGCAACTTGTCCCCTTCTATCACTGGGATATAGAAACTCGCCAGGTTGAACTTACTACAATGCACCACTCCCACCGAAGAAATATCAATCTAGTTGGCCAAACTATCTCAACAGATCAGAGAGCATTACGATGATATGATGATCGTACAAATAAGAATCATAATATTCAGAGGTGACTCAAATACTTTCCATGAATAATCTGAACATAAACTCAAAATTCATCGGATCCCAACAAACGCACCTTACAAAGGGATTACAATGGACAGATCAAGGAAAAGATGCGATGAACATTGTATTGAAATTCGAGAGAGAGAGAGAGATGTTGCCATCTAGGTAATACCTATGGACCCGTAGAACTGTGGTGAACTACTCACACATTATGGTGAGGGCAGCAAGGTTGATGAAGAGGCCCTCCATGATCAATTCCCCTTAGGCAGGGTGCCGGAACGGAGGTGTAAATGGCCTCCCGTTGGAACAGAGACTTGTGGTGATGGAAAATATATTTCGGGAGCGCTTATGATGTTTTTATGTTAATTGTGAATTCATAGGCTAGAGAGGGGCGTCGAGAAGCGCATGAGGGAGGCACAAGCCATCAGGGTGTCCCCTGGTGGCGCGCCCTATTGGCCTATGGGCCCCTCGTTGCTCTCCCGGCCTCGTCCCAAAGCTTTCAGGTCTTCTTTTGGTCCAGAAAAATTCATCAAAAAGTTTCGTGGCAATTGGACTTTGATTGGTATTGTAATTCTAAAAAAGTCAAAAACACGAAGAAAACAACAACTGGCACTGTGCACTGGGTCAACAAGTTAGTACTCAAAAATACTATAAATTGGTAAACAAATGCCCAAAAAGTATCCTAGAATGATAATATATTAGCATGGAACAATTAAAAATTATAGATACGTTGGAGACGTATCACGCGCCCCCGACTCGAAACAACACTAGGATTTTAACGAGGAATAGAAATGCTCACACATCATCACCGTTCCTCTTTAATTTTTAGATGAATAAAAAGTTAACACCTCATAATATCGACACTTCTCTGTATCAATAATTGCGAACTCATACCTTTTTCATATTACCACATCAATGTCATTAACCCAAAATTTCTCTATATGTGCTACATGATGGTTTTTATTATCACTCATTGAATACCTATTATTTTTGGACTAGACTTATGACCCATGAAAATTACCATCACTATTCATTAACTCTCAAGAAAATATAAGTGAAGAGCGAGAGCATATTATTTCTATAAAATCTACACGCCATCGTGCTCAAAAGGATATAAGTGAAGTACTAGAGCAACTCCCGAGCTCAAAAGATATAAGTGAAGCACATAGAGTATTCGAACAAATTATGATGAATGTGTGTCTCTCTCAAATAGTTGTGTCTAGGAAATGATGATTGTGGCAAACTTAAAGTAAAAGCAAACAAAAGCAAATGACGCCCCAATAAAAACACATATCATGTGATGCATAAAAATGTAGCTCCAAGTGACATACCGATGGATTGAAACGAAAGAGGGGATGCCTTCCAGGGCATCACCAAGCTTAGACGCTTGAGTCTTCCGTACAATATTACCTTGGTGTGCCTTGGGCATCCCCAAGCTTAAGTTCTTGCTACTCCTTATTTCATGGTTCATCGTGATAATACCCAAAACTTGAAAACTTCAATCACACAAAACTCAACAAAACTTCGTGAGATCCATTAGTATAAGAAGCATATTGAATACTTTAGGTACTGATATAAAGAATATTTCATTTTTTTCATAATAGGTACTGTATTCTAACTTCTCTAGGGCTTATACTCCCCGATACAATCCATAGCATAATCAAAACAAGCAAATTATGCAAGCAAAACGGAATTTGTTTAAAACAAAACAGTCTGTAGCAATCTGTAAAGAGCCCATACTTGTGTAACTCTAAAAATACTGAAAAATCGGAAAACGTGGATAACTTGTATAGCAATATTGTGTAAGGATTACATATCATTATCACACTCGAGTAAAAAAATGAAAATTCATGTACTGGAGTCAAAAGTTTTTGTTTTGTTTCAACATCGTTTCTACTCATCTTGTGAGTCATCCCAAAGGCTTTACTTGGCACAAACACTAATTAAAACATAGAAACATAATCATTAAAGAGGTAATAATCATGTTATCACAAACTAACATAAATTAAAAAAGATAACCGGGTTGTCTCCGAACAAGCTCTTTCTTTATAGCCATCAAGATAGGCTTGAGATTTCAATGATGCTCACATAAAGGATAATAATTAGAGCACAAAGAGAGCATCGTATAGCATGTGAAATACACATCTAAGTCTAACATACTTCCTATGAATAGGCATTTTATATGAAAAAAAATCTGAATACAAGTGAAATCTAGCATATGCAAATAAAAATATTGAAGCATTAATAAAGTGAACATCAAGAGAGGTAAGTGAGTAACATGAGCATTTCTATAACCATATTTGCCTCTCTCAGAATAATTACAAGTAGGATCATATTCAAGTTCAACAATATAGCTATCATAAAAAAATATTTGCTCTATGATCCACATGCTTAAAAGTTTTACAATCTTCCAAGATAGTGGGATTAACATTAATAAAATTTGATGCTCTTCCAAACCCACTTTTAGTACTATTGGAAATATCATAATCAATAATAGATTCGTAATGAAGATGAGAAGTATCAAGATCACAAGAAATCTCCTGGATATCACCCCAATCATGATCATTAGCACAATTGTTATTCATATAATTTATACTAACAACATGGAAATTATGCTTTTCATTCAAGGAACTAACATGAATTACTTTAGATTCATGATTTTCAAGAAAGACCCCATATAGATAATCTAGTGCGCTCTCACTAGAAATTGATTCAACATAAACGGGTCTTTGGAAAATATTAGCAAGTGGATGAGGATCCATTTATCTTTATTTTTGCTTTTTTACTTTCTGTTTTGTGTGTGACAAAGATAAGGTACCATAGCTAGGCAAGTAAACTAGCAAGTAGAGAGAGCACAGAAACAAACTAGCAGCAAGCAAAGATAAATATTTTTTGTATTTTTGAGTTTTATTAGACAAACTAAATATAACATCAAATAAAAATAATAACAAGTGAATGATAATTTGTGTGAAGTTACTTGATAGTTGGTGGTGGTATTCCCCGGCAACAGCGCCAGAAATCCTTCATGATACTTGTGATCTGTGTTGGGTTTTCCATGAAGAGGAACGGGTTATCGCAGCATAATGTGGGTAAGTATTTCACTTAGTTGTGAAACCAAGGTTTATCAAATAAATAGGAATACCAATCCTCAATTGTCTTCAGTGATTGCACACAAAAGAGCAAACAACTTGCACCCAACGCTGGCAAGAGGGTTGTCAATCCCCTTGGTCTCATTATTTGAAAGCAAGTGAGGTGTGTAGATAATTGTAGATAATTGAAAATTGCAAAATAAAATAAAAGCAAGTAAATGGCAGCAATGTAGTAGTAGCATTTGTAAATATATAAGTGAATAGACCCGGGGCAGTAGTGTTCTCTAGTGGCATCTCTCACAAAAATATCATATGGTGGGTAAACAAATTACTATTGGGCAATTGATATAAAAGTGAATAGTTATGCGATTTTCACGGCAATGACCATGTGTATTTAGGCATAACGCCCATAAGAAAATAGGCCGACTCCTTGTAGGATCGAAAGTAGGTCTAGAGGGGGGGGTGATTAGACTACTTGACCAAATAAAAGTTATACCTTTTCCCAATTTTAGTTGTGGGTAGATTATAGCAATGATACCAAGTCAAGCACACCCTACACATGCATGTCTACAAGTATAGCAGCGGAAAGTAAAGACAAGCAGATGTAATGGAGGTAAGGGTTAGAAGATCAAACGCAATTGTAGACACAAAGCTTTTTCTCGTGGTTCCGATAGGTGGCGCTATCGTACATCCAAGTTTATGGAGTCTTCAACCCCCGGAGGGTAATGGTCGCGAGAGTACACGGAGGGATCCTCCCATAAGGGTCCACGAAGTAGCAACCTTGACTATTCCATAACGGCTTCCGTCCATGAAGGACTAGACTCACTATGGGTAGATCTTCACGAAGTAGGCGATCTCCTTGACGGTACAAACTTCTTGGTTCAACTCCACAACACGAAGTAGGAGACTCCCAAGCAACACCTAACCAATCTAGGAGGCACCACCCTCCAAAAGGTAATAGGCTTGATAGTGGTGATGAAATCCTTGCTCTCGTGCTTCAAGATGATAGAATCCTCAACACTCAATCACTCTCTCACAGATTTGGCTTGTTAGAAGAGGTTGATTGGGTGGAAAGCAACTTGGGGAGGCTAGAAATCAAGATTCATATGGTTGGAGTGGAAGATCTTGATCTCAACCCAAGGGTAGGTTGTTCTCTCTCAGAAATTTGGATATGGCAAGTGGGGAACTGTTCCGAGTGCTTCTCTTGCGACTGGGATGTGGTGGAAGGGTATATATAAGCATCTCTAAAAATCCGACTGTTACACACATTATTGACCAACTTGGTGAAACTGATACAAAATTTGGTTGTACCGATCTGTTCAAAATGTGGCATCTTTCAGAATCTCGATGAGACCGATATTGGATGCTGGATAGTACCGATATGAGTGGCCAAGGGAAGTTACCAAAACTTGGTGACACCGATTCACAAAACTCGGAGATTCCGATTTGTGAATTGGGTCAACAGAATGTTTGCTACTGAACTCGGTTGCACCGATAAGGCACTCGGTTGTACCGAAAGGGTAGGGTTTGGCTAGGGTTCCGTCTTGAGTAGAAAATTGGTAGAGCTAGATGGGAAAACTTGGTGGCACCAATTTTTTGGAATAGGGTTTTGAAGGAGTATTTTGTGGGAGAGTTTGTGGGTGTTTTTGGTGGCTAGCACTTGTGCACATGGAGCAACTTGTTCACTAACAATACCTTACCCCTTTTAATAGTATTGGATTTCCTATGGACTCCAAGTGATTTCTCACGAAGTAAAAAGAGAGTCTTCTAGCTTGAAGCTTTCCCAATCCATTCCTTGCTTCTTGGGGTATCTCCTCACAATTTGTAGCCATCTCATCATTGGACTTTTCTTGAATTATGCTTAGTGAAAACATGAGTCCAATGATATATATTTTCTTATTAATTTCCAAAACCATGAAGGGAGCATGTGTGCTTTCAATCTCCCCCTTTTTGGTAATTCATGACAACATATAGATCAAAGCTTCGACATATGATATAATCAATGAATAGAGTCATCGCTTTGAGAAGTGTGTGATAAGAAAGAGCTCCCCCTAAATCTGTGCATTATTTTGAATTTGTGTTTGAATGCAAATGCACAATCGATTAGGTTCATGGGGCAATCATCCATGTCACATACAACTTGGTGGTGTGCGAGAATAATATGAATGAGCAACATAGCACAACACATCAAGCAAGAAGTGAATGATCATCTCATAAGCATTTCAAAAGATAAGACGTAGTAGCAACACATAAGAAGTGCATGATCAAACACCAACAAGTTTAATACAAATGAGCAACCAAAAGATTTTAAAGTTTTGGAGAGCGATAAAATGCAACTCTCTCTCCCTCTCTCTCTCTTGAAGCCCTATTGATCTATACAACTTCTCCCCCTTTGGCAACAAGTTACCAAAAATTTCAAAGGTATAGGACTAATCGCCTCTCTAGGGATGAACTCCTCCGGTTGCTGATGTAGGAGTCGAGAGAACCACATCCATGAAGACTTCTGCCGATGTCATGGAACGGGTTGGTGTAGACACTTGAGGTGTTGATGGAGCTGGTGGGACTGAAGGAGCTACAGTAGGAGATGACGTAGATGGTCTCTTCTTAGAAGATGGCACCGACAAGGATCTGGCTTGTGACTTGAACTGTGTGCTAGGATAGAGAGGGTGACCTACAACATCGTCATCATCCTTTGAGGTGTGGAGAAGAGGTACTGAGTCAACCTCCTTCTTGAGCTCAGCAATTGTCTTAGTCGGCCCATCCACCTTGTTGTTCAAAGTATGCAACTTGTATTCAACAATCCTTTCCAGGCTCTTTTGGTTCTTGAGAATCTCGGTGATGTCATTCTGTCTACCTTTGATAGATCTAAGAATGAGATCCATCTGCTCATTCCTTGTCCTTGGCACTGGAGCACTAGTGGCTTGTTGGGAAACGTCGCATGGGAAACAAAAAATTTCCTACGCACACGCAAGATCTATCCATGGTGATGAGCATCAATGAGAGGGAGAGTGGATTTACATACCCTTGTAGATCGCTAAGCGGGAAGCTTTAAGAAACGCGGTTGGTGTAGTCAAACATCTTCGCGATCCAAATCGCCGAGCGTTCCGCGATCACATCACGATCCGTCCCGCGATCCAATCAGGTTCCGTCCCACGAACTCATCACGATCTGTCCCGCGATCTCATCACGATCCATCCCGCGATCTCATCATGATCTGTCCCACAATCTCATCACGATCCGTCCAGTGAACTCATCACGATCCGTCTCGTGATCTTGATCACAGTCCTTCCGATCTAGCGCCGAACGGATGGCACCTCCACATTCAGCACACGTGCAGCTTGATGATGATCTCCACCATCTTGATCCAGCAAGAGGAAGTGGAGAGGAAGAAGAGTTCACCGGCAGCGTGACGGCGCTGCGGTGATGGTGGTGGAGCTATTCCGGCAGGGCTTCGCCTAAGCACTGCGGAAATCCGATCTAGAGGAGCACCGATGGAACGGGTAGCACGTGGCCGTAAAATCTAGTGCAAAACACCCAATACCACCAGTATATATAGGAGGGAGGGAGGAGGAGGTATGGCGCACAAGGCAGCTCTTGCTCAAGGAGGAGAGGAGGAATCCTCCTCCAATCCTATTAGGACTAGGATTCCTCCTTTCCTACTTGGAATCTCTTTCCACCTTGGCCTTTTTTCTCTCTTTCTCAAGTCCAGCCGCATGGGCCTCTTAGAGGATTTCCACCAGCCCACTAAGGGCTGGTTTCCACCCTCCCACAGCCCATGTAGCCTCTTGGGTCGAAATACCTCTCCCGATGGTCCCCTGGTACACTACCGGCACTGCTGGTACACTACCGATGAGCCCGAAACTTTTCCGGCGACCAAAATAGGACTGCCTATATATGAATCTTTACCTCCGGACCATTTCGGAGCTCCTCATGACGTCCGGGATCTCATCCGGGACTCCGAACAACCATCGGTCACCACCATACATAACTCTATACTACCGAAATGTCACCAAACCTTAAGTGTGTAGACCATGCGGGTTCGAGAACTATGTAGACACGACCGAGACACCTCTACGGTCAATAACCAATGGCGGGACCTGGATGTCCACATTGGTTCCTACATATTCTACGAAGATCTTTATCGGTCAAACCTCTATGTCAAGGATTCAGTTAATCCCATATGATGTTCCCTTTGTTCTTCGGTATGTTACTTGCCCGAGATTCGATCGTCGGTATCTCCATACCTAGTTCAACCTCGTTATCGGCAAGTCTCTTTACTCGTCATGTAATACAAGATCCCGCAACTAATACTTGGTCACATTGCTTGCAAGGCTTATTGTGATGTTGTATTACCGAGTGGGCCCTGAGATACCTCTCAGTCACACAGAGTAACAAATCCCAGTCTTGATCCATGCCAACTCAACAGACACCCTCGGAGATACCTGTAGAGCACCTTTATAGTCACCCAATTACGTTGCGACATTTGATACACACAAGGTACTCCTCTGATGTCAATGAGTTGCATGATCTCATGGTCATAGGAACACATACTTTGACATGCGGAAACAGTAGCAATAAACTGACACGATCATATGCTACGTTTGTAGTTTGAGTCTTGTCCATCACATCATTCTCCTAATGATGTGATCCCGTTATCAAATGAGATCACATGTCAATGGCTAGGAAACCTTGACCATCTTTGATCAACGAGCTAGTTCACTAGAGGCATACTAGGGACAGAGTGTTGTCTATTTACCCACACATGTAATGTGTTTCCATTCAATACAATTATAGCATGGATAATAAACGATTATCATGAACAAGGAAATATGATAATAATTAATTTATTATTGCCTCTAGGGAATATTTCCAACAGTCTCCCACTTGCACTAGAGTCAATAATCTAGTTCACATCACCATGTGATTCGCATTGTTATGAATCTAACACCCAATGAGTTCTAGGGCTCGATCATGCTTTGCATGTGAGAGAGGTCTTATAGTCAATGGGTCTGCGACATTCAGATCCATGTGTACTTTGCAAATCTCTATGCCAAACTGTAAACACTGCTACCACACTTGGTACTATTCCAAATGGCTGCTCCTACTATACGTATCCAGATTGCTACTACGAGTTATCCGGATTGATGTTAAATCTTGCATCGACGTAACTCTTTACGACAAACTCTTTATCACCTCCATAATCGAGAAACATCTCCTTAGTTTTTAGTTACTAAGGATAATCTTGACCGCTGTCCAGTGATCCACTCCTGGATCACTCTTGTACCCCTTGAAGGACTCATGGTAAGGCACACACAGGTGCGGTACACAGCATGGCATACTATATAGAGCCTATGGCTAAGGCATAGGGGACACATTCGTCCTTTCTCTTTCTTCTGTCGTGGTCGAGCTTTGAGTCTCACTCAACTTCACACCTTACAAAGCAGGCGAGAACACTTGTCTCTGACTAATCCATTTTGAACTCTTTCAAAATCTTGTCAAGGTATGTACACATTGAAAGTCTTATCAAACATCTTGATCTATCTTTATAGATCTTGATGCTCAACAATTAGGTAGCTTTATCCAGGTCTTCCTTTGAAAAACTCTTTTCAAACAACCGCTTATGCTCTCCAGAAATTCTACATCATTTCCGAATAGCAATATGTCATCCACATATACGTATCAGAAACTCTATAGTGCTCCCACTCACTTTATTGCAAATACAAGTTTCTCGTAAACTTTGTATAGACTCAAAAACTTTGATCACCTCATCAAAGTGTATATTCCAACTCTGAGATGCTTGCTTCAGTTCATAGAAGAATCACTGAAGCTCGCACACCTTTTAGCATCCTTAGGACTGACAAAACCTTATGGTTGTATCTCATACAACCTTTCCTTAAGGAAGGAAATGATGTTTTGGCATCCATCTGCCAGATTTCATAATTGAAAAATGCAGCAAATCCTAACATAATTCCAACAGACTTTAGCATCGCTACGAGTGAGAAAGTCTCATCATAGTCAACTCCTTGAACTTGTCGTAAACTACTTTGCAACAAGTCGAGCTTTACAAATGGTAACATTTACCATCAGCGTTTGTCTTCATTTTAAAGATCCATTTGTACTTAACGACCTGCCGTCCAACGAGCAAGTCCACCAAAGTCTATACTTGGTTTTCATACATGGATCCTTTCTCGGATTTCATGGCCTCTAACCATTTGTTGGTTTCCAGGCCCATCATCGCTTCTCCATAGTTTGTAGGTTCATCGTTGTCCAACAACATGACTTCCAAGACAGGGTTGTCATACCGCTCAGTAGCAGTACACGTCCTTGTCGACCTACGAAGTTCGATAGTAACTTGATTTGAAGCTTCATGATCATCATCATTAATTGCCTCTTCAACTGACATAGGCTTCACAGAAACATCTTTCTGCGCTGTGCTACTTTCCGGTTGAAGTAAAGGTTCAATAACCTCATCAAGCTCTATTTTCCTCGTAGGTCGATAGTAACTTGATCTGAAGCTTCATGATCATCATCATTAAATTCCTCTTCAACTAACGTAGGCTTCACAGAAACATCTTTCTGTGCTGCGCTACTTTCTGGTTGAAGTAGAGGTTCAATAACCTCATCAAGTTCTATCCTCCTCCCACTCAATTCTTTCAAGAGAAACCCTTTCTCGAGAAAGGACCCAGTTTTAGCAACAAACATTTTATGCTTGGATCTGAGATAGAAGGTTCACCCAACTGTTCTTAGGGTATTCTATGAAGATGCATTTGTCCGCTTTGGGTTCGAGCTCATTAGGTGAAAACATTTTCCACACAAGCGTCGCAGCCCCAAACATTAAGAAATGACAACTTAGGTTTCTATCAAACCATAGTTCACACGGTGTCATCTCAACGGATTTAGATGGTGCCCTATTTAAAGTGAATGTAGTTGTCTCTAATGCATAACCCCAAAATTATAGTAACAAAACGATAATAGACATCATAGCACGCACCATATCCAATAGAGCACGACTATGATGTTCGGACACACCATCACACTATGGTGTTCCAGGTGGCGTGAGTTGTGAAACAAATTTCACATTGTCTAAAGTTGTATGCCAAACTCGTAACTCAGATATTCACCTCCATGATCATATCGCAAACATTTTTATCTTCTTGTCAGGATGATCTTAAACTTCACTCTGAATTTGCTTGAACCTTTCAAATGATTCAGACTTGTGTTTCATTAAGTAAATATACACTATATCTACTCAAATCGTCAGTGAAGGTAAGAAAATAATGATATCCACCGCACGCTACAAGACTCATTGGATTGCATACATCAACATGTATCATTTCCAATAAATCACTTGCCCGCTTCATCAAAACAGAAAACGGGGTCCTTAGTCATCTTGACCAAGAGGCATGGTTCGCATGTCTCAACCGATTCGAAATTGAATGAGTCCAAAGATCCATAAGCATGGAGTTTCTTCATGCGTTTTATACCAATATGACATTTAGCGGCAGTGCCACAAGTATGTGGTACTATTATTATTAACTTTGTATATCTTTGGCATCAATGTTATGAACATGTGTATTACTACGATCAAGTTTCAACAAACCATTCTTACTGGGTGCATGACCGTTGAAGGTATTATTCATGTAAATAGAATAACCATTATTCTCTAACTTAAATGAATAACCGTGTTGCAATAAACACGATCCAATCACGTTCATGGTCAACGCAAAACACCAAATAACATTTCTTTAGGTTTGTCACTAATCCCGAAGGTAGAGAGAGCGTGCGATGTTGATCACATCAACCTTGGAAACATTTCCAACACACATCGTCACCTCACCCTTAGCTAGTTCTCCGTTTATTCCGTAGCTTTTATTTCGAGTTACTAACATTTATCAACCGAACCGGTATCCAATACCCAGGTGCTACTAGGAGTACTAGCAAGGTACACATCAATAACACATATATCAAATATACTTCTGTCGACGTTGCCAGCCTTCTTATCTACCAAGTATCTAGGGTTGTTCCGCTTCAGCGACCGCTCTCCTCATAATCGAAGCACTTAGTCTCGGGTTTGGGTTCAACTTTGGGTTGCTTCACCGAAGCAGCAACTGACTTGCTATCCATGAAGTTTCCCTCCTTGCCCTTGCCCTTCTCGAAACTAGTGGTTTTACTAACCATCAACACTTGATGCTCCTTCTTGATTTCTACCTTCGCGGTGTCAAACACCGCGAACAGCTCAGAGATCATTATTTCTATCCCTGGCATTTATAGTTCATCACCAAGTTCTAGTAGCTTAGTGATAGTGACTTGGAGAACAATATCAATCACTATCTTATCTGGAAGATCAACTCCCACTCGATTCAAGCGATTGTAGCACCCAAACAATCTGAGCACATGCTCAACGATTGAGCTATTCTCTTTCATATTACCGGAAAAGAATCTTGTTGGAGATCTCATATCTCGCAACACGGGCACGAGCCTGAGATCCTAATTTCAGCTCTTAGAACATCTCGTATGTTCTGTGACGTTCAAAACGTTTTAGAGCCTCAATTCTAAGCCGTAATGCATGACGCACTAAACTATCAAGTAGTCATCAGAACGAGCCTGTCAGATGTTCACAACATCTATAGACGACGCTAGAGGGGTTGGCGCACCGAGGGGTGCATTAAGGACATAAGCCTTCTGTGCAGCAACGAGGACAATCCTCAGATCACGGAGCTAGTCCGCAATATTGCTACCATCATCTTTCAACTCTATTTCTCTAGAAACATATAAAAAATCAAGGGAGCTACAGCGCGAGCAAGTAATCTACAACATAATTTGCAAAGACAGTACTGATTATGTTCATGATAATGATTTCAATTAATCATATTACTTAAGAACTCCCACTCAAATTGACATCCCTCCGGTCATTCAAGTGATACATGATCCAAATTCACCAACTCAAGTCCGATCATCGCGTGAGTTGAGGTGGTTACAATGGTGAACATCATCATGTTGATCATATCTACAATATGACTCATGTTCGACCTTTGGGTATCTTGAGTTCCGAGGCCATGTTTGTACATTCTAGGCTCGTCAAGTTTAACCCGAGTGTTCTACATGTGCAACACTGGCTTGCACCCGTTGTATGTGAACGTAGAGTCTATCACACCCGATCATCACGTGGTGTCCCAACACGACGAACTTTCGCAATGGTGCACACTCGGGGAGAACACAATTCATCTTGAAATTTAAGTGAGGGATCACCTTATAATGCTACCGTCGTCCTAAGCAAAACAAGGTGCATAAAAGGATTAACATCACATGAAAATCATAAGTGACATGATATGGCCATGAACTTGTGCTTTTGATCTCCTATCATGAAAGCACCGACATGATCTCCATCGTCACCGGTATGACACCATGATCTCCATCATCTTGATCTCCATCAACGTGTCGCCATCGGGGTTTTCGCGCCCACCATGCTTCTACTACTATTGCTACCATTTAGCGATAAAGTAAAGCATTACATAGCGCTTAATGATTGACACGCAGGTCATATAATAATTAAAGACAACCCTATGGCTCCTGCCGGTTGCCGTACTCATCGACATGCAAGTCGTGATAATCTATACATCACATGATCATCTCATACATCACATATATCACATCATGTAATTGGTCATATCACATCACAACATACCTTGCAAAAACAAGTTAGACGTCCTCTAATTGTTGTTGCATGTTTTACGTGGCTGCTATGGGTATCTAGCAAGAACAATTCTCATCTACGCAAAAACCACAACGGTGATACACTAGTTGCTTTTCAACCTTCTCAAGGACCGCCTTTGTCGAATCCGATCCAACTAAAGTGAGAGAAACTGGCACCCGCAAGCCATCTATGCAACAAGTTGCGGTTGAGGGAACCGGTCTCTCGTAAGAGTACAAGTAAGGTTGGTCCAGGCCGCTTCATCTCACAATACCGCTGAACCAAAACACGACCACGAGAGGAAGCAATCTAAGCATCAACACCCACAAACTCTTTGTGTTCTACTCGAGATCTCATCTACAAATAGACCTAGCTCATGATGCCACTGTTGGGGAACGTCGCATGGGAAACAAAAAAATTCCTACGCACCCGCAAGATCTATCCATGGTGATGAGCATCTACGAGAGGGAGAGTGGATCTACATACCCTTGTAGATCGCTAAGTGGGAAGCGTTAAGAAACGCGGTTGGTGTAGTCGAACATCTTCGCGATCCAAATCGCCGAGCGTCCCGCGATCACATCACAACCCGTCCCGCGATCCAATCACGATCCGTCCCATGAACTCATCATGATCCATCCCGTGATCTCATCACGATCCATCCCACGATCTCATCATGATCCATCCCACGATCTCATCATGATCCGTCCCGTGAACTCATCACGATCCGTCTCGTGATCTTGATCACGGTCCTTCCGATCTAGCGCCGAACGGACGGCACCTCCGCGTTCAGCACACGTGCAGCTTGATGACGATCTCCACCATCTTGATCCAGCAAGAGGAAGTGGAGAGTAAGAAGAGTTCACCAGCAGCGTGACGGCGCTGCGGCGATGGTGGTGGAGCTATTCCGGCAGGGCTTCGCCTAAGCATTGCAAAAATCCGATCTAGAGGAGCACCGGTGGAACGGGTAGCACGTGGCTGTAAAATCTAGTGCAGAACACCCGATACCACCAGTATATATAGGAGGGATGGAGGAGGAGGGCTGGCGCACAAGGCAGCCTTTGCGCAAGGAGGAGACGAGGAAACCTCCTCCAATCCTATTAGGACTAGGATTCCTCCTTTCCTACTTGGAATCTCGTTCCACCTTGGCCTTTTTTCTCTCTTTCTCAAGTCCAGTTGCATGGGCCTCTTAGATGATTTCCACCAGCCCACTAAGGGCTGGTTTCCACCCTCCCACAGCCCATGTAGCCTCTTGGGTCTAAATACCTCTCCCGATGGTCCCCTGGTACACTACAGGCACTCCTCGTACACTATCGATGAGCCCAAAACTTTTCCGGTGACCAAAATAGGACTTCCTATATATGAATCTTTACCTCCGGACCATTTCGGAGCTCCTCGTGATGTTCGGGATCTCATCCGGGACTCCGAACAACCTTCGGTCACCACCATACATAACTCTATACTACCGAAACGTCACCAAACCTTAAGTGTGCAGACCCTGCGGGTTCGAGAACTATGTAGACATGACCGAGACACCTCTACGGTCAATAACCAATGGCGGGACCTGGACATCCACATTGGTTCCTACATATTCTATGAAGATCTTTATCGGTCGAACCTCTATGTCAAGGATTCAGTTCATCTCGTATGATGTTCCCTTTGTTCTTCAGTATGTTACTTGCCCGAGATTCGATCGTCAGTATCTCCATACCTATTTCAACCTCATTACCGGTAAGTCTCTTTACTCGTTCCGTAATACAAGATCCCGTGACTAACACTTAGTCACATTGCTTGCAAGGCTTATTGTGATCTTGTATTATCGAGTGGGCCCTGAGATACCTCTCCGTCACACGGAGTAACAAATCCCAGTCTTGATCCATGCCAACTCAACACACACCCTCGGAGACACCTGTAGAGCACCTTTATAGTCACCTAGTTATGTTGCGATGTTTGATACACACAAGGTACTCCTCCGATGTCAGTGAGTTGCATGATCTCATGGTCATAGGAACACATACTTTGACATGCAGAAAACAATAGCAATAAACTGACACGATCATATGCTACGTTTGTAGTTTTGGTCTTGTCCATCACATCATTCTCCTAATGATGTGACCCCATTATCAAATGACATCACATGTCAATGTCTAGGAAACCTTGACCATCTTTGATCAACGATCTAGTTCACTAGAGGCATACTAGGGACAGAGTGTTGTCTATTTACCCACACATGTAATGTGTTTCCATTCAATACAATTATAGCATGGATAATAAACGATTATCATGAACAAGGAAATATGATAATAACTAATTTATTATTGCCTCTAGGGCATATTTCCAACATGGCTCTGGCTGCCTCAGTTGCTGCCTATGCAGTAGATGAAGTAGGATGATCTGGGTCCATTACCACAACATTCTCCTCAAACTCAGTCTAGAGAGGCATGTGGGGTCTATCAAGAGCATATTGATACGTCTCCAATGTATCTATAATTTATGAAGTATTCATGCCATGTTTAAAATAATTCTATATGATTTTGGTATGATTTGGCTAGAAGTAACCCGGACTAACGCTGTTTTCAGCAAAACTACCACGGTGCCGTTTTTTGTGCAGAAATAAAAGTTCTTGGAATGGGATGAAAATTTAGTATGATTTTTTGTGGACCAAAAGAGACCCTCGAAGCATTGGAGCTGGGCCAGAAGATCCATGAGGAGGCGACAAGCCTGCCAGGCGTGGCCAGGGGGGTGGTCGCACCTAGGAGGCTTGTGACTCCCTCGTGGCCCCCCTTGACGTGAGATCGACGCCAAAAATTCCTATAAATCCAGAAACCACCCAAAAGAAACCTTGATCGGGAGTTCTTCCGCCGCACACCTCTAGAGCCACGAAAAACCAATCTTGGCCCTCTCCGGCACCCTGTCGGAGGGGGTCACCATCACCGGAGGCCATCTTGATCGTCCCGGAGGGGCCATCGACACCATGGAGGCCAAGGACCAGAGGGAGAACCTCTCCCCACATAGGGGGAGACCATAGAGGAGGAAGCACGAGGGGGAGAACCTCTCCCCCTCTCTCCCGGTGGTGCCGGAGTGCCATTAGGGGAACCATCACCACGGTGATCGTCTTCATCAACATCACCTTCTTCATCACCATCCGCATCTCCTTTTAGCAGTCCACTCTCTCGCACCCTACTGTTATCACCTACTTTAACATGGTGCTTTATGCTACATATTATGATCCAATGATGTGTTGCCACCCTATGCTGTTTTGAGTAGATTACTTTTGTCCTTTGGGTTGATTGATGATCTAGATTGGTTTGAGTTGTATGTATATTTTGGTGTTGTCCTATGATGCCTTCCATGCAGCGCACACGTGAAGGATTCCTCTTGTAGGGTGTTGCAATACGTTCATGATTTGCTTATAGTGGGTTTCTTGAGTGACAGAAGCATAAACCCGAGTAAGGGGGTTATTGAGTATGGGATAAAGGGGAATTGATGCTTTAATGCTATGGTTGGGTGTTACCTTAATGATCTTTAGTAGTTGCGGATGTTTGCTAGATTTCCAATCATAAGTGCATATGATCCAAGTAGAGAAAGTATGTTAGTTTATGCCTCTCCCTCATATAAAATTGCAATAATGATTTCTAATCTTGTTAACAATTGCCTAGGATAATTCCGCACACCGACCAATCATTATTCCACACTCGCTATTTGTAATATATTGTAATATTATGATAACAGCACCTATATTTATATTTTAGTTATCCAATATCATGCAAAGCTATCCTCTTCATACCAACAATGTAGTTTTATTTCTCGTTTCTAGATGGAAGCAAACGTTCGGTGTACGTAGAGTCGTATCGATGGCAGATAGGACTTGAGAGAATATTGATCTTACCTTTAGCTTGTTGTGGGTTCTACACTCCATACTTATCACTTCCACCTTTGGAAATTGCTACAATGATTCCTTGCACTTGGGGATTATCAAGCTCTTTTCTGACACCGTTGCCGGGGAGCAATAGCGTGGAGTTGACGTTCTCGTGTATGCTTGTTTGCTTTCTTCACTAAATAGATTTTGTTTTCCCTTTTTACTTTCTGTAGTTATGGGTGAAACAAAAAAATATAAAATAAAAATACAAAAAGATTTACTTGCCCCTTTTGCCTAAGAAGTTTTTCAAAAAGAGAAGTGATTGGAAGTTGTGCATTTGAGAAGTGAGGGTCGACCTTGAACAGTTGTGTTCATGCTTCTGAAAAATAATTATCCCCTTGTATATATCCATTGTATCATAAAATAACGTGCCAAAATTTACTTTTAGGATGATTAGATTGCTTGTTTGGTGTGTGCAGTGCAAAAACAGAACCTTTGGCTGGAGTGCGTGAATTTACATTTTTTTACTGGATCGCCAAAAGTTTCTGAAATTTGTACACAGTACTTCTATGCAAGGTTTTTAATATTTCCTAAATTTTAAGAATTTTTTGAGTTACAGAAGATTACGAAGTTTCCAGATTACTACAGACTACCCTATTTTTGACAGATTCTGTTTTCTATGCATTGTTCTCTTATTTTGATGAATCCATGGCTTCAATCGGGGGGTATGAACCATGGTGAAGTTGGAATACAATATATATAATGCTAATATGAATTTGGAATGAGTTCATAACAGTACTTAAAGTAGTAATTTTCTTTATTATACTAACGGATATCACGAGGGTTTTGTTAAGTTTTGTGTGAATGAAGTGTTCGAAGATCGAGGAGGTATCGATATAAGAAGAATGTTTCAAGGAGACTCAAGCATCTAAGCTTGGGGATGCCCCGGAAGCATCCCATCTTTATTGGTATACCGCGGTTTTTGTTTGTTCACATGATATGTGTCTTTAATGTTTGCTTTTTTCTTTATGCTCCCTTATAGTATGAGATAGTCCTTTATGGATTTTTAGAATGCTCTTTGTGCTTCAATTAAATCTTTTGAGTACGGATTTCTAGAATGCTCTTTGTGCTTCACTTAAACCTTTTGAGTATGGCTTTATAGAATGCTTTGTGTGCTTCACTTATTTATTTTGAGCTTGGATATTGGTTAATCTATATTCATTGTAGAATGCTCTATGAACTTCACTTATATCTTTTAGAGTATGAATAAAATGATCATCGGAATTTGACTTGGAAGAGTATCATTGAAATATCATGCCTAGCTAAAAGGGCATTAAAGAAAAGCACTTGTTGGGAGACAATCCAACACTTTTACTTTCTGTTTTTATCTATTCACATGATTAAGATACTGTAGTAATCATGTTTTGTGCCTTTTATTTCAATAAAGTGCCAAGTAATCCTTTGGGATAGTGTGGATACTTGCTTGTTTGATTCTGTGCAAAAACAGAAAGTTTTGCGTCCAGTATTTTAATTATCCGATTTTACTGGAGAGTCAAAAAATTCTGAAATTTTTAAAAAACATTTCTATGCAAATTATGTGACATGTCCTACTTTTTTAGAATTTTTAGAGTCAGGGAAGCATGGTGATCATTCAGATCTTTACAGACTGTTCTGTTTTTGACAGATTTTGTTTTGCATGCATAGTTTGCTTGTTTCAAGTGTTCCTATAGCTTATATTGAGTAATATAAATTGTGGGAATGATGTAATACAGTAGGTATCATGTGATAATAATTATTAATCTTGTCTTGATAGTACCTCAGTGAATGATCTATCTTTATTACACTAACCCTTCTCAAAAAGTTCCATTAAGTTTCGTGTGATTGAAGTTTTCAAGTTTTGGGTGAGACACCGATATGAAGAGAATAAGGAGTGACAAGAACCAAATCTTGGGGATGCCCAAGGAACCCCCAAATTAATATTCAAGGAAGACTCAAGCTTCTAAGCTTTGGGATGCCTCGGAAGGCATCCCCTCTTTCGTGTTCAACACTATCGGTATATCTTACTTGGAGCTATATTTTTATTCATCACATAATATGAGTTTTGCTTCGAGCATCATTTTATTTTGTTTTTGTCTATTAGGTGTTATTTATAATATTTTTTTCAATAAAAAGTTCCAAGAATTTCCTTAGGATGCTTGCATTGCATGTTTGATGTATGCTCTGTCAAAAAACAGAAACATTTTCTGTAGTGTTTGAATTTTAATATTTTACTGGAACACATAAAGTTTCTGAAATTTTTACACAGTGTTGTAATTTAAATTATTTAAAATTTCCCAAATTTTCATAATTTTTAGAGTTACATAGGTACATTGGTTTAATAAATTACTACAGACTGTTCAGTTTAGACAGATTGTTGTCATAGTTTTGTTATCTACTTATCCTATAGTTTCCAAAGCCTATTTTGGTAGATATAAATTTTGGAAATGATAGTATACATTACCTAATGTTTGAAAATTATTTTTCAACTTGTCTTGGCAGTACATGAAGTGTTGATTTGTTCTTATGTGTACTAACCTATCTTATGAGTTCTTTTTGAGTTTTGTGTGGATGAAGTTTTTGAGAATAGGTGAAACCGGATATGAGAGGATTCAACAAGATAAAAAAGCTCAAGATTGGGGATTCCCAAGGCACCCCAAGCAAATATTTAAAGAACTCTCGAGTATCTAAGCTTGGGGATGCTATGCATCCCACCTCTCTTCATCAACAATTATCGGTTAGCCTATGTTGAGCCTAAATTTTTATTCGTTCACATGATGCGTGCTATTCTTAGAGTGCCATTTTATATTGTTTGATGTTTTAATAAAATCATCGGATCTGAAATTTTGAATGAGAGAGAGTCCTCACATGGCTATTTAACTAATTGACTATGCATTGATCTTCACTTATATCTTTTTTGGAGTAGTTTGTCATTCACTCTCGTGCTTCCTTATATCCTATGAGTAAATGGTTGAATGAATTGAATATCATATATTTGAAATTAAAAATGCTTCATATACTTATCCCATGGGGAGTAATGACTTCACACATAACACATATATGTGGTGAAATTTATTGAAAGTTAGCAAACACCGCATTGGTCTCTTGAACAATCCATGAAAGAATATTGAAGGAGGAGAGATTTCACATATAAATATAATATCTTGGACATCATCTATGATTGTGAATACCCATTAATTATTTTCAAACTTGAGCAAGTCATTTGAAGTTGGACAAGGAAGACAACGTAATGAGTTATGCTTGGGTATATTTATATAGAAGTTATATTGTTTTGGATCCTCCAACATGTGGTGCTTGCTTCCACATCATACTAGCCAAAACTTCCGCACCAAGTAGAAATACTACTTGTGCATCCAAACACCCTTAAACCAGTTTTGCCATGAGAGTTCACTATACCTACCCATGGATTGAATAAGATCCTTCAAGTAAGTTGTCATCGGTGCAAAAAGCAATAAAAATTGCTCCTAAATATGTAAGATCTTTTATTTTAAGGGAAAAGCGTTGTACGAATTTGTGATGGTAAAGAAATAAAAGCGACGGACTGCATAATAAAGGTTGTTATCACAAAGGGCAATACAACATGACGTTAATTTGCATTAAGAGTTTGCACATCCAAAAACAAAAAGTGCATGACAACCTCTGCTTCCCTCTGCGAAGGGCCTACTTTTACTTTCTAGTACTTACCTTTATACAAGAGTCATGGTGATCTTCACCACTTCCTATATTTCGCCTTTTTACTCTTGGCAAGCATCATGTTGTGGGGAAAGATTGACGCATATATGGCCATCCAAATATATTTGATCATGAATTATTATTGTTGACAATTATCTATATGATAAATAAGTTGGGAGGAGAAACTCTAAGCCCCTATCTTTCTTTGTGTTCGATGGATGCCATTTGCTCTAAAAATATGCTTTGAGAGTTAGGAATCATGGAACACTATATGATAGTTGAGTATGTGGAATTCGCTAAAACAAAGCTCTTACATAGACCCTTCCTGAAAATAGGATGAATTGCAATTGTTTGGTGACTGAAGGCATAGTTGTTAGTTTTCAAGAAACTTTATGGTCTATACTTTAACATGTGAATAGCTTGTTACTTCATCATGAGAGGTTTTATGAGATGATATACTGTTTATGATATATAATGATGCTAGAAAAAGTGATTGGAATTATCATTGATCAAACTTGTGCACTTGCTAGCATTCACACTTCATAAATTATTTCTTTTATCATTTACCTACTCGAGGAGGAGCAGAAATTAAGCTTGGGGATGCTGATACGTCTCTGACGTATCTATAATTTATGAAGTATTCATGTCATGTTTACAATAATTATATATGATTTTGGTATGATTTTACTAGAACTAACCCGGACTGACGTTGTTTTCAGCAGAACTACCATGGTGTCGTTTTTTGTGATGAAATAAAAGTTCTCGGAATGGGCTGAAAATTTAGTATGACTTTTTGTGGACCAAAAGAGACCCCCGAAGTATTGGAGCTGGGCCAGAAGACCCACGAGGAGGCGACAAGCCTGCTAGGCGCGACTAGGGGGTGGCCACGCCTAGCAGGCTTGTGACCCCCTCGTGGACCCCCTTGACGTGAGATTGACGCCAAAAATTCCTATAAATCCAGAAAGCACCGAAAAGAAACCTAGATCGGGAGTTTCGCCGCCGCACACCACCAGAGCCACGAAAAACCAATCTTGGCCCTCTCCGGCACCCTGCCGGAGGGGGTCACCATCATCAGAGGCCATCTTCATCGTCCCGTAGGGGACATCAACACCATGAAAGCCAAGGACCATAGGGAGAACCTCTCCCCATAGAGGGGGAGGCAATGGAGGAGGAAACACAAGGGGGAGAACCTCTCCCCCCTCTCTCGGTGGTGTCGGAGTGCCATCGCGGGAACCATTGCCGCGATGATCGTCTTCATCAATATCACCTTCTTCATCACCATCCTCATCTCCTTGTAGCGGTTCACTCTCCCTCACCCCGCTGTAATCACCAACTTGAAAATGGTGCTTTATGCTACATATCATGATCCAGTGATGTGTTGCCACCCTATGATGTTTTGAGTAGATTACTTTCGTCCTTTGGGTTGATTGATGATCTAGATTGGTTTGAGTTGTATGTTTATTTTGGTGCTGTCCTATGGTGCCTTCCGTGCCACGCACACGTGAAGGATTCACGCTGTAGGGTGTTGCAATACATTCATGATTCGCTTATAGTGGGTTGCTTGAGTGACAGAAGCATAAACCCAAGTAAGGGGGTAGTTGCGTATGGGATAAAGGGGACTTGATGCTTTAATGCTATGGTTGGGTTTTACCTTAATGATCTTTAGTAGTTGCGGATGCTTGCTAGAGTTCCAATCATAAGTGCATATATCCAAGTAGAGAAAGTATGTTAGCTTATGCCTCTCCCTCATATAAAATTGCAATAATGATTTCCAATCTTGTTTACCATTGCCTAGGATAATTCTGCATGCTGACCCATCATTATTCCACACTCGCTATTTGTAATGTATTGTAATATTATGATAACATCACGTATATGTATATTTTAGTTCTCCAATACCATGCAAAGCTATCCTCTTCATACCCACAACATAGTTTTATTTCTCGTTTCTAGATGGAAGCAAACATTCGGTGTACGTAGAATCGTATCGGTGGCAGATAGGAGTTGAGAGAATATTGATCTTACCTTTAGATCCTTGTGTGTTCGACACTCCATACTTATCACTTCCACCTTTGGAAATTGCTATGATGATTCCTTGCACTTGGGGATTATCACATATAAATTCTTTTCAAGCTTAGGGTTGATAAGAATCTGAATGTATGAAGCATATCCACATGACCTCTTTTGGTCAGCAGTTGTCCTCTTCACAGTATCTACTATTAAGTCCATGACCCTGAATCTAGTGTGAAGGTCAACGTGATGCAGCATGTTGATGGAGTATCCTCTGGTCATCTTCTCATCTCTTGACTTAGGCATCGAGGTGTACCTCTAAATGGTGTTGGTGGTTGGCAAACCTGCCTGCAGGTAGTACACTGAGCCAAACTTATGTGAATGCACATAGTGAGGAGGATATCCTTGTACATATTAGCCATGGAATTGTGATTCATCTTGGCTTATGAGTACACTTCCAAGTCACCATCCTGTACCTGTGGAACTCCTTAGATGGTAGACCACTCTTCCACTCAAGATTCATATCTGGTGCCCTTAGTCATCCACACTATCCTGCCATCTTGATAGAAGTGTGTAGTGGAATAGAACTGCATGATCATCTACACATTCTAGGGGGTCATCTGCCTACCAACAAAAGCATCAATACCAACAGCCTTGAAGTTATCTAGCACATGTGGAAAGTAATCCCCATTTTCCTTAATGTAGCCCTAGTCTACATATCTCATGTCACTGACAGTTGGGCTCTTGTCAAGCATAACAGACTCATAGCAATCATATATACCTTGTTTGTCGTTGGCCGCCTTCTTGTCAGCCAGGTACTTGGGGCAGTTCCGCTTCCAGTGACCAGTTCCCTTGCAATGAAAGCACTCAGTTTCTGGCTTAGGTCCATGCTTGGGCTTCTTTACAGGAGTAGCAACTGCTTTGCCATCCTTCTTGGTTTTACCCTTCTTGCCCTTGCCCTTGCCATTTTTCTTGAAACTAGTGGTTTTATTGACCATCAAAACTTGATGTTCTTTCTGGATTTCAGACTCAGCGACTTTCAGCATCGCAAACAGCTTGGCGACTGACTTGTTCATCCCGTGCATGTTATAGTTCATCACAAAGCTCTTGTAACTAGGTGGCAGTGATTGAAGAACTCTGTCAGTGATCACCTCTGGCGGTTCCCAATTCTGCCAGACGAATCGAGTACCCAGACATTCTGAGTATATGTTCACTGATAGACCCATTCTCCTCCATTTTGCAAGCATAGAACTTATCGGAGGTCTCATACCTCTCGATCCGGGCTTTCTTCTGAAAGATGAACTTCAACTCCTGGAACATCTCATATGCTCCATGACGTTCAAAACGTCTTTGAAGTCCCGGTTCTAAGCCATACAATATTGCACACTGAACTATTGAGTAATCTCCAGAACGTGCCTCCCAAGCGTTCTTAACGTCTTCGGATGACATGACTTCGGGTTGGTCACCAAGCAGTGCATCAAGGACATATGATTTATGGGAAACCATGAGGATAATCCTCAGATTACGGCCCTAGTCAACAAAGTTACTTCCATCATCTTTCAACTTGGCTTTCTCTAGGAACGCACTAAAATTCAGGGTGCTACTACGCGAGCCATTGATCTACAACATAAATATGCAAAGGTTTCTTAGACTATTGTTCAAGATAATTAGTTTA
Organism: Hordeum marinum; assembly: GCA_022496015.1. NCBI lineage: Eukaryota > Viridiplantae > Streptophyta > Magnoliopsida > Poales > Poaceae > Hordeum > Hordeum marinum. The sequence goes on along the minus strand of CM039672.1, from coordinate 212,394,740 downwards.
TTTAAATCAAATTACTAAAGCTCCCACTCAAATTGACATCCCTCAGGTCATCTGAGTGTCACATGATCCAAATTCACCAACTCAAGTCCGATCATCACGTGAGTTGAGGTGGCTTCAACGGTGAACATCATCATGTTGATCATATCTACTATATGACTCATGTTCGACCTTTTGGTCTCTTGTGTTCCGAAGCCATGTTTGTACATGCTACGCTCGTCAAGTTTAACCCAAGTGTTCCACATGGGAACACTGGCTTGCACCCGTTGTATGTGAACGTAGAGTCTATCACACCCGATCAACACGTGGTGTCTCAACACGATGAACTTTCGCAACGGTGCACACTCGAGGAGAACACAATTCATCTTGAAATTTAAGTGAGGGATCACCTTATAATGCTACCGTCGTCGTAAGCAAAACAAGGTGCATAAAAGGATTAACATCACATGCAAATCATAAGTGACATGATATGGCCATGAACTTGTGCTTTTGATCTCCATCTTTGAAAGCACCGGCATGATCTTCGTCGTCACTGGCACGACACCATGATCTCCATCAACGTGTCGCCATTGGGGTTGTCGCACCCAACATGCTACTACTACTATCGCTACCATTTAGCGATAAAGTAAAGCATTACATAGCGCTTAATGATTGACACGCAGGTCGTACAATAATTAAAGACAACCCTATGGCTCCTCCCGGTTGCCGTACTCATCGACATGCAAGTCGTGATAATCTATATATCACATGATCATCTCATACATCACATATATCACATCATGTAATTGGCCATATCACATCACAACATACCCTGCAAAAAGAAGTTAGACGTCCTCTAATTGTTGTTGCATGTTTTACGTGGCTGCTACGGGTATCTAGCAAGAACAATTCTCACCTACGCATAAACCACAACGGTGATACATAAGTTGCTTTTCAACCTTCTCAAGGACCGCCTTTGTCGAATCCGATCCAACTAAAGTAGGAGAAACAGACACCCGCCATCCATCTTTGTGCAACGAAGTTACACGTCAGTCGATGGAACCGGTCTCTCATAAGCGTACGAGTAATGTTGGTCCGGGCCGCTTCATCCTACAATACCGCTGAACCAAAACACGACCAAGGGAGGAAGCAATCTAAGCATCAACGCCCACAAACTCTTTGTGTTCTACTCGAGATCTCATCTACACATAGACCTAGCTCATGATGCCACTAATGGGGAACAATGCATGGGAAACAAAAAATTTCCTACGCACACGCAAGATCTATCCATGGTGATGAGCATCTACGGGAGGGAGGTTGGATCTACATACCCATGTAGATCGCTAAGCGGGAAGCATTAAGAAACGCGGTTGATGTAGTCGAACGTCTTCGCGATACAAATCGCCGAGCGTCCCACGATCCAATCACGATCCGTCCCGATCTAGCACCGAACGGACGGCACCTCCGCGTCCAGCACACGTACGGCTTGATGACAATCTCCGCCTTCTTGATCCAGCAAGAGAGGGCGGAGAGGTGGAAGAGTTCTCCGGCAGCATGACAGCGCCCCGGCGATGGTGGTGGAGCTATTCCACCAGGGCTTCGCCTAAGCGCTGCAAAAGACCGATCTAGAGGAGAAACTATGCACTAGAGGAGAGGGCAGCACGTGGCAAAAAATCTTGTGCCAAAACCCTCAAAACAACTAGTATATATAGGAGGGGAGGAGGAGGCTTGGCCCTCAAGGGGCCACCCTTTTGCTTCGGCCAAACCAAGGAGGGAGGAGTCCTCCTCCTCCACTTCTAGTAGGATTAGGACTCCTTCCTTATTTGTTCCTTTTTGCCTTTTTCCACCTTTTTTCCTTTTGGGCTTTTCTTCCCAGCCGCATGGGCCTTGTGTGGGACTTCCACCAGACCACTAAGGGCTGGTATTCACCTTCCCACAGCCCATGTAGCATCTTGGGTCGAAATACCCCTCCCGATGGTCCGCCGATACACTACCGGCACTCCCGGTACACTACCGATGAGCCCGAAACTTTTCCGGCGACCAAAACAGGACTGCCTATATATCAATCTTTACCTCTGGACCATTCCGGAGCTCCTCGTGATGTCTGGGATCTCATCTGGGACTCCGGAAAACCTTCGGTCACCACCATGCATAACTCTATACTACCGAAACGTCACCAAACCTTAAGTGTGCAGACCCTATGGGTTCGAGAACTATGTAGACATGACCGAGACACCTCTAGGTCAATAACCAATAGCAGGACCTGGATGCCCATATTGGTTCCTACATATTCTATGAAGATCTTTATCGGTCGAACCTCTATGTCAAGGATTCAGTTAATCCCGTATGATGTTCCCTTTGTTCTTCGGTATGTTACTTGCCCGAGATTTGATCGTCGGTATCGTATACCTAGTTCAACCTCGTTACCGGCAAGTCTCTTTACTCATTTCGTAATACAAGATCCCGTGGCTAACACTTAGTCACATTCCTTGCAAGGCTTATTGTGATGTTGTATTACCGAATGGGCCTAGAGATACCTCTCCGTCACACGGAGTAATAAATCCCAGTCTTGATCCAAGCCAACCCAACAGACACCCTCAGAGATACCTGTAATGCACCTTTATAGTCACCCAGTTACGTTGCAACATTTGATACACACAAGGCACTCCTCCGGTGTCCGTGAGTTGCATGATCTCATGGTAATAGGAACATATAGTTGACATGCAGAAAACAGTAGCAATAAACTGACACGATCAAATGCTACGTTTGTAGTTTGGGTCTTGTCCATCACATCATTCTTCTAATGATGTGATCCCATTATAAAATGACATCACATGTCAATGGCTAGGAAACCTTGACCATCTTTGATTAACGAGCTAGTTCACTAGAGGCATACTAGGGACCAAGTGTTCTCTATTTACCCACACATGTAATGTGTTTCCAATCAATACAATTATAGCATGGATAATAAACGATTATCATGAACAAGGAAATATAATAATAAACACTTTATTTATTGCCTCTAGGGCAACGTTCCCCAATAGTGGTATCATGAGCTAGGTCTATGTGTAGATAAGATCTCGAGTAGAACACAAAGAGTTTGTGGGCGTTCATGCTTAGATTGCTTCCTCCTTTGATCGTGTTTTAGTTCAGCGGTATTGTGGGATGAAGCGGCCCGGACCAACCTTACTCCTACGCTTATGAGAGACCGGTTCCGTCGACTGACGTGTAACTTCGTTGCACAAAGCTGGCTGGCAAGTGTCTGTTTCTCCTACTTTAGTTGGATCGGATTCGACTAAGGCGGTCCTTGAAAAGGTTGAAAAGCAACTTATGTATCACCGTTGTGGTTTATGCGTAGGTGAGAATTGTTCTTGCTAGATACCTATAGCAGCCACGTAAAACATGCGACAACAATTAGAGGACGTCTAACTTGTTTTTGGAGGGTATGTTGTGATGTGATATGGCCAATTACATGATGTGATATATGTGATGTATGAGATGATCATGTGTTGTATAGAATATCACGACTTGCATGTCGATGAGTATGGCAACCGGCAGGAGCCATAGGGTTGTCTTTAATTATTGTATGACCTGCATGTCAATCATTAAGCGCTATGTAAATGCTTTACTTTATCGCTAAACGGTAGCAATAGTAGTACAAGCATGATGGGCGCGACAACCACGATGGCAACATGTTGATGGAGATCAAGATGATGGAGATCATAGTGTCGTGCCGGTGACAATGAAGATCATGCCGGTGCTTTCAAGATGGAGATCAAAAGCACAAGTTCATGGCCATATCATGTCACTTATGATTTGCATGTGATGTTAATCCTTTTATGCACCTTGTTTTGCTTAGGACGACGGTAGCATTATAAGGTGATACCTCACTTAAATTTTAAGATGAATTGTGTTCTCCCCGAGTGTGCACCATTGTGAAAGTTCGTCGTGTCGAGACACCACATGATGATCGGGTGTGATAGACTCTATGTTCACATACAACAGGCACAAGCCAGTGTTGCACATGTAGAACACTCGGGTTAAACTTGACAATCCTAGCATGTACAGACATGGCCTCAGAACACAAGATACCTAAAGGTCAAACATGAGTCATATAGTAGATATGATTAACATGATGATGTTCACCATTGAAACCACCTCAACTCACGTGATGATCGAACTTGAGTTGGTGAATTTGGATCATGTGACACTCAGATGACCTGAGGGATGTCAATTTGAGTGGGAGTTTTAATAATTTTATTAACTAAACTCATTATCTTGAACAATAGTCTAAGTAACCTTTGCATATTTATGTTGTAGATCAATGGCTCGCGCAGTAGCACCCTTGAATTTTAATGCGTTCCTAGAGAAAGCTAAGTTGAAATATGATGGAAGTAACTTTGTTGACTGGGCCCATAATCTGAGGATTATCCTCACGGTTTCCCAGAAATCATATGTCCATGATGCATCGCTTGGTGACCAACCAGAAGACATGTCATCCGAAGACGTTAAGAACGCTTGGGAGGCATGTTCTAGAGATTACTCAATAGTTCAGTGTGCAATATTGTATGGCTTAGAACCGGGACTTCAAAGACGTTTTGAACGTCATGGAGCATATGAGATGTTCCAGGAGTTGAAGTTCATCTTTTAGAAGAATGCGCGGATCGAGAGGTATGAGACCTCCGATAAGTTCTATGCTTGCAAGATGAAGGAGAACGGGTCTATCAGTGAACATATACTCAGAATGTCTGGGTATGCGACTCGTCTAGCGGAGTTGGGAATTGCCCTTTCGCCAGAGGCGATCATTGACAGAGTTCTTCAATCGCTGCTACCTAGTTACAAGAGCTTTGTGATGAACTATAACATGGACGGGATGAACAAGTCAGTCGCCAAGCTGTTTGCGATGCTAAAAGTCGCTGCATCTGAAATCCAGAAAGAACATCAAGTGTTGATGGTCAATAAAACCACTAGTTTCAAGAAGAATGGCAAGGGTAAGGGCAAGGGCAAGAAGGGTAAAACCAAGAAGGATGGCAAAGCAGTTGCTACTCCTGTAAAGAAGCCCAAGGCTGGACCCAAGCCAGAAACTGAGTGTTTTCATTGCAAGGGAACTGGTCACTGGAAGCAGAACTGCCCCAAGTACTTGGCTGACAAGAAGGCGTCCAACGACAAACAAGGTATATATGATATACATGTTATTGATGTGTACCTTACTAGCTCTCGTTGTAGTGCCTGGGTATTTGACACCGGTTCGGTTGCTCACATTTGCAACTCAAAATAGGAACTACGGAATAAATGAAGGCTGGCAAAGGACGAAGTGACGATGCGCGTGGGAAATGGTTCCAAGGTTGATGTGATCGCCGTTGGCACGCTCTCTCTTTTATTACCATCGGGATTAGTGATGAACCTGAATAATTGTTATTTAATGCCTGTGTTAAGCATGAACATTATATCTGGATCTTGTTTATTGCGAGACGGTTACTCATTTAAATCAGAGAATAATGGTTGTTCCATTTATATGAGCAATATCTTTTATGGTCATGCACCCAATGTGAGGGGTTTATTCATATTGAATCTTGATAGTGATGATACACATGTTCATAACATTGATGCCAAAAGATGTAGAGTTGATAATGATACTACCACTTTCTTGTGGCAGTGCCGTTTAGGTCAGATTGGTGTAAAACGCATGAGGAAGCTCCATTCTGATGAGCTTTTGGAGTCACTTGATTTTGAATCACTTGACACATGTGAACCATGCCTCATGGGCAAGATGACTAAAACGCCGTTCTCTGGAACAATGGAACGGGCAAGTGACTTGTTGGAAATCATACATACTCATGTGTGCGGTCCAATGAATGTTACATCGCGCGGTGGATATCGTTATTTTCTAACCTTCACTGATGACTTAAGTAGATATGGGTATATTTACTTAATGAAACACAAGTCTGAAACATTTGAAAAGTTCAAGCAATTTCAGAGTGAAGTTGAGAATCATCGTAACAAGAAGATTAAATTCCTGCAATCTGATCGAGGAGGTGAATATCTGAGTTATGAGTTTGGCAGTCACTTAAGACAGTGTGGAATTGTTTCAGAGTTGACACTGCCTAGAACACCACAATGTAATGGTGTGTCCGAACATCGTAATCGAACCTTATTAGATATGGTACGTTCTATGATGCCTCCTGCTGATTTGCCACTATCGTTTTGGGGTTATGCATTAGAGATAGTTGCATTCACTTTAAATAGGGCACCATCAAAATCCGTTGAGACGACGCCATATGAACTATGGTTTGGCAAGAGGCAAAAGTTGTCGTTTCTTAAAGTTTGGGGATGTGATGCTTATGTCAAAAAGCTTCAGCCTGAAAAGCTGGAACCCAAAGCAGAGAAATGCGTCTTCATAGGATACCCGAAAGAGATAGTCGGGTATACCTTCTATCTCAGATCCAAAGGCAAAGTGTTTGTCGCTAAGAACAGAACATTTCTGGAGAAAGAGTTTCTCTCGAAAGAACTGAGTGGGAGGAAAATAGAGCTTGATGAGGTTATTGAACCTTTACTTTAACCACAAAGTAGCGCAGCGCAGAAAGATGTTTCTGTGGAACCTACGACGGTAGAAGAGGAAGTTAATGATGATGATCATGAAGCTTTGAATCAAGCTACTATTGAACCTCGTAGGTCGACAAGGGCGCGTACTACTCCTGAGTGGTGGCAACCCCATCTTGGAGGTCATGTTGTTGGACAACAATGAACCTACAAGCTACGGAGGAGCAGTGATGGGCCCGGATTTCGAGAAATGGTTAGAGGCCATGAAATCCGAGATGGGGTCCATGTATGAAAACAAAGTGTGGACTTTGGAAGTATTACCTGAAGGGCGTAAGGCCATTAAGAACAAATGGATCTTTAAGAAGAAGACAGACGCAGACGGTAATGTCACCGTCTATAAAGCTCGACTATTGGCAAAGGGTTTTTCACAAGTTCAAGGAGTTGACTACGATGAGACCTTCTCACCCGTAGCGATGCTTAAGTCCGTCAGAATCATGTTAGCAATAGTTGCTTATTTCGACTATGAAATTTGGCAGATGGATGTCAAAACAGCGTTCCTCAATGGTTTTCTTGAGGAAGAGTTGTATATGATGCAACCAGAAGGTTTTGTCGATCCAGAGAATGCTGACAAAGTTTGCAAACTCCAGCGATCCATTTATGGGCTGGTGCAAGCGTCTCGGAGTTGGAATAAGCACTTTGATGAGGTGATCAAAGCGTTTGAGTTTATACAAGTTTATGGAGAAGCTTGTATTTACAAGAAAGTGAGTGGGAGATCTATAGCGTTTCTAGTATTATATATGGATGACATATTGCTAATTGGAAACAATATAGAAATGCTGGAAAGCGTGAAGGAATATTTGAACAAGAGTTTTTTAATGAAGGACCTAGGAGAAGTTGCTTTCATATTAGGCATTAAGATCTATAGAGATAGATCGAGACGGTTAATAGCACTTTCACAGAGCACATACCTTGATAAAGTTTTGAAGAAGTTAAAAATGGATCAGGCCAAGAAGGGGTTCTTGCCTATGTTACAAGGTGTGAAGTTGAGTAAGACTCAATGCCCAGTGACTGCAGAAGATAGAGAAAAGATGAGTGTCATCCCCTATGCTTCAGCCATAGGCTCTATCATGTATGCAATGATGTGCACAAGACCCGATGTCAGCCTTGCCATAAGTATGGCCAGAAGGTTTCAAAGTGATCCTGGAATGGAGCATTGGGCGGCAGTCAAGAATATCCTTAAGTACCTGAATAGGACTAAGGAAATGTTTCTCGTTTATGGAGGTGATGAAGAGCTCGTAGTAAAGGGTTATGTTGATGCAAGCTTTGACACTGATCCGGATGACTCTAAGTCACAAACCGGATACGTATTTATTCTCAACGGGGGAGCGGTAAGCTGGTGCAGTTCCAAGCAAAGCGTGGTAGCCGATTCTACATGCGAAGCGGAGTACATTGCAGCCTCGGAGGTGGCGAAGGAAGGTGTCTGGATGAAGCAGTTCATGACAGATCTTGGAGTAGTGCCCAGTGCACTGAATCCAATGAACCTGTTCTGTGACAACACTGGTGCCATTGCTCTGGCCAAGGGACCAAGGTTTCACAAGAGGACCAGACACATAAAGCGACGCTTCAACTCCATCCGCGATTACATCGAGGAGAAGGACATAAATATTTGCAAAGTGCACATGGATCTGATGTTGCAGACCCGTTGACTAAACCTCTTCCAAGGGCTAAACATGATAACCACCGGAACTGCATGGGTGTTCGATTCATTACAATGTAAATCACATAGTGATGTGAACTAGATTATTGACGCTAGTGCAAGTGGGAGACTATTGGAAATATGCCCTAGAGGCAATAAATAAAGTGTTTATTATTATATTTCCTTGTTCATGATAATCGTTTATTATCCATGCTATAATTATATTGATTGGAAACACATTACATGTGTGGGTAAATAGACAACACTTGGTCCCTAGTATGCCTCTAGTGAACTAGATCGTTAATCAAAGATGGTCAAGGTTTCCTAGCCATTGACATGTGATCTCATTTGATAACGGGATCACATCATTAGAAGAATGATGTGATGGACAAGACCAAAACTACAAACGTAGCATATGATCGTGTCAGTTTATTGCTACTGTTTTCTGCATGTCAAGTATATGTTCCTATGACCATGAGATCATGCAACTCACAGACACCGGAGGAGTGCCTTGTGTGTATCAAACGTCACAACGTAACTGGGTGACTATAAAGGTGCATTACAGGTATCTCCGAGGGTGTCTGTTGGGTTGGCATAGATCAAGACTGGGATTTGTTACTCCGTGTGACGGAGAGGTATCTCAGGGCCCACTCAGTAATACAACAGCACAATAAGCCTTGCAAGCAATGTGACTAAGTGTTAGCCATGGGATCTTGTATTACGGAACGAGTAAGGAGACTTGCCGGTAACGAGGTTGAACTAGGTATGGAGATACTGACGATCGAATCTCGGGCAAGTAACATACCGAAGAAAGGAACATCATACGGGATTAACTGAATCCTTGACATAGAGGTTCGACCGATAAAGATCTTCGTAGAATATGTAGGAACCAATATGGGCATCCAGGTCCCGCTAAGTTTTATTGACCGTAGAGATGTCTCGGTCATGTCTACATAGTTCTCGAACCCGTAGGGTCTGCACACTTAAGGTTTGGTAACATTTCGATAGTATAGAGTTATGCATGGTGGTGACCGGAGCTTGTTCGGAGTACCAAATGAGACCCCGGACATCATGAGGAGCTCCAGAATGGTCCGTAGGTAAAGATTTATATATAGGAAGTCCTGTTTTGGTCGCCGAAAAAGTTTTGGGCTCATCGGTAGTGTACCGGGAGTGCCGGTAGTGTATCGGGGGGGACCATCGGGAGGGGTATTTCGACTCGGGAGGCTACATGGGCTGTGGGAAGGTGAATACCAGCTCTTAGTGGGCTAGTGGAAGTCCCACACAAGGCCCATGCGGCTGGGAAGAAAAGCCCAAAAGGAAAAAATGTGGAAAAAGGCAAAAAGGAACAAATAAGGAAGGAGTCCTAATCCTACTAGGAGTGGAGGAGGAGGACTCCTCCCTCCTTGGTTCAGCCGAAGCAAAGGGCTGGCCCCTTGAGGGCCAAGCCTCCTCCTCCCATCCTCCTATATATACTAGTAGTTTTGAGGGTTTTGGCACAAGATTTTCTGCCACGTGTTGCCCTCTCCTCTAGTGCATAGTTTCTCCTCTAGATCGGTTTTCTGCAGTGCTTACGTGAAGCCCTGCCGGAATAGCTCCACCACCATCGCCGAAGCGCTGTCATGCTGCCGGAGAACTCTCCCACCTCTCCGCCCCCTCTTGCTGGATCAAGAAGGCGGAGATCGTCATCAAGCTGTACATGTGCTGAATGCGGAGGTGCCGTCCGTTCAGTGCTAGATCGGGACGGATCGTGATTGGATCACGGGACGCTCGGTGATTTGGATCGCGAAGACGTTCGACTACATCAACCTCGTTTCTTAACGCTTCCCGCTTAGCGATCTACAAGGGTACGTAGATCCACTCTCCCTCTCGTAGATGCTACCGGGGGACCATCGGGAGGGGTATTTTGATCCAAGAGGCTATATGAGCTGTGGGAAGGTGAATACCAGCTCTTAGTGGGCTGGTGGAAGTCCCACACAAGGCCCATGCAGCTGGGAAGAAAATCCCAAAAGGAAAAAGGTAAAAAGGCAAAAAGGAACAAATAAGGAAGGAGTCCTAATCCTACTAGGAGTGGAGGAGGAGGACTCCTCCCTCCTTGGTTCAGCCGAAGCAAAGGGCTGGCCCCTTGAGGGCCAAGCCTGCTCCTCCCCTCCTCCTATATATACTAGTGTTTTTGAGGGTTTTGTCACAAGATTTTCTGCCACGTGGTGCCCTCTCCTCTAGTGCATAGTTTCTCGTCTAGATCGGTTTTCTGCAGTGCTTAGGTGAAGCCCTATCGGAATAGCTCCACCACCATCGCCGGAGCGTCGTCACGCTGTCGGAAAACTCTCCCACCTCTCCGCCCCCTCTTGCTGGATCAAGAAGGCGGAGATCATCATCAAGCCATACGTGTGCTGAACGCGGAGGTGCCGTCCGTTCGGTGCTAGATCGGGACGGATCGTGATTGGATCACGGGACACTCGGCGATTTCAATCGCGAAGACGTTCGACTACATCAACCGCGTTTCTTAACGCTTCCCGTTTAGCAATCTACAAGGGTACATAGATCCACTCTCCCTCTCGTAGATGCTCATCACCATGGATAGATCTTGCGTGTGCGTAGGATTTTTTTTCCCATACAACGTTCCCCAACAAAAAGGACCAAGGAAATGTTTCTCGTATATGGAGGTGCCCAAGATCTCATCATAAAGGTTACGTTGATGCTAGCTTCGACATAGATCCGGATGACTCCAAATCACAAACCGGACACGTGTATATTTTGAACGGAGGGGCAGTAAGCTGGTGCAGCAGCAAGCAAAGCGTCGTGGCGGCATCTACATGTGAAGCGGATAGCTGCTTCGGAAGCAACAAAGGAAGGAGTCTAGATGAAGGAGTTCATCACCGACCTAGGAGTAATTCCCAATGCGTCGGGCCCGATGACTCTATTCTGTGACAACAATGGAGCTATTGCCCTTGCCAAGGAGCCCAGGTTTCACAAGAAGACAAGACACATAAGCGCCGCTTCAACTCCATCCATGATTACATTCAGGAGGGAGATATAGATATTTGTAAAGTACATACGGATCTGAATGTCGCAGATCCGTTGACTAAACCTCTCTCACGAGCAAAAAATGATCAACACCAAAACTCTATGGGTGTTCGGTTCATCACAATGTAACTAGATTATTGACTCTAGTGTAAGTGGAAGACTGTTGGAAATATGCCCTAGAGGCAATAATAAAGTGGTTATTATTGCATTTCCTTGTTCATGATAATTGTCTATTGTTCATGCTATAATTAACCAGAAACCGGAATGCATGTGTGAATACATAGACCACAATATGTCCCTAGTGAGCCTCTAGTTGGCTAGCTCGTTGATCAATAGATGGTCATGGTTTCATGACCATGGACATTGGATGTCGTTGATAACGGGATCACATCATTAGGAGAATTATGTGATGGACAAGACCCAATCCTAAGCATAGCACAAGATCGTGTAGTTCGTCTACTAAAGCTTTTCTAATGTCAAGTATCGTTTCCTTAGACCATGAGATTGTGCAACTCCCGGATACCGTAGGAATGCTTTGGGTGTGCCAAACGTCACAACGTAACTGGGTGGCTATAAAGGTGCACTACGGGTATATCCGAAAGTGTCTGTTGGGTTGGCACGAATTGAGACTGGGATTTGTCACTCCGTGTGACGAAGAGGTATCTCTGGGCCCACTCAGTAAGACATCATCATAATGAGCTCAATGTGACTAAGGAGTTAGTCACGGGATGATGTGTTACGGAACGAGTAAAGAGACTTGCCGGCAACGAGATTGAACAAGGTATAGGGATACTAACGATCGAATCTCGGGCAAGTATCATACCAATAGACAAAGGGAATTGTACAGAGATTGATTGAATCCCCGACATTGTGGTTCATCCGATGAGATCATCGTGGAGCATGTGGGAGCCAATATGGGTATCCAGATCCCGCTGTTGGTTATTGACAGGAGAGGTGTCTCGGTCATGTCTATGTGCCTCCCGAACCCGTAGGGTCTACACACTTAAGGTTCGACGACGCTAGGGTTATAGGGAAATAGTGGATGTGGTTAGATCCCGGACGTCACGAGGAGTTCCGGAATGGTCCGGAGTTAAAGATTCGTATATAGGAAGTGAGGTTTTGGTCATCAGAAATGTTTCGGGGATTGTCGGTAATGTACCGGGACCACCGGAAGGGTTCCTGGGGTCCACAAAGTGGGTCCACCAGCGCCAGAGGGCTGCATGGGCCGCAAGTGGGAGGGAACCAACCCCTAGGTGGGCTGGTGGGCCCCCCACAAGGGCCCAAGGCGCAGCAAGGGAGGACGGGGGGCAAACCCTAGGATCAGATGGGCCTAAGGCCCACCTAGGGTGCCGGCCACCCCTCTCTCCCTCTGGCCACCGCACCAGATGGGATCTGGGGCTGTCGCCGGCCCCTAGGGTGGGAACCCTAGGGCGTAGCCCTCCCTCCCCCTCCTCCTATATATAGTGGAGGGTTTGGGGCTGCCAAAGACACGAGTCTCCCTCTCTCTCGGCGCAGCCCTACCCTTCCTCTTCCTCGTTCTCCGTAGCGCTTGGCGAAGCCCTGCCGGAGACCACGCAGCTCCACCATCACCACGCCGTCGTGCTGTCGGAGCTCTCCCTCAACCTCCCCTTCCTCCTTGCTGGATCAAGGCGTAGGAGACGTCACCGGGCTGCTCGTGTGTTGAACGCGGAGGCACCGTTGTTCGGCGCTAAGATCGGAATCCACCGCGATCTGAATCGCTGCGAGTACGAATCCACCAACCGCGTTCTTGTAACGCTTCCACTTAGCGATCTTCAAAGGTATGAAGATGCAATCTCTCCTTGCTCGTTGCTGGTTTCTCCATAGATAGATCTTGGTGGTCGTAAGATTTTTTTTGATTTACTACTATGTTCCCCAACAGAAATTGCACTAGTGAAAGTATGGACCCTAGGCCTTGTTTCCAAGCATTTATACAACGTTTTGCTCGCTGTTTACTATTCGTTACCTTGCTGTTTTAATATTTTCAGATTACAAAAAACTATATATGCCATCCATATTGCACTTGTATCACCATCTCTTCGCCGAACTAGTGCACCTATACAATTTACCATTGTATTGGGTGTGTTGGGAGACGCAAGAGACTCTTTGTTATTTGATTGCAGGGTTGCTTGAGAGAGACCAGCTTCATCCTACACCTCCCACGGATTGATAAACCTTAGGTCATCCACTTGAGGGAAAATTGCTGTTGTCCTACAAAACGCTGTGCTTGGAGGCCCAACACGAGTCTACAAGAATAAAGTTGTGTAGTAGACATCATCCATCGATACAGTTCGTAGAAAATGGCCATAAATACAAGTATGGCTACTATCTTACGGATGGCATCTACCCAAGGTGGCAAGCATTTGTGAAGCCATTGAAAAAACCGCAAGGTAAGAAAAACCTTGATTTCCACAATGCTCACGTGGAAGCTAGGAAAGATTTGGGGAGAGCATTTGGAATTTTGCAAGCCCAATTTGCTATTATGAGAGGACCGACTAGATTTTGAGATCAAAAAATCCTTTGGTACATCATGCACGCTTGTGTGATCATGCATAACATGATCATTAAGAATGAACGTGGCCAAGATTTAGACTACTCTCAGTACGAGCTCCTGAGACATCACGTGCGAGTGCGGCGGAGTGCTGCGAGGGTGACCCAATTTGTTGCTTCCTAGCATGCTATTCGGCATGCTGAAACGCATGACGACCTGCAGAACGATCTCATCGAGGAGTGGTGGGAATGGAATGGCCGACAGAACGCGTGATGATTTGGTTATTTGAAGTTGTATGTTTAATGTTCTATTGTTGAACTATTTGTTGTATTGGATGATAAACTATTTGTTTGAGTTGTTATAATGAAATTAAACTATTTATTGTTGATTGTTTGATCTTTCGATTTTATTTTTGGAGCGCATATGTTGTTTGTGTAGGACACGCGCGCCGTGTATTTGCAGCGCCTGTTGGAGCGCCACGCGCGCTAAATTTTGTGGCGGCCGTTGTAGCCAGCGCTATGCTACACGTTAAAAACGTTAGTTGCGCGTGCTATGACCGTTTTTTGCGCGCCACGCGTTGCATGCCCGTTGGAGATGCTCTTATCATTGTAAAGTTCTCCTGATAATTGTCAAGCTCTATTCATCTCTCAACATTAAGAATGCTCTTGCGAATGTCTTATTTATAACTGCGACGCGTGTCGCACCAAGCTCTGCCTATGTTCACATCCACTGACTTGTACGCCACAAGACATTTGTCAAGCCATGCGGCAGACAAATATTGTGGCGTCCAGGTGAAGCACCATATATGCACCAAATGGACAAGTCAAGGCACCACTTTACACAGTTTGCAAGTTTAGACACTAAAGTGGCCGCGCCAGATAAGTTTAGGCATCTTTGGTGTATTTATCTCGAAATATATCGTGACAACTTTAATGTAATTATAATGGCAATTTATGTGCAATAGACATGACAACTTTTTAACCAAAACAATCATTGAAACATATCGATATGAGATCTAGTTTCGAAAAACTCATCGCAACCGATTTAATGGTGAAAACATTTTTTCAATCAGAATTTTTTATTTAAGAGATAAGCATTTTAAAAACTGAAAAGACAAAAATTCCTGCTGACATCATCATTTTCATCACTTGTGCATGCATGCGGTGACATGATCCAATCTGTGTTCATGTGCGTGTGGTCAGGTATTGCTCCCACCACACATATGATGGTTATCGGCATCGTACTTTTATTGGTCATTTGACTCATTGGATTGGATCCCATATTTTCCTCCAACCTATTTTTACATTCCTTTGTTTCTCATGTGACATCAAACAAGCAATGTTAATTTATAGAATTTAAATGAACATGTCATTCTAACTCTATATTTTTCCTATTCCTACGTTTTTAAAATTTTACGAATTAAAGAGGCCTTTAAAGTTTATGGACCAAAGTATCACATGCAGCCAAGTTTGTGCACTATAGAGAAGAGAAGCTGACAGATTACAAACTTGAAAACCAGATCTTTCAGGTCAAATCCTAATCCTCTGCACGTCGGTGGGTTCAGTAGTGTGCGCTCCTTCGCCGCTCCTTACTCCTCTGCTGCGACAGCGCCGTCATTTCCCGCGATCTCCGCGATCGGTCCAGCATGTCCATCATCGCCGGCGTCACGTACGAGTACGACGCCGTGGCGCCCGTCGTAGATATTACCGTCGTTCCAAGAACCGCCTCTACCCCGCGGCGCGTCGTGCCATACATCTGCCGCGACGTCGCGCGCTGCTGCGCGTGCGAGCTCAGCCCTGCCAGCATGTACGCGCGCCCGGACAGCTCGTACCGCCGCCGGTCCGCCACGCGGGCGCGCATCTCCTGCAGATCTCGGGACAACTCTACGCACATGGAGTCCCCCGCTCGGCCCGCTGCCGAGCGCGCCACGGCTCGCTGCCCGCTCTGGAGTATCTCCGCTGCCTCCTCGTGAGCGCCCCGCTCTGCCGCCGCACGAGCCGCGGCGATGCCGTCCGTCGCCGCCAATCGGACGCGCTCCCGCTCGACCTCCGCGGAGCGCTCCAGGCTCTCCGCCCGCGAGGGCCTCAGCACCACTGCGTCCTCGCCGTCCACATTCGTTGGCCGTCCAGTCACCATGTCTCGGTAAGCGCAGCTGACTTGCATCAGGTGGGTGACATCCGTGGTGGATCGGGCCCTCGGCACGTCCATGAGCAGCAAGAAGCGCCTCTCCTCGTCGGCGTACAGCTCGCCGACGTCGATGGAGGCGGAGCGACCGTCCACGTCGACGTGGCTCCTGTAGGGGCCGGAGCTGACCGACCGGACACGCACGCCCGATTGCGGGCACGAGATGTCAACGCGCAATTCCTGCACGGCGACCGAGAGGAGCCCCCCGATGCATTGCGCGAATGCGTCCTGGATGTCCGCCTCGTTCTCGATGAACGAGAACGTGCCACCGGTGGCCTCGGCGATGGTGTGCATCGCCGCCGCGTCGTGGTCGGTGCCGAACCCAAACGTGTGGACAGGCGCGGACCGGTCGCCGGCTCCGGTGTACATGAAGGAAGGCGGCACGAGCGTGTCGTAGTTCGCGTCACGGCCGCGCTTGGGTACGGTGTACGTGTCCTGCCCGTCCGACAGAAGTATCACGCTCGCGACGGCGTTCCGGTGGAGGCGGTCGTCCAGCACCTTGGCGGCCTTGCGGAGGGCGGCCCCGATGTTGGTGCCGCCGCTTGCCGCGAGGGACTGCACGGCGCGCTTCGCCAGATCCTTCCCACCGTCCGACTCCGACATGCGCGCGAGCCGCATCAGGCGGCTGGCGCCGGACGAGAAGGACACGACGCAGAGGCGGTCCGCTGGGCCGAGGCTGTCGACGACGAAGCCCATGGCCTGCTTCAGCAGCGCTAGCTTGCTCCCTACCATGCTGCCGCTCACGTCGAGCACGGTCACCAGGTCGATTGGCGCCCGAGCGCGCGGCGGCGCCTCGCCGGTGGCAGCGCCACCAGTCCCCTGAGCCCTGGCGTGCACGAGCACGGCGAAGTTCTCGTGGGGTGCGTCCCGCGGCAGGGACGAGTACTCGCAGTGCGTGCTGAGCGCCACAGCTAATGAACCGCTGGACGTCGCACTCGCGGCACCATGGTGCCGGTCGCCAAGAGGCCGAGGCGCCCGGACCACGGGGTCGTCGTCGTCGAAGACGCGTGGCTCCATGGGCCGGAAGAACGGCTGTGCCGGCGCGCGCGACGCGGGCGGTGGCTGCGACGGCGTGGAGCTCTTGGAGGAGCGGAAGGACGGCAGGTCGCGGCATCGCGCGCTGCAGAGCGGGCAGGCTTGTCGGCTGCTGGCGAGGCTCCCGGAGACGCAGCGGTAGTGGAACTGGTGGGAGCAATCGGCCGTGAAGCCGCTGCCACCGCCGCCGCCACGGCGCATGTCGCCGTTGCAGATGGCGCAGGTGCTGCCGTTGCTCTCCATTCCCTGCGTCTGGGCCTCTGACCGCAGGCAGAGGAAATCGTGGTGAGAGAGGTTTGACAACTAGTACAAGATGACAGCGATTAGAAAATACGTTACTGCGTTCCCGTACGCTCCGTGTTGAACACGATTTAGATTCATATAAACAAGTCATCGGTTGCTACGGACGAATTACACTAGTTTAGAACAATCCACCGCCGAATAAGATCATCTCCAACCGTTGACCGTCCAGGGACCCGAAATACCGTCGCGCCTGGAGTTAGCGCCGGCCTGGGGATCGGTTTCATAGTCGCACCGTTGGGGGTTCGGCCCAGCGTCTGTAAAATTTGAGCATTCCCTTTCGCGGACCCAAACCAGGACACGGGTTCAGCGTCATCATGTCACAGTTCGGTGTCATCATGTCATCGGCCGGTGATCGATCGCCACAGGTTCGGCGAAACATGTCAATAGTCCGGCGTACAAAAAGAAGCTACTGAACTCCTCAAGCGGCCTGCTCCCCGCCGTCTACCGGAGCTGTCGGCGTGGACGAGGTCGGCGTAGCGGGCACTTCCAACCTCGGAGACGCGGGCGGAGGGCTCGGCGGTGGTGTGGGCGGTATGGGTGACTGCGTCGGCATGCGGTTGAGGATGAGGTCGCACTCCGCCAGGTACCACGCCTTGACCAGCGGGTCCATGTCCGCCATGACGCCTCCCATGAGGAACGTCAAGTCGGTATTGCGCTTCTTCGCGGCGACGTTGGTTTTGAGGAGGTCAAGCTTTGCGTCCTGCTTCGTCAACAACGCCGACCACCTTGCCTCCGTCTTCTCCTCTCTCAGGGCAGAGTGGGTCTTTGCATCGGCGATGCACTGCTCGATCGACGCCTGCAGGCGCTCGACCGCCGGCACGTCGTTCCTGGCTCGCTTCGCCTTCTTGTTCCCGTCTGGTTGCCCTTCTGCCGCCCAGGGAACAGGCGCGTCCGGGCTGAGCGAGCCGTCCTTGTTGGTGAGCTGATGCCGAACCTCGGCCCATTTCTCGCACGACTCGATCCGCGTGAACAGATGGAGGAACTTGAAGTCGAAGCCGGCGTCCCGGCGAAACAATTCGAACATCCGCACCATCTGCGCCCAAAAAACAATAGTTCGGCGATGAAGGAGGACGCATGCCAAGTGTTCGACGAAAGAAAGTAGGTAAACATACCTGCTGCTCGACGCTCGCGCCGCTCTCTGGGCGAGCATGGACCTATTCCTAGATGCCATGCCATTTGTTGCACGCCGTTTGAATGCCTGCCCAATGGTTGGACATGGCCTTGGTGCCGCGGTCCATGTACGTGCTGGCAAACTCTGGGTCGACCAATTTGCGCTCGTCGAAAGCCGCCTTGATCCTCTTCCAGTACGTCTCAGTGTTCTGGTTCGCGCCGGTGATCAGGTCCATGCTCACGAGCTTCCATGCTTCAGCGAGGCACACATCCTCCCCCGACATCCACTTGATGCGGGGCTCGCCAGGCTTGCTGTTGGCCGATCTCGTCTTCCTCTTCTTTTTCCCTTTGCCCTTCGTCGGCGCGGGCACCGGCTCTTCCTCCTCGAGCTCCTCCTCGGGGTCCTCCTCCTCCTCCTCCTCCGCCTCCTCCTCCTCGGGGTCGACCTCGGCGTGGTCCATGTCGCCGGTGTCCTCCTCGTGCGCACCAAACCCAGGGCACGAGGCGGTCGTGGTGGAGTCGGTGTTGATTATGTCCTCCATCTCGGCCTCGGCGTTGTCGTACTGCAGTGCGGGCGTGAAGGGAAGAGGGCCTTGCCGAACGGCCGCGGACGAGCCGGAGTACGTCGGCGAGGGCACGTAGCCGTACTAGGCGTTGGGGTGGCCGGCGGAGAAGGAGGGCGTGCGTGGAAAGGTAGTGTTGGGGTTGAACCCGCCAAGGGCGTCGTCGTCGACGTACTCCGGTGAGGGCGCGTACCCCCACCCCGGCGAAGGGAAGGTCGGCGAAGGAAAGTGCGGGTCGCCCGGGGCGATTTGATGGCCAACGTCGTTGGGGAACCGGCCCGCGGGCTGTCTCCCCGGAAAGATCAGGCAGCGACACGACACCTCCTGCTCAACCGCCGTCGTTGCGTCCCGGGCTTTCTTCATGAGGAGCCTGTTGCGGCAATTGGCGGGCACCGCTTCCCTTCGCTCGACGTCGGCCTTCCAATTGGCGTTCGTCATCCCCGCCGGTCTCGCCATCGGCGCACGGGGTTTGCGGGGCTTGGCAACGACGGGGCCGGTTGCTTGGCGAGGGGCGGCGTACTTCTTTGGCGACATGGCGGCGAAGAAAGGGAAAATGGAGGGAAATGGAGAGAAGAATCGGCTGACGAAACGACGAGGGTAGAGGGAAATGGAGGGAAGTGGCGGGAAGTAGCAGCCGGTGTCACCGACACCTCGGTCCCACTTGCCTTTTCGCTTCAGCCGGCGCGCCCAGAAGACCGCCAGCATCCTGGGTTCGGCCTGGGTTTGTCGGCCCAAAAAAAGGCCTCAACCGACGAAAAACGACGTCCTGGGGCCGCGGCTGGAGGTTTTTTCGCCCGCGGAGATAAAAAAAGGGGCCAGGGGATCCTTTGGGGCCACGGCTAGAGATGCTCTAAGACCCCCGGTGTTGATTTCGTTGACATGGTAAGTGGTTCTGAAGCAGCTCAGCCCCCTTCTTTTGACTGGTACTACGGCCGACGAGCAACGTGTCGGGAGTAGTAATACACAGAAGACCAAGCCGCCAAGGCTGTAAAAAGTGGCAAAATAATATTTTGTATCTAAATACTACTACTCCATCTCATAATATAAAACATTTTTCAAGCAAGTTTAGCTTGCAAATATGGACGAAGTGAGTAGTTAAAACCCGGTGTATGTGACGTGCTTTTCACGTCACCTTGATTTTGATAGCCTTGATTGTGTTTAGTTGAGCTGCATATTTTTGAAAAGCTATTGTGAAAAACTGTTGTGGAAAAGTTAAAGGTTGTTTGGTCAAAACGATAGTGAAATTATAGATTTGGTTATGAATTGTCTGTAACTAGATGATTTCCTGCGTGACTGTCACGACGGGAATTTGAAGATTAAATTCATATCTATATGTATGAAGTAACTTATCTAAAGTCAAGAGCCACTATTTTTTAATGTACAAATGTTTCACGGTTGCACTATGTGTATGCCAAGAATATGCGTGTGGTTGGCATGGGTTGCAAAAATGTGATAACGAATGTTGACATGGCACATTTGTTGAGGTGAAAAGCCGCGTGTTGAGATACTGATGTAGTGAGAATCAACTATTTAAAAATAGTTTGGCGGTTCAGATAAATAGAATAACTCATCACCAAACGGTTTCAAGTACGTGCACTGTTTGTGGTATTCAGGATGAAAGTATTTTTCATGCCCTTCTGATCTGTCCTAAGGCGCGTGCTTTGCGTTTCCCCTTGAGGGATGTATGGGATATTCCAGGAGAAGAGATGTTCAGTTTTACGGGGCCGGATTGGTTTCTCATTTTGCTAGACTAGCTGGGGTCCCAGGTACGAGAGCAAGCTTTATTCATGTTTTGGAGAGCCTGGCATATGAGGAATGATATGATTTTTGGAAGAGGGAAAGAATCTGTGACTGATTCTGTTATCTTCGTCGAAAATTATTGGAAAACATTCACGACTGCCAATGCTTGTGTGAAAGTGGATCATAGCAACAAGGGTAAGAGGGTGATACATAATGAAAAGGACTTTAGTTCGACAACAACAACTCATGCTACCTGGAAGCCTCCGGATCCGGATTATATTAAGATAAATGTTGATGTTTGTTTTGTAGAGAGCATGAGATCTGCTTGTGTTGGGGTTGTCACTAGAAATCATTTGGGAGAGGTCCTAGTTTCATCATGGGACTATCTTCGATCGTGTTCCAGTGTGGATGAAGCAGAACTTCGTGCATGCCTTGTCGGTTTATACATAGGTATTACTCTTCATAAACCAATTATTTTGAAAACTGACTGCTCCTTTGCTGCATCTTTTCTAGCAAAAGATACTTTAGACATGTCTGCTCTTATGGATCTTAAAAAGGAAGCAATTGGCATCTCAAGATACATTGAGGATCTGAAGATTGTTAAGGTTGATAGGCTTGCAAATAAGGCGGCGCATGAGATGGCTAAATTTAGTTTTGATAGCAAATCCGATGGTGTGCTTTGGAATAGTGTACCACCATGCGTGTCTAGTTTTGTAATGAATGATTTCATGAATCTTTTTATCTAATCAATATATGGGTGGGGTTTAAAAAAACTATTTAAAAATAGTAGATGCCTTAGGCTTGAGTGAATATATTTTATATACAAATTGATCGTAAAGCAGTGATGTGAATATTTGTAGGTAATTGAACCATCATTTCACAATGAAAAACTATGATAATGTAGGTGATTCCTAGCTAACACATACACAATTCAACGACTATACTTTGTTCTGCATACATTTAAATAGATAATGATCTCATGATATTCTTACAAAGGACATGCATCATACAAAACACATATGGCTGAATTTGCAGCCAACTACAAATTGGTAGTAAAACACTTATTTGTAAGTTAATTGAGAAATAAATGAATTTTTTGGGAAGGAAAAAAATATATTTTAAATGTTGCCCTATATACATATACTATATCACTAATCCCCCTAAAATTGGAGGCCTCTCATTCAATTGAGGTCACCAATTTAGATTTGGGTCACCGATTTTGACCGGATCAACAATTTTTCACTCAATTATTTAAATCCTCTATAACACTAAGATTCCTATTTTTTAAGGCCTTACAAGCAATTGAGGTCTTAATTTGGAGTTGGGTCATCTTATTTTGATCGAGTCAACAATTTCACAATGAGCTCTCTCATTCATTTTTTAATACACTATGCCTCCTAATTTTAAAGCTTCTTTCGCCAATCCTTTATTTTGACTCCATAATCTCTAAATTCATTAAGCTATCCCATTTTTAAGCCCCTCATTCAACTCAACAATTTCATAACGAGCTCTCTCATTCATTTCTTAATACACTATGCTCTCTAATTTTAAAACTTCTTCTACCAATCCTTGATTTTGACTCCACCAATCCTTGTAGTGGCAATGGTTCGTTAAACTATCCCGTTTTAAAGCCACTCATGCAACTCTTCAATTTGGGTTGGATACATAATATATTTGGTTGTTCACCCTGGCTTCATGGTGAGATATCTCGATGAATGGGTGACAAAATGGAACTGCTGCCCATGACACGTTTAGTGATGGGGAACATTGCATGGGAAACAAAAAAATTCCTACCACTATAGGAATCATGCACTTTGCCGTCTGTCATGGCAGACGGCAAAGGGCACAACAGCGGATGACAAAAAATTAGGCCGAATAAACTCCGGGAAAGGGGTTCTTTGCCGCCTGCCCCTGCACAGCGGACGGCAATGATTCTTTGCCGTCAGCCTGCACACGGCGAAGAGGCTGGACGACCTACTACTAACAGCGCCATCGTCAGGTGGCTAATGCCCCCACCCCTTTGCCGTCTGTCGCCTGCCCTCCTTTGTTGTTTGCCGCCCGCCCCCTTTGCCATTTGCTGCCCGCCCCCCTTTGCCGTATGCCATGGTCACCCCCCGCTCCTCTTTGCCGTCTACCACGGTCGCCCCCCCTTTGCCGTCTGCCACCCGATGGCAAAGAGGCCATATGGCCCTAGCCTGGTGTTCCTAGGTTTCACAGGTGGCCGCCACGTGGCCACTTTGCCGCCCGTGCAGTATGCAAAGGGGCCTTTGCCGTCCGGGGCAGACGACAAAGAGGCTGTATTTCCTTTTTTTGTTTTTGTTACATTCAATAATTTTCAAACAAACAATATATGATATGTATATAATATTTCACATAAACAATGTCAACAGCCATATATGATCAACCAACAATTATACCAAATTAAAAGTATCAAATGCCACATTGTTCGCCATATTACAATATAGGTTCATCCATACATACATATAGTATCATCGATACAAATAACTCAATACATGAAAACAGAAAGTAAACCTAGCACTAAATCAAAGCAAGTTGTCGTGAACTCGTCTCAAATCTACAAAATTGGAAATAAGAAAGTTAGAAAAATAATACTAGAATTAAGAAGTAGAAGAAGATCTAGAATTAGAAGAAGATGAAGAAGATGAAGCCTGTTTGGTTCATGACTAACTTCGCCACAACTAACCTTAGACAAAGTGTGGCTGCCACAAAAGGTGTGGCTACCAAAATGGCCCACAAGTGTGGCATGATTTGGCAAAAACTTGAGTTTACGACACGTGGACCATATAACTAGAAAAGTGTGGCAAGCCACAAGTGTGGCAATGAACCAAACACATGCCTAAGGGGTTGTGGCATGACTAAGGTTAGACGTGGCAACCTTAGGTTGGGAACCAAACATCCCCAAAGAAGCGTTTTTCTCTCTCTCTGTCTCCTCTTGTTTTTCTTCTTCTTCTTGCTTATTTGCATCATTTGAGAGAAAACCTAGGTAATTATCATATTTTTTACCTAACTAAAATTATTGTGTCATTTTACAAGAAAATAAGCTAAGTTTATGGCATCTATGAGGTTACCTAGTCTATTATGTCATTTTTGAGTTAACTAAGCTTATTATGTGAGTGTGGAGGAAACAATGCTAAGTATAGGTCATTTTAGAGCTAACTTGGGTACAATATGCCATTTTGGAGGTAAGTAAGCTTACTATGTCATTTTAGAGGAAACAAAGCTAACTTAGGTAAAATATGACATTTGTCTAAGTGCTAAGTTTGTCTAAGTGCTATGTTCGTCTTTTTTGAGAAAATGAGCCAAGTAAGTGGCATATTAGGGCTTACCATCCTCGTCATCACGGAGGTGAAGCACTGGGGTTACTCGGGTAGTGCGATGCGGCTCGGAAGTTATGTTGTACCAAAGATCATTTGCGTTAGCATGATGACGCTGAAATGTTAAGACTAGTAACTAATGAACATTGAAATGAAACTCACCGTTCCAGCTGTGGTAATGACTGACATCGGCAGAGGGGTCTGGCTGGTCTTCTCGCACAAAGTCTGCACATTTGGTTTTCACAAGTCAATCATATTGGTTATTAATGAAAAGAACATGTAGTGCATGATTTGGCTAATATGAAGAAGAAACTTACCACGATGAGCTAGTACATGGCCTGGTTAGACGCATCATTCCATGCCCTCTCCTCCTCCAAAAACCTAGCCGTCCTCTCCTCCATATCCCTCTTCTCCTCCGCCGCCTGCCAGGCCTGTTCCGCCAGAAGCACCTAGGTTGTCTCTCGCTCTTTCTATAGAGCAGCCTGCAACACAACTCCTCATTAGCATTATAATCATGTTTGTTCGCACACACAATGTAATGGAGGAAAGCTATATGAGTCCGTATGGCTAACCTCGATGGCGAGCTCAACTGGTTGTGGATGAGGCAACATCTCAAGACAGGAGCTCGTTTGGCGTGCCTTGATCTCCTGGAGAGTGCTCGAAGACAGTATATGTCAATCTCCAATGGCTATCGAGCCATGGGGCCTCCCATGGCAAGCTATCATCACCAGGTCTGGATCAATAGGATGCTGGCTCGGGTTGAAGTCCTCCCCATTCACCGCCTTCCCCACATCTTTGTACCTCACGAGCTTATTGTGGGAGGAGATATTGGTGAAGTTCTCAGGATTATCGAGGTCAGACTCAGAGAATGCCTTGACCTTCTTGTATGAGGCAGTATGGGCCATGGCATAGAGGTCGTACACCTATGGAACCTCCGTCTTATTGTGATGAGCCCCTACAAGAGAGGAACAAAGTATTAATAATGGGTAAACCTAGCACTACAAGAATGAATTACAGGAATCATGAAGCAAACCACATACCCAGTTCCGCCCGAACTGATAAGTGTTGGTACTTCCTTGATGGTGTGGCACACCTTCCATTTGGGCACGCCATGCCTTGGCATCGTCGTGGACGACTCGCCATTGGTCAGAGCACCCTTCATTCACCAACGCCTCCCAACAATCCATCTTATCTGCACACCATCTCGGGGGCACCTAAGTTAGTAAAGAGAAATTTGAGAGCTACGCCTAGGAATCAAAGCAAGGAAACTAAGTACAAGGCCTTAAGAATAGGTAATTACCTTCATGTACTGCTCCTTGTCCTGAAACTTTCGGCGAGACGATGACTTGGCCTTGTTAATACGTTGCGAGGCATAGTAGTCTCGAACAAATTGCACCCGAGCATCATGCCGTAAGTTCTGTAGTAGGCGCGTGCACTCGTAATCGATAAGCTTTACCGCGGCCTCCTCACACCTGTAGAAGGTCTACAATCAAAAGAGACAACACTGATTAGTAAAATAACTAGCTATTATTTATTTTTAATTGTTTCAAGGAGAAATTACCAAGAACTTCTTGATCACCATGTCGGCCCTCGTGTGTCACACCACACCGTCAATCATCTCCTCCGGCAGGGCCGAGGCATCCAAGTAGTGCTCCATTTCAGTCCTACCTCTTCTTGCTGACCCTCGTCGAGCAACGTGACAATCCCTGGGAAGTTATGCCGTAAAATCACACCAAGGATGGAGTTGGGCCTACGGACATCCTTGGCATGAATCCACCCTATCGTGGTTTTGTCACGGCAGATGTCCGAAGACTTAGATTCGAGGCCACCGCTAAGGTGATGGACTCAAAGGGGTTGGTTGGGACGAAGGACACGAGTTTACCCAGGTTCAGCCCCTTGAGAAGAGGTAAAAGCCTACGTCCTGCTTGTGTTGTATTGATTGGAGTATCGATTACAAGGGAGCGGATTCGCTTGACCTAGCTCTCGATTAGTTGGTCTCTCTCTAAGTCGCCCCAGGTCTCGCCCATATATAGGAGGTCAAGACCATGGGTTACACAAGTCTCATACCAACTCTTACAACGTGTCTGAGTCTATCTCTATGTTGCCTTGCCTTCCCGAGCAAGCCGTCTCCGGGCGGCTTATCCACCCGGGTCTTCATGCCTTCTTTGTCTGGGCCTCACCTTGGCCCATCTTGGTAAGCCGCCAGACGTCTAGGCTTATGTCTTCAGGCCCATCCTTGGTCTGGCCTATGAGCCACCAGGTATGACCCGGGCCCACTTGGGAGGGTCTCACCACGGCGTTATATCCCCAACATTAGGCCCTAGGTTGATTTGAGCTTGCTCATTTCAACCTTTCATCTCACTTGGCGGTGAGTCTCACTCATTATCACCTAAAAGAAAGATAAAATGACCTGCCATGACATCATACCGGATATATCGAAAAGATTCCCTGATGACCGCAATGGATCTTTCCACTATTAAACTGACGGCCCGAAAATCGAGGCGTCCATCTCGGTCAATCAACCTCCTCTGCCTTGATTCTCGCACCCGGTTTCCACCTTTAGCCTATTAAATAGGACTGCAAAGGGTGGTCTTCATTTCTTTCTCCGCTTGCGCTTCTTCTTCTTCCTCTCAACACTGTAGCTCTAGAGTCTCTTGATCCGGTGAGGATTC
The DNA here is from genome assembly GCA_022496015.1 of Hordeum marinum. Taxonomy (NCBI): domain Eukaryota; kingdom Viridiplantae; phylum Streptophyta; class Magnoliopsida; order Poales; family Poaceae; genus Hordeum; species Hordeum marinum. The sequence goes on along the minus strand of CM039672.1, from coordinate 212,368,053 downwards.
CACACCATCGTCACACCAGGCCGCTGCATCAACCTGATCGGACCAGAGCACTGCCAGCGTCCGTCGCATCATCTCCGGTGAGTTCTTCTCCACCCCTAGATCTATAGCTCTTGGTAGGGTATTCATGGAGCTCCTTTGCCCGCTAGAACACGAGCTCTCCGCAATGTCAGACAATATGCAGATCAACGAACTTGTCAATGACCCCCTTTTCACTGTGATAGATCGTAGGAAGTAGATAATAGCATAGCACGGGTCAGTAGTTGCCCCCTTTGCTGTCTTCATACATTGCCAGTTCTTCTGTTCGTTGTTAGGTTAGAATAAACCTGCTTTTTTTCTCTGTTTTGTAGATCCATAACTATATAGATAGTTTGTGAAACCTGTTTTCCACACTTAGTAATATTTGCTTCGTTTCCTTGCAAACTTAACTCGCCAGTGAATCTCCGACTCTTGCATGAACCACTCCGGCGACTTAGCTTTATAGAACTTAGATTTCTTCCGCCGCCCTTAGTTGTCTATCACCTTCTAACTCAACACACATTGTTACCTTTCACAACTTTAAGTCGCCACCATGCCTCGTGCGTCCAATTCTTGTAGTTGGGTCGGCTCTGCCGTCACCGAAGAGTTTCTGAAGGATTTTGTAGACGCAGGGACCTTACCAGCCAAAGATGTCATCCATTGGCGGGTTCCACGCAATGAGATGAGATCTGTTCCCCAAGAGGGTGAAGTAGTTGTGTTCGTGGATCACCTCGTGCATGGTTTCAGTTCACCCGGCTCAAAAAATTTCTAAGACGCCCTTCATTTCTTTAAGTTGCGCCCTCAAGACATCGCCCCAAACTCCGTCTCAAACATGTGCAACTTCCAAATCCTCTGCGAAGTTTACTTACAAGAAGAGTCGTCCATTGGTCTCTTCCATGAGTTCTTCTACGCAAACCGCCAAGTTTAGAGCTTGGTGGAATCTCAATTCAGAGATGACGGGACGTGACCTTTCTGGCTGTTCGGATGCAAAGTCATCCCAAAGACTGGAATAAGACCTGGTTTTACTTCAAATACACCTCTCTAGAGGGAGAGCATTCGTTGTTGGGTTATCGTCCAAGCCGGCTCAAGACCACAACTGAACTCCCTGACCATCTGTCAGCCTCTGAACGGGTGAAGTATGCTCCGGCTCAAGCAAAGATTAAAGCCCTTATGGCCAACAAACTGACGGGGATTGATCTGACCCACTTTTGGATTTCTTGTAGAGTCATGCCCCTGAGCTAGCGAAGCTGTCTCATGTGCGAGTACATGGGTGAAGCTAATGACCCCCTCTGCTTTAATCCTACCATGTTGTCAAAAGATAACATCATGGCCGCCATCAAAAGCCTTGTTCATGAGTCTTCGGGATCTTGCCGTGCCACCGGGTTAGCACCTTCTATGTGGCAAACCTGGCCCCAAACGTAAGGGCGACTCTCGATATCCTTACTTCCGCGTTAGCTATCCATATATACTTTGCAATCTTTTGACCTCTTTCGATGGTTTTTACTCTCAGGCCAATTCCGGATTCTGGAAAATAAGTGCGTTCCTCCTCCAAAGAAATCAAAGGAGAAGACCGGCGGCCGAAAGAAGAAAACCACACCTCAAGAGCAGCCTGAAGCTGATGACTCTGAGGTAGAACTTGACTCTCTTGGCCGTCTCTTCATATGCCTTATAACCGTGATATTTCACACGACGAAACGGAGACAAGCCATGCCAACGTTCCTGAGGTAGCTTACGTTTCATCTGACTCAGAACCTCTTCCACCAGAGAAGATATGGCGGGTCGTCCGAAAAGTCCCATTTTCTCATCCTCTTGCTTAATTAGATCCCAACTTTCTTTTGAAAAAGCAACAACACCTCTCTCGACGCCAAACCCAGAGCACTGGCTTTGAAGACCTTATGGCCAGGTTGTCCAACTCTTCGGTTCAATAGAAACGGTTGGCTGAGGTATCTACTCAACTTGGCTTAGTTTTGTCACTCTTGCCTTTATAATTTGACTCTGTCTTATATTGTCTTAACTGTTTTCAGGAATGACCTCCTTCATCTGGCGACTCTACAACAACTGCTCTGCTGCCTCTGAAGATCAACCTAGAGTACGTGCCTTTCATGCTTATGTCCGAGCCTTTGTTATCTTTAAGGTTTAGACTATGACCTTCTGTGCTCTCCAGGGCTCAAGCAAAACGAAGGAAGACTAGCGGGTCTATTCCTGCTCCCAAGGCTCGAGAGCCAGCCAAGCTGGATTCTCCTGCACCGCACGTTGATCCCTCTGCGACCTCCAAGGATGCGCCTAAAGAAGCTCATTGTTCTGCCGAGCCGGCGGCCCATGACATGGTTCTTGAGAGTCTGTCGAGGACCAATTCTAAGCCGCCGAGCCCAATGGCTGTTGACGATTTGGTTACTCCGGACGTCATCATTACTGGTGCCGACTTCCATACTCCTCAACCTCATGTGTTGACAAAGCACACTGAGAAGCCTGAAGCCTCTGAGAAGCTAGACTTTGAGCTCCCCGCGCTGGAGAAGTTAACCGCTGATGAGCTTTACGCTGGTTATCTGAACCGCCTCTCCACCAGCCGGAACATGGAGCTCAAGCTTGTTAGCTTGATGAATAAGAAATATGAGGTACTCATGCTCTCTTTTCCTAATACCCTTACGTAGCCCCCAAGAGCTGGTTTAGTATTTGCTAATGGTAAACCGGGTCTTTCGAGTCTTGTTAGAAGTAGAAATACTGGGCCTCTAGCCCTCAACTATCGGCTTAGGAGTAGTTGTTCGAAGAGCCATCTGTAGCCCCCAAGGTCCGGCTTAACTTGATGAAGTTGAGCCAGAGCTTCATTGTAGATAGATCAAAGAGCCATATATAGCCCCCAAGGGCCGGCTTAACTTGATGAAGATGAGCCGGAACTTCATTGTAGATAGATTGAAGAGCCATCTGTAGCCCCCAAGTATCATCTTAACTTGATGAAGATGAGCCGAAACTTAATTGTAGTCTTGGAGAACAAACAGACATTAGCCCCCAAGTGTTGAGCATATTGCTTGCAATCTGCTTGAAACTTGCATTATATTGTTTTAATCTTCAGCATCTGGTAATATACCATCCTGGCGACTTAGCCTCAATTTGCTTTTATATGTCACAGGAAGCTTTAAACGAGGCCGAGTCTGAATTGACCGGCTTAAGGAGCAATCTAGCCACTTAGCAAGCCGCCCAAAGCGAAGCAGACGAGAAATGCCGGCTCGTTGCTGAACAGCTTACAAAGGTTAAAGCTGACTTTGCCAATTTCAAAAAATCTGCTGAGACGGAACAAACCGCCCTGGCTCAATGAGCAGACGATGCTGACCAGCGGATCATGGTTGTGTCCGATGAGCTACACGCCTTGAAGAGGCACATTGCGAAGATGTCTGCCGCCATCTTTGGTAAGTATGAAATACTTAGCCAATACTCTTGTGTGAATACTTATACCGGTAACTTATAGCTGAAAATCCATCTTATGCACGTCAAAGGAGCCGGCAACTTGCTACTGATAGCTTGTTGCCACTGAAAGCCGTCTACACCTTAACAGAGCAGCTGTATTGCGGAGCTCTCTGTACAATCAAGGCAATGCTCCATAAATATAGCATTCCCCAGACCATGAAGGGAGTCATAGAAGTGCTCTCCACCCTGCCAAAACAAATCCAGGAGCTCAAGAAATTAGCCGCCAAGAAAGGAGCCATCGTAGCCATAAGCCGGGCTTTGGCTTTCGCCCCAAAGTTGACTCCCGAAGAGATGATGGACGGGTTTCCATCGAAGAAGGATGACAGCTCAGATTTCACGAAAGCTGACTATGCCCGTTGCATGAAGGCTTCTGGAGTCCTTGCATCGGTGTTAGCAGAAGAAGTGGATCTGTCAACATACCAGGTGGCTTACAATGCCAAGAAGAAAGAGAGTACGCGACCCAACCTTTGAGGCCAAGGACTTAACTCCTGCCCGCCGTAAGCACCACTTCGCTCCTGATCTTGACCCGTCCCCCCTCTTTGAAGTGGCAAACTTTGCGGATTTAACCAACTGCAACTGGGATGTGGAGAATCTCCAAATCATGGAAGTCGAAGACCCGCCGCAGGGTGACCCGCCATCCAACTGAAGACCTTGGTAGCGTCGTGGATAATCCGGCCTTGTGACCCGCCATAGGGCGGTGTAAAAAACTTTGAGTCATCGCTTTTGAGCTCCGCGGAGAGCATTGTAATAGGCTTGTAGTAAACTTTGTCTTGCCTGAACTGTGTCATCATGCACATATGAAATCGTTCGGCTTAACATATTACATCTGCCTTGTGCTCTCAACTCATATCGGATGTTTGTGGCGGCTCTTGGTAATTAACCACCATGCGAGAATAGAATAATTTTCGCATTGTTAGTAGGGTGGCTTAAGATAGCGCAACCCAAAGATGCTATATCTTTCCTGACTTGTTTGTTTATTAACTCATGTGCCGGTTCTTTTGGGTTGACTCACCACTTAAAACTCCTTAACAGTACAGGGTCTCTATCGAGATTGTCCGTCAATTTCTTTGAGTGGCTCAGGGTCTCTAAGCGAGATTAACTGACAAGAAGTGTGACATCCCAGAAGAGACACGGCAGGGCATAAGTACCTTGATAGCCCATAAACTGCCTCTCACGTGACATAAATCCATCGTTTTAACCTTAAACAGTGGAGGGTCTTTGAAAGATTAACTGTCTAAGAGTACAAACAGGCCACATAGCGGAGAGTCGGCAGTAGATGGGAGAGTTTATCCTTGCTTTCCGTAGGCCAACCCTCACGTGACAAGAGCCGCCGTTTTAACCTTAACCAGTACGGGGTCTCTATTGAGATTGGGCGTCAATTTCTTTGAGTCGGCTCAGGGTCTCCAGGCGAGATTAACTGGTAAGAGTTCGGTGGGTCACCTACCGGAGCAGCATCAGCTTACAGGCAGGTTTAACCCTGTTTGGTTAAGAGCCGATCAAGAGGGTGTGTAAGCTAAACCCGGCGGGTTGGAAGCCCCCAAGTGACCTTTGTTGATGGAGTCAACTATTTGGCTTAAGAGCTGGCCGATAGGGTGTGATAAGCTAAACCCGGTGGGTTGGAAGCCCCCTGGACAGTCTTGTTGACGGAGTAAACTATTTGGCTTAAGAGCCGATCAATTGGTTGTGATAAGCTAAACCCGGTGGGTTGGAAGCCCCCTGATTGACCTTTTTTGCGCAGACTGAGATATGCGAAATGGTAGAGGCCCCGGCTTGCAGGGATGCCAACTTTATTCATATATAGATGATATGTACAATGATGGGATACAATGCCAAGTCTTGACAACTTGAGTATAGTAAGGCCATAGATGCGCTATGTTCCATGGCCGGCGGGTCTCTTGCCCAGAAGTGTTTGAGTCGTCTCGGATGTCAATGAGGTAGTACGACCCGTTGTTAAGATTTCTGCTGACCACGAAAGGTCCTTCGCATGGAGGGGACAACTTGTGTGCATCTGTCTGATCTTGAATCAACCGCAACACTTAGTCGCCTTCTTGAAACGTCCGGGTCTTGACTCTGCAGCTATGATAGCGACGCATGTCTTGCTGATAAATCGCCGATCGAGCCGCCGCCAGATCACATTCTTCCTCCAAGGCATCCAACGCATCTTGACGTGCCATTTCATTGTCCGCCTCAACGTAAGCCGCCACTCATGGCGAGTCATGACGGATATCGCTTGGTAACACGACTTTTGCACCGTAAACCATGAAGAAAGGTGTATAACTTGTTGATCTGTTGGGAGTGGTTCTAATGCTCCATAAGCCGGACGACAACTCCTCCACCCAACAACCCGGCGTTCGCTACAAAGGAACCATAAGCCGGGGCTTGATACCTCTCAAGATTTCTTGGTTAGCGTGCTCTACCTGACCATTTGATTGTGGATGAGCAACCGCAGAAACATCAAGTCGGATGTGTTCACTTTCACAGAACGCTCGCATACCCCCTTGGATAGGTTGGTACCATTATCTGTGATGATACTGAGAGGGTAACCAAAATGGTGGATCAACTTTTTAACAAACTGAACCGCCGTAGCCGCGTCACACTTGCTAACCGGCTCAGCTTCTACCCACTTGGTAAATTTGTCAACCGCCACCAAGAGGTGGGTCTTCTTGTCCTTGGATCTCTTGAAAGGCCCGACCATATCAAGCCCCCAGACTGCAAACAGCCAGGTAATTGGAATCATGCGCAACTCTTGAACCAGGACATGAGCACGCCAGCCAAACTTTTGACATCAGTTGCACTTGCGGACCAAGTCTTCTGCATCCTTATGAGGTTTCAGCCAAAAGAAGCCATGTCGAAAGGCCTTGGCCACCAAAGATTTTGTGCTGGCGTGATGACCACAATCACCAGCATGAATTTCATTCAGGATTTCCTTGCCCTCTTCAGGTGAGACACAACATTGAAACATGCCAGTGACGCTGCACTTATGTAACTCGCCATTGACTATTGTCATAGACTTAGACCGCCTGGTTATCTGTCTGGTGAGATTTTCATCATTAGGTAACTCGCCGCGAGTCAAGTACGCCAAGTAAGGCACAGTTGAGTCAGGAATAGCATGTAGATCCGCCACCAACTGTCCCTTCGGGTCAGGAATAGCCAAGTCTTCCTTTTAAGGTAACTTAATTGATGGGTGATGTAGTACATCTAAGAAACGTTAGGCGGCACCGGCCTACATTGAGAACCCAGCCTTGATAGGGTGTCAGCCGCCTCGTTCCTGCGACGATCATTATGATCCACCTAATAACCCTTGAAGTGACCAGCGATGACATCCACCGCCTGACGATAAGCCCCCATCTATGGGTCCTTGGAGTCCCAAGTGCCTGAAACTTGCTGGGCTACGAGATCTGAGTCGCCGAAGCATCTAACCTGGCTCAGGTTCATCTCCTTAGCCACCCTGAGGTCATGAAGCAGAGCTTCGTACTCAGTTGCATTGTTAGCAGAAGGAAACATCAACCTTAGAATATAATAGAACTGATCACCTTTGGGGGAAGTCAAGACAACCCCTGCCCCTGATCCTTCCAGTTGCCTGGATCCATCAAAGTGGATTGTTCAGTATGTGTTATCCGGCTTTTCTTCGGGCGCTTGACACTCAGTCCAGTCATTTATGAAATCCACCAAGGCTTGTGACTTGACCGCCGTGCGAGGCACGTATTTCAAATTGAGAGGTCCAAGCTCCAACGCCCACTTAGCAATCCTGCCAGTGGCCTCTCTGTTTTGAATTATGTCTCCCAACGGGGCAGAGCTAACCACTGTAATTTGGTGCCCTAGGAAATAGTGCTTCAGCTTGCGATTGGCCATGAACACCCCATATACCAGCTTCTGCCAATGTGGATACCTCTACTTGGATTCCATGAGGACCTCACTGATATAGTAAACCGGCCTCTGAACCGGATATTCCTTTCCTGCCTCCTTACGCTCAACAACGATTGTGGCGCTGACTGCCCTATTATTAGCCGCCACGTATAAGAGCAAGGGTTCCTTCTCAACCGGAGTGACTAAGACCGGCAGCTCAGTGATCTGTCTCTTGACTGCCTCAAACGCTTCACCTGCCGCCGTATTCCAGAAAAATTTGTCCGTCTTTTTCATCATCTGGTATAAAGGGATGGCCTTGTCACCAAGGCGGCTTATAAACCGGCTTAACGCAACAATCCGTCCTGCCAGGCGCTGAACATCATTGATGCATGCTGGCTCAGACAGGGAGGTGATAGCCTTGATCTTATCCGGGTTAGCTTCAATGCCACACTCAGAGACTAGAAATCCCAAGAGCTTGCCTGCCGGAACGCCAAAAATACACTTAGCCGGGTTAAGCATCATCTTGTAGACTCATAAATTATCGAAAGTCTCCTTCAGGTCGTCAAGCAGAGTCTCCTTCTTCCTTGACTTGATCACAATATCATCCACATATGCATGAACGTTGCACCCAATTTGGCTGTGAAGACAGTTTTGTACACAACGCGGGTAAGTCGCCTGGGCACTCTTGAGCCCAAAAGGCATAGACACGTAGCAGAAGGCACCAAAAGGCGTGATGAAAGCCATCTTCTCTTGATCCTTCACTGCCATCTTGATCTAATGATAACCAGAATAAGCATCCAAGAAGCATAAACTCTCACAACCCGCCGTTGCATCAATGATCTGGTCAATATGAGGGAGAGCAAACGGGTCAGCCAGACAGGCCTTGTTAAGGTCCGTGTAGTCCACACACATACGCCAGTGCCGTTTTTCTTGAGTACTAGCACCGGGTTGGCAAGCCACTCCGAGTGAAAGACCTCGACGATGAAACCTGCTGCCAAAAGCTGGGCTACCTCTTCTCCAATGGCCTTGTGTCTCTCCTCATTGAACTGCCGTAAAAACTGCTTGACTGGTTTGAATCTAGGATCCACATTAAGGTGATGCTCAGCGAACTCTCTCGGTACACCCGTCATGTCAGAAGGCTTCCACGCAAAGATGTCCCGATTCTCATGGACGAATTCGATGAGCGCGCTTTCCTATTTGGGATCCATATTGGCTCTGATAGTGAACTGCTAAGATGAGTCGCCCGGAGTGAAATCCACCAATTTGGTATCACCTGCCAAAAATTTGAGGGGCGTCTCAGACTGTGTGGTGGGCTTTTTGAGCAGAGTCATGTCCTCCGGGTCAACATTTTCCTTGTAAAACTTGAGCTCTGCCTCAGCACAACTAGATTCTGCATAAGCCGCGTCTCCTTCCTCGCACTCAATATCCATCTTCCGATCACCATGAACAGTAATCGTCCCGTTCAACCCGGGCATCTTGAGCTGCAAGTAGACATAACAAGGCCTAGCCATGAACTTGGCATAAGCCGGTCACCCGAACAAAGCATGATACAGGCTCTTGATTTTTACCACCTCAAACCACAAGGATTCCACCCTGTAATTGTGCTCGTCACCAAAGGCGACTTCCAGAGAGATCTTACCCATTGGGTAAGCCGACTTGCCAGGCACCACACCATGAAAGACTATCGAGGAAGGCCTAAGATCTTTATCGAGCAACTTCATCCGTCGGAAGGTGTCATAGTATGGGATATTGATGCTGCTGCCCCCATCCTGAGTACCTTAGTGAACACATATCCTCCCACTTGGGGGGCGACCATCAGAGCCAGCCGCCCCGGGTCATCAACACGTGGCGGGTGATCCTCCCGGCTCCAAGTTATGTCATACTCAGACCACTTCAAGTACCGTGCTAGAGCCGGCGTGATCGCATTAACCACCCGCTTGCGCAACTTCTGATCTCGCCTGTCAAGGCTGGTCATAAAAACATGGTACTGACCTGAGCTGAGCTGCTTTGGATTACTCTGATACCCAGATTGGTTATTTTGTTGCTGATTGTTACCACTAGAGTGCTGATGATGTCCTCCTTGGTTGCCCTGGCCCTGATGGCCAGATCTTGAACTAACGGACCCAAACCCGGCTCCTGACCCGCCTGGTCCTGAGCCGCTAGGCAGGCCACCATCGTTGTTATGCTGCCGCATGCTGTAGTCCTTGAACTTTCGCATAATGTGGCAATTACCCCACGTGTGACCCGCCGGTCTATCGGGCCGACCGTGCTCCGGACAAGGTTTATTGAGCATCTCCGCCAAATTAAAAGGAGTCTTACCCTTATTAATATAATGTCACTTATGATTTGCATGTGATGTTAATCCTTTTATGCACCTTGTTTTGCTTAGGACGATGGTAGAATTATAAGGTGATCCCTCACTAAAATTTCAAGATAAAATTGTGTTCTCCCTGAGTGTGCACCGTTGCGAAAGTTTGTCGTGTCGAGACACCACGTGATGATCGGGTGTGATAGACTGTACGTTCACATACAACGGGTGCAAGCCAGTGTTGCACGTGTAGAACACTCGAGTTAAACTTGACGAGTCTAGCATGTACATACATGGCCTCGGAACACAAGAGACCGAAAGGTTGAACATGATTCATATAGTAGATATGATCAACATGATGATGTTCACCATTGAAACCACCTCAACTCACGTGATGATCGGACTTGAGTTGGTGAATCGTGATCATGTATCACTGGATGATCGGAGGGATGTCAATTTGAGAGGGAGTTTTAAGTAATTTGATTAACTGAACTCATTATCTTGAACAATAGTCTTAGTAACCTTTGCATATTTATGTTGTAGATCAATGTCTCGCGCAGTAGTTCCCCTAAATTATAATGCGTTCCTAGAGAAATCCAAGTTGAAAGATGATGGAACTAACTTTGTCGACTCAGCCCGTAATCTGAGGATTATCCTGATGGCTTCCCAGAAGGCTTATGTCCTTGATGCACCGCTTGGTGACCCACCCACTCCCGTGTCATCCAAACACGTTAAGAACGCTTGGGAGGCACGTTCTGGAGATTACTGAATAGTTTAATGTGCAATGTTGTATGGCTTAGAACCGGGACTTAAAAGACGTTTTGAACGTCATGGAGCCTATGAGATGTTCTAGGAGTTGAAGTTTATCTTTGACAAGAATGCCTGGATCGAGAGGTATGAGACCTCTGATAAGTTCTATGCTTGCAAGATGGAGGAGAACAGGTCTATCAGTGAACATATACTCAGAATGTCTGAGTATTTGAACCTTCTGGCTGAGTTAGGGATGCCCCTTCCGCCAGAGGCGATGACTGACAGAGTTCTTCAATCATTTCCATCTAGCTACAAGAGTACATACATGGCCTCGGAACACAAGAGACCGAAAGGTTGAACATGATTCATATAGTAGATATGATCAACATGATGATGTTCACCATTGAAACCACCTCAACTCATGTGATGATCGGACTTGAGTTGGTGAATTTGGATCATGTGACACTCAGATGACCCGAGGGATGTCAATTTGAGTGGGAGCTTTAGTAATTTGATTAACTAAACTCGTTATCTTGAACAATAGTCTAAGTAACCTTTGCATATTTATGTTGTAGATCAATGGCTCGCGTAGTAGCACCCCTGAATTTTAATGCGTTCCTAGAGAAAGCTAAGTTGAAAGATGATGGAAGTAACTTTGTTGACTAGGCCCGTAATCTGAGGATTATCCTCATGGCTTCCCAGAAATCATATGTCCTTGATGCACCGCTTGGTGACCAACCAGAAGACATGTCTTCCGAAGACGTTAAAAATGCTTGGGAGGCACGTTCTGGAGATTACTCAATAGTTCAGTGTGCAATATTGTATAGCTTAGAACCGGGACTTCAAAGATGTTTTGAACGTCATGGAGCATATGATATGTTCCAGGAGTTGAAGTTTATCTTTCAGAAGAATGCCCGGATCGAGAGGTATGAGACCTCTAATAAGTTCTATGCTTGCAAGATGGAGGAGAACGGGTCTATCAGTGAACATATACTCAGAATGTTTGGGTATTTGAACCTTCCGGCTGAGTTAGGGATGCCCCTTCTGCCAGAGGCGATGACTGACAGAGTTCTTCAATCATTTCCATCTAGCTACAAGAGCTTCGTCTTGAACTATAACATGCACGGGATGACCAAGTCAGTCGTCGAGTTGTTTGCGATGCTGAAAGTCGCCGAGTCTGAAATCCAGAAAGAGCATCAAGTGTTAATGGTCAATAAAACCACTAGTTTCAAGAAGAATGGCAAGGGCAAGAAGTGTAACTCCAAGAAGAGTGGAAAAGTAGTTGCCCCTCCCGTGAAGAAACCCAAGGGTTGACCCAAGCCAGAAATCGTGTGCTTTCATTGCAAGGGAACTAGTCACTGGAAGCAGAACTGCCCCAAGTATCTGGCCAATAAGAAGGCATCCAACACCAAACAAGGTATATATGATATACATGTTATTGATGTGTACCTTACCAGCTCTCGTTGTAGTGCCTGGGTATTTGATACCGGTTCGGTTGCTCACATTTGCAACTCAAAGCATGACCTATAGAATAGATGGAGACTGGTTAAGGACGAATTGATGAGGCGCATGGGAAATGGTTCCAAGGTTGATGTGATCGCCGTCAGCACGCTCGCTCTTCGACTACCATCGGCATTAGTGATGAACCTGAGTAATTGTTATTTAGTGATTGCATCAAGCATGAACATTATATCTAGATCTTGTTTATTGTGAGACGATTACTCATTTAAATCAGAGAATAATGGTTGTTCTAGTTATATGAGTAATATCTTTTATGGTCATGCACCCAATGTGAGGGGTTTATTTCTACTGAATCTCGATAGTGATGATACACATGTTCATAACATTGATGCCAAAAGATGTAGAGTTGATAATAATAGTACCACTTTCTTGTGGAACTACAATTAAGGTCATATTGGTGTAAAACGCATGAGGAAACTCCATGCTGATGGACTTTTGGTGTCACTTGATTTTGAATCGCTTGACACATGTGAACCATGCCTCATGGGTGTAAGAGCACATTTCTCCATGTGTGGTTTTGGTAATTGATGACACCCCTATGGACTAATGGTTGCCTTGAGTTGTATTCGAAGGATTTGTCCATAGGCACTTCTTGAAGTCCACCTGTTGGGTTTCAAGGAGTTTATATGATGACCAAGGTGGTATTCAAGGTTTATCCAAAGATTGGTCATGTGAGAGTTGAGCTTATTGCAAGCATGTCTTGAAGAAGGAGATTGTGTGAGCATTCATGATTACCTTCAAGACATCATCTTTATGAAGAGGTAAGATAAGATACAAGGTTGATCAAGACTAAGTCAAAGAGTGAATCAAGTGATCAACACACAAAGCGTACAAGATGTACCTAGAGGGATCAAGTGATCCCATGGTATGGTAAGCATTGTCCATTACACTTTGTGTACTAACCCATGTTCCTTGTGAGAGTTCTTTGTGGGGCTAGGCATATTTCCGTGGGATTGCATCAAGAGGAAGATCCCATACAACCCATGGAATATGACATCAAGTGGTGATAATTATCAAGGTTGCGGTGTGCAAGTTCAAGTGAAGCATCACAGAGAGATGAGGCTTGAATCTTGCCGTCCATTGTGGTGTCAATAGACTTTTGAAGATGTGCCGAATACTGGCTCACCCATAGTGGAGTATGGGGGAGCAATCATCTAGCCTTCATCAAGGAAACACAATCAAGAAAGGTGGTCCATCTTGAGGAAGTCAAGATCGTCATCATCTAGCTCAAGTGGACTATGTGCAAGGCTAAGGTTTGACCTTGATAGGGTTTTCTATTTTACCAGTCTCATGGTGATAGTTGAGAGACCGGGTTATAAGATCGATTGCCGTACTATGAAGGGGGGCTATCAAGTGAGTAGCTTGATTGTATCGTTCATTGAGAGCTCAAACCATTGCATTCTTGGCACCATCATCTTTCTTGGTTCTTGGTTGGATTTTCTATATGTGGTTTCTTGATCTTGTGGTTATCTTCATGACAAGCTCTAGTACATCGAAAACGGATTTCATATGCTTCGTCTATTGCGTTTTTGGTGTTGGAAGTTTTACCGGTCTTATACGAGGAAGGGTTCTCACCATTTTCTTATGGTCCTTTTCTCATTTGCTTCTAATTGATATTTCAATCAATATTATGTTATCCCATGTCGTTAGCTTTCCAACAAACTTTGTTTCGTTGAATTCAGAGTCTGTTTGCAAAAGTTGTGGCAGTTTTGGTGTTCTTAAAAGGCTGCAACGGTACTACCACGGCTAGAGCGGATGTAATTTTTTACTACCGCTCTGGAGCGGTACTACCGCAGCTCCAAGAGCGGTACTTCCGCTCCAGACCAAAATCTCGTGTTAAGTCCAGCTATGGTAGGCGCAGATGTAATTCTTTAGTACCGCTCGCAAGCAGTAGTACCGCTACCCATAACGGTAGTGCCGCTATCTATAGCGGTAGTACCGTGAGGACGAGCGGTAGTACCGCTCCGACGGTTCTACTGGCCTTTTGCCTCCTCGGTGTTGTTTTTCAAAGTGGTACTACCGCCCTAGCGGTAGTACCGCTCCTTGGAGCGGTAGTACCGCTCTGTGCGGGCTGTGAGGATAACGGTTGGATTTTCCCCACCTATAAAAGGGGGTCTTCTTCCCCAATGGACTTTATCCTTTGAGCTCATGTTCTTCCCTCATTGTTGACCTTCTTTGAGCTTGCTATCTCTCAATCCCTCCAATGATTCTTGCTCCTTTTTGAGGGAAAAGAGAGAGGAGATCTATTCCACATTTCCACCAATCACTTTCTCTTCTATGTGAGGGGAACCCATTGGATCTAGATCTTGGAGTTCTTCGTGTTCTTCTTTGTTCTTCCTCTCACTTTCCTCCATAGCATTAGTTGTTGTGATGGGATTTGGGAGAGAAGGACTTGGGCACTCCGTGTGCCCTTGCCATTGCATTTTGTGCATAGGTTTGAGTTCTCCACGGTGATACGTGGAAGTGAAGTTTGAGAAGCTTATTACTCTTGGGTGTTTGTGCACCCTAGAGCTTGTTCCTCTTTGGTACCTTGGCGCCCTAGACGGCTTGTGTTGTCTCGGAGCTCAATCATTGTGGTGCAAATCTCTGGGCAAGCGTCGGGGTCTCCAATTAGGTTGTGGAGATTGCCCCGAGCATTTGAGGTCACCTCGGAGCCATAGTCCCTTGTGGTGAAGCTTCGTGGTGTCGTTGGGAGCCTCCAATCAAGTTGTGGAGATTGCCTCAACCTTGTTTGTATGAGTTCGGTGACCACCCTTAAGGGTCCCTTAGCGGAATCATGACATCTTGCATTGTGCGAGGGCGTGAGGAGATTACGGTGGCCCTAGTGGCTTCTTGGGGAGCATTGTGCCTCCACACCGCTCTGAATGGAGATTAGCATCTACAAGGGTGTGAACTTCGGGATACATCGTCATTTCCGCGTGCCTCGGTTATCTCTTACCCAAGCCCCTTTACTTATGCACTTTACTTTGTGATAGCCATATTGTTTCTACTTATATATCTTGCTATCACCTAGTTGTATATCTTGCTTAGCATAAGTTGTTAGTGCACATAGGTGAGCCTAGTTGTTTTAGGATTTGGGCTTGACTAATTAAACGATAGTTTTATTCTGCATTTGTTCAAACCTAAACCGTAATTATTTTAATGCGCCTATTCACCCCCCTCTAGGCGACATCCACATCCTTTCAATGGGCAAGATGACTAAAACTACGTTCTCTGGAACAATGGACCGGGCAAGTGACTTGTTGGAAATCATACATACTGACGTGTGCGGTCCAATGAGCATTCAGACAATCAGTGGATATCGTTATTTTCTCACCTTCACTGATGACTTCAGTAGATATGGGTATATTTACTTGATGAAGCACAAGTCTGAAACATTTGAAAAGTTCAAGCAATTTCAGAGTGAAGTTGAGAGTCATCATAACAAGAAGATTAAATTCCTACAATCTAATCAAGGAGGAGAATATCTGAGTTATGAGTTTGGCTGTCACTTAAGACAATGTGGAATTGTTGTTGGAAATATGCCCTAGAGGCAATAATAAATTAGTTATTATCATATTTCCTTGTTCATGATAATCGTTTATTATCCATGCTATAATTGTATTGATCGGAGACTTAAATGCATGTGTGGATACATAGACAAAACCATGTCCCTAGTATGCCTCTAATGGACTAGCTCGTCAATCAAAGGATGGTTAAGGTTTCCTAGCCATGGACATGAGATGTAATTTGATAACGGGATCACATCATTAGGAGAATGATGTGATGGATAAGACCGAAACTACAAACATAGCATATGATCGTGTCAGTTTATTGCTACTGTTTTCTGCATGTCAAGTATATGTTCCTATGACCATGAGATCATGCAACTCACGGATATCGGAGGAGTGCCTTGTGTGTATCAAACGTCGCAACGTAACTGGGTGACTATAAAGGTGCTCTACAGGTATCTCCGATGGTGTCTGTTGAGTTGGCATGGATCGAGACTGGGATTTGTTACTCCGTGTAACGGAGAGGTATCTCGGGGTCCACTCGGTAATGCAACATCACAATAAGCCTTGCAAGCAATGTGACTAATTGTTAGTTGCGGGATCTTGTATTACGGAACGAGTAAAGAGACTTGCCGGTAACGAGGTTGAACTAGGTATGGAGATACGGACGATCGAATCTCGGGCAAGTAACATACCGAAGAACAAAGGGAACGTTATACGGGATTAACTGAATCCTTGACATAGAGGTTCGACCGATAAAGATCTTCGTAGAATATGTAGGAACCAATGTGGACGTCCAGGTCCCGCCATTGGTTATTGACCGTAGAGGTGTCTCGGTCATGTCTACATAGTTCTCGAACCCGCAGGGTCTGCACACTTAATGTTCGGTGACGTTTCGGTAGTGTAGAGTTATGTATGGTGGTGACCGAAGTTTGTTCGGAGTCCCGGATGAGACCCCGGACGTGATCCTGGACGTCACGAGGAGCTCCGGAATGGTCTGGAGGAAAGATTCATATATAGGAAGTCCCAGTTTGGTTTCCGGAAAAGTTTCGGGCTCATCGGTAGTGTACCGGGAGTGCCGGTAGTGTACCGGGAGTGCCGGTAGTGTACCGGGAGTGCCGGTAGTGTACCGGGAGGCCTCCGGGAGGGGTATTTCGACCCCAAGAGGTCCATGGGCTGTGGGAGAATAATAACCAGCCCTTAGTGGGCTGGGAAAACAGCCACAAAGGCCCATGGCGCAGGAGAGAAAGTCCTAAAGCAAAAAGTGGAAAATCAGCCAATAGGAGGCAATCCTACTCCAACTAGGATTGGAGGTGAAGTAGGATTGCTCCCACCTCCTATTTCGGCCGACCCAAAGGCCTTGGCTGCCTCTCCTCTCCTCTCCTCCTATATATACTAGTGGATTGGGTGGTTTTTGGACAGAATTTCCGGCCACGTGCTACCCATTTCACCGGTGCACAGTTTCTCCTCTAGATCGGTTTTCCGCAGCGCTTAGGCGAAGCCCTGTCGGAATCACTCCACCACCATCACCGGAGCGCCGTTATGCTGCCGGTGAACTCTCTCTCCTCTCCACCTCCTCTCGCTGGATCGAGACGGTGGAGATCGTCATCAAGCTGCACGTGTGCTGAACGCGGAGGTGCCGTCCGTTCGGCGCTAGATCGGAAGGACCGTGATCGAGATCGCGAGACAGTTCGTGATGAGATCGCGGAACGGATCATGATGAGTTCGCGGGACAGATCGTGATCAAGATCGTGAGACGGATCGTGATGAGATCGCGGGACGGATCGTGATGAGTTCACGGGACGGATCATGATTGGATCGCGGGACGGATCGTGATGAGATCGCGGGACGCTCTGCGATTTGGATCGCAAAGATGTTCGACTACACCAACCACGTTTCTTAACGCTTCCCGCTTAGCGATCTACAAGGGTATGTAGATCCACTCTCCCTCTCGTAGATGCTCATCACCATGGATAGGTTTGCGTGTGCGTAGGAATTTTTTTTGTTTCCCATGCGACGTTCCCCAACAGTGGCATCATGAGCTAGGTTGATGGTTCGATGAGATCTCGAGTAGAACACAAAAGGTTTGTGGGCGTTGATTCTTAGATTGCTTCCTCCCTTGGTCCTATTTTGGTTCAGCGGGATTATGAGATGAAGCGGCCTGGACCAACATTACTCGTACGCTTACGAGAGACCGGTTCCGTCGACGCAACTTGTTGCCTAGATGGCTTGCGGGTGACAGTTTCTCTCACTTTAGTTAGATCGGATTCGACAAAGGCGGTCCTTGAGAAGGTTGAAAAGCAAACTAGTGTATCACCGTTGTGGTTTATGCGTAGGTGAGAATCGTTCTTGCTAGATACCCATAGCAGCCACGTAAAATATGCAACAACAATTAGAGGACGTCTAACTTGTTTTTGCAGGGTATGTTGTGATGTGATATGGCCAATTACATGATGAGATATATGTGATGTATGAGATGATCATGTGATGTATAGATTATCACGACTTGCATGTCGATGAGTACGGCAACCGGCAGGAGCCATAGGGTTGTCTTTAATTATTGTATGACCTGCGTGTCAATCATTAAGCGCTATGTAATGCTTTACTTTATCGCTACGGTAGCAATAGTAGTAGAAGCATGCAGGGCGTGACAACCCCAATGGCAACACATTGATGGAGATCAAGATGATGGATATCATGGTGTTGTGCCGGTGACGATGGAGATCATGCCGGTGTTTCGAAGATGGAGATCTTAAACACAAGTTCATGGCCATATCATGTCACTTATGAATTGCATGAGATGTTAATACTTTTATGCACCTTGTTTTGCTTAGTACGGCGGTAGCATTATAAGGTGATCCCTCACTTGAATTTCAAGATGAACTGTGTTCTCCCCGAGTGTGCACCGTTGCGAAAGTTCGTCGTGTTGAGACACCACGTGATGATCGGGTGTGATAGACTCTACGTTCACATACAACGGGTGCAAGCCAGATTTGCACGCGCAGAACACTCGGGTTAAACTTGATGAGCCTAGCATGTACAGACATGGCCTCGGAACACAAGAGACTGAAAGGTCGAACATGAGTCATATAGTAGATATGATCAACATGATGATGTTCACCATTGCAGCCACCTCAACTCACGTGATGATCGGACTTGAGTTGGTGAATTTGGATCATGTATCACTCGAATGATCGGAGGGATGTCAATTTGAGTGGGAGTTCTTAAGTAATATGATTAATTGAACTCATTATCATGAACATAGTCAAAGTGTCTTTGCAAATTATGTTGTAGATTACTAGCTCGCGTTGTAGCTCCCTTGTATTTTTATATGTTCCTAGAGAAATAGAATTGAAAGATGTTGGTAGCAAAATTGCGGACTGGGTCCGTGATCTGAGGATTGTCCTCATTGCTGCACAGAAGGCTTATGTCCTTAATGCACCGCTTGGTGCGCCACCCCATCTAGCGTCGTCTGTAGATGTTGTGAACATCTGACAGGCACGTTTCGATGACTACTTGATAGTTTAGTGCGTCATGCATTACGGCTTAGAATTGAGGCTCCGAAACGTTTTGAACGTCACGGAACATATGAGATGTTCTAGCAGCTGAGATTGTGATCTCAGGCTCGTGCCCGTGTTGCGAGATATGAGATCTCCAACAAGATTCTTTGCCTGTAAGATGAAGGAGAATAGCTCAATCGTTGAGCATGTACTCAGATTGTCTGGGTACTACAATCGCTTGAATCAAGTGGGAATTGATCTTCCAGATAAGATAGTGATTGATATAGTTCTCCAAGTCACTGTCACTGAGCTACTAGAACTTGGTGATTAACTTTAAAATGCCAGGGAAAGAAATGTTGATCCCTGAGCTGTTCGCGATGTTTGACACCGCGAAGGTAGAAATCAAGAAGGAGCATCAAGTGTTGATGGTTAATCAAACCACTAGTTTCGAGAAGGGCAAGAGCAAGGAGGGAAACTTCATGGATAGCAAGTCAGTTGCTGCTCCAGTGAAGCAACCCAAAGTTGAACTCAAACCCGAGACTAAGTGCTTCTGTTATGAGGTGAGCGGTCGCTGAAGCGGAACAACCCTAGATACTTGGTAGATAAGAAGGCTGGCAACATTGACAGAAGTATATTTGATATACGAGTTATTGATGTGTACCTTGCTAGTACTCCTAGTAGCACCTGGGTATTGGATACCGGTTCGGTTGCCAAATGTTAGTAACTCGAAATAAAAGCTACGGAATAAACGGAGAACTAGCTAAGGGTGAGGTGACGATGTGTGTTGGAAATGTTTCCAAGGTTGATGTGATCAACATCGCACGCTCTCTCTACCTTCAGGATTAGTGACGAACCTAAATAAATGTTATTTGGTGTTTTGCGTTGAGCATGAACATGATTAGATCATGTTTGTTGCAATACGATTATTCATTTAAGTTAGAGAATAATGGTTATTCTGTTTACATGAATAATACCTTCAATGGTCATGCACCCAGTGAGAATGGTTTGTTGAAATCTTGATCGTAGTAATACACATGTTCATAACATTGATGTCAAAAGATACAAAGTTAAATAATGATAGTACCACATACTTGTGGCACTACCGCAAAATGTCATATTGGTATAAAGCGCATGAAGAAACTCCATGGTGATGGATATTTGGACTCATTCGATTTCGAATCGGTTGAGACATGCGAACCATGCCTCTTGGGCAAGATGACTAAAGGACCCCGTTGGATGGAGCGGGGAAGTGATTCATTGGAAATGATACATGTTGATGTATGCAATCTAGTGAGTCTTGTAGCGTGCAGTGGATATCGTTATTTTCTTACCTTCACTGATGATTTGAGTAGATATAGTGTATATTTACTTAATGAAACACAAGTCTGAATTGTTTGAAAGGTTCAAGCAAATTCAGAGTGAAGTTTAAAGATCATCGTGACAAGAAGATAAAAATGACTGCGATATGATCGTGGAGGTGAATATCTGAGTCACGAGTTTGGCATACAACTTAAGACAATGTGAAAGTTTTTTCACAACTAAACGCCACCTGGAACACCATAGTGTGATGGTGTGTCCGAACATCATAGTTATGCTCTATTGGACATGGTGCGTGCTATGATGTCTCTTATCGTTTTACTACTATAATTTTGGGGTTATGCATTAGAGACAACTACATTCACTTTAAATAGGGCACCATCTAAATCCGTTGAGATGACACCATGTGAATTATGGTTTGATAGAAACCTAAGCTGTCATTTCTTAATACTTGGGGCTGCGACACTTGTGTGGAAAATGTTTTCACCTAATGAGGTCGAACCCAAGGCGGACAAATGCATCTTCATAGAATACCCTAAGATCAGTTGGGTGAACCTTCAATCTCAGATCCTAGTGTAAAGTGTTTGTTGCTTAAACGGATCCTTTCTCGAGAAAATGTTTCTCTCGAAAGAATTGAGTGGGAGGAAGATAGAACTTGATGAGGTTGTTAAACCTTTGTTCAACCAGAGAGTAGCGCAGCGCAGAAAGATTTTTCTGTGAAGCCTACGTTAGTTGAAGAGGAAGTTAATGATCATGATCATGAAACTTCAGGATCAAGTTACTATCGAACTTCGTAGGTCGACAAGGATGTGTACTGCTCCTAAGCGGGACGACAACCCTGTCTTGGAGGTCATGTTGTTGGACAACGATGAACCTACGAGCTATGGAGAAGCGATGATGGGCCCGGATTCCGACAAATGGTTGGAGGCCATGAAATCCGAGATAGGATCCATGTATGAAAACCAAGTGTAGACTTTGGTAGACTTGCTCGTTGGACGGCAGGTCATTAAGTACAAATGGATCTTTAAAATGAAGACAGACACTGATGGTGAATGTCACTATTTGTAAAGCTCGACTTGTTGCAAAGATGTTTGTGACAAGTTCAAGGAGTTGACTACGATGAGACTTTCTCACTCGTAGTGGTGCTAAAGTCTGTTGGAATTATGTTAGCAGTTGCTGTGTTTTCAATTATGAAATCTGGCAGATGGATGTCAAAACATCGTTTCCTTAACGGTTTACTTGAGGAAAGGTTGTATGTGATACAACCAGAAGGTTTTGTCAGGCCTAAGGATGCTAAAAGGTGTGCAAGCTTCGGTGATCCTTCCATGGACTGAAGCAAGCATCTCGGAGTTGGAATATACGCTTTGATGAGGTGATCAAAGTTTTGATGTTTATACAAAGTTTACGAGAAACTTGTATTTGCAATAAAGTGAGTGGGAGCACTATAGAATTTCTGATAAGTATATGTGGATGACATATTGTTGATCAGAAATAATGTAGAGTTTCTGGAAAGCATAAAACGGTTATTTGGAAAGTGATTTTCAAAGGAAGACCTGGATGAAGCTACCTAATTGTTGAGCATCAAAATCTATGGAGATAGATCAAGATGCTCGATGAGACTTTCAATGAGTGCATACCTTGACAAGATTTTGAAAGAGTTCAAAATGGATCAGTCAGAGAAAGAGTTCTCGCCTGATTTGTAAGGTGTGAAAGTTGAGTGAGACTCAAAGCTCGACAACGGCAGAAGAAAGAGAAAGGACGAATGTCGTCCGCTATGCCTTAGCCATAGGCTCTATATTATGCCATGCTGTGTACCGCACCTGTGTGTGCCTTGCCATGAGTCCGTCAGGGGGTACAAGAGTGAACCAGGAGTGGATCACTGCACAGCGGTCAAGATTATGCCTTAGCCATAGGCTCTATATTATGCCATGCTGTGTACCGCACCTGTGTGTGCCTTGCCATGAGTCTGTCAAGGGGTACAAGAGTGGTCCAGGAGTGGATCACTGGACAGCGGTCGGAATTATCCTTAGTAACCAGAGGACTAAGGAAATGTTTCTTGATTATGGAGGTGATAAAGAGTTCGTCGTAAAGAGTTACGTCGATGCAAGCTTTAACACCTATCCGGATGACTAGTAGTAGCAATCTGGATACGTATAGTGGAGCAGCCATTTGGAAATAGTACCAAGTGGAGTGTGGTAGCAGTGTTTACGGTTTAACATAGAGATTTGCAAAGTACACACGGATCTGAATATCGCAGACCCGTTGACTATAAGACCTCTCTCACATGCAAAGCATGATCGAGCCCCAGAACTCATTGGGTGTTAGATTCATAACAATGCGAATCACATGGTGATGTGAACTAGATTATTGACTCTAGTGCAAGTGGGAGACTGTTGGAAATATGCCCTAGAGGCAATAATAAATTAGTTATTATCATATTTCCTTTTTCATGATAATCGTTTATTATCCATGCTATAATTGTATTGATCGGAGACTTAAATGCATGTGTGGATACATAGACAAAACCATGTCCCTAGTATGCCTCTAATGGACTAGCTCGTCGATCAAAGGATGGTTAAGGTTTCCTAGCCATGGACATGAGATGTAATTTGATAATGGGATCACATCATTAGGAGAATGATGTGATGGATAAGACCCAAACTACAAACATAGCATATGATCGTGTCAGTTTATTGCTACTGTTTTCTGCATGTCAAGTATATGTTCCTATGACCATGAGATCATGCAACTCACGAATATCGGAGGAGTGCCTTGTGTGTATCAAACGTCGCAACGTAACTGGGTGACTATAAAGGTGCTCTACAGGTATCTCCGATGGTGTCTGTTGAGTTGGCATGGATCGAGACTGGGATTTGTTACTCCGTGTAACGGAGAGGTATCTCGGGGCCCACTCGGTAATGCAACATCACAATAAGCCTTGCAAGCAATGTGACTAATTGTTAGTTGTGGGATCTTGTATTATGGAACGAGTAAAGAGACTTTCCGGTAACGAGGTTGAACTAGGTATGGAGATACCGACGATCGAATCTCGGGCAAGTAACATACCGAAGAACAAAGGGAACGTTATACGGGATTAACTGAATCCTTGACATAGAGGTTCGACCGATAAAGATCTTCGTAGAATATGTAGGAACCAATGTGGACGTCCAGGTCCCGCCATTGGTTATTGACCGTAGAGGTGTCTCGGTCATGTCTACATAGTTCTCGAACCCGCAGGGTCTGCACACTTAATGTTCGGTGACGTTTCGGTAGTGTAGAGTTATGTATGGTGGTGACCGAAGTTTGTTCAGAGTCCCGGATGAGATCCCGTACATCACGAGGAGCTCCGGAATGGTCCGGAGGTAAAGATTCATATATAGGAAGTCCCAGTTTGGTTTCCGGAAAAGTTTCGGGCTCATCGGTAGTGTACCGGGAGTGCCGGTAGTGTACCGGGAGTGCCGGTAGTGTACCGGGAGGCCTCCGGGAGGGGTATTTCGACCCCAAGAGGTCCATGGGCTGTGGGAGAATAATAACCAGCCCTTAGTGGGCTGGGAAAACAGCCACAAAGGCCCATGGCGCAGGAGAGAAAGTCCTAAAGCAAAAAGTGGAAAATCAGCCAATAGGAGGCAATCCTACTCCAACTAGGATTGGAGGTGAAGTAGGATTGCTCCCACCTCCTATTTCGGCCGACCCAAAGGCCTTGGCTGCCTCTCCTCTCCTCTCCTCCTATATATACTAGTGGATTGGGTGGTTTTTGGACAGAATTTCCGGCCACGTGCTACCCGTTTCACCGGTGCACAGTTTCTCCTCTAGATCGGTTTTCCGCAGCGCTTAGGCGAAGCCTTGTCGGAATCACTCCACCACCATCACCGGAGCGCCGTCACGCTGCCGGTGAAATCTCTCTCCTCTCCACCTCCTCTCGCTGGATCGAGACGGTGGAGATCGTCATCAAGCTGCACGTGTGCTGAACGCGGAGGTGCCGTCCGTTCGGCGCTAGATCGGAAGGACCGTGATCGAGATCGCGAGACAGTTCGTGATGAGATCGCGGAACGGATCGTGATGAGTTCGCGGGACAGATCGTGATCAAGATCATGAGACGGATCGTGATGAGATCGCGGGACGGATCATGATGAGTTCACGGGACGGATCGTGATTGGATCGCGGGACGGATCGTGATGAGATCGCGGGACGCTCGGCGATTTGGATCGCAAAGATGTTCGACTACACCAACCGCGTTTCTTAACGCTTCCCGCTTAGCGATCTACAAGGGTATGTAGATCCACTCTCCCTCTCGTAGATGCTCATCACCATGGATAGGTTTGCGTGTGCGTAGGAAATTTTTTTGTTTCCCATGCGACGTTCCCCAACAATTGTTTCACAATTGACACCGCCTGGAACACCATAGCGTAGTGGTGTGTCCGAACATCGAAATCGAACCTTGTTAGATATGGTGCGTTCTATGATGTCTCTTGCCGATTTGCCACTATTATTTTGGGGTTATGCATTAGAGACAGCTGCATTCACTTTAAATAGGTCACCATCGAAATCCGTTGGGACAATGCTATATGAACTGTGGTTTGGCAAGAAGCCAAAGTTGTCGTTTCTTAAAGTTTGGGGATGTGATGCTTATGTAAAAAAGCTTTAGCGTGGAAAGCTGGAACCCAAATCGGATAAATGCGTCTTGATAGGATACCCAAAAGAGACAGTTGGGTATACCCTCTATCTCAGATCCGAAGGCAAAGTGTTTGTCGCTAAAAACATAACATTTCTTGAGAAAGAGTTTCTCTCCAAAGAACTGAGTGGGAGGAAAATAGAACTTGATGAGGTTATTGAACCTTTACTTCAACCAGAGAGTAGCGCAGCGCAGGAAGATGTTTCTGTAGAGCCTACATCAGGTGAAGAGGAAGTTAATGATGACGATCATGAAGCTTCGGATCAAGTTGCTATCGAGCCTCGTAGGTCGACAATGGCGTGTACTATTCCTGAGTGGTATGGCAACCCTGTCTTAGAGGTCACGTTGTTGGAAAATGGCGAACCTATGAGCTATGGAGAAGCGATGATGGGCCCGCATTCCGAGAAATGGTTAGAGGCCATGAAATCCGAGATGGGATCCATGTATGAAAACAAAGTATGGACTTTGGAAGTATTACCTGAAGGGCGTAAGGCCATTCAGAACAAATGGATTTTTAAGAAGAAGACGAACGCGGACGGTAATGTCACCGTCTATAAAGCTCGAGTTGTGGCAAAGGGTTTTTCACAAGTTCAAGGAGTTGACTACGATGAGACTTTCTCACCCGTAGCGATGCTTAAGTCTGTCAGAATCATGTTAGCAATAGCTGCATTTTTCGATTATGAAATTTGGTAGATGGATGTCAAAACAACGTTCCTTAATGGTTTCCTAAAGGAAGAGTTGTATATGATGCAACCAGAAGGTTTTGTCGATCCAGAGAATGCTAACAAATTTTGCTAACTCCAATGATCCATTTATGGACTGGTGCAAGCATCTCGAAGTTGGAATTTGCACTCTGATGAGGTGATCAAAGTGTTCGGGTTTATACAAGTTTACGGAGAAGCTTGTATTTACAAGAAAGTGAGTGGGAGATCTATAGCTTTTCTAGTGTTATATGTGGATGACATATTGTTAATTGGAAACAATATATAAATGCTAGAAAGCGTGAAGGAATAATTGAACAAGAGTTTTTCAATGAAGGACCTAGGAGAAGCTGCTTTCATATTAGGCATTAAGATCTATAGAGATGGATCGGTACGCTTAATAAGACTTTCACAAAGCACATACTGTTGGTGTCAAAACCGGCAAATCTCGGGTAGGGGGTCCCGAACCATGAGACTAGAATCAATGGTAACAGGAGACGAGGGGGACACAGATTTACCTAGGTTTTGGCCCTCCTATGGCGGTAATACCCTATGTCCTGCTTGGTTGTATTGATGATGTGGGGGGGTTACAGAGTTGATCTACCTTGAGATCGAATAGCTAACCCTAGATGAGTTGTTCTGCCCGTATACCCTAAAACCCTCCGGCTTATATAGATGTCGAGGATGCCTAGGGTTCACACAAGGTCGGTTACATGCCGAAGAGATAAACATGCCTATTTGCTACATAAAACGTGGAGCGCAATCCGTACTTCCGGAAGCTTCCATCTTGGAGGCTGGGCCTTCAAATCTTCTAGTGTTCGGTAAGTATCCCATATAGTCCGACCCATAATAATAGGCCGGCTCCCCGAGGACCCCCTAATCCAGGACTCCCTCAGTATCCCCCAAACTTCCCCCAATGCCAAGGGTCTTCACCTCCAATTGCTTCATGAACAGAGTCTTTGGCTTGCGAGGTGAGTTCCTTCCCGCCGAATCATAGTTCGGCCTCCGATGATAAGTAGTTTTCTGCATAGTGGCACGTCCAACAGTACAAATGGGTTGGCCTTGAAGGCCAAACATCATGGGGTAAACAATGTTCCTATGAAGACCTCTCTGACGAAAGGTCACGACCCACCACGACTGCTAGGCCGGCTACATGGACTCGATTCATGGTTCGAGGTCGTTTTAATCATCACGATTTATCAATATACCGATCATGTCCCATTTTATATGGGATATATTCAATCACGCGCGCACAATGGCTCGCACGTCTCAAGAAGTGGAGGGATTCACGGCGCAACAAGGGGAGACCAAATCGGTAGGCCTCATAAAAAGAGGAAGAAAACCCCGAACGCTATTCACGCTCTCCATTCGACTTCTCCGCCTCCCATTCCCTTGCGCCTCTGAAGCACAGATCTAGGTCTTTCACCCCCACCTCCGAGCTCATCAATGGCGGGTTCCAACGACCAATGGGAGGCCTCCTTGGTCACCAAACGAGACATTATCGACCTCAAGAAGACCGTCTACCTCTCCGCTGATATCCCTCACCGCGCAGCGGAGGAGGGCCAAGTGATCCCCACCACCAAGTCAGGAGAAAGGGTGGTGTTCATACCCCACTTTATCAGGGGGCTGAGCTTCCCCTCCACCCCTTTGTCAGGAGGCTGATGATCTTCTACGGCCTCGACTTCCACGACCTCCCGCCGAACTCCATAATGCACATCTTGGCATTCATCTTGCGCATCGAGCGACACTTCGGGCTCTGGCTTCAGGTGTTCAACATCAAGCCCAAGTGCGTCGGTGGCGAGCATGCAGATTGTGGTGGGGCAATCATCGGAAAGCTTACCAGCGTCGGGTGGCCATCGGGCACCCTTATTGACACCATCAAGGGGTTGCAAAAGGAGTGATTCTACGTCACCAAACCACAAGAAGAAGGTCAGTATCCCGCTGCCGCATTCATATCCGGTGCCCCCACCAGAATGGCTTCATGGCTTGAAAAGGCCCACCAGTTGAGTGACCTGCAGAAGCGCATCCACTCTATGGTCGAGGAGGGCACCAAGTTGACCGATGTGGTCCAGGTGATGCTCCGAAGACGCATCCTCCCTTGCCAGCGCCAGGACACCCCCTATGGGCTCGTGAGCTTGACGCTGAGCCCATAGTCCGGAATCTCTTCCGCACTACGTGGGAGAAGTTGTGGGAGGCGCTCTTCAAATCATAGAAGAGCTGGCCATCCGAGGAGGAGGACAAGGGACTACAATATGCCAAGGCCGAGTCCGAGGTACGGTACACCCTAGCCTGGTCGGCTTCATTACATAAGAAGATCTTATAACCCTTTATCCGTTCTGTCTTTGCAGAGATGGCTGAAGAAAGCCGTCAACATTAATAGTCCAGCGCCTCAACCTGAAGACGAGAGGACCGGTATGTTAGCAAAAATCCTCATGGTAAAGCCCTACAAGGCTCCCACAAAGAAAGAGAAGAAGAAGAAACCAGGCTAGGCCGGCATCTGCATCAGGGACCAGCCTGATGCTGTATCCGACGATACCCCGCCTCCTCAAATCAGGAGGAAGGTGAGGAGGAGGAAGAAGAAGAAGAGGAGGAGGAGGAGGCTGAGGTCGACGGCAAGGGGGAAGGTAATTCCCCCCGCGCTAGGAAGAGAACGACATCTTTGGACACTCTGGAGCAGGTGCCTCCTCTTGCCCAGAAGAGGATGCGTCAGGCGCGGGTGATTCTGTCCGACGATAGTTCGGACTCAGACACCGCGTCCGAAGACCTTGAGGCAGTTCCACGAAGGAGCCTACGGGTCAAGCCCCCTCCGAAAAGGTTAGGATCCGAAGACCCTCCCATTCATTACGAATAGATCTAGAGT
The DNA here is from genome assembly GCA_022496015.1 of Hordeum marinum. Classification (NCBI taxonomy): domain Eukaryota; kingdom Viridiplantae; phylum Streptophyta; class Magnoliopsida; order Poales; family Poaceae; genus Hordeum; species Hordeum marinum. The sequence goes on along the minus strand of CM039672.1, from coordinate 212,339,610 downwards.
TTGCTAACATGCAGGTTATTGGCCTTGCAGCCCCCCACGCGTTATCCCCACTGAGGTGATACCGGACGGGGAGACTCCGCCCACCGACCTGGTGGAGAGCGGGGATGCCTCGCATCCCACCACTCCAGGCGCCATGAGGGATGTCGTGGAGGTGTCGTCCCAGCATACTCCTATGAAGGCGGACATCGATGGCGAGGGAGATTGTACCGTGGCCGGAGCTAACGCCTCGGCCACCGAAGACCGGGGGGCGACACCCCGCCCAGACACCGCCGAGGCCAGACGAGCAGGCGCTCAGTCCCCTCTGAGAACATCTCAGGAGCGCACTATGCTTCCGGAGGCACCGGTTCAATCCTTGATAAGTGATCAGGGAATCCGATCATCCCCGGCACCACCGACCAATAGGTGGTCGGTCATGGAGGAGGCTCTATCGAGCGCCTCCATCCCCAAGAATTACCGCGCCCTTATGGGTGCGGTATTGCGGAGCATCTAGTCTGTTGACAACGGACGAGGCCTTCAAAGGTCTCCTTACGAGTTTTCAAGTAAGTCACCTGATGTTCTTATTTGCAAAGTTTTTATTTATTCATATTATATACATGGCAGCCCCCGAGCCCTACGTGAGGTGAAAAAGCTCACCTAGGGGTCACGTTTGTATCCCATTCTTCAACAGTTGATTCATACCTTGCACCTTCAGTCATCCATACAATTCTACCATCTTCGTAGAAATGTGAAGTGGAGTAGAATTGCATGATCATCTCATCATTCTAAGCTGTGAATTCTCTGCCCACGAACTCATCCAAATCTATGAAATGGAAGTTGTCTTGGACACTTGGAAAGTAGTCCTCATTCTCCTTGATGAATTTCCAGTCAACATATCGCATATCATTCACAGCTGGACTCTTGTCAAAGAGCACAGTCTCATAGAAATCTTGTTGCTCCTTGGTATAAAATCTGTAGTCCACAACTGTCTTCTTCCTCTGGGCATATGGACCTATAGCTCTCCAAGCTCTCAATCATGAATCCTTCCTCTTCTTCATATCATTAGCTAGTGGGTAGCTGGCATTGTGTACTGGAAGATGTGGTCTGAGCTTCATCAAAGTTGTCAAGTCATCATCCTCTTTAGCTCTGGAAGCAGTTCCTTTGTTCTTCTCAGAAGCTGGAATCTGCCTGGATGTCCTCTTAGGCTTCTTAGAAGTAGGCTTCTTGGATGTGCCAGTCTTTGGCATAGCATCAGCCATAAGCTTCTTGGTCTTCTTCTTGGGAGGAGCCTTTGTAGCTGGCTCATCCTCCTCTTCCTCAGCAGCAACACCAATTGCTTCCTATGGATCTTCATACATGGAAGTAGGCCTGCCAGTCACATGAATAACCCTCTTCTTGGAGCTTTTCTCCCCTGCCTTCTTAGGCATAGATTTCTTGGGGAACTCAACTGAAATAGTTGCTCTGGCAGTCTCATGAACCTTGAAGGTTGAGGCAGGTGCATAGATGTTGCTGACAACCCTCCTGGAAGAAGTGGCTTCAGTAGCAGACTTCTTAGCATCTTTCTCTTGCTTCTTAACAAGAATCTCCCCAAGAAAGAAATCTGAGTCTTCTTCATGTGAGTTCAACTTCTTTCTGGTTCTGGTGGCATGCTTGGGCAACCCATGAGAGCTGGGGGTGCCTGGATCTGAGAAAGAACTGACTTCTGGGCTTGTTCCAGAACTCATATCAACTCCCTACTCCGGCAAATTCTGACTGTCTTCTGAGTCTGACATATTGTCCCTGTGAATAGAGTATAGGAGAGCAGAAGAAGATGAGTCATCACAAAATGAGTCTGGTTTTTGAAATTTTAGCAATGAGTTTTCAAAAGTTTTGCAATCTGTCAAATAGATATCGGTGCAGCCGAAAATAAATTTTTGGTGGGGCCAAGACAAACTAACTCTTTAACAGGAACTTGGTAGCCTTTTCAGTAGGACCAAAAAGAGCTACTCGGTTCCACCGAGTCAGTTCTCAACCTCACTGAAAAGCATATCGGTGAGACTGATATTTTCGTTTCGGCTCCACCGAGATTTATCGGGAGGACGGCAAAACCCTAGAAAATCCATCTAACTTGAGATTTTGGAGTTTTAAGTGGATGGATATATGAGCAAGGGGTGCATGGATGATTAACAAGTATCTAATGTGCAAGAATCGGATGGGGGAGCGCACTAGAGATCGAATCCGTATCCTAGCTTGGTGCGGATCCTCTACGACAGCGACGATGGAGCAGATTTCGTCGACAACGGCGATTCTTAGCGGCAGAGGAGCACAGGAAGACAAGGGCAACGACCAAAGGTCTCGAGGCGGCAGCTTAGGGTTCTGAGGCACGACGTTTGAAGATAGAAATTCAAAGCATCAGGATCCACAACATATACACCCTCCACTGTCGATGATACCGATTTTATGTTTTTGGTCTGACTGAGTTCCACAACTGTCAGCTGACAGGGAAACTCGGTGTAACCGAGAATATGAAATCGGTAGTACCGAGATTGAAAACCAGATCAACTCTAGGCATTTGGTGAGACCGAGATTATGGAGTTGGTTCCACCGAGATGCACTTGGGAGGTTTTAATGGTCAGTCCTTGTCGATACGGAACTCCGAGTTCTCCACACACAGAGGGATCGAAAAGCACTTGTTCAAATTTTGTGATGCAGCATGAATGGAATATGAGGTGAGAAAGCATAGATAGCTAAAGAGTGGTCCTAGACATTCTTGTCCATCCAATTGGCAAAAGAGAAAATCAATAACCAAATAGCAACAATTGGATGTCCTCGAATGAGAAAATAAATGCAGACCAACATGCTCACACAATAAGATGTCAAAAGAAATCATGACAAACAAGCAAAGACACACTAGCATCTAACAATCACTTGGGCGATGACGAAGTCATCTATATATGAGTATTTGACTTAGGATCCAAGTAAGGGTACTTGATCATAGGTCATACTCATCGTTTAAGCACAAGTGGGGTTACCACTTTTACATAAGGCATTTAATGTTGTCACATACTAAGAGATGCTTTGACTCAGTCTTAGAGTAAAGCTCCCCCTTAATGTGACATCCCCCCATAAGAGGGATAAACTAACCTTGGGTTTTGTCGATGAAGACTTCATGTTGGTGAGGTAGTTGTGGATGCTCAATGTTGATGAGGATCACCAAGAGTTGGGAGCATCCTTGTTGTTTCCTTACTCCTCTCTCCTCCATGGGTTAGTCCCAACACACAAGAGACAAGTACAAGGATATCTATGGACATGGAGTTGCAAAGCATATGTTATGATGTCCATTGATTAGTTGATTACCTTGTCCCTTGCTTACCTTTGAGGTAATGTGTGACTCCTTGAACTATTGCATTGAGTTGGTGTTGAGTGCAAAAAGTTCTTGCCAATAATGAATGTGAGTGAGTTTCATTGGCGGAGTCACCCCTTAAGAACTTACTAGTTCTTCTTGGGGACCCACATCAGGTTGATGGGGATCCTTGGTGTTGAAGTAGCCTTTGTAGTAGTTGAGCTTGAAGTAGCCTTGGGAACCCACTCCACCAAAGCTAGGGGTTCATCTTCATATGAGTTAATGTCCTCTTGAAGCTTGTTCTTGCCCTTGAGCTTGTGGTCTTGTGGTGGAAGGTCATCTTGAGTGTTTGTCCCCTTGGGAAGAGTATTTTCATACTTCTCCTTTTGAGGAACAAACTTGGGCTTGGGATATTGACCTACTTCCCACTCAACTCCATTAGTGTTGAAGTAGCCAACACCATGATTCTTCCAGTATCCTCCATGCTTGCGTACAATTTCCTCAAATTGCTTACATCCGGCAAGACTCTTGTAGATACCTTTTTCTATAATTCCTTTCAATAAAGCATTTTCTTCCTCAAGTGTAACTTGTCTAAGAGAATCATCATTAGTGGAATCAATAGAACTACTAGAAGCAACATCATTGGGTTTAGCATTTTTATTGTTGCTACTAGATGAAGAACCTTTCTTGCCTTTGTTACTAGATTGCTTAGTTTTAACTTGAGGCATGAAAGTAGACAAAAGTAGTCGTTTGGCTAGATAAGATGAGGTCTTCTTTCGGAGATCATCATTGATAGCTTTGAGAAACTCGTGCTCTTGCTCCAAGTTGAGCTTCTTGAAGCATAGCTTCTCATGAGTTCTCACAAGCTCTCTATGATCTTCGAGAGTAGATTCATGAGCTAACTTAAGAGTGTTTAGTTCTTTAGTTATTTGTTCTATTTTCATCTTATCATCATCAAATGACTCATCTTGACTAGCATGAGAACTATCAAGTTCATTTTGATCAACATCACTAGTTTTATCACAAAGCAAGTCATCATCACAAAGCAAATCATCTTCATCACTATCAAAATCAAGATACTCGGGGTGTGATACCTTGGGGCCTTTAGCCATGAAGCAACTTCCACTCCCTTCGTTTGGTGAATCAAATAAATTGTAGGAGTTGGTAGTCACTAGAGCAATTCCAGCAACACCATCATCTTGACTATAGTCGGAGTCGGAGTGATAGCTTCTCTTAGAGTTGTTGTCGGAGTCAGAGCCGAAAACCTATTCACCAACATGAGCTTGATGTTTTCTTCTTATGTAGATCTTGGTGTACTTGTCCTTCTTCTCCAAATCTCTACTTCTCCTTGAGTGTCTTCGTTCATAACGATCATCTCTACTCCTTCTCTCTATTTGTGGTGATTCATTCCTTGAGCTTCGTCTTTGAGGTGACTCTTCTTTTCTTTTGTAGGGAGCCCTGCACTCATTTGAGTAGTGTCCGGGCTTCCCACAATTGTAGCAATTGTGGTCACGACTTGACGAACGCTTTTCTTCATATATTGAGTTGGAGTTTCTTTCTTTACCTCTATTCTTGTAGAACTTGTTGAATTTCTTGACCATGAGGCTTATCTCTTCATTGGTGACAAGGTTGTTGCTTGAAGTTGCGGGAGCATCACTTGTGGATTTGTAACCACCGCTAGACTTGTGATGAAGTTCTTCCTTATCTTTGAGTGTCATCTCATGAGGAACAATCCTTCCAATGACTTCCGTAGGCTTGAGATCTTTGTAGTTTGGCATCATTTGGATCAATGTGCACACGGTGTCGTATCTCTGATCCAAAGCTCTAAGTATCTTCTTGATGATGAATTTGTCGGTCATTTCTTCGCTTCTTAAGACGGCAATCTCATTGGTGATGAGAGCTAGCCTAGAGTACATCTCTGTGACTCCTTCACCATCCTACATCTTGAACTTGTCAAGCTGACCTTGAAGAACATCTAACTTGGATTCTCTCACGGACTTGGTTCCTTCATGCATATCAACCAAAGTATCCCAAATCTCTTTTGCATTCTCAAGACGGCAGATTTTGTTGAATTCTTCGGGGCATAAGTAGTTAAAGAGAATGTCGCATGCTTGAGCATTGAGTTGCAACATCTTCAACTCATCCGCGGTCGCTTCATGATCTGATTCCCGTCCATCCGCAAAGAACTCACCTTGCAAGCCAACACGAACAACAGCCCAAACGTCAGGATTATGACCAAGAATATGCATTTGCATTTTGTGCTTCCAACTAGCAAAATTAGTGCCATCAAAGTACGAACCTCTACGAGGATAACTTCCCTCACTAGACGCCATACTCTCCTAGGTTCTGAGACCTAAGCAATGGAGACCAAAGCTCTGATACCAGTTGTAGGACTGAAAGTATGTCTAGAGGGGGGGTGATTAGACTACATGACCAAATAAAAGTTTTGCCTATACCAAGTTTTAAGGTTGACAGTTTTTAGCATTTCATAGCAAGTCAAGTACACCCTACACATGCAAGTCCAAGAGTATATAGCAGAGGAAAGTAACAACAAGCATGTATAGAAGGGATAGGGTAGGAAGATCAAACGTAGTTGTAGACATGATGATTTTTCCCGTGGTTCTGATAGGTGGCGCTATCGTACATCCATGTTTATGGAGTCTTCAACCCACGGAGGGTAACGGTCGCAAGAGTCCATGGAGGGCTCCACCCAAAAGGGTCCACGAAGAAGCAACCTTGACTATTCCATAACGGCTTCCATCCACGAAGGACTAGCCTCACTATGGGTAGATCTTCACGAAGTAGGCGATCTCCTTTCCCTTACAAACTTCTTGGTTCACTCCACAACACGAAGTAGGAGGCTCCCAAGTGACACCTAACCAATCTAGGAGGAACCACCCTCCAAAAGGTAATAGGCTTGGTAATGACGATGAAATCCTTGCTCTTGTGCTCCAAGATGATAGACTCCTCAGCACCCAATCACTCTCTCACAAATTTGGCATCGTGGAAGAGATGGGATTGGTGGAAAGCTACCAGGGGAGGCTAGAGATCAAGATTCATATGATTGGAGTGGAAGATCTTGACCTCAACACAAGGGTAGGTGGTTCTCTCTCAGAAAATCTGATAGGATAGGTATGGAATAGTTCTGAGTGCTTCTCTTCCGAGTAGGTGGTGGTGAAGGGGTATATATAGGAATCCCCAAAAATCCAACCGTTACACACAAAATGACCAACTCGGTGACACCGATGTGTTAATCTCGGTGGTACTAAAGTGACCAAAAGGTGGCAACTTTTGAATCTCGGTGAGACCGATATAGGAAACTCGGTTGCACCGATAAGGTGACCAACGGTCAGGTTTCCAATCTCGGTGACGCCGATCCAACATTCTCGGTGGGACCGAAAATGTGAATTTGCATAACAGAAAGTTGGCAATCTAAACTCGGTGGCACCGATATGGAATCGGTTGCACCGAAGTGGCCAGGTTTTGGCTTGAGTCTGTCTAGGTTCTGGAATCGGTGGCACCGGTATGGGAAAGTTGGTTGTACCGATTTTTAGTGTTAGGTATAGAATAGACTTTGGTGGGAGAGTTTGTGGATGTTTTTGGCGACTATCACTTGTGCATGTTTGAGCATATTGTTCACCAACAAAACCTTACCCCCCTTTTAATAGTATTGGCTTTCCTATGGACTCAAAGTGATTTCTCACAAATATAAAATGTAGAGTCCTCTTGCTTGAAGCTTGGCCAACCTATTTCCTTGCATCTTGGGGTATGTCCACAATCTCCTTTTGCCAATCCTATCATTGAACATTTCCTGAAATATACTTGGTGGAAACATTAGTTCAATGACTTATATGTTGTTATTTATTACCAAACCACCAAGGGAGCAAATGTGCTTTCAAAGCCCATGTAATATATCAACTGTGTGTGTAATGCAGGTGACATGATCAATATGGTTGACTAGAAGGGGGTGAATAGGCAACTAACACTCTTTAACCTTTCTTAAAAATTAGGCTTAGCAACAAATAGGTTGGCTAGATGTGCAACTAGGTGAGCAACCTATATGATGCTAATTACAACAAGCACATGAGAAAGCAAGGGATACAACACAATAATAGCTTGCAAGAGGTAAAGGTAAGAGGTAACCAAAAGTGGAGCCGATGGAGACGAGGATGTGTTACCGGAGTTCCTTCCCTTGTGAGGAAGTACGTCTCCGTTAGAGCAGTATGGAGGCACAATGCTCCCCAAGAATCCACTAGGGCCACCATATTCTCCTCACTCCCTCACACAATGCGAGATGTCGTGAGTCCTCTATTGGTGCCCTTGAAGGTGGCTACTGAACCTTTACGAACAAGGTTGGGGAGACCTCCATAACTTAATTGGAGGCTCCTAACGACACCACGAAGCCTCACCACAATGGAATGTGGCTCCGAGGTGACCTCAACTGTCTAGGGTGCTCAAACACCCAAGAGTAACAAGATCCACAAGGGATTAGTGGGTGGAATCAAATCTCTCTTGGTGGAAGTGTAGATCGGGGCCTTCTCAACCAATCCCTAGAAAATCAACAAGTTTGATTGGCTAGGGAGAGAGATCGGGCTAAAATGGTGCTTTGAGCAACAATGGAGCTTGGGGAGGGAAGAGCAGTCTTCTTGAGGAAGAAGACCTCCTTTATATAGTGGGGGGGGGGTAGGATCCAACCGTTATCCCCACTCTCAGCACGCGAGTTGCGGTACTACCGCACGCAGCCACTGTACTACGGCAAGGTTCAGCGGTACTACCGCGGCAGGGTGCGGTACTACTGCTCGCACGATAGTGACCAGACACACGCCGATTGCACAAGGCAACTAGCGGTAGAACCGCCGGAGCAGTACTACCTCGAGCCCATACGATACTACTGCATGGTCGGTAACGACTGGCACAGGAGATGCACGGAAGTAAAAGAAAAGTACTTCCGTGCCTACCTTCGCTGAGGGCGGAGCTACGAAAAAGTCCGGCATGGTAGTACCGGAAATACATCACGGTACTACCACACGAGGGAGGATGTAAAAAATTACATCTGCGCCTACTACCGTAGGCGCATGCACTAGGGCTGGGGGCAGCGGTACTACCGCTCCAACGAGCGGTACTACTGCGGGCACCTGCGGTACTACCGCTCCCTTGAGCGGTACTACCGCTAGCCACTGAAAACTAGCGCCATGCAGCCTTCACTTTGCACAGACAAGGAAAATAGACTGGAGCTCCATTGAAGCGAAGGAAAGGTGGCGCAATTGAACAGATGTGTACGTGTTGATTCCACCCAAACCTTTCCGAATCAGACCCACTCTTAATAGTACGGCTTTCCTATGACTCAAACCCACCAAATGGAAACATAGAGAAAAACCTTCTTCGATAAGATCCGAGGGGCACCGAATCGTCTTGTGCCTAGACATGAGATATCTCAAATGCTCAATGCACACGATTAGTCTGCAAAAGCATTGTCATCAATCACCAAAACCACTTAGACAGAAATATGCCCTTAAAATCTCCCCCTTTTTGGTGGATTGATGGCAATACGGGATTTGCACATAAAGATATATAATGAGCATATGCAAACCCAAAATCTATAAAATATAGATAGGCCCCCCTAGATGTGTGCACTCTATAGATATGCTTTGGACTACAAAGCACACACACTAGGATCAACACTCCCCCTATATTTTATACACAAGGCAATCCTTGTAACAGAATGAATAACACTAAGCACGGAAAACAAGGCATAGCATGTGAGCATGAAGATAAGGGTACATAAAAGATAAACTCGCAAGCTACTAATCATACTGGACAAGAATAAGATAAGAGTGATAGCATATGTCTCACACCATATGATAGAAGAAGTCTCCTGGTCTCACACACAAATAACATAAACCAACGTTCAACGAAAGCAAGGAGACGATGAAAAACAAACACAAACACTCGCAAATCCTATACTCTCCCCCTCTTTGGCATAGAGACGCCAAAAGGCAAAGAGGACACCTAAGACATAGGTGGTAGATCCCATGCAGAAAGATCAGTCATCAAGCTCCTCCTCTAATGCAGATGTAATAGACTCCTCATTTGAATCAGACCACTAGTACCTCTTCTTCGCCATCCAAGTAGCCTCAGGAGTGATGTCCTTCTCAAACCCACTTGAGATGGTATCGCCAAGCTTCCTCAGAATCCGCTTGTCATGCTGATGACTCTCCTTCTAAGCAACGTGAGTGTAATACTATCCCTTGGCCTGCATGCAGAACAATGTCTTCATCCTGAGTGTGAGATTCTTGGACCAAGATGGCTCAGTAGATAGTGGCTCATACATCTCTGAATGGTCATCTTCCTCCTCTTCAATCTCATCCTCATCAACATCCATATTAGCAGCAGCAGGCCCAGTCATAGTGGTAGTGTTAGCCCACTTGTCCTTCTGACGCAGCCGAATGGGCTCATGACGGATCCAGTTGGGAGCATCAAGGTCTTCTCCTGGAAAGTTATTCTCCCAAGTTGTTCAAATCAAGAGGAACAAGTAGGGTCCATCAATAGGGACCTGACGATGGAACACAGCAGTCCGAAGCTCACTCCACATAATGTGAGAAACATCAAGGGGGTCAAGAATTTGAAGTTGTCCTTTCTCACACAGGAGCAGCATATCCACAAGATAAGAATGCACCTTGTGCCTATCTCCCATGTGAGGAAAGAGAGTGTTGCGAAAGATCCGGTGCATGACATCGAGGAACGGGTTGAGCACAAAAGTTTTCTCACCATAGGGTAAAGACTTCTCAACATAGAAGGGTATAAGCTTCTCCTTGCGTTTAGGTTGTGGGTTGGCGTGCGGGCGCAAACCAATGGGCTCATCAAGCCCCTCATCATGAATGTGCAACAGATCCATGAACTCCTTCTAGTTCGCAGTGAACCTCTCTCCATTGGTCATCCAAGTCATGGTCCGCTTCACATCCGAGTGGAAGTGGACAGAAGCAAAGAACTGAGCAACAATCTTGGGATCATAGTCAAGATGGAGCGATATGATATTCTCGATAACAAACTGCTCCACCATATTCAGAGGCTCACCAAAATATGTCGGGTTCTTCCTCAGATGAGCCATGTCAATCCACTGGATAGGGACATATATGTTCTTATTTCCCCTGATTACCTCAATATGGATGAGATATTGTTGCTTGGTCCAAAACAATTCATTGCCCTTGGAATGCTCCCTAGGTTTGATGTAGGGGTTGATCATCCGGCAAGTCTGAAACTCTGCTTGAGGCATATCTTCCCAGTTGTTAACTAGCTCCTTGAGCTTGGTTGCGGTTCTCTTGAATATGCGTTGTGGGGCATTGGACCCCTCGGGTGTATCTGGATTGCGTAGACGCTTTGAACTTGTGTCGCGAGAGGGATTTGAGCGTCTTGAATCGGAACCGGAACCACCACCTATGACACACAACGCAAACACAAGGGAAGAAAAAAAAGGAGTCATTGCAAAGACTAAGGCAAAACAAGAAAACCATATAGAAGTGAGAATGGGCCGGACAAAACAAGGTTGTTTGAGATCAAGCGGTAGTACCGCAGGTCTTGCGGTAGTAAAATTTTACTACCGTGCTGACCGCGGTAGTAACGCTGTGGGCGGTAGTACCGGGGCAGGCACGGAAGAATTTTTTTACATCCGCCCTACGAGCGGTAGTACCGTACTAGGAGGTGCGGTAGTACTGCACGGGGTGGATTTTGCAAGAACAACGGATCTAAAATCAGATCGGTACTACTATCGATCAAAGCAACCACATTATATCCTACCAATTAGCAATTCTATTGCGCACACACTCTCCAACCATCACCTCATGCACAGATTTGGCCAAAAATCACAAGACCAACTCATATTTCCCCCTAAATCTAGATTCAAAAAATAGAGAGGCAAATAGAAAAGAACTAGGGGAAATACCGAGGTCCATGGCAAGAGGACGAGGTGGGGAACGATCCCACCGGTTGGAATGAGAGGAGAGTGGCCGGAGACGGAGATCCGGCGAGGTCCTCTGACGCCGTTTGTGGGGAGGAGAGAAAGACGTGAGGGGAAGAGATGAATGGTTATGAGGGAGTTTGACTCCCCCTGCCTGCTCTTAACCCCCACGCGGAACTGACGACACGGTAGTACCGCAGGTCATTGCGGTAGTACCGCTCCTCGAGCGGAAGTAATTTTTTTTACTTCCATGCTTGAAGTGGTAGTACTGCTCCTCGAGCAGAAGTAATTTTTTAGTTTCGTGCTGGAGGCGGTAGAACCGTGCCGGGGCCGCTACTGTGTGAGCACAGGAGCAACCCAACTCCAGCGGTAGTACCGTGCCATACCACGGTAGTACCGTGCTATGCACAAAGTGCAGGTTTTGAGAGAAAAAGCCTTTGCGCACAAAATCGAAGGAAATATGAAAGACACAAGGGCACAAAGATAAGTCAATAGGCTTCATGTAACAAGGACACATACGAAAAAGCACAAAAAGAAGCGAAGCAAAAGAAGAACATGGTCCAAAAGATTAGAGAGGAGAAACGAGGACCAAACATCGAACCACTACCTCTCATGAAGAGAGGGCGGTGGCCGGAGCCACCTATGTTTGAGTCAATTGGTATGGCACCGCGAAGAATTATCCTTGGGCCCATGACCAAGACTCGTCTTTGAAGCATAGTAACCATCTAAAAAATGGCGGATGTGAAAGACTTTTGATTATTTTATGCATAATAGGGGGAGGGATAATTCATTGAGAGAACTAGAGTCTCCCTAAATCCATGCCTACACCTAGACAGGACATAATGGTGAGTGTGGTGGGGTGTGCACTAAGTCAATCCACATTGCTCGAATCAATGATATTTAGCTCATGCCTTAACTCGCGAAATCTTGCTTCATCCAATGGCTTTGTAAAAATACCTGCAAGTTGCTCATTAGTGTTGAGATGGATAAGATTGATATCTCCTCGCTTGACATGTTCCCGGAGGAAGTGATGAAGAATATCAATGTGCTTCATCTTGTAGTGTTGAACCGGGTTGCTGGAGATCATAAGGGCACTTTCATTATCAAAGTAAAGAGGCACTTTGTCACAATTGACACCATAATCCTTTAAATATTTCCTCATCCAAAGAATCTATGCACAACAACTGGCAGCAGCTACATACTCGGCCTCGGTGGACGAGAGAGAAACACAGTTTTGTTTCTTTGAAGACCAACTTACCAAAGACCGACCAAGAAATTGGCAGCCTCCGGAAGTGGACTTCCTATCCACACGGTCTCCCGCCCAATCCGAGTCAGTATATCCAATGAGATCAAATGACGACCCCTTGGGATACCATAAGCAAAATTTGGGGTATGAGCCAAATATCGAAAGATTTGCATGACAACCACATGGTGACTCTCCTTAGGTGCGGATTGAAATCGTGCACAAATTCCCACACTTAACATGATATCCGGTCTAGATGCACAAACGTAAAGCAAGGATCCAATCATGGAGCGATATAACTTTTGATCCACAGCTTTACCATTGGGATCACTGTCAAGATGGAATTTGAGAGGCATAGGAGTATTGGCCTTGGGAGGATTGATTGAGCTTATCCATCTTGAACCACTTGAGCATGTCTTGAGTCTATTTAGCTTGATTGATGAAGGTACCTTGAATTTGTTGCTTGACTTCAAAACCAAGGAAGAACTTCAACTCTCCCATCATAGACATCCCAAACTTATTTGTCAACAGAGTGGAAAATTCTTCATTGAAAGCTTTGTTAGGAGAACCAAATATAATATCATCAACCTATAATTGGCATATGAACAAGTTCCTGTTGACCCTCTTTGTGAAAAGAGTGGGATCGATTTTCCCAATTTCAAACCCACGGTCTTGCAACATCTCGGAAGGTGCTCATACCACGCACGTGGGGCTTTTTTAAGGCCATAGAGAGCCTTATCGAGAATGTATACATGATTAGGGAACTTGGGATCCTTGAACCCTGGGGGTTTCTTAACATATACCAACTCCTTAAGAGGACCATTAAGGAATGCACTCTTAACATGCATTTGATATAATTTACAGTTATGATGAGAGGTATAAGCAAGCAAGATGTGAATAGATTCAAGGCAAGCAACATGAGCAAAGGTTTCATCGTAGTCGATACCCTCGACTTGGGAGTAGCCTTGTGCCACCAATCTTGCCTTGTTGCGAATAATGATACCGTTTGCATCTTTCTTGTTTTTGAAGATCCATTTAGTTCCAATAACATTGTGGTTCCCTTAGGTCTTGGCACCAATCGCCACACTTGGTTGCGCTTGAAGTTGTTGAGTTCATCGTGCATGGCTTCAACCCACTCCATGTCCTCAGGCGCATCTTGTACCTTGAGAGGCTCAATGCAAGAAACAAACGCGTGATGTTCACAAAAGTTTGTTAATTGTCTATGAGTGGTTACCCCTCTTTTCAAGCTGTCGTAGACGTTTTCCACGAAATGTTGAAGTTTAAGCTTGGCAGGATTCTTGGCGGCTCATCTCTCTAAGATTTCCTCCATGGAAGGTTGAGGGACAACATTCTAAGAAGCATCTTCTTGATGATCTTGAGCGCCTTCGTGAGCTTGCTCTTGATCTTGAAGAAGATCTTGAGCTTGAGTTTTCTCGGGGACGTGGACTTGATATTTGGCATCACCTGGTGAGACATCATCATCATCAGTAGATTGATCTTGCCCTTGATCTTGTCCATGTGGTAGAGGACCTTCATTTTGTTCTTCGGAAGCGTGTGGGTCTTGTATCGGTGATGGTTTCACTTGAGTGGAACATTGTCCTTCTCCTTCGGCGACAAGGGGTTCCTCAACGGGTAGGAAGTATCCCACACCCATTCTTCTTATGGCCTGGGGACGAATTTCATCACCTACATCACAAAGTCCACTTTGCTCCACTTGGTAGCCATATTTTCATCAAACTCTACATTACATGTCTCCTCAATGAGTCTGGTGGACTTACTGAGGACACGGTAAGCGCGAGAGTTTGTAGCATAACCAACAAATATGCCCTCTTGAGCTCTAGGTTCAAATTTAGACAAACGAACACCTTTCTTGAGAATGAAACACTTATACCCAAACACCCTGAAGTACTTGAGATTGGGCTTGTTACCAGTAAGAATTTCATAAGGAGTTTTGTTCAAGCCTTTTCGGAGATAGAGTCGATTGGATGCATGGCAAGCTGTCTTAATGGCTTTGGCCCATAAATTGTACGGATATTTGAATTACTCCATCATGGTCCTTGCCGCATCCATCAACGTCCAGTTCTTTCTCTCGGAAACACCATTTTGTTGAGGGGTATAAGGTGCGGAGTATTGATGCTTGATCCCCTCATAAGGAACTCATTCAAGGTGTATTGATGCTCGTCACTTCTTATCATCAGAATCTTTGCCTCATGTTGTCGTTGAGCTTCATTTGTAAAGTCGATGACTGTTTGTTGTGTTTCACTCTTCCTCTTGAAGAAATATACCCAAGTGTATGTTGAGTAGTCATCCGCGATCACCAAACAATACTTTCTTCCCCCAAGGCTATCAAAAGATGGAGGACCAAAGAGATCCATGTGGAGTAGCTCCAAGGGCCTCTTCGCGTAAATGGTAGTCGTGGGGCGGTGAGAACTCTCATTTAGCTTTCCTTCAATACAAGCACTGCAAGCATGATCTTTGGCAAAACTCACATTTGTTAGTCCAAGGACGTGATCCCCTTTGAGGAGACTTTGCGAAGAGCTCATATTGACATGGGCTAGACGGCGATGCCAGAGCCATCCCACATCAACTTTATCCATTAGGCAAGTCGCGGTCTTAGTGGGTCGCTCCGAGAAGTTCACCACATAGAGACCATTATCGACATGTCCAACAAAAGCTACTTTAAGAGTTTTGCTCCTCAAAAGGGTGATATGTCTCCAACGTATCTATAATTTTGCTTGTTCCATGCTATTATATTATCATTCTTGGATGTTTTAAAATCATTTTACTACAACTTTATATTATTTTTGGGACTAACCTATTAACCTAGAGCCCAGTGCCAGTTCCTGTTTTTTCCATGTTTTTGAGTTTTACAGAAAAGGAATATCAAATGGAGTCCAAACAGAATAAAAATTTACGGTGACTTTTTATGGACCAGAAGACACCCACGGCGCTTGGAGATGAAGCCAGAAGATTCCCAAGGAGGCCACAAGACTTAGGGGCGCGACCACCCCCCTGGGCGCGCCCACCAGGCTTGTGGGCCCCTCAGGAGTCCACCTATCTCCCTCTCAGCTCTATAAATCCTCAAATATTCCAAAAACACTAACGGAGAAGCTAGATCGAGAGTTGTGCCGCTGCAAGCCTCCAAAGCCACGATAAACCAATCGGAAGCCCGTTCTGGCACCCTGCCGTAGGCGGAAACCATCACCGGAGGCCATCTTCATCATCCCAGTGGTCTCCATGACGAGGAGGGAGTAGTTGACCCTCGGGGCTGAGGGTATGTACCAGTAGCTATGTGTTTGATCTCTCTCTCTCTTGTTTTCTTGAGATGACACGATCTTGATGTACCGCGAGCCTTATTGATATAGATGAATCATGTGGAGTTTTTCCTCTCTATCTTGTTGTGATGAATTGAGTTTTCCCTTTGAAGTTTTCTTATCGGATTGAGTCTTTAAGGAACACTTGATGTATGTCTTGCGATGGGATATCTGTGGTGACAATGGGATGTTCTATTGATTCACTTGATGTATGTTTTGGTGATCAACTTGCGGGTTTCGTGACCTTGTGAATCTAAGCATAGGGGTTGGCACATGTTTTCGTCTTGACTTTCTGGTAGAGACTTTGGGGAACTCTTTCAAGTTCTTTGCGTTGGATTGAACATGATGAATCTGAAATTATGTGATGCATATCATATAATCAAGCCCATGGGTACTTGTGGTGACATTGGAGTATCTAGGTGACACTAGGGTTTGGGTTGATGTGTATCTTAAGGTGTTATTTTTAGTACGAACTCTACGGCAGGGACAGCTCATAAGATTGATCAGAAAAGTTAACTTTGAGGTGTTTCGTACCCTACAATAATTTCTTCGTTAGTTCTCTGCTATTTGTGACTTTGGAGTGAAATCTTTGTCACACGAGAGGTATTTACATATGATTCAACTATGCCAATATTGTTGAGAGAAATTGCACTAGTGAAAGTATGGACCCTAGGCCTTGTTTCCAAGCATTTATACAACTTTTTGCTCGCCGTTTACTATTTGTTACCTTGCTGTTTTTATATTTTCAGATTACAAAAAACTATATCTACCATCTGTATTGCACTTGTATCATCATATCTTTGCCGAACTAGTGCACCTATACAATTTAACATTGTATTGGGTGTGTTGGGGACACACGAGACTCTTTGCTATTTGATTGCAGGGTTGTTTGTGAGAGACCATCTTCATCCTACACCTCCTGCAGATTGATAAACCTTAGATCATCCACTTGAGGGAAAATTGCCATTGTCCTAGAAAACTCTGTTCTTGGAGGCCCAATATGAGTCTACAAGAAGAAGGTTGTGTAGTAGACATCAAAGGGCCACAGAGTCAATACCAAAGAAGGTACTAAAACCCATGAGTGTGAGTTGATGAACAGAAAGTAAATTGTATGCGAGGGTCTCAACAAGCATAACATTCTCTATGGAGAGTTCCAGAGAGATTATCACCTTGCCAAGACCAAATACCTTTGAAATTGCATCATCACCAAATGAGACTTGGGTGTCCACGGATGGGTCAGGATGAACTTCCACCACCATGTCCTTGCTTCCGGTCATATGATTTGTCGCTCCACTATCGAGCAACCATGACACTCCTCCGGAAGCAAACCCCTACAAGAGATTAATGTTTGGTTTTAGGTACCCATTCTTTAATGGGTCCTTTCATGTTAGAAAAAAGGGTCTTAGGAACACAAATACACCATTCAATGTACTCATAAGAAGAACCAACATATTTGGCATAAACATGCCCATCACTAGCACGACACAAAACATAAGAGGGGTTAAAGTCGCCGGTCTTGTTGGGGTGGGTGGTCTTGCCCTTCTTGGCATTAACAACCACAACTTTGTCTTTATTATTCTCATGAGGACCATCTCCTGCTCTTACAAAAGTTTCCTTGAGCTGTGGAACTTCCTTGGTGTTTACCTTCTTCTTGTTGTTGTTTTTGGGTGCAAACCCAACTCCTTCTTTTGCAACAACTTCCTTCTGATTACTCAAAAGGTCATTGAGCGTCTTCTCACCTTGGATACACATCACCAAACCCTTTTCAAGCTGCTCTTTTAGCTTAGTATTTTCCTCCACAAGATGTGCATGCTCACAACACAGGTTAGTAGCAGATGCATTATCAATTAGAACAAAAAGAGGACACGTGGCAATTTCCTTAGTGAGTTTTACTTGGAGTTGATCATGCGACTCCTTAAGAGAGGCATGATCACACTTCAATGCCTTCTGATCATTGTCAAGTGTGTCAATCTCAACCTTGAGTCGATCATGGCCAACCCCAAGTGCAACCTTTTCAGACTTGAGCACACGGTTAAGAACAATAGCATGATCATAATATTTGCGTAATTTAGCAAGGTCATCATTTTGTGACTCCTCAAGAGTCATATGAAGACCTCGCTCTTCCTCAAGAGCAATAGATAGATCTGCTATCTCATCGGCATAATCACGACTATGTCCTCGCAACTCCTCAAGAGATTTTTCTTGAGACTCAATAATGTCATTGGACTCACCAAGTTGTTCCAAGAGAGCAACGAAGTGCTTCTTGGATTCTCCCTTGAGCTTACACATGAATTTGTCAAACTCATTTTTACCCTCTTTCGCCTCCTCATGTTCATCCACACAATCTAACAAAGAGTGGGAGAAATAGAAGTTTTAATGTTTGAGGTTTTGGTGTTGGAGGTTACCTTGGTGATACCTTTAGCCATGAGGCACCTAGCGACGATGTTCTCATTGGGGGTGTCGAAGAGTGACACCTTTGTTGGAGTAGAGGAAGCAATTGCCATAGATTCTATTGGCATTTATTCACCGCTTGTGCCTTCGTCATCAACATCATCATCCGAGGCATACTCTTCTTGAGCCACCAATACTTTGTGAGGAGCCTTCTTGGTGAAGTTGGTCTTGTTGGGGAAGGACTTGGACTTATCTTTGTGAATGAGCTTGCTACCATTGTCTTCCCTCTTCTCATATGGGTAATCCACCACAAAGTGACTCACATTACCACAGTTGTAGCACATTCTCACATGTTGCTTGCCCTTCGACCCATTTGAGTTGTTCTTGGAGAAGTTGGGCCTTGTGTTCCTCTTGTTTCCCCAAAATTACCTGTACGCAAGAGCCATATGCTCATGATAAGCATATTTTGTGTCCTTGGGGTAACCCTCTTCTTCTTCTTCTTCTTCTTCTTCTTCTTCCTCTTAACTGGCCTTGGCCTTCAAAGCAAGGTTGGGGGGATGATCTCTTTGACAGTTGCACGCGGGCGAGAGCATTGTCAGCTGTCGTGTTCAAGATGTTCATCGCAATAAATTCATCCAACACATCACCAGAGGACAGGTGTGAAAGTCCGGTCTTTGACGGATGACAGCGGACGTGGACTAGTTGTAGGGCATGATGTCCTTCAAAAACTTACGCTTGATCCAAGTATCATCCACATCCTTGCTGCCATGATCTTTGAGGGCAATGGCGAGAGCAGTTGCCCTTCTATAGAGCTCACGTGGTTCCTCATCCTCTATCATTACAAACTCATTTGACTGATCAAGGACGACTTCATAGTTTGACCGTTGAATGCTTGAGCTGCCCTTGTAGATGGAGACAATGTGTTCCCAACAATCTTTAGCAACAGTGAAAGGACGCATGTGAGGTAGGTCTTTAGTGGGAACAGCAGCTTGGAGTATGAACAAGGCAGAAGAATTTAGTTGTTTATCCGCTTGTTCTCTGGGAGTGAGGTTTCATGGATCATGAGGGTAGTATCCTTCTTCAATGACTCTCATGAGATGAATTGAGCTGTGATCTAAATGAGACTTGATACTAAAAACCTAGTTAGCAGAATCATTCATAACAAGTTTAGGAGGAGGACCATAATTAACTATATGAGGTGGATGCACTGGTCCTCCATAGACCACGGGAGGGGGAACTAAGGCAAAGCTCCTCGACCCATTAATCCCTTGAGAGTGATTATCCTTATCAGCACTAGCCCCCTCCTTATCAGAGTTGACATCTGCTGTCGAGTTAGTGGGATTAACCACTTGTACCGCATCGGTGGAAAGTTTAAGAGTATCAAAGAATTCTTTGAACATGGATTTGACCTCGGTCGTCATGGAAGATTTGAGATAGGACATGGCCTCATTCAAATCCTCACGAGAGACAGTGTTCACTCCTACGGTCTCGGGAAGTTATCCCACATGCTCCTCTTTGTCAGTCATACTCTTTGGGTGGTGAAACCATTAATAAATAAACTTGGCTCTGATACCAATTGAAAGGATCGATATGGTTGACTAGAGGGGGGGTGAATAGGCAACTAACACTTTTTAACTTTTCTTTAACAAATTAGGCTTAGCAGCAAATAGGTTGGCTAGATGTGCAACTACGTGAGCAACCTATATGATGCTAATTACAACACGCTCACGAGCAAGCAAGGGATACAACACAATAATAGCTTGCAAGAGGTAAAGGTAAGATATAACCAAAAGTGGTGCCGATGGAGACGAGGATGTGTTACCGGACTTCCTTCCCTTGTGAGGAAGTACATCTCCGTTAGAGCGGTGTGGAGGCACAATGCTCCCCAAGAAGCCACTAGGGCCAGCGTATTCTCCTCACGCCATCACACAATGCGAGATATCGTGATTCCACTATTGGTGCCCTTGAAGGTGGCAATCGAACCTTTACAAACAAGGTTGGAGCAAACTACACAACTTAATGGAGGCTCCCAACGACACCACGAAGCTTCACCACAATGGAATGTGGCTCCAAGGTGACCTCAACTGTCTAGGGTGCTCAAACACCCAAGAGTAACAAGATCCTCAAGGGATTTGTGGGGGAATCAAATTTCTCTTGGTGGAAGTGTAGATCGGGGACTTATCAACCAATCCCTAGAAAATCAACAAGTTTGATTGGCTAGGGAGAGTGATCAGGCTAAAATGGAGCTTTGAGCAACAATGGAGCTTGGGAGGGAAGATGTAGTCTTCTTGACGAAGAATACCTCCTTTATATAGTGGGGGGTAAGGATCCAACCATTATCCCCACTCTTAGCCCGCGTGTTGCGGTACTACCGCACACAGCCATGGTACTAACATAAGGGTCTGCGGTACTACCGTAGCAGGGTGAGGTACTACTACTGGCACAGTAGTGACCACATGCAGGCCGATTGCACAAGGCAACTAGCGGTAGAACCACCGGAGCGGTACTACCGCGAGCCCATACAGTACTACCGCACGGTCGGTAATGACTGGCATAGGAGATGCACGGAAGTAAAAAAATTATTTCCGTGCCTACCTCCGCTGAGGGTGGAGCTGTGAAAAAGTCTGGCACGGTAGTACCAGAAATACATCACGGTACTACCGCACGAGGGCGGATGTAAAACATTATATCCGCGCCTACTACAGTAGGCGCACGCACCAGGGCTGGGGACAGCGATACTAGCGCTCCATCAAGCGGTACTACCACAGGCACCTGCGTTACTACCGCTCCCTTGAGCGATACTACCGCTAGCCACTGAAAACTAGCACCATGCAGCCTTCACTTTGCACACACAAGGACAATGGACTGGAGCTCCATTGAAGCGAAGGAAAGGTGGTGCAATAGAACAGATGTGTACGTGTTGATTCCACCCAAACCTTTCCGAAGCGGACCCCCTCTTAATAGTATGGCTTTCCTACGACTCAAATCCACCGAAAGGAAACATAGAGAACAACCGTCTTCGATAAGCTCCGAGGGGCACCGAATCGTCTAGTGCCTAGACATGAGATATCTGAAATGCTCAATGCACACGATTAGTCCGCAAAAGCATTGTCATTAATAACCAAAACCACTTAGGGAGAAATATGCCCTTACAGCAGGCTTCGTCATCGGCAGCGACAATAAATGGTGCCGAGCTGGAAGAGCTAAATCGGAAGCTTAAACGCTCTGAAGACAAAGTTGAGGCCCTTAACCGAAGGTTCGACGAGTCTCAAGGTATGTCAAAACAGAATCCGAATGCCTTTGTCTGAACCCTATCATCCGAATACTGTCAATGCATCTTTTTCACATCGTATAATGTATGCACAGCCTCGGCGAAGGATATGGAGAGGCTCAAGACCGAGCTCGAGCGCACGAAGGATGAAACGGCCGCCGAGAGGGCGGCTGCTAAAGTGACGGTTTTCGCCCTTTCCGCCATGCGGGCCACCAGTGGCAAGCATGAAGCTCGCGTGCCAGAGGTCCAACAGGATCTCAAGGACGCCAGTGAAAGATGTGAGGCCTTGGAGCAGAAGAATAAGGCGAGCTCGGCCAAACAGTCCACTTTAAAAACCGAACTCCATAAGGAGCGGATGGACATACGGTTCTATGAGGAGTAGGTGCGCCAAGCCAAGGACATAGCAGATGGTAAGCCGTACTCACTAAAGTGTGTATTCGAGAATAGCAAATTCGCATTGTTACCCGGGTGTGGTGATCCTCAGGCGCATCCTCGGATCTCCAGAAGAGCGTGGCGGACACCAATCAGCTGTTCGCCTCGCGGGGAGAAGGAGATGAAGCTTGGCTGTTCTGGGCACAGTTCAGAGCCCCCAAGCGTCCTCCTCTGGTGGAGCAGCTGAAACAACTGATGGAGCTGCACTAGATGGCGGAGCCAGCCATGAAGGACCTCTAGATCCGCTTATGGCCCGACGTGCCACTGCCAGGCAGCTACTTTGGCCTGGTGCAGAGGTTGATTGCTGCTTTGCCCCACCTCAACATCGTCAAGCGCTCCTCATGTATCGAGGGAGTCCGGATGGCCCTTGCCAAGGCCAAGGTGCACTAGCCGGGGCTGAATACGATGAAGGTGGCCACCGACCCGCTGCCACCCGGAAAGGGGCATCGACGCCCCAAGCTATACTTCGATGGAGTGATGGAGAGTGCTCAGGTGATAGAGTCAGAGTGTTCTAGTGATAACATGTTTGAATGAGTTGTAATGCGTCCGAAGACTTGTCCAAACTTTTGGTGATATTAGTATTTCTTCTTATATGGTTTTGCATTCCTTTATAACTCCTATGTGGTTGTTTAATACTAAAAGATGCGAGTCATCGGCTTCAGTCCCCATGTAGATACTACATGGGGTGTCTATGCCAATGCACTATGTCCCTTAGCCGAATTATCAGAACCCGAAGGCGGTACAGTGCGGCAGACTAGGCAATCAGACTATATTTCTTTATTTCTTTCACTTAGTCGTAGGGGCGTGAAAAGGACTACAGGAAGCATACGATTAGCCACTGAAGTGTTGTGATGTTCGGATGAACCGTGGCCAAATCCGGTATCACAATGTTTGCACAAAGGGCAAGTTCCTCGTATTACACAGAATAACTGCTTACGAGGATTAAAGTATAATATTTCCAGCTCGGGGTTCGCAGACCGGATCTCGCATACTATGACACTCTGTTTCGTCTCTCTCCCCTGAGGTGCTTGACCAGATTATCTGGAAGCACAATCGCAGGGGTGCCCCCTTTGCCCTTTTAGCCGAACGAGCAGAACATAAAGGGGCAAGCACAGGAGCCAAGCAACCCAACTTATTGATCGAAGACATAGTTAGGAACCGATGCACATATAACGAACACCAAGATGCCAAACACATGATAGATAAGGCGGTTTGTTTTTAAACTCTAGCCCCTAGTCTATTAGCCGGTTACCTCGCATCATACCGAACAAGTCCATGAGAAGAGGGAGAGAGGAAAAAATATGTGCCAAAAAAGGGCAGATGAGGTAAACTTGTGCCACGCAATTTACATTTTTCTCAGCAACTCTTATAGCTTGGACTGCCGAAGTAACTGTTTACACGTATATGAAAGAAATAAAAATATACAGGAGTTGTCGTACCAGGGGTCTTCGATTGATAACCTGACATCCTCGATATGCCCCATTGCTAGTTGACTCCTGCTCTTAGATGCACCTTGATGGGTGTTAGTGTTTGATGGATGGATTTTGCAAACAAAGTCTTGAGAGGCCGCCGAATTGTAGGTGAGCTTTATGTTGGAAATATGCCCTAGAGGCAATAATAAATTAGTTATTATCATATTTCCTTGTTCATGATAATCGTTTATTATCCATGCTATAATTGTATTGAACGGAAACTCAGATACATGTGTGGATACATAGACAACACCATGTCCCTAGTATGCCTCTAGTAGACTAGCTCGTTGATCAAAAGATGGTTAAGGTTTCCTAGCCATGGACATGAGATGTCGTTTGATAACGGGATCACATCATTAGGAGAATGATGTGATGGATAAGACCCAAACTACAAACATAGCATATGATCGTGTCAGTTTATTGCTACTGTTTTCCGCATGTCAAGTATGTGTTCCTATGACCATGAGATCATGCAACTCACGGATATCGGAGGAGTGCCTTGTGTGTATCAAACGTCGCAACGTAATTGGGTGACTATAAAGGTGCTCTACAGGTATCTCCGATGGTGTCTGTTGAGTTGGCATGGATCGAGACTGGGATTTGTTACTCCGTGTGACGGAGAGGTATCTCAGGGCCCACTCGGTAATACAACATCACAACAAGCCTTGCAAGAAATGTGGCTAAGTGTTAGTCACGGGATCTTGTATTGCGGAACAAGTAAAGAGACTTGCCAGTAACGAGGTTGAACTAGGTATGGAGATACCGACGATCGAATCTCGGGCAAGTAACATACCGAAGAACAAAGGGAACGTTATACGGGATTAACTGAATCCTTGACATAGAGGTTCGACTGATAAAGATCTTCGTAGAATATGTAGGAATCAATGTGGACGTCCAGGTCCCGCCATTGGTTATTGGCCGTAGAGGTGTCTCGGTCATGTCTACATAGTTCTCGAACCCGCAGGGTCTGCACACTTAAGGTTCGGTGACGTTTCGGTAGTGTAGACTTATGTATGGTGGTGACCGAAGTTTGTTCGGAGTCCCGGATGAGATCCCGGACGTCACCAGGAGCTCCGGAATGGTCCGGAGGTAAATATTCATATATAGGAAGTCCCAGTTTGGTTTCCGGAAAAGTTTCGGGCTCATCGGTAGTGTACCGGGAGTGCCAGTAGTGTACCGGGAGTGCCGGTAGTGTACCGGGAGGCCTCCGGGAGGGTTATTTCGACCCCAAGAGGTTCATGGGCTGTGGGATAATAATAACCAGCCCTTAGTGGGCTGGTAAAACAGCCACAAAGGCCCATGGCGCAGGAGAGAAAGTCCTAAAGCAAAAAGTGGAAAATCAGCCAATAGGAGGCAATCCTACTCCAACTAGGATTGGAGGTGAAGTAGGATTGCTCCCACCTCCTATTTCGGCCGACCCAAAGGCCTTGGCTGCCTCTCCTCTCCTCTCCTCCTATATATACTAGTGGATTGGGTGGTTTTTGGACAGAATTTCCGGCCACGTGCTACCCGTTACACCGGTGCATAGTTTCTCCTCTAGATCGGTTTTCTGCAGCGCTTAGGCGAAGCCCTGCCGGAATTGCTCCACCACCATCACCGGAGCGTTGTCACGCTGCCGGTGAACTCTCTCTCCTCGCCACCTCCTCTTGCTGGATCAAGACGGTGGAGATCGTCATCAAGCTGCACGTGTGCTGAACGCGGAGGTGCCGTCCGTTCGGCGCTAGATCGGAAGGACCGTGATCGAGATCGCGAGACGGTTCGTGATGAGATCGCGGAACGGATCGTGATGAGTTCGCGGGACAGATCGTGATCAAGATTGTGAGACGGATCGTGATGAGATCGCGGGACGGATCGTGATGGGATCGCGGGACGGATCGTGATGAGATCGTGGGACGCTCGGCGATTTGGATCGCGAAGATGTTCGACTACACCAACCGCGTTTCTTAACGCTTCCCGCTTAGCGATCTACAAGGGTATGTAGATCCACTCTCCCTCTCATAGATGCTCATCACCATGGATAGGTTTGCGTGTGCGTAGGAAAATTTTTGTTTCCCATGCGACGTTCCCCAACAGTGGTATCAGAGCTAGGTTGATGGTTCGATGAGATCTCGAGTAGAACACAAAAGGTTTGTGGGCATTGATGCTTAGATTGCTTCCTCCCTTGGTCGGATTTTGGTTCAGCGGGATTGTGAGATGAAGCGGCCTGGACCAACATTACTCGTACACTTACGAGAGACCGGTTCCCTCGACGCAACTTGTTGCTTAGATGGCTTGCGGGTGACAGTTTCTCTCACTTTAGTTGGATCGGATCCGACAAAGGCGGTCCTTGAGAAGGTTGAAAAGCAATCTATGTATCACCGTTGTGGTTTATGCGTAGGTGAGAATCGTTCTTGCTAGATACCCGTAGCAGCCACGTAAAACATGCAACAACAATTAGAGGACGTCTAACTTGTTTTTGCAGGGTATGTTGTGATGTGATATGGCCAATTACATGATGAGATATATGTGATGTATGAGATGATCATGTGATGTATAGAATTTCACGACTTGCATGTCGTTGAGTACGGCAACCGGCAGGAGCCATAGGGTTGTCTTTAATTATTGTATGACCTGCGTGTCAATTATTAAGCGCTGTGTAATGGTTTACTTTATCGCTAAGCGGTAGCAATAGAAGTAGAAGCACGGCTGGCGCCACAACCCCAATGGCAACACATTGATGGAGATCAAGATGATGGAGATCATGGTGTTGTGCCGGTGACGATGGAGATCATGCCGATGTTTCGAAGATGGAGATCTTAAACACAAGTTCATGGCCATATCATGTCACTTATGAATTGCATGAGATGTTAACCCTTTTATGCACCTTGTTTTGCTTAGTACGGCGGTAGAATTATAAGGTGATCCCTCACTTGAATTTCAAGATGAACTGTGTTCTCCCCGAGTGTGCACCGTTGCGAAAGTTCGTCGTGTTGAGACACCACGTGATGATCGGGTGTGATAGACTCTACGTTCGCATACAACGGGTGCAAGCCAGATTTGCACGCGCAGAACACTCGGGTTAAACTTGACGAGCCTAGCATGTACAGACATGGCCTCGGAACACAAGAGACCGAAAGGTCGAGCATGAGTCATATAGTGGATATGATGAACATAATGATGTTCACCATTGAAGCCACCTTAACTCACGTGATGATCGGACTTGAGTTGGTGAATTTGGATCATGTATCACTCGAATGACCCGAGGGATGTCAATTTGAGTGGGAGTTCTTAAGTAATATGATTAATTGAACTCATTATCATGAACATAGTCAAAGTGTCTTTGCAAATTATGTTGTAGATTACTAGCTCGCGCTGTAGCTCCCTTAAATTTGTATATGTTCCTAGAGAAATAGAGTTGAAAGATGTTGGTAGCAATATTGCGGACTGGGTCCGTGATCTGAGGATTGTCCTCATTGCTGCACAGAAGGCTTATGTCCTTAATGCACCGCTCGGTGCGTCACCCCCTCTAGCGTCGTCTATAGAGGTTGTGAACATCTGACAGGCACATTTCGATGACTACTTGATAGTTTAGTGCGTCATGCATTACGGCTTAGAATTGAGGCTCCAAAACGTTTTGAACGTCACGGAACATATGATATGTTCTAGGGGCAGAGATTGTGATCTCAGGCTCGTGCCTGTGTTGCGAGAGATGAGATCTCCAACAAGATTCTTTGCCTGTAAGATGAAGGAGAATAGCTCAATCGTTGAGCATGTACTCAGATTGTCTGGGTACTACAAATCGCTTGAATCAAGTGGGAGTTGATCTTCCAGATAAGATAGTGATTGATATAGTTCTCCAAGTCACTGTCACTAAAGCTAATAGAACTTAGTGATGAACTATAATACACCAGGGATAGAAGTATTGATCCCTGAGCTGTTCGCGATGTTTGACACCGCGAAGGTAGAAATCAAGAAGGAGCGTCAAGTGTTGATGGTTAATCAAACCACTAGTTTCGAAAAGGGCAAGAGCAAGGAGGGAAACTTCATGGATAGCAAGTCAGTTGCTGCTCCAGTGAAGCAACCCAAAGTTGAACTCAAACCCGAGACTAAGTGCTTCTATTATGAGGTGAGAGGTCGCTGAAGCGGAACAACCCTAGATACTTGGTAGATAAGAAGGCTGGCAACATTGATAGAAGTATATTTTATATACGAGTTACTAATGTGTACCTTGCTAGTACTCTTAGTAGCACCTGGGTATTGGATACCGGTTCGGTTGCTAAATGTTAGTAACTCGAAATAAAAGCTACAGAATAAACGGAGAACTAGCTAAGGGTGAGGTGACGATATGTGTTGGAAGTGTTTCCAAGGTTGATGTGATCAACATCGCATGCTCTCTCTACCTTCAGGATTAGTGACGAACCTAAATAAATGTTATTTGGTGTTTTGCGTTGAGCATGAACATGATTAGATCATGTTTATTGCAATACGGTTATTCATTTAAGTTAGAGAATAATGGTTATTCTGTTTACATGAATAATACCTTCAATGGTCATGCACCCAGTGAGAATGGTTTGTTGAAATCTTGATCGTAGTATTACACATGTTCATAACATTGATGTCAAAAGATACAAAGTTAATAATGATAGTACCACATACTTGTGGCACTGCCGCTAAATGTCATATTGGTATAAAGCGCATGTAGAAACTCCATGCTGATGGATATTTGGACTCATTCGATTTCGAATCGGTTGAGACATGCGAACCATGCCTCTTGGGCAAGATGACTAAAGGACCCCGTTGGATGGAGCGGGCAAGTGATTCATTGGAAATGATACATGTTGATGTATGCAATCTAGTGAGTCTTGTAGCGTGCAGTGGATATCGTTATTTTCTTACCTTCAGTGATGATTTGAGTAGATATAGTGTATATTTACTTAATGAAACACAAGTCTGAATCGTTTGAAAGGTTCAAGCAAATTCAGAGTGAAGTTTAAAGATCATCGTGACAAGAAGATAAAAATGACTGCGATATGATCGTGGAGGTGAATATCTGAGTCACGAGTTTGGCATACAACTTAAGGCAATGTGAAAGTTGTTTCACAACTAAACGCCACCTGGAACACCATAGTGTGATGGTGTGTCCGAACATCATAGTTATGCTCTATTGGACATGGTGCGTGCTATGATGTCTCTTGTCGTTTTACTACTATAATTTTGGGGTTATGCATTAGAGACAACTACATTCACTTTAAATAGGGCACCATCTAAATCCGTTGAGATGACACCATATGAATTATGGTTTGATAGAAACCTAAGCTGTCATTTCTTAATACTTGGGGCTGCGGCACTTGTGTGAAAAATGTTTTCACCTAATGAGGTCGAACCCAAGGCAGACAAATGCATCTTCATAGAATACCCTAAGATCAGTTGGGTGAACCTTCTATCTCAGATCCAAGTGCAAAGTGTTTGTTACTAAAACGGATCCTTTCTCGAGGAAAGGTTTCTCTCGAAAGAATTGAGTGGGAGGAAGATAGAACTTGATGAGGTTGTTAAACCTTTGTTCAACCAGAGAGTAGCGCAGCGCAGAAAGATGTTTCTGTGAAGCCTACGTTAGTTGAAGAGGAAGTTAATGATGATGATCATGAAGCTTCAGGATCAAGTTACTATCGAACTTCGTGGGTCGACAAGGATGTGTACTGCTCCTAAGCGGTACGACAACCCTATCTTCGAGGTCATGTTGTTGGACAGCGATGAACCTACGAGCTATGGAGAAGCGATGATGGGCCCGGATTCCGACAAATGGTTGGAGGCCATGAAATCCGAGATAGGATCCATGTATGAAAAACCAAGTATAGACTTTGGTAGACTTGCTCGTTGGACGGCAGGTCGTTGAGTACAAATGGATCTTTAAAATGAAGACAGACACTGATGGTGAATGTCACTATTTGTAAAGCTCGACTTGTTGCAAAGATGTTTGTGACAAGTTCAAGGAGTTAACTATGATGAGACTTTCTCACTCGTAGCGATGCTAAAGTCTGTTGGAATTATGTTAGCAGTTGCTGTGTTTTCAATTATGAAATCTGACAGATGGATGTCAAAACATCATTTCCTTAACGGTTTACTTGAGGAAAGGTTGTATGTGATACAACCAGAAGGTTTTGTCAGTCCTAAGGATGCTAAAAGGTGTGCAAGCTTCGGTGATCCTTCCATGGACTGAAGCAAGCATCTCGGAGTTGGAATATACACTTTGATGAGGTGATCAAAGTTTTGATGTTTATACAAAGTTTACGAGAAACTTGTATTTGCAATAAAGTGAGTGGGAGCACTATAGAATTTCTGATAAGTATATGTGGATGACATATTGTTGATCAGAAATAATGTAGAGTTTCTGGAAAGCTTAAAACGGTCATTTGGAAAGTGATTTTCAAAGGAAGACCTGGATGAAGCTACCTAATTGTTGAGCATCAAAATCTATGGAGATAGATCAAGATGCTCGATGAGACTTTCAATGAGTGCATACCTTGACAAGATTTTGAAAGAGTTCAAAATGGATCAGTCAGAGAAAGAGTTCTCGCCTAATTTGTAAGGTGTGAAAGTTGAGTGAGACTCAAAGCTCGACAACGGCAGAAGAAAGAGAAAGGACGAACGTCGTCCCCTATGCCTTAGCCATAGGCTCTATATTATGCCATGCTGTGTACCGCACCTGTGTGTGCCTTGCCATGAGTCCGTCAGGGGGTACAAGAGTGAACCAGGAGTGGATCACTGCACAGCGGTCAAGATTATCCTCAGTAACTAAGAAACTGAGGAGATGTTTCTCGATTATGGAGGTGATAAAGAGTTCGTCGTAAGGAGTTACGTCGATACAAGCTTTAACACTAATCCGGATGACTCGTAGTAGCAATCTGGATACGTATAGTGGAGCAGCCATTTGGAAATAGTACCAAATGGAGTGTGGTAGCAGTGTTTACGGTTTGACATAGAGATTTGCAAAGTACACACGGATCTGAATATCGCAGACGCGTTGACTATAAGACCTCTCTCACATGCAAAGCATGATCGAGCCCCAGAACTCATTGGGTGTTAGATTCATAACAATGCGAATCACATGGTGATGTGAACTAGATTATTGACTCTAGTGCAAGTGGGAGACTATTGGAAATATGCCCTAGAGGCAATAATAAATTAGTTATTATCATATTTCCTTGTTCATGATAATCGTTTATTATCCATGCTATAATTGTATTGAACGGAAACTCAGATACATGTGTGGATACATAGACAACACCATGTCCCTAGTATGCCTCTAGTAGACTAGCTCGTTGATCAAAAGATGGTTAAGGTTTCCTAGCCATGGACATGAGATGTCGTTTGATAACGGGATCACAACATTAGGAGAATGATGTGATGGATAAGACCCAAACTACAAACATAGCATATGATCGTGTCAGTTTATTGCTACTGTTTTCCGCATGTCAAGTATGTGTTCCTATGACCATGAGATCATGCAACTCACGGATATCGAAGGAGTGCCTTGTGTGTACCAAACGTCGCAACGTAATTGGGTGACTATAAAGGTGCTCTACAGGTATCTCCGATGGTGTCTGTTGAGTTGGCATGGATCGAGACTGGGATTTGTTACTCCGTGTGAAGGAGAGGTATCTCAGGGCCCACTCGGTAATACAACATCACAACAAGCCTTGCAAGCAATGTGTCTAACTGTTAGTCACGGGATCTTGTATTGCAGAACGAGTAAAGAGACTTGCCAGTAACGAGGTTGAACTAGGTATGGAGATACCGACGATCGAATCTCGGGCAAGTAACATACCGAAGAACAAAGGGAACGTTATACGGGATTAACTGAATCCTTGACATAGAGGTTCGACTGATAAAGATCTTCGTAGAATATGTAGGAATCAATGTGGACGTCCAGGTCCCGCCATTGGTTATTGGCCGTAGAGGTGTCTCGGTCATGTCTACATAGTTCTCTAACCCGCAGGGTCTGCACACTTAAGGTTCGGTGACGTTTCGGTAGTGTAGAGTTATGTATGGTGGTGACCGAAGTTTGTTCGGAGTCCCGGATGAGATCCGGGAAGTCACGAGGAGCTCCGAAATGGTCCGTAGGTAAAGATTCATATATAGGAAGTCCCAGTTTGGTTTCCGGAAAAGTTTCGGGCTCATCGGTAGTGTACCGGGAGTGCCGGTAGTGTACCGGGAGTGCCGGTAGTGTACCGGGAGGCCTCCGGGAGGGGTATTTCGACCCCAAGAGGTCCATGGGCTGTGGGATAATAATAACCAGCCCTTAGTGGGCTGGGAAAACAGCCACAAAGGCCCATGGCGCAGGAGAGAAAGTCCTAAAGCAAAAAGTGGAAAATCAGCCAATAGGAGGCAATCCTACTCCAACTAGTATTGGAGGTGAAGTAGGATTGCTCCCACCTCCTATTTCGGCCGACCCAAAGGCCTTGGCTGCCTCTCCTCTCCTCTCCTCCTATATATACTAGTGGATTGGGTGGTTTTTGGACAGAATTTCCGGCCACATGCTACCCGTTACACCGGTGCATAGTTTCTCCTCTAGATCGGTTTTCTGCAGCGCTTAGGCGAAGCCCTGCCGGAATTGCTCCACCACCATCACCGGAGCGCCGTCACGCTGCCGGTGAACTCTCTCTCCTCTCCACCTCCTCTTGCTGGATCAAGACGGTGGAGATCGTCATCAAGCTGCACGTGTGCTGAACGCGGAGGTGCCGTCCGTTCGGTGCTAGATCGGAAGGACCGTGATCGAGATCGCGAGACGGTTCGTGATGAGATCGCGGAACGGATCGTGATGAGTTCGCGGGACATTTCGTGATCAAGATCGTGAGATGGATCGTGATGAGATCGCGGGACGGATCGTGATGGGATCGCGGGACGGATCGTGATGAGATCGTGGGACGCTCGGCGATTTGGATCGCGAAGATGTTCGACTACACCAACCGCGTTTCTTAACGCTTCCCGCTTAGCGATCTACAAGGGTATGTAGATCCACTCTCCCTCTCGTAGATGCTCATCACCATGGATAGGTTTGCGTGTGCGTAGGAAATTTTTTGTTTCCCATGCGACGTTCCCCAACACTTTACGCCATAGGCAGGCTCTTTAGGAGCACCTACATTTTGTCCGAAGACGTGTTGATGGTAGAGGTTTGGGCTAGCCGAACACTCATCTTTATCTCCTCACCGCTACCCATGGAATTTTAAGTGCAAAGTTGTGCGTCCTTGGCACGTACTTTGCTGGTCTTAGGGTTGTGTGGTAGGGGGCACTTCCCTATTGAAAGGAGGAGGAAGGATCAGAGTTTTCTGTCTGAAATCGAACTCGCTTCCCAGCCTTGTGTGCCTTTATGCCAGATGTCGGAACTTGCCGATCTTCTTTGTAGCTGAATTCGGCCGCTAGGGCCAGTGCATGCTCCTCAGTTCTAAGGGAGCGCTCTCTATTTTCGTTGACAGTAATGACCCCCTTGGGGCCTGACATCTTGAGCTTGAGGTACACGTAGTGTGGGACCGTGTTGAAACGAGCGAACGATGTCTGACCAAGCAGCGCATGATAGCCGCTACAGAAGGGCACAATCTCGAAGATCAAGTCTTCTCTACGAAAGTTAACGGGGTGAGCCGAACACAACTTCCAGAGTTACAGAACCCGTACATTGGGCCTCAACGCATGGGATCACTCCTTTGAAGGTAGAGCTGCTGGGTTTGATCCTTGATGGATCTATGCCCATCTTTTTCACCGTATCTGAGTAAATCAGGTTGAGGCTACTTCCTCCGTCCATTAGGACTTTTATGAGGTGATACCCATCTATAATGGGGTCTAGGATGAGGGCCGCCGAACCCCCATGACGGATACTGGTTGGGTGATTGTGCCGATCAAAGGTGATCGGGTATGCCGACCATGGGTTGTACTTCGGGGCTATGGGTTCCACAACATAGACCTCCTGAAGGGCGCGCTTCCTCTCCTTCTTGGGTATATGGGTGGCATATATCATGCTCACCGTTTTGACTTCAGGAGGGAATTTCTTCTGTCCGCCATCAATTGGACCCTGAGGCTCATCCTCATCCTCACTGCCAGAGCTTTTGCCTTGTGTTGGGGATATAACCACATAGTGAGACCCGCCCTGAGGGCTCCGGGTCACGCCGGGCGGCTTGTACGCCAGCTCAAGAGTGAGCCATGAAGACTTAAGGCCGAAGATGCTTGGCAGCTTGACAGGATGGGCCGAAAAGTGGCCCGGACGGAGCAGACCCGGGCGTGTAAGCTACCCAAAGATAACTTGGTCAGGGAAGGCAAGATAAGGTAGAGGTAGACTCGGACGTGTAATGAGAGTCGATTACAACTTGTATGACCCATGGTCTTGACCTCCTATATAAAGGCAAGACCCGGAGCGACTTAGAGATCAGGCTATCGAGAACTAGGTCAAGCAATAGCTCCCTTGTAATCGATACATCAAGCAATACAAGCACAAGCAGGACGTAGGCTGTTACCTCATCTTGAGGGGCCGAACCTGGGTAAACTCATGTCCTTCGTCCCAACCAACCCCTTTGAGTCCATCACATTAGCAATGGCCTCGAATCCAAGTCTGTTCACCCGGACATCTGCCGTGATAAAACCACGATAGTTGGCGCCCACCGTGGGGCTTGTGCTCAGTGGTGTTGAGTTCTCAAAGGCATCTCTTCCAGGGCTCGAGGGATACGTGGTCGGAAGGATGAACAAGAGTCGCCGTAGCCGGCTCTACATCGACATCGCCGGCTGGGGGCTCGATGCTGGCTCTGTGGAATATGGATTCCGGGTTCCTTTTGGCGGGATCCATGTCTTCATTGGCAGGATCGACGGATCTACGCCCGGGCCAGATGTTTGCAGCGACATCGTTGAGCTGGCTCGGCGCACGCAATTCGCCCGTGATGTGCAGACCGCCCGTGTTAACCCGTGCCAGAAGCACGTCTTCGTGGGGTTTACTCAAGGTATGGATCTTGAAACTTCGGCATCCCAGGAGACTCTTGTCTGTTCAGAAGACGAGTCTTCGAGCGGGGAAACGGAGTCGATCTACTAGCTTCACAACGGTGGCCTCAGGGGTTACAACGAGCTTTACCCTGAGTCGGAGCACTCTGAGCCGGATGTTTTCGAGCTGCCGGTTCATGCGGCCGTATTCATGGCGGGTTCGGCCCCACGTACGAGCAGCACCGCCGCTGGAGTGGCAACCTCAGGGGCTGAGCCACCACCACCAGCTCATGTTTTTCTGGATCTGATGAATGAACTTGCGGCCCTGATGGCCACCGAGGTCATGCCAGACAATCAAGCTGCTCGGAACTTAGAGATTGTAAGACTCAAGGACCAGATGGCAGAGGAGCAACAGAGGATAGCTGAGCTAAAAATTCAGATGGAGGAAGAGGCAGAACGTATTAAGATGGATGCCTTTCGCCTTGGGCTGGAACAGCAATCGGCGGCTATGGTGCACCGGATGAGACACCAATCCCGCTTACCAAAACGTTATGAGGCTAGGAATCTCTTCAACACACTAGGAACGGGACAGACAACAGATGCACCTGGTAGCCGGTCGACGGCTCGACCGATGCCACCCCCGGCCCGATGAAACCAGGCCTCACCAGTGGTCTTTCCAACGCCAGCGGGTCATTATTCCAACCCGGCGGAGAACATGGTGGCGGCGGCCACCCGGCTTGAAACAATCCCTATCCCGGACGAAGCGCCTTTTGTGGAGGATTGCGGAACGCCATTGGATACCTTCAGACGGCGATGGCTCAGCAGGAAAAGTATGCTTACAGCCGGAGCCGCGTTCATTCAATGCCTCACCCCTGCCGCAGCTTTAGCCGATGCTATGAGTCACCAGTAGTTTCTAGCAGCGGTCGTCATAGAGGGCCTCATGGGGACGATCAAGCAGCTCTAGATGCGCAAGCACTCATGAACCAGGCCAGAAATCAGCCAGAGGCGGCAACGGTGGCCATGGCGGCTCACAAAGAGTCTACACCCTCTGTATCAGTAGGAGTGGGAGTGACCACCAGGGCCATGGGGAAGTACCATGCTTATCGCCGGCTCTGCGGAGTGAGCAGTTGCCAAAGGATTTCAAAGGGCCTCGCAAGGTCCCGAATTACACTGTTGATCTACCTCCGGAGGCCTGGATTGAAAGTTATGAGCTTGCCATGGAGATGTTGGACGTCAGTGAGGCGGTGTGTGCAAAGTACTTCATCATGATGCTTGAAGGTCCGGCTCGCACGTGGTTGAAGGGCTTGCCACCCAATACCATCAATTCATGGGCTGAGTTGAGGGCAAAGTTCATCAAAAACTTTCAAGGGACTTGCAAACAGCCTATGACCATTGTGGATCTCGATCATTGTGTTCAGCAGGAGAATGAGTCGTCTGACCATTGGGTCCGGCAGGTGTCGACCATCATCCACTCCTCTGAGCAGATCATGACGGCTCAAGTGGTGTTGATCTTAGAAAAGAACTGTCACTTCATCCCGCTAAAGCAGAAGCTTGGCTGACTCAAGCGTATGTGTCAGGACATGGGAGAGCTCATGACGTCTCTCACAAAATATGCCGACTCTGATAACATGAAGGATCCAGGATCTGATGAGGAGAAGGCCGGCCAAGGTAAGAGGAACAATCAGGGCAAGGGTGTGGCAAACAATGGTAACCAGAGTAAGCGGAAGAACCCAGAAGGCAGGTCAGAGCTAGTAGCCAAGGCAAGCACCGGCCAGAATCATCCTAAGGGAAATGGGAAGTTCAGGCAGCCTTTTAACAAAAATAGGGCTCCCTTCAATTTGGAGGATGCGCTTCAGAAGCCCTGTCCGGAGCACAGCCGGCCCAATAAATCTTCAGCGCACACATGGGGTGATTGCCATATCATTAAGAAGTTCAGGAACTACAACATGCAACAGCACAACAACCATGGTGGTAGCCCGCCCGGTGGCTCAGGACCAGGCGGGTCAGGAACTGGATTTGGATCCGGTGGCTCAGGGTCCGGTCCCCACGGTTAGGGCAATCAAGGAGGACATCCTCAGCATCCTGGTAATAATAATCAGCAGGAACATAACCAGTCAGGATATCAGAGTAATCCAAAGCAGCTCAGTTCAGGCCAGTATCATATTTTCACAACCAGCCTTAACAAGCGAGATTAGAAGTTATGCAAGTGGGTGGTTAATGCAGTTGCGTCGGCTCTGCCGCAGTACTTGAAGTGGTCCGAATATGACATAACATGGAGCCGGGAGGATCACCCACCGCATGGTGATGACCCGGGGCGGCTGGCCTTGCTAGTTGCCCCCCAAGTGGGAGGATATATGGTGAAAAAGGTACTTATGGATGGAGGAAACAGTATCAACCTCCTCTATTATGATACCTTCCGGCGGATGAAGCTGCTTGACAAAGATCTTAAGCCCTCATCCACCATTTTTCATGGTGTGGTGCCAGGCAAGTTGGCTTATCTGGTGGGCAGGATTTCTTTGGAAGTCGCTTTTGGTGACGAATATAACTACAGGGTGGAGTCCTTGTGGTTTGAAGTGGTCAAGATCAAGAGCCCTTACCATGCGTTGTTTGGGTGGCCGGCTTACGCTAAGTTTATGGCTAGGCCCTGTTATGTTTATTTGCAGCTCAAGATGCCCGGATTGAACGACACGATCACTGTTCATGGCGATCGGAAAACGGCTATTGAGTGCGAGGAAGGAGATGTGGCTTATGCGGAATCCAGTTGTGCTGAGGTGGAGCTCAAGTCCTATAAGGAGAACGTTGACCCAGAGGATATGACCCCGCTGAAAAAACCCACGATGGAGGTTGAGCCGCCCCTCAAATTCTCAGCGGATGATACCAAGGCAATAGATTTCACTCCGGGCGACTCATCCAAACAATTCATCATCGGGGCGAACACGGATCCCAAATAGGAAAGCGTGCTCATCGAATTCATCTGTGAGAATCGGGACATCTTTGCATGGAAACCTTCTGACATGCCGGCTGTACCGAGAGAATTCGCTGAGCACAACCTTAATGTGGATCCTAAGTTTAAACCTGTCAAGCAGTTTCTACGGTGGTTCAGTGAGGAGAGACGCAATGCCATTGGAGAAGAAGTTGCCCAGCTCTTAGCGGCGGGTTTCATTGTCGAGGTCTTTCACCCGGAGTGGCTTGCTAATCCAGTGCTGGTGCTCAAGAAGAACGGCACGTGGCATATGTGTGTGGACTATACGGATCTTAACAAAGCTTGTCCGGTTGATCCTTTTGCTCTCCCTCGTATTGATCATATCATTGATGCTACGGTGGGTTGTGAAAGCCTATGCTTCCTGGATGCTTATTCAGGATATCATCAGATCAAGATGGAAGTTAAGGACCAAGAGAAGACGGCTTTCATTACGCCTTTTGGAGCCTTCTGTTATGTGTCTATGCCTTTTGGGCTCAAGAGTGCCTAGGCGACTTATCAGTGTTGTGTGTAGAATTGCCTTCACAGTCAGATCGGGCGCAATGTTCACGCGTACATGGATGATATTGTGATCAAATCAAGGAAGAAGGAGACCCTTTTGGACGACTTAAGGGAAATCTTTAACAATCTCCGGATCTATAAGATGATGCTTAACCCGGCAAAGTGTGTCTTTGGTGTTCCGGCTGGCAAGCTCTTGGGATTTCTGGTTTCTGAGCATGGCATTGAAGCTAACCCGGATAAGATCAAAGCTATCACCTCCCTGGCAAAGACGACTTGTATTAATTATGTCCAACGCTTGGCAGGGCGGATCGCCGCATTGAGCCGGTACATAAGCCGCCTTGGTGAGAAAGCTATCCCTTTATATCAGATGATGAAAAAGATAAATAATTTTGTCTGGAATATGGCGGTGGGCGAAGCATTTGAAGCACTGAAGAAGCAGCTCACTGGGCCACCGGTATTAGCTGCTCCAGCTGAGAAAGAACCTTTGCTCCTGTACGTAGCGGCTAACAACCGGGATGTCAGCGCTGCAATTGTGGTCGAATGCAAGGAAGCAGGGAAGGAATATCCGGTTCAGAGGCCGGTTTATTATATCAGTGAGGTCCTGACAGAGTCTAAGCAGAGATATCCACATTGGCAGAAGCTAGTGTATGGGGTATTCATGGCCAATCGCAAGTTAAAACACTACTTCTTAGGGCACCAGATCACAGTGGTCAGCTCTGCTCTGTTAGGGGACATAATTCAGAACAGAGAAGCCACTGGTACACTGGAGCTGGGACCTTTCAATCTGAAATACGTGCCTCGTATGGCTGTCAAGTCCCAAGCCCTTGTGGATTTTATAAACGATTGGACATAGTGTCAAGCTCCCGAGGAAAAGCCGGATAACACGTACTGGACTATACACTTTGATGGATCCAAGCAACTGGAAGGATCAGGGGCTGGAGTTGTTTTGACATCTCCAAAGGGTGATAAGTCCTGTTATGTGCTCCGACTGATGTTCCCTTGAACCAATAATGCGACTGAATATGAAGCCCTGCTTCATGGTCTCAGGGTAGCCAAGGAGATGAATTTAAGCCGGGTAAGGTGTTTGGGCGACTTAGATCTTGTGGCTCAACAAGTTTCAGGCACTTGGGATTCCAAGGACCCGCGGATGGCGGCTTATCGTCAGGCGGTGGATGTCATTGCGGTCACTTCAAAGGTTATTAGGTAGATCACATTGATTGTCGCAGGAACGAGGTGGCTGATGCATTGTCAAGGTTAGGCTCTCAGCGAAAGCCGATACCGCCCAATATCTTCCTGGATGTCTTACATCACCCGACTGTCAAATTACCTCCAGAGGAAGATTTGGCTGTTCCTGGCCCGGAGGGGCAATTGGTGGCGGCTCTACATGCTATTCTAGATTGGACTGTGCCTTACCTGACATATCTGGCTTGCGGCGAGTTACCTGATGATGAAAATCTGGCTAGACAGATCACCCGACAGTCTAAGTCCATGACAATAGTTAATAGTGAGTTGCACAAGTGCAGCGTTACCGGGGTGTTTCAACGATGTGTCTCACCAGAGGAGGGTAAGGAAATCTTGAATGAAATTCACGCTGGAGATTGTGGACATCACGCTGGCTCAAAATCTCTAGTGGCTAAGGCCTTCCGGCACGGTTTCTTCTGGTTGATGGTTCACAAAGATGCAGAGGATCTGGTCCGCAAGTGCGACGCTGTCAGAAATTCGGCCGGCATGCTCATGTTCTGGCTCAAGAATTGCACATGATACCAATTACTTGTCCGTTTGCAGTCTAGGGGCTTGATATGGTCGGGCCTTTCAAGAGATCTAAGGATAAGAAAACGCACCCCTTGGTGGCGGTTGACAAGTTCACCAAGTGGGTAGAGGCTGAGCCGGTCAACAAGTGTGATGCGGCTACGGGGGTTCAGTTTATTAAAAAGCTGATCTACCATTTTGGTTACCCTCACAGCATCATCACGGACAATGGCACAAACTTGTCCAAGGGGGCTATGAAAAATTATGCGACCTGGAGCACATCCGGCTTGATGTTTCGGCGGTTGCTCATCCACAGTCCAACGGTCAGGCAGAGCGGGCTAATCAAGAAATCTTGAGAGGTATCAAGCCCCGGATTATGGTTCCTTTACAGCGGACGTTGGGTTGTTGGGTGGAAGAGTTGTCGTCCGTCTTATGGACCATCAGAACCACCCCCAACAGATCCACAGGGTATACACCTTTCTTCATGGTTTACGGTGCAGAGGCCGTGTTACCAAGTGACATCCGGCATGACTCGCCACGAGTGGCGGCTTATGTTGAGACGGACAATGAGACGGCGCGTCAAGACGCGTTGGATGCTTTGGAGGAGGAACGAGAGCTGGCGACTACCCGTTCGGTGATCTATCAGCAAGACCTGCGCCGCTATCATAGTCGCGGGGTCAAGACCCGGACGTTTCAAGAGGGCGACTTAGTGCCGTGGCTGATTCAAGACCAGAAAAATATGCATAAGTTATCTCCTCCATGGGAAGGGCCTTTCATGGTCAACATAAATATCAACAACGGGTCATATTATCTCATTGACATCCAGGATGACTCAGATACTTCGGGTCAGGAGACCCGCCGGCCGTGGAACATAGCGCATCTGCGGCCTTTTTACACTTGAGTTGTTGAGACTCACCACTCTACACTATCATTGTACATATCATATTTATATATGAATAAAGTAGCATCCCTGCAAGCCGGGGCCTCTGCCGTTTCGCGTATCTTCATCGATGCAAGGAAAAAACCAAAACTTTGGTTGTCAAAGGGGGCTTCCCACCTCTGGGTGTAGCTTATCTATCCCTAACAACCGACTTTTATGCCAAAAATGTTGACAAGTCAACATTGGCTGTCGAAGGGGGCTTCCTACCTTCGGGTATAGCTTATCTAACCCTAACAGCCGGCTCTTATGCCAAAAAAGTTGACAAGTCAACTTTGGTTGTCGAAGGGGGCTTCCCACCTCTGGGTGTAGCTTATCTATCCCTAACAACCGGCTTTCATGCCAAAAATGTTGACAAGTCAACATTGGCTATCGAAGGGGGCTTCCTACCTTCGGGTATAACTTATCTAACCCTAACAGCCGGCTCTTATGCCAAAAAAGTTGCCAAGTCAACTTTGGTTGTCGAAGGGGGCTTCCCACCTCCGGGTGTAGCTTATCTATCCCTAACAACCGGTTTTCATGCCAAAAATGTTGACAAGTCAACATTGGCTGTCGAAGGGGGCTTCCTACCTTCGGGTATAGCTTATCTAACCCTAACAACCGGCTCTTATGCCAAAAACGTTGACAAGTCAACTTTGGTTGTTGAAGGGGGCTTCCTACCTTCGGGTATAGCTTATCTATCCCTAACAACCGGCTTTCATGCCAAAAATGTTGACAAGTCAATATTGTCATGCAGGGGGCTTTTGCCCTACGGATGTAGCTTATCATACACTATCGGACGGCTCTTAAGCCAAGCAATTGACTCCGTCAATACATCAGGAAGACACAACATCTTCGGGTTATGCTTTTAAGCCGTCCTCCTAATGATGTAGAGATACATCCATTTCATACAAGGAATTAAGCTACAAAGAGCCGGTAAGGCATGCAATGAGAAGAACAAGGAAGATGGCATATATATAAGCCAGACTTTCATATGTCCGCGATGGCACAATTCAAGAAAGGCAAAGGTTGCTACTAGTCTATTATAGACGCTCTCTATGGAGCCCAAAAATATCATCAAGTTTTTTACACCGCTCATGGCGAGTCATAAAGAGCTAGCTATCAATAGGTATCTACAGCATGATCAGCTGGCTGGCGGGTTACCCTGCTCTGGGTCTTCGGCTACCTCAATCTGGAGATTTTCCAAGTCCCAGTTGCAGTTGGTTAAAGCCGCAAAGGTTCCTTCTTAAAAGAAGGGGGACGGGTCAAGTTCAGAGGCGAAAAGATTCTTACTGCGGGTGGCTATCAGATCTTTGCTTTCAAAGAGAGGGCCATGGATCCTTTTATGATCCATGCTATAAGCCACCTGGTAAGTCGCTAGATTAACTTCTTTTGCTAAGATGGAGGCCAGGACTTTGGAATTCTTCACGCACCGGGCATAGTCAGCCTCTGAAAATTCGGAGCCATCGTCCTTCTTGGAGGGAAACCCGTCCATCATTTCAGTCGGAGTAAACTCGGGGAAAAAGCCAGCACCTGGCTTATAGCTACGATCGCCTCTGATGGGCGGCTGATTTCTTCAACTCTACGATTTGATTCGGCATCATGGATAGAAGCTCTAAGATCCCTTTGAGAGTTGAAGGGATGGCATCCTTGTACTGTACGGCTTTGATGGTACACATAGCACGGCAGTAGAGTTGCTCTGTCAAGGTATATATGGCCTTCAGGGGCAGCAAGCTGTCAGAGGCAAGTTGGCGGCTCCTAGGACCTGCATAAGACGGAGATCTCGTTGTAAGTCGCCAGCACAAGTACAATACACCAATTGAGTTAAAGTCGTCAAAAAACTTACCAAAAAGGGCAGCTGTAATCTTCGTGATGTGGTGTTTCAAGGATTGCAGTCCATCAGATACAATCATGAGCCGTTGATCAGCATCATCCGCCTGTTTAGTCAAGCCGGCTTCTTCAGCTTTAGCAGATTCCTTGAAGGTGGTGAAGCCAACCTTGATTTTGTTTAGCTCTTCAGAAAGGAGTCGGCATTTCTCGTCAGCTTCACTCCGGGCAGCTTGCTGAGCGGCTAGATTGCTTTTTAACCGGCCACTTCTGACCCGAGTTCGATTAAAGCTTCCTGCAACATATCAAAACATGGAATAAACCGACAGGGGGAGAAAATTTCAAAGATATAGAAAATCTCAAACAGATTGCAAGCAATATGCATGACACTTGGGGGCTAATGTTTATTTTCAAGACAGTCCCGACTAAACTTCGAACAAGATTGACTCGGAACTTGGGGGCTACATACTGGTTTTTTCAGGAGGTTCAACATGAATGTCCTGACTCAACTTTGACAAAGATTGAGACGGCCCTTGGGGGCTAGATTTGGTTCTGTGACCCATTCTCAATAAAGTCCCGACTCAACTTTGAAAAGATTGAGCCGGCCCTTGGGGGCTACGAATGGATCTGTTACCTATCTTCTAGGAAGCTCCGGTTCAAAATTATCAATTATTGAGCCGGCCCTTGGGGGCTAACGACAACGGTTTGAGATTAGATCTAAGTAAGTTGAGGCCTACATGTTGGATGTTTCTACTTCTATTAAGATGGAAGAGCCGGATTATTATTAGTCAATATTAACCCGGCTCTTTGGGGCTACATAAGGGTATAAGGAGGAAAAACGAATACCTCATATTTTCTCTTCATTAAGTTAACCAGTTTGAGCTCCAGATCCCATGTTGTAGACACCCGGTTCATGTAGCCAGCATGAAGTTCGTCAATCCTCGTTTTCTCTAAGGCGGCGAGCTCAAACTCCAACTTCCTGGAAGCTTTAGCCGTTTCACTATGCTTGGTCAGCACGTGAGGTGAAGGATAGTGCAAGCCGGCGCCTGTAATCATGACGTCCGGGGCAGCGGTATCATCAGCAGCCTTGGCAGGGCTCGATAGCTTGGAAAGGTCCCTTTGCGGGCTCTCTGGAATAATGTCGTCAGCAGTCGGCTCTGCAGAAGTTGCTGGAGGGTCCGCAGCAGGTATAGGCATGTCCAGCTTGGCAAGCTCCGGTTTTTGAGCAGTAGGGCCAGGGGAGGGCTTGTTGGTTTTCCTTCGCTTGGCTTGAGCCCTAGAAAATCATGAAAGTCAGAGTCCAAGGGTTACAACCGCCAAAGAGCCGGACGTAAGGCTAGAAAAACACGTACAACGGATTAATCTTTGGAGGCGGTAGAGCAGTGGCTGTAGAGTTGCCGGACGAAGGTGATCCCTGAGAGACGGTTCAGATAATATAAGGCAGTGTTGAAATTACAAAGGAAAAGCTAGTAAAATCAAACAGAGAAGAAATACATACCTTTGTGGGGCGCTTCTTCTGAGACGGGGAGTTAGGTAACCCAGACATGAGATCAGTAGAGCCGGCGCTCCGGTTCTGGCGTCGGTCAGCTTGCTGTTGCTTTTTCAAAAGAAATTGGGGATCCAAATAAGCAAGAGGATGAGAAAGGGGAACTTTTCGAACAACCCGCCGTATCTTCTGGGGTACAAACATTCTGAGTCGGATGAAACATAAGTTACCTCAGCGGCATTGGCACGGCTCATCTCTACCTCGTCCTATGAATAAGTTGTTATCAGTAAGGTGAATAACAAGGTAACAAAAAGTAGTCAAATTATACCTCTGAGCCGGACAATTCTGGCGGTTCAAACCATTCCTCTTGAGGGGTGGTCTTCTTCGTCCTCTTGGCTGGGGCCTTCTTCTTGTTTTTCTTCAGGGGAGGAACATACTTCTTCTTCTAGAAGTCGGAGTCAGCCTGAAAAGGTAAGCCGGGTAATAGCGATGAATTGCCAAGACATAACTAAAACAAAGAGAAGAGACTATGAAGAGTCGCCTTACGTCTGGGGCCAGATTAATGACACAGAAAGGTGCCAGCCCAATGGCGCTGCAAGCTCCTGATGTCTCATGGACAAGACTCCGGATAACAGTGGTAATATCATCTTCGGATAATGTCGTCGGGCTGAAGCATAGGGAATCATCATACCGGCTTGGGTATTCGCACATGAGGTGGCTTCCCTGGCTCAAAGGCATAATCCTCCAAGAGATCCAGCAGCAGATCAAGTCCAATCCCGTCAATCCATTGGCCATGAGGGCTCTAATCTTGGCGTGAGCCGGCTCGTGCCTTGCATGTTCAGAAGTTGACAACCGGACGGGAAGCTCGGAGGAGGTCTTGAGCCGGGAGGGGCAGTAACCCGGCAGCGGATGCTCACCCTCTGGGGAGGTATCTTTACAATTAAACCAAGTCTTATTCCAATCTTTTGGATGACTCGGCATCTGCACAGCCGGAAAGGTTATATCCCGGCGCCTCTGAATGGAAATCCCACCGAGTTCTAAG
Organism: Hordeum marinum; assembly: GCA_022496015.1. NCBI lineage: Eukaryota > Viridiplantae > Streptophyta > Magnoliopsida > Poales > Poaceae > Hordeum > Hordeum marinum. The sequence goes on along the minus strand of CM039672.1, from coordinate 212,294,799 downwards.
CTTGGGCCGGCCTTCACATGGAATTCCCGGAAGAGACCAACAGATGGCTTAGTTTGCAGATAGACCTCGCTGAGCACTTGGAAGTTGCATATGTTTGAGACGGAATTATGGGAAAGGTCTTGAGGATGCAGCTTCTAAAAATGAAGGACGTCCCAAAAGAATTTTGAGCCGGGGGGGGGGGGGTACGAACCCACATTCAATGTGATCCGAAAAACAACTACCTCGCCCTCCTGAGGAACGGGATTCAGTTCATTACCCGAAACCCGCCAATGGATGACCTCTTTGGCAGGGAGGGTGCCCGCATGTACAAAGTCCATCAGGAACTCTTCGGTGATGCAAGAGCCAACCCAATTGCAGGAATTTGATGCGCGAGACATGGCGGAGGTTTAAAACTACGCAAAGTAACCATATACGGTGAGTCAAGAAATGGCAGATATCTATGGGCGGCTTGAAAGCTTAAGACCTTAAGGATGAGACGCCAAGATACGGCTGGTGAGAGCTGGAACTACACGGCGGGTCAAGGTTATGAGAAGACAGAGTGAAATTTGGCTAAGTGCTAAAAACTGGTTTTGCTAAGTATCGCTAAGATTGCGGATCTACAAAAACAAAGGAAATGTTTCTATTTTCAGACCTAGAGACGAACTAGAGAAAACGAAGAAAGTTTAAAACAACGGATGGAGCTGTGGTGAATCCGAGTTGCATTACTATCGGTCTTCGACATAGCGACGCGGTGGGGACAAGATATCGTCAAAGGTTCAGGGGCTAAATATGGCCGGCATTGATGGAAGCCCGAGTTCTGAGCGGCGGCGACAGAGCTCCATGAAACCCTACCGGAACGTTTATGGATCTAGGGGAAGAAGGACTCACCAGAGACGGCGCGATGAACGCGGAAGGAGCTCTAGAACGAGTCAGGTTGATGCAGCGGCCTTGTCGATGACGATGAGGAGACGGCAGCGGAGCGGAATGCGCTGGAGTGGAGGCGTCGGAAGGAAAGAGATGAAGAGCGAGCGAGAGAAGGCAAATGCTGCCCCTTGCGGTCCTATTTAATAGAAAAAAGAGCGGAAACAGGTGCGAAAATCTAGGCGTCGGATGTCATTTGACCGAGGCGGACGCCTTGATTCTTGGACTATCCATTTAATAAGGGAAGATTTGTTGCGTGCGTCAGAGGATCTTTTTTTGACAAATTTGATGTGACGTCATGGCGGGTCATTATTTTCTGAGCGACTTGCTGAGGAGTAAGAAGAAGGCTGAAGTGAGCAAGCTCAAATCAACCTAGGGCCTAATGTTGGGGATATAACCCCATGGTGAGACCTGCCCTGAGGGCTCCGGGTCACACCGGGCGGCTCGTACGCTAGCTCAAGAGTGAGCCATGAAGACTTAAGGCCCAAGACGCTTGGCGGCTTGACAGGATGGGCCGGAACGTGGCCCGGACGGAGCAGACCCGGACGTGGAAGCCGCCCGGAGATAACCTGGTCAGGGAAGGCAAGAGAAGGTAGAGGTAGACTCAGACGTGTAATGAGAGTTTGTTACAACTTGTATGACGCATGGTATTGACCTCCTATATAAAGGCAAGACCATGGGCGACTTAGAGATCAGGCTATCGAGAAGTAGGTCAAGCAATAGCTCCCTTGTAATCGATACATCAAGCAATACAAGCACAAGCAGGACGTAGTCTGTTACCTCATCTTGAGGGGACAAACCTGGGTAAACTCATGTCCTTTGTCCCAACCAACCCCTTTGAGTCCATCACGTTAGCAATGGCCTAGAATCCAAGTCCGTTCACCCGGACAACTGCCCTGATAAAACCATGACATCTTGGTCCTCGGGTGGTATCTTGTCGACTTGTTTAAACACCCATCAGTTGCGGTGTGTGTGGTTGGCAGGCTTCTCCGAAGTCCCATGGATTTGGCAAGGTCTTTCCATGATCTTCTCTAGCTGAGTGGGTCTGTCGCGATTGCCTTGAGGAGGCTTCCACCGCTGCCCAGGTCGAGAGTTGAGGAATTCGGCATTTACAGTCGTGTGATCGGCATCGTTATTATTGTGTCGATGCTTATTCTTATTGCGTTTTGGTTTTAAGTTGTCGTCCCTGGCTTCAGATGCTATGGGATCTTCGGAATTGTGGTTGCGTCTTGCCAACCAATTGTCTTCACCCACGCAAAAGCGGGTCATGAGGGAGGCAAAGGCGGACATGGTCTGAGGTTTGTCCTGGCCAAGCTGGCGGGCCGGCCATTCGTCCTGAATATTGTGCCGGAAGGAGGCTATGGACTTAGCATCCGGACAGTCAATGATTTGGTTCTTCTTAGTCAAGAACTGATTCTAGAATTGCCAAGAAGACTCGTCGGGCTTTTGGACGACATTGCTGAGATCAGAAGAGTCCGGCGGGTGGACATAGGTTCCCTGGAAGTTAGAGCGGAATGCATCTTCCAGGTCTTCCCAGCATCCAATGGAGTTTTCGGGGAGGCGGTTTAACCAGTGCCAGGCTGGGCCCTTAAGCTTAAGAGGCAGATATTTCATGGCATGGAGATCGTCTCCTCGCGCCATGTGGATATGGAGGAGGGAGTCCTCAATCCATACGGTTGGGTCAGTGGTCCCATCATACTATTCTATATTCACGGGTTTAAACCCCTCGGGTAACACATGTCGCATTACCTCATCTGTGAAGCACAGTGGGTGAACGGTGCCTCTCACCCGTGCTATGTCGCTCCTGTATTCGGCATCTGTGTGCAGCCGGTTGTGTTCCCGGACTCTGTTGTTTTGGTCGAACCATGGTTTGTATCCGCCCCGTCCAACGGGAGAGTACTCTTTGGATCCATAGATGGATCTTGTACAATTTGCTCTGTGATCTAGGTCATCTCGCAGGTCGACCCTATCATTGGGCTCTAATGGCTCCTTACCCCGTCTTGGGGGCACTGCCGGTATATAACCGGTATCGTCAGCCATCCTGTCCCGACCACGAGGGGGCGGTTCGGCTTGTCGTATGGAGTACAGTTTGGAGACGGAGTATCAGTGAGTTCATCATCGAATTGCGGCAGCAGCCTCCTCCGAGGGTAGCTTTTGGGCTGGTTCGACAGACTGGTGTCGTATACTTCCTCAACTGAGAGGACTTTCATCCATCGATCATTGAGATCGTCATGTTCGTCTTTGAGTTGTCGTTCTTTGGCCTTTAGGCTACGAGCCATTGCCTGATCTCTTCCTGATCTTCGAGGTTATCAAGGATGTACAAGTCATCGGCTTCCGATATATCTTTCTCCTCGACGGGGGGAAGGTAATTATTATCTTCAGAGTTGTTGATGTTATCGGGGTTGTTTTGGTCCTCAGGCCCTTCCAGACCCTCTAATGGGTGTTCGGGGATATCAAGATTGCCATGGTCAGCGGGGGTATTACCGTCTCCGTTGTTAATAATAGCTTTCCTTCCCTTTTTGCCTTTGGACCGCTTATGCGGTTTCTGATGCCTTGACGGTGCATCGCCTGGTTTGTCGCCATCGTTGTTAGGCATGTTGTCACCATTAGTGGCATGAGTATCTACCATGTAGACGTCATATGTGGAAGTGGCGGCCCACCTCCCGGTGTTAATGGGGGTGGGGGCACGTTCCTCTTCATCCATGTATTCTGCCTCCTCGGAGGCATAGTCCAGCATGTCGGTTAAATCTTTGACAGTGGCTATCAAGTGGGTGGTGGGTGGGTCAAAAATTTTGTCTTGGCCCATACCGTAACCAAACTGAGCATAGATGAGGGCTGGATCGTCAGTGATCTTCATCGACGAGATCCGATCTAGGGCCTCGTCAACCGCTAAGGGCCCGATCAGATCCAGCTGTTTGCAACTTGTGGAGTTAGCCTCCAAGGTGTCCGGACATGGGGAGTGTTCGGCAAGAACACGTATCCAGTCATCTGGCTTAATGGATGGACTGGGATAGGAGATTGGCTCATCGCTAGGGGTGACCCCATGAGCATGTCTGAAGAAGGGGCTCAAGGTTAAAGCCTCGGATCCTCAGAGGCTATAGGTGAAGCTGCGAGCCCGATTAATGACAAGTCACCCCGAGAGTCAACGGAGAACTCTAAGTTTCCAAATCTGACCTCTCGATCAGGGGCAAAGCTCTCAATGCGGCCTAGATGGCTGGCGGAATCAGCACGTAGCACAATGATGCTGAAGGCGAAGATCTGTCCGGGGACAAAAGTGTCCATGTTGCAGACCTCTTCGTTGATGACAAGGCGACACGTCGATTCCATCTTGCTCATAGAGGAACTCTCAATGAATGCACCAACGTCGGTGTAAAAACCAACGGATCTCGGGTAGGGAGTCCTGAACTATGAGACTAGAATCAACGGTAACAGGAGACGAGGGGGACACAGATTTACCCAGGTTTGGGCCCTCCTATGGAGGTAATACCCTACGTCCTTCTTGGTTGTATTGATGATGTGGGGGCTTACAGAGTTGATCTACCTCGAGATCGAATCGCTAACCCTAGATTAGTTGTTTTTTTCGTATACCTTAAAACCCTCCGGCTTATATAGATGTCGAGGATGCCTAGGGTTCACACAAGGTCAGTTACATGTCGAAGAGATAAACATGCCTATTTGCTACATCACACATGGAGCGCAAGCCGTACTTCCTGAAGCTTCCATCTTGGAGACTGGGCCTTGAAATCTTCTAGTGTTTGGTAAGTAGCCCTTATAGTCCGGCCCATAATAATAGGCCGGCTCCCCGAGGACCCCCTAATCCAGGACTCCCTCACATACCTTGACAATGTTTTGAAGAAGTTAAAAATGGATCAGTCCAAGAAGGGGTTCTTGCCTGTATTGGAAGGTGTAAAGTTGAGTAAGACTCAATGTCCAATGACTGTAGAAGATAGAGAAAAGATGAGTGTCATCCCCTATGCTTCAGCCATAGGCTCTATCATGTATGCAATGCCATGCACAAGACCCGATGTCAGCCTTGCCATAAGTATGGCCAGAAGGTTTCAAAGTGATCTAGGAATGGAGCATTGGACAGCGGTCAAGAATATCCTTAAGTACCTAAAAAGGACTAAGAAAATATTTCTCGTTTATGGAGGTGATCAAGAGCTCGTCATAAAGGGTTACATCGATGCAAGCTTTGACACTGATCTAGATGACTCGAAGTCACAAACCGGATACATATTTATTCTCAATGGGGGAGCGGTAAGCTGTTGCTGTTCCAAGCAGAGCGTGGTAGCCTATTCTACATGCGAAGTGGAGTACATCGCAGCCTTGGAGGCGTTGAAGGAAGGTGTCTGGATGAAGGAGTTCGTGACAGATCTTGGAGTAGTGCCCAGTGCACTAAATCCAATGACTCTGTTCTGTGAACACACTGGTGCCATTGCTCTGGCGAAGGAACCAAGGTTTCACCAGAGGACTAGACACATAAAGCGACACTTCAATTCCATCCACAATTACATCAAGCAGGAGGACATAAATATTTGCAAAGTGCACATGGATCTGAATGTTGCAGACCCGTTGACTAAACCTCTTCCAAGGTCTAAACATGATCAACACCAGAACTATATGGGTGTTAGATTCATTAAAATGCAAATCACATAGTGATGTGAGCTAGATTATTGACTCTATTGCAAGTGGGAGACTGTTGGAAATATGCCCTCGAGGCAATAATAAATGATTATTATTATATTTCCTTATTCATGATAATCGTTTATTATCCATGCTATAATTGTATTGATTGGAAACACATTGCATGTGTGGATATATAGACAACGATGTGTCCCTAGTATGCCTCTAGTACACTAGCTCGTTAATCAAAGATGGTCAAGGTTTCCTAGTCATGGACATGAATCAAGACTGGGATTTGTTACTCCGTGTGACGGAGAGATATCTCAGGGCTCACTCGGTAATACAACATCACAACAAGCCTGGCAAGAAATGTGAATAAAGTGTTAGCCACGGGATCTTGTATTATGGAACGAGTAAAGAGACTTGCCGGTAACGAGATTGAACTAGGTATAGAGATACTGACGATCGAATCTCGGGCAAGTAACATAGCGAAGAACAAAGGGAACAACATACGGGATTAACTGAATCCTTGACATAGAGGTTAAACCGGTAAAGATCTTAATAGAATATGTAGGAACCAATATGGTCATCTAGGTTCCGCTATTGGTTATTGACCGTAGAGGTGTCTTGGTCATGTCTACATAGTTCTCGAACCCGCAGGGTCTGCACACTTGACGTTCGGTGATGTTTCAATAGTATAGAGTTATGTATGGTGGTAATAGAAGGTTGTTTGGAGTCCCAGATGATATCCCGGATGTCACGAGGAGCTCCGGAATGGTCTGGGGGTAAAGATTGATATATAGGAAGTCCCATTTTGGTCACCTGAAAAGTTTCGGGTACTTCAGTAGTGTACCAGGGGTGCGGGGAGGGTACCTGGGGGACCATCGGGAGGGGCCTCTCACCCCAAAGGGCCTCATGGGATGTGGGACGAGGCAAACCATCCCTTGGTGGGCTGGTCTAACCCCCTACTAAGGCCCATGCTGTTAGGGGTGGGAAAACCCAAGAGGTGGAAAAGGGTTTCCAAGTGGGGGAGGAATCCTACTCCTAGTAGGATTGGAGTAGGACTCCTCCACCTACCCACTTTGGCCGCACCCTAGGGGAACCCTACTGGCGCCAGCCTCCCTCCCCTTCCTCCTATATATACTGGAGGGTAGGGAGGATAGCCGCACCAGAAAACCCTAAGCAACGGTGAAGCCCTCTCTCCCCGGTAGATCGTTCCCTCTAGTTTTCAGTGGTGCTTAGGCAAAGCCCTGCCGGAATGGTTCCACCACCATCACCGCCGTGCCGTTGCGCTGCCGGAGAAATCATCGACCTCTCTGCTCCCTCTTGCTAGATCAAGAAGGCGGAGATCGTCATCGAGCTATACGTGTGCTAAATGTGGAGGTGCCGTTTGTTTGGCGCTAGATCGGGACGAATTGTGATTGGATCACGGGACGCTCGGCGATTTGGATCGCGAAGACGTTTGACTACATCAACTGTGTTTCTTAACACTTCCCGCTTAGCAATCTACAAGGGTATGTAGATCCACTCTCCCTCTCGTAGATGCTCATCACCATGGATAGTTCTTATGTGTGCGTAGGAATTTTTTTGTTTCCCATGCAACGTTCCCCGATAGTTATTTTGAGCCGCCCCTTTTCACTCTATTCAGGTAGCTTGTCATGTTGAAAACTTCGTCTTGCAAATTGTCGGTTGCCCATGTTTCTGAATCCATCCTTCAAGACTGTCACAAACAAGGATATTTACCACCTAAGGAATCAATTGGCTGGTGACCCGCCTTTGAAGAAGAGATCCCTAAGCCAGCAGAAGGAGAGGTGGTGATTTTCTTAGACCACCTCCTCAGAGGGTTTTCTCCCCTTGGGTCAAAATTCTTCCAGGACGCCTTACACTTCTTCAATCCTCATCCTCAGGACTTGGCCCCCAAATCCGTACTAAACCTCTGCCAATTCCAACTATTCTGCGAGGTGTATCTTCAAATAGAACCATGTGTCTCTCTCTTGAGGGATTTTTTTCTACCTAAACCGCCAAACTGAATGTGATGATGGCCCTAGTCACGAACTTGGCGGGATCTCAAATCAGAGGAGGAGGGTTGTCGCCTTCCCTGCTGCCACCCTACTGAGTCACCCAAAGGGTTGGAATAAGAACTGGTTCTACTATCGAAACATAGCCTCGGATAATGAAAACCCCTTGTTGGGTTATAGACAGGACCGTCTCCCCATGATCTTCGAGCTGCCTGGCTGGGCTTCTTCAGAAATGCGTGCAGAACACTCCGGTGTATATCTGAAACTGAGCACCTTGATAGCAAATGGTTTAGTGGGGGTGGACTTGACTCGGTATTGGGTATCTTGGAGCATTCTGCCATTGATCCGCTGAGGCGGATTGATGCGTACCTATTCTGGAGAGTTGAGAGATCCTCAAAGGTTTAGTGACATCACCTCAGATGCTGATAAAGTAACTCAACTAGTGAAGAAGCCCTTGGGCGAAAGCATGTCTGCTTGCAGTCCAGACGGACTGAAGCCCTTTTATATACATAATCCGGCTCCTCCCATAAGGACCTTTGACAATTTTACATATAATCTTTCACCAGTACTTCCTCTTTTAATTTTTCACTACTTATATATTATTTCAACTTAGGGACAAATGCATTCCTGCCCCTAGTTGGAACCTACCCATGTGATCTTCCCTTACTTTTTGACTCTGCTCAGTATTGCCCTTAGATTTGCCTTCGAGGTGACCCGAATGCCCTTTGACCATTTGACCAATACTTTGAAAATTCATAACAAATTCATATGAACTCATAAAAATGCAAATAATATATCAAAATGTTCAGAAACATTTTACCTTTATATGTGTGTCATTTGCATTTAGGACAAAAGTACCGTTTAGTCTAATCGATGCTATTAATATTATTAACATTAAAAAACAAAAAAGGTATAAGAAAAGACTTTTTCGTGAATAAAAGATACATGCAAATGTAGGTGATGTTTTTTTAACATGCTCATATCTTATTTGCATTTTTTGGAGTTCATATCAACTTGTTATGAAGTTTCAAACGACTTTGACCATTATTTTGAAACTTCGTATCAAGTTGGTATGAACTCTGAAAAATGTAAATAAAATATCAGGATGTTCGAAGAACATGACCTACATTTGCATTTAATTTTTATTCATGAAAACATTATTACTTATACCTTTTTTATTTTTAATAATGTTAATAACATTAATAACCAAGGGTAGTTTAAATGATACTTTTGTCCTAAATGAAAATGACATGTACATAAAGGTAATGTTTTTATAAACATTTTGATATCTTATTTGCATTTTTTTGAATTCATATGAATTTGATATTGATTTTCAAAGTATTTGTCAAACGGCCAAAGGTCATTTGGGCGACTTGAAGGCAAATCTAAGGACAAACTGAGCAGAGTCGAAAAGTAAAGGTAAACCCCATGGGTAGGATCCAACTAGGGAAAAAAATGCAATTGTACCTTCAACTTAATAGGCCAAGTCACCATTTTGGGGGGGGGTGAATGAGGGAAAGTCGCCACCAAGAAGACCAAAGCTCCTCCAGTTACAAAGAAAGACAAGGCGGTCGTTGAGGAATCATCTCCCATGGATGAGTCTGAGACAGCCAGGGCTCAATCAGAGGTAGAAATTAAACTCCTTTAGCTATGCTTTACTGAACACAACTGACATATTTTTTTAGGGTGATGCCGATATGATTTCACCTAAAGATGTTGAGGTAATTTCCATCTCCTCCGGCTCAGAAAATGTATCACCCAAGAGAACAAGCTGAGTTATTTAGAAAGTACGTTTTTCTCACTCGGGTGCTCACTTGGATCCCAACTTTATATTGAAGCGAACTCAACACATGTCAAAGTGTAAGACCCGAAGTGGTAGTGGGGATCTTGTAGTCGGTTTACCCAACAAGCCGGTTACCCGTAAGCGTCCGTCTCAGGTATCTTTCCATCTTATTCTTCTTTCATCCATAGCTATCTTCAAGTCATTGCTGACCTACAAGTATATGTGATCTATCATAGTCCGTTCAATAAGTAAGAGTGTCGAACCCAACGAGGAGTAGAAGGAAATGACAAGCGGTTTCCAGTAAGGTATTATCTGGAAGCACTGAAATTATCGGTGACAGATAGTTTTGTGATAAGATAATTCGTAACGAGTAACAAGTAACAAGTGTAGAAAAGGTGCAGCAAGGTATCCCAATCCTTTTTGTAGAAAAGGACAAGCCTGGACAAACTCTTATATACAGCAAAGTGCTCCCGAGGACACATGGGAATTTTTGTCAAGCTAGTTTTCATCATGCTCATTTGATTCGCGTTCGTTACTTTGATAATTTGATATGTGGGTGGACCGGTGCTTGGGTGTTGCCCTTGCTTGGACAAACCTCCCACTTATGATTAACCCCTATCACAAGAATCCGCAACTATGAAACAAGAATTAATGTAAACCTAACCATGACATGAAACATATGAATCCAAATCAGCCCCTTACGAAGCAACGCGCAGACTAGGATTTAAGCTTCTGTCACTCTAGCAACCCATCATCTACTTATTACTTCCCAATGCCTTCCCCTAGGCCCAAATAATGGTTAAGTGTTATGTAGTCTACGTTCACATAACACCACTAGAGGAGAGACAACATACATCTCATCAAAATATCGAACGAATACCAAATTCACATGATTACTTATAACAAGACTTATCACATGTCCTCAGGAACAAACATAACTACTCACAAAGCATGTTCATGTTCAAGATTAGAGGAGTATTAATTATCATAAAGGATCTGAACATATGATCTTCCACCAAGTAAAATAACTAGCATCAACTACAAGGAGTAATCAACACTACTAGCAACCCACAGGTACCAATCTGAGGTGTTGAGACAAACACCGGATACAAGAGATGAACTAGGGTTCGGAGAGGAGATGGTGCTAGTGAACATGTTGATGGATATTGACCCCCTATTGATTAGAGGATCGTTGGTGATGACGATTGCTTTGATTTCCCCCTCCGAGCCGAGATCGATGAATATGTCCATCTTTTTAGAGGTAGATGTGTCGATAAAAATAAAATACGGACATGAGGGCATCATCATAAACTTTAGAACAACAATACTCATTATATGAGATTATTTATAATAGAGTAACAATTCATTCACAAGACAAAGTATGAACCAAGAACTCTATTGACAACCAACAAACTATGGTCTCAGTCATTGAAGCAATTGACAATTTATCATAACATCGGAAAGAGTCAATATAAGAGCCTGTAAAGCAAATCCACATACTCAATCATCTTTTAGTATTTCACAATTGCTAGCACTCACGCAGTACACATGAGGTCAAAGCTTCAATCGAACAAAAAGAAAGATAGGGTCTTATAATTTTGCCTCCCGACTATTCACCTCAAGGGTGATGTCAAACTCATGATCACCCACATCTGAGTGGATACATAAGTCTAGATAATTCCCCAACACATAATGCTTGCAAAGAGAGACAAAATATAGGAAGTGGTGAAGACCACCATGACTCTTGCATAAGGGTAAGTACTAGAAAGTAAAAGTAAAAGTAATAGATAGGCCCTTTGAAGAGGGAAGCAGGGGTTGTCATGCTCTTTTTTTAGATTCACAATCTCTTATTGTAGAGGAACGCTGCGTTGTATTGCCCTTTGTGATAGCGACCTTTATTATGCAGTCTGTCGCTTATATTTCTTCACTACCACAAGTTCGTACAATGCTTATTTCCCTTACAATAAAAGATCACACATATTTAGGAGCAATTTTTATTGCCTTTTGCACCGATGACAACTTACTTGAAGGATCTTATTCAATCCATAGGTAGGTATGGTGGAATCTCATGGCAAAACTGGGTTGAGGTGTTTGGATGCACAAGTAGTATCTCTACTTGGTGCAGAGGTTTTGGCTAATATGAGGTGGAAGCAAGAACGACATGTTGGAGGATCTAAAACCATATAAATTCTATCCGGATGCAAGCAAACATAACCTATGATGCTGTCATCCTTGCCCAACATCGACTTCTTGGAATGTAATATTTTAATGAGTGGTCACAATCATAAAAGATGTCCGAGATAATATATTTATATGTGAATCTCTCTTTCTTTATCACTTCCTTTCAATTGCACCAATGACCAATTACTATGTTTGTTAACTCCCAACAAATTTCAATCACCATACTTTCTATATGTGAAGTCATCGGTAACCATAAGATCACTATGTATTCTCTTTGCTTATGTTCTATTATACTCTATTGCTTTCAAGAGCATAGTAATCTAGCAAAGCCCTCTCATCAAAACTATCTTTTATTATATAACTCTTGGACTTGCTTACATAAGGGGAGCAAAAGAAAAAAACTAAAAGGGGTAGATCATACTAAAAACTTTTATTCTACTAGATCAAAGCAGAAAACAAAAAGGATCAAACTAGGAAAGATAAAAAGGAAAAAGGAAAAAGGTGTGATGTGATATGATACTAGAGCACCACCCCCAAGCTTGGCACAAGCCAAGGGGAGTGCCCATACCCATGTACTCAGGTGTCCTTCTTCGGGGTTGATGGTGGTGGAGTTGTTGAGGAGGTTGGAGGCTTGTCCTCCATCTTCCAAGGCATAGGCTCACCATCGTAAAGAGATGAAAGAGTCTCCGGAATCCTCAAATCTGCAGCCAAACTCATTCTCTTAAATCTGTATTCATACTCATAGTTTTGGTTTTGCAGATCATAGATCTAGGCTTGGAGATGCTAAATTTTCTCATAAAGCTTGAAGATGTGCACTCTGATGTCCTTGGTGTCCAGCTTGTGTTTATGGGTAAAGTCCGAGATCATCATATGATTGGCATTGAGTCCACGCTCCACCATCGCTTGGCACTTAAAGACTTGATGTTCCATTGCCTCGAGCCTTGCTTCCATGCTTCTGGTCTTCTTCGGCCCCTCAACGTCACGGATGTGCAGCACCCCCCCGCGCATCTCAATGATTTGAGGGTGTTGCGGCACCTCCGCAAGATAAGGGTTGATGAAATTCTCAAAAACCTTGTCCTTCGGAGCACCGGGAGACGCCATGACAATCTAAATCTGCTGCAGAAACAACCCAAAACGAAAACAGGAGGTATTGTCATGATACGAAAGTCAAAACCTTCAGGAGATTATATAATGATTTTTTGCCAACCCGACAGGGTGTTCCACAAGAAAACGGAGTCCGAGGGGCGCACGGGGTGGTGACAAGCCCCCTAGGCGTGGCCAGGGGGTGGCCACGCCTAGCAGGCTTGTCGCCTCCTCGTGCATCCTTCAGACTGCTTTTTATTTTCCTAATTTTTTAAATATTCCAAAACTGAATAAAATTGCTACTGGAAAACTTTTGGAGTTGGTTTACTTACCGTACCACGCACCTATTCCTTTTCAGAGTCTGATACATTCTGGTAAGTCTGCCTAATACGCTCTTCGGGAGTTATGGTATTGATAACACTGGTTTCGACATTAATGGGAGTGCCTGAACTATAGTGTTTGATTCTTTGCCCGTTTACCACCTTTGGATTTGTACCTACATCGTTGTTGATCTTGATGGCACCGAAATGATATACCTCCTCGACGATATAAAGCCCTTCCCATTTGGAGAGGAGTTTACCTGCAAAAAAACTTAACCGAGAATTTTATAGTAAGACATGATCACCTACATTAAATTCACGATTTTGTATCCTTTTATCATGCCATCTCTTAACTTTTTCTTTAAACAACTTGACATTCTCATAGGCCTGGGTTCTCCATTCATCAAGTGAGCTAATGTCAAATAACCTCTTCTCACCAACAAGTTTGAAATCATAGTTGAGCTCTTTGATTGCCTAATAAGCTTTATGCTCTAGCTCTAGAGGTAAGTGACATAGTTTACCATAAACCATTTTATATGGAGACATACCCATAGGATTCTTGTAAGCAGTTCTATAAGCCCATAATGCATCGTCAAGTTTCTTAGACCAATTCTTCCTAGATCTATTAACCGTCTTTTGCAAGATCAATTTAATTTCTCTATTGCTTAATTCTACTTGACCACTAGACTGAGGATGATAAGGGGATGCAATTCTATGATTAACATCATACTTAGCAAGCAATTTACGGAAAGCACCATGAATAAAATGTGAACCACCATCAGTCATTAAGTATATGGGGACTCCAAATCTAGGGAAAATAACTTCTTTAAGCATCTTAATAGAGGTGTTGTGATCAGCACTACTAGTTGGAATAGCTTCTACCCACTTAGTAACATAATCAATAGCAACTAAAATATGAGTATACCCGTTGGACGTTGGAAAAGGTCCCATATAATCAAAACCCCAAACATCAAATGGTTCAATAACAAGAGAGTAATTCATAGGCATTTCCTGACGTCTACTAATATTGCCAATTCTTTGACATTCATCACATGACAAGACAAACTTACGAGCATCCTTTAAGAGAGTAGGCCAATAAAAACCAGATTGTAATACCTTATGTGTAGTTCTATCTCCAGCATGGTGTCCTCCGTAGGCCTCGGAATGACACTTCCGGAGGATCTATTACTGTTCATGCTTAGGTACACAATGTCTAATAACACCATCTACTCCTTCCTTATAAAGGTGTGGGTCATCCTAGAAGTAATATCTTAAATCATAGATTTTTTCCTTTGTTGGTATGTGAAACTAGGCAGTATAAATTTAGCGACAATGTAATTAGCACAATCAGCATACCAAGGAGCATTATGAGAAGCATTTATGATAGCTAATTGCTCATCAGGAAAGCTATCATCAATAGGTAGTGGGTCATCAAGAACATTCTCTAACCTAGACAAGTTATCTGCTACGGGGTTATCAGCACCCTTTCTATCAACAATACGTAAATCAAATTCTTGTAGCAGAAGAACCCATCTGATGAGTCTAGGTTTAGCATCTTTATTTTCCATGAGATATTTATTGGTAGCATGATCAATGTGAACAGTTACTTTAGAATCAACAATATAGGGTCTAAACTTATCAGAAGCAAACACAATTGCTAAAATTCCTTTTTAGTGGTAGCATAGTTTCTTTGAGCACTGTCTAGAGTTTTGCTAGCTAATAAATAGCATTTAATTTCTTATCAACTCTTTTTCCTAGAACAGCACCAACAACATAGTCACTACCATCACACATAATTTCAAAAGGTAGGTTCCAATCAGGTGGTTGAACAACAGGTGCAGAAATCAAGGCATTCTACAGAATTTCAAAAGCTTCTACACAATCATCATCAAAAACGAAGGGAACATCTTTTTGCAAAATACTAGTGGGAGGCCTAGAAATCTTTAATAAATCTCCTATAGAAGCCAGCATGACCAAGGAAACTTCTTATACCTCTGATATTCGTAGGACACAACATTTTATCAATAGCATCAACTTTAGCCTTATCAACTTCAATACCTCTTTCGGAAATTTTATGTCCCAAGACAATGCCTTCATTCACCATAAAGTGTCACTTATCCCAATTTAAGACAATATTAGTTTCTTCACATCTCTGCAAAACTCGATCAAGGTTGCTCAAACAATCATCAAAATAAGTTCCGTAAACAGAAAAATCATCCATGAAAACCTCAACAATCCTCTCAAAAAATCAGAGAATATAGCCGTCATACATCTTTGAAGGGTAGCAGGTGCATTGCATAAACCAAAAGGCATATTTCTATAATCAAAGATACCAAAAGGGCAGGTAAAGGTGGTCTTTTCTTGGTCCTCTTTTGACACAGGTATTTGAGAGAAACCAGAATAACCATCTAGAAAGCATAAATGTGTGTGTTTGGATAATCTTTCTAGTATTTGATCAATAAAAGGTAGAGGGTAATGATCTTTTCTAGTAGCTTTATTCAATTTCCTCAAATCATTTACCATTATATAACTTGTAACAATTCTCTGCCAATTCATTTTTATCATTAGGAACTATGGTAATACCTCCTTTCTTAGGGACACAATGAACGGGACTAATCCATCTACTATCAGCAATATGATAAATGATACCTGCCTCCAGAAGCTTTAATATTTCATTTCTTACCACTTCCTTCATTTTAGGATTCAACCGTCGTTGGAGATCAACAAATGGTTTAGCATTAGGCTCCATTTTAATTTTTTGCTGACATAGAGTGGGACTAATGCCCTTAAGATCATCGAGATTATATCCAATAGCAGCATGGTGTCTCTTCAGAGTTTTCAATAAATCTTTGTTCTTCATGATCTGAAAGGTTAGCACTAATAATAACATGATATATCTTCTTTTCATCAAGATAAGCATATTTCAAAGTATCTGGTAATTGTTTAAGCTCAAACACGGGATCACCCTTGGGTGGAGGGGGATCCCCAAGTATTTCAACATGCAAGTTGTGTTTCAGAATAGGATGATCAGAGAAAATCGTATCTATTTCATTTATTTCATTCATATGCATGTCATTTTCATGGTCTAGCAAATATTTCTCTAAAGGATCAGTAGGAGGCACCACGTTAGAGGCAAGACCAATAATTTCATCCTTACTAGGAAATTCTTTATCGTGGGGTCATCTACGAAATTTAGAGAAATTAAATTCATGAGACGCATGCCCAAGACTTACGGTAACCGTTTCCTTCTCACAATCTATCCTGGCATTAACGGTATTCAAGAAGGGTCTACCAAATATAATGGGACAAAAATCATCTTGTGGAGAACCAATAACAAGGAAATCAGTAGGATATTTTATTTTACCACACAAGACTTCAACATCTCTAATAATACCAACTGGTGATATAGTATCTCTATTAGCAAGTTTAATTGTAACATTAATTTCCTCTAACTCAATTGGTGCAATGTCATTCATAATCTCTTTATATAAGGAAAAGGGAATTGCACTCACACTAGCACCCATATCACATAAGCCATGATAGCAATGATCTCCTATTTTAATAGAAACAACAGGCGTGCCAACAACGGGTCTATGTTTATCTTTAGCATCAGGTTTAGCAATTCTAGCAGCTCCATCACAAAATTGAATAACATGCCCATCAATATTATCAACCAAGAGATCCTTAACCATAGAGATACTAGGTTCAACTTTAATTTGCTCAGGGGGTGTAGGTTTCCTAGTATAGCTCTTACGAACCACGGGTAAAGCTTTAGCATGATCCTTTGTTCTAACAGAGAAAGGTGGTTTCTCAATATAAGCAGTGGGAATAACAGGATCAACATTATAAGTAATAGTTTTCTCTTCAAATTTAATAGGTTCAACTACTTTCACGTCAATGGGAGAATGATATTTAAACCACTTATCCTTAGGGAGATCAACATGAGAAGCAAAATATTCACAAAAAGAAGCTACTATCTCAGAGTCAAGTCCATATTTAGTGCTAAATTCACGAAAAGCATCGGTGTCTACGAAGGATTTAACACAATCAAACTTAAGGTTCATACCTGACTCCTTACCTTCATCGAGTTCCCAATCTTCAGAGTTACGTTTAATTATTTCCAATAAATCCCATTTGAAGTCAATATCTTTCTTCATATAGGAACCAGCATAAGAAGTATCGAGCATGGATTGATCATTACGAGAAAGCCGAGCATGAAAATTCTGAATAATAATTTCTCTCGAGAGCTGATGATTGGTTCATGAAAATAACATTGACTTAAGCCTCCCCAAGCTTGAGTGATTCTTTCTCCTTCACGATGTCAAAAATTATAAATATAATTCCGATCACGATGAACTAAATGCATAGGGTAGAACTTCTGATGAAATTCCATCTTCAATCGGTTGTATCTCCATGATCCAATATCATCACATAACCTATACCATGTCAATGCCATTTCCTTCAAAGATAAAGGATAAACCTTCTTCTTAACGTCATCCTCGGGCAGACCTACAAGCTTAAATAATCCACAAACTTCATCCACATAGATTAAATGTTAATAAGGATGTAGTGTTCCATCTCTTGCGTAAGGATTAGCCAGCAGTTTCATAATAAATATTTTCAGTACGTTCAGTAGGTAGAGGGACAACTCTTTGTGTTTCCGGTGGAGGTGAATATACCCCGAAAAAGCCCCTCAAAGGATTACTTTCCATAGTGACAAGTGACAGTAAATTTCAGCACACTATATAATTTTTTCCTTACCAAAGGCGCTTCACTCCCCATCAACGGAGCCAGAAAAGAGTCTTGATGACCCACAAGTATAGGGGATCTATCGTAGTCCTTTCGATAAGTAAGAGTGTCGAACCCAATGAGGAGTAGAAGGAAATGACAAGCGGTTTCCAGTAAGGTATTCTCTGCAAGCACTGAAATTATCAATAACAGATAGTTTTGTGATAAGATAATTCATAACGAGTAACAAGTAACAAGTGTAGAAAGGTGCAGCAAGGTACCCAATCCTTTTTGTAACAAAGGACATGCCTGGACAAACTCTTATATAAAGCAAAGCATCCCGAGGACACATGGGCGTTTTTGTCAGGCTAGTTCTCATCATGCTCATTTGATTCACGTTTGTTACTTCGACAATTTGATATGTGGGTGGACCGGTGCTTGGGTGCTGCCCTTACTTGGACAAACCTCCCACTTATGATTAACTCCTATCGCAACCATCCGCAACTATGAAAGAAGAATTAAGGTAAACCTAACCATAGCATGAAACATATGGATCCAAATCAGCCCCTTACGAAGCAACGCATAAACTAGGGTTTAAGCTTCTATCAATCTAGCAACCCATCATATACTAATTACTTCCCAATGCCTTCCCCTAGGGACAAATAATGGTGAAGTGTTATGTATTCGACATTCACATAACACCACTAGAGGAGAGACAACATACATCTCATCAAAATATCGAATGAATACCAAATTCACATGATTACTTATAACAAGACTTATCCCATGTCCTTAGGAACAAACGTAACTACTCACAAAGCATGTTTATGTTCAAGATCAGAGGAGTATTAATTATCATAAAGGATCTTAACATATGATCTTCCACCAAGTAAACCAACTAGCATCAACTACAAGGAGTAATCAACACTACTAGCAACCCACATGTACCAATCTAAGGTGTTGAGACAAAGATCGGATACAAGAGATGAACTAGGGTTAGGAGAGGAGATGGTGCTGGTGAAGATGTTAATGGAGATTGACCCCCTCTCGATGAGAGGATCGTTGGTGATGACGATGGCTTCGATTTCCCCCTCCGGGAGGGAAGTTTCCCCGACAAAATAGCCCTGCCGGATCTCTAGATTGGTTATGCCCAAGTTCTGCCTCGAGACGGCGAAGATTTGTCTAGAAACCTCTCCTAATTTTTTCTAGGTCAAAATGCTTCGTATAGGAGAAGATGGGCGTCGAAGGAGCCATAATGGCCCCACAAGGCTGCTATGCACGTTGAGGGGGGTGGCCGCAACTAGCAGGCTTGTGGCCTGTTCATGGCCCCCCTCGGGTTGATTCTTGCGCCAGTATTTTTTATTAATTCCAAAATATTCTCCATAAATTTTCAGGACTTTTGGAGTTGCGCAGAATAGGTATCTCAGATTTGCTCCTTTTCCCGTTCAGAATTCTAGCAGCCGGTTGTCTCCCTCTTCATGTAAACCTTGTAAAATAAGAGAGAAAAGGTATAAGTATTGTACCATAACGTGTAATAACAGCCCATAATGCAATAAATATCAATATAAAAGCATGATGCAAAATGGACATAATCAGTCATCGATCTCTTTAATTTGTGACCAGGAGTCACCTCCTTCGTTGGGTGACTCAACTGCTTCTAAGCTGCCACCCCTTGTGATCAACCTAGGGTAAGCTCCTTGTTAATTTTTTACTTGAAAACACTTTTTAGCATTTTCACTGATAATTTCTCCTTTTTTCACAAGGCTAAGGCCAAATCCAACAAGAGGAGAGTTGGCGACTCATCCACCAATCCTGAGGCTCCTAAGCCAAGAAGTCCTGCCTTAGTTGCTCCCGAAGTTTAGGTGAGTCATCCTGATGGTCATAAGGAGATTCAAGTTGATGTTACACCACCGCTCGTTCCACCAAGTCCCCTTGTCATGGGAGTTGAAGCTGACCTGACCATGAATCCTGACCCACTGAGTCCTCCCAAGGCAACTGAAGAAGCACCTAGTGGCAAGGATGAAGTTGTCATTACTGGGCCAGGTTATGCGGCCCCAGGGGTCTCAACCGTGTTGTCCAAGATTTTTGCCAAGGAAGAACCAAAACTACCAATCAGAGGCAAAACCAAGCTGGAGCTCCTGAATTACAAGAGCATGAGACTTGAACAACTCCATGCTAGTTACCTGGATCGCCTTACCACTAGCCGGGAGATGGAAGTTCGCCTTGGCAATTTGATGAAAAAAAAATATGAGGTACGTTGTTCTCTTTTGTACTTGGCATATACCTTGCTAGCCCCCAAGGGCCGGCTCAATTTCTTGACTTGAGCTAGCCCTTTGGTAATCATAACTTGCATTACGTAGCCCCCAAGGGCCGGCTCATCTTCATGAAATGAGTCGGGTCTTAATAAGATTTAAAAGAATTCGACGTGTAGCCCCCAAGGGCCAACTCATCTTCATGAGACGAGTTGGATTTTAATAAGATTTAAAATAATTCGACCTGTAGCCCCAAGGGCCGGCTCGTCTTCATGAGACGAGTCAGGTCTTTGATATTTCAAGATTGATAAAACTAATATACATTAGCCCCCAAAGGTCAAGGATATTGCTTGTAGTTTGCTTGAGACTTGTCATAATCCTTTATTGCATTGAATTGATACTTGCGCTTTGTGTTATCGTTGAATATTCTCGCTCTTTTATGTAGAAGGCCTTACGGGAAGCCAATTCAATTGTGACCGGCTTGAAGAAAGGATTGGAAATGGGACAGAGCGCCCAAGCCGTTGCTGAAGAAAAACTACACCTCGCTTTAGAGGAGATGGACAAAATCAAGGGGCTTTTGAAAACCCAAAAGGAGACCTTTGATGCTGAGAAGACCACCTTGCTAAAGCATGTAGAAAACACCGAGGGCCAGCTGAAGCCCGTTGTTGAAGAATTAGCCAGGTTAAAGCAACATATTGTTGCTATGACTCATGCTATCTTTGGTAAGTTCCCTTTGTAACTTTGTAAAAAAAGACATTTGGTAGGCATAACTCCTAACGGCCTTGATACTTATTTTGTTTTCCTGCAGGCCCCGGGACCTCCAATTTCCAGGATAATAGCCTGCTTATGCTGAAGGTGGTGTACACTCTGGCCGAGCAACTTTATACCAGATGCCATCTTGCGATCAAAGCTGTAACGAGGGACAAAGAGCCGGCAACACTCATCAAGGACATGTTGAAACTGCTTTCTACTTTGCCCAAGCGAGTCGATGAACTGAAAAGATCAGCTGCCCGCTCTAGCGTGACCGTGGATTTGAGCTGAGCTTTCGCTTATGCCAAGGAACATATCCTGACGAAATGGCCAGGGGCTTTCCTGAGCTCAAAGATGATGGCATAGTTTTTGATCAACCTGACTATCTAAAGTGTGTCAAGAAGGCTCGGGTGCTGGCCACACGACTTGTTGTTGAACTGGGTTCACTGAAATATTAGGCGGCCTATGATGCGAGCAACTCACGAATTCAGCCACCCAACTTTACATCAGTAGATTTGGTTCCTCGGTGCCGTAAGCATACCTTTGCTCTTGAAGTTGACCCATCTCCTATTATGAATGAAGAGGCTGTATTCCATGCCCTAACCAATTACAATTGGGGCGTGGACAATCTTCAGATTGTAGAGCCCACAGAGGCAGCGTAGGATGACCTAGAGGCGACACAGGAGAAGGAACAACCCGAGGTTAGCCCAAACGGCGAATGGAATACATCCCATGCATGATGTATAAACTATTTAAGTTGCTTGTAGCCCCCAAGTGTCGGGTCAAACAAACATTCTTGTGACTCTTGATTAGAGTTTGTAATAGGAGTAGCTTCCCGCGGTCCTTGAAACTTTGTCATGTCTTCGTACATGTTTTGCTTTGGTGAAGGCATCTTAACTTGCTTCCCTCTTCTAATGACTGCATATTGCTTCATTCATTTTGCTTTGCCTTGAATATTTCTATCATGCTTAGACAACTTTTTAGGGCATTTAGAGCCGGCCAAGGGATTTTAATACCCAAGGCTTCAAGTTTTGGATGATCCTACAAAAAAATTGTAGTGGATATAAGCCGACACAATAGGATCAACAACTAAGTACTAGCCTTCAACTCTTAGTAAAAAACGGTTTTCATATTCAACCTGGTTTCAAACTTGCATAGTAGACATAACAATATTTTGCCCATATACCACCATATTATGGCGACACAATCATGTAAAACTTTTGCTGGCTCTCGAGGCTCGACATAAAGACTTGCTTTCGAGGCTCGAGTCTAGCTTCAGTGAAGCAGCTATGATAACCCGTGGTTTATCCTAGCTCTCTATATGTCGGCTCTCTCGTGACTCAAACCAGTGTTTTAACTTTAAGGAGTTCAAGGTCCCTAAAAAAGGATTGACTCTTAAGAGTACATGGGGTCACCTGATCGGAGTCGCATCAAGCATACAGGCAGGTTTAACCACACATGGCGTTTTTTTCTGTTGTCGGGTCAAGGGGGTGAGAAAGTTGAACTCATTGAGTTGGAAGCCCCAAAATGCCCAAATATTTTTGCAGCATTTTTTGCCGGGTCACAAAGGTCAGAAATCTAAACTCCGTGAGTTGAAAGCCCCCATGTGCCCAATAAATAAAGATTCAAACCAAATTGACGGCTACAATGACGAAAACTCCGAATTTCGAGTAAGTCGGCTTTATTGAAGCATAAAGGAGTACATAATATAAAAGGGAAGAAATACAAAAGTAAAGGAGCCGGTGACTCTAAAGATAGTATGACCATAAACGTGCGACATTCTGGGCTGGTTTGTTTCCTACTTGGAGGCATATGTTCTTCAATGCGAACCTCACAAGTAACATGATTCCGAACTCAAGTACTAATGACACTGACCGTTGTTCAGCTGCTTGGGGTTGCTTTGGAAACCACCTTGATTATCATATTGGTTATTCTGGCCAGGATGTTGTCCATTGTCATTATTCGCCTGATGCTGAAAACCAACGCCTGAGACGGCCTGCGAGCCTTTAGGACCATGCTGGATAGGGTGCCCGCCACCATTACCTCCTAGATGACCTTGGAAGGCCTGGTTATGAAATTCCTGCATGATGTAACAATTCTCCCATGAATGGACAAACGACTTATCTGGAGTACTATGTTTAGGATATGGCGATTTAAGCACCTCTTCATAGTTGCGATGCTTACTCCCATTGTAAGCCCCTCCAGGACGGCCATTACAACGTTGGTTTTTAAAATCAACATTAGTATTGGCGATGAAATTTGACCCGCCATCCGGTTGCTTCCTTTTACCACTATTATTCTAGTGTCCTTGGTTACCACCATGGTTATGCTGGCCCTTGCCGCCTTCTCCCTTCGTGCCTTTGCCAGTTTTATCCACATCTGAGTCGGGGTCTTTTGTCCCATCTGACTTAGCGTACCTAGTGAGGACATCCATTAAGATGCCCATGTCTTGCACTTTTCGCTTGAGTCACCCAAGCTTTAGAACCGATGGCTAGAAGTGACAATTCTTTTCCAAGATCAGGATAGCTTGAGCCGCCGTGATGCTATCTGACGAGTGCATAATCTCTGCAACCTAGCGGGTCCAATAATGAGCTGACTCATCAACGCGTTGGACGCAATGTTGAAGGTCCACAATCGTCATTGGCCTTTTGCACGGCCCTTCGAAATTCTTTATGAACCATTGTTTAAGCTCTCACCAAGTATTGATAGAATTGTACAGTAAATTCTTCAACCATGTTTGAGCCGGACCTTCAAGCATCATGGTCAGCTACTTTGCACACACAGCATCACTGACATTGAGAATATCCATTGCCAGCTCTTAACTTTCGATCCAAGCTGCCAGCTCAAGATCTGCCGTGTAATTTGGTACCTTACGGGAAGTCTTTAGGCATATGCTCTGCGCGGAGAGCCAACGACAGACAAGGTATCCCGATTGTCCTACTATTGGTTCTGGCTTCCGTTTGAGGAGGTTGCTGCTGATTCACCTGTGCTGCTGCCTTCGCCTCTGCTTGACGCGTCCTTCTAGCCGCGTCCACAACTTCTTACGCTCCTGGTAGTACAGGTTGGGTTAGAAAAATCTGGGGTTGGTGCCTACGACCGCTGCTAGAGATAGCTCGGGGTTTCAAACGCTGGTTTCGACCATGGCTGGCCTATGGGGTGGAGTGCATCCGATCGCGGCTGTATGAGTATTGCACTTGTTGTACCACCATTGTTTTCAACATCTCGATGGCGTTCCTTGCCTCGATGTCTCCAGGGGTGTTTCCTAGTATGGGAAATGCTTCCCGGTGTTGGGTCGCAGCCAGCATGTTATCAACGGAGTTACAGAAGTGACCCCGTGGTGTCTGGAAATGTTGTGGTGGCGAAGGAACTTGCAGGGGCTCGGGCGGCTCGTGTTACTGGTTCCTAAGTGGTTGCCCAGCCCTCGGCGTCTGCTGAGGGGTGTTGAAGAGTTCCACTGGCTCTATATTTAGTGGCATCCGGCTTCGACGTCTCCTTTGATAAATTGCCTCAGGTGCCTCTTTCTGGCGTTCAAGCTGCCAAGCCTCAACCTTAAGACGCTCCGAGTCATCGTGTATGTGAGCTTGTAGTTCTGCC
This sequence comes from Hordeum marinum, assembly GCA_022496015.1. Taxonomy (NCBI): domain Eukaryota; kingdom Viridiplantae; phylum Streptophyta; class Magnoliopsida; order Poales; family Poaceae; genus Hordeum; species Hordeum marinum. The sequence goes on along the minus strand of CM039672.1, from coordinate 212,270,567 downwards.
ATCTTGGCATTCTCAGCATCTATTTCCTTTTATAGCTCGGTCATCTGGTCTCTCAGCTTGATCAACTCCATGTTACGCCCCTCCTGATTTTCTACTGTTACAAGACCCTCAACAAGTTTCGCCATCTCGGCCATCAAATCTTCCATCGCTTGAGCCGACGTCTTGCCCGGTCCGCCTGCCCTGGAAGCCACTCCAAGTGCAGGTGGATTTTGAGCCATCGTGACCCCAGCCATGTAAACGACAACTTGTCTAGCCGACTCATGGACCTCCTCGGGAGCCTCAATCTCCGGGAATCCTCCGATCCTGCCATCATGGAGTGGATGTATCGATTTAGTTTCTCCCATAGAAGAGTCACCATCTGAACCGATGTACACGTCGTCGCTGCTCGGTGGTTCATCCGCAAGCGAAACTCCCTGCGTGAAGCCGACTAAAACATGACGCTAGCTGGCTTGTGCCTGAATGGATCGTACGGGCCGATCCGGATCATTAGTGTTGATGTAGAGACCCGGCTCGACAATGGTCGTACCAAACCCGTCAAGGGGATCGGGTGCTCATCTTGGGACAAGCCGCCCTAAATCCCCCGGATTTGATCGTTGATGCAGACCTTGCTGTGGCGTCCTTTCATGATCTGATCAACCACAAACTTCCCGAACCCTAGACAGGTTCCCTTTGAGTTCTTAATCCCACCGAAGAAGGCCCCACGATGGGCTCCAATTTTCATGGTTTTGTCACGACAGATCTCCTCATGCAAGGACTTAGGTGTGAGTCCATCACCGACGAGGTGGCATCTCAAAGAGATCGAACGAGAATGAGAGGCGGGTTTACCCAGGTTCGGCCCCTCCAATGGAGGTAATAGCCTACATCCGGCTTTATGTCTAGATTAATGGAGATCTCGATTACAAGGATGCGGGATCACTGACCTAGCTTTTAGAGGGTGACTAACCTGTCCTTTTGCCCTTGGGGGCTTGCCTTTATATATAGGTCAAGACCCCAGGTTTTACAATAGAGTTCGGGTCATAACATGACCCCGTAACCTAACATAGCTCTACCTTTGTCTTGCCTTTCAAGCAAGGAAGGTCTTCATTGTCGCCCACCTTTTAGGTTCTAATCCGCATATTCTCAAGTTGGGCCACCATCGGCTTGTTAGGTGAATCATCTCCTCTTCTATCTTCATGACACGGCCCATCTTAAGCACAACCATGAAGCCGCCAATAGATTAACCCGACCCACAAGGCGGGTCATATCGGGGAGCTATATCCTCGACAAGTACTCTTCATCGTCGATGTCACCAACACTAAAATTTTGGTGTCACAGAGTTCCTGTACTGCCAGTTGACAAGGAAACTCGGTGAAACCGAGATTATGGTAGCGATAGTACCGAGGTGCAAAAATAGATCATCCCTAGGCATTCAATGGAACCAAGATTTTCGGGTTGGTCACACTGAGTTGCACTATAGGGAGGTTTCGGAGGTCAGCCTTGATGAAACATTACTCCGAGTGCTCCTCACACAAAGGGTTTGTCAAGTGCTTGTTCAAGTTTTTGTGATATAGCATGAATAGGAATTGAGGTGAGAAAGCATATATAGCTAGAGGAGGGTCCTAAGCATTCTTGTATATCCAATTGTTAAAACAAAAATAAAAGCCAAATAGCTACAATTGGATGTCCTCGAATGAGTAAATATATGCAAACCAACATGCTCACACAATAATATATCAAATGAAATCATGACAAACATGCACAAACATCCTAGCATCTATCAAGCACTTTGGCGATGACTTAGTCATCTATATATGAGTATATTGACTTCGGAGCCAAGTAAGAATACTAGATCATAGGTCATACTCATCATTTAAGCACAAGTGGGGTTACCACTTTTACATAAAGCCTTTTAATGTTGTCACATTCTAAGAGATGCTTTGACTCATGTCTTAGAGTAAAGCTCCCTCTTGATGTGACATCCCCCCTAAGAGGCATAAACTAACCTTGGGTTTTGTCGTAGAAGAATTCATGAGGGTGATGTAGTGGTGGATGCTCATAGTTCATGAAGATCAACTTGAGTTGGGAGCAATCCTTTTTGTTTCTTACTCTTCTCACCTACATGCGTTAGTACGAAACACAAGAGACAAACACAAATATATCTATGGACATGGAGTGCAAAGCATACATGATGATGTCCATGGATTCATTAATTACCTTGTCCATTGCTTACCTTTGAGAGAATGTGTGACTCCTTGAACTATTGCATAATGTTGATGTTGATTGCAACTAGCTCTTGCCAATAATGAATATGAGTAAATTTCGTTGGCGGAGTCACCCCTCAAGAAATACTCTAGTTCTTCTTCTTGGGGACCCACATCAAGTTGATGGGAATCCTTGGTGTTGAAGTGTAACTTGTATAAGTTTAGCTTGTAGAAGCCTTGGGAACCCACTTGACCAAATCTTGGGGTTCATCTTCATATGAGTCAATCTCCTCTTGAAGATTGTCCTTGCCATTGAGCTTGTGATCTTGTGGTGGAAGGTCATCTTGAGCTTTTGTTCCCTTGGAAAGAGTATGTTAATACTTCTACCTTTGAGGAAAAAACTTGGGCTTGGGCTATGGACCTTCTTCCCATTCTACTCCAGTCGTATTGAAGTAGTCAATGCCATGGTTCTTCCATCCATGGTTGTGTACAATTTCTTCAAATTGCTTACATCTAGAAAGACTTTTGTAGATACCTTTCTCTATAATCCCTTTCAATAGTTCATTTTCTTGATAAAGTGTAACTTGGCTAAGAGAGTTGTTAGTGGGATCAATATAACTACTAGAAGCAATATTATTGGATTTATCATTTTTAGTACAACTAGTTGAAGAACATTTCTTGCCTTTGTTACTAGTTTGCTTAGCCTTAACTTGTGGAATGAATGTAGACAGGAGAAGTCGTTTGGCTAGATAAGAGGAAGTCTTCTTTTGAAGATCGTCATTGACAGCTTTAAGGAATTCATGCTCTTGCTCGAAATTGAGCTTCTCGAAGCGGAGCTTCTCATGTGTCCTTACAAGCTCTCTGTGGTCTTGTATAGTAGACTCGTGGGATAACTTAAGAGTGTTTAGTTCTTGAGTTAGTCACTCTATTTCAAACTTACCATCATCACACGACTTATCTTGACTAGAGTGATTACTAAAAAGTTCATTTTGACTAGCATCACTAGATTTGTCAAATAGCAAGTCATCATCTCCTGGTAGATCATCCTCATCACTATTGAAATCTAGATACTCGGGGTGTGATAACTTGGGGCATTTAGCCATGAAGAAATTTCCACTCCCTTTATTTGGTGAATCAAATATGTCATAGGAGTTGGAGGAAACGCGTGCAAGTCCGGCAACACCTTCATCTTCACTATAGTCGGAGTTGGAGTGATAGCTTCTCTCGGAGTGGTTGTCGGATTCGAAGCTGGAACCCATTCACCAACATGAGCTTGATTTCTTCTTATTGAGTAGCTCTTGGTGTGCTTGTCCTTCTTCTCTGATTCCCTACTTCTCCTTGAGGGTCTTCGTTCATAACGATCATCTCTACTCCTTCTCTCTTTGAGGTGACTCATCTCTTGAGCTCTTTCTTCTAGGTGACTCTTCCCTTCTTTTGTGCGGGGGAGTGCACTCATTTGAGTATTGTCCGAGCCTTCCACAATTGTAACAATTTCTGTCATGACTAGATGAACGCTTCTCTTCATATCTTGAGTTGGAGTTCCTCTCTTTGACTCTACTCTTGTAGAATTTGTTGAATTTATTGACCATGAGGCTTATCTCTTCATTGGTAACAAGGTTGCCGCTTGAAGTAGTGGGAGCATCACTTGTGGCTTTGTAAGTATGGCTAGACTTGTTGTGAAGCTTGTCCTTGTCTTTGATTGACATCTCATGAGCAACAATCCTTCCAATCACTTCTGTAGGCTTGAGATCTTTGTAGTTTGGCATCATTTGGATTAAGGTGCACATGGTGTCATACTTTCCATCCAAAGCTCTAAGTATCTTCTTGATGATGAATTTGTCGGTCATTTCTTTGCTCCTAAGCCAACAATCTCATTGGTAATGAGATCTAGCCTAGAGTACATATCGGTGACTCCTTCACCATCCTTCATCTTGAACTAGTCAAGCTGACTTTCAAGCACATCCAACTTAGATTCTCTAACGAAATCGGCACTTTCGTGCATATCAACCAAAGTACCCCAATTTTCCTTTGCATTCTCAAGACGCTGATTTTGTTGAATTCTTCGGGGCATAAGCAGTTGAAAAGAATGTCACATGCTTGAGAATTGTATTGCAACATCTTCAATTCTTCTGTTGTCGCTTCACGATCCGGTTCCTTTCCATCACCAAATAATTCACCTTGCAAGACAACCCAAACAATAGCCCAAATGGCTGGGTTATGACCAAGAATATGCATTTTCATCTTATGCTTCTAACTAGCAAAATTTCTACCATCAAAGTACGGACCTCTATGGTGATAATTTTTCTCACTAGACGCCATACTCTCCTAGGTTGTGAAACCAATGCAATGGAGATCAAAGCTCTGATACCACTTGTAGGATCGAAAGTAGGTCTAGAGGGGTGATTAGACTACTTGACCAAATAAAAGTTCTACCTTTTCCCAAATTTAGTTGTGGCCAGATTTTAGCAATGATAGCAAATCAAGCACACCCTACACATGCATGTATACGAATATAGCAGCGGAAAGTAAAGACAAGCACATGTAATAGATTTAAGGGTTAGAAGATCAAATGCAATTGTAGACACAAAGATTTTTCTCGTGGTTCTGATAGGTGGCGCTATCGTACATCCATGTTTATGAGTCTTCAACCCACAGAGGATAACGGTCACGAGAGTCCATGGAGGGCTCCACCCATAAGGGTCCACGAAGTAGCAACCTTGACTATTCCATAAAGGCTTCCGTCCACAAACTTCTTCGTTCAACTCCTTGCCCATACAAACTTCTTGGATCAACACCACAACACGAAGTAGGAGGCTCCCAAGCAACACCTAACCAATCTAGAGGCACCACCCTCCAAAAGGTAATAAGCTTGATAGTGGTGATGAACTCCACACTCTTGTGCTTCAAGATGATAGACTCCTCACACTCAATCACTCTCTCACAGATTTGGATTGGTAGAAGAGGTTGATCAGGTGGAAAGCAACATGGGGTGGCTAGTAATCAAGATTCATATGGTTTGAGTGGAAGATCTTGATCTCAACACAAGGGTAGGTGGTTCTCTACCAGAAATTTGGATATGTGAAGTGGGGAACTGTTCTGAGTGCTTCTCTTGCGAGTGGGATGTGGAGGAAGGGTATATATAGGCATCTCCAAAAATCCAACCGTTACACACATTATTGACCAACTCGGTGAAATCGATGCAAAATTCGGTTATGTCGATCTGTTCAAAATGTGGCAACTTTCGGAATCTCGATGAGACCGATATAGGATTCTTGGTAGTACCGATATGAGTGGCCAAGGGCAGTTACCAAAACTCGGTGACACCGATTCACAAAACTATGAAATTCCGATTTGTGAACTGGGTCAACAGAATGTTTTTCACTGATCTCGGTTGCACCGATAAGGCACTCGGTTGTACCAAAAGGGTAGGGTTCTATCTTGAGTAGAAAATCAGTAGAGCCGATGGGAAAACTTGTTAGCACCGATTTTGTGGAATAGGATTTTGATAGAATATTTTGTGGGAGAGTTTGTTGGTGTTTTTGGTGGCTAGCACTTGTGCACGTGGAGCAACTTGTTCACCAACAATAAGTTACCCCCTTTTAATAATACTGGCTTTCCTATGGACTCAAAGTGATTTCCCACAAAGTAAAAAGAGAGTCTTCTAGCTTCAATATTTTCCAATCCATTCCTTGTTTCTTGGGCTATCTCCTCGCAATTTGTAGCTAAGCCCATCTCGGATCATACACCCTGTGTTATGTCTATTCAGATAGCTATTCCACATTGTAGACTCTTCAGATTTGAAAATTTTGGCCACAATGCAAGAGCTTCATGGATACTGTGAAGAACACTTTGAATAAACCAATCAAAGCGACATCTTCAGCCACTCGTATCTCTGCCAAACCGAGAAGATTGAGGTATGCTCTTAAGCAATGGAGTAAAAGTCTGTCCAAACTCAAGTTACTAATTGAGAATTGTAATGCCTGATTACTGCATCTGGACTATTTGGAAGATCGGCGTTTACTCTCCTTGCCTGAATCGAACTTTAGGAGCATTTTGAAAAATCACTTGATGAAACTGCTCAAATACCAAAGTGCTTATTGGAAGAAAAGATGTAAATACAGATGGGCAGTTGAAGGGGAGGACAATACTAAGTACTTTCAAGCTAGGGAAACGGAAAGATATAGGCGAAATGCTATACCCTCTTTGCAGATGCTAGATGGTACAACTATTGACAACCATGATGAGAAAGCAGCTGCATTTTTCCAATGTTTCAAAAACAGAATGGGTATTGTTACATAAACATTTGCTGAGTTTGATCTCCAGGATTTAGTTACAAGCACTGCTGGTCTTGAGGCATTGTCTTCTCCTTTCCACATGAGGAGATTGCCAGAGTTATCAAAATCATACCGACTGATAGGGCATCTGGACCTGATGGATTTAATGGTCTTTTCCTCAAAGTTTGTTGGGATATCATTAAATAGGATTTCTACCAGCTTTGTCAGGATTTTGGTGAAGGTAAAATTAATCTCAAGTGCCTGAATACATCGTTCATTACACTCATACCAAAGACAAACACCCTGTTAATGACTTCAGACCAATCTCTCTGCTTAACTATGTTCTCAAAGTGTTAATAAAACTGCTAGCAGAACGACTTCACCAATGGATTCTACAGATTGTGCATCGGAACCAATATGGTTTCGTCAGATTTAGAACAATTTAAGATTGTCTAGCTTGGGCATATGAATTTCTCCACCAATGCAAACAGTCTGGTAAGGAAATTGTGGTTCTGAAACTTGATTTTGCCAAGGCATTTGACACAATGGATCATTCTTTCATCCTCAATATGCTGAGATGCAAAGAATTTGATGAGAAGTGGTGTTCTTGGGTGAAAATGATATTGGAGTCTGGATCGTCCTCTGTTCTATTGAATGGTGTACCAGGGAAACAATTTGAATGCAAACATGGAGTCAGACGGGGAGATCCATTTTCACCCCTGCTATTTGTCTTAGCAACTGACTTGCTACAATCACTACCAATCAATCAACCAACTTCTAAACTATATCCTGTAATACAATGTGCAGATGATACATTGATTATCCTCTCGGCAAAACATGCAGAGATAAGAATCATCAAGCAGTTGCTAGATGCTTATGCCAATACCACAGGGTTAAAGATTAACTATTCTAAATCGCAGCGCATGCCTATTAATATCAACCAGGAAACAGTTGTTGATTGAGCTTCAATTCTTGGCTGTCAGGTGGGTTCCATGCCATTTACATATTTAGTTCTTCCTATGGGCACAACCAGACCTTCTGTTAGAGACATGATGCCACTCGTTGACAGAATTGAGCGCCGATTAACAAGCACAACAATTTGGATTTCATATGGCGAAAGAGTGCAAATGATTAATTCAGCCTCATCACTTTTATTGTTTGCTATGTGTGTGCTCAAGTTGCCCATCAAAATCATAGATATCTTTGACAGAGCTAGGAGACACTATCTATGGAGGAAAAAATTAAAGATAGAGACGCAAAAACACACTCCCTGGCAACATGGGACTTGGTATTTAGACCAAAAGATAAAGGGGGACTTGGTATCACTGACCTAAAAATACAAAACAAGGCTCTATTATTGAAATTCCTACACAAGTTTTATCATAAGGTTGATACTCCATGGGTCGTGATAGTTTGGTATGCACAGTATGACACAACACCACCACAAGCAATGCCAAGTTGTGGATCTTTTTGGTGGAAAGATGTGCTCTCCTTATCACACCTTACAGAGGCATTACAACATGTATTCCAAATTCTGGTGACACTATGCTTCTATGGAAAGACCAGTGGCATAATCAACACGTGCTAGGAGACTTCTTTGGCACAATTTAAAAATGACACTGATCCCGCATCCCACTTCCACCTACCTTTATCAAGAGAAGCAAAACTGGAGCTTGATGACTTAATGATCACCATAAACATGATTACCCTAAACCCTATGGCATCTGATGAATGGATCTACTATTGGGGTGATGTCGAATTAAGACCCAAGAATTTTTATCGATACCTATTTAGGAATGTGCAGGCTCCAAATTATCTCACGAGCATCTGGAAAACTAAGTGCATTCTTCGACGCAAAGTCTTTGCATGGTAGCAACGAATGGACAGATTAAATACACGTGATTTACTACTCAGAAAGCAGTTTGTAATTGGTGATGACCACTCTTGCGTACTATGTAATGAGAATTCACTGGAAACTAATAACCACCTCTTCTTCCATTGTGCATTTGCAACTAGCTATTGGAACAAACTTGGTATCGTCTGGGACAATGCATTAGACCTGTAAGCAAGATTGGACCTTGGAGGAAACAGCTGGAATAAACATCTATTCAAAGAAATATGCATGTTGGCTACATGGAATATTTGGAAGCAACGCAACCGGGTTATCTTTGATGGAGTGCTGGCCACACAACAAGAATAGAGTAGAATGCTGAAATCAGATTTGGAAATTCTCCAGTTTAGACTTAAGCCTGATAAATTTGCTTTCATAGATAGATTTATTACAACCATCCAATTCTAAATTCCTCTAGCAGTTGTTGTCTGATCCTTGCTGCTGTTGCATGGATTTGTAAAACCTTGTGACAGTTCTCATTTAACAGAATAACAGTAGGAGCCTCTCATGCTGTTTTAATTTGTCAAAAAAACAATTTGTAGCCATCCCATCATTGGACTTTTCCTGAAATAGGCTTAGTGAAAACATGAGTCCAATGATATATATGTTGTTATAATTTACCAAAACCACCAAGGGAGCAAGTCTACTTCCACTCCTGCCTACACCTATTACTATTACTCCACTCATCGACAGCTATCCTACATGCATCTAGAGTATTAAGTAAAATAGAGTAATAGTTGCAGAACGATGACATGATGTAGACAAAGCAAACTCAATCAATATTAATTAACCCCCATCATTTTATCCTTAGTAGCAGCAACACAAATACGTTTCCTGGCCCCTACTCTGTCACTAGGATATAGAAACTCGCCACGTTGAACCTACCACAACGCACCACTCCCACTGAAGAAATATCAATCTAGCTGGCCAAACTATCTCAACAGATCGGAGAGCATTATGCAGATATAATGATCACGCAAATAAGAATCTTAGTAATCAGGTATGACTCCAATACTTTTCATGAATAATCTGAACATAAACCCACAATTCATCAAATCCCAACAAACACACTATACAAAGGGATTACATCAGATAGATCAAGGCAAAGATGCAATGAACATTTATTGAAAATCAAGAGAGAGAGAAATTGCCATCTAGGTACTACCTACGGACCCGTAGGTCTATGGTGAACTACTCACACATCATCATGAGGGCAGCAAGGTTGATGAAGAGGCCCTTCATGATCGATCCCCCCTCCGGCAAGGTGTTAGAACGAAGCTCTAGATCGGCTCCCATCAGAACAGAGAATTGCGGCAGTGTAAAAAGTGTTTCGAGGCCTCTTCTAGGGTTTTTGGGTTATTAGAGAATTTATAGGCCAAAGAGGGATGTTGGGAGAGCCACAAGGGACCCACCACATATCAGGGCGCCCCCCAGGGGCACAACTGATGTGTGGTGGAGCCCTCGTGCGCCTCCCGACCTCCTTCCAAAGCTTCCATGTCTTCTTTTGGTCTAGAAAAAGTCATCAAAAAGTTTCGTGGCAATTGGACTTCGTTTGGTACTGTAAACCTGAAAAGTACAAAACATTCAGAAAACAACAACTGGCACTGGGCACTGGGTCAATAGGTTAGTGCTAAAAATATAATAAATTGGTAAACAAATGCCCTAAAAGTATCCTAGAATGATAATATATCAGTATGGAACAGTTAAAAAGTATAGATGCATTGGAGACGTATCAGAGGTCGCTAGCGACGCTCGCTGTCGCATGCTTTGTAAGGCAGGGGCCCTCGCGTGGGTCCTTCTAGTGAAGTCCCGAGGTGGGCCACCATGGGCTCGCTATACGCGACGTGTCCTTGGCCGCAGGTAGATGGGCCTAGGTACACCCAGTCCCAGGGGCCCGCCATAAGCCCTCGGTCCTGCCACATGCTCCGCTCCGCCCTCTAGGGGAAAGGAGAAATAGTGCGGGCCACAACTGCCTGCAGGACATGCGCGACACGTGGCGCGCGCTGGATCCCAAGACGGCTCCACCTCCCCTCAATGCCTTGGCAACTGCCCTAGTTGACATAAAGCCTGCGCCCGACACGGGGCCATTATTGCTTCTACTTCCCTTGCATCCACCTCGCCTCGCTCCCTCTAGATATGGTTCTGAGCGCGGCACCTCCCGAGCTCCTCCGTGTCCACGACACACTAATGGCGTCGGTCAACAAGAAGGCAAAAGCCGTGGCACTGACTGCGAGCTCCCCTACCCTCATGCTGGCTTTGTCATCCTCCTCCGTAGCCTTGGAGGATGGCTTAAGCCCAGAGCGCCTAATGACAGCGGACGACCTAAACAAAGGGTGGCCGACCGCGATCTGGTCGGACTTGGCGGCACGGAGCGGCCTGGGGGGGAGTCCTCCTATCCCTTCTTCCTCCACATTATCTTTGTCGGGTTGGTCCTGCATTTTCTGAGTTCTTCTATGCCATCCTCGCCCATTATCAGATCCAAGCCCTCCGTCTTCATCCCAAATCCATCCTCCTCCTAGACATTTTCGCCTCTACTACAAGGCCTTTGTGGGCGCGAGGCCCTCGGTGGCGCTCTTTTGCCAGTTCTTCAGCTTGCGGTTTACTACTCAGGACCAGCGTTTCGCATGCGTCTCCTTCGTTGACATCAAGGGAATGAGCATTCACGTGAAGGCTAGGAAGAAGGTGGAAGTTTATCGACACCGTTAGGTCTTTATGGATGTGTGCCAGGTCAGCCCGCTCCTGGAACCTCCCACAGCATAGCCTGAGCAGGCATGCTAGTGGGGCCCGGAGAAGCTCACCGACCCAAGGGCCGAGCCCGTCTTGGAGCTGATCGGCGCGCATGGGTCAGCCCAACTGATGGGGGAGATGATCGTAAAGGAGTTTCTGGGCTACGCATCGCTACACTCCACGTGCACTTGCGGCCCATGTGGAAGTACGCCTGCTCGAGGGACCCAATGAGGCTGCATGCTGTTGGGCTGACGCCTGACGAGCTGGACGTGCTCCTAGGGTTTTTTGCTTGGGCTCGTCCCCGAGGGTCCTCCCGAGGCCACGTACCCAATGTATAGCCACGATGACCAGGAGGCCCTTGTGACCGCCATGCCCGTCTTTGACGAATGGGGTCTTGCCAAGCCTTAGCACAGGCCCGCACGAGGGCCTCTCCATCTTGATGGAGTTCTCCAGCAAAAGCGACAGCAGCGAGAACTCAGAGGCGACGGAGGAGGAAGAAGACGTCGGTCGGACCCCGGATCACCGTCACCGCTGGTCCTTGTGGGGATTCGAGGACGACGATGATGATGCAGCGGAGCAGCCTTAGATGGTGCGGGGAATGGATCATGGCCTCACGAGCGCCCTGGCGCCAGTGACGGTGTAGGATCTAAAGTAGGTCTAGAGGGGGGTGATTAGACTACTTGACCAAATAAAAACTCTACCTTTTCCCAATTTTAAGTGTTGGCAGATTTTAGCAATGATAGCAAGTCAAGCACATCCTACAAATGCATGTCTACGAGTACAACAACGGAAAGTAAAGACAAGCATGAATGGTAAAGGAAGGGTAGGAAGATCAAATACAATTTGAAGACACGAAGATTTTTCCCGTGGTTCCGATAGGTAGTGCTATCGTACGTCCACGTTTATGGAGTCTTCAACCCACGAAGGGTAACGATCGTGAGAGTCCATGGAGGGATCTACCCACGGAGGGTCCACGAAGAAGCAACCTTGATTATACCATAATGGCCTATGTTCATGAAGGACTACCCTAACTCGGGGTAGATCTTCCACGAAGAAGCAACCTTGACTATACCATAATGGTCCATGTCCACGGAGGACTAGCGTAACTCAGGGTAGATCTTCACAAAGTAGGCAATCTCCTTGCCCTTACAAACTTCTTGGTTCACTCCACAACACGAAGTAGGAGGCTCCCAAGCGACACCTAACCGATCTAGGAGGCACCACCCTCCAAAAGGTAATAGGCTCGATAGTGTCGATGAACTCCTTGCTCTTGTGCTTCAAGATGATAGACTCCTCAACACTCAATCACTCTCTCTCAGATTTCGCTTTTGTGGAAGAGATTGATTGGGTGGAAAGAAACTTGGGGAGACTAGAGATCAACATTCATATGGTTGGAATGGAATGGCATGATCTCAACACATGAGTAGGTGGCTCTCTCTCAGAAAATCTGATGGGATGAGTGGGGATCTATTCTGAGTGCTTCTCTTTCGAGTGAGTGGTGGTGGAGGGGTATATATAGACATCTCCAAAAATCTAACTATTACACCTTAAGTGACCAACTCGGTGACACCGATGTGTGAATCTCGGGGGTACCGAAGTGATCCAAAGGTGACAACTTTTTGAATCTCGGTGAGGCCGATATAGACTTCTCGGTGACACCGAAAGGTGGGCAACGGTCAAATGGCAAAACTCGGTGGCGCTGATACAACAAACTCGGTTGCACCGAATAGGTGTAGTCAGACATCAGTAGGTTCGCCACCTAAACTCAGTTCCACCGACTTGGAATTAGTTGCACCAAAAAGGGAGAGTTTGGCTTGGTTCTTTCTTGGGATGGAAATTGGTAGGGCCGAATGAAAAACTTGGTGGCACCAATTTTTGGTGTTTGTCTTAGACATAATTTTGTGGAAGAGTTTGTGGGTGTTTTTGGTGACTATCACTTGTGCATGTTTGATCATCTTGTTCACCAATAGTACCTTACCCCATTTTAATAGCATTGGCTTTGCTATGGACTCAAAGTGATTTCTTACAAGGTAAAATGTAGAGTCCTCTTTGCTTGAAGCTTTGCCAATCCATTTCTTGCATCTAGGGGTTTCTCCACAATCCTTTTGCCAACCCATCATTGAACTTTCCTGAAACATGCTTAGTGGAATGTTAGTTCAATGATATATATGTTGTTATTAATTACCAAAACCACTAAGGGAGCAAATGTGCTTTCAATCTCCCCCTTTTTGGTAATTGATGACAACATATAGACAAAGCTTCGACATATGATATAATCAATGAATTTAATCGTCGCTTTGAGAAGTATGTGATAAGCAAGAGCCCCCCCTAAATTTGTGCATTATTTTGAATTTGCGTTTGAATGCAAATGCACAATCGATTAGGTACATGGGGCACTTCTTCCATGTCACATACATCTTGGTGGTGTGCAGCAATAATAAGAATGAATATCGTAGCACAACACAATCAAGCAAAAGTGAATGATCATCTCATAAGCATCATAGAGATAGGAAATAATAGCAACACACATCAAGTGTATGATCAAACACCGACAAAGTTTAACACATACAAACAACAGATATCAAATGTTTTTGAAAACGCGATAAAAACCCAATGCTCTCTCTCTCTCGAAGCCCTAATGATCTATACAACTTCTCCCCCTTTGGCAACAAGTTACCAAAAAGTTCAAAGGTATAGAGCTAAACGCTCTCCTGGCTTGATATCCTCTGGTAGTTGAAGTCGGAGTCGAGAGAACTGCGTCGGCGTAGACTTCGGCTGATGTCATGGATGGAGTTGGTGAAGCAACTGCAGGAACTGGAGCTGAAGGAGCCGAAGGAGCTGAAGCTGGTGCTGACGAAGAAGGTCTCAACTCTGGAGCTGGCACTGTAGCTGATCTAACCTGAGTAGTGAATTGAGTGCTCGTCTTGAGAGGTGCACGATCCTCATCGTGATCAGAATCGCACTATGAAGAGGTGCGACGAATAGGAGCTTCATCCACTTCCTTCTTGAGATCATTCACAGTCTTCGTAAGTCCATCAACCTTGTTGTTGAGACTATAGAACTTGTCGTCAACAATCGTCGATAGGCTCTCTTGGTTCTTTAGGATGTCGGTGATGTCCTTCTGCATGCTGAGCATAGAGCTAACAAGTAGATCCATCTGCTCACTCCTAGTCATGGGCGGCTAAGCGCTAGTGTCTTTGGCTACTTCTGCACATGTCTGTGTTGCAGCTGATGTGGGATGATCTGGGTCCATCACCACAATGTTGTCCTCGAGCTCCGGTAAGAGTGGCAAATGTGGTCGGTCAAGCGCAAAGAGGTGCTTATCCAACTTGGAGTTGATAAGCATATGGATGTATGGTGCATAGCAACATGAGCGCTTCTAATCAGCAGTAATTCCCTTCATAGTATCCACAATCAAGTCCATCACTCCAAATCTGGTATGTTGATCTAGATGGATCAGTATGTTGATGGAGTAGCCTCGGATCATCTTCTCATCTCCAGACATGGGCAACAAGGTGTGTCTCAAGATGGTGTTGATTGTGCGAAGACCAGCCTGAAGGAAATAGATCAATCCTAGCTCGTGAGACTTCAGATGTGCAGCAAGAATCTCCTTGTACATGTTCTTCATGGCATTGTGGCTTGCCTTGTGCTCAGAATAGATAATAATGTCTCCATCTTCCACCTCTGGAACTTCTAAGATGGCATCCTACTCCTAAACTGTGGACTCATATCTGGCACCTTCAGTCATCCATACAATTCTACCATCATCGTAGAAATGAGCAGTGGAGTAGAATTGCATGATTATCTCATCATTCCAAGCTGTAAACTCCTTGCCAACAAACCCATCTAGGCCAATGCAATGAAAGTTATCCTGCACACTTGGGAAGTAATCTTCATTTTCCTTGATGTACTTCCAATCCACATATATCATATCACTCACAGCAGGGCTCTTGTCAAGCAACACAGTCTCATAGAAGTCTTGATGTTCTTTGGTGTAGAACACGTAGTCAACAGCAATCTTCTTCCTCGTTGAATATGGATCAATTGCTCTCCACTCTCTCAAACCCGAGTCCTTTCTCTTCTTCATGTCCTCAGCCTGCAGATGCCTGGTGTTGTGCACTGGAAGGTGTGGTCTCAGCTTCATCAAAGCACTCACGTCAACATCTTTTGGATCTCTGGAGGTGGATCCCTTGTTCTTCTCAGAAGCTGGAATCTCTCTGGATAACCTCTTGGTTTTGGGTGCAACTGGTTTGCTCTTGGGTGGAACTTGCTTTGGCATAGCATCAGACAATAGTTTCTTCTGCTTCTTCTTGGGAGGAGCCTTGGCAGCTGGCTCATCCTCTTCTTCGGCTTCACTTTGCTCTGGAGTCCTCACCATGGTAGCAACTTTCCTGGTGACTTGGACTAAGATTTTCCTCTCCCTCCTCCTCTTCTCTCCTACCTTCTTGGGCATAGACGTTCTGGGAGGTGACTCAAGGTGAAGAGTCATTGTTGCCCTAGATCTCTATGGTGCCCTCATAGTGTTTGAGGGGGCATACTCCTTCCTGACCACTTTCTTCTTGGATGTAGTGGCAGCAGCAGTGCTCTTGGCAGTTGTATCTTTCTTGGGCAGCTCATCAGGTACACAATCTTCATCCTCCTCTGAGTTGAGCTTCCTCCTTGTTCTGGTTGGAGCTTTGGGCAGATCAGGTGAGCTGGGAACATCATCATAGGAAGATGAGCGCTTGTTTGGACTAGTACCTAGATCTGTGTCAACACTGAGCTCCTTGAGGTTGTTATGGCTATCCTCTGAACCTAACATCTGTGACCCTGTGAATAGAGTATACAGGAGTAGAAGGGTTGAGTCATCACAAAATGCAAACATTTTCAAAATTTTGAACAAGGAAAACATTAGTTTTAGCTTCCTGCAGAAGGTATTTTAGTTCCACCGAGTAGTATTTTTCGGAATCACCGAGACTGGCCATATGCATCAACAGAAACCTTGACAGCCTTTTCGGTGGAACCGAAAAGAATGACTCGGTCTCGCCGATACGGTTCTCAGTAACCCTAAAACACAATCAGTGGAACCGATTTTTGTGACTCGATGGTACCGAGATGCAATCTATGGACAACAAACCCTAAAAGTTTCTTTTTTCACTAACCTAAGAGATCTTTGGTGGATAGGCAAGATTTCACATGGTGGCTTATAGATAAGAACATCTCAATGCGCAAGAATTAGACGATGGAGCGCAAGAGAAGATCAGGTATGTACCCTAGCTTGGTGACAGTCCGCTACAGCGAAGATGGCGGCGAAGATGCCCGTTGACGGCAAAGATCCTAGGGGCAGAGGAGCATGGGGAGGTAAGGGCAACAACCAGGGGTTCCTTTTTGGCAGCTTACGGTTTTGGAGCGCGACAGTTTGAAGAGTGGATTTCAAAGCATTGGGTCCACAGCATATATACCCCTTGCTATCGGTGACACCAGTTCTAAGTTATTAGTGTCACCGAGTTTCTCAACTTTCAGGTGACACGGAAACTCGGTGTAACTGAGAAAGTGGAATCGGTGATACCGAGGTGAAAACCAGATCAACCCTAGGCAATCAGTAAAATTGAGATATTTTTTGGTCACATTGAGTTGCACTTGGGAGGTTTTGGAGTGCAGCCCTTTTCGACACGGAACTTAGTGTGCATCTCACACAAAGGGATCGAGAAGTTCTAGTTCAAGTTTTGTGATGAAGCATGAATAGAACTTGAGACGAGAAAGCATAGATAGATACAGAATGGTCCTAGGCATTTTCGTACATCCAATTGGCAAAATGAAAATAAAAGTCCAAATAGCATCAATTGGATGTCCTCGAATGGATAAAGAAATGCAGACCAGAAGCTCACACAATAAGATGTCAAATGAAATCATGGCAAACATGCACAACCATACTAGCGTCTATCAAGCACTTTGTCGATGACGTATTCATCTATATATGAGTATATTGACTTAGGAGCCAAGTAACAATACTTGATCATAGGTCATACTCATCGTTTAAGCACGAGTGGGTTTACCACTTTTACATAAAGCATTTAATGTTGTCACATACTATGAGATGCTTTGACTCAAGTCTTAGAGTAAACCTCCCCCTTGATGTGACATCCCCCCTTGAGAGGGATAAACTAACCTTGGGTTTTGTCGATGAAGACTTCATTTAGGTGATGTAGTGGTGGATTCTCAAGGTTGATGAAGATCACCATGAGTTGGGAGCATCAATGTTGTTTCTTACTCTTCTCACCTACATGGGTTAGTCCTATCACACAAGAGATAAATACAAGGATATCTGTGGACATGGAGTGCAATGCATACGTGATGATGTCCATTGATTTGTTCATTACCCTATCCCTTGCTTACCTTTGAGGGAATGTGTGACTCCAGGAACTATTGCATGATGTTGATGTTGATTGCAACTAGTTCTTGCCAATGATGAGTGTGAGTGAATCGCATTGGCGGAGTCACTCCTCAAGAGCTTCTCTAGTTCTTATTCTTGGGGACCCACATCAAGTTGATGGGATCCTTGGTGTTGAAGTGGCACTTGTAGAAGTTGAGCTTGAAGTAGCCTTGGGAACCCACTTTACCAAAGCTTGGGATTCATCTTCATATGATTCAATGTCCTCTTGAAGCTTGTTCTTGCCCTTGAGCATGGTGTCTTGTGGTGGAAGGTCATCTTGAGATTTTGTTCCCTTGGGGAGAGTACTTTCATACGTCTACTTTTGAGGAACAAACTTGGGCTTGGGGTATTGACATTCTTCCCATTCAACTCCATTAGCGTTGAAATAGTCAATGACATGGTTATTCCGGTATCCTCCGTGCTTGCGAACAATTTCCTCAAATTGCTTACACCCAGCAAGACCCTTGTAGATACCTTCCTCTATAATCACTTTCAAAAGTTCATTTTCTTGCTCAAGTGTAACTTGGCTAAGAGAAGTGTTAGTGGGATCAATAGAACTACTAGAAGTAATATCATTATATTTATCATTTTTATTGCTACTACTTGAAAAACCTTTCTTCTTTGTTACTAGTTTGCTTAGACTTAACTTGTGGAATGAATGTAGACAAGAGAAGTCATTTGGCTAGATAAGAGGAAGTCTTCTTTCGAAGACCGTCATTGATAGCTTTAAGGAACTCATGTTCTTGCTCCAAATTGAGCTTCTCGAAGCGGAGCTTCTCATGTGTCCTTTCAAGCTCTCTCTAATCTTGTAGAGTAGACTCATGAGCTAACTTAAGAGTGTTTAGTTATTGAGTTAGTCATTCTATTTCCAACTTATCATCATGACATGACTTATCTTGACTAGTGTGATTACTAACAAGCTCATCTTGACTAACATTACTAGATTTGTCAATAGCAAGTCATCATCTCCTAATAAGTCATCCTCATTAATATTGAAATCAAGATACTCGGGGTGTGATACCTTGGGGCCTTTAGCCATGAAGCAACTTCCACTCACTTCATTTGGTGAATCAAATATGTTGTAGGAGTCGGTTGTCACTAGTGCATGTCCGGCAACACCTTCATCTTGACTATAGTCGGAGTCGGAGTGATAGCTTCTCTCGGAGTGGTTGTCGGATTCGAAGCTGGAGACCCATTCACCAACATGAGCTTGATATGTTCTTCTTGAGTAGATCTTGGTGTAATTATCCTTCTTATCCGAGTCCCTACTTCTCCTCGAGGGTCTTCGTTCATAACCATCATCTCTATTCCTTCTCTCTTTTCGAGGTGACTCATCTCTTGAGCTTCGCCTTCTTGGTGACTCTTCTTTCCTTTTCTAGGGATCCATGCACTGATTCGAGTAGTGTCCCGGCTTCCCACAATTGTAGCAGTTTTGGTCATGACTTGACGAACGCTTCTCTTCATATCTTGAGTTGGATCTTCGACCTTTGCCTTTGTTCTTGTAGAACTTGTTGAATTTCTTGACCATGAGGCTTATCTCTTCATTTGTGACAAGGTTGTTGCTTGAAGTTGTGGGAGCATCACTTGTGTCTTTGTAAGCACTGCTAGACTTGTTGTGAAGCTCTTCCTTGTCTTTGAGTGTCATCTCATGAGAAACAATCCTTCCAATCACTTCCGTAGGCTTGAGATCTTTGTAATTGGGCATCATTTAGATCAATGTGCACACGATGTCATATCTATCATCCAAAGCTCAAAGTATCTTCTTGATGATGAATTTATCGGTCATTTCTTCACTTCCTAAGCCGGCAATATCATTTGTGATGGGAGCTAGCCTACAGTAAATATCTGCAACTCCTTCACCATCCTTCATCTTGAACTTGTCAAGCTGACTCTAAAGAACATCCAACTTGGATTTTCTCACGGAGTCGGTACCTTCATGCATATCAACCAAAGTATTCCAAATCTCTTTCGGATTCTCAAGGCGGCTGATTTTGTTGAATTCTTTGGGGCATAGGCAGTTGAAGAGAATGTCACATGCTTGAGCATTGTATTACAAAATCTTCAATTCTTCTGAGGTTGCTTCACGATCTGGTTCCCTTCCATCCACAAATAATTCACCTTGCAATCCAACACTAACAACAGCCCAAACTGGGGGGTTATGACCAAGAATACGCATTTTCATTCTGTGCTTCCAACTAGCAAAATTTGTGCCATCAAAGAACGCACCTCTACAGTGATAATTTCTCTCGTTAGATGCCATAATCTCCTAGGTTCTGAAACCAATGCAATGGAAACCAAATATGTGATACCACTTGTAGGATCGAAAGTAGCTATAGAGGGGTTGATTAGACTACTTGACCAAATAAAAAATTTACCTTTTCCGAATTTGAAGTGTTGGTAGATTTTAGCAATGATAGCAAGTCAAGCACACCCTCCACATGCATGTCCAATAGTATAGCAGCGAAAAGTAAAGACAAGCATGAATGGTAAATGAAGGGTATGAAGATCAAACGCAATTTGAAGACACGAAGATTTTCTCGTGGTTTCGACAGGTGGTGCTATCGTACGTCCACATTTATGGAGTCTTCAACCCATGGAGGGTAACGGTCGCGAGGGTCCACGTAGGGCTCTACCCATGGAGGGTTCCACGAGGAAGCAACCTTTACTGTACCATAATGGCCTATGTCCACGGAGGACTAGCCTAACCCGGGGTAGATCTTCCACAAAGAAGCAACCTTGACTATACCATAATGGTCCATGTCCACGGAGGACTAGCGTAACTCAGGGTAGATCTTCACAAAGTAGGCAATCTCCTTGCCCTTACAAACTTCTTGGTTCACTCCACAACACGAAGTAGGAGGCTCCCAAGCGACACCTAACCGATCTAGGAGGCACCTCCCTCCAAAAGGTAATAGGCTCGATAGTGTCGATGAACTCCTTGCTCTTGTGCTTCAAGATGATAGACTCCTCAACACTCAATCACTCTCTCTCAGATTTGGCTTTTGTGGAAGAGATTGATTGGGTGGAAAGCAACTTGGGGAGACTAGAGATCAACGTTCATATGGTTGGAATGGAATGGCATGATCTCAACACATGAGTAGGTGGCTCTCTCTCAGAAAATCTGATGGGATGAGTGGGGATCTGTTCTGAGTGCTTCTCTTTTGAGTGAGTGGTGGTGGAGGGGTATATATGGACATCTCCAAAAATCCAACTGTTACACAAGGGTGCTCCTCCCGCCATCTAAAAGAAGAGGAGGTGGGCCGTAGGGGATGAGTAAGTGCTTTTGTCCGCTAATTGTTGTGTCTTTGTGATTCGCTCATGCCCGGCTTGACCCCTTGCTCATGCAGGCTCCAGGGCGGCGGTGAGGAGAAGAGAAGAAGGTGACTCCTGGGACGAAGGTGACCCCTACCCAGAAGGCAGTGTCGGCGCTCAGTCGCGGAATTGGCGGGGGTGAGGGCGCTTTCCACCCGCCCACCGCTATGCTCGGGCACGCAGGCGCCGGGACAATGCCTAGTGTTTCCCCAGTGAGGTGAAGGGGCCTAATTTCTGAATACATGATGATCAATCCTCCTGCTTCACCTGCCAAATTCGTGACGGATCAGCCCCTGGCGCCACCTAGCAACGCGACGTCGGCACTGTCCGCAGGGAAAGGACGGGCTCCTTAGCCTCTGTCGGCCACTCTCAGCCATGTGGCAGGGCGCAACGAAGGGTACTCCTCGGGACCACCCTTGGGTGTGCCCGCTCCCGGGGCCCAGCAGGCTGACATGACAATCTCCCCAAGCGTGCCATAGGAACCGCGTGCGGGGGGGCCTGGTGCCGTCTACGCCGCACGCGGAAGCCCCCCAAGGTCCTTTCAATCGTGGCGACGACGAGTGTTGAGGCACTGCTCCCTTGCCAGGCCTAGGATCTTACGAATTGCCACGCTTTGTTCAAGCACGGGGTCTTGACCGAGGCCCAAGCCGCACTTGTCCAGCTCGGGGAAGGCCTCCGAGATGTAAAAACCTAGTTGCCAAGGAGCGCCTGAAGCTCGCCACGATGTGGCATCAGCTTGAAGTCGCCGCAGAAGAGGCCCTATATAGGTCCACAACCGCTTTTGCTGAGGGCAAGAGGGAGGTTGTTGAGTCTACCAAGGCGAAGGTGCCACTAAGAGGCACGCTTGCAGAGGCGCAGACATCCGCCAAGCGTTATGAGGAGGCGGAAGCCAGCCTGAAGGCGCTCTTGGATGAGCGAGCTGCGCAAGCATAGCAAATCCAGCTACGGGAGTACGACCACAAGTCTCACAAAGCAAAGCTCGCGGACCGCGACTCTGAGCTAGCGAAGAATGTGGTCAATCAGGCCATGGAACACGAGTGCCTGGAGGCACTGCAACGCGAAGTGGTTGAAGCTCAGGAGACTCACACCCGGCGCGTTTCCGACGACAACACCGCGCTAGACGCTAGGGAGAAAAAGATTGAAAGCACAATGTGCTCCCTTGGTGGTTTTGATAATTCATGACAAAATACATTGTCTCTTGGACTAATACTTTCATCTAGTGTATTTCAGATAAAGTCCATAGAGAGAGATGGTCTGGCAAAAAGGAGTGTGGAGAGTATCCCCATGAAGAAGAAGGAAAAGGAATATCATTGGCCAAGCTTCAAGCAAAGGACTCTACATTTTACTTTTTGTGAGAAATCACTTTGGGTCCATAGGAAAGCCAATACTATTAGAAGGGGGTAAGGTTTTGTTGGTGAACAAAATGCTCATACGTGCACAAGTGATAGTCACCACATACACCCACAAGCTCTTCCACAAAAGTCTTTCCAAAGCCAAATATCCAAAATCGGTGCAACCAACACTTTCCACTTGGTGCCACCGATCCTCAGCCTCAAACAGACTCAGCCAAACCCTAGCATTTAGGTGCAACCGATTCCACTTCTGTGCCACCGAGTTTGGGTTGCCAACTTCCGTGATGCAAGTTCACAAAATCGCTCCCACCGAGTTTTATGAATCGGCGTCACCGAGTTTGGCAATCTCACTGTTGGTCACCTTATCGGTGCAACTGAGTTTTATGTATCGGTCTCACCGAGATTCAAAAGTTTCTACCTTTGAGGCAACTTGGTACAACTGAGATTTACACATCGGTTCCACCGAGTCAGACTTATTAGGTGTAATGGTTGGATTTTTGGAGATGCGTGTATATACCCCTCCACCACCACTCACTCGCAAGAGAAGCACTCAGAATAGTTCCCCACTCATACCTACTGATTTTCTGAGAGAGAGCCACCTACTCATGTATTGAGATCATGACATTCCATTCATACCATATGAATCTTGATCTCTAGCCTCCCCAACTTGCTTTCCACCCAATCAACCTCTTCCACCAAGCCAAATCTGCGAGAAAGTGATTGTGTGTTGAGGAGTCTATCATCTTGAAGCACAAGCGCAAGGAGTTCATCGACATTATCGAGCCTATTACCTTTTGGAGGGTGGTGCCTCCTAGATTGGTTAGGTGTTGCTTTGGAGCCTCCTACTTCGTGTTGTGGAGTGAACGAAGAAGTTTGTAAGGGCAAGGAGATTGCCTACTTCGTGAAGATCTACCCTGAGTTAGGCTAGTCCTGCATGGACGTAGGCCATCATGGTATAGTCAAGGTTGCTTCTTCGTGGAACCCTCCGTGGGTAGAGCCCTCCGTGGACTCTTGCGACCGTTACCCTATGTGGGTTGAAGACTCCATGAACATGGACATACGATAGCACCACCTATCAGAACCACGGGAAAAATCTTTGTGTCCTTCATGTGTTTGATCTTCCTATCTCTACTCCTTCGTTTCATGTGCAATGTCTTTACTTTCCATTGCTATAATTCATGACTTGCATGTCTAGGGTGTTCTAGACTTGCAACATATGCTAAAACTGCCAACCCTAGAACTTATGCTTATGGCAGTTTTAAATTCCTTTTATTAGTCTATTCACCCCCCCTCTAGACATACACTTCTAGTGATCCCGCAATTGGTATCGGAGCATTGGTCTCCATTTCTTCGATTTCAACACCGTGGAGGAAGATGGATGTGTCTAGTGTGGAGAGTTTGTATTGTAGAGTGCCCATTCTTGATGGAGAGTACTATAGTCAATGGAAGAATGCCATGATTGATCTATTTGACAAATTCCATTTGAGAAAACATATTGAAAATCCCTGTGTGCTCCCCGTTGATGAATTGCATCCCACACACAAAGAGGAAATTAACATGCTTGGTAACCTTAGAACTACCAATCTCATTGTTAGAGGCTTACCAAGATTCATGCTTTCTCAATTGAAGAACTTTGCATGTGCTTATACTTTGTGGACTGATTTGGAGAAACAATATCCAAATCTCTCATTAAGTAATGTTGATGAAATTCTTCATAAAACTGTTGCTTTTCACAAAATGAAGCCTAGTGATCCAAACTTTGATAAATGCCTATTTGAGCTCCGTGATCTCATTCGTGCTAAAGGAGATGTCACTATGTCAACAACATTGTTATTGAAGCCATTCGCATTCATAAAATTGAACATTGTCATGGTTACGATTCTACTGAGTCTCTTGGTTTCTATGACGAGGAGATTCCACCAAATGATGAAAATGAAGAACATGGCTACTATGATGAAGATGAGTTGTTCGACATCGAGCGTGAAAAGATCCTGAGGAATCTAGGTCTAATGGAAAACTTCAAGGATTACATGTCCGACGGAAAAGAGTGGATTCTCGACAGTGGATGCACGGATCACATGACCGGCGATAAAGACATGTTCCAAGAGACCACGCCTAATCAAGGTCCTCGAAGGTACGTGACCTTTGGATACAACTCTAAGGGTAAGGTACTTGGCCTTGGTAAGGTGGCCATATCTCATGATAGCTCCATTCAAATTGAGATGCTTGTTGAATCCCTTGGCTACAATCTTCTTTCCATATCTAGACTAGCAGACTTCGGTTTCAATGTGATATTTACCAAAGTAGATTTCCAAGTGTTTCGATTTGATAATCATAAAATTGTCTTTACCGGTATTCGTAGAGTTGATCTACACATTTTTGATTTCACTAAAAAGGTTCAACCTCATACTTGTCTCATCGCAAAACCATCTAAAGGTTGGCTATGGCATAGAAGGCTTGGACATGTAGACATGTGCAATCTAGATAAACTTATCAAGGGCAATCACATTCTTGGTGTTAAAGATGTTATCTTTGACAAAGATAGACTTTGTAGTGCTTGTCAAGCAGGAAAGCAAGTAGGTGGAAGTCATCCGGTCAAGAACATCATGACCACTAGGAGACCACTCGAGTTACTTCATATGGATCTTTTTGGTCCCAATGCTTACAAGAGTCTCGGTGGAAACTCTTATGGTCTAGTTGTAGTTGATGATTTTTCCAGATTTACGTGGGTATTCCTTATTTATGATAAGTCACAGGTACAAAAGATCTTCAAGAACTTCGCACGCAAAGCGCAAAATCAGTTTGAAGTGAAGATCAAGAAGGTTCAAAGCGATAACAGATCGGAGTTCAAGAACACCCATGTGGATACCTTTCTTGATGAAGAGAGTATTTCACATCAGTTCTCGGCTACGTACATGCCTCAACAAAATGGAGTTGTTGAGAGAAAGAACCGAACCCTCATTGAGATGGCAAGAACGATGCTTGACGAATACAAGACGCCAAGACACTTTTGGGCAAAAGCCGTGGAAACAACATGTCATGCCACAAACCGACTCTACTTGCACAAGCTTCTCGGTAAAACGGCATACGAGCTAATCGCCGGTAACAAACCCCAAGTTGGATACTTCCGAGTATTCGGCTCTAAGTGTTACATTCTTGATAAACATCACCATGCTAAATTTGCTCCTAAATCTCATGAAGGTTTCCTACTTGGTTATGGATCGAACTCTCACACCTACCGTGTCTACAACAACTTCACTCAAAAAGTTGAAGAGACGGTAGATGTGAAGTTTGATGAGTCTAATGGTTCGCAAGTCGACCAAATGATGTAGCTGATAAAGATCCTTTGGAAGCTATCCAAGACTTGCCCATCGACAAGATTTGTCCAATGGAGGTGAAGGAAAGTACTTCATCAACCCAACTGGAAGCTCCTACTTCGGATCAAGGCTACCGACAATACGACATGGAAGCATCCACAAGCGGTACATGACAAGATGAAGAGGATGAAGTACATCACGAAGATCCACCACAACCTCCTTCACCACCACCTCAAGGAGATGACCACATTGACAACAACGAAGATGAAGGAGATGATGAAGAAGAAGAAGCTCCACCAACTAACAAGCCTAAGCTACCCCGAGTTCGAGCTCAAGTGACCAAGAATCATCCCCTAAACCAAATCTTTGGTGACATACAAACAAGGAGTATCACTCGCTCTAAAAATCGCTTGGCTAACTTTTGTGAGCATTATTCTTTCATCTCTGGCATTGAACCCCTGAAGGTTGAACAAGCTCTTGAAGACGAGGATAGGGTGAACGCTATGCATGAAGAGCTTCACAACTTCGAGAGGAACAAAGTGTGGACACTCGTGGAGAAGCCAAAAGACAAGCAAAACATCATTGGAACGAAATGAGTATTTCGGAACAAGCAAGATGAAGACGGTCAAGTCATACGCAACAAGGCTCGCCTCGTAGCCCAAGGATATACGCAAGTCAAAGGTATGGACTACGGTGAGACCGACGCCCCCATTGCTAGATTACAAGCAATTCAAATTCTTCTTGCTTATGCTAATCATCATGATATCATGATTTACCAAATGGATATTAAAAGTGCATTTTTGAATGGAGATATTGAAGAAGAGGCTTATATTAAGCAACCACCTGGTTTTGTAAATCCTAAGAAACCTGACCATGTTTACAAACTTCGCAAAGCTTTATATGGTCTTAAGCAAGCTCCTCGTGCTTGGTATAAATGCCCAATGAAATTTCTTATTGAAAAAGGTTTTGAAATTGGTAAAATTGATGCAACCTTATTCACAAAGAGAGTTAATGGTGAACTACTTGTGTGCCAAATTTATGTGGATGGTATTATCTTTGGATCTACTAACCCACATTTTAGTGAGAAATTTGGAAGGTTGATGTCAGAGAAGTATGAGATGTCTATGATGTGTGAGCTGCAATTCTTTCTTGGTCTACAAATCAAGCAAACGAGAGAAGGTACATTCATCTCTCAAACAATGTACACCAAGGACTTAATCAATAAGTTCAACACGCAAGAGTGCAAAGGTATGAAAACTCTCATGCCCACTAGCGGACACGGTGATCTCACTAAGGAGGGTGAACCGGTTGATCAAAAGGTTTATCGATCAATGATTGGTTCATTGCTTTATCTATGTGCGTCCCGTCCCGATATTATGCTTAGTGTTTGCATGTGTGCTAGATATCAAGCTTCACCTAAAGAATGTCATCTTAAGGTTGTTAAACGCATTGTCAGATACTTGATACATACACCAAACATTGGCATTTGGTATCCCAAGGGATCTTCTTTTAATCTTGTTGGCTACTCCGACTCGGACTATGCCAGTGATAAGGTTGACACAAAATCCACCTCGGGTACATGTCAATTTCTTGGTAGATCTCTTGTGTCTTGGTCCTCCAAGAAACAAAACTTGGTATCTCTATCTACTGCCAAAGCTGAATATATTGTTGTTGGATCATGTTGTGCGCAGTTATTATGGATGACACAAACGCTTAAAGATTCTGGAATCAATGTTAAAAATGTGCCATTACTTTGTAACAATGAAAGTTCTATTAAGATTGGTCATAATCCTGTGCAACATTCTCAAACCAAACATATTCAAGTTCGACATCATTTCATTCGTGACCATGTTGCCAGAGGAGACATTAATCTTAAGCATGTTCATACTAACAAGCAATTGGCCGATATCTTTACTAAGCCACTTGATGAAAAAGTATTTTGTCATTTGAGGAGTGAGTTGAACATCATTGATGCTTCAAATTTGAGCTATGCTCACTCGGATGCTTGAGGGGATGAGCTTTCTTGTCTATTCCATGCTATTACCTTGAATATCATATACCTTGGAATTCTATGCTCCCTTGTCTTGCATCTAACCCTTTTGCAGGTACCTGGAAGAACAACACTCCACAGGATTGCAATCAACTCATATCTTATGCAATCTTGTCATGACCAAGTATCCACATCCTCGCTTTGATGATGGAAAGAAAAAGACAACAAAACATATCCTTGACATATATCCCTCAATTGCTAAATCTCAATTGGTATCATGTCATTTGAATATATCATGTTCTTCCTTGCGTGACTAACCTTTGTAGGTGAAAACTGAACGAAAACAACAAGGATTGCTCCCAACTCAAGATGACCTTCATCAACTTCAAGCATCCTCGTCAAGTTCACCTACAAGATACGTCAACAACATCACTCAAAGGTATGTACTCATATCCTTGATATAGCTTTACTCCAAGACATGAGATAAAGCAACTCAAAAGATATGAACACATTAAAATGCTTAATCAAAAATGGTAACCCCATTTTGAGCTTAACAATGAGTATGACCTATGATCAAGTATTCTTGCTTGGCACCTAAGTCAATATACTCCAATATAAGTGACCTAGTCACTGCCCATCATCTAGTTAAGAAACTTGATTAGTTCATTCTCTATATTGCTAAATTTCTTGGAACCGTTCAAATCTTTGCTAGTTGATACCTCTCTGTAAATTATCCGTAATTGGTACAAATCATTTGTTTTTCATCACTCATTGATTTTCAGTTACAACTTTGTCTTTGGTTCAAATTTTCACATTTGCCAAGTTTCTGTTTTATGCCTCGGCGCCTCCGACCCAAAGGACTCGGTTCTACCGATTCTGCAGATAAACTGCACAACACTATATCGGTACCACTGACAATTTTGTCTCGGAGCCACCAAATTTCTACTTTATTTCAGTCTGTAGGTGTTTCTTAAATCTTTGTGTTTCTTTTGTGATTTCTCAATCCTTCAATGATCCCGTTTAATTAAAAAAATTATGAAGGGGGAGAAATGCATTCAAGGATCCCTAACTCAAAGGAGAAGTTCTGCAAATTTTTAGTTTAGCCAAAGGGAGAGAAATTATTTTCAATTAGTCCCTCATTTTTCCCATGATTTTCATATTCTATGTATCCTACATTCTATGACCCTTGTTCTCAAGGATCCCTCATTCCTCAATGATCCATGTATCTTACCCTATATCTGAACTTTTTGGCAATTAATGCCAAAGGGGGAGAAATATACAAAGCTTTAAGCTAAAGAGGGAGATGCATGCTTATGCAAAGGGGGAGATATAATTTAGGGGGAGAGAAGAATATCAAAGTTTATACTTATATAAACAAGAGGAGAATACCAAAGTAGGGGGAGAAATTTTTTTCTTGAAATAAACAAATCTTTTTCCATGAATACTCATCTGTTTATTGCATTTGATTTTCACATGTTAGAACTTTCTCACCCTATCCAATCCCAATATCCAAATGCTAAGATTCAGAGGGAGAGGATGTCCTACCATTTTTATATCTAAAGGGGATAAACTTCTAAATGATCTTGGAGACATATCAATCTTAAGGAATACTATATTTTATATGTTCTCCATATCTTGGTATTTTTGAGTTCTATTGCTTTTGATTAGTAGAATACTCTTGTGTTTCCTAACATTCTTTTGTTGGTGTACTAAAGTATGGGAATTTTAGTACCCCGTACTTGTGCATGGATAGTCGTAGCCATACAAGCGGCAGGGCCTACCAGGGAGAAACTGAGAACAAAATACAGCAACATCGAGAAGGCATTCAAGTCAACAGACCGAAGATCGAAGGCTCGGACCCCGGCAAGTTCTTGCTGGGATGGCCTACGGAGCCGGGGCAAGAAGTGCACCCGGCAAGGCCCCGCCATCCTGCCAGTGCAGAGGCGAAGCCCCGGCAAGGTGAAGCCCTGGCAAACCCCCGCCAGCGCAGAGGCCAGGTGTCACCTCGCTTGGGCATGTGGCAAGGCCCCGGCGATGGAGAGGCTAAGCGGTGCCGATGGGACGGGCTCCTGTCCCGTCCGGTAGACGGTCAGGGACGCCTGGCAAAGCATTAAATGCATATGTCTCGCACCATCAGTGTTAGGTACGATAACGTTGTAGCATTGTACACCCCATGTACGTATACGCCACTGTTGGTGACCCCTTTGAGAGTATAAAAGGAAGCCCGGGGCGTTACGGTAGAGGACTTTTTTTGACTTTTGGACTTTGGGCCACCAGATCTTCTCTAGCCCGTTCTACATGAGTAGCAGCTATGTACTGTAGCGCTCCTAGAACCTGAGCTAGAACTCATCCAATACAATCAAGCAGGAGTAGGGTTTGACACATCTTTGTGGCATGAACCTTGGTAAATTCCCATGCGCTAGCCATCTGATCTGCTCTTTGTGCGAGCCTTCTTCCCCGTCGAACCATAAAGGGATCCCTCCGATCCCATAGGTGTTGTTTCCCCTGACATCTTTGGCGCGCCAGGTAGGGGAAGAGATCACGTGAACCTGATCTTGTGACTAGCGTGTTAGTTCCTTCATCATAATCGCCATCGCCATGGCTCCCAAGAAGAAAGGTTTCACGGTGGTGGAACCCTCCGCATCCGCTGCGCCCGTAGCCACCCAAGTGGGTGACGATGTGGGCGCGGGCAGAGGGAGCGGGGACCCTGCACTCACGCGGCACTCCGATGATCAAGGCCAAACAAGTGGTGACGCCCGCCGCAGAGACGCTCACAACGACAGCGGAAACCCCTATGTCGCTGGGTCTTGGGACGGAGATGTACCGCCTGCGGGCGGTACGGTGAACTCCGGGGATAGCAGGGCACCTTCCAAGGCACCCACGCCAGCGCATACGCCGCGACCATCCCAGGACGCGCGCGAAGAGCAGCGTCGTGGTGTCGGTGGTTCCCAATGTCCCCACGAAAAAGCTCCTGCGCATCGTTCCCAAGATGCACGGGACCAGCATGCTAGTGGGAGTGGCGTGCAATCATAGGACCATGACGGAGCTCCTTCTAACAAGGTTAGGATTCAGAGCACCTCGCGTTCCTTGCACCGTTCGCTACCGACTACGTCGGAAGAAGTAATGCTGCGAGCACAGCTACTCCTAAACTTCCCTCCTTCTATAGAGAAGCTCGAGGAAAGGGGAGCCACCATTCAGAGCCTCGTCAACCTCGCTGACAAGTTTTGGTCCACCGAGCCGGCTCATGCCAGTGGTGAGAAGGACGGAGGTGGTGCGACCATGGTGCACTATCCTCCACAGCAACAACGCCGATCACTGACTCGACGGATCGACGCTTACGATGGTTACTCGATGGCGGCATCTGATCCACGGACTCGCCGCGATCAGTGTCAAGCTCTTCAGGAATGAAGCAAGGAAGACGCTCAAACTATAATCGAGCGACGGAGGAAAACGTGCCATCAACCTGGTAAGCGCGGGGGACCCACTATAGACAAATCCGTGCCAGGGTATCCTATCAGCCTACCTTATGAGGTGGGTTGTCCAGTGTTTACCCATGAGCTCCGGCAAGTTCGGAGGCCCAATTTCCGCACGTTCAAGCCAGAGGTCCCGAAGAAATACGACGGCAAGACTCACCCGTCAGAGTTCCCGAGCATCTACACCATTGCAGTGCAGGCTGTCGGGGCTCGCGATGACAAGATACTCGCCAACTACTTCCCGTTGGTGCTTAAGCCCAACATCAGGTCGTGGCTGATGCACTTGCCTGAAGGATCCATTTCTTCATGGGCAGATCTATGCCATGAGTTTCTTGGCGCCTTTACCGGAGGTCATCAAGCTCCTGGTCAAGAAACTGATTTACATCTCATCCCCCGGAAGGAGGGCGAGACTTTGCGCAAGTGCATCTAGAGGTTCAGCCGCATACACCACAACATACCAGACGTTCATCCTGTCGCTGTTATCAGCGCGTTCCATCAGAACGTGCGCAACTGCAGAATGCGGTAAGATCTGGCGATGAACAAGGTCGGGGATGTTGCCAAGCTCTATGCTCTGGCAGATTAATGTGCTCGAGCTGAAGAAGAGAGGAGGCTCCCTAGCGAAGATGCTGGCACAGGGGTCGAATCTAAGGATGAGGACACTGCCGCTCTGGCAAAGAAGGGTCGGCGGCATAACAAGAAGCGCAAGGGCAAGCCATGCTTGCCATCGAGGGATCTGGCAACCCCGGCACCATCAAGAAGGCCAAGGCTGATTACCCCGGCAAGGATGTTGCCAGGTGCGTCTCCTGTCAGGATTTGGCGGTTGCCGACAAGCCGGAAGGCTCCGCCAAGCAATATTGCAAGATCCATCGCACCAAAGGCCACGATCTCCAAGACTGCCGACAAGTTGAGCAGCTTGCCGAGAAGCAAAAAAGCCGATTACGAGAGGCGAGACAAGGAGAAGGGCCAGGATGGTGCGGAGGGATTCGGCAAGAAGCGCGGTGGCCAAGGAGGTCGCCGCGGCAAGGCCAAGCCATAGAAGGACCGGCCCGCTTGCGGCCGCGAAAAGCAAGAGGGGGGGTGCTGATGACGTTGAAGAGGACGACGAGTCCAGCAAGCAAGAATTCCAAAGAGCTACAGATGCCATGTGCGTCACTGGAGGTGCCTCGTTGCATTCTTCCCACCGCCAACTTAAACAGTGGGCGCGTGAGGTTAATGCGACTGAGCCATCTGTCGGTGTCTAGAAGCCTTTGAAATGGTCCAACACGCCTATCATTTCTGATGTTGAGGATCACCCTGATCGCGTAACTGCGGTCGCGTGTTTGTTGTTGTTGGTCTCACCAACGATTCGCAACCTCAAGGTGACGAAAATGTTAGTTGATGATGGGGCCGGCTTGAACTTGATCTCGCCTGAGGTAATCAAGAAATTGCAAATTCCTGATGGAGATCTCGAGGAAACAGGCTCGTTTCAAGGGGTTTCAATCCGGGGAGGAGCCAGCCCAAGGGAAAGATCACGCTTCCGGTAACATTTGGCAGCGATCTAAACTTCAGGACGGAGAAGGTTGTTTTCGATGTTGCCAAGATTCGGTTGCCATACAATGGGATCCCTGGCCGACCAGCATTAGCCAAGTTCATGGCGGTGGTGCACTAGGCCTACAATGTATTAAAGATGCCCGGGCCGATGAGCGTCATCACTATCAAGTCCGACAAGAAGGACGCGCTTATCTGCGCCGATCAACTCTATCGGGAGGTAGTAGCAGCATCTGCCGCCAAAGCACTCGCTCTTGCCGCTGAAACTCCCGGGAGGAAGAAGCCTGGCAAGATCTCTCGCACAGACTCCGGCAAGTGCACCTCCTCGAAGTGTTGCGCTCCTGTTGATGACGTGCCAGAGAGTTCCACCGGCAAGAGCAAGAAGTCCAAGGCAGCTCCGCCAGAGACTAAGAAGAGGCCCGCCAAGGAGGATGGTACGAGAGGAACTTTCACCTTAAGTTCCACCCTTGATGACAAATAGGAAAGCGCGCTCATTGCCTTCCTGCGGGCGAATGTTGATGTGTTTGCATGGCAACCATATGATATCCCCGGTGTTCCCAGGAAGGTGATTGAGCACCACCTTGTCATCTGTCCACACGCGCGGCCCTTCAAGCAGAAGGTCGGGAAGCAGGCTTTGGAGCGGAACAGTTTATTGCCGAAGAAATCAAGAAATTAGAAGCAGTTGGCTTGATCAGAGGAGTACTTCATCCAACATGGTTGGCCAATCCAGTTGTAGTATGCAAGGCGAATGGGAAATGGCTATGTATTGACTTCACAGATATCAATAAGGCCTACCCCAAAGATCCTTTTCCCTTGTCGCGCATCGACCAGATTATGGACTCCACCGCCGGCTGCGACTTGTTGTCTTTCCTTGACGCCTATTCAAGTTATCATCAGATTTTCATGGCCAAGGAAGATGAAGAGAAGACCGCATTTATCATCCCATGTGGTACGTATTGCTTTTTGCATATGCCTTTTGGGTTGAAAAGTGTTGGTTCTACATTTGCAAGAGTGGTCCAGATTGGTTTTGAGCCCCAGCTACATAGAAATACGGAGGCTTATATGGATAACATAGTGGTCAAAATCAAGGACAAGGCTACTCTCATATCATACCTATAAGAAACATTTACAAATCCGTGCAAGATCAACTTGAAGCTCAACCCTGAGAAGTGTGTGTTTGGTGTCTCATCCGGCAAGCTTCTCGGGTTCTTTGTATCTCAACGTGGAATTGAAGCAAATCCCGACAAGATCAAAGCAATTGAGAAAATTGAAGCGCCAGGACGTGTCCAGGATGTGCGTCGTCTTATCGGCTGTGTTGCCGCTCTGAGTAGGTTCATATCAAAATCTGCTGAGCATGCCCTGCCCTTTTTCAAAATCTTGAAGAAGGCAGGTCCAATGAAATGGACTCCAGAAGCGGAGGCAGCACTGCAGAATTTCAAGAAGTACCTCTCCTCTCCACAAGTCCTAGTCACACCAAAACCACAAGAGCCATTGTTGCTATATCTAGCGGTAGCAAATCAAGTGGTGAGTGCTGCACTAGTGGCTGAAAGAGAAGTTGATGAAGAAGCAACAGCAACGGCAGGACCGCCAAGCAACAAGCTAGAATATTCCCCGGCAGAGTCTAGTGCCGACAAAGCAAGATCTGCACAGTCGAATCAAGCAATTCAGAAGAAGAAGATGGTGCAGCGCCCAGACTATTTTGTCAGCTCCCTTTTGCAGGGGGCTAGGTCAAGATATTCTGACATGCAAAAGTTGCTCTTTGGCCTCCTTATGGCCTTGAGGAAGCTGCAACATTACTTATAGGTACATGAGATCACTGTTGTCACTCGCTTCCCGTTACAACGAATTTTGTGGAACCCTGATGCTACCAGTAGGATTGTGAAGTGGGCTTTGGAACTGTCAAGCTTTGGTCTCAAGTTTGAAAGCACTTTGACCATCCAGAGCAGAGCCTTGGCAGAGTTCATTACGGAATGGACCCCAACACCAGATGAAGAGGTTCCAGAGTCAACTCTCCCCGACAAGGAAACGGACCAAGAGTGGATCATGTATTTTGATGGGGCTTTCTCGCTGCAAGGCGCCGATGTCGGGGTGCTGCTCGTCGCACCTAGTGGAGAGCACCTCAAATATGTGATTCAGATGCACTTTCTCTGGGAGAGGTTGACGAACGATACTACAGAATACGAAAGGCTGCTTGCTGGTCTCAGGATCGCGGCAGACCTTGGGATTAAGAAACTTATTGTCAAGGGTGATTCTCAGCTTGTTGTCAAGCAGGTGAATAAGGATTATCAGAGTCCATTAATGGAAGCTTATGTAGATGAAGTAAGAAAGTTGGAAGAACGTTTTGACGGTCTGCAAATGGAGCATGTTCCACCTGCAGACAACAACGTTGTTGATGGCCTATCAAAGTGTGTTGCCCTTAAGTTGCCTGTGGAACCAGGAAATTTTGTGCTCCGACTGACTCAACCATCCGTGACACCATCAATTGGACAAGAGAAAATAAGAAAGTTGAGTTCCGGCAAGTATTTCTCGGTAGAACTCCTAGAAGCTGTTGGCAAGGAAGTTGTCGGGGACAATGCCAAGCTTATCGGAGAGCTTCGCGCTCCGGTAGAGCTTCAGGCTCTTGCCGTGGGAGCACATGCTCCCACCAAGCTTACCGAGTGGCAACAAGCTCTGGCAGGACCTCGAGCTCTTTCCATTGAGACAAATGCTTCCCAGGCAGGGGATATGCCTTTAGTCCTTGTTGTCGAGCCCCAGGCTCCAGCATGGGCACAACACATTGTCCATTTCCTTCAAACGGGAGAACTCCTTGAGGAACAAGAAGAAGCTGAGAAAGTAGCCTAACAGTCTAATATGTACCAGTTCGTGGACAACATCCTGTACAGAAAGAGGCCGAATGGTGTGAAACTCAATTGCATTTCTCGGGAAGATGGACTGGAGCTGTTGGCGGAGATACATGGAGGCATATGTGGCTCCCACATAGGATCAAGAGCGCTTGCCTCTAAGGCATTCCGGCAAGGTTTCTTTTGTCCCACTGCCCTCCAGGAAGCAACTGCGCTAGTAACCAAGTGTGAAGCATGCCAATTTCATTCGAAGAAAATGCATCAACCAGCTCAAGCTCTTCAAACAATCCCTCTCTCCTGGCCATTTTTGGTCTGGGGGCTCGACACCTTGGGCCCCTTTCCTCGTGATACCGGGGGCTTTGAGTACTTGTACTTTGCATTGACAAGTTCACAAAGTGGCCAGAAGTGGAAGCAGTGAGAAAGGTGATAGCACAGTCAGCCATCAAGTTCTTCAAAGGACTAGTCTGCCGCTTTGGTGTTCCCAATAGGATCATCACTAACAACAACACAAAGTTCATGAGCCGCACCTTCATGCACTATGTCCAAGACCTTGGCGGCAAGATCTGTTTTGCTTTTGTTGCCCACCCAAGGAGCAATGGCCAGGCGGAAAGGGCTAATGCTGAAGTGCTGCGAGGCCTCAAGACAAGAACTTTTGACAAGCTGCACAAGTGCGGAAGGAGCTGGATTGATGAGCTGCCGGTGGTTCTTTGGTCAATCAGAACGACTCCAAATCGAGCTAGTGGCCAGACACCCTTCTCCCTAGTATATGGAGCGGAAGCAGTTCTCCCCACGGAACTCACATATGGGTCACCTCAAGTGCTCGCTTATGACGAGCTTGAGCAAGAGCAGTAGCGGCAAGATGACGTGACGCTCCTTTAGGAAGATCGTCTTCAGGTTGATGTGCAAGCTGCATGCTACCAGCAAGCTTTCGTCGCTATCATAGCCGCAAGATTCATGCCTGAAGTGTTGAGGAAGGCGACCTTGTTCTTCGGCGTGTTCAGTCTGCCAAGAATTCAAACAAGTTGACGCCAAAGTGGGAAGGCCCTTATCGGGTAGTGCGAGTCACCAGGCCTGGCGCAGTCCGCCTGGAGACCGAAGATGGCATCCAAGTAAGCAATTTCTGGAATATCAAACATCTTTGTAAGTTCTACCCATGAGGCGCGGTTGCTGGGCCTCCCGGCAACCACCTTTTGTACAAATTCATGCTTCGGAGTCTTGTCGCCGAAGCATGTAATCCTTTGTACAAAGCCAGGCGCAGACCCTGTGCATAGTTGAATAAAGCTAAGTGTTCTACAAATCTTGTTGATTCTCATGTTTACTTATATACATGTTTGTTTGAGATATTGTATTGCGCTTACTCCCGGCAAGAGCTAACGGAATGCCAAGGTTCCATATCCCTATTTTCTCTTCTTTCTTTTTCTCAAAAGGAAAGAAGGTTACCTTGCGTGCAGCTTTGTCGGGGTGGTGGTGGTATGGATACCGACGGGCGACGTTTAAGGAAAACATCTTGCTGGAAGGAGTATAGCAACTAAACACTAGGTTGCAAAACTCTGAGTAGAAATTCTTATGTGAAGATATTTTCCTTGGAAGATTTTGACTTTTGTATGGAAAAC
Source organism: Hordeum marinum (assembly GCA_022496015.1). Taxonomy (NCBI): domain Eukaryota; kingdom Viridiplantae; phylum Streptophyta; class Magnoliopsida; order Poales; family Poaceae; genus Hordeum; species Hordeum marinum. The sequence continues at coordinate 212,233,659 of CM039672.1, read as the reverse complement.
ATGCACGCTAAGGAATCTTGTCATGATCGGCTGCGCCCTTACTCTGTTTCGAGTCCGCTCGATGGCTTAAGTGGCTACCCTCGTGCCCTTGCTCTGTTTCGAGTACACTCAACGACTCAAGTGACTGCGCTCGTGCCCTTACTCCGTTTCGAGTTCGCTCAACAGCTTAGGTGGCCATGCTGAGAACGACAAGGTATCTTGTCGGTAGTGGCACCGCCCGTAGGCTGCTAAGGACCCACTCCTCAAAGCGCTCACGACAGAGCCGCACATGCCGGCAAGCTTTTTCCAAAAAAGCATAGGGAAAACACCATGCAAAGAGGAATCTAACAAGGAGAATAATATACAGTCACTCAATTAGGGTGAAATTTAAATGAGATGTTGCCTCTTCCTAAGTACATCTTTATTTGACTTTCTCCCCTAGGGGAGATTACAAGAAGAAAAAGATGGGAGGAGGAGGCAGATTACAAGAGGAAAAGATAGGAAGAGGCCCCCAACAGAAGCCTGGCCTGACCCCTCTGGACCAGCACTGCGCGGAGGGGCAGAGCTTCCAGAAGGGAAGGCGAGAACCTGGCCCCTCCTGGACCAGCATTGCACGGAGGAGAGGGATAGCATTGCGCAGAGGAGAAGACCAGCACTGCACGAACAAGAAGGGGTGCCCCAGAAGCTGAAGTCCACATGCCTGTTAGAAGATCCAGCTCGAAGATGAGGCAGCGCCCGGGACAAGGACCCCCGGCAAGATCGCCCTGCCAGAAGGGGGAGAGGCGTGAGGCTGACGATGATGGTGTGGTCGTCGATCAGTCAGAGCTCAGGTCGTCATATTTTGACTTGACGGCCTAGAGCTCGAACTCATTGTCGCTTTCACCGCCATCGTCCTCATCGTCGCTGTCACTCGAGGATGAGCTTTCAGTGCCACTTGAGCTCTCTTCACAGCAGCTGAGACGGACACTTGAGCGACCATAAATCTTGATGGAGAGCAAAATCGGCCTCCGTCATTTTGAAATGAAAGATGTGCCCATCCTGGATACTCCATGTCCACCCGCGTGGCGCCATTGCAGCAGCCATGCGCCCGCAGCCACAAAACAGGCGGCTCGTTGGCCTCCATCACCCTGGCGAAAGGGTGAGGGAGGCGCAAATGGCTCCGAAGGGGACCACACGGTTTGAGGACGAACTCCAATGTCGTCCCCTTATTGTGGGTCTCTTCGAGGAAGGGGCCTGGCGCCCGAGGAAGAGACGGAGCAGCACTCCGCCTCCCCTGGCCTCAGCCTCCATGACGACCACGTCCCCTCACATCTCTCCCGCTGCGAGCACCCGGGTCACCCTCCGCCTCTGCGGCAGAAGCGGTGGCATGATCCAGACGAGAACTTCTCCTTGGTGCATAGGACGGTGGCCGCCCTCGCCCCCTATTCATAGCTAAGGGCAGGCACCACTCGGGGTTTAGAAGAGATGGAAGGGCGAGCTCTGGAGATTCGCACTTGATAAGGGAGGAAGGATAGATGAACATCGCCCCTGTTGCCCCTCAATTTATAGGGGGAAGCACGGGGGCTAGCTCTCCCCCGCTCCAAAAGTCGCCGCCCACCTCCTCCAATGGCGTCGCCCACGATAACGGGGCGAACATCAATCGCCCCCATTGCTCCAATCCACAGTGCTGAAGCTTCTGCCATGGCCAGCACTTTAAGTCACGGGTGCCCGTTGCTGGTTCCCCGCTATGCATGTGGTGCGCGTGGCAGAAACGTCCTGACGTGGCAATGGAAACAATTATTACCGTTCCGCACATGTACCCCACGTCATGCACTTAACGCACGTCATGGGGAGGCGTAATAAGCGGAACAGTTGCAACAACAGTTAATCCCTGCCACGTGTGCCTGTGCACTGTTTGGGCCTAGCCCAACAACGCCTCGCACCGTGTATGGCCTAGGCCCGAGGGATCCTGTCGGTGTACTAAATTATGGGCATTTTAGTACTCCGTACTTGTGCACGGTCAATCGTAGCCATACCAGCGGTAGGGCCTACCAGGGAGCAACTAAGAACAAAATACAGCAACATCAAGAAGGCATTCAAGTCAACAAACCGAAGACCGAAGGCTGGGACCCTGGCAAGATCTTGTCGGGATGGCCTATGGAGCCCCGGCAAGGCCCCGCCATCCTGCCAGCGTAGAGGCGAAGCCCCGGCAAGCCCCCACCAGTGCATAATCCAGGTGTCACCTCGCCTAGGCACGTGTCGAGGCCCCGGCGATGGAGAGGCTAAGTGGTGATGATGGGACAGGCTCCTGTCCCGTCCCAGAGACGGTTAGGGACGCCTGACGGAGCATTAAATCCGTTTGTCTCGCACCGTCAGTGTTAGGTACGATAACGTTGTAGCACTGTACATCTCATGTACGTACTATGCACCACTGTTGGTGACCCCTTCGAGAGTATAATAGGAGGCCCGGGGCGTTACGGTAGAGGACTTTTTTTGACTTTTCGAATTTTGGACTTTGGGCCACCAGATCTTCTCTGGCCCGTTCTGCATGAGTAGCAGATGTGTACTGTAGCGCTCCCAGAACCTAAGCTAGAACGCATCCAATGCAATCAACCAGGAGTAGGGTTTTACGCATCTCTGCGGCCCGAACCTGGGTAAATTCCCGCGCGCTAGCCATCTGCTCTGCTCTTTGTGCGAGCCTTCTTCCCCGCCGAACTGTAAAGGGATCCCTCCGATCCCATAGGTGTCGTTTCCCCCGACATGTTTTCTCAAGTGTATCTCTACTACTAGAATGCTCAAGAACTCAAGGTAAGTATATGCATCATATCTTTGATCAACATGATCTCTTGCTTCTTGCACATATTGTTTGCAAGAGTGAAGTCTTGAACAAGGATACACCTCATTCATATATATTTGATGCATATTGCCAATATACACATGACTCATTGTATCCCTTGTACTACATGTGTCCATGCATTCCAAAGCAACTATCCTTTAAAGGAATTGCATACATTTAGGGGGAGCAAGTCTAAGTCATGTGTTTCTCAAAATCTTCATCATATACATGCATATCTTTATTTGAAGTTTTGCTTGTATGTTGTCATCAGTTACCAAAAAGGGGGAGATTGAAAGCACAATCTGCTCCCTTAGTGGTTTTGATAATTCATGACAACATACATTGTCTCTTGGACTAATACTTTCATCTAGTGTATTTCAGATAAAGTCCATAGAGAGATATGGTCTGGCAAAAAGGAGTGTGGAGAGTATCCCCATGAAGAAGAAGGAGAAGGAATAGCATTGGACAAGCTTCAAGTAAAGGACTCTACATTTTACTTTTTGTGAGAAATCACTTTGAGTCCATAGGAAATCCAATACTATTAAAAGGGGGTAAAGTTTTGCTGGTAAACAAAATGCTCATACGTGCACAAGTGTAAGTCACCACATACACCCACAAGATCTTACACAAAAGTCTGTCCAAAGCCAAATACCCAAAATCGGTGCAACCAACACTTTCCACTCGGTGCCACCGATTCTCAGCCTTAGACAGACTCAGCCAAACCCTAGCATTTCGGTGCAACCGAATCCACTTTGGTGCCATCGAGTTTGGGTTGCTAACTTCATGTTACACAAGTTTACAAAATCGGTCACACCGAGTTTTGTGAATCGGCATCACCGAGTTTGGCAATCTGATCGTTGGTCACCTCATCGGTGCAACCGAGTTTTATGTATCGGTCTCACCGAGATTCAAAAGTTGCTACCTTTTAGGCAACTCAGTACAACCAACATTTACACATTGGTTACACCAAGTCGGACTTATTAGATGTAACGTTGGATTTTTAGAGATGCCTATATATACCCCTCCACCACCACTCACTCGCAAGAGAAGCACCCAGAATGGTTCCCCATTCATACCTACTGATTTTCTGAGAGAGAGCCACCTACTCATGTGTTAATATCATGCCATTCCATTCCTACCATATGAATATTGATCTCTAGCCTCCCCAACTTGCTTTCCACCCAATCAACCTCTTCCACCAAGCCAAATCTGTGAGAGAGTGATTGTGTATTGAGGAGTCTATCATCTTGAAGCACAAGAGCAAGGAGTTCATCGACATTATCCATCCTATTACCTTTTGGAGGGCGGTGTCTCCTAGATTGGTTAGGTGTCTCTTGGGAGCCTCCTACTTCGTGTTGTGGAGTGAACCAAGAAGTTTGTAAGGGCATGGAGATCGCCTACTTCGTGAAGATCTACCCCGAGTTAGGCTAGTCCTCCATGGATGTCGGCCGTCATATAGTCAAGGTTGCTTCTTCGTGGAACCCTCCATGGGTAGAGCCCTCTATGGACTCTCGCGGCCGTTACCCTCCGTGGGGGTAAAGACTCCATGAACGTGGACGTACGATAGAACCACCTATCAGAACCCCGGGAAAAATCTTTGCATCCTTCATGCATTTGATCTTACTATCTCTACTCCTTCGTTTCATGTGCAATGTCTTTACTTTCGCTGCTATACTTCATGACTTGCATGTGTAGGGTGTTCTAGACTTGCAACATATGCTAAAACTGCCAACCCTTGAACTTATTCTTGTGGTAGTTTTAAATTCCTGCTAGTAGTCTATTCACCCCCTCTAGACATACACTTCTAGTGATCCTGCAAAGATCCAGGCCGATGTCGATGCGAAGGCGGTGGCGGGAAGCACCACCCTTTCATCCGTTGAACTCAAGGCACGCGAGGCCCTAGGTTTCATATGCAGGGGTGTTAGGGACTCCTCTTGCCTCCCCTAGCACCAGCTACGCCGAGCTCTTGTCCAGGGTCGTGGGGGAGCTCGAGGACGTGGCTCGAAAGGTGGATGACATCTTGGAGGAAGAGTATTACGACCTCTTCTCCTTGGCGACGACCCGCGTCTTTGGCCATCTCCTTCTCCGTGACCCCAGAATTGATCTCAATGAGGTGATAGGCCTAGTCCCCGAAGAATCTCGCGATAGTTTGGCAGCCACCATGGAAGGCCATGTGGGCACACTGCTCGGTAATTCTCTTGCAGCAGCGACGAAGAGCCTAGCGACCAACCTCCTTTTATTGTCCTGCAATAGACTGATTCTTCCTCGCGTTGTTGTGATTCCATGGTTAATGCACGGAACATTTTGATGTTTGTACTAGTTGTTTTATGACCCATGGCTTTCCTTTTCGTGCTTGTTTTTCTCTTGCTTGCTTTCGTGCTCTACGTCGGCAGGACCCAGCCCTGTGCGTACCTCAGCCGTTGCTGGAATGCCAGGTTGCAATGCCTGAACAGAACTAGTAGGTGAGGGGCTACGGGAACTAGTGAAGGTTCCTGAGTCGTGATGCTCAAAGACCCCCTTGACGCGCAAGCATACCGCTTGTGTTAAAACGCTAGCGTGGCCAGAATGCTCCTGAGGGTTCTCATAGTTAGCTCTCTACAATGCCGGTAAGTTGTTGCTTGCTAGTGGCGCCTTGATACATCTCCAATGTATCTATAATTTTTTATTGTTCCATGCTATTATATTATCTATTTTGGATGTTTTATATGCAATAATATGCTATTTTATATTATTTTTGGGACTAACCTATTAACCTAGTGCCCAATGCCAGCTTCTGTTTTTTCCTTGTTTTTGAGTATTGCAGAAAAGGAATATCAACCGGAGTCCAAACGGAATAAAATTCTACGATGATTTTTCTTTGACCAGAAGGAACCAAGGAGACTTGGAGAAGAGGCCAGAAGACCTACGGGTGGGCCACAAGCCACCTGGGGGCGCCCTAGGGGGCGCCCCCTGGCTTGTGGGTCCCCCGTAGCTCCTCCAACCCTAATTCTTTGCCTATAAATTCAGGAATATTCCCCCAAGACCAAAAGGAGTGACGATAATACTTTTCCGCCACCGCAAGCCTCTGTTCCCGTGAGATCCCATCTTGGAGCCTTTTTCGGTAATCTGCCGGAGGGGGATTTGATCACGGAGGGCATCTACATCAACACCATTGCCCTTCCGATGATGTGTGAGTAGTTCACCATAGACCTTCGGGTCCATACCTGGTAGCTAGAAGGCTTCTTATCTCTCTGTGTTCTTCAATACCATGTTCTCCATGATCTTCATGGAGATCTATCCGATGTAATACTCTTTTGCGGTGTGTTTGTCGAGATCCGATGAATTGTGGGTTTATGATAAAATTATCTATGAATATTATTTGAATCTTCTCTGAATTCTTATATGCATGATTTCATATCTTTGCAAGTCTCTTTGAGTTATTGGTTTGGTTTGGCCAACTAGATTGGTAATTCTTGCAATGGGAGAAGTGCTTAGTTTTGGGTTCAATCTTGCAGTGTCCTCACCGAGTGACAAAGTAGGGGTAGCGAGGCACGTATTTTTATTGGTGCCATCAAGGATAAAAATATGGGGTTTTGTAACATCCCAAAATTTCATTTTGGAATGTTATGAAATATAGCTATGCATCATCATCACTTTGTTTGAATGAAATGAATTGTTGAATTTCTTCTTTTGGATTTCTAAAAGGCCCCTTTCCTTTTGTCCATTTACTTGTTTCACTTATTTGAAAATCTCTAGAATTATTCAAAAAAGAGAGGAGTAACATGACACTCCGCACCAGGAGCATCTTGGTGAATTATTTGAACAATAAAACCAGGGGTCTATTTGAAAGTTTATCTCAAAAGAATTTAAAATCAATTAGGCATTTTCTGGAAAAAGTATTTTTTTTAAGTATTCATTTTGACAGAGGAAAAATGTTTAGTAAATATAATTTATTCCCCTGATCATTTTGATATATATATTCCCTATGTTTGGAAATGATTTGAATGCATTAAAGGATTTTAAACGTTCTGGTAAATAGAAAAGGAAACGTATTTAAACGTTTTAATTAGCAAACCGGCCGGCCCACAGCCTTTAAGCCCCGAGACCCCTCCGGATCGGTCACCGACGCACTGATTCCACCCCCTCTCTCACTGACCCGCGGGACCCACCGTCCGACAGCTTCATCAGTGCGCTCATCCCCTTCCACTCGCCCCGACCTCGCCGGCGATCCCTCCCCCGTGGATCTCTCTCCTCTCTCCCTCTCCCGACCCCGCACCTGGCCTATAAGTAGCCACTGCCTCGCCGCACTCCGTTCCATCCCGAGCCCTCCTCTACCCTCACCAGAATGCCACCGCACCACCTCGCCGGAGTTCTAACTCCAACCGAACCCCCCAGAGCTCCTGGTCGTCGTCTCCGTCCTCCCCAGCCCCGTCTTACGCCACCATTCGACGTTGGATCTTCGTCGCCGTCGTCTGAGCTCTTCGGACGCCGCCCCCGACCACCGCATGACCATCTCCGACCACCTCCGACGTCCGGCCGCCGTCGACCACGCCGGAAACCTCGACACCCCCTCTGTAAGCCACCGCACCCCCTGGACCATTCGATCCAGATCCGACGTGTTAGATTAGATCACTTAAAATCCCGAACCGGTATCCTCTAACGTTCGGTCGTCTGCCCCAAACACCCGCACGCGCGCTCCTTCGACCAATAGGAAGTCGCCACGTAGCCTCTGTTCGTTAGCTAATTTTTTTCTGTTTCTGTTTCTGTTTTAGAAAACAGAATGTGTTCTGATTTTATTTTTGTTATATCTTTTAAACTAATTAGTATTTTAAATTGATTCTTTTTGCATTAGGTCACAAATTTCATGTAGTTTAATCCTGTGGTCTTAGATTTCAAATTTGACCTTTAAAATTTGAATCTAACCAAATTTTCTTAAATTACTAAAATCTGTATAACTAGAGTTTAAAAATATATTTTTGTATGAATCTTTTTGCCACTGGTTCGTATTAGTTAGACCTATCATCCTACATAGTTTGAGAATTTTTAGGACGAATTTGGTTAGGGTTTTTAACAAAAATAGAATCTGTTTAGTTCTTAATAGAGTTTAGTTAGTTTGATTTTAGTTTTAGTTTGAATCTGAATTAGTTTAACTTTTTTTTTAGATTTCATTAGGTTCTGTTGTTTCAACATTAGGTGTATTATTGCCTGTTAATAAAAATAGTTTTACTTGTTTTGTGCTCTAGTTTGAATAGGTAAATCTTGTTTTCACCTTTAGTATTGTTTAGAAAAATGCTTTGTAGTAACTCTTTTTGCACAATTTTTTTAATGAAATACTTTCTGTTTTCTAATAAAAATTTTGTACTTAATTTCTGTTATCTAAATGGCTAGTTGTTCAAAACAAATTTTTGACTTGTTATGTCTTAGTAGAGATTTGACACCAAATTTTTTATAGTATTATACTTTGAGTGAATCTTCCTTTTGATTGTGCTATTTATTTGTTGAAGTATTTGTTTACCTTGCTGTTGTATGAATTGTATTGTGGTTATGCTTATTGTTTGCTTTGTTTGATTCGTTAGATCATCCGGAGTGCGAAGCTTGTTATCTAGAGTCACTTGAGTATGAGGATCGTCAGCAAGGCAAGTCACTTTGACCATGCATACCTATGTTTTTATTGCATTAGTTCTACCATCTCCCCAATTGCATGCAAAGTAGGTAATTTGGAAACTTGGTTACTTGAGGTAGTATCATGTGGTAGGCACCCCTCAACCCTTTGACACATTGGCCCCGGGAAACGTTGATTTAATTTTACTATGCTATTAGTAGAGGGGGTTGGTTGTGTGATTCATGAGAGTTGTGAGTTAATAATTTCAAGACCTACAAGATGATCAAGTCTTCAAGACTCCGAGTTTTCAACATACCTCTGGGTGGATGATGGTTGAACGGCGCCCTAGAGAAACCAGTGGTTAGCCTAGATGATGCTGGAGAAGTGCTAGTATTCATGCAGAAAGGTCCACCCAGGCACAAAGAGATGGATGGATGCTTCAAGACCCAAGGCTTACCTGCACAGCCACAAGCCATTATGGGCTCTGGCTTGGTTGGATATCATGGTGACCCTGGACAGGCGGTGCTATGAGATGTAGAAGAATGGTAGGAAAGGATGGGCACCGACAGAGTCTCGGGGAAACCCTTTAGAGGACCATGTTTTGGTCATCTGTTTCTCAACCACCCGAAAGTGCGAGAAATCCAATGGAGGCGATCAAATTTTGTGGGGAACGTGTGGAGAACTCTGCAGAGTACCCAAACCTAATCGATTAGTCGTGTCCACGGTCATGGACAGTTTGAGCCAAAGGAACTGAAACTATCTGGGACTCTCAACACAATTAATTACATTGATGTGGGTATTAATGTCTACTTGGGTATGAGAATTGGTTGGTGGAACCATCTCATTAATCAACCAACATTGTAGTAATAACTTTTGCTCTCTCTCTTGTTGTAGGAAAAAATTGGCTTTATGCAAAACTTACTACCCCACCTGCCATATATGCATATAGAATAGATGATTACTTTACACCCCCTCTTTTGTGACATTGCCGGCATATTCAATATGCTGACCTACACTGCTGCAACGTACCATGTTGCAGAGTACTTTTCCAACCAAGAGTGAGGATACGCTCTATGCTCGGTGAGATGCCCTTGGAGTCAGGTGGACCCAACTACCTTTGAAGCTTCCGCAAGATTAGTTATTCTCATGAGTTGGCCTTCAGCCACTTTATTGTAATTCTTATTGTAATAAAGGACTCGATATGAGATTTTTGATAAATAAAGTTGTGTGATTTCACTTTGATATATACATTGATGTACCATGTGTGTACCAGCATGATCTTGGGATGGTACAAAAACACCGGAGATTCGACCTTTCAGGTCGGGTCACTATAGGTTTTCATCATATTGCTTGAGTTTATCCCTCTACATCATGTCATCTTACTTAATGCGTTACTTTGTTCTTCATGAACTTAATACTCTAGATGCAGGCAGGAGTCGGTCGATGTGTGGAGTAATAGTAGTAGATGCAGAATCATTTCAGTCTACTTGATACGGACATGATGCCTATATGTACAATCATTGCCTTGGATATTCTCATAACTATGCGATTTTCTAGCAATTACTCGACAGTAATTTGTTCACCCGCCGTATTATTTTCCTTCAAGAGAGAAGCCTCTAGTGAAACCTATGGCCCTGGGTCTATTTTCCATATTATATTTTCAGATCTATAATCCAAAAATACCTTGTTGCAATTTTATTTACTTTTACTTCTAGCAATCTTTTATATCTATCTCTATCAGATCTCATCCTTGCAAGTACCCGTGAAGGGATTGACAACCCCTTTATAGCATTGGGTGCAAGTGTTTGATTGTTTGTGTGGGTGCATAAATTGGGGCCTTGCTTGTACCTCCTACTAGATTGATACCTTGGTTCTGAAAAACTAAGGGAAATACTTATCTACTTTGCTGCATCACCCTTTCCTCTTCAAGGGAAAACCAACGCAAGCTCATGAAGTAGCACGCCATGCGATGCCTTTCAGGCAATCCGATCCGTTTGAAGGTCCTGCGCACAAAACAGTTTTATTTCAAGCGATGTGTGCACGTTAGCTTGCATTTGGGTGTCGTGCGAGGAGACCAGACACCAAGGGCCTTGGTGGGGTGACACGCGAGCCAGGTCTTGGTCCCTTGGGTTTTTCAGCGCTGCTAGGGTTACCCCTCGCGCATGCACCATGTCTATCCCCGCTCGCGTGAGTCCAAAAGGAAACTTATGAGCGCGTGACTCGGAAGGAGGCGAGCCTCTCAATTGAACATCCACTAGCATGAAGCATGGGGCTTTCACTTGGGAATGGTCATAGTCGCAGTTCGACAGTTCATTCCGCCAGCATGGAGCATGGGGCTTCCACTTGGGCGTGGGCACAATCGCGGTTCGGCAGTTCATGCCGCCAACGCGAGGCATGGGGCTTCCACTTAGGCATTGGCGGGAGTCCTCCCAAGGCCATGGAGCAGCGCACCAGGAGGCTCTGGGGCATGTATAGCCCCACCTCATTCTTACGTGAGAGGGTCGCAAGCGGAGTTTGTGGAGATATCATATGCTCCATGCGTGGGGCCTAGGAGCTCCTTCATCGCCCTACAGGCGGGTTGCACCTAGCTCTTGGTGTAGCTATGCACACGTATGAGCTGCGGTCTGGGGGTGACGCGCGTCAGACGACCGTCCCAAGTCCATCACATGGGGGGTCGGACACCGAGGACCCAAGGAGGTGACTTGTGTGGGCCTGGCCTGACCGACAAAGCTCGATCACTCGGGTTTAGCGATGCTTCCGGGACAGACCTGAGCACAGACGCCATGCCCAGTTCCCCCATGTGACGATCAAGGGAGAAGCCGTCGGACGCGCGTCACCTGGGGCATTGTTAAACACCCAGTTAGCAGTTATGTAAAATGAGTCGCACCCTTGCCCACCTAAACACGGCCGTTACATGGAGGGGCGAGACACCAAGGATCCTAGGAGGTGACATGCACGGGAGCAGTCCCGCGAGATAGAGCTCGATAGCTTGGATTTGCCAGTGCTGCAGGGGAGGACCCGAGCATAGACATCGTGCCTAGCCCCCAGTCATGGGACGGCCACGGGGATGGCCCTGAGGGCGCGATGATTTGAGACGATGGCGAAGCATCAAATGCAAGTCTTAAATAGGTGGCATAACTTCTTATGAAAAGCAGGCTTCGCCACACGACCAAAAACGAGTATGCTTCTAGGACGGACCCCTGCTAGCTTGAGGAAAATGAAGCCTAAAGGGCGCCCTCTATTTTAACAAACCAAAAAGGTCACCTGGCCATCATGTTGTCGCTGAAATCTTGGGCTGCTTGGAGGCGCGTGCTACATAGGTTCACCTCTCAGAAGGTGGTTGGCTCCAGAGGCCTTGAGGCCCCGCGAGGCACCAATGTCTTGTGAAGCACCGAGGGGAGCTGTGCTGGCCTTTGGTAGGTGGTGTTGGAGTTCACCAAGCTGAAGGGCATGCAGATGTAGTTCGTGGCGACGCCCCTTCCCCGGCTGGCATGCGATGGCCAAAAGAGGTCTTGGGAGCTAGCCCTGTTGAGGCTTGTGACGTTGACGCACATGCACACCTTGCTACCTCCCATGGGGCCGATGACCGAGCCGACGATGAGCCCGGGGCGAAGCTCACCGCGCATGGCCCGAGCTCCACTCAGCTTGCTGATCTCTTAGGAAACGAACTATGGTCCCTCGATGCCTAGCGCCTTACTCCTTGATTGAGGGGACGCGTGTCAAAGCATGCCCCAAGTGGTGCCTGAGCACCCCCTTGCCATACCGGTTAATACATCTCCATCGTATCTATAATTTTTGATTGTTTCCTGCCAATATTATACAACTTTCACTACTTTTGGCAACAATTTATATGATTTATTAAACTAACCTATTGATCCAGTGCCCAGTGCCAGTTCCTATTTTTTGTGTGTTTTTTGTTTCATAGAAATTCCATATCAAACAAAGTCCAAACACGATAAAAATGTATGGAGATTTTTTTGGAATATTTGTGAATTTTGGGAAGTGGAATCAATGCAAACGGAGTCCCACAACGGGCATGGTACACCAGGGCGCGCCCAGGAGCCCAGGCGCACCCTGGTATCTTGTTCCCACCTCGTATGTTGGTTGGAGTTCTCCTTCATGCGCAAGGAAGCTAATTTTTGGATAAAATCCAGCTCAAAATTTCAGCCTGATCGGAGTTACAGATCTCTGGGAATATAAGAAACAGTTTTCAGCCAGAAAATGGGAACGTGAAACAGAAGAGAACAGAGAGGGAGATTCAATCCCGGAGGGGTTCCCACCCCTTCGCCGCCATGCAGGCCATGGACCAGAGGGGGAACTCTCCTCCCATATAGGGGAGGCCTAGGAAGAATAATAAGGAGGGGGGGTCTCTCTCCCCCTCTCTCCCGATGGCGCCAGAATGTCGTCGGGGCAATAATTGTGATGGCGATCTAGATCAACAATCTTGTAGACATCAACACCAACTCTCTCCCCCTCTATGCAGCGGTGTGATACCTCTCTTCCCCGTTGTAATCTCTACTTAAACATGGTGTTAAACTCCATATATTATTTCCCAATGATATTTGGTTATCCTATGATGTTTGAGAAGATCTCTTTTGTCCAACGGGTTAATTGTGGTATGATGTTATGGATGTGAGTTGTATGTTGATGTGGTGCTGTCCTATGGTGCTCTCTGTGTCACGCAAGCATGAGGGGTCCCTGTTTTAGGGTGTTGCAATATGTTCATGATTTGCCTATGGTGGGTTGCTTGAGTGACACAAGCATAAACCCGAGTAGGTGGGTTGTTGCGTATGGGAGTAAAGGGTACTTGATACTTAAGGCTATGGTTGGGTTTTACCTTAATGATATTTAGTAGTTGCGGATGCTTGCTAGAGTTCCAATCACAAGTGCATATGATCCAAGTACGGAAAGTGTGTTAGTGTATGCCTCTCCCTCATTGTATATAACAACTATCTATCGTATCATATTGAATTGCCTAGGGACAATCTTTCTCTTGCGTTACACAAAAAGCTTTCTATGAAACTATTTAATTTTATTGTTCTTTACTAAAACAGAACCTAACTTTTATTTCCATGTTCTTTGTTATCTTGCAAAGTACTTCTAGTTTTATTCCCGCAAAGTCATTTCATACTTGTTCTAGGTAAAGCAAGCATTAGCGTGCGTAGAGTTGTATCGGTGGTCGATAGAACTTGAGGGAATATTTGTTCTACCTTTATATCCTCATGGGTCGACACTCTTATTTATCGAAGAAGTCTACAAATGATCCCCTACACTTGTGGATTATCAAGACCTTTTTCTGGCGCCGTTGCCGGGGAGCAATAGCTTGGGGTGAATATTCTCGTGTGTGCTTGTCTGCTTTATCACTAAGTAATTTTTATTTTTTGTTATTAGTTGTTTTATATCTTTAGTTATGGATATGGAACACGAAACATCAAAAAAATTAGTGGTACTTGCTACTCATGGAGATGGGGAACCTCCTAAAACCCTCGATGCTAGTTATGTGAAACACATTAATTACTCCTTTGATAATCCCGAGAAATCCTCATTGAAATTTATAATGGGAGACACGTTGGATCAATGTGAGTACTTTATGGATTATCACTTATCTCAAAAAGGGAAACACTTATGGGATCAAATTAGAATATTGCAATGGTTTGCTTGGCATGCATGCTTGAGATGTGATTTTACTTGTTGCACTAAGATAATGGCTCCACACCTTCCCTTTAAATGTCATTTAATGATAATGAAACCTTAGCTTCTTATGCTAATGGTATATATGATTACTATGATGTGGAATGAATAGAAGAATTTGTCGCTTTTAAAGGTGCTTATGAAATTGCTTCTTTGCTTGAAAAGTATGATGATGTTCATTATGAATCTAAAGTTCTTGCCATACTTAAATATTGCTACGATAATTATGAATACAATGCTGGTATTATTGAATTTATGGAAAGAATGACGACTGCCTTGGAAGAAACTATATTTTGCAGGAATCTATGGAAGACGAAGTTGCTCAAATTGTGAGCTCATTAGATGAAAAAGATGAGAAGGAGAGCGAAGAACAAAATAAGGAAGAGCAGATTGATCACCCATGCCCACCTTCTAATGTGATTAACTCTTCAACTCATACATTTTTAATTACCCTTCGCACATATCAAAGGATGAATGCTATGATCTTGTGGACTCATTTGAAATATCCCTTTTTGATGAACTTGATGCTTCCTATGCTTATGGCCATCATGCCAATATTAATTATGCTGATGGAGATGAACTTGCTATAGTTCCATATGTTGGAAATATGCCCTAGAGGCAATAATAAATTGGTTATTATCATATTTCCTTGTTCATGATAATCGTTTATTATCCATGCTATAATTGTATTGATCGGAAACTCAAATACATGTGTGGATACATAGACAACACCATGTCCCTAGTATGCCTCTAATAGACTAGCTCGTTGATCAAACATGGCTATGGTTTCCTAGTCATGGACATGAGATGTCATTTGATAACGAGATCACATTATTAGGAGAATGATGTGATGGACAAGACCCAAACTACAAACGAAGCATATGATCGTGTTAGTTTATTGCTACTGTTTTCTGCATGTCAAGTATCTGTTCCTATGACCATGAGATCATGCAACTCACTAACACCGGAAGAGTACCTTGTGTGTATCAAACGTCGCAACAAAACTAGACGACTATAAATGTGCTCTACAGGTATCTCCGAGGGTGTCTGTTGGGTTGGCATGGATCAAGACTGGGATTTGTTACTCCGTGTGACGGAGAGGTATCTTAGGGCCCACTCGGTAATATAACATCACAATAAGCCTTGCAAGCAATGTGACTAAGTGTTAGCCACGGGATCTTGTATTACGGAACGAGTAAAGAGACTTGCCGGTAACGAGATTGAACTAGGTATAGAGATACCGATGATCAAATCTCGAGCAAGTAACATACCGAAGAACAAAGGGAACAGCATACGAGATTAACTGAATCCTTGACATAGAGGTTCGACTGATAAAAGATCTTCGTATAATATGTAGGAACCAATATGGGCATCCAGGTCCCGCTATTGGTTATTTACCGTAGAGGTGCCTTGGTCATGTCTACATAGTTCTCGAACCCGCAGGGTATGCACACTTAAGGTTCGGTGACGTTTCGGTAGTATAGAGTTATATATGGTGGTGACCGAAGGTTGTTCGGAGTCATGGATGATATGCCGGACATCATGAGGAGCTCGGGAATGGTCCGGAGGTAAAGACTGATATATAGGAAGTCCTGTTTTGGTCACCGAAAGAGTTTTGGGCTCATCGGTAGTGTACCGGGAGTGTCGGGAGGGTGTTGCGACCATCGGGAGGGGTGTCTCGACCCAAAGGACCTCATGGGCTGTGGGAGGAATCAAACCATCCCCTGGTGGGCTGGAGTAATCCCCCACTAAAACCCGTGCGGCTATGGGTGGGAAAAACCCAAAAGGTGGAGAGGTGGAAAGAGTTTCCAAGTGGAAAGGAGGAATCCTACTCCTAATAGGATTGGAGTAGGACTCCTCCACCTCCAATTTCGACCAACCCTTGA
The DNA here is from genome assembly GCA_022496015.1 of Hordeum marinum. Taxonomy (NCBI): domain Eukaryota; kingdom Viridiplantae; phylum Streptophyta; class Magnoliopsida; order Poales; family Poaceae; genus Hordeum; species Hordeum marinum. The sequence continues at coordinate 212,217,707 of CM039672.1, read as the reverse complement.
GGGTTTGAGGCTACCTCCTCCCCTCCCTCCCTCCTATATATACTAGAGGATTTAGAGGGAAGAGATAACCCTAATTGCCACGTGCTGCACTCTTCTTCTCCTCTAGATCTATTTCTCCTCTAGATTGATTTTGTCGTGCTTGGCGAAGGTTGCCTGATCAGCTCCACCACCACCGCCACCCTGCCGTCGCGTAGTCAGAGAAATCATCTACCTCTCCGCTCCCTCTTGCTGGATCAAGAAGGCAGAGATCGTAATCAAGTCGTACGTGTGCTGAACGCGGAGGTGTCTTCCGTTCGTCGCTAGATCGGAACGACCGTGATCAAGATCACGAGACGATTTGTGATTGGATCGTGGGATGGATCGTGATTGGATCGCTGGACGGATCATGATGGGATCGTGGGATGCTCGGCAATTTGGATCGTGAAGATGTTCGACTACATCAACCGCGTTTCTTAACGCTTCCCGCTTAGCGATCTACAAGGGTATGTAGATCCACTCTCCCTCTCATAGATGCTCATCACCATGGATAGATCTTGCGTGTGCGTAGGAATTTTTTTTGTTTCCCATGCAATGTTCCCCAACAGTGGCATCATTGGCTAGGTCTATGTGTAGATCAGATCTCGAGTAGAACACAAAGGAGTTTGTGGGCGTTGATGCTTAGATTGCTTCCTCCCTTGGTCGTGTTTTGGTTCACCGGTATTGTGGGATGAAGCGGCCCGGACCAACGTTACTCATACGCTTACGAGAGACCGGTTCCATCAGCTACGTGTAACTTTGTTGCACAAATATGGCTGGCGGGTGTCTGTTTCTCCTAGTTTAGTTGGATCGGATTCGACAAAGGCGGTCCTTGAGAAGGTTGAAAAGCAATTTATGTATCACCGTTGTGGTTTTGCGTAGGTGAGAATTGTTCTTGCTAGATACCTGTAGCAGCCACGTAAAACTTGCAACAATAATTAGAGGATGTCTAACTTGTTTTTGCAGGGTATGTTATGATGTGATATGGCCAATTACATGATGAGATATATGTGATGTATGAGATAATCATGTATTGTATAGAATATCACGACTTGCATGTCGATGAGTACGGCAACCGGCAGGAGCCATAGGGTTGTCTTTAATTATTGTATGACCTGCGTGTCAATCATTAAGAGCTATGTAATGCTTTACTTTATCACTAAACAGTATCTATAGTAGTATGATCATGGTGGGCGCGACAACCCCGATGGCGACACAATGATGGAGATCATGGTGTCATGTCGGTGACGATGGAGATCATGCCGGTGCTTTCAAGATGGAGATCAAAAGCACAAGTTCATGGCCATATCATGTCATTTATGATGTGCATGTGATGTTAATCCTTTTATGCACCTTGTTTTGCTTAGGACGAAGGTAGCATTATAAGGTGATCCCTCACTTAAAATTGTGTTCTCCCCGAGTGTGCACCGTTGTGAAAGTTCGTCATGTCGAGACACCACGTGATGATCGGGTGTGATAGACTCTACGTTCACATACAACGAGTGCAAGCCAGTGTTGCACGTGCAGAACACTCGGGTTAAACTTGACGAGCCTAGCATGTATAGACATGGCCTCGGAACACAAGAGATGTAAAGGTCGAACATGAGTTATATAGTAGATATGATCAATATGATGATGTTCACCATTGAAACCACCTCAACTCACGTGATGATCGGCTTTGAGTTGGTGAATTTGGATCATGTATCACTCGAATGACCAGAGGGATGTAAATTTGAGTGGGATTTCTTAAGTAATATGATTAATTGAACTCATTATCATGAACATAGTCAGTAGTGTCTTTGCAAATTATGTTGTAGATTACTAGCTCACGTTGTAGCTCCCTTGATTTTTTATATGTGCCTAGAGAAATAGAGTTGAAAGATGATGGTGGCAATATTGCGGACTGGGTCCATGATTTAGCATCGTCTATAGATGTTGTGAACATCTGACAAGCACGTTCCGATGACTACTTGATATTTTAGTGTGTCATGCTTTACGGCTTAGAATTGAGGCTCCAAAATCATTTTGAACATCATGGAACATATGAGATGTCCTAAGAGATGAAATTGGGATCTCAGGCTCGTGCCCGTGTTGTGAGATATGAGATCTCCAACAAGATTCTTTGCCTGCAAGATGAAGGAGAATAGCTCAATCGTTGAGCCTGTGCTCAGATTGTTTGGGTGCTACAATCGCTTGAATCGAGTGGGAGTTGATCTTCCAGATAAGAAAGTGATTGATATTGTTTTCCAAGTCACTGTCACTAAGCTACTAGAGCTTCATGATGAACTATAAAATGCCAGGGATGGAAATAATGATCCCTGAGCTGTTCGCGATATTTGACGCCGCGAAGGTAGAAATCAAGAAGGACCATCAAGTGTTAGTAAAACCACTAGTTTCGAGAAGGGCAAGGGCAAGGAGGGAAACTTCATGGATGGCAAGTAAGTTGCTGCTCCAATGAAGCAACCCAAAGTTGTACCCAAACCCAAGACTAAGTGCTTCTATTATGAGAAGAGCGGTCGATGAAGCAGAACAACCCTAGATACTTGGTAGATAAGAAGGCTGGCAACATCGACAGAAGTATATTTTGATATACGTGTTATTTATGTGTACCTTGCTAGTACTCCTAGTAGCACCTGGGTATAGGATACCGGTTCGATTGCTAATGTGGGTAATTCGAAATAAAATCTATGGAATAAACAGAGACTAGCTAAGTGTGAGGTGACGATGTATGTTGGAAATGTTTCCAAGGTTCACATCATCAACATCACATGCTCTCTCTACCTTCGGGATTAGTGACAAACCTAAATAAATGTTATTTGGTGTTTGTGTTAAGCATGAACATGATTGGATCGTGTTTATTGCAACACGGTTATTCATTTAAGTTAGAGAATAATGGTTATTCTGTTTACATGAATAATGCCTTCAATGGTCATGCACCCAGTGAGAATGGTTTGTTGAATCTTGATCGTAGTAATACACATGTTCATAACATTGATGCCAAAAGATACAAAGTTAATAATGTTAGTACCACATACTTGTGGCATTACCGCTAAATGTCATATTGGTATAAATCCCATGAAGAAACTCCATGTTGATGGATCTTTGGACTCATTCGATTTCGAATCAGTTGAGACATGCGGACCATGCCTCTTGGGCAATATGGCTACAGACCCCATTTTCAGTATGATGGAGCGGGCTAGTAACTTATTGGAAATGATACATATTGATGTATACGGTCCAATGAGTGTTGTAGCGTGCGGTGGATATTGTTATTTTCTTACCTTCACTGATGATTTGAGTACATATAGTGTATATTTACTTAATGAAACACAAGTCTGAAGCGTTTGAAAAGTTCAAGCAGAATCGGACTGAAGTTTGAGATCATCGTAACGAGAAGATAAAATGTCTACGATATGATCGTGGAGGTGAATATCTGAGTTACGAGTTTGGTATACAACTTAAGACAATGTGAAAGTTGTTTCATAACTCACGCCACCTGGAACACCATAGTGTGATGGTGTGTCCATACGTCGCAGTCATGCTCTATTGGATATCGTGCGAAATATGATGTCTCTTATCATTTTGCCACTATCATTTTGGGGTTATGCATTAGAGACAACCACATTCACTTTAAATAGGGCACCATCTAAATCCATTGAGATGACACCATATGGTTTGGTAGAAACCTAAGCTGTCATTTCTTAGAGTTTGGGAATGCGACACTTGTGTCTGATAAGCTCAAACCCAAAGCGGAAAAATGCATCTTCATAAGATACCCTAAGAACAGTTGGGTATACCTTCTATCTTAGATCCGAGTACAAAGTGTTTGTTGCTAAACGAGGTCCTTTCTCGAGAAAAAGTTACTCTCGAAAGAATTGAGAGGGAGGAAGATAGAACTTGATGAGGTTGTTGAACCTTTGTTTCAACCAGAGAGTAGCATAGTGCAGAAAGATGTTTTCTGTGGAATCTACGTCAGTTGAAGAGGAAGTAAATGATGATGATCATGAAGCTTCGGATCAAGTTACTATCGAACCTCGTAGGTCGACAAGGACGCGTACTGCTCCTGAGTGGTATGACAACCCTGTCTTGGAGGTCATGTTGTTGGACAACGATGAACCTACAAGCTATGGAGAAGCGATGATGGGCCTGGATTCCGACAAATGGTTAGAGGCCATGAAATCCGAGAAAGGATCCATGTATGAAAACCAAGTATAGACTTTGGTCGACTTGCACGTTGGACGGCAGGTCGTCGAGTACAAATGGGCCTTTAAGGTGAAGACAAACGCTAACGGTAAATGTCACCATTTATAAAGCTTGACTTGTCGCAAAGAAGTTTATGACAAGTTCAAGGAGTTGACTACGATGAGACTTTCTCACTCGTAGCGATGCTAAAGTCTATTAGAATTATGTTAGCAGTTGATGCATTTTTCAATTATGAAATCTGGCAGATGGATCTCAAACCATCGTTTCCTTACCGGTTTACTTGAGGAAAGGTTGTATGTGATACAACCAGAAGGTTTTTTCAGTCCTAAGGATACTAAAAGGTGTGCGAGCTCCAGCAATCCTTCTATGGGCTGGAGCAAGTATCTCGGAGTTGGAATATATGCTTTGATGAGGTGATCAAAGTTTTGGAGTCTATACAAAGTTTATGAGAAACTTGTAGTTACAATCAAGTGAGTGGGAGCACTATAAAAAATTTGATAAGCATATGTGGTTGACATATTATTGATCGAAAATGATGTAGAATTTCTAGAAAGCATAAACGGTTGTTTGAAAAGAGTTTTTCAAAGGAAAACCTGGATAAAGCTACCTAATTGTTGAGCATCAAGATCTATAGAGATAGATCAAGATGCTTGATGAGACTTTCAATGAGTACATACCTTGACAAGATTTTGAAAGAGTTCAAAATGGATCAGTCAGAGAACGAGTTCTTGCCTGATTTCTAAGGTGTGAAGTTGAGTAAGACTCAAAGCTCGACCACAGTAGAAGAAAGAGAAAGGACAAAGGTCGTCCCCTATGCTTTAGCCATATGCTCTATATAGTATGCCATGCTGTGTACCACACCTGTGTGTGCCTTGCCATGAGTCCGTCAAGGGGTACAAGAGTGATGCAGGAGTGGATCACTGGACAACGGTCAAGATTATCCTTAGTAACTAAAATACTAAGGAAATGTTTCTCGATTATGGAGGTGATAAAGAGTTCGTCGTAAAGAGTTATGTTGACACAAGCTTTAACACCAATCGGGATGACTCTTAGTAGCAATCCGGATACATATAGTGGAGCAGCCACTTGGAATAGCTCCAAGTGGAGTGTGGTAGCAGTGTCTACAGTATGACATAGAGATTTGCAAAGTACACATGGATCTGAATGTCGCAGACCCGTTGACTAAAATACCTCTCTCACATGCAAAGCATGATCGAGCCCCAGAACTCATTGGGTGTTAGATTCATAACAATGTGAATCACATGGTGATGTGAACTAGATTATTGACTCTAGTGCAAGTGGGAGACTGTTGAAAATATGCCCTAGAGGCAATAATAAATTGGTTATTGTCATATTTCCTTGTTCATGATAATCATTTATTATCCATGCTATAATTGTATTGATCGGAAACTCAGATACATGTGTGCATACATAGACAACACCATGTCCCTAGTATGCCTCTAATAGACTAGCTCGTTGATCAAAGATGGCTATGGTTTCCTAGTCATGGACATGATATATCATTTGATAACGGGATCACATATTAGGAGAATGATGTGATGGACAAGACCCAAACTACAAACGCAGCATATGATCGTGTCAGTTTATTGCTACTATTTTTTGCATGTCAAGTATCTGTTCCTATGACCATGAGATCATGCAACTCACTGATACCGGAGGAATACCTTGTGTGTATCAAACGTCGCAACATAACTGGATGACTATAAAGGTGCTCTACAGGTATCTCCGAGGGTGTCTGTTGGGTTGGCATGGATCAAGACTAGGATTTGTTACTCCGTGTGACGGAGAGGTATCTTAGGGCCCACTCGGTAATACAACATCACAATAAGCCTTGCAAGCAATGTGACTAAGTGTTAGCCACGGGATCTTGTATTACGGAACGAGTAAAGAGACTTGCCGGTAACGAGATTGAACTAGGTATAGAGATACCGATGATCAAATCTCGAGCAAGTAACATACCGAAGAACAAAGGGAACAACATACGAGATTAACTAAATCCTTGACATAGAGGTTCGACTGATAAAAGATCTTCGTATAATATGTAGGAACCAATATGGGCATCCAGGTCCCGCTATTGGTTATTTACCGTAGAGGTGTCTCGGTCATGTCTACATAGTTCTCGAACCCGCAGGGTCTGCACACTTAAGGTTCGGTGACATTTTGGTAGTATAGAGTTATGTATGGTGGTGACCGAATGTTGTTCGGAGTCCCGGATGAGATCTCAGACATCACGATGAGCTCAGGAATGGTCCGGAGGTAAAGACTGATATATATAGGAAGTCCTGTTTTGGTCATCGAAAAAGTTTCGGGCTCATGGGTAGTGTGTCGGGAGTGCCGGGAGGGTGTCATGAGCATCAAGAGGGGTGTCTCGACCCAAAGGACCTCATGGGCTGTGGGAGGAGTCAAACCAGCCCCTGGTGGGCTGGACTAATCCCCCACTAAGGCCCATGCGGCTAGGGGTGGGGAAAACCCAAAAGGTGGAGAGGTGGAAAGAGTTTCCAAGTGGAAAGGAGGAATCCCACTCCTAATAAGATTGGAGTAGGACTCCTCCACCTCCAATTTTTACCAAACCTTGAGGGTTTGAGGATGCCTCCTACCCTCCCTCCCTCCTATATATACTAGAGGATTTAGAGGGAAGAGCTAACCCTAATTGCCATGTGCTGCCCTCTTCTTCTCCTCTAGATCTATTTCTCCTCTAGATTGATTTTGTAGTGCTTAGCGAAGCCCTGCCGGATCAGCTCTGCCACCGCCGCCACTGCGCCGTCGGGCTGCCGGAGAACTCATCTACCTCTCCGCTCCCTCTTGCTGGATCAACAAGGCGGAGATGGTAATCAAGTTGTACGTGTGATGAACGCGGAGGTGCTGTCCGTTCGGCGCTAGATCGGAAGGACCGTGATCAAGATCGCGAGACGATTCTTGATTGGATCGCGTGACAGATCGTGATTGGATCACGGGACGGATCATGATGGGATCATGGGATGCTTGGTGATTTGGATCGCGAAGACGTTCGACTACATCAACCGCGTTTCTTAACGCTTCCCGCTTAGCGATCTACAAGGGTATGTAGGTCCACTCTCCCTCTCGTAGATGCTCATCACCATGGATAGATCTTGCATGTGCGTAGGAAATATTTTGTTTCCCATGCAACGTTCCCCAACACCATATGTTAAGCATGAAGTTGTTACTATTGCACCCACACATGATATTCCTATTATCTTTTTGAATTCTCCCAACTACACTATATCAGAGAAGTTTGCACTTATTAAGGATTATATTGATGGGTTGTGTATTACTATCACACATGATGATTTTTATGAATATAATATGCATGTGCTTGCTGCTCCTACTTGCAACTATTATGAGAGAGTAACCAAATCTTCACCTCTATGTTTCCAATGTTATAAAATTCCAAGAAACTGTTTATACTATGCATTGGCCTTTACTTAATGTGCATGAATTGTTCTTGTATGACATGCCAATGCATAGGAAGAGAGTTAGACCTCGTTGTCAGATGATATATATCACTTTGTGCTCACTAGTAAATTACAAATCAATGTTTATTAAAATTGACTTTGATATACCTTGGGATCCGGGTGGATCATTACTTGAACACTTTATGCCTAGCTTAATGGCTTTAAAGAAAGCGTTGTCAGGGAGACAACACAGAAGTTTTAGAGAGTCATTTTATTTTATTGTGGGCTTTTATAAAATTCAGAAAATATAGAGGGTAACCTAAAACTTAACAAAAGGAAAGGTCAAAGTGAGAGGGATGATGAGCATTGTTGAAGTGTGGGACGTCCTTGAACTTTTGTTCATACCCATGGAAACTTTGTGAGTCTTGAATCACGGAAACTTCTCCAACAAAAATAATTATCCCCTTGTACTAAACCATTGTTTATAACATTATTGTGCCAAGATTTTCCTTTAGGATGGTTAATTAGATTGCTTGTTGGTATGTGCGGTGTAAAAACAGAAACTTTGGCTCTAGTGCATGGATTTTCATTTTTTACTGGAAGTTTGAAAGTTTATGAAATTTTTACACGGTATTGCTATACAAAATGGTTAATTATTTCCAAGTTTTCAGAATTTTTGGAATTACATAAGTATGGTCAAAGTTCAGATCACTCCAGACTGTCCTGTTTAAGACAGATTCTGTTTTTGATGCATTGTTTTGCTTGTTTTGATGAAACTATCGATTTTGTCGGTGGTATAAGCCATGGAAAAGTTATAATACAGCAGTGATAATGAAAATATAAAATATGAATGGGTTTGAATTAGTACTTAAAGTAGAAATTTGCTTTATTATACTAACGGATCTCACCAGTCTTCTGTGAAGTTTTTTGTTGATGAAGTGTTCGAACATCGAGGGGGTCTTGATATAAGAAGGAGGAGAGGTAAGAGTTGAATCTTGGGGATTCCCAAGGCACCCCAAGTAAATATCCAAGGATACTCGAGTGACTAAGATTGGGGATGCCCCGGAAGGCATCCCATCTTTCTTCAACAAGTATCGGTATGTTTTCGGTTTCATTTCATTTGTGTGATACGTGCAAATCTTGGAGAGTCTTTTGCGTTTAGTTTTCACTTTTCTTTTACGCACCATGCTGGCAAGATATAGTCCATGGTTGATTTATAGAATGCGCATTGCACTTCACTTATATCTTTTGAGTATGGCTTTATAGAATGCTTCATGTGCTTCCCTTATATCATTTGAAGTTTGGATTGCATTTTTCTCTTCACATAGATAACCGTTATTCGTAGAATGCTCTTTTGCTTCACTTATATTTATTAGAGCATGGTCTTTTATAGAAAGAATTAAAGTCTCTTTCTTCACTTATATCTACTTAGAGAGTGAATAGGAATTGGTCATTCACATGGTTAGTCATAAAATCCTACATAAAATTTAGGGATCAGTGAATATGATATGTTTGATCCCTTGCAATAGTTTTGTGATATAGAGATGATAATGTGTGGGATATACTAGTGGATAATCGTTTTTAGTAAGATATTGGTGTTAAGGTTTGTGATTCCTGAAGCATGCACGTATAGTCTCCCGTTATTCTAGGAAGTTGGAGCACAATTTATTCTTGATTGACTACCTTTGTGTGAAGGTCGGGGGCGCGCGATGGTTAAATCCTACCAACCTCCCCCTAAGGGAATGCGTAGTAATACTTTGCTTCGATGGTTAATAAAATTTTGCAATAAGTATGTGAGTTATTTATGACTAATGTTAGTCCATGGATTATACGCACTCTTACCTTTCCACAATTTGCTAGTGTGCCATCCCAAGTGATGTCCCTACCTTATTTGGGCATGTAACCATAGGTGTGAACCTTGGGTCATGAGCTATGAGATGAATTGCACCTTGTCTTCATTGTGTTTTGCATTCATGCATCATGTCATCCATCATTTCATCATCTTGCCATGTTGGGTTTTCATGTCTCCTTGCATGATTGTGTGTGTGACTTGTGATGTGATGTGCTTGTGTGTTGAGGTGGTTGGTGTGTGGTTGGGGCCATGTGTGTGCAACCTCTTCTCCCTCTCCTTCTACTTCATCATCACCTCCCATCTTCCCCTCTCTTCTTTTAAATTATATGACCATATTTAAGTTGATAATTAAATGATTTAAAATTGTTCATGTGTTAGCCCAATATGTCTTATAAATATTGGAAGTGAAGTTTTTGAGATTTGAATGTGTTTGGATTTTGAAACCTATTTAAAATAGGGGCTGTTTTATTAAAATAATAGAAAAAAAACTTGTGCAATAATTCCATTTAACATTTTTATAAACAGGAGCATAATATTTCCTTCCCAAATCTATTTTGTTTCCAACCAAACCTTTTCCTTTCTGCTCTAGGCATTATTATTTATCCTGGCTCTTTTATTTAAAAAACCTGCTCTGTTTATTGTTTGAGAGAGAGTGAGAGGTCAGGTGGGCCAAGGCCCAGCCCAGTCGCACAGTAAACGGCAACCTGCCCCCGTCCCCCTTCTCCGTCAGGTTTAGAGAGAGCGTGCAGCTCCGCCGCTCCTTTCCATCGCCGTCGCCATCAGCCTGGGGGTATATAGCCCCTCGACGTGCATGCCCCCTCTGCGCCTAGGGTTCCTCTTCCTTCTCCCCTCGCCGCCGCCGCTTTTCCTTCTTCTTCCTCCTCCTCCCTTCTCCTCTTCCTTCTCTGTCAGAGAGCTGCCAGGTAAGTTCAGAGAGAGACAGAGCTCGTCGTCGCCGCCGCATCCGATGGTCCTCGACGCCGGTGGAGATGGCGTGGAGCAAGCCGCCATTGGCCGCCTTCCATCCTCGCCGCTAGGAGGAGAGGAGCTCCTCCTCTGCGGTGTCGTGCCGCCGTCCCCGAGCGTTCTGCTTCCCCTGCATCGCATCCACGTCTCCGGCCATCTCCTTCCCCTCCGTCGCCTCCATCACGACCGGCTCGTCTCCGCCATTCCCTAAGGTGAGACGCCGGTCCCCGTAACCCTTCTCCTTCGCGCGTAGCCGTAGATGCTCGCCATTGTCCTGTGTCGCCGCCGTGAGCATGTCGAGCACGTGCCACTCGCCTCCGTCCCTCTCGCCGCAAGGTGAGCACGGGAATGGGCTCCTGGGTTGTTCCCGCGCGTGTGGGTGCAGCTAGTGTTGCCATATTTGCCGTAGATCGCCGCCGTTGCTCGCCGCCGTTGTCTGTCGTCGTAGTGCTCTATTGTTCTTCAGTTTCGTCAGGCATAGAGTGTGCAAGCATGTAGGTATGAGTAATGATTTTGGGGTAGAATCAACCCATGTATGCACCTGTGAAGTTAGATTTGACTTTGGGGCAACTTGACAAAACTGCATTTTTATGCTGTGATGTCCTTTTGTCTTTTCCATATGAATTAATCTATGCGTGCTTTCAAGATCTTGCCAACATGAATTTGTTAGTAAACGTTGTTGGGAATGTCCCAGGATTTTTGTTATTCATGTTAAGTCACTAGATAAGTGGGAACCATGCTGTTAAGTTGCCTACTTTCTGTTTCTGCCAACTTGTTTGAAAAAAATGGCCAAGTCTGGAGATTCTGCTGTTATTGTTTTGCCATGTAGAGTGGGTTGTAGCTATTGATGTGCTATGAATTTGAGCATGCTCAGTGTTAGGTATTTGTAGTAGTTATTGTCATCTACCATTATGTTGATTATCATGCCAATAGGAGCTCTCTAGCATACTTAACCAGTGCTGTCAACTTGCTACTTTATTAACCCAGATTCCAGAAAAACTGGAATTTTCACCGTCCCTGTAAAACTGATTCATCATGCCAACTTGATTGCCCCATGCATATTGATGTGTGCCTCTTTTGCTGATTGCTTAGTTGGATAAGTTGATGGAGGTGTTGAGAAGATTCTGTCCATGTCTTGGTTGTGGCTGTAGGGTTCCTGTAGCTCTAGTTGTGAGTTTTTCAAATTGCTATGTTGCTGTTTTGTGACAGATTGGGTGCTATCTTGTTTTGTGATTTGTGGGAGCTATACTCCATGGAATTGAGTGATTCTTGAGTCTATTGTGGTTGGTTTTTCATCACCTATCCAGTGGATACCTTGGAATGCCAAGAATTAGCCTAGGTATTTGGTGATCTTGTGTTTTGCCTCCGTACCTTGTCGTGAGCGTATCTCGAGAACCATAGCTCCGTTTCTTGCAATCCTTATATGCATTTCCATCGATTTTGCATGATGCATCCATATTTGCCATGTTCATGCAAGTCTAAATAACTTTACATGAGGTCCTGTCCAGATTCATTAATAAACAACTTTGCATGTGTAATATGAATAGTTTTGGATTACCATGTTATAATTCTTCATAAATAATCATGCATCATTTTGATTGTGCATTGCACCTTGCTTGGATGTTTATTGTTTCTGTTTCCCTTGGGTAGACGCGAGTGTTGATACTGAGTATGACGACCCAGGAGAGTACCACTACGAGGATCCCGCTACTTGACCCGCTAAAGAACCAACAGGCAAGATGATCGTACCCGGATCCCAATACTATCTTTGCTTGCTAGTTTCTCGTTATTATCGTTACAATTGCACTACCTACCACATGATATCAGCCCCCATGTTGCCATGACAGCCTCTAACCTCCACATCCCAACAAACCGTTGATTGGCTAAGTTATCGCTGCTCAGCCCCTCTTATAGCGTTCTGAGTTGCAGGTGCAGGGTGTTCCATGTGACAACATGGATTGGATATCACAATAATTTTGTTATTTAATTTAATGCACATATATATCTGGTATTGGTGGAAGGCTTGGCCTTTTGCTGAGTGTTTTGTTCCGCTGCTACCGCCATTAGTTCCTTGTTACCGGTGTTATGTTTTCCATACTTTGCGCTCCTAACATGCTCGGGGTTGTTATGGGGACCCCCTTGTTATTCGGTTGAGATTACAACTTGTCTGGCAAGACCCAACATTGGTATTACATTTGCTTAACAACTCAATAATATTGCATAGGGTCTTGCAAACCCGTGGATAATTTAATCAACCCCCGGGCCAGTGCTCCACATGAGTGTTGGTCCAAACTAGAGCACTGTGCGGGGCCAACCCAGGGCAACTTGGGAGATTTCTATCTGGCCACCGTACGCGTAGCTTATCCGTCGTGTCCTGAGACTAAGATACGCGGCTCTTATCGGGTTCGTCGACACATCGGGTGGTCTTGCTGGATTTGTTTTACCTTTATCGAGTGTCTTGCGTGTGGAGTCTGACTTTCTTCGGTTTTACTCGAGGTGGTGGAATTCCTTTGGATTTACCTATGATGATCGCGAGATCCGCGGTCGAGGTATTCCCATGGAGTGTGGTTAATTTGGTAATGGATTAGTTGGAGCACCCCTGCAGGATTAAATCTTTCGGAAAGCCGTGCCCGCGGTTATGTGGCAACTTGGATAATTGTTTAACACCCGGTTATAGAAAACGTGAAGTAAACTCTAATTAAAATACACCAATTGTGTGAGTACCCGTGATCATCTCTGCTCGTGAACATGATCCGAGAGAGAACACGGTGGGGTTATGATTGACGTAAGTAAGTGTTCATGATCTCATAGAGATTACTCTAGATTCGTTCGCTAAATGTAGACCACTCACATTTACATTCCTATTGCATAAGTTAGCCACCATATAATGCTTAGTGCCGCTGCAAACTAAACATCACCCTTCCATCCTAAGGCTTAAATAGTGTTGGCACCCGGGTACTTGATAGCTGAGTCCTCTGTGGCTCACAGTTTACTACCACAATCTAGGTACAGGATCAGATGAGTTCGTGTAGGATGATCTTACCCAACTTCAGTGGGAGTATGACGAGGAGAGAGGCAGGATGTATGTGACATATCCGGATGAGTAGAGGACCTGGTCGTGATCTTTGGGATAGCTTGATAGTATCATTTGCAACTTCTTTTATCGTTTGATTTCGTCCGTAGTCGGACCCTGTGTTCATCTTGATGTTATGATTTGAGTGACATTGTAAGTTAGCATGTGGCGAGTGTAAGCCAACTTGTATACTCTTCTCATTCAGTATTGTATGTTGTGATGATACTGTTCTTGCTAACGGCAAGATGCACCACTATCCCTTGCGAGGCCCTCGTGCCTTAAACGGATAGGCGCGCATCTTGGGCGTGACAGGTAGCCTCTATGGTACCGTGCATTGCCCTTTCTCACCTCGAGAGTTAGTGAAAATTTTGCCGGTGCATCCAAACCCCATGATATGATATGCTCTATCACACATAATCCTTATTATATCTTCCTCAGAACATCCACCATACCTACATATTATGGCATTTCCATAGCCATTCCGAGATATATCGTCATGCAACTTCCACCACTTTTGTTTTGATGACTTGAGCATTTATTGTCATATTGCTTTACAAGATCGTAAGATAGCTAGCATGCTGTTTCCATGGCTTGTCCATTTTTTGATATATTTTCTATGCTAGATCATTGCATTCATGTAGAGTCATACTTTGTTCGACGATCGAGTTGTAATGTTGAGTTGTAAGTAAATAGAAGTGTGATGATCATCATTATTCATTATTAGAGCATGTCCCAATGAGGAAAGGATGATGGAAACTATGATTCCCCCACAAGTTGGGATGAGGCTCCGGACAAAAAAAAGAAAAAAAGGAAAAGAAAGAAAGAAAGAAAAAAATGAGAGACAAAGAGAGAAGGGGCATGCTAATTCCACACTTGTGCTTCAAAGTAGCACCATGTTTTTCATGTTGAGAGTCTCCCATTTTGTCACTTTCATATACTAGTGGGAATTTTTCATTTTAGAGTTAGATGCACACCCACTTAGTTTTCATATTGAGATTTCATAAACTTATAGCTCTTAGTGCATCCGTAGAATGGCAATCCCTACTCCTCGCATTGATATCTACTGATGGGCATCTCCATAGCCCATTGATACACTGAGTTGATGTGAGACTTTGTTCTCCACTTTTACCCCTTTGAAACCTACCACCATATTCTATTCCACCCATAGTGCTATATGCATAGCTTGCGATCATGTATTGCGTGAGAGTTGAAATGCTTAAGCGCGTTAAAAAGTATGAACCAATTGATTGGCTGACACTAGGGTAGTACATGATTTATACTTTGTGTTAAGAAGACAGAGCATGACAAGTGTCGTGGATTTATCACGGCAGATGTCCGGGTGAACGGACTTAGGTTCAGGGCAAAGACGCAACTATGTGGCGGCTTGAAGGGGTTGATCAGAATCGAGAGACACGGAGTTTACCCAGGTTCGGCCCCTTCGATGGAGGTAAAAGCCTACGTCCTGCTTGTCTGATATTGATGATGATGAAGATCTCTCAGTTACAAGGGTGCTAATTGCTACCTCTAATCACGAGAGCCTCTAATCTATCTATCTCTAATCTCTTGTGTTGTCTAAACCTGTGGACTTATCCCTCTCCTTCCTCTGGGGGTGCTCTACACCTCCTTATATAGGTGGAGAGGGTAGGCTTACAAATAGAGTCCTACTAGGAGTAGGATTAAGACTGGCCTCTCACGAATCCTACTCTGGGTCTTATTTCCTTTAAGGGAATCCTTCTCTCTTCGGGCCTTCTCTTGTGAGCCGCCAGGCGCCGGCTCACCTGCCGGGTCTTGGGCTTGGTCATCCTATGACCCGTCTGTCGGGTCATTAATAAGATGTCATGTCTTTATCGAGTCTTCTGTGAGTCGCCAGGCTAGGTCATACCGCAGGGTATATCCCCGACATTAGCCCCCAGATTAGTTTGAATTTATTCATGCTAAGCTCTTGAAATAAGAGTAACAAATATGTTAAGTGGTCGGCTTGCTTCTTTGGCCGGCTTAAAAAATGGCTCCTCAAAAATCCGGGTATTTTCTGTATATGAATGACTAGTCTTGATAATCATCTTGCTTATCAATGTCCTTTGAAAAAATATTGAGAATAAAACACCCATATGCCATTGAGTCGGCTTCCAATGCTCTTGGCGGGTTATCTCCGTCGAGTCATAATCATTGATGATGCCGGGTCATTATCGTCGGTGACGCCGGGTCAAATAACTAGAATCCAGCTGACTTGATAAAAATATTGGGATGAAAATCCATCTGATGTAAACCGGACTTCCATTGTTGTGAAGCAGGGCGGCTTATATAAAATCTGGCGGGTTATGATCTTTTGATAACATTGGGTCATAAGTGTTGGTGACGCCGGGTCTAACAACTGAACTCCATACTTAATATCTTGAAGATATGTCCATATTACCTGTAGCCCCCAAGCTCCGAGATTATCCATGATAACTTGGTGCTTTGCAATAATATTTTGGACTGTGTAGCCCCCAAGGGTCGGGTTGACCTGCCTGTAGCAACCTAGGGCTTATAAATGTTTTATACCTTATGAAACTTCCGCGGGTGTAGCCCCCAAGGGTCAGCTCATCAGAAAGCTTCGGCGGGTGTAGCCCCCAAGGGTCGGCTCATCAGAAAGCTTCGGTGGGTGTAGCCCCCAAGGGCCGGCTCATCAGAATGTGATGCACCAGGTCTTCAATTTGAACCTCATAATCTATTTAAACAGCTGAATACTGTAGCCCCCAAGTGCCGGGTCGCATGCCTGCAGCGACTTGGGACTTTGAAATATTGATCTGAGCAGTGTAGTCCCCAAGTGTCGGGTCAGTAAGAATTACTAGGTTGGGACTTTAGAAAAAAAATAGAAAAGCCGTCTCATCTCCTTGAGATAACATGGTCTTGCTGACGATGTAATGATTTGAAAACCGGCTTGCATTAGCCCCCAAGTGTCGTGGTGCGTGCTTGCAGCGACATAGGACTTGCATAATTGATATAAAGTAGCTTTGAATAGTGTAGCCCCCAAGTGTCGGGTCGTCTGCCGGCGGCGACTTGGGACTATGTAAGAATAATATGACTCACCACAATTTGTTAGATGAATCCTTAACCGTGGTTGTAATATAACCCGGAATGAATATCCTGAAATAATTCCTTTGTCTCTAACATGAAATCCCTGGTCATGGTTGCGGTGCAACCTGGCAAATATATATTGGAGAAATCCATGAGTGTTGTAGATTACTATAGAGCATAATTGAAGAAATCCGAGGACCAGCCAATTAGATGACATGGCATTATATCTGATAGGGTGGTTCTTCAAGAATAATCAACTTTCCAATATAACGGCGGCTCATCTTTAATAAACAAGACCTGCAAAAACATGACAGAATATGTTCTGTGTTGCTGTAAGGGCGGCTTGAAAAGGCACAACCCGGAGATGTTATATCTTTCATAACATTGCTCCTTCTTTCATAATATGGCTCTGACCCGGCTTGATAAGCCGGCATGACATGTGAATATGATGAAATATATGATGCAATGTATGATGCCATGTATGATGCGAGATGCAATGTATGATGTAATGTTTAACTTGTCAACATTTTTTGGCATAAAGCCGGCGGATAGGCGTTAGAAGCTGTACCCGAAGGTAGGAAGCCGCCCTCGCTGCGGCTCATTTTCCTAAGCCGGATTTTTATGGCATAACGTCTGGCTAATAGATGTTAGAAGCTGTACCCAGAGGTAGGAAGCTGCCGTTCGCCGCGGCTCATTTTCCTGAGCCGAATTTTTATAAGAACAGCTAATAGGCGTTAGAAGTTGTACCCGAAGGTAAGAAGCCGCCGTTCACCGTAGCTAATTTACCTTAGTTGTTTTTACATGGCCTTACGCTGGCTAATAGGCATTAGAAGCTGTACCCGGAGGTAAGAAGCCGCCGTTCGCGGGTCATGAGATGTTAGCTACCCGTCGGTAAAAAACCTCTCATAACCGCGGCTAAACTGGTTAGCCGGAAGTTTGGCTTGAAGCCAGCCGATTGGGTGTTAGAAGCGGTACCCGTCGGTAAGAAGCCCCCTTTTCAGCAATTATGACGCAAAGCGCCGGTGGATAGGCATTAGAAGCTGTACCGGCTAAAGGTAGGAAGCCGCCCTCGCCGCGACTCATTTTCCTGAGCCGGATTTTTGTGGCATAACGCCTGGCTAATATGCGTTAGAAGCTATACCCAAAGGTAAGAAGCCCTCGTTCGCCGATCTCAGTTGATACGTCAACCGGAGTATTTTTGAACTCTTCTTGTCAGTCGCTATCTTGTAAACCGCCATCTTGTATAAAGAAACGGCAGAAGCTCCAAGCGATGATCCAATAAACCGGGCACCTATGTTTGAATCTTCCATCAGTAATGTAATAGCCCCCAGGATTGGATTTTCTCTTGCAAAGACCCGGGGTTCTCGTTGAAAACGACCAAATGTGTCTCGCCATGTCTGTAGCCCCCGAGTCTTAAGTTGACTCGAAGAAGCAGCTAGAGAATCTCCATTGAAAGTTGAGGTTGGTCATGGCGGGTTATAGATGATCCCGCATGATTTGTTTCAATGGTCGATAGTTCATCCCGGCTGTTTGTTGAAGCGAACCAAATTGTAGTGGCGGCGACTTGTGCGCCTGTCCGTTGGGCGGCTCATATCGATGAGCACTGCACCGATATATTGATGTAGATCAAACTGTGGGTGGCGTCTTGCGCGCATCCGTTGGGTGGCTCATATCGACGAGCCCTGCACTGATATGTTGTAGATTGCATCACAAGGCGGCGATTTAGGACCATCCGTTGGGCGACTCGTACTGGTGCATGCAGCCCCTGGCATGTTGATGTAGATGTAGAAATCAGCGGCGGTGTTTGAAGACGGCGTGGTCGCGAGAGACGGCTGTGGCGTTGTAAGCCGGTGCAGTCACGAGAGACAACTATGGCATTGTAAGCCGGTGTGCAAGAGACGTATGTGGCGTTTGTAAGCCGGCGTGGTCGCGAGAGATGGCTGTGGCGTTGTAAGCCGGTGTAGTCACGAGAGACAACCGTGGCATTGTAAGCAGGTACGAACGGATTGAATCAGTTGTAGTGCCTAATGGATGACTCGGCCATGGGCACGGATGGATGAGTCGACCGCACGTTGATGTAGACCGGACCATAGGAGCGGCGGCTCGTGCGCGCGTCCGTTGAGCAGGTGCGGACGCCGGTGCATGATGATGCTGACAAAAGCTCCGTATTCGTGGCATGGCACAGCGGCTATAATGAATAAGTGTCCTGATGCGTTTCACCTGATTCATCCCGATGACTAGTTGAGTCACTCTCGTAATTTCAACAGCGATTGAGCCACTCTCGAAACCGCGGCGGAGATGGCGATTCGGCCACGACAGCTCGGCAACGGTGCTATACTGGGTCGTCTCAGCGGTGACGGCGTTGCGTCAAAGAAGTCCAGCAGGGCAACTTGAGGCGGTGAAGGACCACGGTGTGGGCAGAACTGCCGCTGCTGCCCATGGCAGAGGGCTTGCGCGCACGCACGCCCATAGGGGAGATAGAGTGGGGCGGCGCGGACGTGGCCAGGGCGGAATGGAGCCAGCCAGGGGGCGGCGCGGTGAGTGGGCCAGCAAGAGCTGCGGCGCGGGACAGATCGCCAGAGTGGTAGCGTGGGGCGGCTCGCCGGAGTGATGCACGTGCGGTACGAGTGGAGGTGAATCAGAGGCGGGCGCGTAGCAGGGTGGAGCTGGGGACCGTTTCGGTCGATGTGGAGTTGCAGCATGCGGCGGCTCGCCGGGCGGAGCTGCGGCGCGGCGTGTTTTGCGGCACAGACGCACAGGAACGTGCGCGCGTGGGCGTTGAGGCCGCAGGATGGCAAGCAAGGCAGAGCCGGTTGCATCAGGTGGAGGCCATGGCAGCTGACGCATGGTGAAGGTAGGCGCGGCAAAGCACGGGAGAGTCGGCAGGCCTAGCGCTGGGCGGCGGCTAACCGAAATCATGGCACAGGGCGACAGCCGGCAGGAGCAGTGGTGCGGGGCGATCACGACCCGGAATGAGGCACGACGACGACAAGCAGGCGTGCGGCGACGCGACGTAGTGGGCGTGACGGGGCAGAGTTAGGTGAGGTCGCGGAACACGGTGGCTTTGAGGGCGATGGCGAGGCCGGCTCGGCGGCTTGATGAGGCGCGGGAGGAGTAATGAAGCGAAGTGAGCACAGGACAACCATGGCGGGCCGACGCGACAAGATAATGGCCAAGGACGGCGGCAGGTCAAGCTCTGCGGCGGTGCGGACGGTGTGGCGGCACGAGATCGATTTCGTCTCCGGGTCCGGAGGCTCGGCGAGGCAGCCAGCGGGGCGTGGCAGCGGAGGCGTGCCCACGACGTCCGATTCTGCGTCCATGTCAACCTCCGGGTTAGGGTCGTTCCGTGCAATAGACGTGGCGTAGGAGTCCGGGCTCAGCTGGAGCACGGGGACAAGCTGGAGTCGAGGTCGAATGGGCCATGGCGTAGCGGCAGCGGTGAAGACCGAATCCGCGGCGGCCTTGTCCTCTCTTTCTTCTTTGTTTTGTCTCGTGATGCTTCATCACGTAGTATTCTGACGCGGTCTCTTGAATTCAGGTGGCGGTGTCCTTAATGGATCTCCCAACGCCAAGTTGCTCTTGTGTACGTAGTGCAGACGAATGTAGATAATCAAAGAACTAATTAGCAGTCAACCCATGTGAGAAGTGTAGATCCTGTTGGTCCTTTGCGTGATGATGTGGAATAACAGCGGCTACACCGATGAATGCTCCACGGTTTGGAAGTACTAGTAGCTGACCAACATCAAGCACATCTTCGATTTGCAGCAGCAGCGACTCAACCGACAAAACCTTAATTTCTCGGCTTTGTCCAAGTTTATTCCATGCCGGTTCTTCCCCGTCTGATTAATTGTGAGCTTCTCGATCCCTGAAAAAGCTTCCTCTCCAAGAACACAATACCATCGTGCGCCGCCGCACGGTGGGCGCCAACTGTCATGGATTTATCACGGCAGATGTCCGGGTGAACGGGCTTAGGTTCAGGGCAAAGACGCAACTATGTGGCGGCTTGAAGGGGTTGATCGGAATCGAGAGACACGGAGTTTACCCAGGTTCGGCCCCTCCGATGGAGGTAAAAGCCTACGTCCTGCTTGTCTGATATTGATGACGATGAAGATCGCTCGGTTACAAGGGTTCTAATTGCTACCTCTAATCACGAGAGCCTTTAATCTATCTATCTCTAATCTCTTGTGTTGTCTAAACCTGTGGACTTATCTCTCTCCTTCCTCTAGGGGTGCTCTACACCTCCTTATATAGGTGGAGAGGGTAGGCTTACAAATAGAGTCCTACTAGGAGTAGGATTAAGACTGGCCTCTCACGAATCCTACTCCGGGTCTTTTCCTTTAAGGGAATCCTTCTCTCTTCGGGCCTTCTCGCCTTCTCTTGTGAGCCGCCGGGCGCCGGCTCACCCGTTGGGTCTTGGGCTTGGTCATCCTGCGACCCGCCTACCGGGTCATTAATAAGATGTCATGTCTTTATCGGGTCTTCTATGAGTTGCCAGGCCGGGTCATACCGCGGGGTATATCCCCGACAACAAGGCTATATGATTATATAGGGATAGCGTTCTTTAGCCTCGATATTTTAAAAGACATGATTGTTTGTTGGGATGCCTGAATATTAATGTCTTTATGTTAAATGATAGACTATCGCTTTGAATCACTTGTATATTAATATTCATGCCATGATTAGATATATCTCAAGATTATATTAGGTAGCATTCCACATTAAAAAATCTTTTTTATCATTTACTTACTCGAGAACGAGTAGGAATTAAGCTTGGGGGTGTTGATACATCTTTGTCGTATCTATAATTTTTTATTGTTTCATGCCAATATTATAAAACTTTCACATACTTTTGGCAACAATTTATACGATTTATGGACTAACATATTGATCAACTGCCTAGCGCCAGTTCTTGTTTTTTGTGTGTTTTTTGTTTCATATAAATTTCATATCAAACAAAGTCCAAACACGATAAAAAGTTACACAGATTTTTTTTAGAATATTTGTGAATTTTGGGAAGTGGAATCAATGCAAACGGACGCCCACGGCAGGCACGGTACTGTTGGAAATATGCCCTAGAGGTAATAATAAAGTGATTATTATTATATTTCCTTGCCCATGATAATTTTCTATTGTTCATTCTATAATTGTATTAACCGGAAACCGTAATACATGTGTGAATACATAGACCACAACATGTCCCTAGTGAGCCTCTAGTTGGCTAGCTCGTTGATCAATAGATGGTCATGGTTTCATGACCATGGACATCGGATGTCATTGATAACGGGATCACATCATTAGAAGAATGATGTGATGGACAAGACCCAATCCTAAGCATAGCACAAGATCGTGTAGTTCGTCTGCTAAAGCTTTTCTAATGTCAAGTATCATTTCCTTAGACCATGAGATTGTGCAACTCTCGGATACCGTAGGAATACTTTGGGTGTGTCAAACGTCACAAGTAACTGGGTGGCTATAAAGGTACACTACGGGTATCCCCGAAAGCATCTGTTGGGTTGGCACGAATCGAGACTGGGATTTGTCACTCCATGTGACGGAGAGCTATCTCTGGGCCCACTCGGTAAGATATCATCAAAAACTAAGGAGTTAGCCATGGGATGATGTGTTATAGACCGAGTAAAGAGACTTGCCGGTAATGAGATTGAACAAGGTATAGGGATACCGACGATCGAATCTCGGGCAAGTAACATACCGGTGGACAAAGGGAATTGTATACGGGATTAATTGAATCCCCGACCTCGTGGTTCATCCGATGAGATCATCATAGAGCATGTGGGAGCCAACATGGGTATCCAAATCCCGCAGTTGGTTATTAACCGGAGAGGTGTCTCGGTCATGTCTACATGCCTCCCGAACCCGTAGGGTCTACACACTTAAGGTTCGATGACGCTAGGGTTATAGGGAATTGTGTACGTGGTTACCGAAGGTTGTTCGGAGTCCCGGATGAGATCCCGGACATCACGAGGAGTTACGGAATGGTCCAGAGGTAAACAATGATATATAGGAAGTGAGGATTTGGTCACCGGAAGTGTTCCGGGCATCACCGATAATGTACCGGGACCACCGGAAGGGTTCCGGGGGTCCACCGGGAGGGGCCAGTGTCCCTGGAAGGCTACATGGACCAAGAGTGGGAGGTAACCAGCCCCTAGGTGGGCTGGTGCGCCTCCCACCACAGCCCAAGGTGCAGCCAAGGGTGGAGGGGGCAAACCCTACTCGTGGAGGGGCCCTAGGCCCACCCTAGGGCGCCGCCCCTCCTCCCCACCTTGGCCGCCGGCCCTCCTGGACATCTAGGGTTGCCGCCACCCCTAGGGAGGGAACCCTAGGGGTGCGCACCCTCCTCCCTCTCCTCCTATATATATAGTGGAGGGTTTTGGGGCTGTGGAGACACAACTCTCTCTCTCTCTCTCTCGCCGTAGCCCTACCTCTCCACCTCCTCGTCCTCCGTAGTGCTTGGCGAAGCCCTGTCGGAGTACCACGCTGCTCCACCACCACCACGTTGTTGTGCTGCTGTTGGAGTTGTCTTCCCCAACCTCTCCCTCCTCCTTGCTGGATCAAGGCACGGGAGACGTCACCGGGCTGGACGTGTGTTGAACGCGGAGGTGCCGTTGTTCGGCGCTTACATCAGAATCGACCGCGATCTAAATCGCTGCGAGTACGACTCCACCAACCGCGTTCTTGTAACGCGTCTGCTTTGCGATCTTCAAATGTATGAAGATGCACTCTCCCCCACTTGTTGCTGGTTTCTCCATAGATTGATCTTGGTGATGCGTAGGAAAATTTTGATTTACTACTACGATCCCCAACAGTGGCATCATCAGCTAGGTCTATGCATAGATTCTATGCACGAGTAGAACACAAGTAGTTGTGGGCGATGATTTGGTCAATTTTCTTGCCGTTACTAGTCTTATCTTGATTTGGTGGCATTGTGGGATGAAGCGGCCTAGACCAACTTTACACGTACGCTTACATGAGACTGGTTCCACCGCCTGACATGCACTTGTTGCATAAGGTGGCTAGCGGGTGTCTGTCTCTCCCACTTTAGTCGGATCGAATTCGATGACGAGGGTCCTTATGAAGGGTAAATAGCAATTGGCATATCACTGTTGTGGCTCTTATGTAGGTAAGAAACGTTCTTGCTAGAAACCCATAGCAGCAACGTAAAACTTGCAACAACAATTAGAGGGCGTCTAACTTGTTTTGGCAGGGTATGCTATGTGATGTGATATGGCCAAAAGAATGTGATGAAATATATATGATGTATGAGATTGAGCATGTTCTTGTAATAGGAATCACGACTTGCATTTAGATGAGTATGACAACTGGCAGGAGCCATAGGAGTTGTCTTAATTTATTGTATGACCTGCGTGTCAATCAAAAACGCCATGTAATTACTTTACTTTATTGCTAACCGTTAGCCATAGTAGTAGAAGTAATAGTTGGCGAGACAACTTAATGAAGACATGATGATGGAGATCATGATGACGGAGATCATGGTGTCATGCTGGTGACCATGATGGTCATGGTGCCCCGAAGATGAAGATCAAAGAAGCAACATGATATTGGCCATATCATGTCACTATATGATTGCATGTGATGTTTATCATGTTTTACATCTTATTTGCTTAGAATGACGGTAGCTTAAACACAATGATCTCTCACTAAAATTTCAAGAAATGTGTTCCCCCTAACTGTGCACCGTTGTTAAGGTTCGTTGTTCCGAAGCACCACGTGATGACCGAGTGTGATAGGTTCTAACGTCTGCATACAATGGGTGTAAGCCAGATTTACACACGCAATACACTTAGGTTGACTTGATGACCCTAGCATGTACAGACATGGCCTTGGAACATAGGAGACCGAAAGGTCGAACATGAGTCGTATAGACGATACAATCAACATGGAGATGTTCACCATTTATGACTAGTCTGTCTCACGTGATGATCGGACACAGGCTAGTTGACGTGGATCATGTGTCACTTGGATGACTAGAGAGATGTCCATCTAAGTGGGAGTTCATTAAATAATTTGATTATTTGAACTTAATTATCATGAACTTAGTCTAAAATGTCTTTACAATCTATCTTGTAGATCCAATGGCCCACGTTAATGTTGCCCTCAACTTCAACGCGTTCCTAGAGAAAACCAAGCTGAAAGACGATGGAGGCAACTATACGGACTGGGTCTGTAACTTGAGGATCATCCTCATAGCTTCCAAGAAATTATATGTCCTTGATGCATCGCTAGGTGACGCATCCGTTTTCCCAACAACTCAAGACGTTATGAACGCTTGGCCGCCGCGTAGTGATGATTACTCCCTGGTTTAGTGTGGCATGCTTTACATCTTAGAACCGGGGCTCCAAAAGCGTTTTGAGCAACACGGAGCATATGAGATGTTCCAAGAGATGAGAATGGTTTTCCAAGCTCATGCCCAGGTCGAGAGATATGAAGTCTCCGACAAGTTCTTCAGTTGTAAGATGGAGGAAAATAGTTCTGTCAGCGAGCACATACTCATAATGTCTAGGTTGCACAACCGCTTGTCTCAGCTAGGAGTTAATCTTCCGGATGACTCGGTTATTGACAGAATCCTCCAGTCGCTTCCACCTAGCTATAGGAGCTTTGTGATGAACTACAACATGCAGGGTATGGAGAAGACCATTCCTGGGTTGTACCTGATGCTGAAATCAGTGAAGCTCGAGATCAAAAAGGAGCATCAAGTGTTGATGGTCAATAAGACCACTAGTTTCAAGAAAGGCAAGGGTAAGAAGAACTTCAAGAAGGACGGCAAAGCAGTTGCCGCGCCCGGTAAGCAAGTTGCCGGGAAGAAGAACAAGAATGGACCCAAGCCTGAGCCTGAGTGCTTTTATTGCAAGGGTACCGGTCACTGGAAGCGAAACTACCCCAAGTACTAAGCGGATAAGAAGGTCGGCAATGTTAAAGGTATATGTGCTATACTTGTTATTGATGTGTACGTTACCAGCGCTCGTAGTAGCTCCTGGGAATTTGATACCGGTGCAGTTGCTCACATTTGTAACTCCAAGCAGGAGTTGTGAAATAAGCAGAGACTAGCAAAGGACGAGGTGACGATGCGCTTCAGGAATGGTTCCGAGGTCGATGTGATCGCCGTCGGCACGCTACCTCTACATCTACCTTCGGGGTTAGTTTTAAACCTTAATAATTTTTATTTAGTACCAGCTTTGAGCATGAACATTGTATCTGGATCTCGCTTGATGCGAGATGGCTACTCATTTAAATATGAGAATAATGGTTGTTCTATTTACATGAGAGAAATATTTTATGGTCATGCCCCATTGGTCAATGGTTTATTTTTGATGAATCTCGAACGTGCTGTTACACATGTTCATAGTGTGAGTACCAAAAGATGTAAGGTTGATAACGATAGTCCCACTTACATGTGGCACTGTCGCCTTGGTCATATTGGTTTTAAACACATGAAGAAACTCCATGCTGATGGACTTTTGGAGTCTCTTGATTTTGAATCATTTGACACGTGCGAACCATGCCTCATGGACAAAATGACCAAGACTCCGTTCTCTGGAATAATGGAGCGAGCAACTGACTTGTTGGAGATAATACATACCTATGTATGCGGTCCAATGAATGTTGAGGCTCGCGGTGGCTACCGTTATGTTCTCACCCTCATTGATGACTTAAGCAGATATGGGTATGTCTACTTAATGAAACACAAGTCTGAAACCTTTGAAAAGTTCAAGGAATTTCAGAGTGAGGTAGAGAATCAACATGACAGGAAAATAAAGTGCCTACAATCTCATCATGGTGGAGAATATTTGAGTCATGAGTTTGGCACGCACCTAAGGAAATGTGGAATTGTTTCACAACTCACGCCGCCTGGCACACCTCAGCGAAATGGTGTGTCTAAACGTTGTAATCGCACTCTATTGGATATGGTGCGATCTATGATGTCTCTTACTGACTTACCGCTATCATTTTGGGGATAAGCATTAGAGACTGCCGCATTCACTTTAAATAGGGCACCGTCTAAGTCCATTGAGACGACACCGTATGAATTATGGTTTGGAAAGAAACCTAAGCTATCATTTCTGAAAGTTTGGGGATGTGATGCTTATGTGAAGAAACTTCAACCTAAGAAGCTCAAACCCAAAGCGGAAAAGTGCGTCTTCATAGGATACCCCAAAGAAACTGTTGGGTATACCTTCTACCTTAGATCTGAAGGCAAAGTCTTTGTTGCCAAGAATGGGTCCTTTCTAGAGAAAGAGTTTCTCTCAAAAGAAGTAAGTGGGAGGAAAATAGAACTTGATGAGGTAATTGTACCTCCACTCGAACCGGAGAGTAGCACTACATAGGAAGTTGTTTCAGTGGAGCCTGCACCAGCTAGAGAGGAAGTTAATGATGATGATCATGAAACTTCAGATCAAGTTGCTATTGAACCTCGAAGGTCCACAAGGACACGTTCCGCACCAGAGTGGTACGACAACCCTGTCCTGGAAATCATGTTGTTGGACAACGGTGAACCTTCGAACTATGAAGAAGCCATGACGGGCCCAGATTCCAACAAATGGCTTGAAGCCATGAAATCCGAGATAGGATCCATGTATGAGAACAAAGTATGGACTTTGGTGGACTTGCCTGATGATCGGCAAGCCATAGAAAATAAATGGATCTTTAAGAAGAAGACTGACGCGGATGGTAATGTGACCGTCTATAAGGCTTGGCTTGTCGCTAAGGGTTATCGACAAGTTCAAGGAGTTGACTACGATGAGACTTTCTCACCCGTAGCGATGGTGAAGTTCGTCCGAATCATGTTAGCAATTGCCGCATTTTATGATTATGAGATCTGGCAAATGGACGTCAAAAACGCCATTCCTTAATGGTTTCCTTAAGGAAGAACTGTATATGATGCAGCCGGAAGGTTTTGTCGATCCTAAAGATGCTAACAAAGTATGCAAGCTTCAGTGCTCCATCTATGGGCTGGTGCAAGCATCTTGGAGTTGGAACATTCGCTTTAATGAGGTGATTAAAGCGTTTGGATTTATACAGGTTTATGGAGAACCCTGTATTTATAAGAAAGTGAGTGGGAGCTCTGTAGCATTTCTCATATTATCTGTGGATGACATATTGTTGATGGGGAATGATATAGAACTTTTGGAAAGCATAAAGGCCTACTTGAATAAGTGTTTTTCAATAAAGGATCTTGGAGAAGTTGCTTACATATCAGGCATCAAGATCTATAGAGATAGATCGAGACGCCTCATAGGTCTTTCACAAAGCACATACCTTGACAAGATATTGAAGAAGTTCAATATGGATCAGTCCAAGAAGGGGTTCTTGCCTGTGTTATAGGGTGCGAGATTGAGTACGACTCAATACCCGACCACGGCAGAGGATAGAGAAAATATGAGTGTCATACCCTATGCTTCAGCCATATGCTCTATTATGTATGCCATGCTGTATACCAGACCTGATGTGAACCTTGCCATAAGTTTGGTAGGGAGGTACCAAAGTGATCCCGGAGCGGAACACTGGACAGCGGTCAAGAATATCCTGAAGTACCTAAAAAGGACCAAGGACATGTTTCTCGTATATGGAGGTGCCGAAGAGCTTGTCGTAAAGGGTTACGTCGATGCTAGCTTCGACACAGATCCGGATGACTCCAAGTCACAAACCGGATACGTGTATATTTTGAACGGAGGGGCAGTTAGCTGGTGCAGCAGCAAGCAAAGCGTCGTGGCGGCATCTACATGTGAAGCGGAGTACATAGCTGCTTCGGAAGCAGCACAGGAAGGAATCTGGATGAAGGAGTTCATCACCGAGATAGGAGTGATTCCCATTGCGTCGGGCCCGATGACTCTATTCTGTGACAACATTGGAGCTATTGCCCTTGCCAAGGAGCCCAGGTTACACAAGAAGACAAGACACATCAAGCGTCGCTTCAACTCCATTCGTGGATATGTCCAGGATGGAGATATAGACATTTGTAAAGTACATACGGATTTGAATGTCGCAGATCCATTGACTAAACCTCTCTCATGAGCAAAACATGATCAACACCAGAACTCTATGGGTGTTCAATACATCACAATGTAACTAGATTATTGACTCTAGTGCAAGTGGGAGACTGTTGGAAATATGCCCTAGAGGCAATAATAAAGTGATTATTATTATATTTCCTTGTTCATGATAATTGTCTATTGTTCATGCTATAATTGTATTAACCGGAAACCGTAATACATGTGTGAATACATAGACCACAACATGTCCCTAGTGAGCCTCTAGTTGGCTAGCTCGTTGATCAATAGATGGTCATGGTTTCATGACCATGGACATTGGATGTCATTGATAACGGGATCACATCATTAGGAGAATGATGTGATGGACAAGACCCAATCCTAAGCATAGCACAAGATCGTGTAGTTCATCTGCTAAAGCTTTTCTAATGTCAAGTATCATTTCCTTAGACCATGAAATTGTGCAACTCCTGGATACCGTAGGAATACTTTGGGTGTGCCAAACGTCACAACATAACTGGGTGGCTATAAAGGTATACTACGGGTATCCCCGAAAGCATCTGTTGGGTTGGCACGAATCGAGACTGGGATTTGTCACTTCATGTGACGGAGAGGTATCTCTGGGCCCATTCGGTTAGACATCATCATAATGAGCACAATGTGACTAAGGAGTTAGGCACGGTATGATGTGTTACAGAACGACTAAAGAGACTTTCCGATAACGAGATTGAACAAGGTATGGGGATATCGATGATCGAATCTCGGGCAAGTAACATACCGGTGGACAAAGGGAAATGTATACGGGATTAATTGAATCCCCGACATCGTGGATCATCCGACGAGATCATCATGGAGAATGTGGGAGCCAACATGGGTTTCTAGATCCTGCTGTTGGTTATTGACCAGAGAGGTGTCTCGGTCATGTCTACATGCCTTCCGAACCCGTAGGGTTTACACACTTAAGGTTCGACGACGCTAGGGTTATAGGGGAATTGTGTACGTGGTTACCGAAGGTTGTTCAGAGTCTCGGATGAGATCCTAGACGTCACGAGGAGTTCTGGAATGGTCTGGAGGTAAAGAATGATATATAGGAAGTGAGGATTTGGTCACCGGAAGTGTTCCGGGCATCACCGGTAATGTACCGGGACCACCAGAAGGGTTCCGGGGGTCCATCGGGAGGGGCCAGCGGCCCCGGAAGGATACATGGGCCAAGAGTGGGAGGGAACCAGCCCCTAGGTGGTCTGGTGTGCCTCCCACCTCAGCCCAAGACGCAGGAAAGGATGGAGGGGGCAAGCGCTAGGCGTGGAGGGGCCCTAGGCCCACCCTAGGGCGTCGCCCCTCCTCCCCACCTTGGTCGCCGACCCTTCTGGCCATCTAGGGTTGCCGCCACACCTAGGGAGGGAACCCTAGGGGTACGCACCCTCCTCCCTCTCCTCCTATATATATAGTGGAGGCTTTTGGGGCTGTGGAGACACAACTCTCTCTCTCTCTCTCTCTCTCGGCGCAGCCCTACCTCTCCACCTCCTCGTCTCCGTAGTGCTTGGCGAAGCCCTGTCGGAGTACCATGCTGCTCCACCACCACCATGTTGTCGTGCTGCTATTGGAATTTTCTTCCCCAACCTCTCCCTCCTCCTTTCTGGATCAAGGCACGGGAGACATCACCGGGCTGGACGTGTGTTGAACGCGGAGGCGCCGTTATTCGGCACTTAGATAGGAATCGACCGCGATCTGAATCTCTACAAGTATGACTCCACCAACCGCGTTCTTGTAACGCTTCCGCTTTGGGATCTTAGAAGGTATGAAGATGCACTCCCCCCACTTTTTGTTGTTTTCTCCATAGATTGATCTTGGTGATGCGTAGGAAAATTTTGATTTACTACTACGATCCCCAAAAGGTACACCAGTGCGTGCCTAGGAGCCCAAGTGCGCCTTGGTGTCTTTTGCCCACCTCGTATGTCGGTTGGATCTCTCCTTCAGGCACAAGGAAGCTAATTTTTGGATAAAAATACCCTCAAAATTTTAGCCCGGTCGGAGTTACGGATCTCCGGCAATATAAGAAATGGTTTTCGGCCAGAAAACGGGAATGCGAAACAGAAGAGAATAGAGAGGGAGATCCAATCTCGGAGGAGCTCCCACCCCTCCACCTACATGGACATGGACCAGAGGGGGAACTCTCCTCCCATCTAGAGGGAGGCCAAGGAAGAAGAAGGAGGATGGGGCTCTCTCCCCCCTCTCTCCCGGTGGTGCCGGAACGCCGTCGGGGCAATCATCATAACGATGATCTACATCAACAATCTTGCCGCTGTCAACACCAACTCTCCCCCTCTATGCAGCGGTGTAACACCTCTCTTCCCCACTGTAATCTCTACTTAAACATGGTGCTCAACTCCATATATTATTTCCCAATGATATTTGGTTATCCTATGATGTCTGAGTAGATCTCTTTTGTCCAACGAGTTATGTCGTGGGGAACGAACACCTATGGGATTAGAGGGACCCCTTTACGGTTCGGCGGGGAAGAAGGCTCTCTTAAAGAGCAGATCTGATGAACAACGCATGGGGATTTTACCCAGGTTTGGGCCGCAAAGATGCGTAAAACCCTACTCCTACTTGGTTGTATTGGATGAGTGTTTTTAGGGTTCCAGCTACAGGAGCATTGTGGACAGCTGCTACACATATGAGCTAGAAGGTTCAAAGTCAAAAAAGCCAAAAGTCCTCTACTGTAACGCCCTGGGCCTCCTTTTATACTCTGAAGGGAATCCCAACAGTGGCATACAGTGCGTACACGGGGTGTACAGAGCTACAATGCTATCATACCTAACACTTACGGGGTAGGAATGCGCATTTAATGCACCATCGGGCATCTCTGATTGCCTACGGGATGGGACAGGAGCCCGTCCCATCGGCACCGCTTAGCCCCTCCATCGCCGGCACCGTGACACGTGCCCAGGCGGGGCGACACCTGGCTTGTGCACTGGCAGGGCCTTGCCGGGGCTTCGCCTTGCCGGGTCTTGCCAGGGCTTTGCCTTGCCTGAGGGTTTGACGGCCATCCCGGCAAGGTCTTCTCGGGGGTCTTGATTCTCCTTTCCTTGTATCTAGCACCTTCCTGTCGGGCCTCGTCGCCAGGGTGGCTACTACTGCCCGTGCACGAGTAAGGGGCACTAGAGAGCCCAAAATTATAGTGCACCGACAGGAGCCCCCGGGCCTGGGCCACACATGGTGTGAGGCGTTGTTGGGCTAGGCCCAATCAGTGCACGAGCATGAGTGGCAGAGCCTTGCGGTTGTGATCATTGTGCTTGGTGCCCCCCCCCCCCCCCCGATGCCCATTGAATGCGGGACGTGGGATACGTGCACAGTGCGGCCGTCAAATTTTCAATTACTGCGTCAGGTCATTTCTGCCACGCGTGTCGCATGCATAGCGGGAAGCCAGCAATGGGCGCCCGTGACTTAAAGTCCTAGGAAAGGCAATAACTGCAGCGTCATGGATTGGAGCAACGGGGCGGTTGTTGTTCGCCTCATGATCGAGGGCGCCGCTATTGGAGGAGGTGGGCGGCGAACCTTGGAGCAGGTGAGGGCCAGCCCCCGCACTTCCCCACATAAATTGAGGGGTAGCGAGGGCGGTGCTCATCCATCCTTCCTCCCTCCTCCGAGTGCGAACCTCCATAGCTTGCCCTTCCGCATCTTCCCAACCTTCGAGTGGTGCTCGCCCTTAGCCATGAATAGGTGGCGAGAGCGGCTATCGTCTTCAGCTCCAAGGAGGAGCTCTCGTCGGGATCATGCCACCGCTACATCCACAGAGGTGGAGGGCGGCCCGAGCACGCATGGTGGAAGAGGTGCGAGGGGTCGTGGCCGTCGTGGAGGCCGAGGTCGGGGGAGGTGGAGTGTTGCCCCGCCTCCTCCTTCGATGTCGGGCCTCTTCCTTGAGGAGACCCACGCCGAGGGGACGGTGCTAGAGTTCGTCCTTGAACTGACCGGTCCCGACCGGAGCCATCTGCGCCTCCCTCGCCCTTTCGCCAGGGCGATGGAGGTCGATGAGCCACCCGTCCTATGGTTACGGGCGCATGGTTGTTGTAATGGCGCGACATGGGTGGACGTCGAGTACCCGACAAGTCATGTCATGTTCCTCAGGCGTGGCTAGAAGACCTTCGCCCGCGCCCACAACCTCCGGGAAGGGCACGTCCTTCATTTTAAAATGATAGAGGACAATCTGCTCTCCGTCAAGATTTATGGGCGCTCAGGCGTCCGTCTCAGCTGCTGCGAGAGAGCTCGAGCGGCATCAAAAGCTCCTCCTCGAGCGAGAGTGATGAGGAGGACAGCAATGAAGACGACGACGATGAGTATGGTCTTTGGGCCATCAAGCCGGAGCCCGACGACCTGAGATCATACTGACCGTCAGTCGCACCATCACCGCCAGCCTCATGCCTCTCCCCCTCCTGGCAGGACGATCTTGCCGGGGCCTTTGTCTCGGGCGCTGCCTCATCTTCCAGCTGGATCTTCCGGTAGGCCCACGGACTTCGGCTTCTGGGGTCCATCCTCCTTTTCGCCCGCACTAGCCCTCTCCTCCACACAATGCTGGTCCAGGAGGGGCCAGGCTCTCGCCATCCCCTCCGGAAGCCCTGCCCCTCCGCGTAGTGCTGGTCTAGAGGGGTCAGGCTAGGCTTCTGCCGGGGGCCTCTCGCCATCTTTTTCTTCTTGTAGCCTGCCTCCTCTTTCCATCTTTTTCTTCTTGTAATCTGCCCTATGGGAGAAAGTCAAATAAAGATGTACTTAGGAAAAGGCGACATCTCATGTAAATTTCACCCTATTTTGAATAACTGTATATTATCTTCCTTGTTTGATTGTTTCTTCGCATGGAACTTTCCCTATGACATTTCGGAAGGATCTTGCCGGCGTGTGTAGCCCTACCGCGAGCGCTTTGAGGAACAGGTCCTTAGCAGCCTTCTGGCGGTACCACTGCCGGCAAGATACCTTGGCATCCTTAGCATGGCTGCTCAAGCTGTTGGTCATGCTCGAAACAAAATAAGGGCGAGAGTGCAGCCCCTTGAGTCGTTGAGCGGACTCGAAACGAAGCAAGAGTGTGGGCGCAACCACTTAAGCC
The DNA here is from genome assembly GCA_022496015.1 of Hordeum marinum. Classification (NCBI taxonomy): domain Eukaryota; kingdom Viridiplantae; phylum Streptophyta; class Magnoliopsida; order Poales; family Poaceae; genus Hordeum; species Hordeum marinum. Next base: position 212,183,986 of record CM039672.1, on the reverse strand, counting down.
GTTGACCGGACCCAAAACAGAGTAAGCGCGCAGCCAATCATGGCAAGGTTCCCGTGCGTGCAGGTTGTCCATACAGAAGTCAAAATCGTCCAAGGAAAATAACTTCATAGCAGGAATTCACTTGGGGTTTTGCAACTTATCTTTTCCTTGTTGTACTCCTTCCGGCAAGATTTTTTTTGAACGTCGCCCGTAGGTATCCATACCACCATCCCCCCCCCCCCCCCGGCAAAGCTGCATGCGAGGTAACCTTCTGTCTTTTGAGAAAAAGAAAGAAGAGAAAATATGGATGTGGAACCTTGGCGGTCTGTTAGCTCTTGCCGAGAGTAAGTGTAATGCAATATCCCAAACAAACATGCACATAAGTAAACATGAGAATCAATAAGATTTGCGGAACACTTAGCTTTATTCAACTACGCACAAGGTCTGCGTCTGGCTTTGTACCAAGGATTACATGCTTCAGCGGCAAGACTTGTACAAAAGGTGGTTGCCGGGAGGCCCAACAATCGCGCCTCATGGGTAGAACTTGCGAAGATATTCGATACTCCAGGAGTTGCTCACTGGGATGACATCTTCGGTCTCCAGGCGGACTGCGCCAGGCCTGGTGACTCGTACTACCTGATAAGGGCCTTCCTTCCCACTTTGGCGTCAACTTGTTGGAATTCTTGGTGGACTGAATGCAACGAAGAACAAGGTCACCTTCCTCAAGACTTCGGGCATTAACTTTGCGGCTATGATAGCAGCGCTAAGCTTGTTGGAAGCGTGCAGCTCTCACGGCAGCCTGAAGATGGTCTTCCTCAAGGAGTGTCATGTCATCTTGCCGCAACTGCTCTTGCTCGAGCTCATCATAAGCGAGCACTTGAGGTGACCCGTATATGAGTTTTATGGGGAGAACTACTTCCACCCCATATACGAGGGAGAAGGGAGTCTGGCCGGTAGCTCGATTTGGTGTCGTCCTGATTGACCAAAGAACCACAGGCAACTCATCAATCCAGTGCCTTCCGCACTTGTGCAGCTTGTCGAAAGTTCTTGTCTTGAGGCCTCGCAGCACTTCAGCATTAGCCCTTTCAGCCTGGCTGTTGCTCCTTGGGTGGGCAACAAAGGCAAAACAGATTTTGCCGCCAAGGTCTTGGACATAATGCATGAAGGTGCGGCTCGTGAACTGTGTGTCGTTGTTAGTGATGATCCTGTTGGGAACACCAAAGCGGCCGGCTAGTCCTTTGAAGAACTTGATGGCTGACTGTGTTGTCACCTTTCTCACTGCTTCCACTTCTGGCCACTTTGTGAACTTGTCGATTGCAACATACAAGTACTCAAAGCCTCCGGCAGCGCGGGGAAAGGGGCCCAAGATGTTGAGCCCCCGACAGAAAATGGCTAGGAGAGAGGGATTGTCTAAAGGGCTTGAGCTGGTTGATGCAATTTCTTCGAATGAAACCGGCATGCTTCACACTTGGTTACTAGCGCAGTTGCATCCTGGAGGGCAGTGGGCCAAAAGAAACCTTGCCGGAATGCCTTACCGTCAAGTGCTCTTGATCCTATGTGGCAGCCACATATGCCTCCATGTATCTCTGCCAACAGCTCCAGTCCAACCTTCCGAGAAACACACTTGAGTTTCACACCATTTTGTCTCTTTCTACATAGGACGTTGTCCACGAACTGGTACATATTAGACCGGCAGGCTACTTTCTCTGCTTCCTCTTGTTCCTCGGGGAGTTCTCCTGTTTGAAGGAAATGGACGATGTGTTGCGCCCATGCTGGAGCCTGGGCCTCGACAACAAGGACTAAAGCCATATCCTCTGTCGGGGAAGCATTTGTTTCAACGACAAGGGCTCGAGGTTCTGCCGGAGCCTGTTGTCCCCCAGCAAGCCTGGCGGGAGCGTGTGCTTCCACGGCAAGAGCCTGAGGCTCTGCCGGAGCGCGGCTCTCACCAACAAGCCTGACGTTGTCCCCGGCAACCTCCTCACCGGCGGCTTCTGGGAGCTCTACCCGGAAATACTTGCTGGAACTCAACTTCCTTCTTTTCTCATGCCTAGTAGATGGTGTCACAAATGGTTGAGTCAGTCGGAGCACGAAAGTTCCTGGTTCCACAGGCAACTTAAGGGCAGCACACTTTGACAGGCCATCAGCAACGTTGTTCTTTGCACACGAAACGTGTTCCATTTGCAGACCGTAAAAACGTTCTTCCAACTTCCTCACTTCCTCTACATAAGCTTCCATCAATGGACTCTGATAATCCTTATTCACTTGCCTGACGACAAGTTGAGAATCACCCCTGACAATGAGTTTCTTGATCCCAAGGTCTGTCGCGATCCTGAGACCGACAAGCAGCCCTTCGTACTCATTTCATTGATCTCTCCCTGGGAAAGTGCATCTGAATCACATATTTGAGGTGCTCTCCGGTGCGTGCGACAAACAGCACTCCAGCACCGGCGTCTTGCAGCGAGAAAGCCCCATCAAAATACATGACCCACTCTTGGTCGGTTTCCTTGTCGGGGAGGGTTGACTCTGGAACTTCTTCATCCGGCGTTGGGGTCCATTCTGCAATGAACTCTGCCAAGGCTCTTCTCTGGATAGTTGAAGATCTTTCGAACTTGAGACCAAAGCTTGACAGTTCCAAAGCCCACTCCACAATCCTGTCGGTAGCTTCTGGGTTCTGCAAGATCCGCTGCAGCGGGAAGCGAGTGACGACGGTGATCTCAGGTGCTTGGATGTAATGGCGCAACTTCCTCGAGGCCATAAAGAGGCCGAAGAGCAACTTTTGCATGGCAGAGTATCTTGACCTAGCCCCCTACAAAAGGGAGCTGACAAAATAGACTGAGCGTAGCATCACCTTCTTCTTCTGAATCTTCTCATTCAACTGCGCAGATCCTTCCTTGTCGGCACCAGACCCTGCCGGGGAATGTCCTGGCTTGTCTCTTGGCGGTCCTGCCATTGCCGCTGCTTCTTTATCAACTTCTATTTCAGCCACTAGTGCAACACTCACCACTTGATTTGTTGCCGCTAGATATAGCAGCAATGGCTCTTGCAGTTTTGGTGCGACTAGTACTGGCGGAGAGGAGAGGTACTGTCACGCCCAAGATGCGGTCCTATCCTTATTTGGCACGAGGGCCTCAAAGGGGATAGAAACGCATCTCGATGCGTTCGCAAGAATGGATATCATTACAAGTACATGTACAGAAGAGATGAGTATATGGAATTGGCTTACACTCACCACAAACTACATCAGAGACACATCAATACAATAACATCTCAAACATCATACATAAGAGCAGGGTTTGACTACGGACGAAATCAAACGATAAAATGACATTCACCCTTGCTATCCCAGGCTGCCGCCTGGAACCCGTCCAAGATTGAAGAAGAAGAAGAACTCCAAGTCAAATCAAGCAACGCGCTCACGTCAAATCATCACATTACCTGCACCTGCAACTGTTGTTGTAGTAATCTGTGAGCCACAGGGACTCAGCAATCTCATTTCCAAGGGTATCAAGACTATTAAAGCTTAATAGGTGAGGTATGGTTAAGTGGTGAGGCTGCAGCAAGCGACTAAGCATATATTTGAGTGGCTAACTTCCGAGTATAGAAAATAAAGTATGGTGGTCTACGCATATCGGACATGAACTAGAATTGATCACTAACTGATCCTGAACACCTACTTACGTCAATCATAACCCCACCGTGTTCTCTTCCGGATAAGGACTCACAAGAAGAGACAGTCACGGTTACTCACACGGTTGGTGTATTTTATTAGAGTTTACTTCAAGTTTGCTATGACCGAGTGTTAAACAAATTATCCATGTTTGCTACATAACCGCGGGCACGACTTCTCGAAAAGATTTAACCCTGCAGGGGTGCTCCAACTCATCCATCAGCGAGAATAACCTCCACCACGGATCTCGTGATCATCCTAGGCGATTTCAAAGGAAATCCAACACCTCGAGATAGCCCGAAGAAAATCAGAGTTCCTCACTCAAGACGTTCGAAAAAGGTAAAACAAATCCAGCAAGGCCGCCCGACGTGTCGACGAACCCGATAGGAGCCGCGTATCTCGTTCTCAGGACACGACAGATGTGACTAGCTACAGGGAAAACCAATCCTCAAGTTGCCTCGAGGCGGCCCCGTAGGCAGCCCATTTTGGACTAACACTCATGAGGAGCACTGGCCCGGGGGTTGATTAAAATTTTCCATGGGGTCCGGAAAAATATCCCCTATGCAAGTTCATTAATTATTAGGCAAATGTAGTACCAATGTTGGGCCTTGCCAGACAAGTTTTAATCTAACCCGAAAATCAAGGGGGTCCCCATAACAACCCCGAGCATGTTAGGAGCGCTCATTTATGGAACATAACACCGGTTCACAAGTAACTAGGGGCGGTAAGAGTGGAACAAAACACCGAGCAAAAGGCCAAGCCTTCCACCTTTACCAAGTATATATGTGCATTAAATTAAATAGCAACAATATTGTGATATGACAAAAAAAAGTCCAAGTTGGCACATGGAAGCACTTGCACCTGCAGCTAGCAACGCTATAAGAGGGGCTGAGCAAGCGGTAACATAGCCAAACAATGTTTGCTGGGATGTGAAGAGGTTAGAGGCTTATCATGGCAGTGTTGGGAGGCTTATCAAACAAGTGGTAGGTAGCGAGACATAACGATAAAAAGACGAGACAACTAGCATGGCAATGATAGTAATGGTATCCAGGGAAATGAGTCATCTTGCCTGAGATCCCGCTCGGAAGAAGAATGAGTCCATGAAGAAGACGAACCAACGTAGTCGAACGAATCCTCACACTCCGAACGCTTTCGGAACTCTATCGAGAAGAAGCAATCCGAAACAAACAATCAACACAAGATACACCACAACATATGCAAAACACGATGCACAACAAATATGATACATGTCCGGTTTAATATGCAATGCATGACAAATCTCAACAATCAAAGACTACACATTAAGTGAAGCTCAATATGCAACGAGTTACATATAGACGAATCTCCACATTCGAAATATTTAGTTCACTCCCGTTAGGTACACGATAATATTAAATGCTGTTAAACATGGCAAGAGATGAAGCATAAGTAAACTAACTATCTAGGCATTTTAAATAAGGCCGGAAACAACTTATAGCATTTCCGAAATGACTCCATGTGTTAATTTATGAATTTGGTACAGATCTGAACTAATCATATTTTATATTTGTTAAACAGCAAAATAAATATCACCATGTTATTCTACACGTTATTCTAGTCGATTTACATATAGAACATCTCAAACGGAGCTACGGACTAAAAGATATGAGCAACACAAGATGCACATGTCATGAATGCAAATGCATGGGAAAAGCAATCACAAACATCTCAAATCATGAATGCAACAAGTTGTTATGAAATTACATGAGATTCTAAGCAAGTTTCACATATGGAATGTCCAAAACGGAGCTACGGTTCAACCACAATCATCAAAACAAGTTTTAGTTGAAATCTGCCAAAAACAGCAACATAGCATTTTGAACATATGAAAACAACAAGTTACAATAATCTAAAATAGACAAACTAAGTATGGGGCAATAGCATACAACATCCACTTCATTTCATCTTCACATATCATATTCAAAACATGCATGGATCACTAGGTAGGAAGCTCACAAGAAGGCTACTTGATAACAGTTTCAGACTTATGAAAATAGCAGTTTTTGACAGTGCAGTTTTATCACGAAGACATATTGACAGCAGTAAAACTATATGCTACAAATCATAAAATGGCATGAAACTTAACAGCATAGTAGAGGACAATATTAACAACAAATAACTCCATTACACCTATCACAAAAGAGGTCTAGATCACTAGCAAATCACATGGCAAGACAGCAACAAAAATAACAGATTCAGACTTAGAAATATTTTGGTCCCTCAAAATAACAGATTTTTATAGCAAGTTGACAACACCAAAACAACACCTAAACATGCATTTCTATTACAAGAAAAAATGTCCATGGGCTAGGACACATATCAAAGAGCAACTTTCATGTTGAAAAATAATTCATATCATGCCCGGATTAATTCCTACGAAAATGACAAAAGGGCATCACGATGAAAATGACATGCACTCAAACATGCGGGTATTAGGCCTAACCAAGTTAAAGCAATCCGTCAATGCAAAAATAAATGCAAACATGATACCAACAGTTTTATTCATGCATGAAAATGCGGTGCGAAAGAGATGGACATTTTTAATATATGAATTTATTAATTCCGATGCATGTTAACTAAATATGCATAATGCAATAAATATGAGAAATATGCAAAATGACATGTTAAATAATTTTTAGGCATGGGTGCAAATGGCATAATATTAATCTACGTTTAATTCTAAACACTTTCATGTTGAAACTATATCAATACGATGCACGGATATTTATTTATAGACGTTATAATACCGTAATAAATAAATAAAAACAAAGAAAGAAAGAAAAAAAGAATAAAAAAAGAACAAAAGGGGGTTGGGCTGGCTCACCAATGGGCCTGGCCCAGTCAGCAGGCAGAGGAGGCTAGGGAGGCTGGGCCTGCTGGCGCTGGCCGGCCCACGAGCGGGCGAGCGCAGGCGCACGCGCGAGCGCAGCGGCTCGTCCCTGCCGCTCGTGCCCGAGCTCCACCGGCGGCGGCGGCGAGGCAGGGCCCCGGCGGGATGGCCACGCCGAAGGGCGGCGCGGAGGCGCGGATCGGGGCGAGGGAAGCCGGATCTGGGGCGAAGGGAGGCCGGCGACGGCGACGGAGCTCGGCGGCGGCTCGGGCGCCATCCATGGCGGCCGGAACTACAGAAGAAGAGGCCATGGGGGGTCAGGGAGGAAGAGAAAGAGAGGAAAGGGAAGAGGGAGAGGGCAGCGAGGTCCTCCGGCAACCGGCGACCGCGGCGGCGAGGTGCTGCTCCGGCGGCTTCGGCCAGATCCGGCGAGGTCCATGGGGAGAGGAAGGAGAAGCTGCCATGGGAGGCTCGGGAGAGCTCCGGAGAGCTCCGGAACGATCGATTCGGGCCCGGATCGGCTCGAACGGGCCCAGATGGGCTCGGGCAGGCTTGGTGGCTGGAGGAGGGAGAAGGAGGGGGCTGGCTAGGGTTAGGTTTGCACGCGGAACGATGTGGGACTATATATAGGGTAGGGCTAGGGTTAGATGGCACTGTCCGTTTTCGGACTGTCGGGTGTCGGTCCGACGGTCCGGAAGCGGAGGGTCGGGCTGCGGCTCTGTGCAGAGGGCTAAGAGGGGAAGAGAGAGAGAAGTCTGCGACCCGTGGCACGACGATCGAAAACACCGAGAAACGACTGACGAACGTGTGATAAACTACCGATAACCTCACTCCTATAGATGACCGACAGGGCATCAAACGAACTCAGAACACGACAAAAATGGACGGGCGGTCTACCTATGCCATAACAAGACCGCACGACAAGTTTCAACTTGATCCGAGAATATTTTTGCGCGCGCTTAAAAACGATTTTATTTAAAAGATGTCGCGGGCGCATGCATGTGTGGCTGGTCTCGAAGTGGGCAACGGCGAAACGGAGAGAACCGACAACTACGAACGAATGCAAGTTTTCGAAAATGGGCGATGATGCAATGCAGATGATGCGAACGATGCGATGACGAATGCAACACACAAACGAAACACAGACGAAAATGGAAATAAAAGGGGAATCTTCTGGAATCTTCTGGAACGTTGGTCCCGGGCTGTCACAACTCTCCTCCACTACACGAGGATCTCGTCCCGAGATCTAGAATGAAAAGGGGGAGAGGAAAGCAAAAGGTAAAACTTAGTTGCTTCTTTGACAAACGAGTGAAACCAATGATCATTCAAGGTTGGAAAGATGAGGAATGACAGGAGGAACAAGCAAGAATTCACAGAAAATTTCGGCAACACTTTGGTAGGAAAGAGGGGCAAAGATTAGATATGATGGAAACAAATTGAAAATGAGGCACCAAACTTCAGTTGGAAAAGATTCAAACTTCAGAGATGGAAGGAAGATGAAAAGATTTCACAACACTCCGGTTAATGAATAAGCAAGAAAGAACATAATCTTGACAAGCATGATAATAGATTGAAGGGAGCAACAACACAAGGCCTCCGGAACAAAAGAATAGAATTTAGATCTTGAAGAGAAGAGAACTGAAAAGAAATGGCAACTTCTAGCACAAATGGATTTGAGAAGCACGGATGAACGGAGTTGTTGAAACACCAACAACGAAAAGAACAGCTTGTTGTGGGCTTATAAACAACATCTCAAAATAATGAGGTGACAACTTGCCACAACAGAAATAATTGATTGACTGAGAGCAACAAGATAAGCAAGCTTCTTTCACCAAGAGGAGGAGAAAACTTGAATCATTTAACACCAAGAAAATGATTGTTGCTATCATGGTTAAATCCAACCCAAGATAACTCCGAGAAAACGTGATGGGTTTACTTATCTTTTCTTGACAATCTTCCTTTAAGACTCCTCATAATTAAGAATTTAATAATACCATCTGAAAAGACAAGGAGAATGAATTGAATTTAGACATCCAAGATAAGGAACACTTGAGCACCTCCAACAAGAATATTGCAGAACACTTGAAAATGAAAGAAATATTGATGAACCACCATGAAGAACCTCCAGCAAGAACTCTGAAACAAAAGGATGATAGAAAGAATTGAAGGATGCAAAATGAACAAGATTGAGACCTTGCTATGAACTAGAAGAAGCTTCGGGACAGGATACTTGAGGGGGAAAAACTAGGAACTCCGGAAAGAAAGATGACCACTTGGGATAAGGAATTTGATATCATGAACAACTCCGGAAGGAGAATTGAAATCACTTGATGAAACAAGAATAAGAATTATGATATGACTATCCTTCATCAAGTTAAATTGATGACAAGCAACGGATTCACACATCACTTATTCTTCTTGCAAAAGAATGAAGAGAGAGAGAGAGATCACAAACTTGAAGAGGTCTTGCACGAGAACATCGGAAGAATTCGAAACAAAAGAGAATAAGCCAATGAATGATATAGCATGAGAACTTAGAGAGCATGATCCACCTGATAGAAAACTTCACAAGGCACCGGAAAGAATTGGGAACAAAGAGAACACATGAGGATGAAGAGATCAAGACTTGCCTAATAGAAACTGAACAAGGCACCGGAATAATTGAGATACGAACGAAGGAACAACAATTGAGAAGAATTGAGAACGAAAGCTGAAAGCTGAGAACGAAGAAATCTTCTGAAATGATGGCCTTCGGAGGATGAAGAAATGAAAAGAACTCTGAAAGCCCCAGATAGATATGGGAGAAATCTCTCGTGATCAAAAACAATTGAGATGATAACAACAAGCTGAAACCATGAATCCTTGGAAGAACGAACAAAGATTTAAGAGAACCACTCCTTCGGTCTTCAATGCTGAGAATGATGACGAGAAACAACACCACGAATTACTAAGACACTCCGGAACAAAGAATAAAGCAAAGGTTGAGCCAACCATGAAAATGATTTAGAAGCGGACTTCGAGAAGGCATATGACTGATGAAATTCATTCTTCCGTCATATTGAAAAGAACTTGAGGACATCTCCGGAAAAGATTAGAAGAGTCAGGTAGGATCCTGGGAAAGACCTGTGGGTTATGGGCCCACTGAAAAGAAACCATCGTTGAAACAATTGATTAAAAGAGAGACTGCACCGGAACAAATTAAGAACTTGATGATATGAGAGCCTTGAATTTTTTTTAAGAGGACAAGAATGAAAATGAATGTCTTCTGAGATATCTTCAACACTCTGGATAGAATAGAGAGGGATGAAAAAACAAGAGAAGCTTGATGAAGAATTCCAACATGGGAGAGCAAAAGGAAATGAAAATGATATGATGAACACCAAGAACTTGAATTGAATCCACCAGAAAAGAAAAGAAAGATGAATACAACTAAATGATAACTTCAGCACTGAGCATCTTCATGAAGAATCACCGGAGAAGACTAACAATGAGAACAGGAACATGAGGATAGATCCTGGAATGACACTCTTGAGAATATTCACAAAGAATCACCAGAAGCAAGATAGAAGATAAGATAGCGGAAGCATTACATCAATAGAAAATACACTTGGATGAGAATTCAATCATTGAAGAAAAAGGGAGGGAGGGCGGGAAAAACAAAGAAAACTTGGAACAGATGAGACAACTCCGGGAAGAATAAGAGGATTGATCTTGCAATATTGAAGAGGAAAGGATATCTTGAAGAGAAGCACACCGGTTGAGAAGAATTGATATGATAACTTGATTGAGCACAAGAATTAGCAGTCCCACAGAAATATGAGAACACTACTTAGCAAGATATGAATTCACCACTTGACATCGAAGCAACACGAATTACCATATTCAAAAAAACAAAGGATAAGGCTTACGAAACAAGCCAGACAAATACATACCCACTATGCACTTGTTGGAAAGATAATTCTAGGTAACTACTTGAATTCCCACCTAAGAACTTCCGAAAACTTTCTTGTTTATGCGATTCGGGTTGCGGAATCAGGAACCTGCCCTAGGCAATCAGCTGCAGCTGCATCTGCAACCTTGCACACCATAATTCAAGAAATTTCGCAAACTCGTCTAATCTCGAATCCTCGAACTCACAACGATACTAAACCATGGTGGTACCCCGGACGCCTCCCCAGTACTGGGTGACTCCAACCTTATCTCACCATGATAAGTATTGAAGCAATTTCGAACATTCTCCGTCCTGAGATACTAAGAAAACTGAATGATAATGATGTGCCAACATTCCTCGAAGCTCAACTCCCCGGAAGAAATCAAGTCAGACAGGAGGCACCAAGACAGAACCCTGTCACATCGGCATCATATAGTTTCCAAAATACCCGCGTGATCCTAAATTATTATTTTTGAGCGAGAAGAGGAGTAGAACCAAAATTCCTAAGTCGAATACCTCACCAGAGCATAGAAGAGGAGTAAAAAGAATCCTACTCTCCGGTATAACTAGACTAAAACAGTTTTACTAGACTCGACTCGGCCAAGTTCGATCAATCAAGGGGGCTCCTAGGTCAGTACAGGCTCTGATACCAACTTGTCACGCCCAAGATGCGGTCCTATCCTTATTTGGCACGAGGGCCTCAGGGGATAGAAACGCATCTCGATGCGTTCGCAAGAATGGATATCATTACAAGTACATGTACAGAAGAGATGAGTATATGGAATTGCCTTACACTCGCCACAAGCTACATCAGAGACACATCAATACAATAACATCTCAAACATCATACATAAGAGCAGGGTCCGACTACGGACGAAATCAAACGATAAAATGACATCCACCCTTGCTATCCCAGGCTGCCGCCTGGAACCCATCCAAGATTGAAGAAGAAGAAGAAGAAGAAGAAGAAGAACTCCAAGTCAAATCAAGCAACGCGCTCACGTCAAATCATCACATTACCTGCACCTGAAACTGTTGTTGTAGTAATCTGTGAGCCACAGGGACTCAACAATCTCATTTCCAAGGGTATCAAGACTATTAAAGCTTAATAGGTGAGGTATGGTTAAGTGGTGAGGCTGCAGCAAGCGACTAAGCATATATTTGAGTGGCTAACTTACGAGTATAGAAAATAAAGTATGGTGGTCTACGCATATTGGACGTGAACTAGAATTGATCACTAACTGATCCTGAACACCTACTTACGTCAATCATAACCCCACCGTGTTCTCTTCCGGATAAGGACTCACAAGAAGAGACAGTCACGGTTACTCACACGGTTGGTGTATTTTATTAGAGTTTACTTCAAGTTTGCTATGACCGAGTGTTAAACAAATTATCCATGTTTGCCACGTAACCGCGGGCACGGCTTCTCGAAAAGATTTAACCCTGCAGGGCTGCTCCAACTCATCCATCACAAACTAACCACACTCAGCGAGAATAACCTCAACCACGGATCTCGTGATCATCCTAGGCAATTCCAAAGGAAATCCAACACCTCGAGATAGCCCGAAGAAAATCAGAGTTCCTCACTCAAGACGTTCGAGAAAGGTAAAACAAATCCAGCAAGGCCGCCCGACGTGTCGACGAATCCGATAGGAGCCGCGTATCTCGTTCTCAGGACATGACAGATGGGACTAGCTACAGGGAAAACCAATCCTCAAGTTGCCTCGAGGCGGCCCCGTAGGCAGCCCATTTTGGACCAACACTCATGAGGAGCACTGGCCCGAGGGTTGATTAAAATTTTCCACGGGGTCCGGAAAAATATCCCCTATGCAAGTTCATTAATTATTAGGCAAATGTAGTACCAATGTTGGGCCTTGCCAGACAAGTTTTAATCTAACCCGAAAATCAAGGGGGTCCCCATAACAACCCCGAGCATGTTAGGAGCGCTCATTTATGGAACATAACACCGGTTCACAAGTAACTAGGGGCGGTAAGAGTGGAACAAAACACCGAGCAAAAGGCCAAGCCTTCCACCTTTACCAAGTATATATGTGCATTAAATTAAATAGCAACAATATTGTGATATGACAAAAGAAAGTCCAAGTTGGCACATGGAAGCACTTGCACCTGCAGCTAGCAACGCTATAAGAGGGGCTGAGCAAGCGGTAACATAGCCAAACAATGTTTGCTGGGATGTGAAGAGGTTAGAGGCTTATCATGGCAGTGTTGGGAGGCTTATCAAACAAGTGGTAGGTAGCGAGACATAACGACAAAAAGACGAGACAACTAGCATGGCAATGATAGTAATGGTATCCAGGAAAATGAGTCATCTTGCCTGAGATCCCGCTCGGAAGAAGAACGAGTCCATGAAGAAGACGAACCAACGTAGTCGAACGAATCCTCACACTCCGAACGCTTTCGGAACTCTATCGAGAAGAAGCAATCTGAAACAAACAATCAACACAAGATACACCACAACATATGCAAAACACGATGCACAACAAATATGATACATGTCCGGTTTAATATGCAATGCATGACAAATCTCAACAATCGAAGACTACACATGTTGGAAAATAATTCATATCATGCCCGGATTAATTCCTACGAAAATGACAAAAGGGCATCACGGTGAAAATGACATGCACTCAAACATGCTCAAATGACAAAACTAAATGCACAGATAATTTCTATGGATTTTTCTACCCCGAAAACATATATAATATGATTAGGTTCATGTAGAAAGTTAATCACAATTAAATATGCGGGCATTAGGCCTAACCACGTTAAAGCAATCCGTCAATGCAAAAATAAATGCAAACATGATACCGACAGTTTTATTCATGCAAGAAAATGCGGTGCGAAAGAGATGGACATTTTTAATATATGAATTTATTAATTTCGATGCATGTTAACTAAATATGCATAATGCAATAAATATGAGAAATATGCAAAATGACATGTTAAATAATTTTTAGGCATGGGTGCAAATGGCATAATATTAATCTACCTTTAATTCTAAGCACTTTCATGTTGAAACTATATCAATACGATGCACGGATATTTATTTATAGACGTTATAATACCGCAATAAATAAATAAAAACAAAGAAAGAAAGAAAAAAAGAAAAAAAGAAAGAAAAAAGAACAAAAGGGGGTTGGGCTGGCTCACCAATGGGCCTGGCCCAGTCAGCAGGCGGAGGAGGCTAGGGAGGCTGGGCCTGCTGGCGCTGGCCGTCCCACGAGCGGGCGAGCGCAGGCGCACGCGCGAGCGCAACGGCTCGTCCCTGCCGCTCGTGCCCGAGCTCCACAGGCGGCGGCGGCGAGGCAGGGCCCCGGCGGGCTGGCCACGCCGAAGGGCGGCGCGGAGGCGCGGATCGGGGCGAGGGAAGCTGGATCTGGGGCAAAGGGAGGCCGGCGACGGCGACGGAGCTCGGCGGCGGCTCGGGCGCCATCCATGGCGGCCGGAACTACAGAAGAAGAGGCCATGCGGGGTCAGGGAGGAAGAGAAAGAGAGGAAAGGGAAGAGGGAGAGGGCAGCGAGGTCCTCCAGCAACCGGCGACCGCGGCGGCGAGGTGCTGCTCCGACGGCTTCGGCCAGATCCGGCGAGGTCCATGGGGAGAGGAAGGAGAAGCTGCCATGGGAGGCTCGGGAGAGCTCCGGAGAGCTCCGGAACGATCGATTCGGGCCCGGATCGGCTCGAACGGGCCCAGATGGGCTCGGGCAGGCTTGGTGGCTGGAGGAGGGAGAAGGAGGGGGCTGGCTAGGGTTAGGTTTGCACGCGGAACGATGTGGGACTATATATAGGGTAGGGCTAGGGTTAGATGGCACTGTCCGTTTTCGGACTGTCGGGTGTCGGTCCGACGGTCCAGAAGCGGAGGGTCGGGCTGCGGCTCTGTGCAGAGGGCTAAGAAGGAAAGAGAGAGAGAAGTCTGCGACCCGTGGCACGACGATTGAAAACACCGAGAAACGATCGACGAACGTCTGATAAACTACTGATAACCTCACTCCTACGGATGACCGACGGGGCATCAAACGAACTCAGAACACGACGAAAATGGACGGGCGGTCTACCTATGCCATAACAAGACCGTACGACAAGTTTCAACTCGATCCGAGAATATTTTTGCGCGCGCTTAAAAACGATTTTATTTAAAAGATGTCACGGGCGTGTGCATGTGTGGCTGGTCTCGAAGTAGGCAATGGCGAAACGGAGAGAACCGGCAACTATGAACGAATGCAAGTTTTCGAAAACGGGCGATGATGCAATGCAGATGATGCGAATGATGCGATGACGAATGCAACACACAAACGAAACACAGACGAAAACGGAAATAAAAGGGGAATCTTCTCGAATCTTCTGGAACGTTGGTCCCGGGCTGTCACAGGTACTTCTTTAAATCCCGTAGCATTGCCTCTGCTTCCGGAGTCCATTTCATCGGACTTGCCTTCTTCAAAATTTTGAAAAAGGGCACAGAGCGCTCAGCATATTTTGAGATGAACCTACTCAGAGCAGCAACGCAGCCGACAAGACGACGCACATCCTTGACACGTCTTGGTGCTTCAATTTGCTCAATTGCTTTGATCTTGTCGGGATTTGCTTCAATTCCATGTTAAGATACAAAGAACCCGAGAAGCTTGTCGGATGGGACACTGAACACACACTTCTTAGGGTTGAGCTTCATGTTGATCTTGCACAGATTTGCAAATGTTTCTTCTAGGTCTGATATGAGCATAGCCTTGTCCTTGGTTTTGACCACTATGTCATCCATATAAGCCTTCATATTTCTATGTAGCTAGGGCTCAAAACCAATCTGGACCGCTCTTGCAAATGTAGAACCAACACTTTTCAACCCGAAAGGCATACGCAAAAAGCAATAGTATCACATGGGGTGATAAATGTGGTCTTCTCCTCGTCTTTCTTGGCCATGAAAATCTGATGATAGCCTGAATAGGCTTCAAGGAAAGACAACAAGTCACAGCCGGCCGTGGAGTCCACAATCTGGTTGATGCGCGACAAGGGAAAAGGATCTTTGGGGCAGGCTTTATTGATGTCTGTGAAGTCAATGCACAGACTCCATTTTCCATTCGCTTTGTGCACTATAACTGGATTGGCCAACCACGTTGGATGAAGTACTCCTCTGATCAAGCCAGTCGCTTCTAATTTCTTGATCTCTTCGGCAATGAAGTGTTGCCGCTCCAAAGCCTGCTTCCCGACCTTTTGCTTGACGGGCCGTGCGTGTGGACAGACGGCAAGGTGGTGCTCGATCACCTTCCTGGGAACACCAGGGATATCAGATGGTTGTCATGCAAACACATCGACATTCGCCCGAAGGAAGGCGACGAGCGCGCTTTCCTATTTGTCGTCAAGGGTGGAACTTATGGTGAAAGTTCTTCCCGTGCCATCCTCCTTGGTGGGCACCTTCTTAGTCTCTGGTGGAGCTTCCTTGAACTTCTTCCTCTTGCCAATGGAGCTCTCCGGCACATCATCAACAGGAGCACGGCACCTCGAGGAGGTGTGCTCGCCGAAATGTGTGCCAGAGGCCTTGCCGGTCTTCTTCCCCTCGGGAGCTTCAACAGCAGGAGCAAGTGCCTTGGCGGTAGGTGTTGCAACTGCCTCCCTATAGAGTTGGTCGGCACAGATAAGTGTGCCTTTCTTGTCGGAGTTGATCGTGATGACGCTCATTGGCCCGGGCATCTTCAACACATTGTAAGCAAAGTGGGTGGCCGCCATGAACTTGGCCAGTGCTAGTCGACCAATGATACCGTTGTATGACAATGAGATCTTGGTGATGTCAAAAATGATCTTCTCTGTCCCGAAATTGATATCACTGCCAAACGTCACCGGCGGTGTGATTTTGCCCTTCGGCTGAGTCCTCCCTGAATTGACCCCTTGGAAAGCGCATGTTGGCTCAAGATCTTCATCAGGAATTTGCAGCCTCTGGATGACATCAGGTGAGATCAGGTTCAGGCTGGCCCCACTGTCGACTAGCATCTTTGTCACCTTGAGGTTGTGAATTGTTGGCGAAACCAACAGTGGCAGACACCCGACCGCAGTTGTGCGATCAGGGTGATCCTCGGCGTCAAAAAGGATAGGAGTGTTGGACCACTTCAGAGGTCTCTGAGCACCGATAGAGGGATCCGCCGCGTTAACCTCGCGCCCACTGTTTAAGTTGGCCGTGAGAGAAATGCGACGAGGTACCTCCCTCAATGCACATCATCTTTGTAGCCTTCTAGAACTCATGCTCGCTAGACTCGTCGTCCTCTTCGACGTCATCATCATGACCTTCTTGCTTGTCGCAGCCGCGAGCGGGCCGGTCTTTTGTTGTTTGGGCTTGCCGCGGTGACCTCCTCGGCCAACACGCTTCTTCCCGGACCTCTCCGAACCATCCTAGCCCTTCTCCTTGTCTTGCCCTCATACTCGGATTTTTGCTTCTCGGCAAGCTTCTCAACTTGCCGGCAGTCCTGGAGATCGTGGCCCTTGGTGCGATGGATCTTGTAATACTGCTTGACGGAGCCTTCCGGCTTGTCGGCAGCCGCCATTGCCTGGCAGGAGGTGCACCCGGCAACATCCTTGCCGAGGTCATCAACCTTGCCCTTCTTGGCGGTACCGGGGTTGCCAAATCCCTCGACGGCAAGCACGGCCTTGCCCTTATGCTTCTTGTTACACCGTCGGCCCTTCTTTACCGGGGTGGCAGTGTCTTCATCCTCAGAGTCGACCCCTGCACCAGCGTCCTCTCCAGGGAGCCTCCTCCCTTCTTCAGCGCAAGCACATTTATCTGCCAGAGCATAAAGCTCGGCAACATCCCTGACCTTGTTGGAACGCGCTGATAACAACGGTAGGATGAACGTCTGGTATGTTGTGGTGCACGCGGCTGAACCTTTGGATGTACTTGCGTAAAGTCTCACCCTCCTTCTAAGGGATGATGTGCAAATCGCTCTCTTGACCAGGAGCTTGGCGGCCTCCGATAAAGGCGCCAACAAACTCGTGGCACAGGTCTGCCCAGGAGGCGATGGATCCTTCCGGCAGGTGCATCAACCACGACCTAACATTGGTCTTAAGCACCAAAGGGAAGTAGTTGGCAAGTATCTTGTCGTCGCGAGCCCCGGCAGCCTGCACCGCAATGGTGTAGATGCTCATGAAATATGACGAGTGAGTCTTGCCGTCATACTTTTCCGGGACCTCTGGCTTGAACGTGCGGGAGTTGGGCCACTAGACTTGCCGCAGCTCACAGGTAAACGCTGGACAACCCACCTTGTAAGGTAGGCTGGCAGGATACCCTGGCGCGGGCTTGTCTACAGCAGGGCCCGTGCGCTTATCAGATTGATGGCGCGCTTCCCACCGTCGCTCAATTGTAGTATGAGCGTCTTCCTTGCATCACTCCTGAAGAACTTGACGCTGGTCGCGGCGAGTCCGTGGGTCGGACGACACCGTCGAGTAACCATCGTAAACATCGGTCCGTCGAGTCGGTGACCGGCGTTGTTACTGTGGAGGATAGTGCATCGTGGTTGCTCCTCCTCCGGCCTTCTCACCACTGGCGTGAGCCAGCTCGATGGACCGAAACTTGTCAGCGAGGCTAAGGAGGCTTTGAATGGTGGCTCTCCATTCGTCGAGCTTCTCCGTAGCAGGAGGGAAGTTCAGAAGTAGTTGTGCCCGCGCCATTGCTTCTTCCGACATGGTCGACAGCGAACGGCATGAGGAACGCGAGGTTCTCTGACTTCTAACTGAGTTAGAAGGAGCTCTGCCGCGGTCCCGCGATGGCACGCCGCTCCCACTAGTATGCTGGCGAGCATGCTCCTCCCGCGCACCTTGGGAGTGATGTGTAGGAGCTTTTCCGTGGGGACATTGGCAATCGTGGGTGCCGTGGCACGGCTCTTCGCGCGCGTCCTGGGAAGGTCGCGGCGTAGGCTTCAGCGTGGGTGTCCTTGAAGGTACCATTCCGTCGCCGGCGTTCACCGCACCACCCATAGGCGGTACAACTCCGTCATGAGACCCGGCGGTGCGGGGGTTCCCGCGCCACCATGAGCGTCTCCGCGGCGGGCGTTGCCGCTTGCTTGTCCTTGATCATCGGAGCATTGCGGAAGTTCTGAGCCTCCGCCTCCTCCTCCATCCACGTCTACAACGTCGCCTATTTGTGTAGCTACAGGGACCGCGGACGTGAATGGGCCAACCACCGTTAGGCCCTTCTTCTTGGGGGCCATAGTGATGATGATTATGAAGGAACTGGCGCGCTGATCACCAAATCGGCTTCACACGATCTAGAACCCCTACCTGGCGCGCCAAATATGTCGTGGGGAACGAACACCTATGGGATCGGATGGACCCCTTTATGGTTCGGCGGGGAAGAAGGCCCGCGCAAAGAGCTGATCTGATGAACAACGCGCAGGGATTTTACCCAGGTTCGGCCCGCAAAGATCCGTAAAACAATACTCCTGCTTGGTTGTATTGGATGAGTATTTTTAGGGTTCCAGCTACAGGAGCGCTGTGGATAGCTGCTACACGTATGAGCTAGAAGGTCCAAAGTCAAAAACCAAAAGTCCTCTACTGTAACGCCTTGGGCCTCCTTTTTATACTCTGAAGGGAATCCCAACAGTGGCGTATAGTGCGTACACGGGGTGTATAGAACTACAGTGCTATCATACCTAACACTGTCGGAGTAGGACAAGCGCATTTAATGCACCATCATGCATCTGTGACTGTCCACGGGACAAGATAGGATTATGTACCATCGGCACCGCTTAGCCCCTCCATCGTCGGTGTCGTGACACGTGCCCAGGCGGGGCGACACCTGGCCTGTGCGCTAGCGGGGCCTTGCCGGGGCTTCGCCTTGCCGGGTCTTGTGGGACTTTGCCTTGCCTGAGTGTTTGATGGCCAACCCGGCAAGGTCTTGCCGGGGGTCTTGATTCTCCTATACTTGTATCTAGCAGCTCCCTGTCGGGACTCGTCGCCAGGGTGGCTAGTACTGCTCGTGCACGAGTAAGGGGCACTAGAGATCCCAAAATTCTAGTGCACCAACAAGTTAATTGTGGCATGATGTTATGGTTGTGAGTTGTATGTTGATATGGTGATGTCCTATGGTGCCCTCCATGTCGCGCAAGAGTGAGGGATCCCCGTTGCAGGGTGTTGCAATATGTTCATGATTTTCCAATGGTGGGTTGCCTGAGTGACAGAAGCATAAACCCGAGTAGGTGGGTTGTTGCGTATGGGAGTAAAGGGGACTTGATACTTAAGGCTATGGTTGGGTTTTACCTTATCTTTAGTAGTTGTGGATGCTTGCTAGAGTTCCAATCATAAGTGCATATGATCCAAGTACGGAAAGTGTGTTAGTGTATGCCTCTCCCTCATTGCATATAACAAGTATCTACCGTATCATATTCAATTGCCTAGGGACAATCTTTCTCTTGCGTTACACAAAAAGCTTTGTACGAAACTATTTACTTTTATTGTTCTTTTATTCAAACATCACCTAACGTTTATTTCCATGTTCTTTAGTATCTTGCAAAGTACTTCTAGTTTTATTCCCGCAAAGTAGTTTCATACTTGTTCTAGGTAAAGTAAGCATTAGCGTGCGTAGAGTTGTATCGGTGGTCGATAGAACTTGAGGGAATATTTGTACTACCTTTAGCTCCTCGTTGGGTTTGACACTCTTATTTATCAAAAAAGGCTACAAACGATCCCCTCCACTTGTGGGTTATCATCGGTCAGGTCAGACGGCCTCCAGGAGGAAGCCCCCGAGCCTGGCCTGAGGGAGGTGACGGGGTTTATACCCCTAGGTAGGCCAAAGCAAAGGGTTTTCCCCCTTTCGCTTCAAAGAAAAACTACGTGGTCGGCTGGCCGTGGCCTGTTGGAGGACGTGCAGCGCAAGCCAGTGCCGGCTGGCACCCCGGCCGACTGGTCAAGGAGCCGGTTGGGCCCCCTGTCGGCTGGGCGCGGTCGGTTGCCCACGGGCCGGCTCTTTCATTGACATCAGGACGGACATGCCCCATACCGTCCCTCTGAACCAGGTACGACGACACGACGTGACCGGCACGACGGGCGGCCCTGTGGCTACAGTGGCCGTTTATGCACCGAAGCGCGTGGCTACAGCCCAACCGTCCTAGCCGCTGACCTCGGTGAGCGCGACCGGGTGGGGGAACAGTGCCGACATGCCCTCGCCACTCGATTACCTGCCCCGGCATGGCTATAGTGCCGCCGGCCGTACCGAAGACTTTGGTCGGCTGGCGCTAAATGACGCCCCCCGGGCGGCCCGTGCCGCGGCAGGTGGGCGAGGACCAATCACAGAGCCGGCTAGTAGGCGCCAACGGGAGATGGGACCGCTCGGCCGGTGGGCCCCACCCATGACAAGATGGCGCGAGCGGCGGGACCCTCTGGCTAGCCGGAGAGACTGTCAGTCGGGTCCCCTCACCATTGTACTTATGACATATTGTAAGAGCCGTGGGGTTGTCCTATAAAAAAACCCGAGCCCCCATGCAACAGGGACGGACAAATGGTCGCTCACACACTCCCACGGAACTCTCATTCCCTTCTCTAGTAGTAGAGGAAGACGAGCTGGCTGCTCCTTCTTCCTCCTCTAGACATGGCTCCAGGAGCATCCTTGTACACATACCCATCCATCCAACTAGACCAAGCAGGACTAGGGGTGTTACCTCCCACGGAGGGCCCTGAACCTGGGTACATCGTTTGTCACCACCACTTGTGCCCAATCTCGCACCCAGAGCCCGTCGGCATACTCTGGCCCCAACCACTTATGAAAGCCACCTCATGGCATCTGTCGTGAGAAAACGACAACAGTTGGCACCCACTGTGGGGCCGTACGCGGTGCCGGCCGGATTCATGCTCCGGTCGGGACCCCTCGCCATTCCTTGTCATCGCCGCTCGTCCCGGCGAAACTGTGGGGAGCTCGTGGGGCTTGCCTCAGCACGCCCTGCGGGCAACTCTGTCAACCTCATGGCTGACATCGACGCGCTCATCGAGCGCTTCGGCAGGCTCAGCCTGGCCGAGGCTTCGGCCGCTGACGAGTACCCTGCGGGGGTGCTCGTCTGCGCTGGCCCGCCCACAGTAGTGGGCGCATTCGCTGCGGCTCAGCCTAGCGGGTCCCATGATCGCATGGGGGTGATGGCCATCACTTCCTCCACCACGTCCGGACGGGCGCGGGTCGCGGCTGCCGCCCACGTCGGCACGTCTGACCCGCTCGGTGCGGCCCTCCGAGGCTTGAGCACTCCGATCGCCCCGATGACGAACCCCGACACCGTCGCGGCCGATCTCGAGGCGGCTCGCCGCATCCTATTCGAGGATGCCACCACCCTCGCTACCACGCGGCACTGCATGGAGGCGGCACAGCGGGAGTACGCTTCCGCATATGGACTCACCCCGGCTGGCACGAAGCCCAGCCGGCGTGGGGATGTGCGCGACCGCGGCCGCGTGGTCGCCGAAATCTTCGGCGGGAAAATGCCTGTCTACGACACCCCCACGGCTAACCTGCGGGCTCTCAAGGTGGCCTACGAGGAATTGGCTACCTTGGAGGGCGAAGAGCGTGCCGCCCATGAGCGCCACATCAAGGAGCTCATCAATGCTGCTAACACACAGCAGCATCTGCTCGCAATGGGCAGCGCCGCCAATGAAGGCCCCCGGCCCAAGCACAAGGACACGGGAACAGTCGGCCGCCAGGCAGCCTAGTACTCCTTCTCCCCTTGCGTTTCCGGCGGCCGGGTCGAAACGAACAACCCCCGGCCCTCTCAGACGCCAGGGAGTGAGCAGCCGGCTATTAGCAGCCCCCGAACTCTCGGCTCGGCTTGGACCGCGCGTCCCCCATAGCGAGAACGACGCCCACAACCGCATCGACAAACTCACGCAATCCTCCCTTCTCGAGGAGGAGGGCTCGACTGGTCCGGCCTGCTTTGGCCCTCGGATTCGCACCGAGCCGTTCCCAACCGGCTTCACGCTCCCTAGGGACACCCCAAAATACAACGGGGCCACCAAACCCAAAGACTAGCTGATCGACTACACCACCATGGTGGGCATCGCCAGGGGGAACAAGCGTGTAGCCATTCGCTACGCCCCCTTATGTTGATCGGCTCGGCCCGCACCTGGCTCAACAGCCTGGCGGCCGGCAGCATCAACACTTGGACGGACTTCGAGGAGGCCTTCGTCCGCAACTTCATCGGCACGTACAAGCAGCCTGGCTGTCCCCGTGAACTCGCCATGTGCGTTCAGGGGCCAGACGAATCCCTCCACGACTACCTCACCCGATGGACCGAGCTCCGCAACTCCTACGAGGGGGTGCACGAGGTCCAAGCCGTGCAGTACTTTATCGAGGGCTGCCGGGATGGCACCCCTCTCAAGCAGAAGCTCCTGTGCTCCGAGCCGGCCATGCTCGCTGAGCTCATGACCAAGGCGGACAAATACGCCACGGCCGATTCGGCCATCCGGGTCAAGACGAACCCATCCGTCAAGGCAACGACGATGCCGGACACGACCCGGCCGGCTGCTGACAACCGGCAGCCACAGAACAACAAGCGCAAGAACGGCCAGCCGGATCCCCGCTATGGGAGCCGACAGGTCAATACTGTCGAGGATCAGGAGCCGACTGCCCAGCCTTCCGGTCAGTGCGAGCGCACCGGCAAGGCTGCCTGGCAGCCGAAGCTCACCTTCGAGCAAATGCTTGATCTCCCCTACAAGAACCATTCAGGGACCAAGCCCTCTACGCACACGCTCCGGCATGCAGCTTCTCACAGCGATTGGGCCAGGGGGACGGCCTTCCAGCTCCTCCCGTGCCACCAGCCGGCATGCCGGCCCCGGCCCAAGCGACCGCCCAGGCGCCGGCAACGGCTCCGAATGACGGTCGTCTGATCAACCAGTTCTCTAACCAGGACGGTTGTTGCGTCGTCTTCACCAGTGAAGAGACGGGCAAACACGCTCAGTGCTGGCTCCGCTATGAGGTGAATGCCACCATGTCGGAAACTCCCCAGTTCATGCACTGGTCGGAGAAGCCGGTCACTTGGAGCCAGGCCGATCACCCTGCCGTGATGCCAAATCCCGGCAGTTACACCTTGGTCCTCGACCCCACCATCGCCATCAAGGAGCGAGCCTGCCGCTTCTCGCGGGTGCTGATAGATGGCGGCAGCAGCATCAACATTCTCTACTTCGACACGATGCATAAGCTGGGGGCTGAAGATAGAAGACCTGCAGGCAAGCCGAACGGTTTTCCATGGCATTGTGCCTGGGAAATCTTGCTCCCCTGTCGGCAAGATCACGCTCGACGTCCTCTTCGGCGGACCCAACCATTTCCGCCGCGAGCAAGTGCGGTTTGAGGTCGTGGACCTCGCGAGCCCCTACCACGCGTTGTTGGGCTAGCTGGCTCTTGTGAGCTTCATGGCGGTCCCCCATTATACTTACCTCAAGCTCAAGATGCCGAGCCAAAAGGGGATCATCACCATCAAGGGTGACTACAAGATGTCGCTCGAATGCGCTCGAGACGACAGCCGGCTGGCCGAGGCCCTAGAGATTGTCGAGGAGAAACGGCAGCTCGACCGGCTCGTGGCCCTCGTTGCCAGCCAGTTGGCCATGCCGGCTCCACCCTCGCAATCCACCGGCAAGGCCTCCTTCCAGCCGTCTAAGGACACCAAGCAAATCCCACTCGACCCGGCCAACCCAGCTCAGTGCGTCACCATCGGCTCCCGCCTCGATAGCAAATAGGAAGGCAAGCTCGTCGACTTCCTCCGTGAGAATCAGGACATCTTTGCATGGTCGAGGAAGTTCGCTGAGCACAAACTCCATGTCCGGCCGGACGTCAAGCTGGTCAAGCAACCCCTGGGCCGCTTCTCCGAGGAGAAGCGCCGTACTATAGGAGAAGAGATCGCCCCGCTGCTCGCCGCCGGGTTCATCATGGAAGTATTCCACCCGGACTGGCTGGCCAACCCAGTCCAGGTACTGAAGAAGAACATGACCTGGCGCATGTGCATCGACTACACTAGCCTGAACAAGGCATGTCCCAAGGACCCGTTCGCCCTGCCGCGGATCGATCAAGTCATCGACTCCACGGCCGGCTGCGACTTGCTGTCCTTCCTGGACGCCTACTCAGGCTACCACCAAATCAAGCTGGACCCAGAAGACTGGCTCAAGACCTCCTTCATCACGCCCTTCGGGGCCTACTGCTACATCACCATGCCCTTCGGCCTGAAGAATGCTGGCGCCACCTTCCAATGATGCATGCAGAAGTGCCTCCTGCCTTAGATAGGAGGAACATCCACGTCTACGTCGACGACATCATCGTCAAAACCAAGAAGCACTTCAGCCTCCTCGATAACCTTCGGGAGACCTTCGCGAACCTACGCGAGTTCAAGATCAAGCTCAACCCGGAGAAGTGTGTCTTCGACGTCCCCGTCGGACAACTCTTGGGTTTCTTCGTGTTCGCCCGTGGCGTCGAAGCTAACCCCAAGAAGATCAGCGCGATCGAGCGCATGCCGAAACCGACCCGGCTTCACGACGTCTAGAAGTTCACCGGCTGCCTCGCCTCGCCTAGCCGGTTCATCAGCCGGTTGGGAGAGAAGGCCCTGCCCCTCTGCGGGCTCCTTCACAAGACGGCTCTGATCGAGCCGGGTCAAACCAAGAGGTCCGGTGCTTTCGATTGGCCTGACGAGGTACACGAAGCCTTCCGTAGCCTCAAGAAGGCTCTCACCCATGCGCCCATCCTGGCCGCGCCGACCGAGAAGGAACCGCTGCTCGCCTACATCACGGCGACCACCCGCGTCATCAGCGTCGTTCTGGTGGTCGAGCGGCCAGAGGAGGGCAAGTCCCTGCTGGTCCAGCGACCCGTCTACTACCTCAGTGAGGTCCTCTCCGCGTCCAAGCAGAACTACCCCCACTATCAAAATATGTGCTACGACGTATACTTCGCCGCCAAGAAGGTCAAGCAATACTTCCAAGAGCATACCATTACCGTGGTGAGCACGGCCCCGCTTGGCGAGATCATGAGCGGTCGGGACTACACCGGCCGGATCGCCAAGTGGGTCATCGCCCTTGCTGACCATAAGATCCGGTACGAGCCAAAAACCACCATCAAGTCATAGGCGTTGGCGGATTTCCTCGTCGACTGGGCGGAGACGGAGTTCGCCCGCCTCCCCCAGACTCCATGCATTGGCGCATGCACTTCGACGGCTCAAAAATGAGGACCGGCCTGGGTGCCGGCATAGTCCTCTCCTCCCCAAAAGGTGATCAGATAAAATATGCCCTACAGATCCACTTCGCTGCCTCCAACAACGTGGCTGAGTACGAGGCCATCGTCCATGGCCTCCGGCTCGCCAAGGAGATCGGCATCACGCGCATCCTCTACTTCGGCGACTCCAACCTCGTGGTGCAGCAAATCTCTGCTGAATAGGACGCCAGGGACGCTAACATGGCCAGCTACCGCTTCCTCGTACAATAGCTCACCGACTCCTTTGAGGGTTGTGAGTTTCATCATGTCCCACGGGCGGACAACGAGGCGGCGGATGCGCTGGCGAAGATTGGCTCCACCCGGCAGGCCATCCGAGCCGGCGTCTCCCTCAAATGGCTGCTCAAGTCGTCGATCAAGCCTTCCCCAAAATTGGAGTCAATCTTCGTACCGTCGGGTGTCGCCGGCCCATCGAAGGCCCCGGCCGCCTCTCCGGCAACTTCACCGCCGACTCTCGAATCATCGGCCGCCCAGCCGGCTCCGATCGAGCCGGCGGCGCCCGAGGGGGCCAGCCCTGGCTGCACGGCTGTCATGGTGATCACCAACCAGCCGGCCCTGGGGGCCGGCGAGCCAAACCTAGGGGCTGGCCAACCAGTCTCGGGGGCTCCCGAGCCGGTCCCGCGAGCTGGAAAACCGGTCCCAGGGACTGATCAACCAGTCCCGGGGGCTCCCGAGCCGGCCGCCGTCGCGGCCCCCTTGTGGGCCCAACCCATCTTAGCGTTCCTTTGGCGGGGCGAGCTGCCTCTGGATGAGGCTCTGGCTAGGCAAATCCAGTGCTGGGCCACGGCCTACGCCATCATCAACAATGAGCTCGTCCACAGCAGCACCACCGGCGTCTTCCAGTGATGCATCGAGTCGGAAAAGGGTCTGGAGATCCTCCTCAACATTCATCAGAGTGAGTGCGGGCATCATGCTGCCTCCCGGACCCTAGTGGCTAAGGCTTTCCGCCACGGCTTCTTCTGGCCGATGGCTCTCGACGCGGCCAAGAAATTGGTCGACGAGTGCAAGGGTTGCCAACGCTTCAGCGCACAAAGCCACCTGCCGGCAACGGCCCTCCAAACCATCCCCCTCTCGTGGCCTTTCACCGTTTGGGGGTTGGAAATGGTGGGCCCATTCAAGACTGCTCGAGGAGGCATGACACAATTACTGGTGGCCATCGACAAATTCACCAAGTGGATCGAGGCGCGACCAATCAAGAAGCTGGACGGCCTCATGGCTGTCCGGTTCATCGACGACATCACGGTACGATATGGCGTTCCCCATAGGATCATCACCGACAATGGCACCAACTTCGCCAAGGGCGCACTCGCGCGTTTCTGCTCCAAGCAAGGAATCCGGCTCGACCTGGCCTCCATCGCTCATCCGCAGTCCAACGGCCAGGTCGAGAAGGCAAATGGCCTCATCCTATCCGGCATCAAGCCCCGGCTCGTGATGTCACTGGTAAGGTCGTCCGGATGCTGGATCGACGAGCTGTCGGCCGTCCTTTGGAGTCTCAAGACCACCCCGAACCGGTCAACCGGCTACACTCCCTTCTTCCTCGTGTATGGGTCCGAGGCGATCATCCCCACCAACATCGAGTTCGATTCGCCTCGGGTCACCCTGTACACGAAGAAGGACGCAAAGGAGGCAAGAGAGGACGACGTCAATATACTCGAGGAAGCTTGCGAACTGGCCTTGAGCCGGACGGCGATCTACCAGCAGAAACTCCGGCACTACCACAGCAAGCGAATCTGGCCACTCTCGTTCCGCGAGGGGGACCTGGTCCTCAGATGGATCAAGCGAACCGCCGGACAGCACAAGCTGTCCTCCCCATGGGAGGACCCGCTCATCATCAGCAAGGCACTACGCAACAACGCGTACTACCTGATAGACTCCCAGAAGCCGCAAAAGCGCAAAAGAGATGCTTTCGGTGAAATAACGGAGCGCCCATGGAACGCAGCGCTCTTGCGCCCGTTTTACTGCTGAGGAAAATCAATGTATGTATGTATCCCCGTCCTTTTGGGCTTATGAATGCAATGGGCACCCCAAGCCGGCTCTTGGGGCACGCTCCATTTCGTTTCTTTCAAAAGTGTTCCTCATTCACCGGCTCCCCGGCCTGGCTCCTAGGCCCGAGGGCTAGCCTGCCGGGCCTAGAAGTGCCTCTCTGAAGAACAGCTACGTAGCGTGAGCCAGCCAAATTTCCCCACCCTTACCAGCTACAGAACCGGCCCCCAGCTGTCCGGCTGATGGCCCCCCGGGGTGGTAAGGTTTGGCTCACACGAAAGGTCGAAACAAAGGGAGACCCCTTCAGGGCCCAGCCGGACCCTCGCCGCTTCTCTACCACTCTACTTATCCCAAAAAAACCTTGCGATTCCTAAGTTTTGAACCGGCTCCCCTGAGGCGGACGCACCGACCCAGCTACAGACTGGTTCCCGGTTGTCGGGCTGGCGGGGCCAAAACCAAAGGGGAAAAGGAGTGGAAACGGAAAGAGTCAAGGCGGGCGAAAAGGGATAAGGACGAGGTGATATGAGTCACAAGGCAAACACAACAGAATATTCATGGCATAAACATTAAGGCAAAAGTGGCCCATGGCCAGCATTCAGTTCATTACACAAACACCCCCAGTGGGTGGATTCAAGTTTTTACATGCAGGAAAAAAAGATAAAAAAGATGCCTAGGGGCTTAGGCCATCGACGCGTCGCCAGCCGGCATGCCCCCAGCCAACGCGTCGCGAGGCGGCTCAGTCCTCACCTCGGAGGTGGTCGCAGTCTTTGGGTCAGCCTCCTTGGCCTTCGAGGCGGGCTCCTCGATCTCGGTAGTCTTGCTGCTCGAGTTGGTGCTCTCGTCGGCGACTTCGTCATCCGTCGGGCCTTGAGGGATGCCGAAGGCATCCTCGGGCAACGGCTCGCCATCCTTGCCAAGGGCCGGTAGGAATTCGTCCGCATCAATGTATGATGCGAGCTTGTTAGCCCGCTGGACAAGGGCTGGCTCGCAGGCCTCCCGCTCTATGGCCGACACGTCCCGCAGGGTCGCCAGCCGGCTCAGGTCCATGCCACGGTACCAAGACGTCACGAATCGGAGCGCCATCTGCGCCACAGCTTGGGCGGCCGATGCCTTCCAGGCCTCGAGGCGGAGGACGGTGTGCTCCAGCCACTGAGCCACGCGGTGCGTCAGGGCTCCCCCACGGCCCGGCCATAGCGCGGCGATGACCTCCTTGCCGGCATCCTTGAGGCGCTCCACACTCTGCTCGAGATGGGTCATCCGCATCTCGACGGCAATCCCAATCTCGTCCATGTCTCACGCGGTGTGCTCCTCGATGGGGCGACCACACTCCCGAAGGTATTCCCGGTGCTCCTCAACGGCACGCGCAGCGCGGCGATGAGTTTCCGAGAAACGCCCTAGAAGGAAGAAGAAGAGAAGGAAAGAAAAAGCAAGATGAACCACGAGAAACGGAAAAGGGAAGAGCAACCGGCTGGGGAAAGAGAGAGATTGGCACCTACCTTCGATCGCGTCGTCCACCCCAATGGCGAAGTGGAGCGCCGCCTCGCGCTCCGACTTCTGGGCGGCCTCCGAGGTGGTGAGGGAACCCTTGACCTCCTCGAGCGTCTTCTCAAGGCGGGTCACCTCGCCTTGAAGGGTGGCGGTCCTCAGGGCGGCGTCAGCCGCCTCCTTGACGGCCGTCTCCCGGGCCGCCACCTTCTTTGCCGCCTCAGCCTTGAGCCGGTCCCGGACCGCCTCCCCGTCGACCAGCAGTGTGGCTAGTCGGTCCGTCTCCTGCACGGTCGCCTGGACGTCCCGCATCAGCCGGTCCCGTTCGGCAACAAGCCCGGTCTTCTCCTCCCGGAGGGTGGCCAGCTCGCTTGCAAAACGCAACCAACGTCAGCCGATTCCCGGGGGCTATATGCCGCTCCTACAAAGTGCAACCTACCTTGCACGCGCGCCAGCTCCTCCTCCAGGCGGTAGAAGCCATGTTTGTCGCGGTCGTGGATGGCAACCGGTTCCGCAAACAGCTTCTATCGCAGAGAGGTTCCCTCCTGTCACAAGAAAGGGGGGCAAAGGTTAAGACATGCTCAAAGGAGATCCAGCCTGGCTGCCCGTTAGCCGGTCAGCCGACCCGCATCTTGGGGGCTACACCCAATGGGTGCGCTCGCACGCCCTCACTGAAAACTCTAAGCCAAAAGTGTCGGCTTACCTCTGCACGCTGAAGGGCGGTGTCCACCACCCCTGCAAACTGGGCTAGCTCCTGCCGGCACCGGTCCAGGACACTTCCCAAGTCCACGAAAGATGGGACCGGGCCGCCTGCCTAGGGGGCCGGCAGGGCCGACGTGCTCGCTAGCACTTCCTAGTCCCGGATGACCTCCTGCATCGACCGGGGTTCGCCGCAGCTCCAGCCGCCGGGGGCGGGTTGATGACGGCAAGGGGCCGGGAGTCGCCTCCTGTCAGCCCCCCGCTCGAAGCCGCAACCGCCTCCTCTCCCGGCCGACCTGGCGCGTCGATCGCGTCGGAAGGCACCTCCACCTCCATGGCCGCCGTCTCCGGCGGCGCCTCCGATGCCGCCTCTGGGACTGCTGTAACCTCCGACGTCTCGACCCGAACCGGCTCGGCCGCTGGTGGGGTCACCTCCGGCACCTCAGGTCGGGTCGCCTCGGGAGCCGGCTTTGTCGTTGCCTCCCTCGCCTGGGCCGTTTCTTGCGCAGACGGAGGCGGTGGTGAGTCCATGGCTGCCCCCACAGCTCGTTTGACGGAGGCCTCGACATGCAGGTGGACTCCGCTACCAAGTCCAACGCCCGTAGGGGGTCCGTTGACCCCCTTTGCCTCCGACCGCTCGAGGTCCCGGAGTGCACGGCCTCTCCTCGTGTGCCGGTCCGGGAAGCTCGCAGCTCCGCGAGCCTCCTCTTTTCCTCCTGCTCGGTGGCCACGTGCTCGCAGGCCAGGCGGCCGGCGGCATCCGTCGTCTCCCCCACCGTCCCCTCATCTTGGAGCTCGATGGGGTCACTGCAGTGTCCAAGAACCGGTCATTAACCGGCTCGCGAGGCAAAAGCAAAAAACTCACGCAAAGACGAAGAACTTACGTGATAACAAGGGGCAAGGCCTGCTTGGCGCGTGGCGGTGGCTTCCTCGCGGCCACCTTCGCCCACTTCGGGCCGGGCGGCAAGGCTGCCGACCCCTCGTGAGCCGGCCTCTTTCCCCGGCCGGCCGCTTCGGCCGTCGGGCCTCGAGCCGGTCGCTCCTCGCTCCTCCGGTCCTGGCGCACCGTAGGAGGAGGTCCGTCTAGAATTATCAAATTGTCATCATCATCGTCGTCGCCTGTCCAGCCCCGGATGGAGGGGGCAAGAGGGAACTCACCCGCTTCACTGGGTTCCCGGCTGTGCCGGACCCTCCGGCCCCGCCAAGAGCGCCACCTCGTCGCCCCCCCCCCCGAGGAGTCCACTCCTTCCTCCGGGGGGCCTCCTGTCTAGAAGTCTCGAGAGTCGGAGTCCTCGCGCTCCGCCTCGAAGATCTGCGGGTGCGGGCCGTCCGGCATGTTCTGTCACACCAGCAGCTACGGTCAGCACTTCAATGTAAGTTCTCCAGCTGGTTGTCGGTTGGGGAATACCAAACGAGAAAGAACCGCCTCGACGAAAATACTCACCAGGGGAGGCCGGTTGATGTGGTCATATGGCTCCATGCCGAAGGACCATGAGGCGGGCTTCAGCTTGAACGTCGTGAGGGCGTTCACCCGCTTCGCCACCTGAGCCGGCGTCAGCTCGACGGTGGACTGCCGGCAGAGGTCGTGCCGGCCGGACATGTCGCAGATCTGGTGTGGCCTCATCTGGAGGGGCGACACCCGGCGCGAGACAAAGGCCGCCACCAGGTCGGCGACAACCAGCCCCTCGGCGCTCTTCAGCTGCGTGAGCCAGGCGAGCTCGTCCAAGGCCACGCCGCATGGGGCAGGTCCCTGTCAGTTCTGCTCAGAGGACTGCCTATCCTCGAACGGCGGCAGCCAGATGTAATCCGTCCTTGGGTTGACGTTCTTCACGTAGAAGAACGTTTGGTGCCACCCCTTGACAGAGTCGATCAGAGAGAGGGGGGGAAGCGAGCGATGCCACGGCAGCACACCACCGTGCCCCCGCACGCGTCGCTCTTCAAAGACTTGAGATAGAAGAGGGCATTGAAGAACTCGATGAAGGGGAGGATGCCGAGGTACCCCTCGCACAATGTTACGAAGGCGGAGAGGTACAAGATCGAATTCGACCCGAGGTTGTGCGGCTGGAGGTTGGAAGTGTCAAGAAGAAGACGGAAAAAGAGACACACCGGGAGCCCAAAGCCCCGGGAGAAGTGACAGAGGAACACGACGTGTTCCCCTGGCTGCGGCGTCGGTGCTATCTCGTTGCCCGGCACCCGTGCGGCCACCCGCTCCGCCGACGGCAACATGTGCACGCGGCGCAGCTCGGCGATGTCCGCCTCAACCACGAAGGAACCAGCCCAACTGCCTCCGCGTCCATCGGCCATCGCGGTGGCAGTGCGGTGCGCGGGCGCGGGTGTGGGCGTGGGTGCGATGGCGTGCGAGGGAAGGAAAGAGGCGACGACGAAGAGGGGCAGCAAGGAGGCAAGTGGGGCACGGGTACCTCTGCCTCCTGCCCTTCCTCCCCTTTTATAGGGGAGGCCACGATCGAGGGACGTGGGATCGTCTGCGCCCACTCCTCCCGGAAATTCCGCGCGCGTGGGTGGCCCTGGGCCGTAACGGGCGCTTCGGGGCACAGAGGATCCTGTCCTGCGCCCCGAGGCCTACAAGGGCTATGCTTGGGTCCTACCGGGCTAGGCCTGGGCGACGTCCCGTCTCCCCGCGTGTGCGGGACCCGCGACATCATTACTCGCCGCGTGGCGTGCCGTGTGCCGACGCAGGTCTCGGGGCGGCGCGTCGGAACCCGAGGCATCGGATCCAACGACCGATCTAGCCGCCCCTTCGCCTTCGAGCTGGGGGCGGCTGGTGCTGAGGGGAAGCCGTCGGCTCCCCATCGTCCGCCAGACGCGGGCCCCTACCGGCTACGGGGACTACTGACGGGGTTTATACCCCTAGGTAGGCCAAAGCAATGGGGTCTTCCCCCTTTCGCTTCGAAGAAAAACTACGTGATCGGCTGGTCGTGGCCGGCTGGAGGACGTCCAGCACAAGCCAGTGCCGCTTGGCGCCCCGGCCGGCTGGTCATGGAGCCGGTTGGGCCCCCTGCCGGCTGGGTGCGGCCATCTGCCCACGGGCAGGCTCTTCCATTGACATTGGGACGAACATGCCCTGTCCCATCCCTCTGAACCAGGTACGACGACATGACGTGACCGGCAGAATGGGCGGCCTTGTGGCTACAATGGCCGCTTACGCACCGAGGCGCATGGCTACAGTCCAATCGTCCTGGCTGCTGACCTCGGTGAGCGTGACCGGGAGGGGGAACAGTGCCGGCATGCCCTCGCCACTCGATTACCTGCCCCGGCATGGCTACAGTATCGCCGGCTGTACCGGAGACTTCAGCCGGCTGGCGCTAAATGACGCCCCCGGGCGGCCCGTGCCGCGGTAGGTGGGCGAGGACCAATCATAGGGCCAGTTGGCGAGCCCCAACAGGAGATGGGACCGCTCGACCGGCGGGCGCCGCCCACGACAAGACGGCGCGAGCGGCGGGACCCTCTGGCTAGCCGGAGACACTGCCTGCCGGGTCGCCCCACCATTGTACTTATGACATATTGTAAGAGCTAGGGGGTTGGCCTATAAAAACCCCTGAGCCCCCCATGCAATGGGGACGGACAAATGGTCGCTCACACACTCCCACGGAACTCTCATTCCCTTCTCTAGTAGTAGAGGAAGACGAGTCGGCTGCTCCTTCTTCCTCCTCTAGACACGACTCCAGGAGCATCCTTGTACACATACCCATCCATCCAACTAGACCAAGCAGGACTAGGGGTGTTACCTCCCACGGAGGGCCCTGAACCTGGGTACATCGTGTGTCACCACCGCTTGTGCCCAATCTCGCACCCGGAGCCCGTCGGCGTCCTCCAGCCCCAACCACTTACGATAAGCCACCCCATGGCATCTGTCATGAGAAAACGACGACAGGAGGCATCGAGCGCTCCTTCCTATGCTGGGGGAGGCAAGCACTCAAAGCGGGCTCGGGGCTCGTAGCATCGTGCGCCGCATCTTTTCCTTGGGAGGGCCTTGGGTGGGCGTCGAATGCTTCTTTCTTGGCGGGGCGGCTTCGCGGGGGCTAGATCCTCCTTTGTCGCCGGAGTGCTTGGTTGCAACAGCTTTGTAGGCGCACATGAGGGAGCAGACCACGTCATTCTCATCGCAAGCGATGATGTTGACGCTAGTATAGCCAGGCATCTTGAGAACATTGTAGACATGGTGGGTTGCCGCCATAAACTTGGCCAGTGTCGGGTACCTCAGGATCGCATTGTACGGGAAGCCGATGTGCACCACGTCGAAATTGCTGAGGTCGGTGTGGTAGTTTTCACGAGTGCGAAAGGTGGTGGGAGGCGGACCTGCCCTAAAGGCGTGGTGGAGCCCTCGGTCACCCCAAATAATGTCCTGGTGGGCATCAGCTGGTCGTAGGGCACCTGGAGCGTCTCAAAGGTCTCCACGTAAAGAACGTTAAGGCCCGTGCCTCGGTCGATGAGGGTCTTGGTGACCAGAACGTTGCTGATGGTGGGGTGCACAACATGGGGAGAGCACCCACGGTGGGCTTAGGTTTGAGGTCGTCCCTGGCGTCGAAAGAGATGGTGTACTGGGACCACTTGAGGGGACATGCAGCCTTTGGCCTCGGGAGGGCGGCGTTCACTTCGTGTGAGAATTTCTTGAACAAGCGGTTCCATGTGGGAGCATGCGCCCCACCGAGGATGCAGGCGACCGTGCAAGGCTCCTGATAGCCCCCGACGCCCTTGTCATGTAGGTTATTGTCACCCCTCCTGGGCGGTGGTGACAACAGCGAGAGAGCGGTGTTGTCCTAAGGCCGCGCCTCGCGAGGCTGCTCGCGCCATGCGCCCTTGCGAGACTGGTTGTGTCAGCTGTCCTCGCGAGGCTGATCCCACCAACCTTGGCACGGGTTGTCGTTGTGGGCATCCCACCTGCCGCCACTGCGGCCACCTCCGCGGTCGGAGCGGCGGTCGTTATGGTTCGGGCGCTGGCCGACATGCTCATCGCGGAGGGACTTGAGCTCCTGGTTGTCTTTTGTGTTGTGAGTACGCATGTCATGGTAGATGCAGAACAGACGACGGTCCTTCTCGGGAGCGTTATGGTCGCGAACACATTTCTGCTTAGATTCTGTCGCAAGCACGATAGGGCATTTTCACTTAGGCTCCTTGCCCTTGGCCTTGCCATCATCGGATGCAGCATCCGGGTCGTCATGGATGAACAAGCGGCCCTCTTCTGCCTTGGCCCACTTGTCGGCGATGTTGAACAGCTCCAGGGCCGAGCTTAATCTGTCGTTGATGGCAAGTTTCTCGCACATTTAGACATCCTTGATGCCGTTGGTGAACGTCGTGATGATGGCTTCATCAGAGGCACACAGTATCTTGTTGTGCACCTGGTTGAAGTGCTGAATTTACTTGCGTAGGGTCTTCCCAGGGCACTGCTTCATGCGTCGCAAGTCATTAATAGAGAGGGGGCGATCATGAGTGCCCTTGAAGTTTGCGATGAACAACTCGCTGAGGTCACTCCATGAAGAGACTGACTACTCAGGTAGGTTCAGGGGCCAGGAGCGTGCGCCATCCTCAAGGGCCATGGGGAGCTAGTTCACCACCACCTTGTTGTCATCGCTCGCTGCCTCAATGCTAAGCACATAGAGCTAGAGAAACTCCATGGGGTCGGGAGCGCCGTCATAGCGTGGGGGCAGCTCCGGCTTGAACTTGACAGGCCAGACCACTCAGCACAGCTCGCGAGTGAAGTCCCAACATCCTACGCTACTCGTGGGGATGCCACGCGCGAGGGTGGCTCGGTTCTGGCGCCCGGCCGCCGTGATGTCCTGGACGTCCCGGTTCTGACGCTGGCGCTACTTCTCGAGGATCACTCGCGCATCAGGTGGTGCACAATAGACAATCTGGCAGCTGGCTTCATCTTGGGCCCGCGGAGGCACTTCCTTAGGCTGGTCACGCGGGTTTGCCTTGCAACAGGGCTCAACTGGGTCGTCATGCAGGGGATGCGGCTGAGGAGCTCCATGTGCCATGTCCCCGACATGGGATGGTAGATGGCAAAGCGAGAGAGAGAGGGCGCTGGCGCTTCTCCAGTGGCGGTGGCGGGCTTGGTGATGCGGCCCAGCCAGGCTTCATACCCTGTGTTCGCCGAGCGGTAGCGAAGCAGCTCGCGTGCCAAGAGAAGCACAGCCTGCGCGTTCACGCACCCAATGTGAGCATGGGAAGAGGAAGTCGTGGCAGCGTGGCCATCCTGCCACACAGAGGAGTCCTGCTGCTCGTGAGCAGAGGGGTCAGTAGTGGTGGCAACTTCCGTGTCGATGGAGTGGTGGCAGCCTTCACAGCCCATGGGCGCGGTTTGGATGACGCTGGCTGCTCGGCGCTCGGCATGCACATGACGGGCTTCAACCATGGGGTCAACGAGGACGGAGATCGAACGGAGCTGGTGAACAACGACGCGCCCCTACCTAGCGTGCCAAATGTCGGAATCAGGGCTCTAGGTACCTAGGAAGATTTGAGCTCTAGGGTGCGCTTGCTCACTAGCCCTATTCTACCTCGCAATCCTATGATGGTGCTACGGCAAGCACGAGCTAAGGAAGAAGAACACGGATGCAATAGTTACCTAGGTTCGGGCCACCTTGCAGTGTAAGACCCTACTCCTGCTTGTCTTGATTGTTTGGAGGGATGAGAAGTTACAAGGGTGTGTTCTTTCTTGTTGCTTCGCGGGGTCGATCCCCTTCTACGGCCGAGGCATGCCCTATTTTATACCGGCCCTAGTCCTCTTCCCCTGAAACCACAAGGTGTAAAGTATTGCCACAGCAGACAGTTTGAAGGGGACAAAGTTGCAGTCTATCCTGACAAAAGCAGTCTCCGCCTGCAAAGCTCACTGCCGTGACGCGCCGGTGGGCTCGGGGATGACCTCCGTTTTAGTGAGCCCCGGCCTTGGTCTTCTTTCTCCAAAGGAGAAAACTTTGGGGATCCCTTTGGGAACCGGCATGTTGGCCTTGGTCCCTTAGCACAAAATAGGAAAGATTCTCCATCTACGCCTGCTGGCGCGGCTCCTGGCATTGCCCGCGTCACCCACCTAAAGGCGTAGGATTGGGTGGCCCCACCGAGCCGTACTCGGCCGGTCCGCCCCACGATGGCTTCGGTGGCGGTCTCGGGGGGCAACCTCGTGAGGGGGGTCCCGCGAGGTCACCGGCGACGCTCGCTATCGCGTGCCTCGCAAGGCGAGGGTCTTTCTAGTGAAGTCTTGGGGTGGGCCACCATGGGCCCGCTATACACGACGCGTCCTGGGCCACAGGCAGACGGGCCTGGGTGCCCCCAGTTCTAGGGGCCCGACAGTATTCACAATCATAAAATATATCCAAGATAATATATTTGTATGTGAAATTTCTCTTATACTAATCATTCATGAATTGCTTGTATGACCAATATTGTGATTGTCAAACTTTAATACATTTTACTTTCTAAACCAAATGTGAAACTACTACTAAGTATAAAGCACATTGATAATTACATACTTATGATATTTCATTCATTCACAATTTAATCTTAGGATATAAGTGAAGCACATCAGAAAACATCAAACTGCTCTATAAAGGTATAAGTGAAGATCAATGAGTAGTCAAACAATTAAGTATCTATGTGACGACTCTCTCACAATAAACATTTTCAGATCTGAGATTTATTGTTTAACGCCCCAATCTAGGCATAACGATTTCAGTGATGCTAACATAAAAAGTAGTAATTGAAACATGCAAGAGAGCATCATGAATCTCATGACAAGCACATTTAAGTCTAACCCACTTCCTATGCATAGGGGTTTTGTGAGCAAACAATTTATGGGAGCAAGAATCAACTAGCATAGGAAGGCAAAACAAGCATAACTTCAAAACTTGAACACATAGAGAGGAAAACTGTTATTGTTGAAATTCCTACAAGAATATGTTCCTCCCTCATAATAATTTTCAGTAGCATCATGAAGGAATTTCACAATATAACTATCAAATAAAGCATTATTTCCATCAGCAATTATAGCATACGTGTCATCATCAAAACTTGGGGAACAAAGAATATCATATTCATCAAGCATAGCATCCCCAAGCTTGTGGTTTTGCATATCATTAGCATAATGGATATTCAGAGAATTCATACTAACAACATGGCAATCATGCTTTTCATTCAAGGAACTATCATGAATCTCCTTACAAATTTCTTCTTTCAACACTTCATCAAAAAAAATAGATTCATAATTTTCAAACAAAACTTCATAGAGATAATCAAGTGCACTCAACTCGCTAGCAATTGGTTCATCATAATTTGGTCTTTTGAAAAGATTAACAAGTGGATGAGGATCCATATCAATAGATTTTTAGCAAGCAAAGATGCAAGCAAATAGAAGGCACATGGCAACACAAGCAAACATAGCAACGAAAAGGCGAACGGAAGAAGGGCGAAAAAAAGACAAATCTTTTTGGTATTTTCTGAAAATCGTTTTAGAAGTGGGGGAGAGGAAAACGAGAGGCAAATGGCAAATAAAGTAAATGCAAGAGATGGGTTTGTGATGGGTACTTGGGAGGCTTGATGTGTACCCCCCCCCCCGGCAACGGCGCTAGAAATCCTTCTTGCTACCTCTTGAGAATGTGTTAGTTTTCCCTTGAAGAGGAAAGGGTGATGCAGCGAAGTAGATAAGTATTTCCCTCAGTTTTTGAGAACCAAGGTATCAATCCAGTAGGAGGAACAAGCAAGTCACCAATGGATGCACCTACACAAATAATCAAACTCTTGCACCCAACGCTACAAAGGGGTTGTCAATCCCTTCACACTTATTTGCAAGGATTAGATCCGATAGAGATAGATGTAACGAGTGCGGAAAGTAAAAGGTAAATAAATTGCAGCAAGTACAGATCTGAAAATATATGATGGAAAATAGACCCGGGGGCCATAGGTTTCACTAGAGGCTTCTCTCTTGAAGGCAAATATCATGGTGGGTAAACAAATTACTATCAAGCAATTGGTAGAAAAGCGAATAATCATGTAGTCATCCAAAGCAATGATCATGCATATAGGCATCACGTCCGTATCAAGTAGACCGAAACGATTCTGCATCCACTACTATTACTCCACACATCGACCGACTCCTACATGCATCTAGAGTATTAAGTTCATGAAGAACAGAGTAACACATTAAGAAAGATGACATGATATAGAGGGATAAACTCAAGCAATATGATGAAAACCCTATCTTATTACCCTTGATGGCAACAATACAATACATGCCTCGCTACCCCTACTATGTCACTGGGTGAGAACGCCGCAAGATTGAACCCAAAACCAAGCACTTCTCCCATTGCAAGAATTACCGATCTAGTTGGCCAAACCAAACCAATAACTCGAAGAGACTTGCAAGGATATGAAATCATGCATATAAGAAATCAGAGGAGATTCAAATAAGATTCATGGATAATCTGAACATAAACTCACAATTCATCAAATCTTGACAAACACACCACAAAAGAGGATTACATCGGATAGATCTCCATGAAGATCATGAATAACATGTTATTGAAGATCAAAGAGAGAGAGAATAAGCCATCTACCTACTAGCTATGGACCCGTAGGTCTGTGGTGCCCTCCGTGATTGTCCAAGGGGAAATGGAGTCGATGTAGATGCCCTCCGTGATCTAAACCCCCTCCAGCAGATTACACGAAAAGGCTCCAAGATTGGATCGCTCAGGAACGGAGCCTTCCGGCAGCGGAAAAGTATTTGTGTTGTTCTTTTTGATGTTGCGGGAATATTTGGGTATTTATAGGCCAAAGAATAGGGTTAGGGACCTACCACGAGGCGACAAGCCTTCTAGGCGCGGCCAGACGGCCCGCGCCTAGCAGGCTTGTGGCGCCCTGGCACCTCCCCTAACGTGCACTCCAAGCTTGGATGACTTGTTTCCTTCCAGAAAAATTCCTTCCACGGGTTTTATTCCGTTTGGACTCCGTTTAATATTCCATACCTGCAAACTCAAAAACAGAGACTGACACTTGGCTCTAGATTAATAGGTTAGTACCAAGAATAATATAAAATAGCATATAAAACATCCAAAACCGATAATATAATAGCATGACATCATCAAAAATTATAGATACGTTGGAGATGTATCAATTGACATGACCAAATTGAATATTAAAATCATGATGACAAGTTTCATGGTTACTCTCGCTCTTTATAGCATACATGTGATCACCATAATCATTATATATAGGAGGCATGCCATCATCATAATAAATTTGTTCATCAAAACTTGGGGAACTAAAAATATCATCTTCATCAAACATAGAATCCCCAAACTTGTGACTTTGCATATCACTAGCATCATGGATATTCATAGAATTCATACTAACAATATTACTATCATGCTCATCATTCAACGAATTTTCATTAAGTATTTTTCATAAATTCTTCCTCTACCAATTGAGCACAATTTTCCAAACCATCATTTTCACGAAATACATTAAAAAGACGAAGCAACTAAGGCAACATAAACTCCATTTTTTGTAGTTTTGTTTTATAAAACCAAACTAGTGAAAAAAAGAAACAATAGGTATAATTGCAAGATCTAAAGATATATGTTCAAGCACTCACCTCCCCGGCAACGGCACCAAAAAATAGCTTGATGTCTACTACGCAACTTATTCTTGTAGACTATGTTGGGCCTCCAAGTGCATAGTTTTGTAGGACGGTATTAATTTTCCCTCAAGTGGATGACCTAAAGTTTATCAATCCGGGAGGTGCGTGATAACCCACAAGTATAGGGAATCGCAACAGTTTTCGAGGGTAGAGTATTCAACCCAAATTTTTAGATTCGACACATGGGGAGCCAAAGAATATTTGAGAGTATTAGCAGTTGAGTTGTCAATTCAACCACACTTGGAGATAAATATCTCGAGCAAAGTGATCAGTAGCATAGTAATATGATAGTTTGATAGCAGTGGTGACAGTAACGGTAGCGGTAACAGTAGTAGTAATAGTTTTGTAGCAAGTGTAGTAGTAACAACAACAACAGTAACTTAGCAAGATCAATAAGTGGAAAACTCGTAGGCACTAGATCAGTGTATTCGTTGGATGATATTCATCATATAACAGTCATAACCTAGGGTGACACAGAACTAGCTCCAGTTCGTAAATGTAATGTAGGCATGTATTCCGTAAATAGTCATACGTGCTTATGGGAAAGAACTTGCATGACATATTTTGTCCTACCCTCCCGTGGCAGCGGGGTCCATAAGGAAACTAAGGGATATTGAGGCCTCCTTTTAATAGAGAGCCGAAACAAGGCATTAACACATAGTGAATACATGAACTCCTCAAACTACGGTCGTCACCGTGAAGTATCCCAAATATTGTCACTATGGGGTTGACGGATCATAACACGTACTAGGTGCATATGACTAGGCAAGATCGGATCAAGAACATAGATATAATGATGATAACATAAATGGTTCGGATCTGAAATCATGGCACTCGGGCCCTAGTGACAAGCATTAAGCATGGCAACGTCATAGCAACATCAATCTTAGAACATAGTGGATACTAGGGATCAAGCCCTAACAAAACTAACTTGATTACATGATGAATCTCATCTAACTCCTCACTGACCAGCAAGCCTACGAAGGATTTACTCACTCCTGGTGGGGAGCATCATGGAATTGGCGATGGAGAAGGGTTGGTGATACCGAAGACGGAAGATTCCCCTCTCTGGAGCCCCAATCGGGCTCCACATCTGGTCTCCCGATGAAGAATAGGAGGTGGCGGCGGCTCCGTAACGTGAAACTCGATGAAACTTTCTCCTTTATTTTTTCTGGAAAATTAGGATTTTATAGCGCTGGAATTAGGTTGGGGGGCCACGAGGTGAGCACCACCCACCAGGCCGTGCCAGGGGAGTTGGCGCGCCCTATTGGGTGGTGGGCACCTTGGGCCCCCTCTCTCGTGGCTTTTGGCTCCAATATTCCTCAAATATTCTGAAATAATTCTCCAAAAAATTTCGTTTTGTTCCAAGAACTTTTATTTCTGCACAAAAACAACACCATGGTAGTTCTGCTGAAATATCGTCAGTCCAGGTTAGTTTCATTCTAATCATGCAAATTAGAGTCCAAAACAAGAACAAAAGCGTTAGGAAAAGTAGATACGATGGACACGTTTCAACTCCCCCAAGCTTAAACCCTTGCTTGTCCTCAAGCAATTCAGTTGAAAAACTGAAAGTGAGAAAGAAAAACTTTTATGAACTCTTTTGTTCTTGTTTACATACATATGCTTAAGTAGCATCCAAGTTTTCAGCAAAGATTATGACTAACCATGTCAACAATAACTCTTAAAGATTATATTAACTCATATCAATATCACAAGCAACTAGCGATCAATAATAAGATATCTCAAGTGCAAACATTTGTCAAAACAATCATGATATAATATGACAATAGTGGTATCTCGCTAGCCATTTCTGAGACCGCAAAACATAAATGCATAGCACCTCCAAAGTTCAAGCACCTCCAGTCATGATGCATCAAACATTCACTATACACAATGCATGAGGATGACAATAGTGCTCTCAGATCTGGTGCTTATTTGAGAAGGTCATGACTCAACATTAAATTAAATAGATAGTCCCTTCGTAGAGGGAAGCAGGGATTTGCAGAGGTGCCAGAGCTCAAGGCTTAAATAAGAGATAATTATAATTTTGAGAGGTACACCCTTCCTGTCAACGTTATGACCAAGAGCCATCAATATATTCCATGTTAAAAAAATTAGCGGCGGTTCCTAAATGGTAAAAGTAAAGGTTTACTCCCCCTCCACCAACAAACACAGTCCACGACGAGCCGAATCCACGGGTACCGTCCAAACCAACAACATTCCTAGGGGAGTTTTGTTTAATTATTTGCATTTCTTCTGATTTCAGCACTGGGAATCCCTATTACCACCCTTCTCGTGCAAGGATGAGTGAATAAACACTCATCATGAGCGTAACACGCTTAACATGGAATATACTAACCACCCCGTGTCGCTCCATGAGCGGTCCAGGCACACAAAACAGATGTTCATTTGAAATTTTAGAGGTGGCACGTGCAAATTTACTTGGAACGGCAGGGTAATACCGCATATAGGTAGATTGGTGGACTCATCTCAAATAACTTTGTCTTAAGGATTTTGATGCACAAGCAGTATTCCCGCTTAGTATAGGTGAAGGCTAGCAAATAGATTGAGAAGCTTCCACCTAGAGAGCAAATACGGTCATAAACATGCATTATGAATAACAAACATTGAATGCTATAATGAGTAGGATATGGACACCATGAACATAAATATCATGAAGGCTATGTTGGTTTTGATTCAACTACATGCGTGAACATGTGCCAAGTCAGGCCACTTGAAACATTTAGAGGAGGATACCATATCATCATACTACATCACAACCATTTTAATACATGTTGACATCTAAGATAAATAATTATCCACTCCTAGCTAATTGAGCATGGCATGAGCAACTATAGTCTCTAATTGTCATTGCAAACATGTTTGATCATAATATACTGAATCATGGATACTAGGTTAAACACATTTACAAAAAACAAGAACAAGTTGAGTTCATACCCGCTTCTCTCTGCCACGGCCAATTCATCAAATATCATCATTATTGCCTTTCACTTGCACAATCAAATGATATGGAAATAATAGTAGTGCAAGAGTGTCCTGGACTAAGCTAGAATCTGCAAAAAAATCAAGATGAGAAGACAAAGTAATATGGGCTCTTTGTTAGATCAACAGTAAAGCATATGAGAGCCACTCAACATTTTCATAGTGGTCTTCTCCTTGGTATGACTCAGTAAAAAGGAAGAGAATTTCAGAGAAACACATTGAAATATTTTTGGAGTTTTTAGTTTTTCGTGAAGAAACAAATAAAAGAAGGAAAAACAAAAATGAGAAAAACTATTTACACGGGAGAACTCCCAACAAGAAAAAGAACAAATGAGAAATATTTTTGGGTTTTCTTTTAATACTACAACTAACTAAAGTGAAAAGAAAAACCAAAAAGAAGCTATAAGTATTTTTGGATTTTCTCAAAGTTTTTCAAACACACAAGAAGAAAGCAAGAAAATAAATCTAACATGGATAGTACAATGAAAAAGTGTGAACACCGACAACTGGAATGAAATGTATGAGCATGAATGTAATGTTGGTGGAAACACGTACTCTACCAAGCTTAGGCTTTTGGCCAAGCTTGGTAATCACCATTCGTAGCCTGGATAATAGTCTGAGTCAAAATGAGGTGTAGGTGGCACCTGAGTGTCCCACTCCTATGGTTCCTCCTCAGACGCTGCTAGGCTGTTCCGGTAGGTGGTAATGTCATCTGGCACAATTTTGTATCCATTCCTGGCAATAGAATCAGACAAGGCAGGTGCAGGCAAAGGGATAGCATCACGGTCTACGACACTAAATACTAAATTGTAGCGAATATTATGAAAGAGACCAGCTTCATCAATAAAGTGGTGCTCCAGCAACGACCTGTAATCTAGATAAACCTTGGGCAAAAGATAATCATGTGGGTGTATCTGAACTTCAAAATGACTCGCTAAACGAGTAGAATAAATGCCACAATGTATCTTGCCCTAACTCTTGTTAAGGTGTAGGCATCGTGCAATAATAGCTCCTAGGCTAAAAGTTTGATCATTGTGTAATGCACGACATAAAATGGCGAGGTCCTGGGCACTCAATGCACCGACCTTTTCC
The DNA here is from genome assembly GCA_022496015.1 of Hordeum marinum. Classification (NCBI taxonomy): domain Eukaryota; kingdom Viridiplantae; phylum Streptophyta; class Magnoliopsida; order Poales; family Poaceae; genus Hordeum; species Hordeum marinum. The sequence goes on along the minus strand of CM039672.1, from coordinate 212,139,418 downwards.
TTAGCAATTAAACACTTAGCAATGAATAGAGCAAAGTAGTGCATAGAAGGAAACTACAAACTGGTAACAGTGGATTTTGACACGCCTCTTTCGTCACCCACTATTAAAGTGAGGAGAAAATCCTCAAACTCTGCTGGTCTAGGCTCTCTCAATTCCCCGTCAGAAGGAATCAGACATATGTCAAAAAAGTCAATGAACGGTATCTTGTAATTTTCAGCATATAGATTAAACTGCACTTCAGGAGGATTATTCTTACTCAGGAAATGAAAACTTTGCACAAAGAAATTCGTAAGTATGTGGTATTGGTCACACTTATCTGCGAGGAAGTTGGTCAGCCCAGCATTTGCAACAAATTGGGCAAATTCTTGATGGAAACTGGCCTCCTCCATAAAGGGAGTGTGTGTCCATTCTCACGGCCACACTTCCTCCTTCCTCGGAGTGTTGAGGTCGCTATGAGATGATTCCCCAATGACTCTAGCATTCTTCTTGGAGGAATACTTCCTAAATAAATTCATCTTATTTTCTACAAATAAATTTCTGAAAATTTTAGTCCACAATTTTTTTCTCAACTAAACTAAATAAGATTGATAGCAACTACTCCTAGGGATGCACAGAGGCCATATCAAGCATTCAAACTAATTAAAAATCTAAGAATTCAACATGCAAGCTCATCTACAACAGCACCAAGAGTAGCTAATTATTCTGAAAATAAACCACTAAATCAAAAACTAATTGGAGCAATGGGGGAGTTACATACCAAGAAGCAATCCCCTAAAATAGTTTTGGAAATGGAGCTTCAAGCAAAGAGATCAAAATCCACGGGTTCTTGAGCAAGAACACGAGGGAGAGAGCAATCATGAATTTTTTCTAGAGGTAAGAGATGACATGGGCTAAGGGAATAAGTGAGGGGACCCACATGGGGACCACCACCCACCAGGCTGCGCTAGGGGTGGCTAGCGTGTCGTGGTGTCTTGTGGGCACTAGATGCTATTGCTTTTGCTCTTTTCCTTAAAAGCTTTGCTTCTCTTTCTTTTGGCGATGATATTATGTATGGTCACAATGACGTGCACACCAAGATAGAAATTATGTATGTGGGTACTTATTTGTAACACAAGAGATGATACCATGATATATGCACGCAATTGAAGCTATGCAGAGTATGTATCACTAAGGTGCACAAGTAGCATAGCCCGGCAATACTCAATGGCTAGTCTCAATAGGCAAGTAATGCAAATAGGATCGGGGTAACAATGCAATGGCAAGGGTATAAACAAGAGTGTCGCCGCGGTTACCGTCCTTGCTTACAATGAGGTGTCAATGAAGAGTTGGTTGGCGATGATTCAGGGCGATGAGGAGCGGCGATGTCGGTGTAGAACCACTCATAATTAGTCAAAAAACTTTAGGAAGTGGTAAGCTCACGGCTCAAAATCTCAAGTGTAAAAGGTTGCGGAAGAATTGGCAGAGGTTGCAAAAACAAATGGTGGAAATCGACGAAAATTGGGGAAAATCAAGGCAAAAAGCCTAGCTGTCATGTGTCAGGACGGATGTCCGGGCCTTTGGGCGAGATATCCGGGGGTCGGGTCGGATGTCCGGACCTCCCGGTCCAGGTCTGATCTGGAGATCCCCCACAAACTTGAGGATGAACACGATTTTTTAGCGAATTATGGCGATTTTGCAGATGAAATTGATGGCGATGATGGGGGAAAGCTAGATCCACTTGTCCACAATGAAATCCATGATAAGATCGACAAAATCACCTCAAATCCAAAGAATCCAAGAAACTTTGGTATGGCTGTTTTTGTGGGAATTTTCGAAATTAGGTCAAATCAAAACAAAATTTGGCTAGATAGTGGGGATGACACTCCAAGGCGTGAATCAACGTGGCTCATGATACCAAGATGATATGGGGCCAACCTGGGTGTCGATCTTTTCACACGATGGAGGGGAAAATGGAGAAATCCAAGAAAAAACACAAACTCTCAAGAACTATCTCCAAACCACACATCCACTAGATCCATAGAAAACATACATGATACAACGAACCAAGTTCAACGGATAAATACAAGTAACGGTAGTCTTCCCACTCCGGAGGAGGGGCCTTGATATCCCGAAGGATCTTCCCTATAAGATGGGCCTTGGCATCCACTTGGATCTTCTCTCATAGAGGTCATGTCCATGGGACGGGGTAAGTGGAAGGAGCTATGCTCAACAATCTCTAATGCTAAACATAAGCTAACCCTAGAGGGAGGTGTAGGGGTCCCTTATATAGTCTTAGGTGAGTTGGGAGCGAGAGAGTGGGTACATGGTCCTTTGTCCCGCATTTACCCACGCAGGGGCCAGATTTCTCGGGCTTCAGGGCGGGCCTGATGTCCGGGATGGGAGCATCTGGTTTCGTGTTGTTCTAGACTCTCCGCGTCGGATTTCCGGGCCAATGGCTAGATATCCCGGGCTTTGGGTGAGGCCGGAGGTCTAGTTCAGGGGTCAAATCTCCCCGCTCGGCCTGGTGTGGGAGCTCCTCCTTCTGGCATCTTCGGGCCAGATTTCTGGGGAGGGGCCGGATTTCTAGGGCGCCGGATGTCCGGCCACTGGGATGTCTCGCAGCCTTCCTTTGGTGCTCTTCATCCTTCATCTTCACGGCCACCTTCATGGTTGCTTGGTCTTCACTCCGAGCGTCATTCTCATGGTACCTAATCATGCATAGGGTCTCCGCTTGAGGTAGCATCCAAGTCCTGAGAGTATCAAATGGGAAATCATAAAGCAGAGATCTCACATCGGTTTCAATGGCACGTGCACGGGCTCTTGTCATTGTACCACTTGGAGCTTGAGGTGTTGGATATGGGTCTATGGGGGTGACCATGGGATGCTCCGCATCAGTCATTCACTTTGATAGCCCTTCCACCCTTTATGAATACATTTTCTCCTATAGAGACTAGCTATTTGAGAATTGTTGGGCCTCATGAACTTGTGCACCGTAGCGATAGCTTACGAATCTTATCATGTGCTATAGTTACTCCGTCTATATGTTGTAATAGTTGTCTTACATAGTCGACCAAGTCACAACGGATGTGGTAAAAGAAATAGAAGTTCAAAAAGAGGGTGGTAGGCAAAATATGCAGTAGAGTTTATAAGAAAAGGATTTGAGCAAAAAAGATACTTGTGCCAACGATTCATTGGATAGAAAAACATTATTCTTGTTCTTGTAAGTTGGTGCCAAGTTCACGAATATAGCCCTAAAGAGCACTCAAGTTAGCGTCTCTTTATCTTGTTCAACATGAGCATTGGTCTTTGTTAGGAAATTTTGCCTTGAACATTCCTTTGGTTGCACTAGCCCCACTTATTTGTATGTGTATGTATTTCCGTTGCTATATCTCTATTTTGTGATTGTTGAGCAACGCATGTGCATGGCCCATGCACGTAGGATTTTCTAGTTGTTGTAATCTTACCAAACATCCCACTTGTCCTTCAAATATTTCCCGCGTAATTCGGATCATAGGCGTGGACACCATGACTCATTTTACGTGCTATATATGGGCACCATATATTGTGAATACATGTGTGTTGCATCTGAAAGCACAACATGCTCCCTTGGTGGTTTTGATAATTCATGACAACATACTTTGTCTCTTGGACTAACACTTCTATCTAGTATATTTTAGATAATAGTCCATGGAAAGTTGAGTTGGCAAAAATATTGAGGAGATTGTGGAATTACCCCAAGATTCAAGGAAATAGGTTGGCTAAGCTTCAAGCAAGAGGAATCTACATTTTACATTTGTGAGAAATCACTTTGAGTCCATAGGAAAGCCTACTATTAAAAGGGGGTAAAGTTTTGATGATGGATAATATGCTCAAACGTGCATAAGTGACAGTCACCAAAACATCCATAAACTCTCCCACCAAAGTCTGTCCTAAGCCAAATATGCAAAATCGGTGCAACCAACATTCCTATCCCGATGCCACCGATTCTAAACCCTAGACACACTCAGCCAAACTCTAACACTTCTATGCAACCGACACTACACTCGGTGCCACCGAGTTGGGTTGCCAAGATTGTGTTACGCAAGTTCTCATTTTTGGTCCGTCCGAGAATGGTGAATCGGCGTCACCGAGATTGGGAAATCTGACCGTTGGTCACCTTGTCGGTGCAACCGAGAATTGTATATCGGTCCCTCTGAGATTCAAAAGTTGCCACTTTTGGTCACTTCGGTACCACCGAGATTTACACATCGGTGTCACCGAGATGGCCATTTTGTGTGTAACGTTTGGATTTTTGGGGATGCCTATATATACCCCTTCACCACCACCCACTTGAAAGAGAAGCACTCAGAACTATTCCATACCTATCCTACTCTGTTTTCTAAGAGAGAACCACCTACCCATGTGTTGAGGTCAAGATCTTCCACTCCAACCATATGGATCTTGATTTCTAGCCTCCCCAAGTTGCTTTCCACCAATCCCATCTCTTCTACCAAGCCAAATCTGTTGAGGAGTCTATCATCTTGAAGCACAAGAGCAAGGAGTTCATCGTCATTATTGAGCCTATTACCTTTTGGAGCGTGGTGCCTCCTAGATTGGTTAGGTGTTGCTTGGGAGCCTCCTACTTCGTGTTGTGGAGTGAACGAAGAGGTTTGTAAGAGCAAGGAGATCGCCTACTTCGTGAAGATCTACCCATAGTGAGGCTAGTCCTTCGTGGATGGAAGCCGCATGGAATAGTCAAGGTTGCTTCTTCGTGGAACCCTTCGTGGGTAGAGCCCTCCGTGGACTCTCACGACTGTTACCCTCCATGGGTTGAAGACTCCATGAACGTGGACATACGATAGCACCACCTATCGGAACCACAGGAAAAATCCTTGTGTCTCCTGTTGTGTTTGATCTTCCTAACCCTCTCTTTACTTACATGTGCAATATCTTTACTTTCCATTGCCATACTTGTAGACATGCATGTGTAGGGCTATTAGACTTGCTAGGCTTTCTAAAATTGTTAAAATCAGCCAACCAATTAACTTGGGAAAAAGTTAGGTTTTAAATTCCTGCTAGTAGTTTATTCACCCCCCTCTAGACACCCCTCTGTCGATCCTACAAGTGGTATCAGAGCCTTGGTCTCCATTGCTTCGGTTTAATCACTGTGGAGGAAGATGGATGTGTCTAGAATGGAGAGTTTGAGTTGTAGAGTGCCCATTCTTGATGGAAAGTACTATAGTCAATGGAAGAATGCCATGATTGAACTATTTAATAGGTTCCACTTGACTAAATATATTGAAAACCCCTATGTGCTCCCTATTGATGAATTTCGTCCCACACACGAAGAGGAAATTAACATGCTTGGTAACCTAAGAACTGTCAATCTTATTGTTAGAGGTTTACCAAGATTCGTGCTTTCTCAAATGAAGAACTTTGCTTGTGCCTATACCTTATGAACTGATTTGGATAAACGATATCCAAATCTTTCCTTAGGAAATCTTGATGAAATTCATAAAACCATTGCTTTTCACAAAATGAAGCCTAGTGATCCAAACTTTGATAAATGCCTATTTGAGCTCCGTGATCTTATGTGTGCTAAAGGAGATGTCACCACTATCAACAACATTATCTTTGAAGCCATTCACATTCATAAACTTGAACATTGTCATGATCACTATTCTAATGAATCTCCTGTTCTTTATGATGAGGATTTCCCACTTGATGATGACAATGTTGAACATGGCTATTATGAAGAAGATGAGTTGTTCGACATCGAGCACGAGAAGATCATGAAGAATCTGAGCCTCATGGCAAACTTTAAGGATTACATGTCCGGAGGAAAAGAGTGGATTCTTGAAAACGGATGTACAGATCATATGACTGGTGATAAAGACATGTTACAAGAGATCACGCCTAATCAAGGTCCTCGACGGTACGTGACCTTTGGAGACAACTCTAAGGGTAAGGTACCTGGCCTTGGTAAGGTGTCTATATCCCATGATAGCTATATTCAAAATGTTATGCTTGTTGAATCCCTTGGTTACAATCTTCTTTCCATATCTAGACTTGCCGACTTCAGTTTCAATGTTCTATTCATGAAAGTAGATTGCCAAGTGTTTCGTCAAGATAATCATAAAATGGTCTTTACCGGTTTCCGTCGAGGTGATCTATACATTGTTGATTTCACTAAAAGATCCAAGCCTCGCACTTGTTTAATTGCAAAATCTTCTAAAGGTTGGCTTTGGCATAGAAGACTTGGACATGTAGGCATGCGCAATCTAGATAAGCTAATCAAAGGTGATCATATGCTTGGTGTTAAAGATGTTATCTTTGACAAACATAGACTTTATAGTGCTTGTCAAGCTAGAAAGCAAGCAGGTGGAAGTCATCCCTTAAGAATATCATGACTACTAGAGACCACTCGAGTTACTTCACATGGATCTTTTTGGTCCCAATTCTTACAAGAGTCTCGGTGGAAATTCCAATGGTCTAGTTATAGTTGATGATTTTTCTAGATTTACGTGGGTATTCTTTCTTGATGATAAGTCGTAGGTTCAAAAGATCTTCAAGAACTTCGCTAGCAAAGCGCAAAATCAGTTTGAAGTGAAGATCAAGAAGGTTCGGAGCGATAACGGATCAGAGTTCAAGAACACCCATGTGGATACCTTTCTTGACGAACAAGGTGTCTCGCATGAGTTCTAGGCTACGTACACACCTCAAAAAAATGGAGTTGTTGAGAGGAAGAACCGGACGCTCATTGAGATGGCAAGAATGATGCTTGACGAATACAAGACGCCAAGACACTTTTGGGCAGAAGCCGTTGAAACAGCATGTCATGCCACAAACCGTCTTTACTTGCACAAGCTTCTCGGTAAAACGACATATGAGCTACTCATCGGTAACAAAACCCAAGTCGGATACTTTCGGGTATTTGGCTCAAAGTGCTACATTCTTGATAAGCATCGTCATACTAAATTTGCTCCTAAATCTCATGAAGGATTCCTACTTGGTTACGGATCGAACTCTCACACTTACCATGTCTACAACAACTTCACTCAAAAAGTTGAAGAGACGGTAGATGTGAAGTTTGATGAATCTAATGGTTCGCAAGTCGAACAATTGCCAAATGATGTAGGTGATAAGGATCCTTCGGAAGCCATTCTAGATCTACCCATTGGCAAGATTCATCCCATGGAGGTGAAGAAGAGTACTTCATCAACTCAAGTGGAAGCCCCTACCTCACGTCAAGGTGAACCTCAACAAAACATGGAGGCATCCACAATCGATACACGACGAGATGATGATGAAGAGGAAGTGCATCATGAAGATCCACCACAACCACCTTCACCACCACCTCAAGGGAACGACACCTTCAACGACAACGAAGATGAACGAGATGATGATGAAGAAGAAGAATCCCCACCATCCAACAATCGGAACCTGACCCGAGTTCGAGCTCAAGTGACCAAGAACCATCCCCTAAACCAAATCTTTGGTGATATACAAACAGGGAGAATCACTCGCTCTAAAACCCGTCTAGCTAACTTTTGTGAGCATTATTCTTTCATCTCTAGCATTGAGCCTTTAAAGGTAGAACAATCTCTTGAAGACGCGGATTGGGTGAACGCAATGCATGAAGAGCTACACAACTTTGAGAGGAACAAAGTGTGGACACTCGTGGAGAAGCCCGAAGATGAGCACAACATCATCGGAACCAAATGGTGTTTCGGAACAAACAAGACGAAGATGGTCAAGTCGTACGCAACAAGGCTCGTCTCGTAGCCCAAGGATATACGCAAGTCGAAGGTATGGACTACAGTGAGACTTATGCCCTCGTTTCTAGACTTGAAGCTATTCGTATTCTTCTTGCTTATGCTAATCACCATGATATCACGCTTTATCAAATGGACATCAAAAGTGCATTTTTAAATGGTGAAATTGAGGAAGAAGTTTATGTTAAGCAACCACCTGGTTTTGTGAATCATAAGAAACCTAATCATGTTTACAAGCTTCGCAAAGCTCTTTATGGTCTTAAGCAAGCCCCTCGTGCTTGGTATAAATTTTTAACGAAGTTTCTCATCGAAAAAGGTTTTGAAATTGGTAAAATTGATGCAACCTTGTTCACTAAGAGAGTTAATGGAGAATTATTTGTGTGACAAATCTATGTGGATGATATTATCTTTGGTTCCACTAACCCTTAATTTAGTGAAAGATTTTTAAGGTTGATGTCCGAGAAGTATGAGATGTCTATGATGTGTGAGCTAAAATTCTTTCTAGGATTGCAAATCAAGCAATCAAGAGAATGAACTTTCATCTCTCAAACTAAGTACACCAAGGACTTGATCAACAAGTTCAACATGCAGGATTGCAAAGGTATGAAAACTCCTATGCCTACTAGTGGACATGTTGACCTTACCAGGGAGGATGAACCGGTTGATCAAAAGGTATATCGATCTATGATTGGTTCATTGTTATATCTGTGTGCATCTCGTCCTGATATTATGCTTAGTGTTTGCATGTGTGCTAGATATCAAGATGCACCTAAAGAGTGTCATCTTTTGGCTATGAAACGTATTGTGAGGTACTTGATACAAACACCAAACTTTGGCATTTGGTATCCCAAGGGATCTTCTTTTAATCTTGTTGACTATTCTGATTAGGACTATGCCGGAGACAAGGTTGACAGAAAATCCACCTCAGGTACTTGTCAATTTATTGGTAGATCTCTTGTGTCTTGGTCCTCCAAGAAACAAAACTCGGTATCTCTATCTACTGCCGAAGCTGAGTATATTGCTGCTGGATCTTGTTGTGCGCAATTACTATGAATGAAACAAATGCTTAAGGATTATGGTATTCATGTTAAAAATGTTCCATTACTTTGCGACAATGAAAGTGCTATTAAAATTGGACAAATCCTGTGCAACATTCTCGAACCAAGCATATTCAAGTTCGACATCATTTCATTCGTGATCATGTTGCCAAAGGAGATATCAATCTTAAGCATGTTCGTACTAACAAACAATTGGCCGATATTTCACCAAGCCACTTGATGAGAAAACATTTTGTCATTTGAGGAGTGAGTTGAACATCATTAATGCTTCAAACTTGAGCTAGACTCACTCGGTTGCAAGCAAGGGCATGAGCTTTCTTGTTATTTCCATGTTCCCGTAACTCGTTAACATATGCCATGGAATTCTATGCTCCCTTGTATTGCATCTAACCTTTTGTAGGTACTTGGAAGAACTTCATTCCACAAGATTGCCATCAACTCCAATCATAAGCAATCTTGTCATTACCAAGTATTCACAACCCCTCTTGATGATGGAAGGAAGAAGACAACAAAAACATATCCTTGACATATATTTGATCCTAGTTGCAAAATCTTAAGTAGTATCATGTCAATAGGATATATCCATTGCTCTTCCTTGCATGGCTAACCTTTGTAGGTGATGAGTGTACTAGAACGAGAAGGATTGCTCCAAATTCAAGATGATCTTCATCAACCTCGAGCATCCTCAACAAGATCACCTACGAGCAGCGTCATCAACACCATTCAAAGGTATGTACTCATATCCTTGAAAAGGCTTTACTCCAAGTCATGGGCTAAAGCAACTCAAGAGATATGAAGACATCAAATTCTTAATCAAAAAATGGTAACCCCATTTTGAGCTTAAACGATGAGTATGACCTATGATCAAGCATTCTTGCTTGGCTCCTAAGTCAATATACTCTAATATAGGTGACCTAGTCACCGCCCATCATTTAGTTAAGAATCTTGCGTGGTTTGCTCTCTATTTGCATGATTTCTCGTAACCACTCAAATCTTATCTATTTGATGTCCTTTTTAAATCTTTCGCATTTTTCTTTTTGAAACTATTTCGTTTGTCTCTCAGAAAACAGAAACTTGGTTTATCATTCGGAGTCACCGATATAAATAACTCGGTTCTACCGAATTTGCACATAAGCTGCACTACACAATCTTGGTATCATCGACTTATTTATCTCGGAGTCACCAATTTTCTTTGCTTTCAAAATCTATGATTCTTTGATATTGTTTATTTGTTTCCGTTCTTGTGATATTCTTGTTCTTTCGATAACCCCTTCTTAAAAAAATATTTTTTAGGGGGAGAAGAACAAACAACACTTCGGGGGACAAATTCTTTATTCAAGGATCCCTAGCTCCAAGGAGAAGAAAACTCAAATTTGCAAAAGGGAGAGAAGTTACATTCAATGATACCCTTAGTCTTTTCATGAACCCTACTTTCAATGACCCTTGATCTCCAGGATCCCTGTCACTACTCCCAAGTTTAACCTTTTTGGTACTTTATGCCAAAGGGGGAGAATATAAAAGCTTCATGCTAAAGGGAGAGTTACATGTTTATGCAAAGGGGGAGATATGATTTAGGGGGAGAGGAAAATATCAAAAGTTCACACTTATATAATCAAGGAGAGGAACAACAATATAGGGGGAGCAAACTACTTTTGGAGAGAAGTCTCTAGTGAACAAAGGATTACTTTTCTCACCCTATCCGATCCCAATATCTACATGCTGAGATTCAGGGGGAGAGGATGTACTACCATTTTCATATCAAAGGGGAGAAAAGATGTAATAGATTAATGCTAAAGGTGGAGACATATCAATCTTAATGGTTATCATATTTTATATGTTCTCCATATCTTGGTATTCGTTGAGTTCTATTTCTTTTGATTGGTAGAATACTCTTGTGTTTCTTAACATTGTTTTCTCAAGTGTGTCTCTACTACTAGAATGCTCAAGAACTCAAGGTAAGTATATGCATCATATCTTTGATCAACATGATCTCTTGCTTCTTGCACATATTGTTTGCAAGAGTGAAGTCTTGATCAAGGATATACATTTCATTCACATATATTGATGCATATAGCCAAGATACACATGACTCTTAAATCCCTTTTCATTCATATGTGTGTTCATGCATTCCAAAGCAACTATCCTTTAAAGGCTGCACATGTTTAGGGGGAGCAAATCTAGGTCATGTGTTTCTCAAAGCCTTCATTGCATCCATGCATATCTTTAATTGAAGCTTTGATTGTATGTTGTCATCAATTACCAAAAGGGGGAGATTGAAAGCACAACATGCTCCCTTGGTGGTTTTGATAATTCATGACAACATATATTGTCTCTTGGACTAACACTTCTATCTAGTATATTTCAGATAATAGTCCATGGAAAGTTGAGTTGGCAAAAGTATTGAGGAGATTGTGGAATTACCCCAAGATTCATGGAAATAGGTTAGCTAAGCTTCAAGCAAGAGGACTCTACATTTTACATTTGTGAGAAATCACTTTGAGTTCATAGGAAAGCCAATACTATTAAAAGGGGATAAAGTTTTGATGATGGACAATATGCTCAAACATGCACAAGTGATAGTCACCAAAACATCCACAAACTCTCCCACCAAAGTCTATCCTAAGCCAAATATGCAAAATCGGTGCAACCAACATTCCTATCCCGGGGCCACCGATTCTAAACCCTAGACAGACTCAGCCAAACCATAACACTTCGGTGTAGCCCACACTACACCCGGTGCCACCGAGTTGGGTTGCCAAGATTTTGTTACGCAAGTTCTCATTTTTGGTCCGTCCGAGAATGGTGAATCGACGTCACCGAGATTGGGAAATCTGACCGTTGGTCACCTTGTTGGTGCAACCGAGAATTGTATATCGGTCCCTCCGAGATTCAAAAGTTGCCACTTTTGGTCACTTCAGTACCACCGAGATTTACACATCGGTGTCACCGAGATGGTCATTTTGTGTGTAATGGTTGGATTTTTGGGGATGCCTATATATACCCCTTCACCACCACCCACTCGAAAGAGAAGCACTCAGAACTATTCCATACCTATCCTACTCAGTTTTCTGAGAGAGAACCACCTACCCTTGTGTTGAGGTCAAGATCTTCCACTCCAACCATATGGATCTTGATTTCTAGCCTCCCCAAGTTGCTTTCCACCAATCCCATCTCTTCTACTAAGCCAAATCTATGAGAGAGTGATTGTGTGTTGAGGAGTCTATCATCTTGAAGCACAAGAGCAAGGAGTTTATCGTTATTACCGAGCCTATTACCTTTTGGAGGGTGGTGCCTCCTAGATTGGTTAGGTGTCGCTTGGGAGCCTCCTACTTCGTGTTGTGGAGTGAACCAAGACGTTTGTAAGGGCAAGGAGATCGCCTACTTCGTGAAGATCTACCCATAGTGAGGCTAGTCCTTCGTGGATGGAAGCCGCATGGAATAGTCAAGGTTGCTTCTTCGTGGAACCCTCCGTGGACTCTCGCAACCGTTACCCTCCGTGGGTTGAAGACTCCATGAACGTGGACGTATGATAGCACCACCTATCGGAACCACGGGAAAAATCCTTGCGTCTCCTATTGTGTTTGATCTTCCTAACCCTCTCTTTACTTACATGTGCAATGTCTTTACTTTCTGCTGTCATACTTGTAGACATGCATGTGTAGGGCTGTTAGACTTGCTATACTTGCTAAAATTGTTAAAATCAGCCAACCAATTAACTTGGGAAAAGGTTAGGTTTTAAATTCCTGCTAGTAGTCTATTCACCCCCCCTCTAGACACCCCTCTCTCGATCATACAACATCATTCTATTATCTACTTGTATCTCATTTGCAATAGTTTATTACCCAACTTTATCAATATATTGATCCACTTGTTGCATGGTTTTCTTCAACTAACCCTACCAACCTTCACATAGAGTGTTGTGTGTAGGTATTTCTAGTTTACTAGCTAATGATGTAAGCGTTATTTGAAGTTAATAAAGCTAGCCATGAACGTCTTTCCATAAAAAAACTACCAAGATCCACATTAACCATTATGTGTAGGTGTGTTAGCTTTGGAATTAGGATCACTACCAAGCATTGCAACCTTTCACATTGACAATCTTGTGGTCTCTTGATTTGTCAACGACATTAGAAGAGATACTTTGGTATTGTTCATTTCTATTTCTACTCACACCTTCCTCGAGTGTCACGGTAGATAAAGAAGGTACATCTCGTCCGGTCTATGACGACCACGAAGATGCGCATTACTACGTCTCCAAGGCTCACCACTTCGGCCTTCAAAGAGCCATGAACGACACCAATACCATATTGCATGAGCACATTCATAATCTCGTCGTCCACAGGCGTGTTAAGACGTTTGAATCTAAAGCTCCCACAAAAGATTACTTGCATGTGAAGATGGAAGCGCAAACGGAAAACATGCAAGACTTGTTCAACAATAGTGTTGCGACGAGACAACCAATGTCATGCGGTGCGGCGAGGATGTGCGAGCGGAAGGGGGTGGGGGGGTCGCGAAGTGAAATGGGAGAGACGTCAGATAAGTAGAAAATGAGTGGACCCGAGAGGACATCGATCTAATGGCCACACAAGATCGAGTTGTGGCTTGGGTTGGTCGACCAATGCTTGCGTGCCATCTCGCTGCGAGAGATTAACGAAGACACCACATACACCTTGTTATGGAGGGAAACATTGCATGCCACTAAAAAAATATTTCCATTTTATGAAACATGCAAGACATCAAACCTGATACTGACTTTACTAGTAAATGCGCACGTGCGATGATCGTTGATACTAGTGAGAAAATTGATTGTACGTTGATATTAGATGGACATCATATACATGTTAATTATTTAATTAACACAAACATTAATATTTGATATGATATTGATTGTATGCTAAAACATGTTGAACGCTTATCATTTGAGCAATTTAGGTCATATTAGATTGACATGATTTGTTGTCCAAGATTAATTTTAGATACATATGTACTCAATATAATTACTCTTTTGAACTACACATTGGCTCTCTTATTATTGCATTTAGAAACTGATGAAAAACACTTTTTCTATTCTCTATCTTTTTTTAGGGTTTTCTCTTCTCTTTTTTTGGGGGGGGGGGTTCCATCATGGCAGTTTATATTTATGAGTTAACAACGATACATCGTTTGTCAAAACATCTAGCAAAAAAACTGGAGGCTTCGATTTCCAAACAATAGTTCGAGAGACCTCCGAATTCGTAGCGAGCAAATCTGCCGTCATATTGGCCTCCCTAGGACAATGAAAAAAACTATAAAAATAAAATTACGAGCTAAAAAAGAGCATTCTTCATAAATAGCCGCTGCCGGTCCAAGCGATTTTCCTCCGTTTCACATGATTTCAATGACTTCCATGCAATCGCCTTCTACACATAGCTTGTTGCATCCCATTTCACCTGCAAGGAGTCCATCTTTTAAGCTTCGTGCTTCCGTCGTAGCCGCTTCTTTGACAAACGGGATGTTACTGTAAAATGCCGTCGTAAAAAAACCGAAATGGTCTCGAAGTATAGCTCCTGTAGGACCAGTGCCACTATCAATGTCAAAACCCGCATCCACATTCAATTTGATTGTATCCTCCGGTGGTTTCTTCCATCCATGTCCCCTAATTATGATGTGTTTAAATTTTGCTCTTGAAAAGTTTTTTGCGAGTGCCAATATTGCTCGCGCCGATCTGGTAGTGGCTTCGCTATTCTAGACCCCGGACGCGTATCAACTTATGACACCTCGATCGTCATCGATCAATAATAATATAAAAAGGAAAAGAAAACTTCTCACAGTTCGTTTTCATTACACGTAGGCACCCGACCCTGCTACCTTCCACCGACTTCATCATCTCAACTTCCCAATCCCACCCGTTCCCCTTAGCCCACGCCACCGCCATCTCCTCGCCGGCGATGGACCCGCTGCCCCCGTCGCCGGTGAACTGGGACTCGCTCGACGCTCTCGTGCTCGACTTCGTCAGATCCGATCGCCTCATCGCCCCTCCTGCCTCCCCATCGCCGCCCTCATCCCCATCCTCCTCCACCACCACCGCCACCTCCTCATCCCCATCCACCTCGACCTCCTCGTCCTACTGCTCGCGCATCCTCATCCGCCGGGCCCGTCGCGCGCTCGAGGCTGGTGACGTCGACGCCGCCCTGGCGCTCCTCCGAGCTCACGCCCCTGCCGCGCTACTCGACCACCGCCTCCTCTTTCACCTACACAAGCAGGTACCTAAACTTTCTCTCTATCTTTCTCGTTTTATATTTTCCCGCACGTAGGCAGAATGATGTCAAATTTGTGGTTGTGCAGAGATTCGTGGAGCTGGTGAGGAAGGGTACAGAGGCGGACAGGGAGGCGGCGCTCGACTGTCTCCGCACAGCTCTGGCACCCTGTGCTCTCGACGCCTACCCTGTGAGTGCTGCATCGACTCCCTTCCTCTCGCCTTAAGAGCCCCTGAATTGATTGATTATTGCACTGCGTTGATTTCCGATTGGGTATACTAGGCTGCATATGTCCGGTTGGATCACATGAATTTTGGGCGAACGTTGTCTGGAACCTAGGACTTCGGTAGCAAGTTTGCAGCATTTGGTATCCTAGAGGATTTCTTTGAGCAAATATATTGGAATAAGATGCTGCAACAAACTGTTTTTTAAATTACTTTCACTAAATTCTTTCGTAAAGCTGTACTTCTGTTTTCCTACAAGCACCTTGAAAATAGAATTGAATTACTAGAGGCCCGTGCACTATGCCATGTTCCTATTTGAGAACACAATTTCCAGTTTTTTTTCCTTTTCCAGCCCGGGAGGGCAAATTTCAGATCTATTAGACATTTGCATATTGAACACAAATACTAAAAAAGTAGAGGGTATCCTGGCGTCCTTCCAGTAACGAGCTGTTGTGAATTAGGGGTAGAAATCCATCATGCAGAGGATGACTTGACATACATTGACACTACGTGAGGGATGTCATTGCTTGCGTGTCTGTGTTAGGCTAATTTATTAACAGACTACTTCAAATGCCTATGAATCGCGGTGTTGCAGATGCTGCATCTCAGCTTGCTTTTGCTCCTGTTGGCCCTAACTATTGTTGTGCCCGGTGTCCACTGCCTGCATTGAGGAGGCATGTGTTTTAGCTAAACTGATATGTCATATCATTAATGTGTACTATCCTGTGATATATATTTTTACCTTACTATCATCGAGTTCCCACATATTCAGATACAGTCGCCTGTATTTTTTGTCATGCATATTCATTGTATTCATTTGAATCTTGCATAATGAATTTTGGTGTGTTGGTATGTTCCAAAGGAAGCTTACGAGGAATTCAAACATATACTGCTGGTTTTAATATATGACCAAGATGATCAATCTTCCCCAGTCGCCAATGAGGTATGCATAATCCTAACTGTTCATATACACTTTTTAAGAATAATTACAAGGCAGCTTAGATTTTCTCATCATTTCTTTTTGAGCATATCTAGTTCTTTAAGTAGCTATTTAGAGGTCCTTTTTCTCTATTACAGTATTATTAGACTTGAGAGGAAATAAGGCTTTAATTGTCCATGTAAAGTAAGGATTCTGAATTATTTCATTTATCGAGATAGCTTTTGACTGCTTTTGCTTCATGGACAGTTTTGTGTGTATAACTAGAGCATCTTTAAGATTGACCTACTCATGCTATTAATTGCTATGTTTGTTGCTTCGTGGAACCTCTATTTTCAGATGGGAGAGTGCCGTTTACAATCTCCAGCTTTATTGCAGGGTGTTTGGTTGGGCCTTTAGTTGCCTTTGGCACTTTGGCTTATAAGCCAAAACACACCTATTTAGGTGCTTTTGACTTTGGCTTTTTGCCTATTTAGAGATAAAATCCAAAAGCCAAAGCCGAAAGCCCCTAAATAGGAGTTTTTTTTTGGCTTATAAGCCAAAGTGCAAAAGCCAAGGAAAAGCCCAACCAAACACCCCCACAAGCTGTTACTTTTTGATATATGACCTATTTCTTCCTGTTGAAATTCTTTGCTCGGCAGTGGTCTATAAAGAGGAGATTTGAACTTGCTGGGTTGCTATCGTCCATATTAAGAGCTCATTTACAAGCTTATGATCCTATTCTCTCCATGTCCTTAAGATACTTAATAAGGTACTTCGTATGTTACATCCTCATCTTGTCTAACATAGGTTGCTAGGCTACTGCCTCCTCGTCTGACAATCTTACATCATTTTGTAAAGCATTCACAAATTATTTTGCTCGCGCCAAGGAATTTCATCACCTATATCTGATCTGACTGAGCGGCTACTCTTTGAGGATCGTGATCCACCTGCAGTTACTCAGGAATGTTCAGTAGAAGCACCACCATTTGATGAGGCAAGCTCTTCTTGGTAACTTTTGTTATATACTGTACTATGCTCCATATGCCAGCTTTTAATAATCAACTCTTAGGTTGATGTTCAAGCCCTGGCACATGCGGTTGAGTTGACAAGACAAGGCGCTATTGACAGCTTGAAGTTTGCAAAAGGAGATTTGTATCAAGCATTTCAGGTATTATTACCAAATAAATTGAGTATACATTATTTAGCTATATGAATATGGATATGTGTGTTACCACTTGCATTTCGAATACCTGTCAAAGGGATAAAAATGTTCTGGATTTTCTTGCATGTGTATAAGCTGCACCTTTAGTTAGTTTCTTACCCCTTCAAATGGTTTGTCAATCAAAGCACTATTTTTATTGGCTGGAAATATATATTTAAGATAAAGTTCATTTTACAGTCTTGAACTGTCCTTTAAGTCCACAAAACAGCTACTCTAGGGGTGTGTTCGGTTGAGAACCAACTGGAATGGAATCCCATGGTTCCATTCCAGAGGAGCGGGTCGGTTCCATTCCAGAGGAGCGGTTCCATTCCTGTGTTTGGTAGGGGCAGAAAGGTGGAGTTGATTTCTGTTCCTATGTTTGGTGGGAAAGGTAGAATGTGCAGAATCTAGTTCGGCTCACCTCTTTCATCATTGATGTAATAGCTCTTTCAATTAGACAGCATATAATTCAAATATAGCTTCAGCATAACATCGTACACAAAAACATAGTACTGAAGTAATTGATTGTAAATTGTAATATTCAATTGCCAATTGGTGTGAGTTGCGAGCTTCAGAATAATTTGTACTTCCCCACAAGTATGGTTAAAAGTGCTGTGTTACCAACATTCGCCAGAAGCCGGAACACAAGTTTTAGGAGTACTTGCTTTCCTGTTAACAAATCATTACTTCACCACGGATTCTCAAAGGAAAGTTACTGCTGGCAGCCCTTTATGCCTAAAATACCGAAGAACTGCATTATCTCAGCATTGAGCTAAGTGCGTAATGACAAGCTTGAGTTTGACTTGAATTTTAGTCTACTGGAGCTCAAATTGAGCCCATACCGAATCGAGTTTGAACTGTTTGACGAGCTTGAGCTTAATTGACAGCCCTAGCAACAGGAAGATTAGTTCTATGTTTGTATTTATATTTTGGCAATAGTTTCTTATGCCTTCCTGAATATCCAGTATCTGTAATGTAAGTTTACTCTGTAAAATGCCAGAATGAACTGTGCCGAATGAAGATGGACCTGTCACTTCTGGATAAACTTGTACATGAGTACTGTATATACAGGGGAATCGTTGAAGGCTGTTCTCATGCCCTTCCTGGTAATTGCCTGAACCTGTAGTTGAGCCTACTTGACGATTTTATTGCTTCAAAGTACTTTCACATAGTGCTCTCACCATTCCGCATGAGTAGTGAGCTATCTCAAAAATAAATAAATATAGTGCTCCCTATTACTTAGTTGACTCTTAGAATTATGTTTATTTAATCATGTGTGCACTAAAGAGAATCATCTTTTGGATATTTTGTAGAAACTGCTGACTTGCAATCTAGTCAAAATGTTGATGTTAGTTTCATAAATAATCAAGGAGCCAATAATGGAGCACAGCTTGATTGTGAAGCAGCTGGCAAGCAAGATGGTGGTTGTAGCACCAGTGATATTACCCATCATGATTCCTGGTCGAAGAGATTACGCAGGGTTAGAAGCAGTACATCAGGGCAGGGAAGGCGAAAGAGATGGAGAGGTCGAGCAGATGATCTTAATTATGCTTGTGAGACTCAAGTTGATGCAAATCGTGATACTCTGTTTCCTGCCTTCGACATGGAAGAAGATGTTGTAATGGGAGAACATGTAAGCTTTATATTCAAATCATTGTTGTGTTACCCTAATTGTTCAAAAAGATTAATTCATGATATTCATAATAATTTCCCTGTTTTAGGACACTGTGTTAGATACTGGTTTGTCTGATACTAGGAATATGCAAGATCAGAAGTATGAGGTTATTTTAGAGATGAGGGACCTCACACGCAAAGGAATGGCTTCCAAAGTTGTGGATGAAATAAACAGCATAGATCCTGATTTCTTTTCGCAAAACCCTATTCTTCTGTTTCAGCTAAAACAGGTGTGAGCCCAACATTGCAATCACGTTTTTCTGCAGGCCTTGTAGGTAGGAAGGAAGTACCTTAACACATTTTGAATCTACCATTTCAGGTTGAATTTCTTAAGCTAGTAGCTGGTGGTGATCATGTATCTGCTCTCAAGGTTGCATCTGCTCACCTGGGACCTCTTGCTGCCAGTAACCAAGTTTTACTGAAGCCTTTGAAGGAAACTTTGGTAACACTGATTCAACTCAATGAAGATGTACTCACAAAGGCAGTATCGTTGCCTGTTCTTGCAAGTTCTCTGCAGGTATATTTGATGTTTATATGTTGTAAGTCGATATGATGTCTCATGTATCTAGTTTAATTGGTCTGCATTTTCAATATCTGTTGTGTACTTGTGGTATTAGACTTCAATTTGTGCCATATCTCCAATGTCCACGATAGAAGACACCATCACCCCTTCTGTGGTTGGTTTGTAGCAACAGTACAAGGAATCGGGGCCGTGTTCCATAGTGTTTTTTATGTGAATTTGGATGGTATCATGACATCTTCTCTTCTGTAGCTTGCAATAAGCAGGAGGCTTGGTATTGAAGAACCTCAGCTGATGAAGATAGTCAGGACAACACTTCATACACACAGTGAATGGTTTAAGCTTCAGATGTGCAAGGACCGTTTTGATCATTTTTTGAAGATCGATTCTCTAAAAGAGATTGATCCACCTGTGAGTAACACTATGTCCAAGGTTCTTACTGATGAATGTGGAAATGGATCTTCTCAGATCACAACATGCTCAAGTGGCAAGGTGCTGGATGAAGGTAGTAGTCCTCAGGTGTCATCAGAAGTTGTCTGCGATGAAAGCGCTATACTCAAAGTTATGGTAAGTGGTATATATCTTAATAGCGTTTGTTATTTGCTGCTGATTAACTCCTTTCACAATAAGCCATGGAATTACTTGCTAACACTCATGTGCCATCATTTTGCAAAAATTGGTGCCTTTCATGCCACTAGTGACCGTTAGTCAAAGATTATGTTTGGCGCGGAAGACCCATTTATCCTTTGTGCATACCAATGCTATCTCCACATTTCTAACTGACTGCACTTCTGCTATGGCTTCCTCAATGGGTGGCAACATATACAATTCAAATACTCGATCTAACTATCACTTTTATTTAAAGGCAAACACTCCTAGTTTGCATTGGACAAATTACTTAATGCAGTAGCAGCAGGAAACGAAGCAATTAACAATAGGTAATTACGCTTAAACTTAAGAACAAAAGAGGCTGTAGGAAAGGCGATGTCAATGAGGTTGACCTAAGTTGGATATTATAAAACATGTGGCTATGTTGAAGTGTATATGTATATGTGGATTGTCTAGCCCTTTTCATAAGTTCGGACTTTTGGTTGCGTTTGTTTTCCTCGCTTTTGCAGTTTAACTAAAAAATAGCCGATGCCCCCCTTTGTCCACATATAGGCCTCTTGAGCCATACCTCTGAGTCTGTTTATTTAAAGGCAAACACTCCTAGTTTGCATTGGACAAATTACTTAATGCAGTAGCAGCAGGAAACGAAGCAATTAACATAGGTAATTACGCTTAAACTTAAGAACAAAAGAGGCTGTAGGAAAGGCGATGCCAATGAGGTTGACCTAAGTTGGATATTATAAAACACGTGGCTATGTTGAAGTGTATATGTATATGTGGATTGTCTAGCCCTTTTCATAAGTTCGGACTTTTGGTTGCGTTGTTTTCCTGGCTTTTGCAGTTTAACTAAAAAATAGCTGATGCCCCCCTTTGTCCACATATAGGCCTCTTGAGCCATACCTCTTGAGTCTGTCCACATGTTGACTTTCCGCGTCGCACATGGGAGGGGGTGTTGAAGTGCATATGTGGATTGCCTAGCCCTTTCCATTAGTTCGGACTTTTGGTTGCGTTGGCTAGTGCATGAAGCTTAACAGGCTAAAGGAGAAATCACATTCTGAGGGCAAATTAAATTGATGGAACTCAACGAATTTCAGTTTGTGGCTTGGCGTTACACGTGGACACCCTTACCAGTAAATCCCTCAGTACAAATATCAGACTTTTTTACAGTGCACAGTTTTAAGTATGCAGCTGTGACCATTGACCATTACTTTTTGTATGAAGATGAAAGGTAAAAGATCACAAAAAATAGTGTGTAGCTAATAACTATTTACAATCACAAGTTTAACAGTGCCGCTTGCACCTAAGTTACCCAAAGATTTTTGTAATAGTCAGTTAAAGATGGAAAGGTTTGAGTTTGACGCATGATTTTTCAGAGGTCATCTCATTTGTAACTGAGGTGGTATTTGTGGTTCATACCTTGTAAATAAATTATCCAGAGAAAAGAAGTTCATTCAGATTGTCTGTTTAAAATAGATTTAGAGTGGATAATGATGTTGAATTTCCTACTTCTTTTATATTTATACAATATATGCTTATGCATGTACTTGTAAGATGAAATGATATGTACACTGCGCACAAACTCTGACAGTACTACCATCTTCCCACCAGTTCCATACATGATTCATCAATTAATTGTATAGCCTTATCTCCTGTTTGCAGGAATTCCTTGCTTTGCCAAGGGCGGACGCCATCCAACTACTCATTCAGTACAGTGGAAATGCAGAGACAGTGATCCAACAAATCTTTTCATAGTGCTTTGTGTAAAATACCACACATTTTATTTTATTTTAGAAAGCAAACTGTTTCTTCATACTTTTCCTTCTTTAGCTGTATTTGGACTAGGCGCCCATTTCAACCTTGTGTGATTTCTCTTCTGCCTCATGTAACACTGAAACTTAGGGAAAAAAAAGTCAGCAAGGCACGAAAGAATAATGGAGAACAAGTGATTGAAACCGTGGCGGTTGTGGACTCCTGATGGCTTCGCCAGTGGTTTGATCTTTGTTTGGCCTTTTGGTGTATTCTGTGATTATATGGAAACAAATGATCATAAAAAACTGACATGGATACACCCTCCTTGTCTGTGTGGAATCATGTAACAAGGTGTTGTACTAGTAGTATCATGTAATTTTATTCCGCGTGTGGCTGCTTTTTTTTTTTGCGTTGTGTACCATGTAGAACTTGCATATGCTAAATGGTGGTATCCTGGTGTTCTATTTGAATTGATCAAGTCAGACTATATCTGTGAGATAAGTCAACATGATGCCCTGAACTTGTCCTGGAATTCGTATTACAACCTCAAAACTACAATGTTGTTGAAAATGCCCCTCAAACTCACAAAATCATCTAAAACACCATGTATCCATGGTTCACTGGTTTTGTCCCTGTGAATCGTGTCTACGTGGTTGAATCCCTTTTCTACCAACGTTTTGGGAGTTTCTATTTTGAAGGAGGATAATTTTTCTTGACGTGTCCGACTCGGCATCGTTGAAGGGCCATTATTGGTAATTGTTGCTAGATATGGTTTACCTTGTATCAGTTGGTGTGTAAATTAAGGGAAGCATGTGGTTGGCTTTTGGTGCGGTGACTTTAATTTTATTTTTAAAATTGCGACATCTTGTTGATGGTGAAGGATTGTAAGCCTGTGTAGCATGGATGATGCCCAAATCGATGTCCCTTGGCGATTACTAGACCTCGATTCTAATGACGAGTGACTATTGCAATTTTTAAAACCTAGTATAACGAGGGTGTTTTCATGTGTCTCTTTCCCTTACTGCTGGTTCAATTCAATTTTCAAGCTTTGTCTGGCGGCATATAATTATAGGAAAAGACAACTAGTATAGCTCACGGTTTAGTTTCATTGTTCACTGGTCATTTGTGTCGTGTTGTCTTTCCGTTGTATTAGCTATTATTTTCTTAACAATTATTACATATAAGATGCTCTTTGGGTGTCTTTCTACAAACATACCACCTCGCTCACATTTTTCTTTCTTTCCACCAACTCAACTTACTTATTTGTCTCTCGTCGATGTGATCATGTGAATATCTCGCCCATCACCCCAACCTGAGCTCCCCGCCTCTACCAAGCAACCAGGGGAGACATGCCCCGACTGCCATCACGAACGACTCGTACGACACCTAGGTTAACTCCCGCCACCCTGGCCTTCACTCCTAAGCTACTCAGATTGCACGCACATCAGCACAATGTAAGTGGCTTGTTATGACCTTTAGGTTATCTGATTCACCAAATACTTCTATACGATTGATAAACCATGTTCTTATACATTTGATTGCTAAATTTTGGGTTTACTATGATAACATCCTTGTTTATAGAAAATCTCTATATGATTATCTTGCACGTGTTTCTCAAGTTTTGAAACTTGTCTGAAATGAGATAATATATGATAATTTTGAGAAGTGCACCTTTTGCATAAATAAACTTGTGGTCTTGGGTATTTTGTTTGATCAAATGACATTGAACTTGATAAACTTGTTTATTTTTATTGCCAATTTTAAGCTTTTCTATGGTAGCCTGCATGGCACCCTACACATGTAAGTCTAAGATAGTATAGCAGCAAAAAATAAAAGCTTGCAAGTGTAGAGGTATGAGTAGAGTAAGAGAAATACAAACACGGGTTGGCTCGGTGAATATTTTTTCCTGTGGTTCGAATAGTTGGGGCTATCCTACTCCATGTTGATGGAGGTTTTGAACCACGAAGGTTCTAAGATCACGAATGATCAAGGTCATTGAAAGCACATATGCTCCCTAGAAGGTTTTGATAATTCATGACAACATACGTTGTCTCTTGGACTAATAGTTTTACCTAGTTTGTTTCAGATGAAGTCCACACAGAAGATTGGCCATGGGATGTGTGGAGAATACCCAAGGAAAGAAGAAGAAGAAATGGAATAAGATTGACAAATTCATCAAGCTTGAAGACTCTATATTTTACATTTTGTGAGAAATCATTTTTGAGTCCATAGGAAAGCCAATACTATTAAAAGTGAATGAGGTGTCTGTTGGGGAACGTTGCATGGGAAAAAATATTCCTACGCACACGCAAGATCTATCCATGGTGATGAGCATCTACGAGAGGGAGAGTGGATCTACATACCCTTGTAGATCGCTAAGCGGGAAGCGTTAAGAAACACGGTTGGTGTAGTCGAACGTCTTCGCGATTCAAATCGCCGAGCATCCCGCGATCTCATCACGATCCGTCCCGCGATCCAATCACGATCCGTCCCACGAACTCATCACGATCCGTCCTGCGATCTCATCACGATCCGTCTCGCGATCTTGATCACGGTCCTTCCGATCTAGCTCCGAACGAACGGCACCTCCACGTTCAACACACGTACAGCTCGATGACGATCTCCGCCTTCTTGATCCAGCAAGAGGGAGTGGAGAGGTAGATGAGTTCTCCGGCAGCGCGACGACGTTACGGCGATGGTGGTGGAGCTTTGCCTAAGCACCGCTGAAAACCGATCTAGAGGAGAAACTACGATCTAGAGGAGAGGTAGCACGTGGCTATTAGGGTTAGTTTTTTCCTCTAAATCCTCTAGTATATATAGGAGGGAGGGAGGGGAGGAGGCAGCCTCAAACCCTCAAGGTTTGGTCGAAATTGGAGGTGGAGGAGTCCTACTCCAATCCTATTAGGAGTAGGATTCCTCCTTTCCACTTGAAAACTCTTTCCACATCTCCACTTTTGGATTTTTTTCCTTCTCAAACCACTTCAGCCACATGGGCCCTTAGAGGAGGCTTCGGCCAGCACACCAGGGGCTGGTTTACCTCCTCCCACAGCCCATGTAGCCTCTTGGGTCGAAATACCTCTCCGATGGTCCCCCAGTACACTACCGGCACTCTCGGTACACTACCGATGAGCCCGAAACTTTTCCGGCGACCAAAGCAGGACTTCCTATATATCAATCTTTACCTCCGGACCATTCCGGAGCTCCTCATGACATCCAGGATCTCATCCGGGAGTCCGAACAACCTTCGGTCACCACCATACATAACTCTATACTACCGAAACGTCACCGAACCTTAAGTGTGCAGACCCTACGGGTTCGAGAACTATGTAGACATGACCGAGACACCTCTACGGTCAATAACCAATAGTGGGACCTAGATTCCCATATTGTTTCCTACATATTCTACGAAGATCTTTATCGGTCGAACCTCTATGTCAAGGATTCAGTTAATCTCGTATGATGTTCCCTTTGTTCTTAGGTATGTTACTTGCCCGAGATTCGATCGTCGGTATCTCCATACCCAGTTCAACCTCGTTACCGGCAAGTCTCTTTACTCGTTCCGTAATACAAGATCCCGTGACTAACACTTAGTAACATTGCTTGCAAGGCTTATTGTGATATTGTATTACCGAGTGGGCCTTGAGATACCTCTCTGTCACATGGAGTAACAAATCCCAATCTTGATCCATGCCAACCAACAGACACCCTCGGAGATACCTGTAGAGCACCTTTATAGTCACCCAGTTACGTTGCGATGTCTAATACACACAAGGTACTCCTCCGGTGTCAGTGAGTTGCATGATCTCATGGTCATAGGAACAAATACTTGACATGCAGAAAACAGTACCAATAAACTGACACGATCATATGCTACGTTTGTGGTTTGGGTCTTGTCCATCACACCATTCTCCTAATTATGTGATCCCGTTATCAAATGACATCTCATGTCCATGGCTAGGAAACCTTAACCATCTTTGATTAACGAGCTAGTCTATTAGAGGCATACTAGGGACATGGTTTTGTCTATGTATCCATGCATGCATCTAAGTCTCCGATCAATACAATTATAGCATGGATAATAAAGGATTACCACGAACAAGGAAATATGATAATAACTAATTTATTATTGCCTCTAGGCATATTTCCAACAGTCTCCCACTTGCACTAGAGTCAATAATCTAGTCCACATCACCATGTGATTCGCATTGTTATGAATCTAACACCCAATGAGTTCTGGGGCTCGATCATGCTTTGCATGTGAGAGAGGTCTTATAGTCAACGGGTCTGCGACATTCAGATCCGTGTACTTTGCAAATCTCTATGTCAAACTGTAAACATTGCTACTACACTCCACTTGGTACTATTCCAAATGGCTGCTCCACTATACGTATCCAGATTGCTACTCTGAGTCATCCGAATTGGTGTTAAAGCTTGCATCAACGTAACTCTTTATGACGAACTCTTTATCACCTCCATAATCGAGAAACATATCCTTAGTCCTCTGGTTACTAATGATAATTTTGACTGTTGTCCAGTGATCCACTCATGGATCACTCTTGTACCCCTTGACAGACTCATGGCAAGGCACGCACCAGGTGCGGTACACAACATGGCATAATATAGAACCTATGTCTAAGGCATAGGGGACGACACTCGTCCTTTCTCTTTCTTCTACCGTGGTCGAGCTTTGAGTGTTACTCAACTTCACACCTTACAAATCAGGCAAGAACTCTTTCTCTGACTGATCCATTTTGAACTCTTTCAAAAACTTGTCAAGGTATGTACTCATTGAAAGTCTCATCAAGTATCTTGATCTATCTCTATAGATCTTGATGGTCAACAATTAGGTAGCTTTATCCAGGTCTTCCTTTGAAAAACTCCTTTCAAACAACCCTTTATGCTTTCCAGAAATTCTATATCATTTCCGATCAACAATATGTCAACCACATATGCTTATCAGAAACTCTATAGTGCTCCCACTCACTTTATTGTAAATACAAGTTTCTCGTAAACTTTGTATAGACTCAAAAACTTTGATCACCTCATCAAAGTGTATATTCCAACTCTGAGATGCTTGCCTCAGTCCACAGAAGGATCACTGAAGCTCGCACACCATTTAGCATCCTTAGGACTGATAAAACCTTCTGGTTGTATCACATAAAACCTTTCCTCAAGTAAACCGTTAAGGAAACGATGTTTTGACATCCATTTACCAGATTTCATAATTGAAAAATGCAGCAACTGCTAATATAATTCCAATAGACTTTAGCATCGCTACGAGTGAGAAAGTCTCATCATAGTCAACTCCTTGAACTTGTCAGAAATTTCTTTGCGACAAGTCAAGCTCTATAAATGGTGACATTTACCATCAGCGTCTGTCTTCATCTCAAAAGTCCATTTGTACTCAACGACCTGCCGTCCAACGAGCAAGTCTACCAAAGTCTGTACTTGGTTTTCATACATGGATCCTTTCTCGGATTTCATGGCCTCTGACCATTTGTCGGAATCCGGGCCCATCATCGCTTCTCCATAGCTCGTAGGTTCATTGTTGTCCAACAACATGACCTCCAAGACAGAGCTGTCGTACCACTCAGGAGCAGTACGTGTCCTTGTCGACCTACGAGGTTCGATAGTAACTTGATCCGAAGATTCATGATCATCATCATTAACTTCCTCTTCAACCGACGTAGGCTCCACAGAAACATCTTTCTATGCTGCGCTACTCTCTGGTTGAAGCAAAGGTTCAACAACCTCATCAAGTTCCATCTTCCTCCCACTCAATTCTTTCGAGAGAAACTTTTCTCAAGAAAGGACCCAGTTTTAGCAACAAACACTTTATGCTTGGATCTTGAGATAGAAGGTTCACCCAACTATTCTTAGGGTATTCTATGAAGATGCATTTGTCCGCTTTGGGTTCGAGCTCATTAGGTGAAAACATTTTTTCACACAAGCATCGCAGCCCCAAACATCAAGAAATGACAACTTAGGTTTCTATCAAACCATAATTCACACGGTGTCATCTCAATGGATTTAAATGGTTCCCTATGTAAAGTGAATGTAGTTATCTCTAATGCATAACCCTAAAACTATAGTAGCAAAACGATAAGAGACATCATAGCACGCACCATATCCAATAGAGCATGACTATGACGTTCGGACACACCATCACACTATGGTGTTCCAGGTGGAGTGAGCTGTGAAACAACTTTCGCATTGTCTAAAGTTGTATGCCAAACTCGTAACTCCGATATTCACCTCCATGATCATATCGCAGACATTTTTATCTTCTTGTCACGATGATCTTAAACCTCACTCTGAATTTGCTTGAACTTTTCAAACGATTCAGACTTGTGTTTCATTAAGTAAATATACACTATATCTACTCAAATCATCAGTGAAGGTAAGAAAATAACGATATCCACCGCACGCTACAAGATTCATTGGATTGTATATATCAACATGTATCATTTCCAATAAATCACTTGCCTGCTCCATCAAATCGAAAAACGGGGTCCTTAGTCATCTTGCCCAAGAGGCATGGTTCGCATGTCTCAACTGATTCAAAATCGAATGATTCCAAAGCTCCATCAGCATGGAGTTTCTTCATGCGCTTTATACCAACATGACATTTAGCGGCAATGCCACAAGTATGTGGTACTATCATTATTAACTTTGTATCTTTTGGCATCAATGTTATGAAAATGTGTATTACTACGATCAAGATTCAACAAACCATTCTCACTGGGTGCATGATCATTGAAGGTATTATTCATGTAAACAGAATAATCATTATGCTCTAACTTAAATGAATAACCGTGTTGCAATAAACATGATCTAATCACGTTCATGCTCAATGCAAACACCAAATAACATTTATTTAGGTTCATCACTAATCCCGAAGGTAGAGAGAGCGTGTGATGTTGATCACATCAACCTTGGAAACATTTCCAACACACATCGTCACCTCACCCTTAGCTAGTTCTCCATTTATTCTGTAGCTTTTATTTCGAGTTACTAACATTTAGCAACCGAACCGGTATCCAATACCCAGGTGCTACTAGGAGTACTAGCAAGGTACACATTAATAACACGTATATCAAATATACTTCTGTCGACATTGCCAACCGTCTTATCTACCAAGTATCTAGGGTTGTTTCGCTTCAGCGACCGCTCTCCTCATAATCGAAGCACTTAGTCTCGGGTTTGGTTTCAACTTTGGGTTGCTTCACTGGAGCAGCAACTGACTTGCCATCCATGAAGTTTCCCTCCTTGCGCTTTCCCTTCTCAAAACTAGTGGTTTTACTAACCATAAACACTTGACGCTCCTTCTTGATTTCTACCTTCGCGGTGTTAAACATCGCGAACAGCTTAGGGATCATTATTTCTGCCCCTGGCATTTTATAGTTCATCACCAAGTCTAGTAGCTTAGTGAGAGTGACTTGGAGAACTATATCAATCACTATCTTATCTGTAAGCTCAACTCCCACTCGATTCAAGCGATTGTAGCACCCAGACAATCCGAGCACATGCTCAACGATTGAGCTATTCTCTTTCATCTTGCAGGCAAAGAATCTTGTTGGAGATCTCATATCTCACACCACGGGCATGAGCCTGAGATCCTAATTTCAGCTCTTAGAACATCTCATATGTTCCGTGACGTTCAAAACATTTCGGAGCCTCAATTCTAAGCCGTAATGCATGACGCACTAAACTATCAAGTAGTCATCAGAATGTGCATGTCAGATGTTCTCAACATCTACAGACGACGCTAGAGGGGTTGGCGCACCGAGCGGTGCATTAAGGACATAAGCCTTCTGTGCAGCAATGAGGACAATCCTCAGATCATAGACCGAGTCTGCAATATTGCTACCATCATATTTCAACTCTATTTCTCTAGGAACATATAAAACATAAGGAAGCTACAACGTGAGCTAGTAATCTACAACATAATTTGCAAAGACACGACTGACTATGTTCATGATAATGAGTTCAATTAATCATATTACTTAAGAACTCCCACTCAAATTGACATCCCTCTGGTCATTCAAGTGATACATGATCTAAATTCACCAACTCAAGTCCGATCATCACGTGAGTTGAGGTGGTTTCAATGGTGAACATCATCATGTTGATCATATCTACTATATGACTCATGTTTGACCTTTCGGTCTCTTATGTTCCGAGGCCATGTCTGTACATGCTAGGCTCATCAAGTTTAACCCGAGTGTTCTGCATGTGCAACACTGGCTTGCACCCGTTGTATGTGAACGTAGAGTCTATCACACCCGATCATCACATGGTGTCTCGACATGACAAACTTTCACAACGGTGCACACTCGTGGAGAACACAATTCATCTCGAAATTTAAGTGAGGGATCACCTTATAATGCTACCGTCTTCCTAAGCAAAACAAGGTGCATAAAAGTATTAACATCACATGCAAATCATAAGTGACATGATATGGCCATGAACTTGTGCTTTTGATCTCCATCTTGAAAGCACCAGCATGATCTCCATCGTCACCAGCATGACACCATGATCTTGATCATCTTGATCTTCATCAACGTGTCGTCATCATGGTTGTCGTGCCCACCATGCTTCTACTACTATTGCTACCATTTAGCGATAAAGTAAAGCATTACATAGCGCTTAATGATTGACACGCAGGTCATACAATAATTAAAGACAACCCTATGGCTCCTGCCGGTTGCCGTACTCATCGACATGCAAGTCGTGATATTCTATACAACACATGATCATCTCATACATCACATATATCTCATCATGTAATTGGCCATATCACATCACAACATACCCTGCAAAAACAAGTTAGATGTCTTCTAATTGTTGTTGCATGTTTTACGTGGCTGCTACGGGTATCTAGCAAGAACAATTCTAACCTACGCATAAACCACAACGGTGATACATAAGTTGCTCTTCAACCTTCTGAAGGACCGCCTTAGTCAAATCCGATCCAACTAAAGTAAGAGAAACAGACACCCGCCAGCCATCTTTGTGCAACGAAGTTACACGTCAGTCGATGGAACTGGTCTCTCATAAGCGTACGAGTAAGGTTGGTCCGGGCCGCTTCATCCCACAATACCGCTAAACCCAAACACGACCAAGGGAGGAAGCAATCTAAGCATCAACGCCCACAAACTCTTTGTGTTCTACTCGAGATCTCATCTACACATAGACCTAGCTCATGATGCCACTATTGGGAAACGTTGCATGGGAAACAAAAAATTTCCTATGCATACGCAAGATATATCCATGGTGATGAGCATCTACGAGAGGGAGAGTGGATCTACATACCCTTGTAGATCGCTAAGTGGGAAGCGTTAAGAAACGCGGTTGGTGTAGTCGAACGTCTTCGCGATCCAAATCGCCGAGCATCCCGCGATCTCATCACGATCCGTCCCGCGATCCAATCATGATCCGTCCCGCGAACTCATCACGATCCGTCCCGCGATCTCATCATGATCCGTCTCGCGATCTTGATCACGGTCCTTCTGATCTAGCGCCGAACGGACGGCACCTCCGCGTTCAGCACACGTACAGCTCGATGACGATCTCCGCCTTCTTGATCCAGCAAGAGGGAGCAGAGAGGTAGATGAGTTCTCCAGCATCACGATAGCGTTGCGGCGATGGTGGTGGAGCTATTCCAGCAGGGCTTCGCCTAAGCACCGCTGAAAATTGATCTAGAGGAGAAACTGCGATCTAGAGGAGAGGTAGCACGTAGCTATTAGGGTTAGTTTTTTCCTCTAAATCCACTAGTATATATAGGAGGGAGGGAGGGGAGGAGGCAGCCTCAAACCCTCAAGGTTTGGTCGAAATTGGAGGTGGAGGAGTCCTACTCCAATCCTATTAGGAGTAGGATTTCTCCTTTCCACTTGGAAACTC
The DNA here is from genome assembly GCA_022496015.1 of Hordeum marinum. Classification (NCBI taxonomy): domain Eukaryota; kingdom Viridiplantae; phylum Streptophyta; class Magnoliopsida; order Poales; family Poaceae; genus Hordeum; species Hordeum marinum. Next base: position 212,107,592 of record CM039672.1, on the reverse strand, counting down.
TTTCCACCTCTCCACCTTTGGATTTTTCCTTCTCAAACCACTCCAGCCGCATGGGCCCTTAGAGGAGGCTTTGTCCAGCACACCAGGGGCTAGTTTACCTCCTCCCACAGCCCATGTAGCCTCTTGGGTCGAAATACCTCTCCCGGTGGTCCCCCGGTACACTACCGGCACTCCCGTTACACTACCGATGAGCCTGAAACTTTTCCGGCGAACAAAACATGACTTCCTATATATCAATCTTTACCTCTGGACCATTCCGGAGCTCCTCATGACATCCGGGATCTCATCCGGGACTCCAAACAACCTTCGGTCACCACCATACATAACTCTATACTACCGAAACGTCACCGAACCTTAAGTGTGTAGACCCTGTGGGTTCGAGAACTATGTAGACATGACCGAGACACCTCTACGGTCAATAACCAATAGCGGGACCTAGATTCCCATATTGGTTCCTACATATTCTACGAAGATATTTATCGACCGAACCTCTATGTCAAGGATTCAGTTAATCCCGTATGATGTTCCCTTTGTTCTTCAATATGTTACTTGCCCGAGATTCGATCGTCGGTATCTCCATACCTAGTACAACCTCGTTACCAGCAAGTCTATTTACTCGTTCCGTAATACAAGATCCCGTGACTAACACTTAGTAACATTGCTTGCAAGGCTTATTGTGATATTGTATTACCGAGTGGGCCCTGAGATACCTCTCCGTCACACGGAGTAACAAATCCCAGTCTTGATCCATGCCAACCCAACAGACACCCTCGGAGATACCTGTAGAGCACCTTTAGTCACCCAGTTACGTTGCGACTTTTGATACACACAAGGTACTCCTCTGGTGTCAGTGAGTTGCATGATCTCATGGTCATAGGAATAGATACTTGACATGCAGAAAACAGTAGCAATAAACTAACATGATCATATGCTATGTTTGTGGTTTGGGTCTTGTCCATCACACCATTCTCCTAATGATGTGATCCCATTATCAAATGACATCTCATGTCCATGGCTAGGAAACCTTAACCATCTTTGATCAACGAGCTAGTCTATTAGAGGCATACTAGGGACATGGTTTTGTCTATGTATCCACACATGCATCTAAGTCTCTGATCAATACAATTATAGCATGGATAATAAACGATTACCACGAACAAGGAAATATGATAACAACTAATTTATTATTGCCTCTAGGGCATATTTCCAATAGTGTCTATGATGATCTGGTTGCTCGAGTGCTTAGAGATTAACCACCAAAATTACACATGAAATTCTCCCACAAAATCTCTGTCTAAACCCTACCGCTAAAATCAGTGCCAACAACTTCTCAGAATCGGCCACACCGAGTTTTAACCCTAGACAGATCCCATGCCAAACCCTAAGTTCTCGATGCCACCAAGTTCCCATTCGGTGCAACTGAAACCAGTGACCAACTTTCTGGTTAGCCGTTTTCAAGAATCGTTCTCACTGAGACTTGGAATCTACCTAGGTCGCCCATATCGATACCACCGAGATTTATATACCGGTCTTATCGAGAAGCTGGAAGTTGCCACATTTTGCACTAGTCGGTGCAAGTGAGTTTTTACTCCAGTTTCACCGAGTTGGGCAATAATGTTGTAACTGATGGATTTTTGGAGATGCCTATATATAGTCCTCCACCTCCTCTCACTCGTAGAGGAAGCACTCGGAACATACCTACACTTGCCCCATCCATTTTTATGAGAGACAACCACCTATTCATGTGTTGATCAAGATCTTCCACTCCAACCATATGAATCTTGATTTCTAGCCTCCCCAAGTTGCTTTCCACCCAATAAACCTCCTCTACCAAGCCAAATATGTGAGAGAGTGATTGTGTGTTGAGGAGACTATCTTTTGAATCACAAGAGCAAGGAGTTCATCATTGTTACCACATCTATTACCTTTTGGAGGGTGGTGCCTCCTAAATTGGTTAGGTGTCGCTTGGGAGCCTCCTTCTTCGTGTTGTGGATTTGAACCAAGAAGTTTGTACGGGCAAGGAGATCGCCTACTTCGTGAAGATCTACCCATAGTGAGGCTAGTCCTTCATGGACGAAAGCTATCATGGAATAGATGAGGTTACTACTTTATGGACCCTAACGGGTGAAGCCCTCCATGGACTCTCGCGACCGCTACCCTCCGTGGTTGAAGTCTCCATCGGTGTGGACGTACGATAACACCATTTATCGAAACCATGGGAAAAAAATTCGTGTCTCCAATTGCGTTTGATCTTCCTACCTCTACTCCTTCTTACATATGCTTGTCTTTACTTTCCGCTGCTATACTTATTGACTAGCATGTGTACGGTGCACTAGACTTGTTAGAATTGTTAAAATCTGCCAACCATTAAAATTGGGAAAAGGTTAGATTTTTAATTTGTCAAGTAGTCTCTTCACCGTCCCCCCTCTAGACGTCCCTTGTCGATCTCACGGTCACGAGTTCCACGAATCAAATGATATCCATCATTCGATGGTAAGGCTTCACTGGTGCAAAAAATTGTATGTTTAGCAATGGACGGGCACAAGTAGTGGGTGCTTGCTGGGTGGACGGAAGCAGACAATAAAGAGGAGTAGGCGAGTAGCTTAGTTGTGTGGTGGGTGGTTGCGGTGACGATCGCTTTTTCGTTGGGCAGTACCAGGCATCGGTGCATCGGCCCAAAGTTTCGGCCTGCTGCCTAGCATTCGTTGGATACCCCCCTCCTCTCCGCCCCCACTTGCCGGCCATGGCGATGCCCACGCTGGTCACCTTGCCCATGGTGCCCTGGTCACCCACGCTCGTAGTCCTGCCCACGGCGCTCGTCTCCTGGCCATGGCGCCACTTGCGCACGCCGGCCATCCATGCTATCCACTTTGCCCGCCCACACTAGCCGGCGATCCCCCCACCCCGAGCTGACCCGTGGTAGCAACTCTGCCAGAGTTTTGTGGCCGGCCTATGTTGAAGCTGGTTCCAACATAAAAAACATGCTGGTTGTAGTTTTTTGCCATGGATGCAACTCCACCTTGTTGACGATTGACTGGTTCCAGTGAACAGAAATGCCCGTCGTAGCATTTTTCCATTGTCGGTCGTAGCAAACAGAGACAACGATTGCAGCAAAAAAGTCATCACCATCGTCACCGGTTGTAGCTTGCCGTTACAGGTACTAGCATTTGCGTTCAAAAATGAATGGCCTAGCAAAAGTCATTGCCGGGTGTACCCCAAAACTACTCCGGTTGTAGAAAAAGATAATCGCCGGCGTCGCAGGCCGCAACTCAATCCTGATGGATATAGGAAAATGTGATGCCGATTATAGCAAAAAGAGATGTATGCCGGTTGTGTGTTGCAACAAAAGATGACGCCGGTTGTAACAAAATGCAACGTCGGTTGAAGCATGTACCAAAAACCACGACGTTAGTTTTTTTGCTAGGAGCAGTGCCACCCCATCCTCGCCATGCTTGCCGGCCATAGCGCCGCCCGTGCTCGTCACCCCGACCGCCGTCCTCATCGCCCCGGCTGCTTGCGTTCTCCGGCCATCCGCTGAAGAAAATGGGTCGTGTCAAAAAGGTTGTTGCAGGGTCCTACACGCCAGTGCCTCACGCGACGAAGTGACCGACAGAAAAATTTGACCCGCGTGTAGGCACGAAGGAGTCTCCTTTCTTGTTTCGGTGCAGAAGAGTCAGTTATTTGCGCCCGTAGCTTATAATTGACCCCCTCCCTCTCAATGAAAATGAACAACATTGGTATTGCTTGTTCTTGAAAAAAAATCAACGAAATGATGTTGTGTCATTCTTTAATCACTACACCAAATCCGTCAGTGTAGCATTGCTCGTGGTCGACCATGGTCGCGCTCGCATCACGCAGCAATGCCACACCTACTTAAGGATCTTACGTGATTAACATAATGGCTTAGGGACTTCACAAAAAAACATAATGTCTTAGGGGGCTGTCATGCCCAAGATGTGATCCTATCCTCATTTTGGCACGAGGGCCTCGACAGGGATAGAAGCGCATCTCGTCGTGTTGCAAGAATGGATATCATTACAAGTACATGTGCAGAACAGATGAGTATATGGAATTGGCTTACACTCGCCACAAGCTACATCGAGATCACATCAATACAACTACATATTCAAACATCATACAAAAGAGCAGGGTCCGACTACGGACGAAATCAAACGATAAAATGACATCCATCCTTGCTATCCCAGGCTGCCGCCTGGAACCCATCCTAGATTGATGATGAAGAAGAAGAATAACTCCAAATCAAACAAGCATCGCTCTCACGTCAAATCATCACATTAATTGTACCTGCAACTGTTGTTGTAGTAATCTGTGAGCCACAGGGACTCAGCAATCTCATTTCCAAGGGTATCAAGACTATTAAAGCTTAATGGGTGAGGTATGATTAAGTGGTGAGGCTGCAGCAAGCGACTAAGCATTTATTGGAGTGGTTAACTTACGAATACAGAAAGTAAAGTATGGTGGTCTACGCATAACGGACGGGAACTAGTAATGATCACTAACTGATCCTGAACACCTACTTATGTCAGACATAACCCCATCGTGTTCTCTCTCGGATAAGGACTCACGAGAAGGGACAGTCACGGTTACGCACACAGTTGGTGTATTTTATTTGAGTTTACTTCAAGTTTGCTATGACCGGGTGTTAAACAAAGTATCCAAGTTTGCCACATAATCGCGGGCACGGCTTTCCGAAAGATTTAACCCTGCAGCGGTGCTCCAACTCATCCATCACAAATTAACCACACACCGCGGGAACAACCTCGACCACGGATCTAGTGATCATCCTAGGAAATCCGACACCTCGAGATAGCCCGAAGAAGATCGGAGTTCCTCACGCAAGACGTTCGAGAAAGGTAAAACAAATCCAGCAAGGCCGCCCGACATGTCGACGAACCCGATAAGAGCCGCGTATCTCGTTCCCAGGACACAACCGGATGAACACTACGTACGGCGACCTGATAGAAATCCCTCGAGTTGTCTCGAGGTGGCCCTGCAAGTGGCTCTGTTTTGGACCAACACTCATGAGGAGCACTGGCCCAAGTTGTTGACTAAAGATCTGCGGGTGCCGGCGGGTCCCTATGCAATTTTATTAGTTATTAGGCAAATGTAGTACCAATGTTGGGCCTTGCCAGACAAGCTTTATCCCAAAACAAAAATCAAGAGGGTCCCCATAACAACCCCGAGCATGTTAAGAGCACTCAATTATGGAACATAACACCAGTTCACAAGTAACTAGGGGCCGCAAAAGTGGAACAAAACACCAAGCAAAAGGCCAAGCCTTCTACCTTTTACCAAGTATATATGTGCATTAAATTAAATAGCAATAATATTGTGATAACAAAAGAATGTCCATGTTGACACATGGAAGCAATTGCACCTGCAGCTAGAAACGCTATAAGAAGGGCTGAGCAAGTGGTAACATAGCCAAACAAAGGTTTGCTAGGAAGGTGCAGGCTTAGAGGATTTTCATGGTAATGTTGGGAGGCTTGACAAACAAGTGGTAGGTAGCGAGACATAACGATAAAAGCGGGATAACTAGCATAGCAATGATAGTAGTGGTATCCAAGGAAATGTGTCATCTTGCCTGAGATCCCGCTTGGAAGAAGAACAAGTCCATGAAGAAGACGAGCCAAAGTAGTCAAACGAATCCTCACACTCCGAACGCTTTCGGAACTCTATCGAGAAGAAGCAAACTGAAAACAAACAATCAACACACGGGAAACACCACAACATATGCATGACATGATGCGCAATCAAATATGATGCATATCCGGTTTAATATGCAAGGTATGGCATGGCATGGCAAGATCATCAAACAACTACTACATATTAAGTGAAGTACGAAACTCCACGATCGAATTATTTAGTTCACTCTCGTTTAGGTACTCATCAATATTAAATGTTGTTTAACATGGCAAATGGTGAAACACAAACAACTACATCCACTAGGCATTTTAAATGAGGCCGGAAGCAACGAATAACAATTCCGGAACGACCTCATATGCATATTTTAAGTTTGGTCCAGATCTGAACTAACCATATTTTAGAGTTGTTAAACAGAAAAACAAATGTCACCATGAGATTCTACATGATTTTCTAGCCAAGTTACATATGTAAAACATTTTCAATGGAGCTACGGTTAATTAGTTATGAAATAAATCATTTTACATGGCATTTACGCAAATCAATGCAAACAGCAAGGTTAAATATTTTTTATCACATGTGAAAGTTTGATATTATGAAACTACATAAAATTCCAGTCACATTTCATATATAAAGTTTTTACATATAATGCATGGTTTTCGAGTATTAAATGCATGAGTTTAGGGGTTTCTGCAATTCTGAAAATCCTGGAAATTAGACAATTCGTTAACAGGAAAAAAAAGGGTAACGGGCCGAAAGCAGCGGGCGCAGCTTAACTAAAGAGTGACAGGCATTACGGGGATGGCGCTCACCTTAGGCCAGATCTGGCCAGTTGGTGGAGAGGCCTAGCTAGGCCGGCTAGGGCGGCGGCCCACGCGCGCGGGGGGGGGGGAGGAGCGGCCCAAGGCGCTCGCGTGGCCCGGCGAGGCGCACGGAGGAGGCCCAGGCGAGGCGAGGTCGTCATCCTCGTGCTCACCAGGGGCACAAGGCTATGGCGGCGGTGGTTGCAGCGACGCCGACCGGCGGCAGGAAGGCGCGGCGAGGCCGGGAACGGGCTGGGGCGACCGGATCCGGCGATTCCCGGCCGGATCTGGACGGCAGCGGCGGGCGAAGGACCAGCGTCGAGCTTCTAGGGCGGCATCACGATGGGAGCTCCTACGAGAGAGAGAGAGAGGGAGCAGAGAGAAGGAGAGGTTAGAGAGAGAAAGGAGAAGGGAGAAGGAGGAGAGGGGCGGCGCGAGGCTTGACCCGATGGTCGCCGGCGTCGGGGCTCCGACGGTCAGAGTGGCGGTAGGGTTGGAAGCGCGAGGTGCGCTGCGGAAGGTCACGCGTGGGGACGCTCGGGCTGCGAGGCTCTATGGTCGGCCGGACATGTCCGATTAGACCGCGGACATGTCTGGTAGGTGGGGATTTGGACGAATTGGACCCCTAATTGCGGATCTGAGGGCTGAAAATGGAGGGGGAGGAGTGGATTTCGGGATTGGAGGGATGAAGGTCTAGAAGGAGGGGTTTTCTAGGGGGTGGCTGCAATTTTACATGGGGGAAACCCTAGAGAGTGAGGGGGCTCTCTCCATGGGGTTATATAGGGTATGGACTAGGATGGGTTGGATCTCATCCGTCCAATCGCGATCAGATGACCACGAACGGAGGGGAGATAAGTTGGGATAGTGGTTGTGTCGTTGGGCTAGGAGGGGAAGAGAGAAAGAATTGTGGCCTGGCAACGGAGTTTGCAAAACTGAAAATGTCCGACGAAAATAACCCGGTGACGCTGCCGCTACGGGCAACCGTTGGAATATCAAACGAACTCTGATTGCGACGAAATTTGGCAGGCGGCCTACCTACAATAAAACAAGACCGCATGCCAACTTTCGACCCAATCCGAGAATATTTTTAATGCACTTTTAAAAACAATATTTTTATCGATGTCGCGAGCGCGTGCATGTGTGGTTGGTCTCGAAACGGTCGACGACACGAACAGAGAGAACCGGAAGCTTCTAACGGATGCAAGTTTTTGAAAACGAGTGTTGATGCTATGCAGATGATGCGAATGATGCGATGATGAATGCAACAACCAAATGAAACACAAACGATAATGGAAATAAAAGGGGAATCTTCTGGAGCGTCGGTCCCGGGCTGTTACAACTCTCCTCCACTACACGAGGATCTCGTCCCGAGATCTAGAATGAGAAGGGGAAGAGACAGAGCAAGAGGTAAACTTAGTTGCTTCTTTGACAAACGAGTGAAACTAATGATCATTGAAGGTTTCAACGAGATAAATAATAACATGGGAACAAGCAAGAATTCACAAGAATTTTTGGCAGCACTTCGATAGGAAAGAGAGGCAAAACTTGATAAGAAGGAAAGAACTTGAACATAGAACACAACACTTTGGTAAAATGAATAAGCAAGAAAGAACATGATCTTAACAAAACAAGATGAAGGGTCGAAGAGAGCAACATCACAATGCCTCCGGAAGAAAAGAATAGAAACTAGATCATTGGAGAGGAAGAATGGAGAAGAAGATGAAAACTTCTACCACCATTGAATTTGAAAAGCATGGTTGACCGGAGTTGATGGAGAATCAACAACGAAAAGATTTTGCTTGTTGTGGACTTATGAAACACATCTCAAAATTATGAGGTGACAACTGGCCACAATGGAAAACAATTGATTGCTTGAGAACAACAAGATATGCAAAGCTTCTCTCACCAAGAGGTGGAGGAGACACTTGAATCATTTATGACACCATGATAGCAACAGTCCTTAGGAAATGCTTTAGGTGAAATCCAACCCAAGATAACTCCGAGAAGACATGATGGGTTTACTTATCTCATTCTTGACAATTTTCCTTCGAGACTCCTCATAATAAAGAATTTAATAACACCATCTCAAAATACAATGGAGAAGGAATTGAACTTAGACAACCAAGACAAAGAACACTTGAGCACCTCCAACAAGAATCTTGAAGAACATTTCGAGAAGAATTACATCCTTAACAAACCACCATGAAGAAGCATCTTGAAGAACTCCGAAACAAATGATGATCAAAGAATGAAGGTTGGGAAGAATAATATGGAAGCCTTGCCATGATTTAGAAGAATCTTTGCGAAGAGATACTTGAGAATAACTTGGGACTCCAGAAATAAAAGATGAGAACACTTGAAATCGAGAATTGATATCATGCACAACTCCGGAAGAGGGATTGAAATCACCTTGACCAACAAGAATAAGAATTATGTTATGCTTATCCTTCATCAAGTTAAATTGATGACAAGCAACGGATTTCACACACCACTTATTCTTCTTGCAAAGAGAGAGAGATAACAAATTTGAAGAAGTCTTGAACGAGAACACCAGTAAGAATTTGAAACGAAAGAGGATAATACAAATGAATGATATAACATGAGAGCGAAGAGAGCATGATCCACCTAATAGAAAACTTGAACGAAGCACCGGAATAATTTAGATACGAACGAATGGACAACAATTGAGAAGAATTTGAGAATGAAAGTTGCAAGCTGAGAATGAAGAAATCTTCTGAAATGATGGCCTTCGGAGGATCAAGAAATTAAAACAATTCTGAATGCACCGGATAGATATGGGAGGAATTTATCATGAATAGAAACAATTGAGAGGAAAGTATCAAGATGAGATGACAATCTTCAAGAGAATGAGCAAAGATTTATGAGAACCACTCCGTCGGTCTTTAACGCAGAGAATGATGACAAGAAACAACATCGTGAATTACTGAGACACTCCGGAATAATGAATAAAGAAGGTTGAGCTAACGATGAAAAATATTTAGACGCGGTCTTGGAGTAGGAATATGATTGATGAAAATCATTCTTACGTCATGTTTAGAAAGAACTTTAGGACATCTCCGAAAAGATTAGAAGAGCCAGGTAAGATCTTGGGGAAAACACATGTGGGTCATGGGCCCACTCAAAGAAACACCGTTGAAAAAATTGCTTAGAAAGAGAGATTGCACCGGTACAAATTAAGAACTTGATGAGGTGAGACCCTGGAAATAATTTGGAATGATTGGAAGAAAACATGAATCTTCTGTGATATCTTCAGCCTCCGGAAAGAATAGAGATATGAATAAGCAAGAGAGGCTTGGATAAGAATTCCAACATGGGAGAGCAATTAGAGAATTAAAACGATATGATGAACGTCGAGATATTGAATTGAATCCATCGGAGAAGAATAACAATGAGAATGAGGAATATGAGGATAGATCTTGAAATTGAAACTCTTGAGAATCTCCACAAGAAATCACCGGATACAACATGAAGAATTGATAGCGGAAGCATTAATGAAGAGAAAGGCACTTGGAAGAGAATTTAATCATTGAAGAAAAAGGGCGGGAGGGTGGGGAAAAACAAAGACAACTTGGAACAGATGAGACAAACTCCAGAACGAAATACGAGGATTGAACTTTCAAATATTGGAGATGATTGGATATCATGAAGAGGAGCGCACCGGTTGAAAATAATTTCATGACAACTCCAGTTGAACAAAAGGAACAGCATTCCCGTAAAATATGAGAACACTACTTAGAAAAGATATGAAATCACCACTTGACATCAAAGCAACTCAAATTACCACACTACAACAAAACAAAAGGATGAGGCTTACGAAACAAACCAGAATAAATACATGACAGAGATTCCGCTCGATATTTTCGTGGTAAGGTTTGCATGGGCTCGATCTTATAGTAGCCATCATGTACAAGGCAGTGCACACGACATACGAAGCATCCCCGAGTCGTAGCAAGCTACAAGGACTCTTTAAGACACAACAAGAACCGTTGTAAGAAAGACCGTGAACAAACGAATCCACTAGATGTCGAACCCCAACCTCACATCATGATCTGTTGGAAGATAGCCTAGGTAACTACTTGAATTCCCACCTAAGAACTCCCAAAACTTTCCTTGGTTATGCAATCGGGTGTTGGGGATACAAGGAGGAAAATATCTCACACAACTAACAAGTCCTACACCCTAACTGTATCCATCCTTCAACACATAACCAGAGGATTCGGAACTCCATCTATCTTGGATCCTCGAAAGCAGAACGATACCAGACATGGCGGTACCCTGGACGCCTCCCCAGTACTGGGTGACTCAGACCTTATCTCGCCACGAAAAGTATTGAAGCAATTTCGAACATCCTCCATCCCGAGATACTAAGGAAACTGAACGATAACGATGTGTCAAGAATCCCCTAGAGCTCAACTCCCCGGAAGAAATCAAGTCAGATAGGAGGCACCAAGACAGAACTCCGTCACATCGGCATCATATAGTTTCCAAAATACCCGCGTGATCCTAAAAATTTTTGAGCGAGAAGAGGGTAGAATCAAAATTCCTAAGTCGTAATTCCTCACCAGAGCAGAGAAGAGGAGTAAAAAGAACCCTACTCTCCGATATAACTAGACTCAAAATAGTTTTTTTCTAGACTCAACTCGGCCAAGTTCGATCAATCAAGGGGGATCCTAGGTCGGAACAGGATCTGATACCAACTTGTCACACCCAAGATGCGATCCTATCCTCATTTTGGCATGAGGGCCTCGACAGGGATAGAATCGCATCTCGTCGTGTTGCAAGAATGGATATCATTACAAGTACATGTACAAAAGAGATGAGTATATGGAATTGTCTTACACTCGCCACAAGCTACATCAAGATCACATCAATACAACAACATACTCAAACATCATACAGAAGAGCAGGGTCCAACTACGGACGAAATCAAACGATAAAATGACATCCATCCTTGCTATCCCTCGCTGCCACCTAGAACCCATCCTAGATTGATGAAGAAGAAGAAGAATAACTCCAAATCAAACAAGCATCACTCTCACGTCAAATCATCGCATTACTTGTACCTGCAACTGTTGTTGTAGTAATCTGTGAGCCACAGGGTCTTAGCAATCTCATTTCGGTATCAAGACTATTAAAGCTTAATGGCTGAGGTATGGTTAAGTGGTGAGGCTGCAGCAAGCGACTAAGAATTTATTGGAGTGGCTAACTTACGAATACAGAAAGTAAAGTATGATGGTCTACGCATAACGGACGTGAACTAGTAATGATCACTAACTGATCCTGAACACCTACTTACGTCAAACATAACCCCACCGTGTTCTCTCTTGGATAAGGACTCACAAGAAGGGACAATCACGGTTACGCACACAGTTGGTGTATTTTATTTGAGTTTACTTCAAGTTTGCTATGACCGGGTGTTAAACAAAGTATCCAAGTTTGCCACATAACCGCGGGCACGGCTTTCCGAAAGATTTAACCCTACAGGGGTGCTTCAACTCATCCATCACAAATTAACCACACGCCGCGGGAATAACCTCGACCATGGATCTCATGATCATCCTAGGCAATTCCAAAGGAAATCCGACACCTTAAGATAGCCCGAAGAACATCAGAGTTCCTCATGCAAGACGTTCGAGAAAGGTAAAACAAATCCAGCAAGGCCGCCCGATGTCTCGACGAACCCAATAAGAGTTGTGTATCTCGTTCTCAGGACACGACCGGATGAACACTACGTACGGCGACCTGATAGAAATCCCTCGAGTTGCCCCGAGGTGGCCCCGCAAGTGGCTCTGTGTTGGACCAACACTCATGAGGAGCACTGGCCCGGGTTGTTGATTAAAGATCTGCGGGTGCCGGCGGGTCCCAATGCAATTTTATTAGTTATTAGGCAAATGTAGTACCAATGTTGGGCCTTGCCAGACAAGCTTTATCCCAAAACGAAAATCAAGGGGGTCCCCATAACAACCCTGAGCATGTTAGGAGCGCTCAATTGTGGAACATAACACCGGTTCACAAGTAACTAGGAGCGGCAAAAGTGGAACAAAACACCGAGCAAAAGGCCAAGCCTTCCACCTTTTACCAAGTATATATGTGCATTAAATTAAATAGTAATAATATTGTGATAACAAAAGAATGTCCATGTTGACACTTGGAAGCAATTGCACATGCAGCTAGAAACGCCATAAGAAGGGCTAAGCAAGCTGTAACATAGCCAAACAAAGGTTTGCTAGGAAGGTGAAGGGTTAGAGGCTTTTCATGGCAATGTTGGGAGGCTTGACAAACAAGTGGTAGGTAGCAAGACATAACGATAAAAGTGGGACAACTAGCATAGCAATAATAGTAGTGGTATCCAGGGAAATGTGTCATCTTGCCTGAGATCCTCCTTGGAAGAAGAACAAGTCCATGAAGAAGACGAGCCAAAGTAGTAGAACGAATCCTCACACTCCGAACGCTTTCGGAACTCTATCGTGAAGAAGCAAACAAAAAAAAAACAATCAACACACGAGAAACATCACAACATATGCATGACATGAGGCGCAATCAAATATGATGCATGTCCGGCTTAATATGCAAGGTATGGCATGGCATTGCAAGATCATCAAACAACTACTACATATTAAGTGAAGTTCAATATGCAACGAGTTGCATATTGACGAAACTCCATGATTGAATTATTTAGTCCACTCTCGTTTAGGTACTCATTAATATTAAATCTTGTTTAAGATGGCAAACAGTGAAGTACAAACAACTACATCCACTAGGCACTTTAAATGAGGCCGAAAGCAGCGAATAACAATTCTGGAACGACCTCATATGCATATTTTAACTTTTATCCAGATCTGAACTAACCATATTTTAGAGTTGTTAAACAATAAAATAAATGTCACCATGAGATTCTACATGATTTTCTAGCCAAGTTACATATGTAAAACATTTTCAACGGAGCTACGTTTAATTAGTTATGAAATAAATCATTTTACATGGCATTTATGCAAATCAATGCAAACATCAAGGTTAAACATTTTTATCACATGTGAAAGTTGGATATTGTGAAACTAAATAAAATTCCAGTCACATTTCATATATAAAGCTTTTACATATAATGCATGGTTTTCGAGTTATTAAATGCATGAGTTTAGGGGTTTTTCTATAATTCTGAAAATCCTAGAAATTAGACATTTCGTTAACAGGAAAAAAAGGGTAACGGGCCGAAAGCAGCGGGCGCAGCTTAACTAAAAGGTTCACGGGGCGGGCATTATGGGGATGGCGCTCACCTTGGGCTAGATCTGGCCAGTTGGTGGAGAGGCCTAGCTGGGCCGGCTGGGCGGCGGACCACGCAGGCGGAGGCGCGGCCCAACATGCTCGTGTGGCCTGGCGAGGCACACAAAGGAGGCCCAGGCGAGGCGAGGTCGTCGTCCGCGTGCTCACCAGGGGCACGAGGCCATGGTGGCGGCTCCTGTAGCGACGCCGACCGGCGACGGGAAGGCACGGCAAGGCCGGGAATGGGCTGGGGGCGACCGGATCCGGCGATTCCCGGTCGGATCTGGGAGGCGGTGGTGGGCGAAGGGCCGGCGTCGAGCTTCTAGGGCGGCGCCACGACGGGAGCTCCTGTGGGAGAGAGAGGAAGCAGAGAGAAGGAGAGGCTAGAGAGAGAAAGGAGAAGGGAGAAGGAGGAGAGGGGCGGCGCGGGGCTTGACCCGGTGGTCGTCGGCGTCGGGGCTCCGGTGGCCAGAGTGGCGGTGGGGTTGGAGGCGCGGGGCGCGCTGCGGAAGGTCAGGCACGGGGACGCTCGTGCGCCGAGGCTCTGCGGTCGGCCGGACATGTCCGGTAGGCGGAGATTTGGACGAATTGGACCCCTAATTACGGATCTGAGGGCTGAAAATGGAGGGGAGGAGTGGATTTCAGGATTGGAGGGATGAGGGGCTAGAAGGAGGGGTTTTGGGTTTTCTAGGGGGGTGGCTGCAATTTTACATGGGGGAGACCCTAGAGTGAGGGGGCTCTCTCCATGGGGTTATATAGGGTACTAGATCGTTGAAGGCGCACGTTGCTGCGTCTGACTACTGTGGTATAATATTGAGACTGCTTGTTTAGTGAATTAATGTGTCCCAATAATATCAGCTCATGTCGAGCAAAATTATAGGAAAACCCAAGCAGAGTTTTTGAGCTAAAAACAAAATCAAATTCATGTCTGCATGCTCATGTATGCACTCGATGAAATAAAAGACATGTTCCATCCATGGGACATTATTGTTTAATTCGATGGAGCGGCACATTCTCTTCGAAGGATGGGATGCCCTGGTTTATGCAAGATGTTAGATACAATTTCCCAACAACCTGTGTGTGTTGGGGGGAGGGGGGCTCGTGGAAGGTCTAGACTCTAAAGTCTATTTGTGTGGTAGTGGGAAAAGTTAAAATATTAAAGACTAATAATAAAGTGAAATCGTTAAAATCATGCAACAATCATTATAAATTACATCCATGGATCACTTTGCCTTCCCAAGCTTGGATGTGCAAAACATGGATGGAAAATTGTAGATTTTTTTAATATTTTAGAGCTTACACTATTTTCTTTATTATAGGTGTACCAACTCTAGCCCCTTCTTGGTCATCTCCCCTATCTTCACAATCCCTGCAATCATCTTCATACATCGGGACAAGTACTGCACATATGTTAAATAGAGTGAGGATTGTGCGAAAATATGTGGGCGTGCCCGGGCTCGCTTGCTCACGGAATCATGAGGCGTCGCTTCGTGTTGGGATGCTGGACGCATGCTGTATTTTAGGATGTGTACGGCACTTATTTAATGCGTATAACGGACGGAAGAGGCGACATTTGTTCAAAGCGTGACGACGAACGTTTACGTAGCACAGACGGCGTTTTGGTTCTATGCCATGCGCTGAAGTTGCAGACGAAACGCAACGCTGAGCTGGATAGAAATCGGGCTGGGTCGGCCCACCAATTAAAATTAACTCCGCCTCTCTTCGTCAAGGCTGCATGTTCAATCTTTGCTGGCAGTTCTTCTGATCTACTCGTATTCGATAAGCTTGGTGTTTATGGGACAACTCCAAGCCTGCTGATGCGTGATTTGTAACAAAATACAGTATAATGTTGTGAATCTTTGGACACACTTCTAAATTAATAAACTGTTCGGCAACAAGCTTCACTGCGTCAACTGAATATGTGTAGTCTTGGAGCAGTGTTGAATGGATGTCCCACGCAGTTGCAGAGATTGATTCTATCGGCATTGTCTTTTTTTTCATGTGTACGAACGACGTGAAACCAAGAACACAATTAGCCTGATGTAAAACAGAGTTTTTGGATGAGATAGTCACTTTGAACTTCAGGCTACTGTGGCTTGCCAAAGTGAACAATTTTTCAGGTTATCCGTGGTGTACACGGCGGTGCGCGGCAAAACTTTGCAGTCATGTTGTCATCACTAAAATTCATCTATTCCCCTCGAAGAACACCTGAGTAGGATAGGGATAAAAGAAAGCTTGTGAAGATCAGATCGAGTACGAAGTAGGTGATAAAAAACATACATCAGCTACGCATACACGTAGTTTCACCACATACCTATAGGAAAAGCTGAAATCCACCCATTCATGCATGCAACGACACTGCATTGATAGCTGCGTCTTGTACCAAACAGTTTACCGTCAAGTCAACGTTATATCAAACGGCAAAGTTATCGTATGATATTGTTGCACGTTGCATACCTTTTTCTACCCTATGATCGCATTCAATACACACATACCAACACGTCCTTGTCCCATTGGTACACCAAGCGGGAGCAGGCGAGCTCGTGTGCTCTATCGCCGCTCTCGAGGATTGTGAAGTTTACTTCGAGGCTAGACTTGACCAGGGGAAGTGTTGTAGGTGAAGTATCAACTGAAGCTCTGCATTGGTCCATCACTGTATTGAAGTAAAAAAAACTTAGTTAAACATGCACAATCAAGGAATTCAGGAAAACAAAAGAATGAAAATAAATTGACGATGGCAAGAGTGCCAATGTGTCATTGTAGGAGCGCGCACAGTACATACAGCCATATATGATGGGACCTGTGGGAGCGACAAACACAAAAGTTATAATTCTTTTCAGCAAGAATACATCGAATACTTCTGCTTAATCGAATTGAAAATCCGTATTCTGGTCAGGATATTTCAACAAGGATGCACACAAATCAGTTATAATTTCAAGCAAGATTCTATCTTTCAGTAACGACGGCCAACGGGTTATCAGCAATCTAATTAACAGTAACTTGCATAAAATCTACAAAACAATATAACAAGAAACGAGAAGTAGGAACACATCAAGAAGAGGAGAAGGGCAACCTTGGGGATGCATGACACAATTCACGAAACCCAAAGCAAAAATTGATAGAAATACAGAGAAGGGCTGACGTACGGGATGGTTAACAAGAACAAGGCCACGTCCATATGCGACGAACAGATCAGATCAAACGGGCAGAAATGATTCAACAGTGAAACTGTACGGTCCAGACACCTAATAGAGTGAGAGGCCTCCTAAAATCAAAAGGAGGACCATGGTGTTTTGCATGTTTTGACTTGGGGAGCACAATATTTTCAATATATCTAGAGTGTGATGTCAACGCATCAGCGCCTTGTATGGCATTCCTATAATTTGCTTATTTTGATTCGGGAAAAATAGTATTTTCATTTTATCCAGAGTGTGATGTCAATGCATCAGCGCCTTGTATGACATTTGTATTTATTTTGTGCAGTTTTAACTTGCTAAATAGCCTGCTACATATGACAAGAAAAACAGCCGGTAGTGCAGTTATTTCAATCAATTATAGAGGGTGGCATCATATCATATGAATAAAAGGTACACACACATATACTGAGATGAGACATAAGTTAAACGAGCATAAGATTCGGTTAGCAAACCTGTCCGTTAGCCAAGGATAAGATTCAGTTGAAGAACAAAAGTCACAAGTCAAATAGTGGCAGAATTATAAGTAAATCGTCCACCTTCCTTGACAACCGTGGCACCAGATTGTTTTATTTCCCGTCGGGTTTCAACCTAACCATGGTCCTATTATTTGATTACAGAAATAAAGTTAGATGCTCACAGCCATGCAACCATAACCATATGCATGCTACCAAGAATGAAAACATAGCAACCATCGGGCAGATGCCTAGTGACTTGTCAACTGAAATAGAAATAAATCGCATACATGACAGTTGAACCGAGAAACGGACACAAAAATTGGTAACACCAGGAGAAAATTCAGGAAAGGGAAAGGTAGATCACGATTGAAACATATCCATGATTATTTTTCTCTTCTTTGGTTGTCCACGTCATCAAACGAATTGGTATGTACCTTGTCTACCTGAGGCATCATATGGAGCACTGTATTCCCAGATTGAGCGCCACCTCGCGTGCTTGGTTCGAGTTAATCCCTCCGCTGCCATGAATCAACCCACTCTCTCCCCCTCTCTGACCTAGGGTGAGATTGAGAGGGTCGAGCGCGCGACGGCATACTTGTCCCGCGGGTGCGGACGGGGCTGGAGAAGGCGGCCAGCGCGCGACGCACATGAATTTCTTCCGCCACCATGCCATCACCGCGCGCACGGGCGCCAGTGTCCTCGTGGCGCCCCCTCCCTCTTGCTCTTCCTACCGCCGCCATTAGTGCTCCCTTCTTTGGTCGCCCATCTGTAACCCTCGTCGATAGATTCCCAATTAGCAAAGCCCAGCACTGGACCTCCAAGCGTTGGGATGGGCTGGCCGATGGCCCACTTAATCACAGCGCTCCGTTTCGGCCTGTGGATCAGCTGCCCATAGGATATTTGGCCCAGTATTTGTCACATACGGGACAAATTGCCTTACACACAGATCCAACGACAGGAAATGTTCAGATCACGAAAATAGATGGCCAGAAACGTGATCGCTGGGAAGGCTTGCTTTAGGCTCAGTTTTACTGTCCTTAATGGACTAGGATGGGTTGGATCTCATCCGTCCGATCGCGATCTGATGACCACGAATGGAGGGGGGCTAAGTTGGGCTAGTGGCTGTGTAGTTGGGCTAGGAGGGAAGAGAGAAAGAATTATGGACGCAACGGAGTTTACAAAACCGAAAACGTCCGACGAATAACCCGATGACGGTGCAGCTACGGGCAACCGTTGGAATATCAAACGAACTTTGATTGCGACGAAATTTGGCAGACGGCCTACCTACAATAAACAAGACCGCATGCCAACTTTCGACCCAATCCGAGAATATTTTAAACGCACTTTTAAAACCAATATTTTTATCGATGTCGCGGGCGCATTCATGTGTGGCTGGTCTCGAAACGGTCGACAACACGAACAGAGAGAACCGGCAGCTACTAACGGATGCAACTTTTCAAAAACGGATGCTGATGCTATGCAGATGATGCGAATGATGCGATAATGAATGCAACAACCAAAAAAACACAGACGAGAATGGAAATAAAAGGAGAATCTTCTAGAGCGTCAGTTCCGGGCTGTTATAGGGGCATCTTTTGATTGGATGAATCAGGAAAGGGGCCCATCCAGTTGAATTCAGGAGGGTGGAGAGATTGTTTAGAAAAATTACGTAGCTAGGTAGGCTGTGTGTTTACGTAGGTGCAGCGTTTTTGCGCATCAGGTGTTGTACCAGTAGACCAGATCTTTTTTGAATGCAAAGTGTAGCTTTATAGATTAACGGTGCTTGGGCATGTCACCCATAGCACGTTCAGCCACAACGGGCGGTACATCAGGTCCCCATTCCATACAATCACCAAACATACACATACGGTCTATCTGGCCTAACTCATGCGCTACTGCATTCTCAGTACGCCTACACGCACGCACTCTCTGCCTAGCAAACCATAGCTTGAGTTGCATCTTGATGTCCTCAATGACGACGACATAAGGCGATGAGTCAACCTTCCGAATGTCCAGAGTGTCCGCTAGAAGCTGTGAGTCAGTCTCAAACACCATCCGGACCGCTCCCATATCCGCCACTAAGGCAACAACGCCCGCCAAGGCTTGGATCTCTACTCCGAAGGCATCCCGAGTCTGCTCCTGATGACCCGCTCTCGCAGTCAGGACCTGTCCAGTCGAGTCTCTCACCACAGCACCCCACCCGCAAAAGTTACTGCCAGGTATGAAGGCCCCGTCCATGTTTATTTTAAGCTCGTCATGCCTCGGTGACTGCCAGGTTCCCTGTTGCCCTTCCTTCTTGCCAACGAAAACCTCATTGTACTCGAGTGCGCTACATCTCACCCACCGAATGGTCTCAAAGATACTGGGCGATAGCTTTCCCTCCCTTATTTTGTTTCTGATGTTCCACCACTGCCACCAGAGGGCAATAATCATCACCCGCTTGTTTTCAGAGAAGCCCCACAAGATATCCAGCATGGCATGCACACTCCGACACTCCTCCAGCTTGATCCTCTCCATTTCAATCCCTAGCTCTCTCCATGCTTGTTTGATGTGCTTGCACTTTATGAACAGGTGTGCTCCTTCCTCCTCTACTCGCCCACATAGATAGCACTTAGACTGGTTCAGCTTCACCCCCCTCTTCATCAGGTTGGCACAAACAACTAGGAATTCATGGCGCATGCGCCGGACAAACATCTGGAGTTTTCGAGGGCAAGGTAGTTTCCATATCCGCTTCCAAGATGGGTCCGTCACCCGGTCCAGACATCCTATAGAAGCAGAGCTTGTGCCTGTGTCGCCGTTACGATCCTGCCGCTGTAGCTCGACGTGAAGTTTGTACGCACTCTTAACAGAATGATTGCCCTTGTTATCAAAGTGCTAGGCAAGAAAGTCATCCACACCTTCCCTTAGAGGAATTTGCAAGATATGGCGAGCATCCTCCACACAAAATGTGTCTCTCACAAAAGTTTCATCCCACTGCCTAGTTATCGGGCTAATAAGCTCGTTGACCTTCGTAAGCAGGCTCGCACCCCTCAGGGTGATAACTCGGCGCGACCATGCTCGCGATATCCACGGGTCTCTCCAAATATCCACAATAACTCCATCTCCAATTCTTCATATATGACCTTGCTTTACCAGCTCTAGGCCGTGGAGGATACTTCTCCACGAGTAGGAGATACCATCAGAAGGTGTTGCCTCCAGCACACTGCAATTGGGAAAATACCGAGCCTTCAAAATTCTTGCGCACAAGCTCTCCGGGTTCTGGACCAATCTCCACCCCTGTCTCGATAGCATGGCGATGTTAAAGCTATGCATCTCTCTGAACCCAAGTCCCCCCAAAGCCTTCGGCTGCGTCAACTTCTCCCAGCTTAGCCAGTGCATCGGGTTTTTGCTTGTCTTGTTGGCTCCACCAGAACTTGCCCAGAAGCTTAGCCAGTGCAGCAGAGCAGTTCACTAGCAATAATCCTAGACGTACGACCCCTTACAGGCACTTACTCGTTCACTAGCTAGATAAAGATTGCGAAGACTACCGGACATAGTTCTCCGTTGGGGAAACGATTGTGGCCGGTGCACCGGCCGAAGATTGGGCCGGCTGCACGCGGCACACACATGGAAGGGACCGAACGTTCCCTGGTCTCTCTCACGACGATGTGTCATGCGCGCACCGCCCCTCCTCCCTTCTTATCCATCCATTTGCTTATCTATCCACTCCCTTCTCTGTTTCTCTCCCACCTCAATCTCGCCTCCTCTCTGTCTCTCTTCCCTGTAGCAGCCATGACCCTGCCCTCTCCGTCGTCTGTGAGTTCCCTGTGGCGGACCAGCTCCGAGTTCGCTGTTGTGAGCACCTCCACAGCCACCACAAAAGACACAACCTCACTGCTGGGCATGCCCCCATTTTGCAATTCTGGTGACCTCCCCCCCCCCCCTCTCTCCCCATGGCGGTGGAAAATCTGGCCGTTTTTATTCCTACCGGTTGTAGCTTTTTGGACCGCCGGTTGTAGCTTCTACTAAACCGGATGCATTTTTTTAAAATCATTTTGTTCAAGTTTTTTCTTCAAAAATATGTTTCCTTGCATCTTCTTCCTGAAATCCTTGGTTACAGCTTTTAAAATCACTGGTTGTAGCATTTTTTTCAGCTGGTTGTAGCATTTTGTTCAGGAATGCTACCATCGGAGTTCATCTTGCTGGACCAGCGACCCTTTTTGCTACAACCATAGTCTATTTTTGCTGTTACCGGTGACATTTTTTGTTACATGCATGCACGGCAATGTTGGTCAACGACGACAATGACTTTTATTGCTACAACCGTTTTGGAGTTTGCTGAAACCGACGCCTAAATTTGCTACAATCGTCTTTTTGGTTCCTGGAAGGAACCGATCAAATGCTTCCAGTGGATTTGTTTTTTGCTGGAAACCTCTCAAAAAATGCTACCACACGCTTTTTTGGCCGTGAGCCATGCCATCGTCTGCCATTTTTTATGCTGCAATAGGCAGTGGTGTGGTCGGCGTGCATAGTGCGATGAGCTACAACCGAGGGATCTGTGGCAATTTTTGTTACAACCGTCATCAGTGTTTGCTACAAACGAGGGCGAAATTCGCTACAACCGATGGCAGAATTTGCTGCGATGACAATGACCACGCGTTTACGACCTGCAAGGCATCTTCGTCCATGGCGACGGTGAACCCGGGTTGGCCGGCGAGCGCCCGACGGACAAGGGCGAGCGTGCGGCGGCCAAGGGCAAGCGCGGGGCGGCCGAAAAAAATGCGCCGGTCATCATCCCTCTGTTATTTGTCGTACAGAAAGGATACATGAGGAGGGAGGAAAGAGGCGTTGACTCAGATCCAACCATACCTGGGGATCGTATCCAATGGCTGGGGGCCGACCGGCCGAAATTTCGGCCGGCGCACCGGCGGCTAGCAGTCGCCTTTCCGTTGTTAATTCCCGGATTGCATGCCGTGCGTACTCCTCGCTCGTCTGGCGACTATCTCCTTGGACTCGGTAGATTAGTTAGACCAAGATTGCGTTAGTAACAGACTAACGGTGCCTATCATCGGGCAACAACCTGCTGCATATAAGGGCCACCCCATTCGTTCATGTGTGAGCGAGATTTCCATTCTAATCGCCGGTTCTGTTTCCCCGTACGTAGCTAGCCTACAACGAACCTAGCCGGAGATCGTCGGAGATGGCGACCTTCCGCGTCGCGGACGCGTCGGATTACCTGGCCATCATCGGCTGGGGCATCCACGACGTCAAGCTCGCCAAGAAGGCGTGGGTCTTCGTGGGGCAGCAGTGCAAGAGGTTCAGCATCTCGCCGGTCAACTACGAGTTCGAGGTGCACGCCATGAGCGCCGAGAAGCTGCCCTTCATCGATCCTCCCCGCCGTCTTCACCATCGGCCCCAAGATCACCGCCACCGGGGCAGAGCCATCGGACAGGAGGGACCTTGAGGCGCAGCTCCTCCTCTACGCCAAGCTCATCGCCCCGCTGCACAAGTCGAGGAGCCACGTCCACGAGCTCGTCAAGGGGATCATCGAGGGCGAGACCCGCGTGCTCGCCGCCGACCTCACCATGGAGGAGATCTTCAAGGGGACCAAGACGTTCAAGGAGAGAGTTTTCAACAGGGTGCAGCTGGAGCTCAACCAGTTCGGGCTCGTCATCTACAATGCCAACGTCAAGCAGCTGGTGGACGTGCCCGGGCACGAGTACTTCTCCTACCTCGGGCAGAAGACGCAGCAGGATGCTGCCAACCAGGCCAAGGTGGACGTGGCCGAGGCCCGGATGAAGGGAGAGGTGGGGG
Organism: Hordeum marinum; assembly: GCA_022496015.1. Lineage (NCBI taxonomy): Eukaryota > Viridiplantae > Streptophyta > Magnoliopsida > Poales > Poaceae > Hordeum > Hordeum marinum. The sequence continues at coordinate 212,084,399 of CM039672.1, read as the reverse complement.
CCAAGGAGAGGGAGGGCCTGACCCGGCAGAACGCCGCCAAGGTGGATGCTGAGACCAAGGTGTTGTCGGTGCGGCAGCAGGGTCAGGGGCTCAAGGAGGAGGCCAAGGTGAAGGCCGAGGTGCAGGTCTTCGAGAATGCAAGGGAGGCCGACATCGCCGCGGCCAAGGCCGAGCTCGCCATGAAGAAGGCCGGATTGGACAAGCAGGCCAAGGTGGCCGAGGTTGAGGCGGCCAAGGCCGTCGCCATCCGCGAGGCTGAGCTCCAGATGGAGGTCGAGCGCAAGAATGCCATGCGCCAGACCGAGAAGCTCAAGGCCGAACAGCTCAGCAAGGCTACAGTGCAGTACGAAACACAGGTAGTACCTACACAGGCACACATGCATGTGCTCAAACCTTTCATAGTTTCATCCATCTCATGCATGCATGCGTGCGTACATGCGCACGTCAATTTTTGCTTGTAGGTTCAAGAATCAAACGCGCTGTTCTACAGCAGGCAGAAGGCGGCGGAGGCGGCGCTATTCGAGCAGATGAGGTCGGCGGAGGCGCGCAAGGCGCAGGCCGACGCGCAGTTCTTCGAGCAGAAGATGGCCGAGGACGCCAAGCTGTACGCCAAACAGAAGGAGGCGGAGTCCCTGGCCCTGCTGGGCAGGGCCAAGACGGAGTACGCGGCGTCCATGCTCCAGGCGTTGGGCGGCAACTACTACGCCCTCAGGGACTACCTCATGATCGACGGCGGCATGTACACGGACATGGCACGCATCAACGCCGGCGCCGTCAACGGCATGCAGCCCAAGATCAGCATCTGGAGCAACGGCGGGTTGCCGGGGTGTACAAGATGCTACCGCCGCTTCTGTCGACGGTGCACGAGCAGACTGGGATGCTGCCGCCGGCGTGGATGGGCGCGCTGCCCAAGGACGGCGCCGCCAACTGATCGTCGTGGAGTGCGCGCTCCTCGTTTGATTTGGTGCCAAGACTCATCAGCTTAAGTGTTAAATTAGGTTGCTTTAATTACAGAACTATGATCTCAGATGCTTGTCTTATGTTTCGAACTCGTCCGTGCAAAGTATTGTTAGGATTTACTTTTAGCACCTTTGATATTACAAGAAACTTTGCAGGGCAAATAATGTTCTCTCCATATTAAAAGTCACTCCCGTAAGGCAAGCATGTGCGGAGTGTGCGATGGCACAGGGCCCCTAAAATTATCTTAAATTAGGTTGCTTTAATTGAAGAACTATGATCCCAGATGCTTGTCCACTATCAGTCATTCAGTCGTTATGCTCCGAACTTGTCCGTGCAAAGTATTGTTAAGATTTATTTATAGCATCTTTGATATTACAAGAAACTTTGCATGGCAAAACATGTTCTCTCCATATTAAAAGTAGGTTACTTGTGTATACATGTACTTCCTCCTTTCCTTTATATAAGACGTATTTGTTTTTTCAAAAGTCAAACGAATGCATGTTTTTGATCAAGTTTTTAGAAAATAATAACAATATCTACAATATAAAATTTATACCATTTGATTCATTATGAAAAGTAGTTTCATATTTTATCTATTAGGTATTTTAGATGTTGTTATTTTATTTTATAATCTTGGTCAAACATTTAAATGGTTGACTCTCATGAAAATCAATACATCTTATATTCTGGAATGAAGGGAGTATTAATTTTGGCTTTGCAGCAACCGCCAGATTTGTTTTTAGCACCCTTTTTTCGGTAAATAGTTCACATCTTTGACGCGAATTGAAAAGAAATCGACGTAGTAGATCACAATAATAGCTCATATAGCACCTTTGATATTACAAGAAACTTTGCATGGCAAAACATGTTCTCTCTATATTAAAAAGTAGGTTACTTGTGTATACCGTGTATTAATTTTGGCTTTGCAGCAATCGTCAGTTTTGTTTTCAGCACCGTTTTTTTTTTGGGTAAGTAGCTCATGTGCGACATCTTTAACGCGAATTGGAAGGAAATCAATGTAGTTAAAGAAAATAGCTCATGTGTGACGTTTTAGATGACAATAACAGCATATGGCATATGGCAATAATAGCTCATATGCGACTAGGTGGTTAAAATAGGAGAACGGTGCTAAATGTTCTTCCAGATAATCCAGTAAAGAAAATCAGTAGTTTGAGTGAACTGGATGTCGTAGGATTCAATATTGATAAGAAGAAGAAGAAATCAAATGGCCAGGAGAAGAAGAAGCGATAACTTATTCTTGTTCAAACTTGTGTATTGGTAATGTGTTGTAGAATAAAAAAACTTGTCTGAATTTGTGTAATGCTATTTTTACTTTGATGCGTGTTTATGTAATACTATTCAAATTCTAGACTAAATTCAAATTTAAAGTTGTTTAGTATGTGGTATTGATGTTACAATACTTTCTTAAATATTATGCATGATAGGCGATCAATTCAAGTACATTTTGTTGAGTGAAACACTAGTAATGAAAAATGTGCTTCAAATGAGTTCCAAAGCTAGGATAAACGGACACGTTTCTAAGCAAGTTTTTTTTACCTTTCTAAGTGAGCCAAAAATCAAAACTTGACATCTAATGTGCGAATATAGAGTCCATGCCCAATATGAAATCATTTGGATAGCTATAACATGCTTAACACTAAACCCTTGAATCTCGTGCAACCTCGTTAGTGGTAGCAATGTTTTGTGAAGGGTTTTTCATGAAAATACCCGTATAGCAAGTTTCTTGTTTTCCTAGCAACTTAGTCACATTAAACGATGATGAGGCCAAGGTTTATATTTTTTCTAATTTTTTTAATTAGTTATTGTTAACCCTAACCGTAGAAATCTCTTATAACCCTCTCAAAATCCCACATAACACTCTCAAAATCCCTCAAACCCCAACCGAAATCTCGCACCCTTCCGGACTGTGGGATCTATGTGATTGGACAATCTGGATCAGGCGCCAAGGCTACATCAGTGATCCACGTGAGGTTTGTTCGATGCTCTGATTGGATGGATTCGAAAATGCTGGATAACTCCCACCGTGTCATTCCGGACCGTTGGATCAATGTACGTCGATGGTGTGGATCAGCGGGCAGTGCTTCGTTAGCGATGCGTGTGAGGTTCGTTCTGCGCTATGATTGGCTGGATTGGAAAACTCTTGAATATATATATTTTGAGTTATGTGTGTTCTGCGCTCGAGCGGGCTGCCATGCAAGCATTGTTGGGTTGTGGTAAAAGAAGGCCACCCGTTGTACCCTTGGACCGACCATTGTTATGCCCGGTATGCTGCCCTGCGCGATGAGCCACCGCTCGCTGCCCCGAACAAGGACTATTATTTCTCATTGTCTTTACTACCATGGTGAATCTAAATGTCGCACTACGACTATTTAAGACATTGTCTCTATCTTCCTCTCACACTCATCCATCTCCCATCCTCTCCCATATGCCTTTCATCACCACAAAGCCACCCCAAAGCAGGTCATACTAAGACCAAGGCGCCATGTAGTACAACGAGCAAACCTACCAATTGTCTGTTGGGGATCATAGTAGTAAATCAAAAATATTCCTACGCATCACTAAGATCAATCTATGGAGAAACCAGCAACGAGCAAAGGGGTAGAGCATCTTCATACCTTTGAAGATCGCAAAGCGGAAGCGTTACTATGAACGCGGTTGGTGGAGTCGTACTCGCAGCGATTCAGATCGCGGTGGATTCCGATCTAAGCACCGAACAACGATGCCTCCGCGTTCAACACACGTGCAGCCCGGTGACATCTCCTATGCCTTGATCCAGCAAGGTGGTGTAGGAGATATGCCCTAGAGGCAATAATAAATGTTATTGATTATCTCCCTGTTCATAATTAGGTTTATGTTCCATGCTATAACTGCTATGGTTCTCGAGTCTACAATAACCACGAGGCTTGAAGGAAGACTCATATGAACGTGTGGAATAATAAACGGTAAATTGTATTCCTTGTCTCGCCTCTAAGACTGGCTCAAGTATTGCATGATGATCATGTTTTCCTGGTCATGGGCATGGCTATACCGGCAATTTTGAGGACACAATGTTAGAAGAACATTTGTGTTGAATCGACCCGAATTGATGTTATGCTATGAGATACATTCGTCATAAGTTAATGGTTAATAACATAGAGAAGTTAATATTTGCATAATTCCTTAGACCATGAGAGTATTGAGTTTCTTCATGCTTGCTTCATGAACTTTGGGGTTTGTTAAACGTCATCCATAAATGGGTTGCAATTACGGCGGCTTACGGGTTCATGGAAAAGTATGTCAAGTAACTTGATAGCTCAAGATTGGGATTTGCTCCTCCGACGATGGAGAGATATCTATGGGCCCTCTCGGTGTTACGGTATCCATCATCGTCTGGCCAGACACTTTGTGATTTGATCATGGGGATGCCGAAACACGGGAACGAGAAAAGAGAACAACAGTGGTAACGAGGTAACTGGCATAGTGGACAAGTTGTTAATCCACGGGGATGCCAACATGTCTCACCTCGGGTATTTTTAACATATCACGAAGCAACAGGAATAGCACACGGCAACGGGAGGTTCACTCGAATATTCATTCATGTGGGAATAGGGGTCAATATGGGTGTCCACGGCTCCGATGTTGATCATTGATCGGAAGGGGTTCCGGGTCATGTCTATACTTCACCGAACCTATAGGGTCACACGCTTAAGGGTCATCTATCTGCTGAATACTAGACAAGGAGTCTGAGAGAAAGTCACTGAAATAGTTTCGGAGACAACGGAAAAGTTCCGGAGAGAACACCGAAAAAGTTTCGGTAAAACCGAAAAGTTATTTCGGATAAAACCATTGATCCAGGAAGGTTTTGGCAAGCACCGGGAATGTTTTGGAGGTTGCCAGATCGGTCTGGTAATTTCTGGAATTTTTCGGAGAAAAAACCGGAAAAGGTTTTCGGAGCTGCCGGAATTGTTTACCGGGTAAACGAAGATGGTTTTAAATTAAACCACCATACCTAAAATGTTCCGGAGTGTGTCCAGATAATTTTAGAGGGTTCCGGAAATGTTCTAGGACCTTCCAGAGTTTTTCAGAAGTAATAGTCATGGAAAACATCTTGTCCCAGCGTGAGGGGACAAGATCCCACGTTTCGTGGGGCTGTTTTGGGGTGCCTCCCTTTTGGGGGGCAGCCCCTTGTGGCTGGACAAAAGGTGTTGGGGGGCCCCCCATGGTGGGGGCAGCCTCCACAAATGGTGGAGAGTGTTGGGAGGAAGGTGGGGCCCCATGGGGGAACACCATGGACAAGGGAACATGTTTTCTCCATGTTTGGTGAGAACATGCTTCCTTGTTTTGTGGGTGCTTGTCATGTGGCTGAAATTTCAGCCACCACCACCCCCTCCTTCCCCTATAAAAGGAGGTGGAGAGGGGCTCTCCATCACCACTCCAACTCTCATACATGCCATGCATTATCTGGCTTCTTCTCTCCCTCCCACGAAAAGAGTTTCGTAGAGCCGAAAGGTTGTCTGGGTTCCGGTGGGAACTAGTTCTGGATGGCGAAGCCCTGCCGGATAGATGACATCGTATGTGTGCAACTCTGTAGAGAGATCGTAGTTTTGGTCTTAGTTCGAGAGTGCCTCCCGAAGGGCTGTCCGTGTGACCGTCCGAGTTTTGGAGGTCCTCCCGAAGGGCTGTCCGAGTGACAGTCCAAGTTTCGAAGGTCCTCCCGAAGGGTTGTCCGCGACACCATCTGGGGGACTGTCCGACCGCCTCCCGGAGGTCTGTCCGCGGAGCAGATGAGGGTATACATCCTTTCGGTTGGGAGGTTGTAAAATCCTAGCTGCGGGGATCTGCATCGCCGATCGGGATCGACTCTACTTCCGCTGCGCTACGAGTCGGTAACGAAAATGATCAAACCTTGTATGCAGTCTCCATAGTGGTCCTGGGCTGGTGCGTAGGTCAAATTTTTTTTCTGCTGCGTTACCCTACAGTGGTATCAGAGCCGTGCTATGCGTAGATGCAGGTTGCGATCTAGAATACATAGAGATGTATGGGTGTTGCACAATATAATTAGGTAGTAGATGAGATCTATTGCTGAAAATTATTTCTGCGGGTAGCATATGAAATATGTTACCCGATGTTCCTTTTGCTTCCCCTGAATTTGCATAGTCCTGATCTTGACGGAATGGTCGAATCTCACAAAGTTCTGGCAATCCGCGATCCTTTCATGCTGCTCCTAAGTATGCTGATTGACAAATCAATGAAGTGCTAACAGTTCTTTGGGTTCCACCATAGTTGAGAAAGATGGATGTTTCGCAGACGAAAGGGCAATGCAGATGTGATCTGCACGGGGGTCACGCGTATGATGAAGTTTAGTATGGGGCTCGAGATTTTATTATCTCGTGTTTTATACACCCTGGAAAGTTAATCTAGCAACTTGAATTATCATACTTGATGATGGACGTTGGTAGATTCGGTTTATTTCAAAACCTTAGAAGCCATGTAAAACAAGTTTTTGCATGAAGCGATTAGAGGCGTCTAACTTGGTTTTGCAGGATGGTTTGCATGTGCATATGATGTGGTATAGCAATGCTCATATTAATTTGATTATGTATGAGATGACTATATGATGTAATATTAACATGACCTGCGTGTCATGATTCGGCATGATAGCTGGAGCCATATGATTGTCACTTTAATGACCTGCATGTCAACCTTAAGTAATGCACTTATTTTATTAGCTATAGAGATAGCAATATTATCTGGTGCATCGACAAGGTGGTGGCAATCTTCGCGAAGGTGAACACCGACGCGAATGCCGAAGACGAAGGAATGAAAGACTTCTCCGTCAAAAAGGGCTATACCATATCATGCTATTATGAATTTCCTGAGATGTTTATCCCTCTTGATGCACCCTTCTTGATTGCGCGGTAGTCGCTTTTTATTAGGGTGATCTCTCACAAAATATCAAGTAGTTAGTGTTCCCCCAAGTGTAGCACCGTCACGGCACCTATCTCTTCGGGGTATCACATGGTTACATGGGTACGAACGATCAGAGAAGTGTGAGGCGGGTGAGTTGAGACCTCGCAGCGAGATCACTTGGTTGTCTTGACGTTCACGCATGAAAGTCATGAGATCGGAACACACGCACCGAAAGATGAACAAGAGTCACATAGAGATGTGATTGACAAGTTGGCCTACCAATTGAAATCCTCGTCACTTGAGATGGTTACATCCTTGACGTTGAATTGAAAGTTGGGTCTTGCATCACTCAAAATCAATTATGAGAGATATTGATTTGAGTGGGAGCGCACTGTAGAATTAACTTTTTAATTCTCAGTGCAATTAATTTTGAACAATGTCTAAGTGTGATTTGCATAATAGTTGTAGAATAATGGCTCGCGTTTCCACCTTCCCTATTAAAATTGAATAGCTATTAAATATCTGGTTAAAACTTTACGGTTGGTAACGTAATGTAAGGATTGTCCTCAAGAGTGTCGAGAAGGACTTTGTCCTATCGCATGCTTTCGGTATTCTCCCGCTAATGCTATGGATCATATGACTCTCGTCCTTCGATCCAAAAGCTAGAATTCCTTTTCAGTCAAAGTGCAATATGTTTTCTTCCATGAGACCGGAACTCCGAAAGTTTGGATAGTTATGTGATATTCATGGAATCTGAAAATCATTTTCAGAGACAGACAAAGGCTAAAAGATATGAGATATCCAAAGCAATGTTTGTTTGCAAACTATTAGTAAAGGAGTTTATTATGCATTAGACTGATAAGTGAGGGATCCAGGAGAACGCCTGTCATATGATGAAAGGTGAATAAAACAACAACTTAAAGAGAAAGGAAGTGTTCGAAGGGTGTTAGTAAGACTTTCACGCCTAGGAAGTCCGGGGCTAATGCCACTCTTAAGTTGGATGCTTCTTCTGAGAGTAGGAGAAATACTAAAAGTTAAACTGTTAGAAGTATAATGGCAAAAGGAAAGAAGACTGGAATATCCAGCTCATGTATGAATGCCATACAAAGTTTTTGATGTATAGAAGGTTGGTAAAAGATATAGTTCTTGGGAATTATGGTTAAACATGTTAAACACTAATTCTTGGGTATTGTGAGTTAATCACAAAGATACCCACTCGATTGCATTCTGTTGCAACTCGATGTAAGAACTACTATGGCCTGAAAGACTAGCGAGGGATGAGGTTTAGATACATGCAAGGAACATAGTAAATGTTACTATGCCTTCCATCGGTGTATTCCCTATGTATTAAGTTTCATAATTCATTTTAGAGTTTCACACTCTAGCCCTTTGCATAAGGTATCTTGCAAGAAGGTTGTTCATAAGAGAACTTTTCATGTTCGGTGTTATGAATAACATAAGAGCCATACTTTCATTATGAATGAGACATATGTTATGAATATTGATAATATTACATTACCTATGGGTTTACTTTTATAATTCATTTTAGAGTTTCATACACTCTAGCCCATTGCACAATGTTTGTTGCAAAAGAGTTGTTCATAAAAACAACAATTGTTGTTCAGTATTATGAATAACATGAAGGGCCATGCTTCCATCCTAGATGGGACGTATGTTATGAATATTGATGGAAATATGATACATCCATAACACTGACGCTAAATGTTGCAAGACTAAAAGAATACCATATATGTGTGGCACTGCATTTGGTCACATTGGGGAAACCCGCATGGAAAATTCCATTATGATGGATTTTGAAGTTGTTTGATTTTTAATCATCTGACACTTGCAACTTTCCTCCAAAAGGTGAACTAACTAAAATACCGTTCACAGGCCATAAGGAACGAGCAAAGAACTTATTGGTGATCATACATTTGATGTATGTAGTCCGATAAATGTTGTTGCAAACAGTGGATTTGTCTACCTTAAAAATGACTCAAGTAGATATATGGATATTTACTTGATGAGACGTAAGTCTGGATATTTTGAAATCATTCGAAAGGTTTTCAAAAATGAAGTAGAAGTTATTGTGCTAAGAAAATTATGTTTCTGCAATTTGATTGCGGAAAGGAATATTTGAGTTACAAGTTTAGCGAATGTCTGATGAGTTGTGAAAAAAGTTTCATAACTTGCACCTCCCGGAACACCACAGCAAGTGGAAAGTCCGTGAAGATGTAATCGAACCATTTATGACATGGTAAGATCAAAGATGACATAAATAGATTTGCCATTATCCCTTTTATAGAGTGATGCCTTAGAGACTGCGACTTTTACACTGAAAAGAGATCCATCACGTCTGTTAAAATGATGCCATGGTATGGTACGCCCAACCATGTTATATATTTTCTTAACATTTGGAATATGGGGCTTGTGTAAAAGGTTACAAACCTATTCCAAATCAGACAAGTGCTACTTCGTATGGTTATCCCAAGTCATTGGGTATTCCCCCACCACTATACCGAGGCAAAGGGTTTTGCCACAAAACGGTATGCTTTTAAAGAGAATAGTTCTTACAAAAGGTGAGTGGGAGGACAGTGCAACTTGACGAGATAACCAGTATCTTCGTCATCACTTCAAAGGAAAGAAACCCTAGAAATGATTCTGTTGTTTCCTACTGCGACTGATACAAAAGTCTCTACAATAAAATGTATGGACTTCGGACGAACGTGCAGCTGAACCACGTAGGCAAAGCTCGTGCAAACCTATCAGGTGCGCAAACGAGATATTGTTGTTAGACAACAGTATACCTACAATACACAAGGAAGCGTTGATGTGCCCTGACTCCGGGATTGGCTAAATGCCAATACAATCCGAGATAGTTTCCATATAAGTGATTCAAGATTAAAACCTTGATACACCTTTTAGAGGACTTAGAGTCTAACGAATATTTATGGAACTAAAAATTGATACGGATAAAAATGTTTTATCCATAAAAGCTCGACTTGTTGAAATAACAAGTTCAAGGAGTTGGCTACGATGAGGTTGTTTCACCGTAGCGATGCTTAAGGTCGGTTCGGGTTGAACTAGCAATTAATACATATATCAATCATGAGATATGAAACATGGATGACAAAAGGATTTCCATCTGATGAAAATGAAACCTAGGACTTGTATGTGATACAGTCCAAAGTAATTTGTCGATCCAGAGGATGCTAGTAAGTATGCAAACTTTAGAGTTCCAACAATGGACAAAAGAGAGCAACATGGAGTTGGAGTCTTCGTGGTTTGATGAAATGGTCAAAAGGGTTTTTGACTTCATCAATGGGTAACGAAGATGCTCGTGATTCAAGAAAGTAAGTGGGAGCATAATAATATTTCTAAAAACGTTGTGTGCTTGACACATTGTTAATTGGAAATAAATTTCTTGACACGAATTACGACTTCATTTGAAAATAGTTTTCCGATGAAGTGCTTAGGCTAAATAGCCTCCATATTAGGCATGATGATCTATGGAGATAGATTTACCTAATGGGGCTAAGCAATGAATACATATTGACATGGTGCTAAAACCTTTTAGCATTTAAAAACGCCAAGGAGTGATTCTTGCCAAAGTCACATGGAAAGAGTTTTTGCAAGACTTAGTGTCCCAAAACATTGACGAGTAAAATACATGATGGAGATTCCACACACTCTAGTGTTTGGATTAATCATGTATTCCGTGGTATGTAAAAACAACCAGATATGTCCGATACTCCCAAGTTGTTGTGAGTATAGATACCAAAGTGATCAAAGCACTGATCACGGGACAACAATGAAAGATGTCATTAAGTACTAGAGTAGTGCTGATGACATGTTTTCTTGCAAGCAGAGATTATGAAGTGCTCGTTGTAAGTAATTACATCGATACAGTCTCAATCAATGCTCCATGTGATTTTCGATTTAAGTTAAGGGTTTTTTGTGTAATACACAATATGGTGGCACGGTAGTTGGAAATTGTTCCAAACAAGATACTGTGGTGAATTCTATAACAAAGGCTAAGTATGTTGACGCTTTGGAAGCGATAAAGAAGTTGTTGAATCATATAGTTCATTCATGAACTTAGTATGGTTCCAAGATGGCTTTGGTCTATGAGACACTATTGCAAATAGTTGCTCCATAGCTCAGACTGAGGAATCAGGTTTCGACCAATGATTCACACATATGCAAAGCCAAGTTCACACAAAATACGAATTTTGTGATAGCGTGAAAACGCGAGGATATGAAAAGTTACACACGGAGCTGAAGTTGTCAGATCCGTTGGACATCAGGCTATACCACAAGCGAAGCATATTTTACACCAGTATGCCATAGGTGTAAAGTGCATTAGCATTGACTAGATTATTGACTCTAGTGCAAGTGGGAGTCTGTAGGAGATATGCCCTAGAGGCAATAATAAATGTTATTGATTATCTCCCTGTTCATAATTAGGTTTATGTTCCATGCTATAAATGCTATGGTTCTCGAGTCTACAATGATCACGAGGCTTGAAGGAAGACTCATATGCACGTGTGGAATAATAAATGGTAAATTGTATTCCTTGTCTGGCCTCTAAGACTAGCTCAAGTATTGCATGATGATCATGTTTTCCTGATCATGGGCATGGCTATGCCGGCAATTTTGAGGGCACAATGTTAGAAGAACATTTGTGTTGAATCGACCCGAATTGATGTTATGCTATGAGATACATTCGTCATAAGTTAATGGTTAATAACACGGAGAAGTTGAAATTTGCATAATTCCTTAGACCATGAGAGTATCGAGTTTCTTCATGCTTGCTTCATGAACTTTGGGGTTTGTTAAACGTCATCCATAAATGGGTGGCTATTACGGCAGCTTACGGGTTCATGGAAAAGTATGTCAAGTAACTTGATAGATCAAGATTGGGATTTGCTCCTCCAACGATGGAGAGATATCTATGGGCCCTCTCGGTGTTACGGTATCCATCATCGTCTGGCCAGACACTTTGTGATTTGATCATGGGGATGCCGGAACACGGGAACAAGAAAAGAGAACAACAGCGGTAATGAGGTAACTGGCATAGTGGACAAGTTGTTGATCCATGGGGATGCCAACATGTCTCACCTCGGGTATTTGTAAAATATCGCGAAGCAACAGGAATAGCACACGGCAACTGGAGGTTCACTCGAATATTCATTCGTGTGGGTATAGGGGTCAATATGGGTGTCCACGGCTCCGATGTTGATCATTGATCGGAAGGGATTCCGGGTCATGTCTATACTTCACCGAACCTATAGTTTCGCACGCTTAAGGGTCATCTATCTGCTGAATACTAGACAAGGAGTCCGAGAGAAAGTCACTGAAATAGTTTCGGAGACAACGGAAAAGTTCCGGAGAGAACACCGAAAAAGTTTCGGTAAAACCGAAAAGTTATTTCGGATAAAACCATTGATCCAAAAAGGTTTCGGCAAGCACCGGGAATGTTTTGGAGGTTGCCAGATCAGTCTGGTAATTTCTAGAATTTTTCGGAGAAAAAACCGAAAAAGGTTTTCGGAGCTGCCGGAATTGTTTACCGGGTAAACGAAGATGGTTTTAAATTAAACCACCATACCGGAACTGTTCCGGAGCATGTCCAGATAATTTTAGAGGGTTCCGGAAATGTTCTGGGGCCTTCTAGAGTTTTTCAGAAGTAATAGTCATGGAAAACATCTTGTCCCAGCATGAGGGGACAAGATCCCACGTTTCGTGGGGCTGTTTTGGGGTGCCTCCCTTTTTGGGGGCAGCCCCTTGTGGCTGGACAAAAGGTGTTGGGGGCCCCCATGGTGGGGGCAGCCTCCACATATGGTGGAGAGTGTTGGGAGGAAGGTGGGGCCCCATGGGGGAACACCATGGACAAGGGAACATGTTTTCTCCATGTTTGGTGGGAACATGCTTCCTTGTTTTGTGGGTGCTTGTCATGTGGCTGAAATTTCAGCCACCACCACCCCCTCCTTCCCCTATAAAAGGAGGTGGAGAGGAACTCTCCATCACCACTCCAACTCTCATACACATGCCATGCATTATCTGGCTTCTTCTCTCCCTCCCACGAAAAGAGTTTCGTAGAGCCGAAAGGTTGTTTGGGTTCCGGTGGGAACTAGTTCTGGACGGCGAAGCCCTACCGGATAGATGACACCGTATGTGTGCAACTCTGTAGAGAGATCACAGTTTTGGTCTTAGTTCGAGAGTGCCTCCCGAAGGGCTGTCCGTGTGACCGTCCGAGTTTTGGAGGTCCTCCCGAAGGGTTGTCCGAGTGACAGTCCAAGTTTCGGAGGTCCTCCCGAAGGGCTGTCCGCGACACCATCCGGGGGACTGTCCGACCGCCTCCCGAAGGTCTGTCCACGGGGTAGATGAGGGTATACATCCTTGCGGTTGGGAGGTTGTAAAATCCTAGCTGCGGGGATCTGCACCGCTGATCGTCATCGACTCTACTTCCGCTGCGCTACGAGTCGGTAACGAAAATGATCAAACCTTGTATGCAGTCTCCATAGTGGTCCTGGGCTGGTGCGTAGGTCGGAAAAATTTTGTTTTCTGCTGCATTACCCTACAGGTGGAAGGAGAGGTTGAGGGAGAGCTCCGCCAAAACGACGGCGTGGTGACAGTGAAGCTGCATGGTACTCCGGCAGGGCTTCGCCAAGCGCCATGGAGGACGAGGAGGAGAAGGGGTAGGGCTGCGCCGAGAGAGAGAGAGAGAGAGAGAGAGAGAGAGATGCGTCTACATATCCCCAAAACCCTCCACTATATATAGGAGGAGAGGGAGGAGGGTGCGCACCCCTAGGGTTCCCTCCCTAGGGGGTGCGGCATCCCTAGATGGGCAGGAGGGCCGGCGGCCGAGGTGGGGAGGAGGGGCGGCGCCCTAAGGGGGGCCTAGGGGCCCTCCATGCCTAGGGTTTGCCCCCTCCACCCGTTTGTTGTGCCTTGGGCTGGGGTGGGAGGCGCACCAGCCCACCTAGGGGCTGGTTACCTCATGACGTCTGGGATCTCATCCGAGACTCCGAACAACCTTTGGTAACCATGTATACTATTCCCATATAACTCTAGCATCATCGAACCTTAAGTGTGTAGATCTTATGGGTTCGGGAGGCATGTAGACATGACCGAGACACCTCTCTGGTCAATAACCAACAGCGGGATATGGATACCCATGTTGGCTCCCACATGCTCCACGATGATCTCATTGGATGAATCATGATGTCGGGGATTCAATTAATCTCGTATAAAATTCCCTTTGGCCATCGGTATGTTACTTGCCTGAGATTCAATCGTCGGTATCCCTATACCTTGTTCAATCTCGTTACCGGCAAGTCTCTTTACTCGTTACATAACACATCATCCCGTGGCTAACTTCTTAGTCACATTGAGCTCATTATGATGATGTCTTACCGAGTGGGCTCAGAGATACCTCTCCGTCACACGGAGTGAGAAATCCCAGTCTCGATTCGTGCCAACCCAACAGATACTTTCGGGGATACCCGTAGTGTACCTTTATAGCCACCCAGTTACGTTGTGACGTTTGGCACACCCAAAGTATTCCTACGGTATCCGGGAGTTGCACAATCTCATGGTCTAAGGAAACGATACTTGACATTAGAAAAGCTTTAGCAGACGAACTACACGATTTTGTGCTATGCTTAGGATTGGGTCTTGTCCATCACATCATTCTCCTAATGATGTGATCTCGTTATCAACGACATCCAATGTCCATGGTCATGAAACCGTGACCATCTATTGATCAACGAGCTAGCCAACTAGAGGCTCACTAGGGACATGGTGTGGTCTATGTATCCACACATGTATTACGGCATATTTCCAATAGTCTCCCACGTGCACTAGGGTCAATAATCTAGTTACATTGTGATGTATCGAACACCCATAGAGTTCTGGTGTTGATCATGTTTTGCTCACGAGAGAGGTTTAGTCAACGAATCTGCGACATTCAAATCCGTATGTACTTTACAAATGTCTATATCTCCATCCTGGACATATCCACGAATGGAGTTGAAGTGGCGCTTGATGTGCCTTGTCTTCTTGTGAAACCTGGGCTTCTTGGCAAGGGCAATAGCTCCAGTGTTGTCACAAAGTAGAGTCATCGGGCCCGACGCATTGGGAATCACTCCTAGGTCAGTGATGAACTCCTTCATCCAGACTCCTTCATGTGCTGCTTCCGAAGCAGCTATGTACTCCGCTTCACATGTAGATGCCACCACGATGCTTTGCTTGCTGCTGCACCAGCTGACTGCCCCTCCGTTCAAAATATACACGTATCCGGTTCGTGACTTGGATTCATCCGAATCTGTGTCAAAGCTAGCATCGACGTAACCCTTTACGACGAGCTCTTCGGCACCTCCATATACGAGAAACATGTCCTTGGTCCTTTTCATGTACTTCAGGATATTCTTGACCGTTGTCCAGTGTTTCGCTCCGGGATCACTTTGGTACCTCCCTACCAAACTTATGGTAAGGTTCACATCAGGTCTGGTACACAGCATGGCATACATAATAGAGCCTATGGCTGAAGCATAGGGGATGACACTCATCTTTTCTCTATCCTCTGTCGTGGTCGGGCATTGAGTCGTACTCAATCTCACACCCTGTAACACAGGCAAGAACCCCTTCTTGGACTGATCCATATTTAACTTCTTCAATATCTTGTCAAGGTATGTGCTTTGTGAAAGACCTATGAGGCGTCTCGATAAACCTGTATAAAGCCAAACGCTTTAATCACCCCATTAAAGCGAATGTTCTAACTCCGAGATGCTTGCACCAGCCCATAGATGGAGCGCTGAAGCTTGCACACTTTGTTAGCATCTTTAGGATAGACAAAACCTTTCGGCTGCATCATATACAGTTCTTCCTTAAGGAAACCATTAAGGAATGCCGTTTTCACGTCCATTTGCCAGATCTCATAATCATAAAATGCGGCAATTGCTAACATGATTCGAACGGGCTTGAGCATCGCTACGGGTGAGAAAGTCTCATCGTAGTCAACTCTTTGAACTTGTCGATAACCCTTAGCGACAAGCCAAGCCTTATAGACGGTCACATTACCATCCATGTTAGTGTTCTTCTTAAAGATCCATTTATTTTCTATGGCTCACCGATCATTGGGCAAGTCCACCAAAGTCCATACTTTGTTCTCATGCATGGATCCTATATCGGATTTCATGGCTTCAAGCCATTTGTTGGAATCTGGGCCCGCCATCGCTTCTTCATAGTTCTAAGGTTCACCGTTGTCCAACAACATGATCTCCAGGACAGGGTTGCCGTACCACTCTGGTGCGGAACGTGTCCTTGTGGACCTTCGAGGTTCAATAGCAACTTGATCTGAACTTTCATGATCATCATCATTAACTTCCTCTCCAGCCGGTGCAAGATCCACAAAAACAACTTCCTATGTTGCACTACTCTCCGGTTCGAGTGGAGGTACAATTACCTCATCAAGTTCTATTTTCCTCCCACTTACTTCTTTCGAGAGAAACTCTTTCTCTAGAAAGGATCCATTCTTGGCAACAAAGACTTTGCCTTCGGATCTGAGGTAGAAGGTATACCCAACAGTTTCTTTGGGGTATCCTATGAATACGCACTTTTCCACTTTGGGTTCGAGCTTCTCAGGTTGAAGTTTCTTCACATAAGCATCGCATCCCGAAACTTTCAGAAACAATAGCTTAGGTTTCTTTCCAAACCATAATTCATACGGTGTCGTCTCAATGGACTTAGACGGTGCCCTATTTAAAGTGAATGCGGCAGTCTCTAATGCATATCCCCAAAATGATAGAGGTAAGTCGGTAAGAGACATCATAGATCGCACCATATCCAATAGAGTGCGATTACGACATTCAGACACACCATTTCGCTGAGGTGTGCCAGGTGGCGTGAGTTGTGAAACAATTCCACATTTCCTTAGGTGCGTGCCAAACTCGTGATTCAAATATTCTCCACCACAATCAGATCGTAGGCACTTTATTTTCCTATCACGTTGATTCTCTACCTCACTCTGAAATTCCTTGAACTTTTCAAAGGTTTCAGACTTGTGTTTCATTAAGTAGACAGACCCATATCTGCTTTAAGTCATCGGTGAGGGTGAGAACATAACGGTAGCCACCGTGAGCCTCAACCCTCATTGGACCACATACATCGGTATGTATTATCTCCAACAAGTCAGTTGCTCGCTCCATTGTTCCGGAGAACGGAGTCTTGTTCATCTTTCACATGAGGCATGGTTCGCACGTGTCAAATGATTCAAAATCAATAGACTCCAAAAGTCCATCAGCATGGAGTTTCTTCATTCGTTTGACACCAATATGACCAAGGCGGCAGTGCCACATGTAAGTGGGACTATCGTTATCAACCTTACATCTTTTGGTACTCACACTATGAACATGTGTAACATCACATTCGAGATTCATCAAAAATAAACCATTGGCCAGCGGGGCATGACCATAAAACATTTATCTCATATAAATAGAACAATCATTATTCTCAGATTTAAATGAGTAGCCATCTCGCATCAAGCGAGATCCATATACAATGTTCATGCTCAAAGCTGGTACTAAATAACAATTATTAAGGTTTAAAACTAATCGCGAAGGTAGAGGTAGAGGTAGCGTGCTGACGGCGATCACATCGACCTTGGAACCATTCCCGACGTGCATCGTCGCCTTGTCCTTTGCCAGTCTCTGCTTATTCCGCAGCTCCTGCTTGGAGTTACAAATGTGAGCAACTGCATCGGTATCAAATACCCAGGAGCTACTATGAGCGTTGGTATTGTACACATCAATAACAAGTATATCACATATACCTTTAATGTTGTCGGCCTTCTTATCCGCTAAGTACTTGGGGCAGTTCCGCTTCAAGTGACCGGTACCCTTGCAATAAAAGCACTCAGTCTCAGGCTTGGGTCCATTCTTGTTATTCTTCCCGGCAACTTGCTTATCGGGCACGGCAACTGCTTTGTCGTCCTTCTTGAAGTTCTTATTACCCTTGCCTTTCTTAAAACTAGTGGTCTTGTTCACCATCAACACTTGATGTTCCTTTTTGATTCCTACCTCCGCTGATTTCAGCATCGAATATAACTCAGGAATGGACTTCTCCATCCCTTGCATATTGTAGTTCATCACAAAGCTCTTGTAGCTAGGTGGAAGCGACTGGAGGATTCTGTCAATAACCGAGTCATCCGGAAGATTAACTCCCAGCTGAGACAAGCGGTTGTGCAACCCAGACATTTTGAGTATGTGCTCGCTGACAGAACTATTTTCCTCCATCTTACAACTGAAGAACTTGTCGGAGACATCATATCTCTCGACCCGGGCATGAGCTTGGAAAACCATTCTCGGCTCTTGGAACATCTCATATGCTTCGTGTTGCTCAAAACACTTTTGGAGCCCTGGTTCTAAGTTGTAAAGCATGCCGCACTGAACCAGGGAGTAATCGTCACTATGCGACTGCCAGGCGTTCATAACGTCTTGAGTTGCTCGGAAAACGGGTGTGTCACCTAGCGGTGCATCAAGGACATATAATTTCTTGGAATCTATGAGGATGATCCTCAACCTACGGACCCAGTCCATATAGTTGCTTCCATCGTCTTTCAGCTTGGTTTTCTCTAGGAACGCGTTGAAGTTGAGGGCAACATTAGCGTGGGCCATTGGATCTACAATATAGATTGTAAAGACAATTTTAGACTAAGTTCATGATAATTAAGTTCACATAATCAAATTATTTAATGAACTCCCACTTAGATAGACATCTCTCTAGTCATCCAAGTGACACATGATCCACGTCAACTAGCCCGTGTCCGATCATCGCGTGAGACGGACTAGTCATCAATGGTGAACATCTCCATGTTGATCGTATCTTCTATATGACTCATGTTCGACCTTTCGGTCTCCCGTATTCCGAGGCCATGTCTGTACATGCTAGGCTCGTCAAGTCAACCTAAGTGTATTGCGTGTGTAAATCTGGCTTACACCCATTGTATGCGAACGTTAGAACCTATCACACCCGATCATCACGTGCTGTTTCGGAACAACGAATCTTAGCAACGGTGCACAGTTAGGGGAACACATTTCATGAAATTTTAGTGAGAGATCATCTTATTTAAGCTACCGTCGTTCTAAGCAAATAAGATGTAAAACATGATAAACATCACATGCAATCATATAGTGACATGATATGGCCAATATCATCTTGCTCCTTTGATCTCCATCTTCAGGGCACCATGATCATCATTGTCAATGGCATGACACCATGATCTCCATCATCATGATCTCCATCATCGTGTCTTCATGAAGTTGTCTCGCCAACTATTACTTCTACTACTATGGCTAACGGTTAGCAATAAAGTAAAGTAATTACATGGCATTTTTGATTGACATGCATGTCATACAATAAATTAAGACAACTCCTATGGCTCCTGCCAGTTGTCATACTCATCGACATGCAAGTCGTGAATCCTATTACAAGAACATGATCAATCTCATACATCACACATATCACATCACATCCTTTGGCCATATCACATCACACGGCATATGCTGCAAAGACAAGTTAGACGTCCTCTAATTGTTGTTGCAAGTTTTTACATGGCTGTTATAGGTTTCCAGCAAGAACGTTTCGTATCTACGCAAAAACCACAATGTGATATGCCAATTTCTATTTACCCTTCATAAGGACCCTTTCATCGAATCCGATCCGACTAAAGTGGGAGAGACAGACACCCGCTAGCCTCCTTATGCAACAAGAGCATGTCAAGTGGTGGAACCAGTCTCATGTAAGCATACGTGTAAAGTCGGTCCGGGCCGCTTCATCCCACAGTGTCGCTGAATCAAGATAAGACTAGTAACGGCAAGCAAATTGACAAATCATAGCCCACAACTACTTGTGTTCTATTCGTGCATACAATCTAAGCATAGACCTAGCTCTGATACCACTGTTGGGGATCGTAGTAGTAAATCAAAAAAATTCCTACGCATCACCAAGATCAATCTATGGAGAAAGCCGTAACAAGCAAAGGGGTAGAGCATCTTCATACCTTTGAAGATCACAAAGCGGAAGAATTACTATGAACGCGGTTGGTGGAGTCATACTCGCAGCGATTCAGATCACAGTGGATTCCGATCTAAGCACCGAACAACGGCGCCTCCGTGTTCAACACACGTGCAGCCCGGTGACGTCTCCTACGCCTTGATCCAGCAAGGTGGAAGGAGAGGTTGAGGGAGAGCTCCGGCAGCACGATGGCATGGTGACGGTGGAGCTGCGTGGTACTCCGACATAGCTTCACCAAGCGCTACGGAGGACGACGAGGAGGAGGGGTAGGGCTGCACCGAGAGAAAGAGAGAGAGAGATCTGCGTCTGCACGGCCCCAAAACCCTCCACTATATATAGGAGGAGAGGGAGGAGGGTGCGCACACCTAGGGTTCCCTCCCTAGGGGGTGCGGCAGCCCTAGATGGGCAGGAGGGCTGGTGGCCGAGGTGGGGAGGAGGGGCGGCGCTCTAGGGTGGGCCTAGGGCCCCTCCATGCCTAGGGTTTGCCCCCCTCCACCCTTTGTTGCACCTTGGGTTGGGGTGGGAGGCGCACCAGCCCACCTAGGGGCTGGTTCCCTCCCACTCTTGGACCATGTAGCCTTCCGGGGCTGATGGCCCCTCCCGGTGGACCCCCGGAACCCTTCCGGTGGTCCCGGTACGTTACCGGTGATTCTCGAAACACTTCCGATGACCAAATCCTCACTTCCTATATATCATTCTTTACCTCCGGACCATTCTGGAACTCCTCATGACGTCTGGGATCTCATCCGAGACTCCGAACAACCTTTGGTAACCATGTATACTATTCCCATATAACTCTAGCATCATCGAACCTTAAGTGTGTAGATCTTATGGGTTCGGGAGGCATGTAGACATGACCGAGACACCTCTCCGGTCAATAACCAACAGCGGGATATGGATACCCATGTTGGCTCCCACATGCTCCACGATGATCTCATTGGATGAATCATGATGTCAGGGATTCAATTAATCTCGTATAAAATTCCCTTTGGCCATGGGTATGTTACTTGCCTGAGATTCAATCGTCGGTATCCCTATACCTTGTTCAATCTCGTTACCGGCAAGTCTCTTTACTCGTTACATAACACATCATCCCGTGGCTAACTTCTTAGTCACATTGAGCTCATTATGATGATGTCTTACCAAGTGGGCTCAGAGATACCTCTCCGTCACACGGAGTGAGAAATCCCAGTCTCGATTCGTGCCAACCCAACAGATACTTTCGGGGATACCCGTAGTGTACCTTTATAGCCACCCAGTTACGTTGTGACGTTTGGCACACCCAAAGTATTCCTACGGTATTCGGGAGTTGCACAATCTCATGGTCTAAGGAAACGATACTTGACATTAGAAAAGCTTTAGCAGACGAACTACACGATTTTGTGCTATGCTTAGGATTGGGTCTTGTCCATCACATCATTCTCCTAATGATGTGATCTCGTTATCAACGACATCCAATGTCCATGGTCATGAAACCGTGACCATCTATTGATCAACGAGCTAGCCAACTAGAGGCTCACTAGGGACATGGTGTGGTCTATGTATCCACACATGTATTACGGCATATTTCCAATAGTCTCCCACGTGCACTAGGGTCAATAATCTAGTTACATTGTGATGTATCGAACACCCATAGAGTTCTGGTGTTGATCATGTTTTGCTCACGAGAGAGGTTTAGTCAACGAATCTGCGACATTCAAATCCGTATGTACTTTACAAATGTCTATATCTCCATCCTGGACATATCCACGAATGGAGTTGAAGTGGCGCTTGATGTGCCTTGTCTTCTTGTGAAACCTGGGCTTCTTGGCAAGGGCAATAGCTCCAGTGTTGTCACAAAGTAGAGTCATCGGGCCCGACGCATTGGGAATCACTCCTAGGTCAGTGATGAACTCCTTCATCCAGACTCCTTCATGTGCTGCTTCCGAAGCAGCTATGTACTCCGCTTCACATGTAGATGCCACCACGATGCTTTGCTTGCTGCTGCACCAGCTGACTGCCCCTCCGTTCAAAATATACACGTATCCGGTTCGTGACTTGGATTCATCCGAATCTGTGTCAAAGCTAGCATCGACGTAACCCTTTACGACGAGCTCTTCGGCACCTCCATATACGAGAAACATGTCCTTGGTCCTTTTCATGTACTTCAGGATATTCTTGACCGTTGTCCAGTGTTTCGCTCCGGGATCACTTTGGTACCTCCCTACCAAACTTATGGTAAGGTTCACATCAGGTCTGGTACACAGCATGGCATACATAATAGAGCCTATGGCTGAAGCATAGGGGATGACACTCATCTTTTCTCTATCCTCTGTCGTGGTCGGGCATTGAGTCGTACTCAATCTCACACCCTGTAACACAGACAAGAACCCCTTCTTGGACTGATCCATATTTAACTTCTTCAATATCTTGTCAAGGTATGTGCTTTGTGAAAGACCTATGAGGCGTCTCGATCTATCTCTATAGATCTTGATGCCTAATCTGTAAGCAGCTTCTCCAAGGTCCTTCATTGAAAAACACTTATTCAAGTAGGCCTTTATGCTTTCCAAAAATTCTATATCATTTCCCGTCAACAATATGTCATCCACATACAATATGAGAAATGCTATAGAGCTCCCACTCACTTTCTTGTAAATACAGGGTTCTCCATAAACCTGTATAAAGCCAAACGCTTTAATCACCCCATTAAAGCGAATGTTCTAACTCCGAGATGCTTGCACCAGCCCATAGATGGAGCGCTGAAGCTTGCACACTTTGTTAGCATCTTTAGGATAGACAAAACCTTTCGGCTGCATCATATACAGTTCTTCCTTAAGGAAACCATTAAGGAATGCCGTTTTCACGTCCATTTGCCAGATCTCATAATCATAAAATGCGGCAATTGCTAACATGATTCGAACGGGCTTGAGCATCGCTACGGGTGAGAAAGTCTCATCGTAGTCAACTCTTTGAACTTGTCGATAACCCTTAGCAACAAGCCAAGCCTTATAGACGGTCACATTACCATCCATGTTAGTGTTCTTCTTAAAGATCCATTTATTTTCTATGGCTCACCGATCATCGGGCAAGTCCACCAAAGTCCATACTTTGTTCTCATGCATGGATCCTATATCGGATTTCATGGCTTCAAGCCATTTGTTGGAATCTGGGCCCGCCATCGCTTCTTCATAGTTCTAAGGTTCACCGTTGTCCAACAACATGATCTCCAGGACAGGGTTGCCGTACCACTCTGGTGCGGAACGTGTCCTTGTGGACCTTCGAGGTTCAATAGCAACTTGATCTGAAGTTTCATGATCATCATCATTAACTTCCTCTCCAGCCGGTGCAAGATCCACAGAAACAACTTCCTATGTTGCACTACTCTCCGGTTCGAGTGGAGGTACAATTACCTCATCAAGTTCTATTTTCCTCCCACTTACTTCTTTCGAGAGAAACTCTTTCTCTAGAAAGGATCCATTCTTGACAACAAAGACTTTGCCTTCGGATCTGAGGTAGAAGGTATACCCAACAGTTTCTTTGGGGTATCCTATGAAGACGCACTTTTCCACTTTGGGTTCGAGCTTCTCAGGTTGAAGTTTCTTCACATAAGCATCGCATCCCGAAACTTTCAGAAACGATAGCTTAGGTTTCTTTCCAAACCATAATTCATACGGTGTCATCTCAATGGACTTAGACGGTGCCCTATTTAAAGTGAATGCGGCAGTCTCTAATGCATATCCCCAAAATGATAGAGGTAAGTCGGTCAGAGACATCATAGATCGCACCATATCCAATAGAGTGCGATTACGACATTCAGACACACCATTTCGCTGAGGTGTGCCAGGTGGCGTGAGTTGTGAAACAATTCCACATTTCCTTAGGTGCGTGCCAAACTCGTGATTCAAATATTCTCCACCACAATCAGATCGTAGGCACTTTATTTTCCTATCACGTTGATTCTCTACCTCACTCTGAAATTCCTTGAACTTTTCAAAGGTTTCAGACTTGTGTTTCATTAAGTAGACATACCCATATCTGCTTAAGTCATCGGTGAGGGTGAGAACATAACGGTAGCCACCGTGAGCCTCAACGCTCATTGGACCACATACATCGGTATGTATTATCTCCAACAAGTCAGTTGCTCGCTCCATTGTTCCGGAGAACGGAGTCTTGTTCATCTTTCACATGAGGCATGGTTCGCACGTGTCAAATGATTCAAAATCAAGAGACTCCAAAAGTCCATCAGCATGGAGTTTCTTCATTCGTTTGACACCAATATGACCAAGGCGGCAGTGCCACATGTAAGTGGGACTATCGTTATCAACCTTACATCTTTTGGTACTCACACTATGAACATTTGTAACATCACATTCGAGATTCATCAAAAATAAACCATTGACCAGCGAGGCATGACCATAAAACATTTATCTCATATAAATAGAACAATCATTATTCTCAGATTTAAATGAGTAGCCATCTCGCATCAAGCGAGATCCATATACAATGTTCATGCTCAAAGCTGGTACTAAATAACAATTATTAAGGTTTAAAACTAATCCCGAAGGTAGATGTAGAGGTAGCGTGCTGACGGCGATCACATCGACCTTGGAACCATTCCCGACGTGCATCGTCGCCTTGTCCTTTGCCAGTCTCCGCTTATTCCGCAGCTCCTGCTTGGAGTTACAAATGTGAGCAACTGCATCGGTATCAAATACCCAGGAGCTACTATGAGCGTTGGTATTGTACACATCAATAACAAGTATATCACATATACCTTTAATGTTGTCGGCCTTCTTATCCGCTAAGTACTTGGGGCTGTTCCGCTTCAAGTGACCGGTACCCTTGCAATAAAAGCACCCAGTCTCAGGCTTGGGTCCATTCTTGTTATTCTTCCTGGCAACTTGCTTATCGGGCACGGCAACTTCTTTGCCGTCCTTCTTGAAGTTCTTATTACCCTTGCCTTTCTTAAAACTAGTGGTCTTGTTCACCATCAACACTTGATGTTCCTTTTTGATTTCTACCTCCGCTGATTTCAGCATCGAATATAACTCAGGAATGGACTTCTCCATCCCTTGCATATTGTAGTTCATCACAAAGCTCTTGTAGCTAGGTGGAAGCGACTGGAGGATTCTGTCAATAACCGAGTCATCTGGAAGATTAACTCCCAGCTGAGACAAGCGGTTGTGCAACCCAGACATTTTGAGTATGTGCTCGCTGACAGAACTATTTTCCTCCATCTTACAACTGAAGAACTTGTCGGAGACATCATATCTCTCAACCCGGGCATGAGCTTGGAAAACCATTCTCAGCTCTTGGAACATCTCATATGCTTCGTGTTGCTCAAAACACTTTTGGAGCCCTGGTTCTAAGTTGTAAAGCATGCCGCACTGACTTCAACAACATCTTCACCGACTTCAACAACATCTTCTCCACCCCCAGCGGCATGCACACTCTCCTCTACCCCATCAACAATGAGTGAAGGGCGCCTGGAGGAGCGCGGTGGTGTTGGGTGTCCTAGGCCTCCTTATGTGCCCCCCTGATCTATCATATGTCGTGCTATTATGTTTGTGTCGTGTTAGTATTTTAAGTCGTAAGGGTACCAAACCCATCTATGTCGTGCTACTATGTTGTGTTCGCGCAACTATATTGATGATGTTCGTGCTACTGTATATATTGATGTTTGTGCTACTATTTGTGTTATGCTCTATGCATAAATTTTCTCTTTGCTAATATTTTTGTATTCCTACTTTGAAGAAGTAACAATGAATAAACTATAAATAATGCCCTTGTGCTAGAAAAAATAATGTCACAATCAACTCATACCTAAGACCATGGTTCTACCCATACACAAAAAAGAATCAACAAATATAATGGACAAGCAACAAATGTGTAAAGCAGATAAAAACATTTTACAATAAATAAATACATTTTTTAGGGAATGACATCATATAAATACATAGTTCATGCGTCCATGCAAAAGTGGATCTATCTATCCTCCAATGATTCGATTAATTTATCTGGAAACAAACATGTTTGTATGTACAATGGTGCACGGTAAAGTTTATGTTCTCCATTAATTAATCTGGAAACAAACTAGTTATGATATGTACAATGATGCACAGAAACAGAAGATTGTGTATCACAAAATTTAGTGCACGATATAATTTCTTTTCTCCACGGGTGCAATTTTTATTTGTCGAAGCAACACAGGTGCACCAAGTGGGTGGGCTTGATTTCTCTTTGGGCCCAATGTCTACTTTTTTCCTGAGGGCTACATACCTCCTTCTAGTCTTGGGGTGGGCTTGGTTTCTCGTTGGGATTTTTCTCACACTCATCGTTACACCACGGCCCAACAACTGCTTTTTTACTTAACGTTGAACTATGCTTGCCCTTGCATTGTGTAACCAATAAACTGAAGCTCCACAGACAAAATCTTGGGCAAATTTTTGCTTCCTTTCATTCATTGGGGAAAGCGAGAGAGGAAATGATCCATGGCATTAAGCTTATATGACATTGCAGATAAACAAGCTAACTGAAACATTTACAACAACTTCTAATGACTAATGATCAAGCAAGTAAACAAATCCTAGAGCAAATATACAAAAATAAAATCATGCAGCCATCAGATTTGTCTGCTTCTTCAAATCGATCAACTGCCTTAAGTTCTTGTTCAGCTTCTTCAATTCCACCTTAAGTTTTGCATCCCCCACTGTCGAAGCGACACTGTCCAAGCCCAAATTCTCCACTGTCGATGATAGATCGAGCTCCTGGGTTGCATCCCACATCAAATCAATTAATCCCTCCAGTTTAAGCCTCTCAATGTATTCTTCCATCCACTCAGAATGCTTGCATTTCTTCAGATTCTGAAAAAGGAAACCCTAAGTCCCAAATCTGAGAAGAAGAAAATAAGAAACATGGGGGCAGAAATCAAAGCAAAAGGTTGCGAGAGAACATAGATCTAACCTTCCCCGCTTCTTGTTTGCTCTCACATTTCACAAATTCATGCCCATAGTTTCCATTCTCCTCCAATATGGTTGTCAATGCTTCAGTGGCACAATGCATGGGCAAAAAAGGCATCTGGTCATCGACATTGCACCATACCGCACCCATGGGGGGTGAGAGGCTGAACTGGACCTCGACATCTCTTGCCAGTCGTCGGTATTGGCACGCTTCATCACCGGAGAAGAATAAGAATGGGCGGGGGAAGGGAAGGGGCGGGCATGGGTGCGACGATGGCTCAGGCTCCTGTTATATGCAGTGGGTCCGTGCGCTTAGTGGACAAGTTGTGGAACCCACACTGAGTTGGATGATGTAGGTCCCGTTGGCTCCCACAATCCAAATGGATAACGATCTATCTTGCGCTTAAGACCCGTGTCGTATTTTAGCTATTTGTATGATGAGAAACGTAGCACCTGAGCTATTTTGTACAACCATGTCGCTTCTCTTCCAGTGCCAATCAAAAATGTTGCATAGGAGCTATTCATCCGGGTTTTCCAAGAGCACACTCATATAAACTAAAAGAGTGCGACACAATAAGCGCAGTGGTGATTTTAATGGTGCCTGATGAAGAATGAAGAAAGACTCAATGACTTGTTTTATAGACTCATATGACAAACATGATGACCAAAAATAGGGCACGCACAAAATTTCAAGCAGAAAATACCGTGATCCAAACAAAGCAATCAGTGTTGGCAAAAAAAAAGAAACTCAATCACCGATAAGCCTGAAATGTTGTCTCGTCCACGCAGCAGCTACAATGTTGACCGCCTCGCGAGGCAACCCAACCACGTTCCATCGCGGCTCGCCAACGGTCGTCTAATCCTGTTGCGTGGCTCGCCAACGGCAGTCTAATCCTGTTGCGCGGGCAATTGTCAGCTGCTCAGCCGCCACGAGGATGCAATTGTTCTCCGGCAACGGTTTTAGACAATAATTCTGCTTAAGGTTTTGAAAAGGGCAGGGAAGGGGGAAAGGAAGAGGAAGCCAGGAACGCATTTGCCTTATTTTTTTTCGAGCAACCGGCAGGAGCACTGCCTTTTCATAAAGAAGGGAAGCAGGGTCGAAACCCATATGTACACAGGTGCACACGTTTTGAAGGGAGCGTGGCCAACCCTATGACTATAAATTTATTATTGTGATTCAGCCCACTCCTATAGTGGGTACGTCCACATGAAATGCCCTGGCTCTTTGGTTGATATTGTAGAAAGCAGTCATCGCCACCTCATAATGAGTCATGCGGGGCCCTATGAAGATGCGTTGGTTTCTCTCCTTCCAAACATTCCATAGCGCGTATATAAGTCTGCCACTCCGACGCCTGCGCCCCTGTTTTGATTCCCTCGCGATCAACTCGTCCCACGAGTCCAAAACGTTTCCTTCGCTTGGAAGGTAACCTGAGAAGGGAAGGTCTTCATGAGTCCAGGTGGTTATGTGATTCCAAACGATGACCGTCAAAGGACGGTCTTTGCAAAGATGCAATGTTGTTTCCGGAGCCTGAAGGCAGAATTGACATGTCGGGTTCTGTGGCCATCCACGAATAGCGAGCCTATCAGCCGTGAGGGCTCTGTTGTGGAGAACGAGCCAGGCAAAGAACTTGCACTTGGGCTCCGCGTGGGCAGATCAGATCTTCTCGGTGTTAAACTTGGGTTGTGAACCATGGAATTGGGCCGCATAAGCCGACGATGAAGAGTACACTCCATTGGGGGTAAGGTTCCAAACAATGGAGTCCTTCTGATCAGGCGGGAGGTGCACCTAGCTAATCCAAGCCCATATGGCGACTAATTCCCCAATTTGGGGGACAGAGCATATCTTTCCAGTGACCAAATCCAGTTCTCATCACGCAGTTCGTGGCACACCATTCGGTTCTTTCTAGTCGCTATTCTGTAGAGCTCTGGAGCTAATGACCTCAAGGGACCTCTACCACTCCAGTTGTCATGCCAAAACAAATCTTTGCGTCCATTCCTGATGATGATGGTGGTGCAGGCCCGGAATAGGGCCATGTCAGTCTGGTCACATGGGAGTTGGGATCCTACCCATGGCCGGTCAGGATCAGACCACTGGAGCCATGACCAACACAATCTCAAAGCCCTAGCAAACCTCTCGATATCCACCAATCCAAGGCCACCAAGCTGCTTTGGCCGGCAGACCATCTTCCAGTTTACCACAGAATGTCCACCGGACGGTTGGCCATGGTCCTCCTTTTGCCACACGAAGCCACGGGATATCTTGTCTAGACGACGTTGAATCCACACCGATGGGGCCAGAGCCGTTAAGTAAAAAGTGGCAATGGCAGCGAGCATAGATTTTGCGAGGGCAACCTTGCCGGGTCTAGCGAGGTGCTTTCTGATCCAACCCGGCAGCTTTCCCGCAGTCTTATCGATGAGAGGTTGGAACTCAATCTTGCATAGTCGGTGGAAGTGGAGCGGCAATCCCAGGTATCGCCCAGGGAAGGAGGCGATCTTTGTGGGGAATGCGGAGAGAATCTCCTGCAGGTCGAGGTCAGCACATCTGATGGGGAAAACCTCTGTCTTCTCAAGGTTTGTGATGAGTCCACTCGTCTCGGCAAAGGCTGCAAGGATTTCTGCAATGGCACGTAGCTCATCTTTGTTGGGGCTGGCGAAGATGCCAGCGTCATCCGCATATAAGGAGACTCTGCACGCAGCAGTGCGTGGATGGATGGGCTTGAGGATGCCTTGCTGCGAGGCCAAACTCAGGATTTGTTGAAGAGGATCCAGCGCCAGGATGAACAACATTGGCGAAATGGGGTCGCCCTGCCGCAGCCCGCAAGCATGCCAAAAAGGCAGGCCAGGGCTACCGTTTAGCATAATCCTGGAGGAGGATGAAGCCAGGGAGAGACAAATCCAATCTCTCCATCGTTGGCCGAAGCCCAAATGTTGTAGGACCTCAACCAGATAGCTCCAGTTGACGGAATCAAAAGCCTTTGAGATGTCCAACTTGAGGAAGAGGCTCGGAATGTTTCTGCGGTGAAGATCCTTGATGAGGTTTTGGACATGGAGGAAATTATCATGAATACATCTCTTCTGGACGAAGGCGCTCTGGCACTTGGAGACCAAGGATGGCAGGACAGGGGCCAGTCTGTTAGCCAGCAACTTGGAAAAGATTTTTGAGAGGCTATGGATCAAGTTAATTGGCCTGTAATCTCCCATCCTTGCCGCATCCGCCCTCTTAGGCAACAGGATGATGTTGGCAGAATTGATGAGAGAGGCACAATCTCTCCGCAGGTGAGAGAGATGCATAATGGTCCGGACGACATCAAGGCAAATGATCTCCCAAGAAGACTTGAAGAACACTCCGATGAAACCATCCGGTCCCGGGGCTTTAACCGATGGCAACGAGAACACCGCGGTCTTGATTTCCGACTCTTCGAAAGGGATATCCAGCCCCGAGAGGTCTTGCGTAGGCTGCGGAATGTTATCCCCAGTTCAGGCAAGACGTCCACGCTCCTGGGGTTCCCAGTCGCCCCATGAAATGTGATAGCAGGGTCTCCTCCTTGTCCGCTTTTGTAATGGCAATCCTGTGATCGGACTGGAGAGTCTGAATAAAGTTCTTGCGTCTGCGGCGTTGACTCTCGCATGGAAGAATTTGGAGTTTACATCTCCGAGACGGATCGAAGTCAGGCGAGCACGTTGGCAAAGCTTAATTTTCTAGACGGCCAGCAGGCCAAGGTAAGACGATTTTAGGTAGCATCGAAGCCCCCGCTCGGCGTCACAGAGCGGCCTGCCCTCCTCCGCTTTATCAAGGCGTCCGATCACATCCTTTGCGATTGAAATCTGGTTCCTCAGGACCCCCACTTGTGCACGCTGCCACTTTTTGAGCGCCTGGCCAAGGCGGCATAACTTAATGTGTATGCGACGGATGGGGTCAGCGGCATGGGCATAACTTGATGTGTATGCGACGGATGGGATCAGCAGCATTTACCGTCTTGTTCCACGCAGACTATACAGCTTCTTTCAAACCTGGCATACGCAGCCAGAACTCTTCAAACTTGAAGAGGGCTTCGGTCGCTCATCGACATCTCCTTGCATGAAGAGAGGGGCATGATCCGAACATGCGGATGAGATGGCTTGAAGATGCGAGTTTGGAAATAGAAGATCCCAATCATCCGAGTGGAAGAAATGATCAATCTTGGTGAGCACTGGGGATGCTCGGGCGTTGGACCACGTGAATTTCCTCCCTGTGAGCTTCAACTCCTTTAACTGCAGATGGTCTCGCGCCGCCTGGAAACGACCGAGGCGCCTATTCGTGTTCTGGTTGTTTTTGTCAGACGCCTTGATTATCAAGTTGAAATCGTCAAGTAGAAGCCAACAAGGCCGAGCCATTTTGTCAGGTTCCCCTGGGGGCCATAAACGGTCGAAAGTGTCCACTCCCTGCCCTCAGAAGGCATGGTAGTCGGACGCATTTGCATTATAGTCAGGTTCCGGCCGTCAGGTTTCTTGACAAATCATCTAAGCTTACCTAAGCTTAGATTATTATATATTAGGTGCTACACAGCTTTGCTGGAATTTGGACAAAGCCGTGGTTTTTTACAACGAAAGTACTACGCGTAGTACGATTGGCCGATCTTTGTACGATCTCCTCGGACCGGCCGCTGGGTTTCACGATCTTAAACCTGTCCGTGCCGATGGAACACGTAAATTGAGCATGGGAAAACTTGTATTTCAATGATAACAAGTGCATAAAATAATCCTGCATTGTGAGACAGCGCAACAAATCACCACCGGAACAGATCAAAGATCAACCAAGACGGGCAGACGACCAAAGGAGCATATCAAAGGCTAACCATTCAGATGTTCAATCCTGCAACAGAACGCATAGAGGCAAAGCGCAGACTCTGAATCAGGGGATACCGCAAGGCCAATAAATACAATCAATAGTTCAAACAAATCAAAAGCAGGCACAGCCATTCAACACAGATTGGCAAGAAATTGATACAACAAAACCAGATTTGCAACAACAGAAACAGCTATCAAGAAACTACAAGCAACCCTCTCTATTTGCAGGGCAGGACTGCACCCTAGGGTACTATGTTATCGGTCAACATAATCTAGTAAGAGTAGTCTCTCTAATTGTGTTACTAGGATGACCAAACTTTGTTTCCAAATGTCAGTTCATCAAAGAAATTCAAAACTTGTTCAATCCTACAAGATACTGTATATATAAATTTTATGACGTAGTGTAATTGCAGAGCAAAGACACAAATTAGAACCCAAAATGTTAAGATTCCTTGAAGGCATGTTAAGATTCCTTGAAAAGTGTTGACGAACAAGACAACTGCAGATATCTTGAACATTAGAACACAAGAATAATTAGGCAAAGTCATGTACTTCCAACCATAATATCTTCAATCATTTTTACTCCACATAAGAATTGTCTTATGCAAACTTCATCTAGTTTCACCAAATTTAGATGACACAGACAAAACAATAGACAAAGCTCAAACCGTGAATTCAGGTGCAACCCAACTATCAGGAAAGATCACAAGGCCATGATACACTCAATGCACTACAGATATTGCTCAACATCACAGGTGCCTACTCGATTCACTGCGTAGATTGGTCTCAACGACAGAAACAAACGATGAGCGAAGCATAACAAGCAAGCACATCAAAAGCAGGCACAGCCATTCAACACTTACTTTTTCAAAGTTGAACCAGAAAACCAATAAATATTAGCCACAACACTACCTAATAAACAGCAGAACCAACCTAGAAACAACCCACACATTGCATCAATGAGCAGAACTAAACCCAAGCACTACAATACTAACAGATCAGGTCTGGGTCCTTTGTTACTCAGGTTCCAATGGGAGAACATCATAAACTAGTCTAACATTAGTCTCCCGAAGTGTGATACTACTAAGTGTGGTACTACAATGACGAGACTTGGTTTCCAAATGCCTTTTAACCAATATAATCTGGAACTAGTTCGATCCTGTGACATCTACCTAAATACCATCATAATGTAATTTCAGAACAAAGACACAAATAACAAGCAAAACATAACAACCATTGGCAAACCCAAAGGTACTAACCAGACAAAATAAAAATTGTACAACAAACTAAATCCATCACAAATCTTTAAGGCGTGTACCACTACTGAGCGTTATAGCTATGTTAAGACAGAACATCGGCGTACATAAACAAATTCCTTGGCAAGTGTTGAACGAACAAGACAATGAGTGTAAAGGCCATAAATAACAATAGATAGCTCATAAATAAATAAATCATCAGGCAAAGAGTGTAAAGGCATCACATAAACTTCAAAGCTCAACAGTAATATATCGAATCACTTCAGATTAACGGCGATAAACAGATCATGTCCACCATACGCAGATCAAAACACCTCGAACTTAAGCGTTGAGTTCAAAACAGTACTTGCCACAAGTAACAGATCTAATAAAACATATAAAGGATAATACGGGTACGACGACGACGCAGAGGAACCTAGGCGCGGTTGCCGCCGCGGGGTCCGTTGAACGGCTGGCGGTAGGGGGCGGCGGACGAGGGGACTTCGGGGGCGCGCTCGACGCCGGGGAGGTCGGCCATGCCGAGGAACGCCAGCATGTCCATCGTCTCCTTGTCGACGCGGATCTCGTCGACCTCGAGCGCCGACTTCTCCGGGACGAAGTCCATCCGGCGCTCACGCTCCTCCTCCTGCAGCTTGAGGGAGATGCCGCGGACGGGGCCGCGCTGGATGCGGCGCATAAGATGGGTGGTGAAGCCGGCCACCTTGTTGCGGAGGCGCTTCGACTGGAGGATTGAGACCTCCTCGAGCACCTTCTTGTTGGTGTGGAAGTCGAGGGTCATCCGAGAATAGTACTTCTCGATGACCTGTCGGGAGGTCTTCTTCACGGTCTTGGTGCGGACGCGACCCATGGCTGCGGCGGCTCCCTCTCCTTCTCCGGCGGCGGCGGCGGCTAGGCGCTGGTTGGTGCGGGGTGCGGCGGCGCGAGGGCTGGAGGGGTAGGGTTTGGGGGCGACGGGAGGGGAGGAACTTCTTATAATGCTACCGCCCGCGTGGATAGCTAGGGTTTCGGCGTGGAGGACGGATGCCAGCCGTTCGTATCGCGATGGGCGCACGAGATCGAGATTGCTTTTGTTGGGCTTCGCATTGTTCGGAAACACTCTTCTTTACCCATTTCGGTTGATTAGGCCCATTAGTAGAATATAAAACTGGGCTGGAATTGAATCAGGCCATGTCTAATCAGCACTTCTTATTTCCCTTTGCCACCCCTCGAAAAAAATCCCTTTGCCCATGGCTGCCAATGAGACTAGCCTCAGAAACTGGTAACAAATAATATATTTTCGTATAATATATATATCATAATTATTTGATACAATTATTATATCAAGTAAAAATGGAGCAAGCAAGTAATGGTTCGAGATCAGTTCGTTTTTCGAGCTGAAATTTTATAAGGTCGTCTTGTCACCTCTTCTTATTTCCACATATCTAATGGCTACAAATGCATTTCCTATTTTGCGTCTCTAGTGTTGTTTACTTTCCTACTCATACAAGGTGCACACATCCTTCGCTACGTTTTTAGTGGGCCGGCCCACACTAGCATCTCTCCTTACATCGGTTCTAGGAACCTTCTAAGATCCCATCAACCTTTTCAGGTTGGTTTCTTTTGGTTTGTTTGGGACCAAGTTTTCTCGCATTTGTTGGTTTTCCCTTTTTCATATAGTTTTTACCTATTTTCACTTCTTTTTTTATTGATGACCATTTTTTAATTCATAAATTTTTGAAAAATAACTTTTTTTAATCAAGAAATTTTTGTCAAATTTGTGGATTTTTAATTCTAAAAAACAAATTTACATACTTTTTGAATTGATGAACTTTTAAAAATTGCATGACCTTTTTAAAAAACTAAACCTTTTGAAAAAAACTTTTCTAAAAATCAAAGGTCTGTGTTCAATGGTCATATGTTAATTGCTGACCGCCAATGGTTGGTGTTCAAATAGTTACATGGGTCGTGGTCAATCTATCACACGGATTGTTGGAGATATGCTCTAGAGGAATCATGTGATGATTTCATTTCCTATGTATTCATGAGTATTGTGTATTGTCCTTGAACATCATCAGTGACATGTATCGATAAGTATGTGACTTATTTGTGAGACTATGTATTGTATGATGATTGTTCTAATAGTTCCTATCTGTTAAGGTTATGCGAACACATGTCATTTACTAGTATATGATTCAGTTGATGACTATGTTTCACAAGTCATGTGCATAGAGACGCTAAATTGATAGTATGGACTCGAGGATTGAGCTCACCGAGTTGGACAAACCCACTTTGACACATGGGAGATATTGTATTCTGTTAGTCTCAAGCACAATGTATCTGCCATGTCCTAGACATGAGGTCCTCGCATGTTCTCGGGATGAGTATCGACTTATTTAGGGTCTATCAAACGCTAGTCTGTAACTGGGTCGTTATAAAGGTAGCTTTCGGGTGAGTCATGAGACATGTCGTGAGACATGGTGGACCAAGATGAGATTTTCCCATCCGTAAGGAGAGATATTCTCTAGGCCCTCTCAAGTGATCAGATTCATAAAGCATGGCCATGCGACATGGGTTAAGTGTTAACCCGGTTCGAGAATTTGCATCGCGGTTTTGAGAAGAGATGTCGAGCCGCCACAAGGGTGACAAGTACTCGCCTTGAGCTCGACAACATGTATCATGATGCAAAGGGAATGTTGTATATCACACGTTGTCGAGGTTCGTCTAATGACTTTGCACGCACATGGGAGTTGGCACGTTCTGCTAGCAGCCGCTATGGACTATCGATTCGAGTCGTGTCTATGTGTACGTGAACCTATAGGGTCACACACTCAAGGGATTGTAGCCAACTCGGATTGGATCCGGATGGAAAATGGGACTAGACTCGTCGTGGGCCTCAAGTGTTGAGCCCACCTCGAAGGTCTATATAAAGGGGAGTGGGCACACCTTTCAGTGTTGATCTTTTTCCCCTCGATAGTCACCGCCACTCCTCATGCCACCATGTCGTGCGATCGAACCTAACAGTCCACTACCCGACGCTGTCTCCGCACGTGTGGATACCTTAGAGGCATCGCATCTGCAATGCTTGGACGAACCATTCGAGGGATCCACGAGGAGCTATTCGTGGGATTCGCGAGGAGCTATTCGTGTGAGATCACTGCTCGTGGGAGATTGGCTACAGGAGGAGTAGACGACTCTGCTGATCGACTATATGAATCACCAACTCCACTTTCGCTGCGGTGACTATGCGTCTAGTGGTAAACCCGATCTCGTGATCTATTTCCAGCAGCATGTTCTTGGGTGCACGGTAGAAATTTTTATTTGGCTCTAACGTAGTGAATCGCATGATCCAATAGTGGTATCAGAGCCTCCGCTATGTGGTGATAGATTTGGTGATTTGCATATGAGATATGTAGATCGGTTTAGGTGCGGGTCGATGAGATCAACCGTGCACGTCAGTGTTGAAGGTTGGTTTCGTGATCTTACTTCCGTGATCTTGATGCAGAGGTCGTGACACGAATTACCCCTATTGGTCTCGGTTTCCGCCATCGGGGTAGACAGTGGAACGTAAATCCAGATGAAGCATGCAAAAGTCAATGAGATTGATTGAACCGAAACAAAGATCGACATCGTGGAAATGTGATTTTCGTAGTGCTGAAATCTGTTGGAGCAGTCTCAGTAAAACAGGCATCAGTTTTGCATACAAACTCCATTTTCGCTTCACGACCTGTCAAACTGAAGGGAACGGAAAGATGCATTTTATCTTCAGCGGCTTGCCGCTTTTGGTGAACTTTCCAAGGTCAAAGTCCTCTTGGAAAATAGAGTTGCTGATGGTTTTATTTTCGGCGGTAGAACGTGTGACTTGTTTTTGGAGGGAATGCTTGTTATTTGATATAGCCCATGAATGTTGCTTGTAAGTTATTATATCATGAGCTGCGTGTCGTGAGTGCAGCAACCGGCTAGATCCATGTTGTTGTCCCATTGTTGTATTAATGACATGTGTGTCAACATGAGATGCCTTGTAATGTAATTTACTCTCATAGCTATTAGTTTGTAATAACATAGTGTCTTATGTAACACTTGGGAGTTTACATCGTGGTGTGGAGATGGAGATCACCACAAGGACAACCATGCATGGATATGGAGACCACCATGGGCATGCAACGCATGTGGAGATGTCAATCACCATACGTTGATGAAAGGGGCTATGCCATATCACACATATATAAACTGCATGTGAAAATTTATCCCTTTTATGCGCCCTTCTTTTGCATGATTGATGTTTTAAGTAGGATGATCCTTCAAAGAATGTCAAGTAAAATTGCCTCCCCAATTGCTGCACCATCATATGTTAAGTATTTTTAGTGGTGGGCCTATAAATTTAGGGTGCTGCTAATTCTCCTTAACGTGGTGTGTGTTGGACAACTCTGCCTATGTTGTCTCAACATAGCCGGTCCCAAGCCCGGGTAAAGGAGGAGGGTTGTGATAGGCTTGGCGAGCCAACGTCAAAACTCAGCCACTCTTATGGAGATGAAACCCAAAATATTTTCATTGAGGCGTAACCCTCTCAGCGATGCGCCACATCGGAACCCGGATGTGGTGGAAAATGGGCAAGGGGCGGGCCATCACCCCTAGGTGGCGCACCGTATCGTGCGTGGAAGCTTGTTATCCATGTGCCAGAACCATGAGTTGGTCTCGAGATCTTATGGGTTTCACCTGTAGCCTACCCCAACTTGTTTGGGACTAAAGGCTTTGTTGTTTTTGTTGTGGTGGTGGTGGTGGTGGTGTGTGTCGGACACTTACGAGTGAAGCATTGGTTAAGTTGTCGTGGATATCAAAATAGTTTTGGGCCTCGAGGCATAAGAGTTGGCGTGGCATGAGATGCCCCCAACAGACAAGAGTCGTAAGATACGATTAACAAATGTTGCTTACTAGTTGACATGTGGATCTTGGACATTGAATCACTAAGAATCAATGGAGGGATGTTGATTTTAGTGGGAGTAATGTTCTTATTAAAAGGTTTAATTTGAATTACTCTTTATGAATACATCTCTTAGTGTTTTGCATATTTCTGTTGTAGATCAATGGCACCACTTGCTCAGCCTAGTTTTTCACTGAAATCGATCCTGGGAAAGGATAAACTGAACAAAACAAACTTTACCACCTGGTATAGAAATCTGAGAATTATTCTCATGCATGATAAAAGGAACATGTTCTAGAGGAACCTGGCGAGAATGTTAATGCCACGGCCAGGAATGCCAACTGGAAACTCGTTGACGAATCAAATGAGATTAGTTGTCTCATGATGGCTTGTATGGAACCCGATCTGCAGCAGGATTTCAAAAACATTAAGGCTTTCGATATGATCGAGAACCTTAAGAGCATCTTTCAGATGCAGACAAGGACCGAAAGGCCTCCATTAACAACCACTGTAAATAGGGGATGCCTAACTTTCTTTGCTACCTTATCTGCAAGTTATTTATTCCAAGTCAATCCATCCGTAAATGGCTTTAATTCTCGCTCGCGATGGAAACATGTCTAATGCGTAATCAGACATGTTAGTGAAGCCATCATATTCAACTATCACAACAAGATGTGATGCGTCCATTTTGCATCATGTTTTCCTATTGTTATTTATAATGTTTTTATGCATAATAATGGTTTGGGGAGTAATTCTAATGCCTTTTTCTCTCATAATTTGCAAGGTTTACACAAAGAGGGAGAATACCGGCAATTGGAATTCGGGACCTAAAAAATCATGTCAGAGATACCTATTCTGCACATCCCCAATGAAGCTGAAATTTTACGGAAAATTGTTGTGGAAATAATGAAAAATACTGGACCAAAAAACTACCGGAGGGAGGCCACCGGGTGAGGAACACCCACCAGAGCATGGCAGGACCCCAAGCGCGGCCTGGTGGGTGGTGCTCACCCTGGCCCACCTCCGGAGTCCATCTTCTGGTATAAATTCCTAAACAACTAAAAAAATAGAGGGAGGACTTTCGGGACGAGGCGCTGCCATCTCGAGGCAGAACTTGGGCAGGAGCACTTTTGCCCTCTAGCAGAGCGATTCCGTCGGGGGAACTTCCCACCCGGAGGGGGAAATCGAAGCCATCGTCATCACTAACAACCCTCTCATCTTGGGGAGGACTTTCTTCATCAACATCTTCAACAACACCATCTCCTCTCAAACCCTAGTTCATCTCTTGTGTTCAATCTTTGTACCGGAACCTCA
Source organism: Hordeum marinum (assembly GCA_022496015.1). Classification (NCBI taxonomy): domain Eukaryota; kingdom Viridiplantae; phylum Streptophyta; class Magnoliopsida; order Poales; family Poaceae; genus Hordeum; species Hordeum marinum. The sequence continues at coordinate 212,045,223 of CM039672.1, read as the reverse complement.
GATTGGTACCTGTGGCTGACTAGTAGTGTTGCTTACCTTGTGTAGTTGATTGCTATATCGTTTATTTGGTGGAAGATTATATGTTTGATTCCATTATGCTATTCAATACATCTTTGATCCTAAGCATGCATATTATTTATGAGTAGTTAAGTTTGTTCTCGAGGTCATGGGAGAAGTCATGTTGCAAGTAATCATGTGAATTTAATATGTGTTCGATATTTTGACGATATGTATGTTGTGATTCCCTTAGCGGTGTCATGTGAACGTCGACTACATGACACTTCACCATCCTTGGACCTAAGGGAATGCATTGTGGAGTAGTTATTAGATGATGGGTTGCTAGAGTGACGGAAGCTTAAACCCTAGTTTATGCGCTACTTCGTAAGGGGATGATTTTGGTCCACATGTTTAATACTATAGTTAGACTTTGTCTTAATACTTTTCTCTTAGTTGCGGATTCTTGCTAGGGGGTAATCATAAGTAGGTTGTTAGTTCAAATAAGAACTACACCTTAGCATCGGTCCACCCACATATCAAATTATCAAAGTAGCGAACACGAATCAAACCAACATGATGAAAGTGACTAGATGAAATTCCCATGTACCCTCAAGAACACTTTGCTTATTATAAGAGATAGTTTTGTCATGTCCTTTGCCACAAAAAAATTGGGCTACCTTGCTGCACCTTACCTACTGTTACTGTTACTTGCTTGTTACAAATTACCTCGCTATCAAACTACTTGCTACTTACAATTTCAGTGCTTGCAGAAATTACCTAGCTGAAAAGCGCTTATCATTTCCTTCTGCTCCTCGTTAGGTTTGACACTCTTACTTATTGAAAGGACTACGATTGATCCCCTATACTTGTGGCTCATCAAGACTCTTTTCTGGCGCCGTTGTTGGGGAGTGAAGCGCTCTTGGTAAGTGGAAATCCGGTAAGGAAAAACTTGTACTACGCGCAGAAATTTACTATCACTTGTTACTATGGAAAGCAATCCTTTGAGGGGTTTGTTCGGGGTATCTTCACCTCAACCGAAACCAATATTAGTTGCCCCTCAACCTACAACACCTACTGAAAATATTGGTTATGAAATTCCTTCGGATACGTTAGAACAACAGCTAGCTAATCCTTATGCAGGAGATGGAACTGAACATCCTGATATGCGCCTAATACATGTGGATGAAATTTGTGGATTGATACGTCTCCAACGTATCTATAATTTTGATTGTTCCATGCTATTATATTATCTGTTTTGGATGTTTTATATGCATTAATATGCTATTTTATATTATTTTTGGGACTAACCTATTAATCTAGAGCCTAGTGCCAGTTTCTGAGTTTTCCTTGTTTTTGAGTATTGCGAATAAGGAATATCAAACAGAGTCCAAATGGAATAAAATCTTTGCGATGATTTTTCTTGGACCAAAAGACATCTGGCACACTTGGCGGGGAACACAAGAGACCTACCAAGAGGTCACAAGCCAGGGGCGCGACCACCACCCTTGGCCATGCCTGGCAGGCTTGTGGCCCCCAGCAGGTCTCCTAACCCTATTCTTCGTCCTATAAATTCCTAGATATTCCCCCAATACCAGAGAGATCCGCGAAAATACTTTTCCGCCGTCGGAAGCCTCCGTTCCCAAGAAATCCAATCTTGGAGCCTTTTCCAGTAATCTTCCGAAGGGGGATTCAATCACGGAGGGCATCTACATCAACCCCATTGCCCCTCCGATGATGCGTGAGTAGTTCACCACAGACCTTCGGGTCCATAGCTAGTAGCTAGATGGCTCTTCTCTCTCTCTCTCTTTGTGCTTCAATACCATGTTATTCATGATCTTCATGAAGATCTATCCGATGTAATACTCTTTTGCGGTGTGTTTGTTGAGATCCGACGAATTGTGGGTTTATGTTCAGATTATCCATGAATATTATTTGAGTCTTTTCTGAATTATTATATGCATGATTTCATTTCTTTGCAAGTCTCTTCGATTTATTGGTTTGGTTTGGCCAACTAGATTGGTAATTCTTGCAATGGGAGAAGTGCTTAGTTTTGGGTTCAATCTTGCGATGTCCTCACCAAGTGACATAGTAGGGGTAGCGAGGCACGTATTTGTATTATTGCCATCAAGGATAAAAAGATGGGGTTTTCATCATATTGCTTGAGTTTATCCCTCTACATCATGTCATCTTACCTAATGTGTTACTCTGTTCTTCATGAACTTAATACTCTAGATGCAGGCAGGAGTCAGTCGATGTGTGGAGTAATAGTAGTAGATGCAGAATCGTTTTGGTCTACTTGACACAGACGTGATGCCTATATGCATAATTGTTGCCTTGATATATTCATAATTATTCACTTTTCTATCAATTGCTTGACAGTAATTTGTTCACCCATCGTATTATTTCCTCATGAGAGAAGCCTCTAGTGAAACCTATGGCCCCCGGGTCTATTTTCCATATTATATTTTCATATCTATAAACAAAAAATACCAAAAATACTTTGCTGCTATCTTTTTACTTTTGTTTTACTTTTCGTTTTAGTAATATTCTATATCTATATCTATCAGATCTCATCCTTGCAAATAACCGTGAAGGGATTGACAACCCCTTTATAGCGTTGGGTGCAAGCGTTTGATTGTTTGTGTAGGTGCGAAGTGATATGTCTCCATAGTATCCACTTTTCCAAACTCTTTTGCCCTTGTTTTGGACTCTAATTTGCATGATTTTAATGGAACTAACCTGGAGTGACGTTGTTTTCAGCAAAATTGCCTTGGTGTTATTTTTCTGCAGAAATAAAAGTTCTCGGATTGACCTAAAAATTTATGGAGATTATTTTTGGAATTAATAAAAAATACTGGCGAAAGAATCAACCGGAGGGGGGCACCCACAGGACACAAGCCAGGGGGCGCGACCACCCCCCGTGGCCACGCCTAGCAGGTTTGTGGGCCCCCTGGAGCTCCATCGACCTTGATTCCAACTCTATATATTCCTATTCGTGGAGAGAAAAATCAGAGAGAAGATTTCATCGCGTTTCACGATACAAAGCCGCCGCCACCTCCTGTTCTTCCTTGAGAGGCCAGATCTGGAGTCCATTTTGGGCTCTGGAGAGGGGAAATCGACGCCATCGTCATCACCAACCATCCTTCATCACCAATTCCATGATGCTCTCCGCCGTTCGTGAGTAATTCCATCATAGGCTTGCTGGATGGTAATGGGTTCGATGAGATTTACCATGTATCCGAGTTAGTTTTGTTAGGGTTTGATCCCTAGTATCCGCTATGTTCTGAGATTGATGTTGTTATGACTTGCTATGCTTAATGCTTGTCACTAGGGCCCGAGTGCCATGATTTCAGATCTGTACCTATTATGTTTTCATGAATATATATCTATTCTTGATCCTATCTTGCAAGTTGTAGACACCTATTACGAGTTATGATCCGCATCCCCCAGGGTGACAATAACTGGGATTCTTTCCGGTGATTACCGTAGTTTGAGGAGTTCATGTATTCACCAACTGCTAATGCTTTGGTCTAGTTCTCTATTAAAAGGAGGCCTTAATATCCCTTAGTTTCCATTAGGACCCCGCTGCCACAGGAGGGTAGGAAAAAAGATGGCATGCAAGTTCTCTTCCATAAGCATGTATGACTATATATGAAATACATGCCTACATTACATTGATGAATTGGAGCTAGTTCTTTGTCACCTATGTTATAACGGTTGCATGATGAATGTCATCCGACATAATTATCCATCACTGATCCATTGCCTACGAGCTTTCCACGTATTGATCCTTGCGAAGTTAATTTTACGTTGCTACTGTTACAATCACTACAAAACTAGTACTGTCACTTTTGCCTTCGTTACCGTTACTTCCATACTACTTTGCTACTAAATAATTTGCTATAGATATTAGTCTTTAAGGTGTGGCTGAATTGAAAACTGAGCTGCTAATACTCGAGAATATTCTTTGGATCCCCTTGTGTCGAATCAATAAATTTGGGTTGAATACTCTACCCTCGAAAACTGTTGTGATCCCCTATACTTGTGGGTTTTCAAGACCTTTTTCTGGCGCCTTTGCTTTGGAGCATAGATCAGTTCTCTGAGTCACTTGGGATTTATATCTGTTGATCACTATGAAGAATCTGAAAGACCCAAAAACCAAGATCTATCCCTCTACTACGAGGGGAGGTAAGGAACTGCCATCCAACTCTGCACTTGATTCACCTTCTGTTATGAGTAAACTTGCGACACCACCAACTGCTATTAATTCTGATATGTCACCAGTAATTGATGATGCCACTTCTGCTATGCATGATGCTTATGATGATACTTTGCTTGATAATACTATGCCACTGGGTGAATTTCTTGATGAACAAATTGCTAGAGTTAATGCCAAAACTGATGATACTTCTGAAACTGATGAAATTATTGAAACTGAACACTATGAGACACCTGCTAGACCTAGCTCCCTAGATCTGAATTGCCTAATATACCTAAGGGTTATATTATGGAAGGAGAAGTAGCTAGGGACTTTCTTGCTTGTAAGGATAGAGATGATCTTAAGAAACTGTTATGCAAGTGGAAGGGAAAAATCTTTGAATGCTAGAATGCAATATGATCCTAAGTTTGCTACTTCACCTATCTTTGTTACTGATAAGGATTATGAATTCTCTGTCGATCCTGAGTTAATTATTTTGGTTGAATCTGATCCTTTCCATGGTTATGAATCTGAAACTGTTGTGGCACATTGATAAGCCACAAGTATAGGGGATCGCAACAGTTTTCGAGGGTAGAGTATTCAACCCAAATTTATTGATTCAACACAAGGGGAGCCAAAGAATATTCTCGAGTATTAGCAGCTGATTTGTCAATTCAACCACACCTGAAAGACTTAATATTTGTAGCAAAGTATTCAGTAGCAAAGTAATATGGTAGTAACAGTAACGGTGGCAAAGTGATAGCATCAGTTTGTAGTGATTGTAACAGTAGCAACGGAAAAGTAACCGAGCAAAGATCAATATATGGAAAGCTCGTAGCAATGGGTCAGTGATAGATAATTATGTCGGATGGCATTCATCATGCAACAGTTATAACATAGGGTGACACAGAACTAGCTCCAATTCATCAATGTAATGTAGGCATGTATTCCGTATATAGTCATACGTGCTTATGGAAAAGAACTTGCATGACATGTTTTGTCCTACCCTCCTGTGGCAGTGGGGTCCTATTAGAAACTAAGGGATATTAAAGCCTCCTTTTAATAGAGCACCGGACCAAAGCATTAGCACTTAGCGAAAACATGAACTCCTCAAACTACGGTAATCACCGGAAAGAATCCCAGTTATTATCACCCTGGGGGATGCGGATCATAACTCGTAATAGGTGTCTACAACTTGCAAGATAGGATCCAGAACACACACATATTCATGAAAACATAATAGGTTCAGATCTAAAATCATGGCACTCAGGCCCTAGTGACAAGCATTAAGCATAGCAAAGTCATAGCAACATCAATCCCAGAACATAGTGGATACTAGGGATCAAACCCTACCAAACTAACTTGATTACATGATAAATCTCATCCAACCATCACCGTCCAGCAAGCCTACGATGAGATTACTCACGAACGGTGGGGAGCATCATGGAATTGGTGATGAAGGATGGTTGGTGATGACGAAGGCGTCGATTTCCCCTCTCCGGAGCCCAAAACTGACTCCAGATCTGGTCTCCCGAGGAAGAACTAGCAATGGCGGCGACTCCGTATCGTGAAACGCGATGAAATCTTCTCTCTGATTTTTTCCTCGACAAATAGGGTTATATGGAGCTAGAGAGGAGGTCAGAGGAGCCACGGGGGGCCCCATAAGCCTCCTAGGTGCGGCCAGGGGGTGGCCACGGCTAGCAGGCTTGTGGCCTGCTGGTTGCCCCTCTCTGGTTAATTCTTGTGCGAATATTTTTTATTAATTCCAAAAATATTCTCCATAAATTTTCAGGACGATCCGGGAACTTTTATTTCTACACAAAAATAACACCAAGGCAATTCTGCTGAAAACAACGTCAGTCCGGGTTAGTTCCATTCAAATCATGCAAATTAGAGTCCAAAACGAGGGCAAAAGAATTTGGAGAAGTGGATACGTTGGATATGTATCAACTCCCCCAAGCTTAAACCTTTGCTTGTCCTCAAGCAATTCAGATGATAAACTGAAAGTGATAAAGAAAAACTTTTACAGACTCTGTTTGATCTTGCTGTTGTAAATATGTTTAACTTATGTTCAGATTTTCAGCAAAGATTATAAACTAACCACATTCACAATAACATTTAGGTCTCACATTTACTCATGTCAATGGCATAACCAACTAGCGAGCAATAATAACAAGTCTCGGATGACAACAATTTATCAAAACAATCATGATACAATATGACATAATAGTATCTCGCTAGCTCTTTCTGAGACCGCAAAACATAAATGCAGAGCACCTCTGGAGAACAAGGACTGACTAAACATTGTAATTCACAGTGAGAGACATCCAGTCATGCTCACACTCAATATCAATTAATAGCAAGGCATACAAATGACAATGGTGCTCTCTAACTGGTGCCTTTTATAAGAGGATGATGACTCAATAAAAAAGTAAATAGATAAGCCCTTCGCAGAGGGAAGCATTGATTTGCAGAGGTGCCAGAGCTCAAGCTTTTAAAACAGAGATAGGTAATGATTTTGGAGCGATATGCTTTCATTGCTCACATAACGACCAAGAGGTTTTCAATATCTTCCATGCTAGATACATTATAGGTGGTTCCCAAACAGAATGGTAAAGTTTTTACTCCCCCTCCACCAATCAGTCACACTCCACGGCGGACTGAATTCATGGGTATCGTCCATACAAACACATTCCTGAGGGAGTTTTGTTTAATTATATTTTGCTTTTTTATTTCGAGCATGGAACTGGGCATCCCAATTACCAACCACTTTCTCGTGAATGATAGTGAATCAACACATATCGTGAGAATAACCCACCTAGCATGGAAGATACTGACAGCCCAAGTCGCCACATGAGCGATTTGGGCATACAAAACAGAAAGTTTATTTGAAGGTTTAAAGTTTAGCACATGCAAATTTACTTGGAACGGCAGGTAAATACCGCATATAGGTAGATATGGTGGACTCATATGGAACAAATTTGGGTTTATTGAGATGGATGCACAAGCAGTATTCCCGCTTAGTATAAGTGAAGGCTAGCAAAAGACTGGGGAGCGACCAACTAGAGAGCGATACAGTCATCAACATGCCTTGAGATTAACCAACATTGAATGCAAGCATGAGTAGGATATAATTCACTATGAACATAAATATCGTGGAGGCTATGTTGATTTGTTTCAACTACATGCGTAAACATGTGCCAAGTCAGGCCACTTGAATCATCCAGAAGAGGATACCATTCTATCATACCACATCACAACCATTTTAATGCGCATGTTAGCACTCAAGGTGAACCATTATCAACTCTTAGCTAATTAAGCATGACATGAGTAACTATAATCTCTAATTGTCATTGCAAACATGTTCAAGCCATAATGAGCTGAATTCTGAACGATGAGCTAATCATATTTACAAAAACAAGATAGGTTGAGTTCATACCAACTTTTTCTCCATCTCAGTCAGTTCATCATATATCGTCATTATCGCCTTTCACTTGCACGACCGAACGATGTGAATAATAATAAGAGTGTATGTGCATTGGACTAAGCTAGAATCTGCAAACAATAAACTAAAGGAGAAGACAAGGCAATATGGGATCTTTGTAAGATAAACAATAGTGCATATGAGAGCCACTCAACACGTCATCGTGGTCTTCTCCTTACGACGCAAAGAAAAGAAAGGAAAATTATTTACATGGGAAAGCTCCCAACAAGCAAAAGGAAGAACGAGAAATCTTTTTGGATTTTCTCTTTAATGCTACAACTAAGCAACTAGGAAATAAAGCTAGAACTATTTTTTTGTATTTTCCTTAAAGTTAATTAAACATGCAAGAAGAAAGCAAAAATAAGAATATAAACTACCATGGATAGTACAATGAAAAAGTATGAACACCGACAACTGAAATAAGTGTGTGAACATGAATCTAATGTCGGTGAGAAATACGTACTCCCTCAAGCTTAGGCTTTTGGCCTAAGTTGGTTTAGGACCATGGCTGGAAATAACCTTCTCCGGGATACTCCGGAGGATACTGAGGGTTCCACTGATTAGCGATCTCATGTGGCTCCCACTGAAAAACCGGGGTTTGATATGGATCCAGAGCTGGTGCTGGCTTAGGTGCTGGGGGTTGTTCCAAACCCCAATATTTGTAGATGTCATCGGGCATAACAGTGTACATGCGTGAATGAATATCGAACAGAGAAGAAGTAGGCAGAGTAATAATCTCACAAGTACCCTGACTAAACACTAAATTGTAAAGCAGCCTCCTATCATTCTTTTTAATAAAATCATGGGCTACCATACGGTCATAATCTAAAAACTTCGCGGGTATCAGTCTCTCGTCTTTTTCGTGAAGCCTAATGGGTATCTCAAAATGTTTAGCTAAATGAGATGCATAGATACCTCCGAATATGGGCCCCTTCGAATAGTTGGTGTTCAACCGTTGGGCCACCATAGCGCCCAGACTAAAAGTTCTATCAACAAGTAAAGCATGGCGCAAAATAGCGAGGTCAGGAGCACTAAGGCTACCACTCTCCCAGCGACCAAGTAAACATCTTCCCTCAAATAGTGAATAATAGCATAGCACAGGAAAATGTAAAGTAGTTGCTCTTGCCTTTGACACACCTCTCTCTTCTCCTACAGTGACTGAGGCAATAAAATCTTCCATGTCTCGAGGACGTGGTTCCCTCATGCTGCCCTCATATGGTATCTTGCAAGCTTTGCAAAAATCATAAAGATTCATTTTCTTAGGCACATCATATAAATGAAAGTCTACTATAGGAGGGTCTTCCCTAGGATGGAAGTGAAATTTTTGCACAAAGGTATTAGTGAGAAAGAGGTACTAGTCACACTTGTCGTTGAGGAAGTCGGTGATGCCTGCATTCTCGGCCAAATAATAGAAATCTTCATAAATTCCAGCCGCCCTCAAGAATGTGTCACACGGCCATTCACATGGTCGGATTTCTACGACGTGAGGAAGATTGTATTTGGGTTTCTCCTTCATTTCATTCTCAACTTCCTTAGAACCCCGGCTTGAAGATCCTCTTAGTAACCTTCTCAACATTTCTGAAAAATTCTGAAATTTTTAGTGAGTGAAAATAAAGGTGCACAAAACTCAACAAAACTCATAGCAACTACTCCCTCAAGTGCCTAAAGACCATATCATGCATCAAAACTACTTGGGGACATAAAAATTTGACATGCAAGCTCAAGAACAAGGTCACCACAGTAGCAAAAAAATTCAATATATAAGGCACTAGATCAAAAACTAATTGGACCATTGGAGGAGTCGCATACCAGTGAGCAATCCCTAAAACAGTTTTGCAAATGGAGCTTTGAGCAAGGAGATCGAAATGCAGCAAGATGAGTTAGAACATGGGTTTGAGCAATGGTGGAATTTTTTCTGGGGGAAGATGAAGTGAATGGGTGCTGGAATAAGTGGAGGGGGGCCACGTGGGACCCACAAGCTCGCTAGGCGCGACCACTAGGCTTGTGGCCCACTGGTGCAACCCCCTGATGCACTCTCAGTGCCCAAAATCCTTAAATAATCCAAAAAAATCATACTAAATTTTCAAGGGATTCTAGGAACTTTTATTTTCTTGTCATTTTTCTATTGCATGGAAAACTTAGAAAACAGAAAAATAATAGCATTTTTACTTAATTTCATCTAGGTAACAGAAAGTAAAAGTTAGGTGCAGGAAGTTGTGCTTTCTAAATTCATCCATCTCATGCTCCTCAAAAGGAATCCATCAATAAGGTTGATCAAGTCTTATTAACGAACTTCTTTCGAATGACATGAAACCAAAGAATTTTCGAATAACACTAATTACCTCAATGGGGATATGCATTTCCCCAACAATAAGTATATCATATTTCTTCTTGACAGTAGGAAGAGGGAACTCAAAGTCTCCAATAATAATTGTTGGAATTTTTTCAATAGAGTTGATACTATGAACTTGAGGTTGTTTCTTCGGAAAGTGTACCGTATGCTCATTACCATTAATATGAAAAGTGGCATTGCCCTTGTCGCAATCAATAATAGCCCCTGTAGTATTCAAGAAGGGTCTACCAAGGTTGATCGACATACTGTCATCCTCGGGAATATCAAGAATAACAAAGTCCGTCAAGATAGTAGCATTTGCAACTACGACAGGTACATCCTCACAAATACCGATAGGTAGAGTAGTTGATTTATCAGCCATTTGCAAAGAGATTTCAGTAGGTGTCAACTTATTCAAATCAAGTCTACGATATAAAGAGAAAGGCATAACACTAACATCGGCTCGAAGATCACATAAAGCAGTTTTAAGATAATTTCCTTTAATAAAGCATGGTATAGTAGGTACTCCGGGATCTCCTAGTTTCTTAGGTATTCCACCTTTAAAAGTATAATTAGGAAGCATGGTGGAAATCTCAGCTTCCGGTATCTTTCTTTTGTTTGTCACAATATCTTTCATATACTTAGCATAAGGAGACATTTTCAAAATATCGGTCAAGCGCATACGTAAAAAGACAGGTCTAAGCATTTCAGCAAAGCGCTCAAAGTCCTCATCATCCTTTTTCTTGGATGGTTTGGGAGGAAAGGGCATGGGTTTCTGAACCCATGGTCCTCTTTCTCTACCGCGTTTCCTAGCAATAAAGTTTCTTTTATCATATCTTTTATTCTTAGGTTCTGGGTTATCAAGATCATCAGAAGGTTCTATCCCCACATCATTATCATTACTAGGTTGAGCATCAACATGAACATCATTATTAATGTTATCACTAGGCTCATGTTCATCACCAGATTGTGTCTCAACATCAGATTTAGAAATATCATTTGGATTCTCAGATGTATCTATAATAGGTTCACTAGCAGCATGCAAAGTACTATCATCATTCTTTTTCCTACTCTTATTGGAGGAATAGGTGCATCAGTATGAGCTCTCTGAGAATCTTGCTCAATTCTCCTAGGATGGCCCTCAGGATACAAAGGTTCCCGAGTCATTCTACCACCTCTAGTCACAACTTTAACAGAATGATCATTGTCTTTACAATTGATCTCATTAAGCAAATCATTTTGAGCCTTAAGTACTTGTTCTACTTGAGTGGTTACCATAGAAGCATGTTTACTAATAAGCTTAAGATCATTGATAGTTCTACTCAAATAATCACCCAAGCGATCAAGCATATAAGCATTATGTTTCAATTGTCTACTAACATAGGCATTGAAATTTTCTTGCTTCATAATAAAATTATCAAATTCATCCAGGCATTGGATAGCAGGCTTATTATAAGGGATATCTCCTTCATCAAATCTTCTAAGAGTATTTACCTCTACTACCTGTGTCGGGTTATCAAGACCATGTATTTCTTCAATAGGTGGTAGATTTTTAACATCTTCAGCTTTAATACCTTTTTCTTTCATAGATTTCTTTGCCTCTTGCATATCTTCAGGACTTAGGAATAGAATACCTCTTTTCTTTGGAGTTGGATTTGGAGGTGGTTTGGGAATAGTCCAATCATTATCATTGCTCAATATATTATTCAATAGTAATTCAGCTTGTTCAACAGTTCATTCCCTGAAAACACAACCAACACAACTATCTAGGTAGTCCCTAGAAGCATCGGTTAGTCCATTATAAAAGATATCAAGTATTTCATTTTTCTTAAGAGGATGATCAGGCAAAGCATTAAGTAATTGGAGAAGCCTCCCCCAAGCTTGTGGGAGACTCTCTTATTCAATTTGCACAAAGTGAAATATTTCCTACAAGGCAGCTTGTTTCTTATGTGCAGGAAAATATTTTTCACAGAAGTAATAAACCATGTCCTGGGGACTATGCACACAACTAGGAGCAAGAGAATTAAACCATTTCTTAGCATCACCCTTTAATGAGAAAGGAAACAACTTAAGAATATAGTAATAGAGAATTTTCCTCATGAGTAAATAGTGTGGCTATATCATTCAATTTGGTAAAATGTGCCACAACGGTTTCAGATTCACAACCGTGGAAAGGATCAAATTCAACCAAAGTAATTAACTCAGGATCGACAAAGAATTCATAATCCTCATCGGTAACAAAGGTGGGTGAAATAGTAAACTTAGGATCATATTGCATTCCAGCATTTAGAGATTTTCCCTTCCACTTGCGAAGCAATTTCTTAAGATCATCTCTATCCTGACAAGCAAGAAAGTCCCTAGCTACCTCTCATTCCATAACATATCCTTCAGGTATATCATGAAATTCATATCTAGGAGAGCTAGGTCTAGCAGGTGAATCATAGTGTTTAGTTTCAATAATCTCATCAGATTCAGAAATATTATCAGTTTCAGCATTAGGTCTAGCAATTTGTTCATCAAGAAATTCACCCAGTGGCATAGTATCATCAAGCAAATTATCATAAGCATCATGTATATCAGAAGTAGCATCATCAATTACTTGCAACATATCAGAATTACTAGCAGGTGGTGGTGTCGCAAACTTACTCATGACAGAAGGTGAATCAACTTCAGAGCTAGATGGCAGTTCCTTACCTCCCCTCGCAGTAGAGGGATAGATCTTGGTTTTTGGATCTTTTAGATTCTTCATAGTGATCAACAAATATATATCCCAAGTGACTCAGAGAATAAAGCTATGCTCCCCGGCAACGGCGCTAGAAAAAGGTCTTGATAACCCACAAGTATTAGGGATCGCAACAATTTTTGAGGGTAGAGTATTCAACCCAAATTTATTGATTTGCCAGAAGGGGAGCCAAAGGATATTCTCGAGTATTAGCAGCTGAGTTGTCAATTCAACCACACCTGAAAGACTTAATATCTACAACAAAGTATTCAGTAGCAAAGTAATATGGTAGTAACGGTAACAGTGGCAAAGTGATAGCAACAGTTTGTAGTGATTGTAACAGTAGCAACGGAAAAGTAACCGAGTGAAGATCAATATATGGAAAGCTTGTAGGCAATGGATCAGTGATGGATAATTATGTTGGATAGCATTCATTATGCAACAATTATAACATAGGGTGACATGGAACTAGCTCCAATTCATCAATGTAATTTAGGCATGTATTCCGTATATAGTCATACGTGCTTATGGAAAAGAACTTGTATGACATCTTTTGTCCTACCCTCCCATGGCAGAGGGTCCTATTGGAAACTAAGAGATATTAAGGCCTCCTTTTAATAGAGAACTGGACCAAAGCATTAGCACTTAGTGAATACATGAACTCCTCAAACTACGGTAATCACCGGAAAGAATCCCAGTTATTGTCACCCTGGGGGATGCGGATCATAACTCGTAATAGGTGTATACAACTTCCAAGATAGGATCAATAACACACACATATATATGTATATATATATTCATGAAAACACAATAGGTTCAGATCTGAAATCAGGGCACTCGGGCCCTAGTGACAAGCATTAAGCATATCAAAGTCATAGCAACATCAATCTCAAAACATAATGGATACTAGGGATCAAACCCTAACAAAACTAACTCGATTACATGATAAATCTCATCCAACCCATCACCGTCCAGCAAGCCTACGATGGGATTACTCATGAACCACGGAGAGCATCATGGAATTGGTGCTGAAGGATGGTTGGTGATGACGATGACATCGATTTCCCCTCTCCGGAGCCCAAAACAGACTCCAGATCTGGTCTCCCGAGGAAGAACAGGAGATGGTGGCGGATTTGTATCGTGAAATGTGATGAACTCTTCTCTCTGATTTTTTTTGCCATGAATAGGGTTATATGGAGCTGGAGAGGAGGTCGGAGGAGCCACGAGGGCCCCACAAGCCTACTAGGCGCGGCCAGGGGGTGGCCACGCCTAGCAGGCTTGTGGCCTGCAGGTTGCCCCCCTCTGGTTGATTCTTGTGCCAATATTTTTTATTAAATTCAAAAATATTCTCCATAAATTTTTAGGATGATTCGAGAACTTTTATTTCTGCACAAAAATAACACCAAAGCAATTCTGCTGAAAACAACGTCAGTCTGGGTTAGTTCCATTCAAATTGTGCAAATTAGAGTCCAAAACAAGGGCAAAAGAGTTTGGAAAAGTGGATATGATGGAGACGTATCACTTTCCACATATTGATCCTTGCTAAGTTACTATTACATTGCTACTGTTACAATCACTACAAAACTGCTACTGTCACTTCTGCCTTCGTTATCGTTACTTCCATACTACTTTGCTACTAAATACTTTGTTGCGGATATTAAGTCTTCCAAGTGTTTTTGAATTCACAACTCAGCCGCTAATACTCGAGAATATTCTTTGGCTCCCTTGTGTTGAATCAATAAATTTGGGTTGAATACTCTACCCTCGAAAACTGTTGCGATCCCCTATACTTGTGGGTTATCACGAAGATTGGGGACTTGCTTGTATCTCCTACTGGATTGATACCTTGGTTCTCAACAACTAAGGGAAATACTTATCTACTTTGCTGCATCACCCTTTCCTCTTCAAGGGAAAACCAACGCATGTTCAAGAAGTAGCATGAAGGATTTCTGGCATTGTTGCCGGGGAGATCTACATCAAGCCTACGACGTACCCATCACAAACTCATCTCTTGCATTTACATTATTTGCCACTTGCCTCTCGTTTTCCTCTCCCCCACTTCTAAAACGATTTTCAGAAAATACCAAAAAGATTTGCCTTTTTATTCGCCCTTCTTCCGTTCGTCTTTTCATTTGCTTTTTGTTTGCTTGTGCGCTTGATTGCTTGCTTTGTCACGATGACTCAAGAGAATACCAAGTTACGTGACTTTTCCAATAATAATAATAATGATTTTATTAGTACTCTGATTGCTCCCACCACTAGTGTGGAATCTTATGAAATTAATGCCTCATTTCTTAATCTTGTTATGAAAGAACAATTTTTCGGCCTTCATAGTGAAGATGCCGCATCCCATCTAAATACTTTCATTGAGTTGTCTGATATGCAAAAGAAGAAAGATGTGGATAATGATATTTTTAAATTGAAGCTATTTCCGTTCTCACTACGAGATCGCGCTAAAACTTGGCTTTCATCTTTGCCTAAAAATAGTATTGATTCATGGAATAAGTGTAAAGATGCTTTTATTTCCAAGTACTTTTCGCTCGCTAAGAACATCTCCCTTAGGAATGATATAATGAATTTTAAGCAACTTGATCATTATCATGTTGCACAATCTTGGGAGAGGATGAAATTAATGATTAGAAATTGACCCGCGCATGGTTTGAGATTATGGATGATTATACAATTTTTTTATGCGGGGTTGAATTTTGCATCTAGGAACCTTCTAGATTCCGCCACGGGTGGTAAGTTTATGGAAATCACATTAGTAGAAGCTATTAAAATCCTAGATAATATTATGGCAAATTACTCTCAATGGCATACCGAAAGATCTCCTACTAGTAAAAAAGTGCATGCTATTGAAGAAATAAATACTTTGAGTGAAAAGATGGATGAATTGATGAAATTATTTGCTAGTAAGAGTGCTCCTATTGATCCTAATGACATGCCTTTGCCTTCTTGGATTGGAAATAATAATGAATCTATGTATGTGAATTTTGTTGGTAGGAACAATTTTGGTAATAACGCGTAGAGAGGTAAATTCAACCCTAGGCCGTTCCCTAGTAATTCAACTAATAATTATGGTAATTCCTACAACAATTCTTATGGAAATTATAATAATATGCCCTCTGATCTTGATAATAATATTAAACAATTTATTGGTTCGCAAAAAAAATTCAATGTTATGATTGAAGAAAAATTGCTCAAGATTGATGATTTGGCTAGAACGTTGATAGAATTTCACTTGAGATTGATTCTTTGAAAATTATATCTATGCCACCTAAGCATGATATTAATTAGTCTTTAAAATCTATGAGAATTTCTATTGATGAGTGTAAGGAAAGAACCGCTAGAATGCGTGCTAAGCGTGAATGGCTTGAAAAGGTGTGTTCTCGTGATAATAATGATGATCTTAAAGTGATTGATGTGACTCCTATTGAATATTTGTTTTCCAATGTGAATCTTGATAAATATGGGAATGGATATGAGTCAACTTTAGTTAAAAGGCATTCCAATGATTTGGAGTTTATAGATCTTAATGCTAAGATTTATAAAAGTGGGATTGAAGAGGTCAAAACTTTAAATAGCAATGAACCCACTCTTTTGGATTTCGTGGATGAAAATTATGATAGCTGTTATTTGATTGATTGTATTTCCTTGTTTCAATCCATGTTAAATTCTCCGCATGCTTATAATCAAAATAAGACTTTTACTAAACATATTGTTGATGCTATGATGAAATCTTTTGAAGAAAAACTTGAGTTGGAAGTTTCTGTACCTAGAAAGCTTTATGATGAGTGGGAACCTACTGTTAATATTAAAATTAAATATTATGAGTGTCATGCCTTGTGTGATTTGGGTGCTAGCATTTCCACGATTCCGAAAACTTTATGTGATGTGCTAGGTTTCCATGATCTTGATGATTGCTCTTTCAATTTGCATCTTGCGGGTTCCACTATTAAGAAACCTATGGGAAGGATTGATGATGTTCTTATTGTTGAAAATAGGAATTATGTGCACATATATTTCATTGTTCTTGATATAGATTGCAATCCTACATGTCCTATTATTCTTGGTAGACCTTTCCTTAGAACGATTGGTGCAATTATTGATATGAAAGAAGGAAACATTAGATTCCAATTTCTGTTAAGGAAAGGCATGGAACACTTTCCTAGAAATAAAATAAATTTGCATTATGAATCTATTATGAGATCTACTTTTGTATTGCATACCATAGATGACAATACCTAGATCTATTGTGTTTTTCCTAGCTAGGGACGTTAAACAATATCGCTTGTTGGAAGGCAACCCAATTTTATTTTTATGTTTCTGTTTTTGCTTCTTTTTTGAGCGTTTTACACATTATTACCTCTGTAGTAACTTTTTTTTGGTGTTTTAATTAGTGTCTGAGCCAAGTAAGACCTTTGGGGTGGTCTATGGTGATTGTTGATTTGATCTTGCTGAAAAACAAAAACTTTTGCGCCCTGTCCATGAATTTTATAAATTTATTAGACCATCAAATGAGTCTAAAATTTTGACACAAGATTTATATACAAATTTACCTAATGTTCCTAATTTTTAAGAATTTTTGGAGTTACATAAGTATTCTAAGTTTACAGATTTCTACAGACTGTTCTGTTTTTGACAGATTTTGTTTTCTTTGTGTTGTTTGCTTATTTTGATGTATCTATGGGTTGTATCGGGGGGTATGAACGATGGAGAAGTTAGAATACAGTATATATTACACCAATATAAATAAATAATGATTTCACAATAGTACCTAAAGTGGTGATTTATTTTTCTTATACTAACTGATCTCACGAGTTTTCTGTTGAGTTTTGTGTTGTGAAGTTTTCAAGTTTTGGGTAAAGATTTGATGGACTATGGAATAAGAGTGGCAAGAGCTTAAGCGGGATGCCCAATTCACCCCAAGCAATATTCAAGGATACCAAAGAGCCTAAGCTTGGGGATTCCCCGGAAGGCATCCCCTATTTCGTCTTCAATCCATCAGTAAATTTACTTGAGGTTATATTTTTATTCACCACATGATATGTGTTTTGCTTGTAGTGTCTTGTATGATATGAGTCTTTTATTTTTACTTTTCCACAATCATCATTGCTGCACGCATATTTTGAGAGAGACACACGTTAATCGTTAATTTATTAGAATACTCTTTGTGCTTCACTTACATATTTTGAGCTAGGCAATGTTGCTTTAGTGATGCACTTATATCTTTTTAGAGCACGGTGGTGTTTTATTTTATAGAAATATTTGAATTATATTAACTCACTTATATTATTTTGAGAGTCTTTAAACAACATGGTAATTGGTTTAGGTTATGAATTTAGTCCGAATATAATGGGCATCCAAGAAGGATATAATAAAAACTTTCATATAAAGTGCATTGAATACTATGAGAAGTTTGATTCCTTGCATATAGTTTTGAGATATAAAGATGGTGATATTAGAGTCATGCTAGTGAGTAATTGTGGATTGGTAGAAATACTTGTGTTAAAGTTTGTGATTCTCGTAGCATGCACGTATGGTGAACCATTGTGTAACGAAGTCTGAGCATGATTTGTTTAATGATTGTCATCCTTTGTGTGAGGGTCGGGAGCGCGCGATGGTTAAATCCTACCAAACTCTCCCCTAGGAGCATGTGTCTAATACTTTGCTTTGATAACTAATAGACTTTTGCAGTAAGTATGTGAGTTCTTTACGACTAATGTTGATTCCATGGATTATACGCACTCTCACCCTTCCACCTTTGCTAGCCTCTCTAGTACCGCGCAACTTTCGCCGGTGCAATAAACCCACCTTCCTCAAAACAACCAACATATACCTTTCCTCAAAAAATCCACCATACCTACCTATGATGGAAATTCCATAGACATTCCGAGATATATTTTCATGCAACTTCCACCATTCCGTTCTTCATGACACACACCATCACTTTCATATTGCATTCATATAGAGTCATATTTTGTTCTAGGTATCAAGTTGTAATTTGTTGATTTGTAAGTAAATATAAGTGTGATGATCATCATTATTAGAGCATTGTCCCGTGAGAGAAAAGGATGGTGGAAACTATGATCCCCTCACAAGTTGGGATGAGTCTCCGAACTTTACAAATAATAAAAGAGACCAATGAAGCCCAAATAAAAAAAAGAGGCCATAGACGACCACAAAAAAAATGAGAGAAAGAGAGAAGGGACAATGCTACTATCTTTTTCCACACTTGTGCTTTAAAGTAGCACCATGATCATTATGATAGAGAGTCTCCTATTTTGTCACTTTCATATACTAGTGAAATTTTTTCATTATATAACTTGGCTTGTATATTCCAATGATGGGCTTCCTCAAATTTCCCTAGGTCTTCATGAGCAAGCAAGTTGGATGCATACCCACTCAGTTTCTTTTTAAGCTTTCATACACTTATAGCTCTAGTGCATCCGTTGCATGTCAATCCCTACTCACTCACATTAATATCTATTAATGGGCATCGCCATAGCCCATTAATACGCCTAGTTGATGTGAGACCATCTTCTACTTTTTCTTCACAACCTCCACCATATTCTATTCCACCTATAGTGCTATATCCATGGCTCACGCTCATGTATTGCGTGAGAGTTGGAAAAGTTTGAGAACATAAAAAGTGTGAAACAATTTCTTGACATGCCATCGGGGTTGTGCATGATTTAAATCCTTTGTGGGGGGGGGAGATGGATCATAGCCAGACCATATGATTTTGTAGGGATAACTTTCTGAGGCCATGTTATTTTGAAAGGACACAATTGCCATGTTAGTATGCTTGAAGTATTACTGTTTTTATGTCATCATTAAACTTTTGTTTTGAATCTTACGGATCTTAATATTCATGCCACAATAAAGAATATTACATGGATAAATATGTTAGGTAGCATTCCACATCAAAAAATCTGTTTTTATCATTTACCTACTCGAGGACGAGCAGGAATTAAGCTTGGGGATGCTTGATACGTCTCCAACATATCTATAATTTTTGATTGTTCCATGCCATTATATTATATGTTTTGGATGTTTTATATGCATTAATATGCTACTTTATATTATTTTTGGGAATAACCTGTTAATCTAGAGGCTAGTGCTACTTTTTGTTTTTTCCTTGTTTTTGAGTATTGTAGATAAGGAATATTAAATGGAGTCCAAATGGAATAAAATCTTCGCGATGTTTTTTCTTGGACCAAAAGACATCTACCAGACTTGGAGGGGGAGGCAAGAGACCTGCTAGGAGGTCATAAGCCAAGGGGGCGCGACCACCACCCCTGCCCGTGCCTGGCAGTCTTGTGGCCCCCAGCAGGTCTCCAAACCCTATTCTTTGGCCTATAGATTCAAAAATATCCCCAATACCAGAGAGAGCCACTAAAATACTTTTCCGCAACCGGAAGCCTCCGTTCCCAAGAGATCCAATCTTGGAGCCTTTCCCGGTAATCTGCTGGAGCGGAATTCGATCATGGAGGGCATCTACATCAACTCCATTGCCCCTCCGATGATGCGTGAGTAGTTCACCACAGACCTTCGGGTCCATAGCTAGTAGCTAGATGTATACTTCTCTCTCCTTGTGCTTCAATACTTTGTTCTTCATGATCTTCATGGAGATCTATCCAATGTAATACTCTTTTGCGGTGTGTTTGTCGAGATCCGATGAATTGTGGGTTTATGTTCAGATTATCCATGAATATTATTTGAGTCTTTTATGAATTCTTATATGCTAATATGCATGATTTCATATCTTTGCAAGTCTCTTCGAGTTATTGGTTTGGTTTGGCCAACTAGATTGGTAATTCTTGCAATGGGAGAAGTGCTTAGTTTTGGGTTCAATCTTGCGGTGTCCTCACCCAGTGACATAGTAGGGGTAGCGAGGCACGTATTTGTATTGTTGCCATCAAGGATAAAAATATGGTGTTTTCATCATATTGCTTGAGTTTATCCCTCTATATCATGTCATCTTACCTAATGCGCTACTCTGTTCTTCATGAACTTAATACTGTAGATGCAGGCAGGAGTCGGTCGATGTGTGGAGTAATGGTAGTAGATGCAGAATCGTTTTGGTCTACTTGACACGGACGTGATGCCTATATGCATAATCATTGCCTTGGATATCTTCATAATTATTCGCTTTTCTATCAATTGCTTGACAGTAATTTGTTCACTCACCGTATTATTTTCCTTCATGAGAGAAGTCTCTAGTGAAACCTATGGCCCCCGGGTCTATTTTCCATATTATATTTTCAGATCTATAAACCAAAAATACCAAAGAATACTTTGCTGCTATCTTTTTACTTTTGTTTTACTTTCTTTTTAGTAATCTTCTATATCTATCTCTATCAGATCTCATCCTTGCAAATAACCGTGAAGGGATTGACAACCCATTTATAGCGTTGGGTGCAAGCGTTTGATTGTTTGTGTAGGTGCGAAGATTGGGGACTTGCTTGTATCTCCTATTGGATTGATACCTTGGATATCAACAACTGAGGGAAATACTTATCTACTTTGTTGCATCACCCTTTCCTCTTCAAGGGAAAACCAACGCAAGCTCAAGAAGTAGCATGGATTATTTAAGCTTGTAGGTTTATCCGGAGATGAAGTTAAGAAGAAGGTTTTCCCTTTATCTTTGAAGGGAAAAACATTGACATGGTATAGGATATGTGACTATATTGGATCATGGAATTGGAATCGATTGAAATTGGAATTCCACCAAAAGTTTTATCCTATGCATCTAGTTAATCTTGATCGGAATTATATATACATTTTTTGGCCTCGTGAAGGAGAAAGCATCACTCTAGCTTGGGGGAGGCTTAAGTCATCGTTATATTCATGCCCCAATCATGATATCCTGAAAGAAGTTATTATTTAGAATTTTTATGCTCAACTTTCTCATGATGATCAAGCCATGGTCGATACTTCTTGTACTAGTTCTTTTATGTAGAAGACTATTGAATTCAAGTGGGATCTCTTGGAAATAATTAAAAGTAACTCTGAAGATTGGGAACTCGACGAAGGTAATGAGTCAGGTATTAATCTTGAATTTGATTGTGTTAAATCTTTTATGAGTACCGATGCTTTTCACAAGTTTAGCACTAAATATGGACTTGACTCTGAGATAGCAGCCTCTTTTTGTGAATCATTTGCTTCTCATGTTGATCTCCCTAAGGAGAAGTGGTTTAAATATCACCCCCTATTAAAAAAGAAATTAAAGAACCAGTCATAGCTAAAGAAGAAACTATCATTTACAATGTTGATCCAGTTGTGCCTACTGCTTATATTGAAAAACCACCTTTCCCTGTTAGGATAAAGGAACATGCTAAGGTATCAACTGTGGTTCGCAAGAGTAATCTTAGAGCACCTAATCCCTCTAAACAAATTAGAGTAGAACCTAGTGTTGCTATGGTTAAAGATATCTTGGTAGAAAATAATGATGGGCATGTCATTAACTTCTATGATGAAGCTGCTAGAATTGCTAAACCCGATGAAAAATACAAACATAGATCAGTAGTTGGCTTGCCTGTTGTCTTAGTTAAAATAGGAGATCATTGTTATCATGGCTTATGTGATCTAGGTTCTAGTGTGAGTGCTATTCCTTTTGCCTTATATCAAGAAATTATGAATGAAATAGCACCTGCTGAAATAGAAGATATTGATGTTACTATTAAACCTGCTAATAGAGACACTATCACACCACTTGGGATTGTTAGAGATGTTGATGTCTTGTGTGGGAAAATAAAATATCCTACTGATTTTCTAGTCCTTGGTTCCCTGCAAGATGACTTTTGTCCCATTATCTTTGGTAGACCCTTCTTGAACACTGTTAATGCTAAAATAGATTGTCAAAAAGAAACCGTCAGTGTTAAGTTTGGTGATGTGTCTCATGATTTTAATTTTTCCAAGTTTAGTAGACAACCCCGTGATAAATAATTACCAAGTAAGGATGAAATAATTGGTCTTGCTTCTATTGTTGTTCCTCCTACTGATCCACAAGAACAATATTTGCTAGACCATGAAAATGATATGCACTTGCGTGAAAGAAATGAAATAGATAAAAATTTCTATGAACAACAACCTCTACCAGAGCACATTTTGCCTATTGAAACTCTAGGAGGTCCTCCTCCACCTAAAGGTGATCCTGTGTTTGAATTAAAACAATTGCCTCTCACTCTGGAGTATGCTTATCTTGATGAGAAAAAGATATATCATGTTATTATTAGTGCTAACCTTTTAGAACATGAAGAAGAAATATTATTGAAAATTCCGAAGGCATCAGTCCCACTCTATGTCAGCACAAGATCAATATGGAACCTGATGCTAAACCCGTTGTTGATCACCAACGACGATTGAATCCTAAGATGAAAGAAGTGGTAAGAACTAGAATATTAAAGCTTCTGGAAGTAGGTATAATCTATCCCATAGCTGATAGTAGATGGGTGAGTCCCGTTCACTGTGTCCCTAAGAAAGGAGGTATTATTGTTGTTCCTAATGATAAAAATGAACTTATCACACAAAGAATTGTTATTGGCTGTAGAATGGTAATTGATTTTAGAAAAAATAAATAAAGCTACTAGAAAGGATCATTACCCTTTGCCCTTCATTGATCATGTTTGAAAGATTATCTAAGCACACACAATTTTGTTTCCTGGATGGATATTCTAGTTTCTCTCAAATATATGTGTCACAATCTCATCAAGAGAAAACCACCTTTACTTGTCCTTTTGGAACCTATGCTTATAGACATATGCCTTTTGGTTTATGCTATGCACCTACTACCTTTCAAAGATTTATGACTGCTATATTCTCTGATTTTTGTGAAAATATTGTGGAGGTTTTCATGGATGATTTTTCCGTTTATGGAACTTCTTTTGATGATTTCTTAAGCAACCTTGATCAAGTTTTGCAGAGATGTGAACAAACTAATCTCGTCTTGAATTGGGAGAAGTGCCACTTTATGGTTAATGAAGGTATTTTCCTAGGGCATAAAATTTCTGAACGAGGTATTGAGGTGGATCAAGCTAAAGTTGATGCAATTGAGAAAATGCCATGTCCTAAAGATATCAAAGGTACTCGAAGTTATCAAAGGTATTCGAAGTTTCCTTGGTCATGCTAGTTTCTATAGGAGGTTTATTAAAGAGTTCTCAAAAAATTCTAGGCCTCTTACTAATCTTTTACAAAAGGGTATTCCCTTTGTTTTTGATGATGATTGTGTGGAAGCCTTTGAAACACTTAAGAAAGCCTTAACCACTACACCTATTGTTCAACCACCTGATTGGAACTTGCCTTTTGAAATTATGTGTGATGCTAGGGATTATGCTGTTGGTGTTGTTCTAGGGCAAAGAGTTGATAAGAAATTAAATGTTATCCATTATGCTAGCAAAACTCTAGACAATTCCCAAAGAAATTATGCCACTACTGAAAAAGAATTTTTAGCAGTTATGTTTGCTTGTGATAAATTTAGATCTTATATTGTTGATTCCAAAGTTATCGTTCACACTGATCATGCTTCTATAAAATATCTTATGGAAAAGAAAGATGTTAAACCTAGACTCATTAGGTGGGATCTCTTACTTCAAGAATTTGATTTATATATTACTGATGGAAAGGAGTTGAGAACCCCATAGCCGATAACTTGTCTAGGTTAGAAAATATTCTTGATGACCCACTACCTATTGATGATAGTTTTCCTGATGAACAATTAGCTGCAATAAATGTCTCTCAAAACACTCCATGGTATGATGATTATGATAATTACATTGTTGCTAAATATATTCCACCTAGTTTCACGTACCATAAAAGAAAAAAAATCCTTATATGATTTAAGACACTACTTTTCAGATGACCCACATCTTTATAAAGAAGGAGTAGATGGTATTTTTAGACGTTGTGTACCTGAGCATGAATAGGAACAAATCCTATGGAAATGTCATTCCGAAGCTTATGGAGGACATCATGCGGGAGATAGAACTGCTCATAAGGTATCACAATCTAGTTTTTATTGGCCTACTCTCTTCAAGGATGCATGTAAGTTTATCTTGTCTTGTGATGACTGTCAAAGAATTAGTAATATCGGTAAGCGTCTGGAAATGCCTATGAATTATTCACTTGTTGTCAAACCATTTGATGTTTGATTTTTTTATTATACGGGACCTTTTCCTTCCTCTAATGGCTATACTCATATTTTGGTTGCTTTTGATTATATCACTAAGTGGGTAGAAGCTATTCCAACTAGTAGTGCTGATCATAACACTTCCATTAAAATGCTTAAAGAAGTTATTTCCCCTAGGTTTGGAGTCCCTAGATATCTAATGACTGATGGTGGTTCACATTTTATCCATGGTGCTTTCCGTAAAATGCTTGCTAAATATGATGTTAACCATAGAATTGCATCACCCTATCATCCTCAATCTAGTGGTCAAGTTAAAATTAGCAATAGAGAAATAAAATTGATATTACAGAAAACTATCAATAGGTCTCGAAAAAATTGGTCTAAGAAATTAGATGATGCACTTTGTCCCTATAGAACAACATATCAAAATCCTATGGGTATTGTCGGTGTCAAAACCGGCGGATCTCGGGTAGGGGGTCCCGAGCTATGAGACCAGAATCAATGGTAACTGGAGACAAGGGAGGCGAAGTTAACCTAGGTTCGGGCCCTCCTATGGAGGTAATACCCTATGTCCTGCTTGATTGTATTGATGATGTATAGGTTACAGAGTCGATCTACCTCGAGATCAATAGCTAAAACCCTAGACGAGTTGTTCTCTATCTACAACCTAAAACCCTCCGGCCTATATAGTCGCCGAGGGTACCTAGGGTTTACACATGGTCGGTTACACGCCGAAGAGATAAACATGCCTATTCGCTACATCAAACGTGGAGGACAATCCACGATTCCCGAAGCTTCCTTCCTGGAGACAAGGCCTTCGATCGATCCAATACTCGGCAAACGGCCCATACAGTCCGGCCCATAAGAAATAGGTCGGTGTCCCGAGGACCCCTTAATCCAGGACTCCCTTAGTAGCCCTTGAACTTGCCTCGAACGCCAAGGGTCTCAGTTTCAGCTGCTTTGTATAGTCAGAGTCGTCGTCTTGCGAGGTGAGTTCTTCCCGTCGAGTTTAGTTTAGCCTCCGATGACATGTAGTTTTCCGATTAGAAGCGCGTCCGAACACCGTGCATAGGTCGGCCCTGAAGGCCAAGCATCAAGAAGTAAAACAATGTTCCCTCACGGCCCACCACGATCGCTAAACCAGCTGCAAAAAGTCGATTCACGGTTCGAGGCCGTTATCAGCACAACCCATCAATGCAGAGATCATGCCCCATTTTATACGGGATATGTTTAATCATGCGCGTGCACCGGCACGCACGTCCCGAGAAGCGGAGGGATTCATGGTGCAGCAAAGGGAGGCCAAATAGCGATAAGCCTCATAAAAGGGAAAGAAAACCCCAAGGCTTAACCATGCTCCCCATTCACACCCTCTGCTTCCTCATCCTTCTGAGCTTCCATAACGCAGATCTAGGTCTTCCACCACACCTTCTCCAAGCTAATCCATGGCGGGTTTTGACTCCAATGGAAAGTGGGAGGCCTCCATGGTCACCGACCAAGACATCCGGGACCTTAAGACCGCCGGCTACCTCCCCACCAACATCTTCCATCGCGCGTCGGAGAAGGGCCAGGTGATCCCCACCCCCAAGCCAGGAAAAAGGGTGGTCTTTATTCCCCAATTCATCCGAGGACTGAGTTTCCCGCTCCACACCTTCATTAGGGGGCTCATGTTCTTCTACGGCCTTGACTTCCACGACCTCCCGCCAAGCTCCTTCATGCACATATCGGCCTTCATCATCGTTTGCGAGGCCTTCTTGTGAGTCAAGCCACACTTTGGACTTTGGCTCAAGATTTTTAACATCAAGACGAAGTGTGTCACAGGCGAACACGCCGACCGCGGCGGGGCTATCATCAGAAAACTCTCCCGCGTTGGATGGCTATCCGGCACCTTCATCGACACTGTCAAACTCTCGCAAAAAGAGTGGTTTTACATCACCGAGCCAAGGGAGGAAGGCCGAGCTGTACCAGCTGAATTCAGATCTGGTTCCCCCACCAGATTGACCTCGTGGCTCCGAAAGGGCCTCGACTGGGGGTCGGACAAGGATGTGAACAACCTACAGAAGCGCATCGCCTCCATGGTCAGGAACGATATGACGCTGACCAACGTGGCCAGGTTATGCTCCAATGGCGCATTCGCCCCTGCCAATGCCGGGATACTCCCCTGTGGGCTCGTCAGCTCGACGATGAGCCCATGGTTCGCCACCTCTTCCGCACTACTCGGGAGAAGTTGTGGAAGGCGCTTTTCAAGGCGCAGAAGGATTGGCCAGGTGAGGAGGAAGATCGGGGTCTACACATTGATAAGCCTGTTGGGGAACGTTGCATGGGAAACAAAAAATTTCCTATGCACATTCAAGATCTATCCATGGTGATGAGCATCTGCGAGAGGGAGAGTGGATCTACATACCCTTGTAGATCGCTAAGCGGGAAGTGTTAAGAAACATGGTTGGTGTAGTCGAACGTCTTCGCGATCCAAATCGCCGAGCATCCCGCGATCCCATCACGATCCGTCCCGCAATCTCATCACAATCCATCTCGCGATTAGTCCCGCGATCCAATCACGAATCGTCTCGTGATCTTGATCACGGTCCTTCCGATCTAGTACCGAATGGACGACACCTCCGCATTCAGCACACGTACGGCTTGATGACGATCTCTGCCTTCTTGATCCAGCAAGAGGGAGCGGAGAGGTAGATGAGTTATCCGGCAGCATGACGGCGTTGCGGCGAAGATGGTGGAGTAATTCCAGCAGGGCTTTGCCTAAGCACCACTGAAAACTGATCTAGAGGAGAAAACAATAATCCTCCAGTATATATAGGAGGGAGGGAGGGGAGGAGGCAGCCTCAAAACCTCAAGATCTGGCCGAAATTGGAGGTGGAGGAGTCCTACTCCAATCCTATTAGGAGTAGGATTCCTCCTTACCACTTGAAAACTCTTTCCACCTCTCCACCTTTGGATTTTTTTCCTTCTCAAACCTCATGGGCTTTAGTGGAGGCTTCGGCCATCCCACCAGGGGCTGGTTTGTCTCCTCCCACAGCCCATGAGGCCCCTCAGGGCGTGACACCCCTCCCGATGGTCCTCCGGTACCCTCCCGACACTCTTGGTACACTACCAATGAGCCCGAAACTTTTTCGGCGACGAAAACAGGACTTCCTATATATCAATCTTTACCTCCAGACCATTCCGGAGCTCCTCGTGATGTCCGGGATCTCATACGGGTCTCCGAAAAACCTTCGGTCACCACCATACATAACTCTATACTACCGAAACATCACCGAACCTAAAGTGTGCAGACCCTGCGGGTTCGAGAACTATGTAGACATGACCGAGACACCTCTACAGTCAATAACCAATAGAGGGACCTGGATGCCCATATTGATTCCTACATATTCTACGAAGATCTTTATCGGTTGAACCTCTATGTCAAGGATTCAGTTAATCCCGTATGATGTTCCCTTTGTTCTTCGGTATGTTACTTGCCCGAGATTCGATCATCGGTATCTCCATACCTAGTTCAACCTCGTTACGGCAAGTCTCTTTACTCGTTCCGTAATACAAGATCCCATGACTAACACTTAGTCACATTGCTTGCAAGGCTGATTGTGATGTTGTATTACCGAGTGGGCCCTGAGATACCTCTCCGTCACACGGAGTAACAAATCCCAGTCTTGATCCATGCCAACCCAACAGACACCCTTGGAGATACCTATAGAGTACCTTTATAGTCACCCAGTTACGTTGCGATGTTTGATACACACAAGGCACTCCTCTGGTGTCAGTGAGTTGCATGATCTCATGGTCCTAGGAACAAATATTTGACATGCAGAAAACAGTAGCAATAAACTGAAACGATCATATGCTACGTTTGTAGTTTGGGTCTTGTCCATCACATAATTCTCCTAATGATGTGATCCCGTTACCAAATGACATCTCATGTCCATGAATAGGAAACCATAGACATCTTTGATCAATGAGCTAGTCTATTAGAGGCATACTAGGGACATGGTGTTGTCTATGTATCAACACATGTATTTGAGTTTCCGATCAACACAATTATAGCATGGATAATAAACGATTATCATGAACAAGGAAATATGATAATAACCAATTTATTATTGCCTCTAGGGCATATTTCCAACAAAGCCTCCTACCGAGGTATAACATAATTTTGTTTGTGTGGCTCTATATTTCCTCAAGAGGATCTAAAAAACCCTTCCGATCACTTCTGCAGAAATGGTTGAGCAAAGCCACTGGCATCAACTGCCTGGCGCCTCAACCCGAAGACGTCAGGTCCGGGCTGTTGGTGGAGATGCTCATCGAGGCACCTTACAAGACGCCCACAAAGAAAGAGAAGAAGAAGAAACCAGGCCGGGAAGGCCTTCACATCAGGGACCAGCCAATGGGTGTGTCCGATGAAACCCATGCCTCCTCGAATCAAGAGGATCATGAGGATGAGGACGAGGGGGACGGTGATTCCCCCTTGTAAGAATGAGGGCGGCATCATCGGACGCCATGGAGGACGTACATCCTCGTGCCGAGAAGAAAGCACGTCGGACACAGGTAATCCTGTCCGACGACAGTTCAGACTCGGATATCGAGTCCGATGACTTCGTGAGGGTTCCATGAAGGAACCCAAGGATCAAGCCCCCAACTCATAGGTAAGGATCCGAATACTCCCTCGGCTATCATCGATAGGTTTTGAGGGTTACTAACATGCGAGCATTTACCGATTATGCAGCCCACTGCACGTCCTCCCCACCGACGAGATTTCGGACGGGGAGAATAATACGTCTCCAACATATCTATAATTTTTGATGATGTCATGCTACATTGCCCCTTCGATGATGCGTGAGTAGTCCACCACAGACCTACGGGTCCATAACTAGTGGCTAGATGGCTTCTTCTCTCTCTTTGATCTTCAATACCATGTTCTTCATGATCTTCATGGAGATCTATCCGATGTAATACTCTTTTGTGGTGTGTTTGTCAAGATCCGATGAATTGTGGGTTTATGTTCAGATTATCCATGAATCTTATTTGAATCTTCTCTGAATTCTTATATTCATTATTTCATATCCTTGCAAGTCTCTTTGAGTTATTGGTTTGGTTTGGCCAACTAGATTGGTAATTCTTGCAATGGGAGGAGTGCTTGGTTTTGGGTTCAATCTTGCGGCGTACTCACCAAGTGACATAGTAGGGGTAGCGAGGCACATATTGTATTATTGCAATCAAGGGTAAGAAGATGGGTTTTCATCATATTGCTTGTACATCATATCATCTTACTTAATGCGTTACTCTGTTCTTCATGAACTTAATACTCTAGATGTAGGCAGGAGTCGGTCGATGTGTGGAGTAATAGTAGTAGATGCAGAATCATTTCGGTCTACTTGACATGGATGTGATGCCTATATGCATGATCATTGCCTTGGATATCTACATGATTATTCGCTTTTCTATCAATTGCTTGACAGTAATTTGTTTACCCACCATGATATTTTCCTTCAAGAGAGAAGTCTCTAGTGAAATCTATGGCCCTCGGGTCTACTTTCCATAATATATTTTCAGATCTATAAAACAAAAATACCAAAAATACTTTGCTGCAATTTACTTATCTTTTACTTTCTGTTTTCGTTTACATCTATCTCTATCGGAACTAATCCTTGCAAATAACCGCGAAGGGATTGGCAACCCCTTTATAGCGTTGGGTGCAAGAGTTTGATTGTTTGTGTAGGTGCATTCATTGGTGACTTGATTGTTCGTCCTACTGGATTGATACCTTGGTTCTCATCAACTGAGGTAAATACTTATATACTTCGCTGCATCATCCTTTCCTCTTCAAGGGAAAACCAATGCAAGCTCAAGAGGTAGCAGAGACCCCGCTCGCCGATCTAGTGGAGAGCTGGAGTGCGTCGCACCCCACTCCTCCGGACGCCACGAAGGACACCGCGGAGGTGTTGTCCCTACATGCTCCTATGGAGACGATATCATGGTCGAGGCTAACGCCTCGGCCACCAAAGACCGGGGGAAGGACCCCACCCGGATACAGAGGAGACCAGACGTGTAGACGTTTAGCCTCCTTCGAGGACCACTTCGGAGCGCACCAAACCTCCGGGGGCTCCGGTTCAATCCTCGGTCGATGATCAGGTTGTCCGATCACCACCTACCCCATCGACCAATGGGTGGCCGATCATGGAGGAGGCTCTATCGAGCGCCACCATCTCCGAGGAGCAACACACTCTTATGGGTGCGATATTGCAAAGCATTCAGTCCGTCGACAACGGACTGAAGGAGGCCTTCAAGGGTCTCCTGATGGGCTTTCACGTGAGCCACGCGACACTTTATTTGTAAAATACTTAGTTTCTTTGTGTTATCATTATATACATGGCATCCCTAGAGCCCTATGTGAGTTTGGAATAAACTTACCTAGGGGTCAATCATGGGTCATTGCCGAACTATATACCAAATTATATGCTCAGAGTGTTCTAACCAGCCCTTAAGAAGACCGGACATTGAATCAGATTGACATTAGTTCGGTAATTTTGATCCCATGTATCCTGATAAGGATTTGCTTTTTGCAGGCTTCGTCATCAGTGGTGGCTGTGAATGTCGTCGAGCTAGACGAGCTGAATAGGAAGCTCAAAAGCTCTGAAGATGAGCTTGGTGCTCTTAACAAGAGATTCGACGAGGCGCAAGGTAAGCCTTACTCAGTATCCAAAAAAATTTGGTTATCCTACTGTCAGTGCAGTATTCTTACTCTCGATGCTTTACACATCCTCGGCGAAGGAAATGGAGAAGCTCAAGGCCGAGCTACAAAATGTGAAGCAGGAGGCTTCGATTGATAGGGCGACAATCGAACAAGCGGCCTCCGCGTTGTCAGCCTTAAGAGCCACCAGCGACAAGCATGAGGCTCGGGTGAAGGAGATCCAACAGGAGCTCAAGGATGCCGACCACAAGTGTGAGGCCATTGAGCAGAAGGCAAGGAGCAATCTTCCAAACTATCCACCCTGAAAACCGAAGTCCAAAAGGAGCGGGTGGATAGGAGGTTCTTCGAAGAGCAAGTTCGCCAGGCGAAGGTTATAACAGATGGTAAGCCATACTTATTGCAGTGTGTCTTTGGGGATAGCAAGTTCGAGTTGCTTACCTAGTTGTGGTGTTCCTTAGGCGCCTGCTCGGACCTCTAGAAGAGCACAGCGGACACGAATCGGCTCTATGATTTGCGGGGAGAAGGGGATGAAGCTTGTCTATTCTGGGCGTAGTTTGAAGCCTCCAAGCACTCTCCTCTCCTTACTGAGTAGCTGAAGCAGCTGATGGAGCTGCATAGGATGGTGGAGCCGGCCATGAAGGATCTTTGTATCCGGCTATGGACCAACGAGCTACTACCGGGCAGCTACTTCGGACTGGTGCAGAAGCTGGTCGACGCCGCGCCCCGGATCGTTGCACTGAAGTGCTCCTCCTGCATCGAAGGAGCTCGGATGGCCTTTGCAAAGGCCAAGGTGCGCTGGCCGTGGCTTGATCCGATGAATATAGCCATCGCTCCCCACCTCCTAGAAAGGAACATCGGCACCCCGAGCTCTACTTCTCCGGGGTAATGGAGGGTGCTCGGGCGATAGAGTCGCAGCGTTCGAAAGAGAACATGTATGAGTAGATTGTAATGTGTCCAAAGACAGTTTAATGCTTGAAGGTTGTAATTTACCATTCTTTCAATGTTTTTGCATTCCTTATAACTCCTATGTGCCCATTGAAACTGAAAGATGCGAGTCGTCGGCTTCAGCCCCATGCAGATACTGCATGGGGTGTCTCTACCAATGCACTATGTCCCTTAGCTGAGCTATCGGAACCCGAAGGCACTGGAATACAGCGGACCATGCAATCATACCATAATGCTTTATTGCTTTCACTTAGCCGTAGGGGCGTGAAAAGGACTATGGGGGCCTGATGACTAGCCCTCGGATTTTTTGTGATGTTCGGATGAACTATGGCTGAAGCCAATATCACATGGTTTGTATAAAAACAAACCCCTCGTATGACGCGGCCTCTGACGAGGATTTGGGTATAACACTTTAATCCCGAATTCATAGACCGGTTCTCGCCTACTATGACAGTTAGTTTTCGACTTTCTCCCCTGAGGTGCTTGACTAGACTAGCCGGAAACACAATTGTAGGGGTTCTCCCTTTGCCCTTTTAGCCGAACGAGCAGAACGTAAAGGGGCAAGCACAGGAGCCGGGCAACCCAACTATTGACCCAAGACATAGTTCAGAACCAATACATATAAAGCGAATTCCAAGACGCCAAACGCATAATCAATTATGCGTAAGGCGATTTTTTTAAACTGAAGCCCCCGGTCTATGAGCCGGTTGCATCGTCATATACCGGACAGTTTCGCGAGAAGAGGGAGAAAATAAAATATGTGACAAAGGACAACGAAACAAACACATATAGTGATGTTGTATTTTTCTCAACAACTCTTTATTGCTCGGATTGCTGAAGCAACTGTTTACAAGTATTTGAAAAAAGAAATTTTACAGGAGTGGTTGTACCAGGGGTCTTCGATTGGTGACCTAACGTCCTCGATGTGCCATGTCGCTTGTCTATGCTTGCGCCTCCTGGGAAGTGGTGCACCTCGATAGGTGGTATTGTTTGGTGAACAGATCTTGCAAACAAGGTCTTGACAAGTCTCCGAAGTGTTAATAAGCTTTACGCCTTTAGCAGGCCTTGATGGTACCAGCAATGTGTCCGAAGACATTTTGATGGCAGTAGTTTGGTTCAGCCGAACACTTACCCTTTTTTCCCACCGCCGCCCATGGAATTTTAAGTGAAAAGTTGTGCTTTCTTGGCACATGCTTCGTTGGTCCTAAGGCTGTGCGATGGGGGCGAGTCCCTATTTAAGGGGAGAGGAGGGCTCCGAGAGCTCGGGCTGAGACCGTGCTCGTTTCCCAACCTTGTGTGCCTTTACGGCTGGTGTCGGTGTTTGCCGATCATCGTTGTAATTGAATTTGGCCGCCAGGTCCAACGCATGTTCCTCAGTTCGGAGAGAGCACTTTGTATTTCCATTGACAGTAATGACCCCCTTAGGGCCGAGCATCCTGAGCTTGAGGTACGAGTAGTGCGGGACGGCGTTAAAGCGAGCAAATACTATTCGGATGAGAAGGGCATGATAGCCACCGCAGAAGGGTACAATGTCGAAGATCAAGTCTTCGCTTTGGAAGATGTCGGGCGGGCCGAACACTACTTCCAAGCTTAAAGAGCCTATGCACCGGGCCTCGACGCCTAGAATCACTCCTTTAAAGGTAGTGTTGCTGGGTTTGATCCTTGATGGATCTATACCCATCTTTTTCACCGTGTCTGAGTAAATCAGGTTAAGGCTACTTCCTCTGTCCATTAGGACTTTTGTGAGGTGATACCCTTCTATAATGGGGTCGAGGACGAGGGTGGCCGATCCCCAGTGACGGATACTGGTCGGGTGATCACGTCGGTCAAAAGTGATCGGGTATGCCGACCATGGGTTATACTTTGGGGTTACATGCTCTAAGGCGTAGACCTCTCGAAGGGCACGCTTCCTCTCCTTCTTGGGTATATGGGTGGCATATATCATATTTACTATTTTTACCTCTGGAGGGAATTTCTTCTATCTGCCACCCATCGGACCTCGATGCTCATCCTCATCCTTGTTGCGAGGGCTCTTGCCTTGATCCTCGGGCATAAGTTTGCCGGCCTATTTGAACACCCAACAGTTACAGTGCGTATGGTTGGCGGGCTTCTCTTGAGTGCCATGGATTTGGCAAGGGCTTTCCATGATCTTCTCCAGCGGGGTGAGTCCGTCGCGATTGCCTTTAGGAGGCTTCTTTTGCTGCCCAGGTCGGGAATTGCGGAAGCCGGCATTAACGGCCATGTCATTGGCATCACTATTGTTATGCCGGCGCTTGTTCTGGTTGCGCTTTGGTTTCCCGTTACCGTCTGGACTTCGGAGGTTCCAGGATCTTCGGAGTTGTGGCTGCGTCTTGCTAGCCAGTTATCTTTGCCCACGCAAAAGCGGGTCATGTGTGATGCAATGGCAGACATAGTCAGAGGTTTATCCTGGCCGAGCTAGCAGGCCAACGATTCATCCCAAATATTGTGCCGAAGGAGGCTATAGCCTCGACGTCCGGGCAGTCAACAATCTGGTTTTTCTTGGTCAAAAACCGATTCCAGAATTGCCGCGCAGACTCGCCGAACTTCTAAACGACGTTTCTTAGGTCGGAGGAATCCGACGGCTGAACATAGGTACCCTGGAAGTTAGATCGGAATGCATCCTCTAGGTCCTCCCAGCATCCAATGGAGTTTTCGGGGAGGCTGTTTAACCAGTGCTGAGCTGGCTGATACGTCTCCAACATATCTATAATTTATGAAGTATTGATGCCATGTTTACAATAATTCTATATGATTTTGGTATGATTTTATTAGAACTAACCCGGATTGACGTTGTTTTCAGCAGAACTACCATGGTGTCGTTTTTTGTGTAGAAATAAAAGTTCTCGGAATGGGTTGAAAATTTAGTATGATTTTTCTGGACCAAAAGAGACCTCCGAAGCATTGGAGTTGGGCCAAAAGAGCTAGGAGGAGGTCACAAGCCTGCCAGGTGTGACCACCCCCCTAGCCGTGCCTAGCAGGCTTGTCACCGCCTTGTGCCCCCCCCTTGATGTGAGATCGACGCCAAAAATTCCTAGAAATATGGAAACCTCCAAAAATAAACCTAGATCGGGAGCTTCGCCGCCGCAAGCCTCCAGAGCCACGA
The DNA here is from genome assembly GCA_022496015.1 of Hordeum marinum. NCBI lineage: Eukaryota > Viridiplantae > Streptophyta > Magnoliopsida > Poales > Poaceae > Hordeum > Hordeum marinum. Next base: position 212,009,594 of record CM039672.1, on the reverse strand, counting down.
AAAACCAATCCGGAGCCTGTTCCAGCACCCTACCGGAGGGGAAAACCATCACCAGAGGCCATCTTCATCATCCCGACGGCCTCCATGATGAGGAGGGAGTAGTTCACCCTCGGGGCTGAGGGTATGTACCAGTAGCTATGTGTTTGATCTCTCTCTCGTGTTCTTGAGATGGCACGATCTTGATGTACCGCGAGCTTTATTGATATAGATGAATCATATGGAGTTTTCCCCCTCTCTATCTTGTTGTGATGAGTTGAGTTTTCCCTTTGAAGTTTGCTTATAGGATTGAGTCTTTAAGGATTTGAGAACACTTGATGTATGTCTTGCGATGGGATATCCGTGGTGACAATGGGATGTTCTATTGATCCACTTGATGTATGTTTTGGTGATCAACTTGCGGGTTTCGTGACCTTGGGAATCTATGCATAGGGGTTGGCACACGTTTTTGTCTTGACTTTCCAGTAGAAACTTTGGGGCACTCTTTGAAGTTCTTTGTGTTGGATTGAATATGATGAATATGAAATTATGTGATGCACATCGTATAATCAAGCCCATGGGTACTTGTGGTGACATTGGAGTATCTAGGTGACATTAGGGTTTTGGTTGATGTGTATCTTAAGGTGTTATTTTAGTACGAACTCTAGGGTTGTCCCTGACACTTATAGGGATATCTCATAAGATTGATTAGAAAAGACAACTTTGAGGTGGTTTCGTACCCTACAATAATTTCTTCGTTAGTTCTCCGCTATTTGTGACTTTGGAGTGAACTCTTGGTCACACGAGAGGTACTTACATATGATTAAACTATGTCAATATTGTTGAGAGAAATTGCACTAGTGAAAGTATGGACCCTAGGCCTTGTTTCCAAGCATTTATACAACGTTTTGCTTGCTGTTTACTATTTCTTACCTTGCTGTTTTTGTATTTTTAGATTCTAAAAACCTATATCTACCATCCATATTACACTTGTATCACTATCTCATCGCCGAACTAGTGCACCTATACAATTTGCCATTGCATTGGGTGTGTTGGGGACACAAGAGATTTGTTGTATTTGACTGCAGGGTTGATTGAGAGAGACCATCTTCATACTACACCTCCCACGGATTGATAAACCTCAGGTCATCCACTTGAGGGAAAATTGCCACCGTCCTACAAAACTCTGCGCTTGGAGGCCCAACACGAGTCCACAAGAAGAAGGTTGTGTAGTAGACGTCAAGCTCTTTTCTTGTTGCTGAGGAGGTGAGTGCTTGAAGGTATATCTTTAGATATTGCAATAAAATCTTTTAGTTGGTTGTTTTTCACTAGTTTGGTTCTATAAAAGAAAACTATAGAAAATGGAATTGAGGTTGCCTCATATGCTTCATCCTTGTAATGTCTTTCGTGAAAATGTTGGGAAGGAAAATTGTGCTCAAGTGTTAGAAGAAGAAGTTATTAAAATGTTTGGCACTAAATCTTTGAGTTATGAGCATGATTTAAATATTTTTAGTATGAATTCTCTCAATATTCATGATGCTAATGATATGCAAAGCCACAAGCTTGGGGATGCTATGTTTGATGAAGATGATATTTTTGTCCCCCAAGTTTTGATGAGCAAAACTATTATGATGATAACATGCCTCATATATATGATTATTATTGTGATGACACATATTCCATAAAGAGTAATTACAACCATGAAACATATTATCATGATTTTAATATTCAATGTGGTTATGTCAATCAAGTACCTCATGATGGTTATTTCGTTGAGTTTGCTACCACTATTATGAATGAGAAGGAGTTTTGCTATGTGGAGAGTAGTAAAATTTCTATGATTGTAGACAATGAAAAGAATGCTTTTATGTGCTAGTTATATTGTGGAATTCCTTCATGATTCTACTGAAAATTATTATGAGGGAGGAACATATGCTTGTAGGAATTGCAATAATATCAAGTTTCCTCTCTATGTGTTCAAAGTTTTGAACTTATGCTTGTTTTGCCTTCCTATGCTAGTTGATTCTTGCTCCCATAAATTGTTTGATCACAAAATCACTATGCATAGTAAGTGGGTTAGACTTAAATGTGCTTGTCATGAGATTCTTGATGCTCTTTTGCATGTTCCAATTATTATTCCTATACAAGCATCATTGAAATCATCATGCCTAGCTAAAAAGCATTAAAGAAAAGCGCTTGCTAGGAGACAAACCAACACTTTTACCTTATGTTTTTATGTGTTCACATTATTAAGATACCGTAGTAATCATGTTTTGTGTCTTTTATTTCAACAAAGTGCCAAGTAAAGCCTTTGGGATAGTGTGGACGCTTGCTTGTTTGATTCTGTACAAAAATAGAAAGTTTTGCGTCTAGTATATGAATTATATAATTTTACTCGAGCGTCAAAAAAATATTAAATTTTTACACAATATTATATGCAAATTCCTTGAGTTGCGCTAATTTTTCAAAATTTAGAGTCAGCTAAGTATGGTGATCATACAGATCTTCATAGAATGTTCTGTTTTTGACAGATTCTGTTTTGCATGCATAGTTTGCTTGTTTCAAGTGTTCCTATAGATTATATTGAGTAATATAAATTATGGGAATAGTATAATACGGTAGGTATCATGTGGAAACAATTATTAATCTAGTCTTGACAACACCTAAGTGAATGATTTATCTTTACTATACTAACCCTTCTCACGAAGTTCCATAAAGTTTTGTGTGATTGAAGTTTTCAAGTTTTGGGTGAGACACCGATGTGTGGATAATAAGGAGTGACAATAACCTAATATTGGGTATTACCAAGGCACCCCCAAGGTAATATTTAAGGAAGACTCAAGCGTCTAAGCTTGGGGATGCCCCGGAAGGCATCCCCTCTTTCGTCTTTAACACTATTGGTATATCTTACTTGGAGCTATATTTTTATTCGTCACATAATATGAGTTTTTCTTGGAGCATCAATTTATTTTGTTTTTCTATGTTAGGTGTTATTTATATTCTTGTTTTTCAATAAAAAGTTCCAAGAATTGCCTTAGGATGCTTGCATTGCATGTTTTGACATGTTCTGGGTAAAAACAGAAACTTCTTCTGTAGTGTATGAATTTTCATATTTTACTGGACCATGGAAAGTGTATGAAATTTTTACACAGTATTTTAATATAAATTTTATAGCATGTACTAAATTTTCATAATTTTTTGAAATACATAAGTATACTGTTTTCGTAAATTCCTACAGACTGTTCTGTTTGGACAAATTGCTGTTATAGTTTTGTTATCTACTTATCCTATAGTTTCCATAGCCTATATTGGTATATATAAATTGTGGAAATAATAGTGTACAGTACCTAATGTTTTAAAATTATTGTTCAACTTTTCTTGTCAGTACATAAGAGTTGATTTATTATTATGTGTACTAACCTATCTCACGAGTTCTTTTCGAGTTTTGTGTGGATGAAGTTTTTGAGAATAGGTGAAACCATGATATGAGAGGATTGAAAGAGATACAAAAGCTCAAGATTGGGTATGAACAAGGCATCCCAACTAAATATTTAAAGAAGTCTCAAGCATCTAAGCTTGGGGATGCTACGCATCCCATCTCTCTTCATCAACAACTATCGGTTAGCCTATGTTGAGCCTAAATTTTAATTCGTTCACATGATGCATGCTATTCTTGGAGTGTTATTTTTATTTTGCTTGCTTTTTAAATAAAATAATCATATATGAAAATCTTTATTGAGAGAGAGACAAAGTCCTCACATAGCTACTTAATTGTTTCACTACTCATTGATCTTCACTTATATGTTTTGGAGTAGTTTTGTCATTTACTCTCGTGCTGCACTTATATCCTATGAGTAAATGGTTGAATGAATTGAATATAATAAATCTGAAATTATATATGTTTTATATGCTTATGCCATGGGGAGTAATGACTCCACATATAGGAAGTATAGGTGGTAAAATTTATTGGAAGTTAGCAAACACCGCATTGGTCACTTGAACCATTCATGAAAGAATATTGAAGGAAGAGAGATTTCACATATAAATATACTATCTTGGACATCTTCTATGATTGTGAATACCCATTAATTATTTTCAAACTTGAGAAAATTAGTTGAAGTTGGACAAGGAAGACAACCTAATGAGTTATGGTTGCGTATATTTGCATAGAAGTTATATTATTATGGATCCTCCAACATGTGGTGCTTGCTTCGACCTCATACTAGCCAAAATTGCAGCACCAAGTAGAAATACTACTTGTGCATCCAAACACCCATAAACCTAAAGTTGTTCCATATGAGTCCACCATACCTACCTATATGCGGTATTTACCTGCCGTTCCAACTAAATTTGCATGTACTAAACTCTAAACCTTCAAATAATATTCTGTTTTGTATGCCCAGATCGCTCATATAATGACTAGGGGCTATCAGTATTTTCCATGCTAGGTGGGTTATTCTCATGATATGTATTGATTCACTATCATTCACGAGAAAGTGGCTGGTAATAGGGATTTCCAGTCCCGAAATCAAAGAAAAAAGCAAATAATTAAACAAAACTCCCCCAGGAATGTTGTTGGTATGGACGGTACCCATGGATTCGGCTCGCCGTGGAGTGTGATTGATTGGTGGAGGGGGTAAAAACTTTATTATTGTATTTGGGAACTGCCTATAATGTATCTAGCATGGAAGATACCGAGATCTCTCGGTTGTTATGGTGACAAGGAAAGCATATTGCCCAAAATTATAATTCATCTCTGTTTTAAAAGCTCGAGCTCTAGGACCTCTCCAAATCAATGCTTCCCTCTGCGAAGGGCCTATCTTTTACTTTCTAGTACTTACCTTTATGCAAGAGTCATGGTGATCTTCACCACTTCCTATATTTTGCCTTTTTCTCTTGGCAAGCGTCATGTGTTGGGGAAAGATCCAAGCATATATGGCCATTCAAATATATTTGATCATGAATTATTATTGTTGACAATTATCTATATGATAAATAAGTTGGGAGGCGAAACTTTAAGCCCCTATCTTTCTCTGTGTTCGACGGATGCCATTTGCTCTAAAAATATGCTTTGAGTGCTAGCAATCATGGAAGACTATATGATAGTTGAGCATGTGGAATTAACTAAATCAAAGCTCTTACATAGACCCTTCTTGAAAATAAGATGAATTAAAATTGTTTGGTGACTAAAAGCATAGTTTGTTAGTCTATACTTTAACACATGGATAGCTTGTTATTTCATCATGAGAAGGTTTATGATATGAGCTACTATTTATGATATATAATGGTGCTAGAAAAAGTGTTTGGAACTATCATTGATCAGATTTATGCACTATGCTAGCATTCATACTTCATAATTTTTTTATCATTTACCTACTCGAGGACGAGCAGGAATTAAGCTTGGGGATGATGATACGTCTCTAGTGTATCTATAATTTATGAAGTATTCATGCCATGTTTACAATTATTCTATATGATTTTGGTATGATTTTATTAGAACTAACCCGGACAGACGCTGTTTTCAGCAGAACTACCATGGTGTCCTTTTTTGTGCAGAAATAAAAGTTCTCGGAATGAGCTGAAAATTTAGTATGATTTTTTCTAGATGAAAAGAGACCCTCGAAGCATTGGAGTTGGGCCAGAAGATCCACAGGAGGTCACAAGCCTTCCAGGCGCGTCCACCCCCTAGTCGCGCCTAGCAGGCTTCTCACCGCCTTGTGGCCCCCCTTGACGTGAGATCGATGCCAAAAATTCCTATAAATATAGAAACCTCCAAAAAGAAACCTAGATCCGTAGTTCCGTTGCTGCAAGCCTCTAGAGCCATGAAAAACCAGTCGGGAGCCTATTTCGGCACCCTGCCAGAGGGGGAAACCATCACCGAAGGCCATGTTCATCATCCCGGCGGCCTCCATGACGAGCATGGAGTAGTTCACCCTCAGGGCTGAAGGTATGTACCAGTAGCTATGTGTTTGATCTCTCTCTCTCTCTCATGTTCTTGAGATGGCACGATCTTGATGCACCACGAGCTTTATTGATATAGATGAATCATATGGAGTTTTCCCCCTCTCTATCTTGTTGTGATGAGTTGAGTTTTCCCTTTGAAGTTTTCTTATAGGATTGAGTCTTTAAGGATTTGAGAACACTTGATGTATGCCTTGTGATGGGATATCTGTGGTGACAATGGGATGTTCTATTGATCCACTTGATGTATGTTTTGGTGATCAACTTGCAGGTTTCATGACCTTGGGAATCTATGCATAGGAGTTGGCACATGTTTTTGTCTTCACTTTCCGGTAGAAACTTTGGGGCACTCTTTGAAGTTCTTTGTGTTGGATTAAATATAATGAATCTAAAATTATGTGATGCACATTGTATAATCAAGCCCATGGGTACTTGTGGTGACATTGGAGTATCTAGGTGACATTAGGGTTTTGGTCGATGTGTACCTTAAGGTTTTATTTAGTACGAACTCTAGGGTTGTCCATGACACTTATAGGGATAGCTCATAAGATTGATCAGAAAAGATAACTTTGAGGTGGTTTCGTACCCTACAATAATTTCTTCGTTAGTTCTCCACTATTAGTGACTTTGGAGTGAACTCTTTGTCGCACGAGAGGTACTTACATATGATTCAACTATGTCAATATTGTTGAGAGAAATTGCACTATTGAAAGTATGGACCCTAGGACTTGTTTCCAAGCATTTATACAACGTTTTCCTTGTTGTTTACTATTTGTTATCTTGCTGTTTTTGTATTTTCAGATTACAAAAACCTATATCTACCATCCATATTACACTTGTATCACTATCTCTTCGCCGAACTAGTGCACCTATACAATTTTCCATTGTATTGGGTGTGTTGGGGACACAAGAGATTTCTTGTATTTGATTGCAGGGTTGTTTGAGAGAGTCCATCTTCATCCTACACCTTCCATGGATTGAGAAACCTTAGGTCATCCACTTGAGGGAAAATTGCTGCTGTCCTACAAAACTCTTCGCTTGGAGGCCCAACACGAGTCTACAAGAAGAAGGTTGTGTAGTAGACATCACTGGCCCCTTGAGTTTTAGGGGGAGATATTTGATGGCGTGGAGATCGTCTCCTCACGCCATGTGGATGTGGAGGAGTAAGTCCTCAATCCATACGGTTGGGTCAGTTGTCCCATCGTACTGCTCTATGTTCACGGGTTTAAACCCCTTTGGGAACTGGTGCCACATCACCTCGTCCGTGAAACACGGTGGGTGGGCGGTGCTTCTTACCCGAGCTATATTGAGCCGGTATTCGGCGTCTATTCTAGCCCGATTCCGGTCCCGGCCTCCATCATTGCGGTCGAGCCAGGGTCTATGCCCGTCTCATCTATCGGGTGAGTACCCTCTAGATCCGTAGATGGATCTCATATGACCTGTTCAGTAGTCCAAGCCATGTCGTAGGTAGAAACTATCATCGGGCTCTAGTGGCTCCTTTCCCCGTCTTCGGGGCATCGCCGACCTATAACCGGTGTTGTCAGCCGTCCTGTCTCGTCCTCGAGGAGGTCGGTCTGGCTTATTGTATGGGGTATGTTTAGGAGACGGCATATGATACAACTCCAATGTATCTATAATTTTTTGCTTGTTCCATGCTGTTATATTATCATTCTTGGATGTTTTACAATCATTTTACCACAACTTTATATTATTTTTGGGACTAACCTATTAACCTAGAGCCCGGTGCCAATTCCTGTTTTTCCTTGTTGTTTGAGTTTTACAGAAAAGGAATATCAAACGGAGTCCAAACGGAATAAAAATTTACGATGATTTTTTATGGACCAGAAGAGACCCACGGAGCATCGGAGTTGGTCCATAAGACCCACAAGGCAGTCACAAGCCTCAGGGGCACGGCCACCCCCCTGGGCGTGCCCACCAAGCTTGTGACTCCCTCGTGTCCCATCCTGACTCGTTTCCACCGCCATAAATTCCTATAAATCCCAAAAACCCCAACGCAGAACCTAGATCGGGAGTTCCGCCACCGCAAACCTCCAGATCCATGAAAAACCAATCGGGAGCCCGTTCCGGCACCCTGTCGGAGGGGGAGACCATCACCGGAGGCCATCTTCATCATCCTGAGGCTCTCCATGACGAGGAGGGAGTAGTCCACCCTCGGGGCTAAGGGTATGTACTAGTAGCTATGTGTTTGATCTCTCTCTCTCATGTTCTTGAGATGGCATGATCTTGATGTACCGTGAGCTTTATTGAAATAGATGAATCATATAGAGTTTTCCCCTCTCTATCTTGTTGTGATGAATTGAGTTTTCCTTTTGAAGTTTTCTTATCGGATTGAGTCTTTAAGGATTTGAGAACACTTGATGTATGTCTTGCAATGGGATATCCGTGGTGACAATGGGATGTTCTCTTGATCCACTTGATGTATGTTTTAGTGATCAACTTGCGGGTTCCGTGACCTTGGGAATCTATGCATAGGGGTTGGCACACGTTTTTGTCTTGACTTTCCGATAGAAACTTTGGGGCACTCTTTGAAGTTCTTTGTGTTGGATTGAACATGATGAATCTGAAATTATGTGATGCATATCGTATAATCAAGCCCATGGGTACTTGTGGTGACATTGGAGTATCTAGGTGAAATTAGGGTTTTGGTTGATGTGTATCTTAAGGTGTTATTTTAGTATGAACTCTAGGGTTGTTCGTGACACTTATAGGGATAGCTCATAAGATTGATCAGAAAAGATAACTTTGAGGTGGTTTCCTACCCTACAATAATTTCTTCGTTTGTTCTCAGCTATTTGTGACTTTGGAGTGAAGTCTTTGTCGCATGTGAGGGATTTACATATGATTCAACTATGTTAGTATTGTTGAGAGAACTTGCACTAGTGAAAGTATGAACCCTAGGCCTTTTTGCCAAGCATTTATACAACAGTTTGCCCGCTGTTTAGTATTTGTTACCTTGATGTTTTATATTTTCAGATTAGGAAAACCTGTATCTACCATCCATATTGCACTTGTATCACCATCTCTTTGCCGAACTAGTGCACCTATACAATTTACCATTGTATTGGGTGTGTTGGGGACACAAGAGACTCTTTGTTATTTGATTGCAGGGTTGCTTGAGAGAGACCATCTTGATCCTACACCTCTCACGGATTGATAAACCTTAGGTCATCCACTTGAGGGAAAATTGCTACTATCCTACAAAACTCTGCGCTTGGAGGCCCAACACGAGTCTACAAGAAGAAGGTTGTAGTAGACATCAGCGTATCAGTGAGCTCGTCTTCAAATTGTTGCGGCAGCCTTCTACGTGGATAACTCTTAGGTCGGTCCGACAGACCGGTACCGTATCCTTCCTCGGTTGCGAGGACACTTGTCCATCGATCATTGAGGTTATCTTGTTCGGCTTTAAGTTGTCGTTCTTTTGCTTTCAGGTTGCGGGCTGTTGCTATAAGCTGTTGCCTAAACAGTTCCTAATCTTCCAGATTATCAGGGATGTCGAAGTCATCGGCTTCTGGGATGTCCTCCTCCTTGATAGGGGGGAGGTAGTTGTCGTCCTCGGAATCGTTTAGGTCATCGGGGTCCCGCTGGTCTTTAGGCCTCTCCTGACCCTTTAGCGGGTTTTCGGGGATAGCGGGGTCGCCGAGGTCTCCCGGGGTATCTCCTTCCATGGTGCCAATGATAGCTTTCCTCCCCTTTTTGCCTTTTCACCGTTTATGCGGCTTCCAGTGCCTTGACGGTGCATCGCCCGACTTGTCCCCGTTGTTATTGGGCGTGCTCTCGCCTTTAGCGGCAGGAGTGTCCACCATGTAGACGTCGTATGTGGAGGTGGCGGCCCATCGCCCGGTGTTAATGGGGGTGGGAGCGCAATCCTCATCATCCATATATTTTGCATCCTCGGAGGCATAGTACAACATGTCGGTTAAATCTTCGACTCTGGCTACCAAGTGTGTGGTGGGTGGGACAAAAAATCATCCTGACCTGCCTTGTGATTGAGCTGAGCATGGATCGGGGTTGGATCGTCGGTAATCTTCATCGACGAGATCCGATCTAGGGCCTCGTTGAGTATCGAGAGCTCGATCGGGTCAACCTGCTCGGAGCTTTCGGAGTTGACCTTCGTTATGCCCGTGCTAGGGGAGTGTTCGGCAGGAACAAGTATTCGGACGTCCTGCACTATGGACGGATCCAGACTTAGAGTCAGGTCATTGCCGGGGAAAATCCCATGGAGGACAAGCCACAATTCCCGAAGCTTCCTTCCTGGAGACAAGGCCTTCGATCGATCCAATACTCAGCAAACATCCCATACAGTCCGACCCATAAGAAATAGGTCGGCCTCCCGAGGACCCCTTAATCCAGGACTCCCTCAGGTATGTCTCCATACAAGATGGTATATGGGAAAGCTTGTCATTTTACTCTAGAGTTAGAACATAAAGCATTTTGGGCAATTAAAGAATTCAATTATGATTTCAAACTTGTCGGTGAAAAGAGGTTATTTGATATTAGCTCATTAGATGAAGGGAGAACCCAAGATTATGAAAATGCCAGTTATTTAAAGAAAAAGTTAAAAGATGGCATGACAAAAGAATCCAAAAGCAAATTCAAAGTTGGAGAATATGCTCTTTTGTACAATTCTCATTTTAGATTTTTGCAGGAAAACTTCTCTCCAAATGGGAAGGACCATATGTTATTGAAGAAGTTTATCACCCTGGAGCTATCAAGATTAATAATGTCGAAGTTACTAATACGTCTCCAACGTATCTACAATTTTTGATTGTTCCATGCTATTATATTATCTGTTTTGGATGTTTTATATGCATTAATATGTTATTTTATATTATTTTTGGGACTAACCTATTAATCTAGAGCCTAGTGCCAGTTTCTGTTTTTTCCTTGTTTTTGAGTTTCACAGATAAGGAATATTAAACGGAGTCCAAACGGAATAAAACCTTCGGAATGATTTTTTCTGGAACGAAAGGAAACTATGAGACTTAGGAACCAAGACAGAGGAGCCACCGTGGGGCCAGAAGCCCTAGGGGCGCGACCAGGGGTTTAGGCCGCGCCGGGCAGGCTTGTGGGCCCACTGCAGCTCCCCTAACCCTAATCTTCGGCCTATAAATTCCCAACTATTGCATCATTATCAGAACGAGCCACGAAAACACTTTTCCGTCGCCAGAAGCCTCCGTTCCCGAGAGATCCAATCTTGGAGCCTTTTCTGGTAATCTGCCGGAGGGGGGTTCGACCACGGAGGGCATCTACATCAACTCCATTGCCCCTCCGATGATGCGTGAGTAGTTCACCACAGACCTATGGGTCTATAAGTAGTAGCTAGATGGCTTGTTCTCTCTCTTTGCTTCTCAATACCATGTTCTTCATGATCTTCATGGAGATCTATCCGATGTAATACTCTTTTGCGATGTGTTTGTCGAGATCAGATTATCCATGAATATTATTTGAGTCTTTCCTGAATTCTTATATGCATGATTTCATATCTTTGCAAGTCTCTTCGAGTTATTGGTTTGATTTGGCCAACTAGATTGGTAATTCTTGCAATGGGAGAAGTGCTTAGTTTTGGGTTCAATCTTGCGGTGTCCTCACCCAGTGAAAAAGTAGGGATAGCGAGGCACGTATTGTATTGTTGCCATCAAGGGTAACAAGATGGGGTTTTCATCATATTGCTTGAGTGTGAGAGCCTGGCTTAATAGGAATGATAGACTACTCATATCAACAAGGACTTCCTTCTTTTCCGGGAGCTCATTCGAAAAGAACTCCAAAGTTAAGCGTGCTTGGCTTGGAGCGATTCTAGGATGGGTGACTGACCGGGAAGTTGGTCCTGGGTGCGCACGAGTGAGGACAAAGTGCGTAGGAAAGACTAGTGTTGGTCTGTGGGGACAGTCTAGATCCCGCCAGGAGTAACGGGGTGTTACAATTGGTATCAGAGCCGACCCTTGCGGTTACATGGGCATGCACGGTTCAGGTGCCCGGGCATGTGGCGCATGGCGTGTGTGGCGCGTCGTGGCACACAGCATGGCACATGTGTCGGACTGGACGCGCATACGTGTACTAAAAGGGAACGTTCCTCATGGGCCGACGAGGACGTCGTTTCCTTTGAGTGGGGTTGTATGTGAGAGCCTGGCTTAATAGGAATGATAGACTACTCATATCAACAAGGAATTCCTTCTTTTTCGGGAGCCCATTCGAAAAGAACTCCAAAGTTAAGTGTGCTTGGCTTGGAGCGATTCTAGGATGGGTGACCGACCGGGAAGTTGGTCCCGAGTGCGCACGAGTGAGGACAAAGTGCGTAGGAAAGACTAGTGTTGGTCTATGGGGCCAGTGTAGATCCCACCAGGAGTAACGGGGTGTTACATTGAGTTTATCCCTCTACATCATGACATCCTACCTAATGCGTTACTCTGTGGGGTTAGTCTAGATCCCACCAGGAGTAACGGGGTGTTACATTGAGTTTATCCCTCTACATCATGTCATCTTACCTAATGCGTTACTCTGTTCTTCATGAACTTAATACTCTAGATGCAGGTAGGAGTCAGTCGATGTGTGGAGTAATAGTAGTAAATGCAGAATCGTTTCGGTCTACTTGTCACGGACGTGATGCCTATATGCATAATCATTGCCTTGGATATCTTCATAATTATTCGCTTTTCTATCAATTGCTCGACAGTAATTTGTTCAGCCACCGTAATACTTGCCATCATGAGAGAAGCCATCTAGTGAAACCTATGCCCCCCGGGTCTATTTTCCATATTATACTTTCAGATCTAAAACCAAAAATACCAAAAGTACTTGCTGCATTATTTTTACTTTTAGTTTTACTTTCCGTTAAAGCATCCTATTATATCTATCTCTATCAGATCTCATCCTTGCAAGTAACCGTGAAGGGATTGACAACCCCTTTATAGCGTTGGGTGCAAGAGTTTGATTCTTTGTGCAGGTACACCTATTGGTGACTCGCTTGTATCTCCTACTGGATTGATACCAAGGTTCTCAAAAACTGAGGTAAATACTTATCTACTTTGTTGCATCAAACCGTTCCTCTTCACGGGAAACCAATGCATGCTCGAGAAGTAGCAAGAAGGATTTTTGGTGCCGTTGCCGGGGAGATACATAGCAAGTCAAGATAAGAACTCTCTCGTCAACTTGCCAATTTCTGATTTGGTGCGGGGCGATCTACATGAAGCCTACCAAGTACCCATCACAAACTCATCTCTTGCATTTACATCATTTGCCATTTGCCTCTCATTTTCCTCTCCCCCACTTCTAAAACGATTTTCAGAAAATACCAAAAAGATTTGCCTTTTTATTCACCCTTTTTCATTCGTGTTTTCGTTTGCTTTTGTGTGTGTTAGATCGCTCAAACTCATGGCTAGCGTTGCTACTATCGCTCCCGAGGATGAAGTTCTTAACTTTAAGCAAAGGGAGGGAGAAAACTTAAAATATGCTTGGTATAGAATTTGCAACGCTCAAAATAGATCTATTTGTAAGCAATCTACTACTGTTCTCCTTCGAAAATTTTACGTGGGAATCACTCCTTGGAATAGATATGTCCTAGATACCATCATGGGAGGGAATTTTTTGGGAAGTCATACCTTTGACTCCTATAGTGCTATGATAAATTTGTTTGGATGAGCCCCAATCATGGTTAGTGGGACAAATTTAACTTTGGAACATGTTATGCGAAGGTTAGATATCATTGAAAATAAAGTTGCTACTATAGAGCTCATTGAAAACTTGGATAAAAAGATCCATAATCATATCACTCAATATGGATCTAAGGTAGGAGTTACTCTAAAAAAAACTAAGGGAAAAGGAACCCATAGTTAATGAAAAATTGGATCAAGATTCCTTTAGAATAGGAAAGCTAGAGGACATTATTAGTTCCGCTTTTGCCGCTGTTCAAACCACTCCTAAATTTCCTCTTTCTAAGACTACCAAGTTTGTTTATGTTCCCAAGAATAAGGGTGAATCCTCTAGTAAAGAGGACGAAGATCTTAAGATGATAAGTCTTCACCCTAATTTTATTAATATTGTTCGGGAACCAATTGCTACAAGAGAATTTCTTGACTTTTTGCCTGGGAGTATGATTATTGATAAAACCAAAGAACCTCCTGGATTTGAGAAAGCCCTCACAAAAGTTGCCAATACCAAAGATGACAACACCTAGATCTATTGCGTTTTTCCTAGCTAGGGGCGTTAAACAATAGCGCTTGTTGGGAGGAAACCCAATTTTATTTTGCTTTCTGCCTTTTGCTTCTGTTTGGGTGTGTTTGGCACATTATTACTTCTGTAGTAATTGTGTTTTTGTGTTTTGATTAGTGTTTGAGACAAGTAAAACCTTTGGGGTGATCTATGGTAGTTGTTGATTTGATCCTGCTGAAAAACAGAAACTTTTGCGCTCAGTCCAGGAATTTTCCAAATTTTTTAGAGAGTAGAATTGATCTGAATTTTTTTTAAATATATACAAATTTCCCTAATTTTAGTAATTGTTCAGAATTTTCAGAGTTCCATAAGTGTTCGAAGTTTACAGATTGCTACAGACTGTTCTGTTTTTGATAGATTCTATTTTCTTTGTGTTGTTTGCTTATTCTGATGTATCTATGGGTCGTATCGGGGGGTATGAGTCATGGAAACGTTAGAATATAGTAGGTATTACACAAATATAAATAAAGAATGAGTTCACAATAGTACCTGAAGTGGTGATTTATTTTTCTTATACTAATGGATCTCATTAGTTTTCTGTTGAGTTTTGTGTTGTGAAGTTTTCAAGTTTTGGGTGAAGATTTGATGGACTATGGAATAAAAGAGTGGCAAGAGCCTAAGCTTGGGGATGCAAAAGGAAACCCAAGTCATATTCAAGGATACCAAAAAGCCTAAGCTTGGGGATGCCCTGGAAGGCATCCCCTCTTTCGTCTTCAATCCATCGGTAAATTTACTTGAGGCTATATTTTTATTCACCACATGATATGTGTTTTGCTTGGAGCATCTTGTATGATATGAGTCTTTGCTTGTTAGTTTGCCGCAATCATCCTTTCTGCACACATCTTTTGAGAGAGACACACTAAATCGTGAATTTGTTAGAATACTCTATGTGCTTCACTTATATCTTTTGAGCTAGGCAATGTTGCTCTAGTGCTTCACTTATATCTTTATAGAGCATGGTGGTGTTATATTTTATAGAAATTATTGAATTCTTGTTCCTCACTTATATTATTTTGAGAGTTTCTTAAAATAGCATGGTAATTTGTTTAGGTTATGAATTTAGTCCTAATATAATGGCATCCAAGAGGGATATAATAAAAACTTTCATATTAAGTGCATTAAAAACTATGAGAAGTTTGATTCCTTGCATATAGTTTTGAGATAATAGGGATGGTAATATGAGAGTCATGCTAGTGAGTAGTTGCTAATTGGAAGAGATACGTGTGTTAAAGCTTGTGATTCTCGTAGCATGCACGTATGGTGAACCGTCATGTAACGAAGTCGGAGCATGATTTGTTTAATGATTGTCGACCTTTGTGTGAGGGTCAGGAGCGCGCGATGGTTAACTCCTACCAACCTCTCCCCTAGGAGCATGCGTCTAATGCTTTGTTTGATAACTAATAGACTTTTGCAATAAGTATGTGAGTTCTTTATGACTAATGTTGAGTCCATGGATTATACGGACTCTCACCCTTCCACCTTTGCTAGCCTCTCTAGTACCGTGCAACTTTTGCCGGTACACCAAAACCTCCTTCTGCAAAACAGCCACCATATATTCCTCAAAAAATCCACCATACCTACCTATTATGGCATTTCCATAGCCATTCCGAGATATATTGCCATGCAACTTCCACCATGTAGTTTTTCTGTGACTTGCATCATCACTTCATATTGCATATAGAGTCATATTTTTTCATAGGAATCGAGTTGTAATTTCTTTTTATTTGAGTTATAAGTAAATAAAAGTGTGATGATTTTTCATTAATAGAGCATTGTCCCGTGAGAGAAAAGGATGATGGAGGCTATGACTCGCTCACAAGTTGGGATGAGTATCCAGACTTTACAAAAATAAAAGAGGCCAGCGAAGCCCAAACAAAAACATAAAAGAGGCCAAATAAGCCCACCAAAATAAAAAAAATAAAAAAATGAGAGAAAGTGAGAAGGTACAATTGCTACTACCTTTTTCCACACTTGTGCTTCAAAGTAGCACCATGATCTTCATGATAGAGAGTCTCCTATTTTGTCACTTTCATATAACTAGTGGATATTCATTATGCACGGCCACTTAGTTTTCTATTTGAGCTTTCATACACTTATAGCTCTAAGTGCATTTGTTGCATGGCAATCCCTACTCACTCACATTGATATCTATTGATGGGCATCTCCATAGCCCGTTGATATGCCTAGTTGATGTGAGACTATCTTCTCCTTTTTTCCCTTGCACCTCCTCCATATTCCATTTCACCTATAATGCTATATCCACGGCTCACGCTCATGTATTGCGTGAGAGTTGAAAAGGTTTGAGAACACCAAAAGTGTGAAACAATTGCTTGACTTGTTCATCGGGGTTGTGCATGATTTAGATACTTTGTGTGGGGAAGATGGAGCATAGCCAGACCATATGATTTTGCAGGGATGACTTTCTAAGGCCATGTTATTTCGAAAGGACACGACTATTGTTGGTGTGCTCGAAGTATTACTGTTTCTATGTCAATATTAGACTATTGTTTTGAATCTTACGGATCTGAATATTCATGCCACAACAAAGAATATTACATGGATAAATATGTTAGGTATCATTCCACATCAAAAGTTCCACTTTTGTCATTTACCTAGTCGAGGACGAGCAGGGATTAAGCTTGGGGATGCTGATACATATCCAACGTATCTATAATTTTTGATTGTTCCATGCTATTATATTATCCGTTTTGGATGTTTTATATGCATTAATATGCTATTTTATATTATTTTTGGGTCTAACCTATTAATCTAGAGCCTAGTGCCAGTTTCTGTTTTTCCTTGTTTTTGAGTTTTGTAGATAAGGAATATTAAACGGAGTCCAAACGGAATACAACCTTCAGAATGATTTTTTCTGGAATGAAAGGAAACTAGGAGACTTCAGAACCAAGGCAGAGGAGCCACCATGGGGCCACAAGCCCTAGGGGTGCGACCAGGGGGTAGGCCGCGCAGGGCAGGCTTGTGGGACCAGGACAACTCCCCTAATCCTAATCTTCGGCCTATAAATTCCCAAATATTCCATCATTATCAAAACGAGCCATGAAAACACTTTTCCTCCGCCAAAAGCCTTCATTCTCGAGAGATCCAATCTTGGAGCCTTTTTTGGTAATTTGTCGGAGGGGGACTCGATCACGGAGGGCATCAACATCAACTCCATTGCCCCTCTGATGATGCGTAGTAGTTCACCACAGACCTTCGGGTCCATAGCTAGTAGCTAGATGGCTTCTTCTCTCTCTTTGCTCTTCAATACCATGTTCTTCATGATCTTCATGAAGATCTATCTGATGTAATACTCTTTTGCGATGTGTTTGTCGAGATCCGATGAATTGTGGGTTTATGTTCAGATTATCCATGAATATTATTTGAGTCTTTCCTGAATTCTTATATGCATGATTTAATATAGCAAGTTTCTTAGAGTTATTGGTTTGGTTTGGCCAACTATATTGGTAATTCTTGCAATGGAAGAAGTGCTTAGTTTTGGGTTCAATCTTGCGGTGTCCTCACCCAATGACAAAGTAGGGGCAGCGAGGCACGTATTGTATTGTTGCCATCAAGGGTAACAAGATGGGGTTTTCATCATATTGCTTGAGTTTATCCCTCTACATCATATCATCTTACCTAATGCGTCACTCTGTTCTTGATGAACCTAATACTCTAGATGCAGGCAGGAGTCGGTCGATGTGTGGAGTAATAGTAGTAGATGCAGAATCGTTTCGGTCTACTTGTCACGGACGTGATGCCTATATGCATAATCATTGCCTTGGATATCTTCATAATTATTCACTTTTCTATCAATTGCTCGACAATAATTTTTTCACCCACCGTAATACTTGCCATCATGAGATAAGCCATCTAGTGATTATACTTTCAGATCTAAAACCAAAAATACTAAAAATACTTGCTGCATTATTTTTACTTTTACTTTTACTTTCCATTCAAGCATCCTATTATATCTATCTCTATTATATCTCATCCTTGCAAGTACCCGTGAAGGGATTGACAAGCCCTTTATAGCGTTGGGTGCAAGAGTTTGAGTCTTTGTGCATGTACACCTATTGGTGACTCGCTTGTATCTCCTACTGGTTTGATACCTTGGTTCTCAAAAACTAAGGAAAATACTTATCTACTTTGCTCCATCAAACCGTTCCTCTTCACGGGAAACCAACACATGCTCGAGTAGTAGCAGTTACTAACCCGAAGGTGGTCAATGGACAAAGAATTAAACACTATATCTCACGTACGCCTATTAATGTTGAAAGCAGTGTTATCCAAACCATGCCACCGGAGGAATACATAAGAGAAACATTCCGAAATAGTCTAGAGTCTTAAAAAAAATAAGAGGTACGTGATACGGTAAGTAAACGGACTCCGTAAAATCCACGAAAATATTTTTTTATCAGTTTTAGAATATTTTCGAATTTAAGGAAATAAGAAATAAACCGGAAGGCAAACGAGGTGAGCACGATACACCAAGGCATGGTTGCCATCCCTGGCGTGCCCTGGTGGGTGGTGCCCACCTCGGGAACCTTCCCGACTCTGTTTTCCTTCCGTTTTCTTGATTTCCAAGAATAAAAAAAATCTCTATATATACCCCCAAATTGTTTTGACCACTGCATTGTGATATTTTCCTCTGTTCTTGTTTCGTGTTGTTTTCCTGACAGATCTGAAAATATGTCGTCTCAAGATTCGGAGGGAGAGAGCTATGTATCCAATTATGTTGTTGATCCAAAGATCTTTGGGGAAATTTACACCTACTTGTGGACTTCGTAGGAAGAAGAGGACACCTATCTAGAGGAAATAGAAGACGCTGGACTGACGCTGGCTCAGATGAAGATGAAGCTCCACTACCTCAACTTGGAGATATGCACGCGGAGTTCAAGAAGTCAAGAGGATATTGAAACTTGAGCAAGAGAATGACAATTTAAGGGAAGACAACTTCATCCTCAAGCATAAATTGGAGAAGAAGAATAATGCCTCATCGCCACCACCTTCATCATGTTCACCACCAAAGGAGACTTGAGTACATGGGTATGGGCACTCCCCTTGGCTTGAGCCAAGCTTCGGGGAGGTGCCCGGTATCATATCACCATCACTTTTTACCTTTGCTTTTTTATTTCGATACCTAGCTCTTGCGTGATCTAGTTGAATAAAACTTTAGTATGATCTATTTTCGAGTGCCAGTTTCATGATCTATCTATCTATGTAATCGAGTGAGAGTTATATAATAAAGTTTAGTTTGAGATTTTGGCCCTTTACTTTCTTGTTGCAATCATAATAAAAGAAAATAAATGGAAAAGATCATATGCTAATCTTATGGTGAGTAATGACATCACAATAAAGAAAAGTATAAGTGGTAAAATTTATTGGAGATTGGCAAACATAGCATTAGTCAATGATGCAATTCATGAAAGAATTAATTAGGTAAGAGAAGATTCACATGCAAATACACTATCATGGACATCTTTTATGATTATGAGCCCCCATTAAATATTACATGCCAAAATTGTTGACGTTGAACAAGGAAGACAATGTAATGATTTATGCTTGTTCATATTCACAAACAAGTTATATTGTCATAGATCCTTCAACATGTGGTGCTTGCTCAATATCTTTGCTAGCCAAAAATTCCACACTAAGTAGAAATACTACTTGTCCATCCAAAAACCCCAAACCCAAATGCATTTTTGAGAGTCCACCATACCTACATATGGATTGAATAAGATCCTTCATGTAAGTTGTCATCAGTGCATCAAGGTAATAAGAATTGCTTCTAAAAGTGGTGGATCAATTAGTGTAAGAGAAAATTGAGCGTTGCACGAACTTGTGATGGCAAAGTAATAAAAGCGATAGACTACATTATAAAGGTTTCTATCACAAGGGGAAATACAACGTGACGTTCTTTTGCGTTAAGGGATTTGACATACAAATTAAAAAGCGCATGACAACCTTTGCTTCCCTTTGTGAAGGGCCTATCTTTTACCTTTATGCATTTACTTTTATGCAAGAGTCAAAGTATTCTTCCCTATTCCTTTTTATTTTTCTCCTTTTGCAAGCATCATGTGGTGAGGAAAGATCTAGGCATATATATCCAGTTGGATATGAGTGAGCACGAGTTATTATTGTTGAAATCACCCATGAGGTGAATACGTTGGGAGGCGAAACTATAAGCCCCCATCTTTCTATGCGTCCGGTTGAAACTTTTTTCTCATGGGTATGTTGTGAGTGTTAGCAATCATAGAATACTAAGTGATGGTTGAGTATGTGGACGTGCCAAAAGGCTCCTACATAAGACCCTTCCTGAAAATATGATGAATTGTAGTTGCAAAGTTTACTGAGAACATAGTTTGTTGGTTTTCAATAAGGTTTATGCTTTATACTTGTATGTTGTGATGAATTATTACTTGCTTATAAGAAGTCATATGATGTTGTTATGAAATTAAAGTTTTATGAGAAAGTTTTATGTTCATTTTTGTTGCTGTTATAACAATAAACCTGATGGTACTATGTCCATATTTTGTTTTTTATCGACACCTCTCTCTCAAACCATGTGGACATGTTCTTCGATATCGACTTTCGCTTGAGGACAAGCGAGGTCTAAGCTTGGGGGAATTGATACGTCCATTTTGCATCATGTTTTCCTACTATTATTTATAATGTTTTATGCATAATAATGCTTTCGGGAGTAATTCTACTGCCTTGTCTCTCATAATTTGCATGGTTTACACAAAGAGGGAGATATCGGTAGCTGGAATTTGGGACCTGAAAAAAGCATGTCACGGATACCTATTATGCACAACCCCAATGAAGCTAAAAAATTTACGAAGAATTTTTGTGGAAATAATGAAAAATACTAGACCAAAAAACTACCAGAGTGGGGCCACCAGGTGAGGAACACCCACCAGGGCGCGCCAGCCCCCCAGGCATGGCCTGGTGGGTGGTGCTCACCCTGGCCCAATTCCGGAGCCCATCTTCTCGTATAAATTCCCAAAAAACCTAAAAAAATAATGGGAGGACTTTCAGGATGAGGCGGTCCCGTCTTGAGGCGGAACTTGGGCACGAGCACTTTTGCCCTCCAGTGAAGCGATTCCGACGAGGGAACTTCCCTCCCGGAGGGGGAAATCGAAGCCATCGTCATCACCAACAACACTCTCCTCTTCGGGAGGACTTTCTTCATCAACATCTTCAACATCACCATCTCCTCTCAAACCATAGTTCATCTCTTGTGTTCAATCTTTGTACCGGAACCTCATGGTACCTGTAGATGACTAGTAGTGTTGATTACCTTGTTTAGTTGACTGTTATATGATTTATTTGGTGGAAGATTATATGTTCATATACATTATGCTATTCAATACACCTCTGATCTTGAGCATGCACATTATTTGTGAGTAGTTACCTTTGTTCTTGAGGTCACGAGAGAAGTCATGTTGCAAGTAATCATGCGAATTTGATATGTTTTCGATATTTTGATGATACGTATGTTGTGATTCCCTGGTGTCATGTGAACGCCGACTACATGACACTTCACCATCCTTGGGCCTATGTAACACCCTGGTGTCAGTGCTACAGTGATGACATAATTAAGCTACAGTAATGACATGGTCAACAACTAATTATTTTTCTAAGTGGAATATGATCGAGATGGAATTTCAAATTCCAATTCAAAATCCCATTCAAATGCTTTATAGTTTCAAGTGACAAATTTAAATCCCCAAACATCAAATATAAAATGTCGCATGCTTGTGAAAAATTCCAAAATAAATAATGTTAGGGAAAACAACATCACCAAGATTCTGGTGTGGCCCCCACAATTAATAACAATAGCTGAAAATATTTTTAAATCAATTTAAATTCAAATTGAAAATACAAACAATTTCAAATAATCCCCAAAGTTGTTGTGGACCTTTGGAATAATGCATATTGTTTTGTGGACCATGTTCCACATTTTTGCTAAGGCAAATGGTGACTAAAAATAAATGAAAAAGAAATTGGAAAAAGGAAAACAAAAACAAAAAAGGGCCCATGGCACTGGACCGAGTCCACAGTGCGGCCCAGGCCCACTCCCCACCATAAACTTCCTTTGTGGCGACCAGAGCGGTCGCTACAGAGCGCCGACCGTGCCCGTCGCTGCCGGACCAGCTTGCCGGCGACAGCGAGGGGATAAGACCGCCACCGCAGCTCCCTCTTGCTTCCCTCAAAACCCTAGATCCTTTAGATCCCCCCTCTCGAGCTCCCTGCCTCCACTCTCTCCAGCCCAAGCGCCGTCGCCACCATGGACATCGGTTAGCCGCGGCCACCGTCACCTCCGAGCCCAGCCGTCGCGTCCATGAGCTCCGCCGTGACCTCCTCTACCCTCTCAACCACGAGCTCGAGCTCGGGGAGCTCTGCATCGCCATCTCCGCCTCGGCTTCAACCTCGGGACCCAAAGATCACCGCTGTCGATTCGCTCCACCACGCCTCCCCCGAGCCCACTTGAGCACATCTGTAGGCGCCCAGTGAGCTCTGCCTCCCTCTCTTCTCTTCCCCGTGCGATTAGGCCACCATAGCAAGCCTCCCCTGTACTCGAGCTCTGCCGTCCTCCATTAGCGACGTGCTCGCTCCGTGTGTGCCCCTGGCAGCCTGTGCGTGCTATAGGCACGCTCTAGGGCGTCCCCTGCGTTGATCCCACGTGCTAGCTAGGTTGGTTTTGCCTCCGTTGCTCGTAGCCATCGCCGCCCGAAGCTATTGCCGCCGCCTCAAGGTGGCAATATTCCCCGTGGGGACGGGTACCCGCGGGGATTTACCCATCGTGGAGCGGGGATGGGGGACAAATTTACCCCATGGATATTGTTTGGTG
This sequence comes from Hordeum marinum, assembly GCA_022496015.1. Taxonomy (NCBI): domain Eukaryota; kingdom Viridiplantae; phylum Streptophyta; class Magnoliopsida; order Poales; family Poaceae; genus Hordeum; species Hordeum marinum. The sequence continues at coordinate 211,986,577 of CM039672.1, read as the reverse complement.
GGTACCCGTTAGTCTCACGGGGCGGGGATGGGGATGAAATTCCCCCCGTGGGTACTCCATGGTACCTGAAAAACTATGACACGCATACTAAAAATGCATAATATATAAATTAAAACCTAGATATTTCACACAATTATATTTTTCCACCTCTCCCAACAACCATGCCTTCTTCAATCTCACCTTTCCCAGTCAGTCTTGAGATCTCCATGGATACCCGACGGGTACCGGGTACCCGTTATTGACGGGGATGGGGGGTGTTTTGTCCCCGCTAAGCTTAACGGGGATCGCGGGTATGGGGATTGGCGGGGATCATGGTGGGGATGGTGGAGTCATCCCCGGTCATCCCCGTCCCTGTTGCCACCTTGACCGTCGCAGGCGACGTAGCGCTCGCTATGCCCTGCCGTTCATTCATCTGTCACATGCTCCTAGCATGATGAACATGGAACTTTCCCCTCCGATTCGACTATCCGATAAATCCGTGGACCCGAGAAATATCGTCAGGTATTCTCCCGCTCCGTCTGATACGTGTAGTATTGCGTTAGTGCATACCTAGATCTGCATATTGCCATGAAATGCATCGTGGTGCACCTGTTTGCTTTATATTATTGTTTCTCCCCCTCTTCTCTCCAGTAGACCCCGAGACTGACGATGCTGCCAAGTACGACTACGCCCCTGACGACCAACCTTTTGTAGCAGAGCAGCAAGGCAAGCAAAAAAACCTTGAGCATTCTGATATCACCCACCTCTCTCCCTCTTATTCTTGCATTAGAATTTTTCTACTATTTTAGCTAGCTCCTATTCTGATGCATAGCCTGTTTTTGATGAACTGTTACTATTCCTATAATCATACAACTACTTAGTATAGGTTGGTTAGTGAACCCCCAGTGACCCCTTAGTCCCACTTGCCCCTGCTTCTTCATCGACGACCCGACGACTTGACGACTCAAAGACTCGGTCAACTGATCGACAAACCAGACCCCCCTCACATCACCCCCCCCCCTTAGTTGTGCGACTCTGTAGTGCTACTATTGAGTACTGAGGATGAAACCTCGTGAAGTACTCATGATGCTAGCCCTGTAGTGCAGCTAGTCGGTCGTGGTTATCGAGGGTGATTCCTCCTTCACCATTCCCGACGATGTCTCTGTCGTGCAACCCCTCAAGTGTGGGACCCTCGAGGGTGATTCCTCTAAGTCCACCTTGACGGTTACATCGAGCGGGGACCATTGAGGGTGATTCCTCAGTTCCCGTCTTGATGTTGTATCCACACAACCTCTATGACTTGTTACCGAAATACTACTGAAAGACGGGTCGGCCCAAGGGTGCCCCCGAGAGAAAGATTTGGTGGGATGCGCCATAAGGCATTCGTGAGATGTGGTGGGGTGCACCGGTAAGGCACCCGAGAATTATTGGCAGGGTGATGGGCTACATTATGGTTTGCGCTTGCCCTGCATTAATAAAATGCTAATTGGTTGGGTATTTGATCTGAGTTGCCCGTTGACCTTTTATGCACTAAACCTTCACGTGGCAGAAGTTATGGATGCTCAACGTCGTTGTATCAGCCGAAGCTCTTCAGGCGTCAACAATGGAGCGGCACGCGTCGAATTGGGCTGGAAGGTATAGCTCCCGGACCGAGTGTAGTAGGTCTGCTTTCGGCCGCGTTCGCATTGTGCAGGAGTGCAAGGGCAAGTGGGCCCATGAACCTGCGCGCTTAGGAGTTAGATCGACGAGTTGGCCTCTTCGTTGAGCCTAGGTGGGGCGACGATGTTTTGGATCCCGAGGCCGGGCATTAGCCCGGAAAGTGTGTCCGGCCGGAGGTGATCAAACGTGTTGGAAATGCGGTGCACCCCTGCAGGGAAGAAATTATCTATTCGAATAGCCATGTCCACGGTAACAGGACGACTTGGAGTTGTACCTTGACCTTATACAACCATAATTGTGATTTTCTTTAAATGAATGTGGCTCCGGGATTGCTTCCTTGCAGGGAGTCAAGGAAGAATCTCTACGCATGGTTACTTAATAAAATTGCTACAATAATATGACTATATGTGAGTTATCTGTCTACTCTCTTCTAATGCTGCAAGATGCTAAAGATGCTAGTCTTCGATAGGACTAGGCCTTCCGCCCTATTCTCGCTTTCTACAGTCAGTCCAGATATAACTCCACCCCTTGATAATGATGCATACTTAGCATAGTTCTGATGTCAGTCTTGCGAGTACTTTTGGATGAGTACTCACTGCTTCTTTGCTTTCTCTTTCCCCCTCGATGCGACTCTGCGTTCAGACGATGGAGCCCAGGAGATGGAGTACGCCGGGGACGACTACTACACCATCGTAGGAGCCTACTACTATGTGGAGGTGGCCCCCGACCAGCAGTAGGATAGGAGGTTCCCAGGCAGGAGGCCTCGCCTCTTTCGATGCATGTTATGTTTGTGCTAGCCTTCTTAAGGCAAAACTTGTTTAAATTATGTCTGTACTCAGATATTTTTTGCTTCCGCTGACTCGTGCTTGTCGAGCTTTGTATTCGAGCCCTCGAGGCCCCAGCTTGTAATATGAAGCTGTATGACTTTAATTTTGTGTCTAGAGTTGTGTTGTGATATTGATTAGTGAGTCCCTGATCTTGGTCGTACGCTTTGCGTGTATGTTTAGCGTACGGTCGAAATTGGGGGCGTCACAAGTTGGTATCAGAGCCGACTGCCTGTAGGTAGCCCCCTTTCCAACTCCATGGCCGAAGTTGAGTCTAGTACTTGAAAAAACTTTTACTAACATTGTTGTGTGGCTTACGAGCCCACATCTCAATCGGGTGGTATTAGGATCTTTTATTCCTCGTCTATAGTCTGGGTTCTGATCTCTCTCCTCTTTCGGGTTAAAGATTTTGTTAACTCTAACATTAGGTTCTCGTGATCACATCCACTGGAGATTTGTTTCGCCGACAATTGTTTCCTTTGAAATTATAATGCACACATTGTCATTTGACATCTTAAATCTTCCTGTTACAGATGCATCCCGATAGGCAGATCGTCCGTCTGACCTTCGCGCACGATACGACTGGGTTCCCGGCCATTCTGGTCGACCTCTTGAAGAAGTTGGGATATCGCTGGTACCCCGAGTACACTGTTTACAAGGACTACCGCGAGTTCAACCAGGAACAGTATGAGGCTGTGATGGTTATCTGGGATCGACAGGACCTCTCCATCACCGAGCTACACTCCTTCTATGGCATTGGAGTGACTGTCGAGATGACCGTACAGGATGCTGCTTATGCTGCTATTGTTCGACTCCGTGCAGCAAACTCTTGTTTGGAGGAGACGGCATATCGATACATTCCGTATGTTCCTGCTAGAGTTGATACTGCCGTCGATGCTGAGGTCTTGGCCCCTTTTGCAGGGCAGCGCAGCGACCGATCCTACACTGATGTCTGCACCCCCTACGGGAGTCGTTGTTACGACCCATAGGTTTTGGTTCAGTTCACTGAGGCATTGGATCGCACTGTCGGGGCTCTTAACGTCGAGCTGTACACCACCCGTGATCATCTTTATCGGGCTTTGGCGCATTTGTTGCCAGCAGTCACCACGGGGATACATCCGGAGAACATCCTTTACCCGCCTCGGACTGCGTTTCCTCTAGGTCTTGAGTGGCCTGATGTTTGAGGTCGTGTTCTGGCACGTGGACCTGCGCTCCCGCTCAGTATGCAGCGTATACTCAGAGTTTGCACGGGATGTAGAACCCTGCCACCAGCTTCAACATTCAGGGTCATCTGCAATTCCGTGGGTTCTTCCGTTGTCCCCGACGTTGATGTAGCTTTTCGCTATGTCCGTTGTTGTATCCCTCTATCACGTGCCTGCGTGCCGCCTAGTTGTTTAGGTTAATTTCATGCCAAACCTATCGTCTATGTTGTAACAAAATTATGGTTTGTAATAGACCTATGTATGGATCTGTATGTTGAATTCGAACTACTATGTCGTATCTATTGCACTTCCTTCATTGAGCAATTTACTTCATAAATAACTCATTGTCTTTGCAAATGCCCAATGGTAAAATACCACTGTTAATTGTTTCGACGGAATGGTTAGGCCAGCTGGTCATGGTCGTGGTGCAGCTGACCACCCACCGCCACCTGAATACATGGCTGGTATGATGTAGCAGTTTGAACTGAATCGCCAGTTTATGCAAGGGCTTATGGACCAGTTCCCAAGGCCGAACATGAATCAACAGCCAGCCCCAATGACTCTACAAGACTTCATGCACATCAACCCTGCAATCTACCGCAGCTCAACTCAGCCCCTTGACGCAGATGACTAGCTCCATAACATCACTTATGAGCTAGAATCTTCAGGCGTCCTAGAGGCTAGCTATGTCACCTTTGCCTCGTACTTTCTTAAGGGTCCCACTGCTTAATGGTGGGATAGTCACAGGCGCTCACAGCCTGTTGGAACAATCATCACCTGGCCGGAGTTCCAAGCTGCATTCCGTGCTCGCCATATTCCTCGGGGAATGATGGACAAGAAGAAGCGTGAGTTCTGCAATCTCGTCCAGGGCAACAAGACTATGGATGCTTATCAACGGGAATTTCTGGACTTATCTCGCTATGCTGAAGAAGACGTTGCAATTGATGCTCATAGGCAGGAGAAGTTCCATGAAGGCCTCCACCCTGATATCAAACTGGCCCTCCTTGTTCAGGAGTTTGACAACTTCGCCACCTTGGTGAACAAGTCCATAATAGTGGAAACAGGTCTGCACGACTACAAGGACAGCAGCAAGCGCAACCGTGGCATGGGCTCATCTTTAGGCTCAGCAAGTCAGAAGCACAAGATCTGGATTCCCCACAACATGTACCATGCACCTGCTCCTGCTCCAAGGCCGTCCTATGCTGCACCTCGTCTGCCTCCACCCCCAACTAGGCTGCCGAGGCTCCCAGCTCCGCCACCCCGAGCTCCTGTTCCTCCTTCTCGTCCTGAGGATGGGTTGTGCTTCAAGTGTGGTTGTCCAGGACACCGTTCTAGAGAATGCAGGCAAAATCAGAATCAACTTGCACTGCCTTCCAACCAACCCCGCAACAACAATGTCAGGCCTGCTCAGGGACGTGTTCAAGTTAACAATGTTGATCTGAATGAAGCTCAAGACCAGCCTGCTACTGTGATGGGTACCCTTCTCGTCAACTCAGTACCAGCTTCTGTATTGTATGATATAGGAGCATCACATTCTTTTATGTCTGAAGATTTTGCATACATGCATGGCATTAAGTACGATGACATGAACACCCCAATAGTGGTAAACACCCCCGCTGGCCAATGTCAAACCTCCATGTTTTGTCCAGATGTCCCCATTGAAATAGAAGGACTGGAATTCCATGCTTCCCCCATTTTATTGAAGTCCTTCAAGATCGACCTTATTTTTGGAATGGATTGGTTGAAAGCACATACAGCTTCTGTCGTTTGTGACGCCAAAACTATCCACCTCCTGCATCCTTCTAATGAGATAGTCAGTTACCATGCTCATCTTGTTCGGGATGCTGAAGCCTGACTATATGCCATGAATGCATTAAATGAGTCACCTCTTGAGGGGATTGAAAACATTCTAGTTGCCCGGGATTTCCAAGATGTTTTTCCGGAAGAACTCCCAGGGATTCCCCCTGTTAGAGCTTTCGAGTTTATCATCGACTTGGTACCTGGTACCACTCCTATAGCCAAGCGTCCGTATAAGATGCCACCACATGAACTCCTTGAACTTAAGCAAGAAATTGACAATTCGCTATGGTTGGGTTTCATTCGTCCAAGTTCCTCTGCTTGGGGAGCACCTTCTCTCTTTGTTAAGAAGAAGGATGGGACAAACCGTCTGGTCCAGGATTATCGACCAATCAACCAAGCTACAATTCAGAACAAATACCCACTTCCTCGGATCAATGATTTGTATGATCAACTTGCTAGTGCCTCAATTTTCTCTAAGCTCGACTTGAGGTTGGGTTACCATCAGATCCGTGTTCGTGAAGAGGATATTCTGAAGACCGCATTTGTTACTCGTTATGGTTCATACGAGTACACCGTCATGTCTTTTTGGTTTACCCAATGCTCCAGCAAATTTCTCTCATTTAATGAATTATATCTTCATGGACTACCTCGACAAATTCGTCGTGGTTTATTTGGATGATATTCTGGTATTTTCCAAGAATAAGGAAGAGCATGCTGAACATCTTCGTTTTGTACTAGAAAGACTTCGGAAACATTAGCTATATGCCAAGTATTCCAAGTGTGAGTTCTGGATGGACGAAGTCACCTACCTTGGTCATGTGATCTCCAAGGATGGTATTGCGGTCAACCCTGAACTAGTTCAGGCTATTCTTGACTAGGCTCCCCCAAAGAATGCCAACCAAGTCAGAAGTTTTCTCGGTCTCGCCAGCTATTGTCATCGATTTGTCGAGAACTTCTCCAAGATTGCAAAGCCCTTAACCAATCTGCTTCACAAAGGCGTTCAATATGAGTGGACAGAAAAATGTCAGGAGAGCTTCCAGGCACTTAAGGACAAATTGTCGTCTACACCAGTGCTTGCTCCTCCGGATACCTGTAAGGACTTTTTCATTTATTGTGACGCTTCGCCTCAGGGAATAGGTTGTGTCCTAATGCAAGAACGCAAAGTGGTTGCTTATCCATCTCGTCAATTGCGTCCTCATGAAGAGAACTACCCAGTTCATGACCTTGAACTTGCTGCAGTAATTCATGCACTGAAAGAGTGGCGGCAATATCTTGTTGGTAATCAATGCGAGATCTACACCGATCACCAAAGTCTGAAGTACTTGTTTACTCAGACATATTTGAATCTCCGTCAATAGAGATGGATGGAGCGCATAGCAGATTACAACGTGGGAATTTCTTATACCCCTAGCAAGGCTAATGTAATGGCTGATGCTTTGAGCCATAAGTCATACTACAACCACCTTCAGGTCCACAAGGTTCACATCCTTCTTCAAGAAGAATTTTGCAAGCTGAACCTCCATATTGTTCCTCGGGGTTACCTTGTTCCCCCTCGTGAAGAGTTACGCAAGATGAACCTTCGTGTTGTTAACCAGGGTTCTTTGAGTAACCTGGTTGTTGAACCAGATCTCGTAGGCGGTACTAAAACAATGCAGGGCTGTGACGATGAAGTCAATAGGTTTAAATACTATCTGTCGGAAGGTAAACCCTCATGTTTCACCATTGCTGATGATGGTGTTGTGTACTTCAAGGGACGCTTATTCGTTCCAACAAAAAGGGAAAACCTGAATATGACTGATAGAATACTGAAAGAAGCTCATGATACTCCGTTGTCTATTCATCCGGGTAGTACCAAGATGTACCAAGACATCCGTCAAAGGTTCTGGTGGTCAAATATGAAACAAGACATTGCTCGCTATGTTTTAGAATGTGACACTTGTCATCATATCAAAGCGGAACATCAGAAGCCTGCTGGAACTCTGCAACCTATTTCTATTCCTGAATGGAAATGGGATCATGTTGAAATGGACTTCGTCACTGGCTTTCCCAGGTCGCAGAAGGGTAATGATGTTGTTCTTGTTGTACTTGACCGGCTGTCCAAAGTTACACATTTTTTGGCTGTCAAGGAAACTATTACTGCTAGTCAGCTAGCAGATCTTTACATGTCCAGAGTTGTTTCCCTCCACGGTATTCCATTGGTGATTTTCAGACCATGGCAGTTTATTCACTTCAATATTCTAGGCAAGTTTCCAGGAAGCCATGGGAACTCATTTGTCCTTCAACACCGCTTTTCACCCTCAATCTCAGGGACAAGTTGAAAGAGTCAATTAGATTCTCGAAGACATGCTTCGAGCTTGTGTCATTTCTTTTGGCAAGAAATGGGAGGAATCTCTCCCGTATGCTGAGTTCTCCTACAACAATAGCTATCAAGCTACACTGAAGATGGCTCCTTTTGAAGTATTATATGGACGTAGGTGTCGGACTCCTCTGAATTGGTCAGAAACTGGGGAACATACACTTATCGGTCCAGATATTATCCAACATGCGGAAGATCAAGTCTGCATTATTCATGCAAATCTGAAGGCTACTCAGTCTCGTCAGAAGAGTCAGTATGACCGTCATCACAAGGATATGGTCTATCAACCTAGAGAAAAGGCCTATCTTCGAGTCACGCTAATGAGAGGTACACACAGTTTCAGGATCAAGGGCAAGCTAGCTCCTCGATATATTGGTCCTTTCACTGTTCTCGAAAGGCATGGTAAAGTGGCATATCAACTGGAACTACTGCCAAACCTTTCTCAGGTTCACGATGTGTTCCATGTGTCACAGCTTCGTCGCTGCTTCAAGGATCCTATCCGAGTAGTGGACCAGGATATGTTTGAATTGCAACAAGACCTTTTTTACGAAGAATAACTAGTCCGCATTCTTGATGAAACCGAACGTCGGACTCGTCAGAAGGTTACCAAGTTCTTCAATGTGCAGTGGTCAAATCATTCTGAAGATGAAGCCACTTGGGAACGCGAAGATCATCTTCGTGCAGAATACCCCGGGCTTTTTCCTTCTACTTCTTAATTCTCGGGACGAGAATTCTTGTTAGGAGGGGAGAGTTCTAACACCCTGGTGTCAGTGCTATACTGATGATGTAATTAAGCTACAGTAATGGCATGGTCAGCAACAAATTATTTTGCTAAGTCGAATATGATCAAGATGGAATTTCAAATTCCAATTCAAAATCCCATTCAAATGCTCTATAGTTTCAAGTGACAAATTTAAATCCTCAAACATCAAAGATAAAATGTTGCATGCTTGTGAAAAAATCCAAAATAAATAATGTTAGGGAAAACAACATCACCAAGATTCTGGTGTGGCCCCCACCATTAATAACAGTAGCTGAAAATATTTTTAAATCAATTTAAATTCAAATTCAAAATACAAACAATTTCAAATAATCCCCAAAGTTGTTGTGGACCTTTGGAATAATGCATATTGTTTTGTGGACCATGTTCCACATTTTTGCTAAGGCAAATGGTGACTAAAAATAAATGAAAAAGAAATTGGAAAAAGGAAAACAGAAAGAAAAAAAAGAAAGAAAAAAAGAAAAGGGCCCGTGGCACTGGACCGAGTCCACAGTGCGGCCCAGGCCCACTCCCCACCGTCGCCTTCCTCTGTAGCGATGAGAGCGGTCGCTATAGAGCGCCGACCGCGCCCGTCGCCGCCGGACCAGCTCGCCGGCGACGAAGAGGGGATAGGACCGCCACCGTGGCTCCCTCTTGCTCCCCCCCGAAACCCTAGCTCCTTCAGATCCCCCCTCTCGAGCTCCCTGCCTCCACTCTCTCCAGCCCGAGCGCCGCCACCGCCATGGACGTTGGTTAGCCACGGCCACATTCACCTCCGAGCCCGGCCGTCGCGTCCACGAGCTCTGCCGTGACCTCCTCGACCCTCTCGACCACGAGCTCGAGATCGGAGAGCTCTGCATCGCCATCTTCGCGTCGTCTTCAACCACGGGACTCGAAGATCGCGATCGTCGATTTGCTCCACCATGCCTCCCCCGAGCCCACTTGAGCACATCTGCAGGCGCCCAGTGAGCTCCGCCTCCCGCTCTTCTCTTCCCCGTGCGATTAGGCCACCATAGCAAGCCTTCCTTGTACCCGAGCTCTGCCATCCGCCATTGGCGACGTGGTCACGCCGTGCGTGCCCCTAGCATCCCGTGCGTGCTATAGGCGCGCTCTAGGGCATCCGCTGCGTCGATCCCCCGCGCTAGCTAGGTCGATTTCGCCTCCATTTGCTCGTAGCCATCGCTGCTCAATGTTGTTGCCCCCACCGGTGACACAGCGCTCGCCACGGCCTGCCGTTGCTCGTCCCGAGGCCTGGGATGGATCGGCGGCTCCTCCCGCTTTCGAACGTGCCCGGCCGCGCACCAAATGGCCCACCGTGGAGCATTTCCGAGCTCGTCGGAGCTGGTCGGCGACGCTTTGGCACTGGCCACCGACGTGGCACACCTGGGGTCCACCCCAGGGTCACTGCCAACAGGCCCCATGGGCCCCAATGACTGGGTTGACCCAGTCAACGTGCTCACTTGGCACCCGTGTGCCACTGACATATGGGGCCCAACACCCCTGTGTAAATGACAGGTGGGCCCCCTGTCAGCTGGCTAATTAGCTAATTAAGTTAATTAAAAATAATTAATTTAGATTAAATAGTCATTGACATATGGGCCCCACTCCCTAATTAATCTGTTTAGTTTAGTTTAATAAACTGGAATTGGTCTTTGTCAATGACATGTGGCCCCCACATGTTAGGTCTGACCCGGCCAGCCCCTGTTGACTACTGATGTAGTGATGATGTCATGCTGACGTCATAAAGCAATTTTCGAATTAATAATAATCTGTTAAATTCCAGAAATTAATAAAAACTTTAGAAAATCATATCTTTTAAACCGTAGCTCAGATGAAAATAATTTATATATGAAAGTTGATCAGAAAAATACCACGAATCCAAATATGCCATTCATTCATCTCTCAAATGCTCCTAGCATGATGAACATGGAACTTTCCCCTCCGATTCGACTGTCCGATAAATCCGTGGACCCGGGAAATATCGTCAGGTATTCTCCCGCTCTGTCTGATGCGTGTAGTATTGCGTTAGTGCATACCTAGATCTGCATATTGACATGTCACGCATCATGGTGCACCTGTTTGCTTTATATTTATTGTTTCTCCCCCCCTCTTCTCTCCGGTAGACCCCAAGGCTGACGCTGCTGCCGAGTACGACTACGCCCCTGACGACCAGCCTTTTGCAGCAGAGCAGCAAGGCAAGTAAAACCCCCTTGAGCATTCCGATATCACCCACCTCTCTCCCTCTTATTCTTGCATTAGAATTTTGCTACTGTTTTAGCTAGCTCCTATTCTGATGCATAGCCTATTTTTGATGAATTGTTACTATTCCTGTAATCATACCAACTGCTTAGTATAGGTTGGTTAGTGAACCCCCAGTGACCCCTTAGTCCCAGTTGCCCCTGCTTCTTCATCGACGACCCGATGACTCGACAACTCGAAGACTCGGTCAACTGACCGACAAACCAGACCCCCCCTCACATCACCCCCTTAGTTGTGCGACTCTGCAATGCTACTATCGAGTATCGAGGGTGACACCTCGTGAAGTACTCATGATGCTAGCCCTGTAGTGCAGCTAGTCGGTCATGGTTATCGAGGGTGATTCCTCCTTCACCATTCCCGATGATGTCTCTGTCGTGCAACCCCTCAAGTGTGGGACCCTCGAGGGTGATTCCTCTAAGTCCACCTTGACGGTTACATCGAGCGGGGACCATTAAGGGTGATTCGTCAGTTCCCGTCTTGATGTTGTATCCACACAACCTCTATGACTTGTTACCGAAATACTACTAAAAGACGGGTCGGCCCCAAGGGTGCCCGCGAGAGAAAGATTTGGTGGGATGCGCCGTAAGGCATTCAGGAGATGTGGTGGGGTGCGCCGGTAAGGCACCCGAGAGTTATTGGCGGGGCGGCGGGCTGCATTATGGTTCGCGCTTGCCCCACATTAATAAAATGCTAATGGGTTGGGTATTTGATCTGAGTTGGTCGTTGACCTTTTACGCACTAAACCTTCACGTGGGAGAAGTTATGGGTGCTTAGCGTCATTGTATCAGCCGAAGCTCTTCAGGCGTCAGCAATGGAGCGGCACGCGTCGAATTGGGCTGGAAGGTATAGCTCCCGGACCGAGTGTAGTAGGTCTGCTTCCGGCCGCGTTCGCATCGTGCAGGAGTGCAAGGGCAAGTGGGCCCATGAACCTGCGTGCTTAGGAGTTAGACCGACGAGTTGGCCTCTTCGTTGAGCCTAGGTGGGGCGACAATGTTTTGGATCCTGAGGCCGGGCATTAGCCCGGAAAGTGTGTCCGGCCGGAGGATCAAACGTGTTGGAAATGCGGTGCACCCCTGCAGGGAAGAAATTATCTATTCGAATAGCCATGTCCACGGTAACAGGACGACTTGGAGTTGTACCTTGACCTTATACAACCATAATTGTGATTTACTTTAAATGAATGTGGCTCCGGGATTGCTTCCTTGCAGGGAGTCAAGGAAGAATCTCTACGCATGGTTACTTAATAAAATTGCTACAATAATATGACTATATGTGAGTTATCTGTCTACTCTCTTCTAATGCTGCAAGATGCTAAAGATGCTAGTCTTCGATAGGACTAGGCCTTCCGCCCTATTCTCGCTTTCTACAGTCAGTCCAGATATAACCCCACCCCTTGATAATGATGCATACTTAGCATAGTTCTGATGTCAGTCTTGCGAGTACTTTTGGATGAGTACTCATTGCTTCTTTGCTTTCTCTTTCCCCCTCAATGCGACTCTATGTTCAGACGATGGAGCCCAGGAGATGGAGTACGCCGGGGACGACTACTACACCATCGCTGGAGCCTACTACTACGTGGAGGCGGCCCTCGACCAGCAGTAGGATAGGAGGTTCCTAGGCAGGAGGCCTTGCCTCTTTCGATCTGTGTTATGTTTGTGCTAGCCTTCTTAAGGCAAAACTTGTTTAACTTATGTCTGTACTCAGATATTTTTTGCTTCCGCTAACTCATGCTTGTCGAGCTTTGTAATTGAGCCCTCGAGGCCCCTGGCTTGTAATATGAAGCTGTATGACTTTAATTTTGTGTCTAGAGTTGTGTTGTGATATTGATTATTGAGTCCCTGATCTTGGTTGGATGCATTGCGTGTATGTTTAGCGTACGGTCAAAATTGGGGGTGTCACAGCCTAAGGGAATGCATTATGGAGTAGTTATTAGATGATGGGTTGCTAGAGTGACCGAAGCTTAAACTCTAGTTTATGCGCTACTTCGTAAGGGGCTTATTTGGGTCCACATGTTTAATGCTATGGTTAGACTTTGTCTTAGTACATTTCTCGTAGTTGCGGATGCTTGCGAGGGTGTTAATCATAAGTAGGTTGTTAGTTCAAGTAAGAACATCACCTTAGCACTGGTCCACCCACATATCAAATTATCAAAGTAGCGAACACGAATCAAACCAACATGATGAAAGTGACTAGATGAAATTCCCGTGTACCCTCAAGAACACTTTGCTTATCATAAGAGATAGTTTTGACATGTCCTTTGCCACAAAAGGATTGGGCTACCTTGTTGCACCTTACCTATTGTTACTGTTACTTGCTCGTTAAAAATTACCTCGCTTTCAAACTACTTGCTACTTACAATTTCAGTGCTTGAAGAAATTACCTATCTGAAACCCGCTTATCATTTCCTCCTACTCCTCGTCGGGTTTGACACTCTTCTTATCGATAGGACTATGTTAATTCTTGAGCTTGCGTTGGTTTTCCCTTGAAGAGGAAAGGGTGATAGAAAAAAGTAGATAAGTATTTTCCTCAGTTGTTGAGAACCAAGGTATCAATCTAGTCGGAGGAACAAGCAAGTCACCAATTTATGCACCTACACAAACAATCAAACACTTACACCTAACGCTATCAAGGGATTGTCAATCCCTTCATGATTACTTGCAAGGATTAGATCTGGTAGAGATAGATATGGAAGATTGCGAGAAGTAAAAGGTAAATAAAATTGCAGCAAGGGATGTTTGGTATTTTTGGTATATAGATCTGAAAGTATAATGTGGAAAATAGACCAAGGAGCCATAGGTTTCACTAGAGGCTTCTCTCTTGAAGGAAAATAATAAGGTGGGTGAACAAATTACTGTCGAGCAATTGATAGAAAAGAGCATAGTTATGACGATATCCAAGGTAATGATTATGCATATAGGCATCACGTCCGTGTCAAGTAGACCGAAGCGATTCTGCATTTACTACTATTACTCCACACATCGACCGACTCCTGCCTGCATCTAGAGTATTAAGTTCATGAAGAACAGAGTGACGCATTAAGTAAGATGACATGATGTAGAGGGATAAACTCAAGCAATATGATGAAAAAACCATCTTTTTATCCTTGATGGCAACAATACAATACGTGCCTCGCTACCGCTACTATGTCACTGGGTTTAGGACACCATAAGATTGAACCCAAAACTAAGCACTTCTCCCATTGCAAGAATTACCAATCTAGTTGGCCAAACCAAACCAATAACTCAAAGAGACTTGAAAAGGTATGAAATCATGCATATAAGAGTTCAGAGAAGAACCAAATAATATTCATAGATAAGCTGATCATAAACCCACAATTCATCGGATCTCAACAAACACACTACAAGAGTATTACATCAGATAGATCCCCATGAAGATCATGGAGAACATGGTATTGAAGAACAAAGAGAGAGAAGAAGCCACTAGCTATTAGCTATGGACCCGTAGTGTTGGGTTCTACCGTAGGTGCATCGCATGCAAATCAAAATTTTCCTACGTGCAGAACATCCAAGAACATGCTACGGAGATGGATCACAGTTCATTACCACTAGACGTGCAGTGCCGTGCAGTGGAAGTAAAGTTGGGGCAGCGCGTTTGCGTGGTCCATCTCATCCTCGTCCGATCTCCCTCGAACTGCCGGCCCGATCTCCCTCGAACAGGTTTGTCGGAGCGACGCAAGTGCACTGTCTCTAACGGTATCCGCGTGTGCAGGAGGAACACCATGTGGCGGATGGGTGTGCTGCACCTCCACTATATATAGGCATCCGGCATGGGCTCAACTCTTGGGCCTCATACGGATCCTAAAGCCCATGTGTTCCTTCCCTTAAGCGCGCGGCCCTTTAGGTTCTCATCCACTTGGTCACAAGTGAGATCACATCTGACTCAACTAGTCGGTAGTGGCCTCTAGCAAAACGTGTCGACTCTAAGTGTCTGATGAAGCTGGTTAGGCGATCCTGTACTTCACACTTCTGTTCCCTTTGCCACACGTATATGTTGTCGTGCACAAGGAGACATGGTCATCCTTGTTGCAGGACGACCTCTTTCTTGTTCCGATGAATCCGACCAACACTTTGGATTATCTCATAATCCTCATCGCATGGCCATGCTTATCCAGGTCGGATCACCGGAGGGGCCCAGAGTATATCTCTCCTGATCGGAGGGGCAAATCCCATCTTGCTCGACCATGTCTCGCATGGGTCTGGACAAGCCCGAAACCTACCTTTGTAACTACCTAGTCATGGAGTAGCGTTTGGTCGGCCCAAAGCAAGTCTGTCACCATCTCGAGTACATGCGCCCGCTCAGGTCTTAGGACATTGAATGTATGTTCTACTAGAGACTTACAGATGACCGATCGCTGCATCTCATAGTTGGGTCTGTCCAACTCAGACCTTATCTCGACTTGGATCCAACTATGTCGAGTCCGACCAAATCTTTCTAAGTCCATATTATCCGGCTAGCATCCAATGCTACATGGTTAGTGAGACCGGACCATCCACCGTGTCATATGCTAGTCTAACTGGTTGCGCGTCCACACAACCCTCTCGACTAGGGACCATTTAGTACAGTCATCATACAATGCATAGTCTCACAAACAAGTCACATACTTGTTAATACACATGAATGATAATGTCCAAGGAATATCTTTATTCATAAACACATAGGAAATATCATCATACATGATTGCCTCTAGGGCATATCTCCAACAGTCTCCCACTTGCACTAGAGTCAATCAAGTAGACATCAAATGCCCATAGCTCTAACATGCCCCTCATGTTTGGGTTGTGGAAGCGGCTTAGTCAACGGATCTGCAACATTTCCATTCGTATGAATCTTGCATAAATTTGTATCACCTTTCTCTACGAGCTTTCATATCAATTGATATTTTCGGTCTATGTGCCTGGTCTTGTGGTGTTGTCTCGGCTCCTTGGCCTGTGTAATGGCACCTGAATAATCGCAATAAAGGTCCAACGGTTTTGACCAGCCCGGGAACACACCAACATCTTCCAGGAACTTTCGAATCCAAACACCTTCCTTTGAGGCTTCACAAGCTGCAATGTATTCGTCCTCTGTTGTGGAGTCGGCCACCATATCTTGCTTGGAACTCGTCCAGCTCACTACTCCTCCATTCATGACATACACGAATCCAGTTTGCGATCGACAATCATCCCTGTTGGTTTGGAAACTAGCATAAGCGTAGCTCTTTACGCAGAGCTCCTCCTCACCTCCATAAACTAGGAACATCTCTTTAATCCTTTTCAGGTACTTCAAGATAGTTTTCATCGTTGCCCAGTGACTCCCACTTGGATCGGCTGGTATCTGCTTGTTAAGCTTATTGCATAGGCAACATCAGGCTGTGTTCATAGCATGGCATACATGATGGATCCTATTGCCGAGGCATATGGAATCCTACTTATCCGGTTTCGCTCATCAGAAGTCGTAGGACTTTGAGTCTTGCTTAGCCTTATGCCATGTGAGACGGGTAAGAACCCTTTCTTGGCCTCACTCATGTTGAACCTCTTCAACACTTTGTCTATGTACGTGCTCTGGCTTAAGCCGAGCGGCCTCCTCGATCTATCTCTATAGATCTTGATGCCTAAAATGTACACTGCCTCTCCAAGGTCTTTCGTGGAAAACTTGCCATTCAATGATTCCTTGACTGAGTTCAGCATCAAAACATCATTTCCGATCAGCAGTATGTCATCCACATACAAGATCAAAAATACGAGTGATACATCCATTTTGCATCATGCTTTTATATTGATATTTATTGCATTATAGTCTGTTATTACACATTATGGTACAATACTTATGCCTTTTCTTTCTTATTTTACAAGGTTTACATGAAGAGGGAGAATGCCGGCAGCTGGAATTCTGGACTGGAAAAGGAGCAAATCTAAGATACCTATTTTGCACAACTCCAAAAGTCTTAAAAATTTATGGAGAATATTTTTGGAATTAATAAAAAATACTGGCGCAAGAATCAACCAGAGGGAAGCCACCAGCAGGCCACAAGCCTGCTAGGCACGGCCACCCCCTGGTCGCGCCTAGCAGGCTTGTGGGGCCACTGTGGCTCCTTCGATGCCCATCTTCTCCTATATGAAGCGTTTTGACCTGGAAAAAATAAAAAGAGAGCTTTTGGGACGAAGCGCCGCCGTCTCGAGGCGGCACTTCAGCAGAACCAATCTAGAGCTCTGGCAGGGCTGTTCTATTGGGGAAACTTCCCTCCCGAAGGAGGAAATCGAAGCCGTTGTCATCACCAATGACCCTCTCATCGAGAGGGGGTCAATCTCCATCAACATCTTCACTAGCACCATCTCCTCTCCAAACCCTAGTTCATCTCTTGTATCCGATCTTTGTCTCAACACCTCAGATTGGTACCTGTGGGTTGGTAGTAGTGTTGATTACTCCTTGTTGTTGATGCTAATGGTTTACTTGGTGGAATATCATATGCTCAGATCCTTTATGATAACTAATACTCCTCTGATCTTGAACATGAACAAGCTTTGTGATTAGTTACGTTTGTTCCTGGGGAGATGGGATAAGTCTTGTTATAAGTAATCATGTGAATTTGGTATTCGTTTGATATTTTGATGAGATGTGTGTTGTCTCTCCTCTAGTGGTGTTATGTGAACGTAGACTACATAACACTTCACCATTATTTGGGCCTAGGAGAAAGAATTGGCAAGTAATAAGTAGATGATGGTTTGCTAGAGTGACAGAAGCTTAAACCCTAGTTTATGGGTTGCTTCGTATGGGGCTGATTTGGATCCATATGTTTCATGCTATGGTTAGGTTTACCTTAATTATTCTTTCATAGTTGCGGATGCTTATGATAGGGGTTAATTATATGTGGGAGGTTTGTCCAAGTAAGGGCAGCACCCAAGCACCAATCCTCCCACATATCAAATTATCAAAGTAACAAACGCGAATCAAATGAGCATGATGAAAACTAGCTTGACATAAATTCCCATGTGTCCTCGGGAGCACTTTGCTTTATATAAGAGTTTCTCCAGGCCTGTCCTTTGCTACAAAAAGGATTGGGCTACCTAACTGCACCTTTGCTACACTTGTTAGTTGTTACTCGTTATGAATTATCTTATAAAAAACAATCTCTTACCAATAATTTCAGTGCTTGTAGAGAATTCCTTACTGGAAACCGCTTGTCACTTCCTTCTGCTCCTCATTGGGTTCGACACTCTTACTTATCGAAAGGACTATGATAGATCCCCTATACTTGTGGGTCATCAAGACTCTTTTCTGGCGCCATTGCCGGGGAGTGGAGCGCCTTTGGTAACTAGAATTCGGTTAGGAAAAATTTATATAGTGTGCTGAAATTTACTGTCACTTGTCACTATGGAAAGTAATCCTTTGAGGGGCTTGTTCGGGGTATCTTTACCTCGACCGGAAACACAAAGAGTTGTGCCTCAACCTACTGAAAATATTTATTATGAAATTCCTTCGGATATGATAGAGAAACTGCTGGCTAATCCTTATGAAGGAGATGGAACACTACATCCTGATTTGCATCTAATCTATGTGAATGAAGTTTGTGGATCATTTAAGCTTGCAGGTTTACCCAAGGATCACGTCAAGAAGAAGGTCTTTCCTTTATCTTTTAAGGAAAAGGCATTGACATGGTATAGGCTATGTGATGATATTGGATCATGGAGCTACAACCGATTGAAGATGGAATTTCATCAGAAGTTCTACCCTATGCATCTAGTTCATTGTGATCGGAATTATATATATAATTTTTGGCCTCGTGAAGGAGAAAGAATCGCTCAATCTTGGGGGAGGCTTAAGTCAATGTTATATTCATTCCCCAATCATGAGCTCTCGAGAGAAAATATTATTCAGAATTTTTATGCTCGACTTTCTTGTAATGATCAATCCATGCTCGATACTTCTTGTGCTGGTTCCTATATTTAGTGCTAAATTCAAATGGGATTTATTGGAAAGAATAAAACACAACACTAGAGATTGGGAACTCGACGAAGGTAAGGAGTCAGGTATGAACCTTAAGTTTGATTGTGTTAAATCTTTCATGGACACCAATGCTTTTCGTGAATTTAGCACTAAATATGGACTTGACTCCGAGATAGTAGCTTCTTTTTGTGAATCTTTTGCTGCTCATGTTGATCTCCCAAAGGAGAAGTGGTTTAAATATCATCCTCCCATTGCAATGAAGTAGTTGAACCTATTAAAGTTGAAGATAAAACTATTACTTATAATGTTGATCATGTTATTCCCACTGCTTATATTAAGAAACCACCTTTCCCGGTTAGAATAAAGGATCATGCTAAAGCTTCAACTGTGGTTCGTAAGAGCTGTGCTAGAACACCTACACCCCCTGAGAAAATTAAAGTTGAGCCTAGTATTGCTATGGTTAAGGATCTCTTGGTTGATAATATTGATGGGCATGTTATTCAATTTTGTGATGAAGCTACTAGAATCGCTAAACCTGATGCTAAAGATAAACATAGACCCATTGTTGGCACGCCTGTTGTCTCTGTTAAAATAGGATATCATTGTTATCATGGCTTATGTGATATGGGTGCTAGTGTGAGTGCAATTCCCTTTTCCTTATATAAAGAGATTATGAATGATATTGCATGAGCCGAGTTGGAGGAAATTGATGTTACAATTAAGCTTGCTAATAGAGATACTATATCACCAGTCGGGATTATTAGAGATGTTGAAGTCTTGTGTGGGAAAATAAAATATCCTACTGATTTTCTTGTTCTTGGTTCCCCATAAGATGATTTTTGTCCCATTATATTTGGTAGCCCCTTCTTGAATAAAGTTAATGCAAGGATAGATTGTGAAAAGCAAACTATTACTGTAAGTTTTGGGGATACATCTCATGAGTTTAATTTCTCCAAATTTCGTAGACAACCCCATGATAAAGAATTGCCTAGTGAGGATGAAATTATTGGTCTTGCTTCTATTGTTGTTCCTCCTACTGATTCTTTAGAGCAATATTTGCTAGACCACAAAAATGACCTGCATATGAATGAAGGGAATGAAATAGATAGGATTTTCTTTGATCAACATCCTATCCTGAAACACAACTTGCCTGTTGAAATACTTGGGGATCCCCCTCCACCCAAGGGTGATCCCGTGTTTGAGATTAAACAATTACTAGATACTTTGAAATATGCTTATCTTGATGAAAATAAGATATATCCTGTTATTATTAGTGCTTACCTTTCAGATCATGAAGAACAAACATTATTGGAAACTCTGAAGAAGCATTGTGCTGCTATTGGATATACTCTAGATGATCTTAAGGGCATTAGTCCCACTCTATGTCAGCACAAAATTAAAATGGAGCCTAATGCTAAACCAGTTGTTGGTCACCAACGATGGTTGAATCCTAAAATGAAGGAAGTGGTAAGAAATGAAATATTAAAGCTTTTGGAGCCAGGTATCATTTACCCTATTGTTGATAGTAGATGGGTTAGTCCCGCTCATTGTGTCCCTAAGAAAGGAGGTATTACCGTAGTTCCTAATGATAAAAATGAATTGATCTCGCAGAGAATTGTTACGGGTTATAGAATGGTAATTGATTTTAGGAAATTGAATAAAGCTACTAGAAAAGATCATTACCCTCTACCTTTCATTGATCAAATGCTAGAAATATTATCCAAACACACACATTTCTGATTTTAGATGGTTATTCTGGTTTCTCTCAAATACCTGTGTCAAAAGATGGACAAGAGAAGACCACCTTTACATGCCATTTTGGTACCTTTTCTTATAGACGTATGCCTTTTGGTTTATGCAATGCACCTGCTACCTTTCAAAGATGTATAACTGCTATATTCTTTGATTTTTTGAAAGGATTGTTGAAGTTTTCATGGATAATTTTTCCGTTTACGGAACTTCTTTTGATGATTGTTTGAGCAACCTTGATCGAGTTTTGTGGAGATGTGAAGAAACTAATCTTGTCTTGAATTGGGAGAAGTGCCACTTTATGGTGAATGAAGGCATTCTCTTGGGACATAAAATTTCCGAAAGAGGTATTGAAGTTGACAAGGCTAAAGTTGATGCTATTGAAAAGATGTCATGTCCTACGAATATCAGAGGTATAAGAAGTTTCCTTGGTCATGATGGTTTCTATAGGATATTTATTAAAGATTTCTCTAAGATTTCTAGGCCTCTCACTAATCTTTCCATTCGTTTTTGATGATGATTTTGAAGAAGCTTTTGCAATTCTCAAGAATGCTTTGATTTTTGCACCTGTTGTTTAACCACCTGATTGGAACCTACCTTTTCAAATTATGTGTGATGCTAGTGATTATGCCGTTGGTGTTATTATAGGACAAAGAGTTGATAAGAAATTAAATGTTATTCATTATTCTAGTAAAACTCTAGACAGTGCTCAAAGAAACTATTCTACCACTGAAAATGAATTTTTAGCATCGCTTGTGATAAGTTTAGACCCTATATTGTTGATTCTAAACTAACTGTTCACACTGATCATGCTGCTATTAAATATCTCATGGAAAAGAAAGATGCTAAACCTAGACTTATTAGGTGGGTTCTTCTGCTACAAGAATTTGATTTGCATATTGTTGATAGAAAGGGTGCAGATAACCCCATAACAGATAACTTGTCTAGGTTAGAGAATGTTCTTGATGACCCACTACCTATAGATGATAGTTTTCCTGATGAACAATTAGCTGACATAAATGCTTCTCATAATGCTCCTTGGTATGCTAATTATGCCAATTACGTTGTTACTAAATTTGTACCACCTAGTTTCACATACCAACAAAAGAAAAGGTTTTTCTATGGTTTAAGACATTACTTCTGGGATGACCCAAACCTTTATAAAGAAGGAGTAGATTGTGTTATTAGACATTGTGTACCTGAGCATGAAGAAGAACAGATCCTACGGAAGTGTCATTCCAAGGCCTACGGAGGACACCATGCTGGAGACAGGACAACACATAAGGTACTATAATCTGGTTTTTATTGGCCTATTCTCTTTAAGGATGCTCGTAAGTTTGTCTTGTCATGTGATGAATGTCAAAGAATTGGCAATATTAGTAGACGTCAGGAAATGCCTATGAATTACTCTCTTGTTATTGAACCATTTGATGTTTGGGGTTTTGATTATATGGGACCTTTTCCAACGTCCAACGAGTATACTCATATTTTAGTTCATGTTGACTATGTTACTAAGTGGGTAGAAGCTATTCCAACTTGTAGTGCTGATCATAACACCTCTATTAAGATGCTTAAATAATTTATATTCCCGAGATTTGGAGTCCCCAGATATTTAATGGCTGATGGTGGTTCGCATTTTATTCATGGTGCTTTCCTTAAATTGCCTGCTAAGTATGATGTTAATCATAGAATTGCATCCCCTTATCATCCTCAATCTAGTGGTAAAGTAGAATTAAGCAATAGAGAAATTAAATTGATCTTGCAAAAGAAAGTTAATAGATCTAGGAAGAATTGGTCTAAGAAACTTGACGATGCATTATAGGCTTATAAAACTGCTTACAAGAATCCTATGGGCATGTCTCCGTATAAAATGGTTTATGGTAAAGCATGTCACTTACCCTAGAGCTAGAGCATAAAGCTTATTGGGCAATCAAAGAGATAAACTATGATTTCAAACTTGCTGGTGAGAAGAGGTTATTTCACATTAACTCACTTGATGAATGGCGAACCCATGCCTCTGAGAATTCCAAGTTCTTTAAACAAAAAGTTAAGAGATGGCATGATAAAAGGATACAAAAGTGTGAATTCAATATAGGTGATTTTGTCTTGCTATACAATTCTCGGTTAAGATTTTTTGCAGGTAAACGTCTCTCCAAATGGGAAGGGCCTTATATCGTCGAGGAGGTATATCATTTCGGTGCCATCAAGATCAACAACGTCGAAGGCACAAATCCGAAGGTGGTAAACGGGCAAAGAATCAAACACTATATTTCAGGTACTCCCATTAATGTTGAAAGCAATGTTATCAATACCATGACTCCCAAAGAGCACATTAGGGAGACTTACCAGAACGTTTCAAACTCTAAAAAGGAATAGGTACGTGGTATGGTAAGCAAACCGACTCCAAAAATTTCCCAATAGCAATTTTACTCAGTTTTTGAATATTTAAAAAATTAGGAAAATAAAAAGCAGTCCGAAGGACGGGAGGCGACAAGCCTGCTAGGCGCGACCACCCCCTGGTCGCGCCTAGGGGGCTTGTCACCACCCTGTGCGCCCTCCCGGACTGCGTTTTCTTATGGAACACCCCTTCGGGTTGGAAAAAATTCATTATATAATCTCTCGAAGGTTTTGACTTTCGTATCATGACAATACCTCCTGTTTTCGTTTTGAGATGTTTCTGCAACAATTTTAGAACAAGATGTCATCCCAAGAGTCTGATGGGGAGAGCTACATATCGCATTATGTTGCCAATCCCAAGCTCTATGAGGACCTAGATCCTTATGGACTATTCTCGGAGGAGGAACAAGAACACGAGTACTGAGAGGAAAGCTCAGATGAAGAGGAGACTCCTATGACTCAACTGGGAGACATGCACGTGGAGTTCAGGAAATCAAGCCTCCCAAATGCAAGACGAAAACCCAAAGTTCTATTTATCCCTTCTCGTTTCCTGCAGGAGAGTAAAGAAGAATTATGTCAAATGATATTGAAGCTCGAGCAGGAAGTAGATGAAGTGAGGAAACAAAATTTCATGCTTAAGAGGAAACTAAACAAGCTTCCATCCTCACCATCGATTCCATCACCATCACCTTCGACGAAGGACACCTAAGCACATGGGTATGGGCGCTCCCCTTGGCTTGTTCCAAGCTTGGGGGAGGTGCCCTGATATCGTATCACATCACACATTTTTCCTCTTTACTTTTTGTTTTTATCTTTCCTAGTTCGATCCTTTTTGTTTTTGTTTTGATCTAGTAGAATAAAAGTTTTTAGTATGATCTCCCCTTCTAGTTTTTGCTTTTGCTCCCCTTATGTAAGCAAGTCCGATATATATATATATATATATATATATATATATATATATATGTATGTATAATAAAAAGTAGTTTTGATGAGAGGGCTTTGCTAGATTAGTATACTCTTGAAAGTAATGAATATAGAATAATAGAACAAAAGCAAAGAGTATATATAATGATCTTATGGGGAGTGATGACTTCACATATAAAAAGTATGGTGATTGAAATTTGTTGGGAGTTAACAAACATAGTAATTGGTCATTGGTGCAATTGAAAGGAAGTGATAAAGAAAGAGATATTCACATATAAATATATTATCCTTCAACATATAGTGCTTCCTTCCACCTCATAACAGCCAAAACCTCCGCACTAAGTAGAGATACTACTTGTGCATCCAAACACCTCAACCCAGTTTTGCCATGAGAGTCCACCATACCTACCTATGGATTGAATAATATCCTTCAAGTAAGTTCTCATCTGTGCAAAAAGGCAATAAAAATTTCCCCTAAATATGTGTGATCTTTTATTGTAAGCAAAATAAGTGTTGTACGAACTTGTGATAGTGAAGAAATAAAAGCGACAAACTGCATAATAAAGGTTGCTATCACAAAGGGCAATACAATGCGGCGTTCCTCTGCATTAAGAGTTTGTGCATCCAAAAACAAAAAGCGCATGACAACCTCTGCTTCCCTCTGTGAAGGGCCTATCTCTTACTTTTACTTTCTAGTACTTAGCTTTATGCAAGACTCATGGTGGTCTTCACCACTTCCTATATTCTGTCTCTCTTGGCAAGCATTATGTGTTGGGGAATGATCTAGACTTATATATCCACTCGGATGTGGGTGAGCATGAGTTATTATTGTTGACATCACCCTTGAGGTGAATAGTTGGGAGGCAAAATTATAAGCCCGTGTCTTTCTCTGTGTTCGATTGAAGCTTTGACCTCGTGGGTACCGCGTGAGTGCTAGCAATTGTGAAAGACTAAAAGATGATTGAGTATGTGGATTTGCTTTACAAGCTCTTATATTGACTCTTTCCAATGTTATGATAAATTGTCAATTGCTTCAATGACTGAGATCATAGTTTGTTGGTTGTCAATAGGGTTCTTGGTTCATACTTTATCTTGTGAATGAATTGTTACTCTAGTATAAAGACTCTCATACAATGAGTATTGTTGTTCTAAAGTTGATCATGATGCCTTCATGTTCGTATTTTATTTTATCGACACCTCTATCTCTAAACATGTGGAGATATTTTTCGATCTCGACTTTCACTTGAGGGCAAGCGAGGTCTAAGCTTGGGGGAGTTGATACGTCCATTTTGCATCATGCTTTTATATTGATATTTATTGCATTATAGGCTATTATTACACATTATGGTACAATACTTATGCCTTTTCTCTCTTATTTTACAAGGTTTACATGAAGAGGGAGAATGCCGCGAGCTGGAATTCTGGACTCGAAAAGGAGAAAATCCGAGATACCTATTCTGCACAACTCCAAAAGTCCTGAAAATTTACGGAGAATATTTTTGGAATTAATAAAAAATACTGGCGCAAGAATTAACCAGAGGGAAGCCACCAGCAGGCCACAAGCCTGCTAGGCACGGCCACCCCCTGGTCGCGCCTAGCAGGCTTGTGGGGCCACTGTGGCTCCTTCGATGCCCATCTTCTCCTATATGAAGCGTTTTGACCTGGAAAAAATAAAAAGAGAGCTTTTGGGACGAAGCGCCGCCGTCTCGAGGCGGCACTTCAGCAGAACCAATCTAGAGCTCTGGCAGGGCTGTTCTATTGGGGAAACTTCCCTCCCGAAGGAGGAAATCGAAGCCGTTGTCATCACCAATGACCCTCTCATCGAGAGGGGGTCAATCTCCATCAACATATTCACTAGCACCATCTCCTCTCCAAACCCTAGTTCATCTCTTGTATCCGATCTTTGTCTCAACACCTCAGATTGGTACCCGTGGGTTGCTAGTAGTGTTGATTACTCCTTGCAGTTGATGCTAATTGGTTTACTTGGTGGAAGATCATATGTTCATATCCTTTATGATAACTAATACTCCTCTGATCTTGAACATGAACATGCTTTGTGAGTAGTTATGTTTGTTCCTGAGGACATGGGATAAGTCTTGTTATAAGTAATCATGTGAATTTGGTATTCGTTTGATATTTTGATGAGATGTATGTTGTCTCTCCTCTAGTGGTGTTATGTGAACATAGATTACATAACACTTCACCATTAGTTGGGCTTAGAGGAAGGCATTGGGAAGTAATAAGTAGATGATGGGTTGCTAGAGTGATGGAAGCTTAAACTGTAGTTTATGCGTTGCTTCGTAAGGGGTTGACTTGGATCCATATGTTTCATGCTATGGTTAGGTTTACCTTAATTCTTATTTCATAGTTGCGGATGCTTGCAATAGGGGTTAATGATAAGTGGGAGGTTTGTCCAAGTAAGGGCGGCCCAAGCGTCGGTCCACCCACATATCAAATTATCAAAGTAACGAACGCGAATCAAATGAGCATGATGAAAAGTAGCTTGACATAAATTCTCGTGTGTCCTCGAGAGCACTTTGCTTTATATAAGAGTTTGTCTAGGCTTGTCCTTTGCTAGAAAAAAGATTGGGCTACCTTGCTGCACCTTTCCTACACTTGTTACTTGTTACTCGTTACGAACTATCTTATCACAAAATTATCTGTTACCGATAATTTCAGTGCTTGCAGAGAATACCTTACTGGAAACCACTTGTAATTTCCTTCTGCTCCTCGTTGGGTTTGATACTCTTACTTATCGAAAGGACTATGATACATACCCTATACTTGTGGTGTCTTGTCTATGGATTTTTATGGTACCCTATTAAGTGTGAAAGTTGTAGTTTCTAGAGTGTATCCCTAGAATGACAAGGGTAAATCCGATTTGCTCATCATCAACCAGACCATGTCCAACAAGGTTCGATTTCTCTGTTCTAGCATGCCGTTTCTTTGCGGCGTACCCGGAGGTGTGAGCTGAGGTACTATACCTCGGCTTTTCAGATGATTATCAAACTTCTGCCTCATGTACTCACCTCCACGATCTGATCGCGGAAGCTTTATCGTCTTGCCGAGTTGATTCCCAACCTCGTTCTAAAACTCTTTGAACTTTTCAAAAGTTTTTGACTTGTGCCTCATCAAATATCTATATCTATATCTACTGAAGTCGTCGGTAAAAGTCACGAAGTACTGATAACCGCGTTTGGCCATTGTGCTCATTTGACCACTCGCATCACTGTGTATCAGCTCCAATAGCTTGGACGCCCTCTCGCAACTCTTTGCAAAAGTATACTTAGTCATCTTGCCTAGCAAGCATGATTCACATGTCTTGAACGACCCGAAGTCGGACGAAGTTAGGATTCCATCATCATGGAGCTTCTTCATGCGTTTCAGACTAATGTGTCCAAGTCGGCAATGCCAGAAGTATGTCCGATTTATATCATTAAGCTTATGCCTCTTGACATTCACGTTATAGACTGGTTCCATTTCTAGATTTAAAATAAATAGCCCATCTACAATGGGTGCATAGCCATGGAACATTCCATTCAAATAAAATGAACAACCATTGTCCTTTGTATTGAATTCATAACCTTGACTCATGAAGCATGAGGTAGAAATAATGTTCGACTAAGTGCGGGAATATAACAACAATTATTCAATTCCAAAATAAATCCAGAAGGAAGCTTGAGCTGCATCGTGTTGACCTCCAACGCAACAACTCTTGCTTTGTTGCTGACCCTCGTGTCAATCTCCCCTTGTGCCACACGCCTAGTTCTTACCAGCCCCTGCATCGAGTTGCAAATATGAACAACCGATCCGGTATCAAATACCCAAGAGCTACTAGGTATGTTAGCAAGGTAAATGTCTATAACATATGTAACAAGTGTACCTTTTCTTGAAGAAGCATCTCCGGCCTTCTTGCCATGCTCAGCAAGCCAGTTGCTATAGTTCCTCTTCCAGTGACCAGCTTCCTTGCAGTGAAAGCAAATGGTCTTTGAGTTCGGTCCGGACTTTGGATCAGCGACGGAGACAACCTTCTCTGTGCCCTTTGCCTTACCCTTTTTCTTGGAACAACTCTCCTTGAACTTAGCCGAGTTCTGCACCATCAACACTTGATGCGTGCCTTTCTTAATATCTTGCTCTGTCACCTTGAGCATCCCGTGCAATTTAGTGAGCTTCTTATCCATGCCGTGCATATGATAGTTCGAGATGAACGTCCCATAGCTAGGTGGAAGAGAACCCAAAATTGCATCCGTGGACAACTTGTCCCCAAGTGGGAAGCCTAACTGATCCAAAGCTTGCATGTACCCGATCATCTTGATCACATGTGGGCTCAGTGGATCACCCTCTTTCAGCTCACAATCCGTCAAGGATTGCCAGACGTTGAAACTCTCGGTCCTAGCCTGCACCTGAAACATGCTCTTCAAACTCTCGATCGTATCGAAAGACTGGATGTTTTCGAAATGCTATTGCAAATTGGGCTCCATATGAGCCAGCATGAGGCAGTTGATCTCATTTGATTCATCAACGAGTTTCTGATGGGCATTCTTGGTTGTGGCATTAGCATTCTCGGCAGGTTCCTTTGGAAGTGGATCCTCTAGAACATGTTCCTTTTTATCGTGCTTGAGAACAATTCTCAAATTTCTATACCAGGTGGTAAAGTTTGTTCCATTTAGTTTATCCTTTTCTAGAATTGATTTTAATGCAAAGTTGGGTTGAGCAGGTGGTGCCATTGATCTACAACAAAAAATATGCAATCACTAAGCAATGTGTTTATGTAGAGTAATTCAAGTCTTAAACAGAACTACTCCCACTAATGTCAGCATCCCTCTGCAAATTCTCAGTGATTCAGCACCCGTCTAGCGCGAGCGACTAGTGAGCTTTAGCATCACTACTAGCCAACTTGTCCATCCAGTAAGCAACACCTTGCTAATCGTATCTCCATACAACTCCTGTCGGTCGGGTAGGTATCTTATAACCCATCTTCCAACCTTCTTTGCCACAAGGCCCAAAACCGTTTTGATAGCCTTGTCAAGTTAACCTGATGTAGTGCATGTCCGTGTTCGACACGAACCCTCCAGTTCAAGGACACCTAGTAGCACCTCAATTTTATGAGCCCACTACTTGACGTACTTGACGTGCGAAGGTGCAACATCCGGAATGGCAACATGCTTGATATTAATGAGGGATCTTTCTACCATACTAACATGCATAGAAATAAGAAGCAA
Organism: Hordeum marinum; assembly: GCA_022496015.1. NCBI lineage: Eukaryota > Viridiplantae > Streptophyta > Magnoliopsida > Poales > Poaceae > Hordeum > Hordeum marinum. The sequence goes on along the minus strand of CM039672.1, from coordinate 211,957,502 downwards.
TATCCATCACATATAAACATAAATATGTGAAATAGTATGACTCCTTCATGGGCGTCCTTCCATGGCCGGCTCCTACTCCGATGACCAAGGCAGCCTTGAACTTGATATTTGTCCTCCAACTACTACAACTAGTAATGAATTTAGAAAGAACCACGAGTCGACACGCATGTCGTGATACAATATAATGATAGCACTTTGGCTCTTGCCAGCTGACAATCATGACATGCAGGTCATGTTTAATTACACACATGCATCACATACATATGAGCCATACTATTCACATCAAACCTGCAAAACAAACTTATGCATAGAATCGTATTCTACCGATTTGTGTGATCGTGTATGAAATACAAGGCGCTATGCACATGACGGTCCTGCTAGCCAGTTAGCGGGTGGTGTTCGAAGGGGCAGCGCCCCTCGCGGGTGCGAGCAACGCCCAATGTTTTCGGAAATCACAAATCGCATCTGCACTCTGATCACGCCGAATTTTCTGATCTGACCGATCTCATTGATCATCGCGAACCCGATTCAGATTTATGTTTCACAGTTAACCCTGATGGCAGATGCTGACCGGTAGGGGTAGGTTGTGTCATGACCTCATCGATTCCGATTGACAGAAAACATAGCCTCAATATATCACGATGTACACTTGATCTCATCAACCGTGCACATAGTCGATCTCATGAACGACGACATACCTCATCTATCGCCTCCACATATCTAATATGCATCCGATTTGAATCCAAATCCTATAACAGAGGCTTTGATACCACTGTTGGGTTCTACCATAGGTGCACTGCATGCAAATCAAAAATTTCCTACACGCAAAACATCCAAGAACATGCTATGGAGATGGATCACAATTCGTTACAACTAGACGCACAGTGCCGTGTAGCGGAAGTAGAGTTAGGGCAGCGTGTTTGCATGGTTCGTCTCGTCCTCGTCCCATCTCCCTCGAACAACCGGCCCAATCTCCCTCAAACAGGTTCGCCAGAACAGCGCAAGTGCACCGCCTATAATGGTATCCGCACGTGCAGGAGGAACACCATGCGGCGGACTTCTAGGTCCGATCACATAGTCGGTGGCGGCGAGTGGAGGTGGCTAGTTGCAACACATGCAAAGCCCTAATGACGGCGCTGAAGCGATCAACCAGATGGGTGTGTCGCACCTCCACTATATATAGGCATCCGGTGCGGGCTCAACTCTTGGGCCTCGCACGGATCCTAATGCCCACGTGTTCCTTCCCTTAAGCGGGCGACCTTTAGGTTCTCGTCTACTTGGTCGCAAGTCAGATCAGATCCGACTCGACCAGTCAGTAGTGGCCTCTAGCAAAACGTGCCGACTCCAAGTGGCTGATGAAGCTGGTTAGGCGAACCTGTAATTCACACTTCTATTCCCTTTGCCACATGATATATGTTGTCGTGCACAAGGCGACATGGTCATCCTTGTTGCAGCACGACCTCTTTCTTCATTCTGGTGAATCCGACCAACACTTTGGATATCTCATAATCCTCATTGCATGGCCATGCTTATCCAGGTCGGATCACCCGAGGGGCCCAGAGTATATCTCTCCTGATCGGAGGGGCAAATCCCATATTGCTCGACCATGTCTCGCAGCATGGGTCTGGACAAGCCCGAAACCTACCTTTGTAACTACCCAGTCACTTAGTAGCATTTGGTCGGTCCAAAGAAGGTATGTCACCATCTCGAGTACATGCGCCAGCTCAGGTCTTAGGACATAGAAAGTATGTTGTACTAGAGACTCACAGATGAGCTATCGCTGCGTCTCATAGTTGGGTATGTTCAACTCAGACCTTATCTTGACTCGGATCTGACTATGTCGAATCCGACCAGACCTTTCTAAGTCCATATTATCCGGCTAGCATCCAATGCTACATGGTTAGTGAGACCGGACAATCCTTCGTGTCATATGCTAGTCTAACTAACTGCGCGTCCACACAACCCTTTCGACTAGGGACCATTTAGGACAGTCATCATACAATGCATAGTCTCACAAACAAGTCACATACTTGTTAATACACATCAATGATAATGTCCAAGGACTATCTTTATTCATAAACACATAGGAAATATCATCATACTATATTGCCTCTAGGGCATATCTCCAACACGTAGGTCTTGGAATGGCTGTGGAAATGACATAATAGGTAGGTATGGTGGCTGTTTTGAGGAAGGATATATGGTGGGTTTAATGCATCGGCGAAAGTTGCGCGGTACTAGAGAGACTAGCAAAGGTGGAAGGGTGAGAGTGCGTATAATCCATGGACTCATGTTAGTCATAAAGAACTCACATACTTATTGTAAAAGTCAACTAGTGATCAAAGCAAAGTATTAGACGCATGTTCCTAGGGGAGAGGTTGGTAGGAGTTAACCATCGCGCGCTCCCGACCCTCACACAAAGGCTGACAATCAATAAACAAATCATGCTCCGACTTCCTTACATAACGGTTCACCATACGTGCACGCTACGGGAATCACAAACCTTTACACAAGTATTTCTACCAATCCACAATTACTCACTATCATGACTCTAATATCACCATCTTTATATCTCAAAACAATATGCAATGAATCAAACTTCTCATAGCATTCAATGCACTTTATATGAAAGTTTTTATTATATCCTTCTTGGATGCCCATTATATTAGGACTAAATTCATAACCTAAACCAGTTACCATGATGTTTAAAGACTCTCAAAATAATATAAGTGAGGTACGAGAGTTCAATTATTTCTATAAAACAAAACACCATCGTGCTCTAAAAGATATAAGTGAAGCACTAGAGCAAAATTGCCTATCTCAAAAGATATAAGTGAAGCACATAGAGTATTCTAATAAATTCACGATTCATGCGTGTCTCTCTCAAAAGATGTGTTCATCAAGGATGATTGTGGAAAACTAAAAAGCAAAGACTCATATCATACAAGACTCTCCAAGAAAAACACATATCATGTGGTGAATAAAAATATAGCCTCAAGTAAATTTATCGATGGATTGGGGATGCCTTCCGGGGCATCCCCAGGCTTAGGATTTTTGGCATTATTGATTCCTTTGGGTGCCTTGGGCATCCCCAAGGTTGGGCTCTTGTCACTCATTATTCCATAGTCCATCAAATCTTTACCCAAAACTTGAAAACTTCACAACACAAAACTCAAAAGAAAACTCGTGAGATCCGTTAGTATAAGAAAATAAATCACCACTTTAGGTATTATTGTGAACTCGTTATTTATTTATATTGGTGTAATATATACTTTATTCCAACTTCTCCATGGTTCATACCCCCCGATACGACCCATAGATACATCAAATAGGTAAACAATACAAAGAAAACAGAATCTGTCAAAAACAGAACAGTCTATAGCAATCTGGAAACTTCCTATACTTATGTAACTCGAACAATTATGAAACATTGGGAAAACCTGGGAAATTTGTGTATAAATATTTATCAAAATTTCATACTCATTTTGCGTTCTGATAAATTTATAAAATTCCTGGACTGAGCGCAAAAGTTTCTGTTTTTCAGCACGATCAAATCAACAATCACCATAGACCATCCCAAAGGTCTTACTTGGCTAAAACACTAATTAAAACACCAAAACACAATTACTAAAGAGGTAATAATGTGTTAAACACTCAAAAACAGAAGAAAAAACAAAAACATAAAAATAAAATTGGGTTGCCTCCCAACAAGCGCTATTGTTTAATGCCCCTAGCTAGGCATGACGATTTCAATGATGCTCACATAAAAAGTAGTAATTGATACATGCAAGAGAGCATCATGAATCTCATGACAAGCACATTTAAGTCTAACCCACTTCCTATGCATAGGGATTTTGTGAGCAAAGAATCTATGGGAGCAAGAATCAACTAGCATAGGAAGGCAAAACAAGCATAACTTCAAAACTTTAAACACATCATGATAATTATTGCAATTCCTACAAGCATATGTTCCTCCCTCATAATATTTTCAATAGCATCATGAAGGAATTTCACAATATATCTATCATAATCAATGCTCTCTTTATGATCAACATGCATACAGTTTTTATCATCTTCCAAAATAGTGGGATTATCATCAACTAAAGTTATGACCTCTCCAAATCCACTTTTATCAAAAAAAATCATAAGATTGAACACTCTCCAATTATGTGGGATTATTTTTACCTAAATTTTACACTCTTCCAAACCCACTTTCGATATTATCACAAACATTATAATCAATATCATATTCAACATGAGGCTTAAATAAATTTTCAAGATCATAAGAAGCATTATCACCCCAATCATGATCATTGCAATAAGAAGTGGCCATGAAAAAATTATCATCCCCAAGCTTGTAGTTTTGCATATCATTGACATAATTGACATTAATAGAGTTCATAGTAACATCATGAAAATCATGCTTTTCAATCAAGGAGCTATCATGAACCACCTTATAAATTTCTTCTTTCAACACTTCATCAAAATTTTCAAATTCATGATTTTCAAGCAAAACTTCATAGAAATAATCAAGTGCACTCAACTCACTAGCAATTGGTTCATCATAATTTGTCCTTTTGAAAAGATTAGCAAGTGTATTAGGATCCATATCAATAAATTTTTAGCAAGCAAAGATGCAATCAAATAGAAGGCACATGACAACACAAGCAAACATAACAAACAAGCGAAAAGGCAAACGAAAAGGACAGGACGAATAAAATGGCAACTTTTTTTGGTTTTTTCTGAAAATCATTTCAGAAGTGGGGGAGAGGAAACGAGAGGCAAATGGAAAATAATGTAAATGCAAGAGATGAGTTTGTGATGGGTACTTGGTAGGCTTGATGTGTATCCTCCCCGGCAACGGCGCCAGAAATCCTTCTTGCTACTTCTTGAGCTTGCGTTGGTTTTCCCTTGAAGAGGAAAGGGTGATGTAGCAAAGTAGATAAGTATTTCCCTCATTTGTTGAGAACCAAGGTATCAATCCAGTAGGAGGAACAAGCAAGTCACCAATTTATGCACCTACACAAACAATCAAACACTTGCACCCAACGCTATAAAGGGGTTGTCAATCCCTTCACGATTACTTGCCAGGATTAGATCTGATGGAGATAGATATGGAAGATTGCGAGAAGTAAAATCCAAATAAAATTGCAGCAAGGTATTTTTGGTATATAGATCTGAAAGTATAATATGGAAAATAAACCCGAGGCCATAGGTTTCACTAAAGGCTTCTCTCTTGAAGGAAAATAATACGGTGGGTGAACAAATTATTTTTGAGCAATTGATAGAAAAGTGCATAGTTATGACGATATCCAAGGCAATGATTATGCATATAGGCATCACGTCCGTGTCAAGTAGACTGAAACGATTCTGCATCTACTACTATTACTCCACACATGACCGACTCCTGCCTGCATCTAGAGTATTAAGTTCATGAAGAACAGAGTACCGCATTAAGAAAGATGACATGATGTAGAGGTATAAACTCAATCAATATGATGGAAACCCCATCTTTTTATCCTTGATGGCAACAATACAATACGTGCCTCTCTACCCTACTATGTCACTGGGTGAGGACACCGCAAGATTGAACCCAAAACTAAGCACTTCTCCCATTGCAAGAATTACCAATCTAGTTGGCCAAACCAAACCAGTAACTCGAAGAGACTTGCAAAGATATGAAATCATGCATATAAGAATTCAGAGAGAACCAAATAATATTCATATATAAGCTGATGATAAACCCACAATTCATCGGATCTCGACAAACACACCGCAAAAGAGTATTACATCGGATAGATCCCCATGAAGATCATGGAGAACATGGTATTGAAGAACAAAGAGAGAGAAGAAGCCATCTAGATACTAGCTATGGACTTGTAGGTGTGTGGTGGAATACTCACGCATCATCGGAGGGGCAATGGAGTTGATGTAGATGCCCCTCGTGATCGAATCCCCCTGCGGCAGATTATCGAAAAAGGCTCCAAGATTGGATTTCTCGGAAAGGGAGGCTTCTGGCGGCGAAAAAGTATTATCGTGGCTATTTTTGGTATTGGGGGATATTTGGGAATTTATAGGATGAAGATTAGGGTTGGAGGACCTGCAGGGGGGCCACAAGCTAGGGGCGCCCACTGGCCGCCAGGGTGGCTTATGACCTCCTGGCAGGTCTCTTGCCCTCCTCTCCAAGTCTGGTAGATGTCTTCTGGTCCAAGAAAAATCGCCACGAAGATTTTATTTCATTTGGACTCCGTTTAATATTCCTTATCTACAATACAAGGAAATAACAGAAACTGGCACTGGGCTCTAGGTTAATAGGTGAGTCCCAAAAATAATATAAAATAGTATATCAATGCATATAAAAATCCAAAACAGATAATATAATAGCATGGAACAATAAAAAATTATAGATACGTTGGAGACGTATCAGACTACGATTGATCCCCTATACTTGTGGGTCATCAGGATCCCACCGGAATTGCTATGGCCCACCGGCCATCACTCATTACCAATCTCCCACGATGCAATTGAGCCAATAACAAATTCCTCCCTTCGATGTTGAAAGTCACACCCAGTGCACATGACCAAATGTTTCTCATGGAATTCAGCAGAGCAACATGGCTAAACGGTTGCAACGTATGAACCCTGAAAAGAACCAACCACTACACCTCGATCAATTCATCAATCTCGCCACACAAGTTTGGATCGTCCTCCTCCTCCGCATGAAAATTAAGACCTTCAAACATGTCCTCCAGATACAGATCCGGGCCATGGCGATCCAGTCCACCTCATTGCCCCCCTCTTGATCTTCTTAAGACTCCTTTTGCCTTCTCCCTACCCAATATATTGCTTTCCTGGCAGATCAGTAAGGGTTGCCCACCCGCCAGATATGTTTCCTACGTTTTCCTCCTTTGTCACCATGTTGCTCTTCGCCCCCCCCCCCCCGAACTTCCAAGAACCTCCATGTGTACGCCCATCCTCTCTTCATAGCACTCGGGCAGCTGGTCGATGGCGGAAGCCAAGCAATAGGCAAAAACTTTACGTGGACTTCGGTTGTCACCGTCGAAGGACAAATTGGACCCTAGGGAAACTCAAGGGTAAAAACTTGCCTAGCCTCGCTACTACCTTTCTCTATTATGTGGCAAGCTACACGTGGGGAGTTGCCACGGCTGATCAGATTCGTAGGCATAATGGTCCCGGTTCGGAATTTTATGCATTATGTGGTGCACAAGAGGACTGTAACTGTTGGGGAACGTCGCATGGGAAAAAAATTCCTACGCACACACAAGATCTATCCATGGTGATGAGCATCTACGAGAGGGAGAGTGGATCTACATACCCTTGTAGATCGCTAAGCGGGAAGCATTAAGAAACGCGATTGGTGTAGTCAAACGTCTTCGCGATCCAAATCGCCGAGCGTCCCGCGATCTCATCATGATCCGTCCCACGATCCAATCACGATCTTTCCTGCGAACTCATCACGATCCATCCCGCAAACTCATCACGATCCGTCTCGCGATCTTGATCACAGTCCTTCCGATCTAGCGCCGAACAGACGGCACCTCCGCGTTCAGCACACGTACAGCTCGATGACGATCTCTGCCTTCTTGATCCAGCAAGAGGGAGTGGAGAGGTATAAGAGTTCTCCAGCAGCGTGACGGTGCTCCAGCGATGGTGGTGGAGCTATTCCGCTAGGGCTTCGCCAAAGCACTACAGAAATCCGATCTAGAGGAGAAACTATGCACTAGAGGAACGGGTAGCACGTGGCTGAAAATCTAGCGCCAAAAATCCTAAAACCTCTAGTATATATAGGAGGAAGAGATGAGGAGGCTTGGCCCTCAAGGGGCCAGCCCTTGGTTCGGCCGAATCAAGGAGGAGAGGAGGACTCCTCTTCCAATCCTAGTAGGACTAGGATTCCTCCCTATTTTGCCCTTTTCCACCTTTTTCTCTTTGGGTTTTCTCTCCAAGCATCATGGGCCTTGTGTGGGACTTCCACCAGCACACTAAGGGCTGGTTTTCACTCTCCCACAGCCCATGTAGCCTCTTGGGTCGAAATACCCCTCTCGATCGTCTCCCGGTACACTACCGGCACTCCCGGTACACTACTGATGAGCCCGAAACTATTCCGGTGACCAAAATAGGACTTCCTATATATCAATATTTACCTTCGGACCATTCCGGAGCTCCTCGTGATGTCCGAGATCTCATCCGGGAGTCCGAACAACCTTCGGTCACCACCATACATAGCTCTATACTACCAAAACGTCATCGAACCTTAAGTGTGCAGACCCTGCGGGTTCGAGAACTATGTAGACATGACCGAGACACCTCTACGGTTGATAACCAATAGCGGGACCTGGATGCCCATATTGGTTCCTACATATTCTACGAAGATCTTTATCGGTCGAACCTCTATGTCAAGGATTCAGTTAATCCCGTATGATGTTCCCTTTGTTCTTCGGTATGTTACTTGCCCGAGATTCGATCGTCGGTATCCTCGTTACCGGCAAGCCTCTTTACTCGTTCCGTAATACAAGATCCTGTGACTAAAACTTAGTCACATTGCTTGCAAGGCTTATTGTGATGTTGTATTACCGAGTGGGCCCTGAGATACCTCTTCGTCACACGGAGTAACAAATCCCAGTCTTGATCCATGCCAACCCCACAGACACCCACGGAGATACCTGTAGAGCACCTTTATAGTCACCCAGTTACGTTGCGACGTTTGATACACACAAGGTACTCCTCCGGTGTCAGTGAGTTGCATGATCTCATGGTCATAGGAACAAATACTTGACATGCAAAAAACAGTAGCAATAAACTGACATGATCATATGCTACATTTGTACTTTGGGTCTTGTCCATCACATCATTCTCCTAATGACGTGATCCCGTTATCAAATGACATCTCATGTCCATGACTAGGAAACCATAGCCATCTTTGATCAATGAGCTAGTCTATTAGAGGCATACTAGGGACATGGTGTTGTTTATGTATCCACACACGTATCTAAGTTTCCGATCAACACAATTATAGCATGGATAATAAACGATTATCATGAACAAGTAAATATGATAATAACCAATTTATTATTCCCTCTAGGGCATATTTCCAACAATAACCACATTCTTGTTGGGAAACGTAGTAGAAAACAAACGAATTCACCCTACGATCAACCAGGAACACTATGAAGACACAATAAGGGTTGGGATAACGATTACTACCATCACCGAGTTGCAGCGGATGAAGAATGTGATGATGTAGATCGTACTTGGAGTCCCTCGAACCATAGATGAACGATCCCTCGAACTGAAGATCGAAAGCATGGTCTCTCAACTTGGTTACAAGCGTACGGTCTTCACAACCTGGCAGCGCTTAGCCGTCCAGAGCTAATCATCGTCGGAGAATTAGAGGGAGGAGATTAGAACCACATTGGTCTTCTAACTATGAGGATTAGAGGAACTAGACCTAGCTCTAATTAGTCAACTAGGACCAAATAGAACTAGAACTCTAAGAACTAGAGGAGGCTCCAAAAACTTATGTCTTCAATAGGGTCAATACCTCAAGTATATATAGGTTAGAGGGGAGAGGGAGGGCGCCACCCAAGGAGGGAAAGAGCTCACTCCTTGGTCGGGCAAGGGAGGAGGTGTTGGACTCCTCCCCCACCTTAATTAGGCATCCTTCCTTAGGGAAGGGAGGTGCCTCCCACTTGGGCCCTTGTGGCCCAAGTTGCCTTCCACCTCTTGGCCTTTTAAGACCCGTTGGTATTAAATTAAATATAAAATTGTTCTAATACTTTTGAACTATGTTACATATAATTTAACATCCATGGAAACATTTTCCACCTATATATTATTTATCGACAATACCCGATATTACCCCATACTCTTCAAAACCCTCCAGGTGACCCCGAAACACTTTCGGATCCTCTCAATTTTTTTTGAATATTAATGAAACAATTTCATAAATATGTTCTCATCTTTCCCGTCCTACTAACACTCATCCGATCGTGATTACCTTAAGCTTGTGACCTCATAGGTTTGATTACTCATAGACATGAATGAAACCCCTTCGTTCAATAACCGATAGCGGAATCATGGACGTCCATATCGATCGCTATGAGCACATGAATGATATTCGAGTGAACCTTTGGTTACCATGTGAAATTTCCTTTGCTTCGCGATACTTTACAAAACCCGAGAAGCATCAGTATTCTCTTGAGTCATTCACATGCTCACTATACCATTATTCTCATTAGCGGTTTTGTTCTTCTTTCTCGTTGATGTGTTCCAGCATTCCCGTGACATAATCACCAGTGTTTGGGAAGATGATGATGGATGACATCATACCGAGAGGGCCTAAGAATATATCTCCATCGTCGGAGGAGCAAATCCCACTCTCGAGCTATCTAATCCCTTGTCAAACTTACTGATGAACCTGTAAGTTGTCGTTATGATCACCTAGTTACAGCTGACGCTTGAGCAACCGCAAAGCTAATCGTACGGTAAGAAATGACTATAATAATATTATGGTCTAAGGAACATAAAACACATGTTAACACTCAAGTTTGGGTCGATTCAGATGATATTATCTCAAAGTATAACAAACAAGTTTGGGTCGATTCAATATGATCGTTCTTCTAACGTCATACCCTCAATGTTGTTTTAGGATCATCGTTACACTTAACTATATCCTAAGATTCGGAAAACATGATCACCAACAACACTTAAGCCACTCTTAGAGGCAAGACTGGGAACCTTATTTTACTGTTTATCATTTCACACGTGCATATGAGTTTTCCACTGAATTGCGTACTCCAGGATCATGGCAATTATAACATACAATATAAACTTTTAATTATGAATATGGAAATATAATAATACAATATTATTTCCTAGGTTCCATTGCTACTTGGCTAATATATCGTGCAGCTATACTCGGTCTTGGATGGATGTTTCATGGTCCCATCCTCTTTTGAGGATCCTCAAAATCTTTCTTCTCATATTTTGGGCTAGAAACGTCTCTTGTTTTGGGTTAGGTTGGATGCTATGTGTCGGGTCTTGTGGATAACTATAAACAAGTTTACAATTGAGCATGTCTTCCATAATAAACATGTTGACTGCTTGTTTAAATTGTTATTGTTTCTTCAGCGACGGGAATTATTGACTAAGGAAGCTGATCGCGAGGCTATGGAAGTTCTGACCTATGATGTCTTCCTTCCTCCAGTAAGATCAGGCTACCCCTCCGGGTGGTCGAGTTTGTTGACTGGCTCTCTCATCTTGATGTAGTATGTTGGTTGTAGGTAGTTAGTCTGCATGCCATTATCAGAATTTTTTATGTCCTTTTATCGAGGCCGGTCTGTAAGACATCTATTTTCATTATGATGGTTATGCTATTATGCCTGGTGGCTTTATTTACAAAGTTGGGCCAGTGCGCTTCTCTATAAAAAAATAAAGAGGACTATATTTTAGGAGATCGGTTAGAGCATCTATAGTCGGGCACCTCAACCCCCCCCTCACACGCCTGAGTGGATGGCCCGGTCGGTGACCGATCAGAAAAACGCGGCCCAGACGGACGCCTCAAACTAGCCTCAAATGCCCATGCTGACCGGCACCCATCATATGCAAGGGATAGGGAAGGCATGGGCGCGACCGGGCGTGTCTGCCACGTCGGACCCGACCCACACTGGCCCTCCCAACCCCACGTATATTCATCCCATCCCCTCCTCGTACCAAACCACTCCAATTCCCCCCCCCCTCCACTCCACTCCGCCCCCAACCTCCCATCCGGCGATCTCCGACCTTTTCCGTCATGGCAGGCAGCGGATCTGATTTCGACCAGTCCAGACCCGCCGAGTGGTGTTTCGTCTCGTGCGGGTTGGAGGAGGCAACGACCGTCTACATTGCATTCCACCGCTCCCGCTACATTGCACTCCATTGCACCCGCAAGGACAACGTCCGGCCAAAACCAGGATTTGTCGGGCGCTCGGATCCTCTGGGGTTGGATCATCACGGTCCTCTCGAGAGCCTTCTAATCTCCCTTTTCTATCACCGGTTCGCCGGATTATGAGTCCCATCGAGTCGGGTGTGCCCGCCGTGGGAAGGAGAGGATGAGGGCGACCGAGGCCTGCCTCGCTAGCGACATGGAGGCTACGGAGGTGACTGATGCAACGACGCGGGTGGCCGCAAAGGAGCCCGCGTTGTAAAGAAGCAACAACGAAGAAACACATGGGACCTCGTCCGAGAGCAGATCAGGCGATACGTGCCATGGTCGAACTACCGCCGAAGGAAGAGGAGGAGGATATCACGGATCGGACAACTTCGATGACGAGCAGATCCGGCTCGAACCGAACCGTGTCATTGACTGCTACTTCCTCAAGAAGGACGGCAAGAGCACCGGGAAGGGCAAGGACATCCTTGAATGATCTTCTACATAGGTGAAAATGCCAAATTTTGATAGTCTCATGTCATGTGGTGATGTAGTAGCCAGATGATGTGTGTAATGCACCATGTGCGTAATTATATGAGTTTGTCTGGATCTGAGATATGTTAATTGTGGTGTCCTGTTTTCAAAAGAAAATTTGACGCTTGACCACTTAGTGTCCGGGGACGATTCCACATGGTTTGAGGGAGATGCTTAATACACAACGGGATGAAGGTACTACAAGCTACATTTACTTGAGTGTATTTCCCTCCCAGAGACAACTTGTCCTTGCAGGAAGCCACGCAAGAGGCCCACGGTACATATGTACACCTTCATACTTCCATCTAGCTAAATACTCGTACGTATAATTGCTAGTAATAAGCTCCACGCGCGGTCGATCTCTAATTCTCTTCCATCGACCGATTGCCAATATCCAAAGAGAAAAGCCCACGACACTACTAGTGCTAGCTCCAGGTACCATCGCCGTATGCGCAGAGTCGAGACAGAAACAGAATTCGGTTCAGGCGTTCAAGGTCCAGTCGTAGTCCTGGTAGGCGATGCTGATCGGTCCGCCGTCGTTGAGGAGATGCGTCAGGAGCCCGGCTTTGGTCGGGTCCAGGTAGTTGAGGATCCACCTGAGGATGTCCCTGTCCTGCCCGAAATCGGCGCTGTACCTGCACAGCACAGAGCAATCGCCGGTCACCACCAACTCTCCATGAACTTGAAACATGCATCAGCCCATCCACATGGGAATGGGATGGGAACAAACAGCAGAGTAGCTAGCTGCAAGCTCTCAGTACCATTTGATGATCCTTGTGAGGTGGACGGTCCGGGTCTCGAGGTCGATCTCCACGCCGCCGTCGAGGAGGAACTCCCTGGCCGCGTGCCGGAGCTCCGGCTCGACGCCCTGCGTGGAGTAGAACCGCACGGTGGGGCTCGACCGCGTCGCGTTGCACAGCGCGAAGTGCACCAGCGGGTTCACTTTCGTCTCCGCCAGCTGCACGGCCAAAACAAAGCAAAGATCCCAGCGCGAGCGGAGAGCATTCAGCGATCTCATTTCTACGGTGCTCCAGACATGATCGAGATAACAACGCGTGTGTACCTCGAGCCTCTTATCGGAGGCCCCGAAGGGCTTGACGATGGTGTAGGGCTGCCTCCGGTTGGCGCGGAGGATGCCGTTCTTGATGGTCGTGAGGGAGTAGGGGTACCCGCCGACGACGTACTGGAAGTCGGTGAAGAAGGAGCGGCGGTCGACGGCGCCCGCCCGCTGGCCGGTCCTGATGACGGCGTGGATGGCCATGGCGTTGTGCAGGTTGAGGAAGAAGGAGAGTCGCTCCCCGGCGGGCAGAGCGAAGACGTCGGCCCGCTGGAGTTCCCGCGCCAGGTTGGCGTACCTCCTGAACTCCTCGCTGGCGGCGACGCGGGCGTAGTCGAGGCGGCGGCGGTCGTCGGAGGCATAGGCCTCGAGTATGGCGACCATGATCTTGGTCATCCTCTGGCCGACGGCGGCGGCGGGCTTGGGCTCGCCGTCGTTGGTGGAGCCCCTGAAGTTGTAGTACCTGGGGACGGCCGGGTCGTGCTCCAGGAAGCGGTACAGGCTCTGGCTGCCGTCCTCGAAGTCGTTCTCCCTGCACGCAACAATTCATTCATTGATGAACAAAATCATCACCGGAAATTGTGAAGGCTTGGACAGAGCTGCATGCTTGCTCAAGTGAAATCAAGGGTGATGCACAAGGCCCTGCTAACCTGAAGACATGGTGGATGAAGTGCTTTCTCGCAAGTTGTTTGCCGATCTCCACAGCCTACATACAAGTAATAAAAATGGCTTATTATTGTCTTCCTTAATTGATCGATCGAGGAAGAAATCAGCATTTCAAACAATATACGTCAACGGGACAAACTCAGACCGTTGAATCGATAGCTTGGGCGTGAAGGACCAACCGTTTTATCCCGAACAAATTCGCAAAAAAGACACGAGAAATAGACCAAGGCCAAAGACAATGACAGCGACGGCAACACTGGTGCGAGTCAAATTAGGGGGGCATCTCCGTCACGGTCGCGGCGTTCCTGGCGCACGGGGCGAGAGACCCTCTCACGCCTGTCGCGGGCCTTTGTCTCGCCGTCAACGATGTTTGAGTACCAGTCGAACGGCTTGAAGACCAGCTTGCCTAAAGAGGGATCCTTGTGGATGTCGAGGTGCACAAGAACCCGATGCTCGAGGTCTTTCCTGCCATAGACCGGAGCACCACCGTCGCGTGCGGGAAGAGTGATCCAGCTCACTCGCTCGCGGGACCTTGCTTAGGCAGGACGTCCATGTCCATAGCCCCAAAACCTTCGTCTCGGTTCAGTTTGGATGCAGGCTCGATGTAGTCGAGCAAGCAGCCGAAGCCGACGGCGTTCGCGACAGCTAGCTCGTCCCAGGCGTAGAGGGGCAGGCCCTCGAGGCAAAGGCGAACGTGGTGGCTGAGGTCGACGTGCTCCGCGTGGGCCTCAAGACGCCATGCCCGTAGCTGCAGCTTGGTGTCTCCGAACGGCAGCACACGGCGGGATGCCGCAAGCTCGGCGTGGTGCTTGTGGACGAACCTCACAAGAAACTTCTCTGGATGGTGCAGGACGACGACGACATCAGGTTGGAGCGCCCCAATCCTGTCAGCGAGGAACGCCGACATCTCGCTGGGGGAGACATGACGATCCCTGTCGAACCAGGCGACGACGGCATTGGACTCCAAGAGAGCCATCTTCATCTGCATCGCTGGAGTGTTGTGGATGGTGGCGAACACCTCTGGACGGACCGAGTGGTCACCGGTCCAGGCCTGGGTCGTCATCGCGACAGGCGAAGGCGGCGGCGGGGGCAGGGGCGTGGCAGCAGCCAGAGGAGGTCGGGGTGGTGCAGGGAAGGGCGCCTTGCGTGGCCTTGGAGCGCCGGGACGCAGGTGAGGGCGCGGGGCGTGGAAGCACTCTCGCGCCCAATGGGCCGAGCGGAAGCTACGCCTGCAAGTGACGGGATTTTGGCAGTGGATGGCACGGTGTCGATGGCCAAGGCAATGGAAGCACAGTCCCTTTATCCCCGCAGGAGGAGGAGCGCGCGCAGTGAATGCCCCAACTGGCCTGACCGGTGAGCTTGGCCGCCGTGATTTCACCTCCACCCATGGCGCAGCGCCGTCCGCCTCGATCTCCGTGGTCACCGCGTCGCGCGGCCTTGATTGCTCAGCGACGCGCTGCGAGGCCTCTGGGCGAAAGCAAGCAAGCCAGACCGAGGGATGGCCTCCATTAACTCCACTGCCGCCCGACGAGACGGCGGTAAGGCCAGTTCCGGACGCATTGAAGGCAGCAGGTGCGGGAACCGCGTGGGCGAGAAGGCCGGGCGGGGTCTCCAGGACCAACTCGACCTCATCAGCAGCAAGGCGCGGTCGACCCAGGGAAGGTGGCGGCGGCATGCCAAACTCGAGATCTGGATCGAGCGACGCAGGGAGCGTCGGGGCCGAGCCCTGCGAGGCAGGGAACTCTCAAAGGAGCTGCTGGAACGGGAGTTGGAGGCCAGCAAGGAGAGCAGCGGGAAGGGAGTGGGGGGTGGCCGCCGCCGCCGGAAGGAGCGCCACCGGTATGGGCTGGTGGAGGGAAGGTGGGTTGGGAGCGGACATGGCTCACTGAGGAGGAGGTCTTGGCAGCTATTAAATCCTTGCCTGGTGACAACGCACCCGGCCCGGGCGGCTTCACAGGAATCTTCTTCAAACGATGCTGGGATGTCATCAAGCACGATCTCATGCGTGACATCCATTGTTTTGACTCCCTCCATACTGCACACTTGCAATGGCTCAATTCTGCCAATGTGGTCTTGTTACCGAAGGAGGGGGCGGAAGGCGTCTCCGATTATAGGCCAATTAGCCTTGTGCACGCCGTCGCCAAGATCATTGCCAAGATTCTAGCCTCGAGGCTTGCCCCCCACATGGACGCTCTCGTCTCCAACGCCCAAAGTGCTTTCATTAAGAAGAGAAGTATCCATGACAACTTCATGTATGTCCGCAATTACGCGCGACGGTTGCACAAACGCAAGACCCCCGCCCTCCTTCTCAAGCTAGACATTAAAAAAGCATTTGACACGGTCAAGTGGGAATACTTCCTCGACTTATTGCAACGTAAGGGGTTCCCCTGCAAATTCCGGAATTGGATTGCCGCTCTACTTTCATCTTCCTCTTCGCGCATCCTCCTCAACGGGCTGTCGGGCCACCCGATCAAGAATGGCCGCGGGTTTCGCCGAGGCGACCCGATATCACCGCTGTTATTCGTCCTCGCAATCGACCCCCTCCAACAAATCCTCCACACCGCAACTCGCAAGGGCATGTTGCACAAGATACAAGGGCGCGACACCATGATGAGAACCTCCCTCTACGCGGATGAAGCGGCCATCTTCTTGGCCCCAATCAAGAGGGACATTGACAACCTATCCGTCATCCTAAGAGGTTTCGATGAGGTGACAACACTATGCACCAACTTCCACAAGAGCTCGGTGGTGCCTATTCGCTGCAGTCATCTTCCATTGACTCATATTCTGACTAGCATTCCGGCGACCCGCGCCATGTTCCCAATAAAATATTTGGGCCTCCCGCTCTCAGTTAGGCAACTTCGGAAAGCCGACTTTCAATATCTTGAAGACAAGGCCACCGGGAAACTGGTAACCTAGGAGGGGCAATCCATCACAGCCATTGGACGCACCGCCCTTGTCAGATCGGTCATCTCCTCACAAACGGTTTTCTCCATCACGCCCCTGATTGTGCCTCAGGGCACACTCCATAACCTCAGCAAGTTGGAGAGGGCCTTCCTTTGGGCAGGCTCGGACAAGACGACCGGTGCAAAATGTAAGGTTAATTGGGACATGGTCTACAGACCTACGAGCTGTGGAGGCCTTGGGGTCCTCAACACCGACAAGTTTTCTCGTGCACTACGCCTTAGGTGGCTATGGTACGAATGGAAAGAGCCTAACAAACCTTGGATTGGGCTGGGCAACCCTTGCACCAAGGAAGACCTGGAGTTCTTCTACGCCTCATCCACAATCATCGCCGGTAACGGTGCAAAAAAACCTTTTTGGGACTCCCCATGGCTACTTGGTTGCAAGCCCAAGGATGTTGCCCCGCTTATTTTTGAAGCCTTGACAAGGAAGAGTTGGAAGCTTAGGGAGGCTATGCGGGGGAACGCTTGGATGACCCACATCAAGCGAGGGACTATGGTTTCCGTTGCCCACGTTCGGGAGCTTTTCTCACTTTGGACACTTCTGCACGACTTTCAACTTGTTGACCAGGCTGAGGATGACATTGTTTGGAAACATGTTGTTGATGGGATTTACTCGGCACCACCACATACAAGGCACAATTCCTTGGTTTGACTCGCTCGCCTATTCACTACATGGTCTGGAAAGCTTGGGCTCCCCTAAAAGTTAAATTCTTCGCCTGGCTGGTCTTGCAAGACCGGATTTGGACGGTAGATCGTTTGGAGCGGCACGGCTGGGAAAACAGTGGGATTTGCCCACTTTGCAAACGGGAGCAAGAAACGGTCATCCATCTTTTTGTCAAGTGCCGCTTCTCCATTAGGCTCTGGCGTTCAGTCATTGATTCTTTTGGTCTGGCACACATCGACACCTCCGTTTGGCACCTTGAGGACTCCCTTTTACGCTGGTGGGAGCATAGGACAGACAGGCGAAACTCCAATCGACGAGCCATGGCCTCCCTCAGCATGCTAGTCTTGTGGACTCTTTGGAATGAGAGAAACGCCCGTGTGTTTCGCCAAAAAAGTGCACTGCTGCTTATTCTTCTTCAAAATATCAAGCTTGAAGCAAATTTGTGGGTTACGGCAGGTGCTAAGAATCTAGGGTGTATTGTTGTAGGAGAGTAATTGCCATGTCGTTTTTCTGTTAGGTACTATGTAATCTGTCAAACTCTTCACTCCTCTTATTTAATGGATGAAGAAAGTTTTTGCCTTCGTTTCGAAAAAAATAAGGAGGCATGCATGCAATGCACTGGATCGTATCGGTAGCAGTTGGGTTGGGTCGGTGCTTAAGCACCAAGAACGTAGCAGTAGCAGTGGGTCTCCCACGCGCGGATTTCCTTGGGTCGTCCACCCCACTAATGACGAGCCCGGCACTAATTTTCTCCAACCCAGCAAAAGCTTATTACATCTTCCAGCACGCAGGGCCAATCAATCAAGGAAGTAGCAGCAGCACCGCCGCTCACGAAGATTGCACCGAGAGAAGGAAGGGTGTGTCGTGTGATGGTCAGCGACGTGGTCGGCACAAAATCACACCACCGGCGGCGAGCACGCACGACCAGTTCAGTTCAACTGGTACTATCGGAACCAACATGGTCAAAGATGGGTGGGCCCACCTGCAAGTGACTTGCGCCGTTGCAGGCACGCACTAGCACTACTATTTACGACCATCGCCGAGAGAGACACGCAGCGGCCGAAACGATCAAGGAAGCGGTGCATACGTACCCACGCCCGGGCGGCGCAGCGTGCCGGTCTCGATTGGGTGAGTGGGGTGGGTCCCCTTGCCAACCAACCGAACCGTCCGCTCGCACGGTTCCGTTGCCCGTTGCGGCGCGCGAAATGACAGGAGAGCACGGCACGGCACGGCACCACGTAAGCGCGCGATCCTAGGAGTTTCACTTTCATTTCATGGGCAGACAGATTTGGACCCCTTGTATGCTGTGGGACTCCTTGGATCGACGCCGTCAAAGTTGGAGCTGTCTGCTGATTTACGCAGCATCGTATCTCGATCAATTTCTAGAGTTCGGCATTTGGCAACGCTCCATGACGGCCAATTCTCTGTTCATCTACAGCGAGTGTTCTGCTTTTGTGAATTAGTTAAGCATGCATTATAAATGTGCTCAATATTGACAAAGCTGTATCCTAGACCGATTCTAGCGAGTAGTAAAGTGGAGGCGATGAGGACTATGCAGTGCTTTCGGTTTGATCTTTGATGTAAATTGGGAGGCTCGTCTTCTTCTATACGCCCAAGCTTTGCTTCGGTTAAAAGGACCCCTTATCACCCTCCAGTAAAAAACTCGGGTACTGGTACTAACTAGACTAGAATTCACACCCAAGACCTATAGTGCGTGCCCTGACCACTGATGCAAGGATAAACAACGATCGCAGATTCACAACAAAAAAAAGTCAAACGAAACAGAAGCGGGCAGTAATAATCTAGTGCAACTCACCTTGTTCCTGCTGCACTCCAAGTGGTTCACGATGCCGTCGACCATGTCGGCGCCGGAGAAGCAGTTCTTCACGAGCTTCACCCTCACGAACCGGTCCTGGATGGGCAGTCGGTGCCGGAGCACCCTCACGATACCCACCATGGCGTCCTCCCTCTCCTCCTCCTCCTCGCCGGCGTCCGCGTCGAACCCGTACACGGGCACCCGCGGCGCCGCGTCGGGGCACCGCCTCCCGGCGAGCTCGCGCACGCGCCGCTCGAACTCGCCGCTGTTGCGCAGGGAGTTGAGCACGACGAGCCCGCCCAGGAGCTTCTCGTTGAGGAAGATCTGGGGCACGCGCGCGGCGGCGCCGGCCCGGGACGCGAGGTCGGCCTCGCGCTCCGGGAACACGTCGAGGTTGATCTCCACGTAGGGCAGGCCGGAGTGGCGGAAGAAGGCGCGGACGGCGGCGCAGTCGCGGCAGCCCGAGCGAGAGAAGAAGCTGACCCGGCCCTTGATGTGGCTGCCCGAGAAGGAGTAGCCGTAGCCGTCGTCCTCCTCCGCGTCGGCGGCGATGGCCTCCTTGAGGCGCACGGTGACCTTCACGTTGGGCAGGTGGATCTCCTGCACGCCGTAGCAGGCGTCCCCCGGCGCCGGGGCCGGCGACGCCTCCTTGAGCGACGAGATGCGGCGGTTGATGGCCGAGGACAGCACGTCGCGCCGGTCGCGGAAGAAGCGCCCGATGGACGCCACGTCCACCACGGCCGCGGCGGAGTTGGACCGCTCGACGACGTGGCTCTGCCCTTCCTCCGCCTCCACGTGCCCGCTCGGGGCCGGCGTGGAGGCCGCCCTGGTCAGGCCGGGCGGCGCCTCAGGCTGCGGGAGGTGCGAGGGCGGGCGGAGCACCACGCCCTGCAGCATCTTGCGCGCGTAGTACACGTCCGTCTCCTCGCCCGCCGGATCGTCGCCTCGATGCTTGACGCCGGCCGGATCCGGGGCGGCGTCGGGGTGGACGTGGTGGTGGACGTGGTGGCGGTGGGGCGCGAGCGGCATGGCCTGCACGAGGGTCTCTTCTCCCATGCCTCCTCTCCCCTCGGGGCCTGGGTTTTGCGAGTGGCCGAGCGGAACGGAACGGAACGGGAGGGCAACGGTATTTATTTTTTCTTTCCTTTTCTTTTCTCCTCCGCCGCTGCTCCTGTAACGGGATTTGGGATTTCCTTTCGTTTTTGAGCGGCGAGGCGAACGAGGAGGAAGGAAGGGAGGGGGCGGGGGTTTAAGAACGGACCGCAGGGCCGTCTATGACGCACGGCCGATGGACCCGGTGCACGGCGCCGCCGGTGTGTGACGTGTGGGCCCGGGAGGAAGGCTTCAAAGGGGAGGAATAAGTCAGGCCATGACGGAGCGGAGCCGTGGCCTGATTTGGGTTGGTTTCTTTCGTTTTCCTGGGTCGTGTTGATCGGCGAGGTCAGCTCGGAGCCGCACGGCACGAGCAGCGAGGAAAGCTCCGTCCGGCCGTCGTGCACGGTGGGATCGGGCCGGGGTTTTTCCGTTTTCTCGTGACCGAGATCTCACATGGCACGACGCCACTCGAGTTGAGTTGACCTTCTGTGGGGTAGACGGGTCAAGTGAGCTGTCTGTGGCTGCAAAAATGCTACACCTACGTATGATTTCTATTTAACCTTACGCACCTTCCCTTCTCCACCAATCAAAACTTCCTCCCTCCCCTTCTAGTACTAGGACTGAACGCGTGACAGAGATCACACCAGACCAGAGGGCAGAAGGCCTCGATCTGCACCGTCCGGCGGCTCCGGGCCCGCCTGGCCGGCGAACAGCGTACGGCGAAAGGAGTCAGACGTTCGACTGATCTTTCCACTCGGCGAAGCATCGGTGAAATCGTCGGAATCCAAACGATCCCGGTCGTTTTCGCGAGACGGCGCGAGTCGGCATCTGCATCGGGCTCATCGGAGGCCCGGACGCGGCCAGATGCATCATAGGCAGCAGCGCGACGTGCATCGTCCGTCCGTCGTCACAGCTCGTCGTGTGCCATACACTATAGTCGTCGGAGTATTATATGTGCGGTGGGTGTAAAGAGTATGGACGGACATGATACTACTCCTAATCTGAATCACCGATCCTTCCAACACATCTCAGGCGGATAAACAAATGCGACCACGTCCAGCTGCGTTGCCATTTGGTTCCATGTTAAAATGCTGCTGAAAGCTGACTCTTTCAAGAGCGTATCTAGCCATTGATGAAGATACTTCTGCAAACATGTATTGCGACCAGGTAAGGTAGTCCCATGAATTATCCGTTCAGGGAACTTCTGAATGCAAAAAGCGAGAAAATATCTCGCTTGGATGGATCGCTTGACACGTACAAAGTCAGCGGCCACGAGCATGCTCCCCTCCTGGACCTGATGACACCGACCGGTGTCGAAAGCCGGCTCCGTCGTCGAAGCCTCCACGCTTGCAAAAGCTGAGAGTTGTTGAGGCTTGGAAGCGAATTCAAGACCATTTCCATTGATAGCAAGACAGAAGAAAGTTGGCACGCTCCCGGGTCCTGACCCGTCTCACGGTCACGGGCGTGAGTTGCATGCGTGCGCGCAAGAACGGTTCAATTCTATTTGGACGTGTCTTCGACATCAACACGCCAATTGGTGAAACCACCTCTTCATATATACATGGACTTGTGCCGCTGCTGATTCATACAGTATCTTATCTGGGGTTTTCAGGTTGATGGTGAATGTCATCTACTTGTACGATAAATTATCACGGTGGTTGTGATCATGAGATTTCCACCCTGTTTTCCCCTCTTTGTGTGGTCTATTTTCATGTATTTGGACCATATCTTCAGAGACATGGTCAGGCACATGAATATCATGGACAATCATGAACGATACACATATGAAAACAAGGTACTAGTATCTTGTCTGGGTTTTCCAAGTTGATGGTGATTTGGTTTTCAGGTTCATGATTAATGTTCTCTAGTTGTAAAATAAAATAGCATGGTGATTGTGATCATGACATCCCCCCCCCCCCCCCCCGTTTTCTCCTCTTCGTGTGGTCTTTTTCCATGTACTTGGACCATATCTTTAAAGCCATGGTCAATCACATGAGTATCATGGACAATCGTGTATGATACACCTATGAAAACAAAGTAACAATGTGAGCCCATAACATGTGCACACGATTTTAGACATATGTAAACAACTGGGTACAGTAGTAGTGTAGTATCTACCCATAAGGGTTTTTTTTTTGAGAGAAAGTATCTACCCATAAGTTAGAACGTGTTAATTAGCACATAATAAGGGTGGAAACGGATCAGATGCAAATGGAATATTGCTCTTACCACTTTGGTTTTCATATTCTGAAAACAAAAACGAATGTGGATACGACATTATCAGATACGAATGCGGATCAAATGTTAGAGTGTCGTGAGGGTGCTCGATCACTAAACCCCCCTCATACGCCCATGCGGACGGCTCAATCACTAATCGGTCAAAAAAAACTGACCCAGACCGCTGCCTCAAACGGGTCTCAAATGTCCAGGTTAACCGGCACCCTCACATCCAGCTCAAATATGGAACGGATACGGAGAGGCATGAGCGCTTCAGGACACGTCCGCCACGTCGAACTGATGATGGAGTTCCACACGAAATCAAACCGGAAGCCAACAGTCAGACAGGTGTCTCCTCCGGTGGCGGTGTGAACGACGCGTGGCACCGCTCTGGCTTACCGTCCGAGGCCAAAGTACATCTATTTAAGCCGACCGACGTCCCCCAACCCTAGCCACATCCACCTCCTCCCTATCTGCGCCGCCAGCCCGAGCCCATCCACCTCTCT
The DNA here is from genome assembly GCA_022496015.1 of Hordeum marinum. Taxonomy (NCBI): domain Eukaryota; kingdom Viridiplantae; phylum Streptophyta; class Magnoliopsida; order Poales; family Poaceae; genus Hordeum; species Hordeum marinum. Next base: position 211,934,055 of record CM039672.1, on the reverse strand, counting down.
CCTCTTCCGCCACTCTTCCCACACCGTCCAGCCTTGCCATGGCCCGAGAAAGGAAGAGAATGTATGCTATGCTCATGTCGGAGCGCCGCTTCCGGATTGAGGAGGATCATGCATCGTAGTCGGGCTTCCTCCGGACTCGTTGGATCCGGAGCAGCGGCATGAGGGGGGAGCAGGAGGAGCAGCCGGTTCCGACGGAGGTGGCAGATCTGGAGGAGGACGAGCTGGCGCCGGCTACGGGCTTCGGCATGGAGGACGCGATGACGGAGTTCACGGCCGCACAAGCGGCGGAGATGGCGGAGTAGCAAGCCATCCTGGAGTCCATCCCGGATGAGGCCTATGTATAGGCCAACCGGCAGGAACGGGCGGTGACAGACACACTTTTCGCCAAACTTGACGTGGAGGCAGAGGCGAAGAACGAGGCGAAGTAGCCAGAGGAGCCGCAGGAGCCGGAGTTGAGGCTACCACCCATGTACCCCGAGTCGGGTACGGAGACAATGGATATCTCGACGAGGATTAGGGTAGTATAGGTTTATCAATGTAGGAATTCGTAGTTCGCATGTTTTGTATGGATTTAAGCTATCAAATATGAGGTACCCTGATGCAAAGAAGTAAATTTGAGGTGTGTCAAGTCAGTGTGTGCGTTCGCGTGCGTTTCATGACCCGGATTTAGTATATGTGGTTGTGGCCGTAGTTGCTCTTACTCGAATACATATCAAATGTCTCAAAACGGATATAGAGGGACATGTTAGTTAAAGCAAATAAGCCAATAACTATATGATACTTCCTCCGTTTCTAAATATAAGACATTTTAAAAATGCCACTATGGACTAGATACGGATGTACATGGACATATTTTAGAGTGTAGATTCATTCATTTTGCTCCGTATGTAGTTCGTGGTGAAATATCTAAAAGGTCTTATATTTATAAACGGAGGAAGTACAAAATAATCAACATGCAACATACACTAAGTTAATAAATAGTCAGATTTATGAATAAACACTAAGTGCTATAATGCATATTGACTCCTAAGTTTTACCATACAAAAGTACTTTTTTCACAATTTATTACGCTTTTATGTTAGATAATTGGCATGGTGAGGTTAGAATTCCTTGATTAGCTCATGGAACTTTGTTCAGACACGTTTGCTTCCATATCCATATTTATGTCAAAATTCCATATCATAATTGTATTTGTATTGTAAAACAAACCCGAATATCTTCTATTTCCATTTCCATTTTGGTTTAGATGCCAATATTTCAGATACAAATACATATTTCCTCAACGAAATATGTATTTGGCACACTGAATCGTTTTTGCAAAACGAGCACACTCGTTCGATGCCGTCCGTTTCCCATCTGATGTCTCTGCCACGATTGACTCTTCTTTCTTCCCGTTATTGTCTCTGGCGTGCGGGTCCTTGTCTTGTCTGGAGCTCGAACCGCCCGCACGCTTGTCTGGCGCTCGAACCGCCCCGCGGCGCAGTTAATTCTCTCTCCCCCCACTACCCTCTCCCAGTTATTTCGCACGCCCCCACTCCTCTTCCTCCGTCCCTCCGCTCCGCTCCACTACCCTCTCCGGCGAGGTGGGTTGTTCTCCGGTCGATTCGCAGGCGAATCGACGATTCCTCCGGTGAGTTGCTTCCCAATCCCGCTCACATCCGTCCGCATAGAGTCTAGTAGCCCCTGCTCTGCTTTTTAGTGTCCGTTAATGGTGGATTGGGCATCGGGTTGATTGCATATTAGCCCTAGTGTGGTTGCTTCCTAGCGTGTTGAATCTGTGATCTAATGGCTATTTTCTAGCCTTTGTTTCGCATGTACAGCAATCCCCCACACATCCATCCCCGTCCACTCTAGTAGTCGTTGCTCTGCTTTTTTAGTGGCCGGTAATGGCGGATTTGTGCGTTGGGTTGGTTGCATCTTAGCACATAGTAGTGATTCCTCATAATGTGTTTAATCGGTGATGTAATGGCTTTTTCCTACCCTCTGTTTTGCATGCACAACATTTTGTTTGAGATTGTTTGTGTTTTCGGTTCTGGGTTGCAGGCATTTGGGATTCGTTCCCCTCTGCAATCTGTTAGAATTTGGATTCTAGGGTTTCGTTTTCTAGATATGCCCGGTTCCATCATGATCGTTTCCTCTATTTTTAGATGCTCTTTTGTTTGCAGCTAATGACTAGCTGTATAAATGTGTTTTCAATCTCGAATTACTTGGGAGGAAATCCACTGCAGTTCCCTTTGTTATTAGGATTTCACATGTAGTTCATCTCCTTTTTGTTTTGCTTATCATTTTTGTTGTTCTGGAATTATCGCGCTTGGTGTTCTAAATTTATCAGGTGTGTTTGTGTTCCTGTTGGGTTTTGTTTTGTGTTTAGTTGCTTTTTTACTTGTTGATAATACGTGAAATTACCATCAGTTATGTCAATAAATTATCATGTTTGGTGTTCTCAAACTATCAGTGGGTGTTTTGTTTTTTGTTGTAATTTACGTGCTGGTGATTGTGCAAATTACCACCAGTTCTTTGAACTAATTATCATGGCGTGTGTTTAAAAACTATCAGTGGATATTTTTTTGTTACTTTCTTTTGATGTTGATTATGGAAATCACCACCAGTTTTTGTGAATATGTTATCATGGTGTTTGTTCATAATTTATCATAGTTTTATTCAGTTTTTTGTGGCAATTTACCTTTGGTGTGTGTTCATAACCTATTAGTATTTCCATAAGCAATATGTGTGTGTTTATTTCTTCAGCAGCTATGTATCCTATATCCTCACTTTTTGTTATTTTGTTTTGTTTTGTGTTTGACAGGTCACAATGCCAAGGAAGCGCAAATCGGATGGCAACATTGAGGAGGTTCAACCCTTGAAGAGGCACAAGCCTCCCGCAGATCGGAACAGAGCTTCCCCTAGTGCTCTTGTGACTGCTTGTAAGGACATGTCTGAAGAGAGAACAGCCGTGATTGATGAAATGGCTCTCACTAGTTTGAGGAATATCAAGTGTGACAGCCTCTTCAATCGGCTTTCCTAGTGGCTTGCTGGTCTATATGACCCCGAATCCCGTGAGGCTATCATACCTGGTCGTGGAAGGTTACCTGTCAATGAAGAATCTGTGCATCGGATAGTGGGGGTGCCCCGAGGTGGTACTGATGTGGATTACAAGGTTCCTACAGAGGCACAGCTTGAGATTGCGGCAGATATTTTCGATGATCTTGGTCATGCTCCAAAAACCATGGATGTTTTAGATCTTATATTGAAGACCAACGAGCACGATGACAATTTCAAACGCTTGTGGCTTGTGCTTGCTGCCAGCACTGTTATGACGCCGACAACATCCAACAAGATCAGTACAAGATTGTATCCTGTGTTGGTAAGCGCAATCCCGGAGTTTTCCCTTTTTCGCATCATCATTTTTGTGTTGCTCCTTTTTTTCTGTTTTATGCACTTATGGTGTGGTAACTTTTTTACCTATGTCATTGATAATTTTTAGAGCTATATGGTGTGTAACTATGTTCCTATGTCAATGTGTAACTCACTTTTTAATAGTGTGGTAGTTACATCCTTGTGTCCCTGGTAACTTAATGACTTGTAGTTTGATAAGTACATGCTTATGTTCCTGATAAGTTTTATGCATACATGGCCCTGAATGTTTTGTTTTTCATGTGTTTGTGTTTTTTCCCAGCAAAACATTGGCAATGTAAAGAACCTCAACTGGTGCAAATTCATTGTTGATCAGCTTCACAAAGCCCTTTCAAAAGGCAAGCCTACGACGGGTTGTCTGTTATTCTACAATGTTAGTGCCCCCACTTCTCTTTGTTACTGTTACTCATTCTTTTTTTCTTTTCTCCTATGATTTTTGGTTGTATATTTTTTTCCAACCCACCTGCAAGTTGATATTGACATTTTTGTTTTCCCAGCTTCTCTACATTGATGCTATTGAGCTAACTGGCCTTGGGATCAGATTGCCTAATGGTCCATTTGCAATTAACGCGTGGACGAATGAGCTTGCGTCGAAAGTTCTTCAAATGCATGTCCAGAGGGACAAGCTTTCCTATGGGAAATTACCGGTAATTTGGTATTTCTCATGATATGGACCACCAACTGCTTTTCTTCTCCCATTTTTCTCTTGCGTTTGTTCTTCATCATATGTGTCAGCTCAAGCCCCAATTTGATCAAGACTATTGCTTGTTTGGTGGATTACAAGGTCTTGATAAATTCATGTGTGTTCATGTACCTCCAAACTGTAGCGAGCATGTATGTACTTTGGTGCGCTTCAAAAAAAAATTCCTGGTAAACAATGTTCTATATTGTTGGTAACATTACTGTTAATATACTGGTAGCTTTTAACAGTTTGTTGGTAACATTACTGTTAATATGTTGTAGCTTTTAACAGTATTATATATTGTTGGTAACATTACTGTAAAAGCCTTGGTAACTTTTTTTAAAATTCTTTCTGAATATGAGTTGCATAGTTTGTTTTGCCTTCCTGTTTTCATTTTATTTTGTTTTGGTATGGTAACTTATGTCTTTCACAAATTTATAACTTTTTTATCCATTTTCCCATCAGAAATTTGCTAAAGTCGCTGCTATTGTTGGTCATTTTTCATCTGGCATGGTCGGCCTCATAGGTGGTCTTGTCAATGACTTCATGACCTTGGATGATGAAGATAACTCAGGTTTGTCCCGTGTGTTAGAGAGCCAGCTAAGGGGTTTATCTGCTGCTGCCGGTAATACTGCAAGGACTGCTCGTGCAACCCGGTCACTTGAAAGAAAAGATACGGGCAAGCAAAATGTTGAGCTTTCTGATTATGACTGTGAGGCTGATGATGGCGGCGGCGACGGTCACACTGATGATGATCCAGATTACCATGTTTATTTCCACGATCCTTCTGGTGGTTTTGAGGCTGCCGGTAGCGGCAGACCGAATGCCCATGAGGCTTCAGGTAGTGGGGCAGGGAACGATAATCTTGCTGCAAGCGGTGCTGCATTTGAAGATTTGCCGGCAAGGGTAGATGGTAATGATGGAACCACTACTCCTGTTGCGGGAACCGACCAGCCTATTGAGTCATAGATTGTGTTAACTGCACGTTCAGGTACTGTGTCTGGTGATGGAGTGGATAACCAGTGAGAGATGATGGATACTCAAAATGAGGCGGCTATTGACGCTTCTGTGAAGAGGTGCGGTTCTGCTCTCGTGCATAACTTGGAGAACCAGAAGAAGTATTCCAGACGTTGCAAGAAGTTACGCCTACCTTCTCCGGTCCTGCCCACTGGTACAACTGTTTCTGAACAGCCTTCATTGGATGACACTCATAGTTTTATCAAGCGAATTGTCATCAGTGAGCTCGGCCTCGTAGGTCCTGCGAAGGGCATTGCCTCAGTAATCGTTGAGCCCACACGAAAGAAGCAACAACCTCGGAAGTGAGTTTCTTATCATCTGCCTCGGTAGAAAAACTGTTTATTTCCATTTACCTAGCATTTTTTGTTGTTGTTTCTGCATTTTAATTCTTGTAGATGCTTAGATGTTGTTATCCCTTTGTATTACAACTGTTTTTAGTTTTCAGTTTATGATAGGTTCAAGTAATTGTGTCTGATATGTACCCTTTTTTCTCGTTGTAAGATAGATTATAGATAACCGTTTATAGTTAACTTTTTCTATGATATTATCTGGTTCTTAACTCCTGGTAACTATATATTTTTGTGTTTGGTAACTTCTGTTTTTTAATGTCCCTTTAGTTAACCATGTTTGCATTTGTAAGTTAACTTACAAATTATAGCATATGTTCCTGGTAACCATGTTTTGTATGATAACTTTAGTTGTCTCACATTGGTAAGCATTTGTTCTTGTGTCTCGTAACCTTTTTATCGTTTGTTTGATATCAAATTATTTTCAGGGTTTCGGATGCTCCATCTGCAAGTGCTCGCAGCTTTCAGCCATCTACCAATCCAGGCGTCACGTCTGAGGTGGCAGCAAGTGTGTTACAAACCAGGTATTTGTTAGTTTTTTTAACTTTTCCCATGTCCTTCACCTTGATATGGGTCTTATTTTTTGTTTGTTTTTGTAGCAGGTCCCCTATTAGTTCTTCGGCAGGTGTTGACTCTGTTGGGGAACGTTGCATGGGAAACAAAAATTTCCTACGCACACGCAAGATCTATCCATGGTGATGAGCATCTACAAGAGGGAGAGTTGATCTCGTACCCTTGTAGATCGCTAAGCGAGAAGCGTTAAGAAACGCGGTTGGTGTAGTCGAACATCTTCGCGATCCAAATCGCCGAGCGTCCCGCGATCACATCACGATTCGTCCCGCGATCCAATCACGATCCTTCCTGTGAACTCATCACGATCCGTCCCGCGGTCTCATCATGATCCGTCCCGCGATCTCATCATGATCTGTCCCGTGAACTCATCACGAACCATCTCGCGATCTTGTTCACGGTCCTTCTGATCTAGGGCCGAACGGACGGCACCTCCGCGTTCAGCACACGTGCAGCTTGATGACGATCTCCACCGTCTAGATCTAGCAAGAGGAAGTGGAGAGGGAGAAGAGTTCACCGGCAGCGTGATGGCGCTCCGGTGATGGTGGTGGTGCAACTCCGGTAGGGCTTCGCCTAAGCACTGCGGAAATCCGATCTAGAGGAGCACTGGTGGAACGGGTAGCACGTGGCTGTAAAATCAAGTGCAAAACACCCAATACCTCCAGTATATATAAGAAGGAGGGAGGAGGAGGGCTGGTGCACAAGGCAGCCCTGCCTTGCCTCTTGCGCAAGGAGGATTGGAGGAGTCCTCCTCCAATCCTAGTAGGACTAGGATTGCTCCTTTCCTACTTGGAGTCTATTTCCACCTTTTGCGGTTTTTTCTTTCTTTCTCAAGTCCAGCCACATGGGCCTCTTAAAGGACTTCCACCAGCCCACTAAGGGATGGTTTCCACCCTCCCACAGCCCATGTAGCCTCTTGGGTCGAAATACCTCTCCCGATGGTCCCCCGGTACACTACGGGCACTCCCGGTACACTACCGATGAGCCCGAAACTTTTCCGGCGACCAAAATAGGACTTCCTATATATGAATCTTTACCTCCGGACCATTTCGGAGCTCCTCATGACGTCCGGGATCTCATCTGGGACTCCGAACAACCTTCGGTCACCACCATACATAACTCTATACTACCGAAACGTCACCAAACTTTAAGTGTGCAGACCATGCGGGTTCGAGAACTATGTAGACATGACCGAGACACCTCTACGGTCAATAACCAATAGCAGGCCCTGGATGACCATATTGGATCCTACATATTCTACGAAGATCTTTATCGGTCGAACCTCTATGTCAAGGATTCAGTCAATCTCGTATAACGTTCCCTTTGTTCTTCGGTATGTTACTTGCCCGAGATTCGATCGTCGGTATCTCCATACCTAGTTCAACCTCATTACCGGCAAGTCTCTTTACTCGTTCCGTAATACAAGATCCCGTGGCTAACACTTAGTCACATTGCTTGCAAGGCTTTGTTGTGATGTTGTATTACCTAGTGGGCCCTGAGATACCTCTCCGTCACACGGAGTAACAAATCCTAGTCTTGATCCATGCCAACCCAACAGACACCCTCGGAGATACCTGTAGAGCACCTTTATAGTCACCCAGTTACGTTGCGACGTTTGATACACACAAGGTACTCCTCTGATATCTATGAGTTGCATGATCTCATGGTCATAGGAACATATACTTGACATGCAGAAAACAGTAGCAATAAACTGACACGATCATAAGCTACGTTTGTAGTTTGGGTCTTGTCCATCACACCATTCTCCTAATGATGTGATCCCGTTTATCAAATGACATCTCATGTCCATGGCTAGGAAACATTAACTATCTTTGATCAACGAGCTAGTCTATTAGAGGCATACTAGGGACATGGTTTTGTCTATGTATCCACACATGCATCTAAGTCTCCGATCAATACAATTATAGCATGGATAATAAACGATTATCATGAACAAGGAAATATGATAATAACTAATTTATTATTACCTCTAGGGCATATTTCCAATAGTCTCCCACTTGCACTAGAGTCAATAATCTAGTTCACATCACCATGTGATTCGCATTGTTATGAATCTAACACCCAATGAGTTTTGGGGCTCGATCATGCTTTGCATGTGAGAGAGGTCTTATAGTCAATGGGTCTACGACTTTCAGATCCATGTGTACTTTGCAAATTTCTATGCCAAACTGTAAACACTGCTACCACACTTGGTACTATTCCAAATGGCTGCTCCTACTATACGTATCCAGATTGCTACTACGAGTTATCCGGATTGGTGTTAAAGCTTCCATCGACGTAACTCTTTACGACGAACTCTTTATCACCTCCATAATCGAGAAACATCTCCTTAGTTTTTAGTTACTATGGATAATCTTGACCGCTGTCCAGTGATCCACTCCTGGATCACTCTTGTATCCCTTGACGGACTCATGGCAAGGCACACACAGGTGCGGTACACAGCATGGCATACTATACAGAGCCTATGGCTAAGGCATAGGGGACGACATTCGTCCTTTCTCTTTCTTCTATCGTGGTCGAGCTTTGAGTCTCACTCAACTTCACACGTTACAAAGCAGGCGAGAACACTTCTCTCTGACTAATCCATTTTGAACTCTTTCAAAATCTTTTCAAGGTATGTACTCATTGAAAGTCTTATCAAACATCTTGATCTATCTTTATAGATCTTGATGCTCAACAATTAGGTAGCTTTATCCAGGCCTTCCTTTTAAAAAATCTTTTCAAACAACCATTTATGCTCTCCAGAAATTCTACATCATTTCTGAATAGCAATATGTCATCCACATATACTTATGAGAAACTCTATAGTGCTCCCACTCACTTTATTGACAATACAAGTTTCTCGTAAACTTTGTATAGACTCAAAAACTTTGATCACCTCATCAAAGTGTATATTCCAACTCCGAGATGCTTGCTTCAGTTCATAGAAGAATCACTGAAGCTCGCACACCTTTTAGCATCCTTAGGACTGACAAAACCTTCTGGTTGTATCTCATACAACCTTTCCTTCAGGAAGGAAACGATGTTTTGGCATCCATCTGCCAGATTTCATAATTGAAAAATGCAGCAACTGCTAACATAATTCCAACAGACTTTAGCATCGTTACGAGTGAGAAAGTCTCATCGCAGTCAACTCCTTGAACTTGTCGTAAACTTCTTTACAACAAGTCGAGCTTTACAAATGGTAACATTTACCATTAGCGTCTGCCTTCATTTTAAAGATCCATCTGTACTTAACGACCTGCCGTCCAACGAGCAAGTCCACCAAAGTCTATACTTGGTTTTTATAAATGGATCCTTTCTCGAATTTCATGGCCTCTAACCATTTGTTGGTTTCCGGTCCCATCATAGCTTCTCCATAGTTCGTAGGTTCATCGTTGTCCAACAACATGACCTCCAAGACAGGGTTGTCGTACCGCTCAATAGCAGTACACGTCCTTGTAGTCCTACGAAGTTTGATAATAACTTGATCTGAAGCTTCATGATCATCATCATTAACTTCCTCTTCAACTGACGTAGGCTTCACAGAAACATCTTTCTACACTACGCCACTTTCTGGTTGAAGTAAAGGTTCAATAACCTCATCAAGTTCTATTTTCCTTGTAGGTCGATAGTAACTTGATTCGAAGCTTCATGGTCATCATCATTAACTTCCTCTTCAACTAACGTAGGCTTCACAGAAACATCTTTCTGCGTTGCGCTACTTTCTGGTTGAAGCAGAGGTTCGATAATCTCATCAAGTTGTATCCTCCTCCCACTCAATTCTTTCAAGAGAAACCCTTTCTCGAGAAAGGACCCAGTTTTAGCAACAAACATTTTATGCTTGGATCTGAGATAGAAGGTTCACCCAACTGTTCTTAGGGTATTCTATGAAGATGCATTTGTCCACTTTGGGTTCGAGCTCATTAGGTGAAAACATTTTCCACACAAGCGTCATAGCCCCAAACACTAAGAAATGACAGCTTAGGTTTCTATCAAACCATAGTTCACACGGTGTCATCTCAACGGATTAAGATGGTGCCCTATTTAAAGTGAATGTAGTTGTCTCTAATGCACAACCCCAAAATTATAGTAGCAAAATGATAAGAAACATCATAACATGCACCATATCCAATAGGGCATGACTATGACGTTCGGACATACCATCACACTATGGTGTTCCAGGTGGCGTGTGTTGTGAAACACTTTCACATTGTCTAAAGTTGTATGCCAAACTCATAACTCAGATATTCACCTCCACGATCATATTGCAGATACTTTTATCTTCTTGTCATGATGATCTTAAACTTCACTCTGAATTTGCTTGAACTTTTCAAACGATTCAGACTTGTGTTTCATTAAGTAAACATACACTATATGTACCCAAATCATCAGTGAAGGTAAGAAAATAACGATATCCACCGCACGCTACAAGACTCATTGGATTGCATACATCAACATGTATCATATCAAATAAATCACTTGCCCGCTCCGTCAAACCAGAAAACGGGGTCCTTAGTCATCTTTGACCAAGAGGCATGGTTCGCATGTCTCAACCGATTCGAAATCGAAAGAGTCCAAAGATCCATCAGCATGGAGTTTCTTCATGCGTTTTATACCAATATGACATTTAGCGGAAGTGCCACAAGTATGTGGTACTATCATTATTAACTTTGCATCTTTTGGCATCAATGTTATGAACATGTGTATTACTACGATCAAGATTCAACAAACCATTCTCACTGGGTGCATGAACATTGAAGGTATTATTCATGTAAACAGAATAACCATTATTCTCTAACTTAAATGAATAACCGTGTTGCAATAAACACGATCTAATCACGTTCATGCTCAACGCAAAACACCAAATAACACTTATTTAGGTTTGTTACTAATCCCAAAGGTAGAGAGAGAGCGCGATGTTGATCACATCAACCTTGGAAACATTTCCAACACACATCGTCACCTCACACTTAGCTAGTTCTCCGTTTATTCCGTAGCTTTTATTTCGAGTTACTAACATTTAGCAACCGAACTGGTATCCAATACCCAGGTGCTACTATCATCATCTTTCAACTCTATTTCTCTAGGAACATATAAAAATTCAAGGGAGCTACAGCGCGAGCAAGTAATCTAAAACATAATTTGCAAAGACACTACTGACTATGTTCATGATAATGAGTTCAATTAATCATTTTACTTAAGAACTCCCACTCAAATTGACATCCCTCTGGTCATCCGAGTGATACATGATCCAAATTCACCAACTCAAGTCCGATCATCACATGAGTTGAGGTGGTTACAATGGTGAACATCATCATGTTGATCATATCTACTATATGACTCATGTCCGACCTTTCGGTCTCTTGTGTTCCGAGGCCATGTCGGTACATGCTAGGCTCGTCAAGTTTAACCCGAGTGTTCTGCGCGTGCAACACTGGCTTGCACCCGTTGTATGTGAACGTAGAGTCTATCACACCCGATCATCACGTGGTGTCTCAACACGACAAACTTTAGCAACGGTGCACACTCGGGAAGAACACAATTTATCTTGAAATTTAAGTGAGGGATCACCTTATAATGCTACCGTCGTACTAAGCAAAACAAGGTGCATAAAGGGATTAACATCACATGCAATTCATAAGTGACATGATATGGCCATGAACTTGTGCTTTACATCTCCATCTTAAAAGCACCGGCATGATCTCCATCGTCACCGGCACGACACCATGATCTCCATCATCTTGATCTCCATCAACGTGTCGCCATCGGGGTTGTCATGCCTTGCATGCTTCTACTAGTATTGCTACCGTTTAGCGATAAAGTAAAGCATTACATAGCGCTTAATGATTGACACGCAGGTCATACAATAATTAAAGACAACCCTATGGCTCCTGCCGGTTGCCGTACTCGTCGACATGCAAGTCGTGAAATTCTATACATCACATGATCATCTCATACATCACATCATGTAATTGGCCATATCACATCACAACATACCTTGCAAAAACAAGTTAGACGTCCTCTAATTGTTGTTGCATGTTTTACGTGGCTGCTACGGGTATCTAGCAAGAACAATTCTCATCTACGCAAAAACCACAACGGTGATACACTAGTTGCTTTTCAACCTTCTCAAGGACCGACTTTGTCGAATCCGATCCAACTAAAGTGAGAGAAACTGCAACCCGCAAGCCATCTAGGCAACAAGTTGCATCGAGGGAACCGGTCTCTCGTAAGCGTACGAGTAATGTTGGTCCGGGCCGCTTCATCACACAATACCGCTAAACCAAAATCCGACCAAGGGAGGAAGCAATCTAAGCATCAACGCCCACAAACCTTTTGTGTTCTACTCGAGATCTCATCTACACATAGACCTAGCTCTGATACCACTATTGGGGAACGTTGCATGGGAAACAAAAAATTTCCTACTGAAAGGATCGATATGGTTGACTAGAGGGGGGGGGTGAATAGGCAACAACCAATTTTTAGCTATTCTTTGACAATAAAGGTTAAGCAACAAATAGGTTAACTAGATATGCAACTAGGTGACAAGCCTATATGATGCTACTCAATACAAAAGCACAAACAAGCAAGTAAAATGATACAATAAATGCTTGTAGAAGTAAATGTGCGAAATAACCAAAGGTGGAACCGGTGGAGACGAGGATGTGTTACCGAAGTTCCTTCCCTTGTGAGGAAGTATGTCTCCGTTGGAGAAGTGTGGAGGCACAATGCTCCCCAAGAAGCCACTTGGGCCACCGTATTCTCCTCACGCCCTCACACAATGCGAGATGTCGTGATTCCACTATTGGTGCCCTTGAAGGCGGCGACCGAACCTTTACAAACAATGTTGGGGCTATCTCCACAACTGAATTGGAGGCTCCCAACGACACCACGAAGCTTCACCACAATGGAATGTGGCTTCGAGGTGACCTCAACCGTCTAGGGTGCTCAAACACCCAAGAGTAACAAGATCCGCAAGGATTAGTGGGGGGAATCAAATTTCTCTTGGTGGAAGTGTAGATTTGGGCCTTCTCAACCTATCCCTAGGAAATCAACAAGATTGATTGGCTAGGGAGAGAGATCGGGCGAAAATGGAGCTTGGAGCAACAATGGAGTTTTGGAAAGGAAGAGGTAACCTTCTTGGAGAAGAAGACCTCCCTTATATAGTGGGGGGAAAGTTCCAACCGTTACCCACTGGCCAGCCCCGCACATTACGGTAGTACCGCAGAAACCACGGTACTACCGTGATGGCTTACGGTACTACCGCAGGGCAATGCGGTACTACCGCTTGTGCGGAAGTACCTGGCTCTGGCCAAATAGCACTACGGCGCTAGCGGTAGGACCGCCACAGTGGTACTACCGCGAGCCCGTGCGGTACTACCGCACGGGTCGGCAGAGGCAGGTACTGGAGGCGCACGGAAGTAAAAAATTACTTCCGTGCCAACCTCCGCATAGGAAACTGTGAGAAAAAAGTCCACACGGTAGTACCGTGCAGGAATCACGGTACTACCGTAGCAGGGCGGATGTAAAAAATTACATCCGTGCCTACTACCGCAGAGGTAGAGGTCAGGCCAGGGGCAAGCGGTACTACCGCTCCTTTGGAGCGGTACTACCGCGTCGACCTGCGGTACTACCGCAACCACGAGCGGTACTACCGCAAGCTCGTGCGGTACTACCGCACCCTAGGGCGGTACTACCGCTGGCACTGAACTCAAACACTTCACAGGCATTCCTTTTTGCATAGAGAGAGATATAACAGGTTGGGGGCTCCACTGAAGATAGGGAAAGATGGGCAAAGGATAAATGTGTACGTGTTGATTCCACCCAGACCTTTCCGATGCGGACCCCCTCTTGATAGTACGGCTTTCCTACGAATCAAATCCACCGAAAAGAAACTCAAAGAACAACCGTCTTCGAGAGACTCCGAGGGGCACTGAATCGTCTTGTGCCTAGACCTGATTTATCTAAAAAGCTCAACGCACACGATTAGTCCGCAAACATATTGTCATCAATCACCAAAAACCCTTAAGGAGAAATATGCCCTTACACCTATGCACACGCAAGATCTATCCATGGTGATGAGCATCTACGAGAGGGAGAGTGGATCTACATACCCTTGTAGATCGCTAAGCGGGAAGCGTTAAGAAACGCGGTTGGTGTAGTCGAACATCTTCGCGATCCAAATCGCCGAGCGTCCCGCGATCACATCACGATTCGTCCCGGGATCCAATCACGATCCGTCTCGCGAACTCATCATGATCCATCCCGCGATCTCATCACGATTCGTCCCGTGAACTCATCACGAACCGTCTCGCGATGTTGTTCACGGTCCTTCCGATCTAGCGCCGAACGGACGACACCTCCGCGTTCAGCACACGTGCAGCTTGATGACGATCTCCACGGTCTTGATCCAGCAAGAGGAAGTGGAGAGGGAGAAGAGTTCACTGGCAGCATGACGGTGCTCCGGTGATGGTGGTGGTGCAATTCCGGCAGGGCTTCGCCTAAGCACTGCGGAAATCCGATCTAGAGGAGCACCGGTGGAACGGGTAGCACGTGGCTTTAAAATCAAGTGCAAAACACCCAATACCTCCAGTATATATAAGAGGCAGGGAGGAGGAGGGCTGGCGCACAAGGCAGCCCTGCCTTGCCTCTTGTGCAAGGAGTCCTCCTCCAATCCTAGTAGGACTAGGATTGCTCCTTTCCTACTTGGAGTCTGTTTCCACCTTTTGCGGTTTTTTCTTTCTTTCTCAAGTCCAGCCGCATGGGCCTCTTAAAGGACTTCCACCAGCCCACTAAGGGCTGGTTTCCACCCTCCCACAGCCCATGTAGCCTCTTGGGTCGAAATACCTCTCCCGATGGTCCCCCGGTACACTACCCGCACTCCCCGTACACTACCGATGAGCCCGAAACTTTTCCGGCGACCAAAATAGGAATTCCTATATATGAATCTTTACCTCCAGACCATTCTGGAGCTCCTCGTGACGTCCGGGGTCTCATCCGGGACTCCGAACAACCTTTGGTCACCACCATACATAACTCTATACTACTGAAACGTCACCAAACCTTAAGTGTGCAGACCCTGCGAGTTCGAGAACTATGTAGACACGACCGAGACACCTCTACGGTCAATAACCAATAGCGGGCCCTGGATGACCATATGGGTTCCTACATATTCTACGAAGATCTTTATCGGTCGAACCTCTATGTCAAGGATTCAGTCAATCCCGTATAACGTTCCCTTTGTTCTTCGGTATGTTACTTGCCCGAGATTCGATCGTCGGTATCTCCATACCTAGTTCAACCTCCTTACCGGCAAGTCTCTTTACTCGTTCTGTAATACAAGATCTCGTGGCTAACACTTAGTCACATTGCTTGCAAGGCTTTGTTGTGATGTAGTATTACCGAGTGGGCCCTGAGATACCTCTCCGTCACACGGAGTAACAAATCCTAGTCTTGATCCATGCCAACCCAACAGACACCCTCGGAGATACCTGTAGAGCACCTTTATAGTCACCCAGTTACGTTGCGATGTTTGATACGCACAAGGTACTCCTCCGATATATGTGAGTTGCATGATCTCATGGTCATAGGAACATATACTTGACATGTAGAAAACAGAAGCAATAAACTGACATGATCATAAGCTACGTTTGTAGTTTGGGTCTTGTCCATCACATCATTCTCCTAATGATGTGATCCCATTATCAAATGACATCTCATGTCCATGACTAGGAAACCATAGCCATCTTTGATCAATGAGCTAGTCTATTAGAGGCATACTAGGGACATGGTTTTGTCTATGTATCCACACATGCATCTAAGTCTCTGATCAATACAATTATAGCATGGATAATAAACGATTATCATGAACAAGGAAATATGATAATAACTAATTTATTATTACCTCTAGGGCATATTTCCAACAGACTCGTCGTCTGGCACGCCATACAGGTGATTTTGAATAGTCATTCAAAGCCATTCTCACTATGGTAGTCTTAAGGTTCCCTTTTTTGTTTATGTGTTTGGTATATGAGGTGAACGTATAGTGGTACTTTTTTTACTTTTTTGTGTGTGGTATGATAAATGGTATATAAAGGTCTGGTAGTTTTTTCTGTCAAAGCTTGGTAAGTTTACTGTTATCACCATGATAACTTGCTCCTCATGCTTGTGTGTTCTTTGCTTTTATGGTAACTTTATTCTTTTTGATTTACATGATGCTACAATTTGGTATCGTAATTTGTTACCACCATCACTTAATCATTGCAAGTATGCGAGTCAACAATTTTTAGTTTTTTTTATGTGATAACGTAGATGTGTATAAGCTGGTAGTTTCTTTTGTGTGGCATAATAAAATGCTTGCATTTGTTATGGTAGTTTATATATCATGAGAAGTATAACTCCTCTTTATATCTTAAACTATCATGGTAGTTTCTATACTTTTTTGTATAACTTATTTTGTGTGTGTGCAGCAAGAAGAACATGAATGCTGTGAGGAAGGTCAAGTTGTATTCTCTATCATCTTCTCAAGGTCGACTTGCAACTAGGTATTCTCCTCATTTTGCTGCCAAGGATACGAAATGGGCCCTATTGTTGATATTGAAGGCTCGCCAATGGCGACTTCTCCAATTGCCATTCTGCAAGATGATGCCCCTGTGATCATTTCACCAGTTGTTTGTTGTGGAGTTGTGCAAGAGCTTGCGGCAGCGGCCACTATTGCTGAAGTGGTAGAAGAGTTTGCCAATGTTGTTATTGGCACTAAAGCTGAATCATCTGTCGATCAAGCGCAAGGAAAAGTTCCTACTGGCAGTGCTAGCGCAGCGGGAGATGTTCAAGTTGAAGTTCAAGTTGAAGCTCAAGTTGATCTTGTCCAAGTCACCGTGCCAGAACCACTTGGTGTTGAAACTCAAAATGATGTTGTCAAAGGTTCTGCTACAGGCGCAGTGGGTGTGGAAACTCAAGATGCAGAAGTTGTCGTTGCTGAGAGGGAGGACTAGGATTTCACCCCACTATCTTGCTCTCTTGGCCTTGGTCTTGACCTTACACCACCAGCTCTAGATGTTCCTACGACGGTAGCAGTCCTAACTGCAGTACCTGCACCAGCAGTGCTTTCGACTACTCTACCAGCCGTAGCTACTCCAGTGGATAACATGGCTCCCGAAGAACCACCAGCAGCAACCCCAGTGGTTCATATGACGCCGGCAACACAAGTACCAGTAGCAGTTGTAGCGCTTCAGTCCCCAAAGTCCCAGGATTTAAAGAAGGCCGAAGATAAGCCAATTGACGTTAAGCCAGTTTCAATGGCTGAGCCTTCTGACTCTGGTAAGTGAAGGCATTACATGTGTCTTCGCTTTTCACACAAGAAGCGATGGGAATGGATGACTGTTGAAGACTCTTTTTTAATGCTTTTCATTTTTCTCCTCCCATGTTTATTTATGCATATCCTGTGTATGGACCCCCCTCTCCTTATGTAATGATTGTTGCTTTTGCGTGTGTGCTATGTAATGAACTATGTGTTTTCGTTTCATATCCTATTTTGTTTCGTGTGTGGTCCGTTGGTACCTTTCTGTTTAAAATTTGTGACCTGATATCCTTTGTTCAATTACCTTGGTAACATTTGCAATCCCTGACTGGTAATTATAAAACTCCAGTTATGCTAACTACACTCCTGTAATTAAGTGGCATTTTTTTTGCTGGCTAATTAACCATATTGTAACATTTTTGTTCATTTACCCTGATAATCTTATCAATGTCTGGCCGGTATATATGTTCCAGCCTTTGATAAATAAACTGCTGAAATTAACTCCTTTTTTTGCGCTGACTAATACCATATTGTAAAATTTTATTGCCGACCCACCTGGTAACTATAGTACTGTCAGGTTGGTTATTTTCATAACATGCCAGTGTATATTCCTGATAACTTATGCGTGTGCTGACTAATTGACCATATGACCATATGGTCCCCTGATAACTTTCTGTTTTTTGCCTGGTAAATACAACATTAACTTTCTCGTAACCTTCAGAAACACTCACTCCTCCCCCTCTAATACATTAGTTCAAACTATTTTAACCATCCTTACTCCCCCTCTAATACATTAGCGCAGACTATTTTTTTTGCTTTTGACAAACTTGGCACCTCGCATTATTTTGTTCGGTTCCCGAACTGACCCAAGCATAAATTTTTTGAAGAACGCCGAGTTCGAGTTTATGATGCTGATGTCGAAGATGACGAAGTACTTATGTGGGTTGAACAAGTTGAAAAGGCAAGGGGAAGTTCAAAAGCAAATGATGCTTCTCAAAAAGGTGTTGATAGCAAGATTTTAAAATATATAGTTTTGCTGTTCAACCATGATAACATCAACATGATCCTCTTGATAAGTTTTTGTATTTCTTTTTTTATTTGTTTAACTATGATAGGTTTTTCATAGTCACACCACGATATTTTTACCAATCCCAACACTGGTAAGTCCTTTCACTCTTCTTTTAGACCACCCCATCAGCCCTCAATATGTTACACCAGTTATACAACCTCCCAAAGATACGCATCCCGAATATATTCATTCAGGCAGTGAGACTCCCAGATCGTTCCTTCGGAAAGTTAGGGTAACCCGCCCATCGCAATTTCTACTGCTGCCGTACTGTGGACTTACAGCAAGGACCTTGAAGAAGTTGTTTACGCGGAAGTTATCAAGCACTCCAGTGATTCACTTGACTCCAAGATAAAACAGTAATGATGTTTACTGTTCTTCTTTTCTCTAGTTCTTATCCCTTCCTGGTAAAATATTGCCATTTTATACTCTTTTATTTTGCAATTCAGTATTAGGTTATTGACATCGATGGGCAATGGGTCACTTTCGAGGAGCTTGATAATAGTGTAAAAGAAGGCGGTCAAGTTTCGAACAACGTTGCAGAGCTGCACATTCGCATCCTTGCCGATTCTGTACCCCCAAGGAAGATTATTTTCCCCTGGTTATTGTTTGTATATATTCTTTTAGGTGACACTAAGAGCAAATGCCTAATCAAGTATTTCCGTCGTGATGCCAACTACATTCTTAGTCACCAACATCAGGTAAATATAATTTTTTGCTGCAAAATTTACAACCATGTCAACCTGGTAACTTTGACGCATACCTACTGGTAACTTGTATTGTTAGTGCTGTGATAACTTGCTTTTTAAAACTGTAAATGCCATGGTAACTTTTATTTGTCAGTGCTGTGATAACTTGCTTTTTAAAACTGTAAATGCCATGGTAACTTGTATTTGTTAGTGTTGTGATAACTTGCTTTTTAAAACTATAAATGCCATGGTAACTTCATGTATTCATATGTTCCCATTTTTTTACAGCTTTTGTTCCCTACATTGCAAAAGTTGGGACCTACACCAAAGGACGGGCATTGGTTTGTCTTGTGCCTTAACCTTAAGGCAAAACGATTTGAAGTTCTTGATTCACTTCGAGATGAAGATGACCCTTCGTTCATTAGACATGCGATGAAGCTTATGAATGGTGTAAAAAAAGCTTGGTTGCTTTCGTACAAGGACTCAAGTGAGCAGATCCAAGACTATGATCTTGTGTACATTGATGTGTTCAAACAGGACAATGGGTTAGTTTTCTGGACAGTGCACCATTATTTTTCTACGCACCTAAATTCTCGCGAACTTAGTTGTGTAGCATTTTAAATGTTCCTACACCTTGTATATCTTATTTCATATTAACTCATTGTTTTCTTTCCCTACAGCATTGACTGCGGTTTCTTTGCATTCAAGATTTTGGAGTTCTGGGATGGTAAAAATATCCCGGCAATAACTCATGAACAGATCCCGGCATTGCGGAAAATATTGACAAGTATGTGGTTGGAGCATCCGCGTAACAAATGCAAGCAATGGCACTACCACTTGTTCAACAAGTAGTAATTCAGGTAAGAAACTTGCATGATATAAATTATCCTTCCTAATAAACTGGTCCCTTACATTTATGTGCTGGTATCCAACATTACATAGTGTTGGTAACTTTGCTGATACAGTGTTGATAACTTATCTAATACAGTGCTGATAACTTATCTGATACAGTGCTGATAACTTTTATTACAATATGGCCACTTTCATTGGTTACAAAACAATAGCAGAATGATAAGTCACATTACATAGTGTTGGTAACTTTACACTGCAATGTCCTGGTAACATTCCCCCCCCCTTATGGTAGTTGTATCAAACATTTAAGCTTGAAACATCAGGAAACACTAGCCAATCTTTTTGCGGTCTCATTATTGATCTCACTTATTGTCAGGTGAGTGACAATTGCGCTTATCATGTTTCGTTGACCCGCATACTCTACATTTCTCTTTTTTGGTTTTGCAATGTCAAATGGGTGCTGGAATCTTTTACCTTTTGGACGCCCTTTTGTAGTAGACTTTGGTGGGTCTAGTATCACCCTTGTGTTTGATGACTGGGATCCTGTGGCATGTGAGCCCTGGATTACAAAAGTGTTGCCAGAAACATAAGTGAAAGGAATGCTTCCTTGTGGCGCTGTGGGGACGCCTTCAGTGGCACTAGGCCCCAGTGCCGAAGAAAACATTTCTGCTTCCTTCCCCTCGTCCTTTTCCTTTTAGTTTATCCATGTCTTCTCTGAAAGCATCCACATGTTTCCTTGCCAATGCCACTCCTTCATCACAAGTGCAAAACGTCTTTTGCTTGTTCCTTGAAATCATGCATAATAGATGTGTAT
Source organism: Hordeum marinum (assembly GCA_022496015.1). Classification (NCBI taxonomy): domain Eukaryota; kingdom Viridiplantae; phylum Streptophyta; class Magnoliopsida; order Poales; family Poaceae; genus Hordeum; species Hordeum marinum. The sequence goes on along the minus strand of CM039672.1, from coordinate 211,913,302 downwards.
TTCATGATGCTCTTCCCTTCCTCTGTCATCCCCTTCTTAATTGTTGGTTATTGGTAATCGCGTTCAATAAGATCCTCTTCTAGATCCCAAGTCCACCTATCTAGGATATACCTCCTGGGTATCTTGTAGACTCCAATCTGTTCCATTACTCGCAGTATGTGTGCGCACAAGAGGCCGCCGCGCTCAAACTTGCAGCAAGTGCATGAGTATGCCCCTTCATCCTTGTTCGCCTGCACATGGTAGTCCCTATCCCCATATTTTGATACTATCCCTCAGAGCGACCAGATTCTAAAGGTTCCATCTTGCATAGTGTCGCAAGCGTAAGCAGTCTTTAGCTTCATCTCTAGTTGGAACTTGGAGAACAAATTTTGCATGTATATCCCTCGCATCTGCAACTCGATTGGGTTCCAGGAATACTTATGCCTCCTTGTAAATCATGTCCACTTGCTCTTTCGCCATAGCCACCATTACCTTTTCCTGTATTGCAGTGTATTGAGTTGCGAACTCAATCAATGAATTGTTGGGTTTCACATACTTCTTGAGCACAGCATTGAACCCTTCGCTTCTTGATGTTGTCTGCAAGAACGGAAAGAAGTGCTTCATGTAGTACACCGGGGCCCAACATTTCCTGTTTTCCCACAACCAGTGAAAATGTTCATTGTCGGTGTGGCCATAGTCATGCATCATTGACCACCACTTGTGTTCAAACTCTTCTTCTGCGGACACAAAACAGGAGGCATGGCTTTTAACAAACACACAAGGAGATTGGTAACATCATCGATAAATCAATGGTTATTACAGTACAAATACACTGATAACTTTTCAATAGTATTAGGTGGTAACATCATTTGTAAAATTCCCTGCCCTTTGGTAATTTCTTCTCCAAAATGTTGGTAATATCATTTGTAAAAGTTTTTTTTTCCTAGTGGCTGAACATGGTAACTTTATGAACAAAAAATGGTGGTAACTTTCTGAACTAATACAAATACACTGGTATTTTTTAGTAAACAGAACCTGGTGACTTCTGTAGACCTCATCATGGTAACTTTTATTGAACACAAAAGGTGATAACTCATGATTTTGCTGCATGGTAAATAATTTGTGTCTACGGGGTTAGTAATGTACCAGTTAAGCTATTGTCGACACAGTCCTTGAATGCTTTGTTCAGTGGTTTATCGTTAGCCATGAGCTTTCCAACTTTTTCTTGTGCCTTCTTCATTATATGCCAACGGCAATTTCTATGTATTATGCCCAAGAAGACCTCATCAATGGAACCCCTCATCGCAAAGTCTTGATCTGTGATGATGTTTTTTGGGGCAACACCACCCATTGAATGGAGGAAGGTATTAAACAGCCACACAAAGTTCACCTTTAGCTCATTCCGAATGAAGCCACACCCAAACTGGATGGATTGACCATGATTATTAATCCCAATGAATGGTGCACACGGCATCTTGTACATGTTTGTCATGTATGTTGTGTCGAATGACAAACAATCATTGTACTTTGCATATGCCCTACGTGATGTGCCATCAATCTAGAACAAGTTCTTAACCATGTCCTCATCATCAAGCTTGACTCTCCAGTAGAAATAAGAATTGTTTGCCCTCATGTCATGGAAGTATGCAATTGTGCTTACAACGTCCGTGTGACGGTGCTCTAAGCGGAACTTAGCTTGCTGATTGGCAAGTGTTGGAAATATGCCCTAGAGGCAATAAATAAAGTGTTTATTATTGTATTTCCTTGTTCATGATAATCGTTTATTATCCATGCTATAATTGTATTAATTGGAAACATGGATACATGTGTCGATACATAGATAAACACAATGTCCCTAGTATGCCTCTAGTGAACTAGCTCGTTGATTGAAAGATGGTTAAGGTTTCCTAGCCATGGACATGAAATGTCATTTAATAATGGGATCACATCATTAGGAGAATGATGTGATGTACAAGACCCAAACTACAAACGTAGCTTATGATCGTGTCAGTTTATTGCTACTGTTTTCTGCATGTCAAGTATATGTTCCTATGACCATGAGATCATGCAACTCACAGATATCGGAGGAGTACCTTGTGTGTATCAAACGTCGCAACACAATTGGGTGACTATAAAGGTGCTCTACAGATGTCTCCAAGGGTGTCTGTTGAGTTGGCATGGATCAAGACTGGGATTTGTTACTCCGTGTGACGGAGAGGTATCTCAGGGCCCACTCGATAATACAACATCACAATAAAGCCTTGCAAGAAATGTGACTAAGTGTTGGTCATGGGATCTTGTATTACGGAACGAGTAAAGAGACTTGCTAGTAACGAGGTTGAACTAGGTATGGAGATACCGACGATCGAATCTCGGGCAAGTAACATACCGAAGAACAAAGGGAACATCATACGGGATTAACTGAATCCTTGACATAGAGGTTTGACCGATAAAGATCTTCGTAGAATATGTAGGAACCAATGTGGACATCCAGGTCCCGCCATTGGTTATTGACCGTAGAGGTGTCTCGGTCATGTCTACATAGTTCTCGAACCCGCAGGGTCTGCACACTTTAGGTTTGGTGACGTTTCGGTAGTATAGAGTTATGTATGGTGGTGACCGAAGTTTGTTCGGGGTCCCGGATGAGATCCTGGACGTCACGAGGAGCTCCGTAATGGTCCGGAGGTAAAGATTCATATATAGGAAGTCCTGTTTTGGTCGCCGGAAAAGTTTCGGGCTTATCGGTTGTGTACCGGGAGTGCCGGTAGTGTACCGGGAGACCTCCGGGAGGGGTATTTCGACCCAAGAGTCTTCATGGGCTGTGGGAGAGTGAATATCAGCTCTTAGTGGGCTGGTGGAAACTCCCACACAAGGCCCATGTGGCTGGAGAAGAAAACCCAAAAGAAAAAAGGTGGAAAAAGGCAAAAAAGGAAAGAAAAAAAAGGATGAATCCTAATCCTACTAGGAGTGGAGGAGGTGGACTCCTCCTCTCCTAGTTCGGCCGAAGCCTAGGAGGCTTGGAGGCCAAGAAGCCTCCTCTCCTCCTCTCCTCCTATATATACTGGTGGTATTGAGGGGTTTTCACAAGATTTTCAGCCACGTGCTACCCGTTCCTCCAGTGCATAGTTTCTCCTCTAGATCGGTTGTCTGCAGTGCTTAGGCGAAGCCCTACCGGAATTGCTCCACCATCATTGCCGGAGCACCGTCAGGCTGTCGGAGAACTCTTCTTCCTCTCCACTCCTTCTTGCTGGATCAAGACGGTGGAGATCGTCATCAAACTGTACGTGTGCTGAACGCGGAGGTGTCGTCCGTTCGGTGCTAGATCGGAAGGATCGTGATCAAGTTCGTTGACGGATCGTGATCAAGTTCGTGGGACGGATCGTGATCGGATCGCGGGACGGATCATGATTGGATCGTGGGACGGATCGTGATTGGATCGCGAGACGCATGGCGATTTGGATCGCGAAGACGTTCGACTACACCAACCGCGTTTCTTAACGCTTCCCGCTTAGCGATCTACAAGGGTATGTAGATCCACTCTCCCTCTCGTAGATGCTCATCACCATGGATAGATCTTCGTGTGTGTAGGAAATTTTTTGTTTCCCATGCAACGTTCCCCAACAACAAGGTCTTGTGTCGTGTATGGTACATCGTCAGCACCCCTGTAGAACCATGCCATCAACTGCATCTGCCTCGCAGTCTCAATGTTGCACCCGTGCAGAACCCTCAAGAAGTCTTGATCCTCTTTCGGAATGTCCCGGTGTGATGATAGGAATTTTGTTAGGGATGGCTTTTTGATGAGGGGGTGATTGTGGTTCTCCTGAAAACGTGCAACAGTCCACCATGCATCATCATGTGCTAGTAACATGTGCGCATCACATTCAGTCCTAACAACCTTCACTTTTTTCCTCTTTTTCACAATGTTAGGTGAGTTTTCCACATCTTGCATCTCCTCCCTGCCCTTGCGCCGTTTGCCACATTTTGTACAAACTAGGAGCACCCTGCTTATACTTCCATCAACCTTCTCTTTTTTGTACTGCTGCCTTATTGCAAAGCCAGTCCTGCGCGCGTAAATCTTGTAGTGGCCACGCGCGCTCTCCAAACTGTCGAATCTTGTCCCTGTTGTTGGGGGCTTAGGTGTGGAATATGCCTTCATGTTGCTACCATCCTTATCGGCGTTTATCCCAACTGATTCTAGAGTTGCGGGTTCGCTGATTGTTTGCTCTCCAAAGCTTCCTGCTCCCGGGCTTGCATTTGTTCCAGCACTTGGTGCATTTGTTCCAGCACTAGGCAAGCTGCTGTTTGCGCTGATCGTCCAAACACCTGCAAAGTGACATATGTTTCACAATGTTAGGTTTCCACCTTTTTGTGTGATAATTATGCAACAACAGGTCTGATAACTTCTCAATAAACATTCCCCCTCCACATGTTCTCCCTGGTAGGTTAGTCAAACATAGTATGATAATTTCAAGACAGTAACAATGGTGATAATTATGCAACAACAGGTCTGATAACTTCTCAATAAACATCCCCCCTCCACATGTTCTCCCTTGTAGGTTAGTCAAACATAGTATGATAATTTCAAGACAGTAACAATGGTGATAATTATTCAACAACGGGTCTGATAACTTCTCAATAAACATCCCCCCTCCACATGTTCTCCCTTGTAGGTTAGTCAAACATAGTATGATAATTTCAAGACAGTAACAATGGTGACCTAAATATCTATTTTTATCATGGTAGTTTTCTGAACAATCCCTAACTGTAATTCCTAACAAGAAACACTTGTAAAGTGCACACCTTGATCATGGTAACACATTAACACAACTGATGGTAATTTCAAGCCATAAATAGTGGTAACCTTAATAATTTTGATCATGCTGATATGTGTACAGCAAAGGCTGGTAATAATTGCGTATCTGCAAACTACCTTGGTCCGGTATGTTTGGGTAGGCAGAATTGTTGCTTGCCGTGCGTGTTGCATCGTCTTCTTCGTGCACTCCCCCTCCTCCTCCATCTTCTGCATTGTCTCCCATGCTAGCATCCATGTACCTGCTATTTTTTTTGTTTTATTTACATTTGCATGTTAGTACAAGATTGAATATGTTCACTACTTGTTTTGACTCAAGGTTATGTTAGTTCTTTTACACAGGGGTTCAAAAGGAAGAACATTAATTCAACAATTTCTGCATCGTACTCATCTACACTCAGGATCGTAAATGCATGACACCATGAGCTTTTCCATTTAAAGACACCACATTTCTTCCCTCGTAGTTGTTAAGACAATTAGATGATATTTTTCCCATGTACACTTTGGTAACTTGTTTCTTCACGCAAAAATTCTGTCTTTTTCTACATCATAGCATTCAGGAGTATAAAATGTCCCTATTGTAATACATTTTCCAACAGAATAATGTGATTTGTGTAACCATTGAAGGTTCTTTTGTTTCATATATCTGTTTTTATCATGGTTTGAGCTGTGATTTTTCTTTTCTGGAAACAAGGGGTGTGGGGAATGGGGTAGTAGTTGGTAGATCCATATAGTTGGTAAATTTTTGTTTCAGGGGTTGGTAATTTATGCACAAACTAGGTGTTAATAGTTACAGGAATCAGCAAATTTCAAGAGTAGGAGGATCTGGTGTTGTTACTAGGGGTGGGGTGATGTTACCTGGTGAGATGCGCCGGATCCCTGGTAATTAAGGTGGTTACCCACTGAGTTTGTTCTTCCTCCTCCAGATCCTCCGGATCCCTGGTAATTAAGATGGTTTTGGTCTCGATCTGAACAGCAAGAGTTGAGAGAGGAGGGAGTTTCTTGCGTGGCTGGTAAGGGAGAGGGGGTTGAGTTTTCTTGCGTGAGGGTTGTTGAGTGGCGATGGGCTTTTTCTGCCGACCCAAGTTGGTGCGGGCTCAGCCTCGTGGGCAAGGGGCGCTCAGTCTCATGGGCAGGGGGCGTTCGGTAAGTTTGCAATCGGGCACACAGTTGCCAAATATCGCTGTCCTTTTCTCAAATACAGATATCAGATATTTTGATTATCACTTGCCATACATGTTGCTCGTCTATCACATTTATCGAACCAAATAGTCCAACCATTGTTAGCAGCATCAGAGAGATTTTACAGTGCTCATAAGCTCAGATTACCACCAGTGATCAAATCACATACTCACGGACAAAACGATGGCAGTTAGGCTGGAGGTACATATGGTTGGGAGTGGAACATTTAAAGGCACTTGATGATTTGAGAATGAAGGCAACCGAAAGAGACATGTAATTTGATGCAAAATTCCACGCACATATCAGACGAAACTCGCGTACATGACAAAACCGTACCACTGGCACAAATAAGGTAGGTCAGAGTTCTTCAAAGGGGAGGTCTCTAACGGCGCCGCTTAACTTATAACCCTTCACAACAGCAAACATGCATCAAAATCACGACTCTGCCTTTTTCTCTTCTGCGGCCTCTTCAAATGTCTCTCCAGGGACAAGCTCGGGAACATCATCATCGTCGTCGGCCTGAGCAGCACCTGCACTGGCACCAGCCTCGATGCCAGCAGCACCACCAGGGACCTGCTTTTGGAATTGCTCTGCAAGCCTCCGCAGGTTGTCCAAGTTGTCAGGACCTGAACACAAGGAACGGTTAAAAATAGTAAGGAACAGAAAACAATTGGTGAAATAATACTTCACTGTAAACTTTAAACCATATATGTATTTATGAAACACTGAATATAGAGACATACCAAGTTGATTGATAATTGATGGCAACAGATCTTGCAGTTCTGTCGAGAATCAGAGAAGTTAGAATAAGAATACCGTTACACAAGCATCAGAAAAGAAACTACTTTACAGAGAGCATTCAACTATTCCAATGGACAAAAGACAGGTGTACAACATACAAAATAGCTGCCAATTAGTAAGTGGGTAAAAGAACATGAATGAAGTAGAAACCCAAACTAAATGGCCAAGGGCAAACAACATTAAAACACATGTTAATGGGAGAAGCATACTCTTAGTCTGTGGAGTTCCACTGACCACCCATGTATTAGCACCAATTGAAGCTTGCACTGCAAGGAAACCAAGAAACCGATGTAAGTGGAAAACTAATCCTGTAGAACTGAGTTGATTGTCAATGGGTATCACCTTTAGGATTCAGAAACTGAATAACCACATCATCCTTAAAGATGTTGACCTCTTCGATACCAGGGATGGTGTTCACTCCTACTCTTTTCAGGGTACTCTGGAGCCTTTTATCATCTGTAGTTGTGGTCTTGTGTACAGCCTTCTTCTTCCTGCACCAACACAGAGACCATATTTAACATGACGATGGGGTTCAAATTCAACAGCTTCCCACCAGTATAGACATCAAATTTGTAGATAACATACTAATTAATCTTAACATGACACAATAATAATGATGACGTGTGTAGCACTGTTTCCACATATATGCCAAAATGCACATGTTTAAGCACAACCAGAATTAAATGCCAACATACAGAAACATAGTGCAAGTGCATCATATCATCTTGGATACATAGCATATAAAAAGAACAAGCACCTGCGCATGCTACCCTTCCCCCCGGTGCGCACGGCACCTGCCATCTTTTTGAGCTTTTCAACATTCATCTGCATGAGAGACAAATAAGATCACTGCATGCTTCTTTCAGTTAGGCACGAGACAAGCCACCCTAACGAGCAACACCAAAACAAGACACATTCACAAACAACAACAGAGTATAGGTCAGCGGATGAACAGAAAACATGAAGCTCAATAACAAACATGACTTGATGCAACTGCACATAGACAGGGAATAACCTCGACCATGTCATGTTCAAACAAGTAACAATGATTAATAACTAATCACCCATACAAATACAGCTGACATGGCAAAACCAGACCCATGTTAGTCACTTCTGGCTCGTGTCTGCTGAGCCACTAATCAAAGGTACTACTAATAATTATCTGGCCGACATACTAAGTGCCTGTTCGGGAATCCTCCCGCTCCGTGAAAACCGGGAATCTGCGGAGCACCTGTTCCCTTGCTCCGCGTTTTTCAACCTCGGCTCCGCCGGCTCCAGGAGCAGTGTTGCGGAGCGGAGGAAAGCCGAACAGGGCCTAACATTACTACTGTGCTACGACAAATCGCCGACTGCTCTGATATTTGTCATGATGACGATACAAAAGCTACAGTACTAATAATCGTTGGCTGTAAACCTATCCACCCATTTCTGCGCTTAGAAGAACACCATACTATAAAGCTCTGCTCACGACGAAACTGGGACCAAGCAAATCCCACTTTTCATGTGATGCCGCAAATACCTTCCATAACTGAAATCACTGCTAAGTAGTGGCATACATGCTACACAGAACACAGAGCAAGCGCCGCTTCCAGATTCGATCGCAAGCCCGTCAAGGAAACCAGTCCAACCGCTCGAGTCGCATCGTGCGAGCCGAATCTCACCAAGGCGCGTGCACCTACCTAAGCCAGCAAAAGCACAGATCCAATCGCTCCTGGAGCAAACAAAACTGCGCTGATGCCATTACTGGACGCTAAGATATGGTACTACGGCTAGCGGTAGCCGGGAGCAGCTCACCTTGGCTGGGGGAGGAGCGGAAGCCGCGGCGTCGGCGTCGGCGCCGGCGGCGGCGCGAGGGGGGAGGAGAGGATAGGAAAGAGAGAGACCAGGAGTGGGGGAACGGATAGGGGTCGGGACGGGAGGCTGGGTTGCTCGGTGCGAGCCCTCTTTTAGTTTTAGGGTTTTAACCCCAGGAGAATCCTGGCCGTAAGATCCTGGATGCACGGCCGGGTGCTTGCAAGGGAGGGTTTGCGCTCGGTGTTCGGGTGCGTGCGTGTGTTGCGGTTTCCGTGTGCGTGTGCTTGGGGTGCCAGTGTGGCCGGTTGAGAAATGCACGAGCGCGGTAGCACGTAATTACGGAAAATGTCTCTAGAATGAGTCGATTCATAATCTCTTTTTTTATAAAAAGCTGAGTTTTAATTTATGAATATATGACTAGCAAAAAAGTATGTGCGTTGCAATGGAAAAAAGAAAATCATACTTTTCTAACCCAATAACCATGACTCAAAACGTCAATAGGTCAACGTCCTTTGTTTCAACACATGGCATCACGTCTGTGTTGTCACTTATCTTCATTCCAACCCTTGGCGATATTGGTCTCAATGCTCATCCAATCACAACGTGTTAGAATCTGAACAATCCTAAGATGTCTCTCTCTCAATAAAAAATGAGAAATCTGCTTCTTTTCCTAAGACGTTTTGGCGAGGCATGCATGCGTGGGTACAGATGTTTTTTTTTTGTTTTCAATCGTGTTTTTGCTGACATGTTCATTTTCAAACTAGATTGACACCACTATGAAAGAAAGACAGGGCAAGCATTATTTATCAAAGTTGCATCATAAATAACATTTTTAAATGGTTTAGAGGCGAAATAACATCATATTCAAATTCTTCGCATTTTTCTAATCAAAATTTATACATAACATGTTCATGTTGAATGTGAAGTTAGAATTGGATATTTTTAAAAAGCATTGTATAGGTACTACGAGTTTTACTACGGATTGGTTAATGCAAAGAGTTTTGACTTAATACTGGTTGATTACCAGAAACATGAAGAGATTTTTCAAGAAAAATGAACCCAAACTTAAAAGTGGACTAAGTGGATTGTTGTTGATTACCAGAAATATGATAGAGTTTTCTGCAAAACAGCGTGACGGCTCAGGAATGTTTATTTTCATTAGTAGTAGGTAAAGATAACAGTCAACTAATACTAGCTCAGAAATACGGTCTGATATCAGAATGACCATGATTAGATAGACCATGAGTAACCTTATTTTATAAACAATCAGGTTTCTAAGGAATAAAGCACGAGAGAGGCGTTTTGGAGGCCGAGTTCCATGAAGGCTTTTATTTTTGAAAAATTTAAATTTAATTTTTTATGGTTCAAAAATTTCTGAAAAAATAAGCGTGTATGTAAGGATGTAACCCACATGTGTATAAAAATTCATAATGAAATACCTTGAGTTGCGACCTGTATAAAAAAGACAAATTCATGGGCTGAGAGGATGAATAGTATCATGTGTTAAACAACGCCAGATTTGTCTTTCTTGCATAGCCCTCATTTCAATGTATTTTGAATTGAAAATTTACACACATGTGTGTTATGTCTTCATGTATATCTGTATTTTTTTCAGAATTTTTTGAAATGTAAAATATGAATTTCGATGAATTTCAAATTTAAATTTGGAGGCATCACTGGTGGCCGAGCTCCAAAAGGGATTTCCGATAAAGTCATGGCCTTCCAAAAGTCGTTTAATCTTCAATAACAAATGTTCTTATACCGACCGGTCCATGGAGGAGCGAGTGAGGCCATTGATGGTAGTCGTACGGTCCGATTGAATGACCAATGTTTTATCTAATGTAGAGTTTGTGTAAGTGAAAAGCTTCTTCAACTAGTTCAATGCCCGTGCGTTGCTACGGGCTAGCAAAATATATGTAGAATGAAAACAAAATATGTAAAGTGAGAAATATGCTAATAAAAATGTATATACAAAGATAAATATCATGTGATATGAAAAACGTAAACAATTGACATGTGATGATATTTCATGCTTCTATTGTGATCGATAAATGTACCTTCTCGTCATCTTTCTCTTCCCCTTTCTCCCTCACAATCCTTTCTTCTTCGTCTGTTTCTCAGAGGCAAAGCATAAGCATTTATACGAATAGCCATATCAAATCATTACAACTAAGAATTTATCATCTGCTCTAAAATTGAAATCTATGCTTATCATACATACCGGAAAAAACAACTGCGATGTTGTTCTCAAGATAACATTTTCGAAGCATATTTTTTCTCAAATCAGTATTAATGGATCAAGCAATGACAAAATGATTTTATTAGTGTAAAGCAAACCAAATGACATGCGCACCCACACCTATCTATTCAGGAGTGTTATATTAATCAGACAATTTGTTCAGCGCACGGTAGCTATATCAATAGTGCAGATATCATTCATGTTGACAGAAATTAGCAATGCTTACAACTACATACGAAATTGACCAAAGACAATTATCTAGCATCTTTCTATGTCTATACAGTGTCGCATGCCGAGTTTACAAAGATTGAACTTCTTAATAATGACATGCATTCGCTTCCATGGAGGAGCTTTTGTGTCAATCTGGCCAATAAATTACTCAGATGCTAGCGAGGAATCTTCTGTTCGAGCTTCTGTAGCCCCTCCGTCATACAGATCTGGTTGTCTCCACTCACTCTCCTCATAAACGGCAGTTGCTCGATGTGTTGAGCCACTCATTGTCGCCTCTACTCACTCCCCTCGTAGGAATATTAAACCATAAAAATATTTTTAGAGTATTAGACTTGTATCATGGATTATGTTCGCTTCTATCAACACCTCAAGACACAAAGCTTTTGTGTTTGGTAAGAAAATTCAGCATATATAAAGGTAAAAAAAATACCATCTTATAAACTCAAAATTATGTCCATAAACATATTATAACCTAATAAAAGGGAGGATGAAAATACCATATTGCAATGTTAAATATCTTTTACCATTGGGCAGTGAGGTATAACCAAAATAATTGTCCCGTACATGCAAGATAGTAAAGCACTTCTCCGATACATTTGTTCATGTACTTCACTATACATAAAATTGTTGGGGAACGTTGCATGGAAAACAAAAAAATTCTACGCACACGCAAGATCTATTCATGGCGATGAGCATCTACGAAAAGGAGAGTGGATCTACATACCCTTGTAGATCGCTAAGCAGGAAGCATTAAGAAACGCGGTTGATGTAGTCGAATGTCTTCGCGATCCAAATCGTCCAGCGTCCCGCGATCCCATCACGATCCTTCTCGCAATTCAATCGCGATCCGTCTCGCGATCCCATCACGATCCATCCCGCGATCAAATCGCGAATCATCTCGCGATCCTGATCATGACCCTTCCGATCTAGCACCGAACGAACGGCGCCTCCGCGTTCAGCACACGTACAACTCGATGACGATATCCACCTTATAGATCCAATAGGAGGAAGCAGAGAGGTAGATGAGTTCTCCGGCAGCGCGACGGCATGGTGGCGATGGTGGTGGAACTATTCCGGTAGCGATTCGCCTAAGCACCGCCGAACTAGACTAGAGGAGAAAACGATCTAGATGCAGTAGAGTGAGCACGTGGTAATTAGGGTTAGCTCTTCCCTCTAAATCCTCTAGTATATATAGGAGGGGGGAGGGGAGGAGGCAACCTCAAACCCTCAAGGTTTGGACGAAATTGGAGGTGGAGGAGTCCTACTCCAATCCTAATAGGAGTAAGATTCCTCCTCTCCAATTGGAAACCCTTTCCACATTTTCCACCTTTGGGTTTTTCCCACCCCTAGCCGCATGGGCCTCAGTGGGGGGTTCGGCCAGCCCACTAGGGCCTGGTTTGACTCCTCCCACAACCCATAAGGTCCTTTGGGTCGAGACACCCCTCCCGATGGCCCCCGGTACCCTCTCAACACTCCCGGTACACTACCGAAGTACCCGAATTTTTTCGGGTGACCAAAACAGGACTTCCTATATATCAATCTCCGGACCATTCGAAGCTCCTCATGACGTCCAGGATCTCATCTGGGACTCCGAACAACCTTCGGTCACCAACATACATAACTCAATACTACCGAAACGTCATCGAACGTTAAGTGTGCAGACCCCGCGGGTTCGAGAACTATGTAGACATGACCGAGACACCTCTACGGTAAATAACCAATAGCGGGACCTGGATGCCCATATTGGTTCCTACATATTCTACGAAGATCTTTATCGGTTGAACCTCTATGTCAAGGATTCAGTTAATCCCGTATGATGTTCCCTTTGTTCTGCGGTATGTTACTTGCCCGAGATTCGATCATCGGTATCTCCATAACAATTTCAATCTCGTTACCGGCAAGTCTTTTTACTCGTTCTGTAATACAAGATCACATGGCTAACACTTTAGTCACTTTGCTTACAAGGCTTGTTGTGATGTTGTATTACCGAGTGGGCCCTGAGATACCTCTCCGTCACACGGAGTAACAAATCCCAGTCTTGATCCATGCCAACCCATCAGACACCCTCGGAGATACCTGTAGAGCACCTTTATAGTCACCCAGTTACGTTGCAACGTTTGATACACACAAGGTACTGATCCGGTGTCAATGGATTGCATGATCTCATGGTCATAGGAACATATACTTGACATGCAGAAAACTATAGCAATAAGCTCACACGATCATATGCTATGTTTATAGTTTGGGTCTTGTCCATCACATCATTCTCCTAATGATGTGATCCCGTTATCAAATGACATCTCATGTCCATGGCTAGGAAACCTTGACCATCTCTGATCAACGAGCTAGTCTATTAGAGGCATACTAGGGACATGGTGTTATCTATGTATCGACACATGTATCTGAGTTTCCGATCAATACAATTCTAGCACGGATAATAAGCGATTGTCATGAATAAGGAAATATGATAATAAATAATTTATTATTGCCTCTAGGGCATATTTCCAACAGTCTCCCACTTGCACTAGAGTCAATAATCTAGCTCACATCGCTATGTATTTTGTTATAAATCTCACACCCAATGAGTTCCGGGGTTCAATCATGTTTGGCATGTGAAAGAGGTTTTAGTCAATGGGTCTACGACATTCAGATCCATGTGTACTTTGCAAATCTCTATGTCATACTGTAGACACTGCTACCACGCCCCACTTGGAGCTATTCCAAATGGCTACTCCACTATACGTAACTGGATTGCTACTAAGAGTCATCCGGATTGGTGTTAAAGCATGCATCGACGTAACCCTTTATGAGGAACTCTTTATCACCTCCATAATAGAGAAATATTTCATTAGTCCTCTAGTTACTAAGGATAATTTTGACCGTTGTCCAGTGATCCACTCGTGGATCACTCTTGTACCCCTTGACAGACTCATGACAAGGTACACACAGGTGCGGTCATACTATATAGAGTCTATGGATAGAGCATAGGGGACGATCTTCGTCCTTTCTCTTTCTTCTACCATGGTCGAGCTTTGAGTCTCACTCAACTCGACACCTTACAAATCAGGCAAGAACTGTTGGGGAACGTTGCATGGGAAACAAAAAATTTCCTACGCACACGCAAGATCTATCCATGGTGATGAGCATCTACAAGAGGGAGAGTGGATATACATACCCTTGTAGATCGCTAAGCGGGAAGCGTTAAGAAACGTGGTTGGTGTAGTCGAACGTCTTCGCGATCCAAATCGCCGTGCGTCCCGCGATCCAATCACGATCCGTCCCGCGATCCAAACATGATCCGTCCCGCGATCCGATCACGATCCGTCCCACGAACTTGATCACGATCCGTCTCATTGGATAATAAACGATCAACACAATTATAGCATGGATAATAAACGATTATCATGAACAAGGAAATATGATAACAACTAATTTATTATTGCCTTTAGGGCATATTTCCAACAGTCTCCCACTTGCACTAGAGTTAATAATCTAGTTCACATCACCATGTGATTCACATTGTTATGAATCTAACACCCACTGAGTTCTGGGGCTTGATCATGCTTTGCATGCGAGAGAGGTCTTATAGTCAACGGGTCTGCGACATTCAGATCCGTGTGTACTTTGCAAATCTCTATGTCAAACTGTAAACATTGCTAGTACACTCCACTTGGTACTATTCCAAATGGCTGCTCCACTATACGTATCTGGATTGCTACCACGAGTCATCTGGATTGGTGTTAAAGCTTGCATCGACGTAACTCTTTACGACAAACTCTTTATCACCTCCATAATCGAGAAACATCTCCTTAGTCTTTTAGTTACTAAGGATAATCTTGACTGTTGTCCAGTGATCCACTCCTAGATCACTCTTGTACCCCTTGACAGACTCATGGCAAGGCACACACCAGGTGTGGTACGCAGCATGGCATAATATAGAGCCTATGGCTAAGGCATAGGGGACGACGTTCGTCCTTTCTCTTTCTTCTGCCGTTGTCGAGCTTTGAGTCTCACTCAACTTACACACCTTACAAATCAGGAGAGAACTCTTTCTCTAACTGATCCATTTTGAACTCTTTCAAAATCTTGTCAAGGTATGTACTCATTGAAAGTCTCATCAAGCATCTTGATCTATCTCTATAGATCTTGATGCTCAACAATTAGGTAGCTTTATCCAGGTCTTCCTTTGAAAAACTCTTTTCAAACAACCGTTTATGCTTTCCAGAAATTCTACATCATTTCCGATCAACAATATGTCAACCACATATGCTTACTAGAAACTCTATAGTACTCCACTCACTTTATTGCAAATACAAGTTTCTCATAAACTTTGTATAGACTCAAAAACTTTGATCACCTCATCAAAGTGTATATTCCAACTCTGAGATGCTTGCTTCAGTTCACAGAAGAATCACTGAATCTTGCACACCTTTTAGCATCCTTAGGACTGACAAAACCTTCTGGTTGTATCACATACAACCTTTCCTCAAGTAAACCGTTAAGGAAACTATGTTTTGATATCCATCTGCCAGATTTCATAATTGAAAAATGCAGCAACTGCTAACATAATTCCAACAGACTTTAGCATCGCTACGAGTGAGAAAGTCTCATCGCACTCAACTCCTTGAACTTGTCGTAAACTTCTTTGCAACAAGTCGAGCTTTACAAATGGTGACATTTACCATGAGCGTTTGTCTTCATTTTAAACATTCATTTGTACTCAACGACCTACCGTCCAACGAGCAAGTCTACCAAAGTCTATACTTGGTTTTCATACATGGATCCTTTCTAGGATTTCATGGCCTCTAACCATTTGTCGGAATTTGGGCCCATCATCGCTTCTCCACGGCTCGTAGGTTCATTGTTGTCCAACAACATGACCTCCAAGACAGGGTTGTCGTACCGCTCAGGAGCAGTAAACATCCTTGTCAACCTATGAGGTTCAATAGTAACTTGATCCGAAGCTTCATGATCATCATCATTAACTTCCTCTTCAACTAACGTAGGCTTCACAGAAACAAATTCCTGCGCTGCGCTACTCTCTCGTTGAACAAAGTTTCAACAACCTCATCAAGTTCTATCTTCCTCTCACTCAATTCTTTCAAGAGAAACTCTTTCTCGAGAAAGGACCCAGTTTTAGCAACAAACACTTTATGCTTGGATTTGAGATAGAAGGTTTACCCAACTGTCTTTAGGATATTCTATGAAGATGCATTTGTCCGCTTTGGGTTCGAGCTCATTAGGTGAAAACCTTTTTCACATAAGTGTTGCAGCCCCAAACATTAAGAAATGACAGCTTAGTTTTCTATCAAACCATAATTCACACGGTGTCATCTCAACGGATTTAGATGGTGCCCTATCTAAAGTGAATGTAGTTGTCTCTAATGCATAACCCCAAAATTATAGTAGCAAAACGATAAGAGACATCATAGTAAGCTTCATTTTCAATAGAGCACGACTATGACGTTCGAACACACCATCACACTATGGTGTTCCAGGTGGCGTGAGTTGTGAAATAACTTTCACATTGTCTAAAGTTGTATGCCAAACTCGTAACTCAGATATTTACCTCCACGATCATCTCGCAGACATTTTTATCTTCTTGTCACGATGATCTTAAATTTCACTCTGAATTTGCTTGAACTTTTCAAATGATTCAGACATGTGTTTCATTAAGTAAATATACACTATATCTACTCAAATCATCAGTGAAGGTAAGAAAATAACGGTATCCACCGCACGCTACAAGACTCATTGGATTGCATACATCAACATGTATCATTTCCGATAAATCACTTGCCCGCTTCATCAAACCGGAAAACGGGGTCCTTAGTCATCTTGCCCAAGAGGCATGGTTCGCATTTCTCAACCGATTCGAAATCGAATGAGTCCAAAGATCCATCAGCATGGAGTTTCTTCATGTGCTTTATACCAATATGACATTTAGCGGCAGTGCCACAAGTATGTGGTACTATCATTATTAACTTTGTATCTTTTGGCATCAATGTTATGAACATGTGTATTACTACGATCAAGATTCAACAAACCATTCTCACTGGGTGCATGACCATTGAAGGTATTATTCATGTAAACAGAATAACCATTATTCTCTAACTTAAATGAATAACCGTGTTGCAATAAATACGATCTAATCACGTTCATGCTCAACGCAAAACACCAAATAACATTTATTTAGGTTTGTCACTAATCCCGAAGGTGGAGAGAGCGTGCGATGTTGATCATATCAACCTTGGAAACATTTCCAACACACATCGTCACCTCACCCTTAGCTAGTTCTCCGTTTATTCCGTAGCTTTTATTTTGAGTTACTAACATTTATCAACCGAACCGGTATCCAATACCCAGGTGCTACTAGGAGTACTAGCAAGGTACACATAAATAACACGTATATCAAATATATTTCTGTTGACGTTGCCAGCCTTCTTATCTACCATGTATCTAGGGTTGTTCCGCTTTAGCGACCGCTCTCCTCATAATTGAAGCACTTAGTCTCGGGTTTGGGTTCAACTTTGGGTTGCTTCATTGGAGCACCAACTGACTTGCTATCCATGAAGTTTTCCCTCCTCGCTCCTGCCCTTCTCGAAACTAGTGGTTTGACTAACCATCAACACTTGACGCTCCTTCTTGATTTCAACCTTCGCGGTGTCAAACATCGCGAACAGCTCAGGGATCATTATTTCTATCCTTGGCATTTTATAGTTCAGCACTAAGTTCTAGTAGCTTAGTGACAGTGACTTGGAGAACTATATCAATCACTGTCTTATCTGGAAGATCAACTCCCACTCGATTCAAGCGATTGTAGCACCCAGACAATCTGAGCACATGCTCAACGATTGAGCTATTCTCTTTCATATTACAGGCAAAGAATCTTGTTGGAGATCTAATATCTCGCAACACGGGCATGAGCCTGAGATCCTAATTTCAGCTCTCAGAACATCTCATATGTTCTGTGACATTCAAAACGTTTCGGAGCCTCAATTCTAAGCCGTAATGCATGACGCACTAAACTATCAAGTAGTTATCAGAACGTGCCTGTCAGATGTTCACAACATCTACAAACAACGCTAGAGGGGTTGGCGCACCGAGCGGTGCATTAAGGACATAAGCCTTTTGTGCAGCAATGAGGAAAATCCTCAGATCACGGAGTCAGTTCGCAATATTGCTACCATCATCTTTCAACTCTATTTCTCTAGGAACATATAAAATTCAAGGGAGCTACACCGTGAGCTAGTAATCTACAACACAGTTTGCAAAGACACTACTGACTATGTTCATGATAATGAGTTCAATTAATCATATTACTTAAGAACCCCCACTCAAATTGACATCCCTCCAGTCATTCGATTGATACATGATCCAAATTCACCAACTCAAGTCCGATCATCACGTGAGTTGAGGTGGTTTCAATGGCGAACATCATCATGTTGATCATATCTACTATATGACTCATGTTCGAACTTTCGGTCTCTTGTGTTCCGAGGCCATGTCTGTACATGCTAGGCTCGTCAAGTTTAACCCGAGTGTTTTGCATGTGCAACACTGGCTTGCACCCGTTGTATGTGAACGTAGAGTCTATCACACCCGATCATCACGTGGTGTCTCGACACGATGAACTTTCGCAACGGTGCACACTCGGGGAGAACACAATTCATCTTAAAATTTAAGTGAGGGATCACCTTACAATGCTACCGTCGTCCTAAGCAAAACAAGGTGCATAAAAGGATTAACATCACATGCAAATAATAAGTGACATGATATGGCCTTGAACTTGTGCTTTTGATCTCCATCTTGAAAGCACCAGCATGATCTCCATCGTTACCGGCATGACGCCATGATCTCCATCAACGTGTCACCATTGGGGTTGTCGCGCTCACCGTGCTTGTACTACTATTGCTACCGTTTAGCGATAAAGTAAAACATTACATAGCGCTTAATGATTGACACGCAGGTCATACAATATTTAAAGACAACCCTATGGCTCCTGCCGGTTGCCGTACTCATCGACATGCAAGTCGTGATATTCTATACAACACATGATCATCCCATACATCACATATATCACATCATGTAATTGGCCATATCACATCACAACATACCCTGCAAAAACAAGTTAGACGTCCTCTAATTGTTGTTGCATGTTTTACGTGGCTGCTTAGGGTATCTAGCAAGAACAATTCTCATCTACGCAAAACCACAACGGTGATACACTAGTTGCTTTTCAACCTTCTCAAGGACCGCCTTTGTCGAATCCGATCCAACTAAAGTGAGAGAAACTGGCACCCGCAAGCCATCTATGCAACAAGTTGCGGTTGAGGGAACCAGTCTCTCGTAAGCGTATGAGTAATGTTGGTCCGGGCTGCTTCATCTCACAATACCGTTGAACCAAAATACGACCAAGGGAGGAAGCAATCTAAGCATCAACGCCCACAAACTCTTTGTGTTCTACTCGAGATCTCATCTACACATAGACCTAGCTCATGATGCCACTGTTGGGGAACGTTGCATGGGAAACAAAAAAATTCCTACGCACACGCAAGATCTATCCATGGTGATGAGCATCTATGAGAGGGAGAGTGGATCTACATACCCTTGTAGATCGCTAAGCGGGAAACGTTAAGAAACGCGGTTGGTGTAGTCGAATGTCTTCGCGATCCAAATCGCCGAGCGTCCCGCGATCTCATCACGATCCGTCCCGCGATCCAATCACGACCCATCCCGCGAACTCATCACAATCCATCCCGCGATCTCATCACGATCCTTCCGATCTAGCGCCGAACGGACGGCACCTCCGCGTTCAGCACACGTACAAATCGATGATGATCTCCGCCTTCTTGATCCAGCAAGAGGGAGCGGAGAGGTAGAAGAGTTCTCCGGCAGCGCGACGGCGCTCCAGCGATGGTGGTGGAGCTATTCCGGCAGGGCTTCGCCTAAGCACTGCAGAAATCCGATCTAGAGGAGAAACTATGCACTAGAGGAACGGATAGCACGTGGCTGAAAATCTTGTGCCAAAAAACCTAAAACCTCTAGTATATATAGGAGGAAGAGAGGAGGAGGCTTATCTCCCAGGGAGCCAGCCCTTGGGTCGGCCAAACCAAGGAGGAGAGGAGGAATCCTCCTCCAATCCTAGTAGGACTAGGACTCCTCCTTATTTTGGTCTTTTTGCCTTTTTCCACGTTTTTCTCTTTGGGCTTTTCTTCCCAGCCGCGTGGGCCTTGTGTGGGACTTCCACCAGCCTAGTAAGGGCTGGTATTTACTCTCCCACATCCCATGTAGCCTCTTGGGTCGAAATAGCCCTCCCGATGGTCTCCCGGTACACTACCGGCACTCCCGATACACTATCGATGAGCCCGAAACTTTTCCGGTGACCAAAATAGGACTTCCTATATATAAATCTTTACCTCTGGACCATTTCGAAGCTCCTTGTGACGTCCGGGATTTCATCCGGGACTCCGAACAACCTTCGGTCACCACCATACATAACTCTATACTACCAAAATGTCACTGAACCTTAAGTGTGCAGACCCTGCGGGTTCGAGAACTATGTAGACATGACCGAGACACCTCTACGGTCAATAACCAATAGTGGGACCTAGATGCCCATATTGGTTCCTACATATTCTATGAAGATCTTTATCGGTCGAAGCTCTATGTCAAGGATTCAGTTAATCCCATATGATGTCCCCTTTGTTCTTCGGTATGTTACTTGCCCGAGATTCGATCGTCGGTATCTCCATACCTAGTTCAACATCGTTACTGGCGAGTCTCTTTACTCGTTCCGTAACACAAGATCCCGTGACTAACACTTAGTCACATTGGTTGCAAGGCTTATTGTGATGTTGTATTACCGAGTGGGCCCTGAGATACCTCTCCGTCACACGGAGTAACAAATCCTAGTCTTGATCCATGCCAACCCTACAGACACCCTCGGAGATACCTGTAGTGCACCTTTATAGTCACCCAGTTACGTTGCGACGTTTGATACACACAAGGTACTCCTCCGGTGTCAGTGAGTTGCATGATCTCATGGTCATAGGAACATATACTTGACATGTAGAAAACAGTAGCAATAAACTGACACGATCATATGCTACGTTTGTAGTTTGGGTCTTGTCCATCACATCATTCTCCTAATGATGTGATCCCGTTACCAAATGACATCTCATGTCCATGACTAGGAAACTATAGCCATCTTTGATCAACGAGCTAGTCTATTAGAGGCATACTAGGGACATGGTGTTGTCTATGTATCCACACATGTATCTGAGTTTCCGATCAACACAATTATAGCATGGATAATAAACGATTACCATGAACAAGAAAATATGATAACAACTAATTTATTATTGCTTCTAGGGCATATTTCCAACAAGAACTCCTTCTTTGATTGATCCATTTTGAACTCTTTCAAAATCTTGTCTAGGTATGTACTCATTGAAAGTCTCATCAAGCATCTTGATTTATCTCTATAGATCTTGATGCCCAACAATTAGGTAGCTTTATCCAGGTATTCTATAGTGCTCTCACTCACTTTCTTGTAAATACAAGTTTCTCGTAAATTTTGTATAAACCCAAAAACTTTGATCACCTCATCAAAGCGTATATTCCAACTCCGAGATGCTTGCTCCAGCCCATAGAAGGATTGCTGGAGCTTGCACACCTTTTAGCATCCTTAGGACTGACAAAACCTTCTGGTTGAATCACATACAACCTTTGCTCAAGTAAACCGTTAAGGAAAAGATGTTTTGACATCCATCTGCTAGATTTCATAATTGAAAAATGCAGCAACTGCTAACATAATTCCAACAGACTTTTAGCATCACTATGGGTGAGAAAGTCTCATCGTAGTCAACTCCTTGAACTTGGCGGAAACTTCTTTGTGACAAGTCGAGCTTTATAAATGGTGACATTCACCATCACCGTCTGTCTTCATCTTAAAGGTCCATTTGTACTCAACGACCTGCCGTTCAACGGGCAAGGCTACCAAAGTCCATACTTGGTTTTCATACATGGATCCTTTCTTAGATTTCATGGCCTCTAACCATTTATTGGAATCTGGGGCCATCATCACTTCTTCATAGTTCGTAGGTTCATCGTTGTCCAACAACATGACCTCTAAGACATGGCTGCCGTAGCACTCAGGAGCAGTACGCGTCCTTGTCGACCTATGAGGTTTGATAGTAACTTGATCTGAAGCTTCATGTTCATCATCATTAACTTCCTCTTCAACTGACGTAGGCTCCATAGAAACATCTTTCTGCGCCGCGTTACTCTCTGGTTGAAACAAAGGTTCAACAAACTCATCAATTTCTATCTTCCTCCCACTCAATTCTTTCGAGAGAAACTCTTTCTCAGGAAATAACCCGTTTTTAGCAACAAACACTTTGCCCTCGGATCTGAGATAGGAGGTATATCCAACTGTTTCCTTAGGGTATCCTTTGAAGATGCATTTTACCGCTTTGGGTTCGAGCTTATCACACATAAGTGTCGCATTCCCAAATTCATAAAAATGACAGTTTAGGTTTGTGCCAAACCATAATTCATATGGTGTCATCTCAACGGATTTAGATGGTGCCCTATTTAAAATGAATGTAGTTGTCTCTAATGCATAACCCCAAAACTATAGTGGCAAAATGATAAGAGACATCATAGTACGCACTATATCCAATAGAGCACGACTACGATGTTCGGATACACCATCACACTACGGTGTTCCAGGTGGCGTGAGTTGTGAAACAACCCCCACATTGTCTTAAGTTGTATACCAAACTCGTAACTTAGATATTCTTTTCCACGATCATATCATAGACATTTTATCTTCTTGTGTTTTAGTAAGTAAATATACCCATATCTACTCAAATCATCAGTGAAGGTAAGAAAACAACGATAGCCACCACATGCTACAACACTCATTGGATTACATACATCAACATGTATCATTTCCAATAAGTCACTTGCCCGCTCCATCATACCGGAAAACGGGGTCCTTAGTCATCTTGCCCAAGAGGCATGGTTCACATGTCTCAACCGATTCGAAATCGAATGAGTCCAAAGATCCATCAACATGGAGTTTCTTCATGCGCTTTACACCAATATGAAATTTACGGTAGTGCCACAAGTATGTAGTATTATCATTATTAACTTTGTATCTTTTTGGCATCAATATTATGAACATGTGTATCACTATGATCAAGATTCAATAAACCATTCTCATTGTGTGCATGACCATTGAAGGTATTATTCATGTAAGCAGAATAACCATTATTCTCTAACTTAAATGAATAATTGTATTGCAATAAACACGATCTAATCACGTTCATGCTCAACGAAAACACCAAATAACATTTATTTAGGTTTATCACTAATCCCGAAGGTAGAGAGAGCATGCGATGGTGATCACATCAATCTTGGAAACACTTGCAACACTCATCGTCACCTCACCCTTAGCTAGCCTCCGTTTATTCCGTAGCTATTATTTCGAATTACTAACATTTAGCAACCGAACCGGTATCCAATATCCAGGTGCTACTAGGAGTACTAGCAAGGCACACATCAATAACACGTATATCAAATATACTTATGTCGACGTTGCTAGCCTTCTTATCTACCAAGTATCTAGGGTTGTTCCACTTCAACGACCGTTCTCCTCATAATAGAAGCACTTAGTATCGGGTTTGGGTTCAACCTTGGGTTTCTTCACTGGAGCAGCAACTGATTTGCCATCCATGAAGTTTCCCTCCTAGCCCTTGACCATCTCGAAACTAGTGCTTTCACTAACCATCAACACTTAATGCTCCTTTCTATTTCTACCTTCGAGGTGTCAAACATCGCGAATAGCTCAGAGATCATTATTTCCATCCCTGGCATTTTATAGTTCATCACGAAGCTCTAGTAGCTTAGTGATAGTGACTTGGAGAACTATATCAATCACTATCTTATTTGGAAGATCAACTCCAACTCGATTCAAGCGATTGTACTACCTAGACAATCTGAGCACATGCTCACCAATTGAGTTATTCTCCTTCATCTTGCAGGCAAAGAATCTTGTTGGAGGTCTCATACCTCTCAACACGGGCACGAGCCTAAGATCCCAATTTCAGCTCTTAGAACATCTCATATGTTTTCTGACGTTCAAAACATTTTGGAGCCTCAATTCTAAGCCATAACGCATGCACCGAACTATCAAGTAGTCATCAGAATATGCCTGTCAGATGTTTAGAACATCTACAAAACGACGCTTGAGGGGGTGGCGCACCGAGCGGTGCATTAAGTGTTGGAAATAAGCCCTAGAGGCAATAATAAATTAGTTATTATCATATTTCCTTGTTCATGATAATCGTTTATTATCCATGCAATAATTGTATTGATCGAAGACTTAGATGCATGTGTGGATACATAGACAAAACCATGTCCCTAGTATGCCTCTAATAGACTAGCTCGTTGATCAAAGATGGTTAAGGTTTCCTAGCCATGGACATGAGATGTCATTTGATAACGGGATCACATCATTAGGAGAATGATGTGATGGACAAGATCCAAACTACAAACGTAGCATATGATCGTGTCAGTTTATTGCTACTGTTTTCTGCATGTCAAGTATATGTTCCTATGACCATGAGATCATGCAACTCACGGATACGGGAGGAGTGCCTTGTGTGTATGAAATGCCGCAACGTAACTGGGTGACTATAAAGGTGCTCTACAGGTATCTCCGAGGGTGTCTGTTGAGTTGGCATGGATCAAGACTGGAATTTGTTACTCCGTGTGACGGAGAGGTATCTTAGGGCCCACTCGGTAATACAACATCACAATAAGCCTTGCAAGCAATGTGACTAAGTGTTAGTCATGGAATCTTGTATTACGGAATGAGTAAAGAGACTTGCCGGTAAACGAGGTTGAACTAGGTATGGAGATACCGACGATCGAATCTCGGGCAAGTAACATACCGAAGAACAAAGGGAACATCATACGGGATTAACTGAATCCTTGACATAGAGGTTCGGCCGATAAAGATCTTCGTAGAATATGTAGGAACCAATATGGGCATCCAGGTCCCGCTTTTGGTTATTGACTGTAGAGGTGTCTCGGTCATGTCTACATAGTTCTCGAACCCGCAGGGTCTGCACACTTAAGGTTCGGTGACGTTTCGGTAGTACAGAGTTATGCATGATGGTGATCAAAGGTTGTTCGGAGTCCCGGATGAGATCCTGGACGTCACGAGGAGCTCCAGAATGGTCCGGAGGTAAATATTGATATATAGGAAGTCCTATTTTGATCGCCGGAAAAGTTTCGGGCTCATCGGTAGTGTATCGGGCGTGCCGGTAGTGTACCGGGAGACCATCGGGAGGGGTATTTCGACCCAAGAGGCTACATGGGCTGTGGGAGAGGGAATATCAGCCCTTAGTGGGCTGTTGGAAGTCCCACACAAAGCCCATGCGGCTAGGGAGAAAAATCCCAAAGAGAAATAGGTGGAAAAAGGCAAAAATAGGGTGAATCCTAGTCCTACTAGGATTGGAGGTGGATTCCACCTCTCCCACTTGATTCGGCCGACCCAATTGCTGGTCCTTTGAGAGCCAAGCCTCCTCCTCTCTTCCTCTTATATATACTGGAGGTTTTAGGGTTTTTGGCACTAGATTTTTAGCCACGTGCTGCCCGTTCCTCTAGTGCATAGTTTCTCCTCTAGATCGGATTTCTGCAGTGCTTAAGCGAAGCCCTACCGGAATAGCTACACCACCATCTCCGAAGCGCCATCACGCTGATGGAGAACTCTTCTACCTCTCCGCTCCCTCTTGCTGGATCAAGAAGGGGGAAATCGTCATCGAGCTGTACGTGTGTTGAACGCGGAGGTGCCGTCCGTTCGGCGCTAGATCGGAAGGACCGTGATCAAGATCGCGAGACGATCGTGATGAGTTCGCGGGACGGATAGTGATGAGTTCGCGGGATGGATCGTGATTGGATCGCGGGACGGATCGTGATGAGTTCGTGGGACGGATCATGATTGGATCGCGGGACAGATCGTGATGAGTTCGCGGGACGGATCGTGATTGGATCGCGGGACGGATCGTGATGAGATCACGGGACGGATCGTGATTGGACCGCAGGACGGATCGTGATGAGATGACGGGACGCTCGGCGATTTGGATCGCGAAGACGTTCTACTACACCAACTGCATTTCTTAACGCTTCCCGCTTAGCGATCTACAAGGGTATGTAGATGCACTCTCCCTCTCGTAGATGCTCATCACCATGGATAGATCTTGCGTGTGCGTAGGAATTTTTTTGTTTCCCATGCGATGTTCCCCAACATTAAGGGCATAAGCCTTTTGTGCAGCAATGAGGACAATCCTCAGATCACGGACCTAGTCCGCATTATTGCTACCATCATCTTTCAACTCTATTTCTCTAGGAACATATAAAAAATTTAAGGGAGCTACAACGCGAGCTAGTAATATAGAACATAATTTGCAAAGACATTTTGCTATGTTCATGATAATGAGTTTAGTTAATCATATTACTTAAAAACTCCCACTCAAATTGACATCCCTCTAGTCATTCGAGTGTCACATGATCCAAATCAACCAACTCAAGTCCGATCATCACGTGAGTTGAGGTGGTTTCAATGGTGGACATCTTGATGTTGATCATATCTACTATATGACTCGTGTTCGACCTTTCGGTCTCTTGTGTTTTGAGGCCATGTTTGTACATGCTAGGCTCGTCAAGTTTAACCCGAGTGTTCTGCACGTGCAACACTGGATTGCACCCATTGTATGTGAATGTAGAGTCTATCACACCCGATCATCACGTGGTGTCTCAACACGACAAACTTTTGCAATGGTGCACACTTGGGGAGAACACAATTTTATCTTGAAATTTTAGTAAGGGATCACCTTATAATGCCACCGTTGTCCTAAGTAATATAAGATGCATAAAAGGATTAACATCACATGCAAATCATAAGTGACATGATATGGCCATGGACTTGTGCTTTTGATCTCCATCTCCAAAGCACCGGCATGATCTCCATCGTCACCAGCATGACACCATGATCTCCATCATCTTGATCTGCACCAACGTATCGCCATCAGGGTTGTCGTGCTCACCATGCTTCTACTACTATTGCTACAACTTAGTGATAAAGTAAAGCATTACACAACACTTAAAGATTGACACGCAGGTCATAGAATAATTAAAGACAACCCCGTGGCTCCTATCGGTTGTCGTACTCATTGACATGTGATATTCTATACAAAACATGATCATCTCATACATCACATATATCTCATCATGTAATTAGCCATATCACATCACAACATACCCTACAAAAACAAGTTAGACGTCCTCTAATTGTTGTTGCAAGTTTTACGTGGCTGCTATGTGTATCTAGAAAGATCAATTCTCACCTATGCAAAAATCACAATGGTGATACACAAATTTCTATTCAACCTTCTCAAGGACCGCCTTTGTCGAATACGATCCAACTAGAGTAGGAGAGACAGACACTCGCCAACCATCTTTATGCAACAAAGTTACATGTCAGTCGATAGAACCGGTCTCTCGTAAGCGTACGAGTAAGGTTGGTCTGGGCCGCTTCATCCCACAATACCGTTGAATCAAAAACCGACCAAGGGAGGAAGCAATCTGAGCATCATCGCCCAGAAACTCCTTTGTGTTCTACTCGTGATCTCATATACACATAGACCTAGCTCATGATGCCACTGTCGGGGTACGTTGCATGGGAAATAAAAAAAATCCTACACACACGCAATATCTTTCCATGGCGATGAGCATCTACGAGAGGGAGAGTGGATCTACATACCCTTGTAGATCGCTAAGCGGGAAGCGTTAAGAAACGCGGTTGTTGTAGTCAAATGTCTTCGCGATCCAAATCGCCGAGCGTCCCGCGATCTCATCACGATCCTTCTCGCGACCCAATCACAATCCATGCCGCGATCCCATCACGATCTGTCCCGCGATCAAATCACGAATCGTCTCGCGATCCTGATCACGACCCTTTCGATATAGCGCCGAACGGACGACGCCTTCGCATTCAACACACGTACAGCTCGATGACGATATCCACCTTCTAGATCCAGCAAGAGGAAGCAGAGAGGTAGATGAGTTCTCCGGCAGCGCGACGACGTGGTGGCGATGGTGGTGGAACTATTTCGATAGGGATTTGCCTAAGCACCGCCGAACTAGACTAGAGGAGAAAACGATCTAGATGCACTAGAGTGAGCACGTGTAATTAGGGTTAGCTCTTCCCTCTAAATCCTCTAGTATATATAGGAGGGAGGGAGGGGAGGAAGCAGCCTCAAACCCTCAAGGTTTGGACGAAATTGGAGGTGGAGAAGTCCTACTCCAATCCTAATAGGAGTAGGATTCCTCCTCTCCAATTGGAAACCCTTTCCACATTTTCCACCTTTGAGTTTTTCTCACCCCTAGCCGCATGGGCCTTAGTGTGTGTGTGTGTGGGGGGGGGGGGTCGGCCAGCGCACTAGGGGCTGGTTTTACTCCTCCCACAACCCGTGAGGTCCTTTGGGTCCCGATGGCCCCCGGTACCCTCCCGGCACTCCCGGTACACTACCAAAGTACCCGAATTTTTTCGGGTGACCAAAACAGGACTTCCTATATATCAATCTTTACCTCCGGACCATTCGGAGCTCCTCATGACGTCCAAGATCTCATCTGGGACTCCGAACAACCTTCGGTCACCAACATACATAACTCAATACTACCGAAACGTCACCGAACGTTAAGTGTGCAGACCCCATGGGTTTGAGAACTATGTAGACATGACCGAGACACCTCTACGGTAAATAACCAATAGCGGGACCTAAATGCTCATATTGGTTCCTACATATTCTACGAAGATCTTTATCGGTTGAACCTTTATGTCAAGGATTCAGTTAATCCCGTATGATGTTCCCTTTGTTCTTCGGTATGTTACTTGCCCGAGATTCGATCATCGGTATCTCCATAACAAGTTCAATCTCGTTACCGGCAAGTCTTTTTACTCGTTCCGTAATACAAGATCTCATGGCTAACACTTTAGTCACTTTGCTTGCAAGGCTTGTTGTGATGTTGTATTACCGAGTGGGTCCTGAGATACCTCTGCATCACACGGAGTAACAAATCCCAGTCTTGATCCATGCCAACCCAACAGACACCCTCGGAGATACTTGTAGAGCACCTTTATAGTCACCCAGTTACATTGCAACGTTTGATACACACAAGGTACTGCTCCGGTGTCAGTGGATTGCATGATCTCATGGTCATAGGAAGAGATACTTGACATTTAAAAAACTATAGCAATAAACTGACACGATCATATGCTATGTTTATAGTTTGGGTCTTGTCCATCACATCATTCTCCTAATGATGTGATCCCGTTATCAAATGACATCTCATGTCCATGGCTAGGAAACCTTGACCATCTTTGATCAACGAGCTAGTCTATTAGAGGCATACTTGGGACATGGTGTTGTCTATGTATCCACACATGTATTTGAGTTTCCGATCAATACAATTCTAGCATGGATAATAAACGATTATCATGAACAAGAAAATATGATAATAACTTATCTAGGGAATATTTCCAACAAAAATGTATTCGGTACATTGCCATCTATCATGCATGCTTTGCACCTATATTTTTATTCTACCAACCTATTCCATTGTCTAAAGAATGATATATGGCTATATAGACTCCACCGGAGAGAATACAATATGAAATTTCCCCGTGTAAATGTTAAATAATCATGTAAAAGGAAAGAGAATAAAAGTAAAAGTGAGTATAATGATAGAAATGAGTAAGAAAATAAAATTTTGAAAATAAAGAATCTTAGGGCATCTCCAACGATGTCCGCTAAAACAGACAAACTATTGTGTGGTCATATTTATGTGTTCATAGTGTGCAGGTGGAAGGATTTAGCGTATCATTATAAATATGAATCAACATGATGGAAGCATATCACGGGAGTAGTGAATGTTGCAGATCTTGTTCTCTTATCCAATTTCTGCATTTTTATTAGCATTTGAATACACCAGTGTTTGCAGATAAACCTTTTTTGTGTGACGGACGGCTACATTAATATTTTGTCAAGAGATTTCTACCTAGATTTGTTTGCTGAATCCACTGTTCGATCCCACTATTTGATTAAAAATATTTAATTATACACTTTGAATTATTCTTTCAAATTGATTAGGAAGTAGAGATAGTATATATATACTCTATGTCTCAGGGAATGTAAGAGAAGTACTTGCGCGGGGATAAAAAGGATACCAAGAAATAAACCATCAAGCATAAGAAGCAATATCAATCTAACAAAAAAAATCACTACAAATTATAACCTTTTCTGGATAGGGGTTTTCACCAGGTTTAGAAATCAAGTAGAAAACAACACTTTTCAGTGCATGTTCAAAGAGTGTTACAGGCCAGCCATTATATTAGAATCTCATATTACACATTTCAAAGTATACTTTGTGACACATATTGAACTACATAGTTCTTATTTATTTCATGTCACTTATTTTTTACATCTAACAGTAGGATTTTCTAGATCAACTACCCGCATGGACATTACATGTCGGGACAGATTAATATGCAAGACAATTTTACTATGCTGGAGAAGTATCAGGAAAAGGAGTGGTTTTCTTCATTCCTAGTATGTCTTCTGAAGGCCCAGAATTTTTAGTGTTGCATGCACTCATCCTTTGAACTGTAGCAGTATGGAGTTAAAAGCAACAGTAGCAACCACCAGTGCACCATTTTTCTGTGCCGCACAACCCATACGGTAGTTTGACCTTCTCATTGCCCATGTCGGCGATGATTCGCCCTATATGGAATAACAAATGAAACATTATTAGGCATATGGAGTAATTTTGATTGGTAAACAAACAAGCAAAAGGTCTAACAGGAAATAAAAAAAGGCCAGAAAATAACCGTGCTCTTAGTAGCATAGCATACGAGATGTAACAGTAGGGCTACTGCAAGGATGTGAATTGCGTGCTTGTCCATCCTATGTTAATGTTGGTTGTGGATGAGAAATATTCTTCTACTACAGGCCGTAATTGCTAGCTGTCGATATATACATATATATAGACGGATCGAGAGAAAGGAGATCTGGGGTCAAGCAATAAAATTGGAATGATTTAGTGTATTTTCATAGTACGTATGTTCTTCATTAATAGCTCAGAGCATGAAAATAGTATGTTTTAGATTATTATTACTGTCCTTTAACCACAAGGAAATTTTGGTAGCAAAATACAAATGCGTTGGTTAGGAAATTATCCTTTGTGGGATTTATTTCTTATTGTTAGATATGCACGTTTCCAAAATCTGTTATTTATTTTCTGAAAATATGTTATTTGTTTTTTAAAATAAATTACAATAATTAGATGCATCGATTGATTTGGATAACTTAATAAGAAAGTTAGATCCATGATTTGTTATAAGTTAGGGAAATATTGGTTTGTAATAAAATAGAGAAGATAAAAATAAACCAATAGATCAGGATGGGAGGGGGTGATGGAGGTGGGAGACGAAATTAAACCGGTTAAAAAAACCCCTGAAAGCTATTCTACCAAATGACCAATTAGGAGTACAGATTCGGTATGCATATCCAGACCATCTACATGCATATGGATCAATAATCGGCATTTAAGACACACAGCATGCACACAATTCCATTGAACCAACTGGCGCAATATTCGTCCATCCAACCCACACGCCAACCCTTTCGAGTGCCCAAATGAATTAGTCTTGTATATTTAGAGCATCTCCCGCCGCGTCCCCAACAGGCCCTTCCCAGGCGTTTTTCTCGCACCGGCGCCCAAAAATCGGCCCAACCGCGCCCTCAGAAGACCGTTTTTCGCCGGTTTGGGCCAAAAATAGCGCCAGCAGACCCAGACCGAACCCGGCGCGCTGGGGGCGCCGGGGGGCGCCGGGACGAGCGATTTTGGCGCGAAAGAGGATGGGCCCGCCGAGTCAGTGAGACGCCGCTTCGTCGCCCTCATCGCCTCGGTTCCCGCGGGAATCAATGCGAAGGCTGCCGCGCTGCCGCGCCGGTCACCCTCCATTGATGCCTCACGGGCGACGCAGTGAACCCGCCACGCGTCGCCCGGCATGCAGCTTCTCGCCGCCCCCGCTACGGCTATAAAAGGCGACGTCCCTGCCGGTTAGTTCATCAGCTACACTCTCCCCCGCCTTCCCGCCGACGAACAGAGCCTTCCCGTCGACGAACAGATGGAGAGGTTTCCAGGCGACGGCGCGACAGCGAACGGCTTCGGCCGCCGCCATCTCCAAGAGACGGAGGCGCGCCTCCTCTACGAGGCCAAGTACCCGGCGCCCCCGGACATGCGGGTGCCGGGGGCATGGAGGCTAAGCGTCGGCGGCGTCCCGGTGCCGCCTGTGCCCGAAGGGGCGACGCGGCGGGCCGAGATTGCCCATATCCGCTCGTCCCTAACGGGGGATCAGCGGAACGAGACGCGGTACTCCACCGACAGCCACACCATGTGGTCCATGTACTTCGCGCGCCGCCGCGAGGAACAAATCGCTTCCACCAACGGCGTCATCCCCCGCGGCCGCCTCAACGCCGACGGGCGGCGCGAGTGGTGGGGCATGCCCAGCCGCACCCTCGAGGCCGTCCTCGACCACATCGAGACCGGCAACGTGCCGCGCCTCGATTACCCGTCGCGGCCATCTTTCTCTCGCCGCCGTGGCAGCTCCTGGACGCCGCGGCGGATGGAGCCAGGGTCGTCCTCGTTGTCGGGCTCCGACTCGCCGGCGCTTCGCCCCGTCAAGCCAGAGCCGGAGGAGACGCCACTCAGGCGTCGCACTCGCAACGTCACCCTCGTCATTAACGAGGGTGTCCGGCCCTCCCCGCGCTCCCTCCGCCTAGTACGGCTGAAACCCGCGCTGCTCCCCGTGAAGCCGGAGCACGCCGACATGGTGGCTCCCGACGACGAGTCCGCCCTCAAGTGGGAGAAGGAGGACTACGTTCGCGAGCAGGTGCGCCGCCAGCGCCGCACGTACCTTGAGCTCCAGGCCCGTCGTGGCGTGGAGGAGGGCGGCGTCATCATCCTCGACAACGACGAGGAGGAGTCCGGGCCGTCCAGTGCCCCACCGTGTGTCGGCGACCCCGGCCAGGGCTGCAGCAGGGACGGTGGCGGCACAGGCGAGGCGCGCGACGACGACGACGACGACGGCGACTACACCCGCTTCTACAGGCTTCTCGGCATGTAGACGACAACGACAACGACGACAGTGGCTAGTTTGGCGTAGTTTAGGCATAGTTTGTATGTTTTATGTTTTTGTACAAATATCAATGAAGTATCCTCGAGTTCGTGCAAAAATCGCCGAGTTTGCAAAAAAATGAACGTAATATCACCGAGCCCGCGGCGACCTGTGGGCCGACGACTGGAAGCTAGATCGCCCTGAGGGGCCAATCTAGCGTCGGTTTGCCCCTAGACGGCTTTTTTCGACGTCCTGAGACGAACAGCTGGAGATGCTCTTAACATGCAGGACCAAAAAAAGACATAGGCATCATACACAACACATCATGTAGCCAGATCACTGATTTTATCACCCCGTAGTCCAACATGCACATGTTTTTGACCAACCACCCAATATATGACGAGGATTAATTAAAAAACCAAATCAGAAAACATCCATCAAGTTATCACTTACCAAATATCTCAGTTTTGCACAATACCACAGTTTCAGGCAACATACAAACTAGTATTTTAACGAACCAAAACATCAACTATTCAATCCCATTTTAAACCCTTTTCTACTAATATTAGCACAACATATCCATGTAAGCAACACATTTTGTTTTCGTAAACATAAAGTATGTTCTAGCTTAAGATATATATCAACTAAAGCGAGTCCAGCAAACAAGAATGCATGCACAACAACAAAATATCGATCACGAAACATGTTTATTTCATACTCAATATCCGTCCCAATTTATTCACATGGTAGCGTGTGATGATCCTACTCACGGTCGCCCACGTCATTGCAACACCCCCATAACATATTCATGGTGCAGCCACCCATCCGTCCATCACGCCAGCCCCTCTCATCCTACTCTCACACCACCAACAAGTTGCACCGCGAATGTTACGAAATTTCGAAGTCCCACCTCAAAACCTCAAGTTTTTGACACCTGGCTAAGTCAAACAAACACCTCCCCCCCAGCATGAATGTTGGCCCAAGTTTAAACACACACACACTCTGTCCAGTAACTCTCGTTCACACACACCTCAAGTTAATTTGGCCCAAGTATGAACACACACCTTAAGTTTATGAAGGCAAGTTGGTTGGTCTAACTTGCATCACCCAAACACAATATAACTCTTACCGCATTTGGGCCGACACTAAAATGACCTGCTCGTGAATTCGTACTTGTATCCATTGATGCAGGGGTGTATCGTTACCTCGTCTAGGACCAAACCTGTACGCACACACGAAGAAATACTACTGGTATGAGCTTTAGTAAAGCATTGCACATAAACAGGCTGGCACATGTAGCTGTCATATCCACGCAGAAAACAACTACCATGATAGCGTGCACACCATTATCGTCATGCGCTAAAAACCCACTTTATATTGTAATACCCTTCATCATAGCATGTATTTTAGACTCAATTGCCTCATTGCAGAAGATATGTGCCAAGAAGATTATTTTTCTGGTCTCATCACGTAAAATCATTCCAGAACCTTAGCAAAGGAATCATCGACAGATAAAAGAAGCCCATCCGGTTGGTGGCTTTGGCCAAGGATTTGCACAACTGGCCTTTGGCGATGGTGTTGGCTGGCTCCACATGGTGTCCGCCGTTCCTTTTAGAATTTTCTCTATCTCTATACTTTGTTGGTTTATTTGAAACATGGAATTTATATAACTTTGCATGAATTCATTTGATACGTGCACATGTGGAATCTCCTTGTCATGAGCCAAATCGCACATGTATATTAGCTTTACCCTGACCAAATTTATTAAAAACAAAATAAACATTTACAGTAACAAGTGTATATGATGTAAAAAATGTATTCAATGGTGAATCTAATGGTATTGTACATGCTAATACTTTTAATATAAATTTGATTAAAGTTTCTCTGAATGATTTGAAGATTACTCACCACGCTTGCCGCACATCAAAATTTGGCCAAAGTATATAAAGCTTAATTAAACAGAGAGCTAATATGCAGATAAATAAAAGTGGAGGGAATATGTGTCAAGATAAGTATTTGTTAGGGTAGGACCTATGATGGATAGTGATAATTTCCCTGCTACACGAATCATGTCTTGTCATTTTGAACATGTTTTGTAAAGTGCTATCGTTCAATTTTAGTTATCTTATGTGTGGCATCGCTTAGCTTCAAAATAGAGGTGAACCTAACAAATTAGCTTGTTAATTTTCTTGGTTCACAATATTCCTACTTACTATCTGAATTGCTGAATTTTGAAGAAAAGTCCATGTCTACCAACCATAAGAGGAAGAACCAACTGACCTTTGTTTTCAATGGCACTAAAGACGTAGACTCAAACTTTGTAAGATCACATGCACCAAGCTAATATAGCTTTGTGCCTCTCCAATTAAAGCATCCTCGTAACAAGAGAAAAGTCGAATGACCTTTATTTCAATGACACCGATGACGTAAATCCAAACTCTCCAAGATCACATGCACGGAACTTGCAACAAGTACACATTCCCATCTCATGGACTTCTCATAGTAAATCTTATATTTTATTCGCAAACAAAGAACCACATGACCTTTTACTGATGGCACCATGCCTACTGCCAGGATGTAATCGTCACTGAGATTCAAAAAACTCACCATACAACGATTTAAACATACCTACGACGACTGAGAGCACACGCCCTAGGCGCACCAAAGTGGTGGCTAGTGGCAAGTGGAATTGCGCAGATTTCAGGCGGTGGCCGCATTGCTCCTATCGGTCTTGAAACCTTGGCGGCTTCTTATTTCGAACATTTGACAACTAGATAAGTTTATGTGTACCAGCCGACGTTTTTCCCTACCTTGTGCCATACTTGGGCCTCTCTGGGAAATTTGAAAAACATAGAAAAAGGAAAAAAAACACAAGATTAGAGATTCCATGCATGAAAATTGTAGGAATAGTGACCATGCACATGCAACGCGTGTCCAAATCAATAGTATATCGGGGAGCTCTACGTTGCCGTCTTCCGCTCCAAGGACTCCTCCCTTCACTACACGGATGTTGCCTAAGGTTTTCTCTTCCGAGAATCCGAGCTATGACATGTGCATGTATAGTCGTCGTCACTTTCGCATTGGGTGCACATGTTGGGGAACGTTGCATGGGAAACAAAAAATTTCCTACGCATATGCAAGATCTATCCATGGTGATGAGCATCTACGAGAGGGAGAGTGGATCTACATACCCTTATAGATCGCCAAGCGGGAAGCGTTAAGAAACGCGGTTGGTGTAGTCGAACGTCTTCGCGATCCAAATCACCGAGCGTCCCACGATCTCATCACGATCCGTCCCGCGATCCAATCACGATCCGTCCCGCGAACTCATCACGATCCGTCCCGCGATCTCATCACGATCCGTCTCGCGATCTTGATCACGGTCCTTCCGATCTAGCGCCGAACGGACGACACCTCCGCGTTCAGCACACGTACAACTTGATGACGATCTCCGCCTTCTTGATCCAGCAAGAGGGAGCGGAGAGGTAGACGAGTTCTCTGGCAGCATGACGGCGCTGCAGCGATGGTGGTGGAGCAATTCCGACAGGGCTTCGCCTAAGCACTGTAGAAAACCGATCTAGAGGAGAAACTATGCACTAGAGGAACGGGTAGCACGTGGCTGAAGATCTTGTGCAAAAACCCTAAAACCCTCTAGTATATATAGGAGGAGAGGAGGAGGAGGCTTGGCTCCCAAGGAGCCAACCCTTGGGTCGGCCGAACCAGGAGGGAGGAGTCCTCCTCCTCCACTCCTAGTAGGATTAGGACTCCTTCCTAATTTAGCCCTTTTGCCTTTTTCCACCTTTTCCCTTTTGGGCTTTTTCTTCCCAGCCGCATGAGCCCTTTGTGGGACTTCCTCCATCCCACTAAGGGCCGGTATTCATCCTCTCACACCCCATGTAGCCTCTTGGGTCGAAATACCCCTCCCGATGGTACCCCGGTACACTACCGATGAGCCCGAAACTTTTCCGGTGACCAAAATAGGACTTCCTATATATCAATCTTTACCTCTGGACCATTACGGAGCTCCTCGTGACGTCCGAGATCTCATCCGGGACTCTGAACAACCTTCGGTCACCACCATGCATAACTCTATCTTACGGAAATGTCACCAAACCTTAAGTGTGCAGACCCTGCGGGTTCGAGAACTATGTAGACATGACCGAGACACCTCTACGGTCAATAACCAATAGTGGGACTTGGATGTCCATATTGGTTCTTACATATTCTACGAAGATCTTTATCGGTCGAACCTCTATGTCAAGGATTCAGTTAATCTCGTATGATGTTCCCTTTGTTCTTCGGTATGTTACTTGCCCGAGATTCGATCATCGGTATCTCCATACCTAGTTCAACCTCGTTACCGGCAAGTCTCTTTACTCGTTCCGTAATACAAGATCCCATGGCTAACACTTAGTCACATTGCTTGCAAGGCTTATTGTAATGTTGTATTACCGAGTGGGCCCTGAGATACCTCTCCGTCACATGGAGTAACAAATCCCAGTATTGATCCATGCCAACCCAGCAGACACCCTCGGAGATACCTATAGAGCACCTTTATAGTCACCCAGTTACGTTGCGACGTTTGATACACACAAGGTACTCCTCCGGTGTCAGTGAGTTGCATGATCTCATGGTCATAGGAACAGATACTTGACATGCAGAAAACAGTAGCAATAAACTGACACGGTCATATGCTACATTTGTTGTTTGGGTCTTGCCCATCCCATCATTCTCCTAATGATGTGATCCCGTTATCAAATGACATCTCATGTCAATGGATAGGAAACCTTAGCCATGTTTGATCAACGAGCTAGTCTATTAGAGGCATACTAGGGACATGGTGTTGTCTATGTATCCACACATGTATCTGAGTTTCTGATCAATACAATTATAGCATGGATAATAGACGATTATCATGAACAAGGAAATATGATAATAACTAATTTATTATTGCCTCTAGGGCATATTTCCAACAGTCTCCCACTTGCGCTAGAGTCAATAATCTAGTTCACATCACCATGCGATTCACATTGTTATGAATCTAACACCCAATGAGTTCTGGGGCTCGATCATGCTTTGCATGTGAGAGAGGTCTTTTAGTCAATGGGTCTGCGACATTCAGATCTGTGTGTACTTTGCAAATCTCTATGTTAAACTGTAAACACTGCTACTACACTCCACTTGGTACTATTCCAAATGGCTGCTCCACTATAGGTATCCAGATTGCCACTCCGAGTCATCCGGATTGGTGTTAAAGCTTGCATCGACGTAACTCTTTACGACGAACTCTTTATCACCTCCATAATCGAGAAACATCTCCTTAGTCCTCTGGTTACTAAGGATAATTTTGACCACTGTCCAGTGATCCACTCCTGGACCACTCTTGTACCCCTTGACAGACTCATGGCAAGGCACACACAGGTGCGGTACACAACATGGCATAATATAGAGCCTATGGCTAAGGCATAGGGGACGTCATTTGTCCTTTCTCTTTCTTCTGCCGTTGTCGAGCTTTGAGTCTCACTCAACTTCACACCTTACAAATCAGGCGAGAACTCTTTCTTTGACTGATCTATTTTGAACTCTTTCAAAATCTTGTCAAAGTATGTACTCATTGAAAGTCTCATCAAGCAGCTTGATCTATCTCTATAGATCTTGATGCTCAACAATTAGGTAGCTTTATCC
Organism: Hordeum marinum; assembly: GCA_022496015.1. Classification (NCBI taxonomy): domain Eukaryota; kingdom Viridiplantae; phylum Streptophyta; class Magnoliopsida; order Poales; family Poaceae; genus Hordeum; species Hordeum marinum. The sequence goes on along the minus strand of CM039672.1, from coordinate 211,874,326 downwards.
AGGTCTTCTTTGAAAAACTCTCTTCAAACAACTGCTTATGCTTTCCGGAAATTCTACATCATTTCCGTTCAACAATATGTCAACCACATATGCTTACCAGAAACTCTATAGTGCTCCCACTCACTTTATTGTAAATACAAGTTTCTCATGAACTTTCTATAGACTCAAAAACTTTGATCACCTCATCAAAGTGTATATTCCAACTCCGAGATGCTTGCTTCAGTTCATAGAAGGATCACTGAAGCTTGCACACCTTTTAGCATCCTTAGGAGTGACAAAACCTTCTGGTTGTATCTCATACAACCTTTCTTTAAGGAAGGAAATGATGTTTTGGCATCCATCTGCCAGATTTCATAATTGAAAAATGCAGCAACTGCTAACATAATTCCAACAGACTTTAGCATCGCTACGAGTGAGAAAGTCTCATCACAGTCAACTCCTTGAACTTGTCGTAAACTTCTTTGCCACAAGTCGAGCTTTACAAATGGTGATAATTACCATGAACGTCTGTCTTCATTTTAAACATCCATTTGTAATCAACGATGTGCCATCCAACGAGAAAGTCTATCAAAGTCTATACTTGGTTTTCATACATGGATCCTTTCTCGGATTTCATGGCCTCTAACCATTTGTCGGAATCCGGGCCCATCATCGCTTCTCCATAGCTCGTAGGTTCATCGTTGTCCAACAACATGACCTCTAAGACAGGGTTGTCGTACCACTCAGGAGCAGTACACGTCCTTGTCGACCTACGAGGTTCGATAGTAAATTGATCCGAAGCTTCATGTTCATCATCATTAACTTCCTCTTCAACTAACGTAGGCTTCACAGAAACATCTTCCTGCGCTGTACTACTCTCTGGTTGAACGAAGGTTCAACAAACTCATCAAGTTCTATCTTCCTCCCACTCAGTTCTTTCGAGAGAAACTCTTTCTCGAGAAAGGATCCGTTTTAGCAAAAAACACTTTATGCTCGGATCCGAGATAGAAGGTTTACCCAACTGTTCTTAGGGTATTCTATGAAGATGCATTTGTCCGCTTTGGGTTCGAGCTCATTAGGTGAAAACATTTTTCCACACAATCGTCGTAGCCCCAAGCATTAAGAAATGACAGCTTGGGTTTCTATCAAACCATAATTCACACGGTGTCATCTCAACGGATTTAGATGGTGCCCTATCTAAAGTGAATGTAGTTGTCTCTAATGCATAAACCCAAAATTATAGTAGCAAAACAATAAGAGACATCATAGCAAGCACCAGATCCAATAGAGCACGACTATGACGTTCGAACACACCATCACACTATGGTGTTCCAGGCGGCGTGAGTTGTGAAACAACTTTCACATTGTCTAAAGTTGTATGCCAAACTCGTAACTCAGATATTCATCTCCACGATCATATCACAGACATTTCTTCTTGTCACGATGATCTTAAACTTCACTCTGAATTTGCTTGAACCTTTCAAACCATTCAGACTTGTGTTTCATTAAGTAAATATACACTATATCTACTCAAATCATCAGTGAAGGTAAGAGAATAACGATATCCACCGCACGTTATAAGACTCATTGGATTGCATACATCAACATGTATCATTTCCAATAAATCACGTGCCCGCTCCATCAAACCAGAAAATGGGGTCCTTAGTCATCGTGACCAAGAGGCATGGTTCGCATGTCTCAACTGATTCGAAATCGAATGAGTCCAAAGATCCATCAGCATGGAGTTTCTTCATGCGTTTTATACCAATATGACATTTAGCGTCAGTGCCACAAGTATGTGGTACTATTATTATTAATTTCGTATATTTTGGCATCAATGTTAGGTATTATTCATGTAAACAGAATAACCATTATTCTCTAACTTAAATGAATAACCGTGTTGCAATAAACACAATCTAATCACGTTCATGCTCAACGCAAAACACCAAATAACATTTATTTAGGTTCGTCACTAATCCCGAAGGTAGAGAGAGCGTGCGATGTTGATCACATCAACCTTGAAAACATTTCCAACACACATCGTCACCTCACCCTTAGCTAGTTCTCCGTTCATTCCGTAGCTTTTATTTCGAGTTACTAACATTTAGCAACCGAACCGGTATCCAATACCCAGGTGGTACTAGGAGTACTAGCAAGGTACACATCAATAACACGTATATCAAATAAACTTCTATTGACGTTGCCAGCCTTCTTATCTACCAAGTATCTAGGGTTGTTTCGCTTCAGCGACCGCTCTCCTCATAATCGAAGCACTTAGTCTCGGGTTTGGGTTCAACTTTGGGTTGCTTCACTGGAGCAACAACTGTCTTGCCATCCATGAAGTTTCCCTCCTTGCCCTTGCCCTTCTCGAAACTAGTGGTTTTTACTGACCATCAACACTTGACGCTCCTTCTTGATTTCTACTTTTGCGGTGTCAAACATCGCGAATAGCTCAGGGATCATTATTTCTATCCCTGGTATTTTATAGTTCATCACCAAGTTCTAGTAGCTTAGTGACAGTGACTTGGAGAACTATATCAATCACTATCTTATCTAGAAGATTAACTCCCACTCGATTCAAGCGATTGTAGCACCCAGATAATGTGAACACATGCTCAACGATTGAGCTATTCTCCTTCATCTTGCAGACAAAGAATCTCGTTGGAGATCTCATATCTCGCAACATGGGCACGAGCCTGAGATCCTAATTTCAGCTCTTAGAACATCTCATATGTTCTGTGACGTTCAAAATGTTTCGGAGCCTCAATTCTAAGCCGTAATGCATGACACACTAAACTATCAAGTAGTCATCACAACGTGCCTGTCAGATGTTCACAACATCTATAGACGATGCTAGAGGGGTTGGCGCACGAGTGGTGCATTAAGGACATAAGCCTTCTGTGCAGCAATGAGGACAATCCTCAGATAACGGAGCCAGTCCGCAATATTGCTACCATCATCTTTCAACTCTATTTATCTAGGAACATATAAAAATTCAAAGGAGCTACAGCGTGAGCTAGTAATCGACAACATAATTTTGCAAAGACACTACAAACTATGTTCATGATAATGAGTTCAATTAATCATATTACTTAAGATCTCCCACTCAAATTGACATCCCTCCGGTCATTCGAGTGATACATGATCCAAATTCACCAACTCAAGTCCGATCATCACGTGAGTTGAGGTGGTTTCAATGGTGAACATCATCATGTTGATCATATCTACTATATGACTCATGTTTGACCTTTCGGTCTCTTGTGTTCCGAGGCCATGTCTGTACATACTAGGCTCGTCAAGTTTAACCCGAGTGTTCTGCATGTGCAACACTGGCTTGCACCCATTGTATGTGAACGTAGAGTCTATCACACCCGATCATCACGTGGTGTCTCGACACGATGAACTTTCGCAACGGTGCACACTCGGGGAGAACACAATTTATCTTGAAATTAAGTGAGGGATCACCTTATGATGCTACCATCGTACTAAGCAAAACAAGGTGCATAAAAGGATTAACATTACATGCAAATCATAAGTGACATGATATGGCCATGAACTTGTGCTTTTGATCTCCATCTTGAAAGCACCGGCATGATCTCCATCGTCACCGGCACGACACCATGATCTCCATCATCTTGATCTCCATCAACATGTCACCATCGGGGTTGTTGCGCCCATTATGCTTGTACTACTATTACTACCATTTAGCGATAAAGTAAAGCATTACATAGCGCTTAATGACTGACACACAAGTCATACAATAATTAAAGACAACCCTATGGCTCTGCCGGTTGCCGTACTCATCGACATGCAGGTCGTGATATTCTATACAACACATTATCATCTCATACATCACATATATCTCATCATGTAATTGGCCATATCACATCACAACATACCCTGCAAAAACAAGTTAGACGTCCTCTAATTGTTGTTGCATGTTTACATGGCTGCTACAGTTATCTAGCAAGAACAATTCTCACCTACGCATAAACCACAACGGTGATACATAAGTTGCTTTTTAACCTTCTCAAGGACCCCCTTAGTCGAATCCGATCCAACTAAAGTAGGAGAAATAGACACCCGCCAGCCATCTTTGTGCAACGAAGTTACATGTCAGTCGATGGAACCGGTCTCTCGTAAGCGTACAAGTAAGTTTGGTCCGGGCCGTTTCATCCACAATAGCGCTGAACCAAAACACGACCAAGGGAGGAAGCAATCTAAGCATCAACGCCCACAAACTCCTTGTGTTCTACTCGAGATCTCATCTACACATAGACCTAGCTCTGATACCACTGTTGGGGAACGTTGCATGGGAAACAAAAAATTTCCTACGCACACGCAAGATCTATCCATGGTGATGAGCATCTACGAGAGGGAGAGTGGATCTACATACCCTTGTAGATCGCTAAGCGGGAAGTGTTAAGAAACGCGGTTGGTGTAGTCAAACGTCTTCGCGATCCAAATCGCCGAGCGTCCCGCGATTTCATCACGATCCATCCCGCGATCCAATCACGATCCGTCCCGCGAACTCATCACGACCCGTCGCGCGATCTTATCACGATCCGTCTCGCGATCTTGATCATGGTCCTTCCGATCTAGCGCCGAACGGATGGCACCTCCGCGTTCAGCACACGTACAGCTTGATGACGATCTCTGCCTTCTTGATCCAGCAAGAGGGAGCGGAGAGGTAGATGAGTTCTCCGGAAGCATGACGGTGCTGCAACGATGGTGATGGAGTAATTCCGGCAGGGCTTCGCCTAAGCACTGCAGAAAACGATCTAGAGGAGAAACTATGCACTAGAGGAACGGGTAGCATGTGGCTGAAAATCTTGTGCAAAAACCCTAAAACCCTCTAGTATATATAGGAGGAGAGGAGGAGGAGGCTTGGCTCCCAAGGAGCCAGCCCTTGGGTCGGCCAAACCAGGAGGGAGGAGTCCTCCTCCTCCACTCCTAGTAGGATTAGGACTCCTTCCTAATTTAGCCCTTTTGCCTTTTCCCACCTTTTTCCTTTTGGGCTTTTTCTTCCCAGCCGCATGGGCCCTTTGTGGGACTTCCTCCAGCCCACTAAGGGCTGGTATTCATCCTCCCACAGCCCATGTAGCATCTTGGGTCGAAATACCCCTCCCGATGGTCCCCCGGTACACTACCGATACTCCCGGTACACTACCGATGAGCCCAAAACTTTTCCGGCGAGTAAAATAGGACTTCCTATATATCAATCTTTGCCTCCGGACCATTCCGGAGCTCCTAGTGATGTCTAGGATCTCATACGGGACTCCAAACTATAGGAGATATGCCCTAGAGGCAATAATAAATGTTATTGATTATCTCCCTGTTCATAATTAGGTTTATGTTCCATGCTATAACTGCTATGGTTCTCGAGTCTACAATAACCATGAGGCTTGAAGGAAGACTCATATGCACGTGTGGAATAATAAACGGTAAATTGTATTCCTAGTCTGGCCTCTAAGACTGGTTCAAGTATTGCATGATGATCCTGTTTTCCTTATCATGGGCATGGCTATGCCGACAATTTTGAGGGCACAATGTTAGAAGAACATTTGTGTTGAATCGACCCAAAATTGATGTTATGCTATGAGATATATTCGTCATAAGTTAATGGTTAATAACACAGAGAAGTTAATGTTTGCATAATTCCTTAGACCATGAGAGTATTGAGTTTCTTCATGCTTGCTTCATGAACTTTGAGGTTTGTTAAACATCATCCGTAAATGGGTGGCTATTACAGCGGCTTACGGGTTCATGGAAAAGTATGTCAAGTAACTTGATAGCTCAAGATTGGGATTTGCTCCTCCGACATTGGAGAGATATCTTTGGGCCCTCTCGGTGTTACGGTATCCATCATCGTCTGGCCAGACACTTTGTGATTTGATCACGGGGATGCCGGAACACGGGAATGAGAAAAGAGAACAATACCGGTAACGAGGTAACTAGCATAGTGGACAAGTTGTTGATCCACGGGGATGCCAACATGTCTCACCTTGGGTATTTGTAACATATCGCGAAGCAACAGGAATAGCACACGACAACTGGAGGTTCAATCGAATATTCATTCGTGTGGGTATAGGGGTCAATATGGGTGTCCATGGCTCCGATGTTGATCATTGATCGAAAGGGGTTCCGGGTCATGTCTATGCTTCACCGAACCTATAGGGTCACACGCTTAAGGGTCATCTATCTGCTGAATACTAGACAGGGAGTCCGAGAGAAAATCACCGAAAAAGTTTCGGACAACGGAAAAGTTCCGCAGAGAGAACACCAGAACAGTTTCGGTAAAACTGAAAAGTTGTTTCAGGGGATACCATTAAGTCAAATTGGTTTCTGCACATGCGTGATAATTCTTGGAGGGTGCCAGAATCATTCTCGAAACTTCTGGGAATTTTCTGGAAGCAAAACGGGAAATGTTCCGGAGCTGCCGGAACCGCTTCAGATGCTTTTCGCAGATGAAAATCAGTAATCCGGAATTGTTCCGGATCGCATTGAAAATTATTTTAGTGGGTGTTGGAAATGTTCTAAGCCCACATAAATATTTTCAGTTCGAACGGACACTGAAAAATGTCGTCATGAATAGTGAAAGTGCTTTTTGGATTACTTTATTGGAAACACTATTGCAAATAGTGGAAACACTATTTGTGAATAGTGGAAACACTATTTGTCAATAGTGGAAATACTATCAGGGGATGATGCAGGCATGGTGATGCAGGCATAGTGATGCAGGCATGGTGATGCAGGCATGGTGATGCAGGCAACACTATTTGGAGGCTTTCCCTTTATGCCCTTGTGGTGTGCTCACCTCATGGGCATTTTGGTAATTCCAAGTCCCATCCTACCCCTTGGTTTTCCTATAAATAGAGGTGAGTGGGCTGCCCACAAACCTCATGCTTGCTCTCATACACATGCCATGCATTATCTGGCTTCTTCTCTCCCTCCCACGAAAAGAGTTTCGTAGAGCCGAAAGGCTGTCTGGGTTCCGGTGGGAACTAGTTCTGGACGGCGAAGCCCTGCCGGATAGATGACACCGTATGTGTGCAACTCTGTAGAGAGATCGTAGTTTCGGTCTTACTTCGAGAGTGCCTCCCGTAGGGCTGTCCGTGTGACCGTCCGAGTTTTGGAGGTCCTCCCGAAGGGCTGTCCGCGACACCGTCCGGGGGACTGTCCGACAGCCTCCCGGAGGGCTGTCCGTGGGGCAGATGAAGGTATACATCCTCGCGGTTGGGAGGTTGTAAATCCTAGCTGCGGGGATCTGCACCACCGATCGTCATCGACTCTATTTCCACTGCGCTACGAGTCGGTAACGAAAATGATCAAACCTTGTATGCAGTCTCCATAGTGGTCCTGGGCTGGTGTGTAGGTCGGAATTTTTTTGTTTTGTGCTGCGTTACCCAATAGTGGCATCAAGAGCCATGCTATGCGTAGATGCAGGTTGCGATCAAGAATACATAGAGATGTATGGGTGTTGCACAATATAATTAGGTAGTAGATGAGATCTATTGCTGAAAATTATTTGTGCGGGTAGCATATGAAATCTGCTACCCGATGTTCCTTTTGCTTCCCCTGAATTTGCATAGTCCTGATCTTGACGGAATGGTCGAATCTCACAAAGTTCTGGCAATCCGCGATCCTTTCATGCTGCTCCTGAGTATGCCGATTGACAGATGAACGATGTGCTAACAGTTCTTTGGGTTCCACCATAGTTGAGAAATATGGATGTTTCACAAATGAAAGGGCAATGCAGATGTGATCTGCACAGGGGTCACGCGTATGACGAAGTTTAGTATGGGGCTTGAGATTTTATCTCGTGTTTTATACACCCTGGAAACTTAATCTAGCAACTTGAATTATCATACTTGATGATGGACGTCGGTAGATTCGATTTGTTTCAAAACCTTAGAAGCCACGTAAAACAAGTTTTTGCATGAACCGATTAGAGGCGTCTAACTTGGTTTTGCAGGATGGTTTGCATGTGCATATGATGTGGTATAGCAATGTTCATATTAATTTGATTATGTATGAGATGACTATATGATGTAATATTAACATGACCTGCGTGTCATGATTCGGCATGATGGCTGGAGCCATATGATTGTCACTTTAATGACCTGCGTGTCAACCTTAAGTAATGCACTTATTTTATTAGCTATAGAGATAGCAATATTATCTGGTGCATCGACAAGGTGGTGGCAATCTTTGCGAAGGTGAACACCGATGCAAATGCCAAAGACGAAGGAATGAAAGACTTCTCCGTCAGAAAGGGCTATACCATATCATGCTATTATGAATTGCCTGAGATGTTTATCCCTCTTGATGCACACTTCTTGATTGCGCGGTAGTCGCTTTTTATTAGGGTGATCTCTCACAAAATATCAAGTAGTTAGTGTTCTCCCAAGTGTAGCACCGTCACGGCACCTATCTCTTCGGGGTATCACATGGTTAAATGGGTACGAACGATTAGAGAAGTGTGAGGCGGGTGAGTTGAGACCTCGCAGCGAGATCACTTGGTTGTCTTGATGTTCAGGCATGAAAGTCATGAGCTTGGAACACACGCATCGAAAGATGAACAAGAGTCACATAGAGATGTGATTGGCAAGTTGGCCTACCAATTGAAATTCTCGTCACTTGAGATGGTTACATCCTTGACGTTGAATTGAAAGTTGGGTCTTGCATCACTCAAAATCAATTATGAGAGATATTGATTTGAGTGGGAGCACACTGTAGAATTAACTTGTTTAATTATTAGTGCAATTAATTTTGAACAATGTCTAAGTGTGATTTGCATAATAGTTGTAGAATAATGGCTCGCGTTTCCACCTTCCCTATTAAAATTGAATAACTGTTAAATATCTGGTTAAAACTTTACGGTTGGTAACGTAATGTGAGGATTGTCCTCAAGAGTGCCGAGAAGGACTTGTCCTATCGCATGCTTTTGGTATTCTCCCGCTAATGCTATGGATCATGTGACTCTCGTCCTTCGATCCAGAAGCTAGAATTCCGTTTCAGTCAAATGCAAAACGTTTGCTTCCATGAGACCCGAACTTCGAAAGTTTGGATAGTTATGTGATATTCATGGAATCTGAAAATCATTTTCAGAGACAGACAAAGGCTAAAAGATATGAGATATCCAAAGCAATGTTTGTTTGCAAACTATTATTAAAGGAGTTTACTATGCATTAGACTGATAAGAGAGGGATCCAGAAGAACGACTATCATATGATGATGGTGAATAAAACAACAACTTAAAGAGAAAGGAAGTATCCGAAGGGTGTTAGTAAAACTTTCACGCCTAGGAAGTCCAGGGCTAACGGCACTCTTAAGTTGGATGCTTCTTCTCAGAGTAGGAGAAATACTAAAAGTTAAACTGTTAGAAGTATAATGGCAAAAGGAAAGAAGACTGGAATATCCAGCTCATGTATGAATGTCATACAAGTTTTTGATGTATAGAAGGCTGGTCAAGGATATAGTTCTTGGGAATTATGGTTAAACATGTTAATCATTAATTCTTCGGTATTGTGAGTTAATCACAAAGATACCCGCTCGATTGCATTCTGTTGCAACTCGATGTAAGAAATACTATGGCCTGAAAGACTAGCCAGGGATGAGGTTTAGATACACGCAGGGAACATAGTAAATGTTACTATGCCTTCCATCGGTGTATTCCCTATGTATTTACTTTCATAATTCATTTAGAGTTTCACACTCTAGCCCTTTGCATAAGGTATCTTGCAAGAAGGTTGTTCATAAGAGAACTTTTGATGTTCGGTTTTATGAATAACATAAGGGCCATACTTCCATTATGAATGAGACATATGCTATGAATATTGATAATAATACATTACCTCTGGGTTTACTTTCATAATGCATTTTAGAGTTTCATACACTCTAGCCCATTGCACCATGTTTGTTGCAATAGAGTTGTTCATAAAAACAACAATTGTTGTTCAGTATTATGAATAAAATGAAGGGCCATGCTTCCATCCTAGATGGGATGTATGTTATGAATATTGATGGTTATATGATACATCCATAAACACTAACGCTAAATGTCGCAAGACTAAAAGAATACCACACAAGTGTGGCACTGCATTTGGTCACATTGGAGAAACCCGCATGGAAAATTCCATTATGATGGATTTTGAAGTTGTTTGATTTTGAATCATATGACACTTGCAACTTTCCTCCGAAAAGTGAAGTGACTGAAATACCGATCACAGGCCATAAGGAACGAGCAAAGAACATATTGGTGATCATACATTATGATGTATGTAGTCCAATAAATGTTGTTGCAAGTAGTGGATTTAACTATCTTCAGAAATGACTCAAGTAGATATATGGATATTTAGTTGATGAGACGTAAGTCTGGATCTTTTGAAATCATTCAAAAGGTTTTCAAAAATGAAGTAGAAGTTATTGTAACAAGAAAGTTATGTTTCTGCGATTTGATTGCGGAAAGGAAATTTGAGTTACAAGTTTAGCGAATGTCTGATGAGTTGTGAAAAGAGTTTCATAACTTGCACCTCCCGGAACACCACTGCAAGTGGAAAGTCCGTGAAGATGTAATCAAACCATTTATGACATGGTAAGATCAAACATGACATAAATAGATTTGCCATTATCTCTTTTATAGAGTGATGCTTTAGAGACTATGGCTTTTACACCGAAAAGAGATCCATCAGGTGTGTTGAAATGACGCCACGGTATGGTACGCCCAACCATGTTATATCTTTTCTTAACATTTGGAATATGGGGCTTGTGTAAAAGGTTACAAACCTATTCCAAATCAGACAAGTGCTACTTTGTATGGTTATCCCAAGTCATTGGGTATTCCCCCCACCACTATACCGAGGCAAAGGGTTTTGCCACAAAACGGTATGCCTTTAAAGAGAATAGTTCTTACAAAAGGTGAGTGGGAGGACAGTGCAACTCGACGAGATAACCAGTATCTTCGTCGTCAGTTCAAAGGAAAGAAACCCTAGAAATGATTCTGTTGTTTCCTACTACGACTGATACGGAAGTCTCTACAATAAAATGTATGGACTTCGGTCGAACGTGCAGCTGAACCACGTAGGCAAAGCTCGTGCAAACCTATCAGGTGCGCAAACGAGATATTGTTGTTAGACAACAGTATACCTACAATACACAAGGAAGCGTTGATGGGCCCTGACTCCGGGATTGGCTAAATGCCAATACAATCCGAGATAGTTTCCATATAATTGATTCAAGATTAAAACCTTGATACACCTTTCAGAGGACTTAGAGTCTAACGAATATTTATGGAACTAAAAACTGATACGGATAAAAATGTTTTATCCATAAAGCTCGACTTGTTGAAATAACAAGTTCAAGGAGTTGACTACGATGAGGTTGTTTCACCATAGCGATGCTTAAGGTCGGTTCGGGTTGAACTAGCAATTAATACATATATCAATCATGAGATATGAAACATGGATGACAAAAGGATTTCCATCTGATGGAAATGAAACCTAGGACTTGTATGTGATACAGTCCAAAGTAATTTGTCGATCTAGAGGATGCTAGTAAGTATGCAAACTTCAGAGTTCCAGCAATGGACAGAAGAGAGCAAAATGGAGTTGGAATCTTCGTCGTTTGATGAAATGGTCAAAAAGGGTTTTTGACTTCATTAATGGGTAACGAAGATGCTTGTGATTCAAGAAAGTAAGTGGGAGCATAATAATATTTCTAAAACGTTGTGTGCTTGACACATTGTTAATTGGAAATGAATTTCTTGACACGAATTAAGACTTCATTTGAAAATAGTTTTTTGATGAAGTGCTTAGCCTAAATAGCCTCAATATTAGGCATGATGATCTATGCAGATAGATTTACCTAATGTGCTAAGCTATGAATACATATTGACAAGATGCTAAAACTTTTTAGCATTTAAAACGCCAAGGAGTGATTCTTGCCGAAGTCACATGGAAAGAGTTTTTGCAAGACTCAGTGTCCTAAAACACTGATGAGTAAAATACATGATGGAGATTCCACACACTCTTGTGTTTGGATTAGTCATGTATTCCATGGTATGTAAAACAACCAGATATGTCCGATACTCCAAAGTTGTTGCGAGTATGGATACCAAAGTATCAAAGTACTGATCATAGGACAACAGTGAAAGATGTCATTAAGTGCTAGAGTAGTACCGATGACATGGTTTCTCGCAAGAAGAGATTATGAAGTGCTCGTTGTAAGTAATTACATCGATACAGCCTTCATCGATGCTCCATGCGATTTTCGATTTAAGTTAAGGGTTTTGTGTAATACACAATATGATGGCACGGTAGTTGGAAATTGTTCCAAACAAGATACTGTGGCGAATTCTGTAACAAAGGCTAAGTATGTTGACGCTTTGGAAGCGACAAAGAAGTTGTTGAATCATATAGTTCATTCATGAACTTAGTATGGTTCCAAGATGGATTTGGTCTATGAGACACTATTGCAGATAGTTGCTCCATAGCTCAATCTGAGGAATCAGGTTTCGACCAATGATTCACACATATGCAAAGCCATGTTCACACAAAATACGAATTTTGTGATAGCGTGAAAACGCGAGGATATGCAAAGTTACACACGGAGCTGAAGTTGTCAGATCCGTTGGACATCAGGCTACACCACAAGCGAAGCATATTTTACACCAGTATGCCATAGGTGTAAAGTAGATTAGCATTGGCTAGATTATTGACTCTAGTGCAAGTGGGAGTCTATAGAAGATATGCCCTAGAGGCAATAATAAATGTTATTGATTATCTCCCTGTTCATAATTAGGTTTATGTTCCATGCTATAACTGCTATGGTTCTCGAGTCTACAATAACCATGAGGCTTGAAGGAAGACTCATATGCACGTGTGGAATAATAAGCGGTAAATTGTATTCCTAGTCTGGCCTCTAAGACTCGTTCAAGTATTGCATGATGATCCTATTTTCCTGATCATGGGCATGGCTATGCCGGCAATTTTGAGGGCACAATGTTAGAAGAACATTTGTGTTGAATCGACCCAAAATTGATGTTATGCTATGAGATACATTAGTCATAAGTTAATGGTTAATAACACAGAGAAGTTAATGTTTGCATAATTCCTTAGACCATGAGAGTATTGCATTTCTTCATGCTTGCTTCATGAACTTTGGGGTTTGTTAAACGTCATCCGTAAATGGGTGGCTATTACGGCGGCTTACGGGTTCATGGAAAAGTATTTCAAGTAACTTGATAGCTCAAGATTGGGATTTGCTCCTCCGACGTTGGAGAGATATCTTTGGGCCCTCTCGGTGTTACGGTATCCATCATCGTCTGGCCAGACACTTTGTAATTTGATCACGGGGATGCCGGAACACGGGAACGAGAAAAGAGAACAATACCGGTAACGAGGTAACTGGCATAGTGGACAAGTTGTTGATCCACGGGGATGCCAACATGTCTCACCTCGGGTATTTGTAACATATCACGAAGCAACAGGAATAGCACACGACAACTGGAGGTTCAATCGAATATTCATTCGTGTGGGTATAGGGGTCAATATGGGTGTCCACGGCTCCGATGTTGATCATTGATCGGAAGGGGTTCCGGGTCATGTCTATGCTTCACCGAACCTATAGGGTCACACGCTTAAGGTTCATCTATCTGCTGAATACTAGACAGGGAGTCTGAGAGAAAATCACCGAAAAAGTTTCGGACACCGAAAAAGTTTCGGACAGCGGAAAAGTTCCGTAGAGAGAACACCGGAACAGTTTCGGTAAAACTGAAAAGTTGTTTCAGGGGATACCATTAAGTCAAATTGGTTTGGCACATGCCTGATAATTCTTGGAGGGTGCCAGAATCATTCTGGAAACTTCTGGGAATTTTCCGGAAGAAAAACGGGAAATGTTCCGGAGCTGCCGGAACCGCTTCAGATGCTTTTCACAGATGAAAATCACTAATCCGGAATTGTTCCGGATCGCATTGAAAATTATTTTAGTGGGTGTTGGAAATGTTCTAAGCCCACATAAATATTTTCAGTTCGAACAGACACTGAAAAATGTCGTCATGAATAGTGAAAGTGCTTTTTGGATTACTTTATTGGAAATACTATTGCAAATAGTGGAAACACTATTTGTGAATAGTGGAAACACTATTTGTCAATAGTGGAAATACTATTTGTCAATATTGGAAATACTATTAGGGGATGATGCAGGCATGGTGATGCAGGCATAGTGATGCAGGCATGGTGATGCAAGCAACACTATTTGGAGGCTTTCCCTTTATGCCCTTGTGGTGTGCTCACCTCATGGGCATTTTGGTAATTCCAAGTCCCATCCTACCCCTTGGTTTTCCTATAAATAGAGGTGAGTGGGATGCCCACAAACCTCATGCTTGCTCTCATACACATGCCATGCATTATCTGGCTTCTTCTCTCCCTCCCACGAAAAGAGTTTCGTAGAGCCGAAAGGCTGTCTGGGTTCCGGTGGGAACTAGTTCTGGACGGCAAAGCCCTGCCGGATAGATGACACCGTATGTGTGCAACTCTGTAGAGAGATCGTAGTTTCGGTCTTAGTTCGAGAGTGCCTCCCGTAGGGCTGTCCGTGTGACTGTCCGAGTTTTGGAGGTCCTCCCGAAGGGCTGTCCGTGACACCATCCGGGGGACTGTCGGATAGCCTCCCGGAGGGCTGTCCGCGGGGCAGATGAAGGTATACATCCTTGCGGTTGGGAGGTTGTAAATCCTAGCTGCGGGGATCTGCACCACCGATCGTCATCGACTCTACTTCCGCTGCGCTACGAGTCGGTAACGAAAATGATCAAACCTTGTATGTAGTCTCCATAGTGGTCCTGGGCTGGTGCGTAGGTTGGAAGTTTTTTGTTTTCTGCTACGTTACCCAACACGAACAACCTCCGGTCACCACCATACATAACTCTATACTACCGAAACGTCACCAAACCTTAAGTGTGCAGACCCTGTGGGTTCGAGAACTATGTAGACATGACCGAGACACCTCTCCGGTCAATAACCAATAACAGGACCCGGATGTCCATATTGGTTCCTACATATTCTACGAAGTTCTTTATCTGTCAAAACTCTATGTCAAGGATTCAGTTAATCCCGTATGATGTTCCCTTTGTTCTTCGGTATGTTACTTGCCCGAGATTCGATCGTCGGTATCTCCATACCTAGTTCAACCTCGTTACCCGCAAGTCTCTTTACTCGTTCCGTAATACAAGATCCCGTGGCTAACACTTAGTCACATTGCTTGCAAGGCTTATTGTGATGTTGTATTACCGAGTGGGCGCTGAGATAGCTCTCCATCACACGGAGTAACAAATCCCAGTCTTGATCCATGCCAACCCAGCAGACACCCTCGGAGATACCTGTAGAGCACCTTTATAGTCACCCAGTTACGTTGCGATGTTTGATACACACCAGGTACTCCTCCGGTGTCAGTGAGTTGCATGATCTCATGTTCATAGGAACAGATACTTGACATGCAGAAAACAGTAACAATAAACTGACACGATCATATGCTACGGTTGTAGTTTGGGTCTTGCCCATCACATCATTCTCCTAATTATGTCATCCCGTTATCAAATGACATCTCAGGTTAATGGCTAGGAAACCTTAGCCATCTTTGATCAACGAGCTAGTCTATTAGAGGCATACTAGGGAAATGGTGTTATCTATGTATGCACACATGTATCTGAGTTTGCGATCAATACAATTATAGCATGGATAATAAACGATTATCATGAACAAGGAAATATGATAATAACTAATTTATTATTGCCTCTAGGGCATATTTCCAACAGCACACATGCACCGGTGCTCTCATTTGTCTGCTCAAAATATGTGTCACACCCTTTGGTCTCAACTTCTTAGCATTGACAAGGTCCTAACTCACGACATAGGGGTCGTCGTCCTTGGCAATTACGCTTCCCATCTACTCTGCTCTAGCTCAATGTGCCACCTCCACACGCGCAATTGGTTGAGTGGCTTGGTCATGTGTTATTGCTAGACCGTGGGGGCTTTTGGAAGCTCTGCGGTCCATAATACGAGTTATGTCCCTATTGGTGTATGAAAACACCTTGTCCACTCTTCTTACTCATAGAATTGATGGTAACTTGAATGAAAGAATCGAGATGAACCTAGAGGGGAGGTGAATAAGAACAACTACAAATTTTACTTCACTTATTACCAAGTGACTGTGTCCTCACCAAGGGGTCTCTTACCACGTCGGTTCCCGACCCGGTGGGCCGGGTGTAGGACCGAAAGTATGTCTAGAGGGTGTGTGTGTGTGATTAGACTACTTGACCAAATAAAAGTTTTGCCTATACCAAGTTTTAGGGTTGACAGTTTTTAGCATTTCATGGCAAGTCAAGTACACCCTACACATGCAAGTCTAAGAGTATATAGCAGCGAAAAGTAACAACAAGCATGTATAGAAGGGATAGGGTAGGAAGATCAAATGCAGTTGTAGACACGATGATTTTTCCCGTGGTTCCGATAGGTGGCACTATCGTACATCCACGTTTATGGAGTCTTCAACCCACGGAGGGTAACAGTCGCGAGAGTCCATGGAGGGCTCCACCCAAAAGGGTCCACGAAGTAGAAACCTTGACTATTCCATAACGGCTTCCATCCACGAAGGACTAGCCTCACTATGTGTAGATCTTCACAAAGTAGGCTATCTCCTTGCCCTTACAAACTTCTTAGTTCACTCCACAACATGAAGTAGGAGGCTCCCAAGCGACACCTAACCAATCTAGGAGGCACCACCCTCCAAAAGGTATTAGGCTCGATAATGACGATGAACTCCTTGCTCTTGTGCTTCAAGATGATAAAATCCTCAACACCCAATCACTCTCTCACAGATTTGGCATGGTGGAAGAGATGGGATTGGTGGAAAGCTACTTGGGGAGGCTAGAGATCAAGATCCATATGATTGGAGTGGAATATCTTGACCTCAACACAAGGGTAGGTGGTTCTCTCTCAGAAAACTGAGTAGGATAGGTATGGAATAGTTCTGAGTGCTTCTCTTTTGAGTAGGTGGTGGTGAAGGGGTATATATAGGCATCCCCAAAAATCTAACCGTTACACACAAAATGACCAACTCGGTGACACCGATGTGTTAATCTTGGTGGTACCGAAGTGACCAAAAGGTGGCAACTTTTGAATCTTGGTGAGACCGATATAGGAAACTCGGTTGCACCGATAAGGTGACCAACGGTCAGATTTCCAATCTCGGTGATGCCGATCCAACATTCTCAATGGGACCGAAAATGTGAATTTGCGTAACAGAAAGTTGGCAACCTAAACTCGGTGGCATCGGTATGGAATCAGTTGCACCGAAGTGGCTAGGGTTTGGCTGAGTTTGTCTAGGTTCTGGAATCGGTGGCACCGGTATGGGAAAGTTGGTTGCACCGATTTTGAGTGTTAGGTATAGACCAGACTTTGGTGGGAGAGTTTGGATGTTTTTGGCGACTATCACTTGTGCACGTTTGAGCATATTGTTCACCAACAAAACCTTACCCCCTTTTAATAGTATTGGCTTTCCTATGGACTCAACGTGATTTCTCACAAATATAAAATGTAGAGTCCTTTTGCTTGAAGCTTGGCCAACCTATTTCCTTGCATCTTGGGGTATGTCCACACTCTCCTTTTGCCAATCATATCATTGAACATTTCTTGAAATATACTTGGTGCAAATATTAGTTCAATGACTTATATGTTGTTATTAATTACCAAAACCACCAAGGGAGCAAATGTGCTTTCAGTCTCCCCCTTTTTGGTAATTGATGACAACATATAGATCAAAGCTTCAACATATGATGAAATCAATGAATATAATCGTCGCTTTGAGAGGTATGTGATAAGCAAGAGCTCCCCCTAAATTTGTGCGTTATTTTGAATTTGCGTTTGAATGCAAATGCACAGTCGATTAGGTATATGGGGCACTTATTCCATGTCACATACAACTTGGTGGTGTGCGAGAATAATTAGAATGAATAACAATGCACAACACAATCAAGCAAAGGTGAATGATCATCTCATAAGCATTAAGATGATAGGAAATAGTTGCATCACACATAAAGCATAAAATAGTAGCATAACACACATGATCATATGCTCAACAGAAGTAACCAAAAGACCAAATGTTTTGAAAAGCAACAAACACTAAAACGCTCTCTTGCTCGAAGCCTAAAGATCTATATACACTTCTCACCCTTTGGCAACAAGTTACCAAAAAGTTCAAAGGCATACATCTAATCGTTCTTGGGCTGATCTCCTCCGGTTGTTGATGAAGGAGTCGAGAGAACAACATCGGTGAAGATCTCTGCAAATGTTGTGGATGGAGTTGGAGTGGCAGCTGGAGGAACTGGAACAGATGGAGTAGGAGCTGAGGTGACAGCAGCAGGAGCTGATGAAGAGGGCCTCAAGTCTGGAACTGGCACAGTGGCTGATCTGGCCTGGGTATGAAATTGTGTGCCTGTCCTGAGAGGTGATTCATCCTCATCATCATCAGAAGAAGAAGTAGTCTGAGGAAGAGGCACTGAGTCAACTTCCTTTTTGAGCTCATTGACTGTCTTAGTCAGCCCATCCACCTTATCACTAAGGGTCTTCATCCTGTTTTCAAAGATCCTCACAAGACTGTTCTGGTTGTCCAGAATCCCCTTAATGTCCTTCTGCATACCCTGAACTGATGATATCAACAGATCCATTTGCTCATCTTTGGATCTAGGGACTTGAGCACTAGTGGCTCTAACTGCCTCTGCCTCTGCCTGAGCTGTAGCAGATGTGGGATGTTCAACATCCATCACCACAACATTGTCCTCGAGATCTGGCTGTAGGGGTAAATGTGGACGATCTAGAGCAAAAATGTGCTTCTCCAACTTTGAATTGATAAGCATCTAGATGTAGGGTGCATAACAGCAAGAGCACTTATGGTCAGCAGCAACCCTCTTGATTGTCTCAACAATCAAATCCATGACTCTGATCCTGGTGTGTCTGTCAAGGTGGATCAACATATTGATGGAGTGGCCTCGGATCATCTTGTCATCTCCTTACTTGGGCATCAAAGTGTGCCTCAGGATGGTGTTCATTGTGCGGAGGCCAGCCTGAAGAAAGTAGATGGATCCTAGCCTGTGAGACTTCACATTGGCAGCAGGGATCTCCTTGTACATATTTGCCATAGCATTGTGGCTCTCCTTGGATTCTGAGTATACATCCAAGTCACCATCATGTGCTTCAGGAACTCCTAAGATAGCAGCCCATTCTTCAACAGTCGACTCATACCTTGCACCTTCAGTCATCCATAGAATTCTACCATATCCATAGAAATATGCAGTGGAGTAGAATTGCATGATCATCTCATCATTCCGAGCAGTGAATTCTCTGCCAACAAACTCATCCAAACCTATGCAGTGGAAATTGTCTTGGACACTTGGAAAGTAGTCCTCATTCTCCTTAATGAACTTCCAGTCAACATACCGCATATCACTCATAGATGGACTCTTGTCAAAAAGCACAGTCTCATAGAAATCCTGTTGCTCTTGGTATAAAATCTGTAGTCCACAACTGTCTTCTTCCTCTGGGCATATGGATCTATAGCTCTCCAAGCTCTCAATCCTGAATCCTTCCTCTTCTTCATATCTTTAGCTAGTGGGTAGCTGGCATTGTGTACCGGAAGGTGTGGTCTGAGCTTCATCAAAGTTGTTAAGTCATCATCATCTTCAACTCTGGAGGCAGTCCCTTTGTTCTTTTCAGAAGCTGGAATCTGCGTGGATGTCCTCTTAGGCTTCTCAGCAGCAGCCTTCTTGGATGTGCTAGTCTTTGGCATAGCATTAGCCCTAAGCTTCTTGGCCTTCTTCTTGGGAGGAGCATTTGTACCTGGCTCATCCTCCTCTTCCTCAGCAGCAGCACCAGTTGCTTCCTCTGGATCTTCATACATGAAAGTAGGCCTGCCAGTCACATGAATAATCCTCTTCCTGGACTTTTTCTCCCCTGCCTTCTTAGGCATAGCTTTCTTAGGGACCTCAACTGAAATAGTTGCTCTGGCGGTCTCATGAGCCTTGAAGGTTGAAGCAGGTGCATAGATCTTGCTGACAACTCTCCTGGAAGAAGTGGCTTCAGTAGCAGACTTCTTAGCAGCTTTCTCTTGCTTCCTAGCAAGAATCTCTTCTGGAACGAAGTCTGAATCTTCTTCATCAGAATTCAGCTTCTTTATGGTCCTTGTAGCAGCTTTGGGCAACCCATGGGAGCTGGGGGGGGTGCCTGGATCTGAAAATGAACTGGACTCTGGGCTTGTGCCTGAACTCATGTCAGCACCATGCTCTGGCAAGTTCTGTCTGTCCTCTGCATATGACATACTCACCCTGTGAATGGAATATAGATGAGCAGAAGTAGATGAGTCATCACAAAATTATCAGCTGGTTTTTGAAATTTTGAACAAAAGATTTTTAAAGTTTTGCATTTTGCCAGAAACAAATCGGTAAGGCCGAAGCAAAATTTTCGGTGACACCGAGACTGAGTGTCCCTTTTAACAGAAACTTGGCACCCTTTTTGGTGAGACTGAAAAGGAGTGCTCAGTTTCACTGAGACAGTTCTCAGCAACACAGAAACGAAAATCGGTGGTATCGATTTTCTTGATTCAGTTCTACCGAGTTGCATCGGGCGGAAGGCAAAACCCTAAAAAATCAATGGTTCGCTAGCCTATGGGATTTTGTGTGGATAGGAATACGTGCAATGGGTGGCTTATAGATAAAATCAAATCCAATGCGCAAGAATTAGAAAGGAGCGCAAGGGAGGTTAAATCCGTACCCTAACTTGGTGCGGATCCACTACGGCGGCGACAATGGAGCAGATTTCGTCGACGGCAGCGATTCCCAGCGGCGAAGGAGCGCAGGAAGACATGGGCGATGACTAGGGGTCTCGAAGCGGCAACTTAGGGTTCTGAGGTGCAACGGTTCTGAGGATAAATTTCAAAACGTCAGGGACCACAGTATATATACCCTCCACTGTCGGTGATACCGATTTTATGTTCTTAGTGTCACCGAGTTCCACAACTGTCAGCTGACAGGGAAACTCGATGTAACCGAGAATATGAAATCGGCAGTACCGAGATTGAAAAACAGATCAACCCTGGGCATTCAGTGAGACCGAGATTGTGGGGTTGGTTCCACCGAGATGCACTTGGGAGGTTTTAATGGTCAGTCCTTGTCGATACGGAACTCTGAGTGCTCCACACACAGAGGGATTGAAAAACACTTGTTCAAATTTTGTGATGCAGCATGAATGGAATATTAGGTGAGAAAGCATAGATAGCTAAAGAGTGGTCCTAGGCATTCTTGTCCATCCAATTGGAAAAAGAGAAAATCAATAACCAAATAGCAACAATTGGATGTCCTTGAATGAGAAAAGAAATGCAGACCAACATGCTCACACAATAAGATGTCAAAAGAAATCATGACAAACATGCACAAACACACTAGCATCTAACAAGCACTTGGGCGATGACAAAATCATCTATATATGAGTATTTGACTTAGGAGCCAAGTAAAAGTACTTGATCATAGGTCATACTCATTGTTTAAGCACAAGTGGGGTTACCACTTTTACATAAAGCATTTAATGTTGTCACATACTAAGAGATGCTTTGACTCAAGTCTTAGAGTAAAGCTTCCCCTTAATGTGACATCCCCCCATAATAGGGATAAACTAACCTTGGGTTTTGTCGATGAAGACTTCATATTAGTGAGGTAGTTGTGGATGCTCAATGTTGATGGAGATCACCAAGAGTTGGGTGCATCCTTCTTGTTTCCTTACTCCTCTCACCTGCATGGGTTAGTCCCAACACACAAGAGACATACAAGGATATCTATGGACATGGAGTACAAAGCATATGTTATGATGTCCATTGATTAGTTGATTACCTTGTCCCTTGCTTACCTTTGAGGGAATGTGTGACTCCTTGAACTATTGCATTGAGTTGATGTTGAGTGCAAAAAGTCCTTGCCAATAATGAATGTGAGTGAATTTCATTGGCGGAGTCACGCCTCAAGAACTTACTGGTTCTTCTTCTTGGAGACCCACATCAAGTTGATGGGGATCCTTGGTGTTGAAGTAGCCTTTGTAGTAGTTGAGATTGAAGTAGCCTTGGGAACCCACTCCACCAAAGCTAGGGGTTCATCTTCATATGAGTCAATGTCTTCTTGAAGCTTGTTCTTGCCCTTGAGCTTGTGGTCTTGTGGTGGAAGGTCATCTTGAGTGTTTGTCCCCTTGGGAAGAGTATTTTCATACTTATCCTTTTGAGGAACAAGCTTGGGCTTGGGATATTGACCTTCTTCCCACTCAACTCCATTAGTGTTGAAGTAACCAATACCATGATTCTTTCGGTATCCTCCGTGCTTGTGTACAATTTCCTCAAATTGCTTACATCCAGCAAGGCTCTTGTAGATACCTTTTTCTATAATTCCTTTCAATAAAGCATTTTCTTGCTCAAGTGTAACTTGGCTAAGAGCATCATCATTAGTGGAATCAATAGAACTACTAGAAATAACATCATTGGGTTTATCATTTTTATTGTTGCTACTAGATGAAGAACCTTTCTTGCCTTTGTTACTAGATTGCTTAGTTTTAACTTGAGGCATGAAACTAGACAAGAGTAGTCATTTGGCTAGATAAGATGAAGACTTCTTTCGGAGATCGTCATTGGTAGCTTTGAGAAACTCATGCTCTTGCTCCAAGTTGAGCTTCTCGAAGCGTAGCTTCTCATGAGTTCTCATAAGCTCTCTATGATCTTCGAGAGTAGATTCATGAGCTAACTTAAGAGTGTTTAGTTCTTTAGTTAGTTGTTCTATTTTCATCTTATCATCAAATGACTCATCTTGACTAGCATGAGAATTATCAAGTTCATTTTGATCAACATCACTAGTTTTATCACAAAGCAAGTCATCATCACAAAGCAAATCATCTTCATCACTGGGTGTGATACCTTGGGGCCTTTAGCCATGAAGCAACTTCCACTCCCTTCGTTTGGTGAATCAAATAGATCGTAGGAGTTGGTAGTCACTAGAGCAATTCCGGCAACACCATCATCTTGACTATAGTCAGAGTCGGAGTGATAGCTTCCCTCAGAGTTGTTGTCGGAGTCGGAGCCGGAAACCCATTCACCAACATGAGCTTGATGTTTTCTTCTTGTGTAGCTCTTGGTGTACTTGTCCTTCTTCTCCTAATCTCTACTTCTCCTTGAGTGTCTTCATTCATAACAATCATCTCTACTCCTTCTCTTAACCATCAACTACTTCATTCATAACATAACTTGAGTGCCCCTTTTGAAACTAGTGGTTTCACTTAACCATCAACACTTGATGCTCCTTCTTGATTTCTACCTTCGTGGTGTCAAACATCACGAACAACTCAGGGATCATCTTATCCATCCCTGGCATGTTATAGTTCATCACGAAGCTCTAGTAGCTTGGTGGCAGTGACTTGGAGAACTGCTTTAATCACTATCTCATCTGGAAGATTAACTCCCACTTGATTCAAGTGATTGTAGCACCCAGACAATCTGAGCACACGCTCACCGATTGAGCTATTCTCCTTTATCTTGCAGACAAAGAATCTTGTTGGAGGTCTCATACCTCTCAACATAGGCACGAGCCTGAGATCACAATCTTAGCTCCTAGAACATCTCATATGTTCCGTGACGTTCAAAACGTTTTGGAGCCTCAATTCTGAGCCGTAATGCATGACGCATTGAACTATCACGTAGTCACCAAAAAGTGCCTGTCATATGTTCACAACATCTACAGACAACGCTTGAGGGAGTGGTGCAGTTAGCGGTACATCAAAAACATAAGCTTTCTGTGCAGCAATGAGGACAATCCTCAGATCACGGACCCTGTCCGCATTATTGCTACCATCAACTTTCAACTTACTTTTCTCTAGGATTGTATCAATAAAACTGTGGAGCTACAGCGCGAGCTATCTACGACATAATTTGCAAGGACATTTTTAGACTAAGTTCATGATAATTAAGTTCACTTAATCAAATTATTAATGAACTCCCACTTAGATAGACATCTCTCTAGTCTTCCAAGTGATACATGATCCATGTCAACTAGCCCGTGTCCGATCATCACGTGAGACGGACTAGTCATCCATGGTGAACATCTCTATGTTGATCGTATCTTCTATACGACTCATGTTCGACCTTTCGGTCTTCCGTGTTCCGAGGCCATGTCTGTACATGCTAGGCTCGTCAAGTCAACCTAAGTGTTTCGCATGTGTAAATCTGGCTTACACCCGTTGTATGCGAACGTTAGAACCTATCACACCCGATCATCACGTGGTGCTTCGGAACGACGATCCTTAGCAACGGTGCACAGTTAGGGTGAACACCTTTCTTGAAATTTTATTGAGAGATCATCTTATTTACTACCGTCGTTCTATGCAAATAAGATGTAAACATGATAAACATCACATGCAATCAATATAGTGACATGATATGGCCAATATCATCTTGCTCCTTCGATCTCCATCTTCGGGGCACCATGATCATCACTGTCACCGGCACGACACCATGATCTCCATCATCATGATCTCCATCATTGTGTCTTCATGAAGTTGTCTCGCCAACTATTACTTCTACTACTACAGCTAACGTTTAGCAATAAAGTAAAGTAATTACATGGCGTTTATGATTGACACGCAGGTCATACAATAATATAAGACAACTCCTATGGCTCCTGCCGGTTGTCATAGTCATCGACATGCAAGTCGTGAACCCTATTACAAGAACATGATCAATCTCATACATCACAATGCATCACATCACATCCTTTTGGCCATATCACATCACAAGGCACATGCTGCAAAAACAAGTTAGACGTCCTCTAATTTGTAGTTGCAAGTTTTTACGTGGCTGCTATAGGTTACTAGCAAGAACGTTTCTTACCTACGTCAACACCACAACGTGATTTGCCAATTGCTATTTACCCTTCATAAGGACCCTTTTCATCGAATCCGATCCGACTAAGGTAGGAGAGACAGACACCCGCTAGCCACCTTATGCATCTAGTGCATGTCAGGCGGTGGAACCGGTCTCACGTAAGCGTACGTGTAAAGTTGGTCCGGGCCGCTTCATCCCACAATACCGCCGAATCAAGATAAGACTAGTAGCGGCAAGCAAATTAACAAACTCGACGCCCACAACTGCTTTGTGTTCTACTCGTGCATAGATTCTACGCATAGACCTAGCTCATGATGCCACTGTTGGGAGACGTAGTAGTAAATCAAAATTTTCCTACGTGTCACCAAGATCTATCTATGGAGAAACCAGCAAACGAGTGGGGAGAGATTGGATCTTCATACCTTTGAAGATCGCTAAGCGGAAGCGTTACAAGAACGCGGTTGATGGAGTCGTACTCGCAGCGATTCAGATCGCGGTAGATCCGATCAAGTGCCGAACGGACGGCACCTCCGCGTTCAACACACGTGCAGCCCGGTGACGTCTCCAACACCTTGATCCAGCAAGGAGGAAGGAGAGGTTGGGGAAGGGCTCCAACAGCAGCACGACGGCGTGGTGGTGGTGGAGTAGCAAGGTATTCCGACAGGGCTTCGCCTAAGCGCTGCGGAGGAGGAAGAAGAGAGGTAGGGCTTCGCCGTGAGAGAGAGAGATCAAATCTTGTCTCAAAACATCCAAAACCTCAAGTATATATAGGAGGAGGGACGTGGAGGGCTGGCTTGGCCTCTACTCCAAAGAGGAGATGGCCGGCCGAATTAAAGGGAGAGTCCACCTCCCACAAGGGAGGTGGATCTCCTCCTTTTAAATCCTTTTTGCCTTATCTCCTTATCTCCAGCCACATGGGCCTTTAGCAAAAGTATTTCCCAGCCCAATAAGGGCTGACACACTTTATCTAACAGCCCATGAAGTCCTCTGGTCGTCACACCCCTCCCGGGGGTCCTCCGGCACCCTCCCGGCACTCCCGGTACACTACCGATGAGCCCGAAAACTTTCCGGTGACCAAAACTGGACTTCCTATATATCAATCTTTACCTCCGGACCATTCCGGAGCTCCTCGTGACGTCCGGGATCTCATCCGGGACTCCGAACAACCTTCGGTAATCACGTATACCATTTCCCTATAACCCTAGCGTCATCGAACCTTAAGTGTGTAGACCCTACGGGTTCGGGAGACACGTAGACATGACTGAGACACCTCTCCGGTCAATAACCAACAGCGGGATCTGGATACCCATGTTGGCTCCCACGTACTCCACGATGATCTCATCGGATGAACCACGATGTCAAGGATTCAATCAATCCCGTATACAATTCCCTTTGTCTATCGGTATGATACTTGCCCGAGATTCGATCGTCGGTATCCCCATACCTTGTTCAATCTCGTTACTGGCAAGTCTCTTTACTCGTTCCGTAATACATCATCCCGTGACTAACTCCTTAGTCACATTGAGCTCATTATGATGATGTCTTACCGAGTGGGCCCAGAGATACCTCTCCATCACACGGAGTGACAAATCCCAGTCTCGATTCATGCCAACCCAACAGATACTTTCGGAGATACCCGTAGTGCACCTTTATAGCCACCCAGTTACGTTGTGACGTTTGGCACACCCAAAGCATTCCTACGGTATCCGGGAGTTGCACAATCTCATGGTCTAAGGAAACGATACTTGACATTGAAAAGCTTTAGCAAACGAACTACACGATCTTGTGCTATGCTTAGGATTGGGTCTTGTCCATCACATCATTCTCCTAATGATGTGATCCCGTTATCAATGACATCCAATGTCCATGGCCATGAAACCGTGACCATCTATTGATCAACGAGCTAGTCAACTAGAGGCTCACTAGGGACATGTTGTGGTCTATGTATTCACACATGTATTATGGTTTCCGGTTAACACAATTATAGCATGAACAATAGACAATTATCATGAACAAGGAAATACAATAATAACCATTTTATTATTGCCTCTAGGGCATATTTCCAACAGTCTCCCACTTGCACTAGAGTCAATAATCTAGTTCACATCACCATGTGATTAACACTTACATCACCATGTGATCATATCATCATGTGATTAACACCCAATAAGTTCTGGGGTTTGTTCATGTCCTGCTCGTGAAAGAGGTTTTAGTCAACGGGTCTGCGACATTCAGATCCATGTGTACCTTACAAACTTTCCATGTCATATTTGTAGATACTGCTCCCACGCTCCACTTGGAGCTATTCCAAATGGCTGCTCCACTATACGTAGCTGGATTTCTACTAAGAGTCATCCGGATTGGCTTTAAAGCTTGCATCATCGTAACACTTTACGATGAACTCTTTATCACCTCCATAATCGAGAAATATTTCCTTAGTTCTCAAGTTACTAAGGCTAACTTTGACCGCTGTCCAGTGATCCACTCTTGGATTACTCTTGTACCCCTTGACAGACTCATGGCAAGGCACACACAGGTGCGGTACACAGCATGGCATACTATATAGAGCCTATGGCTAAAGCATAGGAGATGACATTCATCTTTTCTTTATCTTCTGCCGTGGTCGGGTATTGAGTCTTACTCAATTTCACACCTTACAATACAGTCAAGAACTCCTTCTTTGACCCATCTATTTTGAACTCCTTCAAAAACTTGTCAAGGTATGTCTTCGTCGAAAAAACTTATCAAGCGAATTGATCTATCCCTATAGATCTTGATGCTCAATAAAATAGTAGCTTTATCTGGATCTTCCTTTGAAAAAAAACTTTTCAAACAACCCTTCATGCTCTTCCAGAAATTCTACATCATTTCCGATCAATAATATGTCAACTACATATTCTTATAAGAAATTCCATAGTGCTCCCACTCACTTTCTTGCAAATACAAGTTTCTCATAAACATTGTATAAACTTAAACACTTTGATCACCTCATCAAAGCATATATTCCAACTCCGAGATGCTTGCTCCAGTCCATAGAAGGATCGCTGGAGTTTGCATATTATTAGCATCCTTAGGATTGACAAAACCTTCTGGTTGTATCACATACAACTCTTCCTCACAGAAACCATTACGGAAACCTTGTTTTGTCATCCATCTGCCAGATTTCATAATCGAAAAATGCAGCAACTGCTAACAAAATTTTAATAGACTTTTAGCATCGCTACAGATGAGACAATCTCATCGCAGTCAACTCCTTGAACTTGGCGGGAACTTCTTTGCGACAAGTCGAGCTTTATAAACGGTGACATTTCACTATTAGCGTCTATGTTTATTTCAAAGGTCCATTTGTACTCAATGACCCGCCATTCAACAGGCAAGTCTACCAAAGTCCATACTTGGTTTTCATACATGGATCCTTTCTCGGATTTCATGGCTCCTAGCCATTTGTTGGAATCCGGGCCCACCATCGCTTCTCCATAGTTCGTAGGTTCATCGTTGTCCAACAACATGATTTCCAAGACAGGGTTGTCGTACTACTCAGGAGCAGTATGCGTCCTTGTCGACCTACGAGGTTCGATAGTGACTTGATCCGAAGCTTCATGATCATCATCATTAACTTCCTTTTCAACTGAGTAGGCTCTACAGAAACATCTTTCTGTGTTGCGCTATTCT
Source organism: Hordeum marinum (assembly GCA_022496015.1). NCBI lineage: Eukaryota > Viridiplantae > Streptophyta > Magnoliopsida > Poales > Poaceae > Hordeum > Hordeum marinum. The sequence goes on along the minus strand of CM039672.1, from coordinate 211,845,727 downwards.
CTGGATGAAACAAAGGTTCAACAACCTTATCAAGTTCTATCTTCCTCCCACTCAATTCTTTCGAGAGAAACTCTTTCTCAAGACAGGACCCGTTCTTAGCAACAAACACCTTTTGCGCTTGGATCTGAGATAGAAGGTATACCCAATGTCTCATTAGGGTATTCTATGAAGATGCATTTGTCTGCTTTGAGTTCGAGCTCGCTAGGTGAAAAACCCATTTTCACATAAGCGTCGCAGCCCCAAACATTAAGAAATGACAGCTTAGGCTTCTGTCAAACCATAATTCTCATGGTGTCATCTCAACAGACTTAGATGGTGCCCTGTTAAAGTGAATGGATTTGTCTTTAATGCATAACCCCATAACGATAGTGGTAAAACGATAAGAGACATCATAGTACTCACTATATCCAATAGAGCACGACTACGACGTTCGAACACACCATCACACTATGGTGTTCCAGGAGGCGTGAGCTGTGAAACAATTTCCACATTGTCTAAAATTGCATACCAAACTCGTAACTTAGATATTCACCTCCATGATCATATCATAGACATTTATCTTCTTGTCATGATGATCTTTAACTTCACTCTGAAACTCCTTGAACCTTTCAAACATTTCAGATTCGTGTTTCATTAAGTAAATATCCCCATATTTACTCAAATCATCAGTGAAGGTAAAGAAAAACAACGATATCCACTGTGTGTTTCAACACTCATTGGACCACATACATCAACATGTATTAATTCCAATAAGCCACTTGCCCGCTCCATCATATTGGATGACAGGGTCTCAGTCATCTTGCCCAAGAGGCATGGCTCGCATGTCTCAACCGATTCGAAATCGAGTGAGTCAAAAAATCCATCATCATGGAGTTTCTTCATGCGATTTATACCAATATGACATTACGTGGCAGTGCCACAAGCATGTGGTACTATCATTATTAACTTTGTATCTTTTGGTACCAACGTTATGAACATGTGTACTACTACGATCATGATTCGATAAACCATTCCGAGTGGGTGCATGACCATTAAAGGCATTATCCATGTAAACAGAATAACCATTATTCTCTAACTTATATGAATAACCGTATCGCACTAATCATGATCTAATCACGTTCATGCTCAACGCAAACACCAAATAACATTTATTTAGGTTTATCACAAATCCCGAAGGTAGAGAGAGTGTGCGATGGTGATCACATCAATCTTGGAAATACTTCCAACACACATCGTCACCTTTCACCTAGCTAGTCTCCATTTATTCTGTAGCTTTTATTTCGAGTTGCTAACACTTAGCAACCGAACCGGTATCCAATACCCAGGTGCTACTAGGAGTACCAGCAAGGTACACATCACTAACACGTATATCAAATATACTTCCATCGACATTACCAGCCTTCTTATCTACCAAGCATCTAGGGTTTTTCCGCTTCAGCGAACATTCTCCTCATAACAGAAGCACTTAGTCTCGGGTTCGGGCTCAACCTTGGATTTCTTCACTAGAGCAACAACTGGCTTGCCATTCTCGAAGTTTTCCCTTCTTGCCCTTGCCCCTTTTGAAACTAGTGGTTTCACTTAACCATCAACACTTGATGCTCCTTCTTGATTTCTACCTTCGTGGTGTCAAACATCACGAACAACTCAGGGATCATCTTATCCATCCCTGGCATGTTATAGTTCATCACGAAGCTCTAGTAGCTTGGTGGCAGTGACTTGGAGAACTGCTTTAATCACTATCTCATCTGGAAGATTAACTCCCACTTGATTCAAGTGATTGTAGCACCCAGACAATCTGAGCACACGCTCACCGATTGAGCTATTCTCCTTTATCTTGCAGACAAAGAATCTTGTTGGAGGTCTCATACCTCTCAACATAGGCACGAGCCTGAGATCACAATCTCAGCTCCTAGAACATCTCATATGTTCCGTGACGTTCAAAACGTTTTGGAGCCTCAATTCTGAGCCGTAATGCATGACGCATTGAACTATCACGTAGTCACCAAAAAGTGCCTGTCATATGTTCACAACATCTACAGACAACGCTTGAGGGAGTGGTGCAGTTAGCGGTACATCAAAAACATAAGCTTTCTGTGCAGCAATGAGGACAATCCTCAGATCACGGACCCTGTCCGCATTATTGCTACCATCAACTTTCAACTTACTTTTCTCTAGGATTGTATCAATAAAACTGTGGAGCTACAGCGCGAGCTATCTACGACATAATTTGCAAGGACATTTTTAGACTAAGTTCATGATAATTAAGTTCACTTAATCAAATTATTAATGAACTCCCACTTAGATAGACATCTCTCTAGTCTTCCAAGTGATACATGATCCATGTCAACTAGCCCGTGTCCGATCATCACGTGAGACGGACTAGTCATCCATGGTGAACATCTCTATGTTGATCGTATCTTCTATACGACTCATGTTCGACCTTTCGGTCTTCCGTGTTCCGAGGCCATGTCTGTACATGCTAGGCTCGTCAAGTCAACCTAAGTGTTTCGCATGTGTAAATCTGGCTTACACCCGTTGTATGCGAACGTTAGAACCTATCACACCCGATCATCACGTGGTGCTTCGGAACGACGATCCTTAGCAACGGTGCACAGTTAGGGTGAACACCTTTCTTGAAATTTTATTGAGAGATCATCTTATTTACTACCGTCGTTCTATGCAAATAAGATGTAAACATGATAAACATCACATGCAATCAATATAGTGACATGATATGGCCAATATCATCTTGCTCCTTCGATCTCCATCTTCGGGGCACCATGATCATCACTGTCACCGGCACGACACCATGATCTCCATCATCATGATCTCCATCATTGTGTCTTCATGAAGTTGTCTCGCCAACTATTACTTCTACTACTACAGCTAACGTTTAGCAATAAAGTAAAGTAATTACATGACGTTTATGATTGACACGCAGGTCATACAATAATATAAGACAACTCCTATGGCTCCTGCCGGTTGTCATAGTCATCGACATGCAAGTCGTGAACCCTATTACAAGAACATGATCAATCTCATACATCACAATGCATCACATCACATCCTTTTGGCCATATCACATCACAAGGCACATGCTGCAAAAACAAGTTAGACGTCCTCTAATTTGTAGTTGCAAGTTTTTACGTGGCTGCTATAGGTTACTAGCAAGAACGTTTCTTACCTACGTCAACACCACAACGTGATTTGCCAATTGCTATTTACCCTTCATAAGGACCCTTTTCATCGAATCCGATCCGACTAAGGTAGGAGAGACAGACACCCGCTAGCCACCTTATGCATCTAGTGCATGTCAGGCGGTGGAACCGGTCTCACGTAAGCGTACGTGTAAAGTTGGTCCGGGCCGCTTCATCCCACAATACCGCCGAATCAAGATAAGACTAGTAGCGGCAAGCAAATTAACAAACTCGACGCCCACAACTGCTTTGTGTTCTACTCGTGCATAGATTCTACGCATAGACCTAGCTCATGATGCCACTGTTGGGAGACGTAGTAGTAAATCAAAATTTTCCTACGTGTCACCAAGATCTATCTATGGAGAAACCAGCAAACGAGTGGGGAGAGATTGGATCTTCATACCTTTGAAGATCGCTAAGCGGAAGCGTTACAAGAACGCGGTTGATGGAGTCGTACTCGCAGCGATTCAGATCGCGGTAGATCCGATCAAGTGCCGAACGGACGGCACCTCCGCGTTCAACACACGTGCAGCCCGGTGACGTCTCCAACACCTTGATCCAGCAAGGAGGAAGGAGAGGTTGGGGAAGGGCTCCAACAGCAGCACGACGGCGTGGTGGTGGTGGAGTAGCAAGGTATTCCGACAGGGCTTCGCCTAAGCGCTGCGGAGGAGGAAGAAGAGAGGTAGGGCTTCGCCGTGAGAGAGAGAGATCAAATCTTGTCTCAAAACATCCAAAACCTCAAGTATATATAGGAGGAGGGACGTGGAGGGCTGGCTTGGCCTCTACTCCAAAGAGGAGATGGCCGGCCGAATTAAAGGGAGAGTCCACCTCCCACAAGGGAGGTGGATCTCCTCCTTTTAAATCCTTTTTGCCTTATCTCCTTATCTCCAGCCACATGGGCCTTTAGCAAAAGTATTTCCCAGCCCAATAAGGGCTGACACACTTTATCTAACAGCCCATGAAGTCCTCTGGTCGTCACACCCCTCCCGGGGGTCCTCCGGCACCCTCCCGGCACTCCCGGTACACTACCGATGAGCCCGAAAACTTTCCGGTGACCAAAACTGGACTTCCTATATATCAATCTTTACCTCCGGACCATTCCGGAGCTCCTCGTGACGTCAGGGATCTCATCCGGGACTCCGAACAACCTTCGGTAATCACGTATACCATTTCCCTATAACCCTAGCGTCATCGAACCTTAAGTGTGTAGACCCTACGGGTTCGGGAGACACGTAGACATGACTGAGACACCTCTCCGGTCAATAACCAACAGCGGGATCTGGATACCCATGTTGGCTCCCACGTACTCCACGATGATCTCATCGGATGAACCACGATGTCAAGGATTCAATCAATCCCGTATACAATTCCCTTTGTCTATCGGTATGATACTTGCCCGAGATTCGATCGTCGGTATCCCCATACCTTGTTCAATCTCGTTACTGGCAAGTCTCTTTACTCGTTCCGTAATACATCATCCCGTGGCTAACTCCTTAGTCACATTGAGCTCATTATGATGATGTCTTACCGAGTGGGCCCAGAGATACCTCTCCATCACACGGAGTGACAAATCCCAGTCTCGATTCATGCCAACCCAACAGATACTTTCGGAGATACCCGTAGTGCACCTTTATAGCCACCCAGTTACGTTGTGACGTTTGGCACACCCAAAGCATTCCTACGGTATCCGGGAGTTGCACAATCTCATGGTCTAAGGAAACGATACTTGACATTGAAAAGCTTTAGCAAACGAACTACACGATCTTGTGCTATGCTTAGGATTGGGTCTTGTCCATCACATCATTCTCCTAATGATGTGATCCCGTTATCAATGACATCCAATGTCCATGGCCATGAAACCGTGACCATCTATTGATCAACGAGCTAGTCAACTAGAGGCTCACTAGGGACATGTTGTGGTCTATGTATTCACACATGTATTATGGTTTCCGGTTAACACAATTATAGCATGAACAATAGACAATTATCATGAACAAGGAAATACAATAATAACCATTTTATTATTGCCTCTAGGGCATATTTCCAACACCATTCGCAAAGAACTCACCTTGCAAGACAACACGAACAACAACCCAAACGGTGGGGTTATGACCAACAATATGCATTTTCATTTTGTTCTTCCAACTAGCAAAATTAGTGCCATCAAAGTACGGACCTCTACGGTGATAACTTCCCTCACTAGACGCCATACTATCCTAGGTTGTGAGACCTAAGCAATGGATACCAATGCTCTGATACCACTTGTAGGACCGAAAGTATGTCTAGAGGGGGGGTGATTAGACTACTTGACCAAATATTTTTTTTGCCTATACCAAGTTTTAGGGTTGATAGTTTTTAGCATTTCATGGCAAGTCAAGTACACCCTACACAATATTAGAGATGCCATGCATGAAAATTGTAGGAATAGTGACCATGCACATGCAACGCGTGTCCAAATCAATAGTATATCGAGGAGCTCTACGTTGCCGTCTTCCGCTCCAAGGACTTCCCCCTTCACTACACGGATGTTGCCTAAGGTTTTCTCTTTCGAGAATCTGGGCTATGACATGTGCATGTATAGTCATCGTCACTTCCGCATTGGGTGCACACATGCACCGGTGCCCTCCTTTGTCTGCTCAAAATATGTGTCACACCCTTTGGTCTCAACTTCTTAGCATGACAAGGTCCTAACTCATGACATAGGGGTCATCGTCCTTGGCAATTACGCTTCCCAACTACCCTGCTCTAGCTCAATGTGCCACCTCCGCACGTGCAATCGATTGAGTTTCTTGGTCATGTGTTATTGCTAGACCGTGGGGCTTTTGGAAGCTCTGCGGTGCGTAATACGAGTTATGTCCCTATCTCTCCTTTATTCCTTTTTACCATCGTTCCTAATCTCACAGCCCGAGACCCCCTACCCGAGATCCACCGGTTTTGACACCAACATTGGTGCTTTCATTAAGAGTTTCGCTGTGATCACTAAAGGAATCGATGGATCGCCTTGTCACAAGCAACTAGATCTGCAACCAGGATATTCTCATCCCTGATCAGATCTTCACAAGCGGCGACTTCTCGTCACACGCCGACCCGACCGGCCACCTTGGCCAGATCAGAAGCTTTTTCCCCGATCAAGGAATTAGATTCGGAATCCTAGAGTTCGTTGCTTATTCACGGGGAGAACTTGTCTTGATAGAACCCTCAACTCTTATCGAGGAGCCCGTAGATCCCGACGCCTCGACGCCGAAGATATCGGGCCCCGCCTCCGAGGAGGCTTTCACCCCCAAGCTATCTGGAACGCCCAAACCGGCCATTATGACCGGATCCACTATGGCCAAACAGTACCCGGACCCACTTTCGTGCGACTCCAGAACTGCGACGCCGCGCATCGACCCCACTCGCTTCAACGACATGCATCCTACCATCGCCTCGTTCCTAAACGAGCTATTTGATCGGATTCTGGCCATGCCTGGCTAGCGACCAGACCCTGGTCTATGATCGGCTCGGGCTTAAACCCGACGATAGGGAGATTCTCATCCCCATGGTCACCCACTTAGTCGCCACCGTCGAGTGTCCGGCTGGGGTCTCGCCCCCCTAGCGACCGTAATTAAAAATGGTTTATACCCCAATCTCCGATCATCGAGACCTCGCTTGCAACCCAGACCCCGGAGTTCACTTCAGAGACAGACCGGTATTGGCCCCTGATCTAGCACATAATTCGGAGCCCGTAACCCTGAACTCACATCATGGCGTGGAGTCAAAAAATTTCCCACCCACCACCCAAGCCAATCACTCTAGTATTGCATCAGAGTCCAAGTCTCCGGACTTACAGGATGTTAAACAATTACCAGGAGAGTCAGTTCATCATTTTTGGGCTAGACTCCTCCTCGCTAGAAACAAAGAACGAGGTCTTAGTGATCAGGAGATAATGGCAACCTTCGATCGCAATTGCCATGATGAAGGGATTCTCAACGCCCTGGCTTGTCGGCACATTCGCGACTTCACCGAACTATCAGACTTGGTACAAAAATATTGTGCCATGGAAAGCTCCTCACAAGCCGAACGGCTATTTTTGGAACCAACCTTTACCGAATACCCTAGAGGGGACCGGAAAAGAGGCTGCCTCCAAAGCGGCCAGCCAGACTCGAACCCGCCGAAAAGAGAAATAGGCCCCTTACAAGGGTCAGTACTGTCCTTGACGGGATATTGGATAAACCATGCCCTATACATTCCGTATTGCTGAACACAAGCCCGACTCACAACCTTAGAGCTTGTTGGGTTGTCAGGCAAGTTGCAAAAAGCGGTGAAACCATTCTTGAGGCATTACTGCCGAATAGGCGCTCCACATCGCCGCCAGACTACAACGCTGAAGTCCTGACGATCTATGAAATGTTCCCCTCAAGGAACAGGAGGAAAAGAGCTCTTAGAGAACTCGAACAGGTCTATAATGTGGCAGCAACAAGTGCATGGGCAAACATACCCATTACCTTCGGAGATACTGACCGACCACCCATTCTTCCCGGTCACTCACCGGCCGCACTGGTCCTGAACCCCATTGTCGATGGCTTCAGGTTACACAAAGTGCTAATGGATGGCGGCAGTGGTTTAAACCTGATATATGAAGATACCCTGAAAAAATGCAGTTTAACTGATCTCGCATTGAGCATAACAACACTACATTCTGGGGAATCATTCCGAGGAAAGAGGCGCACTGTCCCGGGCGTATCACCCTGGATGAGGTGTTTGGCATGCCCGAAAACTACCGATCTGAGGAACTTCTCTTCCATATCGTGCTCTTCCCCAGCGGCTATCACACCTTGCTAGGACGTGACGCCTTCACAAAATTCCAGGCCATACCACATTACGGGTATATGAAACTCAAGATGCCAGGACCAAACGGAGTAATAGCAGTCGCCAGTGATCCGAATATAGCCCTTCGGGCCAAAAATAAAACAGCAGCGCTCGCCCTCGAGGCAGTATCTGAGACCTTCACTGCAGAAGAACTGACCGCACTTTGGTCAATAGTACACAAGGACGATGTGATCCTTAGCAAAAGGCCCAAACCAACGTCCTTTAAACCTGCAGATGAAATCGTTAAACTTTAGGCACACCCGACGGACCCCAACAAGACAATATCCATCGGAGCTCAGCTGGACCCCATAGTGGACGAAGCACTACGCACATTCTTACGAGAAAAGTGGGACATCTTTGCCTGGCATCCTTTTGATATGCGTGGGATCCCACGGCGGTTAACAGAACATAGTCTGAACATCATCGCAGGCTTTAAGCCCGTTAAGCAGACTCTGTGCCGCTTTTTAGAACCCAAACGACAAGCTATGGGTGAAGAATTAGCCAAACTGCTAGTGGTTGGATTCATTCGGGAGATTAAACACCCCGAATGTTTGGCAAACCTGGTGATGGTACCAAAGAAAGACAAATCCAGGCGGCTGTGCGTCGACTTTAAAGACCTCAACAAGGCTTGCCATAAGGACCCTTTCCCCTTACCACGCATAGACCAGATTATTGATGCCACAACCGGACATGGCTCGTTGTGTTTCCTCGATGCTTACTACGGATACCATCAGATTAAAATGAAGGAATCTGACCAAGCTAGCACTGCATTCATCACCCCTTACGGGCCATTCTGCTTCAACATGATGCCCTTTGGGCTAAAAAATGCTGGGGCTACGTACCAACGCATGATCCAGACCTGCCTCGCCGAACAAGTCGGTAAAATAGTCGAGGCATACGTGGACGACATGGTAATCAGAACCAAACACATCAGCCAGTAGATCGACGACCTAAGGCAAACCTTTGCTAGCCTACGAGAGTATGATATACGACCCAATCCGAAGAAATACGCATTCGGTGTTCCCGCTGGTAAACTGCTCGGATTCATCGTTTCCCATAGAGGAATAGAAGCGAATCCGGCTAAGATCCATGCCCTATAAGAACTTGCAATTCCTACAGAGCTAAAGCATGTCCATAGGTTGGCTGGTTGCGTGGCGGCGCTAAGCCACTTTATCTCCTGTCTCGGGGAAAAGGCTTTACCGCTCTATAGACTGCTGAAACAGACCAACAATTTTGAATGGACCGATGAAGCAATAGTTGCGTTAGAAGAAATTAAAATACTGATGGCAAGCAATCCCATACTCACATCACCAGGCGCTGGTTAACCCATGTTGTTATATATACCGGCTACCAACCAAGTCGTTAGCACAGTGCTCGTCGTCGAACGAGAGGAGGAGGGACACAAATTCCGGATACAGAAACTGGTTTATTATGTGTCAGAAGTACTAACGCAATGCAAGTCCAGATACCCGCACTACCAAAACATAGCCTATACAGTATTTATGGCATCACGGGAACTCAAACACTACTTTCAAGAGTGTTCAATTACGATGGCATCCGAAGTACCCCTGAACGATATAATCAATAATAGGGACACCATCGGCCGCATAGCCAAGTGGGCTATTGAGCTCCTTCCCTTTGAAATTGCCTGCAAGCCACGACAAGCTATAAAATCTCAGGTACTTGCAGATTTCCTCGCCGAATGGACAGAGGTCGAGTCCCCAGGGAATATAGTTCATACTCACATTGGACAATGTACTTCGATGGATCTAAAACTTTGGACGGATTGAGAGCTAGAGTTATCCTCACATCCCCCACACGTGACAACATTCGATACATGTTGCAGATCATGCATGCCGATTCCAACAATGCAGCTGAATACGAAGCACTCTTGCACAGTCTTCGGATGGCAATATCAATGGGCATACGACGACTGGAGGTACGAGGAGACTCCAACTTAGCCATCTTCCCAAATCAACGGCGAATTCGATGCCAAAACCCCGAAGTGGCGGCATACAGAAACGCTGTCCTCAAGATATCTGCACGGTTCAAGGGGCTAGAATTTCACCACGTCGCTAGACAACAACCAAGCCGCGGACGTACTGACCCGCATGGGGGCCAAACGCGACCCTATCCCAAAAAACACTTTCTTGGAACGGCTCTTTAAGCCATCAGTTGTTTGGTAGGATGATCATAAGGGTGCCGGTCCGACCAGCGCGAAAGAGGTTGTTCCCCCTATAAATGAACCAGACGACCAAATCATCAGCGACTCCGTAATGGACGAAATGCCTTCGGCTCATGAGGTCATGGCAATAATCACGCCATGGACCGAGCCCTTCCTCACCTACCTTCTTTGCAAAGAACTCCCCGACAATCAGACGGAGGCACGACACATAATCCGGTGATCCAAAGCCTATAAAGTCCATGAGGGTGAGTTATACAAGAAAGGCACCACCGGAATACTACAGTGATGCATATCTAAGGAACAAGGACGTCAACTCTTAGCCAAAGTCCACGCAAGAATGGGCGGCCATCATGCCGTAGCAAGAGCCTTAGTTAGCAAGGCCTTCCTGGCTGGTTTCTTCTTGTCACGCCCAAGATGCGCGCCTATCCATATTAAGACACGAGGGCCTCGACAGGGATAGAGGCGCACCTTGTCGGTCGCAAGTACAACATCATTACATACATTTAGGAAGAGAAGAGTATATTAGTTGGCTTGCACTCGCCACATACTAAATTACAAATCCACACAATTTATTCAATCATCCATACAAAGGCAGGGTTCGGCTACGGATGAAATCAAACGATAAAATGATACAATGACACTGGCTTGCTAACCCAAAGATCTCGAGCACGATCACTCTACTCATCTGGATAAGTGACGTACATCCTGCCACGCTCCTCGTCATACTCCCACTAGATCTGCATCATGTCATCTGGCACGATCTCATCTATACCTGCACATGGATTGTTGTAGTAATCTGTGAGCCATGGGCACTCAGCAATCTTGCGCCCGGGTACCGAGACTATTCAAGCTTATAGGTTGGGATGGGGTATGTGTTTAGTATGTAGCAACACTAAGCATTTATGGTGGCTAATCTTACAAAAACATGAAAGTAAATATGTGGTCTACGATAAACGATCGAGACTAGAATGACCTCTAAGAGATCCTGAACACCTACTTACGTCAATCATAACCCCACCGTGTTCTCTCTCGGTTCATGTTCACGAGCAGAGACGATCAAGGTTACTCACACAGTTGGTGCATTTTATTAGAATTTACTTCAAGTTAACTATAACCGGGTGTTAAACAAATATCCAAGTTGCCACATAACCGCGGGCACAGCTTTCCGAAAGTTTTAACCCTGCAAGGGTGCTCCAACTAGTCCATCATAAATTAACCACACTCCGCGGGAATAGCCTGGACCATGGATCTCGTGATCATCCTAGGCAACTCCAAAGGAATTCCAACACCTCGAGATAGCCCGAAGAAAATCAGAGTTCCACACGCAAGCCACTCAAAAAGGTAAAACTAGTCCAGCAAGACCACCCGACGTGTCGACGAACCCGATAAGTGCCGCGTATCTCGTTCTCAGGACACGATAGATAAGCGAAGCGTACGGTGGCCTGATAGAAATCTCCCGAGTTGCCCCAGGTTGGCCCCGCATGGTGCTCTAGTTTCGACCAACACTCATGAGGAGCACTGGCCCGGGGGTTGTTTAATTATCCACGGGGTTGCAAAGCCCTATGTAAATTTTATTAAGTTGTTTAAGCAAATAATACCAATGTTAGGTCTTGCTAGACAAGTTTTATTCTCAACCGAATAATCAAGGGGGTCCCCATAACAACCCCGAGCATGTTAGGAGCGCAAAGTATGGAAACATAACACCGGTAACAAGAAACTATGGCGGTAAAAGTGGAACAAAACACCGAGCAAAAGGCCAAGCCTTCCACCATACCAAGATATATATGTGCATTAAATTAAATAGCAGATAATATTGTGATATGCCAAAATCCATGTTATCACATGGATACAACCTACACCTCCAACTGAGAACGCTATAAGAGGGGCCGAGCAGCGGTAACTTAGCCAAACAAGGTTTGCTAGGAAGTGGAGGGGTTAGAGGCTTTCATGGCAATGTAGGAGGCTTGACATTCAAGTGGTAGGTAATGCATAAGTAACGATAAGAGTGAGACATCTAGCAAAGAAAAAATAGTGTCAGGATCCGGATACGATCATCTTGCATGTTGCTTCTTCAGAGGGACAAAGAGCGGGGTCCTCGTAGTGGTACTCTTCTGGATCCTCGTACTCAGTTTCAACACTCGCGTCTACCCAAGAGAAACAACAACAATAAACATCCAACCAAGGTGCAATGCACAAACAAGATGATGCATGATTCATTTGAAGTATTTAACATGACAATCCTAAACTAGTCATGTTTCACATGCATTAGTTTAGTTGTTTGCAATTCTGGACAGAACCTCGTGTTAAGTTGTTTAAACATGCATGATCATGACAATTATGTAGGCTTCATGCAAAAACTATACAAATGCATATGCGGAACGTAAGAAACGGAGTTACGGTTCTCACGCTACACCCATGACAAGTTACGAAGGTAAAACACAAAGAAGGTCATGGGCTATTCCTTGGCATTCCAAGGTATCCACTGGTTAGGCAATGAAAAACCAACCACAATATAGTCAAAGATCAAGAAATTCCATGGAGTATAACCCCCACAAGTCACAAAACACTAAAACAAACAACCTGCCACAAAACAGCAACATAACAACTTTCACAGCCAATAACTAGAGCTACAGGAAGTCTCCAACCACAAACAAGGCATTGTCAGAAACTACATAGCATGCTTATCAAATTATCCAACTACACAATCTGGAATGGAGGCACACATCAATAAGCATGAATCTCACAAGTTGGCATGATGAAACAGATTTTAGGGACTTAGTGAAAATAACACTTTTCTGGAATCTGAGTTAAGCCGATAGCAAGTTGACAGGAGAAACTAATGGTGATATAGACCACCTATTGGCATGAAAAATAACAGGATGATAAAGGACAACATCTACTTCAAAACACTGGCACTGAGGTTGAGCTAATTCTCAACATATCACTTGGTAGCATCCACTCTTCATGGCATAAAAATATTAACAGATTCTTAGACTTAGAAATATTAGCATGCTTGAAAACAACAACATTTTAGTAGCTACTTTAGAGCATGGTTCCCACTCATATGCAAGTTTAACATGAAAAAAATAAATACCATGGCATTCTACTCATCATGGACTACCATATTCATGTTGGCACAATTATCATAGCATGCATGGATTAAATATAACAAAAATAACAAAATGGCACTTTGAGACAAAATGACATTTTGACAAACTTGCTCAAATGACCAAACAAGTCACACCAATGTATTCCTTGGGTGATTCTACCCCAAAATCATGTATCATACTCATATGTTTACATGGAGCATCATGGCAAAACACTAGATAGCAAAACACTACTCATTCCTATAAGTGAAAATTTACTATAAATGCACATATCCATAAATGCTCATACCAGATTTAGCAATTATATTAGAGAAGGAAATAACCCATTTAACACAATTCAACACAAACAAAATAAAAGAAAAAAACATTATATAGTAGGGGCCCACCTGGCATAGGCACTAGGGCTCCTTTAGTGAATGACAAGTGCGGCCAGGGCCCACTTGCCATACACACACCAGCACACATACACACATACACACTCTGCCACACACACACACACTCTGGATCCTGCTGGCCACAACAGATCCACACACACACACACACACACCACACACACAGGCACACACGCATGTAGCACCACAGCCACACACTGGATCCGGCTCACACACACATGATCCGCACACGGCACGCCACACCTAGCCAATGGAAAAAAGGAGCAAAAAAGGGGGGAAGCCGGGATCAAACCCGTGACCTTGCGGTCGTTTCCCCGAGCCGGTTGCCACTGAGCTACACGACGAATCACAACAGGAAGGGGGAAGAGCGCTACTAGTACTAACTGACTGCGCACAACTCTGACGAAACTGAATAAAAGGGCCACCGGTGATAGTAATCGGCGGCGATGACTCCGGTAACTACACGGGCCCTTTGGTGACGCGAACTGGCAGAAGAGAAGCGGGGATCTATGGGGTTTCCATTCCCCTACTCGTCTCGCGACGAGGAGGACGGAGGCGACCTCAAGGCCACGCCTTTCCGGCCGGCGGCGACGAACACTACGATGACGATGCAACGGGTTACGGCGAGGGAAGAATGAGCTGCGGCGATGGGCTGCTCACCGAGGGGCTGCCTGGAGATGAGGGAATGCGGCGACGGCGAGGAAGAAGAGGAAGAATACGTCGGTGGCGCCCAGCTCCCTTGCGGACGACAACGACGGTGAAGCGGCGCTGCGGGGAGGTGCTGCTCACCCCCTAGCACGCGTAATGGAACGCGGACGGCAGTGGGGAGCCACACGCCATCCTTTCGACAACGGGCGCCATCGGAGGCGACAACGGCGACCGATGGCCGGCGGAGCTCTGCTCTCTCTGAACTTACCTCTCTGCTCTCTCTCTGACAGAGAAGACGAAAGGGGAAGGAAGAGGGAGGAGGAGAGGGAAGCGGCGGCAGCGAGGGGAAGAAAGAAAACCCTAGGGATCCACGCCTATTGAAAGGGATGCCTCGACGTCCGTGAGCCCCTGACGGCGATGGCGTCGGCGCTCTTGGAAGCTCTCTCTCTCACAGACGAAGCGCTCTGACCGACGGGGAAGAACGGGAGCAGGTAGCCGTCTGCTATCTGGCTGGACCACGCGGGGGAAGAACCTGGGCCGAGAAAAGAAAGGAAAAGGCCCACTCTCTCTCGCAGAAAACTAAACCAGAGGGAGATCTTATTAATAAAAAGATAAATAAAACAAGAAAAAGCCTTCACAGAAAAATAAAAGGGTTTGGTGTAAAATAAAAATACTTTTGCACAAAAGGAAACGTGCCCTATTTAATAAAATTAACAAGTGGATTTTTAGAGCAAGCAATTTTAATCCTTTATAAAACAACAGCCCCTGTTTAATTTAAAACCCTAAAATCACAAAGCTCAAAACACCAAAAGAACAACACACACAAGCTCAAAATAATATATCCTACCTCTTGAACATTTTTAACAAATTTAATTAGCAAGATAATTCTGTTAAAGAATGAAAATAAGAATAAAAGGTTTTAGGTATTGGTATTTTGAAAATAAGAGAGAGGGGAGGAGGTTGATGCCCACTCATGCACACTCATACACAAGACCACTCACAACATCACAACAAGGACACATAGAAGCACCCACAAGATAATATGCATGACATGATGATGAGATGCATGATGCATGATGCATGAGACAATGACATTGCAAGGAGCAAACTCAATTCATACATCACATGACACATGGGTCCATGTAGGTTACAACGCCATAAAAGGCAGGGGCAGCACTTGGGCTGTCACACTTCTAGCCCACTGCTCGAGCGGACGCCCAGTCACTTGTCAAACATTGTGTGGGGTGTCAACTTTTTGCAAATCAAAGTCACATGCCCTCAACAGCTCTTTGGACTATTCCGATTACCTGGCCCTTCGCGGTTTGGGGGCTAGATATGGTCGGACCACTTAAAGGGGGGACCAAGAAGAATAAATACCTATTGGTCATGGTTGACAAGTTCACCAAATGGATAGAGGCAAAACATGTTAAATCAGCCAAGTCCGGACCAGTAATCGATTTTATATCCGACATGGTACACTGTTATGGCGTCCTGCATAGTATAATAACGGACAATGGATCCAACTTCACGGCCCAAGAGGTCAAAGACTCGTGCGCAAAAATGGGCATCAAGCTCTACGTATCAGTGTATCATCCACTAACCAATGGACAAGTTGAACGAGCAAACGGCCTCATCATGAGAGGTATTAAACCACGTTTGGTCAGATCTCTTCATGAGTCCGACTGTCATTGGGCGGAAGAGCTTTACTCCATTCTATGAGGCATGCGCACCACCCCGAACAGATCAACAGGATACACACTGTTCTTCATGGTCTACGGGACAGAAGCAGTCCTCCCCCGTGACATTATTCACAATGCACCAAGGGTGTGCATGTACGAGGAAAAGGAGGCCGGCAGGATGACCTGGATGCCCTAGAAGGAGAACACGACATAGCTTGGGCTCGCTCTACTTTTTACCAACAACAGGTCCGACGTTACCAGAGTAGGGAGGTCAGGGCAAAAGCGTATAACGTCGGTGAACTCGTCTTACGGCTCCTGAAGAAGCAGAAGCATAAACTCAACCCCAAATGGGAGGGCCCTTTCATAATCGACAAAGTACTCGCGGGAGGGTCTTACCTTCTTCGGAACCCATCGGACAACCACCTTGAACCAAACCCATGGAACGCAACTCTTCTTCGACGCTTCTATGGATAAACCGGTGTCGTCACACTCTTTACCCTTTACCTCCTTTTTCTTTCCTTTTTCCTTTCCCTCCCACCTTGATGTTCGCTAGGTTTGAACTTTTTTCCTTTCCCCCCCAAATCTATGTTCGATTCAACCGATCTTGTATTAACATTTTCGGCTTATACACTTAGTTGTTAAATCCGAACACATCACCTGGGGGCTTCTTCCCGAAGCCAATGCTTTTATACTTTGAGCATCTATTCACATTTATTGTGTACACGCGTTTCCCTTGTCGATTTTAAGCCATTATATGCATCAATTCAAACTAACATTTTTGCCAAGCTAGGTTGCCTCACTCCTGTGCTTACCCACTACGTTCCCGATTTTTCGGCTAGAGGGTAAAGGGAGCACCTCTGGGGTTGTTACGACCGGGTCATCCGGATACGTACCTCAGATGAGTGAAGCCAAAAGCTAGCTATCTTCAACAGACAATTGGTTAGCTACGATGAAAACAACAAATAATACTATGGTGGTTATCACCATTACTTGGGCTTCTTTCCTCACAAAAGCTATTAGTCGCATGCTAGCAGTATACGGCCTTACTACCTACGATTTGCGTAGCACCCTGAAGAAAGGTATCGATAGAGGTACTATTTTCTTCGGAAGATGTTTCTTACGCTAAGCTGTAATATAACATATCTTCCTGTGTGCTTTCTGTCCGTTCGCACCAAATGGTCGGATTGCCTGGTTCCCCGAACATAATTCGCTCCTCTTGAGTGATATTTTATAAGGAACACTTTCAAACTCTTAGCGCGGGAGGTCGAAGCCGATGGCCGGTTAAGACAAAGTTTAAAATACAGACGGAGCAATTCCTTGATTATTAGTACATAGTTACACATAATCATACATCTGGCTACTGATCGAGATTGTCTATTAAGGTGTCCACGGAGCAATCTTCTTGTGAGAGATGGGCAGCGGGCATCACTTGGTGGTACACCAAGTGAAGCGCCACTTCTTGCCCATCTGACCCTACCGGCCCAACCCGAGCCATACGCTCGGGGTTAAGGCTGGTATAACGGGTCTTGATCATCGCCCATGCCTCTCGTGCTCCCTCTCGGCAAGCCAATGTCTTCCATAGCTCGAACCTACTTCGGGATCCCTTGAATCGATCAACCAGTTCGGTCATCTCCTCCGGAGGTTGCTCGGTAGGCCACAACACGTTCACCATACTCTTCATGGCCTTCTGAGCCCACTCATGAAGGGCGGAAAACTCCTTCAGAAGGTTTCCCCGATGGGATCCGATCTCTTCTTCGGGACGCCCGGACAAGAAACCTATACATGAGTCAAGGCATGCCCATTATACTTCATATATAAGAAGTATTGTATGATGTTAGAATCAAACTTACCGAACATGCCCTTCTGTACTTTCTGGTTCTCTTCTTGGGCCTAGGCCATTGAGTCTTTAAACTCTTAATTTCTTCGGCCCGTTGTTTGTTTTCCGCCTGAAGGCGGTTCTTCTCTTCAAGGTATCGTTGCAAAATACGACAAGTGACCTCATGCTGGGACTCGGCGTACCGTTAAGATTCTCGGGCTACATCTAAATCTCTTTGCAATTTCCCTATTGATTCACCTGCTACAAAGTATCCTTGCGTCAGCATGCGAATATATACTAAGATCAGTAGAACAGGTATACTCACCATGTGCCTCCCGGGTAAAACTCTTCACGTGATCCAATTTGGCCTTCACGGTTTCCACCCGTGTGCAGCTTGCCTCCAATTCCTTGGCTAGTTGTTCTACAATAGCAGTAAGACAATACGAGGACCCTTAATTCGGTCGTTCCGACCAATTTAAGGCTCGGGGGCTACTGGGTTTACATGGGTGTTCGGACTTTTATAGCTGATTACTCACCTATAGGCTGGACGATATCAGTTTCATGGCCTCCCCGAACCCAGCTCAGGCAGCTCCAATGTGCGTGTCCGCCGAGCATAGAGCATTAAACTCTTCTTTGCAGAGCACTGAGTGGCGCAGGGCTTCTCATCGTTGCCGATGATTCATAGCGCTCTCTACCTCGGATTTGGTAACTGACATCGCATCCCCGGAGTCTTCAGGGGCCTGATTGACCGTAGGGACCTCCGCAGCGGGTTCGGCGTGAGCAGAAGATCTGGAATTTTGAGCGCCGACGGACACCCTGGCAACATCCTCGGCAGAAGATGGCTGAATTCTTTGCCTGAGTATTTAGACATAAGGTCTCTTGTGAGGCTCTATCAGACGCGATAATAAATTAAAACAACCGAACAAAGTACCTTTGAGTTGAGCGAGTGGGCAGCCTTTTCCCCATGGCTGGCTCATTTGATGGATCCTTGTTACTTTCCGGTCCGGGCATTGCCGCCGTAGCCGATGCATGTCGCGCAAACCGGCGACGCTTGGAAGGAGGAGCCGGTGCATTTGGGTTGTTGGAGGATACTTGCCTTTTGCGGGATGAGTTTTTCTTCTTCTTCTTGCTTATCGCAGGGGAAGGGAATGATCCGGGATAATCGACTATAATAGCCACCTTGGAGCGATCGAGGATCTCCTAGTAGAAACCCCCGTCTTCAAGCTCAATTGTCAGATCCGGGTCATCACGAAAGCCCGGATCGTCATCACGACAATAGTCCTTGGGTTGGGGGCCGAACAGTTAACTGTCTCGATGAAGCTCCTCCATTCATGTTCACATAAGTAAAAGACTTCGGTAAAAAAAGGGTAAATTGAAAACCCAAATTATGGTGTGGAGTTGAAAGGCTCACCCATTCAATGGGATTGTGACTTGAGTAACCCTCCTTGGCCGGCATCCGAACAAAATCTTCTTGCTCCCCCTTGTATAGGACGACAAGTGCGGCGGTTAATGCTATTTGATCGGCAGGGCCCAGTCGTCGGGAGCGAGTGGTGTTGCTTGTCCCGTTGTAACACCACAAAGGGTGTATTCTCTGCTGAAGAGGCTGAACGCACCGGGTGATGGCGGCAGCCATGACATCTATCATGGTCAACTTGTGATGGGCTAGTACCCTCACATGGGCTGCCAAGCATTGCACTTCAATGCCATCCTTTTGGGACGAGCTCTTCGGTCGCCAGTTGTACCTCTTCTTCAAGGGGGCGTCGAAGTATTTGGGCAAACCCCTCCGAGCTAGATCGAATAGGGGGACGTCCTCGATATTAAACTATTCCAAAGACCATTCTTCGAACTCCTTCGGTGTTCCCACTAGATTCCCTGCCCTCACTATGCGGCATATTTTGGCTCCTCCGACCTCCAAAATTGTCTTGTCCCGAGTACGAGGGACGAGGCAGAAGTACTTCCTCCACAATTTCAAAGTGTGCCTCGCAGCCCAGAAACATCTCGCAAAGGGCGACGAAGCCCGAGACATGCAGAACAGACCCTGGGGTAAGGTGATGGAGCTAGATCCCATAGAACTCCAATAACCCCCTCAAGAATGGATGAATGGGGAACCCGAGACCCCGCAAAAGGAAGGGCACGAAACATACACGCTCCCCCTTTTGTGGATTGGGGAAATTTTCCACGAAGGCTTCGCCGTTGATTGAAGACAAGCCGGTGCGGGTAACTGCTAGATCCGAGGAAGGAAGGTACCCTTGGATATCGAGGTTGTGCAGTCGAAGAAGGGATACAGAACAACTTGCCCAATCCCTGGGACAGGATCCGTAAGGGCACGAGGAAGAGCTTGGGGCGCTCGCCATGTTCTTGTGGTGATCTCTCGCTGAAGGTTTTTTCTAATGAGGAGGAAGAAGAGGATGTGGCTTAGACCACGATTCAGTGTGTTTAAATTAGTGGTGCCTCCGTTGTGGAGGGGCAGTCTTGTAAAAAGCCGTTGAACCGCTCGTCTCCCCACGGTGCGTGAAAATCGAGAAACGCCGACGATTATTACAATGAACCAGGCGAGCTCGTGACGCTTGGGATTTCGCCGATGACATGATGGTTGCCGAACAAGAAGGGATAGAGGGACTTGCCTCATAAGCCGAAGACTTTGACGCACAAGACTGTCCGAATATACCTCGGCGTTGGAGGCTAGTCCGGGGGCTACTGAGGGAGTCCTGGTTTAAGAGATCCTCGGATAGCCGACCTATTTCTCATGGGCCGGACTATGTGGGCTGCCGGATGAGCATTGGATGATCGAAGGCCCCGTCGCTAGGGTGGAAGCTTCAAGGAGCCATGGCGTGTCCTCCAAGTTTTCGACAATAGATAGGCGTGTTTTTTCCTTTGATGTGCAGCTGACCATATGTAAACCCTAGGTACCCTCGGCGTCTATATAAGCCGGAGGGTTTTAGGTTGTGAGAGAGGACAACTCATCTAGGGTTTAGCTACACGATCTCGAGGTAGATCAACTCTCTAACCTTCATATCATCAGTATAATCAAGCAGGACGTAGGGTCTTACCTCCATAGGAGGGCCCGAACCTGGGTAAACATCATCTCCTTCGTTCCCTGTTACCATCGATCCTAATCTCACAGCTCGGGACCCCCTAGCCGAGATCCGCTAGTTTTGACACCGACACCGGAGACCCCTAGTTTGGTTTCGTCCTAGGCCGCATTGGACAACCCGTAGAGGATTACACAAAGACTCTCGAAAACCTGGCGTACAATATAAGAACACGGCTCGTGGGGGAATCTACCTCCACCTATGCAGCTGACCAAGATCTGTAACCCTAGGACCCTCGGTATGCTATATAAGCTAGGGGACGGGTTCGTAAATAGACACATTACAATCCTTCGGTACTTTGCATGTATTCTGTACACACCCCAATATATATACACATGCACTACATAGGGTATTATCTTCTCCTTGAGAGCCCAAACCTGGATAGAACCTTGCCCCTATTACCTTCGTGCCAAGTCAGCTAGCTAGAATACCCTACCCAGAGATCTGTCGAATTAAACTGATACTGGTGGCCCAGGCATGTCCTGCTGGGTGAACACCATGGCTTGATGGGAGTTCATATCAACACTCAGATCGGTTCCGGCATGATCTTTGTGCGGGGGCAGATGTTTGTCTTCGTTGTCACCAACTCGACCGGCCACCTCGGCCAGGTAGAGACCTTCACTTCAGGTCGCATCATCAAATTCAGCAATCCGAGCACTTTGCGGTTTCCCACAGAGAGCTGGTCCTCCAGGGTTTGGCATCTTGTCGGACCCAGGAGCAGCAGGAGCCGGTTCTCCCACTCTCGATGTCAGATCAAATTTTGGAGCAGCCGGAGGAGGTCCACTTCTTCGGCCCACCCATCAACCATCTCATCACCAACGTTGAAGATCTCAATGGCGTCCTCGAGGGCGCAACTGGGGAAGCTGAAGACATGGAAGAGGAACTTCGTCAAAATAAAATATCCAGGAGACAATATAAAATAAAAATATGACACATTACCTGCGATAAATATAGACACAAGGCTAGGAGGGTAACTGTAACTTCTCAGTATATTTGCCAGCAGGTAACGTGACATATTTTATTTTATCAAAATTATAATATGGACGTAAATGGTTTCTTTGAAAACTTGGACTGTCAAACCTGTATTTAACACGTGATTTACCATATTTTCCTCTCCTTTTGGTCAACAACTTAACATCGTCTACTTGGTTGATAGTCTGCTCTGTTGTTTCAACTAGAAGACTTTAATTACAGTTGATCTATCTTTGTTTTTTCTCTCTTTGTGATAGAAAGCTTCATCTTTGCTTACAAGTTTTGCTAGTGTTGTTTTGTCCATGATGCCTTAATTCGAATAGACACAAGGCTAGGAAAGTAACTTTAACTTCTCAGTATGTATGTGCATTTCCATTTCCTTTAATATGTTTCCAATGTTTTGCTGACTTATATTCTGCTATCTGTGCTCTTTGTCAATAGGAACATAAAAGAACAAGAGTACTCACTGCCAGTTGATTAGAAAGACTAACATAACATAGATGATCTTTTTCCTGCTCGGCGAGATGTATTTAATCAGTTACTGCTTACTGCCTTCGATGGATCGACGTTAACGTCATCATCATCATCAGAATGTTTGCTTTTGATCCACCTCATTGGATGGACAAGTCGGGCGACATTTTCCTATCTATAGCTCCGTATTTCTGACCTATTTAGTTTGTGATCAGTTATAGGTAAACTAGGAGCCACATCTACTTTTAAACTCAGGTGTGGACGTGTGGTTGTTTCATTGGCGGCACAACAGCGCAACAGTCGGTTGCGAGGAGGAAGATGGGAAACCAGAAATCTATGGCTAAACATTACCAAGCAGGGGGCTGCAATGCGGTCTTATCAGGGTACGCATTATCTTTCGTTCGGGGTCTGTGGTGATAGCATATAGCATGATGATGATAGTGGTTTGTTTAGAAAACCGCGCGTGAGAGAGGGGTCATGGTATGGTTCTTTACAGGGAAATGAAGCCTTGAGTGTGTGAAATGAAACTGGTCACTGTTGTTTTGTCTATTGTAAAAATGTTAGCGGTTTAGCTGTTTGTAAGGAAATGAAGCAGCGTCAAGAAATGTTGCTTAACCGAGTCATATCCTGTGAATAAAAGAGAACAATATCTTTCAATGCGCAGTGTAATCTCTCTCTCTCCCTCCCTCCCTCCCTCCCTCCCCCTCTCTCTCTCTCATTTGCCTCATAAAATTTATCTGGAAGCTCACTCTCGAGAAAACAAATGCACCTATTTTGCTCAAATCTACACTCGCATAAGCTGATTCTGAGCTCAACAATGACCAAAATCGACAAAACAACTGGAAAAGGCATCTATCCAGCACTGTAATTGAAGAACTTCCACTGTAAAGAGCAAAATATAAATCAAACTTAAATATGGTTTTAATCATTTGCCAAAGCTAAACCTGTGGTTCTTAAACAATCAAAGAAATTGTTTAACAATAGGAGTGCCCCCAATACCCACTTTCAAAGTTCTCATAGCTTTTACATCTAGGCTCCAGTGTTTTCCAAAGACACAATATGGTGTTGCTTGTTTATATATCAAGGTGTCACTGCTTCCTCGACAATGACAGCACAGGCAGTATCAAACATCTTCAAGTTGAAGGCAAGAACTACTGTACAAATGACCAGCATTCTTCCTCAAAAGAGAAAATAAAAGCTACTTATTATCCTATCAAATAACATAATTTACACGTGGACTAAAATGCCGCACGATAATAGCCACAGGCCATGCACATGTGTGGGACCAGCTAATCGGCATAAAAATGCTCCAAAGCTGTAGTGTACGCAGTTCAGCACTTCAACCTGCTCTAGTCAAGAAAAAAGGCCACCATATCTTTCAGGCTGCTCTTCTTTTTCGCCACAGGCAACCCCTGCACTTGCGCGACAGTCTTCTGCCAGTCGGTTTTCCGCCGCGGCGCAAGATTCACATTCATGGTCCTTGGTGCCACAGCCTCGGGTTTATTTTCATGGGCTGCAGGTTCACTATTCCACAGGGGTCCCAGCAATAAGTTCATCATATCCTCAGCGACATCACCGGTCATCTTGATACTTGATAGACACTCTGGCTCTTCATGTCTATTGTTCTTCTCTATGCTGTACTCGCTTGGAGTTCCATCTGTTGTAGTTGCTGTGCACTGCGTCAATCCCTCTGTCGACCAAGTGCTTGATGCTGATCCTCCCGTATCAGCTGAAGTAGAGACTGGAGGACGTGGAGGATGCTCTTCATATCGGGCTGTCTTTGTGGTCCGTACGCTTTGTAGCTTCCCTTTATCAGCATTTACAATCTGCATCATGTAAATGCATCAGAATACCTTCAGTGGTATACTCGGTTACTTAAAGCAAAACTTTGCTAAGGATTGCCAGTTTACTAGGGAGACAGACAATGTAAAAACAATGATGCGAAAAGTTGGTAAATTATTTTCTATCTCGCAATGAAACTAGTGCCTCAGTTCAATGGAGAAGATGTCATTAGCACTCATAATAAGTCTCCTATTAAGCTTCAGTTTAGGCACAGAAGTTAGAAATGATACATCATGCTTAATCATGTCTTCAAACTAATAATAGGGACTGGACTGAGGAAAAAGTTTGCCTACACCGTGCATGTTTGCCGGTTGAGAGTTGCATGACATATTATCAAGGTGCAAGCCAGATCGGTCCATGAGAAGTATTCACTAGGGTCACTCCTAAGCATAGTGGGGCCATTGCCTATTGGCAAAGGTCATTTATTTCCAATTATTTCTATAAAACAAGTAATGAGTTGTACTGGATCTGCCTGCGTTAATCAACAATAAAGCTAATATATTGACATGCACTGAATAATTCTCAGATGTTCGGTGAATTAGTGATCAGGAAGCAGCGTTTTTTAAGGGGAATTGCATAACAACACCAAAAGATGTGTCAAACCTGAAGGCAAGTAAAACAACAAAAATGCAATAAGAATTATGGTTTACCTCTTCAGCTATGCTCACAAGATCTTCCACAGTAAGCTCTATCTCATCATCAGCTGTACCTGATGACAATGCTTCTGATCCAACATTATCCAGCTTTTGTTTCCTGCTATTCTTCGGAGCAGCTCTGCTAGTCACTTTTGTCACATTCTTACGAGTTGTTTTCTCAATTTCTTCAAGTTCATCTTTGGCAGAAAAATCAGCACCATCGCGCTTTCTTCTGGTCTTTTCTCTACCCTGACATTGTTGCAAAGTTCTGGAATTGCCAGCACTAAGCTCCATCTCATCATCAGTTATTCCTGAGGACGATGCATCTGATCTCACATCCTCCAGCATCCGTTTCCTGCTATTCTTCGGAGCAGCTCTTTCACTGACTTTCCTCTCATTCTTGCAAGTTATTTTCTCGATTTCGTCACATTCATCCGTGACAGCACGATCAACATCTTTGCCCTTTCTCCTGGACTTCTTTTTATCCTGGCATCGCTGCAACGCTTTCAGTCCACCGGCATCCTCTGTATCCACAATTTTTCTCTTCCTTCTGATGGGCTTGGTCTCATCTAGAGCCCCCGATAGCTTATCAGATTCCACCGCCTTCTTATTCCGATGCTCAGTCTTTGACACCTCATTACTCGAGCAGGGTTTCATCATCCAAGCAGGTAGACATCGCCGATTATCAGGGCATGCTTCAGCCATCTTCAAAGACAGGCCAACTAAGTATACACAATCCCTTGAGTCTGAACTACCCAGTCTCAGTAGCAAAACAAATCAAGAAACTGATCGCAATTTTGTGGACGAGACGATCTGAACTCTGAAACAATCAGCACCTGCACAAGAATCAGAGCCTTAATAAACTATATGTCGAATTTTCTCGTCGTAAAAAAACTCCCGTCGCCCCTCAGACACCGCACTACGAAGAAAGAAAGAAAGAAAAAAAGAAAGAAAGAAGGCGAAATAAAAGAAAGGGGGCCTAACCCGATCTAACCCTAGAACCCAAGAAGCAACGATTTTCCCCCGCTCTGAAGGCCCCAAGACTCGATCTTTCTGATGGATCGACGCCGGGGGGCTCACCGGCATCTGACCCCGCCCCACCTTCTTCTTAGCTGGTTGAGGGGAGAGGGAAAGCGAGGAAAGTCGGGTGTGCCGCGTGGCCGTGGCCGTGGGATTACCTCAATCAAGGAGCCTACGTGGCCAACGGTGCGGTATAGAATTGCCGCAGTGGTTGGTAGGAGCTCCGGTCAGTGAGGCCCTAGGGCGGGGCGGAGCGGCTCGCCCAAGGCCGGCGGAGGAGGAGACGGCGGATTGGGATTTGGAAACTGTTTATGTTGCCTTGACCATAGACTTCGAGAAAAGGAAGGGGTTCATGGATAACTTGAAAGTCGGAGTAATTAAAAACGGCCCCAACGGCTCATTGTCCCGTTAGTATGGGTGAACTTTTCGAAGGTCCAAGAATTTCATGGTTCGAAATTTCTACTTTTCCTTCTTTTTTCCTTGCGTGATTGTTTTCTTATATTGTGTACGAGAGGTGTTCTAGACAATGTGTTAACAATGAAGAATCTGCTATTATGTTCAGTAAGAACAGTAAGAACAGCTCGGTTCGATCCAAGGAAGATGTGAAGAAGGTACTGAGTATTGGTAGTGAAGCATACAATGAGAAATATCTGGGCCTTTCTATGTATATTGAGCGATTCAAGAGGCGGACGTTTGCCTACATCAAAAACTCCATTTGGAACCATGTGCAAGGTTGGAATGAAAGAATGTTATTTAAGACATGGTAAAGAGATTCTAGTAAA
The DNA here is from genome assembly GCA_022496015.1 of Hordeum marinum. Taxonomy (NCBI): domain Eukaryota; kingdom Viridiplantae; phylum Streptophyta; class Magnoliopsida; order Poales; family Poaceae; genus Hordeum; species Hordeum marinum. The sequence continues at coordinate 211,819,041 of CM039672.1, read as the reverse complement.
AGGTGTTGCGCAGGCGATCCCAACCTTTACCATGTCTGTTTTCTACCTAACCAAAACTTTTCTGTGACGAATTGAGTGCTATGATTGCACGCTATTGATGGAACCAACAATATAGTGATAACAAGATCCATTGTGTGAGGTGGCCAAGGCTAACACGATCAAAGGGAAGAGGAGGACTTGGTTTTAGGGACATTCATGATTTCAATGTTGCAATGTTAGCACGGCAAGCCTGGCGCCTGCTCCAAGAACTTGAGAGTCTATGTGCACAATTGTTGAAGACACGGTATTATCCAAACTACTTCATATTGGAGGCGACATTAAGTGCGAACATGTCTTATGCATGGCAGAGCATCACGCGCGGGATTGAGCTTGTGAAGCAAGGGATGATATGACGAATTGGGAATGGAGAGAATGTTCAGATTTGGGAGGACCCATGGATCCCGAGACCTTGGTCGAGGAAGGTAATCACGCCAAGAGGGGGGAGCTTATTGACGAGAGTATCGGAGCTTATAAACCCAATTTATGGGCAGTGGGATGAGGAGTTGATAAGTGATATGTTTTGGGAGGAGGATGCTGCATTATTCATGCAAATGCCGTTGCGGGATGGAGCTGAGGATTTTCTATCATGGCACTTCGATCCAAAAGGAGTTTTCTCAGTCCGACAAGCATATAAACTAAAAAGAACCTCAAGTGAGCAGCAGGCACAAGGTGCAGAGGCTGTACCTGAAGTGTTGAACAACCTGAACGCCGGAGGTGAAGATAGATGGAAGCGGATAGGGAAGATGCCATGCCCTGGCAAGGTTCGACATTTCATCTGGCGGATGGCACATAATACACTTGCAACAAAGGACATATTATGTAGAAGAGGTCTGACAATCGAAAACCATTGATGTTTCATGTGCAACTCTAGGAACGAAACCGGAAAACACCTGTTTGTTGAATGCAAAGAAATAAAGCAAGTGTGGTGTGTGGAGGGAGCTGCATCTCGAACATGTCAGAATGGAGTTATCTATTTGTATGAGCATAGGAGAGACCCTTGATGTGTTGTGGCAGTTGCTGGAGAAGGATTGAATGCTTGTCATCGTCATGTGGTGGCTGTGGTGGACACAGAGGAATAAAGTTCGGGAAGGAGAAAAGCCGTTGGAGGCTTCTCACTTTTCCTTTAGAGCTGCATGTACAACGATGGAATATCAAGGGTGCTTCTGTAAGGTGGCCAATCCGCCCTTGGCTCGGTAGTGTTGGTCTCCGCCGGCACCAAATCATCTAAAATTTAATGTCGATGGGGCCTTCACTGCTAATGAGGGGCGTGGGGGTTGGGGCATGATTGCCCGTGATAGCAATGGAATAGTAATTGCTGCACGTGCTGCACGTGTTGTTCATGCCGCGGATGCTTTTAGCACAGATCTCCATGCTATTGAGAAGGCCATGGATCTAGCTGCTGAGCTCGGCGTTGTGCGTCTGACTATTGAGATGGATGCCCTCCTGGTTTCTCAAGCCCTCAACAGATGTACACAGGACAACTCAAGAGATGCCCATGTGATTGAAGATGTAAAGGTCCAATCTAGATTGTGGTTCTCATCATGTCCCTTCGACTACTGTCCAAGAGAGGCCAACATGCCTGCTCACCATCTTGCTAAGTTAGGTTCCTCACTCCATGTTGGAGAAGTTCTTGTTGTTGACGATGATGTTCCGGCTCATATTGCTGACTATGTAATGGGCGATTTAGCCCAAACTGTGCATTAATAAAGCTGTTTGCTTGACCTAAAAAACATATGCACGCACGAGTAACTGGCAAGATAGCAAAACATGTGTCTTTTGTCAACATTACGAGTCTATTAAACACTTATTTTTTAAGTGTAAATTTGCTCGTGTAGTCTAGGCCATAGTTCAAATAGCTTCAAATCTATACCCCCCATGTAGTGCGCATAACATGTTCGGCAATTGTCTGCGGGTATTGATAAACAATTTTCTGCACATGCGGGCGGCTGCCTTATGTTGGGCATTGTGGCTTATCAGGAATGATATGGCTTTTAACAATAAATCTATTTTATCTTCTGTGCAGATTATTCATGCATGTACATGATGACTTCATCCTTGGTCTATCCTGTAGAGGCCGGAGGACGAAGACCTTTTTATGATGGCGTCTACATGGTTGGAGGATACGGCCAGGGAGGTTTCTCCTAACATGGATGGCCGTGTAATCTATGGATAGGATTTGCCCTATCCTAGGTTGGACTTATTTATTTTTGCTGTAAAACAATTTTTATTTTTGGGTTTGTTGGACTTGTTGGTTGTGTGCATCACGCTATGCAAAGGCCGGACATTCTTTCAATGTGGTTGTATCACCTCGATATATCAATTGAATGAAATGTTCTTTATCGAAAATACGCACACAGACACTTTACCCTTATAAGCACCTCCAAGAGCTTGAGCCGTTTCATCAACTTGAGACTGAAGGAGTCACCTGAACGTCTTTGTAGTCGATAGGAATGTCACCTCTTATTGAACGACAACTCGCCAGAAAGTCTGAGATAAATTTAGAGGAATGTGAGCACTAGCGTCAAGTCTAAAACTTGACCCTAATGAGTTGGACCTATAAAAAAGGGATTTTTATTTCTGTGCCCCTGGTCTCTTAGCTCTACTCATTTATCCTCACGCTCTTAACTTTTGCTCACTTTTCCCCACTCCCTTGCCTGAAACCCTCAGAACGGGTTACAGCGGACGTTGTCGTCGGGTCAATGCCTCTGACCGTTAACACTGACGAGTGGGGCCGCTCCCGCACATGCAGCTGACCACGATCGTGGGGTAGCGCGTGTCCATGGGACTTGCCCGAAACGTCCCATCATATAAAGAGGGGGAACCACCTCCCGATGCATCGCCCCTACCATTTCCCCCAAATCCCCTCCCTACCGCATCATCTTCCTCTCTCCCACCGCGTCGTCTCGCTTTCCTCCACTGCCTCCACAACACTGTCTCGCTCTCCCCCACCGCAACCTCTTCCTCACATTCATTGCCTCCATCTGTCCGATGGCGGACACTCATGGTGACGTCGGAGTAGCGGTCGGGGATCTAGTAGTGGAGCTGCAGGGTGCGGTGACCACAGATAAAGTGAAGGACGTTGGCGGCATCCATGGCGGTGCGGGGAAACTTGCAACCACTACGGATGTGGATAAGGAGGTGGCGGGCTCTGCCTCAGCGCTGCTGAAGCTTAAGGTGACGGTGTCGAGCGACACACTCCATCCCGATGCGCAGCCTGGCGAGGAGCAGGAGGTATTTGCACTTGCTTGTTAGTTCCAATATTTAGCTTGTAGAGTTAGTTGCATTGGTTAGATTGTGATTTGTACGGTAGTACAGATGGTTAGAGTAGTTGGTTTGACGGATGGGCCGGGGTTTTCTGTATGGGGGGGGATTGGGGTTTTTGTACTAGGGTTTTTTGGATTACATTCTTTGCAAAAATGCTAGATAGATCTGTATGAGAGATAGGGATCTCTGTGCTTCAATGCTACACAGATGTATGCTTATTAGATTTTGTTTTTAATGCTCATAGATTGTTTTTTTAATGCTACAAACATGTATGCTTATTAGATTGGGTCTCTATTAGATTTGTTTTTGAATGCTACTCAGATTGGGGTTTTGAATGTCATATGCCCAAATGAAATCCATTGATTAAAAATTTATTTGATTTATTAGTATATAAATTTGTCCATAGTATGTACTTATATTAGCTCTATTGTTCAATGTGTGTGCATGACAATGGAAGATGCAAATAGGATCATAGTATATTAGCCCTATGATCAATGTAAAATGCATATCTAAATTTTCAATGGGTGTAATTGTATATTCAGGAGGATGATGGTTGGGGAAAAAGAGGAAGCCTGACCTTACTGACTTCAAGGACCCCTACGATCTAGGGTATTGGAACGATGAAGAGTGTGAGGTAAGCCTGCTTGAATTTTAGATTGTTTATTTACCCTAGTTCCTTTGACATGGTGTATATGAAGCTATAATGTATATATCTAAATTCATTCGTGTGTGCAGTACATCTCTGTAGAAGATGTGGATGTGGACGAGGGCAACTTCACGTCCTTTAAAGCAAAGGAAGATGAGAAGATCAGGGCCAAGGGAGATGATTACTACTACAAGAGCAGGACCAAAATTTGGCACTGCCCCTACTGCACCACCAAGGCAAAGCCAAAGTCCGGCTGCTTCGTTCACCTTCTAGCTCATGCAGAAGATGTAGCCATCCACGACGAGGACTACAAGATCAAGGGCCAGCATGCTGCCCTCGCGAAAGTCCTGACTCCCATTCCCAACTAATTAATGATGTGATGATGTGTTTTAATGTGAACTTTGTGTGTTTGGTTGTTTGGGAACTTTGTTTGTGAACTGGATGTGTTCTATGGATGGTATGGTACTATGTAGTCTTCTATATATGCATGTGGCTATCTATATTGCTTATTTGTGTGTTTTTAAATTTGTCTGCTATGATTTGTTTCAGTGTTTATTTTCAAAGTGTAGGTGCTGCAATGATCACACATGTTGTTTCAGTGTTGCTTCACTGATCAGACATGCTACAAAGAATAAGAAAAAAGAGCAAATAGTCCATAATTTATCAAATATTCCAATAATAGAGCAAAAAACAACATTTGAATGAAGATGTAATGATTTTTGTAATAAAGGAGTACAAAAATTGTTTGTCTCATGTTTATAATCAAATGCATGCTTTTTCCCACCACCATGTCTCATTATCTGATGTTTTGAACTGACATTCGACAAGACAGTATAAATTCAATAAAATGCAAAAAAAACTTGGCAAACTATCTATGTTTGTGTAGGAGATCATGTGTGCAAAATTTGAGGTGATTTAGAGGAGGTCAAAGAAATTTGAATTTGAGAAATGTGCTCCAAATGAGCTCCCAGGCTAGGGTAAACAACCCATTTGTAATCAAGTTTTTTTGGACCTACTCTAAATGAGCCAAATGTTTTTTATTAACACCTATTCAATCTATATAGTGTAGATTTGAAGTCTCACTATTTTTTGAATTAATCTTCATATTTTTACATTTTCTTTTGAAAAAATATGCTTTAATATAAAAAATATTAAAACACGTTTAAAATATGAAAATGGAAAACTAAGTTCAGATCCTTCTTATTCACTTTGAAATAAAGCTTTGGTGATTTTTTTAAATTTTTCAGACACTGTAGATAACCCTACCTCCTCTCCTTGAACTCTATGAAATCTTGTACATGATAGTTCATATGTGTGAAGGTTTTCTCATGAAAATGATCATACACCAAGTTTAAGATTTTTGCTTGGTAACATGTCACATAAGACAACATTGTGCGCAGGTTTTATATATTTTTTGATTTTTTTAAATAATGGTGCTCATTTGACCTCGATCGTGCCAACTAGGTTTTTTTTCATGAAAATGACCATAGACCAAGTTTAGTATTTTTCCTCGTTAGTGTGTCTTATAAAACGACAAACGGTAAAGGTTTCATATTTTTTCGATTTTTTTAAATTAGTTATGCTCAGTCAAAGCCTTCGAAACCTCATTGACCAGCTCAAAACCCCTCTAAACCCTGCGTGGTTTCGCCTAACCCTAGCTCCGAACGTCAGCCATCCAATCATACCCTAGCACCAAGCGACAACCTTCAGATGTGGTCTTCTAGAAGGAATTCGGTGGGCAGGCTGCATGTAGGCTCCGCGTCGTTGGATCACAAGGACGGCTCCGTATCATTGGATCGTGGGGCAATCCACGAGAGGCGATCCTATTGGTTGTGCTCGGCTGCTTGCCATCACTGACTCTGCGAAGAAATGGATCCTGTCTGTCGAATTTTTATTGGGCCCAAAAGGAAATCAAGCTCTGGTTGGGCCGTCGAATTGCGTCATTTTTTTGCATCGTTCGCTCTGTTTTTTGTGAACGTGCTGGCTCTATTTCTTGGTTGCATTGTTTGACATTACACAACAATTGACATTGTGTAGAAAATTTAGTTCTTTTTGTTCTATACAAATGCAAAATGACCAAATTTATAAGGGCCAAATTTATTTTTATCATGAAAAATGGACACAAACTATTCAAAAATTGTCTCTTTTTGTTCATATAGTATATTTTTTTGGGATTTTTTGACGTATTTATTCATATATTATATATGACCATGGATTCCCACGCGTGCAATTAGCTTCTTTTTCTTCTTCTTTTCAAACCACCGTTTCCCACGCGTGTACACTCCCGATGCTGCGGTGGGTTTGAAAATGGGCTACTTCACATTTGACCCCGTTATTGCCACGACCAAATAACACATAGCACTACGACTATTTAAGCCACCCTCTGCCTCTGCCATCCCTCATCCATCTCCCATCCTCTGCCATCTTCCCTTCTTGCTCTTCGCCCCCTTCTCCTTCTTGTGCATATCCCTCAGCCATGCAGTACACCGGAACAACCTACCGCTTCCCACCCACTGTGCCGGAGAGGCTCTATCCTACCGGCGTGTACGTTGAGCGCACACTACGTGTGTGGGAGATATCAAGGTGGACGACCGCAAGGAACTTCACCGAGTTCTTCCTTGGGGCCGGCTACAGACACGGATCTCCAACGATGTTCCGCGTCGAGGAGGTCATCCAAAACGGGGTGGTGGTTGCTCTCCTTGCCCACTTCACCAACACAATCGATGCCTTCTACCTCCTCGGCCGGGTGTTTTGGTGTGGCTGCGAGTTCATCGCTTTCACCACCCACAACAGGTTCATGGATTACACCAACATCTTCCTCACCGCGACGCGCATGCACACTCTTCCGTACCCAATCGACAATGCCCCGGAGGAGCAGTGAAAAGGGCGCCCGGAGGAGGAGCGAGGTGGAGAAGGCGGTGGCTAGGGTTCTAAACCTTCTATCTTTTTTTAATCTATGTTATGTTGGAGTTGTTATGGGCTTGTTGGACCTTTTCTTAAGTTCTATTATTAAGTTTTCTGTCTATTATATTATTAAGTTCTTCCTAGTTTGAACAATGTGATCGTGCTATGGGCTTGTTAGCCCTATCTACATATTGGGACTACATATTTGTTGATTGTTTTCTTAGAGAGATCGCTTTGTTAGTAAGGTTCCCTTGTTAGTAACCACCTAGTGCATGCATCCACAACGAACACTTCTCTTTTTTTACACAAGCCACAAATATGTAGCCACATAGCTAGAAGAGAGGAACCAGCGGCATTGACCGTCGCTGCATCCGTGGCGGCTCGCGTGCAAGAAAGCTGCTCGGTCAGTGCATCGTGGCGGACGCATCGGCGCATGCAGGCTCGGTCCGCGCATCGTGGCATCAACGCATGCAGGCTCGATCGACGCATGCAGGCGGGCTTTGGTGGGTGCATGCATAGTAGGCTTCTGTCCTGGTGGCGCGCGCAGGCGTTTAATGCAAGGGACGGCCCAACGGTCGAACAGCGGCACCACCCACCGCGCCCCCACTTGTCAGGTCCAACAAACGACATAGTTCAGCGTGGTCCCACTCGTTAGAGTTAACGGTCAAGCCTTTGACCCGACGACAACATCCGCTGTGACCAGTTTTGAGGGTTTCTGGCAAGGGAGTGGGGAAAATTGAGCACAAGTTAAGAGCGCGGGGATGAATGAGTAGAGCTAAGGAACCAGGGGCACAGATGTAAAAAACCCATAAAAAACTAATCATCCTATGCTGATTTTTGTATTGGCAAATGGTAAATGTAGGAAATTTGTTGTTATAAAAGGTGGGAAATTTTGGGATTTTGTTCTCTAGGAAAACGTAAAGCAACTATTGGCAATGACAAATTCAGCACGATACAGAAAATATGAAGTGCCCTATATATATATATATATTAAGATGTGCCCTGAGAAATAAACTTTCCTTAGTGTATGTTCCCTCCATTTCATTATGTACTATTTATAGATTTTTGAAAAAGTGAAATTGTACAAACTTTGATCATTTTATATACAAAAATATGTACACTTAAAATACCAAATGCATATCATCGGATACATCATCCGTTATATTTTAACATTGTATATGTTTGGAATTGTAAATATAAATATTTTCCACTATAACTCAATCAACGTTTGTTTGGTTTGACTTTTTAGAATTTCTATAGGCACTACATGATGTAGTGGAGGGAGTATAATATATTACGCAAACACGTGACAAATTTCCATGAATTTTAGGGGTGAAACAATTTGTTATAGCTTTGTCAAATAAATAAAGATTGGCATGCTATGTACAATGAAACAACCATGATGCAATTAATAAATTTTCATGGTCTAAATAGTAAAATGTCGAGGTTTAAATAATAAAAGTGTCATGCTACAACAATGTCATAGTCTGCAAAATATGTGTCATAGTCTACACAATATGTGTCATAGTCTATTTAAATAATAAAGGTATAAAAATCAAGGTCTAGTTAATAAAATCGTCATAGTTTGCAAAATATGTGTCATGCCACCATCTAAAACTACCATTGTCCACTTAATAGGGTCGCCATAGTCTAACTAATAAAATTGTCATGGTCTAAATAATAAAAGTGCCCTGCTACCTACAATGAAATTACAATGGCCTAATTAACAAAAGTGCCATGGTTTGAACAATAAAAGGATCAATATGGTCGATGAGGGATGAATAGATGATTAACATTTTAGTATTTTTCCAATTTTAGTGGATACAACAAGAATATAGGTTATATAGATATGCAACTAGATGAACAACCTATATGTCAAGCTCAGGAACAAGAACAAGCTAGATAAGATATACAATAAAGCTAGCTTGCAACAAGTAAGTGAAATAATGAAGTAACCGCAAGTGGAGACGATGATGTTGTTCCCGAAGTTCCCTCCTTTGGGGGAGGTAAGTCTGTGTTGGAGAGGTGCGGTACACGATGCTCACCAAACGCCACATTGGCTAACCTTATTCTCCTCACAAACTCGCACAATGCAAGGTGCCATGATTCTATTATGCGGTGCTTTTAGAGGCGACAACCAAGACATTCGTAAATAAGGTTAGGGCAATCTCCACAATTGAAGCCTCCCAACAACACCATGAAGCTTCACCAATTTGAGATATGAGGTGACCTCTGCCGTCTAGGGTGCCCAGCAACCACGAGTAACAAAATCCACAAGAGAGAGTATGGGGATAAAATTTCCTTTGGTGAAAGTGTAGATCAGGGTCGTCTCCCTCAAGCAATACAAAATCTACAAGTTTGAGTGGCTAGTGAGGGAGATCAGGCAAGATAAAACTTTGGGAAACAATGGAGGAGAGAGGGCAAATAGGTAGGTCAACTAGGGGAAGAAGACCCTTTATTTATAGTCCAAATCCAAATCCACCCGTTATGCAAGAAATTGCACTAAGCGGTACTACCGTTGGTCCCCTTTAGACAGTACCATGAAGGGCTAAGGCGGTAATATCGCATAGGACCCTGATAGTAGCGGCTATTAAAAAATAGCTGGTACTACCATAGTAGTGTCTCCCTAGTACCATGGGAAAAGCAGAAGAAATGTAGCCCTCTATGGTAGTTCATCCAGCATTTCCTCCAATAGTTCCGCTTCTAGAGGTGAGCGGTACTACCGGTTAAGGAGACGACACTACTGACCTATATGTAGAGCTGCAATATGTTGTAAATATGCCCTAGAGTCGATAATAAATTGGTTATTATCGTGTTTCGTTGTTCATGATAAATGTTTATTATCCATGCTAGAATTGTATTTATTGGAAACTTAAATACATGCGTGGATATATAAACAACACTCATACGTCTCCAACATATCTATAATTTTTGATTATTCAATGCTATAATATTACCATTCAAGGACACTTTTGAGTATTTATTTACCAATTTATATTATTTTTAAGCACTAACCTATTGACCCAGTGCCTAGTGCCAGTTGCCGTTTTTTAATGTTTTTGGCTTTTTAGGTTTATAGTACCAAACGAAGTCCAATTATCCCAAAACTTTTATATGTTTTTTTCTGGACCAAAATAAGACATGGAAGCTTTGGTAGGAGAGTGGAGACCGCATAAGGGAGGCAAAAGCCAACAGGGTGCGCCCTGATAGCTTGTCCCTCCCTGGTGGGTCTCCCGACCCCGTTATCTGGCCTATAAATTCCCATATATTCCAAAAAACCTAAGGAGCATCCCAAAACACTTTTTCCGCCACCGCAACCTCTATTCCGTTGCGATCCCAAGCGGAGCCCTTTTCTGGTGCCTTGTCGGAGGGGAAATCAATCACGAAGGGCCTCTACATCATCGTTGCTGCTCCCATGGTGATGTGATGAATTATGGGTTTATGTTCATATTATGCATGGAAAGTATTTGAGTCACCTTGGATATTATGATTCTTATTTGCATGATTATTATATCTTCATCATTCTCTTCAATCTATTGATTTGCTTTGGCCAAGTAGATTGATCTTTCTTCGGTGAGAGGGGTGCGTTGTAGTGGGTTCAACCTGACGGGTTTCTGTATGCCAATGACACAAGGGGACAAGATACGTCTTTGTGTTGCTGCCACTAATGATAAAACGATGGGGTTCATTCATATTAATTGAGTTTAATTTGTCTACATCATGTTATTGTTCTTCAAGCATTACTCTATTTTACTTAATACTCTATAGCGGTCGATGGGTGGAGTAATAGTAATAGGTGCAGACAGGAGTCGACCTATTTGCTTATGGAAGTGATGCCTATATACACATGACCTTGCCGTGAATATGAACATAACTATGCGCTTTTCTATCAATTTCCCAACAATAATTTATTACCCACCGTATGCTTCCTACATGAGAGAAAACTATGCCCCCGGGTCTATTCACTTATATATTCACAAACTCTTTCAATGCCTTGTTATCATTATTTTTATTTTATTTGGAAATTTATATTTATCAACTATCATCCACTTATTCCACTTGCTTGCAAATAACGAGTCCAAGGGGATTGAAAACCCTCTTGCCCGCGTTGGTTGCAAGTGTTTGTTTCTTTGTGTGCAGTCACTGAAGACGGTGGTTGCGTGTTAATACTATTGGTTTGATAAACCTTGGTTCTTAAATGAGGGAAATACCTATCCGTATTGTGCTGCAATAACCTGTTCCTCTTCATGGAAAACCCAACATAGATCACAAGTATGAAGAAGAATTTCTAGCGTTGTTGCCCGGGAGTATCATCAACCTACTATCAAGTAACTTCGCACAAATTATCATTCACTTGTTCTTATTTTTATTTGCTGTTATATTTAGTTCGCTTCGTAAAAATCAAAAATACAAAAATATTTACCTTTGTTACTTTGCTTGTTTGCCTGCAATAATCATTATATCACACAAAATTACAAAGTAAAGACTTATAGATCCACATAAAGTTTTCTACTTGGGTCATCTTCGATCCATTTGTGCTCGTGCTGAAACCCCAACTACCTTAGTTGAGGGAAAATCATTAGATGAGCATGCTTATTTGTGCGTCACCGGTTGTATCAAAAGGGGAGACTTTTATGCCATCAAATAAAATGTTTGATGTTCTATGCTTCGAATTTGTGTGAAATTTATGATTCTACTTGTTGTTCCGAGAACACTAAGAAACACCTTCCCTACCTATGTGAGTTTATAGTTACTATGATATCGAATAAATTGAAGAATTTGTTGCTTTTAAGGGTGCTTATGAAGTTGCTTCTTTGATTGAAAAGTATGATGCTACTCTCTACAAATCTTGAAATTTTGCCATAATTAAATATTGCTATGAAAACCATGCTTCTAATGCTTATGTTAAAGAATTTATTGAGAGAATGTCTATTGCATTGGAAGAAAATTCTGATTCCATTGATTCGATTGAAATATCCCCTCTTGATGAACATGATGTTTGCTATTCTTATGGCCACGATGCCAATATTGATGATGCTTATGGAGATGAACTTGCTATAGTTCCTTATGTTGAAAATGAAATTATTTCTATCAGACACAAAAACCATGATTGCAATTATGTTACTATAAATTCTATTAATGCCAATTGTGCTAGCAATACGCAAAGCTACAAGCTTGGGGATGATAATTTTGTTATGTCCAATACTTACTGCAATTATTGTGATTGGGGTGATGATGTTTCTTTTGATCTTGAAAATTTATTTAAGCATCATGACGAATATGTTATGGATACTAATGTTTGCAATAATATTGAAAGTGGGTTTGGATAGGTCCTGACTTTAGTTAATGTTGATCCCACTACCGTGGAAGATTGTAAAACTTTTGTGCATATGGATCATGAAGATAATATTTTATATGAGAGCTATATTGTTGAATTTTAACATGATCCTACATATAATTATTATGAGAGAGGAAAATATGGTTATATAATTTTTCATGTTACTCTCTTACTTCTCTTTGTGTTAAAATTATTAATGCTTCATTCTTCCTATATGCATATGCTAGATACTTCTTGTCTTAATAATTTGCTTACTTATAAAATGCCTATGCATAGGAAGTATGTTAGACTTAATGTGTTTTTCGCATGCTAAATGATGCCCTATTTATGTTTCCATTATTATCTTTCATGAGAGCATCATAATTATTACAAGCCTATCTTAATGGCTATAAAGAAAGAGCTTGTTGGGAGACAACCCAATACTTTCTGTTATATTTAGATAACATTATTATTGCATATGTAATGATTGTCGTTTTGTGATTAAATGAGTGTTTGTGCCAAGTAAATCCTTTAGGATGACCCACAAGATAAGCAGAATTGATACGGTGCAAAAACAGAAACTTTAACGTCCGTGCAGAATTTCTCTGATTTTACTGGAACATATGTTTGATCTGAATATTTTACACAATATTTTTATACAAATTCTTAAGCTTTTCCTAATTTTTTAGAATTTTTGTAGGTATAGAAGTATGGTTTCTTTACATATCTTTACAGACTGTTCGGTTTTAAATAGATTTTATTTTTTACTTGCATAGTTTGCTTGTTTTGATGATGCAATGGATTGTATTGGGGGTATAACCCATGGAGAAGTTAGAATACAATAACTATTATGAAATGATTAAATATGAATCAATTTATAACAGTACCTAAAGTATTTGATATGTTAGTTATACTAACGAATCTCACGAAGTTTTGTTGAGTTTTGTGTGATTGATGTTTTCAAGTTTTGGGTGCTATCAAGATGGACAAAGGAATAAGGAGCGACAAGAGCCTAAGCTTGGGGATTTCCCAAGGCACCCCAAGGTAATATTCTAGGAATACTCAAGTGTCTAATCTTTGGGATGCCCCGGAAGGCATTCTTCTTTCGTCTCAATCCATTAGTATATCACTTGGAGCTATATTTTTATTTCTCATATGATATGAGTTTTGCTTGGAGCACCGTTTGATTTTGTTTGCTTTTGTTTTTAGTTGCCACAATAATTTTTTTCTGGACCCACCTATTTGAGAGAAACATACCTTCATCTTAATTTATTAGAATACTCTATGTGCTTCACTTATACCTTTCGAGCTTAGTAGTTGCTCTAGTACTTCACTTACATCTTTTTGAGCATAGTGGCGTATAGATTTTATAGAAATAATTGCACTCTCATTCTTCACTTATATTTGTTTGATATTTAATAAATAGTGATGGTAATTTGCATGGGTTATAAGACTAGTCCAAAAAATAGGTATTCAATGAGTGATAATCAAAACCATCATGTAGCACATTAAAGAGAAATTTTGGGTCAATGATATTGATGTGGTAATGTGAAAGGGTGTGAGTGCATGGTTGTCCGTTGGTAGAGGTATCGATATTAAGAGGTGCTAATTCCATGTTTGTCTAAATATTGGAAAAAGTGATGGTGGGTATGTGTTAGCATTTCTACGCCTCGTTGAAATCCTAGTGTTGTTCCGAGTCGGAGGCGCGCGATGGTTAATTCCTCCCAACCTCCTCCCTCAGGGCATGCGAGTAGTAATTTTATTTGTGATAAAACTAATAAAAAATTCAATAAGTATATGAGTTCTTTATGACTAACGTGAACCCGTGGACATACGTAATCTCACCATCTCATATTTTGCTAGCCTCTTCGGTACCGTGCATTGCCCGTTCTCACCTTGAGGATTGGTGCGAACTTCACTGGTGCATCCAAACTCCATGACATGATACACTCTGTCACACATAAACCTCCTTATATCTTCCTCAAAACAACGACCATACCTACCTATTATGGCACTTCCATAACCATTCTGAGATATATTTCCATACAACTTCCACCGTTACATCATATGACTAGTTCATTCATCGTCATATTACTTTGCATGATCATATAAAGCTGACATAGTATTTGTGGAAAAGCCACCATTCATCATTTTTTGATACATATCACGCAAGATCATTGCACATCCTGGTATACTGCCAGAGGCATTCATATTGAGTTATATTGTTTCATAGTTCTTCGTATTGAGTTTTCATATTGAGATGTAAGTAAATAATAGTGTGATGATCATCATTATTAGAGCATTGTCTCAGTGAGGAAATAAAAATGGGGGAGGCCAAATGATCCCACCATAAAAAATGAAATGAGAAAAAAAGAGAGAAGGGACTTTGCTACTATCCTTTACCACACTTGTGCCTCAAAGTGACACCTTGTTCTTCATATAGAGAGTCTCATGTTATATCATTTTCATATGCTGGTGGGAATTATTTTTAATTATTAAAAACTTGGCTTGTATATTTGGATGACGGACGTCCTCAAATGCCCGAGGTCTTCATGAGCAAACAAGTTGGATGCACACCCACTTAGCTTCAGTTGAGCTTTCATACACTTATAGCTCTAGTGCATCCTTTGCATAGCAATCCCTACTCCTCGCATTGATATCTATCGATGGGCATCTCCATAGCCCATTGCTACGCCTAGTTGATGCCATACTTTCTTCTCCAGTTTTTACCCCTTTGATATCTACCACCATATTCTATTCCACCCTTATGCTATGTCCATGGTTCATGCTCATGTATTGTGCGAAGAATAAAAAGTTGATGCACATTGAAAAATTATGATCCAATTGCGTGACTTGGACACTATGGTGCATGAAATTTGTATTAATGTGGTGAATACGGAGCCATGCCTTACTAATATGATAAAATGAATGGGGGGGGGGTAAACATTCTTTGAGGATCGTATATTGCGAAAGATTTATGATTGTTTTGCTTGTGCTTATAAATATTACTATGTTGATGTTTGTTAATTCATCATTTCTCAACGAGCATACATGCAAAAGATTACATATTGGGTAGCCTCTCACATCAAAGATTCTGTTTTATCATTCACCTACTCGAGGACAAGCAAAAATTAAGCTTGGGGATGTTGATACGTCTCCAACGTATCTATAATTTTTGATTGTTCCATGCTATAATATTATCATTCTAGGATACTTTTTTAGTATTTTTTGCCAATTATATTATTTTTTGAGGACTAACCTTATGACTCAGTGCCCAGTGGTAGTTGTTGTTTTGCCCATGTTTTTGGCTTTTCAGGTTTATAGTACCAAATGAAGTCCAATTGCCCCAAAACTTTTATATGATTTTTCTGGACCAAAAGAAGACCTGGAAGCTTCGAGAGGAGACCGGAGACCGCATGACAAAGGCACAAGCCAATAGGGCGTGCCAAGGGGGGTTGATGCACCCTGATGGCTTGTCCCTCCTTGGCGGGTCTCCCGACCCCGTTGTCTGGCCTATAAATTCTCATGTATTCCAAAAACACTAAGGAGCCTCTGTTCCGCCCTGATCCCAAACGGATCCCTTTTCCGGTGCCATGATGGAGGGGGAACCGATCACGGAGGGCCTCTACATCATCCTTGCTGCTCTCATGGTGATGTGTGAGTAGTTCACCACAGACCTATGGGTCCGTAGTTAGTACCTAGATGACATCTCTCTCTATCTATCTTCAATACAAAGTTCATCCCATCTTCACTTTGATCTATCTGATGTAATTCTTTTGTATGGTACGTTTGTTGGGATTCGATGAATTGTGGGCTTATGTTTAGATTATTCGTGAAAACTATTTGAGTCACCTCTGAATATTACGATTCTTATTTGCATGATTATTATAGCTTCGTAATTCTCCTTGATCGATTGATTTTCTTTGGCCAAGTATATTGATCTTTCTTTAGGAGAGGGGTGCGTTGTAGTGGGTTCAACCTGGCAGGTTTCTATATTCCAGTGACACGAGGGGACAATATACATCTTTGTGTTGCTACCAGTAAGGAAAAAATGATGGGTTCCATTCATATTAATTGAGTTTAGCTGGTCTACATCATGTCATTGTTCTCCAAGCATTACTCTATTTTACTTAATACTCTGGATGCATGCTGGATAGCGGTCGATGGGTGGAGTAATGATAATAGGTGTAGGCAGGAGTCAGCCTATTTACTTATGGACGTGGTGCCTATATACACATGATCATTGCTATGAATATGAACATAACTATGCGCTTTTCTATCAATTGCCCAAAAGTAATTTGTTTAGTCACCGTATGCTTCCTACATGAGAGATGCCATTAGGGAAAACTATGCCCCCGGATCTATTCACTTATATATACACACAAACACTTTCAATACGTTGCTGCCATTATTTATATTTTATTTTATTTTACAATTTATATTTATCAACTATCATCTATGTATTTCACTTGCTTGCAAAGAATGAGTGCAAGGGGATTGACAACCCTCTTGCTTGCATTGGGTGCAAGTGTTTGTTTCTTTGTGCGAGTCACTGAAGACGGTGCTTGCGTGTTACTCCTATTGGTTAGATAAACCTTGGTTCTTAATTGAAGGAAATACTTATCCCTATGTGATGCAATAACCCGTTCCTCTTCAAGGAAAACCCAACGCAGATCACAAGTATCAAACACCATGTCCCTAGTGAACCTCTACTAGACTAGTTCGTTGATCAAAGATGGTTAAGGTTTCCTAACCATAGACATGAGTTGTCATTTGATAACGGGATCACATCATTAGGAGAATGATGTGATGGACAATACCCAGCTGCAATCATAGCATTTGATCGTCTCACTAGTTTATTGCTACTGCTTTCCTCATGTCAAGTATGTGTTCCTAAGACCATGAGATCACGCAACTCCCTAGCACCAGAGGAATACCTTGTGTGCTATCAGACATCAGTTCATAATTGGGCGATCATAAAGGCGATCTACAGGTATCTTCGAGGGTGTATGTTGGGTTGGCATGAATCAAGACTGGGATTTCTCACTCCATATGACGGAGAGGTATCTCTGGGCCCTCACGGTAATACAACATCACATGAAGTTTGCAAGCAATGGGACTAATGAGTTGGTAACATGATCTTGTATTACAAAATGAGTAAAGAGACTTGCCGGTAATGATACTCAACTAGGTATGGAGATACCGACGATCAAATCTAGGGCAAGTAACATACCGTTGGACAAACAGAACTGCATACGAGATTGACTGGATCCTTGACATTGTGGTTCGACTTATAAATATATTTGTGGAATATGAAGGAACCAATATGGGCATTGACGGGGTTATTACCCCTGGGTAGGGCAAAGCAATGGGGTTCTTCCTCCCCCGCTTCAAATAAAAACTATGCGATCGGGTGCCCATGGCCGGCTGGGGCACGACCGGCTCGAGCTGCCGCCGGCTGGCGACACGGATATTACCCCTGGGTAGGGCAAAGCAACGGGGTTCTTCCTCCCCCGCTTCAAAGAAAAACTATGCGACCGGCTGCCCATGGCTGGCTGGGGCACGACCGACTCGAGCTGCCGCCGGCTGGCGACACTGATGGCTCGACGAGGAGCCGGCTTGACCCACGGCTGGCTGGGTGCGGCCGGCTGCCTCCGGGCCGCCCCCTCTGTTGACCCTGGGGCGGACATGCAATGTCCCGTACCTCTTCATGCGGGTACGATGACACGACGCGACCGCCACGACAGGCGGCACTGTGGCCACAATGGCCATTGACACACGGGTGCGCATGGCTACAGTCTGGCCGTCCAGGCCATTGACCTTGGCGAGCGCGACCGGGCGGGGGAACAGTGCCGACATGACCTTGACCACTCGATTACCTGCCCTGGCATGGCTATAGTGCAGCCGGCCGTACCGGAGATTTCAGTTGGCTGGCACTAGGCGACGCCTCCCGGGCGACCCGTGCCGCGGCAGGTGGGCGAGGGCCAATTGCAGAGCCGGCTGGCGGGCCCGAGTGGGCGACAAGACCGCCCAGCTGGTGGACCCTACCGACAATGAGACGTCTCGAAGGGCGGGACCCCCTGGTCATTCGGAGAGGCTACTAGCCGGGTCCCCCCACCTTTGTACCTTAGGAATATTATAGAGACGGGGGGTTGGCCTATAAAAAACCCCGAGCCCCCCATGCAACGGGGACAGACGATCACACGCACACACCCATACGGAACTCTCCTTACATATCATCTCTAGCAAAGGAGGAAGACAAGCTGGCTGCTCCTTCTTCCTCCTCTAGACACAGCTCTAGGAGCATCCTTGTAAACACATCAATACATCCAACTAGACCAAGCAGGACTAGGGGTGTTACCTACCACGAAGGGCCCTGAACCTGGGTACATCGTTTGTCACCACCGCTTGTGCCCAATCTCGCACCCGGAGTCCGTCGGTGTCCTCCAGCCCCAACCACCTACGATAAGCCTACCCATGGCATCTGTTGTGAGAAAACGACTACAATTGGTGCCCATTGTGGGGCCGTACGCAACACCGACTGGATTCATGCTCTGGGTGGGACCCCTCGCCATTCCCCGCTGTCGCCGCATATCCAGGCGAAACCGCGGGCTCATGGGTCTTGCCCTGCGGGCAGATTCACCGACCTCGCGCTCGATATCGACACGCTAACTGAGCATTTCGGCAGGCTTAGCCTCACCGAAGCTCCGGCCGCTGACGAGTGCCCCAGCCAGGTGCTCGTCTGCACCGGTCCGCCCACAGCCGTGGGCGCACTTGCTGCGACCCAGTCCAGTGGCTCCCACGATCGCGTGGGGCAATGGCCATCATCTCCTCCACCTCCTCCGGACGTGCGCGGGCTAGGGCTGACGCCACCACGGCCCGCGTCGGCACCTCCGACCCGCTCGGTGCGTCCCTCCGGGGCTTGAGCACCCCTATTGCCCTGACGGCAAACCTCGACGCCGCTGCGACCGAGCTCGAGGCGGTTCGCCGCGTCCTGTTCGAGGACACTACCGCCCTCGCCGCCATGCGGTTTCGCATGGAGGCCGCCCAGCGGGAATATGCTTCCGCCTATGGCCTCACCCCGGTTGGTACTGAGCCCAGCCGGCGTGGGGCTGTGTGCGATCGCCGTCGCATGGTTGCCGAAATCCTGGGTGGCAAGATGCCCATCTACGACACCCCCGTAACCAACCTATGGGCCCTCAAGGTGGCCTACAAGGATTTGGCCACCTTGGAGGGAGAAGAACGTGCTGCCCACGAGCGTCACATCAAGGAGCTCATTGACGCCACCGACGCGCAGCAACATCTGCTCGCGACGGGCGGTGCCGCCTCCGGAGGCCCCCGGCTCGAGCGCGAGGGCACGAGGACTGCTGGCCGTCAGCCGGCTCAGCACTCCTGCTCCCATCGCGCCTCCGGCCGCCGGGCCGAAAGAAACAACCCCCAGCCCTCTCAGCTGCCGGGAAGCAAGCAGTCGTCTATTAACAGCCAGCACACCAACAACCCGCCTCGAAGCGGCCGCCACCACAAAGTGCCGGCAGCTGGCAGCCGGCATAGCCGTAGGCACACTCCACCCCCGCGGCGCGAGCCAGAACGGTCGGTTCCGCCCGTCATCCGCCCCGAGCTCTCGGCCCGGATCGGGTCGCGTGTCCCCCGCTGCGAGAACGACGCCCGCAACCGCATCGACCAGCTCGCGCATTCTGCCCTCCTCGATGAGGAGGGCTCGATTGGCCCGGACTGTTTCGGCCCTCGGATCCGCAATGAGCCGTTCCCAACCGACTTCACACTCCCCTGAGACACCTCGAAGTACAACAGGGCCGCCAAGCCCGAGGACTGGTTGATCAACTACACCACCGCGGCCAACATCGCCAGGGGGAACAAGCGCATAGTCGTCCGCTATGCTCCCCTCATGCTGATCGGCTCGGCCCGCACCTGGCTCAATAGCCTAGCGACCGACAGCATCAACACCTGGACGGACTTCGAAGAGGCCTTGGTCCGCAACTTCGTCGACACCTACAAGCGGCATGGCCGCCCCCGTGAACTCGCCATGTGCGTTCAGGGGCCGGACGAGTCCCTCCGCGACTACCTCACTCGGTGGACCGAGCTCCGCAACTCCTGCGAGGGGGTGCACGAGGTGGAAGCCATACAGTACTTCATCGAAGGCTGTCGAGATGGCACCCCCCTCAAGAACAAGCTTCTGTGCTCCGAGCCGGCCACGCTCGCCGAGCTCATGACCAAGGCGGACGAATACGCGACAACTGATTCAGCCATCCGGGTCAAGACGACCCCGCCCGCCAAGGCAACGACAACGCCGGCAACGTCCCGGCCGGCTGTCGACAACCAGCAACCACAGAACAACAAATGCAAGAACGACTAGCCGGATCCCCGCTACGGGAGCCGATAGGTCACCACCATTGAGGAGCAGGAGCCGGTTGCCCAGTCTTCCACCCAGAGCCAGCGCACTGGCAAGGCTACCTGGCAGCTGAAGCTCACCTTCGAGCAGATGCTCGACCTCCCCTGCAAGAACCACTCAAGGGCCAAAACCTCTACGCACACGCTCCAGCAGTGCATCTTCTTATAGTGATTGGCCCGGGGGGACGGCCTTTCGGCTCCTCCCGTGCCGCCTGCCCGCGTGCCGGCCCTGGCCCCAACTGCCGCCCCGACGCCGGCTCCGGCTCCAGCCCAAAACGACGGTCGTCTTCATGACCAGTTCCCCAACTAGGACGGTTGCTACGTCATCTTCACCAATGAAGAGACGAGCAAACATGCTCAACGCCGGCTCCATCGTGAGATGAACGCCACCATGCCGGCGACTCCCTAGTTCATGCACTGGTCGGAAAAGCCGGTCACCTGGAGCCGGGCCGATCACCCCGTTGTGATGCCGAGTCCTGGCAGCTACGCCCTGGTCCTCGACCCCACCATCACCACCAAAAAGTGCACCTACCGCTTCTCACGGGTGCTGGTAGATGGTGACAGCAGCATCAACATCCTATACCTCGACATGATGCGCAAGTTGGGGATGAAGATAGAAGACCTACAGGCGAGCCAGACGGTTTTTGATGGCATCGTGCCTGGGAAGTCCTGCTCCCTATCGGCAAAATCACGCTCGACGTCCTCTTCAGTGGACCCGACCACTTTGCCGCGAGCCGGTGCTGTTCAAGGTCGTGGACCTCGCAAGTCCCTACCATGCGCTGTTGAGCCGGCCAACCCTTGTCAAGTTCATGGCGGTCCCCCATTACGCCTACCTCAAGCTCAAGATGTCGGGCACCAAGGGAATCATCACCATCATGGGTGACTACAAGATGTCGATCAAGTGTGGTCGAGACGGCAACCGACTGGCCGAGGCCCTAGAAATCGCCGAGGAGAAGCGGCAGCTCGTCTGGCTCGTGGCCCTTGCTGCCGGCCAGCCAGCCGTGCCGGCTCCCCCCTCGCAATCCGTCGGCGAGGCCTCCTTCTAGCCATCCAAGGACATCAAGCAAATCCTGCTCGACCCGGCCAACCCTGCTCAGTGCGTCACCATCGGCTCCCACCTCGACAACAAATAGGAAGGCGAGCTCGTCGACTTCCTCCGTGAGAATCGGGACATCTTTGCGTGGTCCCCCAAGGACATGCCGGGTGTTCCGAGGAAGTTCACCGAGCACAAACTACACGTCTGGTCGGATGTCAAGCCGGTCAAGCAATCCCTACACCGTTTCTCCAAGGAGAATTGGCATACCATAGGAGAAGAGATCGCGTGGCTACTCATAGCTGGGTTCATCATGGAAGTTTTCCACCCAGACTGGCTGGCCAACCCAGTCCTGATGCTGAAGAAGAACAAGACTTGGCGCATGTGCATCGACTACACCAGCCTAAACAAGGCGTGCCCCAAGGACCCATTCGCTCTGCCACGGATCGATCAAGTCATCGACTCCACGGCCGGCTGCGACTTGATGTCCTTCCTGGATGCCTACTTCGGCTATGACCAGATCAAGCTGGACCCAGAGGACCGGCTCAAGTCCTCCTTCATCACGCCCTCTGGGGCCTACTGCTACATCACCATGTCCTTCGTCCTGAAGAATGCAGGCGCCACCTTACAGCAGTGCATGTAGAAGTGCCTCGTGCCTCAGATAGGCAGGAACGTCCACGTCTACGTCGACGACATCATCGTCAAAACCAAGAAGCACTTCAGCCTCCTCGACAATCTCCGGGAGACCTTCGCGAACCTACGCGAGTACAAGGTCAAGCTCAACCCGGAGAAGTGTGTCTTTGGCGTCCCAGCCGGCCAACTCCTGGGTTTCTTCGTGTCCGCCCGCAGCATCGAAGCTAACCCCGAGAAGATCAGCGCAATCAAGCGCATGCCCAAGCTGACCCGGCTCCGCGATGTCTAGAAGTTCACCGGCTGCCTCGCCTTGCTCAGCCGGTTCATCAGCCGGCTGGGGGAGAAAGCCTTGTGCCTTTACGGGCTCCTTCACAAGATGGCTCTAGTCGAGCCGGGTCACACCAAGAAGCCGAGCATGTTCGATTGGCCCGACGAGGCGGATGAGGCCTTCCGGGGCCTCAAGAAGGCTCTCACCCGCGTGCCCGTCCTGGCCATGCCGGTTGAGAAGGAACCCTTGCTTGCCTACATCACGGTGACCACCGGCGTCATTAGCGTCGTCTTGGTGGTCGAGCGACCGGAGGACGGCAAGGCCCTGCCGGTTCAGCGTCCCATCTACTACCTCAACGAGGTCCTCTCCGCGTCCAAGCAAAACTACCCTCACTACCAGAAGATGTGCCACGGCATATACTTCGCCGCAAAGAAGGTCAAGCATTACTTCCAAGAGCATACCATCACCATGGTGAGCACGGACCCGCTCGGCGAGATCATGAGCGGCCGAGACTCCACCGGCTGGATCGCCAAATGGGTCATCGCCCTTGCCAATCACGAGATCCGGTATGAACCTCGCACCGCCATCAAGTCCCAGGTGTTGGCCGACTTCCTCGTCGATTGGGCGGAAACCGAGTTCGTGCCGCCTCCCCCAGACTCCACACATTGGCGCATGCATTTTGACGGCTCGAAAATGTGGACCGGCCTGGGTGCCGGCATAGTCCTCTCCTCCCCAAAAGGTGACCAGATCAAGTATGCCCTCCAGATCCACTTTGCCGCCTCCAACAATGTGGCCGAGTACGAGGCCATCATCCATGGACTCCGGCTCGCCAAGGAGATCGGCATCAGGCGCATTTTTCTATGCTTCAGCAACTCCGACCTCGTGGTGCAGCAGGTCTCTGGCGAATGGGACGCCAGGGACGCCAACATGGCCAGCTATCGCTTCCTTGTACAACAGCTCACCGGCTCCTTCAAGGGTTGTGAGTTCCATCACGTTCGACGGGCGGACAACGAGGCGGCCGACACGCTGGCAAAGATCGGCTCCACCCGGCAGGCCATCCCAGCCGACATCTCCCTCGAGTGGCTGCTCAAGCCATCGATCAAGCCTTCCCTATAATAGAATCCATCTTCATGCCGGTAGACACCGCTGGCCCATCGGCGGCTCTGGCTGCCCCTTCGGCATCTTTGCTACCGGCTCCCTCAACCTTGGCCGCCTTGTCGGCACTAGTTGAGCCGGTTGTGTCCGAGGCCACCGGTTCCAACAACGTGGTCATCATGATGATAATCGACGAGCCAGCATCGGGGGCTGGCGAGCCGGTTCCGAGGGCTGGCGAGCCGGTCCCGGGGACTGATCATCCAGGCCCGGGGCCTCCTAAGCCGACCCCCATCTTGGCTCCCTCGTGGGCCCAACCTATCTTGGCATTCCTCCTATGCGGCAAGCTCCCCCCGGACAAGGCGATGGCAAGGCAAATCTAGCGTCGGACCACTGCATACAACACCATCAACAATGAGCTCGTCCATCGCAGAACCACCGGCGTCTTCCAGCGGTGCGTCGAGCCGGAAAAGGGTCTGGAAATCCTCCTCGACATCCACCAGGGCGAGTGCGTGCATCATGCCGCCTCCAGGACTCTGGTGGCCAAGGCCTTCCGCCATGGTTTCTACTGGCCCACTGCTCTCGAGGCGGCCAAGAAATTGGTCGACGAGTGCGAGGGCTGCTAGCGCTTCAGCATGCAGAGCCACCTGCTGGCATCAACCCTCCAAACCACCCCCCCTCATGGCCCTTCACCGTCTAGGGGTTGGACATGGTGGGCCCCTTCAAGACCACACGAGGCAGCATGACACATTTGCTGGTGGCTGTTGACAAATTCACCAAGTGGATCGAAGCACGACCAATCAAGAAGCTGGACGGCCCCATGACCGTCCGGTTCATCGATGCCATCACGGTTCGCTACGGCGTCCCCCACAACATCATCACCGACAATGGCACGAACTTCGCCGAGGGTGCATTCGCACGTTTCTATTCCAAGCAAGGAATCTGGCTCGACCTGGCCTTCGTCGCTCATCCATAGTCAAACGGCCAGGTCGAGAGGGCAAACGGCCTCATTCTGGCCGGCATCAAGCCCCGGCTCGTGACATAGTTGGTAAGGTCAGTCGGCTGCTGGGTCGACGAGCTACTGACTGTCCTTTGGAGTCTTAGGACCACCCCCAACCGATCAACCGGCTACACGCCCTTCTTCCTTGTGTACGGGTCCGAGGTAATCATCCCCACCGACATCGGGTTCGACTCGCCTCGGGTCGCCCTATACATGGAGAAGGACGCAAAGGAGGCAAGAGAAGACGGCGTCGACTTACTCGAAGAAGCCCGTGAACTGGCCTTGAGCCAGATGGCAATCTATCAGCAAAAGCTCCGGCACTACCACAACAAGCGGATCCGGCCACTCTCCTTTCTCGAAGGGGACCTGGTGCTCAGGTGGATCCAGCGGACAGCCAGACAACACAAGCTGTCCTCCCCATGGGAGGGCCCATTCATCGTCATCAAGGCGTTGCACAACAATGTGTACTACCTAATAGACTCCCAGAAGCCACAGAAGCGCAAAACAGATGCCTCCGGCGAGGAGACCGAGCGCCCCTGGAACGTGGCTCTCCTCCGTCCATTTTACTGCTGAAAAAGACCAGTGTATGTATGTATCCCTCCCCTTTTGGGCTTATGAATGCAATGGGTGCCCCAGGCCGGCTCTTGGGGCGCGCCCTTTTTCATTTCCCTCAAAGGTCTCCTCACTCACTGGCTCCCCGGCCCGGCTCCTGGGCCCAGGGGCTCGCCGGCTGCTCCGAGGTCGCCTCTCTCAAAAACTGACTAAGTAGTGTGAGCCGAGCAAGCCCTCCCACCCCTCCCAGCTACAGGTCCGTCTCCCGGCTATCCGGCTGATGGGGCCTCGGGGCGGCAAAGCTTAGCTCACATGAAAGATCAATCGCAAGGAGATACCGGCTAGGTCCAGCCGGACCACCGCCTCGCCTCTACCACTCTACTTATCCTAAAAAGCTCTTAGGGTTCTTAAGTTCAGAACCGGCTCCCTCTAGGCCGACGCCCCGACCCAGCTACAGACCGGCTCCCGGCTGTCGGGCTAACAGGGCCGAAACCAAAGGGGAAAAGGGGCGGAATAGAAGGAACCAAAAGGGCAAAAAGGGTAAGGACGAGCAAGCACGCGCAATAAGGTAAACACATCAAATATTCACAATACAAATTTTAAAGAAAAAAGAGGACCACGGACATCACTGTTCATTACATTACACCCCGAGTGGGTGGACTTAAAGACTAACATGCAGGAGAAAGAAAAAAAAAGATAAGACACCCGGGGCTCAGGCCATCGGCACGTCGCCAGCCGGCGTGCCTCCAGCCGACGCATCGCTGGGCGGCTCGACTCCCGTCCCGAAGGTGGTTACGGCCTTCGGGTCGGCCTCCTTGGCCTTTGAGGCAGTCCTTCGTGGTCCCAGCCATATCGCCGCTTGAGTCGCTGCTCTCATCGGCAACCTCCTCGTTCGCCGGACCTTGGGGGATGCCGAAGGAGTCTTCAGGCACCGGCTCGCCATCCTCGCCAAGGGCTGACAGGAACTCATCCGCATCGACGTACGACGCAAGCTTGTTGGACCGGCGGATAACGGCCCGCTCACGGGCCTCTCGCTCCTTGGCCGGCTCATCCCGCATAGTGGCCAGCCGGTCCAAATCCACGCCAGGATACCACGACCTGACGAACCGGAGCGCCATCTGCGCCCCGCTTGGGCCGCTGAGGCCTTCCAGGCTTCGAGCCGGGCCACGGCCTGCTCCAGCCACAAGGACACGAGGTTCTCCGGCGCCTCGCCACGACCCGGCCACAAGGTAGTGATGATCTCCTTGCCGGCCATGTTCAGCCACTCCACGCTCCGCTCGAGGTGGATCAGCCGGTTCTCGATGAAGAGCCCCAGCTCCGCCAAACTCCACGTGGCATCCTCCCCGATGGAATGCCCGTGCACACGGAGGTACTCCTGGTGCTCCTTGACGACACGCTCGATGCGACGCTGAGTTTCCGAGAAGTGCCCGAAATAAGAAAGCGAAGAAGGGGAGAAAGGCAAATCAAGAACAAGAACGAGCAAAGAAAAAGGCAACCGGTTGGAGAAAGGAAAAACAGACACTTACGTTCGATGGAGTCGTCAACCTCGAGGGCAAAGTGGAGCGACAAATCCTTCTCCGACGCCAACGCCACCTGCGCCTCGGCAAGGGAGCCCTTAACCTCCCCGAGCGACCTCTCGAGGTGCGTCACCTCGCCTTGGAGGGCGGCGGTCTGCCGGGCGGCATCGGCCGCCTCCTTGATAGCCTTTTCCTTGGTCGTCACCTCCCGCGCCACGTCAGCCTTGAGGCGGTCCTGGGCTGCCTCCCCATCCACCAATAGCGTGGCCAACCGGTCCTTCTCCTAAGTGACCACCTGGACGCTTTGCACCGGCCGGTCCCACTCGGAGACGACCCCGGTCCTCTCCGTCCGGAGGGTGGTCAGCTTATCTACAAGACAAAGCAGGCGTCAGCCGGCCCTTCTACGTCCACTCCGGCTGTCAAGCAGCCGACCCAGCTTCCGGGGGCTATGTGTCCTCTCGCAAAAATCGACATACCTTACACCCGTGCGAACTCCTCCTCCAGCCGGTAGAAACCGTGCTTGCCGCGGTCGTGGATGGAGACCGCCTCCTCGAAAGCTTCTGCCACTGGGAGTTCCCCTCCTATCACACGGAGCCAGAGTCAAAAGACGCTCAAGGAGGCCCGGCCCAACCGCCCGTCAGCCGGTCAGCCGACCCGCATCTCGGGGACTACACCCAGTGGGTGCGCTTGCGCGCCCCTAGTGAAAATTCTAATAAAGGCGACCATGCTTACCTCCGCACGCCGCAGGGTGGCATCTGCCGCCTCTACGAATCGGGCCAGCTCGTGGCGGCACTGGTCCAGAACACTCCCTAACTCCCCGAACGAGTGGATCAGGCCTCCTATTAGGGGAGCCGGAAGAGTTGGGACGTGCGCCAGCGCCTCCCAGTCTCGGAGCACCTCCTGCATGGTCCTCAGGGTCCTCTAGGCCCAGCTGCCATTGCCGCCCTTCCCCAAGCTCGCCACGGTGCCGGCCACCGGGGGTGGGTTGATGACGGTGAGGGCCTGGGAGTCACCCCTGGACCCTCGCCCGGCGCTATCGCCGCCTCCTCCTCCCGACGCTTCGACGCGACGACCGCGACGGACGGCACCTCCGTCTCCATGGCCGTCAGCATCAGCGCTGCCTCTGACGCTGCCTCCGGCACCGCCTCTGGGACTGCCGGAGCCTCCGGCACATCGGCCCGGGCCGGCTTGGACACATGCGGAGTCACGACCGGCACCTCCGTCCGGGACGCCTCGAGGGCCGGCTCCATGGCCGCCGCCCTTGTTCGAGCCGCCTACTCCACGGACGGAGGTGCATGCGGCTTCACAGCCGCCCCTCGCGGCTCGCTCGATGGGGGCCTCGACAGGCGGGTCGA
Organism: Hordeum marinum; assembly: GCA_022496015.1. Taxonomy (NCBI): domain Eukaryota; kingdom Viridiplantae; phylum Streptophyta; class Magnoliopsida; order Poales; family Poaceae; genus Hordeum; species Hordeum marinum. The sequence continues at coordinate 211,791,015 of CM039672.1, read as the reverse complement.
TTCCACTACTGAGTCTAACACCCGCGTGGGGTCCATGGACCTCCTCAGCTTCCCGCCGCTCGAAGTCCCGGAGTGCGAGGCCCCCCATCGCATCCCGGACTTTGAGGCTCGCAGCTCCGCGAGCTTCCTCTTCTCCTCCCGTTGGGTGGCCACGTGCTCGCGGGCCAGCTGGCTGGCGGCATCCGTCAGGTCCACCATCGACTCCCCCTCGTGGAGCTCGATGGGGTCCCTACGGGGCACAAGGGTTGATCACCCACTGGCTCGCGACCCGAAAGGAAACACACACAAGAAAAAGAAAAACTTACCCAGTGACGACGGGCAAGGCCCGCTTGGCACGCGCCGGTGGCTTCCGCGCGGCCACTTCACCCGCTTAGGGACAGGTGATGGAGCCACCGGCTCCTTTTGAGCCAGCCTCTTCGCCCGGCTGGCGGCTCCGGCCGCCAAGGCTTGAGCCGGCCACTCCTCGCTCCGCCCACATCGGCCCTGCTGAGCTGAGGGGGAGGCGCGTTCAGAATCATCACATCATCGTCATCATCATCATCATCATCCGTCTAGTCCCTGATCATGGGTGCAATAGGGAACTCACCAGCTCCGCTGGGCTCCCTAGCCGCGCTGAACCCTCTGGCTCCGCTGGGATCGCCGGCTCGTGGGTCTGCCAGCTCCTCGACCCCTCCCGAGGAGTCCACCCCCTCCTCAGGCGGGCCGCCCCGCTCGTAGTCTTTGGAGTCGGAGTGGTCATGCTCCGCCTCGAAGATTTGGGGGCGCGGGCCATCCGGCATGTTCTGTCACACCAACAGCTGCAGTCAGCACGACGGAGCAAGGTCCGTTGTCGGCTGCCAGCTGGAAAGAATCAAATACAAAGAAGCCGTCTCTTTGGAAACGTACCAGGGGGGACAGTTGATGCGGTCATATGGCTCCATGGCGATGTCCACGATGCTGGTGCCAGCTTGAACGTCATGATGGCGTTCACCCGCGCTGCCACCTGAGCAGGCGTCAGGTCGACGGTCATGAGCCGGCAGGGGTCTCGGCAGCCGAACATGTCACAGATCCGGTGCGGCCTCAACTGAAGAGGTAGCACCCGGCGCGAGATGAAGGCCACCACCATATCGGAGGCAACGAACCCCTCAGCGCTCTTCACCTGCGAGAGCCGACCGAACTCCACCAGAGCCACGCCACGCGGGGCGGCTCCCAGCCAGTTCATCCCGGAATACTGCGCATCGATGAACGGCGACAACCGGATGTAGTCCAGGTTTGGGTTGGCGTTCTTCACGTAGAAGAACATCCGATGCCACTCCTTGATGGATTCGATAAGAGAGAAGGGCGGGAAGTGCGCGGTGCCGCGATAGCACACCGCCATGCCCCCGCAGGCACTGCTCTTCAGCGCCTTGAGGTAGAAAAGGGCGTTGAAGAGGTCAAGAAAGGGGAGGACCCCCAGGTATCCCTCGCACAACGTCACAAAGACGACGAGGTAGAGGATTGCGTTGGGGCCGAGGTGGTGCGGCTGAAGGTGGGAGGTGTCCATAAGCAACGAGAAGAAGTGGCTCACCGGGAGCCCGAAACCACGGAGAAGTGCCAGAGGAAGACAACATGCTCCCCAGGCTGCAGCGTCGGCACCACCTCGTCGCCCGGCGCGCGGGCGATCACGTGCTCCACCGGCTGTATCATGCACGCGAGACAGAGCTCCACAATGGCCCCCTCGGTGACGATAGATCCGGCCTAGCTTCCTCCACGCCCGTGAGCCATTGCGGCGGAGGGGCGGCGTGCGGGCGTGTTTGCGGGCTCAAAAGCAGTGTTGTGCGAGGGGGCGAGGAAGACGAAGAGGAAAGAAGCAAGGAGGCAAAGGGGGTGCGGGTATCTCCGCCCCTGCCCTTCCTCCCCTTTTAAATGGGGAGGCCACGACCGGGGGACATGGGGATTAACAGCGCCCACTCCCCCGGAAACTCCGCACGCGAGTGGGCGGCCCGGGCCATAAAGGCCACTTCGGGGCGCATAGGATCCCTATTTCCTGAGGTAACCTATGTTTCATCTGACTCAGAACATCTTCTGCCAAAGAAGATACGTTGGGTCATCCGAAAAGTCCCATTTTCTCATCCTCTTGCTTATTTAGACCCCAACTTTCTTTTGAAAAAGTAACAGCACCCCTCCCGACGCCGAACCCGGAGCGCCGGCTCTAAAGATCTTATGGCCGGGTTGTCCAACTCTCCGGCTGAGCGGAAGCGGCCGGCTGAGGTATTTGTTTAACTTGGTTTATATTTGTCAACCTTGCCTTATAACTTTACTCTGTTTTTATATTGCCTTAACTGCTTTCAGGAATCGCCCCCATCGTCAGGCGACTCTACAATGACTAAGCTGCCACCCCTAAAGATCAACCCATAGTACGTGCTTTCATGTTTGCATCATATCCTTTGTCATCCTTGAACTTTATACAATAACATTTTGTGCTTTCCAGGGCTCAAGCAAAATGAAGGAAGACAGGCGGGTCTACCTCTACCCCCACTGCCCAAGAGCCGGAGCCTGCCAAGCCAGATTCTATTGCGACGCACGCTGATCCCTCTGCAGCCACAAAGGATGCGCATGAAGACGATCGTCGTTCTATCAAGCCGGCGGCCCATGAGATGGCAATTGAGAGTACTCCAAGGACCAAGTCTAAGCCGGCCAGCCCTTCAACAGTCGTCGAAGATCCAACTCTTTCGGACGTCATCATTACTGGGAGCGGCTTTCAACCTCCCCACCCCCATGTACTGACCAAGAACACTGAGACGGCTGAAGCTTCTGACAAGCTGGACTTTGAGTTCCCCATGCTAGAGAAACTAACTGCTAATGAATTACATGCTGGTTATCTGAACCGCCTCTCCACAAGCCGGAACATGGAGCTCAAGCTTGTCGGCTTAATGAAGAAAAAATATGAGGTACTCCTATCTTCCCTTATGTTCGTATGTAGCCCCCAAGAGCTGGTTTAATATTGCAAATGGTAAACCGGGTCTTCCAACCCGTGTTATAAGTAGAACAACCTAGCCTGTAGCCCCCAAGCATCGGCTTAACATGTATAGGTTGAGCCGGTGTTGATGAGTTGATCAAATGTAGCCCCCAAGTCCGGGTTAGCATATAAATAATGGGACAGAACTTCCCTTTAGATTGAATGAAACAGCCATATGTAGCCCCCAAGTGCCGGCTTAACTTGACGAAGATGAGCCGGAACTTCACTGTTAACTTGGAAAGCAGCGCTGTAGCCCCCAAGTGCCGGCTTAACTTGATGAAGATGAGCCGGAACTTCCTTGTAGTCTTGGAGAGCAAACAAACTTTAGCCCCAACGTGTCGAGTATATTGTCTGCAATCTGCTTGAGACTTGCATTATATTCCCTTAGCTGACCATCTGGCGACTTACCCCTCTTTTGCTTTTATATGTCACAGGAAGCTTTGAGTAATGCCGAGTCTGAGTTGACTGGCTTCAGAGGCAATCTTGCTTCCCAGCAAGCCGCTCGAAGTGAAGCAGAGGAGAAATGCCGGCCTGCTGCCGAAGAACTTACAAAAGTTAAACCTAAGTTTGCAACTTTCAAGAAGGCTGCTGATGCGGAACAATCTGCTTTGGCAAACGTGTAGATGATGCTGACCGGCGGCTCAAACTCGTATTAGACGAGTTGCAGGGCTTGAAGGGCCATATTTCAAAGATGACTACTACTATCTTTGGTAAGCACTAAAACCCCAGCCAATATTCTCACTTAAAAGATTGTGTAGGCAGCTTATAACGCGAAACTTGTCTTTGCAGGTCAAAGAAGCCGCCAGCTTGGTGCCGACAGCTTACTGCAGCTGAAAGCCGTCTACACTTTATCAAAGTAGTTGTACTGTAGGACTCTTTGCATGATCAGAGCTATGCTGAACAAAGAAAGCATCCCCAAGTCCATGAAAGGAGTCATAGAGGTGTTATCCACCCTGCCGAAGCAGATTCAAGAGCTCAAACGGCCAGCCGCCCGGAAGGGAGCCATTGCTGTGATAAGCCAGGCTTTGGCTTTTTCCCCGGAGCTATCCGCCGAAGCGATGATGGATGGTTTTCCAACCAAGAAGGACGACGGCTCAGAATTCAAAGAAGCCGACTATGCCCGTTGTATGAAGGCCTCCCGGGTCCTTGCATCAGTGCTAGCGAAAGAAGTTAATCTGTCAACATATCAGGCGGCTTACAACGCTGAGAACAAGCGAGTGCGTGGCCCAACCTTCGAGGCCATGGACTTAACTCCTACACGCCATAAGCATCTCTTTGCCCCTGACATTGACCCGTCTCCCCTCTTTGACGAGGCCAACTTTGAAGCTTTAATGAACTACAACTGGCACGTGGACAATCTTCAGATCGAGGAGGTCAAAGACCTGCCACGGGATGACCCGCCGTCAAGCTGAGCAAGTTGATCTTTCACGGTATACATCGGCTTCTTGACCCGCCAAAATTTGATCCATGTACAAAACTTTGTCTTTCTTTTGGGGCCTTGTAGAGAGCTTTGTAATAGGTTAGAAAAAACCTTGTCTTGCCTGAACTGTGTTGTCATGCACATAGGAGACCGCACAGCTTAATATACATTTATTTGCCTTGTGTGCGCATGACTTAATATATATTTATCTGCCTTGTGCTTCAATCATATCAAATTTCATGGCGGCTTATCTTAAGAGACATCCTGCAAGAATAATCAGCAGAATATTTTTTGCATTACTGCGAGGGCGGCTTAGAATAACACAACCCGAAGATGTTAAATCTTTCCTGACCTTGTTGTTTCAATAACACATGTGCCAGTTCTTCTGGGTAGACTCGCCACTATAACTCCTTAACAGTACAGGGTCTCTATTGAGATTGGCCGTCAACTTCTTTGAGCGGCTCAGGGTCTCTAAGCGAGATTAATTGATAGGAGTGTAACGAACCAGAAAGATATATAGCAGGGCATGAGTACCCTGGTAGCCCATAAACTGCCTCTCATGTGACATAAATCCATCGTTTTAACCTTAAACAATGCAGGGTCTTAAAAAGATTAACTGTCTAAGAGTACGAAACGGGCCACATAGCGGAGAGTCAGCAGTAGATGAGTGAGTTTGTCCTTGCTTTCCGTAAGCCAGCCCTCACGTGACAAGAGTCGCCGATTTAACCTTAGCTAGTACAGGGTCTCTATCGAGATTGGCCGTCAACCTCATTGAACCGGCTCAGGGTCTCTAGGCGAGATTAACTGGTAAGATTTCAGCGGGTCACATAGCGGAGCAGCACCAGCTTACAGGCAAGTTTAACTCAAATTTGCGGCGACTTAAGAGCCGATCAAGAGGGTATGTAAGCTAAACCTGGTGGGTTGGAAGCCCCCAAATGACCTTGTTGACGGAGTCAGCTTTTGGGTATATAACCTGCCTGACTGTGGCTTAAGGGCTGATCAAAAGGGTGTGATAAGCTAAACCCAACGTTGGAAGCCCCCAGATGACATTGTTGATGGAGTCAACTTTTGGGTATATAACCCGCCTGACTATGGCTTAAGAGCCAACCGAAAGGGTGTGATAAGCTAAACCCGGTGGGTTGGAAGCCCCCAGATGACATTGTTGACGGAGTCAACTTTTTTGCACAAACCGAGATATGCGAAACGGTAGAGGCCCTAGCTTACAGGGATGCCAACTTTATTCATATATACATATGATATGTACAATGATGGTGTACAGTGTCGAGTTGTGATGAGTCAAGTATAGTAAGGCCGAAGATGAGCTGTATTCCATGGCCGGTGGGTCTCCTGCCCAGAAGTGCTTGACTCGTCTCGTATATCAATGAGGTAGTACGACCCGTTATTGAGATTTCTGCTGACCACAAAAGGTCCTTACCATGGAGGGGATAACTTGTGTGCATCTGTCTGATCTTGAATCAATCGCAATACCAAGTCGCCTTCTTGAAATGTCCGGATCTTAACTCTGTGGCTATGATAGCGACGCAGGTCTTGTTAGTAAATCGTCGATCGAGCCGCCGCCAGATCGCGCTCTTCATCCAAAGCATCCAACGTGTCTTGACGCGCTGTCTCATTATCCGCCTCAACGTAAGCCGCCACCCGTGGAGAGTCATGACGTATATCACTTGGTAACACGGCTTCTGCGCCATAAACCATGAAGAAAGGCGTATAGCCTATCGATCTGTTGGGAGTAGTTCTAATGCTCCATAAGACTGATGGCAACTCCTCTACCCAACAACCCGACATTCATTGTAAATGAAGCATAAGTTGGGGTTTAATGCCTCCCAAAATTTCCTGGTTAGCATGCTCTGCCTGACCATTGGATTGTGGATGAGCAACCGCAGAGATGTCGAGTCGAATGTGCTCACGTTCATAGAATGATTGCATAGCCCCCTTGGATAAGTTCATACCATTGTCTGTGATGATACTATGTGGATAACCAAAGCGGCAGATCAACTTTTTAACAAACTGAACCACCATACCCGTGTCACACTTGCCGACCGGCTCCGCTTCTACCCACTTGGTACACTTGTCCACTGCCACCAAGAGGTGGGTATTCTTGTCCTTGGACCTCTTGAAAGGCCCAACCATATCAAGCCCCCAGACTGCAAACGGCCAGATGATTGGGATCATGCGCAACTCTTAAGCCGATACGTGAGCACACCGGCCGAACTTCTAACATCCATCGCACTTGCGAACCAAGTCTTCCACATCTTTATGAGCCGAGGGCCAGAAGAAGCCATGTCAAAAAGCCTTGGCTACCAGAGATTTTGAGCCGGCGTGATGACCACAATCCCGAACATGAATTTCATTCAAGATTTCTTTGCCTTCTTCAGGTGAGACACAATGTTGAAAGACGCCGGTAACGTTGCACCTATGTAACTCACCATTGATGATCGTCATAGACTTAGACCGCTTGATGATCTTCCTTGCCAAGTTCTCCTCCTTAGGTAACTCGCCACGAGTCAAGTACGCTAGGTAAGGCAGCGTCCAGTCAGGGATAGCATGCAGAGCCGTCACCAGCTGCCCCTCCGGGTCAGGTATAGCTAAGTCTTCCTCTGAAGGTAACTTAACTGACGGGTGATGTAGTACGTCTAAGAAAACGTTAGGCGTAACCGGCTTACGCTGAGAGCCCATCCTTGACAGGGCGCCAACCACCTCGTTCCTGTGACGATCAATATGATCCACCTGATAACCCTTTAAATGACCAGCGATGACATCTACCGCCTGATGATAAGCCGCCATCCGCGGGTCCTTGGAATCCCATGTGCCTGAAACTTGCTCGGCTACGAGATTTGAGTCACCAAGACATCTAACCCGACTCAGGTTTATCTCCTTAGCCACCCGGAGGCCATGAAGTAGAGCTTCATACTCAGCTACATTGTTAGTACAAGGAAACATTAACCTTAGCACATAACAGAACTTGTCACCATTAGGGGAAGTTAAAACAACCCCTGCCCCTAATCCTTCTAGTTGCCTGGATCTATCAAAGTGGATTGTCCAATATGTGTTACCCGGCTTCTCTTCGGGCGCCTGACACTCGGTCCAGTCGTTTATGAAATCCACCAAAGCTTGAGACTTGGCCGCCTTGCGAGGTACGTATTTCAAATTAAGAGGCCCAAGCTCCAAGGCCCATTTAACAATCCTGTCGGTGGCTTCCTGTTGTGAATTATATCTCCCAATGGAGCAGAGCTAACCACCGTGATCTGGTGTCCCAGAAAGTAATGTTCAACCTTACGATTCGCCATGAACACCCCATATATCAGCTTCTGCCAATGTGGGTATCTCTGCTTCGACTCTGTCAGGACTTCACTGATGTAGTAAACCGGCCTCTGAACCGGATATTCTTTCCCTGCCTCCTTACGCTCAACAACAATCACGACACCGACTGGCTTGTTATTAGCTGCCACGTATAAGAGCAAAGGTTCCTTCTCAGCTAGAGCAGCTAAGACCGGTGGCTCAATGAGTTGTTTCTTGAGTGCCTCAAATGCCTCATCCACCACCGTACTCCAGACAAAGTTGTCTATCTTCATCATCGGGTATAAAGGGATAGCCTTCTCACCAAGGCAGCTTATGAACCGGCTTAGTACAATGATTCGACCCGCCAGGCGCTGAACATCATTGATGCACGCCGGCTCAGATAGAGAAGTAATAGCCTTTATCTTGTCCGGATTAGCCTCAATGCCACGCTCAGAGACTAGAAAACCCAAAAGCTTGCCTACAGGAACTCCAAAAACACACTTAGCCAGGTTAAGCATCATCTTGTAAACCCGTAAATTGTCGAAAGTTTCTTTCAGGTCATCAAGTAGAGTCTCCTTCTTCCTTGACTTGATCACAATATTATCCACATATGCATGAACATTGCGTCCAATTTGAGTGTGAAGACAGTTCTGTACACATCGCTGGTAAGTCGCCTGGGCACTCTTGAGCCTGAAAGGCATACAGACATAGCAGAAGGCACCAAAAGGCGTGATGAAAGCCGTCTTTTCTTGGTCCTTGACTGCCATCTTGATCTGATGATAGCCAGAATAAGCATCCAGGAAGCATAAGCTCTCGCAACGTGCCGTTGCATCAATAATCTGGTCGATGCGGGGGAGAGCAAACGGGTCAACCGAACATGCCTTGTTAAGATCCGTGTAATCCACACACATACGCCACGTGCCGTTCTTCTTAAGCACTAGCACCGGGTTAGCAAGCCACTCTGGGTGAAACACTTCAACGATGAACCCCGCCGCCAGAAGCTGGGCCACCTCTTCCCCAATGGCTTTGCGCCTCTCTTCATTGAACTGCCGAAGGAACTGTTTGACCGGCTTAAATTTAGGATCCACATTAAGGTGGTGCTCAGCAAACTCTCTCGGTACACCCGACATGTCAGAAGGCTTCCATGCAAAGATGTCCCGATTCTCACAGATGAATTCGATGAGCGTGCTTTCCTATTTGGGATCCATATTGGCCCCAATAGTGAGCTGTTGTGACGAATCGCCCGGAGCGAAATCCACCAATTTGGTATCATCCGCCGAAAACTTGAGGGGCGGCTCAGTATCGGTGGTAGGCTTTTTGAGCGGAGTCATGTCCTCCAGGTCAACATTTTCCTTATAGAACTTGAGCTCTGCCTCAGTGCAACTTGACTCTGCATAAGCTGTGTATCTTTCCTCACATTCAATAGCCATCTTCCAATCACCATGCACACTAATCGTCCCATTCAACCCGGGCATCTTGAGCTGTAAGTAAACATAGCAAGGCCTAGCCATGAACTTGGCATAAGCCGGCCATCCAAACAAAGCATGATATGGACTTTTGATTTTTACCACTTCAAACCACAAGGATTCCACCCTGTAGTTGTATTCGTCACCAAAAGCAACTTCCAAGGATATCTTACCCACTGGATAAGCTGACTTGCCAGGCACCACACTGTGAAAGACCGTCGAAGAAGGCCTAAGATCTTTGTCAAGCAACTTCATCCAGCAGAAAGTGTCATAGTACAGGATATTGATGCTGCTGCCACCATCCATAAGTAACTTAGTGAACACGTATCCTCCCACTTGGGGGGCAACTACCAAAGCTAGCTGCCCCAGGTCATCAACACACGGCGGGTGATCCTCCCAACTCCAAGTTATGTCACACTCAGACCACTTCAAATACCGTGGGAGACCCGGTGTGATTGCATTAACCGCCCGCTTGCGCACCTTCTGGTCTCGCCTGTCAAGACAGGTTGTAAAGACATGATACTTACCTGAGATGAGCTGCTTCGGGTTACTCTGATACCTAGACTGGTTACTCTGCTGCTGATTATTGCCACCAGATTTGTGATGAGGACCTTCTTGATTGCATTGACCCTGATAACCGGATCCTGAGCCGCCAGGACCTAGGCCGGCGCCTGACCCGCCTGGCCCTAGGCCGCCCGACAGGCCACCACCATTGTTGTGATGCTGCTGCAAGCTGTAATCCCGAAACTGTCGCATAATGTGGCAATTCCTCCACGTATGACCCGCCACCCTATCGGGCCGTCTGTGCTCCGAACAAGGTTTATTGAGCATCTCCTCCAAGTTGAAAGGAGTTTTACCCTTATTAAAGGGCTTTTGAAATTCCTGTTGCCCTTAGTACGGTAGTTCCCGGTGCTGGTGTTAGACACCAATTCTGATCCGCCTTCTGGATTCTTCCTCTTACCATGGTTGCCACTGCCTGTCGCACCCTTGCCATTGTTACTCTCCTTACTCTGACCAGGCTTCTCGTCATTAGAGCATGGGTTCTTTGTATTGTCAGAGTCGGCGTACTTTGTGAGAGCCGCCATGAGCTCCCCCATATCTTGGCACGAGCGTTGAGCCGGCCAAGCTTCTGCTTTAGAGGCATGAAGTGGCAATTTTTCTCCAAAATCAAAACCGCTTGAGCCACCGTAATCTGCTCAGACGAGTGGATCATAGTTGAGACCCGCCGGACCCAATGGTGAGCTGACTCATCCTCCTGTTATACACAATGATCCAAATCCACAATCGTCATGGACTGCTTGCATGTTCCTTGGAAATTTTTGATGAACTTCACCTTTAACTCGGCCCAGGAATTAATGGTGTTGGGCGGCAAGCCCTTCAACCACGTGCGAGCTGGCCCTTCCAGCATCATGATGAAATATTTGGCACATACTACGTCGTTGACGTCTAACATCTCCATGGCCAGCTCATAGCTTTCAATCCAAGCCTCCGAAGGCAGGTCAGCTGTGTAATTTGGGACCTTGCGAGGGCCCTTGAAATCTTTTGATAGACGCTCGTTCCGCAAAGCTGACGCTAAGCACGGCACTCCCACGGCCCTAGAGGTTATTCCCGCTCCTACTGAGATGGAAGGTGCGGGTTCTTGATGAGCCGCCGCTGCTAGAGCTGTCGTCTCTCGCTGTGATCTCGCCCGGTCCACCAACGCCTGAGCATCCAGAGCCGCCCGATCATCTTGTGGAGGGTCTCGGTGTCGGTCACTGCTAGAAACCACCGGTGACTCATAGCGCCAGCCGTAGCTGCGGCTGGGGATGGGGGTTGAATGCACGCGACTCCAACTGTAGGTGTACTTCTCCTGCTGGGCCATAGCCGTCTGCAGATATCCAATAACATTCTGCACCTCCTCTACGAAAGGCGCCTCGTCCGGGATGGGGATCATACCAAGCCGGGTTGCTGCCGCGACCATGTTCTCCGCCGGGTTTGAATAATGACCCGCTGGCGTGGGGAAAGACATTGGTGAGGTTTGGTTCCGTCGGGGCGGGTTAAGCTGCTGAACCGCTGGCCAACTTCCAAGTACTTCCGCTGTCTGTCCCGTTCCTGGCATGTTAAAAAGGTTCCTGGCCTCATACTTATCCGACAAACGGGATTGATGCCTCATCCACCTAACCGCCGCTGCGGATTGCTGCTCTAGCTCAAGGCAGAAAGCATCCGCCCTAAGGCGCTTCGCCTCCGCGTCCATGTGAGCTTTCAGCGTGCTGATCCCCTGTTGGACTTCAGTCATCTGGTCCTTTAGTCTTGCAATCTCCATGTTCCGGGCTGCTTGATTCTCAGCTGTGACCTCAGTTGCTGGGTTGTAAGGTCATTCATTAGATCCAAAAGGACCTGAGCTGGTGGCGGGTCAACCCCCGACCCAGCTGCCTCGGCGGCTGTGCTGCTCAGGCCCGGCGCTGAACCCGCCATGAAAACGTCCACACAAGTCGGTGGCCCATGAACCTCCGACTCATGGCACTCTGACTTGGGGTAAGGCTCGACGTATTCCCTGAGCCTGCCATCATGAAGCTGGTAGATTGATTCCATCTCTCCGCCCGAAGATCCATCCTCCAAACACACGAGGGTTTCCCGTGACATGGAATCCTCAAGACCCATGCCCTGAGTAAAGCCGACGAAGACATGCTTCCTGTCCAGGTTAGCATGGGTGGGTTGCACGTGTTGGGCGGGTTGCGTGTGTTGGAAATATGCCCTAGAGGCAATAATAAATTAGTTATTATCATATTTCCTTGTTCATGATAATCGTTTATTATCCATGCTATAGTTATATTGATCGGAGACTTAGATGCATCTGTGGATACATAGACAAAACCATGTCCCTAGTATGCCTCTAATGGACTAGCTCGTTGATCAAAGATGGTTAAGGTTTCCTAGCCATGGACATGAGATGTCATTTGATAAACAGGATCACATCATTAGGAGAATGGTGTGATGGACAAGACCCAAACTACAAACGTACCATATGATCGTGTCAGTTTATTGCTACTGCTTTCTGCATGTCAAGTATATGTTCCTATGACCATGAGATCATGCAACTCGCGGACATCGGAGGAGTGCCTTGTCTGTATCAAACGTCGCAACGTAACTGGGTGACTATAAAGGTGCTCTACAGGTATCTCCCAGAGTGTCTATTGAGTTGGCATGGATCAAGACTGGGATTTGTTACTCTGTGTGACGGAGAGGTATCTCAGGGCCCACTCGGTAATACAACATCACAATAAAGCCTTGCAAGCAATGTGACTAAGTGTTAGTCACGGGATCTTGTATTACAGAACGAGTAAAGAGATTTGCCAGTAACGAGGTTGAACTAGGTATGGAGATACCGACGATCGAATCTCGGGCAAGTAACATACCGAAGAACAAAGGGAACATCATACGGGATTAACTGAATCCTTGACATAGAGGTTCGACCGATAAGATCTTCGTAGAATATGTAGGAACCAATATGGGCATCCAGGTCCCGCTATTGGTTATTGACCGTAGAGGTGTCTCGGTCATGTCTCCTCCTCCTCTCCTCCTATATATACTAGAGGATTTTAGGGTTTTGGCACAGAATTTTCAGCCATGTGCTACCCGTTCCTCTAGTGCATAGTTTCTCCTCTAGATCAGTTTTCTACAGTGCTTAGGCGAAGCCCTGCCGGAATAGCTCCACCACCATTGCCGCAGCGCCATCACGCTGCCGGAGAACTCTTCTACCTCTCCGCTCCCTCTTGCTGGATCAAGACGGCGGAGATCGTCATCAAGCTATACGTGTGCTGAACGCGGAGGTGCCGTCCGTTTGGCGCTAGATCGGAAGGACCATGATCAAGATTGCGAGACGAATCGTGACGAGATCGCGGGACGGATCGTGATGAGATCGTGTGACGGATCATGATGAGTTCGCGAGACGGATCGTGGTGAGATCGCGGGACGGATCGTGATGAGTTCGCGGGACGGATCATGACTGGATAGCGGGACGGATCGTGATGAGATCGCAGGACGCTCGGCGATTTGGATCGCGAAGACATTCGACTACACCAACCGCGTTTCTTAACGCTTCCTGCTTAGCGATCTACAAGGGTATGTAGACCCACTCTCCCTCTCGTATATGCTCATCACCATGGATAGATCTTGCGTGTGCGTAGGAATTTTTTTGTTTCCCATGCAACGTTCCCCAACAGTGGCATCATGAGCTAGGTCTATGTGTACATGAGATCTCGAGTAGAACACAAAGACTTTGTGGGCGTTGATGCTTAGATTGCTTCCTCCCTTGGTCGGATTTTGGTTCAGCGGTATTGTGAGATGAAGCGCCCGGACCAACATTACTCGTACGCTTACCAGAGACCGGTTCCCTCGACCGCAACTTGTTGCATAGATGGCTTGCGGGTGCCAGTTTCTCTCACTTTAGTTGGATCGGATTCGACAAAGGCAGTCCTTGAGAAGGTTGAAAAGCAACTAGTGTATCACCATTGTGGTTTTTGCGTAGATGAGAATTGTTCTTGCTAGATACCCATAGCAGCCATGTAAAACATGCAACAACAATTAGAGGACGTCTAACTTGTTTTTGCAGGGTATGTTGTGATATGATATGGCCAATTACATGATGTGATATATGTGATGTATGAGATGATCATGTGATGTATAGATTATCACGACTTGCATGTCGATGAGTACGGCAACCGGCAGGAGCCATAGGGTTGTCTTTAATTATTGTATGACCTGTGTGTCAATCATTAAGCGCTATGTAATGCTTTACTTTATCGCTAAACGGTAGCAATAGTAGTAGAAGCATGTTGGGCGTGACAACCCCGATGGCGACACGTTGATGGAGATCAAGATGATGGACATCATGGTGTCATGCCGGTGACGATGGAGATCATGCTGGTGCTTTCATGATGGAGATCAAAAGCACAAGTTCATGGCCATATCATGTCACCTATGATTTTCATGTGATGTTAATCCTTTTGTGCACCTTGTTTTGCTTAGAACGACGGTAGCATTATAAGGTGATCCCTCACTTAATTTCAAGATAAATTGTGTTCTCCCCGAGTGTGCACCGTTGCGAAAGTTCTTCGTGTCGAGACACCACGTGATGATCAGGTGTGATAGACTCTACGTTCACATACAACGGGTGCAAGCCAGTGTTGCACATGCAGAACACTCGGGTTAAGCTTGATGAGCCTAGCATGTACAGACATGGCCTCGGAACACAAGAGACCGAAAGGTCGAACATGAGTCATATAGTAGATATGATCAACATGATGATGTTCACCATTGAAACCACCTCAACTCACGTGATGATCGGACTTGAGTTGATGAATTTGGATCATGTATCACTCGAATGACTGGAGGGATGTCAATTTGAGTGGGAGTTCTTAAGTAATATGATTAATTGAACTCATTATCATGAACATAGTCAATAGTGTCTGTGCAAATTATGTTGTAGATTACTTGCTCGCGCTATAGCTCCCTTGAATTTTTATATGTTCCTAGAGAAATAGAGTTGAAAGATGTTGGTAGCAATACTGCGGACTGGGTCCATGATCTGAGGATTGTCCTCATTGTTGCACAGAAGGCTTATGTCCTTAATGCACCACTCAGTGCGCCAACCCCTCTAGCATCGTTTGTAGATGTTGTGAACATGTGACAGGCACGTTCTGATGACTACTTGATAGTTTAGTGCGTCATGAATTATGACTTAGAATTGAGGCTTTGAAACGTTTTGAACGTCATAGAACATATGAGATGTTCTAAGAGCTGAAATTAGGATCTCAGGCTCGTGCCCATGTTGTGAGATATGAGATATCCAACAAGATTCTTTGCCTGCAAGATGAAGGAGAATAGCTCAATCGTTGAGCATGTGCTCAGATTGTCTGGGTGCTACAATCGCTTGAATCGAGTGGGAGTTGATATTCCAGATAACATAGTGATTGATATAGTTCTGCAAGTCACTATCACTAAGCTACTAGAACTTGGTGATGAACTATAAAATGCCAGGGATAGAAATAATGATCCCTGAGCTGTTTGCGATGTTTGACACCGCGAAGGTAGAAATCAAGAAGGAGCGTCAAGTGTTGATGGTTAGTAAAACCACTAGTTTCGAGAAGAGCAAGGAGGGAAACTTCATGCATGGCAAGTCAGTTGCTGCTCTAGTGAAGCAACCCAAAGTTGAACTCAAACCCGAGACTAAGTGCTTCGATTATGAGGAGAGCGGTCGCTGAAGCGGAACAACCCTATATACTTGGTAGATAAGAAGGCTGGCAACGTCAACAGAAGTAGATTTGATATACGTGTTATTGATGTGTACCTTGCTAGTACTCCTAGTAGCACCTGGGTATTGGATACTGGTTCGGTTGCTAAATGTTAGTAACTCGAAATAAAAGCTACGGAATAAACGGAGAACTAGCTAAGGGTGAGGTGACGATGTGTGTTGGAAGTGTTTCCAAGGTTGATGTGATCGACATGGCACGCTCTCTCTACCTTCGGGATTAGTAACAAACCTAAATAAGTGTTATTTGGTGTTTTGCGTTAAGCATGAACGTGATTAGATCGTGTTTATTGCAACACGGTTATTCATTTAAGTTAGAGAATAATGGTTATTCTGTTTACATGAATAATACCTTCAATGGTCATGCACCTAGTGAGAATTGTTTGTTGAATCTTGATCGTAGTAATACACATGTTCATAACATTGATGCCAAAAGATGCAAAGTTAATAATGATAGTACCACATACTTGTGACACTGCCGCTAAATGTCATATTGGTATAAAACGCATGAAGAAACTCCATGCTAATGGATCTTTGGACTCTTTCAATTTCGAATCGGTTGAGACATGCGAACCATGCCTCTTGGTCAAAGATGACTAAGGACCGCGTTTTCTGGTTTGACGGAGCGGGCAAGTGATTTATTGGAAATGATACATGTTGATGTATGCAATCCAAGGAGTCTTGTAGCGTGCGGTGGATTTCGTTATTTTCTTACCTTCACTGATGATTTGGGTAGATATAGTGTATGTTTACTTAATGAAACATAAGTCTGAATCGTTTGAAAGGTTCAAGCAAATTCAGAGTGAAGTTTAAGATCATCATGACAAGTAGATAAAAATGTCCGCGATATGATCATGGAGGTGAATATCTGAATTACGAGTTTGGCATACAACTTTAGACAATGTGAAAGTTGTTTCACAACTCACGCCACCTGGAACACCATAGTGTGATGGTGTGTCCGAATGTCATAGTCGTACTCTATTGGATATGGTGCGTGCTATGATGTCTCTTATCGTTTTGCTACTATACTTTTGGGGTTATGCATTAGAGATAACTACATTCACTTTAAATAGGGCACCATCTAAATCCGTTGAGATGACACCGTGTGAATTAGGGTTTGATAGAAACCCAAGCTGTCATTTCTTAATGTTTGGGGCTACGACGCTTGTGTGGAAAATGTTTTCACCTAATGAGCTCGAACCCAAAGCGGACAAATGCATCTTCATAGAATACCCTAAGAACAGTTGGGTAAACCTTCTATCTCAGATCCAAGCATAAAGTGTTTGTTGCTAAAACGGGTCCTTTCCCGAGAAAAAGTTTCTCTCGAAAGAATTGAGTGGGAGGAAGATAGAACTTGATGAGGTTGTTGAACCTTTGTTTCAACCAGAGAGTAGCGCAACGCAGAAAGATGTTTCTATGGAACCTACATCAGTTGAAGAGGAAGTAAATGATGATGATCATGAAACTTCGGATCAAGTAACTATCGAATCTCGTAGGTCGACAAGGATGTGTACTGCTCCTGAGCGGTACGACAACCCTGTCTTGGAGGTCATTTAGTTGGACAACAATGAACCTACGAGATGTGGAGAAGCGATGATGGGCTCGAATTCTGACAAATGGTTAGAGGCCATGAAATCCGAGAAAGGATCCATATATGAAAACCAAGTATAGACTTTGGTAGACTTGCTCGTTGGACGGCAGGTCGTTGAGTACAAATGGATCTTTAAGATGAAGACAGACGCTGATGGTGAATATCACCATTTATAAAGCTCGACTTGTCGCAAAGAAGTTTCCGCCAAGTTCAAGGAGTTGACTACGATGAGACTTTCTCACTCGTAGAGATGCTAAAGTCTGTTGGAATTATGTTAGCAGTTGCTGCATTTTTCAATTATGAAATCTGGCAGATGGATACCAAAACATCGTTTCCTTCCTTAAGGAAAGGTTGTATGAGATACAACCAGAAGGTTTTGTCAGTCCTAAGGATGCTAAAAGGTGTGCAAGCTTCAGTGAACCTTCTATGAACTGAAGCAAGCATCTCGAAGTTGGAATATACACTTTGATAAGGTGATCAAAGTTTTTGAGTCTATACAAAGTTTATGAGAAACTTGTATTTACAATAAAGTGAGTGGGAGCACTATAGAGTTTCTGGTAAGCATATCTGGTTGACATATTGTTGACCAGAAATGATGTAGAATTTCTGGAAAGCATAAATGGTTGTTTGAAAAAGAGTTTTTCAAAGGAAGACCTGGATAAAGCTACCTAATTGTTGAGCATCAAAATCTATAGAGATAGATCAAGATACTTGATGAGACTTTCAATGAGTACATACGTTGACAAGATTTTGAAAGAGTTCAAAATGGATCAGTCAGAGAAAGAGTTCTCGCCTGATTCGTAAGGTATAAAGTTGAGTAAGACTCAATGCCTAGTGACTGCAGAAGATAGAGAAAAGATGAGTGTCATCTCCTATGCTTCAGCCATAGGCTCTATCATGTATGCAATGCTGTGCACAAGACCCGATGTCAGCCTTGCCATAAGTATGGTCGGAAGGTTTCAAAGTGATCCTGGAATGTAGCACTGGACAGCGGTCAAGATTATCCTTAGTAACTAAAAGACTAGGGAGATGTTTCTCGATTATGGAGGTGATAAAGAGTTCGTCGTAATGAGTCACGTCGATGCAAGCTTTAACACCAATCCGGATGACTCGTAGTAGCAATCTGGATACATATAGTGGAGCAGCCATTTGGAATAGTACCAAGTGGAGTGTGGTAGCAGTGTTTACGGTTTGACATAGAAATTTGCAAAGTACACACGGATCTGAATGTTGCAGACCCTCTGACTATAAGACCTCTCTCACATGCAAAGCATGATCGAGCCCAAGAACTCATTGGGTGTTAGATTCATAACAATGCAAATCAGATGGTGATGTGAACTAGATTATTGACTCTAGTGCAAGTGGGAGACTATTGGAAATATGCCCTAGAGGCAATAATAAGTTAGTTATTATCATATTTCCTTTTTCATGATAATCGTTTATTATCCATGCTATAATTGTATTGATCGGAGACTTAGATGCATGTGTGGATACATAGACAAAACCGTGTCCCTAGTATGCCTCTAATGGACTAGCTCGTTGATCAAAGATGGTTAAGGTTTCCTAGCCATGGACATGAGATGTCATTTGATAAACGGGATCACATCATTAGGAGAATGGTGTGATGGACAAGACCCAAACTACAAACGTAGCATATGATCGTGTCAGTTTATTGCTACTGTTTTCTGCATGTCAAGTATATGTTCCTATGACCATGAGATCATGCAACTCACGGACATCGGAGGAGTGTCTTGTCTGTATCAAATGTCGCAACGTAACTAGGTGACTATAAAGGTGCTCTACAAGTATCTTCGAGGGTGTCTGTTGAGTTGGCATGGATCAAGACTGGGATTTGTTACTCCGTGTGACGGAGAGGTATCTCAGGGCCCACTCGGTAATACAACATCACAATAAAGCCTTGCATGCATGTGACTAAGTGTTAGTCACGGGATCTTGTATTACGGAACGAGTAAAGAGACTTGCCGGTAACGAGGTCGAACTAGGTATGGAGATACCAATGATCGAATCTCGGGCAAGTAACATACCGAAGAACAAAGGGAACATCATACGGGATTAACTGAATCCTTGACATAGAGGTTCGACCGATAAAGATCTTCATAGAATATGTACGAACCAATATGGGCATCCAGGTCCCGCTATTGTTTATTGACCATAGAGGTGTCTTGGTCATGTCTACATAGTTCTCGAACCCGCAGGGTCTGCACACTTAAGGTTTGGTGACGTTTCGGTAGTATGGAGTTATGTATGGTGGTGACCGAAGGTTGTTCGGAGTCCCGGATGAGATCCCGGATGTCACGAGGAGCTCCGGAATGGTCCGGAGGTAAATATTCATATATAGGAAGTCCTATTTTGGTCGCCGGAAAAGTTTCGGGCTCATCGGTAGTGTACCGGGAGTGCCGGTAGTGTACCGGGAGACCACCGGGAGGGGTATTTCGACCCAAAAGGATTCATGGGCTGTGGGATAGTAAATACCAGTGTTTTGTGGGCCGGTGGAAGTCCCACACAAGGCCCATGCGTCTGGGAGAAAAAGCCCAAAGGGAAAAAGGTGGAAAAAGGCCAAAAAAAGGAGGAATCCTAGTCCTACTAGGATTGGAGGAGGAGTCCTCCTCTCCTCCCCACTTTGGCCGACCCAAGGGCTGGATTTTGGCAGCCAAGCCTCCTCCTCCTCTCCTCCTATATATACTAGAGGATTTTAGGGTTTTGGCGCAGAATTTTCAGCCACGTGCTACCCGTTCCTCTAGTGCATAGTTTCTCCTCTATATCAGTTTTCTGTAGTGCTTAGGCGAAGCCCTGCCGGAATAGCTCCACCACCATTGCCGCAACGCCGTCACGCTGCCGGAGAACTCTTCTACCTCTCCTCTCCCTCTTTCTGGATCAAGAAGGCGGAGATCGTCATCAAGCTGTACGTGTGCTGAACACGGAGGTGTCGTCCGTTTGGTGCTAGATCGGAAGGACCATGATCAAGATTGCGAGACAGATCGTGACGAGATCGCGAGACGGATCGTGATGAGATCACGGGACGGATCGTGATGAGTTCGCAAGACGGATCGTGATGAGATCGTGGGACGGATCGTGATGAGTTCGCAGGACGGATCGTGATTGGATCGCAGGACGGATCGTGATGAGATTGTAGGACGCTCGGCGATTTGGATCGCGAAGACGTTCGACTACACCAACCGCGTTTTTTAGCGCTTCCTGCTTAGTGATCTACAAGGGTATGTAGATCCACTCTCCCTCTCGTAGATGCTCATCACCATGGATAGATCTTGCGTATGCATAGGAAAATTTTTGTTTCCCATGCAACGTTCCCCAACAGCGCGCGTCGGGCCGGGTCGACGAAGTCGGTGCAGACGTCCGGCCCGGGTTCAGATCCGCCGATCTTTCCGATGAAGACGTGGATTCCGCTGAAGGGGGTCTGAAAACTGTACACGATTGAGTCGGCCTTGGGGCCCCAGCCGGCGTCGTCGATGTAAAGCCGGCCACGGTGACTCTTGTTCATCCTGCCAACAACGTATCCCTCGATCCCTAAGAGAGAGCCCTTTGAAAACTCAACACCATCAAGTGCTAGCGCCATGGTGGGCGCCAACTGTCATGGTTTTGTCATGGCAGATGTCCGAGGACTTATGTTCGAGGCCATCTGTTGTGGGAACGAGCCTGACAGTAGATGGTAGGGGTACGAATGGATAGGGCAGAGTCCTAGCTACGGCGAGGGTGTACACACAAATGTATGAGTTCAGGCCCCTCTCGTGGAGGTAGCAGCCCTACGTCTTAGTGCTCGGGAGCTTTATCTCGAGTGGATCATAGTGGTTACAATAGTTTCTTAACCCTTGTGCAGGAGGGGAGGGGCGGCTTATATAGAGTTCGCTGCCCCTCATAATGGCCCCGCATCAAAGGGTCTGGTTGTGGGGTGTAAAGTCTGCCGTTATAGGTAACGTACATAGTAAAAGCTATTGAGGCCCATTAAGCCAGTGTCTGCCCGTTGGGCTCTTGATGATGGCTCCTGGTCTTCTGGCGTCGAGTGAAGCGAGGTCTATCGAGTGACACGCTGCCAAGTAAGAGCGAGAGTCTCCGAGTGGATTACTGTCGAGTGACTTTGAATGTCTCCAGGGATCCAATGGGAAGTTCATGCTTGATCTTCAAGTCCTCCCATGTGGTGTCCTTAGGTAGGGTATGTGGGCCTTGCCTAGGACCCTACCCTATGTACATATCCTCGTCATTAGCCCCCGAATGGATCGGGGTTTGAGTGGTGGAAGGAGGTATCAACATAGACCTTGAGTTAGTGCATCGAATCCTCTGAATGATATTTGGGATTTCCATGGAACTTGCGTCGATTGAACTCAGAGCATTAGCGTTCATTCAGGATCAACACGCAAAATCTTCCGAATGATATTCGGGTCTTCAACAAAATTTACATCGATTGAATTCTTCTCCGCTCGCCTGGATCCATTCAGACTTAAAAAGTGTCCGAGTGAATCGAGCGCATCTTGGGGAGGTGACGGGTTGGTCTGACGGGCCCGGATTCTCCGGGATACGAAAATTTGGGAAGTGCACGGACGCGCGAAGATGACGCCACGATCAGGGCAAGTGGAGGCACGACGCCTCGATTCTCATGCCGGTCATCTCGCCACGCACTGGGCATCGTCACCGGTTGGCGTGTGCGGTTATCTCGCTGGCCCACTGGTTAGTGAGACACTCGGCAGCATATAAAGCTTCCTGAGCCGTGGATTGCACAGTACCTTCCGCCGATTCTCCCTCTCTTCCTCGGCCTCCTCTGCTCCCCAACGCTGCACACCGCTCTCCTCCAACCAGAGCTGCCGCTCTGATGACGAAGAGCGCGACGGAGAAGCTGGAGCGTGCAAAGAAGGGGACGTCGAAGCTCAAGGGCAAGAAGCCCTCGACTGCTCGGTTCACCGCGCCAGTGGGGTGGATGCAGGGGGATTTTCTCCCTTCTGTTGTCACTCGCGCCAACCTCGAGGGCCTCGTCTCCGACGGGCTGGTGGCGGACGGCGCCTGGAGGCAGCCATTTGAGGAGCACGAGCCGGAGCCACGCGACAAGGAGCGGGTTCTTCTCCTCTCCCATGTAGAAAGAGGTTTCTCCATGCCACGCCACCCATTCTTTTGGGGATTTCTGAATTTCTTTGGTGCGCAACTGCATCACTTTCCGCCGAACACCATGGCGTACTTGTCTGCATTCGTCACCTTGTGCGAGTGTTTCCTGGGGTGCTCTCCCCATTGGGTTTTTTTTAAGCATCTCTTCACGGTCAGATCACAGACTATGAAGAAAGTCCTTGCCGCCGATGGGAAGACTCACGTGCTCCAGTTGTGTGGAGGTTTAGGGGTCCAGAAAAGGCAACATAGTTCCATTCCTACCATTACTCTTGCCGAGTCTGTCCGAGGCTGGCAGTCGACCTGGTTCTACTGCAAAGATGTAGCGCCACCCAACATGTCGACTGGTCTTCCCCTGTTTTCACCTGACCGACCCGCTGCCCCCAAGTCCCTAAAGGTGACCGACGAGGAGCATATTCAATTGGTATCTTAGTCGAGGCAGTGGTTCAGCTGATCTGGGGCGGGGTGACAGGCATGGATCTGCTTGAAACGTTCCTCGGTCGACGTATACAGCCACTCCAGGCCAGAGACCACACCATGTGGCACTACGCAGGTCCGGGGGACTCGACCAGGACGCATCCAGAAGAAGTTACATAGGAGACTGTGGAGCAGTGGCTACGGAGCATCACTGGGGCTTGTGACAACCCCTCGGGAGCCAAGAGGATCCGTCCTTACTCTGCTGAAAACCCACCGAAGAACCTGGTGATATGTGTGATGTCGACTGATACATTTATACCGTCGAGTGATGTATTGACTTGTAGTCTGACTCTCTTGTTTGAATTATGCAGGAATGGACGGACATGCACTCACCCATTCGCAACAGGAATCATGTGCATGACGGCGTGGTGAGCGAGGGCGGCAGCGTGGACGACGACAGACTTTTCGACTCTAAGGATGAATATGAAGATTTCGGCGAAGAGGAAGGAGTCGAGTCGCCCCCTCGTCGCAAAGGCTGCACCAAGGCCCTCCATAATCCGGTAGCTGCTGAGGACAAGGCCCCAGGCCCAAGCGAGGAGAACCCAAAACGGAGCCGCCCCTCAACTGTCGAGTCGAATGAAAGACTGGCCAAGCAGCCCAAGCAAGCCACCTCCAAGCCTCGCAAAGCACTGCCCCGCATGAGGGTGTCCGTACCTGTCGTCTCCACGTAAGTGTTCATTTCCAAATTGTTCTGTCGACTGAAGTCTTGAGTTATATCTGAGTGAAAACTGTCTAATCCATCAGAGCTGCAACATCTGTGACCTTGCCTCGTCGAGATGAGGAGGACGCGATGGATGTTGATACCGCCGACGCTGCCACTTCTCATAGAGGTAAGAAAGTTGTTAGTTTGTCCGAACAGGACTCGACACATGCAGGTGTTGATGCTGTCGGTTGTTGCAGAGGTCATTCAAGTGGAGGACGACGAGGGGCCACTAGACATTTCACGCGCTCGCACTCGAAGGGCGTCATCGTCGCAAGCACCCCAGCGCTCAACTACGGAGTCTTCCCAGAGGAGAGGTGACTCGACGCGGCCCATGGTTGAGCCTACAACACCTTTGTCGCATGCTCCTCCAACCGTCTCGACTGTCATGACGTCGACTCCGACCGGACCTCTTCAGGCTGCCTCAGCTGGTCCAACGACTATGCTGACCCCACCTGTGACGGCCTTCCCTCTGCATCGGACCCCTGAAGACCAAACTGGAGTTGCAAAGGAAGCCATGATCTAGGCGGAGCAGCTCATGCTGAGGACCAAGGAGGCGTACGAGGCCAGCAAACTGGCTTTTGACGTCAGCGCAGCCCCCCGAACCAGTGTCCGAGTAAGTTCGATTGTAAGTCCATTGTCGATTGAATTCTTGTCTTTTCTTGGCTGCCGTACACCCACTGGGTGATCGCCGTAGAATGTTTGAACTTTCTCCAGTCGAATAGATCGGATCGTAGTCTAGTAGGACTAGGATTGGTAGTACACGTGGTACTATTGTTGCTCGACATGTCGAGTGTGTTTTCTAACAAGTTACTCGATGGATCGAGAGTTAACCGTCTCAGTGGGGGCGCTCTTAGCGCACCCACTGGGTGTAGTCCCCGAGACCGCTGTCGATTGCTTGCATCGACAGGGGTCTTAGAGTCTATTGTATACATGATACACTTTGTCTTCGAATCACACCACTCCATAGATACCTTGCAGGTTTCATTGATATTATTATGAGACCATTATATGATGCTGCATAGGGATCGACTGCACTTCATAGAGTGGGGGAGGTGCGTCGCTCAACGGGTTGAGTGTCACGACAGGGCCAACCTTGTCGAGTGTTTTTTTTCTAACGAGTTACTCGACGGATCGAGAGTTAACCATCTCAGTGGGGGCGCTCTTAGCGCACCCACTGGGTGTAGTCCCCGAGACCGCTGTCGATTGCTTGCATCGGTAGAGGTCTTAGAGTCTATTGTATACAGGATACACTTCGCCTTGAATCACACCATTCCGCATCTACCTTGGAGGTTTCATGGATATTATTTACAAACCATGATATGGCACCGCATAAGGATAAGCTGCACTCTATAGAGTAGGGTGGGTGCGTCACTCGACGGGTTGAGTGTCACGACATGGCTGACCTTGTCGAGTGTGTTTTCTGAGGAGTTGCTTGATGGATCGAGAGCTAACCATCTCAGTGGGGGCGCTCTTAGCACACCCACAGGGTGTAGTCCCCGAGACCACTGTCGAGTGCTTGCGTCGGTAGGGGTCTCAATAGAGATAGCTTTATGTTTGAATTTGTTTACGACGTGCGGAGCGCTAGAGCCACTCGACATGTTGAGTGGACTTTCTGTTTGAATTCTTCCAACATGGGCATTCGCCGGTTTTAATAACTCAGTCGACTGTCCAAGAACTACTTGCTGATTGAACTCCTGTCTTTTGTTGGTTCCAAACGGCTTGCAAACTTGGGACGCAGTACAAGGAGATGGAGGAGGAGAAGAACCAATTGCAGGTGGACTTGGTGGTTGCCAACAACGCCCTGGAGCGAGCACGTGCTGAGCTGAAGTCTCTGGGAGGTAATAAGTGCCGACTATTAGCATTCCCATCTGCACCTTTTCATGTTTTGAACCGAGTGCTCTCGCTCGAATAGGCGTGCGCAATGAAAACCGTCGACTCCAAGCGCGACTCAACAATGTTATTTCTTTAGATTCCATGAAGAGGGCACTAGAGGAGAAGGACAAAGCACTTGCTGACGCCCAACAAGTGGCCAAGGACAAAACTGAAGCTGCAAAGCAGAAGTTGGCGGCCGTCCAGAAGCCGGAAGAGGAGAACGCCAAGCTGAAGCAGGAGCGTGCGGACCTTGTCAAGAAGGCCGAGCAACTAACCAAGAGGAGTAATGGCCTGGAGAAGAATCTAGGCGAATTCTCGAGGAAGATGTATCTTCTACTCGACGGTGAGTATTTCTTGTCGACTTATATTTGCAAAAAAAATTTGAGGGTTGCAGTTCACCGATTCTCCTTCTTCAACAAAATTCTGCCAGGACTTTGAAAAGGAAATAGAGGAGATTGAGCCCATGCTTGACCCCACCAAGTCGCCAGTTGCTGATGCGGTGGCGATGAACATGCTGCGGCTCAACTTTTGGCTCCAGGGTGCCCAGGCGTATATCGCACAACTGAAATCTGCCATGGAAAGAATCGACAAGGAACTATGGCCTGAGGACACTCTTCAACTTGACCTCAACTCCATGATGGTTCGCCTGAATGAACTTCCCAGTCGAGTGCAAGCTTGGAAAAAATCTGCTGCTCGTTGCGGGGCCGACGTGGCGTTGTCACTAGTCAGGGTCCTTTGTAGGGACGCGAGGGAGGAGAAGCTGAAGGAGCTCCAAGTGGTGAACACAAAGAAACTGCAGTTCGAGGACTTCATGGAAACCTTCATCGAGGCGGCCAGCAGAATCGCCAACGACATTGACCTGGATACTTTTGTCGAGCCCGCCAGTCCGTCGCCTGCCTAGAAACTTGAGTCTTTGGAAAAAACAGTTAAATTTGCCTTGGTATGCCGAGTGGATCTGTATCCCTTAAAACTTTATTCAGGCCTTAGGCCTGAGCACATTTGCTTCTGCACAAGACATTTATCCGCGGTTTTATCCTTTGTATTTTGCTCACGCTTTGGCTTTCAATCGTCTGTTCGACTGCTTTTGTTTTTAACTTAGGCGAAGTGCTTTCACAGCCAAGCCCCTGAGTGTGAGGATCACTCGTCACTCGGAGTATTTTGAACTTGGACGAATGTCGATTCGCATCTAAGTTGTCGAGTGGATGGATTACTATCCAGTCGACGAGGTTTTTAACTTAGGCGAAATGTATTCGCAGCTAAGCCCCCGAGCGTGAGGATCTCTCATCACTCGGAGTATTTTGAACTTAGGCGAATGTCAATTCGCATCTAAGCTGTCGAGTGAATGGATTACCATCGCCTCGATGAGGTTTTTAACTTAGGCGAAATGTATTCGCAGCTAAGTCCCCGAGCGCGAGGATCGCTCATCACTCGGAGTATTTTGAACTTAGGCGAATGTCGATTCACAGCTAAGCTGTCGAGTGGATGGATTACTATCCAGTCGACGAGGTTTTTAACTTAGGCGAAATGTATTCGCAGCTAAGCCCCCAAGCGTGAGGATCGCTCATCACTCGGAGTATTTTGAACTTAGGCGAATGTCGATTCACATCTAAGCTGTCGAGTGAATGGATTACCATCGCCTCGACGAGGTTTTTAACTTAGGCGAAATGTATTCGCAGCTAAGCCCCCGAGCGTGAGGATCGCTCATCACTCGGAGTATTTTGAACTTAGGCGAATGTCGATTCGCATCTAAGCTGTCGAGTGGATGGATTACTATCCAGTCGCAAGGTTTTTAACTTAGGCGAAATGTATTCGCTGCTAAGCCCCCGAGCGTGAGGATCGCTCATCACTCGGAGTATTTTGAACTTATGCGAATGTCGATTCGCATCTAAGTTGTCGAGTGAATGGATTACCATTGCCTCGACGAGTTATATATATATATATTTGAACCCAAGCAAAGACGGATTCACAAATAGGCCATCGAGTGAATGGACTGCTATCCACCCGACAGGGTTTTTAACTTAGGCAAAACATGTTTTGAAGCTAAGCCCCTGAGTGCAAGGATTGCTCGTCGCTCGGAGTATCCCCAAGTAAATAACTACACGATTGGAATCGACGAGGTATTAATTGCAAAGTCACAAATTGCATTGATGAAGTACTCTTATTACATCAGAAAACTAATGTCTCAAGTGTAAAAACGTCGAAGCAGGTCTGCATTCCAAGCTTGTGGCTCATCCATCTGCTTCATGAGATTAGGCTCCATTGTTTAGCACCTTGGAGACTACAAAAGGGCCTTCCCATGCAGGAGCTAGCTTGTGAGGTCAATGCTGATTCACTCAAAGCACCAAATCTCCTTCATGGAACGCTCGACTTCTAACATTCCTTGCATGGAAGCGCCGCAAGTCTGGCTGATAGGCTGTGGTCCGGATCAGAGCCATCTCACGCTCTTCTTCCAGAAGATCTACCCCATCTTGCCTGGCCTGCTCGGCTTCGGCCTCACAATACAGCCCCCTCAAGGAGAATTGTGGGCCAAGTCACTCGGCAGTATAGCTTCAGCACCATAGACAAGGAAGAAAGGAGTTCATCCAGTCGACCGATTAGGCGTTGTCCTCAACCCCCAAAAAACAGACGATAGCTCAGTTACCCACGCACTAGCGGCATGATCCAAATGGCACATGAGACGAGGCTTCAGACCTTGCAGAATGAGACCATTAGCTCACTCAACTTGCCCATTGGTTTGAGGATGTGCAACGGAAGCGTAATCCAATCAGGTGCCTTGGGAGTTACATAATCTCCTGAATTCTTCTAAGTCAAAATTAGTGCCATTGTCCATGATGATGCTGTGGGGAATGTCGAACCGGATAATGATCTCCCTCATGAACGTGACCGCCGTGCGGGAATTCAGCTTCTTGATGGGCTTGGCTTCAATCGACTTGGTGAATTTGTCGACTGCTACCAACAGGTGGGTGAATCCTTCTTTTCCGGGTCGGAAAGGACCAACCATGTTGAGCCCCCAAACCGCAAATGACCAGGCGAGTGGAATTGTCTTCAGAGCAGACGCTGGCTTGTGTGACAGGTTTGCATAGAACTGACAACCCTCACAATGATCAACAATGTCCTTAGCCATTTCATTAGCCCGTGGACAATAAAACCCCGCTCGATATGCTTTAGCGATGATCGCCCTTGAAGACGCATGGTGCCCGCAAGTTCCCGAGTGGATTTCATCTAGAATCACTCAACCTTCCTCGGGTGAAATGCAGCGCTAGGTGACACTAGTCACACTTTCTCTGAATAGCCGATCTCCCATCACAGTGAAAGCCTTGGACGTGTGCATAATCTGTCGAGCCTCTGCTTCATCTTCAGGAAGCTCCTGTCTAAGGATATAGGCTATGTACGATACAGTCTAGTCGGGAATGATAACTAGCACCTCCATGACCAGGTCAATCATAGTAGGAACATCGACTTCCGTTGAGTCAGGGGAGCTTAAGGTTTGTGGGGGCTCTTCAGTGAAGGGATCCTCTTGAATCGAAGGAGTGTGCAAATGCTCCAGGAACACTCTGCCGGGGACAGGCCGTCGAGTGGAGCCAATTTTGGATAGCTCATCAGCTGCCTGATTTTTCAGTCGAGGAACATGGTGAAGTTCCAGACCTTCAAATTTCTTCTCCAGCTTCCGGACTGCATTGCAGTATCCAGTCATAGCAGGGTTTCTAACATCCCACTCTTTCATCACTTGATTCACCGCCAAATCTGTGTCGCCATAAACCATCAAGCGCTTGACGTCGAGCAAGATAGCCATGCGCAACCCGTACAAAAGTGTTTCATACTCTGCCTCATTGTTGGAGGAATCAAAGTGAATTTGCAAGACATATCTGAGCTTGTCGCCTCTGGGGGATATCAAAACAACGCCAGCACCGGATCCATTCAACATTTTGGAGCCGTCGAAGAACATTGTCCAATGCGTCGAGTGAACTTGGATAGGCTGTTGCTGTTCGATCCACTCGGCCATGAAATCTGCCAATGCTTGGAACTTGATTGCCTTCTTGGCCTCGAATCTGATGTCGAAGTGTCCCAGCTCAATTGCCCATTTAGCCACTCGACCTAATGCGTCGTGATTATTGAATATCTCTGACAAAGGTGCATCACTGACGACTGAGATCGAATGGTCTTGGAAATAATGTGCCACCTTCTTTGCTGATAAGTAAATACCATACACCAGCTTCTGATAATGGGGATATCTCTGCTTTGAGGGGGACAAAACTTCCGAGACATAATAAACTGGCTGCTGAACCTTATAGGCTTTGCCTTCCTCTTCTCGCTCGACAGTTAGCACTGTACTGATGACCTGATTTGTGGTCGCGATGTACAGGAGCAGGGGCTCTTTGCTGGCAGGAGCAGCAAACACCGGCTGGGTGGATAGCAGGGCTTTGAGCTCAACAAACGCTGCTTCGGCTTCAGGAGTCTAGTCAAATGTGTCTGATTTCTTCATCAACTGATACAAGGGCAGAGCCTTCTCACCAAGACGAGAAATTAATCGACTAAATGCCGCCAAGCAACCTGTGAGCTTCTAAACATCGTGCACTCGCACGGGAGTCTTTATACGGGTAATGGCGCTGATCTTCTCGGGATTGACATCAATTCCTCGTTCGGAAACGAGAAAACCGAGTAACTTGCCGCCAGGGACACCGAATGTACATTTGGCCGGATTCAGCTTTATGTCGAATCGCCTCAGATTGGCGAATGTCTCAGCCAAGTCAGCCAGCAGGTCGGAACCTTTGCGGGACTTGACCACTATATTGTCCATGTACGCCTCGACATTCCGAGGGATCTGGTTGAGTAAACATTTCTGAATCATGCGCATAAAAGTAGCGCCGGCATTCCTGAGACCAAAAGACATGGTGATGTAGCAAAAACACCCAAACGGGTTGATGAAGGCTATTTTTATATCATCTGGGCCAAACAGACGGATCTGATGGTACACAGAATAGGCATCCAAAAATGACAATCGCTCGCACCCTACTGTCGAGTCAACAATTTGATCTATGCGGGGGGAGCGGAAAATGGTCTTTCAGACACACCTTATTGAGATGTTTGAAGTCAACGCACATGCGCAACGACTTATCTTTCTTGGGCACCATCACAACATTCGAGAGCCACTCGGAGTGGTAAATCTCCCGAATGAACTTGGCTTGCAAGAGACGGGCCACTTCTTCTCTGATTTCCTTGCACTTCTCACCCGCGGATCGACGCAAATGCTCCCTGACAGGCTTGGCTTTCAGATCCACTCATAGATAGTGCTCAGCCAGCTCCCTAGGAATCCCCAGCATGTCAGCAGGCTTCCATGCAAAGATATCCCAGTTCTCACGGAGGAACTGGATGAGCTCGGCTTCCTATTTGTTGTCAAGTGTTGTCGAGATATTCGTCGGGGCAATGGTTGGATCCGTCGGGTGGATGTGCACCTTCTTCACTTCTCCTGCTGACTGAAATGCCGACTCGGAAGCCGACTTTTTTGCACGAAGCAAATCAGCAGGGTCAATGGTTTTCTTGTACTCCTCCAGCTCAACCATGGCCATCTGTTGATCGGCGATCTTGGACCCTTGCTGGAGACACTCTTCGGCCCGCTGTCGATTGCCAATGACCGTGATCACGCCCTTAGGGTCCGGCATTTTCAGCTTGAGTTACACGTACATGGTCGGCCATGAAACGTGCATAAGCGGGTCGACCCAAAATGGCGTGGTAAGCACTCTTGAAATCCACGACTTCAAACGTCAACTTTTCTTTTCGGAAAATTTTGCTATCTCCGAATGTCACATCCAATGCTATCTGGCCGAGTGACTTGGCCTTCTTTCCTGGGATGACCGCATGGAAATGCATGCTGCTTTCGCTGAGACGGGACAGAGGAATGCCCATTCCCTTCAGGGTATCCGCATACAGAATGTTCAGGCCGCTGCCACCGTCCATGAGGACCTTTCTGAGTCGAGTCCCCTGCACCACCGGATCAACTACCAGAGCCTGTCGACCGGGTGTGGCCACACGGGCAGGATGGTCAGTCTGGTCGAATGTGACAGCATACTGAGACCATTTGAGGTAGGTGGGGGTGTCTAGCACAGCCATGTTGATCTCTCTATTTATGACTTTCACACGACTCTTGCTCTCGACGTTAGCAAAGATCACCAGTGTAGCAGTGACATCCGGGAATGTTTCCTTTTCTTCATCTTCATCTTCTTTTTTAGGAGATTTCCCACTCGACTGTTCTCCCTTGAACTGCTGGATGAGGGTTCGACACTGTCGAGTGGTGTGCTTGGGCAAAATTAGGTTGCCTTCTGCATCTTTCTTCATGTGAATCACACACGGCTGATCCAAGATATCGGTTCCTGGCTGACCCTTCCCCTTCTTGGGGGCATACTAAGCTTTGGCCTTGCCCTTGTTCTTCGACTGAGTTGCCAGTGCTGGCGCCTCTGGCGGAGCTGGGTCTTCAGCCTTCCACTTTTGTTTCCTATTGTTGCCGCCGCCAGACTCGTTGGCGACCGCTTTTCCTTTGCCGCTATGGAGGCGGTCTTCTTCCTCGCCACTGGCGTAGCGAGTGGCAATTTCCATCATTTTGCCGAGTGAAATGTCACCAGTGCGCCCGAACTTCAAGTACAGCTCTTTGTATCTCACACCAGCCTTGAAGGCAC
The DNA here is from genome assembly GCA_022496015.1 of Hordeum marinum. Classification (NCBI taxonomy): domain Eukaryota; kingdom Viridiplantae; phylum Streptophyta; class Magnoliopsida; order Poales; family Poaceae; genus Hordeum; species Hordeum marinum. The sequence continues at coordinate 211,759,125 of CM039672.1, read as the reverse complement.
AAACAGCCTGGTGTTCCGACACATTTTCCACCGTATGATGCAGGGTGGACCATCGCTGAATATAGTCCCTTAGGTTTCACTGGGCTTTTAGACGCAGTGTTGTAAGTCGACCACACCTGCGGGGCGCTTGCAAGTGCTCTCGAAGGTCCGGACAAACACTCAGGCAAGATCTTCCCAACAATGAATGCTGGAAGGAGCCAAACGATTCAACCAAGCTCGAGCTGGACCATCCAACATAAGAGGCAGGTGCTTCATTGCGACATTGTCATTCCCGCCGCCAATCTGCACAGCCACTCGGTAATCATCTAGCCAAGTCTCTGGTTTTGTTTCACCAGAAAACTTTCCGATCCTGCCGCCATTCTGAAGTTGGGGGGAATCTCCACAGAACTTATAGCTCTGCTAAAACACTCTGGACCAGACACTGCAGCTGAGCTTCCACTCGGGACATCTTTGTCGTGTCCTTCTCTGTAGGCTCTGCTCCCTTCGATCCGCTTCTGAAGAAGGTATGCGTGGGCATCAAAGTCCACATCCCGCTCATCACCGAAGGAGTGCCTGTCATCCTGGCGCCGGGGCGTGTACGTACCACTTCTTGGAGGAGTGGGCACTCGACGGTGGTCTTCGCGGTGATGCTGATCTCTGCCTTGCCCTTCACGATAACCGTCGCCTCGACGACGTAAGGGCGACCTAGGACTATGTGCCGACTGAACGGTCTCTGCCTTAGGTGAATTGTTGTGTATCTTGTGACGAGACTGAGAAACTGCTGAATTCTGACGTTGTGCTACATCTAACAGTGCTCTGATCTGCAACAGCCCTCTACCAGCCTCTGACTGGGACGGCTGAATGGAATCTGCTATCCTAGCAGCAGCAGCAACATTAAGCACGGGAGTTTGGTATACCTCGACGCCATCGTGAGATCTAGTCGGGACCAGCTGTCGCTGATGTCGACTGGGGCGCGGCGGGCGTGGACGGGCGCGCTCGTCGATCTCTGCCTAGAGCTCTTCCAGACGAACGCGCGCGGCCTCCAAAGCCCGGGCCTCGGCGGTCGCACTGACGATGGGGGTATGAAGGAACTTCTCATCGCGACGTGACTGCACGTTCGACGGGCCACCAGCCTCGTGTTCGCCATGACCAAAGCCAGGCGGTGAGCTCTGATGAGAGCCCGCAATCAAGACCTCCACTGCGGGATCGCAGCTCTCGCACTCGGAAGGCACGTCAGACGGTTGGAATCCGACTCGAACACGCCATGAAGGGACTCGGCAGGTTCGACTGCTGCAACCTGCGAAGAAGCTTGACGCGCCGCTGCGTGTTCGACCCACCGTTGGAGTCATGAGTGGTCGGGCCGCTTGCGACCGCGAACGGCGAGAGGAGCCGATGCGTAAGGGGTCGACGGCTGAGGCAGCAACATGTCGCGCGGACTCGCGCGGAAATGCGCGTCCCCACGGACTGGGAGCACCTCGACATCGAGAGGCGCCTCCTGGAGCCATGCCGAATCGTCGGCAATGAAAGTGAGCACTCCAAAACGGATCTCGTGGCCCAAAGCAAAAACACCGCCGAAAGATATGTTGAAGGATGAAAAACGCAACCTCGTCGGAAGTCGCTTAGACGCCCGCCCCATGGTGGGCGCCAACTGTCGTGGGAATGAGCCTGACAGTAGATGGTAGGGGTACGAATGGAGAGGGCAGAGTCCTAGCTGCGGCAAGGGTGTACACACAGATGTATGAGTTCAGGCCCCTCTTGTGGAGGTAACAACCCTACGTCTCAGTGCTCGGGATCTTTGTGTCGAGTGGATCGTAGTGATTACAATAGTTTCTTAACCCTTGTGCAGGAGGGGGGTGGCTTATATAGAGTTCGTTGCCCCTCATAATGGCCCCGCATCAAAGGGTCTGGTCATGGGGTGTAAAGTCTGCCGTTACAGGTAACGTCCATTGTAAAAGCTATTAAGGGCCATTAAGTCAGCGTCTGCCCATTGGGCTCTTGATGATGGCTCCTGGTCTTCTGGTGTCGAGTGAAGCGAGGTCTATCGAGTGACACACAACTGCCGAGTGAGAGCGGGAGTCTCCGAGTGGATTACTATCGAGTGACTTTGAATGTCTCCAGGGATCCACTTGGAAGTTCATGCTTGATCTTCAAGTCCTCCCCTATGGTGTCCTTAGGTAGGGTATGTGGGCCTTGCCTAGGACCCTACCCTAGGTACATATCCTCATCACCATCGTTAGATGATGGACTCAAAGGGGTTGTCTGACACGAAGGACAGGAGTTTACCTAGGTTCGGCCCCTCGAGAAGAGGTAAAAGCCTACGTCCTGCTTGTGTTGTATTGATGGGAGTATCGATTACAAGGGAGCAGATTCACTTGACATAGTTCTCAATTGATTGGTTTTTGTCTAAGTCGCCCTGGTCTCGCCCTTATATAAGAGGTCAATACCACGGGTTACACAAGTCTCATACCGACTCTTACAACGTATCTGACTTTGTCTCTACGTGCCATCTTGGTTAAACAGTCTCCGGGCGGCTTAACCGCCCGGGTCTTCATACCATCTTCCGTCTGGGCCTTCATCTTGGGCCATCTTGGTAAACCACCACACGGCCAGGACTACGTTGTGCGGCCGTCTTCATTGGTCTGGACTATGATCCGCCAGGTATGACCCGGCCCCACCTGGGCGGGTCTCACCACGGGGTTATATCCCCAACACCTTCCCACGACCGTGACCCTTGCTACTTGTAAACCGCGTTGGGATTTTCCCCAAAGAGGAGGGGAGATTCAGCATAATAGAGATAAGTATTTCCCTTATTGATAACCAAGGTTATCAAACCAATAGGAGGACCACAAAAGCAGACGCACTTGCACCCAACGCTGGCAAGAGGGTTGTCGAGCCCCTTGAACTTGTTACTTGCAAGTGATAAGTAGTGATAGATAGATAATAAAAATATAAAATAAAATAACAGTAAATAAATGGCAGCAATATTTTTTATGTTTTTGTAATAATATATTTTTTGAAGACCCGGGGCCATAGTGTTCGCTTTAGGCTTCTCTCTCTCGAAGAAAGCATATGATGGGTAAAGAAATTATTGTTGGACAATTGATAGAAAAGTGCATAGTTATGCAATATTTATTCACGTCAATGATCATGCATATAGGCATCACGTCCATAAACAAGTAGACCAACTCCTGCCAGCATCTACTATTATTACTCCACCCATCGATTGCTATCCAGCAGTCATCTAGAGTATTAAGTAAAAATAGAGTAATGCTTGGAGCAAGATGACATGATGTATATAAAGGCAATCCAATCAATATGACTAAACCCATTGTTTTCATAGTAATACAATACATCTCATGTCCCTTTCTATCACTGGGATTGAGCACCGCAAGATTAAACTCATCACAACGCACCACTTCCACTTAAGATAAACCAAACTAGTTGGCCAAACCAAATCGATAGATCGAAGAGCAAAATGAAGCTTTAACAATCATGCATATAAGAATTTAGAGATTACTCAAATATTATTATTCATTAATTTGAACATAAACCCACAATTCATCAGAACCCAACAAACATACCGCAAAGAAGGATTACATCGGATAAATCACCCCGGGAATTGCAGTGAACTTTGTATTGAAGATCAGAGAGAGAAAGAGAGAGAGAGAGAGATCCAGATACTAGCTATGGACCAGTAGGTCTGTGGTATACTTCTCACACATCATCATGGAGGCAATGAGGTTGATGTAGAGGCCCTCCGTGATCGACCTCCCTCCAACAGAGCATCGAAACAGGGCTCCAGATGCCCTCCCGTCGGAACAGAGACTTGCAGCAGTGGAAAAAGTATTTTGGCTGGTCTTGGGTGTTTTCCTAATTTTCGAGAACATATAGGAATGGAATTAAGTCAGGAGGCTGCAGGAGGTGGGCTCAAGCCATCACGGCATGGACACCCCCTAGGCACGCCCTGTTGGCTTGGTGACACCCCGTGTGGCCTCCGGTCTCTCTCTAAAGCTTCCAGGTCTTATTTTTCTCTAGAAAAATCATCAAAAAGTTTCGAAGCATTTGGACTTTGTTTGGTACAGTATTCCTGAAAGACAAAAAACAAGCAAAAAATAGCAACTGGCACTGGGCACTAGGTTAATAGGTTGGTGCACAGAAATGGTAGAAAATATCATATAAATGCATATAAAATATCTAAGAATGATAATATAGTAGCATGGAACAATTAAAAATTATGGATATGTTGGAGATGTATCAACCCTCATCCCGTCTCTCCCAGGTTCTTCCTCGTTCGCAGTTCCGAAGGTGCTTGGCGAAGCCTTGCAGGCACTGCTCCACCACCATCTCCACCATGCTATCATATTAATAATTTGGTATTCCTATGATCCAAACAAATAAAATCGCCAAAAGCACCATACTCATTATTTTCCTTTCAAAGGGGAACCTAACCGTCTTGTGCCACTTCCAAATATGCATGTGTAGCTTAAGCACATGGTTAGACCACAAATTGAGTTGTCATCAGCACCAAAATCACTTAGGGAGGGAAATGTCCTCCATGGTTGGTGACAACAAAATAGTTTGAGGTGTTATGATAAAGCAAATCCATGGTCTATAAAATATAGTCGCCCCCTAGATGTGTGCACCATTTTGAATTTGCTTTTGGAATGGAAAGTGCACACAACTAGGATCAATGCTCCCACATATTTTATAGACCAATACTACTTTGCAGAAAAGAATAGATGTGACATAGATCATAGTTTTGCAACAACATGTGATGGAGAAACATATAAGGGCAAGATAGTAACTGGTGTCCCAGAACATGAAAGGTAAGACAACATAGTAAATGAACCATAGAGGATCACATGTCTTTCACCATGCATAACAAGTCTCCAAAAATACCAAGTTTACAAAAAAATCAAACAAGGTAAGCTAAAAAGAGTTCACAATCACAAAGATATCTGACATAAGAATCAAGGTTGTGACTCCACCCATGAAAATCCTGAGACACCCGAATAGAACTCTCTCCCCCTTTAGGCATCAAGATGCCAAAAATAGAAAGAGAGATGGTACATGTCCCATCGGATCAATCCTCCTCATACTCCTTGTCCTCCTTGCTAGATCTCTGATATGTATATTCTGGAGACTACCGACGATGAGCGGTGGAGGTCTCGGGAGCTTCCTCATCATCATTCCATGTGCTATGCCTAGAGAGCCACATCTTGTCTGAGGTGATGTCCTTCTCAGACCCATCGGCAACTGCAAGACTCAAATCCCTCATCATCAGAATCTGGCAGCAGTGGGACTCCATCTACTTCCTGTGAGCATCATACAAATGATGTTGAATGTCAACCTGAAGGCAGAAGGTCTTCTTGGTCTTGGAAAGCCAACCTACTTCTCAAAACGGGGAGACTCATAGTGATTGTCCTTAAGCCATCGGTATGAGAAAACACCTCTTCAACCATACCACCACGAGTAGTTGCATACTTCTTGAGTATGAGCTTCTTCACATCATGAACAATGAGATTGATGGCCAGTGCACTCAGATGCTCATTGGTCCTGTGCTCATTCCACTTGACTGAGATGAACTTCATGATAAAAGGCATAGAAGGATGCACCTTCCTCTTGATCACAACATTGAACATATCATTTCATAGATATAGGAACATGATACGTCTCCATCGTATCTACTTTTCCAAACTGTTTTGCCCTTGTTTTGGACTCTAATTTCCATGATTTGAATAGAACTAACCCGGACTGACACTGTTTTCAGCAGAATTGCCTTGGTGTTATTTTTATGCAGAAATAAAAGTTCTCTTATTGACCTGAAAATTTATGGAGAATATTTTTGGAATTAATAAAAAAATACTGGCGAAAGAATTAACCGTAGGAGGGCCACCCATTGGCCATAAGCCAGGGGGCACGGCCACCCCCCTAGCCGCGCCCAGGTGGCTTGTGGCCCCCTGCAGCTCCACCGACCTCCACTACAACTCCATATAACCCTATTCGGGGAGAAAAAAAATTAGAGAGAAGAGTTCATCGTGTTTCACAATATGGAGCCCCCGCCACCTCTTGTTCTTCCTTGGGAGGCCAGATCTGGAGTCCGTTTTGGGCTCCGGAGAGGGGAAATCGATGCCATCGTCATCACCAATTCCATGATGCTCTCCGCCGTTTGTGAGTAATTCCATCGTAGGCTTGCTGGACAGTGATGGGTTGGATGAGATTTACCATGTAATCGAGTTAGTTTAGATAGGGTTTGATCCCTAGTATCCATTATATTCTGAAATTGATGTTGCTATGACTTTGCTATGCTGAATGCTTGTCACTAGGGCACGAGTGGCATGATTTCAGATCTGAACCTATTATGTTTTCATGAATATATATGTGTTCTTGATCCTATCTTGCAAGTTGTAGACACCTATTATGATTTATGATCCGCATCCCCCAGGGTGACAATAGCTGGGATTCATTCCGATGATTACCGTAGTTTGAGAAGTTCATGTATTTCACTAATTGCTAATGCTTTGGTCCGGTTCTCTATTAAAAGGAGGCCTTAATATCCTTTAGTTTCCATTAGGACCCCGTTGCCACGGGAGGGTAGGAAAAAATATGTCATGCAAGTTCTTTTCCATAAGCACGTATGACTATATATAGAATACATGCCTACATTACATTGATGAATTGGAGCTAGTTCCGTGTCACCCTATGTTATAACCATTGCATGATGAATGCCATCCGACATAATTATCCATCACTGATCCATTGCCTATGAGCTTTTCACATATTGATCCTTGCCAAGTTACTTTTCCATTGCTACTGTTACAATCACTACAAAACTGCTACTGTCACTTTTGCCATCATTACCGTTCCTTCCATACTACTTTGCTACTAAATACTTTGCTGCATATATTAAGTTTTCTAGGTGTGGTTGAATTCACAACTCATCTGCTAATACTCGAGAATATTCTTTGCCCCCCTTGTGTCGAATCAATAAATTTGGGTTGCATACTCTACCCTCGAAAACTATTGTGCTCCCCTATACTTGCGGGTTATCAAGACCTTTTTTTGGTGCCGCTCCCAGGGAGCATAGCTCTATTCTCTAGGTCACTTGGGATTTGTATCTATTCATCACTATGAAAGGGATTTGCTTTTATAAGCAGCTGACATATGTCAAAAGTTTTAATGAAAGTAATCTCTCGACTAGAATGGCTATAGCCAAAGAGATACTTGATCATAATAAAAAAATAGAATCTGGAAGATCCAAAAACCAAGATTTATCCCTCTACTACAAGGGGAGGTAAGGAACTACCATCTAGCTCTACACTTGATTTACCTTCTGTTATGAGTAAATTTGGGACACTACCACCTGCTATTGATTCAAATATGTCGCATGTAATTGATGATGCCACTTCTGCTATGCATGATGCTTATGATGATACTTTGCTTGATAATACTGTGCCACTCAGTGAATTTATTGATGAACAAATTGCTAGAGTCAATGTTGAAACTGATCATATTTATGAAGCTGATGAAATTATTGAAACTGGACACTATGAGACTCTTGTTAGGCCTAGCTCTCCTAGATATGAATTGCCTAATATACCTAAGGGTTATGTTATGGAGGGAGAGGTAGCTAGGGACTTTCTTGCTTGTAAGTATAGATATGATCTTAAGAAATTCCTATGCAAGTGGAAGAAAAAAAATCTTTGAATGCTAGAATGCAATATGGTCCTAAGTTTGCTACTTCACCTATCTTTGTTACTGATAAGGATTATGAATTCTCTATTGATGGTGAGGTAATTACTTTGCTTGAATCTGATCCTTTCCATGGCTTTGAATCTGAAAGTATTGTGGCACATATTACTAAATTGATTGATATAGCCACCTTATTCACTCATGAGGAAAAATTTCGTTATTACTATATTCTATTGTTTCCTTTATCATTAAAGGGTGATGCTAAGATATGGTTTAATTCTCTTGCTCCTAGTTGTGTGCATAGTCCCCAGGATATAATATATTACTTCTCTCAAAAATATTTTCCCGCCCATAAGAAACAAGTTGCCTTGCAGGAAATATTTAACTTTGTGCAAATTAAAGAAGAGAGTCTCACACAAGCTTGGGGGAGGCTTCTCCATTTACTTAATGCATTGCCTGATCATCCTCTCAAGAAAAACAAAATACTTGATATCTTTTATAATGGACTAACCGATGCTTCTAGGGACCACCTAGATAGTTGCGCTGGTTGTGTTTTTAGGGAACGAACTGTTGAACAAGCTGAACTACTATTGAATAATATATTGAGCAATGATAATGATTGGACTATTCCTGAACCACCTCCAAAGCCCACTCCAAAGAAAAGAGGTATTCTATTTCTCAGTCCTGAAGATATGAAGAGGCAAAGAAATCTATTAAAGAAAAAGGTATTAAAGCTGAAGATGTTAAGAATCTACCACCTATTGAGGAAATACATGGTCTTGATAACCCGACACATGTAGTAGAGGTAAATTCTCTCCATAGATTTAGTGAAGGTGATATTCCTTATAATAAGTCTGCTAGTCAATGCTTGGACGAGTTTGATAACTTTTTTGTTAAGTAAGAAAATTTCAATGCTTATGTTAGTAGACAATTGAAACAAAATGCTTACATGCTTGATCTCTTAGGTGATTATATGAGTAGAACTATTAATGATCTTGAGCTTATTTGTAAACATGCTTCCATGGTAACTACTCAATTAGAAAAAGTACTTAAGGCACAAAATGATTTTCTTAATGAGATGAATGGTAAGAACAATGATCATTCTGTTAGAGTTGTGACTAGAGGTGGTAAAATGACTCAGGAACCTTTGTATCATGAGGGCCATCCTAAGAGAATTGAGCAAGATTCTCATGAGATTAATACTGATACACCTAGTCATTCCATTAATAAAAGGAGAAAGAATGATGATATGACTTTGCATGCTACTAGTGAACCTGTTATAGATACACCTGAAAACCCAAATGATATTTCTATTTCTGATGCCGAGACACAATCTAGTAATGAACATGAGCTTAGTGATAATATTAATGATGATGTTCATGTTGATGCTCAACCTAGTAATGATAATGATGTGGAGATTGAACCTGCTGTTGATCTTGATAACCCACAAACTAAAACTAAGAATAAAAGATATGACAAAAGAGATTTTGTTGCTAGGAATCATGGTAAAGAAAGAGAACCATGGGTTCAGAAACCCATGCCCTTTCCTCCTAAACCATCCAAGAAAAAGGATGATGAGGACTTTGAGCGTTTTGTTGAAATGCTTAGACCTGTCTTTTTGCATATGCGCTTGACTGATATTCTAAAAATGTCTCCTTATGCCAAGTATATGAAAGATATTGTGTCAAATAAAATAAAGATACCAAAAGCTGAGATTTGCACCATGCTTGCTAATTATACCATTAAGGGTGGAATACCAAAGAAACTAGGAGATCCCGGAGTACCTACTATACCATGCTCTATTAAAAGAAATTATGTTAAAACTGCTTTATGTGACCTTGGAGCTGGTGTTAGTGTTATACCTTTCTCTTTGTATCGTAGACTTGATTTGAATAAGTTGACACCTACTGAAATCTCTCTGCAAATGGCTGATAAATCAGCTACTTTACCCATCGGTATTTGTGAGGATGTGCCTATCATAGTTGCAAATGTTACTATCCTAACAGACTTTGCTATTCTTGATATTCCCGAGGATGAGGTATGTCAATCATCCTTGGTAGACCCTTTTTGAATACTATAGGGGCTGTTATTGATTGCAACAAGGGGCAATGTCACTTTTCATGTTAATGGTAATGAGCATACGACACACTTTCTGAAGAAACAACCTCGAGTTCATAGTATCAACTCCATTGAAAAAATTTCAATGATTATTATTGGAGATTTTGAATTTCCTCTCCCTACTGTCAAGAAGAAATATGAAACAATTATGGTAGAGGACATGCCTGTCCCCGTTGAGGTATCTTAGTGTTATTCGAAAATTCTCTGGTTTCATGTTACTCGAAAGAAATTGTTAATAAGACTTGATCAACCTTATTGATGGATTCCTTTTGACACGCATGAGATGGATGAATTTAGAAGGCACAACCTTCTGTACCCAACTTTTGCTTTCTGATGTTTAGAATAAATAAAGTAAAAATGCTATTATTTTTCTATTTTCTTATTTATCCGTGAAATAAAAGATGACCTAAAAATAAAAGTTCCCCAAATGCCCTGAAAATATAGTATGATTTTTTCTAGAATATTTAAGAATTTCTGGCACTGAGAACATATCAGGGGGCTGCACTAGTGGGCCACAAGCCCACCGGTCGCGGACACCCCCTGGGCATGCCCAGGTGTCTTGTGGGTCCCACGTAGGCCCCCTCACTTATTACAGCACCCATCCACTTCGTCTTCCTCCAGAAAAAATCCTACCATTGCTCCAGCCAGTGTTCTAGCTCATTTTGCTGCCATTTTAGATATCCTTGTGCAAAGCTCCATTTGCAAAACTGTTTTGGGGGACTGATCTTCAGTATGTGACTCCTCCAATGGTCCAATTAGTTTTTGTTTTAGTGCTTTGTATATTGCAATTTTTTGCTGCTATGGTGAGCTTGTTCTTGAGTTTGCATGTCAAATTTGTATGGTTCCAAGTAGTTTTGATGCATGATATAGGCTCTAGGCACTTGTGCGAGTAGTTGCTATAAGTTTTGTGGAGTTTTGTTCACCTTTATTTTGAGTCACTAAATTTTTTATAAATTTTTCAGAGAAAGAAATGATGAGGAGATTGTTAAAAGGCTCTTCAAGCCGGGGCTCTAAAGAAGATGACAATGAGGTGAAGAAGAAGTCCAAATACAATTTTCCTTGCATCGTAGAGATTCGTCCATGTGAATGGCCAAGCGATGCATTCTTCAGGGCGGCCAAAATTTATGAAGATTTCTATTATTTGGCAGAGAATGCAGGCATCATCGACTTCCTCAACGATAAGTGTGACCAGTACCTCCTACTCACTAATATCTTCGTGCAAAACTTTCACTTTTATCCTAGGAAGGATCCTCCCATGGTAGAGTTTTACTTGTATGATGTGCCTAAGAAAACGACACTTTACGATTTTTGCAATGTTTGCAAAATACCTTATGAGGGCAGCATCAGTGAACTACATCCTAGAGACATGGAGGACTTTATTGCCGCAACCACTGTGGGGGAAGAGAGATGGGTGTCAAAGACAAGAGCAGCTAGTTTACATTTTTCTTGTTCTATGCTATTATTTATTATTTGCGGGGAGATGTTTAGTTGGTTGTGGGGAGAGTGGAGGCCTTAGTGCTCCCGACCTCGCCATTTTGTGCCATGCTTTACTTGCTGATAGAAATTTTAGTCTGGGCGCTATGGTGGCCCAACGGTTGAACTTGAACCATTCAAAGCGCCCCATATTCGGAGGTATCTATGCATCTCGTCTAGCCAAACACTTTAAGATACCCATTAGGCTTGACGAGGAAGAGGAAATACCGCTACCTACAAGATATTTAGACTACGATAGTATGGTAACACATGATTTTATTAGGAAGGATAATGATAGTAGGCTGCTTTACAACTTAGTATTTAGTCAAAGTACTTGTGAGATTATTACTCTGCCCACTTCTTCTTTGTTCGATATTCATTCAAGCAGGTACACTATTATGCCCGAGTACATCTACAAATATTGGGGTCTGTCGCAACCCCCGGCACCTGAGCCGACACCAGCTCTTGATCCGTATCAGGATCCAGTTTTTCAGTGGGAGCCACAGGAGCTCGCCAACCGGTGGAACCCTTAGGACCCTCCGAAGTATCCATGAGATGGTTATTTTCATCCATGGCCCTAGACCAACTTAGGACAACAGCCTAAGCTTGGGGGAGTACGTATTTCTCACCGACATTACATTCATATTCACACACTCATCTTAGTAGTCGGTGCTCATACTTTTTCATTTTACCATCCATGGTAGTTTATTTCTTCTTTATGATTTCTTCTTGTTTGCTTAATTAACGTTGAGAAAATCCAGGAAAATTAAGTTCTAGCTTTACCTTCTAGTCCGTTTAGTTGTAGCATTAAAACAAAACCCAAAAAGTTTTCTCGTTCTTCTTTTGCTTGTTTGGAGCTTTCCCGTGTAAATAGTTTTTCTCATTCTTGGTTTGAATTTTGTTTCTTTGGGTCGTAAGGAGAAGACCACAATGAAAATGATGAGTGGCTCTCATATGCATTATTTCTTATCTATCAAAGAGCCCATATTACCTTGCCTTCTCCCTTGAGTTATATTTTGCAGATTCCAGCTTAGTCCAATGCACATGCACTCTTATTATTATTCACACCGTTCGGTCGTGCAATGAAAGGCAATAATGACTATATATGATGAAGAGATTGAGATGGAGAAAAGATGGTACGAACTTGACCTATTTTATTTTTGTAAATATGATTACCTCATCGTTATGGATTCAGCTCATTATGGATGAAACATATTTGCAATGAAAAATAGAGACTATAGTTACTCATGCCATGCTTAATTAGCTAAGAGTGGATAATGGTTTGTCTTGAGTGCCAACATGCATATTAAAATGGTTGTGCTGTAGTATGATAGGATGGTATCCTCCTTTGAATGATTCAAGTGGCTTGACTTGGCACATGTTCACGCATGTAGTTGAAACAAAATCAACACAACCTCCATGATATTTATCTTCATGGTGATTTATATCCTCCTCATGCTTACATTCTATGTTGGTTAATCTCAATGCATGTTGATGACTGTTGTCGCTCTCTAGTTGGTCGCTTCCTAGTCTTTTGGTAGCCTTAACTTGTACTTAGCAGGAATACTGCTTGTGCATACACTTCCTTAAACCCAAAGTTTTCCCATCTGAGTCCACCACACCTACCTATATGCGGTATTTACCTGCCGTTCCAAGTAAATTTGCATGTGGCAAACTCTAAACCTTCAAATAATGTTCTGTTTTGATGCCCGAATCGCTCATGTTGCGACTGGAGGTGTGATACGTCCATTTTGTATCATTCTTTTATATCAATATTTATTGCATTATGGGATGTTATTACACGTTATGGTACAATACTTATGCCTTTTCTCTCTTATTTTACAAGGTTTATAGGAAGAGGGAGAATGCAGACAGCTGGAATTCTAGACTGGAAAAGGAGCAAATATGAGAGACATATTCTGCACAACTTCAAAAGTCCTAAAAGTTATGGAGAATTATTTTGGAATATATAGAAAATATTGGGCGAAACAACTACCAAAGGGGACCCACCAGGAGGTCACAAACCTGCTGGGCGTGGCCTACCCTCCTGGCCGCGCCCTTGTGGTTTGTTGGCCCCCTGGCAGGCCTCCGATGCCCATCTTCTGCTATATGAAGGGTTTTGACCTGGAAAAAAAATCATAAGAGAGCTTTCGGGACGAAGCGCCACCGTCTCGAGGCGGAACTTGGGTAGAACCAATCTAGAGCTCCGGTGGAGCTGTTCTACCGGGGATACTTTCCTCTTGAAGGGGTAAATCGAAGCCATTGTCATCATTAACGATCCTCTCATCGAGAGGGGGTCAATCTCCATCAACATCTTCACCAGCACCATCTCCTCTCCAAACCCTAGTTCATCTCTTGTATCCGATCTTTGTCTCAAACCTCAGATTGGTACCTGTGGTTTGCTAGTAGTGTTGATTACTCCTTGTAGTTGATGCTAGTTGGTTTACTTGGTGGAAGATCATATGTTCAGAACCTTTATGATAATTAATACTCCTTTGATTATTAAATGAACATGCTTTATGAGTAGTTAAGTTTGTTCCCGAGGACATGGATAAGTCTTGTTATAATTAATCATGTGAATTTGGTATTCGTTCGATATTTTGATGAGATGTATGTTGTCTATCCTCTAGTGGTGTCATGGGAACGTTGACTACATGACACTTCACCATTATTTTAGCCTAGGGGAAGGCATTGGGAAGTAATAAGTAGATGATGGGTTGCTAGAGTGATAGAAGCTTAAACCCTAGTTTATGTGTTGCTTCATAAGGGGCTGATTTGGATCCATATGTTTCATGTTATGGTTTGATTTATCTTAATTCTTCTTTCATAGTTGCGGATGCTTGCGAGAGAGGTTAATCAGAAGTGGGAGGTTTTTCCAAGTAAGGGCATCACCCAAGCACCGGTCCACCCACATATCAAATTATCAGAGTAACGAACGTGAATCAAATGAGCATGATGAAAACTAGCTCGACAGAAATTCCCATGTGTCCTTGGGATTGCTTCTCTTTATATAATAGTTTGTCCATGCTTGTCCTTTGCTACAAATAGGATTGGGCCACCTTACTGCACCTTTCCTACATTTATTACTTGCTACCCATTATGAATTACCTTATCACAAAACTATCTTTTACTGATAATTTCAATGCTTGCAGAGAATACCTAACTGAAAACCGCTTGTCATTTCCTCCTGATCCTTGTTGGGTTTGACAGTCTTACTTATCAAAAGGACTACGATAGATTCCCTATACTTGTTGGTCATCAAGACTCTTTTCTGGCACCGTTTCCGAGGGTGAAGCACCTTTGGTAAGTGGAATCTGGTAACGAAAAAATGATATAGTGTGCTCAAATTTACTCTCACTTGTTACTATGGAAAATAATCCTTTGAGGGGCTTGTTAGGGGTATCTTCACATCGAACAGAAGCACAAAGAGTTGCTCCTCAACCTACTAAACCTACTGAAAATATTTATTATGAAATTCCTTCGGGTATGATAGACAAACTGCTAGCTAATCCTTATGCAGGAGATGGAACATTACATCTTGATTTGCATCTAATCTATGTGGATGAAGTTTGTGGATTATTTAAGATTTTAGGTTTTCCCAATGATGATGTCAAGAAGAAGATCTTTGCTTTATCTTTGAAGGAGAAGGCATTGACATTGTATAGGCTATGTGATGATATTGGATCATGGAACTACAACCGATTGAAATTGGAATTTCATCAGCAATTTTATCCTATGCATCTGGCTCATTGTGATCGGAATTATATCCATAATTTTTGGCCTCGTGAAGGAGAAATAATCGCTCAAGCTTGTGGGAGGCTTAAGTTAATATTATATTCATGCCCCAATCATGAGCTGCTAAAAGATAAACATAGACCTATTGTTGGCATGTCTGTTGTTTCTATGAAAATAGGAGATCATTGTTATCATGGCCTATGTAATGTGGGTGCTAGTGTGAGTGCAATTCCCTTTACCTTATATAAAGAAATTATGAATGATATTGCACCAACTGAATTAGAAGAAATTGATGTGACCATTAAGCTTGCTAATAGAGATACTATAGCACCAATTGGGATTGTTAGAGATGTTGAAGTCTTGTGTGATAAAATAAAATATCCTACTGATTTTCTTGTTCTTGGTTCCCAACAAGATGATTTTCCCACTATATTTGGTAGGCCTTTCTTGAATAGTGTTAATGCCAAGATAGATTGTGAGAAAGAAACTGTTACCATGAGTTTTGGGGATGTGTCCCATGAGTTTAATTTCTCTAAATTTAGTAGACAACCCCATGATAAAGAATTGCCTAGCAAGGATGAAATTATTGGTCTTGCTTCTATTGCTGTGCCTCCTACTGATCCTTTAGAACAATATTTGCTAGACCATGAAAACGATATGCATATGAATGAAAGGAATGAAATAGATATGATTTTCTTTGATCAACAACCTGTTTTGAAACACAATTTGCCTGTTGAAATACTTGGGGATCCTCCTCCACTCAAGGGTGATCCCGTTTTTGAGCTTAAACAATTACCGGATACTCTGAAATATGCTTATCTTGATGAAAGGAAGATATATCCTGTTATTTCCAGTTCTAACCTTTCAGAGCATGAAGAAAAGAGATTATTGAAAACTCTGAAGAAGCACCGTGCTGCTATTGGATATACTCTTGATGATCTTAAGGGCATTAGTCCCACTGTATGTCAGCATAAAATTAAAACCAGTTGTTGATCACCACCAACAGTTAAATCCTAAAATGAAAGAAGTGGTAAGAAATGAAATATTAAAGCTTTTGGAGGCAGGTATAATTTATCCTATTGCTGATAGTAGATGGGTTAGTCCTGTTCATTGTGTCCCTAAGAATGGTGGTATTACTGTTGTTCCCAATGATAAAAATGAATTGATCCCGCAAAGAATTGTTACGGGATATAGAATGGTAATTGATTTTAGGAAATTAAATAAAGCTAGTAGGAAAGATCATTACCCTATTTCTTTTGTTGATCAAATGCTAGAAAGATTATCTAAACACACACACACTTCTGCTTTCTAGATGGTTATTCTGGTTTCTCTCAAATACCTGTGTCAAAAAAGCATAAAGAAAAGAAAAATTTTACTTGCCTTTTAGGTACCTTTGCTTATAGACGTATGCCTTTTGGTTTATGCAATGCACCTGCTACCTTTCAAAGATGTATGACTGTTATATTCTTTGAATTTTGTGAAACGATTGTTGAAGTTTTCATGGATGACTTCTCCGTTTACGGAACTTCTTTTGATGATTGCTTGAGCAACCTTGATCGAGTTTTGCAAAGATGTGAAGAAACTAATCTTGTCTTGAATTGGGAGAAGTGCCACTTTATGGTTAATGAGGGCATTGTATTGGGACACAAAATCTCCGAAAGAGGTATTGAGGTGAATAAATCTAAAGTAGAAAATGCCGTGTCCCACGGATATTAGAGGTATAAGAAGTTTCCTTGGCCACGATGGTTTTGTTGGAAATATGCCCTAGAGGCAATAATAAATTAGTTATTATCATATTTCCTTGTTCATGATAATCGTTTATTATCCATGCTATAATTGTATTGATCGGAGACTTAGATGCATGTGTGGATACATAGAAAAAACCATGTCCCTAGTATGCCTCTAATAGACTAGCTCGTTGATCAAAGATGGTTAAGGTTTCCTAGACATTGACATGAGATGTCATTTGATAACGGGATCACATCATTAGGAGAATGATGGGATGGACAAGACCCAAACTACAAACGTAGCATATGATCGTGTCAGTTTAATGCTACTGTTTTCTGCATGTCAAGTATCTGTTCCTATGACCATGAGATCATGCAACTCACTGACACCTGAGGAGTGCCTTGTGTGTGTCAAACGTCGCAACGTAACTGCGTGACTATAAAGGTACTCTACAGGTATCTCCGAGGGTGTCTGTTGGGTTGGCATGGATCAAGACTAGGATTTGTTACTCCGTGTGACGGAGAGGTATCTCAGGGCCCACTCAGTAATACAACATCACAACAAGCCTTGCAAGCAATGTGACTAAGTGTTAGTCATGGGATCTTGTATTACATAACGAGTAAAGAGACTTGCCGGTAACAAGGTTGAACTAGGTATGGAGATGCCGACGATCGAATCTCGGGCAAGTAAGCATACCGAAGAACAAAGGGAACATCATACGGGATTAGCTGAATCCTTGACATAGAGGTTCGACCGATAAAGATCTTCGTAAAATATGTAGGAACCAATATGGGCATCTAGGTTCCGCTATTGGTTATTGACCTAGAGGTGTCTCGGTCATGTCTACATAGTTCTCAAACCCGCAGGGTCTGCACACTTAAGGTTCGGTGATGTTTCGGTAGTATAGAGTTATGTATGGTGGTGACCGAAGGTTGTTCGGAGTCCTGGATGAGACCCCAGACGCCACTAGGAGCTCTAGAATGGTCCAGAGGTAAAGATTGATACATAGGAAGTCCCATTTTGGTCGCCGGAAAAGTTTCGGGCTAATCGGTAATGTACCGGGAGCGCCGGTAGTGTACCGGGAGACCACCGGGAGGGGTATTTCGACCCAAGAGGCTTCATGGGCTGTGGGATGGTAAATACCAGCCTTTTGTGGGCTGTTGGAAGTCCCACACAAGGCCCATGCATCTGGGAGAAAAAGCCCAAAGGGAAAAAGGTGGAAAAAGGCCAAAAAGGAGGAATCCTAGTCCTACTAGGATTGGAGGAGGAGTCCTCCTCTCCTCCCCACTTTGGCCGATCCAAGGGCTGGATTTTTGGCAGCCAAGCCTCCTCCTCCTCTCCTCCTATATATACTAGAGTATTTTAGGGTTTTGGCACAGAATTTTTAGCCACGTGCTGCCCGTTCCCCTAGTGCATAGTTTCTCCTCTAGATCGGATTTCTGCGGTGCTTAGGCGAAGCCTGCCGGAATAGCTCCACCACCATATCCGGAGCTTTCATGCTGCCGGAGAACTCTTCTACCTCTCTGCTCCCTCTTGCTGGATCAAGAAGGCGGAGATCGTCATCGAGCTATACGTGTGCTGAACGCGGAGGTGCCGTCCGTTCGGTGCTAGATCGGAAGGACCGTGATCAAGATCGCGAGACGGATCATGATGAGTTCGCGGGACGGATCGTGATGAGTTTGTGGCATGGATCGTGATGAGTTAGCGGGATGGATCTTGACGAGATCGCGGGACAGATCGTGATGATTTTGCGGGACGGATCGTGATTGGACAGCGGGACGGATCATGATGAGATCGCGGGACGCTCTGCGATTTGGATCGTGAAGACGTTCGACTACACCAACCGCGTTTCTTCACGCTTCCCGCTTAGCGATCTACAAGGGTATGTAGATCCACTCTCCCTCTCGTATATGCTCATCACCATGGATAGATCTTGCATGTGTGTAGGAAAATTTTTGTTTCCCATGCAACATTCCCCAACAGTGGCATCATGAGCTAGGTCTATGTGTAGATGAGATCTCGAGTAGAACACAAAAGGTTTGTGGGCGTTGATGCTTAGATTGCTTCGTCCCTTGGTCGGATTTTGGTTCAGTGGTAGTGAGATGAAGCGGCCCGGACCAACATTACTCATACGCTTACGAGAGACCGGTTCCCTCGACCGCAACTTGTTGCATAGATGGCTTGCGGGTGCCAGTTTCTCTCACTTTAGTTGGATCGGATTCGACAAAGGCGGTCCTTGAGAAGGTTGAGAAGCAACTAGTGTATCACCGTTGTGGTTTTTGCATAGATGAGAATTGTTCTTGCTAGATAACCGTAGCAGCCACGTAAAGCATGCAACAACAATTAGAGGACGTCTAACTTGTTTTTGCAGGGTATGTTGTGATGTGATATGGACAATTACATGATGTAATATATGTGATGTATGAAATGATCATGTGATGTATAGATTATCATGACTTGCATGTCGATGAGTACGGCTACCGGCAGGAGCCATAAGGTTGTCTTTAATTATTGTATGACCTGCGTGTCAATCATGAAGCGCTTTGTAATGCTTTACTTTATCGCTAAACAGTAGCAATAGTAGTAGAAGCATGTTGGGCGCGACAACCCCGATGGCGACACGTTGATGGAGATCAAGATGATGGAGATTATGGTGTCTTGCCGGTGACGATGGAGATCATGCTAGTGCTTTCAAGATGGAGATCAAAAGCACAAGTTCATGGCCATATCATGTCACTTATGATTTGCATGTGATGTTAATCCTTTTATGCACCTTGTTTTGCTTAGGACGATGGTAGCATTATAAGGTGATTCCTCATTTAATTTCAAGATAAATTGTGTTCTCCCCGAGTGTGCACCGTTGCGAAAGTTCGTCGTGTTGAGACACCACGTGATGATCGGGTGTGATAGACTCTACGTTCACATACAACGGGTGCAAGCCAGTGTTGCACGTGCAGAACACTCAGGTTAAACTTGATGAGCCTAGCATGTACAGACATGGCCTCGGAACACAAGAGACCGAAAGGTCAAACATGAGTCATATAGATATGATCAACATAATGATGTTCACCATTGAAACCACCTCAAATCACGTGATGATCGGACTTGAGTTGGTGAATTTGGATCATGTATCACTCGGATGACCGGAGGGATGTCAATTTGAGTGGGAGTTCTTAAGTAATATGATTAATTGAACTCATTATCATGAACATATTCAGTAGTGTCTTTGCAAAATTTTGTTGTAGATTACTTGCTCACGCTATAGCTCCCTTGAATTTTTATATGTTCCTAGAGAAATAGAGTTGCAAGTTGATGGTAGCAATATTGCGGACTTGCTCCGTGATCTGAGGATTGTCCTCATTGCTACACAGAAGGCTTATATCCCTAATGCACCGCTCGGTGCGCCAACCCCTCTAACGTCATTTGTAGATGTTGTGAACATGTGACAGGCACGTTCTGATGACTACTTGATAGTTTAGTGCGTCATGCATTACGACTTAGAATTGAGGCTCCAAAACGTTTTGAACGTCACGGAACATATGAGATGTTCTAAGAGCTGAAATTAGGATCTCAGGCTCGTGCCCGTGTTGCGATATATGAGATCTCCAACAAGATTCTTTGCCTGCAAGATGAAGGAGAATAGCTCAATCGTTGAACATGTGCTCAGATTGTCTGGGTGCTACAATCGCTTGAATCGAGTGGGAGTTGATATTCCGGATAAGATAGTGATATATATAGTTCTCCAAGTCACTGTCACTAAGCTACTAGAAGTTGGTGATGAACTATAAAATGCCAGGGATAGAAATAATGATCCCTGAGCTGTTCGCGATGTTTGACACCGCGAAGGAAGAAATCAAGAAGGAGCATCAAGTGTTGATGGTTAGTCAAACCACTTGTTTCGAGAAGGGCAAGAGCAAGGAGGGAAAATTCATTGGTAGCAAGTCAGCTGCTGCTCCAGTGAAGCAACCCAAAGTTGAACCCAAACCCGAGACTAAGTGCTTCGATAATGAGGAGAGCGGTCGCTGAAGCGGAACAACCCTAGATACTTGGTAGATAAGATAGGCTCGCAACATCGACAAAAGTATATTTGATATACGTTTTAATGATGTGTACCTTGCGAGTACTCCTAGTAGCACCTTGGTATTGGATACCGGTTCGATTGCTAAACGTTAGTAACTCGAAATAAAAGCTACAAACAGAGTAGTAGCTAAGTGTGAGGTGACGATGTGTGTTGGAAGTGTTTCCAAGGTTGATGTGATCGACATCGCACGCTCTCTCTACCTTTGGGATTAGTAACAAACCTAAATAAGTGTTATTTGGTGTTTTGCGTTGAGCATGAACATTATTAGATCGTGCTTATTGCAACATGGTTATTCATTTAAGTTAGAGAATAATGGTTATTCTGTTTACATGAATAATACCTTCAATGGTCATGCACCCAGTGAGAATGGTTTGTTGAATCTTGATCGTAGTAATACACATGTTCATAACATTGATGCCAAAAGATGCAAAGTTAATAATGATAGTACCACATACTTGTGGCACTGCCTCTAAATGTCATATTGATATAAAACACGTGAAGAAACTCCATGCTGATGGATCTTTGGACTCTTTCAATTTCAAATCGGTTGAGACATGCGAACCATGCCTCTTGGTTAAATATGACTAAGGACCCTGTTTTCTGGTTTGACGAAGCAGGCAAGTGATTTATTGGAAATGATACATGTTGATGTATGCAATCCAATGAGTCTTGTAGCGTGCGGTGGATATTGTTATTTTCTTACCTTCACTGATGATTTGAGTAGATATTTACTTAATGAAACACAAGTCTGAATCGTTTGAAAGGTTCAAGCAAATTCAGAGTGAAGTTTAAGATCATCGTGACAAGAAGATAAAAATGTTTGCTATATGATCGTGGAGGTGAATATCTGAGTTACGAGTTCGGCATACAATTTTAGACAATGTGAAAGTTGTTTTACAACTCATGCCACCTGGAACACCACAGTGTGATGGTGTGTCCGAACGTCATAGTCGTGCTCAATTGGATATGGTGCACGCTATGATGTCTATTATCATTTTGTTACTATAATTTTGGGGTTATGCATTAGAGACAACTACATTCACTTTAAATAGGGCACCATCTAAACCCGTTGAGATGACACCATGTGAATTATGGTTTGATAGAAACCTAAGCTGTCATTTCTTAATGTTTGGGGCTGCGACGCTTGTGTGGAAAATGTTTTCACCTAATGAGCTCGAACCCAAAGCGGACAAATGCATCTTCATAGAATTCCCTAAGAATAGTTGGGTGAACCTTCTATCTCAGATCCAAGCATAAAATGTTTATTGCTAAAACTGGGTCCTTTCTCGAGGAAAAGTTTCTCTCGAAAGAATTGAGTGGGAGGAAGATAGAACTTGATGAGGTTGTTGAACCTTTGTTTCAACCAGAGAGTAGTGCAGCGCAGAAAGATGTTTCTGTGGAACCTACGTCATTTGAAGAGGAAGTAAATGATGATGATCATGAAGCTTCGGATCAAGTTACTATCAAACCTTGTAGGTCAACAAGGATGTGTACTGCTCCTAAGCGGTACGACAACCCTGTCTTGGAGGTCATGTTGTTGGACAACAATGAACCTATGAGCTGTGGAGAAGCGATGATGGGCCCGGATTATGACAAATGGTTAGAGGCCATGAAATCCGCGAAAGGATCCATATATGAAAACCAAGTATAGACTTTGGTAGACTTGCTCGTTGGACGGCGGGTCGTTGAGTACAAATGGATCTTTAAAATAAAGGAGGAATCCTAGTCCTACTAGGATTGGAGGAGGAGTCCTCCTCTCCTCCCCACTTTGGCCGACCCAAGGGCTGGCTTTTTGGTAGCCAAGCCTCCTCCTCCTCTCCTCCTATATATACTAGAGGATTTTAGGGTTTTGGCACAGAATTTTTAGCCACGTGTTGCCCTTCCTCTAGTGCATAGTTTCTCCTCTAGATCGGATTTCTGCAGTGCTTAGGTGAAGCCCTGCTGGAATAGCTCCACCACCATCTCTGGAGCGCCGTCACGCTGCCGGAGAACTCTTCTACCTCTCCGCTCCCTCTTGCTGGATCAAGAAGGAGGAGATCGTCATCGAGCTGTACGGGTGCTGAACGCGGAGGTGCCATCCGTTCGGTGCTAGATCAGAAGGACCGTGATCAAGATCGCGAGACGGATCATGATGAGTTCGCGAGACGGATCGTGATGAGTTTGCGGCACGGATCATGATGAGTTCGCGGGACGGATCGTGATGAGATCGCGGGACATATCGTGATGAGTTCGCGGGACGGATCGTGATTGGATCGCGGGACAGATCGTGATGAGATCGCGGGACGCTCGGTGATTTGGATCGCGAAGACGTTCGACTACACCAACCGCGTTTCTTAACGCTTCCCGCTTAGCGATCTACAAGGGTACGTAGATCCACTCTCCCTCTCGTAGATGCTCATCACCATGGATAGATCTTGCGTGTGCGTAGGAATTTTTTTGTTTCCCATGCAACGTTCCCCAACAGGTTTCTATAGGAGATTTATTAAAGACTTCTCTAAAATTGCTCGGCCTCTCACTAATTTCTTGCAAAAATATGTTCCTTTTGTTTAGATGATGATTGTGTCATTTGAAATCCTTAAGAATGCCTTGATTTCTGCACCTGTTGTTCAACCACCTTATTGGAATCTACCCTTTGAAATTATGTGTGATGCTAGTGATTATGCCGTTGGTGGTGTTCTAGGAAAAAGAGTTGATAATAAATTTAGTGTTATCCATTATGATAGTAAAACTCTAGACAATTCTCAAAGAAACTATGCTACCACTAAAAAGGAATTTTTAGCAGTTGTGTTTGCTTGTGACAAGTTTAGACCTTATATTGTTGATTCCAAAGTAACTGTTCACACTGATCATGTTGCTATTAAATATCTTATGGAAAGGAAAGATGCTAAACCAAGAGTTATTAGATGGGTTCTTCTGCTACAAGAATTTGATTTGCATATTATTGATAGAAAGGGTGTTGAGAACCCCGTAGCAGATAACTTGTCTAGGTTAGAGAATGTTCTTGATGACCCACTACCTATTGATGATAGCTTTCCTAATGAACCACTAGCTGTCATAAATGCTTCAGGCAATGCGCCATGGTATGATGATTATGCTAATTACATTGTGTCTAAATTTATACCTCCTAGTTTCACATACCAACAAAAGAAAATGTTCTTCTATGATTTGAGACATTACTTTTGGGATGACCCACACCTTTATAAAGAAGGGGTAGATGGTGTTATTAGATGTTGTGTACCTAAGCATGAACATGAATAGATCCTACACAAGTGTCATTTTGAGGCCTACGGAAGACACCACGCTGGAGATAGAACTGCACACAAGGTATTACAATCTTGTTTTTATTGGCCAACTCTCTTCAAAGAGGCTCGTAAGTTTGTCTTGTTTTGTGATGAATGTCAAAGAATTGGTAATATTAGTAGACGTCGGGAAATGCCTATGAATTACTCACTTGTTATTGAACCATTTAATGTTTGGAGTTTTGATTATATGGGACCTTTTCCAAAGTCCAATGGGTATACTCATATTCTAGTTGATGTTGATTATGTCACTAAATGGGTGGAAGCTATTCCAACTAGTAGTGCTGATCATAACACTTCTATTAAAATGCTTAAAGAAGTTATTTTCCCTAGATTTGGAGTCCCTAGATATTTAATGACAAATGGTGGTTCAAACTTTATTGATGGTGATTTTCATAAATTGCTTGCTAAGTATGATGTTAATCATCGAATTTCATCTCCATATCATCCCCAGTCTAGTGGTCAAGTAGAATTAAACAATAGAGAAATTAAATTGATCTTGCAAAAGACTGTTAATACATCTAGAAAGAATTGGTCTAAGAAACTTGATGATGCATTATGGGCTTATAGAACTGCTTATAAAAACCCTATGGGTATGCCTCTGTATAAAATGATTCATGGTAAAGTATGTCACTTACCTCTTGAACTAGAACATAAAGCTTATTGGGCAATTAAATAGCTCAACTATGATTTCAAACTTGCTGGTGAGAAGAGGTTATTTGACATTAGCTCACTTGATGAATGGAGAACCCAGGCCTATGAGAATGCCAAGTTATTTAAAGAAAAGGTTAAGAGATGGCATGATAAAAGGATACAAAAGCGTGAATTCAATGTAGGTGATCATGTCTTGCTATACAATTCTCGTTTAAGATTTTTGTAGGAAAAGTTCTCTCTAAATGGGAAGGGCCTTACATTGTTGAGGAAGTATATCGTATCGGTGCCATCAAGATCAAAAGCGCCCAAGGCACTAACCTGAAGGTGGTAAATGGGCAAAGAATCAAACATTATATCTCAAGTACTCCCATAAATGTTGAAACCAATATTATCAATACTATGACTCCAGAGGAGTACATTAGGGAGACCTACCAGAACGTTTTAGACTCCGGAAAGGAATAAGTATGTGGTACGGTAAGCAAACCGACTCCAAAACTTTTCCAGTAGCATTTTTTCTCTAGTTTGGAATATTTAATAAATTAGGAAAATTTAAAGTAGTCCGAAAGGTGCACGAGGAGGCGACAAGCCTGCAGGGCGCGGCCTACCCCCTGGCCGCGCCCTTATGGCTTGTGGCCACCCCGTGCACCCTCGAAACTCCGTTTTCTTGTTGGATAATCCTTTAGGTTGGTAAAAATTCATTATATAACCTCCCGAAGATTTGGACCTTTGTATCACGTCAATACCTCATGTTTTCGTTTTGAGCTATTTCTGCAGCAGATTTAGAGCAAGACGTCGTCCCAATAGTCCGATGGGGAGAGCTATATATCACATTATCTTGCCAATCCCAAGCTCTATAGGGACCTAGATCCTTATGGATTATTCTCGGAGGAGGAACAAGAAGTAAAGTATGAGGAATAAAGCTCAGATGAAGAAGAGATCCCTCTGCCTCAACTAGCAGATAGGCATGTGGAGTTCAGGAAATCAAGCCTCCAAAACACAAGGAGAAAACGCAAGGTTTTATTTATCCCTTCTTGTTTTCTGTAGGAGAGCAAGCAAGAATTATTTCAAAGGATATTGAAGCTTGAGAAAGAAGTCGACGATCTAAGGGAACATAATTTTATGCTTAAGAGGAAAGTCAACAAGCTTGAAAATCCTTCTCCACCACCATCACCTCCGAAGAAGGACATCTAAACACATGGGTATGGGCAATCCCCTTGGCTTGTGCCAAGCTTGGGGGAGGTGCCCTGATATCATATCACTATCACATCTTTTACTTTTTTTGTTTTTCCTAGTTTGAGCCTTTTGGTTTACCTTGATCTAGTAGAATAAAGTTTTAGTATGATCTAGCTTTGAGTTTTGCTTTATGTTCCCCTTATGTAAGCGAGTCCGAGAGTTATATAATAAAAAGTAGTTTTGATGTGAGGGCTTTGCTTGTTGCTATGATCTTGAGAAAAATAAAAAGTAATAAAAGAAGAATAGAATAAAAGCAAAGAGTATATATGATGATCTTATGGGGAGTGATGACTTCACATATAAGAAGTATGTCGATTGAAATTTGTTGGGAATTGACAAACATAGCGATTGGTCATTGGTGCAATTAAAAGTAAGTAATAAAGAAAGAGAGGTTCACATATGAATATATTATCTTGGACATCTTTTATGATTGTGAGCACTCATTAAAATATTATATGCTAAGAAGTTGATGTTGGACAAGGAAGACAACATAATGGGTTATGTTTGCTTATTTCCGAATGGAAGTTATATGGTTATAGATCCTCCAACATGTAGTGCTTGCTTCCATCTCATACTAGCCAAAATTTCCACACCAAGTAGAGATACTACTTGTGCATACAAACACCCTCAACCCACTTTTGCCATGAGAGTCCACCATACCTACCTATGGATTGAGTAAGATCCTTCAAGTAAGTTGTCATCGGTGCAAAAAGCAATAAGAATTGCTCCTAAATATGTATGATATTTTATTGTAAGGGAACAATAAGCGTTGTACGAACTTGTGATGGTGAAGAAATAAAAGCGACGGACTGAATAATAAAGGTTTCTACCACAAAGGGAAATATAGCGCGACATTCCTTTGCATTAAGGGTTTGCACATCCAAAAACAAAAAGCGCATGACAACCTCTGCTTCCCTCTGCAAAGGGCCTATCTATTACTTTTACTTTCTTGTACTTACCTTTATATAAGAGTCATGGTGAACTTCAACACTTCCTATATTTCGCATTTTTCTCTTGGCAAGCGTCATGTGTTTGGGAATGATCTAGACACATATATCCACTCAGATGTGGGTGATCATGAGTTATTTCTGTTGACATTACCCTCGAGGTAAATAGTTCAGAGGCAAAACTCTAAGCCCCAATCTTTCTCTGTGTCCAATTGAAGCTTTGAACTCATGAGTACTGCGTGAGTGTTAGCAATTACGAAAGACTAAAAGATGATTGAGCATGTGGATTTTCTTTACAAGCTCTTATATTAACTCTTTCTGATGTTGTGATAAATCGCAATTGCTTCGATGACTGAGAGGAAAGTTTGTTGGTTCTCAATAGAGTTCTTGGTTCATACTTCACCTTGTGGATGAATTGTCACTCTAGTACAAGAAATCATGTATCAATAAGTATTATTGTTCTAAAGATGATCATGATGCCCTCATATCCATATTTTATTTTATCGACACCTCTATCTCTAAACATGTGGACACATTTATTGATCTCGGCTTTCGCTTGAGGACAAGCGAGGTCTAAGCTTGGGGGAGTTGATACATCCATTTTGCATCATGCTTTCATATTGATATTTATTGCATTATGGGATGTTATTACATGTTATGGTACAATACTTATGCCTTTTCTCTCTTATTTTACAAGGTTTACATGAAGAGGGAGGATGCCGGCAGTTGGAATTCTGGACTAGAAAAGGAGCAAATATGAGAGACCTATTCTACACAACTCCAAAAGTCCTCAAAATTTACAAAGAATTATTTTGGAATATATAAAAAATATTGGGCAAAACAAATACCAGAGGGGACCCACCAGGACGTCACAAGTCGGCTGAGCATGACCTACCCCCCTAGCCGCGCCCTTGTGGCTTGTGGGCCCCTGGCAGGCTTCCGGTGCCCATCTTCTTCTATATGAAGGGTTTTGACCTGGAAAAATCATAAGAGAGATCTTGGACGAAGCGCCGCCGTCTCGAGGCGGAACTTGGGCAAAACCAAGCTAGAGCTCTGGCGGAGCTGTTCTCCCGGGGAAACTTCCCTCCCGGAGGGGGAAATCGAAGCCATCGTCATCACCAACGATCCTCTCATTGAGAGGGGGTCAATATCCATAAACATCTTCACCAGCACCATCTCCTCTCCAAACCCTAGTTCATCTCTTGTATCCGATCTTTATCTCAAACCTCAGATTGGTGCCTGTGGGTTGCTAGTAGTGTTGATTACTCCTTGTAGTTGATGCTAGTTGGTTTACTTGGTGGAAGAACATATGTTCAGATCCTTTATGATAATTAATACTCATATGATTATAAACATGCTTTGTGAGTAGTTATGTTTGTTCCTGAGGACATGGATAAGTCTTGTTATAAGTAATCATGTGACTTTGTTATTCGTACGATAGCTTGATGAGATGTATGTTTTCTATCCTCTAGTGGTGTCATGTGCACGTCGACTACATGACACTTCACCATTATTTGGGCCTAGGGGAAGGAATCGAGAAGTAATAAGTAGATGATGGGTTGCTAGAGTGATAGAAGCTTAAACCCTAGTTTATGCATTTCTTCGTAAGGGGCTGATTTTGATCCATATGTTTCATCCTATGGTTAGATTTATCTTAATTCTTATTTCGTAGTTGCGGATGCTTGCGAGAGAGATTAATCATAAGTGGGAGGTTTGTCCAAGTAAGGGAAGCACCCAAGCATCGGTCCACCCACATATCAAATTATCAGAGTAACGAACGCGAATCAAATGAGCGTGATGAAAACTAGCTTGACAGAAATTCCCATGTGTCCTCGGGAGCGCTTCACTTTATATAAGAGTTTGTACAGGCTTGTCCTTTGCTACAAGTAGGATTGGGCCACCTTGCTACACCTTTGCTACATTTATTACTTGCTACCCATTACGAATTACCTTATCACAAAATTATCTGTTACCGATAATTTCAGTGCTTTCAGAGAATACCTTACTGAAAACCGCTTGTCATTTCCTTCTGCTCCTCGTTGGGTTTGACACTCTTACTTATCGAAAGGACTATGATAGATCCCCTATACTTGTGGGTCATCAGGGCAGTTAGTATCTTCCATACTTGGTGGGTTATTCTCATGATATGTGTTGAGTCACTATCATTCACGAGAAAGTGGCTGGTATTCGGGATGCCCAGTTCCATGCTCAAATAATCAATTCAAAATATAATGAAACAAAACTCCCCCATAGTTGTTGTTTGTATGGACGGTACCCATGGATTCGGCCAGCCGTGGAGTGTGTTCGATTGGTGGAGGAGGAGTAAAAACTTTATCATTCTGTTTGGGAACCGCCTTTAATGTATCTAGCATGGAAGATGGTGAAATCTCTTGGTTGTTATGTTGGCAATGAAAGCATACCGCTCAAAATTATGATTCATCCCTGTCTTAAAAAGCTCGAGCTCTGGCACTTCTACAAATCAATGCTTCCTTTTGCGAAGGGCCTATCTATTTTAGTTTACTATTGAGTCATCCTCCTTTTATAAAAGACACCAGTTAGAGATAACAAATGTCATTTGTATGATTTTCTATTATTTGATATTGAGTATCTGTATGACTAGATCTCTTTTACCATGAATTAGAATGTCCAGTCAATCCTTGTTCTTCAGGGGTGCTCTGCATTTATGTTTTGTAGTCTCAGAAAGGGCTAGCGAGATACCATTATATCATATTGTATCATGATTGTTTTCATAAAATTGTTGTCATTCCAGAGTTATTATTATTGCTCGCTAGTTTATTATGCCATTGTTATGAGTAAATGTGAGGCTTAAATATTATTGTGAACATGGTTAGTCCATAATCTTTGCTGAAATCTGAATATCAATTAGACATATTTACAACAACAAGATCAAATAGAGTTTGCAAAAGTTTTTCATAGTCACTTTCAGTTTGTCAACTGAATTGCTTAAGGATAAGCTTGGGGGATTTGATACGTCTCCATCGTATCTACTTTTCCAAACTCTTTTGCCCTTGTTTTGTACACTAATTTGCATGATTTGAATGGAACTAACCCGGACTGATGCTGTTTTCAGCAGAATTGCCTTGGTGTTATTTTTGTGCAGAAATAAAAATTCTCGGATTGACCTGAAAATTTATGTAGAATATTTTTGGAATTAATAAAAAATACTGGCGAAAGAATCAACTGGAGGGGGCACCCATTGGCCACAAGCCAGGGGCGCGGCCACCCCCTGGTCGCGCCTAGGTGGCTTATGGGCCCCCTGTAGCTCCATCGACCTCAACTCCAACTCCATATAACTCTATTCGGGGAGGAAAAAATCAGAGAGAAGAGTACATCACGTTTCATGATACGGAGCCTTTGACACCTCCCATTCTTCCTTGGGAGGCCAGATCTGGAGTCCGTTTTGGGCTCCAGAGAGGGGAAATCCACGCCATCGTCATCACCAACCGTCCTTCATCTGCACGCCATTCGCGAGTAATTCCATCGTAAGCTTGCTAGACGGTGATGGGTTGGATGATATTTACCATGTAATCGAGTTAGTTTTGTTAGGGTTTGATCCCTAGTATCCACTATGTTCTGAGATTGATGTTGCTATGACTTTGCTATGCTTAATGCTTGTCACTAGGACCCAAGTGCCATGATTTCAGATCTGAACCTATTATGTTTTCATGAATATATATGTGTTCTTGATCCTATCTTGAAAGTTGTAGACACCTGTTACGAGTTATGATCCGCATCCCCCAGGGTGACAATAACTTGGATTCTTTCCGGTGATTGCCGTAGTTTGAGGAGTTCATGTATTCACTAAGTGCTAATGCTTTTGTCCGGTTCTCTATTAAAAGGAAGCCTTAATATCCCTTAGTTTCCATTAGGACCCCGCTGCCACGGGTGGGTAGGACAAAATATGTCCTGCAAGTTCTTTTCCATAAGCACGTATGACTATATATGGAATACATGCCTACATTACATTGATGAGTTGGAGCTAGTTCTGTGTCACCTTATGTTATAAACTTTGCATGATGAATGCCATCCAACATAATTATCCATCACTGATCCATTGCCTACGAGCTTTTCACATATTGATCCTTGCCAAGTTACTTTTCCGTTGCTACTGTTACAATCACTACAAAAGTGCTACTGTCACTTTTTCCATTGTTACCATTACTTCCATACTACTTTGCTACTAAATACTTTGCTACAGATATTACGTCTTTCAGGTGTGGTCGAATTGACAACTCAGCTTCTAATACTCGAGAATATTGTTTGGCTCCCCTTGTGTCGAATCAATAAATTTGGGTTGAATACTCTACCCTCGAAAACTGTTGCGACCCCCTATACTTGTGGGTTATCAGAACATCAAGCTGAATACTGCTACTTGTAGATGTGTTGGGTTGTTCCCCGAAGAGGAAGGGATGATGTAATACAATATTGGTAGGTATTTCCATCAGTTGAGAACCAAGGTTAATTCCAAGAGGAAGCGATGCAAACACACGATCAACAATTTCTACACACACAAGAGCAAATACTTGCACCCAACGCAGGCAAGAGGGTTGTCAAGCCCCTTGTACTCATTACTTGCAAGGATTAAATCTTGATAGAGTAGGATAGATAAAAACCTAAATAAGAGTAAATAAATTGCAAAAAGTATTTCTATATATTTTCTGAATATATAATATGAAGATGGACCCGAGGGCCACAATGTTTACTAGAGGCATCTCTCTCATGAGTATCGTAGCGGTGGGCACAAATTACTATTGGGCAATTGATAGACAAGCAAGTAGTTACGTGATATTCACGACATGATCTATATATAGGTATTACGTCCTTGACAAGTAGACCAAAATGATTAGGCATCTACTACTTTTATTCCACCTATCGACCGCTATCCAGCATGCATCAATGGTATTAAGTTCATGACAAATAGAGAAATACTTGAAGAAAGATAACATAATGTAGACAAAGTAAGACACGTAATATATTCAAATCCCATCATTTTATCCTTAGTAGCAAAAATATAGATATGTGCCTCACTACCCCTTCTGTCATGAGGTGAGGACACCGCAAGATTAAAACTACAACTATGCACCACTCCCTCTGATGATCTACTCATCTACTTGGCCAGAGAAAACTTATAGACTGGAAAGCATAGATGATTACACAAAGTCACACATAATAAATATCAGATTGGATCAATTACTTTCAATGAATAATCTGAACATAAACTCGCAATTCGTCGGATCCCAACAAACACACCGCAACAATTACATCGAATAGGTCCCTAAAGAGACCATTGTATTGAAGATCAAATGAGAGAGAGAGAGAGCAATCTAGCTACAGCTATGGACCCCGTAGGTCCTATAGGAACTAATAAAACATCACGTGGGAGGTAGCAAGGTTGATGAACATGGCCATCATGATGGATTCCCGCTCCGACAGAGTACCGGAAAAGGCCTTCAAATGGGATCGCGGTGAAACAGAGACTTGCGATGACACAAGTGTTTTGGATGCACCCTAGGTATTTTTAGGATCTTAGGGTATTTATAGAACGAAGAGGCGAGAGGGCCCACAAGGGAGCCACAAGGGGGAGGTCCCACCCTACCCCCTAGGGCACACCCTCTTCCATTATGGCTGCCTCATGCAACGTCTGGTCTCCCTCCAATGCCCGTGATCTTGTTTTGGTCTAAAAAAATCCAAAAATAGTTTTGTTACGTTTGGACTCGGTTTGGTACCGATCTTCTCAAAAAACAAAAACAAGGAAAAATAACAACTGACACTCGGCACTGAGTTAATAGGTTACTTCCCAAAAATGATATAAAATGGCATATAAAGCATACAAGTTTTATAAAATTATAGCATGAAAACTCCAAAAATTATAGGTACATTGGAGACGTATCAACATCCACAAGCTTAATTCCTGCACGTCCTCGAGTAGGTAAATGATAAAAACGAAATTTGGATGTTGAGTCCTACTGATACGTCTCCAACACATCTACTTTTCCAAACACTTTTGCTCTGGTTTTGTCCTCTAATTTGCATGATTTGAATGAAACTAACCCGGAGTGACGCTGTTTTCAACAGAACTACCTTGGTGTTATTTTTGTGAAAAAATAAAAGTTCTCGGAATTGGAAAAAACTTTTGTGCTTCTTTTCTCGGAATTATAATGATTTTTGAAGCCAAGACTCACCGGAGGGGGTGCCTAGGGGGCCCACAAGCCATCACGGCATGTCCCCCCTAAAGGCGCGCCCTCATAGCTTGTCGGGCCCACATGGCTCTCCCGACCCTAATTCTAGTCCTATAAATTCATATCGTCAGAGGAAAAAATCAGAGAGAAGTTTTTATTGCGTTTCACGAGACGTAGGCGCCGCCACCTCCTGTTCTTCCTAGGGAGGGCAGATCTCGAGTCTGTTTGTGGCTCCAAAGAGGGGAAATAGTCGCCGTCGTCATCACCAACCCTTCTCCATCAACTATTCCATGATGCTCACCATCGGGAGTGAGTAATTCTTTTGTAGGCTTGCTGGTCAATGGTGGGATTAGACGGAATTGATCATGTAATCAATTTAAATTTGATTGGGATTGATCCCTAGTATCCACTATGTTCTAAGATTGATGTTGCTATGACTTCGCTATGCTTAATGCTTGTCACTAGGGCCCGAGTGCCATGATTTCAGATCTGAACATATTATGTTTTCATGAATATAAGATTGATTTGGATCCTATCTTGCAAGTTGTATACACCTATTACATGTCTTGATCCGCATACCCCAAGGTGCCAATAATTGGGATTCTTTCCGATGATTGCCATAGTTTGAGGAGTTCAGTATTCACCATGTGTTAATGCTTTGTTCCGGTTCTCTATTAAAAGGAGGCCTTAATATCCCTTAGTTTCCAATAAGACCTTGCTGCCACGAGAGGGTAGGACAAAAGATGTCATGCAAGTTCTTATCGCAAGCACGTATGACTATATACGGAATACATGCCTACATTATATTGATGAATTGGAGCTAGTTCTGTGTCGCTCTAGTGGGTAACTATTAAATGATCAATGTCATTCAAATATATCATCATTGTACCATGTGCTTATGCTTTACATATATTGTATGTTGCTAAGTTACTATCGCTACTACTACTTTGACAACTGCTATAAAATTGTTGTTGTCACTACTACTATATGATGTGCTACTAAACCTTTGCTGCAGAGAGATATCGCAGGTGTAGTTGAATTAACAACTCAACTGCCAAGGCCAATAAATATTCTTTGGCTCCCCTTGTGTTGAAACAATAAATTAGGGTGAAATACTACCCGTGAAGACTGTCGTGATCCCTACACTTGTGGGTTATCAAGACCTTTTTCTGGCGCCGCTGCTGGGGATCATAGCTCTATTTATTATGTTAACTTGAGGATATCCAACTGCCACTATCAAGAATCTGAAAGATAATCGAACTAATACCATCCCCTCTCGCATGAGAAGAGGTAAGGAACTGCCATTTAGCTATGCTTTTGATTCACCTACTGTTTTGAATCAGCTTGTTACCCCACCACCTATTGATCGCCTTGATATATCACATGAACTTGATGATGCTACATCTAAAATTAATGATGATAGCAGTGCTACAGATGTTGAAACTAAAACTGTGCCACTAAATGAATTACTTGATGCTCATATTTCTAAAGCTAGAGAACTTGAAAATCCTGAAACCGATGAGGACTTTGAATCACCTATTACACCTCGCTCACCAAATAGATATGAATTGCCTCATGTACCTGATGGTTGTATCATGGATAAGGAAACAACTAGGGATTTCTTTGCTTTTGAAAATAGATAGGACTTGAAGAAACTGCTATGCAAACTAAAAGAAAAATCTACGAGGGGGAAAATGAAATATGATCCTAAATTTGCTACATCTCCTATATTTGTCACTGATAATGATTATGAGTTTGCTATGGACCCTGAGTTAATTCCTATAGTAGAAGTAGATCCTTTCCATGGTTATGAAAATGAAACAGTTGTCGAACACGTTATGAAATTGAATGACATTGCTGCTCTATTTACCAATGATGAAAAGATACATTACTATTATATACTCAAGCTTTTTTTCCTTTCTCGCTAAAAGGCGAGGCCAAGGAATGGTTTCTTTCTCTTTCACCTGGATGTATGCGTAGTCCCCAGGATATGCTTCATTAATTTTCTAAAAAATATTTTCCCGCACACAAGAAGCAAGTTGTGTTACAAGAAATATTTAGCTTCACGGAAATTGAAGAAGAGAATCTCCCTCAATCTTGGGGGAGGCTTCTCCGGTTACTAAGAGCTTTGCCTAATTGCCCTCTTAAGAAAAATGAATTTCTTGATATCTTCTATAATAGGCTAACCGACGCTTCTAGGGACTTCCTAGATAGTTGTGCTGGCTATTTTTTCAGGGAAAGAACTGTCAGTCAGGACGAAGAATTATTGAGTAACATATTGCAAAATGCCTATGATTGGACACTTCCCGAACCACCTCCGGAGCCTATTCAAAAAAAACAGGTATTATATTCCTCAATCCAGAAGATATGCAAGAAGCGAAATGATCTATGAAAGAGAAAGGTATTAATAGTGAAGATGTAGAGAAACTACCACCTATTGAAGAAATACATGATCTTGATAACCCGACACAAGTAGTTGAGGTAAACTATCTCCGTTCCTTCAATGAACATGATGTACCTTATACTAAGACTCATGATCAATGCATGGATGAATTTGATAACTGCATTGTTAAGCAAGAACACTTCAACAACTATCTTAAGAATCTGCTGAGGAGTAATGCTATAATGATAGACCGTTTAAGTGACTTGATGTTTATAATTGCTAATTATGTGAAATGACTAGGTAGACATGCTTCCATGGTTCACAACCAAGTAGACCAAGTTGCTAAGTTACAAAATGATCTGCTTGCTAAAATAAATAATAATGCAAATGATCATGCTGTTAGAGTAATGACTAGAGGAGACCGTATGACCCAAGAACCTCTCTATCCAGAAGGTCATCCAAAGAGAGTAGAACAAGATTCTCAGATAATTAATGTTGATGCACCTAGTTCCTCTAATAAGAAAAATAAAAAGAAAAATGATAGGATCTTGCATGCCTCTAGTGAACCTGTCATAGAAACACCAACTAAGAAACATAATGATGTTTCTATTTCTGATGGAGAGACACAATAAGATAGTCAGCACTCACCTAGTGATAATGATAATGATAATAGTGACGTTCATGTAGAAACTTTACCCGATGATAATAAGGAACCTAATAATGATGTGGAAATAGAACCCGCTGAAAACCTTAATAACCGACATCCTCAAAATAAACGTTATGGTAAGAGAGACTTTGTTGCTACAAAACATGGAAGGGAAAGAGAGCCATGGGTTCAAGAACCCATGCCATTCCCTCGGAAGCCTTCTAAAAATAAGGATGATGATGATTGTCAGAGCTTTGCTAAAATGATTAGACCTGTCTTTTTGCGCACTCGCTTGATTGATATATTGAAAATGCCTCCTTATGCTAAGTATATGCAAGATATTATTTCCAACAAAAGAAAAATACCTGAAACTGAAATTGCTACTATTCTTGCTAATTACTCTTTTGATGGAGGAATACCTAAGAAGTTGGGAGATCCCGGTAAACCCACAATGCCTTGCTCTATCAAAAGCAATTTTGTTAAAACTGGTTTATGTGAATTAGGATTTAGTGTTAGTGTTATGCCTTTCTCCTTATATTAAAGACTTGATTTGAGTGATCTCACACCTACTTAAATATCTTTGCAAATGGCTGATAAATCCACTTCTTGACCTACTGGAATTTGCGAGGATGTTCCTGTTGCGGTTGCTATCGGCATTCTGGGAATGGGGGTACCCAGACCTGCCTACGTGCGGCCCAGCGCATGGCCCACCTCATCGGCCAAACGCAACAAGGCGTGGCTCCATTCAGGACAAGGCCCTCACGAGGGCCCTAGCCTTGCGAGGAAGAACAACGACTAGACCCGCGAAGGATGGGCCTTCTCAGGACCCCTCCAGAGCGGCAGAGTTTCCTATGCAAGGCCCGGCCTCAGGAGTCAAGGATGATGCAAGGAAGGACAGGCGGGCGCCAGTGCGCCAGGCGGCGCAGTTTCCCCTTTGGTGCAAAGGAAGCAAGGACAGGCGTGGGTTCCCAAAGCGCCCCCAAAGGTTTCCATTCGGTGCAAGAAGACCACAACCACCCGCCCTGCAGGGCGGATTTCATCGCTGAGCCCATCCCGGCGCTGTTGACAGCCACTTTGCAGGCGAAGACCGCCTTCGGGCAGGGCGAGCACCAACCCCTGTCCCCCTTCAAAATTGGCTGTTATGGGATCCCTTCCCACCATAGTGATAAGGGAAGAGGACCCGGGCTGCCACTATATATAGAGGGTAGGCTGCTTCGTAGAGGGGGGAACCAATCTAGTCCAACACTTAGTCACTCCATACACCACCACAAGATAGCCAGCCAAGAACACATCTTGAGCGCCCTCACGAGGCTCAAGCACATTGTAATAGTTCGTCCACCCAAACCTCCACGAGAGTCAATCCACCAAAGCAGGAGTAGGGTATGACACTTTGCAGCGGCCTGAACTTGGGTAAACTGTCGTGTCCATCTTTTTCCCTGTCATCATGCGAGTTCTTTCCTGTGTTCATCGAGTAGCGAGTTTGGGCGAGTGTGGCTGCAGGAGATCCTCGCACACGCCCTTGTGTTCGAATCTTAAGGGTTTTGCGAAGCCTGAAATACGACATTTGGCGCGCCAGGTAGGGAGCGTGTCGGAGTCTCCCTCAAGCCAAGATCTTCTCCAACCTCGCCGCTCCGATGTCTGACGCTCGCCCAGACGGCCCCAGTGGGCCGCGCCACCGCGCGCAGGTCACCCTTGCCTGTGGAAAATGCCGCCATGGCCCCCGATGCCCACGAGCAACAAGACTCCTCCCAGCCGGTCACCGCGCAGTGTGACGGCCACACCGCCACTCCGTCGATCGTCCCGGCCTCCAGTTAATTCTCTCATGTTCAGCCACGGCCAGTGCTTGGCCAAGGCGCGCTCGTCATGGCTAACGAACTGCTGCGCTACCGCCCCACTCCCGACCACTACGAAGACTCACTTCGGCGCATCGTGGAGCTCGTCGGCGCAGCCGGTGAAGCCTCAATGCTCTCCTACTCGCTTCGACCCCAACCGTCCCTGGCAAACGACGTGGTACAAGATGCGCATCCTCCGCCACCACGACGCGATGCCGACCCCGAGCCCAGGCGGGAGGCGCGCCCCCGTGACCGGCCTCACGAACCAAGAGCAAGGCCGGGGGATGAAGTAAGCTACCAAGTGCTTCCCCGGCCATGCGCTGACGCATGTGCATTCCCTGCGCTCCCGACCCATCACCGCGACTGGATACCACTCGAGGCGGTCCCACAGGAGCATCAAGACCAGGTCGCCCTCGCGCACATGGCGCCCGTCGAGCCAGTGGGATGCCTTGCCATCGCCCCGGAGCTCTACCCGACCGTGTGGCCTTGCAAGTTCAAGCCTTACCTGCCCCCGCCTTATGACGGCACCGCAGACCTAGTCGAGTTCCTATAGCTCTACTCGTTGAGTATCCGGGCGATAGGAGGAGACGACAAGGCCATGGCGCCCTTGTTCCCCGTGGCGCTCAAGGGCGGTGCACTCCCCTGGCTCTTCAACCTCCTAGAGGCATGCATCACCTCCTGGGATGGTCTGCGCAAACGCTTCATCGCCAACTTCCAAGGCACTCGCGACCACATGCTCACCGTGAACGACCTGCGGCGTATCAAGCAGCAAGATGGGGAGACCCTTCACAAGTTCATACAACACTTCACGACCACACGCCTCAAGATCCCCAGGGCGTCGAACGAGGCCATCATTTCGGCCTTCACCGACGGAGTCACTGACCTCAAGATGAAGGAAGAGCTCGCCATGAACGGCGAACTGTGCTCCACCTTGGAGATGTTCAACCTGGCGAACAAGTGTGCCAAGGCCGAGGAGGGCCGCCTATCGCTCCTCGGGCCTCCGGCAGAGCCAGAAGAGAAGAAGACCACAGCCAAGGAAGCAAAGCGCAAGGCCTCGGATGTGCTTGCGGCCGAACCCGACGCAAAGCGCATCTTCCATGGCACCAACAACCACGACACTGCCGACTGCCAGGAACTCCGACTGATCCACGCTGAGCATTTCAGCAGGCGCCTCGACGGAGGCGATCGAGGCTTCGAGCGCAGCGGAGGCCGCGATGGAGGCCGCTGGGACGACCGGGAGCCGTGTTAGGGGTGGCGCGACTAGCCTCAGGAGGACCGCTGGCGGGGTCAACCTCGGGATGACCGCTGGCACGACCCGCTTCATGAGGACCATTGGCGCGATGACCCTCCGGAGGGCTCACAACGTGGTCCGCTTGGTGAGGCTCACCCACGTGAGTCAGGACTACCTCCGCTGCCTCCGCCACCCAGAAGGAAAGAGGAAGATAGGTAGTACGATGGGGCTGGGGGCTTCCAGGAAATCAGAGCGGTGACCTGCATCTTGGGTGGTGCCCAAGCCCTAGTATCGAACTGTGCCTTCAAGCAATTCGCACGGGAGGTGAATGCATCTCTCCCGAAGCCTGAAGCGATGCGCCCCTCAATTGGTCCTAGTCCACCATCACCTTCGACTCAAGCGATCAGGTCAGGTGTTCGTTCATGGCCGGCAAGCTCCCCATGCTGTGTACCCCAACCATCAGCAACGTCCTTGTCACCAAGACCCTCATCGATAGTTGTGCGGGCTCAACGTCCTCTCCATCAAGACCTTCGAGACGCTCCGGGTGCCGTATGAACAGCTCATGCCAACTAAGCCCTTCTCGGGGGTCACAGACGGGTCCACCGTACCCATCGGGTAGGTTCTTTTGCCTGTCACCTTCGGCGGGCGCAAGAACTACCACACCGAGATCATCGTCTTCGACGTCGTGCACATTCACGTTCTGTACAATGCGATCCTTGGGTACCCGACTCTCGCCAAGTTCATGGCAGTAACTCACCATGGCTACAATGTCCTCAAGATGCCAGGGAGTGGCGGCGTCATCACCATTGCATGCGATGAGAAGGATGCCGTCTGCACCCTTGAGAATGCTTACTGCGCCGCGGAGGCTGAGCGCTTGGACGACGAGGAAGACGCACTGCCTCGTGAGGACCCACACAAGAAGAAGAAGCAACTCCTCCCCATAGGGCGTCCTGCAACTTCAGCCTCTGCACTCAGGGGTGGGGCCTTGCCTCCCATCGCATAGGAAAGCATGCTCGGCGCCACTCTTGGGTCGGGCCCGGGGGCTCCCACCGGGGAAGTTTCCGGCATGGTCAGTGAGGCAAGAGAGGTGCTCGAGCACAACCTAGAAGCACGCCCCGACGCGCACCAGCTCGAGCTGGGATCATGGCGTGCGAATCCCAGTTTGCAAGAGTCCGTCCTCAGTGCAATCGAAGAGCTTCGAGAAGCCCAGGTTGTGCGTGGCGGGGACTGCCGTACACCACCAATCGCAGTCGCCGTCATCGGCATGGTCGATCATCCGCGTGTCTGCATCAACCCACTCGCGATCAATAGGGCCGCGGCTCAAGGCCCCTTCTGGCCAGCGTGTACCGATCATGGATGGGTCAACCCGAACACCTATGTCAGCATGCCCTTTGGCTTGGCGAACGCAGGCGTCACCTTCCAGCGCCTTCATCGAGCCATGCTCATGCCTTGCCTGGCGGGGCGCAGCGAGGAGTTGGAGGAGGTGCCCGGACCAAGCAAAGATTCCGAGCCTCGGAGACGACGGACCCGTGAAGGTCACGCTCGTAGAAGCGGAAGATCGGGCAATGACGGAGGCTTTGGCTCTTCAGCGGCATGGACGTCAGGTAATTTTTTGGCTCACTCTGTCTAAGGGCTCCCACTAGGCCCCATGATCTTCAGGTGATCAGGGGATGCCCCCGCTGTCACTTCATTTATGCATATTTCATTAGTTTCCTGTGCGTCTGTTCTATGCCCTGATGTTCTACCTTACTTGCATCGTTGGGCGGTCGACCCCTCGCTTGGGGGCTCCGACCATGGTGCACCACATGGAGTCTCGGGAGGCCCCGTGGCCTCCCGAGGCAGCAGACGACAGGATGGAATGGGGGTTGCTCGAGCGTCAAGGGGGGTTCCTAAGCATTGAGCCTTAGGATCCTTACTGGTCATAATGCCACTCGGCCTCATGTTGTCGTCCTGGTTTCTGGTCGGCATCAGGAGTGCCAGGGCCTGGCCCCGTGAAGTGTGTCCTTGGTTTTCGGTCATACCTAACAGCGGTGGGGAAATGTGCGGGACCAGGACCTGCAGACGTAGAGCGGCTTGAACGTCAAAGGGGGCTCCTCATGAGCCTTACTGGTCATAATGCCACTCGGCCTCCTGGTGTCGTCGTGGTTTTCGGTCGGCATCAGGGGTGCCGGGGCCTCGCCCCGTGAAGTGCATCCTTGGTTTCTGGTCGTACCTAATGGTGGTGGAGAAATGTGTGGGACCAGGACCTGAGGACGTAGAGTGTCAAGAGGGATCCCAAATTACCTCACTCAAGAAGAAGAAGAAGCAAGTGGGGTTTCAAATGGCCCCATGTACAAGAAGATTCAGGCGCAAACTGCCTTAAAGGTAGGGACACTCGCGAGGCCAAAGCATCCTCGTGACCTCCCAGATACACCTCCCAGTTCTACCGTGCCAGCCACACGTATGAACTCAATGGGCTATACACGCCCCCCCCCGACGATGCGGAGGGGTCCCTTCACACGCAATATGGCAGCCATAGCCCAGCGCTGGCAGAGAAGTCAACACAGTCCACCAATAACTATGCCCACACAATGTGGAAGCCATAGCTCCGTGCTGGCGGTTGACACGGTCCACCAATGACTATGCCCATGCAAGGTGGAAGCCCCACGCCCGGTGCGGGGGGATAAACAACTGAGGGCGCCCCCAATGGCTGCATCCAACCTCAGGAAGGTCCCTAGTGGCCCCCTCCTCGCTACATTCCCCGGGGATGCACGCGGGAGGGGGCTGCATGGGGCTTCTACCAGGTCAAGCCTGGTACACGCCGCCTTCCCAAGTCTGCCAAACCTGGTCTTCATGCACCCATCTCCAGAAAAGCTGGCGAGCAAAGGTATGGGAGCCGCTCATACGTCAAGGGGGACTCCTGAGCATTGCGACTCACGAGCCTAACTAGACCCGTAACCCCTGACCCCTTGGACCGTCCTTGGTTTCCGGTTGGCTCAACGACGGCTAAGGTATGGGCGGGCCGGGCCCTGCCGATGCAGAGCCCGGTGCACTAAAAAAACTACTCAAGAATCCCTAGGAAGGACGCTGGAGCCCGTACGTCCAGGGGGACTCATGAGCATCGTGACTCAGGAGCCTAACTGGACCCGTAGCCCCTCACCCCTTGGACCGTCCTTCGTTTCCGGTCGGCCCAACGGCGGTGGAGGTATGTGCGGGCCGGGCCCTGCCGATGCAGAGCATCACAGCAAGCAAGAAGGAAACAAGGTAAAGAAAGCAATCATGCAGTCCAATAGTTATTACAAGCATTAGAGTTCTCTCAAACACAAATGAGATTAACGCCTCCAGGAGGCATGATGTACATTGCAAGAAAGGCGCAGGAGGAAAAATTCAGGAGGAACCGTCGCCACTGTTCATCCCACCCTCGGGGGATTTGTCGTCGACATCGCTGGCCTCGTCTTCCCCGTCGCCAGCCTCAGCGATATCCAAAGGCGGAGGAACCGCGATGCGGGTGAACCTCTTCACCAGCGCCTCCATGATGCCCTTCACTGCTGTCGCGAATCTAGT
Source organism: Hordeum marinum (assembly GCA_022496015.1). Lineage (NCBI taxonomy): Eukaryota > Viridiplantae > Streptophyta > Magnoliopsida > Poales > Poaceae > Hordeum > Hordeum marinum. Next base: position 211,716,351 of record CM039672.1, on the reverse strand, counting down.
GCGGACCTCAGGGGTGACCGGGAGGATCATGGAGTCGAAGTTGAACCCTGGCTCACAAAGATGTAGATGGCTGGAGACACGTGTCGTGGCTTCAGAAAAGAGGTTGCGGCACTCAATGTCCAAGACCCTATCCACCTCGACGATGGCACCCTACAGTCCCTCGATGAGCTTCGAAGCAAGCACCGCAATGCCGTCCTCCGGAGCAGCCAGAGGCTCCATGAATCCATCACGACAAAGGGTGTGGAGCGCCCTGCGAAGCTTGAGCTCGACGGCAGGGAAGGCTCTTAGCTCTGCGGCCTTTTTCTCCTCAACCACGGCGATAGCTTCCTCCTTGGTGTCAAGAAGGGACTTCTTCGAAGCAATCTCCTTCTCGTGCGCGTCCAGGTGCACCCGCTCTGCTTCATGGAGGGTCGTGTTGGAAATATGCCCTAGAGGCAATAATAAAATGGTTATTATTGTATTTCCTTGTTCATGATAATTGTCTATTGTTCATGCTATAATTGTGTTAACCGGAAACCATAATACATGTGTGAATACATAGACCACAACATGTCCCTAGTGAGCCTCTAGTTGACTAGCTCGTTGATCAATAGATGGTCACGGTTTCATGGCCATGGACATTGGATGTCATTGATAACGGGATCACATCATTAGGAGAATGATGTGATGGACAAGACCCAATTCTAAGCATAGCACAAGATCGTGTAGTTCGTTTGCTAAAGCTTTTCAATGTCAAGTATCGTTTCCTTAGACCATGAGATTGTGCAACTCCCGGATACCGTAGGAATGCTTTGGGTGTGCCAAACGTCACAACGTAACTGGGTGGCTATAAAGGTGCACTACGGGTATCTCCGAAAGTATCTGTTGGGTTGGCATGAATCGAGACTGGGATTTGTCACTCCGTGTGACGGAGAGGTATCTCTGGGCCCACTCGGTAAGACATCATCATTATGAGCTCAATGTGACTAAGGAGTTAGTCACGGGATGATGTATTACGGAACGAGTAAAGAGACTTGCCGGTAACGAGATTGAACAAGGTATGGGGATACCGACGATCGAATCTCGGGCAAGTATCATACCGATAGACAAAGGGAATTGTATACGGGATTGATTGAATCCTTGACATCGTGGTTCATCCGATGAGATCATCGTGGAGTACGTGGGAGCCAACATGGGTATCCAGATCCCGCTGTTGGTTATTGACCGGAGAGGTGTCTCGGTCATGTCTACGTGTCTCCCGAACCCGTAGGGTCTACACACTTAAGGTTCGATGACGCTAGGGTTATAGGGAAAAGGTATACGTGATTACCGAAGGTTGTTCGGAGTCCCGGATGAGATCCCGGACGTCACGAGGAGCTCCGGAATGGTCCGGAGGTAAAGATTGATATATAGGAAGTCCAGTTTTGGTCACCGGAAAGTTTTCGGGCTCATCGGTAGTGTACCGGGAGTGCCGGGAGGGTGCCGGATGACCCCCGGGAGGGGTGTGACGACCAAAGGACCACATGGGCTGTTAGATAAAGTGTGCCAGCCCTTATTGGGCTGGGCAAGACTTTTGCTAAAGGCCCATGCGGCTGGAGATAAGGAGATAAGGCAAAAAGGATTTAAAAGGAGGAGATCCACCTCCCTTGTGGGAGGTGGACTCTCCCTTTAATTCGGCCGGCCATCTCCTCTTTGGAGTAGAGGCCAAGCCAGCCCTCCACGTCCCTCCTCCTATATATACTTGAGGTTTTGGATGTTTTGAGACAAGATTTGATCTCTCTCTCTCACGGCGAAGCCCTACCTCTCTTCTTCCTCCTCCGCAGCGCTTAGGCGAAGCCCTGTCGGAATACCTTGCTACTCCACCACCACCACGCCGTCGTGCTGCTGTTGGAGCCCTTCCCCAACCTCTCCTTCCTCCTTTCTGGATCAAGGTGTTGGAGACGTCACCGGGCTGCACGTGTGTTGAACGCGGAGGTGCCGTCCGTTAGGCACTTGATCGGATCTACCGCGATCTGAATCGCTGCGAGTACGACTCCATCAACCGCGTTCTTGTAACGCTTCCGCTTAGCGATCTTCAAAGGTATGAAGATGCAATCTCTCCCCTCTCGTTGCTGGTTTCTCCATAGATAGATCTTGGTGAACGTAGGAAAATTTTGATTTACTACTACGTCTCCCAACAGTGGCATCATGAGCTAGGTCTATGCGTAGAATCTATGCACGAGTAGAACACAAAGCAGTTGTGGGCGTCGAGTTTGTTAATTTGCTTGCCGCTACTAGTCTTATCTTGATTCGGCGGTATTGTGGGATGAAGCGGCCCGGACCAACTTTACACGTACGCTTACGTGAGACCGGTTCCACCGCCTGACATGCACTAGATGCATAAGGTGGCTAGCGGGTGTCTGTCTCTCCTACCTTAGTCGGATCGGATTCGATGAAAAGGGTCCTTATGAAGGGTAAATAGCAATTGGCAAATCACGTTGTGGTGTTGACGTAGGTAAGAAACGTTCTTGCTAGTAACCTATAGCAGCCACGTAAAAACTTGCAACTACAAATTAGAGGACGTCTAACTTGTTTTTGCAGCATGTGCCTTGTGATGTGATATGGCCAAAGGATGTGATGTGATGCATTGTGATGTATGAATTGATCATGTTCTTGTAATAGGATTCACGACTTGCATGTCGATGATTATGACAACCGGCAGGAGCCATAGGAGTTGTCTTATTTATTGTATGACCTGCGTGTCAATCATAAACGCCATGTAATTACTTTACTTTATTGCTAAGCGTTAGCCATAGTAGTAGAAGTAATAGTTGGCGAGACAACTTCATGAAGACACAATGATGGAGATCATGATGATGGAGATCATGGTGTCGTGCCGGTGACAGTGATGATCATGGTGCCCCGAAGATGGAGATCATAGGAGCAAAATGATATTGGCCATATCATGTCACTATATTGATTGCATGTGATGTTTATCATGTTTACATCTTATTTGCATAGAACGACGGTAGTAAATAAGATGATCTCTCAATAAAATTTCAAGAAAGGTGTTCACCCTAACTGTGCACCGTTGCTAAGGATCGTCGTTCCGAAGCACCACGTGATGATCGGGTGTGATAGGTTCTAACGTTCGCATACAACGGGTGTAAGCCAGATTTACACATGCGAAACACTTAGGTTGACTTGACGAGCCTAGCATGTACAGACATGGCCTCGGAACACGGAAGACCAAAAGGTCGAACATGAGTCGTATAGAAGATACGATCAACATAGAGATGTTCACCATGGATGACTAGTCCGTCTCACGTGATGATCGGACACGGGCTAGTTGACATGGATCATGTATCACTTGGAAGACTAGAGAGATGTCTATCTAAGTGGGAGTTCATTAATAATTTGATTAAATGAACTTAATTATCATGAACTTAGTCTAAAAATGTCCTTGCAAATTATGTCGTAGATAGCTCGCGCTGTAGCTCCCCAGTTTTATTGATACAATCCTAGAGAAAAGTAAGTTGAAAGTTGATGGTAGCAATAATGCGGACTGGGTCCGTGATCTGAGGATTGTCCTCATTGCTGCACAGAAAGCTTATGTTTTTGATGTACCGCTAACTGCATCACTCCCTCAAGCGTTGTCTGTAGATGTTGTGAACATATGACAGGCACTTTTTGATGACTACGTGATAGTTCAGTGCGTCATGCATTACGGCTTAGAATTGAGGCTTCAAAATGTTTTGAACGTCACAGAACATATGAGATGTTCTAGGAGCTGAGATTGTGATCTCAAGCTCGTGCCTATGTTGAGAGGTATGAGACCTCCAACAAGATTCTTTGCCTGCAAGATAAAGGAGAATAGCTTAATCGGTGAGCGTGTTCTCAGATTGTCTGGGTGCTACAATCACTTGAATCAAGTGGGAGTTAATCTTCCAGATGAGATAGTGATTAATGCAGTTCTCCAAGTCACTGCCACCAAGCTACTAGAGCTTCGTGATGAACTATAACATGCCAGGGATGGATAAGATGATCCCTGAGTTGTTCGTGATGTTTGACACCACGAAGGTAGAAATCAATAAGGAGCATCAAGTGTTGATGGTTAAGTGAAAACCACTAGTTTCAAAAGGGGCAAGGTCAAGAAGGGAAAAACTTCAGGAATGGCAAGCCAGTTGTTGCTCTAGTGAAGAAACCCAAGGTTGAGCCCGAACCCGAGACTAAGTGCTTCTGTTATGAGGAGAATGTTCGCTGAAGCGGAAAAACCCTAGATGATTGGTAGATAAGAAGGCTGGTAATGTCAATGGAAGTATATTTGATATACGTGTTAGTGATGTGTACCTTGCTGGTACTCCTAGTAGCACCTGGGTATTAGATACCGGTTCGGTTGCTAAGTGTTAGCAACTCGAAATAAAAGCTACGGAGTAAATGGAGACTAGCTAGGTGAAAGGTGACGATGTGTGTTGGAAGTATTTCCAAGATTGATGTGATCACCATCGCACGCTCTCTCTACCTTCAGGATTTGTGATAAACCTAAATAAATGTTATTTGGTGTTTGCGTTGAGCATAAACGTGATTAGATCATGATTAGTGCGATACGGTTATTCATATAAGTTAGAGAATAATGGTTATTCTGTTTACATGGATAATGCCTTCAATGGTCATGCACCCACTCGAAATGGTTTATCGAATCATGATCGTAGTAGTACACATATTCATAACATTGGTACCAAAAGATACAAAGTTAATAATGATAGTACCACATGCTTGTGGCACTGCCACGTAATGTCATATTGGTATAAATCGCATGAAGAAACTCCATGATGATGGATGTTTTTTGACTCACTCGATTTCGAATCGGTTGAGACATGCGAGCCATGCCTCTTGGGCAAGATGACTGAGACCCCGTCATCCAATATGATGGAGCGGGCAAGTGGCTTATTGGAATTAATACATGTTGATGTATGTGGTCCAATGAGTGTTGAAACACACAGTGGATATCGTTGTTTTTCTTTACCTTCACTGATGATTTGAGTAAATATGGGGATATTTACTTAATGAAACACGAATCTGAAATGTTTGAAAGGTTCAAGGAGTTTCAGAGTGAAGTTAAAGATCATCGTGACAAGAAGATAAATGTCTATGATATGATCATGGAGGTGAATATCTAAGTTACGAGTTTGGTATGCAATTTTAGACAATGTGGAAATTGTTTCACAGCTCACGCCTCCTGGAACACCATAGTGTGATGGTGTGTTCGAACGTCGTAGTCATGCTCTATTGGATATAGTGAGTACTATGATGTCTCTTATCGTTTTACCACTATCGTTATGGGGTTATGCATTAAAGACAAATCCATTCACTTTAACAGGGCACCATCTAAGTCTGTTGAGATGACACCGTGAGAATTATGGTTTGACAGAAGCCTAAGCTGTCATTTCTTAATGTTTGGGGCTGCGACGCTTATGTGAAAATGGGTTTTTCACCTAGCGAGCTCGAACTCAAAGCAGACAAATGCATCTTCATAGAATACCCTAATGAGACATTGGGTATACCTTCTATCTCAGATCCAAGCGCAAAAGGTGTTTGTTGCTAAGAACGGGTCCTTTTTGAGAAAGAGTTTCTCTCGAAAGAATTGAGTGGGAGGAAGATAGAACTTGATAAGGTTGTTGAACCTTTGTTTCAACCAGAGAATAGCGCAACACAGAAAGATGTTTCTGTAGAGCCTACTTAGTTGAAAAGGAAGTTAATGATGATGATCATGAAGCTTCGGATCAAGTCACTATCGAACCTCGTAGGTCGACAAGGACGCGTACTGCTCCTGAGTAGTACGACAACCCTGTCTTGGAAATCATGTTGTTGGACAACGATGAACCTACGAACTATGGAGAAGCGATGGTGGGCCCGGATTCCAACAAATGGCTAGGAGCCATGAAATCCGAGAAAGGATCCATGTATGAAAACCAAGTATGGACTTTGGTAGACTTGCCTGTTGAATGGCGGGTCATTGAGTACAAATGGACCTTTGAGATAAACATAGACGCTAATGGTGAAATGTCACCGTTTATAAAGCTCGACTTGTCGCAAAGAAGTTTCCGCCAAGTTCAAGGAGTTGACTGCAATGAGATTGTCTCATCTGTAGCGATGCTAAAAGTCTATTAAAATTTTGTTAGCAGTTGCTGCATTTTTCGATTATGAAATCTGGCAGATGGATGACAAAACAAGGTTTCCGTAATGGTTTCTATGAGGAAGAGTTGTATGTGATACAACCAGAAGGTTTTGTCAATCCTAAGGATGCTAATAATATGCAAACTCCAGCGATCCTTCTATGGATTGGAGCAAGCATCTCGGAGTTGGAATATATGCTTTGATGAGGTGATCAAAGTGTTTAAGTTTATACAAAGTTTATGAGAAACTTGTATTTGCAAGAAAGTGAGTGGGAGTACTATGGAATTTCTTATAAGAATATGTAGTTGACATATTATTGATCGGAAATGATGTAGAATTTCTGGAAGAGCATGAAGGGTTGTTTGAAAAGTTATGTTTTTCAAAGGAAGACCCAGATAAAGCTACTATTTTATTGAGCATCAAGATCTATAGGGATAGATCTATTCGCTTGATAAGTTTTTTCGACGAAGACATACCTTGACAAGTTTTTGAAGGAGTTCAAAATAGATGGGTCAAAGAAGGAGTTCTTGACTGTATTGTAAGGTGTGAAATTGAGTAAGACTCAATACCCGACCACGGCAGAAGATAAAGAAGAGATGAGTGTCATCTCCTATGCTTTAGCCATAGGCTCTATATAGTATGCCATGCTGTGTACCGCACCTGTGTGTGCCTTGCCATGAGTCTGTCAAGGGGTACAAGAGTAATCCAAGAGTGGATCACTAGACAGCGGTCAAAGTTAGCCTTAGTAACTTGAGAACTAAGGAAATATTTCTCGATTATGGAGGTGATAAAGAGTTCATCGTAAAGTGTTACGATGATGCAAGCTTTAAAACCAATCCGGATGACTCTTAGTAGAAATCCAGCTACGTATAGTGGAGCAGCCATTTGGAATAGCTCCAAGTGGAGCATGGGAGTAGTATCTACAAATATGACATGGAAAGTTTGTAAGGTACACACGGATCTGAATGTCGCAGACCCGTTGACTAAAACCTCTTTCACGAGCAGGACATGAACAAACCCCAGAACTTATTGGGTGTTAATCACATGATGATATGATCACATGGTGATGTAAGTGTTAATCACATGGTGATGTGAACTAGATTATTGACTCTAGTGCAAGTGGGAGACTGTTGGAAATATGCCCTAGAGGCAATAATAAAATGGTTATTATTGTATTTCCTTGTTCATGATAATTGTCTATTGTTCATGCTATAATTGTGTTAACCGGAAACCATAATACATGTGTGAATACATAGACCACAACATGTCCCTAGTGAGCCTCTAGTTGACTAGCTCGTTGATCAATAGATGGTCACGGTTTCATGGCCATGGACATTGGATGTCATTGATAACGGGATCACATCATTAGGAGAATGATGTGATGGACAAGACCCAATTCTAAGCATAGCACAAGATCGTGTAGTTCGTTTGCTAAAGCTTTTCAATGTCAAGTATCGTTTCCTTAGACCATGAGATTGTGCAACTCCCGGATACCGTAGGAATGCTTTGGGTGTGCCAAACGTCACAACGTAACTGGGTGGCTATAAAGGTGCACTACGGGTATCTCCGAAAGTATCTGTTGGGTTGGCATGAATCGAGACTGGGATTTGTCACTCCGTGTGACGGAGAGGTATCTCTGGGCCCACTCGGTAAGACATCATCATTATGAGCTCAATGTGACTAAGGAGTTAGTCACGGGATGATGTATTACGGAACGAGTAAAGAGACTTGCCGGTAACGAGATTGAACAAGGTATGGGGATACCGACGATCGAATCTCGGGCAAGTATCATACCGATAGACAAAGGGAATTGTATACGGGATTGATTGAATCCTTGACATCGTGGTTCATCCGATGAGATCATCGTGGAGTACGTGGGAGCCAACATGGGTATCCAGATCCCGCTGTTGGTTATTGACCGGAGAGGTGTCTCGGTCATGTCTACGTGTCTCCCGAACCCGTAGGGTCTACACACTTAAGGTTCGATGACGCTAGGGTTATAGGGAAAAGGTATACGTGATTACCGAAGGTTGTTCGGAGTCCCGGATGAGATCCCGGACATCACGAGGAGCTCCGGAATGGTCCGGAGGTAAAGATTGATATATAGGAAGTCCAGTTTTGGTCACCGGAAAGTTTTCGGGCTCATCGGTAGTGTACCGGGAGTGCCGGGAGGGTGCCGGATGACCCCCGGGAGGGGTGTGACGACCAAAGGACCACATGGGCTGTTAGATAAAGTGTGCCAGCCCTTATTGGGCTGGGCAAGACTTTTGCTAAAGGCCCATGCGGCTGGAGATAAGGAGATAAGGCAAAAAGGATTTAAAAGGAGGAGATCCACCTCCCTTGTGGGAGGTGGACTCTCCCTTTAATTCGGCCGGCCATCTCCTCTTTGGAGTAGAGGCCAAGCCAGCCCTCCACGTCCCTCCTCCTATATATACTTGAGGTTTTGGATGTTTTGAGACAAGATTTGATCTCTCTCTCTCACGGCGAAGCCCTACCTCTCTTCTTCCTCCTCCGCAGCGCTTAGGCGAAGCCCTGTCGGAATACCTTGCTACTCCACCACCACCACGCCGTCGTGCTGCTGTTGGAGCCCTTCCCCAACCTCTCCTTCCTCCTTGCTGGATCAAGGTGTTGGAGACGTCACCGGGCTGCACGTGTGTTGAACGCGGAGGTGCCGTCCGTTCGGCACTTGATCGGATCTACCGCGATCTGAATCGCTGCGAGTACGACTCCATCAACCGCGTTCTTGTAACGCTTCCGCTTAGCGATCTTCAAAGGTATGAAGATGCAATATCTCCCCTCTCGTTGCTGGTTTCTCCATAGATAGATCTTGGTGAACGTAGGAAAATTTTGATTTACTACTACGTCTCCCAACAGGTCGCTGCCTAAGACATCTCGGTTTCCTGAGCGGCAAGCTTGGCCTCGCGGGCCTTGAGGTCCTCCGTTCGTTGGCGAAGTTGCACCGCAAGCTTGGCCTGTTCCTCCTGGAAAGACTTCATACGGGCCTCCACCTCTTAGCGCGCGGTGCGAGCGGCCGTGGTTTCCTCTTCACCCTTCTCCGCGGAAGTCGTGGCCTGACCCCACATTGCCACAGCGGCAACATCGGCCCGGAGCCACCCGAAGAGGAGCTCTAGGCGTCCATCCGTAAGGCGATCACCGGCACTCCCGAAGGCATCACGAACCTGACCCAGAGCAGCAAAGGCCTCGTCCAGGATGTCATGAATGGGCACCGGAGGCATCACGGTCTCCCCCTGAGGAGTCCCCAGCGTGGTCGCAGGGGGCAGCCCCGGGGAAACGGCGCCACGAAGGGCAGGGGGCTCCTGAGGCCGCTCGGCGACCGCAGACACGGACGAATCAATGGGCAGCACGCCCTCAGGGGTTGGCCCTCCGAACGCCGGCGTCACCACACCCCCAAGGGCAGGAGTGATCACGTCAACGAGCATCGGGGGCTCAGGGGGCTTTGTGATGGGGGATTGAGGGGTCGCCTTGCGAGCCCTCTCTTGTTCAGCAGCAGGCGGCGACGTGATGACAAGGGTAGGCGGCGCGTCGGGAGTCGCCTTCGGCTTGACGCCCGCCTTGTTCTTCCTCATCCTCAACACAACAATGTTCCTGGTCACCAAGAAAGGGGAGGTGAGCAAGGCATAGGCCATAGACATGTGAGCCAAGCCATGTTGAGTCACTTACTCGTTGACGTCGACCCACTTCCTCTTCCTTTCCACTTCGACAACGATGGGGGCGCCCGAGCTCCCCATGGAGAGGGGGCTGCCGCTCGGAGGAGCAGAGTCGCCGACAGCCGAGGCAGCCACAGAGGAGATTGCCATGGTCCCGTCCTCACCCACCTTGCCGGTGAAAGGCAATTCGAGTGGGGGAGACGTCGGCGCCTCGATCGTCCCGCCAGCGGAGGCAGGGCGTGCCGGAGAAGATTCGGTGTCGCGCTTCTGGGGAGTCAACACGCACACGAACCGCGTGGCGTGATGGGCTAGCCCCGCCCCCTAGAGGCTTTAGCAGCGTGGGAGGAGCCTGCAACAGAAACTTCACCAACATCGTCGTCATCTTCAAGCTTGCGCAGAAGGGTGCCCTGCGAAGGGGGGCGCCCCCGCTGGGCCATCGTCGATGGTCCTCTCCGAGTCCTCCCTGCGCGAGGTATCGCTGGAAGACTCCACCACTGGATAGGGCCCTTGGCTGGGAAAAGCCCCAGCTCCTTGAAGACTGGCATCGCGGCAACTATATCAGCCCCATTGTCGCGGTAGTACAGAGGATCGTGAACCTCGGGAAGGTCACCCTGGTCGCTGCCGAGCAATGTCGCCATAGCCCGGCTCCATTCCTCGGGAGATATGAGCGTAGACCGAAGCCTAAGGTTGTCACTGCTACCCTGATAGTCCCACAAGGGAATAGAATGGGCCTGAAGAGGTGCCAGGTGCTGCACTAAGAACTCCTTCACTATCATCCCACCAGTCAGCTTCTTGGCACTGATATCGCGGGTGAAGCGCTCCAGGACAGGCTCGTCCCGGGGGTCGGAAAGCTTCGTGGAGCTCCAGGCAGGAGTCTTTTCTGGCAACCCCTTCGGCATATCCAGCCGAGGGTTGGTTCCCTTGAGATCCATAAGGAACCAGCAGTGCCTGAAGTTCTCCACCATCTTCCCGGCCTTCAGAAGCATGTTGCCGCTCTGGACTACGACAAAAGAGACACATGCCGACCGTTGGGCACCGTCGTGCAAGCGCAGGCTGAAGAAATGACGGAATAGAGCTACCAAAAGCTGCATGCCCACGAAGGCCTCATAGTAGAAGGCGAAGATGAACAAGAGAAAGATGGAGTTCGGCTGGAGGTGAAGGGTCTCGATCCCGTAGTGGTCAAGGATGGCGGTGGGGAACACAGAGAAGGGTGGAACAAGCCCGACGAAAATGCTATGAAGGAAGAAGGGGTATACCGCCTTGGACAAGCGCTGCTTTGCCAAGGAGCCACCCCAAATCAAGGTCCACCCTTTCTCGTTGGACCCATCCACCGTCCATGGGAGCACAAGACAGAGGTCCTCATCTTTGGCCATGGTAGACCCCAGAAGCACTGGCGAGACGGGAGCAGAGGTAGAGCCCTGTGCCTTTGGCTTTTGCTTGTTGACAGGAGCCATCACAGAGCTAGCGGGGCCAGAGCAACAAGGAAGAAGACAGAGTGACGCTGGATCTGGGGAGGCACCTGCGAGAGTGGGAGACTAGGGAAGCAAGAGCAGGTGCACAAGAAGGGAAAGCAATAATGGTCAAACGCTAGAAGTCTGGCTCTTGGCAAGTCGAGCAGAGGCCAAAGGGGCGAGGGGCACCCGACATCAGCCGCACGGCCCGTGCCAGGCCTGGCCGGCAAGAGAATGGGGCCCGTAGCACTCCTGGCCGCCCCCACGGCTCTTCCCCGAGGACGGACCGAGCATACTATGGGCCCGGGGGCTATTGTCAGCGTACTGGGAATGGGGGTACCTAGACCTGCCTGCCTGCGGCCCAGGGCATGACCCACCTCATCGACCAAATGCAGCAAGGCGTGGCCCCATTCAGGACAAGGCCCTCACGAGGGCCCAAGCCTCACGAGGAAGAACAACGACGGGACCCGCGAAGGATGGGCCTCCTAAGGACCCCTCCGGAGCAGCGGAGTTTCCTATGCAAGGACAAGACTGAGGAGTGAAGGATGACGCAAGGAAGGACAGGCGGGCACCAGTGCGCCAGGTGGCGCGGTTTCCCCTTTGGTGCAAAGGAAGCAAGGACAGGCGCGGGTTCCCAAAGCACCCCCAAAGGTTTCCATTCGGGTGCAAGAAGACCACAACCACCCGCCCTGCAGGGCGGATGTCATTGCTGAGCCTGTCCCTGCGCTGTCGACACCCACTTTGTAGGTGAAAACAACCTTTGGGCAGGGCGAGCACCAACCCCTGTCTCCCTTCAAAATTGGCCGTTGTGGTATCCCTTCCCTCCATAGTTAGAAGGGAAGAGGACCTGGGCCACCGCTATATATAGAGGGTAGGCTGCTTCATAGAGGGGGAAACTGATCTAGTCCAACACTTAGTCATTCCATACACCACCACGAGATAGCCAGCTAAGAACACATCTTGAGCGCCCTCACGAGGCTCAAGCACATTATACTAGTTCATCCACCCAAATCTCCACGAGAGGCAATCCACCAAAGCAGGAGTAGGGTATTATGCTTCGCAGCGGCCCGAACCTGTGTAAACTGTCGTGTCCATCTTCTTCCCCATCATCGTGCGAGTTCTTTGTTGTGTTCATCGAGTAGCGAGTTTGGGTGAGTGAGGCTGCATGGGATCCTCGCACACGCCCCTGTGTTTGAATCTTAAGGGTTTTGCGAAGCCCGAAATCCGACAGTTGCAAATGTCACTATCTTAACCGACTTTGTTATTCTTGATATGCCCGAGGACGACAATAAGTCGATCATCCTTGGTAGACATTTCTTAAATACTTGATGGGTTGTTATTAATTGCAAAAAAATCAAGGTCACATTCCATGTCAACGAGAAACAACATACCGTTCATTTTCCGAGGAAGCAGATTCTGGTTAATAGTATTAATGCCATTGAACCTAGTGATACAGTTATTATCGGAAGCATTCAAATACCTCTACCTATTGTCAAGAAGAAATATTACTATATTATGGTTGGGGAGATGCAAATCCCCATTGAGGTAACCTAGTGGTATATAGAAATTCTTCGATTACATGTTAATTGAAAATGATTGTTAATAAGACTTGATCAACCTTATTAATGAACTTCCTTAGGGGGAACCCTTCAAGGAAGCGTACTTCAGGTGAATCATCGAGCGGGGGCTCGATACGACAAGGGTACATTGAGCCCCGGGTCAATCAGATAGTGATGGATGAGGCCAAATCATGTCAGTGGCCAAGGGATGAGTTTATGAGAGGTGCATGTATGAAGGAGGAATTTGGTAATTTCATTTATAAGACTGGCCTCACCGACTTCCTCGCATGTAAGTGTGTCCAACACTATAATCTTACCAATACATTCACAAACGGATTTTGCTATCAATCTGGGTCTGCTAGAGTTGCATTTCATTTATATGATAACTCCTATAATATGAGTCTAGAAGAGTTCTCTGTTGCTTCCAAACTCCCACTAGGGGGTTCACTTGAGAAATTGTCAATGACTCATTATAGTATATTTCTTGAAAGTCTTTCCATAGGAGAAGATAGAGGAGTAACACAAGCTAGAATAAAAAGCATTCAGTTTCCCTCTATATCCTACTTTGCACTGTTTAATGGTAAATGCATAGTTGGTAAACAAGACTGCAGTTCATTATGTGGACCTGATTTGAGCCTCATTCATATTGTTGTGACCGGTGAAAGACACTATAACCTTGGAGCAATTGTTGCCCGAAGGTTGCATTCTAACTCTAGCAATGATGAATTATATGGAGGGATTGATGCCTCCCGCATAGATGCAGAATTGAGAGTGTCACCCAACCTAATGATCCTAATTTGCTTGACAGATTTTTAGATTACGAAGCTATGTGTTCCCATGAGTTTCTTATAAATAGTGCTAGAGGTTATGAGTATAACTTAATATTTAGAAAATATACGACTATGCCTGTCACTCTGCCTGCACCTGCCCTTTTTGATTACCAGGCCCGACGGAGATATTATGTTCTTGAGGACAAGGTGGAGTTCAATGCGGCAATAGAAGCCGCTCGTTTAGCAGAAGAGGCAGACATGAATGCCCCTGCAAGCTACCACTTCAATCATTTTCTAGGACATGAAGGATTCTTCGGATGGTGATCACCAAGCTAGGCAAACGCCTAAGCTTGGGGGAGTACGTATTTCTCACCAACATTACATTCATTGTCACACATTTCATATAAAATCTTAGGTGTTCATCCTCTTTCTATGTATATCCATGTTAGTTTTATTTTTCCGCTTTCTTCTTGTGTGTTTGAAAAAAACAAACATATTTATTGCTTCTTTTCTATTTTTCTTTCTCGTTTAATTAGTTGCGTTATTATGAAGAAAATCCAAAAATATCTCCTTTACTTGTTGGGAGCTTTCCCGTGTAAATAATTTGTCTCGTTCTTGGTTTCCCTTTTTATTTTCTTGCTCGAGAAAAATTAAAACTACAAAACTATTTTAGTGTGTTTCTCTGAACTTCTTTTCCTTTTGTTGAGTTGTTGAAAGGACAAGAGTACGATAAAAATGTTGAGTGGCTCCTCTATGCTTTCTTGTTGATCTAACAAAGGGCCAATATTATTTTGTCTTCTCCTTGATCTAAAACTTCACTGGAGATTTTAGCTTAGTCCACGACATTCTTGCACTATTATTATTATCACATTATTTTGTCATGCAAGTGAAAGGCAATAATCACGATATTTGATGAAGTGATCATGGCAAGGGAAGCTGGTCTGAACTCTTCTTGTTTTTTGTTTTTAAAATATGTTTAGCTCGTTCGATCAAGATTCAGTATATTATGGGTAAACATGTTTATGTTGACAATTAGAGATTATAATTCTTCATGCCATGCTTAAACAGGTAGGAGTGGATAATGATTTATCTTATGTGTCAACATGCATTAAAATAGTTATGATGTGGTATGGTATATGGTATTTTCCTCTGAGAAATTTGCGCGGCTTGACTTGGCCCATGTGCAAACATGTAGTTGATTCATAACCAATACAGCCTTCATGACATTTATATTCAGAGTGTTCATATCCTACTCATGCTATGTTCAATGTTAATTATTCCCAATGCATGCTAGTGACCATTTTCGCTCTCTATCTGGTCGCTCCCCATCTTATTGCTAGCCTTCACCTGTACTAAGCGGGAATACTGCTTGTGCATGAAATCCCTAAAACCTAGTTATTCCACATGAGGCCACCATACCTACCTATATACGGTATTACATTGCCGTTCCAAGTAAATTTGCATGTGCCATCTGTAAATATTCAACCAAACATCCTTTTTGTATACTTGTATCGCTCATGGAGCGATAGGGTTTTTGATATCTTCCATGCGGAGCGGGTTACTCTCAAGATGAGTGTTTATTCACTTGTTATTGCACGAGAGTGGATGGTGAACAGGATGCCTAGTTCTGCATAACACAAAAAATAAATAAACAAAACTCCACCTAGAAAGTTGGTTATTTGGGGGGCAACCGTGGATTCGGCTAGGCATGGAATGTGTTTGAATGGTGGATGGGGAATAAAAATCAATTATGTTTGGGAACTGCCAATAATTTGTTTAGCATGGAAGATATCTAAATCTTTATCATGACGTTGACAATAGAAGTACACCAACCAAAATTATATTTCCATTCTCGTTTTAAAACCTTGAGCTCTCGCACCTCTACAAGTCAATGCTTCCCTCTGCAAAGGGCTTATCTAATTACGTTTGTGCTGAGTCATCACCTTCTTATCAAAAGAACCAAACCAAAGAGCACTATTGTCATCCTTATGCATTGAGTCTAGTTAATGTTGAATACTAGCATGACTGGATGTTTCCACTCTGAATTATAATGTTTAGTATTTGCTTAAATCTCAGAGGTGTTCTGCATTTATGTTTTGCATTCTAAGAAAGGGCTAGTGACATACCATGTCACCATATTATATCATGATTATTTGACAAATTGTTCACATGAGAGATACTTTATTATTGCTCACTAGCTGGTTGCATATTTCCATGAGTGAAATATTTTGCTTAATTGTTATCATGGTTATGTTTATTTATGATTTATGCTCAAAACTTGAACACTAGAGAAGCATGTGTATAATGATGAGAAGAGAAGAGTTCGTAAAAGTTTTCTTTATCACTTTTAGTTTGTCAACTGAATTGCTTGAGGACAAGCAATGGGTTACGATCGGGGGAGTTGATACGTCTCCAGCATATCTAGTTTTCCGAACACTTTTGCTCTGGTTTTTTCCTCTAATTTGTATGATTTGAATGAAACCAACCCGGACTAACATTGTTTTTAGCAGAACTACCTTGGTGTTATTTGTGTGGAGAAATAAAAGTTCTCAGAATTGGATGTAACTTTTTGTGATTTTTTTCTAAGAATTATAATGATTTTTGAAGCCAAGACCCACCGGAGGGGGTGCCCAGGGGGGCCACAAGACTTCGATAGCTTGTGGGGTCCACATGGCTCTCCCGACCCTAATTCCAGTCCTATAAATTCACATCCTCGGAGGAAAAAAATCAGAGAGACGTTTTTATCATGTTTCACGAGACGGAGCCGCCGCCACCTCCTATTCTTCCTCAGGAGGGCAGATCTGGAGTCTGTTTGGTGCTCCGGGAAGGGGAAATCATCGCCATCATCATCACCAACCCTTCTTCATCAAATTTTCCATGATGCTCACCACCGGGAGTGAGTAATTGCTTTGTAGGCTTGCTGGTTAGTGGTGGGATTGGATGGAATTGATCATGTAATCGACTTAAGTTTGATAGGGATTGATCCCTAGTATCCACTATGTTCTGAGATTAATGTTGCTATGACTTCGCTATGCTTAATGCCTGTCCCTAGTGTCGGTGTCAAAACCGGTAGATCTTGGGTAGGGGGTCCCGAGTTGTGGACCTTAGAACGATGGGTAATATGGGACGAAGGAGATAGTGTTTACCCAGGTTCGGGCCTTCGTGAGGATGTAAAACCCTACGTCTTGCTTGATTATATTGATGTGGATGCGAATTACAAAGTTGATCTACCTTGAGGTAATCTAAGCTAGACCCGGGATTAGTTCACCGGTCCTCCATGAATGGGACCCTCTAGTTTATATAGACACCGGGGGTACCTAGGGTTACAAACAACCAACCTTTTATAGGGAATAGATACGCATATCCCATCTTCAAAACTTGGATGCCACACCATTCTTTGGAGCTTTGCTTCCTAAACATGGGATCACCTCATAGCTCGGCCTTACACGGAGCAGCCCAACAAGTCGGCCCATGAGGAATGTGCCGACGGCCCGAGGACCCCTTAGTCCTGGACTCCCTCAGTAGCCCCCGAACTAGCCTCCAATGTCGAGGTAAGCAGTCTTTGGCAGCTTCACGTATCCATGGTATTCGGCTTGCAAGGCGAGTTCCCTCTATGCTCGACAGATTCCAACTTGGTATTTGATGATGCTCTGTCTTCCAAAGCACGATTTGTTTATCCAGAAGGCCAAATGCCCATGTGTGAATAGTACCCTTATCTGACAACCTTTGTGATGAAAAGCCACAACAACCAGTTATGAAAACTCGACTAGCGACTCGAGGCCGCTTTTCCAGCGGCACGCCTTACCAATATGAAGATCGTGCCGCACATTTCATGGGATATGAGTAATGATCTGGGTAAACCCGCGCGCGTATAATGACACAATTGCTTCAGGAAGCACCAACCTGCGGTAGTAAAAGAGGACCATTGGTATTACGGCCTACCATAAAAAGGATAAAAAAACCCAAGGCCTCCCTACGCATCCATACTCGATCCCTTCTCACATCCCAACCCAAGAGCCTAGATCCATTTTCTTCTTCCCCTTCCAATCCACCCTCCCTAAGCTCACTCATGGCAGGATCGGGCTCGCAAGGCAAGTGGGAGGCCTCGTCCGTCACCGACAAAGACATCCGGGAGCTGAAGCTCACCGGATACCTCTCGCCCAAGATCGCACATCGTCCTCTAGAAGAGGGCCAGGTGGTGCCAACTCTGCAGCTAGGTGAGAGAGTAGTATTCGTCCCCCATTTCCTCCGGGGGTTAGGTCTTCCTCTCCACCCCCTTTGTTAGGGGGTTGATGTTCTTTTATTGGTTAGACTTCCATGACCTCCCCCCCTCCCGAATTCTTTTATGCATATCTCGGCCTACATCAATGTGTGCGAGGCCTTCTTACAGGTCCAGCCGTACTTCGACCTGTGGCTGAAGGTCTTCAATATGAAGCCGTAGACGGTCAGCGGGCAACATGCTAACTGCGGTAGGGCTATGATCGGCCAAACTCCCGTGGGTCAAGTGGCCGGACGATACCTTCATCCACACCGTGAATGTTTGACAAAAGGAGTGGTTATACATCACCGAGCCACGAGACGCGGGCTGGTAGGCACTAGCTGAGTTCAAGTCCAGACCCCCCGCGAGGCTAACCTCGCGGGTCAGGAATGGTCTTGACTAGGGGTCTGCCTCGGAAGTGAAGGCACTGCAAAAGCGCATCACTCAAATGGTAGAGGCCAAAATCGAGCCGACCAACATGGTCCAGGTCATGCTCCACCAGCGCCGAGAGACCCTGATCACTACTGGAATCCAGGTATTTGCCATCTGCTGGATTTTTGCCGTCTGCTGGCTAATGGCAAAGATTTTCTTTGCCGCCAGCTTGCATAAAACAGACAACAAAGTAAGAGCTGATGGACAAGGAACTCTTTGCCGTCAGTGCATACTTTGTCGTTTGCCAACCGACAACAAAGGGCCCAAAAGCAGACAATGAAGAGCACGAGGGGGCCCTACAGGACCGCAAGTCAAATGGATGGCGTGGATGCCGTCCATGGCTCTTTGCCGTCAGCCTTTTGCCTCTTTATCGTCCGCTTCTGGACGACAAAGAGGACGGCGACCTAACGACTATAACGGCCCTGCCCGGCTCCCACCCACCCCTCTCTCTCCCGTTCTCCCCATCCCTCTCTCTCCCCTTCCTCCCCATTTCTCACCCTCTCTCACCATAAACCACCGCGACAGCGCCGGAGCCCTCCCTCCCCGTTGCCCTCTTCCACCATTGCCCCCTCCTCGCGGCGAGCCCCCTCCCCGCGGCCCTCCACCACCACCATGGCGAGCCCCCACCACTGCGGCCCTTCTCCACCACCCCATGGCCCTCCTCCACCATCGTGCCCCCTCCTAGCGGCGGGCACACGGCGGCAAGCACCCCATCCTCACGGCGAGCCCCCCCACGTGGCCAGGCTCCATGACCGCGCCGGCCCTCCTCCCCGCGCCGGCCCTCCTCCCCGTGCCGGCCCTCCTTGGTGAGTTCATCTATTTTTATTCATTTCATTGCATTCGTTAATTAGCTTAGGTTACTGTTAGTGTTAATTAGAAGAAAATGACACCCCGACATGACACCCCGACATGACATCCTGATACATCACCCTGACACCCCGACACAACACCCCGACACAATACCCCGACACCCCTGAACCGACTCCCCGACATCCCGGCCCGACACTCCGACATGACTCCCCGGCGACGCCCCTCTGGTGAGCCCCCTACACGACACCCCCGACATGACACCCCCGGCGATGCCCCACGGGCCTTCCATAGGCCGACGGGGTCTTAGTTTTGTAAATTATGAGTTAGGTCATATATTTTCCGATTTGGTAATGAAAAACATAATATTTGTGTTGATCAGGTGGATTTCAATTTGCAGTTGTTTCGTCACTGCGAGGGTCTTCTATACGATGACCTCCCTGTGCGTTTGACGAGCTCCCCTACGTTCATGGGTGAGCACAAATGACATTTCCTCCCCCTTAATTTGCTTTGGTTTGGTCTTCATGCCGATAAAACTTGCTAGCTATAGGTGTCTTCAATCATCAGTATGCGTGACCAGTATGCGTCTCTTGTTTGAAAGGACAGCATCTATAAATATGCATGCCTTTGCATATTTATAACCACCATGCTTTTGAATTGTCCAACGTTATCCATGGACAGCCCGAGTATGTGTAGATTGGGTTCGTTTTCCCATATGCTCTGCTCCGGATCCAATGCGGAATTTCGTCAGCGCCTCCCTGTTGTTCTCCGGGTACACAGCCTCTGTGCTTATTGCCGAGACATGTATCAGGAGAACATTGGGGAGGTGCTATCGAAATTTTGCATTGAATCCAGAGTAGAGCATGGGAAAACGAACCCAATCTACACATATTCGGGTGGGATTAGGACCTATCTTTACCTATTAGCGTGTAGGTTGCACAGACGTAATAAAACTGACAAACTTGATTAACTAGTGAATATATATTCTGAATTATATATATATATATATATTTCTTGTGTGTCCAGTAGCTAGGCAAGATGAGTGATCGTGCGTGGATGTACACCGGTCACACCAGTCAGAAAGAAATGACCAAAGAATGGTTAAAAAATACCAAGGGGTTTGTGAGAGCTGCATTTGCAAATGGCCAGGAAAAAACATGGTGCCCCTATACCCGGTGTGACAACTTTAAAAAGCAGATAGAGGGTGAATTGGTTAAACACCTGCGGAAGTGGGGTTGAAGCCTAATTATACGGTGTGGACTTTTCATGGTGAGCCTTCCCAACATGCTAGAGCTGAGGGGGTTCGTCGTGGCACCGACGAGCATGGTACCGGGATCAAAGACATGGTGCAAGACTTTGATGATGCTCGGGATTCAGATGATGAGATGGAGGAATCTGCAAAGGCATTCTATGAAATGTTGGAGTCTTCAAAACGTCCTCTCCACGAGCACACTGAACTTTGCCAGCTTGATGCCATCGCGCAAGTAATGGCTCTAAAGGCTCAATTCAACCTGGGCAGAGAATGCTACGACGCGATGATGACAATATTTGGACGCTTTCTACCCAAAGGCCATGTACTGCCTGCAAACCTGTACTAGTCGGACAAAATCCTCCATGTACTTAGGATGCCCTATGAGAAGATAGATGCGTGTGAGAATGGATGTGCCTTATTTAGGCTTGAGTAAGTGGACTTGAACTATTGTCCCATTTGCAAGTCTTCCATGTATGTTGTCGTAGACAACGGTATGGGTGAGAAGATTCAGACAAAAATCCCTATTAACATTCTTCACTATATGCTAATCGTACCAAGACTTCAACCTCTTTTCATGGTCGAAGAGACGGCCAGACAGATGACATGGCACAAATTGGGCAAAAGAACCGGACTAAATGCAGATGGGAATCAGATGTTGGTACACACTTCAAACGCTTTTGCGTGGAAGCATTTCGATGCATTACATAAGGATAAAGCGGCAGATCCAAGGCATCCTCGAGTCGCCATCAACATGGATGGGTTCAATGTGTTTGGTATGATGGTAACCCAATTCAGTTGTTGGCCTGTATTTGTCATTCTACTCAATCTCCCCCAGAGAGATTATGAAAAGAAATAAATTTTTCCTGACATTGATAATTCTAGGGCCCAACTATCGCGGGAAGAATATGAATGTGTACATGCAGTCGCTTAATGATGAATTGCAAGAAGCTTGGGATAATGGGATCAATACATATGACATCGCTATGAAAAAAACTTCAAAATGCATGTCTGGTACATGTACTCGACACATGACTTTCCGGCGTATGCCCTATTTGTTGGCTAGTGTGTGCATGGAAGGTTCTTGTGCCCGACATGAAAGGCAGCTCTTTAGTTCCATTGGCTGCAGGTAGGTCGCAAGTTTTCTTGCTTCGACATGCATAGACAGTTCCTAGATCCTCGCCATAAGTTCAGAAAAGACAAGAAGAATTTCATCAAAGGTAGAGTTGTCAAAAACTCTGCACCACCCACATTGACATACCAACAGATCTTGGATCAGTTAAACACTCTCGAGCCAGATCCAAAGCATCTTGGGTATTTCAAAGGGTATAATACCGAACACGCCTAGACTCACAAGTCATGCTTATGGGATCTGCCTTACTTCAAATACCTCCTTTGCCCACACAACATCGACATGATGCACACTGAAAACAATATTGCCAAGGCCATTTTTGGTATATTGTTTGGCATAGAGGGGAAGTCAAAAGATAATCCTAAGGCTAGAATCGACCAGGAGGCTCTATGTGACAGACCGTTACAAACCATGCGACAACCGAAAGGAAAGTAGAACTGGACAAAGCCAAAGGCATGGTTCAATCTTGGAAGGCCAACTATGAGGGAAATGATCTTGTGGGTGAAAATGCAGTTGATGTTCCTCGATGGTTATGCATCGAATATAAAGAGGGGAGCGAGTCTTGAAAAACTGGAAATATTTGGTCACAAGAGTCATGATTGGCACCTATGGCTTGAGCAGGTAATGTTGGTGATGTTGTGTGGCTTTATCCCTGAGGATGAATGGCTAGTAACAGAAGATCTAAGCTATTTCTTCCGTTCTCTTTGTGCAAAAGAACTATCGCCTGGCGTGCTAGATGAAATGGAAGAGTTGGTGTCGGAGTTGATCTGCAAGTTAGAGAAGATCTTTCCACCGGGTTTCTTTAATCCAACGCAGCATTTGATTTTGCATCTCGCGATCGAGGCAAGTTTAGGGGGCGTGCAAAATTGTTGGTGCTTCGCAACTGAGAGGATGCAAAAGACGCTTCGAGCAAAATGTAAAAATAAACATAGAACTGAAGCAACAACGGCCAAGGCATTCATTACTGAGGAGGCGGAAAACTTCATGACAACACACTACGAAGCCAAAAATCATCATTTGCATAATCCGACACCTCGATACAATGATGACGACCCTAAAAAAGTCGATCCAACCTCAGCCTATTCAAAGGGAAGCTCGCACCAGCCGGTGCTTCGAAAGAAAACGCGTTGGATGTCAATGAATGTCGGACCATTTTATTATATATCTTCAACAACCTAACAGATGTGCGGTCATACATCGAGTAAGTTCTCGGTACATTATTATTTTGCTACTTGTAATTCCTTTGAACCGCTCTTATTCCTAGATATTTGATATAGTCGATACGTCTGCAAGTTCTCGAATGGAGAAGTTATCCAAAAGGATTCTGTCGAAGAGTATGAGCTTGTGGCGAAGCATGGAGGTAGCTATCCCGGTTTCATCTCTTAGTTCAAACAAATGGTAATGACCATTAATGGACCATTTCATTTCCTCGTGTAATTTGCGGCTAATGCAACAATCCTTTCGTACTAAACTTGTAGGCTAATTCAGAGTCTATGGATGCCGAGTTGAGACAAGCCGCTATTGGTTTTGACTATAAGGTCGTCCATTTGACACATACAACATCGACGTGTATCACTTGTGTACCTTTGGCACGGAGCTATCTATGCCCGACCTAAAGACTACAATTTTTTTTGTCTTTGCTATCAGCGAAGGAGGTACAGACTACTATGGAAGAGTTGAAGCAATTTATGAACTTCTATTCTATGGTGAAAACCCACCGAATGTTGTAGTCTTCAAATGTCATTGGTTCCAGCCAAAGGAGACTAGAAGGACTCATGAACATATAGGGCTAGTCGAAATCAAACAAAGGACCCATTTAGATGTTCCCGATGTCTATATTATGGCTCATCAGGCGACGCAAGTTTTCTATCTACCATGGGCGTGCCAAACTAATCCAAATCTGAAAGGTTGGGATGTCGTTTATGAAGTGCCGCCACATTTTAGACCACCTCCCCTCAATGAAGAGGATTATGAACCTTACATTAACCCAGACACGTATGAAGGAGAATTCTTCCAAGAAACGCGTATTTCCAATAAATGTTTCAAGAACCACTCTACTTGACCCCAGAACATTGAAGTAGACAGCAACAGTGAATCCGACTTAACCCGTGAGGCAGAATAGGAAGAGCCGGAACAGGAAGAGCCGGAACAAGAAGAGGTTACTGCTACAGATGACCTGTCAATGCTTGACCGATTACATAAAGGAGGCCTTCCACACGTTGTTCCTGATAGTGATGATGATCATGCATTTATTGATGATAGTGATGATGCTGATGCATTTATCGATCCCGAAGAATATATAGACGATCAAGATTATTATTAATTCATGTCAGGTAATCAACTTTTATATTTAGTTCTTTGGTAGGTATATGATGTTGCACTTAAATTATATACATTTTATTATTCATGTCGGTATTAAATTTTAAGTTGTACTAATTCCATTTACTATTTGTCATGGCAGTTGTTGAAAGATGGTGGGAAAGGGTCGAGAGCACTCCGCAACTCCTTCTTAGTTGGACGGTGGTGGGATGGGTACTTCCATTCCTGTCGACTCTCTCTGGAGAGTGTTGCTCTCTAGTCTGCACACACCGGTGCCCGCTTCTTTGTCGACCCCCGTGAGAGGAGGTCGGGGGAAGAAGAGAGGTAGTAGAGGTACACATGGGAGAGGATTCCATGGGAGAGGTAGGGTGGCTGCTACGCCTTCCTTGTTGCCACCCCCAGTTGATTCACCCGAGCATAGGATTGCTAGGGTGGACCCATCTGAGGATGAGGCTACGCGGACTCCGGTCCACGAGCCTCGGGTCGATGAGCCTCCAACCAACAAGACTCCTGTCCTAGATGCTTCGTCCCACGAGACTCCAGTGCAGAGTAGGGATGAGGGAATGTCTCAGCAGACCCCATGGGATACCTAGCCGGAGGAGCCTAGTGGCCATGCTGATGGTGGCAAGGATTGTTTTTCTGATAGCGATGAGGAGGTGGTTGAGGGGGCCACCGTCTACCAGCCTGGTAGTACATGGATCCCGCCCGTGCCGGCGACCCGCGAGCTGAGGTGGTCGATTAGGCCTGATGGGGACAAGTAAGTGCATGTACTCTTTTTAACCTTTTGCCTTCACGTTTTTTCAAAGATCTAATGTGTTGGCTTTGTCATACTGTAGGGGTTGGCATCAACCCAAGAATGGTTGCAGGCCCAACAACATCCTTGGTGTCCTTATCAGGTAGAACTTCCCGGGGTATGTCATGTTACCCGA
Organism: Hordeum marinum; assembly: GCA_022496015.1. NCBI lineage: Eukaryota > Viridiplantae > Streptophyta > Magnoliopsida > Poales > Poaceae > Hordeum > Hordeum marinum. The sequence goes on along the minus strand of CM039672.1, from coordinate 211,691,642 downwards.
TGAGGGTCAGTTTCCAGAATTAGGAATGACCTGGGAGCACTACTTGGCTGCACCGACACCATCGAAGGAGAGGATCGACGGTGTTTTGTGCCACACGAGGGCGGACATGGTGATCAAACAGTTTTGGGTAATTTCTCCTTTATACAATTAAAAATCAACAATAGCTAGTTATTGTACTAAATAAGTGTTGTATTGTTTGATTGCAGACCTTCTTTAGGTGTTAGGAGGGATACGAGGAGGCCACGGCAAAGGTTATCGATAACCAATGCAGGCGCCTACTACAAAATTTAAGGCACGGGGCTTAGGTGCAGGCTGTTCGTAACTACTACGCCTCGCGGCGTATTAGGAAGGAGAAGTCGACGTGCCGCAGAAAGAAGATGGAGAAGGAGCATTACATGAAGGTAATTGCGTATTCTTAAGGCCTTGTACTTAGTTTCCTTCATTTTATTCATACGCGTAGCACTCAAATATCTCTTTATTAACTTAGGTGCCCCGAGATGGTGTGTGTATAAGATGGATTGTTGGGAGGCGTTGGCAGATGGGTGGTGCTCAGAACAATGGCTAGCCATCCACAACAATGCCAAGGACCGGCGTGCCAAAATGGTTGGTGTGCCACACCATCAAGGGAGCGCCAACCTAAATCAGTTTGGTCAGAACTGGGTATGTGGTTAGCTTCATGATTCATGCAATCGATTCTTGATTCTAGCTTGAGCCCTTTACTAATACTGTGTTTCTCTCTCTCTCTCTCTCTCTCTCTCTCTCTCTCTCTTAGGCGCATCATAATAAAACAGAGGTGCCAGAGATGTACGACCTCTATGCAATGGCCCATACTGCCTCGTACAAGAAGGTCAAGGCATTCTCTGAGTCTGACCTCGATCATCACGAGAAATTCACCAACATATCCTCCCACATCAAGCTAGTGAGGTACAGAGATGAGGGGAAGGTGAGCAACGGGGAGGACTTTAACCTGAGCCAGGGGCCTATTGATCCAAAGCTGGTGATGATATCTGGCAACGGGAGACCCCATGGCTCGATGGCCATTGGATATGGCCTTATACATTGTCCTAGCACTCTCTGGTAGATCAAGGCATGCAAAATGAGCTACTGTCCTGAGATAAGGCCTCGTCCAACGGCCAGTCAAGCTCGCCATCGGGTTTAGTTATACGGACTCAGATATCTTTCCTCATTACGTTGTGTGTGTGTGTGTGTGAACAAAGATGATTACAATGCTAACGAGGATTTGTGTTGCATGCTGCTATTCAGAAAGAGAGAGAGAGAGGCAACACAGACTCTTATGGCAGCGAAAGATAAGGAAATGGAGGAGAGGACGGCTAGGTTGATGGAGGAGGAGAGGGCACAGAGCGATGTGTCTTACCGGGTCATCTACGAGCTCTTCGTGGTAAGTTTCTTTTTCATATTTGTCAAATCTTGCATTTAATGTTTGTTTCATTAATAACGAATATCATTGACGTGTGAAAACCAAATGTGCAGACTATGTGTGAGAAGAATGGCCAGATCCCTTCGTCGATGCCAGTCATTACCACGGCTGGAACGATGAGTTTCATTTGAATGCAATGATCTTTTTAGTGTCATCATGCTAACTAGACATTGCAAATCATCTTTGGTGCAGCATAACTCCGGAGTCGCATTGCACGACCCTTCTCCAGGGCAACCTTCTCGAGGTGAAACCGGCTTGAGCAACCCCGGTGCTTCACCTCCGTTATGACGAGAACGGTAAGCCCCAATATGCCACTTACTTGTGTCATTTTCTCAAAGAAAGACAAACTTAGCGCTTAGACAAAATTACATACTATTGGTTTGTCGGAGCTCTTTGTGAGAGTTACATCTCTCTTCTTGATGGAGGAATCCCAACAGTTCTCGCGGGGGTTGTTTCTTCTTCTCCTTTTCCCGATATATACCTTGGTGTCGGTGTCAAATCCGGCATATCTAGCAGTAGGGATCCTAAGCTAGGTGTTGGGGATATAACCCTAGGGTGAGATCCGCCAAGGTGGGGCCGGGATATGCGGCTGATGGCTTATGACAACTTCAGGCGTAAACGTGATCAGTGGGCCAGAAGGCGCAGAGCCAGAAGACATGATGTAACCCGGCGCGCTTGAGCCGTCGGGGGCAACGTGTTAGATAAGGCATGTATAGTCAGAGGTGAGGTCAGTTGTCAAGTGTAACCCGGCCTGGACTCTTGTAAGCTCAGGGCCTTGACCCGTGTATATAAGGGCGGTTTACTTGGGCAGCTAAGGCCACAAAACAACTCATCGATAGCTAGGTCAACGAACTCGCTCCCTTGTAATCGGTAACTAATCAATACAACACACAGCAGGACGTAGGCTTTTACCTCTTTTTGAGGGGCCGAACCTGGGTAACCCTGGTCTCTCAATTCCGACCAACCCCTTCGAGCTCACCACCTTAGCGATGGCCTTGAACCTAAGTCCTTTCACGAGGACATCTGTCATGACAAAACCACGACAGTTGGTGCCCACCGTGGGGCTTGCGCTCGATGGTGTGGACTTCTCGAAGGGTTCTCTCCTAGGGATCAAGGGATACGCCGTTGGTAGGATGACCAAGAGTCGCCATGGCAAGCTCTACATCAACGACGCCGGCTGGGGTCCCGAGGCCGACTCAATCGAGTATGGGCACTGGGTCCCCTTAGGAAGAATTGACATCTTCCTTGGCAAGATCGGCGGATCTAAACTCAGGACGGACATCTGCACTGAACTTATCGAGCCGGCTTGGCGCATGCAACCTGCCCGTGTTAACCCAGGCAGGAAGCATGTCTTCATCGGTTTTACCCAAGGCACAGAGCTTGAAGGTTCCATGTCGCGGGGGGCAACTCTCATCTGCTTAGAGGATGGTTCCTCGAGTAGAGAGACGGAATCAATTTATCAGCTTCACAACGGCGGGCTTAGGGCTACGTCGAGCATTACCCCGAGTCAGAATATCATGAGCCAGAGGATTACGAGCCGCCGAATCGCACTGCCGTTTTCATGGCAGGATCAGCATCAGCCCCTGGTAACACAACCGCCGGTGCGACCGGTTCTAGAGCCGGCTGTCACATCCCTAGCTTTAGCATGCATTAGGATCCATGGTTGGGATTGCATCATGTTTAAATTATTTTAAACTTGAAATGGGGATGATCAAAACCCTAGCAGCAATTGAATTAATATAGGTTCAATTAATTTTTTTAATAAAACAAAGTGGCTTTCTAAAATGTTCATCTTCTCTGGAATAATGTGGCAACATAAACTAGGGATGGTGCATATTTTAAAATGTCAATTTGGGTATTGAAATAAATCAATAACTATTCTCATTGGAGTTTTAAAATACTATAAATATTTTTTTACAGTTCCAATAATTCTGGAAGTCTGTGAGTGCTTTTGGTTTTAATTTAACAGGCCACATATTAATTTTCAGAATATTACAAAAAGGTTTGGTTTTGAAATCAAATCAAAACAAAACAAACTAAAAATAGAAAACAGAAAGTAATTAATTAAAAAAAGAAGAGGAAGCCCAGGAAGAGCTGACCCAGCTGGCCCAGTCGGCCCAGCTGCCAGTCACCCCCAACCTCCTGCCAGGAGGATTGGGCGTGTGGCAGGAGTGCGCCGGCACGCGCCATGGCCAGCTCCTGCCTGGCTCGCTGCCGTGGTGGCCTCTAGGGCCGCCAGCGCTCCCCCTCCTCGCCGTGTCGCCCTTCACCTCCCTCTCTAGCTGTCGCTCTCTCTCTCGCTCTTTCCCCCTCCCTGCTCTCTCTCTCTCGCGCCAGCCACCGAAGCCCCTCGCCATCGATTCGTCGCCCCGATGCCTCCCCGAGCCTGCGAGCTCCGTCCTCCGATGCGCCGTGAGACTCCCCGCCGATCCCCCTTCTTCTCCCTGCTACTTACCCGCCATAGCCGCCGCTTTCCCCATCGTGCCCGAGCTTCCGCCGCCGGCGTCATGGCCACCGTGGCCAGAGCACTCGCCGTGCTCAGCTGAGCACTCCGGCGTGCTCGTGCAGACCCATAGGTGCCGCCTCAAACTCCGGCTTCTCCTCCCGCAGCCCATAGCGCCGCGGCCGTCCTCAGCCGAGCTCCGGCCACCGCCTCCAGCGTCACAGCCGCGAGCTCTGGCATCCCCCGCAGCCACCCGCGTGCTTCCCTAGATGTGCGCGGGGATGGGCTCCCCGCTAGTGCCCTTAGCGCCGCTAGCCGCCCCCTGTAGCGTCGTTCTGGCCAACTCCGGTGAGCCCTGCCACGGGTTTGGTCGCCGCCGGCCCAGTTTCGGCGGGTGCCGACACGGCGATTAGCGTTAACCTCGTGCCCAATCAGCCCCGCAGTGATTGACCAGTGGGCCCCGCAAGCGGTCAAACCCCTAGTCAGCATGGGATTTGACCCTCCTTAGTGGTGGGTCACTGACCAGTGGGTCCTGCTGGTCAGTTTGACCTAGGACGGTCGATTGACCAGGCTGACGTCACAATGACATCAAGCTGACATAATAATTCAATTTTGGATTTAAATAAATTCCAAAAATTAATAAAAACTTCTAAAATTCATAGAAAATAATCTGTAAATCAGATGAAAATAATTTATATATGAAAATTGATCAGAAAAATTCAATGAATCCATCTGTACCATTTTCATGCATGATAGAGAAACATTAATAGGTGAACTTGGACATTTTAGTTCAAACACATTATGGAATCCATATATGAAGTTGAATTTGAACCTTGAGTTCAAACCTATTTCATTTTAAACTTGTTGCAAGATGCATTAGCTCAAACACCTCATATTGCCATGCCATATTCATGCATCGTATTGTGACATTTGGAGTGTATTGATTTGTTCCCCCTACGATGGTTGTTCTTCGTGTTAGGTACTGTTTCGGAGGATACGGCCAAGTATCCATCTGAGGAGCAGTAACATGTGATCGTCTTATCAGGCAAGAAACCCCCCCTTGAACATAATCAATACAATCCCACTCTCTCGCTCTTGCTCTCATTTATTGAATTACGACAAAATGTTTCAACTTTTGCATGTTCCGTTAGTTGAACCCATTCCTCTGCATGACCTGTCAATGTCACAGTAAATGGCCGAACCATGCAACCTAGCATACCTGGTAGATGCTTGAGCTATGTTGTGCCTTTAACCTGCTATGCTTGCTATGCTTAGAGTTGGTTCAGGTCTGATTCATCTGGGTGATGAACCGGAGTGAACTGAACTTGTTCTGATAATGAGAGTTAAGTTGTGAACACGATTTGGTAAAGGTAGCTATGAGAGGCCGTGTAGGAGTACATGGAGGGTTGTCTCATAGGGACCATCCGTAAGAACTGAGTCCTGTGTATGTTGTCCAAGACTAGCTACTACCGCACATTGGGATCCTTAATTGACTCTCTCGACTTACTAGCCGACTTGATCTCTGTCCAGGAGTTGCAACTAGTTTCTGGTGTTAGTAGGATATGCTAGTAGTCTACCAAGTGGCATCCCGTACAGGTGGGCTTGGGACAGACTAGGCATCGTGGCCGGTGTACCAAGCGTAGTAACATCCGTCGAGGTGGGCTTGGGAACCCTGTACACATCATTTGGGGCCGTTGAAGAAACTTTGGCCGGACTTCCTTGCGGGTTCAGTCCCAAATAGGCGATAAACCTGGACTAGAGTCTTGTGTGGTTAGTCAGGTCGTGGCCGACTCCCTCGCCGGGCTTCCGCTTGAAGGTTGCCGAGGTGCCTTTTACGAGCACATGGCGGTAAGTAGCGAGAGCATGTGTGACGAAGTACACCCCTGCAGGGTATTCAATCTATTTGAATAGCCGCGTCCGCGGATATGGACTACTTGGATACTTATATGGTTCATAGACAATTTAAAAGGTTACTCATAAAAGCTTCAAGACAAGTGTGAGTACCATGGATGGCACTCTCGTAGGAAGGCGAGAGCGGATCCATGGTGGTGTATTGTTGTGGTGTTAGTGGACTCGTGTACGCTTCACGAAACTTTTCAAAGTTATGAAAGTCGTAGTACAGGATAGCCACCGAGTCAAAGTTGGCTTGCTGCATTGAAGCCCAAAACTTCCTTGTTGATACCGATGCATATGTAGTTAGTTCTGATGTAAGTCTTGCTGAGTACTCAGTACTCATTGTTGCTTAATTATGTTTTTGCACAGGAGACTCTAGTCTTGCTAGTGGTTTCTACGATAAGATCGATGTTGGTCATTTAGCTTGGGAATCCTGGTCAGAGGTCTGGTTCCTGTGGAGGGCCTTTTAGATAGACATGCTTCTTTAGCCTTCTTTTTCTAGATGTCTATACCCCGACATGTTAAGCTTCTGCTTGTTGATTGTATGATTTGTGTGTTGGGTCATGTGACCCCTGCTTGTAATATCACACTATGTTGGCTCTTATGAGCCTCCTAAATAAATCTTGTGTTGTTGTATCTATGCATATCGGGCATGTCGTGCATAGGTGTGATGTGCAATGATATGTATGGGATTCGACACCTACTTGTGTGCCTTTAGTAGTACTCTTTACAGGGAACTGCCTCTTTGTGCTTCCACCGAGCCTTGGTAGCTAGCTACTGCTCCGGACACATTGATTGACCGGCATGTATCCTTCTTTCTTGCTGTGTCTGTCCCTTTAGGGAAATGTCTCGCAGTGTAATGGAGTCCCTGTAGCCTGCTACGACTCGTCTATGTGCAGTGATGACATTTATGTCCCATGGCGTAATGGAGTCCTTGTAGCTTGCTATGACTCGTCTACACATGCTAGAGGCTGACACCTACATTGTTGGGTTATGTATGCCTGTTCCTATATGGATGTGCCACTTGGGTTCTACGAGTAGCCATGTTGACCCAGGTTCTTTGTCATTTGATTGCTAGCGACATATACATACGTGAGCCAAAAGACGCAAACGGTCCCGGCCCAGGTAAGGTGGCATCCGTGGAGTTATCCATGCGTGAGGCCACAAAGTGATGTGATGTGTTACATGTTGGATTCTTATGGCTTAGGATCGGGGTCCCGACAGCGTTGGTATCAGAGCTGACTCACTGTAGGATTACCAAGCCAAACTGGTCGATGTTGAGTCTAGTAACTCTTTAGTTATATAAGGGAATTGATTGTGGATGGGAACGTAAGGCTCTTTTTACTCCTTTCCCCATGTTATTTTGATTCTGAGTCACCCTCTCCTTTTCTATGGGAATTAAGAACTATGCTTCTTACCTATCTACTAGGATCTCGTGTTACTATTCCATAGATGTATATGAACGGTTGATCTGAGTTGCTTCTAGTCCCCGAGTGTTATCTGTGTAGCTTGTTAGCTCAATCAGAATCTTGAGTTGGTCATGATAAGGTGTCGTGGCACCTAAATCTTTTATAGGATGTCTTATTTCTGAGCATTCGCAACCGTTATGCTGTCCGATTTTCCCTAGAATTCCTTTGAAGATCAATGCTTTTGCATTCCCTCTTCTCTTTTGGTTGCCACCATGTCTAATCCTAGATTCTCATCATCAGGATGTCCCGCAGTACCCAAGCTGCCATTGGTCGCAAGAAGGACCAGAGATGTGGAACCAGAGATGCTGAAGTTCTGTCGGATTCACCTTCATTGGCACAGGTCATGTTAGACATTGAGAAGGACAAGCGTGAGTCAAATCGCTTGCTGGCACGTATTCAGGAAAACACCGCACACCAATGTGCTGGAACAGTGACCATCCGTGATTTCATCAAGCTATACCCACCCACCTTCCATCACTCCATTGAGCCACTCGATGCAGATGATTGGCTCCATAGCATCACAAACAAGCTGCATTCCGCGAACGTGGCCGAGGCTGACAAGGTCACCTATGCTACATATTTCTTGGAGGGTCCTACTAGTATATGCTGGGAGAACTATGAGGCTATAATTCCAGCTGGCCAGATTCCTACCTAGAAAGAATTCACAGAGGTTTTCCGTGAGCATCATATTCCTCAGGGTCTGCTGGACAGAAAGAGAGAAGAGTTTTGTAACCTTACCCAGGGTAAGATGGTTGTAGATGTTTACAGTCGAGGGTTTGAGAACCTTGCACGTTATGCCACAGAAGAAGTGTCCATGGATGCCAAGAAGCAAGCTAGATTCAGGAAGGGTCTCAACCCAAAGTTGCGTCGTGATCTTCACATGCATAATTGTGACACCTTCCAAGCTCTTGTGAACAAGGCCATCAATGCAGAGATAGATCAGCTCAACTATGAAGAATCTCGCAAGCACAACCATGATTTGGCTTCTATCTCCGGTTCTGGATCTCAAAAGCATCGGATTTGGGTTCCGAACTCATCGCTTCCTCTTGGATATGCACCGAGGCCATCCTGTGTGGTGCCTTGTCCAACTCAGCCAAATGCTCCACCCAGACCTGCTGGTGGACCTCCTGTCAATGTGATTCCACATCATACTTCTGTGATTTGCTACAAGTGCGGAGAACCAGGCCACATCGCTCGCAATTGCACTCAGTCCAGTGCTGTATCACCTCAGTCTGGAAAGTCTGCTGACCATAATAAGTCACCAGTCAAGGTGTTCCCTGCCAAGCCAACCATCATTGAACAGGGATGTGTGAATCACGTCTCAGCCAAAGAAGCTAATGATGATCCAGAAGTCCTCCTTGGAATGCTCCTTGTTAATTGCCATCTAGCATCAGTTCTATTTGATATAGGAGCATCGCATTCCTTCATCTCGGAAGGCTATGCCCGGTTGCACGACATGTCATTTTGCGGTATGCCAACTGCTCTTGAAATTCAAACTCCAGGGTCTAGATGGCAGACCACAAGAATAATCCATGGAAATGAAATCCGTGTTGATAGACTTGTATTCCTTGCTTCATTGATAGCTCTCAAGTCTTCAGATATTAATATCATCTTGGATATGGATTGGACGATAGCTCACCATGCCAAGATCGATTGCTCCACCAGGTCTATTCAGCTTACGCATCCATCTGGCAAGATAGTCCATGTTTCAACACGAGTTGCAAAGCGTCAGCTTTATTCACTAATTGCCAGCCCTCTTCCCGAGCTTGAAGATATACTGGTAATAAGAGATTTCCGGATGTATTTCCAGAAGAATTGCCAGGCATTCTGCCTGACAGGGATCTGGAGTTTTTGATAGACCTCATCCCAGTAACTGTACCAATTTCTAGAAGACCTTATAAGATGGCACCCTTGGAATTAGCTGAGCTCAAGAAGCAACTTGATGAGTCCTTGCAAAAAGGTTTCATTCGACCTAGCTCCTCTCCTTGGGCTTGTCCCGTCCTCTATGTGAAGAAAAAGGATGGAACGGATCGTATGGTTGTGGATTACCGACCTGTCAATTTGGTCACAATAAAGAATAAGTATTCGCTCCCCAGGATGAATGATTTGTATGATCAACTTGCTGGATGTTCAGTTTTCTCCAAGATGGATTTGAGGTTAGGCTACTATCAAATCAATATTAAGAATGGAGACATCCCCAAGACATCGTTCGTCACTTGTTATGGCCAGTATGAGTACACAGTCATGTCCTTTGGACTTACCAATGCTACAGCAACATTTTCCCGTTTGATGAACTCAATCTTCATGGAGTACTTAGATAAGTTCGTCGTGGTTTACCTCGATGATATTTTGATTTATTCGAAGAATGAAGAAGAACATGCTGATCACCTCAGACTTGTGCTAGAAAAACTTAGAGAGCACAGTCTTTATGCCAAGCTCTCCAAGTGTGAATTTTGGTTACCTGAAGTGACCTATCTAGGTCATGTGATCTCCGGAAAGGGCATCATAGTCAATCCTGAAAGAGTTCAGGCCATTCTCGACTGGACACTACCTGAAACAGTTAACCAAGTTAGAAGTTTCCTTGGTTTAGCGAGCTATTGTCGCTGCTTCGTGGAGAACTTATCCAAAGTTGCCAAGCCTCTGATAGAACTCCTTAAGAAAGATAAGAAGTTTGAGTGGACCCCACAATGTGAGCACAGTTTCTAGGAACTGAAGAGACGTTTGACCTCTGCTTCCATGCTTGTGCCACCTGACTTCTCCAAGGACTTTGTCATCTATTGTGATGCTTACAGACAAGGACTTGGATGTGTTCTTATGCAAGACCGACAGGTGATCGCCTATGCATCTCGACAGTTGCATCCACATGAGGAAAATTATCCAACACATGATTTGGAGATCGCAGCAGTAGTCCACGCACTCAAGGTATGGCAACATTACCTTCTTTGTAATCGTTGCGAGATTTACATAGATCACCAAAGCCTCAAGTATATATTCACTCAACCAGATCTGAATCTTAGACAAAGACGATGGTTGGAACTGATTACGGATTACGACTTAGGAATTACTTACACCCCAGGCAAGGCAAATGTCATGGCAGATGTGTTAAGTCGTAAATCCTATTGCAACAATCTTATGCTACAACAAGGTCAACCCCTTCTTCATGAAGAATTTTGCAAGCTTAACCTCCACATTGTTCCTCGTGGATCCCTTTCAACCTTGGTTGCATAACCTACTCTGGAGGATCAGATTATAACAAGCCAACAGTATGATGCGGGTATTACCCGGATCAGGGATACTGTTGAAAAGGGAATTGCTGGTAGTTTCTCCATTGATGATAGAGGTGCAGTTATTTTGGGAATCGATTGGTAGTTCCTAAAAAGCAACAACTTCGAGAGTTGATCCTTAAGGAGGCTTATGAATCTCCTCTCACCATTCACCCTGGCAACACCAAGATGTATCAGGACCTACACCAAAGGTTCTGGTGGACTAGAATGAAGAGGGAAATCGCTCAATTAATTGCTAATTGCGATGTTTGTCGTCGCGTGAAGGCAGAGCATCAGAGACCTGGTGGCACCCTTCAGCCTTTAGCTATTCCTGAATGGAAATGGGATGAAGTTGAAATGGATTTCATCACCGGATTTCCCAAGACAAAGAAAGGAAATAATGCAATCTTCGTGGTTATTGATCGCCTTTCCAAAGTGGCTCATTTCCTTCCTGTCCAAGAGAGTATCACTGCTAGTCAGCTGGCGGATTTGTATATCTCTCGAATAGTGTCCCTGCATGGTGTTCCATTGGGAATCAATTCAGACCGTGGAAGTCTTTTCACCTCTCAATTTTGGGAAAGTTTCCAGAATGCTATGGGAACCCATCTTTCCTTTAGCACTGCTTTTCACCCTCAGTTAAGTGGTCAGGTTGAAAGAGTCAATCAGATTCTCGAAGACATGCTCAGAGCTTGTGTCATCTCATTCGGAATGAATTGGCAGAAGTGTCTTCCATTTGCATATAACAACAGCTACCAATCCAGCCTGGGCAAAGCTCCCTTTGAAGTTCTTTATGGACGAAGATGCCGAACACCTTTGAACTGGTCAGAGACCGGGGAAAGACAATTCTTTGGACCAGATATGATCTAGGAAGCAGAAGACCAAGTTCGCGTTATTCGCGAGAACCTCAAGATAGCTCAGTCTCGTCACAAGAGTCAGTATGATCGCCATCATAAGGAAGTAACTTATGAGGTGGACGAAAAGGCTTACCTTCGGGTTACTCCTCTAAAGGGTACCCATCGCTTCGGTATCAAGGGCAAATTGGCTCCTCGTTACATTGGTCCTTTTCGCATTCTTGCTAAACGAGGAGAGGTTGCCTAGCAATTGGAACTGCCCCCGCATTTTTCCCGAGTTCATGATATCTTCCACGTTTCTCAACTCAGACGTTGCTTCAAGGATCCTATCCGTGAAGTAGACCACGAAACGCTTGATCTTCAAGATGATCTTTCATATTGAGAATATCCTGTTCGCATTCTCGATCAAGCTGAGCGTGTAACCCGGTGTCGAAATATCAAGTTTCTGAAGGTTCAGTGGTCTCATCATTCTGAGAATGAAGCTACCTCGGAGTGGGAAGATCGTCTTTGATTTGAGTATCCGGCTCTTTTTCCGTCGACTCCAGAATCTTGGGACGCGATTCTTTTAAGTGGGGGTGAGTTGTCACATCCCTAGCTTTAGCATGCATTAGGATCCATGCTTGGGATTGCATCATGTTTAAATTCTTTTAAACTTGAAATGGGGATGATCAAAACCCTAGCAGCAATTGAATTCAAATAGGTTCAATTAAAAAAAACAAAGTGGCTTTCTAAAATGGTCATCTTCTCTGGAATAATGTGGCAACATAAACCAGGGATGGTGCATATTTTAAAATGTAAATTTGGGTATTGAAATAAATCAATAACTATTCTGATTGGAGTTTTAAAATACTATAAATATTTTTTTACAGTTCCAATAATTCTGGAAAGTCTGTGAGTGCTTTTGGTTTTAATATAACAGGCCACATATTAATTTTTAGAATATTACAAAATGGTTTGTTTTGAAATCAAATCAAAACAAAACAAACTAAAAATAGAAAATAGAAAGTAATTAATTAAAAAAAGAAGAGGAAGCCTAGGAGGAGCTGACCCAGCTGGCCCAGCCGGCCGAGCTGCCAGTCACCCCCAACCTCCCGCCAGGAGGATTGGGCGTGTGGCACGAGCGCGCCGGCACGTGCCATGGCTAGCTCCTGCCTGGCTGCCTGCCGTGGCAGCCTCCGGGGCCGCCAGCGCTCTCCCCCTCCTCAGCGTGTCGCCCTTCCCCTTCCTCTCTTGCCGCCGTTGTCTCTCTCTCGCTCTTTCCCCCTCCCTGCTCTCTCTCCCGTGTCGTCCACCGAAGCCCCTCATTATTGATTCGCCGCCCTGGTGCCTTCCCGAGCCCGCGAGCTCCGTCCTTTGATGCGCCGTGAAACTCCCCGACGATCCCCCTTCTTCTCCCAGCTACTTAGCCGCCGTAGCCGCCGCTTTCCCCGTCGTGCCCGAGCTTCCGCCGCCGGCGTCATGGCCACTACAGCCAGAGCACCCGCCGTGCTCAGCTGAGCACTCTGGTGTGCTCGCGCAGACCCGTAGGTGCCACCCGACCTCCGGCTTCTCCTCCCATAGCCCGTAGCGCCGGGGCCGTCCTCGGCCGAGCTCCGGCTGCCGCCTCCGGCGTCACAGCCGCGAGCTCTGGCGTCCTTGTAGCCTCCCGCGTGCTTCCCTGGATGTGTGTGGGGATGGGCTCCCCTCTGGTGCCCTTAGCGCCGCTAGCCGCCCCCTGTAGCGCCGTTCTGGCCAACTCTGGCGAGCCCTGCCACGGGTTTGGTCACCACCGGCCTAGCTCCGGCGGGTGCCGACGTGGCACGGCGATTAGCGTTAACCCCGCGCCTAATCAGCCCTGTAGTGGCTAACCAGTGGGCCCCGCAAGTGGTCAAACCCCCAGTCAGCTCGAGATTTGACCCTGCTTAGCGGTGGGTCACTAACCAGTAGGTCCCGCTGGTCAGTTTGACCTAGACCGGTCGATTGACCAGGCTGACGTCACAGTGACGTGAGGCTGACATAATAATTCAATTTTGGATCTAAATACATTCCAGAAATTAATAAAAACTTCTAAAATTCATAGAAAATAATCTGTAAATCAGATGAAAATAATTTATATATGAAAATTCATCAGAAAAATTCAATGAATCCATCTGTACCATTTTCATGCATGATAGAGCAACCTAAATAGGTGAACTTGGAAATTTTAGGTCAAACACATTATGGAATCCATATATGAAGTTAAATTTGAACCTTGAGTTCAAACCTACTTCATTTAAACTTGTTTCTAGATGCATTAGCTCAAACACCTCATATTGCCATGACATATTCATGCATCATATTGTGACATTTGGTGTGTATTGATTTGTTCCCCCTTCGATGGTTGTTCTTCGTGTTAGGCACTATTCCGGAGGATATGGTCGAGTATCCATCTGAGGAGCAGTAACGTGTGATCGTCTTATCAGGCAAGCAACCCCCCCCTTGAACATAATCGATACAATCCCACTCTCTCGCTCTTGCTCTCATTTATTGCATTAGGACAAAACGTTTCAACTTTTGCACGTTCCAGTAGTTGAACCCATTCCTCTGCATGACTTGTCATTGTCACAGTAAATAGCTGAACCATGCAACCTAGCATATCTGGTAGATGCTTGAGCTATGTTGTGCCTTTAACCTGCTATGATTGCTATGCTTAGAGTTGGGTCAGGTCTGATTCATCTGGGTGATGAACTGGAGTGAACTGAACTTGTTCTGATAATGAGAGTTAAGTTGTCAACACGATTTGGTAAAGGTAGCAATGAGAGGCCATGTAGGAGTACATGGCGGGTTGTCTCATTGGGACCGTCCATAAGAACTGAGTCCTGTGTATGTTGTTCAAGACTAGCTACTACCGCACATTGGGATCCTTAATTGACTCTCTCGACTTACTAGCCGACTTGATCTCTGTCCAGGAGTTGCAACTAGTTTCTGGTGTTAGTAGGATATGCTAGTAGTCTACCGAGTGGCACCCCGTATAGGTGGGCTTGGGACAGACTAGGCATTGTGGCCGGTGCACCAAGCGTAGTACCATCCATCGAGGTGGGCTTGGGAACCTTGTACACATCGTTTGGGGCCGTTGAGGAAACTTCGGTCCGACTTCCTTGCGGGTTCAGTCCCGAATAGGCGATAAACCTGGACTAGAGTCTTGTGTGGTTAGTCAGGTCATGGCCGACTCCCTCTCTGGGCTTCCGCTTGAAGGTTGCCAAGGTGCCTTTTACGAGCACATGGCGGTAAGTGGCGAGAGCATGTGTGACGAAGTACACCCCTGGAGGGTATTCAATCTATTCGAATAGCCGCGTCTACGGATATGGGCTACTTGGATACTTATATGGTTCATCGACAATTTAAAAGGTTACTCATAAAACCTTCAAGACAAGTGTGAGTACCGTGGATGGCACTCTCATAGGAAGACGAGAGAAGATCCATGGTGGTGTATTGTTGTGGTGTTAGTGGACTCGTGTACGCTTCACAGAACTTTTCAAAGTTATGAAAGTGATAGTACATGATAGCCACCGAGTCAAAGTTGGCTTGCTGCATTGAAGCCCAAAACTTCCTTGTTGATACCGATGTATATATAGTTAGTTCTGATGTAAGTCTTGCTGAGTACTCAGTACTCATTGTTGCTTAATTATGTTTTTTCACAGGAGACTCCAGTCTTGCTAGTGGTTTCTATGATAAGATCGATGTTGGTCATTTAGCTTGGGAATCTCGGCCAGAGGCCTAGTTCCTGTGGAGGGACTTGTAGATAGACATGCTTCTTTAGCCTTCTTCTTTTCTAGATGTCTGTACCTAGACATGTTAAGCTTCCCCTTGTTGATTGTATGATTTGTGTGTTGGGTCATGTGAACCCTGCTTGTAATATCACACTCTGTTGGCTCTTATGAGCCTCCTAAATAAATGTTGTGTTGTTGTATGGTTATGTTGTGATGCCATAGTTGTATCTATGCATATCGTGCATGTCATGCGTACGTGTGACATGCAACGATATGTATGGGATTCGACACCTACTTGTGTGCCTTTAATAGTACTCTTTACAGGGAACTGCCTCTTTGTGCTTCCACCGAGCCTTGGTAGCTTGCTACTGCTCCGAACACATTGATTGACCCGCATGTATCCTTCTTTGCTGTTTTGTCTGTCCCTTCGGGGAAATGTCTCGTAGTGTAATGAAGTCCCTATAGCCTTCTACGACTCATCTACGTCCAGTGATGACATTTATGTCCCATGGCGTAATGGAGTCCTTGTAGCTTGCTTTGACTCGTCTACACATGCTAGAGGCCGACACCTGCATTGTTGGGTTATGTATGCATGTTCCTGTATAGATGTGCCACTTGGGTTCTACGACTAGCCATGTCGACCCGGGTTCTTTGTCGTTTGAATGCTAGCGACATATACATACGTGAGCGAAAAGACGCAAACGGTCCCGGCCCAGGTAAGGTGGTAGCCGTGGAGTTAACCGTGCGTGAGGCCGCAAAGTGATGTGATGTGTTACATGCTGGATTCTTATGGCTTAGAATCGGGGTCCCGACACTGGCAGGCCGCCGGCTCAAGTTCTTTTGGACCTGATGAACGAGCTTAAAACTCTGATGGAAACCAAGGTCACTTCTGAAAACCAAGCGGCCCGTAACTCGGAAATCACGAGGTTGCAGGACCAGATGGCCGGAGTCCAACATGAAATCAGTATGTTGAAAGATCAGATGGATGCTGAGTCAGAGCGCCTTAGGGCAAATGCTTTTTTTCCTAGAGTTAGAGTAGCAGTCCGCAGCCGTTCAACGGATGAGGCATCAGTACCGTTGGTCGGATCAATATGAAGCCAGAAATCTTTTTAACACGCCAGGGACGGGACAGAATATACCTTTGATCGTAACCCGGATGGCAGAAGTACCTGGAAGCCGGGCAGTGGTTCAACATCACCAGCCAGACCTGCCCCGCCAGAACCAAACCCCACCGCAATCTTTTTCAATGCCGTCGGGTCATTATTCTAATTCGATGGAGAACATGGTGGCAACAACAACCAGGCTTGATACAATCCCCATCCCCGATGAGGCGCCTTTCGCAGAGGAAGTGCGGAATGCCATTGGATACCTGCAGACGGCGGTGGCCCAACAGCAGAAGTATACCTATAGCCAAAGTCGTGTGCACTCGACCCCCATCCCAAGACGCATCTACAGTCGATGTTACGATTCGACGATGGTTTCTAGCAGTGGTCGACATTGAAACCCGCCGAGAGATGATCGGCCGGCTCTTGATCCTCGTGCATTGTTGGATCAAGCAAGAGACTAGCGAGAGGCGGCGGCTCTGATAGTAGCGATGGTTTATCAGGAAACCATAGTCACACCTTCCATTTTGTTAGGAGCCGGATTATCTTCTAGGGCTATGGGAGTCTCGTGGTTAGTGCCGGCTTTGCGAAACAAGTGCCTACCGAAAGATTTCAAGGGTCCTCGCAAGGTGCCCAATTATACTACTGACCTGCCTCCAGAAGCTTGGATTGAGAGTTATGAATTGGCCATGGAGAAGTTGGATGTTAGCGATGCAGTATGTGCCAAGTATTTCATCATGATGCTGGAAGGGCCGGCTCGCACATGGTTGAAGGGTTTGCCACCCAACACCATTAACTCCTGGGCCGAGTTAAAAGCGAAGATCATCAAGAATTTTCAGGGAACGTGCAAGCAGCCTATGACGATTGTGGATTTGGATCATTGTGTGCAGCGTGAGGACGAGTCGGCTCATCATCGGGTTCGGCATGTCTCAACCATCATCCACTCTTCTGATAACATTACGACATTGCAAGTGGTCTTAATTCTGGAGAAAAATTGCCATTTCACGCCTTTGAAGCAGAAGCTTGGCTAGCTCAAACGCACATGCCAAGACATGGGGGAATTCATGGCGGCTCTCACCTAGTATGCGGACTCTTATAACACAATGGACCCTGGATCCGATGGTGAGAAATTGGCTAAGGGCAAGAAGAATAACAATGGCAAGGGTCAATCACAGAACGGGGGAGGAAACAACAATAATGGCAATGGAGGAAAGCAGAAACACCAGGACGGCGGGTCAGACCTAGTGCCCAGCACCAATACTGGGAATAACCACGGCAAGGGTAATGGCAAGCCGCCTTTTAAACGCAAGCCCACTGACATGGAGGCGATACTAAGTGCTCCTTGTCCGAATCACAGCTGTCCGGATCAATCGTCTACTCATGCTTGGTGGGATTGTTGGATCATGCGTGAGTACCAAAATTACAGCGGTAACCAGCATCAAGGTGGCGGCAGTGGACCATCCGGCGGGTCAGGATCCGGTCTTTCCGGGTTTGGCTTTGGTCCGGGCGGCTCAGGCTCAGGCCATCAGGGCCAAGGGATCAATGAAGGTAATAACCAACAGTATGGCGGTGGAGGCCAGCAACAAAATAACCAGTATGGATACCGTAGTAACTCTAAGCAACTTAATGGAGGGTAGTATCATGTTTTTACAACTAGCCTTGATAAGCGGGACCGGAAGTTGCGCAAGAGGGCGGTTGACGCGACCATGTCATCTCTTCCGCAATATTTGAAGTGGTCTGAGTATGACATAACTTGGAGCAGGGAGGATCATCCACCGCGTGTGGATAACCCGAGGCAATTGGCCTTGGTAGTCGCCCCCCAAGTGGGAGTATATGTTTTCACCAAAGTACTTATGGATGGTGGTAACAACATCAGCATCCTGTATTATGACACTTTCTGCCGGATGAATTTGCTTGACAAGGATCTTAAACCTTCTTCAACAGTTTTTCGTGGCGTGATGCTTGGGAAGTCAGCTTATCCTGTGGGAAAATTTTCTTTGGAGGTAGCTTTTGGTAATGAATTCAATTATAGGGTGGAATCTTTGTGGTTTGAAGTGGTCAAGATCAAGAGTACATACCATGCTCTGTTTGGACGACCGGCTTATGAAAAGTTCATGGCTTGGCTCTGCTATGTTTACTTAAAGCTCAAGATGCCTGGATTAAATGGGACGATCACTATGCATGGTGATCGGAAGATGGCTGCTGAGTGTGAGGAAGGTGCTGCAGCATATGCAGAATCAAGTTGTGCGGAGGCAGAGCTCAAGTTTTACAAGGAAAATGTTGACCCGGAAGACATGACCCCGTTAAAGAAGACTAACACAGAATCTAAGCTACCCCTCAAGTTTGTGGCGGAAGATACCAAGTTAGTGGACTTTGCGCCTGGCGACTCATCATAGCAGTTCACCATCGGGGCAAATATGAATCCCAAATAGGAAAGCGCGCTCATCGAATTCATCCATGAGAATTGGGACATCTTTGCATGGAAACCTTCTGACATGCTGGGTGTACCGAGAGAATTCGTTGAGCACCACCTTAATGTGGATCCTAAGTTTAAACCAGTCAAACAGTTCCTACGCCGATTCAATGAGGAAAGGCAGAAAGCAATTGGATAATAAGTGGCCCGGCTCTTCGTAGCAGGGTTCATTGTTGAAATTTTTCACCCAGAGTGGCTCGCTAACCCAGTGTTGGTACTCAAGAAGAATGGCACGTGGTGTATGTACGTGGATTACACAGATCTTAACAAGGTGTCTCCTATTGACCCGTTTGCTCTCCCCCGCATTGATCAAATCATTGATGCTACGTTAGGTTGTGAGAGTTTGTGTATTATGGATGCTTATTTAGGTTATCGTCACATCAAGATGGCATTTAAAGACCAATAGAAGACGGCTTTTATTACGCCTTTTGATGCCTTCTGCTATGTGCCCAGACGACTTACCAACGTTGTGTGTAGAACTGTCTTCATGGTAAAATTGGGCACAATGTTCATGCTTATGTAGATGATATTGTGGTCAAATCAAGGAAAAAGGAAACTCTGCTGGATGATTTGAAGGAAACCTTTGACAATTTGCAGGCCTACAAGATGATGCTTAACCCGACAAAGTGTCTTTTTGGTGTACCCGCAGGCAAGATTTTGTTTTTTTAGTTTCTGAGCGTGGCACTGAAGCTAACCCAGACAAGATAAAGGCTATTACTTCTTTGTCTAAGCCGGCATGCATCAATGATGTTCAACGCCTGGCGGGTCGTATTGCTGCACTAAGCCGGTTCATAAGCCGCCTGGGCGAGAAAGCTATCCCTCTATATCCGATGATGAAAAAGGCGGATACTTTGTCTGGAGTAAGGCTGGGGATGAGGCGGTTGAGGCGCTCAAGAAGCAGTTAGCTGAGCCGCCGGTCTTGGCTGCTCCGGTTGAGAAAGAACCTTTGCTCTTATATGTGGTAGCTAATAACACGACAGACAATGCCGTGATTGTTGTGGAGCGTAAGGAGGCAGGGAAAGAGTATCCTGTCCAGCGGCGGGTTTACTACATCAGCGAGGTCCTGATAGAATCCAAGCAAAGCTACCCACATTGGCAGAAATTGATTTATGGGGTGTTCATGGCAAACCGCAAGTTGAAGCATTATTTCCTTGGACACCAGATCACAGTGGTTAGCTCTGCCCCGTTGGGAGATATCATCCAAAATAGAGAAGCTACTGACAAGATTGCTAAGTGGGCACTAGAGCTTGGGCCCCTTAATTTGAATTATGTGCCTCGTACGGCTGTCAAGTCTCAAGCCTTGGTGGATTTCATAAACGATTGTACAGAGAGTCAATCACCCGAGGAGAAGCTGGACAACACATACTGGACGATTTACTTTGATGGATCCAGGCAATTGGAAGGCTCGGGGGATGGAGTTGTTTTTACTTCCCCACGAGGTGACAAGTTCTGTTATGTTTTGAGGCAAATGTTTCCTTGTACTAATAATTTAGTAGAATATGAGGCTTTGCTTCATGGGCTCCGGGTGGCAAAGAAGATGAACCTGAGCCGGGTCAAATGACTTGGGGACTCAGACCTAGTAGCTTAGCAAGTCTCTGGCACATGGGACTCAACGGACCCTTGTATAGCGGCTTACTGCCACGCGGTTGATATTATTGTTGGCCATTTCAAAGGTTATTAGGTGGATAACATTGATTGGCGCAAGAACGAGGCGGCTGATGCATTATCCAGGCTAGGGTCTTAGCGTAAGGCGGTGCCGCCTAATGTGTTCTTGGACGTGTTGCATCACCCCTCGGTCAAGCTACCATCGAAGGAAGACATGGCTATACCTGACCTGGAAGGGCTATTGGTGGTGGATCTTCGTGCAATCCCTGATTGGATGTTACTTTATGTGGCATACTTAACCCGTGACAAGTTACCCCAAGATGAGACTCTTGCACAATAGATCACAAGGCGGTCTAAGTCTATGATCATTAACAACAGGGAGTTGCATCGGCGCAGTGTGACTGGTGTTTTTCAGTGTTGTGTTTCTCTTGATGAGGGCCATGAGATCTTGCAAGAAATTCATGCTGGTGATTGTGGTCATCACGCCGGGTCAAAATCATTGGTGGCAAAGGCTTTCTACCACGGCTTCTACTGGTTAACAGCTCGTAAAGATGCGGAAGATTTGGTCAGTAAGTGTGACGGGTGTCAGAAATTCGGGCGATGTGCCTACGTGTCGGCTCAAGAATAATGGATGATTCCAATCACCTGGCTGTTCATAGTCTGGGGGCTTGATATGGTACGACCTTTTAAGAGGTCTAAAGATAAGAAGACCCACCTCTTAGTGTCGGTTGGCAAGTTTACTAAGTGGATTGAGGTTGAGTCGGTTAGTAAGTGTGACGCTACAACAACTGTTCAGTTCATCAAAAAGATGATCTTTCATTTTGCTATCCACATAGTATCATCACTGATAATGGCGAAAATCTGTCCAAGGGGGCTATGAAGGAGTTCTGTGATGAGGAGCATATCCGTTTTGATGTATCTTCGGTTTCTCACCCACAGTCTAATGGTCAAGCGAAGCGTGCTAACCAGGAAATTTTGAGAGGTATAAAACCCTGGCTTATGGTTCCTTTGGAGTGCACGCCAGGTTGTTGGGTGGAGGAATTGCCATCTGTTCTTTGGAGCATAAGAACCACCCCAACAGGTCTACATGCTTTACGCCGTTCTTCATGGTCTATGGCGAAGAAGCTATTCTCCCCAGTGATATTCATCATGACTCGCCCAGAGTGGCAGCTTATGTAGAAGCTAACAATGAGGTGGCGCGTCAGGATGCTTTGGATGCTTTGGATTAAGAGCGGGATCTTGCAACAGCTTGATCAGCAATTTATCAGCAAGACATGCGTTGCTATCATAGCCGCAGGATCAAGATCCGGACGTTCCAAGAAGGCGACTTAGTACTCCGGTTGATCCAAGACCAGTGAGATATGCACAAGTTATCTCCTCCCTTTGAAGGACCATTTGTGGTCAGCAGAAATCTCAACAATCGCTCTTATTATCTCATGGACACACGGGAGAGTGACAAGTCTCGCACTTCTGGCGAAGAGACCAAGATGCCATGGAATATTGCTCACCTTTGGCCATACTATACTTAAGCCGCCAGCCGACTCTCAATGTACATATCCCTATCATTGTACAAACCATCTTTTATGATATAATAAAGTTGACATCCCCATGATTAGGGGCCTCTGCCATTTTCTGCACATTCAAAGTGTCATACAAAGGAGATGATCCTTAATTTGGTCACTTGGGGGATTGTTAAACCCTCTTGGCCAGGCTTTTATTACAAAGGATTTGATCCTTAATTTGGTCATTTGGGAGCTTTCAATCCTATGGGTTAAGCTTATTTACCCTCTTGACCAGGCTTTCCGCCATGTCTGAGTTAAACCTGCCTTTTTGCAACTTGCTACACCGCCATGTGACCCGCCGAACTCTTGACATTTATTCTTGATAAGAGACCCCAAACTTTTGTAATTTATTCTCGCACAAAGACACTAAACTTGTCAAAGTTTAAACGACGACTTTTGGCACGAGAGAGCCGGCTTACAGTGAGCGAGGACAAATTCATCTTGTCTATCGTACCCCCTATGTGGCATGTTCATACTCTTAGCAATGTCAATATTTTAAAGACCCTGAACTTGCTAGGCTTTAAATGATAGATTTATGTCACTCGAGGCCCGATTTACAAGTTTTTTAGGCTTTCTGCCTTGTTTCTTCAGAGACAAAATGTTTTCATAAAAAACAAGTTATCTTCTCCTACCATTCCTTTAAAGCCGACTTAAAGGATGGGACATACAGTGATTTGTTCTTGCAAATACTCTCATGATAAGGTTTTAAATTTTGAAAAAAATCTGGCTTGGCCCATGGAGTATAAGCCGCCAGGCGAGTCAAAACAGTCAAAGTGCTCACATGTCAACACATGAGTTTACAGAGTCGCCAGCAGAGCTTTCAAGTATACCATCAAAAGTGCAAGAACATGCATCTCAGAGTTTTCTACAGCTATTACAAGGCTATTCAAAATCCCCAAGCATTGAAGACTTCAAGTTTTTCAACAAATTTTAACCCGGCGGATTAAACAAGGCGAGGTTACATGATGCAAACTTTTTTCTTTAACTCGCCGCCAGGTCATCCTGTGTCGGGTCTTCGGTTTCCTCGATCTGGAGATTGTCCACATCCCAATTGCAATTGGTCAAGGCTTCAAACATAGCTTCATCGTGCACGATTGGAGATGGGTCAACATCAGGAGCAAAGAAGTGCTTACAACGTTGAGGAATCAGGCTCTTTGCTTCAAAAGTGGGGCCTCAAATCTTCTTGTTATCTTCGGAATAAGCCGCCTTGTACACTAATAGGTCAGCCTCTGCAGTCAGTCGACTTGCAAGAACCCGAGAAGCTTTATGACAGCAAGAGTAATCTGCTTCTGTAAACTCTGAGCCATCGTCCTTGAGTTGAGGAAAACTTTGCATCATTTCATCCGGGGTAAGCTCCATAGCATACGCCAGTGACCGGCTCAAAGCAGCAATTGCGCCATTGCGATCGGCTGATCTCCTTAGTTCCTCCACCTGCAGGGGGATGGTAGACATGGTCTCTAGCACACCCTTCATGAATTTCAGCACACCCCTCTCAGACATGACGGCTTTGATGGTAATTAGAGACCCGGAGTATAACTGTTCTGTTATAGTGTACACAGCCTTGAGCTTCATCAGGCTGTTGTCTGACAGTTGGCGGCTCCATTCACCTACAGGCAAGTCAAGAATTTATAAGCCGCCGGAAAGGATTTTCGACAAAGTATTTTTACAAGGCAAAACAGTGAATGTTTACCAAAGACAGCTCCAATCATGCGAGAGATGTGGCCCTTCAGAGTGTTCAATTCATCAGTTGCCGTTTTGAGCCAGCCCTCTGCATCTTCAACACGTTTAGCCAGTGCGGATTGGGTTTCTTCAGCTGATTTCTTGATAGTTTTAAGCTCCGCTTTGAGTACATCTACCTCACTCAAGGCAATCTGGCATTTAGCTTCAGCCTCTGCCTGACCCGTCTGTTGTAAAGTCAGACTCTTTTTAAGGTTTGCCACAGCTGATTCAATACCAGTCAAGGATTCCTGCACAAAGAAAGTTTATCAGTTTTAAGCCGCCAATCTGGTTCATATAGTTCATATCAAAATTTGGTGCAATATTTAAGTCCCAAGCAGATTGCAAGCAATTTACTTGACACTTGGGGGCTAATGTATCTCAGCTCTTTCCTATAGAGCCAGCTCATTACTTAGGTAATGACCCGGCCCTTGGGGGCTACAATTGGCGCTTAATCTATGATTGAGTGCCGGCTCATTACTTAGGTAATGACCCAACCCTTGAGGGCTACAATTGGTGCTTAATCTATGATTAAGTGTCGACTAATTACTTAGGTAATGACCCGGCCCTTAGGGGCTACACTTGGTTCTTCAGTTATTCTTAAGTGCCAGCTCATTACTTAGGTAATGACCCGACCCTTGGGGGCTACACTTGGTTCTTCAGCTATTCTTGAGTGTCGATTCATTTTTTAGGTAATGACCCGGCCCTTGGGAGCTACATGGTGATTGAATGAAAATTTGCTACATGAATGGAAGACCCAGCTGACCTTTGAAAAAGTCAACTGACTCTTGGGGGATGCATAAGTATATATATATATATATATATATGAAGAGATGAGATAAGTTCAGTACCTCGTGTTTTTTCTTCATCATGGCGACTAGGTTGGCCTCCATGTCTCAACTGGCAAACAGGCGGCTCAAATAACCAATATGCAGTTCGTCAGCAGTAACTTTCTCCAAGTTTGAAAGTTCAGATGGAGTCTTTTCGTCCTTCGAGGGAGCTGCTTCGTCTTCTTTGATATGCTTGGATAGTGCGTGCGAAGGAACTGGAGGTTTGTAAGCTGCCCCTATGATAGAGACCTCTTCATGAGAAGTCACATGTTCAGTTGACGACAGGGGGCTGGGCGACTTAGGAGTAGAATCTGGATGGGCTTCAGGAGCCTCAATGTCCATGGCATCCGGCTCAACCTATGGAGGAACCTCTTCAGGGGCATCTTTGGTTGCTTCAGAAGGCTCGGTATGAGAGTCAGGAATATTGGGTGTTAGGATCTCTGAGTCTTGAACATCAGGAATTGCGGATGACCCGGTCCCCTTCCTTCGTTTGTGTTGAGCCCTTTGAGCAAAGGCAATATTGGATGTGTCAGGATAAGGTATGAGATATTAAATGCTTTTCGGAGCATAGAAATGCTTACCCCGGGTTAATAATAAAAGGAGGCAGCTTTGAGGCGGTTGAATCGCCAGAAGAAGGAGGCGAGTCCTGGAAAAAGTTAGCATTGTTAAATCAGTTAGTAATCTTCAAAAATAGTGTCCAAGCAAGATAAGTTCAAGGCAAGGAAGTACTTCTGTGCATTGTTTCCGAGGGCCCAGTTCGTTTTGTAAGCCGGCTAAAAGGTCTACAAATTCAGTGCTCCGGGTCTGACGTCTGCTGTCATCTTGTTGTTTCTTCAAAAGAAAGTTATGACTCAAGTAAGCAAAAGGATGGGAACTCTTTATCTTCCGTACAGCTCGTCGTACGTTCTTTATTGGTGAGAGATCCAGGTCAGAGGAGACAATGGTTACCTCGGCAACGTTGGCATGGCTTGTTTTAGCTTCTTCCTCTGAGTGGTCTTCATCAATAAGTTGCATAAATAGATGACCAAGGGACTCAAGTTCTACCTATGAATCGTGTAAATCAAATAGTTCTTCAGTTGACTATTTTCTCTTGCGGGTCGATACCTTAGGCTTTGAGGCCTTTGGGACCTTGTTCTTCTTCTTAAGAGTTGATGTCAACAGTTTCTTCCAGAATGAGGAGCCGGCCTACAAGGGACAAAGAATATCAACGGTGAAGGGTTAATAAGGTATGGAGTTAAAAAGAATGGATGAGAGCTAAGATGGAATAACTTACATCCGGAGCCGGGTTAAGAGCAGAGAAGGGGCTCGAGCTAGTCTTGCTGCAGGTGGCTAATGTTTCCCCCAACAGAGGCTTGAAGATGGAATTGAGGTCCTGATCCGTTAAAGGAGTCTGATTGAAGCGTTGAGGGTCATCTACTTTACTAGTATACTGACACATCAAGGCGCCATGGTGGCTTAACGGCAGAATCCTGCAGGAGACCCAGCAGCGGGTTAGATCGACACTTGTCAACCCGTTGGCTAACAGGGCCCTGACTTTGGAGAAGGAGGAGGCATATTAAGCACGTCCGGCGGTTGACATCCGAGCTGGAAGCTATGTATCTATTCTGAGTTGGTAAGGACGGTAACCCGACAGTGGGTTCTCCCCCTATGGTGAAGTATCTTAGTAATAGAACCAAGTTTTATTCCACTCTTTGGGATGACTTGGCAGGATCGCTGCTGGGAAAAGTATGTCTCTCCATCTCTGAAGAGTTACGCCCCCAAGCTCAAGACTTAACCCGTCTGCATTTCAGTTTGGCGGTTGACATAAAACTACTCCTTGAACAATCAAAAGATGGTTCCTCTTGAAGGTAGGCCCTACAATAGGTATGGAATTGGCACATATTGGTGGCAGAGTTTGGGCCAATGTCTTCGGGGTGCAAATTGAAAGCGTGCAAGACGTCCCGAATTTTTTTTACCTGGGCGGAGAGAAACCCCAAAGAAGATGGTATGTGACGATAATGACCTCCCCTTCTTTGGGTTTAGGGGTGGTCTCATTTCCTGGAACCCACCAGTGAATAACGTCCTGAGCCGGCAAAACCCCCATGGTGATGAAATCCTTGAGAGACTCTTCGGTCACTCCCGACTTTACCCAGTTGCAAGTGGATGGAGTCTTTGACATGGCGGCAGCTTAGGAAGCTACGGAAAGGCATGAAGGTTTGGCGTCTTAAAATGCATCTCAACCAAGAGTGATACATCTATAAATGGTGATGGCATTGGGCGGGTTAGTAAAAATTGTGAGCCGCCGAAGCTATTTATGGCAAGACAAAGTGAGCCGGCAGATTTTTGGTGGGTCAAGTTTATCCATGCAGGTTGAAAAATCACAAAGTGTTGAGAAACCGATTCCACAGTTACAACAATGGATTTAAGATCTACGGGAAAGAGAAAAAGGAAAATATTCTATCCCTAAAAAGATTGGCGGAGGAACAGATGGTCGTTATTAAGATTACAACGAGTTGCATATCGGTAATGAGTGTGGCTAGGTACGGAGTGAGCAGCCGCGTGATTTCGGTAGCACTACGAGGCTTTAAGGAAGGCGTTTTTATCCAATCGGTGAAGAACACTCCCGCGAATGGTGATGAACACCAATGAACTCCATGGATTCAACAAAACCCTAATGTAGATCTGATAGGGGGCTAAGTTAGATCATGGAGAGTGCGGTGAATGCGCGGCAGCTCCGTATCATTTTAGGTTGATGTAGCAGCCAGTGTCGATGAAGATGGCGATGACCGAGTGGCACGACTGGCTTCGGCGGCGCGGGCTTTTGGAGGAAGAAGAAGAAGATGTTAGCGGGGGAAAATGAAAGTGATGGCCCCCGCACTTATTTATAAGGACATAATGGTCTTTTGAATGGCCCGGTGTGAGAATCGAGGGAGCACGGTGATGATTATACTAAGGAGATGCCTCGATTTTCAGGTTGGTCCTATTAATTATGAAAGATCCGTTTTGACATTAGAGGAATATTTTTGATTTTTCTAATCAAGTCACGGTGGGTCATGAAGGCTTGTCAGACACAGTGATCACCCATTTTCCACCGGGTCATGAGGATTATAAGAGAAGGCGAGACTCGCCAACCAAAAGACTTGAAGATTCACATGAACTGGCTCAAATCAATGTGGGGCCTAATGTTGGGGATATAACCTAGGGTGAGACCTGCCCAGGTGGGGCCGGGTCATGCGGTTGGCGTCTTACGAAAACTTCAGGAGTAAACGTGGTGAGTGGGCCGGAAGGCCCAGACCCAGAAGGCATGATGTAACCCGGCGCGCTTGAGCCGCTAGGGGCGACGTGTTAGATAAGGCATGTATAGTTAGAGGCGAGGTCGGTTGTCAAGTGTGACCCGGCCCAAACTCTTGGAAGATCAGGGCCTTGACACATGTATATAAGGGCGGGTTACCTGGGTGGCTGAGGCCACGAAACAACTCATCGATAGCTAGGTCAGCGAACTCACTCCCTTTTAATCGATACCCAATTAATACAACACAGAGCAGGACATAGGCTTTTACCTCTTTCCGAAGGGCCAAACCTGGGTAACCCTTGTCTCTCGATTCCGATCAACTCCTTCGAGCTCAACATCTTAGCGATGGCCTCGAACCTAAGTCCTTTCACGAGGACATCTGCCGTGACAAAACCATGACACTAGGCATCTTGGAGCGATGGTAACATGGACACAAGATTTTACCCCTTTGGGGCTCTCTCAAGGAGATAATACCCCACGTCCTGGTTTTGATTGTATTGATATGGGGATAGTACATAGTACATGTATCTACCACGAGATTGTAGTAATGAATATTAGATTGTCTATTGACTAGCCTGGCCCCGGTTTATTTAATACGAGAGGCCTAGGATTTAGAGGAGTCTTTGTCTTGTGTGCCAAGTCTTGTGGAATCTCCCTTGTATGTTTCATGGGCTGCCCGAAGTGGCCCATTAGTGAATCATCATGGGGGTCCTTGGCCCGACCCACTGGTCGGGAGATGACATAGTGAGTACCCCCTAGTCCAAGACATCGTCAGTAGCCCCCTGAACTGGTCTTCAAGTTGAGGACGCTCCTCGGTTATTTCGAATAATTCTTCGTCTTCGATCATGAGTCTTGAAAACTAGTTCAACAAATCTTCCCATGTCCGATCTTGAGGATCGTCGAGCTAGAACCGAAGAGTTTACATGTCGGGCATCCGAGGAGCCCCTTGTAATTTTTTACTCCACACCTAGGGTTTGAAGTGTTTCCCGTGCGGCGGCGGCCTCTTGCGTTCGAGGCCCAATGCCTAACTACATCCAAGGCGTCTTTTCACAGCCAAGATCCAACACTATTCGTCATTCAAGGTATCCTTTTGTGTCCGAGCTCCAACGCCGGACTGCATCCAAGGTGTATTTTCTTAACCAAGCTCCAACGCTGGTCGGCATGTGCAACTTCTCGAGCATGCGTTGGCTTCCCGTGAAGAGGAACGGTTTGATGCAGCAAAGTAGATAAGTATTTCCCTTAGTTTTTGAGAACCAAGGTATCAATCCAGTAGGAGATAAAAGTGAGTCACCAATAGATGTACCTGCACAAAGAATCAAACTCTTGCACCCAATGCTTTAAAGGGGTTGTCAATCCCTTCACGGTTACTTGCAAGGATGAGATCTAATAGAGATACATATAATAGGATGCTTGAACGGAAAGTAAAACTAAATGTAAAAATAGGGCAACAAGTATTTTGGTATTTTTGGCTTTAGATCTGAAAGTATAATATGGAAAATAGACCCGGGGGCCATAGGTTTCACTAGATGGCTTCTCTCATGATGGCAAATATTACGGTGGGTGAACAAATTACTATCGAGCAATTGATAGAAAAGTGAATAATTATGAAGATATCCAAGGCAATGATAATGCATATAGGCATCACGTCCATGACAAGTAGACCGAAATGATTCTGCATCTACTAGTATCACTCCACACATCGACCGACTCCTACCTGCATCTAGTGTATTAAGTTCGTGAAGAACACAGTAACACATTAGGTAAGATGACATGATGTACAGGGATAAAATCAAGCAATATGATGAGAACCCCACCTTTTACCCTTGATGGCAACAATAAAATACGTGCCTTGCCACCCCTACTTTCTCACTGGGTGAGGACACCGCAAGATTGAACCCAAAACTAAGCACTTCTCCTATTGCAAGAATTACCAATCTAGTTGGCCAAACCAAACCAATAACTCAAAGAGACTTGCAAAGGTATGAAATAATGCATAAAAGAATTCAGGAAACACTCAAATAATATTCATGGATAATCTGAACATAAACCCACAATTCATCAGATCTCGAAAAACAGACCGCAAAAGAGTATTACATCAGATAGATCTCCATGAAGATCATGAAGAACATGGTATTGAGAAGCAAAGAGAGGGAAGAAGACAACTAGCTACTAGCTATGGACTCATAGGTCTGTGGTGAACTAATAACGCATCATCAGAGGGGCAATGGAGTTGATGTAGATGCCCTCCGTGATCGAATCCCCCTCCGGCAGATTACCGGAAAAGGCTCCAAGATTGGATCTCTCGGGAACGGAGGCTTCTGGCGGCGGAAAAGTTTTTTTGTGGCTCCCTTTTGTAATGATGGAATATTTGGGAATTTATAGGCCGAAGATTAGGGTTAGGGGAGCTGTCATGGGCCCACAAGCCTTCCCGGCGCGGCCTACCCCCCTGGTCGCACCCCTAGGGCTTGTGGCCCCACGGTGGCTCCTCTGCCTTGGTTCTCAAGTCTCATAGATTCCTTTTGTTCCAGAAAAATTCCTTTCAAAGGTTTCATTCTGTTTGGACTCTGTTTAATATTCCTTATCTGCGAAACTCAAAAACAAGGAAAAAACAAAAACTGGCACTAGGCTCTAGATTAATAGGCTAGTCCCAAAAATAATATAAAATATCATATTAATGTATATAAAACATCCAAAACGGATAATATAATAGCATGGAATGATCAAAAATTATAGATACATTGGAGACGTATCAGCATCCCCAAGCTTAATTCCTGCTCGTCCTCGAGTAGGTAAATGATAAAAACAGAATTTTTGATGTGGAATGCTACCCAACATATTTATCCATGTAATATTCTTTTTTGTGGCATGAATATTCAGATCCGTAAGAAGAGTTTCAAAACAATATTCTAATGTTGACAAAGAAATAGTAATACTTCAAGCACACCAACAAGGTAGTCGTGTCCTTTCGAAATAACATGGCCTTAGAAAGTCATCCCTACAAAATCATATGGTCTGGCTATGCTCCATCTTCCCCACACAAAGTATCTAAATCATGCACAACCCTGATGAACAAGTCAAGCAATTGTTTCACACTTTTGGTGTTCTCAAACCTTTTCAACTCTCACACAATACATGAGCATGAGCCATGGATACAACACTATAGGTGGAATATAATATGGAGGAGGTGCAAAGGGAAAAGGAGAAGATAGTCTCACATCAACTAGGCGTATCAATGGGCTGTGGAGATGCCCGTCAATAGATATCAATGTGAGTGAGTAGGGATTTCCATGCAACAAATGCACTTAGATCTATAAGTGTACGAAAGCTCAAAAAGAAAACTAAGTGGTCATGCATAATGAATATCCACTAGTTATATGAAAGTGACAAAATAGGAGACTCTCTATCATGAAGATCATGGTGCTACTTTGAAGCACAAGTGTGGAAAAAGTTAGTAGAAATTGTCCCTTCTCTCTTTCTCTCATTTATTATTATTATTTTGTTGGGATTCTTTGGCCTCTTTTATTTTTTTGTTTGGGCTTCACTGGCGTCTTTTATTTTTTGTAAAGTCCGGATACTCATCCCAACTTGTGAGGGAGTCATAGCCTCCATCATCCTTTTATCTCATGGGACAATGCTCTATTAATGAAAAATAATCACACTTTTATTTACTTAGAACTCAAAGAAAGAGGAACTACAACTCGATTCCTATGACAAGATATGACTCTATGTGCAATATGAAGTGATGATGCAAGTCATAGAAAAAAAATACATGGTGGAAGTTGCATGGCAATATATCTCTGAATGGATATGGAAATGCCATAATAGGTAGGTATGGTGGCTGTTTTGAGGAATATATGGTGGCTGTTTTGAGGAAGGAGGGTTTGGTGTACCGGCGAAAGTTGCACGGTACTAGAGAGGCTAGCAAAGGTGGAAGGGTGAGAGTGCGTATTATCCATGGACTCAACGTTAGTCTTAAAGAACTCACATACTTATTGCAAAAGTCTATCAGTTATCAAAAAAAGCATTAGATGCATGCTCCTAGGGGAGAGGTTGGTAGGAGTTAACCATCGCGCGCTCCCAACCCTCACACAAAGGTCGACAATCATTAAACAAATCATGCTCTGACTTCATTACATAACGGTTCACCATACGTGCATGCTATGGGAATCACAAGCTTTAACGCACGTATCTCTTCCAATTCACGACTACTCGGTAGCTCGACTCTCATATTACCATCCCTATTATCTCAAAACTATATGCAAGGAATCAAACTTCTCATAGTTTTTAATGCACTTAATATGAGTTTTTATTATATCCCTCTTGGATGCCATTATATTAGGACTAAATTCATAATCTAAACAAATTACCATGCTGTTTTAAGAAACACTCAAAATAATATAAGTGAGGAGTGAGAGTTCAATAATTTCTATAAAATATAACACCACCATGCTCTATAAAGATATAAGTGAAGCACTAGAGCAACATTGCCTAGCTCAAAAGATATAAGTGAAGCACATAGAGTATTCTAACAAATTCATGATTCAGCGTGTCTCTCTCAAAATATGTGTGCAGAAAGGATGATTGTGACAAACTAACAAGCAAAGCCACATATCATACAAGACGCTCCAAGCAAAACACATATCATGTGGTGAATAAAAATATAGGCTCAAGTAAATTTTCTGATGGATTGAAGACGAAAGAGGGAATGCCTTCCGGGGCATCCCCAATCTTAGGCTTTTTGGTATCCTTGAATATGACTTGGGGTCCCTTGGGAATCCACAAGCTTAGGCTCTTGTCACTCTTTATTCCATAGTCCATCAAATCTTCACCCAAAACTTGAAAACTTCACAACACAAAACTCAACAGAAAACTCATGAGATCTGTAAGTATAAGAAAAATAAATCATCACTTTAGGTACTTCTGTGAACTCATTCTTTATTTATATTTGTGTAATACCTACTGTATTCTAACTTTTCCATGACTCAACAGAAAACTCATGAGATCTGTTAGTATAAGAAAAATAAATCATCACTTTAGGTACATCTGTGAACTCATTCTTTATTTATATTTGTGTAATACCTACTGTATTCTAACTTTTCCATGACTCATACCGCCCGAAACGACCCATAGATACATCAAAATAAGCAAACAACACAAAGAAAACAGAATCCGTCAAAAACAGAATAGTCTGCAGCAATTTGTAAACATCGAATACTTATGGAACTGTAAAAATTCCGAAAAATTAGGAAAATCAGGGAAATTTGTATATCAATCTTGTGTAAAAATTTCAGATCAATTCGATGCTCTGAACAATTTGGAAAATTCCTGGACAGAGTGCAAAAGTTTCTATTTTTTAGCAGGATCAAATCAACAACTACCATAGATCACCCCAAAGGTTTTACTTGGCTCAAACACTAATCAAAAAACGAAAACATAATTACTACAGAAGTAATAATGTGACAAACACACCAAAACAGAAGCAAAAAGCAGAAAACAAAATAAAATCGGGTTACCTCCCAACAAGCGATATTGTTTAGCGCCCCTAGCTAGGCAAAACGCAATAGATCTAGGTGTTGTCATCTTTAGTAAACAACCCAAACTTGATAAATCCATCCAAAGATTTCCTAACTAGATCCATCCTTTCCTTTATTTATTTTCTAGTAGAAGAACTTAAATCATGAAAGGGTCTGTGGCTAGTGATTTTAACATTCATAAACCCGTAGTCTAGATCATCACCATAAATATCATCATATAACACATGTATCTTATTTCTAAGAGGTTCTTTAACCATATTTTCTAGCAAGTCATCCTCATACCCTTCCAAAATCCCCCTAGTAATCCAATCAAATTTCTCATAGGTTTCATGATATAGGGTGTGAGTTATTTCCGCGTAGCGAGCTCTCTTCCTAAGGTTTTCACTATAAGATCCCTTCACGGTTACTTGCAAGGCTGAGATCTAATAGAGATAGATATAATAGGATGCTTAAACGGAAAGTAAAACTAAAAGTAAAAATAGGGCAGCAATTATTTTTGGTATTTTTGGTTTTAGATCTGAAAGTATAATATGGAAAATAGACCCGGGGGCCATATGTTTCACTAGATGGCTTCTCTCATGATGGCAAATATTATGGTGGGTGAACAAATTACTGTCGAGCAATTGATAGAAAAGCAAATATTTATGACGATATCCAAGGCAATGATTATGCATATAGGCATCACGTCCATGACAAGTAGACCGAAATGATTCTACATATACTACTATTACTCCACACATCGACCGACTCCTGCCTGCATCTAGAGTATTAAGTTCATGAAGAACAGAGTAACGCATTAGGTCAGATGACATGATGTAGAGGGATAAACTCAAGCAATATGATGAAAACCCCATCTTTTTACCCTTGATGGAAACAACACAATACGTGCCTCGCTACCCCTACTTTCTCACTGGATGAGGACACCAAAAGATTGAACCCATAACTAAGCACTTATCCTATTGCAAGAATTACCAATCTAGTTGGCCAAACCAAACCAATAACTCGAAGAGACTTGCAAAGATATGAAATCATGCATAAAAGAATTCAGGAAAGACTCAAATAATATTCATGGATAATATGAACATATACCCATAATTCATCGGATCTCGACAAACACACCACAAAAGAGTATTACATCGGATAGATCTCCATGAAGATCATGAATAACATGGTATTGAGAAGCAAAGAGAGAGAAGAAGCCATCTAGCTACTAGCTATGGACCCGTATGTCTGTGGCGAACAACTCACGCATCATCGGAGGGGCAATGGAGTTGATGTAGATGCCCTCCGTGATCGAATCCCCCTTCGGCACATTACCGAAAAAGGCTCCAAGGTTGGGTATCTCGGGAACAGAGGCTTCTGGCGACAGAAAAGTGTTTTCGTGGCTCCCTTTTGTAATGATGGAATATTTCGAAATTTATAGGCCGAAGATTAGGGTTAGGGGAGGTGTCGTGGGCCCACAAGCCTGCCCAGCGCGGCCTACCCCCTGGCCACGCCCTAGGGCTTGTGGGCCCACTGTGGCTCCTATGTCTTGGTTCTCAAGTCTCGTAGATTCCTTTTGTTTCAAAAAAATCCTTCCAAAGGTTTTATTCCGTTTGTACTCCATCTAATATTCCTTATCTGCGAAACTCAAAAATAAGGAAAAAACAGAAACTGGCACTAGGCTCTAGATTCATAGGTTAGTCCCAAGAATAATATAAAATAGCATATTAATACATATAAAACATCCAAAATAGATAATATAATAGCATGGAACGATGAAAAATTATAGATACATTGGAGACATATCAGCATGCGAGGTGTCATAGATTATTTCGGTCTTTGAAAAGGTTGGACGTGTTCGGCCAAGCTTAATGCCGGCAATGCCCTCTATTGATCCAACCGCCTACATCCGAGCTTTACATCAGATTGCTTCATAAATAGTGCACCACCTTGGTAGTGGGCTGATTTCTTGTGGAAATAATTTCCAATCACTCCAATTTATTTACTACTGAGATTTATGGCTGGTAGCACTCAAGGTGTGTGTCGGCCTATAACCCGAGATGCACCTGAAGGAAAATAGAATAATGAAAATAAAACCACTAATCCCAATAGCCCCTGAGACTTAGGTTGATTTGCAAAATTCGCCTGAGGATCAAGTTCTTGCTCGGCGGCACAAGTTAGGGATGTAAACACGGTACATGGTAGTTTCCGAGACTCGGGTTGGGTGGAGCGGACCAACCTACGGATCGAATCTCCTGGGAAACAATATTGCACTTTGGATTTGCTACATTGAATGGGTAACGCCGTAGCCCCTAAGCCTTAATTTAGGTACGGGTGGTCGAATTAAGGATCGATATTTGTTTGACACAAACTTTGTTACGTTCGACATAATTTATGTGTGATGATTCTATGTATCCAAGTACTTTACATCATTAATGCTTGGATCCGCATTGTACAAGACTTTGTTGACCGGCCGTTGGTTTCAACCTCCTCGGCCAGTAGCCAAGGAGTGTCTGTCCTACTTTATAAAGCCTTTATAAGGACAAAGATTTACGACAAATAATTCAATCCAGCCATACGGTTTGTAAGCAAAGGTACGCGAAGAGATATGTTATATTAGTTATTAAACATAAGAAACATCTTTTGGAAAGATAGTTCATTTATAAGTTCCTTTCCCAGGATATCATGTTGACCATGATCGTAAAACTTCAACTCCGATCAATGTGGGAAGAAAATATTGAGGATTTATTTCGGGGAATGTTCCCTAACTCTGTGGTCTTTATTGAACTGAAATTTTCACTTGCGTCATTGCCGACCAATTATTTTCTTAAGATGGCTAGCTTTCAGCTTCACCCAGTCTGAGGTACTAACTCAGATGACCCAGGAGTAACAATCATAGAGGTGCTCCCTTTACCCCCTAGCCGAACAATCGGTAACGTACACTACAGGAATCAACAACTTTGCCGTCAGCCATCCCGGACGGCAAAAGCATGCATGACGGACGGCAAAGGCTTTGCCGTCGGCTAGCAGACGGCCAACCGTCCGGCGGAATGAGCCATGGTAAAGGGCGCTTTGCCATCTGCTGGCAGACGGCAAAGATCCTTAGGTCTTTGCCGTCCGCCAGCGAATGGCAAAGACCGTGGACGACACCCGCCACGTGGCAGCTTTGCCGTCTGCTAGCTGATGGCAAAGACCTTTGTCGTCGGCCAGCAGACGGCAAAGTGGCTATATAGCCCCTATTTTTTCACGAGTCATTCATAATAGTTCCGGCACACGGTTTGCACATTTTGTTTTCATGAGTCATTCATATTAGTTAGTGATGAAACGAACATTACGTGCATGATTTGGCTAATATGCAGGAGAAACTTACCATGAGGAGCTCGTATAGGGCCCGGTGAGACGCGTCGTTACGGTTCCTCTCCTCCTCCAACATCCTAGCCGTCCTCTCCTCCATGTCCCTCTCCCTCTGTGCCGCCTGACTGTTTGCCTCCGTCAGAAGCTCCTGGGCCCTAGCCTCAATGGCGAGCTCCATTGGCCGTGGACGAGGCCTTATCTCAGGATCAGAGCTCGTCTAGCGCTTCTTGATCTCCGGAAAGTTTTAGGACAACGTATCAGTCCATCCCCAATGGCTATCGAGCCATGGGGCCTCCCACCACCAGATATCATCACGAGCTCTAGATCAAAAGGTCTCTGGCTCGGGTTGAAGTCCTCCCCTTTCCTCGCCTTCCCCTCATATCTGTACCTCATGAGCTTGTTGTGGGAGGAGATGTTGCCGAAGCTCTCTGGATGATCGAGGTCATCCTCATAGAATGCCTTGGCCTTCTTGTACGAGGCAGTATGGGCCATGGCATAGAGGTCGAACAGATGTGGCACCTCCTTCTTGTTTTCTCGCGCCTAAAAGAGAGGAACAAAATATTAGTTAAGGGCTCAAGCTAGCATGAAGAATGAAATTGCATGAATCATGAAGCAAACCACATACCCAGTGATCCCCGTACTCAAACAGGTTGGAGCTCCCTTGATGGTGTGGCACACCTTTCATTTGGGCACGCTTATCCTTGGCCTTGTTGTGTTCGGCTAGCCATTCGAGAGAGCCCCACTCATCCACCAATGCCTCCCAACAGTCCATCCTATCCGCACACCATCTTGGGGGCACCTAAGTTAGACAAGAGAAATTTCAGTGCTACGCCTATGAATAAAATCAAGGAAACTAAGTACAAGGCCTTAAGAATAGATAATTACCTTCATTAACTTTTCCTTACTCAGATAATTTTTGCGACACTTCTTCTTGGCCCTCTTAATGTTAGTCGAGGCGTAGTAGTCTCGAATAGCCTGCACCCGAGCCTCGTGTCGTAAGTTCTGAAGTAGGCGCTTGCACTCGGCTACAAGAACAACAGCCGCTTTCGCCTCGTGTTCCTCAAGACACCTGTAGAAGGTCTGCAATCAAACAATACAACACTGATTAGTACAATCACTAGGTGTTATTGATTTTTAATTTTGTAAAGGAGAAATTACCCAAAACCGACGGATCACAATGGCAGCCACCATCTCGCACAAGACACCGTCGACCATCTCCTCCGGCGGGGCCGAGGCATCCATGTACAGCTCCCAGGTCAGTGCTACCTGTGGAACCTCACCCTCACCAGGCAACTGGACCTTCCCCAGGAAGTGGTGCCGGAGAAGCACACCAAGGACCTGGTTGGGCCTGCGGACACCATGCTCGTGTTTCCAACCCCTGCAGTATGACAAGGCCAACACATTAGATATTAATTTGAAGAAACATGAAGGAAAAAGGTTAAAAAAGAGTAAATGCACTTACTTCTCCGCATTAGGCTCAATCAACCACCTTTGATCATGGGTTGTTGGCACGGGCGGGAGCTTTGTACAACCACGCTGGTAGACCTTCTTGCCCTCCTCAACCAGCTCGCTCTCGCTATAGGTGTCCTCAGACAAGTTGTCTGCATACAGTGTACCAGCGCTCTCCGGAGTTGTTGGGGTGGAATAATAGCACCCTCCCAGCACGCGCCGAGGAAGGAGGCTCAGAGCGCTCTCGACCCGCGCCCACCATCTGTCAACACCTGCAATGACAAAGAGTGAACGAAATGAGTTCAACATAAAAAATTGAATACCTAATAACATAAACTAATTAATAATATATATGTACATAATAATAATTGAATACCTCACATTACTAATATTAATCTTCATCGTCTATATATGCTCCGGGATCAATAAATGCATAATCATCATCACTATCAGTAATGACGTGCTCATTAGCATCATCAATAAATGCATCAACATGTGGAAGGCCTCTATGTAATTGGTCAAGCATTGATAGGTCATCCGCAGCAGTAACCCCTTATTCTTCCGTCTCTTGTTGTTCCGGCTCAGGGGTGAAGTCGGATTCACTTTCGCTGTCGACCTCAATGTTCTGGGGTGAAGTAGAGCGGTTCTTGAAACGTATTTTTGGAAACACGTGTTTCTTGGAAGAATTCTCCTTCATATGTGTCTGGGTTAATGTGAGGTTCATAATCATCTTCATTGAGGGGAGGTGGTCTAAGATGTGGCGGCACATCATAAACGACATGCCAACCTTTTTGATTTGGATCCGTTTGGCAGGCCCACGGTAGATAAAAAACTTGGGTCGCCTGTTGAGCCGTAATATAGACATCGGGAACATCTAAATGGGTGCTTTGTTTGATTTCGACTAACCCTATATGTTCATGAGTCCTTCTAGTCTCCTTCGGCTAGAAGCAATAACATTTGAAGACTACGACATTTGGTGGGTTTTCACCAAAGAATTTAAGTTCATAAATTGTTCAACTCTTCCATAATACTCGACCCCTCCTTCGCCGACAACGGAGACACAACAATTTGTAGACTTTCGATCGGCTATAGATAGCTCTTTGCCAAAAGTACGAAAGTGATACCTGTTGATGTCGTATTTGTCAAATGAATGGACCTTATAGTCAAAACCATTAGCGATTTGTCTCAATTCAGAGTCCATAGACTCTACATTAGCCTACAAGTTTAATACGAAAGGATTGTTGCTAGCCGCAAACTAGGCGAAGAAATGAAATCATCTAATGGAAATTACCGTTTGCTTCAACCAAGAGATGAAACCGGGATAGCCGCCTCCATGCTTTGCCTGAAGCTCATACTCTTCGATGGAATCCTTTTGGATCACCGCTCCATTCGAGAATTTGGCGACGTATCGATTGTCTCACATATCCGGGAATAAGAGCATTTCAAAGGAATTAGAAGTTGTGAAACAATGTACCGAGAACTTACTCGATGTACAGCCGCACTTCTGTTAGGTTGTTGAAGATATACAACAAAATGGTCCGCCGTTCTTCGACATCCAACGCTATTGCTTTTGAAGCACCGGCTGGTGCGAGCTTCCCTTTGAATAGGTTGAGGTTGGATTGACCTTTTTCACGGTCGCCATCATTGTATCGAGGCTTTGGATTATGCAAATGACGATTCTTGTCTTTGTAGTGTGCTGTCATGAAGTTTGCCGCCTCCTCAGGCCATCGATGCTTCAACTCTATGATTATTTTTAATTTTGCTCGAAGCGTCTTCTACATCCTCTCAGTTGCAAAGCACCAACGATTTTGCATGCCCCCCACCCAATTTTGCCTCGGTCGGGAGATGCAAAATCAAATGCTGCATTGGATTAAAGAAGCCCGGTGGAAAGATCTTTTCTAACTTGCAAATCAACTCTGGCACCAACTCTTCCAGTTTGTTTAGCACGTCAGGCGATAGTTCTTTTGCACAAACAGCACGGAAGAAATAGCTCAGCTCTGCTAGTACTAGCCATTCATCCTTAGGGATAAAGCCACGCAATATCACCGGCATTACCCGCTCAAGCCATATGTGCCAATCATGACTCTTGAGACCAAATATTTTCAATTTGTCAAGACTCGCTCCCCTCTTTAGATTCGCTACATACCCATCGGGGAACATCAACTGCATTTTCACCCACAAGATCATTTCCCTCATAGCTGGCCTTCCAAGATTGAACCATGCCTTTTGCTTCCTCCAGTTCTTCTTTCCTTTCGGTTGTCGAATGTTTTGTAACGGTCTATCACATAGAGCCTCCTGGTCGACTCTAGCCTTAGGATTATCCTTCGACTTCACCTCTATTTCGAACAATGTACCAAAAAGGGCCTTCGCCATATTCTTTTCAGTGTGCATCACGTAAATGTTGTGTGGGCAAAGGAGGTCTTTAAAGTAAGGCAGATCCCACAAACATATCTTGTGAGTCCAGGTGTGTTCCATATTATACCCTTTGAAATACCCTGGACGATCTGGATCTGGATCGAGAGTGTTTATCTGATCCAGGATTTGTTGGCCTGTCAACGCAGGTGGTGCAGTGTTTTTGACAACTCTACCTTTGATGAAATTCTTCTTGTCTTTTCTGAACTTATGGTCAGGATCCAGGAACTGTCTATGCATGTCGAAGCAAGAAAACTTGCGACCCGCCTGCAGCCAACGGAACTCAAGAGCTGCCTTGCATGTGGGGCACGGAAACCTTCCATGCACACACCAACCAACCAATAGTGCATATGCTGGTAAGTCATGCAACGAGTACATGTACCACACATGCATTTTGAAGTTCTTTTTGGTAGCGACGTCATATGTCTTGATCCCATTATCCCAGGCTTCTTGCAATTCATCCTTAAGCGGCTGCATGTACACATTCATATTCTTCCCCGGATATTTGGGCCCTGGAATTATCAACGTCAGGAAAATGTTCTTTCTTTTCATAATCTCTCCAGGGGGAGATTGAGTGGAATGACAAATACAGGCCAACTGCTGTATTGTGCTGCCGTCATACCATACACATTGAACCCATCTGTGTTGATGGCAACTCGAGGATGCCTTGGATTTGCCTCTTTATCCTTATGTAATGCATGTAAGTGCTTCCATGCAAAAGCGTCTGAAGTGTGTCCCAACACCGGATTCCTATGTGCATCTAGTTCTGTTCTTTTGCCCGAATTATGCCACAATATCTCTCTGGCCGTCTCTTCGACCATGAAAAGTCATTGAAGTCTTGGTATAATTGGCACATACCGAAGAACATTAATGGGGATTTTGGTCTGACTCTTCTCACCCATACCGTTATCTACCAGAACATACCTGGAAGCATTGCAAGTGGGGCAATAGTTCAAGCTCGCATACTCAAGCCTAAATAAGGCACATCCATTCTCACAGGCATCTATCTTCTCATAGGGTATCTTAAGCGCACGTAGGATTTTGTCCGACTGGTACAGGTTTGCTAGCAATACATGGCCTTTGGGTAGAAAGCGTCCAAATATCGTCATCATCGCGTCGTATCATTCTCTACACAGGTTGAACTGAGCCTTCAGAGCCATTACTTGGGCGATGGCATCCAGTTGACAAAGCTTAGTGTGCTCGTGGAGAGGACATTTTGAAGACTCCAACATTTCATAAAAGGCCTTTGCAGATTCCTCCATCTCATCGTCCGAATCCCGAGCATCATCAAAGTCTTGCACCATGTCTTCGATCCCGATACCATGCTCGTCGGTGCAACGACGAACCACCTTAGCTCTGGCACGTTGGGCAGACTCACCATGAAATGTCCAGACCATATAATTAGGCGTAAAACCCCACTTCTGCAGGTGTTTGATCATTTCAAACTCTGACTTCTTCTTACAATTGTCGCAATCGACACAAGGGCACCAGGTTGTTTTATGTCCATTTGCAAATGCGACTCTCACAAACTCCTTGGCTTTTGTTATCCATTCACGGATCATGTCTTTCTGACGAGTGTGACCAGTGTACATCCACCCACGATCACTCATCTTGCCTAGATACTGGACACACACAAAATATATACATAATTCAACAAACCATATTCATCAATTAATAGAGTTTGTTAGCTTTATTACGTCGATGCAACCTAGACACTATTACGTAAAGATAGGTCCTAATCCCACCCGAGTATGTGTAGATTGGGTCCATTTTCCCATGCTCCGCTCCGGATCCGACGCACAATTTCGGCAGCACCTCCCTGTTGTTCTCCTGATACACGTCTCGG
Organism: Hordeum marinum; assembly: GCA_022496015.1. Taxonomy (NCBI): domain Eukaryota; kingdom Viridiplantae; phylum Streptophyta; class Magnoliopsida; order Poales; family Poaceae; genus Hordeum; species Hordeum marinum. The sequence continues at coordinate 211,649,420 of CM039672.1, read as the reverse complement.
CAATAAGCAGAGAGGATGTGTACCCGTAGAACAACAGGGAGGCACTAACGAAATTCTGCATCGGATCCGGAGCAGAGCATATGGGAAAACGAACCCAATCTACACATAGTCGGGTTGTCCATGGATAACGTTGGATAGATCGAAAGAATCAAGGTTATAAATATGCTAATGAATGCATATTTATAGATGCAACCCTTTCGAACGGGAGACGCATAGTGGTCACGCATACTGATGATTGAAGACACCTATAGCTAGCAAGTTTCATCGGCACGAAGACCGAAACAGAGCAAATTTTTTAAGGGTGTCGGGGGAGAAGATGTCATTTGTGCTCACCAACGAACGCAGCAGGGGAGCTCGTCAAATGCACGGGGAGGTCGTCGAACAACTGCACATTGAAATTCACCCGATCAACACAAAATATGAAGTTTTTATAACAAAATAGGAAAATATGTGACCTAGCTCATAATTTACAAAACTATGACCTCCTCGGCCTCACGAAGGTCGAAGAGCACCTTTTTGGTCAACAGGAGGCAGAACAGGTGTTGGGGGTCGGGGGCTAGTGGAGTCGGGGGCCGGTGGCTTTGGTGGTCGGGGGTCGATGGTGTCAGTGGTCGGGGGTCGGTGGCATCGGGGGTCGGTGGCGTCGGAGGTTGGGGGTTAGTGGCGTCGGTGATCGGGGGCTCTTCTCTTCTTCTTCTTCTTCTTCTCCTTCTCCTTCTCCTTCTTCTTCTTCTCATCTTCTCCTCATCATCTTGTTCTTGTTCTTGTTCTTGTTCTTCTTCGTCTTCTTTTTGCACTAACCTAATAAACCTAAACTAACACTAACGTAATTAACACTAACGTAATAAACCTAAACTAACACTAACCTAACTAACACTAACCTAAACTAACACTAACCTAATTAACACTAACCTAATAATCTAAACCTAAAATAAAATAAAAAAATAGAAAAAAGAGGAGCTTACCAGAGGGGGCGGGGTAGGGGGCGTCGGGGAGGGTTGGGGAGCGCTGGGGAGGGCCGGGGAGCGTCGGGGAGGGCCGGGGAGCGCCGGGGAGGGCCGGGGAGCACCGGGAAGGGCCAGGGAGCACCGGGGAGGGCCAGGGAGTGCTGGGGCGGCGGTGGCGGCCAGGCGGTGGGGACAGGATCCCTCGGGTGCCTGGCAGCGGCGGGTGGCAAGGCCGGAGGGGGCGCAGGGGGGCCGCAGGGCACCGACCGGGCCGATGGGGCAGCAGGCGCGGGCGGCGGGCGACGGTGGGGACGGGGCCACAGGGTTCCGGGGCGGTGGGGCGCAGGAGGGCCCGGGCGCGGCGGCGGGGGCGACAGGGCGGCAGGGGCGACGGGGCGGCGGGGCCGCCGGGGGGTGGTGGGCCGGTGGAGCAGTGGGCTGGTGGGGCGACGGGGCAGCGGCATGCGTGCGGTGGGCGACGAGGAGGAGAGGGAGAGAAACAGAGAGAGAGAGAGTCGGGCCGGGGTGGCGCGCTGCCGTTAGTTAAGTCCCCTCTTTGCCGTCCGCTAGGAGACGACAAAGGAGGTTTGTCGTCCGCTAGCAGACGGCAAAGAGGGGGGCCGTTAGGTTAAGTTGTAAGCGGCTCGTCAGTGGGGCCCCCTCCCTCTTTGTTGTCCGCTAGATGACAGCAAACCTCCTTTGCCGTCCGCTAGCAGACGGCAAAGAAGTGGCTGATGGCAAAGAGCATCTTTGTTGTTAGCTAGTTGTTTGCCGTCCGTTTTCTGGAAACGGATGGCAAAGAGCTTCTTTGTTGTCCACCAGCTGACGGCAAATAACTGACTGACGACAAAGATGTTGTTTCCACTAGTGGTAGGGGGTAAGCACAGGAGCCAGACGACCTAGCTTGGCCAAAATCTTAAGTCAAATTGATGCATATTTATGGCTTTTATAACAATGATTATGGAAGGCAACACTCGCATTTTAAATACAAATGGTTTTATGCTATATGCTATTTTGACTCTTTTGTGACTGTTTATAATTTGAAAGTGTCCTATCATCAGCTTCCACCCCTTTCTAGACGCCACGCATGGTGTTTCCGTACAAACAAGACAACCCTTAGCCGACGTCTCGGTGCCCGGAGGCGGTTTTGTTAATTGAAACAAGGCAATCAGATATTCGGGCTTTATAACTTTCACTTAGTCAAGGAGCATATGTTTGGGGGCACGTTAATAGCCTCCGGTATACGTTGACTTCTCGGATTATTCGAGGTCAAACCACCCACAACTTGGCCTTTTCAAGAAAGAACGGCCCTTCGTTTTACTCAGATAACCTCAGTCGGCTATATTTGGTTGAAGACCGCCTATGGTTCGCTGATTGATTTACGTTTGTTGTGACAGTCGGCTTTCTGCTTTTCCAACTAAGACACTTAACCTGTTAAACCGGAAGTGACAATCGCAGTGGTTCTCCCTTTACCTCTTAGCCGAACAAAATGGAAACGTAAGGGGTAAGCACATGAGCCAGGCAATCAAGCTATAGACCAAAGACACAACTCGAAATCAATGCATATAGATGCGAAATACCGAGGACATTTTGCCGAAGACTGCATGGAGTACCTCGGTGTGTGGTGGGTTCGGTGCTAACAGTAGACCCCCTTTAATATTGCCGATGCGTGAAATGCATCTTGCATTGTACTGTAAGAGTTATGCTAAAAAAACCAAAAAACTTATGCAAAAAACTTTATGTTTGTATAAAAGAAAATTGTGCCAATCCGGAATTGGTCTAAAATTTAATTTGTGCTTCGGTCGTGCTTTAACAAGATACATCCGATTTCCAGACTTCAAGCGGGTCACCCTTCGGCTTCAACCTCCATATCCCGAAGGTGGAGTGTTTCCCCAAGGCCAGTTTAGCAAACTAAACGCGAGCGGCTCTAGAGAGAAACCCGGCTATCCGGCTATTGACCACACACTCGTGTCGAGAAAAGGAGTAGGAGGTAAAGACTTTGCAACGGCCAAGAAGAAAACACATTTATTATAAAACGACTCATATAAATTTAAGAGACCCCAGTTAACCTTGGGGAAAGGAAATTGTTTTTAACAAATGATTTTTTGTTTAACAAAATTTACAATGTTTGGTTGAACCGAACAAAAAGTAAAATTCTAAAGAGAGCTGAGCACGAAGACGACTTAGCTGGTGAATGTGCTCGGTGCGGTCCGGGGTTGTGGCGGGACAAAGGCATATTCCTCGGCTTGGCCGAGGTCCCACCCCCAGGCCTGAGGTAACCGAGCGAAGAGCTCAGGTCGAGAAGTGGCAATGCAACACGGTTGCTACGGCGAAGCAAAGCCCCCGATCCAGCCAAGGAGACAAAGTAATTCGGCAGCGTGACGACGAAGCCTCCAGTTATCATGGGAAAAGGAAGTGTTTTTAACAAACATTTGTTTATTTAACATAAATATAATGCCTGGTCGAACCAAACAATGATTTAAAAATTTGAGCATGAAAGCGACTTACCTTGTTAATATGCTTGGTGTTGATGACCTGAGCTGAGCTTGTAGTGGGCCTTCCTCCCAACCCCCAAGCCGGTCCCTGGGTGCCCGAGCAAAGAGCTCGGCTTGACGAAGTGATGACACAATATTGCCGACATGGCAGGCGTAGCCCTCGGTCTAGCCAAGGGGACACAACAACTCAGCAAGGTGATGTCACAACCCCAAGAGTACGTTGGTAAAGTGATGCCGAAGCCCCCAATCCAGCCGAGGTGAGGTCGGCAGTGCGACACCGACTTAATGAAGTGATGACACGGGTATGCCAACACTGGGTAGTACACCAAGGTGATGACACAATTCGGTCAACAAAGGCGAGGTGACGAAGTCAACGCACCGAGGTGACCGCATTGCACAGTCAAAGTCAATTACATGCGCACATAATATAGTGCGAGCCAAAAATAATAACAAACAAAGGTAATGATATTATATTTATATTATAAGAAAATCTTCTGCTTAATTCATTTAAGTGAAATAAATAATTATAAAAAATATGGCCTGAACGATGAGGTCACCTCAACGGAGTGGCAGCACCAAGACGTCGTGGCAGATCGGACTTGGCTAAATGACGATGTCGCTGGACAATGGACAGAAAATCGAACTACCTCAGACTAGCGACTGCAGGGCAGACGGGATTGCAGACCTGTCGCATAAAAATTGCAAATCGACATAATAGATTTTCTAACACAATAATGTGCACAAGAGAAAAAGGGTTTCATGAAAAGACATCACATGGATCTTCACGTGTGGCTGTCTAAAAAAATATATTAAGCATAATCGTTAATTAGGGGCCGCGTATACACATTAGTATTAGTACTAGCATCGGACCACCTCGCACTTGACGATCTGCACATGGGTTAGTATAGCACAAAGCTAAAAACAAACTATTTATCAATTAGAGGTCCGTGATGTTCCTAGTAGTAGTACTACTAGTACTCGGTCAGCGCGACGGCAGTATGAACTTTTGGTCTGTGGAATAAAAAACAAAGAAAGGCACAAACCAGTAGCAGAATTTACAAGTAAATTGTTTGATGTAAAAAGCAAGTTATCCAGCAAAGTAGCACCTGATTCATGGACATGGGCATAGCAGCCAGAGCATGCATGACGCACCGCAAAATACCTACACGCGGGGGCATGCAGCAGCTGAGCTGACCAAGACATGGACTTCGCCCAACCTAGGACAGGAAAGACGCGTGTGGTTGCTGCTACGGCCGCGTGTGTCATCAGGAACAAGCGCACATGTAGATCGGATCAACGGATCATTAGGCACCGCGCACTCTGATCGTCGTTAGAATTGCTTTTCCGATGTCGATCTTGAGGAATACTGCACCACCAAACTACACAAAGTGGCAGGAACAATTCCAAAGGAACCAATTTACGCGACATAAATTTAATTGAAAGTGTAGCACCTGATTTGACATCAATAGAATATCCCGGTCAAGCCATGTCTTTCGCCCAACAGGCTCTCAATAAAAGCATCAATATCGGCGTCAAATACGGCATATCTCGTAGTAGGGATGCTAAGATAGGCGTCTTGAAGCGATGGTAACATGAATAAAAGATTTTACGTAGGTTCGGACTCTCTCAAGTAGATAATATCTTACGTCTTCTTTTTGATTGTATTGATATGGGGATAGTACATAGTACATGTATCTACCACGAGATTATAGTAAATGAATATTAGATTGTCTATTAACTAGCCTGGCCCGGTTTATATAATACCAGAGGCGTAGGGTTTAGAAGAGTCTTTGTCTTGTGAGCCAAGTCTTGTGAAATCTCCCTGGTATGCGTCATGGGCTGCCCGAAGTGGCCCATTAATGAATCAGAATGGGGGTCCTCGACCCGACCCATTGGTCGGGTGGCGACGTGATGAGTACCCTCTAGTTCATGACATCGTCAGTAGCCCCCTGAACCGGTCTTCGAGTTGAGGACGCTCCTCGGTTCTTCCGAATAATTCTTCGTCTTCCATCGCCGGTCTTGAAAGCTGGTTCAATGTATCTTCCCATGTCCGATCTTGAGGATCGCCGAGCTGAATCTGAAGAGTTTACATGTCGAGCATCCGAGGAGCCCCTTTAAGTTGTCGGCCTTTATCAATGCCTTGTAATTTTTTACGCCACACGTGGGGTTTGAAGTGTTTCCCTTGCGCCGGCGTCCTCTTGCGTCCGAACCCCAATGCCTAACTACATCCGATGCGCCTTTTCACAACCGAGCTCCAACGCTATTCAGCATTCAAGGTATCCTCTTGTGTCTGAGCTCCAACGCCGGACTGCATCCAAGGTCTTTTTGTAGCCGAGCTCCAACGATGGTCGGCATCCGAGGTGTCATAGATTACTTCGGTCTTTGAAAAGGTTGGGTGTGTTCGCCCGAGGATAATGCTGGCAATGCCATCTATTGAGCCAACCACCTACATCTGAGCTTTACACCGGATTGCTTCGGAAATAGTGCACCAGCTCGGCAGTGGGCTGATTTTTTGTGTTAATAATTTCCGATCACTGCAATTTATTTACTACCGAGATTTATGGCTGGTAGCACTCAAGGTGTGTGTCGGCCTATAACCCGAGATGCACCTAAAGGAAAATAGAATAATCAAAATAAAATCAGTAATCCCAGTAGCCCCTGAGACTTAGGTCGATTTGCAAAATTGGCTGAGGATCAAGTTCTTGCTCGGCGGCATAAGGTAGGGATGTAAACGCGGTACATAGTAGTTTCCGAGACTCAGGTTGGGTGCGGCCGACCAACCTAAGGATCGAATCTCCTCGAAAACAATATTGCACTTTGGATTTGTTGCATTGAATAGGTAACACCGTAGCCCCCGAGCCTTAATTTAGGCATGGGTGGTCGAATTAAGGATCGATATTTGTTTGACACAAACTTATTACGTTCGACACAATTTATGTGTGATGATTCTATGTATCCAAGTACTTTACATCATTAATGCTCGGTTCTGCATTGTATAAGACTTTGCTGACTGACCATCGGCTTCAACCTCCTTGGCCAATAGTCGAGGAGCGTTTGTCCTACTTTATAAATACTTTATAAGGACAAAGATTTACGACAAACATGGCAATCCGGACATACGGTTTTATAAACAAAGGTACGCGAAGAGATATGTTATATTAGTTATTTAACATAAGACACATCTTCTGGAAAGATAGTTATTTATAAGTTTCTTTTCCCAAGATATCATGTTGACCATGATCGTAAAACTTCAACTCCGGCATATCTCGTAGTACGGATCCTAAGCTATGCGTCTTGGAGCGATGGTAACATGGACACGGGATTTTACCCAGGTTTGGGCTCTCTCAAGGAGAAAATACCCTACGTCCTGCTTTTGATTGTATTGATATGGGGATAATACATAGTACATGTATCTACCACGAGATTGTGGTAATGAATATGAGATTGTCTATTGACTAGCATGGCCCTGGTTTGTATAATACCAGAGGCGTAGGGTTTAGAGGAGTCTTTGTCTTGTGCGTCAAGTCTTGTGGAATCTCCCTTGTATGCGTCATGGGCTGCCCGAAGTGGCCCATTAGTGAATCATCATGGGGGTCCTCGACCCGACCCATTGGTTGAGTGACGACGTGGTGAGCACCACCTAGTCCAGGACATCGTCAGTAGCCCCCTAAACCGGTCTTCAAGTTCAGGACGCTCCTTGGTTCTTCTGAATAATTCTTTGTCTTCCATCGCCGGTCTTGAAAGTTGGTTCAAGAAATCTTCCCATGTCCGATCTTGAGGATCGCCGAGCTGAATCCGAAGAGTTTACATGTCGGGCATCCGAGGAGCCCCTTTAAGTTGTCGGCCTTTATCAATGCCTTGTAATTTTTTACGCCGCACGTGGGGTTTGAAGTGTTTCCCGTGCGGCGGCGTCCTCTTGCGTCCGATCCCCAATGCCTAACTACGTCCGATGCGTCTTTTCACAGCCAAGCTCCAACACTATTCGACATTCAAGGTATCCTCTTGTGTCTGAGCTCCAACACCAGAATGCATCCGAGGTGTCTTTTTGTAGCCGAGCTCCAACGATGGTCGGCATCCGAGGTGTCATAGATTACTTCGGTCTTTGAAAAGGTTGGGCGTCTTCGCCCGATGTTAATGCTGGCAATGCCCTCTATTGAGCCAACCACCTACATCCGAGCTTTACACCGGAGTGCTTCGGAAATAGTGCACCAGCTCGGCAGTGGGCTGATTTTTTGTGGAAATAATTTCCGATCACTGCAATTTATTTACTACCAAGATTTATGGCTGGTAGCACTCAAGGTGTGTGTCGGCCTATAACCCGAGATGCACCTGAAGGAAAATAGAATAATCAAAATAAAACCACTAATCCCAGTAGCCCCTGAGACTTAGGTCGGCTTGCAAAATTGGCTGAGGATCAAGTTCTTGCTCGGCGGCATAAGGTAGGGATGTAAACGCGGTACATAGTAGTTTCCGAGACTCGGGTTGGGTGCGGCCGACCAACCTAAGGATCGAATCTCCTCGAAAACAATATTGCACTTTGGATTTGTTGCATTGAATAGGTAACGCCGTAGCCCCCGAGCCTTAATTTAGGCATGGGTGGTCAAATTAAGGATCGATATTTGTTTGAGACAAACTTTGTTACGTTTGACACAATTTATGTGTGATGATTATATGTATCCAAGTACTTTACAACATTAATGCTCGGTTCTGCATTGTACAAGACTTTGCTGACTGACCATCGGCTTCAACCTCCTTGGCCAGTAGCCGAGGAGTGTTTGTCCTACTTTATAAAGCCTTTATAAGGACTAAGATTTACGACAAACAAGGCAATCTAGACATATGGTTTTATAAACAAAGGTACGTGAAGAGATATGTTATATTAGTTATTTAACATAAGACACATCTTATGGAAAGATAGTTCATTTATAAGTTCCTTTTCCCAGGATATCATGTTGACCATGATCATAAAACTTCAACTCCGACATATCTCGTAGTACGGATCCTAAGCTATGTGTCTTGGAGCGATGGTAACATGGACACGGGGTTTTACCCAGGTTCGGGCTCTCTCAAGGAGAAAATACCCTACGTCCTGCTTTTGATTGTATTGATATGGGGATAGTACATAGTACATGTATCTACCACGAGATTGCAGTAATGGATATGAGATTGTCTATTGACTAGCCTGGCCCCGGTTTGTATAATACCAGAGGCATAGGGTTTAGAGGAGTCTTTGTCTTGTGCGTCAAGTCTTGTGGAATCTCCCATGTATGCGTCATGGGTTGCCCGAAGTGGCCCATTAATGAAACATCATGGGGGTCCTCGGCCCGACCCACTAGTCGGGAGATGACGTGGTGAGTACCCCCTAGTCCAGGACACCATCACTTGGTATATTACGGGAGAGGAGGAGGGGAAACTATGGGATCACTAGAAGTGTATGTCTAGAGGGGGGTGAATAGACTATTTGCAGGAATTTGAAACTACCTCAAGCATAAATCAATTATTGGCATGTTTTTTGCATGCATAGGAAATCTAGAATACCCTACACATGCAATTCATCAATTATAGCTGCAGAAAGTAAAGACATTGCACATGGAAGTAAGGAATAGAGATAGAGAGATCAAACGCATGAGGGTCACAAGATTTTTCCCGTGGTTACGATAGATGGCGCTATCGTACATCCATGTTCATGGAGTATTGAAGCCACGGGGGGTAACAGTCGCGAGAGTCCACGAGGGCTCTACCCATGGAGGGTTCCACGAAGAAGCAACCCTGAATATACCATGACGGCCTACGTCCACGGAGGACTAGCCTAACTCGGGGTAGATCTTAACAAAGTAGGCGATCTCCTTGTCCTTACAAACTTCTTGGTTCACTCCACAACACAAAGTAGGAGGCTCTCAAGCGTCACCTAACCAATCTAGGAGGCACCACCCTCCAAAAGGTAAACAACTCGATTGTGTCGATGAACTCCTTGCTCTTGTGCTTCAAGATGATAGACTCCTCAACACACAGTCACTCTCTCACAGATTTGGCTTGGTAGAAGAGATTGATTGGGTGGAACGCAACTTGGGGAGGCTAGAGATCAAGATTCATATGGTAGGAATGGAATGACATGATCTCAACACATGAGTAGGTGGCTCTCTCTCAGAAAATCAGTAGGTATGAGTGGGGAACTATTCTGAGTGCTTCTCTTGCGAGTGAGTGGTGGTGGAGGGGTATATATAGGCATCTCCAAAAATTCAACCGTTACACACAATAAGTCAGACTCGGTGGAACCGATGTGTAAATCTCGTTTCTACTGAGTTGCCTCAAAGGTAGCAACTTTTGAATCTCGGTGTGATCGATACATAAAACTCAGTTGCACTGATAAGCTGACCTACGTCAGATTGCCAATCTCGGTGATGCCGATTCACAAAACTCGGAGGGACCGATTTTGTAAACTTGCGTAGCAGGAAGTTGGCAGCCTAACTTGGTGGCACGGAAGCATAATCGGTTGCACCGAAAATCTAGGTTTTGGCTGGGTCTATCTAGGGTTTGGAATCGGTGGCACCGAGTGGAATGTGTTGGTTGCACCGATTTTTAGTATTTGGCTTTGGAGAGACTTTTGTGGAAGAGCTTGTGGGTGTATTTGGTGACTATCACTTGTGCACGTATGAGCTTTTTGTTCACCAAAAAAACCTTTCCACCTTTTAATAGTATTGGCTTTCCTATGGACTCAAAGTGATTTCTCAGAAATGTAAAATGTAGAGTCCTTTGCCTTGAAGCTTGGCCAATGCTATTCCTTCTCCTTCTTCTCCTTGGGGATACTCTCCACACTCCTTTTAGCCAACCCATCACTCTCTATGGATTGTATCTGAAATACACTAGGTAAAAGTATTAGTCCAAGAGACAATGTATGTTGTCATGAATTATCAAAACCACCAAGGGAGCACATTGTGCTTTCAATCTCCCCCTTTTTGGTAATTGATGACAACATACAATCAAAGCTTCAAAATAAATATATGCATGGATATAATGAAGACTTTGAGAGACACATGACTTAGACTTGCTCCCCCTAAATGTGTGCAATCCATTTAAATGATAGTTGCTCTGGAATGGATGGACACATATATAGTAGAAAGGATATAATAAGTCATGTGTATCTTGGCTATATGCATCAAATATATGAATGAGTTGTATCCTTGTTCAAGACTTCACTCTTGCAAAAAAATATGTGCAAGAAGCAAGAGATCATCTTGTTCAAAGATATGATGTGTATACTTACCTTGAGTTCTTGAGCATTCTAGTAGTAGAAATACACTTGAGAAAACAATGTTAGGAAACACAAGAGTATTCTACAAATCAAAAGGCAATAGAACTGAAAATACCAAGATATGGAGAACATATAGAAGATAGTATTCCTTAGAATTGATATGTCTCCAACATCATTTAGAAGTTTCTCCCTCAGATATGAAAATGTAGGACATCCTCTCCCCCTGAATCTTAGCGTGTAGATATTGGGCTTGGATAAGGTGAGAAAATTCTAACAAGAGAGAATCAAATGCAATAAATAAATCTTTTTCCAAAACATATTTTCTCCCCCTACTTTGGTACTCTCCCCTTGTTTATATAAATATAGACTCTCATATTCTCCTCTCCCCCTAAATTATATCCCCCCTTCTCATAAGAATGTATCTCCCTCTTTAGCTTTGAAGCTTTGTATATCTCTCCCCCTTTGGCATTAATTTCCAAAAAGGCAGACATAGGGTCAGATACAGGGATCATCAAATAAGAAGGGATCCTTGAGAACGAGGTTCACTAAAAGTAGGATTCATAGAAATGTGAATTTGAGGGAACTCATGGAAAATGATTCCTCTCCCTTTGGATAAACTGAGAATTTGCAGAAGTTCTCCTCCTTTGAGTTTGGGATTCTTGAATAAAGTTCCCCCCTAAGTTTTTTAAGGGATCATTGAAGTAAAAAAGGACATCACTAGAAAGATACCAATTGAAAAATCACTAAAGATACACAGACTAAGAGAAGAAATAAAATCGGTGACTCCTGGACAAATAAATTGATGGAACCGAGATGAAGTTTTGCAGCTCATCTTCTAAATCAGTAGAACCAAGATAATTGTATCGGAGAGTCCGAGGCATAAAACAGAAACTAGGATGAATTTTCAAATTTGCCAAATATGTGAAAATTTGAAAAAAAGACAGAGTTGTAACTAAAAATCAAACAGGGAAGAGAATCAAATATTTTGTACCAATTGCGAATAATTTACATAGAGGTATGAACTAGAAAAGATTTGAATGGTTCCAAGAAATTTGCAAAAGAGAATGGACCAAACAAGATTCTTATCTAGATGATGGGCGGTGACTAGGTCACCTATATTAGAGTATATTGACTTAGGAGCCAAGGAAGTATACTTGATCATAGGTCATACTCATAATTAAGCTCAAAATGGGGTTACCGTTTTTCGATTAAGCATTTTAATGTCTTCATATCACTTGAGTTGCTTTATCTCATGACTTGGATTAAAGCTATATGAAGAATATGAGTACATACCTTTGAGTGATGTTGTTGACAAAGCTTGTAGGTGAACTGGATGAGGATGATCAAAGTTGATGAAGATCATCTTGAGTTGGGAGCAATCCTTGTTGTTTTCGTTCGCTTTTCACCTACATAGGTTAGTCACGTGAGGAAAAACATGATATATCCACGTGACATGATTCCGATTTGTGAGTTGATACAAAATGAGAAATATATGTCAAGGATATTTTTTGTTGTGTTCTTCCTTTCATCATCAAAGCAAGGTTGTGGATACTTCGTCATGACAAGATTGCTTAACATATGAGTTTTTGGCAATCTTGTGGAGTGTTGTTCTTCCAAGTACCTACAAAGGGTTAGATGCAAGACAAGGGAGCATAGAATTCCTAGATATATGATATTCAAGATAATAGCATGGAATAGACATTGAAGCTCATCCCTTTGCATGCATCCGAGTGAGCTTAGCTGAAGTTTGAAGCATCAATGATGTTCAACTCACTCCTCAAATGACAAACACTTTTTCATCAAGTGGCTTAGTAAATATATCGGCCAATTGCTTGTTAGTACGGACATGCTTAAGATTAATATCTCCTTCGGCAACATGATCACGAATGAAATGATGTCGAACTTGAATATGCTTGGTTCAAGAATGTTGCATAGGATTATGTCCAATCTTAATAGCACTTTCATTGTCGCAAAGTAATGGCACATTATGAACATAGATTCCATAATCTTTAAGCATTTTTGTCATCCATAACAATTGCGCACAACATGATCCAGCACCAATATATTCAGCTTCAGCGGTAGATAGAGATACCGAGATTTGTTTCTTGGAGGACCAAGACACAAGAGATCTACCAAGAAATTGACATGTAGCCGAGGTGGATTTTCTATCAACCTTGTCGCCGGCATAGTCCGAGTCGGAGTAGCCAACAAGATTAAAAGAAAATCCCTTGGGATACCAAATGCCAAAGTTTGGTGTATGAATCAAATATCTCACAATACATTTAACCGCCTTAAGATGACATTCTTTAGGCTAAGCTTGATATCTAGCACACATGCAAACACTAAGCATAATATCGGGACGGGAGGCACATAGATAAAGCAATGAACCTATCATTGATCGATAAACTTTTTGATCAACCGGTTCACCCTCCTTAGTGAGATCATCGTGTCCGCTAGTGGGCATGGGATTTTTCATACCTTTGCACTCCTGCATATTGAACTTCTTGATCAAGTCCTTGGTGTACTTAGTTTGAGAGATGAAAGTTCCTTATCTTGATTGCTTAATTTGCAAACCAAGAAAGAATTTTAGCTCACACATCATAGACATCTCATACTTCTCTGACATCAACCTTCCAAACTTCTCACTAAATTTTGGGTTAGTAGATCCAAAGATAATATCATCCACATAAATTTGGCACACAAACAATTCACAATTAACCCTATTTGTGAATAAGGTTGCATCAATTTTTCCAATTTCAAATCCTTTTTCAATAAGAAACTTCGTTAGGCATTTATACCAAGCGCGAGGAGCTTACTTAAGTCCATATAAAGCTTTGCAAAGTTTGTAAACGTAGTCAGGTTTCTTAGGATTTACAAAACTAGGTGGTTGCTTAACATATACCTCTTCTTCAATATCACCATTTAAGAAAGCAGTTTTAATGTCCATTTCATAAAGCGTGATATCATGGTGAATATAATAGGCAAGAAGAATTCGAATAGCTTCTAATCGGCAACGGAGGCATAGGTCTCACCATAGTCCATACCTTCGACTTGCGTATATCCTTGGGCTACGAGACGTGCCTTGTTGCATACGACTTGACCTTCTTCATCTTGCTTGTTCCGGAACACCCATTTGGTTCCGATGATGTTTTGCTCATCCTCGGGCTTCTCCACGAGTGTCCACACTTTGTTCCTCTCGTAATTGTGAAGCTCTTCATGCATAGCGTTCACCCAATTTGTGTCTTCAAGAGCTTGTTCTACCTTCAAGGGTTCAATGCTAGAGATGAAAGAATAATGCTCACAAAAGTTAGCTAGACGAGTTTTAGAGCGAGTGATTCTCCCGCTTTGTATGTCACCAAAGATTTGGTTTAGGGGATGCTTCTTGATCATTTGTGCTCGAACTCGGGTAAGCTTCTGATTGTTGGATGGTGGAGCATCTTCTTCTTCATCATCTCCTTCGTCTTCGTTGTTGTTGAAGGTATCGTTCCCTTGAGGAGGTGGTGAAGGAGGTTGGGGTGGATCTTCATGATGCTCTTCTTCCTCTTTATCATCTTGTCGTGTGCCACTTGTGGATGCCTCCATGTCATATTGTGGTTCACCTTGACATGAAGTAGGGGATTCCACTTGAGTTGATGAAGTACTTTCCTTCACCTCCATGGGACGAATCTTGCCAATGGACAAGTCTTGGATAGCTTCCGAAGGGTCCTTATCACCTACATCATTTGGCAATTGTTTGACTTGTGAACCATTAGATTCATCAAACTTCACATCTATCGTCTCTTCAACTTTTCGAGTGAAGTTGTTGTAGACACGGTAAGTGTGAGAGTTCGATCCATAACCAAGTAGAAATCCTTCATGAGATTTAGGGGCAAATTTAGTATGACGATGCTTATCAAGAATGTAGCACTTTGAGCCGAATACTCAAAAGTATCCAACTTGGGGTTTGTTGCCAGTGAGGAGCTTGTATGCCATTTTACCGAGAAGCTTGTGCCAGTAAAGTCGGTTTGTGGCATGACATACTGTTTCCACGGCTTTTGCCCAAAAATGTTTTGGCATCTTGTATTCTTCAAGCATCGTTCTTGCCATTTCAATAAGAGTCCGGTTATCTCAATGACTCCATTTTGTTGAGGTGTGTACGTAGCCAAGAACTCATGTGAGACACCTTATTAATCAAGAAAGGTATCCACATGGGTGTTCTTGAACTCTGATCCGTTATCGCTCCGAACCTTCTTGATCTTCACTTCAAACTGATTTTGTGCTTTGCGAGCGAAGTTCTTGAAGATCTTTTGTACCTATGACTTATCATCAAGAAAGAATACCCACGGAAATCTAGAAAAATCATCAACTATAACTAGACCATAAGAGTTTCCGCCGAGACTCTTGTAAGCATTGGGACCAAAGAGATCCATATGAAGTAACTCGAGTGGTCTCCTAGTAGTCATGATATTCTTGACCGGATGACTTCCACCTACTTGTTTTCCTACTTGACAAGCACTACAAAGTCTATATTTGTCAAAGATAAGATCCTTAACACCTAGAATGTGATTGCCCTTGATAAGCTTATCTAGATTGCGCATGCCTACATGTCCAAGCCTTCTATGCCACAACCAACCTTTAGATGATTTTGCAATGAGACAAGTACGAGGTTGGGCCTTTTTAGTGAAATCAACAATGTACAGATCACCTCTATGAATTCCAGTAAAGACAATTTTATGATTATCAAATCGAAACACTTGGCAATCTACTTTAGTAAATAGCACATTGAAACCGAAGTCTGCTAGTCTAGATATGGAAAGAAGATTTTATATATTCCTGGCCTCAAGAAAAAGCCTTTAAATAAAATATAACAATAATCTTTAAAATTAATATTTTGTGGTTTTGAGAAGTCTTATATATAGTGGGTTTGAAGTAAAGCTTTTGGGGAAGAAGAACCCACCCAATTTGAGGACTTGCAGTGCAAACCTCATCTCAGGGGGTTTTGAAGACCTAATTTGAATAAATCATTTTTGTTGAAAACAAAAATTGATAAAAATAGTTTTGGGCACTATTCACATGGCTTGATCATTGGGAAAGAGGTTTGGGTCAAGGAAGATGAATATGAAGTGGAATAGAATATAGGAGTGCCATAAATCACAATCATGAAGCAAACAAACATTATTTCAAACAAGCACAAACACTTAGAAAAAGTTTTAGTTGGCTCCAAATTTTATAAACCCAAACATATCAAGGTGATACAAACACAGGGTGTGACAGACCTTCCCCCCTTAGAAGAATCTCGTTCGTGAGATTCCTAGGCTAAGCGCTAAAAAGATAAGGGAACTCAGATCTAAGATAATCTTCACGCTCCCAGTTTGCTTCAGCTTCAGTGTGGTTGCTCCATTGAACCTTTAAGTACTTGATGGTGCGGCTTCGGGTGCAGTGCTCGGCTTCATCCAAAAAGCTAACTGGCCTCTCATGATAGGTGAGGTCTGGCTGAAGATCGATGGTTTGATGGTCGATGGCCTTTTAGAGGTCGGGGCGGTTGGGAACTTGCAGACACTTCCATAGTTGTCACACATGAAAGACATTGTGCACATCCAATAGTTAAGAAGGTAGCTCTAGCTGGTAGGCAACTTCTCCGCACGTAGTTGTGATCTTGAAGGGGCCGATGTATCTTGGTGCAAGCTTTCCCTTGATGTGGAAACGCTTGTTCCCTTCGAGAGGTGTGACTCAAAGGTAGACATGGTCACCGGCACAGAAATTCACTTTCTGGCAATGAGAGTCGGCGTGGCTCTTCTGTCTCAATTTGGTGTCCTCTAGACGTTCTCGGATGAGTTGAACTTGCTCTTCTGCCTCACAGAGGATATCTGGTCTGAAGACCAATCCTTCTCCGGTCTCTGACTAGTTGAGGGGAGTACAACACTTGCGTCCATACAACACCTCAAATGGTGCCATCTGAAGAATTGACTGATAGCTGTTGTTGTAGGAGAACTCGTCGAATGGTAGGTAGTCTTCCCACTTGGCTCCATAAGCCAAGATACAAGCGTGGAGCATATAGAGTATCTGATTTACTCGTTTAGTCTGTCCACCAGTCTGGGGGTGAAACGCAGTGCTGAAGGAGAGCTTGGTTCCCATAGCTTCTTGAAACATCTTCTAGAATCTTGAGGTAAACCGGGTGCCTCGATCCGATACAATCTCCCTTGGAACTCCATGAAGGCTCATGATACGCTCGATGTAGAGACTGGCTAGCTTGTTACCATCATAGGTGGTCTTGACGGGAATGAAATGGGCTACCTTGGTTAGGTGGTCGACAATGACCCAAATGGAATCATGTCCCTTGCTTGACCTTGGTAAACCGGTGATGAAATCCATCCCGACTTTGTCCCACTTCCATTCTGGCACTTTGAGAGGTTGCAATAGTCCAGCGGGTCACTGATGCTCATCCTTGACTCTCTGGCATATGTCACACTTAGCAATGAACGTGCCTATCTCCCGTTTCATGCCATGCCACCAGAAGCTTGCCTTGAGGTCTTGATACATCTTGGTTCCTCCAGGATGGATGGAGTAGGGAGTGTCATGAGCTTCTTGCAAGATCAAGCTCTTGAGCTCCTCCTTGTTGGGTACGCAGATGCGACTCCCGAACCATACAACTCCTTGTTCATCCACTGGGAATCCGGGGGCCTTGCCTAACTTGATCTTCCTCTTGATGCCTTCGATGCTCTCATGTGCCTTCTTAGCTTCTTTGATATCATCCATCAAGGTAGGCTTTGCTTCGAGGTTGGAGAGGAATCTGGGTGCAACTAGTTCCAAGCCGAAGCTCTTAAGCTCTTCATACAGGGCGGGTAGCCTTTCCTTAATCATAGCATTCAAGGATCAAGCCTTTCTGCTTAAGGCGTCTGCTACCACATTGGCCTTTCCAGGGTGGTATTGAACACTAAGGTCGTAATCCTTGATCAATTCCAACCATCTTCGCTGCCTCATGTTCAATTCCCTTTGAGTGAAGATATACTTCAAACTCTTGTGGTCTATGAATATCTCACATTGCTTCCCCAGAAGGTAATGTCGCCATGTCTTCAAGGCATGAACCACGGCTACCAACTCAAGATCATGAGTTGTGCAGTTCTCTTCATGAAGTCGTACCTGTCTGGATAGATATGCTACAACTCTGCCTTCTTGCATCAGAACACCTCCAAGCCTGGTTCTTGATGCATCACAATAAATCACAAACTCCTTGTTAATATTGGGGGTGGCCAAAACTGGGGTTGTGGTTAATCTATTCTTGAGCTCCTGGAAGCTTTCCTCGCACTTAGACGTCCATTCGAACTTCTTGTCCTTCGTCAAAAGTTGGGTCATGGGTCAGGCAATGCTCCAGAATCCTTCCACGAACTTGTGGTAATATCCCACGAGTCCGAGGAAGCTCCTGACTTCCTTCACGGTAGTTGGGGTTTGCCATTCAGTCACGACCTCAATCTTGGTAGGATCCACTAATAATCCTTCTGTAATCAACACATGACCCAAGAATCCAACTTCGTGCAGCCAAAATTCACACTTGCTGAACTTGGCATAAAGCTGGTGCTCTCGAAGCTTCTCTAGGACCAATCTCAAGTGTTCCTCATGTTCTTCTTCAGACTTGGAGAAGACGAGTATGTCATCAATGAAGACGACAACGAACTTGTCCAAGTACTCCATGAAGACCTTATTCAAGAGATACATGAAGTACGCAGGGGCATTGGTTAACCCGAACGACATAACCGTGTATTCATACAGGCCATACCGGGTTACAAATGTCGTCTTCAGAATGTCTTGGGGTCTGATCTTCAGCTGATAGTACCCAGACCTGAGGTCGATCTTGGAAAACACTTTGGCTCCATTCAATTGATCAAACAGGTCTTCAATCTTGGGGAGTGGGTACTTGTTCTTTATTGTGACCTCATTGAGAGAACGATAATCAACATAGAGTCTGATAGTTCCATCCCTCTTTGACACAAATAGGACAGGTGATCCCCAAGGAGAGGCACTAGGATGGATAAATCCTTTCCTGAGCTTCTCTGCCAGTTGCTTCTTCAATTCAGCCAACTCTTCGAATCCCATCCTGTAGGCCTTCTTATAGATGGGACTTGATTCGGGCATAAGCTCAATGATGAACTCAATGTCGCGATCAGGAGGCATTCCGGGAAGCTCATTAGGAAACACATCCGGGTACTCACATACCACTGGCACTTGATCCAACTCAACTCTCAATAGACAGTTAGCCTGAGGGGCTTGAGTGGAGGCGGGGTTGGGAACATACTTGACTTCCACTCCTTGGCTATTGGTCATGGTGACAATCCTGTTGGCACAGTCTAACAAGACTTGGTGCTTGGTTAACCAGTCCATGCCTAGGGTCACATCCAAGCCTTCTGACTTCAGGATGATAAGATCTGCTAGGAAGTCTACCCCGTTGATGCTAATCTCAACTCCCTTACAACGTATCCCAGATTTCATAACCGATCCCGGGGTTTGTATCAACATACGACTACCTAGGGGTGTAGGCTTCATGCCACTCTCTAGTGTAAACTTTTGGGTGACAAAAGAATGCGAAGCTCCACAATCAAACAATACTGTTGCTGGGGTTGAGTTGACGAGGAACATACCCAGTATGACGTCCGGGTCTTCCTGGGCTTCCTCTGCGGTGACATGATTCACACGACCCTTGCTATTGTTGGGCTGGTTGCGGGGAGCGGGGTTCCTTGGGGGTGCTCCACGGCCTTGACCTTGAGCAGACGCATTGGGGTGCGGTGCATGTGGCTTCTTGTTGGGACACAGCCTAGAGATGTGTCCCGGCTGACCACATCCAAAGCAAGCGACTTGTCTAGGGTTGTTGTTGTAGTTTCTGCCACCGTTGTTGTTATTGTGGTTGTTGTTGTAAGCTGGTCTAGGATTGGCATACTGCTGAGGCTGGTAGCTCGGAAGAGGTGCAGGAGGTCTAGCCTGCTGTGGCTGATAGGTTGGCTTGGCTAGGGCTGACTGCCAGGGGCGAGGCTTTTGGTTGCTAGGGCTACCCTTGCTGATGATCTTGCGCTTGCGAGTGTCGTCTATGGCATGACGCTTGTCTTCCAGCATGAGCGTCTTGTTTACCAGGTCGAAGAAGGTGCGACAGTTGCAGACAATGAGCTGATACTGCAAGGTCTGTTGAAGTCCTTCCATGAAGCGTTCCTTCTTGGCAGTCTCCATGTTGACATCTTCAGGTGCATACCTGGACAACAGGTTGAACTTTTGCAGGTACTCCTTGACAGAGCCACTTCCTTGCTTCAGCGCTTGGAATTCTCTCTTCTTGATAGCCATGATCCCAGAAGGAATGTGGCTATGCGGAATCCTTCCTTGAAGTCATTCCAAGTGATCACACGCTCACCTTGCATGACCTTGAATCCGTCCCACCAAGCTCGGGCGGTACCTCCGAGGCAGTGAGAGGCATAGAGCACCTTCTCACGGTCCTCATTGCAATTGACCAGTGCATGGAGGTTCTCGATGGTGCGGATCCAGTCATCAGCATCCAATGGTTCAGCAGTCTCGGTGAAGGTTGGGGGCGAATTCCTCATGAACTCACACATCATGGAGCGGCCATTGCCATTCCTGCCTTGCTGTTGGTTGTTCACAAGGGCCCGAGCCATCTGCTGGATAGCAGCATTGTTGTCTTGGCGCTCCTCCTAGAGAACTTGGAGAAACTGAGCTATGGCAATGTTCTCTGGTGGAGGTGGTGGCGGAGGAATGTTGCCTTGTGGCTGCTCCTGGTGTCCTCCAGCATGAGCAGCCCCAGCAGCTCCCTGTTGCTGACTTGAGTTGCCGACTTCAGGGTTGGTGAAGGAGCTGTTGTAGGTAGCAGTCACCATCCTGCTTGGAGCAGCAAAGTCAAACAACTGGGATAGACGATAGGAAAAGCAATAACGGAAATGCGCGCCTAAGGGGGTTGGTCGAGTGCATGTGTGGTAAAACAAAGGTCGAAAGACCAACATATATTAAGATAGACGATTGAGTCACTTACATGTTGCCTAAGGCAAAAGCGCGACTTGCATCAGAACACAAACAACAAAACAAACAACAAGCACACATGGTTTCATATGAACCATTACACGGACTCAACTTCGCATGAGGGGTACATGACTAATCCTACCCTAGGGGTTCTCGGACTCAGGTGGTGGAGTGCTCGGTCTCGTAGTCACGCTCCTCCGGGTCTTCCTCCTGTTCATCACCCAAACAGACATCATTCCCGGCAGAAGTGGTCGGGGAATGAGGAGGTCCATCCCGACGACGCTTCGTAGGCGGGTTGGTGAAGAGCTCATGATACTCCTTCGCACTCATGCGATGATGACGTGTGAGTGCGTCACTAGCTGGGGGTACTCCTCCTCGATAAGCGACAGATGGTCGTCCCTCGGGGACTCCATCCTTCTTGATCTTGTCTGGCTTTGTCTTGGCTTGCCAAAGTAGCTCTAGGGTGTGGTGAAGTTCCTCGCGGAGCTTCACGGACTCCTTCATCAGGTTATGGACCAGACTATCGGCGGAGAGGCTGAAGTAGGTCTGGAACCTGAGTGGTGTGCCATCCTCCTTGGTCGGATTCAGCGTCCAACTTTAGCCAAAATCATCCTTCCTGAAGGGAAGGTAGCGAGTAGCCGACTCGTAAACCATCTCTGGAATGATGTCTCAAAGTTGTAGGAGTGCTTTGCGTGCAGCTGTCTCGGCCGCAAGTATCATGGTCTCCATTCGTGGTCCTTCAAAGAACCAACTAGTCGGGGAGTCGTTTGCCTTTAGGACCACATCCATGTGGTACTCCTTTGTGATGGCATTGACCCAGTGCTCGTGGTAGAGGAAAATGGGTGGTTGGCGAAACTGGCACTTCTCCAGGCTATCCCCAAGGAGTAAGGGAAAGCCGGATGTTAGGAAGGCTTCGGGTACGACGGCCATCTACAAAGGTTTGAAAGGAGGAGAGTCAGCAGAGTGTTGTGTGAAGAATAGAAGAGGTAAATAGTGTAGAATTCCTAAGTACAAATCGTAGGTGTAGTTTTGGAAACGGTTTTCATCCTAACTAACGTCCATGCTAACTAAGGGCTTCCTACAGTCAGGATGGCTCTGATACCAGCTCCGTGGGGACCCTAACTCATAAATCGTGATCACCGAATGCACGTGTACAGTGATCCTAGAGATCAATGCTCACTGAACACACAGAAGCTGAATAACAAGAGTGTTACATCCACATTTAGCGTCTTACACAAGTAGAGACAATGAAGGTCTAGTCTGACATAGATAGGGGCACAAGGGCCAAACACTTAAAATAGAACAAGCAGGAGAAATCTTGATCGAAAGCATGAACCCATGCCATCTTCCTTAATCTACAGGCATTCTGACTGGGAAGCGTCCTAGTTCGCATGTTCGTCACCAATGAACTCTTCAACATACTCATGTTCTTCCATGCCTGGCCAATTAAATAACAAGTGGAAAGCCAATGAGTACTTTGAATGTACTCGCAAGCAACCCAAGTTGTGGAACAAGGTAACAATGATGCATGATATAGCAGTAAGTAGGTAATTTGTGAAAAGCTAATTTTAAATGCAATGACATGATCAACTAACCAGTAAGCATGCGTCAACAATAGGAAGATATCGATATGAACAAGTTACAGATATCATCATAAGTAGGGGTTGAACACCTCATGTTCATTCATCATGCTAAGTCACCGGACTTAGTTCAATTCCCATGCTAAGTCATCGGACTTAGCTCATGTGACCTCTTTGTCGCGATCACATCCATACTCACACCAAGTTTCATGAAAACATCCGGACGTAGTTTAAGAAGGACCTCCAACTGGACATGACCGCGGACGTGACTATTCGAATAGTTTTACACTCTGCAGAGGTTGCACACTTTACCCACAAGACTCGGGGAACTTCTATGTCATCCATGACTCGCGGTATATAACATACCCGAGGTAAGCACCCGAACAATGCCTTTCCCCTAGAGATAGTAGACAAAGAGTCCACTCGATTGGTACCCAGACCTCATGATGTACATCACACAAGCCTCGCTCCAATCGTACCATCCATGAGGGGACCAACGGTGTGCTCGGTGCCTGAGAAGACAACGCATGATCGTACATACCCGTACGACCCCGTATCAAGAGTGACCACGCCACTCCTGCCACTAGTAAGGCGGGCTCCTTGCTAGTACCCACCAAGGTAATCAACAAAGCCCCATCCCATAAGGCGTATCATGGTTGCACATGTAAGGTTGGGACGGTCAGCAGACCTTAAAACTCTCCGTTTTTGAAAACACACACTCACTTGCTCCGGCATACCACTTCTTTCTCAAGTGGTTACCCATCTCATCATCATCTCCCTCGGGCATTAGTGGCACCCGACGGGGTTTTCAAAAAGTCTTAGAAATCATTTCTCTCCTTTCCATCACCATGCATAAACTCGAACCATTTGTGTAGCATCTACTAGCATCCTATCTACTCCCACCCGCACAACTCTCATAAGGTGGTAGGGTCATGCACGATGCAAGTGTCAATGGAAAAAGTTTCGGAAGCAACCCACAAGAGGGGTCACTACTCCACATGATCAAATATGACAAAAGTAAAGTGCTATATGTCATGCAATGAAAATGGTTTCTTGACATGGTCAAAGGGCTGCTTGCCTAGCTCAACAAATTCTCCGGGGTCTTCGAAGTCTTCGGGTCCAACTTCTTCGTCAACCGTGCAATCTATCGTCGCGAATAAAAGCGATGAAAATAAGCATCACACAAAAACAAAACACACAAGCCACTATAAAAAATGCTATCCTACTCTGATAAATACTAAATGTCATACTAAAAATATTCTCCTAGGGTTTCGTTGTGAAAAATATTTTGGAAATTAATTATCAGAGGCAAAAAGATGCCTAAATATAGGTTTTAAAAAATAGAATATAAAATATTTTCAAACTTTTTTCAAATAGCACTAATAAATTCTATGGATTATATCAAGATTTAAGGTGGAAGAATATTTGTATTAAGATGAATATACAAATCTGTGGAATATTTTGAAGTTTAAACAGAAAAATAAAAAAATAAAAGGGGTATTGGGCCCTCTCGGGCCACAGTACCGGAGCCGAGCCGACTCAGGCTGAGGCGCCGCGCACGGCAGGTTTAATTTTAAACCTGCCCGCAGGCCCTCTTTGTCAGCGAGAGAGGAGGGGGCGAGGGGATGATAGGTGGGCCCCACCTATCACCCCTCTCCTCGCGACAGGGATGAGAGGGAGCTCACCGACAGCGTGTCTGCCCACGGCGGTCCAAGCGGAGGGCACCAACGTGCTTAGGGGGCTCCCGCGCGTCGGGGGTGGCCGAGGGGTCGCCAAGGTGAAGGGAATCGCCGGCGAGGGGAGGTGCCCGACGACGGCGAGGGTTCGGTTCGGGAGCAGGCTCCCGACCACGGGGGCGAGCGGGCTGGGCATAGGGGAGCTACAGAGGAGAGGAGAGAGCGAGGAGAGAGGGGCAGGTGGAGCGGGAGGCCCTTAAATAGGGGTACGCCGGCTCATTGTGGACGCGGTGCACCGGTGAGGACCAGGGCATCGCCACGGGCAACGGGGGCGAGTCGGGCCGTGTCAGGGGGGTTTGTGGATGCGGTCTTCGTCTAGGGAAAGATAGAGAGAGAAGAGGGGAGGGAGTGTGTGCGAGCTCGCTGGTTGGCAGAGCCGCGCGGCGCCGGGCATGCACGCGGGAGTCACCGGAGAGAGAGGGAGGAGGGGCCCGACCACGCGGGGTATTGCGGACGTCGAGGGGGACAGGAGGACAGGATGGGGGGGCGAGGTTGTCGGGAACGCTCGTTAGGCAGCGGCTATAGCGCGGGTACGCATTGTAGCACGCTCCAGAGCGTGAGCTCTGCATACCAAGACATGCATTTGGCACTTTGGGCGTGTCCACTGGTGTCCTGGGGATCTAGGGGGGTTTAAACAATGAACAGAGGCTAGGGAGGCATCTGGAGGTGCCTTAGGGTAGAAGAAAAGGTAGAAAAAGATGCTGCCAGAGGGGGTAAATGGGGGTTTTACGCCACCTTCCAGTGGCTTGATGACTTGGGATTCTTACTGAGGGTGCTTGGGCATTGCCAGGAGGTGTGGTAAAAATTTGGGGGCAAGGTAAAAGAGGAAGGGGTGAAACCAGAGATTTTACCAATTCACCAGAAGGTCTTTGGTAGTGATTTGGGCAAGATAAGTTTACCAACTTACTGAGATATACAACAGGGTCAAATTCTAGGTAAAGATGAGATAGATAACCAAGTTTGAGCTCAAGTGGGAAAAGTTGACAATGGAAACTTGGTAAACCCTAGAAACTAGCAGAATCAGGTTTCTGTAGATCTAGTGATGCTAGGCTTTTACCCTTGATGCACCACTTAGTGTGGCATTACTATTTGGTCATTTGAACATGCCCACAAAGTTTGGGGTCAAGGGGAGAAACTTCATAATGTAAAGTCGCTCAAATTTGAATCTGAACAACAAGGGTTTTGGGATGGTTTGATGAACCAAATCATCTTGGATTGAGATGAAACTTTGCAAGATTATCACTTATGATAGTGTTGTCTTGGTGGAATCTTCCTGGAATTTATTGAGAATATTTCTTATATAAATATTCCAAAAGTTTGATTTGAACAGAAAGAGTTTTGAGGGGATTTGCCTATGATTTTATCATGATCATGAGTTGAAACTCATATATATGGAAAATATATGTCCACTGAGTTTCCCTAAATTTTCTCAAATATTTTGAAACCATTTAAATAATATTTCCCTATGAAAAACCATTTATGGCCTCAAGAAAAGCCTTTAAATAAAATATAATTATAATCTTTAAAATTAATATTTGGTGGTTTTGAGAAGTCTTATATATAGTAGGTTTGAAGTAAATCTTTTGGGGAATAAGAACCCACCCAATTTGAGGACTTGTAGTGCAAACCTCATCTTAGGGGTTTTTGAAGACCTAATTTGAATAAATCATTTTTGTTTAAAACAAAAATTGATAAAAATAGTTTTCGGCACTATTCACATGGCATGATCATTGGGCAAGAGGTTTGGGTCAGGTAAGATGAATATGAAGTGGAATAGAATCTAGGAGTGCCATAAATCACAATCATCAAGCAAACAAACATTATTTCAAACATGCACAAACACTTAGGAAAAGTTTTAGTTGGCTCCAATTTATAAACCCAAACATATCAAGGTGATACAAACATAGGGTGTGGCATATTCCTTCTCCTTCTCCTTGGGGATACTCTCCACACTCCTTTTTGCCAACCCATCACTCTCTATGGACTGTATTGGAAATACACTAGGTAAAAGTATTAGTCCAAGAGACAATCTATGTTGTCATGAATTATCAAAACCACCAATGGAGCACATTGTGCTTTCAGAAATGACCATCACCAACAGTCGAAATATTAGTGTTAGGAAGTTTCACCAGCATACACCACCATATAAGTGTCAGTGATTGCACACCATACACACCATGAGCCAAACCTCGAAAGACCTATCCTTCTTCCAATTTTTCCTGGATGACACAAATAAGCAATAAGAAGAAGAAAACAAGAGGAGAAAGTGAGAGAATAAAAACACTGCTTCATCTTCTTCTTCTAATCTTCTTCATCTAACTTTCGTATTTCCCATTTTGCAGATTAGAGTCACTTCACGGAAGCTTGCATTAATGGAGTGCTTGTGGTTCATGGAGTGCTTGTGTTACTTGATTTTGTAGCGATGAACAATGTTAAACTTTCTAAATATGTGAAACTTGCTACTATTGTAATATGGTGAACAATGTGACATTTGTTACTTTTGATTTGGTATGTTTGTTGGATACTTGTGCTTGTGCTTGTTGTTGGATGATACTTGTGCTTGTGCTTGTTGGATGATCATCTATATATATACCATATTTTGCGTGTGAAGATTGTTGGATATAACAAAAAATAGATAAACAGGGGCAATATTGCCTCTTTGCCGTCTGCCACTAACGGCAAAGGCCCTTTGCCGTCTACCACCGACGGCAAAGGTGACACGTGTCACTCACCTTTGCAACCTGGGAGTACCAGGCATGGGGCCATTTGGTCTCTTTGCCATCCGGGGCTGACGACAAAGGCCCATGTGGCATGGCCGTACTGGGGCCGACGACAAAAGTTTTTAGCTCTTTGCTATGTGTGGCAGACGACAAAGGCTACCGTTAGCCACTAACAGGGTTAGCTCCAGTGGTAGGCCGTCTAGCAGATTTGCCATCTGTAGCCTGATGGCAAAAAGTCTTTGCCATCCGCTGCGCCCAGGCAGACGGCAAAGCACCCCTTTATCGGAGTTCAAAGTGCCAAAAATGTGGCCGTCTACTGGAGAACGGCAAAGGCTCTGCCGTCAGTGGACCTACCCTGGCAGATGGCAAAGCACCTGATTCTAGTTGTGGATGTGGGCCTACAAGCTCGGGACCCAACCACCATGCACAAGTTCTTCCACACAACTGGCAAGAAGTTGTGGAAAGTGCTCTTCAAGCCCTAGAAGGAATGGCCGGCTGAAGAAGAAGACATCAGCTTGGACGCCGACACCCCACCCTTGAAGGTATGACAAGATTTTTTGTTGTATTCCGAGCTGTAACCGTCAGCAATGATTTAATACTTCTTCCCATTGTCTTTGTTGGGCTGGCTGGAGAAAGCCATGAGGATCAACGACCCAGCCCCCTTGCCCGAGGATCCCAGGTCGCCCCTTCTGACAATGATGCTGGTCATGGAACCGTACGTGGCGCCGGAGAAGAAAGAGAAGAAGAAGAAGGAGGAGGAGCCCCGCGAAGGCCTCCGCCCTAGGGGTCCTCTCGATACTAAGTCCAGAGAGACCCAAGCCTCTTCCGCCCATGAGGAAGAGCACGCGAAAGACGGGGGAGAGATCGACTCTCCCCATACAAGGAAGAGGGATGCACACGAAGAGGCCCTGCAGGGTGAAGGTGGTCCTGCCGGGTGACAGCCTGGATTCCGAGGAGAATTCCAGAGCTTTCGAGAGGGTTCCCCAAAGGAACCCCAGGGTCAAGCCCCTAGCTCAGTGGTATTAAGTTCGGATGTTGTCTAGTACATTTACATAGAGTTTCCGTTACTAACCCGTTAAACGCCTTCGTTT
The DNA here is from genome assembly GCA_022496015.1 of Hordeum marinum. Lineage (NCBI taxonomy): Eukaryota > Viridiplantae > Streptophyta > Magnoliopsida > Poales > Poaceae > Hordeum > Hordeum marinum. The sequence goes on along the minus strand of CM039672.1, from coordinate 211,621,612 downwards.
CACAGTCCAACCCGAGACCTCCCAACCGAGTAGGTCTCGGATGGGGAGTCTCCATCGGCCAAGCTCACAGAGAGCGGGACATTGTCCCATACTACACCCCCTCCGGCCGCAGGCGAGGCCGCAAAGGTGGTATCTCATCGGACCGTTCCTGCGTCGAACACCGGGGTGAGGAGGTGATGGCCTAGGCGCATACCTCGGCCACTGAAGACAAGGAGGCATTGGCCGAGGATCATGCCTCGGCCGCCGAAGTCCAGGAGGTCGAACCTCTCCTCGCAGCTAAGGACGGGGGCTGCAATTCGCCCGGGCTCCCCTCACTATCGACTCCAGAGGCCTCAAAGTGTCCTACGTCGTTGGCTTCGCGTCCCCAAGGAGGGGGGGGGAGAAGTGCCATAGCCGGTGCCGCCTACAACAGAGCGGATCTCGATTGGGTGGCCGACCATGATGGAAGAGGCTTTATCCGACTCCCCCATTGCCGAAGACCACCGCACCCTTATGGGTGCGGTTTTACGAATTATCCAGTCCGTTGACAATGGACTGAAGGAAACCTTCAGTGGTTTGCTGGCGGGCTTCAAGGTAAGCCATGTTTTATTTTATAAGGATGAACTTTATTCATAAGATTATGCATTCCTTATAGGCATAGTAGCCCCCGAGCCACGAGTGAGTTTGAAAAACTTGCCCGGGGGTCATAAAATCTAGAAGCACGAGCAAATAGTTCGGAACCGATTAAATCAGATGTTTGCTTATATATAAGCTATTTTTTAGGCCTCATCCTCAGCTAGGGCCTACAACACCCTTGAACTGGCCGAGCTGAACCAGAAGCTACAGAGCTCCGACGAGGAGCTTGATCGTCTGAACAAATGGTTTGATGAGATGCAAGGTAGGTTTTAACTGTATTTGCTAAATTTATTGTGTTTCTCATTAACGAGGATTATCCTAACTTTTGGGTCCTGACTTTGCTTCCCTTTGTACCCGCAGCCTCAAGTGTAGAGGTTGAAAACCTCAAGGCCGAGCTTAGGAGAGCCAAGCAGGAGGTCGCCGATCAGAAGGTAGCAACCGATAAGCTGCCCGCCGAGCTAAGCTCTTTAAAGGTTGAGAGTGGCAGGCATGAGGCTTGAGTGGCCAAGGTGCAACAGGAGCTCCAGGATGCTAGTGCTAAGTGCGAGGCCCTCGAGTAAAAGTCCAAGGACTAGGTGACCTAGGTGACCATACTAGCCTCCGATCTCAAATCGGAGCGCGTTGAGAGGTGGTTCTTCTAGGAAGAACTTCTTCAAGTCAGGCTGATCGCGGATGGTAAGCCATACTTACTGTAATGTGCCTTTGGTGGAGATAGGTCCGCCTTTCTTACACAGCTGTGGCGTTCCCTAGGCGCCTTTAGAACCTCCCGAGGAGCATGGCGGACGCGGCGAAGTACTTCGCAGTCAAAGACGGGGATGTGGAGCAAAGGATGTTCTGGGCTCTGTTTGAAACACATGAGTCACATCCCCTTCTCAGTTACCAGATGAAGCAATGGATGGAGCTACACAGAATGATAAAGTTGGCTCTAAAGGACCTCTGCATCCAACTATGGCACACCGAGCCGCAACCGAGCAACTATTTTGGCTTGCTACAGAAGCTTCGCGACATCGTGCCGCGGATTGAGGCCCTGAAGCGTTCGGTTTGCATCGAGGGAGCATGGATTGCCTTTACTCAGGCAATGATTCGTTGGGCGAGGGTGAAGCCGATTTAAATGGCCATTGTGCCCCCACCTCCTAGGAAGGATCATAGATGCCTCGAACCGTATTTTCGTGCCACGATAGAGGGTGCTCGGTCTATAGAGACCCAATGCCCCAAAAATGTAATGTATGAGTGAGGGTGTTATCTTGTGACCTAAAGACAATCATGCTTTATGATGCTTTCCCTGAATATATCATATTATGTATTATTTTGACTCATACGTGGCCGTTTTAATTTGAAAGGTTCCAGTCATCAGCTTCAGCCCCCATGTAGATACTACGAGGGGTGTTTCGACCTCCGCACTTGTTCCTTAGCCGATATATTGGCACCTGTAGGCGGAAGTGAATGAGGGAAATGAGGCAATTAGACTATGTTGCTTTATGCATTCACTTAGCGTTAGGAGCTTGTATGCGGGGGCTGGTGACAAGCCCCCACTGTTTTGTGGTAGTCTGTTCGAGCAAAGTTTGAGACTTGTACCACAGGGTTTGGGAAGGTACAAACCCCTCGTATGACACGGGATAATCTCCATCGATTACTAGTTTGACACTTTAAGCTCAAATCGCAGACCGGTTCTCGCTTATTATGATAATCACTTTTCAGCTTTCTCCATTGAGTTACTTCGCCAGGCTAGGTGGGAATACAATCGTAGTGGTTCTCCCTTTTTCCCTTTTAGCCGAACTGGCGGAACGTAAAGGGGGCAAGCACAGGAGCGGTTCAACCCAAGTATTGACCCAAGACATAATTCGAAACTGATGCATATAATGCAATATCCGAGATGCTGAATACATAAAACGTAGTGAAGGGATGGTTCTTGGGGTGTTAATTATACCCAAGCCCCAGGTCCATTAGCTGATCGCACCTACCGTGTGCTGGACAATTTTTCTTTATGGTGCCGATGAGCGGGAAACAAGTTGTGTAATAAAAATGCTGGAAAACAGGGCATGCGTAACAATCTTATAATTCATAATGCCAAGGCGGCTGTTACAAGTAATTCTTATTGCGAAAAGGAAAGCAATCTTTACAGGATAGTGTTTTACTCAGGGCATTCGATGGGTCGCTTGACGTCCTCCATGTGCCCGGCTGCGCGCTTACTCCTTTGCCGTCGAGCAGGGAGCTGTGGAACCCTTTAAAGGTAGTCACTATTGGCGGACGGATCATAAGGGGGTCATAAGAAGCTGTCATAGAGTGTGTAAGATTGATGCTTGGTAGATCCTTGATGGTATTCCGCCTCTGTCCTAAGAAGCGATTGAACTATAGTTCGGTTGAGTCGAACATCTAGTCCTTGGAAGTAGACCCCCCCAGATGCCCCTAGTATTTTAAGAGCGAAATTGTGTCTTAGCGGGACATACCTAATGGGTAGCTGGGCCGTGTTGTGGGGAGCGTGTCCCTATTTGTGTTGAACGAGAGATGGCACTGGCAGGTCCGGCTGGGCTCGAGCTCGCTTGTCCGCCTGTCGCGTCTTGATGGAAGAATGGGACCCTGATGCTTTATTGTCGTATTGTCATTCGGCTGCTAAGGCTGCGGTGTGTTATTCAGTCTGGAGAGAGCACCCCGTATTTCCATTGACGGTAATGACCCCCTTGGGTCTAGGCATTTTGAGCTTCGGATAGGCGTAATGAGGAACTGCGTTGAAACAGGTGAATGCAGTGCGACCAAGCAGCGCGTGATAGCCGCCACAGAATGCTACCATGTCGAAGATCAAGTCTTTGTTGTGGAAATTATCAGGAGAACCAAACACAACCTCTAGCATTACAGTATCAGAGCAGCGGGCTTCAATGCCTGGAATCACTCCTTTAAAGGTAGTGTTACTGGGTGTGATCCTTGACGGATCTATGCCCATCTTTTTTGTCGTGTCTGAGTATATCAGATTAAGGCTACTTCCTCCATCCATAAGGACTCTTGTGAGTGCTGACCCACAAGTATAGGGGATCAATCGTAGTCCTTTCTATAAGTAAGAGTGTCGAACCCAACGAGGAGCAGAAGGATATGATAAGCAGCTTCAGCAAGGTAATTTCTACAAGCACTGAAATTGTAAGTAGCGAACAATTTGATAGCAAGGAAATTTGTAACGAGCAAGTAACGGTTACAATAGGTAAGTTGCATCAAGGTATCCCAATCCTTTTGTGGCAAAGGACATGCCAAAAGTATTTCTTATGATGAGCAAAGTGTTCTTGAGGGTACACGGGAATTCCATCTAGCCACTTTCGTCATGTTGGTTTCATTCGTGTTCGCTACTTTGATCATTTGATATGTGGGTGGACCGGTGCTAAGGTGATGTTCTTACTTGAACTAACAACCTACTTATGATTAACCCCCTCGCAAGCATCTGCAACTACGCGAAAAGTATTAAGACAATGTTTAACCATAGCATTAAACATGTGGACCCAAATCAGCCCCTTACGGAGTAGCACATATACTAGGGTTTAAGTTTCTGTCACTCTCGCAACCCATCATCTAATAACTACTCCACAATGCATTCCCTTAGGCCCAAGGATGGTGAAGTGTCATGTAGTCGACATTCACATGACACCACTAAGGGAATCACAACATACATATCATAAAAATACCGAACACATTTCAAATTCACATGAGTACTTGCAACATGACTTCTCCCGTGACCTCAAGAACAAAAGTAACTACTCACAAATAATATGCATGCTCAAGATCATAGATGTATTGAATAGAATAATGGATCTGAACATATAATCCTCCACCAAATAAACCATATAGTAATCAACTACACAAGGTAATCAACACGACTAGTCACCCACACGTACCAATCTGATGTTCCGGTACAAAGATTGAACACAAGAGAGGAACTAGGGTTTGAGAGGAGATGGTGTTGTTGAAGATGTTGATAAAGAATGTCCTCCCCAAGATGAGAGGGTTGTTGGTGATTACGCTGGCTTTGATTTCCCCCTCCTAGAGGGAAGTTCCCCCGATGGAGTCACACGACGGAGGGCAAAAGTGCTCTTGCCCAAGTTCTGCCTCGAGGCGCGGCGTTTCGTCCTGAAAGTCCTGCTCTAATTTTTCCCCAGGTTAATTGGGAATATATACCAGAACATGGGCTCCGGAGGTGGGCCTGGGTGCCCACCCTCCACCAGGGCGTGGGCAGGGGGCCAGGCGCGCCTTGGTGGAGGGTGGCCTCCTGGGTGGCCCCCCTCTAATAGTTCTTTGCTCCAGAAATTCTTATTTAATATAAAAAATAGTCCCCGTGAAATTTTAGCTTCATTCGAGTTGTGCAGAATAGGTAACTCTGATGTGATTTTTATGGGTGGTGAATTCTAGTTGCCAGCATTCTCCCCCTTGATGTAGACATTGCAAATTATGAGAGAAAATGCATTAGAATTAATCCCAAAAGCATTATTAAGCATAAAAACATTATAAATAACAGTAGTAAAACATGATGCAGAATGGACGTATCAACTCCCCCAAGCTTAGACCTCGCTTGTCCTCAAGGGAAAGCTGATATCAAAGAACATGCCCACATGGTTTGAGAGAGAGGTGTCGATAAAAAACAAAATACACACATAGAAGCATCATGCTTATTATAATAACAACAACAAAACTAACATCAACTTTTATTTCATAGCAGCATCATATAACTTCTTATGAGCAAGTAACAATTCATCACAATGTGGAAGTATAAAGCATAAACCTTATTGCAAACGAACAAACTATGTTCTCAGTTAAATCGCAACTACAATTGATCATATTTTCAGGAAGGGTCTCATGTAGGAGCCTTTTGGCAAGTCCACATACTCAACCATCATTTAGTCTTCTATGATTGCTAACGCTCACTGCATACCCTTGGACAAAAAGTTTCAACCAGACAGATAGAAAGATAGGGGCTTATAGTTTGCCTCCCAACATATTCACCTCAAGGGTGGTGTCAACGATGCTCACTCATATCCAACTGGTCATATGTGACTAGATCTTTCCTCACCACATGATGCTTGCATAAGGAGAAAAATAAAAAAGGAATAAGGAAGAATACTTTGACTCTTGCATAAAAGTAAGTACATAAAGGTAAAAGATAGGCCCTTCACAGAGGGAAGCAGAGGTTGGCATGTGCTTTTTAGTTTGTATGCCAAATCCCTTAGCGCAAAAGAATGTCATGTTGCATTGCCTCTTGTGATAGCAACTTTTATTATGCGGTCCATCGCTTTTATTACTTTGCCATCACAAGTTCGTGCAAAACTCAATTTTCTCTTACACTAATTGATCCAACACTTTTTAGAAGAATTTTTTATTGCCCTGATGCACTGATGACACCCTTACTTGAAGGATCTTATTCAATCCATAGGTAGGTATGGTGGACTCTCAAACATGAGTCTGGGTTTTGGGTTTTTGGATTCTAACATACCAAATTTTGAAATGTTATATTTTAAGATGAATGATTGGTTGTTTGTTTGAGTGATTGAATTTGAGTGAATTTTTGAAACTTTTTGAAACTTTTGAATGAGAGGGAATAACATGACTTTCCCCCTTTTGTTTTTGAATTCAATTTCATCCAATCCAAACCATTGAGAGAAGATGACATGACTTCTTCAACATAAAGGATATGAAAAGTGGAATTGAAAACTATTGAAAATCTTCTATTTAACACTTGGTCCATTTTAAGTTTTGAATGAATTCAAATAACACTTACCCGAATTAAAAGATTTTGAGAGGAGGAACATGACCTTCCAAACCAGGGGTAATTTTGTGAAATATTTGAACCATAAAATCCAAGGGGTTATTTGAAAAATATTTGCAAAAGGAAATAAAACCAATTTAGGCATTTAAAAAAATTAAAAAATATATTTATTTGGACCGTGGAAAATGTTTATTTTATTTTATTTATGTTTCTTATATTTTTAGTATACAAAACTTCCATGCGTAGGTTTGATTTGATTTTCCAAATCAAGTTCTGATTTCCTATTTCTAATAGAAAGGAAAATATTTTCTTTTATTAGGAAAACGCCGTGGCCCATTTGGAATAGTTTTGGCCCAGGGATCCCCTCCCGATCCCGATTTCCTTTCGAATCGGTGACCAATCCCTCCTTCCTTTCCTTTCTTCTCTCTGACCGTGGGCTCTGCCCGATTCCCGCATCCGCTCGGCCATCTTCTCCTTCCTTCGCTTGCCTCTTTCCTTCCCATCGCCGGCGAGAAGATCCGACCAAGATTCGCTAATTCCCTGCCATTTGGCACACCCTCAGACCACCTATAAATACTGGAGCCACGCTGCACCTGGTTTTCGCTTGAAGCCCCAAGCTCCCCTCGCTAGAACGAGCCACCGCCGCCTCGCTGGAGTTTCATTCCACCCGAAGCTCCCCAGCTCGTGCTACTCACCACCCGCCTCCCCGAACCCCCCTGACCCAGCCCATCATCACGGGAGCGCCACCGTGTTCACCTGGACCCCTCCATCGCTGCTGAAGGCCTTCGGAGTCCCTTCCTCGATGACCACCCGAGGCCATCTCTGCTGAGCATCACCGTCGACGTCTCCGTCATCCCTGAGCTCCACCGAGGCCACCATCGTGTTAGCCATCCTCTCCTGCATCGACTGGTGCTTTCTTCATCGTCGGAGACCCAGCAGAGAGCTCCCCCGCATCAAACCGCCGCTGTGGCCATCACCAGAGTCCATCATTGCCGGCCACCTCCAAACCTATGAGCTCCCCTCCTCCCCTTCGTTCGATCTTATTCCAGCGGCCCCGATTAGATCCTGCGTACCCCTTCGGTTCTTTTAAAAGAATGACCGATATTCTTTTTAGTTATTATTAACCGAAGCATTTTCTATAAATTCTGGCCGTCCGCTAGTTAGGCTAAACCACGCACACCCCTCAACCTATCAGAAACTGCCACGTCACCCCCTGTTCGCTAGGTTAGAATTTTCTTTCCTGTTTTTAATTTTTAGACAAACTAGATCCTAATTTTGTTTTTGCCCTAACTTTTAAGTTTTTAATTATTTCTGAGTGATTCTTTTTGCATGCTGTCACAAAGTTTATGTAGTTTCTGTAGATGACAAGTTTGACCATATTTGAAACTTTCAAATTTGAATTCATTGAAATTTGCTCAAATCACTAGAATTTGAATAACTTGAGTTTAAAAATATATTTTTGAGTGATTCTTTTTGCTAATCGTTTGTATTTGTTCTATTTATCACTATGTTCAATTTGGGAATTTTTAGAATACTATAAATTAGGGTTTCAAGAAAAACATATTCTGTTTTAGCTCTTTTTAGGTTTATTTCTACTTCTTTTGTTTTAATTGTTTTTAATGTATTTTCGATTATATTATTTGAAAAGTTTTATTTTGTTTGATGTTAGCTAGCAGTAGTATTTCAACCAATTTATTTTTATGTCTATTATTATTTTGATAGCATGAAACCAATTCTAGTTCTATAATAACTTGCAAGTTGATTTCATTGCTAGTTTGATTTCCTATTTGAAAATATTTTTATAAATTGTTTTATAAGTTTTACTTTCTATTAACTTAGTTTTTTTATATTTTGCTTTCTCTTATTTTAGTTTTGTTTAATGTTTTTCTTGTTGTTAAGTTTATCAGGCAAAAACTTATGTTTATTAGTGTATTGTTTTCATAAATCTTAGATGTTCTTCAAAAGTAATTATTTTGCTAGTAAAATATTTGATAAAATATTTTTGTTAGAATTTACTTTGGTTTGTCTTGTTTCTATTGAAAATAGGATTATTGGTAATGAAAACTACTTTGGTTGTTTTGATGAAGTTCTGTTGTTTTAACTTTTGTCTTAAGTATTTCCTTCATCACAACCTTGTTGCTTTTAGTTTTGTGTTTCTTATTGTTTGATAGTATTGTTTGCTAGAGTGAATACTTATGTGAATGCAATGCTTGGCTATATAGATTTTCATCGGAGAGTGATGAATAGTTCTATCAAGTTATTTCTGAGAGCGATATTATGTTCATTAACCTTACCAGGCAAGTTCACTTTGACCATCTATTTCATACCTATGTTTTATTGCATGTAGTGAAATCATTCGAGAAAACCCTCCAGTAGTGTTATTGAAATTCTTGTAGTTGAGTAGAATGCATGAGGTAGGAACCCACCACTTGTTACTGAAGCCCCAAGAACGCTAGTTATTTTAATGCTATGCTAAAGTAGACGGGGTCTAGTATGAGTGTTCGTGAGTGGTGTGAGAAGGATCACTCCACATCAAAACGACAACTTCATGAAGGCATCTTCAAGTCCTGTATCTTCAAGACCTCAAGACTTCGAGACTCGAGAAACAAAGTTTCAATACACACTACTAGGTGAATGATGGATTTGATGGGCACCCTGGAGTAACCAGTGCATGGCCGGGATGCATGGAGAAGGGCCATGACATCTTGCGGAAAGCTTCACCCAGACTCAAAGAGACGGATGGATACTTCAAGCCCAGAAGCTTACCTATGTAGCCACAAGTCATTATGGGATCTAGCTTGGTTGATCTTTGTTGTGACTCTGGCTGGGCAGTGCTAAGAGATGTAGTCGATGTTAGGATTAGATGTGCACTAACAGTAGTCAGGGAAACACTGTGAAATACCATGTTCTCAAACACCCGGCAATGCGAAGACTTACAAGGAGGGAAAGAATCTTGTGGGTAAGGTACACAACACCTGTAGAGTTAAACCTAATCGATTAGCTGTGTCCCCTGTTGCGGACAATTTGAGCCTCTAGACTTGGATCTATCTCTGAACTCTCAACACTATACTGATAATTAATTGTGGGCAACTTATGATACTTGTGGGCATTAAGACATTGGTTGGAGGAACCATGTCATGATAGATAACTCTCTACTGAAAACTCCTGATATTCCATTGTTGTAGGAAAAGAAAATAAAATTAGCTTTCATGCAAAAACTCAGACACATAGCCACAAAGATTTATTGCATATGGAGTAGCCTCATCCTTTGTTTTCTCTTATTGTGATCTTGTCGGTACATTCAATGTACTGACCTACATGGCTGCAATGTCTTATGTTGCAGATAAGTTCTACGACGAGTAAGAGTACGATTCAGGGTTATGGTCTACACTCAACCTGTCGTTGGTGTTATTGGGATTCCACTCTGGTTGACTATTTCCGCTAAGATTTTATGTACTTTGATTGCACTTTGATATATACATTGATGTACTGTGTGTGCCAGCATACTGATCTAGGGATGGCACAGAACACATAGAGGCTTGACTCGTTTTGAGTCGGGACGCTACATGTATGCACAAGTAGTATCGCAACTTAGTGCAAAGTTTTTGGCTAGCAAATATATTGGGCAAGAACCACATGCTAAAGATCTATGACAATATAACTTCTATGTGAATATGAACTAGCATAAATCATTACGTTGTCTTCCTTATCCAACGTCAACAATTTTGGCATATAATATTTAATGGGGGCTCACAGTCACAAAAGATGTCCATGATAGTATATTTGCATGTGAATCTTATCTTACCTAATTAATTCTTTCATGAGTTGCATCATTGCCTAATGCTATGTTTGCCTATCTCCAATAAATTTTACTACTTATACTTTTCTTTATTGTGATGTCATTACTCACCATAAGATTAGCATATGATCTTTTTCGTTTATCTTCTTTTATCATGATTGCAACAAGAAAGTAAAAGAGTTGAAAGCTTAAACTAACTTTATTATATAACTCTCACTCGATTACATAGATAGATAGATCACCAGGGCGCAATCGCAACACCTGCCACCAAGGCACTTGCTCTTGCTGCTGAAGTTCCCAAGGGGGAGAAGACCGGCAAGGCCTCTGGCGCACAGTACAGCAAGTGCACCTCTTTGGGGTGTTGCACTAATATTGACGATGTGCCAGAGAGATCCACCGTCAAGAGCAAAAACTTCAAGGCTGCCCCACCAGAGACCAAGAAGGTGCCCATCAAGGAGGATGGCACGGGGGGAACTTTCACCATAAGTTCCACCCTTGATGACAAATAGGAAAGCGCGCTCATCGCCTTCATCCGGGCGAATGTCGATGTGTTTGCATGGCAACCATCTGATATCCCCGGTGTTTTGAGGAAGGTGATTGAGCACCACCTTGCCGTCTTCCCACACGCACGACCCGTCAAGCAGAAGGCCCGGAAGCAAGCTTTGGAGCGGCAACAATTTATTGCTGAGGAGATCAAGAAACTAGAGGCAGCTGGCTTGATTAGAGGATTACTCCATCCGACATGGTTGGCCAACCCGGTTGTAGTGCGCATGGCAAATGGTAGATGGAGGCGGTGCATTGATTTTACAGACATCAACAAAGCCTGCCCCAAGGATTCTTTTCCCTTGTCGCGCATCGACTAGATTGTGGACTCCACCGCCGGTTGCGATCTGTTATCTTTCCTTGACGCCTATTCCAGTTGTCATCAAATTTTTATGGCCAAGGAAGACGAAGAGAAGACCGCGTTTATCACCCCATGTGGTATGTACTGCTTTTTGCGTATGCCTTTCGGGTTGAAAAGCACTGATTCTACCTTTGCAAGAGCAGTCCAGATTGGTTTTGAGCCCTAGCTACATAGAAATATGGAGGCTTATATGGACGACATAGTGGTCAAAACCAAGGATAAGGCCACGCTCATATTAGACCTAGAAGAAACATTTGCAAATCTATGCAAGATCAACATGAAGATCAACCCCGAGAAATGTGTGTTCGGCGTCCCATCCGGCAAGTTTCTTGGGTTCTTTTTGTCTCAATGAGGAATCGAAGCAAATACCGACAAGATCAAAGCAATTGAGCAAGTTGAGGCACCAAGACGAGTCAAGGACGTGCGATGCCTTGCCGGTTGTGTTGCTGCTCTGAGTAGCTTCATCTCAAAATCTACTGAGCGCGCCCTACCCTTTTTCAAAATCTTGAAGAAGGAAGCTCCAATGAAATGGACTCTGGAAGTGGAGGCGGCGCTATAGGATTTGAAGAAGTACCTTTCCTCTCCGCCAGTCCTAGTCGCGCCAAAACCAAAAGAGCCGTTGTTGCTGTATCTGGCGGCAGCAAATCAAGTGGTGAGTGTTGCACTGGTGGCTGAAAGAGAAGTTGACGAAGAAGCGGCAACAATGACAGGACCACCGTGCGACGAACCGAGATAGTCTCTGGCAGGGTCTGGTGCCGGCAAAGAAGGATCTGCGCAGTTGAAAGAGATAGTCTAGAAGAATAAAGTGGTGTAGCGACCAGTCTATTTTGTCAGCTCCTTGTTGCAGGGGGCTAGATCAAGGTATTCTGGCATGAAAAAATTGCTCTTCGGCCTTCTGATATCCTCGAGGAAGTTGCGCCATTACTTCCAAGCACATGAGGTCATCGTTGTCATCCGCTTCCCGCTATGGCGGATATTGCAAAAGCCAGAAGCTACCAGCAGGATTGTGGAGTGGGCCTGGAACTATCAATCTTTGGTGTTATGTTTGAAAGCACTTTGACCATTCAAAGCAGGGCCTTGGCGGAGTTCATTGCAGAATGGACCCCAACGCCCGATGAAGAGATTCCAGAGTCAACTCTCCCTAGCAAGGAGACTGATCGAGTATGGATCATGTATTTTGATGGAGCTTTCTCACTGCAAGGTGCTGGTGCCGGAGTGCTGCTTGTCGCACCCATCGGAGAGCACCTCATATATGTGGTCCAGATGCACTTTCCTCGGGAGAGATCAATGAACAACACTGCTGAGTACGAAGGGCTGCTTGCCGGTCTTAGGATCGCGGCGGACCTTGGGATCAAGAAACTTATTGTCAGGGGTGATTCTCAACTTGTCGTCAGGCAAGTGAACAAAGATTACCAGAGCCCATTGATGGAAGCTTATGTAGATGAAGTGAGGAAGTTGGAACAATGTTTTGAGGTCCTACAAATGGAGCATGTTCCACGTGCAGAGAACAGCGTTGTCGATGGCCCGTCAAAATGTGTTTCCCTTAAGTTACTTATGGAACTAGGAACTTTTGTGCTCCAACTAACTCAACCCTCCATGACACCATCAACTGGACAAGAGAAGAGAAGAAAGTTAAGTTCCGGCAAGTATTTCCTGGCAGAGCTCCCTGAAGCCACCAGAGAGAAGGTTGCCAGAGGAAATGGCAGGCTTGTCGGTGAGTACTATGCTCCGGTAAGGCCCCCGGCTCTTTTCGTAGAAGCATATGCTCCCGCCAGGCTTGCCGGGGCACGACAGACTCTGACAGACCCTTAGGCCCTTGCCGTCGAGGCAAATGCTACCCCGATAGAGGATATGCCTTTAGTCCTCGTTGTCGAGCCCCGGGCTCCAGCATGGGCACATCACATTGTCCAATTCCTTCAAACAGGAGAACTCCCCGAGGAACAAGAGGAAGCGGAGAAAGTAGCCTGCGGGTCTCATATGTACCAGTTCATAGACAACATCCTGTGCAGAAAGAGACCGAATGGCATGAAACTCAAGTGCATTTCTCAGGAGGATGGATTGGAGCTGTTGGCAGAGACACACGGAGGCATATGTGGCTCCCACATAGGATCAAAAGCATTTGCCGGAAAGGCATTCCGGCAAGGTTTCTTTTGGCCCACTGCTCTCCAGGATGCAACTGTGTTAGTAACCAAGTGTGAAGCATGCCAGTTTCATTCGAAGAAACTACATCAAAAATCTCAAGCCCTTCAAACAATTCCTCTCTCCTGGCCATTTTCGGTATGGGGGATCGACATCTTGGTCCCCTTTCCCCGCGCTGCCAGGGGCTTTGAGTACTTGTACGTTGCGATCGACAAGTTCACAAAGTGGCTGGAAGTGGAAGCAGTGAGAAAGGTGACAGCATAGTCAGCCATCAAGTTCTTTAAGGGACTAGTTTGCCGCTTTGGTGTTCCCAATAGGATCAACCCTGACAACGACACACAGTTCACGAGCCGCACCTTCATGCAGTATGTCCAAGACATTGGCAGCAGAATCTGTTTTGCTTCTATTGCCCACCCAAAGAGCAACGGCCAAGCGGAAAGGGCTAATAGTGCTGAAGCAGAATCAAAACAAGTGTGGAAGGCACTGGATTGATGAATTGTCGATGGTTCTTTGGTCAATCAAGACGACACCAAATCGAGCTACCAGTCAGACACCCTTCTCCCTTGTCTATGGGGAGGAGGCAGTTCTCCCCACGGAACTCATATATGTGTCTCCTCGAGTGCTCACTTATGATGAGCTGGAGCAAGAGAAGTTGCGGCAAGATGACACGATGCTCCTTGAGGAAGACCGTCTTCAGGCTGCTATGAGAGCTGCACGCTACTAGAAAGCTTTGTGCGGCTACCATAGCCGCAAGGTCAATGCCAAAAGTCTTGAGGAGGGCGACCTTATTCTTCGGCGAGTTCAGTCCGCCAAGAATCCAAACAAGTTGATGCCAAAGTGGGAAGGCCCTTATCGGGTAGTACGAGTCACTAGGCCAGGCGCAGTCCACGTGGAGACCGACGATGGCGTTCCGGTGAGCAACTCCTGGAATATCGAACATCTTCGAAAGTTCTACCCATGAGGCGCGGTTGCCGGGCCATCCCCGGCAACCACCTTTTGTACAAGTCTTGCCGCTGAAGCATGTAATCCTTGGTACAAAGCCAGTCTCAGGCCCCATGCATAGTTAAATAAAGATAAGTATTTCGCAACCTTGTCTGATTCTCATGTTTTTTTACGTACATGTCTATCTGAAGCATTGCACTATACTTAATCCCGACAAGGGCTGACGGACCGCCAAGGTTCCACACCCATATCTTCTCTTCTTGCTTGTTGTAAAGGACGGAAGGACACCTCACGTGTAGCTTTGCCAGGGGGATGGGAGTACGGATACATATGAATGATGTCCCAAAATAAACTTGCCGAAAGGAGACAGACAACGAAAAGATAAGTCACGAAAACCCCATGTGAATGCTGGCCATAAAGTTATTTTCTTTAAGTGATTTGGACTTCTGTATGGAAAACCTGGACACGCGGGAACCTTGCCGCGATTGGATGCACCCTCACTACGTTCGGGACCGGTCAACGGCTTAAGTGGCTTCGCCTGCGCTCCTTATTTCATTTCGAGTCCGCTCAATGATCCAAGTGACAGCGCTCATGCCCTTATCCTGTTTTCGAGTAAGGCCAATACCTTGAACGGCCGCGCCAAGGATACCAAGGTATCTTGCCGGCAGCTGCACCACCAGCAGGCTGCTAAGGACCCGTTCCTCAAAGCGCTTGAGGTAGGGCTACACACGCCGGCAATATTCTGTTGGGTGACGTAGTAGTAAATCAAAAAATTTCCTACGCGTTCACCAAGATCCATCTATGGAGAAACCAGCAACGAGCAAGGGGAGAGTGGATCTTCATACCTTTGAAGATTGCTAAGCGGAAGCGTTACAAGAACGCGGTTGATGGAGTCGTACTCGCAGCGATTCAGATCGCGGTAGATCCGATCAAGTGCCGAACGGACGGCACCTCCGCGTTCAACACACGTGCAGCCCGGTGACGTCTCCAACACCTTGATCCAGCAAGGAGGAAGGAGAGGTTGGGGAAGGTCTCCAACAGCAGCACGACGGCGTGGTGGTGGTGGAGTAGCAAGGTATTCCGACAGGGCTTCGCCTAAGCGCTGCGGAGGAGGAAGAAGAGAGGTAGGGCTTTGCCGTGTGAGAGAGAGATCAAATCCTCTCTCAAAACATCCAAAACCTCAAGTATATATAGGAGGAGGGACGTGGAGGGCTGGCTTGGCCTCTACTCCAAAGAGGAGATGGCCGGCCGAATTAAAGGGAGAGTCCACCTCCCACAAGGGAGGTGGATCTCCTCCTTTTAAATCCTTTTTGCCTTATCTCCTTATCTCCAGCCGCATGGGCCTTCAGCAAAAGTCTTGCCCAGCCCAATAATGGCTGGCACACTTTATCTAACAGCCCATGTGGTCCTTTGGTCGTCACACCCCTCCCGGGGGTCCTCCGGCACCCTCCCGGCACTCCCGGTACACTACCGATGAGCCCGAAAACTTTCCGGTGACCAAAACTGGACTTCCTATATATCAATATTTACCTCCGGACCATTCCGGAGCTCCTCGTGACATCCGGGATCTCATCCGGGACTCCGAACAACCTTCGGTAATCACGTATACCATTTCCCTATAACCCTAGCGTCATCGAACCTTAAGTGTGTAGACCCTACGGGTTCGGGAGACACGTAGACATGACCGAGACACTTCTCCGGCCAATAACCAACAGCGGGATCTGGATACCCATGTTGGCTCCCACGTACTCCACGATGATCTCATCGGATGAACCACGATGTCGGGGATTCAATTAATCCCGTATACAATTCCCTTTGTCTATCGGTATGGTACTTGCCCGAGATTCGATCGTCGGTATCCCTATACCTTGTTCAATCTCGTTACTGGCAAGTCTCTTTACTCGTTCCGTAATACATCATCTCGTGACTAACTCCTTAGTCACATTGAGCTCATAATGATGATGTCTTACCGAGTGGGCCCAGAGATACCTCTCCGTCACACGGAGTGACAAATCCCAGTCTCGATTCGTGTCAACCCAACAGACACTTTCGGAGATACCCGTAGCGTACCTTCATAGCCACCCAGTTACGTTGTGACGTTTGGCACACCCAAAGCATTCCTACGGTATCCGGGAGTTACACAATCTCATGGTCTAAGGAAATGACACTTGACATTGAAAAGCTTTAGCAAACGAACTACACGATCTTGTGCTATGCTTAGGATTGGGTCTTGTCCATCACATCATTCTCCTAATGATGTGATCCCGTTATCAACGACATCCAATGTCCATGGTCATGAAACCAAGACCATCTATTGATCAACGAGCTAGCCAACTAGAGGCTCACTAGGGACACGTTGTGGTCTATGTATTCACACATGTATTACGGTTTCCGGTTAACACAATTATAGCATGAACAATAGACAATTATCATGAACCATGAAATACAATAATAACCAATTTATTATTGCCTCTAGGGCATATTTCCAACATATTCTTCTAGAAAGGGTGTAGGCAAAATTCCATACACACAAACAGTTTAACTAGGAAGATAACATAGCAATCGTCCAAGGCATAAGAAGATAGCATTACATCGGCCTTGCCAAGACTCTAACACGAAATAAATTGTTCTTGGCATGTGCAGCGACGAGGAGTGGGGCAACTAATCTTGGCGGTCACCCTCGACACGCTTGACCTGGCTTACCCGCTCGACGATGGGCGCGACGAGTTCCTCGAGCGCCTAGATGTCCACACCCTTCGACAAACAGTAAAGGATATTGGCGAGGTTGAGGCCGGGATTCTTGTACGCCACCTTGACAAGCACCTTGCGGAGGACAGCCTAGAAGAGCTTGCGCGATTCTTTGGCCAGGTGGTCCACCCGGCCGGAATGGAGCTTCTCAAGGGCCCCGAGTAGGCTGTCGAAGAACATGGTCACCTTAGCGCTCGTGGGTACCCTGTCGTCAGGAGAATATGAGGGGCCCTCTAGTCCCATGGCGGACAGTTATTCGGCGAGTTTCTCCATGACGTCGACGAGCTTCTCGGTCCAGACTTCCACTCCACGCACATAGTCGTTGTGGGAGATGATGCTGCTCTCGACAAGCTGCTTCTCATCGTGGAGCTCCTTGACCAGAGCCTTCTCCAGAGTCTTGGCGGCACCGAGATTCCCAGTCAGCGTGGACAACTTCGAGGTCAGATCGTCAATGGACTCGTTGGCCATGTTGAGCTGCTTAGCCTTGTCAGAAACGGCAACTTGCACCTCCATCGTGCTGGCAACAACTTTGTTCTGCTCGGCCTTGAGTGACGAGACCTTCGTGCCTTGATCTTCAAGGACCGCCTCCAGTTCCTTCACCCTCTCCTCTAGTGAGCTTTTGGCGGTCTCCGCAGCCTCGGCCGCGTCGATAGCCTCCTTCAGCTTGCCGGCGTGGTCTGCTGCCAGGGTTCCGACTGCCTCCTTGTGCCCCCGCTCCAACACCTGGGTCCGTCGCGCTACGAGATCCTTGAGCTCCACTTCCTTGCCATGGAGCTCCACTTCCAAGCGATGAGGTCTTACTCTTGGGCGACAAGCAAGATGAGACGCTCCGTCAAACGAGCGTCCTCTACGGTGGCCTGTTGTTTGGCCTCCTCCTGTGCCTGTTCGGCGTCAGATTGCTGCATGTAGAGTTGTCTCCATCCTTCACTCAGTTGCGACTGACCAGTCTGCAGGTCCTTGGAGGCTTGGGCATACCAAGCATGGGTCTCCTTGACGCGTTCCTAAAAAATGGCCTCGGCAGCTTCGACGACCGCAGCCCTGGAGTCGAGTTTCTCCTTCTGGGTGCTATGAAGCGCCTGAAGCGTCCGGAAGCCATCGCCCATGGACTGGAGGAGCTGCTCCTCCTGGGATTTGCTGCCAGCGTTTGGCTCGTCAACGATGTTGAGCCCGGCGGTGACGACGACCTCCTCAACAAGGACTCCCTCCTCAGGCGTCGCCCCAGTGCTTACCATGCCAGGGATGCTAATGAACAGGTTGTCACCGACCTTGAAGTACCGACTCGATGAAGGGGCTTCAGACGCGGATGGCTGGCCCTTGATGGCCGTCTCCCCGCCGGCCTCCTCACTGGCCCGCTCGGCGGACTTCTTGGCAGCCTCCTCCTTTTGTGCGGCTTTTGCTGCCTTGCCACTAGAGGCCTCCGTGGTGGCATTCTTGGCGGCCTCGGCAGCAGCGTTCTTAGCGGCCTCAGCCTCGGCGCTCTTAACGGCTTCTTCAGCGGCGATCTTGTCAGCCTTGGTGGTAGCGTTCCTCGCTGTCTCCTCGATGATAGAGTCAACGTCCATTCCCTTCGCCATGAGAATGTCTGAATACCAGGGGTGAACCAAGAAAAGCTAAGGAGGAAGTTCAAGAAGACAAAAAAAGAAGAAGGGGGGAATACCTTCGCCTATGACGATTACCGGTGGAGACCCACCGGTGCCTGAGCTTGTCGGCCCTCCCCCATCGCGATAGAGCGTGCTAGAGGAAGTCTTGGACGGAGAAAAATCCCTGGGCGGTGAATCCGGGGCGGTCGCCGATGACTCTCCTTGTCGTCGTCCTTCCCTGCACATCTGGTGATGTCAACAGTAAAGATGCACACCCCAGCGACTGCCAGTGGGAAATAAGCAATGAACTCACGCCGGGGGCTCCGTCGGGGGCTGAGTTGGGAACTGCGACGCCGGCTAGTCTCCGGATTGGCAATGGTCACCCTTGGTGCACCTCAGGCGCTTGCCGACGACCCCTCAACCGTCGAAGTCTTCGCCCTCTTCGTGACCCGCTGTGCCAGCGTTTCCGCATCCCTGTGGAGAAGAACCAAGACGGATTAGAGAAGTAGGGAAAGAGAACCAAAGATTGGGAGGCGACCTCTGCCATGGAGCCTCTGGGAGGAGGTGGAGGGGTGCTCCTGGATCGCTTGGTCGCGGCAGGCGCGGGCTGTTGATGGACTTCTTGTCGCCGTGTAGCCTTGTGGTTGCCCCCTTGCCAGGGGATGCGGTACTTGAAGAGGCTTGCCGAGCTGGGAGCCCGGAGGCAGCGTTCCTAAGGACGCGCCTTTTCCTTTGGATGAGGGGAGAGACCTCCTCGAGTGGCTCCTCTTCGGATGCGTCTCCGGCAAGGTGGCCCAGGCCAGACGTGTCGCCTCTCTCCTCGGTGATCCCGCCCTGCCCGGTAAGATCCTCGCCTGGCGGTACTTTCCCTTCCCCGGCATCATCTTCCAAGAAGCCGGCGCTGCCGGCCTCCTCAGCAAGCGCCGCTTCTTCCGCCGTGCTAGCGATGTACGCCAGATCCTCTTCGGTGGTGTCGCGGAGGAGGCCCTCCACCTTGTGGATGGCCGTGTTCGACAGGTTGTCGAAAAACTTTTACGCCTCCTCCACGGACGGCTCCGTCCAAGTTGCATCAAGGCTATGGGCATCGAGCACCGGCAGCATGGCAATGATTCTGCCCAAGGTCGAGTTATTGCACAAGGGGACTACGCCTGCCGGTAGCTCGATCGTCGTGATGCTCCTGAACAACCTTTGGCAGAGGGCTCTATGCTGCATGGTGGCAGATTGTGGTTTAGCCCGGGGCACATCCTCATGATGTCTGCCGCATTCCTAAAATCCCAGGTCGGCCTCCCTTGTTTTGCAAGGGGGCGATGTGCCGGCGAAGGAAGTTAGCGCCTATCATCTCTATGGAAAGGCCAGCGTCTCTGAGGCGGTGGATCCTGGTGATTGCGACCGTGAGCTTCTCATCCCAAGGGTCGTGGGTGCTCCAGTCATCACCGTGCACCATCCTGGTCTACCGCGGCATACAGAAGGGCTGGGGCTTCTCCTCTCGGAGCCAGCACCACCTGCCCCGCCACTCGCCCATCTATCACAATAAGCCCCTTTAGGGTAGACCTCCTTGGTTCCTAGCCGGGAATCCAAGTGATGGCGCCAGAAAGGGCTCCACCTTGCTGGATGCGGGGTGGGGGGTGGGGTGAAATAATGGCAGAAGAGAGCGGTGCTAGGGGTTACTCCGGCAAAGTTTTCGCAGAGGTGTGTGAAAACTACCATGGATGTCACAGCATTTGCATGAAATCAAGAAGTTGGAAGCTATAAGTAAGCATCAGGTCGATAAAGAAGTCCGAGTAAGGGGGGCAGAGCCCACAGTAGTAATTGGCAAAGAAAGGGTATTTGTCTGGACCTTCCCCGGAAGGACCCGGGCTCACGCAAGTGGCGGGGTGCCCCGCCGTCGCCATCGCCCACATCCACCGGTACCGCCTCTTCAGGGCGGCCACACTGAGCCCTGGCGGGAAAACGACACGCTCCCTCCACATCTTCACCACCTTGTTCTCTAAGACGACCTCTGTTTCCTTGCCCTTGCTGGCTTTGGGCGACATGGTGGTGGTGGGGATGGAGACCGAGGACGAAGAAGGGGCGAGGGCGCTAATGGATGCAAGAGGATCTGCCTTGGGCTCGAGGAGGAAGACAACAACGGTTCTTAGATTGGGAAAGGGAAGAGGTAAATGGGCATCGGCTCTGCAATCTCCTCTTTATGGGGAAGGCGCGGGGCGGTCTTTTTTTACCAAAAAATGAGATAATACAGAAACATTCCGCCACGCACGTATCCCACCACCCACATTCAATGGACATCATGGGGGAAGCGCAGCGGGTGCAATGATCACAACTGCAAGGCCCTGCCACGCGTGCCCATGCACTAGTTGGGCCTAGCCCAACAACGCCTCGCGACGTGTATGGTCCAGGCTCGGGGGCTCCTATCGGTGCACTAGAGTTTGTGGGCCATCTAGTGCCCCTTTACTCGTGCACGGGCACTAGTAGCCACCCCGGTAGCAAGGCCCAACAAAGACTTGTCAAGCACTAGCACAAAAGACTCAAGACTACCGGCAAGACCTTGCCGGGATGGCTGTAGAGCCTCCTGGCGAAGCAAGGCCCCCGGCAAGGCAAGGTCCCGGCAAGGCAAGGCCCTGACAAGCACCGCCAGCACACAGACCAGGTGTCAGTTCACCTAGACGCATGTTGCGGCATCGACGTTGGAGGGAGCTAAGCAGCGCCGATGGGACGAGCCCCCGTCCCATCCCACTAACGGACTGAGGCACTTGACGGTGCATTGAATGCTCTTGTCCTACTCTGTCAGAGTTAGGTACAATAGCACTGTATCACTATGCATCCCGTGTGCACACTGTACACCACTATTGGGATCCCCTTAGGTATAAAAGGAGGCCCAGGGCATTATAGAGAGGAGGTTTTTTTGGACAGTAAAAGGTTAGAAGGTTAGAGAATCAGACATTTGGGCAGTTAGACAACCGGACAGCCCGACAGTTGGACAACTGGAGGTTACCAAGCTCACGTAGCAGCCGTTCATGGAGCTCCTGTAGCTAGAACCCTGGAACACGATCAATATAACCAAGCAGGAGTATTCTAATAACCAGACCGGCTCTTTGTGCGAGCCCACCCCTGCCGAACCGAAAGGGATCCCCATGATCCCATAGGTGTTCGTTCGCACGACACCACCGTGCTCTAAAAAGATATAAGTGAAGCACTAGAGCAAAATTGCCTAGCTCAAAAGATATAAGTGAAGCAGATAGAGTATTCTAATAAATTCACGATTCATGTGTGTCTCTCTCAAAAGATGTGTTCATCAAGGATGACTGTGGAAAACTTAAAATCAAAGACTCATATCATACAAGACGCTCCAAGCAAAACACATATCATGTGGTGAATAAAAATATAGCCTCAAGTAAATTTACCGATGGATTGAAGACTAAAGAGGGGATGCCTTCCGGGGCATCCCCAAGCTTAGGGTTTTTGGCATCCTTGATTCCTTGGGGTGCCTTGGTGATCCCCAAGCTTAGTATCTTTCCACTCCTTATTCCATAGTCCATCAAATCTTTACCCAAAACTTGAAAACTTCACAACACAAAACTCAACAGAAAACTCGTGAGATCCGTTAGTATAAGAAAATAAATCACCACCTTAGGTACTGTTGTTAAGTCATTATTTATTTATATTGGTGTAGTATCTACTGTATTCCAACTTCTCCATGGTTCATACCCCCCGATACGACCCATAGATACACCAAAATAAGTAAACAACACAAAAAACAGAATCTGTCAAAAACAGAACTGTCTGTAGCAATATGGAAACTTTGTATACTTATGTAACTTCAAAAATTCTGAACAATTAGGAAAACCTGGAAATTTTTTGTATAAATCTTGTGTAACAATTTCAGACTAATTTGATTCCCTGATAAATTTATAAATTTCCTGGACTAGGCGCAAAAGTTTCTGTTTTTTAGCAAGATCAAATGAATAATCACCATAGACCATCCCAAAGGTCTTACTTGGCTCAAAAACTAATTAAAACACCAAAACACAATTACTACCAAGGTAATAATGTGTGAAACACTAAAAAACAGAAGCAAAAAAGCAGAACATAAAAATAAAATTGGGTTGCCTCCCAACAAACGCTATTCTTTAACGCCCCTAGCTAGGCATAACGCAATAGATCTAGGTATTGTCATCTTTGGTATGCAATCCATTCTCAACCCTATCTTCCGAAACACTTTCTAGAAAATCATTTGTTTATTTTCCCTCCTTTATAATAGGAGAACTTAGTTCAAGAAAGGGAGTTTGATTAGTAACATTGACATTCATAAACTCATAATCTGGATCATCACCATAAATATCATGATATAAAATGTGTATCTCATTTTTAAAGGGCTCCCTAAATTTTTATTCTAACCAATCATCATTGAATCCTATATAAATGTCCCTAGTGATCCAATCAAATTCATCATAGGTTTCAAGGTAAATGGTTTGGGTAACTTCGGAATAGGGAACTCTTCTTCTAAGATTATCATGGTAAGAATTATAATCCCTAGACTCAAAGCTAAGAAAGGTTTCTTTATCGTGTAGGATTTATTCAATCGAAGGGTGTTCAATATCCTTTTTATAGAAAGAAAAAATTCCCTAGCTTCGTGTATGATACAATCAAATTCACGCATAAGGATGATAGTGGCGATCTTTTTAGCCTTAGGATGATTAATTTTGGGAAGCTCATAAAACACCTCTTGCGAAGCGGGATGAATGTGCACAAATTTTCTTTCCAAATTTTTAACGAGCAAGGCAATAGCATCTGCATAATAATTTGTGCTAATAATAATAGATCTCTTATTCATAGGCATTGCTCCTATACAATCAAAGAACTCTTGAACAACACTCTTCCCAATAATATTACCGTCTCCCACTTGAAAAGTTTTAACTTTATAATTAGGAGGAGGTTTAGATTCATGATCTAGAGAGCAAGATCCAAATTTTTTCTCAAGATCTGTAATAGTAATACCCTCAAAATTTTCAACGGTAACCTTCCCAGATTTAGACGTGGTGGCAACTAATCGATCTAGCACGCAAGCAAACAAAAAGCAAACGAAAAGGCGAAAGAAGGGCGAATAAAAAGGCAAACCTTTTTGTTTTTTTCTGAAAATCATTTTAGAAGTGGGGGAGAGGAAAACGAGAGGCAAATGGCAAATAATGTAAATGCAAGAGATGAGTTTGTGATGGGTACTTGGTAGACTTGATGTGTATCCTCCCCAGCAACGGCGCCAGAAATCCTTCTTGCTACTTCTTAAGCTTCAGTTGGTTTTCCCTTGAAGAGGAGAGGGTGATGCAGCAAAGTAGGTAAGTATTTACCTCAGTTGTTGAGAACCAAGGTATCAATCTGGTAGGAGGAACAAGCAAGTTACCAATAGATGCACCTACACAAACAATCAAACACTTGCACCCAATGCTACAAAGGGGTTGTCAATCCCTTCACGGTAACTTGCAAAGATTAGACCTGATAGAAATAGATGGGAAAGATTGCGAGAAGTAAAAGGTAAATAAATTGTAGCAAGGTATTTTTGGTATATATATCTGAAAATATAATACGGAAAATAGACCCAGGGCCATAGGTTTCACTAGAGGCTTCTCTCTTGAAGGAAAATAACACAGTGGGTGAACAAACTACTGTCGACCAATTGATAGAAAAGTGCATAGTTATGACGATATCCAAGGCAATTATTATCCATATAGGTATCATGTTTGTGTTAAGTAGACCGAAACAATTCTGCATCTACTACTATTACTCCACACATTGACCGACTCCTGCCTGCATCTACAGTATTAAGTTCATGAAGAACAGAGTAACGCATTAAGTAAGATGACATGATGTAGAGGGATAAACTCAAGAAATATGATGAAAGCCCCATGTTTTTACCCTTGATGGCAACAATACAATACGTGCCTTGCTACCCCTACTTTGTCACTAGGTGAGGACACCGCAAAATTGAATCCAAAACTAAGGACTTCTCCCATTGCAAGAATTACCAATCTAGTTGGCCAAACCAAACCAATAACTCAAATATACTTGCAAAGATATGAAATCATGCATATAAGAATTCAGAGAAGAACCAAATAATATTCATAGATAAGCTCATCCTAAACCCACAATTCCTCGGATCTCAACAAACACACCGCAAAAGAGAATTACATCGGACAAATCCCCATGAAGATCATGGGGAACATGGTATTGAAGCACAAAGAGAGAGAAGAATCCATCTAGCTACTAGATATGGACCAGTAGGTCTATGGTGGACTACTCAGACATCATCGGAGGGGAATTGAAGTTGATGTAGATGCCCTCCGCGATCGGATCCCCCTCAGGCAAATTACCGGAAAAGGCTCCAAGATTGGATCTCTCGGGAACGAAGGCTTTGGGCAGCAGAAAAGTATTATCGTTGCTCTTTTTGGTATTGGGGAATATTTGGGAATTTATAGGCCAAAGATTAGGGTTAGAGGACCTGCTGGGGGGCCACAAGCCAGGGGCGTGCCCCTGGCTATGCCAAGGTGGCTTGTGACCTCCTGGTAGGTCTCCTGCCTTCCTCTCCAAGTCTCGTAGATGTCTTCTGGTCCAAGAAAATCATCACGAAGATTTTATTCCATTTGGACTCCATTTAATATTCCTTATCTACAATACTCAAAAACAAGGAAAAACAGAAAGTGGCACTAGGCTCTAGGTAAATAGGTTAGTCCCAAAAATAATATAAATAGCATATTAATGCATATAAAATATCCAAAATAGATAATGTAATAGCATGGAACAATAAAAAATTATACATACATTGGAGATGTATCAGGGGGCAATTCGGCTGGTCATGCTTAGTGTATCTAGGAGATGTGGGCTCAAGGGCCTCGTCATCGAATTGAGGAAGAACGCGTCGGCGCAGCTAACTTCTGCTTTGGTCCGGCCGCTCGGTGTCGTACCCCTCTTCGACTGCCAAGACCTCCGTCCATCTATCATTGAGGGTGTCCTAACCATCTTGAAGCTATCATTCCTTTTCCTTTACGCTTCGGGCAGTGGCTAAAAGCTATCGCCTGAAGTGTTCCTAATCTTGCAGATCCTCGAGGATGTTGAAGTCTTTGTCTTTGAGGCTATCGTCCTCGTCGGCCAGGGGGAGCTAGTTGTCATCCTGGGAATCATCGGGGTCCTCGGGGTCGCAGGGCTTCTTGACGTTCTCCTATGGTTGCCCTAGGGCTTTGAGGTCGTCAGGATCTGCTAGGGTATCATTTTCTCCGGTGCCCATGATGACTCACCTTCCCTTATTCGCCTTGGATCGCTTGCGCTGCTTCCGGCGTTTTGATGGCTTGTCAGATCCGCCGCTGTTCTGCTCGGGGGTGTTGTCGTCCTTATTGGCGAGTGTGTCCACCATGTAGACATCATAAGAGGAGGTGGTCGTCCACCTATTCCGTGTTGATAGGGGTCTGGGTGCCGACCTTATCTTACATGTCCACCATCCCATCGGGGGCGTAATCTAGCATGTCGGTTAAGTCTTCAACAATGGATACCAAGTGGGTGGTGGGTGGGTATTGAAATTCTTCATGATCTGACCTTAGACCGATCTGAACATAGGTCGGCCTCAGGTTGCTCGCAATCTCCATCGAATGGATTCGGTCAAGTGCCTCGTTTATCATTGAGAGGTTGTATGGGTCAATATCCTGAAGGTGGGGACAAGTGTCCAGGGAGGGCCAGATTAAGGTGCTCGAGCACTAAGGCAGAGGGTAAGCCAAGGAAGAGGCCTGAAGTTAAGGCTTCGGAGTTCCTGGACTCATCGGATGTGACCAAGAGTTCAACGGGGGTCACACCGGCAGAGAAATCAAGATTCTCGGACCTGATTCCTTGACCGGGGGAAGAGCTTCCGATCTGGCCCAGACGGCCAGCCAGATCACCATGCAGCGTGATGCTGCCGAATGTGAAGGTTTGCTCGGGGACGAAGATGTCCCCGTTGCATATTTGGTCACTGATGACTAAACGCACCATCAACCTTTCTGGCGATCTCACATCATATTTGGTCAATGAAAGCACCAATTTCAGTGTCAAAACCAGTAGATCTTGGGTAGGGGTCCCGAGTTGTGGACCTTAGATTGATGGGTAACGGGTGACGAAGGAGACAATGTTTACCCAAGTTCGGGCCCTTGTGAGGAGGTAAAAACCTACGTCTTGCTTGATTATATTGATGTTGGATGAGAATTACAGAGTTGATCTACCTTGAGATCATCTAAGCTAACCCTAGATGAGTTCACTTGTCCTCTACGAATGGGACCCTCTCGTTTATATAAACACCAGGGGTAGCTAGGGTTACACACAACCGACCTTTTAAAGGGGATAGATGCACAGGTCCCATCTTCAGAATTGTGATGCCACGCCATTCTTCGGAGCTTTCATTCCTAAACACAGGATCATCTCATAGCTCGGCCTTCCACGGAGCAGCCCAACAAGTCGGGCCATGAGGAATGAGCCGACGGCCGAGGATCCCTTAGTCCCGGACTCCCTCACCTAGGTCCCGAGTGCCATGATTTCAGATCTGAACATATTATGTTTTCACGAATATAAGATTGATGTGTATCCTATCTTGCAAGTTGTATGCACCTATTACGTGTCTTGATCCGTGAAAGTGCGTTATACCGACTAGAGGGGGGTGAATAGGCGATTTTTACAAATTCATCACTCAGGAATTTCAACTTGAGGATTTCGAAATGTGATGAACTACTAGAAGCGGAATAAGTACTAAAGTGCATGAGAAACATAGTAGTATCATAGTAATCATGATGAAATATAACATGCACAAATTACAAGTAGCGTGAAACAAGATAAGCAGGTGAAGAACAAGGTGATTGAAGAATTTGAAATGAGGAAATTGAGAAAGTCTTCAGTCAAATTCTTCAAACAGTAATGATCAACTTCATCAACAAGTGTACAAGGAAATAGTGGGGTTGAGGAAATGGAACCAGGTAGCTCGATGCAGACAATGATTCGATGACCCAGTTCCTACTGTTGTGACAGTCGTACGTCTGGTTTGGAGCGGCCTGGTATTTAAGCCAGAGGACACACGGTCCTAGGACACATACTCCTTACCATATTCTTGTGCTAAGGTCACACGGTCCTCGCCCAACACTCCTAGTATGTGATAACCCACACGTATAGGGGATCACAACAGTTTTTGAGGGCAGAGTATTCAACCCAAATTTATTTATTCAACACAAGGGGGGGCAAAGAATATTCTCGAGTATTAGCAACTGAGTTGTCAATTCAACCACACCTGAAAGACTTAATATCTGCAACAAAGTATTTAGTAGCAATGTAGTATGGAAGTAATGGTAACGATGGCAAAAGTAAGAGTAGCGGTTTTGTAATGATTGTAACAGTAGCAACGGAAAAGTAACTTAGCAAGGATCAATATGTGAAAAGCTGGGAGGCAATGGATGAGTGATGGATAATTATGTCAGATGACATTCATCATGCAATAGTTATAGCATAGGGTTACACAGAACTAGCTCCAATTCATCAATGTAATGTGGTCATGTATTCCATATATAGTCATACGTGCTTATGGAAAAGAACTTGCATGCCATCTTTTATCCTACCCTCCCGTGGTAGCGGGGTCCTAATAGAAACTAAGGGATATTAAGGATGCCTTTTAATGGAGAACCGGGCAAAAGCATTAGCACTTAGTGAATACATGAAGTCCTCAAACTACGGTAATCACCGGAAAGAATCCCAGTAATTGTTACCCTGAGGGATGCAGATCATAACTCGTAATAGGTGTCTACAACTTGCAAGATAGGATCAAGAACACATATATATTCATGAAAACATAATAGGTACAGATTTGTAATCATGACACTCGGGCCCTAGTGACAAGCATTAAGCATAGCAAAGTCATAGCAACATCAATCTCAGAACATAATGGACACTAGGGATCAAACCCTAACAAACCCTAACTCGATTACATGGTAAATCTCATCCAACCCATCACTGTCTAGCAAGCCTACGATGGAATTACTCACAAATGGCGGAGAGCATCATGGAATTGGTGATGAAGGATGGTTGGTGATGATGATGGTGTCGATTTCCCATCTCCGGAGCCCAAAACGGACTCCATATCTGGCCTCCTGAGGAAGAACAGGAGGTGGCGGCGGATCCGTATCGTGAAACGCGATGAACTTTTCTCTTTGATTTTTTTCTCCGCATATGTAAATATATGGAGTTGGAATTGAGGTCGGTGGAGATCCAGGGGGCCCACAAGCCTGCTAGGCGCGGCCAGGGGGTGGCCGCGCCCCTTGGCTTGTGCCAATGGGTGACCCCCCCAGTT
Source organism: Hordeum marinum (assembly GCA_022496015.1). Lineage (NCBI taxonomy): Eukaryota > Viridiplantae > Streptophyta > Magnoliopsida > Poales > Poaceae > Hordeum > Hordeum marinum. The sequence goes on along the minus strand of CM039672.1, from coordinate 211,592,809 downwards.
CATTCTTTTGTCAGTATTTTTTATTAATTCCAAAAATAATCTCCATAAATTTTTAGGTCAATCCGAGAACTTTTATTTCTGCACAAAAATAACACCAAGGCAATTCTGCTAAAAACAACGTCAGTCCGGGTTAGTTCCATTCAACTCATGCAAATTAGAGTCCAAAACAAGGGCACAAGAGTTTGGAAAAGTGGATACGATGGAGATGTATCAACTCCCCCCAAGCTAAACCCATTGGTTTTCCTCAAGCAATTCAGTTGATAAACTGAAGGTGGTAAAGAAAAACTTTTGCAAACTCTGTTAGATCTTGCTGTTGTAAATATGTCTAACCGATGTTCAGATTTTCAGCAAACATTATGGACTAACCACATTCACAATAACATTTAGGTCTCACATTTACTCATATCAATGGCATAATCAACTCGTGAGCAATAAAATAACTCTTAGATGACAACACTTTTATCAAGACAATCATGATACAATATGATATAATAGTATCTGATACGTCTCCAACGTATCTATAATTTTTTTATTGTTCCATGCTATTATATTATCTGTTTTGGATGTTTTATATGCATTAATATGCTATTCTATATTATTTTTGGGACTAACCTATTAATCTAGAGCCTAGTGCTAGTTTCTGTTTTTTCCTTGTTTTTGAGTTTTGCAGATAAGGAATATTAAACAGAGTCCAAACGGAATAAAACCTTCGGAATGATTTTTTCTGGAATAAAAGGAAGCCACAAAACTTGAGAACCAAGGCAGAGGACCTGCCACGGGGCCACAAGCTCGCTTGCCGCGGCCAGGGGGTACCCTGCGCTGGGCAAGCTTGTGGGCCCCGGACAACTCCCCTAACCCTAATCTTTGGCCTATAAATTCCCAAATATTCCATCATTATCAAAGAGAGACACGAAAACACTTTTCCGATGCCAGAAGCCTCCGTTCCCGAGAGATCCAGTCTTGGAGCCTTTGCCAGTAATCTCCGGAATGGGGATTCGATCATGGAGGGCATCTACATCAACTCCATTGCCCCTCCGATGATGTGTGAGTAGTTCACGACAGACCTATGGGTCCATAGCTAGTAGCTAGATGGCTTCTTCTCTCTATTTGCTTCTCAATACCATGTTCTTCATGATCTTCAGGGAGATCTATCCGATGTAATACTCATGTGCGGTGTGTTTGTCGAGATCCGATGAATTGTGGGTTTATGTTCAGATTATCCATGATTATTATTTGAGTCTTTCCTGAATTCTTATATGCATGATTTCATATCTTTGCAAGTCTCTTTGAGTTATTGGTTTGGTTTGTCCAACTAGATTAGTAATTCTTGCAATGGGAGAAGTGCTTAGTTTTGTGTTCAATATTGGGGTGTCCTCACCCAGTGACAAAGTAGGGGTTGTGTTGGGGAACGCTGCATGGGAAACAAAAAATTTCCTACGCATACGCAGGATCTATTCATGGTGATGAGCATCTACGAGAGGGAGAGTGGATCTATGTACCCTTGTAGATCGCTAAGCTGGAAGCATTCAGAAACGAGATTGATGTAGTCGAACGTCTTCGTGATCCAAATCACCGAGCGTCCCACGATCTAATCACGATCCGTCCCGATCTAGCACCGAACGGATGGCACCTCCGTGTTCAGCACACATACAACTTGATGCCGATCTCCTCCTTCTTGATCGAGCAAGAGGGAGCGGAGAGGTAGACGAGTTCTCTGGCAGCGCGACCTCGTTGCAGCGATGGTGGTGGAGTAATTCCAGTAGGGCTTCGCCTAAGCACTGCTGAAACCGATCCAGAGAAGAAACTACGGACTAGAGGAGAGGGTAGCACGTGGCTGAAAATCTATATGAAAAACCATAAAAGCTCTAGTATATATAGGAGGAGGAGAGGAGGAGTCTTGGACGCAAGGGCAAGCCCTCTTGGCTTTGGCCGAAGTGGAGGGAGGAGTCCTACTCCTCCACTCCTAGTCGGTTTAGGACTCCTTCCTTATATTAGCCTTTTTTCCACCTTTTCCACTTTGGATTTCCTTCCCAGCCGCATGGGCCCTATGTGGGACTTCATCCAGCCTACTAAGGGCTGGTATTCATCCTCCCACAGCCCATTTAGCGTCTTGGGTCAAAATACCCCTCCCGATGGTCCCCCGGTACCCTCCCGGCACTCTCGGTACACTACCGATGAGCCCAGAACCTTTCCGGTGACCAAAACAGGACTTCCTATATATCAATCTTTACCTATGGACCATTCCATCGCTCCTCGTGACATCCGAGATCTCATCCGAGACTCTAAACAACCTTCGGTCACCACCATGCATAACTCTATACTATCGAAACGTCACCAAACCTTAAGTGTGTAGACCCTGTGGGTTCGAGAACTATGTAGACATGACCGAGACACCTCTACGGTCAATAACCAATAGCGGGACCTGGATGCCCATATTGATTCCTACATATTCTACGAAGATCTTTATCGGTCGAACCTCTATGTCAAGGATTCATTTAATCCCGTATGATGTTCCCTTTGTTCTTCGGTATGTTACTTGCCCGAGATTCGATTGTCCGTATCTCCATACCTAGTTCAACCTCGTTACCAGCAAGTCTCTTTACTTGTTTCCGTAATACAAGATCCCATTACTAACACTTAGTCACATTGCTTGGGAGGCTTGTTGTGATGTTGTATTGCCGAGTGGGACCTAAGAAACCTCTCCGTGACACGGAGTAACAAATCCCAGTGTTGATCCATGCCAACCCAAGGGACACACTCGGAGATACCTGTAGATCACCTTTATAGTCACCCAGTTACGTTGTGATGTTTGATACACACAAGGCACTCCTCCGGTATCCGTGAGTTGTATGATCTCATGGTCGTCGGAACATATACTTGACATGCAGAAAACTATAGCAATAAACTGACACGATCATATGCTACATTTATAGTTTGGGACTTCTCCATCCCATGATTCTCTTAATGATGTTATCCCGTTATCAAATGACATCTCATGTCAATGGATAGGAAACCTTGACCATCTTTGATCAATGATCTAGTCTACTAGAGGCACATTAGGGAGAAAGTGTTGTCTATATATCCACACATGCAATGTGTTTCCAATCAATACAAGTATAGCTAGGATAATAAACAATTATCATAAACAAGAAAATATAATAATAAACACTTTATTTATTGCCTCTAGGGCTTATTTCCAACAGGTAGTGAGGCACGTATTGTATTGTTGCCATCAAGGGTAACAAGATGGGGTTTTCATCATATTGCTTGAATTTATCCCTCTACATCATGTCATCTTACTTAATGCGTTACTCTGTTCTTCATGAACTTAATACTCTAGATGCAGGCAGGAGTCGGTCGATGTGTGGAGTATCGTTCCGGTCTACTTGACATGGACGTGATGCCAATATGCATAATCATTGCCTTGGATATCGTCATAACTATGGACTTTTCTATCAATTGCTCGACAGTAGTTTGTTCACCCACCGTGTTATTTTCCTTCAAGAGAGAAGCCTCTAGTGAAACCTATGGCCCCTGGGTCTATTTTCCTTATTATATTTTCAGAACTATATACCAAAAATACCTGCTGCCCTATTTTTTACTTTCAGTTTCACTTTTCGTTCAAGCATCCTATTATATCTATCTCTACTAGATCTCATCCTTGCAAATAATCGTGGAGGGATTGACAACCCCTTTATAGCGTTGGGTGCAAGAGTTTGATTCTTTGTGCAGGTACATCTATTGGTGGCTCGCTTGTATATCCTAGTGGATTTATACCTTGGTTCTCAAAAACTGAGGGAAATACTTATCTACTTTGCTACATCAAACCGTTCCGCTTCACGGGAAACAAACGCATGCTCGAGAAGTAGCAAGAAGGATTTCTGGCGCCGTTGCCTGGGAGATACATAGCAAGTCAAGGATACCAAGTACCCATCACAAACTCATCTCTTGCATTTACATTATTTGCCATTTGCCTCTCGTTTTCCTCTCCCCCACTTCTAAAATGATTTTCAGAAAACACCAAAAAGATTTGCCTTTCGCCCTTTTTCGTTCGTCTTTTTGTTTGCTTTTTGTGTGGTAGATCGCTCAAACTCATGGCTAGCCTTGATATTATCGCTCCCTAGTATGAAGTTCTTAAATTTAGGTAAAGGGAGGGAGAAAACTTAAAAGATGCTTGGTATAGAATTTGCAACGCTCAAAATAGATCTATTTGTAAGCAATCTACTACAGTTCTCCTTCGCAATTTTTACGTGGGAATCACTCCTTGGAATAGATATGTCCTAGATACCATCATGGGAGGGATTTTTTTGGGAATTCATACCTTTGACTCTTATAGTGCTACGATAAATTTGTTTGGATCACCCCCAATCATGGTTAATGGGACAATTTTAACTTTGGAACATGTTATGCGAAGGTTAGATATCATTGAAAATAAAGTTGCTACTATAGATCTCATTGAAAACTTGGATAAAAATATCCATAACCATATCACTCAATATGGATCTAAGGTAGGAGTTACTCTAAAAGACCTAAGGGAAAAGGAACCTATAGTTAATGAAAAATTGGATCAAGATTCCTTTAGAATAGGAAGGCTAGAGGACATTATCACCAACTTGGGTTCCGCTTTTGCCGCTGTTGAAACCACTCCTAAATTTCCTATTTCTAAGGCTGCCAAGTTTGTTTACGTTCCCAAGAATAAGGGTGAATCCTCTAGTAAAGGTGACAAAGATCTTAAGATGATAAGTGTTCACCCTAATTTTATCAACATTGTTCGGGAACCGATTGCTACAAGAGAATTTCTTGACTTTTTGCCTACGAATATGATCATTGATAAAACTAAAGAACCTACTGGATTTGAGAAGGTCCTCACAAAAATTGCCAATACCAGAGATGACAATACCTAGATCTATTGTGTTTTGCCTAGCTAGGGGCGTTAAACAATATTGCTTGTTGGCAGGCAACCCAATTTTAATTTGCTTTTTGCTTTTTGCTTCTGTTTTGGTGTGTTTTGCACATTATTACTTCTGTAGTACTTGTGTTTTTCTGTTTAAATTAGTGTCTGAGCCTAGTAAAATCTTTGGGGTGATCTATGGTAGTTGTTGATTTGATCTTGCTAGAAAACAGAAACTTGTGCGCTCAGTCCAGGAATTTTCTGAATTTTTTAGAGCGTCAAATTGATCTGAAATTTTTACACAGGATTCCTATACAAATTTGGCTGGTTTTCCTATTTTTCAGAATTTTTAGAATTCTAGAAGTGTTTGAAGTTTACAGATTGCTACAGATTGTTCTGTTTTTTGACAGAAAATGTTTTCCTTGTGTTGTTTGCTTATTTTGATGTATCAGTGGGTCGTATCGGGGGGTATGAGTCATGGAAAAGTTAGAATACAGTAGGTATTACACAAATATAAATAAATAAAGAATTCACAACAGTACTTAAAGTGGTGATTTATTTTTCTTATACTAACAGATCTCATGAGTTTTCTGTTGAGTTTTGTGTTGTGAAGTTTTCATGTTTTGGGTGAAGATTTGATGGACTATGGAATAAAGAGTGGCAAGAGCCCAAGCTTGGGGATGCCCAAGGAACACCAAGTAATATTCAAGGATACCAAAAATCCTAAGCTTGGGGATGCCCCGGAAGGCATCCCCTCTTTCGTCTTCAATCCATCGGTTAATTTACTTGAGGCTTTATTTTTATTCACCACATGATATGCGTTTTGCTTGGAGCGTCTTGTTGTATATGAGTCTTTGCTTGTTAGTTTGCCACAATCATCCATTCTGCACACATCTTTTGAGAGAGACACGCTTAATCGTGAATTTGTTCTATGTGCTTAACTTATATCTTTTGAGCTAGGCAATGTTGCTCTAGTGCTTCACTTATATCTTTATAGAGCATGGTGGTGTTATATTTTATAGAAATTATTGAACTCTCATTCCTCACTTATATTATGTTGAGAGTTTCTTAAAACAGAATGGTAATTTGTTTAGGTTATGAATTTAGTCCTAATATAATGGCATCCAAGAGGGATATAATAAAAACTTGCATATTAAGTGGATTAACAACTATGAGAAGTTGGATTCATTGCATATAGTTTTGAGATAATAGGGATGATAATATGAGAGTCATGCTAGTGAGTAGTTGTGAATTGAACAGATACGTGTGTTAAAACTTGTGATTCCCATAGCATGCACGTATGGTGAACCGTTATGTAACGAAGTCGGAACATGATTTGTTTAATCATTGTAGACGTTTGTGTGAGGGTCGGGAGCGCGCGATGGTTAACTCCTACCAACCTATCCCCTAGGAGCATGCGTCTAATGGTTTGTTTGATAACTAATAGACTTTTGCAATAAGTATGTGAGTTCTTTATGACTAATGTGAGTCCATGGATTATACGCCCTCCAACTGTCGTGGGAACGAGCCAGACAATAGAAGGTAGGGGTACAAAAGGAGAGGGCAGAGTCCTAGCTACAGCGAGGGTGTACACACGGATGTATGAGTTTAGGCCCCTCTCGTGGAGGTAACAGCCCTATGTCTCAGTGCTCGGGAGCTTTGTCGTGTGGAATGTTCAGATTACAGTGGTTGTGAACCCTTGTGCCAAAGGGGAGGGGCAGCTTATATAGAGTTCGCTACCCCTCATAATTGCCCGACATCTAAGGGTCCGATCATGGGTTTAAAGACTAGCGTTACTGGTAACATACATAATAAAAGCTACTAATGACAAAAATTCTAACGCCTGCCCGTTGGCCTCCTCGAGGTGGCTTCTGGTCTTCTAGTGTTGAGTGGAAATGAGGTCTTCCGAGTAACAGTCGACCATCGAGTGGAGGAAGAAGTCTCCGAGTGGATTGCCTGTCGAGTGACTTGAGCATCATCAGGAATCCGGTCGGAAGCTTATTTGTGATCTTCAAGTCCTCCAATGTCACGTCCATAGGTAGGGCATGTAGGTCAGGCCTAGGACCCTATCCTAGGTACATATCCTCGGCATTAGCCCCCGAATGGATCAGGGTTCGAGTGGTGAATGGGGACATCGATGTCAGTTCAGAACAAGACACCAAATCTTCCGAATGATATTCGGGGCTTCAACGAAACTTGCGTCGACTGAACTCTTCATCATTCGCCTGGATCAATTCAGCCTTGAAAGTGCCCGAGTGAATGTTCAACGTCGATTTTGTTCCGTGTGATCTGAAGGAACCTTTTGAGGCGATGGGTCGGTCTGTCAGACCCGGATTTCATGGGATATGAAAATTTGGGAAGCGCGCGCACGTGCGATGATGATGCCACGATCGGAGCAAGTGGAGGCACGACCCCTCGATCCACGCGCCGGTCATTTTGCCACATATAAGTTGCAGTCTACGGTTGGCGTGTGCGGCGATCTCGCGGGTCAACCAGTCAGCGAGGCACTCAGGAGGGTATAAATCCCGAAGCGCCACGGATTGCACAGTACCTTTCCCCCAAACTTCCTCTCCTCCTCTGCCTCCTCTGTCTCCAGCACCACACTCTGTTCTTCTCCGACGAGAGATGCCGCCGTGATGACGAAGGGCGCCACGGAGAAACTGGAGTGCGCCAAGAAGGGGGCGGTGAAAAGCAAAGGCAAGAAGCCCTCGACCTGTCGGTTCATCGTGCCGACGGGATGGATGCAGGGATATTTCCTCCCCTCTGTGGTTACTCGTGAGGACATGGACGGCTTGGTCACCGACGGGCTTGTGGCGGACGGCGCCTGGAGGTTGCCAGAGGGAGAGCGCGAACCAGAGCCGCGCGACGGAGAGCAAGTCCTCCTCCTCTCCCACGTCGAAAGAGGTTTTTATTTGCCTCCCCACCCATTCATTAGAGGGTTTCTGAACTTCTTTGGCACTCAGCTGCACCACTTCCCGATGAATGCGATTTCCTATTTGTCCGCCTTCATTACCTTGTGTGATTGCTTTCTGGGCTGTCCTCCTCACTGGGGGGGGGCTGTTCAAGCACATCTTTACAGTTAGATCTCAGACTATGAAGAAAGCTCTTCCTGCGGATGGGAAGACTCATGTGCTACAGTTATGTGGGGGTCTAGGACTTCAGAAAAGAGCTCGTAGTTCTTTCTCTTCTATGACCTTTCCTAAATCTGTTAGAGGTTGGTAGTTGACTTGGTTCTATTGCAAAGATGTAGCTTCTCCCAACATGTCGACTGGTCTTTCTCCCTATATAACTGACCATCCAGCTGTCCCCAAGTCTCTGAGGGTGACCGAAGAGGAACATGTCCAAGTGGGAATCTTGGTGGAGGCCATGGTGCAACTGATTCGGGGTGGAGTGACTAGCATGGATCTGTTGGAGACATTCCTCACTCGACGAATTCAGTTGCTCCAAGCTAGGGATCACACCATGTGGCACTACGCATGCCCTAAGGACTCGACCAGGACCCACCCAGAAGAGGTTCCACAAAAAACTGTCGAGCAGTGGCTTCGCAGCATCACTAGGGCATGTGACAACCCCTTGGGAGCCAAGAAGATCCGACCTTACTCGGCTGAAAACCCGCAGAAGAATCTGGTAAGTTGCACTTTCTTGACTGAATAACTTGTACCGTCGAGTGATAGATTGATTTATGGACTGACTTCTTTGTTTGAATCATGCAGGAGTGGATGAACATGTACTCACCTATTCTCAATGGGAACCAAACTAAAGATGGTGTGGTGAGCGAGGGTGGCAGTGTGGATGGCGATGGCTCAGAAGACTCCGCAGACGAGTACGAAAACTTGGACGAAAACGAGGAAGAAGTCGAGTCGCCTCCTCGCTCCAAACATCGCTCCAAGTCCCTCCAAGATCCCGCGACTGTTGAAGTCAGGGCCCTGGGCCCTAACGAGAAGAACCCGAAGCGAAGCCGACCCTCGATTGTTGAGTCAAGTGAACGATCAGTGAAGCAACCCAAACTGAATGTGGCGAAACCTCGCAAAGCCCTGCCTCGCATGAAGATGTTTGTACCTGTCGTCTCCAAGTGAGTGTTTACTTTTGAATTCTCACTGTCGATTGTGACTTTCAATCCTTGTTGACTGAATGTTATTCGATCTATTAGAGCTACTACTTCAGTGACGTCGCCTCAACATGACGGAGGGGATGCAATGGATGTAGGCACTGTCGATGCAGCCACTTCTCATAGAGGTAATCAACTCTTAAGTTCTGCTTCTTGAATATGGTTTGTCGATTGCCAAAGCTAATTCCGTTGATTGATAATTGCAGAAATCATCCAACTGGAAGATGATGAATAACATCCTGGGGGTACGGTAGGCGGAGGCAAGACCTTAAGCATCCCACTCGAAGAACTTCATCTGTGCAGACGCCTCAGCGGTCGACTATGCAGTCCTCCCAGGGGATGAGCGACTCGACATGAATCAGAGCTGACCCAACAGGGCCTCTGACGAGTGCCGCTCTAGCTTTTTCAACCATTGTGACATCGACTCCAACCGGACCTACCCAGACTATCTCGACTGCTCCAACTATTATGCCACTCGTACCGATGACGGCTTTTCCTCTGTACCGCGTCCCGGAAGATCAGACCGGAGCTGCAAAGGAGGCCATGATCCAAGCGGAGCAGATGATGTTGTGCACCAAGGAGGCGTACGAGGCCAGCAAGCTGTCTTACGATGCCAGCACAGTGCTTCGCACGAATGTGCGAGTAAGTTTGATTGTAAGTACATTTACGATTGAATTCCTATCTTCTCTGACTATACACCCACTGGGTGTTTATTTTCCACTCATAGAATGTTTGAAAGCCCTCCACTCGAATAGATCAGGTCTTAGTCGAGTAAGTTTTGGGTCAGTGGGGGCACTCTAAGTGCACCCACTGGGTGTAGTCCCCGAGACCGCTGTCGAGTGCTTGCATCGATAGGGGTCTTAGAGTTTACTGTATGCGGGATACATTTGCCCTTGATCGCGCTACTCCGCAGCTACTTTGTAGGTTTCATGGATATCATTGATAAACCATGATATGACACTACATAAGGATAGATTGTACTTCACGGAGTGTAGGTGGCATGTCACTCGACAGATCGAGTGACGGATGTTCCATAGATGGATATTTTCTGCCACTCGACAGGTCGAGAGTTGACAGATCCAGTGGGGGCACGCTAACTCTTTGGCAGATCCGGTTGCGCGTGGACTCGGAAGCCTCCAACAATTCTTTGGAGAGAGTGCAGGCCGAGCTGAAAACTCTCGAAGGTAACTTTCGTCGACCCACTATATTCTCATCTTCGCTTTCCATGCTTTGAACCAAGTGCTCTCACTCGAACAGACGTACGTAATGAAAACCGTCGACTCCAAGCATGACTCAATAATGTTGTTTCTTTAGATTCCATGAAGAAAGCGCTGGAGGACAAGAAGTTGACTGCTGACCAGAAGTTGACTGCTACGAAGAGGATGGTGGAAGAGAACACGAAGCTGGAGCAAGAGCGTGTGGACCTTATCAAGAAGACTGAGCAACTAACCAAGAGGAGCAACAACCTGGAGAGGCACTAACCAAGAGGAGCAATATTCTGCTTGACGGTGAGTTTCTCTGTCGACTGAACTTTATGAAATTTTTGACGACTGTATCTCATCAGTCCTCCTCCCATTCTCCCATTCTCCCTTCCAAAAATTCTGCCAAGACTTTGAGAAAGAGACTAAGGAGATCGAGCCCAACTTGGATCCCACCAAGTCACCTGTTGGAGACGCAGTGGCCATGAACATGCTCAGACTCAACTTCAGGCTTTAGGGTGTTCAAGCGTATGTCCTTCGATTGAAAACCACGATGGAGAGGATCGACAAGGAGCTGGGGCCTGAAGACACTCTTCAGCTCGACCTCACATCCATTATGGCACGCCTGAACGACCTCCCCAGTTGAGTGCAAGCCTGGAAGAAATCTGCTGCTTGCTGCGGTGCTGACATGGCACTCTCCCTTGTGAGGGTCCATTGCAAGGAGGTGAGGGAAGACAAGTTGAAGGAGCTCTGATTGGTTAACACGAAGAAGCTTCAGTTTGAAGATTTCATGGAGAACTTCATTGACGCAGCCACCAGGATCACGGACGGCATCGACTTGGACACGTTCGTCGAGCCAGCCAGCCCATCGGGCGCTTGAAAACTTGATCTTTGAGAGAAATAACTTTATTTGCCTTAGTATGCCGAGTGAAACTGTATCAACTTAACACTTCATCCAGGCCTTAAGCCTGAGCACATTTGCTTTCTCGTGAAACATTTATCTACGATTAAACCTTTGGATTTATCCGTATTTGGCTTTCAATCGTTTGTTTGACTGAGTTTGCTTTTTGGCTTAGGCGAAAGCTGGTTCGCAACTAAGCCTCCGAGTGTGTGGATATCTCAACACTCGGAATATTTTTCAACCTAGGCGAAGACTTATTCGTAGCTAGGACATCGAGTGGATGGATTACTTTCCACCCGACGGGATTTTTCACTTAGGCGAAAGCAGGTTCGCAGCTAAGTCACCGAGTGTGAGGATTGCTCAACACTCGGAGTATTTTTGAACTTAGACAAAGGCTGGTTCATAACTAAGTTATCGAGTGAATTGACTGCTATCCACCCGATGGGGTGTTTAACTTAGGCGAAAGCATGTTCGCAGCTAAGCCCCCGAGTGTGAGGATTGCTCGACACTTGGAATATTTTTGAACCTAAGCGAAGACTGGTTCGCAAATAGGTCGTCGAGTGAATGGACTGCTATCCACCCGACAGGGTTTTTAACTTAGGCCAAAGCATGTTCACAGCTAAGCCCCTGAGTGTGAGGATAGCTCGACACTCGGAGAAGAATTTTGAACTTAGACAAAGGCTAGTTCACAGCTAAGTTGTCGAGTGAATGGACTGCTAGCTAAGCCCCCGAGTGTGAGGCTTGCTTGACACTCGGAGTATTCCCAAGTGTGAAACTGTATGATCGGAATCGTCAATATATTGTGGGAGTCTGATTTGCATAGATGAAGTATTTTTATTACATTAAAAAATCTTCTGTCTCTAGGTATAAAATCGCGGAGCAAATCTGCATTCCAGGCCCGTGGTTCATCCATCTGTTTCTTGAGGTTGTACATGTGATAAGCTCCGTTGTTCAGCACTTTGGTGACGACGAAGGGACCTGCCCACGCCGGAGCAAGATTATGAGGACGCTGTTGATCCACTCGGAGCACCAAGTCTCCTTCATGAAACGATCGACTCTTGACATTCTTCGCGTGGAGGCGCCGCAGATCCTGCTGGTAAGCTGTAGTCCAGATCAGAGCCATCACGCGCTCTTCCTCAAGGAGATCGACACCATATTGCCTATCTTATTCATCTTCAGCTTCAGAATAAAGTTCTACTCAAGGAGAATTGTGAAACAAGTCACTCAGCAAGACAACCTCGGCATCAAAGACCAGGAAAAAAGGAGTTCGTCTAGTCGACCGATTAGGCGTCGTTCTCAGGCCCCATAACACGGACGGCGGCTCAGTCACCCAGGCACTAGTGGCATGATCCAGATCGCACATGAGACGAGGCTTCAGTCCTTGCAGGATGAGGCCATTAGCTCGCTCGACTTGCCCATTGGTTTGAGTATGTGCAACAGATGCATAATCCACCCGAGTGCCCTGAGAGGTGCAGAAGTTTCTGAATTCTCCCGAATCAAAGTTGGTGCCGTTATCCGTGATAATGCTGTGAGGAACACCGTATCGAAAAATGATTTGTCTCATGAATGTGATCGCCGTGCGGGAGTTCAACTTCTTGATGGGCTTGGATTCTGTCCACTTTGTAAATTTGTCGACTGCAACCAGCAAATGAGTGAACCCGCCTTTTCCGGTCCAAAAGGTACCAACCATGTCGAGTCCCCAAACAGCAAACGGCCAGGCGAGGGGAATCGTCTTCAGAGGAGAGGCCGGCTTATGTGACAAGTTTGCATAGAACTGGCATCCATCACAATGATCAGCAATGTCTTTAGCCGTCTCAGTAGCCCATGGCCAGAAGAAACCAGCTCGGTATGCTTTAGCGACGATTTTCCGCGAGGACGCATGATGTGCGCAAGTCCCTGAGTGGATCTCATCCAGAATCATTCGACCTTCTTCGGGGGAGATGCAACACTGCATCACGCCAGTTGCGCTTTCTCTGAACAGCTAGTCCCCAATCACAGTAAAGGCCTTTGCCATACGCACAATCTGTCGAGCCTCTGTTTCGGCTTCAGGAAGCTCTTGTCTGAGGATATAGGCAATGTAGGGCACCATCCAATCTGGAATGACAACTAGAATCTCCATGACGAAATCAATTACTACAGGGACATCGGCTTCAGTCGGATCAGTGGAGTTCATAGCTTGCAGGGGCTCTTCGGTGAAAGGATCTTCTTGCACCAAACGAGTATGCAGGTGCTCTAAAACACATCACTGGTGACAAGCCATCGAGTGGAATCAATCTTTGCTAGTTCGTCGGCCGCTTGATTCTTTAGTCGGGGAACATGATGAAGTTCCAAGCCTTCGAATTTCTTTTCCAACTTTCTGACATCATTGCAGTACCCAGTCATCGCGGGGTTTCGAACATCCCACTCTTTCATCACTTGATTCACCACCAAATCTAAGTCACCATAAACCATTAGGCGCTTAACGCCGAGTGAGATAGCCATGCGCAAGCCATACAAAAGTGGTTCATATTTTGCCTCATTGTTGGAGGAATCGAAGTGAATTTGCAAGACATAACTGAGCTTGTCACCCTTGGGAGATATCAGGACAACACCAGCACTGGACCCATTTAACATTTTAGAGTCGTCGAAGAACATGGTCCAATGTGCCGAGTGAACCTAAATTGGCTGTTGCTGTTCAATCCACTCGGCCATAAAATATGTCTGTGCTTGGGACTTGATTGCTTTCTTGGCTTCAAACTTAATGTCAAAATGTCCGAGTTCAATTGACCACTTAGCCAGTCGACCAGATGTGTCTCGATTGTTGAAAATCTCGGGCAATGGAGCATCACTGACGACTGAAATCGAGTGGTCTTGAAAATAATGCGCCACCTTCTTCGCTGATAGGTAAATACCATAAACCAACTTCTGGTAGTGTGTATATCTTTGCTTTGAGGGGGACAGAACTTCAAAGACATAGTAAACTGGCCACTAGACTTTGTAAGGTTTACCCTCCTCTTCTTGCTCGACAGTTAGCACCATACTGACGACCTGATTTGTGGCTGCGATGTACAGGAGCAAGGGCTCTTTGCTGCAAGCAGCGGTAAGCACCGGCTGGGTGGAGAGCAGGGTTTTGAGCTCAACAAACGCTGCTTCGGCTTCTGGAGTCCACTCGAATGTGTCGGACTTCTTCATCAATTGATATAGAGGCGGTGCTTTCTCACCGAGACGAGAAATGAATCGACTCAATGCTGGCGAGCAACTTGTGAGTTTATGAACATCATGCACTCGCACGGGAGTCTTCATTCGGGTAATGGCGCTGATTTTCTTAGGGTTGACATAGATCCCTCATTTGGAAACGAGAAAACTAAGTAACTTGCCGCCAGGGACGCCGAAAGTGCACTTGGCCGGATTCAGCTTTATGTCGTATCTCCTCAGATTGGCGAATGTTTTGGCCAAATTAGCCAGCATGTCAGAACCTCTACGGGACTTTACCACTATATCATCCATGTACGCCTCGACATTCCAAGGGATTTGGTCACTGAATGGCATAGTGATGTAGCGAAAATACCCGAATGGGGTGATGAAGGCTGTCTTTATTTCATCGGGGCCATACAGACGGATCTGATGATACCCAGAGTAAGCATCTAGAAACGATAAATGCTCGCATCCCGCAGTCGAGTCAACAATTTGATCTATGTGGGGGAGCGCAGAATGATCCTTCGGGTAGACCCGATTGAGATGTTTGAAGTCAATGCACATATGCAACGACTTATCCTTTTTGGGCACCATCACGACATTCGAGAGCCACTCGGAGTGGTAAATCTCCCGAATGAACTTGGCTTGCAAGAGACGAGCCACTTCTTCATCGATTGCTTTGCACTTCTTTACCGCCGATCGACGCAAATGCTCCCTGACGGGCTTAGCTTTCGGATCAACTCTCAGACGGTGCTAAGCCAGTCCCCTGGGAACCCCCAGCATGTCAGCACGCTTCCATGCGAAGATATCCCAGTTCGCATGGAGGAGCTGGATGATCTCGGTTCCTATTTGCCGTCGAGCATTGATGATATATTTGTCGGGGCAACAGTTGGATCCGTTGGGTGGATGTGCACCTTCTTCACTTTGCCTACCAACTAAAACGCTGACTTAGAAGCGGGCTTCTTTGCGTGGAGCAAATCAGCAGGGTCAACGCTCTTCTTGTATTCTTCCAGCTTGACCATGGCCATCTGATGATCGGCGATCTTGGAGCCTTGCTGGAGGCATTCTTCAGCCCGCTGTCGATTGCCAGTGATCGTGATCACGCCCTTAGGGCCCGGCATCTTCAACTTGAGATACACGTAACATGGACGGGCCATGAAATGAGCATACGTGGGTTGACCCAAAATGGCATGATAGGCACTCTGGAAATATATGACTTCGAACATCAACTTTTCCTTTCGAAATTTTTTACCGTTCGCGAATGTCACGTCTAGTGCAATCTAGCTGAGTGACTTGGCCTTGTTCCCCGGGATGACTCTGTGAAATTGCATGTTGCTTTCACTCAGTCGGGACATTGGAATGCCCATCCCTTTCAGGGTATCCGCATAGAGGATGTTCAGACCACTGCCACCGTCCATGAGGACCTTTCTGAGTCGAGTGCCCCCCCCCTGGATCAACCACCAGAGCATGTCGACCTGGAGTGGCCACATGAGCAGGATGGTTTATTTGGTCGAATGTGATAGCATATTGGGACCACTTGAGGTAGGTGGGGGTAGCAGGTACAGTCATGTTGACCTCCCTGTTGATGACCTTCACTCGACTCTTGCTCTCTACATCAGCAAAAATCACAAGTGTAGCAATGACATCTGGGAATGTTTCTTTATCTTCATCTTCATCCTTTTCAGGAGTCTTGTCACTCAGTAGAGCCTCCTTGAACTGCTGAATAAGTGTCCAACACTACCGAGTGGTATGCTTGGGCAAAATCAGATTGCCCTCCTCATCTTTCCTCGTGTGAATTACACATGGCTGATCCATAATATCGGTCCCTGACTGATTTTTTTCCTTTCTTAGGGGCATATTGCGCTTTAGCCTTCCCCTTATCTTTTGCTTGGGTCGCCAGCGCGGCTGCCTCTGCTTGGACCGGACCCTCAGCTTTTTGCTTCTATTTCTGATTGGAGTTACCGCCAGTATCACTGACGATTGCTTTTCCTTTGCCGCTACGGAGGCGGTCTTCTTCCTTTCCATTGGCATACCGAGTGGCGATCTCCATCATCTTGCCGAGTGAAATGTCACCCGTTCGACCGAACTTCAAATAGAGCTCTTTGTATCTCACACCAGCCTTGAAGGCACACACAACTTGGTGTTCTGAAACATTCTCCACTGTATGATGCAGAGTGGACCAACACCGAATATAATCTCTCAAGGTTTCATTGGGCTTCTGGACACAATGTTGTAAGTCGACCAGCCCAGCAGGATGCTTGCAAGTGCCCTAGAAGGTTCAGATGAACACTCGGGCAAGATCCTACCAGCAATACATACTGGATGGAGCCAAGTGATTCAGCCAGGCACGAGATGAACCATCCAACATCGAGGACAAGTGTTTCATTCTGATGTTATAATTGCCGCCACCAATCTATACAACCACTCGGTAATCATCCAACCAAGTCTCTAGCTTTGACTCGCTAGAAAACTTCCCGATCCCAATAGCCAACCTGAAGTTGGGGGGAATCTCTGCAGAACGGATGGCTCCGCTAATACACTCAGGACCAGAAATCACAACTGAGGTGCCACTCAGAAAATCTCTGTCTTGTCCTTCTCTATGAGCTCTGCCCCTGTCGATCCGCTTTTGGGTGAGGATATCACGAGCATCATCACCGAACAAGCGCCTTTCATCCTGGTGCCGGGGCACGTGCGGACCACCTTGCGGAGGAGAGGGCACTCATCGGTGGTCTTCATGGTGAAACTGATCTCTGACTTGATCTTCACGAAAGCCTCCACCCCTATGATGCAAGGGCGATCCAGAGCTGTGTGCCGACTGAACAGTTTTCGCCCTGGGTGAGTTGCTGTGTATCCTGTTGCAGGACTGTGAAACAACAGAATTCTGATGCTGTGCTGCATCTAGCAAGGCTCTGATTTGCATCAACCCTCTTCCAGCCTCTAACCGCGATGGCTGAATGGAATCTGCTATCTTAGCAACAGCTGCAATATTTAACACGGGGCTATGATATACCTCAACGTTATTGTGGGATCCAGTCGGGAACAACTGTCGTTGCCGTCGAGCAGCAACTGGTGGGCGCTGGCGAGTGCGCTCGTCGAGTTCCCTCTGGAGCTCTTCCAGCTGAATACGCGTGGCCTCCAAGGGGGCCTCGGTGGTTGTACCAACGATGGGCATATGAAGAACTTCACCATCGCGATGGGGCTGTTCACTCGACGCACCGCCAGCATCGTGCTTGCCGTGGCCAAAGCCCGGTGGCAGGCTTTGATGAGAGCCTGCCACAAGGACCTCCGCTGCTGGATCGCAGCTCTCGCACTCGGAAGGGACATCGTATGGATCGGAATCCGACTCGAACACGACATGAAGGGAATCGGCAGGCTCGAGTGTTGTGATCTGCGGAGAAGAAATTTGACACTCCACTGCATGCTTGACCCAACGGTGGAGTCATGAGCGGCCGGACCACTTGCGACAGTGGACAGCGAGGGGAGCCGACGCATAGGGAGTCGACGACTGATGCAGCAGCACGCCGCAGGAACTCGCGCGGAAGTGCATGGCCCCGCAGACCGGGAGCGCCTCGACATCAAGAGGCGCTTCCTGAAGCCATGCCGAATCGTCAGCAATGAAGGTGAGCGCTCCGAAACGGATCTCGTGGCACAAAGCGAAAACACCGTCTGGATGAAAAACACAACCTCGCCGGAAGTCGCTTAGATGCCTGCCCCATGGTGGGCGCCAACTGCCGTGGGAACGAGCCTAACAGTAGAAGGTAGGGGTACGAAAGGAGATGGCAGAGTCCTAGCTACGATGAGGGTGTACACACTGATGTATGAGTTCAGGCCCCTCTCGTGGAGGTAACAGCCCTACGTCTCAGTGCTCAGTAGCTTTGTCATGTGGAATGTTGAGATTACAGTGGTTGTGAACCCTTGTGCCAAAGGGGAGGGGCGGCTTATATAGAGTTCGCTGCCCCTCATAATTGCTCAGCATCTAAGGGTCTGATCGTGGGTTTAAAGACTGGTGTTATTGGTAACGTACATAATAAAAGCTATTAATGACAAAAAGTCTAATGCATTCCCATTGGCCTCCTGGAGGTGGCTTCTGGTCTTCTGGCATCGAGTGGAAATGAGGTCTTCCGAGTAACAGTCGACCGTCGAGTGGAGGAAGAAGTCTCCGAGTGGATTGCCTGTCAAGTGACTTGAGCGTCATCGGGAATCCGTTTGGAAGCTTATTTTTGATCTTCAAGTCCTCCAATGTCACGTCCTTAGGTAGGGCATGTAGGTCAGGCCTAGGACCCTACCCTAGGTACATATCCTCGTCACTCACCCTTCCATCTTTGCTAGCCTCTCTAGTATCACGCAACTTTCGCCGGTACATCAAACCCTCCTTCCTCAAAACAGCCACCATACCTACCTATTATGGCATTTCCATATCCATTCCGAGATATATTGCCATGCAACTTCCACCATGTAGTATTTTTCTATGACTTGCATCATCACTTCATATTGCATATAGAGTTATATCTTGTCATAGGAATTGAGTTGTAATTTCTTTTTCTTTTGAGTTATAAGTAAATAAAACTATGATGATTTTTCATTAATAGACCATTGTCCCATGAGAGAAAAGGATGATGGAGTCTATGACTCCCTCACAAGTTGGGACGACTATCCGGACTTTACAAAAAAATAAAAGAGGCCAACGAATCCCAAACAAAAAAGATAAAAGAGGCCAAAGAAGCCCACCAAAAATAAAAAATAAAATAAAAATGAGAGAAAGAGAGAAGGGACAATTGCTACTACTTTTTTCTAGACTTGTGCTTCAAAGTAGCACCATGATCTTCATGATAGAGAGTCTCCTATTTTGTCACTTTCATATGACTAGTGGATATTCATTATGCACGACCACTTAGTTTTCTTTTTGAGCTTTCATAGACTTATAGCTCTAAGTGCATTTGTTGCACGGGAATCCCTACTCACTCACATTGATATCTATTGATGGGCATCTCCATATCCCGTTGATACACCTAGTTGATGTGAGACTATCTTCTCCTTTTTCCTTTGCACCTCCTCCATATTCTATTCCACCTATAATGATATATCCATGGCTCATGCTCATGTATTGCATGAGAGTTGAAAAGGTTTGAGAACACCCAAAGTGTGAAACAATTGCTTGACTTGTTCATCGGGGTTGTGCATGATTTAGATACTTTGTGAGGAGAAGATGGAGCATAGCCAGACCATATGATTTTGTAGGGATAACTTTCTAAGGCCATGTTATTTTGAAAGGACACGACTACCTTGTTGGTGTGCTCGAAGTATTACTGTTTTTATGTCAATATTAAACTATTGTTTTGAATCTAACGGATCTGAATATTCATGTCACAATAAAAATTATTACATGGATAAATATGTTGGATAGCATTTCACATCAGAAATTCTGTTTTTATCATTAACTACTCGAGGACGAGTAGGAATTAAGCTTGGGGATGCTGATACGTCTCCAACATATCTATATTTTTTGATTGTTCCATGCTATTATATTATCTGTTTTGGATGTTTTATATGCATTAATATACTATTTCATATTATTTTTGAGACTAACCTATTAATCTAGAGCCTAGTGCGAGTTTATGTTTTTTCCTTGTTTTTGAGTTTCGCAGATAAGGAATATTAAACGAAGTCCAAACGGAATAATACCTCTGGAAGCCACGAGACTTGAGAACCAAGGCAGAGGAGCTACCATGGGGCCACAAGCTTGCTTGTCGCGGCCAGGGGTTACCCCGCGCCGGGCAGGCTTGTGGGCCTCTGGAAACTCCCCTAACCCTAATCTTCGGCAAATAAATTCCCAAATATTCCATCATTATCAAAGAGAGCCACGAAAACACTTTTTCGCCGCCAGAAGCCTCCGGTCCCGAGAGATCCAATCTAGGAGCCTTTTCCGGTAATCTATCGGAGGGGGATTCGATCACGGAGGGCATCTATATCAACGCCATTGCCCCTCCGATGATGCGTGAGTAGTTCACGACAGACCTACGGGTCCATAGCTAGTAGCTAGATGGCTTCTTCTCTCTCTTTTCTTCTCAATACCATGTTCTCCATGATCTTCATGGAGATCTATCCGATTTAATACTCTTTTTTGGTGTGTTTGTCGAGATCCGATGAATTGTGGGTTTATGTTTAGATTATCCATGATTATTATTTGAGTCTTTCTTGAATTATTATATGCATGATTTCATATCTTTGCAAGTCTCTTCGAGTTATTGGTTTGGTTTGGCCAACTAGATTGGTAATTCTTGCAATGGGAGAAGTGCTTAGTTTTGGGTTCAATCTTCTAGTGTCCTCACCCAGTGACAATGTAGGGGTAGCAAGGCACGTATTGTATTGTTGCCATGAAGGGTAAAAAGATGGGGTTTTCATCATATTTCTTAAGTTTATCCCTCTACATCATGTCATCTTACTTAATGTGTTACTCTATTCTTCGTGAACTTAATACTCTAGATGCAGGCATGAGTCGGTCGATGTGTGGAGTAATAGTAGTAGTTGTAGAATCGTTTCGATCTACTTGTCACGGATGTGATGCCTATATGCATAATAATTGCCTTGGATATCTTCATAATTATTCACTTTTCTATCAATTGCTCGACAATAATTTGTTCACCCACCATAATACTTGCCATCATGAGAGAAGCCATCTAGTGAAACCTATGGCCCCCGGGTCTACTTTCCATATTATAATTTCAGGTATAAAACCAAAAATACCAAAAATACTTGCTTCCCTATTTTTACTTTCAGTTTCACTTTCCATTCAAGCATCCTATTATATCTATCTCTACTAGATCTCATCCTTGCAAATAACCGTGAAGGGATTGACAACCCCTTTATAGCGTTGGGTGCAAGAGTTTCATTCTTTGTGCAGGTACATCTATTGGTGGCTCGCTTGTATCTCCTACTGGATTGATACGTTGGTTCTCAAAAACTGTGGGAAATACTTATCTACTTTGCTGAATCAAACTATTCCTCTTCATGAGAAACCAACGCATGCTCGAGAAGTAGCAGTACCTCGCTAGCCCTTTCTGGGACCACAAAACATAAATGCAGAGCATCCCTGAAGAACAAGTTTTGACTGGACATTGTAATTCATGGTAAAAGAGATCCAGTCACACTCATACTCAATATCAATTAATAGCAAGGCATACAAATGACGGTGGTGCTCTCTAACTGGTGCTTCTTATAGGAGGAGGATGACTCAACAGTAAAGTAAAATAGATGAGCCCTTCATAGTGGGAAGCATTGATTTGTAGTGGTGCTAGAGCTCGAGCTTTTTAAAACATGGATGAATAACAATTTTGAGCGGTATGATTTCATTATCATCATAACGACCAAGAGATTTCACCATCTTCCATGCTAGATACATTATAGGCGGTTCCCAAACATAATGATAAAGTTTTTACTCCCCCTCCACCAATCAAACACACTCCACAGCTAGCCGAATCCACGGTACCGTCCATACAAACACAGTTCATTTGATTTTGAGCATGGAACTGGGTATCCTGAATACCATCCACTTTCTCGTGAATGATAGTGAATCAACACATATCGTGGGAATAACCCACCTAGCATGGAATATAATGACCACTCCAGTCGCTACCTGAGCGATTCAGGCATACAAAACAGAATATTATTTGAAGGTTTAGAGTTTGGCACATGCAAATTTACTTGGAATGGCAGGTGAATACCGCATATAGGTAGGTATGGTGGACTCAGATGGAAGAACTTTGGGTTTAAGGAAGTGTATGCACAAGCAGTACTCCCGCTTACTACAAGTGAAGGCTAGCAAAAGACTGGGGACCGGCCAACTAGAGAGTGACAACAATCATCAACATGCTTTGAGATTAACCAACATTGAATGCAAGCATGAGTAGGATAAAAATCACCATGAACATAAATATCGTGGAGGCTATGTTGATTTTGTTTCAACGACATGCATGAACATGTGCCAAGTCAAGCCACTTGAATCATTCAAAGGAGGATACCATCCTATCATACTAGAGCACAACCATTTTAATATGTATGTGGGCACTCAAGACAAACCATTATCCACTCTTAGATAATTAAGCATGGCAATAGTAACTATAATCTCTAATTGTCATTGCAAATATGTTTCACCCGTAATGAGCTGAATTTAGAACGACGAGCTAATCATATTTACAAAAGCAAAATAGGTCGAGTTCGTACCAGCTTTTCTCCATCTCAATCTTTTCATCATATATCGTCATTATTGCCTTTCACTTGCATGACCAAACGGTGTGAATAATAATAAGAGTGCACGTGCATTGGACTAAGCTACCTATATGCATATGAGAGCCACTCAACATTTTCATTGTTGTCTTATCGTTACGACCCAAAGAAAGAAATTTCAAACAAGAACGAGAAAAACTATTTACACAGGAAAGCTCCCAACAAGCAAAAGAAGAACGAGAAATCTTTTTGGGTTTTCTTTTAATGCTACAACTAAACAGACTAGAAGGTAAAGCTATAACTATTTTTTCAAGGTTAATTAAGCAAACAGGAAGAAAGTGGAAAGAAGAAATAAAGTACCATGGATGGTACAATGAAAAAGTATGAGCAGCGACTACTAAGATGAGTTTGTGAACATGAATGTAATGTCGGAGAGAAATACGTATTCCCCCAAGCTTAGGCTTTTGGCCTAAGTTGGTCTAGGGTCACGGCTGGACCGAATAGTATCCAAAGTCATAGTTGTTGGAAATATGCCCTAGAGGAAATAATAAATTAGTTATTATCATATTTCCTTCTTCATGATAATCGTTTATTATCCATGCTAGAATTGTATTGATCGAAAACTCAGATACATGTGTGGATACATAGACAACACCATGTCCCTAGTATGCCTCCAAAGACTAGATCGTTGATCAAAGATGGTTAAGGTTTCCTAGCCATAGACATAAGATGTCATTTGATAATGGGATCACATTATTAGGAGAATGATGTGATGGACAAGACTAAAACTATAAACGTAGCATATGATCGTGTCAGTTTATTGCTACTGTTTTCTGCATGTCAAGTATCTGTTCCTATGACCATCAGATCATGCAACTCACTGACACCAGAGGAGTACCTTGTGTGTATCAAATGTCGCAAGGTAACTGGGTGACAATAAAGGTGCTCTACAGGTATCTCCGAGGGTGTCTGTTGGGTTGGCATGGATCTAGACTGGGATTTTTTACTCCATGTGATGGAGAGGTATCTCAGGTCCCACTCGGTAATACAATATCACTATAAGCCTTGCAAGCAATGTTACTAAAGAGTTAGTCACGGGATCTTGTATTACAGAACGAGTAAACAGACTTGCTGGTAACGAGATTGAACTAGGTATAGAGATACCGATGATCAAATCTTGGGCAAGTAACATACCGAAGAACAAAGGGAACAACATACAGGATTAATTGAATCCTTGACTTAGAGGTTCAACCAATAAAGATCTTCATAGAATATGTAGGAACCAATATGGGCATCCAGGTCCCACTATTTGTTATTGACCGTAGAGGTGTCTCGGTCATGTCTACATAGTTCTCGAACCCACAGGGTCCGCACACTTAAGGTTCGGTGACGTTTTGGTACTAGAGAATTATGAATGGTGGTGACCGAAGGTTGTTCCGAGTCCTGGATGAGATCCCGGAGGTAAAGATTGATATATAGGAAGTCCTGTTTTGGTCGCCGGAAAAGTTTCGGGCTCATCGGTAGTGTACCGGGAGTGCCGGGAGGGTACCGGGGGACCATCAGGAGGGTGTCTCGACCCAAAGGACCTCATGGGCTGTGAGAGGTGTTAAACCAGCCCCTACTGGGCTGGCCGAACCCCCCACTAAGGCCCATGCATCTAGGGATGGGAAAAACCAAAGGTGGAAAAGTGGAAACGGTTTCCAAGTGGAGAGGAGGAATCCTACACCTAGTAGGATTGGAGTAGGACTCCTCCACCTCCTATTTCGACCAAACCTTGAGGATTTGAGGCTGGATCCTCCCCTCCCTCCCTCCTATATATACTAGAGGATTTATACGGGAGAGCCAACCCTAATTTCCACATGCTCCCTCTAGTTCGTCTAGATCGGTTTTCTCCTCTAGTCTAGTTCGGCGGTGCTTAGGCGAAACCCTGCCGGAATAGTTCCACCACCATCGCCGCCACACCGTAGCGCTGCCAGAGAACTCATCTACCTCTCCGCTCCCATTTGCTAGATCAACAAGGTGGAGATCATCATCGAGCTATACGTGTGCTGAACGCGGAGGTGCCATCCGTTCGGTGCTAGATCGGAAGGACCTTGATCAAGATCATGAGACGATTCATGATTTGATCGCGGGACGGATCGTTATTGGATGCGAGATGGATCGTGATGGGATCGTGGGACGCTCGGCGATTTGGATCGTGAAGACGTTCGATTACATCAACCGCGTTTCTTAACGCTTCCCGCTTAGCGATCTACAAGGGTATGTAGATCCACTCTCCCTCTCGTAGATGCTCATCACCATGGATAGATCTTGCGTGTGCGTTGGAAATGTTTTGTTTCCCATGCAACGTTCCCCAATAGTGGCATCTGAGCTAGGTCTATGTGTATATGAGTTCACGAGTAGAACACAAAGGAGTTTGTGGGCGTTGATGCTTAGATTGCTTCCTCTCTTGGTCGTGTTTTGGTTCAGCGGTATTGTGCGATGAAGCGGCTCGGACCAACCTTACTCATACGCTTACGAGAGACCGGTTCCATCGACTGACATGTAACTTCGTTGCATAAAGATGGCTGGTGGGTGCCTATTTCTCCTACTTTAGTTGATCGGATTCGAAAAGGCGGTCCTTGAGAAGGTTGAAAAGCAATTTATGTATCACCGTTGTGATTTTTGCGTAGGTAAGAATTTTTCTTGCTAGATACCCATAGAAACCACATAAAACTTGCAACAACGATTGGAGGACGTCTAACTTGTTTTTGCTGTGTATGTTGTGATGTGATATGGCCAATTACATGATGAGATATATGTGATGTATGATATGATCATGTATTGTATAGAATATCATGACTTGCATGTCTATGAGTATGGCAACCGGCAGGAGCCATAGGGTTGTCTTTAATTATTGTATGACCTGCGTGTCAATCATTAAGCGCTATGTAATGCTTTACTTTATCTCTAAGCGGTAGCAATAGTAGTAGAAGCATGGTGGGCATGACAACCCCGATGGTGACACGTTGATGGAGATCAAGATGATGGAGATCATGGTGTCATGCCAGTGATGATGGATATAATGTCGGTGCTTTATAGATGGAGATCAAAAGCACAAGTTCATGGCCATATCATGTCACTTATGATTTGCATGTGATGTTAATCCTTTTATGCACCGTGTTTTGCTTAGGACAACGGTAGCGTTATAAGGTGATCCCTCACTTAAATTTCAAGATAAATTGTGTTCTCCCCAAGTGTGCACCATTGTGAAAGTTCGTCGTGTCGAGACACCACATGATGATCGGGTGTGATAGACTCTACGTTCACATACAACGGGTGCAAGCCAGTGTTGCACATGCGAAACACTCGGGTTAAACTTGACAAGCCTAGCATCTAGAGACATGGCCTTGGAACACAAGAGACTGAAAGGTCGAACCTGAGTGCAGATATGATCCACATGATGATGTTCACCATTGAAACCAACTCAACTCACGTGATGATCAGATTGGAGTTGGTGAATTTGGATCATGTATCATTCGAATGACCGTAGGGATGTCAATTTGAGTGGGAGTTCTTAAGTAATATGATTAATTGAACTCATTATCATAAACATAGTTAGTAGTGTCTTCGCAAATTATCTTGTAGATTACTAGCTCATGCTCTATCTCCCTTGAATTTGTATATGTTCCTAGAGAAATATAGTTGAAAGATGATGGTAGCAATATTGCGGACTGGGTCCGTGATCTGAGGATTGTCCTCATTGCTGCACAGAAAGCTTATGTCCTTAATGCACCGCTCGGTGCGCCACCCCCTCTAGCATCGTCTGTAGATGTTGTGAACATCTCACAGGCACGTTCTGATGACTACTTGATAGTTCAGTGCGTCATGAATTACGGCTTAGAATTGAGGCTCCAAAATGTTTTGAACGTCAAGGAACATATGAGATATCCTAAGAGCTGAAATTCAGATCTCAGGCTCGTGCCCGTGTTGTGAGATATGAGATCTCCGACAAGATTCTCTGCCTACAAGATGAAGGAGAATAGCTCAGTCATTGAGCATGTGCTCAGATTGTTTGGGTGCTACAATCGCTTGAATCGAGTGGGAGTTGATCTTCTAGATAAGATAGTGATTGATATAGTTCTCCAAGTCACTGTCACTAAAGCTACTAGAACTTCGTGATGAACTATAATTATGCTAGGGGTGGAAATGATGATCCCTGAGCTATTCGCGATGTTTGACACCATGAAGGTAGATATCAAGAAGGAGCATCAAGTGTTGATGGTTAGTAAAACCACTAGTTTTGAAAAGGGAAAAGGTAAGGAGGGAAACTTCATGGATGGAAAGTCGGTTGCTGCTCCAGTGAAGCAACCCAAAGTTGAACCCAAACCCGAGAATAAGTGCTTCTATTATGAGGAGAGCAGTCGCTGAAGCGGAACAACCCTAGATACTTGGTAGTTCAGAAGGCTGGCAACATCGACAAAAGTATATTTGATACACGTGTTATTTATGCGTACCTTGCTAGTACTCCTAGTAGCACCTGAGTATTGGAGACCGGTTCGATTGCTAAATGTTAGTAACTCAAAATAAAAGCTACGGAATAAACGGAGACTAGCTAAGGGTGAGGTGACGATGTGTGTTGGATATGTCTCCAAGGTTGATGTGATCAACATCGCACGCTCTCTCTACCTTCGGGATTAGTGACGAACCTAAATAAATGTTATTTGGTGTTGGCGCTAAGCATGAACATGATTAGATCGTGTTTATTGCAACATGGTTATTCATTTAAGTTAGAGAATAATGGTTATTTTGTTTACATGAATAATACCTTCAATGGTCATGCACCCAATGAGAATGGTTTGTTGAATCTTGATCGTAGTAATAGACATGTTCATAACATTGATGCCAAAAGATACAAAGTTAATAATGATAGTACCACATACTTGTGGCACTGCCGCTAAATGTCATATTGGTATAAATCGCATGAAGAAACTCCATGTTGATGGATCTTTGGACTCATTCGATTTCAAATCGGTTGAGACATGCGGACCAAGCCTCATGGGCAAGATGACCAAAGACCCCATTTTCGGTATGATGGAGCGGGCTAGTAAGTTATTGGAAATAGTACATGTTGATGTATGCGGTCCAATGAGTATTGTAGCGTGAAGTGGATATCGTTATATTCTTACCTTCACTGATGATTTGAGTATATATGAGTATATTTACTTAATGAAACACAAGTCTGAAATGTTTGAAAAGTTCAAACAAATTCAGAGTGAAGTTTAAGATCATCGTGACAAGAAGATAAAAATGTCTACGATATGATCGTGGAGGTGAATATCTGAGTTACGAGTTTGGCATACAACTTTAGACAATGTGAAAGTTGTTTCAAAACTCACGCCACCTCGAACACCATAGTGTGATGGTGTGTTCGAACGTCATAGTCATGCTCTATTGGATATAGTGTGTACTATGATGTCTCTTATCGTTTTGCCACTATAGTTTTGGGGTTAAGCACTAGAGACAACTACATTCACTTTAAATAGGGCACCATCTAAATCCGTGGAGACGACACCGTATGAATTATGGTTTGATAGAAACCTAAGCTGTCATTTCTTAATGTTTGGGGTTGTGACGCTTATGTGAAAAAGGTTTTCACCTAATGAGCTCGAACCCAAAGTGGACAAATGCATCTTCATAGAATAGCCTAATATAACATTTGGGTAAACCTTCTATCTCAGATCCAAGCATAAACTGTTTGTTACTAAAATGGATCCTTTCTTGAGAAAGAGTTTCTATTGAAAGAATTGACTGGGAGGAAGAAGAACTTAATGAGGTTGTTGAACCTTTGTTTCAACCAAAGAGTAGCACAACACAGAAAGTTGTTTCTGTGGAGCCTACGTTAGTTGAAGAGGAAGTTAATGATGATGATCATGAAGCTTCGGGTCAAGTTACTATCGAACCTCGTAGGTCGACAAGGATGCGTACTACTCTTGAGTGGTATGACAACCCTGTCTTAGAGGTCATGTTGTTGGACAACAATGAGACTACGAACTATGGAGAAGCGATGATGGGCCTGGATTCCAACAAATGGTTAGAGGCCATGAAATCCGAGAAAGGATCCATGTATGAAAACCAAGCATGGACTTTGGTAGACTTCCTCATTGAACGATAGGTCGCTAAGTACAAATGGACCTTTAAGATGAAGACAGACACTGATGGTGAATGTCACCATTTGTAAAGCTCGACTTGTCGAAAAGAAGTTTTCGCCAAGTTCAAGGAGTTGACTACGATGAGATCTTCTCACCTGTAGCGATGCTAAAAGTCTTTTGGAATTATGTTAGCAGTTGCTGCATTTTTCAATTATGAAATTTGGCAGATGGATGTCAAAACATCGTTTGCTTAACGGTTTACATGAGGAAAGGTTGTATGTGATACAACCAGAAGGTTTTGTTAGTCTTAAGATACTCAAAGGTGTGCAGGCTCTAGCAATCCATCTAAGGGATGGAGCAAGCATCTCGGAGTTGGAATATATGCTTTGATGAGGTGATCAAAGTTTACGAGAAACTTGTATTTACAATAAAATGAGTGGGAGCACTATAAAATTTCTAATAAGTATATGTGGATGACATATTGTTGATCTGAAATAATGTAGAATTTCAGGAAAGCATAAATGGTTGTTTGAAAACTGTTTTTCAAAGGAAGGCTTGGATGAAGCTACTTGAATATTGAGCATCGATATCTATAGTGAGAGATCAAGACGCGTGATAAGATTTTTCAATGAGTACATACCTTGACAAGATTTTGAAAGAGTTCAAAATTGTAGGATCGAGAGAGGGGTGTCTAGAGGGGGGGGATGAATAGACTACTAGCAGGAATTTAAAACCTAACCTTTTCCCAAGTTAATTGGTTGTCTGATTTTAACAATTTTAGCAAGTCTAGCAAGTCTAACAACCCTACACATGCATGTCTACAAGTATGGCAGCAGAATGTAAAGACATTGTACATGTAAGTAAAGAGATGGGGTAGGATGATCAAATGCAATAGGAGACGCAAGGATTTTTGCCGTGGTTCCGATAGGTGGTGCTATCATACATCCACGTTCATGGAGTCTTCAACCCACGGAGGGTAATGGTCACGAGAGTCCACGGAGGGCTCTACCCACGGGGGGTTCCACGAAGAAGCAACCTTGACTATTCCATGCGGCTTCCATCCACGAAGGACTAGCCTCACTATGGGTAGATCTTCACGAAGTAGGCGATCTCCTTTCCCTTACAAACTTCTTGGTTCACTCCACAACACGAAATAGGAGGCTCCCAAGCAACACCTAACCAATCAAGGAGGTACCACCCACCAAAAGGTATTAGGCTCGGTAATGAAGATGAACTCCTTGCTCTTGTGCTTCAAGATGATAGACTCCTCAACACACAATCACTCTCTCACAGATTTGGCTTGGTAGAAGAGATGGAATTGGTGGAAAGAAACTTGGGGAGGGTAGAAATCAAGATCCATATGGTTGGAGTGGAAGATCTTGACCTCAACACAAGGGTAGGTAGTTCTCTCTTAGAAAACTGATGGGGCAAGTATGGAATAGTTCTGAGTGCTTTTCTTACGAGTGGGTGGTGGTGAGGGGGTATATATAGGCATCCCCAAAAATCCAACCGTTACACACAAAATGAACAACTCGGTGACACCGATGTGTAAATCTCAGTGGTACCAAAGTGACCAAAAGTGGCAACCTTTGAATCTCAGAGGGGCCGATATACAATTCTCGGTTGCACCGACAAGGTGACCAATGGTCAGATTTTCCAATCTTGGTGATGCTGATTCACCATTTCCAGATGGACCAAAAATGTGAACTTGCATAATAGAATCTTTGCAACCCAACTCGGTGCCATCGAGTGCAGTGTCGGTTGCACCTAAGTGTTAGGGTTTGGCTGATTCTGTCTAGGGTTTAGAATCGGCAGCACCAGGATAGGAATGTTGGTTGCACCAATTTTGCATATTTGGATTAAGACAAACTTTGGTGGGATAGTTTGTGGATGTCTTGGTGATTGTCACTTGTGCACGTTTGAGCATATTGTTCACCATCAAAACTTTACCCCCTTTTAATAGTATTGGCTTTCCTATGGACTCAAAGTGATTTCTCACAAATGTAAAATGTAGAGTCCTCTTGCTTGAAGCTTGGCCAACCTATTTCCTTGAATCTTGCGGTAATTCCACAATGTCCTCACTCCCTTTGCCAACTCAACTCTCCATGGACTATTATCTGAAATACACTAGATAGAGGTGTTAGTCCAAGAGACAATGTATGTTGTCATGAATTATCAAAACCACCAAGGGAGAATGTTGTGCTTTCAATCTCCCCCCTTTTCGTAATTGATGCAACATACAATCAAAGCTTCAATTAAAGATATGCATGGATGCAGTGAAGACTTTGAGAAACACATGACCTAGATTTCCTCCCCCTGAATGTGTGTAGTCCTTTAAAGGATAGTTGCTTTGGAATGCATGGACACACATATGAATGAAAGGGATGTAATAGGCATGTGTATCTTGGCTATATGCATAAATATATGTGAATTAAATGTATATCCTTGATCAAGACTTCACTCTTGCAACCAATATGTGAAAGAAGCAAGAGATCATGTTGATCAAAGATATGATGCATATACTTACCTTGAGTTCTTGAGCATTCTAGTAGTAGAGACACACTTGAGAAAACAATGTTAGACAACACAAGAGTATTCCACTAAACAAATACAATAGAACTCAACGAATACCAAGATATGGACAACATATAAAATATGATAATCCTTAAGATTGATATGTCTCCTCCTTTATCATGAATCTATTATATATTTTATCCCCTTTGATATGAAAATGATAGTGCATCCTCTCCCCCTGAATCTCAGCATGTAGATATTGGGATCGGATAGGGTGAGAAAAGTAATCCTTTGTTCACTTGAGACTTTTCTCCAAAAGTAGTTTTCTCCCTCTACATTGTTGTTCCTCTCCTTGATTTTATAAGTGTGAACTTTTGATATTTTCCTCTCCCCCTAAATCATATCTCCTCCTTTGCATAAGCATGTAACTCTCCCTTTAGCATGAAGCTTTGATATTCTCCCCCTTTGGCATAAAATACCAAAAAGGTTAAATGTGGGAGTAGTGACAGGGATCATTGACAAGGAAGGGTTCCTGGAGATCAAGGGTTATTGAAAGTAGGGTCCATTTAAAAGACTAAGGGAATCATTGAATGTAACTTCTCTCCCTGTGGCAAATTTTAGTTTTTTTCTCCTTGGAGCTAGGGATCCTTGAATAAAGAATTTCTCCCCCGAAGTGTTGTTTCTTCTTCTCCCCCTAAAAATATATATAGTTTTTTTAAGAAGGGGTCATTGAAAGAACAAGAATATCTCAAGAACAGAAACAAATAAACAATATCAAAGAAACATAGATTTTGAAAGCAAAGAAAATCGGTGACTCCGGGATAGATAAATCGATGATACCGAGATTGTGTAGTGTAGCTTATGTATGAATTCGGTAGAACCGAGTTATCTATATCGGTGACTCCGAATGGTAAACCAAGTTTCTATTTTCAGAGAGACAAACGAAACTGTTTCAAAAAGAAAAAAATGCAAAAGATTTACAAAGGACATCAAATAGATAAGATTTGAGTGGTTACGAGAAATCATGCAAATAGAGAGCAAACCATGCAAGATTCTTAACTAAATGATGGGCGGTGACTAGGTCACCTATATTAGAGTATATTGACTTAGGAGCCAAGCAAGGATGGTTGATCATAGGTCATACTCATCGTCTAAGCTCGAAATGGGGTTACCATTTTTCGATTAAGCATTTTGATGTCTTCATATCTCTTGAGTTGCTTTAGCCCATGACTTGGAGTAAAGCCTTTTCAAGGATATGAGTACATACCTTCGAATGATGTTGATGACGTTGATCGTAGATGAACTTGTTGAGGATTCTCGAGGTTGATGAAGATCATCTTGAATTTGGAGCAATCCTTCTCGTTCTAGTAACCTTATCACCTACAAAGGTTAGTCATGCAAGGAAGAGCAATGGATATATCCAATTGACATGATACTACTTAAGATTTTGCAACTAAGATTAAGTATATGTGAAGGATATGTTTTTGTTGTCATGTTCCTTCCATCATCAAGAGGGGTTGTGGATACTTCGTAATGACAAGATTGGTTATGATTGGAGTTGATGGCAATCTTGTGGAATGAAGTTCTTCCAAGTACCTACACAAGGTTAGATGCAATACAAGGGAGCATATAATTCCATGACATATGATAACGAGTTACGAGAACATGGAGATAATAAGAGAGCTCATGCCCTTGCTTGCAACCGAGTGAGTCTAGCTCAAGTTTGGGGCATTAATGATGTTCAACTCACTCCTCAAATAAAAAATGTTTTCCCATCCAGTGGCTTGGTGAAGATATCGGCTAGTTGTTTGTTATTATGAACATGCTTAAGATTGATATCTCCTTTGGCAACATGATCACAAATGAAATGATATCGAACTTGAATATGCTTGGTTCGAGAATATTGCACAGGATTATGTCCAATTTTAATAGCACTTTCATTGTCGCGAAGTAATGGAACATTTTTAACATTAATTCCATAATCCTTAAGCGTTTGTGTCATCCATAGTAATTGCGCACAACAAGATCCAGCAGCAATATACTCAGCTTCGGCAATAGATAGAGATACCGAGTTCTGTTTCTTGGAGGACCAAGACACAAGAGATCTACATAAAAATTGACAAGTATCCGAGGTAGATTTTCTATCAACCTTGTCACCGGCATAGTCCGAATCGGAATAGCCAACAAGATTAAAAGAAGATCCCTTGGGATACCAAATGCCAAAGTTTGGTGTTTGTATCAAGTACCTCACAATTCGTTTCACAGCCAAAAGATGACACTCTTTAGGTGTAGCTTGATATCTAGCACACATGCAAACACTAAGCATAATATTGAGACGAGATGCACACAGATATAACAATGAACCAATCATAGATCAATAAACCTTTTGATCAACCGGTTCATCCTCCCTGGTAAGGTCAACATGTCCACTAGTGGGCATAGGAGTTTTCATACCTTTTCAATCATGCATGTTGAACTTCTTGATCAAGTCCTTGGTATACTTAGTTTGAGAGATGAAAGTTCCTTCTCTTGATTGCTTGATTTGCAATTCGAGAAAGAATTTCAGCTCACACATCATAGACATCTCATACTTCTTGGACATCAACCTTCCAAATCTTTCACTAAATTAAGGGTTAGTGGAACCAAAGATAATATCATCCACATATATTTGGCACACACAAAATTCTCCATTAACTCTCTTAGTGAACAGGGTTGCATCAAGTTTACCAATTTCAAAACCTTTTTCGATGAGAAACTTCGTTAAACATTTATACCAAGCACGAGGGGCTTGCTTAAGACCATAAAGAGCTTTGTGAAGCTTGTAAAAATGATTAGGTTTCTTAGGATTCACAAAACCAGGTGGTTGCTTAACATAAACTTCTTCCTCAATTTCACCATTTAAAAATGCACTTCTGATGTCCATTTGATAAAGCATGATATCATGGTGATTAACATAAGCAAGAAGAATATGGATAACTTCAAGTCTAGCAATGGGGGCATAAGTCTCACCGTAGTCCATACCTTCAACTTGCGTATATTCTTGGGCTACGAGACGAGCCTTGTTGCGTACGACTTGACCATCTTCGTCTTGCTTGTTCCGAAACACCCATCTAGTTCTGATGATGTTGTGCTCATCTTCGGGCTTCTCCACGAGTGTCCACACTTCTTTCCTCTCAAAGTTGTGTAGCTCTTCATGCATTGCGTTCACCCAATCCACGTCTTCAATAGATTATTCTACCCTTAAAGGCTCAATGCTAGAGATGAAAGAATAATGCTCACAAAAGTTAGCTAGACGGGTTTTAGAGCGACTGATTCTCCCTGTTTGTATATCACCAAAGATTTGGTTTAGGGGATGGTTCTTGGTCACTTGAGCTCGAACTCAGGTCAGCTTCCGATTGTTTGATGGTGGAGCTTCTTCTTCATCATCATCATCTCGTTCATCTTCGTTGTTGTTGAACGTGTCATTCCCTTGAGGTGGTGGTGAAGGTGGTTGTGGTGGATCTTCATGATGCACTTCTTCTTCTTCATCATCTCGTCGTGTACCGCTTGTGGATGCCTCCATGTCGTGTTGAGGTTCACCTTGACGTGAGGTAGGGGCTTCCACTTGAGTTGATAAAGTACTCTCCTTCACCTCCATGGGACGAATCTTGCCGATGGGTAGATCTAGAATGGATTCCAAAGGATCCTTATCACCTACATCATTTGGCAATTGTTCGACTTGCGAACCATTAGACTCATCAAACTTCACATCTACCGCCTCTTCAACTTTTTGAGTGAAGTTGTTGTAGACATGGTAAGTGTGAGAGCTTGATCCGTAACCAAGTAGAAATCCTTCATGAGATTTAGGAGAAAATTTAGTACGACGAAGCTTATCAAGAATGTAGCACTTTGAGCCAAATACCCAAAAGTATCCGACTTGGGGTTTGTTACCGGTGAGTACCTCGTGTGTCGTTTTATCGAGAAGCTTGTGCAAGTAAAGTTGGTTTGTGGCATGCCATGCTGTTTCAACGACTACTGCCCAAAAGTGTCTTGGCGTCTTGTATTCGTCAAGCATCGTTCTTGCCATCTCAATGACCATTCGGTTCTTCCTCTCAACAACTTCATTTTGTTGAGGTGTGTTCGTAGCCGCGAACTCATGTGAGACACCTTCTTTGTCAATAAAGGTATCCACATGGGTGTTCTTGAACTCCGATCCATTATCGCTCTGAACCTTCTTGATCGTCACTTCAAACTGATTTTGTGCTTTGCGAGCGAAGTTCTTGAAGGTCTTTTGAACCTGCGACTTATCATCAAGAAGGAATACCCACGTAAATCTGGAAAAATAGTCAACTATAACTAGACCATAGGAATTTCCACCGAGACTCTTGTAAGCATTGGGACCAAAAAGATCCATTTGAATTAACTCGAGTGGTCTCCTAGTAGTCATGACATTCTTAACTGGATGACTTCCACCTACTTGCTTTCCAACTTGACAAGCACTACAAAGTCTATCTTTGTCAAAGATAACATATTTAACACCAAGTATATGACCACCTTTGATTAGCTTATCTAGATTGTGCATGCCTACATGTCCAAGTCTTCTATGCCAAAGCCAACCTTTAGAAGATTTTGCAAATTAAACAAGTGCGAGGCTTGGATCTTTTTATGAAATCAACAATGTACAGATCACCTCTATGGAAACCGGTAAAGACCATTTTATGATTATCTTGATGAAACACTTGGCAATCTACTTTCATGAATAGAATATTGAAACCGAAGTCGGCAAGTCTAGATACGGAAAG
Organism: Hordeum marinum; assembly: GCA_022496015.1. NCBI lineage: Eukaryota > Viridiplantae > Streptophyta > Magnoliopsida > Poales > Poaceae > Hordeum > Hordeum marinum. The sequence goes on along the minus strand of CM039672.1, from coordinate 211,556,887 downwards.
AAGATTGTAACCAAGGGATTCAACAAGCATAACATTTTGAATAGAGCTATCATGGGATATAGCCACCTTACCAAGGCCAAGTACCTTACCCTTAGAGTTGTCTCCGAAGGTCACGTACCGTCGAGGACCTTGATTAGGCGTGATCTCTTGGGACAAGTCCTTATCACCAGTCATATGATCCGTACATCCGCTGTCAAGAATCCACTCTTTTCCTCCGGACATGTAATCTTTAAAGTTTGCCATGAGGCTCAGATTCTTCATGATCTTCTCGTGCTCGATGTTGAATAACTCATCTTCTTCATAATAGCCATGTTCCACATTGTCATCATCTAGTGGGAAATCCTTGTCATAAAGAACAAGAGATTCGTTAGAATAGTGATCATGACAATGTTCAAGTTTATGAATGCGAATGGCTTCAAAAATAATATTGTTGATAGTGGTGACATCTCCTTTAGCATGCATAAGATCACGGAGCTCAAATATGCATTTATCAAAGTTTGGATCACTAGGCTTCATTTTGTGAAAAGCAATGGTTTTATGAAGAATTTCATCAAGATTTCCTAAGGAAAGATTTGGATATCGGTTCTCCAAATCAGTCCATAAGGTATAGGCACATGCAAAGTTCTTCAATTGAGAAAGCATGAATCTTGATAAACCTCTAACAATAAGATTGACAGTTCTTAGGTTACCAAGCATGTTAATTTCCTCTTCGTGTGTGGGATGCAATTCATCAATAGGGAGAACATAGGGGTTTTCAATATATTTAGTCAAATGGAATCTATTAAATAGATCAATCATGGCATTCTTCCATTGACTATAGTACTCTCCATCAAGAGTGGGCACTCTACAACTCAAACTCTCCATTCTAGACACATCCATCTTCCTCCATGGTGATTAAACTGAAGCAATGGATACCAAAGCTCTGATACCACTTGTAGGATCGGGACAGGGGTGTCTAGAGGGGGGGTGAATAGACTACTAGTAGGAATTTAAAACCTAACCTTTTCCCAAGTTAATTGGTTGGCTGATTTTAACAATTTTAGCAAGTCTAGCAAGTCTAACAGCCCTACACATGCATGTCTACAAGTATGGCAGCGAAGGTAAAGACATTGCACATGTAAGTAAAGATATGGGGTAGGAAGATCAAACGTAGTAGGAGACGCAAGAATTTTTGCCACGGTTCCGATAGGTGGTGCTATTGTATGTCCATGTTCATGAAGTCTTGAACCCACGAAGGGTAACGGTCGCGGGAGTCCACGGAGGGCTCTACCCACGAAGGGTTCCACGAAGAAGCAACCTTGACTATTTCATGTGGCTTCCATCCACAAAGGACTAGCCTCACTATGGGTAGATCTTCACGAAGTAGGCGATCTCCTTGCCCTTACAAACTTCTTGGTTCACTCCACAACACGAAGTAGGAGGCTCCCAAGCGACACCTAACCAAGCTAGGAGGCACCAACCTCCAAAAGGTAATAGGCTCGGTCATGACGATGAACTCCTTGCTCTTGTGCTTCAAGATGATAGACTCCACAACACACAATCACTCTCTCACAAATTTGGCTTGGTAGAAGAGATGGGATTGGTGGAAAGCAACTTGGAGAGGCTAGAAATCAAGATCCATATGGTTGGAGTGGAAGATCTTGACCTCAACACAAGGGTAGGTAGTTCTCTCTCAGAAAACTGACGGGGCAAGTATGGAATAGTTATGAGTGCTTCTCTTACGAGTGTGTGGTGGTGAGGGGGTATAGATAGGCATCCTCAAAAATACAACCGTTACACAAAAAATGACCAACTCGGTGACACCGATGTGTAAATCTCGGTGGTACCGAAGTGACCAAAAGTGGCAACTTTTGAATCTCGGAGGGACCGATATACAATTCTCAGTTGCACCGACAAGGTGACCAACGGTCAGATTTTCCAATCTCGATGACACCGATTCACCATTTTTGGATGGACCAAAAATATGAACTTGCGTAACAAAATATTGGAAACCCAACTCATTGGCACCGAGTGTACTGTCGGCTGCACCGAAGTGTTAGGGTTTGCCTGAGTATGTTTAGGGTCTAGAATCGATGGCATAAGGATAGGAATATTGGTTGCACCGATTTTGCATATTGGGCTTAGGACAGACTTTGGTGGGAGAGTTTGTGGATGTTTTGGTGACTGTCACTTGTGCACATTTGAGCATATTATTCACCATCAAAACTTTACCCCCTTTTAATAGTATTGGCATTCCTATGGACTCAAAGTGATTTCTACCAAATGCAAAATGTAGAGTCCTCTTGCTAGAAGCTTGGCCAACCTATTTCCTTGAATCTTGGGGTAATTCCAAAATCTTCTCAATCCTTTTGCCAATTCAACTATCCATGGATTATTATCTGAAATACACTAGATAGAGGTGTTAGTCCAAGAGAATGTATGTTGTCATGAATTATAAAATACACCAAGGGAGCATGTTGTGCTTTAAAAAATGGATCAGTCAAAGAAGTAGTTCTTGTCTGATTTGTAAGGTGTGGAGTTGAGTAAGACTCAAAGCTCGACCACGGCAGAAGAAAGAGAAAGGACGAAGGTCGTCCCCTATGCCTTAGCCATAGGCTCTATATAGTATGCCATGCTATGTACCGCACCTGTGTGTGCCTTGCCATGACTCCGTCAAGGGGTACAAGATTTATCTAGGAGTGGATCACCGGACAATGGTCAAGATTATCCTTAGTAACTAAAGGACTAAGGAATGTTTCTCGGTTATGGAGGTGATAAATAGTTTGTCGTAAAGGGTTACATCGACGTAAGCTTTGACACCAATCCGGATGACACTGAGTAGTAATCCGTATACGTACAGTGGACTAGCCATTTGGAATAGCTCCAAGTGGAGCGTGGTAGCAGTGTCTACAGTATGACATATAGATTTGCAAAGTACACATGGATCTGAATGTCACAGACCCGTTGACTAAAACCTCTTTCACATGCAAAACATGATCGAACCCCAAAACTCATTGGGTGTGAGATTCGTAACAAATCACATAGCAATGTGAGCTAGATTATTGACTCTAGTGCAAGTGGGAGACTATTGGAAATATGCCCTAGAGGCCATAATAAATTAGTTATTATCATATTTACTTGTTCATGATAATCGTTTATTATCCATGCTAGAATTGTATTGATCGGAAACTCAGATACATGTGTGGATACATAAACAACACCATGTCCCTTGTATGCCTCTAATTGACTAGCTCGTTAATAAAAGATGGTTAAGGTTTCGTAGCCATATACATGAAATTTCATTTGATAACGGGATCACATCATTAGGAGAATGATGTGATGGACAAGACCCAAACTATAAACGTAGCATATGATCGTGTCAGTTTATTGCTACTATTTTCTCCATGTCAAGTATTTGTTCCTATGACCATGAGATCATGCAACTCACTGATATCAGAGGAGTAGCTTGTGTGTATCAAATGTCGCAACGTAACTGGGTGATTATAAAGGTGCACTACAGGTATCTCCGAGGGTGTCTGTTGGGTTGGCATGGATCAAGACTGGGATTTCTTACTCCGTGTGACGGAGAGGTATCTCAGGGCCCACTCGATAATACAACATCACTATAAGCCTTGCAAGCAATGTGACTAAAGAGTTAGTCACGGGATCTTGTATTACACAAAAAGTAAATAAACTTGCTGGTAATGAGATTGAACTAGGTATAGAGATACCGACGATCAAATCTCGGGCAAGTAACATACCGAAGAACAAAGGGAACAATGTACGGGATTAACTGAATCCTTGACATAGAGGTTCAACCGATAAAGATCTTTGTAGAATATGTAGGAACCAATATGGGCATCCAGGTCCCGCTATTGGTGATTGACCGTAGAGGTGTCTCGGTCATGTCTAGATAGTTCTTGAACTCGTAGGGTCTGCGCACTTAAGGTTCGGTGACGTTTTGGTAGTATAGAATTATGAATGGTGGTGACCTAAAGTTGTTCAGAGTCCTGGATGAGAACCTGTATGTCAAGAAGAGCTCTGGAATGGTCCGTAGGTAAAGATTGATATATAGGAAGTCTTGTTTTGGTCGCCGGAAAAGTTTCGGGCTCATCGGTAGTGTATCGAGAGTGCCGGGAGGGTACCGGGGGACCATCTGGAGGGGTGTCTCGTCCCAAAGGACCTCATGCGCTGTGAGAGGAGTTAAACCATCCCCTAGTGGGCTGACCAAATCCCCCACTAAGTCCCATGCACATAGGGATGGGAAAAAGGCAAAGGAGGAAAGGTGGAAAGGGTTTCCAAGTGGAGAGGAGGAATCCTACTCCTAGTAGGATTGGAGTAGGACTCCTTCACCTCCTATTTCGACCAAACCTTGATGGTTTGAGGCTGCCTCCTCCCCTCCCTCCCTTATATATATACTAGAGGATTTATAAGGGAGAGCCAACCCTAATTGCCACGTTCTCCCTCTAGTTCATCTAGATCAGTTTTCTCCTCTAGTCTAGTTCAGCGGTGCTTAGGTGAAGCCCTGCCAGAATAGTTCCACCACCATCGCCACCATGACGTCATGCTGCCGGAGAACTCATCTACCTCTCCGCTCACTCTTGTTGGATCAACAAGGCAGTGATCATCATCGAGTTGTATGTGTGCTGGACACGGAGGTGCCATCCGTTCGGCACTAGATCGGAAGGACCGTGATCAAGATCGCGAGACGATTCGTGATTTGATCGCGGGATGGGTCATGATGGGATCGTGGGATGGATCATGATTGGATCGCGAGATGGATTATGATGGGATTGCGGGACGCTCAGCTATTTGGATCGCGAAGACGGTCGACTACATCGACCGCGTTTCTTAATGCTTCCCGCTTAGCGATCTACAAGGGTATGTAGATCCACTCTCCCTCTCGTAGATGCTCATCACCATGGATAGATCTTGTGTGTGTGTAGGAAAATTTTTGTTTCTCATGCAACGTTCCCAACAATAGTTGGGGTTGTACTGGGCTGCGGTGGCTACCGGCTGAACGACTGCAGCGTGGAGGCCAGCGGCCTCCGCCTTTCTCTCATACTCGTTTGCCACCTCTGTGGTTATATAATGTCTTCATTTTTCCTGAAAGTTAAAGAAGGCAGGAGCAGGAAGGGTAATACGGACAACACGTTGTCTATAAAAATTAGTCGGTATAGGAGGGACTGTTCGTTCCTCTCAAGAAACTAGTAGCGCACCATAGCCTCATAATCAAGAAAAGCAGGTGGTAATTCAATATCATTCCCCCTTATGGGTACCCCAAGATAATTAGCTACACGAGTGGCAAAAATGCCACCAAAGAAATCTCCATCCTTAGCATTATTATGCAGCCTCCTAGCAATAATAGCCCCCAAGTTATATCATCTATCACTCATTACCACACTCTTAAGAATACTAAGATCGATTACACAAAGGTGGCTCTGATTAGTTTTACCGTTAATACATCTACCTATGAAGAGAGCAAAATAATGTATAGAAGGAGAGTGAATGCTCCCCAAGGTAGCATGTGTAATATTTCTAGTTTCTCCCACAATGATGCTAGCAAGAAAATCATTATATTCTGTTTTGTGAGGATCACTATGGCTGCCCATTGTGGAATTTTGCATGCACGGTTAAAATCTTCTAGGTCCATAGTATAAGATTCATCATAAAGAATTAATAAAACATAATGCTTATTACGCCTGGATGAAAATTCAAACCTTCGCACGAAAGAATCAGTGAGTTGATAATATTGCTTGCATTGGTCTGAAACGAATTCTTCAAGGCCAAAATTTTGTGTGTGCGCATAAAATTCTTCATTGAAACCGGCATCAACCATGAATTGATCCAATGGCCATTCACAAGGCCGCACTTGTGCTTCCCTCGGTGGTTCAAGGTTAGTCTCACGTATGGCGAGTCTCGGGACCTTCTTGCTTGAGGAACCCCCTTGGTATATTCGCCTCAACATTTTTCTTGCTGTGAAAAATTTCTGAAATTTTTAGTGACTCAAAATAAAGATGAACAAAACTCAACAAAAACTTATAGCAAGTACTCCCACAAGTGCCTAGAGGCTATATCATGCATAAAAACTACTTGGGACCATACAAATTTGACATGCAAGCTCAAGAACAAGGTCACCACAATAGAATTTTTTGCAATAAATAAAGCACTAGAACAAAACCTAATTGGACCATTGGAGGAGTCACATACTGAAGATCAACCCCCTAATACTGTTTTGCAATTGGAGCTTTGCACAAGGAGATCGAAAATGGCAGCAAAATGAGCTAGAACACGGGTCTGAGCAATGGTGGGATTTTTTCTGGAGTAAGACAAAGTGGATGGGTGCTGGAATAAGTAAATGGGGCCTACATGGGACCCACAAGCTAGCTGGGCGCGGCCAGGGGGTGGCTGCGCACTGTGGGCTTGTGACCCACTGGTGCAGCCCCTGGTATGTACTCACTGCCATATATTCTTAAATATTCCAGAAAAAATCATACTAGATATTCAGGGAATTTGGAGAACTTTTATCTTCGGGTCATTTTTATTGTACGGAAAACTCAGAAAACAGAAAAATAATAGCATTTTTACTTTGTCTAATCTAAACAACAGAAAGTAAAAGTTGGGTGTAGAAGGTTATGCCTTCTAAATTCATCCATCTCATGCTCATCAAAAGGAATTCATTAACAAGGTTGATCAAGTCTTATTAACAAACTTCTTTCCAGTAATCATAAAACTGGAGATTTTCGAATAACACTAAGTTACCTCAGTGGGGATATGCATATCCCCAACAATAAGTATATCATATTTCTTCTTGACAGTAGGGAGAGGGAATTCAAAACCTCCAATAATAATCATTGAATTTTTTTTCAATGGAGTTGATACTATGAACTTGAGGTTGTTTCTTCGGAAAGTGCACCGTATGCTCATTACCATTAACATGAAAAGTGACATTGCCCTTATTGTAATCCATAACAACCCCCACAGTATTCAAAAAAGGTCTACCAAGGATGATCAACATACTATCATCCTCGGGAATATCAAGAATAATGAAGTCCGTTAGGATAGTAACATTTGCAACTACGACATGCACATCCTCACAAATACCGATGGGTAAAGCAATTTATTTATCAGCCATTTGCAAAGAGATTTCAGTAGGTGTCAACTTATTCAAATCAATTCTATGATATAAAGAGAAAGGCATAACACTAACACCAGCTCCAAGATCACATAAAGCAGTTTTAACATAGTTTCTCTTAATGGAGCATGGTATAGTTGGTATTCCTGGATATCCTAATTTATTTGGTATTCCACACTTAAAGGTATAATTAGCAAGCATGGTGGAAACCTCAGCTTACGGTATCTTTATTTTATTTATCACAATATCTTTCATATACTTAGCATAAGGAGACATTTTGAAAATGTTAGTCAAATGCATACGAAAAAGGACAGGTCTAAGCATTTCAGCAAAACGCTCAAAGTCCTCAGCATCCTTTTTCTTGGATGGTTTAGGAGGAAAGGGCATGGGTTTCTAAACCCATGGTTCTCTTTCTTTACCATGCTTCCTAGCAACAAAGTCTGTTTTCTCATATCTTTTATTCTTAGGTTGTGGGTTATCAAGATCAACAGCAGGTTCAATCTCCACATCATTATCATTAGTAGGTTGAGCATCAACATGAACATCATCCTTAATATTATCACTAGGCTCATGTTCATCACTATATTGTGTCTCGGCATCAGAAACAGAAATATCATTTGTTTTTTCAAGTGTATCTATAATAGGTTCACTAGAAGCATGCAAGGTCCTATCATTATTCTTTTTCCTTTTATTACTGGAATGACTAGGGGTATCAGCATTAATTCCCTAACAATCTTGCTCATTTCTCTTAGGATGGCCCTCGGGATATAAAGGTTCCTGAGTCATTTTACCACCTCTAGTCACAACTCTAACAAAATGATCATTGTTCTTACTTTCATCTCATTAAGCAAATCATTTTGTGACTTAAGTACTTGTTCTACTTGAGTAGTTACCATGGAAGCATGTTTACTAATAAGCTTAAGATCATTAATAGTTCTACTCATCTAATCACCTAAGCGATCAAGGGTGTAAGCATTATGTTTCCATTGTCTACTAACATAAGAAGTGAAATTTTCTTGCTTAGCAACAAAGTTATCAAACTCATCCAAGCATTGGCTAGCAGACTTATTATAAGGAATATCACCTTCATCAAATCTACGGAGAGAATTTACCCCTATTACCTTTGTTGGGTTATCGAGACCATGCATTTCCTCAATAGGTGGTAGATTCTTAACATCTTCAGCTTTAATACCTTTTTCTTTCATATATTTCTTTGCCTCTTGCATATCTTCAAGACTGAGAAATATAATACCTCTTTTCTTTGGAATGGGCTTTGGAAGTGGTTCGGGAATAGTCCAATAATTATCATTGCTCAATATATTATTCAATAGTAGTTCATCTTGTTCAATAGTTCGTTCCCTGAAAACACAACCAGCACAACTATCTAGGTGGTCCCTAGAAGCATCGATTAGTCCATTATAAAAGATATCAAGTATTTCGTTTTTCTTGAGAGGATGATCATGCAATGCATTAAGTAATTGGAGAAGCCTCCCCCAAGCTTGTGGGAGACTCTCTTCTTCAATTTGCACAAAGTTAAATATTTCCTGCAAGGCAGCTTGTTTCTTATGGACAGGAAAATATTTTTCAGAGAAGTAATATATCATATCCTCGGGACTACACACACAACCAGGAGCAAGAGAATTAGACCATATCTTAGCATCACCCTTTAATGAGAAAGGAAACAACTTAAGAATATAGTAATAACTAATTTTTTCCTCATGAGTAAATAGGGTGGCTATATCATTCAATTTAGTAAGATGTGAGACAACAGTTTCAGATTCATAACCATGGAAAGGATCAAATTCAACCAAAGTAATTAACTCAGGATCGACAGAGAATTCATAATCCTTACCAGTAACAAAGATAGGTGAAGTAGCAAACTTAGGATCATATTGCATTCTAGCATTCAAAGATTTTTCCTTTCACTTGCATAGCAATATATTAAGATCATCCATATCCTTACAAGAAAGAAAGTCGCTAGCTACCTCTCCCTCCATAACATAACCTTTAGGTATATTAGGCAATTCATATGTAGGAGAGCTAGGCCTAACAGGAGTCTCATAGTGTCCATTTTAAATAATTTCATCAGTTTCATAAATATCATCAGTTTCAGCATTGACTCTAGCAATTTGTTCATCTAGAAATTCACCTAGTGGCATAGTATTATCAAGCAAAGTATCATCATAAGCATCATTCATAGCAAAAGTGGCATCATCAATTACTTGCGACATAACGAAATTAATAGCAGGTGGTGGTGTCGCTAAATTACTCATAACAGAAGGTGAATCAAGTGCAGAGCTAGATGGCAGTTCCTTACCTCCCCTCGTAGTAGAGGGATAGATCTTGGTTTTTGGGTCTTTCAGATTCTTCATAGTGATCAACATATATAAATCCCAAGTGACTCAAAGAATAGAGCTATGTTTCCCAGCAATGGCGCCAGAAAAAGGTCTTGATAACCCACAAGTATAGGGGATTGCAATAGTTTTTGAGGGTAGAGTATTCAACCCAAATTTATTGATTCGACACAAGGGGAGCCAAAGAATATTCTCGAGTATTAGCAGCTGAGTTGTCAATTCAACCACACCTGAAAGACTTAATATCTGCAACAAAGTATTTAGTAGCAAAGTAGTATGGAAGTAACGGTAACGATGGCAAAAGTGAGAGTAGCAGATTTGTAATGATTGTAACAGTAGCAACAGAAAATTAACATAGCAGGATCAATATGTGAAAAGCTCGTAGGCAATGGATCAGTGATGGATAATTACGTCAGATGGCATTCATCATGCAATAGTCATAACATAGGGTTACACAGAAGTTGCTCCAATTCATCAATGTAACGTAGTCATGTATTCCATATATAGTCATGTGTGCTTATGGAAAGGAACTTGCATGACATCTTTTCTCCTACCCCCCCATGGCAGCGGGGTCCTAATGGAAACTAAGGGATATTAAGGCCGCCTTTTAATGGAGAACCGGGCCAAAACATTAGCACTTAGTGAATACATGAAGTCCTCAAACTACGGTAATCACCGGAAAGAATCCCAGTTATTGTCACCCTGGGGGATGTGGATCATAACTCGTAATAGGTGTCTACAACTTGCAAGATAGGATCAAGAACACACATATATTCATGAAAACATAATAGGTTCAGATATGAAATCATGGCACTCGGGCCCTAGTGACAAGCATTAAGCATAGCAAAGGCATAGCAACATCAATCTCAGAACATAGTGGATACTAGGGATCAAACCCTAACAAAACTAACTCGATTACATGGTAGATCTCATTCAACCCATCACCGTCCAGCAAGCCTACCATGGAATTACTCACGGAAGGCGGAGAGCATCATGTAATTAGTGATGAAGGATGGTTGGTGATGATGATGGCATCGACTTCCCCTCCCCAAAGCCCAAAACGGACTCCACATGTGGCCTCCCGAGGAAGAACAGGAGGTGGTGGCGGCTCCATATCATGAAAAGCGATGAACACTTCTCTCAGATTTTTTTCTCCGCAGATGTGAATATATGGAGTTGTAATTGAGGTCGTTGGAGCTCCAGGGGGCCCACAAGCCTACTAGGCACGACCAGGGGGTGACCGCGCCCCACTGGCTTGTGGCCAATGGGTGGCCCCCCTCCGGTTGATTATTTCCAGTATTTTTTATTAATTCCAAAAAAATCTCCGTAAAGTTTCAGGTCAATCCGAGAACTTTTATTTCTGCACAAAAAATAACACCAAGGCAATTTTGCTGAAAACAGCATCAGTCCGGGTTAGTTCCATTCGAAGCATGCAAATTAGAGTCCAAAAATACGGGAAAAGAGTTTTGAAAAGTGGATATGATGGAGACATATCAGTAAGTCTTCATGGTAGACTTCCAAAACCCTCACAAACTAGTCACCTGGCGATCCACAATTGACTGCTAGATGCTCTAGACCACAATCACTCATTGATCCCCAATTGACTGCAGGATGCACTAGACCATGACGCCTAACCATCTGGAAGATACATGGTCTTCAAAGGTAAAAAGCGTAGGTTCCACACCGGAACAATCTCTTCAGTGATGCTCAATCAATTTGGGTTTGGTGGTTTCGTTTTGGGGTTTTTCCTCACTGATGATTTGCCCTCATAGCCTCGAAGGATGGGTTGCTCTCAAATGACAAGTGTCGGTTCTCTCTCGGAGCAACCAAACCACTAGTGGTTGTGGGGGTTGGCTATTTATAGCTAGGGTGCAACCTGACATGATAAGACATAAATGCCCCCCGATGATATGACCGTTATGTGGATAAGATGATTGGGGACAGCTGGCACTAAGCATAGCAACGGTCAGAATTTGAACTATCAAATTCCTCATGGCTTATATATTCATCACTATAGGCAATTCGCACTGGCGAAATCCTAACTCCTCAATCAGACAAATTTCCTCAGATACCAGAAGAACTTCGTCTCTGTCACTGAAGAACTTCACTGAATCGTAAGAGATTTCCAAAGGCTTCACTCGAAGGATTGTATAGGTTGAGGCATCTGACTTGAGCATCATCTGGAAATTTTCCTTAGTATTACCTCGGCCCCCTTTAACAGTACGATGTTTCCTATGACTCAAAGAAAGCAACTACGAAAACAAAAGTCTTCACGCTTCATAATCCTCTTTCATATCTTCATTGTCACACCAACTTATTCTTTTTCAAAGTCTCCAGGAATACCAAAGTCTTTAGCAAAGTCTTCACCAAAGTCTTCAGTTGAAGACATACATTTTTAGGGGTCGATAATATCCGAATATATCAAACTCCTCATCGACTTATAGAGCTTGTGTACACTCACAAACATATTAGTTCCTTAAACTATAAGTCTTCAAGACACCAAAATCACTAAGGGGCACTAGATGCACTTACAATCTCCCCCTGTTTGGTGATTGATGGCAAATAGGTTAAGTTTTCAGCGCGGATAAACATATGAAGTGTAAGTATTGAGTTTTAGGAATTTGATTTCAAGATATAGAAGAACTCCCCCTGAAGCTGTGCATATTTGAGGAATTTGCCTTGGACTGCAAATGCACATGACAGGTTAAAAACATGGAGAACTCCCCCTATATCTTGTAATTCATACACGCATTTAACATATGATATGAAGAATTTGAAATGCATGATGAAAATGGTGTCTGGCGAAATTCAGCACGCATGCATTAACGTACTTGAGGAAATAAACATGTGGAAAGCAGTTCAAAAGCGTGAGACAACCATCGGACTTAAGTTTACAACTCAACCAACAAAAGCTTCAGAAGAGCGAGAGTTGAACTTCAAAAAAATAGCCCATATATAGAGACCCGCTTGAAGACTAACTCAAATTTTCTCCCCCTCTATCATTGAAAACCAAAAAGGACAAAAACTGAGGACTAACGCCCCTGAAGAATTTCATCTTGAAGGTGGTGGAGGAGTGCTAGCGTTGTCAAGGTCGTTTGTTGATACAGGGCCCGCAGCAGTGTCGTCAATTTCCTCAGCTTCATCCATCTCGCGCGATGAAGAATATGAGCTTGTAACCAGCTGAGGAACTTGAACCTTCTTGAATTTTTTAGAGGAGGACAAGCCTAGTCAAGGTTCTTCTCAAGGTCCATCTCCTTGAGTTCTTCAGGAGTCTTGAGGTGAGACAAAATGACCCAAGTGCGGTTGAAGACTTCATGAAGATAGTATTGGTTCTTCCTCACAGTGTTGTGCGTGACAGTCATGTCTCGAAGACGTAAACCAAACTGACACTGGACCCACTTGTGATTGCGATCAACCTTCTAATGAAGACTTAGGAGAAGCTCATGATCTGTCATCACACGAGGGGCAGCAACTTGAGGATTTTGCGCTGAGGCTTTTGCAGCAGAATCTTGTATGGCATAGTTATCATTGGTGGAATATGAAGCAGCTTTGCGGAACCTTCTTGTATTGTTGAGGACTTCAATCGGAGGCAACAAGCTGAAGTGATTCTAAAAGTCAGCCTTGAAGGGAATTGAAGACCTTGATCTAATAAATTTCATGATCCAGGGAGCGTAAGGCTTCAACTCAAATGGTGACATAGCTGCATTGGCCAAAGTCCTCATGGAGAAATCGTGATAATGGACAGGAATCCCATGAATGATGTTGAATAGCATATTCTTCATGATTCCCTCAACTTCTTCTTCTTCAGAGTTGTGACCCTTGATAGGATTGAGGGTTTTGGTTAATATGCGGTACATGGTTCTGGGCACACAGAGCAAATCCTTCACTAGGAAGGTGGTCCTTTGAGGTTTCCCAGGAGCCAAAGGCTTCATCAACACTTGCATCAAGTGCTTGGGCAGTTCGGGTTCATCATAGATGCATCGTTCTCCTTTTGAAGAAATTTCTATTGGCATAGCTCGAAGAAATTCAGTGGCTGGGGTAGTGTAGTGAGTGGATCTAGCCATACAGTCCAGAATCCACGAATTGACATCAGAAGCATCACCTGAGATGTGCAAGGTTGCATAGAACTGAAGAATTAGTTCTTCATTCCAGTCGCATATGTCAACGCAGAAGGGAAGAATTCCAGCATCATGAAGGACTGCGAGCACAGGGGTGAAGCACGAAATGGATTCCATATCTACATGAGGAATTTGCTGATGCTCGAAGACTTTCTCTTTGTCAAATAGTATTGATGCATAGAAATTCATCTGCGCAAGGGTCTAGAATCTTGTGTGTCTGGTCCTTGTTGAGGCATATGGATTTGACCCTATGAAGAATATGTGCCCATCGAAGAAATTCGCCTTGATGAATTTGGGGTGATTTGTGCCTTCGAATGGCAACTTTGGATTTGACTGAAGATTTGGCTTGAAGCGCCCCACAATTTCCTTTGGCCTGGTAGGAATTTCTTCAGATTGAGGATTTTGAGCAGCAATTTCCTTAGGTGCACTGAGCATGAATTTCTTCAGCTAGTGCTGCTGGAATATCTTCAGGAATTGATGCTAGTGGTGTGGCCAAACCTTCATATCCAGTTTGAATTTCCTCAGTTAGGTGACTGAGGAATTAGGGTGAGGGGAGTGGTCATTGGTGGGGTGAGAAGCTTCATAATATTCATCATTGATCAATGGAGTGGTATTGCCAATGTCCACACCCTCTTCAATTTCTTCAACACCAGCCTCTTCAGCAGTTAACTGAGGCTGGGGCGATGATACCAGAGGGGTTGAAGCATTTGCTTCCACCTCTATTTCTTCATCAATCTTCTCTGAGGAAGTAGCTAAATGATTTTCTTCATATTCTTTATTTGGGATGACATAATCAACACCAAATGGAACAATCTCATAGGCAGGCACGAAGGAGATTGGAGTAGCATCAATAGGCTCAGTTGAAGAACTTGGCATAGTCTTCAACTTCTTCATAGCCAAGGAATCTGAAGTTGATGCCTTTCTTTCTTGTGCAGCCTTCTTCTCCGTTGCCTTGGTCTTCTTCACTTCTGATGTAGAAGGAAGGTTGATTTTCTTCACCCTTGAAGACTTTGCAGTTTGAGCATGGGGTGAAGATCGAGCAGTTTCTTCAGGCACGACTCATGCAGTCGCCCTTGTTGACTCAATTTCTTCAGGCGTAGCAAAAGCATCAGCTGGCCTGGCAATTTCTTCAGGCGCAATAGTGGAGGTTGCCCTGACAGATTCTTTAGCGGCCTGAATTTCTTTAGCCACACTTGCAATTTAGTCAGCAGGTTGACCAGAAGCTGCAGCCTGAGGAACTTGTGGTTGTGATCGAGCTACAACCCTCTCATTGTGGTCCTTGATGGCTCTGTCATCCACTTTGATGAATTTGACATTGGCACCTTGCCAAGCAGTATAGTAGCGATCAAATTCATCGCTGATGCCTTTGATCTCAGTTTGCATAGACACAAGTTGTTCTGGAGTAAGATTCAGAACATTAGTCTTCAAGAAGTGCTCCTTCTTGTACTAAGCATTTTTGGTTCATCGTGCTTTCTCATACTTCCACTTTTTTCCAGCTATGAAAGCAGTGAGGACATGATCTAGACTAGGAGGCAGCTTCAAATCATCAAGCGGATTATTGAGTCCTTGTGCCAGATATCAATGAAGTTTGACACAGTCTTTGGGTTCAACAAGACAGGAATTTGGGTGCCCTTTGCTTGAGACACTCTCTCTTGCTTTTTCCTGATGATTTCCTTAAGTTCCTCATCATCGGCTTCATCATCTAAAGAATTTGATGGTACTTGGAACACAACTCTCTTTGGATGAGGACTTGGTCGAGCACCTCATCCAGCAATAGCTTTCACCTTCAGCTGAGAAGGACTAGTTCGGGAATGTGCTTGGGTGGATGAACTTGCTGAAGCCCCTGAAGCAATTGAATAACCGGTAGTCCTCTGACATGTTGCAATATGAACTAGAGTTGAGGACTTTGTGGCTATGGCTGAGAATTGTGCAGCTACAGAAGGCATTGGGACAACCTTTGAAGAAGATGCTTGAGGATTCTGCTTTGAAGACTTGGAAGCAGAGGACTTTGGCTTCACAGTAGACTTATTCACCATGTATTTCTTCGGGGCAGTTGCACTAGCAGAGGCTCCGGCAGTAGCAGCAGCAACAGAGTCTTCATTGAATTTCTTCATAGCCTCTTTTTCCTTCTTTGCCAGCTTGGCTTGTTGCCCTTCCCATTCATGAGGAAAGTCTTCACCAGTTTTGAGACTAGTGGGATCAGCACATTGGCCTAGAGCCATGGGTGGCCTGTTGCAAGGGGGTTTAACCGCAAATTTCTTCATATATTTGGAAGTGACATATCGATATTCTTTCCATTCTCATGCCCATCTCCTCTCTATTTTTTGTATACATATCTTCCGCTGCTTTTGGGTTTCCTTGCCATGAGTTTCTTCATCAGGTGTGCAATATTCCTCATAAAATTCATCAGGTATCTCAAACGCAGTTTGCACTTGAGGTTTCTTTCCTCCTTTCTGAGGCCTTTTCCCATCAGCCATTTTCTTTGACTCGGGAATTTGAACTTTTGAGGATTCTGAGGAAGTGTGCAACTTTTCTTCAAGGAACGCTGCAAATGATTTAAGTTCATGAGAACCTAGAGATTAATCAGCAGACATTTTGTACCTATGAACAGAGTATCGGTGCGAAGAATTTGAAGAGGTCATATGCATTCTCAGATTTTTTTGCAAAAGTATCAAGTTTGAGGATTTTGACCACTGACGACTTGAGGAATTTCACTAAGTGCTCTTGTCTTAGGTTCCAGAGTTGTGCATATTTTGAGGATCCACACAATTGAGGAATCTTGAGGAAAATCATGACTTAGAGAAACACATCAAGGGAATGAAACATGTAAGGTGTTTAAGAAGTGGATTCTTGAAAAATAAACACCTTTTGAGGACTTTGTGAAGATTATGAAGATCAAAGTAGGGCAGTAAAATTAGATTTTATTTACCCTGATGAAGAATACGATGAACAGAGAGATGAAAACTGAGGAGTTTGTCCATCCAGATCTCCCACGCCCTAGCTTGACAGAGCGAGACAGCGATAGCAGCGACAGGATGAAGACTTCCGCGGTCGATGGGAGTACGACAACTGCGAAGTCGAGGCAGTGAAGCTCTTCCTCTCCGACAATGATGATTTTAGCGACTGCGCTAGGTCCGAGCTTAGAGGAGAGGGGGAAGTGAGGAGTAACTCGAGCAACGGGAAAGGGAAGGGGTATTTATAGCTGAAGTGAAAACTAACTAGTCCGAAGATTTTGTACTAGATTTCCCCTGACCCTTGCTCTCCATGCGACATGTGTCACCCACGTACTGTGTAGTTGAGATAGTGGGGGATCGTGGGTTAAACAATCGTGGGAATTGAAACGTTTTGAGTGGGAAGCACCAAAATTTTGAAAGTGAAAATTTTAAATTTTTCGTTTGCAAATTCTTTAGATGACAAGGACAGAGTGAAGACTTTGAATGAGTTTCAAATTAGAACTCATATGAAGAATTTGTGACTAGACTGGGTTGAGTTTAGCATAGAGGGGGAATGGGTCTGATCACATTCACTTAGATGAAAATCGACTTGAGGAATTAGCAATAAGTGAATGTTGTTGAGGACATTGAAAACTCAAATATATGTGTATATAGTCAATGAAGAACATTAGTTTCATAGTTTGAAGAATTTGAAAAATTTGACGAATTTGCAAACTTGAGGAATTTCAAAAATTGAAGAATTTGCAAAATGACAAAAATCGCAACTTTGAAGAATTTCAACTATGGTTGGTGGCGTGACCCACCGTATAAGAATGATGATTTTAGACACCGTGTACAATTGTCATAGGGTTCTAAGAATCATATTCTTCATTAATTTCTTCACACTTAGAGGGTTATTCTTCATTGATTGAAGAAACACGTTACTTCGTGTGTTGCACATCTAAGTCGGCAATTTTGCGTAAGTGTTAGGACGTGTGTCTTTTCAAAGAACATTCGAAGATTCTAAGATATTTAACTCACACCGCAAGGAGATGTCGCCCTTGAGTACATGATCTTGAAAAAAATGATGACGAATCTGGATGTGCTTGGTCTTGGAGTGTTGAACTGGGTTGTGAGGAATATTGATTGCGCTCTCATTGTCGCAGTAGAGAGGCACATTCTTCATGTTGATGCCGTAGTCCTTGAGGGGTTGCTGCATCCACAACAACTGACCACAACGTAAACCAGCAGCAATGTACTCAACTTCAGTAGTAGATAATGACACACAGTTTCGCTTCTTTGAGGACCAATAGACTGTGGATTGTCCAAGGAAATAGCATGTGCCTGAGGTTGACTTGTGATCCACACGATCTGCAGCATAGTCAGAATCTGAGTATCCGATGAGGTGAAGATTTGAGCCCTTGGGATACCATAATCCAAGTGTTGGTGTGTGAGCTAAGTATCAAAGAATATGTTTCATAGCCTCATGGTGTGATTCCTTTGGTGTTGCTTGGAATTGGGCACACATGCAAATACTCAGCATAATATATGGCCTAGATGCACATAGATACAATAAAGAGCCAATCAGGGAGCGATATACCTTCTGATCGAAATCTTTACCATTTTCGTTAGTGTAGAGGTGGCCTTTTGAGGGCATTGGAGTTTTGGCGCCTTTATGGTCTTGCATGTTGAATTTCCTCACCACATCCTTGAGGTATTTCTCTTGAGATATGAAGATGTCATTGTCTTGCTGATGAATTTGAAGACCTAAGAAGAATTTCAACTCCCCCATCCTAGACATTTGATATTCTTCACTCATCATATAGGCAAATTCATCACTGTAACGTTTGTCAGTACAGCAAAAGATAATATCATCTACATATATTTGGCACATGAATAATTCATGTCATAGGATTTTGTTAAAAGAGTTGGTTCGAGTGAACCGGGTTTGAAGCCTTTCTTCATGAGGAATTCCTTTAGAGTGTCATACCATGCCCGAGGGGCCTGCTTAAGGCCATAGGGGGCCTTGTTGAGTCTGAAGCCTCTGTCAGGATGCTTAGGGTCTTCAAAACTTGGGGGTTGAGAAACATATACTTCTTCCTCAAGCTTACCATTGAGGAATGCACTTTTCACATCCATTTGATATAATATGATATCATGATGGTTAGCATAAGAAAGCAATATGTGAATAGCTTCAAGTCTAGCAACAGGTGCAAAAGTTTCATCAAAGTCAATTCCCTCAACCTGTGTGTAGCCCTGAGCTACAAGACGAGCATTATTCCTCACCACTAGGCCATTTTTGTCTTGCTTGTTGCGGTAGATCCACTTTGTACCTATTATGTTATGCTTGCGAGGATCTGGCCGCTTGACAAGTTCCCACACATTGTTGAGTGTGAATTGATGCAATTCCTCTTGCATAGCTTGGATCCACTTAGGCTCCTTGAATGCTTCATCAACTTTGGTGGGCTCTATGATAGAGACAAAGGCAAAATCCCCACAAAAGATAGACAAATGAGAAGCTTTTGAGCGAGTCAGGGGACCTGGTGCATTGATGTCATCAAGGATTTTGTCAATCTGCACTTCATTTGCAACTCTTGGATGAGCAGGTTGACGAGGCCGAAGATTTTCTTCAGCACCATTTTCTTCAGGTGTATTAGCATGAATTTCTTCATTGGTTGGAATGACTTCCTCAGTAGGTTTAGGTTCTTCAATGGGTATGATATCTTCAGTTGCCTTCAACTTAATGGATTCCTCAGGGGACATTTCATCTAGCATAGGAGGCAGGTGCTCTCTTTGTGAGCCGTTAGTTTCATCGAACCGCACATCTACAGTTTCAACAACCTTGTGGTGGTAGGTGTTGAAGACTCTGTAGGTGTGCGAGTCCTTTCCGTAACCAAGCATAAAACCTTCATGTGCTTTTGATGCAAATTTAGAACTATGGTGAGGATCTCTAATCCAGCATTTAGCACCGAAGACTTTGAAATAACTCACATTGGGTTTCTTGTCAGTCATGAGTTCATATGAACTCTTCTTGAAGAATTTGTGAAGATATACCGTATTGATGATGTGGCAAGCAGTGTTGATTGCCTCAGGCCAGAAGCAACGAGGGTTCTTGTATTCATCAAGCATAGTGCAAGCCATCTCAACAAGAGTCCTGTTCTTGCACTCCATGACGCCATTTTGCTGTGGAGTATATGGGGCGGATAGCTCATGAGTAATACCAAGTTCCTCAAGATATTCATAAAGACCAGTGTTCTTGAACTTAGTCCCATTATCACTCTTGATGTGTTTGATCTTGACGCCGAAATTTTTTGAGGCCCTTGAAGCAAATCGTCTGAAGACATCTTGCACCTCAGACTTGTACAGAATAATATGCACCCCAAGTGTAATGATAGTAATTATCAACAATAACAAAGCCATACAAACATGAAGTATTTACTAGTGTGGCATAATGAGTGGGGCCAAACACATCCATGTGACGCAATTCAAAGGGTCGAGTAGTGGTCATGATTGTCTTCGAGGGATGCTTGGATATGGTCATCTTTCCAAACTCACAAGCACCACAGAAGTGGTCCTTCAGGAATTTGACACCTTCAATGACAATGACGTTCTTTTTCTTCATGAGCGTCTGCAAGTTCCTCATACCAGCGTGTCCAAATCGTCGATGCCATAGCCAGCCTTCTGAAGACTTTGCAAGTAGGCATGTGGCAGGCTGAGGACCTATAGAGAAATCAACAATATACAAGTGTCCTCTCCTGAAGCCTTCGGAGAGTTTGGATTTTTCAGATTCCATGATGACAACACAATGATATTTTCCAAAGATGACAACCATATCAAGATCACAAAGCATTGAGATAGACATGAGGTTGAACCCCAGGGATTCGACAAGCATCACCTTATCCATGTGTCAGTCCTTTGAGATTGCAACCTTAACTAGGCCAACACCTTGCTTTTTTCCTTTGTCAGTATAGGTGATATACTTCAGATCAGATGGGGCAAGTGGTATATCCATCAGTAGAGATTTATCACCGGTCATGTGGTTGGTGCATCCACTGTCGAGGACTCACTCAGTAGCTTTTGGAGTTTCATCCTACAAATGAATTAATACAACTTACGAACTCATATGCATCAGAATGAAGAATATGACATCAAATTCATCAGGCAGGATTTCATCACAACACATAGTAAGTAAAACAGTGTGAGGACATGAGAAATGAAGAATTCATTTCTGCATGATTAGCTTGCATCCTTTCAAGAATTTCCTCAGGTCTCCAGCAAATTCATCAGATGTTCAAGTTCGTCTGGAGACCTGACCCTGCATAAGAGATTAGTTCTATTTCTTCACCACCCACATCCGAAGGGGTGGCAAAGAGTTCATCATTCCGCGAGATCCATATGAGAAAAGAGGCATTGAAGCTAGTGCACTTTGTTTCACAGGGCGAGGGTTAGAGTATTCATATGAATAGGCAGAGAAATTCTTCGAGGACTTATGAACATAATGATTTGAAGAATAATGCACATATTCAGAACTCTTAGATTTTCCCTGCGCAACAGATGCATTAGCACGAGAATGATACTTTTGACCATTTGAGGATTTTGGTCCAAGTGAAGACTTTGGCCACATGAGGAATTTGATATGGGGTTCCTTTTCTTCATAGGTGGTGTCGTGAGGACAATCACTTGAAGATTTTGCAAGCAGCTCTTGGGAACCCATATTTTCTTCATAGGTGAACCGTCCCTCTAGTTAGTTCCAACAAATCTGGCAAATACTTCACCATTCTGATTTTTGAAGAATTTTTAGTTGGAGTCAATTGACTCATCAGAGGAATATGGAGTTTCACAAGTAAAGCCACATAAAGTGGATGGATCTACAGGAGGTACTTTTGTAGCAACCCATGAGGTTTTGGTGTACTGCTCAGGTTTCCAATAGGATCCATTGGCATTGAGTTTCCTCTCAAATGCAATACCCTCTTTCCTAGGGTTCCTGTTCAGTATCTGCTTTTTTGAACATGATAGTTGAAGAATTTGCAGCAATAGAAGAATTTGAACATCCAAGTTAAGATGCATTTCAAACAAGGTGGAACAAATTCTTCTTGAGTGGTACTGATCTGGCGATCTAGTAAGGAATCGTTTTCTCTTTGGAGATCCTCATGAGACACTCTTAGTTTCTCAAGATCTTTCTTTCTTTGAAGAAATTCATAAGAAAGCTTCTCATGATCAACTAACAGAGCATTATGATGACTCTAAAGGTTATCATACTTTGACTAAAGACTTTTGAGATCACCAGTCAGAGTTTGAGTTTGATCCACTTCCTCATTCAACAGATCATCATTTTTGTCTAATAGATTCTAAAGCTTTTCAAGTGAACTTTGTTGCTTAGTGGCAATATTAGCAATTTTGGTATAGCTAGGTTTCACATATTCATTAGATTCACCTTCACTTGATTCAGGGGAAGAGTGCTGTTTTTGTACCTTGGAACCTTTTGCCACGAGGTACAATGAAGAAGATGAACCAGGATCAGTTTCCTGGGTTTTGAGGAATTTTTTGAGTTCGATGAACATGGGATCTTGATGAGTGTGGTAGCCTTCATTGATGTCCATGATCCTATCCCAGATGATCTTTGCGTTTTGGAGATGACAGATGTCCTTGAACATGACGCTTGATAGGCTTGAGCAGATGATGTTCCTCGCCTGAGCATCAACGAATTTCCTCAGCATTTGCCATCTTGCAGAGTTCAGTCAGTCCAAGTTTAGTAATAGTCTAGAACTCATTGTTCATTGATATGAGATGCTTCTTCATCAGAACATTCCACCTAGGGTATTCAATGTCACCAAGGTCAGGAAATTCTATGAATGCCTTGATGCCTTTTGTCATGAAGCAGTAAGTGGGAGCATAGTCATCATTGTTGACATCAGAGTCGTTGGAGTAGTCATTTTTTTCATTGTTGAAGATGGACTTGCTAATGAATGCAGTAGCGAGAGCAAGGCTAGAAACTCCAGATTCTAACTCCACCTCAGATTCTTCCTCTTCTTCATATTCTTCAAATTCTTCTTCAGAATCCATTTCCTTGCCAATGAAAGACTAATCCTTTCTGGAACCATTCTTCTTGTGCGATGAGGGCTTTGAAGATTTCTTCTTTTTCTTCAAGTCATCAGAACTGTCATCCTTGTACGTCTTCTTCTTTGATTCTTTTTCCCAGAGAGGTCAGTCTGAGATAAAGTGACCAGATTTCTTGCATATGTGACACATTCTCTTCTTGTAGTCGCTTGATTAGGAATCTGATTTCTTCAGGCCACTTTTTGATGACTTTCCAAACCGTCCACTCCTAGAGAACTTCTGGAATTTCCTCACAAGCATTGCCAACTCCTGACTTAGTTCTTTAGGATCACCAAGGCTACTATCAGATTCTTGCCTTTGGATAAGGAAATTGCCTTTGCCTTCAGTGCACGAGATCTTCCATAGCTTGGTACATATAGGTCTCTCTTCTCATCTTGTTGGAATTCATGAGTATTGAGTCTCTCAAGTATATCAGCAAGATCAAGTGACTTGTAGTCTCCATGCTCTTGAATCATCAAAGCCAGTGTATCGAATGAGGAATCAAGAGATCTCAGCAGTTTCTTCACAACCTCGTGGTCCGTGATGTCAATGGCACCAAGTGCTTGAAGCTTGTTGGAGATATCAGTGAGACGATCAAAAGTTTGTTGAACATTTTCATTGTCGAGTCTTTTGAAGCGGTTGAAGAGATTGCGAAGAACATTAACACGGGAGTCACATTGAGTGGAAACACCTTCGTTGACTTTGGACAACCTATCCTAGATAAGCTTAGCAGACTCCAAAGCACTCACTCTGCCATACTGACCTTTGCTCAGATGGCCACATATGATATTCTTCGCTTGTGAGTCGAGTTGCTTGAATCTCTTCCCATCAGCAGCATTGACCATGGGAGTAATAGAGGGAACACCATTTTGCACAACGTACCAGGGATCGTTGTAAATTGCCACAAGATGCATGCGCATCTTGTTCTTCATTTAGGGATAGTCTGACCCATCGAAGGTAGGACAACCTGCGGAAACCTTGATCATACCTTTAGTCGACATAACTAGAACTCCAGGCGGTTAAACCAAAATCACACAGAACAAGGGAGTACCTTGCTTTGATACCAATTGAAAGTGAGTTATATAGACTACAGGGGGGTGACTAGGCGATTTTTATAAATTCATCACTGAGGAATTTCAACTTTAGAAATTTGAAATGTGTTGAACTACTAGCAGCACAATAAGTACTCAAGTGCATGAGAAACATAGAAGTAGCATAGTCATCACGATGAAATATAACATGCACAGATTACAAGTAGCGTGAAACAGGATAAGCAGGTGAAGAACAGGGTGATTGAACAATTTGAGATGAGGAAATTGACAAAGTCTTCAGTCAAATTCTTCAAACAGTAATGATCAACTTCATCAACAAGTATACAAGGAAATAGAGGGATTGAGGAAATGGAACCATGTAGCTCGATGAAGACAATGGTTTGATGACCGAGTTCCAACTGTCGTGACAGTCGTACGTCTGGTTTGGGGCGGCATCATATTTAAACCAGAGGACAAATAGTCCCAGGACACACAGTCCGTACCATATTCTCCTTGAGCTAAGGTCACACAGTCCTTGCCCAACACTTGTGGTAATTCTTTAGGGTAGACTTCCAGAACCCTCATAAACTAGTCACCTAGCGATCCACAATTGACTGCTGGATGCTCTAGACCATGGTCACTCAGTGATCCCCAATTGACTATAGGATGCACTAGACCATGACGCCTAACCATCTGGAAGATATATAGTCTTCAAAGGTAAAAAGTGTAGGTTCCACACAGGAACAATCTCTTCAGTGATGCTCAATCACTTTGGGTTTGGTGGTTTGGTTTTGGGGGTTTTCCTCACTGATGATTGTCTCTCAAAGTCCTCGGAGGATGGGTTGCTCTCAAATGACAAGTGTCAATTCTCTCTCAGAGCAGGCAACCCACTAGTGGTTGTGGGGGTGGCTATTTATAGCCAGGGTGCAACCTGATATGAGAAAACATAAATGCCCCCAATGATATGACCATTATGTGGATAATATGATTGGGGGACAGCTGCCGCTAAGAACAGCAACGATCAGAATTTGAACTGTCAAATTCCTCAGGGTTTATCATATTCCTCACTCTAGGCAATTCGCACTAGCGAAATCCTAACTCCTAAGTGAGACAAATTTCCTCAAAGACCACAATAACTTTGTTTCTGTCACTGAAGAACTTGACTGAACCGTAAGAGATTTCCAAAGGCTTTACTCGAAGGATTGGATAGGTTGAGGCTTTTGAGTTGAGCATCAGCTGGAAATTTTCCTTTATATTACCACGGCCCCCTTTAATAGTAAAATAAAAGTCTTCACACTTCATAATCGTTGTTCATATCTTCAAGGTCACACTAACTTCTTCTTTTTCAAAGTCTTCAGGGAATACCAAAGTCTTCAGCAAAGTCTTCACAAAAGTCTTCAGTTGAAGACATACATTTTTAGGGGTCGGTAATCTCCGAATATATCAAACTCCTCATCGATTTATAGAGCATGTGCACACTCACAAACACATTAGTTCCTTAATCTATAAGTCTTCAATACACCAAAATCACTAAGGGTCACTAGATTCACTTACAATCCAGATACCCCAAGGTGACAATAATTGGGATTCTTTTTGGTGATTGTCGTAGTTTGAGGAGTTCATGTATTCATCATGTGTTAATGCTTTGTTTTGGTTCTGTATTAAAAAGAGGCCTTAATATCCCTTAGTTTCCAATAGGACCCCGCTTCCATGGGAGGGTAGGACAAAAGATGTCATGCAAGTTCTTATCGCAAGCACGTATAACTATATATGGAATACATGCCTACATTATATTGATGAATTGAAGCAAGTTCTGTGTCGCTCTAGTGTGTAACTGTTACATGATCAATGCCATTCAAATATCTCATCATTGTACCATGTGCCTACGCTTTACATATACTGAATCTTGCTAAGTTACTATCGCTACTGCTACTGTCACAACTGCTACAAAGTTGTTGATGTCACTACTACTATTACTTTTGGTACTACTATTTGTTGTGCTACTAAACCTTTGTTGCAGAGAGATATCCCAGGTGCGGTTGAATTGACAACTCAACTGTTAAAGCCAATAAATATTCTTTGGCTCTCCTTGTGTCGAATCAATAAATTAGGGTGAAATACTATCCGTTGAGACCATCACGATCCCGTACACTTGTGGGTTATCACTACCTAGCATGTGTATCATGTAATATTCTTGGTATAAACGCTGAGAACCGACAACCTAGTAAATATTTAAATGATAATAAAGAAGAATACTAGAAAATAATCATTGCCTTTCAAAATAGAAACACTAAAGAACGGTCTTCTCCATTCATTTAATCATGTAAGGAATGGCATAACTCGATCTTTCTAACGTTAAGTATAAAACATGACCCCCCCCCCCCGATGCCTAACCAAACACTTGACTTGGACTTTATCACGTGCTTACGATTTTTCAAACTCATTCAATACGTGAGCATGAGCCATGGACTTTCATCTCTTTAGATGGAATAGAATGATGGTAAGGATTGATAGGAGAAGACAAAAATAAGAATAGCCTTGCATCAACTAGGTGGATTGTTATGCTATGGAGATGCCTTTCAATCGATATCGATGCGAGGACTAGGGATTGCCATGCAACTTTTGACGCACTAGATCTATAATTGTATGAGAGCTCTCTAATGAAACTAAATGGGTGTGCATGTAACCTACTTGCAACATGAAGAACTCGGGAAATTGAGGAACCCGTAAATGAAATATGCAAGCTAAGTTCTACATTGATTCCCACCGGTATATGAAAGTGACTAAACATGACGACTCTATATATGAAAAACATGGTGCTACTTTGAAGCAAAAGTGTGGAAAAGGGATAGTAATGCTGCCCCCTCTCTCATCTCTCACTTCCTTTTTTTCTTTTTTCTTTTCTCTTTCTTTTTTTTCTTTTTTCCCTTTAATTTTTTCTTTGGCTCTTTTGGCCTTTCCTTTTTTTCTTTTTTCTTTAATAATTCCTCACCGGTAGGGGCAACACTCTAATAATAATGGCAATGATGATCATCACACTTCTAACTGAAAAACTATTTGACAAAAATGAATGCCTTTGGTAGTGTACCAGGATACGCAATGATACTAGCATAACATGTATACAATGATGAACGATCGCTTTTCCACAAATATCATCTCAGCTATATGATCATGCAATGTGAGATGACATTGATTGCTCAAGTCATATGAACATTAATGGTGGAAGTTGCATGGCAATATATCCCAAAATGGCTATGAAAATACCATGATAGTTAGGTATGGTGGCTATTTTGAGGAAGATATAATAAGACTTATGTGTGAATGGGAAATGCATGGTTCCGAAGAGGCTAGCAAATTGCGGAAAGTGGGGAAGTTCTTATGGTCCACAAACTCGCATTAAACACAAGGAACTCAGATACTTATTGTGTACTCTATTAGGTCTCTCGAAGAAAAGTACTCATTGCATGCCCCTAGGGGGGAGGTTGTGAGGAGTTAACTATCCCCCCTCCGCTAGACAACACAAAAGGTTTTCCATCAAGGACACAAAACACTCCAACATCCTTGTCATGCCACGATCGTCACTTCAATGAATATAGAATCACAAAACTTAATATCATTATGCTTACTAGTCAACATCCATCAACTAGTAAGCCCCATATTATTAATTCAATACGGTTGATCATACATTCGGCATTTAGTGATCTACATCCAATTTTTTATTATATCCCTCTTGTATACCTATCATATTCTGATTAAACATATAACTCATGCAAATTATCACTTGCATTTCAGACTGTCAAAAAGATATAAGTGAAGTATGAGAGTGCATACGATTTTCACAAAATATAATTTTTGTCGTGTGCTACTTCTTGAGCTTGCGTTGGTTTTCCCTTGAACTGGAAAGGGTGATGCAGCAAAGTAGATAAGTATTTCCCTCGGTTGTTGAGAACCAAGGTATCAATCCAGTAGGAGGAACAACCAAGTAACCAAAAGATGAACCTACTCAAACAATCAAACACTTGCACCTAATGCTATAGTGGGGTTGTCAATCCCTTCATGGTTACTTGCAAGGATTAGATCTGATAGATATAGATGGGAAAGATTGAGAGAAGTAAAAAAGGTAAATAAATTGCAGCAAGGTGTTTTTGGTATATAGATCTTGAAAATATAATATGGAAAATAGACCTTGGGGCCATAGGTTTCACTAGAGGCTTCTCTCTTCAAGGAAAATAACACGGTGGGTGAACAAATTACTGTCAAGCAATTGATAGAAAAGTGCATAGTTATGACGATATCCAAGGCAATGATTATGCATATAGGCATAACATTCATGTCAAGTAGACCAAAAAAATTCTGCATCTACTACTATTACTCCACACATCGACCGACTCCTTCCTGCATCTAGAGTATTAAGTTCATGAAGAACAGAGTAACGCATTAAGTAAGATGACATGATGTAGAGGGGTAAACTCAAGAAATATGATGAAAACCCCATATTTTTAACCTTGATGTCAACAATACAATACTTTCCTTGCTACCCATACTTTGTCACTGGGTGAGGACACAGCAAGATTGAACCCAAAACTAAGCACTTCTCCCGTTACAAGAATTACCAATCTAGTTGGCCAAACCAAACCAGTAACTCGAATAGACTTGCAAAGGTATGAAATCATGCATATAAGAATTTAGCGAAGAACCAAATAATATTCATAGATAAGCTGATCATAAACCCACAATTCATCGGATCTCGACAAACACATCGCAAAAGAGTATTACATCGGATAGATCCCCTTGAAGATCATGGAGAACATGGTATTGAAGCACAAATAGAGAGAAGAATCCATATAGATACTAGCTATGGGCCCATAGGTCTTTGCTGGACTACTCACGCATCATCGGAGGGGCAATGGAGTTGATGTAGATGCCCTCTGTGATTGAATCCCCCTCCGGCAGATTACTGGAAGAGGCTCCAAGATCGGATCTCTCGGTAACGGAGGCTTACGATGGTGGAAAATTATTATCGTTGTCCTTTTTGGTATTGAGGGAATATTTGGGAATTTATAGGCCAAAGATTTGGGTTGGAGGACCTGCCGGGGGGCACAAGATAGGGGGCACCCGCTGGCCACGCCAGGGTGGCTTGTGACCTCCTGGCAGGTCTCCTGCCTTCCTCTCCAAGTCTAGTAGATGTCTTCTGGTCCAAGAAAAATCATCGCAAATATTTTATTCTGTTTGGACTCCGTTTAATATTCCTTATCTACAATACTCAAGAACAAGGAAAAAACAGAAACTGGCACTAGGCTCTAGGTTAATAGGTTAGTCCCAAAAATAATATAAAATATCATATTAATGCATATAAAACATCCAAAACAGATAATATAATAGCATGGAACAATCAAAAATTATAGATACGTTGGAGACGTATCAGCATCCCCAAACTTAATTCTTTCTCGTCCCGGAGTAGGTAAATGATCAAAACCGAATTTTTGATGTGGAATGCTACCTAACATATTTATCCATGTAATATTCTTTATTGTGTCATGAATGTTCAGATCCATAAGACTCAAAACAAAAGCTTAATGTTTACATGAAAATAAATAATATTTCAGGAATACTAACAATGCAATTGTGTCTCTTAAAAATATAATGGCAAAATAAAGTTATCCCTAAAAATCACATAGTCTGGCTATGCTCTATCTTCCCCACACAAAGTATTTATATCGTGCGCAACCCCGATGAAAAGTCAAGCAATTGTTTCACACCTTTTATGTTCTCAAACTTTTTCAACTCTCACGCAATACATGAGCGTGAGCCATGGATATAGCACTATAGGTGGAATAGAATATGGTGGAGGTTGTGAAGAAAAAGGAGAAGATAGTTTCACATCAACTAGGCATATCAACGGGATATGGAGATGCCCATTAATAGATATCAATGTGAGTGAGTAGGGATTGCCATGCAACGGATGCACTAGAGCTATAAGTGCATGAAAGCTCAAAAAGAAACTAAGTGGGTGTGCATCCAACTTGCCTGCTCATGAAGACCTAGGGAAATTTGAGGGAGCCCATCATTGGATTATACAAGCCAAGTTATATAATGAAATTCCCACTAGTATATGAAAGTGACAAAATAGGAGACTCTCTATCATGAAGATCATGGTGCTACTTTGAAGCACAAGTGTGGAAAAAAGATAGTAGCATTGTCCCTTCTCGCTTTTCTCTTTTTTTATTTTGGTGGGCATCATTTGCCTCTGTTTTTTTATTTGGGCTTCGCTGGCCTCTTTCATTTTTCATAAAGTCCGGAGTCTCATCCCAACTTGTGAGGGAATCATAGCTTCCATCATCCTTTCCTCACATGGGACAATGCTCTAATAATGATGGTCATCACACCTTTATTTACTTACAACTCGATATCTAGAACAAAATATGACTCTATATGAATGCCTCTGGCAGTATACCGGGATGTGAAATGATCTAGCATAGCAAATGACATCAAAAAAATGGACAAGTCATGAAAAAATCATGCTAGCTATCTTACGATCATGCAAAGCAATATGCAAATGATGGTGTGTGTCATAATAAACGGAACAGTGGAAGTTGCAAGGCAATATATCGCAGAATGGCTATGGAAATGCCATAATAGGTAGGCATGGTGGCTGTTTTGATGAAGGATATATGGTGGGTTTAATGCACCAGCAAAAGTTGCGCGGTACTGGAGAGGCTAGCAAAGGTGGAAGGGTGAGAGTGCGTATAATCCATGGACTCACATTAGTCATAAAGAACTCACATACTTATTCCAAAAGTCTATTAGTCATCAAAGCAAAGTATTAGACGCATGCTCCTAGGGGATAGGTCGGTAGGAGTAAACCATCGCACGCTCCCGCCCTCACACAAAGATTGACAATCAATAAACAAATCATGCTCCGACTTCCTTACATAATGGTTCATCATACGTGCATGCTACGCGAATCACAAACATTTACACAAGTATTTCTACCAATCCACAATTACTTCCTAACATGACTCTAATACCACCATCTTTATATCTCAAAAATTTATGCAAGGAATCAAACTTCTCATAATATTCAATGCACTTTATATGAGAGTTTGTATTATATACCTCTTGGATGCCTATTATATTAGGACTAAATTCATAACCTAAACCAATTACCATGTTGTTTAAAGACTCTAAAAATAATATAAGTGTGGTACGAGTGTTCAATTATTTCTGTAAATCAAAACATCACCATGCTCTAAAACAATATAAGTCAAGCACTAGAGAAAAATTGCCTAGCTCAAAAGATATAAGTGAAGAACATAGAGTATTCTAATAAATTCATGATTCATGTGTGTCTATCTCAAAAGATGTGTTAATCAAGGATGATTGTGGCAAACTGAAAAGCAAAGACTCATATCATACAAGATGCTCCAAGAAAAAGACATATCATGTGGTGAAGAAAAATATAGCCTCAAGTAAATTTACCGATGGATTGAAGACGAAAGAGGGGGTGCCTTCTGGGGCATCCCCAATCTTAGGGTTTTTGGCATCCTTGATTACTTGGGTGCCTTGGTCATTTCCAAGCTTAGGCTCTTGCCACTTGACGAGGATATGTACCTAGGGTAGGGTCTTAGGCAAGGCCTGCATACCCTACCTAAGGGCACTACATTGGAGGACTTGAAGATCAAGCATAAACTTCCGACTGGGTTCCATGAGACGTTCAAGTCACTCGACAGGCTATCCACTCGGAGACTCCTTCCTCCACTTAGCAGTCGCGTGTCACTCGGAAGACCTCGTTCTCAGTCGACGCCAGAAGATCAGGAGTCACCGTCAAGAGCCCAATGGGCAGATGTTAGTCCAATCGTCATTAATAGCTTTTATTACATACGTTACCAGTAACGGCAGACTTTAACCCCATGATCGGACCCTTAGATGCTGGGTAATTATGAGGGGTAGCGAACTCTATATAAGCCACCCCTCCCCTCTGGCACAAGGGTTCGCAACAATTGTAATCTCTATATTCCACACGACATAAGCTCCTGAGCACTGAGACGTAGGGCTGTTACCTCCACGAGAGGGGCCTGAACTCATACATACGTGTGTACACCCTCACCATAGCTAGGACTCTGCCCTGTCCTTACGTACCCCTAGCATCTATTGTCAGGCTCGTTCCCACGATAGTTGGCGCCCACCGTGGGGAAGGCATCTAAGCAACTTCCAGCGAGGTTGCATTTTCCGTCCTTTGACATGTCTTCCGGCGGTGTTTTTGCTCTGAGCCACGAGATCCATTTCGGAGCGCTCACCTTCATCGCCGACGATTCGGCATGGCTCCAGGAAGCGCCTCTTGATGTCGAGGCGCTCCCGGTCCGCGGGCTGCGCACTTCCGCGTGAGTTCCTACGGTGTGTTGCTGCGTCAGCCTTCGACTCCTTACACATCGGCTCCCCTCGTTGTTCGCGATCGCATGCGGTCCGGCCACTCACGACTTCAGCGTTGGGTCAAAGACGCAGTGGCATGTCAAACTTCTCTAAAGATTGCAGCACTCGAGCCCGCCGAGTCCCTTCACGGCGTGTTCGAGTCGGATTCCGATCCGTCCGACGTGCCTTCCGAGTGCAAAAGTTGCGATCCCGCGGTGGAGGTCTTGATGGCGGGCTCTCATCAGAGTTCACCGCCTGGCTTTGGCTGTAGCAAGCGCGAGGTTGGCGGTCTGTCGAATGAGCAGCCGCTCTATGAGGAGGAGGTTCTTCATACCCCCATCATTGGCACGACTGCCGAGGCTCACGCTTTGGAGGCCACGCGCATTCGTCTGGAAGAACTCCTGGCAGAACTTGACGAGTGCGCTCGCCAGCGCCCGCCACGCCCCAGTCGGCGTCAGCGACAGCTATTTCCAACTGGATCTCACGACGACGTTGAGGTATATCGAACTCCTTTGTTAAATGGTGTTGCTGCTGCTAGGATAGCAGATTGCATTCAGCCGTCCCGTCAGAGGCTGGAAAAGGGTTGATGCAGATCAGAGCACTTTTAGATGTAGTGCAGTGTCAGAATTTAGTAGTTTCTCAGTTAGGCAATAGGATACACAGCAATTCACCCAAGGCAGAGACCGTTCAGTCGGCACACAGCCCTGGATCGCCCTTGCGCTGTCGGGGCAGAGGTTTCCATGAAGAGCAGGTCAGAGATCAGTTTCACCGCGAAGACCACCGTTGAGTGCCCACTCCTCCACGGAGTGGTCCGTACGCGCCCTGGCGACAGGGCGATAGGCGCTCCTTCGGTGATGAGTGGATTGCGGGATTTTATGCCCGCGACCTCCTTGTTCAGAAGCGGATTGATAGGGGTAGAGCCCATAGGGAAGGACACGACAGAGATTTTCCAAGTGGTAGCTCAGCTATGGTTTCTGGTCCTAAGTGTTTCAGTAGAGCCATACATTCTGCAGAGATTCCCCCCAACTTCAGGTTGGTGGCAGGGATCAGGAAGTTTACTAGTGAAACAAAGCCAGAGACTTGGTTAGATGATTACCGAGTGGCTGTGCAAATTGGTGGCGGAAATGACATTGTTGAAGTGAAGGACCTGTTCTTGATGTTAGATGGTTCAACTCGAGCTTGGCTGAATCGTTTGGCTCCTTCTAGTATACATTGTTGGGACGATCTTGCTCGAGTGTTTGTTCGAACCTTTGAGGGCACCTACAAGCGTCTGAACGGTCTGGTCGACTTACAACACTGTGTCTAGAAGCCCAATGAAACTTTGAGAGATTATATTCAGCGATGGTCCACTCTGCATCATACAGTGGAGAATGTGTCGGAACACCAGGCTGTTTGTGCGTTCAAGGCTGGTGTGAGATACAGAGAGCTATATCTGAAGTTTGGGCAAACGGGTGATATTTCACTCGGCAAGATGATGGAAATCGCCACTCGATATGCCGATAGCGAGGAAGAAGACCGCCTTCATAGCGGCAAAGGAAAGACAGTCGTCAATGAGGCTGGTGGCAGTAACAATCGGAAACAGAAGCGAAAAGTTGACGATCCGGTTCAAGCAGAAGCGGCAGCACTGGCGACTCAGTCAAAGAACAAGGGCAAAGCTAAAGCATAGTATGCCCCCAAGAAAGGGGAAAATCAGTCAGGAACTGATATCATGGATCAGCCGTGTGTAATTCACACGAGGAAAGATGCGGAAGGCAATCTGATTTTGCCCAAGCACACCACTTGACAGTGTCGGACCCTTATCCAGCAATTCAAGGGGGACCCGCCGAGTGATAAAACTACTGAGGAGGGAGATGAAGATGAATATAAAGAAACATTCCCGGATGTCACTTCTACACTGGTGATCTTTGCTGATGTTGAGAGCAAGAGTCGTTTGAAAGTCATCAACAGAGAAATCAACATGGCTATACCGGATACTCCCACCTACCTCAAGTGGTCCCAATATGCTATCACATTCGACCAGACAGATCATCATGCTCATGTGGCCACTCCCGGTCGACAGGCTCTGGTAGTTGATCCGGGGGGACTCGACTTAGAAAGTTCCTCATGGACGGCGACAACGGCCTAAACATTCTCTATGCGGATACCCTGAAAGGGATGGGCATTTAGATGTCCCGTCTGAGTGAAAGCAACATGCAATTTCATGGGGTCATCCCAGGAAAGAAGGCCAAGTCACTCGTCCAGATAGCATTGGATGTGGCATTCGGGAACGACGGAAATTTTTGAAAAGAAAAGTTGACATTTGAAGTCGTGGATTTCAAGAGTGCTTACCAAGCCATTCTAGGTTGACCCTTGTATGCACGTTTCATGGCCCGTACATGTTACGTGTATCTCAAGTTGAAGATGCCAGGCCCTAAGGGCGTGATCACGGTCACAGGCAATCGACAGCGGGCTGAAGAATGCCTCTAGCAAGGCTCCAAGATCGCCGATCACTAGATGGACATGGTTGAGTTGGAGGAGTACAAAAAAACCACCGACCCTGCTAATTTTCTCCGTGCAAATAAGCTGGCTTCCGAGTCGGCATTTCAATCGGCAGGGGAAGTGAAGAGGGTACACATCCATCCGACGGATCCTACTGCTGCCCCGACGAAAATCTCATCAACACTCGACAGCAAATAGGAAGCCGAGATCATCCAATTCCTCCGTGAGAACTAGGATATCTTCGCATGGAAGCCTGCTGACATGCCGGGGATTCCCAGGGAGCTGTCTAAGCACCGTTTGCGAGTGGATCCGAAGGCCAAATCCGTCAGGGAACATTTGTGTCGCTCAGCAGCGGAGAAGTGCAAGGCAATCGGAGAAGAAGTGGCCCGTCTCTTGCAAGGCAAGTTCATTCTGGAGATTTACCACTCCGAGTGGCTCTCGAATGTTGTGATGGTGCCAAAGAAAGATAAGTCATTGTGCATGTGCATTGACTTCAAACATCTCAACAAGGTGTGCCCAAAAGGTCATTTTCCACTCCCCTGCATACATTAAATTGTTGACTCGACCGCGGGGTGTGAGCGTTTATCGTTTTTGGATGCTTACTCTGGGTACCATCAGATCCGTCTGTATGGCCCAAACGAAATAAAGACAGCCTTCATCACCCCATTCGGGTGTTTTTGTTACATCACTATGCCTTTTGGTCTCAAGAATGTCGGCGCTACTTTTATGCGCATGATTCAGAAATGTTTACTCGACCAGATCCCTCGGAATGTCGAGGCGTACATGGACGATATATTGGTCAAGTCCTGCAAAGGTTCCGACCTGCTAGCTGACTTGGCCGAGACATTTGCCAATCTGAGGCGATTCGACATAAAGCTGAATCCGACCAAATGTACTTTCGGCGTCCCTGGCGGCAAGTTACTCGGTTTTCTCATTTCCGAGCGAGGAATTGATGTCAACCCTGAGAAAATCAGCACCATTACCCGTATGAAGACTCCCGTGCGAGTGCACGACGTTCAAAAGCTCACAGGTTGCTTGGCAGCATTGAGTCGATTCATTTCTCGTCTTGGTGAGAAGGATCTATCTTTATATCAATTGATGAAGAAGTCCGACACATTTGACTAGAATTCCGAAGCCGAAGCAGCATTTGTTGAGCTCAAATCCCTCCTCTCCACCCATCCGGTGCTTGCCGCTCCTGCCAGCAAAGAGCCCTTGCTCCTGTACATCGTGGCCACAAATCAGGTCATTAGCACAATACTAACTATCGAGCAGGAAGAGGAGGGTAAACCTTATGTAGTCCAGCAGCCAGTTTATTATGTCTCGGAAGTATTGTCCCCCTCAAAGCAAAGATATCCACACTATCAGAAGCTGGTTTATGGTATTTACCTATCAACAAAAAAGGTGGCACATTATTTCCAAGACCACTCTATTTCAGTCGGCGGTGATGCTCCTTTGTCCGAAATTTTCAATAATCGAGACGCATCAGGTTGAGTGGCTAAATGGGAAATCGAGCTTGGACACTGTGACATCAGATTCGAAGCCAAAAAAAGCAATCAAGTCCCAAGCATTGGCAGATTTCATGGCTAAGTGGATTGAACAGTAATAGCCTATCCAAGTTCACTCGGCGCATTGGATAATGTACTTTGATGGCTCCAAAATGTTGAATGAGTCTAGTGCTGGTGTTGTCTTGATATCTCCTAGGGGCGACAAGCTCAGCTATGTCTTGCAAATTCACTTTGATTCCTCCAACAATGAGGCAGAGTATGAAGCACTTTTGTATGGGTTGCGCCTGGCTATCTCACTCGGCGTCAAGCGCCTGATGGTTTATGGTGACTCAGATCTGGTGGTGAATCAAGTGATGAAAGAGTGGGATGTTTGGAACCCCGCTATGACTGGATACTACAATGCAGTCCGAAAGTTGGAGAAGAAATTTGAAGGCCTGGAACTTCATCATGTTCCCGACTGATAAATCAGGCGGCCGATGAGCTATCCAAGATTGGTTCCACTCGACGGCCTGTCCCCAGCGGTGTGTTCCTTGAGCACTTGCACACTCCTTCGGTTCAAGAAGATCCTTTCACCGAAGAGCCCCCACAAGCTTTGAATTCCACTGACCCGACAGAAGTCGATGTCCCTACAGTGATTGACCTGGTGATGGAGATTCTAGTTATCACTCCCGATTGGACTGTGCCTTACATTGCCTATATCCTCAGACAAGAGCTCCCTGAAGATGAAACAGAGGCTCGACAGATTGTGCGCAGGTCCAAGGCTTTCACTATGATGGGAGATCAGCTGTTCAGAGAGAGTGCGACTGGTGTTACACAGCGCTGCATTCCCCTGAGGAAGGTCGAATGATTCTAGACGAGATTCACTCGGGAACTTGCGGCCACCATGTGTCCTCAAGGACGATTGTCGCTAAAGCATATCGAGCTGGTTTTTACTGGCCACGAGCTAATGAGATGGCTAAAGACATCATTGATCATTGTGATGGTTGCCAGTTCTATGCAAACTTGTCACACAAGCCGGCATCTGCTCTGAAGACAATTCCTCTTGCCTGGCCGTTTGCTATTTTGGGACTCGATATGGTTGGCCCATTTCAACCCAGAAAAGGAGGATTCACTCACTTACTGGTAGCAGTCGACAAATTCACCAAGTGGATAGAAGCCAAGCGAATCAAGAAGCTGAACTCCCACACGGCGGTCACATTCATGAGGGAAATAATTTATTGATACGGCATTCCACACAGCATCATCACAGACAACGACACTAATTTTGACTCAGAAGAATTCAGGAACTTCTGCAACTCCCAGGGCACTCGGGTAGATTATGCATCTGTCGCTCACCCACAAACCAATGGGCAAGTCGAGCGAGCCAATGGCCTCATCTTGCAAGGTCTTAAGACTCGTCTCATGTGCGACCTGGATCATGTCGCTGGTGCCTGGGTAACTGAGCTGACGTCTGTGTTATGGGGCTTGAGAACTACTCCAAATCGGTCGACTGGACGGACTCCTTTCTTCCTGGTCTATGGTGCTGAAGCCGTATTGCCGAGTGACTTGTTCCACAATTCTCCTCGAGTGGAGCTGTATTCTGAGGCTGAAGCTGAACAGGCCAGACAAGATGGTGTAGATCTTCTAGAGGAGGAACGAGAGATGGCTCTGATCCGGACTACTGCCTATCGGCAGGACCTGCGGCGCTTCCATGCGAAGAATGTCAAGAGTCGGTCGTTTCATGAGGGAGACCTGGTGCATCGAGTGAGTCAACACCGACCTCACAAGCTTGCTCCTTCATGGGAAGGTCCTTTCATCATCACTAAGGTGCTAAACAACGGAGCCTATCATCTGTACAATCTCATGAAGCGGATGGACGAGCCATGATCCTGGAATGCAGATCTGCTCCGGTGTTTTTATACTTGAGACAGAAGAATCCTCTGATGTAGTAAGAATACTTCATCAATGCAATTCACATTTCTGCAATATATATTGTCAGTTCCAACCATACAGTTACATTCTTGGGAATACTCCGAGTGATGAGCAATCCTCACACTCAGGGGCTTAGCCGCGAACATGCTTTTGCCTAAGTTAAAAACCCTGTCGGGTGGATAGCAGTCCAATCACTCAACGGCCTATTTGCGAATCCGTCTTCGCTTAGGTTCAAAG
Organism: Hordeum marinum; assembly: GCA_022496015.1. Taxonomy (NCBI): domain Eukaryota; kingdom Viridiplantae; phylum Streptophyta; class Magnoliopsida; order Poales; family Poaceae; genus Hordeum; species Hordeum marinum. Next base: position 211,518,701 of record CM039672.1, on the reverse strand, counting down.
ATACTCCAAGTGATGAGCAATCCTCACACTCGGGGGCTTAGCTGCGAACACGCTTCACCTAAGTTAAAAACCTTGTCGGGTGGACAGCAGTCCATTCACTCGACAACTTAGCTATGAATCGACATTCACATAAGTCCTAAACTACTCTGAGTGATGAGCAATCCTCACACTCGGGGGCTTAGCTGCGAACATGTTTCGCCTAAGTTTAAAACCTTGTCGGGTGGATAGCAGTCCATTCACTCGACAACTTAGCTACAAATTGACATTCGCCTAAGTTCTAAACTACTCCAAGTGATGAGCAATCCTCACACTCAACGGCTTAGCTGCGAACACATTTCGCCTAAGTTAAAAACCTTATCGGGTGGATAACAGTCCATTCACTCGACAACTTAGCTGCGAATCGACATTCGCCTAAGTTCCAAACTACTCCGAGTGATGAGCAATCCTCACACTCAGGGGCTTAGCTGCGAACACGTTTCACCTAAGTTAAAAACCCTATCGAGTGGTGAGTAGTCCTCACACTCGGAGGCTTAGCTGCAAACATGTTTTCGCCTAAGACTAAAAACAAACTCATTCGAACAGATGATTGAAAGCCAAATACGAATAAAATCCAAATGTTAAATCGTGGATAAACATTTTGTAAATAAGCAAATGTGCTCAGGCCTAAGGCATGAATGACGTTTTAAGGGATACAATTTCACTCGGCATACCGAGGCGAATAAAAGTTTTTCTTCCAAAGACCAAGTTTTTAAGCATCTGGACTGGCTGGCTCGACAAAAGTGTCCAAGTCGATACCGTTAGCGATTCTGGTGGCTGCTTCAATCAAGGTTTCCATGAAGTCCTCAACCTGGAGTTTCTTCGTGTTAACCACCCAAAGCTCCTTCAGCTTCTCTTCCCTTACGTCCCTACAATGAACCCTAACGAGTGATAACGCCACATCAGCCCCACAGCGAGCAACAGATTTGTAGCGACCCGACCTGAAAGGTCGAATCTCCGGTGTTTCCGTACCATCCCAAGATCGTGCTGGTACACACACGGTACGTCAATGTATATATCAAAGGGAAATCACACAACATTTATTAATCGTAAATCTCATATCGAGTCCTTTATTACAATAAAGATTACAATAAAGTGGTTGAAGGCCAACTCATGAGAATATCAAAATCTTGCAGAAGCATCGAAGGTAGATGAGTCCATCTGACTCCAAGGGCATCTCACCGAGCGTAGAGCGTATCCTCACTCCTGGTCAGAAAAGTATTCTGCAACATGATACATTGCAGCCGTGTAGGTTAGCATATGGAATATGCCGGCAAAGTCACAAGAGAGGGGTGAAAAGATAATCATCTAATCTACATGCATATATGGCGGGTGGGGTAGTAAGTTTTTGCGTAAAGCCAATTTTCCTACATCAAGAGAGGGCTAAGCAAAATTATTACTAAGTTGGTTGATTAATGAGATGGTTCCACCAACCAATTCTCATACCCAAGTTATTAATACCCACATCATCATATTAATTGTGTTGAGGGTTCCCGAAGTTTCAGTCCCTTTGGCTCAAGTCGTCCATGACCGTGGACACGGCTAATCGATTAGGTTTGAGTACTCTGCAGAGTTTTGCACATGTTCCCCACAAGATTTGGTCGCCTCCGTTTGATTTCTCGCACTTCAGGGAGTTTGAGAAACGGATGACCAAAACATGGTCTTCCAAAGGGTTTCCCTGCGACTCTGTCGGTGCCCATCCATTCCTACCATTCTTCTACATCTCGTAGCACCGCCTGTCCAGGGTCACCACGATATCCAACCAAGCCAGAGCCCATAATGACTTGTGGCTGTCCAGGTAAGCCTTGGGTCTTGAAGCATCCATCCATCTCTTTGTGCCTGGGTGGACCTTTCCGCATGAATACTGGTACATCTCCAGCATCATCTAGGCTAACCACTGGTTTCTCCAGGGCGTCGTTCAAGCATCATCCACCCAGAGGTAAGTTGAAAACTTGAAGTCTTGAAGACTTGATCATCATGTAGGTCTTGAAATTATTAACTCTCAACTCTCATGCGTCACACAACCAACCCCGTCTACTAATAGCATAGCAAAATGTAAAACAACGTTTCCCGGGGCCAATGTGACAAGGGATTGAGGGGATCCTATCACATGATACTACAACAAGTAACCAAGTTTCCAATTACCTACTTTGCATGCAATTGGGGGGGGGATGGTAGAACTAATGCAATAAAAACATGGGTAAACATGATCAAAGTGACTTGCCTGATTGACGATCTTCGTACTCGAGGGACTCTAGGTAACAAGCTTCGCACTCCGGATGATCTAACGAATCAAACAAGATCACTCAATAAGCATACAATAAAATATTGTAACTCACAAAAATCAGGAATGAACTAGTAATCACTCAAGACAAATCAAGGCACAATCGAAAGAAAAGGAGATCAACACATAGTTTGGGTTTTGTAAAGTTGATGGGTAAACTACTACTAATAACATAGAATTATTGGTATTAACAAAACAATAGTTGTCAGAAAAGAACAATAGAAATATTTTATTAATAAACAGAATTAAATCCATTTAACGTTTTGTTAAGAAAAAATCTTAGTAGGGTTTTAAAAGTTTTGATAAACACTACTACATGAAGTGGGCTAGAGTTTATTAACAAAAAGAGTGAACTAAACTATATTTTTATTAACAAAACATTTATCTTAACAGAAAATAATTCGCTAAAACTTTTCTTAGAAAACAGAATTTCAAACTTTGTTAAAAGAAACTATTACTAACTAGTTTGTTTTAATCAAATTATACTTAGTTGAAAAGGAGTTGAGATTCCTATAACAATAAAGAAATAAACTAAGCAATTATATATTTATTAACAGCAAGTAAAACACCTAATGCTTAAGCAACAGAACCTACTAAAACAAACTATAACTAATTTTGATTTAAACTAACTAAAAACTAAATTATTTAAACTATACTAACCACTAGGCAGATTCTGTTTATAGCTAAAACACTAAACAAATACATCCTAAAAATCCTCAAACTAAGCACGATGATAGTCCTAACTAATTCCAAGCAGTAGCAAAAAGATTCATACAAAAATCTATTTTTAAACTCTAGTTATTCAGATTTGAGTAGTTTGAGAAAATTTGACTAAATTCAAATTTTAGAATTCAAATTTAAAATCTAAGACTACAGGGTGAAACTACTTGAAATAAGTGAACTAATGCAAAAAGAATCAATTCAAAATACTAAATATTTTAAAAGATATAATCAAAACAAAATAAGAAACTATTATGTTTCTTAAATCAAAAAGAAAAAAAAAGAAACTGAAACTGATCGGATAGGGGCTACGTGTCAGGTTCCTATTGGTCGAAAGAGCGTGCGTTCGGGCGTTTGCGGGCGGGTGACCGAAGTCTAGTGCGTACCGGTTCGATTATTAAGCAGATCTAATCCTAGTCGTTGACTGTGGATCCGACGGTTTAGAGATGGAGAGGGTGCTCACAAAGAAGGGGGTCGCCGGCGAGGGGGTCCTTCGGCGAGGCTGAGGCGACGAGGTCGTCGGGGGCATCGCTCCGGTGGCTGGGGATGGCGTCTGAGGGCTTCAAACGACGACGGCGGGGCTCCAGAGTACTCTGGTGGTGTTGGAGAGGAGTGGGGTCAATAGAGGCGACGGGCACGAGCTCGGGAAAGATCCGGTTGGGTGGTGGAACTCCAGTGAGGTGAGGGGTAGTGCTTCGGCGAGGGAAGGAGGGGGTTTTGGTGTGGAATGGAGAGAGGAGGGGCAGGGCCTACTTATAGGGCTGGTGCGGGTCAGGGGAGGAGAGAGGAGGGAGATCCGGGAGAGAGATCTCCGGTGACGTCGGCGCTCGCGCGAGGAAGAAGGCGACCGCGCTGATCCAGCGGTCAGTCGGGGCGGGGCCCGCTGTCAGAGAGAGGGAGGGCGGCGTCTGCGTGTCGGTCGGCCAGCTCGTAATGAATTCGCGAGTTAATGCCCGTGGGCCGGCCTGTTTAAATAAATTCGTTTCCTTTTTAATATCCAGAGCAGTAAAACCTCTTTAAAAGCATTCAAAACATTTCCAAATATAGGAAATATATATATCAAAATGATCAGGAGAATTAATGCTATTCAATGAACATTTTTCCTCTGTCATTTGAATATTTGAAAAATAATTATTTTCAAAAATTGCCTATTTGGTTTTAAAACCTTTTGCAAAAAAAAATTCAAAAGACCCCCTGGTTCTTATTGTTCAAATATATCACCAAGTTGACCCTGGTGTGGAGTGTCATGTTACCCCCCTCTTATTTTGAACTTTTTCCAAGGTTTTCAAATAGGTGAAAGCAACATATTGAAAATAGAAAGGGACTTTTTGAAAGTCAGAAGAAGCATTTCAACTATTTCATACATTCAAGCAATGATGATGATGATGCATAGCTATATTTCATAACATTCCAAAATGGAATTTTGGGATGTTACAAGATTTCTTCCAGGCCTGCACTCGACTTGGAAGTTCATTCAGGCGAGCCATCATCGAGTTGAGGTCGAGCTAAAGGGTGTCCTCAGGCCATAGCTCCTTGTCAATTTTCTCTAGTGCAGATTTCAGTCGGACAATATATGCCTGGACGCCCTGGAGTCGGAAATTGAGTCTAAGCATGTTCATGGCCACTGTGTCTGCGACAGGTGACTTAGTGGGATCCATATTGGGCTCAACCTCCTCTTTCTCCTTCTCGAAGTCTTGACAGAATTCTGTTGAAGAGTTGGAATGGGAGGGGAGTCGGTGAAATTCGACCTTCAAAGATTTTACAAACTTCAGTCGACAAGAAACACTCACCGTCGAGCAGGATGTACATCTTACTCGAGAATTCACCCAAGTGCTTCTCCAGGCCATTGCTCCTTTTGTTCAGCTGCTCGGCCCTTTTGACGAGGTCCACGCGCTCTTGCTTTAGCTTTGTCTTCTCCTCCTCCAGCGATCTGCAGCTTCAATCTTGTCCCTGGCCACCCGTTGGGCGTCGACGAGTGTTTTGTCCTTCTCCTCCAGTGCCTTCTTCATGGAATCTAAAGAAACAACATTGTTGAGTCATGCTTGGAGTCAACGGTTTTCATTGCGCATGTCTATTCGAGTGAGAGAACTCGGTTCAAAACATGAAAAGTGAAGATGGGAATGCAGAAAGTCAACAGTAAGTACCTCCCAGAGACTTCAGCTAAGCACGCGCTTGCTCCAGAGCATTGTTGGAGGCTTCCAGATCCACACGCAGATGGTTCCTTTCATCCTCCAGATCCTTGTACTACGTCCCAAGTTCACAAGCCCTCTGAAACCAACAAAAGAAAGAGATTCAATTGGCAAGTAATGCTAAGGACAGTCGACTAGTCTATGAACACCGTCGAAATGACTGTTTGACAACCTTGGAGTAGCGTCGTATATTGGTTGGCCTATGATGTCCATGAAGCCCATGTCCAGGGGAAGAAGAATTCAAGCAAAAAGTCCACTCGACATGTCGAGCGGCCCTGGCGCTCCGCGCGCCATAAACAAATTCAAAGCGGTCTCTATTAAGACCCCTGCTAGTGCAAGCACACTACAGCGGTCTCGGGGACTACACCCAGTGGGTGCACTTAGAGTGCCCCCACTGAGACGGTTAACACTCGACCTGTCGAGTAACTCGTCAGAAAAAAAGAATGCACTCGACATGTTGAGTGACTCCAGTACTCCGCGTATGACAATTTTTTAAGACTACTGCTTATCATCTGCGATTAATAGTAGCCTCGGGGACTACACCCAGTGGGTGCACTTAGCGTGCCCTCACTGGTTATTAAAACATTCGACAAGGTCAGCCCTGTCAGAACATCCACCCGTCACTCGATCCGTCGAGTGACGCGCCTCCCTGCTCTGTGAAGTTTAATCTATCCTTATGTGGCGTCATATCATGGTTTGTGAATAATATCCATCAAACCTACAAGGTAGCTTCGGAGTGGTGTGATCCAAGGCGAAATTTATCTCGTATACAATAAACTCTAGGACCCCTGCCAGTGCAAGCACTCGACAGCGGTCTCGGGGACTACACCTAGTGGGTGCACTTAGTGTGCCCCCACTGGATCTGTCAATTCTCGATCAGTCTAGTGGCAGAAACATCCATCATTGGAATATCCATCACTCTGAGAAGTGTAGTTTATCCTTATGTAGTGTCATATCATGGTTTATCAATGATGTCCATGAAACCTACAACGTAACTGTAGAGTGGTGTGACCAAAGGTAAACGTATCAAGCATACGACAAGCTCTAAGACCCCTGCCGGTGCAAGCACTCGACAGGGGTCTCGGGGACTACACCCAGTGGGTGCACTCAGAGTGCCCCCACTGAGACAGTTAACTCTCGATCCGTCGAGTAACTCATCAAAAAAAATTCACTCGACACGGCGAGTGACTCCAGTACCACGCGTACTATCGACCCAAATCCTACTCGACTACGACCCGACCTATTCGAGTGGAGAAATTTCAAACATTCTATGAGTGGAAAATAAGCACCCATTGGGTGTACAGTCAAGAAAAGACGGGAATTCAATCAAAAATGTACTTACAATCGAACTTACTCGGACATTGGTGTAGAGGGCTGCGCTGACATCCTAAGCCAGCTTGCTGGCCTCGTATGCCTCCTTGGTTCGTAGCATTATCTGCTCTGCCTGGATCATAGCCTCCTTCGCAGCTCCGGTCTGATCTTCCGGGACGCGATGCAGAGAGAAAGCCATCATACGCAGGATCGGCATAGTTGCTGGGGCAGCTGAAGCAGTCTGAGTAGGTTCGGTTGAAGTCGATGTCACGATGGTCGTGATAGCTAGAGGGGCATTCGACAGAGGTACTACAGGTTCAGCTCTGATTTGTGTCTAGTCACCTATCCCCTGGGAGGACTCTGCAGTCAAACGCTGAAGCGTCTGCGCTGATGAAGCTCTTCGGGTGCGGGTGCACGAAGTGTCTAGGTGTTCCTTGTCGTCTTCCAGCTGGATGATCTCTGCAACATCAACCGATAGTGTTAGCTTTTGCAAGTGACGAATCCCATTCGGATGAATCAAGAACTTATTAACCTCTATGAGAAGTGGCAGCGTTAGCAGTGTCAATGTCCATCGCCTCCCCTCCATCTCGATGAGGCGAGGTTACATCAACCGACAGTGTTAGCTTTTGCAAGTGACGGATCCCATTCAGATGAATCAAGAACTTATTAACCTCTATGAGAAGTGGCAGCGTCAGCAGTGTCAATGTCCATCGCATCCCCTCCCTCTCGATGAGGCGAGGTTATAGATGTAGCAGCTCTGACGGATCAAACAACACTCGGTTAGCTACAACTCAAGGTCACAGTCGACAGAAAGAATTCGAAAATAAATACTTACGTGGAGACGACAGGTACATCCATCCTCATGCGAGGCAAAGCCTTGTGAGGTTTGGTCATGATTTGTTTGGGCTGCTTGGCCAGCCTCTCACTCGACTCAACGGTTGAAGGGCGACTCCGCTTCGGGTTCTTCTCACTAGGGCCCAGAGCCCTATCCTCAACAGCTGTCGGATCCTAGCGGGACTTGGTGCGGCCTTCGCGCCGGGCAGGTGACTCGACTTCTTCATCTTCACCGGAGTCCTTGTATTCATCCTCAGAGTCAGAGGGACCATCGCCGTCCATGCTGCCACCCTCTCTCACTACGACATCTTCAACATGGTTCCCATTGGGAACGGGCGAGTGCATGTGCGTCCACTCCTGCATGACTCAAGTAAAGAAGTCAGTTCATAAGTCAATGTATCACTCTACAGTACAAGTACATCGATCGACACCGCGCAACTTACCAGATTCTTCGGCGGGTTTGTGGCCGAGTAAAGTCGGATCCTCTTGGCTCCCAAAGGGTTGTCGCATGCTCCAGTGATGCTGCGAAGCCATTGCTCGACAGTTTTTTGTGGAACCTCTTCTGGGTGCGCCCTGGTCGAGTCCTCAGGGCCCGCATAGTGCCACATGGTGTGATCTCTGGCTTGGAGCAGCTGAATACATCGACTGAGAAACGTCTCCAACAGATTCATGCCAGTCACTCCACCCCGGATCAACTGCACCACAGCTGGACGGTCAAGTGTATAGGGGGGAAGGCCAGTTGACATGTTGGGTGATGCTGCATCTTTGCAGTAGAACCAAGTCGACTGCCAGCCTCTAATAGACTAAGGAAAAGTCATGGCAGGGAAGGAACTACGGGCTCTTTTTTGAAGTCCTAAACCTCCACACAACTAAAGCACATGAGTCTTCCCATAAGCAGGAAGAGCTTTCTTCACGGTCTAGTATCTGACCATAAAGATGTGCTTGAACAGCCCCCAATGGGGAGAGCAGCCCAGAAAACACTCGCACAAAGTAATGAAGGCAGACAAGTACGCAACAGTATTCGATGGGGGATGGTGCAGTTCGGCACGAAGAAATTCAAGAACCCTCTAAAGAACGGGTGGGGTGGCATAGAGAAACCTCTTTCAACGTGGGAGAGAAGGAGGACCCGCTCCCCGTCACGCGGCTCCAGCTCGCGCTCTCCCTCCGGCAGCCTCCAGGTGCCGTCCGCCACGAGCCCATCGGCAACAAGGCCCTCCATGTCCTCACGAGTGACTACGAAGGGGAGAAAGTCCCCCTGCATCCATCCTGCCGGTGTGGTGAACCGAGCGGTCGAGGGCTTCTTGCCCTTGAGCTTCGTTGCCCCCTTCTTAGCTCGCTCCAGCTTCTCCATGGTACCCTTCATCATTGCCGCGGCAGCTCTTGTCGGAGAAGAACAAGATGAGGTGCTGGAGACAAGAGAGGCGGAGGAAGAGAGGAAGTTTGGGGAATAGTATTGTGCGAACCGCAGCGCTCCGAGATTTATATCCCGTTGAGTGCCTCGCTGGCTGGTGGACTCACAAGATCAGCACACATGCTAGCCACAGTCTGCGTCCAGTACATGGCGAAATGACCGGCACGGAGATCGAGGCGTCATGCTCCCACTTGCCCTGATCGGGGCGTCATCATCGCACGCGTGCATGCTTCCCAAATTTTTGTATCCCGCAAAATCCGGGTCTGATAGACCGACCCATCACCTCCAAATATGCCTTCACTTCACTCGGAGAAAAATAGGCATTGAACATCCATTCAGACACTTTTAAGGCTGAATGGATCCAGGCGAATGGAGAAGAATTCAATCGATGCAAGTTTCGTTGAAGCCCCGAATACCATTCGGAAGATTCGGCGTGTTGATCCTGAATTGACGTCAATACTCACAGTTCAATCAACGCAAGTTTCAGTGAAACCCCGAATATCATTCGGAAGATTTGATGCCCTAATTCGAGATTGGCATTGATACCCCCATTTCACCACTTGAACCCCTATCCATTCGGGGGCTAATGAAGAGGATATGTACCTAGGGTAGGGTTCTAGGCAAGGCCTGCATACCCTACCTAAGGGCACTACATTGGAGGACTTGAAGATCAAGCATAAACTTCCGACTGGGTTCCATGAGACGTTCAACTCACTCAACAGGCTATCCACTCGGAGACTCCTTCCTCCACTCGGCAGTCGCGTGTCACTCGGAAGACCTTGTTCTCACTCGATGCCGAAAGATCAGGAGTCGCCGTCAAGAGCCCAATGGGCAGACGTTAGTCCAATCGTCATTAATAGCTTTTATTACGTACGTTACCAGTAACAGCGGACTTTAACCCCACGGTCGGACCCTTAGATGCTGGGTAATTATGAGGGGCAGCGAACTCTATATAAGCCGCCCCTCCCCTCTGGCACAAGGGTTCGCAACCATTGTAATCTCTATATTCCACATGACATAAGCTCCTGAGCACTGAGACGTAGGGTTGTTACCTCCACGAGAGGGGCCTGAACTCATACATATGTGTGTACACCCTCGCCGTAGCTAGGACTCTGCCCTCTCCTAATGTACCCCTACCATCTACTGTTAGACTCGTTCCCACGACACCACTCGTCATTCTATAGTCCATCAAATCTTTACCCAAAACTTGAAAACTTCACAACACAAAACTCAACAGAAAACTCATGAGATCCGTTAGTATAAGAAAATAAATCACCACCTTAGGTACTGTTGTGAACTCATTTTTTATTTATATTTGTGTAATGTATACTGTATTCTAACTTCTCAATGGTTCATACCCCCCTACGACCCATACATACATCAAAATAGGTAAACAACACAAAGAAAACAGAATCTGTCAAAAACAGAACAATGTGTACCAATCTGGAAACTTTGTATACATATGTAACTCCAAATATTTTGAAACATTAAAAAACCTGAGATATTTGTATATAAATCTTGTGTAAAAATTTCAGACTCATTTAACGCTCTCATAAATTTATAAAATTCATGTACTAGGCTCAAAAGCTTCTGTTTTTCAGCAAGATCAAATCAACAATCACCATAGACCATCCCAAAGGTCTTACTTGCCTCAAACACTAAACACCAAAACACAATTACTACATAGGTAATAATGTGTGAAACACTCAAAAACAGAAGCAAATAACATAACACAAAAATAAAATTGGGTTGCCTCCCAACAAGCGCTATTGTTTAACGCCCCTAGCTAGGCACAATGCAATAGATATAGGTATTGTCATCTTTGGTATGCAATCCACAAGTAGCTCTCATAATAGATTCATAAGGCAATATTATTTTCTTTCTATTAAAGTGTTCCATGCCTTTCCTTAACGGAAATTGGAATCTAATGTTTCCTTCTTTCATGTCAATAACTTCACCAATCATTCTAAGGAAAGATCTACCAACAATAATAGGACATGTAGAATTGCAATCTATATCAAGAACAATGAAATCTATTGGCACATAATTGCTATTTGCAACAATAAGAACAACATTAATCCTTCCCATAGGTTTCTTAATAGTGGAATCCGCTAGATGCAAATTCAAAGAGCAATCATCAAGTTCATGGAAACCTAGCACATCACATAAAGTTTTCGGAATCGTGGAAACACTAGCACCCAAATCACACAAAGAATGGCACTCATAATCTTTACAATTAATATTAATAGTAGTTTCCCACTCATCATGAAGCTTTCTAGGGATAGAAATTTCCAACTCAAGTTTTTCTTCAAAATATTTCATCGTAGCATCAACGATATGTTTAGTAAAAGCCTTATTTTGGTTATAAGAGTGCGAAGAATTCAACATGGATTGCAACAAGGAAATACAATAATTCAACAAACATCTATAACAATTGAATTCCTTGAAAACCAAAAGAGTGGGCTAATTGCTATTTAAAGTTTTGACCTCTTCAATCCCACTTTTAACAATTTTAGCATTGAGATCTATAAACTCCGAATCATTAGGATGACTTTTAACTAAATTTGAGTTATCTATAGTCCTATATTTATCAAGATTTGAATTAGAAAACAAATATTCAATAGGTTTCACATCAATCACTTTAAGATCTTTATCATTATTATCATGAGAACACACCTTTTCAAGCCATTCACGCTTAGCACGTATTCTAGCGGTTCTTTCCTTGCACTCATCAATATAAATTCTCATAGATTTTCAAGACTCATTAATATTATGCTTTGGTGGACTAGATCTAATTTTCAAAGAATCAGTCTCAAGCGAAATTCTATCAACGTTCCTAGCCAAATCATCAATCTTGAGCAATTTTTCTTCAATAGAAGCATTGAAGACCTTTTGCAGAATAATAAATTCTTTAATATTGTTCTCAAGATCATAGAGAATATTATTATAATTAATAATTCTTATAGGAATTACCATAAATATTAGAGGAATTACTAGGAAATGGCCTAGGGTTGAAATTACCTCTATATGTGTTATTACCAAAATTGTTCCTACCAACAAAATTCACATCCATAAATTCATTAATATTACCAATCAAAGAATACAAAGGCATATCATTAGGATCAATAGGAGCACTCTTACTAGCAAATAATTTCATTAATTCATCCACCTTTTCACTCAAAGTACTTATTTCTTCAATAGCATGCACTTTTTTACTAGCAGGAGATCTTTCGGTATGCCATTGAGAGTAATTTTCCATAATGATATCTAGGAGTTTAGTAGCTTCTTCTAATGTGATCTCCATAAAAGTACCGCCCGCGACGGAATCTAGAAGATTCCTAGATGCAAAATTCAATCCCGCATACAAAAATTGTATAATCATCCATAAAGTCAAGCCATGTGCAGGGCAATTTCTAATCATTTATTTCATCCTCTCCCAAGATTGTGCAACATGATCATGATCAAGTTTCTTAAAATTCATTATATCATTACTAAGGGAGATGATCTTAGCGGGCGGCAAGTACTTGGAAATAAAAGCATCTTTACACTTATTCCAAGAATCAATACTATTTTTAGGCAAAGATGAAAACCAAGTTTAACAATATCATTATCCACATCTTTCTTCTTTTGAATGTCACACAACTCAATGAAAGAATTTAGATGGGATGCGGCATCTTCCCTAGGAAGGCCAGAAAATTGTTCTTTCATAACATGATTGAGCAAAGCGGCGTTAATTTCATAAGATTCCACACTAGTGGAGGAAAGAATTGGAGTACTAAATCATTATTATTAGTATTGGAGAAGTCACACAATTTGGTATCCTTAGACTACGTGATAAAGAAAGCAATCTAGCACACAAGCAAACAAAAAGCAGACGAAAAGGCGAACGGAAGAAGGGCGAATAAAAAGGCAAATCTTTTTCATTTTTTCTAAAATTCATTATAGAAGTGGGGGAGAGGAAAATGAGAGGCAAATGAAAATAATATAAATGCAAGAGATGAGTTTGTGATGGGTACTTGGTAGGCTTGATGTGTATCCTCCCTGACAACGGCGCCAGAAATCCTTCTTGCTACTTCTTGAGCTTGTGTTGGTTTTCCCTTGAAGAGGAAAGGGTGATGCAGAAAAGTAGATAAGTATTTCCCTCAGTTCTTGAGAACCAAGGTATCAATCCAGTAGGAGGAACAAGCAAGTCACCAATAGATGCACTAACACAAACAATCAAACACTTGCACCCAGCGCTATAAAGTGGTTGCCAATCCCTTCACGGTTACTTGCAAGGATTAGATCTGATAGGGATAGATGGGAAAGATTGAGAGTACTAAAAAGGTAAATAAATTGTAGCAACGTATTTTTGGTATATAGACCTGAAAATATAATATGGAAAATAAACCAGGGGCCATAGGTTTCACTAGAGGCTTCTCTCTTGAAGGAAAATAACACGGTGGGTGAACAAATTACTGTCAAGCAATTGATAGAAAAGCGCATAGTTATGACAATATCCAAGGCAATGATTATGCATATAGGCATCACATCCATGTCAAGTAGACCGAAATGATTCTGCATCTACTACTATTACTCCACACACTGACCAACTTCTGTCTACATCTAGAGTATTAAGTTCATGAAGAAAAGAGTAACGCATTAAGTAACATGACATGATATATAGGGATAAACTCAAGCAATATGATGAGAACCCAATCTTATTACCCTTGATGGCAACAATATAATACGTGCCTCGCTACCCCTACTTGGTCACTGGGTGAGGACACCACAAGATTGAACCCAAAACTAAGCACTTCTCCAATTGCAAGAATTACCAATCTAGTTGGCCAAACCAAACCAATAACTCAAAGAGACTTGCAAAGAAATGAAATCATGCATATAAGAATTCAGAGAAGATCCAAATAATATTCATAGATAAGTTGATCATAAACCCACAATTCATCGGATCTCAACAAACGGACCACAAAAGAGTATTACATCGGATAGATCCCCATAAAGATCATGGAGAACATGGTATTGAAGCACAAAGAGAGAATAAGCCATCATCGGCGGGGCAATGGACTACGCACGCATCATCGGCGGGGCAATGAAGTTGATGTAGATGCCCTCCGTGATCAAATCCCCCTCTGGCAGATTACCGAAAAAGGCTCCAAGATTGGATCTCTCGGGAACGGAGGCTTCCGGCGGCGGAAAAGTATTATCGTTGCCCTTTTTGGTATTAGGGGCATATTTGGGAATTTATAGGCCGAAGGTTAGGGTTGGAGGACCTGCTGGGGGGCATAAGCCAGGGGCACGCGCCCTGGCCGCACTAGGGTGGCTCGTGACCTAATTACTCTCCAAGTGTGGTAGATGCCTTCTGGTCCAAGAAAAATCACCGCGAAGATTTTATTCCGTTTGGACTCCGTTTAATATTCCTTATCTACAATACTCAAAAACAAGGGAAAAAACAGAAACTGGCACTAGGCTCTAGGTTAATAGGTTAGTCCCATAAATAATACTCCCTCCATTCCTAAATATAGGGTGTATAGTATTTGGAACGGAAATTAAAGAACACACGTGAAGGGAACATTTCACAAGTTTTGGGCGAGATTACACCTGACTAATTGACATCAGAAAATAGAGGAGCTTGCCTAATATAAGTAAATGTAATCAAATCCCTAAAACGAATATCCAAACGAGTGGTGCAATGCAATACACCTTATATTTCGGATTTTTTCTCAAAAATCTATACACCTTATATCAAGGAACGGAGGGAGTATAAAATAGCATATTAATGCATATAAAACATCCAAAACAGATAATATAATAGCATGGAACAATAAAAAATTATAGATACGTTGGAGACGTATCATCATGCTCTAAATATTTAAGTGCAGCACGTGAGCATAATTACCTTAACTCAATAGATGTAAGTGAATCATAATGAGCATTCTAATATATCCACATGGATGTGTGTCTCTCATGACAGGTGTGTGCAGCAAACAATGATTGCGACAAACTAACAAGCAAAGCAAGCAAAATTATAATACATGAGGCTCGAAGCAACAAAACACATATCACGTGATGAATAAAAATATAGCTCCAAGTAAAATTAACGATGGACGGTAAACAACAGAGCGGATGCCATCCGGGGCATCCCAGAATTGGTTGCTTGGGGTCTTTCTAGAGTATTACCTTGGGTTGCCTTAGGCATCCCCAAGCATAGGTTCTTTCCACTCCTTATTTGTCACGCCCAAGATGCGCGCCTATCCTTTTTAAGACACGAGGGCCTCGCAAGGGATAGAGGCGCATCTTGCCGTTAGCAAGTATAGTATCATCACATCATACAATACTGAAAAGATGAGTATACAAGATTGGCTTACACTCGCCACATACTAAATTACAATCCACTCAAAGTTCAAATCATCAAGATGAAGACAGGATCCGACTACGGACAAAAGCAAATGATAAAACAGATGCAAATGATACTATCTCGTTATCCCAAAGATCACGACCCTGGTCCTCTACTCATCCGGATAAGTCACGTGCATCCTGCCACTTTCCTCATCATATTCCCACTGGAGCTGGGTAAGATCATCTTGCACGTACTCATCTGTACCTGTACCTAGAGGGTTGTAGTAATCTGTGAGCCACAAGGACTCAGCAATCAAGCACCCGGGTGCCGAGACTATTCAAGCTTAAAGGTTGGGTTGGGGTAAGTGTTTAGTTGCAGCAGCACTAAGCATTTATGGTGGCTAACTTATGCAACATGAAAATAAATATGAGTGGCCTAGATGAACGATCGAATCTAGTATGATCTTTATGAGATCCTGAACACTTACGTCAATCATAACCCCACCGTGTTCTCTCTCGGATCATGTTCACGAGTAGAGACGATCACGGTTACTCACACAGTTGGTGTATTTTATTTAGAGTTTACTTCAAGTTTACTAGAACCGGGTGTTAAACAAATATCCAAGTAGCCACATAACCGTGGGCACGGCTTTCCGAAAGATTTAACCCTACAGGGGTGCTCCAACTAGTCCATCACAAATTAACCACACTCCGCGGGAATAGCCTTGACCACGGATCTCGTGGTCGTCATAAGTAATTCCAAAGGAATTCCAACACCTCGAGAAAACCCGAAGAAAGTCAGACTTCACACGCAAGACACTCGATAAAGGTAAAACCAATCCAGCAAGACCACCCGACGTGTCGACGAACCCGATAAGAGCCACGGATATCGTTCTCAGGACACGACGGATAAGCGACGCGTACGGAGGCCTGATAGAAATCTCCCAAGTTGCCCTGGGTTGGCCTCGCACAGTGCTCTAGTTTGGACCAACACTCATGAGGAGCACTGGCTCGGGGGTTGATTAATTATCCACGGGTTTGCAAGACCCTATGTAAATTTTATTAAGTTGTTAAGCAAATGTAGAACCAATGTTGGGTCTTGCCAGACAAGTTTTAATCTCAACCAAATAAACAATGGGGTCCCCATAACAACCCCGAGCGTGTTAGGAGCGCAAAATATGGAAACCATAACATCGGTAACAAGAACTATGGCGGTAACAGCGGAACAAAACACTTAGCAAAAGGCCAAGCCTTCCACCAATACCAAGATATATATGTGCATTAAATTAAATAAGAGATAATATTGTGATATCCAAATCCATGTTATCACATGGAACAACCTGCACCTGCAACTAAGAACGCTATAAGAGGGGCTGGGCAGCGGTAACTTAGCTAATCAAAGGTTTGCTAGGATGTGGAGGGTTACAGTCTTTCATGGAATTTAGGAGGCTGATATCAAGTGGTAGGTAGCGCAATTGTAACCATAAGAGCGAGAAACTAGCAAGCGAAAATAGTATCGGGATCCGGGTACGATCATCTTGCCTGTTGGTTCTTCAGTGGAACAAGTAGCAGGATCCTCGTAGTAGTACTCTCCTAGGTCCTCATACTCAGTATCGACACTCGCGTCTACCAAAGAGAAACAGCAACAATAAACATCCAACCAAGGTTTAATGCACAACCAAGATGATGCATGATTCATTTCTAAGAATTTAACATGGCAATCCAAAACTAGTCAAGTTTCACATGCAAAGTTTGTTTATTAATGAACCTGGATAGAACCTGATGTTAAGTTATTTAAACATGCATTAACATTGCAAATAAGGATGCATCAAGCAAAATCGATAGAAATGCATATAAAGAACGCAAGAAAGGGAGTTACGGTTCTCACGATACGCTCACGATAAGGTACGAGGGCAAAATACAAGACAACAAAGCCATGGCTAATTCTTGGCATTGCAAGCTAGCCACTGGTTAGGCAATGAAAAACCAACCACAGTAGACTCAAAAATCAATCCATTTCATGTAGTATAGCTCCCACAAGTCACAAAACAATAAAACAAACAATCTGCCACAAAACAGCACCATAGCAACTTACACAGCCCACCACTTGAGCTACAGGAATCCTACAGCCACAAACAAGATACTGACAGAATCTACATAACAAATGCATCAACTTATTCAACTACACAACCAGCAAAGGAGGCACACATCAATAATCATGAAGCTATCAAGTTGACAAGATGAAACAGTTTTCTAGGACTTGGTGAAAATAACAGTTTTCTGGACTCTGAGTTAATAAAGTAGCAAGTTGACAGAAGTAGTTAAATATGTTATAAGCCACCTATTTGCATGCAAATTAACAGTCTGGTATTAAACAACATCTACTACAAATAACTAACACTGAGCATTCTCAAATTCACAACACGTCACAAGATACCATCCACTCAACATGGCATAAAAATAACAACAGATTCTTAGACTTCGTAGTTTTTAGCATGCTGAGACAGAAACATTAAGTTGGCTACTTAACAGCATGGTTCCCACTTATATGGGTGATTCTCAGGTTAAACAAAAATACCATGGCATAATAGATGTAAAACACTAGCACTTCCTCGTTGGCACATGCCCCAAAGCAAGCAAGGATTAAATCATGCAAAATGACAAAGTGGCACCTCAGCAGAAATGACAGTTTTATGAACTTGTTCAAAAGTCAAATCCGATAGTTCCAATGGATTCATTGGCTCTTTCTACCCCAAAATTATGTGTCACACCCATATGTTCATGTGAGACAACAAGGCACAAGCATATATAGCAAAACTACTACCTGTTCACATTAGTGACATATGGAACTAGATGGACAAAAGCAACATGATCACAACCAGATTTAGAATCTTAGTTTACCATGGCAAACACAAATAAACCTACTAACAAGCATGGTAACAAAGGGGTAGGTCAAGTGGGTAAACCCACTAGTCCCCTACACACATATGCTCTAAATATGCCCAAGGCATATGAGCACTAGCCACCATGAACATACCCCCCAAGAAGGAGGTGTTCACCCACACACACACACTCACATGCATCAAAATACAAGAGCATATATACACACACACATCACTACCACTTACATACAAGAAAACATAAAACGCATGCATATGTGCTCACACACATATGCACTACACCACTACCTACACACACATACACCAATAACATGCCACACACACATGTATGTATGCCTAAGCACACACATACACTCTCATCCATACATACATATGCCTCCATATATGCACAAGGCATATATGCACAAGCATATGCATGTGGCCAAACACACACACACACACTCCACTCACATGCATATATACACTTACGTATATACACATACACACTAATGCACTTGCACATGTGCATACACACATGCACATGCAACCATGTGTATGCATCACACCATGTGACACATACACACACACTACAAGCAACAGAAAAAAGAACAAACCTACACATACATACATACATACATACACCCATGAATACAAAAGAGACAAAACAAAACAAAACAAAGCAAAAGAAAGCAAAAGAAAAACATCAAAAAAATGGGGGAAGCTCAGGCTCGAGCCCATGACCTGTTGGTCATCCTCCTCCAAACCAACCACTCTGCTACGGCTGCGATCGACAATAGAGGAGGGGCTCTAGCGCTCTAGTACACACACGCACGCGCAATACTAACTCTAACAAAACTGAACTGCATGACAGCGGTGACAGGGCAATCCCGGCAGCGATTCCGGCGAAACCACGGCGAATTTGGCGATGCCAACTGCTCCTACGCACGAGGAAACAAACAAGGGTTCCATTCCCCTGTTCACCTTGCGGTGAGGAGGAAGGAGGCATGCCCCAAGGCACGGCCTTGCGGACGGTGGCGATAGACGGCGACGGGAACTAAACGGCGGCCTACACGGGGAGGAAGAGGCTGCAGAGACCGGCTGCTCACCTAGGGGAAGGCGATGACGAGTCGGACAAGAAGGAGACGACGGAGGGGTCGGGATGCGATGATGACGAAGAGGAAGTAGAGGGCGACGGCGGCGCGGACGTCGTCAACAAAGACGAAGATGAGGTCGACGCTGCAAAGCTCCTCCAGGGCTCCTAGCGGTGGGGATTGAACGCAGGGATCACCCCCGAGCTCCTGGACGCCATGGCTGATGCTGGGCTCGACGGAGACGACGAACTGATCGCCGACGACTAACTGAACCTCTCTGCTCTCGCTCGGAAGCTTAGCTGATAGGGGAAAAGAAGCGATGAGGGAGAGAGACAGAGGAGGAGATGGGAGCTGCGGTGGCAGAGGGAGAGAGGAACCCAAGGCGAGGGGGCACGCATGCCGCGGGGAGGCTAAATGGCACGAGCTGACGGCGACGGCGACGGAAAGGCGACGGCAGACGCGGCTTCCTCATTGAACCTGACGGAGGAGGGGATAGGAGCAGGTGACCGTTCCCTCGCACAGGCTGGGCCGCGGGGGAAGGCCCACACTGCTCTCTCTCTCGTCCAAACAAAAATAGAAAAGGGGTTTTAACTTATTTTAAAACCAGCAACACTAAAACAAATCCCTAGAGCATGTTTAAAAGGTTTTATAGCAAAACAAAAATACTATGGTGAAGGAAATAAAGTGCAGTATTTAATAAAAATATTAAGTTGATTTATTGGGCAAGTAATTTTAATACTTTTGAAAAATAACAGACCCTATTTTATTTAAGCACAAAATCATACAAACCCCAAACATCAAAAGAACCACACTCTAAATTATTAATAAGAATAGTGCTACCTCTTGAACATTTTTAAACATTTTAAACTGCAAGTTAAATCTGCTATGAAAACAACATGGGAATAAAAGCCAATATGATGGGCATTTTGACTGAAAACAAGAGAGGGAAGGGAAGGGGGTTGCACACATGACCCAACCACAAAGAAACCACATCACAACACCTATCACACACACAACAACCACATCATTCAAACACACATGAAAATAACTCAAGGATGATATGGCAAGATAAATGTGTTGGAAATATGCCCTAGAGGCAATAAATAAAGTGTTTATTATTATATTTCCTTGTTCATGATAATCATTTATTATCCATGCTATAATTGTATTAATTGGAAACACATTACATGTTTGGGTAAATAGACAACACTTTGTCCCTATTATGCCTCTAGTGAACTAGCTCGTTCATCAATGATGGTCAAGGTTTCCTGGCCATTGACATGTGATGTCATTTGATAATGGGATCACATCATTAGGAGAATGATGTGATGGACAAGACCCAAACTACAAACATAGCATATGATCGTGTCAGTTTATTGCTACTGTTTTCTGCATGTCAAGTATGTGTTCCTATGACCATGAGATCATGCAACTCACGAACATCGGAGGAGTACCTTGTGTGTATCAAACGTCGCAACGTAACTGGGTGACTATAAAGGTGCTCTACAGGTATCTCCGAGGGTGTCTGTTGAGTTGGCATGGATCAAAATTGGAATTTGTTACTCCGTGTGAACGGAGAGGTATCTCAGGACCCACTCGATAATACAACATCACAATAAGCCTTGCAAGCAATGTGACTAAGTGCTAGTTGCGGGATCTTGTATTATGAAACGAGTAAAGAGACTTGCCGATAACGAGGTTGAACTAGGTATGGAGATACCGACGATCGAATCTCGGGCAAGTAACATACCAAAGAACAAAGGGAACATCATACGGGATTAACTAAATCCTTGACATAGAGGTTCGACCGATAAAGATCTTCATAGAATATGTAGGAACCAATATGGGCATCCAGGTCCCGCTATTGGTTATTGACCGTAGAAGTGTCTCGGTCATGTCTACATAGTTCTCGAACGCGTAGGGTCTACACACTTAAGGTTTGGTGACGTTTCGGTAGTATAGAGTAATGTATGGTGGTGACCGAAGGTTGTTCAGAGTCCCGTATGAGATCCCGGACATCACGAGGATCTCCGGAATGGTCCGTAGGTAAAGATTGATATATAGGAAGTCCTATTTTGGTTGCCGGAAAAGTTTTGGGCTCATCGGTAGTGTACCGGGAGTGCCGGTAGTGTACCGAGAGACCATCAGGAGGGGTATTTCGACCCAAGAAGCTACATGGGTTGTGGCAGGATGAATACCATCCCCTAGTGAGCTGGTGGAAGTCCCACACAAGGCCCATGCAATTGGGAAGAAAAGCCCAAAAGGAAAAAGGTGGAAAAAGGCAAAAAAGGCTAAATTAGGAAGGAGTCCTAATCCTACTAGGAGTGGAGGAGGAGGATTCCTCCCTCCTGGTTCGGCTGAACCTCCTTGGCTTGGAATCCAAGGCTTCCTCCTCTCCTCCTCTCCTCCTATATATACTAGAGGTTTTTAGGGTTTTTGCACAAGATTTTCAGCCACGTGCAACCCTACCCTCTAGTCCATAGTTTCTCCTCTAGATCGGATTTCTGCAGTGCTTAGGCAAAGCCCTGCCGGAATAGCTCCACCACCATCGCCGTAGCGCCATCACGCTGCCGGAGAACTCTTCTTCCTCTCCTCTCCTTCTTGCTGGATCAAGACGGTGGAGATTGTCATCAATCTGTATGTGTGCTGACCGCGGAGGTGTTGTCCGTTCGGCACTAGATCGGAAGGATCATGATCAAGTTCGTGGGACGGATCATGATCAAGTTCATGGGACGGATTGTGATTGGATCGCGGGACGGATCTTGATTGCATCATGGGACGCACGGCGATTTGGATCGCGAAGACGTTTGACTACACCAACCGCATTTCTTAACGCTTCCCGCTTAGCGATCTACAAGGATACGTAGATCCGATCACCCTCTCGTAGATGCTCATCACCATGGATAGATCTGCGTGTGCGTAGGAAATTTTTTGTTTCCGATGCAACGTTCCCCAACAGTGGCATCATGAGCTAGGTCTATGTGTAGATGAGATCTCGAGTAGAACACAAAAGGTTTGTGGGCATTGATGCTTAGATTGCTTCCTCCCTTGGTCGGATTTTAGTTCAGCGGTATTGTGAGATGAAGCGGCCCGGACCAACATTACACGCTTACAAGAGACCGGTTCCCTCGACCGCAACTTGTTGCATAGATGGCTTGCGGGTGCCAGTTTCTCTCACTTTAGTTGGATTGGATTCGACAAAGGCAGTCCTTGAGAAGGTTGAAAAGCAACTAGTGTATCACGGTTGTGGTTTTTGCGTAGATGAGAATTGTTCTTGCTAGATACCCGTAGCAGCCACGTAAAACATGCAAGAACAATTAGAGGACATCTAACTTGTTTTTGCAGGGGATGTTATGATGTGATATGGCCAATTACATGATGTGATATATGTGATGTATGAGATGATCATGTGATGTATAGATTATCACGACTTGCATGTCATTGAGTACGGCAACCGGCAGGAGCCATAGGGTTGTCTTTAATTATTGTATGACATGCGTGTCAATCATTAAGCGTTATGTAATGCTTTACTTTATCAATAAACGGTAGCAATAGTAGTAGAAGCATGTTGGGCGCAACAACCCCGATGGCGACACGTTGATGGAGATCAAGATGATGAAGATCATGGTGTCATGTCGGTGACAATGGAGATCATGTCGGTGCTTTCTAGATGGAGATCAAAAGCACAAGTTCATGGCCATATCATGTCACTTATGAATTGCATGTGATGTTAATCCTTTTATGCACCTTGTTTTGCTTAGGACGACGGTAGCATTATAAGGTGATCCCTCACTTAAATTTCAAGATGAATTGTGTTCTCCCCGAGTGTGCACCATTGCGAAAGTTCGTCATGTCGAGACACCACATGATGATCGGGTGTGATAGACTCTACGTTCACATACAACGGGTGCAAGCCAGTGTTGCACACGCAGAACACTCGGGTTAAACTTGACGTGCCTAGCATGTACAGACATGGCCTCGGAACACAAGAGACCGAAAGGTCGAACATGAGTCATATAGTAGATATGATCAACATGAGATGTTCACCATTGAAGCCACCTCAACTCACGTGATTACCGGACTTAAGTTGGTGAATTTGGATCATGTGACACTCATATGACCTGAGGGATGTCGATTTGAGTGGGAGCTTTAGTAATTTGATTAACTAAACTCATTATCTTGAACAATAGTCTAAGTACTCTTTGCATATTTATGTTGTAGATCAATGGCTCGCGCAGTAGCACCCCTGAATTTTAATGCGTTCCTAGAGAAAGTCAAGTTGAAAGATGATGGAAGTAACTTTGTTGACTCGGCCCATAATCTGAGGATTATCCTCACGGCTTCCCAGAAATCATATGTCCTTGATGCAACGCTTGGTGACCAACCAGAAGACATGACCTCCGAAGACGTTAAGAATGCTTGGGAGGCACGTACTGGAGATTACTCAATAGTTCAGTGTGCAATATTGTATGGCTTAGAACCGGGACTTCAAAGACGTTTTTAACGTTATGGAGCATATGAGATGTTCCAGGAGTTGAAGTTTATCTTTCAGAAGAATGCCCGGATCGAGAGGTATGAAACCTCCGATAAGTTCTATGCTTGCAAGATGGAGGAGAACGGGTCTATCAGTGAACATATACTTAGAATGTCTGGGTATTCAACTCGTCTAGCGGAGTTGGGAATTGCCCTTCCGCCAGAGGCGATCACTGACAGAGTTCTTCAATCACTACCACCTAGTAACAAGAGCTTTGTGATGAACTATAACATGCACGGGATGAACAAGTCAGTCGCCGAGCTATTTGCGATGCTAAAAGTCACTGAGTCTGAAATCCAGAAAGAACATCAAGTGTTGATGGTCAATAAAACCACTAGTTTCAAGAAAAATGGCAAGGTCAAGGGCAAGAGCAAGAAGGGTAAAACCAAGAAGGATGGCAAAGCAGTTGCTACTCCTGTAAAGAAGCCCAAGCATGGACCCAAGCCAGAAACTGAGTGCTTTCATTGCAAGGGAACTAGTCACTGGAAGCAGAACTGCCCCAAGTACCTGGCTGACAAGAAGGCAGCCAATGAAAAACAAGGTATATATGATATACATGTTATTGATGTGTACCTTACTAGCTCTCGTAGTAGTGCCTGGGTATTTGATACCGGTTCGGTTGCTCACATTTGCAACTCAAAGCAGGAACTATGGAATAAACGAAGGCTGGCAAAGGACAAAATGACGATGCGTGTGGGAAATGGTTCCAAGGTTGATGTGATCGCCGTCGGCACGCTCTCTCTTCGATTACCATCGGGATTAGTGATGAACCTGAATAATTGTTATTTAGTGCCTGCGTTAAGCATGAACATTATATCTGGATCTTGTTTATTGCGAGACGGTTACTCATTTAAATCAGAGAATAAAGGTTGTATTTATATGAGTAATAACTTTTATGGTCATGCACCCAATGTTAGGGGCTTATTCATATTGAATCTTGATAGTGATGACACACATGTTCATAACATTGATGCCAAAAGATGTAGAGTTGATAATGATAGTACCACTTTCTTGTGGCACTGCCGTTTAGGTCATATGGGTGTAAAACGCATGAGGAAGCTCCATGCTGATGGACTTTTGGAGTCACTTGATTTTGAATCACTTGACACATGTGAACCATGCCTCATGGGCAAGATGACTAAAACGCCGTTCCCTGGAACAATGGAACAGGCGAGTGACTTATTGGAAATCATACATACTGATGTGTGCGGTCCAATGAATGTTACAATGCATGGTGGATATCATTATTTCTCACCTTCACTGATGACTTAAGTAGATATGGGTATATTTACTTGATGAAACACAAGTCTGAAACGTTTGAAAAGTTCAAGCAATTTCAGAGTGAAGTTGAGAATTATCGTAACAAGAAGATTAAATTCCTACGATCTGATCGAGGAGGTGAATATCTGAGTTATGAGTTTGGCAGTCACTTAAGACAGTGTGGAATTGTTTCACAGTTGACACCGCCCGGAACACCACAGCATAATGGTGTGTCCGAACGCCGTAATCGAACCTTATTAGATATGGTGCGTTCTATGATGTCTCTTGCTGATTTGCCACTATCGTTTTGGGGTTATGCATTAGAGACAGCTGCATTCACTTTAAATAGGGCACCATCGAAATATGTTGAGACGATGCCATATGAACTGTGGTTTGGCAAGAGGCCAAATTTATCGTTTCTTAAAGTTTGGGGATGTCATGCTTATGTCAAAAAGCTTCAGCCTGAAAAGCTGGAACCCAAAGCGGAAAAATGCGTCTCCATAGGATACCCGAAAGAGACAGTTGGGTATACCTTCTATCTCAGATCCAAAGGCAAAGTGTTTGTCGCTAATAAGGGAACATTTCTTGACAAAGAGTTTCTCTCGAAAGAATTGAGTAGGAGGAAAATAGAGATTGATGTGGTTATTGAACCTTTACTTCAACCAGAAAGTAGCGCAGCGCAGAAAGATGTTTCTGTGGAACCTACGACGGTAGAAAAGGAAGTTAATGATGATGATCATGAAGCTTCGGATCAAGCTACTACTGAACCTCGTAGGTCGACAAGGCCGCGTACTACTCCTGAGTGGTACGGCAACCCTGTCTTGGAGGTCATGTTGTTGGACAACAATGAACCTACGACCTATGGAGCAGTGATAGGCCCAGATTCCGAGAAATGGTTAGAGGCCATGAAATCAGAGATGGGATCCATTTATGAAAACAAAGTATGGACTTTGGAAGTATTACCTGAAGGGCGAAAGGCCATTCAGAACAAATGGATCTTTAAGAAGAAGACAGACGCAGACGGTAATGTCGCCGTCTATAAAGCTCGACTTGTGGCAAAGGGTTTTTCACAAGTTCAAGGAGTTGACTACGATGAGACCTTCTCACCTATAGCGATGCTTAAGTCTGTCAGAATCATGTTGGCAATAGCTGCTTATTTCGACTATGAACTTTGGCAGATGGATGTCAAAACAGAGTTCCTCAACGGTTTCCTTGAGGAAGAGTTGTATATGATGCAACCAGAAGGTTTTGTCGATCCAAAGAATTCTGACAAAGTTTGCAAACTCCAGCGATCCATTTATGGGCTAGTACAAGCATCTCGGAGTTGGAATAAGCGTTTTGATGAGGTGATCAAAGCATTTGAGTTTATACAATTTATGGAGAAGCTTGTATTTACAAGAAAGTGAGTGGGAGCTCTATAGCGTTTCTAATATTATATGTGGATGACATATTGCTAATTGGAAACAATATAGAAATTCTGGAAAGCGTGAAGGAATATTTGAACAAGAGTTTTTCAATGAAGGACCTAGGAGAAGCTGCTTTCATATTAGGCATTAAGACCTATAGAGATAGATCGAGACGCTTAATAGCACTTTCAGAGAGCACATACCTTGATAATGTTTTGAAGAAGTTCAAAATGGATCAGTCCAAGAAGGGGTTCTTGCCTGTGTTACAAGGTGTGAAGTTGAGTAAGACTCAATGCCCAGTGACTGCAGAAGATAGAGAAAAGATGAGTGTCATCCCCTATGCTTCAGCCATAGGCTCTATCATGTATGCAATGTTGTGCACAAGACCGGATGTCAGCCTTGCCATAAGTATGGCCAGAAGGTTTCAAAGTGATCCTAGAATAGAACACTGGGCAGCGGTCAAGAATATCCTTAAGTACTTGAAAAGGACTAAGGAAATGTTTCTCGTTTATGGAAGTGATGAAGAGCTCGTCGTAAAGGGTTACGTCGATGCAAGCTTTGACACTGATCCGGATGAGTCTAAGTCACAAACCGGATACGTATTTATTCTCAACGGGGGTGCGGTAAGCTGGTGCAGTTCCAAGCAAATCGTGGTAGCCGTTTCTACATGTGAAACGCAGTACATCGCAGCCTCGGAGGCGGCGAAGGAAGGTGTCTGGATGAAGCAGTTCATGACAGATCTTGGAGTAGTGCCCAGTGCATTGAATCCAATGAACCTGTTCTGTGACAACACTGGTGCCATTGCTCTGGCCAAGGAACCAAGGTTTCACAAGAGGACCAGACACATAAAGCGACGCTTCAACTCCATCCATGATTACATCGAGGAGAAGGACATAAATATTTGCAAAGTGCACACGGATCTGAATGTTGCAGACCCATTGACTAAAACTCTTCCAAGGGCTAAACATGATCAACACCAGAACTGCATGGGTGTTCGATTCATTACAATGTAAATCACATAGTGATGTGAGCTAGATTATTGACTCTAGTGCAAGTGGGAGACTGTTGGAAATATGTCCTAGAGGCAATAAATAAAGTGTTTATTATTATATTTCCTTGTTCATGATAATCGTTTATTATCCATGCTATAATTGTATTAATTGGAAACACATTACATGTGTGGGTAAATAGACAACACTTTGTCCCTAGTATGCCTCTAGTGAACTAGCTCGTTCATCAAAGATGGTCAAGGTTTCCTGGCCATTGACATTGATGTCATTTGATAACGGGATCACATCATTAGGAGAATGATGCGACGGACAAGACCCAAACTACAAACGTAGCATATGATCGTGTCAGTTTATTGCTATTGTTTCCTGCATGTCAAGTATGTGTTCCAATGACCATGAGATCATGCAACTCATGAACATCGGAGGAGTGCCTTGTGTGTATCAAACGTCACAACATAACTGGGTGACTATAAAGGAGCTCTACAGGTATCTCCGAGGGTTTCTGTTGAGTTGGCATGGATCAAAACTAGGATTTGTTACTCCGTGTGAACGGAGAGGTATCTCAAGGCCCACTCGGTAATACAACATCACAATAAGCCTTGCAAGCAATGTGACTAAGTGTTAGTTGCGGGATCTTGTATTACGTAACGGGTAAAGAGACTTGCCGATAACGAGGTTGAACTAGGTATGGAGATACCGACAATCGAATCTCGGGCAAGTAACATACCGAAGAACAAAGGGAACATCATACGGGATTAACTGAATCCTTGACATAGAGGTTCGACCGATAAAGATCTTCGTAGAATATCTAGGAACCAATATGGGCATCCAGGTCCTGCTATTGGTTATTGACCATAGAGGTGTCTCGGTCATGTCTACATATTTCTCGAACCCGCAGGGTCTGCACACTTAAGGTTTGGTGACGTTTCGGTAGTATAGAGTTATTTATGGTGGTGACCGAAGGTTGTGCGAATTCCCGGATGAGATCCTAGACATCACAAGGAGCTCCAGAATGGTCCGGAGGTAAAGATTGATATATAGGAAGTCCTATTTTGGTCGCCGAAAAAGTTTCGGGCTCATCGGTAGTGTACCCGGAGTGCCGGGAGTGTACCGGGAGACCATCGGGAGGGGTATTTCGACCCAAGAGGCTACATGGGTTGTGGCAGGATGAATACCAGCCCCTAGTGAGCCGGTGGAAGTCCCACACAAGGCCCATGCAGTTGGGAAGAAAAGCCCAAAAGGAAAAAGGTGGAAAAAGGCAAAAAAGGCTAAATTAGGAAGGATTCCTAATCCTACTAGGAGTGGAGGAGGAGGATTCCTCCCTCCTGGTTCGGCCGAACCTCCCTGGCTTGGAAGACAAGAATGCCTCCTCTCCTCCTCTCCTCCTATATATACTAGAGGGTTTTAGGGTTTTTGCACAAGATTTTCAGCCACGTGCAACCCTACCCTCTAGTCCATAGTTTCTCCTCTAGATCGGATTTCTGCAGTGCTTAGGCGAAGCCCTGCCGGAATAGCTCCACCACCATCGCCGGAGCGCCGTCATTCTGCCGGAGAACTCTTCTTCCTCTCCGCTCCTTCTTGCTGGATCAAGATGGCGGAGATCGTCATCAAGCTGTACGTGTGCTGAACGCGGAGGTGTCGTCCGTTCGGCTCTAGATCGGAAGGATCGTGATCAAGTCCGTGGGACGGATCGTGATCAAGTTCGCGGGACGGATCGTGATTGGATCACAGGATGAATCGTGATTGGATCGCGGGACGCACAGCGATTTGGATTGCGAAGACGTTCGACTACACCAACCGTGTTTCTTAACGCTTCCCGCTTAGCGATCTACAAGGGTACGTAGATCCACTCTCCCTCTCGTAGATGCTCATCACCATCGATAGATCTACGTGTGTGTAGGAAAAAAATTGTTTCCCATGCAATGTTCCCCAACATAATGCTATGATGGATGATATGATGCATGAATGCAAAACAACACATGGATGACAAGGTGCAATTTATATCATAGCTCATGACACAAGGTTCATACAAAGGGTTACATGTCATAAAAGGTAGGGACATCACTTGGGCTGTCACATTATTCCTACATCCACCGTGATCTCACCCAAAACTTCAAAACTTCAGCACACAAAACTCAACAGAAACTTTGTGAGATTCGTTAGTACAATAATAACAAGATCAACTTTAGGTACTGTTATAAATACATTCACAATTTTTTTGCATAATAACTATTGTATTTTAACTCCTCCGTGACTTATACCCCTAATACAATCTAGATAACCATTAAAACAAGCACACTATGCAATAAAAATAGAATATGTCTAAAACAGGATAGTTAGTAAAGATCTATATTGAAACCATACTTATGTAACTCCGATATTTCTGAAAATTTAGGAAAACCTGGGAAATTTGTATCTAAACATTGTGTAATAGTTTTAGCAATTTCTCACATTCAAGTAAAAAATAAATATTCAAATAATAGGTGTAAAAGTTTCTATTTTTGCACCGTATCATATCAACTATGATCCAAATCATCCCAAAGAGTTTACTTGCCACAAAACACAAAAGCAAAAATACAAACATAAATAATACAGTAGCAATATTTATGTTGACTCACAAAAAAGAAAAGTAAAATAGAGATAAGTATTGGGTTGTCTCCCAACAAGCTATTTCTTTATAGAAAATAAGATAGGCTTGGAATCTTAACGATGCTCACATAAAAGACAATAATTGAAGCATAGAGGGAGCATCATATAGCATGTGAAAAACTTGTTTAAGTCTAACATACTTCCTAAGTATAGGCATCTTATAGTAAAACAACTTATCAACACGAGAAATATCTAGCTTATGCAAATAGGAAGAATGAAGTGTTACTAATTTCAACACAAAAAGCAGTAATTGTGCAACATGAAACTTTATATAACCATATTTGCCCCTCTCATAATAGTTACATGTAGGACCATAAACGAGTTCAATAATATATCTTTCATTTAAAATATTCTCCCCATGATCCACATGCACAAAATTTTACAATCTTCCAAGAAGTGGGATTAACATCAATTAAAGTCACGACCTCTCCAAACCCACTTTCATCATAAGATTGATCACTCTCCGAATATGTGGAATTATTTTAACCTAAAGTTGACACTCTTCCACACCCACATTGAATAGTATGCAAATTTCATTATCGATAGTAGATTCATTATAAGGCTTAATAAAATTTTCAAGATCAAAAGAAACATCATCACCCTAATCATAATCATTAGCACAATTAATTTTCATGAAATTCCTATAATAATCATTGCAATAGTGGATTTCATTCAATAAATGTATCCCAATGGAATTTACCCAATAGCATTTACCTTTACTATTTATTCATCATTGGCTATGGATTTACGACAAGCAGCAAATTTGAAAATATTAGCAATTCGATGAGGATCCATATTCTATTGCTTTCTTTCTAATTTCTTGAGTCAACATGAAAGATAGTACACAAAAAAATTGGTATTTTTAGTTTCATTGTAAAATGATAATAAAAGAAAATAAATGATAATGTGTGTTAAGAAACCTTCAATATGTTTGATAGCTTCCCATGCAACAGAGCCAGAAATTCCTTCCGCTACTTGTATATGCGTTGGGTTTTTCCCCGAAGAGGAAGGGATGATGATGTAATACAGTAGTGGTAGGTATTTCCCTCAGTTGAGAACTAAGGTTTATCGAACCAATAGGAAGCGATGCAAACACACGATCAACAGTTCGTGCACAGACAAGAGCAAATACTTGCACCCAACGCAGGCAAGAGGGTTGTCAAGCCCCTTGTACTCGTTAGTTTGAAGGATTAACTCCTGATATATTTGGGTAGATAAAAATGAAATAAAAGAAAATAAATAAATAAATTTCAACAAGTATTTTTATATATTTTCCGAATATATAATATAAAGATGGACCCAGGGGCCATAGCGTTAACTAGAGGCATCTCTCTCATGAGCATAGTAGCGATGGGTGCACAAATTACTCTTGGGCAGTTGATAGAAGAGAAAACAATTATGCAATATTCATGACGTGACCTATATAGACATTACATCCAATACAAGTAGACCAAAATGAATCTTCATCTAGTACTATTACTCCATCAATTGACAACTATCCAGGATGCATCTATGGTACATTAAGTTCATGACAAGCAGAGTAATGTTTGAAGAAAGATATCATAATGTAGACAAAGTAAGACAAGCAATATGTTCAGACCATTTCATTTTACCCTTAGTAGTAACAATACAAATATGTGCCTCACTGCCTATTTCTCATGAGGTGAGGACACCACAAGATTGAACCTACTACTATGCACCACTCACTCGGATGATCTACTCATCTAGTTGGCCAGAGCAAACCTTTAAATAGCAAAGCATACATAGCTATATGAAATCACACATAATAAATCTCAGATTGGATTAATTGCTTTCAAAAAATAATCTGAACATAAACTCACAATTCATCGGATCTCAACAAACACACCGCAAAAGTTACATCGAATAAGTATCCGAAGAGATCACAGTATTGATGATCAAACAAGAGAGAGATAGAGAGAGAGACATCTAGCTACAGCTATGGACCCGTAGGTCATGTAGAAACTACTCACACAACATATGGGAGGCAACAAGGTTTATGAAGATGGTCGTCGTGATGGACTCCCTCCGGCAGAGTACCGGAAAAGGCTTCCAGATGGGATCACGGCAGAACAAGGACTTGAAGCAGCGGAAAAAGTATTTAAGATGCTCCCATAGGGTTTTAGGATTCTATGGGATTTATAGATTGAAGAGGCGGCAGAGGGGCCCCACAAGGGAGCCACAAGTGAGGAGGGCATGTCCTACCCCCCAAGGGCGTACCCCTACCCTTGTGGCTGCCTTGTGCAACATCTGGTCACCCTCCAACGCACTGCGTTCTTGTTTTGGTCTAGAAAAAATCCACAAAAAGTTTTGTCACGTTTGGACACCATTTGGTACTAATTTTCTAAAAAACCAAAAACTAGCAAAAAAGCAACAACTAGCAGTAGGCACTGAGTTCCCAAAAATGATATAAAATGGCATATAAAGCATAGAAGTTTGGTAAAATAGTAGCATGAAAACATCAAAAATTATATATACGTTGGAGACATATCAAATACCTTGACCCTTCATCTTGTGATCCTAAAGCATAAGATCCACCAGGTACCCATAAATCTGATCAAGATTCCCAAACCTCGGGGTTGAGAACCTCATGGAGACTGTCGTTCATGATGTCATATGTGGGAGGTAAGTCCTTGTACTGACCTGCAACAACTCTTCCTGGGATATAGATATCAACAAGCACCTCCTTTGGGCTAAACTTATGCAGACCAAAGCCCATAACATCTTCGATGACATGGTCATCATATCCAACTACATTGACAAAATCCTTCTACAGTTCAAAAAAAGTGATGGTCCTCGTTCTTCCAAGTGATATTCATGAAATTATCATTGGCAAAGGGGATATTCGAAAGGAACTGAGCCACTAGATCACCATCAAAGTCACCGTTGAACTCCGTGAGAGGAAACAAACCTAACTCCTCACGTATGGCCAGAGCATCAACAAGGTACTCTGGCTTCACCCTCCTATGGCTCACTTTCATCGTGTCCCGCTTCACAAACTTGCTCTTTTGAGACATGAATACTTCATTAAACATCCTCTCCCGAGTTTCATTCCAAAAGTGTGTATTGGACCAAGTTGGATCATGCTCATTCAAATATGGGTAGACTTGACGTAAAGTAGCAAAATATGCTCATGGGAGCTTATTGAGAGTTTTGAAGGCTCTCTCCTTCATAACAATGGTATTTTGACGCAAAATATGCTTAGTAGGCTTCACAATCTCCCGAGCCTCTGCATCCCTTCTAGTTTTATGCTTCCTATGTTGACCACTAGAACCACCACATGTGAATAACACAGAGGGAATAACATAGGAAATTAAGTGCACGAGTTCACAAAATCCACGATGTAAAAGCAGCAATGCACAAACTGACACTACCTTCAAGCAGCGGTAGTACTACTCCTAGGTTCGGTAATATCGTTGTGCTAGAGATTGGCAGTACCAGTCTTGGGGCCGCTAGTACCACCCGCCTATACATAAGACACTTCAGATCTAGGAGGAGCACTAAAACTACTTGAATGAAAAGTCACAAAACCGTCATTGGGTCTTCTAATCCAATGAATACTATATCTAAGAATGACCTCCTCCGTAATAGTTTGTCCAAAATAATTCAATATTGTTTGCATTTTTGTAGAAATTTTAGGGTTCAAAGATTGAAACCTAGAGTGGATGGAACATGGGAATACCGAAAACCATGGAGGATATCGAGGTAGTCATCGATCCCAGCCATTCGTGTTAACGAGCGAAAAAGCTGGGGCGACAAAGTCTTCTCTGGCTTTTTTTGTGGTGGCCAGGACGAGGATGTTATGTTGGGGTCAGGGAGATGAGGGAAAAATACACCCCTATGCCCCACCCCGTATATATAACCGTATCTTGATGACCAATACTACTACTTGGGTAAGTGGTAGTACCGCTCCTGGTAGGATGGTACACGGCCGAGGTTCAGCTGGTACTGCTAAACCTCGGGAGGTCCAATAGCACAATTTATTCCTTAGGGGTAGTACCACCCTGGTAGTCTCATTAGGGGTCTAGTAGTACTGGATCTGGATAGTGTACTATTAGATGATAGTACACTCTCCCGGTATAGTAGTACCACACCTCCAAGCGGTGGCATCGCTTGCCAGCAACAAAAACTGCTAGATGAAGTGTTAAATAAGGAACCTATGCACCAAGAATAATATAATGGCTAAGATGAGTATGCTTTGGGATGGAGACAAAGTCACTGAAAATATATGGGACTATGCACTAAAAAGTTGCAAGATCCAAAAGTAAAGACCAACTTTTGAGCGATTTCTATATATAACATATAAATGGCCTAAAGTCTAATGTTTCAAATGAAAACCAAATAACATAAACCCCCCAAGGGGGTGGCCGTAGCCACCATTTTTTAGTTTTTGGCTTGGTGCAATGAAGATATATCTTGAGCCCATCAACCAATACTCTTCAAGCATATTTTGCCACAAAACTGAATATAGTGAATGGATTTTGCATTTATTCATTACTCCTATAAAGGATGTTGGAGTATCCACCTCCTAAGGCTCTTCGAGGATGAGAGTGGCCTCTACGTCATTCGTTTCCAGGTGGCATGTTGCAAGGGCCTCTTGTGGCGTCTTCAAGTTGTCTGATCTGCCACGACGACACGCGCTTGGGTGACCTGCCTCTACGGTCCATGCCACGTGGACCACAGGTGCACCCATGGCCACCATCAGGAGACAGTATTGGGCGAGCTTGGGCCACCATCATGAGGCGATGTTGGGCACGCCCGCACGCGAGAGCATGGTCGGATCCGCATGTCGGCGTGCATGCCTCATGACGGGATGGTTCAATCGCACCAGCCGGGAGGTGCGATCGATGGGCTGGTTCGCTTGCATGGGTTAGTTAGGCACGTTTGCCATCCCTACACAGTTAGTGGGCTCCTCGCACCCATGTGGTTTCACTCAGGTGTCTGATAACCCACAAGTATAGGGGATCACAACAGTCTTCAAGGGTAGTATTTCACCCAAATTTATTGATTCGACACAAGGGAGGCCAAAGAATATTTATTGGTCTTATAAGTTGAGTTGTCAATTCAACAACACCTAGAATTTCTTTCTACAATGAAGTTTTTAGTAGCATGGTAACAAAAGCAATGAACGGTAAAAATTAGCAGATTCTATTGATTGTAGCATCAACAATAACTAAAGTAACTTAACAGAAATCAATATGTAAAAGCGTAGGCCATGGATTAGTGATGGATAATTGATTTGGATGGCATTCATCACGTAACAATTACACACTAGAGCGACACAAAACTCTAATTCATCAATATAATGTAGGCATGTATTCCGTATAAAGTCATACGTGATTATAATAAGAACTTGCATGACATCTTTTGTCCTACCCTCCCATGGCAGTGGGATCCATAAGTAAACTAAGAGACATTAAGGCCTCCTTTTAATAGAGAACATGAACAAAGAATTAACACATGGTGAATACATGAACTTCCCAAACTACGGTCATCACCGGAGATGATCCCAAATACTGTCACCTTAGGGTCTACGAATTATAACACATAATAGGCGCATACTACTTGCAATATAGGATCGAAAACACTCTCCTATTCGTGAAAACATAATGGGTTCAGATCTTAAATCATGACACTCGGGCCCTAGTGACAAGCATTAAGCATGGCAAAGTCAAGGCAACATCAATCTCCGAACATAGTGGATACTAGAGATCAAGCCCTATCAAAATAACTCGATTACATGATAAATATCGTCCAATCCCATCACTACACAACAATCCTACAAAGGAATTACTCACTCCCGGTGGTGAGCATCATAGAATTATTGATGGAGAAGGGTTGTTGATGACAATGGCGAGAAATTCCCCTGTTCGGAGCCCCAAATGGACTCCAGATCAGCCCTCCCGAGGAAGAATAGCAGGCGGCGGCGGCTCCATCTCATACAACACGATGAAAACTTCTCTCTTTTTTTCCTCAAGAAATAGGAATATATATGGTTGAGATTAGGATCATCAGAGCCACGTGGGCTGCACAAGGTAACAGGGCGCGCCCATGGGGCGCCATGTTGCCTTGTGAGCAACTGGTGCCGCACCTCCGGTGGATCTTCGCTCCAGTATTTTTTTTATATTCCATAAAAAAATCTCCAGAAAGTTTCATACAATTTTGAGAACTTGTATTTTTGCACAAAAACAACACCATGATAGTTCTGCTGAAAACATCGTTAGCCGGGGTTAATTTCATTAAAATCATGCAAATTAGAGTCCGAAACAAGAGCAAAAGTCTTTACAAAGTAGATATGTTGGAGATGTATCAGTGTCCGCGATGGTTGGGCCATGGGCATGGTCGAGGCTACCATTGTGGGGCATTTTTTGTCATGCCCGCACGCGCCATTTGGCCTATTGTTCTGCCCGTGATGGCCAAATAGGGCTCGCTTGGTAGCGTCGGGCGCTTTTGTTCAAATGGGACAGTCAGGCGCATTTGCACTGGTGTGAGTTGGGTCCACTTGTTAGTGTATTCTTCCCAAGACGGTCCGGTTCAGTCGCGCTAGGCTGGCCCACGACTCCCGCGTGCTGACTGGCCCGGGTCTGTCTATCGATGTCTTCAGCTCCCAAAGGGCTAATGCGGCCTCGTGTGTCTGTCTGGGTGGGCGTGTGGGTGGCTTTCCTGACCGGCCGTGTTTCTTGCGCTTGGATGTTATCGGGGTTGTTTGGCGTTTCCTGGTCCATCGTGACTCGTGAGAGGGGATGTGAGGGGCTTGCCTGACCGGCATTGTTTGCCTCTTCTCGGATGGAGGACGTTGGCGGCTCTATTTATCACTCCCTAGCCACCATGTTGATGTGGATCATCCTATGGTCATCCCAATGTACCTTCAACTACTCCCCAAGCCCCAAGTGCCAATGGACATAAGTTGAACTCCCTCCTAAGTGCTTCATCTTTCAATTCACTCGATACGTAGATGCTACCTCAAGTACGAACCTTGCGTATACTTAGGTGCATCTGAGATGACCATCTAACACTCGGAGTGAAGGCCAAGTCACCAAGAAGACAGATGGATGAACACCTCGAGAGGCGATGCAGGAAGTCTACAGTAGTCGGACGACCGAAATCCACTGGACGTCCGCCACACTTTAACGCCCGGATGACCGACAGCTACCAGAAATCCAGCGACACGTGTCCAGAGCCAAAACGTCAAAAGTCCGGCGTCCACCCTCGCGAGCCACCGGACGACCGAAGTCCTCCAAAAATCCAAAGCAACTTCGACCAAGCTGAACTACTTGAATTTCGGACGCCACCGGATGCTTGGTCCCTTGTGGGCTACAGGACGACCGATAACCTCCGGAAATCCGGAACCGCTTGTGCGCAGCCGTGCTATGCCCTTGTATCTCTCTCCCTCTTACGCCTTCGTGCCTAAGACTATATATACTCTTCCCCCACCTTATTTCTAGCTAGAAATTGTTTAGCTCAAGTTTAGTTGGGAATTGCTTCTTCCACTACCTGTCCATGGGGATCAAGGCCTCCAAGTGAGAATATCCATTAGTGGAAGTCAAGGCCCCTTTAGAGGGAAGATCCATCTTGGATTCAGAGCCTAATATCCCTAGGGGATTTCAAATGAGCTTTACCATGTACCCTTCTTTTCCTTGTGCATGTACCTTTGTGGATATTGTGTAGATGTGATTCTAGTGGATGTGTGATTGGAATTGTTCTTGAGTGTTTCTCTTGTGATTTTTCCTCATTCTTCCTCATGTTCTTCATGTTCTTCGAGGTTTCCCCCTCCAATTCATTGAAGATCATCAAATTAGGGTTCCACCCTACATCATCTTGGATCAGATCTTTGATTGGCGCAAATTTGGAGTTCATCCCCTTCATTTTCTAGTCTATTTTTTGTGTTTTTGTCCCAATTCAAAAATCCCCACCAGAAATAGGCATACCATTTTTTGCAATTTGTTGGTTCTTGTGAGATCTTGTTGCATTTGATCAATGAGTTTTTTGTTTGGCAAGTGGATCTTGGAATTACCAACCTCCCCACCATGAAATACACCCATTTTTTTTATTTTTCTTATCCATTTTGACCACAAAAATCAAAAATTCCGCCGAAAAAGGTGTCCCAATCTGAAATCTTGAGTTGACCCAGACCCACTGGTCGTCCGACCCTTTACGGGACCCTCCCAAAGCACCGGAAGTCCGGTCTTTATCGTGACCCCCCCCCCCCCCGCATAGCCAGACCCGAATTCACGGATTTTCGGTCATTTTCACACGTCCGTTCTGCCCAGCCACCGGACATTCGTCCATTTCCGGACGTCTGATACATGTAGAAACTTACTCCAGTTGATTCTTGTTTCAGCCATAACTAATTCATCTGGACTCCGACTTCGACGTTCTTTAGCTTGTTTTATAGCTATTGACATTTCCCATACCAAAAAAATCCTACCTACACCATTTGGACCCTTCATAAGTTTGCCAGGCATATTTGCCTATACCTCCAGCATAACTTCAGCATAACCTTCCCACCATACTCTTTTACCAACATAACCCATTTTTTGATATTTTGAGTTGCGGTTTCCATTTCCTAAGGTGTTTCGACTAATTAGGAATGGTTTGACATCAACAACACGACCACTCATCATCGCCACGGCCTCGACACCGACAACAGCCATTTCACCTTTTGGCACCATGACCGTAAGCAAGGATGGTAATCTCGACGATATCATTGTTCATTTCCTTGCCATTGCATTTATTGGCACAAGCGTACGTACCTTACCCATTGGGACTAGTGAGTTGAGAATTGTCGGGCCACGTTACTTGTGCACCGTAGTGATATGCTTACTATGCATAGCTACTTTTAGCATGCAACCATCTTGCTATCTTCATTGTGGTATCTTGATTGTGCCATAAGTCTCTCCCGTGCATATCCATACTCGTCATATATCTTGGCTCGAGCATCAAGCATAGCAGCAAAGGAAACATATCAAGAAAAAAGAGAAAAGAATAAAGAGAAGAGAAAAGCTTTTATGCAAAAGAGGAGATACAAAAGAGCTTATAAGCAATATCAATAGCATTGAGCCATTTTGCATGGTACATGTTGTTGGATCATACATACATAGCAAACTTGAGATTGAAGACGGCACATTTACTCTTTTAGGTTGGTGTACAAGCGTGTATCTAGCCCATTTGAGCAATCGCGCTATTGTCTCTCTAGTATCCGTGTAACACGAGTTTTTTTGTGGTCTCGCATTTTGTGCTCGTTCGTTCGTTGTGAGGATTCCACTTATCCATCCGTGTGTGTGTGTGTTCCTAGTGCCACCATAGTGATAACCCACAAGTATAGGTGATCGCGAAAGTTTTCGAGGGTAGAGTATTCAACCCAAATTTATAGATTCGACACAAGGGGAGCCAAAGAATATTTGCGAGTATTAGCATCTTAGTTGTCAATTCAACTACACCTGGAGATTAAATATCTGCAGCAAAGTGATCAGTAGCATAGTAATATAATAGTTTGATAGCAGTGGTAATAGCAGTAGTAACAGTAATAGTGATAGCAATGGTTTTGTAGCAAGTGTAACAGTGACAGCAATAATAGTAACTTAGCAAGAACAATAAGTGGAAAACTCATAGGTACTAGATCAGTGTATTCATTGGATGATATTCATCATATAACAGTCGTAACCTAGGGCGACACAGAACTAGCTCCACTTCATAAGTATAATGTAGGCATGTATTCCATAAATAGTCATACGTGCTTATGGAAAAGAACTTGGATGACATCTTTTGTCGTACCCTTCCATGGTAGCGGGTTCTATAAGGAAACTAAGGGATATTAAGGCCTCCTTTTAATAGAGAACCGGAACAAAGCATTAACACATGGTGAATACATGAACTCCTCAAACTACGGTCATCACCGGAAAGTATTCCAACTATTCTCACTTTGGTGTTTATGGATCATAACACGTAATAGGTGCATATGACTAGGCAAGATCGGATCAAGAACATAGATATAGTGGTGATAACATAAACGGTTCAGATCTGAAATCGTGGCACTCGGGCCCTAGTGACAAGCATTAAGCATGGAAAAGTCATAGCAATATCAATCTCATAACATAGTGGATACTAGGGATCAAGCCCTAACAAAACTAACTCAGTCACATGATGAATCTCATCCAACTCCTCACCGACCAGCAAGCCTATGAAGGAATTACTCACTCCCAGTGGGGAGCATCATGGAATTGGGGATGAAGGAGGGTTGGTGATGACGAAGACTGAAGTTTCCCCTTGCCGGAGCCCCAAACGGGCTCCAGGTCTGGCCTCCCAATGAAGAACAGGAGGTGGCGGCGGCTCCGTCTCGTGAAACGCGATAAAACTTTCTCCTTGATTTTTCGCTCTGGAAATAGGAATTTATAGTGCCGGAATTTGGGTCAGCGGGGCCACGAGGTGGGCATAGCCCACCAAGACGCGCTTGGGGGGCTGGCACGCCCTGATGTGTCATGCCCAGCTAGGGCCCCTCCTCCGGTGGTTCTTGGCTCTAGTATCTTTTATTTATTGTAAAATAATTCTTCAAAAAGTTTCATTCGATTCCGAGAACTTTTATTTCTACACAAAAACAACACCATGGTAGTTCTGCTGGAAACAGCGTCGGTCCGGGTTAGTTTCATTCAAATCATGCAAATTAGAGTCCAAAACAAGAGCAAAAGTGTTAGCAAAAGTAGATACGATGGATACATATCAACTCCCCCAAGCTTAGACCATTGCTTGTCCTCAAGAAATTCAATTGACAAACTGAAAGTGATAAAGAAAAACTTTTGCAAACTCTTTTGTTCTTGTTTACATATATATGCTTAAGTAGCATCGAGGTTTTCAGCAAAGATTATGACTAACCATGTCAACAATAACTCTTAAAGATTATATTAACTCATATCAATGACATAAGCAACTAGCAAGCAATAATAAAATATCTCAAGTGCAAACATTTTGTCAAAACAATCATGAGATAATAGGACAATAATGGTATCTCGCTAGCCCTTTCTGAGACCGCAAACCATAAATGGAGAGCACCTCCAAAGTTCAAGCAGCGACTAAACCTTTTAATTCATGGTAGAAAAGATCCAGTCATGATGCATCCAACATTAACTATACACAATGCATGAGGATGACAATAGTGCTCATAGATCTGGTGCTTATTTAAGAAGATGATGACTCAACATGAAAGTAAATAGATAGTCCCTTCGCAGAGGAAAGCGGAGATTTGCAGAGGTGCTAGAGCTCAAAGCTTAAATTAGAGATAAGTATAATTTTGGGAGGTGCAGCCTTCCTGTCAATGTTACGATCAAGAGTTATCAATATCTTCCATATTAAACACACTAGAGGCGGTTCCCAAGAGGTAAAAGTAGAGGTTTACTCCCCCTCCACCAACAAACACACTCCACAGCTAGATGAATCCATGGGTATTGTCCATACCAACAACATTCCTGTGGGAGTTTTGTTTTTATTTGCATTTCTTTTGATTTTGGGACTGGTTATCCCTATTACCGCCCATCTCATGCAAGGATGAGTAAATAAACACTCATAATGAGAATAACCCGCTTAACATGGAAGATACTAACTGCCCCTTGTCGCTCCATGAGCGGTCCAGGCACACAAAACAGGTGTTCATTTGAAAATTTAGAGGTGGCACATGCAAATTTACTTGGAACGGCAGGGTAATGCCGCATATAGGTAGATATAGTGGACTCATCTGGAATAACTTTGGTTTAAGGATTTTGATGCACAATCAGTATTCCCACTTAGTACAGGCGAAGCCTAGCAAATAGATTGAGAAGCGGGTAGCTAGAGAGCGAAAATGGTCATGAACATGCGTTATGAATAATAAACATTGAATGCTATCATGAGTAGGATATGGACACCATGAACATAAATACCGTGAAGGCTATCTTGGTTTTGATTCAACTCGTGTGTGAACATGTGCCAAGTCAAGCCACTTGAAACATTCAGAGGAGGATACCATATCATCACACTACATCACAACCATTTTAATGCATGTTGACATCCAAGATAAATCATTACCCACTCCTAGCTACTTAAGCATGGCATGAGAAACTATAATCTCTAATTGTCATTTCAAACATGTTTGATCATAATATGCTAAATCATGGATACTAGGTTTAACATATTTACCAAAACAAAAACAAGTTGAGTGCATACATGCTTCTCTCTGCCACAGTCATTTAATCAAATATCGTCATAATTGCCTTTCACTTGCATGACTGAATGATGTGAAAATAATAATAGTGAAAGAGTATCATGGACTAAGATGGAATCTACAAGCATTTTATTCAAGAGGAGAAGACAAAGTAATATGGGCTCTTTGTTAGATCAATAGTAGTGCATATGAGAGCCACTCAACATTTTCATCGTGGTCTTCTCCTTAGTATGACTCGATAAAAAGGAAGAGAATTTCCCAGAGACACACTCAAATATTTTTGGAGTTTTTAGTTTTTCTTGAAAAAATCAAATTAAAGAAGGAAAAACAAAAAAATGAGAAAAACTATTTACACGGGAGAACTCCCAACAAGCAAAAAGAAGAAACAAGATATATTTTGGGTTTTATTTTAATACTACAACTAATTAAACTAAAAAGAAAGACCAAAAAGAAGAAAGAAATATTTTTGGGTTTTCTCAAGGTTTTTTCAAACACACAAAAATAAAGCAAGGAAATAAATCTAGCATGGATAATATAATGAGAAAGTGTGGACATCGACAAATGGAATGAAATGCGTGAACATGAATATATTGTCGGTGGAAACACGTACTCCCCAAGCTTAGGATTTTGGCCTAGCTTGGTAATCACCATCCTTGATAGCCATCTGGTCCCATGTAGAAGTGTTGTGGCGACGACACCTGGGCATCCCACTCCTAGGGCTCCTCCTCTGCCACTTCCTAGTTGTTTCGGTAGGCAACAATGTCATCTGGCATGATCCTGTATCCGTTCCTGGCAATAGAATCAAACAAATCAGGTGCAGGCAACGGGATAATATCATGAGTAACCATGCTAAAAACTAAGTTGTAGCAGATACTATGAAAAGAATCAGCTACATCAATAAATTGAAGGGTAGCATAAATACCATCGTGTATCTTTCCCTTATTCATGTTAAGGTGCAGGCGACGTACAATGATAGCCCCTAGGCTAAAGTTTTGATCATTGTGTAGTGCATGGCATAGAATAGCTAGATCGGGGTCAATGAGCGCACCGACCTTCTCCCTAGCGGTTAAAAACTTAGCGATGAATACAGCAAAGTAATGCACAGAAGAAAACTGCAAACTAGTGGCAGTGGCATTTGACACGCCTCTTTCATCACCCACTGTCAAAGTGAGGAGAAATTCCTCAAATTGTGCTAGTCTTGGCTCTCTTAATTCCCTGTCAGAACGGATCTGACATATGTCACAAAAGTTGGTAAGCGGTATTTAATGGGTTTCAACATATAAATCAAACTGTACCTCATGAGGATTATTCTTACTCAAAAAATGAAAACTTTGCACAAAGGAATTTGCAAGGAGGTGGTGTTGGTCACACTCATCTGCGAGGAAGTCGGTCAGTCCAGCATTTGCAACAAATTGGGCAAACTCTTGATAGAACTCGGCCTCTTCCATAAAGGGATTATGCAGCCATTCGCATGGCCGCACCTCCGCCTTTCTCGGAGTGTTGAGGTCATTGTTCGACGATCCCCCAATGACTCCTTTAGCATTCCTCTTGGAGTAAAACATCCTAAAGAAACTCATCTTATTCCTATAAATAAATTTTTGAAAATTTAATTCTACAAAAAAATTATCAATAAAATTTTATAAGATTGATAGCAACTACACATAAGGATGCCTAGAGGCTATAACAAGCATTCAAACTACTTAGAACTCTAATAATTCAACTGCAATCCCATCTACAGCAGCACCAAGAGTAGCTAATCATTCTTAAATAAACTGCTAAATCAACAACTAATTGGAGCAATGGGGCAGTCACATACCAAGAAGCAATCCCCCAAAACAGTTTAGGAAACGGAGCTTTGAGCAAAGAGATCGAGATCGACGGGTTCATGAGCAAGAACACAAGAGTGAGAGCTATGGTCATTTTTTCTCGAGGTATGAGATGACATGGGCTAAAGAAGTAGGTGAGGGGACCCACATGGGGACCATAGCCCACCAGGCCGTGCCTGGGTTGTTAGTGTGCCTGGTGTCTTGTGGACACCCTGTGCAACCCCCTATGATGTAATTTGCACCAGAAACTCAAAAAATTCAGAAAAAATTGTGTTAAATTTTCAGGACATTCTGAGAACTTTTATTTCTGGGTCATTTTTTATTGCACGGAGAAATCAAAAAACAGGATAAACATGGCATTTTATTTCATTTAACTAACAAAAATAGAAAACCAAAAGTGGATACAGAAAGTTGTGTCTGCTAAATTCATCAACTTCATACCTCTCAAAAATTATCCATTAATAAGGTTGATCAAGTGTTATTAACAACCACTTTCGATTAGCATGAAACCGAAGAACTTTTGTAAAACACTAGGTTATCTCACCAGGGATATGCATATCCCCAACCATAAGTATATCATATTTATTTTTGGCAGTAGGTAGAGGTAGTTGAAATCTTCCAATAGTGAGTGTCGTTGAATTTTTAATAACATTTACACCATTCACTTGGAATTTTTTCTTCAGAAAGTGCACCATATTCTCATTGCCATTGAAATGAAA
This sequence comes from Hordeum marinum, assembly GCA_022496015.1. Lineage (NCBI taxonomy): Eukaryota > Viridiplantae > Streptophyta > Magnoliopsida > Poales > Poaceae > Hordeum > Hordeum marinum. The sequence goes on along the minus strand of CM039672.1, from coordinate 211,473,998 downwards.
AGTCACTTTGCTTTTATTGCAATCAATAACAGCCCCTTGTAGTATTCAAAAAGTGTCTACCAAGGATAATCGACATGTTGTCATCCTCGGGCATCTCAAGAATAACAAAGTCTGTTAATATAGTAACATTTGCAACAACAACGGGCACATCCTCAAAAATACCGATAGGTATGGCAGTAGATTTGTCACTCATTTGCAAGGATATTTCAGTAGGTGTGAGTTTATTCAAATCAAGTATTTTATATAAAGAGAAAGGCATAACACTACCACCAGCTCCCAAATCACACAAAACAATTTTGACATAATTTCTTTTAATGGAGCAAGGTCTAGTTGGTATTCCAGGATCTCCAAGTTTTTTAGGTACTCCATCCTTAAAAGAATAATTAGCAAGCATGGTGGAGATTTCAGCTTCAGGTATCTTTCTTTTATTAGTGATGATGTCTTTCATGTATTTTGCATAAGGGGCCATCTTTAAGATATCAGTTAAGCGGGTACGCAAAAGACTGGCCTAATCATTTCAGCAAAGCGTTCAATTCTTCATCATCATTTTTCTTAGGTGGTTTAGGTGGAAAAGGCATGGGTTTCTGAACCCATGGCTCTCTTTCTTTACCATGTTTTCTAGCCACAAAGTCTTTTTTATCATATCGTTTATTTTAGGTTGTGGGTTATCAAGATCAATAACAGGTTCTATTTCTACATCATTATCTGGTTCTTTATCATTATTTGGTTGAGTATCTTCATGAACATCATCATTATCATTATCATTATCACTAGGTGAATGTTCATTACCAGATTGAGTTTCAGCATTAGAAATAGGGACATCATTATTATCAGGAGGTTTTTCTATCTCGGGTTCACTAGAGGTATGCAAAGTCCAATCGTTTTTTTCTTTTTCTTTTTAGAAGGACTAGGTGCATGAGCATTAATTCTTTGAGAGTCCTGTTCAATTCAGGGTGTCCCTCGGGATAAAGTGGTTCCTCGGTCATTTTACCTCCTCTGGTTGCTACTCTAATAGCTAAATCATTCATATTATTATTCATTTCATTAGGCAATTCTCTTTGAGATTTAGTAACTTGTTCTAACTGGGTTTGAACCATAGAGGCATGTTTTCCTACACCTCTAACATCATTACTGATTCTGAATAACAATTCACTCAAGCAAGTAATCATATCATAATTATATTTGAGTTGTTTCAAAACATTTGCATTGAAGTGATCTTGTTTCCTAATGTAATTATCAAATTCATATAAACACTGACTAGGATGTTTATTATAAGGAATGTCACCTTCATCAAACTTTAATAAAGAATTTACCTCTATCACCTATGGAGGTGGTGGTGTGTCAAGGCCATGTATTTCTTCAATAGGTGGTAAATTCATAACATCCTCGGTTTAATAACTTTTTCCTTCATACATTTCTTTGCCTCTTGCATATCTTCAGGACTGAGAAATATGATACACCTGTTATTAAGAGTGGGTTCAAGTGGTGGTTTAGGGAGAGTCCAATCATCATAATTCTTCAATATATTATTCAGAAGTTCCTTTGCTTGTTCAACAGTTTGTTCCCTGAAAACACAACCAACACAACTATCTAGGAATAACCTAGAAGCATCAGTTAGTCCATTGTAGAAGATATCAAGTAGGTGATCAAGCAAAGCATTAAGCAATTGGAGAAGTCTCCTCCAAGCTTGTGGGATACTCTCTTCTTGAATTTGCACAAAGTTATATATTTCCTGTAAGGCAACTTGTTTCTTATGAGCAGGAAAATGTTTTTCACAGAAGTAGTAAATCATATCCTGGGGACTACGCACACAACCAGAAGCAAGAGTATTGTACCATATCTTAGAATCACCTTTTAATGAGAACTGAAATAATTTGAGAATATAGTAGTAGGGAATCTTCTCATCATGAGCAAAAAGGGTGGCTATATCATTCAACTTAGTAAGATGTGCCACAATAGTTCAGTTTCATAGCCATGGAAAGGATCAGATTCAACCAAAGTAATTAACTCTGGGCCGATAGAGAATTCATAACCCTTATCAATAACAAAGATAGGTGACGCAGCAAACTTAGGATCACATTTCATTCTAGCATTCTAAGTCTTTTCTTTATACTTGCATAGTAATTTCTTAAGATCATCTCTATCCTTACAAGCAAGGATGTCTTTATCTACTTCTCCATCCATAACATAACCCTCAGGTATCTTAGACAATTCAAATCTAGGAGAGCTAGGTCTAATAGGTGTTTCATAATTCTCTGTTTCAAGGACTTCATCAATTTTAGTAATTTCAGCAGTTTCAATAATTTCATTCTCTTTAGCTCTAGCAATTTGTTCATCAAGAAATTCACCTAGTGGCACGGTATCATCAAGCAAGGTACATCATCATAAGCATCATTCATAGGAGAAGTAGCATCATCAATAACTTATGACATATCAGGATTAATAGCCTGTGGTGGTGTTACAAGTCTACTCATAACAAAAGGTGAATCTAGTGCAGAGTGTGATGGCAAATCCATACCTCCCCTCATCTTAGAGGGAACGATCTTGGTTCTTGTATCCTTCAGATTCTTCATAGTGATAAATTGATATAAATCCCAAGTGACAGCAAAAATAGCTTTGCTCCTCGGCAACGGCGCCAGAAAAAGGTCTTGATAACCCACAAGTATAGGGGGTCGCAAAAATTTTCGAGGGTAGAGTATTCAACCCAAATTTATAGATTCGACGAAAGGGGAGCCAAAGAATATTTGCGAGTATTAGTAGTTGAGTTGTCAATTCAACCACACCTGGAGATTGAATATCTACAGCAAAGTGATCAGTAGCACAGTAATATGATAGTTTGATAGCAGGGGTGACAGCAGTAGTAACGGTAACACTGATATCAATGGTTTTGTAGCAAGTGTAACAATGACAACAGCAATAGTAACTTATGAAGAACAATAAGTGGAAAACTCGTAGGCACTCGATTGGTGTATTCGTTCGATGATATTCATCATATAACAGTCATAACCTAGGCCAACACAGAACTAGCTCCAGTTCATAAATATAATATAGGCATGTATTCTGTAAATAGTCATACATGCTTATGGAAAAGAACTTGAATGACATCTTTTGTCCTACCCTCCCGTGGCAGCGGGGTCCATAAGTAAACTAAGGGATATTAAGGCCTCCTTTTAATAGAGAACCGGAACAAAACATTAACACATGGTGAATACATGAACTCCTCAAACTACGGTCATCACCAGAAAGCATCCCAACTATTGTCACTTTGGGTTTTATGGATCATAACACATAAAAGGTGCATATGACTAGGCAAGATCGGATCAAGAACATAGATATAATGGTGATAAAATAAATGGTTCAGATCTAAAATCATGGAACTTGGGCTCTAGTGATAAGCATTAAGCATGGCAAAGTCATAGCAACATCAATCTCAGAACATAGTGGATACTAGGGATCAAGCCCTAACAAAAATAACTCGATTACATGATGAATATCATCCAACTCCTCCCTGGCCAGCAAGCCTATGAAGGAATTACTCACTCCCAGTGGGGAGCATCATGGAATTGGCAATGAAGGGGGGTTGGTGATGACAAAGACCAAAGATTCTCCTCTCCGGAGCTCTAAACGGGCTCTAGATGTGTCCTCCCGATGAAGAACGGGAGGTGGCGGCGGCTCCATCTCGTGAAACGTGATAAACTTTTACCTTGGTCTTTTTCTCCGGAAATGGGAATTTATAGTGCCGTAGTTAGGGTTAGCGGGGCCACGAGGTGGGCACAACCCACCAGGCATGCCTGGGGGGCTGGCGTGCCCTCGTGTATCGTGGCCAGCCAGAGCCCCTCCCCGGTGGTTCTTGGCTCCAATCTTTTTTATTTATTGTAAAATAATTGTCCAAAAAGTTACATTCGATTTCGAGAACTTTTATTTCTGCACAAAAACAACACTATGGTAGTTCTGTTGAAAACATCGTTAATCTGGGTTAGTTTCATTCAAATCATGCAAATTAGAGTCCAAACAAGATAAAAAGCGTTAGGAAAAGTAGATACGATGGAGACGTATCACATAGCTATTGATATATTTGCTCTGCATTGCAATTTTGTGAACCTTCCTCAACATTTTCGACATCTTGGACTAACATTTTCTTGAGTTTTGTGCACTTGTCCTAACCAAGCCACTCGATAAGGTTTACTTTGTAGGTGTGATTCAACCAGTCTGGTACCAATTCCATTATTCTATCAATTCACATTGAGTGAAAGGGATACACGGTCAACTTTAGGAAAAGGTAGCTTGGTATTATTTATCTCATTTCCCACCCACCTTTTCTCAAGTCTTATGATGGCTAGGCAAGTTACATCATCTCCAGTCTTCGACGACAACGACGGCATAAACAACTATGCCACCAAAAGTCACCTATTCGGACTACAACGATCAATGCAAGCTAAATTGTGTGACCACATTGAGCGAATCGCCACCAACATACGACACTTCAAAGCTCAGAAAAGAGACTACATCGACGACAAGTTGGACGCAAAGATGGATCAAATTTGACACATGTTTGCCAACTACAAGCCTTCTTCCCCTTCGTCATCTTCAAGGTGGAGATGTTCAAGTCACACATATCCGGAGTGACTATCCGAAGCAAGCATAACATGACAGTGTCCTCATCTTCGAGACAACCATCAAGACGATGTCAAGCCACAAGTGCACGAAGATGAAGAACATCATCGACTACCAGTTCAAACATGATAACATCACCATCAAGATGAAGACTCTCAAGTGGAGCACGCCAACAAGTCTCAACAAACACTACATCATGCTACGACCAAACTTCATGATCACAAGAGAAGACCGCACAACAACCGCCAACAAGGAGAAGCTTTGACACCAATATCAAGACGACTGACTACATGCAAGGGTGACACTTCCATCTTCGGAAGCACACCAAGCAAGATGGCCGAGCATGGGAATTCCCTTAGGTCATGGAGGCGAGCAACAAGGTGCCACATCACATGGCACTCACGCAAGGAGATGGCGACAAGATGGTCGATCTTGGGACCTTCTCATCGGCCAAGGCAGCGAGCAAGGACCTCTTCGACAACTTGAAGCCGGCGACCATATGTTACTCTTTCTCAGAGTCGAGCACCAAGGTCAAGTTTGTGGTTTTCTCTTTGGTCTTGGAGGAGAGTGATGAGTTTTCACACCCTAAGGCATTCATCTTCGAAGGCGTTATGGATGAGGAGGTCGTGAATCCTACTATCCCTTCAACCACGACGGTGAAAGGAGTTGAGCATCGAGACATTTGAACCTACATCTCTTGGACACCCACATATGACGAGATGCCCCAATTTGCATGTGAGGAGAGCCACTACCACATGAGTGACATGAGTTCCTCCACCATATGTGACATTGAGTGCATTTCCTATGAGAGGATGAGTGTGACCACCACTATCCCCACATACAAGAACAACCAAAATTCCTATGTGAGGTTGAGAGCTATCACCACCCTTTGAGTGAATCGACCAACAACATGAGTGAGAGCATCCTAGAGGGAGGGAGTGATCCATAACACTTAGTGAGTGAGGTAGTTGAGAGGGCATGTGAGGCCACTATGATTTATAACAACTTAACTTCTACTCCTATTGTGTCTTATTCTTTGGTGCTACATCTCTTACATGATCTCTTTGAGCATGATGGCCACGATGGATGATACGTCTCCAACGTATCGATAATTTAGGAAGCAATATTTACCTATAGAAGAATTGGTAGTGATGCTCATTGTTTCTTTACGTAGCAATGTTGCCTTGTTTCTTCTTATGTGTTGAGCTACTTATGTGTATCAGACCATGGGGGACATTTCCTGCTTCGGTCTTTTTCCCTTTTCAGTCTTTTTTGATCTTTTACATTTGTTTTTTCACTTATTTTGTTTTTGTGTTCTGTTTTCATCTTTTTTGTCCCTTGTTTCTTTTATTAATCCTATTTTTTGTCATGTTTTTTCTTTTTCATTTTTATTCTAATTGAAAAAATCCAAGCTCTCCTTTTGGGTGAATTTGTTTTTCTCGTGAGTTTTTAGTCAAAGAATCCGTGTGACTAGTTTTAAGTTAGGCTGCAACTTCATGTTTCCAAATGGAGTCCCAACAACAAGCTTTTCAAGTTAAGTTGGAACTGTAATTTTTAAAATGGGCCCAAGACGTTAAGGCTTGGAAAACAGATCACAACGATAGGTTTTCAACTGTGAGCTTTCAAGTCAGGGGTTGCAGCCGCAAGTTCTCAAGTGAGATCACAATAAAAAAATTTATATGGGGTCAGAATTGTATCAAATGGGGTCCCAACTAAACTATTCAAGTTGGCTCGCACATGATTTTTTGAGTGGGCCACCACTACAAAGATTCAAAGATGATCGCATATAGAAGTTTCAAAATGGGGTCGTAACTGCTAGTTTACAAGTCGAGCCACAAGTGCAAGTATTCAAACAGGTTTGTAACTGCAAGTTTTCAAATGAGGACTCAATTGCAAGTTGCAAGTTAGGTGGCAACCGTAACTTTTCATGGGTATATCAAGAGGAAGGAAGGGCGCAATTAAAACTTTTTTTAAGAGGGATCACAAGCGCAACTTATCGAGGGGCACAATTGAAATTTTTTAAGAGGGTCACATGTGCAAGTTTTTAGGGGAGTCACAATAGCAAGTTTCAGAAAGGGTTCCAATTGCAAGTTTTTGGCATACCCAAATGCAAGGTGCAAGGAGTATTGTTCAATCTTGTTCGCTGATATTGATTTCATTCTTTCATGCATCCTAAGTACAAAGAACATAAAAATAGCTAGTTTTTTGAAATAAAACAATCCTTTAGTCATTTGAAAATAGCATTACATCATTTGTGAGGAGTTTTACAATTTCACAAACAGGTTCCTCAAACCAATGTGAAGTCAAAGAAAATTTTGCTAATCTAGCTAGTTCATGAGCTACTTTATTTGCTTCTCTATTACAGTGTTTGAACCTCGAACTAATAAAATCACAAGCATAATGGTAACAATCATCGTAGATGGTTGTCGCTGCTCCCGCCGACTGCCCTCCATCTTGCATATTTTGAATCACCTCAAGATTATTTGAATTAATGATGAGGCAATTACAGCCCTACCTTTGTGCTAGAGCTAGACCAAACTTGAGGGCAAGAGCTTCTGCCGTTAGAACATCCGCACAATAGTCAATCTTCCCATTTCCTCCCGCAATGAACCTGCCTTTATCATCTCGTAGAACCGCGCCCATTGTTTCCTTAAGGAGGTCATGATCAAAAGAAGCATCAACATTAAGTTTAACAAACCCCCTGGGGGGACAAGACCAACCCCCTTTTCCATAGACGCCTTTGTGGATGATGCATTAACCTAGTTTGACGTAAGGTCTAGGATCCCCATGGAGATCTGTAATGCATTCTGCGATGCCTCCTTATATACTAGTTTTCGTCTCTCGCACCACAAGTACCACGCTATAATAGCGATCATCTCACGCACATCGTGATGGCCCAAAATACACATTTCTTGGTCTATCATAAGCAAAAGATAAGACAAGACCTCTTCTCCAGCGCGATCAATCTTGCACGCCCTAGTAATAATAGCATCCATCCCTAATCTCTTCCAAACCTCCTTGGCTTTACCACATAGGAACAACATATGTTTTGTATCTTCTATATCATCTGAACAAATAGGGAAAATGGGTGAAATCTTCATATGTCTATTTGCGAGAGTAACTTGACATGGGAGTGTGCCGTGAAGAGTACGCCAAATAAAAAAATTAACTTTTGCTGGGCAAGACAAATTCCAAATATTCCTCCAAATAGGATTAGTTGTTGTTCGTCCCATTCCATTGGAGTATCTTAATTTGTTTCCATATTGTTAATCCCACTCCACAGAATAGGTTGATCGAACTAAGAATCTACCATTCTTCGTGTAGCTCCACGCAATGAAGTCAGGCATATCAAATTGTGGGAGTGGAATTGAAAGAATCTGATGTGCGTCAATGGGCCAGACTGTTTGTATGATGAGGTCTTCATCCTAGCTATTCAGGGCAGGGTTAATCAGGTCACATACCTTAGTCAAAAGTTATCCCCCTTTAGGTGTCACTATTTTCCTTGTGGCACAATTGGGAATCTAAGAATCTTCCCAAATGTTAATGTTTCGCGCATTCCCCACACGCCAAATATATCCGCGTTTTAAAGATTCTATACCTGCCATGATACTTTGCCAAGTAAAATAAGACCCTTTCCTAAGCTTTGTGTTCAGTAAGTCCCCATCTGGGTAGTACTTAGCTCTAAGGATAGTAGCGCACAAAGAGTCAAGTTCATCAATTAGACGGCACACCTGTTTGGCTAGTAAAGCTAAGTTGAAAGAGTGGATATCACGAAACCCCATCCCTCCTTGATTCTTAGGTACACACATTTTCCATCAGGCCATCCAATGCATTCTCCTCTGGTTCTCCTCGTCTCCCCACCAAAAATACGCTATCGTGTCAATGATTCCTTTACAAAAAAATTAGGAATTTTAAAGACCGACATTGCATAGGTAGGTATGGCTTGGACAACCGCCTTGAGAAGGATTTCCTTTCCCCCAGCTGACAGTAGTTTTTCCTTCCAACGGCTAATTTTATTAACGATGCTTTCAATCAAGAATTGGAAGCATTCCGTTTTATCTAGCCCCACGATTGCTGGCAGACCCAAATATTTATCATTGAGAGCCTCTGTCATTATATTCAAAGTTATACACATTTCCTCTCTAATATCCATGTACGTGTTTGGGCTAAAGAATATACTGGATTTTTCAATGCTTACCAATTGTCCGGATGTCCCACAGTATAAATCTAGTGTCGCCTTCAACGCAACCGCACTATTTTGGTTGGCTTTCATCAGAATCAATGAGTCATCCACAAAGAGTAGATTTGTGATAGACGAAGCATTCCTACAGACTTTGACTCTAGAAATATTTCCATTTTCCACTGCCTGTGTGAGTAAGGCATTCAGACCCTCTATACATAATAAGAATAGATATGGTGATAGCGGATCTCCCTGCCTCAGATCCCTAGTAGGCTTAAAACTCTCACTTTCCTCCCCGTTAATTTGCAACTGTGTATTCGATAGTTGAGACGCATTGCATAATGAGGTTCACCCAATCTTGACGGAAACCCAATCTTAACAAAATCTCCTTCAAAAAAGACCATTCAACTCTGTCATAAGCTTTGTGCATATCTAGCTTGATAGCGCATAGACCTTCTCTACCTTCCCTTTTGTTCTTATAGTATGAAAACACTCGTACGCCACTAAAATTTTATCCGTTATCAGTCTAGCAGGCACGAATGCACTCTGGGTTGGGCTAATGATCTCTAGTAAAAAAGCATTTAGCCTTGAGGCCACCATTTTTGCAATAACTTTATATACCACATTGCATAAGCTGATGGGTCTAAATTGGGTTACCTTTGTTGGGTTATTAATCTTTGGAATCATCATGATCGCCGTACCATTCCATCCCGCCAGTATAGTACAGGTATTGATTGCTTGTAGGACTTCTTCAGTTAGATCATCCCCTAACATCGGCCAAAACCTTTTATAGAAAATTGCATGGAGTCCATCTGGCCCTGGAGCTTTTAGATCCCTGATCTCAGATATAGCTTTACGAACGTCTTCGGATGTATATGGGCGCACAGTATGTTATTCATTTCAGTGGACACCTTTCTACAAACAAGGGATATGACTTCTTGATTCGGATTCTGCACTTCTCACGTGAAGAGCTTGAAAAAATATTTCGTGACGTGATCTTTCAGCTCCTTATCTTCTCTCCAGGCCCCCGAATCATCTAATAGCTTCTTAATAATATTTATTTTTTCCTGGCTGTGGCTGCATTGTGAAAAAAAGAGATATTACGATCCCCATGCATCAACCAATACCTCTTTGTAACCAGAAGATCTCCTCTTGATCCAGCAGGTTCTCTATTAGCACGATAATTTCCTTTTGACGACAACAAGATTCCGTACTCAAAGGACCACGCCTCAATCTCTCCAACTCCTTCTTTAGTTTATTTATAAAAAATAGCTAGTTTGTTTCTACTAAAAATGAACAATGTCAAAATGTTACACAATTCTATTAATATCTCGTAGTACTTAGTAGTGCACATATGTCATTGCAACTAACCTGGCAAGGACTAGCCATCATTTTTTGTGTCGTTGTTGGTTTGATCCTCGCTCCAATTGGTTTTATTTTTCACTTCTCTAAAGTACGTTATTAGGCTAGCTAACGGGTCAACACGGGAATTTCTCCAAAACATGTTACTAGGCGGCGAACGAAAATAAGCTACAACAACAATAGATGATGTCAGGTGAATGAGACTAAACTATATCCCAAATCACTAATTAAGCAGTATTATTTCGAAATGTCAATCCCATCTACTCTAGTAATAATAAGTGATGTACTGCATGTACGGCATTTTTCACAACTTGGAAGCTTTGTATTTTTTGGTTGATTCATTTCTTCAAAACGTTTTATCTCTATATTGTGTGTCCGAATCACAAATTGTTTCCTCCGTTGCATTTCTCAAGTCGATATTTTGAAAACTAGATCCATGTTAACAGGTTTGGACGTTTTAAAAAAACAAGAAATCAAAAAGGAAAATTAATAAAAACCGAAAACTAAAAACCAAAAGCACATGTGTGCTTCACATCGAAGCACTACTAGGAGAAAGACTAGTAGTAGCGCGGGAGCCTGTGCTACTAGTACGGTGCTACAACTAATTGTTAGCAGTACTGCCATTTGCCCAACGCTACAGCTAAAGTTTAGCGGTAGCACCTCTTAACCGGTGCTACTGCTAACTAATAATAACATCACTAATGTAACTAGCAGTATCGCTGGTGGGTCCCATGTAGCAGCAGTGTCATTAGTAAGCAGAAGTAGATGGGTTTATATATATATATATATTGATGACAACTTGAGTTCAAACAGATAATCAGACTTCAAAAACCTTACAAGTCCAGTCCGAACTGCTAGATCGAGACCAATAATCTTACTACAATACTATTAATCTTACTACAATACTATTAAACCTTAAACTAGAGCTTAATCTTACTACAATACTATTAATGAGAAGAATCTAGTGGTGGTGGGGGCATTCTCGGTGGAAGTATCCCCACAACACTTCCCCATCGGGCTCTCTAAGCCGGGCACGAAGATGTCACTTGTTGTAGATCCCATTCCATAACCAAGTGGGGACTACTCTGAGGAGGCATCCGAGCATGCTCTGCAACCTTGGCCTCCGAGAAGATGACGTCTGCCGTCCATTTTAGTTATGTTTCCACATTAGTCTTGCACATATTGACTTCATACTCCCAGTTAGTATAGCGAATCTCCCGGAACATATTATCCACCTCTTTTAGCTCCCTTATACTTTCTCTCCATCCGAACACTGCATCGTCAATCCTTTTTCCCCACGCCACCAACTGCCTCCGCCACTCTAACTCCTCTTCACGAGAACGTCTAGGAGACATGGGAATCCCTGTAAATTTGGCATGACATATGCTTAACAATGGACATATTAAGTAGACATCACATAGAACAAATATCATGAAGAAATCAAATCCATAGGAGCAATGGTTTAGATGCAATCATCCACCAAAGTGTGCATGTTTAAACATTTTTTCTATGGTTACGATGCGAAGCACCTTTGTAATACAATTTACAGCATGTGGATGAATTCTGATATGCATCTGAATGCATCCATCCATCCATCTAACCATCTAAATGCATCCATTCATCTAAATGCATTCATCAATCCATCTAAATGCATCTGTTCATCTAAATGCATCCATCCATCCATCTAACCATCTAAATGCATCCATTCACATCCATCTATCCATCTAAACATCTAAATTTCATCCATCCATGGATGGAGAAGAGTAAGAGTGGGAGAGATGAGGGAGAGGGGGAGATACTGCTGCGCGGATCGCCGGGATGGGAGAGACCCATCGCGTGGGGAGGGCCGGGACGGGGAGCCACCGCGTGGGGAGGGCCAGGGTGGGGAGGGACACCGCGTAGGAGCCGCCACGTGGGGAGGGTCGCCGCGGTGGAGCGGTAGCACGGGGATGTGGGAGCGCCGACGCGAGGAAGATCTGAGAGTGAGGAGTGAGGGGCTGGGGGGAAGATGATAAGTCGAGGGGATCGATTAGCAGTAGCGCGGGGACAGGAAGACTGCTACTGCTACGCTTTTAGCAGTAGCATTGCTCTCTGGCAACCGCTACTACTACCGGTCACCCACGTCGGTCGGGATGGGACCGATTAGCAGTAGCGTCGGTTCAAGGTCCAACACTACTACTAACAGAATACCTATATCGCCTTTCTCTAACCGCGCTACTACAAATTAGCAGTAACGTCATCCATTTAACACGCGCTACTGCTAAAATCCTATCTCTAAGAATTCTCCTAGTAGTGAAGCATGTTTGTGATTTTCACTTTTCCAAAATCACAACCGTGATTCACGCAGAGGCAGAGCTATGCTTCATAGTGAAGCACAACTGTGTTTTCCTCACTAGGTGCTTCAACGAAAACAATCTTTTTAAAGTAAAACCAAGCAAACCTAAAAATAAAACAGAAAAAACTATGTTTCAGTGGGTGAGCCCAACATGCAACACATGATAGTGGCTGCGCGCACCACTTGGCATGGCATGTGCGCCCCCGAGCGCCCGCCTGTAGCCCAAATCAGAAGGTTCCCTTTAGTTAGTTGCTCCCAATTATATCTAATCTAAATGAGCGAATGAAGGATCTCCACTCCCTTATATCTATACGTTGATCTGCGTTTGGCACTCCGAGTTATATCTCAACCTAGCAGGCTAGCGGCCAGCTAACAATACTGAAACCAACTTTTCAGGCAAACTGAAATTAGCTAATAAAGTTTTTTTTGAAGTGTAACTAGGGATTTTATTGATCAACCAAAGCCGAAGGAATACAAATAATGTCTGACAGGTTCCCTAGCCACAAATGGCGCCCAGTAGGGAGAGACAAGGCTGCCTTTGCCAAGGCATGAGCCTCAAAATTTGCCAAGTCTCTAACTCTAGCTTTAACTTCCTGAATTACAAAAGCATATGAGGAAGAACACGCGGCCCCATTAATATCCGAAACAACCTGTATGAAATCCGAGGCTATTATCACATGTGTCAAGAGAATATCTTAAGCCAAGGCAAGCGCCTCATTGCACGCTTGAGCTTCCAAACTTGGGGCGTAGACTAGGCCATCAAAAACCACCGCTGAAGAACCCAGATAGTTGCCCTCTTTATCCCGGCAAACAGCAGCTGAAGCACCAATTCCCCCTTGGCGAGAGATGGCCCCATCTGCATTGATCTTCATCGCATCTTCTCCCAGCGGGATCCATCTGTGTGGTCTTGATATAGCTGGTTGTGTAGGTCTCATGGGTGCACGGTTGGTAGCAATCTCCAGCTCCTCCAAGTACCTATTTACAAAACTCATCGTGGAAAGTGGGCTTTGAAATTCGTCGTCGTGAATCGCTTTCCTTCTAGCCCACATGGTGACGAGCACCCTTGCTAGGTCATGTTGATTCAAAGTGTCAAACAGCCAAAACAACCAGAGCCTTGCATCTTCACTCCTGTTTGATATCACATGCTCCAGAGTCTCCTCGTCTCCTAGCGCCCAAACACATCGTGCCATCCGGCATTCAAACAAGGAATGACGCCAAGAATCCACCTCCTCATCGCAAAGTCCACAAGCCGGTGATGTGGCCATGTTACGCTCATTGCGGACTGCACCAGTAGGTAGCGACATTTGTGCTAATCTCCATACAAAAACCCTTATCTTCGAAGGGACTTTAACCTTCCATAGTTGAGAACAGGACTTACTTTCAGCTTCCACATTTGAGTGGCTCGTTCTGTGCTCTAACCAATCCTCTCACTGGTGTTTGATGCCGCTAATCATCTTGTATGCTGAGCGAACGGTAAACACCCCTCGCCTATCATAGTGCCATGCCCAGAAGTCATGTTGCACTCGGAAACTTAAAGGTATATTCATGATGATATCCACATCCGTACTGACGAAATGCTCATTCAGAGCTTGTTTATTCCATGTGCGTGTTGTTGCATCAATTAACTTTGAGACAAGTTGCGGCAGATCAGGTGATATGGTGCATATGGGTTTCAACTTATAGTCACGAGGCAACCAGTTGTCCTCCCATATGCGGGTGTCCGAGCCCGACCCAATCCTCCTGATTAATCCCTGAACAAGAAATTCTTTCCCTTCCATCAACGATCGCCAAACTTGGGAAGGATGTGCGCCTAGTGCTGCATCAAGTATGTTGTTGTCCGGGTAGTAACAAGCTCGTAGAACTCGATCACTTAATGATTCAGGATCCTGAAGTAGCCACCATACTTGTCGGGCTAATAAAGCCAGGTTAAAAAGCTCAATGTCACGGAATCCTATTCCACCCATGTTTCTTGGTTTACACATGGTCTTCCAAGAAACCCATGCTAGCTTCCTCTAACCCCATTTATTGCCCCACCAAAACTTCCGGAGAAGGCCGTTTAAGTGTTCAATTAGTCCTTGGGGCATCTTGAAACATGACATTGAGTAAGTCAGGATGGATTGTGCTACCGATTTGATAAGCACTTCTTTTCCACCAGCTGATAAACATTTCTCCATCCAGCCTTGGATGTGTTTCCAAATTCTGTCCTTCAAGTATTTAAAGCTTCCATCCTTGTTTTTACCTACATCCGTCGGCAGTCCCAGATATTTCTCTGATAGTGATTCATTGTGGACATCTAGAACATCTTTTATCTCTTCTCGTGTGGCCTCTAACACCCCCTTATTGGAAAAAATCGAGGATTTGTCAGTGTTAATACGTTGTCCCGAAGCATCACAATACATTCTCAGCACCTCCCGTACTAGTGCAGCGCTCTCACTATTAGCTTCAAAGAACAAGAGACTGTCGTCTGCAAAAAGTAAATGGTTGATTGCTGGAGCAGAATTTGCCACGGACAGGCCTCAGACCCCAAAACCTTGGGCCTTTAAAATACACGAGAGACCTTCAGCTGCTAATAAGAATAAGTACGGGGATATGGGATCCCCTTGTCTCATTCCCCTCGTTGGCCTAAAATCATGTAGACTACCACCGTTAAAAAGAACTGAAAAAGTGACTGATGACACGCACCTCATAACCATCTCTATGAACCGTGGACTAATGCCCATCTTCAACATTACTGCTTTCAAATAAGGCCACTCAAGCCTATCATATGCTTTCATCATATCCAACTTCAGAGCCACGAAACAATTTGCTTTAACTCTCCTAGTCTTCATATAGTGTAGGCACTCATAAGCCATTATGAAATTGTCCGTGATAAGACGTCGAGGCACAAAAGCGGATTGCTCCTCAGAAATTACCTCGGGGAAAATAATCTTCAGCCTGTTGGCTAAGACCTTTGACGCGATCTTATAGATCACGTTGCAAAGACTTATAGGACTAGCTATTTTGGGAATAAGAACGATGAACATATGGTTAATATCCTCCGGTGAGTCCTCTCCATTGAGCAATCTTATGATCACGCTAGTTACATCATCACCACAAAGCTCCCAGTGTCTCTGAAAGAAATGCGCCGGGAAACCATCACGCCCCGGTGCTTTTGTTGGGAATATATGAAAAAGTGCCTCTTTAACTTCTTCTTTTGTGTATGGAGCGTTGAGTCTGGCATTCATATTACCATCAACTCTAACAGGAATGTGTGACAAAACTTCCTCTATGCCAATACACCCTTCCGATTTGTACAAGTTTCCATAAAACTCATTCGTCATCTCAGCCATCTCCTCCGAGTCAGAAGTGACCGTCTCGTCCGGCTTCTGAAGCTGCGTTATGGTGTTCTTGGCCCTTCTAGCGCTTGCTTTTCTCTGGAAGTATTGTGTATTGTTGTCGCCCGCGGATAGCCATTCCATGCGTGATCTTTGTCTCATCATAATCTCCTCTTGAAAAGACAGGTCAACAATCTGGTCCAAAACCTTTTTCTCTTCCGCTCCCGGCTCAACACGAATCGGATCCTCTCTAAGAGCGGTCAGCTGCTGCCGCAGCCTTCGCAGCTCTTGTCGAACTGAACCAAAAAACAGCTTGCCCCATTGTTTCAAAGCAGTCCCTACCGAGGTCAGCTTGGCCGCTAGCTGAGCCAGAGTTGCCGCTAGCTGATCCCGATCCTAGGCCTGCTGAAGTGTATCACCAAACCTATCATCCCTTTTCCACATGCATTCATAACGAAAAGGCTTCTTCAACGCAATTCTTTGATTGCATGCCTCCAGTTCATTGATCAATAAAATTGGGTTGTGATCAGATTTTGCTGTTGTGAGATGCTCCACCGTAGCGTACGGGAACAGAGCTAGCCAATTAGCGTAGACAAAACTCGGTCAAGTCTTACCCTACAGTACTCTCCTCCCACAATTTTCTTCTCAATAGTCCAGTCCAATCCTTTATACCCGAGGTCCGCTAGCTCACATACATCAATTGCTTCTCTGAAGCTTTCTATTTGCGCACTATCTCGCTCATTTGGACCCATTTGTTCCTCTGGCCTTAGAATTTCATTGAAATCCCCCATGCAGACCCATGGCAGTGCATTCTCCCCACGTAATATTTTCATGGTATCCCATGTCTTGTACCTCATACTCATGTCTGCTACACCATAAAAACAAGACAAACGCCACGGGTCCTTCCCCGACACTTTCACCACTAAATCAATATGATAACAAGAATAAGTCTTTATTTCAAGATCAACATTATTTTTTCAAAACAAACATAAACCTCCACTCCTACCACTACTATCCACTCCAAACCGACCTAAAAAACCTAAAGTACCCGCCAATCCTTCCACCCGGTACTTCGCCAACTGTGTCTCCACAATACAAAGCACCGTCGGTGCACACGCCTCCGCGAGATCATGGAGCTCTCGAACCGTCGCGGGGTCGCCAATCCCGCGACAGTTCCAACACAAAAGCTTCATTGGGCTCGGCGGTCCTCCTCGAGGGAGGCCGCCCTCTCAACATACACTACATCTTCCTCCTGAAGCCTACCATCCTGCTTCCTCCTCTTCACAATCGGGTTTCTCCCAGCGGTTGTAGAGGCCGCCTGGTGTGCACCGCTCCTCCATTCTCCAGAAATAAAACCGTTTCAGCCACCTTACC
Source organism: Hordeum marinum (assembly GCA_022496015.1). Lineage (NCBI taxonomy): Eukaryota > Viridiplantae > Streptophyta > Magnoliopsida > Poales > Poaceae > Hordeum > Hordeum marinum. Next base: position 211,456,819 of record CM039672.1, on the reverse strand, counting down.
AGAGGGGTTAGGGAGGCCTTGCCTTCTCACATTGACTGACCCGTCTGCACACGAGTCTTTTGCGAGCATTCGGATTCACCTCTGAGCTGGCATGTTGCGTGTAATCCATGGTCTGTGTTCCTCCGTACTCCCCCTCAACACCCCTCCTATCTCCCTCCCTGTCTCCTCTACCCTGTCTACCGCCTCTACCTCCTCTTCCACCTAAACCTCCGAACCTACCTCCTCTTTCCCTACCTTCCATACTGCCCCTTCCTCCTGTCATGTAAGCCAGCTGATCCGCGCTCCACAGAAGCCAGTCGCCCCATTCACATGTGTGCGGGTCATGAATTCCGTCCCCGCATTCCTCCACTGCGTGTCCCATCAAACCGAAGAAGTAGCAAAAGTATACCAACCTCTCATAATAAACAGGATATTTTTTCCCTCTTTTGTAGTGTAATCGGAACAAACCGCACGAGCGATGTATCAACATCCACATAAACTCTTACTCTCAAAGTGCTTGAAGGGTTGATCTTGATCTCATTGACAGACACTATGAAAGGTGGTTCCCCAACCTTGGTAGCTACCTTTTCTGCTAGCTCTTTCTTGGTGTCAAACCATCCGGCAAACCCTTAATTCGAGCCCATACAGGAACTTTATTCAGCTTGTATTCTGCCACATCAGTGAAACCATCATATTCCTGTATTATCACCGGAGCATAACAAAAGATCCATGGCCCCCCATCCATAATCCGCTTCCAATCGCCAAGACAGTGGCACTGGAACAAAAGGAGGTTGGGTCCTTTGACATTAAAAGTCACGCCCTGCGTAGCCGCCCAGGCATTCCGCATCTGCCTCAATAGCGCCGCATGGCTGAAAGGTTTGGTGGTATGGACACGAAACAATCCTAGCCACCTCACTCCCTTGATCAATTCCTCTACCTCCCCTGACATGTCGTGGTCATCCTCCTCCTCTCCGTGCAGCTTCATCCCAGCAAATTTGTCCTCCAGATCCAGTTCCGGGCCGTAGTAATCCCACTCTTCCTCTTCCTCCTCTACATCGTCTCCATCCCCACTTCTGCTGCCTCCTTCTCCACCCGACGATGGGACTTTGCTAGTCGCCCCTTCCATTACCTTATTGAGTTCTCCGCTCTGCCTCCTGTCCACTGGATCACCTCCCGCGCTCACCTCCGCCTTCATCTTCTCTACTTCCCCCCAAACCCCTGCTGGCGGTGGATTCACCATGCAAAACGAGCCTCGGACCCTTGGTCTTGATGTTGATCCCCCCGACACCCGATCGACTCGGCTGTTGTGGGTTTTTACGTGGACTCCGACGTCGCCGGAGAAGGATAGGTGGAACCCTAGATCGCCTCTAGCGGAAAACGTCGCTCTTGGCGGCGACTCACTACGACCTCCATCCTAGTCGTAGATCATCAGCCAATAAAGTGGTAGATAGAAGGCGCGCTTCATGAGCTGGCCCAAGGTGAGTAGCTTGACTGTCCGGCACGCGGTACTAATCGCGAATGCTATGTATTACTCATAGTGAGCAATACAATAGCACTCGCCCATGTTAGGTCCCACGTGGGTCAAGGCCCAAACTACTAGAAATATATTTTTCTTTTTCATTTTTAATTCACAAATTTATAAAACTCTTAAAAATTTGTCGAAATTGTTGTAAATTTCAAAAATTGACTGTTTTTGAAAAACAATTTGGGGTATCACAATAAGTAATGTTTTTCTAAGTTTGTTTGTGTTTTTTGAAAAATGTTCACAAATTCAAAAACCGTTAGGAATTTCTAAAAATGTAAAAAGAATATGTATTTTAAAAATGTGTTAGTGCCTTTAGAACTATTTGAAATTACAAAAAAGTTGGAATTCTAAAATTAGTTCATAATTTTCAAAAACGAGATTTCACTTTTTACACATTTGTTAAAAGTTATTTGGGATTTAAAAAATTGTTCATGTTATCTAATAACATTGGGAATTAAAAAATCATTATTTCCAAACTTGGTTTGTTTTTGAATTTACACCCTTTTTTGAATTCTTGTTTTTTTCAAATGCGTGAACACATTATTAATTCTTGAACATTTTGGGAATTCATGTTTTTAACTGAAAATTTAACGAGCAATTTTTACTTCATGGACATTTTAAAATGCATGATTATTTTAAATTTCAAGAACATTTTTGGAATCCACAAACATTTTTTTTCAAATTGGCAAATATTTTTGAATTCATGATTGTTTTCAAATCTTCAAATAATTTTTTATATTCTATATACCTAAGAGATCCATCCCCACTAACCTATTTATCTAAACAAGCAGCCTATCCACGTCACATGTCAGCAAAACGGCGAGAGATTTTTTTAGCTCCATGTCCTGTTTCACCACAAATAAATCGTTCATTCGCTTCCCCGATTTCTTCGCATCCTTGCATTTCCTATTCCGCCTCCCGTAACAAATCAATCAAGGGATTTCCTCATCCGCGGTTATTACTCCCTCAACTCTCTTTTCTCGCAAGGCTACATCTCTCTCGATGCCCCCATCTGTCTCTTTGTAACTCAAGATGCATGGGGACGCACCACGCCTCTGCTCTCACCTCAATCCAAGGGCGGAGCCAGGATTTGAGTATAGGGAGGCCAAATCGGTAAAACAACTATCGAGTTGTATCATAATAATGTGTTGCTTTGGACGAAAATAGAAAAGAATAGCTATATTTATATTATTTTACAAGAGACTACAATTCTCAATAAGATTAAGAAATCTGTATTCTTCAAACGTTCGGATCTTGGGAATCGATACGAACGACCCAGCAACCGCTTCCTTTTTTCTCTCGGTAACCGTTCTTCTTCCGATTTTCTCCCTCCTTCCGTTTGACTTCCACAACCTTGCCTTATCTATCGTACGTAATCCTGATTCCTTTTTTGGTGCTATTGTTTTTTTCTTCGTGTTGTTGTTTTAAAACGGCAAAAATTAGCGTGTTGGGATGGCTTTGATCCCACAACCTCCTGCATGAATTCCCATCTTAATAACCAACTAGGCTACGCGACTTTGTTGTTTACAGAGAATTTATACTCTCCTTATACCTTTCTGAAAACAAGACTGGAAAAAACAATCAACTGCAAATCTGAACCAACAACCTCACTAGTGTGGTTTTAAAAACTATGTAGATAAATTTCATCCATTTTTGCATGATCCACACTGGTTCATTGTAGGACTGGTAATTCAATAGAAATAACATGATAATTTACACACCATAGACCTGATAACTAACACAAACCCCATGATAACTTAGACCTAGGGAAAAAGTTGTCGGAAAAATTCCTCGGTAACTTTTGTATAAATACTATGGTAATTTACACATTGCATACCTGATAACTTATATATAAACACCATGATAACTTTGTAAATACCTAATAACTTACATAATAAACACCACAGTAACTTTGACTGGAATTTTTTTTCTTCGAAACATACCTTGATAACTTCTGCGTAAATAACATGTTAATATACGTACTGTAAACATGATAGTTCATGTACAAACACTGTGGTAACCTTTGACCGAGGGAAAAAAGTTGTTAAAAACTTACACCGATATGTTATGTGCAGAAAGAATGGTATATTTACATATCATATAGTTAACAACTTGCACTCAAACACCATGGTAATTTTTCACCGAGGAAAAAGTTGTTGAAATATAGCCCGATGATTTTTTCTGTAAAGTTATCATGTTGCCCATGCTAAACTTACCATGCTTCTCACGCTCTAGTTATCAGCCTTTCAACGATATAGTTATCAATCTTACCATGCTATTTGTTACCAGGGTGGTAATGTTGAACTTATCAATCTTATCATGCTAAATTTACCATGCTTCTCATGTTCTAGTGACCAACCTTACCATGCTATTTGTTACGAGGGTGCTAATGTTGAACTCGTCAACCTTATCATGCTAAAGTTATCATGCTTCTCGTGTTCCTGTTATCAGCCTTCTAATGATATAATTATCACCTTTTTATCATATTCATTTTTATCATGGCGCTAATGTTGAAGTTACGAGGATGGTCATGTCATAGTTATCACGTTGCTTATGTCAAAGTTATCAAGACTATTTTTTTGCTAATATGGTAGACAAAATAATAGTTGAAATCCCCTCGTTTATGTATTGTGGGCAACAAAAAAAGTTGACAAATTGGTCTGAGTTCAGTAGCTTTTGAGGTGGCCTGAGTTCAGTTCCCCTTCTAAGCACTTTATTCCTTTTTCTTTCCTACCTAGAATAATTAATATAAAACTGTACTAGTAAAGAAAACTGTGAACGAGGGCAGGAATAAAAAGCGGTGGGAAGAAAATCAGGGAAGCGGGATGAGAGGAAGGAACGATGGAGCGGGATGAGTGGGAGGATCGTTCGGATCTTAGGAAGTTAGTGTTGTCCATAAGATTAATAGAATAAAAAAAGGATCAAATATCCCGTTAAAAATAGATCAAAGATATTAGTAATTTCATCATAAAAGAACATCGTATTGCATGTAGTGATGCATGTCTCACAATCAAAAGAATTAAATCAAATTGAAAATAAATATTCGAAGCATATAAGATGGAAGTTGAGAGAGATTGATTACAACATCCATTAGAGCATGGTTAATAATACAGCCAACTGCTGGCTATAAGATGTTGCCATGTCATATATAACCAACACATGCATTCACTCATACGACAAGGTTGGCTATAAGATTAGTACTTTTTCTCATCTTCTCTTTATCACTTTCTTCACATTTATTGCATCTGTCTAGGAGCGCACATATAGTCTGGCTCTTGCATGAGAGCCCACTTCCCTTATTTTTTCATGTCTCTCTCCTCCACATAAGCAAAAGTGTCATGTTAGCGAGCTTTATAGCATACTATTGTACTTGCTCTCGCAACACTCACATCGCCTGATTCAGTTTGAATCGAAACCGATCGAGAGAAGGGAGAGCAGGAAATAACAAAGCGGCGGCGGGCATCCCTAATTTTCTCTTAATGAGTCTAGGGTGTAGGACTCTAGGAACGGAGGTCGTAGTCTACAGTGGGCCTTCTTACGAGCCTTTATTTTTTGTTTGTTATGGTTCTACGTTTGAGTCAGGGGGGCCAAAGTACGTGAAACCAGCCAATTTATCGCTAATTCCTTCTGCCGCCTCCATGCGCCTTGCCGTGGGTTAATGGTTGCTGACAATCTACCGCACGCAGTTCATCTACCGCTCTTAACAAATTGATGTGGTCGGTTGCCCTGTTGATTCGAGCTCCGCCTCTGCCCCAATCCTGCTGATGCGACTGCATCTTCTTCCCCATCAGCGGGATACTCTCTAATATCACCGTTGTGGTGACCCCGACTCATAAGTCGTGATCACCGAATGCACTTATACAGTGATCCCAAAGATCAATGCTCACTGGACACACAGAAGCTGAATAACAAGAGTCTTACATCCACATTTAGCGTCTTACATAAATAAAGACCATGAAGGTCTAGTCTTACATAGATAGGGCCACAAGGGCCAAACATTTAAATAGAACAAGCAGTGGAAATCTTGATCAAAAGCGTGAACTCATGTCATCTGCCTTAAACCTATAGGCATTCTAACTGGGAAGCATCCTAGTTCGCATGTTCATCACCAACGAACTCTTCAACGTACTCCTGTTCTTCCATGCCTGGCCAATTAAATAACCAGTGGTAAGCCAATGAGTACTTTGAATGTACTCGCAAGCAACCTAAATTGTGGAACAAGGTAATAACGATGTATGATGTAGCACTAAGTAGATAATTTGCGGAAAGCTAATATTTAATGCAATGACATGATCAAGTAATTAGGTAAGCATGCATCAGCAGTTGGCAGATACCCATATGAACAAGTTACAGATATCATCATAAGCAAGGTTGAACACCTCATGTTCATTCATCACCTCAAGTCATCTGACTTGTCCCAAATGTCACCTCTGTGTCATCCACACACACACCAAGTTTGCGAAAACATCCGGACGCAGTTTAAGAAGGACCTCCAACTGTCCATGACCGTGGACACGGCTATTCGAATAGTTTTACACTCTACAGAGGTTGCACACTTTACCCACAAGACTCGAGAAACTTCCGTGTCATCCATGACTCATGGTACATCACATATCCGAGGTAAGCACCCGAACAATGCCTTCCCCTAGCGATACTAAACAAAGAGTCCACTCGATTGGTACCCAGCCCACATGATGTACATCACTCGTAGCATCCATGCAGGGACCCACGGTTTGCCCGGTGCCTATGAAGACAGCGCATGATCATCCATACCGGCACGACCTCGTATCGAGAGTGACCACGCCACTCCCGCCACTAGTAATGCGGGTTCCTTGCCAGTACCTACCAAAGTAATCAACAGAGCCCCGTCCCATAAGGGGTATTGTGGTTGCGCATGTAAGGTTGGGACAGTCAGCAGATCTTACAACTCTCTGTTTTGAAAACACATTCTCAACTTGTTATGGTACACCACTTCTTTCTCAAGTGCTCACCCAACTCATCATTATCTCCCTCGGGCATTAGTGGCACCCGACGGGGTTTTCGAAAAGTCTTTAAAATCATCTCTTTCTTTCCACCACGATGGATAAACCAGATCACACTTGCGTAGCATCTACTAGAATCCTATCTACACCCACCCGCATAACCCTCATAAGGTGATAGGGTCATGCACGATGCAAGTGTCAATGGTAAAAGTGTCGGAAGCCACCCATCGGAGTGGTCACTACTCCACATGATCAAGTATAACGAAAGTAAAGTGTTATATGACATGCACTAAAAATGGTTTCTTAACATGGTCAAAGGGTTGCTTGCCTGGCTCAACAAAGTCCTCGGGGTCTTCAAAGTCTTCGGGTCCAACTTCCTCGTCAATAGCGCAATCTATCGTCACGAAAAAATAGCGATAAAAATAAGCATCACACAAAAATAGAGCACACAAAGCTAATATTAAAAATGCTACCCTACTCTGGTAAATACTAAAAACTATATTAAAAATATTTGTTTAAGATTTTGTTATGAAATTTTTTTTGAAACTATTTAACACAGGCAAAAAGATGCCTAATTTAGGTTTTAAAATAAAACAGTATATAAAAGATTTTCAAAAATTTACACAAAAGGCACTATTAAATTCTAGGGAATATTCTAAGATTTTAGGTGAAAAAATTATTGGATTTGGAGTTATTTTCTGGCCTGGAATTTTTGGAAGCAATGGGGAAAATGGAAAAAGAAAAGTGGTATTGTGCCCTCTCGGGCCACAAGCACCGCAGCAGAACCGGCCCAAGGCAAGACGACGCACACGGCAGGTTTAATTTTAAACCTGCCTGCGGGGCCAACCTAGCAGTGAGAGGGGGAAGGGTGAGGGTATGACAGGTGGGCCCCACCTATCATCCCTCATCTCGCGACAGGGAGTAGAGGAGGCTCATCGGCGGGGTTTCGGGCCACGGCGGCTCAAGCGGAAGGCATCAGCGTGCTCAGGGGCTTCCCGCACGTCGGTGGCTGGTCAAGGCGGCCACCGGGGCTGAGGGAATCGCCGGTGAGGGGGAAACCCGCACGGTGGCGAGGGTTTGGCTCGGGTCGAGCTCCCGACCACGAGGACGAAGAGGCTAGGCACGGGAGAGCGGCTGAGGGAAGGAGGGAGCGAGAGGAGAGCAGCGGGTGCTCGGGGGAGGGCTTTTATAGCCAGGCGTCTGTGCACCGTGGGCGTGGTGCGCCGGTGAGGACGGGGTGCTCACTGGAGGGCGCGAGGAAGGGAGAGAGCGAGTCTGGGGCGTTCATGGAGTCGGTCTAGGCCAGGGGGAGAGAGGGAAGAGGCGAGGGAGCGTGCGCGTGTGAGCTCCGTGGTTGGCCGGCTCGCGCGGCCGCAGCGCGTGCGAGAGGCGCCAAAGGAGGGAGAGAGAGAGAGGAGGGGGACAAGGGGCGGCGTGTTGCGGATGCCGAGGCCCCTCGGCAGGCACGATGGGGAGGGCCGAGGTGGTCGGGAGGCACCGAGCAAGGGTGGCTATAGCGCTCTGGTGCATTGTAGCGCGCTCCAGAGCGCCCATTTGGCGTGCCATGGCATAAACAATGCCCCCCAGCATGTCCTCTAGTGTCTTGGCGGTTCTGGAGATGCTCATGAGCTAGGAGGAGCTAGGAAATAGGTAGGGGAGAAGATTGGGGTAGGGGAGAGGGTAGAAGTGTCCCTGCCATGGTGAAACAGAGGGGTAACTGTGGGTTTTACCCCACTTACCCAATGAGCCTTGGCCAGAGAAACTTACTCGGGGTGAAAGGCAATACCAGATAGCCGTGGTAAAAATTTCATAGCAAGGGGAATAGTGACAGGGGTGAAAACACTGACTTTACCATTTCACGAGAAGGTGTTTGATGGGTGTTTGGACAATAAAATTTTACCCACTTACTGTGACATTTAACAGGATCAAATGGTTGGTAAAAATGAGGTGGATCACCAGGTTTGAGCTCAAATGAGCAAAGTTGACAATGGAAACTTTGTGAACCCTAGAAACTAACAAAATCAGGTTTATGTAGATATAGTTATGCTAAGTTATTACCCTTGATGCACCACTTAGTGTAGGATCATCATTTGGTGATTAGAGCATGTCCACAAAGTTTGGGGTCAAGAGAAGAAACTTCACAATGTAAAGATGTTCAAATTTGAACTTGGACAGGGAGGGTTTTGGGATGGTTTGACAAACCAAATCAACTTGGATTGAGGTGAAACTTTGCAAGATCATCACCTATGATAGTGTTGACTTGATGGAATTTTCTTGGAATTTATTGAGAATATTTCTTATAGAAATATTTCAAAAGCTTTATTTTAACAGAAAGGGTTTTGATGCGTTTTGCCCATGATTTAAACATGCCCATGTGTTGAAACTCATATATATGTAAAATATATGTCCGCTGAGTTTCCCTAACTTTTCTAAAATATTTAGAAAGCATTTAAATAAATTTTCCATATGTAAACCCATTTGTGGTCTTAAGAAAAAGCCTTTAAATAAAATATAAGAATAATATTTGGTGGTTTTGGAAAGTCTTATATATAGTAGGTTTTAATTAAATCCTTTGGGGAAGAAGGATCCACCCAATTTGAGGACTTGAAGTGCAAACCTCATTTTAGGGGGTTTTGAAAACCTAATTTGAACAAGTCCTTTTTGGTCAAAATAAAATCTGATAAAAATAGTTTTGGGCACTATTCACATGCCATGATCATTGGGCAAGAAGTTTGGATCAAGGAAAATGAGTATGAAGAGGGATAGAATCTAAGAGTGCCATACCCAAACAACCAAACAAGCAACAAGCAATAATTCAAACAAGCACAAGCACTGAAGAAGTTTTAATTGGTTCCAAATTTTATAAATCCAAGCATATCAAGGTGATACAAACAAAGGGTGTGACATACCTACCCCTCTTACAAGAATCTGGTCCCCGAGATTCCTAGGCTAAGCGCTAAAAAGATAAGGGAACTTAGATCTAAGATAGTCTTCATGCTCCCAGGTTGCTTCAACTTCAGAGTGGTCGCTCCATTGAACCTTGAAGTACTTGATGGTGTGGCTTCGGGTGCAGCGCTCGGCTTCATCCAAAATGCGAACTGGCCTCTCATGATAAGTGAGGTCTGGCTGAAGATCGATGGCTTGATGGTCGATGTCCTTGTAGAGGTCGGGGCGGTTGGGAACTTGCAGACACTTCCGGAGTTGTGACACATGAAAGACGTTGTGCACATCCGATAGCTCAGAAGGTAGCTCTAGTTGATAGGCAACTTCTCCGCGCGTAGCGGTGATCTTGAAGGGGCCGATGTATCTTGGTGCAAGCTTTCCTTTGACGTGGAAAAGCTTGGTTCCCTTGAGAGGCGTGACTCGGAGGTAGACATGGTCACCGACACAGAAGCTCACTTCTCGGCGGTGGCAGTCGTCGCTGCTCTTCTGTCTTGACTTGGCGGTCTCAAGGCGCTCTCGAACGAGTTGAAGTTGCTCTTCTGCTTCGTAGAGGATGTCTGGTCCAAAAATTAACCCTTCCCCGGTCTCTGACCAGTTGAGGGGAGTACGACACTTGCGTCCTTACAACACCTCAAATGGTGCCATCTGAAGACTCGACTGGTAGTTGTTGTTGTAGGAGAACTCAGCAAATGGTACGCAATCTTCCCACTTGGCTCCATATGCCAAGACACAGGCACGAAGCATATCTTCGAGTATCTGATTTACTCGTTCTGTTCGCCCACCGGTCTGGGGGTGAAAAGCAGTGCTGAAGGAGAGCTTAGTTCCCATAGCTTCTTGAAACATCTTCCAGAATCTTGAGGTGAACTGAGTTCCTCAATCCGACACGATTTCCTTAGGAACTCCGTGAAGGCTCACGATACGCTCGATGTAGAGGCTGTCTAGCTTGTTACTGTCATAGGTGGTCTTGACGGGAATGAAATGGGCTACCTTGGTCAGGTGGTCGACTATGAGCCAAATAGAATCATATCCCTTGCTTGACCTGGGTAATCCGATGATGAAATCCATCCCGACTTTGTCCCACTTCCATTCAGGCACTTTGAGAGGTTGCAATAGCCCAGTGGGTCGCTGGTGCTCAGCCTTGACTCTCTGGCATATGTCACACTTGGCGACAAAGGTGCCTATCTCCCGTTTCATGCCATGCCACCAGAATCTTGCCTTGAGATCTTGGTACATCTTGGTTCCTCCAGGATGGATGGAGTATGGAGTGTCGTGAGCTTCTTGCAAGATTAAGTTCTTGAGCTCCTCTTTGTTGGGTATGCAGATGCGATTCCCGAACCATACAACTCCTTGTTCATCCACTAAGAATCATGGGGCCTTGCCTGCCTTGATCTTCCTCTTGATGCCTTCAATGCTCTCATGCCCCTTTTGAGCTTCCTTAATGTCATCCATCAAGGTAGGCTTTGCTTCGAGGTTGGCGAGGAATCCAGGTGCAACTAGTTCCAAGCCGAAGCTTTCAATCTCTTCTTACATGGCAGGTAGCCTTTCCTTGATCATGGCATTCAAGGAACAAGCCTTTCTGCTTAAGGCGTTTGCTACCACGTTGGCCTTTCCGGGGTGGTATTAAACACTGAGGTCGTAATCCTTGATCAACTCCAACCATCTACGCTGCCTCATGTTCAATTCCCTTTGAGTGAAAATATACTTCAAACTCTTGGGGTCTATGTATATCTCACATCGCTTCCCTAGAAGGTAATGTCGACATGTCTTCAAGGCATGAACCATGGCTGCTAACTCAAGATCATGTGTAGCATAGTTCTCTTCATGAGGTCGTAGCTATCTGGATAGATATGCTACAACTCTGTCTTCTTGCATCAGAACACCTCCAAGCCCATTCTTGATGCATCACGATATATCACAAACTCCTTGTGAATATCGGGGGTGGCCAAAACTGGGGTTGTGGTCAATCTCTTCTTGAGCTCCTGGAAGCTTTCCTCGCATTTACTTGTCCATTCAAACTTCTTGTCCTTCTTCAAAAGCTGGTTCATGGGTCGGGCAATGCTTGAGAACCCTTCCATGAACTTGCGGCAATATCCTGCGAGTCCGAGGAAGCTCCTGACTTCCTTCACAGTGGTTGGGGTTTGCCATTCAGTCACGGCTTCAATCTTGGCAGGATCCAGTGACAATCCTTCTGCAGTCAACACATGACCCAAGAATCCAACTTCATGCAGCCAGAATTCACACTTGATGAACTTGGCATAAAGCTGGTGCTCTCGAAGCTTCTCTAGCACCAATCTCAAGTGTTCCTCATGCTCTTCTTCAGACTTGGAGAAGACGAGTATGTCATCAATGAAGACGATAACGAACGTGTCCAAGTACTCCATGAAGACTTTATTCATGAGGTACATGAAGTAGGCAGGGGCATTGGTCAACCTGAATGACATGACCGTGTACTCATAAAGGCCATACCAGGTTACAAATGCCGTCTTCAGGATGTCTTGGGGTCTGATCTTCAGCTGATAGTACCCTGACCTGAGGTCAATCTTGGATAACACCTTGGCTCCATTCAACTGATCAAACAAGTCTTCAATCTTGGGGAGTGGGTACTTGTTCTTTATTGTGACTTCATTGAGAGAACGGTAATAGACACAGAGTCTGATAGTTCTGTCCCTCTTTGACACAAATAGAACAGGTGATCCCCAAGGAGAGGCACTAGGGCGAATGAATCCTTTTCTAAGTTGCTCTACCAGTTGCTTCTTCAATTCAGCCAACTCTTCGGAGCACATCCTATAGGCCTTCTTATAGATGGGCCTTGATCCGGGCATAAGCTCAATGATGAACTCAATGTCGCGGTTAGGAGGCATTCCAGGCAGCTCATCTGGAAACACATCCGGGTATTCACATACCACTAGCACTTGATCCAACTCAATCCCCGATAGACAGTTAGCCTGAGGGGCTTGAGTGTAGGCAGGGTTGGGGACATACCTGACTTCCACTCCTTGGCTATTGGTCATGGTGACAATCCTCTTGGCATAGTCTAACAAGCCCTGGGTGCTTGGTTAACCAGTCCATGCCTAGGATCACATCCAAGCCTTCTGACTTCAGGATGATAAGGTCTGCTAGGAAATCTACCCCGTTGATGTTAATCTCAACTCCCTTACAATCTATCCCAGACTTCATAACTGATCCCGGGGTTCGTATAAACATACGGCTACCCAGGGGTGTAGGCTTCATGCCACTCTCTAATGCAAACTTTTGGGTAGGAATCCGAAGCTCCACAATCAAACAATACTGTTGTTGGGGTTCAGTTGATGAGGAACGTACCCAGTATGACGTCTGGGTCTTCCTGGGCTTCCGCTGTGGTGACGTGATTCACACGACCCTTGCCATTGTTGGGCTGGTTGCGGGGAGCGGGGTTCCTTGGGGGTGCTCCACAACCTTGACCTTGGTTTGGCGCATTGGGGCACGGTGCATCTGGCTTCTTGTTGGGGCACAGCCTAGAGATTTGTCCTGGCTGACCACATCCAAAACAAGCGACTTGCCCAGGGTTGTTGTTTTAGTTTCCGCCACTATTGTTTTTATTGGGGTTGTTGTAAGCTGGCCTAGGATTGGCGTACTGCTGAAGCTGGTAGCTTGGACGAGGCGTGGGAGGTCTAGCCTGCTATGGCTGATAGGTTGGCTTGGCTGGGGCTGGCTGCCAGGGGCGAGGCTTCTGGTTGCTAGAGCTACCCTTGCTGATCATCTTGCGCTTGCAAGTGTCGTCTATGGCACGAAGCTTGTCTTCCAGCATGAGGGCCTTGTTCACCAGGTCAAAGAAGGTACGACAGTCATAGACGATGAGCTGATACTTCAGGGTCTGTTGAAGTCCCTCCATGAAGCGTTCCTTCTTGGCAGCCTCCGTGTTGACATCTTCAGGTGCATACCTTGACAGCAGGTTGAACTTCTGCAGGTACTCCTTGACAAAGTTACTTCCTTGCTTCAGCGCTCGGAATTATCTCTTCTTGATAGCCATGATCCCAGAAGGAATGTGGGCGGTGTGGAATCCTTCCTTGAAGTCATCCCAAGTGATCACACACTCACCTTGCATGACCTTGAATCCATCCCACCAAGCTCGGGCGATACCTCCGAGGCAGTGAGCGGCATAAAGCACCTTCTCACGGTCCTCATTGCAATTGACCAGTGCAAGGAGGTCCTCGATGGTGCGGACCCAGTCGTCAGCATCCAAGGGTTCAGCAGTCTCGGTGAAGGTTGGGGGAGAATTCCTCATGAACTCAGATAGAGTGGAGTGGCCATTGTCATTCCTGCCTTGCTGCTGATTATTCATAAGGGCCTGAGCCATTTGCTGAATGGCAGAATTGTTGGCTTGGCGTTCCTCCGGGAGAACTTGGAGAAACTGATCTATGGTCATGTTCTCCGTTGGAGGTGGTGGCAGGGGAATGTCGCCTTGTGGCTGCTCCTGGTGTCCTCCAACGTGAGCAGCCCCACCAACTCCCTGTTGCTGGCTTGAGTTGTCGGCTTCAGGGTTGGTGAAGGAGATGTTGCGGGTAGCAGTCACCATCCTGTTTGGAGCAGCAAAGTCAAACAACTGGGACAGACAAGAGGAAAAGCAACAATGGAAAAGCGCACCTAAGGGGGTTGGTGGAGTGCAAGTGTGGTAAAACAAAGGTCGAAAGACCAGCATATATTAAGATAGACGATGGAGTCACTTACATGTTGCCTATGGCAAAAGCGCGACTTGCATCGGAACACAAACAACAAGACAATCAACAAGCACACATGGTTTCATATGAACCATTACACGGACTCGACTTCGCATGAGGGGTACATGACTAATCCTACCCTAGGGGTTCCTGGACTCAGGTGGTGGAGTGCTCGGTCTCGTAGTCACGCTCCTCTGGGTCTTCCTCCTGTTCATCATCTGAACGGGCATCATTCCCGGTCGAAGGGGTTAGGGAACGAGGAGGTCCATCCCGACGACGCTTCTCCTCTGTAGGCGACAGCTGGTCATCCCTCAGGGGCTCCATCCTTCTTGATCTTGTCTAGCTTCGTCTTGGCTTGTCGAAGTAGCTCTCGGGTGTGGTGAAATTCCTCGCGGAGCTTCATGGACTCCTTAATCAAGTGGTGAACCGGACTATCGACGGAGAGGCTGAAGTAGGTCTGGAACCTGAGTGGTGTGCCATCCTCCTTGGTTGGAATCAACGTCCAACTCTCGCCAAGATCATCCTTTCTGAAAGGAAGGTAGCGAGTAGCCGGCTCATCATCCATCTCTGGAATGGTGTCTCGAAGGTGTAGAAGTGCCTTGCGTGCAGCTGACTCGACTGCGAGTATCATGGTCTCCATCCGTGGTCCTTCAAAGAACCAACTGGTCGGGGAGTCGTTTGCCTTCACAACCACATCCACGTGGTACTCCCTCGTGACAGCATCAACCCAGTGCTCGTGGTGGAGGAAAACGGGTGGTTGGCGAAACTGGCACTTCTCCAGGCTATCCCCAAGGAGTAAGGGAAAGCCGGATGTCAGGAAGGCTTAGGATACGATGGCCATCTACAAAGGTTTGAAGGGAGGAGAGTCAGCAAAGTGTTGTGTGAAGCATAGAAGAGGTAAATACTATAGAATTCCTAAGTACAGGTGCTAGGTGTAGTTTTGAAAAATGGTTTTATCCTAACTAACTTCCATGCTAACTAAGGGCTTCCTACAGTCAGGATGGCTCTAATGCCAGCTCTGTGGGGACCCCGACTCATAAGTCATGATCACCGAATGCACGTGTACAGTGATCCAAGAGATCAATGCTCACTGAACACACAGAAGTTGAATAACAAGAGTCTTACATTCACATTTAGCGTCTTACATAAATAAAGACCATGAAGATCTAGTCTTACATAGATAGGGCCACAAGGGCCAAACATTTAAATAGAACAAGCAACGGAAATCTTGATCGAAAGCGTGAACCCATGCCATCTGCCTTAAACCTACAGGCATTCTGACTGGGAAGCATCCTAGTTCGCATGTTCGTCACCAACGAACTCTTCAACGTACTCCTGTTCTTCCATGCCTGGCCAATTAAATAACTGTTGGAAATATGCCCTAGAGGCAATAATAAATTAGTTATTATCATATTTCCTTGTTCATGATAATCGTTTATTATCCATGCTATAATTGTATTGATCGGAGACTTAAATGCATGTGTGGATACATAGACAAAACCATGTCCCTAGTATGCCTCTAGTAGACTAGCTCGTTGATCAAAAGATGGTTAAGGTTTCCTAGCCATGGACATGAGATGTCATTTGATAATGGGATCACATCATTAGGAGAATGATGTGGTGGACAAGACCCAAACTACAAACATAGCATATGATCGTGTCAGTTTATTGCTACTGTTTTCTGCATGTCAAGTATATGTTCCTATGACCATGAGATCATGCAACTCATGGATATCGGAGGAGTGCCTTGTGTGTATCAAACGTCGCAACGCAATTGGGTGACTATAAAGGTGCTCTACAGGTATCTTCGAGGGTGTCTGTTGAGTTGGCATGGATCGAGACTGGGATTTGTTACTCCGTGTGACAGAGAGGTATCTCAGGGCCCACTCGGTAATACAACATCACAATGAGCCTTGCAAGCAATGTGACTAATTGTTAGTTGCGGGATCTTGTATTACGGAACGAGTAAAGAGACTTGCCAGTAACGAGGTTGAACTAGGTATGGAGATACCGACGATCGAATCTCGGGCAAGTAACATACCGAAGAACAAAGGGAACATCGTACGGGATTAACTGAATCCTTGACATAGAGGTTCGACCGATAAAGATTTTCATAGAATATGTAGGAACCAATGTGGACGTCCAGGTCCCTCCATTGGTTATTAACCGTAGAGGTGTCTCGGTCATGTCTACATAGTTCTCGAACCCGCAGGGTCTGCACACTTAAGGTTCGGTGACGTTTCGGTAGTATAGAGTTATGTATGGTGGTGACCGAAGTTTGTTCGGAGTCTCGGATGAGATCCCGGACGTCACGAGGAGCTCCGGAATGGTCCGGAGGTACAGATTCATATATAGGAAGTCCCAGTTTGGTTTCCGGAAAAGTTTCGGGCTCATCGGTAGTGTACCGGGAGGCCTCCGGGAGGGGTATTTCGACCCCAAGAGGTCCATGGGCTGTGGGAGAATAATAACCAGCCCTTAGTGGGCTGGAAAAACAGCCACAAAGGCCCATGGCGCAGGAGAGGAAGTCCTAAAGCAAAAAGTGGAAAATCAGCCAATAGGAGGCAATCCTACTCCAACTAGGATTGGAGGTGAAGTAGGATTGCTTCCCACCTCCTATTTTGGCCGACCCAAAGGCCTTGGCTGCCTCTCCTCTCCTCTCCTCCTATATATACTAGTGGATTGGGTGGTTTTTGGACAGAATTTCCGGCCACGTGCTACCCGTTACACCGGTGCACAGTTTCTCCTCTAGATCGGTTTTCCGCAGCGCTTAGGCGAAGCCCTGCCGGAATCACTCCACCACCATCACCGGAGCGCCGTCACGCTACCGGTGAACTCTCTCTCCTCTCCACCTCCTCTCGCTGGATCAAGACGGTGGAGATCGTCATCAAGCTGCACGTGTGCTGAACGCGGAGGTGCCGTTCGTTCGGCGCTAGATCGGAAGGACCGTGATCGAGATCGCGAGACGGTTCGTGATGAGATCGCGGAACGAATCGTGATGAGTTTGCGAGACGGTTCGTGATGAGATCGCGGAACAGATCGTGATGAGTTCGCGGGACAGATCGTGATCAAGATCGTGAGACGGATCGTGATGAGATCGCGGGATGGATCATGATGAGTTCGCGGGACGGATCGTGATGAGATCGCGGGACGCTCGGTGATTTGGATCGCGAAGATGTTCGACTACACCAACCGCGTTTCTTAACGCTTCCCGCTTAGCGATCTACAAGGGTATGTAGATCCACTCTCCCTCTCATAGATGCTCATCACCATGTATAGGTTTGCGTGTGCGTAGGAAATTTTTTGTTTCCCATGCGACGTTCCCCAACAGTGGTATCAGAGCTAGGTTGATGGTTCGATGAGATCTCGAGTAGAACACAAAAGGTTTGTGGGCGTTGATGCTTAGATTGCTTCCTCCCTTGGTCGGATTTTGGTTCAGCGGGATTGTGAGATGAAGCGGCCCGAACCAACATTACTCATACGCTTACGAGAGACCGGTTCCCTCGATGCAACTTGTTGCTTAGATGGCTTGCGGGTGACAGTTTCTCTCACTTTAGTTGGATCGGATCCGATAAAGGCGGTCCTTGAGAAGGTTGAAAAGCAATCTATGTATCACCGTTGTGGTTTATGCGTAGGTGAGAATCGTTCTTGCTAGATACCCGTAGCAGCCACGTAAAACTTGCAACAACAATTAGAGGACGTCTAACTTGTTTTTGCAGGGTATGTTGTGATATGATATGGCCAATTACATGATGTGATATATGTGATGTATGAGATGATCATGTGATGTATAGATTATCACGACTTGCATGTCGATGAGTACGGCAACCGGCAGGAGCCATAGGGTTGTCTTTAATTATTGTATGACCTGTGTGTCAATCATTAAGCGCTATGTAATGCTTTACTTTATCGCTACGGTAGCAATAGTAGTAGAAGCATGCAGGGCGTGACAACCCCGATGGCGACACATTGATGGAGATCAAGATGATGGAGATCATGGTGTCATGCCGGTGACGATGGAGATCATGCCGGTGCTTTCTAGATGGAGATCAAAAGCACAAGTTCATGGCCATATCATGTCACTTATGATTTGCATGTGATGTTAATCCTTTTTATGCACCTTGTTTTGCTTAGGACGACGGTAGCATTATAAGGTGATCCCTCACTTAATTTCAAGATAAATTGTGTTCTCCCCGAGTGTGCACCGTTGCGAAAGTTCGTCGTGTTGAGACACCACGTGATGATCGGGTGTGATAGACTCTATGTTCACATACAACGGGTGCAAGCCAGATTTGCACGTGCAGAACACTCGGGTTAAACTTGACGAGCCTAGCATGTACAGACATGGCCTCGGAACACAAGAGACCGAAAGGTCAAACATGAGTCATATAGTAGATATGATCAACATGATGATGTTCACCATTGCAGCCACCTCAACTCACGTGATGATCGGACTTGAGTTGGTGAATATGGATCATGTATCACTCGAATGATCGGAGGGATGTCAACTTGAGTGGGAGTTCTTAAGTAATATGATTAATTGAACTCATTATCATGAACATAGTCAAAGTGTCTTTGCAAATTATGTTGTAGATTACTAGCTCGCGCTGTAGCTCCCTTAAATTTATATATGTTCCTAGAGAAATAGAGTTGAAAGATGTTGGTAGCAATATTGCGGACTGGGTTCGTGATCTGAGGATTGTCCTCATTGCTGCACAGAAGGCTTATGTCCTTAATGCACCGCTCGGTGCGCCACCCCCTCTAGCGTCGTCTATAGATGTTGTGAACATCTGACAGGCACGTTTCGATGACTACTTGATAGTTTAGTGCGTCATGCATTACGGCTTAGAATTGAGGCTCGGAAATGTTTTGAACGTCACGGAACATATGAGATGTTCTAGGAGCAGAGATTGTGATCTCAGGCTCGTGCCTGTGTTGCGAGATATGAGATCTCCAACAAGATTCTTTGCCTGTAAGATGAAGGAGAATAGATCAATCGTTGAGCATGTACTCAGATTGTCTGGGTACTACAATCGCTTGAATCAAGTGGGAGTTGATCTTCCAGATAAGATAGTGATTGATGTAGTTCTCCAAGTCACTGTCACTGAGCTACTAGAACTTGGTGATGAACTATAAAATGCCAGGGAAAGAAATGTTGATCCCTGAGCTATTCGCGATGTTTGACACCGCGAAGGTAGAAATCAAGAAGGAGCGTCAAGTGTTGATGATTAATCAAACCACTAGTTCCGAGAAGGGCAAGAGCAAGGAGGGAAACTTCATGGATAGCAAGTCAGTTGCTGCTCCAGTGAAGCAACCCAAAGTTGAACTCAAACCCGAGACTAAGTGCTTCTGTTATGAGGTGAGCGGTCGCTGAAGCGGAAGAACCCTAGATACTTGGTAGATAAGAAGGCTGGCAACATCGACAGAAGTATATTTGGTATACGAGTTATTGATGTGTACCTTGCTAGTACTCCTAGTAGCACCTGGGTATTGGATACCGGTTCGGTTGCTAAATGTTAGTAACTCGAAATAAAAGCTACGGAATAAACGGAGAACTAGCTAAGGGTGAGGTGACGATGTGTGTTGGAAATGTTTCCAAGGTTGATGTGATCAACATCGCACGCTCTCTCTACCTTCAGGATTAGTGACGAACCTAAAGAAATGTTATTTGGTGTTTTGCGTTGAGCATGAACATGATTAGATCATGTTTGTTGCAATACGGTTATTCATTTAAGTCAGAGAATAATAGTTATGTTGTTTACATGAATAATACCTTCAATGGTCATGCACCCAGTGAGAATGGTTTGTTGAAATCTTGATCGTAGTAATACACTTGTTCATAACATTGATGTCAAAAGATACAAAGTTATGTCTACTTTGTTGTATACACATTGTATATTTTTTGTATATATCAGAAACATTTTTTATACACATTTAACATTTTTAAATGCATTCTTATATTTTTTAGGAAAACCAAAAACTCACATTATTATTTTCCTAATTTTATTTTCCATACACACTACCCATTTGCTTGTATAATAATGAAAACATTTTTTCAAGACAAGATTAACATTTCTTTAACGTGTGATTAACATTTTTTAAAATTTTACATATAAATGATTTTTAGTAGAAAAATTCAGTGTTTTTTCGAAATAAAAATAAAAAGAAAGAAAACCCAAGTGTAAGAAACCACAAGAGAGATGAATCCCTTGTAGTTGTCAATAATTGAAGTGAAAAGGGTTATTATTTTCCTAATTTTGTTTTTCATACACACTATCCATTTGCTTGTATAATAATGAAAACATTTTTTCATGACAAGTTTAACATTTCTTTAACACATGATTAACATTTTTTAAAATTTTGCATATAAATTATTTTTAATAGAAATATTCAGTGCTTTTTGAAATAAAATAAAAAGAAAGAGAACCCAAGTGAAAGAAACCACAAGAGAGATGAAGCCCATGCAGCTTCCAATAATTGAAGCGAAAAGGGAGAAGAAAAAAGAAGAAAGGGGAGTCGAAGCTGCGCCTCGCGGGTGGAAGAGCAGGCTTCTAGCCGCTGGGATGAGCAGGTACATGTGGCACATGTGAGCATAGCTTCCTATTGAACAAACACGCACGGCTTTTCTATAAAGAACAAACGAATCGTTTTTGCCACTTATGGATGATATTGGTGGGTAATTCATTCCAAACTTTAGGGATATTTTCAATGACGGATGACCAGAAGTTATATTTGTAGGAGATATGCCCTAGAGGCAATAATAAATGTTATTGATCATCTCCCTGTTCATAATTAGGTTTATGTTCCATGCTATAACTGCTATGGTTCTCGAGTCTGCAATAACCACGAGGCTTGAAGGAAGACTCATATGCACGTGTGGAATAATAAACGGTAAAATGTATTCCTGGTCTGGCCTCTAAGACTGGCTCAAGTATTGCATGATGAACCTGTTTTCGTGATCATGGGCATGGCTATGCCGGCAATTTTGAGGGCACAATGTTAGAAGAACATTTGTGTTGAACCGACCCAAATTGATGTTATGCTATGAGATACATTCGTCATAAGTTAATGGTATAACACAGAGAAGTTAATGTTTGCATAATTCCTTAGACCATGAGAGTATCGAGTTTCTTCATGCTTGCTTCATGAACTTTGGGGTTTGTTAAACGTCATCCGTAAATGGGTGGCTATTACGACGGCTTACAGGTTCATGGAAAAGTATGTCAAGTAACTTGATAGCTCAATATTGGGATTTGCTCCTTCGACGATGGAGAGATATCTCTGGGCCCTCTCGGTGTTACGGTATCCATCATCGTCTGGCCAGACACTTTGTGATTTGATCACGGGGATGCCAGAACACGCGAACGAAAAAAGAGAACAATACCGGCAACGAGGTAACTGGCATAGTGGACAAGTTGTTGATCCACGGGGATGCCAACATGTCTCGCCTCGGGTATTTGTAACATATCGCGAAGCAACAGGAATAGCACACGACAACTGGAGGTTCACTCGAATATTCATTCGTGTGGGTATAGGGGTCAGTATGGGTGTCCACGGCTCCGATGTTGATCATTGATCGGAAGGGGTTCCGGGTCATGTCTATGCTTCACCGAACCTATAGGGTCACACGCTTAAGGGCCATCTATCTGTTGAATACTAGACAGGGAGTCTGAGAGAAAATCACCGAAAAAGTTTCGGACACCGGAAAAGTTTCGGACAGTGGAAAAGTTCCGCAGGAAGAACACCGGAATAGTTTCGGTAAAACTGAAAAGTTGTTTCAGGGGATACCGTTAAGTCAAATTGGTTTCGGCACATGCCTGATAATTCTTGGAGGGTGCCAGAATCATTCTGGAAACTTTTGGGAATTTTCCGAAAGAAAAACCGGAAATGTTCCGGAGCTGCAGGAACCGCTTCACATGCTTTTCGCAGATGAAAATCACTAAACCGGAATTATTTCGAAAAGTGTTGAAAATTATTTTAGTGGGTACTGGAAATGTTCTAAGCCCACATAAATATTTTCAGTTCGATCAGATGCTGAAAAATGTCGTCGTGAATAGTGAAATCAGCTTTATGGTTACTTTTTGGAAAGCCACCTTTTTGGGCTTTTGCTCCAAAATATCTTGGAGATGACATGGATGGATGTGGCTGAAATTTCAGCCCCTCCACCCCTCCTTCTCCTATAAATAGAGGTGGAGGGGGCAGCCCAAAACTCAATCCCTTCTCACATACAAGTGCCATGCATGATCTGGCTTCTTCTCTCCCTCCCAGCGAAATAGTTTCGTAGAACCGAAAGGCTGTCTGGGTTCCGACAGGAACTAGTTCTGGACGGCGAAGTCCTACCGGATAGATGACACCGTATGTGTGCAACTCTGTAGAGAGATCGTAGTTTCGGTCTTAGTTAGAGAGTGCCTCCCGAAGGGTTGTCCGTGTGACCGTCCGAGTTTCGATGGTCCTCCCGAAGGGCTGTCCGTGTGACCGTCCGTGTTTTGGAGGTCCTCCCGAAGGGTTGTCCGAGTGACAGTCCAAGTTTCGGAGGTCCTCCCGAAGGGCTGTCCGCGACACCATCCGGGGGACTGTCCGACCGCCTCCCGGAGGGCTGTCCGCGGGGCAGATGAGGGTATACATCCTCGCGGTTGGGAGGTTGTAAAATCCTAGCTGCGGGGATCTGCACCGTCGTTCGTCATCGACTCTACTTCCGCTGCGCTACGAGTCGGTAACGAAAACGATCAAACCTTGTATGCAGTCTCCATAGTGGTCCTGGGCTGGTGCGTAGGTCGGATTTTTTTTGTTTTCTGCTGTGTTACCCTACAGTGGCATCAAGAGCCATGCTATGCGTAGATGCTGGTTGTGATCTAGAATACATAGAGATGTATGGGTGTTGCACAATATAATTAGGTAGTAGATGAGATCTATTGCTGAAAATTATTTGTGCGGGTAGCATATGAAATCTGTTACCCGATGTTCTTTTTGCTTCCCCTGAATTTGCATAGTCTTGATCTTGACGGAATGGTCGAATCTCACAAAGTTCTGGCAATCCGCGATCCTTTCATGCTGCTCCTGAGTATGCTGATTGACAGATCAACGAAGTTCTAACAGTTCTTTGGGTTCCACCATAGTTGAGAAAGATGGATGTTTCGCAGACGAAAGGGAAATGCAGATGTGATTTGCACGGGGGTCACGCGTATGACGAAGTTTAGTATGGGGCTCGAGATTTTATTATCTCGTGTTTTATACACCCTGGAAAGTTAATCTAGCAACTTGGATTATCATGCTTGATGATGAACGTTGGTAGTTTCGGTTTGTTTCGAAACCTTAGAAGCCACGTAAAACAAGTTTTTGCATGGACCGATTAGAGGCGTCTAACTTGGTTTTGCAGGATGGTTTGCATGTGCATGTGATGTGGTATAGCAGTGCTCATTATAATTTGATTATGTATGAGATGACTATATAATGTAAATTGATTAACATGACCTGTGTGTCATGATTCGGCATGATGGCTGGAGCCATATGATTGCACTTTAATGACATGTGTGTCAACCTTATGTAATGCACTTATTTTATTAGCTATAGAGATAGCAGTATTATCTTGTG
The DNA here is from genome assembly GCA_022496015.1 of Hordeum marinum. Taxonomy (NCBI): domain Eukaryota; kingdom Viridiplantae; phylum Streptophyta; class Magnoliopsida; order Poales; family Poaceae; genus Hordeum; species Hordeum marinum. Next base: position 211,433,105 of record CM039672.1, on the reverse strand, counting down.
CATCGACAAGGTGGTGGCAATTTTCACGAAGGTGTACACCGACGTGAATGCCGAAGATGAAGAAATGAAAGACTTCTCCGTCAGAAAGGGCTATACCATATCATGCTATTATGAATTGCCTGAGATGTTTATCCCTTATGATGCACCCTTCTTGATTGCGCGGTAGTCGCTTTTATTAGGGTGATCTCTCACAAAAATATCAAGTAGATAGTGTTCTCCCAAGTGTAGCACCGTCACGACACCTAACTTTTCGGGGTGCGCCATGGATGCATGGGTACGAACGATTAGGGATGTGTGAGGCGGGTGAGTAAAGACCTCGCAGCGAGATCACTTGGTTGTCTTGACGTTCAGGCATGAAAGTCATGAGCTCGGAACACATGCATCGAAAGATGAACAAGAGTCACATAGAGATGTCATCGGCAAGTTGGCCTACCGATTAAAATTCCCATCATGAGATGATGATTCTATGGCGATGAATTGAAGTCTGGATCTTGTATCACTCAAAATCAATTATGAGAGATATTGATTTGAGTGGGAGCACACTGTAGAATTAACTTGTTTAATTCTCAGTGCAATTAATTTTGAACTCTGTCTAAATGTGATTTGCATAATAGTTGTAGAATAATGGCTCGCGTTTCCACCTTCCCTATTAAAATTGAATAGCTGTTAAATATCTGGTTAAAACTTTACGGTTGGTAACGTAATTGTGAGGATTGTCCTCAAGAGTGTCGATAAGGACTTGTCCTATCGCATGCTTTCGGTATTCTCCCGCTAATGCTATGGATCATGTGACTCTCGTCCTTCGATCCAGAAGCTAGAATTCCGTTTCAGTCAAATGCAATACATTTGCTTCCATGAGACCCGAACTTCAAAAGTTTGGATAGTTATGTGATATTCATGGAATCTGAAAATCATTTTCAGAGATAGACAAAGGCTAAAAGATATGAGATATCCAAAGCAATGTTTGTTTGCAAACTATTAGTAAAGGAGTTTACCATGCATTAGACTGATAAGAGAGGGATCCAGAAGAATGACTGTCATATGATGATGGTGAAGAAAACAACAACTTAAAGAGAAAGGAAGTGTCCGAAGGGTGTTAGTGAAACTTTCATGCCTAGGAAGTCCAGGGCTAATGCCACTCTTAAGTTGGATGCTTCTTCTAAGAGTAGGAGAAATACTAAAAGTTAAACTGTTAGAAGTATAATGGCAAAAGGAAAGAAGACTGGAATATCCAGCTCATGTATGAAACAAGTTTTTGATGTATAGAAGGCTGGTCAAAGATATAGTTCTTGGGAATTATGGTTAAACATGTTAATCATTAATTGTTCGGTATTGTGAGTTAATCACAAAGATACCCGCTCGATTGCATTCTGTTGCAACTCGATGTAAGAACTACTATGGCCTGAAAGACTAGCCAGGGATGAGGTTTAGATACACGCAGGGAACATAGTAAATGTTACTATGCCTTCCATCGGTGTATTCCCTATGTATTTACTTTCATAATTCATTTAGAGTTTCACACTCTAGCCCTTTGCATAAGGTATCTTGCAAGAAGGTTGTTCATAAGAGAACTTTTGATGTTCGGTGTTATGAATAACATAAGGGCCATACTTCCATTATGAATGAGACGTATGCTATGAATATTGATAATAATACATTACCTCTGGGTTTACTTTCATAATTCATTTTAGAGTTTCATACACTCTAGCCCATTGCACCATGTTTGTTGCAATAGAGTTGTTCATAAAAACAACAATTGTTGTTCAGTATTATGAATAAAATGAAGGGCCATGCTTCCATCCTAGATGGGATGTATGTTATGAATATTGATGGTTATATGATACATCCATAAACACTAACACTAAATGTCGCAAGACTAAAAGAATACCACACAAGTGTGGCACTGCATTTGGTCACATTGGAAAACCCCGCATGGAAAATTCCATTATGATAGATTTTGAAGTTGTTTGATTTTGAATCATCTGACACTTGCAACTTTCCTCCGAAAAGTGAAGTGACTGAAATACCGTTCACAAGCCATAAGGAACGAGCAAAGAACATATTGGTGATCATACATTATGATGTATGTAGTCCAATAAATGTTGTTGCAAGTAGTGGATTTATCTATCTTCAGAAATGACTCAAGTAGATATATGGATATTTACTTGATGAGACGTAAGTCTGGATCTTTTGAAATCATTCGAAAGGTTTTCAAAAATGAAGTAGAAGTTATTGTAACAAGAAAGTTATGTTTCTGCGATTTGATTGCGGAAAGGAATATTTGAGTTACAAGTTTAGCGAATGTTTGATGAGTTGTGAAAAGAGTTTCATAACTTGCACCTCCCAGAACACCACTGCAAGTGGAAAGTCTGTGAAGATGTAATCAAACCATTTATGACATGGTAAGATCAAAGATGACATAAATAGATTTGCAATTAACCCTTTTATAGAGTGATGCTTTAGAGACTATGGCTTTTACACTGAAAAGAGATCCATCAGGTCTGTTGAAATGACGCCATGGTATGGTATGCCCAACCATGTTATATCTTTTCTTAACATTTGGAATATGGGGCTTGTGTAAAAGGTTACAAACCTATTCCAAATCAGACAAGTGCTACTTTGTATGGTTATCCCAAGTCATTGGGTATTCCCGCACCACTATACCGAGGCAAAGGGTTTTGCCAGAAAACGGTATGCTTTTAAAGAGAATAGTTCTTACAAAAGGTGAGTGGGAGGACAGTGCAACTCGACGAGATAACCAGTATCTTCGTCATCGGTTCAAAGCAAAGAAACCCTGGAAGTGATTCCATTGTTTTCCTACTACGACTGATACGGAAGTATCTACAATAAAATGTATGGACTTCGGTCGAACGTGCAGCTGAACCACGTAGGCAAAGCTCGTGCAAACCTATCAGGTGCGCAAACGAGATATTTTTGTTAGACAACAGTATACCTACAATACACAAGGAAGCGTTGATGGACCCTGACTCCGGGATTGGCTAAATGCCAATACAATCCGAGATAGTTTCCATATAAGTGATTCAATATTAAAACCTTGATACACCTTTCAGAGGACTTAGAGTCTAACGAATATTTATGGAACTAAAAACTGATACAGATAAAAATGTTTTATCCATAAAGCTCGACTCGTTGAAATAACAAGTTCAAGGAGTTGACTACGATGAGGTTGTTTCACCGTAGCGATGCTTAAGGTCGGTTCGGGTTGAACTAGCAATTAATACATATATCAATCATGAGATATGAAACATGGATGACAAAAGGATTTCCATTTGATGGAAATGAAACCTAGGACTTGTATGTGATACAATCCAAAGTAATTTGTCGATCTAGAGGATGCTAGTAAGTATGCAAACTTCAGAGTTCCAGCAATGGACAGAAGAGAGCAAAATGGAGTTGCAATCTTCATGGTTTGATGAAATGGTCAAAAAGGGTTTTTGACTTCATCAATGGGTAACGAAGATGCTTGTGATTCAAGAAAGTAAGTGGGAGCATAATAATATTTCTAAAACGTTGTGTCCTTGACACATTGTTAATTCGAAATGAATTTCTTGACACGAATTAAGACTTCATTTGAAAATAGTTTTTCGATGAAGTGCTTAGGCTAAATAGCCTCAATATTAGGCATGATGATCTATGCAGATAGATTTACCTAATGGGGCTAAGCTATGAATACATATTGACAAGATGCTAAAACTTTTTAGCATTTAAAACGCCAAGGAGTGATTCTTGCCGAAGTCACATGGAAAGAGTTTTTGCAAGACTTAGTGTCCTAAAACACTGATGAGTAAAATACACGATGGAGATTCCACACACTCTTGTGTTTGGATTAATCATGTATTCCATGGTATGTAAAACAACCAGATATGTCCGATACTCCAAAGTTGTTGTGAGTATGGATACCAAAGTATCAAAGTACTGATCATAGGACAACAGTGAAAGATGTCATTAAGTGCTAGAGTAGTACTGATGACATGGTTTCTCGCAAGAAGAGATTATGAAGTGCTCGTTGTAAGTAATTACATCGATACAGTCTTCATCGATGCTCCATGCGATTTTCGATTTAAGTTAAGGGTTTTGTGTAATACGCAATATGGTGGCACGGTAGTTGGAAATTGTTCCAAACAAGATACTGTGGCGAATTCTATAACAAAGGCTTAGTATGTTGATGCTTTAGAAGCGACAAAGAAGTTGTTGAATCATATAGTTCATTCATGAACTTAGTATGTTTCCAAGATGGCTTTGATCTATGGGACACTATTGCAGATAGTTGCTCCATAGCTCAGTCTGAGGAATCGGGTTTTGACCAATGATTCACACATATGAAAGCCAAGTCCACACAAAATATGAATTTTGTGGAAGCGTGAAAACACAAGGATATGAAAAGTTACACACGGAGCTGAAGTTGTCAGATCCGTTGGACATCAGGCTATACCACAAGCGAAGCATATTTTACACCAGTATGCCATAGGTGTAAAGTGCATTAGCATTGACTAGATTATTGACTCTAGTGCAAGTGGGAGTCTGTAGGAGATATGCCCTAGAGGCAATAATAAATGTTATTGATCATCTCCCTGTTCATAATTAGGTTTATGTTCCATGCTATAACTGTTATGGTTCTCGAGTCTGCAATAACCACGAGGCTTGAAGGAAGACTCATATGCACGTGTGGAATAATAAACGGTAAAATGTATTCCTAGTCTGGCCTCTAAGACTGGCTCAAGTATTGCATGATGATCCTGTTTTCGTGATCATGGGCATGGCTATGCCGGCAATTTTGAGGGCACAATGTTAGAAGAACATTTGTGTTGAATCGACCCAAATTGATGTTATGCTATGAGATACATTCGTCATAAGTTAATGGTATAACACAGAGAAGTTAATGTTTGCATAATTCCTTAGACCATGAGAGTATCGAGTTTCTTCATGCTTGCTTCATGAACTTTGGGGTTTGTTAAACGTCATCCGTAAATGGGTGGCTATTACGGCGGCTTACAGGTTCATGGAAAAGTATGTCAAGTAACTTGATAGCTCAATATTGGGATTTGCTCCTTCGACGATGGAGAGATATCTCTGGGCCCTCTCGGTGTTACGGTATCCATCATCGTCTGGCCAGACACTTTGTGATTTGATCATGGGGATGCTGGAACACGGGAACGAAAAAAGAGAACAATACCGGCAACGAGGTAACTGGCATAGTGGACAAGTTGTTGATCCACGGGGATGCCAACATGTCTCGCCTCGGGTATTTGTAACATATCACGAAGCAACAGGAATAGCACACGACAACTGGAGGTTCACTCGAATATTCATTCGTGTGGGTATAGGGGTCAGTATGGGTGTCCACGGCTCCGATGTTGATCATTGATCGGAAGGGGTTCCGGGTCATGTCTATGCTTCACCGAACCTATAGGGTCACACGCTTAAGGGCCATCTATCTGTTGAATACTAGACAGGGAGTCTGAGAGAAAATCACCGAAAAAGTTTCGGACACCGGAAAAGTTTCGGACAGTGGAAAAGTTCCGCAGGAAGAACACCGGAACAGTTTCGGTAAAACTGAAAAGTTGTTTCAGGGGATACCGTTAAGTCAAATTGGTTTCGGCACATGCCTGATAATTCTTGGAGGGTGCCAGAATCATTCTGGAAACTTTTGGGAATTTTCCGAAAGAAAAACCGGAAATGTTCCGGAGCTGCAGGAACCGCTTCACATGCTTTTCGCAGATGAAAATCACTAAACCGGAATTATTTCGAAAAGTGTTGAAAATTATTTTAGTGGGTACTGGAAATGTTCTAAGCCCACATAAATATTTTCAGTTCGATCAGATGCTGAAAAATGTCGTCGTGAATAGTGAAATCAGCTTTATGGTTACTTTTTGGAAAGCCACCTTTTTGGGCTTTTGCTCCAAAATATCTTGGAGATGACATGGATGGATGTGGCTGAAATTTCAGCCCCTCCACCCCTCCTTCTCCTATAAATAGAGGTGGAGGGGGCAGCCCAAAACTCAATCCCTTCTCACATACAAGTGCCATGCATGATCTGGCTTCTTCTCTCCCTCCCAGCGAAATAGTTTCGTAGAGCCGAAAGGCTGTCTGGGTTTCAACAGGAACTAGTTCTGGACGGCGAAGCCCTGTCGGATAGATGACACCGTATGTGTGCAACTCTGTAGAGAGATCGTAGTTTCGGTCTTAGTTCGAGAGTGCCTCCCGGAGGGCTGTCCGTGTGACCGTCCGAGTTTCGAAGGTCCTCCCGAAGGGTTGTCCGTGTGACCGTCCGTGTTTTGGAGGTCCTCCCGAAGGGCTGTCCGAGTGACAGTCCAAGTTTCAGAGGTCCTCCCGAAGGGCTGTCCGCGACACCATCCGGGGGACTGTCCGATCGCCTCCCGGAGGGTTGTCCGCGGGGCAGATGAGGGTATACATCCTCGCGGTTGGGAGGTTGTAAAATCCTAGCTGTGGGGATCTGCACCTCCGTTCTTCATCGACTCTACTTCCGCTGCTCTACGAGTCGGTAACGAAAACGATCAAACCTTGTATGCAGTCTCCATAGTGGTCCTGGGCTGGTGCGTAGGTCGGAATTTTTTTGTTTTCTGCTGCGTTACCCTACAATATTTGCTTTATTATTAGGAAGAATAAAGAAAATATAACTTATGGTCGTACGTCATAGAAAACACCCTCAAAGTTTAATAGAATTACTCACTATGCCACAAAAAACGTTTCATGTTTTTTTTCTCCAGAAATCGCTGCACAGTGTTTGGTTTATTAGAACTCGCGACCCATCAATTGTCATCAAATATGCCAGCAGTGCACTGGTTGGGGCGCCGCCCTTCTACACGTGAAACCAAGGTTCGAATCCAGCATGTCTTCTTTTCCTTTTCCTTTTATTTATTTACTTAATCGGGCAAATTCGAGTACCTTTTGAAATATTTATATCTTTTAATTGCAAAGATGAAATCAAACATATAATATATGATTCTTTTCCAGAAAAATGTGTTGATTTCATATCTGCTATCATCTAGCATGTAATTCATTTCTAAAAACACATTTTTATTCCTTTTTTATCAGGCAAACTCAAATACCTTTCAAAATATTGATATCTTTCAAATACTAACTTGAAATCAAACATTTTATATATGAAAATTCTTTTGAAAAGTGTGTAAATTTCAAATATGCTATTATCTTGCATGTCAATCATTTCTAAAATTAGGTTTAGGATGCAACCTTAATTAGTACCTTCTTTATATATGTCCCTACACCATTCAAATTGAGTACATATGATAGTTTGATACCTTCTTTACATCCAAATTATTAGTGACACCATAGGGGATGTTGATTTCCACCAGCTACCATATGCTAAAAGTCATAATAGGTGTATAACCATTCTCTCTATTTCGCACAATGCACAATAACCGACCCATATTTGATGATGTACACTAAACTACTAATACTTGCAATGTTGATTTTCATATTGTAAATTGTGCCTATAACGATTTGTTTTAACAATACTGATGTTAATATGCAACCTTTAACATTTGGTATGCATGTTCTTATAGATTGATTATTTTCGATGAAGATTTCTAATATGTTTGCAACTAAATTAAATCTTGACTTCGATTACAGTTGTAAACACATGTATTATCAAGATAAAATATTGCTTATTGCTCGTATGCATAAGTTATCGTTAAGTACTCAAATGCTCTTCTCTATTTCCATGATAATACTATATTTGTTGGGCATCACTAATAAGGAATGAAAACAATGATGTAAGAGAGATAGCAATGACTAAATTGGAAATACCTTGAGTACATTTAAAAATCGTCTCACTTTTGTGCGTGCAACACCACTTACCACATTGTTTTTCATGTAGCATCATGCAAGATTTTAAGGGATTTACTCATGATGTCGGGTGTGTGTACGAGGGGTGATTTTTTTCTTCCGTTGAAATGCACGGGTATGTTTGCTAGTTACTATTAAAAATATTATATGTAATTATAAAATACGCAACTATTAACAAATAGGGAAATTATATTTTTTTACAGGAATGAAAAAGCTTATTCCATTGGTAAATTATATGTTGCGTGGCTGCCGGAATCGATACAAATATTGTGTATTCTCCTTATATTATTCAAATACGCAAAAAATGTATTTTCTATTGAGTTACTCGTATATTGATTGTATTCTTTTAAACGCACAGTTACTTAAAAAGTTTAGAAATACATTAAAACTGTTTAAATTTTACAAAAAAAAATCGAGGTGTTTCTTCAAATATAAAATTATTTTACACAATAATATGTAAAATGTTCGTCAAATCTTTAGAACATTATGTATTATTGTAGATACCACTATGTAATAAACTATTACAAATATTCATTCGTCATATATACATTTTGATGAACATTTTTGAAATACACATTGTCAAAAAAATACCTCAATTGTTTATCATAAATTATAAAAAGTTTGCCGTGCATTATGTAAAATCTTCATCATATCTTAAGATAATTGTTCAACATATGTTACGAAAATTATCAATTTGCATTTGAAATATATTCATCATACCTTTCCAAAAATTTATTATATTAAAAATATATTCACGGCTTTTAAAAAGAACCTCTTTTTAGAGAGGGTATGTAAAAAGAACGTTGGCAATGAACGAGCCCCAGTAAAACGCGAAACAAGAAAAAGTAGGCCTCGCTTGGCCCAACTAGACGGCCCAGCATGCGCATGCTTGTATGACAGAAATCGCGCCCGTTCCCAAACTTGAGTGCCTCTGTTTGGCGGGGTGGCTACGATGCCGTGCTCCTTGCCGGAGGTCATGGGTTAAAATCCCGCCGGCGTCTGGTTTTTTGTTTCTTTAAATTAATAGGAAATGTGTCTGTGCATTGCATCGGTTGAAAGCAAAATCCTCGTATTTCTGGATCGATCCATCCGTAGTGAGAACTGTCATTTCTTTTTTTTTCAATACCATCGTTGGTAGTTGTTACGTTGTGAGCCTATTCACGATAAATTTCTTTAATTTAATAGGAAATGCGTCCGTGCGTTGCACCGGTTAAAAGCAAAATCCTCTCATTTTTAGATCGATCCATCCGTAATGAAAACTGCCATTTCTTTTTTTTTCAATACCATCGTTAGTAGTTGTTACATTGTGAGCCTATTCACGACGAATGTGATCCCTTCTAAGATGATGTGTTTCATCGTCACACTAACACACCATTTTTGTGAGCCCCTTCTTGCACCAACTTATAATTCTATCGACAACACTCATGTTTTACTATAAAACTACATAAGAGTCCGACTTGTCATGCATATGGTGTCGACGGGACAAGCAAGGTGGTATTCAACCCTCGGGCGCTCAGGAGATGAGCACACCAATGACGGACATCATCGTGTTGACATGGTCATCAACGTTGAAGACATGGTCCCCACAAAAGAAACGCTCGGACCGGGTCCACAGAAAGTAGTTGATATTGTTCGTCGTGATTATAGCATTTAATTCTGAGTAATGCAAGAATTATTCACAAAAAATATGCCGATGAAGATGTGTTTTTTTCTAGCCCTTGGGATCGGAAGGAGGAGCGATCAACAAAAAAACCATAGGAGGCCGACCTGATCCAAAAAACCCAGTCTTCCTGCCGGGAATGACATACATCATCTTTTTTCTATTTCTTTACTTCCAGTTTTTTATTTCTTTTTCTTTTTTATCTTCGCTTTTTCTTTTTCGTGTTATGAACATCTTTTCAAATTATGAACATTTTGGAGATCATGAACATGTTTTGGAATTAACGAAAATATTTTTGAAAACATGTTTATTTTTAAAATTCATGAATTTTTTTAAGTCCTGATTTTTTATCATTTCAGAAACATTTTTTATGAAATACGGTACATATTTTTAAATAGTGAAATTTTTAAGAAAACATGTATTTTAGAAATTATCAAACTTTTTTGAATTGGCAAAGATTTTATCAATAAGCAAATATTTTTGGAATCGATGAACATTTTTTATATCAACAAACATTTTTCTGAAATTCATGAACGGTTTTGTTTAGATGAACATTTATTGAAATGCATGCCATTCTTTGTTTGCCAAATGTTTTCCTGGAATGCATGAATATTTTTTGAAATAAAAGGACTTATTTTTGTAGTTTACAATTAAATTTTTGATTTGTTTTAACTTTAAAAAATATGAAGATTTTCTACATTCATGAATTTTTTGTTCAAATTCATGAATACCTTTTCAATACATGAACATTTTTGCAAAATTATGATCTTTTATTAATCCACGAATATTTTATGATTTTATAAATATATTCTAATTTCCACATGTTCTCGAAAATAGAACAGTTTTTTAAATCAAAATTATTTAAAGAAGAAAAAAATCATAGGAAAAGGAAAAGAAAAAAATAACGAAATGAAAAAACAGGGAGTGTCCCGGCAAGTCATGCGTCAGCCCAATACGGTGCGTTCAGGAGGTCGCCTCCTTTTAGGAGGCCTAAATTGCCTTTAGAATCTCTATTTCTAAAGGAGCAGTCTGCGGTCGTGATGATAGGTTTTTGTTTCTGTTTTATTTTTGTCATACCGCTCACCTTCGATCGGTTTTTTTCATCCCTCCTTTCACCATATTATGTTTAGTAATGTATTTATGTGAAAGAATCTATTAATATTAATTCCTAATGAATCTTTAAAGACTAAATCTGAATTAGCTAATCTTACCATAAATCACTTAATCACATTAATTAATATTACCATACATCATCAAATTACATTAATTAACATTTTATTCCATATTTTTTTCTTTCTCCTTCCACCTTCCTTTGTTTTTTTTTCATTTGATTTTTTGTCCCTTCTCTCATCTCTACTCCTAATGAAGGAGTTGGTAGCTTTCGTTCCAGCTTCATCTTTGTCAGTTTTTACGCCTCACTTACCACCATCTCCTCTCACTACCATCTACCACCAGTTTATTTTTCTCTTCACTACTTTTTTGTTTCTATTCCTAAAGGAGCAGTCTGCACTCGTGATAGTAGGTTTTATTTTGGTACACCGGTTTTATTTTTGTATCCCAGTTTCTTATCCATCGATTTATTTTCTCTCCATTCATTTCTTTTAAATAAACACTTTCCTAACATACAAAATATTGTTGGGGAACGTCGCATGGGAAACAAAAATTTTCCTACACACATGCAAACCTATCCATGGTGATGAGCATCTACGAGAGGGAGAGTTGATCTACGTACCCTTGTAGATCGCTAAGCGGGAAGCGTTAAGAAACGCGGTTGGTGTAGTCGAACTTCTTCGCGATCCAAATCGCCGAGCGTCCCGCGATCCAATCACGAATCGTCCCGCGAACACATCATGATCCGTCCCGCGAACTCATCACGATCCGTCTCACGATCTTGATCACAATCTGTCCCGCGAACTCATCACGGTCCGTTCCGTGATCACATCACGAACCGTCTCGCGATCTCGATCACGGTCCTTCCGATCTAGCGCCGAACGGACGGCACCTCCGCGTTCAGCACACGTGCAGCTTGATGACGATCTCCACCGTCTCGATCCAGCGAGAGGAGGTGGAGAGGAGAGAGAGTTCACCGACAGCGTGACGGCGCTCCGGTGATGGTGGTGGAGCAATTCCGGCAGGGCTTCGCCTAAGCGCTGCAGAAAACCGATCTAGAGGAGAAACTATGCACCGGTGTAACGGGTAGCACGTGGCCGGAAATTCTGTCCAAAAACCACCCAATCCACTAGTATATATAGGAGGAGAGGAGAGGAGAGGCAGCCAAGGCCTTTGGGTCGGCCGAAATAGGAGGTGGGAAGCAATCCTACTTCACCTCCAATCCTAGTTGGAGTAGGATTGCCTCCTATTGGCTGATTTTCCACTTTTTGCTTTAGGACTTTCTCTCCTGCGCCATGGGCCTTTGTGGCTGTTTTCCCAGCCCACTAAGGGCTGGTTATTATTCTCCCACAACCCATGGACATCTTGGGGTCGAAATACCCCTCCCGGAGGCCTCCCGGTACACTACCGGCACTCCTGGTACACTACCGATGAGCCCGAAACTTTTCCGGAAACCAAACTGAGACTTCTTATATATGAATATTTACCTCCGGACCATTCCGGAGCTCCTCATGACGTCCAGGATCTCATCCGGGACTCCGAGCAAACTTCGGTCACCACCTTAAGTGTGCAGACCCTGCGGGTTCGAGAACTATGTAGACATGACCGAGACACCTCTACGGTCAATAACCAATGGCGGGACCTGGACGTCCACATTGGTTCCTTAATATTCTACGAAGATCTTTATCGGTCGAACCTCTATGTCAAGGAATCAGTTAATCCCGTATAACGTTCCCTTTGTTCTTCGGTATGTTACTTGCCCGAGATTCGATCGTCGGTATCTCCATACCTAGTTCAACCTCGTTACCGGCAAGTCTCTTTACTCGTTCCGTAATACAAGATCCCGCAACTAACAATTAGTCACATTGCTTGCAAGGCTTATTGTGATGTTCCATTACCGAGTGGGCCCCGAGATACCTCTCCGTCACACGGAGTAACAAATCCCAGTCTCGATCCATGCCAACTCAACAGACACCATCGGAGATACCTGTAGAGCACCTTTATAGTCACCCAGTTACGTTGCGATGTTTGATACACACAAGGCACTCCTCCAATATCTGTGAGTTGCATGATCTCATGGTCATAGGAACACATACTTGACATGCGGAAAACAGTATCAATAAACTGACACGATCATATGCTACGTTTGCAGTTTGGGTCTTGTCCATCACATCATTCTCCTAATGATGTGACCCCGTTATCAAATGACATCTCATGTCCATGGCTAGGAAACCTTAACCATCTTTTGATCAACGAGCTAGTCTATTAGAGGCATACTAGGGGCATGGTTTTGTCTATGTATCCACACATGCATCTAAGTCTCCGATCAATACAATTATAGCATGGATAATAAACGATTATCATGAACAAGGAAATATGATACAAACTAATCTATTATTGCCTCTAGGGCATATTTCCAATAGTCTCCCACTTGCACTAGAGTCAATAATCTAGTTCACATCACCATGTGATTCGCATTGTTATGAATCTAACACCCAACGAGTTTTGGGGCTCGATCATGTTTTGCATGTGAGAGAGGTCTTATAGTCAACGGGTCTGTAACATTCAGATCCGTGTGCACTTTGCAAATACCTATGTCAAACTGTAAACACTGCTATCACACTCCGCTCGGTACTATTCCAAATGGCTGCTCCACTATACGTATCCAAATTGCTACTACGAGTCATCCGGATTATTGTTAAAGCTTGTATCGACGTAACTCCTTACGACGAACTCTTTATCACCTCCATAATCGAGAAACATCTCCTCAGTCTCTTAGTTACTGAGGATAATCTTGACCGCTGTCCAGTGATCTACTCCTGGTTCACTCTTGTACCCCCTGACGGACTCATGGCAAGGCACACACAGGTGCGGTACACAACATGGCATAATATAGAGCCTATGGCTAAGGCATAGGGGACGACGTTCGTCCTTTCTCTTTCTTCTGCCATTGTCGAGCTTTGAGTCTCACTCAACTTTCACACCTTACAAATTAGGCGAGAACTCTTTCTCTGACTGATCCATTTTGAACTCTTTCAAAATCTTGTCAAGGTATGCACTCATTGAAAGTCTCATCGAGCATCTTGATCTATCTCCATAGATTTTGATGCTCAACAATTAGGTAGCTTCATCCAGGTCTTCCTTTGAAAATCACTTTCCAAATGACCGTTTTATGCTTTCCAAAAACTCTACATTATTTCTGATCAACAATATGTCATCCACATATACTTATCAGAAATTCTATAGTGCTCCCACTCACTTTATTGCAAATACAAGTTTCTCCTAAACTTTGTATAAACATCAAAACTTTGATCACCTCATCAAAGCGTATATTCCAACTCCGAGATGCTTGCTTCAGTCCATGGAAGGATCACCGAAGCTTGCACACCTTTTAGCATCCTTAGGCCTGACAAAACCTTCTGGTTGTATCACATACAACCTTTCCTCAAGTAAACCGTTAAGGAAACGATGTTTTGACATCCATCTGCCAGATTTCATAATTGAAAACACAACAACTGCTAACATAATTCCAACAGACTTTAGCACCACTACGAGTGAGAAAGTCTCATCATAGTCAACTCCTTGAACTTGTCACAAACATCTTTGCAACAAGTCGAGCTTTACAAATAGTGGCATTCACCATCAGTGTCTGTCTTCATTTTAAAGATCCATTTGTACTCAACGACCTGCCGTCCAACGAGCAAGTCTACCAAAGTCTACACTTGGTTTTCATACATGGATCCTATCTCGGATTTCATGGCCTCCAACCATTTGTCGAAATCCGGGCCCATCATCGCTTCTCCATAGCTCGTAGGTTCATCGTTTGTCCAACAACATGACCTCCAAGACAGGGTTGTCGTACCGCTTAGGAGCAATACACATCCTTGTCAACCTACGAAGTTCGATAGTAACTTGATCCTGAAGCTTCATGATCATCATCATTAACTTCCTCTTCAACTAACGTAGGCTTCACACAAACAACATCCTGCGCTGCGCTAGTCTTTGGTTGAACAAAGTTTAAACAACCTTATCAAGTTCTATCTTCCTCTCACTTAATTCTTTCAAGAGAAACTTTTCCTTGAGAAAGGATCCGTTTTAGTAACAAACACTTTGCACTTGGATCTGAGATAGAAGGTTCACCCAACTGATCTTAGGGTATTCTATGAAGATGCATTTGTCCGCCTTGGGTTTGACCTCATTAGGTGAAAACATTTTCCACACAAGTGTCGCAGCCCCAAGTATTAAGAAATGACAGCTTAGGTTTCTATCAAACCATAATTCACATGGTGTCATCTCAACGGATTTAGATGGTGCCCTATTTAAAGTGAATGTAGTTGTCTCTAATGCATAACCCCAAAATTATAGTAGTAAAACGACAAGAGACATCATAGCACGCACCATGTCCAATAGAGCATAACTATGATGTTCGGACACACCATCACACTATGGTGTTCCAGGTGGCGTTTAGTTGTGAAACAACTTTCACATTGTCTTAAGTTGTATGCCAAACTCGTGACTCAGATATTCACCTCCATGATCATATCGCAGTCATTTTTATCTTCTTGTCACTATGATCTTTAAACTTCACTCTGAATTTGATTGAACCTTTCAAACGATTCAGACTTGTGTTTCATTAAGTAAATATACACTATATATACTCAAATCATCAGTGAAGGTAACAAAATAACGATATCCACTGCACGCTACAAGACTCACTAGATTGCATACATCAACATGTATCATTTCCAATGAATCACTTGCTCACTCCATCCAACGGGGTCCTTTAGTCATCTTGCCCAAGAGGCATGGTTCGCATGTCTCAACCGATTCGAAATCGAATGAGTCCAAATATCCATCACCATGGAGTTTCTTCACGCGCTTTATACCAATATGACATTTTGCGGCAGTGCCACAAGTATGTGGTACTATCATTATTTAACTTTGTATCTTTTGACATCAATGTTATGAACATGTGTATTACTACGATCAAGATTTCAACAAACCATTCTCACTGGGTGCATGACCATTGAAGGTATTATTCATGTAAACAGAATAACTATTATTCTCTGACTTAAATGAATAACCGTATTGCAACAAACATGATCTAATCATGTTCATGCTCAACGCAAAACATCAAATAACATTTATTTAGGTTCGTCACTAATCCTGAAGGTAGAGAGAGCGTGCGATGTTGATCACATCAACCTTGGAAACATTTCCAACACACATCGTCACCTCACCCTTAGCTAGTTCTCCGTTTATTCCGTAGCTTTTATTTCGAGTTACTAACATTTAGCAACCGAACCGGTATCCAATACCCAGGTGCTACTAGGAGTACTAGCAAGGTACACATCAATAACTCGTATATCAAATATACTTCTGTCAATGTTGCCAGCCTTCTTATCTACCAAGTATCTAGGATTGTTCCGCTTCAGCGACCTCTCACCTCATAATAGAAGCACTTAGTCTCGGTTTGAGTTCAACTTTGGGTTGCTTCACTGGAGCAGCAACTGACTTGCTATCCATGAAGTTTCCCTCCTTGCTCTTGCCCTTTTCGAAACTAGTGGTTTGATTAACCATCAACACTTGACGCTCCTTCTTGATTTCTACCTTCGCGGTGTCAAACATCGCGAACAGCTCAGGGATCAATACTTCTATCCCTGGTGTATTATAGTTCATCACTAAGTTCTAGTAGCTTTAGTGACAGTGACTTGGAGAACTATATCAATCACTATCTTATCTGGAAGATCAACTCCCACTTGATTCAAGCGATTGTAGTACCCAGACAATCTGAGTACATGCTCAACGATTGAGCTATTCTCCTTCATCTTACAGGCAAAGAATCTTGTTGGAGATCTCATATCTCGCAACACAGGCACGAGCCTGAGATCACAATCTCTGCTCCTAGAACATCTCATATGTTCCGTGACGTTCAAAACGTTTCGGAGCCTCAATTCTAAGCCGTAATGCATGACGCACTAAACTATCAAGTAGTCATCGAAACGTGCCTGTCAGATGTTCACAACATCTATAGACGACGCTAGAGGGGGTGGCGCACCGAGCGGTGCATTAAGGACATAAGCCTTCTGTGCAGCAATGAGGACAATCCTCAGATCATGGACCCAGTCCGCAATATTGCTACCAACATCTTTCAACTCTATTTCTCTAGGAACATATAAGAATTTAAGGGAGCTACAGCGCGAGCTAGTAATCTACAACATAATTTGCAAAGACACTTTGACTATGTTCATGATAATGAGTTCAATTAATCATATTACTTAAGAACTCCCACTCAAATTGACATCCCTCCGATCATTCGAGTGATACATGATCCAAATTCACCAACTCAAGTCCGATCATCACGTGAGTTGAGGTGGCTGCAATGGTGAACATCATTATGTTGATCATATCTACTATATGACTCATGTCCGACCTTTCGGTCTCTCATGTTCCTAGGGCATGTCTGTACATGCTAGGCTCGTCAAGTTTAACCCGAGTGTTCTACGCGTGCAAATCTGGCTTGCACCCGTTGTATGTGAACGTAGAGTCTATCACACCCGATCATCACGTGGTGTCTCAACACGACGAACTTTCGCAACGGTGCACGCTCGGGGAGAACACAGTTCATCTTGAAATTCAAGTGAGGGATCACCTTATAATGCTACCGCCGTACTAAGCAAAACAAGGTGCATAAAAGGATTAACATCTCATGCAATTCATAAGTGACATGATATGGCCATGAACTTGTGTTTAAGATCTCCATCTTCGAAACACCGGCATGATCTCAATCATCACCGGCACAACACCACGATCTCCATCATCTTGATCTCCATCAGTGTGTTGCCATTGGGGTTGTGGCGCGAGCCCTGCTTCTACTTCTATTGCTACCGCTTAGCGATAAAGTAAAGCATTACATAGCGCTTAATGATTGACACGTAGGTCATACAATAATTAAAGACAACCCTATGGCTCCTGCCGGTTGCCGTACTCAACGACATGCGAGTCACGAAATTCTATACATCACATGATCATCTCATACATCACATATATCTCATCATGTAATTGACCATACCACATCACAACATACGCTGCAAAAACAAGTTAGACGTCCTCTAATTGTTGTTGCATGTTTTACGTGGCTGCTACGGGTATCTAGCAAGAACGATTCTCACCTACGCATAAACCACAACGGTGATACATAGATTGCTTTTCAACCTTCTCAAGGACCGCCTTTGTCGGATCCGATCCAACTAAAGTGAGAGAAACTGTCACCCGCAAGCCATCTAAGCAACAAGTTGCGTCAAGGGAACCGGTCTCTCGCAAGCGTACGAGTAATGTTGGTCCGGGCCGCTTCATCTCACAATCCCGCTGAACCAAAATCCGACCAAGGGAGGAAGCAATCTAAGCATCAACGCCCACAAACCTTTTGTGTTCTACTCGAGATCTCATCAAACCATCAACCTAGCTCATGATACCACTGTTGGGGAACGTCGCATGGGAAACAAAAAATTTCCTACGCACACTCAAACCTATCCATGGTGATGAGCATCTACGAGAGGGAGAGTGGATCTACGTACCCTTGTAGATCGCTAAGCGGGAAGCGTTAAGAAACGCGGTTGGTGTAGTCGAACTTCTTCGCGATCCAAATCGCCAAGCGTCCCGCGATCCAATCACGAACCGTCCCGCGAACACATCATGATCCGTCCCGCGAACTCATCATGATCTGTCTCACGATCTGTCCCGCGAACTCATCACGATCCATTCCGTGATCACATCACGAACCGTCTCGCGATCTCGAGCACGGTCCTTCCGATCTAGCGCCGAACAGACGGCACCTCCGCGTTCAGCACACGTGCAACTTGATGACGATCTCCACCGTCTCGATCCAGCGAGAGGAGGTGGAGAGGAGAGAGAGTTCACCGGCAGCGTGACGGCGCTCCGGTGATGGTGGTGGAGCAATTCCGGCAGGGCTTCGCCTAAGCGCTGCAGAAAACCGATCTAGAGGAGAAACTATGCACCGGTGTAACGGGTAGCACGTAGCCGGAAATTCTGTCCAAAAACCACCCAATCCACTAGTATATATAGGAGGAGAGGAGAGGAGAGGCAGCCAAGGCCTTTGGGTCGGCCGAAATAGGAGGTGGAAAGCAATCCTACTTCACCTCCAATCCTAGTTGGAGTAGGATTGCCTCCTATTGGCTGATTTTCCACTTTTTGCTTTAGGACTTTCTCTCCTGCGCCATGGGCCTTTGTGGCTGTTTTCCCAGCCCACTAAGGGCTGGTTATTATTCTCCCACAGCCCATGGACCTCTTGGGGTCGAAATACCCCTCCCGGACGCCTCCCGGTACACTACCGGCACTCCCGGTACACTACCGGCACCCCCGGTACACTACCGATGAGCCCGAAACTTTTCCGGAAACCAAACTGGGACTTCCTATATATGAATCTTTACCTCCGGACCATTTCGGAGCTCCTCATGACGTCCGGGATCTCATCCGGGACTCCGAACAAACTTCGGTCACCACCTTAAGTGTGCAGACCCTGCGGGTTCGAGAACTATGTAGACATGACCGAGACACCTCTACGGTCAATAACCAATGGCGGGACCTGGACGTCCACATTGGTTCCTGCAACTAACAATTAGTCACATTGCTTGCAAGGCTTATTGTGATGTTGCATTACCGAGTGGACCCCGAGATACCTCTCCGTCACACGGAGTAACAAATCCCAGTCTCGATCCATGCCAACTCAACAGACACCATCAGAGATACCTGTAGAGCACCTTTATAGTCACCCAGTTATGTTGCGACGTTTGATACACACAAGGCACTCCTCCGATATCTGTGAGTTGCATGATCTCATGGTCATAGGAGCACATACTTGACATGCGGAAAACAGTATCAATAAACTGACACGATCATATGCTACGTTACAGTTTGGGTCTTGTCCATCACATCATTCTCCTAATGATGTGACCCCGTTATCAAATGACATCTCATGTCCATGGCTAGGAAACCTTAACCATCTTTTGATCAACGAGCTAGTCTATTAGAGGCATACTAGGGACATGATTTTGTCTATGTATCCACACATGCATCTAAGTCTCCGATCAATACAATTATAGCATGGATAATAAACGATTATCATGAACAAGGAAATATGATAATAACTAATTTATTATTGCCTCTAGGGCATATTTCCAACAAATATCACATATCTAACTTTCCTAACTGATCTATTTAATTAATGCAAAATAAAGGAAAGTATATCTCTCACGATTGCATGTATCTCTTTTTTAGAAAAAAAGAGATAATCTCTCCACTCCTTCCTTTCAAATCAACACTTTTCTAAAGTACAAAAGATCACATATCTAACTTTCCTAATTTATCTCTCAAATTAATGCAAAAGAAAGGGAAGTGTCTCTCTCATAATTGCATGTATCTCTTTTTTTAGAAAAAGGAGAGAATCTCTTTGTCGATTGTGTATGTCTTTCTTTATTTTTCTAATTGATTTAGTTGCCACTAACCAACAAATTACCCAAGGATAATTTTGTCCAAAATTTTCTATAATGTTGTGCCTTAGTCACCATGTCAAAAATAATCTCTATTCCTAAAGTCTCAGTACCTAGGTTGTCGTTCGTTTCGCTCGTTCCCACTCCC
This sequence comes from Hordeum marinum, assembly GCA_022496015.1. Taxonomy (NCBI): domain Eukaryota; kingdom Viridiplantae; phylum Streptophyta; class Magnoliopsida; order Poales; family Poaceae; genus Hordeum; species Hordeum marinum. The sequence continues at coordinate 211,412,830 of CM039672.1, read as the reverse complement.
CACCAACCCCCATCCCATCGAGATTGCCCTCCCACCAATCACCGATTTTTTTCTATCCCACAAAAGACCGACCGATGAACAGAGAACCCCGAAAAACCCTCACGTTGAAACCTAATGTACGCCATCCCTCCTAATCTCCTCCCGCAGCCACCGCAAGCCCCTTTCCTTCCCTCCTTCCTACCTCCTTGGCTCCTCCCCTACCGCCGCTACTCCACTCCGCCCCTAACCCTCCACGCGTGCTGTTGAGCCACACCTCCGTGTACCAGGTCATTCGGTTCCTATATGTCACCCTTTGCCCCGTCCATCCGCCGCGTACGTGAGGGGTGTCCATCCGAGGCATCAATGCATGGAGCGCAACTGAATCGGCTATGTCGTGGTGGCTACCGACAAGGGAAAGCCCGCACTCGGGCGCGGGGACATGGTCATTGCATGGTGCGGCATGATCCAGGCTCTGGAGCTGCACAAATGCTTGGTGCAACGCGGCTGGATCCCCATCTACACCCTCGCCGACCCGGCATCCACCAAGAGGACATGCCAGAGACGAGATAATCTTGTGAATAGATGAAGGTACTATCACGTACATGTTACACACGGGTCAATGTCGAGATCATTTGCAGTTACATGCTCATGCAACCATGGGTGTCACATGCAGGCTGAGGCAATACATTGTATGCAAGGTAACAGATAACTCTCCTAGAAGATCTTTCTATTTTTTTTGGAAAGATCGAGCGCTTGAGCCCGGGATCGAATATGCGAGGATCAATGAGGGAATTGTGGACCTTCATATTCAATTTTTTGTTACTTCTTGCCTTCTTCAATTTTCTACAGATTACATGAACTAGGGTTCTTCAAGTGTCTACAGACTACATGAAGTAAATTTCTTATATCGTATTGGAAGTGTCTACATATTGTGTCACATTATGTTTTTTGGCAGTCATACAGAGAGCCATACATGCTACCTTCTCAAATCAATTGTGTTCATTCAAATGTTAAGAAATTCGTTAACAAAACGTGTCCTACAATACTCGATTGTCGTTTGTAGCAGCCATTAATGCGAAAATATTTTAGAAATCAAGCACTATATCAATTTGAAAATCAAAACCTTCAATGAAATTTATTAGCTAGAAATTTAATTACATGTGCAATTAATTAGGTCCATTTAAAAAGGAAATATTTTTACACCGAATCAATTTGGCAATCGAGTCATTAATGCAATTAATTAATTAGGTAGACAATTATCTATGCCTACATATAATTAGAAGTATGGATTTTTTTGGTTAGTCACGTAATTAATTGATTTGGTTGACAAGAAATTAGGCATACAGAGAATTAGATAGCCCGTTAATTATTTTTGTAATTAATTAATTATGTAAGTGGCTAATTGTGTTGAGTCATTTTGAAAGCGTTTGTGACCAAGGACGATCAACAAGCTCCCAGCGACATGGCCGAGCACCGCTTGTCAACATGGAAAATGGCCACCATGCGCTCGCGACTTGGGCGACATAGCGTTCACCAGGATTGATAATGACTGTTCTTTACAGGATGTTCACACGCCGACGATTGATGAAATATCGCCCATGAGGACAACAAGACACAACATTCACCACGTGGTTCATGCTATAGTGAAAAGAAAGAGTATTCCAAAACTGAAACAAAAAAGAAAATTAAGTATTCCAAAAAATAAGTAGGAACTAGAACTAAAACTAACTAGGAATAAGAAAGAAGAAGATGAGGCTTATGGCGACCACACTAATGTTGACGTGGTCCTGGTTGGCGCCAATGAAACGGGTTAACGAATAGGCCAGGAATAGAAGATGTAGGGTATGAAGAGTAAGAGAATAAGGATAATTACCCCTTCTAGCAATGAATGGTATGTGGGATGAAGGTGAAGCTTATTGGTGACTATACGAATACGTTCGCGTTGCCGCTCACTTCCAACATCAGTGTGTGTTTGCAAAGTTAAATGGACCTTGAAGAATGATCTTTATAAGTATTTGTTGTTGTGAATATTATATGTTAGTTTAATCCACTCTATTATTTTGTTAACATGATTTTTTTATCATTGTTGCAATGCATGGCGAAGACGAGGTGGACATCCTTCAATTTTAAAGAAGGTGACTCCAGCGAGAAACGTATCGCTATGGCAAAAAAAAGAACGGGGAGGGGGGGGGGGTTCTGACAGGAAAAGGAAAGGTGCGTCATGAAATGGTGGTTTTGTGTTAAATCCGGATGTTAGAGATAACATGCCACATAGCCCGTAGCAACGCACGGGCGTTCTGCTAGTCAATATAGGCATACAACTATAGGTGGATCATCATACTATGGTTTATTTTACCATGATATTACTAAAATGTTGTGTTTAAGTAGCATGTTCTGCATTTATAGACATCTAATGTTACCTGCCAAACATTTGGTTCTTGACGAAGCTTTGCTACCAGATCCATGTCACGTTTTTTTATTATTGGCATGCTTTCAGCCCTGTGTAAACTTCATCTTCCGTTGCATGCAATATTCGTTTTCCTCTGGTCATGATATCAAATTAATGGATTCAGTTTGCAAGTCCTGTGTCACGATATCAATCTTTCCAGCGGAGCCCGTTGCAACAAACAGGCAATTCACTAGTATCAATAGCTGCCTGGTGAGTTGGTTTGCACATATGGGTTTTGTCTGTGCCACCCATGTTTGAATACTAGCCTTGCTAGTTTTTATTTATAAGGTTATATGTGCAAAAAAAGAAAAAGAAAAAGTACTAGAATAAAAAGGACGTACAAAACAGTCAGACGGGCCTTGTTAGTCAGATACACCGTCAATACGTATAAAACACGGCTTTAGACTCTTTTGCAACAGCCAGATTCAAAATTGGTAATGACATGATTTTTTTTAGCAATTGTGATACCAATCTGCACGTAATGTCCGAATTATGATACTTCTATGTAAGGTAAGCGCCGCTCTATTTAGCATGATAGAATATATTAACTATTGATGATGCTGAAATTGGATTTTTGTTGCTATGTGAACATGGTTAACAGTTCAGAATGATTCTAATATGTATGATGCATGTAGATTCCATAGTCTATTCTTGACATTAACATTGAGATTTTTGCTTTGCGCTATGCAACATGATCGAGTTGGTACTGACTCTACAATGCCATCATGTTCATACGAGTGTTCAGACCTATCGTTCCATCGCCCCATAAGCTAGAGTACATTTTGTTTGTAAATAACATCATCCTTTTTGTACCGCAGGATTACGAAATAGGGTTTCCTCCCACTTTGTATTATAAAGCAACCATCACCGATACAACCAATGATAGATGTTGGGGCGAAAACAGCACATGCACGCCCAAAAGAAACGAAAGAGGAAGACAAAAGAAATAAATGCTGACAATGGCAGATCAACAAAAACGAAGAAGCCTCACGACCGTTGCGCCCACCGGTAACTTCCACCAAGCTCCTAGACTTCGAAGCGCCAATACCAATCAACACCGCCAAGAAGGGACGCGACGATGATGACGCTGCTGCCAAGGGTTACTCTCGGTACACGTTGAAGAAGCAGGAAGGGTAGCCCCGACGCCCTCCAGGAAGGTCCGATGGCACCCACAGGCGCCACCGCGTTGGTGTCGGCTAGGCCGACAGGGATTTCTCCCGATCCCAACCTTCAGCACGGGCGCTCCGGATCAAGCCACCAAACAGTCCAACACCCTATGCCAACACAGTCTTGAAGCTTCCCACGCCGCCTCACCATAGCACCGCGAAGGGGGCCTGTGCAACAAAAACGAGAAGTCGGACTAGGGACAACAGCACTGTCAGCATGCGGGAGGGCCCAACCTTCACCATCAACGACGGTAACCGACCGGACGCGACAACAGGAGCATACAGGCCCGTGGGTCCACAGGCTTGGCCGGGACTTCAGATGCCCGCAAAGCTCCCGCCGCCGCGCTGTAGAAGGCACACCGTCGACGCCGCCATCCTGTTGGGGAACGTCGCATGGGAAACAAAAAAATTCCTACATTCACACAAGACCTATCCATGGTGATGAGCATCTACAAGAGGGAGAATGGATCTATGTACCCTTGTAGATCGCTAAGCGGGAAGCGTTAAGAAATGTGGTTGGTGTAGTCGAACGTCTTCGCGATCCTAATCGCCGAGCGTCCCGCGATCCAATCACGATCCGTCCCGATCAAGCACCGAACGGACGACACCTCCGCGTTCAGCACACGTACAACTTGATGATGATCTCTGCCTTCTTTATCCAGCAAGAGGGAGCGGAGAGGTAGAAGAGTTCTCCGGCAGCGTGACGGCGCTCCGGCGATGGTGGTGGAGCTATTCCGGCAGGGCTTCGCCTAAGCACTGCAGAAATCCGATGTAGAGGAGAAACTATGCACTTGAGGAACGGGTAGCACGTGACTGAAAATCTTGTGCCAAAACCTTAAAAACCTCTAGTATATATAGGAGGAGAGGAGGAGGAGGCTTGGCCCTCAAGGAGCCAGCCCTAGGCTTCGGCCGAACCAAGAGGGAGGAGTCCTCCTCCTCCAGTCCTAGTAGGATTAGGACTCCTTCCTTATCTTAGCCTTTTTGCCTTTTTCCACCTTTTTCCTTTTGGGCTTTTCATCCCAGCCGAACGGGCCTTGTGTGGGACTTCCACCAGCCCACTAAGGGCTGGTATTCATCCTCCCACAGCCCATGTAGCCTCTTGGGTCGAAATACCCCTCCCGATGGTCTCCCGGTACACTACCGATACTCCGCGTACACTACTGATGAGCCCGAAACCTTTCCGGCGACCAAAATAGGACATCCTATATATCAATATTTACCTACGGACCATTCCGGAGCTCCTCGTGATGTCCGGGATCTCATCCGGGACTCCGAAAAACCTTCGGTCACCACCATACATAACTCTATACTACCGAAATGTCACCAAACCTTAAGTGTGCAGACCCTGCGGGTTCGAGAACCGAGACACCTCTATAGTCAATAACCAATTGTGGGACCTGGATGTCCATATTGGTTCCTACATATTCTACGAAGATCTTTATCGGTCGAACCTCTATGTCAAGGATTCAGTTAATCCCGTATGATGTTCCCTTTGTTCTTCAGTATGTTACTTGCCCGAGATTCGATCGTCGGTATCTCCATACCTAGTTCAACCTCGTTACCGGCAAGTCTCTTTACTCGTTCCGTAATACAAGATCCCATGACTAACACTTAGTCACATTGCTTCCAAGTCTTATTGTGATGTTGTATTACCGAATGGGCCCTGAGATACCTCTCCATCACACGGAGTAAAAAATCCCAGTCTTGATCCATGCCAACCCAACAGACACCCTTAGAGATACCTGTAGAGCACCTTTATAGTCACCGAGTTACGTTGCGACGTTTGATACACACAAGGCACTCTTCCGGTGTCCTTGAGTTGGATGATCTCATGGTCATAGAAACATATACTTGACATGCAGAAAACATTAGCAATAAACTTACACGATCATATGTTACGTTTGTAGTTTGGGTCTTGTCCATCACATCATTCTTCTAATGATGTGATCCCGTTATCAAATGACATCACATGTCAATGGCTAGGAAACCTTGACCATCTTTGACCAACGAGCTAGTTCACTAGAGGCATACTAGGGACAAAGCGTTGTCTATTTACCCACACATGTAATGTGTTTCCAATCAATAAAATTATAGCGTGGATAATAAATGATTATCATGAACAAGGAAATATAATAATAAACACTTTATTTATTGTCTCTAGGGCATATTTCCAACAATCTTCCACTTGCACTAGAGTCAATAATCTAGTTCACATCACTATGTGATTTACATTGTAATGAATCGAACACCCATTCAGTTCTGGTGTTGATCATGTTTAGCCCTTGGAAGACGTTTAGTCAACGGGTCTGCAACATTCAGATCCGTGTGCACTTTGCAAATATTTATGTCCTTTAACTCGATGTAATCGCGGATGGAGTTGAAGCGTCGCTTTATGTGTCTGGTCCTCTTGTGAAACCTTGGTTCCTTGGCCAGCACAATGGCACCAGTGTTGTCATAGAATAGGTTCATTGGATTCAGTGCACTGGGCACTACTCCAAGATCTGTCATGAACTGCTGTATCCAGACATCTTCCTTCGCTGCCTTCGAGGCTGCGATGTACTCCGCTTCGCACGTAGAATCAGCTACCACGCTTTGCTTGGAACTGCACCAACTTACCGCTCCCCCGTTGAGAATAAATAAGTATCCGGTTTGTGACTTAGAGTCATCCGGATCAGTGTCAAACCTTGCATCGACGTAACTCTTTACGACGAGCTCTTCATCACCTCCATAAACGAGAAACATTTGCTTAGTCCTTTTCAGGTACTTAAGGATATTCTTGACCTCTGCCGAGTGCTCCATTCCAGGATCACTTTGAAACCTTCCGGCCATACTTATGGCAAGGCTGACATCGGGTCTTGTGCATAGCATTTCATACATGATAGAGCCTATGGCTGAAGCATAGAGGATGACACTCATCTTTTCTTTATCTTCTGTAGTTACTGGGCATTGAGTCTTACTCAACTTCATACCTTGTAACACAGGCAAGAACCCCTTCTTGGACTGATCCATTTTGAACTTCTTCAAAACTTTATCAAGGTATGTGCTCTGTGAAAGTGCTATTAAGCATCTCGATCTATCTTTATAGATTTTAATGCCTAATATGAAAGCAACTTCTCCTAGATCCTTCATTGAAAGACTCTTGTTCAAATATTCCTTCACGCTTTCCAACATTTCTATATTGTTTCCAATCAACAATATGTCATCCACATATAATATTAGAAACGCTATAGAGCTCCCACTCACTTTCTTGTAAATACAAGCTTCTCCATAAACTTGTATAAACTCAAACGCTTTGATCACCTCATCAAAACGCTTATTCCAACTCCGAGATTCTTGCACCAGCCCATAAATGGATCGCTGGAGTTTGCAAACTTTGTAAGCATTCTCTGGATCGACAAAACCTTCTGGTTGCATCATATACAACTCTTCCTCAAGGAAACCGTTGAGGAACGTTGTTTTGACATCCATCTGCCAAATTTCATAGTCGAAATAAGCAGCTATTGCCAACATGATTCTGACAGACTTAAGCATCGCTACGGGTGAGAAGGTCTCATCGTAGTCAACTCCTTGAACTTGTGAAAAACCCTTTGCCACAAGTCGAGATTTATAGATGGTGACATTACGGTCTGCGTCTGTCTTCTTCTTAAAGATCCATTTGTTCTGAATGGCCTTTCACCCTTCAGGTAATACTTACAAAGTGCATACTTTGTTTTCATACATGGATCCCATCTTGGATTTCATGGCCTCTAACAATTTCTTGGAATCCGGGCCCATCACCGCTCCTCCATAGCTCGTAGGTTCATTGTTGTCCAACAACATGACCTCCAAGACAGGGTTGCCGTACCACTCAGGAGTAGTACGCGCCCTTGTCGACCTACGAGGTTCAATAGCAGCTTGATCCGAAGCTTCATGATCATCATCATTAACTTCCTTTTCAACCGTTGTAGGTTCCATAGAAACATCTTTCTGTGCTGCGCTACTTTATGGTTGAAGTAAAGGTTCAATAGCCTCATCAAGCTCTATTTTCCTCCCACTCAATTCTTTCGAGAGAAACTCTTTCTCAAGAAATGTTCCGTTCTTAGCGACAAACACTTTGCCGTTGGATCTGAGATAGAAGGTATACCCGACTATCTCTTTCGGGTATCCTATGAAGACACATTTCTCCGCTTTGGGTTCCAGCTTTTCTGGCTGAAGCTTTTGACATAAGCATCACATCCCCAAACTTTAAGAAATGACAACTTTGGCCTCTTGCCAAACCATAGTTCATATGGCATCGTCTCAACGGATTTCGATGGTGCCCTATTTAAAGTGAATGCAGCTGCCTCTAATGCATAACCCCAAAACGATAGTGGCAAATCAGCAAGAGACATCATAGAACGCGCCATATATAATAAGGTTCGATTACGATGTTCGGACACACCATTACGCTGTGGTGTTCCGGGCGGTGTCAACTGTGAAACAATTCCACACTGTCTTAAGTGACTGCCAAACTCATAGCTCGGATATTCACCTCCTCGATCAGATCGTAGGAATTTAATCTTCTTGTTATGATGATTCTCAACTTCACTCTGAAATTGCTTGAACTTTTCAAACGTTTCAGACTTGCGTTTCATTAAGTAAATATACCCATATCTACTTAAGTCATTAGTGAAGGTGAGAAAATAATGATATCCACCACGCGCTGTAACATTCATTGGACCGCACACATCAGTATGTATGATTTCCAATAAGTCACTTGCCCGTTCCATTGTTCTAGAGAACGGCGTTTTAGTCATCTTGCCCATGAGGCATGGTTCACATGTGTCAAGTGATTCAAAATCAAGTGACTCCAAAAGTCCATCGGCATGGAGCTTCCTCATGCGTTTTACACCAATATGACCTAAACGGCAGTGCCACAAGAAAGTGGTACTATCATTATCAACTCTACATATTTTGGCATTAATGTTATGAACATGTGTGTCATCACTATCAAGATTCAATATGAATAAACCCCTCACATTGGGTGCATGACCATAAAAGATATTACTCATATAAATAGAACAACCTTTATTCTCTGATTTAAATGAGTAACCGTCTCGCAATAAACAAGATCCAAATATAATGTTCATGCTTAACGCAGGCACTAAATAACAATTATTCAAGTTCATCACTAGTCCCGATGGTAATCGAAGAGAGAGCGTGCCGACGGCGATCACATCAACCTTGGAACCATTTCCCACGCGCATCGTCACTTCATCCTTTGCTAGCCTTCATCTATTCCGTAGTTCCTGTTTTGAGTTGCAAATGTGAGCAACCGAACCGGTATCAAATACCCAGGCACTACAATGAGAGCTAGTAAGGTACACATCAATAACATGTATATCATATATACCTTGTTTGTCGTTGGCCACCTTCTTGTCAGCCAGGTACTTGGGGCAGTTTCGCTTCCATTGACCAGTTCCCTTGCAATGAAAGCACTCAGTTTCTGGTTTGGGTCCATGCTTGGGCTTCTTTACAGGAGTGGCAACTACTTTGCCATCCTTTTTGGTTTTACTCTTCTTGCCCTTGCCATTCTTCTTGAAACTAGTGGTTTTATTGACCATCAACACTTGATGTTCTTTCTAGATTTCAGACTCAGTGACTTTTAGCATCGCAAATAGGTCGGTGACTGACTTGTTCATCCCATGCATGTTATAGTTCATCACAAAGCTCTTGTAACTAGGTGGCAGTGATTGAAGAACTCTGTCAATGATCGCCTCTGGCGGAAGGGCAATTCCCAACTACACTAGACGAGTCGAATACCCAGACATTCTGAGTATATGTTCACTGATAGACCCGTTCTCCTTCATCTTGCAAGCATAAAACTTATCGGAGGTCTAATACCTCTCAATTCGGGCATTCTTCTGAAATATAAACTTCAACTCCTGGAACATCTCATATGCTCCATGATGTTCAAAACGTCTTTGAAGTCCCGGTTCTAAGCCATACAGTATTGCACACTGAACTATTGAGTAATCTCCAGAACGTGCTTCCCAAGCGTTCTTAACGTCTTCGGATGACATGTCTTCTGGTTGGTCACCAAGCGGTGCATCAAGGACATATGATTTCTGGGAAGCCGTGAGGATAATCCTGAGATTACAGGCCCAGTCAACAAAATTACTTCCATCATCTTTCAACTTAGCTTTCTTTAGGAACGCATTAAAATTCAGGGGTGCTACTGCGCGAGCCATTGATCTACAACATAAATATGCAAAGGTTACTTAGACTATTGTTCAAGATAATGAGTTTTAGTTAATCAAATTACTAAAGCTCCCACTCAAATTGACATCCCTCAGGTCATCTGAGTGTCACATGATCCAAATCCACCAACTCAAGTCCGATCGTCACGTGAGTTGAGGTGGTTTCAATGGTGAACATCATCATGTTGATCATATCTACTATATGACTCGTGTTCGACCTTTTGGTCTCTTGTGTTCCGAGGCCATGTTTGTACATGCTAGGCTCGTCATGTTTAACCCGAGTGTTCTGCATGTGCAACACTGGCTTGCACCCGTTGTATGTGAACGTAGAGTCTATCACACCCGATCATCACGTGGTGTCTCGACACGACGAACTTTCGCAATGGTGCACACTCGGGGAGAACACAATTCTGTTGGGGAACGTTGCATGGGAAACAAAAAATTTCCTACGCACACGCAAGATCTATCCATGGTGATGAGCATCTACGAGAGGGAGAGTGGATCTACATACCCTTGTAGATCGCTAAGCGGGAAGCGTTAAGAAACGTGGTTGGTGTAGTCGAACGTTTTCGCGATCCAAATCGCCGAGCGTCCCGCGATCTCATCACGATCCGTCCCGTGAACTCATCACGATCCGTCCCGCGAACTCATCACGATCCGTTTCATGATCTTGATCACGATCCGTCCCGCGAACTCGTCACAAACCGTCTCGCGATCTTGATCAGGGTCCTTCCGATCTAGCGCCGAACGGACGGCACCTCCGCGTTCAGCACACGTGCAGCTTGATGACGATCTCCACCGTATTGAACCAGCAAGAGGAAGTGGATAGGAAGAAGAGTTCACCAGCAGCGTGACGGCGCTCCGGCGATGGTGGTGGAGCAATTTCGGCAGGGCTTCGCCTAAGCACTGCAGAAAACCGATCTAGAGAAGAAATTATGCACTAGAGGAACGGGTAGCACGTGGATGAAAATTCAGTGCCAAAACCCTAAAATCTTCTAGTATATATAGGAGGAGAGGAGGAGGAGTCTTGGATGCCAAAAATCCAGCCCTTGGGTCGACCAAAGTGGGGAGGAGAGGAGGACTCCTCCTCCAATCCTAGTAGGACTAGGATTCCTCCTTTTTTTGGCCTTTTCCCACCTTTTTCCCTTTGGGCTTTTTCTCTCAGACACATGGGCCTTGTGTGGGACTTCCACCAGCCCAAAAAAGGCTGGTATTTACTCTCCCACAGCCCATGAAGCCTCTTGGGTCGAAATACCCCTTCCGGTGGTCTCCCGGTACACTACCGGCACTCCCGGTACATTACCGATTAGCCCGAAATTTTTCCGGCGACCAAAATGGGACTTCCTATATATGAATCTTTATTTCCGGACCATTCGGAAGCTCCTCGTGACGTCCGGGATATCATCTGGGACTCCGAACAACCTTCGGTCACCACCATACATAACTCTATACTACCGAAACGTCACCAAACCTTAAGTGTGCAAACCTTGCGGGTTCGAGAACTATGTAGACATGACCGAGACACCTCTACGGTCAATAACCAATGGCGGGACCTGGATGTCCACATTGGTTCCTACATATTCTACGAAGATCTTTATCGGTCGAACCTCTATGTCAAGGATTCAGTTAATCCCGTATGATGTTCCCTTTGTTCTTCGGTATGTTACTTGCCCGAGATTCGATCGTCGGTATCTCCATACCTAGTTCAACCTCGTTACCGGCAAGTCTCTTTACTCGTTCCGTAATACAAGATCCTATGACTAACACTTAGTCACATTGCTTGCAAGGCTTTATTGTGATGTTGTATTACCGAGTGGGCCCTGACATACCTCTCCGTCACACGGAGTAACAAATCCCAGTCTTGATCCATGCCAAGTCAACAGACACCCTCGGAGATACCTGTAGAGCACCTTTATAGTCACCCAGTTACGTTGCGACATTTGATACACACAAGGTACTCTTCCGATGTCAGTGAGTTGCATGATCTCATGGTCATAGGAACATATACTTGACATGCAGAAAACAGTAGAAATAAACTGACACGATCATAAGCTACGTTTGTAGTTTGGGTCTTGTCCATCACATCATTATCCTAATGATGTGATCCCGTTATCAAATGGCATCACATGTCAATGGCTAGGAAACCTTGACCATCTTTGATCAACGAGCTAGTTCACTAGAGGCATAGTAGGGACAGAGTGTTGTCCATTTACCCACACATGTAATGTGTTTCCATTTAATACAATTATAGCATGGATAATAAACGATTATCATGAACAAGGAAATATGATAATAACTAATTTATTATTGCCTCTAGGGCATATTTCCAATAGTCTCCCACTTGCACTAGAGTCAATAATCTAGTTCACATCACCATGTGATTCGCATTGTTATGAATCTAACACCCAATGAGTTCTGGGGCTCGATCATGCTTTGCATGTGAGAGAGGTCTTATAGTCAACGGGTCTGCGACATTCAGATCCGTGTGTACTTTGCAAATTTCTATGTCAAACCGTAGACACTGCTACCACACTCCACTTGGTACTATTCCAAATGGCTGCTCCACTATACGTATCCAGATTGCTACTACGAGTCATCCGGATCGGTGTTAAAGTTTGCATCGACGTGACTCTTTACGACGAACTCTTTATCACCTCGATAGTCGAGAAACATCTCCTTAGTCTTTTAGTTACTAAGGATAATCTTGCCCGATGTCCAGTGCTCCATTCCAGGATCACTTTGAAACCTTCCGGCCATACTTATAGCAAGGCTGACATCGGGTCTTTGTGCACAGCATTGCATACATGATAGAGCCTATGGCTGAAGCATAGGGGATGACACTCATCTTTTCTCTATCTTATGCAGTCACTAGGCATTGAGTCTTACTCAACTTTATACCTTACAAATCAGGCGAGAACTCTTTCTCTGACTGATCCATTTTGAACTCTTTCAAAATCTTGTCAAGGTATGTACTCATTGAAAGTCTTATCAAACATCTTGATCTATCTTTATAGATTTTGATGCTCAACAATTCGGTAGCTTTATCCAGGTCTTCCTTTGAAAAACTCTTTTCAAACAACCTTTTATGCTTTCCAGAAATTCTACATCATTTCCGATCAACAATATGTCAACCACATATGCTTACCAGAAACTCTATAGTGCTCCCACTCACTTTATTGTAAATACAAGTTTCTCATAAACTTTGTATAGACTCAAAACTTTGATCACCTCATAAAAGTGTATATTCCAACTCCGAGATGCTTGCTTCAGTTTATAGAAGAGTCACTGAAGCTTGCACACCTTTTAGCATCCTTAGGACTGACAAAACCTTTTGGTTGTATCACATACAACCTTTCCTCAAGCAAACCGTTAAGGAAAACGATGTTTTGACATCCATCTGCCAGATTTCATGATTGAAAGTGCAGCAACTACTAACATAATTCCAACAGACTTTAGCATCGCTACTAGTGAGAAAGTCTCATCGTAGTCAACTCCTTGAACTTGTCGTAAACTACTTTGCAACAAGTCGAGCTTTACAAATGGTAACATTTACCATCAGCGTCTGTCTTCATTTTAAAGATCCATTTGTACTTTAACGACCAACCGTCCAACGAGCAAGTCCACCAAAGTCTATACTTGGTTTTCATACATGGATCCTTTCTCAGATTTCATGGCCTCTAACCATTTGTTGGTTTCCGGGCCCATCATCGCTTCTCCATAGTTCGTAGGTCCATCATTGTCCAACAACATGACCTTCAAGATAGGGTTGTCGTACCTCTCAGAAGCAGTACATGTCCTTGTCGACCTATGAAGTTCGATAGTAACTTGATCCAAAGCTTCATGATCATCATTATTAACTTCCTCTTCAACTGACGTAGGCTTCACAGAAACATCTTTCTGTGTTGCGCCACTTTCTGGTTGAACTAAAGGTTCAATAACCTCATCAAGTTCTATTTTCCTTGTAGGTCGATAGTAACTTGATCCGAAGCTTCATGATCATCATCATTAACTTCCTCTTCAACTGACGTAGGCTTCACAGAAACATCTTTCTGCGCTGCGCTACTTTCTGGTTGAAGCAGAGGTTCAAATAACCTTATCAAGTTCTATCCTCCTCTCACTCAATTCTTTCAAGAGAAACCCTTTCTCGAGAAAGGACCCAGTTTTAGCAACAAACATTTTATGCTTGGATCTGAGATAGAAGGTTCACCCAACTATTCTTAGGGTATTCTATGAAGATGCATTTGTCCGCTTTGGGTTCAAGATCATTAGGCGAAAACATTTTCCACACAAGCATCGCAGCCCCAAACATTAAGAAATGACAGCTTAGGTTTCTATCAAACCATAGTTCACATGGTGTCATCTCAACGGATTTAGATGGTGCCCTATTTAAAGTGAATGTTATTGTCTCTAATGCATAACCCCAAAATTATAGTAACAAAACGATAATAGACATCATAGCACACACCATATCCAATAGAGCACGACTATGACATTCGGACACACCATAACACTATGGTGTTCCAGGTGGCGTGAGTTGTGAAACAACCTTCACATTGTCTAAAATTGTATGCCAAACTCGTAACTTAGATATTCACCTACACTATCATATCGCAAACATATTTATCTTCTTGTCACGATGATCTTAAACTTCACTCTGAATTTGCTTGAACCTTTCAAACGATTCAGACTTGTATTAAGTAAATATACACTATATCTACTCAAATCATCAGTGAAGGTAAGAAAATAACGATATCCACCGCACACTACAAGACTCATTGGATTGCATACATCAATATGTATCATTTCCAATAAATCACTTGCCCGCTTCATCAAAACAGAAAACGGGGTCATTAGTCATCTTGACCAAGAGGCTATGTCTCAACCGATTCGGAATCGAATGAGTCCAAAGATCCATCAGCATGGAGTTTCTTCATGCGTTTTATACCAATATGACATTTAGCGGCAGTGCCACAAGTATGTGGTACTATTATTATTAACTTTGTATCTTTTTGGCATCAATGTTATGAACATGTGTATTACTACGATCAAGTTTCAACAAACCATTCTTACTGGGTGCATGACCATTGAAGGTATTATTCATGTAAATAGAATAACCATTATTCTCTAACTTAAATGAATAACCGTGTTGCAATGAACATGATCTAATCACGTTCATGCTCAACGCAAAAAACACCAAATAACATTTATTTTAGGTTCGTCACTAATCTCAAAGGTAGAGAGAGCGTGTGATGTTGATCACATCAACCTTGGAAACATTTCCAACACACATCGTCACCTCACACTTAGCTAGTTCTCCGTTTATTTCGTAGCTTTTATTTCGAGTCACTAACATTTAGCAACCGAACTGGTATCCAATACCCAGGTGCTACTAGGAGTACTAGCAAGGTACACATCAATAACACGTATATCAAATATACTTCTGTTGACGTTGCCAGCCTTCTTATCTACCAAGTATCTAGGGTTGTTCTACTTCAGCGACCGCTCTCCTCATAATTGAAGCACTTAGTCTCGGGTTTGAGTTCAACTTTGGGTTGCTTCACTGGAGCAGCAACTGACTTGCTATCTATGAAGTTTCCCTCCTTGCTCTTGCCCTTCTTGAAACTTAGTGGTTTTAACTAACCATCAACACTTTGACGCTCCTTCTCGATTTCTACCTTCGCGGTGTCAAACATCGCGAATAGCTCAGGGATCATTATTTCTATCCCTGGCGTTTTATAGTTCATCACCAAGTTCTAGTAGCTTTAGTGACAGTGGCTTGGAGAACTATATCAATCACTATCTTATCTGGAAGATCAACTCCCACTCGATTCAAGCGATTGTAGCACCCAGACAATCTGAGCACATGCTCAATGATTGAGCTATTCTCTTTCATCTTACAGGCAAAGAATCTTGTTGGAGATCTCATATCTCGCAACACGGGCACGAGCCTGAGATCCTAATTTCAGCTCTTAGAACATCTCGTATGTTCCATGATGTTCAAAACGTTTTGGAGCCTCAATTCTAAGATGTAATGCATGATGCACTAAACTATCAAGTAGTTATCAAAACGTGCCTGTCAGATGTTCACAACATCTACAAACAACGCTAGAGGGTTTGGTGCACCGAGCGGTGCATTAAGGACATAACCCTTCTGTGCAGCAATGAGGACAATCCTCAGATCACGGAGCCAGTACACAATATTGCTACCATCATCTTTCAACTCTATTTCTCTAGGAACATATAAAAATTCAAGGGAGCTACAGCACGAGCAAGTAATCTACAACATAATTTGCAAAGACACTACTGACTATGTTCATGATAATGAGTTCAATTAATCATATTACTTAAGAACTCCCACTCAAATTGACATCCCTCCGGTCATTCGAGTGATACATGATCCAAATTCACCAAGTCAAGTCCGATCATCACGTGAGTTGAGGTGGTTACAATGGTGAACATCATCATGTTGATCATATCTACTATATGACTCATGTTCGACCTTTTGGTCTCATGTGTTCCGAGACCATGTCTGTACATGCTAGGCTCGTCAAGTTTAACCCGAGTGTTCTGCATGTGCAACACTGGCTTGCACCCGTTGTATGTGAACGTAGAGTCTATCACACCCGATCATCACATGGTGTCTCAACACGACGAACTTTTGCAACGGTGCACACTCGGGGAGAACACAATTTATCTTGAAATTAAGTGAGGGATCACCTTATAATGCTACCGTCGTCCTAAGCAAAACAAGGTGCATAAAAGGATTAACATCACATGCAATTCATAAGTGACATGATATGGCCATGAACTTGTGCTTTAGATCTCCATCTTCAAAGCACCGACATGATCTCCATCGTCACCGGCATGACACCATGATCTCCATCATCTTGATCTCCATCAACGTGTCACCATCGGGGTTGTCACGCCCGCCATGCTTCTACTACTATTGCTACCATTTAGCGATAAAGTAAAGCATTACATAGCGCTTAATGATTGACACACAGGTCATACAATAATTAAAGACAACCCTATGGCTCCTGCCGGTTGCCGTACTCATCGACATGCAAGTCGTGATAATCTATACATCACATGATCATCTCATACATCACATATATCACATCATGTAATTGGCCATATCACATCACAACATACCCTGCAAAAACAAGTTAGACGTCCTCTAATTGTTGTTGCATGTTTTACGTGGATGCTACGGGTTTCTAGCAAGAACGATTCTCACCTACGCATAAACCACAATGGTGATACATAATTTTCTTTTCAACCTTCTCAAGAACCGCCTTTGTCGAATCCGATCCAACTAAAGTGAGAGAAACTGGCACCCACAAGCCATCTATGCAACAAGTTGCGATCGAGGGAACCGGTCTCTCGTAAGCGTACGAGTAATGTTGGTCCGGGCCGCTTCATCTCACAATACCGCTGAACCAAAATCCGACCAAGGTAAGAAGCAATCTAAGCATCAACGCCCACAAACCTTTTGTGTTCTACTCGAGATCTCATCTACACATAGACCTAGCTCATGATGCCACTGTTGGGGAAGGTTGCATGGGAAACAAAAAATTTCCTACGCACACGCAAGATCTACCCATGGTGATGAGCATCTACGAGAGGGAGAGTGGATCTACATACCATTATAGATCGCTAAGCAGGAAGCGTTAAGAAACGCGGTTGGTGTAGTCGAACGTCTTCGCGATCCAAATCGCCGAGCATCCCGCGATCTCATCACGATCCGTCCCGTGAACTCATCGCAATCCGTCCCGCGAACTCATCATGATCCGTTTCGTGATCTTGATCACGATCCGTCCCGCGAACTCATCACGATCCGTCCCGCAAACTCGTCACGAACCATCTCGCGATCTTGATCACGGTCCTTCCGATCTAGCGCCGAACGGACGGCACCTCCGCGTTCAGCACACGTGCAGCTTGATGACGATCTCCACCGTCTTGAACCAGCAAGAGGAAGTGGAGAGGAAGAAGAGTTCATCGGCAGCGTGACAGCGCTTCGGTGATGGTGGTGGAGCAATTCCGGCAGGGCTTCGCCTAAGCACTGCAGAAAACCGATCTAGAGGAGAAACTATGCACTAGAGGAACGGGTAGCACGTGGCTGAAAATTCTGTGCCAAAACCCTAAAATCCTCTAGTATATATAGGAGGAGAGGAGGAGGAGTCTTGGCTGCCAAAAATCCAGCCCTTGGGTCGACCAAAGTGGGGAGGAGAGGACTCCTCCTCCAATCCTAGTAGGACTAGGATTCCTCCTTTTTTTGGCATTTTTCCACCTTTTTCCCTTTGGGCTTTTTCTCCTAGCCGCATGGGCCTTGTGTGGGACTTCCACCAGCCCACAAAAGGCTGGTATTTACTCTCCCACAGCTCATGAAGCCTCTTGGGTCGAAATACCCCTCCCGGTGGTCTCCCGGTACACTACCGGCACTCCCGGTACATTACCGATTAGCCCGAAACTTTTCCGGTGACCAAAATGGGACTTCCTATATATGAATCTTTAGCTCCGGACCATTCCGGAGCTCCTCGTGACATCCGGGATATCATCCGGGACTCCAAGCAACCTTCGGTCACCACCATACATAACTCTATACTACCGAAACGTCACCAAATCTTAAATGTGCACACCCTGCGAGTTCGAGAACTATGTAGACATGACCGAGACACCTCTACGGTCAATAACAAATGGTGGGACTTGGATGTCCACATTGGTTCCTACATATTCTACGAAGATCTTTATTGATTGAACCCCTATGTCAAGGATTCAGTTAATCCCGTATGATGTTCCCTTTGTTCTTCGGTATGTTACTTGCCCGAGATTCGATCGTCAGTATCTCCATACCTAGTTCAACCTCGTTACCGACAAGTCTCTTTACTCGTTCCGTAATACAAGATCCCGTGACTAACACTTAGTCACATTGCTTGCAAGGCTTTATTGTGATGTTGTATTACCGAGTGGGCCCTGAGATACCTCTCCGTCACACGGAGTAACAAATCCCAGTCTTGATCCATGCCAACTCAACAAACACCCTCGGAGATACCTGTAGAGCACCTTTATAGTCACCCAGTTACGTTGTGATTTTTGATACACACAAGGTACTCTTCCGATGTCAGTGATTTGCATGATCTCATGGTCATAGGAACATATACTTGACATGCAGAAAACAGTAGCAATAAACTGACACGATCATAAGCTACGTTTGTAGTTTGGGTCTTGTCCATCACATCATTCTCCTAATGATGTGATCCCGTTATCAAATAACATCACATGTCAATGGCTAGGAAACCTTGACCATCTTTGATCAACGAGCTAGTTCACTAGAGGCATACTAGGGACAGAGTGTTGCCATTTACCCACACATGTAATGTGTTTCCATTTAATACAATTATAGCATGGATAATAAACAATTATCATGAACAAGGAAATATGATAATAACTAATTTATTATTGCCTCTAGGGCATATTTCCAACAAATTCATCTTGAAATTTAAGTGAGGGATCACCTTATAATGCTACCGTCGTCCTAAGCAAAACAAGGTGCATAAAAGGATTAACATCATATGTAAATCATAAGTGACATGATATGATCATGAACTTGTGCTTTTGATCTCCATCTTGAAAGCACCGGCATGATCTCCATCGTCACCGGCACGACACCACGATCTCCATCATCTTGATCTCCATCAACGTGTCGCCATCGGGGCTGTCACGCCCATCATGCTTGTACTACTATTGCTACCGTTTAGCGATAAAGTAAAGCATTACATAGCGCTTAATCATTGACACGCAGGTCATACAATAATTAAAGACAACCCTATGGCTCCTGCCGGTGGTTGTACTCATCGACATGCAAGTCATGATATTCTATACAACACATGATCATCTCATACATCACATATATCACATCATGTAATTGGCCATATCACATCACAACATACCCCGCAAAAACAAGTTAGACGTCCTCTAATTGTTGTTGCATGTTTTACGTGGCTGCTACGGGTATCTAGCAAGAACAATTCTCACCTACGCATAAACCAGAACGGTGATACATAAGTTGCTTTTCAACCTTCTCAAGGAACGTCTTAGTCGAATCTGATCCAACTAAAGTAGGAGAAACAAACACCCGCCAACCATCTTTGTGCAACGAAGTTACACGTCAGTCGATGGAACCGGCCTCTCATAGGCGTACGAGTAAGGTTGGTCCGGGCCGCTTCATCCCACAATACTGTTGAACCAAAACATGACCAAGGGAGGAAGCAATCTAAGCATCAACGCCCACAAACTCTTTGTGTTCTACTCGAGATCTCATCTACACATAAACCTAGCTCTGATACCACTGTTGGGGAACGTCGCATGGGAAACAAAAATAATTCCTACGTTCACACAAGACCTATCCATGGTGATGAGCATCTACGAGAGGGAGAGTGGATCTACGTACCCTTGAGATCGGGAAGCGTTAAGAAACGCGGTTGGTGTAGTCGAACGTCTTTGCGATCCTAATCGCCGAGCTTCTCGCGATCCAATCATGATCCGTCCCAATCAAGCACTGAACGGATGGCACCTCCGCGTTCAGCACACGTACAGCTTGATGACGATCTCCGCCTTCTTGATCCAGCAAGAGGGAGCGGAGAGGTAGAAGATTTCTCTGGCAGCGTGACGGTGCTCCGGCGATGGTGGTGGAGCTATTCCGGCAGGGCTTCGCCTAAGCACTGTAGAAATCCGATCTAGAGGAGAAACTATGCACTGGAGGAACGGGTAGCACGTGGCTGAAAATCTTGTGCCAAAACCCTAAAAACCTCTAGTATATATAGGAGGAGAGGAGGAGGAGGCTTGGCCCCTAAGGATCCATCCCTAGGCTTCGACCAAACCAAGAGGGAGGAGTCCTCCTCCTCCACTCCTAGCAGGATTAGGACTCCTTCCTTATCTTAGCCTTTTTTGCCTTTTTCCACCTTTTTCCTTTTGGGCTTTTCTTCCCAGCCGCATGGGCCTTGTGTGGGACATCCACCATCCCACTAAGGGATGGTATTCATCCTTCCACAGCCCATGTATCCTTTTGGGTCGAAATACCCCTCCCGATGGTCTCCCGGTACACTACCGGTACTCCCGGTACACTACCGATGAAGCCGAAACCTTTTCGGCAACCAAAATAGGACTTCCTATATATCAATTTTTACCTCTGGACCATTCCGAAGCTCCTCGTGATGTCCAGGATTTCATCCGGGACTCCGAACAACCTTCGGTCACCACCATACATAACTCTATACTACCGAAACGTCACCAAACCTTAAGTGTGCAGACCCTGCAGGTTCGAGAACTATGTAGATATGACCGAGACACCTCTACGGTCAATAAAAAATAGCGGGACCTAGATGTCCATATTGGTTCCTACATATTCTACGAAGATCTTTATCGGTCGAACCTCTATGTCAAGGATTCAGTTAATCTCATATGATGTTCCCTTTATTCTTTGGTATGTTACTTGCCCGACATTCGATCGTCGGTATCTCCATATCTAGTTCAACCTCGTTACCGACAAGTCTCTTTACTCGTCCCGTAATACAAGATCCCGTGACTAACACTTATTCACATTTCTCGCAAGGCTTATTGTGATGTTGTATTACCAAGTGGGCCCTGAGATACCTCTCCGTCACACGGAGTAACAAATCACAGTCTTGATCCATGCCAACCCAACAGACACCCTCAGAGGTACCTGTAGAGCACCTTTATAGTCACCCAGCTACGTTGCGACGTTTGATACACACAAGGCACTCTTCCGGTGTCCGTGAGTTGCATGATCTCATGGTCATAGAAATATATACTTAACATGTAGAAAACAGTAGCAATAAACTGGCACGATCATATGCTACGTTTGTAGTTTGGGTCTTGTCCATCACATCATTCTTCTAATGATGTGATCCCGTTATCAAATGACATCACATGTCAATGGCTAGGAAACCTTGACCATCTTTGACTAACGAGCTAGTTCACTAGAGGCATACTAGGGACAAAGTGTTGTCTATTTACCCACACATGTAATGTGTTTCCAATCAATAAAATTATATCATGGATAATAAAAGATTATCATGAACAAGGAAATATAATAATAAACACTTTATTTATTGCCTCTAGGGCATATTTCCAACACATCCCCCGTCTGAGCTCCTCCTCCTCCTCGTTACGTAGAAGACGGCGAAGCTGTGCCAGTGATCGGCCCGCTAGGATCCGGATAGGCCGTACAAGGTCTAGATCTAGGCCGGAGGCGCGCCGCCGGCCACCCCACGCCACCACGCCGCCCTACCGCCAAGGAGCAGCACCCCCACAATGCCCGCCGCCGGGTCACGAGGGCGCTGCCAAGCCGAGAAGTATCGCCGCCGTCCCAAGCCCCGGGCAGGGAAGCTGCGCGCGGAGACAAGAGGTCCCGCCACCGACGGCGCCACCCAGGCTAGCGGCGGGGGCGGCGGGAAGGGAGACGAGGGAGAAGGAGACTGTGGGAGAGGAGCACGAGTGCCGCCCCGGCTACCTCCCGGGGAGGCGGCGCGAGGCGGTTTCAGGAGGGGGGAGGAGGGAGACGGGGGCGGGGGAGGGGGGGCCTTGACCGGTGGTTGCCGGCGGCGGGTGGAGGGAGGAGGGAACCCTAACGCGTCGTGAGGGTGAGTCACTGGGGCCTATATTGGAGGATCAGAAGCTGATGTTCGACACATTCAACCTGGAAATGAGGTACTGCTTTGGGACCCGAGAAGACTAAAGGGAAGTGACCAATTTTAGGCGGGCGCTCTCACACACTAAGGGAACTGAATATAGTTTCCGTTGTATGGTTTGAGTTGTTGTCATTCATTTAGATTATTAATTTTGGACATTGATTATTCTTTTACCTTATTACTATTTCTTTTAGCAGCAATACCAACATCCCGGGGCTGCATTAGTCTACTAAAATTAACTCACTTCATCACATGTTGTGCGTGTAGATAATTGTTTTGTCATGTCACAAGGTGTTAGATGAAAACCAAAAAATTGCTGCAGGTTAGGTGAGTTAATGTAATTTTTATAATGTAGTCAAAGGATAATCCATCTCCCTCATTTTGTTTCTACATAGTTTGTTTTGGCATTTACTTTTGAATCTCTGATTTAAATACTATTTTTCATCATGTAAGAGAGCTAAATATTAATTTTGGTAGCAGAAATTTTGTAACCATACATTACTTAATAGAATGTTAGAGATGCCCTTGTTTCTAATTGTCAGGTTATTTTATATATTTGAAGTTAGTAGGATATGTGGCCTTCAATGGAGAGCTTTAGGAATTTTAGGCCAAGTGAGCCTCTTTCTGTTTGCATGCTTGAGACCAAAGATTGATTTGTTATCCGAGCTTTTGGACATAGGTATGCAAGACAATATGATTATAATTGGCTTCCAAACCAAGTGGTACTTGAAAGCATCATGAATTCATTCATATTAAGTCCAATGTTCTGGATTATACTTGCATTTTACGCCCCCTTTATCGTCAATGTCAACTTACTCATTTCATTTGTAATCGTCCTTATTGAATGCGATGTTCAGTCGTTAACTAATTACCGTAGTAGTTTCTGAAAAATTTCCTCCCTGTTGTTGGTTGGCCTTATAACACTGAGAGGTCAGGTCAATGATTAGTCACCATGCATCTATGTCATTGGTAAGACAGCAAAATGCCACTCAAGATTGTACAAAACAATAAAAACAAAGTGAGTCTAGGCAAACAACAAAGGAGCAAACTAACACATGTTCAAGTAATCAGTCGGCAAAGAGGCCTTACGCATGTTTGTGTTTCTCATGTAACTAGCAATTATGAGTATATATAAATTTCTATTGTTTATCTCAGAATTTTATTGGCTTTAGTTCCCGCAGCAACCCGTGGGGTATCGTCTAGTTTTCAAACATTTCTGTAATTATAATAGAACTTACTAATATATATCTTTGAGGAATTAAAGCCGACCGACATAAAAAACCCAAGAACAGAATGGAGAGTGAGCTTCTCGGAGACGCGTGTCACATCCTGTGCTGGTCCTGACCCATTTGGTACACCCGTGAGAATGTGTGACTGATGGTGAGGAGCAACTAGATGGAAGGTTTGCCTAAAAAAACTAGGTGGAGGTGATGCGCACTCGCATGTTCCTTGGTTGGTTTTGGAACGGAAAAAGTCCAATTTAAATCTTGAACTTGTTGAGGTCGGACGAAATAAACCCTGAAGTCAAAATCCCGGTCAATTGCATTCTGAACTATGCAATTCCGGTCTAAATCGAACCCATGACATCATGTCAACTAGGATTCATCTGGTGGACCGACCCGTTTTCTTTTTGTTCAAAAAAAAGAGCGCACACCCTACTCCCCACTGGACCGGACACTTAAATTTTACTTTGCTAAAAAAGTAGTGCAGGGGGTGCCTCCCTTTTTCTTCCTTTTCTTCTTCCTTTTTCTTTCCTTTTTCTTTCCTTTTTCTTTATTTTTTATTTTCTGTTTTTTCTTAAATTTGTTAATCTTTTTGAAAATGATAAACTAATTTTTAAATATTTCACGCAGTGCGGCAAAATATTCACGCAGGGCGGCACACGAGGCCCATCACAGCGGCCAGGCACACAGATGGATGGAGCGAGCCGGAGCGACCAGGCGCGCGCGGCCATTGGAAACTAGCTCACGCATGCAGCCAGTAGTACATGGCATAACGCGCACACACACTAGTACACATGATACGGACGCGTCAACGATGTGAGCTATGGCGGGGACGTCGTCCAAGCATTGAAGTACAGCTCCACATCAACGAAAAGCCGGCGAGCAGGCCTCCTTGCTGGACACACACGTGTTGAACAATTTGTAATATATGTTGAACAAATTTTAAATACACATTGAACATTTGTGTAATATAGCACTGAACAAATTTCGAAAACATAGCAAACACTTTATATTCATTGAAAAATTTCTAATATATGATGGACATTTTATACTGCATGATGATTTTTTTTTGTAATATACCATAAACATTTCCTAAATATACAATAACATTTTGGTAACACACAATGAACTTTATATAATATAGGAGAAAATAAACAGTAACAAGAAAATAAAAAATAAGTCAAAAAATAAAAGTATAAACATATAAATAGAAACAAAAAATGAAAATGAAAGGAAAAAAGAATCAGAAAAGAAAAATCGAAAAAAAACAAAATTTTGATTTTTGAGGATCTAAAATAAATAACAAATGAAAAACCTGAAGCAAAACAATGCACAGCACGCGTTGCCGTGAACCGGGCCGACCCAATCCCGGTCATCCTTTCCCACGTGGATAATCCCTGTTTGAGAAGTGATTTAAAGATGCAATCGGCCAGGATTTTGACTTGAAAATTCATTTCGTCTGACATTTACGAATTCGGGGTTTAAAATAGTACTTTTCCGGTTGGAACATCCCTCAATTAGTCGTTACACGGCTGGCCGCTTACCGCCCACTCATGCATGCAATCTGCCGATAGTCGATAGATCAATGTCGAAGACGATCCCATCCCATAGAAGAAAATCTCCAGCAACGCAAGCAAAGCTCATGGCACTGTAGGCACAAGTTGGTAGGCCCACGGCGCGGCGCGGCGCGGGATGAGATTCTGCTGTCCGCATCGCATGGAGCCTTGCTGTCCGCGGCCGCATGCATGCGTGCATGCCCCTGCGAAATCCATCGTCTTGTCGCTGGGGAAAGTATCGATCGATCCGATCGGGAGGATCCGGGTCTTTGTTTTTGACGGTGCTCCACTACGAGCGAAGCGTCAGCGCTCATGCAGCGTGTAGCAGCGAGCGGAGCGAGACACGCACTGTGCAAGCTGGTGCGATTTTTCACAACCGGGCAGGCCACAGCTGTCGGTAGAATTCCTGCCTCCCACGGGACGGGAGTCGCCGCATGGATGCCGCTGGGTATCGACCGACGCGCGTGTCCGTGCTACCGCTAAAACCTGTGGATATATACGTGTGCCGTTGGGCCGAGCACACGCCCACTAACCTGAGCACAAGCACTGCCTCAGCACACTCCTGGCTATGCCTACACACGACAAAGCACAACATAGCACGTGGGCTCGATGGACCACGAATCCGCATTTCTGCAGCGTAGACAGATTTTAGCGGTCTTCGGGGATTCGTCGATTGATTCACGTCGACGCGGGCGATGGCATACGACAGAAAATCTTCGTCCCATTAGCACAGTGCAACGCTGCCATTAGTGAGCACATCGCTCTCTCCTGACCGGTAGCGTCGTCCACCACACTATTCTTGTTTCTTGGCGCGCAAAATTCATCCCATGGAGGAGAATAAATTTCCGGCAAGGCTCCAAAGGGAAAAGGAAAGATCTTCCATGGCACCGGCCTCGATCTTGGGCTGGGCATCTCTTTTGTCTTTCCCCTGCCGCACTCGCTGCCACTGCATCGTACTACTGTACTCCTCCACTTGTCTATGCTTTGCTTGGGGAGCAGTATCGGCAGCAGCCAGTAGCGGCCCGTGTTCTGTTCTTACGGATCTCGCAATCCCTCTCGAAATCCACGCGAATCCAAGATAGTCGTACTCCTCCTCCTTGGTGTACCGCAGAAAGGCTACGGTGGAGCGAGGAAAAGGCTGTCGGGATTCGGTGTCATTTTCGAGCGAGGGAGGGTTTTTATCGTCTACCAGGCGTGCGGGAAGTGCTACGTGTTGCTCCTAGCTTGGTTTCCTGTGGTGCTCCGTGTTATTTTACTGTAGTAGTAGTAGAACTGCTGGGTGGTGATCATCGGTCCAAATTCGAGTATGCATGGCGTTGTAGCTCACGAAGGACTCGAATTCACTTGTGGACTATTCTTCCCACGCACCATGCCAAACGGAAAAGAAAAACAGAAAACCTGACAATTCAGTCGTCAATTCGGCACACAAGTTTCAGTTTAGTACATTCTGTCTTCTAGAACTCACACACTATCCATCAACGAACGGTGTCCGGACGTGTTCGCAGATGTGACATGGGAGCCGGCCATCACACCAGTCCCCTCCAAATATAGTTATCAAAATCCAAAAACCAAAGATGAACTAGATGGATCTAAAGGACAACAAGCACACGTTAGAAATAAATGGGCTGGCCCATTAATAATTTTTGAAATCTCAAAGTGGTTCATGTGTAAAATAGCAAGTGATGGTTCTAAAGTTTAGTGTTACCCAAAAAGTGATGGCTCTAAAGCGTAGTATCATCCGAAAAATTGAGAAAGTGTGACGTCTCTTTCTGCATCACACTTAGTGACGTGTGAAAAAGAGAAATATGAGCGGCACACACACTCACTCGTCGGGAAGGCGCGTACACGCGATGTGCGTGTAAATGATCCGTCGAAATCCGATCTGATGCCTTGCATGGGCGCAAGTTCATTTTGTCGGGTTTTTTTTGATGTCTTGGTAGACAAGTTAATTATTTATTGTCGTGGCCGGGGAGGCGCGCACACACGACGTGCACGTGAATGATCTGTCAAAATCCGGTCTGATGCCTTGCATGGGCACAAGTTCATTTTGTCGTTTTATTTTTTAATGTCTTGGTAGAAAAGTTATTTATTTCTTGTCCTATAAGTATACGTCTTAGAATCCAAGTCAATTTGAGATTGTGACGGCTACACGAGACCGCATATGGTCCTATTATATCTACTGCTACCGATCGCGATCAAACAGACATCGATAATACTTAGGGTTTTGCCTCATCTCGCAACTTGTGTTACCATCGTAGTCTACTCTATCTCGAATGTCAGTATGCATCGATGCGCGGGAGAGAAGGTCTCCAGAACCGTTCGTCCTTGCGATCCTGCATCGGGAGAGGACAAGTTAGATTCTTAGGAAGTGCTTAACGCGACTGTTCAAGTTTGTCATCACGGGTCGTCTTTTCTCTAGGTCGGAAGGTGTTACTCATCGTTGTATCCATCGCCGTGAGCAACAGATCATCGTCAACATCGTCATTAGCAATGTCGCTCTCACAATAGCTAACGAACAATACGTACATCTTGATATGTTCATGTATCTACCTGAAGTGGCTGCTACATGTGGGATGATGATGTGCATGTTTCCTAGTTCATCTAGTATGCTAGATTGTTGTCTACTACTTTCTGTCCTAATCATGAATTATTTACTGGTATTAATCATGAATTTTCCTAATATTCCATCAACACATAGTATGTGAGGACAGGTAATCCAATTGACAGTGGGCCAACCGGCTCCCACATTATATCCAAACTACCGCAAAGCTCCTCCAAATTTGCCTCATGTTTGCAAAAAAACAGACACGCACACTGATCAACCGTGTTTGATGACAAAAAGTGTTCGGACCACGTGCTCTAGGCCTTTACGGAAGCTTTGAGGTACCATCTCGGAGATGGCCATAGAACAAGGTTATAGTAGAGCCAAGTGTTGACTATATCTTGTTGTCATGTCATCTGTAGCCAACTTAATAGTCAACATGTATAATAGTTAGATACAATGATGCAGTCTTTTATCAATATACATGTCGTGTCTCACACCCTCACAATGTTTCTTGGAGCACATGCTGCACTTGCCTCTTAATAATAATGTTTTAAATAGCGGGCTATGCCAAATAACAGCGGACCCAAATCAGCAACCTCCAAATCAGCGACCTCCAAATAAGAGATAGCGGGCTATAGCAGGCTATTGTACATGAGACTATTTAGCGACACCCTGCTGAAAAGGCTATAGCGGGGCTATAGCCGGCTATTTTTTTTAATATACAACTGACTTTCATTCTCTCTGACCCAACTAAAAAGTATAATATTTTAATCTTTATAAGCTGCTTACATCACCTTATTATAATTGAGCGGACACTCAAACGTCCGGCAAGCGTCCAAACCGAGCTGCCCGGGCACAACTTGCCATCCAACGGTGTTCTGCATGGGCACACGGACCAGTTCGGATTTCCATTTTCCCGCAAACAGGAAGCAAACTAGGGGGGCTTTGTGGGAGTCCGAGAACCAACCACATAGGACTCCAACACCCTTGGTCCACCTAAAACCTCTCCTCGACCCCGCATTTTCATCCTTCCATCTCTCTATGCATCTGCTTTCTCTTTCCCCAATGTCGAGCTCTACCACCCCGGCCACCCACGAAGCCCTGCCGGAACTTTGCGACCTCCACCGCTACAATAGGCCTCAACACCGCTTGTCCTCCGTCGCCGGTCCACACTTCTCGTCTGTCTTCAGCGTAGGTACCATCCGTTCCTACGCTAATCACGAAATCTAACAAGTGTTTGGTGAAATGTACATGCTATTTTTTTTATTGCTTGTTTAAAGCAATGGATGCAAACATGTAGTTACGAGTACTACGTTGAGTCTTTATTAACACTCGTCCGACAAGGAGGGCTACATGAATGAAACAACGATGATGTAGGAGGTCCTTACAAACGCGGAGCAAGCAGAAGATCATGTTCTCAATTTGAAGGAATCTACCAAGGATCATCGAGTGTTCAATTGGAACAGGCCGCGAGCCATCTGACACTGATGAACGACTACTTACCCCCCCTGCCCTATCCATCATATATAGGTCGCGAGCCATCTGACACTGAGTTTATACGGATCCAGAGCACTCTTGAAACCGTCATCAACAACAATTTCATCGGTAAGGAGGGAATGTACTACTAGTCTACGACAACTCAAACGAACCCCTTAGGAGCGGTGGGCGGCAGAAGCGACAACATTGAGCCTTCTATGTCTCGATGCCGTCCATGAAATGAAAGAAACTAATAGTTGACTCGTGGTCTTTTGTATAACAACAATGGACATGTTGAAAACTTATCTCTACACCAGGCCGGGTAGTCTTATGTACTTTTTGTGTCAGTCAGAACTTAAGCGTTTGAGTGTATCACGTTGGTACTTACACTAGTAGAAAACAAGACATTAGTCTTGGTTGGGAAGGGCTTTTAGTCCTGGTGCCCCAACCGAAACTAATGTATAGAGACTAAAGGCTCCAACCTTTAGTCTCGGTTGGCCATGACCCGAGACTAAATCCCTGCCATGTGGGCGGTAGCGTGCGTCGTGGGATGGGGACCTATACCAACCGGGACTAAACATTTAGGGGTTTCAGGGTTTTGCGATTTTGGTTTTATTGTTTATCTTTAATTTTTATTTTGTGTTTTTTTTTTCATTTCAAACATATTTTACGTTACTACATACTCACACGTTATGCATATATAATAGAATTTCCCGTACAAGCAATCATATATCATAGAATTTCTCGTACGACCACATGCATATACATACACACACAATATATATATATATAATTTGATATATACAATTTCTCCTACAATTTGCAGATCATTACATGCAGGCATTAGGTGAAATGGTATTCTCCATCGGGAGATATGACCCGCTCAAGCAAAAATCCCGCAATTTCCTCTTGAATTGCTCGTATGCGGTCTGTTGGTAGGAGTTGGTCCCGCATCTGCGTCATATGTATATAAAGAAGGAGATCAATATGAATATGCATGTTAGTTGTGTGTATATGTATTAGATCATGATAAGAAAATATAAATGGTGTTTACGTACCCAAAGATCTCTTGCAGTTTTGCTACTTTCGGTCATAAAGCGAATGTTCTCGCAAACGTAATATGCACATAGATTAGTGCCCTGTGTCTGCCTCATGCACTTTACGATAATAGAATTCGATCAGATAATAATGAAGCATGACAATGGTATTAAAACTAGAATTAAAGAGATGCGCGGACGTAACTAGTACTACTTAATTATCCTGGACTCTCGCCATCTCACCTCTAGTTTCCATTCACCAGTGACATCTTTGATGAAACGTTTCAAATCCTACCCGGCAAACAAATAAATAAATGAGTTATTAATTACATGATATCAGGATATGAACTAATAAAGAAACCAACATAGTACGCCAATGATTAAAATTACCTTCCGAGCAACGAATGCAAGCTTATATATTTTTCAAGGTCTTTACTTAGCGAGTCGAATACTTCAATAGTTCAATCATCAAATCTAATGATTAGAAGGATCTAGTGGAAGCTACACACATGATTTGTATAAGCGGGCATGCATAACTCATCAACTACACTTAACATCGAGTTTATATATATAAGGAAAAATAGAATTTTAGTACAAGATACTAGCACTCACTGGACGTTTCAAGGTAAAAGTATTTCTGGTTTGGTATTTAGGGCCATCAAAAACTTTAGAAGCATTTTCTCTGTGTCTCTAGGGTGGCTTCTTAACACTTCTTCATTAACGGTATTTGGGTCAATGAACCCAGTGCCATAGAATCCATCTCTTTTCAATTCAAAAATCTTCATTCTGCATAATACCACACAAAAGAATATAGTGAGTATAATTAAAGGCAATGAACGAGCTGAGCTAGAGACTTAAATTACAGAAAGAAATCACTTACAGACAATAGTAACTGACGATAGATTTGTCGACTGCTTTTGATTGAATAAGTGAAAAATTCTTCATTTTCAATCCACAAATATTTTTCATGGATGTAATGCTTTTTCTTGACTTTCACCATGAGGCTTTATCGCCCAAGCTTTATTTCTCTCACGTACCAGTCATGCAAGTTGTGCATTTGCGCTGTTAGAAGTTTCTCCTCGTTAGGACTGGCCAGAGGTTTCCCAAGGACATATTTCCATGCTAGTTCCTTCGAATCCATCGGTGGAAATTCCTAAATCACTAGGAGTTGTTCAACGGTGATACCGAGCAATCTAGCATTCTCTCTATCAGCGTTGGTTATTACCACGTTATTGGTACTCACCTTGAGCAGGCTGATCGATTGGACTGCCTGTTCTCCGAGCTAGGGAACAATTTTCCCGCATTTACTACTAGCACTCGACTTCTGTCTTTTTTGGATTGATAAGACTTGGTAATACAATGTTCATAGTCCGATACTAGCCTTTTCTCTGCTGGTTTAGCTGCATCAATAAAGTGGTGGACGACTTTCTCAGGTACTTTCTCCTTTGGTGGTGGGGGCGGTTTTGGTCCAAAATGGGCCTGCAAATCGATAGCAATTTGTTCATCGGTTTCCTCGCCAGTCTTATCGTAAGCTAACTTATTTTTGGCAGGAGGCTCAGGTTTCTTCTTTGGTGCTCTCCTCCGCTTTGGACCCGACGGAGCTCGATATCGCGTACTCGTGCTAGGCTCTGTCTTGGGGTGGAATGGATTCCGCTGGCACGGCAGAGATCGATATGGCGGACTCACCATGCGTTCCGTCTCGGGGTGGGTTGGAGTCTGCTGACGCGGCGGACTTGGAGGAGGAGTCGGTGGCCTTGGCACCGAGTTTGGAAAGACGATGCATTCCTTTTTCCACACAATGATACCACGTATGGCTTCTCCCAGTGTCTGCTCCCCTTGACCTCCAGGGTGATCAAGATCTAGTGTATCACATCCCGACAAAACTTCATCCACCCCGACACGAGCATAGCCAGGTGGAATTGGATTGCCGTGGAGGAGAGCTTCAGGTGCATTTAGTAAAGCAAAGCCGTGCACCACCTTAATGGATATGTTCTTGAGTTTCATGTGTCGCTCACAAGGTGTCGACTCTAGGATATCATCCATGGGGTAGCGAGCCAGCAGTGCATCATCGGTCGGGACACCCGTGGAACCCACACTACTTTTCGGCATAGATGATGGAATGGAACCATCCAATGATGGATCTCGTTGCTCCAGCTGTTGTTGATTTGCTCCTGCTGCATGTTTTATTTGCATTCCAAGTCAGGACATCCGATCTACTTCATGCTTCTTCTTTCTGTCATGGCTTCTATAACTGTCGTTCCAATCCGCAAACCCCAGAAGACACAGAACCATGACTTTGCCTCGTGTTTGTCCCGGGTGTTCAGGATTCTTGAGGGTGCATGAACTCTCCTTGTTCTCTCTCTCCAACTGGTACAGACCCGCTCGAGCTTCTTCTATTGCTTTAAGTAACTCACCTGTGGCTTCTTTAAGACTTGCCTGTTCAAGAACCTCCCCTGTCTTTGGGTCCAACTTTCCCCCATGTGCATAAAACCAAGTCCTTCACCTCTTGGGCCAAGTCTCTGTTACTAGAGTGACCCCTGCAGCCTTCATATTTTTCTTGGATTCATCCCACTTAGGCAACCCAGACTTGTAGCCACCTGGCCCCAGACGATGCTGCCACGTTTTTTTGTCGGCATTTATCTTGTTTATTATCGACCGTTCCTTAGCTACTTGTGATTCCTTGAACTTCACAAATTCGTCCCAGTCATCTTGTAACTTCACATATTCTCCTTTGAATTATGGAGTCTTCTTTCTGTCTTTCACATAATCTTTTCCATAATCTTTTCTTCCAAGACTGGAATTGTGTGGCCATCTTCTTAAGAGCACATTTCTTGACTTTCTCCCGTTGGACATCTGTGAGACCCTCTGGTAGGGTAAAATGTTTCATGAGCTCCTCCCAAAGCAGATTTTTTCTCTTGGGCTGACAAAAGAAATTTTGGGATCTTTTGGCTGATTCCATTCTTGAATGTTGATCGGGATTTGGTCCCTAACAATAACTCTGCATTGACGTATAAATTTGTCCGCATTCTGTTTAGGACAATCGGTTTGCCATCTGCTCTGATTTGATCAATGTTGTACTTTACGCCGTCTTTCAACTTTTCTGTCGGGCCACGTTTAACCCTTGTAGAAGATTTGCTCGATCCGGAGGGCTAAAAGAAGAAAGATTCGTTAATATATACAAATCAATCAATACATCTATGATCACCAGAGGACAAATTAATACCTCGCCACACTGTGTTAAATGGACAAAAAATTCTTCGCCAGCGTCATTGTGAGTTGGTCCGCCTTCGTCTCTTGGTTGTTCTTCCTCAATTCCCTCACCGGATGGGTTAAGGTATTGTGAGCCATCTACTTCATTATCATCGTTTCCTGAGTGTATCAGGTCATACATGGCATTCTCTTGATCAATGTATCTGTCTCTACCTTCCATATCTTAACTAATCTAGAAAAATATAAAACAATTAGAATGCATTCAATAAGCAGAACTGGAGATATGCAAATCAATACAAGGTAATGCAACAATACGATCATATAATATCACTTATACATCATCGAATAGTATCACTAATACATCTCGAATATTATTATATAATATCACTAATACATCATTGAATATTATCACTAATACATCTCAAATATTATTATATATAACTAATACAGATCCAGTTGATGTCTCGGGGCGCAGGCGGTGGACACCCAAAGAGAAGGAACCATGACATGATCATGGCTCGCGTGTGATCCCTAAAGAACCTCCCACGTATTGGAGAACCTGGCGGTCAACGCAACCATGTAGCGTCGGACATGCTCGTCCTCCTCCCTGACACGACGACGTACCACTCCATGGGGGCCGGCTCCCTCCGCACCGATAGTGATCCACACGACCGCCACCAAAGAATCTTCGGGTCGACGATGGGAGCCTAATTCCTCACCAAGTTGTGCGCCCCGGAAGGTAGCACCTCCAGTGCCAGCCTGGCGGAGCTCAGTCTCGGACATGCTATCGCCTCTCAAACAGGTGGTCGTTGGCGCCTAGTCGATGACGAGGATGCGGGACGGGCATCGTCGACTTCAAGAACATATTCTACAATTATTTAAATTCCTACTATTTAATTAAATTTAATAAAGATGATTGCATTTAATAAAGATGATATCTACTTAAGCGATCATCGGGGACTCCTCCCCAGCGATCGTCAGGGACTCCTCACCGGTGATCGTCGGGGACTCTTCGGGGTTCGCCGACTCGGGACTCGAGACTCCTCAACAACTAAAACAACTAAAAAAATTATAATTAAAACAAAAAATTAATAAAAAAACTAAAACAACTAATAAAACAAACTAAAACAACTGTGAAAACTAAAACAAACTAAAAAAACTAACACTAAAACTAACTAAAACAAATGGGTAGTCTAGCGGCGTAGGCGCACGCGCCGCGGTGGTCGCGGCGGCCGCGAAGGAGAGGGCAGGAGCTCACCGGCAACGACGGCTCGGGGAGGAGGCGCGGCGACTACAATCAACGGTGCTCGGCGACGAGGCGCGGGCGGCGACGACGGGGCTCAGGGAGGAGGCGCGGGCGGTGTCCAGCGTCGATGATGGCAACGATGTCTATGAGAACGAGGAGGCGTGCGGGCAGCTTGGCATCATCGAGCGCGTCAGCATCGGGGGTGGGGGTGGGGGTGGGGTTGAAAACGGCTAAGTCCACTTTATATAGAGACCCAATTTAGTCCCGGTTGGTGGGTTGGAGCCACCAACTAGGACTAAAGGTCTATTTTCTTTTTTATTTTGTTTTTGTAAACAACAAAGTTCTATTATTAAATTTGGAATAACTGTTAGAGTATTTATAGTTTTTGAATGAACCTTTTTGATTTAGGTCAAAAAATTACAAACTCTCTATTAGTACGAGTAGTTTTCAAATTTAAATAGTTTAAATTGGAATTCTTTTGAAATTTGTGAGAATCACTAGTTAGTGAATAACTTTAGTTTAAAAATAGATTTTTGAGTGATTGTTTTTCCTGTTATTGAATATTAGTAAGCTTTATACGTATATTCAATTTGGGATTTTTAGGATAATTTGAATATGTGTTTTAATCAAAACCAGATTCTATTTAAGTCATTTAGTTTTATAGCTTCATTTGTTACAAAGGCATTTCATTTTTTAACTTATTTCAACTCCAGATTTTTGTGCATTCCATATTCACCATTCTAAGCCACATCCTCAAATTTCAATCCTTTCTAACTTCATTTGCTATTTTTCAACCATTTAATGATTTTTTTTGAGCTAAATGACCCTAAAATTATAAAAGCACTACAAATGAACCTGAAAAGGTTGAACTTGGCATGGTATCAACATTTTACCCACATAGGAAGTGATAAAAAGTTGAGAGGCTTACGGAAAAAACTGGATGCACTACGTATACAAACTGGACCATCTACTTCGAAGTATGAGGGTTTCAGACAAAAACTCATTTGTTACAAAGGCATTTCATTTTTAACTTATTTCAACTCTAGACTTTTTGAGCATTCAATATGCACGATTCTAAGCCGCATCCTCAAAATTCAACCCTTTCTAACTTCATTTGCTATTTTTCATCCATTTAATGTATTGTTTTGAGCTAAATGACCTAGAAATTAAGAAAGCACTACAAATGAATCCTGAAAAGGTTGAAACTTGGCATGGTATCATCATTTCACCCACATATCAAGTGATAAAGATTTGAGAGGCTTACGACAAAAACTGGATGCAGTTCGTGTACAAACTGGACAACCTACTTTGAAGTATGAGGGTTTCGGACGAAAACTCATTTGTTACAAAGTCATTTAATTTTTAACTTATTTCAACTCTAGAATTTTTTTGCATTCAACATGCACGATTCTAAGCCGCATCCTGAAAATTCAACCCTTTCTAACTTCATTTGCTATTTTCATCCATTTAATGTATTGTTTTGAGCTAAATGACCCTGAAATTAAAAAAACACTACAAATGAACCTGAAAAGGTTGAACTTGGCATGGTATCAACATTTCACCCACATAGGAAGTGATAAAAAGTTGAGAGGCTTACGGAAAAAACTGGATGCACTACGTATACAAACTGGACCATCTACTTCGAAGTATGAGGGTTTCGGACGAAAACTCATTGGTTACAAAGGCATTTCATTTTCAACTTATTTGAAATCTAGACTTTTTGTGCATTCAATATGCACGATTCTAAGCCGCATCCTCAAAATTCAACCCTTTCTAACTTCATTTGCTATTTTTCATCCATTTAATGTATTCTTTTGAGCTAAATGACCCTGAAATTAAAAAAGCACTACAAATGAACCCTGAAAAGGTTGAAACTTGGCATGGTATCATCATTTCAACCACATATCAAGTGCTAAAGATTTGAGAGGCTTACGACCAAAACTGGATGCACTTCGTGTACAAATTGGACCATCTACTTCGAAGTATGAGGGTTTCGAACGAAAAGTCATTTGTTACAAAGGCATTTCAATTTTTTGAACTTATTTCAACATCAGACTTTTTGTGCATTCAATATGCACCATTCTTAGCCACATCCTCAAATTTCAATCCTTTCTAACTTCATTTGCTATTTTTCATCCATTTAATGTATTGTTTTGAGCTAAATGACCCTGAAATTAAAAAAGCACTACAAATGAACCTAAAAAGGTTGAACTTGGCATGGTATCAACATTTCACCCACATAGGAAGTGATAAATAGTTGTGAGGCTTACGGGAAAAACTGGATGCACTACGTGTACAAACTGGACCATCTACTTCGAAGTATGAGGGTTTCGGACGAAAACTCATTTGTTACAAAGGCATTCATTTTTAACTTATTTCAACTCTAGACTTTTTGTGCGTTCAATATGCACGATTCTAAGCCGCATCCTCAAAATTCAACCCTTTCTAACTTCATTTGTTATTTTTCATCCATTTAATGTATTCTTTTGAGCTAAATGACCCTGAAATTAAAAAAAGCACAACAAATGAACCCTGAAAAGGTTGAAACTTGGCATGGTATCATCATTTCACCCACATATCAAGTGCTAAAGATTTGAGAGGCTTACGACAAAAACTGGATGCACTTTGTGTACAAACTGGACCATCTACTTCGAAGTATGAGGGTTTCGAACGAAAACTCATTTGTTACAAAGGCATTTCATTTTTTTGAACTTATTTCAACACCAAATTTTTTGTGCATTCAATATGCACCATTCTCAGCCACGTCCTCAAATTTCAATCCTTTCTAACTTCATTTGCTATTTTTCATCCATTTAATTATTTGTTTTGAGCTAAATGACCCTGAAATTAAAAAAGCACTACAAATGAACCTGAAAAGGTTGAACTTGGCATGGTATCAACATTTCACGCACATAGGAAGTGATAAAAAGTTGAGAGGCTTACAGAAAAAACTGGATGCACTACGTGTACAAACTGGACCATCTACTTCGAAGTATGAGGGTTTCGGACGAAAACTCATTTGTTACAAAGGCATTTCATTTTTAACTTATTTCAACTCTAGACTTTTTGTGCTTTCAATATGCACGATTCTAAGCCGCATCCTCAAAATTCAACCCTTTCTAACTTCATTTGCTTTTTTTCATCCATTTAATGTATTGTTTTGAGCTAAATGACCCTGAAATTAAAAAAAGCACAACAAATGAACCCTGAAAAGGTTGAAACTTGGCATGGTATCATCATTTCGCCCACATATCAAGTGCTAAATATTTGAGAGGCTTAAGACAAAAACTGGATGCACTTCGTGTACAAACTGGACTATCTACTTCGAAGTATGAGGGTTTCGAACGAAAACTCATTTGTTACAAAGACATTTCATTTTTTTGAACTTATTTCAGCACTAGACTTTTTGTGCATTCAATATGCACCATTCTCAGCCACATCCTCAAAATTCAACCCTTTCTAACTTCATTTATTATTTTTCATCCATTTAATGAATTGTTTTGAGCTAAATGACCCTGAAATTAAAAAGCACTAAAAAATGAACTCTGAAAAGGTTCAAACTTGGCATGGTATCATCATTTCATCCACATAGCAAGTGCAAAAAGTTGAGAGGCTTACGGCAAAAACTGGATGCACTTTCTGTACAAACTGGACCATCTACTTCGAAGTATGAGGGTTTCGGACGAAAACTCATTTGTTACAAAGGCATTTCATTTTTAACTTATTTCAACTCTAGACTTTTTGTGCTTTCAATATGCACGATTCTAAGCCGCATCCTCAAAATTCAACCCTTTCTAACTTCATTTGCTATTTTTCATCCATTTAATGTATCGTTTTGAGCTAAATGACCCTGAAATTAAAAAAGCACTACAAATGAACCCTGAAAAGGTTGAAACTTGGCATGGTATCATCATTTCGCCCACATATCAAGTGCTGAATATTTGAGAGGCTTACGATAAAAATTGGATGCACTTTGTGTACAAACTGGACTATCTACTTCGAAGTATGAGGGTTTCGACCGAAAACTCATTTGTTACAAAGACATTTCATTTTTTGAACTTATTTCAGCACCAGACTTTTTGTGCATTCAATATGCACCATTCTCAGCCACATCCTCAAAATTCAACCCTTTCTAACTTCATTTGTTATTTTTCATCCATTTAATGAATTGTTTTGAGCTAAATGACCCTGAAATTAAAAAGCATTAAAAAATAAACTCTGAAAAGGTTCACACTTGGCATGGTATCATCATTTCATCCACATAGCAAGCGCAAAAAGTTGAGAGGCTTACAGCAAAAACTGGATGCACTTTGTCTACAAACTGGGCCATCTACTTCGGAGTATGAGGGTTTCACACGAAAACTCATCTGTTACTAAGGCAATTCTTTTTTTAACTTATTTCAACTCGAGACGGTTTTTGAATTCAATATGCACCATTCTAAGCCACATCCTCAAATTTCAACACTTTCTAACTTCATTTGCTATTTTCATCCATTTAATGTATTCTTTTGAGCTAAATGGCCCTGAAATTAAAAAGTACTACAAATGAAATCTGAAAAGGTTGAAACTTGGCATGGTATCATAATTTCACCCACATAGCAAGTGCTAAAAAGTTGAGAGGCTTACGACAAAAACTGGATGCACTTCGTGTACAAACTGGACCATCTACTTCGATGTATGAGAGTTTCGGACGAAAACTCATCTGTTACAAAGGCATTTCATTTTTTAACTTATTTGAACTCTAGACTTTTTGTGCATTCAATATGTACCATTATAATCCACATCCTCAAATTTCAACCCTTTCTAACTTCATTTGCTATTTTCCATTCATTTAATGAAGTATTTTGAGCTAAATGATCCTGAAATTAAAAAGCACTACAAATGAACTCTGAACGGGTTGAAACTTGGCTTGGTATCATCATTTCACCGCCATAGCATGTGCTAAAAATTTGAGAGGGTTACAACAAGAACTGGATGCATTTCTTGTACAAAACTGGACCATCCCGACTACTCACTAGAGAAGAAAAGTGATAAGGGTGAAGCCAATCACATCCCAGAGTGGGATCTTGGGGTATAAAACTTTTTCTTCACGCATGTCCCTTGATTATTGTGCCATAACCATGGACAATCTTCATCAGTTAACATGATGCTTGGGTCTGTCATCACTGCGAAGGGAGGGATTTCATCAAACTTTTCATAATCTTTTGACATGTCTGTCTTGTCCTCCACTCCCACGATGTTTGTTTTCCTATAAAGAACTATGTGGCGCTTTGGCTCATTGTATGATGTATCCTCTTTCTGCGGGTCTACCATTACCCCTCCTCCACTCAGATTGACCCGTTTGCACCGGAACAAAGGGACCTTCAAATCACCTCCATAGTCAAGTTCCTATATCTCCTCTATGTAACCACAATATGTGTCCTTTTCCTTGGTGTTTGCCGCATCGTCAAAGCGGACACCACTGTTTTGGTTGGTGCTCTTTTTATCTTGGGCGATCGTGTAAAATGTATTCCCATTTATCTCGTACCCTTGGAAAGTCAATATTGTCGAAGATGGTATCTTGGCCAACAAGTACAAGTCATCTTCAACATTGTCGTCATTCATGAGATGTGTTCACAACCAACCGCTGAAAGCCTCAATGTGTGTACATTTAATCCAGGGGTCTGACTACTCCGGGTTCTTGGTGCATATAATATCCATGTATTTCTCGATGTACGGGGTCACCAAGGTAGAATTTTGTAGAACTGCGTAGTGTGCTTGTGCCCAAGAATGTTCGTCCCTACATATTATTGATTTTGGTCCAAGCGTGCCTTTTCCATGCAGTCTCCCCTCATGCCGCAATTCAGGAACACCAATCATCTTAATGTCAGGAATAACGTCAACACAAAACTCAATAACATCCTCTGTTTCATGGCCCTTGGAGATGCTTCCTTCTGGCCTAGCATGGTTACGAACATATTTCTTTAAGACTCCCACAAACCTCTCAACGGGTAACATATTGCGTAGAAATACATGACCCAAAATGGCAATCTCTTCAACTAGGTGAACTAGGACGTGTGTCAAATTATTGAAGAAGGATGGTGGGAACACCAACTCAAAACAGACAAGACATTGGACCAAATCATTTTGTAAGCTTGGTAGGATTTTAGGATCGATTACCTTTTGAGAAATTGCATTGAGGAATGAACATAGCTTCACAATGGCTAATCAAACATTTTCTGGTAGAATCCCCTACGACGCAGCCAGAAGCAATTGCATCATGATCACGTGGCAGTCATGAGACTTTAGGTTCTAGAATTTGTGTCCCTTGATTATTGTGCCGTAACCAGGTGATCATGACGCAATTGCTTTCAGTTGCGTTGAGAGGGATTCTACCAGAAAATGTTCGATTAGCCATTTTGAAGCTATGTTCATTCCTCAATGCAATTTCTCAAAAGGTAATTGATCCTGAAATCCTACCAAGCTTACATAATGATTTGGTCCAATGTCTTGTCAGTTTCGAGTTGGTGTTCCCACCATCCTTCTTCAATATTATGACATGCGTCCTAGTTCACCTAGTCAAAGAGATTTCCATTATGGGTCCTGTATTTCTACACAATATGTTCCCCTTTAAGAGGTTCATGGTAGTCTTAAAGAAATATGTTTGTAACCGTGCTAGTCCAGAAGGAAGCATCTCCAAGGGCCATGAAACAGAGGAGGTTATTGAGTTTTGTGTTGACTTTATTCCTGATATTAAGCCGATTGGTGTTCCTCAATCGCGGCATGAGGGGAGACTGTGTGGAAAAGGCATGCTTGGACCAAATTCAATAATATGTACAGACGTGCATTCTTGGGCGCAAGCACACTACACAGTTTTACAGAATTCTACCTTGGTCACCCCGTATATCGAGGAACACATGAATATTATACACTCGAAGAACCCGGAGAAGTCTGACCCGTGGATTCAACGTACACACATTGAGGCTTTCGGCGGTTGGTTGCAAACACATCTCATGAATGACGACAATGTTGAAGATAATTTGTACTTGTTGGCAAAGAGACCATCTTCGACTATATTGACTTCCCAAGGGTACAAGATAAATTGGAATACATTTCACGATCACCAAAGATAAAAATAGCACCAACCAAAACAGTGGTGTCCGCTTTGACGATGCGGCAAACACCAAGGAAAAGGACACATATTATGGTTACATAGAGTAGATATGGGGACTTGACTATGGAGGTGATTTGAAGGTCCCTTTGTTCTGGTGCAAACAGGTCAATCTGACTGGAGGAGGGGTAATGGTAGACCCCTAGTACGGAATGACAACAATGGATCTCAATAACCTTGGGCACACAGGCGAACCATTCGTTCTAGCCAATGATGTGGCGCAAGTTTTCTATGTGAAGGACATGTCTACCAAACCAAGAAAAAGGAAAGATAAGAAAGAGGATACATCATAGATGAGCCAAATTGCCACATAGTTGTTTCTGGTAAAAGAAACATTGTGGGAGTGGAGGACAAGACAGAAATGTCAAAAGATTATGAAAAGTTTGATGAAATTCCTCCCTTCGCAGAGAAGACTGACCCAAGCATCATGTTAAATGATGAAGATTTTCCATAGTTACGGTCCAATAATCAAGGGACACACGCGAAGAAAAGATTTTATACCCCAATATCCCACTCTCGGATGTGATTGGCTGCACCGTCATCACTTTTCTTCCCTTGTAAGTAGTCGGGATGATCTAGTTTTGTACACGAAGTGCATCTAGTTTTTGTTGTAACCCTCTCAATTTTTAGCAAATTCTACGTGGATGAAATGATGATACAATGCCAAGTTTCAACGTTTTCAGAGTTCATTTGTGGTGCTTTTTAATTTCAGGGTCATTTAGCTCAAAACAATTCATTAAATGCATGAAAAATAGCAAATGAAGTTAGAAAGGGTAGAAATTTGAGGATGTGGCTTAGAATGGTCATATTGAATGCACAAAAAGTTTGCAGTTGAAATAAGTTAAAAAAATTGAAATGCCTTTGTAACATATGATTTTCGTTCGAAATCCTCATACTTCGCAGGAGATGGTTCAGTTTGTACACGAAGTGCATCTAGTTTTTGTTGTAACCCTCCCAAATTTTTAGCACATGCTATGTGGGTGAAATGATGATACCATGCCAATTTTCAACCTTTTCAGAGTTCATTTGTGGTGATTTTTAATTTTAGGGTCATTTAGCTCAAAACAATTTATTAAATGCATGAAAAATAGCAAATGAAGTTAGAAAGGGTTGAAATTTGAGTATGTGGCTTATAATGGTTCATATTGAATGCACAAAAAGTACGGAGTTGAAATAAGTTAAAAAAATGAAATGCCTTTGTAACATATGAGTTTTCGTCTGAAACCCTCATACTTCAAAGGAGATGGTTCAATTTGTACACGAAGTGCATCCAGTTTTTGTTGTTACCCTCTCAACTTTTTAGCACATGCTATGTGGGTGAAATCATGATACCATGCCAAGTTTCAACCTCTTCAAAGTTCATTTGTGGTTCTTTTTAATTTCAGGGTCATTTAGCTCAAAACAATTCATTAAATGCATGAGTAATAGCAAATGAAGTTAGAAAGGGCTGAAATTTGAGGATGTGGCTTAGAATGGTTCACATTGAATGCACAAAAAGTCCCGAGTTGAAATAAGTTAAAAAAATGAAATGCCTTTGTAACATATGAGTTTTCGTCCGAAACCCTCACACTTCGAAGGAGATGGTTTAGTTTGTACTCGAAGTGCATCCAATTTTTGTTGTTACCCTCTCAACTCCTTAACACATGCTATGTGGGTGGAATGGTTATACCATGCCAAGTTTCAACCTTTTCAGAGTTAATTTGTGGTGGTTTTTAATTTCAGGGCCATTTAGCTCAAAACAATTCATTAAATGGATGAAAATAGCAAAGGAAGTTAGCAAGGGTTGAAATTTGGGGATGTGGCTTAAAATGGTTCATATTGAATGCACAAAAATTTTGGAGTTGAAATAAGTTTAAAAAATGAAATGCCTTTGTAACATATGAGTTTTCGTCCGAAACCCTCATACTTTGAAGGAGATGGTCCAGTTTGTACACGAAGTGCATCGAGTTTTTGTCATCACCCTCTCAACTTTTTACCACATGTTATGTGGGCGAAATGATGATACCATGGCAAGTTTCAACCTGTTCAGATTTCATCAATAGTGATTTTGATTAAAATAAATGAATGTATAAAACTAAAAAGAGTTAAAGAGAATCTGGTTTTGATTAAAACACCTATTTAAATTATCCTAAAAATTCCAAAATTTGACATAATGATAAAACATACTAATATTAAACAACAGCAAAAACAATCACTCAAAAACTATTTTTAAACTAAAGTTATTCACAAACTAGTGAGTCACAAAAATTTCAAAAGAATTCAAATTTCAATTATTTAAATTTGAAAACTACTCAAACTAATAGAAAGTTTGTAATTGTTTTGACCTAAAGAAAAAAAGATTCATTAAAAACTATAAATATTCTAAAAGTTATTGCAAATATAAAAACAGTTATTCCAAATATGAAAACAAAAAAATAGACCTTTAGTCCTGGTTGGATCCACCAAGCGGGACTAAAGGTCTCTTCCCGCGCGAATTTGGTCCTCCGAAAAGGCCTCTTTAGGCCCGGTTAGTATCACCAACTGGGACTAAAGGGAGGACCTTTAGTCCCAGTTGGTGACACCAACTGGGACTAAAGGGGCTTTAGTCCCGGTTGGAGCCGCCAACCGGGACTAAAGGTC
This sequence comes from Hordeum marinum, assembly GCA_022496015.1. Lineage (NCBI taxonomy): Eukaryota > Viridiplantae > Streptophyta > Magnoliopsida > Poales > Poaceae > Hordeum > Hordeum marinum. The sequence goes on along the minus strand of CM039672.1, from coordinate 211,368,246 downwards.
CCGGGCTATATTAGCAACGACGCTTCCTCCCCCCAAATTCACTTCATCTTCACTCGCTTCAGCGACGCTGCCAGGCTGCCTCGCCCGCGCCCTCGATCGACGTTGTCGTATGTCCACGCGTCGCTGCCGCTCTCCTCCTTCATGCCGTCGCCCTCAGCTCCGCCGGCGGCCGTCGCCCTCACCTTCGCCGACTCCCTCAGCTCCACCGACTCCAGCATCCCTCTCCTCCTCCACACCGTCGCCCTCAGCTTCACTGGGGCCGCACCTCCCAGTCGCCGGCTGACTACGGCTCCGATCCGTCCTCCGCCCTCCAAATTGATGTGTATGTGTATGTGTATGTTAGATGTATATGTGTATGTGTATGTCTATGTGTATGTTAGATAAGTCAGGAGTCCTAGGAGTATATAGTATTTGTATGTTAGATATATTGTATATGTGTATGTTTGATAAAGATGTACTAGAATAATATGTCACACTGACACAATTAAAATAAATGATACATTTTATTAGTTTTCATTTTCCCCTAGGAGTTTATAGCATTGTACCTATGATCACCTGTCGCTAGCGTCGCCTGATTTTGTTGGAGATATGCCCAAGAGGCAATCATGTATGATGATATTTCCTATGTGTTTATGAATAAAGATAGTCCTTGGACATTACCAGTGATGTTTATTAACAAGTACGTGACTTGCTTGTGAGACTATGCATTGTATGGTAACTGTCCTAAATGGTCCCTAGTCGAAAGGGTTATGTGGATGCACAACTAATCACACTAGCATATGGCACGGTGGATGGTTCGGACTCACTGACCATGTAGCATTGTGTCGGGACCCCGATCCTAAGTCATAAGAATCTAGACTGTAACATATCAGATCACTTTGTGGCCTCACACACGGTAAGTTCCACGGCTGCAGCCTTACCTTAGCAGGGACCGTTTGCGTCTTTTGGCTCACGTATGTGAACATGTCGCTGGAAATCAAATGACAGAGAACCCAGGCCGACATAACTAGTCATAGAACCCAAGCGGCACATCCGTACGAAAACAGGCATACATAACCCAGCAATGCAGGTGTCGGCCTCAAGCGTGTGTAGACGAGTCATAGCAAGCTACAGGGACTCCATTACGTCGTGAGACACGAATGCCATCACTGCATGTAGATGAGTCGTAGCAGGCTACAGGGACTCCATTATACCGCGAGACATTTCCCTGAAGGGACAGACACAGCAGCAAAGAAGGATACATGTCGGTCAATCAATGTGTCCAGAGCAGTAGCAAGCTACCATGGCTCGGTGGAAGCACAAAGAGGCAGTTTCCCGTAAAGAGTACTACTAAAGGCACACGACTAGGTGTCGGATCCCATACATACCGTTGCACGTCACACGTACGCACGACATGCCCGATATGCATAGATACAACCATGGCATCACAACATAACTATACAACAACATGACTTTTATTTAAGAGGCTCAGATGAGCCTTGCATAATATGTTCTTACAGATAGGGGTCACATGACCCGACACTCAAGTCATACAAAAATGTTCATACAAACCAAGGGGAAGCATAAGCTGTTTGAGTACAGACAGATGAAAGGGTAAAAAGGCACATGGCCTGACTATCTACAGCCCGCCACAGGGCAAAGGTCGTAGCTGGGACACCAGCTATTCGGCATCGTCGACATCTAGAAAGAACCCACACGAAGGGTCCTGGGTCTCATCTGCAACATTTATTAAGCAAACATGAGTACAAATGTACTCAGCAAGTCTTTAAAGCAGACCTAGGCTATTCATGCTCATGTATCAACAAAGGGGGAGGTGGAGTTTATGCAGCAATGCCACCTTTGACTCATGGCTAACCTACACTACTCAGTTTTAACCCTTAGTTACAATTTTAGATATCGCACACGAGTCCACTAACTCCATAACAATACACCACCATGGATTCACTTCCCCCCTGGGAGAGTGCCATCCACGGTACTCACACTTGTCTTGATATTTTTATGAGTATCCATTTGATTATCTATGAACAACATAAGTTCTCCATGTAGTCCATATCCGAGGACGCGGCTATTCGAATAGTTTCATACCTGTAGGGGTGTACATCTTCACACATGCTCTCGCCACTTATCCTTGTGTGTTCATAAACCATGCACCTCGGCAACCTTCAAGCGGATGCCCAGTGAGGGATTCGGCCACGACCGTCAATCACATAGGACCACTAGTCCAGGTTATCGCCTATTTGAGACTGAACCCGCATGGAAGTTCGGCCGAAGTTTCCGCTACGGCCCCAAACGATGTGTGCAGGGTTCCCAAGCCCACCATACGGGTGACCATTGGTACACCGTGCCACTGCCTACTGCATCGTAACCCACCCATAGGGTCAGCACTACGCAGGGCCTCCAACATGCTATAAACACCAGAAACTACTTGCAATTCCTGGACTAAGGACTAAGCGAATGATAGGTCGAGAGGGTCAATTAAGTATCCCAACGTGTGGTAGTAACTAGTCTTGGATCACAAACTCGGAACTCAGTTCCTAAGAACGGTCCCAATGAGACAACCCGCTATTAACTCCTACATAGCCTCTCATTGCTACCTTTACCAAATCGAGTTCATCATTATATCACCACATCAGGACAACATCGTTTCACTCAGTTCATCACCCAGATGAATCAGACCTGACCCAACTCTAAGCATAGCAAGCATAGCAGGCAAGTAAGCTAAGCACATCATGGAACAAGCATCTACCAGGTATGCTAGGTTGCAAGGTTTGACTATTTACTGTGACAATGTCAGGTTATGCAGCAGAATAGGATCATCTACCGTGTATGACTGACATGTGATCGACTGTCCTAATGCAATAAACAAGAGCAGGAGTGAGAGAGTAGGATGTTATCGGAATGATCAAAGGGGTTACTTGCCTTGCTGGGTAACGGAAAGCTTCTCTCCTTCGTCGGGATACTCAGGGGTATCCTCAGGAGCAGGGCCTACCGCAATGCAGATAAGAAACAATCAACACACACAAGTGCAACAATATGATGCATGATCATGGCATGATAGCATGTATAGATGAGCAAATGCAACTAGTGTTCATGTTGATTTGAAATGAATTCGAATATAGGTTCAAAATTGTTCTTCATTTTAAATTCCATTTACTAACCTATTAACAAATGTCAATGTTCACTTATTTGGATTGCTCTAACATGCATGGCAATAGCACCATTGGATTCATTGGATTTTCTAATAAATTTTCATATATAAATTATTTTCATCTGACTTACAGATTAATTTATATGATTTTTTTCACTTTTGAATAATTTCTGGAATTTATTTTAAACCCAAAATTGAATTTCTTATGCCAGCCTGACGTCATGATGACGTCAGCAGGTCAAAGGCGCCAGCCCAGGTCAAACCTGGCGGCTGGGCCCCACCTGTCAATGACATAGGCATCTAACAGTCTTTTTAATTAAACTAACTACTAATTAGCAGGGCTGGGCCCACCTGTCAATGGCACAGGGAGGGGGGTTAATTAACCTGACAAGGGGCCCACCTGTAGGGCTCAGGTGATGGGCTCGTCGCCGGCGACCTCTGGTCGCGGCGGCGTCCGCGCTGCCGGCCACGGGAGCGGCAGCCGGAGGCACTGGGGCGAAGTCCCTGCTCGCCCGCACCCAGGGGAGCTAGCAGAGGGCGCGGGGAACGCTGGAGCTCGCGGCTACGACGCTGGAGGCGGTGGCCGGAGCTTGGCCAAGGGAGGCCTTGGCACTAGGGCCTGCAGGAGGGGGCGCTGGAGGTCGGGGCGGCACCTACGGGCCTGCGCAAGCACGCCGGGGTGCTCAACTGAGCACGGCAGGTGCTCTGGCCGCGGTGGCCATTAACGCCGGCGGCGGGGAGTTTCGGGCGCGACGGGAACGGCGGCTACGGCAGCTAGACGACAAGGAGAAGGAGGGGAATCGATGTAGGGCTCACGGCGCAGGTGATGATGGAGCTCGCGAGCTCGGGGAAGCGCTAGAGCAACGAATCGGCGGCGGCGACAACTTCGGATGCCGATGGGAGAGAAGAACAAAGAGGGGGAGCGGGAGGGAGAGCGGCGGGCAAGAGAAAGGGAGGAGAAAAGGGCCACGACGACGAGGGGGGGGGCACTGGCGCTCCCAAGGGACTCCATGGCAGCCAGGCAAGCAGGAGCTGGCCGGCGCGCCGCTGCCACACGCCCTCCTACCTACTGGCAGGAGGTTGAAGACGGTGGGGCTGGCTGGGCCAGCTGGGCCAGCTCCACCTGGGCCTCCTCTTCTTCTTTTTCTTTCTTTTTTTCTTTTCTGTCAAATGATCTGACATTTGTTTATTTATTTGCAGGTACAAATGACTTTGCAAAATATCTCAAGTATTTTATATCATGGAGTTTGAATATTTCAAACTTATCTGAAAAGTTTTAGGATATTTTGAAAACTTAAGTAATGATAATGTTTTATTTAATATTTTTAGAGGCTTTATCATTTATTTTTAAATTGCCTTAGGTGTTCAGATGATTAAAATGATCCCTGTTATAATCATGTCCAAATTTACCAGACATAGGGAACATTTTTAGTGGGCGTTTTGGATTTGTTGATTTTTCACCAAATTTGAATTGTTTGGATTCAAAATGAGCTTGGAGTTTCTTTTTGTCCCCCATTTCATGTTGATGCAATAGAATGAAACATGATGCAAGCACATGCTATCCTAGGACAACTAGCTAGAGGTGTAACCCGAAGGTAAGCCTTCTCGTCAATTTCATAGGTCACAGCCTTATGATGGCGATCATATTGGCTCTTTTGACGAGATTGGGCTGTTTTCAACTTTTCACGAATAATGCAAACTTGCTCCTCTGCATCCTGGATCATATCTGGGCCGAAGAGTTTCCTCTCTCCGGTTTCCGACCAGTTAAGAGGTGTTCGACACCTTCGTCCATAGAGAACTTCAAAATGGGCTTTTCCCAAGCTCGATTGATAAATATTTTTATAAGCAAATTCGGCAAATGGAAGACATTTCTCCCAATTCATACCGAAAGATATAACACAAGCTCGGAGCATGTCTTCGAGAATTTGATTGACTCGCTCAACTTGACCACTTGATTGCGGGTGGAAAGCAGTGCTAGAGGATAGATGAGTCCCCATAGCGGTTTGAAAACTTTCCCAAAATCGGGAAGTAAAGATACTTCCACGGTCTGAGTTAATCTCCAAAGGAACACCATGAAGAGAAACGATTCGAGAAACATACAACTCCGCTAGCTGGCTAGCAGTTATACTTTCCCGAACTGGAAGAAAATGAGCCACTTTGGAAAGACGGCCGATGACCACAAAGATAGCATTATTCCCTCTCTTAGTCCTGGGAAATCCGCTAATGAAATCCATACCGACTTTATCCTATTTCCATTCAGGAATAGCTAAAGGTTGAAGGGTGCCAGCAGGCCTTTGATGTTCTGCTTTCACGCGACGACAAGCGTCGCAGTTAGCAACGAACTGAGCAATTTCTCTTTTCATCCTAGTCCACTAGAACCTCTGGCGTAGATCCTGATACATCTTGGTACTACCCAGATGAATTGAGAGAGGAGAATCATGAGCCTCCTTAAGGATCAACTGTCTTAAGCGTGTGCTCTTGGGAAACACCAACCGGTTCTGGAAGAACACAACACCTTCATCATTCTTGGAGAAATCTTTAGCGTTTCCGCTAACAATATTCCCCTTGATTCGGGATATACCCTTATCATATTTCTGGACAGCTACTATTTGATCCTTAAGATTAGGTTTCGCCACCAGGTTGGATAGGAATCCTTGAGGAACAAGGTGAAGGTTTAACTTCCGAAATTCCTCATGGAGAAGTGGTTGACCTTGTTGTAACATCAGGTTGTTACAATAAGACTTACGACTTAGTGCATCAGCCATGACATTGGCTTTCCCCGGGGTGTAAGTTATCCCTAAGTCATAATCTATAATCAACTCTACCCACTGTCTTTGCGTGAGATTTAAATCCGACTGGGTGAATATATATTTTAGACTTTGGTGATCAGTGTAAATTTCGCAATGATTACCCAGAAATTAATGTCGCCAGGTTTTCAGTGCATGCACTACAGCTGCAAGCTCAAGATCATGTGTTGGATAATTATCCTCATGTGGACGCAACTATCGAGATGCATATGCAATCACATGACGATCTTGCATGAGAATGCAACCTAATCCTTGTCGCGAGGCGTCGCAATAGATAACAAAGTCCTTAGAGAAATCAGGTGGCACCAGAACGGGAGCAGAGGTCAGTCGTCTCTTCAACTCCTGAAAAATATGCTCGCATTGTGGAGTCCACTCAAACTTCTTATCTTTCTTGAGGAGTTCAGTCAGAGGTTTTGCAACTTTGGAGAAATTCTCGACAAAGCGGCGACAATAGCTTGCTAAGCCAAGGAAACTCCAAACTTGCTTAACAGAATCAGATTGAGTCCAATCAAGGACGGCCTGAACTCTCTCAGGATTGACAACAATACCTTTACCAGAAATCACGTGGCCCAGATAGGTCACTTCTAGCAACCAAAATTCACACTTGGAGAATTCGGCGTACAAGCGGTGCTCTCAAAGTTTCATCAATACAAGCCTTAGATGCTCGGCATGTTCTTGTTCGTTCTTCGAGTAGATGAGTATATCGTCGAGGTAAACCACGACGAATTTATCTAGATACTCCATGAAGATCGAATTCATCAAGCGAGAGAAGGTGGCTGGGGCATTGGTTAAACCGAAGGACATGACGGTGTACTCGTATTGGCCATAACGAGTAACAAAAGCCGTTTTTGGAATGTCCCCGTTCCTAATTCTGATTTGATGGTATCCCAACCTCAAATCCATTTTGGAAAAGATAGAGGATCCAGCGAGTTGATCATACAAATCGTTGATCCTGGGGAGCGGATACTTGTTCTTTATGGTGACCAGATTCACTGGCCGATAATCCACAACCATCCGATCCGAACCATCCTTCTTCTTGATGAAGAGAACGTGACAAGCCCAAGGAGAAGAACTGGGACGGATGAAACCTTTCTTCAAAGCCTCATCGAGTTGGATCTTAAGTTCGGCTAGTTCTAAGGGTGCCATCTTATAGGGTCTTCTGGCTATTGGAACAGTCCCTGGGATGAGCTCTATCGCAAACTCAACATCTCTGACAGGAGGAATTCCTGGAAGTTCTTCTGGAAAGACATCCGAAAAGTCACGGACTACCGGAATATCTTCTAACTCTGGAAGAGGGCTATCATTGAGGGAATAGAGTTGGCGCTTGGTTGTTCGAGTGGAGACATTAACTATCTCACCCGATGGATGTGTAAGTTGAACATTCCTAGAATGAGTATCAATCTTGGCATAGTGGGCTTTCATCCAATCCATGCCTATAATGATATTGATGTCCGAAGACTTGAGGGATATCAAAGATGCTAGGAAGACTAGTCTGTCCACTAGAATCTCATTATCATGGCTCACTCTAGAAGTTTTGCCATTTTGAACCCGGAGTCTGCACTACTAAAGGAGTAGGCATATCACAAAAAGACATGTTATGCAACTGTGCATAACTTTCTGAGATAAAAGAATGAGATGCCCCGGTATCAAATAAAAAAGATGCTGGATGACTATTGATAAGGAGCGTACCTAGGATAACATCAGGATCCTCAAGGGCTTCCTCAGCAGACACATAGTTCACTCGTCCACGAGCTGGAGCTGGCTTCACAAAGAAGGCTTTTCCTGGTTTTCCACGTCTAGTGGGCTTAACATTATTCTGGGGACACTCACGGGAGTAGTGTCCTGGTTCTCCACACTTATAGCAAACCACGATGGCACGGGGAGCAACATTTGCAGGCGGTCCTCCAAATGGTCTGACTGGAGGGTTGGGCTGAACTGGGCGAGGCGCCTGAAAGGATGGCCTCGCATTGTATTTTGGCGACAGGGCTACATTGGGCACCCAGATCCGACGTTTATTGGAGCCCAAGCCAGATGCAGGGTTGAAGTCACGGTGTGCTTTCTCGTGGCCTCATAATCAGTTTGTCAAGTCTCGGCATTGATAGCCTTGTTGACGAGAGCCTGGAAAGTGGTGCACTCATGCAGGCGCAGATCTCGGCGGAGCTCAGGGTTAAGTTCCTTGCGGAACCTAGCCTGCTTCTTGGCATTAGTAGAAACTTCCTCAGGGGCATAGCGAGCAAGGTTTCCAAACTCACGACTATAAGCATCCACTGACAGTCTGCCCTGGGTGAAGGCACAAAATTCCTCTCTCTTACGATCCATCAGCCCTTTCGGGATGTGATGGGTACGAAATGTGGCACTGAACTCTGGCCAAGTTGGTGCGTGGCCTGCGGGACGCATGGCTTTAAAATTTTCCCACGACAGATCCGCGGGACCTTCCAGAAAGTAAGTTGCAAAGGTCACCTTGTTGGCCTTAGTCACATTGGCAGCCCGGATCTTATGATACATGCTAGTCAGCCAGTCATCCGCGTCGAGTGGGTCGACCGAATGATGATACTTGGGTGGGCACAGTCTGATGAAATCACCAAGTGATACGCCATCATTGAGGTCATTGCGGGGAGCACGTGCCGTGTTCTGCTCAATTCTTTCCAACAGCCTGTTGGTCTCCCTCTTGTTCCTTTCGGCTTCAAGCATTACTTCCGCCAAGGAAGGCGCATGAGGCAGATCCTCTTGCCTTGGCTGGTTTCCCTCGCCCTGCTCAGGGGCAGGCACGGGGTTGTTCCTAGTTGCCACCATCCTGGAGAAACAAACCCACAACTTAATCATAGGGAACAACAACTCTAAGACATAGGATAAGGAATGTACTGGACAACATGGCATGCAAGGTAACACCAATCAACATGGTAAAACAACTTCCATATGAACACCATGATTCATACACACCATGACATAGTTCAGTACAAGCCAAGCTGAGATACAACTATGGAAAGATGACACAACTCATCGGAGGCATTACAAGCTTCCTATACATTATCTATCTACACCTCCAGAACTCAACTCTCAACCTCATCATATCCCACAAGACACGCAGGATTATGGCGATACGATTACTACCATACTATAACTAATATCCACATACTCAAGCATCGCCGTAGAATGCCTCATACAGGTTACCCCCATGACCCGGGAGCTGAACCTAAGGATCTGGAAACACTCTAGCCTGTGATCCCTGGGAGACATAAGGACACAGATGTGGCCTTGGTCCCCTTGTCGGCGGCAACAGCGGTCCTCGAAGAGGGGTGATGCCTCCAACATCGGGCCAGTCTACGTGTGCTAGAAGATGAGTCCGCGATGAGTTAGCATCTCCAAATCTCCATAGCCTGTCTGCACGACAGGTGCCAACTGCGTCAGGGCTGTCCAAAGACGTGCACGGGTGGCATAAAGCTCCATGCGAAGGGCATGTGCATCACGATCCCTATTCTCCAACATCTGAGCGGTCACCTACAGCCTAGGGTCCTCATGGGAATGATCATAGTAGACTGCACTAAGATAACCATCCTCTCCTCTCATAGAAGCAGGAACATAGCAGAACTCGATGTTCTGAAGCAGACCATGGTGGAACCTCATGATAGTCAGCATGGTGTAAGTGGCCTCTTGAATTGCCATATCTATGGTGACACCTAATCCATAAGTCTAGTGAAGTGGCTCTGCAGCTCCAGGGTATGAAGGATAAATCTTGACGGTACACAAATACTGACTCTGGTTGAAATCTCGATATTGTTCCTCCAATGTGTACTCCGGGTACCAACGGTATCCAGCCTCCATCATGACTCTAACCAACATGGCCGTGTGACCCGGTACATCGATGCACCTGGTTAGACGGACCACCTGACGGGAAGGATGAGGGGGCATCTGAAACAGAGAATGATGCAAAGACATAAGAGACTCTTGCAAAAATTGGACAGCATAACGACTGTAATTGCTCAAAAAGGATTTTGAGACAACTGCAAAAGATTGGAAAAGCATAACCCCTCAACTTTTTAGACTCAAATCTCTTCTCCATCTGTTTGTCACACCAACAATACTTGAGTACCCACATTCACTTGCAACAAGCTAGCTAGTAGTCCATGGTTAGTAATTCGGCATCCTAAGCAATGTATGAGTAGCCTAGTTCTTATCCCCGAAGAAAACATGAGAATGACTCAGCATAGAATAACTTGGGAAGAGGAGTAAAAAGAGCCTTACGTTCCCTTCCACAATCAATTCCCCTACTTTTCTATAGTGTTTCTAGACTCAACTTCGACCGGTTTGGCTTGGTAGTCCTACAGTCAGTGAGGCTCTGATACTAACGCTGTTGGGACCCTGATCCTAAGTCATAAGAATCCAGACTGTAACATATCACATCACTTTCTGGCCTCACGCACGGTAAGTTCCACGGCTGCAACCTTACCTTAGCTGGGACCTTTGCGTCTTTTGGCTCACGTATGTGAACATGTCGCTAGCAATCAAATGATAGAGAACCCGGGCCGACATAACTAGTCATAGAACCCAAGCGGTACATCCGTACGGAAACATGCATACATAATCCAACAATGCAGGTGTCGGCCTCAAGCGTGTGTAAACGAGTCATAGCAAGCTACAGGGACTCCATTACGTCGTGAGACACGAATGCCATCATTGCATGTAGACGAGTTGTAGCAGGATACAGGGACTCCATTACACTGCGAGACATTTCCCCGAAGAGACAGACACAATAGCAAAGAAGGATACATGCCGGTCAATCAATGTGTCCAGAGCAGTAGCAAGCTACCATGGCTCGATGGAAGCACAAAGAGGCAGTTTCCCGTAAAGAGTACTACTAAAGGCACACGACTAGGTGTCGGATCCCATACATACCATTGCACGTCACACGTATGCATGACATGCCCGATATGCATAGATACAACCATGGCATCACAACATAACTATACAACAACATGACTTTTATTTAAGAGGCTCAGATGAGCCTTGCATAATATGTTCTTACAGATAGGGGTCACATGACCCGACACTCAAGTCATACAAAAATGTTCATACAAACCAAGCGAAAGCATAAGCTGTCTGAGTACAGACAGATGAAAGGGTAAAAAGGCACATGGCATGACTATCTACAGCCCGCCACAGGGCAAAGGGCGTAGCTGGGACACTAGCTATTCGACATCATCAACATTTAGAAAGAACCCACACGAAGGGTCCTGGGTCTCATCTGCAACATTTATTAAGCAAACATGAGTACAAATGTACTCAGCAAGTCTTTAAAGCATACCTAGGCTATTCATGCTCATATATCAACAAAGGGGGAGGTGGAGTTTATGCAGCAATGCCACCTTTGACTCATGGCTAACCTACACTACTAAGTTTTAACCCTTAGTTACAATTTTAGATATCACACACGAGTCCACTAACTCCATAACAGTACACCACCATGGATTCACTTCCCCCCTGGGAGAGTGCCATCCACGGTACTCACACTTGTCTTGATATTTTTATGAGTATCCATTTGATTATCTATGAACAACATAAGTTCTCCAAGTAGTCCATATCCGAGGACGCGGCTATTCGAATAGTTTCATACCCTGCAGGGTGTACTTCTTCACACATGCTCTCGCCACTTATCCTTGTGTGCTCATAAACCATGCACCTCGGCAACCTTCAAGCGGATGCCCAGAGAGGGAGTCAGCCACGACCGTCAATCACATAAGACCTCTGGTCCAGGTTATCGCCTATTTGAGATTGAACCCGCACGGAAGTCCGGCCGAAGTTTCCGCTACGGCCCCAAATGATGTGTGCAGGGTTCCCAAGCCCACCATCCGGGTGACCCTTGGTACACCGTGCCACTGCCTACCGCGTCGTAACCTACCCCTAGGGTCAGCGCTACGCAGGGCGTCCAACATGCTATAAACACCAGAAACTACTTGCAATTCCTGGACTAAGGACTAAGCGAATGATAGGTCGAGAGGGTCAATTAAGTATCCCAACGTGTGGTAGTAACTAGTCTTGGATCACAAACTCGGAACTCAGTTCCTAAGAACGGTCCGAATGAGACAACCCGCTATGTACTCCTACATAGCCTCTCATTGCTACCTTTACCAAATCGAGTTCATCATTATATCACCACATCAGGACAACATCGTTTCACTCAGTTCATCACCCAGATGAATCAGACCTGACCCAACTCTAAGCATAGCAAGCATAGCAGGCAAGTAAGCTAAGCACATCATGGCACAAGCATCTACCAGGTATGCTAGGTTGCAAGGTTTGACTATTTACTGTGACAATGTTAGGTTATGCAGCAGAATAGGATCATCTACCGTGTATGACTGACATGTGATCGACTGTCCTAATGCAATAAACAAGAGCAGGAGCGAGAGAGTAGGATGTTATCGGAATGATCAAAGGGGTTGCTTGCCTTGCTAGGTAACGAAAAGGTTCTCTCCTTCGTCGGGATACTCGGGGGTATCCTTAGGAGCAGGGCCTACCGCAATGCAGATAAGAAACAATCAACACACGCAAGTGCAATAATATGATGCATGATCATGGCATGATAGCATGTATAGATGAGCTAATGCAACTAGTGTTCATGTTGATTTGAAATGAATTCGAATATAGGTTCAAAATTGTTCTTCATTTTAAATTCCATTTACTAACCTATTAACGAATGTCAATGTTCACCTATTTGGATTGCTCTAACATGCATGAGAATAGCACCATTGGATTCATTGGATTTTTCTGATAAATTTTCATATATAAATTATTTTCATATGACTTACAGATTAATTTATATGATTTTTTTCACTTTTGAATAATTTCTAGAATTTATTTTAAACCCAATTGAATTTATTATGCCAGCCTGACGTCATGATGACGTCAGCAGGTGAAAGGCGCCAGCCCAGGTCAAACCTGGCGGCTGGGCCCCACCTCAATGACACAGGCATCTAACCGTTTTTTTAAATAAACTAACTACTAATTAGTAGGGCTGGGCCCACCTATCAATGGCACAGGGAGGGGGGTTAATTAACCTGACAAGGGGGCCCACCTGCAGGGCTTAGGCGATGGGCTCGTCGCCGGTGACCTCTGGTCGCAGCGGCGTCCGCGCTGCCGGCCATGGGAGTGGCAGTCGGAGGCACTGGGGCGAAGCCCCTGCTCGCCCGCACCCAGGGGAGCTAGCAGAGGGCGCCAGGAATACCGGAGCTCGCGGCTACGACGTTGGAGGCGGCAGCCAGAGCTCGGCCAAGGGAGGCCTCGACGCTAGGGCCTGCGGGAGGGGGCGCTGGAGGTCGAGGCGGCACCTACGGGCCCGCGCAAGCACGCCGGGGTACTCAACTGAGCACAGTGGGTGCTCTGGCCGCGGTGGCCATTAACGCCGGCGACGGGGAGCTTCGGGTGCGACAGGAACGGCGGCTACGGCAGCTAGACGGCAAGGAGAAGGAGGGGAATCGATGGAGGGCTCACGGCGCAGCTGATGACGGAGCTCGCGGGCTCGGGGAGGCGCCAGGGCGACGAATCGGCGGCAGCGACAGCTCTGGATGCCGACGGGAGAGAAGAACAGAGAGGGGGAGCGGGAGGGAGAGCGGCAGGCGAGAGAGAGGGAGGAGAAAAGGGCCACGACGACGAGAGGGGAAGGGAGGGTGCTGGTGCTCCCAGGGGGCTCCATGGCAGCCAGGCAAGCAGGAGCTGGCCAGTGCGCCGCTGCAACACGCCCTCCTGCCTAGTGGCAGGAGGTTGAAGACGGTGGGGCTGGCTGGGCCAGCTCCACCTAGGCCTCTTCTTCTTCTTTTTCTTTCTTTTGTTCTTTTCTGTCAAATGATCTGACATTTTTTTATTTATTTGCAGGTACAAATGACTTTGCAAAATATCCCAAGTATTTTATGTCATGGAGTTTGAATATTTCAAACTTATCTGAAAAGTTCCAGGATATTTTGAAAACTTAAGTAATGATAATGCTTTATTTAATATTTTTAGAGGCTTTATCATATATTTTTAAATTTCCTTAGGTGTTCAGATAATTAAAATGATCCTTGTTATAATCATGTCCAAATTTACCAGACGTAGGGAACATTTTTAGTGGGCATTTTGGATTTGTTGAATTTTCACCAAATTTGAATTGTTTGGATTCAAAGTGAGCTTGGGGTTTCTTTTTGTTCCCCATTTCATGTTGATGCAATAGAATGAAACATGATGCAAGCACATGCTATCCGAGGACAACTAGCTAGGGATGTGACACATTGGATGCTAGCCGGATAATATGGACTCAGAAAGGTCTGGTCGGATTTGACGTAGTCTGATCCGAGTCAAGATAAGGTCTGAGTTAGACAGACCCAACTATGAGGCGCAGCGATAGGTCATATGTGAGTCTCTAGTACAACATATGTTCTATGTCCTAAGACCTTAGCTGGCACGTGCACTCGGGATGGTGACAGACTTGCTTTGGGCCGACCAACGCTACTCCGTGACTAGGTAGTTACAAAGGTAGGTTTCGGGCTTTTCCAGATCCATGCTGCGAGACATGGTCTGGCAAGACGGGATTTGCCCCTCCGATCAGGAGAGATGTACTTTGGGCCCTTGGGTGATCTGACCTGGACAAGCATGGCCATGCGATGAGGATTATGAGATAATCCGAAGTGTTGGTCGGATTCACTAGAACAAGAAAGAGGTCGTGTATCAACAAGGATGACCATGTCGCCTTGTGCACGACAACATATATCGTTTGGCAAAGGGAATGGAAGTGTGAAGTAGAGGTTTGCCTAACCAGCTTCATCGTACACTTGGAGTCGGCACACTTTGCTAGAGGCCGCTACCAACTGGTCGAGTCGGATGTGATCTGACTCGCGACCAAGTGAACGAGAACCTAAGGGGTCCCGCGCTTAAGGGAAGGAACAAGTGGGCTTTAGGATCCGTGCGAGGCCGAAGAGTTGAGCCCACGCCGGATGCCTATATATAGTGGAGGTGCAGCACACCCATCCGGTTGATCGCTTTGACGCCATCATTAGGGCTTTGCATGAGTTGCAACTAGCCACCTCCACTCGCCACCACCGACTATGTGACCGACCTAGCAGTCCGCCGCACGGTGTTCCTCCTCCACGCGCGGATACCGTTAGAGATGGTGCACTTGCGCCGCTCCGACAAATCTATACATGGGATCCGGCGGGTTGTTTGAGGGAGATCGGGTCAGCTGTTTGAGGGACATCGTACGAGGAGGAGACGGACCACATGAACGCGCTGCCCCAACTCTACTTTCGCTGCACGACACTACACGTCTAGTGGTAACGAACTGTGATCCATCTCCATAGCATGTTCTTAGATGTTCTGCGCATAGGAAAAATTTAATTTGCATGCAATGCACCTAAGATAGCACCCAAAAGTGGTATCAGAGCCTCTGCTATAGGATTTGGATTCGGATCAGATGCATATTTGATATGTGGAGGCGGCTAATGAGATCCGTCGTCGTTCATAAGATCGGCTATGTTCACGGTTGATGAGATCAACTACACATCGAGATAGACTGAGGCTACGTTTTTTGTCAATCGGAATCGATGAGGTCGTGACACAACCTACCCCTATTGGTCGGTATCCGCCATCGGGGTTAACCGTGAAAAGTAAATCCAAATCGGGTTCGCGATGATCAATGACATCGGTCAGATCAGAAAATTTGGCGTGATCGGAGTACATATGTGATCTGTGATTTCCGAAAACGTCAGGCGCTGCACGCACCCATGAGGACTGCCGTGTGCGTAGCGCCTTGTATTTCGTAGACGATCGCACAAACCGGTAGAATGCGATTCTATGCACTACTTTGTTTTGAAGGTTTGATGTGAATAGTATTGCTCATGTGTATGTGATGCATGTGTGTAACTTAACATGACCTGCGTGTTATGATTGTCAGCCGACAGGAGCCAAAGTGTTGTCATTATATTGTATAACGGCCTACGTGTCGACTTGTTATTCTCTGTAATTCATTACTAGTTGTAGTAGTTGGAGGAGAGAGATCAAGTTCGAGGGTTGGTGCCCTGGCGTGATGAACAAGATGGAGTTCCACCCTGGTCATCGGAGTAGGAGCCGGCCATGGAAGGACGCCCATGAAGGAGCCATACTATTCCACATGTTTATGTTTATATGTGATGGATATTGCTTCTTGTTTCTATGCATGCTAGTATGGTAGAAATATCCCTCATTAATATCAAGCATATTGCCATTCAGGATGTGCACCTTCGCACGTCAAATATGTCTGGTAGTGTGCTCATAGAATTGAGGTGCTACTAGGTGTCCTTGAACTAGAGGGTTCGTGTCGGACACGGACATGCAATGCATCAGGTTAACTTGATAAGGCTATCAAAACGGTTTTGGGCCTTGCGGCAAAGAAGGTTGGGAGCCAGGGTATAAGATACCTACCCTACCGACAGGAGTCGTATGGAGATACGATTAGCAAGGAGTTGCTTACCGAATAGGCAAGTTGGCTAGCAGTGATGCTAAAGCTCACTAGTCGCTCGCGCTAGACGGGTCCTGAATCACTGAGAGTTTGCATAGGGATCCTGACTTCAGTGGGAGTAGTTCTATTTAAGGCTTGAATTACTCTACATAAACACATTGCTTAGTGATTGCATATTTTATGTTGTAGATCAATCACACCACCTGCTCAACCCAACTTTGCATTGAAATCAATTCTGGAAAAGGATAAACTGAATGGAACCAACTTTACCACTTGGTATAGAAATTTGAGAATTGTTCTCAAGCACGATAAAAAGGAACATGTTCTAGAGGTTCCACTTCCAGAGGAACCTGCCGAGAATGCTAATGCCACAACCAAGAATGCCCACCAGAAACCCATTGATGAGTCAAACGAGATCAGCTGCCTCATGCTTTCGATATGATCGAGAGTTTGAAGAGCATGTTTCACGTGCAGGCTAGGACCGAGAGGTTCAACGTCTGGCAGTCCTTGACGTATTGTAAGCTGAAAGAGGGTGATCCACTAAGCCCGCATGTGATCAAGATGATCGGGTACATGCAATATTTGGATCGGTTAGGCTTCCCACTTGGGGATGAGTTGTCCACGGATGCAATTTTGGGTTCTCTTCCACCTAGCTATGGGACGTTCATCTCGAACTATCATATGAACGGAATGGATAAGAAGCTCACTAAATTGCATGGGATGCTCAAGGTGGTAGAGGTGGATATTAAGAAAGGCACGCATCATGTGTTGATGGTGCAGAACTCGGCTAAGTTCAAGAAGAGTTGGTCCAAGAAAAATGGTAAGGCAAAGGGTACGGAGAAGGTTGTCTCCACTGCTGAGCGGAAGTCCGGAACAAACTCAAAGACCATTTTCTTTCACTGCAAGGAAGCTGGTCACTGGAAGAGGAACTGTAGCAAGTGGCTTGCTGAGCACGGCAAGAAGGCCGGAGATGCTTCTTTAGGAACAGGTACACTTGTTACATATGTTATCGACATTTACCTTGCTGACATACCTAATAGCTCTTGGGTATTTGATACCGGATCTGTTGTTCATATTTCCAACTCGATGCAGGGGCTGGTAAGAACTAGGCGTGTGGCACAAGGGGAGATTGACATCAGGGTCGGCAAGAAAGCAACAGTTGCTGCGTTGGAGGTCGGCCTGATACAGCTCAAGCATCCTTCTGGATTTATTTTGGAATTGAATAATTGTTATTACATTCCCGCACTTAGTCGGAACATTATTTCTGCCTCATGCTTGATGAGTCAAGGTTATGAATTCAATATAAAGGACAATGGTTGTTCATTTTATTTGAATGGAATGTTCCATGGCTATGCACCCATAGTAGATGGGCTATTTATTTTAAATCTAGAAACGGAACCAGTCTATAACGTGAATGTCAAGAGGCATAAGCCTAATGAGATAAATCCGACATACTTCTGGCATTGCCGGCTTGGACACATTAGTCTAAAACACATGAAGAAGCTCCATGATGATGGACTCCTAATTTTGTCTGACTTCAGGACGTTCGAGACATGTGAATCATGCTTGCTAGGCAAGATGATTAAGTCTCCTTTTGCAAAGAGTTGCGAGAGGGCGTCTGAGCTGTTGGAGCTTATACACAGTGATGTGTGTGTTCCAATGAGCACAATGGCCAAAGGTGGCTATTAGTACTTCATGAATTTTACCGACGACTTGAGTAGATATGGATATATCTATTTGATGAGGCACAAGTCGGAAACTTTTGAAAAGTTCAAAGAGTTTCAGAATGAGGTTGAAAATCAGCTCGTCAAGACAATAAAACTTCTACGATCAGATTGTGGAGGTGAGTACATGAGCCAGGAGTTTGATAATCATCTAAAAAGCCAAGGTATAGAACCTCAGCTCACACCTGCGGGTACGCCGCAGAGAAACGGTGTGTCAGAACGGAGAAATCGAACCTTGTTAGACATGGTTCGGTCGATGATGAGCAAATCGGATTTACCCTTTTCATTCTGGGGATACGCTCTAGAAAATGCAGCTTTCACACTTAATAGGGTACCATGAAAATCTGTAGACAAGACACCACATGAGATGTGGACTGGGAAGAGTCCTAGTTTGTCTTTTCTAAAGATTTGGGGTTGTGAAGCATTTTTCAAGCAACTCATGTCGGACAAGCTTACAACCAAGTTGGATAAATGCATATTCATGAGATATACGAGGGAAACCTTGGGATATAACTTCTACAACCGAGAAGAGAACAAAGTGTTTGTTGCTCGGAATGGGGTTTTCCTAGAGAAAGAGTTTCTCAGTCGGGAGGCCAGTGGGAGAACGGTGCGACTCGAAGAAATTCGAGATCCACTCGGGGACAAATCGGTTGGTGATGAGATCACACCGGAGTTGGTCAGAGAACCAGTAGTGGAGTCGGCACCGGAGCCACAGAGGTCGGAAAGATTGCGCAGAGTGCGCGATGTTTTGTTGCTAGAAAGCGACGAGCCGGCCATGTATGCAGAAGCGATGGTGAGCCTAGATTCCGAGGCTTGGATAGAGGCCATGAGATCTGAGTTAAAATCCATGGATGACAATCAAGTCTGGGACTTGGTTGATCCGCCACCTGGTGTAGTTGCCATTGGTTGCAAATGGGTCTTTAAGAAGAAAACCGATGTGGATGGAAATGTTTAGATCCACAAAGCTCGGCTTGTCGCTAAAGGTTATGGACAAGTTCAAGGAATTGACTATGACGAGACCTACTCACCGGTAGCGATGCTAAAGTCGGTGAGGATCATACTAGCTATAGCTGCATATTTTGGTTATGAGATATGGTAGATGGATGTCAAAGCGGCTTTCCTTCATGGAAATTTAAAAGAGGATGTATACATGATACAACCCGAAGGTTTTGTCGATCCAACTAATGCTGGTAAGATATACAAGCTCAAGAGATCCATTTATGGATTGAAGCAAGCAGCTCGGAGTTGGAACATTCGTTTTGATGAAGTCATTGTTGACCTTGGTTTCATCAAGAACGAAGAGGACTATTGTTTATACAAGAAGTCTAGTGGGAGCTCGGTAGTATTTTTGATCTTGTATGTGGATGACATACTGCTGATCGGAAATGATGTTTTGATGCTGAACTCAGTCAAGGAATCATTGAATGGCAAGATTTCGATGAAAGACCTTGGAGAGGCACTGTACATTTTAGGCATCAAGATCTATAGAGATAGATCAAGGAGGCTGCTCGGCTTAAGCCAGAGCACATACATAGACAAAGTGTTGAAGAAGTTCAACATGAGTGAGGCCAAGAAAGGGTTCTTGCCTGTCTCACATGGTATAAGGCCAAGCAAGACTCAGAGTCCTACGACTTCTGATGAGCGAAACCGGATGAGTAGGATTCCATATGCTCGACAATTGGATCCATCATGTATTCCATGCTAAGTACACGGCCTGATGTTGCCTATGCAATAAGCTTAACAAGCCGATACCAGGTTGACCCAGGTGAGAGTCAGTAGGCAGCAATGAAAACTATCTTGAAGTACCTGAAAAGGACTAAAGAGATGTTCCTAGTTTATGGAGGAGAGGAGGAGCTCTGCGTAAAGGGTTACGCTGATGCTAGTTTCCAAACCGACAGGGATGATTGTCGATCGCAAACTAGATTCGTGTATGTCATGAATGGAGGAGCAGTGAGCTGGACGAGTTCCAAGCAAGATACGGTGGCTGACTCCACAACAGAGGCTGAATACATTGCGGCTTGTGAATCCGCAAAGGATGGTGTATGGATTCAGAAGTTCTAAGAAGATGTGCGGTATACCCATCTGGTTGATCGCTTTGGCACCATCATTAGGGCTTTGCCTGAGTTGCAACTAGCCACCTCCACTCGCCGCTGCCGACTGTGTGATTGGAACTAGCAGTCCACCGCACGGTGTTCCTCCTACATGCGTGGATACCATTAGAGGCACTGCGCTTGTGCCGCTCCGGTGAACCTGTACATGGGATCCGACGACTATTTGTTCGAGGGAGATCGTGTCGGCTATTCGAGGGAGATCGTACAAGGAGGAGACGGACCACACGAACGCGCTGCCCCAGCTCTACTTCCACTGCACGGCACTGCATGTCTAGTGGTAACAAACTGTGATCTATATCCATAGCATGTTCTTGGATGTTCTGAGCGTAGGAAAATTTAATTTGCATGCGATGCACCTATGGTAGAACCCAATAGATTTAATCAGAGTCGAATCTAATGAAGAGCTGGAGAGAAGAGGATAAAATCTTTCCTCCTGGTTTTTACTTGAGTTATTAAGGGGGGGCCAACGATGTGTATCGACGTAATATTGATGCTAATTACTCCTAGGTACTAAAGAATTTACCGATCGTTGGGGGGCCAGGCCCCTGCTCACCCCCCTTGGCTCCACCACGGGATAAAATGCATGTTATATTGTTGCATTGATGTATGTTTTAAATGTTTAAATGTATGTATGTTTTAAATGTTTATATGTTGCTGATTTGCTAATTTACATATTGCATATAAAGCATCTTTCCCAACCGTCGAATCGATTGCATAATGTAGCCGTCAAGTCGATGATGCCCATCCCGCATCCTCGTTGTCAACTCGGCGGCAACCAGCTGCTTGAGAGGCGCCATGTCCGGGACTAGGCTCCGCCGGGCTGGCACTGGGAGGTGCTGCCTTCTGGGGTGCAGAGCTTGGTGAGGAATGAGGGTCCCGTCGTCGACCCGAAGGTTATTTGGTGGCAGTCGCTGATGTCTACTATGCAAGTTTATTCTTGTAGACTTTGTTGGGCCTCCAAGCGCAGAGTTTTGTAGGACAGTAGCAATTTTCCCTCAAGTGGATGACCTAAGGTTTATCAATCCGTGGGAGGTGTAGGATGAACATGGTCTCTCTCAAACAACTCTGCAAGCAAATAACAAAGAGTATTTTGTGTCCCCAACACACCCAATATAATGGTAAATTGTATATGTGCACTAGTTCGGCGAAGAGATGGTGATACAAGTGTAATATGGATGGTAGATATAGGTTTTTGTAATCTGAAAATATAAAAACAACAAGGTAATTAATGATAAAAGTGAGCACAAACGGTACTGCAATGCTTAGAAACAAGGCTTAGGGTTCATTCTTTCACTAGTGCAAGTTCTCTCAACAACACTAACATAGTTGAGTCATATGTAAATCCCTCTCATGCGACAAAGAGTCTCCAAAGTCACAAATAGTGGAGAAAAAACGAATAAATTATTGTAGCGTATGAAACCACCTCAAAGTTATCTTTTCTGATCAATCGTATGAGCTATCCCTATGAGTGTCACGAACAGCCCTAGAGTTTGTACTACAATAACACCTTACGATACACATCAACCAAAACCCTATTGTCACCTAGATACTCCAATGTCACCACGAGTACCCATGGGCTTGATTATACGATATGCATCACACAATTTTAGATTCATCATGTTCAATCCAACACAAAGAACTTCAAAGAGTGCCCCAAAGTTTCTACCAGAGAGGCAAGACAAAAACATGTGCCAACCCCTATGCATAGATTCCCAAGGTCACGAAACCCGCAAGTTGATCACCAAAACTTACGTCAAGTGGATCAATAGAACATCTCATTGTCACCATGAATATCCCATCGCAAGACATACATCAAGTGTTTTCAAATCCTTTAAAGACTCAATTTGATAAGAAAACTTCAAAGGGAAAACTCAATTCATGCAAGAAGATAGAGAGGGGAAAACTCCATATGATTCATCTATATCAATAAATCTCGTGGTACATCAAGATCATGTCATCTCATGAACACGAGAGAGAGAGAGAGAGATCAAACACATAGCTGTTGGTACATACCCTCAGCCCCGAGGGTGAACTACTCCCTCCTCGTCACGGAGACTGTCGGGATGATGAAGATGGCCTCTGGTGATGATGGCTCCCTCCGACAAGGTGCTAGAATGGGTTCCCAATTGGTTTTTCGTGGCTACAGAGGTTTGTGGCGGCGGAACTCCCGATCTAGGTTTCTTTCTAGGGGTTATTGGATTTATAGGAGTAATTGGTGTTGGAATCAAGTCAGGGGGACTCTCGAGGGACCCACAAGCCAGGGGGCGTGCCCTAGGGGGGCACCCCCTAGGCTTATGGTTGCCTCGGGACTCCTCTATGGTATATTTTTGCTCCAGTATTATTTATATTTTCCAAAAATATTCTCTGTAAATTTTCCGCCCATTCCGGAAACTTTTATTTCTGCAGAAAAAAACGACACCACAGTAGTTCTGCTAAAAATAGCGTCAGTCCAGGTTAGTTCTAATAAAATCATGCCAAAATCATATAGAATTATTGTAAACATGGCATGGATACTTCATAAATTATAGATACGTTGGAGACGTATCAGTCTTATGGACAACTGTTGATGCATAGGGAGTCGGCCCCCACGGAGGTGGTACATCACCGTGTTAGGGAGGAGGACGAGCACGTCTGACGCTACATGGCTACGTTGGACGCCAGGTTCTCCAATACCTGGTAGATTCTTTAGGATCTCACCCGAGCTATGATCCTATCATAGTTCCTTCTCTTTGGGTGTCCACCGCCTGCGCCGCGAGACGACAACTATATCTGTATTAGTGGATACTATTCGATGATGTATTAGTGATATTATTCGATGATGTATTAGTGATACGATTCGATTATGTATTAGTGATACTATTATTCAATGATGTATAAGTGGTATTACATGATCATATTGTTGCATTGCCTTGTATTGATTTGCGTATCTCTGGTTTTGCTTATTGAATGCATTCTAATTGTTTTGTATTTGTTCTGGATTAGTTAAGCTATGGACCGTGATCAAGAGAATGCCATGTACGACCTGATACGCTCTGGAAACGAAGAGAATGAAGTAGATGATGTCTCACAATACCTTAACCCATCCGATGAGGGAATTGAGGAAGAACAACAAAGAGACGAAGGCGAACCAGCTGACAATGACGATGGCAAAGAAATTTTTGTCCATTTAACAGAGTCCGACAAGGTATTAATTTCCCCTCTTGTCATTGTCAGATGTATTGATTGATTTGTATATATTAACGAATCTCTCTTCCTTTTAGCCCTCTGGATCAAGCAAATCTTCTACAAGGGTTAAACGTGGCCCGACAGGAAAGTTGATACAAGCCGTGAAGTATAACATCGGTCAAATCCGAGCAGATGCCGAACCGATTGCTCCTAAAGAGAATGCGAACAAATTTATACGTCAATGCGGAGTCATTGTTAGGGACCAAATCCAGATCACCGCTCAAGAATGGAATTAGCCAACGGATCACGGAGTTCCTTTTGTGAGCCAAAGAGCAAAGGATCTGCTTTGGGAGGAGCTCATGAAACATTTCACCCTACTAGAGGGTCTCACAGATCTCGAACAGGAGAAAGTCAAGAAGTGTGCTCTTAAGAAGATGGCCACACAATTCCAGTCTTGGAAGAAAAGATTATGGAAAAGATTATGTGAAAGACGGAAACAAGACTCCATAATTTAAAGGAGAATATGTGAAGTTACAAGATGACTGGGACGAATTTGTGAAGTTCAAGGAATCAGAAGAATCCAAGAAATGGTCGAGAATAAACAAGAAAAATGCCGACAAAAAATCATGGCACCACTGTCTGGGGCCAGACAACTACAAGTGTGGGTTGCCTAAGTGGGATGAATCTGAGAGAAACATGAAGGATGCAAGGGTCACTCCAGTACCAGAGACTTGGACCCAGAGGTGCAGGACTTGGTTTTATGCACACGGGGGAAAGTTGGACCCAAAGACATGCTAGGTTCTTGAACATGCAAGTCTTAAAGATGCCACAATCGAGATACTTAAAGCAATAGAAGAAGCTCGAGCGGGTGTGTAGCAGCCGGAGAGAGAGAACGACGAGCTTTTGCGTGCCCTCAAGAATCCTGAACACCCGGGACGAACACGAGGCAAAGGCATGGTTCCGTGGTTTCTGGGTTTGCGGATTGGAACGACAGCTACATAAGTTGTGACAGAAAGAAGAAGCATGCAGTAGATTGGCTTCAGGACATGGAACACAAATACATGCTACAGCAGGAGCAAATCAACAAACTTAGCCAGCAAGGCACGTCTCAGCAGCAGCAGCAACCAGATCCAGCATTGGATGGTACCATTCCATCATCTATGCCGAAAAGTAATGTGAGTTCCACGGAGGTCCCGGCCGATGATGCATTGCTGGCTCGCTACCCCGTGGATGATATCCTAGAGTCGACACCTTGTGAGCTACACGTGAAACCGACGAACATATCCATGAAGGCGGTAGATGGCTTTGCTTTACCGAGTGGACCTGAAGCAACATTCCACGGCAATCCGATTCCACCTGGCTATTCTCGTGTCGGGGT
Source organism: Hordeum marinum (assembly GCA_022496015.1). Classification (NCBI taxonomy): domain Eukaryota; kingdom Viridiplantae; phylum Streptophyta; class Magnoliopsida; order Poales; family Poaceae; genus Hordeum; species Hordeum marinum. The sequence continues at coordinate 211,343,451 of CM039672.1, read as the reverse complement.
GGATCAAGTTGTGTCGTCATATGAATCACCAGATCTTGACTACCTTGGAGGTGAAGGGGAGCAGACACTAGGAGAATCCAGGAGTTGTGTCATTTTATGGAAAAAGGAATGCATCGTGTTTGCAAACTCGGTGCCAAAGCCACCAACTCCTCCTCCAAGTTCGCCACGTCAGCAGACTTCAACCCTCCCCGAGACGGAGCGTAGGGTGAGTCTGCCATATCCATCTCCGCCACGCCAGCCGAATCCATCCCACCCCGAGACGGAGCGTAGGGCGAGTCCGCGATATCAAGCTCCGCCATGTCAACATAGTCCATCCCACCCCGAGACGGAGCCTAGCGCGAAGAGTCCATGATATCGATATCCGCCGTCTCCAAAGTGGAAGAGAACACAAAAGAAGAAACCCGATCCTGCTGCTAGAAAGAAGTTAGCTTATGAGAAGACTGATGAGGAAATCGATGCAAAGTGGCTATCAAATTGAACACCCATTTTGGACCGAAACCGCCCCAGCCGTCAATGGAAAAAGTACCCGACAAGGTCATACAACACTTTATTGATGCAGCTAAACTGGCGGAGAAAAGGCCGACATTAGACCATGAACATTGTATTACCATGTCCAATGAATCCAGCAAAAGACAAAAGTCGAGCGGTAGCAGTAAATGCGGGAAAACTATTCCCAGCTTGGAGAACAACCAGTCCAATCGATCAGCCCGCTCAAGGTGAGTGCCAATAATGTGGTAATAACTGACGTTGATAGAGAGAATGCTAGATTGCTTGGTATCGCCATTCAACAACTCCTAGAGATCGAGGAATTTCCACCGTTGTATCTGAAGGAAATAGCATGGCAATATGTCCATGGGAAACCTCTGGTCACTCCTGACAACGAGAAGCGTCTAACAACGCAAATGCACAACTTGCATGACTGGTACATGAGAGAAGTAAAGGTCGGGCGAGCTAGCCTCATGGTGAAAGTCGAGAAAGAGCATTACATCCATGAAAATGCTTTGTGGATTGAAAATGCAGAATTTTTTCAGTTATTCAATCAAAAAGCACTTGACAAGTCTATCGCCAGTTACTATTGTCTGTAAGTAATTTCTTCCTGTAATTTAAGTCTCTAGCTCAGCTCGTTCATTGCCTGTTATTATACTCACTATATTCTTTTGTGTGGTATTATGCAGAATGACAATTTTTGAATTGCAAAGAGCTGGAGTCTATGGCATTGGTTTCGTTGACCCAAATACCATTAATGAAGAAGGGTTGAGAAGGGACCCTAAATACACGGAGTAAATGCTTCTAAGGTTTTTGAAGGCCCTAAAGTACAAAGTTGAAATACTTTTACATTAGAACTTCGAGTGAGTGTTACTGTCTTGTACTACAAATTCTATTTTTGCTTATACATATATACTCGATGTTAAGTGTAGTTGATGAGTTATGCATGCCTGCTTATACAAATCATGTGTGCAGCTACCACCGGATCCTTCTAATCATTAGAGTTGACGATGAAAGTGTTGAAGTACTGGACTCCCTAAGTAAAGACCCTTTGGATTACATAAGCTTATATTCGTTGCTCGGAAGGTAATTTCAATCATTGATACACTATGTCGGCTTCTTTATTAGTTCATTTCCTGATATCAAGTAATTAATAACTCCTTTATTCATTTTGTTTGCTGGGGAGGGTTTGGAAACGTTTCATCAAAGAGGTCACCGGTGAATGGAAATCAGAGTTGAGATGGCGAAAGCCCAGGGTAATTAAGTAGTACTAGCTATGTCCGCGCATCTGTTTAATTCTAGTTTCAATACCATTGTCATGCCTCATTATTATCTTATTGAATTCTATTCTCGTAAAGTGCATGAGGCAGACACAGGGGACTGAACTATGTGCATATTACGTTTGCGAGAACATTCGCTTTATGACCGAAAGCAACAAGACTGCAAGAGATCTTTGGGTACATAAACACCATTCATATATTTTTATCATGATCTAATACATATACACACAACTAACATGCATATTCATATTGATCTCCTTCTTTATATATAGATGATGCAGATGCAGGATCAGCTCCTACCAACGGACCGCATACGAGAAATTCAAGAGGAAATTGTGGGATTTTTGCTTCAGTAGGTCATATATCCCGACGAAGAATACCATTACCCGATCCCCGAATGATCTGCAAATTGTACGAGAAATTATATATATATATATATATGCATGTGGTCATACGAGAAATTCTATGATATATGATTGGTTGTACGAGAAATTTTATGATATATGATCGATTCTACGAGAAATTCTATTATATATGCATAATGTGTACAATATGTAGTAGCGTAGAATACGTTTGAAATGAAAACGAATTAAATGGAAAACACAAAATGAAAAGGAAAAATAAACAATAAACATTAAACCCCTAAACCCCTAAACCTTTAGTCCCGGTTGGTGTTACCAACCGGGATCAAAGGTCCCAATGCCCTGGCGCGCTCTGCCGCCCACGTGACTAGGGTTTAGTCTGAGTTCGTAGCCAATTGGGACTAAAGGCCTGGACCCTTTAGTCTCTATACTTTATTCCCGGTTGGGGAACCAGGACTAAAGGCCCTTCCCAACCGGGACTAATGGCATGTTTTCTACTAGTGGATGTGTGTCATAATATTGAATAAGGATGGTGGGAACACCAACTCGAAACTGACAAGACATTGGACCAAATCATTATGTAAGCTCAATAGGATTTTCGTATCGATTACCTTCTGAGAAATTGCATTGAGGAATGAACATATATAGCTTCCCAATGGCTAATGGAACATTTTCTGGTAGAAGCCCCCTCAACGCAACCGAAAGCAATTGCATCATGATCACATGGTAGTCATGAGACTTTAGGTTATGTTATTTTTTTCTCTGCCATATTTATTATTCCCTTTATATTCGATGAGAAGCCAGACGTCTCCTTCATACTGAACAGGAATTCAAAAAATATTTCCGTCTCCGCTTTGGTAAGAGCGTAGCTGGCAGGACCTTGATACTGCTTTGGATGCATGCCATCGTTTTCGTGCACACGTTGCAGGTCCTCCCGTGCCTCCGGTGTATCTTTTGTATTTCCGTACATGCCCAGAAATCCTAGCAGCTTCATGCAAAGATTTTTCGTCACGTGCATCAGGTCTATTGCATAGCGGACCTCTAGGACTTTCCAATATTCTAGCTCCCAAAATGTAGATTTCTTCTTCCACATGGGTACACGTCCCTCAACGCCAGTCGGAACAGGTTGTCCGCCAAGACCCTTTACAAATATTACTTGTAAACCCTTGACCATATCAAGTATGTCATCACTAGTACGGAGGACGGGCTTCTTTCGGTGATCTGCCTCACCTTTGAAATGCTTGCCTTTCTTTCTTAAGGCATGCTTGGTCGGAAGAAATCGACGATGTCCCAGGTACACATTCTTATTGCATTTGTCCAAAAATATATAATTTGAGTCTCGTCTAAACAGTGCGTGCATGCATGGTATCCCTTGCTTGTTTGTCCTGAAAGGTTACTAAGAGCAGGCCAATCATTGATGGTTACAAACAGCAACGCTCGGAGGTCAAATTCCTGGTGTTTGTGCTCATCCCACACATGTACAACTTTTTTATTCCATAGTTGTAAAAGTTCAGCAACTAATGGCCTTAGGTACACATCAATGTTGTTGTCGGGTTGCTTAGGACCTTGGATGAGCACTGGCATCATAATGAACTTCCGCTTCATGCACAACCAAGGAAGAAGGTTATAGATACATAGAGTCACAGGCCATGTGCTATGCTTGCTGCTCTGCTCCCCAAATGGATCAATGCCATCTGCACTTAAACCAAACCATAAGTTCATTGGGTCATCTGCAAAGTCCGGCCACTCTCTCTCAATTTTTCTCTACTGCGACCCATCAGCGGGTACTCTCAACTTCCCGTCTTTCTTAGGGTCTTCTTTGCGCCATCGCAACGACTTGGCATGCTCTTTATTTTAGAACAAGTGTTTCAATCGTGGTATTATAGGAGCATACCACATCACCTTGGCAGGAATCCACTTCCTGGGGCGCTCGCCCTGAACATCATCACCATGGTCATCGCGATTGATCTTATATCGCAATGCACTACATACCGGGCATGCATTCAAATTCTCGCACTCACCGCGATAGAGGATGTAGTCATTAGGGCATGCATGTATCTTCTGCACCTCTAATCCTAGAGGGCAGACAACCTTTTTTGCTTCGTATGTACTGTCGGGCAATTCGTTGTCCTTTGAAATCTTATTCTTTATTGTTTTCAGCAACTTTTCAAATCCCTCGTGAGATACACCATTATTTGCCTTCCATTGCAGCAATTCCAGTCTGGTGCCGAGCTTTGTGTTGTCATCTGCAATTTGGGTACAAGCCTTTTTGTGATGCTCTAACATGCGCTGCAACTTCAACTTTTTCTTTTCGCTTTTACAGTTTCTCTTTGCATCAGCAATGGCCCTACCAACATCATCAACGGGCTCATCTGATGCCTCGACTTCTTCTTCTTCATTATCTTCCCCCATTGTAGTACCATCATATTTAGGACACCCATGATAGTTGTCATCATCCTCTTCTTCTTCATTCTCTTCCATTAGAACCCCTCTTTTCTCCGTGCTTGGTCCAACAATTATAGCCAGACATGAAACCGGACGTAAACAGGTGGATGTGAATGTGTTTTGATATAGACTAAGTCTTATCATTCTTACACACGCCATATGAACAACACATAAAACCATCTCGCTTGTTTGCCTCAACCGCACGCAAAAACTATGCACGCCATTAATGAACTGGGGAAAGCATCGGTCATCGTACATCAATTGTCGGTTCATCTTGATTACACAACATCGAAAAGACCAAATTAATACAAGTTCATACATAAAGTTCATACAAACTTATTCTCATAAAACAACATAAAACTATCTAGCTAAAACATTTAAATGCAACAACAAATGCGATCAAAATTGCAACTAAGGTATCAATTGATCCAACAACATAATGATACCAAGCCTTGTTATTAATGACATATTTTCTAATCTTTCTAATCTTCAAGCGCATTGCATCCATCTTGATCTTGTGATCATCGACGACATCGACAATGTACAACTCCAATTTCATCTTCTCTTCTTCAACTCTTTTCAATTTTCCTTTCAAATCCTTGTTTTCTTTTTCAACAAAATTTAGCTTCTCGACAATAGGGTCGGTTGGCATTTCCGGTTCAACTACCTCCTAGATAAAAATATGTATGTCAACTTGATGGGCATAATTGTCATTAACCTGAAATGCAACAAGTAGTTATAAAGGAGAATATATCACATCTGAATCATAAACCGGACGAGGGCTGACGGACGCGGATATCATAACCATGGCACTATATATAACAATAATCATACAAGTAAGAAAATTATGCAAGTAACTATCTAAATCATACACATACATTTTTTATATAAAAAGGATAAGAACACAAGAAGAGGCTCACCAAGGTGGTGCCGGCGACGGGACGGTGCGGACGATTGACGGTGGTTAGGACGGGGACAGGAAGGCACACACCTACACATATGCAAACTAAGAAGTTAATTTGAGCTCAAATTGCATATAAATAAAAAAAACTACCACATAATTACAACCAAACTAAAACCCACAAATCACTATACTTGTAAAGCATTGCACGAGCTGATCTAGCAATAAGAGATGGAAGGACAAAGTTGCTAACCTTTGTGGACACTTGGATGGATTGGGGTGCCTCAAATCTTGACAAATCTTTGCAAAAATGGAGGGTTGAGCTCGAGCTAAGGAAGAACGGAGAGGGGAATGGACAAAACAAAGAGATGGCTCGGGCTAGACGAAAGGTTTATATAGGGAAAGCTTTAGTCCCGGTTGACTATATGAACCGGGACTAAAGGTCTACTTATAGTCCCGGTTTGTATCACAAACTGGGACTAAAAGGGCTCGTGGGGCCCCAGGCTGACACCAGTCTGCCACATCCCTTTTGTCCCGGTTTGTATCACAAATCGGGACTATAGGTCCCAAATGAACCGGGACTAATGGTGCCCGTGCCCCCGACCGCTCCTAGCCGTTGGAACCGAGACTAATGGTCACATTAGTCTCGGACCAAAGCCAAACCAGGAATAAAGAGTCAAACGTAAGACCTGTTTTCTACTAGTGTTACTCCATGTATTGAGTCATGATGACTAGGACGACAACGAAATGAGCCCTTGGGCTCACATATGTTGTCATGGTCGAAAAATTAGCCCTTTAATTTATAAATGCTACAGTCGTTTGCCATGTAATCTTCATATAGCTTGCAATCCATGTGCTATTTTAATTTGGTATGTATCCATGCTCATTGTCCCATTCAGATTCTTCGACCTCAACTTCAACACTTCGGGGCTACTACCCCACGATCGAGCCACCAGTATGAAATGCACACTTATTTTACAAATTTGGCACGCGAAATGCACATGCTTGTAATTCAACAATATCTATGTGTTATGTGAATTGAACTTGTATATGCATATGTTGCAACTTTAATTCATGTAAAATTTGTTACATAATAACATTCATTATTTAACCGCATAATACTTCTTATATTTCTATTTGTATGAAAGGTGCAAATGCTGCCAGCAAAAATGTTGTCGTGCCAGTATTTTTCTTGCCATGCAAGATGAAGTAGCAACGGGTGTTTTATGACGCATTCTGCCAACGATATAAAATAGTAGCAGCATTCAGGAAGGAAGAACGTTCTAAGTTAGGTCTAATACCATTCACATTGCACTATACAGGCACGGCATCAGTGTCAGACAGTCTGGCAGCATGTACGTCTGTCACATGCTGCTGGTTAGTTTTCTAAAGGGGCGCTTTATTATTTAAGAAATTTAAATATTATACTCGGCCTCTGCATAACTAAGATGCACACAACCAGTTAAGATCCTCTCTTAAAAAAAAAGGGGCGAACTACAAACAAACATGTAGTGATCCTGTAATGCCTAAAGCGGAGGGGCGTCAGTCCTAAGATCATCCTGCCACCCATGTTGGATAAAAGTATCCCTTGCCGTAGCTTTCAATCGTGTACACACCTCCGTAAATAGGTCTTGATTCTCCACACGTTGTAGAGAGGACCATAAACAAAGAGTCCCAGTACATCTGTAGATAACCTGCAATAGAAAAATACTTTTATCATTAAAAACCTTATCATTTGTACATAGCCAAAGCGACCAGATAACGGCAAGCGCTCCCACGCTGAGAAGAGTCCTAAACCTGTGATCAATCCCATGTAACCAGTTGCCAAATATATTAGAAACACTACAGGGAGGATACTAGCCAGAAACTATTTGGATGACTGGCCATATAGAACGAGCTAATTTGCATTGGAATAATAAATGTTTTATTGTCTCATGGTGACAAAAGACACATTGCGGATTTCCATGCCAATTCCTCTTAATAAGGTTATCTTTAATAAGAATGACTCCACGACGAAGATACCATGCAAAGATTTTATTCTTAAGAGGTATCTTCATCTTTCAAATCTTCTTGTTATTAGCAAGGCCTCCAGGTCATAGTGTGTGCAATACATTCAGAAAGAATCATCCTAGGAGAGTAATGACGTTGTTGTAATATCTTCTCCTTCCCCTCAAACTCTTATTCTTCTTACTTAATTAATGGGTACGATGCGCCTAGACGACTCCCTCTCGGTGTCGTGGGAATGAGTATGACAGTAGAAGATAGGGGTACCAAAGGAAAGGGCAGAGTCCTAGCTACGGCGAGGGTGTACACACGGATGTATGAGTTCAGGCCCCTCTTGTGAAGGTAACAACCCTACGTCTCAGTGCTTGGGAGCTCTTGTCATGGGGAAGTATGAGTTACAGAAGGTGCGAACCCTTGTGCCAGAGGGGAGGGGCGGCTTATATAGAGTACATTGCCCCTCATAAGTGCCACACATCCAAGGGTTCGATCGTGGAAATAAAGACGAGCATTACTGGTAACGTACATCATAATTGCTACTAATGACGACTGGCCTAACACCTGCTTATTGGCCTCCCTGGGGTGGCTCCTGGTCTTCTGGTGTCGATTGGAAGCGAGGTCTTCCAAGTGATAGGTGACTGTTGAGTGGAGGGAGAAGATACCGAGTGGATAAAATGTCGAGTGACTTGAGCACCATGGTGAATCCAGGTGGAATCTCTCTTGAAATCTTTAAGTCCTCCAATATAGTGTCCTTAGGTAGGGTATCTAGGTCAGGCCTAGGACCCTACCCTAGGTACATATACTCGGCATTAGCCCCCGAATGGATCGGGGTCTCGAGTGATAAAGGGGATTGATGCCAGTTCTGATAAGGGACCAAACTTCCGAATGTACTCCGGGGCTTCAATGAAATCTGCGTCGATTGAAATCTTTGTCATTCGCCTAGATTGATTCTGCCTTAAAAGTGTCCGAATGAATTCTAAGCATCAATTATGTTCCGAGTGACTTGAAGGGATCTTTAGACGTGATGGGTCGCTCTGTCAGGCCCGGATTTCGCGGGATTCAAAAATTTGGGAGGCGCGCGCCTCGCGAAGATGATGCCATGACTTGGGAAAATGGGAGCACGACACCTCAATTCACGTGCCGCCCATTTCGCCACGTACCGCATGTCGTTTGTGGTCGAGATACGCGGAGATCTAGTAGGCCCACAAGTGCACGAGACACTCGACAGAGTAACAAATCCCGCAACGCCACGGTCTGTACAGTCTTCTTCCCCCAAATCCCCTCTCTTCCTCCGCCTTCCCTGCTCCAAGCGCACTGCTCAGATCCGCCTCAATGACCACAGCCACCACGATGACAAAGGGCGAGACCGAAAAGCTAGAACGCACCAAGAAGGGAATCATGAAGGGCAAGGCCAAGAAGCCGTCCAGCTCGCGGTTCATCACGCCAGCGGGGTGGATCTAGGGGGACTTCCTCCCGTCGACAGTCATGGATGCGGACGTTGAGAACCTCGTCATCGATGGGCTTGTAGCTGAAGGCTCGTGAAGGCTGTCGGAGGGGGAAATCAAGCCGGAGCCACGCAAGGGGGAGCAGGTCCTTCTCCTCACCCACATCGAGAGAGGTTTCTCCATGCCCCCCATCCTTTCTTTCGAGGGTTTCTGAATTTCTTCGGAGCCCAACTCCATCATTTTCCTCCGAATGCAATCTCTTATCTTATTGCTTTCATCATCGTGTGTGAGTGTTTCTTGGGTTGTCCCCCCATTGGGGCTTGTTCAAGCATATCTTCACCATTAGATCTTAGTCGGTCAAAAAGGCCAACCCTGAGGATGATAAGACCCACGTCATCCAATTATGTGGTGGCTTGGGGATCCAAAAGAGGGATATGAGTGCCTTTCCATCCATGACTTTTCCACAATCTGTTAGAGGTTGGCAGTCGACTTGGTTCTACTGCAAAGATGTAGCATCTCCCAACATGTCGACTGGTTTTTCCCCTTTCACGTTAGATCGACCCACCGTTCCCAAATCATTGTCAGTGTTAGAAGGGGACAAAGTCCAAGTGGGGATCTTAGTGGATTCCATAGTGACCATTGTCCGTGGTGGGGTGACTGGTATGCACCTTCTGGAGACATTCCTTAGTCGACAAATCCAGCCCCTCCAGACATGGGGCCATGCTATGTGGCATTACTCAGGCCCCGAACACACGACTCGGATTCACCCAGAGGAAGTTCCAGACAAAACTGTCAAGCAATGGATTCGAGCATCACTGGAGCCTGCGACAATCCCCTGGGAGCCAAGAGGATCAAGCCTTACTCTACTGGGAATCCACCAAAGAATCTGGTAAATTATATCTTGTCGTCTGCCGTACTATTCTGATGAGTGGTTGAATCATTGGTCGACTGACTTTGTTGTTTGAATCTTGTAGGAGTGGACGAACATGTACTCGCCCGTGCCAAATGGGAATTAGCCTGAAGACGGAAGGGAGAGCGAGGGTGGCAACATGGATTTCGATTATGCCCACGACAGTGAGGATGACTACGTGGGCTCAGATGAGGACGAAGAAGAAGTCGAGTCTCCTCCATGCACTGAGCATCGCTCCAAGATGCGTCAGGACCCTGCGACTGCCCTAGGCAAGGCCATGGCGTCGAGTGAGAGGAGCCTAAAGCGGGACCGGACCTCGACAGTTGAGTCGAGTGAATGGGCCGCAAAGCAGCCCAAGCCTGACGTGCCGAAACCTTAGAAAGCTTTGCCCCGCATGAAAATCATTGTGCCCGTTGTCTCAACGTAAGTGTTCATTTTCTTCTTTCCTGTTGCATAGGACTTCAAATTCTTGCTGACCGAGTGGAATTTGGTATACCAGAGCCGCTACCTCAGTGATGTCGCCTCCACGGGACGAAGAGGAGCAAAAGGATGTGGATACTGCCGACGCGGCCACTTCCCAACGAGGTAAAACAAATCTTCACTCAGCTCTGTTTCTTGAAAATGATTTGCCGATTGAATAAGCTAATGCTGCCAATTGATGTTTGCAGAGATCATTCAACTGGAGGACGATGAAGAGCCACCTCGGGGTACCGGGGGTGAAGGTGTGACCTCAGGCACCCCGCGTACGCGCCCGAAGAACGTCATCAGCGCAAACACCTCAAAGGTTGACTGCTGCGTTGTCCCAAGGGATAGGCGACTCGTCCCGAGACAAAACCGAGATCGTGGCTCCATTGTCGAGTGCTCCACCAGCTGCTTCAACCATCATGGCCTCAACACAAATCGGACAACTCCAGACCACCTCAGCTACTCCAGCTGCAGCATGAATTCAGTCGACGAATGTCTATCCTCTACACCACCTCCTAGAAGACCAAACTGGAGCTGCCAAGGAAGCCATGATCCAAGCGGAGTAGATGATGCTACGCACAAAGGAGGCGTACGAAGCTAGCAAGCTAGCTTATGATGCCAGCACGACGCTTCGCACCAACGTCTGAGTAAGTGTGATTGTAAGTGCATTTCCAATTGAATTCCTGTCTTTCTTGATTGTACACCTAGTGGGTGTTTTTCTTTTGAAGAATACTTGTACGTTATCCTCTCAAATAGATCAGGTCTTAGTCGAGTGGGTTTCGGTCCAGTGGGAGCACGCTGAGTGCACCCACTGGGTGTAGTCCCCAAGACCGCTATCGAATGGTGATGACATCGGCAGGGGTCTTAGATTTGTTTTGGTAACCACTCGACAGATCGAGTGATAGAAAGTCCAGTGAGGGCACGCTGAGTGCACCCACTGGGTGTAATCCCCGAGACCGCGGTCGAGTGCTTGCACTGGCAAGGGTCTTAATAGAGACGATATTCACATGCTTGCGCACATTTTTTTTATTTTCTTGCCACTCGACAGATGAAGTGTTAGCAGATCCAGTGGGGGCACGCTAAGTGCACCCACTGGGTGTAGTCCCCGAGACTGCCGTCGAGTGCTTGCATCGGCGGGGGTCTGCCAAAGACCATTTTATGCTTGGACATGAAAGACCTTGTCGAGTGATTTCGGAACCTGTGGGGACACGCTGAGTGTGATACATCTCTAGCGTATCTATAATTTTTGATTTTTCCATGCTATTCTATTATCTGTTTTGGGTATTTTATATGCATTAATATGCTATTTTATATTATTTTTGAGACTAACCTATTAATCTAGAACCTAGTGCCAGTTTATGTTTTTTCGTTGTTTTTGAGTATTGCAGATAAGGAATATTAAACGGAGTCCACGGAATAAAATATTCGGAATAATTTTTCTTGGACCAGAAGGAATCCACCAAACTTGGAGATCAAGGCAGGAGAGCCGCCATGTGGCCACAAGCCACAGGGGCGTGCCTAGGGGGGTAGGGCGCGCCCCCTGGCTTGTGGGCCCATGACAGCTTCCCTAACCCTATTTTCCCGGCCTATAAATTCACAAATATTCCTGTATACCATAAAGATCCACGAAAACACTTTTCCGCCGCCGGAAGCCTCCTTTCCCGAGAGATCCAATCTTGGAGCCTTTTCTAGTAATCTGCCGGAGGGGGATTCGATCACGGAGGGCATCTACATCAACTCCATTGCCCCTCCGATGATGTGTGAGTAGTTCACCATAGACCTTCGGGTCCATACCTAGTAGCTAGATGGATTCTTCTCTCTCTTTGCTCTTTAATACCATGTTCTTCATGATCTTCATGGAGATCTATCCGATGTAATACTCTTTTGCGGTGTGTTTGTCGAGATCCGATGAATTGTGGGTTTATGTTCAGATTATCTATGAATATTATTTGAATCTTTTCTGAATTCTTATATGCATGATTTCATATCTTTGCAAGTCTCTTCGAGTTATTGGTTTGGTTTGGCCAACTAGATTGGTAATTCTTGCAATAGGAGAAGTGCTTAGTTTTGGGTTCGATCTTGCGGTGTCCTCACCCAGCGACAAAGTAGGGGTAGCGTGGCACGTATTGTATCGTTGCCATCGAGGATAAAAAGATGGGGTTTTTATCATATTGCTTGAGTTTATCCCTCTACATCATGTCATCTTACCTAATGCGTTATTCTATTCTTCATGAACTTAATACTCTAGATGCAGGCAGGAGTCGGTCGATGTGTGGAGTAATAGTAGTAGATGCAGAATCGTTTCGGTCTACTTGACACGGACGTGATGCCTATATGCATAATCATTGCCTTGGATATCTTCATAATTATTCACTTTTCTATCAACTGCTCGACAATAATTTGTTCACCCACCGTAATACTTGCCATCATGAGAGAAGCCTCTAGTGAAACCTATGGCCCCCGGTCTATTTTCCATCTTATACTTTTAGATCTAAAACCAAAAATACCAAAAATACCTTGCTGCATTATTTTTACCTTTTATTTTACTTTCCTTTCAAGATCTCTATTCTATCTATCTCTATCAGATCTCATCCTTGCAAGTAACCGTGAAGGGATTGACAACCCCCTTATAGAGTTGGATGCAAGTGTTTGATTCTTTGTCTAGGTACATCTACTAGGGACTTGCTTGTATCTCCTACTGGATTGATACCTTGGTTCTCAACAACTGAGGGAAATACTTATCTACTTTGCTGCATCACCTGCTCCTCTTCACGGAAACCAACGCATGCTCGAGAAGTAGCAGAGTGCACCCACTAGGTGTAGTCCCCGAGACTGTCGTCGAGTGCTTGCATTGGCGGGGGTCTGATAGAGACCATTTCATGCTCGGACAGGACAAACCTTGTCGAGTGATTTCGGAACCAGTGAGGGCATGCTAAGTGCACCCACTGGGTGTAGTCCTTGAGACTAATGTTGATCGTTGATGATGAGGAGTAGTCTTAAGAACTTGAACTCATTGTCCTTTATCGTACGCGGAGTACGCTTGCCACTCGACATGTCGAGTGAACTCGTTGCTTTAGTGTTACCACCCCGAAGCTACCTTGCATGTTTCATGGATATCATTGCCATCAACCATGATATTACACAGGTTTGATGGACATAATTTCCATTAACCATGATATGACGCTATTTCAGGAGTGTGGGGTGGGGCGGCAGGCCGCCATCCAGTCGACTGCTCTTGATCCTTTCCACTCGGAAGTGGAGAAATTTTCCTATCGACTGAACTATCTTTTTTGTGATTTCAGAGAGCTTGTGAACTTGGCACCAAGTACAAGGACTTGGAGAAGGAAAAGAACTAGTTACAATTGGATCTGGAGGTCTCTAAGAACAACCTAGAACGTGCGCAGACTGAGTTGAAGACCCTAGGAGGTAATCTTTGTCGGCCCAATGCACTCTTACTTTCACCTTCCATCCATTGAACCGAGTGCTCTCACTCAAACAGATGTGTGTGATGAAAATCTTTGACTCCAAGTGCGACTCAACAATGCTATTTCTTTAGATACCATGAAGAAAGCACTAGAGGACAAGGACAAGGCGCTCGCTGATGCTCAAAAGGTGGCAAGGGAGAAAACTGAAGCCGTCGAGAAGAAGCTTGCCGCAGCGAAGAAGATACAGGAGGAAACCTCCAAGCTGAAACTAGAACGGAGTGAAATTATCAAGAAGACCGAACAGCTGACCAGGAGGAGCAATGGTCTGGAGAAGCACTAGGCAAATTTCGCGAAGAAGATGTTCATCATGCTCGACGGTAACTTCCCTTGTCAAGTGAATTTCCTTAATTCCCATAGGCTAGTAATGTAACCATCTTTCCATTCCTCCCTCCATATAGAATTTTGCGAGGACTTCGAAAAAGGGACCGAGGAGATTGAGCCCAATCTGGATCCCACTAAGTCGCCCGTTGGAGATGTTGTGGCCATGAACATGTTCCGCCTCAACGTCCATCTCCAGGGTGTTCAAGCATACATCATTCGACTGAAGGCTGCATTTGAGAAGATTGACAAGGAACTGTGGCCTAAAGACACCCTCCAGACTAACCGTGCATCCATGATGACTCGCCTCAATGAGATCCCCAGTCGAGTGCAAGCTTGGAAGAAATCAGCTGCCCACTGCTGAGCCGATGTGGCGCTCTCGCTTGTCAGAGTCCATTGCAAGGAGTCGAGAGAGGACAAGTTGAAGGACCTCCAAGTGATTAACACGAACACACTTCAGTTCAAAGACTTCATGGAGACCTTCATCGACGCACCCACTCAGATAGCAGATAGGGTCGACCTACCGAGTGAAAACCCTACTGAGTGGATAGCTAAGTCTCCGAGTGAATGGACTGCTATCCATTCGGTAGGCTTTTTAACTTAGGCGAAAGCGTGTTCGCAGCTAAGCCTCCGAGTGCGAGGATCGCTCGTCACTCGGAGTGTTCCCAAATGTAAAATTATGCGACCGGAATCGATGAAAGACTGCAGAAGTCATACTTGCATAAACGACATTGTCCGCAATACTTTTATTACATCAACACAACTCTGTTTTTAGGTATAGAAACGCTGGAGCAGATCTGCATTCCAGGCTCGCGGCTCATCGATTTTCTTCTTGAGGTTGTAGAGGTGATAGGCTTTGTTGTTCAACACCTTAGTGACGACGAAAGGTCCTTTCCACGCTAGAGCGAGCTTGTGAGGTCGCTATTGATCCACTCAGAGCACCAAATCACCTTCATGGAACGACCGACTCTTAACGTGCTTCGCATGGAAACGTCACAGATCTTGTTGGTATGTAGTCATCCAAATCAGAGCCATGTCGTGTTCCTCTTCTAGGAGATCTACACCATCTTGTCTTGCTTGCTCAACTTCAGCTTCGTAATAAATATCCACTCGAGGGGAATTATCAAGCAGATCACTCGGTAGGACAGCTTTGGCTCCATAGACCAAGAAGAAAGGAGTTCGTCCAGTCGATCGATTGAGAGTTGTTCTCAAGCCCGATAAAACAGAGGGCAACTCAGACACCCAGGCTCCGGCTGCATGTTCCAAATCCCACATGAGAGGAGACTTCAGACCTTGCAGGATGAGGCCATTGGCTTGCTCATCTTGGCCATTGGTTTGGGGGTGTGCAACGGATGCATAATCTACCCGAGTGCCTTGGGAGAAGTAGAAGTGTCTAAACTCTTCCGAGTCGAAGTTTGAGCCATTATCTATGATAATACTGTGGGGAATTCCATACCGGTAGATTATCTCTCTCATGAATTTGATCGCAGTGCGAGAGTTCGGTTTCTTTATAGGCTTGGCCTCAATCCACTTCGTAAACTTGTCGACTGCAACAAGCAAATGAGTAAATCCACTCTGTCTTGTCCGAAAGGGACCAACCATATCCAAACCCCAGACAGCGAACGACCAAATGAATGGAATGGTCTTCAGGGCAGACGTAGGTTTGTGAGACAAGTTTGCGTAGAACTGGCACCCTTCGCAGTGATCAACAATGTCCTTGGCCATCTCATTGGCACGCGGCCAGAAGAAACCAGCTTGGTACGCTTTAGTGACAATTGTCCGAGAGGACACATGATGGCCGTAAGTTCCCGAGTGGATCTCTTCCAGGATCATTCGTCCTTCTTCAGGGGAGATGCACCGCTATGTCACACTAGTTACACTTTCTCTATAAAGTTGATCATCCACCACAGTAAAAGCTTTGGATCTGCGCACAATCTGTCGGGCTTCAACTTCATCCTCAGGGAGTTCTTGCCTCAAAATATATGCAATGTACGACACTGTCCAATCGGGAATGATGACCAGAACCTCCATGACCCGATCAATAACCGCAGGGACATCAACCTCAGTCGTACTAGAGGCACTCATAGCTTGTGGGGGCTCTTCGGTGAAGGGATCTTCCTGCACCGAAGGAGTATGAAGATGCTCTAAGAATACATTGCTCGGGACAGGTCTCTGAGTGGATCCAATCTTTGCCAACTCATCAGCTGCTTGATTCTTCACTCGGGGAACATGATGGAGTTCCAAACCTTCAAATCTCTTCTCAAGTTTTCTAATAGCATTACAATATCCAGTCATAGCGGGGTTCCAAACATCCCACTCCTTCATCACTTGATTGACCACCAAATCCGAGTTGTCGTAAACCTTCAAGCGCTTGACACCGAGTGAGATGCCCATGCACAACCTATACAAGAGTCCTTCATATTGTGCTTCATTGTTGGAGGAATCAAAGTGAATTTGTAGGACATAACTGAGTTTGTTGCCTTTTGGGGATACCAAAACAACACCAACACCGAACCCATTCAACATTTTCGATCCATCAAAGAACATGGTCTAGTGTGCCGAGTTAATCTAGATTGGCTGCTGCTGTTCAACCCACTCGGACAAGAAATCAGCAAGTGCTTGAGACTTGATCGCCGTTTTAGCTTCGAACTTGATGTCAAAGTATAGGAGCTCAATCGCCCATTTAGCCACTCGACTAGTCACATCTCGATTGTTGAGGATATCAGACAATGGAGCATCACTGACGACTGGAATTGAGTGATCCTGAAAGTAGTGTGACACCATCTTCGCTGACAGATAGATACCATAGACAAGCTTCTGGTAATGCGGGTACCTTTGCTTCAAAGGACTCAACACTTCAGAAATGTAGTAGACTAGACGTTGGACATTGTAGGTCGTGCCTTCCTCTTCCCGCTCGACAGTCAGAACTGTACTGACGACCTGATTAGTGGCCGCAATGTACAAGAGCAACGACTCTTTGCTGTGTGGAGCAATAAGCACTGGTTGGGTGGAAAGCAGGGCTTTGAGCTCGACAAACGCTGATTCAACTTCTGGAGTCCACTCGAACGTGTCAGACTTCTTCATCCGCCGGTACAAAGGCAATGTCTTCTCACGGAGACGAGAAATGGATCGACTCAATGCTGCCAAGCAACCTGTGAGCTTCTGAACATCATGCACTCGCACGGGGCTTTTCATTCGGGTAATGGCGGTGATTTTCTCAAGATTGATGTTGATTCCTCGTTCGGAAACAAGAAAACCGAGTAACTTGCCGCCAGGAAGACCGAAAGTACACTTAGCCAGATTCAGCTTGATATCATACCTCCTCAGATTGGCGAATGTCTCAGCCAAGTCAACCAGTAGGTCGGAACCTTTGCGGGACTTGATGACAATATCGTCCATGTAAAATTCAACGTTCCGAGGGATCTGGTCGAGTAAACACTTCTGAATCATGTGCATGAAAGTAGCGCCGGCATTCTTCAAACCAAAATGCATGATGATATAGCGGAAACACCCGAATGGGGTGATGAAGGCTATTTTTATTTCATCCGGACCAAACAGACGGATCTGATGGTAACCAGAGTATGCATCTAGAAACGATAAACACTCGCACCCTGCAGTCGAGTCAAGAATTTGATCGATGCAAGGGGAGCGAGAAATGATCTTTTGGGCAGACCCAGTTGATATGCTTGAAGTCAATACACATGTTGAGAGACTTGTATTTATTGGGGACCATGACGACATTCGAGAGCCACTCGGAGTGGCAAATCTCAAGAATGAACTTAGCTGTCAGGAGACGAGCCACCTCTTTGCCGATTGCTTTTCGCTTCTCCGTTGCTGACCGACGCAAATGTTCTTTCACCGGCTTGGCCTTCAGATCAACTCCCAATCGGTGCTCAGCCAGTTCCCTGGGAACCCCTAACATGTCAGTTGGCTTCCATGCAAAGATGTCCTAGTTTTCATGGGGGAACTGGATGAGCTCGACTTCCTATTTACCGTCGAGTGTCTAAGATATGTTGGTCGGGTGAAAGCACATTTGCTCCCTTGGTGGTTTTGGTAGTTTATAACAACATACAAGTCATAGAACTAATGTTTCCATCAAGTATGTTTCAGGAAAAGTTCAATGATGGGTTGGCAAAAGGAAATTGTGAAATACCCCAAGATACAAGGAAATAGATTGGCAAAGCTTCAAGCAAGAGGACTCTACATATTATATTTGTGGGAAATAACTTTGAGTCCATAGGAAATCCAATACTATTAAAAAGGGGTAACATTTTCGTGGTGAACAAAATGCTCATATGTGCACAAGTGATAGTCACCAAAGACACCCACAAACTCTCCCACCAAAGTTTGTCCCAAGCCAAACACTCAGAACTATGCAACCAACATTCCACATTCGGTGCCACCAATTCCAAACCCTAGACAGACTCAGCCAAACCCTAGCCACTTCGGTACAGCCGATTCCATACTGGTGCCACCGAGTTCAGGCTGCCAACTTTCTGTTACGCAAGTTCACATTTTCGGTCCCTTCGAGATTGTCGAATCGTCATCACCGGGATTGCGCATTCTGGCCGTTGGTCACCTTATCGGTGCAACTGAGATTCCCATATCGGTCCCTTTGAGATTCAAAAGTTGCCACCTTTGCGGTACCACCGAGATTCCCACATTGGTGTCACCGAGTTTGACTTATTGTGTGTAACAGTTGGATTTTTGGGGATGCCTGTATATACCCATCCACCACCACCTACTCGATAGAGAAGCACTCAAAACCATTCCATACCTATCCTATCAGTTTTCTGAGAGAAAACCACCTACCCTTGTGTTGAGGCCAAGATCTTCCACTCCAACCATATGGATCTTGATTTCTAGCCTCCCCAAGTTGCTTTCCACCAATCCCATCTCTTCTACCAAGCCATATCTGTGAGAGAGTGATTGTGTGTTGAGGAGTCTATCATCTTGAAGCACAAGAGCAAGGAGTTCATCGACATTACTACGCCTATTACCTTTTGGAGGGTGGTGCATCCTAGATTGGTTAGGTGTCGCTTGGGATCCTCCTACTTTGTGTTGTCGAGTGAACCAAGAAGTTTGTAAGGGCAAGGAGATCGCCTACTTCATGAAGATCTACCCCGAGTAAGGCTAGTTCTCCTTGGACGTAGGCCGTCATGGTATAGTCAAGGTTGCTTCTTCGTGGAACCCTCCGTGGGTAGAGCCCTCCGTGGACTCTCACGACCGTTACCCTCCATGAGTTGAAGACCCCATGAACGTGGATGTACGATAGACCTACCTATCGGAACCACGGGAAAATCATCGTGTCACCAATTGTGTTTGCTTTCCTTACCCTGTCTTTACTTACATATGCAATGTCTTTAATTTCCTCTGCTATACTCTTATACATGCATGTGTAGGCTCTACTTGACATACTATGAATGCTAAAATCTTCCAAGAATTAAAATTGGGAAAAAGTAGATTTTTATTTGGTCAAGTAGTCTAATCACCCCCCTCTAGACCTACTTTCGGTCCTACAAGTGGTATCAGAGCTTTGGTCTCCATTGCATTGGTTTCACAACCTAGGAGAAGTATGGCATCTAGCGAGGGAAATTATCACTGTAGAGGTCCATACTTTGATGGCACAAAGTTTGCTAGTTGAAAGCACAAAATGAAAATGCATTTGGTTGGTCATAACCCCGCCGTTTGGGCTGTTGTTCGTGTTTGGCTTGCAGGGTGAATTCTTTGTGGAAGGAAAGGAACCCGATCGTGAAGCGACCGCGGATGAATTGAAGATGTTGCAACTCAATGCTCAAGCATGTGAGATTCTCTTCAATTGCCTATGCCTCGAAGAATTCAACAACATCAGCCGTCTTGAACACGCAAAAGAGATTAGGGATAACTTGGTTGATATGCATGAAGGAATTGAGTCCGTGAGAGAATCCAAGTTGGATGTTATTCAAGGTCAACTTGACAAGTTCAAGATGAAGGATTGTGAAGGAGTCACTGAGATGTACTCTAGGCTAGCTCTCATCACCAATGAGATTGCCAGCTTGGGAAGTGAAGAAATGACTAACAAATTCATCATCAAGAAGATACTTCGAGCTTTGGATGCTCGATATGACACCGCACATTGATCCCAATGATGCCCAACCAGAAAGATCTCAAGCCAACGGAAGTGATTGGTAGAATTGTTGCTCATGATATGACACTCAAAGACAAGCAAGAGCTTCACCACAAGTCTAGCGGTGCTTACAAAGTCACAAGTGATGCTCTCGCTACCTCAAGCGACAACCTTGTCACAAATGAAGAGACAAGCCTCATGGTCAAGAAATTCAACAAGTTCTACAAGAATAGAAGCAAAGATCGAGGCTCTAACTCAAGATATGAAGAGAAGCATTTGTCAAGTCATGACCGAAACTACTAAAATTGTGGGAAGCCCAAACACTACTCCAATGAGTGCACGACTCCCTATAAAAGAGGAGAAGAGTCACCAAGAAGACGAAGCTCAAGAGACGAGTCGCCTCGAAGAGAGAGAAGGAGTAGAGATGATCGTTATGAACGAAAACCGTCAAGGAGAAGTAGGGACTCGAAGAAGAAGGAAAAGTACACCAAGATAAAGTCAAGAAGGAAACATCAAGCTCATGTTGGTGAATGGGTTTCCGGCTCCGACTCCGACAACCACTCCGAGAGAAGCTATCACTCCAACTCCGACTATAGTCCAGATGAAGGTGTTGCTGGAATTGCATTGGTGACTACCAACTCCTATGATCTATTTGATTCACCAAACGAAGGGAGTGGAAGTTGCTTCATGGCTAAAGGCCCCAAGGTATCACACCCCGAGTATCTTGATTTCAATAGTGATGAAGATGACTTGTTAATTGAAGATGACTTGCTATTTGACAAAACTAGTAATGTTAGTCAAAATGAACTTGCTAGTACTCACTCTACTGTAGATAAGTCGTGTGATGATGATAAGTTGGAAATAGAACGACTAACTCAAGAACTAAAAACTCTTAAGTTAGCTCATGAGTCAACTCTAGCAGATCATAGAGAGCTTGTAAGGACAAATGAGAAGCTACGCCTCGAGAGGCTCAATTGAGAGCAAGAGCTTGAGTTCCTTAAAGCTATCAATGATGATCTTCGAAAGAAGACTTCCTCTTATCTAGCCAAACGACTTCTCTTATATACATTCATGCCTCAAGTTAAGTCTAAGCAAGCTAGTAACAAAGGAAAGAAAGGTTCTTCAACTAGTAGCAATAAAAATGATAAATCCAATGATATTGCTTCTAGTAGTTCTCTTGATCCCACTAACTCTTCTCTTAGCCAAGTTACACTTGAGCAAGAAAATGAACTATTTAAAGGGATAATAGATAAAGGTATCTACAAGAGTCTTGAAGGGTGCAAACAATTTGAGGAGATTGTACGCAA
The DNA here is from genome assembly GCA_022496015.1 of Hordeum marinum. Classification (NCBI taxonomy): domain Eukaryota; kingdom Viridiplantae; phylum Streptophyta; class Magnoliopsida; order Poales; family Poaceae; genus Hordeum; species Hordeum marinum. The sequence goes on along the minus strand of CM039672.1, from coordinate 211,321,940 downwards.
GCATGAAGGATACCGGAAGAATCGTGGTGTTGGCTACTTCAACGCTAATGGAGTTGAATGGGAAGAAGGTCAATACCCCAATCCCAAGTTTGTTCCTCAAAAGGAGAAGTATGAAAATAATCATTCCAAGGGAACAAAAGCTCAAGATGACCTTCCACCACAAGATACCAAGCTCAAGGACAAGAACAAGCTTCAAGAGGACATTGACTCTTGTGAAGATGAATCCCAAGCTTTGGTGAAGTGGGTTCCCAAGGCTGCTACAAGCTCAACTTCTACAAGTGCTACTTCAACACCAAGGATCCCCATAAACTTAATGTGGGTCCCCAAGAAGAAGAACTATACAGTTCTTAAGGAGTGACTCCGCCAATGAAATTCACTCATATTCATTATTGGCAAGAACTAGTTGCAAACAACATCAACATTATGCAATAGTTCAAGGAGTCACACGTTCCCTCAAAGGTAAGCAAGAGACAAGGTAATCACCAAATCAGTGGACATCATCACATATGCTTTGCACTCCATGTCCATAGATGTCGTTGTATTTGTCTGTGTGTGTTGGGACTAACCCATGTAGGTGAGAAGAGTAATGAAAGAACAAGGATGCTCACAACTCTTGGTGATCTTCATCAACTTTGAGCATCCACCACTACCTCACCAACATGAAGTCTTCTTCGACAAAACCCAAGGTTAGTTTATCCCTCTTATGGGGAGATGTCACATCAAGGGGTATCTTTACTCTAAGACTTGAGTTAAAGCATCTCACAAGATTGTGACAACATTAAATGCTTTATGTAAAGTGGTAACCCCACTCGTGCTTAAACGATGAGTGTGACCAATGATCAAGTATTCTTACTTGGCTCCTAAGTCAATATACTCATATATAGATAACTACGTCATCACCAAAGTGCTTGTTAGATGCTATTGTGTTTGTGCATGTTTGCCATGATTTCATTTGACATCTTATTGTGTGAGCATATTGGTCTGCATTTATTTACTCATTCGAGGATATCCAAGTGTTGCTATTTGGCTTTTCATATTTATTTGCCATTTGGATATACAAGAATGCCTAGGACCACTTCTTTAGCTATCTATGCTTTCTCACCTCATACTCTATTCATGTTGCATCACAAAATTTGAACAAGTACTTCTCGATCCCTCTGTGTGTCGAGCACTCGGAGTTCCCTATCGACAAGGATTGACCATTAAAACCTCCCAAGTGCATCTTGGTGGAACCAACCGCAAAATCTCGGTCTCACCGATTTCCTAGGGTTGATCTAGATTTCTTGCCTCGGTACTACCGATTCCATATTCTCGGTTACACCGAGTTTCCCTGTCAACCGACAGTTGAGAAACTCGGTGACACCGAAAATTTAGAATCGGTGTCACCGACACTGTAGGGTATATATTTGGTGGTCCCGACGGTTCGAAAATTCACTCTTCAAACCATCACGCGCCAAGCCCTAAGCTGCCGCAGAAGGACCCCTGGTCGTCGCCCTTGTCTTCCCGCACTCCTCCGCTGCTAGGAATCGCCGCCGTCGACGGAATATTCGCCCCCATCACCGCCGTAGCGGATCCATCACCGAGCTAGGGTACGGATTCAGCCCCCTCTTTTGCTCCACCCTCTGATTCTTGCGCATTAGAGTTTCACCATTATCTTGCCACCCTTTGAGATCATTCTATCCACAAGATAAACTACATATTCTAGCGAATCGAAAAAAATAGGTTTAGTTGCCCGTGAAATTGCATCTCGGTGATACCGAGTTAGAATAATTGGTTCCACCGATTGCTTTTTGTGCTACTGAGGACAGAACTCAGTGAGACCGAGTGACAGTTTTCGATCTGACCAAAACTGTTGCCAAGTTTCGGTTAAGAGTTTTGTGAGTCTCGGCAACACCGAAATGATTGACTCGGTGACACCAAAATTCAATTTGGCAGTGAACTACATTTATAATTTTTCAGTTCAAACTTTCAAAAACCAGCTGCATTTTGTGATGACTTATCTTATTCCACTCTTCTATACTCTATTCACAAGGTCAGCATGTCAGAATTTGCCAGAGCAGAATGTTGAGATGAGTTCAGGCACTAGTCCTGAGCCGAGTTCTTTTTCAGATCCAGGCACTCCCACTTCTCATGGGTTGCCTAAGGCTGCAACAAGGACCAGGAAGAAGCTGACTTCAGATGAGGAAGATTTGGACTTTGTGCCATATGAGGTTCTTGCCAAGAAGCAAGAGAAAGCTGCCAAGAAGTCAACAAATGAGGCCACCTCTTCCAGGAGGGTGGTCAGCAAAATTTATTCACCTACAGAAACCTTCAAAGCACATGAGAGTGCTAGGGAAACAATGTATGTCGAAGCCCCCCCCCCAAACAAGTCTATGCCTAAGAAGGAAGGTGAGAATAAGAAGCCAAAAAGAGGATAATCCATGTTACTGGCAGGCCTACATCTATGTATGAAGATCCAGAGGAGGTAGCTGCTACTGAAGATGAGGTAGAGCCAGCTGCTTAGGCCCCTCCCAATAAGAAGTCAAAGATTATGGTAGATGCTATGCCTAAGGCTGCAACCACCAATAGCATCAAATCCCGGAAGGCTGCTGCTGAAAAGCCTAAGAGTACATCCAGGCAGATTCCAGCTTCTGAAAAGAACAAGGGAACTACCTCCAGAGTTGAGAATGATGATGATGTGACAACCTTGATGAAACTTAGACCACACCTTCCAGTACATAATGCCAGCTATCCACTTGTTGGAGATATGAAGAAGAGGAAGGACTCGGGTTTGAGGGCATGGAGAGCTATTGATCCATATGCCCAAAGGAAGAAGACAACTATGGACTACAGATTCTATACCAAAGAGCAACAAGATTTCTATGAGACTGTGCTTTTTGACAAGAGTCCAGCTATGAGTGAGATGAGGTATGTTGATTGGAAATTCATTAAGGAGAATGAGGACTATTTTCCAAGTGTCCAGGACAATTTCCACTACATTGGTTTGGATGAGTTTGTTGGCAGAGAATTTACTACATGGGATGATGATGATGATGTTGATGATGAAGATGATGAAGATGATGATGATGATGATGAGGAGGAGGAAGATGGATCACCCCTTAGGATAGGCACACAGTTTCCTACTCAAGCCAAATCAGCCACTATGCCAGCTCTAGACTTGAGGCCCTCTTCATCAGCTCCTGCTGCTGTCACCTCAGCTCCTGCTCCATCAACTCCAGTTCCTCCAGGTGCCACTCCAACTCCATCCACGACATCTGCAAACATCTTCGCCGACGTCGTTCTCTCGACTCCTTCATCAACAACCGGAGTAGATCAGCCCAAGAACGCTTGCACATATGCCTTTGAACTTTTTGGCAACTTGTTGCCAAAGGGGAGAAGTGTATATAGATATTTAGGCTTCGAGTGAGAGAGCGTTTTGGTGTTTATTGCCTTTCAAAAACAATTGTCTTTTGGTTGCATGTGATACACTTTTTGTGTGATGCTACTACTTCGTATAATCTTAATGCTTTATGAGATGATATTTCTACATTGCTTGATTGTGTTGTGCTATGATGTTCACTCTAATTATTCTTGCACACCACCAAGATGTATGTGACATGGAAGAAGTGCCCCATGTACCTAATTGATTGTGCATTTGCATTCAAACACAAATTCAAAATAATGCACAAATTTAGGGGGAGCTCTTGCTTATCACATACTTCTCAAAGCGACGATCATATTCATTGATTATAGCATATGTCGAAGCTTTGATCTGTATGTTGTCATCAATTACCAAAAAGGGGGAGATTGAAAGCACATTTGCTCCCTTCGTGGTTTTGGTAATTTATAACAACATATAAGTCATTGAACTAATGTTTCCATCAAGTATGTTTCAGGAAAAGTTCAATGATGGGTTGGCAAAAAGAGATTGTGGAATACCCCAAGATGCAAGGAAATAGGTTGGAAAAGCTTCAAGGAAGATGACTCAACATTTTATATTTGTGAGAAATCACTTTGAGTCCATAGGAAAGCCAATACTATTAAAAGGGGGTAAGGTTTTGTTGGTGAACAAAATTCTCATACGTGCACAAGCGATAGTCACCGAAGACACCCACAAACTCTCCCACCAAAGTCTGTCCCAAGCCAAACATCCAAAATTGGTGCAACCAACATTCCACATTCGGTGCCACCAATTCCAAACCCTAGACAGACTCAGCCAAATCCTAGCCACTTCGGTACAGCCGATTCCATATCGGTGCCACCGAGTTCAGGCTGCCAACTTTCTATTACGCAAGCTCACATTTTTGGTCCCTCCGAGATTGTCGAATTAGCGTCACCGATATTGCGCATTCTGACCGTTGGTCACCTTATCAGTGCAACTGAGATTCCTATATCGGTCCCTCCAAGATTCAAAAGTTGCCACCTTTGGTCACTTCGGTACAACCAAGATTCCCGCATTGGTGTCACCGAGTTTGACTTATTGTGTGTAATGGTTGGATTTTTGGGGATGCCTATATATACCCCTCCATCCCCACCTACTCGATAGAGAAGCACTCAGAACCATTCCATACCTAACCTATCAGTTTTCTGAGAGAAAACAACCTACCCTTGTGTTGAGGTCAAGATCTTCCACTCCAACCATATGGATCTTGATTTCTAGCATCCCCAAGTTGCTTTCAACCAATCCCATCTCTTATACCAAGCCATATCTGTTAGAGAGTGATTGTGTGTTGAGGAGTCTATCATCTTGAAGCACAAGAGCAAGGAGTTCATTGACATTACTAAGCCTATTACCTTTTTGAGGGTGGTGCCTCCTAGATTGGTTAGGTGTCGCTTGGGAGCCTCCTACTTCGTGTTGTGGAATGAACCAAGAAGTTTGTAAGGGCAAGGAGATCACCGACTTTGTGAAGATCTACCCCGAGTAAGGCTAGTCCTCCGTGGACGTAGGTCGTCATGGTATAGTCAAGGTTGCTTCTTTGTGGAACCCTCCGTGGGTAGAGCCCTCCGTGGACTCTTGCCACCGTTACCCTCTGTGGGTTCAAGACTCCATGAACGTGGATGTACGATAGCACCACCTATCGGAACCACGGGAAAAATCATCGTGTCACCAATTGTGTTTGCTTTCCTTGCCCTCTCTTTACTTATTTGTGCAATGTCTTTACTTTCCGCTGTTATACTCTTAGACATGCATGTTTAGGGGGTACTTGACATACTATGAATGCTAAAATCTGCCAAGAATTAAAATTGGGAAAAAGTAGATTTTTATTTGGTCAAGTAGTCTAATCACCCCCCCTCTAGACCTACTTTCGATCTTACAAGTGGTATCAGAGCTTTGGTCTCCATTGCATTGGTTTCACAACCTCGGAGAAGTATGGCATCTAGTGATGGAAATCATCACCATAGAGGTCTGTACTTTGATGGCACAAATTTTGCTAGTTGAAAGCACAAAATGAAAATACATTTGATTGGTTATAACCCTGCCGTTTGGGCCGTTGTTCGTGTTGGCTTGCAAGGTGAATTCTTCGCGGAAGGAAATGAACATGATCGCGAAGCGACTGCAAATGAATTGAAGATGTTGCAACTCAATGCTCAAGCATGTCACATTCTCTTCAACTGCCTATGCCTTGAAGAATTCAACAAAATCAGCCGTCTTGAACATGCAAAAGAGATTTGGGATACTTTGGTTGATATGCACGAAGGAACTAAGTCTGTGAGAGAATCCAAGTTGGATGTCTTCAAGCTCAACTTGACAAGTTCAAGATGAAGGATGGTGAAGGAGTCGCTGAGATGTACTCTAGGCTAGCTCTCATCACCAATGAGATTGTCGACTTGGGAAGCGAAGAAATGACTGGCAAATTCATCATCAAGAAGATACTTCGAGCTTTGGATGATCAATATGACACCGTTTGCACATTGATCCAAATGATGCCCACCTACAAAGATCTCAAGCCAACGGAAGTGATTGGTAGAATTGTTGCTCATGATATGACACTCAAAGACAAGGAAGAGCTTCACCACAAGTCTAGCGGTACTTACAAAGTCACAAGTGATGCTCTCGCTACCTCAAGTGACAACCTTGTCACAAATGAAGAGATAAGCCTCATGGTCAAGAAATTCAACAAGTTCTACAAGAATAGAAGCAAAGATCAAGGCTCTAACTCAAGATATGAAGAGAAGCGTTTGTCAAGTCGTGACCGAAACTCCTACAATTGTGGGAGGCTCGAACACAACTCCAATGAGTTCACAACTCCCTATAAAAGAAGAGAAGAGTCACCAAGAAGACGAAGCTCAAGAGACAAGTCGCCTCGAAGAGAGACAAGGAGTAGAGATGATCGTTATGAACGAAGACCCTCAAGGAGAAGTAGGGACTCGGAGAAGAAGGACAAGTACAAAATATTAACTCAAGAAGGAAACATCAATCTCATGTTGGTTAATAGGTTTCCGGCTCTGAATCCGGCAACCTCTCCGAGAGAAGCTATCACTCCAACTCGGACTATAGTTAAGATGAAGGTGTTGCCGGAATTGCACTAGTGACTGCCAACTCCTATGATCTATTTGATTCACCAAACGAAGGGAGTGGAAATTGTTTCATGGCTAAAGGCCCCAAGGTATCACACCCCGAGTATCTTGATTTCAATAGTGATGAAGATGACTTTTTAATTGAAGATGACTTGCTATTTCACAAAACTAGTAATGTTAGTCACAATGAACTTGCTAGTACTCACTCTAGTGTAGATAGTCGTGTGATGATGATAAGTTGGAAATATAACGACTAACTCAAGAACTAAAAACTCTTAAGTTAGCTCACGAGTCAACTCTAGAAGATCATAGAGAGCTTGTAAGGACACATGAGAAGCTACGCTTCAAGAAGCTCAATTTAGAGCAAGAGCATGAGTTCCTTAAAGCTATCAATGGCGATCTTCGAAAGAATATTTCCTCTTATCTAGCCAAATGACATCTCTTATCTACATTCATGCCTCAAGTTAAGTCTAAGCAAGCTAGTACAAAGGAAAGAAAGGTTCTTTAACTAGTACCAATAAAAATGATAAATCCAATGAGATTTCTTCTAGTAGTTCTCTTGATCCCACTAACTCTTCTCTTAGCCAAGTTACACTTGAGCAAGAAAATTAACTCTTGAAAGGGATTATAGAGAAAGGTATCTACAAGAGTCTTGAAGGGTGCCAACAATTTGAGGATATTGTAAGCTTGGAGGATACCGGAAGAATCATGGTGTTAGCTACTTCAACGCTAATGGAGTTGAATGGGAAGAAGGTCAGCACCCCAATCTCAAGTTTGTTCCTGAAAAGGAGAAGTATGAAAATACTCATTACAAGGGAACAAAAGCTCAAGATGACCTTCCACCACAATACACCAAGCTCAAGGACAAGAACAAGCTTCAAGAGGACATTGACTCTTATGAAGATGAATCCCAAGCTTTGGTGAAGTGGGTTCCCAAGGCTGCTACAAGCTCAACTTCTACAAGTACTACTTCAACACCAAGGATCCCCATCAAATTGATGTGGGTCCCCAAGAAGAAGAACTAGAGAGTTCTTGAGGAGTGACTCCGCCAATGAAATTCACTCATATTCATTATTGGCAAGAACTAATTGCAAACAACATCAACATTATGCAGTTCAAGGAGTCACACGTTCCCTCAAAGTTAAGCAAGAAACAAGGTAATCAACAAATCAATGGACATCATCACATATGGTTTGCACTCCATGTCCATAGATATCCTTGTATTTGTCTCTTGTGTGTTGACTAACCCATGTAGGTGAGAAGAGTAATGAAAGAACAAGGATGCTCCCAACTCTTGGTGATCTTCATCAACTTTAAGCATCCAGCACTACCTCACCAACATGAAGTCTTCTTCGAGGGGGAGCTTTACTCTAAGACTTGAGTTAAAGCATCTCATAAGATTGTGACAACATTAAATGCTTTATGTAAAGTGGTAACCCCACTCATGCTTAAACAATGAGTGTGACCTATGATCAAGTATTCTTACTTGGCTCCTAAGTCCATATACTCATATATAGATGACTCTGTCATCGCCAAAGTGCTTGTTAGATGCTATTGTGTTTGTGCATGTTTGCCATGATTTCATTTGACATATTATTTTGTGAGCATGTTGGTCTGCATATATTTACTCATTCGAGGATATCCAATTGTTGCCATTTGGCTTTTCATATTTATTTGCCAATTGGATATACGAGAATGCCTAGGACCACTTCTTTAGCTATCTATGCTTTCACACCTCATACTCTATTCATGCTGTATCACAAAATTTGAACAAGTGATTTTCGATCCCTTTGTGTGTGGAGCACTCGGAGTTCCGTCTCAACAAGGACTGGCCATTAAAACCTCCCAAGTACATCTCGGTGGAACCAACCGCAAAATCTCGGTCTCACCGATTGCCTAGGATTGATCTGGATTTCTTGCCTCGGTACTACCGATTCCATATTCTCGGTTACACCGAGTTTCCCTGCCAGCTGACTATTGAGAAACTCGGTGACACCGAAAATTTAGAATCGGTGTCACAGATAGTGTAGGGTATATATTCGGTGGTACCGATAGTTCAAAAATTCACTCCTCAAACCGTCATGCCCAAGCACTAAGCTACCGCAGAAGGACCCCTGGTCGTCGCCCTTGTCTTCCCACACTCCTCCATCGCTGGCAATCGCCGCTGTCGCCGAAATCGTCTCCCCCGTTGCCACCGTAGCGGATCCATAATCGAGCTAGGGTACGGATTCAGAACCCTCTTGCGCTCCAACCTCCGATTCTTGTGTATTAGGGTTTCACCATTATCTTGCCACCGTTTGAGATTGTTCTATCCACAAGATAAACTCCATAGTCTAGCGAATCAAAAAAATTAGGTTTAGTTGCCCGTGAAATTGCATCTCGGTGATACCGAGTCAGAAAAAGCGGTTCCACCAATTGCTTTTTGTGCTACTGAGGACAGAACTCGGTGAGACCGAGTGACAGTTTTTGGTCTGACCGTAACTGTTGCCAAGTTTCGCTTAAGGGTTTTATGAGTCTCAGCAGCACCAAAATGATTGACTCGGTGACACCGAAATTCAATTTGGCAGTGAACTACATCTATAATTTTTTAGTTCAAACTTTCAAAAACCAACTGCATTTTGTGATGACTTATCCTATTCCACTCTTCTATACTCTAGTCATAGGGTCAACATGTTAGGGTTAGACAGTCAGAATTTGCCAGAGCAGAATGTTGAGATGAGTTCAGGCACTAGTCGTGAGTCCAGTTCTTTTTCAGATCCAAGCAATCCCAGTTCTCATGGGTTGCCTGGAAATTCATTGAGACTGTGCTTTTTGACAAGAGTCCAACTGTGAGTGACATGAGGTATGTTGACTGGAAATTCATTAAGGAGAATGAGGACTATTTTCCAAGTGTCCAAGACAATTTCCATTACATTAGTTTGGATGGTTTGTTGGCAGAGAATTTACTGCATACGATGATGATGATGAGGAGGAGGATGGATCACCCCTCAGGACAGGCACACAGTTTCCTACTCAGCCTAGATCAGCCATTGTGCTAGCTCCAGACTTGAGGCCCACTTCATCAGCTCCTGCTGCTATCACCTCAGCTCCTACTCCATCCGCTCCAGTTCCTCTAGCTTCCACTCCAACTCCATCCACGACATCTGAAGAGATCTTCGTCGACGTTGTTCTCTCGACTCCTTCATCAACAACCGGAGGAGACCAGCCGAAGAAAGCTTAGACATATGCCTTTGAACTTTTTGGTAACTTGTTGCCATACGGGGAGAAGTGTATATAGATCTCTAGGCTTCGAGTGAAAGAGTGTTTTGGTGTTTGTTTCCTTTCAGAAACAATTGTATTTTGGTTGCTTGTGATACACTTTTTGTGTGATGCTACTACTTCCTATCATCTTAATGCTTTATGAGATGATCTTTCTACATTGCTTGATTGTGTTGTGCTATGATGTTCACTCTACTTATTCTCACACACCACCAAGATGTATGTGACATGGAAGAAGTGCCCCATGTACCTAATCGATTGTGCATTTGCATTCAAATAGAAATTCAAAATAATGCACAAATTTAGGGGGCGCTCTTGCTTATCACATACTTCTCAAAGCGACGATTATATTCATTGATTATATCATATGTCGAAGCTTTGATCTATATGTTGTCATCAATTACCAAAAAGGGGGAGATTGAAAGAACATTCGCTCCCTTAATGGTTTTGGTAATTTATAACAACATATAAGTCATTGAACTAACGTTTCCATCAAGTGTGTTTCAGGAAGAGTTCAATGATGGGTTGGCAAAAAGAGATTGTGGAATACCCCCATGATGCAAGGAAATAGGTTGGAAAAGCTTCAAGCAAGAGGACTCTAAAATTTATATTTGTGAGAAATCACTTTCAGTCCATAGGAAAGCCAATACTATTAAAAGGGGTAAGGTTTTGTTGGTGAACAAAATGCTCATACGTGCACAACTGATAGTCACCAAAGACACCCACAAACTCTCCCACCAAACTCTGTCCCAAGCAAAATACTCAAAATTGGTGCAACTAACATTCCACATTCGGTGCCACTGATTCTAAACCCTAGACAGACTCAGCCAAACCCTAGCCACTTCGGTACAGCCGATTCCATACCGGTACCACCGAGTTCAGGCTGCCAACTTTCTGTTATGCAAATTCACATTTTTGGTCCCTCCGAGATTGTTGAATTGGCGTCACCGAGATTGCGCATTCTGACCATTAGTCACCTTATCGGTGCAACGAAGTTCCTATATCGGTCCCTCCGAGATTCAAATGTTGCCACCTTTGGTCACTTTGGTACCACCGAGATTCCCACATTGGTGTCACCGAGTCTGACTTATTGTGTGTAACGGTTGGATTTTTGGGGATGCCTATATATACCCCTCCACCACCACCTACTCAATAGAGAAGCACTTGGAACCATTCCATACTTATCCTATGAGTTTTCTGAGAGAAAGCCACCTACCCTTGTGTTGAGGTCAAGATCTTCCACTCCAACCATATGGATCTTGATTTCTAGCCTCCCCAAGTTGCTTTCCACCAATCCCATCTCTTCTACCAAGCCATATCTATGAGAGAATGATTGTGTGTTGAGGAGTTTATTATCTTGAAGCACAAGAGCAAGGAGTTCATCAACATTACCGAGCCTATTACCTTTTGGAGGGAGGTGCCTCCTAGATTGGTTAGGTGTCGCTTGGGGGCCTCCTACTTCGTGTTGTGGAGTGAACCAAGAAGTTTGTAAGGGCAAGGAGATCGCCTACTTCGTGAACATCTACCCTGAGTAAGGCTAGTCCTTTGTGGACGTTAGTCCTCATGGTGTAGTCAAGGTTGCTTCTTCGTGGAACCCTCCGTGGGTAGAGCCCTCCATGGACTCTCGCGACCATTACCCTCCGTGGGTTGAAGACTCCATGAACGTGGATGTACGATAGCACCACCTATCGGAACCACGGGAAAATTCACCGTGTCACCAATTGTGTCTGCTTTCCTTACCCTGTCTCTACTTACATGTGCAATGTCTTTACTTTCTGCTGCTATACTCTTAGACATGCATGTGTAGGGTGTACGTGACATACTATGAATGCTAAAATCTGCCAAGAATTAAAATTGGGAAAAAGTAGATTTTTAGTTGGTCAAGTAGTCTAATCACCCCCCCCCTCTAGACCTACTTTCGATCCTACATCGGGGTAGCAGTAGGATCTATCAAGTGAATGTGCACCTTTTTCACTTCCCATGTCGACTGAAAAGCTGACTCTGAAGCAGGCTTCTTAGCACGTAGCAACTCAGCAGGGTGAGCACTCTTCTTCTACTTTTCTAGCTCGACAATAGCCATATGATGATCGACAATTTTGGAGCCCTGTTGGAGGCACTCCTCATCCCTCTGTTGATTGCCAGTGACTGTGATCACACCCTTGGGTCTAGGCATCTTCAGTTTAAGATAAACATAACATGGACGGGCCACGAAACGGGCATATGCTGGCCGACCAAGTATTGCGTGGTACGCGCACTGGAATTCCACGACTTCAAACGTCAATCTCTCTTTGCGATTTTTTTGTCTGTCCCGAACACCACATCCAATGCAATTTGGCCGAGTGATTTGGCCTTCTTCCCTAGGATTACTTTGTGGAACAGCATGTTGCTCTCACTGAGTCGGGACATCGGAATGCCCATCCTCTTAAGTGTATCTGCATATAGAATATTCAGTCCAACCATGTTTCCGGCTTTGACTTGCCAGAAAACTAGCCTATACCAGCCGCCAACCTGAAGTTGGGGGAAATCTCTGCAGAACGAATGGCTCTGCTAAAGCACTCGGGACCACAAATAACAGCACTGCTATGCTACTTCTCGAGCATGCGTTGGTTTCCCGTGAAGAGGAACGGTTTGATGCAGCAAAGTAGATAAGTATTTCCCTCAGTTTTTGAGAACCAAGGTATCAATCCATTAGGAGATACAAGCGAGCCACCAATTGATATACCTACACAAGGAATCAAACTCTTGCACCCAACGCTATAAAGGGGTTGTCAATCCCTTCACGGTTATTTGCAAGGATGAGATCTAGTAGGGATAGATATAATAGGGTGCTTGAACGGAAATTAAAACTAAAAGTAAAAAAGACGACAACAAGAATTTTTCGTGTTTTTGGTTTTAGATATGAAAATATAATATGTAAAATAGACCCGGGGGCCATCGGTTTCACTAGATGGCTTCTCTCATGATGGCAAGTATTACGGTGGGTGAACAAATTACTGTCGAGCAATTGATAGAAAAGCGAATAATTATAAAGATATCCAAGGCAATTATTATGCATATAGGCATCATGTTTGTGACAAGTAGACCAAAACGATTCTGCATCTACTACTATTACTCCACACATTGACTGACTCCTGCCTGCATCTAGAGTATTAAGTTCATGAAGAACAGAGTAACGCATTAAGTAAGATGACATGATGTAGATGAATTGACGACCCACAAGTATAGGGGATATATCGTAGTCCAACCCAACAAGGAGCAGAAGGAAATGACAAGCGGTTCTCAGTAAGGTATTCTCTGCAAGCACTAAAATTATCGATAACAGATAGTTTTGTGATAAGATAATTCGTAATGGGTAGCAAGTAACAAAAGTAACAAAGGTGCATAAAGGTGGCCCAATCCTTTTTATAGCAAAAGACAAGCCTGGACATACTCTTATATAAAGCAAAGCGCTCCCGAGGACACATGGGAATTTATGTCAAGCTAGTTTTCATCATGCTCACTTGATTCGCGTTCGCTACTTTGATAATTTGATATGTGGGTGGACCGGTGCTTGGGTGCTGCCATTACTTTGACAAGCCTCCCACTTATGATTAACCCCTCCCGCAAGCATCCACAACTACGAAAGAAGAATTAAGATAAATCTAACCATAGCATGAAACGTGTGGATCCAAATCAGCCCCTTATGAAGCAACATGTAAACTAGGGTTTAAGCTTGTGTCACTCTAGCAACCCATCATCTACTTATTACTTCCCAATTCCTTCTCTAGGCCCAAACAATGGTGAAGTGTTATGTAGTCGACGTTCACATAACACCACTAGAGGAGAGACAACATACATCGCATCAAAATATCAAACGGATACCAAATTCACATGATTACTTATAACAAGACTTATCCCATGTCCTTAGGAACAAACATAACTACTCACAAAACATGTTCATGTTCATAATCAGAGGAGTATTAATGATGATCAAGGATCTGAGCATATAATATTCCACCAAGTAAACCAACTAGCATCATCTACTAGGAGTAATCAACACTACTAGCAACCCGCAGGTACCATCTGAGATTTTGAGACAAATATTGGATAGAAGAGATGAACTAGGTTTTGGAGAGGAGATGGTGTTGGTGAAGATGTTGATGGAGATTGACCCCCTCTCGATGAGAGGATCGTTGGTGATGACGATGCCTTCGATTTCCCCCTCCCGGAGGGAAGTTTCACCGGCAGGATTGCCCTGCCGGAGCTCTAGATTGGTTCTGCCCAAGCTCCGCCTCGAGACGGTGGCGCTTTGTCCCGAAAGGTCTGTTATGATTTTTTTCCTCGATGAAACCCTTCATATAGCAGAAGATGGGCACTGGAGGGCTTACAAGTGGGCCACAAGCTCGCTAGCCATGGCCAGGGGGGTCACGGCCAGCAGGCTTGTGGCTCCCTGGTGGGCCTCCTGATGTATTTATTTCACGCAGTATTTTTTATATATTCCAAAATAATTCTCCGTAGATTTTCAAGACTTTTGGAGTTGCGCAGAATAGGTATCTCGGATTTGCTCCTTTCCCAGTCTAGAATTCCAGCTGCCGGCATTCTCCCTCTTCATGTAAACCTCGTAAAATAAGAGAGAAAAGACATAAGTATTGTACCAAAATGTGTAATAACAGCCCATAATGCAATAAATATCAATATAAAATCATGATGCAGAATGGGCGTATCAACTCCCCAAGCTTAGACCTCACTTGTCCTCAAGCGGAAGCCGATATCAATAAATATGCTCACATGTTTAGAGATAGACGTGTCAATAAAATAAAATACGGATAAGAAGGCATATGATCATATTTAGAACAACAATATATATATTGACATATAATTTCTTATGCTAAAGTAACAATTCATTCACAATGGCAAAGTATGAATCAAGAACTCTATTGAGAACTGACAAACAATGATCTCATTCATTGAAGCGATTCCAATTTATCATAACGTAGGAAAGATTCAATATAAGAGCTTGTAAAGAAAATCCACATACTCAATCATCTTTTAGTCTTTCACAACTGCTAATACTCACGCGGTACCTATGAGTTCAAAGTTTCAATCAGACACAGAGAAAGATAGGGGCTTATAGTGTTGCCTCCCAACTATTTACCTCAAGGGTAACATCAAAAGTAATAACTCATGCTCACCCACTTCCGAGTGGATATATGTGCCTAGATCATTCCCCAACATGTGGCACTTGCCAGAAGATAAAGGCGAAAATAACGAAGGTGATTGAGATCATCACGACTCTTGCATAAAGGTAATTAATAGAAAATAAAAGTAACAGATAGGCCCTTCGCAGAGGGAAGCAGAGGTTGTCATGCGCTTTTATAATTGGATGCACAATCTCTTAATGCAAAATAATGTCACTTTATATTGCCCCTTGTAATAGAGAACTTTATTATGCAGTCCGTCTCTTTTATGTCTTCCCTATCACAAGTTCGTATAAAGTTTATTTTCCTCACACTAATAGATCACACATATTTAGAGAGCAATTTTTATTTCTTGCATCGATTACAACTTACTTGAAGGATCTTATTCTATCCTTAGGTAGGTATGGTGGACTCTCATGGAAAAACTGGGTTAAGGGTGTTTGGATGCACAAGTAGTATCTCTACTTGGTGCGGAAGTTTTGGCTGATATTAGGTGGAAACAAGAGACACATGTTGAGGGATCTATAACAATATAACTTCGATTCGGAAATAAGCAAACATAAACCATTATGTTGTCTTCCTTGTCCAACATCAACTTCTTAGCATATAATATTTTAATGAGTGCTCACAATCATAAAAGATGTCCAAGATAATATATTTATATGTGAACCTGTCTTTCTTTATCACTTCCTTTTAATTGCCCCAATGACCAACAACTATGTTTGTCAACCCACAATAGGTTTCAATCGACATACTTTTTATACGTGAAGTCCTCACTCCCCATAAGATTTTCATATGTACTCTTTGCTTTTATTCTACACTTTTTTCTACTTCATCTTTCTCAAGATTAAAATCATACCAAGCAAGGCCCTCAACTCAAAAGCACTTTTCATTATATAACTCGCGGGCATGCTTACATAGGGGGAATCATAAAGCAAAGACTCAAAGCTAGATCACACGAAAACTTTATTCTACTAGATCAAGATATAACCATAAGGATTGAACTAAGAAAAAATGATGAAAATAAGAAATAAAATAAAAATGAAAATGAAAGATGTGGTGGTGATACGATGCCGGGGCACCTCCCCCAAGCTTGGCATAAGCCAAGGGGACAACCCATACCCATGTGTTTAGTTGTCTTGCTTCGGAGGTGATGGTGCTATATACTTGGCAATGAGGCCCTTCAGAATACGATTCTCCTCCTCGAGCTTGTTATTTTGCCGACTGAGATCCATTATTTCCTTGTAAAGTTTTTCAACGATGGCTAGAGCGCCTTTAACCCATGGATGTTTCATTGCTGCAGGGGAAGAAGAAACACACCTCTTCATATTTTCAGAAGTAAGAAATTTAGCATTGGAAATGATAACCGAATTTGGAATTGCTGAGCTTTGAAGTTCTTCCAGCATAGCTCCAGGTTGTGAATGAGAGGTAACTTCTTGGTCCTCCTCCATGGCATCTATCCTTTTCAAATCGGCCTCCATCGATTCCTTCGTAGCTGGCCCGAAGCAGTTCTCCCCGACCGACTCTTGCAAAGATATCTTGCCCTAAATCTGCTGCAGAAATAGCTCAAAAAGAAAACGGGAGGTATTGTCATGATACGAGAATCAAAACCTTCGGGAGATTATATAATGATTTTTTTTCCGACCTGAAGGAGTATGCCACAAGAAAACAGAGTCCGGGTGGTGCACGAGGTGGCCACAAGCCCTAGGGATGCGGCCAGGGGGTGGCCGCACCAAGCAGGCTTGTCGCCTCCTCGTGCACTATTCATACTACTTTAAATTTTCTTAATCTTTTAAATATTCCAAAACAGATGAAAATTGCCATATAAAAAGTTTTGGAGTCTTTTTACTTACCGTACCACGTAGCTATTCCTTTTCGGGGTCTAAAACGTTCTGGTAAGTCTCCCTAATGTACTCCTCTGGAGTTATGGTATTGATGATATTGGTTTCAACATTTATGGGAGTACCTGAGATATAATGTTTGATTCTTTGACCGTTCACCACCTTTGGGTTTGTGCCTTCGGCGTTGTTAATCTTGATGGCACCGGATCGGTATACCTCTTCGATGACGTGAGGACCTTCCCATTTGGAGAGAAGTTTTCCTGTAAAAAATCTTAAACGAGAATTGTATAGCAAGACATGATCACATACATTGAATTCACACTTTTGTATCCTTCTATCATGCCATCTCTTAAACTTTTCTTTAAACAACTTAGCATTCTTGTAGGGTTGGGTTCTCCATTCATCAAGTGAGCTAATGTCAAATAACCTCTTCTCACCGGCAAGTTTGAGATCATAATTGAGCTCTTTGATTGCCCAATAAGACTTATGTTCTAGCTCTAGAGGTAAGTGACATGCTTTACCATAAACCATCTTATACGGAGACATACCCATTGGATTTTTGTAAGCTGTTCTATAAGCCCACAATGCATCATCAAGTTTCTTAGACCAATTCTTCCTAGATCTATTAACAGTCTTTTGCAAAATCAATTTAATCTCTCTATTGCTCAATTCTACTTGACCACTAGACTAAGGATGATAAGGAGATGCAACTCTATGGTTAACATCACATTTAGCGAGCAATTTACGAAAAGCACCATGAATAAAATGTGAACCACCATCAGTCATCAAATATCTAGGGACTCCAAATCTAGGGAAAATAACTTCTTTAAGCGTTCTAATAGAAGTGTTCTGATCAGCGCTACTAGTTGGAATAGCTTCTACCCACTTAGTGACATAATCAACAGTAACTAGAATATGAGTATACCCGTTAGATTGTGGAAAAGGCCCCATACAATCAAATCCCCAAACATCAAATGGTTCAATAACAAGAGAGTAATTCATAGGCATTTCCTGACGTCCACTAATATTACCAATTCTTTGACATTCATCACAGGATAATACAAACTTATGAGCATCCTTGAAGAGAGTAGGCCAATAAAACCCAGATTGTAGTACCTTGTGTGCAGTTCCATCTCCAGCGTGATGTCCTCCGTAGGCTTTGGAGTGACACTTGCGTATGATTTCTTCCTGTTCATGCTCAGGTACACAAAGTCTAATAATACCATCTACTCCTTTATAAAGATGTGGGTCATCCCAAAAGTAATGCCTTAAATCATAGAAGAACTTTTTCTTTTGTTGGTATGTGAAACTAGGAGGTATAGATTTAGCAACAATGTAATTGATGTAATTAGCATACCAAGGAGCATTATGTGAAGTATTCATGACAGCTAATTGTTCATCGGGAAAGCTATCATCAATAGGTAGTGGGTCATCAAGAACAGTTTCTAACCTAGACAAGTTATCTGCTAAAGGGTTGTCAGCACCCTTTCTATCAATGATATGCAAATCAAATTCTTGTAGCAGAAGGACCCACCTAATAAGTATAGGTTTAGCATCTTTCTTCTCCATAAGGTACTTAACAGAAGCATGTAGCGACCCGACCTGGAAAGGTCAAGCCTCTGTGTGTTCCGTGCCATCCTTGGATCAGTATGCTGGCACACATAGTACATAAATGTATATATCAAAGTGCAATCACATGTAATTAACGTAAAACTAATATATACCTCAAAAATCTCAGCGGAAACAGTCAACGGGAGTGGAGTCCCAATAACACCAACGGCAGGTTGAGTGTAGAATGTAAAAACCCTAAATCGTACTCTTACTCGTCGTAGAGCTTATCTGCAACATAAGACGTTGCAGCCGTGTAGGTCAGTACATTGAATGTACGGGCAAGATCACCATAGTAGAACAGAAGATAAAAACTATTCTATATGCAATAAGGCTTTGTGGCTCCGTGTCTGAGTTTTTGCATAAAAGCCGATTTTATTTCTTTTCCTACAACAAAGGAATATCAGGAATTTTCACTACAGAGTTACCTAACATGACATGGTTCCGCCAACCGATGTCTTAATGCCCACAAGTATCATAAGTTTCCCACAATTAATTATCAGTCCAATGTTGAGAGTTCAGAGATAGATCCAAGTCTAGAAGCTCAAATTGTCCGTAACTCGGGACACGGCTAATCGATTAGGTTTAACTCTGCAGAGTGTTGTGTACTTTACCCACAAGGTTCGTTCCCTCCTGGTAAGTCCTCGCACTGCCGGGTGTTTGAGAACAGGATGAACGAAACATGGTCTTTTAGAGTGTTTCCCTGACTACTGTCAGTGCCCATCCATTCCTAACGTCAACTACATCTCGTAGCACTGCCCAGCTAGAGTCACAACAAAGATCAACCAAGACAGAGTCCATAATGACTTGTGGCTACACAGGTAAGCTTCTAGGCATGAAGTATTTATCCGTCTCTTTGAGTCTGGGTGAAGCTTTCCGCAAGATGTCATGGCGCTTCTCCATGCATCCCGGCCATCCACTGGTTACTCTAGGATGCCCAATCAACCATCCTTCACCCAGTAGTGTGTATTGAAAACTTGTTTCTCGAGTCTCAAAGTCTTGAGGTCTTGAAGATGCAAGATTTGAAGATGCCTTCATGAAGTTGTCATCTTGACGTGGAGTCCTCCTTCTCACACCACTCACGCACACTCATACCAGACCCCATCTACTTTAGCATAGCATTAAAATAACTAACGTTCCTGGGGCTTTAGTAACAAGTTGTGGGTTCCTACCTCATTCATTCTACTTGACTACAAGAATTTCCAATAACACTACTGGAGGGATTTGTTGAATGATATCACTACATGCAATAAAACATAGGTATGAAATAGATGGTCAAAGTGAACTTGCCTGTACTGTTGATGAAGAAATAATATCGCTCTTAGAAATAACTTGATAGACTATTCGTCACTCTCCGATCAAAATCTATATAATCAAACATTGCATTCATATAAGCAATCATACTAGCAATCAATACTAACAATCAATAGCAAACACAAAACTAAAAACAACAAGGTTATGATGAAGGAAATACTTAAGACAAAACTCAAAACAACAAAGTTTCATCAACACAACTAAGGTTGGTTTGCACCTCAAGTAAATCCTATTTTCAAAAGTAAAAACACAAAACAAAAACAAAGTAAATATAACAAAAGTATTTTAGTAAATATTTTACTTAGCAAAAAGAATTTCTTTTGAAGAACAACTAGAAATATTGAAAATAGCACACTAAACACCATAAGTTTTATAACTAATAAACTTAACAACAAGTAAAACCATAAAATTTTAAAATAACAGAAAACAAAATATATAAAAACTAAGTTAACATAAAGTAAAACTTATAACACAATTTATGAAAATAATTTCAAATAGGAAATCCAACTAGCAAGGAAATCAATTTGCAAGTTATTATGAAACTAGAATTGATTTCATGCTATAATAAATGACATAAAATAAACTTGGTTGAAAATACTACTGCTAATTAACAGAAAACAAAGTAGAATTTATCCACTAATATAAAAAAATTAAAACAATTTAAAACAAGAGAAATAGAAATAAAACCAAAAAGAACTAAAACAGAATCTGTTTTGGTTACAAATACTACTTTTAAAATATTCTACAAATTCTCAAATTATACCTACTGTTAAATAAAGTTACTAGTGACAAGTAGCAAAAAGAGTCAACTAAAAATCTATTTTTAAACTCAAGACATTCAGAAAATAAGATTTGAATCAATTCTGTTTGAATTCAATTTTAAGTTATTCAAATATGGTCAAACTTTATATCTGCAGAAACTACATAAACTTTGTGACACAATGCAGAAAGAATCAAATTAAAACAATTCAAAACATAAAAGTTATAAAGAATACAAAAACAGAACTATTCTGTTTTTTAAAACAGAAACAGAAAAATAGAAAAATCTAACTAACGGACAGGGGTGACGTGGCAGTTTCTTATTGGCTGAAGGGGATGCATGTTCTAGCAAAACGAGCGGACGGCTTACTCCTAACAGAAAATGTTTTGGCTTTTATAATAAAACCTATGTTCTAATCCTGGCCGTTCATCTAGATCGGACGGGGGGAGAGAGAGGCTCACAGGGGAGGTCGGGGTGCTCCGGCGAGAGCTCCGGCGATGTCTGAGGGGGTGAGGTCGTCGGGGACGGCGCTGCGATGGTCAGAGACGGCGTTTGAGGGGTCCTGTCGATAGCGTCGGACCTCTGGCGTCCGTTGGTGGTGACGGCGAGGCGAGGGAGCATCGGAGTTGAGTGGCATGAGCTCTTAGAGCTTCGGGAGGTGGCCCGCTCCGACGAGGTCATCGGCGTGGGTGATCTGGTGGGTCTGGGCACGGGCAAGTGGATGGGGAGGTGCGCGTGAGCGAGGGGAAGCGGTTGGTGGGCTCGGGAGGCGGCGAGGGTGTCGGGGTGGAGCGGTGGTGCGACAATGGCGCGGCGGCTCGGTCGAACTCCGGCGAGCGATTGGGCGAGCACGGGGGCATGGGAGTTGGGGGTTTCGCGAGGGAAGAGTGCGGGAGGCCTCTGGCTTTATAGGGGGTGGCTCGGGGTCGTAGAAAGGAAAGGGGAGAGAGAATCCGGCGCGGTGATCTCGCCGGCGAGAAAAGGGGAGGAAGACAACCGCGGAGATGGCGCGAGCAGTCGGTGGGGTCCACGTGTCAGTGAGGGAGGGGGCGGTGTCAGCGGCGTCGGTGACTGATTCAGAGTAAATTCGGGAGTTAAGGGCAGGTGGGTCGGCTGGTTTTAATACACGTTAATTCGTTTCTTTTTTTCTAATTTCCAGAGAATTGAAATCTCATTAAGGAATTCAAAACATTTCCAACAATTGAAGATATATATATCAAATTGATCAGGGGAATAAATGCTATTTAATGAACATTTTTCCATGGCCAAAATGAATACTTCAAAAAAATATTTTCAAAAAATGCCTAAATTGATTTTAAATCTTTTGCAATAAATTTTCAAATAACCCCCTGGGTTTTATGGTTCAAATACTTCACAAAAATAACCTAGGTGTGGAGTGTCATGTTACTCCTCTCAAAATCTTGTCAAGGGTATTTAAATTCTTTCAAATTTAAAATGGAACCAAATATGAAATGAATTCCATATCAGAAAATTTCAAATGCTTTCAAATTCACTCTTCAAATCTTTTTATATTGAAGAAGTCATGTCATCTTCTCTCACTGATTTGAAATGTAGGAATTTGAATTCCAAAAGCATATGGGAAAGTCATGTCATTCCCTCTCATTCAAAAGTTTTCAAAAAGTTTCAAATTTTTCCCTCAATTTCAATCACTCAATCAAACAAACAAACATTCTAATATTTATTATAACATTCCAAAATTTGGGATGTTACACAGCATGATCGGTTTGAACAGTTACTTTGGAATCAACAATATAAGGTCTAAACTTATCACAAGCAAACACAACTACGAGAAATTCCTTTTCAGTAGTAGCATAGTTTCTTTGACCACTATCTAGAGTTTTACTAGCATAATGGATAACATTTAATTTCTTATCGACTCTTTGCCCTAGAACAGCACCAACAACATAATCACTAGCATCACACATAATTTCAAAAGGTAGGTTCTAGTCGGGTGGTTGAACAACAGGTGCGGTAATCAAGGCATTCTTAAGAATTTCAAATTCTTCTACACAATCATCATCAAAACCAAACAAAACATCTTTTTGCAAAAGTGAGAGGCCTAGAAATCTTAGAGAAATCTTTGATAAACCTCCTATAGAAACCAGCATGACCAAGGAAACTTCTTATACCTTTGATATCCGTAGGGCACGCCATTTTTTCATTAGCATCAAACTTAGCTTTATCGACTTCAATACCTCTTTTGGAGATCTTATGCCCCAAGACAATACCTTCATTAACCATAAAGTGACACTTTTCCCAATTCTAGACAAGATTAGTTTCTTCACATCTCTATAAAACTCGATCAAGATTTCTCAAACAATCATCAAATGAAGTTCCATAAACGGAAAAATCATCCATGAAAACCTCAAGAATCATTTCACAAAAGTCAGAGAATATAGCCATCATACATCTTTGAAAGGTAGCAGGTGCATTACATAAACGAAAAGGCATACGTCTATCAGCAAAGGTGCCAAAAAGGCAAGTAAAAGTTGTTTTTTCTTGATCCTTTCTAGATATAGGTATTTGAGAGAAACCAGAGTAACCATCTAGAAAGAAAAAATGAGTATGTTTGGATAATCTTTCTAGCATTTGATCAATAAAAGGTAAAGGGTAATGATCTTTCTTAGTAGCTTTATTTAATTTCCTAAAATCAATTGCCATTCTATAACCTAAAAAATTCTTTGCGGGATCAATTCATTTTTATTGTTAGGAACAACGGTAATACCTCCCTTCTTAGGGACACAATGGACATGACTAACCCATCTACTATCAGCAACAGGATAAATTATACCTGCCTCCAAAAGCTTTAGTACTTCTTTCCTTACCACTTCTTTCATCTTAGGGTTCAATCATCGTTGGTGATCAATAACTGGTTTGGCATCAGGCTCCATATTACTTTTATGCTGGCATAGAGTGGGACTGACGCCCTTAAGATCATCAAGAGTATAACCAATAGCAGCATGGTGCTTCCTTAGAGTTTTCAACAATCTCTTTTCTTCATGCTCTGAAACGTTAGCACTAATAATAACAGAATATATCTCTTTTTCATCAAGATAAGCATATTTCAACGTATCGGGTAATTGCTTGAGCTCAAACACGGGATCACCCTTGGGTAGTGGAGGATCCCCAAGTATTTCAACAGGTAAGTTATGTTCCAAAATAGGCTGCTGCTCAAAGAAAATTTCATCTATTTCATTCCTCTCATTCATATGCATATCATTTTCATGGTCTAGCATATATTGATATAAGGGATCAGTAGGAGGCACAACAATAGAAGCGAGACCAACAATTTCATCTTTACTAGGCAATTCCTTGTCATGGGGTTGTCTACGAAATTTGGAGAAATTAAATTCATGAGACACATCCCCAAAGCTCACAGTAACTTTTTCTTTCTCACAATCAATCTTAGCATTAACAATATTCAAGAAGGGTCTGCCAAATATAATGGGACAAAAATTATCTTGTAGGGAACCAATAACAAGAAAATCAGTAGGATACTTTACTTTCCCATACAAGACTTCAACATCTCTAACAATCCCCATTGGTGCAATAGTGTCTCTATTAGCAAGCTTAATAGTAACATCAATATCCTCTAGTTCAACTGGTGCAATATCATGCACGATTTCTTCGTATAAGGAATAGGTAATTGCACTTAGCTAGCACCCATATCACATAAGCCATGATAACAATGATCTCCTATTTTAACAGAAACAACAGGCATGCCAACAATTGGCCTATGTTTATGCTTAGTATCAGGTCTAGCAATTCTTTCATCTTCATCACAAAAATGAATAACATTCCCATCAATATTATCAACCAGGAGATCTTTAGCCATAGCAACACTAGGTTCAAATTTAGTTTGTTCAGGGGGTGTAGGTGTTCTAATACGACTCTTACGAACCACAGTTGAAGCTTTAGCATGTTCCTTTATCCTAACAGGGAAAGGTGGTTTCTCAATATAAGCAGTAGGGATAACAGGATTAGCATTGTAAGCAATAATTTTCTCTTCAACTTTAATAGGTTCCACTACTTTCATTTCAATGGGAGGATGATATTTAAACCACTTCTCCTTAGGGAGATCAACATGAGTAGCAAAAGATTCATAGAAAGAAGCTACTATCTCAGAGTCAAGTCCATATTTCGTGCTAAATTCACGAAAAGCATCGGTGTCCATGAAGGATTTAACACAATCAAACTTAAGATTTATACCTGACTCCTTACCTTCGTCGAGTTCCCAATCTTCAGAGTTGCGTTTAATTCTTTCCAATAAATTCCATTTGAATTCAATATCTTTCTTCATAAAAGAACCAGGACTGGAAGTATCAAGCATGGATTGATCATTACGAGAAAGCCGAGCATAAAAATTATGAATAATAATTTCTCTCGAGAGCTCATGGTTGGGGCAAGAATATAACATTGACTTAAGCCTCCCCCAAGCTTGAGCGACTCCTTCTCCTTCACGAGGCCAAAAATTATAAATATAATTCCGATCACGATGAACTAGATGCATAGGATAGAACTTCTGATGAAATTCCATTTTCAACCAGTTGTAGCTCCATGATCCAATATCATCACATAGCCTATACCATGTCAATGCCTTCTCCTTAAAAGATAAAGGAAAGACCTTCTTCTTGACGTGATCCTCGGGCAGACCTGCAAGCTTAAATAATCCACAAACTTCATCCACATAGAATAGATGCAAATCAGGATGTAGTGTTCCATCTCCTGCATCAGGATTAGCTAGCAGTTTCTCTATCATACCCGAAGGAATTTCATAATAAATATTTTCAGTAGGTTCAGTAGGTTGAGGGACAACTCTTTGTGTTTCCGGTTGAGGTGAAGATACCTCGAACAAGCCCCTCAAAGTATTACTTTCTATAGTAACAAGTGACAGTAAATTTCAACACACTATATAAATTTTTTCCTTACCAAGTTCCACTCACCAAAGGCGCTTCACTCCCAAGAAATGGCTGTAGAAAAGAGTCTTGATGACCCACAAGTATAGGGGATCTATCGTAGTCCTTTCGATAAGTAAGAGTGTCGAACCCAACGAGGAGCAGAAGGAAATGACAAGTGGTTCTCAATAAGGTATTCTCTGCAAGCACTGAAATTATCGGTAACAGATAGTTTTGTGATAAGATAATTCGTAACGGGTAGCAAGTAACAATAGTAACAAAGGTGCAGCAAGGTGTCCCAATCCTTTTTATAGGAGAAGACAATCCTGGACATACTCTTATATAAAGCAAAGCGCTCCCCAAGGACACATGGGAATTTATGTCAAGCTAGTTTTCATCATGCTCACTTGATTCGCGTTCGCTACTTTGATAATTTGATATGTGGGTGGACCGGTGCTTGGGTGCTGCCCTTACTTGTACAAGCCTCCCACTTATAATTAACCCCTCCCGCAAGCATCCACAACTACGAAAGAAGAATTAAGATAAATCTAACCATAGCATGAAACGTGTGGATTCAAATCAGACCCTTACGAAGCAACGCATAAACTAGGGTTTAAGATTGTGTCACTCTAGCAACCCATCATCTACTTATTACTTCCCAATGCCTTCCTCTAGTACCAAACAATGGTGAAGTGTTATGTAGTCGACGTTGTAGGATCGAAAGTAGGTCTAGAGGGGGGTGATTAGACTACTTGACCAAATAAAAGTTTTGCCTTTTCCCAATTTTAATTCTTGGCAAGTTTTAGCATTCATAGCATATCAAGTAACACCCTACATATGAATGTCTAAGAGTGTAGCAACGTAAAGTAAATACATTGCATGTGTAAGTAAAGAGAGGGTTAAGAATGCAAACACAAGTGATGACATGATGATTTTTCCCGTGGTTCCGATAGGTGGTGCTATCGTACGTCCACGTTCATGGAGTCTTCAACCCATGAAGGGTAACGCTCGCGAGAGTCCGCGGAGGGCTCTACCCATGAAGGGTTCCACGAAGAGCAACCTTGACTATTCCATGCGCTTTCGTCCATGAAGGACTAGCCTCACTATGGGTAGATCTTCACGAAGTAGGCGATCTCCTTGCTCTTACAAACTTCTTGGTTCACTCCACAACATGAAGTAGGAGGCTCCCAAGCGACACCTAACCAATCTAGGAGGCACCACCCTCCAAAAGGTAATAGGCTCGATAATGATGATGAACTCCTTGCTCTTGTGCTTCAAGATGATAGAATCCTCAACACACAATCTCTCTCACACAGATTTGGCATGGTAGAAGAGATGGGATTGGTGGAAAGAAACTTGGGGAGGCTAGAAATCAAGATCCATATGGTTGGAGTGGAAGATCTTGACCTCAACACAAGGGTAGGTGGTTCTCTCTCAGAAAACTGAGTAGGATAGGTATGGAATAGTTTTGAGTGCTTCTTTTTCGAGTGGGTGGTAGTGAAGGGGTATATATAGGCATCCCAAAAAATCCCACCATTACACACAATAAGTCAGACTCGGTAACACCGATGTGTAAATCTCGGTGGTACTGAAGTGACAAAAGTGGCAACTTTTGAATCTTGGATGGACCGATATACAATTCTCGGTTGCACCGACAAGGTGACCAACGGTCAGATTTACCAGTCTCGGTGACGCAGATTCACCATTCTCGATCGTACCGAAAATGAGAACTTAAGTAACAGAAAGTTGGTAACCCAACTCGGTGGCACCGAGTGAAGTGTCGGCTGCACCAAAGTGTTAGGGTTTGGCTGAGTCTGTCTAGGGTTTTGGTTTGGCATATTTGGGTTAGGACAGACTTTGGTGGAAGAATTTGTGGATGTTTTGGTGACTGTCACTTGTGCATGTTTGAGCATATTGTTCACCATCAAAACTTTACCCCCTTTTTAATAGTATTGGCTTTCCTATAGACACAAAGTGATTTCTCACAAATGTAAAATGTAGAGTCCTCTTGCTTGAAGCTTGGCCAACCTATTTCCTTGAATCTTGGGGTAATTTCAGAATCCTTTAGCCATTCCCATCATTGAACTTCCCCTGAAATATACTTGGTGAAGACATTATTTCAATGACTTATATGTTGTTATTCATTACCCAAACCACCAAGGGAGCAAATGTGCTTTTAGACGTTCACACAACACCACTAGAGGAGATACAACATACATCTCATCAAAATATTGAATGAATACCAAATTCACATGATTACTTATAACAAGACTTATGCCATGTCCTCGGGAACAAACATAACTACTCACAAAACATGTTCATGTTCATAATCGGAGGAGTATCAATGATGATCAAGGATATGAACATATAATCTTCCACCAAGTAAACCAACTAGCATCAACTACAAGGGGTAATCAACACTACTAGCAACCCACAGGTACCAATCTGAGGTTTTGAGACAAAGATCGGATACAAGAGATGAACTAGGGTTTGGAGAGGAGATAGTGCTGGTGAAGATGTTGATGGATATTGACCCCCTCTCGATGAGAGGATCGTTGGTGATGGCTTCGATTTCCCCCTCCCACAAGGAAGTTTCATCGGCAGGATCACCCTGCCGGAGCTCTAGATTGGTTCTGCCCAAGTTCCACCTAGAGACGGCGATGCTTCATCCCGAAAGGTATCCTATGAGTTTTTCCTTGACGAAACCCTCCATATAGCAGAAGATGAGCACCGAAGGGCTTCCAGGTGGGCCACAAGCTCGCTAGCCATGGCCAGGGGGGCCGCGGCCAGCAAGCTTGTGGCTCCCTGGTGGGCCTCCTGATGTATTTCTTTCACCCAATATTTTTTATATATTCCAAAATAATTCTCCGTAGATTTTCAGGACTTTGGAGTTGTGCAGAATAGGTATCTCAGATTTGCTCCTTTCCCAGTCCAGAATTCCAGCTGTCGGCATTCTCCCTCTTCATGTAAACCTTGTAAAATAAGAGAGAAAAGGCATAATTATTGTACCAAAATGTGTAATAACAGCCCATAATGCAATAAATATCAATATAAAATCATGATGCAAAATGGACGTAACAGGGATAAACTCAAACAATATGATGAAAACTCCATCTTTTTACCCTTGATGGCAACAATACAATACGTGCCTCGCTACCCCTACTTTCTCACGGGGTGAGGACACCGCAATATTGAACCCAAAACTAAGCACTTCTCCTATTGCAAGAATTACCCATCTAGTTGGCCAAACCAAACCAATAACTCGAAGAGACTTGCAAAGATATGAAATCATGCATATAAGAATTCAGAAAAGACTCAAATAATATTCATGGATAATCTGAACATAAACGCACAATTCATCGGATCTCGACAAACACACCGCAAAAGAGTATTACATCGGATAGATCTCCATGAAGATCATGAAGAACATGGTATTGAGAAGCAAAGAGAGAGAAGAATCCATCTAGCTACTAGCTATGGACCCGTAGGTCTGTGGTGAACTACTCACGCATCATCGGAGGGGCAATGCAGTTGATGTAGATGCCCTTCGTGATCGAATCCCCCTCCGGCAGATTACCGGAAAAGGCTCCAAGATTGGATCTCTCGGGAGCGGAGGCTTCTGGCGGCGAAAAAGTGTTTTCATGGTTCGTTCTGATAATGATGGAATATTTGGGTATTTATAGGCCAAAGATTAGGGTTAGGGGATTTGCCAGGGGCCCACAAGCCTGCCCGGCGCGGGTGCCCCCCTGGCCGCAGCAAGCGGGCTTATGGCCCCATGGTAGCTCCTCTGCCTTGGTTCTCAAGTCTCGTGGCTTCCATATTTTACAGAAAAAATCATTCCAAAGGTTTTATTCCGTTTGGACTCCGTTTAATATTCCTTATCTGCAAAACTCAAAAACAAGGAAAAAACAGAAACTGACACTAGGCTCTAGATTAATAGGTTAGTCCCAAAATAATATAAAATAGCATATTAATGCATATAAAACATCCAAAACAGATAATATAACAAGTTGGAACAATCAAAAATTATAGATATGTTGGAGACATA
Organism: Hordeum marinum; assembly: GCA_022496015.1. Taxonomy (NCBI): domain Eukaryota; kingdom Viridiplantae; phylum Streptophyta; class Magnoliopsida; order Poales; family Poaceae; genus Hordeum; species Hordeum marinum. Next base: position 211,292,520 of record CM039672.1, on the reverse strand, counting down.
TCAGCATCCCCAAGATTAATTCCTGCACGTCCTCGAGTAGGTAAATGATAAAAATAGTATTTTTGATGTGGAATGCTACCCAACATATTTATCCATGTTATATTCTTTATTGTGGCATGAATATTCAGATCCGTTAGATTCAAAACAATTGTCTAATATTGACATAAAAACAATAATACGTCGAGCACACCAACAAGGTAGTCATGCCCTTTCGAAATAACATGGCCTTAGAAAGTTATCCCTACAAAATCATATGGTCTGGCTATGCTCCATCTTCCCCACACAAAGTATCTAAATCATGCACAACCCCGATGAACAAGTCAAGCAATTGTTTCACACTTTTGGTGTTCTCAAACCTTTTCAACTCTCACGCAATACATGAGCGTGAGCCATGGATATAGCATTATAGGTGGAATAGAATATGGAGGAGGTGCAAGGAAAAAAGGAGAAGATAGTCTCACATCAACTAGGCGTATCAATGGGCTATGGAGATGCCCATCAATAGATATCAATGTGATTGAGTAGGGATTTCCATGCAACAAATGCACTTAGAGCTATAAATGTATGAAAGCTCAAAAAGAAAACTAAGTGGTCGTGCAAAATGAATATCCACTAGTTATATGAAAGTGACAAAATAGGAGACTCTCTATCATGAAGATCATGGTGCTACTTTGAAGCGCAAGTGTGGAAAAAAGATAGTAGCAATTGTCCCTTCCCTCTTTCTCTCATTTTTTGGTGGGCTTCTTTGGCCTCTTTTATTTTTTTGGGCTTCTTTGGCCTCTTTTATTTTTTGTAAAGTCCAGATACTCGTCCCAACTTGTGAGGGAGTCATAGCCTTCATCATCCTTTTCTCTCGTGGGACAATGCTCTATTAATGAAAAATCATCACACTTTTATTTACTTATAATTCAAAGAAAAAGAAATTACAACTCGATTCATATGACAAGATATAACTCTATATGCAATATGAAGTGATGATCCAAGTCATAGAAAAACTACATGGTGGAAGTTGCATGGCAATATATCTCGGAATGGCTATGGAAATGCCATAATAGGTAGGTATGGTGGCTGTTTTGAGGAAGGAGGGTTTGATGTACCGGCGAAAGTTGTGCGGTACTAGAGAGGCTAGCAAAGATGGAAGAGTGAGAGTGCGTATAATCCATAGACTCAAATTAGTCATAAAGAACTCACATACTTATTGCAAAAGTATATTAGTTATCAAACAAAGCATTAGATGCATGCTCCTAGAGGAGAGGTTGGTAGGATTTAACCATCGCGCGCTCCCGACCCTCACACAAAGGTCGACAATCATTAGACAAGTCATGCTCCGACTTCGTTACATAACGGTTCACCATACGTGCATGCTACTGGAATCACAAGCTTTAACACACATGTCTCTTCAATTCACAACTACTCGCTAGCATGACTCTCATATCCATCCCTATTATCTCAAAACTATATGCAAGGAATCAAACTTCTCATAGTTTTTAATGCACTTAATATGAAAGTTTTTATTATATCCCTCTTGGATGCCATTATATTAGGACTAAATTCATAACCTAAACAAACTGCCATGCTGTTTTAATAAACTCTCGAAATAATATAAGTGAGGAATGAGAGTTCAATAATTTCTATAAAATATAACACCACCATGCTCTAAAAAGATATAAGTGAAGCACTAGAGCAACATTACCTAGCTCAAAAGATATAAGTGAAGCACATAGAGTATTCTAATAAATTCACGATTCAGCGTGTGTCTCTCTAAATATGTGTGCAACAAGGATTATTGTGGAAAACTAACAAGCAAAGACTCATATCATACAAGACGCTCCAAGCAAAACACATATCATGTGGTGAATAAAAATATAGCCTCAAGTAAATTTACCAATGGATTGAAGACGAAACAGGGGATGCCTTCCGGGGCATCCCCAATCTTAGGCTTTTTGGTATCCTTGAATATGACTTGGGGTGACTTGGGATCCCCAAGCTTAGGATCTTTCCACTCTTTATTCCATAGTCCATCAAATCTTCACCCAAAACTTGAAAACTTCACAACACAAAACTCAACAAAAAACTCATGAGATCCGTTAGTATAAGAAAAATAAATCACCACTTTAGGTACTGTTGTGAACTCATTATTTATTTTTATTTGTGTAATACCTACTGTATTTAAACTTTTCCATGACTCGTACCCCCCGATACGACCCATAGATACATCAAAATAAGCAAACAACACAAAGAAAACAGAATCTGTCAAAAACAGAACAATCTGTAGAAATATGTAAACTTCGAATACTTATGGAACTGTAAAAATTCTGAAAAATTAGGAAAACCTGGTAAATTTGTATATAAATCCTTTGTAAAAATTTCAGATCAGTTTGACGCTCTTATAAATTCATAAAAATCCTGGACTGAGCGCAAAAGTTTCTGTTTTTTAGTAAGATCAAATCAACAACTACCATAGATCACCCCAAAGGTTTTATTTGGCTCAAACACTAATTTAAACACAAAAACACAATTACTACAGAATTAATAATGTGCCAAGCACACCAAAACAGAAGAAAAAATCAGAAAGAAAAATAAAATTGGGTTGCCTCCCAACAAGCGCTATTTTTTAACGCCCCTAGCTAGGCAAAACACAATAGATATAGGTATTGTCATCTTTGGTATTGGCAATTTTTGTGAGGACCTTCTCAAATCCAGGAGGTTCTTTCCTCTTTCCCCCACTTGTAGGGGGAGGATCAATCTTGGTGTCCAAAATGTTCAAACGCTTATTGCAAAGGGTAATCAAAGTATTCAAGCGATTAAGGTTCCCGTTAATATGTTTGAGGGGTTCATGATGTTGTTGTAACTCGACCAAGTGCTTATGTAAGTCACCCAATATGTCGAGAACTTGAACTCCCTCTTGAGAGAAAGCAAAACCCCCTTTTGGCGGAGAAACCCCCAAAATCCCTTCTAAAACTTCATAGGCTGCATTCGTGTCAAGCTCAATAAAATTTCCTCTTGAGGCGAAATCTAAAAGCTCCCTATGATGCAAAGCTAAACCAATGTAAAAAATTCTTAGCAAAACTTTTGCATCCCCTTTTAGGTTGGAAACACGATAAGATTCCATTAGCCTATACCAAGCATCCTTCAAATTTTCCCCTTGTTTTTGTTTGAAGTAAAGAACTTCAAAATCTGGTGACAAGGGGGATGTGGTGATGTTCGACATAGTTCAGGTAATCAAAAAGGCAAGCGAAACAAGGGCAAAGTGAACCACCGCTGAATGCAAACATTCTCCACTGTATGATGCAAAGTGGACCACCGCTGAATGTAATCCCCTCAATGACTCATTGGGCTTCTGAACACAATGTTGCAAATCAAGCAAACCGGCAGGACACTTGCAGGTGCCCTCGAACGTTCTGGTGAATATCCGGGCAAGATCCTCCCAGCAGTGGATGCTAGAAGGAGCCAAAATGATTCAGCCATGCACGGGCCAAACCATCCAACATCAAGGACAAATGCTTCATTGCAATGTTGTCATTGCCACCACCAATTTGAACAGCCACTCGGTAATCATCCAACCATGTTTCTGGCTTTGAATCGCCAGGAAACTTGCCTATCCCAACTGCCAACCTGAATTTGGGGGAAATCTCTACAGAACAAATGGCTCTGCTAAAGCACTCGGGACCAGAAATAACAGCACTTATGTGCTACTTCTCGAGCATGTGTTGGTTTCCCGTGAAGAGGAAGGGTTTGATGCAGCAAAGTAGATAAGTATTTCCCTCAGTTTTTGAGAACCAAGGTATCAATCCAGTAGGAGATACAAGCGAGCCACCAATAGATATACCTGCACAAGGAATCAAACTCTTGCACCCAATGCTATAAAGAGGTTGTCAATCCCTTCACGGTTATTTGCAAGGATGAGATCTAGTAGAGATACATATAATAGGGTGCTTGAACGGAAGTAAAACTAAAAGTAAAAAAGATGGAAGCAAGTATTTTTGGTGTTTTTGGTTTTAGATCTGAAAATATAATATGGAAAATAGACACGGGGGCCATAGGTTTCACTAGATGGCTTCTCTCATGATGGCAAGTATTACTGTGGGCGAACAAATTACTGTTGAGCAATTGATAGCAAAGCGAATAATTATGAAGATATCCAAGGCAATGATTATGCATATAGGCATCACGTCCATGACAAGTAGACAAAAACTATTATGCATCTACTACTATTACTCCACACATCGACCGACTCCTGCCTTCATCTAGAGTATTAAGTTCATGAAGAACAGAGTAACGCATTAAGTAAGATGACATGATGTAGAGGGATAAACTCAAGCAATATGATGAAAACCCCATCTTTTTACCCTTGATGGTAACAATACAATGAAATACATGCCTTGCTACCCCTACTTTGCCACTGGGTGAGGACACCGCAAAATTGAACCCAAAACTAAGCACTTCTCGTATTGCAAGAATTACCCATCTAGTTGGCCAAACCAAACTAATAACTCGAAGAGACTTGCAAAGATATGAAACCATGAATCTAAGAATTCATAAAATACTCAAATAATATTCATGGATAATCTCAACATAGTCCCACAATTCATCCGATCTCGACAAACACACCGCAAAAGAGTATTACATCGGATAGATCTCCATGAAGATCATGAAGAACATGGTATTGAGAAGCAAAGAGAGAGAAGAAGCCATCTAGCTACTAGCTATGGACCTGTAGGTCTATGGTGAACTACTCATGCATCATCAGAGGGGTAATGGAATTGATGTAGATGCCCTCCGTGATCGAATTCCCCTCCGGCAGATTACCGGAAAAGGCTCCAAGATTGGATCTCTCAGGAACGGAGGCTTTTGGTGGTGGAAAAGTGTTTTCGTGGCTCATTTTGATAATGATGGAATATTTGGGTATTTATTGGCTGAAGATTAGGGTTAGGGGAGTTGCTAGGGGCCCACAAGCCTGCCCGGCGCGGGTGGCCCCCCTGGCCGCGGCAAGCGGGCTTGTGGCCCCGTGGCAGCTCCTCTGCCTTGGTTCTCAAGTCTCGTGGCTTCCATATTTTCTAGAAAAAATCATTCCGGAGGTTTTATTCCGTTTGGACTACGTTTAATATTCATTATCTGCGAAACTCAAAAACAAGGAAAAAATAGAAACTGGCACTAGGCTCTAGATTAATAGGTTAGTACCAAAAATAATATAAAATAGCATATTAATGCATATAAAAACATCCAAAATAGATAATATAATAGTATGGAACAATCAAAAATTATAGATACGTTGGATACGTATCATGCTGCCACTCAGGTAATCTCTGTCGAAACCATCTCTATGGGCTCTATCTTTGTCGATTCACCTCTGAGTGAGGACGTCTCTTGCATCAAACCCTTGAAAGCACATTTGCTCCCTTGGTGGTTTTGGTAATTAATAACAACATATAAGTCATTGAACTAATGTTTCCACCAAGTATATTTCAGGAAATGTTCAATGATGGGATTGGCAAAAGGAGATTGTGGACATACCCCAAGATGCAAGGAAATAGATTGGTTAGGCTTCAAGCAAGAGGACTCTACATTTTATATTTGTGAGAAATCACTTTGACTCCATAGGAAAGCCAATACTATTAAAAGGGGGTAAGGTTTTGTTGGTGAAAAATATGCTTAAACGTGCACAAGTGATAGTCGCCAAAAACATCCACAAACTCTCCCACCAAAGTCTGTTCTATACCTAACACTCAAAATCGGTGCAACCAACTTTCCCATACCGGTGCCACCGATTCCAGAACCTAGACAGAGTCAGCCAAACCCTAGCCACTTTGGTGCAACCGATTCCATACTGGTGCCGCCGAGTTTAGGTTGCCAACTTTCTGTTACGCAAATTCACATTTTCGGTCCCACTAAGAATGTTGGATCGGCATCACTGAGATTGGAAATCTAACTGTTGGTCACCTTATCGGTGCAACCGAGTTTCCTGTATCGGTCTCACCGAGATTCAAAAGTTGCCACCTTTTTGTCACTTCGGTACCACCGAGGTTAACACATCGGTGTCACCGAGTTGGTCATTTTGTGTGTAACGGTTGGATTTTTGGGGATGCCTATATATACCCCTTCACCACCACCTACTCGAGAGAGAAGCACTCAGAACTATTCCATACCTATCCTATCAGATTTTCTAAAAGAGAACCACCTACCCTTGTGTTGAGGTCAAGATCTTCCACTCCAATCATATGGATCTTGATCTCTAGCCTACCCAAGTAGCTTTCCACCAATCCCATCTCTTCCACCATGCCAAATCTATGAGAGAGTGATTGGGTGCTGAGGAGTCTATCATCTTGAAGCACAAGAGCAAGGAGTTCATCATCATTACCGAGCTATTACCTTTTGGAGGGTGGTGCTTCCTAGATTGGTTAGGTGTCGCTTGGGAGCCTCCTACTTCGTGTTTTGGAGTGAACCAAGAAGTTTGTAAGGGCAAGGAGATCGCCTACTTTGTGAAGATCTACCCATAGTGAGGCTAGTCCTTCGTGGACGGAAGTCGTTATGGAATAGTCAAGGTTGCTACTTCGTGGACCGTTTTTGGGTGGAGCCCTCCATGGACTCTCGTGACCGTTACCCTTTGTGGGTTGAAGACTCCATAAACATGGATGTACGATAGCTCCACCTATCGAAACCACGATAAAAATCATCGTGTCTACAACTGCGTTTGATCTTCCTACCCTATCCCTTATATACATGCTTGTTGTTACTTTCTGCTGCTATATACTCTTAGACTTGCATGTGTAGGGTGTACTTGACTTGCCATGAAATGCTAAAAACTGTCAACCCTAAAAATTGGTATAGGCAAAACTTTTATTTGGTCAAGTAGTATAATCACCACCCCCCTCTAGACATACTTTCGGTCCTACAAGTGGTATCAAAACTTTGGTCTACATTGCTTAGGTCTCACAACCTAGGAGAGTATGGCGTCTAGTGAGGGAAGTTATCACCGTAGAGGTCCATACTTTGATGGCACTAATTTTTCTAGTTGGACGCACAAAATGAAAATGCATATTCTTGGTCGTAACCTTACCGTTTGGGCTGTTGTTCGTGTTGGCTTGCAAGGTAAGTTCTTTGCGGATGGACGGGAACCGGATCGTGAAGCAACCGCGGATGAGTTGAAGATGTTGCAACTCAATGCTCAAGCATGCGACATTCTCTTCAACTGCTTATGCCCCAAAGAATTCAACAAAATCAGTCGTCTTGAGAATGCAAAAGAGATTTGGGATACTTTGGTTGATATGCACGAAGGAACCGAGTCCGTGAGAGAATCCAAGTTAGATGCTCTTCAAGGTCAGCTTGACAAGTTCAAGATGAAGGATGGTGAAGGAGTCTCAGAGATATACTCTAGGCTAGCACTCATCACCAATGAGATTGCCGGCTTAGAAAGCAAAGAGATGACCGAAAAATTCATCATCAAGAAGATACTTAGAGATTTGTATGAGAGATACGACACCATGTGCACATTGATCCAAATGATGCCAAACTACAAAGATCTCAAGCCTACGGAAGTCATTGGAAGGATTGTTGCTCATGAGATGACACTCAAAGATAAGGAAGAACTTCATCACAAGTCTAGCGATGCTTACAAAGCCACAAGTGATGCTCCCGCAACTTCAAGCAACAACCTTTTCACCAATGAAGAGATAAGCCTCATGGTCAAGAAATTCAATAAGTTCTGCAAGAATAGAGGCAAAGAAAGAAACTCCAACTCAAGATATGAAGATAAGCGTTCGTCAAGTCGCGACCACAATTGCTAAAATTGTGGGAAGCCCAGACACTACTCAAATGAGTGCACGGCTCCCTACAAAAGAAGAGAAGATTCACCTCGAAGACGAAGCTCAAGGAATGAATCACCACAAAGAGAGAGAAGGAGTAGAGATGATCGTTATGAACAAAGACTCTCAAGGAGAAGTAGAGATTCGGAGAAGAAGGACAAGTACACCAAGATCTACACAAGAAGAAAACATCAAGCTCATGTTGGTGAATGGGTTTCTGGCTCTGACTCCGACAACAACTCTGAGAGAAGCTATCACTCCGACTCCGACTATAGTCAAGATGATGGTGTTGCCGGAATTGCTCTAGTGACTACCAACTCCTACGATATATTTGATTCACCAAACGAAGGGAGTGGAAGTTGCTTCATGGCTAAAGGCCCCAAGGTATCACACCCCGAGTATCTTGATTTTGATAGTGATGAAGATGATTTGCTTTGTGAAGATGATTTGCTTTGTGATGATAACTTGCTTTGTGATAAAACTAGTGATGTTGATCAAAATGAACTTGATAATTCTCATGCTAGTCAAGATGAGTCATTTGATGATGATAATATGAAAATGGAACAACTAACTAAAGAACTAAACACTCTTAAGTTAGCTCATGAATCTACTCTCGAAGATCATAGAGAGCTTGTGAGAACTCATGAGAAGCTACGCTTCGAGAAGCTCAACTTGGAGCAAGAGCATGAGTTTCTCAAAGCTATCAACGACAATCTCCGAAAGAAGACTTCATCTTATCTAGCCAAACGACTACTCTTGTCTACTTTCATGTCTCAAGTTAAAACTAAGCAATCTAGTAACAAAGGCAAGAAAGGTTCTTCATGTAGTAACAACAATAAAAATGCTAAACCCAATGATCTTGTTTCTAGTAGTTCTATTGATTACACTAATGATGATGCTATTAGCCAAGTTACACTTGAGAAATAAAATGCTTTATTGAAAGGAATTATAGAAAAAGGTATCTACAAGAGTCTTGTCGGATGTAAGCAATTTGAGGAAATTGTATGCAAGCATGGAGGATACCGGAAGAATCGTGGTGTTGGCTACTTCAACGCTAATGGAGTTGAGTGGGAAGAAGGTCAATATCCCAAGCCCAAGTTTGTTCCTCAAAAGGAGAAGTATGAAAATACTCTTCCCAAGGGGACAAACACTCAAGATGATCTTCCACCACAAGACCACAAGCTCAAGGGTAAGAACAAGCTTCAAGAGGACATTGACTCATATGAAGATGAACCCCTAGCTTTGGTGGAGTGGGTTCCCAAGGCTACTTCAAACTCAACTACTACAAAGTATACTTCAACACCAAGGATCCCCATCAACTTGATGTGGGTCCCCAAGAAGAAGAACTAGTAAGTTCTTGAGGGGTGACTCCGCCAATGAAATTCACTCACATTCATTATTGGCAAGGACTTTTTGCACTCAACATCAACTCAATGCAATAGTTCAAGGAGTCATACATTCCCTCAAAGGTAAGCAAGGGACAAGGTAATCAACTAATCAATGGACATCATAACATATGCTTTGCACTCCATGTCCATAGATATCCTTGTATTTGTCTCTTGTGTGTTGGGACTAACCCATGTAGGTGAGAGGAGTAAGGAAACAACAAGGATGCTCCCAACTCTTGGCGATCTTCATCAACATTGAGCATCCACAACTACCTCACCAACATGAAGTCTTCATCGACAAAACCCAAAGTTAGTTTATCCCTCTTATGGGGGGATGTCACATTAAGGGGGAGCTTTACTCTAAGACTTGAGTCAAAGCATCTCTTAGTATGTGACAACATTAAATGCTTTATGTAAAAGTGGTAACCCCACTTGTGCTTAAACGATGAGTATGAACTATGATCAACTACTTTACTTGGCTCCTCAGTCAAATACTCATATATAGATGATTTTGTCATCGCCCAAGTGCTTGTTAGATGCTAGTGTGTTTGTGCATGTTTGTCATGATTTCTTTTGACATCTTATTGGGTGAGCATGTTGGTCTGCATTTATTTTCTCATTCAAGGACATCCAATTGTTGCTATTTGGTTATTGATTTTCTCTTTTACCAATTGGATGGACAAGAATGCCTAGGACCACTCTTTAGCTATCTATGCTTTATCACCTCATATTCCATTCATGTTGCATCACAAAATTTGAACAAGTTCTTTTTGATCCTTCTGTGTGTGGAGCACTCGGAGTTCCCTATCGACAAGGACTGACCATTAAAACCTCCCAAGTGCATCTCGGTGGAACGAACCCCACAATCTCGGTCTCACCGAATGCCTAAGGTTGATCTGGTTTTCAATCTCAGTACTGTCGATTTCATATTCTTGGTTACACCGAGTTTCCCTATCAGCTGACAGTTGTGGAACTCGGTGACACCAAAAACATAAAATCGGTATCACCGACAGTGGAGGGTATATATGTTGTGGACCCCAACGCTTTGAAATTCTATCTTCAAACGTCGCGCCTCGGAACCCTAAGCTGCCGCCTCAAGACCCCTGGTCGTCGCCCTTGTCTTCCTGCGCTCCTCCGCCACTGGGAATCGCCGCCGTCAACGAAATCTGCTCCATCGTCGCCGTCGTAGCGGATCTGCACCAAGTTAGGGTACGGATTCGACCTCCTTTGTGCTCCCCTCTGATTCTTGCGCATTGGATCTACTTTTCTTCTTATGCCACTCATTGCACGTATTCCTATCCATCAAGAAATCCCATAGGCTAGTGAACCATTGATTTTCTAGGTTTTGCCTTCCGCACGACGCAACTCGGTAGAACCGAATCAAGAAAATTGGTACCACCGATTTTCGTTTCTGTGTTGTTGAGAACTGTCTCGGTGAAACCGAGCACTCCTTTTCGGTCTCACCGAAAAGGGTGCCAAGTTTCTGTTAAAAGAGACAGTCAATCTCGGTGTCACCGAAAACTTTGCTTCGGCCTTACCGATTTGTTCCTGACAGAATGCAAAACTTTGAAAATCTTTTGTTCAAAATTTCAAAAACCAGCTGATAATTTTGTGATGACTCGTCTACTTCCACTCATCTATATTCCATTCATAGGGTCAGTATGTCAGATGTAGAGGACAGTCAGAACATGCCAGAGCAGGGTGGTGACATGAGTTCAGGCACAAGCCCAGAGTCCAGCTCATTTTCAGATCCAGGCACCCCTAGCTCCCATGGGTTGCCCAAGGCTGCTACAAGGACCAGAAAGAAGCTGAACTCATATGAATAGGATTCAGACTTTATCCTTGAGGAGATTCTTGCTAAGAAGCAAAAGAAAGCTGCTAAGAAGTCTGCTACTGAAGCCACTTCTTCCAGGAGAGTTGTCAGCAAGATCTATGCACCTGCTTCAACCTTCAAGGCTCATGAGACTGCCAGAGCAACTATTTCAGTTGAGGCCCCCAAGAAAGCTATGCCTAAGAAGGCAAGAGAGAAGAAAGCAAGAAAGAGGGTTATTCATGTTACTGGCAGAAAAACCTCCATGTATGAGGATCCAGAAGAAGTTGCTGGTGCTGATGCTGAAGAGGAGGAAGAGCATGTTGAGAAGGCCCCTCCCAAGAAAAAGCAAAAGAAGATTATGGCTGATGCTATGCCAAAGACTAGCACATCCAAGAAGGCTGCTACTGAGAAGCCTAAAAGGACATCTAGGCAGATTCCAGCTTTTGAGAAGAACAAAGGGACTGCTTCCAGAGTTGAAGATCATGATGACTTAACAACTTTGATGAAGCTCAGACCACACCTTCCGGTACACAATGCCAGCTATCCACTAGCTGAAGATATGAAGAAGAGGAAGGATTCAGGATTGAGAGCTTGGAGAGCTATAGATCCATATGCCTAGAGGAAGAAGACAGGTGTGGACTATAGATTTTATACCAAAGAGCAACAGGATTTCTATGAGACTGTGCTTTTTGACAAGAGTCCAGCTATGAGTGATACGTGATATGTTGATTGGAAATTCATTAAGGAGAATGAGGACTACTTTCCAATTGTCTAAGACAATTTCCACTGCATAGGTTTGGATGAGTTTGTTGGCAGAGAATTCACTGCTTGGAACGATGAGATGATCATGCAGTTCTACTTCACTACACATTTCTATGGAGATGGTAGAATTGTATGGATGACTGAAGGTGCAAGGTATGAATCGACTGTTGAAGAATGGGCTGCTATCTTAGGAGTTCCTGAAGCATAGGATGGTGACTTGGATGTATACTCAGAATCCAAGGGAGCCACAATGCTATGGCAAATATGTACAAGGAGATCCTTGCTGCCAATGTGAAGTCTCATAGGCTAGGATCTATCTACTTTCTTCAGGCTGGCCTCCGCACAATGAACACAATTCTGAGGCATACTTTGATGCCCAAGTCAGGAGATGACAAGATGATCCGAGGCCACTCCATCAATATGTTGATCCACCTTGACAAACACACCAAGATCAGAGTCATGGATTTGATTGTTGAGACAATCAAGAGGGTTGCTGCTGACCAGAAGCGCTCTTGCTGTTATGCACCCTACATCCAGATGCTTATCAATTCAAAGTTGGAGAAGCACATTTTTGCTCTGGATCATCCATATTTACCCCTACAGCCAGATCTCGAGGACAATGTTGTGGTGATGGATGCTGAACATCCCACATCTGCTACAACTCAGGCAGAGGCAGAGGCAGTTAGAGCCACTAGTGCTCAAGTCCCTAGATCCAGGAATGAGCAAATGGATTTGTTGATATCATCAGTTCAGGGTATGCAGAAGGATATTAAGGGGATTGTGGACAACCAGAACAGTCTTGTCAGGATCTTTGAAACTAGGATCAAGACCCTTAATGATAAGGTGGACAGGCTGACTAAGACAGTCATAGAGCTCAAGAAGGAAGTTGACTCAGTGCCTCTTCCTCAGACTACTTCTGATGATGATGATGATGATGAGGACGAATCACCTCTCAGGACAGGCACACAGTTTCATACCCAGGCTAGATCAGCCAATGTGCCAGTTCCAGACTTGAGGCCCTCTTCATCAGCTCCTGCTGCTGTCACCTCAGCTCCTACTCCATCTGTTCCAGTTCCTCTAGTTGCCACTCCAACTCCATCCACGACATCTGCTGAGATCTTCACCGACGTTGTTCTCTCGACTGCTTCATCAACTACCGGAGGAGATCAGCCCGAGAACGTTTAGATGTATGTCTTTGAACTTTTTGGTAACTTGTTGCCAAAGGGGGAGAAGTGTATATAGATCTTTAGGCTTCGAGCGAGAGAGCATTTTGGTGTTTGTTGCTTTTCAAAACATTTGGTTCTTTTGGTTTGACGTGAGATACTTTTGTGTTTATGTGTGATCATACGTTGTTATGTGTGATGCTACTATTTTCCTATCATCTTAATGCTTATGAGATGATCATTCACCTTTGCTTGATTGTGTTGTACGTTGTTATTCATTCTAATTATTCTCGCACACCACCAAGTTGTATGTGACATGGAAAAAGTGCCCCACATACCTAATCAATTGTGCACTTGCATTCAAACGCAAATTCAAAATAATAAACAAATTTAGGGGGAGCTCTTGCTTATCACATACCTCTCAAAGCGACGATTATATTCATTGATTTTATCATATGTCTAACCTTTGATCTATATGTTGTCATCAATTACCAAAAAGGGGGAGATTGAAAGCACATTTGCTCCCTTGGTGGTTTTGGTAATTAATAACAACATATAAGTCATTGAACTAATGTTTCCACCAAGTATATTTCAGGAAATGTTCAATGATAGGATTGGCAAAAGGAGACTGTGGACATACCCCAAGATGCAAGGAAATATATTGGCCAAGCTTCAAGCAAGAGGACTCTACATTTTATATTTGTGAGAAATCACTTTGAGTCCATAGGAAAGCCAATACTATTAAAAGGGATCAGGTTTTGTTGGTGAACAATATGCTCAAACGTGCACAAGTGATAGTCGCCAAAAACATCCACAAACTCTCCCACCAAAGTCTGTTCTATACCTAACACTCAAAATCGGTGCAACCAACTTTCCCATACCGGTGCCATCGATTCCAGAACCTAGACAGACTCAGCCAAACCCTAGCCACTTCGGTGTAACCGATTCCATATCGGTGCCATCGAGTTTAGGTTCCCAACTTTATGTTACGCAAATTCACATTTTGGTCCCACCGAGAATGTTGGATCGGCGTCACCGAGATTGGAAATCTGACTGTTGGTCACCTTATCGGTGCGACCGAGTCTCGTATATTGGTCTCACCGAGATTCAAAAGTTGCCACCTTGTGGTCACTTTGGTACCATCGAGGTTAACACATCGGTGTCACCGAGTTGGTCATTTTGTGTGTAACGGTTGGATTTTTGGGATGCCTATATATACCCCTTCACCACCACCTACTTGAGAGAGAAGCACTCAGAACTATTCCATACCTATCCTATCAGATTTTCTAAGAGAGAACCACCTACCCTTGTGTTGAGGTCAAGATCTTCCACTCCAATCATATGGATCTTGATCTCTAGCCTCCCCAAGTAGCTTTCCACCAATCTCATCTCTTCCACCATGCCAAATCTGTGAGAGAGTGATTGGGTGTTGAGGAGTCTATCATCTTGAAGCACAAGAGCAAGGAGTTCATCGTTATTACCGAGCCTATTACCTTTTGGAGAGTGGTGCCTCCTAGATTGGTTAGGTGTCGCTTGGGAGCCTCCTACTTCGTGTTGTGGAGTGAACCAAGAAGTTTGTAAGGGCAAGGAGATCGCCTACTTCGTGAAGATCTACCCATAGTGAGGCTAGTCCTTCGTGGACGGAAGCCGTTATGGGATAGTCAAGGTTGCTACTTCGTGGACCCTTTTTGGGTGGTGCCCTCCGTGAACTCTCGCGACCATTACCCTCCATGGGTTGAAGAGTCCATAAACGTGGATGTACGATAGCGCCACCTATCGGAACTACGGGAAAAATCATCGTGTCTACAACTGCGTTTGATCTTCCTACCCTATCCCTTCTATACATGCTTGTTGTTACTTTCCGCTGCTATATACTCTTAGACTTGCATGTGTAGGGTGTACTTGACTTGCCATGAAATGATAAAAACTGTCAACCCTAAAAATTGGTATAGGCAAAACTTTTATTTGGTCAAGTAGTCTAATCACCCCCTGCCATCTAGACATACTTTCGGTCCTACAACCCTGGATTCCGCTCCTCATCAAACGGGCGCCTATCATCCTGGTGCCGGGGCACATACGGACCACTCTGCGGAGGAGGGGGCACCCGATGGTGGTCATCACGGTGAAACTGATCTCGTCCCTGATCCCTGCACTGATCCTCGCGGAAACCTCCGCCCCTGCGACGTAGAGGCGAACCAAGACTGTGTGCCGACTGAACAGTATCTACTCTTGGCGAATTACTGTGTATTCTATTGTGCGACTGTGAAACAACTAAGTTTTGGCGCTGCGTTGCATCAAGCAACGCTCTCATCTACAGCAAACCTCTACCGGCCTCTGAACGTGACGGCTGAATGGAATCTTCTATCCTAGCTGCTGCTGCAACATTTAAAACTGGAGTGCGGTATACCTCAACGTTGTTCTGTGAACCACTCGGAAACAGCTCTCGCTGACGCCGACTAGGAGGTGGTGCATGCTAGTGAGCACGCTCGTCGAGTTCCCTCTGAAGCTCTTCAAGACGAATGCGCGTGGCCTCCAAGGCCTGAGCCTCAGCGGTCACACCGACGATGGGCGTGTGGAGGACCTCCTCATCCCGGTGCGGCTGCTCATTTGACGCCCCACCAGCCTCTTGCTTGCCGCGGCTGAAACCAGGCGGCGGGCTCTGATGTGAACCAGCCATAAGAACCTCCGCCGTAGGATCGCAGCTCTCACACTCGGAATGAACGCCAGACTGATCCGACTCCGAGTCGAACACGCCGTGAAGTGACTCGGTGGGCTCGATTGTCGCAATCTGCGGAGACGAAACTTGGCGAGCAACCGCATGCCTCATCCAGCGCTGGAGCCGTGAGCGACCGGATCGCTTGCGGCGGCGAACAGTGGGGAGGGCCGTAGAGTACGGAGTCGACGACAGGTGCAGAAGAACACCGCAGGAGCTCGCGCGGAAGTGCGCCGCCCCGCGGATCGGGTGCGCCTCAATGTCGAGAGCCGCCTCCTGGAGCCATGCCGAATCGTCGGCAATGAAGGTGAGCGCTTCGAGACGGATCTCGTGGCCCAAGGACAAACCACCATAGGAAGACATGACGAAGGAGGGAAATGCAACCTCACCGGAAGTCGCTTAGACGCCTGCCCCACGGTGGGCGACAACTGTCGTGGGAACGAATCTGACAGTAGAAGATAGGGGTATGAAAGGAAAGGACAGAGTCCTAGCTACGGCGAGGGTGTACACACGGATGTATGAGTTCAGACCCCTCTCATGGAGGTAACAACCCTACGTCTCAGTGCTCGGGAGCTCTTGTCGTGTGGGAAGTATGAGTTACAGAAGGTGCGAACCCTTGTGCCAGAGGGGAGGGGCGGCTTATATAGAGTACGCTGCCCCTCATAAGTGTCAGGCATCCAAGCGTTCGATCATGGAAATAAAGACGAGCATTACTGGTAACGTACATCATAATTGCTACTAATGACGACTGGCCTAACACCTGCCTGTTGGCCTCCCTGGGTGGCTTCTGGTCTTTTGGCGTCGACTAGAAGCGAGGTCTTCCGAGTGACACGTGACTGTCGAGTGGAGGGAGAAGATACCGAGTGGATAAAATGTCGAGTGACTTGAGCACCATGGTGAATCCAGTCGGAATCTCTCTTGTAATCTTTAAGTCCTCCAATATAGTGTTCTTAGGTAGGGTATCTATGTCAGGCCTAGGACCCTACCCTAGGTACATATCCTCGTCACTCGGTTCTTTACACTTTTTTTATGAATCACTCACACAATGTGTCATTCATATCTAACATAAACAAGCAAAATGCAAAACTAGGGTAAAGCGGTGTTAAAAATCTCCAAAATTTTATATTTCAATAGAAGTTCCACTAGATGGGGTAATATGTGTCATAAATGTACAACTATAGGGTAAAAAGTAGAATGTACTCTTTAATCAATGGTTGCGGGAAATATTTTCACGAAAAATATTTATTTAATGGATGACAAAACATGGACCCTTGTAAGTGCCGCATCGTGTGGCACGAAGCAATTCTGTCCTGACGTTTTTTGCTAGCAACTTTAGTTACACAAAAATGACAACTTTAGTTGTGAAGCATGGCAACTTTTAGTTTGATGGCAAGTTTCAGTTTTTAGGGGTTTAATTCTTTTATGACAATTTTAGTTGTACAAACATTAGGGCGGTGTTACTTCGTGCCACACGTGTGGCACTTATCATTTAGAAAAAATAATACTCCCTCCGTAAACTAATATAAGAGTGTTTAGATCACTACTTTAGTAGTGATCTAAACGCTCTTATATTAGTTTACAGAGAGAGTATTACATATTAGCCTTCGTTCAGAAAAGAGTCAGTCACAATGAACTTAAAACAGAGTAACAGACCAAAGCACAAAACAATCATCAGACAAAAGTAGTGATAAGAATATCAGATGGACATGGTGTATAACTCACAGCAATGGTTTTAGAAGAATCTCATAAGCTCACTCTGTAAATTGGTAAGCATATCATCTTGAGTTCTGATTTTACTCTTAAAGTTTATGAAAAGTCAGCCGACAGCACAACTGAACCAGCGAGGCCCAAAGGAGCCGAGTGCGGAGAGTTTCATACTTGTGGGAATGAAAGTGAGAACGATAGCAACAATGCTAATGGCAACATCAAACATGGAATACAGATCGAACAGAATCACTATCTCTATCCCTAGAGCTGTGCTTCCTCAGCCTGTACAGAGTTCCAAAATTCGCAGAGGTATTCACAACCACTGAGTTCTCCCAGGATCCACCACCACCATAATAATCCAACCCGATGCCTCAAAATGCCGAGGAGACAGCCCGAAAAGAGCTACGAAAGAGAAACAACAGGGTCCCGCCTTAGTCACCTAACTATATCATCACTTATTTTACCACCGATGAATTTGCCGCCACAATTCATGCTGTCAGCTTGCATAAACCCCAGTGTCGCCCTTGGGGAATATACCTTGGCCTGGCCCGAGGATGGACAGCGGGTCGAACCGGTTTTTTCGCTCCGCGAACCGCTCCCAACGCTGGCCAAAGTGCCGGTGCCAGCCAGCCGGAGTTGGATGGTGAGCCAAGTACTGTTTTGCACCGATGCGCACTCCGGCGGTGTCGGCTATGTGGCGATGACGGTGGAGAAGCTCTTGGAGGCAGTGGTGGGAGCATCCTTCATCAGGGTTTGCAGAACGGAGAATGCCAACCACGTACATCACCTGCTCTGCGGACCCGGAATCCGGTAGCACGACGGATGTGTTAGTGCCCCACCTGCCAGATTAACACAGCAACAGTTAAATGATGATATATCTCAGCACTACTGCCAGATCATGACTTGGATAAGAACACAAGAGGGAGATAGAAGAAAATTATATACTTGACATGCTGCAGTTCAGTGTATCCTGACTCAGAAACGTCGTCTGTTTAAATGTTTATGGAGACAAGTCTACATTGGGCCTATTAAACTAGTTAAGTACATTGAACATGAATCGTGAGTCACAGGTTAGATCTTTTGCTAAGGCTCAATCAGCCAAGAGTTGACTTGTATTTCAAAGCCATCTTGCAGGTAAACTAGTATAAACCTATTGGTACAAGTGACACCTTGCAAATATTTGAATGTGAGGTCAATGAATCTTTAGAGCATACAGAATGTGTGAATTGTGAGCAACGTTATGCATCAAAGCAAATAAATCTTTGGTTAGTCAAATATTAGTTTTATCCCGATTAAAAGAGCTTACATGCTGATGTTTGACCTGGATGGCAGTAATTGTTTATAATGCATTACGATAAGTTTATCTTATCTAAACCAAATTGTATTTTTCTAACTGCAGGACAAATCTCAGTTTCTTTTCTTTTTTTTAAGGAGAGAGCAAGTATCTTTGCTTACATATCTCCCTGTACTTAACAAAGGTTTCATCAAATAAAGAAGATGCCACTCATTGAGCCAAAGCTATAGTTTGAGTTAAATCATACAATGCTGGTGACAGATGTCATTCTGTTTGAAGGACCCACAAAACATGAAACAATCATTCACAAGCATGCAACAATCGACCAACAAAGCCAGTGTAGGTGTGGACTTTCCACCAAAAATATTGTAGACATAAATGGAACTTTCCAATAAGAAAGAGTTCGCAGCATTAAACAACCAACCGATCTAATATTCTCATTTGTGTGTGTGTGTGTGTGTGTGTGTGTGTGTGTTGTGTCCAATGTTAGTAGAAAGCAGGGCTGCAACTTTTCTGCCCTCTATACCCACTCCATAGTAAAGGCGAGTGAGCAGTTTTTATTTCCTCTGAAAAGAAGAGTGTTGGGACCAACAAGCCAATTTGCATGTATACTAATGAAGACCCTAACCTAAGTAGGCGGCTAGGCGCGCAGAAGACACATCATTTATCAAAGATAATACGTTCTCTTCCAGACCTTTACAGTATACAAGAGAACACACCCAAATCATGAATGCTATGCATGAAAAGCACAGCAGGTGCTTCCAAAGAAGAGCAGAACGGTACCCCACGGTCGAAATATGGCATAATTGATAGCAATATAAATGGTAGAAAATGGACCAACATGCTAATGCCAAAAGGGAGTGTCTCATGCACGGTGAGCAGAGATGATTAACTTCTCAGCACTTGGTTATATAGAAGAGAAGTCGTTACTGAACGAAAATGAAGTGATGATGCAGAGAAAGGCTTGTCCAACTTGGACTGCTTGGAAGCTAATGCAGCGGTCACAAACAAGGTTAGTTAAATAATCGGGTAGATAACATTTTCTTTCATAAACAATGCTTCGATGTGCCCCCCCCAATAACCCCAAGTTGTGACATCTTTTAATGTACCGTCTACATTGTGTTAATTAGTTGCACGGCTTACTTGTCTCTGAGGAGTGGATAGATGAGGATGAGCCCTTCAAAGTTATCCGGTGAGATGTTGTCCATGAGAAGGTCCCTCAGGTCCCTGATCCCGGCCTTTGGCACAAACATGTTGAGCCACGGGTGGTGCACCTCCCAGAGCCCGCTGCTCCTCAGGCTCATCTCCTCCATCCTCACCCTGTTGAGGAAATCAAAGTAGGACACCTCCACACTGTACAGGTGGGACGCTATGTGGCTCATCTGCACCGAGATGGCTTGCACCACCTGAAAATGAAATGCATACATGCACACACAGTCAATCATTCATTCATTCCCAAGCCTTGACAAGTTCACACACACACACACACACACACACACACACACACAAAAAGAACACTTCCGGTGCTTACTTGTTCCACATTGGTATTCTTGAGCTGGTAATCATGAACCGCAAATTCTATGCAGTAGTAGATCTTAGGACTGGTCTTGGTGCCAAAATCTGGGTTGAAGTCCATATTTGCAGGGAAGGCGATGGAGGAGCTGTGAAGGGACTGCTCGTTCATGACGATGAAACCTTCAACGTAGTCCACCATATCGGGCATCGACACCAGCAGCTCCTGGTCTTTGGTGAAGGTGCTGAAATCGTCGTAGAAGGCCCGCACCCACTTCACCTGAACCAAGTCGAAAATCCGATTAATTACCTATGCATGGCACATGCTTACACGCAGAAACAATGGCAAACATGTGATATGATGCACACTAAGCTAAAATGAGAACCAGACATGTCTAACGCTGCATACATACTTTCTGTGGAGCTTCCTGCAGCAGGATCCTTGCCCTAGTTATGATGCCAAACTGGCCAAGGCCTCCCAGCACAGCACTGAACAGCTCTGCATCCTTGGTGGGTGAGCACGTCACGGTCTCTCCCCTGCCTGCGAACCAAAGAGGAGCACGAAATCTACTGCCCATCAGCAACCAAGATGTTGTTGAAAAGCCAAGGGAGACAGAGCCAAAAGCCAAAGCCAAATAAGAAGATCTTGTCCTTTTTTTGCCCCCAAATATCAGCATGCATTTGATCGTACCTGTGACTACCTCCAGCTGTAGGACATTGCTAATCTGAGGCCCATGCTTGAATGTCTGCCCGCTGATGCCGGCATTGGACAGAGTCCCACCAATGGTGATGTAGAGGTAATCAGTCCAGGACCTTGGAGCCAGCCCAGCCTTCAAGCTCTGCTCCAGGAGCTCTATCCACATGGCTCCGCCGCTCACATCAGCATAGGAAACACCTCCTGCTCCTCCTCTGTGCAGCTCTATCTCAGGAGGCAAAGAGCGCATCTCCACCACAATGCCATCGAGGGCCTGGGCCTGCCCATGAATGGAGTGACCTGCACCCCTGGCCGCCACCGTCACCTTGCCTAGAGACGAGGCGGAGAGGAAGCTAAGAAGCAGAGAGATGTCCCTCGGGGACTGGGGCTTGAGCACCGCGGACGGGGAGTGGAAGAGGATCCTCCCAAAATCGCTGGACGCGGCGATGGTGGTGGGGAGCAGGTTCAAGGGGCCAAAGTCCATGGGGCTCTGGATGAACTTGTATGGCGAGCAGAGGGAGAGGATGAGGATGAGGAGGTTAACTCTCGTGCATACCATGGCAATCTCCATGGCGCGCAGTGGGTGAGTGATTCTTGGAGTCCGGCCGGTAAAACAAGGTGTGTGTGTTTGTATCACCACGAGCACGAGGTGTATTGCTATTGTGGAGGCTGGCTGGAACTGGAAGAAGGGATCAGCAGCGGGTTATATGGCTTTTGGGCAAAGGAGAGAGAGAGAGAGAGAGAGAGAGAGAGAGAGGGTGAATGGAGAAGAAAGGGGCGGTGAGCAGGGAAGAGGGAGGGGTCTTAAAGGAGTATGAGAAGGAACTCACTCACTCACTCATCAGCTGATGAGGTTTTGAAAGGGGTTTCCCTTCCCTTGATGAGGAGATAAAAGGAAGCACTAAAAGACTAAAGGGCGAAGCTGTCACATACCCCAAAAAAGGCCACCATGTGATCTTCCTTCTCTCCCTCCCCACACCTCCCTCAGCAGTCTCTCTTCACACACACACACACACACACGGAAGCAGCAGAAACAAACCAGCACAATATAAATGAGGGAAGAGTGCACTCCTGTCAAAAGGAAGGGCAAAGACAATATGGATCACTGACTGCACTCTCTTTTCTGGTTTGGAACCATACTTAAGTCAGCAGCTCCATGTGATCCTTATTTCATCAGCTCCCACCTTTCTCCCCCGCAATTCTCAAAGTGCTGTCAAGCATGCATTTTTTCCCCTTTTGTAGATTATCATGCATTCGTTAAATAAGATCGATGGCATGCAAGCAGACATCGAAGGCCAAGTAGACAATGAAGGTTCAAAAGAAAGAGGGATCAAGCATCCCCTTTTTTAATGTTAGAAGAGAACCATGTATTTCTTTTGTTCCATTCACCGGTTGTTCTGCCATCCACCTGCACAGTCTTTTAACGTGAGCCAATCTCTGTGGCCCCTACTGTTACCCTTGACCATTGATACCAAATGGCACGTGGAGTTATGACTTTGTTGACCAGTGCATGAAGATTAACATTATATCAACGCTTAAGGTCTTGAAGTCTTGGTTTTAGCTATTTGTTCAAAAATCGATGTTGCTCCCTCTATGTCAACGATTCACTCATGTGCACGTATTCATTTTTCACGTCACACGTGGGAATGAGTGTTAAGAGTCTATGTCGATTGTCTAGCCTTTTTCATTAGTTGTATTGACTAGTGTATGAAGCTTACTATGTTAGAACCATGAGTTGGTCGCGAGATCTTATGGGTTTCACTTCTAGCCTACCCAACTTGTTTGGGACTAAAGGCTTTGTTGTTATTGTTGTTGTTGCTGTAATATCTTACATGAAATTACTATTAAATGATAATGTTTACAGAGTCCCCTAGGCAAAAATCCATGAGCTCAAGCAAATTACCAGCCAATCTTTTTAGACAATGGAAAAGAATTTTCTTCAGACCTCTGCATCAGAAGACGTAGACACCCCAAATTACAGCAACTGCAAACTCCATTTGTACAGAAAAAGGGATACAAAACCTTCACCAAAACCAAATGCTACTTGCTTTAACAATGTGCCAATGACTTCTAATATAAAGAAAAGGAGAGAGCTCGCAGGACACTTTTAAGAAACACACACAGCTTGGTGACCCAAAAAATGGTTGACTTCTGGTATTCAACAAACAATGGGTTGCTAACCTTCTGGCAATGGGATGATGTGTCCAAACTTGATTGGCTCGAGTAGGTGCAATATTTATCTCCTATTTTCATCCTTGCTCAATGTGTACTGAGCAGAGACCACTTGCTACTGTTGTATATATGAATGGGTTCCCTAAACAGTAAGTATGGTAAGTACGGCTACAGAGATAACAGAGACACCTATGCAAGTAAATAGATGTTTTTTCTTTTCAAAAAAGAGGTTTACAGAGGTAACAGGATATTTTTTCTTCGAAAAAGAGGTTGAAACCCCTGGCCTCTGCATCAATAGATGCATACAACCATCTTTATTACATTATTCAATAAAGGTTTGACAAGAATATACATCAAACAACCCGATGCCCCCACTTCGCCTACAAACTCGATAACGGCAATGCCATCACTCTTCACCATCTAGAAACATGATCATCGTTGATTCGCCCGCATGTGCACCATGAGCATACACGAGTGCAGCAAACTAAAGCGTAAACCGCATGCCCACGCTTCAGAAGCAGCCACCACCCACTGAACCTTCTCATGTAAATGTATCATTCTTGCCAGGCCGGCCAGCCGTCGACACCACCACGTCATCAAACAACGCCTCCATACTCCGCTCATCCATCCAGAGTCATCCTTCCAAGACTCAACTGCACCATGCTGCCAAGACCCGACATCATCGACATAGTAGATGCCATGCCTTCACGTGCTAACATCCACACCACCACCACCACCACTCAAGCCCTTGCCAACCAGAGCCCACCGCCCATAGCATCCCTCTCCCTAAACCCAAGCCTCCCAAGAGCGCCTCCATGAAGGGAACGACCCGCATGGCTCCGCCACCGCCCAATCCAAGGAGGATTTTGGACTTTCGTCTGGGAGGAGTCGTGGTGGACACGAGAGACATCGGCTTTGCCTCCAAGTAGAATAATGACGCCGAAAGACGTCACCACCGTCGGGACGAACCAGCCGACCAAAGTTTCCTCCGATCTCAATCCTACACCACCAATCCTCGTCTGCCATCATTCGGAAACCGAGCCATCAACCGGAACCTACAGAGAAGAGAGTGCCATGGGGCTCAACCCTCCTGATCTGGCGATGAGGCAGGTCATGCTTCTCCGTGGTCGCCATGTAGGCAACCTCACCACCTATGTGGTTGAGGGCGCCAACCATCTGCCCGTGAGCACCGAGGAGCCAGGGGGACCGTGCCTGAGGGTGAGGTGGTCGCCACCAGCCCATGCCAACACAGCCCAACAAGCCAGGCCGTCCTTAGACGCCACTGCCAGATGGGCGTCGCCTCACAAGCCGCCGCCTGCATCCGACCGAGCATGTACCTCCAAAGGCCCGCCCGTGGTCGTCCGCGCATCCACACTAGCCACCACCATCATCGGATTTCTAGCCGGAGACGTGCCACGACGCCCTGGATAGCACCGCTCTCCACGTGGAGCCGCCACCCCGCGTTAGCAGCTCCATGAGAAAGGGAGAAAGTGGCCCCGCCGCCGCCTATGCCGCCAGGTTTGCCCATCGACGCGAGCCTGCGGCAGCCAGGAGGTGAGGGGGAGCTGTCATCGGCTAGGAAGTGAGGGGGAACTAGTGGCGGCCGCACTACGGATTGCCCTCCCGCTTGTGGGAGTGGGGCGAGCGAGATGCGTTTTTTTTTTACAATAACTAGATCTTTTCTTCTAATACTCTTTTACATAGTTTGCTATCCTTAGAAATAGATCTTCCTCAGTGATTACACAACTGTGTATCGTGTGTTAGCCTTGTGTTCGTCTCACGCAAACTACTGCCTAAATGTGAAGAGAATATAATCTAGTTAGATTTGTCAAAATCTAGTCAAGTCATTTCCGATGTCAAGAATAGAATCTTGGAATAGTGTCAAATAGCTGAAACTGTTGTCTACAGATGGATGCAAGGTCTTTGAGAAGAAAAAACGGATAAATACAGAATCGGCAGAGATTTCTTCCAATATGCTCCCTAGCTCACCACCACAGCCATCCAATCATCATATCACATATGAACGTGTAGTCAATATCTAAGGCAGCTGCTCCTCTACAGCATTAAAGTTCCCCTTTATAAATCCCTAGATGGGAGTGCTCGATCAGCAGTGACCAAAATTATACTTGATAAAGTTTAGGCATGATAGAAGAAGATATGGCATGACCTCTAACGTTGAAACACAGTCTAGTTGTCTACCAAGTGGAACTAAATAAGTTCCTTTACTTGCATAATAAAGCAATAAAAACTCCATCGACGATCCTGTTGCAATCTACCTTAAAACCTTGCAAACAAACAACGAAGCACTGTCACACTACTAACACTATTTTTCTAAAGATAGATAAGAATAAGCTTGAAGCAATAGAGAAAGTAAGAAACGCTCGGTTGAGTTAGTTAGTTGTACAGTTTTTATTTTTGGTGGGATGAGAATCCGAAGTTTAATTTTAGGTTGGACTTGTCATCATCGGTGCACGTGCGGCGATTTTTTCTTGAAGGCGTAGCCTAGGGGTTGTGTATTTTAGGATTATTGACTACCTGGTGAAGTTACTATGCATGTGGCCTCAAATTTTCCTTTTCATTTTATTTTCGAGTTGATGTTGTTCGGCTGCTGAATTTTGCATGATTAATAATATATGGTTATGTGTTCGCTCGATGGAGAGGTCATGGTTTATCCTTCTTTTCGGAATAAAGTTGCACTGTTTGTGGCTAATATAGCTGGCTCTTGGTTTCCTATTTTCTGGTTTTGCTGGTCGCTGTGGTTGCAAGACTTGTTGCCACTTGGACGCGTGCTTCTAGTCTAGTACAAAATGAGACATATTTCTTTGGGAGAGAGAAAATGTGTTTCTGGTGACCACTTCACCCTAGACCAACCCGATCTCCTGAAGGAGGAGCGGAGTCAGGATGTCATGATGCAATAGCAAAATGCCGCATTGCCGAGGGAGTGGAGAGTACACAATGCGTGATCTTCCCCAAGATCTGAGACCAACTCAGATAACTTTGGGCTCTCCAATCCACGGGCTAGCTGCTGGCTCGTCGATCCTCGTGGAGGAGAAGGGAAGAAAAAGGTGGGCCACGAAGGTCCTCCCTAGATCTCCCTTTTTCACCCCACTTGCCACTGATGAACACAAATATGTATGGAAAAGAGCAGGCATACCCTTTCCACTCAGGCCCCTCCCCCCTTTTGTTTTTCGAACTAGTCTGCTTGGTATTGGGGGGATGGAAAGCCACGGTGTGGTGTGGCCGGGGCCCAAGGAGATTCGGGCTTTATAGCCTCACCAAGCGCATCGTCTTGCATATGGCTGGTAGAGGAGTACAATGGTGGTCCTGACCTACTCCGTCTCCTACGGCTCAAATTTTTCCATGCCAACAAAGAACAACCCACGCCTTCCTTTTCTCCCCTTCGTCAAGTACTATCACCGAGTACACCAACGGAATTTGTGGTGGTGCTAAAAATCCGACATCTCAAATTGGTCTCAAACGCCTAATGGACGGACTAATAAAAAAACACCTGGAATGTCTTAAACTCGCCTCGAACGCACTCGCTGTCCGACATCCCTCATGCCTAGCACAAATATAGGATGGATATAGAGCGGCCCGGACGTGTCCGTCACGTCAGCTGGACCCACCGCTGGCCCATCATGACCCCACTCCGCATCCACAATACACCCACCCGAAGCAAAATGGTCTTCATCTCTTCTCCCCCTTTCCCCAAATCCTCACATCCCGATCATGGTCGACCATGTTTGGCACTGGTAGTCACTCCGACGTATCCGACGATGACGGGGATGCGTTCCTCCGTGAGGCGACCGTCGACGAGGACGAGCTGGCTATCCGCATTGCATAGCATCGGTCGAGGATGGGCATTGGTGGCAGCTTTGAATCTACTCATTCGTATGTCGCCCGCCGCCGCCAGAGCTGGCCCTTCCCGCCCCGCGGGAAGCTGACAACGCGCCGTCCGTGACCTCCTCCCCTTTCCGGCCGCTGCTCCTCGAGGGCAGCGGTGGGTTTTAGTGCCCGCTCCGCCAACGCCACAGACCCACATGCTCGAATCTGAGGCGTGTGCCACCCACGTGAGAGGCAGCGGGCTAGGGAGAGGGTGGCAGCCTCAGATGCGATCGCACAGTCCTCCCACAGCCACCGCAGGCTGCCGGCAGTACCTGATGACGAGGAGCGCCTCCTCGCACGGGTCTACCGCAGGTTGCTTACGACGACGGTGACGAACGCACGCCAACTCCATCGGAAAACACAAAGAAGCTCCAGATTGGGCTGGAGCAGTCCGCGCGCGAGGCAGTGAAGGCAGCGAGAGTGGCTAAGCTAAAGAGGAAGCACGACCATGCCGTCCGGGGGATGAAGGGATTCATCGACTCCTCCGACGTCATTGATGGCTCTGACGACCCACCGTCTGTCGCCGACGCCTACCCAGACGCCTACAACAGCGTCAGTGATCGGAAGGGCGAAGGGCCAAGGAAGTGATGAAGCTCCGCTGTCTCTCCGCTTTCATTTGAATTATTAGTAATCTCGTTTAGAACGTATCCATTAATTATGTGGATTATGTGAACTGCAATGATCTTTTGGTGATCGAAATGTTGATGATGTGCATTTCTATGTCCTTTTGATGATCTATATAGTTTTTATTCACATTGCATGCTTTAGTATGGATAAAGGGTACCGGATTTGAGATGCACGGTTGTGGACGCGGCAATTTGAGGATTGCCCGGTCACTCCACGTGGATGCACCCAAGCACGCCCGCGGACGTATAGGGTGATGAATTTGGCAACCGTGGTTGTAGATGCTCTAACAGACAAAGGTATTTGACCTACAACACTGTTATGGTGATATATGTGTTTCTTATCCAAGGAATAATATAATTCTAAAAGACATAATGTATAGTTCTACCACTTTATTTATTGTACAAGATAAAAAAAGGGCTTTCTGAGAATAACGGCAGAATGCAAGTACAATATTATTCTTCAAGACAAGAAAACAAATGAGTGTGCAAAGTGAATTAAATTATCTTCTGTACATGCGTTCGTTCTTACAAGCTTCCAAGTGCATCATCATCTCCCTGTCAGCAGCGGAAAACTCCACAGGGATGCTTATTGCATAGCTCATGCTAGCTGGAAAAAATCCCTGACAAAGATATGCCAATGATGTCAGGGAAACGTTGGTATACAATTTCTCAATTTTAGTCATATACTCCCTCCGTCCGAAATTACTTGTCGCGAAAATGAATAAAAATGGATGTATCTTGAACTAAAACACATCTAGGTATATTCATTCCTATGACAAGTATTTTCGGACGGAGGGAGTATAAGGTAATGGGACCATCATGCAACTACTCAGAATAACAGAAAGGAGAAGATAAAGTTGAGATGAGGCTTCTTTTCTTGTGACAATGCACTTGACCAGCATAGAAATCCTACAGACAGCTCAGTTGGCAAAGTTCAGTTCTAACGGTGATTGTTTTTGTTAAAAGTTGCAGTTCATACAACACATACATTATATAATACTTACTCCCGTGTAGATCACTAAAGAAATATAGTGATCTAAATGCTCTTGTATTTCTTTACGAGGGAGTAATAAATTAATAATTAACATTTATATAATACCTTATGTAATCATTATAAGAAAAAAAAATCAAGGAATCCATTATAAGTATACTGAAATAGTAGATAGGCCAAATCCATTCCCATACAAGCAAACGTACAAGTGGAGTAGGGTGGGTGCATGTTAAGGGGGACAACAACTAGAGATTTTGGTGTGTATTTCCCAAATGGTCATGCTTCTTTTGGTGACATGTCCACCAGTTGCATGATTAGACAATAAAAGCTGTCATATTCACTCATATACTTCATCAGCAGCTGGTCCTATCCTCCTATTATCTTTTGCTTTATTTGTTTACATTAGTTGGTGTCTTATATCAGGCTTTCTTGTCCCTTGAACACCTTTTCACTTTGAACACCTTTATATCAGGGCCAGGGTTAACAATAGCTCTCATCGGACAGGAAATGAGGCAGTCTTTACCAATCAAGCTAGAGCCACCCTTGTTTCTTGCGTGCTGTTCTCTCAATAGATAATTCACATCTGCTCACCTCCCCCTAAACTGAAAGGCCAGTCTTTCCATGTCAGCATCAAGCCGCCCTTAATAATGCACACTTGAATATTCTGTTGCTAATGCCTAATGGTATATCGCTTACGCTTGCGGATGTGTACGAGAAACTGATTATTAGACATACTTATGGTCTTCCCTCTTCTAAAGCGCACCAAGTACAAGAAGAGAAGGCGGACAAAACCCTGTCCCCTGAAGGGCATAACAGAACAGCTGTTTTTAACCACAATCCTGGAACTGCCAGGGCAAAGAAAGACAATCTTTGCCCCCACAAGTACGGAACACAAATCAGTTGTTATCTGTCTACGAAAGTACTATATTACTTACTTACTAAACAATGCGCCTGAAGAGGCAACCCGTACTGTGCTTTGGTTACATATAAGTTTCTGCATTCATTCTAAACAGGTTCATTTGTGGCTGTACTTGCCTGAATTATGATGGCAGCTTGCCCTTTGCATGCCTGCAGGGACGTACCAAAGCTGTTTTCATATCATCTTTCCAGATAAAAAAATTGCAAAAAATAGACAGCTCCTAAAAAACAAACTTATAAGATGCAAAAGCACTCTTTTCTTCATTGCTAACATGGGAGATGTCCCTTTCCAAGAAAAAACAAACAACAAAAATGTCAAAAACTCAAAATTCTAACATGAAAGACTAAACCCAAATAACAGCATGTATGAAGTACTCCCTCCTTACAAAGTTATTGTCGTTGTTTAGTTCAAAACAAACTACTTCCTCTGTAAAGAAATATAAGAACGTTTAGATCACTAAAGTAGTGGTCTAAACACTCTTATATTTCTTTACTTAAATGAAATATTCAAATTGATATAGCTTTAATTAGGAGAGCCATTTTCTTAAACTTCAACAGTTCACCATATCATTCCGCCAAACAAAAAAAGCAGTATACCATATCATAGGGTGCTTTAAATATACAACTGTGTTAGCTTACCTCCTTTCTATGTTCTCGTTATTTATTTATTTATTGCGAAAGTTCTATATCCACGTTATTGATGATCCTGTGAGCATCTCAACAAAGTTCCATCAGCATGACTGTGCTGGCCCAGGCCCCAGCTTAGTCACCTCAAATTATTAAACACTAAAATGCGCAAATCTCCCTGTGCCACATGAGGATGACAACGTCAGGAACACATGTTGAGAATCTGCATTGTCAGAAACTGTCAGGTATGTAATGTATGTAAACAATAAGAAAGGAATCTGTGCGAGAGAATTATTACACTGTTTTAGGGATTCTTTGATTCAAAGGATTCTCATAGGATTTTGTTTCCCTATGTTGGTTGTTTGATTTGTAGGATTGGATCCCGTAGGGTTTTTTCCTAAGTAATCATTTGTACTACATTCCATAGCAATTTTAGCACCACTCAAACCTCTTGAAAAGAATCCTATGTTTTTCCTATGATGCAATCAAACAAATCAGATTGCTGTAGGATTCAATTGAACATGACATGATAATCCTATGTTTTCCATATTCCTGTGCTTTTGGAAACCTGCGAATCAAAGAGGCCCTTAGGCGATTTGAGGACAAAATCCCAAGCAAGTTTAAGGACCAAGATATGTACAGAATCTGTATCATCAAAATACATATGTAGTAATTCTGGTAACCACACTATTTTCCTCTGGAAGAAAAGAAACAATATTTCAAAGTTGTACATGCTTTTGAATATCTGACTGCCAAAGATGAAGTAACTCGACATCTGGGGATTTCTGTCTGTATAAGGTCAAAAGTATAATTGTTAATAAAGGGAATCCGATTTTGTACAAGTAACTACAAATCTAAGCACTAATTTGGTAGCCTTTGTATGCTAGAATTCTGAAAGCAAGTAATTATTATTATTATTGCTCAGTTTGGGTCCCTCTCTGTCTTGGTAACACATGAGACATGGCCTACAACTGTGATTTTGGATTATATACTTAAATAATTTTAGCACATCTTGCAGGTTTGGGGACCACAACAGTAATCACTTGGGGATATACCAGATTTATAGAATGATGAAAATTTTGATGCCAGGCAAGTTATGTACTCCGTCCGATCCATATTAATTGTCGCTGCTTTAGTACGACAATTAATATGGATCAGATAAAGAACTCCCTCCGTTTTCATTTACTCCGCATATTAGCTTTGACTGAAGTATCCAATGATCAATCCAAATTTGTACAAAACAATATGAACATTTACAGTAATAAATTTATATGATGTGAAAATATATGCAATGATGAATCCAATGATATATATTTGATGGTGTATATGTTAATATATTTTTCTACAAACTTGTTGAAAGTATATAAAGTTTGACTTCAGACAAACCTAATATGCGGAGTAAATAAAAACCAAGGGAGTACCATTTTATGCCCTTTTAGGGCATCTCCATTGCGGACCCCTAAAGCGGACATGGTATTTGTCAGCAGACGTATCGGTGGACAGGGATACGGGAACCGACCGTCCAACCATGCCCGCATACATTTCAAAGGGATTTGAACCAACCAGATGATTTTCATGCAAACACGACGGAAGTTTGGATATAATTTACATAAAACGGACAGTACTTCGTTCGTTTAACTAAAACCTAAAAGAACTAAGCTAGATTGTAGCGGATGGTGACCTCGAATGTGTGGCCGGACTAGCCAGCGGCACCGCTGTTGCCGCCTGTGTCGTTGTCGTCGTCGTCGTCGGAGTAGTCCTTCTAGCGCCAGAAGGGTGCGGGGGTGCGATAGCCCTGCCCGGCCGCCGCTTAGCGCTCGCGGAGGAGCCGCTCCGCTTCCTCCTGCACCTCTAGAGGGCAGCCGCACCCAATGTTGACCCTGGCTAGGGATCCTAGCTTGCCCCTGCCGGCGATGACGGTCTCGCTAAGAGACTCACTCCTCGCCGATCTTGGAAAGCTCCCCGTCGAGGTGGCGCAGCCACTGCACGGTGTTCACCGACCAGGCCCAAGCTTCCGCGAGTGGCACGCCGCGTTGCGCTGTTCCCACCACCCCGCCTGCTTGGCCGCCCTCTCCTCCGCCGTGACAATGCTCCGCGATGACGAGGAGCCGTCATGGCCACCGAGGTAGTGGAGGAGGCGCTCGCACGCCTTCGCGATCGCCGGCGGCACCACCTCCTCTTTGATGGTTTGCCACGTCAGTCGCGACGCGATGGTAATGCTGGCTTCTCCTTCACGTGGCGCCCTATTTGGACAATGCACTTGTGCAGGGGGGAAGCCTGCTCCACCTTCACGTGGCGGAGAGGCGGCAACGCTAGCTCCTCCTTCACGTGGCGGCGGCGAGGGCGGTGCTGAACCACGGTCCCGGAGCGACTGCTCCATCATAAGCTCCATTTGCCGCACGTACTCATCGCATGTGACTGCAGCCTCCATGTACATTTTCCTTATCAGAGGAGTCGACGAGCGTGGATTTCAAGGGACCCGTAGAGTGACGGCAATGGCGCGAAGATCCGGATTCGCCGCCTCCTGCCGGTGTAGACACGGTGCTCTGGACGGTGCCTGCGCGAAGAGGATCAGAGATGGTGGGAGCGGAGAGGAAGACGACTGGTGTGGTGTGGTGAGGACGGCGCCAGAGGCCTACTTAAGTAGGCACGGCCAGGCTAGGCAAGGGACGGGAAGCCACAGGGAGCCGGCTCCAATGCAGCGGTTGGAGTAGGCTTCCCGGTCACCATGTCGGCATTGAAGCGGTGCCACCCACTCATCTAGTCGTGTTGCCCTGGCCGGCATCAATGTTGTGGAGTCACGTCCACTCTAGAGTGGTGCTCACAAGCATTAATGAGAGATTTTTCCGGACGAAAAGGGTTTTGGGTGGGACCGGGCACTCAGGCACGTACCGTGTTGACGGTTTGAGGGCTCACGTTGGAGATGCCCTTACTGCTCTTGTAGTTGTGTTAGAACATAGTAACCGCACTAGCTTATTAATGAACAAATAACTCCATCTAAGTGCATATTTTTATCTCATTAGTGAAGCAACTTTGTGTATTTCCATGGTCCCTAAGCTAAGATATGGTACATGCACAGATATATCTTCAATGGGAAACAAAGGTACAACATATCTCTAATAACAGTTGGTTACAGACATGGGAATTGTTAGAGCATCTATAGCCGGACCCTCCAAACCCGCCTCATACGCCCGGGCAGGCCGCCCGGTAAATGAAATTTCGATCCAGACGGGCTTCTTAAACGGGCCTCAAACATTTGAACTGACCGACATCCCTCATATCCAGCCCAAATATGAGGATGATATGGGGGAGTCCGAGCGCGCCCGGATACGCCCGCCACATCGTACCCGACAGCCCGACCCCACCTCAAATTGTCCCAAATTCTCCAAAACATTCCTCCTCCTCCTTCCGCCCTCCAACATTTCTCGCGCCCGAGCCCTTGCCGTCCAGCACCCTTGCTCCCCATCCTCACCACTGATCCCGATCTGCCGCTGTGATGTCTTCTAGCCCGTCCCAGACCGCCGCGAGGGAGACATAGTCCGCCTCGTCCGTCGGCGTCCCTTCCTCCACTTCGTCTTGCAAGCCGAAGAACTTTGCTCGGAAGATGCGCTTTTGTCGGCAACAAGAGAGGGAGGCGAAGGCGGCGGCGCAGGTAGGTGCAGACTTCGTCGAGGAGATGTCTCCTCCGGGATGCCCGGCTCAACGCACCCCGTCGAGGAGATGACGGTTGCCTCCACCCATCGCTCCCGGCCACCATGAAGGAGGAGGCACCCACCTCGCCGATGGCCAACACGCGTGACCGCCTCTTGTACTACCTCAGACGTGGAGACTTGGTGACGGCGCCTCCTCCTTGCGCACCCGGATGGCGGCCGACAAGGAGGAACGAAGGGAGCGCCGGAACACGATGCAGAGATCGCGTTGGTCTGGGCCGAGAATCGGTCCAGGAGCACCACGCAGACGTCCTCCCACCGCCGGCGCCGGATCAGCGAACAGCTCTGATCGGGCTGGACGAGTCCGAGCGCGCCGCCCGTGACCTCATCAGCAAGGGCAAGGGCGAGCGGCGTGGGCCCTTTTTTATATTCAAATCCCAGGAAGCCAAGACCAATTTCAACACAGTTTATAATAGGCAAAACAGCACTAAAAACTCTGAAACACAAACGGCAAGAACCTGTGAGCTTAATCTAGCTAAGAACACCTCAATAACCCCAAATACTGATCAACTATTATGATTGTTAGTTTATCACTATCCTTTTTTTCCTAGAATCATCAACACGAGAGCTCATAACATAAAAATAAAGCAGAAACTCAACCAACAGGCTTACAGGCACTAGGACCCGTGGCTGACACACAAACGGGCAGAACGCCTGAGCTTAACCATAGAACTTACCTCAATAACCTAGAACAAAGGTCAACTATTATGGTTATCAGTTTATCACTGTTCTTTTTAGTAGAATTATCAACACCAGAGCTCATAATATTAAAAAAACGACCAACAGGCACTAGCACACATGGCAAATTTCTTTAGAAGAACAGCCGAGCACCATCAACAGGGGAGTTCATATACAATATTTTAATGATACACTCATATAATAGCTCTATGATACAATAATTTGCTGATACTATAGACGGGTAGTATGATAATTGAAAATCTGTCAACATCAATTACAGGATGAATTGTCTCCATCACATAATGTGAAAACAATATATTGGTGCGCAACAACTTGGATGCTCCCATGCGATTACTATCTGGACGTTGTGTAGTGAAGTCAGCTTATGTGGCACACACTAAGGCAGGGGAAGCAAAAAAGATAAGTAGACCAATTGATAGTGCTAGACCACTGACACATACGTAACAGGTTAAAATATGAATAATGTGAGTGTCCGAATTTCTTGACCCAACAGATAAAGCTATTAGTACATGGGTTAAAAAACATAGGATAATTATTTATCAAAAAATGATATTCAGGAGTAACCTTAAGTCTAAGTAAACTAATAAATTAATGATTACCTATGTGGCAGCATCGAAGAATTTCAGTAGTCGGCCTGTAGGACAAATCATCTCCAACCTTCTGAGCAATCCCAAATATACAATCATATTGTTGCCTTGGAAAGGTTATTAGCCCATGCAGAACCAACATAAGCCTCTATATGTTGTTTTCCGATCTTCCCTCTCATTTGCAGTTTGTATCAGCAACTGTTGTCGCAACCACCATAACTTATCAGAAATAGTATTGTTTCCAACAAAGTGCAGGGTGGTGTCACCCCTTCCAATCCAAGAAAGAGGGGATGCAGTTACCTGGAGGTTTTATGTACTTTTTGTATTCTATGTATATGAATAAATAAAAGTTTTTATTAGGTTCACTCAATACTCAGCTTATTAGAAAGGATGCCTGCAGAGTTCCAAGTGCCGTAGCTTACTTTCTGTAGACATTCCTGAAAACAGGAAAGTACAGCAAAAAGAATCCCTAAGTTTGTAATCAAATTTAAGGGCTTCCTGAAGGTGTTGGCTGGGGCTTGTACGACACAACGTCTCTATCGTAAACTCATTAAAAATCATGATGCAGAAAGAACCGGTCACTTGTTAGCATCGCCTAATTAGGGACAGCTAAAGTTTCTTGAACCACATAAAAGGGTGCCTGTCCTCTCACACACAAAAAAGAAATGCCTGTCCCCAGTATGGATTTATGTCTGGTAGCTAATTTTCAGTCGTATATGCTCCCTATTTCGATTTAAATGAGTAGGTAAATCAGCATATTATAGGGTTGTTTTACTATAGCGACTGTAACTCAGAAATCAGAATTCAAATTCATGAAATGCGAGCTAGAATACCTTGACATGAAGGTAAATTCTTGATTGTGAAAATGCAGACCAAAGCATAGAACAAGGGACAAGAAGAATGGTCTCAGATTGTCAATATCACGCAAGCACATACTTGCAACATAAATGAGTGTCATATACTTACATGAACAAAAGAGGAATTTTAAACAATTACATTGCTCTCATGTATACTTACAAGTAAGCACCCACCCATTGAATATAAAATATAGATACATAACTATAGTTACAAATCAATCACTATCACACAAGAAAAATGCGGTCATACGCAGTACAACACCTTTTACCTGGCTGAAAATTGTGAAACAGAGACGGTGGCCCTGGATGCAGAGGATGAACTGGAGGAGGATGTTTCCCCGCGCACTCTACTTGTTGAATCAATAAATGTGGGCCGTGTGGGTTGTAACTCTGAAGAATTTCTTGACAACAACAACACAACTACCTCTGACATTGTTGGCCTTGAAGCAACCGCTGATTGAGTGCACAGAAGTGCTATCTCTATTATTTTCTTTACCTCTTCTGGCTTGTATTCTTCAGGATTTAACGATTCGTCCACCAAGCTAATCAAGTTCTCATTTTCATATAGCTTCCATGCCTGCACAATCGACAGGCATAAGAAAATATCTAATTGACTATCTCAAGATAGCATAAAGTGTGTACATATGAGAACTCAATATATGATCGTATGAACCATTAAAGCTTTTTCTAAGATAAACATGGTATAATGCTGATCTTTATGAAGATTTTCTGGAGAAGCATAAACACTAGGCAATGCTTACTTAGAAAGAATTTTACCAATTTTTACTTGTTAAATCAACGATGCATAGAGTGAAAAAAACAGCCAAGGCATTCACATCACCAAATTAGGAAGTGGAAGTAAAAAAGAAATATACACGCATAAGGACATATCAAAGACTTGTGTAAGTGGCTATGTGAAATATGCAAGTCATATGGGGTAATTTACAGCACCAAGAAAAGCCAAGTTTTCAGAAGAAAGATGGATACCGATTCAAGTAGGTACTGTGTTTCAGGCTCCAGCCTTGTATCATTGCTCTTCCGACCACTTATTATTTCCAGAATGACTACGCCAAAGCTGTATGTGTCAACCTTCTCTGATAGTTGGCCATGGATTGCATACTCAGGAGCAGTGTAACCCCTGTTCAAATAGTAAAGTATAATCATCAGAAAAATAGGCTAGGTGTCCAATGTAATATTTGAAAGTTCAAACTTACAGTGTTCCTGCAAATTTAGTGCTGAGATGGCTATGATCATCAGGTAGGAGCCTTGCCAAACCAAAATCAGCAATCTTAGGCTGGAAGTCATCATCAAGAAGAACATTGCTAGATTTAATATCACGGTGTATGATACACACATGGAACTCTTCATGTAGATACGCAAGGCCACGAGCCATGCCAACAATGATGTTAAATCGTTGCTTCCAGTTAAGTGTTCCACGTTTCTCACCTGTTATACCAGAATATGTGAATGTGAGGTCATTACTTAAGAGGTGCAAGTCAGCACTGTCACAAGCTAATCAACTCAGTTTGCAAGATAAACAAAGTAATTGCCTTCCCAAAAACTTAAAACAACTTATATCAGACACACCATATAGGATATTTTCCCACATGTCAAGTAGATGAAGAAGCAAGAATCAAAGGAGCATACCGAAGAGGAACTTGTCCAGGCTACTGTTCGCCATATATTCATAAACAAGCAGGCATTCGGAACCCTTGCGAGAACAACCAAGAAGCCTTACAAGATTTCGGTGATGAACATTGCTAATCAACTTCACCTCACTTTCAAAATCTGCTTTGGCCCTGCTGGTTTGCATCACTGTCAATCTTTTTACTGCAACAGTTTTCCCATTTTTCAGCAAACCCTGTTAGAAAGACAGTTTTCAACAATCATTTTTGCAATAAACTAATAAAGCACTGCAAAAAGCAACTTGGTGATCAGTGATCAGAATGTTCTTATTCTGTTTTTCCATTCTGTAGCTTTGCCTTTTGTCTGCAAATCTTCATAAGTGGATTACACATTTGAAGATCACTATACCTTAAATACATCTCCAAAACCACCTTCTCCAAGTTTACTTTTCTCACTAAAATTATTGGTTGCAGCCTTAAGATCATGATAGTAAAAACTGGTTGGTCCTTGTAGTTCTGTTGCTCCAAGTATATCACCTAAAAGAACGTAACGACATATGAGGAAACATAGAAGCAAACATAGATTATTTGATTATAATTTTCCAATTAACTTTCCAACAAGTTAATGTGCAAAATAGGGCAACTCTTAAAAAATAGAGCTAAGTACTTGCAAATGCAAAACAAAAGTAAATGTTCATTGCTAAACTCCAATACATTAATAAATTATGTCCTCGTAAAATTAGGCAATTACTGGAGTTTCCAGGTAACCTGGTTGCTGTGAACAATGCTTGGACAAACAGAACCTGTCCCTACCAATCAACACTTTATATTTACTTGAATAGTGCTATACACAATAACAGAAAAAAGAAGACAATACCAAGAAAAAAATAGAACAAAACACATACAAAATCAAATGTCTGCAACATAACTAGAAATTATGGGATTGATACAAAGGTGATTTTTGACATTCTGAAATATGTATGTTCTCTGGTCACTTTATGCTTGCAAATTGTAAATATACGATCAAATTTATCTTGTACAAAAGGAGATAGTCACACTGTTCAAACAATAAGTTGAACACTGTCCTTTTGTGAGGGTAGATTTCATCATATTTTTGCATGAATTTTGCAGATGATCATTTGATAACATGATGCACATATGTAAAGATTTTGAGGTCACTTGAAGAGGCACAAGTAGGCAAACCCTAAGCTCAAGCACACACCCTTCCATGTACAAAATCCACTCTATTTTTCATATCACTAGAGCTATCTTTGTCCCATGGTGCGAAAATGGTCACTTTCACGAAAATTTACAGGCATATAAAGGAGCCTAATATTTGAATTTATCATTTTCCAAAATTCTTTTATATTCTGAAATTCTTTTTCCAGAGTATAAAGGCTTTGTTGTTGTTGCTGTAGTATGGAATACTACTTTCAAATTTATCATTCACTGCAGGACCACGTACCTTCACAAACATTTTCGTTCCTTTGACATTATGCTACAGAGGGGAAATCAAAGTATGTGGGCCATGACTATGAAAACATGTCTACTTCTGCCTTTGAAAAAAACAGAGAGGAAACGTTTTTATATTTGTAACCAACTGCAAGTATTCAGAGAATTCTGTAGGATGTAG
This sequence comes from Hordeum marinum, assembly GCA_022496015.1. Lineage (NCBI taxonomy): Eukaryota > Viridiplantae > Streptophyta > Magnoliopsida > Poales > Poaceae > Hordeum > Hordeum marinum. The sequence goes on along the minus strand of CM039672.1, from coordinate 211,253,342 downwards.
GTTGTCAACTGCAAGTAGTTACATACCCACATTTGTAACCAAAGGCAGTCTAGTTATATACCTGCCTTAATAATTAAAGGCAGCCTAACTATAAGGGAAATGATAGTGATCCAGGTAACACTGAAAATCTTGTGTATCATGCCGGCATCAATAGATGATTGATGACCATTGGTGATAAAGCTACGTACACACTGCATGTCGTCATCATCACAGGACAATAGTGGCATGGCATTGCAGATATTCTCATGAAAGGCAACACGGAAGTTACAAAATCACTTCACTACCCAAGTGACGATTCCACGATAAATGACAGCAACTTTGACAATGTTACTAAGATCAGATTAAAAACTTAATAAGGACCAAAGAGCTTTAAATTCACGAGAACAGCATTTACCTCTCCGAGGCTTCTGCAGCTTCCTAGACCGACGGATCCACAACAAAGCGAGTAACCCCAGAAGCAACAGGAAGGCTACACCTCCCAAAATTCCTCCTATGATGGCTCCCTTCCCACTTGATTTTCCTGAACCAAATCATGAATTGTGAGATCTGAACTGAAGACAGCTTTGAATTGGAAACCTTCTTTTTATTTGTTTTTTTGCAAAATCCAACTGTCATAAAAGTCCAAGCCAAACTGCCCTCTGGAGCTAATAAACATGCCTTTATACCTTACTAACAAAAATAGAGAACTTCAAAGTTCAAACTCACCCCAAACACTGGACTCCCAATGTATCAAAAATTCAAAATATGACCTAGGGGATCTAAAGCTGAGGTTTTAACTTATTTTTTCATGTATCACATAACTAATTCTCCATGAAGTCCTCAATTTTCTGCTTCCACACACACCCTATCCCAAAAGTTTTGCACATAATCCAGCCAATCGATGCAGCAAATGTTTCTAATCCCCTCCCTGGATTCAAACCTAGAAGCATTTTCATTGTTATCGATAATTGTATTTGAACTCAAGACCTTAGCTCCGATACCATGTTAAGCTTCATGCACTAGCCAACGTAACCAAAAGTCCGAACTGATGGAAAGAGCTAGTGCAATCCACATATACTATAACAAATTGATTTGTTCATCACAATAATTTTTAAGAGTTAATTCCATTTTTTACCTAAGTTTCACATTCTTCAAAACCTGGAGTATGTTAACGACTCACGCAAAACATAAGGATGAATCCGATGCGTACATGAGGTGAACTCACCAGAGCGCAAATATGCCGTCAGGTCTACGGTGGCATTAGCTGGGAAGAACCGCTTATCAGAGTACCTCATGAAGCATCCGGCGTCCACGGCGCGGCCGTCGGAATTGGGCGAGCAGCCGCCGATGTTCCTAGAAGCCACCTGCAGGCACTGCGCGCAGCCCCCCGCCCCGACCGTCTCCACACACTGCGCCATCGCGTACACGCCGGAGCCCGCGGCGGCCGCAGCAAGCCTCGGGGCGAGAGGCACCGCGGCCGCGAGGTCGCCGATCAGCGCCCGCACCGCGCCGTCGAAGCCGCCGCCTGCCACGGCGGAGCCATTGCAGAGCTGCGTGTTGCCGGGGAGCGTGGACTGGTCGAAGAAGGCCGCGCTCTCGTACCGTATGACGCAGCCGTCGAGGATGGCGCGCCCGCCATTGGCGGCGCCACAGGAGGCGCGGATGCGCGCCGCGGCGGCGTCGAAGCAGGCGAGGCAGTCCCTCCCGGTGACGTACGGGCGGCACTGCGCCAGCGCGAACGCCGGCGCGGCGGCGCGCGGCTCCGACGCCGTGGCGAAGCCACCGGCGGAGAGGTTAGCGCGGAGCTGAGCGAAGGTGGAATTGAGGGCGACGAGGAAGGCGGCCGTGGGCGTGGCGTTGTACTGGCTGCACCCGAGGTTGAGCAGCGTGGCCTGCGGGTCAGCGACGACGGACGGGGCCAGCGCGGAGGTGAGTGCCAGCACTAGGGCCGGAAGCAGCACGAGGCGAGCCATGCGGTGCATCGGCACCGCCGGCCGGCGGAGGGAAGGGAGAGGAGAAATCGCCGTGGCCGCTGGGTTTTGGACGACAGCGGCGCGGCAGGCAGGGTGGTGTGATGGGGATGGGTTTGTGTTGAATGGCGAAGTCCGGAAGTGTGTTGCTGGTGATTGGTTCGAGGTGGTATAAATATTGGGATGTGGGATAATCCTGTGACACGTCCAGCTTAGAAAAAGTATTATTTTATTTTCAGAAGCAATCTCACTCTTTCTTCAGTTCTTGTATGTCGCAGGAATGCCTTTATTTAATCACAACTTAAAACGGTTGAGCGTGTTTGGTGGCGTGAATGTGTTGTCGGCCGTTATTCTTGTGATCATCTGACACTCGTTTAGTTCCTTTTCTAAAAATTTGGCTGCTTTCCGTCAAAAATTTCTTGTTTAACTGTCTAGGGACTTAGAACATCTATAACCATATTCCGTAAATCCATCCCCTCAAACACGATATTTTTGTGATCATCTGGCATTCGCTTAGTTCCTTTTCTAAAAATTTGGCTGCTTCCGTCAAAAAATTCTTGTTTAACTGTCTAGGGGACTTAAAGCATCTATAACCGTATTCCGTAAATCCATCCCCTCAAACACGACGCGCGTCCGTAGGTATTAACCAACTCCTATTTGATGTTATGCATTCGAATACCTTATTTATGAACGCGTTTGGCAACCGCTTCAGCTGAGCTTGGCTAACTTAACTCTGACTCACATGAGGCTGGTTGAGCAAATGCAACCTCCAACTCAATAGCTGCAACATGTTTGGTTGATCGTATCTAGTTCTCACACATTAGTTGATGGCTTAGCACATCGTGTTGCCTATATTGTCTGAACTCACACATAAACATGTTCTTTGATTGCACACACGGTGTGAGGTGTGCTAACCTTGTACCGTAGCTATGTGGTGAGGTTACCTTACACATGATCACATCTACTACACCAACACCACAACACTGCAATGACGACGAATTACACGATGATGATGAAGTTCTTTACCCCTAGGTGTGGCGCCGCCTTGCCAACTTCAACCTTGCATGTGTGCTTTCACACATAGTTGGCGTAAGCTTCTTCTACCGCTTGCCTAGTCTTAAACCTTCTATGGTTGTTGTTGTTATACGATGCAACTTGTTCATTGCAAGCTTCCCATGAACTGTAAACCACTGGTGCCTTCCGACAAATATCGCATACCATTTGTCCTAGCAGTGCATAAAACAACAGTTGAAGCAGCAAGCAAAAGAACAATCAAGAAGCAAGCAATGGAGCGATCAAACAACAAACAATGGAGAAGTAGTAAGCATGCATGATCATAGCAAGTTCTAACCTAGCACTATTATGGTGTCATCCTACCACCACATCTAAAATGGGTGTCATCCTACCACCGCAAGTTCATGATCATCATGAGGGGTTAGTATATATCACCTCAACGAAATATATAGACCATTAAACAGTTTTCAAGCCCTAGCCACACAAAATATACGTCGTCATCGTCGTCGCCATCGTCATTGCCATCGTCATTGCCATCGCCATCTAGTAGTAGTGCTTGCCCAGTCAGCTCCTAAGCCAGAGCACCCTGTAAGCGCTTGCCATGGCAACAAACCCAACAACTTGGGCCTTGTTGTCTAGTTGTCACGCCCAAGATGCGGTCCTATCCTTATTTCGGCACGAGGGCCTCGACAGGGATAGAAGCGCATCTCGTCGTGTTGCAAGAATGGATATCATTACAAGTACATGTACAGAAGAGATGAGTATATGGAATTGGCTTACACTCGCCACAAGCTACATCAGAGTCACATCAATACAACAGCATACTCAAACGTCATATAGAAGAGCAGGGTCTGACTACGGACGAAAACAAATGACAAAATGACCTCCATCCTTGCTATCCCAGGCTGCCGCCTGGAAGCCATCCAAGATTGATGAAGAAGAAGAAGAAGAACTCCAAATCAAATCAAGCAACGCGCTCACGTCAAATCATCGCATTACCTGTACCTGCAACTGTTGTTGTAGTAATCTATGAGCCACAGGGACTCAGCAATCTCATTTCCAAGGGTATCAAGACTATTAAAGCTTAATGAGTGAGGTATGGTTAAGTGGTGAGGCTGCAGCAAGCGACTAAGCATTTATTTGAATGGCTAGCTTACTAGTACAGAAAGTAAAGTATGGTGGCCTACGCATAACGGACGCGAACTAGTAATGATCACTAACTGATCCTGAACACCTACTTACGTCAAACATAACCCCACCATGTTCTCTTTCGGATAAGGACTCACGAGAAGAGACAGTCACGGTTACGCACACAGTTGGTGTATTTTATTAGAGTTTACTTCAAGTTTGCTATGACAAGGTGTTAAACAAAGTATCCAAGTTTGCCACATAACCGCGGGCACGGTTTCTCGAAAAGATTTAACCCTACAGGGGTGCTCCAACTCATCAATCACAAATTAACCACACGCAACGGGAATAACCTCGACCACGGATCTCGCGATCATCCTAGGCAATTCCAAAGGAAATCTGACACCTCGAGATAGCCCGAAGAAGATCAGAGTTCCTCACTCAAGACATTCGAGAAAGGTAAAACAAGTTCAGCAAGGCCTCCCGACGTGTCGACGATCCCGGTAGGAGCCACGTATCTCGTTCTCAGGACACGGCGGATAAGCGACGCGTACAGTGGCCTGATAGAAATCTCACGAGTTGCCCCGGGTTGTCCCCGCATAGTGCTCTATTTTGGACCAGCACCAGCAGCACTGGCCCCCTTGTATTATGTTAAATTAATCCACGAGGGGGCGACCCTCTATGCTTAAAAAAGGTGATTAGTTTTATTATGATGGGCAAATGTAGTACCAAAGTTGGGCCTTGCCAGACAGGTTTTTATCCTAAAACGAAAATCAAGGGGGTCCCCATAACAACCCCGAGCATGTTATGAGCGTTCAATTATGGAACATAACACCGGTTCACAAGTAACTAGGACGGCAAGAGCGGAACAAAACACCGAGCAAAAGGCCAAGCCTTCCACCCTTTACCAAGTATATATGTGCATTAAATTAAATAGCAATAATATTGTGATATAACAAAAGAATGTCCATGTTGACACATGGAAGCAATTGCACCTGCAACTAGAAACGCTATAAGAAGGGCTGAGCAAGCGGTAACATAGCCAAACAAAGGTTTGCTGGGATGTGGAGGGGGTAGAGGCTTTTTCATGGCAATGTTGGGTGGCTTGTCAAACAGGTGGTAGGTAGCGAGACATAACGATAAAAAGACGAGACAACTAGCATGGCAATGATAGTAATCGTATCCAGGGAAATGTGTCATCTTGCCTGAGATCCCGCTCGGAAGAAGATCGAGTCCATGAAGAAGATGAGCCAACATAGTCGAACGAATCCTCACACTCCGAACGCTTTCGGAACTCCATCGGGAAGAAGCATTTTGAAACAAACAATCAACACAAGATACACCACAACAAATGCATGACATGATGCGCAAACAAATATGATGCATGTCCGGTTTAATATGCAATGCATGACAAGCACAACAATCAACTTCTACACATTAGGTGAAGCTCAATATGCAACGAGTTCCATATTGGCGAAACTTCACATTCGAATTATTTAGTTCATTCTTTTTAGGTACACGACAATATTAAATGTTGTTAAACATGGCAAGAGGTGAAGCACAAGTTCACCATCTATCTAGGCATCTTAAATGAGGTCGGAAACAACTTATAGTATTTCCAAAACGACCTCATATGTTAATTTCGAAATTGGTCCAGATCTAAACTAATCATATTATATTTTTTTTAAACAGTGAAATAAATGTTGCCATGTGATTCTACATGTTTTTCTAGTCAAGTTACATATATGGAACATCTCAAACGGAGCTACTGCCTAAAAGATATGAGCAACACAAGATGCATATGTCATGAATGCAAATGCATGGAAAATACAATCACAAACATTTCAAATCATGAATGCAGCAATTTATTATGAAACTATATGAGATTCTAAGAAAGTCTCATATGCAACACGTTCAAAACGGAGCTACGGTTCACCAAATACAACCAACACAAGATTTAGTTGAAATCTGCCCAAAACAACAACTTAGCATTTTGCATACATGAAAACAACAAGCTAAAAGATCCTAAAATGCACAAACTAAGCATGGGGCAGTAGTATATAACACACACTTTATTTCATCTTCATATATCATATTCAAAACATGCATGGATCACATGATAGGAAGCTCACAAGGTGGCTACATGAAAACAGTTTCAGACTTAGTGAAAATAGCAGTTTTTGACAGTGCAGTTTTTATCACGAAGGCATATTGATAGCAGTAAAACTATATGCTACAGGGCATATTATGGCATGAAACTTAACAGCATACTAAAGGACATTATCAACTACGAATAACTCCATTACACCTACCATAAAAGGGTTCTAGATCACTAGCAAAACACATGACAAGACAACAACAAAATATTACAAATTTCAGACTTAGAAATATTTTGGACCCTCAAAACAGCAGTATTTTATAGCAAGTTGTCAACAAGAAAATAACACATATATATGCATTTCTATGACAAGCAAAATGTCCAGGGGTTAGGACACATGTCAAAGGGCACATCTCATGTTCAAAATTATTTCAAATCATGCATGTATTAAATCACACGAAAATAACAAAAGGACATCATAGCAAAAATGATATGCACCAAAATGCTCAAATGACTAAACTAAATGCACAGGTAAATTACATGGATTATTCTACCCCAAAAACATATATAATATGCATAGGTCCATGTGGGAGAATAAGTCACAATTAATTATGCAAGTTTATGGCATAATTTATTAGCAAGGTTATTTATGCAAAATAAATGCAAACATCATGCCATCATTTTTATCTTGCATGAAAATGCGATAGTATGAAACCCACCAAATTCTACACATTTACATATAGGGTTCGATTAATTCAGGGCACGGTTAAACATATATGTGCAAATGCGAAATATGGCAATTATGTAAAATAACAGAAAATGGCATGTTAAATATTTTAAGCATGAATGAAAATGGCATATTATTAATCTACACATTTTTCTAAGCACTTTTCATATATAAAATATTTTTATACGACGTACGGTTAAATTAATTAAAACGTTTTTTTAATATGCAATTGGGCCTACACACGTAATAAATAAAAACGCGCAGGGAAGGGCTGGCTGGGCTCACCATGGGCCTTGGCCCATGTTGGCAGGCAGGAGAGGCAGCTGGGCTGGCTGGGGCGAGCTGGGCCTTGGCCCACCCGCGGGTCAACGCAAGCGGGAGCTCTCCCCGACCCCGTGCTCGCTCCCGAGCGGGGCAGAGCGCCAGCGGCGGCGGCTGCGCACGGCGGCGGGGCTGACGCAGGCGAATCCGGCGCGGAACCTCCCGAATCCGGTGGCAAGGAGGTCGGCGATAAAGCTCCGGGCGGCAGCGAGGCCAGGCGGCCGACGACGCGGACCTACAGGGGAGGAAGAGGGGCGAGGGGTGAGAGAGAGGAAGAGGAAGGAAGGAGAAGAGGAAAGGAAGGAGAGAGAGGAGCGGCGGCAGGGTTCGGCGATGACTCCGGCGAGGCTGGCGGCGGCCTCGGGGCTCCGGCGACCCTCCGGTGGCCCGGCGGTGCGGGGCCACGAGGAGCTGCGGGAGGCGCGACCACGGGCATCATGGGAGCTCAGGAGCTTCGCGACGCCGGCTGGTTCGGGCCCGGGCAGGCCTGGATCTGGGCCTGGGCGGGCCTGGTGGCTGGAGGGAGAGAGGAGCTGCGGCTGGGAGGTTTGGCACGGGATTCGAGGGGCATTATGGTTAGCTGCCAAATTAGGTAGGGGAGGGGGTCTACTTATAGTTTTAGGGGCTAGGGATAGCAGTTTCTGTCCGTTTTCGGACCGTTCGATCTCGATCGGACGGCCCAGAAGCGGAGGGGGCTACGGTGGCTGTGCAGATGGGCTAGGTGGGGAAGAGAGGGAGGTTTGCGGCCCGTGACACGTAATTTGAAAACACCGAAAACATCCGATAATAAACCGATGACCGCACTGCTACGGTTGACCGACGGGATATCAAACGAACTCGGAACGCGACGAAATACTACGGGCGGTCTACCTACAATATAACAGGACCGCACGCCAAGTTTCAACCCAATCCAAGAATATTTTTAGCACGCCTTTTAAAACATTTTTAAAACGATGCCACAGGCACGTGCATGTGTGGTAGGTCTCGAAACAGGCAACGACAAGAACGGAGAGAACTGGCGACTACTAACGAATGCAAGTTTTCGAAAACGGGTGACGATGCTATGCAGATGATGCGAATGATGCGATGATGAATGCAACAACCAAACGAAACACAGACGAGAATGGAAAGAAAGGGGAATCTTCTGGAGCGTCGGTCCCGGGCTGTTACACTAGTAGGTGGATCAGATCTGCCATGAGAGCCTCATCGGTGAATCCACCTTGCTCCATGACGGCGATGTACAAGTCAAGGTGGATGTCGAGGGTCTTGCTCTCGCTAATGGTCGTTGCCACCTCCTTCATAGACTCGGACGTGCTGGTGAAGACACGAATCTCCTTCTCCATCACGCCGCCCCTCTTCCTCTTCCTATCGACCATAGGGACATGCTCAAAAGGCTTCTTAGGGCCATCAAGGACTGCCTCTACGTCTGGGGTGCCTCGGAACTCCGAACAAATGGGAGAACTGAGAGCCTCAAAGGAGCCCATGGCATACTTGCCGGTTGCCAGGCCGAAGAAGAAGATGCGATGCATCTGGTTGTAGTTCTGGATGGGTGTATTAAGGAACTCAACATCCTTGGGGTGATCCTAAGAAAGAAGCGCAAGCGTGGTTAGTTGCGAGTAGGCAATGGTTGATAATGTGAAAAACAAGGGGGGTGAGCTAACTGCGACATGGGCGATTTAGTGCTTTGCCTCCAGAACGATAGAGAAAGTGCTCTGATACCATGAGGCATCGCTAAGGTCTCTGAGCTTGGACACTTGGATCTATCGAGCTCTCCACTTCCTCGGGTGGTTGTACACCTGGGTGGCATAAACCTCCTGGCCACATAACTCGAACACCTGCTTCACAATAGTGTTCAAGTGCACATCCTTGAAGCCCTTGTCAGTCCTAACCCCGCTAGAGATGAGCTCACACATCTTGTTCAGCACGAACATGGACATGAACGGCTGTCACTTCATGTTGTTCCCCCTACCATCCTTCTTGGCCTTCAGTGCAACGGCAGTAGAAGTGGCTAAGTAACCATTCTCATGTGACTATTTAAACTTCCGAACAGCTTGTCTTGGTTTTCTTGGGATAAATGTCTCTGATGAACTAGAAGGGACCGGAATTACCTCAATATCGCCCGCTAGATTGGATTCTGAGTCGCCCTGCTAATAAAGTGCGTCAGCAAAATTTAGTAAAAGAATGGCTGAAAAATTCAAGTTTTAACCTGAGAATGTTCTTCTAAAGATGACTCAAGGGGCGGGTCATCCTTCTGTCCCGTTGAAGGAGCAGGGGCCTGTGGTGTGACATTCTAGAAGCTAGAGCCCTACTGCAACAATATAAAACATAAGATAAGAAGATGGAGTAAGTAAAACACAAAGAAGAGAAAAATATAAGATAAGAAAGATCGAATACCAGAGGAGATCGATTTAGCACATAGAACGGGCCCAAGCCAGTGATGCTGCACTTCTCCTTTGGGTCAGCAAAAAATCTCTTTGTTTCCTTATTCAGGGCATCGTGTGACAAAACCTCAGTAGAAAAACGTTGAGCATCGTACGACTTGCCCGAGTATTTATACATAAGATTTTCTCTCACACTGACAGGTTGGATCCGCCACTTCAGCCAGCAACCAAAATCGATCCCGGTCAAGTCATGAGCGATCAGGCCCCTCAACTTTGTGCGCAGGGGCGCCATCAGATCTCTCTCCTCATCTGAAGGCCAACTCGAAAGTTTTATGTTACTGCTAAGCCGGTCCATTCTATAACCCAGAAGAGGGTTTTCTCCCTCAAGAGCGGTGTTCTTGCAATAGAACCAAGTTTTGTTCCACCCTTTTGGATGACTCGCCAGCTTGCAATCAGGGAAGAGTCTATTCTTCCTCTTTTGAATGGTGATTCCACCAAGTTCGCACGTAGTTCCATTCTTGTTCTCGGTTTGACGGTTCAAATAGAAAAATTCCCTAAAGAGGGTTACAATCGGTTCTATCTGCAAATGAACTTCGCACAGAACGTGAAATTGGAAGGTGTTGGTCATTGAATTAGGCGAAATATCCAGAGGACGGAGATTGAAGAAATGCAGTAGATCTCTGAAGAATTTTGAGCCGGGGGGTCGAAAGCCCCTACGTAGATGATCAGTAAAAATGATAACTTCCCCTTGTCGAGGCTGGGGGTAGGGCTCCTCTTTGGGAGCATGCCATTCAATATACTTACGAGCCGGCAGGAACCCTTGGCTCACAAGATTATCCAAAGTGAGTTTGGACTCTTGGGACCTGACCCAATTGCAAATTTTGGCATTCTTGGGTGCCATGGCGGGTCACAGAATAACTACAAAGGAGATAAGAAAAACAAACCGGAATATAACACAAGTCGCCAGTTTATGGACTGACCATAAGTAAGAAAAGCTACAGTCAATACGGGAAAAATATTCAAGCCGACAATAATTTAATCCGCCAGAGGAGCATAAAAGTGAGTCATATTTGCCTGGGACTTAGCAAAGATTATATGTGCAAACAAGTTTCTACCAGGATAACTGCTACAATGGATCTAGATAAATATAAGAAAAGAAAGGTAAAATATGTTCTCGCTGGTGGAGGAACCAAACTAGGGCAATTGAGACTGCCATTCAAGGCATCATTTTTAAATCTATTCATGAGAGATGATATGTGGAAAATACCACCGGGCCGCGGATATTACAAGAGTGAAAGGAGTTGTGGATATACAAGCGGTAGTTCCGACAAATACGAAGAACACGACATGAACACTAGCAAGCATCAAACCTTAAATGGAGATGGAATGTACTAGATCTGGTTGAAGACAAGAGGGAGACGACAACGCTTGTTCCGGCGATTGAGAAGAGATCTAGTGGCTTAAAACAACGCGTTTTGATTGGCGACGTCCTTGAGTTCCGGCGGTGTTCGACTCAAAGAGGAAGCAAGAGGAATAAGAAGGAGTGGAAAGTGCGTAACGGGTTGCACCATGAATATTTATATGGTGACAACCTGAAGAGGCAACTGACAGGCGCGGGAAACAAGGAGACGCAGTAAATATTGAAAAAGTTGATGCCTTGATTTTCAGGATACACGGATACGTGCAAAAGATCCATTGAGACGTCATCATGTCTTCTCTAAATTTCTGGCGGGTGACATCATAAGTGGATGGCATAGGGGAAATTACAAAGTCTGAAAGTGCCATAAGCTGACGTCTGGAGAAACTAAGAAGACACAATACAAAGGCGAAAGCTAAGCCGCCTGATGGAAGCAAAGGAGATTGACATGAACACGTTCAAATCAACCTGGGGCCTATTGTCGGGGATATGACCCCACGGTATAACCCGCCATTTAGGCCGGGTTAGACCATAGGAGACTTAAGAAGCATGTGCTCGATGGGTCATAGACGTGATGGGAAGGCATGCCAGAAGACTTACCAAGTAAGACGCCTAGCGGCCCAATACCTAAAGATGACGACTCAAGGCCCATGAGGTAGAAGATGCCAGAAGCTTTCCTAAACTTGGAGACAAGATAAGGTAGAATTGTAATAGGTCATGAGACACAATATGGCTCGAAATCTTGTAAACCCGGTGTCTTGACCTGCATATAAAGGTGAGCCCCTGAGGTCAATAGGCTAGGTTAAAAACTCTCGAAAGATAGGTTAGTGATTCCGCACCCTTGTAATCGAGATCACCATCAATATAGACACCAAAGCAGTACGTAGGCTTTTACCTCCATTGGAGGGGCCGAACCTGGGTAAACCCGTCTCTCATTCCTAATCAACCCCTTTGAGTTTACACACAGCGACGATGGCCTCACACCTAAGTGTTGGGGAACGTTGCATGGGAAACAAAAAATTTCCTATGTTCACGCAAGACCTATCCATGGTGATGAGCATCTATGAGAGGGAGAGTGGATCTATGTACCCTTGTAGATTGCTAAGCGGGAAGCGGTTAAGAAACGCGATTGGTGTAGTCGAACGTCTTCGCGATCCAAATTGCCGAGCATCCCGCGATCCAATCCTGATCCGTCCCGCAATCCAATCATGATCCGTCCCGTGAACTTGATCACGATCTGTCCCGCGAACTCGATCACGGTACTTCCGATCTAGCGCCAAACGGACGGCACCTCCGCGTTCAGCACACGTACGGCTTGATGACGATCTCCGCCGTCTTGATCCAGCAAGAGGGAGCGGAGAGGAAGAAGAGTTCTCTGGCAGCGTGACGGCGCTCCGGCGATGGTGGTGGAGCTATTCCGGCAGGGCTTCGCCTAAGCACTGTAGAAATCCGATCTAGAGGCGAAACTATGCACTGGAGGAACGGGTAGCACGCGGTTGAAAATTCTATGCAAAAACCCTAAAACCTCCAGTATATATAAGAGGGAGGGAGGAGAGGACTTGGTGCAAGGTCCAAGCCTCCTTGGTTCGGCTGAAGTGAGGAGGAGAGGAGGACTCCTCCTCCAATCCTAGTAGGACTAGGATTCCTCCTTTTTTGCCTTTTTCCACCTTTTCCCTTTGAGATTTTCTTCCCTAGCCACATAGGCCTTGTGTGGGAATTCCACCAGACCACAAAAGGCTGGTATTTATTCTCCCACAGCCCATGAAGCCTCTTGGGTCGAAATACCCCTCCCGATGGTCTCCTGGTACACTACCGGCACTCCCGATACACTACCGATTAGCCCGAAATTTTTCTGGCGACCAAAACAGGACTTCCTGTATATGAATATTTACCTCCAGACCATTCCGGAGCTCCTCGTGACCTTCGGTATCTCATCCGGGACTCCGAACAACCTTCAGGCCCCACCATACATAACTCTATACTACCGAAACGTCACCAAACCTTAAGTGTGCAGACCCTGCGGGTTTGAGAACTATGTAGACATGACCGAGACACCTCTACGGTCAATAACCAATAGCGGGACCTGGATGCCTATATTGGTTCCTACATATTCTATGAAGATCTTTATCGGTCGAACCTCTATTTCAAGGATTCAGTTAATCTCGTATGATGTTCCCTTTGTTCTTCGATATGTTACTTACCCGAGATTCGATCGTCGGTATCTCCATACCTAGTTCAACCTCGTTACCGGCAAGTCTCTTTACTCGTTTTGTAATACAAAATCCCGTGACTAAAACTTAGTCACATTGCTTGCAAGGCTTATTGTGATGTTGTATTACCGAGTGGGCCCTGAGATACCTCTCCGTCACACGGAGTAACAAATCCCAGTCTTGATCCATGCCAACTCAACAGACACCCTCGGAGATACCTGTAGAGCAACTTTATAGTCACCCAGTTACGTTGCGACATTTGATACACACAAGGCACTCCTCCGATGTCTGTGATTTGCATGATCTCATGGTCAAAGGAACATATACTTGACATGCAGAAAACAGTAGCAATAAACTGACATGATCATATGCTACGTTTGTAGTTTGTGTCTTGTCCATCACATCATTCTACTAATGATGTGATCCCGTTATCAAATGACATCACATGTCAATGGCTAGGAAACCTTGGCCATCTTTGATCAACGAGCTAGTTCACTAGAGGCATACTAGGGACATAGTGTTGTCTATTTACCCACACATGTAAGGTGTTTCCAATCAATACAATTATAGCATGGATAATAAACGATTATCATGAACAAGGAAATATAATAACAAACACTTTATTTATTGCCTCTAGGGCATATTTCCAACACTAAGTTCTCCTACGAGAACATCCGTCGTGATAAAACCACGACAAGTTCCTTGAGGATTTAGTCTCAAATAGGCGATAAACCTGGACTAGGGTCTTGCATGGTTAACGGTTGTGGCCAACACCCACGCCAGTGCTTCCACTTGAAGGTTGCCAAGATGCATGTCGTGCATATGGAGATAAGTGGTGGGAGCGTGTGTGAAGAAGTATACCCCTGCAGGTTTAATTCATCTATACTAATAGCCTCCTCCATAGATATGGACTACTTATAAAGCTTATATGGTTCGTAAACAACTTAAAGGGATACTCTAAAATGCGCAAGATAAGTGTGAATGATATGGATGGCCTTCTCATAGGGAGACGGGAGAGGAACCATAGTGGTGTATTGATGTGGTGAATATGTGGACGCGTGTGCACTCTCTCACCTCAAAGAAAGTACTCGTAGTCATAGTACAGGTTAGCCGAAAGTCAAAGCTAGTTAGTTGCAATTAAACTCCAGAACTCCGTTATTGATATTGATGCATATGAAGAGAGTTCTGATATAAGTCTTGTTAAGAACCTCTGTACTCACGATTGCTTAATTTATGTTTTTGCAGAGGAGACCTTAGTCTCACTGATGATTTCTACACGAAGATTGACGTTGACCGATTAGCTTGAGAATCCCAGACAGTGGTCAGGCTCCTTTGGGAGGGTCATTGTAAATTTTCAGGCTCCTCCAACCACTTCTAGTAGATGTCTGTATAGTAGGATCACTAGAATAGTATGTCTAGAGGGGGTGAATAGACTACTAGCACAAATATTAAAATCTACACAAGGTGCAAAGTTAAGTGTTGGCAGATTTTAGCAATTATAGCAAGTCTAGTGCACCCTACACATGCAAGTCATCAAGTATAGCAGCGGAAAGTAGAGACATTTCACATGCCGTAAAGAGTTGAGATCGGAAGATCAAACGCATGAAGGACACGAAGATTTTTCCCGTGGTTCCGATAGGTGGTGCTATCATACGCCCATGTTTATGGAGTCTTCAAACCACGAAGGGTAACGGTCACGAGAGTCCATGGAGGGCTCTACCCACGAAGGGTTCCACGAAGAAGCAATCTTGACTATACCATGATGGCCTACGTCCACGGAGGACTAGCCTAACTCGGGGTAGATCTTCACAAAGTAGGCGATCTCCTTGCCCTTACAAACTTCTTGGTTCACTCCACAACACGAGGTAGGAGGCTCCCAAGCAACACGTAACCAATCTAGGAGGCACCACCCTCCAAAAGGTAATAGGCTCGATAATGTTGATGATCTATTTGCTCTTGTGCTTCAAGATGATAGACTTCTCAACACTCAATCACTCTCGCACAGATTTGGCTTTGGTGGAAGAGATTGATTGGGTGGAAAGAAACTTGGGGAGGCTAGAGATCAAGATTCATATGGGTGGAATGGAATGGCATGATCTCAACACATGAGTAGGTGGCTATCTCTCAGAAAATCAGTTGGGATGAGTGGGGATCTGTTATGAGTGCTTTTTTTGCGAGTGAGTGGTGGTGGAGGGGTATATATAGGCATCTCCAAAAATCCAACCGTTACACCTTAAGTGACCAACTCGGTGACACCAAAGTATAAAACTCGGTGGTACCGAGTAGCCCCAAAGGTAGCAACATTTGAATCTCTATGAGACCGATATATAATTCTCGGTGGTACCGATCATATGTCCAATGGTCAGAAACCTCATCTCAATGAAACCAATCCAAAAAACTCGGAAATTTCGATTTTATGAATCGAGGCAACCGAAAGTTGGCAGCCTGAACTCGGTGGCACCAATGCAGAATTGATTGCATCGAATGGCTAGTGTTTGGCATGGGTTTGAATGAGTTTAGGAATCGGTGGGACCTAGTGGAAATAGTTGGTTTCACCGATTTTGGATATAGAAAGAATATGTGGAAGAGTTGTGGGTGTTTTTGGTGACTATCACTTGTGCGTGTTTGAGCATCTTGTTCACCAACAATACCTCACCCCTTTTTAATAGTATCGGCTTTCCTATGGACTCAAAGTGATTTCTCACAAAGTAATATGTAGAGTCATGTTCCCTGAAGCTTTTCCAATGCTATTCCTTCTCCTTATTATTCTTGGGGATACTCTCCACACTCCTTTTTGCCAACCCATCTCTCTCTCTATGGACTTTCACCTGGAATGCACTTGGTAAAAGTATTAGTCCAAGAGACAATGTATGTTGTCATGAATTATCAAAACCACCAAGGGAGCATATTGTGCTTTCAGTCTCCCCCTTTTTGGTAATTGATGACAACATACAATCAAAGCATCAATTTAAGATATGCATAAATATATGAAGACTTTGAAGGATACATGACTAATACAAGCTCCCCCTAGATGTGTGCAGTCCATTTTAAGGATAGTTGCTTTTGAATGCATGAACAGATACATGATAGGAAGGACATGAGAAGTCGTGTATATCTTGGTAATATGCATCAAATATATGAGAATGAAATGATTTCATGTTCAAGACTCACTCTTGCAAACAATATATGCAAGAAACAGGAGGTCATCTTGAACAAGAATATGATGCATATACTTACCTTGAGGTCCTTGAGCATTTAACTGTAGGAACACACTTGAGAAAATAATGTTAGGAACACAAGTGTATTTAATAGTGCAAATGCAAATGGAATCAAGAGTGCAAAGATATGGAGTACATAAAAGAAATGATTTCTTGAGAATGATATGTCTCCAAATAAGTTTAGAGTTTTCTCCCCTAGACACCAATTGTGACACATTGTGACACCAATTGTGAAAGTTTTCCTCTCTCCCCGAATCATAATATATAGTTATTGAGAGCGGGTAGGGCTCAAAAAAGTCTAATGAAATTTCAAATTCATTCTTCTCTCTTCTGCTTAAGAAGTGTTTGTGTGATAAAGGATCCTTGATAAGTTTTCTCCCCCTTTATATGATAAGGTTACACTTCTTATTTACATGATCATCTCTCCCCTAAAGCATGAATGCTTAGATATTTCCCCTTTATATATATATCTCCCCCTAGAGTATCAGTATATGCTTTTAAGCTTTGATATTTCTCCCCCTTTGGCATTAATTTCCAAAAAGTCCAAACAAGGGACAGATGAAAAGAATCATTGAATGGGTAGGGATCTTAGAGATATAGGGTCATTGAGAGTAATTGAGACAAGGGTTCCTTGAAAACAGTTTTCTCCCCCTTACGATCTGAAAAACTTTTAAGAATGTATCCACCTTTGATGTGGGGATCCTTTATTATTTGAGATTATATCTCTTGAAGTTTCTCCCCTACATCTTTGGAACCATTGAGTTGATCATTGGGTGAAGCAGACAAAGTGTATAGAGGTCGGTGACTCCGAGGCAAAAAGTTTGGTGGCACTGATATGTGTGTCTGCAGAAGGACTGTAATATCGGTAAGACCGAGAAGTTTTGATCGGAGACTCCCAGTTGGAAAACGGAAACTTGGCAACTTTGTCAAATGGAATTTTTCAAAGTGTCTCAAAGATTTGCAATGAAGTTTCAGACATATTTGCAATGAATTTTCATAAGGATTTGCAATGAATTTTCAGAAAGATTTGCAATGAACTTTCATAAAGATTTGCAATGAATTTTCAGAAAGATTTGGAATGAACTTTCATAAAGATTTGCAATGAATTTTCAGAAAGATTTGCAATGAACTTTCATAAAGATTTGCAATGAATTTTTAGAAAGATTTGCAATGAATTTTCATCTAGGCTAGAGTTAAATGGAAATGCAAAGAGCAACACAAGAAGGGTTCTCCATTTAATTCTTGTGACTAGATGATGGGTGGTGACTAGGTCACCTATATTAGAGTATATTGACTTAAGGAGTCAAGTAAGAATACTTGATCATAGGTCATACTCATTGTTAAGCTCAAAATGGGGTTACCATTTTAGTTTAAGCATTTTAATGTCTTCATACCACTTGAGTTGCTTTATCTCATGACTTGGAGTAAAGTTATATCAAGGATATGAGTACATACCTTTGAGTGATGTTGATGACGTAACTTGTAGGTGAACTTGATGAGGATGCTCGAAGTTGATGAAGTTCATCTTGAGTTGGGAGCAATCCTTTTTGTTTTCGTTCACTTTTCACCTACATAGGTTAGTCACGCAAGGAAGAACATGATATATCCAAATGACATGATACCAATTGTGAGTTGATACCAAATTGAGAAGCATATGTCAAGGATATGTTTTGTTGTCTTCTTCCTTTCTTCATCAAAGAGAGGTGTGGATACTTGGTCATGAAAAGATTGCTTAAGATATGAGTTGTTGGAAATCTTGTGGAGTGTTGTTCTTCCATGTACCAACAAAAGGGTTAGATGCAAGACAAGGGAGCATATAATTCCAAGATATATGATATACACGGTAAAGATATCATGGAATGGTTAAGTAAGCTCATCCCCTTGCATGCATCCGAGTGAGCTTAGCTCAAGTTTCAAGCATCAATGATGTTCAACTCACTCCTGAAATGACAAAACACTTTTTCATCAAGTGGCTTAGTAAAGATATCGGCCAATTGCTTGTTAGTGCGAACATGTTTAAGATCAATGTCTCCTTTGGCAACATGATCACAAATGAAATGATGTCAAACTTGAATATGCTTGGTCCGAGAATGTTGCACGGGATTATGACCAATCTTAATAGCACTCTCATTGTCATAAAGTAATGGCACATTTTTCATATAGATTCCATAATCTTTAAGCGTTTGTGCCATCCATAGCAATTGTGCACAACTTGATCCGGCAGCAATAAACTCAGCTTCGGTGATAGATAGAGATACCGAGTTTTGTTTCTTGAAGGACCAAGACACAAGAGATCTACCAAGAAATTGACATGTAGCCGAGGTGGATTATCTATCAACCTTGTCACCGGCATAGTCTGAGTCGGAGTACCCAACAAGATTAAATGAAGATCCCTTGGGATACCAAATGCCAAAGTTTGGTGTATGTATCAAGTATCTCACAATGCGTTTCATAGCCTTAAGATGACATTCTTTAGGTGCAGCTTGATATCAGGCACACATGCACACACTAAGCATAATATCAAGACGTGAGGCACATAGATATACCAATGAACCAATCATTGATCGATAAACCTTTTGATCAACCAGTTCACCCTCCTTAGCGAGATCATCGTGTAAGCTAGTGGGCATGGGAGTTTTCATACCTTTTGCACTCTTGCATATTGAAATTTTTGATCAAGTCCTTGGTGTACTTTGTTTGAGAGGTGAAGGTACCTTCTCTCGTTTACTTGATTTGTAGACCAAGGAAGAATTTTATCTCACACACAATAGACATCTCAAACTTCTCAGACTTCAACCTTCCAAATTTCTCGCTAAATTGTGAGTTAGTAGATCCAGAGATAATATCATCTACATAAACTTGGCACACAAATAATTCACCATTAGCTCTCTTTGTGAATAAGGTTGTTGAGGGAGTCCTGTATTAGGGGGTCCTCGGGTAGCCGACCTGTTGTGTACGGGCCGAACTATATGGGCTACTTGCAGAACACTGGACGATTTGAAGGCCCAGTTACCAGGATGGAAGCTTCAAGAAGCACGACTTGCGCTCCACGTTTGATATAGTAGATATGCATGTTTATCTCCTTGGCATGTAACTGACCATGTGTAAACCCTAGGCCTCCTCGGCATCTATATAAGTCGGGTTTTTTAGGGTATTGAGACAGAACAACTCTTTGGATTAGACATACGATCTCGAGGTAGATAAACTCTGTAACCCCTTACACCATCAATACAATCAAGCAGGGCGTAGGGTATTACCTCCATAGGAGGGCCCGAACCTGGGTAAACTCGTGTCCCCTTCGTCCCCCTGTTACGTCGATCCTAGTCTCACAATTCGGGACCCCCTACCCCACATCCACTGGTTTTGGCATCGACATTGGTGCTTTCAATGAGAGTTCCTCTATGAGCGAGATGGGATCGACGCCTCGCCTTTTCATCAATGAAGAGGTCCGCAACATGGACGTTTTCGTCCCTGGGCAGATCTTCTCCTTCGGCAACGTTGTGCTGCATGCTGGTTCCACCGGTCATCTAGGCCACGTTGAGAACCTCGCCCCTGATCAGGAAGTTAGATTTGTAAACCTAGAGTTTTCTTCGACTCTCGAGGCGACTTGTCACTAATCGGGCTCACGGCTTTGCCCGTAACCCCCAAGGACTGTGAGGCCTTAACCTCGAACCCCTCCGTCGGACACGCCAGTGGGGCCATCCATGGCGGCAGTCCGATCTCTAACCCCGGCCTAGCCATCAAGCCATATGACCGGACATGTGTTCCTACCAAACACTCCCCATGGGTGGGCTTCAAGGGGGTTGACTCCACGAGTTCTGAACAGCTGGATCCAATCGGGCCCTCAGCGGTCGACGGGGCCTTAGAGAAATTCTCATCGTTGAAAATCGCCGATGATCCAGCCCCGACCTATGTCCGGCCCGGTTATAGTTCGGATAGGGATAGATTTTTCGACCCACCCACTTGATAGCCACCGTCGAAGACTTAACCGACGTGCTAGATTGTGCCTCCGAGGAGGCAGAATACATGGATGAAGAGGACCGTTCTCCCACCCCCATTAACACCGGGAGTTGGACCGCCACTTCTACGTACGACGTTTACATGGTGGATACTCCTGCCACCAACGACGACAACATGCCTCACAATGACGGTGACAAATAGGGCAACGCGCCATCAAGGCGCCGTAAATTGCATAAGCGGTCCAAAAGCAAAAAAGGGAAGAAGAACTACTATCAGTAGGAGGGATGGTAATGCCCTTGCCGATCATGATCATCCCGATGTGCCCGAGCACCCGTTCGATGGTCCGGACGAACCCGCGGACCAAAACGACCCCGATACCGTCAAGGACCCCGAAGGCGACGATTACCTTCCCCCCGTCAAGGAGGAAGACCTACCAGAAGCCGATGACTTGTACATCCCTGATAACCTCGAGGATCAGGAAGAAATCAGGCAGCGGCTCATAGCAACGGCTTGTAGCCTGAAGGCCAAAGAGCGGCAACTCAAAGCCGAATAGGCCGACCTCACTAATCGATGGACGAAAGTCCTCTCAGCCGAAGAAGCATACGACACTAGTTTGTCAAACCATCCCAAAAGCTACCCTCGGAGGCGACTGTTGCCACAATTCGATGATGAGCTCACTGACACTCCATCTCCACATCGTACCGCATATGACGAGCTGGAACACCCTCCTCGTGGGCGTGACAGAGTGGGTAAAGACACCGGTTATATACCGGCGATGCCTCGAAGACAAGGTAAGGAGCCATTCAAGCCCAATGACCGGTTTGACCTGCGCGACGACTTAAATCACAGAGCAGGCCATACGAGATCCATCTACGGATCCAAAGATTACTCGTCGGATAGAAGGAGAGAATATAGACCATGGTTCGACCAAAATCATAGAGGCCAGGAACGCAACCGGTCCCATACAAACGCCGAATACAGGCGGGACATAGCTCGGGTCAGAGGCGCCGCTCACCCACTGTGCTTCACAGATGAAGTAATGCGGCATCAGTTCCCCGAAGGGTTTAAACACGTAAATATAGAACAGTATGACAGGACCACTGACCCAATTGTATGGATCGAGGACTTCCTCCTCCACATCCATATGGCACAAGGAGATGATCTCCATGCCATCAAATACTTACCTCTTAAGCTTAAGGGGCCAGCCCGACAATGGTTAAACAGCCTCCCCTGAAAACTCCATAGGATGCTGGGAAGACTTGGAAGACGCGTTTTGCTCTAACTTCCAGGTAACCTATGTCTGCCCGCCGGACTCTTTTGACCTCAGCAATGTCGTCCAGAAGCCTGGCGAGTCTGCCCGACAGTTCTGGATTCGGTTCTTGACTAAAAAGAACCAAATCATCGACTGTCCGGATGCGGAGGCTATAGCCTCCTTCCGGCACAATATTCAGGACGAGTGGCTGGCCCGCCAGCTAGGCCAGGACAAACCTTGGACTATGTCCGCCCTTACCTCCCTCATGACCCGCTTTTGCACGGGCGAAGATAACTGGCTGGCAAGACGCAGCCACAATTTTGAAGATCCTATGGCACCTGAAGCCCAGGATAGCAACTCAAAGCCGAAGCGCAATAAGAACAAATGCCGACACAATAGTAATGACGCCGATGACACGGTGGTTAATACCGGATTCCGCAACTCTCGACCGGGGCAGCGGAAGAAGCCCCCTAAAGGCAATCATGACAGACCCACTCAGCTCGAGAAGATCATGGACAGGACTTGCCAAATCCATGGAATTTCAGAAAATCCAGCCAATCACACACAACGCAACTGTTGGGTGTTTAAACAGGCCGACAAGATACAACCCAAAGACCAGGGCAAAAGTTCACGCAACAAGGATGAAGATGAGCCTCGGGGTCCAATGGGCGATGGTCAGAAGAAATTCCCACCCGAAGTCAAAACAGTGAATATGATATACTCCACCCACATACCTAAGAAAGAGAGGAAGCATGCCCTCCGGGAGGTCTATGCTGTGGATCCCGTAGCTCCGAAGTATAACCCATGGTCAGCATATCCGATCACCTTTGACCGACGCGACCATCTGACCAGTATCCGTCATGGGGGCTCGGCTGCCCTCGTCCTAGATCCCATTATAGATGGGTATCACCACACCAAAGTCCTAATGGACGGAGGAAGTAGCCTCAATTTGATTTACTCGGACACGGTGAAAAAGATGGGTATAGATCCGTCATGGGTCAAACCCAACAGTACTACCTTCAAGGGGGTGATCCCAAGTGTTGAGGCCCGATGTACGGGCTCTGTAACCTTGGAGGTTGTGTTCGGCTCGCCCGATAATTTCCGCAGCGAGGACTTGATCTTCAACATAGTGCCCTTCCGCAGCGGCTATCACGTGTTACTTGGCCGGACAACATTTGCTCGGTTCAACACAGTCCCACATTATGTATACCTCAAGCTCACGATGACGGGTCCCAAGGGGGTCATTACTATAAATGGCAATACTGAGCGGTCCCTTAGAACAGAGGAACATGCATTGGCACTGGCGGCCGAATTCAGCTACACAGACGACCGGCCAACTTCGGCATTCGTCGTTGTCGTGGGAACAAGTCTGACAGTATAAGTTAGGGGTACGAAAGGAGAGGGTAGAGTCCTAGCTACGGCGAGGATGTACACATGAATGTATGAGTTCAGGCCCCTCTCGTGGAGGTAACAACCGTACGTCTCAGTGCTCGGGAGCTTTTGTTGTGTGGAGAGTGTGAGTTATAGAGGTTGCGAACCCTTGTGCCAGAGGGGAGGGGCGGCTTATATCGAGTTCGCTGCCCCTCATAAGTGCGAGGCATCCAAGGGTTTGATCGTGTGTATAAAGACGAGCGTTATTGGTGGTAACGTACATGATAATTGCTACTAATGACGATTGGCCTAACGCTTGTCTGTTAGCCTCCCTAGGGTAGCTTTTGGTCTTTTGGCGCCGACTTGAAGTGAGGTCTTCCGAGTGACAGGTTACTACCAAGTGAAGGGATAAGCTTCCGAGTGGATGAATGTTGAGTGACTTGAGCACCCTGGTGTGTTGGGAACGTCGCATGGGAAACAAAAAAATTCCTACGTTCATGCAAGACCTATCCATGGTGATGAGCATCTACGAGAGGGGGAGTGGATCTACATACCCTTGTAGATCGCTAAGCGGGAAGCTTTAAGAAACACGGTTGGTGTAGTCGAACGTCTTCACGATCCAAATCGCCGAGTGTCCCGCGATGTCATCACAATCCGTCCTACGATACAATCACGATCCATCCCGCGAACTCATCACGATCCATCTCGCGATCTCATCATGAACCGTCTCGCGATCTTGATCACGGTCCTTCCAATCTAGCGCCGAACGGACGACACCTCCGCGTTCAGCACACGTACAGCTCGATGACGATCTCCGCCTTCTTGATCCATCAAGAGGGAGCGGAGAGGTAGACGAGTTCTCTGGCAGCGTGACGGCGCTGCGGCGATGGTGGTGAAGCAATTCCGGCAGGGCTTCGCCTAAGCACTGCAGATATCCGATCTAGAGGAGAAACTATGCACTGGAGGAACGGGCAGCACGTGGCTAAAAATTCTATGCCAAAACCCTAAAACCTCTAGTATATATAAGAGGAAGAGAGGAGGCTTAGCGCAAGGGCAAATCCCACTAGGAGGCTTCGGCCGAAGCTAGGGAGGAGAGTCCTCCTCCTCCTCCAATCCTAGTAGGATTAGGACTCTTCCTTTTTTGCCTTTTTGCCTTTTTTTCACCTTTTATCTTTGGGCTTTTCTTCCCTAACCGCATGGGACTTGTGTGGGACTTCCACAAGCCCACAAAAGGCTGGTATTTATTCTCCCACAGACCATGAAGCCTCTTGGGTCTAAATACCCCTCCCGATGGTCTCTCGGTACACTACCGGCACTCCCGGTACATTATCGATGAGCCCGAAACTTTTCTGGCGACCAAAATAGGACTTCCTATATATATATATATATATCAATATTTACCTCCGGACCATTCCGGAGCTCCTCGTGTCATCCAGGATCTCATCCAAGACTCCAAACAACCTTCGGTCACCACCATACATAACTCTATACTACCGAAACGTCACCGAACCTTAAGTGTGCACACCCTGCGGGTTCGAGAAGTCTGTAGACATGACCGTGTAACATCCCAAAATTTCATTTTGGAATGTTATGAAATATAGCTATGCATCCATCATCATCATTTCTTGAATACATGTATTGTTGAAATGTTCTTTCTAAATTTCTAAAAGCCTTTTCTATTTTCCTTAAGTTGCTTTCACCTATTTGAAATATTGGTAAAATGTTCAAAATAAGAGGGGAGTAACATGAAACTCCACACCAGGGTCATCTTGGTGATCTATTTGAACAAAAATAACCAGGAGTTATTTTGAAAATATTTGCAAAAAGGATTTAAAAACAATTAGGCAATTTCTGAAAATATTATTTTTTTCAAATTGTTCAAATGACAGAATAAAAATGTTCATTAAATAGCATTTATTATTCTGTTAATTTTGATATATAATAACCCTATATTTATAAACGGTTTGAATGTTTTAAAACCTTTTGAATATCGCTAGAAAATCATTAAAAGAAATGGTAACGGTTTCCTGTATTAAACGGGCCGGCCCAACGGCTTTAAAAGACGAGACCGTTATCGGTCGGCCGACCGACGCGCAACGGACGCCTCCTCTCTCACTGACACCGGGCCCCACGTTGACCGACCGTTGCTCCGCTCGGTCGCCTTTCTTCTTCCCCGCGCGTGCCGGAGATCCATCGCCGGCAGTTTCTTCTTCCCCGCGGATCTCTCTCCTCTCTCCTTCCCTGCACTCCCCGCACCCCCTATAAGTACCGGACACTCCCCGCATCCATTCCCCCCCCGAGCCCCTCTCTCCCTCACCTAGACGCTGCCAAATCTCTCGCCGGAGCCCCTGCCACCACCGGAGCTCCCATCGCCCGTGCCCGTCGCTCCACTCTCCCCCTCGCCCCACGGTTGCCACCAATCGACGCCGGACGTCAAGCGCCGCCGCCCGGACCACTCCGCAGCTTCCCTCGACCTCCGGAGCCCCTCACCGATGACCTCGCCACCTCGGAACCCGCCGGAGATCCCCTCGCCGGCGACCCCTTCCTCTGTAAACTCCCTGGACCGTCGGATCTATAACCAACGCATAGGATTAGAATAGTTTAAAACCCAAACCGGTATCCCCATTAGTTCGGTCGACCGCCCGTAACCCCGCTCGGACACCCCCCTTAGCCACTCACAGGCTGCCACGTAGCCCCTGGCCGTCCGATACTTTTCGGTTTTCTTTTCTGTTTTTGTTTTAGTTAACAGAGTGAATTCAAATTTTGTTTTTCTTATAAATTTTAATCTATTTAATGTTTTGAGTTGATTCTTTTTGCAATAGCTCACATTTTTCATTTAGTTTCACACTGTACTTGCTCAAATTTGAATTGAATCAAATTTTCTCAAATCATTCAAATCTGAATAACTAGAGTTTGAAAATAGATTTGGACATGAATCTTTTTGCTACTGTTTGGTATTAGTTAGGACTATCATCATGTTTAGTTTGAGGATTTTTAGGATGATCATTGTTAGTGTTTTAGCTATAAACAGAATCTGCCTAGTAATTTAATTCTGTTTATAGTTGTATAGTCTTATTTACTTAGTTTTAGTTAGTTTAACTTAGATTTAGTTTTAATTTGTTTAGTAGGTTCTGTTGATTTAAACATTTAGTGTTTTACTTATTGTTAATAAAAATATAAAATTGTTTAGTTTATTTCTTTGTTAATATAGGAATCACAATTTCTTTTCAAATAGGTTTAATTTGAACTAAAACAACTAGTTAGTAATAGTTTTCTTTCAACAAAGTTTTATATAATTTAATTCTGTTTTCTAAGACAAGTTTATTTGTAAAATTCTTTTCTGTTAAGAACATGTTTTGCTAATAAGTAATAAGTTTTGTTTTGCTCTTTTGTTAGTAAAACTATAGTTGTTTCATATAGTGTTTATCAAAACTTTTACAAACTTTACAAAAGTTTTCTCAACAAACTTAAATTGATTTTCTTCTGTTTATTAATAAAAATATTTTATTGTTTCCTTGCTTTCAACAATTGTTTTGGTTATTTCAAAATAGTTTTATTATGTTAGTAGTATTTTATCAATCACCTCCTAGTAAACAAAACTTTGTGTGTTTTCCTTACTTGTGATTTGTGCATTGTTTTGTCTTGACTGTTTACTAGTTCTTGATTGATGTTTGTGTGTTACAATATTCTGTTGTATGCTTATTTGAGTGCTTGTTTGCTTCGTTAGATTATCCGGAGTGCGAAGCTTGTTACTTAGAGTCCCACGAGTATGAAGATCATCAATCAGGCAAGTCACTTTGATCATGATTACCCATGTTTTATATGCATTAGTTCTACCATTTTCCCCAATTGCATGCAAGATAGGTTAGTTGGAAACTTGGTTACATTGTAGTAGTATCATGTGGTAGGTACCCCCTCAAACTCTTTGACACATTGGCCCCGGGAAACGTTGTTTTACCTTTTTGCTATGCTATTAGTAGACGGGGTTGGTTGTGTGATTCATGAGAGTTGAGAGGGTTAATAATATCAAGACCTACATAATGATCAAGATTTCAAGACTTCGAGTTTTCAACATACCTCTGGGTGGAGGATGGTTGAACGACACCCTAGAGAAACCAGTGGATTTGCCTAGGTGATGCTGGAGATGGCCAGTATTCACGCGGAAAGATCCACCCAGGCACAAAGAGATGGATGGGTGCTTCAAGACCCAAGGCTTACCTGCACAGCCACAAGTCATTATGGGCTCTGGCTTGGTTGGATATCGTGGTGACCCTGGACAGGCGGTGCTACGAGATGTAGAAGAACGGTAGGAAAGGATGGGCACCGTCAGAGTCGCAGGGAAACCCTTTGGAAGACCATGTTTTGGTCATCCATTTCTCAAACACCCTGAAGTGCGAGAAATTAAGCGGAGGCGACCAAATCTTGTGGGGAACGTGTGCAAAACTCTGCAGAGTACTCAAACCTAATCGATTAGCCGTGTCCACGGCCATGGACGACTTGAGCCAAAGGAACTGAAACATTCGGAATTCTCAACATAATTAATATGATGATGTGGGTATTAACAATTTGGGTATGAGAATTGGTTGGTGGAACCATCTCATTAATCAACCAACTTAGTAATATTCTGCTTAGCCCTCTCTTGATGTAGGAAAAATTGGCTTTACGCAAAAACTTACCACCCCACCTGCCATATAAGCATGTAGACTAGATGATTATCTTTTCACCCCTCTTTTGTGACTTTGCCGGCATATTCCATATGCTGACCTACACGGCTGCAACGTATCATGTTGCAGAGTACTTTTCCGACCAGGAGTGAGGACACGTTCTACGCTCGGTGAGATGCCCTTGGAGTCAGATGGACTCATCTACCTTCGACACTTCCGCAAGATTTAGACATTCTCATGAGTTGGCTTTCAGCCACTTTATTGTATTTTTTATTGTAATAAAGGACTCGATATGAGATTTCGATTAATATAATTCTATGTGATTTCCCTTTGATATATACATTGATGTACCGTGTGTGTACCAGCATGATCTTGGGATGGTACGGAAACACCGGAGATTCGACCTTTCAGGTCGGGTCACTACAGACCGGGACACCTCTATCGTCAATAACCAATAGGGGGACCTGTATGCCCATATTGGTTCCTACATATTCCACGAAGATCTTTATCGGTCGAACCTCTATGTCACGGATTCAGATAATCCCGTATGATGTTCCCTTTGTTCTTCGGTATGTTACTTGCCCGAGATTCGATCGTCAGTATCTCCATACGTAGTTCAACCTCGTTACCGGCAAGTCTATTTACTTATTTCGTAATACAAGATCTCGTGACTAACACTTAGTCACATTGCTTGCAAGGCTTATTGTGATTTTGTATTGCCGAGTGGGCCCTGAGATACCTCTCCGTCACACGGAGTAACAAATCCCAGTCTTGATCCATGCCAACCCAACAGACACCCTCGGAGATACCTGTAGAGCACCTTTATAGTCACCCAGTTACGTTGCGATGTTTGATACACACAAGGTACTCCTTCGGTGTTAGTGAGTTGCATGATCTCATGGTCATAGGAACATATACTTGACATGGAGAAAACAGTAGCAATAAACTGACACGATCATATGCTACGTTTGTAGTTTGGGTCTTGTCCCTCACATCATTCTCCCAATGATGTGATCCCGTTACCAAATGACATCTCATGTCCATGACTAGGAAACCATAGCCATCTTTGATCAACGAGCTAGTCTATTAGAGGCATACTAGGGACATGGTTTTGTCTATGTATCCACACATGCATCTAAGTCTCTGATCAATACAATTATAGCATGGATAATAAACGATTATCATGAACAAGGAAATATGATAATAACTAATTTATTATTGCCTCTAGGGCATATTTCCAATAGTCTCCCACTTGCACTAGAGTCAATAATCTAGTTCACATCACCATGTGATTCGCATTGTGATGAATCTAACACCCAATGAGTTATGGGGCTCGATCATGCTTTGCATGTGAGCTATGATGGCCCGGATTCCAACAAATGGTTAGAGGCCATGAAATCCGAGGAAGGATCCATGTATGAAAACCAAGTATAGACTTTGGTAGACTTGCTCGTTGGACGGCAGGTCGTCGAGTACAAATGGACCTTTGAGATGATGACAGACACTGATGGTAAATGTCACCATTTATAGAGCTCGACTTGTCGCCAAGAAGTTTCCGACAAGTTCAATTAGTTAACTACGATGAGACTTTCTCACTCGTAGCAATGCTAAAGTCTGTTAAGAATTATGTTAGCAGTTGCTGCATTTTTAATTATGACATCTGGCAGATGGATGACAAAACATTGTTTCCTTAACTGTTTACTTGAGAAAAGGTTGTATGTGATACAACCAGAGGGTTTTGTCAGTCCTAAGGATGCTAAAAGGTGTGTGAGGTCCAGCAATCCATCTAAGGACTGAAGCAAACATCTCGGAGTTGGAATATACACTTTGATGAGGTGATCAAAGTTTTGTAGTTTATACAAAGTTTAAGAGAAACTTGTATTTACAATAAAGTGAGTGGGAGTACTATAGAATTTATGATAAGTATATGTGGATGACATATTGTTAATCGGAAATAATGTAGAATTTCTGGAAAGCATAAACGGTTGTTTGAAAAGTGATTTTCAAAGGAAGACCTGGATAAAGTTACCTAATTGTTGAGCATCAAGATCTATAGAGATAGATCAAGATGTTTAATGAGACTTTCAATGAATACATACCTTGACAAGATTTTGAAAGAGTTCAAAATGGATCATTCAGAGAAAGAGTTCTCGCCTGATTTGTAAGGTGTGAAGTTGAGTGAAACTCAAAGCTCGACAACGGCAGAAGAAAGAGAAAGGACGAATGTCATTCCCTATGCCTTAGCCGTAGGCTCTATATTATGCCATGCTATGTACCGCACCTGGTGTGTGCCTTGCCATGAGTCTATCAAGGGGTACAAAAGTGATCCAAGAGTGGATCATTAGACAGCGGTCAAGATTATCCTTAGTAACTAAAAGACTAAGGAGATGTTTCTCGATTATGGAGGTGATAAAAGAGTTCGTCGTAAAGAGTTACATCGATGCAAGATTATCCTTTTGTATCTTTTGGCATTAATGTTATGAACATGTGTATTACTACGATCAAGATTCAACAAACCATTCTCACTGGGTGCATGATCATTGAAGGTATTATTCATGTAAATAGAATAACCATTATTCTCTAACTTAAATGAATAACCGTGTTGCAATAAACACGATCTAATCACGTTCATGCTCAATGCAAAACACCAAATAACATTTATTTAGGTTTGTCACTAATCCCGAAGGTAGAGAGAGCGTGCGATGTTGATCACATCAACCTTGGAAATTTTTCCAACACACATCGTCACCTCACCCTTAGCTAGTGCTTCGTTTATTCCGTAGCTTTCATTTTGAGTTACTAACATTTAGCAACCGAACCGGTATCCAATACCCAGGTGCTACTAGGAGTACTAGCAAGGTACACATCAATAACACGTATATCAAATATACTTCTATCGATGTTGCCAGCCTCCTTATCTACCAAGTATCTAAGATTGTTCCGCTTCAGCGACCGCTCTCCTCATAATTGAAGCACTTAGTATCGGGTCTGGGTTCAACTTTGGGTTGCTTCACTGGAGCAGCAACTGACTTGCTATCCATGAAGTTTCCCTCCCTGCTCCTGCCCTTCTCGAAACTAGTGGTTTGACTAACCATCAACACTTGATGCTCCTTCTTGATTTCTACCTTCGCGGTGTCAAACATCGTGAACAGCCTTGGATCATTATTTCTATCCCCGACATCTTATAGTTCATCACCAAGTTCTAGTAACTTAGTGATAGTGATTTGGAGAACTATATCAATCACTATCTTATCTGGAAGATCAACTCCAATTCGATTCAAGCGATTGTAGCACCCAAACAATCTGAGCACATGCTCAATGATTGAGTTCTCTTTCATCTTGCAGGCAAAGAATCTTGTTGGAGATCTCATATCTCGCAACACGGGCACGAGCCTGAGATCCAAATTTCAGCTCTTAGAACATCTCATATGTTCCGTGACTTTCAAAACATTTCGGAGCCTCAATTCTAAGCCGTAATGCATGACGCACTAAACTATCAAGTAGTCATCAGAACATGCCTGTCAGATGTTCACAACATGTACATTCGACGCTAGAGGGGTTGGCGCACCAAGCGGTGCATTAAGGAGATAAGCCTTCTGTGCAGCAATGAGGACAATCCTCAGATCATGGACCCAGTCCACAATATTGCTACTATCATCTTTCAACTCTATTTCTCTAGGAACATATAAAAATTCAAGGGAGCTACAGCGTGAGCTAGTAATCTACAACAGAATATTGCAAAGACACTACTGACTATGTTCATGATAATGAGTTCAATTAATCATATTACTTAAGAACTCCCACTCAAATTGACATCCCTCCGGTCATTCGAGTGATACATGATCCAAATTCACCAACTCAAGTCCGATCATCACGTGAGTTGAGGTGGTTTCAATGGTGAACATCATCATGTTGATCATATCTACTATATGACTCATGTTCGACCTTTCAGTCTCTTGTGTTCCGAGGCCATGTCTGTACATGCTAGGCTCGTCAAGTTTAACCCGAGTGTTCTGTAGGTGCAACACTGGCTTGCAGCCGTTGTATGTGAACGTAGAGTCTATCACACCCGATCATCATGTGGTGTCTCGACACAACAAACTTTCGCAATGGTGCACACTCGGGGAGAACACAATTTATCTTGAAATTAAGTGAGGGATCACCTTATAATGCTACTGTCGTCCTATGCAAAACAAGGTGCATAAAAGGATTAACATCACATGCAAATCATAAGTGACATGATATGGCCAAGAACTTGTGCTTTTGATCTCCATCTTGAAAGCACTAGCATGATCTCCATCATCACCGGCATGACACCATGATCTCCATCATCTTGATCTCCATCAACGTGTTGCCATCGGGGTGGTCGCGCCCACCATGATTCTACTACTATTGCTACCGTTTAGCGATAAAGTAAAGCATTACATCGCTCTTAATGATTGACACGCATGTCATACAATAATTAAAAGACAACCCTATGGCTCCTGCCGATTGCCGTACTCATCGACATGCAATTCATGATATTCTATACAAACATGATCAACTCATAAATCACATATATCTCATCATGTAATTGGCCATATCACATCACAACATACCCCGCAAAAACAAGTTAGACGTCCTCTAATTGTTGTTGCATGTTTTACGTGGCTGCTACGGGTATCTAGCAAGAACAATTCTCACCTACGCAAAAACCACAATGGTGATACATAAGTTGCTTTTCAACCTTCTCAAGGACCGCCTTTGTCGAATCCGATCCAACTAAACTAGGAGAAACAGACACCCGCCAGCCATCTTTGTGCAACGAGGTTACACGTCAGTCGATGGAACCGGTCTCTCGTAAGCATATGAGTAAAGTTGGTCCGGGCCGCTTCATCCCACAATACCGCTGAACCAAAACACAACCAAGGGAGGAAGCAATCTAGGCATCAACGCCCACAAACTCTTTGTGTTCTACTCGAGATCTCATATACACATAGACCTAGCTCATGATGCCACTCTTGGGGAACGTCGCATGGGAAACAAAAAATTTCCTATGTTCACGCAAGACCTATCCATGGTGATGAACATCTGCGAGAGGGAGAGTGGATCTACAGACCCTTGTAGATCGCTAAGCGGGAAGCATTAAGAAACGCGATGGGTGTAGTCGAACGTCTTCGCAATCCAAATCGCCGAGCATCCCACGATCACATCACGATCCGTCCCGCGATCCAATCATGATCCGTCCCGCGAAATCATCACGATCCGTCCCGCGATCTCATCATGAACCGTCTCGCGATCTTGATCACGGTCCTTTCAATCTAACTCGATGACGATCTCCGCCTTCTTGATCCAGCAAGAGGGAGCAGAGAGGTAGATGAGTTCTTCGTCAGCGTGACAGCGCTGCGGCGATGGTGGTGGAGCAATTCCGACAGGGCTTCACCTAAGCACTACAGAAATCCGATCTAGAGGAGAAACTATGCACTGGAGGAACGGGCAGCACGTGGCTAAAAATTCTATGCCAAAACCCTAAAACCTCTAGTATATATAAGAGGAAGAGAGGAGACTTGGCGCAAGGGCAAAGCCCACTAGGAGGCTTCGGCCGAAGCTAGGGAGGAGAGTCCTCCTCCTCCTCCAATCCTAGTAGGATTAGGACTCTTCCTTTTTTGCCTTTTTTTCACCTTTTCTCTTGGGCTTTTCTTCCCTAACCGCATGGGCCTTGTGTAGGACTTCCACCAGCCCACAAAGTCTGGTATTTATTCTCCCACAGCCCATGAAGCCTCTTGCGTCGAAATACCCCTCCCGATGGTCTCCCAGTACACTACCGGCACTCCCGATACATTACCGATAAGCCCAAAACTTTTCTGGCAACCAAAATAGGACTTCCTATATATCAATATTTACCTCTGGACCATACTAGATCTCCTCGTGACGTCCGGGATCTCATCCAGGACTCCGAACAACCTTTGGTCACCACCATACATAATTCTATACTACCGAAACGTCACCGAACCTTAAGTGTGCAGACCCTGCGGGTTTGAGAACTATGTAGACATGACCGAGACACCTCTACGGTCAATAACCAATAGCGGGACCTGGATGCCCATAATGGTTCCTACATATTCTATGAAGATCTTTATTGGTCAAACCTCTATGTCAAGGATTCAGATAATCCCGTATGATGTTCCCTTTGTTCTTTGGTATGTTACTTGCCCGAGATTCGATCGTCGGTATCTCCATACCTAGTTCAACCTCGTTACCGGCAAGTCTCTTTACTCATTCCGTAATACAAGATCCCGTGACTAACACTTAGTCACATTGCTTGCAAGGCTTATTGTGATGTTGTATTACGGAGTGGGCCCTCAGATACCTCTCCGTCACACGGAGTAACAAATCCCAGTCTTGATCCATGCCAACCCAATAGACACCCTCGGAGATACCTGTAGAGCACCTTTATAGTCACCCAGTTACATTGCAACGTTTGATGCACACAAGGTACTCCTTCGGTGTCAGTGAGTTGCATGATCTCATGGTCATAGGAACATATACTTGACATGCAGAAAACTGTAGCAATAAACTGACACGATCATATGCTACGTTTGTAGTTTGGGTCTTGTCCCTCACATCATTTTCCCAATGATGTAATCCCGTTACCAAATGACATCTCATGTCCATGACTAGGAAACCATAGCCATCTTTGATCAACGAGCTAGTCTATTAGCGGCATACTAGGGACATGGTTTTGTCTATGTATCCACACATGCATCTAAGTCTCCGATCAATACAATTATAGCATGGATAATAAAAGATTATCATGAACAAGGAAATATGATAATAACTAATTTATTATTGCCTCTAGGGCATATTTCCAACATGGTGAATACAGTCGGAACTGCTCTTGTAATCTTTATGTACTTCAATATAGTGTCCTTAGGTAGGGTATGTGGGTCAGGGCTAGGACCCTACCCCAGGTACATATCCTCGTATTAGCTCTCAAATGGATCAAGGTTAGAATGGTGAAGGGGGGTATCGATGCCAGTTCTGAAAAGGCACCAAATCTTCCGAATGAATTTAGGGGCTTCAACGAAACTTGCGTCGACTGAACTCTTTGTCATTCGCCCGGATTGATTCTGTCTTGAAAATGTCCGTGTGAATTCTGAGTGTCAATTTTGTTCCGGGTGACCTAAAGGGATCTTTGGATGCGATGGTCGCTCTGTCAGGCCCGGATTTTGCAGGATACGAAAATTTGGGAAGCGCGCACGTCTGCGATGATGATGCCACGACTGGGGCGAGTGGGGGGCATCACGCCTCGATTCGCCACGTACTGGGCAGCGTATGTGGTCAGGATATGCAGGGATCTAATGGGCCCACGAGTCAGCAAGACACTCGACGAGGTATAAATCTCGAAGCGCCTCGGTCTGGACAGTACTTTTCCCCCAAATCTCCTCTCTCCCTCCACCTTCCCTACTTCCAACGCACCACTCTGCTCTGCTCCGACGAGCCCCGCCGCCGTGATGACGAAGGGAACGACCGAGTAGCTAGAGCGTGCCAAGAAGGGGGTTGCGAAGGGCAAGGCCAAGAAGCCATCGACCGCATGGTTAACTACGCTGCCGGGGTGGATCCAGGGGGATTTTCTCCCATTGACGGTCACTGCCGCAGATGTCGAGAATCTCGTCGTCGACGAGCTCGTGGCGGATGGTTCCTGGAGGCTGCGGAGGGAGAGCCCGAGCCGGAGCCGTGTGAGGGGGAATGGGTCCTTCTCCTCACCCATGTCGAAAGAGGTTTCTCCATGCCCCCTCATCCATTTTATCGAGGGTTTTTGAACTTCTTCGGAGCTCAGCTCCATCACTTTCCTCCGAACGCCATTTCCTATCTGTCTGCTTTCATCACTCTATGCGAGTGATTCTTGGGTTGCTCTCCCCACTGGGGTCTGTTCAAACACATTTTCACTATCAGATCTCAGTCGATCAAAAAGGCCCACCTGAGGATGGTAAAACTCATGTAGTCCAGTTGTGTGGGGGGCTTAGGAATCCAGAAGGGAGCCCGAAGTTCTTTTCCTTCCATGACTTTCCCCGAATCGGTTAGAGGTTGGCAGTCGACATCGTTTTATTGCAAGGATATAGCTTCTCCCAATATGCCGAATGGTCTTTCCCCTTTCACATCAGATCGTCCTACCATTCCCAAGTCCATGAAAGTGTCGGTGGGAGAGAAATTCCAAGTGGTAATCCTGGTGGACGCCGTAGTGAACCTTATCCGTGGCGAAGTGACTGGTATGGATCTCCTGGAGACATTCCTTAGTCGACGGATCCAGCCGCTCCAGGCAAGGGACCACACTATGTGGCATTATGCAGGCCCCAAGGACTCGACCCGGACGCACCCGAAAGAGGTTTCACAGAAAACTATCGAGCAATGGCTTCGAAGCATCACTGGGGCTTGCGACAATCCCCGAGGGGGGCAAGAGGATCTGTCCTTACTCTGCTGAGAATCCATCAAAGAATCTGGTAAACTTTGCGTTGTCGATTGTCATATTACTTTGTCGAGTGATTGATTGATATGTTGACTGACTTCATTGTTTGAATCCTGCATGAGTGGACGCACATGCACTCGCCCATGCCCAAGGGGAACCATCCTGAAGATGGTGGGGAGAGTGAGGGTAGCAGCATGGACGTCGACTACGCCGATGACAGCGAAGATGAATATGAAGCCTCTGGCGAGAATGAGGAAGAAGTCGAGTCTCCTTCACGCACCGAACATCGCTCCAAGTCGCATCAGCACCCTATGGCTGTCGTGGGTAAGACCTTGGTTTCGAGTGAGAGGAACCCGAAACGGGACCGGACCTCGACTGTCGAGTCGAGTGAATGAGCCGCGAAGCAGCCTAAGCCCAACACAGCAAAACCTCGCAAAGCTCTGCCCCGCATGAAGATGGTTGTGCCCGTCGTCTCAACGTAAGTGTTTGCTTTCGTCTTTCACTGTCGACTGTGACTTCAAGTTCTTGCTGACTGAGTGCAATTTGGTCTACCAGTGCCGCCACCTTAGTGACATCGCCTCCACGGAACGGAGAGGAGCAAATGGATGTGGATACAGCTGACGCGGCCACTTGCCACAGGGGTAAATAAATCTTCACTCAACTCTGTTTCTTGAACATGATTCGTCGATTGCAAGAGTTAACGTTGCCGATTGATATTTGTAGAGATCATTCAACTAGAAGATGATGAAGAACAACCTCGAGGTACGGGGGTGAAGGCAAGGCCTTAGGCACCCCGCGCGTACGCGCCCGAAGAACACCGTCAGCAGAAATGCCACAGCGGTCGACTGCTTGATCATCCCAGGGGATAGGTGACTCGTCATGAGCCAGAACTGAACTCGTGATTCCGTTGTCGAGTGCTCCACCAGCTGCTTCAACCATCATGGCATCGACTCCAATTGCACAGCCTCAGACTACCCCGACTACTCTAGCCGCAACATCACTCCAGCCGGTGATTGCCTTTCCTCCGCACCATGTCCTGGAAGACCAAACTGGGGCCGCGAAGAAAGCCATGATCCAGGCAGAGCAAATAATGTTGTGCACCAAGGAGGCATATGAGGCCAGCAAGCTGGCTTATGATGCTAGTGCGGTGCTTCGTACCAACGTCCGAGTAAGTGCGATTGTAAGTGCATTTCCGATTGAATTCCTGTCTTCTTTGACTGGACACCCACTGGGTGTCTTCGTTCCGTTGAATATTCGTAAGTTCTCTACTCGAATAGATTAGGTATTAGTCGAGTAAATTTTGGTCCAATGGGGGCACGGTTAGTGCACCCACTGGGTGTAGTCCCCGAGACCGCTGTCGAATGACAAAGACATCGACAGGGGTCTTAGTAACAGACGATTTTCATATGCTTACGCATGGTGTTTTTTGTTCTGTCACTCGACAGATCGAGTGTTGGAAGGTCCAGTGGGGGCATGCCAAGTGCACCCACTGGGTGTAGTCCCCGAGACCTCCGTCGAGTGCTTGCACTGGCGGGGGTCTGATAGAGACCATCTTGTACTTGGACAGGGCAGACCTTGTCGAGTGCTTTTAGCTGTACCACTTTGAAGCTACCTTGTAGGTTTCATGGACATCATTTCATCAACCATGATATGACGCTACTTCAGGGGTGCGGGGTGGGGTGGTGGGCCCTTCAAGGGCCACTCGACGGATCGAGTGTTAGTAGGTCCAGTGGGGGCACGCTGAGTGCACCCACTGGGTGTAGTCCCCGAGACCACCGTCGAGTGCTTGCACGGGCGGGGTTCTGATAGAGACCATATTGTGGTTGGACAGGGCAGACTCCGTCGACTAATGTAAGAACCAGTGGGGGCACGCTGAGTGCACCCACTGGGTGTAGTCCTCGAGACTACTGTTGATCGTTGACGATGAGTAGTAGTCTTAAGAAATTGAACTGAGGGTTCTTTGTCGTACATGGAGTACGTTTGTCACTTGACGTGTTGAGTGGAATCTTTTCCTTCAGTTCTTCCTCTCATGAATGCAGGTTTCATGGATGTTATTTCCATCAACCATGATATGACACAGGTTTCATGAACATCATTTCATCAACCATGATATGACGCTATTTCAGGGGAGGGGTTGGGCGGGCACCGCCATCCAGTCGACTGTTCTTAACATTCTTCACTCGAGAGTGGAGGAATTTCCATGTCGACTGACCTTGTTTTTTGTTGATTTTAGAGAGCTTGTGAGCTTGGCACTCAGTACAAGGACCTGGAGGAGGAAAGGAACCAGCTACGACTGGATCTGGAGGTCTCAAAGAACATCTTGGAGCGTTCACGGACTGAATTGAAGACTCTGGGAGATAACTTTAGTCGACCCAATGCATTCTTGCTCTCACTTTCCATCCTTTGAACCGAGTGCTCTCACTCGAACAGATGTATGTGATGAAAATCGTCGACTCCAAGCGAGACTCAACAATGCTATTTCTTTAGATACCATGAAGAAGGCGCTGGAGGTCAAAGACATGGCGCTTGCTGATGCCCAAAAGACGGCGAGGGAGAAGACTGAAGCCGCCGAGAATAAGCTGGCTGCTGCCAAGAAGATAGAGGAGGAGACCTCCAAGCTGAAACTGGAACGGGGTGAACTCATCAAGAAGACCGAGCAGCTGACCAAGAGGGGCAATGGCTTGGAAAAGCACTTGGGGGATTTTGCGAGAAAGATGTACATCATGCTCGATGGTAATTTCCCTTGTCAAATGAATTTCTTCAATTCCACCGATTAAAAATGTGATCATTTTCCCATTCCTTCTTTCATGTAGAATTCTGCCAAGACTTCGAAAAAGAGACCGAGGAAATCGAGCCCAATCTAGATCCCACCAAGTCACTCATTGGTGATGTCGTGGCCATGAACATGTTCCGACTCAACGTTCGACTTCAGGGTGTCCAAGCATATATCCTTTGACTGAAAGCTGCGCTGGAGAAGATCGACAAAGAGTTGTGGCCCAAAGACACCCTTTAGAATGATCTTGCATCCATGATGGCTCGTCTCAACGACATCCCCAGTCGAGTGCAAGCTTGGAAGTAGTCAGCCGCTCGATGTGGAGCCGATGTGGCGCTTTCCCTTGTCACGGTCCATTGTAAGGAGGCAAGGGAGGACAAGTTGAACGATCTCCGAGTGATGAACACGAAGAAACTTCAGTTCGAAGACTTCATGGAGACCTTCATTGAAGCAGCCACTAGGATTGCAGATGGGATCAACTTGGACACCTTCGTCGAGCCAGCAAGTCCGTCTGGCGCTTGAAAAACTTGATTCTCAGAGAATACTTTATTTGCCTCGAAATGCTGAGTGAAAATGTATCAGTCGTAAAACTTCATTCAGGCCTTAAGCCTGTGCACCTTTGCTTGCGCACGAAACCTTTATCTGTGCTGACACATTTGGGTTTATCCGTATTTGGTTTTCAATCATTTGTTTGATTGAATTTGTTTTTAACTTAGGCAAAAGCTGGTTCGCAGCTAAGCCCTCAAGTGTGAGGATTTCTCAACACTCGGGAAAAATTGGTTCGTAGCTAGTGAATAGATAGTAATCCACTCGGAATTTATTTCTAACTTAGGCGAAGGCTGGTTCGCAGCTAAGCCCCCGAGTGTGAGTATTGCTCAACACTTGGAGAAGTTTTGGACTTAGATGAAGACTGGTTCGCAGCTAAGTCACCGAGTGAATGGTCTGCTATCCGCTCGGCAGGGTTTTCAACTTAGGCGAAAGCATGTTCGCGGCTAAGCCCCCAAGTGTGAGGATTTCTCAACACTCAGAGAAGTTTTGAACTTAGACAAAGACTGGT
The DNA here is from genome assembly GCA_022496015.1 of Hordeum marinum. Taxonomy (NCBI): domain Eukaryota; kingdom Viridiplantae; phylum Streptophyta; class Magnoliopsida; order Poales; family Poaceae; genus Hordeum; species Hordeum marinum. The sequence continues at coordinate 211,213,356 of CM039672.1, read as the reverse complement.
TCGCAGCTAAGTCACTGAGTGAATGGACTGGTATACACTCAGTAGGGTTCTCAACTTAGGTGAAAACATGTTCACAGCTAAGCCTCCGAGTGCGAGGATTGCTCGCCACTAGGAGTGTTCCCAAGTGAGAAATTGTATGATCGGAATCGATAAAAGACTACGAAAGTCATGCTTGCACAAATGACATTATCTGAAATACTTTTATTACATCAACACCACTCTATTTTTTGGTATAGAAACGTCAGAGCAGGTATGCATTCCAGGCTTGCGGCTCATCAATCTGCTTCTTGAGATTGTACAGGTGATAAGCTTCGTTGTTCAACACCTTGGTGACGACAAAAGGACCCTCCTACACCGGAGTGAGCTTGTGGGGTTGCTGTTGATCCACTTGGAGCACCAAGTCACCCTCATGAAACAATTGACTCTTAACATATTTCGCATGGAAGTGTTGCAGATCTTGCTGATATGTCGCGGTTCGGATCAAAGCCATCTCTCGCTCTTCCTCTAGGAGATCTACGCCATCCTGTCTTGCTTGTTTAGCTTCAGCTTTACAATGAAGGTCCACTTGAGGAGAATTGTGAAACAAATCACTTGGCAGGATAGCTTCGTATCCATAGACCAGGAAAAAAGGAGTTCGTCCAGTCGACCGATTGGGTATTGTTCTCAAGCTCCATAAAACAGATGGCAACTCTAACACCCAGGCTCCGATAGCATGTTCTAGGTCCAGCATGAGACGAGGCTTCAGACCTTGTAAGATGAGGCCATTAGCTCGCTCGACTTGACCATTGGTTTGAGTATGTGCAACATAAGCATAATCGACTCTAGTGCCTTGAGAAAAACAGAAGTGTATGAACTCTTCCGAGTCAAAGTTTGTGCCATTGTCCGTGATGATGCCGGGGAACTCCATACCGGTAGATTATTTCTCTCATGACCTTGAATGCAGTACGAGAGTTCAATTTCTTTATTGGCTTGGCCTCAATCCACTTTGTAAACTTGTCGACTGCAACAAGCAAATGAGTAAACCCACTCTGTCTAGTCCGAAAGGGACCAACTATATCCAGATCTCAGACAGCGAATGGCCAAGCGAGGGGAATAGTCTTCAGAGCGGACACATGTTTGTGAGATAAGTTTGCATAGAATTGGCATCCTTTGCAGTGATCGACAATGTCCTTGGACATCTCATTGGCACGCGGACAGAAGAAACCAACTCGATATGCTTTAGCGATGATTGTCCATGAGGATGCATGATGGCCGCAAGTTCCCGAGTGGATTTCATCTAGGATCATTCGACCCTCTTCAGGGGAAACGCATCGCTGCGTCACACCGGTCATGCTTTCTCTGAATAGCTGATCTCCGATCACAGTAAAAGCTTTCGATCTGTGCATGATCTGTCGTGCTTCAGTCTCGTCTTCAGGAAGTTCCTGCCTCAGGATATATGCAATATAGGGACTGTCCAATCGGGTGTGATGACCAGAATCTCCATGACCAAATCAATAACTGCAGGAACATCAACCTCAGTCGGGTTAGAGGGGCTCATAGCTTGCGGGGGCTCTTCGGTGAAAGGATCCTCCTGCACCGAAGGAGTGTGGAGGTGCTCCAAGAATACATTGCTGGGGACAGGTCGTCGAGTGGATCCAATCTTTGCCAGTTCATCAGCCGCTTGATTCTTCACTCGGGGAACATGATGGAGTTCCAGACCTTCAAACTTCTTCTCGAGTCTTCTAACAACATTGCAGTATCCAATCATAGCGGGGTTTCAAACATCCCACTCTTTCATCACTTGATTGACACCAAATCCGAGTCGCCATAAACCATCAAGCGCTTGACGCTGAGTGAGATAGCCACGCGTAACCCATATAAGAGTGCCTCATATTCTACTTCATTGTTGGAGGAATCGAAGTGAATCTGCAGAACATAACTGAGTTTGTCGCCTTTCAGAGACACCAAGACAACGCCAGCACTAGATCCACTCAACATTTTAGAGCCATCAAAGAACATGGTCCGGTGTGGCAAGTGAATCTGGATTGGCTGTTGCTGTTCAATCCACTCGGCCATAAAATTGGCAAGTGCCTGAGACTTGATCGCTTTCTTGGCTTCGAACTTGATGTCAAAGTATAGGAGTTCAATTTCCCACTTAGCCACTCGACCAGTTGCGTCTCAATTGTTGAGAATCTCATATAATGAAGCATCACCGACGACTGAAATTGAGTGGTCTTGAAAATAATGTGCTACCTTCTTTGCTGACAGTTAAATGCCATAGACAAGATTCTGGTAATGCGGGTACCTCTTCTTCGAAGGAGTTAACACTTCAGAAATATAGTAGACTGGGCGTTGGACTTTGTAGGCATCCCCTCATCTTCCCGCTCGACAGTCAAAACTATAGTGATGGCCTGATTAGTGGCCGCGATGTACAGGAGCAAAGGCTCTTTGCTGTGCGGAGCAGCAAGCACCGGCTGGGTGGAAAGTAGGGCTTTGAGTTTGACAAACACTGCTTCAGCTTATGGAGTCCACTCGAACGTGTCAGACTTCTTCATCAATCGGTATAAAGGCAATGCCTTCTCACTGAAACGAGAAATGAATTGACTCAATGCTACTAAGAAACCTGTGAGCTTCTGAACATCGTGCACTCGCACGAGACTTTTCATTCGGGTAATGGTGCTAATTTTCTCAGGGATGACATCGATACCTTGCTTGGAAACAAGAAAACTGAGTAACTTGTTGTCAGGGACATCGAAAGTACTCTTAGCCGGATTCAGATTTATATCGTACCTCCTCAGATTGGCGAAACTTTCGGCCAAGTCAGCCAGTAGGTCGGAACCTTTGCGGGACTTGACAATGATATCATCCATATACGCCTCAACATTCCGAGGGATCTGGTCGAGTAAACATTTTTCACTCCCAAGATGCGACCCTATCCTTATTTTGGCACGAGGGCCTCGACAGGGATAGGAGCGCATCTCGTCATGTTGCAAGAATAGATATCATTACAAGTACATGTACAGAAGAGGTGAGTATATGGAATTGGCTTACACTCACCACAAGCTACATCAATATCACATCAAAATAACAACATGTTCAAACATCATACAGAAGAGCAGGGTCCGACTACGGATGAAAACAAATGACAAAATGACATCCATCCTTGCTATCCCAGGCTGCCGCCTGGAACCCATCCTAGATTGATGAAGAAGAAGAACTCCAAATCAAACAAGCAACGCGCTCACGTCAAAGCATCGCATTACCTGTACCTGCAACTATTGTTGTAGTAATCTGTGAGCCACAGGGACTTAACAATCTCATTTCCAAGGGTATCAAGACTATTAAAGCTTACTGGGTGAGGTATGGTGAAGTGGTGAGGCTGCAGCAAGCGACTAAGCATTTGTTTGAGTGGCTAACTTACGAGTACAGAAAGTAAAGTATGGTGGTCTACGCATAAAGGACGTGAACTAGTAATGATCACTAAATGATCCTAAACGCCTACTTATGTCAATCATAACCCCACCGTGTTCTCTCTCGGATAAGGACTCACGAGAAGAGACAGTCACGGTTACGCACACAGTTAGTGTATTTTATTAGAGTTTACTTCAAGTTTGCTATGACCGGTTGTTAAACAAAGTATCCAAGTTTGCCACATAACCGCAAGCACGGCTTTCCGAAAGATTTAACCCTGCAAGGGTGCTCCAACTCATCCATCACAAATTAACCACACACAGCGGGAATAACCTTGACCACAGATCTCGTGATCATCCTAGGAAATTCCAAAGGAAATCTGACACCTCGAGATAGCCCGAACAAGATCAGAGTTCCTCACTCAAGACGTTCGAGAAAGGTAAAACAAATCCAGCAAGGCTCCCGACGTGCCGACATTCCCGATAGGAGCTGAGTACCTCGTTCTCAGGGCACGACAGATGAGCTACGTGTACAGTGGCCTGATAGAAATCTCCCGAGTTGCCCCGGGTTGGCCCCGCATAGTGCTCTATTTTGGACCAACACTCATGAGGAGCACTGGCCCGGGGGTTGATTAAATTATCCGCGGGTGCCGGCGGGTCCCAATGCAATTTATTAGTTATTAGGCAAATGTAGTACCAATGTTGGGCCTTGCCAGATAAGTTTTATCCCAAAACGAAAATCAAGGAGGTCCCCATAACAACCCCGAGCATGTTAGGGGCACTCAATTATGGAACATAACACCGGTTCACAAGTAACTAGGGGCGGCAAGAGTGGAACAAAACACCGAGCAAAAGGCCAAGCCTTCCACCCTTTACCAAGTGTATATGTGCACTAAATTAAATAGCAATCATATTGTGATAACAAAAGAATGTCCATGTTGTCACTGGGTGGAGATAGGGCGCGGGGCGGCTCACTAGAGGGCCACTGGGCCGTCGGTGTTGCGGCTGGGCCGGCCCATGGCAGGCGAGCCGCTCGCTCGTCGTCTCTCTGCTCATGCCCGAGCAAAGGACTCTAGTGGCAGGCAAGCCGGCCATGGTGCAGCGGGGCGAGGGCCGAGGCCAGGGACGGGCAGAACGAAGGTGGGGCGGTCAGAGCTCCGGTGGCGGAGTTGGTCTGCCATGGCTGCGGGAACCCGCGGGAGAGAGAGGGGCCGGGGTTAGGGAGAGAAGAGGGAGAGGAGGAAGAGAAGGAAGGGAGGGAGGAGGTCTGGCGGCGCTGCTCCGGCGAGGGCGGCGGCGGTCGGAGACGGCGAGGGCCTCTAGAGGCTCGGGATCGGGGGCTCCTCCCTTCAATCGCTACACGCGCGACAGGATCGGGCACGGGGACGCTTGGGCGGCTTTGGGAGCAGGGAACGGCGACGGCTCGGATCGGGCCCGGGCGGGCTCAGATGAGCCTGGGCGGGCCCAGCGGCTAGAGGGAGAAGGCTGGCGGCTGGGGAGATGATTGGGGCGCATGGAAAACGAGGAAATGGCTAGGGTTGCCCAATTAGGCAGGCTAGGGGTGTTATATAGGAAATGGGGGGCTAGGGTTAGCAGTTTTGTCCATTTTTGGACGGTTCGATCTTGATCGGACGGCCCGGAAGCGGAGGGGGGGGCTAAGTGGACTATGTAGATGGGCTAGGGGGAGATGAGAGGGAGGTTTGCGACCTGTGACACAAAGTTTTAGAACACCGAAAACGTCCGACGAATAACCTGATGACGGCACTACTACGGTTGACCGATGGGGTATCAAATGAACTCGGAATGCGACGAAATTTGGCAAGCAGCCTTTCTACACTATAATAAGACCGCATGCCAAGTTTCAACCCAATCAGAGAATATTTTGCGTGCACTTTAAAAACAATATTTCATCGATGTCGCGGGCGCGTGCATGTGTGGTTGGTCTCGAAACGATCGGCGAAACAAACGGAGGAAAGCGGCAGCTACGAATGGATGCAAGTTTGAAAACTCATATTGACAAAATGCCTATGCTATGTCGATGATGCAAAAGATGCGAATGATGAATGCAACCCACAAACGAAACATAGACGAGAATGGAAAGAAAGGGGAATCTTCTGGAATCTTCTAGAGTGTCGGTCCCAGGCTGTTACAACTCTCCTCCACTACACGAGGATCTCGTCCCGAGATCTAGAATGGAAGGGGAAGACAAAGAGCAAGAGGTAATCTTAGTTGCTTCTCTGAAAAACGGGTGAAGCCAATGATCATTGAATGTTGGAAATAGATGAAGAACGACAAGAGGAACAAGCAAGAATTCACAAGAAATTTCGGCAACACTTCGGTAGGAAAGAGAGGCAAAATTTGATATGATAGAAACAAATTGAAAGAGAGGCACCAAACTTTGGTTGGAATAGTATCAAAACTTCATAAAATGGAAGGATCATGAAAATATTTCACAACACTCTCGTTAATGGACAAGCAAGGGAAGAACATGATCTTAATCAAACCAGATGTGAGTTGAAAAGAGCAACACCACTATGCCTTCGGAATAAAAGGATAGAAGCTATATCTTTGGAGAGAAGAGAACGGAGAAGAAAATGACAACTTCTACGCTCATTGAATTGAAAAGCATGGGATGAACGGAGTTGATGGAGAATCAACAACGAAAAGAATAGCTTGTTATGGGCTTGTGGAAAACATCTCAGAATTATGAGGTGACAACCTGCCACAACAAAAACAATTGTTGGCTTGAGGTCAACAAGATATGAAAACTTCTTTCACCAAGAAGATGAGGAGACACTTGAATCATTCATGACACCATGATAGCAACAATCCTTAGGAAATGCTTTAGGTGAAATCCAGCCCAAGATAACTCCGAGAAAACAAGATGGGTTTACTTATCTTATTCTTGAAAATTTTCCTTCGAGACTCCTCATAACCAAGAATCTAATAACACCATCTCAAAAGACAATGGAGAAGGAATTGAACTTAGAAATCCAAGAAAAGAACACTTAAGCACTTCCAACAAGAATATTGAAGAACACTTGAAAATGAAAGAAATCTTGATGAACCACCATGAAGAACCTCCGAAAGAACTCTGAAATGAAAGGATGATAGAAAGAATTGAAGGATGCAAAAATAACAAGATTGGGGTCTTCCAATGATTTAGATGATGCTTCGAAAAGAGATATTTTAGCAACTTGAACTCGGAAAAAAAAAGATGAGATCACTTGAAATCGAGAATTGATGTCATGAACAACTCCGAAGAAGGATTGAAATCACTTGATGAAACAAGAATAAGAATTATGATATGCCTATCATTCATCAAGTTAAATTGATGACAAGCAATGGATTTCACACACCACTTATTCTTTTGGAAAAGATAGGAAAGATATATAGAGCACAAACTTGAAGAAGTCTTGAACGAGAACACCGGTTAGAATTCACAAACGAATGAGGATACAACGATTGAACAAAGATACATGGGAACGAAGAGATCACGATCCACCTAATGGAAAACTTGAACGAAGCACCAGAATAATTGATACGAACAAAGGAACAACAATTGAGAAGAATTTGAGAACGGAAGCTGAAAGCTGAGAACGAAGAAATCTTCTGAAACGATGGCCTTCGGAGGATCAAGAAATGAAAACAATTATGAAATGCACCGGATAGATATGGGAGGAATAACTCGTGGTAAAAAAACAATTTGAGATGATAGCAACAAGCTGAAACCACGAATCTTTGGAAGAATGAACAACGATTGAAGAGAAACTCTCCTTCGGTCTTCAATGCAGAGAATGATGACGAGAAACAACACCACGAATTACTGAGACACTCCAGAACAATGAATAAAGAAAAGGTTGAGCCAACAATGAAAATGATTTAGAAGCGATCATGGAAGAGGAATATGACTGATGAAAATCATTCTTACATCATATTGAAAAGAACTTGAGGACATCTCCGGAAATATTAGAAGAGTCAGGTAGGATCCTAGGAAAGAAAACTATTGGTTATGGACCCACACAAAAGAAACCACCATTGAAACAATTGATTAAAAGAGAGATTGCATCGGTACAAATTAAGAACTTGATGATATGAGACCCTTGAAATAATTTAAGAGGACAAGAATGAAAATGAATGTCTTCTCAGATATCTTCAACACTCTGGATAGAATAGAGAGGGATGAATAAACAAGAGAAGCTTGGATAAGAATTTCCAACATGGGAATGCATAGAATGAATGAGAAAGGATATGATGAGCACCGAAGCTTGAATTGAATCCACCGGGGAAGAATAACAATGAGAACAAAGAACATGAGGATAGATCTTGAAACTGAAACTCCTGAGAATATTCACAAAGAATCACCAGAAACAAGATAGAAGAAAAGATAGCGGAAGCATTACATGAATAGAAAGACACTTGGATGAGAATTTAAGCATTGAAGTAAAAGGGTGGGAGGGCGGGAAAAACAAAGAAAACTTGGAACAGATGAGACAACTCTGGAACGAAATGAGAATTGATCTTGCAATATTGAAGAGGATAGAATTATCTTGAATAGAAGCACACCGGTAGGAAAAGAATTGATATGACAACTTGATTGAGCAAAAGAATTAGCAAACCCACAGAAATATGAGAACACTACTTCGAAAGATATGAAATCACCACTTGACATCGAAGCAACTCGAATTACCATATTCAAAAGAAAACGAACAATGAGGCTTACGAAACAAGCCAGAACAAATACATACCCATTATGTACTTGTTGGAAAGATAATCCTAGGTACCTACTTGAATTCCCACCTAAGAACTTCCGAAAACTTTCTGGTTATGCAATCTGGTGTGGGGGATACAAGGAGGAAATATCTCACACAACTAGCAAACCTACACCCCAACTGTATCCATCCTTCAACACATAACCAGAGGCTTCCGCAAGTCCATCTAACTTGGATCCTCGAAAGCACAACGATACTAATCATGGTGGTACCCCGGACGCCTCCCCAGTACTGGGTGACTCCAACCTTATCTCACCACGACAAGTATTGAAGCAATTCCGAACACCCTCCGTCCTGGGATACTAAGCAAGCTGAATGATAATGACGTGCCAAGAATTCCCTGGAGCTCAACTCCTCAGAAGAAATCAAGTCAGACAGGAGGCACCAAGACAGAATCCCGTCACATCGACAACATATAGTTTCCAAAATACCCGCGTGATAAAAAAATTGAGCGAGAAGAGGAGTAGAATCAAAATTGCTAAGTCGTAATTCCTCACCACAACATAGAAGAGGAGTACAAGAATCCTACTCTCCAATATAACTAGACTCAAAATAGTTTTTCACTAGACTCGATTCGACCAAGTTCGATCAATCAAGGGGGATCCTAGGTCGGTACAGGCTCTGATACCAACTTGTCACGCCCAAGATGCGACCCTATCCTTATTTTGGCACGAGGGCCTCGACAGGGATAGGAGCGCATCTCGTCGTGTTGCAAGAATGGATATCATTACAAGTACATGTACAGAAGAGGTGAGTATATGGAATTGGCTTACACTCGCCACAAGCTACATCAATATCATATCAAAACAACAACATGTTCAAACATCATACAGAAGAGCAGGGTCCGACTACGGACGAAAACAAACGACAAAATGACATCCATCCTTGCTATCCCAGTCTGCCGCCTGGAACCCATCCTAGATTCATGAAGAAGAAGAATTCAAATCAAACAAGCAACATGCTCACATCAAAGCATCGCATTACCTGTACCTGCAACTGTTGTTGTAGTAATCTGTAAGCCATGTGGACTCAACAATCTCATTTCCAAGGGTATCAAGACTATTAAAGCTTAATGGGTGAGGTATGGTTAAGTGGTGAGGCTACAGCAAGCGACTAACATTTGTTTGAGTGGCTAACTTACGAGTACAGAAAGTAAAGTATGGTGGTCTACGCATAACGGACGTGAACTAGTAATGATCACTAAATGATCCTGAACACCTACTTACGTCAATCATAACCCCACCATATTCTCTCTCAGATAAGGACTCACGAGAAGAGACAGTCACAGTTACGCACACAGTTGGTGTATTTTATTAGAGTTTACTTCAAGTTTGCTATGACCGGGTGTTAAACAAAGTATTCAAGTTTGCCACATAACTGCAGGAACGTCTTTCCAAAAGATTTAACCCTACAGGGGTTCCAACTCATCCATCACAAATTAACCACACGCAGTGGGAATAACCTTGACCACAGATCTCGTGATCATCCTAGGCAATTCCAAAGGAAATCCGACACCTCGAGCTATCCCGAAGAAGATCAGAGTTCCTCACTCAAGACGTTCAAGAAAGGTAAAATAAATCCAGCAAGACCTCCCGACGTGCCGACAATCCCGATAGGAGCCGCGTATCTCATTCTCAGGGCACGGCAGATGAGCTACGTGTACAGTGGCCTGATAGAAATCTCCCGAATTGCCCCGGTTGGCCCCGCACAGTGCTCTATTTTGGACCAACATGTTGGAAATATGCCCTAGAGGCAATAATAAATTAGTTATTATCATATTTCCTTGTTCATGATAATCGTTTATTATCCATGCTATAATTGTATTGATCGGAGACTTAGATGCATGTGTGGATACATAGACAAAACCATGTCCCTAGTATGCCTCTAATAGACTAGCTAGTTGATCAAAGATGGTTAAGGTTTCCTAGCCATTGACATGAGATGTCATTTGATAACGGGATCACATCATTAGGAGAATGATGGGATGGACAAGACCCAAACTACAAACATAGCATATGATCGTGTCAGTTTAATGCTACTGTTTTCTTCATGTCAAGTATTTGTTCCTATGACCATGAGATCATGCAACTCACTGACACCGGAGGAGTGCCTTGTGTGTATCAAACGTCGCAACGTAACTGGGTGACTATAAAGGTACTCTACAGGTATCTCCGAGGGTGTCTGTTGGGTTGGCATGGATCAAGACTGGGATTTGTTACTCCGTGTGATGGAGAGGTATCTCAGGGCCCACTCGGTAATACAACATCACAACAAGCCTTGCAAGCAATGTGATTAAGTGTTAGTCGTGGGATCTTGTATTACGGAACGAGTAAAGAGACTTGCCGGTAACGAGGTTGAACTAGGTATGGAGATACCGACGATCGAATCTCAGGCAAGTAAACATATCGAAGAACAAAGGGAACATCATACGGGATTAACTGAAGCCTTGACATAGAGGTTCGACCGATAAAGATCTTCATAGAATATGTAGGAACCAATATGGGCATCCAGGTCCCGCTATTGGTTATTGACCGTAGGGGTGTCACGGTCATGTGTACATAGTTCTCAAACCCGCAGGGTCTGCACACTTAAGGTTCAGTGACGTTTCGGTAGTATAGAGTTATGTATGGTGGTGACCAAAGGTTGTTCGGAGTCCCGGATAAGATCCCGGACGTCACGAGGAGCTCCGGAATGGTCCAGAGGTAAATATTGATATATAGGAAGTCCCATTTTGGTCGCCGGAAAAGTTTTGGGCTAATCGGTAATGTACCGGGAGTGCCCGTAGTGTACCGGGAGACCACCGGGAGGGGTATTTCGACCCAAGAGGCTTCATGGGCTGTGGAAGAGTAAATACCAGCCTTTTGTGGGCTGGTGGAAGTCCCACACAAGGCCCATGCGGCTGGGAGAAAAAGCCCAAAGGGAAAAAGGTGGAAAAAGGCCAAAAAAGGGAGGAATCCTAGTCCTACTAGGATTGGAGGAGGAGTCCTCCTCTCCTCCCCACTTCGGCCGACCCAAGGGCTGGCTTTTTGGCAGCCAAGCCTCCTCCTTATCTCCTCCTATATATACTAGAGGATTTTAGGGTTTTGTCACAGAATTTTCAGCCACGTGTTGCCCGTTCCTCCATTGCATAGTTTCTCCTCTAGATCGGATTTCTACAGTGCTTAGGCGAAGCCCTGTCGGAATAGCTCCACCACCATCGCCGGAGCGCCGTCACACTGCCGGAGAACTCTTATACCTCTCCGCTCCCTCTTTCTGGATCAATTCGGCGGAGATAGTCATCAAGCCGTACGTGTGCTGAACGCGGAGGTGCCGTCCGTTCGGCGCTAGATCGGAAGGACTGTGATCAAGATCGCGAGACGGATCGTGATGAGTTCGCGGGACGGATCGTGATGAGTTCGCGAGACAGATCGTGATGAGTTCGCGGGATGGATCATGATGAGTTTGCGGGACGGGTCTTGATTGGATCGCGGGACGGACCGTGATGAGATCGCGGGACGCTCGGCGATTTGGATCGCGAAGACGTTTGACTACACCAACCGCGTTTCTTAACGCTTCCCGCTTAGCGATGTACAAGGGTATGTATATCCACTCTCCCTCTCGTATATCCTCATCACCATGGATAGGTCTTGCGTGAACGTAGGAAAATTTTTGTTTCCCATGCGACGTTCCCTAACACAACACTCATGAGGAGCACTGGCCCGGGGGTTGATTTAATTATCCGCGGGTGCCGGTGGGTCCCTATGCAATTTATTAGTTATTAGGCAAATGTAGTACCAATGTTGGGCCTTGCCAGATAAGTTTTATCCCAAAACAAAAAATCAAGGGGGTCCCCATAACAACCCCAAGCATGTTAGGAGAGCTCAATTATGGAACATAACACCGGTTCACAAGTAACTAGGGGCGGCAAGTGTGGAACAAAACACCAAGCAAAAGGCCAAGCCTTCCATCCTTTACCAAGTGTATATGTGCATTAAATTAAATAGCAATCATATTGTGATAACAAAAGAATGTCCATGTTGTCACATGGAAGCAATTGCACCTGCAGCTAGAAACGCCATAAGAAGGGCTAAGCAAGCGGTAACATAGCCAAACAAAGGTTTGCTGGGATGTGGAGAGTTTAGAGGTTTATCATGTCAATGTTGGGAGGTTTGACAAACAAGTGGTAGGTAGCGGGACATAGCGATAAAAGCGGGACAACTAGCATGGCAATGATAGTAGTGGTATCTAGGGAAATGTGTCATCCTTCCTGAGATCCCGCTCGGAAGAAGATCGATTCCATGAAGAAGACGAGCCAACGTAGTCGAACGAATCCTCACACTCCGAACGCTTTCGGAACTCTATCGAGAAGAAGCAATCCGGAAACAAACAATCAACACAAGATACACCACAACATATGCATGACACAATGCGCAAACAAATATGATGCATGTTAGGTTTAATATGCAAGGCATGACATGGCAAGAACAACAAACAACTACTACACATTAAGTGAAGTTCAATAAGCAACGAGCTGCATATTGGCGAAACTTCACGTTCGAATTATTTAGTTCATTCCCGTTTACGTACACATCAATGTTAAATTTTGTTAGGCATGGTAATAGGTGAAGCATAAGTAAACTACACTATCTAGGCATCTTAAATGAGGTCGAAAACAACTTATAGTGCTTCCGAAACGACCTCATAAGCATAATATGAATTAGGTCCAGATCTGTACTAACCATATTTTAGAGTTGTTAACCAACAAAATAAAGGTCACCATGAGATTCTACACATTTTTCTAGTCAAGTTACATATATGGAACATCTCAAACGGAGCTATGGCCTAAAAGATATGAGCAACACAAGATCCACCTGTCATGAATGCAAATGCATGGAAAATACAATCACAAACATTTCAAATCATGAATGCAGAAAGTTATTATGAAACTACATGATATTCTAAGCAAGTCTCATATGCAACATGTTCAAAACGGAGCTACGGTTCAACAAATACAACCAACACAAGTTTTAGTTGAAATCTGCTCAAAACAGCAACTTAGCATTTTGCACGCATAAAAACAACAAGATACAAGAATCTAACATGCACAAACTAAGCATGGGGCAGTATCATATAACACACACTTTATTTAATCTTCACATATCATATTCAAAACATGCGTGGATCACATGGTAGGAAGCTCACAAGGTGGCTACTTGAAAACAGTTTCAGACTTAGTGAAAATAGCAGTTTTTGACAGTGCAGTGTTTATCACGAAGGCATATCGACAGTAGTGAAACTACATGCTACAGGTCATATTATGGCATGAAACTTAACAGCATACTAAAGAACATTATCAACAACAAATAACTTCATTACACCTACCACAAAAGGGTTCTATATCACTAGCAAAAAATTGGCAAGAAAGCAACATAATATTACAGATTCCAGACTTAGAAATATTTTGGACCCTCAAAACAGCAGTATTTTTATAGCAAGTTGTCACCAGAAAAGAACACCTAAACATGCATTATCATGGCAAACAAAATGTCCAGGGGCTAGGACACATATCAAAGGGCATATCTCATGTACAAAATTATTTGTTATGATGCATCTATTAAATCACACGAAAAAGACAAAAAGACATCACTGCAAAAATAGCATGCACACTAAAATGATCAAATGACAAAACTAAATGCACAGATAAATTCTATGGGTTTTTTCTACCCCGAAATCATATATAATATGATAGGTTCATGTAGGAAACTATGTCACCATTAATTACGCAAGTTTATGGCATAATTTATTAACAAGGTCATTTATGAAAAATAAATACAAACACCATGCCAACATTTTTATCATGCATGAAAATGCGATATTATGAAACCTCACCAAATTCTACACATTTTACATATAGGGTTTGATTAATTCGAGGCACGGTTAAACATATATGTGCAATGCAAAATAAGGCATCTATGCGAATGATGCAAACAACAAGTTTAAGTATTTTTGACATGGATGAAAATGGAATATAATTAATCTACACATTTTTCTAAGCACTTTTCATATATAAAACATTTTTATACGACGTACGGTTAATTAAATATGAGCATACAAAATAGTTTTTTTTTGCAATTCTGAAATTTCCAGGTTAATTAGAAAAGTAGCATTAGGAAAAAAACAATGGGACGAAACTCTGGATAGGGCATTGGGCGCAGGATAACTAAGCAACGCACTGGGCGGAGATAGGGCGCGGGGCAGCTCACCAGAGGGCCACTGGGCCGTCGATGCTACGGCTCGGCCGGCCCACGGCACGGGAGGGCGAGGCCCACGGCAGGCGAGCCGCTCGCTCGTCGTCTCTCTGCTCACGCCCGAGCAGAGGACTCTAGCGGCGGGGCGAGCCGGCCATGGTGCAGCGGGGCGAGGGCCGAGGCCGGGGACGGGAGGAACAGAGGTGGGGCAGTCGGAGCTCCGGCGGCGGGGTTAGTCTGCCATGGCTGCGGGAACCTGCGGGAGAGAGTGAGGGGTCGGGGTTAGGGAGAGAAGAAGGAGAGGAGGAAGAGAAGGGAGGGAGGGAGGAGGTCCGACAGCGCTGCTCCGGTGAGGGCAGCGGCGGCTGGAAACGGCGAGGGCCTCCAGAGGCTCGGGATCGGTGGCTCCTCCCTTCGATCGCTACAGGCGCGACGGGATCGGGCACGGGGACGCTCGGGCGGCTGTGTGAGCGGGGAACAGCGGAGGCTCGGATTAGGCCCCGACGAGCTCAGATGGGCATGGGTGGGCCCGGTGGCTGGAGGGAGAATGCTAGCGGCTGGGAAGATGATTGGGGCGCACGAAAAACGAGGACATGGTTAGGGATGCCCAATTAGGCAGGCTAGGGGTGTTATATAGGAAATGGGAGGCTAGGGTTAGCAGTTTTGTCCATTTTTGGACCGTTCGATCTCGATCGGATGGACCAAAAACGGAGGGGGGCGAGGTGGGCTGTGTAGATGGGCTAGGTGGAGATGAGAGGGATATTTGCGGCCCGTGACACGAAGTTTTAGAACACCGAAAACGTCCGACGAATAACCTGATGACGACACTGCTACGGTTGACCGATGGGGTATCAAATGAACTCGGAATGCAACAAAATTTGGCAGGCGGCCTTTCTACACTATAATAAGACCGCAGGCCAAGTTTCAACCCAATCAGAGAATATTTTGCGCACACTTTAAAAACAATATTTTATTGATGCCGCAGGCACGTGCATGTGTGGTTGGTCTCGAAACAGTCGACAAAACAAATGGAGGAAACCGGTAGCTACGAACGGATGCAAGTTTGAAAATTCATGTTGAAAAAATGCCTATGTTATGCAGATGATGCAAAAGATGCGAATGATGAATGCAACCCACAAACTAAACACAAACGAGAATGGAAAGAAAGGGGAATCTTCTAGAGTGTTGGTCCCGGGTTGTTACAACATTTCTGAATCATGCGCATGAAAGTAGCGTCGGCATTCTTCAAACCAAATGGCATGGTGATATAGTAAAAATACCCGAATGGGGTTATGAAGGCTGTTTTTATTTCATCCGGGTCAAACAGACGTATCTAATGGTATCCGGAGTAAGCATCCAGAAACGATAAACGCTCGCATCCTGCAGTCGAGTCAACAATCTGATCGATGCGGGGGAGCGGAAAATGATCCTTCGAGTAGGCCCGATTGATATGCTTGAAGTAGATACACATGCGTAGTGACTTGTCCTTCTTGGGGACCATGACAACATTCGAGAGCCACTCGGAGTGGTAAATCTCCCGAATGAACTTGGCCTGCAAGAGACGAGCCACCTCTTCGTCGATTGCTTTACGCTTCTTTGCCGCCGATCAACGCAAATGCTCTTTCACCGGCTTGGCCTTCGGATCAACTCTCAGTCGGTGCTCAGCCAGCTCCCTGGGAACCCCCGGCATGTCAACAGGCTTCCATGTGAAGATGTCCTAGTTCTCATGGAGGAACTGGATGAGCTCGGCTTCCTATTTGCCGTCGAGTGTTGATGATATGTTGGTCGGCGCGGCAGTTGAATCTGTCAGGTGAATATGCACCTTCTTCACTTCCCCTGCCGACTGAAAAGCTAACTCGGAAGTAGGCTTCTTAGCACGCAGCAAATCAGCAGGTTCAGCGCTCTTCTTGTATTCTTCCATCTCAACCATAGCCATCTGATGTTCGGCAATTTTTTAGCCCTGCTGGAGGCACTACTCAGCTCGCTCTCAATTGCCAGTGATCGTGATCACACCTTTGGGTCCAGGCATCTTCAGCTTGAGATACACGTAACACGGACGAGCCATAAAATGAGCATATGCTAGCCGACCGAGAATGGCATGGTACACGCTTTGGAAGTCCACGACTTCAAACGTCAATTTTTCCTTGTGAAATTTTTTATCCGTCCTGAATGTCACATCCAATGCGATCTGGTCGAGTGACTTGGCCTTCTTCCCTGGGATGACTCCATGGAATTGCATGTTGCTCTCACTGAGTTGGGACATCGGAATGCCCATCACTTTAATGGTATCTGCATACAGAATGTTCAAACCGCTACCACCGTCCATGAGGACCTTGAGGAGTCGAGTGCCTCCCACAACCGGATCGACGACCAAAGCATGTCGACCGCGAGTGGCCACATGAGCAGGATGATCCGTTTGATCAAACGTGATGGCATACTGAGACCACTTGAGGTAAGTGGGAGTTGTGGGCACGGCCATGTTGACTTCCCTGTTTATGACCTTCATTCGACTCTTGCTTTCAACATCAGCAAAAATCATCAGCGTAGCATTGACATCAAGAAATGTTTATTTGTCTTCATCATCATCCTTTTCAGGGGGTTTCTCACTCGACGGAGTCTCCTTGAGCTACTGAATCAACAGTCGACACTGCCGAGTGGTATGCTTGGGCAATATCAAATTGCCTTCTTCGTCTTTCCTCGTGTGGATTGCACATGGTAAATCCTACACATCAGTCCCTGACTGGTTCTTTCCTTTCTTGGGGTTGAATTGTCCCTTGGACTTCCCCTTATTTTTCCCTTGGGCCGCCAGGGCGGCTGCCTCTGCCTGAATAGGGCCATCAGCCTTCCGCTTCTGCTTCCGACTGGAATTGCCACTGGCATCGTTGTCGACTGCCTTTCCTTTGCCGCTGCGGAGGCGGTCTTCTTCTTCCCCACTGGCATACTGAGTGGTGATTTCCATCATTTTACTCAGTGAGATGTCACCTGTTCGCCCAAACTTCAGATAGTGCTCTCTATATTCCACTCCAGCCTTGAAAGCACAAACATCCTGATGCTCGAAAACATATTCCACTGTATGATGCAGAGTGGACCAGCGTTGAATGTTATCTCTCAAAGTATCGTTGGGCTTCTGAACACAATGTTGCAAATCAATTAGCTCGGCAGGACGCTTGCAACTGCCCTCGAACGTTCTGATGAACACTCGGGCGAGATCTTCCCAGCGGTGGATGCTAGAAGGAGACAAGCGATTCAGCCATGCACAAGCCAAACCATCCAACATCAAGGACAAATGCTTCATTGCAATGTTATCATTACCACCGCCAATCTGAACAGTCACCCGGTAATCATCCAACCATGTTTCTGTCTTTGACTCGCTGAAAACTTGCTGATCCCAGCCGCCAACCTGAAGTTGGGGGGGATCTCTTCGGCACGAATAGCCCGGCTAAAGCACTCAGGACCAGAAAGAACAGCGGTGCTTCCACTTGGAAAATCTCTGTCATACCCATCCCTCTGGGCTCTACCTCTGTCGATCCACCTCTGCGTGAGGAGGTCTCGAGCATCAAACCCTGCGTTTCGCTCATCACCAAACGAGTGCCTTCCGTCTTGGTGCCGGGGCACGTGTGGACCACCCCACGGAGGAATGGGCACTCGACGATGGTCGTCACGGTGAAACTGATCTCTGTGCTGATCTTCACGAAACCCTCCGCCCCTTCGGCTCAAGGGCGGTCCAGGACTATGTGTCGACTGAACAGTCTCTGCTTTTGGTGAATTACTGTGAATCCTATTGTGCGACTACGAAACAATAGAATTCTGACGCTACGCTGCATCAAGCAATGCTCTAATATGTAGCAACCCTCTACCAGCCTCTGATCGTGATGGCTGAATGGAATCTGCTATCCTAGCTGTAGTTGCAACATTTAAAACTGGAGTACAGTATACCTCAACATTGTTATGTGAACCACTCGGAAATAGCTGTCGCCGACATCGACTGCGAGCTGGTGGGTGCTGGCGAGCGCGCTTGTCGAGTTCTCTCTGGAGTTCTTTGAGCCAAATGTGTGTGGCCTCCAAGGCCTGAGCTTCCACGGTCGCATCGACAATGGGTGTATGGAGGACCTCCTCATCGCGACGCGTCTGCTCACTCAATGGTCCACCAGTCTCTCGTATGCCGTGGCCAAAACCTGGCAGCGGGCTCTGATGAGAACCAGCCATGAGTACCTCTACTGCAGGATCGCAACTCTCGCACTCGGAGGGAACGTCCGACTAATCAGAGTCCGACTCAAACACGCCATGAAGGGACTCGGTGGGCTCGATCGCCGCAATTTGCGGAGACGAAACTTGGCGGGCCGCCACATGTCTCACCCTGCACTGGAGCCGTGAGCGACCGGATCGCTTGCGACGGCGAACAGCGGGAAGAGTCGAAGAGTACAGAGTTGATGGCTGCCGCAGAAGCACACCACAGGAGCTCGCGCGGAAGTGCGCGGCCCCATGGACTAGGAGCGCCTCGACGTCGAGAGGCACTTTTTGGAGCCATGCCGAATCGTCGACGATGAAGGTGAGTGCCCCGAACGATCTCATGGCCCAGGGAGAAAACACCGCCGAAAGACATGACGAAGGGAGAAAAATGCAACCTCACCGGAAGTCGCTTAGACGCTTGCCCCACGGTGGGCGCCAACTGTCGTGGGAACGAGTCTGACGGTAGAAGTTAGGGGTATAAAAGGAGAGGGCAGAGTCCTAGCTACGGAGAGGATGTACACATGGATGTATGAGTTCAGGCCCCTCTCGTGGAGGTAACAACCCTATGTCTCAGTGCTCGGGAGCTTTTGTCGTGTGGAGAGTGTGAGTTACAGAGGTTGCGAACCCTTGTGCCAGAGGGGAGGGGCGGCTTATACAGAGTTCGCTGCCCCTCATAAGTGCGAGGCATCCAAGGGTTCGATCGTGTGTATAAAGATGAGCGTTACTAGTAACGTACATCATAATTTCTACTAATGAGGACTGGCCTAACTTTTGCCCGTTAGCATCCCTGGGGTGGCTTCTGGTCTTCTAGCGTCGATTGGAAGTGAGGTCTTCCGAGTAACAGGTTACTGCCGAGTGAAGGGATAAGCTTCCGAGTGGATGAATGTCGAGTGACTTGAGCACCATGGTGAATACAGTCGGAACCTCTCTTGTAATCTTTAAGTCCTTCAATATAGTGTCCTTAGGTAGGGTATGTGGGTCAGGCCTAGGACCCTACCCCAGGTACATATCCTCGTCAGTCATAAAGGCACCAAATGCCGGGAAGCGAGTTCAGATTCAGACCGAACACTCCGACCCTCAATAGGGACTCGCCACCCACCACACAACCTCAGTACCGGCAAAATGTGTGCCGCAGAGGCACAACTTCGCACTTAAGATTCCATGGGTAGCGGTGGGGAACTTACGATAGGCATTCGGTTGCTCCAAACTATTACCATCAACATGTCTTCGGACAAACTACAGACGCTCTTAAAAGAGCCTGTCCAGGGCATAAAGCTCGCCTTTAACACTGCGACCTCTCAAGATTTTGTCCGCAAAATCCACCCGCACCAATGCCCATCAAGGTACACCCAAAAGCAGGAGTCAAATAGCAACAGGGCATATCGAAGGCATCTGGTCACCAATTGAAGACCCCTAGTACAACAGCTCCTGTAGAACTTTATTCCTTATCTCATACTTCTAAACACCTACTTCGACAATCCGAGTTATAAGAGTTGTAGAGAAATTCGAAATTACATGGGGCACGTACGCCTTATTTGTCCTATTTTCGACACATACCTTTTTCCTTTCCTCCCTCTTCTCGTGAATCTATTCGGTGTGACTCGAGGTCACCGGCTAATAGACCGGGGGCTCGATTCCAAACACAAATCGCCTTAACCATTGTGTGTTTGGCATCTTGACGTTTGCTTTATATGCATCAGTTCCGAACTATGTCTTTGGTCATTAAGTTGGATTGCCCGGTTCCTATGCTTGCCCTTTTATGTTCTGCTCGTTCGGCTAAAAGGGCAAAGGGAGCACCCCTGTGATTGTGCTTCCGATAGTCCGGTCAAGCACCTCACGGGAGAAAGCCGAAAACGGACTGTCATAGTATGAGCAAACCGATCTGTGAACCCCAAGCTAGAAGTATTATACTTCAACCCTCGTAAGCGGTTATTCTGTGTTGCATGAAGAATTTGCCCTTCATGCAAATACTATGATGTTGGCTTCAGCCTCGGCTCGTGCGAACATCACAAAAACTTTGGTGGCTAATCGTACGCTTCCCGCAGTCCTTTTCGCGCCCCTTCGATTAACTGAAATAAATAAATCAAAATAGTTCGATTGCCTAGTCTGCCACACTAAAACTGCCTTCGGGTTCCGATAATACGACTAAGCAACATAGTGCATTGGCATAGACACCGCATGTAGTATCTACGTGGGGGATGAAGCCGATGACTCGCGTCTTTCAGTATTCAGAAACCATACAGGAGTTATAAAGTAAGGCAAAATATATAAGAGCGGATACTATTATCATCAAAAGTTATCGCAAGTCTTCAGACACATTACAATCTCATTCAAAAATTCTTTTGCTCGAACACCATGACGCGATCACCCGCGCACTCTCCATGACTCCATCGAAGTACAGCTCGGGGCGTCGGGGCGACTTTCTGGGTGGCGGCGGGTCGATGGCGAGCTTCATCGGATTGGGCCCCGGCCAGTGCACTTTGGCCTTGGCAAGGGCCATCCGGACTCCTTTGATGCAGGAGGAGCGCTTGACAGCGTCAAGGCGGGGCGCAGCATCAATCAGCCGTTGCACCAGGTCGAAGTAGCTACCGAGGAGTGGCTCCCCGGGCCATAAGCGGACGCAAAGGTCCCTCATGGCCGGCTCTGCCAGCTGGTGCAACTCCATCAGCTGTTTGAGCTATTCCACCAGCATAGGAGGATGCTCGGGGGCTTCGAACTGCGCCGAGAACATCCGAGCTTGGTCTTCCTCTCCTCGTAAGGCGAGTAGCTGATTGGCATCCGCCACGCTCTTTTGGAGATTGGTAGATGCATGTGAGGATCGCCACACCCGGGTCAGCAATTCAAATCTGCCATCCCCGAATACGCACTTTAGGGAGTACAACTTACCATCGGCTATCTCCTTGGCTTGGCGAACTTGTTCCTCAAAGAACCGTCTGTCCACCCGCTCCTGCTGGAAATCGGATTTCATGGTGGATAGCTCAACTGAGAGCGCCTTGTTCTTCTACTCCAAGGCATCTCACTTGTTGCTGGCGTCCTTGAGCTCATCTTGTATCTCCACCACACGAGCCTGGTGTTTATCATTGGTGGCTCATAGGGCGGAGAGTGCGGTGACCGCCTCCTTGGCCGCTGCCTTCTCCACGGCCGCTTCATCTTTGGCACGTTGAAGCTCGGCTTGTAGGTTTTCAATCTCTTTCGACGAGGCTGCAACACGACAAAGACTTATTTAAAAGGACTGTGGATTAACCGAAGTCAGGGAGAATATTATGATTCGATTCGAACTTACCCTACGCCTCGTTGAACCTCTTGTTGAGGGCTTCCACCTCATCCTCAGAGCGCTTGAGCTTCCGATGTATCTCGTCCAGCTCGGTGCCGTTTTTGGTCGCCACCAATGACGAGGCCTACATCACACATACAATACATATATCACATCGGCACTTACTTCCCGAACTATAGAGATGACCCCTAGGTGAGTTTGTTCAACTCACCTAGGGCTCGGGGGCTGCCATGTACACAATACGACTAAATGAAATCTCAACAAAAACGACGGGCAACTTACTTGAAAGCCTGCAAGGAGATCTTTGAAGCCCTCCTTCAGTCCGTTGTCAACGGACTGGACGCTTTGTAATACCGCACCCATAAGGGTGCGGTGCTCCTCGGGAATGGAGGTGCTCGATAGAGCCTCCCCCATGGCCGACCACTCGTTGGTCGGCGGTGCCGGGAATGATTGGATTTCCCGATCACCCAACGGGGATTGGACTGATGCCTCCGGAGGCACCGTGCGCTCCGGAGACGTTCTCGGAGGGGACTGATTGCTCGCCCGTCCGGTCTCCTCAGTGTTCGGGCAGGGGATCGTCCCCTGTTCTTCGGTGGCCGAAGTGTTAGCTTCGGCCATGGGGTATCCTCCGCGCCCCTTGTGTCCATCTCCATTGGAGTGTGCTAGGACGACACCTCCACGATGTCCTTCGTGGCGCCTGGAGTGGGGGGTGCGAGGCATCCCTACTTTCCGCCAGTTCGGCAGGCGGGGTCTCCCCATCTGATATAACCTCGGTGGGGATGACAAGCCGAGGGCTATTGGACCAACAACATGTGTGTTAGCAAACTCTGAGCCTACTGGCAACAGAAATAAGGGTCTTCGGATCCTAACCTGGATGGAGGGGGCTTGTCCCTGAGGCTCCTTCGTGGAACCTCTTCGACATCTTTGGATGTGAAGCTCGAGTCCGAGCTGTCGGACAGGACCATCCGCGCTTGTCGCGCCCTCTTCAGGGCAGGAGAAGCTTCCTACCCCGAGGCGTCCAAAGACGTCGTTCTCTTCTTGGTGTGGGGGGGATCACCTCCCCCATCGCTCTCGACCTCCTCCTCCTCTTCTTCTTCCTCCTCTTCGGCCTCCTCCTGATTTGAGGAGGCGGGTGTGTCTTCGGATGCAGCATTAGGCTGATCCTTGATGCGAAGGCCAGCCTGACCTGGTTTCTTCTTCTTCTCCTTCTTCATGGGAGGCTCGTAAGGCCTCTCCACGAGCATCTTGGCCAACAGCCCGGTCCTCTCGTCTTCGGACTGAGGAGCCGTACTGTAGATGTTGATGGTTTTCTTCAGCCATCTCTGCATAGACATGTTGGACAAAGGGTTATGGACCTTCTATGTAATAAAGCCGATTAGGCTAGGATGTGGTGTACCTCGGAGTCCGGCTTGGCAGCGTGTAGGCCCTTGTCTTCCTCCTCGGCTGGCCAGCTCTTAATCGATTTGAAGAACGCCTTCCATAGCTTCTCCCGTGTAGTGCGGAAGAATTTCCAGACTGTGGGCTCGGTGTCGAGTTTTCGAACCCACAGGGGAGTGTCTCGGTGCTGGCAGGGGAGGATGCCTCTTCGGAACATCATCTGAACAACGTCGGCCAGCTTGATGTCGTTCTCGACCAAGGAGCAGATCCGCTTTTGCAAATCAGCCACCTCCTTGCATGACCCCCAGTTGAGGCCCTTTTCAAGCCACAAAGCTAGTCTGGTCAGGGGACCGGATCTGAATGCGGCGGCGAGGTGCAGACCTTGTTCTTGGGGTTCGGTGATGTAGAACCATTCCTTCTGCCACACCTTGATGGTGTCGATAAGGGTGCCCATCGGCCAGTCGACGCGCGTGAGTTTGCCGACGACGGCACCGCCGTAGTCGGCGTGCTTGCCGCTGACGCACTTCGGCTTGATATTGAAAATCTGCAGCCAAAGCCCGAAGTGCGGCTCGATGTGTAGGAATGCCTCACGGAGGAGGATGAAGGCAGAGATGTGCATTATGGAGTTCATCGGGAGGTCATGGAAATCGAGGCCGTAAAGAACATTAGGCCCCTGATGAAAGGGTGTAGTAGAAAGCTCAAACTCCCAATGAAGTGGGGAATGAACACCACCCACTCGCCTAGCTTGGGGTGGGGATTACTTGTCCCTTCTCCGCCGCACGATGAGGGATGTCGGTGGGGAGGTAACCGGCCTTCTTGAGATCGAGTATGTCTTTGTTGCTGACCGTGGAGACCTCCCACTGGTCGTTGGAGCCTGCCATTGTTGAGCTTGGGAGCGGAGGTGGAGAAACCTAGATCAGTGCTCTGGAGGCGCAAGGGAGTAGGAGGCGGAGAAGTCGAATGGAGAGCGTAGAGGGCCTTTGGGGTTTTCTTTCCCCTTTTATAAGGTTTGTCGATTCGGGCTCCCCTTGCTGCACCGTGAATCCCTCCACTTCTGAAGACACGCGAGACGTTGCGGGCACTTGATTAACTATATCTCGTGTAAAACGGGGCACGATTGACATATGGATAGATCGTGTGGATGAAATGGCCTCGAACCGCTCATCTAGTGCCAGTAACTGGCCTATCGACCGTGGGGGGCTATGACCCTTCACCAGAAAGGTTGTCAGGTAACATTATCTTTTTTTCCCTGACGTTTGGCCTTCAAGGGCCAACTTATCTCATAGAATTTGGGCGTGCCACAATGGGGAAAACTATTTGTCATCTGAGGCCGAACTATGGTTCGGCAAAAGGAACTCACCTCGCAAGCCAAAGACTCTGTTTGTGAAGCAGTTGGAGCTGAAGACTCTTGGCGTTGGAGGCAAGTTTGGGGGCTACTGAGGGAGTCCTGTATTAGGGGGTCCTCGGGTAGCCGACCTGTTGTGTATTAGCCGGACTATATGGGCTACTTGCCGAACACTGGATGATTTGAAGGCCCAGTTACCAGGATGGAAGCTTCAAGAAGCACGGCTTGCTCTCCACGTTTGATATAGTATATAGGCATGTTTATCTCCTTGGCATGTAATCGACCATGTGTAAACCCTAGGCCTCCTCGACATCTATATAAGCCGGAGGGTTTTAGGGTATAGAGACAGAACAACTCTTCTAGAGTTAGACATACGATCTCAAGATAGATCAACTCTGTAACCTCTTACACCATCAATAGAATCAAGCAGGACGTAGGGTATCACCTCCATAGGAGGGCCAGAACCTAGGTAAACTCGTCTCACCTTCGTCCCCTGTGACCGTCGATCCTAGTCTCACAGTTCGAGACCCCCTACCCGAGATCCGCCGGTTTTGATACTGATAGTTGCATCAATTTTACCAATTTCAAAACCTTTTTCAATAAGAAACTTCATTAGGCATTTATACCAAGCATGAGGAGCTTGCTTAAGACCATATAAAGCTTTGTGAAGTTTGTAAACGTTGTTAGGTTTCTTAGGATTTACAAATCCGGGAGGTTGTTTAACATCGACTTCCTCCTCTATTTCTCCATTTTAAAAGGCACTTTTAATATCCATTTGGTAAAGAGTGATGTCATGGTGATTGGCATGAGTAAGAAGAATTCGAATAGCTTCAAGTCTAGCAATGGGGGCATAGGTCTCACCATAGTCCATATCTTCGACTTGCGTATATTCTTGGGCTACGAGGCGAGCCTTGTTGCGTACAACTTGACCGTCTTCATCTTGCTTGTTCCGAAACACCCATTTAGTACCAAGATGTTTTGATCGTCTTTGGGCTTCTCCACGAGTGTCCACAATTTGTTCTTCTCAAAGTTGTGAATCTCTTCATGCACATTGTTCACCCAATCTGCATCTTCAAGAGCTTGTTCAACCTTCAAGGGTTCAATCCTAGAGATGAAAGAATAATGCTCACAAAATTTAGATACACGAGTTTTAGAGCGACTGATCCTCCTTGTTTGTATGTAACCAAAGATTTGATTTAGGGGATGGTTCTTGGTCACTTGTGCTCGAACTCGGGGTAGCTTTGGCTTGTTGGATGGTGGAGCTTTTTCATCTCCTTCATATTTGTTGTTGTCGAACTGGTCATATCCTTGAGGTGGTGGTGAAGGAGGTTGTGGTGGATCTTCATGATGTACTTCCTCCTCATCTTCATCTTGTCGTGTACCACTTGTGGATGCTTCAATGTCGTTTGTCAGTAGCCTTGATCCGAAGTAGGAGCTTCCACTTGGGTTGATGAAGTACTATCCTTCATCTCCACGGGACGAATCTTGCCGATGGGCAAATCTTGGATAGCTTCCGGAGGATCTTTGTCACCTACATCATTTGGCAATTGTTCGACTTGCGAACCATTAGATTCATCAAACCTCACATCTACCGTCTCTTCAACTTTTCGAGTGAATTTGTTGTAGACACGGTAGGAGTGAGAGTTCGATCCGTAACCGAGTAGGAAACCTTCATAAGACTTGGGAGCAAATTTAGCACGGTGATGCTTATCAAGAATGTAACACTTAGAGATGAATACCTAAAAGTATCCAACTTGGGGTTTGTTGCTGGTGAGAAGCTCGTATGGCAATTTACCGAGAAGCTTGTGCAAGTAGAGTCGGTTTCTGGCATGGCATGTTGTTTCTATGACCTCTACCCAAAAGTGTCTTGGTGTCTTTAGTCAAGCATCGTTCTCGCCATCTCAATGAGGGTGCGGTTCTTCCTCTCAACAACTCCATTTTGTTGAGGCATGTACGTAGCCGAGAACTCATGTGAAATACCCTCTTCATCAAGAAAGGTATCCACATGCGTGTTCTTGAACTCCGATCCACTATCGCTTCGAACCTCTTGATCTTCACTTCAAATTGATTTTTTGCTTTGCGTGCAAAGTTCTTGAAGATATTTTATACCCGTGACTTATCATCAAGAAAGAATACCCACGTCAATCTAGAAAAATCATCAACTATAACTAGACCATAAGAGTTTCCACCGAGACTCTTGTAAGCATTGGGACCAAAAAGATCCATATGAAGTAACTCGAGTGGTCTCCTAGTGGTCATGATGTTCTTGACTGGATGACTTCCACCTACTTGCTTTCCTGCTTGACAAGCGCTACAAAGCCTATCTTTGTCAAAGATAACATCTTTAATACCAATAGTGTGATCGCCCTTGATAATCTTATCTAGATTGCGCATGCCTAGATGTCCTAGCCTTCTATGACATAGCCAACCTTTAGATGATTTTGCAACAAGACAAGTACGAGGTTGGGAATTATTAGTGAAATCGACAATGTGTAGTTCACCTCTACGAATACCGGTAAATAAAATTTTATGATTATCATGACGAAACACTTGGCAATCTACTTTGGTAAATAGCACATTGAAACCGAAGTTTGCTAGTCTAGATACGGAAAGAAGATTGTAGCCAAGGGATTCAACAAGCATCACCTTTTGAATAGAGCTATCATGAGATATAGCCACCTTACCAAGGCCAAGTACCTTACCCTTAGAGTTGTCTCCAAAGGTCACGTACCTCCGAGGACCTTTATTAGGCGTGATCTCTTGGAAGATGTCTTTATCTCCAGTCATGTGATCGGTGTATCCACTGTCGAGAATCCACTCTTTTCCACCGGACATGTAATCCTTGAAGTTTGCCATGAGACTTAGATTCTTCATGATCTTTTCATGCTCGATGTCGAACAACTCATCTTCATCATAGTACCCATGTTCTTCATTGTCATCATTTTGTAGAATCTCCTCGTCATAGAAACCAAGAGATTTGTTAGTATTGTAAGCATGACAATGTTCAAGCTTATGAATGTGAATGACTTCAACAATAATGTTGTTGATATTTGTGACATCTCCTTTAGCATGCATAAGATTACGAAGCTCAAATATGCATTAATCAAAGTTTGGATCACTAGGCTTCATTTTGTGAAAAGCAACAGTTTTATGAAGAACTTCATCAAGATTACTTAATGAAAGATTTGAATATCGTTTCTCCAAATAATTCCACAAAGTATAAGCACATGCAAAGTTCTTCAATTGAGAAAGCACAAATCTTGGTAAACCTCTAACAATAAGATTGACAGTTTTAAGGTTACCAATCATGTCAATTTCCTCTTCGTGTGTGGGGATGTAATTCATCGATGGGGAACACATAAGGATTTTCAATATGTTTTCTCAAATGGAATTTTTTAAATATATTAATCATAGCATTCTTCCATTGACTATAGTACTCTCCATCAAGAATGGGCACTCTACAACTAAAACTTTTCACACTAGACACATCCATCTTCCTCGACGGGGATGAAACCGAAGCAATGGAGACCAATGCTCTGATACCAATTGTGGGATCACTAGAAGAGTATGTCTAGAGGGGGGTGAATAGACTATTAGCACAAATTAAAATCTACACAAGGTACAAAGTTAAGTGTTGGCAGATTTTAGCAATTATAGCAAGTCTAGTGCACCCTACACATGCAAATCATCAAGTATAGCAGTGGAAAGTAGAGACATTGCACATGAAGTAAAGAGTTGAGATAGGCAGTTCAAACGCATGAAGGACACTAAGATTTTTCCCATGTTTCCGATAGTTGGTGCTATCATACGTCCACGTTTATGGAGTCTTCAACCCACGAGGGTAACGGTCGCGAGAGTCCAGAGAGGGCTCTACCCACAGAGGGTTCCACGAAGAAACAACCTTGACTATACCATGATGGCCTACGTCCACGAAGGACTAGCCTAACTCGGGTAGATCTTCATGAAGTAGGCGATCTCCTTGCCCTTACAAACTTCTTGGTTCACTCCACAACACGAAGTAGGAGGCTCCCAAGCGACACCTAACCAATCTAGGAGACACCACCCTCCAAAAGGTAATAGGCTCGATAATGTCGATGAACTCCTTGCTCTTGTGCTTCAAGATGATAGACTCCTCAACACTCAATCACTCTGTCACAGATTTGGCTTTGGTGGAAGAGATTGATTGGGTGGAAAGCAACTTGGGAGGCTAGATATCAAGATTCATATGGTTGGAATGGAATGGCATGATCTCAACACATGAGTAGGTGGCTATCTCTCAGAAAATCAGTTGGGATGAGTGGGGATTTGTTATGAGTGCTTTTTTGTGAGTGAGTGGTGGAGGAGGGGTATATATAGGCATCTCCAAAAATCCAACCTTTACACCTTAATTGACCAACTCGGTGACACCAAAGTATAAAACTCGATGGTACTGAGTAGCTCCAAAGGTAGCAACACTTGAATCTCGATGAGACCGATATATAATTCTCGGTGGTACCGATCAGGTGTCCAACGGTGAGAAACCTCATCTCAGTGAAACCAATCCAAAAAAATCGGAAATTCCGATTTTATGAATCAAGGCAACCAAAAGTTGGCAGTCTAAACTCGGTGGCACCGATGCAGAATCGGTTGCACCGAATGGCTAGTGTTTTGCATGGGTCTGTCTGAATTTAGGAATCGGTGGGACCGAGTGGAAATAGTTGGTTTCACCGATTTTGGATATTTGGCTTAGACAGAATATGTGGAAGAGTTGTGGGTGTTTTTGATGACTATCACTTGTGCGCGTTTGAGCATCTTGTTCACCAACAATACCTCACCCCTTTTTAATAGTATTGGGTTCCTATGGAATCAAAGTGATTTCTCACAAAGTAAAATGTAGAGTCCTCTTCGTTGAAGCTTTGCCAATGCTATTCCTTCTCCTTCTTCTTCTTGGGGATACTCTCCACACTCCTTTTTGCCAACCCATCTCTCTCCATGGACTTTCACTTGAAATGCACTTGGTAAAAGTATTAGTCCAAGAGACAATGTATGTTGTCATGAATTATCAAAACCACCAAGGGAGCATATTATGCTTTCATGTACCCAGACATGTTATGCTCTCATTTGTTGCTTGTATGACTTTCAGTGTTGGGTCCTGTGACCCCTCTTTGTAATATCACACGATGTGGGATCTTATGAGTCTTTAATAGAGTTATGTTGTGATGCCATGTTGTATCTATGCATGTCGTGCATATTGCGTGTATGTTTGAAATTCATTGGTATGTGTGATATTTGGCAGTTAGTCGTATGCCTATGGTAGCCTTCTTTACAGGGAAATACCTCTTTGTGCTTTCACTGAGCCCTAGTAGCTTGCTACTGCTCTGGACACATTGATTGACCGACATGTATCCTTCTTTGTTGTTGTGTTTGTACCTATGGGAAAATCTCACGCGGTGTAATGGAGTCCGTGTAGCTTGCTACGACTCGTCTACACACGTTGATGATCGATACCTGCATTGCTGAGTTATGTATGCTTGTTCCTGTATGGTTGTGCCACTTGTGTCTATAACTATTCATGTCGGCCCGGATTCTCTGACATATGATTGCTGGCGACATACTCATATACGTGAGCCAAAAGACGTAAACGATCCCAACCAAGGTAAGGTGGTCGTGGAGCTTACAGTGCGTGAGGTCACAAAGTGATATGATGTGTTACATACTAGATTCACATAGCTTAGCATCGGTGTCCCGACAATGGCATTCATAAGTTTAAAGATAAAAATAATTTATTACATGATAAACATCACCACTACGAATACATAAGGTTAACCATAATCGTGTAGTGCAGCTCATATGGCTCTTGTATTTATCATCTAAACACATCTGGAGAAACGATTACAACTTGGCTACCGCCATGAACATTTAGTCTAGGGGATGGACTACTCACAACTCATCATGGGGCATGGGGATCGATGTTGGTGATAATAATCACGGCTAAAAGCGAAGATTGCCTCAGAAACATGATGTGGTGGTGGCGAAAAAATGCTTGATAATTAGGGTGGAAGTCTCAACGAATATATAGATCATCGGACATCAGAGCCACCTAGGCGATGCATATAGGTCATAGGTGCCTCTGTAACGTGGGCGACTCCTAGGTGCACCTAGGCCCCATGGCCCCCTCTAGGGGTTGGGCCTTGCCCCATGTTTCTCTTCTGGCACAAAGCTTCTCCACCTATTTTTTTATTCGTTTTAGACATTTTGTGTGAAGATTTTTTGAAATATTTTTTTTGCGAGAAAAACTTCCAATCTATTAATCTTCAATTATGGTAGTACAACGAAAACTAGAAATAATAAAAATTACATCCAAATCTGAAGACCACCTAGCGACGACTACAAGCATTGAAGCGGGCCGAAGGCGCACCGCCGTCATCGCCCCTCCCTCCCCGGAGCCGGGCAAAACTTGTTGTAAGAGACAGTCGGGAAGTCGTCGTGCTAAGGCCCCATAGGACCAGCGCACCAGAGCAACAACCGCCGCCGATGAAGAGTAACGTAGATCGAAAGGATCCAACCTGAAAACAGACGAACGTAGACGATCCACAAACATATCCGAGCAAATCCACCAAAGACAGATCTGTCGGAGACACACCTTCACACACCCATCGACGATGCAAGATGCACCATCGGAACGAGGGCTGGGCGGGAAGAACCTTATTCCATCTTCAAGGAGTCGCCGTCGTCTCGTCTTCTTGAGCAGCACACAATCCCTAACAAAAATCAATGAAAGATCTAAAAACGGAGCCCTCCCATAGGCAAGGGCCGAGATCCACTCCGCCTCCATGGCCCTAGGGCCGCCGGAGACGAGGCAGACCAGCAACAGCGCCGGTGGGAGTCGATGGAACCCTAGCTTTTTTGGGCGGCGGCTAGGGTTAGCTAGGTGGTTGTGTCTCGTGACAATGCTGGGATGAGTTTTTGGAATATCAAAAACAGCAAAATCAAAAAATGGCATTGGGTATTGAATTAATATATTAATCCAATAAAATTGATAAAAAAGTATGCCTAAAATGTATGTAATTGATAGCAACACAACATTAACCATACAAAACATTATATATATGATGAGATATGTCAGAAGTCAGGTTGCGTGCGGTTTTTCAGTCTAATAACATTAAATTTGTCCGTCCGGACAAACGATGAAGAGTAAAAGTCCAACGGTAGATGCTCTAAGGAAGGGAATCACTATCACTAAAAACCTAGAGTTCGTTAGTTACCACGGTCCATTAAGTTATTGTGTTTGATGACGTTTACTCATTGTTTAGGTGGATTGATTGATGAAAACTACAAATTTGAAACAAATGAAAAGTAGACCAAATAAATATATGAAGGCCACCGTTTGACGAGTTTGTGTTTACGTATAGAACCAGTAAACATCAAAATGTTATGAAACGCACGCTTCGTATAACGAATAACGATTTCCGTTCTGGCGACCGATAGAGTTGCTCTCGTATTTTAGCCAGACCGTGGGAGCACTTATTTTATCCCAACTCCCGTCTATTATATATATTGCCGCCATGCAATTTCCCTGTCTTACGCGAGTCATGCATGACCTGTCCTCCTACAGGTTACTTCCCTGCTATAGCTTATGTTATTGGATATTAATTAAAGAAGAACTATACAAGATTACGTAGCTGGGAATGATTTAAAGTGCTAACTAAAGAGTCTTGATTTCTTTCGGGTCTTGATATTGTTTACGCGTCACATGTTTCGTATGGTGTATAAGAGAAACAGTCCACGCGTCTGTGTATGGACAAAACAACTAAGCCCACACGTTTCGTTTGTCACCTCGTGGTCTCGCTTGCCCCTTTCCTTCTTCCTCGTGATAACTATTTGTTTAACTGCAGTTGTCATGTTTGGACAACTACAGTTGATATGGTTGCTCAACTGCAGTCGTCATGTCTGAACAACTGCATTGTCGTGTAACACTAGAAAGACATGGCAACTGACAGACGTGTAGATGCGCGACGGCAGTTCCACCCAGTTAGCATGTAACATTGAAAAAGACATGACATCTGACATGTGTGTGGACGCGCAACGGCAGTTTCACTCAATTGTCATGTAACACTGAAAAGACATGGCAATTGACATGCGTGCAGGCGTGTGGGCGCGACGCCAGTTCCACCACACATCGGGTTGGCAGCCACGAGCTCTGCTCGCGTGAAACAGACGTGTGGACAAACTAATAAACACCACACACCAATCCCATCCTACGTGGTATAAAAAATCTGTCAAAAATATCAAGATTCATGCAAACACACGTAAATAACAATCCACACGTGTAGGCGAGTTGTAAAACGCCCCATCTTTTTCGCTTCTTTCGAACTTAATGACAAACCCAGACGCAACCACGTAAGCGACTCTGGCTATTCTCAAGACCGAACGCGTGGAGCATGCAAACTCACAAAGCCGCCATGTACACCTCACCATCGACAAGCACGTAGTATGATTCACTCGAAATTTGCCTTGGCACCCAAAATTCGGTTGCGAGGCATTGACCATCATGTCACCCATCCATCGATGATATCCGTCATATGTAAACGTCGCTGTGGCGGCTTGTCCGCGAGAAATAAGTGAGGCTGCTAAGTTCTTTGACCTCTCTGCCGCTTTATTTTGTTGGCAAGCGTACTGTATTCAGTTTTTTTTTCTCGAAACGGATACCGTATTCAGTTGTCAACGCTGCATATACATAACATAGGTTACTTGGCCGGCCGAGACATGCTCATATACGATACTAAAATCGATTATGCCGTCCGGAATGCAGCGTGACAGCGTCTCGTGAACGGAATGATTGGCGTTTTCAGGGCGAACCGGGGTAAAATCTTGCAGGAAGTCGTCTTTCGTGGGGCCTGAAGGGGGTATAACGTATGCACTCGCTGATGGGCGAGGAAGGCATGGAATGGAAGCGGAGGCCCCAAGAAAGCGACGCGACACCTGGGACTATGAGCGCGTCAGCCGATCGGTTGGAGCCGTGAAGCATGAGAACGTGGGGCAGGACCTCGACGAAGAAACCATGGAAAGGCGCTCGTTTCGCACGAGCGTGACTTATTTTAAGTTTTTTTTATGATAATATGTATCTCATTTATATCATAATATATAAAGGATAATAATACACATGAAGTACACATAGAACTGGGGGTAAATATTCAAGAAAGCATAGGCTTTTAGACATCCTTTTATCTAGCCATTCATTTCTGCATCGCGATTCGTGCAAACATTTTTGTCTTTTTTGTTCTTTTCATATAAAACAACATATGAATTTTAAATTTTGCAGCCCAACAAAAGATTCTAACTAGTATGTGAGATAAAACTTTCGAATTTTTTCGTGAATCATAAATACTAAAAAACACATTTTTTAATTAGGAAAATCTCATTTCGTATATTTATGTTGGACAAAAAAATCTGAAACTTTTCTCTCACATTATAATTAGAATTTTTTGATGTCTTGCGAAGTTTGAAGTTCATATGTTGTCTTATTCGGACGAAACAAAAAAGAAAAATTCTGATGTAATAAGTTAGTTGTATAGTACAAATCTCAAAGCAATACTCAAGGGTAAGGATAAGGGGTGTCCGAAAGCCCATGCTTTAAGAATCCACGTTCGACCTGAGGGTTTCGACTTCCTCTCGGCGGCACACTGCCGTGAGTTTTCTATTCCGCCGGCCAAGTTCGACCCCTCTTGGTTCTCGTCCCTTTCGGCCCTCTCAGCCAGCAGGTTACGTGAAGGTTTGGAGGGTTTGATCTCAGCTCCCAAGGTGGGCTAGGGTTCTCTGGAGGACGTCTACATGGCGACACAAGGTATTGCCAGAGGTTCGAGGCAGGACATGGAGCCACTAGAGGATTTGCTTGGTAGATTGGATCTGCAGGAGAAGGTGGAAGATCAGTTCGTATGGGAGGATGAGTTCAAGGACGAGCCAGTCGCAGCCAAGTGGCTTGCAATCTCCAAGGTTCACACCAACAAGGGGTTCAGTCCCTCTGCTCTATACTCCAATATGCGAGTGGCATGGAATCCGACAAGGGATGTGAGATGGCGCAAGATTAAAGAAAATCTATTCACGGTCCGATTTGGGTGTTTGGGGGATTGGAATACTACCGTGAATATGGAACCGTGATTGTTCCGAGAGCAAGGATTGTTGATAGCTAAGTATGACGGGTTTATGAACCCACAATCAGTAGTTTTGGACAAGATTGTTCTGTGGGCAAGGGTATTGAAACTGCCTGATAATTTTCTGATCCCGGTGGCGATCAAAGGTATGTGTCGAAAGATTCTTGAAGTCCAGACTACTCTCCCAACTGGTTTTGTTGGAGAATTTGTTCATGTCGGGGTGGAACTAAATGTGACAAAAAAACTGATCAGATTTGTTTCTGTTACAAAACATGAGGTCGCTGAATACTATCAAGTTCAATATGAAAAGACCCCAACTTTGTGTGGTAATTGTGGGATGTTTGGTCATTGGTGCCAGGAATGTGGTACGGGAGAACACGATGTCGAGAAGTTGGAGTGGGGTGATTTATGCTTGTAGATCAAGGAAGAGGACGAGGCATAGGCCGCGGCTCAGGGAGAAGCTCTTGAAGGTGTAGAGGAGGAGCTGGACGAGGGGATCCCTCCTTTGGTTTTGGTCGTGGAAGGGGTGACCATCCCTTTGCTACTAATGCGACAAACTACACGACTAGTTCGCGTCACAATGCCTTATTTAAGGTTGTGGTTCAAGACATGGAAGCAGATGTGGGTGCACAAAATATGAATATTAGTCAAGACGTTCGAGGAGGAAATCTACTTAGGAAAATAATGACTGATAATGCAAATGTACATGGAGAAGAACATAGCTGCTTACCTGCCCTTCCGGCGATGTCATCATTTTCTCACGACAGATACCATGGGGTGGCTTATCGAGAGTGGTTGGGGCTGAAAAGCGCCGGTGGACTCCGGGAACGGGTTCGGGAACAAGCGGTGCGGGACACACAATGTACCCACGTTCGGGGCCCTCCGCGGGAGTTAACGCCCCTAGTCGTGCTAGTCTGGTTGATGAACCAAGAGGGACTACAATGCTGCTCCTTGAGCTGTATGCTACAATGTACCCACATATATAGTGTTTCCACTATTTATATATATAGTGTTTCTACTATTCAAAATAGTGTTTTCACTATTCACGAAGACATTTTTCTGCGTCCGTTAAATCCCAAATTATTTCTGTGTGCCTAGAATAATTCCAGTACCCACTAAAACAATTTTGGACGCGTTCCGAAACAATTCCGGAACAATGTTTTTCTTCAGCGAAAAGCTACCATAGCGGTTCCGGCGGCTCCGGAACACTTCCGGTTTTTTCCTCCGAAAAATCCCAGAAGTCCCCAGAATCATTCTGGCACCCTCCAAGAATTTCCAGACGTGTGCCGAAACCATTTTGACTTAATGGTATACTCCGAAACAACTTTTTGGTTTTACCGGAACTATTCCAATGTTCTCTCTCCGGAACTCTTCTGTTGTCTCCGAAACTTTTTCGGTGATTTTCTCTCAGACTCCCTGTCTAGTATTCAGCAGATAGATGACCCTTAAGCGTGTGACCCTATAGGTTCGGTGAAGTATAGACATGACCCGGAACACCTTCCGATCAATGATCAGCATCGGAGCCGTGGACACCCATATCGATCCCTATACCCACACGAATAAATATTCGAGTGAACCTCCAGTTGCCGTGAGCTATTCCTGTTGCTTCGCGATATGTTACAATTACCCGAGGTGAGAAACATCGGCATCCTCGTGGATCAACACTTGTCCACAATGCCAGTTACCTCGTTGCCGGTATTGTTCTCTTTTCTTGTTCCCATGTTTTGGCATCCCCGTGATCAAATCACAAAGTGTCTGGCCAGACGATGATGGATACCGTAACACCGAGAGGGCCCAGAGATATCTCTCCATCACCGAAGGAGCAAATCCCAATCTTGAGCTATCAAGTTACTTGACATACTTTTCCATGAACCCGTAAGCCGCCGTAATAGCCACCCATTTACGGATGACGTTTAACAAACCCCAAAGTTCATGAAGCAAGCATGAAGAAACTCGATACTCGCATGGTCTAAGGAATTATGCAAACATTAACTTCTCTGTGTTATTAACCATAAAATTATGACGAATGTATCTCATAGCATAACATCAATTCGGATCGATTCAACACAAGTGTTCTACCAACATCGTGCCCTCAAAATTGCCGGCATGGCCATGCCCATGATCAGGAAAACAGGATCATCATGCAATACTTGAGCCAGTCTTAGAGGCAAGACTAGGAATACAATTTACCATTTATTATACCACACGTGCACATGAGTTTCCCTCCAAGCCTCGTTTTATTTGCAGACTCGAGAATCATTGCAGTTATAGCATGGATCATAAACATTCATTACAAACTTGGAGATAGAAAAGTAACTGATATTACTGCCTCTAGGGCATATCTCCTACAGACTCCCACTTGCACTAGAGTCATAATCTAGTTACATGGCTTCCCTAACACCAATGGCAATCCGGTGTTGCTCATGCTTTGCTCGTGGTAGAGGCTTCGTCATCGGGTCTGACACATTCAGAACCGTGTGAACTTTGCGTACTTTCACTAAACCTTCTTCGACATGATGTCGAATGAGTTTAAATTTGCGTTGAATATGCATTGTCTTATGGTGCGAACATGGCTCCCTTGCCTGAGCCACGGCGCCACTATTGTCACAATAGATCTCCACCGGGTCCAGAGCACTTGGAACCACACCAAGGTCTTCAAGGAATTGCTTGATACCGACAGCTTTCTTGGAGGCTTCTGAAGCAGCCACATATTCCGCCTCCGTTGTAGAATCCGCCACAGTCTTTTGTTTGGAACTTTTCCAATCAACTGCACCGCCGTTCAATAAGAAAACATAGCCCGATTGAGATTTGAAGTCATCTGGGTCAGTCATGAAGCCTGCATCAGTGTAACAACTTACAATGAGCTCTTCATCACCT
This sequence comes from Hordeum marinum, assembly GCA_022496015.1. Lineage (NCBI taxonomy): Eukaryota > Viridiplantae > Streptophyta > Magnoliopsida > Poales > Poaceae > Hordeum > Hordeum marinum. The sequence continues at coordinate 211,175,735 of CM039672.1, read as the reverse complement.
CCGTACACAAGGAGTAAATCCTTGGTCCTCCTGAGGTACTTAAGAATACCCTTAACTGCGGCCCAGTGTTCCAATCCTGGATCACCTTGGTACCGGCTGCTAACACTTAGCGCATAGGAAACATCCGGTCTTGTACATAGCATGGCATACATAATAGAACCAACTGCCGAAGCATATGGAATATCATTCATTTGTACTCGCTCATCGAGGGTCCGAGGACACTGATTCTTGCAAAGCACTGTGCCAGGTGACATGGGGAGTAGGCCTTTCTTGGAGTTCTCCATGTTGAACCTTTTCAACACCTTGTCAATGTACGTGCTTTGGCTTAGCGCTATCAGGCGTCTTGATCTATCTCTATAGATCCTGATGCCCAATACATATGCCGCTTCGCCTAAGTCTTTCATTGAAAAACTCTTCTTCAATGAGTCTTTTATTTCGCTAAGAAATTTCACATCATTTCCAATCAACAATATGTCATCCACATACAAGATTAGAAATGCTTTTGCGCTCCCACTAAACTTCTTGTAAACACAAGATTCTTCATCGTTCCTGATGAAGCCAAACTCTTTGACCACTTCATCAAAACGAATGTTCCAGCTCCTTGATGCTTGCTTCAGACCATAAATGGCTTTCTGAAGCTTGCATACCTTTCTAGCATTCTTAGGATCGACAAAACCTTCTGGCTGTATCATGTATACATCCTGTTCAAGGTTTCCATTTAGGAAAGCCGTTTTGACATCCATCTGCCATATTTCATAATCGAAATAAGCAGCAATTGCTAGTAATATCCGAACAAACCTGAGCATGGCTACGGGCGAGAAAGTCTCGTCGTAGTCAACTCCTAGAACTTGCGTGAACCCTTTCGCGACAAGTCTAGCTTTGTGGATAGTAATGTTACCATCCGCGTCCGTCTTTCTTTTGAAAATCCATTTACAACCAATGGGTTTTACGCCATCTGGAAGTTCTTCCAAGTTCCAAACTTGGTTTTCGTACATGGATTCCATCTCGGATCTCATGGCCTTGTGCCATTCCCTTGAGCTAGGCCCCGCCATCGCTTCCTTGTAGTGCGCAGGTTCATCGTCTTCAAGAATGAAGATTTCGTTATGAAACCATTCAGGTGGCTGGATAGCCCTACCTGATCTGCGCGGTTCAGTTACAACATTGTCTGAAGTTTCCGCATCACATGCGACAACTTCCGGCTCGGTTGTAGGGATAATTTGCGGAATTACTTCCGGTTCCTTAGCCATATCAACGGTTGCCGAAGATTCACTAATCTCATTAAGCTGTACTGTCCTCCTACTCAATTCTTTAGCGAGAAACTCTTTCTCGAGAAAATGTGCAACCATTGCGACAAACACTTTGCCCTCGGTTTGGTGGTAGAAGGAATATCCAATGGTGTTATTTGGATAACCTACAAAGTAACATTTGTCTGATCTAGGTTCTAGCTTGGTTGGCTGTAAACGTTTTACGTATGCCTCACAACCCCAAACCTTGAGATGTGACACACTAGGTATCTTCCCATACCACATCTCATGTGGTGTCGTCTCAACAGACTTAGACGGTGCTTTGTTTAATGTATAAGCAGCAGTTTCTAGTGCGTGACCCCAAAAAGATATCGGTAGATCTGTAAGAGACATCATCGACCTTACCATGTCTAACAGGGTTCGGTTACGTCGTTCCGACACTCCGTTTCGCTGTGGAGTTCCGGGAGGCGTAAGCTGTGAAACGATTCCACGATCACTCAGATGTTGGCCAAACTCGTGACTAAGATATTCGCCTCCGCGATCAGACCGCAGAAACTTAATCTTTTTGTTACGATGATTTTCTACCTCATTCTGAAATTCTTTGAACTTTTCAAAGGTTTCCGACTTATGCTTCATCAAGTAGATATAGCCATACCGACTCAAATCATCAGTAAAAGTCACGAAGTAAAAATACCCACCCCGTGCGGCCGTGTTCATTGGACCACATACATCACTATGTATTATTTCCAATAATTCACCCGCCCGTTCAGGATGACCCGTGAATGGCGTCTTGGTCATTTTTCCCATCAAGCAAGCTTCACATGTGTCAAATAATTCAAAATCAAGGGACGGTAAAACTCCATCTTTATGGAGTCTTTGCATGCGTTTCTTTCCGATGTGGCCAAGCCGACAGTGCCACAAGTAAGTGGCGGTGGTATCAGCCTTCTTAAGGCGTTTAGCATTCACGTTAAAGACATCATTTCCACATTCAAGATTTAGTATGAAAAGGCCCCCAACAATGGGTGCAAATCCATAAAACATATCCTTACAATAAAGTGAACAACCATTGTTCTCAGACTTGTAGGAGTACCCGTCGTGCACTAAACATGATCCAGAGATAATGTTTCTACACAACAACGGAACAAAATAACAGTTACTAAGTTCCAAAATAAATCCTGAAGGGAGACGTAGAGGCATAATGCCGACGGCTTGAGCGGCGATCCCAGCGCCATTCCCGACACGCATCACGACTTCATTCTTTGCCAGCTTGCGCACCTTCTGAAGCCCCTGTATCGAGTTGCAAATGTGAGCAACCGATCCGGTATCAAATACCCAAGACTTAGAATTTTCGCTAGCAAGCAAAACGTCAATGACATTAACTTGTATAACAATTATACCTTTTCCGGTTTTCCCGGATTTCTTATCTTCCAGATACTTCTTGCAGTTTCTCTTCCAGTGTCCTGTGCCCTTGCAGTAGAAGCACTCAGTTTCATTCTTGGCTCCGCCCTTAGATTTGCGTTGGAAGCCGGTCTTACCGGTGCCCTTGCCTTTCTTTGGCTTGCCTTTCTTTTTGAAACTAACAGTTTTATTCACAAGCAACACTTGCTTGCGATTTTTTTGCAGTCCTCCTTCAACAGTTTTCAGCATGGCAAGCACCTCATTAGGTGTTTTGTCCATCCCATTCATGTTGTAGTTCATGACAAAACCTCCGTAAGAAGGGGGGAGTGAACAGAGCAACATGTCCATTACATGCTCTTTTGGAAGTGGAAATTCCAGGGTTTTAAGCCTTTCAGCGTAGCCAATCATATTGACTACGTGCTCGCCAACTGAACTGCCCTCAGCCATCTTGGTCTCCGACATCATCTTCATGATATCAAAACGTTCAGACCTTGCATTAAACTTGTAAAGAGCATCCAGATCCTTGATCATATCAAAGGAGTTATGGAATTCAAAACGTTTTTGAAGCTCTGAACTCATGCAAGACAGCATGAGGCACTGCACTAAGTTGTAATCATCATCCTTAGTGGCCCAGACATTCTGTATGTCTACCGCGGCTGTTGCTGCCGGCTTTGGTGGAAGAGCTCCATCAAGCACGTACACTTTCTTAGCGCTCCTGAGGACAATCCTCAGGGTACGGACCCAGTCCGCATAGTTGTTTCCATTCGCAGCTAACTTCTCTTTCTCTAACATCGGGCCTAAGTTGAACGCGCTATTGCGAGCCATTTGATCTACAACGGAAAACACAAGTTCATTTTAGACATTGTTCATAATGATTTTTGGCACTAGTGAATAAACAATTTTATTCTAAAGTGCGCTCCCACTCAAATCAATATCTCTCATAATTGATTGTGAGTGATGCAAGATCCAACTTTCAATTTAGCGTCAAGGATGTAACCATCTCAAGTGACGAGAATTTCAATTGGTAGGCCAACTTGCCAATCACATCTCTATGTGACTCTTGTTCATCTTTCGATGCGTGTGTTCCAAGCTCATGACTTTCATGCCTGAACGTCAAGACAACCAAGTGATCTCGCTGCGAGGTCTCAACTCACCCGCCTCACACTTCTCTAATCGTTCGTATCCATGTAACCATGTGATACCCCGAAGAGATAGGTGCCGTGACGGTGCTACACTTGGGAGAACACTATCTACTTGATATTTTTGTGAGAGATCACCCTAATAAAAAGCGACTACTGCGCAATCAAGAAGGGTGCATCAAGAGGGATAAACATCTCAGGCAATTCATAATAGCATGATATGATATAGCCCCTTCTGACGGAGAAGTCAAGTATTTCTTCGTCTTCGGCATTCGCGTCGGTGTTCACCTTTGCGAAGATTGCCACCACCTTGTCGATGCACCAAATAATATTGCTATCTCTATAGCTAATAAAATAAGTGCATTACATAAGGTTGACACGCAGGTCATTAAAGTGCAATCATATGGCTCCAGCCATCATGCCGAATCATGACACGCAGGTCATGTTAATTACATCATATAGCCATCTCATACATAATCAAATTGAATATGAGCATTGCTATACCACATCACATGCAAACCATCCTGCAAAACCAAGTTAGACGCCTCTAATCGGTTTATGCAAAATTTTATTTTACGTGGCTTCTAAGGTTTTGACTTAAACCGCAGCTACCAACGTTTATCATCAAGTATGATACTTCAAGTTGCTAGATTAACTTTCCAGGGTGTATGAAACACGAGATAGTAAAATCTCGAGCCCCATACTAAACTTCGTCATACGCGTGACCCCCGTGCAGATCATATCTGCATTGCCCTTCGTCTGCGAAACATCCATATTTCTTTAACTATGGTGGAACCCAAAGACACTGAAGCACTTCGTTGATCTGTCAATCAGCATACTCAGGAGCAGCATGAAAGGATCGCGGATTGCGAGAACTTTGTAAGATTCCACCATTCCGTCAAGATCAGGAGTACGCAAATTCACGGGAAGCAACAAGAACATCGGGTAACAGATTTCATCTGCTACCCGCACAAATAATTTTCAGCAATAGATCTCATCTACTACGAAATTATACTATGCAATACTCATACATCTCATGTATTCTAGATCATACCATGCATCTACTCATAGCCTGGCTCTGATGCCACTATAGGGGAACGCGACAGAAAACAAAAAAAATCGGTATAGCGAGCACGCCCACGACCACTATGGAGAATGCATACAAGGTTTGATCTGATCCGTACCGACTCGTAGCGCAGCGGAAGAAGAGTCGGTGGAGATCGTTGGTGCAGATCCCCGCAGCTAGGATTTACAACCTCCCAACCGCGAGGATGTACTCCCTCGTCGGACAGCCCTTCGGGAGGCGGTCGGACAGTCCCCCGGACGATGTCGCGGACAGCCCTTCGGGAGGACCCTCGAAACTCGAACGGAGACTCGGACGGCCCTTCGGGAGGACTCTCGAAACTCGACCCGAGACTCGGACAGCCCTTCGGGAGGACACTCGAACAGCCCCTCGGGCAAAAGATCGAAACTACGAACTCTCTACGGGGTTGCACACATACGGTGTCATCTATCCGGCAGGGCTTCGCCGTCCAGAACTAGTTCCTGCCGGAACCCAGACAGCCTTTCGGCTCTACGAAAAACTCTTTTCGTGGGAGGGAGAGAGAGAGCTTGCAAAGCAAAGCATGTGTATGAGAGCAAAGGATGAGTGTGGAGAGTGCATCTCCACCTCTATTTATAGGAAAACCCAAGGGGTAGGGTGGCACTTGAAATACCCAAAATGCCCATGAGGTGAGCACACCACAAGGGCATAAAGGGAAAGCCTCCAAATAGTGTTGCCTGCATCACCATGCCTGCATCATCCCCTAATAGTATTTCCACTATTCACAATAGTGTTTCCACTATTCACAATAGTGTTTCCACTATTTACAATAGTATTTCCACTATACATATATAGTGTTTCCACTATACATATATAGTGTTTCCACTATTTATATATATAGTGTTTCTACTATTCAAAATAGTGTTTTCACTATTCACGAAGACATTTTTCTGCGTTCGTTAAATCCCAAATTATTTCTGTGTGCCTAGAATAATTCCAGTACCCACTAAAACAATTTTGGAAGCGTTCCGAAACAATTCCGGAACAATGTTTTTCTTCAGCGAAAAGCCATAGCGGTTCCGGCGGCTCCGGAACACTTCCGGTTTTTTCCTCCGAAAAATCCCAAAAGTCCCCAGAATCATTCTGGCACCCTCCAAGAATTTCCAGACGTGTGCCGAAACCATTTTGACTTAATGGTATACTCCGAAACAACTTTTCGGTTTTACCGGAACTATTCCAATGTTCTCTCTCCGGAACTCTTCCGTTGTCTCCGAAACTTTTTCGGTGATTTTCTCTCAGACTCCCTGTCTAGTATTCAGCAGATAGATGACCCTTAAGCGTGTGACCCTATAGGTTCGGTGAAGTATAGACATGACCCGGAACACCTTCCGATCAATGATCAGCATCGGAGCCGTGGACACCCATATCGATCCCTATACCCACACGAATAAATATTCGAGTGAACCTCCAGTTGCCGTGAGCTATTCCTGTTGCTTCGCGATATGTTACAATTACCCGAGGTGAGAAACATCGGCATCCTCGTGGATCAACACTTGTCCACAATGCCAGTTACCTCGTTGCCGGTATTGTTCTCTTTTCTCGTTCCCATGTTTTGGCATCCCCGTGATCAAATCACAAAGTGTCTGGCCAGACGATGATGGATACCGTAACACCGAGAGGGCCCATAGATATCTCTCCATCACCGAAGGAGCAAATCCCAATCTTGAGCTATCAAGTTACTTGACATACTTTTCCATGAACCCGTAAGCCGCCGTAATAGCCACCCATTTACGGATGACGTTTAACAAACCCCAAAGTTCATGAAGCAAGCATGAAGAAACTCGATACTCGCATGGTCTAAGGAATTATGCAAACATTAACTTCTCTGTGTTATTAACCATAAACTTATGACGAATGTATCTCATAGCATAACATCAATTCGGATCGATTCAACACAAGTGTTCTACCAACATCGTGCCCTCAAAATTGCCGGCATGGCCATGCCCATGATCAGGAAAACAGGATCATCATGCAATACTTGAGCCAGTCTTAGAGGCAAGACTAGGAATACAATTTACCATTTATTATACCACACGTGCACATGAGTTTCCCTCCAAGCCTCGTTTTATTTGCAGACTCGAGAATCATTGCAGTTATAGCATGGATCATAAACATTCATTACAAACTTGGAGATACAAAAGTAACTGATATTACTGCCTCTAGGGCATATCTCCTACACTGAGGCTACCCCGGGGTTATCCCCCCGTCAGTAGTCCCCGAAGCAGGGGAGGCCCGCCGGTGGACCTCGCCGACTTGAGTCTTGTGTTTTAAACCGGGCGCAGTCCCGAAGCCGGAAGGCGTGGGAGCGTGGCTGCCGGCTCCACAGCCGGTCCACGCTTTGAAGGACGCCTCAACTGCCCCGTTGGGTAGAAATGCACGTCGCGGCCTAGACAAGCCATGTGGAGGACATGACCGGGCCATGGGGTGGGGCCCACTTCGGCCGCGGCCTCTGCCTGCGCGGGTGGATCTTCTGCGGCCCGGGCCGTCGGTTGGCGTTCCCAAAATGCATTAATGCCCTTCCCATGCATGACGGAAGTAGTGGGGACCGTGCGCGATGGATCCGCTCCCCACTACCCCCGCGCGGGGTTTAAATGGGGGGGTGGAGTGAAACGGGTCATTCGCTTCCTCTGCCCCGCGCTTCGTCTTCCTCGCCCCTCCCATCCCCGCATAGAGAGAGAGAGAGAGCATTGGCCACGCACCTACTGCACCACCGTCCGCCGCCGTCGGAAGCTGCGACGCGATCGAGCCCACGCGCCCCGCCACCGCGACCAAGATACCCTTTAGGTAAATGTGGAGCAAGGGGCCTGGGATGGCAACGATGTCGACAATGCCTACATCGAGCACCTATGCCATTTCCGCAAGCTACTGCCGGGGAAGAACTTGGAGGCATGCATCGCCGAGGCATAGAATGCGCCAGCCCCGCGAGAGGGCGAGGTGGTGGTCTTCGCCGAACATTTCGCCTGCGGGCTCGGCCTGTCGGCGAGCACGTTCTTCCGGCGATTCCTCTCGCGTTTCGGGATGCAGCAGAACCACCTAAGTGCCAATGTCGTCCTACAGCTGGCGGAGTTCGTCACGCTCTGCGAGGGCTGCCAGGGAGTGGAGTTGTGCCTCGACCTCTCGTGCCAGATCTTCTATGTCAAGCGCCAGACGGTGAAGATCTAGGCAATCGGCCAGAAGGTCATGACCACATGCGGATTCGCTCTGGTCCACTATCGCCCCGGAGTCAGGTTTCCGCAGCTCCCTCTGCAGGACTCGGTGAGGAGCTGGTAGAAAGTGTTCTTCTACATGAAGAACTTGAAGCCGGAGGAGGACTACGTCAACCTCCCCGACTTCGTCGACCAGTCGACGGCCGCGATGCAAAACTGGAGGATGCCTCCGTCCCAAGCGCCCGAGATGGTGGACCACCTCTACGAGTGACTGGTGGTGATGAACAAGATGGAGGGGCTCACGGCGGTGGATCTCCTGGCCACGATGGTGGTGCACCGGGTGCAGCCGTTGGAGCACCGGCCGCACCTCATCTGCCAGATGGGAGGGCGGCGTGACCCTTGCAGGCTCTCCACTAAAGAGCTAAAGGCGGTGTAGGTGACAAGGAGGGTGAACTCCATCTCGACCGCCAAGATGGACTAAGGCAAATGGCGATGGGGGGAAGGCTCCGTACAGCCGGGACCGTCCGGCTCTGCGGGTACGTGACGAGCCGTCCCCCACCCTTTTTCCTTCTGAAGTTGTCATTCTTCCTCAGCCTAACGATGGAGGGGCTTCTCTTGCGTGTAGGTCTTTCCTCAGCTGCAAAATTATGGGGAGCCGGCTGCCGACTTGGCGGTGTCGGACCCCAAGGAGATCGAGGACGCACACGATGTGGATCCGGACGAGTTGGAGAGAGCCGGAGCATCCGGAACCGGTGGGAGGGAGACGGAGGCAACCGAGTCGGCGGGTGTGTTCCTTCCCCAGTCACTTTTGCGGGACTGAACCAATGACAACGCTTAAACGGAGGGGTGTGCAATGCAGTGGCCCCGGAGGACCCTGAAGCCTCGTGAGATGACACCATGGCACCGAGGAAGCATGTTCACCGTGCCGACCATGAGCCTAGCCGAGGCGACGTAGCAGCCGTCGACAGGGGAAGCAGCCGACCAACTCTAGGTCAGCTCCCAAATGGGCGGCCAATGGCGAGCTGGGCGGCAGCCGTGGAGGCGGCAGGAAGAATCCGCGGGTCACCCGGACGGGTCCCGTCAGGTGGGTGGTCCCTGTTACCATCGGGTAAGTTTTTTCTAGGTCCTCGCTTGCTTTCTATTCGGCCTTCTTTTCTCATTCTGTTTATCCATGGAGCCGTGTGCCCTAGGGAGGGCCACAACCATCGAGACGGTGTGGACAGTGCCACCGAGCACTGCTGATGAAAGGGAGCATGAGGCATGGGGGATCTCGAGGCGGCCGAGCAGTAGCAACGCGAGGAGGAGCACCGCCCATGGGAGGAGGCGCCGCGGAAGCAACCGCTAGGGAAGGCCAGCATGGAGGCGGCCGGTCAGTCATGGGAATCGTTTCCCCTTGGCCGGGAGAGGAGGTCCAAGGACAAGAATGACCCCATGCGGCGGGTTGAGGCAGATGCACGGCCTGGGGAGGAAGCGTGCGCGGCCGCGAGCGCGGCGGACGGCGCCAAAGGGACGGAGTCAGGCCAAAACGCGGCTCTATCGAGTGCGGGTGACGTGCCGCCGGGCAAGGAGGAGCCCACGGAGGTCGTCGTTCTGGATCCGGAGGTCTCGGCTCCGGAGGTTCTAGCTCCGGAGGCGAGCCGAGAAAGCACCGCTAGAGGTGGCGTGCCGGAGATTGAGACTGCGGCGCCCAGGAGGGCGGCCTTCCCGAGCTCATTAGCCGGGGCACCTGGAACTGCGGTGCTGGGAAGGGCAGGTCCCATGGTTGCCGTAGTGAAGGGTCCACCCGGGCCTATCGACGGGGGTCGGCTGCACAAGACCTGGGCAGCGGCCGGTGGCACACCCATAAACCACACGCCGAGCGTCCTTGGGGCTGCGGTGGATGCGGTCGTTGCTGAGTTTGCCGCCAGCCGTGCTCAGACGATACAGGAGGCCCTGGCCGATAGCAACCGGCCGCACCTCAAGCAATCCATCGCGGGAAGGGATCGAGGCCTTGTCTTTGCTTTGGTTTTTTCCAGTGGGGGCGCACCAGCGCACCCACTGGGTGTAGCCCCCGAGACTCAGGCCGACTGGGACGCAGGCGGGTCGAGTCTAATAGCGTCTTTGTTTCTATGTTCTTCGCAGGTTGTACACGACCGTCGGGTGGCCGCGTACAACGCGCTGCTAAGCCTGTACCATGGAGCCAAGAGCCGACTGTCTGTCATGTCCGCAGACCTGCAAGGTAAGGGTCTTGCGAATTCCCAAGGGGACGCGCGAGCGCACCCACTGGGTGTAGCCCCCGGGATTTAGGCTGGCTACTCTGAAGGCAGGCTGAATCCCTTTCTTTGTTTGCTTTGTGACAGAGGCGTCTTCGTCCCGAGCAGCCACCCATGCTGAGACGGTCAGCCTCCATCACCAGGTGGTGAATCTTGGCGAATGGCAAGACCTCCTGACCACGGAATGAGACCGGCTCCGCCAAGAGGCAGATCGGGTGCAGGCGGAGAAGGATGAGTGCGAGGCAGCCCATCACCGAGAGCTGGAGGAGCGGGAGGCGTCCCTCTGCCGGGAGTTGGAGGAGCGGGAGACGGCCCTCCGCCAGGAGTTGGAGGCCAAGGACGCCTTGCTGGCGAAGGCGGTCAAGGAGGCACAGGCGGCCCAGATTGACCACGAGCGTCAAATCCAGGAGTGGTCGGCCAGGGAGGCTGCGCTGCAGGAGCAGGGGCACGAGGTGGACCAGCTTCTGGCCTGTAAGTCTTGTTGTCTTCCTCGTCTCCGTGTGTTGTTTTAAGGTTCTTAGTTTCCTTTGTCATTCATCCTGCATCCCCTTCTCCCTTAGGGCTTTCCCTAGGCATGCAGGAGGTCGCAAAAGCGGCCATGAAGGCCCACCATGAAGATCAGTGGGCGCAGGGGATCCTCGTCGGGCAGCTTGCTGTCTAGACACTAGATGAGGTGGGTATCGCTGTCAAGGTGCGCTTGACTGAGATGGTATGGGCCATGAAGCGGCTCCAGGCGGCCGACACGGTGCTGGTTCACACCCTTTTGGCTAGACGCAGTGGAGCCGAACTCCATGAGCCGGCTATCGAAGTGGCTGGAATTCGGGTCCGCGTGGGTGAATGCCTGGAGGGCCTCCACCGCACGCGCCGGAGCAGCCATGGCGCTTCGCATCGCGAGGTCATGGTACCCCGAGCTAGACTTGGGGCTGCTAACGACCTAGCGCGCCGGCACCAATGCGGAACTGGAGGCGGTTGTCAATGCATTGGCCGTGCAGGCCTCTGATCTCACATCCCTTGCCGCGTGGGACGAGTACGTCCCAGAGTGCATGCTAGGCGGCGAGGTGATCCTGGAGGACCCGTTCATGCTTGCCCTTGATGACCCGGAGGGTAGCGCCAGCGAGACGGGCGATGGAGACGCTAGGTCTAGCACCGACAACTACGTCGACTCTGAGCCGACTCAGGACTTGGACGCGGGGGCCGACAAGGTGCGCATCGTGGCCAAGGACGAGGCTTCTACCTCAGACACCATGGAGGGTGCCGGGGGAGGAGGTAGCGCCACCGCTATTTAGGACCCTTTGCTTTCCTATACTTTGTTAGACTGCAATCCCACCCACTCGGGGTGTAAATGTAATGAACTTGTGGCCGTGGGCCGTTTATGCTTTCGTATTTAAGTTTATGCTTTTGTTTGCCAAAGTCTTTTGTGCGTGCCGACTCGGCCTTAGCTTTTTGTCATTTTGACTCCGTCTGCCCAAAGCCTTGTCCCCTTTGGCTTCGGCCCCGACAGCCGTAGAGCCGAGATTCGGTCTGTAGCTGGGACGGGGCATCCGCCTCTAGGGAGTCGGCCGTGAGTTTGGGAGCCATGAGGATGTTTTGGCTAAGGTGAGTTTGGCATATACCAAGAAAAGTATTTCGGCTAGCCAGAGCTGGTGACCCCCTTATGACCGTTTTTCATGTGCGCTAAGTTTACCGTCCCGAGAACCCATTAGCCAGACAGCTAGGAGCCGGTCTGTAGCCGGGAGGGGTGGGAGGGTTTTTCTTTAGTTCACATTACTTGCCTGGCTTCGGGGAGCGATGCCAAGGCTAGCCGGCAAGCCACCAGAACCATGGGACCGGGTCCGGAAGCCGGTGTGTGGGGCAAACTACTTTGGAAATAAACAAAAGAGGTGTGCCCCAAGAGCTGGCTTGGGGCACCCGTTGCATTCATAAGCCCAAAAGGGAGGGCACATACATACACTGGTCCTTCTTAGCAGTAAAATGGACGGAGGAGCGCCGCATTCCACAAGCGCTTCCTCTCCTCGCCGGAAGCGTCTCTCTTGCGTTTCTGCGGCTTTTTGGCGTCTATTAGATAGTACGCGTTGTTGTGTAGCGCCCTGCTGACGATGAACGGGCCCTCCCATGGGGAGGACAGCTTGTGCTGGTCGGCGGTACGCTGGATCCGACTAAGCACCAGGCCCCCCTCGCGAAAGGAGAGGGGGCGGATCTACTTGTTGTGGTAATACCGGAGCTTCTGCTGGTAGATAGTTGTTCGGCTCAGCGCTAGCTCGCGGCCCTCCTCGAGGAGGTCAACGCCGTCTTCATTTGCCTCCTTTGCGTCCGTCTCCGTGTACAGGGTGATGGCGGGCGAGTCAAACTCGATGTCTGTGTGGATGACAGCCTCGGACCCGTACACGAGGAAGAAAGGCGTTAAGTTGGTTGATCGGTTGGGCATGGTTCTAAGGCTCCATAAGACGGCCAGTAGCTCTTCGATATAGCAGCCGACTGACCAGACGAGCGGTGCCACGAGCCGGGGCTTGATGCTGGCCAGGATCAAGCCGTTTGCTCTTTCAGCCAGGCCGTTCGACTGCGGGTGGCCAACGGAAGCCAGGTCAAGCTGGATGCCTTGCTTGTCATAGAAACGTGCTAGCGCTCCCTTGGCGAAATTGGTGCCATTGTTAGTGATGATGCTTTGCGGGACACCATAGCGGACTGTGATGTCTTTGATGAATCATACGGCAGTGGGGTCGTCCAACTTCTTGATGGGTCTGGCCACGATCCACTTGGTGAACTTGTCAACGGCTACTAGCAGGTGCGTCATGCCGCCTCGGGCGGTCTTGGATGGCCCCACCATGTCAAGCCCCCACATGGCAAAGGGACACAAGAGCGGGATGGTCTTGAGTGCCATAGCCAGCAGGTGGCTTTGCGCGTGGAAACGCTGGCACCCCTCGCACCTGTCGACGAGCTGCATCGCCTCTTCTAGGGCAATCGACCAGTAAAACCGGTGACGAAACGCCTTGGCTGCTAGGGTCCTCCAAGCGGCGTGATGCCCGCACTCACCCTGGTGGATATCTCGGAGGATCTCCTGGACCTTCTCGGACTTGGCGCAACACTGGTACACGCCTGTTGTGCTACGGTGGACCAGCTCACGGTTGATGATGCTATAGGCGGGAGCCCGGGGCTGGATCAGTCGGGCCTTGTCTTCGTCGGAGGGGAGCTCATCGCGCAAGAGGAAAGCCACGATTGGCTAGGCCCATGAAGGAGCCGAGACCGGGGACAGCTCCAGCTCGAGCTAGAAGCCTTGGGCAGCCGGAGCCCCCAGGCTAGACTCGTTAGTCCTAGGGTCTGGCTAGTCGACAGCCATCATGACGGCCGCGGGCTTGGAGCCAACAGCCATCGGAATGACAGCGGTTGGGGCCAGCATGGCGGGCGTAACCGGTGGAGCCGGCGGAGCCCCTGGGCCCTTCAAGGAGCCAGCAGGATCCGCAGGCACGAAGATGGACTCCGACCTGGCGGAGGGTTTGATTGATGGCTTGCACAGCTACTCGAGGGAGACGCCAGACGGGATGGCCTGACGGGTGGAGCCGATTTTTGCCAAGGCGTTCGCTTCCTTGTTGTCCTCCTAGGGGACGTGATGGAACTCGCAGCCCTCGAAGGATCTAGTAAGCTGCTGGACGAGGAAGTGATAGCTAGCCATGTTGGTGTTCCTAGCGTCCCATTCGCCAGAGACCTGCTACACCACGGGGTCGGAGTCGCCGAAGCACAGGATGCACCGAATGTCGATCTCCTTGGCGAGCCGGAGGCCGTGGATGAGTGTCTCGTACTCGGCCACAGTGTTGGAGGCGGCGAAGTGGATTTGGAGCGTGTACTTGAGCTGGTCTTCCTTTGGAGACGACAAGACGATGTCGGCTCCCAGGCCGGTCCACATCTTCGAGCCATCGAAGTGCATGCGCCAATGCGTAGTCCGGAGGAGGCGGCACGAATTGGGTCTCGGCCCATTCGAGGAGGAAGTCAGCCATTGCCTATGACTTGATGGTGGTGCGCGGCTCATACCAGATCTCGTAGTCAGCGAGGGTGATTGCCCATTTGGCGATCTGGCAGGTGGCATCCCGGTCGCTCATCATCTCGCCCAGCGGCGCCGTGCTCACCACGGTGATGGTATACTCTTGGAAATACTGCTTGATCTTCTGGGCGGTGAAGTATATGACATAGCACATATTCTTGTAGTGGGGGTAGTTTTGCTTGGAGGCGAAAAGGACCTCACTGCGGTAGTAGACGGGGCGCTGGACTGGCAGCGCCTTGCCCTCCCACGACCGCTCCACTACCAGGACGATGCTGATGACGCCGGTGCTCGCCGCGATGTACATGAGTAGGAGCTCATTCTCAGCCGACACGACCAGGATGGGCGTGCTGGTGAGGACCCACTCGTCCGCCTGTTCATTCTATTCAAACTTGGTCGGCTTCCTCGTGGAGTCATGGCCTGGCTCTATTAGGGCCATCTTCCACATGAGCTGGTAGAGGGGCAGGGCCTTCTCTCCCAGCCGACTGACGAACCGGCTGAGCAAGGCGAGGTAGTTGGTGAACTTCTGGACGTCGCGGAGTTGATCATCCTGATCTTCTCTGGGTTAGCTTCAATGCTGCGAGCGCACACGAAGAAGCCCAGGGGTTGCCTAGCTGGAACGCCAAAAACGCACTTCTCCGGGTAGAGATTGACCTTGTACTCGTGCAAGTTGGCGAAGGTCTCCCGGAGGTTGTCGAGGAGGCTAAAATGCTTCTTGGTTTTGATGACGATGTCGTCCACATAGACGTGGACGTTCCTGCCGATCTGCGGTAGGAGGCACTTCTTCATGCATCACTGGAAGGTCGTGCCTGCATTCTTGAAGACTAAGGACATTGTGACGTAGTAGTAGGCCCCAAAGGGGGTGATGAAGGAGGTCTTGAGCCAATCGGCTAGGTCCAGCTTGATCTGGTGCTAGCCCGAGTAGGTGTCCAGAAAGGATAGCAGGTCGCAGCCGGCCGTGGAGTCGGTTACTTGAATTATCCGAGGCAGGGCGAACGGGTCCTTGGGACATGCCTTGTTCGGGATCGTGTAGTCGATACACATGCGCCAAGTCTTATTTTTCTTCAGCCATGGAGTCGATTACTTGATCGATCTGAGGCAGGGCGAACGGCTCCTTGGGACATGCCTTGTTCAGGCTCGTGTAGTCGATACACATGCGGCAAGTCTTGTTTTTCTTCAGCACCGGGACTGGGTTGGCCCGTCAGTCCAGGTGGAACACTTCCATGATGAAGCCGGCTGCGAGCAGCCAGGCTATCTCTTCTCCTATAGTGCGCCACTTCTCCTTGGAGCAATGGCATAGGGGTTGCTTGACCGGCTTCGCATCCGACCGCACATGAAGTTTGTGCTCGACGTACTTCCTCGGAACACCCGACATGTCTTTGGGAGACCATGCGAAGATGTCCCGATTCTGACAAAGGAAGTCGACGAGCTTGCCTTCCTATTTGCTGTCGAGGTTGGCACCGATGGTGACGCACTACTTGGGGTTAGCCGGGTCGAGTGGCACTTGCTTGGTGTCCTTGGACGACTGGACAGATGCCTCGCCAGCCATTTGGGACGGGGGATCCGGCACTGCCGGCTGCTCGATGGTGTGAGCCCCGAGCCGGTCGAGTTGCCGCCTATCCTTCGCGATCACCAGAGCTTCGGCCAGCCGACTGCCATCATGTGCGCATGCTATGTATATCTTGTAGTTTCCGTCGATGGTGGTGATGCCCTTCGGGCTCGGCATCTTGAGCTTGAGGTAGGCGTAGTGGGGTACCGACATAAACTTGACATGGGCCGGATGGCCCAACAGCGCGTGGTAGGGGTTGTCGAGGTCCACCACCTCGAACCAGATCTACTCGCGGTGGAAGTGGAGCTTGTCGCCCAAGAGGACGTCGAGCTGGATTTTGCCAATGGGGGAGCAGGACTACCCGGGCACGATGCCATGGAAGACCGTCCGGCTCGTCTGCAGGTCCGTCTTCTTCATCCCCAGCTTGAGCAGAGTGTCACGATAGAGGATGTTGATGCTGCTGCCTCCATCGACGAGCACCCGCGAGAATCGGTAGGTGAGCCTCTCGGAGGCGATGGTGGGATCGAGGACGAGGGTGTAGCTGCCCGGGTTTGGCATCACTGTTGGGTGGTCCACCCGGCTCTAGGTGACAGGATCTCGGACCAATGCATGCATTGGGGGGTCGAGGGCACAGTGGCATTCACCTTGCGCCAGAGCCGGTGTTGGGCGTGCTTGTCCATCTCCTCACTGGTGAAGATGACGTAGGCCCCATCCTGGTCGGGGAACTAGTCGTGAAGGCGACCGTCATGCGGGGCCGGAGCCGGTGCTGGAGCCGGCGCCGAAGCTTGAGCCGGTGCTGGAGCCAGCGCCGAAGCCGGAGCCGACGCTCGGGTGGTGGCAACGGAGGATCCGGAAGGCCCTTTCCCCGGGCCAGCCGCTGCGAGAAGCTGCACTGCTGGAGCATGTACGTCGTCGGCTTGGCCCCGGAGTGCATTTTGCAGAGCACGTCGAGCATCTGCTCGAAGGTAAGCTTGGGCTGCCAGGCGTCCTTGCCAGTGCGCTGACGCTAGCCGGGGGCCTGGGTAGCGGTTGCTCCCCTTCGACGGTGGTGACCTGTTGGCTCCCATATCGGGGATCCGGCTGGTCGGTTTTGCGCCTGTTGTTCTGCTGTTGCTAGATGTCGGCAGCCAGTCGTGGTGCGTCCGGCGGCGGTGTTGCCTTGCCAGACGTGCGGACCTTGACCTGCATGGCGGAGTCGACCGTGGAGTACATGTTTGCCTTGGCCATGAGGTCCGCCAGGGTTGCCGGCTCGGAGCACAAGAGCGGCAGCCCTGGATGAAATACTGGATGTCATGTACCTCGTGCACCCCCTCGTAGGAATTGTGAAGCTCGGTCCATCGGGTGAGGCAGTCACGGAGGGCCTCGTCCGGGCCCTTATTGCACATGGCCAGCTCACGGGGGCGGCCGGGCCGCTTGTAGTTGCCAGTGAAGTTGCGGATGAACGCCTCTTTGAAGTCCGTCTAGGTGTTCATGTTGTCGGCCGACAGGCTGTTAAGCCAAGTCTGGGCCGAGCCGATCAACATGAGGGGGCGTAGCACACGGCTATGCGCTTGTTTCCCCTGGCGATGCTGACTGCGGTGGTGTAGTCGATCAGCCAGTCCTCCGGCTTGGCGGTGTCGTTGTACTTCGGGGTGTCACGAGGGAGAGTGAAGCTGGTTGGGAACGCCTCGTTACAGATCCGGGAGCCAAAACATGCCGGGCCAATCAAGCCCTCCTCTTCAAGGAGGGCAACTACGCTAGCTGGTCGATGCGGGTCCAGGCATCGTTCTCACTCCGGGGGACGCGTGGGCCAAGGCGAGCCGCGAGTTCAGGGCGAACCGACGGGCGGGCGAGTGCGCGTGCTCCCACCGTGGAGGCGGGGTGTGGGTGTACGGGCGCCAGCCATCCTCCTCCGGTCCTTTGGTGCGCCGGCTGGTGACAACCGATGGCTCGTTCGCATCCTGAGAACGCGCGCCGCGAGAGCCTTCGCCGCGCCGGGTGGCGCCGCGGGGGAAAAAGGCCTGTTGGACCGGCCGACGCTGGCCGGCAGCCGGCACGCCGTATCCCTTGGGAGGTGGGACCTCGGAGCCGAGGTTGATGTGGTCGAGCCGGGCCTGTTGCGCGTTGGCGGTGTTGATGAGGTCCTGGATGTGCTGGTCCTGCTAGGTATGCTCCTCACCCTCCAAGCCAGCCAAGTCAGCATAAGCCACCTGGGTGACCCTCATGTTGGCCGCCAGCATATCATAGGTGGGCAGTCGGCCACCAAGGATTTCCGCGACCACGCGGTCGTGGCCGCGGATGCCGTTCCGCCAGCTGGGCTTGTTCCAGCCGGGTGAGGCCATAGGCGGACTTATACTCATGCTGCACGGATTCCATCTGGCACTTGGGCCATAGCAAGAGAGGTAGCCTCCACAAACAACAGTTGGCGCTCCGCTTCCAGCTCATTCGTAGCCGTAGCTAGGTTGGTTGTGGGCCCAATCGGGGTGCTCAGGCCCCAAAGGGCGGAGCCGATGGGTCGGAGATGCCAGCACCGGTGGCAGCAACGGACGCTAGCGCGTCCGCCCTGGCGTGTCGGGAGAACGTGGAGGAGCCGGTGGTGAGTACCTCTGCAACGAGGCGGAAGTCACGCGCGTCCCCTGCAGCGGTTCCGCCCATGCACGGGGGCGGGTCATAGCAATCGAGCACCATGCTGGGGCACTAGTCATGTGTCGGTGCGTCATCGAGACGCAGCCCGGCGGAGAGCATGCAGAGGCCGTTGATGTCGAGCGGAGCGTTAACGTGGCTCGGCTCGGGGAAGGAGACGACGGCTCCGCCCGTGAGGCGGGTGGAACCGCGGCCAGGAGCCGTGGGAGCTTCCACGAGGGTGAACCCCACGGGCATGCCTGATTGGCCCAGACATGAGACGCCCTGTGGAGTTGGCGAGAGGTCCCGCCCGGAGTATAACTCCGATCGATGTCGCGTATGGCCCCACGGTGGGCGTCAACTGTAATCGTTTTCTCACGACAGATGCCATGGGGTGGCTTATCGAGAGTGGTTGGGGCCGAAGAGTGCCGGTGGACTCCGGGAACGGGTTCGGGAACAAGCGGTGCTGGACACATGATGTACCCAGGTACAGGCCCTCCGCGGGAGGTAACACCCCTAGTCTTGCTAGTCTGGTTGATGAACCAAGAGGGGCTACAATGGTGCTCCTTGAGTTGTATGGATAGAGTAGGAAGAAGGAGCTAGCTTGATCTCTTTGCCTCTCTACGTGAAGGTGTGTGTGTGCGTGTGTATTGGTCGCCCACGTGCATGGGGGAGCTCCAGGGGGGTTTATAGGCCAACCACCTGGATTACAATATGCATAGAAGGCGCCGGAGGGCCCCAGCTTCCAGTCTCTCTAGCCGGCCATGGGGTCCCCGGCTGAGGGGTCCTATCACTGGTAGGGCCCGCCGACTACAGGGTCCCATTGGGAGCTGGAGGGGCCCGCCTGACAGGCCCCCGTGCTCATCATGTCGCGACACGAGCCATCCTTCGGGGCGTCGTCTTGTGGTAGCCGGCCACGGTTAGCTGTATGGTCGGCCGCGCTGTAGCCATGACGGGGCAGGTAATGGAGTGGTTGAGGGCGTGCCGGCACTGTGCCATTCGCTCGGTCGCAGTCGGCCGGGGTCAGAGGCATTGTTGCCTCCATTGTGGCCATGTGAGCGCTGACCTCCGATGCGACGGGGGCCACTGTAGCCACGTGTGTTCTGACCGTGGTACCTATGGTATTGCCAGCTAGAAGGCCAGGCGTCTCCGCCTCTAGCCGGATGGCTGGTCGCAATCGACTGCGCGGAGTCGGACTATAGGGGGAGGCGGCTCATCGTGTAGTCTTTTTTTGAAAAGCTGGAGTAAAGACCCAGCTGAGGCTACCTCGGGGTTATCCCCCAGTGAGGCGAGCCTAGTGATAATTGTTGAAACTAAAAGTGGGGCTATAGTCCCTGTAGGGAACACGGCAAACATAGTTGATTAGTTTCATGGTGGAGGGGAGCCACCAAAGGAAGGCATGTTGGGAACTTCTCAGAAAAGTGTGATCAGGAAGAAGCTGAATGGTTCAAATGTTGTGTCCATTGACAGTACATTAACAGGAGAATCAGTGGCCTCCACGGCGGAGGACCGCTGGGAGCAATGAAAACTTTGGCATGAACTGTCATGGAATGCTTTCAGGCACAACAGTTCAAGAGCTCTTAGACTTGCAAAGGCGTGTGAAAGCGGATGTTTTTTTTGTCTGAATCACATATGAATACAACTAACACAAATGAAGTACGCGTGAAGTTAGGCATTGATTTTATTCACATTATTGATAGTGATGGTCGGTTAGGAGGGCTTGTACTTTTTTTTACAATCTTGCAAATGAAGTTGTGTTAAATTATTCCTCACCTAATTTCATTGATGGCTTTTTTATGGATGGTAACGATGTGGCATGGCGTCTCACATGTTTTTATGGACAGTCTAATTGGGGTTTGAAGCATCAATAATGGACACATTTGAGAAATCTACACAACAATGCTACAGGACCATGGATGGTGATCCGAGATTTTTAGTGAAAGCTTGGTAGCGAGTGGGAAAGAAGGTGGAAATATTAGACCTACATTAAATGCAAAATTTTAGGGATTGTATGGAGGATTGCGGGCTTCAGGAGACCTGGAGCCGTGGAGTGATCAGAGAGAGGCTAGACCTGATAGAGGCAAAGGTGCCCCTGTCTTTCGATGAGATGTGAATATCGATTTCGGTAGAGTCGACTTTGACAATCTGAGCACGAACGTGCGAGGACGTCGCGCCTTAGCAATCGCTAAACCAACTCCAAGAGGTTATTGACCATGCCAGAGCACGATCAACCTGACCACGAGGGTCTGTTTTCTGCACGCTAACGAAGAACAAACAAGAAACTGAGATTGCAGTCTGGATATTGTGAATATAAGAGGAAATCTTTATTGATGAAAGTGGGGTTCCGTGACACCTTGGTCTCATCGTAGAACACAAATGAAGGACGCGAAGTTGCATCTATGGCGAATTTTAATCTAAACAAAAGCCAAGTCAGAATGGCACCCTAAGGGCTTTATATATGTGGGAATAGAGGGGGATTTCGTGACCCCTTGGAGGAGGGTCCCGAAACCAACCCTAACTCGGTTTCCCCACACACACGGACTCTAAAAATAGCCTATAATATGGTATTTTGAAATTACATGGGCCTGACCCAAAAATAAGGTGGCAGAACACCTACAATAGCCTATGGAAAAACTTTATGAGGTGGCATCTTGAATATTTCGTCCAAGCCTTCATGCTCTCATTATGGTGGCTTCAAAGTGCGGAAATCGCCACTGGAAGCTTCATTGTTATTTCCCGCGTGCACACCTTCTTATCCATGCTTGTTCCCGCTTCAATGGTCATCCTTCTTGTCCATGCTAGGCCCTTCATTCATAAGTAAAATATAAGTATCTAATTTAGGAAGCATCATACGTTCATGAACATTAGAAGGATTTCCAAGAAACGAAAGTACATGGTAATTCAATTGGCATGTGCCAGATCTAGTAATTGGTCCAGTATGTATAGCAACAAGGGCTTTGGGTGTAACATTAGTAGGGATGTCCCCATCATCATCCCCTTCTTGAAATGAAGTCGTCCTCTACGGAAGCTCATCTTCCTCACCCAAATAAGGCTTCAAATCTGCAATGTTAAATGTGGGACTAACCCCGAACTCTGTAGGCAACTCAAGTTTATACGCATTATCATTTATTTTCTCTAATAACTTAAAAGGACCATCAACACGTGGCATTAGCTTTGACTTGCACAAATCAGGAAATCTATCATTGCGCAAATGTATCCAAACAAGATCTCTAGGTGCAAGGATAACATGTTTTCTCCCCTTATCTCCAGCAAGTTTGTATTTAGTATTCATACGATCAATGTTTTCCTTGCATTTTTAGGTCAACTCGGCACATTGTTTAGCATCAAAATTTACCTTCTCCGAAGATGGAATAGGCAACAAATCAATAGGTGCACGAGGTATGAAACCATACACAATTTCAAAATCGCACATCTTAGTAGTAGAATGCAATAAACAATTATAAGAAAATTCAATACGAGGCAAGCATTCTTCCCACATTTTCAAGTTATTCTACAAAAGAGCCACAGGCATAGTCGACAATGATCTATTGACTACTTCAGTTTGTCCATAAGTTTGGGGGTGGCATGTAGTACTGAAAAGCAGTTTAGTCGCCAACTTAGCCCATAAACATCTCCAAAAGTGGCTAAGAAATTTAGCATCATGATCTGAAAAATAGTATTTGGCACACCATGCAAGCGAAAAATTTCATGAAAGAACAAATCAACAACATTAGCAGCAGCATCACTTTTATGACATGGTATAAAGTGTGCCATTTTTGAAAATCTATCCACAAGAACAAATATGCTATCCCTCCCCTTCTTTATTTGAGGTAAACCTAAAACAAAGTACATAGTTATGTACTCCCAAGGAACACTAGGTATAGGCAAAGACATATATAAACCATGAGGATTGAATCGTGACTTAGATTTTTGGCATGTAGGGTAGCGAGCAACAAAATGCTCAACATCCAAGTCGCATCTTTGGCCAAAAGAAATGTGTAGCAAGTACGGCATTCATCTTCTTCACACCAAAGTGTCCCATTAATCCTCCTCCATGCGCCTCCTGTAACAACAAAAGACGAACAAAGCTAGCTAGAATGCATAGATTGTTAGCACAAACACAAATTCATCATTAATGACGAACTTGTTCCATGTTCTCCCTTCTTTACAATTCACCAACACATCTTTAAATCTAGAATCATGCACATATTGATCTTTGATGATCTCCAAACCAAATATTTTAAAGTCAAGTTGTGAGAGCATAGTATAAGGACGAGACAAAGCATCAACCCATTTAGAATGTCTACGATTAAGTTTAGCTTGACTTTTAATATGTTTCAAAGAATCATGAGTAGAATGTATAACAAATTCTTTGGGCCATAAATAATGTTGCCATGTTTCCAAAGTCCAAACAAGAGCATATAATTCCTTATCATAAGTAGAGTAATTCAGACTAGGCCCACTCAGTTTTTCAGAAAAGTATGCACATGCTTACCATGTTTTGATAAAAACCTCGTAATCAAATTACACTAACATCACATTCAAGATCCAAATTCATATTAAAATCAGAAAGTTGGAGTAAGGGAGCATGTGTTAACTTATATTTCAAAATCGTGACGGCTTCTTCCTGTGCGGTGCCCCAAACAAAAGGCACATCCTTCTTTGTAAGCTCATTGAGAGGTGCAACAATGGTGCTGAAATCTCTTACAAAACACCTATGGAAACCAGCGAGGCCAAGAAAACTCCTTACTTGTGTGACTGTTTTGGGTTGTGCCCAACTCTCAATAGCTTCAATGTTGGCTTTATCAACTTCAATTCCCTGTGGAGTAACAACATAGCCAAGAAAAGATACTCGGTCGGTGCAAAAGGTGCACTTCCTTAGGTTACCAAACAAACGTGCATCACATAGAGCAATAAAAACATCACATAAATGTTCCAAGTGTTCCTCCAAAGATCTACTATAAATCAACATATCATCAAAATAGACTACCACAAATCGTCCAATTAAAGCATGTAAAACCTCGTTCATTAATCTCATGAAAGTTCTAGGTATGACTAACCACTCATATAATACAAACTTAGTTTTAAATATTGTTTTCATTCATCTCCCAATTTCATACTAATTTAATGGTATCCACTATGCAAATCAAGTTTGGAGAAAATTGTAGAGCCACTTAATTCATCAAGCATATCATCTAACCTAGGAATAGGATGACGATAAAGAATAGTAATATTATTAATACCTCTACAATGAACACAAATGCGCAATGTACCATCCTTTTGGCACTAGAATAATTGGAACAACACAAGGACTAAGGGGTTCATGTATTTAACCTTTGTCTAGAAGCTCCTGTACTTGATGCATAATCTCCTTCGTCTCCTCTGGATTGGTCCGGTATGGTGCACGGTTGGGTAGCAATGCACCGGAAATTAAGTCAATCTGATGCTCAATACCTCTAATGGGTGGTCATCCCTGTGGCATGTCTTGTGGAAAGACGTCAGCAAACTCTTGAAAGATGTTACTGACAACAGGAGGCAAAGAGGGAGGCATGTCCTCAAATGAAAATAATACCTCTTTGCACACAAAAGCATAGCAAATATATGTTGTAACATCCAAATCAGTAATACCAGAGTTAGTGCCGAGTAAACATCCACTCTTTAGTTTTATTTCAGACACAACACCAGATGATGGTTTATTAGGCTTATTATGTTGCTCAAATTCCTTTGCCACGATCTGATTTTCACTCTTACTGCTCCTGTTTTGCTTTACTAGCTCTAACAATATCATCTTTAATAATATGTTCAGGATACATAGGAAGCAAGGTTATATGTTTATCCTTATGAACAAGAGTATACTGATTTGTCCTACCATGGTGTACAGAATTTTTATCAAATTGACATGGTCTACCAAGTAAAACGGAGCATGCTTCCGTGGGTACCACATCACAATCAACATAATGAGCATATGTAGCAATGCTAAAGTGGACATGAACAATATGTGTTACCTTAACCTTGCCAATGTTGTTGAACCATTGGATGTAATATGGATGAGGACTGTGTCTAGTGGTTAGAGACAACTTCTCCACCATCTCCATGCTAGCCAACTTGTTGCAACTCCCTCCATCGATGATGACGCAAATGGAATGTTCCTTCACAACTCCCTTTGTATGGAACAAGTTGTGCCTTTAATTTTTCTCAGCATGTGTAAACTACATACTCAAAACACGTTGAGCAACTAAACTTTCATACCTGTCAGCATAGTCAACAACCATGTAGTGTGTCTCTTGTTCAGTATCCTCGGCAACATGTTCTTCACTTGCAATAAGAGCCAAAGTCTCCTCATCATAATCACTAGTGCATGCATATCCACCATACTCAGTAACAATCATCACATGCTTAGAAGGGCAGGCCCCGAAGGTGTCCCTTGCTGGAGGATGGTGGCGGTGCCTATTTTCTTGTATCTCTATTGGATAAGGCGGCTGAAGCTAGTGGTGTTATAGTAGGATGTGTGGAAGTAGATGATGTACATGGTGTCCATGATGAAGATCGAATTGCAGAAAAATTACTTCTCGCCATTGCCAGTCGATCCTGCACTTCACGTTCAGCTTTGCAAGCAAGATGGAATAAACTAGTGATAGTGTTATACTCCTTATACACTAGAATAGTCCGAGTCTCTCTATTTAATCCACCCATAAAACATGCAATCATAGCTTCATTCTCCTCCATAATACCACATTAATCATGCTAGTTTGTAATTCCTGATAATGTTCCTTTATAGAATTTTTTCCTTGTCTTAAAAGTTGCAAATTTTGAAATACACGTTGATAATAGGGTGGAACCCAAGGATTATGCATAGCAGTTTTCAAAGCAGCCCAAGTAGTAGGGATATTATCACGATGTATTATACAATGTTCAGACCACCAAACACAAGCAAAACAAGTGAATGCACAAACAACAACAGCAACACGTCTATCCTCGGGAAATTGTAAGTATGTAAAATGTTGTTCTGTTTCTAACTCGCAAGTAAGATATATATCAAGAAAAAATCTACCCTCAAATATCATAATATTCAATTTAAGTTTAGGGAGATGGTCATGATCTCGTACCTAAAGGGATGGTACAACCCTACCATTGCGATTGTATCCATGTGGATGATCCGGTGCTTGTGGTGGTGGTTGCTCCTCGTGCTGATTTGGAGCAACCTCTCCCTCATCATTGTAATCACCATCATAATCGTCATGCTACTCAATGAAAGTAGCAACAGCAGCCACATAAGCTGAAATAGTAGCAATGCCACTAGAATTTTGGCCTTGACCGATACACACACGTTGCGCTCGTCCCACGAAATTCGGACAATGTTGTTGTTGTTGTTGTTGTTGCAGAGGTATGACAGGTGACGCTGGTGATGGTAGACATGCAATCACCTCATTAAAATTAGCGTCTGTCTTGGTTCGAACGTCTTCTCCAAACGATATAACTTCTCCATGGCCTATCCCAAGATGGTCACCAAGTGATCCACCTGTTCACCCATCATTTGTTGAAATTTATTATGGGTCTCCTTGTTGGTCATGCCCTCCCAGTCGACCTTGTCGGCTTGTGATCCTGGCATGGTTAGTAGCAATAGGAACACAGAAGAATAGGAACCGAAAGACTACTAGTAAGTGGTGGTGGTAGTGTATCACAAATCCGTCAAGCAACACTCAACTTCTTACCAGTTGTTTCCCAACAACACACGGTGATCGGCAACTGTTGTAGTCAAAACTCTCAAAGCTTGGATAAGGCGATTGCCAGGTGGTGTCAAACACACGAAATAGTAATACGTGAAGATGGGATGGCTTATAAGATGGTAGTAAGAACATCAGCAATAATCAGTTCAGAGATGCAAAGGTGAAGAAACGCTCAACGACGTACTGTGCTGGTCCTAGGCTAGAATGTATTAGAGACGCGAGCCTAGAACACCAACAAAATCACGACGTGGCATGAAATCAAGGGAAGAGCACACTCTGAATTTTCTTTTTCTCTTTTATGGGTGCCTCAGTTTTTGCTCTTTTTTTAAGAAAATCACTGTAATGGTGAGTGTCTCAAAACTCTTCCGAAGGTCTAAAACAGGATAGGCCCAGATTTTTCTCACTATTTTCTTTTGGACGCCCTCAACAAAAACTAGAAACCGTTAAAAAAATACTATAAAACTGAGTGTTACAAAACGCTCAACTACAAATAAAAATAGGATAGCCATAAAAAAATTGACCAGTGCGTTTTTTGGAAAATTCTATGCCTAAACGTAGGGTGGTTTCCATACTCTTTTTATTGGATGTCACCCTCGTCTACGAATAGAGAACAGAAGACGAAATTGGAAACCTACTTGGACAAGGAAACATGAACCTGAAAATAGATGGATCTCGTAAACAAACCTAATATGTGATGGACTCGGATTAGTGACGGATATGTGGTGGTATAGGTGGATTCGGATTGGTCATGGCGATGGTGTGGTGGTGGTATATGCCAGCGACGATGATGTTGGAAATATGCCCTAGAGGCAATAATAAAAGGTTATTATTATATTTCCTTGTTCATGATAATAGTTTATCATCCATGCTATAATTGTATTGATTGGAAACACATTGCATGTGTAGATACATAGACAACACTGTGTCCCTAGTATGACTCTAGTAGACTAGCTCATTGATCAAAGATGGTCAAGGTTTCCTAGCCATAGACATAAGATGTCATTTCATAACGGGATCACATCACTAGGAGAATGATATGATGGACAAGACCCAAACTATAAACATAACATATGATCGTGTGAGTTTATTGCTATAGTTTTCTGCATGTCAAGTATCTGTTCCTATGACCATGAGATCATGCAACTCACTGACACCGGAGGAGTACCTTGTGTGTATCAAATGTCGCAATGTAACTGGGTGACTAAATATGCTCTACAAGTATGTCTGAGGGTGTCTGTTAAGTGGGCATGGATCAAGACTGGGATTTGTTACTCCATGTGACAGAGAGGTATCTCAGGGCCCAATCAGTAATACAACATCACAACAAGCCTTGCAAGAAATGTGACTAAAGTGTTAGCCATGGAATCTTGTAGCACAGAACGAGTAAAGAGACTTGCCAGTAACGAGATTGAACTGGGTATAGAGATACCGACGATCGAATCTCGGGCAAGTAACATACCGAAGAACAAAGGGAACAACATACGAGATTAACTGAATCCTTGACATAGAGGTTTGACCGATAAATATCTTTATAGAATATATAGGAACCAATATGGGCATCCAGGTCCTCCTATTGGTTATTGACCATAGAAGTGTCTCAGTCATGTCTACATAGTTCTCGAACCCGCAGGGTCTGCACACTAAACGTTCGGTGACGTTTCGGTAGTATAGAGTTATGTATGGTGGTGACCGAAGGTTGTTCGGAGTCCCAGATGAGATCCCAGGTGTCACGAGGATCTCTTGAATGGTACAGAGGTAAAGATTGATATATAGGGAGTCCCGTTTTTCTCACCGGAAAAGTTTCGGGCACTTCGGTAGTGTACCGGGAGTGCCGGGATGGTACCGGGGACCATCGGGAGGGGACTCATGCCCCAAAGGGCCTCATGGCCTGTGGGAGGAGACAAACCAGCCCCTGGTGGGCTGGCCGAAGCCCTCACTAACTCCCATGCATCTGGGGAAGGAAAAATCCAAAGGAGGAAAGGGTTTCCAAATGGAGAGGAGGAATCCTACTCCTTGTCGAATTGGAGTACGACTCCTCCACCTCCCACTTCGGCTGCACCAAAGCGGCAGCCCTTGGGGCGCCAGCCTCCCTCCCCTCCCTCCTATATATGCTATAGGATTTGAGGGCAGCCCTAACCCTAATTGCCACGTGCTGCCCTCTTCTTCCTCTAGATCGTTTTCTCCTCTAGTCTAGTTTTGGAGGTGCTTAGGCGAAGCCTTGCCGGAATAGTTCCACCACCACTGTCACCGCATCGTCATGCTACCGGAGTACTCATCTACCTCTCCACTCCTTCTTACTGGATCAAGAAGGTGGAGATCGTCATCAAGTTGTACGTGTGCTAAACGCGGAGATGTCGTCCGTTCGGCGCTAGATCGGGACGAATCGTGATTGGGTCGCGGGACGCTCGGCGATTTGGATCGCAAAGATGTTTGACTACATCAATCGCGTTTCTAAATGCTTCCTGCTTAGTGATCTACAAGGGTATGTATATCCACTCTCCCTCTCATAGATGCTCATCACCATGGATAGATCTTATGTGTACGTAGGAAAAATTTTGTTTGCCATGCAACGTTCCCAACAGTGGTATCAGAGCTAGGTCTATGTGTAGATGAGATCACGAGTAGAACACAAAGGATTTTGTGGGCGTTGATGCTCAGATTGCTTCCTCCCTTGGTTGGTTTTTGATTCAGCGGTATTGTGGGATGAAGCAGCCTGGACCAACCTTACTCGTACGCTTACGAGAGACCGGTTCCATCAACTGACATGTGACTTTGTTGCATAAACATGGCTGGCAGGTGTCTATATCTCCTACTCTAATTGGATCGGATTCGACAAAGGTGGTCCTTGAGAAGGTTGAATAGCAATTTGTGTCTCATCGTTGTGGTTATTGCGTAGGTTAGAATTGTTCTTTCTAGATATCCGTAGCAGCCACGTAAAACATGCAACAACAATTAAAGGACGTCTAACTTGTTTTTGCAAGGTATGTTGTGATGTGATATGGCCAATCACATGATGAGATATATGTGATGTATGAGATGATCATGTTTTGTATAGAATATCACGACTTGCATGTCGATGAATACGGCAACCGGTAGGAGCCATAGGGTTGTCTTTAATTATTTTCGTCGTCTTGCTTTACTTTATCGCTATGAGTTAGCAATAGTCGTGGAAGCAACAATCGGCATGGCAACCCCGATGGTGACACATTGATGGAGATCAAGATGATGGAGATCATGGTGTCATGCCGATGACGATGGAGATCATGTCGGTGCTTTGGAGATTAAGATCAAAAGCACAAGTTCATGGCCATATCATGTCACTCATGATTTGCATGTGATGTTAATCCTTTTATGCACCTTGTTTTGCTTAGGACGATGATAGAATCATAAGGTGATCCCTCACAAAAATTTCAAGATAAATTGTGTTCTCCCCGAGTGTGCACCCGTTTGAAAGTTCATCGTGTCGAGACACCATGTGATGATCGGGTGTGATAGACTCTACGTTCACATACAACGGGTGCAAGCCAGTGTTGCACGTGTAGAACACTCGGGTTAAACTTGAAGATCCTAGCATGTACAGACATGGCCTCGTAACACTAGAGACCAAAAGGTCGAACATGAGTCATATAGTAGATATGATCAACATGATGATGTTCACCATTGAAACCACCTCAACTCACACGATGATCGAACTTGAGTTGGTGAATTTGGATCATGTAACACTCGGTTGACTAGAGGGATGTCAATTTGAGTGGGAGTTTTTAAGTAATTTGATTAACTAAACTCATTATCTTGAACAATAATCCTAGTAACCTTTGCATATTTATGTTGTAGATCAATCGCTCGCGCAGTAGTTCCCCTGAATTTTAATGTGTTCCTAGATAAATCCAAGTTGAAAGATGATGGAAGTAACTTTGTGGACTCGGACCGTAATCTAAGGATTATACTCACGGATTCCGAGAAGTCTTATGTCCTTGATGCACCGCTTGGTGACCCACTCGCTCCCGTGTCGTCCGAAGACGTTAAGAACTCTTGGGAGAAACGTTCTGGAGATCACTCATTAGTTCAATGTGCAATGTTGTATGGCTTAGAACCGGGACTTCAAAGACATTTTGAACGTCATTGAGCATATGAGATGTTCCAAGAGTTGAAGTTTATCTTTGAGAAGAATGCCCGGATCTAGAGGTATGAAACCTCCGATAAGTTCTATGCTTGCAAGATGGAGGAGAACAGGTCTGTTAGTGAACATATACTCAGAATGTCTGGGTATTCGAACCGTCTGGCGGAGTTAGGGATGCCCCTTACACCGGAGGCGATCACTGACAGAGTTCGTCAATCATTGCCACCTAGATACAAGAGCTTTGTGATGAACTATAACATGCTGGTGATGAACAAGTCAGTCGCCAAGCTGTTTGTGATGCTGAAAGTCACTGAGTCTGAAATCCAGAAAGAGCATCTAGTGTTGATGGTCAATAAAACCACTATTTTCAAGAAGAATGGCTAGGTCAAGAAGGGTAACTCCAAGAAGAGTGGAAAAGCAGTTGCCCCTCTCGTGATGAAACCCAAGACTGGACCCAAGCCAGAAACTGTGTGATTTTATTGCGTGGGAACTAGTCACTGGAAATGGAACTGTTCCAATTATATGGCCGACAAGAAGGCACCCAACACCAAACAAGGTATATATGATATACATGTTATTGATGTGTACCTTACCAACTCTTGTTGTAGTGCATGGGTATTTGATACCTGTTCGGTTGCTCACATTTGCAACTCAAAACAAGAGCTACGGAATAGCCGAAGGCTGGCTAAGGACGAAGTGACGATGCGCGTGGGAAATGGTTCCAAGGTTGATGTGATCGCCGTCGGCACGCTCGATCTTCGATTACCATCGGGATTAGTTATGAACCTGAATAATTGTTATTTGGTGCCTACGTTAAGCATGAACGTTATATCTGGATCTTGTTTATTGCGAGACGATTACTCATTTAAATCAAAGAATAATGGTTGTTCTATTTATGTGAGTAATATCTTTTATGCTCATGCACCATTGTGAGGGGTTTATTGCTATTGAACCTCGATAGTGATGACGCGGATGTTCATAACATTGATGCCAAAAGATGTAGAGTTGATAATGATAGTACCACTTTCTTGTGGCACAGCCGTTTAGGTCATATTGGTGTAAAACGCATGAAGAAGCTCCATGTTGATGGACTTTTGGAGTCACTTGATTTTGAATCACTTGAGTCATGTGAACCATGCCTCATGGGCAAGATAACTAAAACCCTATTCTCTGGAACAATGGAACTGGCAAGTGACTTGTTGGAAATCATACATACTAATGTGTGCGGTCCGATGAGAATTGAGGCGCACGGTGGATATCGTTATTTTTTCACCTTCACTGATGACTTAAGTAGACATGGGTATATTTACTTAATGAAGCACAAGCCTGAAATGTTTGATAAGTTCAAGCAATTTCATAGTGAAGTTGAGAATCATCATAACAAGAAGATTAAATTCCTATGATCTGATCGAGGAGGAGAATATATGAGTTGTGAGTTTGGCAGTCACTTAAGACAGTGTGGAATTATTTCACAATTGACACCGCCTGGAACACCACAGCGCAATGGTGTGTCCTAACATCGTAATCGAACCTTATTAGATATGGTGCGTTCTATGATGTCTCTTGTCGATTTGCCACTATTGTTTTGGGGTTATACATTAGAGACAGTTGCATTCACTTTAAATAGGGCACCATCGAAATCCATTGAGACGACGCCATATGAACTGTGGTTTGGCAAGAAGCCAAAGTTGTCATTTCTTAAAGTTTGGGGATGTGATGCTTATGTCAAAAAGCTTAAGCCTAAAAAGCTGGAACCCAAAGCGGAGAATTGCATCTTCATAGGATACCCAAAAGAGATAGTTGGGTATACCTTCTATCTCAGATCTGAAGGCAAAGTTTTTGTTGCTAAAAACGAAACATTTGTTGAGAAAGAGTTTCTCTCGAAAGAATTGAGTGGGAGGAAAATACAACTTGATGAGGTTATTGAACCTTTACTTCAACCAGAGAGTAGCGCAGCGCAGAAACATGACTGTGTAGAGCTTACATTGGTTGACGAGGAAGTTAATGATGTTTATATGAAGCTTAGGATAAAGTTACTATTGAACCCCGTAGGTCAACTAGGGCGCGTGCTACTCCTGAGTGGTACGGCAAAGCAGTCTTGGAGGTCATGCTGTTAGATAATGATGAACCTACGAGCTATGGAGAAGCGATGATGGGCCCGGATTCTGAGAAATGGTTAGAGGCCATGAAATCCGAGATGGGATCCATGTATGAAAACAAAGTATGGACTTTGGAAGTATTACCCAAAGGGCGGAAGGCCATTCAGAACAAATAGATCTTTAAGAGGAAGACGCACAAGGACGGTAATGTCACCGTCTATAAACCTCGAGTTGTGGCAAAGGGTTCTTCACAAGTTCAAGGAGTTGACTACGATGAGACCTTCCCACCCGTAGTGATGCTTAAGTCTGTCAGAATCATGTTGGCAATAGCTGCATATTTCGACTATGAAATTTGATAGATGGATGTCAAAACAGCGTTCCTTTAACGGTTTCCTTAAGGAAGAGTTGTATATGATACAACCAGAAGGTTTTGTCGAACAAGAGAATTCTAGCAAAGTTTGCAAACTCCAACGATCCATTTATGGACTGGTGCAAGCATCTCAGAGCTGGAATATGTGCTTTAATGAGGTGATCAAAGCGTTCGAGTTTATACAAGTTTATTGAGAAACTTGTATTGACAAGAAAGTGAGTGGGAGCTCTATAGCATTTCTAATATTATATGTAGATGACATATTGCTGATTGGAAACAATATAGAAATACTAGGCATTAAGATCTAGGAGAAGTTGCTTTCATATTAGGCATTAAGATCTATAGAGATAGATCGATACACTTAATAGGACTTTCACAAAGCACAAACCTTGACAAAGTTTTGAAGAAGTTCAAAATGGATCAGTCCAAGAAGGGGTTCTTGCTTGTGTTGCAAGGTGTGAGGTTGAGTAAGATTCAATGCCTAGTGACTGCATAAGATAGAGAAATGATGAGTGAAATCCCCTATGCTTCATCCATAGGCTCTATTATGTATGCAATGTTGTGCACAAGACCCCAATGTCATCCTTGCTATAAGTATGGCCGGAAGGTTTTAAAGTGATCTGGGAATGGAGCACTGGACGATGGTCAAGAATATCCTTAAGTACCTGAAACGCACTAAGGAAATGTTTCTCGTTTATAGAGGTGATGAAGAGCTCGAGGGTTACGTCGATGCAAGCTTTGACACTGATCCGGATGACTCTAAGTCGCAACCAAATACGTATTTATTCTCAATGGGGGAGCAGTAAGCTGGTGCAGTTCCAGGCAGAGCGTGGTAGCCGATTTGACATGCAAAGCAGAGTACATCGCGCCTTGGAGGCAGTGAAGGAAGGTGTTTGGATGAAGGAGTTCATGATAGATCTTGGAGTAGTGCCCAGTGCACTGAATCCAATGGATGTGTTCTGTGACAACACTGGTGCCGTTGCTCTGGCAAAGGAACCAAGGTTTCACAAGAGGACCAAACAAATAAAGCGACGCTTCAACTCCATCCGCGAATACATCAAGGAGGAGGACATAAATATTTGCAAAGCGCACGCGGATCTGAATGTCGCACACCCGTTGACTAAACCTCTTCCA
Source organism: Hordeum marinum (assembly GCA_022496015.1). Classification (NCBI taxonomy): domain Eukaryota; kingdom Viridiplantae; phylum Streptophyta; class Magnoliopsida; order Poales; family Poaceae; genus Hordeum; species Hordeum marinum. The sequence goes on along the minus strand of CM039672.1, from coordinate 211,141,824 downwards.
AGGGCTAAACATGATCAACACCACAAGTGTATGGGTATTAGATTCACTACAATGTAAATCACATAGTGATGTGAGCTAGATTACTGACTCTAGTGCAAGTGGGAGACTGTTGGAAATATGCCCTAGAGGCAATAATAAATGGTTATTATTATATTTCCTTGTTCATGATAATTGTTTATTATCCATGCTATAATTGTATTGACTGGAAATACATTGCATGTGTGGATACATAGACAACACCGTGTCCCTAGTATGCCTCTAGTAGACTAGCTCTTTGATCAAACATGGTCCAGGTTTCATAGCCATAGACATAAGATGTTATTTCATAATGGGATCACATCATTGGAAGAATGATGTGATGGATAAGACCCAAACTATAAATATAGCATATGATCGTGTCAGTTTATTGCTATAGTTTACTGCATGTCAAGTATATGTTCCTATGTCCATGAGATCTTGCAACTCGCTAACATCGAAGGAGTACCTTATGTGTATCAAACATCGCAATGTAACTGGGTTACTATAAAGATGCTCTACATGTATCTCTGAGGGTGTTTGTTAAGTGGGCATAGATCAAGACTGGGATTTGTTTCTCCGTGTGACGGAGAGGTATCTCAGGGCCCACTCGATAATACAACATCACAACAAGTCTCGCAAGCAATGTGACAAAATTGTTAGCCACGGGATCTTGTATTAAGGAACGAGTAAAGAGACTTGCCGGTAAAGAGATTGAACTAGGTATGGAGATACCGACGATCGAATCTCGGGCAAGTAACATATCGAAGAACAAAGGGAACAACATACAGGATTAATTGAATCCTTAACATACATGTTTGACCAATAAAGATATTCCTATAATATGTAGGAAAAAATATGGGCATCCAGGTCCCGCTATTGGTTATTGACCGTAGAGGTGTCTCGGTCATGTCTACATAGTTTTCGAACCCGCAGGGTCTGCACACTTAACGTTCGGTAATGTTTCGGTAGTATAGAGTTATGTGTGATGGTGATCGAAGGTTGTTCGGAGTCCTGAATGAGATCCTAGACGTCATGAGGAGATCCGGAATGGTCCTGAGGTAAAGATTGATATATAGTAAGTCTCGTTTTGGTCACCGGAAAAGTTTCGGGCACTTCGGTAGTGTACCGGAAGTGTCGGGATGGTATCGGGGACCATTGGGAGGGTACTCACGCCCCAAAGGGCCTGATGGGCTATGGGAGGAGACAAACCAGCCCCTAGTGGGCTGGCCAATGACCCACCAAAGCCCATGCGGCTGGGGTAGGAAAAATCCAAAGGTGGAATGGTTTCCAAGTGGAGAGGAGGAATCCTACTCCTAGTAGGATTGGAGTAGGACTCCTCCACCTCTCACTTTGGCATCACCAAAGGGGAAGCCTTTAGGGCGGAGGCCTCCCTCCCCTCCCTCCTATATATACTAGAGGATTTGAGGGCAGCCCTAACCCTAATTGCCACGTGCTGCGCTCTTCTTCCTCTAGATCGTTTTCTCCTCTAGTCTAGTTTCGGAGCTGCTTAGGTGAAGCCCTATCGGAATAGTTCCACCACCACCGCCACCATGCCGTCGCGCTGCCGGAGAACTCATCTACCTCTCTGCTCCCTCTTGCTAGATCGTGAAGGCGGAGATGATCATCGAGATGTACGTGTGTTGAATGTGGAGGTGCCGTCCATTCGACGCTAGATTGGGACCGATCGTGATTGGATCGCGGGACGCTCAGCGATTTGGATCACGAAGACATTCGACTACATCAACCGCGTTTCTTAACGCTTCCCACTTAACGATCTACAAGGGTATGTATATCCACTCTCCTTCTCATAGATGCTCATCACCATGGATATATATTGCGTGTGCGTAGGAATTTTTTTCCATGCAACATTCCCTAACAGATGATGGTGGCGTGGTGGTGGTATAATGCAACAGCGATGATGGTGGTGTCATGGTGGTATACGACAACAACGATGATGGTGGCGTGGTGGTGGTATAATGCAGCAACCATGATGGTGGCGTGGTGGTGGTATATTGATACTTGTGATCTGCATTGTGTTTTCTGTGAAGAGGAACGGGTTATCACATCACAATGTGGGTAAGTATTTCCCTCAGCTATGAAACCAAGGTTTATCGAACCAATAGGAATATGAATCCTCAATTGTCTTTAGCGGCTGCACACAAAAGAGAAAACAACTTGCACCCAACGCTGGCAAGAGGGTTGTCAATCCCCTTGGCCTCGTTATTTTCAAGCAAGTGAGTTGTATAGATAATTGTAAATTGCAAAATATATATAAGTGAATAGACTAGGGACCTATAGTTTTCTCTGGTGGCATCTCTCATAAAAATAGCATATGGTGGGTAAACAAATTATTGTTGGGCAATTGATAGAAAAGCGGATAGTTATGCGATTTTCACGGGAATGATAATGTATATATAGGCATCACGACCATAAGAAAATAGGTCGACTCCTGCCTGCACCTATTACTATTACTACACTCATTGACCGCTATCCAACATGCATCTAGAGTATTAAGTAAAACAGAGTAATGCTTGGAGAATGATGACATGATGTAGACAAAGTAAACTCAAGCAATATGAATTAACCCCATCGTGTTATCCTTAGTAGCAACAACACAAAGACGCATCTTGTCCCTTTCTATCACTAGGATATAGAAACTCATCAGGTTGAACCTACTACAGCGCACTGTAGGAGATATGCCCTAGAGGCAGTAATATCAGTTACTTTTGTATCTCCAAGTTTGTAATGAATGTTTATGATCCATGCTATAACTGCAATGATTCTCGAGTCTGCAAATAAAACGAGGCTTGGAGGGAAACTCATGTGCACGTGTGGTATAATAAATGGTAAATTGTATTCCTAGTCTTGCCTCTAAGACTGGCTCAAGTATTGCATGATGATCCTGTTTTCCTGATCATGGGCATGGCCATGCCGGCAATTTTGAGGGCACGATGTTGGTAGAACACTTGTGTTGAATCGATCCGAATTGATGTTATGCTATGAGATACATTCGTCATAAGTTTATGGTTAATAACACAGATAAGTTAATGTTTTCATAATTCCTTAGACCATGCGAGTATCGAGTTTCTTCATGCTTGCTTCATGAACTTTGGGGTTTGTTAAACGTCATCCGTAAATGGGTGGCTATTACGGCGGCTTACGGGTTCATGGAAAAGTATGTCAAGTAACTTGATAGCTCAAGATTGGGATTTGCTCCTTCGGTGATGGAGAGATATCTCTGGGCCCTCTCGGTGTTACGGTATCCATCATCGTCTGGCCAAACACTTTGTGATTTGATCACGGGGATGCCAAAACATGGGAACGAGAAAAGAGAACAATACCGGCAACGAGGTAACTGGCATTGTGGACAAGTGTTGATCCACGAGGATGCCGATGTTTCTCACCTCGGGTAATTGTAACATATTGCGAAGCAACAGGAATAGCTCACGGCAACTGGAGGTTCACTCGAATATTTATTCGTGTGGGTATAGGGATCGATATGGGTGTCCACGGCTCCGATGTTGATCATTGATCGGAAGGTGTTCCGGGTCATGTCTATACTTCACCGAACCTATAGGGTCACATGCTTAAGGGTCATCTATCTGCTGAATACTAGACAGGGAGTCTGAGAGAAAATCACCGAAAAAGTTTCGGAGACAACGGAAGAGTTCCGGAGAGAGAACATTGGAATAGTTCCGGTAAAACCGAAAAGTTGTTTCGGAGTATACCATTAAGTCAAAATGGTTTCGGCACACATCTGGAAATTCTTGGAGGGTGCCAGAATGATTCTGGGGACTTCTGGGATTTTTCGGAGGAAAAAACCGGAAGTGTTCCGGAGCCGCCGGAACCGCTATGGTAGCTTTTCGCTGAAGAAAAACATTGTTACGGAATTGTTTCGGAACGTGTCCAAAATTGTTTTAGTGGGTACTGGAATTATTCTAGGCACACAGAAATAATTTGGGATTTAACGGACGCAGAAAAATGTCTTCGTGAATAGTGAAAACACTATTTTGAATAGTAGAAACACTATATATATAAATAGTGGAAACACTATATATGTATAGCGGAAACACTATTGTAAATAGTGGAAACACTATATATGTATAGTGGAAACACTATTGTAAATAGTGGAAACACTATTGTGAATAGTGGAAATACTATTAGGGGATGATGCAGGCATGGTGATGCAGGCATGGTGATGCAGGCAACACTATTTGGAGGCTTTCCCTTTATGCCCTTGTGGTGTGCTCACCTCATGGGCATTTTGGGTATTTCAAGTGCCACCCTACCCCTTGGGTTTTCCTATAAATAGAGGTGGAGATGCACTCTCCACACTCATCCTTTGCTCTCATACACATGCTTTGCTTTGCAAGCTCTCTCTCTCCCTCCCACGAAAAGAGTTTTTCGTAGAGCCGAAAGGCTGTCTGGGTTCCGGCAGGAACTAGTTCTGGACGGCGAAGCCCTGCCGGATAGATGACACCGTATGTGTGCAACCCCGTAGAGAGTTCGTAGTTTCGATCTTTTGCCCGAGGGGCTGTTCGAGTGTCCTCCCGAAGGGCTGTCCAAGTCTCGGGTCGAGTTTCGAGAGTCCTCCCGAAGGGCCGTCCGAGTCTCCGTTCGAGTTTCGAGGGTCCTCCCGAAGGGCTGTCCGCGACATCGTCCGGGGGACTGTCCGACCGCCTCCCGAAGGGCTGTCCGACGAGGGAGTACATCCTCGCGGTTGGGAGGTTGTAAATCCTAGCTGCGGGGATCTGCACCAACGATCTCCACCGACTCTTCTTCCGCTGCGCTACGAGTCGGTACGGATCAGATCAAACCTTGTATGCATTCTCCATAGTGGTCCTGGGCGTGCTCGCTATACCGAAATTTTTTGTTTTCTGTCGCGTTCCCCTACACGCACCTCTCAACGATGAAATATCAATCTAGTTGGCCTAACTATCTCAATAGATCAAAGAGAATTACAAAGCTGTAATAATCATGCAAATAAGAATCATCAAAATCAGGTTTGACTCAAATACTTTTCATGAATAATCTGAACATAAACCCACAATTCATCGGATCCTAACAAATGCACCATACAAAGGGATTACTCGGGTAGATCAAGGAAAAGTTGCGATGACCATGGTATTGAAGATCAAGAGAGAGAGAGATTTCCATCTAGATACTACTTACGTACCCGTAGGCCTGTGGTGAACTACTCACACATCATCATGAGGGCAACAAGGTTCATGAAGAGGCCTTGCATGATCGATCCACCTGTGACAGGGTGCTAGAATGGAGCTCGAGATGGGCTCCCGTCGGAACAAAGAGACTTGCGGTAGTGTTCAAAGTTTTTTCGGACCTCCTCTAGGGTTTTTGTTATATTAGATAATTTACAGGCCAGAGAAGGGCGTCGTGAGGGGGACAACACACATTAGGGCGCGAACCCCACCCACCCACCCAAGGCGCGCCCTGTTGTGTGTCGGTGCCCTCGTGCGGCTCCTGACCTCCTTCTGAAGCTTCCAAGTCTTCTTTTGGTCCACAAAAAATCATAAAAAAGTTTCATGGCAATTGGACTTCGTTTGGTAGTGTAAACCTGAAAAAGTGAAAAAACATGCAAAAAATAACAACTGGCACTAGGCACTAGGTCAATAGGTTAGTGCTCAAAACTATTTTAAATTGGTAAATAAATGCCCAAAAAGTGTCCTAGAATGATAATATATCAGCATGGAACAATCAAAAATTACAAATACGTTGGAGACGTATCATATATGGCATCGATGAATACGGTGCGACGGCGGGGTGACAACCTGTGAACATGACTCAAAACACTAAAAGATTTGACACTAAAACCAGCAACTTGTCATGATGATGCAACCACAAATTCAACAAAGCAAACACCAAACAGAAAAATGCAAAGTCTCAGATTGGTTCGGATATGATGATCTAACCCTAATTCTTTTGTTGTGGCTTTTTCGTGGACTGTAGATATGAAGAACAGATGCGACCTAAACTACAAAAACTAGTAAAATCTCACCGAGCAACTTGGAAATATGATACCACTTGATAGAGGTGAAGGTGTTCATGTATTTTGATTGGATGTGACTATCGTTTTTGGTAGAGTCAACTTTGACGATCCGACTACGAACGTGCTAGGACGTCACGCCTTAGCAATCGCTAAACCAACTCCGAGAGGTTATTGACCACGTCGGAGCACGATCAACCTGACCACGAGGGTTTATTTCTTGCATGCAAACGAAGAACAAGCAAGAAACTAAGATTGCAATCTAGATATTGCGAATATAAGAGGTAAGCTTTATTGATGAAAGTGGGGTTATGTGACGTCTTGGTCTGGTCGTAAACACAAATGAAGGATACAGAGTTGCACCTATGATGAACTTTTAATCTAAACAAAACCCAAGTCTAAATGGTGCCCTAAGGGATGTATATATGGGGGAATAGAGGGAGATTTCGTGACCCCTTGGAGGAGGATTTTGTGACCCCTTGGAAACAGCGCCCGAAACCAACCATAACTCGGTTTTCCCACATATACGTACTCTAAAAACAATCTAGAATAGCACATGGACGAAATTTATGAAGTTGCATCTTGAATATTTTGTCAAAGCCTTCATGCTCTCATTAAGGTGGCTTCAAAGTGCGGAAATCACCACTAGAAGGTTCATCGTTCTTTCCCGCGTGCACACCTTCTTCTCCATGATTGTTTCCGCTCCAATGGCCATCCGTCTTGTCCATGCTAGGTCCTTCATTCATAAGTTAAACAAAATTAACTAATTTAGGCAGCATCATATGTTCATGAACATCAGAAGGATTTCCAAGAAACAAAAGTACTTGGTAATTCAATTGGCGTGCGCGAGCTCTAGTAATTGGTCCCGTATGTATAGCAGTAGGGGCTTTGGGTGTAACATTAGTAGGGATGTCCTCATGAAGACCAAGCCCTTTGTAATGAAAAGTGGGCTGCGATGCTTCCATTTGCTCCAGTTGTCCATGAACATCATCTTCATTCAGACCATAGACCACTGCTGCGAGATACAAATTACTTTGCAGTTGCTATGGGTAGAAAGCCAACAGGAGAAAGGAGGCTCGAAGCGAGATGGCCAAGTGAAGCGACGATAGATGAGATAGTTAATACGGCTTGGGAGCGAGCTAAACTTGCCTTTCTACTATCGAGGTATTGGTAGCCTTTAATATTGTCGCCGTCTTTGTAGTAGTTGCCAGCCACGGAGTTACATCACCTCCACATCCACCTTCTCTGTCATGTCTCCACCACATAGGAGTAATATAAAAACGCAGCAGATCTGCACACAAAGCCACACCATCGCAACTTCACGAATTACCGGAAGCACACCATCATCAAGAGTCAAACCCTAACCCTAGCCCCTCAAACACGCTAACTAGTGCTCGTCGCGTTGGCATGCCCACATATCAGTCAAAGCCGTTTTGCACAAGCTAACGTAAACACCTCCATTATCCACGAAATACCCCTCGTCGAAGCTTCTCTATAGTTACTAAGCTTCCACGATTGTGATCTCTCCTATGAATTGGGGGTTGTGTAGATTAGGTGGACCCCATTTTACAGGGGTGCCTTGTCAAATTTTTAGATGGAAAAAAATCAGAGCCACTCGTCCAAGTCAGTTGGAGTTGGATTTTGTAAATACTCCCTCCGTCCGTATAAGAGTGTGCATCTGGCTCTATAATGTTTCCCAAAATAAGTGTATGTCTGGCTCCACCACGGGAACTTTGCATCCGAATGGAGGGAGTAAGCGTAAGGAGCGGGGCGGCGGGGCGATGGACCAAACAACCCATTCTCGACAAAACACATTTGAATCCAAACCCTAGGCGTAGCGAGCGGGGCGGCAGCCAAGACTCTGACCAAGCTATTGACATAGGCAACACGGCGGAGACTCACGCGAAGGTCTCAACCCCGACGGCGGCGAAGACACCGGCCAAGCCCACGGGGTGCAAAACTATCCTGTCTAGTCTAAAGCTGTAGCTATCAAGATTCTGTTAACCATATCGATTCAGCTAACGGCTAGGATTACTCCTCGCGTTACCGCTCGTCATGTGTTGTCAGATATTTACTATTACCGTCCGATGTGGACCATTGTCGTGTTTCACCTACTTCCATTTACATGTCCACCTATAAGACAGTGAGGGTTGTGGCTAGGTTGGGCATTCATTCATCCCATGATTTTTCGTAATGGCTAAGAATACTCCATATAGTAGATACTCTCATCTGAGATAATTCTATTACTCCATTGCTTCGATCCTCTGATATGAGGATCCTATCATAGCTAGGTATTGACAAATGGGGAACATGAGTGAGCATTCCTCGAAAGAGAGCGCTCTAAGTGATGAATTCTTTCCTAGATCGGCAATTACCACCCTTCTTCGATGATCGGTAGCAATGTTTGGCACCAGTGTGGAGGCGCTGGTGGTGGAGATTGTTTGGGTATAGATCAGTCGAGCCAGAGCGGTTGGGTGAGCGCCCTGATCGTTTGGTAAAATCCCGTGTCTAGGCACTGATCCGAGGACCACGACGGCGTGGATCGAGGCTGCGGTAAGATCAGGGACAAGCAAGGGTTGTTGGGTGATCCAGTGGTAAAATTCCTCACACTGTCTTCAGATCGAGGAGATGGGGAGCGTCAAGACAATTGATGAGACAGATCTGCAAGAGGTGCTTTCTTTGCATGATGATTTCGAGGTACTGCAAAATAGTAGTGCTCAGATGCAATCAGAGGTGTCCAAATTTCAAGCAGAGGTTCAATCCATAGGTTCTAAACAAGGGGAAATTTCTCTGCAAGTGGGTGGTGTAGATAAAGTGGTACTGGATTTAAGCAGACAATTATCAACCATGTGCGCAGTTCTACAGACTTTAGTGAAAGCACCTGATCAGACTAACCATGTTGATATTCCTTCCAGTTCGCAGCAGATCCCAAAATCACCCATTCTGTTACCTGAACAAATGTAGGAACATGTCCATAGAACTGAACAATTGAGGAGACAGCTAGATACTGAGAAGTAGAAACCCAAACAACTAGAAGAGTTGCAAATGCAGCATTTACCACCCATTAGAACTGATGTTCCTCCTGGATTTTCAAATCAAGGCAGAAATGATACCTCAAGATCATCCTCATACTCCTACATTCCAACAATACTATCATCATAATAGAGATAGACAGTTATGGCAGGGCTATTTCAGAATTTATGAACAAGATCTGCAAGCTCAATTCATGAAGTCACTGACCAAAGGCCCAAAGATGGAATTCCCTAAATTCTATGGAGACGATCCTGTGGGATGGATCAGGCAATGCAATAAGTACTTTCAAATGTCTACAGCTCCAGAAGAATACAAAGTTTCTATTACTTAGTTATATGTAATCGGAGATGTTGATGTATGGCTAAGAAGATCTAGCTTGTTAAAAAAGAAAGTGACATGGAAGGAGTTTTGCACTGAAATCATTAAAAGATTTTCTAAGCAAGGTTCATATGACTTGACAGGAAAGTTTAATTTAGTTAAATAACTTAATAGTTCAGTATGTGAGTATACAAAAACTTTTGAAGATTTGATGGCACATCTGCAAGAGGAAAATCCCGAGCTGGGGGAATCTTGGTTTTAAGATGTCATGTCAATGGGTTGAGAGATGGAATTAAATTCCAAATTAGACCATTGAGACCTTTGACACTCACTGATGCATACTGTTTGGTCAATGATGTGGAACCTTGCCACCCTCAAGTGATGTTGGTCCCAAAGAAAACAAGTGTGCCTTATATAATTTTTATTAGAAAAATTCAGCTGGGGTTCAAACCAAACAGATTAATGTACCTTCTTATCAGCAACAATTGCCAGTTAGACATGGGGAAGTTCCTACTATCAACAATCAAAAAATAAGAAAATTGGGAGAATGTTGGAGATGTGGAGATAAGTGGGTCCATGGTCACAAATGCAAATCAGTACCAAATGTTCATATGTTACAACATGAAGCAGAGGAGCAAGTTGTGTGTGACAATGAATATCTACAAGAGTTATATCAAGTAAAACCAATAACTGATGGTGATCAAGTAATGTTTGTGTCAGCTTTTGCAATGGGGCAACAATTAGTAGTTCCTACTCCTATTGTGGTTATCTATATAAATGGGAAGAGAGCAGTGGCCTTACTAGATTCGGGTAGCACCACATCCTTCTTGAATCAGGATTTTGCACTTATAGCTAATTGTCATATGTTGCCTATTAAATCAAGAAGTATTACAGTAGCAGGGGGTACTTTACTTTCTTCAGCAGTGCTACCAAATTGTGAGTTTAAGATAGCTAAACTTAAAGCATCTCATGATTTTAGAGTGTTATCCTTGCCCGGTCATGATGCTATTTTGGGATATGATTGGCTCACAATTGTTAGCCTAGTATGATTTGACATTCCAGCTAAAACATTCATTTTTACAAAAGAGGGCAAGCAGACTATTTATACAACTATGTTCACAAATGCTGATTGTTTGAGAGAAATACCTGCCAAGAAAATGGAGAAGATCATTGATAAAGGAGCTGAGGTTTTTCTGTGTGAGGTTCATAACGTCTTAATGGAAGCACTAGAGGGCACTAAAACTCCTCCAACAAATACAACAATTATTGTTGCAATATGATGATCTTTTTTAGGAGCCCAAGGAATTACCTCCTCACAGAACATTGGATCATACCATTCCTTTAATTCCAGGAGCTACTCCACCACAATTGAGACCTTATAGATTTCCTCAACATCAAAAGCAAGGGATGGAGGAGCAAATCAAGAAATTGTGAGCTGCTCATCTCATCAGACACAATCAGAGTCCTTTTGCAACTCATGTTTTGCTAGTAAAGAAGAAAGTTGGATCTATGAGACTATGCACTGACTTTAGAAAACTCAATGCCCTGACAATAAAAAGCAAATTTCCAATTGATGTAATAGAGGATTTGCTAGATGAGTTACATGTAGCAAAATTCTTCACTAAAATAGATTCAATATCAAGGTACCATCAAATAAGAATGGCTCTTGAAGATATTCAGAAAACAGACTTTAGAACATTTTTGGGGCATTTTGAATATCTGGCCATGCCTTTTGGCCTCTCTAATGCACCATGTACCTTCCTGGAGTTAATGAACACTATATTTGGTCCTTACTTGAGGAAATTTGTACTAGTGTTCTTTGATGACATCTTAATTTACAACAAAGATCTCAAAGAGTATTTAGAACATATTAATTTGGTGCTGGAGCTTTTAAAGGAACATCAGCTTTTTACTAGAACGTCTAAATGTATCTTTATTGTTCAACAAGTGGAATATCTGGTTCATGTTATTTCTGCCAATGGAGTAGCTACTGATCCATAGAAAATCACAGCTATTGCAGACTGGCCAGTGCCTGATACTATCACAAAGCTGAGAAGTTTCCTAGGTTTGGTTGGGTATTATAGGAGATACATTCAAGGTTATGGAATTATTTGCAGGACTTTGCATGATATCCTCAAGAAGGGCAATTTTTTATAGCAAGAAGAGCAGGATAAACCTTTTCAACAACTAAAACAAGCATTAATTACTGCTCGAGTGTTATCCCTACCAAATTTCTCACAACCCTTCGTGTTGGAAACTAATGCCTCTGGTAAAGGAATTGGTGCAGTATTAATGCAAGAAGGCGGACCTATCTCTTATTTTAGTTATTCTCTTTGCCCCAGAAATGCAGCTTTGTCTACTTATGAAAAAGAGGCTTTTGCAATTCTGGAATCTTTGAAAAGGTGGAGGCACTATTTACTGGGAAGTGCATTAACAATCAAAACTGATCAACAATCCTTGAAGTTCATTACTGATTGGAAGATCACAGAAGGAGGGCAACATAAGTTGATGATGAAGTTGTTGGAATTCAATTTTACAATACGGTAAAAGAAAGGGGTGCAGAATAAGGTGGCTGATGCTCTATCTAGAGTACTACCAAAATGCATTTTCATTACAACTGTTACACCAACCTAGGCAGAGGACCTTGTATCTAGTTACGAGCAAGACACTGAAAGTAAAAAAATATTGGAAAAGTTACTTGTGGCCAAAGAAAAATCTCTTTCTGATTACCCTCTGGCTGCTGGTATTATAAGATATAAGGGCAAGATTTATGTGGACAATGCTCCCCAATTAAGGCACAAATTAATGTTAGCTCTACACAATTCTCCTGTGGGTGGTGTCACACCCTGTGTTCTACCTCGTGACTAAGTTAACCTGACTCAAAAATTAGGGCCAATTAAAACTTTTTCTGTGCTTGTAATGTTTGACTTGATGATGATTGCTTGTTTGCTTGTTGGTGCTCTATATTCATAAAATCCCTCCTACTCTCAAAACACATCTCCTTGCTCCAAATCTTTGCCCAATGATCATGCCATGTGTACAGGACATAAAACCATTTTTATAAAATATTATTCTGGCCAAAATGGATTTATTCAAATTAGGTTTTCCAAAACCCCTTAATTGAGGTTTTGTGCTACAAGTCCTAAAATTAAGTGGATTTTTTCCCCCAAAGGCTTCGTTTCGAACCCAGTATATATATGACTTCCCAAAACCACCAAATATTAATTTTAAAGATTATTTTAATATTTTATTTAAAGGCTTTTTCTTAAGGCCAGAAATGGCCTTTGATAGGGAGAAATTATTTAAATGATTTAAATATTTGAGAAAATTTAGGGAAACTCACTGGACATATATTTTCCATATATGTGAGTTCCAACACATGGTCATGTTCAAAATCATGGGCAAAACCCTTCAAAACTATTTCTGCCTATTTCAAGCATTTGAAATATTTCTATAAGAAATATTCTCAACTAAATCCAGGAAAATTCTAGCGAGCCTCATATGACATATATGATCATCTTGCCAAGTTTCATCTCTATACCAATTTATTTGGTTCACCAAAATATTCCAAATCCCTTTCTGTCCAGAATCAAATTTGAGCACCTCTACATTGTGAATCATCTCTTGTTGATCTAAAAATTTGTGGACATGTTCTAATACTCCAATAATGCATCCACACCAAGTGGTGCATCAAGGATAACTGATCCACTTGCCCATATTCCCCCAAACCCATTTCTGCTGATTTTAAGAATTGGGAAGTTTTGCATTATCAAGTTTCCCCATTTGGTCCCAAACTTTTTGGGCATGCTCTCATGGCCAACATATGTCGCCACCCCAAGTTGTGCATCAAGGAGAATGGATTTTCTTAGCTAAATCTATACAAATCCATTTCTACCCATTTCTAGGGTTTATAAAGTTTGCATTAGCAACTTTCATAAAATTATCCCAAAATTGGTGATCGACCCGAATTCCATCTATCATTTAATCGTGTTAAGTTTCATGGCAAGGAGAATCACTTTGCTAGCTCCAACTTGCATCAAACACCTTCTGTTGAATTACCAAAGTTACTGTTTTGGCCACCTCCCTAGTTCTCCTTGACCCCGAACTTTTACCACAACACCTAATATGTCTCACCCACCTGCAGTAATATTTGCAAGCCTTTGGCACAATTATTAGAGGGTGAAAACCCTCATTTTTACCTCTGGCCAGCCCCTGCATTGCCCTTCCCCACCTCTATTTTCTTCCCCCTCCTCTCTCCTAGATTCCCTGCACCCCAGGGCATCTCCAGTAAACCCCCGAAGCTAGTGGACAAGGTGGGCACACCAAAACCATCCTTGAGCGTGTCATGCCAGCCATATGTGTGCTCTGGAGCGTGCTACAGTGTGCCCCGGTACTGTAGCCGCACCCCAAATCCATGACCCCGACAGCCTCGGGCCTCCCCATCCTGTCTCCTTAGGCCGCCTCGACGTCCACGACACAACACGTTGTCGGGCCCCTCCTCTCTATCCTTTCTTCGGCCACCCTTCGCACGCGCACCGGCCACCCGAGCGCACCAATGGGCGCACTCGCAAGCGTGACGCGTCTGTGCTTTCCCGCCCTCTCTCTTTCCTCCCCTGGTCCGAGACCAAGTCCACGAGAGTCGCAGACACGGGCGGGAGATTTCCCGAGCATGCTAGGGATGACCACGACCTCGCCAGGACCTTGGTCCACGGTGAGATCGCCCCTAGGCTACATAAGGCCTCCCCGAGCGCCCATCTTAGCTCCATCTGATCTCTCTCCCTCCTAGAGTCCTTCTTGGATGAGCTAATCAAGCTTTTGAGCTCCGATTCTCCCTCCATGGCCGAAACCTTGCAAGCAGCCTCAGCTCAAATTCGAGCTCTTCTCTGCCTCCCCTCTGCTTAGAGTTGCGCTAGGGCATCTCCTACATCATCGCGGACCTCCCCACCGTTCTATCTTATCATTTCCGTGCCTGTGGAGCCCTGCCCATCTCGACCGGAACCATCCCCCGAGGCCGTCCGAACCCTCACCGTTGTGCCCCTCCCGGTGCACGTGGTGCTCCTAGGGGGAAGCGGCATGCCGCCTTGAGCACGCCGATAGCCTAAGCTCCGCCGGAGGCGGCCTGAGCCGCCAGAACGTCGCCGGCGGGCGCACTGCCCCCGCCTCCTCTGTTCCTCCCCTGCCCGAGCGGGAGGAGGAGGGAGAACCTGACGGTTGGGGACCGCCTATAAGTGGGAGCGGCCCGAGCCCCCTTCGATTCTCGCCCCCTGTGGAGGAGCCGTATTCTGTCGAATACGCCTTTGATGCGGCCCTTCGCGTGCCCAGCTAAGCCTCCGGCCCGGCCCATTAGCTATCTTGCGCCCTATGCGCAATTTGGCCTTTCGAGTAAATTCCCTTTTCTCTTTTTTTTCTAGTGGCACTAAATAAATCATAGTAAATTCATTTCGATTCCAAACTTGGTAATTCAAATTTCTATAGATTTATAAAATCTTGTGACATCCAAATATGTGCATTGCACATTCTTCCATATAACATTTTTCCCCTCCACCAATAATTTGGTCATTGCTTTTATTGTAAAGCCCACATTGTAAAATTCCTAGGACATCCAAATGAACTCCAAATGGAGTGATTCCAATTTCTAGGTGCTCTAAATATCATGCCTTATTTTTCAAGCCATGGTTAACATTTTTACCATGCATCTAGTATGCTGTGCCAAATAAATAGCCCCCTTTTTCATTACTTCCATCTTATAAAACTCCTAGGGAATTCATCCCTACCCCAAATCCAATGAAACCGCTTCCCAAATGTTTCTAAAATCATGCCCTATTTAATGAGTGCATCCACTCATTTTTATAAAAATATTTCATGTAGGCTTCTGATAGGATCATCATTTCATTCATTTCCCATCATTCAAAAATCTCCCTTGACCCTCATCCACCAAAAAATCCTTCGTTATTTTTCTCATGACCAAAGGTGTCCAAGAAAAAGAAAACTCCTACTTATAGAGCACTTTTATTTTCTGCTTGTTGTGTTGCTTATTGTGGTTGTTTACCGACGGTAGACAAGATAAATGAAGGGCTCGGAGTTGGACGAGAAGCGTGTGAAGACCTTGAAGACGTTGCTAAGCCACGCAAGCAGCCCTTTGACGATGACTATGAACCCCTTTTATTTGCATGTCATATAGCACTTGTTTCCGTGATGATGGCCATGTTGATGTGGTGACCACTTCGGTGGGATGCCTCCGATATTTTACTGTTGATACTTGCATTGTGCATGACCCTACCATTCTTACGAGGGTTGTGCGGGTGGGAGTAGATAGGTTGCTTGTAGATGCTACGCAAGTGGGACATGAATATGCATGGTCATGAAAACAAAAGTGCTTCTAAAGACTTTTCAAACTCCATCGAGTGCCACTAATGATGATCTAGGTAACCACTTGATAAAGAGGTGGTGTACCGGAGCAAGTTGTGTGTGTTTTCAAAAACGGAGAGTTTTAAGATTTGCTGACCAACCCAACCTTACATGCACAACCACGATACCCCTTATGGGATGGGGTTTTGTTGATTACTTTGGTGGGTACTAGCACAGATGCCTGCATTATTAGTGGCGCGAGTGATGTGGTCACTCTCGATACGGGGTCGTGCCTAGTAGGGCGACCATGTGTTGTCCTTACAGGCATCGGGCTCACCGTTGTGTGCCCTCATGGATGATACGTGTGATGTACATCATGAGGGATGGCACCAATGAGTGGACTCTTTGTTTAGTATCGCTAGGGGAAAGGCATTGTTCGGGTGCTTACCTCGGGTATGAATTATACCGCGAGTCGTGGAAGACACGAAAGTTCCCCGAGTCTTGTGGGTAAAGTTGCAACCTCCGTAGAGTATCAAACTATTCGAATAGCCGTGTCCACGGTCATGGAGAGTTGGAGGTCCTGCTTAAACTGCGTCCGATGTTTTCGCAAACTTGGTGTGTGTGCGTGTGGATGACACAAGGATGATACTTGAGCCAAGTCTGATGACTTGGCATGATGATGAACATGAGATGTTCAACCCCCTGCTTATGATGATAAATTAGACTCGTTCACATGAATACCTGTCAATAGTTGATGCATGCTTACTTAAGTTGCTTGATCATGTCATTGCACCTACAATTAGCTTTATGCAAAGACTTACCTACTTAGTGCTATATCATGCATTGTTATACCTTGTTCCAAAACTTGGGTTGCTTGCGAGTACATTCAAAGTACTCATTGGCTTGCCACTAGTTATTTAATTGGCTAGGCATGGAATAGCTGGAATATGGTGAAGAGTTCGTCGGTGACGAACATGCAAACTAGAACGCTTCCCAGTCAGAATGCCTGTAAGTTTAAGGAAGATGGCATGGGTTCACGCTTTCAACCAAGATTTCCCATGCTTGTTATGTTTAAGTGTTTTGCCCTTATGGCCCTATTTATTTAATAATTGGCCTAGCTGGCCTTTATTTGTGTAAGACAGTATGTAGGGATGTAAGACTCTTGTTATTCAGCTTTCGTGTGTATGTAGGGATGTAAGACTCTTGTTATTCGGCTTTCGTGTGTACAGTGAGCATTGATCTATGGGATCACTGTACACTTGCATTCGGTGATCACGACTTATGAGTCGGGGTCCCCTCAGAGCTGGTATCAAAGTCATCCTGATTGTAGGAAGCCCTTAGTTAGCATGGACGTTAGTTAGGACAAAATTATTTTTCCAGACCCTTCAAAATTACTTATAAAACCACTATAATTATCACATGTCCTAAAATTTCAAATGAAGCAAAGGTTTTTGCCTTATCACTTCCACAACTTTTCTCTTAGCTCTCCTCGTCTGCTTTTCAAAACTTGGGAATTGGTCTCTACTACCCTTATGCCCCTGACCACGGGAT
The DNA here is from genome assembly GCA_022496015.1 of Hordeum marinum. Taxonomy (NCBI): domain Eukaryota; kingdom Viridiplantae; phylum Streptophyta; class Magnoliopsida; order Poales; family Poaceae; genus Hordeum; species Hordeum marinum. Next base: position 211,124,552 of record CM039672.1, on the reverse strand, counting down.
TCCTTGAAATCCTCATGGGTAACCTGGAAGGGAACCACCTTCCTAGACATTTCCCCACATAACTTGGACACAAGTTGGCGACACTAGACAAGGAGCTACTAGCATAAGATACCTTCTCAAAGGATGAAGGCATCAAGACTAGGAAGATGGTGACACCCCCGACACTACCCCATGATGATGCAACCTTGGGCTATGATAATGAGGGTGTAAGAAATGCAAGGTCATTATGTGCATTGCTAATAGAGCAATCTTGTCATTACCGTTGTTGTGTCGGTAACCACCGGTGGATGAGAACCTCGCCATTTGGTCCGCCTCACTATAGTGACCAGGAAAATGGTTCTCATCATCCCCCGCTCTTGGTGCCGATGATATCGTCAACGTGACCGGCAGGATACAACTCTACCATGCCTTGTTGATGTCATTGCATAAAAGATTGCCTACTTGGAACCCTCGACGTCTCAGAAGAGAAGAAGGCATTGTCACGATTACGAGGATACTAGAAGACCCTTTCAACAACAGCTGTGAAGAATCACCTTCATCGTCAACTCAACACACCCGAAGTCGTCAAGGACTCTTGAGGCGCAACCAGGATCGTTTTGATGAACAAAAACCAGAGACATAGCAACACCTGAAGAAGACCCAAAAGACTAAGCGGGCTCCTCTCCAAGACACGAAGCAAGCACGACCACTAAGTCTGAGGACCCCAAATGTTTCTAAAATCATGCCCTATTTAATGAGTGCATCCACTCATTTTTATAAAAACATTTCCTATAGGATTCTAATAGGACCATCATTTCATTCATTACCCACCATTCAAAAATCTACCTTGACCCTCATCCACCAAAAACTCCTTGGTTATTTTTCTCATGGCCAAAGGTGTCCAAGAAAAATAAAACTCATATTTATAGAGTACTTTTATTTTTTGCTTGTTGTGTTTCTTATGGTGGTTGTTTACCGACGGTAGTTGACAAGATAAATGGAGTGCTCAGAGTTGGACGAGAAGCGTGTGAAGACCTCGAAGACGTTGCTAATCCAGGCAAGCAACCCTTTGACCATGACTATGAACCCCTTTTATTTGCATGTCATATAGCACTTGTTCCCGTAAGGATGGTCATGTTGATGTGGTGACCACTTCAGTGGATGACTCCGATACTTTACCATTGATACTTGCAGTGTGCATGAACCTACCATTCTTATGAGGGTTGTGTGCGTGGGACTACATATGTTGCTTGTAGATGCTACGCAAGTGGGACGGGAATATGCATGGTGATGAAAACAAAAGTGTTTTCAAAGACTTTTCGAAAACTCCGTTGGGTGCCACTACCACCCAAGGGAGATGATGATGAGCTAGGTAACCACTTTATGAAGAGGTGGTGTACCGAAGCAAGTTGTGTGTTTGTTTTCGAAAATGGAGAGTTTTAAGATTTGCTGCCCGACCCAACCTTACATGCACAACCACGATACTCCTTATGGGACGGTGCTTTGTTGATTACTTTCGAGGGTACTACTAGCGAGCCCACATTACTAGTGGCGGGAGTGATGTGGTCAGTCTCGATACGGGGTCATGCCTGGTAGGGCGACCATAGATGTAAATCATGAGGGATGACACCAACGAGTGGACTCTTTGTTTAGTATCACTAGGGGAAAGTCATTGTTAGGGTGTTGACCTCGGGTATGAATTATACCGCAAGTCATGGAAGACACGGAAGGTCCCCGAGTCTTGTGGGTAAAGTGTGCAACCTCTGCAGAGTGTCCAACTATTCAAATATCCGTGTCCATGGTCATGGACACTTGGAGGTCCTGCTTAAACTGCGTCAAATGTTTTCACAAACTTGGTGTGTGTGTGGATGTGTGTGTGGATGACACAAGGATGATACTTGAGCCAAGTTCGATGACTTGGCATGATGATGAACATGAGGTGTTCAACCCCTGCTTATGATGATAACTGAGACTCGTTCACATGAATACCTGTCCACAGTTGATGCATGCTTACTTAAGTTGCTTGATCGTGTCATTGCACCTAAAATTAGCTTTCTGCAAAAACTTACATACTTAGTACTATATCATGCATTGTTATACCCTGTTTGAAAACTTGGGTTGCTTGCAAGTACATTTAAAGTATGCATTGGCTTGCCACGGGTTATTTAATTGGCCAAGCATGGAAGAGAAGGAATATGGTGAAGAGTTCGTTGGTGATGAACATGCGAACTAGGACGCTTCCCAGTCAGAATGCTTGTAGGTTTAAGGCAGATGGCATGGGTTCACGCTTTCGACCAAGATTTCTATTGCTTGTTATGTTTAAGTGTTTTGCCTTGTGGACCTATCTATGTAAGACTTGGCATAGTTGGCCTTTATTTGTGTAAGACGGTATGTAAGGATGTAAGACTCTTGTTATTCAGCTTCTGTTTGTCTAGTGAGCATTGATCTCTAGGATCACTATACACATGCATTCGATGATCATGAGTTATGAGTCGGGGTCCCCACAAGTGGCCACTCTTGGAGAAGAGCCACTTATCAAAGGGTGAAAAGTATTTTTTCTATTGGCCTGGATTAAAGCCAGCTATAGAAGCTTTCATTGCTGCTTTCCCAATATGTCAAAGAGCTAAGCATGAGAATTGCTTGCAACCTGGTTTACTAGAACCTTCACCTATTGCTGATATGGACTGACAACACTTATCCATGGAATTCATTGAGGGATTACCTAAGTCTCAAGGCAAGGATGTGATAATGGTAGTCGTTGATGGATTCACCAAGTACTCCCATTTTTTCCTCCGTCTCATCCATACAATGTGCTCAGTGTGGCCCAAGCTTTTATTGGTTAGATTATCAGACTGCATGGCCCTCCCAAGTTAATTATATCTGACAGAGATCATATCTTCAGCAGCTAGCTTTGGAAGGCAATTTTCTCTGCACTTAAAGTGGAATTACGATACAATACTGCTTATCACCCTCAGGCTGATGGTCAAACTGAGAGGATAAATTAGTGTTTGGAAACATATTTAAGGTGCATGACTACCACTGCTCCTACTAAGTGGATGTCTTGGTTGTCTCTAGCAGAATATTGGTACAACTCCACCTATCACATTCATATCAAGATGTCCCTTTTCAAGCCCTTTATGTGTTCCCTCCTCCCCTCATCTCTGAATTGGCAATTCCGGGTCTAGAGGACATAGAAGCACAAGACATTATGACAACCAAGCGGCAGATGTTGGACCATTTGAAAGAGAACTTGATTGTGGCGCAAAATCGAATGAAGAAATATGCAGACACCAAAAGAGTGGAAAGATCACTTCAAGTGGGCGATCCAGTATATCTCAAAATGGCCCCTTATAGGTTGGCTGCTTTTGGCTTTCGTGGAGCACTCAAGCTACAAAAGAAATTCTATGGGCCATTTCTGGTGATAGAGAAAATGGGCAGATCTGCCTACAAACTACAGCTGCCTGCTCATGTGCAGATCCATCTAGTGTTCCAACTGAAGAAGCACATTGGTTAAAAATCCATTCCCAGTCCCAATTTGACTCTTGTGAATTCTGGTGGAACTGTGAAAATAGGACAAGCGGTTGTTCTGCAAGTTCGTCGGGTTCCTAGGAACAACATGCCAGTGGTGTAGTGATTTATCAAGTGGGAAAACCTTTCTCCTGAAGATGCAACGTGGGTAGACGCTGATTTCATTAAGCACACTTTTCCTAAGTTCTTTCGCAAGACTACACAAGCATGGCGGGGAACTGACGCATCACCGTGAGGACATGTCGAGTTTCAAGAAGGGGGCTGTTGGGGAACGTTGCATGGGAAACAAAAAATTTATGACGCACACACAAGATCTATCCATGGTGATGAACATCTACGAGAGGGAGTTTGGATCTACATACCCTTGTATATCACTAAGTGGGAAGCATTAATAAATGCGGTTGATGTAGTCGAACGTCTTTGCGATCCAAATCGCAAGCCGTCCCGCGATCCAATCACGATCTGTCCCGGTCTAGTGCTGAACGAATGACACCTCCATGTTAAGCACACGTACATCTCAACGATGATCTCCGCCTTATTGATCCAATAAGAGAGGATGGAGAGGTAGATGTGTTCTCCGTCAGCACGACACGTGTGTTGGCGGTGGTGGTGAACTAATCCGGCAGGGCTTTGCCGAGCTCCGCCGAACTAATCTAGAGGAGAAAATGATCTAGAGGGAGAGACGGGAGCACGTGGATTTTTTGGTAAGGCCTGCCCTGAAAACGTCCACTATATATAGGAGGAAGGGGAGGGGGAGGCAGCCCTAGCCCCTCATCCAAGGAGGGCTTCGGCCGAACAAGCGGAGGAGTCCACCTCCCACAAGGGAGGTGGAATCCTAGTAGGACTCCTCCCACTTGGCCCCTCTCCCATCCCCTTGCACAAGGAACTCTAGGGGCTCGCTTCCCATCCCACCAGGGGATTATGCACCACATCCTAGGCCCATGTGCCCCCTAGGGTGGGTGGGCCCCACTTGGTGGACCCCCCAAAACCCATTCGTCACTCCCGGTACACTACGGGAAGTGCCCGAAACTTTTCCGAAGCCCCAAAAAACCTTCCTATATATAAATATTTACCTCCATATCATTTCGGAGATCCTCGTGACGTCCGAGATATCATCCGAGACTCCAAACAACCTTAAGTCACCAACATACATAACATAATACTACCGAAACATCATCGAACGTTAAGTGTGCAGACCCTGCGGGTTTGAGAACTATGTAGACATGACCGAGACACCTCTACGGTCAATAACCAATAGCAGGACCTAGATGCCATATTGGTTCCTACATATTCTATCCCTTTGTTCTGCGATATGTTACTTGCCCGGGATTCGATCGTCGGTATCTCTATACCTAGTTCAATCTCGTTACTGGCAAGTCTCTTTACTCGTTCCATAATACATGATCCCTTGGCTAACCCTTTCGTCACTTTGCTTGCAAGGCTCATTGTGATGTTGTATTACCAAGTGGGCCCTGAGATACCTCTCCGTCACATGGAGTAACAAATCCTAGTCTCGATCCATGCCAACTCAACAGACACCCTAGGAGATACCTATAGAGCATCTTTATAATCACCCAGTTACATTGTGACGTTTGATACACACAAGGTACTCCTGCAGTGTCAGTGAGTTGCATGATCTCATGGTCATAGGAACAGATACTTGACACGCAGAAAACTATAGCAATAAACTGACATGATCATATGCTACGTTTATAGTCAATACAATTATAGCATGGATAATAAATGATTATTATGAACAAGGAAATATAATAATAACCACTTTATTATTGCCTCTAGGGCATATTTCCAACAGTGTACCACTTGCACTAGAGTCAATAATCTAGCTCACATCAGTATGTGATTTACATTGTAATGAATCTAACAACCATACAGTTCTGGTGTTGATCATGTTTAGCCCTTGGAACAGGTTTAGTTAACGGGTCTGCGACCTTCAGATCCGTGTGCACTTTGCAAATCTTTATGTCCTCCTCCTTGATGTAATCACGAATGGAATTGAAGCGTCGCTTTGTGTATCTGGTCCTGTTGTGAAACCTTGGTTCCCTGGCCAGAGCAATGGCACCAGTGTTGTCACAGAACAGAGTCATTGGGTCGAGTGCACTGGGCACTACTCCAAGATCTGTCATGAACTCCTTCATCCACACACCTTCCTTCGCCACCTACGAGGCAGCGATGTACTCCGCTTTGCATGTAGAATCAGGTACCACGCTCTGCTTGGAATTGCACCTGCTTACCGCTCCCCCATTAGGAATGTATATGTATACGGTTTGAGACTTAGAGTCATCTGAATCAGTCTCAAAGCTTGCATCGACGTTTGCGATGAGCTCTTGATCACCTCCATAAACGAGAAACATTTCCTTATTACTTTTCACTTGCTTAAGGATATTCTCGACCGCCATCTAGTGTTCCATTCCTGGATCACTTTGAAACCTACCAGCCATACTTATGGCAAGGCTCACATCAGCTCTTGTGCACAGCATTGCATACATGATAGAGCTTATGGCTGAAGCATAGGGAATGACACTCATCTCCTCTCTATCCTCTGCAGTCACTAGGCATTGAGTCTTACTCAACTTCACACCTTGCAACAAAGGCAAGAGCCCCTTCTTGGACGGATCCATTTTGAACTTCTTCAAAACTTTGTCAAGGTATGTGCTCTGTGAAAGTCCTATTAAGCGTCTTGATCTATCTCTATATATCTTGATGCCTAATATGAAAGCAGCTTCTCCTAGGTCCTTCATTGAAAAACTCTTGTTCAAATATTCCTTCACCCTTTCCAACATTTCTATATTGTTTCCAATCAGCAATATGTCATCCACATATAATATTAGAAATGCTATAGAGCTCCCACTCACTTTCTTGTAAATACAAGCTTCTCCATAAACTTGTATAAACCCGAACGCTTTGATCACCTCATCAAAGCAAAGATTCCAACTCCGAGATGCTTGCACCAGTCCATAAATGGATTGCTGGAGTTTGCAAACTTTTTCAGCATTTTTTGTATCAACAAAACCTTATGGTTGCATCATATACAACTCTTCCTTAAGGAAACCTTTAAGAAACGCTGTTTTGACATCCATCTGCCAAATTTCATAATCAAAAAATGCAGCTATTTCTAACATGATTCTGATGGACTTAAGCACTGCTACGGGTGAGAAGGTCTCATCGTAGTCAACTCCTTGAACTTCTGAAAAACCCTTTGCCATAAGTCGAGCTTTATAGACTGTGACATTACCGTCCGCGTCCGTCTTCTTCTTAAATATCCATTTGTTCTGAATGTACTTTCGCCCTTCAGTAATACTTCCAAAGTCCAAACTTTGTTTTCATACATGGATCCCATCTCGGATTTCATGCCCTCTAACCATTTGTTGGAATCCAGGCCCATCATCGCTTCTCCATAGCTCGTAGGCTCATCATAGTCCAACAACATGACCTCCAAGACAGGGTTACCGTACCACTCAGGAGTAGTACGTGCCCTTGTCGACTTACGAGATTTGATAGTAAATTGATCTGAAGCTTCATGATCATCATCATTATCTTCCTCTTCAACTTATGTATGCTCTATAGAAACATCTTTCTGTGCTGCTCTACTCTCTGGTTGAAACAAAGGTTCAACAACCTCATCAAGTTCTATCTTCCTCCCACTCAATTCTTTCGAGAGAAACACTTTCCCTAGAAATGACCCCTTCTTAGCGACAAACACTTTGCCTTCGGATATGAGATAGAAGGTATACCCAACCGTCTCTTTTGGGTATCCTATGAAGACACATTTCTCCACTCTGGGTTCCAACTTTTTAGGCTAAAACTTTTTGACATGAGCATCACATCCCCATACTTTAAGAAATGACAACTTTGGTTTCTTGCCAAACCACGATGCATATGGCGTCGTCTCAATGGATTTTGATGGTTTCCTTTTTAAAGTGAATGCAGATGTCTCTAATGCATAAGCCCAAAAATGATAGTGGCAAATCGGCAAGAGACATCATAGAACGCACCATATCCAATAAGGTTCGATTACGATGTTCGGACACACCATTACGCTATGGTGTTCTAGGCGGTGTCAATTGTGAAACAATTCCACATTGTCTTAAGTGACTGCCAAACTCATAACTCAGATATTCTCCTCCTCGATCAGATCGTAGGAATTTAATATTCTTGTTACAATGATTCTCAAATTCACTCTAAAATTACTTGAACTTCTCAAACGTTTCAGACTTGTGTTTCATTAAGTAAATATACCCATATCTACTTAAGTTATGAGTAAAGGTGAGAAAGTAACGATATCCACCGCGCACATCAATGATCATCGAACCGCACACATCAGTATGTATGATTTCCAACAAGTCACTTGCTCGTTCCATTGTTCCAGAGAACGAGGTCTTAGTCATCTTGCCCATGAGGCATGGTTCACATGTGTCAAGTGATTTGAAATCACGTGACTCCAAAAGTCCATCAGTATGGAGCTTCTTCATGCATTTTACACCAATATGACCTAAGTGGCAGTGCCACAAGAAAGTGATACTATCATTATCAACTCTACATCTTTTGGCATCAATGTTATGAACATGTGTATCATCACTATCGAGATTTGATAAGAATAAAACCCTCACATTGGGTGCATGACCATAAAAGATATTACTCATATAAATAGAACAACCATTATTCTCTGATTTAAATGAGTAACCGTCTCGCAATAAACAAGATCCATATATAATTTTCATGCTTAACGCAATCACTAAATAACAATTATTCAGGTTCATAACTAATCTCGATGGTAATCAAAGAGAGAGCATTACGAAAGCGATCCCATCGACATTGGAACCATTTCCCACGCGCATCGTCACTTCGTCCTTTGCCAGCCTCCGTCTGTTCCGTAGCTCCTGCTTTGAGTTGCAAATGTGAGCAACCGAGCTGGTATCAAATACCTAGGCACTACAAAAAGAGTTGTAAGGTACACATCAATAACATGTATATCATATATACCTTGTTTGGTGTTGGCCGCCTTCTTGTCGGCCAGATACTTGGGGCAGTTCCGCTTTGAGTGACTAGTTCCTTTGCAATGAAAGCACTTAGTTTCAGGCTTGGGTCCAGCCTTGGGTTTCTTCACGGGAGGGGCGACTACTTTCCCACTCTTCTTGTAGTTACCCTTTTTGCCCTTGTCATTCTTATTGAAACTAGTGGTTTTATTGACCATCAAAACATGATGCTCCTTCCGGATTTCAGACTTGGCAACTTTCAGCATCGCAAACAGCTCGGCGACTGACTTGTTCATCCCTTGCATGTTATAGTTCATCACAAAGCTTTTGTAGCTAGGTGGCAACGATTGAAGAACCCTATCAGTGATCGCCTCTGGCGGAAGCGGCATCCCTAACTCAACTAGACGGTTCGAATGCACAGACATTCTAAGTATATGTTCACTAACAAACCTGTTCTCCTCCATATTGCAAACATAGAACTTATCTAAGATCTCAAACCTCTCGATCCGGGCATTGTTCTCAAAGAAAAACTTCAACTCCTAGAACATCTCATATGCTCCATGACGTTCAAAACGTCGTTGGAGTCCCAGTTCTAAGCCATACAACATTGCACATTGAACTATTGAGTAATCTTCAGAATGCGCCTACCAGACGTTCACAACATTTGCAGACGACACTAGAGCGGATGCTTCACCGAGCGGTGCATCAAGGACATAAACCTGTTGGGAAGCTGTCAGGATAATCCTCAGATTATGGGCCCAATCTACAAAGTTACTTCCATCATCTTTCAACTTGGCTTTCTCTAGGAACGCATTAAATTCAGGGGAACTACTGCGTGAGTCATTGATCTACAAAATAAATTTGCAAAGGTTACTAATACTATTGTTCAAGATAATGAGTTTAGTTAATCATATTACTTAAAAAGTCCCACTCAAATTGACATCCCTCCGGTCATCCGAGTGATACATGATCCAAATTCACCAACCCAAGTCCGATCATCACGTGAGATGAGGTGGTTTCAGTGGCGAACATCTTCATGTTGATCATATCTACTATATGACTCATGTTCGACCTTTCGGTCACTTGTGTTCCGAGGCCATGTCTGTACATGCTAGGCTCATCAAGTTTAACCCGAGTGTTCCGCACATGCAACACTGTCTTGCACCCGTTGTATGAGAACGTAGAGTCTATCACACCCGATCATCACGTGGTGTTTCGAAATGACGAACCTCTGCAACGGTGCACAGTTGGGGAGAACACAATTTTATGTTGAAATTTCAGTGAGGGGTCACCTTATAATTCTACCATTATCCTAAGCAAAATAAGATGCATAAAAGGATTAACATCACATGCAAATCATAAGTGACATTATATGGCCATGAAATTGTGCTTTTGATCTCCATCTCTAAAGCACTGGCATGATCTCCAACGTCACCGGCATAACACCATGATCTTGATCATTGTGTCTCCATCAGGGTTGTCGTGCCCACCATGCTTCTACTACTATTGCTACCGCTTAGCGATAAAGTAAAGCATTACATAGCGCTTAATGATTGACACGCGGGTCATACAATAATTAAAGACAACCCTTTGGCTCCTCCCGGTTGCCGTATGCATCGACATGCAAGTCGATATGAACTATTACAAACATGATCATCTCATACACCAAATATATCTCATCATGTCTTTGGCAACATATCATATCACAACATACACTGCAAAAACAAGTTAGACGTCCTCTAATTGTTATTGCATGTTTTACGTGGCTGCTACGGGTATCTAGCAAGAACAATTCTTACCTACGCAAAACCACAATGGTGATACACAAATTTCTATTCAACCTTCTCAAGGACCGCCTTTGTAGAATCCGATCCAACTAAGGGGAGAGACAGACACCCGCCGGCCATCTTTATGCAGCAAAGTCACATGTCAGTCGATGGAACCGGTCTCTCGTACGTGGACGAGTAAGGTTGGTCCGAGACGCGTCATCCCACTATACCGCTGAATCAATAAAAGACCAAGGGAGGAAGAAATCTGAGCATCAACACCCACAAACTCCTTTGTGTTCTACTCGTGATCTCATCTACGCACAGACCTATCTCATGATGCCGCTGTTGGGGAACGTTGCATGGGAAACAAAAAAATTCCTACGCACACACAAGATCTATCCATGGTGATGAGCACCTATGAGAGGGAGAGTTGATCTACATATCCTTGTATATCGCTAAGCGAGAAGTGTTAAGAAACGCGGTTGATGTAGTCAAACATCTTCGCGATCCAAATCGCAAGCCGTCCCGCGATACAATCACGATCCCTCCCGCGATCCAATCACGATCCCTCCCAATCTAGCGCCGAACGGATGACACCTCCGCGTTTAGCACACGTACATCTCGATGACGATCTCTACCTTCATGATCCAGCAAGAGAGGACAGAGAGGTAGATGAGTTCTCCGGCAACACGACAGCGTGGTGGAGGTAGTGGTGAACTAATCCGGCAGCGCTTCGCCAAGCTCCGCCGAACTAATCTAGAGGAGAAAACGATCTAGAGGGAGAGAGGGAAGCACATGGATTTTTTTATAAGGGCTTCCCTCAAAACATCCACTATGTATAGGAGGAAGGGGAGGGGGAGGCAGCCCTAGCCCCTCCTCCAAGGAGGGCTTCGACCGAACTAGGGGAGGAGTCCACCTCCCACAAGGGTGGGAGGTGGACTCCTAGTAGGACTCCTCCCACTTGGCCTCTCTCCCACCCGCTTGCGCAAGGGCCTCTAGGGGATGGAAGCCCAGCCCACCAGGGGTTGGTGCGCACCTCCTAGTCCCATGTGGCCCCTGGGGTGGGTGGGTCCGACTTGGTGGACCCCAGAACCCATTCGTCACTCCTGGTATACTATCGGAAGTGCTTGGATCTTTTCCGTAGTCCAAAAACAACCTTCCTATATATCAATCTCTACCTCCAGACCATTATGGAGCTCCTCATGATGTCTAGGATCTCATCCGGGACTCCGAACAACCTTCGGCCACCAACATACATAACTCAATACTACTGAAACGTCACCGAACATTAAGTGTGCAGACCCTGCGGGTTCGAGAACTATGTAGACATGACCGAGACACCTCTACGGTCAATAAGCAATAGCGGGACATGGATGCCCATACTAGCTCCTACATATTCTATGAAGATCTTTATCAATTGAACCTCTATGTCAAGCCTTTAGTTAATCCCGTATGATGTTCCCTTTGTTCTTCGGTATGTTACTTACCCGAGATTCGATCGTCGGTATACCTAGTTCAATCTCATTATTGGCAAGTTTCTTTACTCGTTCTGTAATACAAGATCCCATGGCTAACTCTTTAGTCACTTTGCTTGCAAGGCTCATTGTGATGTTGTATTACCAATTGGGCACTGAGATACCTCTCCGTCACATGGAGTAACAAATCCTAGTATCAATCCATGCCAACTCAACAGACACCATCGGAGATACCTGTAGAGCATCTTTATAGTCACCCATTTACGTTGTGAAGTTTGATACACACAAGGTACTCCTTTGGTGTTAGTGAGTTGCATGATCTCATGGTCATAGGAACAGATACTTGATATGTAGAAAACTATAGCAATAGACTGACACCATCATATGCTACGTTCATAGTTTGGTCTTGTCCATCACATCATTCTCCTAATGATGTGGTCCCGTCATCAAATGACATCTCATGTCTATGTCTAGGAAAACTTGACCATCTTTTATCAACGAGCTAGTCTATTAGAGGCACACTAGGGACACTGTGTTGTCTATGTACCCACACATGAATTTGAGTTTCCTATCAATACAGTTATAGCATGGATAATAAATGATTATCATGAACAAGGAAATCTATGAATAACCACTTTATGATTGCCTCTAGGGCATATTTCTAATAGGAGCAATGTCAGGTCTGAAGTTGTAGCTATCAAGATTCAGTTAACCATATCGATTCAGTTAACGACTGGGATTATTCCTTGTGTTACCTCTCGTCATGTACCGTTAGATATTTATTGTTACTGTCCGACATGGACCACTGTCGCGTTTCACCTACTGTGTTGTGGCTGGGCAAGGCATTCATTGATCCCACTGGGTTGTGACTGGGCTGGGCATTCATTCATCCCATGATTTGTCGTAATGGCTAAGAGCATCCTAACAGACCCCCTAAATGTCCCCGAGCTGTAAATTTATGGCGATTATACGGGTTTGGTCCATTTTTTGGTCACACCAGACCTCGTATATTCAGCCCCGCCCTTAAGTTTTTGTGGTGCCCTGGAAACACGCCCCCTCGGACGGTATATCTACGGGTTCGCGTGCTCAATATGGGCCCGAACCATATCCCTCTGCCGCCGTGAAATCCCCAATCCATCACCGCATTTCTCAATGTCGGTGCCTCGGATCCGCCACCTGCGCCTCAAATCCGCCGCCCGCGATGGGGAAATCTGGCTGCCGTGGCACCGACGACCCCGAGCAGGTGCGTTACGTCGGATCCGACGAGGCGCGAAAGCGCGCCGTCTTGCGGTACACATGCTAGGGGCGGACACCACCGTCATCGCTCCTCCGCCGCAAGACATAGGAGTACGACCGCATGATCGGGCGCCTCTTCTGCAGCACAGGTAGCTCCTCCGAGGCATCGAGCTCGTGCTCCTCTCTCACCCTGGTGAAGAGGGAGCCGGAGGAGCTACCCCCGGTCCTCCCATGAAGAGGGGGCGGAGGCCGAGGCAGGGCCGGAGCGACAGGCCGGTGGCATCGTCAGGCTGGAGGACTTCTTCCCCTCGACGGAGGCGGACGCCATTTTTCTTATGATGCTTGCGCGCAGTGCGCGGGAGGAGGAAGCGGAGCAGAAACACCGTTGGAGGGACGAGAAGATCGACATCGTGCTCTATGAGAAGGGACTCGCATCGGCCCTCATATTCAGAAACAAGGAGGAGGAGTGGCGACACGAGGCCGCTGAGCAGGAGCGAATCTTCGTAGAGCTCACCTCCGACCCTGACTCCGACTCTGATTGAGCATGCCACTGGTCAGCTATCGCACCTTAAGAGCTTCGATGAGCTCCATTTTGTCTAGTTTTAGGGTAGGGTAACTCCGGCGAGCTCCGGAGAGTTTTTATGTACCTATGTGTATGTTGTGTATGAACGATCTACCCCTATGTACGAATGATCTCTGCTCTGGCGAGATTTTGCGTTATGTAATTTGTCGCATGAAACCTATTTTTTAAATTCTACAGTTCTGGATGCGCAAACTGTAAACCACGTTTACACTTATTTAAAATATGGGTTTTGCTAGAGCAACTCCAACCCAGCGACCCAAATCGTCCGCCTGCGTCCGTATGGGTCGGCGCAGACAAAAGTGAAGGCCCAATGCAGCGACCCAAACCCCAAAAAATGTCTGCTTCATGTCCGCATGGACCCATTTCCGACCCAAAAATACGCCTAAAATGCGTCCACACGGACACAAGCCGAACCCGCCCCGCGTCCTCACCGCGTCCGCCTTGCTTCTATTGGGGAACGTTGCATGGGAAACAAAAAATTTCCTACGCACACGCAGATCTATCCATGGTGATGAGCATCTACGAGAGGGAGAGTGGATCTACATACCCTTGTAGATCGCTAAGCGGGAAGCATTAAGAAACGCGGTTGGTGTAGTCGAACGTCTTCGCGATCCAAATCGCCGTGCGTCCCGCGATCCAATCACGTTCCGTCCCGCGATCTAATCACGATCCGTCCCACGAACTTGATCATGATCCGTCCCACAAATTTGATCACGATCCATCCCATGAACTTGATCACGATCCGTCCCACGAACTTGATCACGATCCTTCCGATCTAGCGCCAAACGGACGGCACCTCCGCGTTCAGCACACGTACAGCTTGATGACGCTCTCCGCCGTCTTGATCTAGCAAGAGAGAGCGGAGAGGTAGAAGAGTTCGCCGGCATCGTGACGGCGCTCTGGCAATGGTAGTGGAACAATTTCGGCAGGGCTTCGCCTAAGCGCTGCAGAAATCCGATCTAGAGGAGAAACTATGCACTGGAGGAATGAGTAGCACGTGGCTGAAAAACTAGTGCAAAACCCTAAAATACACCAGTATATATAGGAGGAGAGGAGGAGAGGAGGCAGCCTTGGCTTCCCAAGCCAAGGGCTTTGGCCGAACCAACTAGGATTGGAGGACTCTCCTCCAATCCTAGTAGGACTAGGATTCGTCCTTTTTTTTCCTTTTTCAACCTTTTCCTATTGGTTTTTTTCCTCCAGCCACATGGGCCTTGTGTGGGAGTTTCCACCAGCCCACTAAGGGCTGATATTCACTCTCCCACAGCCCATGCAGCCTCTTGGGTCGAAATACGCCTCCCGGAGGTCTCCCGATACACTACCGGCACTCCCGATACACTACCGATGAGCCCGAAACTTTTCCGGTAACCAAAACAGGACTTCCTATGTATGAATCTTTACCTCCGGACCATTCCGGAGCTCCTCGTGACATCCGGGATCTCATACAGGACTCCGAACAACCTTCGGTTAGCACCATACATAACTCTATACTATCGAAATGTCACCAAACCTTAAGTGTGCAGACCCTGCGGGTTCGAGAACTATGTAGACATGACCGAGACACCTCTACGGTCAATAACCAATAGCGGGACCTGGATGCCCATACTAGCTCCTACATATTCTATGAAGATCTTTTATCGGTCGAACCTCTATGTCAAGGATTCAGTTAATCCCGTATGATGTTCCCTTTGTTCTTCGGTATGTTACTTGCCCGAGATTCGATCGTCGGTATCTCCATACCAAGTTCAACCTCGTTACTGGCAAGTCTCTTTACTCATTCTGTAATACAAGATCCCGTAACTAACACTTAGTCACATGCTTACAAGGCTTATTGTGATGTTGTATTACCGAGTGGGCCCTGAGATACCTCTCCGTCACACGGAGTAACAAATCCCAGTATTGATCCATGCCAACTCAACAGACACCCTCGGAGACACCTGTAGAGCACCTTTATAGTCACTCGGTTACGTTCCGACGTTTCATACACACAAGGCACTCCTCCGATGTCCGTGAGTTGCATGATCTCATGGTCATAGGAACATATACTTGACATGCAGAAAACAGTAGCAATAAACTGATATGATCATAAGCTACGTTTGTAGTTTGGGTCTTGTCCATCACATGATTCTCCTAATGATGTGATCCCGTTATCAAATGACATCTCATGTCCATGGCTAGGAAACCTTAAACATCTTTCGATCAACGAGCTAGTTCACTAGAGGCATACTAGGGACATTGTGTTTGTTTATGTATCCACACATGTATCCATGTTTCCAATTAATACAATTCTAGCATGGATAATAAACAATTATCATGAACAAGGAAATATAATAATAAACACTTTATTTATTGCCTCTAGGGCATATTTCCAATAGTCTCCCACTTGCAATAGAGTCAATAATCTAGCTCACATCACTATGTGATTTACATTGTAATGAATCGAACACCCATGCAGTTCTGGTGTTGATCATGTTTAGCTCTTGGAAGAGGTTTAGTCAACGGGTCTACAACATTCAGATCCGTGTGCACTTTGCAAATATTTATGTCCTTCTCCTCGATGTAATATCGGATGGAGTTGAAGCGTCCCTTTATATGTCTGGTCCTCTTGTGAAACCTTGGTTCCTTGGCTAGGGCAATGGCACCAGTGTTGTCATAGAACAGGCTCATTGGATTCAGTGCACTAGGCACTACTCCAAGATCTGTCATGAACTGCTTCATCCAGACACCTTCCTTCGCCGCCTCCGAGGCTGTGATGTATTCCGCTTCGCACATAGAATCAGCTACCACGCTTTGCTTGGAACTGCACCAGCTTACCGCTCCCCCATTAAGAATAAATACGTATCCGGTATACGACTTAGAGTCGTCCGAATCAGTGTCAAAGCTTGCATCGACGTAACCCTTTACGACGAGCTCTTCATCACCTCCATAAACGAGAAACATTTCCTTAGTCCTTTTCAGGTACTTAAGGATATTCTTGACCGCTTGCCAGTGCTCCATTCTAGGATCACTTTGAAACCTTCCGGCCATACTTATGGCAAGGCTAATGTCGGTTCTTGTGCACAGCATTGCATACATGATAGATCCTATGGCTGAAGCATAGGGGATGACACTCATCTTTTCTCTATCTTCTGCAGTTACTGGGCATTGAGTCTTACTCAACTTCACACCTTGTAACACAGGTAAGAACCCCTTCTTGGACTGATCCATTTTGAACTTCTTCAAAACTTTATCAAGGTATGTGCTCTGTGAAAGTGCTATTAAGCGTCTCGATCTATCTCTATAGATCTTAATGCCTAATATGAAAGCATCTTCTCCTAGGTCCTTCATTGAAAAACTCTTGTTCAAATATTCCTTTACGCTTTCCAGCATTTCTATATTGTTTCGAATTAGCAATATGTCATCCACATATAATACTAGAAATGCTAGAGAGATCCCACTCACTTTCTTGTAAATACAAGCTTCTCGGTAAACTTGTATAAACTCAAACGCTTTGATCACCTCATCAAAGCGCTTATTCCAACTCCGAGATGCTTGCACCAGTCCATAAATGGATCGCTGGAGTTTGCAAACTTTGTCAGCATTCTCTGGATCGACAAAACCTTCGGGTTGCATCATATACAACTCTTCCTCAAGGAAACCGTTGAGGAACGTTGTTTTGACATTCATCTGCCAAATTTCATAGTTGAAATAAGAAGCTATTGCTAACATGATTCTGATAGACTTAAGCATCGCTATGGGTGAGAAAGTCTCATCGTAGTCAACTCCTTGAACTTGTGAAAAAACCTTTGCCACAAGTCGAGCTGTATAGACGGTGACATTACCGTCCGCGTCTGTCTTCTTCTTAAAGATCCATTTGTTCTGAATGGCATTTCGCCCTTCAAGTAATACTTCCAAAGTCCATACTTTGTTTTCATACATGGATCCCATCTCGGATTTCATGGCCTCTAACCATTTCTCGGAATCCGGGCCCATCACTGCTCCTCCATAGCTCATAGGTTCATTGTTGTCCAACAACATGACCTCCAAGACAGGGTTGTCGTACCACTCAGGAGTAGTACGCGACCTTGTCGACCAAGAGGTTCAATAGTAGCTTGATCCGAAGCTTCATGAGCATCATCATTAACTTCCTCTTCTACCGTCATAGTTTCCATGGAAACATCTTTCTACGCTGCGCTACTCTCTGGTTGAAGTAAAGGTTCAATAACCTCATCAAGCTCTATTATCCTCCCACTCAATTCTTTCGAGAGAAACTCTTTCTCAAGAAATGTTCCATTCTTAGCGACAAACACTTTGCCTTCGGATCTGAGATAGAAGGTATACCCGACTGTCTCTTTCAGGTATCCTATGAAGACGCATTTCTCCGCTTTGGGTTCCAGCTTTTCAGGCTGAAGCTTTTTGACATAAGCATCACATCCCCAAACTTTAAGAAACGACAACTTTGGCTTGTTGCAAAACCACAGTTCATATGGCATCGTCTCAAAGGATTTTGATGGTGCCCTATTTAAAGTGAATGCAGTTGTCTTTAATGCATAACGCCAAAACAATAGTGGCAAATCAGCAAGAGACAACATAGAACGCACCATATCTAATAAGGTTCGATTACGACGTTCGGACACACCATTACGCTGTGGTGTTCCGGGCGGTGTCAACTGTGAAAACAATTCCCACTGTCTTAAGTGACTTCCAAACTCATAACTCAGATATTCACCTCCTCGATCAGATCGCAGGAACTTAATCTTCTTGTTACGATGATTCTCAACTTCACTCTGAAATTGCTTGAACTTTTCAAACATTTCAGACTTGTGTTTCATTAAGTAAATATACCCATATCTACTTAAGTCATCAGTGAAGGTGAGAAAATAACGATATCTACCACACGTTGTAACATTCATTGGACCGCACACATCAGTATGTATGATTTCCAATAAGTCACTCGCCCGTTCCATTGTCCAGAGAACGACGTTTTAGTCATCTTTCCCATGAGGCATGGTTCACATGTGTCAAGTGATTCAAAATCAAGTGACTCCAAAAGTCCATCAGCATGGAGCTTCCTCATGCATTTTACACCAATATGACTTAAACAGCAGTGCCACAAGAAAGTGGTACTATCATTATCAAATCTACATCTTTTGGCATCAATGTTATGAATATGTGTGTCATCACTATCAAGATTCAATATGAATAAACCCCTAACATTGGGTGCATGACCATAAAATATATTACTCATATAAATAGAACAACCTTTATTCTCTGATTTAAATGAGTAACCATCTCGCAATAAACAAGATCCAGATATAATGTTCATGCTTAACGCAGGCGCTAAATAACAATTATTCAGGTTCGTCACTAATCCCGATGGTAATCGAAGAGAGAGCGTGCCGACGGCATTCACATCAACCTTGGAACCATTTCCCATGTGCATCGTCACTTCGTCCTTTGCCAGCCTTCGTTTATTCCGTAGTTCCTGCTTTGAGTTGCAAATGTGAGCAACCGAACCAATATCAAATACCCAGGCACTACTACGAGAGCTAGTAAGGTACACATCAGTAACATGTATATCATATATACCTTGTTTGTCGTTGGCCGCCTTCTTGTCAGCCAGGTACTTGGGGCAGTTCCGCTTCCAGTGACCAGTTCCCTTGCAATGAAAGCACTCAGTTTCTGGCTTGGGTCCATGCTTGGGCTTCTTTACAGGAGTAGCAACTACTTTGCCATCCTTCTTGGTTTTACCCTTCTTGCCCTTCCCCTTGACCTTGCCATTTTTCTTGAAACTAGTGGTTTTATTGACCATCAACACTTGATGTTATTTCTGGATTTCAGACTCAGTGACTTTTAGCATCGCAAACAGCTCGGCGACTGACTTGTTCATCCCGTGCATGTTATAGTTCATCACAAAGCTCTTGTAACTAGGTGGCAATGATTGAAGAACTCTGTCAGTGATCGCCTTTGGCGGAAGGGAAATTCCCAACTCCGCTATATGAGTTGAATACCCAGACATTCCGAGTATATGTTCACTGATACACCCGTTCTCCTCCATCTTGCAAGCATAGAACTTATCGGAGGTTTCATACCTCTCGATCCGGGCATTCTTCTGAAAGATAAACTTCAACTCCTCGAACATCTCATATGCTCCATGACATTCAAAACGTCTTTGAAGTCCCGGTTCTAAGCCATACAATATCGCACACTGAACTATTGAGTAATCTCCAGTACGTGCCTCCCAAGCGTTCTTAACGTCTTCGGAGGTCATGTCTTCTGGTTGGTCACCAAGCGGTGCATCAAGGACATATGATTTCTGGGAAGCCGTGAGGATAATCCTCAGATTACGGGCCCAGTCAACAAAGTTACTTCCATCATTTTCAACTTAGCTTTCTCTAGGAATGCATTAAAATTCAGGGGTGCTACTACGCGAGCCATTGATCTACAACATAAATATGCAAAGTTCACTTAGACTATTGTTCAAGACAATGAGTTTAGTTAATCAAATTACTAAAGCTCCTACTCAAATTGACATCCCTCGGGTCATCTGAGTGTCACATGATCCAAATCCACCAAATCAAGTCCGATCATCACGTGAGTTGAGGTGGCTTCAATGGTGAACATCATTATGTTGATCATATCTACTATATGACTCATGTTCGACCTTTCGGTCTCTTGTGTTCCGAGGCCATGTCTATACATGCTACGCCCGTCAAGTTTAACCCGAGTGTTTTGCGTGTGCAACACTGGCTTGCACCCGTTGTATGTGAACGTAGAGTCTATCACACCCGATCATCACGTGGTGTCTCAACACGACAAACTTTCGCAACGGTGCACACTCGGGGAGAACACAATTTATCTTGAAACTTAAGTGAGGGATCACCTTATAATGCTACCGTCGTACTAAGCAAAACAAGGTGCATAAAAAGGATTAACATCACATGCAATTCATAAGTGACATGATATGGCCATGAACTTGTGCTTTAGATCTTCATCTTGAAAGCACCGGCATGATCTCCATCGTCACCGGCACGACACCATGATCTCCATCAACGTGTCTCCATCGGGGTTGTCACGCCCTGCATGCTTCTACTACTATTGCTACCGTTTAGCGATAAAGTAAAGCATTACATAGCGCTTAATGATTGACACACAGGTCATACAATAATTAAAGACAACCCTATGGCTCCTGCCGGTTGCCGTACTCATCGACATGCAACTCGTGAAATTCTATACATCACATGATCATCTCATACATCACATATATCACATCATGTAATTGGCCAAATCACATCACAACATACCCTGCAAAAACAAGTTAGACATCCTCTAATTGTTGTTGCATGTTTTACGTGGCTGCTACGGGTTTCTAGCAAGAACAATTCTCACCTACGGATAAACCACAACGGTGATACATAATTTGCTTTTCAACCTTCTCAGGGACCGCCTTTGTCGAATACGATCCAACTAAAGTGAGAGAAACTGTCACCCGCAAGCCATCTAGGCAACAAGTTGCATCGAGGGAACCGGTCTCTCATAAGCGTACGAGTAATGTTGGTCCGGGCCGCTTCATCTCACAATACCGCTGAACCAAAATACGACCAAGGGAGGAAGCAATCTAAGCATCAACGCCTACAAAACTTTTGTGTTCTACTCGAGATCTCATCTACACATAGATCTAGCTCTGATACCACTGTTGAGGAATGTTGCATGGGAAACCAAAAATTTCCTATGCACACGCAGATCTTTCCATGGTGATGAGCATCTACGAGAGGGAGAGTGGATCTACATACCCTTGTAGATCACTAAGCGGGAAGCGTTAAGAAAAGCGGTTGGTGTAGTCGAACGTCTTCGCGATACAAATCGCCGTGCGTCCCACGATCCAATCATGATCCGTCCCGCGATCTAATCATGATCCATCCCACGAACTTGATCACGATCCGTCCAACGAACTTGATCACGATCTGTCTCACAAACTTGATCACGATCCTTCCGATCTAGCGCAGAACGGACGGCACCTCCGCGTTCAGCACATGTACAGCTTGATGACGATCTCCGCCGTCTTGATCCAGCAAGAGAGAGTGGAGAGGTAGAAGAGTTCGCCGGCAGTGTGATGGTGCTCCGGCGATGGTAGTGGAACAATTCTGGCAGGGCTTCGCCTAAGCACTGCAGAAATCCGATCTAGAGGAGAAACTATGCACTGGAGGAACGGGTAGCACGTGGCTGAAAAACTAGTGCAAAACCCAAAAATCCACTAGTATATATAGGAGGAGAGGAGTAGAGGAGGCAGCCTTGGCTTCCCAAGCCAAGAGCTTCGGCCGAACCAACTAGGATTCGTCCTTTTTTTTTCCTTTTCCCACCTTTTCCTATTGGGTTTTTTCCTCCAGCCACATGGGCCTTGTGTGGGAGTTTCCACCAGCCCACTAAGGGCTGATATTCACTCTACCACAGCCCATGAAGCCTCTTGGGTCGAAATACCCCTCCCGGAGGTCTCCCGGTACACTACCGGCACTCCCGATACACTACCGATGAGCCCGAAACTTTTTCGGTGACCAAAACAGGACTTCCTATATATGAATCTTTACCTCCAGACCATTCCGGAGCTCCTCCTGACGTCCGAGATCTCAGCCGGTACTCTGAACAACCTTCGGTTACCATCATACATAACTCTATACTACCGAAACGTCACCAAACCTTAAGTGTGCAGACCCTATGGGTTCGAGAACTATGTAGACATGAGCGAGACACCTCTACGGTCAATAACCAATAGCGGGACCTAGATGTCCATATTGGTTCCTACATATTCTACGAAGATCTTTTATCGGTCGAACCTCTATGTCAAGGATTCAGTTAATCCCGTATGATGTCCCTTTGTTCTTCGGTATGTTACTTGCCCGAGATTCGATCGTCAGTATCTCCATACCTAGTTCAACCTCGTTACTGGCAAGTCTCTTTACTCGTTCCGTAATAGAAGATCCCGTAACTAACACGTAGTCACATTGTTTGCAAGGCTTATTGTGATGTTGTATTACCGAGTGGGCCCTGAGATACCTCTCCGTCACACGGAGTAACAAATCCGAGTATTGATCCATGCCAACTCAACAGACACCCTCAGAGACACCTGTAGAGAACCTTTATAGTCACTCAGTTACATTGCGACGTTTGATACACACAAGGCACTCCTCCGATGTTCGTGAGTTGCATGATCTCATGGTCATAGGAACATATACTTGACATGCAGAAAACAGTAGCAATAAACTGATATGATCATAAGCTACGTTTGTAGTTTGGGTCTTGTCCATCACATCATTCTCCTAATGATGTGATCCCGTTATCAAATGACATCTCATGTCCATGGCTAGGAAACCTTAACCATCTTTCGATCAACGAGCTAGTTCACTAGAGGCATACTAGGGACATTGTGTTTGTCTATGTATCCAGACATGTATCCATGTTTCCAATTAATACAATTCTAGCATGGATAATAAACAATTATCATGAATAAGGAAATATAATAATAAACACTTTATTTATTTCCTCTAGAGCATATTTCCAACGGCTTCCACATGTCGGCCGCACAACTACCACCCGTGGTCATATTAAACGCGGCCACCAACCTCTGGCCCACCTGGTAGTGGTAGTAAGCTGTCAGTCGTCGTCCTTTTTAATCTGAACGTGCCGCGAGGACAGACTCATCCACTTCCCCTTCCCATCCACATTTGGCCAATTTTGCTCCCCCGACGGTGACCATGAAACCCTAGCCCGCCAGCACCACCATTCGCCATGGGCTTCTTCAGCAAGGGCAACAGCAAGCTCACCCCCGGCGCATGCTCGTCCCAGACGCCGGCGCCACCGCGGGAGTGTCTGTACATCCCAGTCCACCAAGCTCGGTGGCACCGGTAGTACAGGCAAGCTCTGCCCTACCCAGATGTCAACCTCCCCCATGGTTAGCATCTGGACCCCGACCGCATCCCCATCCCAGTAGTGTCGTGGTCTGCGCGTGCACGCGGAGGAGGTCTATTGGTGGCGCGAGCTATTCACTCCCGAGCAGCGACGTGATCCTACGTACGCGGACAACTCCCCAAACTGGGAGTTTTGGTTCGCCTCGGAGCACGAGCAGGAGCGCCTCCATGGTGTCCAGTTCGATCCGGCCATCCCACCACCG
Source organism: Hordeum marinum (assembly GCA_022496015.1). Taxonomy (NCBI): domain Eukaryota; kingdom Viridiplantae; phylum Streptophyta; class Magnoliopsida; order Poales; family Poaceae; genus Hordeum; species Hordeum marinum. The sequence goes on along the minus strand of CM039672.1, from coordinate 211,100,847 downwards.
CCTCTGAAGTGAAGACAGAGGAGCAGCAGCAGGAGGCTGCCTACCATGTCGCCCTCGAGGAGGCAACGGCCTATGCCATTAAGCAAAGCAGGCGCGACGACGACGCACGCTGGGAGGGCCTCGAAGAAGCCCTCGAGCTATCGGCGGCGAGCGATTGTTTCCTGCCTCCTCCTCCTCCAGCTCCGTCGGCCCCTCCGACGATCCACGAGCACAAGGTTGAGACCGGGGAGCGCCAGCTAGAGAGCTACAAGTGGACCGACCAGCTCCGGGAGTGGGTGTCCGCGCCTCCCATCTGGCATAAGGCCACGCCAGAGCAGGAGAAGGTGTATCTCCTATACTAGAGGTCGCACATACTGGCGAGGGAGAGCGTCGAGGCCGAGGAGCAGATGAAGCTGGAGCGCAGGTGAGCGCAGGAGGAGAAGGAGGAGCGTCGGGAGCAGGAGGCGGAGGAGCGAGCCCGTCAACCTGCGCTGGACGCTCCTCGGGCGTGGGAGGCCGCGTTCCCCTAGGCTGGGCCATCGTCAGAGCTCACGACCTCACCGCCCCCGACGACGATGAGGACGAGGATGCATAGGGTAGGCGGCCGAGACTTTTTTATAATTATGTTTACTTAAGTTTTAGGTGGACTTGGGCCGGCTTTGACCGGTATTTTAATGTTTAATTATGTTTAAATATCGTTGTTTTGGCAGTCTTTTTTTAAATGTGAGCTGACCCATTTGTGTCCATGCCTGCGTTGGGCGAAGCCGACCCATTTGCAAAGCGGACACCAGCGTCCGCTCAGCCGACCCAAACGGACAAAAAGTGGACAAACCGCACGTCTGTTTGGGTCGCTACATTGGAGTTGCTCCTAGAGATGCTATATGAATACTCCATATAGCTGATACTCTCTCTGGAGATAATAATAGATCTGAGATAATTCTCTTACTCCCTTGCTTCGATCCTCTGATCTGAGACTCCTATCGTAGCTAGGTCCTGACATATCCTCTCTCCTATCGTTACTAGCTAAATACCCATGCGTTGCTATAGGATGAAACAATATTTTAAGAGTGATGGCATGCTACCGATCATCCTTGAAGGTGTGGTCAGAGCTCTCGACCGCCGGCGCTTGGTCGTACTCGAGCGCAAGACCGTCCATCCTCGTCCTCGAGCGTATGTTATCCTTGTCGACGAACATTTGGGCATGCAGCCGTCACCCTGTGGATGTCCTTAAGAGCATGGTCATCATCCATCTTGATGAATGCTTGGTCGCCCATTTCAAAATTTTAGAAGACACATATCCTCCTTCAATTTTTTATATGGAAATACCATTAATGTTTATCAACTTATATAATCAATCAAACTACGTACATATCAACCGATAGTTCCAATATTCAGACATGACATGTGCAGCAGCATAAATCTTTAAGAAGTGCAATGTGTCAAAAACAAACCCTTACAAACATATTTGAAGTGGTAAGGAGATACATGAAGCCAAGAGTCTAATCTCATAGCTTGGTAGCTGAGAAATTCAGTTGCAAACCATTTTGTTTGTCACCATAGAGGCCGTGATGGTAGCAGATCTGATAAGAATAAGCATAGTAAAACAATATGCTCCATTCATCTTGGTCATTGATTGTATGTTGTACATTGATATCTCCAAACACAACGAACCCATAGCCTTTTGAGTGTGTAGCAAAACCACCCCATACAAAAGTTGCCCTCCAAATTAACTGATGGATAGCGATTTTCAAACATGTGGTGTAGAACATCAAGACCCAATCGCCCAACATATATGTCGTATCATTGTCAGGAGCAGTATGTTGAATCCACCAAGCATTAGGCATCTTCTGGCCAACCGAGGCTCTAGAGGATCTGGTTAGCAGTAGATAATCTACAAGGATGAGGCTCATCATCGTCGGTGACATTGTCCGAGCTACTAAACTTATCTAACAAACCGCTCCACCTGACAAAGGCAACCGGGTTCATGAAACCAACATAAAAGAATCAATTCTAAATTGATAAACTAAATGATAGTTGAAAAATATATTGGGCCATAGGATAATTCAGTCAGTTTAGCAAATATATAGGCTATGGTACATAAAAAATAGCAGCTCCAGCCATAAACTTACAATGTCTGCTGAACACCAAGAACAAGAAAGAAGCATACAACTACATCCATTCACCAAGCCATCCACCTTCAAACCTCCAAGGCTGATGGCGCACCGGCATGACCACACATGCACCAGTCCATCAAACAAATGACCTAAAACAATTTCTCACACTATGTGCTGTGATTAACAAATTCTGAGACACCATTGTAGCAGTCCTCATAAAGCGACACATTATCTTTGAACGAATACTGAGATGTACGTATTATCAGAGTTATCTTTCTCGCACGATTTGCCATGCATCTTGTTCCACAGAACCAATAATAAAGCCTCTAAATAGCTGAAAATAAGTATACTACACTTACGATCAATATGTTGGAACCAAGAACACCTATAAGCTCTAGCTCACGGCAACAATGGTGAGAGGAGGAGGATGACTCGGGTGTTTTTTTGCTGCATACTGCGTTGCAGCTTTTTTCTCTATCTATTCCTCTTATTTGTATTACGATTACAAAGGAAAATATTATCTCCACACACGAGCATACCGGTCGTGCCATCCCACGACGCTCAACGTGCGAGTGATGTGTGCCTATCGTGCACTTTGCTGCATGCCATCCTATGCACAGCTAACGACCGCACCAAGCTAGCTAACTACTAATTGAAACTAAATGTCAACTTCAACGTATACATGCATACGTGACTTGGCCGTTATTTTCCTAACTGAAGAAAACTAAGCTAGCTACTGAACCGGGCTAGGAAATACAGGTTCAACATTTCACCCCCTAATTCTGACGCCCGGTGCTCACCACTCAGACGCCAGCCTTCTGCCTCATTTCAACAAACTTGATCCGGCCCAGCACCTTGGTGAGAAAATCAGCAAGTTGTCCGTCAGTGCCAATGTGGTCGACTTCCACCTTGTCGTCTTCGATGCACTCACGAATGAAATTATATCGAATGTCAATGTGCTTGCTTCTGTCATGGTGCACCGGATTCTTGCTAAGAGCAATCGCCGACTTGTTGTCAACGTGTAGCTTCGCCCTCCTTGGAGTGTCGCCGATCAGCTCGCCGAGGAGCCTGCACAACCACACACCTTGGCAGGCTGCGGTTGCCACCGCCATGTACTCAGCCTCGCAAGACGAGGTGGCGACAACCTTCTGTTTGTGAGAAGTCCAGGTGATCGGGCTGGAGTTGTGGAACAAGACCACTCCCATCGTGCTCCGCCGATCGTCAACGTCGCCGGCGTGATCGCTGTCGCTGTAGCCGATCACCTCCGGCGCTGCTGCACTGCCTTGCTTGTAGCAGTAGCCATGGTTCAGTGTACCGCTGACATAGCACAGGATATGCTTGACAGAAGCTCAGTGCGCCGCCGCTAGTGCCTCCAAGTACCTGCTCACCATGCCAACAGAGATCGAGATGTTTGGCGTTGTGTTGCAGAGGTACTACAGGCTCCCGACGATGCTTTTGTACCGTGTGGCGTCCACGGCCTTGCCGGCGCCAGTCTTGCCAAGTTTCAGATGGGTTCTGCATCGTCGTGTCGGCAGGGTTGCTCCCCCTCATCCTTGCAGCATCCAGAACCTTGTCCGCATATGCGCTCTGGCAGATGGTGATCGTGCCGCCCTTCTGCTGAACTTCAATGCCAAGGTAGTAGCTCACCAGTCCAAGATCACTCATGTCGAACGATTTTTCATCTGCTCCTTAAACATCGTGATCTCCTCGTTGCCGATGTCGGTGATGATCAAGTCGTCGAAGTAGATGCTGACGACAAGAGTCGGCGTGCCCGTGCCCCTCCTGTACACCGCGTGCTCAAGGGGGCTGCGCTCGAAGCCGAGTGACATGAGCGATGCGTCGAGCTTGGCATTCCAAGCGCGTGGCGCCTGCTTCAGTCCGTACAGCGCCTTCCGGAGGCGCAACACCTTTTTCCTCATCGCCGCCGATAATGGAACCCGGCGGCTGGTGCACGTACACTTCTTCCCGAAGATCACCATTCAGGAACACCGACTTCACGTCCATGTGGTGGACTTGCCAGCCTTGATGCACCACAAGTGCTAGCAGCAGCCGCACAGTCTCCATGCGTGCCACCGGAGCAAACACTTCGTCTTAGTCCATGCCTTGTCGCTGCGCGTATCCTTTTGCCACCAGCCTTGCCTTGTGCTTCAAAGTGTTGCCGGCGGCATCCTTCTTGATCTTGTAAACCCACTTGAGCCCAATAGCTCTGTTGCCAGGCGAGAGCGTGGCAAGCTCCCACGTGCCGTTGTCATGGATCGCCGCAAGCTCGGCGTCCATAGCGCGCTTCCAGCACACCTCGTCGAGCGCCTCATCGATGCTATCCGGCTCTTCCGCAGCTACGAGGCACATCCCGACGTGCTCTTCCCTCGCCACCGTGTCCAGCTCCGTGAGTACATGCTTCATCTTGCGGTAGCGGGTCAGAGTGTGGTCAAGGTCATGGCGCTCGTGGTCATCGTCTGGAGGCGTGGCCCAGCCATCCTCCACGGACACGGGCGAGCCGCCTGCTGACACCACGAGAGGCGATCCTGGTGCCCCGGAGGAAGAGGATTCGACACTGGTTGGAGTAGTAGGAGACACCGGAGATCTAGTGCGTGCGGGCGAGGACTGCGAGGACTGCACATCGTGGTCTTCGTCACTGTAGGTGACCACAAGGTGTTCGTCCGGGAGCACGGCGTCTTCGTTGGCAGTGGTGGTCCAGTCCCACCTCATCTGCTCCTCAAAGGTGACGTCGTTGGTTATGATCACCCGCTTGCTCGATGGATCGTAGGCTCTGTATGCCTTGGCACCATCCTCGTACCCGACGAAGATCGCCGGCATAGAACGGTAGGCTAGCTTGTTGATGCCGGGGCCGAGCCGCTTCACGTGCACCACGCGCCCAAAGACACGAAGATGGTGCACTGTCGGCTTCTGCTTGTGCCAGGCCTCATACGGCGTCAGTCCGTTAAGGCTGCGCGTGGGCGCATGGTTTAGGAGGTAAACCGCAGTCTTCACCGCCTCTCCCCAGAACGTCGCCGGCACCGCCACGGCCTTCAACAGACAGCGGGCCATATCGACCACCGTCTGGTTTCGCCGCTCGACCACGCCGTTCTGCTGGGGCGTGTACGGCACGGTGGTGCAGTGCTTGATGCCGCCGCCGTCGCAGTACTTGCGGAAGGCGATCGAGTTGAACTCGCCACCCTGATCCGAGCGGAATGCTAGGAGGTTGCAGCTCGACTCGGCCTCTGCCCGAGCCTTGACTTTCTTGAAGCAATCAAATGCATCATCCTTGGATTGGAGCAGCTCAAGCCACATGGATCGTGAGTAGTCATCAACGATTAGGAGAAAATACTGATTACCTCCCGCTGTGGCCGGCTTGATCAGACCACAAAGGTTGTTGTGGACAAGCTCAAGAGCATGCTCCGCGTGGTACGTTGTGGCCTGGGGAAACGACAGCCTATGCTGCTTGCCCAGGGCGCACCCATCGCAGACTTGGTCGACGTGGTCGATGACGAGGACGTCGTCCGCCATGCCCAGGCGACCTAGATCACATAGCGCACGGAAGTTCAGGTGGCTGTAGTAGCCATGCCACAGCCACGCCTCGTCCGCACCATGCGATAGCAGGGAGATAGGGTGCCCCGCTGTCAGGTGCAGAACGTATAGTCGTCCGCCGTTCCTCTGAACGCGCGCGATGAGGCGGCCTTCTTGATCGCGAAGCCGCATCAGCCCGTGGTGGATGTTGATCTCACACCCGAGCTCGTCCATCTGACCCAAGCTGATGATGTTGTTGCGTAGACGAGGTATGAAGTACACCTCTGACAGAGTCAGGTGCTTAACGTTTCGGCACTCGAAGAGGATGGTGCCCCTCCCCTCGATCTACAAGTCGTTGCCGTTACCTAGCCTCACAGAACCATGCACCCTAACATCGAGCTCGGAGAAGATCTCCCGGCACCCGGACATGTGGTTGCTCGCCCCGGTGTTCAGGTACCAGGACATCTCGCAGCGGCCGTTGGCAGGGGCGGTGCGTGCCTGGGACTGCTCCTCGTTCAGGAGAACGTGCTCGACCGGGCGCTCTGTGGCCGTCGAGAGCGCGCTCACCGTGGCCAGCAGGAGAGACGTCTCCGTGTCCTCCCCTTTGCCACGCGCCAGGTTTGCCTGCTCCTTACGCTTGCGTCGTGGCTCCGTGTAGTTCTTGGAGAAGTGCCCAGGTTTGTTACAGTTGTAACACTTGACCTGGGACATGTCATGCTCTCCGTTCGGCGCATCGTCGCACCTGCCATTTCCTCCACCGCCCTGGCCACCATCACGACGGTTTTGTTGCTTGCCGCGGCAACGTTTTGACCCGCCAGACCCGCCTAGTACGCCGAAGCCGCCCTGGCTGCTGTTTTGACCTTGGGCGAACGGGTTCTTCTGCGCATTCCACTGCGCCTCCGTCATCAACAGTTGTGCCCCGCCACCTCCACCTTGATCGTTGGTGAGGTAGCGCTTCTCCGCGGAGCGCAAGCGACCTACAAGATCCTCAACGGAGAGCGTGTTGAGATCGATGGCGAGGGCGATCTGCATGTACCGAGACGGGACGACATGGAGGAATTTCCGAACCACTCCCACCTCGTCCATGGTGTCGCCGAGCGAGCGCAGGTTGTTGACGAGCGAGGTGATCTGCATGCCAAACGTGTCGAGCATCTCGCCGTCGCGGAACGCGGTCGCCTCAAACTCGGAGAGCAGCCGTTGCGTCGTCGCCTCGCGTACACGCGCCACGCCCATGCGCATGGTCTTGATCGTGTCCCAAGCCTCCTTTGCCGTCTTCTTCACTACGATCACACCCACCATCTTCGGTGGTATGGATCGCAGGATGGCCGCCAGCGCCGCCTTGTCGTTGGGGACGCTCAACGGATTTCCCTCCACGGCGTCCCACATCAAGTTGGCCTCCATGTTGATCTGCATCAGCATGGACCACTCGAAGTAGTTCGTCGGCGTGAGCATCGGCCACACCGTGGTGCCGTTCGGGACGAGGCGCTCCTGGACCATGCGCTCGTGCACGACGATCTCCTTGCCGCGCCTGCGGCTGTGGCTTCGACCACGGCTACGATCGTGGTCGGGGGTCGGCGAGCGCGTGCCCCCACTGCCGCTGTCGTCGCCCTTGCGGGCTGCAGCGCGCGCCGCTGCCGCGGCGTCAGCGGTCACCGGAGTGCCCCCCGGGGAGGTCAAGCCGGCCATGGTCACCAAGGAACGACGCGGCTCTGATGCCACTTGTTGGAACCAAGAACACCTACAAGCTCTAGCTCACGGCAACAATGGCGAGAGGAGGATGATGACTCATGTGTTTTTTTGCTGCGTACTACATTGCAGCTTTTCTCTCTATCTATTCCTCTTATTTGTATTGCGATTACAAAGGAAAAGATCAACTCCACATGCGAGCAGACCGACCGTGCCATCCCACGACGCTCGACGTGCGAGTGATGCGTGTGTGCCACGCACTTTGCTGCATGCCATCCCATGCATAGCTAACGGCCGCACCAAGCTAGCTAACTACTAACATCGGCTTCAACGTATACATGCATACGTGACTTGGCCGTTATTTTGCTAACCGAAGAAAACTAAGCTAGCTACTGAACCGGGCTAGGAAATACAGGTTCAACACAATACGCAACTCTTTTCTTATTATTAGGTGTCTTGTGCCATGCAAACGATTAATACATAAAAAAGATGAATAAAAAATATGAATACATACATGTTGTCCTCCAACAAATAAAAAATAAGAACAATAGAAAAATAGATGCATGCATACCAGTTTCTATTCTGGTGCATAGTATTTTATGTTGCGGATCAAGTCAGTTTCTACCTCAGGGTTGTGTACGTGTACAAGATAAGTTCTTGCCTCACGCAGCGGGTCTGCATCAGCTCTTGATCCGGTTGACCGATCAACGCAATCTGTCGTGAACTGCTTGCTAATGAGTTTTATTTGGGCGATGATTGGGCACCAAGTTGCACGGAAGAGAGATATACGGGCATGCCGTCGATGGCACACAAAAAAATTTATAGGAGACATGAGTTGCGACACTGACCGGATCATGAAGATACACGCACAAGGTGAGAGGAAGAGCGGCATGGCAGAGTAGCGCACCAACGATAGTGCCTCCAATCTGCCTCACCCGCGTCCTTAGTCCGCCTCCACCATACTCGCTCGAGGACGCGATAGACTGGCCGTGCGAGGTATTGTTTCAACTCCGCCACACGTCGTTCCATGAGAGGGACCAAGATGAGAGAGATGAAGCAGTCTCAGGTAGAGAGGGAACAGAAGTACCTCACACTCGGCTTCCACCACCATCCTAAGCCCGCTGCCGATGCTGCCCTAAGCCGCCAGACGAGAAGAAACGAGATGGGAAGGGAATAGCTTTTGGCCGCGGGTCAGGAGGATAGGATCTGAGACTGGATCGTTTGTGGTTATAAAAGGAAGATTAAAAATAAAGCAAAAGGGGTGGAATATAATTCTGTTTTATGTGGAAGGTTCGGGATTTTTAGGCATGGGAGGTGGGAGATTGATAAACCGATGATGATTTTTGGTGGAAGAGAAAATCGCTGACACTGGATGGAAGGATGGGATCGAGGGGTGGACCTCTCCTTCGATGGAAACTACCGAAACGAGCGAACGACCTACATACTGAAATTTTAGGAGTGAGATTATGTGGCAATCAATTTTAAATCCTAACTTTTCTAACACATTAATTGCCATTTAATAATAGAGATTTAATTGTTAGAAAGGATCCATGTGTCAGGAAAGTTATGATTTAAAATTAATTGTCACATAATTAGATTTCATTATTTGATAACGTATTATTGGTTCATGCCATTTGTAACATGACTGGTTAAGAAAACTTGAAAAGATTAGGAAAGTTTTTATTGAGAGGTGAAAAAACCAATACGAAGGGGTAATGGTGAGAGTAGGGACAAAACTGTACGAAAAAACCGTTGAAAATAAACCCGAAACGAAGGTACCAACTCTTCAATTAAGAATAGAGATGTGCACGAGCCGGACCCCTCTCTCCTCTTCTTGAGAGACAACGACCGATGGGATCGGAGGGGGCGGCTCGCAGGGTGGGGAAGGAGGGCCGCGATGCAGGCTACTCCATCTTTGACCTGAAGGTGCCACATCGTACTCCACTGACCTTCACCCTCTTTTGACTTGTGGATATGTCTCAAGTAATGGAGTATTGACTCATTCAATTTATATTTAGGGGAGTCACTTGGTCTGTTTGCTTTTTCTTCTGGTTTTGGAGGCGCAACTGGATTCCCGGTGGTCTGTAACGTCGGCTTGGTCGCCCTATGAGAGGAGCACCCACCACAAAAGATAGCAATGCTGTAGAGAGTGGCACCAGCGCCCACCACAGGTGAGCAATGACTAGATATCGGTCCTTTTAACTTGGACATCTTTTTCTCCGTGTGGACATATGAAAAAAAGTAAAGGATTATTGTAGATGGAGTACAAAGGGTGCAAGGGAGCAGGAATGACCTCAGTTTGTGTGTATATATGCCAATGATAGAGAAGGATGATACACTTCTTGCTCTTAGACGTGGATCTGAACTCTGAATCATGTATTTTGGCGCATCGCTGGTGTGATGCAGATCCCCGAATTCTGTATTTCAAATATGTTGTGAGAAACCGTGGAAATATGATGTGAATTTCTTGGCCTTGGGTTATATATATGTGTGTGTGTTTTATGTTCCGCATGTATGTATATTCATTGTCGATGTATTTGTCCTAGGTTTTCAGCATGGCACTGAGTGAGAGCACACATCTGGATTTCATGTTAGGCTGTTGATTTTAGATCACATTTATGTGTGGCACTTTCAGTTTCTAATCCTGTCGCGGAGTTTGGTTTAGTCTGCTGGATGCCTGACTGTTTTGGTCTTCATCTTGCACTAAATAAAATTAATATTATGCTGTCATTAGATGGTGTGTGCTGTATACTTCAATGCGTAGTCTTCATCTGTAAATTGCCATAGGATTACACTGCAATATTCCTTTTAGGGGAAATTACACCACATTATATTATTGTAGCAGCCTTTTCTCTGTGAGAAATTTGATCTACTCTGTTATGCTTCTATACCGCTTGAATTTGGTTACTGAAATAATCCTTGAAAATTCAAGTTTGGAGAGCGACAATATTGCCTTAATTGCCTTAATCGGAAATAATGAACTGTTCTCTTGCTCATGCATCCAGTAAATTAAAACTGTGAACTTTACAAGGCCATTTGGATCGGTCCCTATATCATTTATCTTGATCCTTGTATGCATTTGTAACCTAAATATAAATCTTCTGATGCCTTTATTTTTCTTCATCTTGCATTGAAATTTTGAAAATGCGCTTTATTCCAGTGCTACCTTACAATTTCCTTCTTGCTTTATTCCAGACTTCCATTTACCTATTGTAAGTAGTACATATATTCAAGTGAAGTAAAAATTGTTATAACTATATAAAAGGTGTTTGTATGTCATGAGGGCTTTAATTTCTAATACATTCACGACCATATATATCTTGCCCTGACATCACAACACAATATCTCCTCTATGGAAACAAAATGTTACCTTGCATAGATGGAAGCCTGAGAAAAATGCATACATGGAAGCCTGAGAAAAAGCAAGTAGACTGAAGCCTGGAATAAAGCAAGTAAGCAGTTTTATTTGTCTAAAGAACGCGAGGAAGTCTTGTTTATAATTTGAAAAGTGGATGTAAAATAAGGAGAAAATTTTAGCTGGTACTTCCATTGTCATGGCCATCCAGCTGATGTATATTCTGTGTTGTCTACATTCTTAGTACGTAGCTTTATCAAAAAAAATCTTGAACCGGAAGATGCGGAAACGGTTAAGCAAGTCATCGGACACTGCTTCTGATGAGGGGGCGGCTAATTCTTTGATCTTCTATAGTAGATAGGGACATTGATGATGTTGTCCTGGTCATCCTGATTCAATAATTGAGCACTAAAGTTATCTTCTACCATGTGAAGTCACTCTTGGAAATATGCCCTGGAGACAATAATAAATTAGTTATTATCATATTTCCTTTTTCATGATAATCGTTTATCATCCATGCTATAATTGTATTGATCGGAGACTTAGATGCATGTGTGGATACATAGACAAAACCATGTCCCTAGTATGCCTCTAATAGACTAGCTCGTTAATCAAATCTGGTTAAGGTTTCCTAGGCATGGACATGAGATATCATTTGATAACGGGATCATGTCATTAGAAGAATGATATGATGGACAAGACCTAAACTACAAACGTAGCATATGATCGTGTCAGTTTATTGCTACTGTTTTCTTCATGTCAAGTATTTGTTCCTGTGATCATGAGATCATGCAACTCACTGACACCGGAGGAGTACCTTGTGTGTATCAAACGTCGCAACGTAACTGGGTGACTATAAAGGTGCTCTACAGATATCTCCGAGGGTGTCTGTTGGGTTGGCATGGATCAAGACTGGGATTTGTTACTCCGTGTGACGAAGAGGTATCTCAAGGCCCACTCGGTAATACAACATCACAATAAGCCTTGCAAGCAATGTGACTAAGTGTTAGTCACAGGATCTTGTATTACGGAACGAGTAAAGAGACTTGCCGGTAACAAGGTTGAACTAGGTATGGAGATACCAACGATCAAATCTCGGGCAAGTAACATACCGAAGAACAAAGGGAACATCATGCGGGATTAACTGAATCCTTGACATAGAGGTTCGACCGATAAAGATCTTCATAGAATATGTAGGAACCAATATGGGCATCCAGGTCCCTCTATTGATTATTGACCGTAGAGGTGTCTCGGTCATGTCTACATAGTTCTCGAACCCGCAGGGTCTGCACACTTAAGGTTCGGTGACGTTTCGGTAGTATAGAGTTATGTATGGTGGTCACCAAAGGTTGCTCGTAGTCCCGGATGAGATCTCGGACGTCACGAGGAGCTCCTAAATGGTTCGGAGGTAAATATTTATATATAGGAAGTCCTATTTTGATTGCCGGAAAAGTTTCGGGCTCATCGGTAGTGTATTGGGAGTGCCGGTAGTGTACCGGGAGACCATCGAGAGGGGTATTTCGACCCAAGAGGCTACATGGGCTGTGGGAGGATGAATACCAGCCCTTAGTGGGCTGGAGGAAGTCCCACAAAGGGCCCATGCGGCTGGGAAGAAAAAGACCAAAAGGAAAAAAGGTGGAAAAAGGTAAAAAGGGCTAAATTAGGAAGGAGTCCTAATCCTACTAGGAGTGGAGGAGGAGGACTCCTCCCTCCTGGTTCGGCCGACCCAAGGGCTGGCTCCTTGGGAGACAAGCCTCCTCCTCCTATCCTCCTATATATACTAGAGGGTTTAGGGTTTTGGCACCAGTTTTTCAGCCACGTGCTACCTGTTCCTCTATTGCATAGTTTCTCCTCTAGATCGGATTTTTGTTGTGCTTAGGCAAAGCCCTGCCGGAATAGCTCCACCACCATCGTCGGAGCACCATCACGCTGCCGGAGAACTCTTCTACCTCTCTGCTCACTCTTGCTGGATCAAGAAGGCGGAGATCGTCATCGAGCTGTACGTGTGCTGAACGCGGAGGTGTCGTTCGTTCGGCGCTAGATCGGAAGGACCGTGATCAAGATTGCGAGACGGATCGTGATGAGATCACGGGACGGATCATGATGAGTTCGCGGGATGGATCGTGATTGGATCGCGGGACGGATCATGATGAGATCGCAGGACGCTCGGCGATTTGGATCGCGAAGACGTTCGACTACACCAACCGTGTTTCTTAACGCTTCCCGCTTAGCGATCTACAAGGGTATGTAGATCCACTCTCCCTCTCATAGATTATCATCACCATGGATAGATCTTGCGTGTGCGTAGGAATTTTTTGTTTCCCGTGCAACGTTCCCCAACAGTCACTGCCATAGTTTCATAACACCATGCTATCTTGATTTTGAATCTTTGTCATTGGATATGATCGAGGTTCTATAATTTCCCTTTTGCCATGCTTGTGTTTACCTCAGTTTGCATTTAACTGTTGAAATCAGTCAAAAATATGGGAGTGCAGTCTGAAAATCAGAGATGGTATATTATCCAGAGTCTGCAATTTTAGGATGATACTGGGATTTGTATTGCTTGAAGTCTAGAAGTTTTACAGACAAAAAAATATCTAAACATCTAACTAACATAAATCTATAAGATAAAGCAAGAGGTCAGGTGTATGAGGACCTCTACCAACGGTTAGACAGGGACATCAATAAGATGGCCAAGATTCGAGAGAGGAAGACGAGGGATGTTGACCAAATCAAGTGCATCAAGGACAAAGCAGATCAACTCCTGGTGAAGAATGATGAGATTAAGCATAGATGGCGGGAGTACTTTGACAAGTTGTTCAATGGGAAGAGTGAGCGCTCTACCATTGATCTGGACGACTCCTTTGATGATACTAGCAGATGTTTTGTGTGGCAAATCCAGGAGTCGGAGGTCAAGGAGGCTTTAAATAGGATGAAAGGAGGTAAGGCGATGGGCCCTGATTGTATCCCCATTGAGGTGTGAAGAGGCCTCGGGGACATAACGATAGTATGGCTAACCAAACTTTTCAACCTCATTTTTCGGTCAAATAAGATGCCAGAAGAAAGAAGACGGAGTATATTAGTACCAATATTCAAGAACAAGGGGGGTGTTTAGAGTTGTACTAATTACCGTGGAATTAAACTGATGAGCCATACAATGAAGCTATGGGAGAGAGTCATTGAGCACCGCTTAAGAAGAATGGCAAGCGTGACCAAAAACCAGTTTGGTTTCATGCCTGGGAGGTCTACCATGGAAGCCATTTTCTTGGTACGACAACTTATGGAGATATATAGGGAGCAAAAGAAGGACCTACATATGGTGTTCATTGACTTGGAGAAGGCCTATGATAAGATATCGTGGAATGTTATGTGATGGGCCTTGAAGAAACACGAAAGTCCCAACAAAGTACATTACCCTCATCAAGGACATGTACGATAATGTTGTGACAAGTGTTCAAACAAGTGATGGCAACACTGATGACTTCCCGATTAAGATAGGACTGCATCAGAGGTCAGTTTTGAGACCTTGTCTTTTTTCCTTGATGATGGATGAGGTCACAAGGGATATACAAGGAGATATCCCATGGTGTATGCTCTTTGCGGATGATGTGGTGCTAGTCGATGATAGTCAGACGGGGGTCAACAGGAAGTTGGAGTTATGGAGGCAAACCTTGGAATCGAAAGGTTTTAGACTTAGTATGACTAAAACCAAGTACATGAGATGCGCTTTCAGTACTACTAGGCATGAGGAGGAGGAGGATGTTAGCCTTGATGAGCAGGCGGTGCATCAGAAGGACACCTTTCGATATTTAGGGTCAATGTTGCAAAAGGATGGGGATATCGATGAAGATGTGAACCATGGAATTAAAGTTGGATGGATGAAGTGACGCCAAGCTTCTGGCATTCTCTGTGACAAGAGGGTGCCACAAAAGCTAAAAGGCAAGTTCTATAGGATGGAGGTTCGACCCGCAATGTTGTATGGCACTGAGTGTTGGCCGGCTAAAAGGCAACATGTGCAAAAGTTAGGTGTGGCATAGACGCGAGTGTTGAGATGGATGTGTGACCACACAAGGAAGGAACGAATCCGGAATGATGATATACGATATAGAGTTGGGGTAGCGCCAATTGAACAAAAGCTTGTCCAACATCCTTTGAGATAGTTTGGGCATATTCAGCGCAAGCCTCCAGAAACCCAAGTGAAAGGACATGGATGTCGCCTAGAGGGGGTGAATAGGTGGTTTAAAATAATTACGGTATAGGCTTGAACATATGTGGAATAAAACTAACATTTAATATGGTAAGTAAAAAACCTAAAACAACTAGGCTCACCTATGTGCACCAACAACTTATGCTAAGCAAGATCAACAACTAAGATATAGCAAGATATATAACATGAAACAATATGGCTATCACAAAGTAAAGTGCATAAGTAAAGGGCTCAGGTAAGAGATAACCGAGGCACGCGGAGACGACGATGTATCCTGAAGTTCACACCCTTGCGGATGCTAATCTCCGTTCGGAGCGGTGTGGATGCACAATGCTCCCCAAGATGCCAATAAGGCCACCGTAATCTCCTCATGCCCTTGCACAATGCAAGGATATCATGATTCCACTAAGGGACCTTTGAGGGCGGCCACCGAACCCGTACAAATGGTAACCCTTGGAGGCGGTCACCGGTACCCGTACACTTTGGCAACCCTTGGGGGCGGTCATCCGTACATGTACAAATTGCTTGGGGCAATCTCCACAACCTAATTGGAGGCCCCGACGCTTGCCCGGAGCTTTACACCACAATGATTGAGCTCTGGGACACCACCAGCCGGCTAGGGCGTCAAGTCACCCAAGAGGAACAAGATCTAGGGTGCACAAACACCCAAGAGTAATAAGCTTCTCAACTTCCCACTTCCATGTATCACCGTGGAAAACTCAAACCTATGCACCAAATGCAATGGCAAGGGCACACGCAGTGCCCAACTCCTTATCTCCCAAATCCCACCACGACAACTAATGCTATGGAGGAAATGAGAGGAAGAACGAAGAAGAACACGAAGAACTCCAAGATCTAGATGCAAGGGGTTCCCCTCACATACAGGAGAAAGTGATTGGTGGAAATGTGAATCTAGATCTCCTCTTTATTTTCCCTCAAGAACTAGCAAGAATCATTGGAGGGATTGAGAGTTAGCAAGCTCGAAGAAGGTCAACAATGGCGGAAAACACGAGCTCAAAGGATAAGATCCACTGGAGAAGAAGACCCCCTTAAATAAGTGGGGGGAAATCCAACCGTTACCCCCCCACAGCCCGCACACAAGCGGTAGTACCGCTCCTGGGAGCGGTACTACCGCCCACACGCAGAACTCAGCAGTAGAAGGGGCAGTGGTAGTACCGCTTAGTACTACCACCCCTACTAGCGCTTAGGTGGCGCTAGTCACCAGACATAGACAAGGCAGTGTCTGGTGCCCAACGTGAGGAGCCAGAATCCCCTAGCGGTACTACCGATGTGGCTAGCTACCGCCCTCGGGAGAGTAACAAGAAACACAAGCAACCAGATGGAAACAGGAAAACCAGAACTGCCATAACCTTCTCATATGAGCTCCGAATTGAGCAAACTCAAGCTTGTTAGATTCAGGACGACAAGGTTATCTTAAGAAGAGGCAGTATGAAAATACCAATGATATAGAGATGTGAAACCTCTATGTATGAAGAACTGGCAAAAACTCAAACATCGAAAACAACATAGAAGATGCGTATGGACTCCGTTCTCGATGAACTTGAGCTTGTCATGAAGCTGACCATAAGCTCAAGAACCGACATAGAGAAAATCCCACCAAGAACCAAGAAAGATGATGATGCAAAGAATGCAATGGTTTGATCTCTCAATGAACGGTACGATCAAGCTACTCACTTGAGAGCCCCCCTTGATAGTACGGCTATCGATCCTATAACCCAATCTCCCAACTACCACCATCAGACCGATAAAATAGAAAACCCTATCAAGGTAAAACATATGCCTTGCGCATAGTCCACTTGAGCTAGATGATGACGATCTTGAGTTCCTCAATATGGACCACCTTTCTTGATTGCTCCCCCATACTCCACTATAGGTGAGCCACTCTTCGGCACATCTTCACAAGTCCATTGTCACCACAATGAATGACAAGCTTCAAGCATGATCTCTCCATGATGCTTCACTTGAGCTTGCACACCGCAACCGTGATGACGATCACCACTTGATGTCATCTTCCATGGGATGAATGGGATCTTCCTCTTGAGGCAAGCACAAGGAAATATACCTAACCCCACAATGAACTCTCACATAGACCATGGGTTAGTACACAAAGCGTAATTGACAATGCTTACCATACAATAGGATCACTTGATCCCTCTTGGTTCATCTTTGTATGCTTAGTGTGTTGATCAACTTGATTCACTTTCTGACTTAGTCTTGCTCAACCTTGTATCTTATCTTGTCTCTTCATAAAGATGATGTCTTGAAGGTAAACATGAATGCTCACACAATCTTTTTCTTCAAGACATGCTTGCAATAAGCTCAACTCTCACATGACCAATCTTTGGATAAACCTTGAATACCACCTTGGTCACAAAATAAACTCCTTGAAACAAACACATGTACTTCAAGAAGTGCCTATGGACAAATTCTTCAATATAACTCAAGGCAACCATTAGTCCATAGGGACTCTCAAGAATTACCAAAACCACATATGGAGAAATATGCTCTATGTTGGAAATATGCCCTAGAGGCAATAATAAATTAGTTATTATCATATTTCCTTGTTCATGATAATCGTTTATTATCCATGCTAGAATTGTATTGATCGAAAACTCATATACATGTGTGGATACATAGACAACACCATGTCCCTAGTATGCCTCTAATAGACTAGATCGTTGATCAAGGATGGTCAAGGTTCCTAGCCATGGACATGAGATGTCATTTGATAACAGGATCACATCATTAGGAGAATGATGTGATGGACAAGACCCAAACTATAAACATAGCATATGATCGTGTGAGTTTATTGCTATAGTTTTCTGCGTGTCAAGTATCTGTTCCTATGACCATGAGATCATGCAACTCACTGACACCAGAGGAATACCTTGTGTGTATCAAACGTTGCAACGTAACTGGGTGACTATAAAGATGCTCTACAGGTATCTCCGAAGGTGTCTGTTGAGTGGGCATGGATCAAGACTGGGATTTGTTACTCCGTGCGATAGAGAGGTATCTCAGGGCCTAGTCGGTAATACAACATCACAACAAGCCTAGCAAGAAAAGTGACTAAAGTGTTACCCATAGGATCTTGTATTATGGAACGAGTAAAGAGACTTTCCGGTGACGAGATTGAACTAGGTTTAGAGGTACCGACGATCGAATTTCGGGCAAGTAATATACCGAAGAACAAAGGGAACAACATACGTATTAACTGAATCCTTGACATAGAGGTTCAACCGATAAAGATCTTCATAGAATATGTAGGAACCAATATGGGCATCCAGGTCCCGCTATTGGTTATTGATCGTAGAGGTGTCTCTGCCATGTCTACATAGTTCTCGAACCCGCAGGTTCTGCACACTTAACGGTTGGTGGTGTTCCGGTAGTACTGAGATATATGTGTTGGTGATCGAAGGTTGTTGGAGTCCCAGACATCACAAGGAGCTCCGAAATGGTCCGGAGGTATGGATTTATATATGGGAAGTCATATTTTGACCACCATAAAAGTTTCAGGTTTTTCAAGTATTGTACTGAGAAGCTTTTAGAAGGTTCCGGAAACTTTCTAAGGAGTCCAAAAGTCCACCAAGGGTTCCACCACATCCCAAGGGTTTGCATGGGCTGAGGGGAGGCGCCCTGGACTTATTGGGCCAGGCGCACAAGTCCCTCAAGGCCGAGGTGGCTTGGGAGAGGTGGAAAGTCCACCTGGTTTTGGAAAGGGAGGGAATTGTACTAGGAGTCCAACTCCCCCCTTGGCTGCGCCCTAGGGCTTGGAGGGGCTGATCTCCACGCCCCTCCACCTATATATAGAGGGGAGGGGCACCCCAAGAGCACACATGAAGCCCTTGGCACCTCTCTCTCTCTCTCTCCCTAGATTGTTTTCTCTTCCGTTCGCGCTTTCGGTAGCGCTAGGCGTAGCCCTCTTGGAATATTTCCACCACCGCCGCCGCCGCGCCATCGCGCTGCCGGAGTTCTCATCTACCTCTCCACTCCCTCTTGATGGATCAAGAAGGCGGAGATCGTCATCGAGCCATACGTGTGTTGAACGCGTAGGTGCCATCCGTTCGGCGTTAGACCGGGGCAGATCGTGATTGGATCATGGGACAGCTAGCGATTTGGATCGCAAAGACGTTCGACTGCATCAAACGTGTTTCTTAATGCTTCCCGCTTAGCGATCTACAAGGGTATGTAAATCTACTCTCCCTCTCATAGATGATCGTCACCATGGATAGATATTGCGTGTGCGTAGGAAATTTTTTGTTTCCCATGCAACGTTCCCCACCAGTGGCATCATGAGCTAGGTCTATGCATAGATGAGATTACGAGTGTCGGGTCAAGACCGGCGGATCTCGAGTAGGGGGTCCCGAACTTTGAGACTGGGATCAATGGTAACCGGAGACGAGGGAGACAAGGTTTACCCAGGTTCAGGCCCTCCTATGGAGGTAATACCCTACGTCTTGCTTGATTGTATTGATGATATGTGGGTTACAGAGTTGATCTACCTCGAGATCGAATAGCTAAACCCTATATGAGTTGTTCTATCTCTACAACCTAAAACCCTCCAGCTTATATAGACGTCGAGGGTACCTAGGGTTTACACATGGTCGGTTACACGCCGAAGGAAAAAAACATGCCTATCTACGGTCATCAATTTGGAGGACACGCCACGGTTCTCGAAGCCTCCATCCTGGCAACGGGGCCCTTCATCATCCAATGCTCATGTTGTGCCCCATATAGTCCGTCCCATGAGAAACAGGACGGCCATCCGAGGACCCCTTAATCCAGGACTCCCTCAGTAGCCCCGAACTAGTCTTCAACGCCGATGTATATCTGAATAATCTTCATAATCTTAGGCTTGCAAGGCAAGTCCCCTACTCCCTCTTGATCGGCAACCGACCAGTCATCGGTGAAATCCCAAGCATCACGAGCTCGCCAGGTCCATTATAATAACTGCCAGCGTTCCTCGATTTTCGTGGGTCATGGGGAGACGAGCGGTTCAGTGATTTTTTACAATGATGCCCTTCCGTAATGGAGGCTACGCCCATTTAAACAAATAGAATCGTGGTTTAGACCACATCCTCCTCCTCCTCCCCATCGGAAAAAACTCCTAGCGGAAGATCACCACGAAAAACATGGCGAGCGCCCCCAGCTCTTCCTCGCGCCCCTATGGCTCCCGTTCCGGGGACTGGACTAGCTGCTCCGTATCGCTCCTGCAACTACGCAATCTGGAGACCTAGGGGTACCTCCCTTCTTCAGATCTGGCGGTCACTCGCGCGGGTTTATCTTCTTACAATAACGAAGTTTTCGCGGAGCATTTCCCCAATCCACAAAAGGGGGAACGCATATGCTTCATACCCTTTCTTCTGCGGGGTCTCGGATTTCCCATTCACCCATTCTTGAGAGGATTACTGGAATTTTATGGGATCCAGCTCCACCATCTTACCCCAGGGTCTATCCTGCACATCTCGGGCTTCGTCGCCCTCAACGAGATGTTCCTGGGTTGCGAGGCACATTTTGAGTTCTGGAGGAAGTATTTATGTCTTGTCCCTTGAACTCATGACAAGACAATCTTGGAGGTCGGCGGAGCCAAAGTATGATGCATAGCGGGGATGGGGTATCCGGTGGGAACACCAAAGGAGTCTAAAGAATGGACTTCGGAATGGTTTTATATCAAAGACGTCCCCCTGTTTGATCCAGCTCGTAGGGGTCTGCTCGAGTACTCCGACGCCCCCTTGAAAAAAGATACAACTGGCGGCCGAAGAGTTCGTCCCAAGAGGACAACATTGAAGTGCAACGCTTGGCGGCCCAGGTGAGAATACTAGCCCACCATAATCTAACCATGATCGATTTCATGGCGCTATCACCCGGTGCGTGCAACCTCTTCAATAAAGGATACATCCC
The DNA here is from genome assembly GCA_022496015.1 of Hordeum marinum. Taxonomy (NCBI): domain Eukaryota; kingdom Viridiplantae; phylum Streptophyta; class Magnoliopsida; order Poales; family Poaceae; genus Hordeum; species Hordeum marinum. The sequence goes on along the minus strand of CM039672.1, from coordinate 211,080,077 downwards.
TTGTGGCCTTACAACAGGACAAGCGATACCACCCGCTCCCAAAGACTGGGTCCTGCCGATCAGACGGCGTTGGCCACCGCACTTGCAACCTATATAAAGGAGACCAAGAAGACTTTATTCGGCGATCGACTAAGGAAGGATATTCGAGCCACAATCCCATCGAATGGGTAAGCCCTTCTCCTTTGTTAACATAGTTCGGGGTTTCATTTCGTCCCTTACTTGACTGAAGTCGTTAACCTCACGTGAACAGGATTGGAGAAGCTTCATCGAGACAGTTAACTATCCGGCTCCCTAGCCCGAAGACTATTCCCACGATGATGATCCAGGTTTTCAAGAAGACTCGGATCTTTTAATTGAATTTGAAGATGGAGTCTTCTACCAGAAGAGTCTCGACCGCTCCAAGGTGGCTATCATAGCCGATTACCTTGGATCGTTCCCCATTCCTGCAACAAACAAGAAGAAGAAAGACTCGTTGCGCAAAAGGCAAGCATCCAACAATGCCCCGAACCCGCCGACTCCCACTCCCAAGCGTCGTCGATCCGCGTGTCATGCGCCGGCGGAAGCAGTGTCCGGACCAGTAAGCAACAGGGACCCAATGAATGAGCCGGCGGCAAGGACGAATTCGCCTACTCGCTCAACCCAAAGGTATTTTGTTCGGTTGTTTGCTTACTATCACAAACGATAGTGCCTTACAGTAGTTATTATATCGAAATACTCAAGCAAAATGCCCAGACTTCTCCCATCGAAGAGGTTGTCAGGGTGTCCGGTGGTGCTCAAAATTCTAGGGCTACGACACATGTCGAACCTGCTACGGAGCTCCCTATGACAAATCTGGCTCTGGCCGATTCTGGTGACGCTATGTCTATTACTAGATCGGAAGTAGGAAGCGCCATGAATCATCGGCGACAATGAGAGGCCATGCGCCACCCAATATTCTCCGAACAAGAGTTCGGTGCTCTACGCACAGCGTACGCACACATCGGTGCTGCCCGAGCTGGGTTCAGAGAGGCCATGAAATTGATATCGTCCAGCATGCAGGTAAGTAATTGGTTTTATAGAATCCAAACACTCGTGTAAACCCAGCAGCCCCCGAGCCTTAAATTGGTTTGGAACGACCAAATTAAGGGTCCCTGACTTGTTTTATTACTAATGCATGCTTCAAAGCAGCAGAGCGAATAACTGGCCAAGGAGCTAGAAGATAGCCAAACACAGGTTCAATCTGTGAAGGCCGATCTGGAACAAGTGAAGAGTTTTACTCGTGAGGCTCACGGTGAGTATGTTTGTGCTACTATTCTTATTAAATTCTCGTGCTGACGCAAGGATACTTTTTAGCAGCTAAATCAATAGCGAAAATGGAAAAAAGATTTAGATGCAGCCCGAGAATCTCAGCGATATGCCGAGTCCCAGCACGAGGCCAGCTATCGTGTTTTGAACTGTCTGCAGGTGGAGAATAAACAACAGGCTGAAGAAATTGAGAGTTTAAAAACTCAATTTGCCCAGTCCCAAGGAGAGAACTAGAAACTACAAAGGGGCATGTTCGGTAAGTGTGATTCTATCATCGAGAAGTACTTCTTATACATGAAGCATAATGGGCATGCCTTTGATTCATGTGTAGGTCTTCTAACTGGGAGACCCGAAGAAGAGATCAGATCCAACCGGGGGAACCTTCTGAAGGAGGTTTCCACTCTTCATGAGCGTGCTCAGAGGGCTATGAAAAGCATGGTAAAGGCACTATGGCCTGTCGAACAACCTCCGGAAGGAATGACCGAACTAGTCGACCGATTCAAAGGATCCCGAAGTAGGTTCGAGCTGTGGAAGACATCGTCTTGCCGAGAGGGAGCAAGGGAAGAGTGGGCGATGATCAAGACCTGCTATACCAGACTTAATCCCGAGCGTATGGCTCGGGTTGGTCTGGTAGGGTCAGATGGACAAGAAGTGCTGCTCCACCTGGTTTACGACCAGGTGATGCCTGCCGCCCGTCTCTCACAAGAAGACTGCTCCCTAGATACTATAATCTACAATCTCAATTAGCAGCCGAATGTATGATTGTATGTAACTATGTACGAATAATCAAGTAGTTGCTCCATCTGTTTTGTAAACTTTGTCTTAACCGGCCATCGGCTTCAGCCTCCTGCGCTAAGAGCTCAGGAGTGTTCCTCTTAATTTATCACCCTAGAAGAGTGGATTATGTTCGGGAAACCAGCCAATCCAGCCATTTGGTGCGAACAAGCAGAAAGCACACAGGGAGATATGTTATATTACTGTTTAGCATAAGAAACATCATCTGAAGAAAATAGTATCTCTATCAATATCTTTCTTCAGGGTTCTACAAACATCATAGATAGAATGCCGTATACTGCTAGTATGCGGCTAACGGCTATTGAGAGGTAAAAGCCCAAGTGGTGGTGATAACGACCATAGTAGCATTAATTGCTTCCGTCACAGCCGACCAATTGTCTACTTAAGATAGCTAGATTTCGGCTTCACCCGTCTGAGGTTCGTGTCCAGATGATCCGGTCGTAACAATCGTAGAGGTGCTCCCTTTACCCTCTAGCCGAACAATCGGGAATGTAGACGGTAAGCACAGGAGCGAGGCAACCCAGCTTGGCAAAGTCTTAATTCAAATTGATGCATATGATGGCTTAAACATGACAAAGGAAATGTGTGTACACAAGAAGTGTTAATAAATGCTTATAATATAAAAGTGTTGGCTTCAGAAATAAGCCCCCAGGCATTATGTTCAGATTTGACACTTAAAGGTGTAAGCCGAGATTCTTAGTAAAAGATCGGTTGAACTGAACATAGAAAGAAGAGGAAAAAATTCAATCCTACCAAACAACAGAGTGGGGGGAGAAAGAAAAAGAGAAAGAAAACCGAAAACAGAAAAGGAAAAAGTGTGACGACACCGGTTTATCCATAGAAGCGCCGAAGATGAGCTGCGTTCCATGGGTTTGGTTCAAGGCGATTGTCCGACGGGTTCCGAAGACGGTAGGCTCCTCCTGTGAGTACTTCATCGATTATGAAGGGCCCCTCCCATTTGGGTTTGAGTTTATGGTTCTGCTTCTCCGGGAGCCATAAGACGAGTTTGCCTACGTTGTACACTTTTACCCTGACCTCCCTACTCTAGAAATGTCGGGCCTGTTGTTGGTAAAAAGCAGAGCGAGCCCAAGCTATGTCACGCTCTCCTTCTAAGGCGTCCAGGTCGTCCTGCCGATCTAACTCGGCTTCCTTTTCCTCATACATGCGCACCCTTGGTGCATCATGAATGATATCACACGGGAGGACTGCTTCTGCCCCATAGACCATGAAAAACGGTGTGTATCCCATTGATCTGTTCAGGGTGGTGCGCAAGTTCCATAAAACGGAGCCGAGCTCCTCCACCCAATGACAGTCGGACTTCTGAAGAGATCAGAGCAAACATGGCTTAATGCCGCTCATGATGAGACCGTTTGCCCGCTTGACTTGTCCATTGGTCTGCGGATGATACACTGATGCATAATTGAGCTTGATGCCCATTTTTGCGCACCAGTCTTTGACCTCTTGGGCCGTGAAGTTGGATCTATTGTCCATTATTATACTGTGCGGGACACCATAACGGTTTACCATGCCGAATATGAAGTATATTACTGGTGCGAACTTGGCCGATTTAACTGGCTTTGCCTCTATCCATTTGGTGAACTTGTCAACCATGACCAGTAAATATTTATTCTTCTTGGTCCCCCCTTTAAGTGGTCCGACCATGTCCAACCCCCAGACCGCGAAAGGCCAGGTGATCAGAATAGTCTGAAGAGCTGTTGGGGGCATGTGACTTTGATTTGCAAAAATTTGACACACCACGCAGTGTTTGGCAAGTGATTGGGCGTCTGCCCGAGCAGTGGGCCAAAAGAAACCATCTCGGAAGGCCTTGCTAACTAAGTCTATTGCCGCGGCGTGATGACCGCCCATCCCAGTGTGGACTTCAGCCAAGATCTCTCGTCCTTCCTCCTCAAATATGCACCGCTGTAATATTCTAGTGGTGCTTTTATTGTATAACCCCCCTCGTGCACTTTGTAGGCTTTGGCTCGCCGAATTATGCGTCGCGCCTCTGTCTGATCGTCGGGGAGTTCCTTGCAAAGAAGGTAGGCGAGGAGCGGTTCGGTCCATGGCGCGATTACTACCATAACCTCATGGGCCGAAGGCATTTCATCCATTGCAGAGGCGTCGATGATTTGATCGTCTAGTTCGTTTATAGGGGACAACCTCTTTTGCCGGATTTAGATCGGCGCCCTTATGATCGTCCTGCAAAACCACAGATGGCTTAAAAAGCCATTCCAAGAAAGTGTTCTTTGGTACAGGGTCGCGCTTAGCCCCCATGCGAGCCAGTATGTCAGTGGCTTGGTTGTTGTCGGGAGCGACGTGGTGAAATTCCAAACCCTTCGAATCGTGCGGATATTTTTAGGATGGCATTTTTGTATGTCGCCATCCTCAGGGGTTTCGCGTCAAATTCGCCTTTGATTTGGGAGATGGCCAAGTTGGAGTCTCCCCGTACCTCTAGCCGTCGTATACCCATTGATACTGCCATCCGAAGACTGTGTAAGAGCAATTCATATTCGGCTGCATTATTAGAGTCGACATACATGATCTGCAACATGTATCGCACGTTGTCACCTCTGGGGGATGTGAGGGTAACTCCAACCCCTAGTCTGGCCAAGGTTTTAGATCCATCAAAGTACATTTTCCAATGAGAGTATGTACTATATTCTTTGGGGAGCTCGGCCCCTGTCCATTCAGCCAGATAATCTGCCAGTACCTAAGATTTTATGGCACGACATGGCTTGTAGGTTATTTCAAAAGGAAGGAGCTCAATAGCCCACTTGGCTATGCGGCCGGTGGCATCCTGTTGTTAATTATGTCGTTCAGGGGTACTTCGGATGCCTGCGTTACCGCACACTCTTGGAAGTAGTGTCTGAGTTTCTGTGATGCCATGAGTACCGTGCATGCTATCTTCTGGTAGTGCGGGTATCTGGACTTGCACTGCGTTAGTACTTATGACACATAATAGACCGGCGTTTGAGTTTGGAATTTGTGTCCCTACTCATCTCGTTCGACAACGAGCACTACACTGACGACTTGGTTGGTAGCCGATATGTATAATAACATTGGCTCGCCGGCGCCTGATGCTGTGAGTATGGGATTGGTTGCCAATACTGTTTTAGTTTCCTCTAACGCAGCCGCTGCTTCGTTGGACCACTCGAAATTATTGGTCTGTTTCAGCAGCTTATAGAGTAGTAAAGCTTTTTCTCCAAGGCGGGAGATAAAGCAGTTTAACGCCGCTACGCAACCGGCCAGCCTTTGGACATGCTTTAGCTCTGTGGGAATTGCAAGTTCGGATAGAGCATGGATCTTAGCCGGATTTCCTTCTATTCCTCCATGGGAGACGATGAATTCGAGCAGATTTCCAAAAGGAACTCCAAATACACATTTTTCCGGATTGAGTCTTATGTCGTACTCGCGTAAGCTGGCAAAGGTTTGCCGCAGGTCATCGATCAACTGGCTGACGTATTTGGTTTTGATTACAACATCATCCATGTATGCCTTAACTGTCTTACCGACCTGTGTCATGAGACAAGTCTGGATCATGCACTCGTACGTGGCCCCAGCGTTTTTTAGCCCAAAGGGCATCGTGTTAAAGCAGAATGGCCATAGGGGGTGATGAATGTGGTTGCCGCTTGGTCGGATTCCTTCATTTTGATCTGATGGTATTCGGAGTAAGCGTCGAGGAAACACAACGAGTCGTGTCTAGCTATGGTGTCAATGATCTGGTCTATGCGTGGTAAGGGGAAGGGATTCTTGGGGCATGCCTTGTTAAGGTCTTTGAAGTCGATGCATAGCCGCCAGGATTTATCCTTCTTTGGTACCATCACCAGGTTTGTCAACCATTCGGGGTGCTTAATGTCCCGAATGAATCTGGCCTCTAGTAGCTTAGCTAATTCTTCACCCATAGTTTGGCGTTTGGGTTCGAAAAAGCGGCACAAAGTCTGCTTGACGGGCTTGAAGCCTGAAATGACGTTTAGACTATGTTCTGCCAACCGCAACGGGATTCCAGGCATATCGGAAGGATGCCACGCGAAGATATCCCAGTTTTCCCGTAAAAATGTCCGCAGTGCTTCATCCACTATGGGGTTGAGTTGAGCTCCGATGGATGCTGTTTTGTTGGGGTCCGTCGGGTGCACTTAAAATTTAACGATTTCCTCTGCGGGTTTGAAGGATGTAGACTTTGTCCTTTAACTAAGGATCACGTCATCTTTGTCAACTGTTGACCGTAGTGCGGTCAATTCTTCCGCAGCGAAGGTTTCGGCTAACGCGTCGAGGGTGAGCGTTGCTATTTTAGTTTTTGCCTAAAGGGCTGTGTTCGGATCACTGGCAATTGTGATTACTCCGTTTGGTCGTGGCATTTTGAGTTTCATATGCCCATAATGGGGTATAGCCTAGAATTTTGTGAAGGCGTCACGTCCCAATAGGCCGTGATAGCCACTGGGGAAGGGTACGATATGGAAGTGGAGCTCTTCGGATCGGTATTTTTTGAGCATGTCGAATACTACGTCTAGGACGATACGTCCTGAACATCGCGCCTCCTTCCCCGGGATAATTCCCCAAAAAGTTGTGTTGCTATGTTCAATGCGAGATCGGTCGAACTGCATTTTTTCCTGGGTGTCTTTGTAGATCAGGTTTAAACCGCTACCACCGTCCATTAGTACTTTGTACAACCTTTAGCCATCGACGATGGGGCCGAGGACTAATGCGGCCAGTGAATGACTAGGAAGGATGGCTGGTTGGTCAGTATCTCCGAAGGTAATGGGTATGTCTCCACATGCACTTGTTGCTGCCACGTGATAAACATGTTCGAATTCTTTAAGAGATCTTTTCCTCCTGTTCCTCGAGGGGAACGTTTCGTAGATCGTCAGGACTTCAATGTTGCATTCGGATGATGATGTGGGAAGCCTATTCGACGGTAGCACCTCAAGAATGGCCTCACCGCTTTTCGCAACCTGCCTGACGAACCAGCAAGCTCCAAGGCTGTGAGTTGGGCTTGTGTTCAGCAATACGGAATGTATAGGGCAAGGTTTATCCAATAGTCCGTCAAGGATAGTGCTGACCTCCTGTAAGGGGCTTGTTTCTTTTTGCAACTGGTTTGAATCTGGCTGTCTGCTTTGACGGTATCCTCTTTTTCCGATCCTCCACTAGGGTGTTCGGGGAAGGTTGGTTCCGAAAACAACTGTTCGGCTTGCCAAGTGCTTTCCATTGCACAATATTTTTGTACCAAGTCAGATAGCTTAGCAAAGTTACGAATGTGTCAGCGAGCCAGGGCGTTGAGAATCCCTTCATCATGGCAATTACGACTGAAGGTTGCTATTATCTCTTGGTCACTAAGACCTTTTTCTCTGATTCTAGCGAGTAGGAGTCTAGCCCAAAAATGATGAACTGACTCTCCTGGTAATTGTATAATATCCCATAAGTCCGAATACGTGGCCTTTGGTGCGATACTAGGATGATCGACTTGGGTGGTGGGTGGGAAAAAATTCGACTCCACACCACACTGTGTGTTCAGAATCACGGACTCCGAATTGTGTAATAGATCTGGGACTGATAATGGTCTGTCTCCGTGGCAAATTCCTACATCCGGTTTACAAACAAAGTCTTGGTGATTGGAGACCGGGGTATGAACCATTTTTAATTCCGGTTGTTAGGACGAGCCCTCAACCGGACACTCGATGGTAGCGACAAGGTGGGTGACCATGGGGACGTGAATCTCGCTATCGTCGAGTTTAATCCCGAGTCGATCATAGACCGGAATCTGGTCATCCGACATACGCATGGTCTCAATCTGACCGAACAACTCGTTTAAAAACGAGGCAATGGCAGGATGCGTGTCGCTGAAGCGAGTGGAGTTAATATGCGGCATGGAGGTTCCGGAGCCGTGTGAAAGTGGGTCCGGGTTCCGTCTAGCCATGGTTCATCCAGTCACATCAGCCGGATTGGGCGTGCTAGACTGGCCGGGGGTGACGACTTCGTTGGAGGTGAGGCCTAATATCTTCGGTGTTGAGGCGTCGAGACCTATAGGCTCCTCCTCAAGAATCGATGGTTCTATTAAGACAAGGTCTCCCTGTGAATCAGCGATGAACTCTAAGGTTTCAAACTTGATTCTCTGATCGGGGGGAAAGTTTTCGATCTGGCCAAGGTGGCAGATCGGGTCAGCGTGTGACAAAATGTTGTCGAGTCTGATCGGGGGCTAGAATCCCCTGGATGCAGATCTCGTTGCTCGTGACAAGGTGAGCCATCGATTCCTTTGGCGATCATAGTGGAACTCTCAATGAAAGCACCAATGTCGGTGTCAAAACCGGCAGATCTCGGGTAGGGGGTCCCGAACTGTGAGACTGGGATCACTGGTAACACGAGACGAGGGAGACAAGGTTTACCCAGGTTCGGGCCCTCCTATGGAGGTAATACCCTACGTCTTGCTTGATTGTATTGATGATATGTGGGTTACAGAGTTGATCTACCTCGAGATCGAATAGCTAAACGCTAGATGAGTTGTTCTATCTCTACAACCTAAAACCCTTTGCCTTATATAGACTCCGAGGGTACCTAGGGTATACACATGGTCGGTTACACGCCGAAGGGAAAAAACATGCCTATCTACGGTCGTCAACTTGGAGGACACGCCACAGTTCTCGAAGCTTCCATCCTGGCAACAGGGCCCTTGATCATCCAATGCTCACCTTGTGGCCCATATAGTCCGGGCCATGAGAAAGAGGTCGGCCATCCGAGGACTCCTTAATCCAGGACTCCCTCAACGAGTAGAACACAAAGGAGTTTGTGGGCGTTGATACTCAAATTGCTTCCTCCCTTGGTCTTTTCTTGATTCAACGGTATTGTGGGGATGAAGCGGCCCGGACCAACCTTACTCGTACGCTTACGAGAGACCGGTTCCATCGACTGACATGTGACTTTGTTGCATAAAGATGGTTGGTGGGTGTCTGTCTCTCCTACTCTAGTTGGATCGGATTCAACAAAGGCGGTCCTTGAGAAGGTTGAATGGCAATTTGTGTATCACCGTTGTGGTTTTGCGTAGGTAAGAATCGTTCTTGCTAGATACCTGTAGCAACCAAGTAAAACATGCAACAATAATTAGAGGACGTCTAACTTGTTTTTGCAGGGTATGTGGTGATATGATATGGCCAATTACATGATGAGATATATGTGATGTATGAGATGATCATGTTTTGTATTGAATATCATGACTTGCATGTCGATAAGTACGACACCCGGTAGGAGCCATAGGGTTGTCTTTAATTATTGTATGACCTGCGTGTCAATCATTAAGTGTTATGTAATGCTTTACTTTATCGCTAAGCGGTAGCAATAGTAGTAGAAGCATGGTGGGCACGATAACCCCGATGGCGACACAATGATGGAGATCATGATGATGGAGATCATGCTGTTATGCCGGTGACGATGGAGATCATGTCGATGCTTTGGAGATGGAGATCAAAAGCACAAGTTCATGGCCATATATGCCACTTATGATTTGCATGTGATGTTAATCCTTTTATGCATCTTATTATGCTTAGGATGATGGTAGAATTATAAGGTGATCCTTGACTAAAATTTCAAGATAAAATTGTGTTCTCTCCGAGTGTGCACCGTTGCGAAAGTTCCTTGTTTCAAAGCACCACGTGATGATTGGGTGTGATAGACTCTACGTTCACATACAACGGGTGCAAGCCAGTGTTGCACACGCGGAACACTAGGGTTAAACTTGACGAGCCTAGCATGTACAAACATGGCCTCGGAACACAAGAGACCGAAAGGTTGAACATGAGCCATATAGTAGATATGATCAACATGGAGATGTTCACCATTGACACCACCTCATCTCACGCGATGATAAGACTTGGGTTGGTGAATTTGGATCATGTAGCACTCGGATGACCGGAGGGATGTCAATTTGAGTGGGAGTTCTTAAGTAATTTGATTAATTGAACTCATTATCATGAACATGGTCTAAAGTTATCTTTGCAAAATTATATTGTAGATCAATAGCTCGCGCTGTAGCTCCCGTGTGTTATTGATATGTTCCTAGAGAAATAGGGCGGACTAGGTCTAAATATAGTTGAAAGATGATGGTAGCAACTGTGCGGACTAGGTCCGTGATAAGAGGATTGTCCATAATTACTGCACAGAAGGCTTATGTCCTTAATTCACTGCTCGGTGTGTCACCCCCTCAAACGGCGACCGTGGATGTTGTGAACATCTTACGGACACGTTCTGATGACTACTTGATAGTTCAATGTGTCATGCATTACGGCTTAGAATTGAGGCTCCAAAGACGTTTTGAACGTCACACATCATATGAGATGTTCCAATAGCTGAAATTAGGATTTCATGCTCGTGCCCGTGTTGAGAGGTGATACCTCCAACAATATTCTTTGCCTGCAAGATGAAGGAGACTAGCTCAATCACTAAGCATCCGCTCAGATTGTATGGGTGCTACAATCGCTTGAATCAAGTGGGAGTTGATCTTCCAGATAACATAGTGATTGATATAGTTCTCCAAGTCACCACCAAAAAGCTACTAGAGCTTCATGATGAACTATAAACATGTCGGGGATGGAAAATATGATCCCTGAGCTATTCACGATGTTTGACACCGCAAAGGTAGAAATCAAGAAGGAGCATCAAGTGTTGATGGTTAGTAAAACCACTAGTTTCGCGAAGGGCAAGGGCAAGAAGGGAAACTTTATGAATGACAAACTAGTCGCCACTCGAGTAAAGAAACCCAAGGTTGAACCCAAACCCGAGACTAAGTGCTTCTATTATGAGGAGAATGGTCGCTGAAGCGGAACAACCCTAGATACGTGGTAGATAAGAAGGTTGGCAACGTCAAAAGAAGTATATTTGATATACGAGTTATTGATGTGTACCTTACTAGTACTCCTAGTTGCACTTGGGTATTAGATACCGGTTCAGTTGCTAAATTTTAGTAACTCGAAATAAAAGCTACGGTATAAACAGAGACTAGCTAAGGGCGAGGTGACGATGTGTGTTGGAAGTGTTTCCAAGGTTGATGTGATCACCATTGCATGCTCCCTCTATCTTCGGAATTAGTGTTAACCGTGAATAAATGTTATTTGGTGTTTGCGTTGAGAATGAACATGATTAGATCACGTTTATTGCAATACTCTTATTCATTTAAGTCAGAGAATAATGGTTATTCTGCTTACATGAATAATACCTTCAATGGTCATACACCCAATGTGAATGGTTTATTGAATCTCGATCGTAGTGATACACATGTTCATAATATTGATGCCAAAAAGATGCAAAGTTAATGATGATAGTGCCACATACTTGTGGCACTGTCGCTAACTGTCATATTGGTGTAAAGAGCCTGAAGAAACTCCATGATGATGGATCTTTGGACTCACTTGATTTTCAATCGGTTGAGACGTGCATACCATGCCTCATAGGCAAGATGACTAAGACCCCGTTTTTATGATTTGATGGAGCGTGCAAGTGACTTACTGGAAATGATACATGTTGATGTATGCGGTCCAATGAGTGTCGAGGTGTGCGATGTATAGCATTATTTTCTTACCTTCACTGATGATTTGAGTAGATATGGGTATATTTACTTAATAATGAAACAAAAGTTTGAAAGATTAGTTCAAACAAATTTAGAGTAAAGTTTGAGATCATCGTGACAAGAAGATAAATGTCTATGATATGATAGTGGAGGTGAATATCTAAGTTATGAGTTTGGTATACAACTTCAGACAATGTGGAAGTTGTTTCACAATTCATACCACCTACACAACACCATAGTGTGATGGTGTGTACGAACGTCGTGGTCATGCTCTATTGGATGTGGTGCGTACTATGATGTCTCTTATCATTTTGCCACTATCATTTTGGGGTTATGCATTAGAGACAACTACATTCACTTTATATAGGGCACCATCTAAAATCCGTTGAGATGACACCGTATGAATTATGGTTTGGCAGAAACCTAAGCTGTCATTTCTTAGATTTTGGGAATGTGATACTTATGTGTGATAAGCTCGAACCCAAAGCGGAATAATGTATCTTCATAGGATACCCTAAGGAAACAATTGGGTATACCGTCTATCTTAGATCTGAGGGCAAAGTGCTTGTTGCTAAAAACGGGTGATTTCTTGAGAAAGAGTTTCTCTCGAAAGAATTGAGTGGGAAGAAATGGAACTTGATGAGGTTGTTGAACCATCACTTTAGTTGGATAGTAGCACGACGCGGAAAGATGTTTCTGTGATGCCTACACCAAGTGAATAGGAAGCAAATGATGATGATCATGAAGCTTCGGATCAAGTTACTACCGAACCTCATAGGTCGACAAGAACTCGTACCGCCCCTGAGTGGTACGTCAATCCTGTCTTGGAGGTCATGTTGTTAGACAACAGTGAACCTATGAGATATGAAGAAGTGATGGTGGGCCAGGATTCCAACGAATGGCTAGGAGCCATGAAATCCGAGAAAGGATCCATGTATGAAAACCAAGTATGGACTTTGGTAGACTTGCCCGTTGAACGGTAGGTCATTGAGTACAAATGGACTTTTAAGAAGAAGACAGACAATGATGGTGAATGTCACCATTTATAAAGCTCTACTTGTCGCAAAGAAGTTTTCGACAAGTTCAAGGAGTTGACTACGATGAGACTTTCTCACACGTAGCGATGCTAAAGTCTGTTGGAATTATGTTAGCAGTTGCTGCATTTTTCAATTATGAAATCTATCAGATGGATGTCAAAACATCGTTTCCTTAAACGGTTCTCTTGAGGAAAGGTTGTATGTGATACAACTAGAAGGTTTTGCCAGTCCTAAGGATGCTAAAAGGTATGCAAGCTCCAGCGATCCTTCTTTGGGCTGGATCAAGCATCTCGGAGTTGGAATATACGCTTTGATGCGGTGATAAAAGATTTTGGGTTTATACAAAGTTTATGAGAAACTTGTATTTGCAAGAAAGTGAGTGGGAGCACTATAGAATTTCTGATAAGTATATGTGGTTGACATATTGTTGATAGGAAATAATGTATAAATTCTAGACAACATAAAGGGTTGTTTGAAAGGAGTTTTTCAAAGGAAGACCTGGATAAAGCTACTTAATTGTTGGGCATCGAGATCTATAGAGATAGATCAAGACACTTGATAAGACTTTCAATGAGTACATACCTTGACAAGATTTTGAAAGCATTCAAAATGGATCAGTCAAAGAAGGAATTCTTGCCTGATTTGTAAGGTGTGAAGTTGAATAAGACTCAAATCTCGACCATGAAAGAAGAAAGAGAAAGGATGAAGGTCGTCCCCTATGACTTAGCCATAGGCTCTATATAGTATGCCTACCGCACCTGTGTGTGCCTTGCCATGTGTCTGTCAAGAGGTACAAGAGTGATCGAGGAGTGGATCACTAGACAGTGTTCAAAATTATCCTTAGTAACTAGAGGACTAAGGAAACATTTCTAGATTATTGAGGTGATAAAGACTTTGTCGTAAAAGGGTTACGTCGATGGAAGCTTTGACACCAATCCGGATTACTCTAAGTAATAATCCGGATACGTATAGTGGAGCAGTCATTTGGAATAGCTCCAAGTGGAGCGTGCTAGCAGCATCTACAGTATGACATAGATATTTGCAAAGTACACACGGATCTGACTGTTGCAGACCGTTGACTAAAACCCCCCTCACATGCAAAACATGATCGAACCCCAGAACTCATTGGGTGTGATATTCATAACAATGTAAATCACATAGCGATGTGAGCTAGATTATTGACTCTAGTGCAAGTGGGAGACTGTTGGAAATATGCCCTAGAGGCAATAATAAATTAGTTATTATCATATTTCCTTGTTCATGATAATCGTTTATTATCCATGCTAGAATTGTATTGATCGGAAACTCAGATACATGTGTGTATACATAGACAACACCATGTCCCTAGTATGCCTCTAATAGACTAGCTCGTTGATCAAGGATGGTTAAGGTTCCTAGCCATGGACATGATATGTCATTTGATAACGGGATCACATCATTAGGAGAATGATGTGATGGACAAGACCCAAACTAGAAACATAGCATATGATCGTGTCAATTTATTGCTATAGTTTTATGCGTGTCAAGTATCTGTTCCTATGACCATGAGGTCATGCAACTCACTAACATCGGAAGAATACCTTGTGTGTATAAAATGTTGCAACGTAACTGGGTGACTATAAATATGATCTACATGTATCTCCGAAGGTGTCTGTCGAGTGTGCATGGATCAAGACTAGAAATTGTTACTCCATGTGACAGAGAGGTATCTCAAGGCCCACTCGGTAATACAACATCACAACAAGCCATGGAAGCAAAGTGACCAAAGTGTTACCCATGAGATCTTGAATTACGGAATGAGTAAAGAGACTTGCTGGTGACGAGATTGAACTATGTATAGAGATATCGATGATTGGATTTTGGGCAAGTAACATACCAAAGAACAAATGGAACAACATACGTGATTATCTGAATCCTTGACATAGAGGTTCAACAGATAAAGATCTTCATAGAATATGTAGAAACCAATATGGGCATCCAGGTCCCGCTATTGGTTATTGACCATAGAGGTGTCTCGGTCATGTTTACATAGTTCTTGAACCCGTAGGGTCTGCACACTTAACGTTCGGTGACGTTTCGGTAGTATTGAGATATATGTGTTGGTGACCGAAGGTTGTTCGGAGTCCCGTATGAGATCTCGTACATCACAAGGAGCTCCGGAATGGTCTGGGGGTAAAGATTTATATATGGAAAGTCATAGGCTACCGAAAAAGCTTTGGGTTTTTCCGATATTGTACCGGGAAGCTTCTAGAAGGTTCCGGAAACTTCTGAAGGAGTCTGGAAGTCCACCAAGGGTTCCACCACATCCCAAGGGTTTGCATGGGCTGAGGGGAGGCGCCCTGGCCTTATTAGGACAGGTGCACAAGTCCCTCAAGACCCATGTGGCTTGGGAGAGATGGAAAGTCCACCTAGTTTTGGAAAGGAAGGGAATTGGACTAGGAGTACAATCCTCCCCCTTGGCTATGCCCTAGGGCTTGGAGGGGCTGATTTCCACGCCCCTCCACCTATATATAGAGGGGAGGGGCGCCCCAAGAGCACACACACGAAGCCCTTGGCGCCCCTCTCTCTAGATCGTTTTCTCCTCCGTTCGCGGTTTTAGTAGCGCTAGGCGTAGCCCTTCCGGAATACTTCCACCACCACCCCCGCCGTGCCATCGCGCTGCCGGAGTTCTCATATACCTCTTTGCTCCCTCTTGCTGGATCAAGAAGGCGGAGATCTTCATTGAGTTGTACGTGTGCTGAACGAGGAGGTGCCATCCGTTCGGCGCTAGACCAGGACGGATCGTGATTGGATCGCGGGACGGCTAGCGATTTGGATCGCGAAGAGGTTCGACTACATCAACCGCGTTTCTTAACGCTTCCCGCTTAGTGATCTACAAGGTATGTAGATCCACTCTCCCTCTCGTAGATGCTCATCACCATGGATTGATCTTGCGTGTGCGTAGGATTTTTTTGTTTCCCATGCAACGTTCCCCAACACTCTAACACCAAGTGCATAGTGAACGGCTAAAGCATGCTCATAATGTCAAAAGAGGCCGGGATAGACCGAACTTGACATGAAAAGAGTCCGTAAAGAGAGATCTGAAGGATTGGAGCATCACCAAAGAACTAGCCATGGACAGAGGTACGTGGAAGCTTGCTATCCATGTGCCAGAACCATGAGTTGGTCGCGAGATCTTATGGGTTTCACCTCTAACCTACCCAAATTGTTTGGGACTAAAGTATTTATTGTTGTTGTTGTTATTGCTATAACTAACATAAATCTCGAAGTAAAAAGACGAAGCGGCAAGGCGCGCGTTACCATCTAGTCTTCTCCTTACCTCGCCGAAATCCAAAGTAGATAATATACCAAGGGTAAAGTATAATAAAGCTCTTCCTCTCCCAAAGCTAGCGAAGTAGGAGTACTACCATTCACAAAGTTCTTGCATAGGCCGAGCTTTGCGGTACCTCTTATCCAGACGGTTGGTTGTTCTCGTGATATGTGCAACTCTAGTGTCATTAGGAGGAGTTGTCCCGTTGTCCCGTCGAAACAGTAATTCAAAGTAGCTGTCCCTGCATGCTAGGTTCCTAGGCAATAGCTGGTCGCCTTTGTCGTCTCACCTGTTTACCATCGATTAAAAAATGAAGGAACAGTGTGCTCTGCTACAGCTAACCTAGAGAGAGAAAATGGGATGCTACTTGGTGCTTGCGGACATGTAAGAGAGAGAAGTTGTGAGAGAAATGGAGGAGAGGGAGAGAGAAAGTAAATGGGAGACCGTGGGAGGATGGAGAGAGGAAAAATATGTGAAAATTGAACAAGTATTTTGTTGTGTGTGTGAGAGAGAGGTCTCTCCTCTTTTCTGAAGAAAGGAGAATCCTCTATTTGAGACAAAGCGGGAATCAAAAGGGAGAACAGAGAAGGATGCAGAGGGAGAGCGTGGAGGGTGTGGAGGGTGTCAGAACATGGAAGAAAGCATGCACATATTATTAAAGAAAAAAATTGTCTGATAGTGAGGGAGAGATTGCATGCATGTAGTTGTTGAGTGTCACATAGGTGCAATAGAGAAAGGTAACGGTGGTCACGGACATGAGAACTAAGCACCTGACACATCTGTAGTTTTTCAACACTATGCACGTATCTTTATGCAACAGAAGCCATACTGAACGACCATGATATGGGGTACCGTGGAGCTCGAGCTAAAACACACACTCTATTTGTTGAAAAACTACAGATGTGTCAGGTGCTTAGTTCTCATGTCCATGACCACCGTTACCTTTCTTTGTTGCACCTATCTGACACTTGACAACTACATGCATGCAATCTCTCTCTCACTATCACACATTTTTTCTTTAATAATATGTGCATGCTTTTTTCCATGTGCTGACACCCTCCACGCTCTCCCTCTCCATCCTTCTCTGTTCTCCCTTTTGATTCCCACTCTGTCTCAAATAGAGGATTCTCCTTTCTTCAGAAAAGAGGAGGGACCTCTCTCTCTCTCACACATCAAAATACTTGTTCAATTTTCACACATTTTCCTCTCTCCATCTTCCCATAGTCTCCCATTTTCTTTCTCTCTCCCTCTTCTCCATTTCTGTTATCCCATTTTTCCTCTTCTCCATTTCTCTCACAACTTCTCTCTTACATGTTCGCAAGCACCAAGTAGCATCATATTTTCTCTCTATGGGGTCACCTGTAGCAAAGCACATTGTTCCTTTATTTTTTTAATCGTTGGTAAACAGGTGAGGCGACAAAGGCGACCAGCTACTGCCTAGAAACCTAGCATGCAGGGCCAACTACTTTGAATTACTGTTTCGACAGGACAACTCCTCCTAATGACACTAGAGCTGTACATATCACGAGACAACCAACCGTCTGGATAAGAGGTACCGTAGAGCTTGACCTACGCAAGAACTTTGTGAATGGTAGTACTCCTACTTCGCTAGCTTTGGGAGGAGAAAAGCTTTATTATAATTTACCCTTGGTATATTATCTACTTTGGATTTCGACGAGGTAAGGAGAAGACTAGATGGTAACGCGCCTTGCCGCTCGTTCTTTTTTACTTTGAGATTTATGTTAGTTATAACAACAACAACAAAACCTTTAGCCCCAAACAAGTTGGGTAGGTTAGAGGTGAAACCCATAAAATCTCTCGATCAACTCATAAGCACCTAACACATCTGCAGTTTTTCAACACTATACACGTGTCTCTATGCAACAGAAGCCGTACTGAACGACCACGATATGGGGTACCGTGGAGCTCGAGCTAAAAAAAACGCACTCTACTACCATTGAGTGCCTCTCCGTTTTTTGACAAGAGCACCCTCCGCTTACAGGAAATCAGAAGCCCCCACGTCCTCACGCCAGTCACCGCCGTCGCCGCCATGGCTGACCGCCTCCTCCTGCTCGTCCTCGTCGCCGCCGCCGTATCCCTCACCGTAGCCTCCCCAGTCGCCGCCGCACGTCCCTGCAACACCCTCTTTATCTCCTCCCACTCGGCCAACGCTAACCCCAGCAACGACCCCGACCACCGCTCCCCCCTCACCACGACGGTCGTCGCCGTCTTCCGCGTCCGCCGCGTCCGCCGCTTCGGCCGCCACGCGCTCCGCACCCAAGGCCACGCGCATCCCCACCTCAACCGCCACCACCACCACCTACACTCCATCCCCGCCAACATCCAGATCCGCCGCCCGGAGCTCCCAGAGCTTCCCCGCTCTGCAGCCAGCGCTTCGGCCAGCATCCAGGAACGCCTGAAGGACATCCTCGTGGTCGTCGTCGGGATCCTCTTCGGTCTCGGCTGCGGAGCGCTCACCGCTGCCTCCATGTATCTCGTTTGGTCCGTAATCTCCGGCCCCGGCGCGTCCTCCCACTACGACGAGCTCTACGGCGATGAGGCGTCTGACTCCGAGAGCCCCAAGAAGGTCGGCTATGTCACCATCCCCGGCGTCGAGGCCTACGACGGTGGTAAGAACTAGAGTCTAGGGTTTCCCTTTCCCAGGAGGGGCAACTTCAATGCTATGTCTATGCGTTGCTGTTTGTGTGTTGCTTAATAATCCGTAAAATGTCTCTGGGATGTGTAGTTGGGCGGCAGTAGGGTTGTGCCCGCCATGTGAATACGCTCTTGATGCGCACTTATGCTGTGAAATGTGCTTCGTTTCTAGTAATGAACTTATGGATGGCATGTCCTGAAATTTTATGAATCTTCTGAAATTCATGATGCTTGCTCTGTCGCTAATTGGTAATTTGACTCTTGGGGTCGTTGATAATCTTCTTATATTAGGTTAAATTGTCAAGCATCCTTCTTAAGGGTACACTGTTTCTCGCAATCGCGATGGTTGAAACTTTGGTGGTCTTTACTAGGCTGGTGCTGATATAACTCATATAAGCATTTGCAAGTTCATACTTGTTCGGCCATGTTAATGAATTTGATCTATTCATTGACATATCCAAACTTCCAAAGTGTTGATGGCTAAATTAATCTCCTTTTACTTTAGTACACAATGTTTGCTTGTTAATCGGACAAGTTTATCTGGTGTTATTGATTGTAGACGTGGCATAAAATTGCTTTCTAGTAGCCCTGTACATTTGACACGAAGGTCATCTTGTACATGGGCATGCCGTAGATTTACTTGATGGTCAGAACCTTTGACAAGTTCATGTCCTTTTACTGTTCTAGAAACCAAGTGCTGCTCTAGCTTAAATTTAGTTATCTGTCTTGGATCTGCTTAAATGTAAATGGTGTGTGCATTCAGCATGGTGCAGACATGCACGCGCACACGCCCATAAGCACAGTTTTGTAGGTAAACATTTTGAGCAAGGGGAATGCGTTCATGTCTGTTTCGGCAAGGTTCCTTCAGAACTATAATATCATCAGTCGCTGTATACCATTAGTTCTTTCCTCGCCCGCGCAAAATCATAATTCCCTGAGCAGAGCTGGCTCATTAATGTTAATTGATAGTTGAGAATCAATTCCAACACGGTGGCTGGGCACTTGAGTGTGGGCTTCAAGGATACCATAACCGTTTATCTTCAGTCAATTCTGCAGTCCAAACAGGAAACATTCTAACTTTACATTCCAAAGAATAACCAGACAGGTTTCATAACCAGGTAAAGTTCAGAGTGAATATCAATCAAGCTGCATTGCCGTGTTTCCCTCTACATAAAACGATAAGTTACGTGTGAAACGTCGAGCACGATAGTTACTAAGATTCCACTACAAACTGTCAGTAAAGTCCATGCCAAGTTCTCCCACATGCCACAGTGGTGGTGAACGGTCGAGCCACAAATAGCGTTCCCTGAGGGAGGGATGTGTCCCTTTTTGCAGAATACAAACAAGAGGGTGCTGGGAACTAGAATATGTGAACAAAAACATGTACTAGAATGGAAGGCAGCGGACACAATAATATAATTTAGAAGTTCTACTGACTGGAGGACGCTGTTAAGAGATGTGGCCTGAAAGATGGTCGTTGAAGCAGTAGCTCCACCCTAAGATAGACAGGCATGTCATTCCATATTAGTCCACAGCATCATCAGGATAGGAGAAGTGCATGTAGTACACATTATAAATGAAACTGAAATTAGGATCTCAAGAAGTGTTGGCTGAAATAATAATGTGCAGTAATGATCGTATTGGCAGTAGTAAAATTAATAATTGTGCAAAACATTGCATCTGTCGTCAAACTGATTCTGGTTACATGATCTTCTTTTTTCTTGAAACCGGGCAAAAGATTTGCCACTTTCATTGATTAAGAAAAAGGTTTAAAGTTTGTGGTCGAAGGCCTAATTATAACATATTACTCTCGCGGCAGTACATTACTTAATTATTTAGCTCCCGCGAGACATCACAACTTAGACTCATCTTTGGATAGTTCCTAATCAATGATGTACACGTTCATGATGCCTTCCGGTGGCTTTGGAATTCCAAATGCATCCCCAAGATCAAGGTCTTCGGATGGTTTCTCCTCTCTGACAGACTTAACACCAGTAATATGTTGAAAATGAAACACTACAACATTGGACCTAACCTGGATTGCTTGCTTTGTGAAACACATGTTGAGGAGACCGTGGAGCACCTTTTCTTTCAGTGCTTAGTTAGCCAGGAATGCTGCTCGCAAAAACTGAATTCTGGTTGGCGAGAGGCGGTCATGACTGGAGGTGGGATGGATTTTGAATTCGTGTGCACTCGCAACCTCGCGGGCGATAGCGGCCAAGCCTCCTTTGTCGCCGCGTTCCCGCCCCCTCATCCACCAGCGACCCTCCCCGCCCCTTCCTCGGTGTGGGAGTCCGGGACTAAGGCGTCCTCGGGCCGTCGGCATATCTCTACGGCCGGACTCATGGGTCACTTCGGGCAACCGATAACATATATGAGGAAGATTTCACAAGACTTGGTGATCAAGGCAAGGACTCCTCTCCGTCGACATAGCCGACTAGGACTCTTGTTATTCTAGGCCTCTGGTGTGTTATATAAGCCGAGGCCAGACTAGTCGATACACACCAATCATATTATCATAGGTTAAGCTTATTACTTCTAGGGTTTTAGACCATATCATACGATTTCGAGGTAGATCAACTCTGTATTCGATATTTCATCATCAATACAAAACAAATCAGGACGTAGGGGTTTACCTCCATTAAGAGGGCCCGAACTGGGGTAAACACTGTCTTCCTTGTCTCCTGTTACCCATCGATCCAAGATCCACAGTTCGGGACCCCCTACTCGAGATTTGTCGGTTTTGACACCGTCATTGGTGCTTTCATTGAGAGTTCCGCTGTGAGAACGACAGACGGATTGATGGCTCGTCTGCAGATTGCAGTTTTTTCTGGACAGCGGGATCATGTTCTTCGTCCCCGCCTCCTCGAGCGTCGCTTTAGCGATTGCTTTGGTGAAATTGTGTGGAATTGAGTCTAGAACAGCCTTGTAAAATTTCGTTGCGTTCCGATGGAGAAATCTCCGGCGATCTTCGATATACCGGAGCCCCATTGAATCTGAACGGGAATCTGAATGAGTTTAGCGCGAGGTGTCCAGTATCTTGCATGGATATCTTTTGGAAAATCCCACCGTTCATCGGCTGCGTAATTTCTATATCAATCACTCCTCGAAATTTCAGTTTGATTCGACCGTTCAAACTCCAGGAAACATCCGATGAGTACAACGAATTTTGGATCTATTTCCTACGTGAAAACGAATCCGATCCGAGTTCATCTTTAGGTTGTCGGACGTCCTTTTCAGAGAAAATTTTCTCATCATCTCGGCCAGCCAACCAAGAGTTCAGCATGGCGAGGGCCGAATAATCATTAAGAGAACCTCGTCATCCGCAGGTTACACGGGTCGTGCCCGCCGTGGCTTCATCAAGCCAACATTGACCACGTCACAAAATCAGACCTGCGTCCACCACGCCGACCTGTTTTGACATGTCGGCTGGCATAGGGCTCTAGTGTCACCTTACCGACTTGCTCCGTCACCTCGGCTAGACCCGAGACTTCGCCATCTCTTCATCAACCTACTTCGGGGACTTCGGCGTCACCAGCCGACCAGCTTCGCCATGGACCGGAGGCTTCGCCTCGCCACATCGACCGTGTTGCGTCGCCACTTCGTCAAGCTGAGCTCTTTGCTCGGGCACTTCGAGACATTCTTGGGGGTTGGAACCTTGACTCGCTACAAGCTCGGCCCACGTCACACTGAGCACATTAACCAGCTAAGTCGTTTTCATGCTCAACTATTTTTACTTTTTAATTTATATGCGGTTCAACCTAGCATTATATTTGTGTTAAAAAAGGTATTTGTTAAAAACTAAGCTTGTTAAAAGTGTTGTTTTTTATAAACACTTCATTTCCCATGTTAACTGGGTGCTCTTAAATTTATATGAGCCGTTTTATAATAAATGTTTGCAAAGTTTTTTTTCTACTGCTCCTTTTTCCGACGCTAGTGTTTCGTCAATAGTCGGGTAGCCTGGTTTCTCTTTAAAGATGATCGAGTTTAGTTCGCTAAACTGACGTGAGAAGCACTCCGCCTTCGGGATAGGAGGTTGAAGTCGAAGGCTGACCCACTTGAAGTATGGAGATCAGATGCATCATGTTAAAGCACGACCAAAGCACATATTAATTTTAAGACCGATTTTCGGATTGGCACCAAGAAACTTGATTTAGTTCGGACGTAAATTTTTGTTAAAGTTTTTTGGTTTTCAGAGCTTATGACACCTTTAAACTATTTTTATAGTTTTCTTGTTCGAGGTGTTCTGCGTGATGGTTCTGCTCGAAAAATCTTTTTTGACCCATAGTTCCGCATCTTCCTCGTCGAGCTACACCTCGACGTTGTCAAAACAAACTCAATGACTGAACTAGTTCCCAAGGAGATACGATCCTAGGGTCGGCCATGTTGCCCAACCAAAGTCTCGGGGGCTACTGCATTGATTGATTCAATGCAGTAAATTTCAAAGTGCAACACAGTTTTCATGAAGACTACGATCCTTAGGTTGGTCGGTTGCACCCAACCCGAGACTCGGGGGCTACTGCACACCACATTTTAATTCCTAAAAGTATGCTGTCGAGCAAGGAATTGATCCTCAGGTCGATTTTCCGAATCGACGTGAGTCTTAGGGGCTATTGGGATTAGTGGTTTTATTTTACCCTTCACGTGCATCCCGGGCTTTAGACCGACACACACCTTGAGAGCTACTGGCTATAAATCTCGGTAGAGAATAAATTGCACCAATCACAAATATCCACAAAAAATCAACCCACGGCTGAGGTGATGCACCACCTTGGAAGCAGTTTGGCATAAAGCTCGGGCGCAAGTGGCTGGTTCCATAGAAGGCGTTTCCAGCATTAAGCTCGGCTGAATTCCTTCAACTGTTTCAAGACCGAGGTGATCTATGACACTTTGGATGCCGACCAGCGTTGGATCTCGGCTGCAAAAAGATACATTATATGCAATTCGACATTGGAGCCCGGACGCAAAAAGACACCTCAGATGCAGTTCAGTGTTGGAGCTCGAAGGCAAGAAGACACCACCACATGGGAAACACTTAAAACTCGAGTTGTGGTGTAAAAGTAATCATGCATTAATAAAGGCCGATAACTTAAAGGGGCTCCTCGGATGCCCTACTTGTGAACTCTTTGGATTCACCTCGGCAATCCTCAAGATCAGTGATGGGAAGATTTATTGAACTAGTTTTCAAGACCGACGACCGAAGATGAAGAACAGTACGGAAGAACCAGGGAGCATCCCCAACTTGAAGACCAGTTCAGGGGGCTACTGAGGGAGTCCCGGACTAAGGGGTCCTTGGGCCGCTGACCTATCTCTACGGGCCGGACTTATGGGCCACTTCGGGCAACCGATGACATATACGAGGAAGATTCCACAAGACTTGGTGATCAAGACAAGGACTCCTCTCCACCGACATAACCCACCAACACTCTTGTTATCCTAAGCCTCTGGTGTGTTATATAAGCCGATGCCAAGCTAGTCGATACACAACAGTCATATCATCATGGGTTAAGCTCATTACTCCTAGGGTTTTAGATCATATCATACGATCTCGAGGTAGATCAACTTTGTACTCGATACTCCATCATCAATACAAAACAAAGCAGGACATAGGGTTTTACCTCCACTAAGAGGGCCCAAACCTCACTAAGAGGGCCCAAACCTGGGTAAACACTGTCTCCCTTTTCTCTTGTTACCCATCGATCCAAGACCCACATTCGGGACCCCCTAAACGAGATCTGTCGGTTTTGACACCGACACCCCGCTACCCCTTGCCTGCGTCGTGCCCGTCGACCCCACCCGCGGCCTCTAAGGTGCTCGCGCGGGTCCTCTAGGTCGATCTGGCTGAGGCGGCGAACTAGGAAGCGGGCGTCCCCATGGAGCGTCGCGACCAAGTCCCTCACCATACCCACAACCACTTGGTGCGAACCAGTGTGGGCGGTGGCGCCATCGCCGTCTCGTTGCCCCACCGGTGCGCCCGGTCGTCCGTGGGACAAGGTTCGACCTTGCAGTGGAAGAAGAGACATCATCGTCATTTGTAGGACGTCGTCGGCCGGTCCGACCTGGGATCTGCCCGGTTCTCTTGGCGGGGTGCCCCTTCGCACCTCATCGACGGTGCTTCGGCTCCCTTGCTGCCCGCCACATCGCCCAACCCTCGCGCGGTCCACCTTTCCGGCGCTCCCCCTTTCATCCCTTCCTCGCCGCGTTTGGGTCCTCCAACCTCCAAGTCCATGTCCTGCCCCCTCCTCTTGGCGCCCTCGGGCTACTGCTTCGCGACCGTTGACCCCTATGATGGGGATGGCATCGCCTGCATCTTGCGGAGAGGACACAACCCGTGCCGGTCTTGGGCCAGCCATCCCACGTTGTGCACCTTTAGGCCGCCCTCGTCTAGGCCCATTGGTGGGTGGGCTGCCTAGGGCGTCGGTCTAGCCCCCCTAAGGGGTTCCCGACCCACCCATCCTGCCTGCTCGATCCCCTTCCTCCCATCGCCACCCTCTCTCCCTCCTCCTTCTCGAGCCGCCGCCGTCGTCGCCTCTTCGCTGCCCCCGTCTGGTCCCGGCCTCCCCCGAGCATTGGGCTTGGCCATCCCGCTACTCTACTTTCGTTGCAAGACACTACGCATCTAATGGTAACGATCCGTGATCCACCTCCCTTAGCATGTTCATGGATGTTCTATCGGTATGAAGTTTTAATTTGCAATCGACGCACCCTACCATAGTTCTCAATAGTTACCAGCTAAGCAAGAGAATGCTTTTGAACCTACTATAGAGATTGAGATATGATTTAATAAGTTCTGTGCTTTATGTGATCTAGGGGAAATTGTTTCCACTATCCCCAAATATGTTTATGATAGTCCCAATCTTAGTCCTTATGCTAATACTAAGATTATATTGAATATGACTAACTCTACTTTTACTCAGGCAGTAGGCATTAAGCATGGAGTTATAGTTCAAATTAATGATTGACATGTCATGATTGATCTTGTTATAGTAGATATGCCTCAAGATCCAATTGCTCCTATAATTCTTGGTAGACCTTTTCTAAGGATTATCAAAACTGTGATAAATGTGTTAGAGGGAAATGTTCATTTTGATTTACCATCTAAAGATCCCTTTATAAGGCATGTCCCCACGAAAAGGAAATTGAAGACCTACCTAGGAGGTGGCATCATTTTGAATGCCAGAAGCTATGGTCTCAGTTTTCTAGAACCACCTTGATCACCACTACGGTCGAGCTATCCGACCGAAATAAGCGCTTCGTGGGAGGCAACCCACGTGAATAAAGTAGACAAGTAAGTTTTTATTTTTGTTTTTAATAAAAGAGTGATTGAAGTTCCATGTGAATAAGTGAGTTTGGAAGAGTTGTTCTAATATGTCTGTGTATTGCTATGGAACTAACACCTCAGGAAAACAAAGAAAAATACAAGTTTCGGAAGAAGCAAACCAAAAGACTGCCCTTCTGGCGACCGCACCGGTCATATGGGCGATCGTTTGACCTGTAGGAGGTTCCAGCGCAAAACAACGAGAGGAAAGATAAAGAAGGACAGTGTATCCAACGGGCGCACATGCTCGTTTTTGTGGCCGTTTTGATTCTATGCAGAAACCATCGACGAGTCCAGAGCATTCGACAACATTCCAAACGGACTCATGCGCCCGTTCGAGCGGCCGTTCGAGATCTTCGACCAGGAGCACAAAAAGAACAGAACGAATGACGACGTTCAAAACAGGCACCAACGTTCGTTTCAGCGGTCGTTTCATTTACACACAGGCAAAGGTGAGTTAAACCGAGTTGAAGACAGTGTTCCATGCGGGTGCTTGCGCCCGTATGAGCGGTATTTTTGCGTGCCGGCGGCTCCAATAAGTCCGAGGAAGGAGGTATTTCTCCCTCATCTCTCTCTCTTTTCTTCTTCTTCTTCTTCCTCCAAACCTCTCCAAACCCCAACAAAACTTCACCCGGTCTCTCTACTCGTCCTCTTTCAGTTTCCTCCTCCGATCCCCAATTTATTTTGGGACATTTACATCTCTGCCCCTAACACGAACCCACTACTCAGTTTTGCCCCTAGTTTTCGGTTATGCTCAATTTTGCCCCTCTACCGTCAGTGCCACTTATAGAAATGCCCCTCCGCTCGGTTTTCGTCTAGTCAAGGCAGTTTGACCGCTAACTTGCTGTCACTTTGACATGTTTGCCCCTTTGTTCTTACATGTGAGCCCTCTCTTACCTCTTCGCCTCACTCTCTCTCTGCTCTTTCTCTCGCTCAACCAAAACCCTAGCTCTCTCCCCCAAATCGCTCCCTCACCCGAACGGAGGCGGCTTCGATCCCACCACGGAAAACTCCAGATCAATGGCGGGCACGGTGGAGATTAGGTGGATCTGACTCATTATGTGAACTATGATGCAGTTAGGAGCCAACCGCTGCGGATGGAGGTCGATGGTGGTTGCGGTGCTGGCAGCGGCCACGAAGGGAGCACAAATCCGATAGGGTAAGTGCACTACTTTTAGACCTGAAGCATGCTGCAGGTACTGTAGTTCGATTTGAGGCCTAGTGGTCATCTGCGTTCGTAGTGCTCATTTGGTTCGTTTTTTCTGTTTTCAATGGTCATTCGTAGGGTGGATTATATATGTTTGGATTGTAGAATGGGAACAACTCTTCTAGTTCCTGCGGGTGCAAAAGCAGGGGAGACATGATTTTCATTTCCTTTGGTAGTGGATAGTACACTGAAGTTTGAGCAGTTTGGATCTCATATTTGTGCTAAATACCCATGGGGAATACATGATGCAGTTGAATTTAGGTATTGTGATATTCATAGTTCCGTTTGGGTCCCAGTCCAATGTGATGTTGAGTTAGAAAAAATGTTTAGAACTCATGCTAATGTCCAAGTCAAATTAGAAATCATTGTCATACAAAGAAAGAGATGATTGACAAAGAGCAGTGGCAAAAAATCACATTCTACTAGTTCTAGAGGTGGGAGCAGAATATCCAGGGGGAGAAAAAGAAGTGTTAGTGCTTCAGTGCTTGACAACAGTTAGAAGAGAGCTTTGGATGGAGGAGAGAGCTCTATGCAAGTACCAGGAATACCATCAGAGCAAGTGCCTAGTTATGCATGTCCTAATCAGAGTAGAGAATCTGTTGATCCAAATATTAAGGAGGGACTTCCTGATGACTAGCCTACAGATGATGAGGATGAAAGGCTTTTCCCTTAGTTTGTTACAAAACAGAAGGCCAAACAGACAGAAGATGATGGGGATGAAGATTATATTCCACCACCAGAAGGAATGTTTGATGAGGCAGGTGAAGATGAGTTGGAGGAGGACCAGGACATGGGATATAGTGAGGATTCAGATGATGGAAGGCCAGATGTGCAGTACAACAGAGATGATCCTTCTTTAGAAGAAGGAACTATATTTTTCCAGTGCTTTAGACTGTAGGAATGCACTAGCTACATTTTCAATAAAAACTCAGAGTGAGTATGTGTTAGACAAGAGTGATCCTACCAGCTTGACTATTCATTGTGCTTATAAGAGGTGTAGATGGAGGATGCATGCCTCCTTAATGAGAAATAGCTCATTGTTTTAGGTACAAACAATAGGTGCATATGTAGTTACATTGCAAATCTTTAAGTTAATTTGTTGCAACAATATGTCTGACAAGTAATTGAACTTTCAATATTGCAGGTCAAAGTGAACCAGTCTACACATACTTGTCCAAGTGTAAACAGAAGGCAAAGACTGAAGTCAGCTAAGAGCAGATGGGTTGCTGATGCAGTGAAGCATTGGGTTTTAGAGGATTCAGAGGTTGGAATTATAGAGTTGAAAAAGAACCTGAAGAAAAAGTATGGCCTACAAGTCCCATACATGAGAGTGTTCTATGGAAAGCAGATGGCACTAGACAACATTTATGGTAAGTGGACTGACTCATTTCAATTGGTGTACACTTACAAGGCAGAAGTTGAGAAAGCATCTCCTGGAAGTGTAGTTAACATTGACAAGCATACTATAGAGTACAAAATAGCTGGAAAAACTAGACAAAAGGAGTTCTTTAGGAGAGTGTTTGTTTCTTTCAAAGCATGCTGGCAGGTTTTTTAGATGGATGTAGGTCTTATCTTGTAGTAGATGGCACAACATTGAATGGCAGATATAAAGGCCAACTTGGTAGTGCATGTGCAGTGGATGCTTGCAATTGGATCTTCCCAGTAGCATTTGGAGTTTTGAGTCTAAAAATACGGAAAGCTGGACATGGTTTTTCCAGAATTTGAAAACACTAATAGGGCATCCACCAGGTCTTGTCATCCACACAGATGCATGCAAAGGACTAGAGACTGTTGTTGACGATGTATTCCTAGGAGTTGAGCACAGGGAATGCATGAGGCATTTGGCAGCTAATTTCTCCAAAAAATTTAGAGGAATTTTTTTTGATGAAAATCCGTGGCCTTGTTCATTGACATATAGCATCAAGAAACACAATTATCATCTTAGACAGCTGCATAGCAAACCTCATGTGAAAGAGTACCTAGAGGAGCATCATAGCAAACTATGGGCCAGGGCCCTCTTCAATGAAATATGCAAAATTGACTATGTCAATAACAATTTAGCCGAGTCATTCAATTCCAAAATTAAGAAGTGGAAGGGGATACACATTGTGGACTTGCTTGCAAAATTAGGCAGTTCATAATGGAAAAGTTTGACTTGAGACAACAGATTGCAACTGGCACATACAATGGGCACATCATAATCCCCCAAATCATGATTATGCTCCACGCAAAATCAAAAGACCTTGATATGACCATAGTGAAAAGAAGCACATTTGAGGCGGAGATTACTGCAATTGACAAGGAAAAAGGAGAGTGGAGATATCCTGTTAATTCGAAAACAATGACTTGTAGTTGTAGAAAGTGGCAAATTACAGGACAAACATGCATACATGCATTGTACTTTATTACTTTAATGAGAGGTCCAGTGAGTGAGATTGATCAGTATGTTCATGAGTATTTCTCTGTGGCAAAATTCAATGCTACTTATGCTGATAATCTGTCACTTCTGGAGGACAAGAAACAATGGGATGTTGTAGACCCAGGATTTAAATTGAGTGCTCCATTGAAAAATAGGCCACCTGGTAGACCTAGGAAGACAAGAATTAGGGAAAAATCAGAGGGAAAAGGACTTGGAGGAAGAAAAATAAGTGTTCAAGATGTGGGAAGCTTGGGCACAAAGGCAGCAAATGCAAAAAGTACATTGACCCTGCATTTGGAGAGGAAGAACATTGGGGTGTTGATGATGAACCTCTGGCTAAAAATGATGAAGCAACTAATGTTGCTACTGATGCAACTGTTACTACTAATGAAACCGTGGCAGATGCTGCTACTGATGATGTAAATGCAAATGCAAGTGTTGGAGATGCTGCAAATGCAAGTGCTAGAGATGCAAATGCAAATGCAAATGCACATGCTGCTAGTGCTGAAGATGATGCAAATGCAGATGCTGGAGATGATGCAAATGCAGATGGTGGAGATAATGCAAATGCAGATGCTACTACTGCTACAACAGTCAGTAGTGCAGTCAGGTACTTTTTTGGTTTATTTTTGAAGTTATTTCCTACATTATTAAATGTTTGGTACTAACTTATCCCATTTATTTGTGACTTTGCAGCCCAAGAAAGAACTACAAAAGAACAACTGAGAGGGGATAGTCACCACTTAAGAAAAAGTTCAAAATTGTAGAAGAGGAGACTATAGGTTCTACCACTAGAAGCAATAATCCTACCAGTTCTTCTACTCCAAACAAGGTTGTGAGCAAAACTGTTAACACCAGGAGGAGTTCTAGGCTCTCTTCAAGCCCAGCTTGCAACACCAGGAGCAAGAAGAACAAGTAGATGTGGTGGTAGTTGTAATGTTGTGAAAATTTGTTGTGGATGTCAAAACTGTAAGGTCATGTACCAGATTTTGTGGTAGTTGTACTGCTGTCAAAATTTGTTGTGGCACAATGATGTGAACTATGTTTGGTCAAGTTATGTTTCAATGTCAACATTTGTCACATTACTACTGCACTGTCAACTTTTGTCACATTACTATATTGCTACCAAATGGAACACAATATACTCAAAATAGCAAAATCATTTCTAGTTGAAACTTGTCACATTACACGAGATGAAACTCATTTCCAATGTGCTCTGGTCCAAATACAACTAATTAAGATAGCTCACACAACAATACATTAAACTTCATTACATACAATAATCTAGTTAGTATGGATTTTAAACCACTCAAAAACTGACGCTAAAATGCTAATGCCAAGTACTATGAGAAATCCCCATGTTTGCATAAGCTCATTTCTCTTCTTGATCTTCAACTTGAGTTTCTTGTTCTTCTCTGTTAAGTACATCAACCTCCTCTCTAAATCATGGGCATTTAGCCAACTTTTCTCCAATCCAGCATGAAGTTCCTCAAATGCACGAGCAACACAATATGTGGGAGGGGGATCAATCCAAACTACCCAGTCGCATTCATCAGGGAGCTGCAGAAGTAAAACTAAAATTATACAAAAAATGGCAAATAATGAAAGAAAAATGAGAGGACAGACAGAGTAGGAATGAGAGGTAATTACATCTAGGGGGCAGCCTAAGAATCTTCTTCCCGTGCTTGTACCTCCCTAGGCGACACGACGAACGGGAATGAGACCGTGCCCTGGGCACCGCCATGTCGTGCTCATCTCCAGCCCAGAGAATGACGGATGGGGGATGTAGAACTCGGATTCAAACTGAACAATCCCAACACCGTTGACCTAAACGCAAGAAATCCCCAAACTTATGAACCCTAATTGGGACAGAAATCCCCCAAATCAATCCACCCACGAGCAACACTTACCTCGCAATCCACCGATGAGCTCGACCCCAACGTTCCCGACGTGCACATGCTGCCGCCCTCCTAATCGACCTATCGTCGGCCTCCGAATCCTGTTGCGGCCGCTCTCCAAATCGAGCCGCCGGGAGGTTGAAGAAAGAGCAGAGAGAGAGAGAGAGTGAAGCAAAGAGGTAAGAGAGGGCCCACATGTAAGAACGGAGGGGCAAATATGTCAAAGTGACGGAAAGTTAGCGGTCAAACAACCTTGATTGGACGAAAACGGAGCGAAGGGGCATTTCTATAAGTGGCACTGACGGCGGAGGGAAAAACTGAGCATACCCGAAAACTAGGGGCAAAACTGAGTAGTGGGTTCAAGTTAGGGGCAGAACTGGAATTGTTCGCAAACCTACGTTCTACATGCCTAGCATTGCCATGCCTAGGATATGCGTGTATTTGATTCAAACTTGAGTTTGACATGTATTTTTTGATGTTTTTAGAGGAGTATGATGTTGTGAGTATCGTAGGATCATTACTCTTTCATTATGTTGGACTAAAGAACTATTTTATAGATGCTTACATGGAAGTCTTTTCATGTACGTGATGGTTCGAGTTCATCCACCGCACAACCGCAACAAGTTTTCACTTAGGGGATCGTCTTCCCCGATCATGGAGCAAGTTAGAAGTTCCAGAAGCTCACCACAAGGAAGATCAAAGAAACCAAATGGGCTGGTGGATATACTCTCACCAAGCTAGGTATCACTGATTATTTTAATTTGCTTTGTCATAATGTCGGGTTGCAACATTTTGTTTTATAAGGGATGTGAGACTTATGAACGCTTGACGCTTGAGTTTCTTAGTACTCTCTTGCACAATGTTGGGTTAATGCCAAATACATACAAGGAGGAGAGGATCACTTTCCGTCTCCTTGACCAAGACTTCAACATCAATTTTGTTGAGTGGTGTACTATTTTGGCTTCCCCAACAAAGATGATGATATTGAATATGTTTATGATTTCACTAACCCGCACCCAAGGCAATCCTTTGAGTCACCTTGGCTCTAAGCAAAGAGCCAGTTGCACTGAAAGTCCTATTATATGTTATTTCTACTATGTTATCACTAACTCATTGTAGGCACGAGGAGAAGTTTCTAAGGTGAATGATGAGAACATGCTAGTTCTTGGGAAAGTAGCAAATCTGGGCTTTTGGTTATTCGCCCAACCTAGGGGCAATACTTTTGCTACACCCCACACATCAAGTAAATCATGCACAAGGAGATATCGTGTGTGGAAGAGTGATCACCATGTTGGCCAACTCCCTTGTCCTTAACTACAACCATTGCCGCCCCATTATCGATAACACACTTGCTAACAGTCGTGTTCTGACTAGCGCTGGTATGGTAGTAGTTCGTAATGGTTGTCATTATATCAAAATTCCTGGAGTGGCATACTTGTTATCGACACCTATGCCTAACCGTTTCTCCATCGAGAATGGACAATTGCATTATGTTTCACAGGAAGAAGATGCGGATTTTCACTATGAAGGGCGAGAACCGGCACAAGTAGATGAAAAAGAACTTGCCACCGACAAAGAGGAGGAGCAGCCCCAGCAAGAATACACCACCTACGCGGACCTTGGCAACCTTTAGGGCTCTATCCATGATATGAGCAAACTCGTATCGTCTTTGCGAGGCACAGTTGCCAACATGAACGTGGACTTCTCCAACAGGAGGCAGGAGTGGGCTCCTGACCAAATGTCACAGTGGTCTCGCCAATTTGGGCTTGAAAGATCCTAAGCTTGGGGGAGGTTATCACCACTTCTACATCAAGATGTGTCAGTATTTGATTAAATTGGAATGAGGTTACACTTAAGCTCCAGGAGCTTCAAACCACTCGTGTTGGTTTGTTCCACCACTTTTCTTTTTATTTTCTTTTTTGCCTTTGAGATTTATTCGGTTGCAAGTTAGTTATCAAAAATAATAATATTAGAAATAGAATAAGCTTTGCTTTGCTCTTGTTCTTCATTTATCCCCTTGGAGTTCGTTTGCATTTTGTTTTCAGAGGAGTTGATTTATGCGAGGACAATGAGGAATGCAAGAGTAAGGAAGAGAAATGTGTAAATTCGCAACCGTGAAGGTATGTCCTACGACCCCCCATATTTTGCAATTGGATACTTAGAGTAGATGTATTAGTATTATGTGTGATATGTGTAGATGGGAGTTTCTTTAGTTTAGACAACTAAGACTTGTCGTGGGGCAATTTTGGAATAAAATGAAATTAACTAATTATAAATTTGCAAAAGAGAAAGTCT
Source organism: Hordeum marinum (assembly GCA_022496015.1). Lineage (NCBI taxonomy): Eukaryota > Viridiplantae > Streptophyta > Magnoliopsida > Poales > Poaceae > Hordeum > Hordeum marinum. The sequence continues at coordinate 211,046,312 of CM039672.1, read as the reverse complement.
TTCAAGACTTGGGAGTGGAGAAATGTTAGTGGAAGTGATGTTTAACATGCTCAACCCCATTTTGCTAATTTTTAATATATTTGATAATAGTCGTGGATTGAATTGTCTAGAGAAACTTGGTTGAAAGGTGGATGAGATTATGCCAAAAATCTGTGTTGTATATCTCAACATGGTGTTACAACCTCCGACTGGTGCCGTGGCTTTTGCCACTATATACATGTTTACATGTGTAAATGTGGTTTCATCATCCTTCTCAATGTTATGTTGAGGACTCCGCTGACCATTGAATGATCCACCAAGAGCGACAACTCGGATTTCGGCTATGAGTTTGTTACCATACGTAGTGTCAACACTATAAATGAATATTATTCGGCTTTCTTTCAAGTGGGTGTGTATGTGGTAAATAAAGGGGACTGATAAAAGAGCTTGAAAGAGACATTATTGCTAAAGGTCCATAGTTCCCAAACATTAAGCCACTGCGAAAACCTATGCATGATCACTTATTTGGCATAATCTCCTTCACGTGACAATCAAAGTTCCAACAAATAATGATTGAAACAAAGTGTTTAAGAGCCTAGATGAGGAGGCAATTGTGGGTGTGCTCAGGAGCACTTGAGCATCATGTTTTACTACATGCTTTATACTCCCTAACTTATGTTTTCATGACTCTATCTTAAGAAACTCTTCTGTGCATTCCCGGCAAGCAAGCGTTGTCTATATTAAATGAAATGAAGTGTTGCAAAGTTGTTTTATCTAGTAGATCAAAAACTTTGTGTTGATTATCTTTTCTTCACTAACACTTGCACCATAACCATGACACCTCTATATCTATGCTAAGTTTTGAGGTCAAGAAGTGGAGGGCTATCTAGGCATACCGATCATAGGTGAACCAAAACCTTCTCTTTATTTCGGTTTAAACAAGTGAGTTCCTTATGCTTCGGATTTCTCTCTATGTTACTCGAGGACGATCAACTTTAAGCTTGGGGGAGTTGATGAGTGATATTTTTACACTCATTTCAACCTTGTTTAAACTGAGATATTTAATTAAAAGAGAGATATTCGCTTCGATATTTACACTAATGACTAATGAATGCACAGGATGTCACAAATCCTCTCTTTGATATTTTTCCACATGAAATGGGATAAAAAGGGAATAAATCACGTGGGAGAAAGGAAAGGAAGGAAAATGGAGAAGAAATAAGTCACCACGAGGCGCCACAAGGCCACTAGAGTCAAATATGGTGTTCCATGCAACCGCATGCGCTCGCATGAGCGGTCGTTTGGCATGGAAACCGAGGCAGGTCGTCCACCAAAACAACTTTTATAAAGGGGACCCAATCAAAATGTCAACAGGAAGAGAGTGTCGAGCACAGCAGAACCTCTTCATCATCATATTTATTCACAAACCCTAGCCACCGCCAGTTTCATCTCCATAGCCATCTCCACCACCATAGTGCTCTCTCATCTAGTTCATACTTGTAATCATGCATTGCACAAGGCATCCATTGTAAGACATATTGCAATAAATCAATCCAAAGATGTGTTCTTCAATGTTCCCTTCTCGCGATCTGATCTCCATGTGTGAGTAGTTCAGTAATATATGGAGTAAGGCATGAGCCTTGCAACCCCAGGTATTTGGTGAAGGGATCAATGGAAGTCTTTGACACAACGTCTTCTATTTGTGAAATAAAATTGTTCCGTGAAGTGTCTCTTGTCTTGTCCGTGATCTTCATCCCTATAGGTACCCAAGATCATGGAGGTTGAGCATCGTTGAGGCTAGGAGCAAGGTGATACGGGGCAAGCCCGTGTGTGTCGATATTTCATGAATTGGAGGGGTATTCCACGAAGAACACGAAGAACACGGGGAAGAACAAGGAGAAATCACAAGAGGAAACACTCAAGAACAAGCCCAATCACACATCCACTAGACTCACCACACACAAGATCCACAAAGGTACATGAACAACAAAGGGAAATACGATACATGGTAGAGTTCATCCCAAATCCCATGGGGAGATGGGGCCTTGATATCCCGTAGGATCTTCCCTCGTGAGGGGCCTTGAAATCCACTAGGGGATCTTCTCTCATAGAGGCATCTAGTCCATGGGAGAGTTAGTGGAAGGAGCAAATCTCAACTAACTAAGAGCTAAACCATTGCTAACCATAGAATGGAGGTGGGAGAGGAGTATATATAGTTTTGGCCATGAAGGGGTAAGTGGAGAGGGGGATACATGGGCCAAATCCCAACCTGCACATAGGCAGACCGGTTGTACCGGTGGTTGGACCGGTTGTACCGGTATTAAGGCATCAACCGGTACAACCGGGGTAGTACCAGTCATGAACCGCTCCATAACAGAATCATGGCTGCGGCTGGAGCAGTTGTTTGCGGTGATGGACCGGTTGTACCGAGGCAGCGGTGGTGGACCCGTTGTACCCCTAATTCCTAGGCTGTTGCAAGTCCTCTTCTTCCTTCTTCTCTTCCAAGCTTCCCTCGCGGATGGTGTAGTTTTACGTAGGTGCTTGAACTCCTCCTCATCATCCGTGGAACTCCAGCAATACCTATGCATGCACACGGGAGGAGTGTCAAGTAGTATACCATCCTTGAAGGGGTCAAGTGGACACATGTAAAGGAGCTGATTCACCTTTATGTATGTGAAGTAGATATTGCACGTGTCACTTGCCAAATGGGCTCTTGTCATGGTGATGTCCGTAGGATGCTCCACATCATCCCCTCCCCCTTGGGAAAGATCCGTCCTCGGATCAAGATCTAAATCACCATGGGAAGGAGATGGTGTCACTGTGTAGAAGTGGGCAATCACCAAGCCCGCATCATCATCAAGCTCTAAATGTCTCACCGTCTTGTAATTCCTTCAAAAGGAGAAAATACGACAAACACTTGGAAAAACAAATGTGGTTAGCGTTAGTGCAAAACCAAGCATTCAAGTGGTGAATCACCGCACAAGTGTCGTCATCATTCTTAACATATGGTGTGATAAGGCATTGTGTTATGGCATGTAAGCATATAAATTGAGCACACACAATGCTATCATGGAAACAAGGATTCAAAGGTGAGGTAGGGATGCAAATATGTGTGACAAGATAACAAGCATCTACCTCAAGATCATAGCACTCATGCACATAGCAATCAACAAATGGTCTATGGTAGGCATAAGAATCATTCACAACACCAAAGAAAATGAAATGTCTAAACACATGGGGCAATCCAAAGTGTAAGGCAATCCTAGCATGATGTCCACATGGTGTAGTGAAGATAGTGAGGCACTCAACACAATAGAAAGAGCAATTGGTCATCATGTGTGAGGCAATCAAGTCGAGAAAGTAGCAATCAATGTGCAAAGCATGGCAATGGTTGTCATCAACCGCATAAAAGGATCACATAGGTGATGCAACATAAGCAAGCATAGTGATCATGTCGTGCCAACTAGTAGTGCGAAGATGCAACATACTAGAGGAAATCATGGCAATCAGGTAATGCAAGCAATTAATAGGCATAGGCGATGCACATGACATATCACAAGCACAAAACATGATCAAAGTATCATCATAGGCATGGGGCACATAGCAAACATGGTAATAGAAAGTGATATCTCCACCAAGCTTGCAAATACACATACAAATCATATGATGAAGTGTCATGTGAGATGCAAAGCATGGGTCACAAATGCATGGGAAGGGCATAGAAATGAGCATATCATGCAAAGTGAACATGGCAATATGGGCAAATGATATATACTGGAGAATAAGCCATAACCACGTGAGAGCCATGTAGAAGAGATGCGCGTAGTCCTTGTGCAAGGGGAATGTTGGAGCCACATTCCGATGAATCCCAAAGCGTCGTTGATCTCAAGAGCTCTCTTCGTCAACTCATGGGATCGTGAGGTCGACGAGTGTTCATGAGTACCTACACACAACAAAGGGAAAGGGAAAATTGTGTGCATGTGGTATATGCACACATCATCCGTTAGGATGTTCATGTGATTGTGTTCGTTAGCACAAAATGTCCAATGCTCGAATAAATGAGATGCATGATATAGGAACATGCCATCCATCATGAAAGGTTTGTTATGATGTATAGCATAGTGGAGACTAGAAATATGTAGTGCATCACATGAACTAAGAGCATTGTTGTTCATGCCATCCGGATGGTGCACACAAGTAGTGGGATCATGCAATGTATGAGATGGAACAAAATCTCCTATAATGTATGAGGAAACAATGGAGGTATCCTCATGTGTAATAGTGGAAGCATAATGCAGAGAATATGGATAACATCCAAAACAATGTATTTCCAAATCATGGAGATCATGGCATGGCATATGAGAATTATTGTGCAAACTATGCAAAGGGAGCATGGCAATGTTATCACAAGAGAAGCAAATGCCAATAACCATGGGCTTGTCATCTATGCCATATTCGCAAATTGGATTAAATTTTATGGGATATGCATAGTCACTATGGTGACATTGCAAAGATGCAATATGGGAAATTTCACGCATAGCATATGACAAGTCAAGCGGATTGTCAAACATGATATGACCAATGGAATTTTCACATGTTATCCTTTGGAGTGTAGCATCACAACTAGGTAATTCAACATGCTCATCATCATAGGCATCATAAATTGGTGGCACATCTAAGCATGAAGAAGACATAGCATGCGAGGTATCCATAAGGTGATCAACATCATGCAAGCAATCAATGTCCACTAGTGGGACAAGAACATCACCTTCACCTATTTTACCTTTCTCATTGCACTCATGTGGTGTAGGTGAGGTGGAGAAACCAACTCGTGGTCCTTGTCATCATGATGTAACCATGTGGGGGGTGCATCATCATCCACCATGGCCATCGTCATTCTCGTTGGGGGATGTACTCGTCGAGGGTAGGCGTGTCGTCGTGTAGGAGACCTTGCACCCAAGAAGAATACACAATAGGAGTAGAGTTTAAGTTGTTAGAAATCATAGTGGCCTCACATGCCATCTCAACTACCTCACTCGCTTAGTGGTGTGCCTCACTCACTCCCTCTAGGATGCTCTCACTCATATGGTTGGTTGAGTCACTCAATGGGTGGTTATGGCGCTCAACCTCGCATAGGAATTGTGGAAAGTCGTCATATATGGGGATAGTGGTGGACACTCTCATCCTCTCATAGGAAATGCACTCAATGTCACATATGGTGGTGTCACTCATGTCACTCGTGTGGTGGTAGCTCTCCTCACATGGAAATTGTGACATCTTGTCATATGTGGGTGTCGGAGAGATGTAGGTGCAAACTTCTCTATGCTCAACTCCTTTTGCCGCCTCAGTTCAAGGGATAGTCCCATGCTCAACCTCCTCCTCATCATCGTCATGGATGAAGGATGAAGATGGCACATCATCACTCGCCTCCATGACCGAAGGGAAATTCCCATGCTCGATCATCTCACTCTCGCCTCCAAAGATGGAAACGTCCTCCTTGCTCACCACCTTGTCGCTTGCCTCCAAAGCATGTTCCTTGAGTGGCTCCATAGTCGTAGTCGTCGCCACGCCATCTTAAAAAAGAGTCGTGGTAGACTTGGCACCGTCAATGCCACAAAGAGGGATGGCGGTGAAGTCAGACTTGGGAGTGTCGTCTTGGAGATCGCCGGGCTTGGACATCTTAGTGGTACCATCCTCATGCTTGTCATCGTGGAGCTTGGTCATCACGAAGTGTGCTCGGGGTCGAGTGTTCTTGGCCTTGAGGTCTTGTGTCGCCTTGAGAGCACCAATTTAGAGTTCATTGAGAGACTCGTAGTTGTTGTCAAAGATAGTCTTGGCGATGTCGTTGCTCAATCCCATCCTGAAGTAGAACTTCATCCAGATGGGGTCGGTCATGCCGGCTCGTTGCAAGGCTTTCTTTAACATCATGAAGTACTCGTCGATGGACTTGGATCCTTGTATGGTGTTCTCCAATTGGCGTTGAAGATGTTCCGTGTAGGTGGAAGGCACAAACTCTCGCCGCATCGCTTTCTTCGTCTTGGACCAACTCATGTTGAAGCTCTTCGAAGATGTCTGAAGCCACCATGTCGACGCGTCGCCGTGGAAGTTTCTTGTGGCGCACTTCATTTGATCTTTGGAAGGGACTTGAAGTAACTTGAGGTAGTGGTACATCTTGCGCTCCCACTCGAGATACTCCTCGGGGTTGTGACTCCTGTAGAAAGGAATGTCATGGTCGATGTCGAGGTCATAGTACCTCATGGAAGTCACGGACTTGAGCTTGGGGAGCTTCTATTGAAGTGCTTGTTGGCCAACATGCCTGATGTCCAAAGGTGAAGATGACTTGTAGTCGCTTGGCAAAGATTCCAAGGTAGATGGTGAAGTCATCGAGAGGTGGTTGGTGTTGATCTCGAGATCTTCACACTTGTTCTTTGTTGGACGCCTTGATGTTGGCGTTATTATTTCTTCATGTCATTGATGGTGTCGATGTCGGTGTGATCTTGCCGGAGATGGTTGCTCGGGAGCATGTGCACTTGAGCGTCTTCTCGAAGATGATGAAGACCTCTTGCAGTTCTTGATGAGGACATTGTGCTCCTTCATTTGAGCGTGCATCTTGGCATCAATGATGTTCTTCATGGCATCGAACTCATCGTTGTTGTTGTAGACCGAAGAAGATGTGCATTGCCTAGCCATCACAAGACTCGAGCAAAGGTGAGTGGGAAATGAGATAAATAATACCAAGATATCGTTCCCAAAGTTGAGTATGTATCCCGTTTCACTCAATGTGACTTGAGAGAATAGTGGAATTGGTATCGGACTTGTTCACTCACACCTACAACATAAAGCTTATCGAGTGGCGTGGTTAGGACAAGTGGCAAAAAATTCAAGCAAAATGAAAAAAGTCCAAGATATTGTAAATTTTGAAATAAATCCAAAGGACTCAAAATGCAAAGCAAGAGATCACAAATATATAGGAGGGCAATAGAGAAACACACATGGTGGGATAATTTGGCTTGTGTAACTATAGGGATGAGCAAAGCTCGTGTTGCACAAACACAAGGAGAGACGCTAGCTTATTGCACGTTTGTGCACGATTCACCACTTGGCACCAATCCTATTTATGCAAGCAAAACGTTTCCTATTCCAAGTATCCTTATGCACAAGTGTCTCTTTTCATGCTCAACTCTTTGCTTATAAGCTTTGATCTTTCTTTCTTTCTTAGAAGCTTTTTTTTTACTCTTCTATTCCTTTCCACTATTATTCTTGAGCCTCAACCAACTATATGAGACAAGTATCACAATATATGCATGGGAGCAAGCAATTGCACTATATGATATTTCCAATGATGCAACAATACGATATCGTATCACTATGGTGCACAAGTTTTCACGAAGCCCGACAATATTCGGATAGCTAGTCTCAATAGGTATGAAGGTAATCACAAAGATGGTGGGGATAACAAGATGCAATGGCAAGGAAGGAAAAGTGTATGACAGAATGTATACCTTCGTCACACTTAACCTTTCACGAAGTCGGGGTAAACCGGCTTTGCTTCCGATTGAACATGGTCTCAAAGGATGGCTGGTCATCGTCGATGTCGAACGTCAGTGGTCGATGTAGATGATGGACCGATAAAAGTCACCGATGGTGGATGAAGATGTAACCATCCCTAAGTAGCCGAAACACCTTAGGAGACTCAAATCACAACTCAAGCAACCACAAATGCAAAGGTAAACCAAAAGTGTTAGGTTGTGGAAGACTATGGAGGTATTGTAGATGATATGGTGGAGGGCCTAGGCAAACTTGCCAAAATTTGAAAAATATGATGAAGTCAAATGGTGGTGAAACCAAGATGAGAAGCTCCGGCACGTCGATAGCTTCGAAACGAGCCAAAGAACACTCAAATCGGAGTGCGGGAGTGGAAGTTATGGGCAAAACAAGAATCACCCGAAGTCAGGAACTGGGATGGGCGGTTGTACCTCTTGGATTAGCGGTTGCACCACTCCTGGAGCATCCTGGAGGTGTTTTGGGGGAATTAGCGGTTGTACCGCTCGACGGGGCGGTTGTACCGCTTGAAGGGGTGGTTGTACCGCTGTACACAGCGGTTGTACCGCTTTTATCGGGAAAATTTTCCAGATCTGAGCATGGGGTGAAGTTGGGGGCGGACCAAATCGAAATTTTGGGACCAAGTTGAAGGGGAATAGAAAAATTAGGTGATGGGGACGCAAAGGGGAGTGGATCTACTTGCTAAACACCATATCCAAGGATCAAAATCAACAAAAACTCACAAGAACAACAAATCACAAGAAACTTTTTGCGGCTATTTTTGTGGGGAATTTTCGAAATTGGGACGAAATCAAACAAAATTAGGCTAGAAAACGAAGGGGGAACTCCAAATTCGTGAGAAATGTGGCTCTAGATACCAATATGATACGGGGCAAGCCCGTGTGTGTTGATCTTTCATGAATTGGAGGGGGATTCCATGAAGAACACGAGGAAGAACGAGGAGAAATCACAAGAGGAAACACTCAAGAACAAGTCCAATCACACATCCACTAGACTCACCACACACAAGATCCACAAAGGTACACGAACAACAAAGGGAAATAGGATACATGGTAGAGTTCATCCAAAATCCCATTTGGAGATGGGGCCTTGATATCCCAGAGGATCTTCCCTCGTGAGAGGCCTTGACATCCACTAGGGGATCTTCTCTCATAGAGGCATCTACTCCATGGGAGAGGTAGTGGAAGGAGCAAAGCTCAACTAACTAAGAGCTAAACCATTGCTAACGCTAGAATGGAGGTGGGAGAGGAGTATATATAGTCTTGGCCATGAAGGGGTAAGTGGAGAGGGGGATACATGGGCCAAAGCCCAACCTGCGCACAGGCAGACCGGTTGTACCAGTTGTACCGGTATTGAGGCATCAACCGGTACAATCGGGGTAGTACCGGTCATGAACCGCTCCATAACAGAATCCTGGCCGCGGTTGGAGCGGTTGGTGGTGGTGGTGGATCGATTGTACCAGGGCAGCGGTGGTGGACGTGTTGTACCCCTAATTCATGGGCTGTTGCAAGTCCTCTTCTTCCTTCTTCTCTTCCAAGCTTCCCTCGCGGATGGTGTAGTTGTACATAGGTGCTTGCACTCCTCCTCATCATCCGTGGAACTCCGGCAATACCTATGCATGCACACGGGAGGAGTGTCAGTAGTATACCATCCTCGAAGGGGTCAAGTGGACACGTGTAAAGGAGATGATTCACCTTTATGTATGTGAAGTAGATGTTGCACATGTCACTTGCCAAACAGGCTCTTGTCATGGTGATGTCCGTAGGATGCTCCGCATCACAAGGAGATCGTGAAGTGTTATACCGAACACCGGTGACAACAAGGTTTAGTAGGATAACATGGATCATATCCTTGGGGATTCATGAGGTGTGGTCATTAAACAACCAATGCTTTTGTCTGATATTATTATCTTAATTATTGGGGCAACCCCACGAGACGGTAGGGCCTTCGGTAGGATAACTGATTCTTGATGCAAGACTCATGTTGGTCAAGATGTTATTTGGACACATCCCCACTCCGATACGAAGCAAGCACCTCTTGATGGGTGACTTCCCAATCACAAACTAATATCATTTTTTGATCCCAACACCAATACATGGTTGTAAGCATTAATACCTCATCCATGTACCTTGTTTTTTATTATAAGTGGTTGAATCACAGTTTGCTTGTTGATCCGGTCAAAAGCTGGATTTGACACTTTGGAAAAAGCTTGCCAAAGACCATTGCTTCAAGGGAATCTTAATCTCGTGGGTTCAATACCCAGGATCACCTCTCGGGAAATATGTATGGGATACCCTTTCTTGTTTCAATACCGGATCAATAAAAAGGAGATATCATCGGGTAAGGGAACAAAGTTGCTCCCATTATTGTGCCTCATAGTCTCTCAACAGCCACACTTATATGTGCCGTCATCGCCTGTCTTTTCACAACACAAGCACAAGCACTCGTCTAGCTCTGTCATCCCGATGACTGGAGCATCCTCCGGATAGGGCGGTGGTGGCGACAACGAATCGAAAGTCTCATCATTGACATGGAAAGAGACGATGCCACTGTCCTAGCAGAGAAATTGCTGGTACTCATTCAAGAACATGGCTGGGTTGTCCTCGTCCATGATGCACTCCAGAGGTTGTTGGGCCATAGGCCTCCAGCAGCACGTTCGCACATCAAGGACAAGAACCTCATAGTTGGTGGTGGCGGACTGGCCGACATACTTGGGGAAGCTGAACATACACACTACTTTGTACTCATAGGTTACACGCGAGTAGCCAAGGTCGTATGCTACCTCCGGGTAGCAGAGCGGATGGGTTGAAGCCTCCAGCAGCGAGTGGTCGTCTTCAATGGAAGTCTGGTGTTAGGAAGAGACAATAATTCGATGGTGGAAGGGTTGCACATGTCGTAGGCACCGCTCTGGGTGGACAAGGTCCGGTATGATCTTTGACCGAACCACTTTTGGACTGGCCGCCACCGGTCTGGACAGGACCGAGGAGGCCAACGAGCCTATTTTCTGGGACCGGACCGGGAGGGTCCTCATCTCGGTTAGCCCTACTAGACCAAACAACCTAGGATGTTCTTTGTTGTGCTTTGGCCTCTGATGCTGCACCTGGGAGTGATCTTTTCTCTATCAGAGCATCCACATTTGGACCCCCTATATTCTCCTCGAATGCCCAAAATGTCCCTCCCGGGTCACTGTCCAGTCAAAAAAAGCTGAGCCAACTGGACCCCTCACTTCCTCCCTAAACGTCCGGACTAACCGGCACCCCTCAAACCTGTCTGAAATCTGGTGGCAGTATGAGGCTGCCCGGTCACGCACGGGTACCTCCACCTAACCCCACATGCAGCCACTCAAGCATTCTTTCTCTGTGTTGTCTCTCATGCTCTACACCGGCAGAGGAGCTAGCAGCCACACGATGTCAGGCAAGGGTTTCGGGCGATGACACAGACATGCACGCACGTGGGGGCACGACCGTCGGGAGCAAGAAGGGGTGTGGGCGTGTGGGGGCGCAAGAGCGTGTGGGAGGCCACGGGCAGGCGTGCGCAGGTGAACGCAGGTGAGCGCGGCCGCTGGGAGCGTGGCAACGCGCAGGCGGGTGCAAGGGCACGCAGGCGGCCACAAGGCGCAGGCGGTCATTGGCGTGGACACGGGCAGCCACGGGGCACAGGCATGGGCGGCCATGGGCGGCCAGAAGGCATGGACGACCACGGGAGGCCACGAGGCGTGGGTGAACACGGGGCTGGGCACGAACGTCGATGGCCACGATGCAGACTGGTCGGCTGTGGGATCGGGAAGGGACGTCTAGAGGGGGATGAATAGACTACTTGACAAATTCAAAACCTAACCTATTCCCAATTTTAATGGTTGGCAGATTTCAGCAATTCTAACAAGTCTAGTGCACCCAACACATGCAAGTCAACAAGTATAGCAGTGGGAAGTAATAACAAGCACATGTAAGAAAGAGTAGAGATAGATCAAACGCAATTGGATTCATGAAGATTTTTCCCGTGGTTCCGATAGGTGGTGCTATCGTACGTCCATACTGATGAAGACTTCAACCCACGGAGGGTAGCGGTCGCAAGAGTCCACGGAGGGCTCCACCCGTAAGGGTCTACAAAGTAGCAACCTCGTCTATTCCATCAAGGCTTACGTCCATGAATGACTAGTCTCACTCGAGGTAGATCTTCATGAAGTAGGCGATCTCCTTGCCCATACAAACTTCTTTGTTAAACTCCACACACGAAGACGGAGGCTCCCAAGCGACACCTAACCAATCTAGGAGACACCACTCTCCAAAAGGTAATAGATGTGGTAACAATGATGAACTCCTTGCTCTTGTTCTTCAAAAGATAGTCTCCTCAACACACAATCACTCTCTCACAGATTTTGCTTGGTAGAAGAGGTTGATTGGGTGAAAAGCAACTTGGGGAAATCAAGATTCATATGGTTGGAGTGGAAGATCTTGATATCAACACATGAGTAGGTGGTTCTCTCTTAGAAAAATGGATGGGACAAGTGTTGGTCTATTCCGAGTGCTTCCTCTTTGAGTGAGAGGTAGGTGGAGGGGTATATATAGGCATCTCCAAAAATCCAACCGTTGCAACATTATTTCCCAACTCGATGAAACCGAACCAAAAACTCGGTTGCACCGACTACTGCAAAATGTGGCAACTTTTGGCATTTCGGTGAGACCGGTATATAAATCTCGATGGATCCAATTTGACTAACCTAGGCAGTTACCAAAACTTGGTGGGACCGATTTCCAAAACTCGGAAATTCCGATTCTTAGAAATGGGTTACCCGAAAGTTGGTCACTGATTTCGGTCTCACCAAAAGTGAAAGTTGGTGTCACCAAGACCTTAGGGTTTGGCTTAGGATGTGTCTAGGGTAAAACTCGGTAAGGTCGATTTTGAAAACTTGGTGGCACCTAATTTGAGTGGTAGGGTTTAGACAGAGAATTTTGTGGGAGAATTTCATGTGTATTTTTGGTTGCTCACTCTAAGCACTTGAACAACCAGATCATCATAGATACCTCGTCCTCTTTTAATAGTATTGGCTATTGGAAATATGCCCTAGAGGCAATAATAAAATAGTTATTATTATATTTCCTTGTTCATGATAATCGTCTATTGCTCATGCTATAATTGTATTAACTGGAAACCGTAATACATCTATGAATACATAGACCACACCATGTCCCTGGTAAGCCTCTAGTTGACTAGCTCGTTGATAAATAGATGGTCATGGTTTCCTGGCCATGGACATTGGATGTTGTTGACAACGGGATCACATCATTAGGAGAATGATGTGCTAGACAAGACCCAATCCTAAGAATGGCACAAGATCGTGTAGTTCGTATGCTAGAGCTTTTGTAATGTCAAGTATCGTTTCCTTAGACCATGAGATTATGCAACTCCCAGATACCGTAGGAATGCTTTGGGTGTATCAAACGTCACAACGTAACTGTGTGACTATAAAGGTGCACTACAGGTATCTCCGAAAGTGTCTGTTGGGTTGGCACTAATCGAGACTAGGATTTGTCACTCCGTGTGACGAAGAGGTATCTCTGGGCCCACTCGGTAATACATCATCATAATGAGCTCAATGTGACTAAGGAGTTAGTCACGGGATCATGTGTTACGGAATGAGTAAAGAGACTTGTCGGTAATGAGATTGAACAAGGTATAGGGATACCGACGATCAAATCTCGGGCAAGTAACATACCGATGGACAAAGGGAATTGTATACGGGATTAATTGAATCCCTGACATCGTGGTTCATCCGATGAGATCATCGTGGAACATGTGGGAGCCAATATGGGTATCCAGATCCCCCTATTGGTTATTGGCCGGAAAGGTGTCTCGGGCATGTCTGCATGCTTCCCGAACCCGTAGGGTCTACACACTTAAGGTTCGATGACGCTAGGGTTACATGGGAATAGTGTACATGGTTACCGAAGGTTGTTCGGAGTCCTGGATGAGATCCCGAACATCACGAGGAGCTCCGGAATGGTCCAGAGGTAAAGATTCATATATAGGAAGTGAGGATTTGGTTGCTGAAAGTGTTTCAGGCGTCACCGGTAATGTACCGGGACCATCGGAAGGGTTCCAGGGGTCCACCGGGAGGGGCCACCAGCTCCAAGAGGCTTCATGGGCCAATAGTGGATGGGAACCAGCCCTAGGTGGTCTGGTGCACCCCCACTGAGGGCCCAAGGCGCAGCAAGGGTGGAGGGGGGGGGGGAAACCCTAGGCGTGGAAGCTGCCTTGGGTGCCAAGGCCACCCTAGGGCGCCGCCCCTCCTCCCCATCTTGGACGCCGCACCTCCTAGGGTTTCCTTAGGGGTGGACGGCCCTCCTCCCCCTTCCCCCTATATATGTGGGTTTTTGGGGCTACATAGAACAGAACTCTCTCTCTCTCTCTCTCTCTCTCTCTCTCTCGGCGTAGCCCTACCCTTCCTCCTCCTCGTCCTCCGTAGCGTTTGGCGAAGCCCTGCCAGAGTACCACGCAGCTCCATCGTCACCACGCTGTCGTGCTGTCGGAGCTCTCCCTCAACCTCTCCTTCCTCCTTGCTGGATCAAGGCGTAGGAGACGTCACCGGGCTGCATGTGTGTTGACCGCGGAGGCGCCGTTGTTCGGTGCTTAGATCGGAATCCACCGTGATCTGAATCGCTACGAGTACGACTCCATCAACCGCGTTCTAGTAACGCTTCCGCTTAGCAATCTTCAAAGGTATGAAGATGCTCTACCCCTTTGCTCGTTGCTAGCATTTCCTAGATTGATCTTGGTGACACGTAGGATTTTTTTTGAATTGTTACTATGTTACCCAATAGTGGTATCAAAGCTAGGTCTATGCGTAGATTCTATGCACGAGTAGAACACAAGTAGTTGTGGGCGATGATTTGGTCAATTTGCTTTCTGTTACTAGTCTTATCTTGATTCGGCGGCATTATGCGATGAAGCGGCCCAAACCGACTTTACACGTACGCTTACGTGAGACTGGTTCCACCGCATGACATGCACTTGTTACATAAGGTGGCTAGCGGGTGTCTGTCTCTCGCACTTTAGTCGGATTGGATTCGATGAAGAGGGTCCTTATGAAGGGTAAATAGCAATTGGCATATCACTGTTGTTGCTCTTACGTAGGTAAGAAACGTTCTTGCTAGAAACCCATAGCAGCCACGTAAAACTTGCAACAACAATTAGAGGACGTCTAACTTGTTTTTGCAGGGTATGCTATGTGATGTGATATGTCCAAAAGGATGTGATGAAATATATATGATGTATGAGATTGATCATGTTCTTGTAATAGGAATCACGACTTGCATGTCGATGAGTATGACAACCGGCAAGAGCCATAGGAGTTGTCTTAATTTATTGTATGACATGCGTGTCAATCAAAAATGCCATGTAATTACTTTACTTTATTGTTAACCGTTAGCCATATTAGTAGAAGTAATAGTTGGTGAGACAACTTCATGAAGACACGATGATGGAGTTCATGATGATGGAGATCATGGTGTCGTGCCGGTGACGATGTTGATCATGCCGCGCTCCGAAGATGGAGATCAAAGGCACAAGATGATATTGGACATATCATGTCACTTTATGATTTGCATGTGATGTTTATCATGTTCTTACATCTTATTTGCTTAGAACGACGGTAGCATAAATAAGATGATCCCTCACTAAAATTTCAAGAAATGTGTTCGCCCTAAGTGTGCACCGTTACGAAGGATCGTTGTTTCGAAGCACCACGTGATGATCGGGTGTGATACATTCTAATGTTGGCATACAATAGGTGTAAGCCAGATTTACACACGGGAAACACTTAGGTTGGCTTGACGACCCTAGAATGTATAGACATGGCCTAGTAACACAAGAGACCAAAAGGTAGAACATGAATCGTATAGTAGATGCGATCAACATGGAGATGTTCACCATTGATGACTAGTCCGTCTCACGTGATGATCGAACACGGCCTAGTCGATGTGGATCAAGTATCACTTAGATGACTAGAGGGATGTCTATCTGAGTGGGAGTTCGTCAAATAATTTGATTAGATGAACTTAATTATCATGAACTTAGTCTAAAATTGTCTTTACAATCTATCTTGTAGATCCAATGGCCCACGCTAATGTTGCCCTCAACTTCAACGCGTTCCTAGAGAAAACCAAGCAGAAAGACGATGGAAGCAACTATACGGACTGGGTTTGTAACTTGAGGATCATCCTCATAGATTCCAAGAAATTATATGTCCTTGATGCACCTCTAGGTGACGCACCCGTTTTCCCAGCAACTCAAGACGTTATGAACACCTGGCAGTCGCATTGTGATGATTACTCCCTGGTTCAGCGTGGCATGCTTTACAGCTTAGAACTGGGGCTACAAAAGCATTTTGAGCCACACGGAGCATATGAGATGTTCCAAGAGCTGAAATTGGTTTTCCAAGATCATGCCTGGCTCGAGAGATATGATGTCTCCGACAAGTTCTTCAGTTGTAAGATGAAGGAAAATAGTTCTGTCAGCAAGCACATACTCAAAATGTCTGGGTTGCACAACCGCTTGTCTCAGCTCGGAGTTAATCTTCCGGATGACTCGGTTATTGACAGAATCCTCCAGTCACTTCCTCCTAGCTACAAGAGCTTTGTGATGAACTACAATATGCAAGGGATGGAGAAGTCCATTCCTGAGTTATATTCGTTGCTGAAATCAGCGGAGATGGAAATCAAAATGGAACATCAAGTGTTGTTGGTGAACAAGACCACTGGTTTCAAGAAAGGCAAGGGTAAGAAGAAATTCAAGAAGGATGGCAAAGCAGTTGTCGCGCCCGATAAATCAGTTGCCAGGAAGAAGCCCAAGAATGGACTCAAGCCTAAGACTGAGTGCTTTCATTGCAAGGGAACCGGTCACTGGAAGCGGAACTGCCCCAAGTACTTAGCGGATAAGAAGGCCGGTAATGTCAAAGGTATATATGATATACATGTTATTGATGTGTACCTTACCAGCGCTCGTAGTAGCTCATGGGTATTTGATACCGGTGAGGTCGCTCACATTTGTAACTCAAAACACGAGCTGTGGAATAAGCAGAGACTGGCAAAGGACGAGGTGACGATGCGCGTCGGGAATGGTTCCAAGGTCGATGTGATCGCCGTCGGCACGCTACCTCTACATCTACCTTCGGGATTAGTTTTAAACCTCAATAATTGTTATTTAGTACCAGCTTTGAGCATGAACATTGTATCTGGATCTCGTTTGATGCGAGATGGCTACTCATTCAAATCTGAGAATAATGGTTGTTCTATTTATATGAGAGATATGTTTTATGGTCATGCCCCGCTGGTCAATGGTTTATTTTTATTGAATCTCGAACGTGATGTTACACATATTCATAGTGTGAATACAAAACGATGTAAGGTTGATAATGATAGTCCCACATACTTGTGGCACTGCCGCCTTGGTCATATTGGTGTCAAACGCATGAAGAAACTCCATGTACATGGACTTTTGGAGTCTCTTGAATATGAATCATTTGACACGTGCGAACCATGCCTCTTGGGAAACATGACTAAGACTCCGTTCTCCAGAACAAGGGAGCGAGCCACAAACTTGTTGGAAATAATACATACCGATGTATGTGGACCGATGAGCGTTGAGGCTCGCGATGGCTATCGTTATGTTCTCACCCTCACTGATGACTTGAGCAGATATGGGTATGTCTACTTAATGAAACACAAGTCTGAGACCTTTGAAAAGTTCAAGGAATTTCAGAGTGAGGTAGAGAATCAACATGACAAGAAAATAAAGTTCTTACGATCTGATCGTGAAGGAGAATATTTGAGTCACGAGCTTGGCACGCACTTAAGGAAATGTGGAATTGTTTCACAACTCACGCCGCCTGGCACACCTTAGCGTAATGGTGTGTCCGAACATCGTAATCGCACTCTATTGGATATGGTGCAGTCTATGATGGCTCTTACTGATTTACCGCTATCATTTTGGGGATATGCATTAGAGACTGCCGCATTCACTTTAAATAGGGCACCGTCTAAATCCGTTGAGACGACACCGTATGAATTATGGTTTGGGAAGAAACCTAAGCTGTCGTTTCTGAAAGTTCGGGGATGTGATGCTTATGTCAATAAACTTCAACCTGAAAAGCTCGAACCCAAATCAGAAAAGTGCGTCTTCATAGGATACCCTAAGGAAACTATTGGGTATACCTTCTACCTCAGATCCAAAGGCAAGATCTTTGTTGCCAAGAATGGATCCTTTCTAGAGAAAGAGTTTCTAGAGAAAGAAGTAAGTGGGAGGAAAGTAGAACTTGATGAGGTAATTGTACCCCCTCTCGAACCAAAAAGTAGCACAGCATAGGAGATTTTTCTGTGGTGCCTGCATCGACTAGACAGGAAGTTAATGATGATGATCATGAGACTTCTGATCAAGTTACTACCAAACTTCGAAGGTCCATGAGGACACGTGCCACACCAGAGTGGTATGGCAACCCTATCCTGGAAATCATGTTGTTAGACAATGTTGAACCTTCAAACTATGAAGAAGCCATGGCGGGCACATATTCCAACAAATGGCTTGAACCATGAAATCCGAGATAGGATCCATGTATGAAAACAAAGTGTGGACTTTGGTGGACTTGCCCGATGATCGGCAAGCCATAGAAAATAAATGGATCTTTAATAAGAAGACAGACGCAGATGGTAATGCGACCGTCCATAAGGCTCGGCTTGTCGCTAAGGGTTATCAACAAGTTCAAGGAGTTGACTACGATGAGAACTTCTCACCCGTAGTGATGCTGAAGTCCGTCTGAATCATGTTAGCAGTTGCCGCATTTTATGATTATGAGATCTAGCAAATGGACGTCAAAATGGCATTCCTTAACGGTTTCCTAAGTAAGAATTGTATATGATGCAGCCGGAAGTTTTTTTCAATCCTAAGAATGCTAACAAGGTATGCAAGCTCCAGCGCTCCATCTATGGGCTGGTGCAAGCATCTCGGAGTTGGAACATTTGCTTTAATGAAGTGATCAAAGCGTTTAGGTTTATACAAACTTATGCAGAAGCTTGTATTTACAAGAAAGTGAGTGAGAGCTCTGTAGCATTTCTCATTTTATATGTGGATGACATATTATTGATGGGAAATGCTATACAACTTTTGGGAAGCATAAAGGCCTACTTGAATAAGTGTTTTTCAATGAAGGACCTTGGAGAAGCAGCTTACATATTAGGCATCAAGATCTATAGAGATAGCTCGAGACGCCTCATTGGTCTTTCACAAAGCACATACCTTGACAAGATATTGAAGAAGTTCAATATGGATCAGTCCAAGAAGGGGTTCTTGCCTGTATAGTAAGGTGTGAAATTGAGCACAGCTCAATGCCCGACCTCGGCAGAAGATAGAGAGAAGATGAGTGTCATCCCCTATGCCTCAGCCATAGGCTCTATTATGTATGCCATGTTGTGTACGAGACTTGATGTGAACCTTGCCATAAGTTTGGTAGGGAGGTACCAAAGTGATCCCAGAATGGAACACTGGAAAGCGGTCAAGAATATCCTTAAGTACCTGAAAAGGACTACGGAAATGTTTCTCGTTTATGGAGGTGCTGAAGAACTCGTCGTAAAGGGTTACGTCGATGCTAGCTTTGACACAGATCCGGATGACTCCAAGTCACAAACCGTATACGTGTATATTTTGAATGGTGGGGCAGCAGCTGATGCAGTTGCAAGCAAAGTGTCGTGGCGGCATCTACATGTGAAGCGGAGTACATAACTGCTTCAGAAGCAGCACAGGAAGGAGTCTGGATGAAGGAGTTCATCACTGACCTAGGAGTGATTCCCAGCGCGTCGGGTCCGATGATTCTCTTATGTGACAACACTGGAGCTATTGCCATTGCGAAGGAGCCCAGGTATCACAAGAAGACCAAGCACATCAAGCTCCGCTTCAACTCCGTTCGTGATTACATTCAGGAAGGAGATATAGATATTTGTAGCGTACATACGGATCTAAATGTCGCAGATCCGTCGACTAAACCTCTTTCATGAGCGAAACATGATCAACACCAGGACTATATGGTTGTTCGATTCATCACAATGTAACTAGATTATTGACTCTAGTGCAAGTGGGAGACTGCTGGAAATATGCCCTAGAGGCAATAATAAAATAGTTATTATTATATTTCCTTGTTCATGATAATCGTCTATTGTTCATGCTATAATTGTATTAACCGGAAACCATAATGCATGTGTGAATACATAGACCACACCATGTCCCTAGTAAGCCTCTAGTTGACTAGCTCATTGGTCAATAGATAGTCATGGTTTCCTGGCCATGGACATTGGATGTTGTTAATAACGGGATCACATCATTAGGAGAATGATGTGATGGACAAGACCCAATCCTAAGAATGGCACAAGATCGTGTAGTTCGTATGCTAGAGCTTTTCTAATGTCAAGTATCATTTCCTTAACCATGAGATTGTGCAACTCCCGGATACCGTAGGAATGCTTTGGGTGTATCAAACGTCACAATGTAATAGGGTGACTATAAAGGTGCACTACAGGTATCTTTGAAAGTGTCTGTTGGGTTGGCACTAATCGAGACTAGGATTTGTCACTCCGTGTGACGGAGAGGTATCTCTAGGCCCACCCGGTAATACATCATCATAATGAGCTCAATGTGACTACGGAGTTAGTCACAGGATCATTTGCTACGGAGTGAGTAAAGAGACTTGCCGGTAATGACATTGAACAAGGTATAGGGATACCGACGATCGAATCTCAGGCAAGTAACGTACTAATGGACAAAGGGAATTGTATACGAGATTAATTGAATCCCCAACATCGTGCTTCATCCGATGAGATCATCGTGGAACATGTGGGAGCCAAGATGGGTATCCAGATCCTGCTATTGGTTATTGGCCGGAGAGGTGTCTCGGTCATGTCTGCATGCTTCCGAACCCGTAGGGTCTACACACTTAAGGTTCGATGACGCTAGGGTTATATGAGAATAGTGTACATGGTTACCGAAGGTTGTTTGGAGTCTTGGATGAGATCCTGGACATCACGAGGAGCTCCGGAATGGTCCAGAGGTAAATATTCATATATAGGAAGTGAGGATTTTCGGAAATATGCCCTAGAGGCAATAATAAAATGGTTAATATTGTATTTCCTTGTTCATGATAATTGTGTATTGTTCATGCTATAATTTTATTAACCGGAAATCGTAATACATGTGTGAATACATAGACCACAGTATGTCCCTAGTGAGCCTCTAGTTGGCTAGTTCGTTGATCAATAGATGGTCACGATTTCATGACCATGGACATTGTATGTTGTTGATAACGGGATCACATCATTAGGAGAATGATGTGATGGACAAGACCCAATCCTCAGCATAGCACAAGATCGTGTAGTTCGTCTGCTACAGCTTTCTAATGTCAAGTATCGTTTCCTTAGATCATGAGATTGTGCAACTCCTAGATACCATAGGAATACTTTGGGTGTGCTAAACGTCACAACGTAACTGGGTGGCTATAAAGGTACACTACAGGTATCTCCGAAAGTATCTGTTGGGTTGGCACGAATCGAGACTGGGATTTGTCACTTCGTGTGACGGAGAGGTATCTCTGGGCCCACTCGGTAAGACATCATCATAATGAGCTCAGTGTAACTAAGGAGTTAGTGTTGGGGAACTATTTCCAATAGTTAGCCATAGGATGATGTGTTACGGAACGAGGAAAGAGACTTGCCGGTAACGAGATTGAACAAGGTATAGGGATACCGACGATCGAATCTCGGGCAAGGATCATACCGGTAGACAAAGGGAATTGTATATGGGATTGATTGAATCCCCGACATCATGGTTCATCCTATGAGATCATCGTGGTGCATATGGGAGCCAACATGGGTATACAGATCCTGCTGTTGGTTATTGATCGGAGAGATGTCTCGGTCATGTCTACGTGCCTCCCGAACCCGTCGAGTCTACACACTTAAGGTTCGATGATGCTAGGGTTATAGGGAAATAGTGTATGTGGTTACCGAAGGTTGTTAGGAGTCCCGGATGAGATCCCGAACGTCACGAGGAGCTCCCGAATGGTCCGGAGCTAAAGATTCATATATAGGAAGTGAGGTTTTGGTCACCGGAAGTGTTTCGGGCATCACCGGTAATGTACAGGGACCACCAGAAGGGTTCCGGGGGTCCACCGTGTGGGGCCACCAGCGCTAGAGGGCTGCGTGGGACGAGAGTGGGAAGGGACCAGCTCCAGAGTGGTTTGGTGCACCTCCCACCTGGCCCAAGGCATAGCAAAGGAGAGAAGGGGGCAAACCCTAGGCCCAAATGGGCCCTATGCCCATCCTAGGGCGCCTAGGGAAGCCGCACCCCTCTCCCTCCCTTGGCCGCCGCCCCAACTCCCATCTAGGGCTGCCGCACCCTCTAGGGTGGGACCCTAGAGGGGGGCACCCTCCTCCCTTCCCCCTATATATATGTGGGGTTTTTGGTGCTGCCAACTACATAATTCTCTCTCTCTCTCTCGGTGCAGCCCTACCCCTCCTCATCCTCGTCCTCCATAGTGCTTGGCGAAGCCCTGCCGGAGTACCAGGCAGCTCCACCATCACCACGCCATCGTGCTACTGGATCTCTCCCTCAACCTCTCCTTCCTCCTTGTTGGATCAAGGCGTAGGAGATGTCATCGGGCTGCACGTGTGTTGAACACGGAGGCGCTGTTGTTCGGCGCTTAGATCGGAATCCATCGCGATCTGAATCGCTGCGAGTACGACTCCACCAACCACGTTCTAGTAACGCTTCCGCTTTGCAATCTTCAAAGGTATGAAGATGCACTCCCCCTTTGCTCGTTGCTGGTTTCTCCATAGATAGATCTTGGTGACACGTAGGAATTTTTTTGATTTACTACTATGTCTCCCTACATTGGCATCATGAGCTAGGTCTATGCGTAGAATCTATGCACTAGTAGAACACAAGGTGTTGTGGGTGTCGATTTGTCAATTTTCTTGCCGTTACTAGTCTTATCTTGATTCGGCGGTATTGTGGGATGAAGCGGCCCAGACCAACTTTACACGTACGCTTACGTGAGACCGGTTCCACCGCCTGACATGCACTTGTTGCATAAGGTGGCTAGCGGGTGTCTGTCTCTCCCACTCTAGTCAGATCATATTCGATGAAGAGGGTCCTTATGAAGGGTAAATGGCAATTGGCATATCACGTTGTGGTTTTGGCATAGGAAAGAAACGTTCTTGCTAGAAACCTATAGCAGCCATGTAAAAACTTGCAACAACAAATTAGAGGACGTCTAACTTGTTTTTGCAGCATATGTTGTGTGATGTGATATGGTCAAAGAATGTGATGTGATATATGTGATGTATGAGATTGATCATGTTCTTGTAATAGGATTCACGACTTGCATGTCGATGAGTATGACAACCGGCAGGAGCCATAGGAGTTGTCTTAATTTATTGTATGACCTGCATGTCAATCATAAACGCCATGTAATTACTTTACTTTATTGCTAATCGTTAGCCATAGTAGTAGAAGTAATAGTTGGCGAGACAACTTCATGAAGACACGATGATGGAGATCATGGTGTCATGCCGGTGACAATGATGATCATGGTGCCACGAAGATGGAGATCAAAGGAGTAAGATGATATTGGCCATATCATGTCACTATGTGATTGCATGTGATGTTTATCATGTTTTACATCTTATTTGCTTAGAATGACAGTAGCTTAAATAAGATGATATCTCACTAAAATTTCAAGAAATGTGTTCCCCCTAACTATGCACCATTGCTAAGGTTCGTTGTTCCGAAGCACCACGTGATGATCGGGTGTGATAGGTTCTAACGTTCGCATACAACGGGTGTAAGCCAGATTTACACACGCAATACACTTAGGTTGTCTTGACGAGCCTAGCATGTACAGACATGGCCTCAGAACACGGGAGACCGAAAGGTCGAACATGAGTCGTATAGAAGATACGATCAACATGGAGATGTTCACCATGGATGACTAGTCCGTCTCACGCGATGATCGGACATGGGCTAGTTGACGTGGATCATGTGTCACTTGGATGACTAGAGAGATGTCTATCTAAGTGGGAGTTCATTAAATAATTTGATTATGTGAACTTAATTATCATGAACTTAGTCAAAAATTGTCTTTACAATCTATATTGTAGATCCAATGGCCAACGCTAATTTTGCCCTCAACTTCAACGCGTTCCTAGAGAAAACCAAGCTGAAAGACGATGGAAGAAACTATGCGGACTGGGTCCGTAGCTTGAGGATCATCCTCATAGCTTCCAAGAGAGTGTATGTCCTTGATGCACCGCTAGGTGACGCACCCGTTTTCCCCGCAACTCAAGACGTTATGAACGCTAGCAGTCGCATTGTGATGATTACTCCTTGGTTCGGTGCGGCATGCTTTACACCTTAGAACCAGGGCTCCAAAAGCGTTTTGAGCAACACGGAGCATATGAGATGTTCCAAGAGCTGAAATTGGTTTTCCAAGCTCATGCCCGACTCGAGAGATATGATGTCTTCGACAAGTTCTTCAGTTGTAAGATGGAGGAAAATAGTTCTGTCAGCGAGCACATACTCAAAATGTCTGGGTTGCACAACCGCTTGTCTCAGCTCGGAGTTAATCTTCCGGATGACTCGGTTATTGACAGAATCCTCCAGTCGCTTCCACCTAGCTACAAGAGCTTTGTGATGAACTACAACATGCAGGGTATGGAGAAGTCGATTCCTGAGTTGTACTCGATGCTGAAATCAGCGGAGGTTGAGAACAAAAAGGAGAATCAAGTGTTGATGGTGAATAAGACCACTAGTTTCAAGAAAGGCATGGGTAAGAAGAACTTCAAGAAGGACGGCAAAGCAGTTGCCGCGCCCGGTAAGCAAGTTGCCGGGAGAAGAACAAGAATGGACCCAAGCTTGAGACCAAGTGCTTTTATTGCAAGGGTACCGGTCACTGGAAACAGAACTGTCCCAAGTACTTAGCGGATAAGAAGGTCGGCAACGTTGAAGGTATATGTGATATATTTGTTATTGATGTGTACCTTACCAGCACTCGTAGTAGCTCCTGGGTATTTGATACCAGTGTAGTTGCTCACATTTGTAACTCCAAGCAGGAGCTGCAGAATAAGCAGAGACTGGCAAAGGACGAGGTGACGATGCGCGTCGGGAATGGTTCCAAGGTCGATGTGATTGCCGTCGGCATGCTACCTCTACATCTACCTTCGGGATTAGTTTTAAACCTCAGTAATTGTTATTTAGTACCAGCTTTGAGCATGAACATTGTATCTGGATCTTGCTTGATGCGAGATGTTTACTCATTTAAATCTGAGAATAACGGTTGTTCTATTTATATGAGAGAAATGTTTTATGGTCATGCCCCGCTGGTCAATGGTTTATTTTTGATGAATCTTGAACGTGATGTTACACATGTTCATAGTGTGAGTACAAAAAGATGTAAGGTTGATAACGATAGTCCCACTTACATGTGGCACTGCCGCCTTGGTCATATTGGTGTCAAACGCATGAAGAAGCTCCATGCTGATGGACTTTTGGAGTCTCTTGATTTTGAAATATTTGACACGTGAGAACCATGCCTCATGGGCAAGATGACCAAGACTCCGTTCTCCGGAACAATGGAGCGAGCAACTGACTTGTTGGAGATAGTACATACCGATGTATGTGGTCCAATGAGCATTGAGGCTCGCAGTGGCTACCGTTATGTTCTCACCCTCACCGATGACTTAAGCAGATATGGGTATGTCTACTTAATGAAACACAAGTCTGAAACCTTTGAAAAGTTCAAGGAATTGCAGAGTGAGGTAGAGAATCAACGTGACAGGCAAATAAAGTGCCTACAATCTGATCGTGGCGGAGAATATTTGAGTCACGAGTTTGGCACACACCTAAGGAAATGTGGAATTGTTTCACAACTCACGCTGCCTGGCACACCTAAGCGAAATGGTGTGTCTAAACATCATAATCTCACTCTATTGGATATGGTGCGGTCTATGATGTCTCTTACTGATTTACCGCTATCATTTTGGGGATATGCATTAGAGACTGTCGCATTCACTTTAAATAGGGCACCGTCTAAGTCCGTTGAGACGACACCGTATGAACTATGGTTTGGAAAGAAACCTAAGCTGTCGTTTCTGAAAGTTTGGGGATGCGATGCTTATGTGAAGAAACTTCAACCTGAGAAGCTCGAACCCAAAGCGGAAAAGTGCGTCTTCAAAGGATACCCCAAAGAAACTGTTGGGTATACCTTCTACCTCAGATCCGAAGGCAAGGTCTTTGTTGCCAAGAATGGATCCTTTCTAGAGAAAGAGTTTCTCTCGAAAGAAGTAAGTGGGAGGAAATAGAACTTGATGAGGTAATTGTACCCCCTCTAGAACCAAAAAGTAGCACAGCGCAGGAGATTGTTTCTGTGGTGCCTGCATCGACTAGAGAGGAAGTTAATGATGATGATCATGAGACTTCTGATCAAGTTGCTATTTGAAGGTCCACAAGGACACGTTCTGCACCAGAGTGGTACGACAACCCTGTCATGGAGATCATGTTGTTGGAAAACGGTGAACCTTCGAACTATGAAGAAGCGATGGCGGGCCTAGATTCCAACAAATAGCTTGAAGCCATGAAATCCGAGATAGGATCCATGTATGAGAACAAATTATGGACTTTGATGGACTTGCCCGATGATCGGCGAGCCATAGAAAATAAATGGATCTTTAAGAAGAAGACTGACACGGATGGTAATGTGACCGTCTATATGGCTCGGCTTGTCACTAAGGGTTATCGACAAGTTCAAGGAGTTGACTACGATGAGACTTTCTCACCCGTAGCGATGTTGAAGTCCATCCGAATCATGTTAGCAATAGCCACATTTTATGATTATGAGATCTGACAAATGGACATCAAAACGACATTCCTTAACGGTTTCCTTAAGGAAGAATTGTATATGATGCAGCCGGAAGGTTTTGTTGATCGTAAAGATGCTAACAAGGTTGCAAGATCTAGAGCTCCATCTATGGGCTGGTGCAAGCATCTCGGAGTTGGAACATTCACTTTAATGAGGTGATTAAAGTGTTTGAATTTATACAGGTTTATGGAGAACCCTGTATTTACAAGAAAGTGAGTGGGAGCTCTATAGCATTTCTCATATTATATGTGGATGGCATATTGTTGATGGGAAATGATATAGAACTCTTGAAAAGTATAAAGGCCTACTTGAATAAGTGTTTTTCAATGAAGGACCTTGGAGAAGCTGCTTACATATTAGGTATCAAGATCTATAGAGATAGATTGAAATGCCTCATAGGTCTTTCACAAAGCACATACCTTGACAAGATATTGAAGAAGTTCAATATGGATCAGTCCAAGAAGGGGTTCTTGCTTGTGTAAGGGTGTGAGATTGAGTACGACTCAATGCCCGACCATGACAGAGGATAGAGAAAAGATGAGTATCATCCCCTATGCTTCAGCCATAGGCTCTATTATGTATGCCATTCTATGTACCAGACCTGATGTGAACCTTGCCATAAGTTTGGTAGGGAGGTACCAAAGTGATCCCGAAGCGGAACAGTGGACAGCGGTCAAGAATATCCTGAAGTACCTGAAAAGGACCAAGGACATGTTTCTCGTATATGGAGGTGCCGAAGAGCTCGTCGTAAAGGGTTACGTCGATGCTAGCTTCGACACAAATCCGGATGACTCCAAGTCACAAACCGAATATGTGTATATTTTGAACGGAGGGGCAGTCAGCTGGTGCGGCAGCAAGCCAAGCATCATGGCGGCATCTACATGTGAAGCGGAGTACATAGTTGCTTCGGATGCAGCAAAGGAAGGAGTCTGGATGAAGGAGTTCATCACCGACCTTGGAGTGATTCCCAATGTGTCGGGCCCGATGACTCTATTTTGTGACAACACTGGAGCTATTGCCCTTGCCAAGGAGCCTAGGTTTCACAAGAAGACAAGACACATCAAGCGCCGCTTCAACTCCATTCGTGATTACATTCAGGAAGGACATATAGATATTTGTAAAGTACATACAGATCTAAATGTTGCAGATCCGTTGACTAAACCTCTCTCACGAGCAAAACTTGATCAACACCAGAACTCTATGGGTGTTCGATACATCACAATGTAACTAGATTATTGACTCTAGTCCAAGTGGGAGACTGTTGGAAATATGCCCTAGAGGCAATAATAAAATGATTATTATTGTATTTCCTTGTTCATGATAATTGTATATAGTTCATGCTATAATTGTATTAACCAAAAACCGTAATACATGTGTGAATACATAGACCATAGTATGTCCCTAGTGAGCCTCTACTTGGCTAGCTCGTTGATCAATAGATGGTCATGGTTTCATGACCATGGACATTGGATGTCGTTGATAACGGGATCACATCATTAGGAGAATGATGTGATGGACAAGACCCAATCCTAAGCATAGCACAAGATCGTGTAGTCATCTGCTAAAGCTTTTCTAATATCAAGTATCATTTCCTTAGACCATGAGATTGTGCAACTCCCGGATGCCGTAGGAATACTTTGGGTGTGCCAAACGTCACAACGGAACTGGGTGGCTATAAAGGTACACTACATGTATCTCCGAAAGTATCTGTTGGGTTGGCACAAATCGAGACTGGGATTTGTCACTCCGTGTGACGGAGGGGTATCTCTGGGCCCACCCGGTAAGACATCATCATAATGAGCTCAGTGTGACTAAGGAGTTAGCCACAAGATGATGTGTTACGGAACAAGTAAAGAGGCTTGCCGGTAACGAGATTGAACAAGGTATAGGGATACCGACGATCGAATCTCGGGCAAGTATCATACCGGTAGACAAAGGGAATTGTATACGGAATTGATTGAATCCCCGACATCGTGGTTCATCTGATGAGGTCATCATGGAGCATGTGGGAGCCAACATGGGTATCCAGATCCTGCCATTGGTTATTGACCGGAGAGATGTCTCGGTCATGTCTACGTGCCTCCCGAACCCGTAGGGTCTACACACTTAAGGTTCGATGATGCTAGGGTTATAGGGAAATAGTGTATGTGGTTACCCGAAGCTTGCTCGGAGTCCCGGATGAAATCCCGGATGTCACGAGGAGCTCCGGAATGGTCTAGAGGTAAAGATTCATATATAGGAAGTGAGGAATGGTCCGGAGGTAAAGGTTCATATATAGTACCGGGACCACCGGAAGGGTTCTGGGGGTCCATCGTGTGGGGCCACCGGCACCAGAGGGCTGCGTGGGCCGAGAGTGGGAAGGGATCAGCCCCAGAGTGGGCTGGTGCACCTCCCACCTGGCCCAAGGTGCAGCAAAGGAGAGAAGGGGGGCAAACCCTAGGCCCATCCTAGGGCGCCTAGGGCAGCCGCACCCCTCTCCCTCCTTTGGCCGCCGCCCCAACTCCCATCTAGGGCTGCTGCACTCTCTAGGGTGGGAACCCTAGAGGGGGTGCACCCTCCTCCCTTCCCCCTATATATATATGGGGTTTTGGGGGCTGCCAACTATAGAATTCTCTCTCTCTCTCGGCGCAGCCCTACCCCTCCTCCTCCTCGTCCTCCGTAGTGCTTGGCAAAGCCCTGCCGGAGTACCAAGCAGCTCCACCGTCACCACGTCGTCGTGCTGCCGGAGCTCTCCCTCAACCTCTCCTTCCTCCTTGCTGGATCAAGGTGTAGGAGACGTCATCGGGCTGCATGTGTGTTGAACGCGGAGGCGCCGTTGTTCGGCGCTTAGATCGGAATCCACCGTGATCTGAATCGCTGCGAGTACGACTCCACCAACCGCGTTCTAGTAACGCTTCCGCTTTGTGATCTTCAAAGGTATGAAGATGCACTCCCCCTTTGCTCATTGCTGGTTTCTCCATAGATAGATCTTGGTGACACGTAGGAATTTTTTTGATTTACTACTATGTCTCCCCACAAGGATTTGGTCGCCGAAAGTATTTCCGGCGTCACCGGTAATGTACCGGGACCACCGGAAGGGATCCGGGGTCCACCAGGAGGGGCCACCAGCTCCAAGAGGCTTCATGGGCCAAGAGTGGATGGTAACCAGCCCCTAGGTGGGCTGGTGCGCCCCCACTGAGGACCCAAGGCACGGCAAGGGTGGAGGGGGCCAAACCCTAGGCGTGGAGGCTGCCTTGGGCGCCAAGGCCACCCTAGGGCGCCGCCCCTCCTCCCCATCTTGGCCGCCGCACCTCCTAGGGTTTCCCTAGGGGTGGCCGGCCCTCCTCCCCCTTCCCCCTATATATATGTGGGGTTTGGGGGCTGCATAGAACAGAACTCTCTCTCTCTCTCTCTCTCTCTCTCGGCGCAGCCCTACCCCTCCTCCTCCTCCTCCGTAGCGCTTGGCAAAGCCCTGCCAGAGTACCACGCAGCTCCACCGTCACCACACCGTCGTGCTGCCGGAGCTCTCCCTCAACCTCTCCTTCCTCCTTGCTGGATCAAGGCGTAGGAGACGTCATTGGGCTGCACGTGTGTTGAACGCAGAGGCACCGTTTTTCGGTGCTTAGATCGGAATCCACCGCGATCTGAATCGCTATGAGTACGACTCCATCAACCGCATTCTAGTAATGCTTCCGCTTAGCGATCTTCAAAGGTATGAAGATGCTCTACCGCTTTGCTCGTTGCTAGCATTTCCTTGATTGATCTTGGTGAAACGTAAGAATTTTTTTGAATTGTTACTACGTTACCCAACATTGGCTTTCTTATGGACTCAAAAGTAATTTCTCACAAGATACAAAATGTAGAGTCTTCAAGCTTGATGATTTGCCAAGCCTCTTCCTTTTCCTTTTCTTTCCTTGAGGATTCTCCACACAATGCATAGCCAACTTTCTCTATGGACACCATCTGATATAAACTAGGTAAAACTATTAGTGCAAGAGACAATGTACGTTGTCATGAATTATCAAAACCTCCAAGGAAGCATATGTGCTTTCATCGAAGTAGGCGTGCGCGAGCTCCGCAGTTGCTGTGCTTCGTGGCCGTCGTCATGCATGTTGCATGCTTTGGTCGTGTCGCACACAACCTGTTCGTTGAAATGCCATAATATGATGAGGCTCATTTGAGTGCTCTGGCGGTGTCGCATACAACCTGTTCGTTCAAATGTCATAATATGATGAGCCTGATATGAGGAGTGTGATTGTTTTGGAGAGAGAAAGTGGGGATGAAAACTGACGTGGCCAAACAGTGGCCGGGCGCGTCTGCGGGCGTTTGAGGGGTCAAATTAGATGCATGTGGTTGTAGATGCTCTTATATGACTAGTTTACAAATGGATCATCAAAGTTCATGATTTTGATAGGAACAATAGCAGAAATATCACATCCAAAAACATTTCATCTGGACAACAAGCGTTGGACTAAATTTGGACAACAAGCATAACTAAACTCGGACATCGCTTCATTTGGTTTTTGGACATGAAAACAATTGATTTTGACAGGAACAATAGCACAAAATCAGGTTAAGCACAAATATCACATCCACAAACATAAGGTATTATCATCATTGAACGACATGATTACCAACTTGCAATGACAATTCCAAATTCATGTCAATTGACAAGTTGAACATAACACAAATGAGAGGTTCATCTCCAAACCTGCAATGACAATTCATAGTTCCATGACTTGACAAATTCCAACATAACACAAATGCAAAAGTTGTTGGAGAACATTGCATGGGAAACAAAAAAAATTCCTTTGCTTCACCAAGATCAATCTAGGAGATGAGCATCTACGAGAGGGGAGAGGGGATCTACATACCCTTGTAGATCACTAAGCAGGAAGCGTTAAGAAACACGGTTGTTGTAGTCGAACGTCTTCGCGATCCAAATCACCAAGCCTCCCACGATTCGTCCCGATCTAGCACCGAACGGACGACACCTCTGCGTTCAGCACACATACGGCTTGATGACGATCTCCACCTTCTTCATCTAGCAAGAGGGAGCGGAGAGGTAGACGAGTTCTCCGGTAGTGCGACGGTGTTGTGGTGATGGTGGTGGAGTTATTCTAGCAGGGCTTCGCCTAAGCACCGCTAGAAACCAATCTAGAGGAGAAACTACGATCTAGAGGAGAGGTAGCACGTGGCTGTTTTTCTGTGTCAAAAACCCTCAAAACCTCTAGTATATATAGGAGGAGGGGAGGGAGGAGGATTGGCTCCCAAGGGAGCCAACCCTATTTCGGCCGAAGTGGGAGGGAGGAGTCCTCCTCCTCCACTCCTAGTAGGATTAGGACTCCTTCCTTATTTTCCCACTTTTGCCTTCTTTCCACCTTGGGATTTCTTCCCTAGCCACATGGGCCTTATGTGGGACTTCGGCCAGCCCACTAAGGGATCGTATTCCTTCTCCCACAGCCCATGTATTCTCTTGGGTCAAAATACCCCTCCCGATGGTCCCCCGGTACCCTCCCGGCACTCTCGGTACTCTACCGATGAGCCCGAAATTTTTCTGGTGACCAAAACAGGACTTCCTATATATCAATCTTTACCTCAGGACCATTACGGAGCTCCTCGTGACGTCCGGGATCTCATCTGGGACTCCGAACAACCTTCGGTCACCACCATACATAACTCTATATGACTGAAACGTCACCAAACCTGAAGTGTTCAGACCCTGCGGGTTCGAGAACTATGTAGACATGACCGATACACCTCTACGGTCAATAACCAATAGAGGTACCTCGATGCCCATATTGATTCCTAGATATTCTATGAAGATCTTTATCGGTCGAACCTCTATGTCAAAGATTCAGTTAATCCCTTACAATGTTCCCTTTGTTCTTCGGTATGTTACTTGCCCAAGATTCGATCGTCGGTATCTCCATACATAGTTCAACCTCGTTACCGGCAAGTCTCTTTACTCGTTTCCATAATACAAGATCATGCGGCTAATACTTAGTCACATTGCTGGCAAGGCTTATTGTGATGTTGTATTACCGAGTGGGCCCTGAGATACCTCTCCGTCACACGGAGTAACAAATCCCAGTGTTGATCCATGCCAACCCAACAGACACCCCCAGAGATACCTATAGAGCACCTTTATAGTTACCCAGTTACGTTGCGATGTTTGATACACACAAGGCACTCCTCCAGTGTCCGTGAGTTGCATGATCTCATGGTCATAGGAACATATACTTGACATGCAGAAAACTATAGCAATAAACTGACACAATCATATGCTACGTTTATAATATGGGTCTTGTCCATCCCATCATTCTCCTAATGATGTGATCCCGTTATCAAATGACATATCATGTCAATGGCTAGGAAACCTTGACCATCTTTGATCAACGAGCTAGTTTACTAGAGGCACACTACGGACAAAGTGTTGTCTATATATCCACACATGCAATATAATAATATTATCATGAACAAGGAAATATAATAATAAACACTTTATTTATTGCCTCTAGGGCATATTTCCAACAGTCTCCCACTTGCACTAGAGTCAATAATCTAGTTCACGTCACTATGTGATTTACATTATAATGAATCGAACACCCATGCAGTTCTGGTGTTGATCATGTTTAGCCCTTGGAAGAGGTTTAGTCAATGGGTCTGCAACATTCAGATTCATGTGCACTTTGCAAATATTTATGTCCTTCTCCTCGATGTAATCGCGGATGTAATTGAAGCATCGCTTTATGTGTTTGGTCCTCTTGTGAAACCTTGGTTCCTTGGCCAAAGCAATAGCACCAGTGTTGTGATAGAACAGAGTCATTGGATTCAGTGCACTCGGCACTACTCCAAGATCTATCATGAACTGCTTCATCCAGACACCTTCCTTCACTCCCTTCGAGGCTGCGATGTACTCCGCTTCGCATGTAGAATCGGCTACCATGCTTTGCTTGGAACTGCACCAGCTTACCGCTCCCCCATTAAGAATAAATACATATCCGGTTTGCGACTTAGAGTCATCCGGATCAGTGTCAAAGCTTGCATCGACGTAACCTTTTATGACAAGCTCTTGATCACCTCCATAAACGAGAAACATTTCCTTAGTCCTTTTCAGGTACTTCAGAATATTCTTGATTGTCGTCTAGTGCTCCATTCCAGGATCACTTTGAAACCTTCCAGCCATACTTATGTCAAGGCTGACATCGGGTCTTGTGCACAACATTGCATACATGATAGAACCTATGGTTGAAGCATAGGGGATGACACTCATCTTCTCTCTATCTTCTGCAGTCAATGGGCATTGAGTCTTACTCAACTTCACACCTTGTAACACAGGCAAGAGCCCCTTCTTGGACTGATCCATTTTGAACTTCTTCAAAACTTTATCAAGGTATGTGCTTTGTGGAAGTGCTATCAAGCGTCTCGATCTATCTCTATAGATCTTAATGCCTAATATGAAAGCAGCTTCTCCTAGGTCCTTCATTGAAAAACTCTTGTTCAAATATTCCTTCACGCTTTCTAGCATTTCTATATTGTTTCCAATCAGCAATATGTCATCTACATATAATATTAGAAATGCTATAGAGCTCCCACTCACTTTCTTGTAAATACAAGCTTCTCCATAAACTTGTATAAACCCAAACGCTTTGATCACCTCATCAAAGCGCTTATTCCAACTCCAAGATGCTTGCACCAGTCCATAAATGGATCGATGGGTTTTGCAAACTTTGTCAGCATTCTCTAGATTGACAAAACCTTTTGGTTGCATCATATACAACTCGTCCTCAAGGAAACCATTGAGGAACGCTGTTTTGACATCCATGTGCCAAATTTCATAGTCGAAATATGCAGCTACTGATAACATGATTCTGACGGACTTAAGCATCGCTACGGGTGAGAAGGTCTCATCATAGTCAACTCCTTGAACTTGTGAAAAACCCTTTGCCACAAGTTGAGCTTTATAGACGGTGATATTACCGTCCGCGTCCGTCTTCTTCTTAAAGATCCATTTGTTCTGAATGGCCTTTCGCCCTTCAGGTAATACTTCCAAAGTCCATACTTTGTTTTCATACATGGATCCTATCTCGGATTTCATGGCCTCTAACCATTTCTCGGAATCCGGGCCCATCATCGCTCCTCCATAGCTTGTAGGTTCATTGTTGTCCAACAACATGACCTCCAAGATAGGGTTGTCGTACCACTCAGGAGTAGTACGCGCCCTTGTCGACCTACGATGTTCAATAGTAACTTGATCCGAAGCTTCATGATCATCATCATTGACTTCCTCTTCAACTATTGTAGGCTCCATAGAAACATCTTTCTGTGTTGCGCTACTCTATGGTTGAAGTAAAGGTTCAATAACCTCATCAAGCTCTATTTTCCTCCCACTCAATTCTTTCGAGAGAAACTCTTTCTCAAGAAATGTTCCGTTCTTAGTGACAAACACTTTGCCTTCGGATTTGAGATAGAAGGCATACCCAACTATCTCTTTTAGGTATCCTATAAAGATGCATTTCTCCACTTTGGGTTCCAACTTTTCAGGCTGAAGCTTGTTGACATAAGCATCACATCCCCAAACTTTAAGAAATGACAACTTTGGCTTCTTGCCAAACCACAGTTCATATGGCGTCGTCTCAACGGATTTTGATGGTGCCCTATTTAAAGTGAATGCAACTGTCTCTAATTCATAACTCCAAAGCGATAGTGGCAAATCGGCAAGAGACATCATAGAACACACCATATCTAATAAGGTTCGATTACGACATTCAGACACACCATTACGCTATGGTGTTCCAGGTGGTGTTAATTGTGAAACAATTCCACACTGTCTTAAGTGACTGCCAAACTCATAACTCAAATATTCTCCTCCTCGATCAGATCTCAGGAATTTAATCTTCTTGTTACGGTGATTCTCAACTTCACTCTAAAATTGCTTGAACTTTTCAAACTTTTTAGACTTCTGTTTCATTAAGTAAATATACCCATATCTACTTAAGTCATCAGTGAAGGTGAGAAAATAATGATATCCACCGCGCGCCGCAACATTTATTGGACCGCACACATCAGTATGTATGATTTCCAACAAGTCACTTGCATGTTCCATTGTTCCAGAGAACGACGTTTTAGTCATCTTGCCCATGAGGCATGGTTCACATGTGTCAAGTGATTCAAAATCAAGTGACTCCAAAAGTCCATCAGCATGGAGCTTCTTCATGCGTTCTACACCAATATGACCTAAACGACAGTGCCACAAGAAAGTGGTATTATCACTATCAACTCTACATCTTTTGGCATCAATGTTATGAACATGTGTATAATCAGTATCAAGACTTAATATGAATAAACCCCTCACATTGGGTGCATGACCATAAAAGATATTACTCATATAAATAGAACAACCATTATTCTCTGATTTAAATGAGTAAACCGTCTCACAGTAAACAAGATCCACATATAATGTTCATGCTTAACGTAGGCACTAAATAACAATTATGCAGGTTTACTAATCCCAATGGTAATCAAAGAGAGAGCGTGCCGATGGCGATTACATCAACCTTGGAACCATTTCCCACATGCATTGTCACTTCGCCCTTCGCTAGCCTTCGTCTATTCCGTAGTTCCTGTTTTGAGTTGCAAATGTGAGCAACCGAACCGGTATCAAATACCCAGGCACTACAACGAGAGCTAGTAAGGTACACATCAATAACATGTATATCATATATACCTTGTTTGTTGTTGGCCACCTTCTTGTCAGCCAGATACTTGGGGCAGTTCCGCTTCCAGTGACTAGTTCCGTTGGAATGAAAGCACTCAGTTTCTAGCTTGGGTCCGGCCTTGGGTTTCTTCACGGGAGGAGCAACTGCTTTGCCACCCTTCTTAGAGTTACCCTTCTTGCCATTGCCATTCTTCTTGAAACTAGTGGTTTTCTTGACCATCAACACTTGATGTTCTTTCTGGATTTTAGACTCAGTGACTTTTAGCATCGCAACCAGCTCGGCGACTGACTTGTTCATCCTGTGCATGTTATAGTTCAGCACAAAACTCTTGTAGCTTGGTGGCCATGATTGAAGAACTCTGTCAGTTATCGCCTCTAGCGGAAGGGGAATCCCTAACTCTGTGAGACGAGTCGAATACCCATACATTCTGAGTATATGTTCACTGATAGACCCGGTCTACTCCATTTTGCAAGCGTGGAACTTATCGGAGGTCTCATACCTCTCGATACGAGCATTCTTCTTAAAGATAAACTCCAACTCCTGGAACATCTCATATGCTCCAAGACGTTCAAAACATCTTTGAAGTCCCGGTTCTAAGCCATACAATATTGCACACTGAACTATTGAGTAATCTCCAGAACGTGCCTCCCAAGCGTTCTTAACGTCTTTGGATGACAAGTCTGCGGGTTGGTTACCTAGCGATGCATCAAGGACATATGCCTTCTGGGAAGCCGTGAGGATAATCCTCAGATTACGGGTCGAGTCCACAAACTTACTTCCATCATCTTTCAACTTAGCCTTCTCTAGGAATGCATTAAAATTCAGGGGTGCTACTACGCGAGCCATTGATCTACAACATAAATAAGCAAAGGTTACTAAGACTATTGTTCAAGATAATGAGTTTAGTTAATCAAATTACTAAAGCTCCCACTCAAATTGACATCCCTCAGGTCATCTGAGTGATACATGATCCAAATTCACCAACTCAAGTCCGATCATCACGTGAGATGAGGTGGTTTCAATGGTGAACATCATCATGTTGATCATATCTACTATATGACTCATGTTCGACCTTTCGGTCTCTTGTGTTCTGAGGCCATGTATGTACATGCTAGGCTCATCAAGTTTAACCCGAGTGTTCTGCACATGCAACACTGGCTTGCACCCGTTGTATGTGAACGTACAGTCTATCACACCCGACCATCACGTGGTGTTTCGACATGACGAACTTCCGCAATGATGCACACTCGGGGAGAACGCAACTTTACCTTGAAATTTAAGTGAGGGATCACCTTATAATGCTACCATCGTCCTAAGAAAAACAAGGTGCATAAAAGGATTAACATCACATGCAAATCATAAGTGACATGATATGGCCATGAACTTGTGCTTTTGATCTCCATCTTGAAAGCACCGTCATGATCTCCATCGTCACCGGCATAACACCATGATATCCATCATTATGTCGCCATCGGGGTTGTCGCGCCCACCATGCTCATGCTACTATAGCTACAGTTTAGCTATAGAGTAAAGCATTACATAGCACTTAATGATTGACACACAGGTCATACAATAATTAAAGACAACCCTATGGCTCCTGCCGGTTGCCGTACTCATCGACATGCAACTCGTGATATTCTATACAACACATGATCATGTCATACATCACATATATCTCATCATGTAATTGGCCATATCACATCACAACATACCCTGCAAAAACAAGTTAGACGTCCTCTAATTGTTGTTACAAGTTTTATGTGGCTGCTATGGGTATCTAGCAAGAGCAATTCTCACCTACGCAAAACCATAACGGTGATACATAAATTGATTTTCAAACTTCTCAAGGACCGCCTTTGTCAAATCCGATCCAACTAAAGTAGGAGAAACAGACACCCGCCAGCCATCTTTGTGCAACGAAGTTACACGTCAGTCGATGGAACCGGTCTCTCGTAAGCGTACGAGTAAGGTTGGTTCGGGCCGCTTCATCCCACAATACCGCTGAACGAAAACACGACCAAGGGAGGAAGGATCTAAGAATAAACGCCCACAAACTCTTTGTGTTCTACTCGAGATCTCATCTACACATAGACCTAGCTCATGATGCCATTGTTGGAGAACGTTGCATGGGAAACAAAAAAAATCCTATACTTCACCAAGATCAATCTAGGAGATGAGCATATACGAGAGTGGAGAGTGGATCTACATACCCTTGTAGATCGCTAAGCGGGAAGCATTAATAAACGCGGTTGATGTAGTCGAACGTCTTCGCGATCCAAATCGCCGAGATTCCCGCGATCCAATCACGATCCGTCCCGATCTAGCGTCGAACGGACGACACCTCCGCGTTCAGCACACGTACGGCTTGATGACGATCTCCGCCTTCTTGATCCAGCAAGAGGGAGAGGAGAGGTACATGAGTTCTCCGGCAGCGCGACGGCGTTGCGGCGATGGTGGTGGAGTTATTCCAGCAGGGCTTCACCTAAGCACCGCTAGAAACCGATCTAGAGGAGAAACTATGATCTAGAGGAGAGGTAGCACGTGGCTGTTTTCTGTGTTAAAAACCCTCAAAACCTCTAGTATATATAGGAGAATGGGAGGGAGGAGGCTTGGCTCCCAAGGGATTCAACCCTAGTTCGGCCGAAGTGGGAGGGAGGAGTCCTCCTCCTCCACTCCTAGTAGGATTAGGACTCCTTCCTTATTTTCCCACTTTTGCCTTCTTTCCACCTTAGGTTTTCTTCCATAGCCGCATGGGCCTTCTGTGGGACTTCGCCAGCCCACTAAGGGCTGGTATTCCTTCTCCCACAGCCTATGTAGCCTCTTGGGTCGAAATACCCCTCCCGATGGTCCCCCGGTCCCCTCCCGGCACTCCCGGTACACTACCGATGAGCCCGAAACTTTTCCGGTGACCAAAACAGGACTTCTATATCAATCTTTACCTCCGGAAAATTCCGGAGCTCCTCGTGACATTCGAGATCTCATCCGGGACTCCAAACAACCTTAGGTTACCACCATACATAACTCTATACTACCGAAACGTCACCAAACCTCAAGTGTGCAGACCCTGCGGGTTCGAGAACTATGTAGACATGACCGAGACACCTCTACGGCCAATAACCAATGGCGGGAGCTGGACGTCCACATTGGTTCCTACATATTCTATGAAGATCTTTATCGGTCGAACCTCTATGTCAAGGATTCAGTTAATCTCGTATGATGTTCCCTTTGTTCTTCGGTATGTTACTTGCGCGAGATTCGATTGTCGGTATCTCCATACCTAGTTCAACCTCGTTACCGGCAAGTCTATTTACTCGTTTCCGTAATACAAGATCATGTGGCTAACACTTAGTCACATTGCTTGCAAGGCTTATTGTGATGTTGTATTACCGAGTGGGCCCTGACATACCTCTCTGTCACACAGAGTAAAAAATCCCAGTGTTGATCCATGCCAACCCAACAGACACCCTCGGAGATACCTGTAGAGCACCTTTATAGTCACCCAGTTACGTTGCGACGTTTGATACACACAAGGCACTCCTTCGGTGTCCGTGAGTTGCATGATATCATGGTCATAGGAACATATACTTGACATGCAGAAAACTATAGCAATAAACTGACACGATCATATGCTACGTTTATAGTTTGGGTCTTGTCCATCCCATCATTCTCCTAATGATGTGATCCCATTATCAAATGACATCTCATGTCAATGGCTAGGAAACCTTGACCGTCTTTGATCAACGAGCTAGTTTACTAGAGGCACACTAGGGACAAAGTGTTGTCTATATATCCACACATGCAATGTGTTTCCAATCAATACAATTATAGCATGGATAATAAACAATTATCATGAACAAGGAAATATAATAATAAACTCTTTATTTATTGCCTCTAGGGCATATTTCCAACAAAAGTAGCCTTTCACATGAGAAATATCACTTTGACATCCATCTCAAAAATAGCAAGATCAACATCGACATGATGAATATCTACAAGATAAGCAATTCACATAAATAATGTTTGGTATCGTATGCCAAGTGAAACATGTAGGAAAAATAGTTACCAATTGTTGATCTCTTCCAAAGTGGGTAACCTGATGGTCTCAACATCATCATCATCATCATCATCATCATCATCCTTCTCATCCCTCGGCTACAAGTGTGGAAGTTCGACAAATGCTCACATCACATACAACGACACCAAAATAGAAGGGAAAAAGGGAAGGAAAAGATAGCAAACATATCACCACATTCAAGTCGAGGTGCGAACCCTTGATATAGCTTGCACCACAAACTAATGCCCCTGCCATAACTAGTTTTAGCAAACTCCTATTGCCATCTAATACGACACAAAGTTCGAGGATGCTTTGTCAGCTTGTAAATTTTCATTGAATAAATATGTACAAATAAATAAAAACAAAATAGTTCAGTCATCCTATGCCTGTTTTGTGAAACATCAATGAAGTTTAAAGATTATTCTCTATCCAGTGGTTGATATTGTCTGCTTTGTCTGCTTTGGCTCTAAGTTCTGTGCCTTTCATTCCTCTTTAAGGTAGAATTTCCATGTATCAACTGTTGGTGTGGCTCTTCTGAAGATCTTATCATTTCTGCTCATCCATATACCCCCAGCATCCCATGACTATCATGTCCATAGCAAAGTTCGTCGGTAGTGCAGCCAAGGAAAAGTGAATTTCATCATATGTTGATGTACCCCTATGCTTGTTTAGCAGTATGGATTGCCAACACATTAGTGCGAAAGGGTAGTCCCAGAATAGGTGAGTGACAGTTTCTCAATTGTTTCAGAGCATAGAGCACAATTAAAGTCATCTAGGAACATGCTTCTCCGATGGAGCAAATTCCTAGTACTTATTCTATCATGCAGTAAAAGCCGGAAGAAGATTTTATGTCTCAATCTACTTGATGTTTTCCATAGGAGCTTGAATGTGCTGTGTGCTTCGGTATCTCCTTGAATGGCTTTGTACATCTTAATGGAAGAGTATTTAGGGGCTGACCATTAATATAACCAAGTGTCCTGGTTTGCTGAATCTGTTTTGTTTCCAAGAGATACTTGTAATGCATTGAATTGAGCAAATTCTTCTTGAGACATGGGCCTATGGAATAATTGACTGATATCATTACATTCCAGTACTGTTTGCAATGTTCCTTTTTGTTGGATAGCATAAAAATGAAGTTCTGGGTACTTGACTTTTAGTGGGAGATCTTGCCAATTATCCTCCTAGAACAGAATAGTATTTCATGTACGTGCTTTACAAAGTGCATGTTGTTTGAAAGTGGGTAGATGCTTCAAAATTGTCCTCCAACAGAAAGATCCCACTTTGTTGTCACTTGGCAGTTTGTCCTGGTAGTATGCCTCCCAAATTATGCTCACCCAGGGGATATCAGCCTTATTGAAGAATTTGTGTAGGAATTTTATGAGCAAGGCTTGGTTATGAATCTGAAGGTCAAGAACTCCCAATCCACCCTGATCTTTGGCTTTACATACAGTGTCCCATGATATGTAGACAACCCCTCTTTCTTGTGTTCCATATCGTCTCTAGAAACAGTTCATAAGATATGTGTTGATTTGTTTGATGACTTTTTTGGGGATCTCCAGGGTGCACATTGCAAAGGTAGGCAAACTCGTAAAAACTGATTTCAACAGGATTAATTTATCCCCAATGGAAAGCATAGTGGAGCAGCTTAACAGTCTCCTTTCAATTCTTTTCAGGAGTGGAACAAATTCAATCACTTTGGGTTTAGATAAACATAGCGGCAAACCAAGATATGTGTATGGAAGATTACCAATCTTGCAGCCAATGAGGTTAGCTAGTTCCATCATCTTATGGGCAGGAGTGTTGATAGGGATCATGATGGACTTGGAGTAGTTGATTTTTAATCATGTGTACTCAGCATAGTGTAAAAGTAGATTCTTGACATGCATCAATTGCCTGGCATTTGCCTTAGCTAGTAAGATGGTGTCATCAGCATATTGAATAATTGGATAGTCTCGGCATGAGGCATGAATGAGAGGTGATTCAATCAGGGCATTCTGTAAGGCTTCGTTGAGAATTGATTGGAGAATATCTGCAACAATCACAAAGATTAATGGGGATAGTGGGTCTTCCCGTCTAACACCTTCTTTGCAGATGAATTGTTTTCCTAATACACCATTGAGCAGAACAGATGAAAACCCAGTGCCATATATCATTATGATCCATTGTAGCCATTTGGGTCCAAAACCTTTTGCTTGTAACACATCAATGATTGTATCATGACTAAGCATGTCAAAGGCTTTCTCAAAATCCAGTTTCATTAGAACAATTTCTCTTTTGCTTTGATTGCATTGATGGATATATTCATATGACCATGCAAGGCAATCTTGGATACATCTGTTGTTGAGAAATCCATACTGATTCTTGTGAACCATACCAAGAATATGTTTCTGTAGTCTGTTTGCTAACAGTTTGGTAATAATCTTGAGTGTACAATTCACAAGAGAAATAGGCCTGAATTCTGCTAGAGTTGCTGCAGAATCATTCTTTGGTATCAGAGTGATGAATGAATAATTAATACTCCGAATACTTACTTGCCCTAAATGAAAATCCTCAATAAGTTTATAGAAATCAAGAGCAATGATATCCAAACATTTCTTGAGGAAAGCAACATTGAAACCATCTGGTCCTGGTGATTCAT
Organism: Hordeum marinum; assembly: GCA_022496015.1. Lineage (NCBI taxonomy): Eukaryota > Viridiplantae > Streptophyta > Magnoliopsida > Poales > Poaceae > Hordeum > Hordeum marinum. The sequence goes on along the minus strand of CM039672.1, from coordinate 211,003,425 downwards.
CTGCAGGCATTTGCTTGATCACATTATCAATTTCTTCTTTAGAAAACGGAGTCTCTAAATCAGACAAATCACCCATTGGTTGTAGAAAATGCTGGAGATTTAGTGGGTTTGAGGTTGTGGCAGCAGTACCCAATCTTTCCTTGAATGCTCTGTATAGGATTGATGCTTTAGCGTGATGGTCATGGTGCTCATTTCCTTGTTCATCTTTTAACATGGCAATGGAGTTGTTTCTGAACTTGATAGTAGCCTTAGCTTGAAAATATTTGGTGTTGGCTTCTCCTACTTTGATCTGTCTTATAGTGGCTCTTTGTTTCCAGTATTTCCTCTGGTTGACAAGAATAACTTCCAGGTGAAGTTTGAGTATGTTTCTGGCATTGTGTTCTTCCAATGATAAAGTTTTGTATTCCTCAAAGATGCCAAAGCAGAGGATCAAGAAGTTAGTATCTGCAATGATAGCTTTTAAGTCAGACAGATTCCTGGCCCAGTTCTTAAGCCCTTTCCTCGGTCTCTTGAATTTTAATGCTATTATTTTGGCACTATCAACAACATCCACTTCTTGTGTCCATATAGAATTTACCACCTCTTTGAACTGATGATGTTCAAGCCAGTAATTTTCATATTTGAAGATATTTGCTTTAGGAATAGAGGAATCAATCTGAACTTTAATTGGTACATGGTCTGAGGTGGTTTTAGCAAGTGGGAGAGCATAAGTAGCAGGATATTTGAGTGTCCAGGATTCAGAAGTGAAACACCAATCCAACTTTTCCAATAGTGGGGCCTCTTGCATATTGCTCCAAGTGAATGACTCATTAAATCAGTTATAATTTGTTTGATGGAACCAATTTGAACTGTCATCTTGTATATCACAGATCGTATTCTTGCAGCTGCTAAGAACTCCAACTTCATCCGAATCAATCATGGAAAATCTTGCATATGTTTATAGGTGAACATACAAGATCTTTATTAACAGATTTGTCAGCTTATATACCGCAGATTATAAAACATTAAATCAATTGCATATGGCACAAACTAATTGACCTATGAAGCAATGTGAACCATGGGGAATTCGTTAATGATCCCACTATGTTGATGGTTGGAGCCACAAGTTGAGATGATAAAAAACATACCTGAAACAGTCAAACCATCTAATCTGAATCTTTATTTTCGTTGTTGAGCCGTGTCCTTAGCAGAACCCTTTCGTACTGTGTTTGTTTCGTGTTGTGTTTGTTTGCTACTTATGTGTATGTGGTGTGTATTGTGTGGGATATTGTGGCTCTGATGGTTTGCTTTATATATAAAGTGAGGCAAAAGCCCTTATCAGTAACCATCTAATCTGAGACCATCAACAGTTCTAAGTAGAGCAGATGTGCAGTATGACTGCAGTAGAATGACAAGAATTAGGGAACGATCCGAATAATTCAACCACTGCACGAGGACAACTTGAAGTCTTTTTTAACGGCCGCTACTGTGATTGTAAATATCTCCATTCGAGTCATTATATACTTGCATATTCCCGTGTAATTCCTTGTTACTTGAACAATCATCGTACTTTATTAAATACTCATTTTCCTCCGGTACTTCTAACGAGAAATGAAGGGTGTATTTGATTGCCTATATGAGACCCAATCAGGCCCGCGCGAGAAGGAAACGGACTGTTTGGTTGGCTACATACACTTATGGGCCCGCATAGCACAGAACTTAAAGCATCTCTGGACCTGACTCGCTGAAAACGCTCACATCCGCAGTTTCTTGCGAGTCAGGCCGAGGCGAGCGCAAGCGAGCGGGCCCTTGCACGAGTGGAGACGGGAGGGATGCAAAGTGATTACTTGAGGTCTTCTTCAACCTCTAGTAAGCTTCTCTCTAATCTCCTCTCTTCTTGTCTCTCTGATCTACACAACGGTGCTTCGATTCGAGGTAAGCTCTACCCGAAAAAGATGCATCTCGATGCTACGGTTCATCGCTTCGTAGTTTCGTCGCCCGGAAGTTCTTCATTTCGTGTTCCCCTTTGAAGCTATTCTGGACGAATTTTGTCAGATTCGTCACGCATGATCAATCTTTTGAAATTTTCTTTGACCAGCAGTCTAATCTCGCAGTTCCGCACAATGTTCGTGTTGTAAGTTTTTGGTTTCGACGATCGCAGCTTCATCTCTCCTTGAACAGCAGTCTAGTGCACTCACACCGCCACGTCGAGCTCCTCTGTCCTCTGCTCAGAGCCCTTTTATTCGTCCCTCTCGATGCCGACGCCCTTCCCCTTGATCTCCTTGCCCGCAACCTACTACACTAGAGTCGTTTTCGACGTCGCTCATCTCGGCCTACTCTCTGTAGTTCTCCTACTGCACTGACGCTGCAATGTCGCACACACTGCTTTCTTGTGTCTTGTGCCTCCGTGCACATTGCAGTTCGCCGCGCCGCCAACGGGGTCGATCATCTTGGCCTCCTCTCGGCCTCCTCTCTCTCGTCCCACTACACTGGAGTCATTTCCGACGTCGATCATCTCAACCTCCTCTCTCGTCCTACTGCACGGACGATACCATGGCACGAGCATTGCATTCTCCTCTCCTGTCCACTGTCTTTGCGCGAGCACCGCAACTAGTTCGCCGACGGTGTCGCTCGTCGTGCCGCCGACGGGGTCGCTCGCCCACAACTCCATGCGTCATGTCAGACACGGCGCCACGACCACTATCCACCGCAGTCGTCATGGTCCGACGCACACTGCATTTCTTCTCCCCCTTCCTCTGCTAGCTCTTAACCCTGTGTGCTAAGTGCAAGTGCTAGCTCTTAATCATACCCCATGCGGAAAACCAAACATCGTGTAGTTGTATGCGCCGAGACAATGCAGACAACCAAACAACGTCTCAAAGTTGATTCCCTAATGCAAAAAGTCCATATGCAGGCAACCAAACAACTTGCAGATGTCGCATATGAGGCTATTTTTTCAGAGCCATGCTGAGTGGAGAAGGGTATGCAATGCAGGTACTGTAGCCAACGGCAACCAAACATGCCAAAAAATTCAGTAACCAACGACTGGCTAATACAAAGAAGCAATTGGGTCACGTTGCAAAGTATCAACCTTGAGCCATCCAATTCAAATGCTCGAGCAGGAGAACGATGAGAAGCATAGCTGGCAAGAATTACACATTCTTGCAGCAATATACTCCCTCCATAACAAAATGTAAGACGTTTTTTCTGCCCTATGCAAAACCAAAAAACACCTTACGTTTTGGCACAGAGGGAGTACTTACCAATAAAACCAGCAGTGAGAGGAAGAGCCACTCAATCTACCAATCTGCTCCACGAGTGTCGTAAGCGCAAAGAGGTCGTCGATACAGGCATCCACTGGCTGGGCGGTGCATAGTCTGCCTGGTTGAAGTAACACGGAGGGGAGCTGCAGTGGCACGCTAGAGCGACTTCGCGCTAGGCTGCTGGAGGTGGATCATGAGGCGACGCTGGAGGAGAGGCCAGTCGGTGAACAAAGCAAAAGATCATGGGATTTGGGCATCAGAACATACTGCAATAACAAATATAGTAACTAATTTGCCCTTGCAATCTAATTTGGGAAGAGCATGGAAGCACTCCTCATATGCTAATATGATTTGCACATAAAAAAGACAAGGATGAAATGCATCGTACCTTTGGATTCCAAATTCAGGAAACTACCGGCCAAATCAAGCAAATATCCGTATCCGGCAGATAGCTACTCGAATCTGGATTTAACTCTGACCAAATAGGAAATTTTCTTTTGGAATTTCAATTTGCCCAGATTTGGCTCGAGACCATGTGGAAACTATCCGCCTGCATTTCAACCCTACGTGCAGCCCTGTCTGAAACCATATTGTTTCTAGTCCTCTATAGCTCCCAACAAATGGCAGATAAGAGAAGCATATAATCTGTTTAGTTATACTTTCTCTTTTCTTTTTATTGCTGTTGTTGTTGCTGGCGACAATGGCATCTGCCCATCCAGCACTCTCTGAAATCCGATCAGAATCCTTGCCCACCCCAGATTCAAAACGGGTAGTAAACAAACATCAGTGTAGGGTCAAACTTTACTGTAAGTACTGAATTTTTGTACATTCGGATCACAAGAGCAGAGGAGGTCTATTGCATGATTTGTCACTTGAGAATAATTGTACGGACACATAAGCTGAAGGCTGTACAACAGGTGCCTATACCAGTAAAAGCATAAGACTACAACGAATAGTTCCTGGCAAACCAGCCAAATTTACAAGATGCTGATAAGCCAGTGGTGGTGCTTTGCAAAGGAATTACTATTTATTCCCGTTTCTCATGTGAGATTTTTACAACCTCAAAATGATTTGGAACTCTAAATCTACGATCAGGGTTGGGGCTCAAATACATCTGCTGAGGAACAACACAATATGCAATACGCCACTTGCTGGTTAGAACCATCAGCAAGACAACAATATTATTGGAGAAAAAGGGTGCATAAGCCTCGATATGCACATGTTGTCTTCAGATTCATTATGTGGGTGATAAACATTTTGCTGCACCTCATAGGACTCAGAGGGGAGATGAAAGCCCCAAAACTTTTTTCCACCATCAGGAAGTGGACTCCTGGTCGCGTTTCATTTGTGTGACTACTGGGGACCGTGAATATTACTTCTATTCTTGGGAAACACGACCAGTCTTCTGCTCAAGGACAAGTGAGGAATTTCACCAGATTTTTTGTCGCCCTTATGAACCAAATAAAGTGGCTCATAACCTTAAGGTAAAATGGTAAATACAATAGCAATTTTTTCCATTATCTAAAGTAATACTTCAAAAGTAGGTTATACAGTAACAGATCAGTGTAGTGTCCAGGAGGGGGTGAGTATCAGGTGATACCAACCCATAGATGCTCCCATGATACAAACTTGAAAAATTCAAATTTAAACATTCCAAAAATTTCTGAAAAAATCATAGATGTTCACGACAAATATGTTGACAACTCCTAACAAATTCAGATCAAAATTCGAAGTACACATCAAGAAACAAAAAAGAGAAATCCATCATGAATAGTGTCAAAAGAAGACAAAAGCAGAAATGACACTATTTACATCTGAATTTGTCTTTTTTGTTTCTCCATGTGTATTTCGAATTTTGATCTGAATTTTTTAGGGGTTGTCAACATATGTGCTGCGAACATCCATGATTTTTTCAGAATTTTGTGGAATGTCTAAATTTGAAATTTTCAAGTTTGTATCATGGGAGCATGGGAGTGATGGTATCACAGGATATTTTCCCTCCAGGAGGCGCAGTACTAGGTGAGCACTTTCAGATTCATGGATCTGTCAGATAGAGTTGCACAGGCGTTTGCCTCCGGTGTTCACTTCCCATGCGATGCTAAATAGGAAGCATAGGGGAGTGTCATACTGCCGTGCTAAGTACTCTGAAAGCCAAAATAAATGCTAGTATGACATTACCAGTAATAAGAATGCATAAACAGATACTCAAGTTGGCCTGGTTCGCTTCGGTTTACTTCCTTCAATGTGAACACGTCATGCACACCAAAAAGACTGGGTCGAAGAAAATAACAACCATTCAAACTTAAAACTGTGAGCTGGCTGAAAGGTAGTTGGATCGAGAGCAATGTTAATGGCTGAACTATACCAAAGAACAGAGTAACTCCTAGGTTATACCATATAAGGACCAAATTATCACATCCAAACCTAAAGGCAGCGGGTAAACTATGACCTAGCAGAATTAGGGATCACCAATTTCTCATTTCAACAACAATCCAACTTGCCATATACTCCCTCCGTCCGGAATTACTTGTCATAGAAATGGATGTATCTAGACGTATTTTAGTTCTAGATACACCCATTCCTTTCTATTTTGGTGAAAAGTAATTCCGGACGGAGGGAGTACTTGCTTTGTTTGCTAGGTATAAGTAGGTATAGACAAGCTATGTTAGTACATTACTAGAACATACCAAGCGTTTCAGGATGGCAGGTTTTGAGGCGCTTCTGAGCAAGCGAGTCCTCTTACATCAGGAACGTAACCTTTCTCGATCATCCCCTCCTTGATTATTTCATAAGTAACCTTATTTGGAACGAGACCTTTCTCCAACATCTCATTCAGGAGCTCATTAGCCTCCTCCATCTTCCCCATTCTGCACAGGTGCTTGATGAACACATTGTATGTGACCACATTTGCCCGTTTCCTAGCTTTCTCCATCCTGGTCCTAATTTCATAGGCAGACTTAATGTTCCCCTTCTCACAGTATCCATTTATTATGTTGTTGTAAGTCCGATGCTCTGGTTCCAAGCCAACCATCAACATTTCATCCAAGAGCTTTACAGCTTTACGTACTTCCCCTTTGCAGCACAGGGCGTCAATAAGTGTATTGTAAGTAACAATATCAGCTCTAACACCTTTCTCCTTCATCTCATCGAGAAGACCAGAAACACTCCTCCAATCCCCGCTCTGGTTAAACCCAGCTATCAGGCAATTGTATGTTCTGACATTGGAACTAATACCCTTCCCTGCCATCGCCTCCTTCACCGCCGCCGCATCCTTCATTTTGCCGAGCCGGCGATATCCATCAATCAAGGTATTGTAAGTAACCACATTAGGTTCAACATTCCTCCGTGCCATACCATCAACCCAATTCTCAGCATCTGCCATTATGCCCTTTTTACAAAACCCATTCAGCACACTATTCAGGGTGGCCACATTAGGCGCCAGCCCCAAATCCTGCATCTCATCCATCAGCTTCACCCCTTCCTCTACCTTTCCCTCACTGCAGAGACCCCAAACAAGTGCATTGTATGTCCCCATGCTCGGCGCAATCCCCTGCTGCTTCATCTTCTCAAAGACTCTCACCGCGGCAGCAGTGTTCGAGTCCTGGCAATACCCACTAACCAGCACATTGAATGTAACGACATTAGGCGAGATTCCAGCCTCAACCATCTCCTTCAAAAGCGCATCGACGTGGTACATCCTCCCGACACGACCCTTCTTGCAGTAGCCGTCGATGAGAGCATTGTAGGTGGCCACAGAGGGGACCAGCCCCCACGCCCTGATGTCCTTGGCGATATCGCCGGCCTTGCGAAGCTGCCCAGCCTTGCAGAGCCCGGAGATGACGATGTTGAAGGTGAAAAGGTCCGGCGACACGCGCCGCCGGAGCGCCGCCTTGAAGGCCCGCTCGGCGAGGTCGGTCCGCCCCGCAGCGAAAAGGGCGGAGAGCAGGCTGTTCACCGAGAAGGCGGAGGGGCGGTGGCGCGGGTGGTTGTCGCCGAGGAGGAGGAAGGCCTCGTACGCCGCCAAGGGCTGGGAGGCCCTGGCGAGCGCGAGGACAAGCATGTCGGCGACGAGCGGCGCGGCGGCGGGGGAGGACGCGGGGAGGGAGCGGAGGATGGAGGCCGGGGAGTGGAGGCGGGCGGCGGCGAGGGCGTGGAGCTCGGAGCGGAGCAGCGGGTGGAGGCCGTGGGAGGCGAGGCGGGCCAGCAGCAGCGCGTGGAGCCGGAGCGGGAGGGGAGCGCGGAAGTGGGAGCGGGACCAGCGCGCGAGGGAGACGAGGTCGGGGAGGGGAGGGGCCGGCGCGGTGCGGAGGAGGAGGTGGAGGACGCGGTGCGCGGCCGCCGCCGTGGCCGCGCCCGTGAGCGCCTGCACGCGCGCGAACCGGCCGGCCGCGAGGTGCCGGAGCAGCGTGCGGAGCGGCATCTAGCGGTGGTGTTTGTTAGGGGAGGGTTTGGAATGGCTTTTCTCGGCATCACGGCTCCCAGAGTGCAAATGGAGAAGTTCATTCCAAGAGGGGAAAAAGTCAGATACAAGCCGGGATCTCAGTTACATCTCTCAACTCAGTCATATCTTTCAATTCTCGTACTTGTAATTGGAAAGTTACTAAAAGGATTGCCCACGCTTTGCTGCGTCATTGAATTTGTTAAGATTCTTAAAAAAATTAATCACTCTATTTTAAAATATATGGTGCATTACTTTTAAAAAAAAACACTTTTTAAATCTAATCAAATTTGTAGAGAACTATATAAAAATTCATAATATCAAATCGCTGTTATTAGATTCATTACAAAATGAATTTTCATATTTTTTTAAATATTGTGAAAGTTGATATTTTTGGCTCTGAACTTGATCAAAATTATAGAAATTTGACGTTCCAAAAAAACGAATAATCCTTATATTTTGGGAGTATTTGGTTTGGCCAGTGGTGGGCGATGGAGTGTGCTTTATGTTTATTTATATATGTGGGGATATTTGATGGGCCTTCGCGGTGTGATTCTGTGTTTTTCGCTAATCCATCCATATATATGTGGGGATATTTTTTTCATCGTTGGTTGCGTGTATTTTATTCGGCTATAATATTACATTGTGGCACTTTTTTGTGGTGACAGGAGTCTAGGAGAGGTTAATATATTTTTATAGGCCGATTGTTGCTGATTGATTTGAAAAATCGTTGGCCCGATTAAAATTGTAAACGAAATCCAAAATTAGATACTCAATGGAATGAAAGAGCTTTAAATTAGGAAACATGGAGACTTAAAATTAATTAATCAAGAAATTGTTGACCCGGTCAAAATCGCGTGACCCAATTCTAAATCGAAGTCTCAATTAATTATGAAGATTTAAAAATTAGGAAGCATGGTGTATTATATAAAAGAAATGAAAGAGATTGCTGACCCAATCAAAATTGGATGACCAAATTTCAATTAAATACCTCAATTGATTGTGAGGCCTCCAATCCTAGACGGTTTAATGATATAGTATATATGGAAGGAGACCCGTCATTTTGCCTATGGGGTTGTTTGGTTTCCAGTCACATCATGCCACACTTTGCCACACCTCACCTTAGGCAAGTTTGACCAAGTTAGGTGGGTGTTTGGTTCTAGCCACATCTATGGCAAGAATACTTTAATAAGTAGTAAACCCCACATGTTATAGACACAAAAAGTATGGCAAGATTCCCTTAGGCAAGCCAAAGTGTGGCTAACAATTTGAACAACTCAACTAAGGCAAGTGTGACAAGTATGGCAAAAATATTGTGGCAATATGTGGCAAAGATAGTTACAATCCAAACAGCCCCATAAAACCCTGGACAAATTCGAAATCAGGCCAATTGTCTTAATAAATATGCAAAAAGAAAAATCATTAGTGACCCACCATTGATTAGAAGATTTAGCTTGTATGAATCGTATTGGTATGAACAAATAATGACACTTTCGGTATGTTAAGGATACAAATGTATCAACAATTCATTTAGAGTTACTTAAAGCAAGCGAGAACGTAAAAAAGAACAACACTGCAACGCGAAAAGTCGGTAGAATCCTGCCACAAAGCACAGACATCTACCAAAAAGAACACTGCAAGGTGAAAAGTCGGTAGAATCCTGCCACAAAGCACAGACATCTACCAAACTGCGGCATTTCATGTGGGCTATTCCAATTTGGAATGCTGATGCCATGAAGCGGGCCAAAGATGAGACACATGAACTGGAAGCTTGACACAAACTGCTGAGTATAGACACCGAAGAAGAGCAGCGAATTGCAGTAATCCTGGGGCAGTAATGCTACGATCTGAAACAGGATGGCTACATTTCCCGCTGTTGTATATCTCATGGTTTGTCTTCCGAGATAACATAAAATGTATCCTGCACCTGCAGCATTGGGTCCATGCCATAAAGGGGCTACATATGCTGGCCAGCCCTGGAGCTATCACCGAGACTCACCGCCCTGTTGCACCACCAGCGCATTCTACAAGTGAAGGTCAAAACAGTGAGGTCAAGCATTTGTTTGTTACCGCACAGCAGTAGCGCTTAACAGTGGTGGATGTGCCATAATGGGAATTCAGCTCTAACTGATCCAGCCGGTGAAGATGGAACGGAATTGATTTGTTTTTGCTTTTTAGCTATTAGGCATCATTGTTCAAACCAAACGTTTTTATAACTAAGACAAACAGGCTCATGAAAATAAAAGATGTCCACTCCACTGCAATATTGCATACATACTGCTATATGAGAAAAGAAGAGCGCATGGGTTTTATAGCACGGCGTCATGAAGATTTTGCTTCTCTGTTGCGAAACGTTTTCAAATGACAAACAACATGATGAACTTGTTCATTTCAAAAAAAAACTAAAATCTTTGCTTCTAACAGCTTGCCACAATAACAATATGAGATCTATAAATATTCAAAGTTCGCCATACTACCAAGTTTTCAGAAAGTACTCTTGCCTATGTGAATAAAACAACTTCGCTGCAAAAATAAAATAATATATGCAGTGCTGTTTCTATGTAGTTCCCCCCCAAAAAACATAGATTAGTTCTGCTCTATATAAATTCACACACTTGGTATCAACCAAGTATTTTCAAATTACTTCCACATGTTATGTGTTGATTAGATTAAAATATATATTAGAAAATTCAAAGGCATCATCAAACAAGCGAAATACAATAATAAATAATCATGACCCACCTTTGCTAGCTTCCTCCTTTGTTTGAGTTTCACCTTCACATCGACTCCATTCTCAATTATTCCACACAACACAACCTCAATTTTTCCTTCAATTTTGTCCCCTTTTCTAGGTGTATAAATAGCATTGTGGATATCATCCTCTATAGCACGCTTCGCAAGTAACGCCCCAACCACCACACATGCCTTGATGCCCTTCCTTGAACCCAGATCAAACTTCATGTCCTTCGATATGGAGTGAGCGACCGACACAACCCTGCTGGTCACTCGGTGAACGAAGCAAGCACGCACCGACCCCTTGGAGACATGTATGTCCAGGCAGAAAGGGTGGTGGTAAGGATCAGTCATCTGGTTAAAAGTTGGCACCCGGTCCCTCTTCACCTCAACTATGTCATCCTTATGCACTGCAGGCTCTGCTTTCTGCTTTGGGACCTTCAAACGAGCTGGCTTGTCAGGTTCCACCTTCTCGCACTCTAGCGTATTCTTGGCATTGGGTTTATCTCTCTTCCATCTGCGGCGCAAGGGCAAGTTATATTCATCAAACTCCTTGGACCCCCTGTCAAGCTTGTAGAACAGCTGCTTGCGGTGCCTCATGTCATCTATCTCATCATCCAAGTCATGCACTTGTTCTTCTCTGTGTTCTTGGAAGCTATCAAGACACTCGTCACCGGTCATGGGATCCGAGTGGAAATCGAAGGAAGCAGGCCAGAGGTCGTCGTCAACGACGTCAATGTGGAAGCCGGTGCCAAGTGGGTTGGCATCGGAGCAAGGCAAGGTTCGGGGCAGCTGAATTCGCGTACGAGAGCGGCAGGGCAGCATGCCCGAGGCTCCGGCTGGTAGAATAGAGAGCGAGCGGAAGATATGAAGGATCTCGGAGAGCCGCGGAGGCTGCTGAGACCAGCGCTGGCGCGCTTGGAGAAGCATGTGCCGAAGTGGCATTTGCGCAAGCACCCTACGGGCGTGCTGGCTAGAGAAGCGTTCTGTTTCTCGTGTAACCAAGTGTTGTGTATGTGTGTGTAGAGGGGGGTGGGGGGCTTACCAAACGTAGCAGCTCGCCGGCGGGACGGCCGATCGGGGAAATTGCGGCGTCGACCTCAGTTACTCTGCCGGCGCCGCTTAGTTCGGCTATTCAAGTCGCTTCGCAGAGCTCGCAAGGTTTGGGTGAGGCGAAGGTGGAGTAAGGTCTGGGAGCCGCCGGTGCGGGGTAGATATGAGCGAACGGACCGTAGCAGTGGCGTGCTCACCAGCCGACCAGTGGGGCGGAGGGGTTGCCGCGGGAGGAAACACGCCGGCGACAGGAGGACCGGTGGTGGAGTGAAATGCAAAAAACACAACTACAATAACGTGTCATTAGCAGGAAAATCGCCATTTTACAATTCATCCTAAAAAAATACCACACCGATTTATTTATTTTTTACGAAAAAGTTGGAAGCTTTATTGATTAATGAATAAGTTTACAATCCAAAGACAAAAGACTTAAAAGACTCTTCGGGAACTTCTTTTTGTGCATCAAACTAACCTTCACGGGATGAGAAAGCCCGCGGCAGTTTGTGCACTCTTGGGAATTAAGGGCGGATAGGACCAGATGTGCTTTTTCTATCACAAGCCCATTTGAACAAAGGTAAGGCAGAAAAACTAAGAAAAAGGCTTGGTTTCGACACAATGACGGTGTCAAAAAGTGATGGTAGAAGTGGAGGTTTGATAATGTTGTGGTTTGATAATCTTGGAGTTACGTTAATGGAAGTACAACCCAACTGTATTGACATCCGAATAAATGAGTCAAGTAGAGGGGTGGCGATTTACAGGGTTTTATGATGAACCAAGTGGTGAGAGAAAACACTTGTCCTGGGATTATTTGAGACAGCTACATGTAATGATGAACTTACCCTAGCGGGTGGCAGGCGATTTTAATGAGATTCTTCACTCACACGAGAAAAAAGGAGCTATTACGCGACCACGGCGATGCATGCAAAGTTTTAGCGATGTACTTAGTGACTGTGCATTGGATGATTTGGGATACACGGGTGACAAGTTTTTGTGGCGCAGAGGACACATTCGAGAACGCTTAGATTGAGATGTAATTAACATGCATTGGGATGATCCGTTCCCCGGGTTTTGTGTATCAAATGAAGAGTTTAACAAATCAGATCACAGGCTGGTTCAAATTGATACGGAGTTTTAGATCGGCATGCTTCCGCAAGGGCCATCTGGACCGAGCAGTTTTGAGGCACACTGGCTAGCAGAGGAGGACATTGAGACTATTGTACAAACTTCCTGGGAGGCACGCGCGGCTATGGGTAATGTACCTTTTGCTCAAATCATGGCTGAAGTGCATCATGCTCTACACAGATGGAATAAGGAGGTACTTAAAGGACCTCGTACAAAGCTTCGGGATCTCAAAAAAAACTAAACGAAGTATTGTCAGGTCCTTTAACTGATGATGTTGTGGTAAGGCAGCATGAGTTACACATGTTGATTGAAAAGCTACAGGAGCAGGAGGAGCTTTACTGGATGCAGCGAGGTCGAACAGATTGGCTCACTCGTGGGGATAGAAATTCTGAATTTTTTCATAGGGCAGCAAATGGGCGGCCTAACAGAAATTTTATCAAGCGTTCAAAGCACAATGCTCCCTTGGTGGTTTTGATAATTCATGACAACATACATTGTCTCTTGGACTAATACTTTTATCTAGTGTGTTTCAGATAAGTAGTCCATGGAGAGTTGGGTTGGCAAAGAGATTGTGGAATACCCCAAGATGCAAGGAAATAGGTTGGCAAAGCCTCAAGCAAGAGGACTCTACATTTTATATTTGTGAGAAATCACTTTGAGTCCATAGGAAAGCCAATACTATTAAAAGGGGGTAAGGTTTTGTTGGTGAACAAAATGCTCATACGTGCACAAGTGATAGTCACTAAAGACACCCACAAACTCTTCCACCAAAGTCTGTCCAAAGCCAAACACTCAAAATCGGTGCAACCAACTTTATACATTCGGTGCCGCCGATTCCAAACCCTAGACAGACTCAGCCAAACCCTAACCTTTCGGTACGGCCGATACTGCATTCGGTGCCACCGAGTTGGACTGCCAACTTTCCATTACGCAAGTTCATAGTTTCGGTCCCTCCGAGATTGTTGAATCAGCGTCACCGAGATTGAGCATTCTGACCGTTGGTCAGCTTATCGGTGCAACCGAGATTCCTATATCGGTCTCACCGATATTCAAAAGTTGCCACCTTTTGGTCACTTCGGTACCACCGAGATTAATACATCGGTGTCACCGAGTCTAACTTATTGTGTAACGGTTGGATTTTTGAGGATGCCTATATATACCCCTTCACCACCACCTACTCGAAAGAGAAGCACTCATAACCATTCCATACCTATCCTATCAGTTTTCTGAGAGAGAACCACCTACCCTTGTGTTGAGGTCAAGATCTTCCACTCCAACCATATGGATCTTGATTTCTAGCCTCCCCAAGTTGCTTTCCACCAATCCCATCTCTTCTACCAAGCCATATCTATGAGAGTCTGATTGTGTGTTGAGGAGTCTATCATCTTGAAGCACAAGATCAAGGAATTCATCGACATTACCGAGCATATAACCTTTTGAAGGGTGGTGCCTCCTAGATTGGTTAGGTGTCTCTTGGGAGCCTCCTATTTCATGTTGTGGAGTGAACCAAGAAGTTTGTAAGGGCAAGGAGATCGCCTACTTCATGAAGATATACCCATAGTGAGGCTAGTCCTTCGTGGACGGAAGCCGTTATGGAATTGTCAAGGTTGCTACTTCGTGGACCCTTATGGGTGGACCCCTCCGTGGACTCTTGCGACCGTTACCCTCCGTGGGTTGAAGACTCCATAAACGTGGATGTACGATAGCACCACCTATGAGAACCATGGGGAAAATCCTTGCATCTCCAATTGCGTTTGATCTCCATATCTCAACTCTTTACCTCATGTGCAATGTCTTTACTTTCCGCTGCTATATTTGTTGACATGCATGTGTATGGTATATAGACTTGCTAGCCTTGCTAAAACTGTTAAAATCTACCAACCAATTAACTTGGGAAAAGGTTAGGTTTTAATTTTCTGCTAGTAGTCTATTCACCCCCCTCTAGACACTCTTCTAGTGATCCCTCAATTGGTATCAAAGCCTTGTTCTCCATTGCATCGGTTTAATCACCGAGGAGGAAGATGGATGTGTCTAGTATAGAGAGTTTGTATTGTAGAGTGTCCATTCTTGATGGAGAGTACTATAGTCAATGGAAGAATGCCATGATTGATCTATTTGATAAATTTCATTTGAGAAAATATATTGAAAACCCCTATGTTCTCCCTATTGATGAATTGCATCCCACACACGAGGAGGAAATTAACATGCTTGGTAACCTAAGAACTGACAATCTTATTGTTAGAGGTTTACCAAGATTCGTGCTTTCTCAATTGAAGAACTTTGCATGCGCCTATACCTTGTAGACTGATTTGGAGAAACGATATCCAAATATTTCATTAGGAAGTCTTGATGAAATTCTTCATAAAATTTTTGCTTTTCACAAAATGAAGCCTAGTGATACAGATTTTGATAAATGCCTATTTGAGCTCCGCGACCTTATGCGTGCTAAAGGAGATGTCACCACTATCAACAACATTATCTTTGAACCCATTCACATTCATAAACTTGAACATTGTCATGGTCACAATTCTAGCGAATCTTTTGTTCTTTATAATGAGGATTTCCCACTTGATGATGACAATGTGGAACATGACTACCTTGGAGAAGATGAGTTGTTCGACATCGAGCATGAGAAGATCATGAAGAATCTAATTCTAATGGAAAACTTCAAGGATTATATGTCCGGAGGAAAAGAGTGGATTCTCGACAGTGGATGTACGGATCACATGACTGGTGATAAAGACATGTTCCAAGAGATCACGCCTAATCAAGGTCCTCGAAGGTACGTGACCTTTGGAGACAACTCTAAGGGTAAGGTACTTGGCCTTGGTAAGGTGGCCATATCTCATGATAGCTCAATTGAAAATGCAATGCTTGTTGAATCCCTTGGCTACAATCTCCTTTCCGTATCTAGACTAGCCGACTTCGGTTTCAATGTGTTATTTACAAAAGTAGATTGCTAAGTGTTTCGTCAAGATAATCATAAAATGATCTTTACCGGATTCCGTAGAGGTGATCTATGCATTGTTGATTTCACTAAGAGATCCCAGCATCACACTTGTTTAATTTCTAAATCTTCTAAAGGTTGGCTTTGGCATAGAAGATTAGGACATGTTGGCATGCGTAATCTAGACAAACTTATCAAAGGTGATCATATACTTGGTGTTAAAGATGTTATCTTTGACAAAGATAGACTTTGTAGTGCTTGTCAAGCTGAAAAGCAAGTAGGTGGAAGTCATCCCGTTAAGAATATCATGACTACTATGATACCAATCAAGTTACTTCACATGGATCTTTTCGGTCCCAATGCTTACAAGAGTCTCGGTGGAAATTCCTATGGTCTAGTTATAGTTGATGATTTTTCCAGATTTATGTGGGTATTTTTCCTTGATGATAAGTCGCAGGTTCAAAAGATCTTCAAGAACTTCGTTCGCAAAGCGCAAAATCAGTTTGAGGTGAAGATCAAGAAGGTTCGAAGCGATAACGGATCGGAGTTTAAGAACACCCATGTGGATATCTTTCTTGACAAAGAAGGTGTGTCACATGAGTTCTCGGCTACATACATGCCTCAACAAAATGGGGTTGCTGAGAGGAAGAACTGGACGCTTATTGAGATGGCCAGAACGATGCTTGACGAATACAAGACGCCAAGACACTTTTGGGCAGAAGCCATGGAAACAGCATGTCATGCCACAAACCAACTTTACTTGCACAAGCTTCTCGGTCAAACGGCATACGAGCTACTCACCGGTAACAAACCCCAAGTTGGATACTTTCAGGTATTCTGCTCCAAGTGCTACATTCTTGACAAGCATCGCCGTACTAAATTTGCTCCTAAATCTCATGAAGGATTCCTACTTGGTTATGGATCGAACTCTCACACTTACCGTGTCTACAACAACTTCACTCGAAAAGTTGAAGATATGGTAGATGTGAAGTTTGATGAATCTAATGGTTCGCAAGTCGAACAATTGCCTGATGTAGGTGATAAGGACCCTTCGGAAGCTATCCTAGATTTACCCGTCGGCAAGATTCGTCCCATGGAGGTTATGAAGTACTTCATAAACTCAAATGGAAGACCCTACTTCACGACAAGGTGAACCACAACATGACATGGAGGCATCCACAAGTGGTACACGACAAGATGAAGAGGAGGAGAAAGTACATCATGAAGATCCACCACAACCTCCTTCACCACCACCTCAAGGAGACGATCACGTTGAGAACAACGAAGACGAAGGAAATGATGATGAAGAAGAAGCTCCACCATCCAACAATCGGAAGCTGACCTGAGTTCGAGCACAAGTGACCAAGAACCATCCCCTAAACCAAATCTTTGGTGACATCCAAACCGGGAGAATCACTCGCTCTAAAACCCATCTAGCTAACTTTTGTGAGCATTATTCATTCATATCTAGCATTGAGCCTTTGAAGGTAGAACAAGCTCTTGAAGACGCGGATTGGGTGAACGCTATGCATGAAGAGCTTCACAACTTCGAAAGGAACAAAGTGTGGACACTCATGGAGAAGCCCAAGGATGAGCACAACATCATCAGAACCAGATGGGTGTTTCGAAACAAGCAAGACGAAGACGGTCAAGTCATACGCAACAAGGCACGTCTCATGGCCCAAGGATATACACAAGTCAAAAGTATGGACTATGATGAGACTTATGCTCCCGTTGCTAGACTAGAAGCTATTCAAAATCTTCTTTCATATGCTAATCACCATGATATCACACTTTATCAAATGGACATTAAAAGTACCTTTTTAAATGGTGAAATTGAAAAGGAGGTTTATGTTAAGCAACCACCTGGTTTTGTGAATCCTAAGAAACCTAATCATGTTTACAAGCTTCGTAAAGCCCTTTATGGTCTTAAGCAAGCCCCTCGTGCTTGGTACAAATGCTTAACGAAGTTTCTCATTGAAAAAGGTTTTTAAATTGGTAAATTTGATGCAACCTTGTTCACTAAGAGAGTTAATGGAGAATTATTTGTGTGCCAAATCTATGTGGATGATATTATGTTTGGTTCCACTAACCCTCAATTTAGTGAAAGATTTGGAAGGTTGATGTCTGAGAAGTATGAGATGTCCATGATGTGTGAGCTAAAATTCTTTCTTGGATTGCAAATCAAGCAATCAAGAGAAGGAACTTTCATCTCTCAAACTAAGTATACCAAGGACTTGATCAAGAAATTCAACATGCAAGAGTGCAAAGGTATGAAAACTCCCATGCCAACTAGTGGACATGTTGATCTTACCAAGGAAGATGAACCGATTGATCAAAAAGTTTATCGATCTATGATTGGTTCATTGCTATATCTATGTGCATCTCGTCCCGATATTATGCTTAGTGTTTGCATGTGTGCTAGATATCAAGCTGCACCTAAGGAGTGTCATCTTTTGGCCATGAAACCTATTGTGAGGTACTTGATACAAACACCAAACTTTGGCATTTGGTATACCAAAGGATCTTCTTTTAACCTTGTTGGGTATTCCGATTCAGACTATGTCGGTGACAAGGTTGATAGAAAATCCACCTTGGGTACTTGTCAATTCTTAGGTAGATCTCTTGTGTCTTGGTCCTCCAAGAAATGAAACTCGGTATCTCTATCTACTGCCGAAGCTGAGTATATTGCTGCTAGATCTTGTTGTGCGTAGTTACTATGGATGACACAAACGCTTAAGGATTACAGAATCCATGTTAAAAATGTTCCATTGCCTTGTGACAATGAAAGTGCTATTAATATTGGTCATAATCCTATGCAACATTCTCGAACTAAGCATATTCAAGTTCGACATCATTTCATTCGCGATCATGTTGCAAAAGGAGATATTAATCTTAAGCATGTTCGCACTAACAAGCAATTGACCGATATATTTACTAAGCCACTTGATGAGAAAACTGTTTGTCACTTGAGGAGTGAGTTGAACATCATAGATGCTTCAAACTTGAGCTAGACTCACTCAGATGCTTGCAAGGGCATGAGCTTTCTTGATACTTTCATGATATTTCTAACGTGTTATCTTATGCCATGGAATTCTATGCTCCCTTGTATTGCATCTAACCGTTTGTAGGTACTTGGAAGAACTTCATTCCACGAGATTGCAACCAACTCCAATTATAAGCAATCTTGTCTTGACCAAGTATCCACAAGCCCTCTTGATGATGGAAGGAAGAAGACAACAAAAAATATCCTTAACATATACTTGATCATTATAGCAAAATCTCAATTAGTATCATGTCAAATGGATGTACCTATTGTTCTTCCTTGCATGACTAACCCTTGTAGGTAACAAGTGTACTAGAACGAGAAGGATTGCTCCCAACTCTAGATGTTCTTCATCAACCTCGAGCATCCTCAACAAGTTCCCCTACGAGTAACATCGTCAACATCACTCAAAGGTATGCTCTCATATCCTTGAAAAGGCTTTACTCCAAGTCATGAGCTAAAGCAACTCAAGTGATATGAAGACATTAAAATGCCTAATCAAAAATGGTAACCCCATTTTAAGCTTAACATAGAGTATGACCTATGGTCAAGTATTCTTGCTTGGCTCCTAAGTCAATATACTCTAAGATAGGTGACCTAGTCACCGCCCATCACTAGTTAAGAATCTCATGTGGTTTTTTCTCTATTTACATGATCTCTAGTAACCACTCAAATCTTTTCTAGATGATGCCCTTCACTTTTCTTCTAGAAATATTTTCTTTTGACTCCTTGAAAACAAAAGCTTGGTCTCTTATTCTTTTCTTTCTGTTCTAGCCTCGGAGCGTCCGACTCAGATATCTCGGTTCTGCCAAAATTGTAGACAAGCTGCACTACAAAATCTCGGTGCCATCGATCTATCTATTTCGGAGTCATCGATTTGTTTTCTTATCTGTCCTTCTTCTGTTACTTCGATGATCCCTTTTAAAAAAATAGGGGAGAATAACAAGCAAAACTTAGGAGGAGAAATTCCTTATTCAAGGATCCCTAGCTCAAAGGAAGAAAAGACTAATATTTGCCACAGGGAGAGAAGTTACATTCAATGATTCCCTCGGTTCTTTTCAATGACCCTTGTTCTCAAGGATCCCTTCCTTGTAAATGATCCATGTACCTTCTCCTAAATTTGACCTTTTTGGAAATTAATGCCAAAGGTGGAGAATACCAAAGCTTCATGCTAAAGGGAGAGGTGCATGCTTATGCAAAGGGGGAGATACGATTTAGGGGGAGAGGAGAATATCAAAGTTCACACTTATATAAACAAGGGGAGAATACCAAAGTAAGGGGGAGAAAATTCTAAGCTCGATAATATTCTTGCTTATTTTATTTGATTGTTCACTTTAGACTTTTCTCACCCTATCCAATCCCAATATCTACATGCTGATATTCAGGGGAAGAGGATGAACCACTACTTTCATATCTAAGGAGAGAAAGCTCTAAAGGAGTAATGCCAAAGGGGGAGACATATCAATTCTTGAGGAATACTATCTTCTATATGTACTTCATATCTTGGTATCTTTGAGTTCTATTGTCTTTATATTGGTAGAATACTCTTGTGTTACCTAACATTGTTTTCTCAAGTGTGTTTCTACTACTAGAATGCTCAAGAACTCAAGGTAAGTATAT
This sequence comes from Hordeum marinum, assembly GCA_022496015.1. Classification (NCBI taxonomy): domain Eukaryota; kingdom Viridiplantae; phylum Streptophyta; class Magnoliopsida; order Poales; family Poaceae; genus Hordeum; species Hordeum marinum. Next base: position 210,983,224 of record CM039672.1, on the reverse strand, counting down.
GCATCACATCTTTGATCAAGATGATCTCTTGCTTCTTGCACATATTGTTTGCAAGAGTGAAGTCTTGAATAAGTATACATCTCATTCATATATTTTTATGCATATAGCCAAGACACACATGACTCCTTATATCCCTTCATATACATGTGTGTCCATACATTCCAAAGCAACTATCCTTTAAAGGACTGCACACATTTAGGGGGAGCAAATCTAAGTCATGTGTCTCTCAAAGTCTTCATTATCTTCACGCATATATTTATTTGAAGCTTTGATTGTATGTTGTCATCAATTACCAAAAAGGGTGAGATTGAAAGCACAACATGCTCCCTTGGTGTTTTTGATAATTCATGAGAACATACATTGTCTCTTGTACTAATACTTTTATCTAGTGTGTTTCAAATAATAGTCCATGGAGAGTTGGGTTGGCAAAGAGATTGTGGAATACCCCAAGATGCAAGGAAATAGGTTGGCAAAGCCTCAAGCAAGAGGACTCTGCATTTTATATTTGTGAGAAATCACTTTGAGTCCATAGGAAAGCCAATACTATTAAAAGGGGGTAAGGTTTTGTTGGTGAACAAAATGCTCATACGTGCACAAGTAATAGTCATCAAAGACACCCACAAACTCTCCCACCAAAGTCTGTCCAAAGCCAAACACTCAAAATCGATGCAACCAACTTTCTACATTCGGTGCCACCGATTTCAAACCCTAGACAGACTCAGCCAAACCCTAACCTTTCGGTACAGCCGATACTGCATTCGGTGCCACCGAGTTGGACTACCAACTTTCTATTATGCAAGTTCACAGTTTTGGTCCCTCCGAGATTGTTGAATTGGCGTCACCGATTGAGCATCCTAACCGTTGGTCACCTTATCAGTGCAACTAAGATTCCTAATCGGTCTCACCGAGATTCAAATGTTGCCACCTTTTGGTCATTTTGGTACCACCGAGATTAACACATTGGTGTCACCGAGTCTGACTTATTGTGTGTAATGGTTGGATTTTTGGGGATGCCTATATATACCCCTCTAGCACCACCTACTCGAAAGAGAAGCACTCAGAACCATTTTGTACCTATCCTACCAGTTTTGTGGGAGAGAACCACCTACCCTTGTGTTGAGGTCAAGATCTTCCACTCCAACCATATGGATCTTGATTTCTAGCCTCCCCAAGTTTCTTTCCACCAATCCCATCTCTTCTACCAAGCCATATCTATGAGAGAGTGATTGTGTGTTGAGGAGTCTATCATCTTGAAGCACAAGAACAAGGAGTTCGTCGACATTACCGAGCCTATTATGTTTTGGAGGGTGGTGCCTCCTAGATTGGTTAGGTATCGCTTGGGAGCCTCCTACTTCGTGTTGTGGAGTGAACCAAGAAGTTTGTAAGGGCAAGGAGATCCCCTACTTCATGAAGATCTACCCATAGTGAGGCTAGTCCTTCGTGGACGGAAGCCGTTATGGAATAGTCAAGGTTGGTACTTCGTGGACCCTTATGGGTGGAGCCCTCCATGGACTCTCGCGACCTTTACCCTTTGTGGGTTGAAGACTGCATAAACGTGGACGTACAATAGCACCACCTATCAGAACCACAGGAAAAATCCTTGCGTCTCCAATTGCGTTTGATCTCCATATCTCAACTCTTTACCTCATGTGCAATGTATTTACTTTCCGCTGCTATATTTGTTGACATTCATGTGTAGGGTATATAGACCTACTAGCCTTGCTAAAACTGTTAAAATCTGCCAACTAATTAACTTGGGAAAAGGTTAGGTTTTAATTTTCTGCTAGTAGTCTATTCACCACCTCTAGACACTCTTCTAGTGATCCCTCAAACGTCTTAAAAGAGAGAATGGTACATGGATCGAGGATCAGGCGGAGATACGGTCCCATGCAACATCCTATTTTACTACACTTTTTTCTTGCGAGGTACATGTACCAGATGTGAATGTAGTACACAAGGTAAAGTGTCGTGTGTCCGATGCAATGAACCAGGAGTTGAACTGTCACATCCCTAGTTTCAACATGCACTTAGGTTCATGTTTGAGTTTGCATCATGTTTACTTTTCCTTAAACCTGAAATGGGGATGATTAAAACCCTAGCACTATTTGAATTCAAATAGGTTCACCTAAAATGATTTTCAATAAACTAGAATGGCCCTCAAAAAATATTCCTCACATATGAAAAAATGTGGAAACATAAACCAGTGATGATTAAGACTTTTGAAAGTCATTTTTGTTTATTGAATTAAATCAATAAGTGTTTGAATTTGGGTTATAAAATCCTATAAATAAGTTTATAGCTCCAATAATTCTGAAACTTTTTATGTGGCTCTGGGATTTTTTTATATAACCACATATTTTTTTTCCAGAATTAAGAAAATTGATTTGGTATATTTACTAAATCAGAAACCTATTGAAATTAACAAAAAACAAATAAAAGGAAAAGGCAGAGGCTTACCTGGGCCTTACCTGCTATAGATGTGGCCCTGCCCAGGGGCAGGGTTGTCTTCCACCTCTGCTAGTAGGCAGAGGGGAAGGCGAGCACGGCGAGCCACCGCGGCAACTCCTGCAGCACGCTAGCGGCCTCCCCTCCGTCCCTATCCGCTCTAGACGACCACCTGGGCCCCCTCGATCCCATTCCTTCTCCTTACTGCTCTCTTCCTCTCCTCTGCTCTCTCCGTCTCCGGCCAAATGGCTCCGTCGCCGTCGCTGCCCGCGTAGCTGGGGCCTGCTCCTCGTTCGTCAACCGCACCTCCGAGCTCCGACGTGACCCCCTCAACCTCCTCATGGAGCCAGGCATCGCCGGGAGCACTACAACGCCGAAGCTGCCGCCGTCTTCTCCACCTCCGGCCACCTCCCCCCGTCGATGATTTGCTGCCTCCGATGCCTCCACGAGCCCGCCAAGCCTGTCGTCCGACGTGTTGTGAGCCTCTCCGTTGAACCCCTCTCGGCCCCATCTGTTTAAGCCGATGTAGTCACCGCTTACTAGTCGACTGAGCTCCGGCCGCCGCGAGCGAGATGGCCATCGTCAGCTCTGGTCTCCCTTGCCTCCCCGTGAGTCCCATGAGATGCGGGCCAGCACGGGCTGCACCCCAGTGGCCTTGGCCGCCACTCCCATGGCCCGGAGCATGGACTCCACCGTGCGCTGTGGTCGCCGGCGTTGAGCCTCGCCGGTGAGCCGCTGACTGGTGGGGCCAAGCTGTCAGGTGATTAGCTTAAGGCTAATCACCAGTTAGTTAAACCCCTTGGGTCACTGACATATGGGCCCCGCCCTATTAAATGATAGTTATGATCTAATTAAAACTAAGTTATTTAAATGTGTCATTGACAGGTGGGGTCAGCCACCAGGTTTGACCTGGGCTGGCACCTTTGACCCGCTGACGTCACAGTGACACCAGACTGACGCAGTAATTTCATTTCTGGGTTTTCAATAATTCTAGAAATTGCTAAAAAAATTAGAAAATTCATATAAATTAATCTATAACTCTGAATGAAATAATTTTATATATGAAAAATTATCAAGAAAATTCAACGAATCCATCTGTACTATTTTGATGCATGATAGAGCAACTTAAATAGGTGAACTTGGACATTTTAGTTCAAATGCATTATGGAACTTCACATATGAAGTTGAATTTGAACCTTGAGTTCCAACCTACTTCATCTAAACTGCATTAGGCCAAACCACATCATATTGCCATGTCATATTCATGCATCATATTGTTGCATTTGATGTGTATTGATTTGTCCCCCCCTTTGATGGTTGTTCTCCGTGTTAGGCACTGTTCCTGAGGGTACGGTCGAGTATCCATCTGAGGAGTAGTAACGTGTGATCATCTTATAAGGCAAGCAACCCCTCATTGATCATCTCTGATACAATCCCACTCTCTCACTCTTTCTCTCATTTATTGTATTAGGACAATACGATTCAACTTTTACTTGTTTCGGTAGTTGAACCCATTCCTTTGGATGACCTGTCATTGTCATAGTAAATAGCTGAACCAAGCAACCTAGCATACCTGGTAGATGGTTAAGTCATGTTGTGCCTTTACCTTGCTATGCTTAGAGTTGTGTCAGGTCTGATTCATCTGTGTGATGAACCGGAGTGAACTGAATGTGTTCTGATGGTGAGAGTTAAGTGTTGAACCTGATTTGGTAAAGGTAGCAATGAGAGGCCATGTAGGAGTACATGGGTGGTTTGTCTCATTGAGACTGTCCTTAAGAACTAAGTCATGTGTATGTTATCCAAGACTAGCTATACCGCACATTGGGATCCTTAATTGACTCTCTCGACTTATTAATCACCCTGACCTCTGTCCATGAGTTGCAACTAGTTTCTACTGTTTGTAGGTCGTGCTAGTAGTCTACCAAGTGGCACCCCATTCAGGTTGGCTTGGGACAGACTAGGCACCGTGTCCTGATGTGCCAAGCGTAGTACCATTCGTCGAGGTGGGTTTGGGAACCCTGCACACATTGTTTGGGGCCGTAGAGGAAACTTCGGCCGGACTTCCTTGCGGGTTCAGTCTCAAATAGGTGATAAACCCGGACTAGAATCTTTTGTGATTAATGGTCATGGCCGACTCCCTCGCTGTGCTTCCGCTTGAATGTTGCCGAGGTGCCTTTTTACGTGCACATAGCGATAAGTGGCGGGAGCATGTATGACGAAGTACACCCTTGCAGGGTAATCATTGTTGGAAATATGCCCTAGAGGCAATAATAAAGTGGTTATTATTATATTTCCTTGTTCATGGTAATCGCTTATTATTCATGCTATAATTGTATTGATTGGAAAGTCAAATGCATGTGTGGATACATAAACAACATCGTGTCTCTAGTATGCCTCTAGTAGACTAGCTCGTTGATCAAAGACGGTCAAGGTTTCCTGGCCATAGACATGAGATGTCATTTGATAATGGGATCACATCATTGGGAGAATTATGTGATGGACAAGACCCAAACTATAAACATAGCATATGATCGTGTCAGTTTATTGTTATAGTTTTCTACATGTCGAGTATCAGTTCCTATGACCATGAGATCATGCAACTCACTAACACCAGAGGAATACCTTGTGTGTATCAAACGTTGCAACGTAACTGGGTGACTATAAAGATGCTCTACAGGTATCTCCGAAGGTGCCTGTTGAGTGGGTATGGATCAAGACTGGGTTTGTTACTCCGTGTGACAGAGAGGTATCTCAGGGCCCACTCAATAATACAACATCACAACAAGCCTTGCAAGCAAAGTGAGTAGAGTGTTAGCCAGGGGATCTTGTATTATGGAACGAGTAAATAGACTTGCCAGTAACGAGATTGAACTGGGTATAGAGATACCGACGATCGAATCTCGGGCAAGTAACATATCGAAGAACAAAGGGAGCAGCATACGTGATTAAGTGAATCCTTGACATAAGGTTCAACCGATAAAGATCTTCATAGAATATGTAGGAACCAATATGGGCATCCAGGTCCCGCTATTGGTTATTGACCATAGAGGTGTCTCGGTCATGTCTACACTGTTCTTGAACCCGCAGGGTCTGCACACTTAACGTTGAGTGACGTTTTGGTAGTATTGAAATATATGTGTTGGTGACCGAAGGTTGTTCGGAGTCCCGGATGAGAGCTCCGAAATGGTCCGGTGGTAAATATTGATATATATAGGAAGTCCCGTTTTGGTCTCCGGAGAAGTTTCGGGTATTACCGGTAGTGTACCGGGGTGCCGGAAGGGTTCTGGTGGGCCATCGGGAGGGGCCACCCATGCTGGGAGGCCACATGGGCCTTAGGGGTGGCGCACCATCCCTTAGTGGGCTGGGAAAGCTAGCCCCTAAGGGCCCATGCGGCTAAAGGTGGGAGAAAAGAAAAAAAATCAAGTGGGGGAAGGAACTCCAAGTAGGATTGAAATCCTACTTGGAGTAGGATTGGAGGTGGACTCCTCCACCTCTCCTTCGATCGACTCCTAGGGGAAACCCTATGGGCGCCGGCCCCCTCCCCTCCCTCCTATATATATTGGAGGGGAGAGAGGGCAGACGCACCCAACCCTAAGCCACGGTGTAGCCCTCTCTACTCACTAGATCGTCTCCTCTAGTTTTCAACGGTGCTTAGGCGAAGCCCTACCGGAATAGTTCCACCATCACCGCCGCCGTGTTGCCGGAGTTCTCATCTACCTCTCCGCTCCCTCTTGATGGACCAAGAAGGCGGAGATTGTCAGCTAGCTATACGTGTGCTGAACACGGAGGTGTCGTCCGTTCGGCGCTAGATTAGGACGGATCATGATCGAATAGCGGGACGTCTAGCGATTTGGATCGCGAAGACGTTCGACTACATCAACCGCGTTTCTTAACGCTTCCTGCTTAGCGATATACAAGGGTATGTAGATCCACTCTCCCTCTCGTAGATGCTCATCACCATGGACAGGTCTTGCGTGTGCGTAGGAATTTTTTGTTTCCCATGCAACATTCCCCAACACTGGCATCATGAGCTACGTCTATGCGTAGATGAGATCACGAGTAGAACACAAAGGAGTTTGTGGGCGTGCTCAGATTGCTTCCTCCCTTGGTGTTTTCTTGATTCAGCGGTATTGTGGGATGAAGCGGCCCGGACCAACCTTACTCATACGCTTACGAGAGACCGGTTCCATCGATTGACATGTGGCTTTGTTGCATAAAGATGACTGGCGGGTGTCTATCTCTCCTACTCTAGTTGGATCAGATTTGACAAAGGCGCTCCTTGAGGAGGTTGAATATCAATTTTCGTATCACCTTGTGGTTTTGCGTAGGTAAGAATCGTTCTTGCTAGATACCCGTAGCGGCCACGTAAAACATGCAATAACAATTAGAGGACATCTAACTTGTTTTTGCAGGGTATGTTGTGATATGGTATGGCAAATTACATGATGGGATATATGTGATGCATGAGATGATCATGTTTTGTATAGAATATCATGACTTGCATGTCGATGAGTACGGCAACCGGCAGGATCCATAGGGTTGTCTTTAATTTATTTTCGTCATTTTTTGCTTTACTTTATCGCTATGAGTTAGCAATAGTCGTAGAAGCAACAGTTGGCGCGACAACCTCATGGCGACACGTTGATGGAGATAAATATGATGGATATCATGGTGTCACGCCGGTGACGATGGAGATCATGCCGATGCTTTGGAGATGGAGATCAAAAGCACAAGTTCATGGCCATATCATGTCACTTATGATTTGCATGTGATGTTAATCCTTTTATGCACCTTTTTTTGCATAGGACGACAGTAGCATTCTAAGGTGATCCCTCACTAAAATTTCAAGATAAAATTGTGTTCTCCCCAAGTGTGAACCATTGCGAAAGTTCGTCGTTTCGAGACACCACACAATGATCGGGTGTGATAGACTCTATGTTCACATACAATGGGTGCAAGCCATTGTTGCACGTGCAGAACACTCGGGTTAAACTTGACGAGCCTAGCATGTACAGACATGGCCTCGAAGCAAAAGAGACCGAAAGGTCGAACATGGTTCATATAGTAGATATGATCAACATCGAGATGTTCACCATTGAAACCACCTTATCTCACGTGATGATCGGACTTGGGTTGGTGAATCTGGATCATGTATCACTCGGATGACCGGAGAGATGTCAATTTGAGTTAGAGTTTTTTAAGTAATATGATTGACTAAACTCATTATCTTGAACAATAGTCTTAGTAACCTTTACAAATTTATGTTGTAGATCAATGGCCCGCGCAGTAGTTCCCTTGAATTTCAATGCGTTCCTAGAGAAAGCTATCGGCATTCTAGCAACGGGGGTACCCAGACCTATCTGCCTATGGCCCAGGACATGGCACACCTTGTCAGCCAAACACAGCCTGGCGCGGCTCCGCTCAAGACAAGGCATCGCGAGGATCCCAGGCTCGCAAGGAAGAACGAAACCAAGACCAACAAGGATGGGCTTCCTCAGGCCCCCTCCAGAGCAGCAGAGATCTCTATGCAGAACCCGGCCTCAGGAGTCAAAGATGACACAGGGAAGGACAAGCGGGCGCCAGCATGCCAGGCGGTGCAGTTTCCCCTTTGGTGCAAAGGGGGTAAGGATGTACACGGGTTCCCGAAGCACCTCCCAAAGGTTTCCATTCCATTGCAACAAGACCACGATCATGAGCCCAGCAGGGCAGATGTCATCGTCGAGCCCACCATTGCATCATCGACAACTACTTTGTAGGCGAAGACCGCCTTTGGACAGGGCGCAGATGTACTCCTGTCCCCTTTAAATTTCGTCATTGTGGGATCCCTTCCCGCCATTGTGATAAGTAAGTGGACCCAAGCCACTTCTATATATAGAGGCTAGGCCGCACCATAGAGGGGGGGGAACCACTGGACGATCCACAAGACAAGGCAGAGAGCCAAGAACACCACTAGAGCTCCCACGTGAGGCTCGAAATCACTGTACTAGTTCATCTACCACACCTCCTCGAGAGGCAATCCACCAAAGCAGGTGTAGGGTATTATGCTTCCCAGCGGCCCGAACCTGGGTAAACCACTGTGTTCATATTCTTCCTCGTCATCGTGTGAGTTCGCCGTAGTAACCATCGAGTAGCGAGCTAAGTAGGGCGAGGCTACAGGGGATCTTCGCACATGCCCATGTGTTCGAACCTTGAGGGTTTTGCGGAGCCCGAAATCTGACAAAAGCCAAGTTGAAAGGTGATGGAACTAACTTTGTAGACTAGGCCCGTAATCTGAGGATTATCCTCACGTTTTCCCAAAAGGCTTATGTTCTTGATGCATCGCTCAGTGAAGCACCCGCTCTAGTGTCGTCTGAAGACGTTGTGAACGCCTGGGAGGCACGTTCTGGAGATTACTCAATGTTTAATGTGCAATGTTGTATGGCTTAGAACCGGGACTTCAAAGATGTTTTGAACACCATGGAGCATATGAGATGTTCCAGGAGTTTAAGTTTATCTTTGAGACGAATTCCCAGATCGAGAGGTATGAGACCCCTGATAAGTTATGTGCTTGCAAGATGGAGGAGAACGGGTCTGTCGGTGAACATATACTCAGAATGTTTGGGTATTCAAACTGTCTGGCTAAGTTAGGGATGCCCCTTCTGCCGAAGGCGATCACTGACAGAGTTCTTCAATCACTGCCACCTAGCTGCAAGAGCTTCGTGATGAACTATAACATGCAAGGGATGAACAAGTCAGTTGTCGAGCTGTTTGCGATGTTGAAAGTCGCTGAGTCTGAAATCCAGAAGGAGCATCAAGTGTTGATGGTCAATAAAACCACTAGTTTCAAGAAGAATGGAAAGGGCAAGAAGGGTAACTCCTAGAAGAGTGGCAAAGCAGTTGCCCCTCCCGTGAAGAAACCCAAGGCTGGACCCAAGCTAGAAACTGAGTGCTTTCATTGCAAGGAAACTGGTCACTAGAAGCGGAACTACCCCAAGTATCTAGCCGACAAGAAGGCGACCAACACCAAACAAGGTATATATGATATACATGTTATTTATGTGTACCTTACCAACTCTCGTTGTAGTGCCTGGGTTTTTGATACCGGTTCGGTTGCTCACATTTGCAACTCAAAACAGGAGCTACGGAATAGACGAAGGTTGGCTAAGGACGAAGTGACGATGCATGTGGGAAATGGTTCCAAGGTTGATGTGATCACCGTCGGCACGCTTGCTCTTCGATTATCATCGGGATTAGTGATGAACCTGAATAATTGTCATTTAGTGCCTGCGTTAAGCATGAACATTATATCTGGATCTTGTTTATTGCGAGACGGCTACTTATTTAAATCAGAGAATAATGTTTGTTCTATGTATATGAGTAATATCTTTTATGGTCATGCACCCAATGTGAGGGGTTTATTCTTATTGAATCTCGATAGTGATGATACACATGTTCATAACATTGATGCCAAAAGATGTAGAGTTGACAATGATAGTACCACTTTCTTGTGGCACTACCGCTTAGGTCATATTGGTGTAAAATGCATGAAGAAGCTCCATGTTGATGGACTTTTAGAGTCACTTGATTTCGAATCACTTGTCACATGTGAACCATGCCTCATGGGCAAGATGACTAAGACCCTGTTCTCTAGAACAATGGAGCTGGCAAGTGACTTGGTGGAAATCATACATACTGATGTGTGTGGTCCAATGAGCATTGAGGTGCACGGTGGATATCGTTACGTTTTCACCTTCACTGATGACTTAAGTAGATATGGGTATATTTACTTAATGAAAAACAAGTCTGAAACATTTGAAAAGTTCAAGCATTTTCAGAGTGAAGTTGAGAATCATCGTAACAAGAAGAGTAAGTTCCTACGATCTGATCGAGGAGGAGAATATCTGAGTTATGAGTTTGGCAGTCACTTAAGACAGTGTGGAATTGTTTCACAATTGACACCGCCTGGAACACCACATCGTAATGGTGTGTCCGAATGTCATAATCGAACCTTATTGGATATGGTGCGTTCTATGATGTCTCTTGCCGACTTGCCACTATCATTTTGGGGTTATGCATTAGAGACAGTTGTGTTCACTTTAAATAGGGCACCATCAAAATCCGTTGATACGACACCATATGAATTTTGGTTTAGCAAGAAGCTAAAGCAGTCATTTCTTAAAGTTTGGGGATGTGATGCTTATGTTAAAAAGCTCCAGCCTGAAAAGCTGGAACCCAAAGCGGATAAATGTGTCTTCATAGGATACCCAAAAGAGACAGTTGGGTATACCTTCTATCTAAGATCCGAAGGCAAAGTGTTTGTCGCTAAAAATGGGACATTTCTTGAGAAATAGTTTCTCTCAAAAGAATTGAGTGGGGGGAAGATAGAACTTGATGAGGTTGTTGAACCTTTGTTTGAACCTGAGAGTAGCGCACCACAGAAAGATGTTTCTGTGGAGCCTACGTTAGTTGAAGAGGAAGTTAATGATGATGATCATGAAGCTTAAGATCAAGTTACTATCAAACCTCGTAGGTCAACAAGGGCACGTACTGCTCCTGAGTGGTATGGTAACCCTGTCTTAGAGGTCATGTTGTTGGACAACGATGAACCTATGAGCTATGGAGAAGCAATGATGGGCCTGGATTCTGACAAATGGTCAAAGGCTATGAAGTCCGAGATGGAATCCATGTATGAAAACAAAAGTATGAACTTTGGAAGTATTACGTGAAGGGCGAAAGGCCATTCAAAACAAATGGATCTTTAAGAAGAAGACGGACGCGGACGGTAATGTCACCGTCTATAAAGCTCGACATGTGGCAAAGAGTTTTTCACAAGTTCAAGGAGTTGACTACGATGAGACCATCTCACCTGTAGCGATGCTTAAGTCCGTCAAAATCATGTTAGCAATAGCTGCATTTTTCGATTATGAAATTTGGCAGATGGATGTCAAAACAACGTTCCTTAACGGTTTCCTTAAGGAAGAGTTGTATATGATACAACCGGAAGGTTTTGTCAATCTAAAGAATGCTGGCAAAGTTTGTAAACTCTAGCGATCCATTTATGGACGGGTGCAAGCATCTCGGAGTTGGAACCTTTGCTTTGATGAGGTGATGAAAGCGTTCGGGTTTGTACAAGTTTACGGAGAAGCTTGTATTTACAAGAAAGTGACTGGGAGCTCTATAGCGTTCCTAATATTATATGCGGATGACATATTGCTGATTGGAAACAATATAGAAATGTTGGAAAGCATGAAGGAATATTTGAACAAGAGTTTTTGAATCAAGGACCTAGGAGAAGCTGCTTTCATATTAGGCATTAAGATCTAAAGAGATAGATCGAGACGCTTAATAGGACTTTCACAGAGCACATACCTTGACAAAGTTTTGAAGAAGTTCAAAATGGATCAGACAAGGTAGGGGTTCTTGCCTGTATTTCAAGGTGTGAAGTTGAGTAAGACTCAATGCCTAGTGACTGTAGAAGATAGAGAAAAGATGAGTGTCATACCCTATGCTTCAGCCATAGGCTCTATCATGTATGCAATGCTACACAAGACCCGATGTCAGCCTTTCCATAAGTATGGCCCGAAGGTTTCATAGTGATCCAGGAATGGAGCACTAGACGATGGTCAAGAATTTCCTGAAGTACCTAAAAAGGACTAAGGAGATGTTTTTCGTTTATGGAGGTGATCAAGAGCTCGTCATAAAGGGTTACGTCGATGCAAGCTTTGACACTGATCCGAATGACTCTAAGTCTCAAACCGTATACATATTTATTATCAATGTGGGAGCGGTAAGCTGGTGCAGTTCCAAGCAGAGCGTGGTAGCTGAATCTACATGCGAAGAGGAGTACATCGCTGCCTCGGAGGCGGTGAAGGAAGGTGTCTGGATGAAGGAGTTCATGACATATCCTGGAGTAGTGCCCAGTGCACTGAACCTAATGACTCTGTTCTATGACAACAATGGTGCCATTGCTCTGCCAAGGAATCAAGGTTTCACAAGAGGACCAGGCACATAAAGAATTACTTCAATTCCATCCGCGGTTACATCAAGGAGGAGGACATAAATATATGCAAAGTGCACACGGATCTGAATGTTGCAGACCCGTTGACCAAACCTCTTCGAGGGGCTAAACATGATCAACACCAGAACTATATGGGTGTTAGATTCATTACAATGTAAATCACATAGTGATGTGAGCTAGATTATTGACTCTAGTGTAAGTGGGAGACTGTTGGAAATATGCCCTAGTGGCAATAATAAAGTGGTTATTATTATATTTCCTTGTTTTTGATAATCATTTATTATCCATGCTATAATTGTATTGATTGGAAACTCAAATGCATGTGTGGATACGTAAACAACATTGTGTCCCTAGTATGCCTCTAGTAGACTAGCTCGTTGATCAAAGATGGTCAAGGTTTCCTAGCCATAGACATGAGATTTCATTTTATAACGGGATAACATCATTGGGAGAATGATGTGATGGACAAGACCCAAACTATAAACATAGCATATGATCGTGTCAATTTATTGCTATAGTTTTCTGCATGTCAAGTATGTGTTCCTGTGACCATGAGATCATGCAACTCACTGACACCGGAGGAATACCATGTGTGTATCAAATGTCGCAATGTAGCCATGTGACTATAAAGATGCTCTACAAGTATCTCCGAAGGTGTCTTTGAGTGGGCATGGATCAAGACTAGGATTTGTTACTCCATGTGACGGAGAGGTATCTCAAGGCCCACTCGGTACTACAACATCACAACAAGCCTTGCAAGTAAAGTGACTAAAGTGTTAGCCACGGGATCTTGTATTACGGAACAAGTAAAGAGACTTGCTGGTAACAAGATTGAACTAGGTATAGAGATATCCACGATTGAATCTTGGGCAAGTAACATACCGAAGAACAAGGGTAGCAGCATACCGGGTTAACTCAATCCTTGACATAGAGGTTCAACCGACAAAGATCTTTGTAGAATATGTAGGAACCAATATGAGCATCCAGGTCCCGCTATTGATTATTGACCGTAGAGGTGTCTCGGTCATGTCTACATATTTCTCGAATCCGCAGGGTCTGCACACTTAACCTTCGGTGATGTTTTGGTAGTATTGAGATATATGTGTTGGTGACCGAAGGTTGTTCGGAGTCCCGGATGAGATCTCAGACATTATGAGGAGCTACAGAATAGTCTAGTGGTTGATATTGATATGTAGGAAGTCCCATTTTGGTCTCCAAAAAAGTTTCGGGTATTACCAGTAGTGTACCGGGGGTGCCGGAAGGGTTCCGGGGGGCCATTTGGAGGGCCCACCCATGTCGGGAGGCCACATGGGCCTTAGGGGTGGTGCACCAGCCCTTAGTGGGCTAGGCAAGCCATCCCCTAAGGGCACATGCGGCTAGAGGTGGGGGAAAACGAAAAAAGCCCAACTAGGGGAAGGAACTCCAAGTAGGATTGGAATCCTACTTGGAGTGGGATTGGAATCCTACTTGGCGTAGGATTGGAGGTGGAATCCTCCACCTCTCCTATGGTCGACTCCTAGGAGAAACCCTAGGGGCGTCGGCCCCTCCCCTCCCTCCTATATATATTGGAGGCGAGATAGGGAAGCCGCACCCAACTCTAAGCCATAGTGCAGCCCTCTCTTCCCACTAGATCGTCTCCCCTGGTTTTCGGTGGTGCTTAGGCGAAGTCCTGTCAAAATAGTTCCACCACTACCGCCGTCGCACCGTCACGCTGCTGGAGTTCTCATCTACCTCTCCGCTCCCTCTTGCTGGATCAAGAAGGAGGAGATAGTCATCAAGCTATACGTGTGTTGAACGCGGAGGTGTCATCAGTTGGACGCTAGACCGAGACTGGTCATGATCGGATCACGAGACGGCTAGCAATTTGGATCGTGAAGACGATCGACTACATCAACCGTGTTTCTTAACGCTTACCGGTTAGCGATCTACAAGGGTATGTAGATATGCTCATCACCATGGATAGTTCTTGCATGTGCGTAGGAAATTTTTTGTTTCCCATGCAACGTTCCCCAACAATCATCTATTGAATAGTCGCGTCCGCAGATATGGACTACTTGGAGACTTATATGGTTCATAGAAAATTTTAATGGTTACTCATAAAAGCTTCAAGACAAGTGTGAGTACCGTGGATGGCACTCTCGTAGGAAGACGGGAGCGGATCCATGGTAGTGTATTGTTGTGGTGTTAGTGGACTCATGTGCGCCTTCTCATATTATTAAACTAATGGTAGTCGTAGTACATGATAGCCACTGAGCCAAAGCTGGCTTGCTGCATTGAAACCCACAACCCCCTTTATTGATACTGATGCATATGTAGTTAGTTCTGATGTAAGTCTTGCTAGTACCTCTGTACCACTGTTCCTTAATTATGTTTTTGCAGAGGAAACTCGAGTTTCGCTAGTGGTTTCTATGATAAGATCGGTTTGACCGAGTAGCTTGGGAATCCAAGACAGAGGTCTGTTTCCTATGGAGGGTCTTGTAGATAGACAGGCTCCCTCAGCCTTCTTCTTTTCTAGATGCATGTACCCAGACATGTTATGCTTCCGCTTGTTGCTTGCATGACTTGTGTGTTGAGTCATGTGACCTCTGTTTGTAATATCACACTATGTTGGCTCTTATGAGCCCTTTAATAAACACTTGAATCATAGAGTTATGTTGTGATGCCATGTTGTATCTACGCATATCGTGCATATTGTGTGTATGATTGAAATGCATTAGTATGCGTGGGATCCGACACCTAGCCGTATGCCTTTAGTAGCCTTCTTTACGTGGAAATGCCTCTTTGTGCTTCCATTGAGCCTTGGTAGCTTGCTACTACTCTGGACACATTGATTGACCGGTATGTATCCTTCTCTGCTGTCGTGTCTGTCCCTATGGGGAAATGTCTCGCAGTGTAATGGAGTCCATGTAGCCTGCTAGGACTCATCTACGTGCAGTGATGATAGTAGTGTCTCACGGCGTAATGGAGTCCCTGTAACTTGCTATGACACATCTACACTTGCTGATGACTGACACCTGCATTGTTGGTTTACGTATGCATGTCCCTGCATGGTTGTGCCACTTGGGTCTATAGCTAGTCATGTCGAACCGGGTTCTCTAACATATGGATGCTAAAGACATAATCATATACGTGAGCCAAAAGGCGCAAACAGTTCGGCCAAGGTAAGGTGTCAGCCATTGTGTACCATGCGTGAGGCCGCAAAGCTATATGATTTGTTACATGCTAGATTTGTGTGGCTTAGGATCGGGGTCCTGACAGTGTTGGTATCAGAGCTTGACTGACTGTAGGATTAGCAAGCCAAACTGGTCGATGTTGAGTCTGGCAACTCTTTGGTTATATAAGAGAATTGATTGTGGAAGGGAACGTAAGGCTCTTATTACTCCTTTCCCCATGTTATTCTGATTCTGAGTTACCTCTCCTTTTTTACGGGGATTAAGAACTAGGCTTCTTACCTATCTATGAGGATCTCGAGTTACTATTCTGTAGACTTATAAGGAATGGTTGATCTGAGTTGCATTCCAGACCTCGAGTGTTATCTGTGTAGCTTGTTAGCTCAACCAGAATCTTGAGATTGTGATATTGAGGTGTCGCGGCACCTAAATCTTTTGCAGGATGTCTCATTTCAGAGCATTCACAACCATTATGTTGTCCAATTTTCCCTAGGATTTCTATGAAGATCTAATGCTTTTGCATTCCTCTCTATCTATCTGGTATGCCACCTTGTCTAATCCTAGTTTCTCATCCTCAGGATGTCTCGCAGTACCCAAGTTGCCACTGGTCGCAAGAAGGGCGAGAGATGTGGAACCAGAGATGCTGAAGTTTTGCCAGATTCACCCTCGTTGGCACAGTTCATGCTAGACATTGAGAAGGACAAGCATGAGTCAAATCACTTGCTGACACGTATTTAGGAAAACACCGCACATTAGTGTTTTGGAACAGTGACCATCCATGACTTCATTGAGTTGTATCCACCCACCTTCCATCACTTCATTGAGCCACTGGATGCAGATGACTGGCTCCATAGCATCACCAACAAGCTGCGTTCCGGGAACGTGGTTGAGGCTGACAAGGTCACCTATGCTACATATTTCTTGGAGGGTCCTGCTAGTATATGGTGGGAGAACTACGAGACTATAATTCCAGCTGGCCAGATTCCTAACTGGGAAGAATTCACAGAGGTTTTCCGCGAGCATCATATTCCTGAGGGTCTCATGGACCGAAAGAGGGAAGATTTATGTAACCTTATCCAGGGTAAGATGGATGTAGATGCTTATAGTCGAGAGTTTGAGAACCTTGCCCGTTACTCCATAGAAGAAGTGTCCATGGATGCCAAGAAGCAAGCTAGGTTCAGGAAGGGTCTCAACCCAAAGTTGTGTCGTGATCTTCACTTGCATCATTGCGACACCTTCCAAGCTCTTGTGAACAATGCCATCAATGCAGAGACAACTCAGCTCACTTATGAAGAGTCTCGCAAGCATAACCGTGATTTGGCTTTTACCTTCGATTCTGGATCTCAAAAGGGACAGATTTGGGTTCTGAACTCATCACTTCCACCTGGATATGCACCGAGGCCATCCTATGTGTCACCTCATCCAACTCAGCCTAATGTCCCACCCAAGCTTGTTGGTTGACCGCCTGCCAATGCGGTTCCACATGAGACTTCTGTGATTTGTTACAAGTGCGGGGAACTGGGCCACGTTGCTCAAAATTGTATTCAGCCCAACATTGCTTCACCCGAGTCTGCAAAATCTGTTGGCCGTAATAAGCAACCAGTCAAGGTGATCCATGCCAAGCCAACCATCACTGAATGGGGATGTGTGAATCATGTCTCAGCCAAAGAAGCTAATGATGATCCAGATGTTCTCCTTGGAATGCTCCTTGTCAATTGTCATCCAACATCAGTTTTGTTTGATAATGGAGCATCACACTCCATTTCGGAAAGATATGCCCGGTTGCATGACATGTCCTTTTGCGATATGCCAACAACTCTTGAAATCCAGACTCTAGGGTCTAGATGGCAGACCACAAGAATAAGCCATGGAAATGAAATCCGTGTTGACAGACTTGTATTCCTTGCTTCGCTGATAGCTCTCAAGTCATCAGATATTAACATCATCTTGGGTATGGACTAGATGATAGCTCACCATGCCAATATTGATTGCTCCACTAGGTCTGTTCAGCTTACGCACCCATCTAGCAAGATAGTCCATGTTTCAACGCGAGTTGAAAAGCGTGAGCTCTATTCACTCAATGCCAACCCTCACCCTAAGCTTGAAGATATCCCGGTAGTCTGAGATTTTCCGGATGTCTTCCCAAAAGAATTGCCAGGCATTCTGCCTAACATGGACGTGGAGTTTGTGATAGACCTTATCCCAGAAATTGTTCCAATTTCGAGAAGACCTTATAAGATGGCACCCTTGGAGCTAGCCGAGCTTAAGAAACAACTTGATGCGTCCTTGCAAAAGGTTTTCATCTGACCTAGCTCTTCTCCTTGGGCTTGTGTTGTTCTCTTTGTCAAGAAGAAGGATGGAACGAATCGTATGGTTGTAGATTATCGACTTGTCAACCTGGTCACAATAAAGAATAAGTATCTGCTCCGCAGGATGAGTGATCTGTATGATCAACTTGCTGGATCTTTAGTTCTCTCCAAGATGGTTGAGGTTAGGCTACCATCAAATCAAAATCAGGAATGGGGACATTCTCAAGACGACGTTCGTCACTCGTAATGGACTGTATGAGTACATAGTCATGTGTTTTGGACTAACCAATGCTCCGGCCACATTCTCCCGTCTGATGAACTCAATCTTCATGGAGTACTTAGATAAGTTTGTCGTGTTTACCTCGATGATATTATGATTTAGTCGAAGAACGAAGAAGAGCATGTTGAGCATCTTAGACTTGTGCTAGAAAAATTCAAAGAGCATTGTCTTTATGCCAAGTTCTCCAAGTGTGAATTTTTGTTTCCAGAAGTAACCTATATGGGCCATGTGATTTCTGTTAAAGCCATAGCTATCAACCTCGAAAGAGTCCAGGACATTCTCGATTGGATTCCACCTGAAATAGTTAAGCAAGTTAGAAGTTTCCATGGTTTAGCGAGCTATTGCCGCCACTTCATTGAGAATTTCTCCAAAGTTGCCAAGCCTCTGACAGAACTCCTCAAGAAAGATAAGAAGTTTGAGTGTACCCCACAATGTGAGCACGGTTTCCAAGAACTGAAGAGACGCCTGACCTCTCCTCCCGTACTTGCGCCACCTGATTTCTCCAAGGACTTTGTCATCTATTGTGACTCTTCAAGACAAGGACTTGGATGTGTTCTTAAACAAGATCGACAGGTGATTGCCTATGCATCCCAACAGTTGCACCCACATGAGGAAAATTATCCAACACATGATTTGGAGCTTGCAGCAGTAGTCCCTGCACTCAAGGTATGGCGACATTACCTTCTTGGTAATCGTTGCGAGATTTACACCTATCACGAAAGTTTGAAGTATATCTTCACTCAACCAGATCTGAATCTCAGACGAAGACGATGTTTAGAGATGATTACGGATTACGACTTAGGAATTACTTACACCCCAAGCAAGGCCAATGTCATGGCGGATGCTTTAAGTCGTAAATCCTACTTCAACAACCTTATGCTGCAACAAGGTCAACCCCATCTTCATGAGGAATTCTACAAGCTTAACCTTCACATTATTCCTTGCGGATCCCTTTCTACCTTGGTTGCAAAACCTACTCTAGAGGATAAGATTATAACTAGCCAGCAGTATGATGCGGGTATTACCCAGATCAAGGATAACATTAAAGAAGGAATTCCTGGCAGCTTCTCCATTGATGATAGAGCTGCAGTATACTTTGGGAACCGTCTGGTAGTTCCTAAGAAGCAACAACTTTGAGAGTTGATCCTTAAGGAGGCTCATGAATCTCCTCTCACAATTCACCCTGGCAGCACCAACATGTATCAGGACCTACGCCAAAGGTTCCGGTAGACTAGAATGAAAAGAGAAATCGCTCAATTCATTGCTAATTGTTATGTTTGTTGTCACGTCAAGGCAGAGCATTAGAGGCCTATTGGCACCCTTCAGCCCTTAGCTATTCCTGAATGGAAATGTGACAAGGCTGAAGTGGACTTCATCACCGGATATCCCAAGACCAAGAAAGGAAATAATGCAATCTTTGTGGTTATTGATCGCCTTTCCAAAGTGGCTCATTTCCTTCCTGTCGGAGAGAGTATCATTGCGAGTCAGTTGGCTGATTTATATATCTCTCGAATAGTGTCTCTGCATGGTGTTCCATTAGAGATCAATTTAGACCGTGGAAAACTTTTCACCTCTCGATTTTGGGAAAGTTTCCAAAATGCTATGGGAACTCATCTCTCCTTTAGCACTTCTTTTCACCCTCAGTCAAGTGGTTAGGTTGAAAGAGTCAATCAGATCCTCGAAGACATGATCAGAGCTTGTGTCATATCCTTCAGGATGAATTGGGAGAAGTGTCTTTCGTTTGCTGAATTTGATTATAACAACAACTACCAATCTAGTCTGGGCAAAAATTCTTTTGAAGTTCTTTAGGGACGAAGATGTCGGACACCTTTGAACTGGTCAGAAACCGGTGAGGGACAATTCTTTGGAACAGACATGATCCAGGAAGTAGAAGAGCAAGTTTCCGTTATCCGTGAGAATCTTAAGACAGACCAATCTCATCAGAAGAGCTAGTATGATCACCATCATAAGGAAGTAACTTATCAGGTGGACGAAAAGGCTTACCTTCGGGTTACTCCTCTGAAGGGTACCCATTGCTTTGGTATCAAGGGCAAGTTGGCTCCTCGTTACATTGGTCCTTTTGGCATTCTGGCTAAACAAGGAGAGGTTGCCTACCAATTGGAACTGCCCCTGCATCTTTCCAAAGTTCTTGATGTCTTCCACGTTTCTCAACTCAAGCGTTGCTTCAAGGATTCTATCCGTGAAGTGGACCATGAAACACTTGATCTTCAAGACGATCTTTCACACCGAGAACATCCTGTTCGTATTCTCGATCAAGCTGAGCATGTCACCCGGCGTCGGAATATCAAGTTTCTTAAGGTTCAGTTGTCCCATCATTCTAAGAATGAAGCTACCTGGGAGCATGAAGATCGTCTTCAACTTGAACACCCCGCCCTCTTCCCAACGACTTCTGAATCTCGGGGCGTGATTTTTTTAAGTTGGGGTGAGTTGTCACATCCCTAGTTTCAGCATGCACTTAGGTTCATGTTTGAGTTTGCATCATGTTTACTTTTCCTTAAACCTGAAATGGGAATGATTAAAACCCTAGAACTATTTGAATTCAAATAGGTTCACCTAATATGATTTTCAATAAACTAGACTGGCCCTTAGAAAATGTTCCTCATCTCTAGAAAAATGTGGAAACATCAACGAGTGGTGATTAAGATTTTTCAGAGTCATTTTTGTTTATTGAACTAAATCAATAAGTGTTTGAATTGGGGATATAAAATCCTATAAATAAGTTTATAACTCCAATAATTCTGAAACTTTTTATGTGGCTCTGGTATTTTTATATATAACCACGTATTTATTTTAAAAATTAACAAAATTGATTTGGTATATTTACTAAATCGGAAACCTATTAAAATTAGTAGAAAACAAAAAAAGGAAAAGGAAGAGGCTTACTTGGGCCTTACGTGCTGAAGATGCGGCCCAACCCAGGGGCAGGGTCGTCTTCCACCTCTACTAGTAGGCAGAGGGGAAGGCGAGCATGACGAGCCACCACGCCAGCTCCTGCATCGCAGTGGCGGCCTCCCTCCATCCCTATCCGCTTAGACGACCACTTGGACCCCCTCGAGCCCATTCCTCCCCCTGCTGCTCTCTTCCTTTCCTTTGCTCTCTCCCTCGCCGGCCAAATGGCTCTATCACCATCACCACCGCTGCCCGCGTAGCTCGGGCCTGCCCCTCGTCCATCAAGCGCACCTCCAAGATCCAACATGACCCCCTCGACCACCTCGTGGAGCCAGGCGTCGCCAGGAGCACCACAACACCGAAGTTGCCGCCATCTTCTCCACCTCCGGCCGTAACTCCCCATCGACGATTCGCCGCCTCCGGTTCCTCCATAAGCCCACCAAGCCTGCCGTCCGACACGCCGTGAGCCTCTCCATCGAACCCCTCTGTGCCCCGTATGTTTAAGCCACTATAGCCGCCGCTTCCTCGTCAACCGAGCTCCGGTCGTCGCGAGCGAGCTCGTTGCCGCCAGCTCCGGTCGCCCCTTGCCTCCCCATGAGTCCCATGAGATGCGGGCCAGCACGGGTTGCACCCTAGTGGCCTCGGCCGCTGCTCCCGTGGCCCAAAGCATGGATTCCGTCGCGAGCTGTGGTCGCCGGCGTTGAGCCTCGCCTGTGAGACGCTGACTGGTGGGGCCAAGCTATCAGGTGATTATCTCCAATACAATCCCTCTCTCTCGCTCTTGCTCTCATTTATTGCATTAGGACAATACGATTCAACTTTTACTTGTTTCGGTAGTTGAACCCATTACTCTGCATGACCTGCCATTGTCACGGTAAATAGCTGAACCAAGCAACCTAGCATACCTGGTAGATGATTGAGCTATGTTGTGCCTTTACCTTGCTATGCTTGCTATGCTTAGAGTTGTGTCAGGTCTGATTCATCTAGGTGATGAACCAGAGTGAACTGAATGTGTTCTGATGATGAGAGTTAAGTGTTGAACTTGATTTGGTAAAGGTAGCGATGAGAGGCCATGTAGGAATACATGGTGGGTTGTCTCATTGGGACCGTCCTTAAGAACCGAGTCATGTGTATGTTATCCAAGATTAGCTACTAGTGCACATTGGGATCCTTAATTGACTCTCTCGACTTATTAATCACCCCGACCTCTGTCTAGGAGTTGCAACTAGTTTCTGGTGTTTGTAGGTCGTGCTAGTAGTCTATCGAGTGGCACTCCGTACAGGTGGGCTTAGGACAGACTAGGCACCATGGCCCGGTGTACCAAGCGTAGAACCATCCGTCGAGGTGGGCTTGGGAACCCTGCACACATCGTTTGGGGCCATAGAGGAAACTTCAACCGGACTTCCTTGCAGGTTCAGTCTGAAATAGGCGATAAACCAAGACTAGAGTCTTGTGTGATTAACGGTCGTGGCTGACTCCCTCGCTGGGCTTCTGCTTGAACGTTTTTGAGGTGCCTTTTTACATGCACATAGCGATAAGTGGCGGGAGCATGTGTGAGGAAGTACACCCTTGCAGGGTAATCATCTATTCGAATAGCCGCGTTCGGGAATATGGAATACTTGGAGACTTATATGGTTCATAGAAAATTTTAATGGTTACTCATAAAAGCTTCAAGACAAGTGTGAGTACCATGGATGGCACTCTCGTAGGAAGACGAGAGCGGATCCATGATAGTGTATTGTTGTGGTGTTAGTGGACTCCTGTGCGCCTTCTCATATTATTAAACTGCTGGTAGTCGTAGTAAATGATAGCCACTGAGTCAGAGCTGGCTTGCTGCATTGAACCCCACAACTCCCTTTGTTGATACTGATGCATATGTAGTTAGTTCTGATGTAAGTCTTGCTGAGTACCTCTGTACCCATTGTTGCTTAATTATG
The DNA here is from genome assembly GCA_022496015.1 of Hordeum marinum. Taxonomy (NCBI): domain Eukaryota; kingdom Viridiplantae; phylum Streptophyta; class Magnoliopsida; order Poales; family Poaceae; genus Hordeum; species Hordeum marinum. The sequence continues at coordinate 210,960,176 of CM039672.1, read as the reverse complement.
TTTTTGCAGAGGAGACTCCAGTCTTGCTAGTGGTTTCTACGATAAGATCGATGTTGACCGAGTATCTTAGGAATCCCAAACAGAGGTCTGGTTCCTATGGAGAGTCTTGTAGATAGACATGCTCCCTCAGCCTTCTTCTTCTCTAGATGTATGTACCCAGACATGTTATGCTTCTGCTTGTTGCTTGTATGACTTGTGTGTTGGGTCATGTGAACCCTGCTTGTAATATCACACCATGTTGGCTCTTATGAGCCCTTTAACAAACACTTGAATCATAGTGTTATGTTGTGATGCCATGTTGTATCGACGCATATCGTGCATATTGCGTGTATGATTGAAATGCATTGCTATGCGTGGGATTCGACACCTAGCCGTATGCCTTTAGTAGACTTCTTTACAGGGAAATGCCTCTTTGTGCTTCCACTAAGCCTTGGTAGCTTGCTACTCCTCCGGACACATTGATTGACCGACATGTATCCTTATTTGCTATTGTGTCTTTCCCTACTAGGAAATGTCTCGTAGTGTAATGGAGTCCATGTAGCCTGCTAGGACTCGTCTACGTGTAGTGATGATAGGAACGTCTCACGGCGTAATGGATTCCCTGTAGCTTGCTATGACTCGTCTACACACGCTGATGACTGACACATGCATTGTTGGGTTACGTATGCCTGTGCCTGTACGGCTGTGCCACCTGGGTCTATAGCTAGTCATGTCGACCCGGGTTCTCTAACATATGGATGCTAGAGACATAATCATATACATGAGCCAAAAGGCGCAAACGGTCCGGCCAAGGTAAAGTGGCAGCTGTTGTGTATCATGCGTGAGGCCGTGAAGCTACATGATGTGTTACATGCTAGATCTGTGTGGCTTAGGATCGGGGTCCCGACATGAACAAACCATGCACAGGAGACGAAGTTAAAAACACAATGTTCAACATAGGCGATCTCAAAGCCCGAGATCCTGATGACTTACATGTTGTTTTTTATAAGAGGTTTTGGCACATAATTGACGAGGACTTGATTGATGAAGTTTTACTTGATGTAAATTCTTGGAATATCCCCAAGGGGTGGAACAACACAATTATTATGCTCATCTCGAAAATTGAAAACCCAGAAGTTATGACTCATTTCCACCTGAGTAGCTTATGTAATGTGGTCTACAAGGTGATTTCAAAACTGCATGTAAACCGGCTGAAATATATTTTATCTGAGACCATCTCCCGAAATCAAAGTGCTTTCGTTCCTGGGTGGCTTATCACTGATAACTTTCTAGTAGATTTTGAGTCATGTCATGCAATCAAGAGGAAGACAACCGATAAATATGGCACTTGTGCGGCGAAGCTTGATATGCACAAGGCATACGATCGGGTGGAGTGGACTTTCTTGGAGGCAACTTTGCTACGACTGGGGTTTACGGAAGATTGGGTATCCCTTATTTTGGAGTGTGTCAAATTGGTGAAATACTAGGTATGGGTGAATAATGGGTTAACTGGCTATTTTATTCCTTCTAGGGGCCTACGACAGGGTGACCCTCTTCATCGTATTTATTCTTGCTATGTGTCGAGGGCCTATCAAGCCTAATTTTGCAAGAGGAGGAGGCTAGAAATTTATTGGGAGTCAAGGTGTGCCGTGATGCCCCCTTGGTCTCCCTGTTGGAAATATGCCCTAGAGGCAATAATAAAATGGTTATTATTGTATTTCCTTGTTCATGATAATTGTCTATTGTTCATGCTATAATTGTGTTGACCGGAAACCATAATACATGTGTGAATACATAGACCACAACATGTCCCTAGTGAGCCTCTAGTTGACTAGCTCGTTGATCAATAGATGGTCACGGTTTCATGGCCATGGACATTGGATGTCATTGATAACGGGATCACATCATTAGGAGAATGATGTGATGGACAAGACCCAATTCTAAGCATAGCACAAGATCGTGTAGTTCGTTTGCTAAAGCTTTTCAATGTCAAGTATCGTTTCCTTAGACCATGAGATTGTGCAACTCCCGGATACCGTAGGAATGCTTTGGGTGTGCCAAACGTCACAACGTAACTGGGTGGCTATAAAGGTGCACTACGGGTATCTCCGAAAGTATCTGTTGGGTTGGCATGAATCGAGACTGGGATTTGTCACTCCGTGTGACGGAGAGGTATCTCTGGGCCCACTCGGTAAGACATCATCATTATGAGCTCAATGTGACTAAGGAGTTAGTCACGGGATGATGTATTACGGAACGAGTAAAGAGACTTGCCGGTAACGAGATTGAACAAGGTATGGGGATACCGACGATCGAATCTCGGGCAAGTATCATACCGATAGACAAAGGGAATTGTATACGGGATTGATTGAATCCTTGACATCGTGGTTCATCCGATGAGATCATCGTGGAGTACGTGGGAGCCAACATGGGTATCCAGATCCCGCTGTTGGTTATTGACCGGAGAGGTGTCTCGGTCATGTCTACGTGTCTCCCGAACCCGTAGGGTCTACACACTTAAGGTTCGGTGACGCTAGGGTTATAGGGAAAAGGTATACGTGATTACCGAAGGTTGTTCGGAGTCCCGGATGAGATCCCGGACGTCACGAGTAGCTCCGGAATGGTCCGGAGGTAAAGATTGATATATAGGAAGTCCAGTTTTGGTCACCGGAAAGTTTTCGGGCTCATCGGTAGTGTACCGGGAGTGCCGGGAGGGTGCCGGATAACCCCCGGGAGGGGTGTGACGACCAAAGGACCACATGGGCTGTTAGATAAAGTGTGCCAGCCCTTATTGGGCTGGGCAAGACTTTTGCTAAAGGCCCATGCGGCTGGAGATAAGGAGATAAGGCAAAAAGGATTTAAAAGGAGGAGATCCACCTCCCTTGTGGGAGGTGGACTCTCCCTTTAATTCGGCCGGCCATCTCCTCTTTGGAGTAGAGGCCAAGCCAGCCCTCCACGTCCCTCCTCCTATATATACTTGAGGTTTTGGATGTTTTGAGACAATATTTGATCTCTCTCTCTCACGGCGAAGCCCTACCTCTCTTCTTCCTCCTCCGCAGCGCTTAGGCGAAGCCCTGTCGGAATACCTTGCTACTCCACCACCACCACGCCGTCGTGCTGCTGTTGGAGCCCTTCCCCAACCTCTCCTTCCTCCTTGCTGGATCAAGGTGTTGGAGACGTCACCGGGCTGCACGTGTGTTGAACGCGGAGGTGCCGTCCGTTCGGCACTTGATCGGATCTACCGCGATCTGAATCGCTGCGAGTACGACTCCATCAACCGCGTTCTTGTAACGCTTCCGCTTAGCGATCTTCAAAGGTATGAAGATGCAATCTCTCCCCTCTCGTTGCTGGTTTCTCCATAGATAGATCTTGGTGAACGTAGGAAAATTTTGATTTACTACTACGTCTCCCAACAGTGGCATCATGAGCTAGGTCTATGCGTAGAATCTATGCACGAGTAGAACACAAAGCAGTTGTGGGCGTCGAGTTTGTTAATTTGCTTGCCGCTACTAGTCTTATCTTGATTCGGCGGTATTGTGGGATGAAGCGGCCCGGACCAACTTTACACGTACGCTTACGTGAGACCGGTTCCACCGCCTGACATGCACTAGATGCATAAGGTGGCTAGCGGGTGTCTGTCTCTCCTACCTTAGTCGGATCGGATTCGATGAAAAGGGTCCTTATGAAGGGTAAATAGCAATTGGCAAATCACGTTGTGGTGTTGATGTAGGTAAGAAACGTTCTTGCTAGTAACCTATAGCAGCCACGTAAAAACTTGCAACTACAAATTAGAGGACGTCTAACTTGTTTTTGCAGCATGTGCCTTGTGATGTGATATGGCCAAAGGATGTGATGTGATGCATTGTGATGTATGAATTGATCATGTTCTTGTAATAGGATTCACGACTTGCATGTCGATGATTATGACAACCGGCAGGAGCCATAGGAGTTGTCTTATTTATTGTATGACCTGCGTGTCAATCATAAACGCCATGTAATTACTTTACTTTATTGCTAAGCGTTAGCCATAGTAGTAGAAGTAATAGTTGGCGAGACAACTTCATGAAGACACAATGATGGAGATCATGATGATGGAGATCATGGTGTCGTGCCGGTGACAGTGATGATCATGGTGCCCCGAAGATGGAGATCATAGGAGCAAAATGATATTGGCCATATCATGTCACTATATTGATTGCATGTGATGTTTATCATGTTTACATCTTATTTGCATAGAACGACGGTAGTAAATAAGATGATCTCTCAATAAAATTTCAAGAAAGGTGTTCACCCTAACTGTGCACCGTTGCTAAGGATCGTCGTTCCGAAGCACCACGTGATGATCGGGTGTGATAGGTTCTAACGTTCGCATACAACGGGTGTAAGCCAGATTTACACATGCGAAACACTTAGGTTGACTTGACGAGCCTAGCATGTACAGACATGGCCTCGGAACACGGAAGACCGAAAGGTCGAACATGAGTCGTATAGAAGATACGATCAACATAGAGATGTTCACCATGGATGACTAGTCCGTCTCACGTGATGATCGGACACGGGCTAGTTGACATGGATCATGTATCACTTGGAAGACTAGAGAGATGTCTATCTAAGTGGGAGTTCATTAATAATTTGATTAAATGAACTTAATTATCATGAACTTAGTCTAAAAATGTCCTTGCAAATTATGTCGTAGATAGCTCGCGCTGTAGCTCCCCAGTTTTATTGATACTATCCTAGAGAAAAGTAAGTTGAAAGTTGATGGTAGCAATAATGCGGACTGGGTCCGTGATCTGAGGATTGTCCTCATTGCTGCACAGAAAGCTTATGTTTTTGATGTACCGCTAACTGCATCACTCCCTCAAGCGTTGTCTGTAGATGTTGTGAACATATGACAGGCACTTTTTGATGACTACGTGATAGTTCAGTGCATCATGCATTACGGCTTAGAATTGACGCTTCAAAATGTTTTGAACGTCACAGAACATATGAGATGTTCTAGGAGCTGAGATTGTGATCTCAAGCTCGTGCCTATGTTGAGAGGTATGAGACCTCCAACAAGATTCTTTGCCTGCAAGATAAAGGAGAATAGCTTAATCGGTGAGCGTGTTCTCAGATTGTCTGGGTGCTACAATCACTTGAATCAAGTGGGAGTTAATCTTCCAGATGAGATAGTGATTAATGCAGTTCTCCAAGTCACTGCCACCAAGCTACTAGAGCTTCGTGATGAACTATAACATGCCAGGGATGGATAAGATGATCCCTGAGTTGTTCGTGATGTTTGACACCACGAAGGTAGAAATCAATAAGGAGCATCAAGTGTTGATGGTTAAGTGAAAACCACTAGTTTCAAAAGGGGCAAGGGCAAGAAGGGAAAAACTTCAGGAATGGCAAGCCAGTTGTTGCTCTAGTGAAGAAACCCAAGGTTGAGCCCGAACCCGAGACTAAGTGCTTCTGTTATGAGGAGAATGTTCGCTGAAGCGGAAAAACCCTAGATGATTGGTAGATAAGAAGGCTGGTAATGTCAATGGAAGTATATTTGATATACGTGTTAGTGATGTGTACCTTGCTGGTACTCCTAGTAGCACCTGGGTATTAGATACCGGTTTGGTTCCTAAGTGTTAGCAACTCGAAATAAAAGCTACGGAGTAAATGGAGACTAGCTAGGTGAAAGGTGACGATGTGTGTTGGAAGTATTTCCAAGATTGATGTGATCACCATCGCACGCTCTCTCTACCTTCAGGATTTGTGATAAACCTAAATAAATGTTATTTGGTGTTTGCGTTGAGCATAAACGTGATTAGATCATGATTAGTGCGATACGGTTATTCATATAAGTTAGAGAATAATGGTTATTCTGTTTACATGGATAATGCCTTCAATGGTCATGCACCCACTCGAAATGGTTTATCGAATCATGATCGTAGTAGTACACATATTCATAACATTGGTACCAAAAGATACAAAGTTAATAATGATAGTACCACATGCTTGTGGCACTGCCACGTAATGTCATATTGGTATAAATCGCATGAAGAAACTCCATGATGATGGATGTTTTTTGACTCACTCGATTTCGAATCGGTTGAGACATGCGAGCCATGCCTCTTGGGCAAGATGACTGAGACCCCGTCATCCAATATGATGGAGCGGGCAAGTGGCTTATTGGAATTAATACATGTTGATGTATGTGGTCCAATGAGTGTTGAAACACACAGTGGATATCGTTGTTTTTCTTTACCTTCACTGATGATTTGAGTAAATATGGGGATATTTACTTAATGAAACACGAATCTGAAATGTTTGAAAGGTTCAAGGAGTTTCAGAGTGAAGTTAAAGATCATCGTGACAAGAAGATAAATGTCTATGATATGATCATGGAGGTGAATATCTAAGTTACGAGTTTGGTATGCAATTTTAGACAATGTGGAAATTGTTTCACAGCTCACGCCTCCTGGAACACCATAGTGTGATGGTGTGTTCGAACGTCGTAGTCGTGCTCTATTGGATATAGTGAGTACTATGATGTCTCTTATCGTTTTACCACTATCGTTATGGGGTTATGCATTAAAGACAAATCCATTCACTTTAACAGGGCACCATCTAAGTCTGTTGAGATGACACCGTGAGAATTATGGTTTGACAGAAGCCTAAGCTGTCATTTCTTAATGTTTGGGGCTGCGACGCTTATGTGAAAATGGGTTTTTCACCTAGCGAGCTCGAACTCAAAGCAGACAAATGCATCTTCATAGAATACCCTAATGACACATTGGGTATACCTTCTATCTCAGATCCAAGCGCAAAAGGTGTTTGTTGCTAAGAACGGGTCCTTTTTGAGAAAGAGTTTCTCTCGAAAGAATTGAGTGGGAGGAAGATAGAACTTGATAAGGTTGTTGAACCTTTGTTTCAACCAGAGAATAGCGCAACACAGAAAGATGTTTCTGTAGAGCCTACTTAGTTGAAAAGGAAGTTAATGATGATGATCATGAAGCTTCGGATCAAGTCACTATCGAACCTCGTAGGTCGACAAGGACGCGTACTGCTCCTGAGTAGTACGACAACCCTGTCTTGGAAATCATGTTGTTGGACAACGATGAACCTACGAACTATGGAGAAGCGATGGTGGGCCCGGATTCCAACAAATGGCTAGGAGCCATGAAATCCGAGAAAGGATCCATGTATGAAAACCAAGTATGGACTTTGGTAGACTTGCCTGTTGAATGGCGGGTCATTGAGTACAAATGGACCTTTGAGATAAACATAGACGCTAATGGTGAAATGTCACCGTTTATAAAGCTCGACTTGTCGCAAAGAAGTTTCCGCCAAGTTCAAGGAGTTGACTGCAATGAGATTGTCTCATCTGTAGCGATGCTAAAAGTCTATTAAAATTTTGTTAGCAGTTGCTGCATTTTTCGATTATGAAATCTGGCAGATGGATGACAAAACAAGGTTTCCGTAATGGTTTCTGTGAGGAAGAGTTGTATGTGATACAACCAGAAGGTTTTGTCAATCCTAAGGATGCTAATAATATGCAAACTCCAGCGATCCTTCTATGGACTGGAGCAAGCATCTCGGAGTTGGAATATATGCTTTGATGAGGTGATCAAAGTGTTTAAGTTTATACAAAGTTTATGAGAAACTTGTATTTGCAAGAAAGTGAGTGGGAGCACTATGGAATTTCTTATAAGAATATGTAGTTGACATATTATTGATCGGAAATGATGTAGAATTTCTGGAAGAGCATGAAGGGTTGTTTGAAAAGTTTTGTTTTTCAAAGGAAGACCCAGATAAAGCTACTATTTTATTGAGGATCAAGATCTATAGGGATAGATCTATTCGCTTGATAAGTTTTTTCGACGAAGACATACCTTGACAAGTTTTTGAAGGAGTTCAAAATAGATGGGTCAAAGAAGGAGTTCTTGACTGTATTGTAAGGTGTGAAATTGAGTAAGACTCAATACCCGACCACGGCAGAAGATAAAGAAGAGATGAGTGTCATCTCCTATGCTTTAGCCATAGGCTCTATATAGTATGCCATGCTGTGTACCGCACCTGTGTGTGCCTTGCCATGAGTCTGTCAAGGGGTACAAGAGTAATCCAAGAGTGGATCACTAGACAGCGGTCAAAGTTAGCCTTAGTAACTTGAGAACTAAGGAAATATTTCTCGATTATGGAGGTGATAAAGAGTTCATCGTAAAGTGTTACGATGATGCAAGCTTTAAAACCAATCCGGATGACTCTTAGTAGAAATCCAGCTACGTATAGTGGAGCAGCCATTTGGAATAGCTCCAAGTGGAGCATGGGAGTAGTATCTACAAATATGACATGGAAAGTTTGTAAGGTACACACGGATCTGAATGTCGCAGACCCGTTGACTAAAACCTCTTTCACGAGCAGGACATGAACAAACCCCAGAACTTATTGGGTGTTAATCACATGATGATATGATCACATGGTGATGTAAGTGTTAATCACATGGTGATGTGAACTAGATTATTGACTCTAGTGCAAGTGGGAGACTGTTGGAAATATGCCCTAGAGGCAATAATAAAATGGTTATTATTGTATTTCCTTGTTCATGATAATTGTCTATTGTTCATGCTATAATTGTGTTGACCGGAAACCATAATACATGTGTGAATACATAGACCACAACATGTCCCTAGTGAGCCTCTAGTTGACTAGCTCGTTGATCAATAGATGGTCACGGTTTCATGGCCATGGACATTGGATGTCATTGATAACGGGATCACATCATTAGGAGAATGATGTGATGGACAAGACCCAATTCTAAGCATAGCACAAGATCGTGTAGTTCGTTTGCTAAAGCTTTTCAATGTCAAGTATCGTTTCCTTAGACCATGAGATTGTGCAACTCCCGGATACCGTAGGAATGCTTTGGGTGTGCCAAACGTCACAACGTAACTGGGTGGCTATAAAGGTGCACTACGGGTATCTCCGAAAGTATCTGTTGGGTTGGCATGAATCGAGACTGGGATTTGTCACTCCGTGTGACGGAGAGGTATCTCTGGGCCCACTCGGTAAGACATCATCATTATGAGCTCAATGTGACTAAGGAGTTAGTCACGGGATGATGTATTACGGAACGAGTAAAGAGACTTGCCGGTAACGAGATTGAACAAGGTATGGGGATACCGACGATCGAATCTCGGGCAAGTATCATACCGATAGACAAAGGAATTGTATACGGGATTGATTGAATCCTTGACATCGTGGTTCATCCGATGAGATCATCGTGGAGTACGTGGGAGCCAACATGGGTATCCAGATCCCGCTGTTGGTTATTGACCGGAGAGGTGTCTCGGTCATGTCTACGTGTCTCCCGAACCCGTAGGGTCTACACACTTAAGGTTCGGTGACGCTAGGGTTATAGGGAAAAGGTATACGTGATTACCGAAGGTTGTTCGGAGTCCCGGATGAGATCCCGGATGTCACGAGGAGCTCCGGAATGGTCCGGAGGTAAAGATTGATATATAGGAAGTCCAGTTTTGGTCACCGGAAAGTTTTCGGGCTCATCGGTAGTGTACCGGGAGTGCCGGGAGGGTGCCGGATAACCCCCGGGAGGGGTGTGACGACCAAAGGACCACATGGGCTGTTAGATAAAGTGTGCCAGCCCTTATTGGGCTGGGCAAGACTTTTGCTAAAGGCCCATGCGGCTGGAGATAAGGAGATAAGGCAAAAAGGATTTAAAAGGAGGAGATCCACCTCCCTTGTGGGAGGTGGACTCTCCCTTTAATTCGGCCGGCCATCTCCTCTTTGGAGTAGAGGCCAAGCCAGCCCTCCACGTCCCTCCTCCTATATATACTTGAGGTTTTGGATGTTTTGAGACAAGATTTGATCTCTCTCTCTCACGGCGAAGCCCTACCTCTCTTCTTCCTCCTCCGCAGCGCTTAGGCGAAGCCCTGTCGGAATACCTTGCTACTCCACCACCACCACGCCGTCGTGCTGCTGTTGGAGCCCTTCCCCAACCTCTCCTTCCTCCTTGCTGGATCAAGGTGTTGGAGACGTCACCGGGCTGCACGTGTGTTGAACGCGGAGGTGCCGTCCGTTCGGCACTTGATCGGATCTACCGCGATCTGAATCGCTGCGAGTACGACTCCATCAACCGCGTTCTTGTAACGCTTCCGCTTAGCGATCTTCAAAGGTATGAAGATGCAATCTCTCCCCTCTCGTTGCTGGTTTCTCCATAGATAGATCTTGGTGAACGTAGGAAAATTTTGATTTACTACTACGTCTCCCAACACTCCCACCTTCTGTTTGCGGAAGACTCACTAATTCTCATGCGAGTCGGTGCCACTAATGCAACCAGCCTTTGAAGAGAACTTAATGATTATTGTGCTGCTTCTAGCCAAATGGTGAGTGAGGCTAAACCCGTATTTTTTCCAGTCAAAGCACTCCTGTTGATACAAGAGTGTAAGTATGAACCTCACTTAATATCATGGCAGAAGCAATCACAGATAAATATCTGGGGATACCACCAATTGTGGGAGTGGACAAATCAGATTGCTTTCAACCTCTCATAGATAGAGTGTTAAGCGGAATACGAGGGTGGAAGGAGAAACTACTATATGTTAGTGGGAGGGAAGTCCTACTAAAGGCAACAATACAAGCTATTCCCTCATATGCTGTGTCACTGTTCAAACTTCCCAAACAGGTGTGCAACAGTATGACCACCGCCATGTCTAAATATTGGTGGGGTGATGACAACCTGAAAAAACATATGCATTGATTCGCGTGGTGGAAGAGGTGTGTTCCAAAGGATAAAGGTGGTATGGGCTTTCAGGACTTTCACCGCTTTAACTTTGCTCTTCTTGCAAAATAGTGCTGGTGGCTTTTGTGTGAACCAGAATCATTATGTGCTAGAGTATTGAAAGCAAAATATTTTCCTGATGGTGACCTTCTAAACTTTAGTTTTAAGAAGGGTTGTGATATGTCTCCAACGTATCTACTTTTCCAAACTCTTTTGCCTTTGTTTTGGACTCTAATTTGCATGATTTGAATGGAACTAACCCGGACTGATGCTGTTTTCAGCAGAATTGCCTTGGTGTTATTTTGTGCAGAAATAAAAGTTCTCGGATCATCCTAAAAATTTACGGAGAATATTTTTGGAATTAATAAAAAATATTGGCGCAAGAATTAACCAGAGGGGGGCCACCAGCCGGCCACAAGCCTGCTAGCCGTGGCCACCCCCCTAGTCGCGCCGGGTAGGCTTGTGGGTCCCTCGTGGCTCCTCCGACCTCCTCTCCAGATCCATATAAGCCTATTTGTCGAGAGAAAAATCAAGGAGAAGAGTTCATCATGTTTCACAATACGGAGCCGCCGCCATCGCCTATTCTTCCCCGGGAGACCAGATCTGGAGTCCGTTTTGGGCTCTAGAAAGGGGAAATCGACGCCTTCGTCATCACCAACCATCCTTCATAACCAATTCCATGATGCTCCCCACTGTTCGTGAGTAATCTCATCGTAGGATTTCTGGACGGTGATGAGTTGGATGAGATTTATCATGTAATCGAGTTAGTTTGGTTAGGGTTTGATCCCTAGTATCCACTATGTTGTGAGATTGATGTTGCTATGACTTTGCTATGCTTAATGCTTGTCACTAGGGCCCGAGTGCCATGATTTCAAATCTGAACCTATTATGTTTTCATGAATATATGTGTGTTCTTGATCCTATCTTGCTAGTTGTAGACACCTATTACGAGTTATGATCCGCATCCCCCAGGGTGACAATAACTGGGATTCTTTCCGGTGATTACCGTAGTTTGAGGAGTTCATGTATTCACTAAGTGCTAATGCTTTGGTCCGGTTCTCTATTAAAAGGAGGCCTTAATATCCCTTAGTTTCCAATAGGACCCCGCTGCCACGGGAAGGTAGGACAAAAGATGTCATGCAAGTTCTTTTCCATAAGCATGTATGACTATATATGGAATACATGCCTACATTACATTGATGAATTGGAGCTAGTTCTATGTCACACTATGTTATAACTGTTGCATGATGAATGCCATCCGACATAATTATCCATCACTGATCCATTGCCTATGAGCTTTTCATATATTGATCCTCGCTCAGTTACTTTTCCGTTGTTACTGTTACAATCACTACAAAACTGCTACTATCACTTTGCCACCGTTGCCGTTACTACCATATTCTTTGGCTCTCCTTGTGTCGAATCAATAAATTTGGGTTGAATACTCTACCCTCGAAAACAGTTGCGATCCCCTATACTTGTGAGTTATCAAGACCTTTTTCTGGAGCAGTTGCCGGGGGGCATATCTTTATTCTCTTAGTCACTTGGGATATATATCTGTTGATCACTACGAAGAATCTGAAAGACCCAAAAACCAAGATCTATCCCTCTACTATGAGGGGAGGTAAGGAACTGCCATCTAGCTATGCACTTGATTCACCTTCTGTTATGAGTAAGTTTGCGACACCACCACCTGCTAGTAATTCTGATATGTCGCAAGTAATTGATGATGCTACTTCTGCTATGCATGATGCATGTGATAATACTTTGTTTGTTGATACTGTGCCACTGGGTGAATTTCTTGATGAACAAATTGCTAGAGCTAACGCTAAAATTGATAAATATTTCTGAATTTGATGAAATTATTGAAACTGAACACTATGATTCACCTGCTAGACTTAGCTCTCCTAGATATGAATTTCCTGATATACCTGAGGGTTATGTTATGGAAGGACAGGTAGCTAGGGACTTTATTGCTTGTCAGGATAGAGATGATCTTAAGAAATTGCTTCACAAGTGGAAGGAAAAATTTCTAAATGCTAGAATGCAATATGATCCTAAGTTTGCTACTTCACCCATCTTTGTTACTGATAAGGATTATGAATTATCTGTCAATCCTGAGTTAATTACTTTGGTTGAATCTGATCCTGTCCATGGTTATGAATCTGAAACCGTTGTGGCACATCTTACCAAATTGAATGATATAGCCACCCTATTTACTCACGAGGAAAAAATTCACTATTACTATATTCTTAAGTTGTTTCCTTTCTCATTAAAGGGTGATGCTAAGAAATGGTTTAATTCTCTTGCTCCTGGTTGTGTGCGTAGTCCCGAGGACATGGTTTATTACTTCTCTAAAAAATATTTTCCTGCCCATAAGAAACAAGCTGCCTTGCAGGAAATATTTAACTTTGTGCAAATTGAAGAAGAGAGTCTCCCACAAGCTTGGGGGAGGCTTATCCAATTAATTTATGCTTTGCCTGATCATCCTCTCAAGAAAAATGAAATACTTGACATCTTTTATAATGGACTAACCGATGCTTCTAGGGACTACCTAGATAGTTGTGCTGGTTGTGTTTTCAGGGAACGAATTGTTGAGAAAGCTGAATTACTATTGAATAATATATTGAGCAATGATAATGATTGTACTATTCCTGAACCACCTCCAAAGCCAACTCCGAAGAAAAGAGGTATTCTATTCCCCAGTCCTGAAGATATGCAAGAGGCAAAGAAATCTATGAAAGAAAAGGGTATTAAAGCTGAAGATGTTAAGAATCTACCACCTATTGAAGAAATACATGGTGTTGATAACCCGACATAGGTAGTAGAGGTAAATTCTCTCAGAAGATTTGATGAAATAGATATCCCGATAATAAACCTGCTGGCCAATGCTTGGATGAATTTGATAATTTTATTATGAAGCAAGAGAATTTCAATGCCTATGGTAGTAGACAATTGAAACAACATAATGCTTATATGCTTGATCGCTTGGGTGATTATTTGAGTAGAACTGTCAATGATCTTAAGCTTATTAGTAAACATGCTTCCATGGTAACCACTCAAGTAGAACAAGTACTTAAGGCTCTAAATGATTTGCTTAATGAGATGAATAGTAAAGACAATGATCATTCTATTAAAGTTGTGACTAGAGGTGGTAGAATGACTCCGGAACCTTTGTATCCTGAGGGCCATCCTAGGAGAATTGAGCAAGATTCTCAGAGAGCTAATACTGATGCACCTATTCCTTCCAATAAGAGTAGGAAAAAGAATGATGATAGTACTTTGCATGCTGCTAGTGAACTTGTTATAGATACATCTGAGAATCCAAATGATATTTCTATTTTTGATGGTGAGACACAATCTAGTGATGAACATGGGCCTAGTGATAACATTAATAATGATGTCCATGCTGATGCTCAACCTAGTAATGATAATGATGTGGAGATTGAACCTGCTGATGATATTGATAATCCACAACCTAAGAATAAAACATACAATAAAAGAGACTCCATTGCTAGGAAACATGGTAGAGAAAGAGAACCATGGGTTCAGAAACCCATGCCCTTTCCTCCTAAACCATCCAAGAAAAGGATGATGGGGACTTTGAGCGCTTCGCTAAAATGCTTAGACCTGTCTTTTTACGTATGCGCTTGACTGATATTTTGAAAATGCCTCCTTATGCTAAGTATATGAAAGATATTGTGACAAATAAAATAAAGATACCGGAAGCTGAGATTTCCACCATGCTTGCTAATTATATTATGTTAAAACTGCTTTATGTGATCTTGGAGCTGGTGTTAGTGTTATGCCTTTGTCTTTATATCGTAGACTTGATTTGAATAAGTTGACACCTAATGAAATCTCTTTGCAAATGGCTGATAAATCAACTGCTCTACCTATCGGTATTTGTGAGGATGTACCTGTCGTAGTTGCAAATGCTACTATCTTGATAGACTTTGTTATTCTTAATATTCCCGAGGGCGACAGTATGTCGATCATCCTTGGTAGACCCTTTTTGAATACTGCAGGGGTTGTTATTGATTGCAACTAGGGAAATGCCACTTTGAATATTAATGGTAATGAGCATACGATACACTTTCCGAAGAAACAACCTCAAGTTCATAGTATCAACTCTATTGAAAAAATTCCAACAATTATTATTGGAGACTTTGAGTTCCCTCTTCCTACTATCAAGAAGAAATATGATATACTTATTGTTGGGGAAATGCATATCCCCATTGAGGTAACTTAGTGTTATTCAAAAATTCTTTGGTTTCATGACATTCGAAACAAGTTTGTTAATAAGACTTGATCAACTTTATTGATGGATTCCTTTTGATGAGCATGAGATGGATGAATTTAGAAAGCACAACTTCCAGCACCTAACTTTTACTTTCTGTTACCTAGATGAAATTAAGTAAAAATGCTATTATTTTTCTGTTTTCTGAGTTTTCCGTGCAATAGAAAAATGACCTGAAAATAAAAGTTCCCAGAATCCCCTGAAAATTTAGTATGATTTTTTCTGGAATATTTAAGAATTTTTGGCACTGAGAATGCATCAGGGGGCTGCACTAGTGGGCCACAAGCCTGCAGGGCGCGACCACCCCCTGGCCGCGCCCTTGGGGCTTGTGGGTCCCATGTGCCCCCCTCCACTTATTCCAGCACCCATTCACTTCATCTTCCCCCAGAAAAAATCCCACCATTGCTCAAACCCGCGTTCTAGTTCATCTTGCTGCCATTTTCGATCTCCTTGCTCAAAACTCCATTTGCAAAACTATTTTAGGGGATTGCTCATCGGTATGTGACTCCTCCAATGGTCCAATTAGTTTTTGTTCTAGTGCCTTATATATTGCAAATTTTTCCTGTTATGGTGACCTTGTTCTTGAGCTTGCATGTCAAATTTGTATGGTCCCAAGTAGTTTTGATGCATGATATAGTCTCTAGGCACTTGAGGGAGTAGTTACTATGAGTTTACTTGAGTTTTGTTCACCTTTATTTCACTCACTAAAAATTTCAGAATTTTTCAGAAATGTTGAGAAGGTTACCAAGAGGTTTTTCAAGCCGGGGTTATAAGGAAGATGAAAATGAAATGAAGGAGAAACCCAAATATAATCTTCCTCGCGTCGCAGAAATCCGACCGTGTGAATGGTCGTGTGACACATTCTTGAGGGCGGCCGGAATTTATGAAGATTTATATTATTTGGCCAAAAATTCAGGCATCACCGACTTCCTCAATGATAACTGTGACCAGTACCTCTTGCTCACTAATACCTTTGTGTAAAATTTTCACTTCCATCCTAGGGAAGTGTCACGCCCAAGATGCGGTCCTATCCTTATTCGGCACGAGGGCCTCAACAGGGATAGAAGCGCATCTCGTCGTGTTGCAAGAATGGATATCATTACAAGTACATGTACAGAAGAGATGAGTATATGGAATTGTCTTACACTCTCCACAAGCTACAACAGAGTCACATCAATACAACGACATACTCAAACATCATACAAAATAGCAGGGTCCGACTACAGACGAAATCAAACGATAAAATGACATCCATCCTTGCTATCCCAGGCTGCCGCCTGGAGGCCATCCTAGATCGATGATGAAGAAGAAGAACTCCAAATCAAATAAGCAACACGCTCATGTCAAAGCATCGCATTACCTATACCTGCAACTGTTGTTGTAGTAATTTGTGAGCCACAGGGATTCACCAATCTCATTTCCAAGGGTATCAAGACTATAAAGCTTAATGGGTGAGGTATGGTAAAGTGGTGAGGCTGCAGCAAGCGACTAAGAATTTACTTGAGTGTCTAACTTATGAGTATAGAAAGTAAAGTATGGTGGTCTACGCACAACGGACGTGAACTAGGAATGATCACTAACTGACCCCGAACACCTACTTACGTCAAACATAACCCTACCGTGTTCTCTCTCGGATAAGAACTCATGAGAAGAGACAGTCACGGTTACGCAAACAGTTGGTGTATTTTATTTGAGTTTATTTCAAGTTTATTATGACCGGGTGTTAAACAAAGTATCCAAGTTTGCCACATAACCGCGGGCATGGCTTTCTGAAAGATTTAACCCTGCAGGGGTGCTCCAACTCGTCCATCACAAATTAACCATTCGTAGCGGGAATAACCTCGACCACGGATCTCGTAATCATCCTAGGCAATTCCAAAGGAAATCCGACACCTCGAGATAGCCCAAAGAAGATCAGAGTTCCTCACTCAAGACGTTCGAGAAAGGTAAAACAAGTCTAGCAAGACCGCCCGACGTGTCGACGAACCCGATAGGAGCCGCGTGTCTCATTCTCAGGACACGACTGGATAAGCACAATGTACAGTGGCCTGATAGAAATCTCTCGAGTTGCCCCAGGTTGGCCCCGCACACGGCTCTATTTTGGACTAGCACCAGCAGCACTGGCCCCTGTATTATGTTAAATTAATCCACGAGGGGGAGACCCTCTATGCTTTAATAAGGTGATCAGTATTATTATGATGGGCAAATGTAGTACGAAAGTTGGGCCTTGCCAGACAAGTTTTATCCTTAAACGAAAATCAAGGGGGTCCCCATAACAACCCCGAGCATGTTAGGAGCGCTCAACTATGGAACATAACACCGGTTCACAAGAAACTAGGGCAGCAAGAGTGGAACAAAACACCGAGAAAAAGGCTAAGCCTTCCACCCTTTACCAAGTGTATAAGTGCATTAAATTAAATAGCAATAATATTGTGATAACAAAAGAATGTCCATGTTGACACATGGAAGCAATTGCACCTGCAGCTAGAAACGCTATAAGAAGGGCCGAGCAAGCGGTGACATAGCCAAACAAAGGTTTGCTGGGAAGATAGAGGGTTAGAGGCTTTTCATGGCAATGTTGGGACGCTTGACAAACAAGTGGTAGGTAGCGAGACATAACGATAAAAGCGGGACAACTAGCATGGCAATGATAGTAGTGGTATCCAGGGAAATGTGTCATCTTGCCTAAGGTCCTGCTCAGAAGAAGAACGAGTCCATGAAGAAGACGACCCAACGTAGTCGAACGAATACTCACACTCCAAACACTTTCGGAACTCTATCAAGAAGAAGCAATCCGAAACAAACAATCAACACAAGATACACCACAACATATGCATGACATGATGCGCAAACTATTATGATGCGTGTCCGGTAAAAATATGCAACGCATGGCATGGCATGGCAAGCACAACAAACAACTACTACATATTAAGTGAAGTTCAATATGCAACGAGTTGCACATTGACGAAACTCCATGATTGAATTATTTAGTTGACTCACGTTAGGTACTCATCAACATTAAATGTTGTTAAACATGGCTAGAGGTGAAGCAATAACAACTATATCATCTAGGCATTTTAAATGAGGCCGGAAGCAATATATACCATTTCCGAAACAACCCCATATGCATATTATGAATTAGGTCCAGATCTGTACTAAACATATTTTAGAGTTGTAAACAGCAAAATAAATGTCACCATGAGATTCTACACAATTTTCTAGCCAAGCTACATATGTGGAACATTTTTATATGAGCTATGGTTTGATAGTTGTGAAATAAATCATTTTAGCATGTCATTCACGCAAATCAATGCCAACAGCAAGTATAAGTATTTTGAACATGTGTGAAAGTTGGAAATTATGAATCTACACGAAATTCTAGTCAAGTTTCATATATAATTTGTTTTAATCTGATGCACGGTTGAAAAGGTATTAATGCATGAAGTCTAGGGGGTTTTCTGTAAAATAGTAATTCGCACGTTAATTACGAAATCCGCACGACAGGAAAAAAAAGGACGGGCCGAATCTGAATAGGCCGGAACAGAGCACTGGGCGTAGGATAACTAAACAATGCGAGGGCGCTGGATAGGGCAGCGGCGCTCACCTCAGGCTGGGCCTTGAGGCTGCGGAAGCGAGGCAAGGCTGGGCCAGGCGAGGCCCACGTGCGCTGGCGGCGGCCCACCTGTGCGACAGGGGCGAGCGCCCTCGCCCTGCTCGATCCCGAGCGGGACGAGCGAGCGAGTGCGGTGGACAGCCGACGGCGGCGACCCTCCGGCGAGGCGGCGGTGCACGGGAGGCGGATCCGGCAAGGCCCGACCGGATCTGGGCATGGGGAGCCTATGCCCGGCCGGCGGTGAGGCCATAAGGCCGGCAGTGACGCGGACCATGGCACGGACGGGGAGGCCGGGTCTGGCGGCGGCTGGCAGCGGTCAGCGCGGGGTGGCTGCGGCAGCAGGTGGTGGCGCCGGCAAGGGGAGGCGGACCTCCGGTGGCCGGCCGACCAAGGGGCAGCGGGGGCGCAGCTCTGGATCGGGAGCTCCTCTCCTAATCTGGAGCGCTCGGGCGGCGGCGGTAGTTCGGGCCTGGGACGGTCCCTGCGCGGGTAGGAGGCTGCTGGCGGCTGTGGGGTGGTGGGAGGCTGGCGGTGCGGATTTCAAGGTGGGGCTAGGGTTGCCTGATTTGGACGCTAGGGGTCTATTTATAGCAATCAGGGGCTAGGGTTGATGATTTTCGAAGCCGATTTCGGCCGTGCGATCGTAAGCGGACGGCCGGATCGGGGCAAGGGTGGTGGCTGCGTGTGGAGTGGGCTAAGAGGAGATGAGAGGGAGGTTTGCGGCCCGTGACACGAAGTTGTAAAACACCGAAAAACATCTGACGAATAACCAATGACTGCGCTGCTATGACAGACTGATGGGGGTATCAAACGACCTCGAAAAGCGACAAAATTTGGCAGGCGGACTATCTACACTACAATAAGGCGGCACACCAGGTTTCAACCTAATCCGAGAATATTTTTCGCGTGCCTTAAAACGGTTTTTTTAATCGATGCCGCGGGCACGTGCGTGTGTGGTTGGTCTCAAAACGGGCAACGACAAGAATGGAGAGAACCGGCAACTACGAATAGATGCAAGTTTGAAAACCCATGTTGACAAAATGCCGATGCTATGCAGATGATGCGAATGATGCAGTGATGAATGCGACAACCAGACGAAACACAAACGAGAATGGAAACAAAGGGGAATCTTCTGGAGCGTCGGTCCCGGGCTGTTACAACTCTCCTCCACTACACGAGGATCTCGTCCCGAGATCTAGAATGAGAAGGGGAAGAGAAATAGGTAAACTTAGTTGCTTCTCTAACAAACAAGTGAAACCCATGATCATTGAAGGTTTCGACGAGATGAAGACTGGCACAAGGAACAAAAAAGAATTCACAAGAAATTTCGACATCACTTCGGTAGGATAGAGGGGCAAAATTGATAAGATAGAAAAAATTGAAGGAGAGACACCAAACTTTGGTTGAATTAGAATCAAAACTTCGTGAGACAGAAGGATCATGAAAACATTTCACAACACTCCGGTAAATGGACAAGCAAGGGAAGAACATGATCTTAATCAAGCTAGATGATGGATTGAAGAGAGCAACATGAAAACGCCTCCGGAAAAAAAGAATAGAAACTAGATCATTGAAGGAAAAGAACGGAGAAGAAAATGACAACTCCTACTACAAATGGATTTGAAAGCATATTTAGGAAGAAGAGATTGAACGGAGTTGTTGGAACACCAACAATGAAAAGAACAAGCTTGTTGTGGACTTATGGAAAACATCTCGAAATTATGAGGTGACAACCTACCACAACAGAAACAATTGATTGATTGAGAGCAACAACATATGCAAAGCTTCTTTCACCAAGAGGTGGAGGAGACACTTGAATCATTTATAACAACATGATAGCAACAATCCTTAGGAAAAGCTTAAGGTGAAATACAACCCAAGATATCTCCGAGAAAACAAGATGGGTTTACTTATCTTATTCTTGACAATTTTCCTTCGAGACTCCTCATAATCAAGAATTTAATAACACCATCTCAAAAGACAATGGAGAGGGAATTGAACTGAAAAATCCAAGATAAAGAACACTTGAGAACCTCCAACAAGAATCTTGAAGAACACTTCGAGAAGAATTACACCCTTAACAAACCACCACGAAGAAGCGTCGGGATGAACTCCAGAATAAAAGGATGATAGAAAAGAATTGAAGGTTGCAAAAAAAGATTGAGGCCTTCCAATGATTTAGATGATGCTTCGGGACAAGATACTTGAGCAAAACTAGGAGCTCCGAAAAAAAGGATGACCACTCGGGATAAGGAATTTAATATCATGAACAACTCCGGAAGAAGGATTGAAAAATCACTTGGATGAAACAAGAATAAGAATTATGATATGCCTATCCTTCATCAAGTTAAATTGATTACAAACACTGAATTTGGAAAAGATAGGAAAGATAGATAGAGCACAAACTTGCTTAAGTCTTACACAAGAACATCGGTAAGGATTCAAAACGAATGAGGATACTATGATTGAACGAAGATACATGGGAACAAAGAGATCATGATCCACCTAATAGAAAACTTGAAAGAAGCACCAGAATAATTGAGATACAAGCGAAGGAACAACACTTGAGAAGAATTTGAGAACAAAAGCTGAAAGCTGAGAACAAAGAAATCTTCTGAAATGATGGCCTTCGGGAGGATCGAGAAATGAAAAACAACTCTGAATGCACCGGATAGAGATGGGAGAAATTTCTCATCAATGGAAACAACTTGAGATGATAGCAACCAGCTGAAACCATGAATCTTTAAGAGAATGAACAAAGATTAAGAGAAACTCTCCTTCGGTCTTCAGTACCGAGAATAATGACGAGAAACAACATCATGGATTACCGAGACACTCCAGAACAATGAATAAGGAAAGGTTGAGCCAACAATGAAAATGATTTAGAAGCTATCTTGGAAGAGGAACATGACTGATGAAAATAATTCTTACATCATATTGAGAAGAACTTGAGGACATCTTCGAAAAGAATAGAAGAGTCAGGTAGGATCCTGGGAAAAGACCTGTGGGTTATGGGCCCACTCAAAATAAACCACCATTGAAACAATTGCTTAGAAAGAGAGATTGCACCAGTACAAATTAAGAACTTTATGATATGAGACCCTTGAAATAATTTGAAAGGATTGAAAGAAAACATGAATCTTCTGAGATATCATCAGCACTCCGGATAGAACAGAGAGAGATGAATAAGCAAGAGAGGCTTGGAAAAAAAATCCCAACATGGAAACCATTGAATGAATGAGAAAGGATATGATGAACACTGAGAGCTTGAATTAATTCACCGGAGAATAATAACACAAGAACAAAGAATAATAAACTTGAAGCACTTGAGGACCTTCACAATAATCGCCGGATACGAAACGGAAGAAAAGATAGTGGAAGCATCACATGAATAGAGAAGGCACTTGGAAGAGAATTTAATCATTGAAGAAAAAGGGCGGGAGGGTTGGAAAAACAAAGAAAACTTGGGATGGATGAAAAGAACTCCGGAAAGAAATTAGAGGATTGATCTTGCAATATTGGAGATGATAGAATTATCTTGAAGAGAAGCACACCAGTGGAAAAAGAATTGATATGATAACTTGATTGAGCAAAAGAATTAGCAATCCCACAGAAATGTGAGAACACTTCTTCGAAAAGATATGAAATCACCACTTGACGTCGAAGCAACTCAGATTACCATATTCGAAAATCAAACAAAGGATGAGGCTTACGAAACAAGCCAGAAACAAATGCATTACCACTATGCACTTGTTGGAAAGATAATCCGAGGTACCTACTTGAATTCCCACCTAACAACTTCCGAAAACTTCTGAAAATGTTTTTTAATCAATGCCGCGGGCGCGGGCGTGTGTGGTTGGTCTCGAAACGGGCAACGGCAAGAATGGAGAGAACCGACAACTACAAACAGATGCAAGTTTGAAAACCCATGTTGACAAAATGCCGATGCTATGCAGATGATGCGAATGATGCAATGATGAATCCGACAACCAGACGAAACACAGACGGGAATGGAAACAAAGGGGAATCTTCTGGAGCGCCAGTCCCGTGCTATTATAGGAAGACCCTCCTACAGTAGAATTTCACTTATATGATGTGCCTAAGAAAATGAACCTTTATGATTTTTGCAAAGTTTGCAAGATACCCTATGAGGGAAGCATTAGGGAACCACGTCCTCGAGACATGGAAGATTTTATTGTTGCAGTCACTATAGGAGAAGAGAGAGGCATGTCAAGGGCAAGGGTAGCTAGTTTACATTTTCCTGTGCTACGCTATTATTCATTATTTGCGGGAAGATGTCTAGTTGGTCGTTGGGAGAGTGGTAGCCTTAGTGCCCCTAACCTTGCTATTTTGCACCATGCTTTACTCGCTGATAGAACCTTTAGTCTGGGCACTATGGTGGCCCAACAGTTGAACACCAACCGTTTGAAGGGGCCCACATTCGGAGGTATCTATGCATCTCGTTTAGCTAAAAAAATTGAGATACCCATTAGGCTTCATGAGAAAGATGAAAACCTGATACCCGCGAAGTTTTTAGATTATGACCGTATGGTATCCCCTGATTTTATTAAGAAAAATAATGATAGGAGGCTGCTTTGCACATTAGTATTTAGTCAGGGTACTTGTGAGATTATTACTCTGCCTGCTTCTTCTATGTTCGATATTCATTCAGGCAGGTACACTGTTATGCCCGATGACATCTACCGATATTGGGGTTTGGCGCAACCCCCAGCACCTGAGCCAGCACCGGCTCTGGATCTGTATCAGACCCCGGTTTTTCAGTGGGAGCCATAGGAGGTTGCTAATCAGTGGAACCCTCAGTGTCCTCTGGAGTATCCCGAAGAAGGTTATTTCCAGTCATGGCCCTAGACCAACTTAGGCCAAAAGCCTAAGCTTGGGGGAGTAAGTATTTCTCACTGACATTACATTCATGTTCACACACTTATTTCAGTTGTCGGTGTTCATACTTTTCCATTGTACTATCCATGGTAGTTTAATTCTTGTTTTGCTTTCTTCTTGTGTGTTTAATAAACTTTGAGGAAAATACAAAAAAATAGTTCTAGCTTTATTTCCTAGTTGCTTAGTTGTAGCATTAAAGAGAAAACCCCAAAAGATTTCTCGTTCTTCTTTTTGCTTGTTGGGAGCTTTCCCGTGTAAATAATTTTCCTTTCTTTTCTTTGGTCCGAAAGGAGAAGACCACGATGACGTGTTGAGTGGCTCTCATATGCACTATTGTTTATCTTACAAAGAGCCCATATTGCCTTGTCTTATCCTTTTGTTTATTGTTTGCAAATTCCAGCTTAGTCCAATGCATGTGCACTCTTATTATTATTCACATCGTTCGGTCGTGCAAGTGAAAGGCAATAATGACGATATTTGATGAAAAGATTGAGATGGAGAAAACCTGGTATGAACTCAACCATCTTGCTTTTGTAAATATGATTAGCTCATCATTCCGAATTCAGTACATTATGGGTTGAACATGTTTGCAATAGCAATTAGAGATTATAGTTATTCATACCATGATTAATTAACTAAGAGTGGATAATGGTTCATCTTGAGTGCCAACATGCGCATTAAAATGGTTGGGATGTAGTATGATAGAATGGTATCCTCCTCTGGATGATTCAAGTGGCTTGACATGGCACATGTTTACGCATGTAGTTGAAACAAATCAACATAGCCTGCACGATATTTATGTTCATAGTGAATTATATCCTACTCATGCTTGCATTCAATGTTGGTTAATCTCAACGCATGTTGATGACTGTGTCGCTCTCTAGTTGGTCGCTCTCCAATCTTTTGCTAGCCTTCACTTGTACTAAGTGGGAATACTGCTTGTGCATCCATCTCAATAAACCCAAAGTTGTTCCATATGAGTCCACCATATCTACCTATATGCAGTATTTACCTGCCGTTCCAAGTAAATTTGCATGTGCTAAACCTTCTGTTTTGTATGCCCAAATAGCTCATGTGGCGATTGGGGGTTGTCAGTATCTTCCATGCTAGGTGGGTTATTGTCAAGATATGTGTTGATTCACTATCATTCACGAGTAAGTGGCTGGTAATCGGGATGCCTAGTTCCATGCTCAAAATAAAAAAACAAAATATAGTTAAACAAAACTCCCCCAGGAATGTGTTTGTATGGACGGTACTCGTGAGTTCGTCCTGCCGTGGAGTGTGACTGATTGGTGGAGGGGGAGTAAAAACTTCACCATTCTGTTTGGGAACCGCCTATAATGTATCTAGCATAGATGATATTGAAAACCTCTTGGTCGTCATGTGAGCAACAAAAGCATACTCCTCCAAAATCATTACCTATCTCTGTTTTAAAAGCTTGAGCTCTGGCACCTCTACAAATAAATGCTTCCCTCTGCGAAGGGTCTTTCCATTTACTTTATTGTTGAGTCATCGTCCTCTTATAAAAGGCACCAGCTAGAGAGCACCACCATCATTTGTATGTCTCGCTATTAATTTATATTGAGTGTGAGAGTGACTAGATCTCTCTCACCGTGAATTACAATGTTTAGTCAGTCCTTGTTCTCCAGAGGTGCTCTGCATTTATGTTTTGCGGTCTCAGAAAGGGCTAGCGAGATATCATTATGTCATATTGTATCATGATTGTTTTGATAAATTGTTTTCATCTGAGACTTGTTATTATTGATTGCTAGTTGGTTATGCCATTGACATGAGTAAATGTGAGACCTAAATGTTATTGTGAATGTGGTTAGTTTATAATCTTTGCATAAAATCTGAACATAAGTTAGACATATTTACAACACCAAGATCAAACAGAGTTTATAATTGTTTTCTTTATCACTTTCTGTGCTGCTACCGTTGTGACTGTGCGGGGATGTTGAGTATCGTGATTAGTTAGGAAACATAAGATAGACTAGGAATTATTCTGGCTTGTCTTGTACTCCAAGTTTATCATGTATCCCTATATATATACCCACGAGGCTCAAACAATACAACAACTATTCTACCAATCTCTCTCTCCCTTCTACACTAATGCCCTCGGTGGTGACCGGCCCATGCACGACCATGACCATGCCAGGGCACCATGCCCTAAGATGCTCCAACTCTAGCTCCCGGCGTCGAGCCTCTTGAGCAGCCCCTTCACGTTGGTCGAGCTGGTGAACACGATGGTGTTGAGCACAGCGGCCTTAGGGTCCACCAGCCACTCAGCCTAACATGTGGTGTACACTGGCGCGTGCACGACTGTCGCCCAGCCGCGTTGAGCCAGGCAAGGTAGTCATATTCTTGATAAATGATTCGTCAATGGTTGACTGTCGACCCCCCTAAAATCACAAATCCATCAATAAATCACAAACAATACATATTTGCCAACATTTTTCATGTTCACCTCGCATTCAAAACGAAGGGTTTATTTTCCTCATTGTTGTTCCTGGTCTGGAGTAGGACTAGGAATGCACCCCAATTTCACTCGCCATTAGGACAAAAGGAGGACCAACAACGTCATGGCCCAATGTCTTTTTCAATTTCTTTGCTGAGACCGTTGTGACACTAGCGAGGGGAGGTCGGTGCCTGCACGTGGCAGCATAGGGTTTGTCACATCCGTGTCGGACTCATTGTCGGCAAGATGGACAATGTGCTGGACTTAAAAGCACACTTGCTCCCTTGATGGTTTTGGTAATTCATATCAACATACATATTGTCGTACTAATAGTTTCGTCAAGTATATTTCAGAAAAGTTCAACCAAGTCAAGTCAATAGATGGAGATGTGGATCCCTCAAGTTACTAAGGAAACATGGATTGGCGAAGCTTGAAGACTCTCCTTTTTTGTTAAGTGATCCAAGATCACAACGAGTCCATAGGAAAGCATACTATTAAAAGGGGCCAAGGTTTTGATCATTACTCAATTTCTCAAGTGCTTGAAGATATTGTTGCAAAACCCTCAGCCACATTCTCATAATCTGATGTGTCCATAATCCCAAGGCAAGTCTTGGTCCCACTGAAAGAATCTAACCCAGACCCACCTAGATACTTAAGACAGAGTCACTACCTAAATCATAGAAACTCGGTTTCATCGAGATGACATTCAGCCCCACCAAAATGCAAGTGCCAACCTTTCGTGACCCATTGATTTCACTTCGGAACCTTCGAGTGAAACCAATTGTAACTACCAAAATGAGGAACTACTTAGGTCATCACAAATAGGTCCTACCAATTGGATCCATCCGGTTTCAGTGAAATGCCTAACATTTGAATCTTTTGCACTAGTTGGTGCCTCTGAGAATTCATACCAGTTCCACCTATTTATGCATAAATTGTGTAATGAATAGATTTTTTGTGATGGCTATATATACCCCACCCACACCACCTACTCTCAGAGAGAGCAAGTGATAACTCACAAGTGTAGGGTATCGTTTGTAGCCTTTTTCGATAAGTAAGAGTGTCGAACCCAATGCGGAGCTAAAGGTAGAATTAATACAATCTCAAGTTCTATTGACCACTAATACAACTCTACGCATGCTAACACTTACTTTACCTAGAACAAGTATGAAACTACTTTGCGGGAATAAAACTAGAAGTACTTTGTAGGTGTGGTAGATAGTTTTGCACGATAATAAAGAACGCAAAAATAAAATTTAGGTGTTGTTTTAATAAAAGAACCATAAAATAAAATGTTTAGTAGAAATATTTTTTGTGAAATGCAAGAGAAAGATTGTCCATAGGCAATTTAATATAACATGGTAGATACTTGTCATATGCAATGAGGGAGATGCATATGCTAAAACACTTTCTCTACTTGGATCATGTGCGCTTATGATTCGACCTTTAGCAAGCATCCGCAACTACTAAATATCATTAAGGTAACACCCAACCATAGCATTAAACATCAAGCCCCCTTTACTCCCATACATAAACAATCCCCTTACTCAGGTTTGTGTTAGCAACCCACTATAAGTGAATCATGAACATATTGCAAACCCTCCAACGAGATTCCTTAATATGTGCACCTCATGGGAGGCACCTGAGGACAACACCATATCAACACACAACTCATATCAATAACATAATACCACAATTAACCTGTAGGACAAAAAAATCTACTCAAACATCATAGGGTAGACACACATCATTGGATAATTATATATAGCATTAATCACCATGTTCAAGTAGAGATTACACTGGGGAGAAGAGGTTTTACACAACTGCATAGAGGGGGAGAGAGTCTTTGGTGATGGCGGCAAAGTTGTTGGTGTAGATCGTTGTAGCGATGGTTGCCCTGGCGGCGCTCCGGCTCCACCAGGAGAGAGGGGATAGAGCCCCCTCCTTTTTATTCTTCCTTGGCCTCCTCCCTAGGTGGCAGGAGAATTTCCCCTCTGGTCCATGGCCGCCATGGCTCCTGGAGGGCAGCAGCCCCTCCAAGATTAGATCTCTCTATCTCTCTCTCTCTCTCTCTCTCTCTCTCTTTCTCTCCTATTTTCAAGACTGTTTTCTGACCCCTTCACCATTTTTTCAATATCCGGAGATTCGTAACTCCGACCGGCTGAAATTTTGAGGTGATTTTTCTCGCAAAAATATGTTTCTTGCGGCAGATGTGGGGCCTCAACCGACTTAAGGGATGGTCACAAGCCATCAGGGATCCCCCCTGGCCGCGTCCTGTTGCGTGCTGGGGCCCTCGGCCACTGTGTTGCATTGATTCTTCTTCCAAAAATTCACATATATTCCAAAAAAATCTCTGTAAATTTTTATTGTGTTTGGACTTTGTTTGGTATGGAATTTCTGTGAAACAATAAACACACAAAAAACAAGAACTGACACTAGGCACTGGGTCAATAGGTTAGTGCTAAAAATAATATAATTTGGTAAATAATTACTCAAAAAGTATCCTAGAATGATAATATAATAGCATGGACAATAAAAAATTATAGATACGTTGGAGACGTATAAGCAAGCAGTATGAAGCATACACTTCCCATATCCATTTTGTGAGAAAGAACCACCTACACTTGTGTTGAGATTAAGGATTTCCACTCCAACCATGTGGTCATTGATTTCTAGCCTCCTCAAGTTTCTTTCCACCCAATCCTTCTCTTCTACCAAGCCAAAATTTGTGAGCAAGTGATTGAGTGTTGAGGAGATAATCTTTTGAATCACAAAAGCAAGGAGTTCATCATCAAAACAACATCCATTACCTTTTGGAGAGTGGTGTCTTATAAATTGGTTAGGTGTCACTTGGGAGCCTCCAAATATTTTGGAGTTAAACCAAGGAGTTCGTAAGGGTAAGAATATCGCCTACGTTGTGAAGATCTACCCCGAGTGAGGCTAGTCCTTCGTGGACGTAAGTCATGGGGGAATAGACAAGGTTGCTTCTTTGTGGACCCTTCATGGTGGAGCCCTTCGTGGACTCATGCAGCCGTTACACTCCATGGGTTGAAGTCTCCATCAACGTGGATGTATTCTAGCACAACCTATGGGAACTATGCCAAAAATCTCAGTGTCTTCATTGTGTTTTCTCTTCCTATCTCTACCTCCTTTACTTTCTTGCACTTGTATGATATTCATATTCTCCTGCTCAGTCTCTAGATATACATGTTTAGGATTTATTGGTTGTATTTAATTTGTGTAAAAATCTAAATTCCAAGAAATAAAAAATGTACCTTTGCCATGTTAAGTGTCTATTCACCCCCCTCTAGACCACTTTTCTCGATTTTTCATGACTAGGCGATGTGAGTCAGTTATCGAAGTTGCATCAGGTGCATCAACTATTAAAGTCTTGGGATCCTTCTCCAAAACAATGGAATGACACACGGGGATGGAGGCAGCGTCCGTGGAGCCATCGACGAGGAGTAGGGACGACAAAAAATGACGAAAGGCGGAAGTATGAGACGACGACACTAATAGGAAGAGCAACATTAGGGGAAAATGTTGCTTGTACCAAATGGTTTTTGTGATGGAGTGTGCTTTGAATATCCACATAGCCGCCAAATATGAAGGCTCGTAGGCACGATTTGGAGCACCCTTTAAAAATCATGTCAATCTGGGGCGAGGCGGTGATGCTGCTAGAGCAATCATTTTTGGCCAAAATATTCATAACATCCATTATTATGTCGATCGGCTAGTTATGGCAATTCTGCTAGAGTTACTCTAATCACAGTGATAAAATTACGCTAACATACTGATGTATGTAGTTGGGCCATCGCATGTGCATGTCAGATTGTTGTGGTGTTCTCACGACAGATGTCATGGGGTGGCTTATCGAGTGTGGTTGGGGCCAAAGGATGTTGGTGAGTTCTGAAAGCAAGATTGGGGACAAGATGTGCGAGACACATGATGTACCTAGGTTAGGGGACCTCCGTGGGAGGTAATACCCCTAGTCCTACTGAGACAAGTATATGGGGTGATGGTAGTACAATGGTGCTCCTTGAGCTATTCGTCGGAGGAGAAAGGAGGATCTAGCTCTCTCTTCTTGCCTCTCCTATATGTGTAATGAGTGTGTGTATGTGTGTGCGTGTTGCCTAACCCCCTGAGGTAGGAGGGATGTTGGGGAGTTTTATAGGTCAACCCCCGAGCTTAAAATATGCAGGGGAAATGGGGTGGGCCCCGGCTGGCAGCCACTCCAGCCTGCCATGGGGCCCACCGGCTGCGAAGTATTGTCGATGGTAGGGCCCGCCAGCTGTAGGGTCCCGTCGTTGGAGGGGCCTTGCCGGCTGGCCGTCACTGGAGCTCGCGTCAACGGCGTCATGGAGTAGGTGGCGCACTCCGCTACAAGGCCGGGATGCCCCGTTGGGCTTAGCGGTACGGCAGTCTCCAATCTAGCCACACGTGCCTCGATCACTGGTACACGTCCATTGTAGCCATGTCTACACACCGGGGTGATGTATTTTCGCACGGACCGATGGGACAGGTGCTGACCCACTGACTGGTGGATCGCTCCGAAGCCAGCCCATGGGGTGGCCCTAAAACGAGCCATACCACGCCGTGGGTGCTAGCCAGGGCGAGCTGGATGAGGGGCGTAGGCATCCCCAATGTTTTGAAAAGGGACAAGTGTCCTTGAGCCTACCTTGGGGTCACCCCCCAACAGTAGTCCCCGAAGCCGTGGAGGCCCGTCGGCTCGAGGGAGTGGACCTCAACGGCTTACCCTGTGGAAGGGACGATGTTGTAGGTGGAGGACTTTGTCATCTGACTCCTCGACGAGTCGGGGGCCCCGAGCAAAACCTGGTCAGTGAAGGAGGCGAATGGTTAGGTTAGCTCTCACCGGTCGACGTGGGACGATGCACCCGCCGTGTGACGTGAGTTGGGTTCCGCCCGCCTGCACGCATGTGGGTCAAGCCCTACCAGGCCACGCGCTTGATGGGACAGGGCAACAAGCCGGACCCACCAGGCTGTGGCCTCGGCCCGCGCATAGTATCCGATCCGGCCAAGAACAACGGTTGGGTTCCCGGCCGTTCGTTAATGCACCCACACAATGCGGGCTTGTGGGGATCATGGGCATAATCAATCCCACTACCCCATGTCCCCCAAGGGAGCTTTAAATGGAGGGGAGGGGTGCAGCAAAGGTGATCGGTCCCCTTTGCCCCCACACCTTGCCTTCTTCTTCCTCCCTCCATCACAAAAAGAGAGAGCGCCACCGCAGCCCGGTCGCCATGAAACTCCGCGACAGGCTAGTGTCACCCAACATGGCGCCTTGCTGGGTAACACCCTTAGCACCATCCACACCGAAGTCGCATCGAGCCCGCGTCGCGACCGTTGATACGTCCATTTTGCATCATGAATTCTTACTACTATTTTCTTTATTCTTGTCCATTATTTCATATTATCACACAATTCTTATGTCTTTTCTCTCTGAACATGCAAGGTACATCATAAGGAGGGAAATATCTTGTAACTGGAATTCTGGACCGGAAAACCGAGAAAAAGGCAAAAAAATCACCACACTCGGAATGACCTGAAACTTCACGGAGAATATTTTTGGAACATTTAAGAATTTCTGGAGGAAAATATACCGAAGGGGGGTTGCCAGCAGGGCACAAGCCAACAGTGCATGCCTTCCTAGGGGCGCTCTCCGATGGCTTGTGGCCCCCCTATTGGCTCTCCGATGCCCCTCTTCTCCTATATGGTGTGTTTTACCCTAGAAAAATTTATAAGCAACCTTTTGGGACGAAGTGCTGCCGTCTCGAGGTGGAAATCCGGGCAGAGTCCCTTTTGCACTCCAGCAGTCAGATTCTGCCGGGGAAATCCCTCTCCGGGAGGGGTGATCGAAGCCATCGTCATCACCAACGCTTCCTTCTTCGTGGGAGGACCAATATTCATCAACATATTCACCATCACAATCTCATCTCCAAACCTATTTCATCTCTTGTATTCAATCCTTGTCCCAAAATCTCATATTGGTACATGTGGGTTACTAGTTGCGTTGATTACATCTCATAGTTGATGCTTGTTGGATTACTTAGTGGAAGAGATTATGTTCACATCCTTAATCATCATTATTACACCTCTGATCTTGAACATGTTGATGATGTTTGAGTAGTTACTATTGTTCCTGGGGACATGGGAGAAGTCTTGTTATAAGTAATCTTGTGAAGTTGGCATGTGTTCGATATTTTGGTGATATGTATGTTATTCCTTCTCTTAGTGGTGTCATGTGAACATCGACTACATCACATTTTACCATGCTATGGGCCTAAGGGAAGTCATTGTGGAGTAACAAGTAGATGATGGGTTGCGAGAGTGACAGAAGCTTAAACCCCAGTTTATGCGTTGCTTCACGAGGGACCGATTTGGATCCACATGTTTCATGCTATGGTTAGATTTATCTTAATTCTTCTTTGATAGTTGCGAATGCTTGCGAGAGAGGTTAATCATAAGTAGGTTGTTAGTTCAATTAAGAATATCTCCTTAGCCCCGGTCCACCCACATATCAAATTATCAAAGTAGCGAACGCGAATCAACTCAACATGATGAACATGACTAGATAGAAATTCCCATGCGTCCTCGGGAGCACTTGCTTAATATAAGAGTTCTTTATGGCCTGTCCTTTGCTACAAAAAGGATTGGGCTACCTTTCTGCACCATTTTTACTATTGTCTCTTGTTACTTGTTAGGAATTATCTTTCTACAAAAGTATCTACTACTGTTACCTGCAACACTTGGAGAGAATACCTTGCTGAAAACTGCTTATCATTTCCTTCTGCTCCTAGTTGGGTTCAACACTCTTACTTATCAAAAGGACTATGATTGATCCCATATAGTTGTGGGTCATCAAGAGTCTTTTCTGGTGCCGTTGCCGAGGAGTGACGCGCCTTTGGTAAGTGGAAATTGGTAAGGAAACATTTTCTATATGTGCAGAAATTTACTGTTGCGTATCAC
This sequence comes from Hordeum marinum, assembly GCA_022496015.1. Classification (NCBI taxonomy): domain Eukaryota; kingdom Viridiplantae; phylum Streptophyta; class Magnoliopsida; order Poales; family Poaceae; genus Hordeum; species Hordeum marinum. The sequence goes on along the minus strand of CM039672.1, from coordinate 210,927,169 downwards.
TATGAACGGTCACCCTTTGAGTGGTTTGTTTGAGGCATCTTCGCCCTGAACGGAAGATGAGGAAATTGTTCCCCAACCTACTGAACCTACTGAAACTATTTATTATGAGATTCCTTCGGGTATCCTTGAAAAACTATTATCAAATCCTTATGATGCTACGATTCATCTTGATTTTCATTTGATATTCGTCAATGTGGTTTGTGGATTATGTCAGCTTGCAGGTTTGTCTAGGGAAAAAGTTAAGAAGAAAGTTTTCCCTTTATATTTGGAGGGAAAAGCATTATTGTGTTATAGGCTATTGGATAATATGAATCATGGAACTAGAATCGCTTGAAGATGGAATTTCACCACAAGTTTTATCCAATGCATCTAGTTCACCGTGATCTGGCCTCGTAAAGGAGAAAGCATCGCTCAAGCTTGGGGAGGCTTAAATCTATGATGCACACCATCCCCAAACATGAGCTCCCAAGAGAAATGATTATACAAAAAAATTATGCTTGGCTTTCTCATGATGATCGGTTATTATTGGCTTCTTCTTCCTCGGTCTCATATATGAATGGAACTATTGAATCCAGATGGGATCTTTTGGAAAGAATTAAACGCAACTCTGAGGATTAGGAACTTGACGAATGTAAAGAGTCAGGTATAAAACTTATTTTTGATTGTGTTAAATCTGTTATGGAAACCAATGTCTTCCATGAATTTAGCAATAAATATGGTCTTGACTCTAAAATAGTAGGTACTTTGTGTGAATAATTTGCTACTCATATTGATCTTCCGAAAGAGAAGTGGTTTAAATAGCATCCTCCCATAGAACCACCATTAGAGGAACCAATTAAAATTGAGAAGAAAGAAATAAGTGTAAGCCATGCTGATCCAATTGTTCCCACTACTTACAATGAGAAACCTCCTTTTCCTGTTAGAATTAGGGAACATGCTAAGACTATGACTGTGGTTCATAAATGCCATATTAGGAGACATATACCTTCTAAAAAATAAGTGTTGAACCTAATGTTGCCATGGTCAAAGACCTTCTAGATAATAACGTTGAGGGTCAGGTTCTTTACTTTTTTGTGGGGAAGCTGCTAGGATTGTGAAACCCGCTACAAACGAAGAGGATACATTAGACAAAAATAAACCAGTGGTTAGGATGCCTATTGTTTCAGTTAAAATTGGCAAACACCATTATCATGGTTTATGTGAAATTGGTGCTAGTGTCAATGCTATACCTTTCACCTTATATCAAGAAATTATGAATGACATAACACCTTCTACTATGGAAGATATTGACGTTACTATTAAACTTGCAAACCGAGACACTATTTCTTCACTTGGGATCGTTAGAGATGTTGAGTTTCTGTGTGGGAAGGTCAAGTACCCCGCTGATTTCTTAGTATTGGGTTCAAAAAAAGATAAATTTTGTCCTATTACATTGGGTAGACCTTTCTTAAGCACTATTAATGCTGAAATCAATTGTGTTACTAATAAGGTTAGAGTAAGCTTTGGCGATGTGTATCATGAATTTAATTTCTCCAAATTTACTAATCAATCACATGAGAAGGAATTACCTAGTAAGGATGTAACGATTGGTCTTGCTTCGATTGTCGTACCTCCTACTGATCCTCTAGAAAAATATTTTCTAGACCATGAGAATGATATGCAAATAAATGGAAGGAATGAAATAGATAAAATACTCCTTAAGCAAACACCTATCCATAAACACAACTTATCAGTTGATATCCTAAGGGATCCTCCTCCACCCAAAGGATATCCCCTGTTTGAACTAAAAACTTTACCTGATACTATGAAATATGCTTATCTTGATGAAAACAAATATATCATGTTATTATCAGTGCTAAGCTTTCAGAACATGAAGAAGGTACATTACTTAAAACTCTAAGGAAGCACAGGGCTGCTATTGGATATACTCTTGATGATTTGAAGGGCATAGGCCCCACTCTATGTCAGCACAATATTAATATGGAACCAGATGCTAAACCTATTGTTGGTTATCAAGGCCGCTTAAATCCCAAAATGAAAGAAGTGGTAAGAACTAAAATACTAAAGCTTCTGGAGGCAAGAATAATCTATCCTATTGCTTGTAATAGATGGGTAAGTCATGTTCATTGTATTACTAATAAAGGTCGTATTGATGTTGTCCCTAATGATAAAAATGAGCTTATTCCACAAAGAATCAAAACTGGTTATAAGATGGTAATTGATTTCTAGAAATTAATAAATCTACTAAAAAGGATCATTACCCCTTGCCTTTCATTGATCAAATGTTAGAAAGATTATCTAAGCACACACACTTTTGTTTTCTTGATGGATATTCTGGATTTTCTCAAATACATGTCAAAAGAAGATCAAGAGAAAACTACCTTTACATGTCCTTTTGGAACTTATACTTATAGACGTATGCCTTGTGGTTTATGCAATGCACCTGCTACATTTCAAAGATGTATGACTCTGATTTCTGTGAAAAGATTGTTGAAGTTTTCATGGATGATTTTTTCGTTTACGAGACTTCTTTTGATGGTTGCTTGAGAAAACTCGATCGAGTTTTGCAGAGATGTGAAGAAACTAGTCTTGTCTTGAACTGGGAGAAGTACCACTTTATGGTAAATGAAGGTATAGTGCTTGGGCACAAATTTTTTGAACGAGGCATTGAGGTGGACCAATCTAAGGTTGATGCAATCGATAAAATGTCATGCCCGATAGATATCAAAGGTATAAGAAGTTTCCTTGGTCATACTGGTTTTTATAGGCGTTTCATTAAAGATTTCTCAAAGATTTCTAGGCCATTAACTAATCTTCTTCAAAAATATGTTCCTTTTGTTTTTGGTGATGATTGTGTAGAAGCTTTTGAAATACTTAAGAAGGCTTTAATTTCTGGATCTATTGTTCAACCACCTGATTGGAACCTACCATTTGATATTATGTGTGATGCTAGTGATTATGCTGTTGGCGTTGTTCTGGGGAAAAGAGTCGACAAAAAATTGAATGTTATTCATTATGCTAGTAAAACTCTAGACTCTGCTCAAAGAAATTATGCCACCACTCAAAAGGAATTTGTAGCAATTGTTTTTGCTTGTGATAAGTTTAGACCTTACATTGTCAATTCCAAAGTAACTATTCACACCGATCATGCTGCTATTAAATACCTTATGGAAAATAAAGATGCTAAACCTAGACTCATTGGATGGCTACTTTAACTTCAAGAGTTTGACTTGCGTATTATTGATAGAAAAGGAGCTGAAACCCCTGTAGCTGATAACTTGTCTAGGATGGAAAATGTTCTTGATGACCCACTTCCTATCGATGATAGTTTTCCTGATGAACAACTTGTTGCTACAAATACTTCACATAGTGCTCCTTGGTATGCTGATTATGCTAATTATATTGTTGCCAAATACATTCCACCTAGCTTCACCTACCAACAGAAGAAAAAAATTCTTCTATGATTCACAACATTACTTTTGGGATGACCCACATATTTAAAAAGAAGGAGTAGACGGTGTTATTAGATGACGTATACCTGAGCATGAAAAGGAACAAATTCTTCAGAAGTGTCATTCCTAAGCTTATGGAGGACACCATGACGATGGAAGAACTACACACAAGGTATTACAATCTGGTTTCTATTGGCCTACTATTTTCAAAGATGCTCGCAAGTATGTCCTTTCATGCAATGAATGCCGCAGAGTTACATTGGTAAGCGTTAGAAAATGTCTATGAATTATCCACTTCCTATTGAACCATTTGATGTTTGGGGTTTTGACTTTATGGGACCTTTTCCTTCTTCAAATGGGTATACTCATATTTTAGTTGTTGTTGATTACGTTACTAAGTGGGTAGAGGCTATTCTAATTAGTAGTGATGATCATGATACATCTATTAAAATGCTTAATGACTGATGGTGGTTCACATTTTATTCATGGTGCTTTTCGTAAACTTCTAGCTAAATATGATGTTAACCATAGGATTGCATCTCCTTATCATCCTCAGTCTAGTGGTCAAGTTGAATTGAGTAATCGAGAAATAAAATTAATATTGCAAAAGAATGTTGATAGATCTAGGAACAATTGGTCTAAGAAACTAGATGATGCACTATGGGTTTATAGAACTGCTTATAAGAATCATATGGGTATGTCTCCATAGAAAATGGTCTATGGAAAGGCTTTTCATTTATATCTCGAGTTAGAACACAAAGCTTATTGGGCAATTAAATAACTTCACTATGATTTTAAACTTGCTGGTGAGAAGAGGTTATTTGACATTAGCTCACTTGATGAATGGGGAACACAAGCCTATGAAAATGCTAAGCTATTTAAAGAAAAGGTTAAAAGATGGCATGAAAAGAGGATTAAAAAACGAGAATTTAATGTAGGAGACTTAGTACTTTTGTACAACTCTCGTTTCAGATTTTTTTGCAGGAAAACCCCTCTCCAAATGGAAAGGCACATACGTTGTTGAGGAGGTTTATTGCTTCGGTGCTATAAAAACAATAACTTCGAAGGCAAGAACTCGAGAGTGGTGAATGGGCAAAGAATTAAGCATTATATTTTAGGTGCACCCATTAGTGAAGAAACAAATGTCATCCAAGTTATTACACCGGAAGAACACATCAAGGAGGTCTTCCGGAACACTCCAGAAACCAGAAAAGGGGGTAGGTATGTGGTACAAAAAGTAATCCGACTCTGTAAATTCCATAAAAATAATTACTGTCGTTTTTAGTATTTTAGAAAAATTACAAAAATAAAACGGAGTCAGTAGGACCGACGGGGAGGTACAAGCCAACAGGGCGAGGGGCGTGCCCTGATGGCTTGTGGGTCCCTCGTGTTCCCTTCGGACTCTGATTTCTTCTAGAACACGTATTCTGACCTAGAAAAAATCATTATATATACTCGTGTATGTTTTGACCACCGCATTGTGAGAATTTCCTGTATTCTTGTTTCGGGCTATTTTTCTGACAAATCTAGATCGCCATGACTTCCCCTATGCCAACCAAGGACAAATTCTTTGACAAGGTCATCAATCCCTACTTACCAGAGGTGATGAAGCACCCTCAAGCCATTGAGATGCATGAGGGGGTGCTCCTCATCTGGGATGTTCAAGGCCCCAAGAAGGAGGGAATCAAGAAGGCCAGGCTTGCATAAGTGGAGCAATAAATCTTCAAGTGTCAAGAAATGGTTGAATGTGGCTTGAGTGCTAATAGCTATATGATCACAAACTTCATCCGTGAAAACAAGATGGACACAAAGAGCATGGGGGAGGCTCTATTCAAGCTTCAAGAGTGGATCGAGCATCTCCAAGATCAACTCTATGAACTCCAACTCCAAAATTGTGAGTATGAATCTAGGTTTAAAAGGATGAGCCTCGCTACCGATTTTAGGACTCCGGAGACAAGAATTTCTTTTTTGATGGGGAACCTATGCCTTGGAAGATGGAGGATCACCGCACATCACCGCCATCACCAAAGAACACTTGAGTACATGGGTATGGACACCACCCTTGGCTTGTTACAAGCTTGGGGGAGGTGCCCTGGTATCGTATCACCATCAATTTTTATCACCACTATCTATCTTAGTTCGATCTTTAGTTTTTCGTGATTTGGGGAGTTAAAATGTCAGATTTGCTTTGTTTGGAGTTTTTGCTTTGAGTTCTACCTACCCTTGTAATCGAGTGCGAGAGTTATATAATAAAGTTAGTTGAGATCGTGTGCCACTTCCTCACTTGCACCCATCATCTTAGCATGGCAATAATAAGAATAGTAAAGATTCATATGCCTATATCTTGAGAAGTAATGACTTCACATAGAAAAGAGGTATAATCAATAAGAAGTGTTGAAAACTAACAAACATAATGGTAGTAATTGATATGATCTATGCAAAAGTATGGTAGAGAAGAGGAGATTTACATATAAATATACTATCTTGAACACATTCTATGATTGTGAGCTTCAATCAAAATATTACATAATGACCAGTGTTGATGTGGGACATGGAAGACAACATAATTTCCATGGTTGTTTACATTTGCATAGAAGTTATATGGTATTGAATCCTTTGACATGTGATTCTTGCTTAGGATCTTTTGCTATCCCAAAGATCCGCACTAAATAGAGATACAACTTGTGCATCCATAACCCTTAAACCCAGTTTCTTGTCAAGAGAGTCCACCATACCTACCTATGGACTTAATAAGATTCTTCAAGTAAGTTTTCATTATCGCACAAGGTAATAAAAATTGCCTCTAATCATGTAAGTCTTTTATTGTAAGGGAAAGTAAGCTTTGTACGATCTTGTGATGGTAAAGCAATAAAACAACGGAGTGCATAATAAAGTTTGCTATCAGAAGGGGCAATATGAAGTCATGTTCTTTTACATTAACATATTGAACATATAAAACAAATAAAGGCTCATGAAAACCTCTGCTTGCCTCTACGAAGGGCCTATCTTTTGCATTCTTACCAATTATTATTCTTCATGCAAGAGTCAACAATATTTCCCTTGTTCTTATTCTTCAACTCTTTAGTGGTAAGCATTATGTGTTAATTAAATATTCAATCAAAAATATCCAGCTGAACGTAGATGATCATGTTACATTATTGTTGACATTATCCTTGAGGTAAATAAGTTGGGTGGTAAGAACAATAAAGCCCCCCATCGTCCTATGTGTCCCATGGAATCACTTGTCCGAAAATATGCAGTGTGTGTTAGCATTCATAGAAGGCTACATCATAGTTGAATATGTGAACTTTCGAGAAATACAAAGCTCTTACATAGACTCTTCTCTCAATTACAAAAGCTATGATTATCTGAAGGACTAATTGCATCGCTTGTTGGTTCTCAATAAAGATTATGCTTCATATTTCTTGAGTTGTGAATATATTGTTACTTGTTCATGAGAGGTTACATTTGAAAACTTGCTGCTATGATGATATTCATGATGCTCTCATGTCTGTATTCTATTTTTATCGATACCCGTCTCTCAAATTATGTGGTCATTCTTTTACACTTTGGCTTTCGCTTGAGGACAAGCAAGGTCTAAGCTTGGGGGCATTGATACGTCCATTTTGCATCATGAATTCTTACTACCATTTGCTCTATCCATGTCCATTATTTCACATTATCACACAATTCTTATGTCTTTTCTCTCTAAACATGCAAGGTACACCATGAGGAGGGAAATATCTAGAAACTGGAATTATGGACCGGAAAACCGAGAAAAGGCAGTAACATCACGAGACTCAGAATGACCTGAAACTTCACAAAGAATAATTTTGGAATATTTAAGAAATTCTAGAGGAAAAATATACCGGAGAGGGGTTGGCAGTAGGGCACAAGCCAACATGGCACCCCCTAGGGGCACACACTGATGGCTTGTGGGACCCCAATTCGCTCTTCGACGCACCTCTTCTCCTATATGGTGTGTTTTACCCTACAAAAAATCCATAGGAAACCTTTCGGGACGAAGCGCCGGCGTCTCAAGATGGAAACCTGGGCAGAGGCCCTTTTGCACTTCGACAGTCAGATTCTGTCGGGGAAATCCCTCTCCGAGAGGGAGGGATCGAAGCCATGGTCATCAAGAATGCTTCCTCCTTCGTGGGAGGACCAATCTTCATCAACATTTTGACCAACACCATCTCATCTCCAACCCTAGTTCATCTCTTGTATTCAATCTTTGTCCCAAAACCTCAGATTGGTACATGTGGGTTACTAGTTGCATTGATTACATCTCGTAGTTGATGCTTGTTGGATTACTTGGTGGAAGAGATTATGTTCAGATCCTTAATACTCATTATTACACCTCTGATCTTGAACATGTTGATGATGTGTGAGTAGTTACTATTGTTCCTGAGGACATGGGAGAAGTCTTGTTATAAGTAATCTTGTGAAGTTGGCATGAGTTCGATATTTTCATAATATGTATGTTGTTACTTCTCTTAGTGGTGTCATCTAAACGTCAACTACATGAAACTTCCCCATCCTATGGGCCTAAAGGAAGTCATTCTAGAGTAACAAGCAGATGATGGGTTGCGAGAGTGATAGAAGCTTAAACCCCAGTTTATGCGTTGCTTCACGAGGGACTAATTTGGATCCACATGTTTCATGCTATGGTTAGATTTATCTTAATTCTTCTTTCGTAGTTGCGGATGCTTGCGAGAGGGGTTAATCATGAGTAGGTTGTTAGTTCAAGTAAGAACAACACCTTAGCATCGATCCACCCACATATAAAATTATCAAAGTAGCGAACGTGAATCAACTCAACATGATGAACATGACTAGACAGAAATTCCCATGTGTCCTCGGGAGCACTTGCTTAATATAAGACTACTTTCAGGTCCGTCCTTTGCTACAAAAAAGGAATGAGGTACCTTTCTGCACCTTTGTTACTATTGTCACTACCTGTTATGAATTATCTTTCTAAAAAACTATCTAATATTGTTACCTACAACACTTGCAGAGAATACCTTGCTGAAAGCTACTTATCATTTCTTTTTGCTCCTCATTGGGGTTGACACTCTTACTTACTGAAAGGACTATGATTGATTCCCTATACTTGTGGATCATCAGCCGTCGATGGGGAACCAAAGCTCATGGAAGGGCAGCAACATGGAGGAGACCTTCATCGACCACCTGCTTCACTGCCAGAAGTTGTCGTTGGTGGAGCATGTGGAGGTGTGCATTGTTGATGGAGAGCTCGTTCAGGTGCTGCGGGATAGCAAAACTATTGTATTTGCTGAGCACTTCTCCCACGGGTTTGGGCTACTGGCGAGAACCTTCTTTTGGCGGTTCCTTCCCATTTCAACCTGCAGCCACATGACCTCGGGCCCAACTCCGTGCTACAGCGAGCCAACCTTCGTGGCACTATTGGAGTGATTCCTCAGGGTCGTCCGCTACTCAAGCTATGGTGTCGGCTCTTCTTCCTCAAGCAGCAAACGGTGGAAGACAAGGTGAGGAAGACGAAGGACATGACCGTCTATGGGGCGGCCCTCGTGTACGTGTGGCGGGAAGCTGGCTTCCCAAAGCTCCCGCTGATGGAATCGACTAAGAAGTGGCAGCGGTCCTTCTTCTATGTGAGGAACATGGTTCCGGATCGCGACTTCATCAACCTTCTGCCATTTGTCGAACCGCCTCTGACTGCGAAGCTGAACTTGGGGTGGACCCAAAGTAGACCAACGATGAGGTCAACCGGATGTGCATCCGGTTGGATGAGCTGGCTGGCGCGGAGGGACTCAAGTCCACAAACCTCATTGCTGCCTTCTTCGCCCATCCGGTGCAGCCACTATAGCACCGGCCACACAACATCTATGATATGAGCGGGCGGCATGACCCGTGTCGGCTATCGATGAAAGAGCTGATGCCACCTGACTTCGCGTGGCACGTGAACGCGATCACCACTTCCAAGCTCCCAGAGGAGGGCTAGACCTGGGGCAAAGAGCACCGTTGCCGGCTTCACCAGACCTCCAAGATATGCGTGGGAACCGACCTTCTCCTTCATCTAGTGCAAACCCAGTCTGAATGCGGCCCAGCTCTATCTTTGGCCTCAACTGTTCACATGCTGGGCAACCAATGACGGGCCGTCTCTTTAGGTCCTGGTGGACGATTGGGCATAGTCGGACGGGAGGAGGAGCCCGAGGTGGATGACGCGGGAGTCGACGATCGGGATCAGCTGATGAGTTTCTCCCCTCATGTCCCTTGCGCGGTTGTATGAACAACGACAACATGAAACTTAGTGGAGGACTCGGTGCAACGGACCCGGTGGCTGGACATGGTGACGCCTCCAACCGAGGAAGTGGCTCCGACGAGTGGGAAACGCCATGACACCCGGTGGGTTGGCTACATCGGAGTACAAGCGTGGGAAGCAGGCAGCCAAGCCCAGGCTGGTTGGAAAGCGTGCAACGGGAGCATCGCCAGGCGGCGGGTGAGGCAGAGGCAGGAAAAAAGCGTGACATGTTGCCTCGGCCTTAGCCCTGTCCCCCAGGCAAACAATCCCCATGAGCGTCGGATGCGCCGCCCTGCTCTTTTCCCCTTCTCCCTTACTTTTTTCCTATCTTGTTTCGTCTTTTTCTCAAGCTACCACGGGCATCACACAGGGCCCTACCCGCCCTAGGTAGGGTGGTTACGCCAGCGAGGTCCGTGGACCAGCACGTCGTTGTTCCTGAGTTGTACGAAGCTGCCCAGAGGAGCAAGTGACCCGGTAGGCGGCCGTCATGGAGGCGGAGAGAGAGCGTTCCGCCCGGAGGGATCAGGAGAGCGTCGTGAGGGCGCTGGAGGAGGAGGAGGCCCGTCATTGGGAGAACACGGTAAAGTCCCAAGTCCTCGCAACGGCTCGAGGCTGGGCTGATGAAGTCGAGTGAGGGGCATGGGAGCATATCTCGCCTCCATCGTTGTCGCCACGATAGGGCCTCTGTCGCCGTTGTCGCTAATAGTGATGGCTAGAGTGACAGAAGCTTACACCTGAGTAAGGGGGTTGTTGTGTATGGGAGTAAAGAAGACTTGATGTATTAATGTTATGGTTGGGTTTTACCTTAATGATCTTTAGTAGTTGTGAATGCTTCCTAGAGTTCCTATCATAAGTGCATGTGATCCAAGTTCGGAAAGTATGTTAGCATAGGACAAGTATCTATCGTGTTATATTCAATTGCCCATGGACAAATCTTTTTCTTGTGTTCGAATAAGCTTTCTACTAAAGAACTAGCTTTTATTACCTTGCAAATTATTCGTAGTTTTATTCTCGCTAAGTACTTCTAGTTTTATTCTTGCAAAATAGTTTCATACTTATTCTAGGTAATGTAAGCGTTAGTGTGCGTAGAGTTGTATCGGTGGTTGATAGAACTTGAGAGATTATTAATTCTAACTTTAGCTCCTCATTGGGTTCTACACTCTTACTTATTTAAAAGGCTACAAACGATCCCCTACACTTGTGGGTTATCAGGGGAGGAGGACACCGGTGCTACAGCCGAGGCAGGCCGGTCCAGGGTGGACGACACCTCCAATAGTTAGGATTTTTTCTTTTTGTTTCTGCTTTTGTTAGTTCACAAATCCACCCATTGGGGTGTAGTTTTATGTAATGAACTTCTGGTCGTGGGCCTCTTGCTTTTATGAATATATGCATGCTTTTATCGCTCATGTACTACACGCCGACTCATCCATTGCCTTTGCCCCTGGCCCCCACTTCTTGCGCCTCCCCCCTCTGGCTTTAGCCCTGCCAGTCGGGAAGCCAGGAGCCTATCTGCGATTGGGATGGAGCATGGGCCTCTAAGGAGGCAGCGCAATACTTAGGGGCTCGGGGCTTTGGCTATGACGAGCAAGCTGGGAGCTGGCTAGACTCGGCCCGGAAGTGCGCAGATGAAAACCTGGTGGAGCCATGGAGCCCGAGCTAGACACCTTCCCTTGGTCATTTTTCGTGTGGGAGTGCCTTCGACACCGAACTCTTGCCAACCGGACAACCGGGATCCGGTCTATTTCTGGGGTGAAGAGATGGCCTTGGGGCTATGCACATTACTCACCATCTTAGGGAGGCAAGGGCACGGGATGGCCGGCGAGCCCCAGGACCTGGCGAGCCGGACCCAGTTGCCAAAGTGATAAAGTGGATGGTGAAAGTATAGAAAACGCTCAAGGGAGACAAGAAAAGCTAGCCACCGAGTTTTGCTCGGTGTACTACTGCATTCATTAAACCTAAAATGTGAGGGATACATGCATACACTAGTTGAGCTATAGAACAGGCGGAGGAGCTCCACGTTCCACGAGCGCTCCGTCTCCTCGCCGGAGGCATCCCTCTTGCGCTTCCATGACTTTTACGCATCGATGAGGTAGCATGCATTTTTGTGCAGTGCTTTGCAGACGATGAAGGGGCCTTCCCATGGGGAAGATAGCTTATGCTGGCTGGCTAGCCGTTTGATCAGCCGGAGCACCAGTTCGCCCTCACGGAAAGCGAGGGGCTGGATCCTCTTGTTGTAGTAGAGCCGCACGCTTTGCTGATAGATGGCTGACCGGCTCAGGGCCACCTCGCATGCTTCTTTGAGAAAATCGATGCTATCTTCGCGCGCCTCCTTGGCTTCCGCCTCTGTGTACAACACGACGCGAGGCGAGGCGAACTCAATATTTGTGGGGATGACCAGCTCGGACCCATAAATGGTGAAGAATGGAGTGAAGCCGGTGGAGCAGTTGGGCGTTGTCCTAAGGCTCAACAGCACAACCGATAGCTTGTCGATCCAGCAGTCGGCTGAGCGCGTCAGCAGCTCGACAAGCCAGGCTTGATGCCAGGTAGAATCAAGCCATTGGCCCTTTCTGCCTGGCCGTTTGACTGTTGGTGGGCCACTGATGTGAGGTCGAGCCGGATGCCTTGGTTGGAGCAGAAACATGCCAGGACGCCCTTGGCAAAGTTGGTTTCATTGTTGGTGATGATATTATGAGGATGATGTAGCAAATAGTGATGTTCTTGATAAATGTGACGATCGTCGGGCCATCCAGCTTATTGATCGCCTTGGCCTCGATCCACTTGGTGAACTTGTCGAAGGCCACCAATCGGTGTGTCATGCCGCCTAGAGTGGACTTGAATGGACCCACCATGTCGAGACCCCAAACGATGAAGGGCCATGTGATGGGGATGGTCTTGAGGGCCGCAGCCGGCTGGTGGCTCCAGTTGCTGAAACGCCGGCAGTCGTTGCACTTGTCCACCAGGTCCTTGGCATCCTCCAGAGCGGTTAGCTAGTAGAAGCCATGGTAGAATGCCTTGGTTACCAGGGCTCGTGAGGCAGCATGGTGACCACACTCGCCTTGGTGGATGTCATTGAGGATCTTGCATCCTCCGGCTGGCTTGACGCAACGCTGGAAAATGCCGATCACGCTGCGCTTGATGAGCTCTCGGTTGATGATGGTGCAGACGAGAGCTCGAGGCTGCACTTTCCAGGCCGAGACTTCATCGGGGGGCGGGGGTGCTCGCCATTAAAAAGGAACACAAGGATGGGTTGGTCCCAGGAAGGCACCTCTACCACCACTAGAACCGCCACGGGTCCAGATCCGGCAGCCCCCGGGACCAAGCTATGGTTTCCTAGTCATGGACATGAGATGTCATTTGGTTATGGGATCACATCATTAGGAGAATGATGTGATGGACAAGACCCAAAATACAAACATAGCATATGATCATGTCAGTTTATTGCTACTGTTTTCTGCATGTCAAGTATGTGTTCCTATGACCATGAGATCATGCAACTCCCAGACATCGGAGGAGTGCCTAGTGTGTATCAAACGTCGTAACATAACTGGGTGGCTATAAAGGTGCTCTATAGGTATCTCCGAGGGTGTCTGTTGAGTTGGCATGGATCAAGACTGGGATTTGTTACTCTGTGTGACGGAGAGGTATCTCAGGACCCACTCGGTAATACAACATCACAATAAGCCTTGCCAGCAATGTGACTAAGTGTTCGTCATGGGATCTTGTATTACGGAACGAGTAAAGAGACTTGCCGGTAATGAGGTTGAACTAGGTATGGAGATACCGACGATCGAATCTCGGGCAAGTAACATACTGAAGAACAAAGGGAACATCATACGGGATTAACTGAATCCTTGACATAGAGGTTCGACCGATAAAGATCTTCGTAGAATATGTAGGAACCAATATGGGCATCCAGGTCCCACTATTGGTTATTGACCGTAGAGGTGTCTCGGTCATGTCTACATAGTTCTCGAACCCGCAGGGTCTGCACACTTAAGGTTTGGTGACATTTCGGTAGTATAGAGTTATGTATGGTGGTGACCGAAGGTTGTTCGGAGTCCCGTATGAGATCCCGGAAGTCACGAGGAGCTCCGGAATGGTCCAGAGGTAAAGATTGATATATAGGAAGTCCTATTTTGGTCGCCGGAAAAGTTTCGGGCTCATCGGTAGTGTACCGGGAGTGCCGGTAGTGTAACGGGAGACCATCGGGAGGGGTATTTCGACCCAAGAGGCTACATGGGCTGTGGGAGAGCAAATACCATCCCTTAGTGGGCTGGTGGAAATCCCACACAAGGCCCATGAGGCTGGGAAGAAAAGCCCAAAGAGAAAAAGGTGGAAAAAGGCAAAAAAAATAGGGTGAATCCTAGTCCTACTAGGATTGGAGGTGGATTCCACCTCTCCCACTTGATTTGGCCGACCCAATTGCTGGTCCTTTGAGGGCCAAGCCTCCTCCTCTCTTCCTCTTATATATACTAGAGGTTTTAGGGTTTTTTGGCACCAGATTTTAGCCACGTGCTACCCGTTCCTCCAGTGCATAGTTTCTCCTCTAGATCGGATTTCTGCAGTGCTTAGGCGAAGCCTTGCCGGAATAGCTCCACCACCATCGCCGGAGCGCCGTCATGCTGCCGGAGAACTCTTCTACCTCTTCGCTCCCTCTTGCTGGATCAAGAAGGCGGAGATCGTCATCAAGCTGCACGTGTGCTGAATGCGGAGGTGCCGTCCGTTCGGCGCTAGATCGGAAGAACCATGATCAAGATCGTGAGACGGATCGTGATGAGATCACGGGACAGATCATGGTGAGTTCACGGGACAGATCATGATCAAGATCGTGAGACGGATCGTGATGAGATCGCGGGACGCTCGGCGATTTGGATCGCGAAGACGTTCGACTACACCAACCGCGTTTCTTAACGCTTCCCGCTTAGCGATCTACAAGGGTATGTAGATCCACTCTCCCTCTCGTAGATGCTCATCACCATGGATAGATCTGCGTGTGCGTAGGAAATTTTTTGTTTCCCATGCATCGTTCCCCAACAGTGGCATCATGAGCTAGGTCTATGTGTAGATGAGATCTCGAGTAGAACACAAAAGGTTTGTGGGCGTTGATGCTTAGATTGCTTCCTCCCTTGGTCGGATTTTGGTTCAGCGGTATTGTGAGATGAAGCGGCCCGGACCAACATTACTCGTACGCTTACGAGAGACCGGTTCCCCCGACGCAACTTGTTGCCTAGATGGCTTGCGGGTGGCAGTTTCTCTCACTTTAGTTGGATCGGATTCGACAAAGGCGGTCCTTGAGAAGGTTGAAAAGCAACTAGTGTATCACCGTTGTAGTTTTTGCATAGATAAGAATTGTTCATGCTAGATACCCATAGCAGCCACGTAAAACATGTAACAGCAATTAGAGGGCGTCTAACTTGTTTTTGCAGGGTATGTTGTGATGTGATATGGCCAATTACATGATGTGATATATGTGATGTATGAGATGATCATGTGATGTATGGAATTTCACGACTTGCATGTCGATGAGTACGGCAACCGGCAGGAGCCATAGGTTTGTCTTTAATTATTGTATGACCTGCGTGTCAATCATTAAGCGCTATGTAATGCTTTACTTTATCGCTAAACGGTAGCAATAGTAGTAGAAGCATGCAGGGCGTGTCAACCCCGATGGCGACACGTTGATGGAGATCAAGACGATGGAGATCATGGTGTCGTGTCGGTGACGATGGAGATCATGCCGGTGCTTTCAATATGGAGATCTAAAGCACAAGTTCATGGCCATATCATGTCACTTATGAATTACATGTGAGATGAGATCTCCAACAAGATTCTTTGCCTGCAAGATGAACGAGAATAGCTCAATCGTTGAGCATGTGCTCAGATTGTCTGGGTGCTACAATCGCTTGAATCGAGTGGGAGTTCATCTTCTAGATAAGATAGTGATTGATATAGTTCTCCAAGTCACTTTCACTAAGCTACTAGAACTTGGTGATGAACTATAAAATGCCAGGGATAGAATTAATGATCCCTGAGCTGTTCGCGATGTTTGACACCGCGAAGGTAGAAATCGAGAAGGAGCGTCAAAGTGTTGATGGTTAGTCAAAACCACCAGTTTCGAGAAGGGCAAGAGCAAGGAGGGAAACTTCATGGATAGCAAGTCAGTTGCAGCTCCAGTGAAGCAACCCAAAGTCTAACCCAAACCCGAGACTAAGTGCTTCGATTATGAGGAGAACGGTCGCTGAAGCGGAACAACCCTAGATACTTGGTAGATAAGAAGGCTAGCAAAGTCGACAGAAGTATATTTGATATACGTGTTATTGATGTGTGCCTTGCTAGTACTCCTAGTAGCACCTGGGTATTGGATACCGGTTCGGTTGCTAAATGTTAGTAACTCGACGTAAAAGCTACAGAATAAACAAATACTAGCTAAGTGTGAGGTGACGATGTGTGTTGGAAATGTTTCCAAGGTTGATGTGATCACCATCGCACGCTCTCTCTACCTTCGAGATTAGTGACGAACCTAAATAAATGTTATTTGGTGTTTTTGCGTTGAGCATGAACGTGATTAGATCATGTTCATTACAACACGGTTATTCATTTAAGTTAGAGAATAATGGTTATTTTGTTTACATGAATAATACCTTCAATGGTCATGCACCCAGTAAGAATGGTTTGTTGAAACTTGATCGTAGTAATACACATGTTCATAACATTGATGCAAAAAGGATACAAAGTTAATAATGATAGTACCACATGCTTGTGGCACTTCCGCTAAATGTCATATTGGTATAAAGCGCATGAAGAAACTCCATGCTGATGGATCTTTGGACTCATTCGATTTCGAATCGGTTGAGACATGCGAACCATGCCTCTTGTTCAAGATGACCAAGGACCCCGTTTTCTGTTTTGATGAAGCGGGCAAGTGATTTATTGGAAATGATACATGTTGATGTATGCAATCCAATGAGTCTTGTAGCGTGCGGTGAATATCGTTATTGTCTTACCTTCACTGATGATTTGAGTAGATATAGTGTATATTTACTTAATGAAACACAAGCCTGAATCGTTTGAAAGGTTCAAGCAAATTCAGAGTGAAGTTTTAAGATCATCGTGACAAGAAGATAAAAATGTTTGCGATATGATCGTGGAGGTGAATATCTGAGTTACGAGTTTGGCATACAACTTTAGACAATGTGAGAATTGTTTTCACAACTCACGCCACCTGGAACACCATAGTGTGATGGTGTGCCCGAACGTCATAGTCGTGCTCTATTCGATATGGTGTATGCTATGATGTCTCTTATCGTTTTGTTACTATAATTTTGGGGTTATGCATTAGAGACAACTACATTCACTTTAAATAGGGCACCATCTAAATCCGTTGAGATGTCACCGTGTGAATTTTGGTTTGATAGAAACCTAAGCTGTCATTTCTTAATGCTTGGGGCTACGACGCTTGTGTGGAAAATGTTTTCACCTAATGAGCTCGAACCCAAAGCAGACAAATGCATCTTCATAGAATACCCTAAGAACAGTTGGGTGAACCTTCTATCTCAGATGCAAGCATAAAATGTTTATTGCTAAAACTGGGTCCTTTCTCGAGAAAAGGTTTCTCTTGAAAGAATTGAGTGGGAGGAGGATAGAACTTGATGAGGTTATTGAACCTCTGCTTCAACCAGAAAGTAGCGCAGCGCAGAAAGATGTTTCTGTGAAGCCTACGTCAGTTGAAGAGGAAGTTAATGATGATGATCATGAAGCTTCGGATCAAGTTACTATCAACCTACGAGGAAAATAGAACTTGATGAGGTTATTGAACCTTCACTTCAACCAGAAAGTGGTGCAGCGCAGAAAGATGTTTCTGTGAAGCCTACGTTAGTTGAAGAGGAAGTTAATGATGATGATCATGAAGCTTGGGATCAAGTTACTATCGAACTTCGTAGGTCGACAAGGATGTGTACTGCTACTGAGCGGTACGACAACCCTGTCTTGGAGGTCATGTTTTTGGACAACGATGAACCTACGAACTATGGAGAAGCGATGATGGGCCCGGAAACCAACAAATGGTTAGAGGCCATGAAATCTGAGAAAGGATCCATGTATGAAAACCAACTATAGACTTTGGTGGACTTGCTCGTTGGACGGCAGATCGTTAAGTACAAATGGATCTTTAAAATGAAGACAGACGCTGATGGTAAATGTTACCATTTGTAAAGCTTGACTTGTTGCAAAGTACTTTACGACAAGTTCAAAGAGTTGACTGCGATGAGACTTTCTCACTCGTAGCGATGCTAAAGTCTGTTGAAATTATGTTAGCGGTTGATGCATTTTTCAATTATGACATCTGGCAGATGGATGCCAAAACATCATTTCCTTCCTTAAGGAAAGTTTGTTTTGAACGTCACGGAACATATGAGATGTTCTAAGAGCTGAAATTGGGATCTCAGGCTCGTGCCCATGTTGTGAGATATGAGATCTCCAACAAGATTCTTTGTTTGCAAGATGAAGGAGAATAGCTCAATCGTTAAGCATGTGCTCAGATTGTCTGGGTGCTACAATCGCTTGAATCGAGTGGGAGTTCATCTTCCAGATAAGATAGTGATTGATATAGTTCTCCAAGTCACTTTCACTAAGCTACTAGAACTTGGTGATGAAGTATAAAATGCCAGGGATAGAATTAATGATCCCTGAGCTGTTCGCGATGTTTGACACCGCGAAGGTAGAAATCGAGAAGGAGCGTCAAAGTGTTGATGGTTAGTCAAAACCACTAGTTTCGAGAAGGGCAAGAGCAAGGAGGGAAACTTCATGGATAGCAAGTCAGTTGCAGCTCCAGTGAAGCAACCCAAAGTCTAACCCAAACCCGAGACTAAGTGCTTCGATTATGAGGAGAATGGTCGCTGAAGCGGAACAACCCTAGATACTTGGTAGATAAGAAGGCTGGCAAAGTCGACAGAAGTATATTTGATATACGTGTTATTGATGTGTGCCTTGCTAGTACTCCTAGTAGCACCTGGGTATTGGATACCGGTTCGGTTCCTAATGTTAGTAACTCGAAGTAAAAGCTACGGAATAAACAGATACTAGCTAAGTGTGAGGTGACGATGTGTGTTCGAAATGTTTCCAAGGTTGATGTGATCAACATCACATGCTCTCTCTACCTTCGAGATTAGTGACGAACCTAAATAAATGTTATTTGGTGTTTTTGCGTTGAGCATGAACGTGGTTAGATCATGTTCGTTGCAACACGGTTATTCATTTAAGTTAGAGAATAATGGTTATTTTGTTTACATGAATAATACCTTCAATGGTCATGCACCCAGTAAGAATGGTTTGTTGAAACTTGATCGTAGTAATACACATGTTCATAACATTGATGCAAAAAGGATACAAAGTTAATAATGATAGTACCACATGCTTGTGGCACTGCCGCTAAATGTCATATTGGTATAAAGCGCATGAAGAAACTCCATGCTGATGGATCTTTGGACTCATTCGATTTCGAATCGGTTGAGACATGCGAACCATGCCTCTTGGTCAAGATGACCAAGGACCCCGTTTTCTGTTTTGATGAAGCGGGCAAGTGATTTATTGGAAATGATACATGTTGATGTACGCAATCCAATGAGTCTTGTAGCGTGCAGTGAATATCGTTATTGTCTTACCTTCACTGATGATTTGAGTAGATATAGTGTATATTTACTTAATGAAACACAAGCCTGAATCGTTTGAAAGGTTCAAGCAAATTCAGAGTGAAGTTTTAAGATCATCGTGACAAGAAGATAAAAATGTTTGCGATATGATCATGGAGGTGAATATCTGAGTTACGAGTTTGGCATACAACTTTAGACAATGTGAGAATTGTTTTCACAACTCACGCCACCTGGAACACCATAGTGTGATGGTGTGCCCGAACATCATAGTCGTGCTCTATTCGATATGGTGCATGCTATGATGTCTCTTATCGTTTTGTTACTATAATTTTGGGGTTATGCATTAGAGACAACTACATTCACTTTAAATAGGGCACCATCTAAATCCGTTGAGATGACACCGTGTGAATTTTGGTTTGATAGAAACCTAAGCTGTCATTTCTTAATGCTTGGGGCTACGACGCTTGTGTGGAAAATGTTTTCACCTAATGAGCTCGAACCCAAAGCGGACAAATGCATCTTCATAGAATACCCTAAGAACAGTTGGGTGAACCTTCTATCTCAGATCCAAGCATAAAATGTTTATTGCTAAAACTGGGTCCTTTCTCGAGAAAAGGTTTCTCTTGAAAGAATTGAGTGGGAGGAGGATAGAACTTGATGAGGTTATTGAACCTCTGCTTCAACCAGAAAGTAGCGCAGCGCAGAAAGATGTTTCTATGAAGCCTACGTCAGTTGAAGAGGAAGTTAATGATGATGATCATGACGCTTCGGATCAAGTTACTATCAACCTATGAGGAAAATAGAACTTGATGATGTTATTGAACCTTCACTTCAACCACAAAGTGGCGCAGCGCAGAAAGATGTTTCTGTGAAGCCTACGTCAGTTGAAGAGGAAGTTAATGATGATGATCATGAAGCTTCGGATCAAGTTACTATCGAACTTCGTAGGTCGACAAGGATGTGTACTGCTACTGAGCGGTACGACAACCCTGTCTTGGAGGTCATGTTGTTCGACAACGATGAACCTACGAACTATGGAGAAGCGATGATGGGCCCGGAAACCAACAAATGGTTAGAGGCCATGAAATTCGAGAAAGGATCCATGTATGAAAATCAAGTATAGACTTTGGTGGACTTGCTCGTTGGACGGCAGATCGTTAAGTACAAATGGATCTTTAAAATGAAGACAGACGCTGATGGTAAATGTTACCATTTGTAAATCTCAACTTGTTGCAAAGTAGTTTACGACAAGTTCAAAGAGTTGACTGTGATGAGACTTTCTCACTCGTAGCGATGCTAAAGTCTGTTGAAATTATGTTAGCAGTTGCTACATTTTTCAATTATGAAATCTAGCAGATGGATGCCAAAACATCATTTCCTTCCTTAAGGAAAGGATGTATGAGATACAACCAGAAAGTTTTGTCAGTCCTAAGGATGCTAAAAGGTGTGCGGGCTTCAGTGATTCTTCTATGAACTGAAGCAAGCATCTCAGAGTTGGAATATACACTTTGATGAGGTGATCAAAGTTTTTAAGTCTATACAAAGTTTACGAGAAACTTGTATTTGCAATAAAGTGAGTGGGAGCACTATAGAGTTTCTGATAAGTATATGTGGTTGACATATTTCTATTCAGAAATGATGTAGAATTTCTGGAGAGCATAAACGGTTGTTTGAAAAGAGTTTTCCAAAGGAAGACCTGGATAAAGCTACCTAATTGTTGAGCATCAAGATCTATCAAGATAGATCAAGATGTTTGATAATACTTTCAATGAGTACATACCTTGACAAGATTTTGAAAGAGTTCAAAATGGATTAGTCAGAGAGAAGTGTTCTCGCCTGCTTTGTAAGGTGTGAAGTTGAGTGAGGCTCAAAGCTTGACCACGGCAGAAGAAAGAGAAAGGGCGAATGTCATCCCCTATGCCTTAGCCATAGGCTCTGTATAGTATGCCATGATGTGTACCACACCTGTGTGTGCCTTACCATGAGTCCGTCAAGGGGTATAAGAGTGACCCAGGAGCGGATCACTGTATAGCGGTCAAGATTATCCTTAGTAACTCAAAGACTAAGGAGATGTTTCTTGATTATTGAGGTGATAAAGAGTTCATCGTAAAGAGTTACGTCGATGCAAGCTTTAACACCAATCCGAATGACTCGTAGTAGCAATCTGGATATGTATAGTGGAGCAGCCATTTGGAATAGTACCAAGTGGAGTGTGGTAGCAGTGTTTACGGTTTGACATAGAGATTTGCAAAGTACACAAAGATCTGAATGTCGCAGACCCGTTGACTATAAGACCTCTCTCACATGCAAAGCATGATCGAGCCCCAGAACTCATTAGGTGTTAGATTCATAACAATGCGAATCACATAGTGATGTGAACTAGATTATTGACTCTAGTGCAAGTGGGAGACTGTTGGAAATATGCCCTAGAGGCAATAATAAATTAGTTATTATCATATTTCCTTGTTCATGATAATCGTTTATTATCCATGCTATAATTGTGTTGATCGGAAACTCAGATACATGTGTGGATACATAGACAACACCATATCCCTAGTATGCCTCTAGTAGACTAGCTCATTGATCAAAAGATGGTTAAGGTTTCCTAGCCATGGACATGAGATGTCATTTGATAACAGGATCACATCATTAGGAGAATGATGTGATGGACAAGACCCAAACTACAAACGTAGCATGATTGTGTCAGTTTATTGCTACTGTTTTCTACATGTCAAGTATGTGTTCCTATGACCATGAGATCATGCAACTCCCAGACATCGGAGGAGTGCCTTGTGTGTATCAAACGTCGCAACGTAACTAGGTGGCTATGAAGGTGCTCTACAGGTATCTCCGAGGGTGTCTGTTGAGTTGGCATGGATCAAGACTGGGATTTGGTACTCCGTGTGACGGAGAGGTATCTCAGGGCCCACTCGGTAATACAACATCACAATAAGCCTTGCAAGCAATGTGACTAAGTGTTAGTCACGGGATCTTGTATTACAGAACGAGTAAAGAGACTTGCCGGTAACGAGGTTGAACTAGGTATGGAGATACCGACGGTCGAATCTCGGGCAAGTAACATACCGAAGAACAAAGGGAACATCATACGGGATTAACTGAATGCTTGACATAGAGGTTCGACCGATAAAGATCTTCGTAGAATATGTAGGAATCAATATGGGCATCCAGGTCCCGCTATTGGTTATTGACCATACAGGTGTCTCGGTCATGTCTACATAGTTCTCGAACCCGCAGGGTCTGCACACTTAAGGTTTGGTGACATTTCAGTAGTATAGAGTTATGTATGGTGGTGACCAAAGGTTGTTCGGAGTCCCGGATGAGATCCTGGCCATCACAAGGAGCTCCATAATGGTCCGGAGGTAAAGATTCATATATAGGAAGTCCTATTTTGGTCGTCGGAAAAGTTTCGGGCTCATCGGTAGTGTACCGGGAGTGCCGGTAGTGTACCGGGAGACCATCGGGAGGGGTATTTCGACCCAAGAGGCTACATGGGCTGTGGGAGAGAAAATACCATCCCTTAGTGGTCTGGTGGAAATCCCACACAAGGCCCATGAGGCTGGGAAGAAAATCCCAAAGAGAAAAAGGTGGAAAAAGACAAAAAATAGGGTGAATCCTAGTCCTACTAGGATTGGAGGTGGATTCCACCTCTCCCACTTGATTTGGCCGACCCAATTGCTGGTCCTTTGAGGGACAAGCCTCCTACTCTCTTCCTCTTATATATACTAGAGGTTTTAGGGTTTTTTGGCACCAGATTTTAGCCACGTGCTACCCGTTCCTCAAGTGCATAGTTTCTCCTCTAGATCGGATTACTGAAGTGCTTAGGCGAAGCCCTACCGGAATAGCTCCACCACCATCGCCGGAGCGCCGTCATGCTGCCGGAGAACTCTTCTACCTCTCCGCTCCCTCTTGTTGGATCAAGAAGGCGGAGATCGTCATCAAGCTGTACGTGTGCTGAACGTGGAGGTGCCGTCCGTTCGACGTTAGATCGGAAGAACCGTGATCAAGATCGTGAGACAGATCGTGATGAGATCGCGGGACGGATCGTGGTGAGTTCACGGGATAGATCGTGATCAAGATCGTGAGGCGGATCGTGATGAGATCGCGGGACGGATCGTGATGAGATCGCGAGACGGATCGTGATGAGATCGCGGGACGCTCGGCGATTTGGATCGCGAAGACGTTTGACTACACCAACCGCGTTTCTTAACGCTTCCCGCTTAGCGATCTACAAGGGTATGTAGATCCACTCTCCCTCTCGTAGATGCTCATCACCATGGATAGATCTGCGTGTGTGTAGGAAATTTTTTGTTTCCCATGCATCGTTCCCCAACACATCTCCAGGTTGAGCTTCACCTTGTACTTTTGTAGGTTGGCAAAGGTCTCCCGGAGGTCGTCGAGGAGGCTGAAATGCCGCTTCGTTTTGACAATGATGTCATCCACATACCTGTGCACGTTGCTCCAAATCGGATGCAGGCGACACTTCTGCACGGACTGCTTGAAGGTGGCGCCAGAGTTCTTGAGGCCGGACGACAAGGTGATTTAGCAGTAGGCCCCGAAGGTGGTAATGAAGGAGGTCTTGAGCCGGTCGGCCAGGTCCAGTTTGATCTGGTGGTAGCCGGAGTAAGCGTCCAGGAAGGACAGCACATCGCATCTGGTCATGAAGTCGATCACCTAGTCGATCAGGGGTAGGGCAAAAGGATCCTTGAGGCAGGCCTTGTTCAGGCTAGTGTAGTCGATACACATGCGCCAAGTTTCGTTCTTCTTCGGGACAAGGATTGGGTTGGCCAGCCACTCGGGGTGGAAAACTTCCATGATGAAGCCGTCCGCGAGCCATCGGGTGATCTCTTCACCGATGGTTCTTCGCTTCTCCTCGGAGAAGCAGCGGAGCGGTTGCTTGACCGGCTTGGCTTACGACCGCACGTGGAGTTTGTGCTCGTCGTACTTCCTCAGCACACCTCACATGTCTTTTGGAGACCATGCGAAGATGTCCCGATTCTCATGGAGGAAGTCAACGAGCTCACCTTCTTATTTCTTGTTGAGGCAGGAGCCGATGTCGACGCACTACTTGGGGTTGGCCAGGTCGAGGGGTACTTTCTTGGTGTCCTTGGACAGCATGAATGCTGCCTCGCCAACCGACTGGCAACGCGGAGCTGGCACAGCCAGTAGCACGCTGGTGAGAGCCACGAGCCGGTCGAGCTGGCGCTTCTCCTTGGAGATGACCAGGGACACGGCCAGTCGGCTGCCGGTATGCGCACACTAGATGGACTTCTTGTAGTCACCGTCGATGGTGATGAAGCCCTTGAGACCCAGCATCTTCATCTTGAGGTAGGCGTAGTGGGGGACCATCATGAACTTGGCCAGCACGGGCCGGCCCAGAAGTACGTGGTAGGGGTTGTTAATGTCCACCTTCTCGAACCAAATTAGTTCACGGCGAAAGTGGATCTTCACGCCGAATAGGACATCGAGCTAGATCTTGCTGATGGAGGAGCATGATTTACCTAACATGATGTTGTGGAACACTGTCCGAGTTGGCTGCAGGTGTCTCTCCTTGAGGCCTAACATGGCTTGAGACTGCATTGGTATTTCCCTAAAGAGGAAGGGAAGATGCAGCACAGTGACGGTAAGTATTTCCCTGAGTTATGAAACCAAGGTTATCGAACTAGTAGGAGAACCACACAACACTATGTAAACGGTACCTACACACAAAGAACAAATACTTGCAACCCAACGCGTACGAGAGATTGTCAATCTCTCCACGTAAAAATATAGTTTGGTTTGTAGTAGAATAGATGGATAGATCACAAGAACACAAAATAAAAGAGGCAAATAAGAAGTGCAGCAAAGTATTTTTGGGTTTTTGAAATAATAGATATGAAAAGAAAAGCGGCAAAAAATAGATCGGAAAGCAATATGTTGGAAGATAGACCCGGGGGTCATAGGTTTCACTAGTGGCTTCTCTCATGAGTATAGCACACGGTGGGTAACCAAATTGCTATTGAGCAATTGATAGAAGATCGAATAATCATGATGATATCCAAGGCAATGATCATTATATAGGCATCATGTCCAAGATAAGTAGACTGAAACGATTCTGCATCTACTACTATTACTCCACACATCGACCCCTATCTAGCATGCATCTAGTGTATTAAGTTCATGGAAAAACGGAGTAATGCAATAAGAATGATGACATGATGTAGACAAGATCTATTCATTTAGAAATAGACCCCATCTTGTTATCCTTAATAGCAATGATACATGCGTGCCTCGCAACCCCTTCTATCACTGGGAGTGGACACTGCAAGATCGAACCCATCACAAAGCACCTCTTCCCATGGCAAGAAAAAACGATCCAGTTGGCCTAACTAAACCAAATATTCAAAGAAAAAGTATGAGGCTACAAGTAATCATGCATAAAGAGATCAAAGAAGACTCAAATAATATTCATGAATAGAATGTGATCATGAACTCAAAATTCATCGGATCCCAACAAACACACTGCAAAAAGGCATTACATCAAATAGATCTCCAAGAGACCATTGTATTGAGAATCAAAATAGAGAGAGGAATCCATCTAGCTACTACCTATGGACCCGTAGGTCAATGGTGGACTACTCACGCATCATCGGAGAGGCACCCATGAAGACGATGCACCCCTCCATGATGGTGTTAGATTGGATCTCACGGTTCTAGAACTTGCGGCGGCTGGAATTGTGTTTTGTCGACTCCCCTAGGGTTTTTGGAATATTTGGGTATTTATAGAGCTGATAGGTGGTGGAGAGGCATAATGAGGAGGGCACAACCCATCAGGTGGCGCCACGGGCCTCTGGCGCGCCCTGGTGGGTTGTGGCCTCCTCGTCCCTCCTCTCTGGTACTTCTTTGGTCCTCGAGGTGTCTTCTGGCCCAAAAAAATCTCCAAAAAGTTTCACGGTGTTTGGGCTTCATTTGGTACTTGTATTCTGCGAAGTAAAATACAAGCAAAAAATAACAACTGGAACTTGGAACTATGTCAATAGGTTAGTCCCAAAAATGATATAAAGATGCTATAAAATGATTGTAAAGCATCCAAGATTGATAATATAACAACATGGAACAATCAAAAATTATAGATACATTGGAGACATATCAGCATCCCCAAGCTTAATTCCTGCTCGTCCTCGAGTACGTAAATGATTAAAACAGAATTTTTGATGTGGAATGCTGCCTAACATGTTCATCACATATTCTTTTCTTTTGTAGCATGGACATTTGGACTTTTAGACGGGTCAAAGCAATAGTCTAGTTTTGCCATGAAGACTTTAATACTCAAGCATACCAACAAGCAACCATGTCTTTCAAAATTTCAACACTAAAGAAAGTTATCCCTAGCCCATCATGCTCAATCATTGATTCATTCATGAAACACACTCAAATATTAGCTACACCTAATGCTCAAGTATGATCATAGTGCCCCCTAGTTGGTGCTTTATAAGAGAATATGGAGACTCAAATAAAATACAAATTGCATAAAGTAAGTAGATATGCCCTTCCCAGAGGGAAGTAGGGATTTGAGAGGTGCTAGAGCTCAAATTTTAAATTGAGAGAGAAAAATATTTTGGGTGACATGCCTTTCCTGTCAACGAAAACGACTGAGAGCTTTCAATACCTTTCCATGCAAGATATATCATAAGTTGTTCCCAAACAGAAAATAAAGTTTATTCCTTTTTCCACCACTATTTCACAATCCATGGCTAGCCGAATATATGGTTGCCTTCCATACAAACACTTTCCAAGGAATTTATTATTTCACAACATAAAGTAAATTTCTTTCTAATTTCGGGACTCGGCATCCCTATTACAGCCATACTCTCGTGCAATGACAAGTGAATAAACACTCATCTTGAGAATAACACATGTAGCATGGAAAAATATTGGTCATCCCCTTCCACTTCATGAGAGGTACGGGCACACAAAAAGGAAATTTATTTTCAAAATAAGAGATGGCACATCCAAATTTGTTTGGAACGGCATGGAAATACTGCCTATAGGTAGGTATGGTGGACTCATATGGCAAAACTGGGTTTAAGGATTTTGGATGCACAAGTAGTATTTGTACTTAGTACAAGTGGAGGCTAGCAAAAAGAATGAGAAGCAACCAACCAAGAAACAAAAATTCACATAAGATAGCATTAAGCATAACTAACACCAAATAATGCACCATAAGTAGAATGTAATTTCATTGCACAACTATTGAATTTCATGCTTGCATAGGAAATCACAAACATCAACTCCAATATTCTTACTAAAGCATAATTATTCACCAACATAACTCACATATTACTATCATCATGTCTCAAAACTATTACAAGGAATCAAGTTAATTTGTCCAATGATCTTCATGAAAGTTTTTATTATATCCCTCTTGAATATCTATCACTTTGGGACTAGTTTCATATATTGCCATTGCTTTTGACAAGCTCACATAGATTTAAGTGAAGAGCATGAGCATAAAAATTTCATCTCTCAAAATAATATAAGTGAAGCATGAGAGAATTTCTTCAAAATTTACTAACTCTTAAATTAATACAAGTGAAGCATGAGAGCATTTCTTCAAACATGTAAAGCACGTCGTGCTCAAAAAGATATAAGTGAAGCATATAGAGCAATTCCAGAGCCCAAAAGGTTTAAGTGAAGCATATAGAGAAATTCTAACAAATCATAGAATAATTTTGGCTCTATAAAGTAGATGTGTCCATCAAGGATACTTTGTAACAAAATAAAAGCAAATCAAGCAAATACTCATATAATACAATATAGCTCCAAGTAAAACACTGATGGTCGATAGAAGAAACAGGGGATGCCACTCGGGGCATCCCCAAGCTTAGTTTATTGTTCCTCTTTGTATATTATATTGGGTTGCTCTAGAATCCCCAAGCTTAGGATCTTTTCACTCCTTATTCTTTCATCCATTGTGATCTCACCCAAAACTTGAAAACTTCAATCACCCAAAACTCAACAAAATCTTTGTGAGATCCGTTAGTATAATAAAGCAAATCACCACTCTAAGTATTATTGCAAACCCATTCATAATTTATTATTGAATTAAATCTCCTTTATTATAAATTTACCATGGATTATACCCCCAAATACAAACCATTGATTCATCAAAATAAGCACACAATGCAATGAAAACAGAATCTGTCAAAAACAGAACGGTCTATAGTAATCTATACTCTAACCATACTTCTGTAACTCAAAAAGTTCTGAATAATTAGGACAAATTCAGAAATTTGTATATAAATATTGTGTAAAAAATCAGAATTTTTCATCTCTTCTATGGTTTTTAATAATTATTTTACTAGACTCAAAAGTTTCTATTTTTCAACAAGATCAAATCAACTATCACCCAACATGATCCTAAAGGGTTTACTTGGCACAAACACAAATTAAAACATAAAAAATACAATCATAACATTAGCATAATTGTGTAAACACTCAAAAACATAAAGGAAAAGGTAAAATACATTTTATTCATTGGGTTGCCTCCCAACAAGCGCTATCGTTTTACGCCCCTAGCTAGGCATAATGCATAGATTCAAGTATTATCATCTTTAGTATTTGCTCCATAGAAGGGCCTCATGATTGATTAATATGGTGCCTTAATTTACATTCTAGGTAAGTGTTCCATACCCTTTATAAGTGGAAATTGAAATTTAATATTGCCTTCTTTCATATCAATCACGGCGCCTATAGTGCGTAAAAACGGTCTACCAAGTATGATGGGACAAGACGGACTGTAATCAATAACAAGAACAATAAAATCTATGGATACATAGTTACTATTTAAAATAATAATAACATCATTTATTCTTCCCATAGGATTTTTAATAGTATAATCCGCCAAGTGCAAATTAAGATAACATTCTTCAATACTGGTGAGACCAAGCACATCACAAAGAGATTTCAGAATTGGGGAAACACTAGCACCCAAATCACATAAATCAAAGCATTCATAATTTTTTACTTGACTTTAATGGTAGGTTCCCACTCATCATGCAATTTTCTAGGGATTGAAATATCTAATTCCAACTTTTCTTCTAAGGATTTGATCATGGCATCAACAATATGTTTAGTAAAAGATTTATTTTGTTCATAAGCATGGGGTGAATTTATCATGGATTGCAACAAAGAAATACATTCAACCAAAGAGGAACTATCATAATTAAAGTCT
The DNA here is from genome assembly GCA_022496015.1 of Hordeum marinum. NCBI lineage: Eukaryota > Viridiplantae > Streptophyta > Magnoliopsida > Poales > Poaceae > Hordeum > Hordeum marinum. The sequence continues at coordinate 210,897,559 of CM039672.1, read as the reverse complement.
TTGTAATCCAAAATAGTGGGCACATCACTAGTTAAAGTTTTGACCTCTCCAAACCCACTTTCATCATTTTTTCGTTGAGATTTTCAGCCTCCAATTATTGGGACGCCCTCTAGCTGAAGTTCACTATTATTTAGTCCCTTTATCATAAATTTTAATATTACTAAACAAGGAATAAATAGAACAAACACCAATCATTTTAAGATATTCATCATTTTTATGAAAGTAATTGCTAGAAAACGCTTTTTCAAAAAATTATATTTTAGCTCTAAGCACAGCGGTTCTTTTCGTACTTTCATCCATAGAAAAATATAAAGCTTTAAATGATTCATTAATCTTAGGTGGAAAATTTTGCAACTTGAGATTTTCTACATCATGGGAAATTCTATCAATGCTTCTAGACATATCATCAATCTTATTTCACTTTTCTTCTATCGTAGTATTGCAAGACTTTTGAGCATTGATAAATTCTTAAAAATTACTCTCAAGATCACAGGGGTTCCTATTATTATAAGAATAATTACCATAGTAATTACCATGATTATTAGAGGAATTTCCAGGAAAAGGCCTAGGATTAAAATCACCTCCATAAGCATTGTTATTAAAATTGTTTCGCGAGATGAAATTCACACTACGGAATCACTATTTTGCTCAATCAAAGTGGAAAAAGGTGTATCATTAATATCAATAGGAGCATTTTTACTAGCAACCAACTTCATAAGAGTATCAACTTTTTCACTCAAAGTACTAATTTCTTCAACCAAATCAAACTTTTTACTAGTATGTGCTCTTTTAGTATGCCATTGTGAATAATTTGCCATAATATTATCTAGCAACTTAGTAGCTTCACCCAAAGTAATTTCCATAAAAGTACCACCCGCAGCGGAATCTAAAAGATTTATAGAGACAACATTCAATACCGGATAAAAAAATTGTATGATCATCCAAAGATTTAAACCATGAGTAGGATAATTTCTTAGCATCAATTTCATTCCTTCCCAAGATTGTGCAACATGTTCATGCTCATGTTGCTTAAAATACATGATTTGAGTTTGAAGGGAAATAATTTTCGTGCTACAAAATACTTAGTAATAAAAGCATCCTTGCACTTATCCCAAGAATCGATACTATTGCGAGGCAAAGAAGAAAACCAAATTTTTTGCACGATCCCGCAAAGAGAAAGGAAATAAATTCAACTTCACTATATCATTGTCCACATCTTTTTTCTTTTGCATATCACACAATTCTACGAATGTGTTTAGATGGGACGCGACATCCTCATTAGGAGTACCAGAAAATTGATCTTTGATGACAAGATTCAACAAAGTGGCACTAATATCACAAGACTCCACACCAGTGGCGGTAGGAGCAATCGGGGTGCTAATAAAATCATTATTATTGGTATTGGAAAATCACACAATTGGGTATTTTCTTGAGTCATTGTGACTACGCAAACAAGATTGCAAGCAAACAAGATATCTGGCGAGAAAAAGGCAAACGATAAAGAGGGCGAATAAAATGGCAAATATTGTGAAGTGGAGGAGAGGAAAACTGGGGCAAATGGAAAATGATGTAAATTGCAAGGATATGATATTTGTGATTAGGAACCTGATAGATGTTGATGATGTCTCCCCGGCAACGGCGCCAGAAATTCCTTTGACATGGCTTGAGACTATGTCGGTATTTCCCCAAAGAGGAAGGGATGATGCAGCACAACAACGGTAAGTATTTCCCTTAGTTATGAAACCAAGGTTATCGAACTAGTAGGAGAACCATGCACCACTATGTAAACGGTACCTGCACACAAAGAACAAATACTTGCAACTCGACGCGTAAGAGAGGTTGTCAATCTCTCCATTGTAAAAAGATAGATTGGTTTGTAGCAGATTGGATGGATAGATCGAACAAGAACACACAATTAAAGAAGCAAATAAAAAGTGCAACAAAGTATTTTTGGGTTTTTGGAATAATACATCTGAAAACAAAGTGCCAAAAAGATAGATCAGAAAGCAATATGTTGGAAGGTAGACCCGGGGGGCGTAGGTTTCACTAGTGGCTTCTCTCATGAGTATACCACACGGTGGGTAACCAAATTACTGTTGGGCAATTGATAGAAGATCGAATAATCATGATGATATCCAAGGCAATGATCATTATATAGGTATCACGTCCAAGATAAGTAGACCCAAACGATTCTGTATCTACTACTATTACTCCACACATCGACCGCTATCCAGCATGCATCTAGTGTATTAAGTTCATCGAAAAACGGAGTAATGCAATAAGAATGATGACATGATGTAGGCAAGATCTATTCATTTAGGAATAGACCCCATCTTGTTATCCTTAATAGCAATGATACATGCGTGCCTCGCAGCCCCTTTTGTCACTGGGAGTGCACACCGCAAGATCGAACCCATCACAAAGCACCTCTTCCCATGGCAAGAAAAATCGATATAGTTGGCCTAACTAAACCAAATATTCGAATAAGAAATACGAGGTTATAAGTAATCATGCATATAAGAGATCAAAGAAGACTCAAATAATATTCATGGATAGAAACTGATCATGAACTCAAAATTCATCGGATCCCAACAAACACTCCGCAAAAAGTCATTACATAAAATACATCTCCAAGAGACCATTGTATTGAGAATCAAAAGAGAGAGAGGAAGCCATCTAGCTACTGCCTATGGACCTATAGGTCTATGGTAGACTAATCACGTATCATCGGAGAGGCACCCATGAAGACGATGCACCCCTCCGTGATGGTGTTAGATTGGATCTCGCAGTTCTGGAACTTACGGCGGCTGGAATTGTGTTTCGTCAACTCCCCTAGGGTTTTTGGAATATTTGGGTATTTGTAGAGCTGATAGGCGGTGGAGAGGCGTCCCGAGGAGGGCACAACCCATCAGGCCACGCTAGGGGCTTCTAGTGCGCACTGGTGTTATGGCCTCCTCGACCCTCCTCTCTGGTACTTATTTGGTCCTCCAGGTGTCTTCTAGCCCAAAAAACTCTCCAAAAAGTTTCGTGGTGTTTGGGCTTCGTTTGATACTGATATTCTGTGAAGTAAAAAACAAGCAAAGAATAACAACTGACACTTGGCACTATGTTAATAGGTTAGTCCCAAAAAATGATATAAAGTTGCTATAAAATGATTGTAAAACATCAAAGATCGATAATATAACAGCATGGAACAATCAAAAATTATAGATACATTGGAGACGTATCAAGGACCAGCTTGAGTAGGGTGTCACGGTAGAGGATGTTGATGCTACTATCGCCGTTGATGAGCACCCGCAAGTAACAACAAGTGAGCCACTCAGAAGCGATGGTGGGGTCGAGAACCAAGACGTAGCCGCCAGGGTTGGGGCATCACGGCTGGGTGGTCCTCCCGAATCTAGGTGATTGGCTTCTCGTACCAATGCATTAACTGGGGAACCGAGGGGACAATTGCGTTGACCTCATGACGGCGCTTGCGCTGGCACGCTTGCCCTCATCCTGGCGTGGGAAGTCATTGACGGTATGGTAAATTGCCGAAGCCGGTGCGGGAGCTCGTGCAGGCAGGGGAGGAGGCGGTGGGAGGCCTTCACCCCAGGCCAGCCGCTGGGTGAAACCGCACTGTTGGGCTGATACTTGTAAACTATGTTGGGATTTTCCCTGAAGAGGAGGGGATGATGCAGCAAGGTAAGTATATACCTCAGTGAGAACCAAGGTTATTGAAGCAATAGGAGGACCATGCAATTTCCCGTCTTCAGCGCCTACACACAATAGAGCACACACTTGCACCCAACGCTGGCAAGAGGGTTGTCAATCCTCTTGAACTCGTTACTTGCAAGTGATAAGTAGTGATAGATAGATAATTTTATAAATATAAATTGAAAATAAAAAGGTAAATAATGACAGCAATGTATTTAGAGTTTTTGTAAATATATTTGTGAGGACACCCGGGGCCATAGTTTTCGCTAGAAGCTTCTCTCTCGAAGAAAGCATAAGATAGGTAGACAAATTATGTTGGGAAGTTGATAGAAAAGCGCGGAGTTATGCAATAATGATTCACGACAATGATCATGTATTTAGGCATTAGGTCCATAAGCAAGTAGACCGACTCCCACCTGCTTCCACTAATATTAGTCCACCCATGAACCGCTATCGAGCATGCATCTAGAGTATTAAATAAAAACATAGTAATGCTTGGAGGAGGATGACATGATGTAGACAAAGTGAATCCAATTAATATGAATGAACCCCATCGTTTTACCCTTAGTGACAGCAATACAATATGTGTCATGTCCCTTTCTGTCACTGGGATTGAGCACCACAAGATTAAACCCACTACAATGCACCACTCCCACTTGAAGATAAATTAATCTAGTTGGCCAAACCAAACTGATAGATTGGAGAGCATTACGAAGCTATAACAATCATGCATCTAAATAACTAGCAAGGATTCAATATATTTTCATGAAAAATCTGAACATAAACCCACAATTCATCAAATCCCAACAAACACACCGCAAAGATTGATTACATAAGATAGATCACCGCGGGAATCGCGGTGATCTTGGCAATGAAGAACAAAAGAGAAAGAGAGCCATCTAGGTACTAACTAAGAACCCGTAGGTCTTTGGTTAACTACTCACACATCACCATGGAAGTAGCAAGGTTGATGTAGAGACCCTTCGTGATTGACCCCCCTCCGGCAGGGCACCGGAACATGGCTCTAGATGAGCACACGGTGGAACAAAGACTTGCGGCAACTAAAAAAATGTTTCGTGAGGCTCCCTAGGGGTTTTGGGGTATATGTGAATTTATAGAGGAGAGATCCGGGCCTAAGGAGATGGGAGGTGGCCCCAAGCCATCAGGACATGGCCACCCCCCCTGGGCGCACCCTATTGGCTTGGGGGCACCTTTGGTGCCCTTAGGTCTTCCTCCGAAGCTTCGATATCTTATTTTTGTCCAGAAAAAATCATCAAGAAGTTTTGGGGTAATTGTACTTCATTTTTTTAGTATTCCTAAAAAGCCAAAAACATGCAGAAAATAGCAACTGGCACTTGACACTGGGTTAATAGGTTAGTGCTAAAAAATAATATAAAACAAGTAAGTGCTTAAAAAGTATCCTAAAATGATGATATAATAGCATGGAACAATAAAAAATTATAGATACATTGGAGATGTATCAACGGCTTCGCACCGATGTGCATCTTGCACGGCGCGTCGAGCATCTGCTCGAAGGTGAGCTTGGGCTGCCAGGCAGCCTTGCCGGTCCGCAACCGCCAGTTGCCGACCTGATCGACCGGCTGCTCTTCCTCAACAAATGCTACTTGTCGGCTACCGTAGTGAGGGTCGGTCTAGTCGCCCTTCTGTTTGTTGTTGTTCTACTGCTGCTGCTGCCGGTTGTCTCCAGTCGGCCAAGAGTTGGCCTGTTGGGCCTGCATGGCCTTGCCGGCTGGGTCGAGCCAGATCTTGACGTGCATCGGGGAGTCGGCCATGCATACTTGTCCGCCTTGACCATGAGCTCCGTCATGATGTCCATATCGGAGAGCATGAGCTTGTGCTTGAGCAGGGTGTCATCCCGACATCTCTCGATGAAGTACTAGATCACCTGGACCTCATGGACTCCCTCGCAGAAGTTGTGCAGCTCGGTCCAACGCGTGAGATAGTCATGGAGGGACTCGTCCGGCCCCTGAACGCACATGGAGAACTGGCGGGGCCGTCTAGGGCACCTGTAGGTGTCGGTGAAGTTGTGCACGAATGCCTCCTCGAAGTCAACCCAGGTGTTGATGCTGCCAGCGGGCAGGCTGTTCAGCCATGTCCGGGCCGACCCGAGCAGCATGAGAGGACGTAGCGCACCATCACACACTTGTTGCCTCTAGCAATGCGACGGTGGTAGTGTAGCCGATCAGACAGTCCTCTAGCTTAACTGAGTCATTGTACTTGGGGGTATCGTGGGGCAACGTGAAGCCGGCGGGGAAAGGCTCATTGCAGATGTGCGAACTAAAACAGGTAGGCCCGATCGGTCTCTCCTCCTCCAGAAGGAGGGATTCTGCCACACGCTCTACGCGGCGTCGGGCATCATGCTTGTCGTGAGGCACGTGAGGGCCCAGCCGGGTGGCGAGCGCAGAGCTGGCGGGGGACGCGTGTCAACCTCGTAGCTATCCAGTCGGATGGTGACAGCCGGCTGGTCGTTGAGGTGTTGGGTGCAGCCACCTCGGTGTCAGCTGGTCATGTGGTTGTAAGCGCTTGGGGTGGACCCCTACCACACCTAGCCGCATCTATCAGCCAGCACTCTGTCGTCATCCTGAGGGGGGCGATTTCAAGCCAGCGGGAGCCGGCTTGCCTTGGGTATAGAGCGTGTTGGCATAGGTGACGAGGTCGCGATCGTGTTGCTCATGCAATAGGCACTCATCGCCCTCCAAGTGCTTCATGTCATCCATAGCCTCCTGGGCGGCCTTCATGTTTGCCGCCGGCAAGTCAAAAGTGGGCCGGTTCATGCCGAGGAAGTCGGCGACGACGCTACTGCGTTGACCAATCGCACCACGCCGACTGGGCTCGGTGCCAGCAGGGGTGAAACCGTAGACGGCGTTCTACTCGCATTGCACGGAATCCATCGGGCGCCGTGCTGTGGTGAGCATGGAGGCCTCCGGGAACAGCTACTTGTGGGTCTGCTCGAGCTCGGTCACGGCTGCAGCCGGATCGGTGGTAGACGCAATGGGCGTACGCGGACTCTACAGGGCAGCGCGCATGGGGTCAGACTGGCTGGCTCATGCCACGACCACAGCTGAGGCAGCCGTAGACATAGAGATCGTTGATGAGGCCACCACTCCTAGCAGACGGCATCGGGTCAAAGGTGAGCACCTCGCTAGGTTACTCGTTGGGGAGGAGCGTGACGAAGATGCCAATTTGCCCAAAGGGACGATGGAGCCGCCTGCGGGTCAGACAACGCCAACGCCGCACGTTGCACCGTCTCCTGTAGAACCGTACGCAGCAGGCGTGCAGATTAGCCCGTGCGTGAAGTGCTTGCCAGAGGGACTGAAGGGTCTCATCCGAAACATGACTCCGGCGGACACCGCAGATGGCCCCACAATGGGCGCCAACAGTCGTGGTGTTCTCACGGCAGATGACATAGGGTGGCTTATCGAGTGTGATTGGGGTCAAAGGACGCCGGTTGGTTCTGGAAGAGAGATTGAGGACAAGTGGTGTGAGACACACGTTGTACCCAGGTTCAGGACCCTCCGTGCGAGGTAATACCCCTAGTCATGTGGAACAAATATATGCGGTGATGGTAGTACAATGGTGCTCCTTGAGCAGTTCATAAGAGGAGGAAGGAGGAGCTAGCTCTCTCTTATTGCCTCTCCTATATGTGGAACTAGACAATTCCCCGCGCATTGCTGCGGGAATTATTGATAATATGTTTAGATGTTTTTTGCTTATGTGATTATGAATATTACACTTAACAATATGAGCGTAAAGATACAAATGTATGAGATTTATTACACTTGATTAGTTTATTTGCAAAATATTTTTGGAACATATGTAGCATAATGTAAGTTTAAAATAGGATAAAAAAATTTGAATTAAATGTGAAGGTTGACTAACATGAATATGTGATGTCGCGTCGTTACATGCATAGACTAATGTAAAAATAGTTGCAATTTATAAGTTAAACTTGTGATTTTCTTATGTGGAACATTTTACATGATTTAGTCGGAGAAAATACTTAAATGCATTCCTTAGTGGGATGTTGAGGTGGACACTTTGCATGTTGAAAATGCTTATGTGGAACACTTTGCATGGCTTAGTGGAAGAAAAAATTAAATGCACTATTTAGTGGGACAATGAGGTGAACACCTTGCATGTTAAGAGAATTGTGACCAACTTCTTAAGAATGTAAGATGTGTGTGTATGCACGCGCGCGTTGCCTAACCTCCTGAGCTAGGAGGGCTGCTGGGGTTTATAGATCAACCACCACTTTATAATATGCAGGACAAATGGGTGTGGGCCTCGGCTGGCAACCACTCTAGACGGTCATGGGGCCCGTCGGCTGCGAGGGTCTTGTCGCTGGTAGGGCCCGCTGGCTGCAGGGTCCCGTCGCTAGAAGGCCCTCGTCGGCTGGCTGGCACTGTAGCCATGCGTCAACGGCGTCATGGAGTAGCTGGCGCATGCCGCTATAGGGGGACGCCCCATTGGGGTCAGCGGTACGGCTGGCTTCACTATAGCCATGCGTGCCCCGGTCAGTGGTACCCGGGCCACTGTAGCCATGTCTACACACCGAGGTGAGGTCTTGTCACACGGACCGATTGGATGTGCGCTGACCCGCCGGCTATCGGATCGCCATGGAGCCGGTCCACGGGGTGGCCCTAAGAAGAGTCGGACCGTGTCATGGGAGTCGGTCATGGCAAGCCGGAATCAGGACCGCAAACGCCACGATGTTTTGAAAACGGGACAAGTGTCCTTGAGCCTACCTCGGATCATCCCCCCGACACAGATGACCTATGTATGTCCTTCATCAAGATATTTCCACTCTCACATTCGCACTAGCAACTCTGAATTTTTTTTCCTCACCTCTCTCACGGGTAATGTAATTTACATAACTAATTAATCATCTATTTTATGCTAGCTAATTCAATCTGATTCCTATTTAATTAAGTTATTTTAATAAATACCAAATAACTAAAAGATTTCGAAAGTCCAAGTAATTATTTCATTAAATAATTCCTTACATATATATTTTACTTAAGTTCACTTTCTAATGATTACATTAACATGTAATAAATATGTCACCAATTTTTTTAATTCCATTCTAATACATTTCATAAACAAATATTTCACATATGGCAATAATTTCTGATCTAATTTTTTATTTCAATAAAGTATCACATGAATGACTTCACTTACTAATTTAAAATAGTGCCTTTAAATATTTTGGTAATTTTAAAGTATTTCAAATAATGAGTTAATATATTTTAAAAATGAAATCATATTAACACTAGTTTCCTTTCATGCACATATTTGAAATAAACAGTTTCACACATTTGAAATAATTACTTTCCCAAATTAAAAAATCATATTACACATTGCAGAACCAGTTTCACATTCCACATGTTTGAAATAATTAGTTTGACATTGCGCATATCACAACATTCACAAATCACAGATGTATATTTCACAAATCATTTATTTCAGTTAACATAAATTTATTAGTCAAAAATTTGATTAACAACTATTCACTAATATGTGATAGAATAATTCCACCTTTGTTATTTCATAAATATCACATCCATTTCAATTTCAGATATGTAAATTCAAAAAAATATAATCTTCCCATATTTAAACTACCAAGTAATATTTCTTTTCTTATTCCATAAACTATTTGATTTTTAGGAAAAGGTAACATGACATATTAAAAATACGTTCCACATATTTAAAAAACCATAAACCATCATAAATTCAAGTTTTACAAATGTGCACGTCATTTTCACATACCACAAATCTCAAACCACAAACCAGTTCATCAATTTGACAAACCACAATCGAAAAACCTCTCAAACCACAACCGTTACATGCATCTATGGAAAGTTCCACAAAATGGATGCAAAGTGGTAAATCACTTTCCAACGGTTCCTTAATCTCTGAATCGGAATAGGAGTGGTTGTGGTCATCGAGTTACTCGCAGGAGAGCCGTGAAGAGCGTAGCAGCTAAACTAGCATGGCGAAGAATACGCCGCGGTGCTTAGCACAATGCTATGCACCGAAGTGTCAATGAAGGAAAGGGAAACCGGAAAAGCGCGTCCATAAACCCGGGTATATATGAACTCACTTTAAAAAACACATTTTGAAATGACAAAAAAATCTGAGAAAAAATATGCGTTGTTATGTTCAAATTCTATGTGTGTACAGAAAGTTTTATGAAAAAATATATTTTCATGGCCTCTACAAAAAAGACAAAACATACTGTCGCAAACGCTTTTTAAAGCACTAAAATTTGTCCCTTTTGTGGAGACTAAACAAAAAGACTTATTTTCACAAAACTTTGTGTCGTGGACATATTTGTATGAACATATATGCACAAAATTTTGTTTCAATTTTTTTAACATTACAAAACATGTTTGAAGTATATTTTTAAAAAGCGGATTCATATGTATCTGTGTTCAGGAAATCCACGCTCGGAACAACCGCTACCATCCAAGCACCACTATAATTGCACGGTTCACGAGGGAGGACGTGTGGCCTGGGGCATCGTGGACGATGACAAGTAGGTCCTCGTTGTTGTGAATGGTCGGTCGTTGTAGGAGATCTGGTTGAATCCAACACAAAAGGAGGGAGCATGCTAGCAACGCCTAGCCACCGCAAGGTTGAGAACGTCTAGGATGGCGAGGATCCAACCATAACGAGTGAAATGTCCTAAATGTATCTATCATTTTTATTGTTTCTATATTACATCTTGTCATATTTTTATAATTTAAGAACTTATTTAACTAATATATTAACAGTGTCAGAAAGGACAATATTTGTTTTCGTGACTAGGATTTTGGGAACTTACGTAGTTCTTACACATAAACAAAAAAAACAGTCCTAGAGATGTGGATGATAACACCTACAAAAGGAGAGCCATGGGTGCCATGTGGGACCTACACGAACACCCTAGGTGTGTGCCTCGTCGTGGTGCCCTACTTTCTGCCTTGGCGCTTATATATACCCCCTAATCGCCATCATATTTATCAATGTCATTTTTTTCCATCACAAGTTCAAAATCTGAGATGGAACTCATTTACAACCTTGTTCCGAAACTCTGCGAGATGGGGGGGGGGGTGTCATTGCCTTCTTTAGCAACAATCACGCTCCCATTCACCGAGGGGGGGCGGGTCATACCCTTCTTTAACAACAATCAATCTTCGATGCTCCATGATGAGGTGTGGGTAGTCCACCCCTTAGATGGTTAGTTTGTAATAATAATATTTAGCACCTTCTCTCCCATGCCTCAATACACAGATCACACGAGCTTCTCTACATATAATCTTTATAGTGTTATTTTTGCTATGTGACAAATCATTACTACTTATAGATGTATATAGCTCCATGTTTATTCATTTGCAAGTATAGACAAAAAAATTGTAGAGGTAGTCGCTAGATGGGATAGATCTTTAAGAATGAAGTCTCGTCGAGAGTAATGAAAAAATCTAGCAATTGCATCTTCGACACTGATTATAAAAGGATAGTTGAGTCATTGTCCCGATGATGAACACAATGTGAGGGGAATGTTATTATCAACTGTATGTCATCTTACTTAATGCAATATTCTAACTTATTACTTCCTTCGTCCCATAATATTATGCCTTGTCAGCAGTCATTGGATGAAGTATTAGCTACTCCCTCGTTTAGTTTGAAATATCCACATGTATCCTTACATCGCCAATTCGATGAACGTAATACAAGTTGTTGTTTTTTGGAAAAGGAAGTTAAACTCCCTGACCTCTGCATCAACATAATACAAGTTGTACGTCACAAAAAAAACAGAAAATTATTCAAATGTAGCAAGTGATTAGTTTGTGCATGGAGTTAGCTAGGCAAGTGTGGCGGGTGGCTTTGTGGATGCACGAGCCTATTTAAGCATTGTAATTGTTAGGATTAATGGATTTGGCCCATCTACAAATTTTGAAATCTCAAATGATACCATGAATAAAATGGCAAGTGGTGATGTGATGGTGTTAAAGTTTAGTATCATACTGTTAGTCGAGGAAGTTTTGGACCTCTTTATATGGTTAGTTCTCTCCACCACTCAAGTGTGTGTTGAGAAGAGAAAGAATAAGACCACATGCGTGCTCGCTCCCTCGCCGGGCCAGGCCGGGCCGTGGCGTACGTAAGTACGTATGACATGCGCGTGAATGGTGTGCCGAAATCCGGTCCATTGCCTTGCGGAGGCGGGGCTTCCTTTTGCCATTTTATTTTTATGTCTTGAAGACATGTTAATTATTTCTTGTCTGATAAGTATATGAGTTAGAAACCAAGTCGGTTTGAGATCGTGATCGCGACACAGTACCGTCTGTGTTCCTCCTATATATACATCGTTCCGTCCTTGGCCAAAGACACACGAAAACACCTAGAGTTTTGCCTCATCTCACGACTTGTTCTAACACCGTAGTCTACCTCATCTCAAACGCCGGCGTGCATCGGCGTGCGGGAGAAAGGTCTCCGGAACCGTTCGTCTTTGAGGTCCTGCACCGGGAGAGGACGAATTAAGTTTTTGGGAAGCGCTCTATGCGACTGCTCAATTTCGTCATCACGGGTCGTCTATCATCCAAGTCGGGCAGTGCTACTCATTGTCGTATCCATTGCCGTCAACAATAGATCGTCGCTAACATCGTCATCAACATCGTTGCTCCTACAGTAGCAGCTAACGAACAATACGTTATTCGTGACATGTTAATGTTTCTCTATGTAGTTGCTACTTCATGGGCGGTGATGATGTACATGTTCTGTTGCTCTTCTGGTTTGCTAGATTATTGCATGCTAATATCTGTTCTAATCATGAATTATTTATTGGAATTTATCTTGAACTTGCCTAATCTTCTAACAATCCAAAACCCTATGTTTAGGCAATTTCCTGAGTTAACTATGGCTGGATTTGTTGATGCACTAAGGCTGGATAAGTTTACCGGTGTGCACTTCAAGAGGTGGGAACTAAGATCCATGCTCTTGCTTACCGCTCTAAAAGTTTTACATGTTAGTGTTGGCATGCCAGAGGGAGCTTCTGATGAAGATTAGAGAAAGTTCCAGGAAGCGAACACTATGTTTGTGGTATGCGTTTTGAGTGTTCTTGCACACCGCCTGTGTGATGTGTACATGCACATGCAAGATGGAAAGACACCGTGGGATGCACTGTAAGCTAAATTCAATGCGACAGATGCAGGTAGTGAACTGTACACCATGGAGAATTTTCACGATTACAAGATGGTGAATAACCGTTCTGTGGTTGAACAAGCTCATGAGATGCATTGCATTGTGAAGGAACTGGAACTCCTTGAGTGTGATCTATTCGATAAATTCGTGGTTGGCTGCATGATTGCAAAGTTGCGTCATTCATGGAGAAACTTCGCTACTACTCGGAAACATAAGAGACCGGAGATATCAATTGAAAATCTGATTACGCCTCTTAATGTTGAAGAGAAAGCTCAGCCTAAAGACACTACTGAGAAAGGAGGTGAGGTTAAGCCTACCACCAATATGGTACAGAGGTACCCATAGAACAAGAACAAAGGAAAGAACAAGCATGTTTTCAACAAGCCTATAAAGACTACTACTTTCAAGAAGAAGTTTAACAAGGCTGAGTTAGAGTGCTACGCATGTGGGAAGCTCAGGCACTTTTCCAAGGAATGCTCAAAACGTGCAGACTGCAGAGGGAAAATGAGCTCCAAGACTGTCAACATGGTGACTGTTAGAAATACTGATGGGTATGGTAATTTACCTATTGTGCTTTCAGTATTTCAATCATTTTCATGGTGGATTGATTCAGGTGCTAACGTTCATGTGTGTGTTGATGTATCTTTGTTTACTTCTTATCATATTGTAAAGGATTCTTTTGTCCTAATGGGGCATGGGTTGCATGCTTCTGTTTGTGGCATTGGCACGGTGGATCTGAAGTTTGCGTCGGGAAAGATCGTGCAACTAAGGAATGTGCAGCATGTTCCTACTAAGAATAAGAATCTAGTTAGCAACTCACTTCTGTGTCGAGATGGGTTTAAAGTAGTTTTAGAGTCGAATAAAGTAATCATGTCGAGATTTGTAGAATTTATAGGCAAAGGCTATGAGTGCGGAGGCTTGTTCCGCTTTTCCCTTTTAGAGTTTTGCAATAGTCTGTAAACCAAATTTGTGCTAGTATTAATGATGACACAAGTTTTTGGCAATCTCGTTTATATCATATTAATTTTGGTTTAATGTCTTGGCTATCCAGTATGAGTTTAATTCCTAATTTCGTTGTTGCCAAAGGTTTTAAGTGCCATAGTTGTGTGCAATCGAAGCAACCTCAAAAGCCACACACGACTGCCAAGGAGACAAACTAGGCACCTCTAGAAGTCATACATTCTGATCTATGTGAGATGAATGGTGTGTTAAAAAAAGGCGAAAAGAGATATTTCATGACGTTGATTGATGATGCGACTAGATTTTGCTATGTTTATTTGTTGCAAACTAAAGATGAAGCTCTAGATTACTTTAAGATCTATAAAGCTGAAGTTGAAAATCAACTAGAGCATCTTAGGTCGGCTCGTTGCGAAGAGTATTTTCCCAAAGTATTTGATAAATTTTGTGAGGAACATGGTATTATTCATGAGAGGACGCCTCCCTATTTGCCCCAACCAAGCAGGTTTCTGAGAGGAAAAACGACATGTTGACTGATTTGGTGAATGCCATGTTAGACATTGCCGGTTTATCTAAAGCATGGTGGGAGCCTTTGTTGACTTTATGTCATGTCCTGAATAGAGTTCCTAAAAATAATAAAGAGACAACCCCTTATGAAGAGTGGTCGGAAGAAAACCATCACTCTCTTATTTGCACACTTGGGGATGTTTGGCAAAGGTCAATATTCCTATTCCTGAGAAATGCAAACTTGGACCAAAGACACTGGATTATGTCTTTCTGGGTTATGCTCAGCGGAGCATTGCTTATACATTTTTAGTACTTAAATCTAAGGTTCCTGATATGCATGTAGATACTATAATGGAATCTCGTGATGCAACATTTTTTGAGAATATATTTCCTATGAAAGATATGCATAGTACTGCTAGATTTTCTTCTGAGATAAATTTTGAATCTAGTACACTTGGTGATCATATTTAACGATCACCCGAGGAAGTCCGTGAGAAGGATAACGATGAAGCTCCTGTGAGGAGCAAGAGACAAAGGGTTGCAAAATCCTTTGGTGATGATTTCATTGTATACCTTGTGGATGATACTCCCAAGTCTATTGCAGAGGCATATGCATCTCCGAATGTAGATGATTGGAAAGAAGTTGTTCATAATGAGATGGACTCAATTCTTTCTAATGGAACTTGGGATCTAATTGAACGACCTTACGGTTGTAAACCTATGGGTTGTAAGTGGGTGTTCAAAAAGAAGGTAAGGTCTGGTGATACTATTGATAAGTATAAGGTGAGACTTGTGGCCAATGGCTACACTCAGAAAGAAGGCGAAGATTAATTTGACACATATTCACCTGTTGCTAGAATGACCACCATTCGGGTGCTACTTTCCCAGACTGCCTCCTATGGTTTGATCATACATCAAATGGATGTAAAAACAACTTTTCTAAATGGAGAGTTGGAAGAGGAAATTTATATCAACCTGATGGGTTTATGGTAAAAGGTGAAGAGAGAAAGGTGTGCAAGTTGTTAAAATCTTTGTATGGTCTGAAACAGGCACCTAAGTCGATGTGATCCTAAACATCAAACTTATTAAGGATGAGAGTGGGATTACTCTAACGCAATCTCACTATGTTGAGGAGGCGTTGATCCATTTCGGCTTTACGGATAGCAAACCTTCTCCAACACCTTATGATCCCAACGTGACACTTAGAAAGAACAAGAAAGAAATGAGAGATTAATTAAGATACTCTCAAATTGTTGGTTCACTCATGTACTTAGCTAGCGCTACAAGACCAGACATCACTTTTGTTGTGAGCAAACTGAGTAGGTTCATGTCCAACCCGGGTGATGATCATTGGCATGCACTAGAAAGGGTCTTGCGCTATCTGAGAGGTACTCTAAGTTATGGAATTCACTATTCAGGGCATCCTGCTGTGCTAGAAGGATGTAGTGATTCAAACTGGATTTCCGATGTTGATGTACTCTACGCCACAAGTGGGTATGTGTTTACTCATGGAGGTGGCACGGTGTCATGAAGGTCTTGCAAACAAACTATATTAACGAGGTCAACTATGAAAGCAGAAGTAACTGCTTAAGAGTTAAGACACAACCACTGTTGAGGCAGAATGGTTGCGTGAGCTCTTAATGGACTTACATGTGGTTGAAAAACCTATACCGGCTATTCTTATGAATTGTGACAACCAAACGGTTATCACTAAAGTGAATAATTCTAAGGATAACACAAATTCATCAAGACACGTGAAGAGACGTTTGAAATTTGTCAGGAAGTTGAGAAACTCTAGAGTAATAATTGTTACGTATATCCAAACAGACAAAAGCCTGGCAGATCCCTTTACAAAGGGACTATCACGAAATGTAATAGATATTGCATCGAGGGACATGGGTATGAGACCCATAGATGTTACACCATAGTAGTAACCCAACCTTTGCGATCGGAGATCCCGTGAATTAGGACCTGGGAAGAACAAGCTATTGGTTAACATAGGAGAGTAATAAGTGACTGACTCTAAGTGAAGATGCAAAACTCTTAGAGATGTAAGGCTCGGTGTTGTAAGGCAGGTTGGCAATATGCCTTAATGTGATTATATTGGCTATTATAGCAAAGATGTTGTCCTACAGAGCGGTCTTGAAAGAACACACCTATATGAGCTTTGGTTGTAAAACATCGCAGTCTATGAGATTTGGGTGATGTCTAGTAAGCTCACGAAATGACCAAGGAGTACGACATGTATGCTCCAAACCGCGGGGTAGCCTACTGGCAGCCAGGTACTGGTTAAAACTTTGAGTGAAACATGTTCACATAAAACTAGAATTCAAGGCATAGTCCATTGTCAAGTTGCGGATAGATGTAGCTTAAAGTTCTAGGCAGAAGTTCAACTTAACATTCTCTGCTAAAACTCTGGTATATTAAACAAGTGGGAGAAAAGGCAAATCTCTAAGTAGGTATTTGGGATTTGGTGGGGGATTGTTAGAATTAATGGGCTTGGCCCATCTATAAATTCTGAAATCTCAAATGAGCCCATGAATAAAATGGCAAGTGATGGTGTGGTGGTGCTAAAGTTTAGTACCATACCTCTAGTTCACACTGGGCGTTTGGGGTACCCTAACCCGCTACCCAAACCCAAACCGAATCGAATTACCCGAATTGTCGGGTAATTCGGGTATCGGCTTAGGATTCGGTTCTCATTTCCAGGCTATTCGGTTTTCGGGTTAGGGTTCGCGTTCCAGTTTCAAAAACCCGAAATACAAATACTATCCGAATTATTCGTACCAGCCAAATTATTCATGCTATTAGTATAGTGACATTTACCCATACTAATTAAAATACCCATACTATCGAAAATACCACACTACCCTAATTATTCATACCAAAAGTTGATGTATGCTCCGAATATTTGGGGTTTTTTTGGTACCCGAATTATCCGAATCAAAATTTTGGGTAATTTGGATTTGGGTATTTTTTTGGTAGAAAACATTTCGGTTTCTCTTTTTGAGAACCCGAAGTACCCATAACCCGAAGTACCCAAACCGAAATAACCAAAATACCCAAACGCTCGGGACGACCTCTAGTTTAGGAAGTGTTGGACCTCTTTATATAGTGGGTTCTCTCCACCATTCTAAGTGAGTGTTGAGAAGAGAAAGGAGAAGACCACACGCGCGCTCGCTCGCCTCGCCGGGGCGTGGCGTGGTGTGTCGGCGCGTACGTGCGACATGCGCGTGAATGGTTTGCCGAAATCCGGTCCGTTGCCGTGTGAGGACGCAACTTCCTTTTGCCGTTTTAGTTTTATTTCTTGGCAGACAAGTTAACTATTTCTTGCCGGTAAGTATATGACATAGAAACCAAGTTAACTATTTCTTGCCGGTAAGTATATGACTTAGAAACCAAGTTAACTATTTCTTGCCGGTAAGTATATGACTTAGAAACCAAGTCGGTTTGAGATCGTGATCGTGACACGGTACCGTCTCTGGTCCTCCTATATATAGCGTACCATCCTCGGCCAAAGACACACCGAAAACACCTACGGTTTTGCCTCATCTCACGACTTGCGCCGTTACCATAGTCTACCTCATTTCGAACGTCGGCATGCGGGAGAGCAAGTCTCCGGAACCGTTCGTCTTTGCAATCCTGCACCGGAAGAACACGAATTAGGTTTTTGGAAAGCGCTCTGCACGACTGCTTAAATTCATCATCATGGGTCATCTACCATCCAAGTCGGACGGTGCTACTCATCGCCGTCAACAACAGATCGTCGCCAACTTCGTCATTAACACTAACGAACAGTATGTTATTCGTGGTCTATTAATGTTTCTCTTTGTGGTTGCTACTTCATGGGAGGTGATGATGTGCATGTTCTGTTGCTCTTCTAGTTTGCTAGATTGTTGCATTGCATGCTAATATCTGTTCTAGTCATGAATTATTTATTGACATTTATCATGAACTTGCCTAATCTTCCAACAGTAATCATGTTTGCTTTGAACGAAGGAAATAAAAACGAGAAATTGTGTTGGCTGTGTGAAACAGCACGTCACCAAACTCATGTCTCCTATCAATGGCGGACCTAGACAAAGCGCATTGGGGGACCAAAGGTAAATGACAAAGATTTGGGGGCAAAAGACTAATTTTCCTCTCATCTAGGCCCTTCAAAAAAAAATCTCCAGACTTTTCTTCAAAGCTGGGGGGCGCCCCCTCCCCCAAGTTGTGTGAAGCAACCGTGTGGAAGGAGGCAGCTAGATCAGCTGCAAGCCTCCAACACCACCTTGACTGTACTCTCCAAGCATCTTTACTTGGTAACATGCTCATTCCTGTGTTGAAATGACAATGTGAAAACTCAAATTTTCTGTGTTTACAACGCTGGTAGGAGGCGTTTCCGGTGAAAAGAAATGCTGTAGAGGGTAATATGATCTGCATCTCACCTTCATTTCTCAGACACGCAAAAGCTTTCTGTCTCATGTGACACTTCCCCGTTGCTTTTAACCGGCTTCATCATCTTCTGGGCAGCAGCCTTGAGGGTCTCATCGCTCTTGCAAAATGCAAACCTCACATAACGGTGATGGTAACTTTGGCCGTCGGCATCTGTGTGGAAGAAGCCACGGCCAGGTACTGCCGCCACACCAGCATTGTTAATCAAGTTCGTCACGAAATCTATCTGCATTGACATCACAGAGAAATGGTCTCAGTTGTTGAGTGTTAGTGCTCTAGTGGTTACTTCGGAAGCATTTCCTTGACAGAGTATTAAAGATAATAACATGTTGAAGGGTCGGAGTGTGACACTATTAGTACCACAATATCTGAAAATCTATAGACAATTAACCGTTCTGCATTAGTTTGTCTTCAGAGGGACCAGTGTAACTAATAAAGCAAACCAAGTGCCAGCGCAATAATATCTTGCTTTAACTCCCAATTTAATCAACAATTGTTTGCTCCACATGGTTGAATTGTTAGATAATAGTGGTGTTTTCTCATTCATAATTTCATGCTTCAACAAAAGTTCAGTATGTAAAAGGAACTCACGTCGGAAATTTGCCAAGACTTGGGCAACTCAGCAAACACAAAGACTGAACCTTGTGGCTTGAAGCTAATGTGGAAACCATAATTTTTCAGTAACTGAAGAATGAAGTCTCTTCTTTCTGCATAGTCCTTACCATGGTAAGTACGGTTAAAATGGTGACAGGTAGTTGAATTTGATAGAATGACATTAATCATAAACAGTTAGCATGAAACCTTACTTTTTTAAGGGACTCATAGTAGTCTGGTGTGCTGGTTAGCGCAATCAATGCAGCTTCTTGGAATGGTGCAGGAGCTGAATCCGTCAGTTTGACATGGATATTTCTTATTGCCGCGGCTATGTTTCCTGCGGCACAAGCCCAACCAATTCTCCAACCTAGTCAGTTTACACAGCTATAGTTAACATCCTACATCACTAGCAAAATTTACACTGAGTACAGTAATATAGTGTTGCTTGCGTCATACAGATTCATAGCTATACAGTTGTTCAACAAAAAAAAGAGTAAATCTGTACAGCTATGCGACTGAGTAACCCACCAGTTACACTGTATGTTTTTGACAGTGAGGATGTAATGATTGTCCTCTCTTGCATTCCTGGAAGAGAAGCTAGAGAGATATGCTTGTTCTCATCATAAGTAATATACTCATAAACCTAGAACATCCAGAATTTTTGACTCGTGTCAAAAACAGACAAACAGATTAATGAATTTATTGAAGATCTTTATAACTACTAAGGCTATTTCTGTCAACATCATCGCGCAGATTTACCTCGTCAGTTATTGCAAAGCAGTCCATTTGCTGACAAGCTTGAGAAATAATAAGCAATTCCTCCTTGCTAAAGACCTTCCCTGTTGGATTATGTGGGCTGCAGTACTAAGATTTAACCATGTCACAAACTGAAACAGCACAGTTGTACTCAACCAAATTACTAGTACAATGAGTGAAAATCACTCGTGCTACTCACAAAGGCAAGCATCGTAGCGATAAACATAACAGAGACATCTACTAAGCTAGCAGTATATTCATGGCCATGACCAATTACGAGCCACAAAAATACTGGGAACTATTCACCTATTTAAGACCACTGCCTTTGTCCGACTAGTAAACGACTTCAAAAATTTATCCGCATCCAGTGTCCAAGAAGGTGGGTCCAATGGCACATACACCTGCATGCACATAAATTAAATTACATAAATATGTGATCACTCAACAGAAGACCATCACCATTCATGTTGGAAAATACTAAAACTCTTAATCAGACGAAAGACATACAGGGACGCCCCGGGCCAGCTCAATGCATGTTTGATACGTTTCGTAAGCCGGGTCGAAGAGCAGAACCTCATCCCCTGGGTCTACAACTGCACGAACAGAAACCTCATGCGCATCAGTGCATTCACCTAAGTACAGCATTCCCCTTGAGCCCCCACGATTCAGTAGCTCCTCATATCATATGTGCAGAATGAGCAGTAGTAGTTTGGAATGCTACCTGCAAATATTGCCGCGGCGAAGGCCTCGGACTGCCCGCAGCAGACGGCGAAGTCCGTGAGGGGGTCGACGTCGAGGCCGTGGTCCCGTTTCATCGTCGACGCGAGCACGTCGCAGATCCCCTGCACATGCCTTGAGCCAGCCATCCAAATGCGCGTCACCATAGGGTGATCGAATCGGTAGTGGCGATGGGGTAGCGGGAGGCGGACCTGTACTGGTTGAGGTCGGCGGCGATGGCGGCGGCTGCGGCGGCCTTGACGTGGGCGGGCGCGGGGAAGTCGGGGAACCCCTCGGCGAGGTTGACGGCGCCGACGCGCTGCGCGAGGTGGGAGAGCTGCTGGATGGGCGACGGGGCCGCCCGCTTCGACGCCTCCGACAGCTTCCCCTCCATTCGTTGCTCACTCACGCCGACCTCGACTGCTCCACCACCTGGTTCGACTGTTGGAGTCGCTTGGCAGCTCGCAACGTTTGGATAAGGCGAAGATATGAGCTCATGACAGAACTTGATCGTGCATGAAGGCCCGTCGACATGAGCTTTTCTGGTGGGCGGAATCGACAAATGTCGCCCAACTAATTTACAAAATGAACAGTGGATGAAAGTTTTTTACTCGTATGATTTTTTTATAGCGTTCGGCCAGACACACTACACTGTAGTATTTGATATATTACCGCTAAATCTCTGACCAACGTGGCATCTGGAACTATATATTTCTAGTTGTTGTGTACCGTCTAACTAAAAAGAGTCAGACTATATTGTATGGCATCTAGATGAATGGAGTCAAACTATTTTATAGTAAAATCGTTGTAACTTTTAATTCATGCATCCGATGAAAATGACCCTTATATGAATGTTGTCTATTTTTCCGTGTTCTACGAAATGGTGGCATTTTCATCTATGTGAGGATCATTTTTTTTTATAAAAACTCTTCTGCAGAAGTGCATCATTATATAACTGACCGAATTTGTTAAGACTTAGAGCATCTCCACCCACGCCCCCAGGACGCCTCCCAGGACACCTTTTTAGGCTCGGTTTTAGGTTTGGGTGTCACTTTTTGCCTCCAAAACGGCCTAGCCACGCCCCCAGCACGCCTCAGGACGTCAAAATAGTGTTGGCATACCCAGGCGAAACCCAGCTCGCTGGGGGTCTCGTGGGAGCGTCGGCGGAAGTTTTGGCGAATCGTGTCCCCCTACGTGTCTTTTTTCTTGGCCCACTTAATCATTTTCCATGCAAACTTTGGGTTGGAGTGGGGTGTGGCTGGGAAGATGCCCTCCCCATTCACTCTTATTTTCGTCGGATGAAGCATTTGCCCTTCCAAGACACCAACTTTTTTGGTTCGGTGGTGTTTTGGGAGGCTTCAACGGCTGGAGATGCTATTACAAACTTGACATGGTGATAGCCATTGACCTATAGCTCTTATGCATTTGCATCTTGTATAAGTTTTGCCCTACACGCTCATGCCATGCCTATTCTTGTCATGTTAATAATCTTTAACATGTTCATGTCTTGCATCTAAGTGACTAACATGTTATGAATGAAATTTTGTTACGGAAAGTTGCATTTTGTAGGATTCATGGTAAATAATCATAGCATCATATGAATATGATATAATTATGAAAGTTGGAAAAATTATGTCTATTTTAAATCCATGTCATTTTCATACCCACTAAGTATTTGAATCACTATGTTTGGAGACACTAAAATATCTAAGACAATGTTCTGCGAGATTGACACTTGTTAATTTCACCAAGTCCTTGGATGTCAAAATAACTTTGCATTTTGTAAAATGCATAATCAACCATGCTTCATATGGAATAACTTTATATATGAATTTTGAGCATCTCCATGGCTACACTGAACCGACTAACTTTATACTATTTAGAGTAAAGTTAGTCGGTTCACTGTAGACATGGAGATGCTCAAAATTATTCGGTTGACTGTAAAAATATTTATATTATTCTCTTTTCAAAATTGTTTGACACGATATTATATAAAGTTATCTGTTTCACTATAAACATGGAGATGCTCAAAATTCATATATAAAGTTATTCCATATGAAGCATGGTTGATTTACTATGCACTTTACAAAATGCAAAGTTACGTTGACATCCATGGACTTGATGAAATTAACAAGTGTCAATCTCGCAGAACATTGCCTTAGATACTTTAATGTCTCAAAACATAGTGATGCAGATATTTATTGGGTATGAAAATGACATGGATTTAAAGTAGAAATAAATTTTCCAACTTTCATAATTATATCATATTCATATGATGTCATAATTATTTACTATGGATCCTACAAAATGCAACCTTCTATAATAGAATTTCATTTGTAACATGTTGGTCACTTAGATGCAAGATATGAACATGTTAAAGATGATTAACATGGCAATCATAGGCATGGCATTAAAATACACATTATGTAGTACAAAACTCATGCAGGATGCAAATGCATAAGAGATATAGGTCAATGGCTATCATCATGCCAAGTTTGTAACTCTTAACAAATTCGATCAGTTATATTATGATGCACTTTTGCACAAGAGTTTTCATCAAGAAAATTGATCCTAACATAAATGAAAATATCCCCATTGCATAGAACACAGAAAAATACACAACATTCATATAATGCACATTTTCATCGGATGCATAAATTGAAAGTTGCAAGATTTTAATATAAGATAGTGTAACGCCGTTCACCTAGACGCCACACAATGTAGTGTGGCTCCTTTCAGCTAAGCGTTGCACAACTAGGAGTGGGTCCCGGAATGCCACGCTGGTCAGAGGTGTAACACCCGTATGTCATGTGTTACACAGTGTAGTGTGACATCCGGCTATCGGATGCTACAAGAAAGGGTTATGTGAGTGAAAAGCTTTCACCCACAGTCCATTTTGTAAATTAGTTGTGTCTTCATGTCAGATGTGTCGATTTTGCCTTTCTGGTGATCTATGACACCAGAAAACAAACCAGAACGAATGAGGTAGGAGCATATAAAAGAGTAGTATATATAATTATTCATTAAATTCCTGTAAGTAACAAGTACTTTCTTTTAGGGAAAAAAGTAACAAGTACTTACTATGTTTGACATCACAATGGATTATTAAAGTTTTTGTTGCACAATCAATTTTTTCCTAGTTAGGCGCAGTGACGGATCCAGAAATGTACACCCAAAATTTTTTGCAAAATATTTTTACATATACTTAATTGTTATATGATAGAAATACTAGCGTACACGCGCATGTGACCAACAGGCCTACCAGCAGCAGCACAGCAGCAAAGTTAGCCCAGGAGAAGGGACCAGCCACTTCTGCTTGCTGCCTACGCACGCGAGACTACTCACACGCTGACAAATTCACCTTTTGACCATTTTTAGTTAATTTAGTATAATTTAACTTGTGTGCAAACTTGTTTCGGATTTGGCCCTTCTTTTATCGTTATTGTCGTTGCTGCCAGTAGGGTAACACATCCTACCGTCAAGTCCTTTGACGGTAGGACTTACCTACGTTGTCACGTCTGTTTATGTGAAATAGATCCTACCGTCATGGTCTTTGGCAATAGGATGTGTTAGTCTTTGCATGCAGGTTCCTACTATGGCGGTAGGGTCTTTTTCGCATCGAACAGACGTGACGATGTAGGTAAGTCTAATGACGGTAAAAAAAAGTCAGATCCAACAACTTTTACACACAAGGTCGGATCGTGCTAAACTACCGGAAAAAGGGTCAAACGGTGAATTTATGCCCCCACACATAGTACAAGCGGAGCAGGCGAGGCACCCATAGAGACGCTCTGAGGCACCGGTGCTGGGCATGCGAGGCGCTGACGGCACCTGCACTTCGGCAGTTCTCCAGCCTCCGTCTGTCTTGGCGTCTCCGCCACCCGACCGGGACCCCAGACCCGCCTTTCGCCCCTTTGAGCTTGATGACTTAGACCTATTCAACGCACCAACACGACGACACAACCCCCATCCCAGACCGGACGAGATGGAGCCCTCACAGATTCTAATACTACGGAGGACATCGACAAGCCTAAGAATGAGACCATTTCTAATCCCCAACTGAATGAGGGTACTTCTATTAGGGCGGGGGGGGGGAATTTGAACACCCAAAATTGAATTCCTGGATCCGCCACTGGTTAGGCGCTCCTATTTAGTAAAAATTGAGGATACGGGTTTGCTATTTCTCAATCGTTAAGAAATCAGTAACAACTCAATCGATGATATAGTCGCCTGATTATGCGCTATACACCCAAAATTTTCTACAAATTATTTTTACATATAGTTAATTGTTATACAGTAGAAATACTAGTGTACACGCGCATGTGACCAATAGGCCTACCGGCAGTAGTGCAATAGCAAACTTAGCCCAGCAGAAGGGGCCACACACTTCTGCTCACTGCCTATGCACGCGAGACTACTCACACACTGACAAATTCACCTTTTTGACCATTTTTAGGTAATTTAGTATGATTTAACCTTGTGTGCAAACTTGTTTCAGATTTGGCCCTTCTTTTATCGTTATTGTCGTTGCCAGTAGGGTAACACATCCTACCGTCAAGGCCTTTGACAGTAGGACTTACCTATGTCATCACGTTTGTTCATGCGAAATAGACCCAACCGTTAGGGTCTTTGGCGATAGGATGTGTTAGTCTTTGCATGCAGGTCCCTACTATGGCAGTAGGATCTTTTTCGCATCGAACAGACATGACGACGTAGGTCAGTCTAATGGCGATAAAAAAAGTCAGATCCAACAACTTTTACACACAAGGCCATATCGTGCTAAACTACCGAAAAAGGGTCAAACGGTGAATTTATGGCCCACACACAGTACGAGCGGAGCAGGCGAGGCGCCCACGGCGACGCTCTGAAGCACAGGTGTCGAGCATGCGAGGTGCTGATAATCCCAAGTGCAAGGAATCATCGTAGCAATTTCCAAAGGTGGAAGTGATAAGTATGGAGAGCCGAACCCACAAGGAGTTAAAGGTAATATCAATAATTTCTCAAGTCCTATCTACCGTTGATACGACTCTACGTACGCCGAACGTATGCTTCCAACTAGAAACGAGAAATAAAACTATGTTGTGGATATAAAGAGAATAGCTTTCCACGATATCGGAGAACTAAAATATAAAAATAGGTGTTGTTATAATAAATTTAGAATATATTACGATGTATTACAAATAACGAGTGTGGAATAATGATGGGTCAGTGTGTGGAATTGTCCTAGGCAATTGTTAACAAGATCGGTGATCATTATTGAAATTTTATATGAGGGAGAGGCATAAGCTAACATACTCTCTCTACTTGGATCATATGCACTTATGATTGGAACTCTAGCAAGCATCTACAACTACTAAAGATCATTAAGGTAAAACCCCATCATAGCATTAAAGCATCAAGCCCCCTTTATCACATACGCAACAACACCCATACTCGGGTTTAAGCTTCTGTCATTCTAGCAACCCACTATAAGCAAATCATGAACGTACTTCAACACCCTACAACGGGAATCACGGAAGGCACCATATGACAACACCAAAATAAACATACAACTCAAATCAATCTAGATCATCAATCAACCCATAAGACAAAATAAATCTACTCAAAACATCATAGGATGGCAACACATCATTGGATCATAATATGTGGCATAAAGCACCATGTTCAAGTAGGGGATTATAGCGGGATGCGGGAGAGTGGATCACTCAAAAAGATGTGAGGACGGTGATGAAGAAGGTGATGTTGATGAAGATGATCACTGTGGCGATGGTTCCCCCGATGGCACTCTGGCGCCACCGAGAGAGAGGGTGAGAGGGTCTCCCCTTTGTGCTTCCTCCTCCATGGCCTTCCCACTAGGTGGGAAGAGGTTCTTCCTCTGGTCCTTGACCTCCATGGTGATGATGGCCCCTCCGGGATGATGAAGATGACCTCCGGTGATGGTGACCCCCTCCGGCAGGGTGCGGGAGAGGGCCAAGATTGGTTTTTCGTGGCTACGGAGACTTGCGGCGGCAGAACTTCTGATCTAGATTTCTTTTCGGAGGTTTCTGTATTTATAGGAATTTTTGGCGTCGGTCTCATGTCAAGGGGGTGCTCGAGGAGTCCACAAGCCACAGGGGCGCGGCCTAGGGGCGCCCAGCAGGCGTGTGGCCTCCTCGTCCACTTCCTGGGCCAGCTCTTGTGTTTCGGGGGCCTCTTTTGGTTCATAAAAAATCATCGTAAATTTTCAGTCCATTCCGAAAACTTTTATTTTTGCACAAAAAACGACACCACGGTAATTCTGCTGAAAACAACGTCAGTCCAGGTTAGTTCTAATAAAATCATACAAAATCATATAGAATTATGTTGGGAAATGTTGCATGGGAAACAAAAAATTCCCTACACGCACGCAAGATCTATCCATGGTGATGAGCATATACGAGAGGGAGAGTGGATCTACATACCCTTGTAGATCGCTAAGCGGGAAGCGTTAAGAAACGCGGTTGGTGTAGTCGAACGTCTTCACGATCCAAATCGCCTAGCGTCCCATGATCTCATCATGATCCGTCCCGCGATCCAATCACGATCCGTCCCGTGAACTCATCACGATCCGTCCCGCGATCTCATCACGATCCGTCCCACGATCTCATCACGATCCGTGTCGCGATCTTGATCACGGTCCTTCCGATCTAGCGCCGAACGGACGGCACCTCCGCGTTCAGCACACGTACAGCTTGATGACGATCTCCGTCTTCTTGACCCAGCAAGAGGGAGCAGAGAGGTAGAATATTTCTCCGGCAGCATGAAGGCGCTCCGACGATGGTGGTGGAGCTATTCCGACAGGGCTTCGCCTAAGCAATGCAGAAATCCGATCTAGAGGAGAAACTATGCACTGGAGGAACGGGTAGCACGTGGCTGAAAATCTAGTGCCAAAAACCCTAAAACCTCTAGTATATATAAGAGGAAGAGAGGAGGAGGCTTGGAACTCAAGGGACCAGCCCTTTGGTTCGACCGAACTAGGAGGAGAGGAGGATTCCTCCTCCAATCCTAGTAGGACTAGGACTCCTCCCTATTTTGCCTTTTTTGCCTTTTTCCACCTTTTTCTCTTTGGAATTTTCTTCCCAGCCGCATGGGACTTGTGTGGGACTTCCTCCAGCCCACTAAGGGCTGGTATTAACTCTCCCATAGCCCATGTAGCCTCTTGGGTCGAAATACCCCTCCCGATGGTCTCCCGGTACACTACCGGCACTCCCGGTACACTACCGATGAGCCCAAAACTTTTCCCGCGACCAAAATAGGACTTCCTATATATCAATCTTTACCTCCGGACCATTCCGGAGCTCCTCATGACGTCCGGGATCTCATCCGAGACTCTGAACAACCTTCGGTCACCACCATACATAACTTTATACTACCGAAACGTCA
This sequence comes from Hordeum marinum, assembly GCA_022496015.1. Classification (NCBI taxonomy): domain Eukaryota; kingdom Viridiplantae; phylum Streptophyta; class Magnoliopsida; order Poales; family Poaceae; genus Hordeum; species Hordeum marinum. The sequence goes on along the minus strand of CM039672.1, from coordinate 210,869,293 downwards.
CCGAACCTTAAGTGTGCAGACCCTGCGGGTTCGAGAACTATGTAGACATGACCGAGACACATCTACGGTCAATAACCACTAGCGGGACCTGGATGCCCATATTGGTTCCTACATATTCTACGAAGATCTTTATCGGTCGAACCTCTATGTCAAGGATTCAGTTAATCCCGTATGATGTTCCCTTTGTTCTTCGGTATGTTACTTGCCCGAGATTCGATCGTCGGTTTCTCCATACCTAGTTCAACCTCATTACCGGTAAGTCTCTTTACTCGTTCCGTAATACAAGATCCCGTGACTAACACTTAGTCACATTGCTTTCAAGGCTTGTTGTGATGTTTTATTACCGAGTGGGCCCTGAGATACCTCTTCGTCACACGGAGTAACAAATCCCAGTCTTGATCCATGCCAACCCAACAGACACCCTCGGAGATACCTGTAGAGTACCTTTATAGTCACCCAGTTACGTTGCGACATTTGATACACACAAGGCACTCCTCCGATGTCAGTGAGTTGCATGATCTCATGGTCATAGGAACAGATACTTGACATGCAGAAAACAGTAGCAATAAACTAACACGATCATATGCTACGTTTGTAGTTTGGGTCTTGTCCATCACATCATTTTCCTAATGATGTGATCCCATTATCAAATGACATCTCATGTCCATGACTAGGAAACCACAGCCATCTTTGATCAACGAGCTAGTCTATTAGAGGCATACTAGGGACATGGTGTTTGTCTATGTATCCACACATGTATCTGAGTTTCCGATCAACACAATTATAGATGGATAATAAACGATTATCATGAACAAGGAAATATGATAATAACCAATTTATTATTGCCTCTAGGGCATATTTCCAACAAATTATTGTAAACATGGCTTGAATACTTCAGAAATTATAGATACGTTGGAGACGTATCAGCTCGTCCTCGAGTAGGTAAATGATAAAAGAAATAATTCATGAAGTGTGAATGCTAGCAAGTGTACAAGTTTGATCAATGATAGTTCCAAACACTTTTTATAGCATCATTAAATATCATAAACAGTAGCTCGTCTCATAAAGTTTCTCATGATGAAGTAACAAGCTATTCACATGTTAAAGTATAGACCATAAAGTTTCTTGAAAACTAACAAACTATGCTTTTAGTCAGCAAACAATTGCAATTCATCTTATTTTCAGGAAAGGTCTATGTAAGAGCTTTGATTTAGAAAATTCCACATACTCAACTATCATATAGTCTTCCATGATTGCTAACACTCAAAGCATATGTTTAGAGCAAGTGGCATCCGTCGAACACAAAGAAAGATAGGGGCTTAAAGTTTTGCCTCCCAACTTATTTATCATATAGATAATTGTCAATAATAATAATTCATGATCAAATATATTTGAATGGCCATATATGCCTAGATCATTCCCCAACACATGACGCTTGCCAAGAGAAAAATGCGAAATATACGAAGTGGTGAAGATCACCATGACTCTTGTGTAAAGGTAAGTACTAGAAAATAAAAGATAGGCCCTTCGCAAAGGGAAGGAGAGGTTGTCATGCGCTTTTTGTTTTTGGATGTGCAAACTCTTAATGCAAAGGAACGTCATGTTGTATTTCCCTTTGTGATAGCAACCTTTATTATGCAGTCCGTCGCTTTTATTTCTTTACCATCACAAGTTCGTACAATGCTTATTTTCCCTTACAATAAAAGATCATACATATTTAGGAGAAATTTTTATTGCATTTTGCACCGAGGACAACTTACTTGAAGGATCTTACTCAATCCATAGGTAGGTATAGTGGACTCTCATGGAAAAACTGGTTTAAGGGTGTTTGGATGCACAAGTAGTATTTCTACTTGGTGCGGAAGTTTTGGCTAGTATGAGATGGAAGCGAGCACCACATGTTGAAGGATCCATAACAATATAACTTCTACACAAATATACCCAAACATAACTCATTAAGTTGTCTTCCTTGTCCAATTTCAACTAATTTGCTCGAGTTTGAAAATAATTAATTAGATCACAATCATAGAAGATTTCCAAAGTAGTATATTTATATGTGGAATCTCTCTTCCTTCAATATTCTTTCATGAATTGTTCAAGTGACCAATGCGGTGTTTGCTAACTTTCAATAAATTTTGTCACCTATATTTATTATGTGTGAAGTCATTACTCCACATGAGATAAGTATATGAAGCATATTTAATTTCAAATTTATGATATTCAATTCATTGAACCATTTACTCATAGGATATAAGTGAATCACAAGAGTGAATGACAAACTACTCCAAAAAGATATAAGTGAAGATCAATGCGTAGTCAATTAGTTAAATAGCCATGTGAGGACTCTCTCTTATTCAAAATTTCAGATCCAATGATTTTATTGAAATGGAAAATAAAATAAAATGTCATTCCAAGGATAGCACACATCATGTGAACGAATAAAATTTTAGGCTCAACATAGGCTAACCGATAATTGTTGATGAAGAGAGGTGGGGTGCGTAGCATCCCCAAGCTTAGATACTTGAGACTTCTTGAAATATTTACTTGGGGTGCCTTGACCATCCCCAAGATTGAGCTTTTATATCTTGTTAAATCCTCTCATATTCCGGTTTTACCTATTCTCAAATACTTCATCCACACAAAACTCAAAAAGAACTCATGAGATAGGTTACTACACATAAGAACAAATCAACACTTCATGTACTGCCAAGACAAGTTGCACAATAATTTTCAAACATTAGGTACTGTATACTATCATTTCCACAATTCATATCTACCATTTTAGGCTATGGAAACTATAGGATAAGTAGGTAACAAAACTATGACAGCAATCTGTCTAAACAGAACAGTCTGTAGCAATTTATTAAACCAGTGTACTTTTGTAACTCAAACAATTATGAAAATTTAGGACATGCTAAATAATTTATATTGTGTCAAAAATTTAGAAACTTTCCACTTTCCAGTTAAATACGAAAATTCAAACACTATATAAGAAGTTTATGTTTTTACCCAGCACATATCAAAACATGCAATGCAAGCAACCTAGGGCAATTCTTGAAACTTTTATTGAAAAACAAGATGTCAGTGTAATAAAGTTTGGGCTTTTAGTACCCCATACTTGTGCATGGGAAGTTGTAACCGCACCGGCGGCAAGGACTGCCAAGGGACTACTAGAAGCAAATACAGGGACGTCAAGAAACATTCAAGTCAACAAGCACAAGACCGAAGGCCAAAGGCTGGAACCCCGGCAAGATCTTGTCGAGGGTGGCTTGCGGAGCCCCGGCAAGGAGTGCACCCAGCAAGACCTCGCCACCCTGCCAGCGCAGAGACCAGGTGTCGTTCCACTAGGATACGTGTCATGACGCTAGCGATGGAGAAGCTAAGCGGTGCTGATGGGACAGGCTCTTGTCCCATCTCGTAGAAAGTCAGGGACACCCGAGGGAGCATTAAATGCATTTGTCCTACACCGTTAGTGTTAGGTATGATAACACTGTAGCCCTGTACACCTCGTGCATGTATTGTATGCCACTATGGAGACCCCTTAGTCATATAAAAGGAGGCCCAAGGCGTTACGAGGGGTGCTTTTTCTTCCACCTTCTGGCTCACGCGCGTAGCGGATGTCCATAGCGCTCCTATTGCCAGAACCCTAAAAACACCCATAATACACTGAAGCAAGAGTAGGGTTTTACGCTTCTCAACGTCCCGAACCTGGGTAAAATCTCCCCTCACGCTGCTCGTCCGATCTGCTCTTTGCGCATATTGTCCTCCCGCCAAACCACAAAGGGATCCACGCGATCTCATAGGTGTCGTCCCCCGACATCTTTGGCGCGCTAGGTAGGGGAGAGGTTGTGTGAACCTCATCAAATGATCGGTGCGCCAGTTCTTTCGTCATCTTCATCGCCATGGCTCCCAAGAAGAAGGGTTTCATGGCGGTTGATCCGTCCACGTCCTGTGCGCCTGTAGCCACTCAGACAGTCGACGATGTGGATGCAGGCGGAGGACTCGAACCTCCACAACATTCTGGTGGTCAAGGCCAAGCCAGCTGCACCGTTCACAACAACGACGACAACCAATACGCTGTTGGATCTCAAGACGGAGTTGTGCTGCCTACACGTGGTGCGGTGAACTCCGAGGAAGGAAGGGCGCCTTCCAAGACACCTACGCCGGTGCATATGCCATGGCCTTCTTAGGTCGCACGCGATGAGTAGCGCCGCGACGTCAGTGGTTCTAAGCGTCCCCATGGAAAGGCTCCCACGCATCACTCCCGAGATGCGCGGGACCAACATGCGTGCCAAAATGCTGACGGAGGTGACGCGCGATCGTGTGACCGTGATGGAGCTCCTTCTAACATGGTTAGGAGTCAGAGCACCTCATGTTCATCGCACCTTCTGCTGCCAACCTCATCAGCAGAAGCGTTGGCATGAGCAAAGCTACTCCTGAATTTCCCTCCTGCAGCGAAGAAGCTTGATGAGTGGAGATCTACTATCGAGAGCCTCGTCAGCTTCACTGATAGGGATGGGCTGCGGCGGGCGGAGCCTTCATAGCAGCGATCCATCGAGTCAGCGTGCACCAATGGCGACAAGGCCGGAGGTGGCACGACCACGGTGCACTCTCCTCTGCGGCGACAACGGCGGTCGCCGACTCGACCGGTCAGCACCGGTGGTGACGACTCAACGGTATCGTCTGATCCGCGAACTCGCTGCGATCAACGTCAAGTTCTTCGGGGGCAAACCAAAGATGACGCTCGGAATACCATCGAGCAGCACCGAGAAGCACGCCATCAATCTAATAAGCGCGCATGACCCACTGTAGACAAGCCTGTGCCAGGGTATCCTATCGACCTACCTAACGAGGTGGGTTGCCCATTGTTTACCTGTGAGCTGCGGCGAGTCCAGTGGCCCAATTCCTGAACGTTCAAACCGGAGGTCCCGGAGAAATACGACGGCAAGACCCACCCGTCGGAGTTCCTGAGCATCTACACCATTGCAGTGCAGGCTGCCAGGGCTTGCAACGACAAGATACTCGCCAACTACTTCCCGTTGGTGCTCAAGCCCAACGTCAGGTCATGGTTGATACACCTGCCGGAGAATTCCATTTCTTCCTAGGCAGACATGTGTCATGAGTTTGTTGGCGCCTTTACCGGAGGCCACCAAGCTCCTGGCCAAGCAAGTGATTTGCATCTCATCCCCCAAAAGGAAGACGAAAACTTGCGCAAGTACATTAAGAGATTCGGCCATATACATCACAACATCCTAGATGTTCATCCTGCTGCTGTTATCGGCGCATTTCATCAAAACGTGCGTAACCGTAGGATGTGCGAAGAGCTGGCGATGAACAAAGTTAAGGAAGTTACCGAGCTCTACGCTCCGGCTGATAGATGTGCTCGGGCTGAAGAAGGGAGGAGACTCCCTGGCAAGGATGTTGGTGCTGGAGTTGACTCTGATGAAGACAGCACCGCCCCGACAAGGAAAGGCCGAAGGCAGAACAAGAAACGCAAGGACAAGGTTGTGCTTGCCGTCGAGGAATCCGGCAACCCCGACACCGCCAAGAAGACTAAGGTTGATAGCCCCGTCAAGGAGGTTTCCGGGTGCGCCTCTTGTCAGGCCTTGCCGGCTGCTGACAAGCCCAAGAGCTCCGACAAGCAGTATTGCAAGATCCATCACACCAAGGGCCACGATCTCCAAAATTGCCGACAAGTTGAGAAGCTTGCCGAGAGGCAGAAAGCTGAGTACGTGAGGCGAGACAAGGAGAAGGCCCAAGAAGGTGCAGAGGGGTCTGGCAAGAAATGTGGTGGATGCGGAGGTCGCCGCGGCAAGGCCAAACAGCAGGAGAGGCCCGCTCGAAGCCGCGACAAGGAAGAGGGGGATGATGATGGCAACAAAGAGGACGACGAGTCCAGCGAGCATGAATTTTAGAGAGCTACAGAGATCATGTGCGTCGATGGAGGCGCCTCGTTGCATTCTTCCCGCCGCCAACTCAAACAGTGGGCGCGCGAGATTAATGCAATAGAGCCATCTGTTGAAGCCCGGAAACCACTGAGATGGTCCCACACGCCTAGCGTATTCGACACCGAGGATCACCCTGATTGCACAACTGCGGTCGAGTGTCTGCCATTGTTGGTTTCACCAACAATTCGAACCTCAAGGTGATGAAAATGCTAGTTGATGGTGGAGCCGGTTTGAACTTGATCTCCCCTGATGTGATCAAGAGGCTGCAAATTCTTGATGAAGATCTCGAGGAGACGGGCACGTTTCAGAGGATCAATCCAGGGAGGAGTCAGCCGAAGGGCAAGATCACATTGTCGGTAACATTTGGCAGTGACATGAACTTTAGGACAGAGAAGATTGTTTTCGACGTCGCCAATATACCATTGACATATAATGGGATCCTTGGATGCCCAGCGCTGGCCAAGTTCATGGCGGCATCACACTATGCTTATAATGTGTTGAAGATGCCCGGACCGATTAGCGTCATCACAATCAACTATAACAAGAAGGATGCACTTATCTGTGCTGACCAACTTTACCGGGAGGCAGTTGCAGCACCTGCCGCCAAGGCACCTGCTCGTGCCGCTGAATCTCTCGGGGGGGAGAAGACCGGCAAGACCTCTGGTGCACACTCTGACAAGCGCACCTCTTCAGAGTACTGCGCTCTCGGCAAGACCTCTGGTGCACACTCCGGCAAGGGCACCTCTTCGGAGTGCACCGTTGACGATGTGCCAGAGAGCTCCACCGGCAAGAACAAGAAATCCAAGGCAGCTCCACCAGAAACTAAGAAAGTGCCCGTCAAGGAGGATGGTATGGGAGGAACTTTCACCATAAGTTCCACCCTCGATGACAAATAGGAAAGCGCGCTCATTGCCTTCCTGCGGGCGAATGTCGATGTGTTTGCATGGCAACCATCTGATATCCCCGGTGTTCCCAGTGAGGTAATTGAGCACCACCTTGCTGTTTGTCGTCATGCATGGCCTGTCAAGCAAAAAAGTTAGGAAGCAAGCCTTGGAGCGGCAAGAATTTATTGCCGAGGAAATTAGGAAATTAGAAGTGGCAGGTTTGGTCAGAGGAGTGCAACATCCAACATGGTTGGCCAATCCAGTTGTGGTGCGCAAGGCGAATGGAAAATGGAGGCTGTGTATTGACTATACAGATCTCAATAAAGCCTGTCCAAAAGATCCTTTCCCCTTGCCACGCATTGACCAGATTGTGGACTCCACCACAGGCTGTGATCTGCTGTCATTTCTCGATGCTTATTCAGGATACCACAAGATCTTCATGTCCAAGGAAGACGAAGATAAGACCGCATTTATCACCCCATGTGGTACGTATTGCTTTGTGCGTATGCCTTTCGGGTCGAAAAGTTCTGGTTCAACATTTGCAAGAGCAGTCCAGATTAATTTTGAGCCTCAGCTACATAGAAATATGGAAGCTTATATGGATGACATTGTGGTTAAAACCAAGGACAAAGCAACACTCATACAAGATCTAGAAGAGACGTTTGCAAATCTACGCAAGATCAACTTGAAGCTCAACCCTGAGAAGTGTGTCTTTGGTGTTCCGTCTGGCAAGCTTCTCGGATTCTTTGTGTCTCAGTGTGGGATCGAGGCGAACCCGGACGAGATCAAAGAAATTGAGCAGATTGAAGCACCAAGACACGTCAAGGATGTGTGTCGTCTTGCCGGTTGTGTTGCGGCTCTGAGTATGTTCATCTCAAAATCTGCTGAGCGTGCCCTGCCCTTTTTCAAAATCTTGAAAAAGGCAGGTCCAATGAAGTGGAATCCGGAAGCGGAGGCAGCGCTGCAGGATTTGAAGAGGTACCTCTCCTCTCTACCAATACTAGTCGCACCTAAACCGCAAGAGTCGTTGTTACTATACTTGGCGGCAATGAATCAAGTGGCTAGTGCTGCATTAGTGGCGCAAAGAGAACTCGACGAAGAAGCAGCAACAGAGGCAGGACCGCCAAGCGACGAACTAGGATCTTCCCCAACAGGGTCTGTGAAAGCACATTTGCTCCCCTGGTGGTTTTGGTAATTAATAACAACATATAAGTCATTGAACTAATGTTTCCACCAAGTATATTTCAGGACAAGTTCAATGATAGGGATGGCCAAAGGATTGTGGAATTACCCCAAGATGCAAGGAAATAGGTTGGCCAAGCTTCAAGCAAGAGGACTCTACATTTTACATTTGTGAGAAATCACTTTGAGTCCATAGGAAAGCCAATACTATTAAAAGGGAGTAAAGTTTTGATGATGAACAATATGCTCAAACGTGCACAAGTGACAGTCACCAAAACATCCACAAACTCTCCCACCAAAGTCTGTCCTAAGCCAAATATGCAAAATCGGTGCAACCAACATTCCTATCCCAGTGCCACCGATTCTAAACCCTAGACAGACTTAGCCAAACCCTAACACTTTGGTGCAGCTGACCTTGCACTCGGTGCCACCGAGTTGGGTTGCCAAGATTCTGTTACGCAAGTTCACATTTTTGGTCCATCCGAAAATGGTGAATCGGCGTCACCGAGATTGGCAAATCTGACCGTTGGTCACCTTGTTGGTGCAACCGAGAATTGTATATCGGTCCGTCCGAGATTCAAAAGTTGCCACTTTTTGTCACTTCGGTACCACCGAGATTTACACATTGGTGTCACCGAGATGGTCATTTTGTGTGTAACGGTTGGATTTTTGGGGATGCCTATATATACCCCTTCACCACCACCCACTCGAAAGAGAAGCACTCAGAACTATTCCATACCTATCCTACTTAGTTTTCAGAGAGAGAACTACCTACACTTTGATGGGGAACGTAGTAACAATTCAAAAAAATTCCTACGTGTCACCAAGATCAATCTAGGAAATGCTAGCAACGAGCAAAGGGGTAGATCATCTTCATACCTTTGAAGATTGCTAAGCGGAAGCAGTACTAGAACGCGGTTGATGGAGTCGTACTCGTAGCGATTCAGATCGCGGTGGATTCCGATCTAAGCACCGAACAACGGTGCCTCCGTGTTCAACACACGTGCAGCCCGATGACGTCTCCTATGCCTTGATCTAGCAAGGAGGAAGGAGAAGTTGAGGAAGAGCTCCGGCGGCACAACGGCATAGTGACGTTGGAGCTGCGTGGTACTCCGGTAGGGCTTCGCCAAGCGCTACGGAGGACGAGGAGGAGGAGGGGTAGGGCTGCACCGAGAGAGAGAGAGAGAGTTCCGTTCTATGCAGCCCCAAAACCCCACATATATATAGGGGGAAGGGGGAGGAGGGCCATCTACCCCTAGGGAAACCCTAGGAGTGCGGCGGCCAAGATGAGGAGGAGGGGTGGCGCCCTAGGGTGGCCTTGGCGCCCAAGGTAGCCTCCACGCCTAGGGTTTGGCCCCCCTCCACCCTTGCTATGCCTTGGGCCCTCAGTGGGGGCGCACCAGCCCACCTAGGGGCTGGTTCCCATCCACTCTTGGCCCATGAAACCTCTTGGAGCTGGTGGCCCCTCCCGGTGGACCCCCGGAACCCTTCCGGTGGTCCCGGTACATTACCGGTGACGCCCGAAACACTTTCGGTGACCAAATCCTCACTTCCTATATATGAATCTTTACCTCCGGACCATTCCGGAGCTCCTCGTGATGTCCGGGATCTCATCCGAGGCTCCGAGCAACCTTAGGTAACCATGTACACTATTCACATATAACCCTAGCGTCATCAAACCTTAAGTGAGTAGACCCTACGGGTTCGGGAAGCATGCAGACATGACCGAGACACCTCTCCAGCCAATAACCAATAGCGGGATCTGGATACCCATATTTTCTCCCACATGTTCCATGATGATCTCATCGGATGAACCACGATGTCGGGGATTCAATTAATCCCGTATACAATTCCCTTTGTCCATCGGTATGTTATTTGCCCGAGATTCGATCGTTGGTATCCCTATACCTTGTTCAATCTCATTACTGGCAAGTCTCTTTACTCGTTCCATAACACATGATCCCGTGACTAACTCCTTAGTCACATTGAGCTCATTATGATTATGTATTATCGAGAGGGCCCAAAGATACCTCTCCGTCACACGGAGTGACAAAACCCAGTCTCGATTCGTGCCAACCCAACACACACTTTTGGAGATACTTGTAGTGCACCTTTATAGTCACCCAGTTACGTTGTGACGTTTGATACACCAAAGCATTCCTACGGTATCCGGGAGTTGCACAATCTCATGGTCTAAGGAAACGATACTTGACATTAGAAAAGCTCTAGCATACGAACTACACGATCTTGTGCCATGCTTAGGATTGGGTCTTGTCCATCACATCATTCTCCTAATGATGTGATCCCGTTATCAACAACATCCAATGTCCATGGCCAGGAAACCATGACCATCTATTGATCAACGAGCTCGTCAACTAGGGGCTTACTAGGGACATGGTGTGGTCTGTGTCTTCACCATGTATTACGGTTTCCGGTTAATACAATTATAGCATGAACAATAGACAATTATCATGAACAAGGAAATATAATAATAACCATTTTATTATTGCCTCAAGGGCATATTTCCAACAGTCTCCCACTTGCACTAGAGTCAATAATCTAGTTACATTGTGATGAATCGAACACCCATAGAGTTCTGGTGCTGATCATGTTTCGCTCGTGAAAGAGGTTTAGTCAACGGATCTGTGACATTCAGATCTGTATGTACTTTACAAATATCTATATCTCCTTCCTAAATGTAATCACGAATGGAGTTGAAGTGGCGCTTGATGTTCTTGGTCTTCTTGTGAAACCTGGGCTCCTTGGCAATGGGAATAGCTCCAGTGTTGTCACAGAAGAGAGTCATCGGGCCCGACATGCTGGGAATCACTCCTAGTTCGGTGATGAACTCCTTCATCCAGACTACTTCATGTGCTACTTCCGAAGCAACTATGTACTCCACTTCACATGTAGATGCCGCCACGACGCTTTGCTTGCAACTACGCTAGCTGACTGCCCCACCATTCAAAATATACACGTATCCGGTTTGTGACTTGGAGCCATCCGTATCTGTGTCGAAGCTAGCATCAACATTACCCTTTACGACGAGTTCTTCGGCACCTCCATAAACGAGAAACATCTTCTTAGTCCTTTTCAAGTACTTAAGGATATTCTTGACCGATGTCCAGTGTTCCATTCCGGGATCGCTTTGGTACCTCCCTACCAAACTTATGGCAAGGTTTAAATCAGGCCTGGTATACAGCATGGCATACATAATATAGCCTATGGTTGAGGCACAGGGGATGACACTCATCTTCTCTCTATCTTCTGCCGAGGTCGGGCATTGAGTTGTGCTCAATTTCACACCTTGCAGTACACGCAAGAACCCCTTCTTGGATTGATCCATACTGAACTTCTTCAATATCTTGTCAAGGTATGTGCTTTGTGAAAGACCAATGAGGCATCTTGATCTATCTCTATAGATCTTGATGCCTAATATGTAAGCAGCTTCTCCAAGGTCCTTCATTGAAAAACACTTATTCAAGTAGGCCTTTATGCTTCCCAAAAGTTCAATATCATTTCCCATCAACAATATGTCATCCACATATAAAATGAGAAATGCTACAGAGCTCCCACTCACTTTCTTGTAAATACAGGCTTCTCCATAAGTCTGTATAAACCCAAACGCTTTGATCACTTCATTAAGCGAATGTTCCAACTCCGAGATGCTTGCACCAGACCATAGATGGAGCGTTGGAGCTTGCATACCTTGTTAGCATTCTTAGGATTGACAAAACCTTCCGGCTGCATCATATACAATTCTTCCTTAAGGAAACCGTTAAGGAATGCCATTTTGACGTCCATTTGCCAGATCCCATAATCATAAAATGCGGCAACTGGTAACATGATTCAGACGGACTTCAGCATCACTATGGGTGAGAAGGTCTCATCGTAGTCAACTCCTTGAACTAGTCGATAACCCTTAGTGACAAGCCGAGCCTTATGGAAGGTCACATTACCATCCGCGTCTGTCTTCTTCTTAAAGATCCATTTATTTCCTATGGCTTCCGATCATCGGGCAAGTCCACCAAAGTCCACACTTTGTTCTCATACATGGATCCTATCTCTGATTTCATGGATTCAAGCCATTTGTTGGAATCTGGGCCCTACATGGCTTCTTCATAGTTCGAAGGCTCACCGTTGTCTAACAACATGATTTCCAGGAAAGGGTTGTCGTACCACTCTGGTGCGGCACGTGTCCTCGTGGACCTTCGAAGTTCAGTGGTAACTTGATCAGAAATCTCATGATCATCATCATTAACTTCCTCTCTAGTCAGTGCAGGCACCACAGAAACAATCTCCTACGCTGCGCTACTTTCTGGTTCGAGAGGGGGTACAATTACCTCATCAAGTTCTACTTTCCTCCCACTTACTTCTTTCGAGAGAAACTCTTTCTCTAGAAAGGATCCATTCTTGGCAACAAATATCTTGCCTTCAGATCTGAGGTAGAAGGTATACCCAATAGTTTCCTTAGAGTATCCTATGAAGACGCACTTTTCCGATTTGGGTTCGAGCTTTTCAGGTTGAAGTTTCTTAACATAAGCATCGCATCCCCAAACTTTCAAAAACGACAGCTTAGGTTTCTTCCCAAACCATAATTCATACGGTGTCGTCTCAACAGATTTAGATGGTGCCCTATTTAAAGTGAATGCGGCAGTCTCTAATACATATCCCAAAATAATAGCGATAAATCAGTAAGATACATCATAGACCGCACCATATCCAATAGAGTGCGATTACAACGTTCGGACACACCATTACGCTGAGGTGTGCCACGCGGCGTGAGTTCTTAAACAATTCCACATTTCCTTAAGTGCATGCCAACCTTGTGACTCAAATATTCTCCTTCACGATCAGATTGTAAGAACTTTATTTTCTTGTCACGTTGATTCTCTACCTCACTCTGAAATTCCTTGAACTTTTCAAAGGTCTCATACTTTTGTTTCATTAAGTATACATACCCATATCTTCTCAAGTCATCAATGAGGGTGAGAACATAACGATAGCCACCGCCAGCCTCAACGCTCATCGGTCCACATACATTGGTATGTATTATTTCCAACAAGTTGATTGCTCGCTCCATTGTTCGGAGAACAGAGTCTTAGTCATCTTGCCCAAGAGGCATGGTTCGCACATGTCAAATGATTCATAATCAAGAGACTCCAAAAGTCCATCTGCATGGAGTTTCTTCATGCGTTTGACACCAATATGACAAAGGCGGCAGTGCCACAAGTATGTGGGACTATCATTATCAACCTTACATCGTTTGGTATTCACACTATGAATATGTGTAACATCACGTTCGAGATTCAATAAAAATAAACCATTGACCAGAGGGGCATGACCATAAAACATATCTCTCATATAAATAGAACAACCATTATTCTCGGATTTAAATGAGTAGCCATCTCGCATCAAACGAGATCCAGATACAATGTTCATGCTCAAAGGTGGTACTAAATAACAATTATTGAGGTTTAAAACTAATCCCGAAGGTAGATGTAGAGGTAGCATGCCGATGGCGATCACATCGACCTTGGAACCATTCCCGACGCGCATCATCACGTCGTCCTTGCCAGTCTTCGCTTATTCCGCAGCTCCTGTTTTGAGTTACAAATGTGAGCAACCGCACCGGTATCAAATACCCAGGAGCTACTACGAGGGCTGGTAAGGTACACATCAATAACATGTATATCATATATACCTTTGACGTTGCCGGCCTTCTTATCCGCTAAGTACTTGGGGCAGTTCCGATTCTAGTGATCGGTTCCCTTGCAATGAAAGCACTCAATCTCAGGCTTGGGTCCATTCTTGGGCTTCTTCCCGGCAACTGATTTACCGGGCACGGCAACTGCTTTGCCGTCCTTCTTGAAGTTCTTCTTAACCTTGCCTTTCTTGAAACTAGTGGTCTTGTTCACCATCAACACTTGATGTTCCTTTTTGATTTCCACCTCCGCTGATTTCAGCATTGAATATAACTCAGGAATGGACTTCTCAATCCCTTGCATATTGTATTTCATCACAAAGATCTTGTAGCTAGGTGGAAGCGACTGGAGGATTCTATCAATAACCGAGTCATCTGGAAGATTAAATCCCAGCTGAGACAAGCGGTTGTGCAACCCAGACATTTTGAGTATGTGCTCGCTGACAAAACTATTTTCCTCCATCTTACAACTGAAGAACTTGTCGGAGACTTCATATCTCTTGACCCGGGCATGAGCTTGAAAAACCATTCTCAGCTCTTGGAACATCTCATACATCATATATATTTCATCACATCCTTTTGGCCATATCACATCACATAGCATACCCTGCAAAAACAAGTTAGACGTCCTCTAATTGTTGTTGCAAGTTTTACGTGGCTGCTATGGGATTCTAGCAAGAACGTTTCTTACCTACGTAAGAGCCACAACGATGATATGCCAATTGCTATTTACCCTTCATAAGGACCCTCTTCATCGAATCCGATCCGACTAAAGCGGGAGAGACAGACACCCGCTAACCACCTTATGCAACAAGTGCATGTCAGATGGTGGAACCAGTCTCACGTAAGCGTACGCGTAAAGTCGGTCCGGGCCGCTTTATCCCACAATGCCACCGAATCAAGATAAGACTAGTAATGGCAAGCAAATTGACCAAATCATCGCCCACAACTACTTGTGTTCTACTCATGCATAGAATCTACGCATAGACCTAGCTCTGATACCACTGATGGGAAACGTATTAACAATTCAAAAAAATTCCTATGTGTCACCAAGATCAATCTAGGAAATGCTAGCAACGAGCAAAGGGGTAGAGCATCTTCATACCTTTGAAGATCGCTAAGCGGAAGCGTTACAACAACGCGGTTGATGGAGTCGTACTCGTAGCGATTCAGATCGTGGTGGATTCCGATCTAAGCATCGAACAACGGCGCCTCCACGTTCAACACACGTGCAGCCCGGTGACGTCTCCTACGCCTTGATCCAGCAAGGAGGAATGAGAGGTTGAGGGAGAGCTCCGGCAGCACAATGGCATGGTGACGGTGGAGCTGCATGGTACTCTGGCAGGCTTTGCCAAGCGCTACGGAGGACGAGGAGGAGGAGGGGTAGGGCTGCGCCGAGAGAGAGAGAGAGAGAGAGAGAGAGGGTTCCGTTCTATGTAGCCCCCAAACCCCACATGTATATAGGGGGAAGGGGGAGGAGTGCCGGACAACCCTAGGGAAAACCTAGGAGGTGCAGTGGCCAAGATGGGGAGGAGGGGCGGCGCCCTATGGTGGCCTTGGCGCCCAAGGTAGCCTCCATGCCTAGGGTTTGGCCCCCCTCCACCCTTGTTGCGCCTTGGGACCTCAGTGGGGGCGCACCATCCCACCTAGGGGCTGGTTCCCATCCACTCTTGGCCCATGAAGCCTCTTGGAGCTGGTGGCCCCTCCCGGTGGACCCCCGGAACCCTTCCGATGGTCCCGGTACATTACCGGTGATGCCCGAAACACTTTTGGTGACCAAATCCTCACTTCATATATATGAATCTTTACCTCCAGACCATTCTGGAGCTCCTCATGATGTCCAGGATCTCATCCGAGACTCCAAACAAACTTAGGTAACCATGTACACTATTCCCATATAACCCTAGCGTCATCAAACTTTAAGTGTGTAGACCCTACGGGTTCGGGAAGCATGCAGACATGACCGAGACACCTCTCCGGCCAATAACCAATAGCATGGTATGGATACCCATATTGTCTCCCACATGTTCCACGATGATCTCATCCAATGAACCACGATGTTAGGGATTCAATTAATCCCGTATACAATTCCCTTTGTCCATCGGTATGTTACTTGCCCGAGATTCGATTGTCGGTATCCCTATACCTTATTCAATCTCGTTACTGGCAAGTCTCTTTACTCATTTTGTAACATATGATCCCGTGACTAACTCCTTAGTCACATTGAGCTCATTATGATGATGTATTACCGAGTGGGCCCAGAGATACCTCTCCGTCACACGGAGTGACAAATCCCAGTCTTGATTCGTGCCAACCCAACAGACACTTTCGGAGATACCTGTAGTGCACCTTTATAGTCACCCGGTTACGTTGTGACGTTTGATACACCCAAAGCATTCCTACGGTATCCGGGAGTTGCAAAATCTCATGGTCTAAGGAAACGATACTTGACATTAGAAAAGCTCTAGCATACGAACTACACGATCTTGTGCCATGCTTAGGATTGGGTCTTGTCCATCACATCATTCTCCTCATGATGTGATCCCGTTATCAACAATATGCAATGTCCATGGCCAGGAAATAATGACCATCTATTGATCAACGAGATAGTCAACTATAGGCTTACTAGGGACATGGTGTGGTCTATGTATTCACACATGTATTATGGTTTCCGATTAATACAATTATAGCATGACCAATAGACAATTATCATGAACAAGGAAATATAATAATAACCATTTTATTATTGCCTCTAGGGCATATTTCCAACACACTTGTGTTGAGGTTAAGATCTTCCACTCCAACCATATGGATCTTGATTTCTAGCCTTCCCAAGATGCTTTCCACCAATCCCATCTCTTCTACCAAGACAAATCTATGAGAGAGTGATTGTGTGTTGAGGAGTCTATCATCTTGAAGCACAAGAGCAAGGAGTTCATCATCATTACCGAGCCTATTACCTTTTGGAGGGTGGTGCCTCCTAGATTGGTTTGGTGTCACTTGGGAGCCTCCTACTTCATGTTGTGGAGTGAACCAAGAAGTTTGTAAGGGCAAGTAGATCGCCTACTTCGTGAAGATCTACCCATAGTGAGGCTAGTCCTTCGTGGACGGAAGCCGCATGGAATAGTCAAGGTTGCTTCTTTGGGGAACCCTCCGTGGGTAGAGACCTCCATGGACTCTCGCGACCTTACCCTCTGTGGGTTGAAGACTCCATGAACGTGGACGTACGATAGCACCACCTATCGGAACCATGGGAAAATTCATCGTGTCATCACTTGTGTTTGCTTTCCTAACCCTCTCTTTACTTACATGTGCAATGTCTTTTTACTTTCCGCTGCTACACTCTTAGACATGCATGTGTAGGGTGTTACTTGATATGCTATGAATGCTAAAACTTGCCAAGAATTAAAATTGGGGAAAAGGCAAAACTTTTATTTGGTCAAGTAGTCTAATCACCCCCTCTAGACATACTTTCGATCCTATAGTCTGGTGTCGACAAGTCAGGTTCTATGCAGATGAATGAAGCGACACAGAAGAACAAGATGGTGCAGCGCCCAGTGTATTTTGTGAGCTCCCTTTTGCAAGGGGCCAGGTCAAGATACTCTGGCATGCAAAAGTTTCTTTTTGTCCTCCTCATGGCCTCAAGGAAACTGCGCCATTATTTCCAAGCACATGTGATCACCGTTGTCACTCGCTTTCCACTGCAATGGATTTTGCGAAATCCAGATGCAACCGGCAGGATTGTGGAGTGGGCTTTGGAATTGTCAAGCTTTGGTCTCAGATTTGAAAGTACTTCAACTATCCAGAGCAGAGCCTTGGCACAATTCATTGCAGAATGGACTCCAACGCCAGATGAAGAGATCCAAGAAACGACCCTCCCCAGCAAGGAAACAAGCCAAGAATGGATTATGTATTTTTGATGGGGCTTTCTCCTTACAGGGAGCCGGTGCTGGCATGCTGCTTGTCGCACCCACTGGAGAGTACCTCAAATATGTAATTCAGATGCACTTTCCCCGGGAGAGGTCGACAAAACAACACTGCAAAATATGAGGGGCTGCTTGCCGGTCTCAGGATCATGGCAGACCTCGGGATCAAGAAGCTCATTGTCAGAGGAGATTCACAGCTTGTCGTCAAGCAAGTCAACAAGGATTATCAAAGCCTGTTGATGGAAGCCTTCGTAGATGAAGTGAGGAAGTTGGACGAATGCTTTGACGGTCTGTAAACAGAGCATGTTCCTCGTGCAGAGAATAGCATTGCCGACGAACTATCGAAGCATGTTGCCCTCAAGTTACTTGTGGAACCAGGGAATTTTGTGCTCCAATTGACTGAGCCATCCGTATCATCGTCAGCAAGGCAAAACAAGAGAAGGAAGTTGGATTCCTACTAGTACTTTCCCGCAGAGCTCCTAGAAGCTACGGGCAAGGAAGTTGCCGGGGTTGACACCAAGCTTGTCGGGGAGCAACAGGCTCCGGCAGGGCCTCAAGCCCTTGCCGTGGATACAAGCGCCCCCGTGGCAGAAGACATGCCTTTAGTCCTTGTTGTCGAGCCTCAGGCTCCAACATGGGCACAACGCATTGTTCAGTTCCTTCAAACAGGAGAGCTCCTTGAGGAATAAGAAGAAGCAGAGAAAGTAGCCCGTCGGTCTAATATGTACAAGTTTGTGGATGACGTCCTGTACATAAAGAGACCGAATGGTTTGAAATTGAAGTGCATTCCTTGGGAGGATGGACTAGAGCTGTTGGAAGAGATACATGGAGGCATATGTGGCTCCCACATAGGATCAAGAGCTCTTGACGGGAAGGCCTTCCGGTAAGGTTTCTTTTGGCCCACTGCTTTGTAGGATGCAACTGCACTAGTAACCAAGTGTGAAGCGTGCCCATTCCATTCGAAGAAAATACATCAACTAGCTCAAGCTCTTCACACAATCCCTCTTTCTTGACCATTTTCGGTCTGGGGGATCGACATCTTGGGCCCCTTTCCCCATGCTACCGGGGGCTTTGAGTACTTGTACGTTGCAATTGACAAGTTCAAGAAGTGTTTGGAAGTGGAAGCAGTGAGAAAGGTGACAACGCAGTCAGCCGTCAAGTTCTTCAAAGGACTAGTTTGTCGTTTTGGTGTACCAAACAGGGTCATCACTGACAATGGCACATGGTTCACGAGCCGCACCTTCATACAATATGTCCAAGACCTTGGCGGAAAGATTTGTTTTGCTTCTGTTGCTCATCCAAGGAGCAACGTCCAAGCGGAAAGGGCAAATGCTGAAGTGCTGCGAGGGCTTAAGACAAGAACTTTCGACAGGCTGCGCAAGTGCGGAAGACGTTGGATTGATGAGATGTCGGCGGTTCTTTGGTCGATCAGAATGATGCCAAATCGAGCCACCGGCCAGACACCCTTCTCCCTGGTATACGGGGCAGAGGCAGTTCTCCCCATGGAACTCATATATGGGTCACCTCGAGTGCTCGCTTATGATGAGCTTGAGCAAGAGCAGTTGCGCCAAGATGATGTAACGCTCCTCAAGTAAGATCGTCTTTAGGCTGCTGTGTGAGCTGCACGCTACCAGCAAGCTTTGTGCCGCTACCATAGTTGCAAAGTTCATGCCCGAAGTCTTGAGGAAGGTGCCCTTGTTCTTTGGCGCCTTCAGTCGGCCAAGAATTTTAACAAGTTGACGCCGAAGTGGGAAGGCCCTTATCGGGAAGTATGAGTCACCAGGCTTGGCACAGTCCGCCTGGAGACCGAAGTTGGCGTCCTAGCGAACAACTCCTGGAACATCGAACATGTTCGTAAGTTCTATCCATAAGGCGTGGTTGTCGATCCCCCCAGCAACCACCTTTTGTACAAGTCTTGCCGGCAAGGCATGTCATCCTTTGTACAAAGCCAGGCGCATACCCTGTGCATAGTTGAATAAGATCGAGTGTCCTACAACTCTTGTCGATTTCCATGTTTCCTTGCATGCATGTTTATCTGAGATGTTGCATTACGCTTATTCGTAGCAAGTGCTAACGAACCACCAAGGTTCCATACCTCTATTTTCTCTTCTTTCTTTTTCTTAAAGCATAGAAGGTTCCCTCGCGTACAAGTTTGCCGGGGGGATGAGATAGTGTGGACACCTACAGGCGACGTTCGAAGTTGACACCTTGCGGAAAGGGGTACAACAACAAAAAGCTAAGTTGCAAAACTCCAAAGTAAACTTTTACTATGAGGTTATTTTCCTTGGATGATTTTCAACTTTTGTATGGGAAACCTACACGCGAAGGAACCCTGCCGTGATTGGTTGCGCCCTTGCTCTATTTCGAGTCCACTCAATAGTTTAAGTGGTTGCACTGAAGATGTCAAGGTAACTTGTCATGATTGGTTGCGCCCTTACTCTGTTTCGAGTCCGCTCAACAGTTTAAGTGGCTGCACCAAAAAAATGTCAAGATATCTTGTCGGCAGTGGCATCGCCAGCAGGCTGCTAAGGATCCACTCCTCAAAGTGCTCGTGGTAGTGTCGCGTACGCTGACAAGTTTTCGATAAAGCGCAGGGAGTACACCATACAGAGGAAAATCAGACAAGAGGAGTAACATGCATTCATTTAAAGGGAATGGAATTTACACGGGATTACGTCTCTTCCTAAGTACATGTTTATTTGACTTTCTCCCCTAGGGGAAGATTACAAGAAGAAAAAGATAGGAAGAGGCCCCCGACAGAAGCCCATCCTGACCCCTCCTGGACCAGCACTGCATGGAGGGCAGGGCTTCTAGAAGGGAAGGCAAAGCCGAGGTCCACGAGGCTACTAGGAGATCCAGCTGGAAGATGAGGTAGCTCCCGGGAGAAGGACCCCCGGGAAGGTCGCTCCGCCAAGAGGGGAAGCAGCGTGAGCTGACGGCGATGGTGCGGCCGGCGACTAGTCGGAGCTCAAGTCGTCGTATTACGACTTGACGGCCTGGAGCTCGGACCCGTCATCGTCGTCATCACCGACACTGTCCTCCTCGTCACTGTCGCTTGAGGAGGAACTTTCGGCACCACTCAAGCTTTCCTCGCAGGAGCTGAGGCGGGCGCCTGAACGCCCATAAATCTTGACGGAGAGCATGTCGGCCTCTTTCATCTTGAAGTGGAGGACATGCCCATCCTGGAGGTTGTGGGTGCGGGCGAAGGTTTTCCAAACGCGCCTGTATTGCATGACGCGGCCCTCCGGGTATTCAACGTTCACCCGCGTAGCGCCATTACAGCAACCATGTGCCCGCAGCCACAAGGCGGGCGGCTTGTCAACCTCCATCGCCCTGGCGAAAGGGTGAGGGAGGCACGGATGGCTCCGGAGGGGACCGCGCAGCTTGATGACGAACTCTAGCGCCGTCCCCTCGGCGTGGGTCTCCCCGAGGAGGGGGTCCAGTGTCGAAGGAAGGGGTGGAGCGGAGCTCCACCTCCCTCGGCCACAACCTCCATGATGGCCCCGACCCCTCGTACCCTTTCCACCACGCGTGCTCGGGCCACCCTCCGCCTTCGTAGCTGAAGCGATGGCATCATCCCGACGGGAACTCCTTACTACTCGGGTGGAGGACGGTGGCCGCCCTCGTCCCCCAGCCATGGCTAAGGGCGAGGACAACTCAAGATCGGGAAGGTATAGAAGGGCAAGCTTTGGAGGTTTCCACTCAAGGAGGAAGAAAGGATGGATGAGCATCGCCCCTCGCTACTCCCCAATTTATAGGGGAGGCGCGGGGGCTGGCTCCCCTTCGCCCCAAGAGTCGCCGCCCATCTCCATCAATCCCATCGCCCACGATCACGGGCGAATAGGTAACCGCCCCATTGCTCCAATCCATGGCAGTGCAGTTTCTTCCATGATCAAGACTTTAAGTCACGGGAGCCCGTTGCCAGCTCCCCCACTATGCATGCGACGCACATGGCGGAAACGGCCGCTCCACGCATGTATCCCACGGAGCGCACCTAACGCGTGTCATGGGGAGGTGCAGTAAGCGGAATGATTACAACCGCAGACTCCTGCCACGCGTGCCCGTGCACTGTTTGGGCCTAGCCCAACAACACCGCGCACCCGTGTGTGGCCTAGGCCCGGGGACTCCTGTCGTTGTACTAAAGTTTGGGCTTTTAGTACCCCGTACTTGTGGACGGGAAGTTACGGCCACACCGGCGGCAAGGCCTGCCAAGGGACTACTAGAAGCAAATCCAAGGACGTCAAGAAACATTCAAGTCAACAAGCACAAGATCGAAGGCCAAAGGCTGGAACCCCGGCAAGATCTTGTCGGGGGTGGCTTGCGAAGCCCCGGCAAGGAGTGCAACTGGCAAGACCTCGCCACCCTTCCAGTTCAGATACCAGGTGTCGTTCCACCAGGATACGTGTCACGACGCTGGCGATGGAGAGGCTAAGCGGTGTTGATGGAACGGGCTTCTGTCCCGTCCCGTAGAAGGTCAGGGACACCTAACGGAGCATTAAATGCATTTTTCCTACACCGTCAGTGTTAGGTATGATAACACTGTAGCACTGTACATCTCGTGCATGTAATGTACGCCACTGTGGAGACCCCTTAGTCATATAAAAGGAGGCCCAGGGCGTTACGAGGGGGGGCTTTTTCTTCCACCTTCTGGCACGCGCGTAGCGGATGTCCATAGCACTCTTGTTGTCAGAACCCTAAAAACACCCATAATACACTAAAGCAGGAGTAGGGTTTTACGCTTCTCAGCGGCCCGAACCTGGGTAAAATCTCCCCTCGCGCTGCTCGTCTGATCTTCTCTTTGCGCATACCGTCCTCCTGTCGAACCACAAAGGGATACACGCGATCCCATAGGTGTTGTCCCCCGACACAAAATTATGAATAACACCTAACAGAAAATTAAAAAATATAATGACGATCCAATCAAAGCACATATTATGTGACGAATAAAAATATAGTTCTAAGTAAGATATACCAATAATGTTGAAGACAAAAGAGGGGATGCCTTCCGGGGCATCCCCAAGCTTAGGGGCTTGAGTCTTCCATGGATATTACCTTGGGGGTGTCTTGGGCATCCCCAAGCTTAGGTTCTTTTCACTCCGTGTTCTCCTCATATCCGTGTCTTACCCAAAACATGAAAATCTCAATCACATAAAACTTAACGGAACTTCGTGAGAAGGGTTAGTGCAATAAAGATAAATAATTCACTTAAGTACTGTCAAGATAAGATTCATAATTGTTACCACATGATACCTACTGTATTCTATCATTCCCATAATTTATACCGCTAAATATAAGCTATGGAAACACTAAAACAAGCAAACTATGCATGCAAAACAGAATTTGTCAAAGACACAACAGTCTGTGAAGATCTGTAGTGTAACCATACTTCCCTGTCTCTAAAATTTCTGAAAAAATACGAAAACCTGAAGAATTTGTATATTAAGACTGCGTAGAAATTTCAGATCATTATCACACTCTATTAAAAAATGAAAATTCATGTACTGAAGTCAAAAGTTCTTGTTTTGGTCCAGCATCAATTCTACTCATCTTGTGAGTCTTCCCAAAAGCTTTACTTGACACTTTATTAAAATAAAAGGCATAAAACATGATTACTACGGTATCTTAATCATGCGAACACACAAAAACAGAAAGTAAAAGTGTTGGGTTGTCTCCCAACAAGCGCTTTTCTTTAATGACTTTTTAGCTAGGCATGACATTTTAATGATACTCTTCCAAGCCTAATTCCGATGATATTTGTATTCATACTCTAAAATATATAAGTGAAGTTCATAGAGCATTATACAATTAATATAGATTAACCAATATCCAATTTCAAAATATATAAATGAAGCACACGAAGCATTCTATAAAGTCATACTCAAAAGATTTAAGTGAAGTACAGAGAGCATTCTACAAAGTCATACTCAAAAGATTTAAGTGAAGTGCATGAAGCATTCTACAAATCGACAAACAACTATCTCATACTACAAGGGTGCATTAAGGAAAAGAAAAATACTGAATACGCATATCATGTGAACAAAACAAAAACCGAGGTATACCGATAATTGTTGAAGAATAAAGATGGGATGCCTTCCGGGGCAACCCCAAACTTAGATACTTGAGTCTCCTTGAAATATTTACTTGGTGTGCCTTGGGCATCCCCAATCTTGAATTCGTGTCTCTCTGTATTCCTCTTATATCGATACCTCCTCGATCTTTGAAAACTTCATTCACACAAAACTTAACAAAACCCTCATGAGATCCATTAGTATAATAAAGCAAAATACTACTCTAAGTATTGTTGTGAACTCATTCCAAATTCATATAGCATTATATCTACTTTATTCCAACTTCACCATGGTTCATACCCCCCGATACAACCCATAGATTCATCAAAAAAAGAGAACAATGCATAGAAAACAGAATCTGTCAAAAACAGGACAGACTATAGCAATCTGGTAACTTCATATACTTCTATAACCCAAAAAATTATGAAACATTAGGAAAAATTAGAAAAATTGCATAGAAGTACTGTGTAAAATTTCAGAAACTTTTGACATTCCAGTAAAAAAATGAAAATTCACGCACTACAGCCAAAGTTTGTGTTTTGCACTGCACACACCAAACAAGCAATCTAATCATCCTAAAAGCAAATCTTGGCACATTATTTTTATATCATAATGGATAAATACAAGGGGATAATTATTTTTGAGAAGCTTCCATGAAAAATTCTACATTGTTTCCATGTGCATGAACACAAGTGTTCAAGGTCGACCCTCACTTCTCCAATGCACAACCTTCCAATCACTTCTCTTTTTGAAAAACTTCTTAGGCATAAGAGGCAAGTAATTCTTTTTGTATTTTTCATTATTTAATTATTATTTCTCTTTCATCCATAACTAAATAAAGTAAAAAGGGGAAACAAAATCTACTTAGTGAAGAAAGCAAACAAACACACACGAGAATATCAACCCCACGTTATTGCTCCCCGGCAACGGCGCCAGAAAAGAGCTTGATAATCCCCAAGTGCAAGGAATCATCATAGAAATTTACAAAGCTGGAAGTGATAAGTATGGAGTGTCGAACCCACAAGGAGCTAAAGGTAAGATCAATATTCTCTCAAGTCTTATCTGCTACTGATACGACTCTACGTACGTCGAACGTTTGTTTCCAAATAGAAATGAGAAATAAAACTACGTTATGGGTATGAAGAGAATAGCTTTGCATGATATCTGAGAACTAAAATATAAAAATAGGTGTTGCTATCATAAAGTTAGAATATATTACGATATATTACAAATAGCGAGTGTGGAATAATGATGGGTCGGTGTGCGGAATTGTCCTAGGCAATTGTTAACAAGAGCGGTGATCGTTATTGCAATTTTATATGAGCGAGAGGCATAAGCTAACATACTCTCTCTACTTGGATCATATGCACTTATGATTGGAACTCTAGCAAGCATCTGCAACTACTAAAGATCATTAAGGTAAAACCCCATCATAGCATTAAAGCATCAAGTCCCCTTTATCACATACGCAACAACACCCATACTCGGGTTTAAGCTTCTGTCATTCTAGCAACCCACTATAAGCAAATCATGAACGTACTTCAACACCCTACAACGGGAATCACGGAAGGCACCATAGGACAACACCAAAATAAGCATACAACTCAAATCAATCTAGATCATCAATCAACCCATAAGACAAAAGAAAACTACTCAAAACATCATAGGATGGCAACACATCATTGGATCATAATATGTGGCATAAAGCACCATGTTCAACTAGGGGATTACAGCGGGATGCGGGAGAGTGGATCACTCAAAAATATATGAGGACGGTGATGAAGAAGGTGATGTTGATGAAGATGATCACCGTGGCGATGGTTCCCCCGATGGCACTCTGGCGCCACCGAGAGAGAGGGTGAGAGGGTCTCCCCTTTGTGCTTCCTCCTCCATGGCCTTCCCACTAGGTGGGAAGAGGTTCTTCCTCTGGTCCTTGACCTCCATGGTGATGATGGCCCCTCCGGGATGATGAAGATGACCTCCGGTGATGGTGACCCCCTCCAGCAGGGTGCAGGAGAGGGCCAAGATTGGTTTTTCGTGGCTACGGAGACTTGCGGCGGCAGAACTTCTAATCTAGATTTTATGTATTTATAGGAATTTTTGGCGTCGGTCTCATGTCAAGGGGGTGCTTGAGGAGTCCACAAGCCACACGGGCGCGGCCTAGCAGGCGTGTGGCCTCCTCGTCCACTTCCTGGGCCAGCTCTTGTGCTTCGGGGGCCTCTTTTGGTTCATAAAAAATCATCGTAAATTTTCAGTCAATTCCGAAAACTTTTATTTTTGCACAAAAAATGACACCACGGTAATTCTACTGAAAACAGCGTCAGTCCAGGTTAGTTCTAATAAAATCATATAGAATTATTATAGACATGGCATGAATACTTCATAAATTACAGAACGTGTAACGCCCGTATGTCATGTGTTACACAGTGTAGTGTGGCATCCGGCTATCGGGTGCTACAAGAAAGGATCATGTGAGTGAAAAGCTTTCACCCACGGTCCATTTTGTAAATTAGTTGTGTCTTCATATGAGATGTGTCGATTTTGCCTTTTTGGTGATCTATGACATCAGAGAACAAAGCAGAACGAATGAGGTAGAAGCATATAAAAGAGTAGTATATAAAATTATCCGAGAAATTCCTCTAAGTAACAAGTACTTTCTTTTAGGGAAAAAAGTAACAAGTACTTACTACGTTTGACATCACAGTGGATTATTAAAGTTTTTGTTGCACAATCAATTTTTTCCTAGTTAGGCCAGGCGCTCCTATTTAGTAAAAATGGAGGATACGGGTTTGCTATTTCTCAATTGTTTAAGAAATCAGTAACAACTCAATCGATGATATAGTCCTCCGATTATGCGCTAAGATTCATGTTCATCGTGATGCATTGATGGAACAAAAGTTACATACAACCCAGAGGCTGGACAAACACCTCAGCTTACAACACTAGTCTCCCTAATTCTGGACAGTTGGGTGAGGAGACGAGTCACACATGGGATGCTCACTCTCCATCTTTGCTATGGCAGCTAATCATGCCCAGGTACAGGATGGTGGACAGGCAAGAGATCGATCGGACAGATGGTGCAAACCTGAAGCAGGTTTTGTGGAGCTTAACATCAATGGAAACTTTATCTATGCGTCAAGTGAGGTCATACCGCATGTGTCTTAGAGAAATTTCAAGAAGAGGATTCATTTCGTTTGTCCATGTCCGTTTGGTTCGAGCTGATAAAAAAGATGCTCAGCGCAGAGACCCATTTCCATTTTGCGTCCGCTTTCTGTCCGTGCGGATCCATTTTCGGCCCAAAAATGCGTATGAAATGCGTCCACGCAGACACGAACCGGACGCGACTCGTGTCCTCTCCGCGTCCCCCTCGGGTCCACATATCGGTCGCACAACTACCACCCGCGGTCGTATTAAACGCGGCCACCAACCTTGGGCCCACCTGGTAGTGGCAGGAAGCTGTCGATCGTCGTCCTTTTTAATCCGAAGCGTGTGGCGGGGCCGGCCTCATCCACTTCCCCTTCCCGTCCACATCTGACCACTCTTGCTCCCCCGACGGCAACCACGAAACCCTAACCAGCCAGCGCAACCGTCCGCCATGGACTTCTTCGACAAGGGCAAGGGCAAGCTTACCCCCGGCGCAAGCTCGCCCCGGACGCCAGTGCCGCCTCACCGCATTGCACCACCGCGGGAGCGCCTGTACATCCCAGTCCACCAAGCTCAGTGGTACTGGCAGTACAGGCAAGCTCTGCCCTACCCAGATGTCAACCTCTCCCATGGTGGGCATCTGGACCCCGACCGCATCCCCATCCCAACAGTGCCGCGGTCTGCGCGACCTCCTCACTCCAGAGCAGCAGCACGATCCTACGTATGCGGCCGACTCCCCTAACTGGGAGGTTTGGTTCGCCCTGTAGCACGAGCAGGAGCACCTCCACGGCGTCCAGTTCAATCCGGCCATCCCTCCACCGCCCCCTGAAGTGAAGCCAGTGGAGGAGGAGGAGGAGGCCGCCTACCACGCCACCCTCGAGGAGGCAACGGCCTACTCCATTGAGGAGAGCAGGCGCGAAGAGGAGGCGTGTTGGGTAGGCCTCAAAGAAGCCCTCGCGTTGTCTGCGGCGGCGGACTGTGTCCTGCCTCCTCCTCCTCCAGCTCGCCGGCCGCTCTGGTAATCCACAAGCCCAAGGTTGAGGCCTAGGAGCGCTAGCCAGAGAGCTACAAGTGGACCGGCCAGCTCCGGGAGTTGGTGTTCTTGTCTCCCGTCTAGTTTAAGTGCACAGAGGAGCAGGAGTAGAAGTATCTCCTACACCACAGGTCGCTGGCACTAGCGAGGGAGGTAGCCGAGGCCGCGGAGCATATGAAGCTGGAGTGTAGGTGGGCGGAGGAGGAGGAGACGGAGCATCGGGAGCAGGAGGCGGAGGAGCGAGCCCGTTAACCGGCGCAGGAGGCTGCTTAGGCGTGGGAGGCCGCGTTCCCTTGGGCTTGGCCGGCACCGGAGCTCATCGACCTCACCGCCCCCGACGACGATGAGGACGACGATGCGTAGGGCCGGCGCCATATGCAGACGGCAGGCGGTCGAGTTTTTTAAAAAAATGTGTTTAATTAAGTTTTATGTGGACTTGGGTCGGCTTTGACCGGTGTTTGGGTAATAAATTTTTGTAAATGCTAACTGACCATTTACGTCCACGCCTACGTTGGACGGACTAGCCGACCCATTTGCAAAACAGGACACCAGCGTCCGTTCGGCCGACCCAGATGGACAAAAAGCGGACAAACCGCGCGTCTATTTGGGTCTCCCTGTTGGAGTTGCTCTTATGCTTCCATTGCCACGGCTCCAGAGTGGTAAAGGAAAGAAGAACTCGTCTTCCCTCTTTTTCACCAAGGACAAGTTTTGGCTTTGCATATCGGACGTAATGCAGTTCAAGTGGGGTCCAACAAGGAGAGGGGCGATCATTTCACATGGCCTTGTGACAAATCGGGCAAGTACACCGCCAAGTCTACCTACGAACGGATGTGTCTTGGCATGATGTCATTTGAGCCGGCCGCGCTTATCTAGAAGACGTGGGCGCCGCTTAAATGCAAAATCTTCTTATGGTTGGCGATACAGCATAGGGTCTGGACCTCAGATCGTCGAGCCAAACACGGGTTACAAGACTCTTCCGCATCGTGTTTTACTTGCCTACAAGAAGAAGACAAGGTGGATCACATCCTAGTGCAATGCCTGTTTGTGAGGGAGGTGTGACACTTGACCCTCAGTCACTTCAGGCTGGTCATCGCGCCCCCATCTACCCATCATACCCTCATACAATGGTGGAATGACGCACGAAGTGGACTCCTCAAGCAACAGAAGAAGGGGTTTGATTCCCTGTTCATGATCACCACTTGGGCACTCTGAAAGCAGCGCAACGGAAGGGTGTTCGGGAGGACGGCCCAACAGATGGAGCCTGCCCAGCTCAAAAGGTGGATCATTGACGAGATTGAAGAATGGGGGTAACACTTGCCTACAAGAAGAAGACAAGGTGGATCACATCCTAATGCAATGCCTGTTTGTGAGGGAGATGTGGCACTTGACCCTCAGTCACTTCAGGCTGGTCATCGCGCCCCCATCTACCCATCATACCCTCATACAATGGTGGAATGACACACGAAGTGGACTCCTCAAGCAACAGAAGAAGGGGTTTGATTCCCTGTTCATGATCACCACTTGGGCACTCTAAAAGCAGCGCAACGGAAGGGTGTTCGGGAGGACGGCCCAACAGATGGAGCCCGCCCAGCTCAAAAGGTGGATCATTGATGAGATTGAAGAATGGGGGGAGGCCAGAGCTAGGAGACTAGATAGTTTAGCAAGTGTAACGCCCCGGACACACCCGCCGGTAGTCGTTACTCCTGGCAGGATCTAGACTGGCCTCACAGATCAATACTAGTCTTTTCTGCGCACTTTGTCCTCACTCATGCGCACCCGGCACCAACTTTTCAATCGGTCACCCATCCTAGAACTACTCCAAGCCAAGCATGCTTAACCTAAGAGTTTTGTTCGAATGAGCTCCCGGAAAAGAAGGAATTCCTTATTGATATGAGTAGTCTATCATCCCTAATAAGCCAGGTATCACAGCAAGAGAGTAGGCTTTCGTTTCCCTTAGGCGTGGGTGTGGGTGTTTGCCCGAGACCTTGTTCGCAATGTGATTGGCTCTCTTGTAATTATTGTTTGTTGCCTTCTATAAAAATATGGTACGTACTCTAAAAAAAAGTGGGGTCCAACAACATGGAGGTCATTAAAGCTTGCTCAGGGCGGGAAAAATGGTGGGATGAGGCTGTTGGAATCTATGTCAACTGTGTGGACATATGTCACATATCCAGAGATATAGGAAGAGTTAAGTTTAGGCGTCACTTAAGGGAAGCCAACGACATGGCTCATGGAACTGCTAAAGTTTTTTGTTTTGAACCAAAACCGTATATATATTAAAATATATTAAAAATACAAAGCTCAAGTCTATGAAATTAGAAGTATAAAGAATTATCCAACGCTTGTTTAGTGAATACTAGCGATAACATGATTCAAGATAGGTTTTGATCAATCCAGCTTGAAAGTTGGTCCTTGTATTTGTCTTTGATTATGTGTATGATTAGAGAAAGATCAGCTTTGAAGGAGTGCTGCCAAGACCCCAAAAAGGCACTCTGAGCTATGAAAATGATCCCATTCCTTTGCATTCAAATGTTTCAGCAGCCCATGATAATAATTTCCATGCGTAAAGAACTGCTAAAGATTGATACTCCCTTCGTCCTGAATTACGACGTAGGAGTATTTAACATTCAGGTTTTTATTGCCTTGTCATGTGGACGATGTCTGCCTTTTGAATCAATAAAGCGTGCCATGAAGGCTTTCTCTCTTAATAAAAAAGAAAAACGAAAAGAGCTAGATATCCCTGGAAGTAGCATGTTTAGTATGATGACAGCCCCTGTTCTTCACCTACAACGGGGCCTCGGTCCTGGTCATGTGGAGCAAACCGGCCATCTGCAACGGATGCTCACGAGTACATACGGAATAGTGCCAAAGATAACAAACAGAGGCATACATATGCAGTTAAACAGGCGGCGACGTTAGAGCGACCGAATAATTCTCCCCTGTCTTGGCAGTTTTTGAAGCCAATGCTCGTTGTGCCGTCTAGAGAGCGCACGCACGGTGTGGGCAAGGATTCATCGGAGCCAGGGAACCATGTCGCCAGGCCGCGGGCACGGGTTGGGGACGGCGTACCGCGCCGAGTGTGTGCATATAACAACAATCCTGGCATGGTGGCAAAAGTTGTGCACAGACCGCGTATTAGGCGTCCCAGGCACAAGCAGCAACAGAACAGAACCTCCAGGTTTCAGTTCCAGAACCCTGTAACCATGTTGAAAACTGACAATTTCTGAGAAACAGTATATACCCACCAAAGAGAAGCGAAGAGACACTGCTCGTGTACAAACAAACTGCAAGAGTGTCTGCCTGCCCATAGACTCCCAGCATCAACCACATTTCAGGTAAACAAGCATGAGACAGTTTTACAACAGCCAAGATCACACCGAAAAGATGGGCAAAAACCATGGGCGAGCCAAAGAAGGGGTGGGAGAGGAACCAACCTTCACCCAAGCCGCCCTTCCATAAAAACTGGAAGAAAACCAGATGACCAGTCCACAACCTACCATCCTTTTCAGTTTTCATTCACTCACGCCGTCGTTCCCTCAGGCCTAACACCAAACAACCCCTTCCCTGCAAGCCTGGACCCAGACAAGCCCCATGGCGAGCATCCCCTATTAAAGCAAAGCACCCATCACGCACACAGCGAAATCACAGGAGCAGAGAACTTCTACTAAACCTGAAGCGCAAGGAAGCAAGGAGAACCTGTGCAGCAGCGATGACTGGGCTTGGTGGACTCGGGAACATCAGCGGGGGCGGCAACGGCAGAAGCCATGGCTCGGGAGGCAAGGCCAAGCTGCTCGCGCTCGGCAAGGGTCTCCCTGAGCAAGTTCTACCCCAGGAGAAGCTCGTCGAGACCTACCTCCAGGACACCAGCTGCGACGACCCCGCCACCAGGGCCAAGCTCGAACGCCTCTGTAAGTTCCCTTCCTTCGTGTCATTTGTAGTTCTACATACCTGCTTCTCGGGCCGAGACTTCTAAGTTGGTACCAATAGTTAGCTCTCCTCAAAGAGATCACTAGCAACAGTGATTTTAATAAGATTGTCATCTGGTTGTAACATCTTAGTGTACAGAATTTACCATGTTTTAGTTTAACTATCAGTTATCATAGGAGCAAAGTGCAATTAGTACAATGGGAAACACAATCAATCTCTGCTAGGTAAATAAATAAAATGTTCACATGGTCATTGGTACCAAATCCCAGTCACAGTTTAGCTTAAGAAAATCAGCAGTATTTAATCTATTTTAGAGTATCAATCATGTGTAAAATGGAATTAGTGTGATGCGAAACACAACAAAATGCCACCTAGAAACCAGATGTGTGCGCAACTAGTATTATTAAGTACTATACATTGTACTCCCTCCGTTCCAAAATACTTGTCGTGGTTTTAGTTCAAATTTGAACTAAAACCACGACAGCTATTTTGGAAAGGAGGGACTACTTTTTGCTCTAGGAGAAACACTAGGATACCAATTTGTTTTGTCTGTTTGTGGTGAGAGCTAGCCACCAATGTATGTATAATGATTCCCCTGTGATTCGATTTGACAGGCAAGACCACAACAGTGAGGACAAGGTACACTGTCATGTCCAAGGAGCTCCTGGATGAACACCCAGAACTGAAGACAGAGGGCACTCCAACATTGACACCACGTCTTGACATCTGCAATGCCGCAGTGCTTGAACTTGGTGCTGCTGCAGCTCGTGACGCCCTTGGTGAATGGGGTCGTCCAGCAGCTGATATTACCCACCTAGTCTACA
Source organism: Hordeum marinum (assembly GCA_022496015.1). Taxonomy (NCBI): domain Eukaryota; kingdom Viridiplantae; phylum Streptophyta; class Magnoliopsida; order Poales; family Poaceae; genus Hordeum; species Hordeum marinum. The sequence continues at coordinate 210,836,653 of CM039672.1, read as the reverse complement.
TCTCATCCAGCGAGCTTCGTCTCCCAGGGGGAGATCTTTTCCTGGCAACCCGTCTTGGCCTCTCTCCAAACACGGTCCGCACATCCCTTCTGTTCCTTGGCTGCTCAGGTGGTGCTGCTGCCCTCCGCACTGCCAAGGACATTGCAGAGAACAACCCAGGGAGCCGTGTTCTTGTAATAGCGGCAGAAACAACTGTGTTGGGCTTCAGGCCGCCAAGCGCTGATCGTCCTTATGACCTTGTTGGTGCTGCTCTGTTTGGTGATGGTGCATCAGCTGCAATTATTGGAGCAAGCCCTATCAGTGCAGAAGAGGATCCCTTCTTGGAGCTTGAATTCTCAACGCAGGAGTTCCTACCAGGGACAGACAAGGTAATTGATGGCAAGATCTCAGAGGAAGGGATTAACTTCAAACTGGGGCGTGATCTGCCAGAAAAGATTGAAAGCCGCATGGAAGGGTTCTGCAGGATACTCATGGACAAGGTTGGGATAAAGGAGTTCAATGATGTATTTTGGGCTGTGCATCCCGGTGGACCAGCAATACTGAACAGGCTGGAGGTTTGTCTTGAACTTCACCCAGATAAACTCAAGATCAGTAGAAAAGCCCTGATGAACTATGGGAATGTGAGCAGCAACACAGTCTTCTATGTGTTGGAGTATTTGAGGGATGAATTGAAGAAAGGGGCAATAAGGGAAGAGTGGGGATTGATCTTGGCTTTTGGCCCAGGCATCACATTTGAAGGATTGCTAGTTCGGGGCATTAACCGAAACTGAAAGAGATCCAAGTAGGTTACTACAAGATGCATGGAAAGATCACAAACAAGCTTTACATGGCACAATACCATTTCACAATTATAATTATATAGTGTAAGAATAGCAGTTCGCGATTATAATTATATACTGTAAGAATATCATAAGAAGCATAGTGTCTTGATGGTTTCTGTTCACTATTTACTCAGTACTTTATTGTATTGTATGCTTTATGCTACCAATTATCAAACAATGTCAGTTACTTGAGTTTGTTCCCAAGACTGTACGATGCAGGCACACTGCAGCGTGTTCCACTATTGCGTATATGACTTGCTAATTCATAAGATCACTCTGCAATTCTTTCTAATCTGTGCTGGTTGTACAATGTACAAGTGCATGAGCAAACTAATATCGGTACAACTACCTTCCTCTCAGAAGGAAAAAGAAGCAAAACAACCAAGACTTGAACCATACCATTATCATTGAACTATTCTGAATTGTACTAAACAAACAGTTACAGTGATAGATAGTAGATAGTATCATGATCCCCTTAGCACTTCAACAAATGTAATATCTTTTTAAGTATTACCAAAAGACAAGAAAATAGAAGAAGCTCTTACAGAAAAGGGATTATGAAATGGCACTGACCATTCTGCAGTATAAAGACATTACACTCTGATCTAACTATTGGACCTTGAAAGATGCCCATGATAACATGAAGATAATACTAGAACCCATGTGAATTCCCTTCTTCTTCATCAACATTATTCAAAGGCGAAAACGCTTGAATAAATCAGAACTAACGTGCATGCCTTCAACAAATCATGGATTTGAACTTGGTGTTCCCTCTTCAAGAGATAATTCACCAGCAATCTTCTCCCAAGCAACTTTAGCATCCCCTTTCACAAGAAAGTTCATCTTGGCAACAACACCCTTCGCCTCTGCAGACCTCCCTCCCTTCACCAACCCCTCGACTAAACCCTTGACAGCCTCAAATGATGGGGCTGCCTTCATTGCAAAGCAGCTGTTGCAAAGCCATAGTGCATCATCAAGCCTTTCCTTCTCTACCAAAGTCCTAAACAGCAGGACATATGTCTGTGAGTGCACCGACACTCCCACGTCACTCCTTCCCTCCCGCCTCTTCATCACCTTCATCCTCTTGAATACTCGCATGGCGGCCCCGACATTCCCCTCCTTGCAGTACCCCTGCACAAGCGCATTGTAAGAAACGTAATTGGGCAGCACACCCTTTGACTCCATGACATCGAGCAGCTCCTCGCCCTTGAAGGTTTCCCCCTTCCTTGCAAACCAATGCATCCGGCAATTGTAGGTGATGACATTCGGCTCCAGCTTGTTTTCATTTATCTCCTTGAGCAGCTTCTCAAACTCCTCAACATCGTCCTGCTCGGAGAACCCGGCGAGGAGAGTATTGTAGGATATGATGTCCGGGGGTGGGCGATGCTTGAACTTCTTCTTGGCCATTTCGTTGAGCAGCTTGCGGGCGGCGGGGAGATCGGAGCTCTTGACCAGAGCGTGGAGGAGCACGTTGTGGGAGGCGCGGCCAGGGGCGACGCCAAGAGAGGACTCGGCGGATTTGAAGGTTGACTTGAGGTCGTCGACGCGGCCGGCGCGGAGAAGCGCGGAGAGGAGGGCGGAGAGGGAGACGTCGGAGCGGGCGGCGGGGACGGAGGAGGAGAAGGCGCGGACGGCGTCGTCCGGGCCCGGGAAGAGAGAGAGGGCGCGAGCGAGGAGGCCGGGGGAGACCGGGGCGGAGGCGAGGAGCTGGTCGAGGAGGGAGGCGGCGAGGTCGGGGCGGTGGAGGCGGTCGAGGCGGGAGGCGGCGAGGGAGAAGAGGGCGCGCGAGGTGTGGAGGCGGTGGTAGTCGGGGCTGGAGAGCGCGGAGGCGACGAGGGAGTGGACGCGGTCCGGGTCGGTCTCCGCGCGGACGGCGAGCTGGAGATCGATGATGGAGGCGCGGACCGCCGCGCGGCAGGGGGCGGGGGCGGAGGCTGGCGAAGGATCGACGTCCGGGAGCGCGGAGAGGCGGCGGAGGAGGTGGGCGGAGACGGCGGAGGGGTGGGGGTGGCGGCGGCGCAGGAGGGACGCCATGGTGATTGGTGAGAGCGAGCACGGGGTTTGCGAGGGTTTGGGCCTTGCGATTGAGGGGACTTTCCTCTTCCCCCTTTCTGCTGTGCAAGCTGCACAACTGCTAGTCTGCTTGTAGCAGTAGTCCATTTCGCCAAAAAAAACTTTGAAAAATTCAAAAAAAAAATCTTATGAAGGCCTCATACCATTTTGGCTAACTATGGTCAACCTATGCTCAGAAAAAAACATGGTCAACCTGAAAGTGTTCTACAAAAAACCTAAAATTGAACTTAAATAAGAACCGCATTAGATTGATCGTCGTTGTTTTAAATTCAAGCAACGGGCTTTGAATTTCTGATATTTCGACAGCCGACAGTCCATTTCATTTCATGCATAAATCACAGTGTTGGTGAAGTGTGTTTTTTTGTTCAAAATGGTTTTGGAACGAAGGAATGGCTCGTAATGATTTATTTAAATTTCTTGATTTCTTGTTTAGTTGATAATTGTGCGTTTATTTAAATTTTCTATTAGATGAACTATTGTTCCACCAAAATGTTTGAGGAATACAAACATGAGAATGAGATATTTTCTGAAGTTCGTGCATATTTCTTTTATCTTCAATGTGGTTTCATGAATTCCCGCATGAAGTAAAAAACAGTTACCTCATCATTTTGCCATAAAAAGCCCTGCAAATAGTTTCCTAGTCGTTTTTGTTTCGAAACTCCTCGCTCTTGCTATGTGCTTCGTTTGTATGATGCAGATGCATGGTTACAGGTGAAGTCTGCTGGCTCTGGCTCCTTTGCAAGAGCAGGTAAACACTTTGCTTCAAGTGAAAGGAAATGGCATGTAAACATGGTATTCTTTTGGGAAGACAAGTCAAGGCATTTCATCAACTGTAGAAATTCATCCTTTCACAACAACAAAAAAACTGTAGATATTCATATCGCAACAATATGTGACATGGCAGCATAAGATGGCACCAGGAAGGGGTTGCATGCCCAAAAGCTTACACAACAGTCGAGCTCTCGCTATCAAAACTGGTGATGATAACTCAAGGCCATTTTGTTACACAGACAAGGGATCCTGAACAACCCGACAAGAGGAATAGCCAGGGAGGTACACAAGTGGATGTATTTTTTCTACAAGTTACCTCCGCCTCGGCGGATCAGAGGACCTGCGGTGTTGGTGTTGGTGGTGTTGTCTGGCATCGGTAACCGGTTTCTCCGTGTCCGGCTGTTTGAGCTTTCTCACCATATCATCGGCATATCGCCACCAAATTGACTCTCGGTCTTTGCTTGTCACTTTGCTGTACCTTGGATCAGATCTTAACAGGTCTTTTGCTTCGCTCCAAGAGATAACTGCAGTCTTTCCTCCATCAGTCGTCCGAGTTACTGCCTCTGGGGCAATGGCCTCAGACAGAAGTGCCCTGAAGTCACGGACACACCGCTGCGGGAAAATTATAGGAACATCAGATCAGGTCAAAAGCATACCATAATTTGAGCATGCAAGCTCAGATGATGCATGTCGCGACCAAATGCTACCACATCTGCTTAAACAAAGAGGATTTATTGAAGTAGCAGTGACCCAAACACTGAAGCTCAAACAAAAACACATGAGTTAATACCATCCATAAATTCTATACGATAGTTCATGTGAATCTGCTGAATATTTTGGTAAATTCCTCTATCAAAGAAGAAAATGATTGGAACAGGCTAACAGGCTCAGAGCCCAAGAAGCAGACCCAATAAGCAAGAAGCTAGCAACCAGAGAGTTGAATTTTTATTACAGTAGCTACAAACGACCACCATGGTAGGAATATACCTCATATAAGTCCTTGACATGTTCACGGAATAACTTCTCGGCCTCACCTTGGCCTAAGTCCGGATTTACAGCACGACCTTGAGGATCCTTCTCAAGTTTTGGTTTGGATTCAGTCCATGATGCCTATGGAACAAAAACAACATAGTTAATGTCAGTTTATATTTTGCAAAGAGGCAAACATGCCAATAATCAAAAGTGAGTGTATCCTAATATATCAAAAGGAAGTCACTTAAGGAGCAAGAGAAACAGATCAGCTGAACATAAAAAAGTACTATGACAAGTACTTAAGAACAAGAAGCATGTACAGTTAAATAAAAAATAAATAAGTCAACCTAATCACCTTTGGATCTTTTATAGTTTCAACAAGCAAAGCCTGATATGAAGACGTGGCATCTTTTCTGCGGATCTTCAATTTTACTCTCTCCATTTCCTGCTCTTCCCTTTCTTTCCTTTTGCGAGTTTCGCGTTCCCTCTCCCTTAATTTGGCCTAACAATGCATACCACAGTATATGTGAAACCTCAATCCGTAAATAAAGCATCGTACAGTTCATCAGCTAAGTTGACATACTTGTTCATCCACTTTGGCCTTTGCAGCTTGCTCCACTTCCCGTTCAGCGGATTTAAGTTCTGCTATGTATTCATTAAAAGCATTTTCTCTCTCTTCGTGCTTTACAGCTTTGTACCTTGGATCACTCCGGAAATTTTCTTTCACCTGTATGCAGTAGTAAGATCCATGAGAAAAATGACAGATCAAAATTACATAAAAATGACAGATCAAAATCACATACTCCTACAACACTATACAAGTTTGACTCAAGTAAGGGAAGGGGCTGTTGCAGGGTCACAATTGGTTCACATCAGCTAAACACAGTGATGTCATATGCCATGTCAATGCAAACGCCGGAAAGATGAAACCTGTCCATGTGAAGATATATGGCTAACTTATCAAACAGAGAATCATACTATAGTAAAGCACATCCAGATGATTACCGGTTAGTGGTACTTGAAAATAGGCATCAAAACGGCAACTTTAAATCACAATCTTTCACTAGACAACACGACTCCCTATGTCAGAGCCTCAGAGGCAGCTGTTTGACTTGGTCTATTGGTCAGTTTCAACTTTCCAGAAGAAATGGGCAAATCGACAAGTTACATAAATCGTGTTACAAAATATTATGTGTACACAATATTTTAAATTTCACAATAGGAGAACGAACTCGTTACTGCTGTCAATATTAGAAGATAACAAAATGAAATAATCTCTCTTTAATCTAAAATTGATTCGTAATCCTGGATCCAACTAAAAAAAATCCTGGATCTACGTCATTCCAAAGTCCAAACATAGCCGACTACAATCTCAACTGGAACTGTCATGTCACTCCGCTAACAATCGCATCTAATCATGTACTAAACCCTCAAACCACCGCTTCACACCATACTACCTATACTTCTCACTGTTCTATTTCACAAACAAGGAGCACTGCTCAAAATTCCGTTGACAGTTCATCGATCTGCAGCTGCCGCTTCTGTCAATATTGGAAGCCTTTGGGGACGTGTGGGTAGGGTAGCACAGGGAAGAGCATACAAGCGGCGATAGACACAGAGAAAGCCGTGCCATCTGTGCCTGGTTGCAGATGCCTTCAGATGCAAAGCCAGACACTGCTGCTGCCGGCGAGTAACCCAAGGAAGGAACATGGGGTATATTATGGAGATGGGCGGTTGTTCACAAATGATGCATTGCTGCACATTGCTATCTAGTTTCTGCAAGAATTCATCACATCTTGATGAAGCAATTTTCTAGCTCCCAATCAACGTTCCCTTTATAAGGGACTGATCGAGCCTATCAGTGTTCGCCGTACAGCCTTATTGATTGTGTTCAAGTCATATCTAATCCAAATATGCGAAAATGTGCAAACTGTGCAACTTATGAGCAAATGCTTTGATTTAGGCATATTATTATTGTAACATACCCATCTCTCAAATTGCTTACTGGTCAATCGTTGCCTCAAGTAAAACACCATGCTAACTGTTATACACTACACTAATGTAAAACAAATATAACCACAACCTTGCTGCTATTGAAAGTAATACTATGACCGTTCGTCATCATTGTTAACTAAGAATTTGTACAAGACTATCTTCACAGAGAGAAGAACGATAATAATACATTGATCACCATAACGTATTTTTTTCTAAGTGTGGTAAAAGAAGAAAAAATGACGAGAGCACAAAATAACTGACTTCTTTTATTGCAATGCAAATGTCTATACTAATCTGTAAGTGCACGTAACAGAATATCATCACAAGGAAGATTATCATATTATCTTTACATAAATCAGATGCGCCTTCTTTGTCATTTAATCTTGACGCAAGATATGTAGTGAAATGAGTACAAGGACTTACTTTTGTCCAACGGCTAGTTGAGATTATATCTTTACATTCTCCAAGCATTGATTTGAAGTCAGTTATGACAGCATTTCGCGCTGATTGAACTTTCTCTTCAAGAGTCCTCACCCTGCTCAAACATTTGAAAATGCATCAAGTAAATGTTCATAACCCAATGATTTGATTTGAAAGATGAAACTGAAAATCCTTAAATCAATAACATTAATATAAAAGTTAGAGGCCATACTTCTCCTTGAAAAGAGCCTCCCTTTCTTTTTTGTCCAAGGCTGCAAATCTTGGGTCTGCACGCCATTTTCTTTCGAATTCCTGGTAACCTTTTTTAGAATCAATGCCCTGCAATTTATGTATTAAGGCATGCCATTCAAGAAAGCAGCAGCTCCAAAAACAGGCAGCCATCACATGCCCTAATATAAAGGAAAACCTCGAGTAACTTGTAAAAATGAATTAATAGCAATTAGTGAACCTCAGATGCTTCTTCTAATAATTGTTTATATGCCTCAACGGCAGCCTTCTGAGCAGCTCTCTTCTCTTTCCGTTCCTCGTCAGCACGTGTCCGAACAAAGTGGTCAAATATAGCCCGTCTAGTCGAGTGACTTGGAATAGCCTGTAGTGGGGCAATCTACAATTAGTATCATTCGAATATAAAATTACTGCTGTAAAGCTAATAGTAGCAGCAGGTAAATCAAAAGAAAATATATTGTTTGAGTACTTTACTACACGGTAATAAGCATTATAAAGTAAGTTTCATGTATGACAAGCAATCACTACTTCTACTTAAGCAGGAAGAAATACAACTTAGGGCCTACTTTGGAAAAGGGCAAGTTTAGTGTGATCCTTTCTGAACATACAGTGTAGCAATCAGCTAATCATAATGGAGCCTTGGATACAACATAACCAGGATTAGAAAAACAGAGCACAAATGGGCAGTTTGGCATTTGCTATGCTCTGCAGCATTGAGCTGCTGAATTTAGTTATATGCAGAATCTTTCCTGATTCGAGTGAACTTATTGCTATGGCTCTAAAGAAGAGGTTGCCACAACCAAAAGCAGTAACACAGAAGCTTTTTAAAGATAAACCAGAACCACAGGCACACAGAACTCAGTTTCTCTAATGAGTAATCACTGCAATTTGAACGCAGATCACAATGAACTAGGTTCGTCAGTTTTTTTTTCAGTTTCCAGGACAGGAGTTAGCCTCGAATAGCAGACTTATAACGGCACTTTAGAGTTTACCTTTAACTACAATCACAGTAAATCTACGGGCATAACCACCAATTACAGTGCCAATTCAATTACAGAAAGAAGGCACTGGCTTTGCACCATTGAAACTTGAACCAAGTTCGATAGCTACGGTTATTTATTTTGTTAGGATTATGAAACTATATTTTTTGACGCGTATTAGGAAACTGTATCACTGCCTTGAAGGAGAAACATCTGGTGCAGAAGGAACAAAGAAATAGAAAGATCCTTGAGATCATTGGTCAGCATTCACTTTGTTATCCTTGTGACAAATGATGTCAAGATATGTTCAGGCTCTGGCCCTCGGCCAAGAATAAACAGAAAAGCATATAAACGGTTAGGTGCAATGTTATTCTCAACATTTATTTTGTTAGGATTATGAAACTATATTTTTTGACGCGTATTAGGAAACTGTATCACTGCCTTGAAGGAGAAACATCTGGTGCAGAAGGAACAAAGAAATAGAAAGATCCTTGAGATCATTGGTCAGCATTCACTTTGTTATCCTTGTGACAAATGATGTCAAGATATGTTCAGGCTCTGGCCCTCGGCCAAGAATAAACAGAAAAGCATATAAACGGTTAGGTGCAATGTTATTCTCAACATTTAGTAATGCAGAAAATCCAACAGTCCATTTAGAAGTTTCTAGTATTTCAATGAAAACCATCTGAATCAAAACTTCTCTTTGTGCGCTATGCAGGAGCTCTCCTCTTTCATACTACTATAGCACTCAGCAATCAGAACTCTACGCATAAATTACTCGGAGGAAAGATAATGCACCTCATAGAAGTAGAAATCAACTATGAAAAACCCTACATGGAGAGGGAGTGTCCCTGTTGGCCACATATGATAGTATGGAAGCAGGAGTACGGTCACAAACTTGGCAAACCTTAAAGATCTCACGGAAGGCTATAATGACGAAATTTCACAAACCTTAAATCGTGAATCGAACACTATTTTTGGCAGTTCCTTTTCCCACTTCGAAAATGGTGCTACTCCTCGTTCCTTTAGCATTTTCTGTGAAAGTAAAAATGCATCCACGTCATGTTATTACTTCACAGCACCAACAAAAATCAGCAAGTTCCATAAATAAACAATTTGTATTCAATTATATTAGTTCCGAATAACATAAAGTAGACAAAAATTTCCCTTGCCAAAAAACATATGAAATAGAATATGGTTACATAATACTCCCTTACTCCCAAAATAAATGTCGCTGATTTAGTATAACTTTATACTAAAGCTGTACTAAATCAGCGACACTTATTTTGGGATGGAGGGAGTACAAACGAATTGAGAAGGCATCAAAGTTCATTGTCTTAAACTAGCATCTCAGGGAAAAGCAAATCTTGTGGAGGAGAAAAAAAGCTCCCTCGACATCTATTCTTCTGAAATTCAAAATAACAACATGAGAATTACCTTAAACTCACGAATACAGTCCTCTTTACTTGGTCCATGTTCCTCATCATCTGAATCTGAAGAGGAATCTGACATATTTTCATTGCCATTGTTATCCTTTGATTTCTCACCATTTTTTGAACCTTGTTGTTCCTTAGGTGCACCATCAGCTGGTTTACATCCATTCAACTCGGATGCAGAAGATAAAGGAGTAGCAAGAGGAGATGACACACTGAAAGCACCAGCGTCCTGCAATTTCTTCTTTATCAAATCCAAAGCAGAAGGCGATGCAGGGGCAACTGTTTGCCGAAGTGGCAACGAATCACGGCCACCTGTCTGTATGGCAGGAGTACTTATTTCACCACTCATCTCCCCCTTATTTGCTACTGTGCCAGCATCCTGCAGCGAAATTGAACTTCCTTTTAAGTTGCCAGAATCAGCATTCTTGTTGAGTTCAGCCACCTCTGGCGGAAGTTGCCAGCTGCTAACCTGTTCAACATGAGAATTAAGCTATATATAACAAATTCATACGATACTGGAAGGCTACCCCACTAACCCAATGTAGTATACGTGCTGCACTTCAAAACCATCATCAAGAACATACCTTTTGTTTATTATCATAGTAATATTTCTTTCCATCACTTGTAGTTACTATGCTCCAGTCTGTGCCAGCAATTTTGTCCCTGACAAAGTGAAAAAATGTAAGGTCCATGAAACACTATTTGTGGGCATGCACAGAAAAACAAATTGGCATGTTTATTCAGCCATTCAGGTGAAGAGCAAAAGACCGAAGAGGATAAAGACATTCATAACAATGGCAGCTTCCAGAAAATTACATGCATCTTTGGATCACAATGGAAACCATTCAATTCAATTATTACAGGAGTCTGCAAAAATTCATATATTCCTTGCAGGGCCTACATAGGGTTGATCCTGACATGCAAAAGTGCATTTATGGAAATTTATCTTATATGGGTAGTATGGTACCAATCTAGATGGACAGGAAAAGTTGTTCAACAACATCTCAAACATTGATATTTCGCTGGATAATACTGAGCTGGCATACAACAAATAAAACATGTGAAATCATGCCAGATAAATATCAAAATGTGAAAAGCTGGTCTTGTTACACTACTCATAATCGCATTTTGTGGTATATAGTTTATACTATTTACCGATCATCCCACATTTAAGCAAGACCTTATAATTAGTTTCTGAAAAGGAAATTAGCGCAAGACCTGGTATTAACTTTGTCAAGGGTAACTTAGAAGACTTTCCAAAGTGCAAGATTAATGCAAGACCTGATTTTATGATTTCTTGTTCAAAATCTAAAGTTTGGGGACTTACTGCCCATGTTAACATGCACTTTGATAACTTTTCAGTTGATGTGCACATTATCATCCACAGGAAATTGTAGGTACAAAATGTTTTGCAAAATGCTTAAGAGTATAAAAGTGAGACTGATCAAATTCAAGAAGGTTCTTACAACCCTCGTATGCCAAAATAAAATTAGCCAAAGTAGCACAGGGTAAAATGAGCAATTGCACGACATACCAAGAAGCTGGAACTGGTTGAGCTGCAACCTTCTCAAGCTATAGCAGCACAGGAAAAAAAATGAGTTAGTTACATTGTGGTGCTAAATTGCCATGTCACAGACTAGAATGAAGTTATATTACTTGATAAAGCTATTCTTCGGTGCAACTACCTCCCCCTTATAACCAGGTGGTCTTTGATAAGTTGATTCCCCTGTCAAGGCATTGTAATAATATAAAACGCCGGCTTCTGTTTTGTGTGCAGACCACGTATCTGAGTCCTGAATTCCGGCCATACTTCTGTCCTCCAGCCCTTCAGCATTACACATAAATCATAAGAACTGGAGAATTAACAGGAACACTAAGACTCAACACGAACATCAGCTCCAGTAAAAAGAATACCTGTTGGATGTTGTTCAACTGAAGTATGAATGGACTGCACAGATCCTGGATTTACAGATGGTTGTTCTTTGGGATCACCAGTTGTAATGCCTGGTGGTTGGATGTTGGACGAGGATGTAGTCACAGAAGAAGTTCCAACCATTGGTGCACCAAGAGGTCCAAGAGAGCTCGGTGGATATGAATGCAAGGGAGCCTGCTGAAAGCTAGTAGGTTGTGGAGGATATCCCCATAAAGGTTGAGGTGGATTACCAGGCGCTGAAGGATAGGATGGATAAAACTGTTGCTGAGTTGCCCGTGGAACAGCACCTGGTGCAGCACCTGATGGCGATGTTTGAGGCAAAGAAGGAGCAGATGGGGCTGGGCCTGTAGGTCTCTGAAGGAGGCTTGGTGGAGTTGACAAGTTTGAAGGACGTTGTCCAGGTGCAGAACCCCCAACAGCCCCAAATACCTCGGGACGAGGTGGCAGTGACTGCACTGTATGGGGACTTACCTGTGGGGCACTTGGGGCATCCGACTTGGAGGCACTAACATCCAGGTTACCCTGTAATGATTCAAAAAAAAAATAGTGCCTCATTGACAAGATTCGAGCATATGGAAGCAAGCCAATTGAAGCATGCAGTGCTTAAAGAAAACAGGAGGGCTCAGGGGTCAGGACTCTGCCTGTTGTGGGTTTGCACCATAAAGAATATTGGACGTCCTGGGTGGCACTGGAAATGGCAACCGAATAGATCCAGGAGGATTTGGTGCCATATGTCCAGGGAATGGTGCACCTGGGTGAGTCAATTGCCCAGGAGCAGGAGGTTGCAAGGATGCTGGCAGAGCAAACATAGGGACTTGGACAGCATGGTTTGTCCTCTGGAAGAAAAGGTGGCATTAAGTGTTAGTGCATTACAGAAGAAGATCAGTTCATTAAAAACTAATAACAAGAACAATAGTAATGCTAGTAACAATAAAGCCATGAGAAATTACAGTGTCAAGTTGAAACTGCTGACCAGTAGGCAGGCTAGCATTGGCATGTGAGACTACATTATATGAGAAAGAAGGTCTGTTCCCAAAATACTGCCGTGGAGCTGGTGGCTGGAGAGCTGCTGGAGGCATTGGACGAGCCATCGGAGCCTAGAAAGAAAGAATGGTAAGAATACCAGTTATGATAATGTAACTTGAGCATCGTTGAGTTGTTTTGCAGCGACATAAGTCTAGGTGTCAATAGTCAAATTTCTTTTACTCCTTTAAATGTTGCAGAAGCAGGATGCAAAAGCCGTGTACATTTAGTTCCATTAAGAATTTTCAGTTGAATAATCAGGAATGTTATAGAAATGAAACATGCAGCAGAATTATCACTGATTGAGTAGGCTTTCAGGCATTCATATGAAAATTTCAGAATTCTTTATGCAAGAACTCCTCAAGCTAGTAAGGTTCACATCAGACGTCTGTGGACCGTGATAGAGAAAGGTAACCTATCTGTGTTTTCCGTCAGATAAAAATCAAGCCAAAGAATGTTTTGCCAGATGAAGGTAAAAAACAGTGCAGCAGGCATAACAACAAAGTTAGAACATAATTATGCAACATAGTAACATACGCTTAAAAGAGCAATTTCATCAACAAAAGCATGAACTAGGCATTCATGTTGAAGCTAACGGAAACAAACACATTATCCTTTTTTTAACTGGGGTGATATATGACCCTCTTGGCAGGAGGACTAAAGTAGGGTTATACATGAGTTTGAAATTACTAAGTTCAGAGTGTCCCTACATAAACAAGACAAGGGACTGGCTTCTGCAATTAAGACTTGCGTCATATGTCACAGCACCTATCATCAGAACTAACCAAAATATAGTCCCCGGCAATGCTAGCACCATGTATCCTTTCAACAAAATTACAGAATTACCTATGCGGATCGTACACTAAAACGCAAGAGAAAAACAATTTTCTTAAATGAGGGTCTGGTAATAGTTAGGTTAAGCATATAAGCTGAAGAAAGGGATAGGATGATACTCTACCGGAGCGGAAGCTACCTGCTGGTGGGCCAAACCGCTGCCCATATGCTGCGGGGGCGGTGCCCTGGGAAGAACGTTGTAAGAGAACGCGGGCGCCGGAGACGACGCCGGAGGCGCCATGAACGCCGGCGAGCCAGGGAACTGCGGCCGCGGCGGCCCTGGAGCGGCAGGGGAAGCAGGCGGCGGTGGCACTGCAGCACTGGAGGTGGAGGTAAGGGTGGGAGCGGGAGCGGGGGCGGGAGTGGGCCGGGCATCCACAGCTGCCACCTCTTCCACCGCTGGTGCCGCCGCGACGGCGCCAAGATCGGATGCTTCCTCTGGTTCAACCACTGGGGCAGCTTCCTCAGCCCGAGAAGGCTCGTCTGGCTGCGGGTTGGCAGAGTCGGAGGCCACCTCCGGCGTCGCCATGGGAGTAGAGTGTGGCCTAGGGTTTTGTGAGGCGAAGGTGGGCGGACGGGCGTCGCGAGAGAGAAGCAGCCAACGGAATCGATGAAGAGAAAATTAGACAGCGGAATCTTTGAATTGGACCGTGGGTGCCCGTAATCAGGCTTGGGCTCGGCAGCACCTGGAAGGCCCACAATCTTGCCATCTGGTCCATTTGGTTTGTCCAAAAGGACTCAAAAAAAAAACAGTTTGGTTTGTCCATAAAAACTAGGGTCCGTTTGGTTTGGGAATAGGCTCGGTCGTTTTTTTCTTTTTTGAGGATCAATCACGTCGCTTTATTTAAACTAGGAAAAGGCCATGCGTTGCAACGAAAAAAATACTGCACGCTCTTAATTTATAAAAAGTGGTCTATAATCTGAGAGTTTATAGTTACGACCCAAACAAAGATGGTCTTAGTCTATAAAAATATAGTTTAAGATTTCATAGGTCTTCTATTTCAACACGGCTTACATGTAGATTTAATACGTACAAAGAAACAGGCAAGTAACCTTCAATTTCGTATCCAATCCTGATTTTACTGAGGTGTTCATTCCCAATCTGGATCAGTATCCGTATGAAAGAAAAACGGATAATGCATTATTTATTAAGATTGCACCTTAGATAGTATTTTTTAATGATTAACAGGTAAAATAACATCATATTCAGATTTTAAATATTTTTCTAAATTCCATATATAACATGTTAAATTCGGAGTTACTGTTTAGAAGATACGTGTATTTTAAAAAAACATTTAATATGTAGTGAAGCTTTAACGTAAAAACATCAGCATTTTTTTATAAAATAGCATGACGGACTAAGAATATCTATTTCATTTATTAGTAGGTATGGATTTAAAAGCCTGGGATCTCACCTGACACCACATCTAACACAAAGTCTGGTGACATCATCGGCCACATTTTCCGAAGTTCTTCTCCTACCCCTACTTTAGCTAACCTATGAGCGGAGTAATTCACAGATCGACGCACCCATGACACTTTGACATCAATAAAAGCACGCATCATTTCCTTAATCTCCCTCACGCTCGGTCCCTCGGCCGATAGGTTTTTGTTCGGATCGCTCGGCATGCCTGCAACCATCTTGCTATCCGTCTCAAGGTGTAGCTTCTGGACGTTAATTCCCACAGCTAACTCGACAGCCCGTACATGCCTTCAGTTGTGTCGTCATGGCATCCGTGACTTCGACAAAGAAGTCACAGGCTGCAGCGCGGAAGTCGTCTTGGTCACCCCGGAGGATCACGATGCCTCCTCCCTTGCTTGCATGCTTGGAAACAACACCGTTAGCGTTAGCTTTGACCCATACCGCTTCAGGAGTTGTCCAGCGTTGCACTTCTCTAGCATTCATGTCAAAAGGTTTGTTCTTGTGGATTACTTCCCATTCAACCATGTACGCCATGACGAATGCAGCTATTACATGCAGATTAGACATTTTCTTCCCTTCCTTCATCTCGTTCCGCGCTAGCCATAGCCCATATATAGACTGAACCATTGCAGCTATCTCATCGTCTGTAGCCTCGGCGAACCACCCTATCAACCAGCTTGCAATTGCGCTCGAGGATTTTGCTAAACACGGCGGGGTCGCCACCGCAACTCCTTTCTCCAACCGCAAGATTTTCCAAAACATCTTCAAGTGTAGGCAAGCCCAGAACCAATGGGAGAGTGTTTTCTCTCTTCTACAAGCTGGACAATACACTCCGTTCTTTTAAAACTGGCCAGACTTGGTGTAATTCCACGCCAGGTAATCATCTATTCCAGGTCCGCCAATCTTTATTTGCTTAATGGCATCAATGTTGTTCCGAGAGAACATCCTTTCCAGTTTCCCCATGTCTCATTCCATCCCGCTTGGTGTAAGCAAGTCACTAGCTCGTGTCACACCATGTACATATTCCTGTCCAAGTGGTCTCATACTCCCCTGCCTGGGTATCGAGTTTGCATGGTGGATATGGACTTTCTATCCGTCCCCTATGCGCCAAATGGTGCCCTTCCGCATCAAATCACGCCCATACAAGATGCTTCGGAAAGTGCATGAGGCCCCAGCCGGACAGGTAGTAGTCATGATGCTCTCATCCCTAAAGTATCTCGCCTTAAGCACCCTTGCACACAAAGAGGACAAAAATTGTAAAATCCTCCAAGTTTGCTTAGCCAAAAGAGCTTGGTTGAAAGGAGTCTGATCTCTGAATCCCATACCCCCATCTGGTTTAGCAATACACGTCTTGTCCCATGCTATCCCGTGCGCCTTTCGTTCACCATTAGATGCCCTCCACCAGAAATTGGAAGAGAGCAAAGTCAGGTTCCGGCACATCTTCTTCGTGAGTTGAAACAACTCATGGTATAGGTCAGTGTTGCTTGAAGCACAGATTTCACTAAAACTTCTCTCGCAGCCTTTGAGATGCCATGTCCTTTCCATCCTGAAACTTTGCCTTTGGAGGATTCCGTAACATGTTTGAAGGTCCGATCCTTCGAGCGCCCAACCACTGTTGGGAGCCCCAGTTATCTCTCACTAAGGGCCTTAGTCTCAATCCCAATAGCCTCCTTAAGGAGTTGTTTACCTTCTTGCGGACTGTCCCTCCCAAGGAAAATGGGCGACTTCTGTAGGTTCACCTTTTGCCCCGACGCCGCTTCATATTTTCTCAGGATCTCCTTTAATGTACCCAAGTTGTCCTGAGAGCCCTCCAGAAAAACAATGCTATCATCTGCAAATAGAAGGTGTGTCACATGAGGGCCCATGCTCCCAAATGAAACATCGTTGATGTTGTTTTCCTCTTGAGCCTTCCTTAGCACATCAGAGAATCCTTGCACACAGAATAAGAATAAGTATGGTGATAGTATCACCCTGTCGTAGCCCTCTTGAGGGTAAAAAACTCCTGGAATATCCAGGGCCAGTTTTGAGATTTTGAGGGCCCACGGCAAAACTAAAATCCGAGGCCCTAAAAATACATATGTATAAACACCCACACAAGAAGATGTTGTCCATAACACTAGAATATATGTCAATGTGATCTCACGATTAGCCGGGAGCATATATGGATGATGGCTATGGAGAAAATAAACAAAGGCATGATTGTCCATCACAAGACATCCATGGAAATACAAAGTTACTACAAACTATAGAAGTAGACTATATGTTGGAGTACCAAAGGTTTGGAGGCAGGTAACTCTACGAATTGTCTAAAAAAATTTTGCCTCTGAAGTTTTTGGACTGAATAATGCATGGTAAAATTTCAATTCTAAACAGCAGTATCCGTAAAATGAAGATAGATTACTAAGTCTACATGCATAACATGCAAAATATTCTTTCATCTCTTTAAAAATTATATTAAACAATACTACAGCAATACAAAGTTAGTTTTACCAGTTGTCTAACCGAGTAAATCTAGTGTTAATTAGCCCATTTATATTGTCATCCCACAGTTAATCCAGGAACTAATCACTAGTATTAGTATCGAAAAGATCACTCCATTTCTAATTTATTTGAGATCCAAAATGCTCGAATCCACGGATGACGTGCAGCGCCGGTACGCCGTCGGATCTGGCGCATAGCCA
Source organism: Hordeum marinum (assembly GCA_022496015.1). NCBI lineage: Eukaryota > Viridiplantae > Streptophyta > Magnoliopsida > Poales > Poaceae > Hordeum > Hordeum marinum. The sequence goes on along the minus strand of CM039672.1, from coordinate 210,819,045 downwards.
TGTCCCTTGGAATCTTGTTTTCTTCCCCAAGCAAGCTTTCGCTGGTTTATATGTTGCGATCTGGGTCGAAGCCAATGACGGCGCCTGCCAGGTAGATTTGCGTGTTATGCCTGACGCTCCAGGTTTTACTACTCGGGAAAATACCTCAAGCTAGCCGTGTCTACTTGGGCTAGGCCAGCGCAGGCCCTTGCGATCGGAGGAAACATATAGCAGTATAACATAACATACGCGTGCATCTAGGCTGCTGCTGCTACCTGCTGTGTACGTACGTGGGAGGGGGCCTGTGGGATGTTGGGGGCCCGGGGCGGCCACCCCCTCAGGGCCGGCCCTGGGAATATCCTCCGTTCATCTTGACTAAGAAGCTCGTTGACGTGACACACTGCGTGACCATAGTAATCCACTCCGGCGTAAAGCCAAACTGTGCAAGCATTTGCTCTATAAAAATCCATTTCACTCTGTCGCATGCCTTCGTCATATCTAGTTTCACCGCACACAGAGGCTTTCTCCTTTTTCGTGTCCTTATCGCATGCACATGCTCATAAGCCACAATAACATTATATATGATGATACGTCCGGGAACGTAAGCGTTCTTGTCGTGGTTTTGTCACGGCAGATGTCCTCATAGGAGAACTTAAGAGTGAGGCCATAGTCACTATGTGGCAACTCGAAGGGGTTGATCAGGAACGAGAGACGAGTTACCCAGGTTCGGTCCCTCCAATGAAGGTGAAAGTCTGTGTCCTGTTTTGTGTGTGTATTGATGATGATCTCGATTACAAAGGGTGCGGGATCGCTAACCTAGCTCTCGAGGGTTTGTTTCTTTCTTACTTGATCGTTCTAACTCAAGGGCTCCCCTTTATATATAGGTGGAGGCCCAGAGTTTGCAACAGAGTCCGGGTCGCAAACAACCTGTGACCTAGTCTAACTCTTCCTTCCCTTGCTCCTCAAGGAAAGGAGGATCCCTTATGTGTTCATGTCAAGCCGGCCATAGCGACGACGTCATCAATCCGACCTTGAGTTAAGCCGCCTTCTTGGCCTTGGGTCTTGTGTCTTCGGTGTGCATCCTTCTATGGGCTGCATTGGTATGCAGGGTTATATTTCGGGCGAGTCATACCCGCGGGGAATATCCTTGACATTAGCCCCCAGTTTAGTTTGGATTCATCCATGCTAAACTCCATCTCAAAAATGTTGGAATCTTTGAATCAAAGATCAACTCATGAGTCGGTCATTCTGTGCCCTTGATGTGTTGAACTCATTATCCGGATCAACGCTATGCCGGGTCACTTCCCCCTTGTTAAGACTTAGTGCTTTCCAACCAATACTTTCATGACGTCATATTGCTGGCCATTATCATCCAAAGCCATCATGGCGAATCTTTTTTCAAAACATCACCAAATCCGGCCTGGCCCGAAAATCCAGGCACAATCTCAGCCAGAAATTTGCCATGCCCGTTCCGTTTCTCATGACGCTATTTTGCATTTCACATCACCTTATAAATAGGTCGACCAGACCCCTTGGTCTTCTTTCCACTCTTCTTCTTCCTCATGCCCCTTCCTCATAGCCGAAACTCACTGGAGCTCGAGGTCGACGACGAAGTCTTCAAGATGTGTCGCCCGCGCCATCGGACTCTTCTTGCTGTCGCCGGAGGAGACGCGATCGTCGACATCTTCTTCCTTAACAAGATCTGGTATTCCTCCTCTCCCCATCAGGGTTTCAATACTTCCGGTTCTTCGTCGTTCATCCCTCCTTTGCATGACCATCATAGATCCGAAGCTCCCATGTTCATCTGGTGACCATTGTCCTAGTTTGATTATCGCATTTTTCATTTTCCGCGAAGTAGATCTAGGATATCTCTCCTATAGAGCCTTGTAGAGTTTCGGTTTTGTTTCCTCTACAGACTTAGGGTATTTTTAACTTTCATTTCCATGCGTATATTAGATCCAGATGATTTCCATCTCCTGCTAAACGTTGTTTGTCCATGGGATATTTTTAGCTAAGTCCTTCCAAGCACTTTTATTGTCCCTGTTCTTCCATGTACTAAGGCCAACTTAACTTTTATTGCTTATTAGCATGTCGTTCCACCGGCTCAATGTACAACGCCGAGCTTTAAATCCATGGTTCCAATTCATATTACATGCTTGAATACCGACTTGATTTGAAGGAAACTCTTCAATCATTCATACCTTTAGACTTAGTCGAAATTGTAGTGTTTCTCAAAAATGCAATAAATACCGCGTTCCTTGAGCCTCCCTTTTGCTTTTTGACCCTCATCAAAGTCGATCTCATTGCGTTACAAGCCAGCTTAAATTTCAGCTCATAAGATTTTTTTCCTTTGTGTATTTGTAGTCCCAACTGAAAAGCATTGTGATGCCTCCCAAGACTAGCAAAGCATGTGGATGGGTCAAGTCCGACGTGTTAGTGCTCACCCTAGAGAACCTCGTGACTTAGGGCCTTTTACCTGCTCAAAGTGAAATATGTTGGAGATTGCCTGAAGAAGAACCAACCCCACAACCTGGCATGGGTGAAGTAATATGTTTTGTTGACCATGTGCGAAGGGGTTTCCGATCGCCCAGGTCAAAATTCTATAGACATTTCCTTGAATTTTTAAAACTTTGACCACAAGACATTGGCCCTAACTCGATGACCAGCCTCTGCCAATTTCAAGTGTTATGTGAAGTGTATCTCCAGATTGATCCGTTCTTGACTCTCTTTAGGGAGCTTTTCTACTTGAACCGCCAAACAGAAACCAAGGATGGCCCTAGTGTGGAACTCGGCGACGTCTCTGTGTAGAAGAGAAGAAATAGTCTTTTCCCAGAGACCAAGTTGGCGAGTCATCTGAAAGGATGGAACAAAACCTGGTTCTACTGTAGAAATATTGCCCCTGAAGGCCAGGCCCCATAGTCGGGTTTTAGACTAGACCGGCTTGGCATTACCGACTTTCCGGGTTGGCCTAATGATGAAGAGAGGAAACTGCTGGCCCCCGTGCTGCTGAAAAAAAGGCCCTCAATGCCAATGGCCTTACTGGAATTGATTTGATCCGATGCTGGATAACCTGGCGGATTCAACCCGGCAGTGTGAGAGGCGATTTGATGTGCACTTATTCGGGCGATTCAAAAGATGTGCATGGCTTTACTGCCAAAAACTTGAGGGGTGCCACTATCAACAAGAAGGCAAAGAAGTTCTTTTCCCACTCCAAGGAAAAGTGTAAACTGACCGGACTGGCCCCGTTCAACCTGAAGAACCCAGTTCCTCCGGTATGTACTTGTGCAAACTTGAACATTTAATTTTCCCCTTTAATTTCATTTGAAGTCCCATGTTAATTAACCGACTTGTTTTTCTGCAGGCTAACTCTGAATTCTGGAAGGCTTCTTCGAAAACTGTCGCTCCTTCTTCAAGCCAGATGGAAGAACCGGCTCCAGGAACTGCTCCAGAGGCGGCTGAAGACTCGTCTTCAAAAGCGGAGTCTAAGGTAGAACTTGATTCACTTGGCCGCTTATTTATTGAACTTGCTCATGCGCCTTCTCCTCAGGATGACTCAGGGTCTAGTGAAGCCGGCGATGTTGAGGTAATTCCAATTTCCTCGAGTTCCTCAAAAACGTTAATCCCAAGAAAACCAAGGCAAGCCGTCCGTAAGGTTAAGTTTTCACATCCAGATGCTTACTTAGACCCCAATTTTATTTTGGAGAAAGCTCAGTTCGCCGATCAATCAAAGTGCAAGACCCGAAGCAATTTGGGCAACTTAGATCCTCGTCTGTCGCATGCGCCGCCGCCTTGCCGACCATGTATTGGGGTTCCGCATAGTCCAACCACCTCTCGTCCTAGAGCCGGTCTCTTTTAAGCAACCACTTAGTCCTTCCAACTCACTTATCAGGAATCTCCTCCGTCTTGAGGCAACTGAACAGCAACACAGCTCCTCACTTTCAACGTCAATCACGAGTAAGTCTTGAATTTGTACCGATTAAGTACTTCAACTTTGGACTGTATTTTTCCTTAGTGTAATGCTTGAATTCTCGCATTTATAGGGCCAAAGCTATTTTGTCAAAGCGTACTGCCGGATCATCTTTGGACACTGCAAGCTAAGATATTCCAAACCCTCCACTAGAGGAGATAGCCATCGAGGTTGATCCTTCTAGAGAAGATGACCTGGAAGCTAGGGTTGAGCTGACAATGAACGTTGATATGTCCATACCGGACGAGCCGGTTTTTGTGGACTCGCCAATGGAGACACAAGGCGTGTGAATCGAGCCTTCTTCGTGACCACCAAGCCTGACTCATCCATCCAGCCCAACGACTCATGTGGATGATCCCATTCCTCCCGCTGACGAGAATACTCCGTAGGTTTCCATTGTCAAGGAGAGCTTCCAGGCTCCTGTTGTCTCCACCGCCTTGGCCAAGGTTGTAACCAAGGATGAGCGATGGTCTTCGACAAAGGAAAAGCCAAGTTGGAACTCTCGAACCTATCTGCACTTGAAGCTAAGGACATTTACCAAGAGTATTTGGCCTGGCCAAATGAGAGTTGGGAAATATTAGGTAAAACTCTTGCTTAACTGTCTTGTCTTTTATATATTGTCCTCAGCCCCCAAGGGCCAGCTTAGTATGAAAACGGTAAGCTGGCTCTTCAACATATTTATGCTAGAAGTATCCGTAGCCCCAAGGACCGAGTCATTATGATAATAATGAGTTGGTACTTATGCTTGAGTAGAAAAATAGGTCAATGATCTAGCCCCCAAGGGTCGGCTTATCTCGATGAGTTAGTTGGGTCTTCTTTCATAATAAGTAGATGTTCGTCTTGTAAGCTCGAAATCCTATGGTCCCCATGGGCCGTCTTATTTCTGTGAAAAAACCGGGTCTTGTGGCTTGCATAAGTGTTAGTTTATTCCTTTATGGCCATCAAAAACTTGAAGTACCTGCCAAGGAATATTAAGGACATGCTGAAGCAACTATCAACTCTGCCGCAATGGGTCCTTAAGACCCGGAAGTCAGCAGCTCGGGCTGGAGCGAATTTGGCTCTTGCGTGTGCAAAGTCGTACTTGCCCGAGCTTGATCTAGCGGCTCTAAGAGATGGATTCCTTGAGTATAAACTGGATGGCTCAGAATTCACACATGAAGACTTTGCTAGTTTGATGAGGGAGACCCGGCTGTTGGCGACTCTTCTAGCGGAGGAAGTTGACCTATCTCACTATCATGCTACGTATACCATTGATAATGAGGGTGTACTGATGCCCAAAGATGAGCCCTCTGAGCTAGTGCTTCCCCGAAGTAATAAAACCTTTGCCCTTGATGTTGATGCATCAGCTATAGTTGAAGGGACTTCAAATTTTGAGTCACTCGAATCAATTCGGTGGCTTTAGAAGGGCCAACAAGTTGATGATGATGATGAGACGGAGGAGTCATATCCTGAGGCGGCCGATGGCGAAGAAGAGTGAAGGCGGGTCTCTTCCCGAAGGTAGATGAGTCGCCAAGTAGAAACTAGCCCCCAGGTGTTGGGCCAAAAAACTTGAATATTTTGTGGCTCCTCATGTGAGTCTACAATAGGAGTAGTAAAAAACTTTGAGATGTTCTGTTGTGCCATCGTGCACGTTTGCACTTCTTTCACCATAGCTAAGTCGCCATTGAGCATTTTGAACTTCTGGGCAGTTGCTAAAAGATGAATGTGTTTTCCCCTTTTGTCTTTGAATATTTCTGCTGACTTTGCTCATTGAGCTATTGTTTGAATTAGTATGGGCGAGTCAATATAAGCCGACCAATTTAAATCATTCCACAATAATTGTTTGTAGAAGATATGACTGAACTGGTCATGATATGACTGCAGTTCGTAACCCGGACGCCCGTTTACGAGCCGGTAATAAGAATAATATTGTACCTAAAAAAAGTTATGGGATAATAAAACATTGTAATAATAATAAAAAACTTATAATAAGCCGTCTCAGTGAGACTCGGCAGGGAGAGTCGCTTTCGAGGCTCAAGTCTTGATTCAATGAAGCGGGTATGATAACCCATGGTTTATCCTAGCTCTCTGTATGTCGGCTCTCATGTGACTCAAGCCGGTGTGTTTAACCTTGATAAGTTCAGGTTCTAGATGGATTGACTTGTCAAGAGTACACAGGGTCACCTCATCGGAGTCGGATCAAGCAAATAGGCAGGTTTAACCATATTTTGGCGGCTTATAGCCTAGTCAAGAGGGATATTAAAGGATGACTCATTGAGTTGGAAGCCCAAGTGACTTATGTTCAAAAAATAAAGACTCATGCTCAATTTGTAGGCTAAAATGACAGAGACCCCGAGTTTTGAGGGTGCCAACTTTATTATTTTTTATCATAAAGAAGTATGTACATAAATTGAGGGGGCTACAACGGGAAAGGAGACGAGGGCTCTAAGTATGATAAGGCCGAAGGTGAGCAATGTTCCAAGGCCGGGTTGTTTCACCTTCAAAGGTATATGAGTCTGGCCGTAGATCTATCAGGTAATATGAACCATTATTGAGGTTCCTGCTGATGACAAAAGGACCTTCCCAAAGTGGTGGATGCTTGTGCATGCCTGTTTGATCTTGAATCAAACAGAGCACCAAGTCGCCCTCTTGAAAAGTACGTCTTTGGACTCTACGAGTGTAATAGCGACATAGGTCTTGCTGATCTATGGAAGATCTGGCTGGTGCTAAGTCACACTCTTGTTCCAAGGCATCCAAGGAATCTTGACGTGCTTGTTCGTTGTCTGCTTCAACATAGGCAGTGACTCGAGGAGAATCAGGACAAATTTTACTTGGTAACACCGACTCAGCTCCGTAAACCAGAAAGAACAGTGTGTATCCAGTGGATCTATTTGGAGTTGTTCTAATACTCCAAATCACTATGGGGAGCTCGTCGACCCAACATCCTAGAGTACGCTAAAGGGGGGCCATGAGTCAGGGTTTGATCCCTCTCAAAATCTCTTGATTAGCTCGTTCAGTCTGCCCATTGGACTGAGGATGCGCCACCGCTGCCAAATCAAGCCGGCTTTGCTCACGCTGACAAAACTTCTCCATGGATCCTTTGGATAATTTGGTACCATTGTCAATAATAATGCTATGAGGATAGCCAAAATGGAAGATCAACTTTTTCAAAACTTTGACTATTGTCTCCACCACAATTGCTGACAAGTTCTACCTCGACCCACTTGGTGATTTATCAACCGCCACCAATAGGTGGGTCTTCTTGTTAGGAGACGGCTTAAATAAGCCGACCATATCGAGCCTCCAGACCACAAACGTCCAAGTAATTGGGATCATGTGCAATTTTTGAGCCGGTACATGAGCTTGTCGAGCGAACTTTTGACATCCATCACACTTGTGCATAATGTCCTCTGCGTTTGCATGAGTCGCCAACCAATAAAACCCGTGCCGAAAAGCCTTTGCCACCAGGGCGTGAGCCGGCGTGATGTCCACAATCGCCGACATGTATTTCACTGAGAATCTCTTGGCCTTCCTTAGAGGAAACACAATGTTGAAAAATGCAGTGCTGCTTCGTCAATGTAACTCGCCATCGACGATAGTCATTGGCTTGGACTGCCGAATTATCAAGGCGATGATTTCCTCTGCTGGGAGATCGCCTCAATTTAGATAATCCAAGTAGGGTATTGTCCATGGAGAGCCACCACCAAGCGTGCCCGTGGGTCAGGAATAGCTATGTCCTCCTTAGACGGCAACTTAACTGAAGGGTTGTGAAGGACATCTAAGAAAACATTAGGAGGGACCGCTTTCGCTGAGAGCCAAGTCATGATAGAGCATTTGCCACCTCGTTGAGCCGGCAATCAACATGATCAACGTGATAGCCTTGAAAATGACCCACCACATCAGCGACTGCCCGTCGATAAGCCGCCATCAAGGGGTCCTTCGAATCCCAAGTCCTCGACACTTATTGAGCCATCAAATCGGAGTCGCCCAAACACCTGACTTAGCTAAGATTCACCTCCTTAGCCACTTTGAGCCCGTGTAGGAGGGCCTCATACTCAGCCGCATTGTTGGACAAGGGAACATGAGCAGTAAGACATAACAGAATTTGTCACCTCATGGAGAAGACAAAATAATCCCAGCCCCCGAGCCTCCAATTGCCCGGGTTCCATCAAAGTGTATAGTCCAATATGTATTCTTTGGCCTGTCTTCTAGGATTTGTAGTTCAGTCCAATCATTGATGAAATCCACCAGTGCTTGGGATTTGATGGTTGTAGGGGGTATATACTTCACCCGGTGAGGATCAAGCTCAATTGCCCACTTAGCCATCCGACCACTGGCTTATCAGTTTTGTATAATATCACCAAGAGGTGCTGATCTGACCACAATGGTTGGATGCTCTTAGAAGTGGTGCTTTAATTTCTAGCTTGCCATAAAGACGCCAAAAACCAACTTCTGCCAATGCGGATACCGTTGCTTGGACAAAGTGAGGACTTCGCCGACAAAATTGACCGACCGCTGCACCGGGTACTCCTTTCCCGCCTCTTTGCGCTCAACGACAACTACATCACTTACTGCCACCGAATTGGCAGCAATCTACAGGAGCATGGGCTCTTTGTCAATAGGGGCGGCTAAGAAGGGTGGCTCAGCTAGTTGTTTCTTAAGTGCTTCGAAAGCTTTGTTAGCCACGAAAAAATTGTCTATCTTCCTCAACAATTGATAAAGAGGAATCGCCTTTTCTTCGAGGTGGCTTATAAACCGTCTCAATGTTGTGATACGACCAGCCATATGCTGGACTTGATTTATATTAGCCGGCTTACCAAGCGAAGTTACTACCTTGATTTTATCTAGATTAGCTTCGATGCCTCGTCCGGAAACCAGAAATCCTAGTAGTTTGCCTGCAGGAACACCAAAGACACACTTCGTCGGGTTAAGCTTCATCCGGTATACTCAAAGATTATCAAACGTCTCCTTGAGGTCATCCAAGAGGGTCTCCTTGTTCTGATATTTCACCACGATATCATCAACATATGCATGAACGTTGTGCCCAATCTATGGATGAAGGCAATTCTGAATGCAACGTTGGTAAGTAGCCCTCGTGCTCTTAAGCCCAAAAGGCATAGAGACATAACAGGAAGCATCGAAGGGAGTTATGAAATCTGTCTTCTCTTGATCCTCAACGACCATCTTGATCCGATGATAGCCAGAGTATGCATCCAAGAAGCACATGCGCTCGCAACCTGTCGTAGGATCAATGATCTGATTGATGCGGGGGAGAGCAAATGGATCTTTGGGACAAGCTTTGTTGAGATCTATGTAGTCAACACACATACGCCAAGTACCATTTTTTCAGAACAAGCACCGGGTTAGCCAACCACTAGGGGTGAAAAAACTTCAATGATAAACCTGACAACTAGGAGTCGGGCTACCTCTTATCCAATAGCTTTGCGTCTCTCCTCATTAAGATGACGAAGGTATTGCCGTACTGGTTTCATTTTTGGATCCACATTAAGGTGGTGCTCAGCAAGTTCCCTCGATACCTCAAGCATGTCAGAAGGTTTCCATGCAAAGATGTCCCGATTCTCATGGATGAACTTGATGAGCGCGCTTTCGTATTTGTGGTCCAAGGCGGTCCCGATAGTGAACTGCTGGGATGAGTCGCCTTCTCGGAAGTCAATCTGCTTGGTATCTTCAACCGGCTTGAATTTGAGCAATGATTCAGATTCAATAGTTGTCTTCTTGAGGGGACTCATATTAGCCAGGTCAACGTTGGTCGTATAGAATTTTAACTCTTCAGCTGCGCGGGCCGACTTAGCATAGGCCACATCCCCTTCCTCGCACTCTCGAGCTATCTTTCGGCTGCCTCCCACAGTCATAGTACCATTGGGAACCAACATCTTAAGCTTAAGGTAGACATAGCAGCGGCGAGCCATAAAACGAGCATAAGACGACCGTCCAAAGAGGGTGTGGTAAGGGCTCTTTATCTTAACCACTTCGAAAGTTAATGGCTCGCATCTATAGTTAGACTCGTCACCTAAAGCGATGTCAAGTTTAATCCGCCCCATCGGATATGCTAACCTCCTAGGGACAATACCATGGAAAACCATAGTTGAAGTTTGTAAACTGCTTTTAGGGAGATTCATCCGCCTAAAGGTGTCATAATATAAGATATTGATGTTGCTACCCCCATCCATGAGGACCTTTGTGAGGGTATAACCGCCAACCTGGGGTGCCACCACCAAGGCCAGACTACCTAGGTTGTCAACCCGAGTGGGGTGATCTTCCCTACTCCAAGTGATTGGTTGCTCAGACCAATTGAGATACCTAGGGACTGCCGACTCGACCATATTAATGGCTCTTTGCTTGAGTTTGTTGTCTCGCCTGCAGGTAGTGGTGGTGAAAACATGGTACATGCCACTTTTCAACTGCTTGGGATTGCTCTGAAACCTGGTTTCACCATTATGCTGATGATTGCCGTGGTTAAAACGTTGTCCATTGTCGTGGTTTCCATGATGCTGAAATCCGGATCCTGTGTTGCCCTGACCATGAAAACCTGATCCTGAAAATCCACGAGATGAGCCATCATGTGACCCGCCAGGATCATGTTGACCCAGATGTCCCCCACCATTGCCTCCTTGGTGATTCTAGAAATCTTGGTTACGGAACTCCTACATGATATAACAGTTTTCCCATGAGTGGGTAGCCGACTTATCCTAGGTACTATGTTTGGGACAAGGCACCTTGAGTGCTTTCTCGTAGTTGTGCGGTTTATTCCCATTGTAAGCTCTACCAGGGCGATTGTTTCGACGTTGGTTTTTGAAACCAGTGTTGGTGTTAGCAATGAAGTACGACCCACCATCAGGCTGCTTCCATTTGCTATTATTGCCTTGACCCCCTGGGTTCCCACTGTGCCCATGGTTTTTCTAACGACCCTTACCATCGTCGCCTTTCTTGTTCTTACCAGTTTTGTCTTCGTCTGAGCTAGGATCCTTCGTGCTGTCTGGCTCGACGTATCTAGTAAGAATGTCCATCAAGTCGCCCATATCTCGCACCTTCCTTTTTAGGCGGCCAAGCTTCTAGACGAGCAGTTGGAAGTGAATTTTTTTCTCCAAGACTAGGACGGCTTGAGTGGCTGTGATGCTATTCGACGAGTGGATGGTTTCAGCGACTCGTCGAGTCCAATGATGAGCTGACTCTTCCCCGTGCTGGACGCAATGTTGAAGATCCACAATCTTCGTTGGTCATTTGCACGTTCCCTGGAAGTTCCTGATAAACCGCTCCTTTGACTCTGCCCAAGTGTTGATGGAGTTAGGTGGAAGATTCTTCAACCACGTTCGAGCCGGCCCTTCCAGCATCATCGTCAGGTACTTTGCGCACACATCGTCACTGACATCAAGCATATCCATGGCTAACTCATAGCTTTTGATCCATGCTGCCAGCCCGAGGTCCGATGTGTAATTGGGTCCTTTGCGAGGGCCCTTAATATCCTTAGGCATACGCTCACCACAGAGAGCCGGGGAAAAATAGGGGATGCCAATCGTCCTATTGTTGACTCTAGCCCCCATAGTTGCTGACCGTGGATCCGCCGTAGGCTATTGAGTCACCCATCCCGTTGTTGCTTTCGACTCCGCATGCCGCATTACTCTTGCTGTTGGAAATATGCCCTGGAGGCAATAATAAATTAGTTATTATCATATTTCCTTGTTCATGATAATCATTTATTATCCATGCTATAATTGTGTTGATCGGAAACTCAGATACATGTGTGGATACATAGACAACACCATGTCCCTAGTATGCCTCTAATAGACTAGCTCGTTGATCAAAGATGGCTATGGTTTCCTAGTCATGGACATGATATGTCATTTGGTAACGGGATCACATCATTAGGAGACTGATGTGATGGACAAGACCCAAACTACAAACGTAGCATATGATCATGTCAGTTTAATGCTACTATTTTCTGCATGTCAAGTATCTGTTCCTGTGACCATGAGATCATGCAACTCACTGACACCGGAGGAGTGCCTTGTGTGTATCAAACATCGCAACGTAATTGGGTGACTATAAAGGTACTCTACAGATATCTCCGAGGGTGTCTGTTGGGTTGGCATGGATCAAGACTGGGATTTGTTACTTTGTGTCACGGAGAGGTATCTTAGGGCCCACTCGGTAATACAACATCACAACAAGCCTTGCAAGCAATGTGACTAAGTGTTAGTCACGAGATCTTGTATTACGGAACGAGTAAAGAGACTTGCCGGTAACGAGGTTGAACTAGGTATGGAGATACCGACGATCGAATCTCGGGCAAGTAACATACCGAAGAACAAAGGGAACATCATACGGGATTAACTGAATCCTTGACATGGAGGTTCGACCGATAAATATCTTTGTAGAATATGTAGGAACCAATATGGGCATCCAGGTCCCGCTATTGGTTATTGACCGTAGAGGTGTCTTGGTCATGTCTACATAGTTCTCGAACCCGCAGGGTCTGCACACTTAAGGTTTGGTGACGTTTCAGTAGTATAGAGTTATGTATGGTAGTGACCGAATGTTGTTCGGAGTCCCGGATGAGATCTCGGACGTCATGAGGAGCTCTGGAATGGTTCGGAGGTAAAGATTCATATATAGGAAGTCCTATTTTGGTCGCCGGAAAAGTTTCGGGCTCATCGGTAGTGTACCGGGAGTGCCGGGAGTGTACCAGGAGACCATCAGGAGGGGTATTTCGACCCAAGAGGCTACATGGGCTGTGGGAGAGTGAATACCAGCCCTTAGTGGGCTGGTGGAAGTCCCACACAAGGCCCATGCGGCTGGGAGAGAAAGCCCAAAGAGAAAAAGGTGGAAAAGGCAAAAAAGGCAAAAATAAGGAGGAGTCCTAGTCCTACTAGGATTGGAGGATGAATCCTCCAATCCCACTAGGTTCGGCCGACCCAAGGGCTGCCTCTTTGGCAGCCAAGCCTCTTCCTCTCCTCCTATATATACTACAGGATTTTAGGGTTTTGGCACAGAATTTTCAGCCACGTGCTGCCCGTTCCTCCAGTGCATAGTTTCTCCTCTAGTTCGGATTTCTGGAGTGCTTAGGCGAAGCCCTGCCGAAATAGCTCCACCACCATTGCCAGAGCGCCTTCATGCTGCCGGAGAACTCTTATACCTCTCCGCTCCCTCTTGCTAGATCAAGAAGGCGAAGATCGTCATCGAGCTGTACGTGTGCTGAACGCGGAGGTGCCGTCCGTTCGGCGCTAGATCGGAAGGACCGTGATCAACATCGCGAGACGGATCATGATAAGATCGCGAGACGAATCGTGATGAGTTCATGGGACGGATCATGATCAAGATCGCGAGATGGATCGTGATGAGTTCGCGGGACGGATCGTGATGAGTTCACGTGACGGATCGTGATTGGATCGCGGGACGGATCGTGATGAGATCGCGGGACGCTCGGCGATTTGGATCGCGAAGACGTTCGACTACACCAACCGCGTTTCTTAACGCTTCCCGCTTAGCGATCTACAAGGGTACGTAGATCCACTCTCCCTCTCGTAGATGCTCATCACCATGGATAAATCTGCGTGTGTGTAGGAATTTTTTTGTTTCCCATGCAACGTTCCCCAACACTTGCTGCATCAACAACCGCCTGGGCATTTGATAACTCAAGCCGGGTTGGAAAGATCCGAGGCTGCTGCATGCGCCCGCTACGTGCCGACTCTTACTGCGACTGGCATGAGGCGTGGAGTGCATCTCATCACGGTTGTAAGAATATTGCGCTTATTGCACCACTTCTTTTTTGAGCATCTTTATAGCATTATTGGCCTCAATCTCAACTGGAGTGTTCTCGTGGATAGGACGTGCTTCCAGATCACGGGTTGCCGCTAGCATGTTGTTGATGGGGTTGGAGAAGTGACCTTGCGGTGTCCGAAAATGTTGAGACGGTGATTGAGCCTGCAAAGGTTGAGCCGGTTCTATCTGTCGGCCTATGTGACGAGGCGGATCCTCGCATGGTTGTCCGACTCCCGATGTTTGCTGCGGGGTAGTGAACAATCTCGACAGCTTGTGGTTCAGCGGCAACCGGCTCTGGTGTCTCCTGTGGTAAACCGCCTCAGAGGCGTCCTAGCGAAGACCTTACTGCCAAGCCTCAGCCTTCATGCGTTTTGACCCATTATGGATATGAGCCTGTAATTCTGCCATCCGAGCATTTTCAACATCAATTTCCCCCTGAACTTTGGCCATACCCTTGCGAAGTTTCACCAATGTCGCATTACGCTCCTCCTGGTTTTCCGAAGTAACATGATTCTCCAGGAGCTTGGCCATCTCAACCACCAGACCATTCATGGACTGAGCCGGTGTCTTGCTTGACCCGCCTACACCATTTGCAACTCCCGTTACTGACAGATCTTGAGCCGCCACGGTTCCTGCCATGTAGATGGCGACCTGACGGGCCGACTCACATGACTCCTTGATACGTCTGTGTGACAGCCCAAGTGTTGTCCCTACCTTAATTGGCATGTAACCTATTGTATGAACCTTGTGCCATGAGTTTAATGATGTTTTGCAACTTGTCATCCATGTGTGGTTTTGCATTCATGCATCATGCATCATTCATCCATCATAGCATTCATCTTGCCATGTTTGGTTTTCATGTGTCCTTGAATGATGTGGTGTGTGTGAGTGTTTAGATTTGGTTTGAGTGTGGGTGGAGCTCATGTGGGCAACTCCTCTTTCTTCTCCTCTCTTTTCTTTTCTACAACAACCCCATCATATGCCTTAATTCCCATGTTGTTTAATTATCAGAATTAAGTTGCTATTTTAATTATTTAAAAAATGTTCAAGAGGTAGCCCTATGTGTCTTATGGATTTAAAGTATGTTTGTTTTGATGTTTGAAGTTTGTATGTGTGTGAGTTTCAAATATCAGAGGGCTACCTATTTTAAAATGTTTAAAATTACTTGCCCTAAAAATCAATTTAATATTTTATTTAAATAGGGCATATTATTTTCTCTGCAAAAGTATTTTGTTTGCACCAGACCCCTTTTACTTTTTCTCTAGGGTTTTCCTTTGTGTTGTGCTGTTTAAAATGGAAAAACCCTTCTCTGTTTTCTGTTTGAGAGAGAGAGAGAGCAGAGTGGGCTTGCCCCAGTGCGTCCCAGCAGCTCCTGCAGGCCCAGCAGGATAGACGGGCACTTGCCCCGTCTTCCTTATCCGTTAGTGAGTGCAAAGAGAGAGGGTCGTCCGTCGTCCACCTTTTCCGTCGCCGTCGCCGTCAGCTCGTGGCTATTTAGCCTCCCCTCGGCATGCGTGCCCTCTCGCCTAGGGTTCCTCTCCGTCCCTCCGCCGCCGCAGCTCCCATCTCCTCCTCCATCTCTCTCCCTCCTCGCTTCTTTTCCCCTGTCAGGCAAGCTTTCAGAGTGCAGTGAGGTTAAGAGAGTAGTCGCCGGCGACCAGCTCGTTGTCTCCGTCGGTGTCGTCGTCGATCATGGCGTCCAGGAGCTCGAGGTTCGTCCCCGCGTTCGATCCCCACCGCTAGGAGCCCCGGAGAGGCTCTGCAGCAACGGCTCTGTCGTCGTCTTCGCCGGAGGGTTCCGCTCTGCCATCTTCTTCCCCTGCTTCGACTCCGGCACGTGTTCTTCCCCTCCGTCGACTCCTTCTCGTGCGGCTCATCGTCGCCTTCCCCTCAGTGAGCAGCCGGTCCCCACAGCTCCTTCTTCCCCATGTAGGCCGTTGTTTTGTTGCCGCTGTCGTCTGTCACTGCTGTCCGCAAGGCGCGTGCTTGTCGCTCGCCTCCTTCCTCCTCACCGCAAGGTGAGTAGGGGAATGGAACCCCTGGTTGTCCCCTCGTGCGTGAGAGCCATTAGTGTCGCTAGATTCGTCGTGGGCTCGCCAGAATTGCTGCTGGAGTTGCTTTGTCGCCGCTGTCGCGGGGGTTCAGTTTCGTCAGAGATCGCGCGTGTGTGTATTAGAGAGGCAGTGAGCCTCCTTTGTTAAGATCAACGCGCGTAGCAGAGTGGTTGGGCTAGGGGGAAATGACCTGGTGGTCATGGGTTCGAATCCGAACCCTCCCCATTTTTATTTTTGTTTTCTTTTGTTTTTCTTCCTTGCAATTGCATATGTATATTTAGATACAGATTTGGGGCATGTGTAGTTTTTTTCTTTTCTGTTGTTGTTGTGTGTGAGAGCATGTGCAATGTGAGTTGTGAGTGTGTGTGTATGCTATGCATACATACATGTGTGTGTGAGTAGTTGTAGGTGCATATGCTTGTGTGTGTGTGGATGAACACCCCCTTCTTGGGTAGCATGTTCATGAGGTTGGTGCTCATATGCCTTGGGCATATATAGAGCATGTGTGTGTGCTTGTTTGTAGGGTGTGTGGTAGAGTGTATGTGTGTGTGGGACTAGTGGGTTTCCCCACTTGATATGCCCCTTGTTGTTTACATGCATGTTTGTAATTGTTAGCTCATTTCCATCTCTAGCTAAGTTACAATCTGGTTATGTTCATTTATGCATGTTTAATTAGAGCTATGATCCACTTATGATAATAGGTGGTTGTTTTGCTATCTTGTTTGTGCCTTGTTGTTTCACATGATCATATGAGTATGACACATGTTTTGGGGGTATAAAGAGCCAATGAATTCATTGGTGCTTTCAGATTTCACTTTTGAGCAAGTTCATAAATCTGTCATTTTTAGCTGTGATGCTACTTTGTCATTTTTGCATTATTTAATCCTTGCTTCCTTTGGGGCATGTGCCAACATGGAAGTGCTAGTGTTTTATATCTATTATGATATGGTATTTTTGTTTATCCTGAGAATCACCCATATAAGTGGGAACCATGCTGTTAAGTAGCCAACTTAATGTTTCTGTTTCAGCATGCTAAAAACTAAGTCTGAGAATCTGCTGTTATTTTTATGCCATGAAGAGTGGATGGTATCTTGAGACGTGTTGTGAATTTGAGCATGCTCAGTGCTAGTGTTTTGGAGTAGATGTTGTCCAATATCATCCTCTTAATTTTCATGCCAAGAGGTGGTCTCTAACATATTTAACTACTGCTGTCAACTTGCTACTTTATTAACTCAGATTCCAGAAAACTGTTATTTTTACTAAGTCCCAGAAAGCTGTTTCATCTTGTCAACTTGATAGCCTCATGCTTATTGATGTGTGCCTCCTATGCAGTTTGTGTAGTTGGATAAGTTGATGTGTATGTTATGTAGATTCTGTCAATATCTTGTTTGTGGCTCTAGGGTTCCTGTAGCTCAAGTTGTGGGCTGTGTAAGTTGCTATGTTACTATTTTGTGGCAGATTGTTTGTTTTGTTGTTTCGTGACTTGTGGGTGTTGGGGAACGTTGCATGGGAAACAAAAAAATTCCTACGCACACGCAGATCTATCCATGGTGATGAGCATCTACGAGAGGGAGAGTAGATCTATGTACCCTTGTAGATCGCTAAGCGGGAAGTGTTAACAAACGCGGTTGGTGTAGTCGAACGTCTTCGCGATCCAAATCGCCGAGCGTCCCGTGATCTCATCATGATCCGTCCCGCGATCCAATCACGATCCGTCCCGCGATCCAATCACGATCCGTCCCGTGAAATCATCACGATCCGTCCCGCGAACTCATCACGATACGTCTCGATCTTGATCACGATCCGTCCCGCGAACTCATCACGATCCATCCCGCGAACTCATCATGATCCGTCTCGCGATCTTGATCACGGTCCTTCCGATCTAGCGCCGAACGGACAACACCTCCGCGTTCAGCACACGTACAACTCGATGACGATCTCCGCCTTCTTGATCCAGCAAGAGGGAGCGAAGAGGTAGAAGAGTTCTCCGGCAGCGTGACGGCGCTCCGGCAATAGTGGTGGAGCTATTCCGGCAGGGCTTCGCCTAAGCACTACAGAAATCCGATCTAGAGGGGAAACTATGCACAAGAGGAATGTGCAACACGTGGCTGAAAATTCTGTGCCAAAACCCTAAAATCCTCTAGTATATATAGGAGGAGAGGAGGAGGAGGCTTGGCTGCCAAAGAGGCAGCCCTTGGGTCGGCCGAACCTAGTGGGATTGGAGGATTCCTCCTCCAATCCTAGTAGGACTAGGACTCCTCCTTATTTTTGCCTTTTTTGCCTTTTCCCACCTTTTTCTCTTTGGGATTTCTCTCCCAGCCGCATGGGCCTTGTGTGGGACTTCCACCAGCCCACTAAGGGCTGGTATTCACTCTCCCATATCCCATGTAGCCTCTTGGGTCGAAATACCCCTCCCGATGGTCTCCCGGTACACTACCGACACTCCCGGTACACTACCGATGAGCCCGAAACTTTTTCGGCGACCAAAATAGGACTTCCTATATATGAATCTTTACCTCCGGACCATTCCGGAGCTCCTCATGATGTCCGGGATCTCATCCGGTACTCCGAACAACCTTCGGTCACCACCATACATAACTCTATACTACCGAACGTCACCAAACCTTAAGTGTGCAGACCCTGCGGGTTCGAGAACTATGTAGACATGACCGAGACACCTCTACGGTCAATAACCAATAGCGGAACCTGGATGCCCATATTGGTTCCTACATATTCTATGAAGATCTTTATCAGTTGAACCTCTATGTCAAGGATTCAGTTAATCCCGTATGATGTTCCCTTTGTTCTTCGGTATGTTACTTGCGCGAGATTCGATCGTTGGTATCTCCATACCTTGTTCAACCTCGTTACTGGCAAGTCTTTTACTCGTTCCGTAATACAAGATCTCGTGACTAACATTTAGTCACATTGCTTGCAAGGCTTGTTGTGATGTTGTATTACCGAGTGGGCCCTGAGATACCTCTCCGTCACACGGAGTAACAAATCCCAGTCTTGATCCATGCCAACTCAATAGACACCCTCGGAGATACCTGTAGAGTACCTTTATAGTCACCCAGTTACGTTGTGACGTTTGATACACACAAGGCACTCCTCCGGTGTCAGTGAGTTGCATGATCTCATGGTCATAGGAACATATACTTGACATGTAGAAAATAGTAGCAATAAACTGACACGATCATATGCTACGTTTGTAGTTTGGGTCTTGTCCATCACACCATTCTTCTAATGATGTGATCCCGTTATCAAATGACATCTCATGTCCATGGCTGGGAAACCTTAACCATCTTTGATCAACGAGCTAGTCCATTAGAGGCATACTAGGGACATGGTTTTGTCTATGTATCCACACATGCATCTAAGTCTCCGATCAATACAATTATAGCATGGATAATAAACGATTATCATGAACAAGGAAATACGATAATAACTAATATATTATTGCCTCTAGGGCATATTTCCAACAGTGGGAGCTATACTCCATGGAATTGATTGAGTTTTGAGTCTATTGTGGTTGGTTTTGCATTGCCTAACCAGTGGCTACCTTGGAATGCCGAGAATTAGCCCATGGTTTTGGTTGTCTTGTGTTTTGCCATCGTACCTTGTCATGAGCGTATCGTGAGAACCATAACTCCGTTTCTTGCGTTTCATATATGCATGTCTATAGATTTTGCATGATGCATCCATATTTGCCATGTTCATGCATGTTTAAATAACTTAACATGAGGTTCTGTCCAGATTCATTAATAAACAAACTTTGCATGTGAAACATGACTAGTTTTGGATTGCCATGTTAAATTCTTATAAATGGATCATGCATCATCTTGTTTGTGCATTGCACCTTGGTTGGATGTTTATTGTTGCTGTTTCTCTTGGGTAGACGTGAGTGTTGATACTGAGTACGAGGACCCAGGAGAGTACTACTACGAGGATCCCGCTACTTGTTCCACTGAAGAACCAACATGCAAGATGATCGTACACGGATCCTGAAACTATTTTCGCTTGCTAGTTTTCTTGCTCTTATCATTACAATTGCGCTACCTACCACTTGATATCAGCCTCCTAAATGCCATGAAAGCCCCTAACCCTCCACATCCTAGCAAACCTTTGATTGGCTAAGTTACCACCGCTCAGCCCCTCTTATAGCGTTCTTAGTTGCAGGTGCAGGTTGTTCCATGTGATAACCCGGATTTGGATATCACAATATTATCTGTTATTTAATTTAATGCACATATATATCTTGGTATTGGTGGAAGGCTTGGCCTTTTGCTAAGTGTTTTGTTCCGCTGTTACCGCCATAGTTCTTGTTATCGGTGTTATGGTTTCCATATTTTGCAGTCCTAACACGCTCGGGGTTGTTATGGGGACCCCCTTGTTTATTCGGAAGAGATTAAAACTTATCTGGCAAGACCCAACATTGGTACTACATTTGCTTAACAACTTAATAAAATTGCATAGGGCCTTGCAAACCCGTGGATAATTAATCAACCCCCGGGCCAGTGCTCCGCATGAGTGTTGGTCCAACCCAGAGCAGCTTATTAACGCTGCCCGAGGCAACTCAGTGATTGGCGTGGTAACCATCGCTCATCCGTCGTGTCCTGCGAATGAGATACGCGGCTCTTATCGGGTTCGTCGACACGTCGGGAGGTCTTGCTAGATTTGTTTTACCTTTATCGAGTGTCTTGCGTGTGGAGTCTGACTTTCTTTGGGTGTTCTCGAGGTGTTGGAATTTCTTTGGAATTACCTATGATGACCACGAGGTCCGTGGTCGAGGCTATTCCCACGGAGTGTGGTTATTTGTGATGGACTAGTTGGAGCACCCCTGCAGGGTTAAAACTTTTCGAGAAGCCGTGCCCGCGGTTATGTGGCAACTTGGATATTTTTTTAACACCCGATTTTAGTTAACTTGAAGTAAACTCTAATTAAAATACACCAATTGTGTGAGTAACCGTGATCGTCTCTGCTCGTGGTCATGATCCGAGAGAGAACACGGTGGGGTTATGAATGACGTAAGTAAGTGTTCAGGATCTCATAGAGATCATACTAGATTCGATCGTTCTTCGTAGGCCACTCATATTTATTTTCATGTTGCGTAAGTTAGCCACCATACATGCTTAGTGCTACTGCAAACCAAACACTTACCCCATCCCAACCTTTAAGCTTGAATAGTCTCGGTACCCAGGCGCTTGATTGCTGAGTCCTTGTGTCTCACAGATTACTACAACCCTCTAGGTACAGGTACAGATGAGTACGTGCAGGATGATCTTACCCAGCTCCAGTGGGAATATGATGAGGAAAGAGGCAGGATGTACGTGACTTACCCAGATGAGTAGAAGACCATGGTCGTGATCTTTGGGATAGCGAGATAGTGTCATTCACATCTGTTTTATCGTTTGATTTCGTTCGTAGTCGGACCCTGTCTTCAACTTGATGATTTGAACTTGTGTGGAACTGTAATTTAGTATGTGGCGAGTGTAAGCCAATCTTGTATACTCATCCTTTCAGTATTGTATGATGTGATGATACTATACCTGCTAACGGCAAGATGCACATCTATCCCTTGCGAGGCCCTCGTGCCTTAATATGGATAGGCGCGCATCTTGGGCGTGACAAGTTGGTATTCGGAGCCATACGACCATAGGAGCCTTTGCTTGACCGAACTTGGCCGAGTAGAGTCTAGTAAAAACTATTTTGGGTCTAGTTATATTAGAGAGTAGGATTCTTTTTACTCCTCTTCTATGCTCTGGCGAGGTATTCGACTTAGGAATTTTGATTCTACTCCTCTTCTCGCTCAAAATTTTTTAGGATCACGCGGGTATTTTGGAGTGTATATGATGCCGATGTGACAGGGTTCTGTCTTGGTGCCTCCTGTCTGACTTGATTTCTTCTGGGGAGTCGAGATCCAGGGAATGTTGGCACATCGTTATCATTCAACTTCCTTGATATCCCAGGATGGAGAGTGTTCGGAATTACTTCAATACTTATCGTGGTGAGATAAGGTCGGAGTCACCCAGTACTGGGGAGGCGTCCGGGGTACCACCATGGTTTAGTATCATTGTGAGTTTGAGGATTCGAGTTAGATGAAGTTGCAAAAGCCTCTAGTTATGTGTTGAAGGATGGATACAGTTGGGGTGTAGGATTGTTAGTTGTGTGAGATATTTCCTCCTGTATCCCCCACACCGGATTGCATAACCAGAAAGTTTTCGTAAGTTCTTAGGTGGGAAATCTTGTAGTTATCTAGGATCATCTTCTTTAGATGTATGTGGGTATATACATTTGTTCCGAGTGCTTAGCTAAATACTTTTGTGTTATTGCAAGTGGCTTCTAATTTCTGATGATGTTATCATTAACCTAAGAAGCATTCTTACTAATTTTTTAGTAGGAAGGCTGTGTTGTTATTTGTTCAATTTCTTTCAAGCATTTGATTCAGCTTTGATTCATCTGTTCAATGAGGTGTTTTTGTGTTTTTTCCATCTTTAGGATGGCTCCACCAACTCGCAACAATCCGGGTCGTGGTGAGGAGCAAACTGATGTTCCACCACCACCACCACCACCACTGTCGCCTCCTCCTCTGCCTCCTCCTCCAGAAGCTTGGCAAGCTGTGATGGCTGCAACCAATGCGAACACTCAGATGTTGCTCAGGTTGTTGCAAGAAGGGAGCAGGGTCAGCAAGGTTTTCAAGGGAATTTTCAGAATCAGCTTCAGTTTGCGACACTCAATCAGTTCCTTGCCAACCAACCCAAGTCTTTCACCTGTTGTGAGCAGCCTCTTGATGCTGATGATTGGCTTCGTGATATGAGTAAGCATTTTGAGTGCAGCAATGTTAGGCCAGAGGACTTTGTCAGATTTGCATCGTTCCAGCTCAAGGGTCAAGCAGCTGATTGGTGGCAGCAATACAAGGATTCCAGGGGCGATCATGTTGTTACTTGGGACGATTTCCGTCATGACTTCAGGGCTTATTACATTCCGACAAGCTTTGTCGAGGAGATGCATGAGAAGTTCAGGCACCTGAAGCAGGGAATCAAGTCCGTCTATCAGTACAACGTCGAGTTCCAGAATCTAGCCCGTTATGCCAAGCAAGATATTCCAGATGACAAGGCTATGATCTATCAGTTCAGAGGTGGTCTCAAGGATGAGCTTCTGCCAGGCCTAGTTCTTCAAGAGCCTCGTGAGTTTGATCAGTTCTATAACATGGCTTTGAAGGTCGAGGCAACTCAGCTCAAGTTGGAGAACTCTAAGAAGCATTCAAGGGATTCATATTCTTCTTCTTCCAGCTCTCAGATGGTTCCCAAGCAGTAGAAGTATTGGGTGCCAAACCCTCCTCCGTTTCGTCCTCCTCAGCAGCAGAAGCAGTTTGGTGGTCATGGTTCTTCCCACCCACCCAACCCAGGATTCCAGCAGAGACCCCAGGCATCCAAGGGAGTTCTTGTTCCTCCTCCAGGCAATGTTCGTCCGCTTTATGAGGTGACTTGTCACAAGTGTGGTCAGAAGGGCCACTATGCAAACAAGTGCAACCAGCGACGTCTTCCTCCTCCTCCCCTTGTCAAGCCTCCAGGCAATGCTATGGTGAAGCATAATCCCAAGTCAGTCAGAGTGAATATGGTGAATGCAGCTGAAGCAGAGCAGTCTCATGATGTGATTATGGGCAATCTCTTAGTTAATGATTTGCCTGCAAAAGTTTTGTTTGATACTGGTGCATCGCATTCATTCATATCCAAGCCTTTTGTCGCTATGCATGAGTTTTCAATGGAGCATTTAGCTAGTCCTTTTCGTGTGGTTTCTCCGGGGATGCGCATGAGTTCGCATATGATTGTTCCAGATGCTTCTATCAAGATGGGCAATTATTCTTTTCTGGCTTCTCCAATTGTTCTCGGTAATTCCGATATGGATCTCATTTTGGGCATGGACTTCCTGGCTATGAACAAAGCTCATATTGATTGCAAAGCAAAAGAAGTCAAGCTGACTCATCCTTCAAAAGACGTGATTATTTTCGCGGCTCGCGATGACACAATCCGTCTCTTTGCTCTTAATGAGAAGGGTGAAATCTCGGCGATTTCTCAAATTCCGGTGGTTTGTGAGTATGAAGATGTCTTTCTAGAAGAATTGCCAGGAATGCCTCCGCACCGACCAGTGGAGTTCGTGATTGATCTCGAGCCTGGAACTGAACCGGTCTGTAAGTGCCCATATAAACTTGGCCCCAAAGAGTTTAAAGAGTTGAAGAAGCAGCTAGACGAGCAAGAACGTCTGGGTCTGATCAGACCAAGTTCTTCTCCATGGGGTTGTGGTGTTTTGTTTGTCAAGAAGAAAGATGGCACATATCATCTTTCTGTCGACTACCATCCATTAAACAAGAAGACAATCAGAAACAAGTACCCACTTCCCAACATCAATGAGTTGTTTGAGCAACTGAAAGGTGCCAAGGTTTTCTCGAAGCTTGATCTTCGCATGGGTTATCATCAAATTCGCATTCACGAAGAAGACATTCCTAAGACCGCTTTCAGGACGAGTTTTGGCTCTTATGAATACACCGTCATGTCGTTTGGTCTTGCAAATGCTCCTCCAACCTTCTCAAGAATGATGAATTTCATTTTCTCTCCTTTCATGAATGAATTCGTCTTGGTCTATCTGGATGATATCCTTGTGTTCTCGAAGATAGAAGAAGAGCATGTAGAGCATCTCCGCCTTGTGCTTGACAAGTTAAGAGAGCATCGATTCTATGCCAAGTTTTCCAAGTGTGAGTTTTGGCTCAATGAAGTGGTGTACCTTGGGCATGTCATCTCTGCCGAGGGAATTAAAGTGCACCCTGAGAAAGTTGAGGCAATCTTGAAGTGGGAACCTCCTCAGAATGGAAGTAGCTTCAGAGTTTCCTCGGGCTTGCTAGCTATTGCAGAAGATTCATGGAGAACTTCTCTCAAATTGCTAAGCCTCTGTCCAATCTCCTTCAGAAGAGTGTCAAGTATGTTTGGTCTCCTAAGTGTGATGTGGCGTTCAATACGCTTAAGCAGAGGCTGACTTCAACTCCAGTTCTTGTTCCTCCCGAGCAGTCCAAGACTTTCCAACTATTCTGTGATGCTTCCCTCCAAGGTCTTGGTGGTGTTCTCATGCAAGATAAGAAGATTGTTGCTTATACCTCGCGTCAGTTGAAGCCAGCCGAGAAGAACTATCCCACTCATGATCTTGAGTTGGCGGCAGTTGTGCATGCTCTAATGACTTGGAGGCATTTGTTGTTGGGTAGACCAGTTGAGGTGTACACCGATCACAAGAGCTTGAAGTACATTTTGTTGGGAGACGTAGTAGTAAATCAAAATTTTCCTACGTTCACCAAGATCTATCTATGGAGAAACCAGCAACGAGAGGGGAGAGATTGCATCTTCATACCTTTGAAGATCGCTAAGCGGAAGCGTTACAAGAACGCGGTTGATGGAGTCGTACTCGCAGCGATTCAGATCGCGGTAGATCCGATCAAGTGCCGAACGGACGGCACCTCCGCGTTCAACACACGTGCAGACCGGTGACGTCTCCAACACCTTGATCCAGCAAGGAGGAAGGAGAGGTTGGGGAAGGGCTCCAACAGCAGCACGACGGCGTGGTGGTGGTGGAGTAGCAAGGTATTCCGACAGGGCTTCGCCTAAGCGCTGCGGAGGAGGAAGAAGAGAGGTAGGGCTTCGCCGTGAGAGAGAGAGATCAAATCCTGTCTCAAAACATCCAAAACCTCAAGTATATATAGGAGGAGGGACGTGGAGGGCTGGCTTGGCCTCTACTCCAAAGAGGAGATGGCCGGCTGAATTAAAGGGAGAGTCCACCTCCCACAAGGGAGGTGGATCTCCTCCTTTTAAATCCTTTTTGCCTTATCTCCTTATCTCCAGCCGCATGGGCCTTTAGCAAAAGTCTTGCCCAGCCCAATAAGGGCTGGCACACTTTATCTAACAGCCCATGTGGTCCTTTGGTCGTCACACCCCTCCCGGGGGTCCTCCGGCACCCTCCCGGCACTCCCGGTACACTACCGATGAGCCCGAAAACTTTCCGGTGACCAAAACTGGACTTCCTATATATCAATCTTTACCTCCGGACCATTCCGGAGCTCCTCGTGACGTCCGGGATCTCATCCGGGACTCCGAACAACCTTCGGTAATCACGTATACCTTTTCCCTATAACCCTAGCGTCATCGAACCTTAAGTGTGTAGACCCTACGGGTTCGGGAGACACGTAGACATGACCGAGACACCTCTCCGGCCAATAACCAACAGCGGGATCTGGATACCCATGTTGGCTCCCACGTACTCCACGATGATCTCATCGGATGAACCACGATGTCAGGGATTCAATCAATCCCGTATACAATTCCCTTTGTCTATCGGTATGGTACTTGCCCGAGATTCGATCGTCGGTATCGCCATACCTTGTTCAATCTCGTTACCGGCAAGTCTCTTTACTCGTTCCGTAACACATCATCCCGTGGCTAACTCCTTAGTCACATTGAGCTCATTATGATGATGTCTTACCGAGTGGGCCCAGAGATACCTCTCCGTCACACGGAGTGACAAATCCCAGTCTTGATTCGTGTCAACCCAACAGACACTTTCGGAGATACCCGTAGCGTACCTTTATAGCCACCCAGTTACGTTGTGACGTTTGGCACACCCAAAGCATTCCTACGGTATCCGGGAGTTACACAATCTCATGGTCTAAGGAAATGATACTTGACATTGAAAAGCTTTAGCATACGAACTACACGATCTTGTGCTATGCTTAGGATTGGGTCTTGTCCATCACATCATTCTCCTAATGATGTGATCCCGTTATCAACGACATCCAATGTCCATGGTCATGAAACCGTGACCATCTATTGATCAACGAGCTAGCCAACTAGAGGCTCACTAGGGACATGCGATGGTCTATGTATTCACACATGTATTACGGTTTCTGGTTAACACAATTGTAGCATGAATAATAGACAATTATCATGAACTAGGAAATACAATAATAACCATTTTATTATTGCCTCTAGGGCATATTTCCAACAGTCTCCCACTTGCACTAGAGTCAATAATCTAGTTACATTGTGATGAATCGAACACCCATAGCGTTCTGGTGTTGATCATGTTTTGCTCGTGAGAGAGGTTTAGTCAACGGATCTGCGACATTCAGATCCGTATGCACTTTACAAATATCTATGTCTCCCTCCTGAATGTAATCACGGATGGAGTTGAAGCGGCGCTTGATGTGTCTTGTCTTCTTGTGAAACCTGGGCTCCTTCGCAAGGGCAATAGCTCCAGTGTTGTCACAGAGTAGAGTCATCGGGCCCGACGCATTTGGAATCACTCCTAGGTCGGTGATGAACTCCTTCATCCAGACTCCCTCCTTTGCTGCTTCCGAAGCAGCTATGTACTCCGCTTCACATGTAGATGCCGCCACGACGCTTTGCTTGCTGCTACTCCAGCTGACTGCCCCTCCATTCAAAATATACACGTATCCGGTTTGCGACTTAGAGTCGTCCGGATCTGTGTCGAAGCTAGCGTCGACGTAACCCTTTACGACGAGCTCTCCGGCACCTCCATATATGAGAAACATGTCCTTTGTCCTTTTCAGGTACTTCAGGATATTCTTGACCGCTGTCCAGTGTTCCGCTCTGGGATCACTTTGGTACCTCCCTACCAAACTTATGGCAAGGTTCACATCAGGTCTGGTACACAGCATGGCATACATGATAGAGCCTATGGCTGAAGCATAGGGGATGACACTCATCTCTTCTCTATCCTTTGCCGTGGTCGGGCATTGAGTCGTACTCAATCTCACACCTTGCAACACAGGCAAGAACCCCTTCTTGGACTGATGCATATTGAACTTCTTCAATATCTTTTCAAGGTATGTGCTTTGTGAAAGACCAATGAGGCGTTTCGATCTATCTCTATAGATCTTAATACCTAATATGTAAGCAGCTTCTCCAAGGTCCTTCATTGAAAAACACTTATTCAAGTAGGCCTTGATACTTTCCAAGAGTTCTATATTATTTCCCATTATCAGCATGTCATCCACATACAGTATAAGAAATGCTATAGAGCTCCCACTCACTTTCTTGTAAATACAAGGTTCTCCATAAACCTGTACAAACCCAAACGCTTTAATCACCTCATTAAAGCGAATGTTCCAACTCCGAGATGCTTGCACCAGCCCATAGATGGAGCGCTGGAGCTTGCATACCTTGTTAGCATCTTTAGGATCGACAAAACCTTCCGGCTGCATCATATACAGTTCTTCCTTGAGGAAGCCATTAAGGAATGCCGTTTTGACGTCCATTTGCCAGATCTCATAATCATAAAATGCGGCAACTGCTAACATGATTCGGACTGACTTTAGCATCGCTACGGGTGAGAAAGTCTCATCGTAGTCAACTCCTTGAACTTGTCGATAACCCTTAGCGACAAGCCGAGCTTTATAGGCGGTGACATTACCGTCCGCGTCAGTCTTCTTCTTAAAGATCCATTTGTTTTCAATGGCTCGCTTATCATTAGGCAAGTCCACCAAAGTCCATACTTTGTTCTCATACATGGATCCTATCTCGGATTTCATGGCCTCAAGCCATTTGTTGGAATCCGGGCCCGCCATCGCTTCTTCATAGTTCGAAGGTTCACCGTTGTCCAACAACATGATCTCTAGGATAGGATTGCCGTACCACTCTGGTGCGGAACGTGTCCTGGTGGACCTTCGAATAGCAACTTGATCTGAAGTTTCATGATCATCATCATTAACTTCCTCTCTAGCCGGTGTAGGCTCCACAGAAACAACTTCCTGTGCTGCGCTACTCTCCGGTTCGAGTGGAGGTACAATTTCCTCATCAAGTTCTATTTTCCTCCCACTTACTTCTTTCGAGAGAAACTCTTTCTCGAGAAAGGATCCATTCTTGGCAACAAAGACTTTGCCTTCGGATCGTAGGTAGAAGGTATACCCAATAGTCTCCTTGGGATATCCTATGAAGACGCACCTTTCCGCTTTGGGTTCGAGCTTCTCAGGTTGAAGTTTCTTCACATAAGCATCGCATCCCCAAACTTTTAGAAACGACAGCTTAGGTTTCTTTCCAAACCACAATTCATACGGTGTCGTCTCAACGGATTTAGACGGTGCCCTATTTAAAGTGAATGCGGCAGTCTCTAATGCATATCCCCAAAATGATAGCGGTAAGTCGGTAAGAGACATCATAGATCGCACCATATCCAATAGAGTGCGATTACGACGTTCAGACACACCATTTCGCTGGGGTGTGCCGGGCGGCGTGAGTTGTGAAACAATTCCACATTTCCTAAGGTGCGTGCCAAACTCGTGACTTAAATATTCTCCGCCACGATCAGATCGTAGGCATTTTATTTTCCTGTCACGTTGATTCTCGACCTCACTCTGAAATTCCTTGAACCTTTCAAAAGTTTCAGACTTGTGTTTCATTAAGTAGACATAACCATATCTACTCAAGTCATCAGTGAGGGTGAGAACATAACGGTAGCCACCGCGAGCCTCGACGCTCATTGGACCGCATACATCGGTATGTATTATTTCCAACAAGTCAGTTGCTCGCTCCATTGTTCCGGAGAACGGAGTCTTGGTCATCTTGCCCATGAGGCATGGTTCGCATGTGTCAAATGATTCGAAATCAAGTGACTCCAAAATTCCATCAGCATGGAGCTTCTTCATGCGTTTGACACCAATATGGCCAAGACGGCAGTGCCACATGTAAGTGGGACTATCGTTATCAACTTTACACTTTTTGGTACTCACACTATGGACATGTGTAACATCACGTTCGAGATTCATCAAAAATAAACCATTGACCAGCGGGGCATGAGCATAAAACATTTCTCTCATATAAATAGAACAACCATTATTCTCGGATTTAAATGAGTAGCCATCTCGCATCAAGCGAGATCCAGATACAATGTTCATGCTCAAAGCTGGTACTAAATAACAATTATTAAGGTTTAAAACTAATCCCGAAGGTAGATGTAGAGGTAACGTGCCGACGGCGATCACATCGACCTTGGAACCATTCCCGACACGCATCGTCACCTCATCCTTGGCCAGCCTCCGCTTATTCCGCAGCTCCTGCTTGGAGTTACAAATGTGAGCAACTGCACCGGTATCAAATACCCAGGAGCTACTACGAGCGCTGGTCAAGTACACATCAATAACAAGTATATCACATATACCTTTAATGTTGCCGTCCTTCTTATCCGCTAAATACTTGGGGCAGTTCCGCTTCCAGTGACCGGTACCCTTGCAATAAAAGCACTCAGTCTCAGGCTTGGGTCCATTTTTCTTCTTCTTCCCGGCAACTTGCTTACCGGGCGCGGCAACAGCTTTGCCGTCCTTCTTGAAGTTCTTCTTACCCTTGCCTTTCTTGAAACTAGTGGTCTTATTCACCATCAACACTTGATGCTCCTTTTTGATCTCGACCTCCGCTGATTTCAGCATCGAGTACAACTCAGGAATGGACTTCTCCATACCTTGCATGTTGTAGTTCATCACAAAGCTCTTGAAGCTAGGTGGAAGCGACTGGAGGATTCTGTCAATGACCGAGTCATCCGGGATATTAACCCCCAGCTGAGTCAAGCGGCTATGTAGCCCAGACATCTTGAGGATGTGCTCACTGACAGAACTATGCTCCTCCATCTTACAGCTGAAGAACTTGTCGGAGACATCATATCTCTCGACCCGGGCATGAGCTTGAAAAACCAGTTTCAGCTCCTGGAACATCTCATATGCTCCGTGTTGCTCAAAACGCTTTTGGAGCCCCGGTTCTAGACTGTAAAGCATGCCGCATTGAACAAGGGAGTAATCATCGCAGCGTGATTGCCAAGTGTTCATAACATCTTGTTCCGCTGGGAGAACGGGTGCGTCACCTAGCGGTGCATCTAGGACATACAATCTCTTGGAAGCTATGAGGATGATCCTCAAGCTACGGACCCAGTCCGCATAGTTGCTTCCATCATCTTTCAGCTTGGTTTTCTCTAGGAACGTGTTGAAATTGAGGGTGACATTCGCGTTGGCCATTGGATCTACATCATAGATTGTAAAGACAATTTTAGACTAAGTTCATGATAATTAAGTTCATTTAATCAAATTAATGAACTCCCACTTAGACAGACATCTCTCTAGTCTTCCAAGTGATACATGATCCATGTCAACTAGCCCGTGTCCGATCATCACGTGAGACGGACTAGTCATCCATGGTGAACATCTTCATGTTGATCGTATCTTCTATACGACTCATGTTCGACCTTTCGGTCTTCCGTGTTCCGAGGCCATGTCTGTACATGCTAGGCTCGTCAAGTCAACCTAAGTGTTTCGCGTGTGTAAATCTGGCTTACACCCGTTGTATGCGAACGTTAGAACCTATCACACCCGATCATCACGTGGTGCTTCGGAACAACGATCCTTAGCAACGGTGCACAGTTAGGGTGAACACTTCTCTTGAAATTTTATTGAGAGATCATCTTATTTACTACCGTCGTTCTAAGCAAATAAGATGAAAACATGATAAACATCACATGCAATCAATATAGTGACATGATATGGCCAATATCATTTTGCTCCTATGATCTCCATCTTCGGGGCACCATGATCATCACTGTCACCGGCACGACACCATGATCTCCATCATCATGATCTCCATCATTGTGTCTTCATGAAGTTGTCTCGCCAACTATTACTTCTACTACTATGGCTAACGCTTAGCAATAAAGTAAAGTAATTACATGGCGTTTATGATTGACACGCAGGTCATACAATAAATAAGACAACTCCTATGGCTCCTGCCGGTTGTCATAATCATCGACATGCAAGTCGTGAATCCTATTACAAGAACATGATCAATTCATACATCACAATGCATCACATCACATCCTTTGGCCATATCACATCACAAGGCACATGCTGCAAAAACAAGTTAGACGTCCTCTAATTTGTAGTTGCAAGTTTTTACGTGGCTGCTATAGGTTACTAGCAAGAACGTTTCTTACCTACGTCAACACCACAACGTGATTTGCCAATTGCTATTTACCCTTCATAAGGACCCTTTTCATCGAATCCGATCCGACTAAGGTAGGAGAGACAGACACCCGCTAGCCACCTTATGCATCTAGTGCATGTCAGGCGGTGGAACCGGTCTCACGTAAGCGTACGTGTAAAGTTGGTCCGGGCCGCTTCATCCCACAATACCGCCGAATCAAGATAAGACTAGTAGCGGCAAGCAAATTAACAAACTCGACGCCCACAACTGCTTTGTGTTCTACTCGTGCATAGATTCTACGCATAGACCTAGCTCATGATGCCACTGTTGGGAGACGTAGTAGTAAATCAAAATTTTCCTACGTTCACCAAGATCTATCTATGGAGAAACCAGCAACGAGAGGGGAGAGATTGCATCTTCAT
Source organism: Hordeum marinum (assembly GCA_022496015.1). Taxonomy (NCBI): domain Eukaryota; kingdom Viridiplantae; phylum Streptophyta; class Magnoliopsida; order Poales; family Poaceae; genus Hordeum; species Hordeum marinum. The sequence goes on along the minus strand of CM039672.1, from coordinate 210,786,848 downwards.
ACCTTTGAAGATCGCTAAGCGGAAGCGTTACAAGAACGCGGTTGATGGAGTCGTACTCGCAGCGATTCAGATCGCAGTAGATCCGATCAAGTGCCGAACGGACGACACCTCCGCGTTCAACACACGTGCAGACCGGTGACGTCTCCAACACCTTGATCCAGCAAGGAGGAAGGAGAGGTTGGGGAAGGGCTCCAACAGCAGCACGACGGCGTGGTGGTGGTGGAGTAGCAAGGTATTCCGACAGGGCTTCGCCTAAGCGCTGCGGAGGAGGAAGAAGAGAGGTAGGGCTTCGCCGTGAGAGAGAGAGATCAAATCCTGTCTCAAAACATCCAAAACCTCAAGTATATATAGGAGGAGGGACGTGGATGGCTGGCTTGGCCTCTACTCCAAAGAGGAGATGGCCGGCTGAATTAAAGGGAGAGTCCACCTCCCACAAGGGAGGTGGATCTCCTCCTTTTAAATCCTTTTTGCCTTATCTCCTTATCTCCAGCCGCATGGGCCTTTAGCAAAAGTCTTTCCCAGCCCAATAAGGGCTGGCACACTTTATCTAACAGCCCATGTGGTCCTTTGGTCGTCACACCCCTCCCGGGGGTCCTCCGGCACCCTCCCGGCACTCCCGGTACACTACCGATGAGCCCGAAAACTTTCCGGTGACCAAAACTGGACTTCCTATATATCAATCTTTACCTCCGGACCATTCCGGAGCTCCTCGTGACGTCCGGGATCTCATCCGGGACTCCGAACAACCTTCGGTAATCACGTATACCTTTTCCCTATAACCCTAGCGTCATCGAACCTTAAGTGTGTAGACCCTACGGGTTCGGGAGACACGTAGACATGACCGAGACACCTCTCCGGCCAATAACCAACAGCGGGATCTGGATACCCATGTGGGCTCCCACGTACTCCACGATGATCTCATCGGATGAACCACGATGTCAGGGATTCAATCAATCCCGTATACAATTCCCTTTGTCTATCGGTATGGTACTTGCCCGAGATTCGATCGTCGGTATCGCCATACCTTGTTCAATCTCGTTACCGGCAAGTCTCTTTACTCGTTCCGTAACACATCATCCCGTGGCTAACTCCTTAGTCACATTGAGCTCATTATGATGATGTCTTACCGAGTGGGCCCAGAGATACCTCTCCGTCACACGGAGTGACAAATCCCAGTCTTGATTCGTGTCAACCCAACAGACACTTTCGGAGATACCCGTAGCGTACCTTTATAGCCACCCAGTTACGTTGTGACGTTTGGCACACCCAAAGCATTCCTACGGTATCCGGGAGTTACACAATCTCATGGTCTAAGGAAATGATACTTGACATTGAAAAGCTTTAGCATACGAACTACACGATCTTGTGCTATGCTTAGGATTGGGTCTTGTCCATCACATCATTCTCCTAATGATGTGATCCCGTTATCAACGACATCCAATGTCCATGGTCATGAAACCGTGACCATCTATTGATCAACGAGCTAGCCAACTAGAGGCTCACTAGGGACATGCGATGGTCTATGTATTCACACATGTATTACGGTTTCTGGTTAACACAATTGTAGCATGAATAATAGACAATTATCATGAACTAGGAAATACAATAATAACCATTTTATTATTGCCTCTAGGGCATATTTCCAACACATTTTCACTCAGCCCAATCTCAATCTTCGGCAGTCTCATTGGGTGAAAATGCTTGAGGACTTCAATCCAAGCATTGAGTATACTCCTGGGAAAGCAAATGTCATTGCAGACGCGCTCAGCCGTAAGGCGTACTGCAATAGTCTCATCTTGAAGCCTCTTCAGCCCGAGCTTTGTGAAGCCTTCCGCAAGCTCAACCTTTAGATGATTCCGCAAGGATTTCTTGCAAATCTTCAAGTCTCTACGACTCTGGAAGATCAGGTTCACCAAGCGTAGCTTCTTGATGCTATGGTGAAGAAAGTGAAGAAAGGTGTGGCCAAGAGCATTCCGAAGTATAAGTGCTTTCGCGTTGATGACAAAGATACCTTGTTCTTTGAGGACCGTCTTGTGGTGCCAAAAGGTGATCTCAGAAAGGTTATCATGGACGAAGCACACAATTCTCTTCTATCCATTCATCCAGGCAGTTCAAAGATGTATCAGGATCTCAAGCAAACCTTCTGGTGGACTCGCATGAAACATGAGATTGCTCAGTTCGTGAACGAGTGTGATGTTTGTCGCAGAGTGAAGGCGGAGCATCAACGTCCAGTAGGTCTTCTTTAGCCTTTGCCTATCCCATAGTGGAAATTCAATCACGTGGAGATGTATTTCGTCACTGGGTTTCCCAAGGGCAAGAGAGGCAACGATGCCATCTTTGTGGTATCGACAAGCTGTCAAAAGTTGCTCATTTCCTGTCAGTCAAAGAATCTATCTCGGCAGCTCAGCTTGCAGAGTTGTATATGTCAAGGATAGTATCTTTGCATGGTATTCCTCAGCTCATCTCTTCTGACCATGGAAGCATCTTTACTTCCAAGTTTTGGGAGTCCTTCCAGACTTCTATGAGTACCAAGATCCGTTTCAGCACTGCGTTCCATCCGCAGACAAGTGGTCAAGTTGAGAGAGTCAATCAGATCCTTGAAGATATGCTCAGAGCCTGTGTGATTTCGTTCGGCATGAAATGGGAAAACTGCCTCCCATATGCTGAATTCTCATACAACAATAGCTTTCAAGCTAGCTCAGGCAAGGCCCCTTTTGAGATTCTCTACGGCAAAAAGTGTCGTACCCCGCTTAACTGGTTTGAAACCGGTGAGCGTCAGATATTGGGCAATGACATGATCACTGAAGCAGAAGAAATGTCCCATGTCATTCGTGAGAACCTCAAAGCAGCTCAGTCCCGACAGAAAAGTTATTACGATAACAAACATCGGGATGTTTCCTTCCAAGTGGATGATCTAGTCTATCTCAGAGTCTCTCCGATGATGGGCACTTAGCGGTTTGGAATTAAAGGGAAGCTAGCTCCTCATTTTGTTGGTCCTTTCAAAGTTGTTGGCAAGAGAGGTGGTCTTGCATATCAACTAGAGCTTCCTCCAAATTTCGCAAATGTGCACGATGTCTTCCATGTTTCTCAGCTCGGGAAATGTTTCAAGACTCCTGAGCGAACCATTGACCTCCAAGACATCAATCTCCAAGAAGATCTCTCTTATCGTGAGCATCCAGTTGCAATTCTTGAAGAAATTGAGCATAAGACTCGCAACAAGTCCATCAAATTCCTCAAGGTGAAGTAGTCTCATCATTCCGACAAAGAAGCTACTTGGGAACGCGAGGAGCTTCTCCGTTCCGAATTTCCAGACTTCTTTTGTTCCTAGATCTCGGGTCGAGATCCTCTTGTAGTGTGGGAGAGTTGTGACAGCCCAAGTGCTGTCCCTACCTTAATTGGCCTATAACCTATTGTATGAACCTTGTGCCATGAGTTTAATGATGTTTTGCAACTTGTCATCCATGTGTGGTTTTGCATTCATGCATCATGCATCATTCATCCATCATAGCATTCATCTTGCCATGTTTGGTTTTCATGTGTCCTTGAATGATGTGGTGTGTGTGAGTGTTTAGATTTGGTTTGAGTGTGGGTGGAGCTCATGTGGGCAACTCCTCTTTCTTCCCCTCTCTTTTCTTTTCTACAACAACCCCATCATATGCCTTAATTCCCATGTTGTTTAATTATCAGAATTAAGTTGCTATTTTAATTATTTAAAAAATGTTCAAGAGGTAGCCCTATGTGTCTTATGGATTTAAAGTATGTTTGTTTTGATGTTTGAAGTTTGTATGTGTGTGAGTTTCAAATATCAGAGGGCTGCCTATTTTAAAATGTTTAAAATTACTTGCCCTAAAAATCAACTTAATATTTTATTTAAATAGGGCATATTATTTTCTCTACAAAAGTATTTTGTTTGCACCAGACCCCTTTTATTTTTTCTCTAGGGTTTTCCTTTGTGTTGTGTTGTTTAAAATGGAAAAACCCTTCTCTGTTTTCTGTTTGAGAGAGAGAGCAGAGTGGGCTTGCCCCAGCGTGGCCCAGCAGCTCCCGCAGGCCCAGTAGGACACACGGGCACCTGCCCCGTCTTCCTTCTCCGTCAGTGAGTGCAGAGAGAGAGGGTCGTCCGCCGTCCGCCTTTTCCATCGCCGTTGCCGTCAGCCCATGGCTATTTAGCCTCCCCTCGGCATGCATGCCCCCTCGCCTAGGGTTCCTGTCCCTCCCTCCGCCGCCATAGATCCCATCTCCTCCTCCATCTCTCTCCCTCCTCGCTTCTTTTCCTCTGTCAGGTAAGCTTTTAGAGTGCTATGAGGTTTAGAGAGTAGTCTCCGGCGACCAGCTCGTCATCTCCGTCGGCGTTGTCGTCGATCATGGCGTCCAGGAGCTTGGGGTTCGTCCCCGCGTTCGATCCCCGCTGCTAGGAGCCCTAGAGAGGCTCTGTAGCGACAACTCCATCATCGTCTTCGTCGGAGGGTTCCACTCTGCCATCTTCTTCCCCTGCTTCGACTCCGGCGCGTCTTCTTCCCCTTTGTCGACCGCTTCTCGTCCGACTCATCGTCGCCTTCCCCTCGGTGAGCAGCCAATCCCTGTAGCTCCTTCTTCCCCGTGTAGACCGCCGTTTTGTTGCCACCATCATCTGTCGCCGCTGTCCGCAAGGCGCGTGCTTGTCGCTCGCCTCCTTCCTCCTCACCGCAAGGTGAGCAGCGGAATGGAACCCCTGCTTGTCCCCTCGTGTGTGAGAGCCGTTGGCGTCGCCAGATTCGCCATGGGCTCGCCGGAATTGCTACCGGAGTTGCTCTGTCGCTGCTGTCGTGGGGGTTCAGTTTCGTTAGAGATCGCGCGTGTGTGTGTATTAGTGGGGCAGTGAGCCTCCTCTGTTAAGATCAGCGCGCGTAGTAGAGTGGTTGGGCTAGGGCAAAATGACCTGGTGGTCATGGGTTTGAATGTGAACCCTCCCCATTTTTATTTTTATTTTTATTTTTGTTTTATTTTGTTTTTCTTTCTTCCAATTGCATATGTCTGTTTAGATGCAGATTTGGGGCATGTGTAGTTGTTTTCTTTTCTTTTCTGTTGTTGTGTATGTGAGAGCATGTGCATGTGTGTTGTGAGTGTGTGTGTGTATGCTATGCATACATACATGTGTGTTTGAGTAGTTGTAGGTGCATATGCTTGTGTGTGTGTGGATGAGCACCGCCTTCTTGGGTGGCATGTTCATGAGGTTGGTGCTCATATGCCTTGGGCATATATAGAGCATGTGTGTGTGCTTGTTTGTAGGGTGTGTGGTAGAGTGTATGTGTGTGTGTGGGACTAGTGGGTTTCCCCACTTGATATGCCCCTTGTTGTTTACATGCATGTTTGTGATTGTTAGCTCATTCCATCTCTAGCTAAGTTACAATCTGGTTATGTTCATTTATGCATGTTTAATTAGAGCTATGATCCACTTATGAGAATAGGTGGTTGTTTTGCTATCTTGTTTGTGCCTTGTTGTTTCACATGATCATATGAGTATGACACATGTTTTGGGTAGAAAGAGCCAATGAATTCATTGGTGCTTTCAGATTTCACTTTTGAGCAAGTTCATAAATCTATCATTTTTAGCTGTGATGCTACTTTGTCATTTTTGCATGATTTAATCCTTGCTTGCTTTGGGGCATGTGCCAACATGGAACTGCTAATGTTTTATATCTACTATGCCATGGTATTTTTGTTTAACCTGAGAATCACCCATATAAGTGGGAACCATGTTGTTAAGTAGCCAACTTAATGTTTCTGTTTTAGCATGCTAAAAACTACCAAGTCTGAGAATCTGCTGTTATTTTTATGCCATGAAGAGTGGATGGTATCTTGAGACGTGTTGTGAATTTGAGCATGCTCAATGCTAGTGTTTTGGAGTAGATGTTGTCCACTATCATCCTGTTAATTTTCATGCCAAGAGGTGGTCTCTAACATATTTAACTACTGTTGTCAACTTGCTACTTTATTAACTCAGATTCCAGAAAACTGTTATTTTTACAAAGTCCTAGAAAACTGTTTCATCTTGTCAACTTGATAGCCTCATGCTTATTGATGTGTGCCTCCTACACAGTTTGTGTAGTTGGATAAGTTGATGTATATGTTATGTAGATTCTGTCAGTATCTTGTTTGTGGCTGTAGGGTTCCTATAGCTCAAGTTGTGGGCTGTGTAAGTTGCTATTTTGCTGTTTTGTGGCAGATTGTTTGTTTTGTTGTTTTGGGACTTGTGGGAGCTATACTCCATGGAATTGATTGATTTTTGGGTCTATTATGGTTGGTTTTGCATTGCCTAACTAGTGGCTACCTTGGAATGCCAAGAATTAGCCCATGATTTTGGTTGTCTTGTGTTTTTGCCTTCATACCTTGTCGTGAGCGTATCGTGAGAACCGTAACTCCGTTTCTTGCGTTCCTTATGCATTTCTATCGATTTTGCATGCTGCATCCATATTTGCCATATTCATGCATGTTTAAATAACTTAACATGAGGTTCTGTCCAGATTCATTAATAAACAAACTTTGCATGTGAAACATGACTAGTTTTGGATTGCCATGTTAAATTCTTATAAATGGATCATGAATCATCTTGTTTGTGCATTGCACCTTGGTTGGATGTTTATTGTTGATGTTTCTCTTGGGTAGACGTGAGTGTTGATACTGAGTACGAGGACCCAGGAGAGTACCACTACGAGGATCCCGCTACTTGTTCCACTGAAGAACCAAGAGGCAAGATGATCGTACCCGGATCCCGATATTATTTCTGCTTGCTAGTTTCTCGCTCTTATCGTTACAATTGCGCTACCTACCACTTGAATATCAGCCTCCTAGTTGCCATGAAAGCCTCTAACCCTCCACGTCCTACCAAACCTTTGATTGGCTAAGTTACCGCTGCTCAGCCCCTCTTATAGCGTTTTTAGTTGCAGGTGCAGGTTGTTCCATGTGATAACATGGATTTGGATATCACAATATTATCTGTTGTTTAATTTAATGCACATATATATCTTGGTATTGGTGGAAGGCTTGGCCTTTTGCTAGGTGTTTTTTTCCGCTGTTACCGTCATAGTTGTTGTTACCGGTGTTATGTTTTCCATATTTTGCACTCCTAACATGCTCAGGGTTGTTATGGGGACCTCCTTGTTTATTCGGTTGAGATTAAAACTTGTCTGGCAAGACCCAACATTGGTACTACATTTGCTTAGTAACTTAATAAACTTTGCATAGGGCTTTGCAACCCCGTGGATAATTAATCAACCCCCGGGCCAGTGCTCCTCATGAGTGTTGGTCCAAACTAGAGCACTGTGCGGGGCCAACCCAGGGCAACTTGGGAGATTTCTATTAGGCCACCGTACACTAGCTTATCTGTCGTGTTCTGAGAACGAGATACGCAGCTCTTATCGGGTTCGTCGACACGTCGGGTGGTCTTGCTGGATTTGTTTTACCTTATCAAGTGTCTTGCGTGTGGACTCTGACTTTCTTCGGGTTTTCTCGAGGTGTTGGAAATCCTTTGCAGTTACCTATGATGATCACGAGATCCGTGGTCGAGGCTATTCCTGCGGAGTGTGGTTATTTGTGATGGACTAGTTGGAGCACCCCTGCAGGGTTAAATCTTTTCAAGAAGCCGTGCCCGCGGTTATGTGGCAACTTGGATATTTGTTTAACACCCGGTTATAGTTAACTTGAAGTAAACTCTAATTAAAATACACCAACTATGTGAGTAACCGTGATCGTCTCTGCTCGTGAACATGATCCGAGAGAGAACACGGTGGGGTTATGATTGACGTAAGTAAGTGTTCAAGATCTCATAGAGATCATACTAGATTCGATCGCTCATCGTAGGCCACTCATATTTATTTTCATGTTACGTAAGTTAGCCACCAATATGCTTAGTGCTCCTGCAAACTAAACACACACCCATCCCACCCTTTAAGCTTGAATAGTCTCGGTACCCGGGCGCTTGATTGCTAAGTCCTTGTGGCTCACAGATTACTACAACCCTCCAGGTATAGGTACAGACGAGTACGTGCAGGATGATCTTACCTAGCTCCAGTGGGAATATGATGAGGAAAGAGGCAGGATGTACATGACTTACCTGGGCGAGTAGAGGACCATGATCGTGATCTTTGGATAGCGAGATAGTATCATTTGCATCTGTTTTATCGTTTGATTTCGTCCGTAGTCGGGCCCTGTCTTCATCTTGATGATTTGAACTCTGTGTGGAATTGTAATTTAGCATGTGGTGAGTGTGAGCCAACTTGTATACTCATCTCTTCTGTAATGTATGATGCAATGATTCTATACTTGCGAACGGCAAGATGCGCCTCTATCCCTTGCGAGGCCCTCGTGTCTTAAAATGGATAGGCGCGCATCTTGGGCGTGACACCACAATATCATCCACATACGCATGAACATTGCGTCCAATTTGACCGTGAAGACAATTCTGCACACAACGCTGGTATGTTGCCTGGGCACTCTTGAGCCCGAAAGGCATAGACACATAGCAAAAAGCACCAAGAGGCATAATGAAAGCTGTCTTCTCTTGGTCCTTGACTTCCATCTTGATCTGGTGATAACCCGAATAAGCGTCCAGGAAGCATAAGCTCTCGCAGCCTGCCGTTGCATCAATAATCTGGTCGATATGGGGGAGAGCGGACGGGTCAACTATTCAGGCCTTGTTAAGATCCGTGTAATCCACACACATACGCCACGTGCCGTTCTTCTTGAGCACTAGCATCGGGTTAGGAAGCCACTCTAGGTGAGACACTTCAATGATGAACCCTGCTGCCAGAAGCCGGGCCAGCTCTTCCCCAATAGCCTTGTGCCTTTCTTCATTGAACCGCCGAAGGAACTGCTTAACCGGCTTAAACTTAGGATCCACATTAAGATGGTGCTCAACGAACTCCCTCGGTACACCCGGCATGTTAGAATTTTTCCATGCGAAGATGTCCTGATTCTCACGGATCAATTCAAAGAGCGCGCTTTCCTATTTGGGATCCATATTGGCCCCAATAGTGAACTGTTGTGATGAGTCACCCGGAATGAAATCCACCAGCTTGGTATCATCCGCCACAAACTTGAGGGGCGGCTCAGATTCCGTGGTAGGCTTTTTGAGCGGAGTCATGTCCTCCGGGTCAACATTTTCCTTGTAGAACTTGAGCTCTGCTTCAGCACAACTTGATTCTGCGTAAGCTGCGTCTCCTTCCTCACAATCAATTGCCATCTTCCGATCACCATGCGCGGTAATCGTCCCGTTCAAACTGGGCATCTTCAGCTGTAAGTAGACATAGCAAGGCCTAGCCATGAACTTGGCGTAAGCCAGACGTCCAAACAGAGCATGATATGGACTTTTGATTTTGACCACCTCAAACCACAAGGATTCCACCCTGTAGTTGTATTCATCACCAAAAGCAACCTCCAAAGAAATCTTACCCACTGGATAAGCCGACTTTCCGGGTACCACGCCATGAAAGATTGTCAAAGAAGGCCTAAGATCCTTGTCAAACAACTTCATCCGGTGGAAAGTGCCGTAATGCAGGATATTAATGCTGTTGCTGCCGTCCATAAGTACCTTAGTAAACACGTATCCTCCCACTTGGGGGCAACTACCAAAGCCAGGTGCCTCGGGTTGTCAACACGTGGCGGGTGATCCTCTCTACTCCAAGTTATGTCATACTCTGACCACTTCAAGTATTGCGGGAGAGCCGGCGTGACTGCATTAACCGCCCACTTGCGCACCTTCTGGTCTTGCTTGTCAAGGTAGGTTGTAAAAACATGGTACTGACCTGTGCTGAGATGCTTCGGGTTACTCTGATACCCAGACTAGTTATTCTGCTGCTGATTACCGCCACCAGATTACTGATGATGTCCTCCTTGATTGCTCTGGCCCTGATAGCCGGATCCTGAGCCGCCGGCACCAAAACCAGCTCCTGACCCGCCTGGCGGGCCACCATTGTTATTATGATGCTGCCGCAAGTTGTAATCCCGAAACTACCGCACAATGCTGCAATTGCCGGCCTATCGGGCCGGCTGTGCTCTGGACAAGGTTTATTGAGCATATCTTCCAGTTTGAAAGGAGTTTTACCCTTATTAAAGGGCTGCATGAAGTTCCCGTTGCCCTTAGCACGATTGTTCCCAGCGCTGGTATTTGCCACCAATTCTGACCCGCCGTCGGGATTCTTTCATTTGTCATGGTTGCCGTTTCCAGCCGCACCCTTGTCGTTGTTACTTTTCTTACCTTGGCCTGATTTCTCCTCATCAGAGCCTGGGTCTTTCGTGTTGTCAGAGTCGGCGTACTTGGTAAGAGCCGCCATGAGTTCCCCCATGTCCTGGCACAAGCGCTTGAGCCGGCCAAGCTTCTGCTTCAACGGTATAAAGTGGCAATTCTTTTCCAGAATCAAAACTACTTGAGCCGCTGTGATCTTCTCAGATGAGTGAATGATAGTTGAGACCCGCTGGACCCAATGATGAGCTAATTCGTCCTCCTGTTGCACATAGTGATCTAAATCCGCAATCGTCATGGGCTGATTGCACGTTCCTTGGAATTTTTTGATGAACTTCGCCTTTAGATCGGCCCAGGAATTAATGGTGTTGGGTGGAAAGCCCTTCAACCACGTGTGAGCTGGCCCTTCTAGCATCATGATGAAATATTTGACACATACTGCATCGCTAACGTCTAACATCTCCATGGCCAGCTCATAGCTTTCAATCCAAGCCTCCGGAGGTAGGTCAGCAGTATAATTTCGGACCTTGCGAGGGGCCTTGAAATCCTTCGGCAGATGCTCATTCCGCAAAGCCGGTGCTAAGCACGACACCCCATAGCCTTGGAGGTTACTCCCTCTCCTACCGAGATGGAAGGTGCATCTACGGGTTCTTGATGAGCCGCTACCACCGCCAGAGCCGCTGCCTCTTGCTGTGTTCTCGCCCGATCCACCAGCGCATGAGCATCCAGATCCGACGGCCAACTCGCGGCGGGTTCCGATGTTGATCACTGCTAGAAACCTCCGGCGACTCATAACACTGGCTATAGCTGCGGCTGGGGATGGGGGTCGAATGCACGTGACTCCGGCTGTAAGTGTACTTCTCCTGCTGGGCCGCCGCCATTTGCAGGTACCCAATAGCATTCTGCACCTCTTCTGCGAAAGGCTCCTCATCTGGGATAGGGATTGTGCCAAGCTGGGTTGCTGCTGCCACCATGTTCTCCACTGTGTTGGTATAGTGATCCGCTGGCGTTGGGAAAGATACTGGTGGGGTCTGGTTCCGCTGGGGTGGATTAAGCTGCTGACGCTGAACCGTCGGCCGGCTTCTAGGTACTTCCGCTGTCCTTCCCGTTCCTGGCGTGTTGAAAAGGTTTCTGGCCTCATACTGATCTGGCAAGCGGGACTGGTGCCTCATCTGCTCAACCGCCGCTGCGGACTGCTGCTCCATCTCAAGGCGGAAAGCATCCGCCCTAAGGTGCTTCGCCTTCGCATCCATCCAATCCTTCAGCGCATTGATCTCCTGTTGGACCTCGGTCATCTGGTCCTTCAGCCTCACGATCTCCGTGTTCTAGGCCGCTTGATTTTCAACCGTGACCTCGGTTGCCATTAGGGTTGTAAGCTCGTTCATCAGATCCAGAAGAACCTGAGCCGACGGCCTACGAGCCCCCGATCCAGCCGCACCGGCACCTGTGCTGCTCGGGGCCGGCGCTGAACCCGCCATGAAGACGGCAGCATGGTTCGGCGGCTCATAATCCTTCGGCTCGTGATATTCTGCCTCAGGGTAAGGCTCGACATAGCCCTCGAGCCCACCATTGTGAAGCTGGTAATTTGATTCCGTCTCTCCGCTCGAAGATCCATCATCCGAGCACATGAGAGTTTCCTGTGACATAGAATCTTCAAGATCCATGCCCTGAGTAAAGCCGACGAAGACATGCTTCCTACTCGGGTTAGCACGGGCGGACTGCACATGTCGGGCGGGTTGCGCGTGCCGGGCCGGCTCGACGATGTCAGTGCAGATGTCCGGCCCGGGTTTAGATCCGCCAATCTTGCTGATGAAGACGTGGATCTCGCCGAAGGGAACCCGAAAACTGTACTCAACTAAGTCGGCCTCGGGGCCCCAGCCAGCGTCGTTGATGTAGAGCCGGCCACGGCGACTTTTGTTCATCCTGCCAACAGCGTACCCCTCGATCCTTGGGAGAGAGCCCTTTGATAACTCAACACCACCGAGCGCTAGCCCCACGGTGGGTGCCAACTGTCATGGTTTTGTCACGGCAGATGTCCGAAGACTTAGGTTCGAGGCCATCGCTAAGGTGGTGGACTCGAAGGGGTTGGTCGAGACGAGGGACACGAGTTTACCCAGGTTTGGCCCCTCAAGAAGAGGTAAAAGCCTACGTCCTGCTTGTGTTGTATTGATTGGAGTATCGATTACAAGGGAGCAGATTTGCTTGACCTAGTTCTCGATTTATTGGTTTCTGTCTAAGTCGCCTCAGGGTCTCGCCTTTATATAGGAGGTCGGGCCCCTAGGTTACACGAGTCCTACGCCGACTCTTACGACGTAGTCAATCCTGTCTCCAAGTCACCTTGCCATCTTGGGCAAACCGTCTCCGGGCGTCTTAACCGCCCGGGTCGTCATACCATCTTCTGTCTAGGCCTTCGTCTTGGCCCATCGTGGTAAGCCGCCATATATCCAGGCCTACGTCTTTCGGCCCGCCTCACTGGTGTTGATTATGAGTCGCCAGGTATGACTCAGCCCCACCTGGGCGGGTCTTACCATAGGGTTATATCCCCAATAGTATCCGACTTGGGGTTTGTTACCGGTCAGTAGCTCGTATGCCGTTTTACCAAGAAGCTTGTGCAAGTAAAGTCAGTTTGTGGCATGACATGCTGTTTCAACGGCTTCTGCCCAAAACTGTCTTGGCGTCTTGTATTCATCAAACATCGTTCTTGCCATCTCAATGAGCGTCCGGTTCTTCCTCTCAACAACTCCATTTTGTTAAGGTGTGTACGTAGCCGAGAACTCATGTGAGACACCTTCTTCGTCAAGAAAGGTATCCACATGGGTGTTCTTGAACTCCGATCCGTTATCGCTCCGAACCTTCTTGATCTTCACTTCAAACTGATTTTGCACTTTGCAAGCGAAGTTCTTGAAGATCCTTTGAACCTGCGACTTATCATCAAGAAAGAATACCCACGTAAATCTAGAAAAATCATCAACTATAACCAGACCATATGAATTTCCATCGAGACTTTTGTAAGCATTGGGACCAAAAAGATTCATGTGAAGTAACTCGAGTGGTCTCCTAGTAGTCATGATATTCTTAACGGGATGACCTCCACCTACTTGCTTTCCAGCTTGGCAAGCACTATAAAGTCTATGTTTGTCAAAGATAACATCTTTAACACCAAGTATATGATCACCTTTGATTAGCTTATCTAGATTGCGCATGCCTACTTGTCCAAGTCTTCTATGCCAAAGCCAACCTTTAGAAGATTCTGCAATAAGACAAGTACGAGGTTTGGATCTCTTAGTGAAATCAACAATGTATAGATCACCTCTACGGAAACGGGTCAAGACCATTTTATGACTATCTTGACGAAACACTTGGCAATCTACTTTCATGAATAACACATTAAAACCGAAGTCGGCAAGTATAAATACGAAAAGAAGATTGTAGCCAAGGGATTCTACAAGCATAAAATTTTGAATAAAGCTATCATGGGATATGGACACCTTACCAAGGCCAAGTACCTTACCCTTGGAGTTGTCTCCAAAGGTAACGTACCTTAGAGGACCTTGATTAGGCGTGATCTCTTGAAACATGTCTTTATCACCAGTCATATGATCCGTAAATCTACTGTCGAGAATCCACTCTTTTCCTCCGGACATGTAATCCTTGAAGTTTGCCATAAGACTCAGATTCTTCATGATCTTCTCATGCTCGATGTCGAACAACTCATCTTCTCCAAGATAGTCATGTTCCGCATTGTCATCATCAAGTGGGAAATCCTCATCATAAAGAACAAGAGATTCATTAGAATAGTGATCATGACAATGTTCAAGTTTATGAATGCAAATGGCTTCAAAGATACTGTTGTTGATAGTGGTGACATCTCCTTTAGCACGCATAAGATCGCGGAGTTCAAATAGGCATTTATCAAAGTTTGGATCACTAGGCCTCATTTTTACGAAAAGCAAAAGTTTTATGAAGAATTTCATCAAGATTTCCTAATGAAAGATTTGGATATCGTTTCTCTAAATCAGTCCACAAGGTATAGGCACATGCAAAGTTCTTCAATTGAGAAAGCACGAATCTTGGTAAACCTCTAACCATAAGATTGACAGTGTTTAGGTTACCAAGCATGTTAATTTCCTCTTCGTGTGTGGGATGCAATTCATCAATAGGGAGCACATAGGGGTTTTCAATATATTTAGTCAAATGGAATTTATCAAATAGATCAATCATGGCATTCTTCCATTGACTATAATACTCTCCATCAAGAATAGGCACTCTACAACTCAAACTATCTACTCTAGACACGTAGAGGCAATAATAAATTGGTTATTATCATATATCCTTGTTCATGATAATCGTTTATTATCCATGCTAGAATTGTATTGATCGGAAACTCAGATACATGTGTGGATACATAGACAACACCATGTCCCGGGTATGCCTCTAATAGACTAGCTCGTTGGTCAAAGATGGTTATGGTTTCCTAGCCATTGACATGATATGTCATTTGATAATGGGATCACATCATTAGGAGAATGATGTGATGGACAAGACCCAAACTATAAATGTAGCACATGATCGTGTCAGTTTATTGCTACAGTTTTATGCATGTCAAGTATGTGTTCCTATGACGATGAGATCATGCAACTCACTGACACCGGAGAAGTACCTTATGTGTATCAAACGTCGCAACGTAACTGGGTGACTATAAAGGTGCTCTACAGGTATCTCTAAGGGTGACTGTTGGGTTGGCATGGATCAAGACTAGGATTTTTTACTTCGTGTGACGGAGAGGTATCTCAGGGCCCACTCGGTAATACAACATCACAATAAGCCTTGCAAGCAATGTGACTAAGTGTTAGCCATGGGATCTTGTATTATGGAACGAGTAAAGAGACTTGCCAGTAACGAGATTGAACTAGGTATGGAGATGCCGACGATCGAATCTCGGGCAAGTAACATACCGAAGAACAAAGGGAACATCATACGGGATTAAATGAATCCTTGACACAGAGGTTCAACCGATAAAGATCTTCATAGAATATGTAGGAACCAATATGGGCATCTAGGTCCCGCTATTGATTGTTGACCGTAGAGTTGTCTCGGTCATGTCTACATAGTTCTCGAACCCATAGGGTCTACACACTTAAGGTTTGGTGACGTTTCGGTAGTATAGAGTTATGTATGGTGGTGACTGAAGGTTGTTCAGAGTCAGGATGAGATTCGGACGTCGCGGGGAGCTCCGTAATGGTCCGGAGGTACAGATTGATATCTAGGAAGTCCTGTTTTGGTCATCAGAAATGTTTCAGGCTCATCGATAGTGTACCGGGAGTGCCGGGAGGGTACTGGGGGACCATCGGGAGGGGTGTCTCGACCCAAAGGGCCTCATGGGCCGTGGGAGGAGTCAATCCAGCCCTTAGTGGTCTGGCCAAGCCCCCCACTAAGGCCAATGTGGCTAGGGGTGGGAAAAACCCAAAAGGTGGAGAGGTGGAAAGATTTTCCAAGTGGAAAGAAGGAATCCTACTCCTAATAGGATTGGAGTAGGATCCTCCACCTCCAATTTCGACCAAACCTTGAGGGTTTGAGGTTGCCTCCTCCCCTCCCTCCCTCCTATATATACTAGAGGATTTAGAGGGAAGAGCTAACCCTAATTGCCACGTGCTCCCTCTAATTCATCTAGATCGGTTTTCTCCTCTAGTCTAGTTCGACAGTGCTTAGGCGAAGCCCTGTCGGAATAGTTCCACCACCATCGCCGCCACACCATCGTGCTGCCGAAGAACTCATCTACCTCTCTGCTCCCTCTTGCTGGATCAAGAAGGTGGAGATCGTCATCGAGCTGTATGTGTGCTGAACGTGCAGGTGCCGTCCATTCGGTGCTAGATTGGAAGGACCATGATCAAGATCGCGAGATGATTCGTGGGACGGATCACAATGGGATTGCGGGATAGATCGTGATTGGATCACGAGATGGATTGTGATGGGATCGCGGTACGCTTGGTGATTTGGATCGCGAAGACATTCGGCAACATCAACCGCGTTTCTTAACGCTTCCCGCTTAGCGATCTACAAGGGTACGTAGATTCACTCTCCCTCTCATAGATGCTCATCACCATGGATAGATATTTGCGTGCGCGTAGGAATTTTTTTGTTTCCCATGGAACATTCCCCAACAGTGGCATCATGAGCTAGGTCTATGTGTAGATGAGATCTCGAGTAGAACACAAAGGAGTTTGTGGGCGTTGATGCTTAGATTGCTTCCTCCCTTGGTCGTGTTTTGGTTCAGCGGTATTGTGGGATGAAGCGGCCCGTCCAACCTTACTCGTACGCGTACGAGAGATCGGTTCCATCGACTGACTTGTAACTTTGTTGCACAAATATGGCTAGCGGGTGTCTGTTTCTCCTACTTTAGTTGGATCGGATTCGACAAAGGCAGTCCTTGAAGATTGAAAAGCAACTTATGTATCACCGTTGTGGTTTTTGCGTAGGTGAGAATTTCTATTGCTAGATACCCGTAGCACCCACGTAAAACTTGCAACAACAATTAGAGGACGTCTAACTTGTTTTTGCAGGGTATGTTGTGATGTGATATAGCCAATTAGATGATGAGATATATGTGATGTATGAGATGATCATGTATTGTATAGAATATCACGACTTGCATGTCGATGAGTACGGCAACTGGCAGGAGCCATAGGGTTGTCTTTAATTATTGTATGACTGTGCGTCAATCATTAAGCGCTATGTAATGCTTTACTTTATTGCTAAGCGGTAGCAATAGTAGTAGAAGCATGGTGGGCGCGACAACCCCGATGGAGACACGTTGATGTAGATCAAGATGATGAATATCATGGTGTCATGCCGGTGACGATGGATATCATGCCGGTGCTTTAAGGATGAAGATCAGAAGCAAGTTCATGGCCATATCATGTGACTTATGATTTTCATGTGATGTTAATCCTTTTATGCACCTTGTTTTGCTTAGGACGATAGTAGCATTATAAGGTGATCCCTCACTAAAATTTCAAGATAAATTGTGTTCTCCCCGAGTGTGCACCGTTGCGAAAGTTCATCGTGTCGAGACACCACGTGATGATCGAGTGTGATAGAATCTATGTTCACGTACAACGGGTGCAAGCCAGTGTTGCACGTGCAGAACACTCGGGTTAAAATTGACGAGCCTAGCATGTACAGACATGGCCTCGGAACACAAGAGATCAAATCGTCGAACACAAGTCATATAGTAGATATGATCAACATGATGATGTTCACCATTGAAACCACCTCAACTCACATGATGATCAGACTTGAGTTGGTGAATTTGATCATGTATCACTCGAATGACCGGAGGGATGTCAATTTGAGTGGGAGTTCTCAAGTAATATGATTAATTGAGCTCATTATCATGAACATAGTGAGTAGTGTATTTGCAAATTATGTTGTAGCTCATGTTGTAGCTCCCTTGAATTTTTATATGTTCCTAGAGAAATAGAGTTGAAAGATGATGGTAGCAATATTGCGGACTAGGTCCGTGATCTGAGGATTGTCCTCATTGCTGCACAAAAGGCTTATGTCCTTAATACACCGCTCGGTGCGCCACCCCCTCTAGCGTCATTTGTAGATGTTGTGAACATCTGACAGGCACGTTCTGATGACTACTTGATAGTTTAGTGTATCATGCATTACGACTTACAATTGAGGCTCCAAAACGTTTTGAACGTCACAGAACATATGAGATGTTCTAAGAGCTCAAATTGGGATCTCAGGCTCGTGCCCGTGTTGTGAGATATGAGATCTCCAACAAGATTCTTTGCCTGTAAGATGAAGGAGAATAGCTCAATTGTTGAGCATGTGCTCAGATTGTCTGGGTACTACAATCGCTTGAATCGAGTGGGAGTTAATCTTCTAGATAAGATAGTGATTGATATAGTTCTCCAAGTCACTGTCACTAAGCTACTAGAGCTTCGTGATGAACTATAAAATGCCAGGGATGGAAATAATGATCCTTGAGCTATTCGCGATGTTTAACACCGCGAAGGTAGATATCAAGAAGGAGCATCAAGTGTCGATGGTTAGTAAAACCACTAGTTTCGAAAAGGGAAATGGTAAGGAGGGAAACTTCATTGATGGCAAGTCAGTTGATGCTCCAATGAAGAAACCCAAAGTTGAACCCAAACCCGAGATTAAGTGCTTCTAACATGAGGAGAGAGGTCGCTAAAGCAGAACAACCCTAGATACTTGGTAGTTAAGAAGGCTGGCAACGTCGACATAAGTGTATTTGATATACGTGTTATTGATGTGTACCTTGCTAGTACTCCTAGTAGCACCTGGGTATTGGATACCGGTTCGATTGCTAAATGTTAGTAACTCGAAATAAAAGCTACGGAATGAACAGAGACTAGCTAAGGGTGAGGTGACGATGTGTGTTGGATATGTTTCCAAGGTTGATGTGATCAACATTGCACACTCTCTCTACCTTCGGGATTAGTGACGAACTTAAATGTTATTTGGTGTTTGCGTTGAGCATGAACGTGATTAGATCGTGTTTATTGCAAAATGGTTATTCATTTAAGTCAGAAAATAATGATTATTCTGCTTACATGAATAATACCTTCAATGGTCATGCACCCAATGAATGGTTTGTTGAATCTTGATCGTAGTAGTACACATGTTCATAACATAGATGCCAAAAGATACAAAGTTAATAATGATAATACCACATACTTGTGGCACTACCGCTAAATGTCATATTGGTGTAAAGCACATGAAGAAACTCCATGCTGATGGATCTTTGGACTCATTCGATTTGGAATCGGTTGAGACATGCAGACCATGCCTCTTGGACAAGATGACTAAAACCCTGTTTTCCGTCTTGATGGAATGGGCAAGTGAGTTATTGGAAATGATACATGTTGATGTATACAGTCCAATGAGTGTTGCAGCGCGCGGTGGATATCGCTATTTTCTTACCTTCACTGATGATTTGAGTAGATATAGTGTATATTTACTTAATGAAACACAAATCTGAATCGTTTGAAAAGTTCAAGCAAATTCAGAGTGAAGTTTAAGATCATCGTGACAAGAAGATAAAAATGTCTATGATATGATCATGGAGGTGAATATCTGAGTTACGAGTTTGGTATACAACATAATACAATGTGTAAGTTGTTTCACAACTCACACTATCTGGAACACCATAGTGTGATGGTGTGTCCGAACGTCATAGTCATGCTCTATTGGATATGGTGCATACTATGATGTCTCTTATCATTTTGCCACTATCGTTTTGGGGTTATGCATTGGAGACAACTAAATTTACTTTAAATAGGGTGCCATCTAAACCCATTGAGATGACACCGCATGAATTATGGTTTGATAGAAACCTAAGCTGTCATTTCTCAGAGTTTGAGAATGTGACACTTATGTGTGATAAGCTCGAACCCAAAGCGGAAAGTGCAACTTCATAGGATACCCTAAGAACAGTTGGGTATACCTTCTATCTCAGTTTTGAGTGCAAATTGTTTGTTGCTATAAAAGGGTCCTTTCTCGGGAAAGAGTTTCTCTCAAAAGAATTGAGTGGGAGGAAGATAGAACTTAATGAGGTTGTTGAACCTTTGTTTCATCCAGAGAGTAGTGCAACACAGAAAGTTGTTTCTGTGGAGCCTACGTTAGTTGAAGAGGAAGTTAATGATGATGATCATGGAGCTTTGGATCAAGTTACTATCGAACCTCATAGGTCGACAAGGACGCATACTACTCCTGAGTGGTACGCCAACCCTGTCTTAGAGGTCATGTTGTTGGACAACGATGAGCCTACGAGCTATGGAGAAGCAATGATGGGCCCGGATTTTGACAAATGGCTAGGAGTCATGAAATCCGAGAAAGGATCCATGTATGAAAACCAAGTATGGACTTTGGTAGACTTGCCCGTTGAACGGTAGGTCGTTGAGTACAAATGGACTTTTAAGATGAAGACAGACGCTGATGGTGAATGTCACTATCTGTAAAGCTTGACTTGTTGCAAAGAAGTTTCCGCCAAGTTTAAGGAGTTGACTACGATGAGAGCTTCTCACCTGTAGCGATGCTAAAAGTATATTGGAATTATTTTAGCAGTTGCTGCATTTTTCAATTGTGAAATTTGGCAGATGGATGTCAAAACATCGTTTCCTTCCTTGAGGAAAGGTTGTATGAGATACAATCAGAAGGTTTTGTCAGTCCTAAGGATGCTAAAAGGTGTGCAAGCTTCAGCGATGCTTCTATGAACTGAACCAAGCATCTCGGAGTTGGAATATACGCTTTGATGAGGTGATCAAAGTTTTTGAGTCTATGCAAAGTTTATGAGAAACTTGTATTTACAATAAAGTGAGTGGGAGCACTATAGAGTTTCCGATAAGCATATGTGGATGACATATTGTTGATCGGAAATGATGTAGAATTTCTAGAAAGCATAAAGGGTTGTTTGAACAGAGTTTTCCAAAGGAAGAACTAGATAAAGATACTTAATTGTTGGGCATCAAGATCTATGGAGATAGATCAAGATGTCTGATAAGACTTTCAATGAGTACATACCTTGACAAGATTTTGAAAGAGTTCAAAATGGATCAGTCAAAGAAAGAGTTCTTGCCTGACTTGTAAGGTGTGAAAAGTTGAGTGGGACTCAAAGCTCAACCACGGAAGAAGAAAGAGAACGGACGAACGTCGTCCCCTATGCCTTAGCCATAGGCTCTATATAGTATGTCATGCTGTGTACCGCACCTGTGTGTGCCTTGCCATGAGTCGGTCAAGGGGTACAAGAGTGATCCAGGAGTGGATCACTGGACAATAGTCAAGATTATCCTTAGTAACTAGAGGACTAAGGAAATAGTTCTTAATTATGAAGGTGATAAAGAGTTCATCATAAAGGGTTACATTGATGCAAGCTTTAACACCAATTCGGATAACTCTTAGTAGCAATCTGAATACCTATAGTGGAGTAGCCATTTTGAATAGCTCCAAGTGGAGCGTGGTAGCAGTGTTTACAGGATGGCATAGAGATTTGTAAAGTACACACGGATCTGAATGTCGCAGACCCATTGACTAAAACCTATTTCACATGCAAAGCATGATCGAACCCCAGAACTCATTGGGTGTGAGATTCATAACAAATCACATGGCAATGTGAGCTAGATTATTGACTCTAGTGCAAGTGGGAGACTGTTGGAAATATGCCCTAGAGGCAATAATAAATTAGTTATTATCATATTTCCTTGTTCATGATAATATTTTATTATCCATGCTAAAATTGTATTGATTGGAAACTCAGATACATGTGTGGATACATAGACAACACCATGTCCCTGGTATGCCTCTAATAGACTAGCTCGTTGATCAAATATGGTTAAGGTTTCCTAGCCATGGACATGAGAGGTCATTTGATAATGGGATCACATCATTAGGAGAATGATGTGATGGACAAGACCCAAACTATAAACGTAGCACATGATCGTGTCAGTTTATTGCTATAGTTTTCATCATGTCAAGTATCTTTTCTTATGACCATGAGATCATGCAACTCACTGACACCGGAGGAGTAACTTGTGTGTATAAAACGTTGCAACGTAACAGGGTGACTATAAAGGTGCTCTACAGGTATCTCCGAGGGTGTCTGTTGGGTTGGCATGGATCAAGACTGGGATTTGTTACTTCGTGTGACGAAGAGGTATCTCGGGGCCCACTCGGTAATACAACATCACAATAAGCCTTACAAGCAATGTGACTAAGTGTTAGCCATGAGATCTTGTATTATGGAATGAGTAAATAGACTTGCCGGTAACGGGATTGAACTAGGTATGGAGATGCCGACGATCGAATCTCGGGCAAGTAACATACCGAAGAACAAAGGGAACACCATACGGAATTAACTGAATCCTTGACATAGAGGCTCAACCAATAAAGATCTTCGTAGAATATGTAGGAACCAATATGGGCACCCAGGTCCTGCTATTGGTTATTGACCGTAGAGGTGTCTTGGTCATGTCTACATAGTTCTCGAACCCGCATGGTCTGCACACTTAAGGTTCGGTGACGTTTCGGTAGTATAGAGTTATGTATGGTGGTGAATGAAGGTTGTTCGGAGTCCTGGATGAGATACTAGACGTCACGAGGAGCTCCGGAATGTTCCGGAGGTAAATATTGATATATAGGAGGTCCTGATTTTGTCACAGGAAAGGTTTCGGGCTCATCGGTAGTGTACGGGGAGTGCTAGGAGGATACCGAGGGACAATCGACAGGGGTGTCTCGACCCAAAGGGCCTCATGGGCTGTGGGGGAGTCAAGCCAGCCCTTAGTGGGCTGGCCGAGCCCCCCCACTAAGGCCCATGTGGCTAGGGGTGGGAAAACCCCAAAAGGTGGAGAGGTGGAAAGAGTTTCCAAGTGGAATGGAGGAATCCTACTCCTAATAGGATTGGAGTAGGACTCCTCCACCTCCAATTTCGACCAAACCTTGAGGGTTTGAGGTTGCATCCTCCCCTCCCTCCCTCCTATATGTACTAGAGGATTTAGAGGGAAGAGCTAACCCTAATTTCCACGTGTTCCCTCTAATTCATCTAGATCGGTTTTCTCCTCTAGTCTAGTTCAGTGGTGCTTAGGCGAAGCCCTGCTAGAATAGTTCCACCACCATTGCCGCCACGCTGCCGAAGAACTCATCTACCTCTCCACTCCCTCTTGCTGGATCAAGAAAGCAGAGATCGTCATCGAGCTGTACGTGTGCTGAACGTGGAGGTGTCATCCGTTTGGCGCTAGATCAGAAGGACCGTGATCAAGATCGCGAGACGATTCGTGATTGGATCGCGGGACAGATCGTGATGGGATCGTGGGACAGATCGTGATTGGATCGGGAGATGGATCGTGATGGGATAACGGGACGCTTGGTGATTTGGATCGCGAAGACGTTCGACTATATCAATCGCGCTTCTTAACGCTTCCCGCTTAGCGATCTACAAGGGTATGTAGATCCACTCTCCCTCTCATACATGCTCATCACCATGGATAAATCTTTGCATGCGCGTAGGAAGTTTTTTTGTTTCCCATGCTATGTTCCCCACCAGTCTCCCACGGTTACGTACCTTCGAGGACCTTGATTAGGCGTGATCTCTTGAAACATGTCTTTATCACCAGTCATATGATCCGTACATCCACTGTCGAGAATCCACTCTTTTCCTCCTGACATGTAATCCTTGAAGTTTCCCATAAGACTCAGATTATTCATGATCTTCTGATGTTTGATGTCGAACAACTCATCTTCTCCAAGATAGTCATGTTCCGCATTGTCATCATCAAGTGGGAAATCCTCGTCATAAAGAACAAGAGATTCGTTAGAATAGTGATCATGCCAATGTTCAAGTTTATGAATGCAAATGGCTTCAAAGATAATGTTGTTGATAGTGGTGACATCTCCTTTAGCACGCATAAGATCACGAAGCTCAAATAAGAATTTATGAAAGTTTGGATCACTAGGCTTCATTTTGTGAAAAGCAATAGTTTTATGAAGAATTTCAGCAAGATTTCCTAATGAAAGATTTGGATATCGTTTCTCTAAATCAGTCAGCAAGGTATAGGCACATGCAAAGTTCTTCAATTGAGAAAGCACAAATCTTGGTAAACCTCTAACAATAAGATTGACAGTTCTTAGGTTACCAAGCATGTTAATTTCCTCTTCGTGTGTGGGATGCGATTCATCAGTAGGGAGCACATAGGGGTTTTCAATATATTTAGTCAAATGGAATTTATCAAATAGATCAATCATGGCATTCTTCCATTTACTATAGTACTCTCCATCAAGAATAGGCACTCTACAACTCAAACTCTCTACTCTAGACACGTCCATCTTCCAACACAGTGATTAAACCGAAGCAATGGAGACCAATGCTCTGATACCACTTGTAGGATCACTAGAAGAGTGTCTAGAGGGGGGTGAATAGACTACTAGCAAATTTAAAACCTAACCTTTTCCCAAGTTAATTGGTTAGCAGATTTTAACAATTTTAGCAAGTCTAGCAAATCTAATAGCCCTACACATGCATGTCTAAAATATGGCAGCGGAAAATAAAGACATAGCACATGAAGTAAAGAGATGGGATAGGTAGATCAAACACAATAGGAGACGCAAGGATTTTCCCGTGGTTCCGATAGGTGGTGCTATCGTACGTCTACGTTTATGGAGTCTTCAACCCACGGAGGGTAACGGTCACGAGAGTCCACGAAGGGCTCCACCCATAAGGGTCCATGAAGTAGCAACCTTGACTATTCCATACGGCTTCCGTCCACGAAGGAGTAGCCTCACTATGGGTAGATCTTCACGATGTAGGCGATCTCCTTTCCCTTACAAACTTCATGGTTCACTCCACAACACGAAGTAGGAGGCTCCCAAGCGACACCTAACCAATCTAGGAGGCACCACCCTCCAAAAGGTAATAGGCTCGGTAATGACGATGAACTCCTTGCTCTTGTGCTTCAAGATGACAGACTCCTCAACACACAATCACTCTCTCATAGATTTTGCTTGGTGGAAGAAATGGGATTGGTGGAAAGCAACTTGGGGAGGCTAGAAATCAAGATCCATATGGTTGGAGTGGAAGATATTGATCTCAACACAAGGGTAGGTGGTTCTCTCTCAAAAATCTGAGAGGATAGGTATGGAATAGTTCTGAGTGCTTCTCTTTGGAGTAAGTGGTGGTGGAGGGGTATATATAGGAATCCCCAAAAATCCAACCGTTACACACAATAAGTTAGACTCGGTGACACCGATGTGTTAATCTTGGTGGTACCGAAGTGACCAAAAGGTGGCAACTTTTGAATCTCACTGAGAACAATATAGGAATCTCGGTTGCACCGACAAGGTGAACAACGATCAGAATTGCCAACTCGGTGACGCCGATTCAACATTCTCGGATGGACCGAAAATGTGAACTTGCGTAACAGAAAGTTGGCAGCCCAACTCGGTGGCACCGAAAGCAGTGTCGGCTGCACCAAAGGGTTAGGGTTTGGCTGAATTTGTCTAGGGTTTAGAATCGGTGGAATCGGTATTGGAATGTTAGTTGCACCGATTTTTAATGTTTGACAATAGACTGACTTTGGTGGGAGAGCTTGTGGATGTTTTTGGTGACTATCACTTGTGCACATATGAGCATTTTGTTCACCAACAAAACCTTACCCCCTTTTAATAGTATTGGCTTTCTTATGGACTCATAAGTGATTTCTCACAAATATAAAATGTAGAATCCTCTTGCTTGAAGCTAGGCCAACCTATTTCCTTACATCATGGGGTAATTCCACCGTCTCCATGATCATTTTGCCAACTCAACTCTCCATGGACTATTATCTGAAATACACTAGATAGAGGTGTTAGTCCAAGAGACAATGTATGTTGTCATGAATTATCAAAACCACCAAGGGAGCATGTTGTGCTTTCAATCTCCCCCTTTTTTGTAATTGATGACAACATACAATCAAAGCTTCAAATAAAGATATGCATGGATGCAATGAAGACTTTGAGAAACACATGAACTCCCCTTAAATGTATGTAGTCCTTTAAAGGATAGTTGCTTTGGAATGCATGGACACACATATAGATGAAGGGATATAGGAAGTCATGTGTATCTTGACTATATGTATCAAAATATATGAATGAGATGTATCCTCATTCAAGACTTCACTCTTGCAAACAATGTGTGCAAGAAGCAAGAGATCATCTTGATCAAAGATATGATGCATATACTTACCTTAAGTTCTTGAGCATTATAGTAGTAGAGACACACTTGAGAAAACAATGTTAGGAACACAAGAGTATTCTACTAAACAAAAGCAATAGAACTCAAAGAATGCAAAGATATGGGGAACATATAAAATATGATAATCCTTAAGATTGATATGTCTCCTCCTTTAGCATTAATCTTTTATAGCTTTTCTCCCCTTAGATATGAAAGTGATAGTTCATCCTCTCCCCCTAAATCTCAGCATGTAGATATTGGGATTGGATAGGGTGATAAAAAGTAATCCTTTGTTCACTTTAGACTTTTTCAAAAATAGTTTTCTCCCCCTACATTGTTATTCTCCCCTTGTTTATATAAGTTTGAACTTTTGATATTTTTCCTCTCCCCCTAAATCAGAGCTCCCCCTTTGCATAAGAGTGTAACTCCCCCTTTAGCATGAAGCTTTGATGTTCTCCCCCTTTGGCATAAATTACAAAAAAGGTTAAGTTTAGGAGTAATGACAGGGGTCATTGACAAGGAAGGGATCCTCAAGAACAAGGGTCATTGAAAGTAGGGTTCACAGAAAAGAACTAAGGGAATCATTGAATGTAGCTTCTCTCCCTTTTGCAAATTTGTGTTTTCTTCTCTTGGGAGCTAGTGATCATTGAAAGAATTTCTCCCTCGAAGTGTTGTTTGCTCTTCTCCCCCTAATTTTTTATGATGGGGTCATCGAAGGAACAAGTACATCACAAGAACAAAAAAATTAAGAAACGCAGATTTAGAAAAGAAAAATCGGTGACTCCGGGATAAATAAATCGATGGTATCGAGATTGTGTAGTGCAGATCATCTGCAAACGGTAGAATCGAGTTATTTGTATCGGTGGCTCCGAATGAGAGACCAAGTTTCTGTTTTCATAGAGACAAAAGAAATAGCTTCAAAAAGAAAGAATGCGAAATTTTTACAAAGGACATCAAATAGATATGATTTGAGTGGTTACGAGAGATCATGCAAATAGAGAGTAATCCACACAAGATTCTTAACTAGATGATAGGCGGTGACTAGGTCACCTATATTAGAGTATATTGACTTAGGAGCCAAGCAAGAATACTTGATCATAGGTGATACTCTATGTTAAGCTCAAATGGGGTTACCATTTTTTATTAAGCACTTTAATGTCTTCATATCACTTGAGTTGCTTTATCCCATTACTTGGAGTAAATCCTTTTCAAGGATATGAGTACATACCTTTGAGTGATGTTGATGACGTTGCTCGTAGGTGAACTTGTTGAGGATGCTCGAGGTTGATGAAAATCATCTTGAATTGGGAGCAATCCGTCTTGTTCTAGTACACTAGTCACCTACAAAGGTTAGTCATGCAAGGAAGAACAATGGATATATCCAATTGACATGATATCACTTGAGATTTTGTAGCTAAGATCAAGTATGTGTGAAGGATATTTTTGTTATCTTCTTCCTTACATCATCAAGAGGGGTTGTGGATACTTGGTAATGACATGATTGGTTTTAATTGGAGTTGATGGCAATCTTGTGGAATGAAGTTCTTTCAAGTACCTACAAAAGGTTAGATGCAATACAAGGGAGCATAGAGTTCCATGGCATATGATAACGAGTTACGGGAACATGGAAATAACAAGAAAGCACATGCCCTTGCTTGCTACCGAGTGAGTCTAGCTCAAGTTTGAAGCATCAATGACGTTCAACTCACTCCTCAAGTGACAAAATGTTTTCTCATCAAGTGGCTTAGTAAAGATATCAGCCAATTGCTTGTTAGTGCGAACATGCTTAAGATTGATATTTCCTTTGGCAACATGATCACGAATGAAATGACGTCGAACTTGAATATGCTTAATTCGAGAATGTTGCATAGGATTATGTCCAATTTTAATAGCACTTTCATTGTCACAAAGTAACGGAACATTTTTGACATAAATTCCATAACCCTTAAGCATTTGTGTCATCCATAGTAATTGCACACAACAAGATCCAACAACAATATATTCAGCTTCGGTAGTAGATAGAGCTACCGAGTTTTGTTTCTTGGAGGACCAAGACACAAGAGATCTACCCAAAAATTGACAAGTACCCGAGGTGGACTTTCTATCAACCTTGTCACCGGAATAGTCCGAATCGGAATAGCCAACAAGATTAAAAGAGGTGCGCCGGAGCCGGAGCTTGAAGACGATGTCGATGGAGACAAGAGTGGGCTCCTCCGGTTGCTTGGCTCTGTGAGGAGGTCGGGGTCGATGTCGCAGTTTTTTTGGGCACAGGGATAGGGCAAGGGGGTCTTGGTGGCTATGGGGGCGATGGCAGCGAGGCGGCGATGGCTTTGGCCATGGCGACACACAGGCGAGGGAGAGGGGAGGAATGAGGGGAGAGAGGCGGGCTCGATGCAGATGACTCTGGGGTCCTCATCCCCTCCTCCAGCTAGGCTAGCAGGCACGAGGTGGCCCTAGCGCATGGCCTCACGTGTCGGGCACGCGCCCTCTCGTCCTCGTGGTGAGAGGTCAGGGACGACAGGCCATAGGGCCAGTTGGGCCAGCTGGGCTACACGCAGGTAAGTCGATAGGTTTGCTCCTTTTCCTATTTTCTTTTCTTTTCTATTTATTGCCTCTATGTTTAAAATGTTTGGGAAAAAACCCTGGAATTTATTCTGGGGTGGTAAGTATATCATTACCAAGCCCCATAATAAGTTTTAGCAATTTTGAAGAAACTAAAATACTCATAGTGCTTTTATTTGCCATTTGCAGCATCTTATCAAACTTGTTGTGAAAATGAAACACATCCCTGATATGTAGTTTCCAACATTTATCAGAAATAGTGAACATTTTTGAAGGGCATTTTGGATCCATTGAAAAATCACAACTAGTTGAAATGATTGGTTAGGTGAGGTGCTAGGGTTTGTGTTAATCCCCATTTCATGTTGAAGAAAATTAAACATGATGACATGAATGCTCACTGATTCAACTAATAAACTAATTCCAACAAATTCTAGGACAATGACACTCATCACCACTTGTGAGGGAATCATAGTTTCCATCATCCTTTCCTCACATGGGACATGCTCTATTAATGAAAATCATCACACTTTTATTTACTTACAACTCAAAAGAAAATTACAACTCGATACCTATGACAAAATATGACTCTATATGCAATATGGAAGTGATGGTGCAAGTCATAAAAGGAAACGGTGGAAGTTGCATGGCAATATATCTCGGAATGGCTATGGAAACACCATAATAGGTAGGTATGGTGGATATTTTGAGGAAGGATATATGGTGGCTGTTTTGAGGAAGGTGTTTGTTGTACCGGCAAAAGTTGCACAATACTAGAGAGGCTAGCAAAGGTGGAAGGGTGAGAGTGCGTATAATCCATGGACTCAACATTAGTCATAAAGAACTCGCATACTTATTGAAAAATATATTAGTCAATGAAGCAAAGTATTAAACGCATGCTCCTAGGGGATAGGTTGGTAGGAGTTAACCATCGCGTGAGAGTGCGCTGCCTTGAGCTTTGCCGTCACCTCGCCGTTAATTCCCGAGCCTATTTAGTCCCTCGGCGTCCGTGCCGTCCCCCCTAGGGTTTCGTGCTGTCCTCCCGTGCCGCCGCCATCTCCTCTCCCCTCCTTCCTCTCCCTTCTTCTCCTTCTTCTTCCGGTTCAGAGACAGCAGAGAGGAGTTTAGATTAGGTGCGTGGTCGTCTTCGCCATTGTCACCGCGTCGCCGGTGGCCCTTGTCACCGGTAGAGATGGCATGGAGCACGTGGGTGCTCGCCACGTTCCGTTCTCGCCGCTAGGGGTGAGGAGCACCTCCCCCGTGGGGCCGCATCACCGTCGTCCGCAAGGATCGGTCATCGCTAGCGTTTTTCTTCCCCTCCATCACCGACGCGTCTTCGCCGCCTTCGCCACGTTCGAGCATCGTCGTTTCCCCCTCGGTGAGCAGCCGACGCCGCATCCCTTCCTCCCCGTGTAGGTGATCATTGTTGCTGTTGTCATGTCACCGTCGGCAAGGTGTGGCCTTGAGGGCTCGCCGCCGCCCCCCTCATCGCAAGGCAAATGGGGGAATGAACTGCCTGGTGTTCCCCGATCCTGCCTGCAGCTCCGCATCGCCGGAGAGCCCGTGTGGTAGCCAGGATTCGTCGCCGCCATTGCTGTCGCCGTAGGTGCAACCGATGTTCGGTTTCGTCAGTAGCCGCGCGTAGTGATAGTACTAGTTGTGCTCGATGCCTCCTTTGTTGTGATCCGGAGCAGCAGCGCAGTGGTAGTGGTCGGGGGTGTCGACCGTGAGGTCTGGGGTTCGACCTCGCAGACCCCCCTTTTTGTTTTGATTTTTTTCCTTTTGTTTTTATTTTCTCTTTTATGTGTGGTATGTGTATGTGTATGTGTATGTGTATGTGTATACAGACATGATAGATGATTGTCTGTTACTTTTCTGTTTAGATATACATGTGTATGTGTAGTGCATGTGTGTGTGTGGGCTTGAATGCATATATGTGTGTGAGTGTATGTGTGTGAGTGTGGTGCTACATGCATGTGTATGTGCATATATGCACTTGTGCATATATGTGTGCACATGTGTGTGTGTGATGAGCACCCACACACATAGTGGTGTGTGTGTTCATGAGTGTGGGTGTGTCCATATGCACTTGTGCATATTTGCCATGTGTGTATGTATGTGTGGTAGTGGTGTGTAGGTTTGGGTGTGTGTGTGACAAGTGGGCCATGCCCCACTTGTCATACCCTATCTATGTTGATGTGTGTCATGTTGTTTTATTGGTGATAATCAGCTCTTTTCCTGTTATAGCAATATTGCCCAATTTGGATAGGCTCATTTATGTTCATGAGCATTTAGGGTAAGTTTTCACTTATAGGAGTGGATGATGATCTTGCTAGGTAGTTTTTGTCATGATGCTCCATGTGAATATATGGGTAAGATACATGATTTTGGGGTAGAAAAATCTCAGGAATTCACTGGTGGTATTGGTTTGGTCTTTTGAGTAAGTTTGTCAAAATGTCATTTTATCTCATAATGCCATTTTGTCATTTTTCCTATGTTTAATCCATGCATGCTATGATGTTGGTGCCAACATGAATATGGTAGTCTTTGATGAGTAGAATGCCATGGTATTTATCTTGGTCATGGTCAACTTGAAAATAAGTGGGAACCATGCTCTAAAGTAGCCACTAAAATGTTGCTGTTTTCGACCATGCCAAATATTTCCAAGTCTGAGAATCTGTTGTTATTTTTATGCCATGAAGAGGGGTTGCTATCTTGTGATATGTTGTGAATTAGCTCAAGCTCGGTGCTAGTGTTTTGAAGTATATGTTGTCTTCTAGCATCCTTTTAATTTTCATGCAATGAGGTGGTCTCTAACACCATTAGTTTCTGCTGTCAACTTGCTATCAGATTAACTCAGATTCCAGAAAACTGTTATTTTCACCAAGTCCCAGAAATCAGTTTCACCATGCCAACTTGTGAGCTTCATGCTTATTGATGGGTGCCTCCTTTTTAGATTGTGTAGTTGGATCTGTTGATAAGAATGTTATGTAGTTTTCGTCAATACCTTGTTTGTTATTGTAGGGTTCCTGTAGCTCAAGTTGTTAGCTATGAAATTTGCTATGTTGCTGTTTTGTGGCAGATTGTTTGTTTTATTGTTTTGTGTCTTGTGGGAGCTATACTCCATGGAATTGCTTGATCTTTGGCTCTATTATGGTTGGTTTTTCATTGCCTAACCAGTGGCTACCTTGGAATTCCAAGGAATAGCCCAGGTCCTTATTGTCTTGTGTTTTGCCTTCATATCTTGTCGTGAGCGTACCGTGAGAATCGTAACTCCATTTCTTACGTTCTTCATATGCACTTTTATCGTTTTTGCATGATGCATCCATATTTCCCATGTTCATGCATGTCTAAATAGCTTAACATAAGGTTTATCAAGATTCATTAATAACCAATCCTTTGCATGTGAAACATGACTAGTTAGGATTGACATGCTAAAACTCTTCGAATAAGCATGCATCATTCTTGCTTATGCATTGCACCATGGTTGTTTGTTTATTCTTGCTGTTTATTTTGGGTAGACGCGAACGTTGAACCTGAGTACGAAGAGCCAGATGAGAACAACTACGAGGATCCCGCTGCTTGTTCCACTGAAGAACCAACAGGCAAGATGATCGCAGCCGGATCCCGATACTATTTTCGCTTGCTAGTTGTCTCGCTCTTATCATTACAATTGTGCTACCTACCACTTGAATACCAGCCTCCTAATTGCCATGATAGCCTCTAAACCTCCACATCCTAGCAAACCTTTGATTGGCTAAGTTACCGCTGCTCAGCCCCTCTTATAGCGTTCTTAGTTGTAGGTGGAGGTGGTTCCATGTGATAACATGGATTTGGCATATCACAATATTATCTGTTATTTAATTAATGCACATATACATCTTGGTATTGGTGGAAGGCTTGGCCTTTTGCTAGGTGTTTTGTTCCGCTGTTACCGCCATAGTTCTTGTTACCGGTGTTATGTTTCCATAATTTGCGCTCCTAACATGCTCGGGGTTGTTATGGGGACCCCCTTGTTGATTCGGTTGAGATTAAAACTTATCTGGCAAGACCCAACTTTGGTACTACATTTTCTTAATAACTTAATAAAATTTGCATAGGGCTTTGCAACCCCGTGAATAATTAATCAACCCCCTTGGCCAGTACTCCTCATGAGTGTTGGTCAAAACTAGAGCACTGTGCGGGGCCAACCTGGGGCAACTCGAGAGATTTCTAGCAGGCCTCCATACGCGTCGCTTATCCGTCATGTCCTAAGAACGAGATACGCGGCTCTTATCGGGTTCGTCGACACGTCGAGTGGTCTTACTAGATTTGTTTTACCTTTATCGAGTGGCTTGCGTGAGGGCTCTGACTTTCTTCGGGTTATCTCAAGGTGTTGGAATTCCTTTGGAGTTGCCTAGGATGATCACGTGATCCGAGGTCGAGGCTATTCCCGCGAAGTGTGGTTAATTTGTGATGGACTAGTTGGAGCACCCCTGTAGGGTCAAATCTTTTGGAAAGCCATGCCCGCGGTTATGTGGCAACCTGGATATTTGTTTAACACCCGGTTATAGTTAACTTGAAGTAAACTCTAAATAAAATGCACCAACTGTGTGAGTAACCGTGATTGTCTCTGCTCATGAACATGATCCGAGAGAGAACACGGTGGGGTTATGATTGACGTAAGTAAGTGTTCAGGATCTCATAGAGGTCATTCTAGATTTGATCGTTCATCATAGGCCACATATTTATCTTCATGTTACGTAAGTTTAGCCACCATAAATGCTTAGTGCTGCTACAAACTATACACATACCACATACCAACCTTCAAGCTTGAATAGTCTCGCTACCCGGGCGCATGATTGCTGAGTCCTTGTGGCTCACAAAATACTACAACAATCCAGGTGCATATACAGATGAGTTCATGCAGGATGATCTGATGCAGCTCTAGTGGGAGTATGACGAGGAAAGAAGCAGCATGTACGTGACTTATCCGGATGAGTAGAGGACCATGGTCGTGATCTTCGGGACTAGCGAGATAGTATCATTTGCATCTACTTTTATCGTTTGTTTTCGTACGTAGTCGGACCCCGTCTTCATATTGATGTTTGAACCCTTGTGTGGAACTGTAATTTAGTATGTGGCGAGTGTAAGCCAACTCATATACTCATCTCTTCTGTAATGTATGATGTAATGATGCTATACTTGCGAACGACGAGATGCGCCTCTATCCCTTGCGAGGCCCCCATGCCTTACTATGGATAGGCGCACATCTTGGGCATGACACATACCCAATGATACAACCCAAATATTCATCAAAATAGGCAAACAACTCAAAGAAAACAGAATCTGTCAAAAACAAAATAGTCTGTAGTAATCTGGAAACTTCATATACTTATGTAAATCAATTTTTTTTGAAACATTAGGACAACATGGTAAATTTATATATAAATCTTGTGTAAAATTTAATACTCACTCAAGTCTCTTAAAAATTTAGAAAATTCCTGGACCGAGCGCAAAAGTTCCTATTTTTCAGCAAGATCAAATCAACAACTACCATAGATCACCCCAATGGTTTTACTTGGCTCACACACTAATTGAAACACCAAAACACACTTACTACAGAAGTAATAATGTGGGAAACACTCAAAAACATAATAAAAACACAACACAAAAATAAAATTGGGTTGCCTATAACACCCCGGACACACCCGCCGGTGGTCGTTACTCCTGGCGAGATCTAGACTGCCCCCACATATCAATACTAGTCTTTTCTGCGCACTTTGTCCTCACTCATGCGCACCCGGTCGAATGGGCTCCCGGAAAATAAGGAATTCCTTATTGATATGAGTAGTCTATGATCCCTAATAAGCCAGGCTATCACATACACCACCACTCAGAGGAACCGACGTCCTCGTCGGGCCACAGGAACGTTCCCTCCTGGCACAAACATCTGTGCTTCCAGTCCGATACATGTGTCATTCCGTGTGCCACGACGGGTCACAAACTTCATGAACAACATGACCACGCACCTGTCGGCAAACATCCGTGTAACCGCGAGGGTCGGCTCTAATACCAACTTGTAACACCCCGGACACACCCGCCGGTGGTCGTTACTCCTGGCGGGATCTAGAATGGCCCCACATATCAATACTAGTCTTTTCTGTGCACTTTGTCCTCACTCATGCGCATCCGAGACCAACTTCCCGGTCGGTCACCCATCCTAGAACTACTCCAAGCCAAGCAAGCCAAGCACGCTTAACTTGGGAGTTCTGTTCGAATGGGCTCCCGGAAAAGAAGGAATTCCTTATTGATATGAGTAGTCTATGATCCCTAATAAGCCAGGCTATCACAGCCTCCCAACAAGCGCTATTGTTTAACACCCCTAGCTAGGAAAAACACAATAGATCTAGGTATTGTCATCTTTGGTATTAGCAACCTTTGTGGGGACCTTCTCAAATCCAGGGGGTTCTTTCCTTTTTCCCACATTTGTGGAGGAAGGATCCATCTTAATATCCAAAATGTCCAATCGCTTACTGCAAAGGGTAAGCAAGTTATTCAAGTGATTTAGGTTCCCATTGATATGCTTAAGGGCTTCATGATATCGTTGCAACTCGACCGAGTGATTATGTAAATCACCCAATTTATTGAGAACTTGAACATCCTCTCGTGTGAAAGCAAAACCCTTTTTTGGTGGAGGAACCCCTAAAATCCCTTCCAAAACTTCATAAGCAGCATTTGCATCTAGCTCAATAAAATTTCCTTTTGAGGCTAAATCTAGAAGCTCTCTGTGATGCAAAGTTAATCCAATGTAAAAATTTCTAAGAAACACTTTTGCATCTCCCTTTAAACTGGAAATATGATAAAATTCCATTAGGCTATACCAGGCATCTTTCAAATATTCCCCTTGTTTTTGTTTGAAGTAAAGAACTTCAAAATCTCATGACAAGGGGGACATAGCAATGCTAGAGATAGCAACAAGAAGAACATCCTGCAGGAAAGGAAGGCAAACGAAAGAAGGTCGAACAAAAAGTCAATCTTTTTGGTATTTTCTAAAAATCGTTTTAGAAGTGGGGGGGAGAGGAAAACAAGAGGCAAATGGCAAATAATGTAAATGCAAGAGATGAGTTTGTGATGGGTACTTGGTAAGCTTGATGTGTATCCTCCTCGGCTATGACACCAGAAATTGACAAGTTGACGGGGGAGATCTTGTCTTGACTTGCTATGTATCCTTCCCAGCAATGACGCCAGATATCCTTCTTGCTACCTCTTGAGAGTGCGTTGGTTTTCCCTTTAAGAGGAAAGGGTGATGTAGCAAAGTAGATAAGTATTTCCCCCGGTTGTTGAGAACCAAGGTACCAATCCAGTAGGAGGAACAAGCAAGGCACCAATGGTTGCACCTACACAAACAATCAAACTCTTACACCCAATGCTATAAAGGGGTGGTCAATCCCTTCACGGTCATTTGCAAGGATTAGATCCGATGGTTATAGATGTAAAAAAGAACGGAAAGTAGAAGGTAAATAATTTGCAGCAAAGTATTTTTGCTATTTATAGATCTAAGAGTATATTATGGAAAGTAGACCCGGGGGCCATAGGTTTCGCTAGAGGCTTCTCTCTTGAAGGCAAATATCATAGCGGGTAAACAAATTACTGCCAAGCAATTGATAGGAAAGCGAATAGTCATGTAATTATCCAAGGCAATGATCATGCATATAGGCATCACGTCTGTGTCAAGTAGACCGAAATGATTCTGCATCTACTACTATTACTCCACACATCGACGGACTCCTGCCTGCATCTAGAGTATTAAGTTCCTGAAGAAGAGAGTAACGCATTAAGAAAGATGACATGATGTAGAGGGATAAACTCAAGAAATATGATCAAAACCCCATCTTGTTGCCCTTGATGGCAATAATACAATATGTGCCTCACTACCCCTACTATGTCACTGGGTGAGGACACCGCAAGATTGAACCCAAAACCAAGCACTTCTCCCATTGCAAGAATTACCAATCTAGTTGGCCAAACCAAACCAATAACTCAAAGAGACTTGCAAGAATATGAAATCATGCAAATAATAATTCATAGGAGATTCAAATAAGATTCATGGATAATCTAAACATAAACTTCGCAATTCATCAGATCTTGACGAACACACCACAAAAGAGGATTACATCGGCTAGATCTCCATGAAGATCATGAAGAACATGGTATTGAAGTTCAAAGAGAGAGAAGAAGCCATATAGCTACTAGCTATGGACCCATAGGTCTGCGGTGGACTACTCACGCATCATTGGAGGGGCAATGGAGTTGATGTAGATGCCCTCCGTGTTTGAAACCCCCTCCGGCAGATTACCGGAAAAGGCTCCAAGATTGGATCTCTTGGGAACGGAGGCTTTCGACGGCGGAAAAGTATTTGTGTGGCTCCCTCTGGTGTTGGGGGAATATTTGGGAATTTATAGGCCAAGAATTAGGGTTAGGAGACCTGCCGGGAGGCGACAAGCCTGCTAGGCGCGGCCAGGGGGCCCGCGCCTAGCAGACTTGTGTCTCCCTAGCACCTCCCCTGACGTGCACTCCAAGCTTAATCAATTTGTTTCCTTCCAAAAAAAAATTCCTGCCGAAGGTTTTATTCAATTTGGACTCCGTTTAATATTCCATATCTGCAAAAGTCAAAAACAAGAAAAAAACAAAAACTGGCACTAGGCTCTAGATTAATAGGTTAGTCCCAAAAATAATATAAACTAGCATATTAGTGCATATAAAACATCCAGAACAGATAATATAATAGCATGCCATCATCAAAAAAATTAGATACGTTGGAGACGTATCAATCATCCCCTAGATCAAATCTTGGTGACATATAAATTGGGAGAATTACTCTAAACTAGTGTAGCTAACTTTTGTGAGCATTACTCATTTATCTCTAGTATTGAGCCTATGAAGGTAGAAGAAGTGATTGAAGACCCGGATTGGCTGAATGCCATGCATGAAGATCTACACAACTTTGAGAGGAATGAAGTATGGACACTCGTGGAGAAGCCCAAGGATGAGGACAACATCACTGCTACAAAATGGGTGTTTCGGAACAAGCAAGAAGATGTCCAAGTAACATGCAACAAGGCATGTCTTGTTGCTCAAGGTTACACTTAAGTCGAAGGTATGGACTATGGTGAGACATATGCCCCCATTGCTAGATTTGAAGCTATTCGTATACTTCTTGCTTATGCCAATCACCATGATATTACTCTTTACCAAATGGATATTGGAAGTTCTTTTCTAAATAGTGAAATTGAGGAGGAAGTTTATGTTAAATGACCTCCCGACTTTGTGAACCCTAAGAAACCTAATCATGTTTACAAACTTCGTAAAGCTCTCTATGGTCTTAATCAAGCCCCATGAGCTTGGTACAAATGTATAAAAAAGTTTCTTCTTGAAAAGGGCTTTGAAATTGGTGAAATTGACACAACCTTGTTCACTAAAAGAGTTAACAATGAATATTTGTGTGCCAAATCTATGTGGATGATATTATCTTTGGATCTACTAACCCACATATTATTGAGAAATTGGAAGGTTGATGTCCGAGAAATATGAGATGTTTATGATGTGTGAGCTGATTTTTTTCCTTGGTTTGCAAATCAAGAAAACAAGAGAAGGAACATTTATCTCTCAAACTATGTATACAAAGGACTTGATGAAGAATTTCAACATCCAAGAATGTAAAGGTATGAAAACTCCCATGCCTACTAGCGAACATGTTGACCTCACCAAGAAGGACAACCCGGTTGATCAAAAGGTCTATAGATCAATTATCATTTTTTGCTATATCTATGTGCATCACGTCCAGATATCATGCTTACTGTGTGCATGTGTGCTAGTTATCAAGGTACTCTTAAAGAGTGTCATATTAAGGCTGTGAAAAGAATTCTGAGATACTTGATACATAGACCAAACTTTGGTAGTTTGTATCCCAAGGATCTTCTTTTAACCTTGTTGGCTATTCCGACTCAGAATATGCCGGAGATAAGGCTAATAGAAAATCTTCCTCGAGTATTTGCCAATTCATTGGTAGATATCTTGTGTCTTGGTCATCAAAGAAACAAAACTTGATATCTCTATCCACCGCCAAGGCGGAATGCATTGTCGCCGGATCATGTTCTGGGCAATTGCTATGGATGACTCAAATTCTTGAGGATTATGGCATACATGTGAAACATGTACCATTTTTATGTGACAATGAGAGTGCAATCAAGATTGCGCATAATCCCGTGCAACACTCTCGAATTAAGCATATTCAAGTTCGACATCGTATCATTCTGCCAAATGAGATATCAACCTCAAGCATGTTCATACAAACAAACAATTGGCCGATATCTTTACAAAGCCATTTGATGAGAAAGTGTTTTTTCACTTGAGGAGTGACTTGAACATCATTGATGCTCAAAAGTTGAGCTAGACTCACTCGAATGCATGCAAGGACATGATCTTACATGACTATACCTTGATACGTTTGACATGATATTATCTTATATCTTGGAAATCTATGCTCCCTTGTATTGCATATAACCTTTTGTAGGTACTTGGAAGAACTACTCTCCATAATATTGCCAACAACTCACATCAAAAGCAATTTTGTCTTGGCCAAGTATCAACAACCCTATGTTCTGATGAAGGAATAAGACAACACGAAACATATCCTTGACATACATATAATGAAAATTTCACTCTTGTCATTTGAATATATATCTTGTTCTTCCTTGGATGACTAAACTATGTAGGTGAGAAGGACCAAATAAGAAGGATCTCTCCAAATTCAAGATGAACTTCATCAACTTTGACCATCCACAACAAGTCCACCTACACTCCATGTCATCTACATCACTCCGAGGTATATGATCATATCCTTGAAGAACCTTTACTCCAAGTCATGAGTAAAACCAATTAAAGAGATATGAAAACATTAAAATGCTTAAGCGAAAAAAGGTAACCCCATTTTGAGCTTAACGTGGAGTATGAGATATGATCAAGTATTCTTGCTTGGTTCCAAAGTCAATATACTCACTACTACAAAATGGTCGAAACACGACACATCAATCAGAGAACCTTCGGTGAAACTGTGTACAATGCATGGATCACAAATGGTATAGTTCAAGCTTCGTCGCTAATGGCACGAACTGTGTGCGAAGGTGGACCATCAAATACGATTCAGAAAGTAGTGTGTGCGATCTACGACAGACAGTTTGTTCTTATGAATCCTTTGTGATTAGAGAAGATAACAGAAACGGTTAGCAAAACTACATACATGTGCGAAGTACGGCATACAGTTCACTCGGATAAATTGTGTGCGCTGATACATCAAAACACAAACGATTTGACATAACAAGATGTGTGCGATATACAACAAATAGGCGAGTAATGAGAATCGTGTGCGAACACCAGATATAGCACAGGAGATTCGTGCTAATAACCTGTGTGTGTTGTGTGGAAACGTTTGCTGGTATACAACTACCAGCGATTGTTGAAATCATCATCGACGGGTTTTGTAGTTTAGTCCATGTGTATCGTGATTTGCTCGGTCTGCACAACATCAATGTTGCGCCTACAGAACAACAACATATGTACTTATAAGAAATTGATTGCATAAACAAAAGATAACACAATGCAATTTCAAATATTGTATCACAAATATTATCAATATTACGAGGTTCAAATTCTAGCATAACGAGGCCCAAATTCAAAGATTACAAGGTACAAACTGACATTAGAAGTCAAATCCAATCTTTAGGGTCCATGGGATGAAATATTTCTGCGAACGGATCATCCACTCAGAAGTCATATACCGTCTCGATAGAATCGCTTCCGAATAATCTGTTATATGAACTATTGGGTTCTATAGTAGGTGCATCGCATGCAAATTGCAATTTTCCTATGCGAAGAACAACCAAGAACATGCTACGGAGATGGATCACAGTTCGTTACGACTAGACGCGCAGTGTCGTGCAGCGGAAGTAGAGTTGTGGCAGCACGTCCGTGAGCTCCGTATCCTCCTTGTTCCGATGTCCCTCGAACAGCTGGTCAGTTGTCCCTTGATCAGCTAGTCTACGGATCCCACATATAGGTTTGCCAGAGCGGCGCAAGTGCACCTCCTCTAACGATGTCTACGCATGCAGGAGGAACACCGTGCGGCGGACTGCTAGGTCTGGATCACACAGTCC
The DNA here is from genome assembly GCA_022496015.1 of Hordeum marinum. NCBI lineage: Eukaryota > Viridiplantae > Streptophyta > Magnoliopsida > Poales > Poaceae > Hordeum > Hordeum marinum. The sequence goes on along the minus strand of CM039672.1, from coordinate 210,746,143 downwards.
GCGGTGAGTGGAGGTGGCTAGTAACAACACATGCAAAGCCCTAATGACGGTGCCGAAGCGATCAACCAGATGGGCGTGTCGCACCTTCACTATATATATGCATCCGTTGTGGGCTCAACTCTTGGGCCTCGCACGGATCCTAAAGCCCTGTGTTCCTTCCCTTAAGCGTGCGACCCATTAGGTTCTCATTCACTTGGTCGCAAGTGAGATCACATCTGGCTCGACTAGTCGATAGCGACCTCTAGCAAAGCGTGCCAACTCCAAGTGTCCGATGAACTTGGTTAGGCGAACTTGTACTTCACACTTCTATTCCCCTTGCCACACGATATATGTTGTCGTGCTCAAGGCGTCATGGTCATCCTTGTTGTAGCACGACCTCTTTCTCATTTCGGTGAATCCGACCAACACTTCAGATTATCTCATAATCCTCATCGCACGTCAGACTTATCTAAGTCGGATCACCCGACGGGCCCAGAGTATATCTCTCCTGATCGGAGGGGCAAATCCCATCTTGCTCGACCATGTCTCGCAACATGGGTTTGGACAAGCCCAAAACCTACCTTTGGAACTACCCAGTCACAGAGTAGCGTTTGGTCGGCCCAAAGCAAGTCTATCACCATACCGAGTACATGCGCCAGCTTAGGTCTTAGAACATAGAACATATGTTGTACTAGAGACTCACAGATGACCTATTGCTGCGTCTCATAGTTGGGTTTGTCCAACTCAGATCTTATCTCGAATCGGACCCAACTACGTCAAATCTGACCAGATCTTTCTGAGTCCATATTACCCGACTAGCATCTAAGGCAACATGGTCAGTGAGACCACACCATCCATCGTGTCATACACTAGTCTAATAGGCTGTGTGTCCACACAACCCTTTCGACTAGGGACCATTGAGGACAGACATCATACAATGTATGGTCTGACAAACAAGTCACGTACTTTTTAATACATCAATGATAATGTCCAAGGACTATCTTTATTCATAAACACATTGGAAATATCATCATACTATATTGCCTCTAGGGCATATCTCCAACATGAACTTCCAAAGTGAAAATCAGCTTCTGTAGAGCCTTTTCCATTCCGCTGTAGACGCCTCCGCTAGTCAATAAACCATCCATTGTGGCGCACTAAATATAGTGCAAACCTCATTACCTTGAGAACCCTTGCTTTCTGAACATTGAAACTGGCAAATTGAATCTCTAGATTGGTCCCTCAGTACTTGTTCAAAGTAATTTCTATGAGATGGAATTCAAGGCATTCGATGGGATTGTTATATTGCGCCACCTTTTACACTCTAACTCCTGGTAGTATATGCAAACAAAGACAACATATCAGTGCTTAGATGTCGTATCGAACACAACGAGCCTCTTTAATTTGCATGATTTATAAAATAAACTAATAGATTGACATGCCATCTTCGATCGTTCATGATTAACATCTCAAAAAAATGTATAGTGCACCTTTCATTGTAATCATGGGTAAAAGTACCAACAAATTGAACTCCATTGTGGTTCAGAATTAACAGGAAAGGAACATTACCTCGATGTATAGCTTCTCTGTGCATGAAAAGCATATAAGGAACTTAACAACTTCATCTAGATTGGGGCCGATAGATTGTAGTGCCAAGATCTTCACTAGGCGCAAAGATAATGCGAGGCTTGTGGGAATCATTTCTAGATGACAGCCAAACATAGATCAACAAAAAAAATGTGACGTACAATAATAAGAATGAGAAGAAGATTGTTGTACCTGAATGGGTATGGATCCAGCTGTAACAAGTTCAGAGGATTCAACATACTAATAGCCCAACGCTGTCAATTTCGGTGCACCAATGACCCTGATTCTTGTTCGACCTTCTTTATCAAGTAAAACACATTCTTCTAGGAATGGCGCATTCTCAATGACCATATCATGAAACTCCCCAACTGACATAAATCGGATAGAGATTCGTTGCAGCGATGTGGAGGCTACTCAACCCAAACATCAACTGAAGATGAAGTTACTCGAGCGTTGTACAACCGCCGAGCTGGCGCTCCAAATCCGACTTTGAGATGCTGACGCCAATGAGATCGAGGTCTTCAGTTTAGCGTGATGAAGAGCGTGCGTGGTATTAATCTTGGAGAAAAGGCACCGCATGAACGTAGCACGGCGTAGCGTGGGCGCGAGGCGGAGGACCGACAGAGGCAGCGAGCGCCCATGTCCAGCATCAAAGTTGAGCTCCCCAAGCTGATGTAGGGTGGGGGATAAGAACCACTCGTGAAACTTGGGTTTGTGCATGCAGTTTGAACGGAAAGTGTCGATGGAAGGCGTCTGACGGGCGCAATGTGAGTGATGAGGATGTGGGACAATGTGTCCAAGCGTTTGCGATCCCTGTTGCAGAGTTCGTCATCGTCGAGGAGGTCAATGGGGGTGGAGTTCCATAGGGGGCGCCACCGCCTGGAGAGGATGGTGGTCTGCGCACTAGAATTGATGAGGAGGAGGGACATGATGGTTACCAACATCTCGTCCGGGATGTTGTTGATGAAGTCCACGGTCATCGAAGGCTTGTGTGGTTCAGCCTCCACCCGCCCCCGCTTGTTGGCTGCCTTGTCGTCCATCGAAAAAGGAGGTGATCCGCGGCGGCGTCCCAAATAGATAAGACCGGAGGAGAAGGTGTAGCACTAATGGAGAACTTGGGAAAGAATAGGGATGTGGGTGGAAGTCCTAGGTCAAAGGGCCTTATTCTCGGTGAGCCAGCTACGCCATTGCAGTGGACTACTCGCATGCATCCCTTTGAGCCAGCATGGCGGACTCCTCGCACGTGTCCCATCTAATCAAACCTGCACCCACGGCCCAGGCAGGGCCCACCTCTCATAGAGGCAGGGCCACGCTTCTACTCGATGAGCCCGTTCCCAAACGGTTTTTGAATACCATAAATCGTTTCGTGCTTGGGAACTAAAACCATCAATAAATATTGAGCTTGTTTCCTTTCACATTCCACGCGCTAATTTTGTTTGCAAATCAGTTCACACCTACCAAACCTAAACATGTTCTCACTTAGCAGATGACCAACTGTTTACTGTAGTAGTCTATAAAAACACAAACACGTACTCAAAAATTACCGCACATTCCTCACCCCGCCACCAAAAAACATGCCTTTCTTTGTTAGTCCTTTGTTCCGTCTGCCATGGCCGGTAGGAGGGGGATTAATGGGTCGAGATATAACCAGGGAAGAAAGACCAAAGCCACGGAAGCAAGCGAGAGGTCCCGCCACCGCATCGTAGAAGCGCGAGAGAGCTCTAGAGACACGGCTTTGGCCGCAACAGAGATGTCCGATGGCGCCGTGAACGCACGGGAGGATCTTTCATGGAGTGGCGATGACTCTCATAGTCACAAGCACATTCGCGAGGCGAACTGGACGATTTGGCAGTCTTTGATTCCTCAGCCAACAACGACATGCACGCTAAGATCTATAGGAAGGACGCCATGATCGATGACTTGGTGAAGCTGTTGGAGAAGAGCGACGCCTCGGTTGACAAGGCAACCGGCCTCGTGGAGAAACTTATGGAGGAGAACGATGCCAGGAAGAAACTACTCGAGATGAAAAGTGACTTGGAGGGGAGGCTGAAAGAACTCTCTAAGGAACTTTTTGAAGACTTGGTGAAGCTCTACATCGAGTGTGAGGGGCTGGTGAAGGAATCCTTGGAGCATGTGAAGGAACTTCATGCGTACGCCACGCAGGCCATCGACACTCTCGAGCGAAGAGCTCACGCCATGGCGGCAATGTGGAAGATGTTGGATGAGAGGCGACAAGAGATGTAGGTCGTGGAGGCGATGAATAAAGAGGTTGAGGAACTCCGCGCCCAACAATCCATGAAGAATTAGATAGCAGCAGGCCATATTGTTTTGTTTGTCTTCCTTCTTCAACTTCTTCCTTCTTCTTCTGCCCCTGTGTCTTTGGGGAGTTGCCACATGTGGCATTTTTTTATTACCATGCATATGTAAGGAAATTATTATCTTTGTCAGTGCTAATTTTTTTGTTATATTATTTCATTCATTTGTTCATGTATACGAGTCGAAAACACATGAAACATCAAAGTTCTCGGCTAGGCACGAAAAAAAATGATCACAAGAAATATATTCCCTCCATCCAAGCGCATTAACCACATGATAAACATCGGGTAGGACGCCATTAATTCAGAAGTTGGGAGTGAGGCGAGCGGGGGTGGGGAAGTCGAAGTATCGCTTACCAATGAACATGCGTAATAAACTCTCATGCGTCCAGTTGAGCATGCACAACAGATAGCTCTCATGCTCCTGACAAGCCTGCATGGATTAAAGCACGCACGCGCCCCGTTGAGCCTACGCAGCGGAAAGCTCGCATGCGTCCTGTCATCAACCTGCAGCTACACGCATGGCTCCCCCATATCAAGTACTCCCTCCGTTTCTTTTTAGTTATCATATAAAATTTGGTCAAATTCAAAATTTATAAAGTTTGAGCAGTTTATAGAAAAATATATAAATACTTAAAATTTAAAATCAATATTATTAGATGCATCGTTAAATTAACTTTCATACTATATAACCTTAGCGTTGTAGACATTGATATGTTTTCTGTATAAATTAATCAAACTATGTTTAGCTTGACTTTGAAAAAAATCCAATATTGGTAGTAAAAAGAAACCAGGGGGGGGTAAAAAAATGGGCATGTGGCACCAAATGGTTATCATACAAGTTTTGTATGTACAGGAATTCAATAAACCAGTATTATTAATGATTGCGGCCAAGCTATCATGCCCAAATGTTTCTAATTCATTCACATTCGTACGAAAAGGGCCCTATATAACTCAATTGATGTATAAAAAGGGCCGACTTGGTGCACTAGAGGACATGTTAAATGTAGTTTCGTCACAAAAGGTGACATGTTCCCTATCGGAACCACGAGGTCAGAGCATGTGCCTCTAGTTCAAAATTTAACCTACGCATATTAAATCCCTAAAAAACTCAATTAATGTATAAAAGGGGCCGAATCGGTGGAACGACTAATTGAATGTAGTTTCACCAACAAAGGTGATATGTTCCCTATCGAAATAACAAGGCTTCTTGAATAAGCTTTGGCTTGTAAGATGCATGTCCCAATATTTTTCCCAAATTCATCAAAAAATAAAATGCACACCGTAGATGTGTCGTGGCATGACACTGTGTAAGTGTCATGAATTCATGGCGAGCTTTGGGTTCTCTCGGACTTTGAAACCAAGGTTATCAATGTTTGTGGTCTAGTCACGACACGGAGATGTTTGTAATTCAGTGACCATCAGTGCATGGGATCTAAACATGGACCCAATGAAACAAAATGGTTTTAATCCATTTTGGTGCGCTGGAAACCGTGCTTGTAATTCAAACTTGAGTCCTTCACATTAAGTGCATTCCTAGAAAACTGAAATGTCATTTCGACCACAAAGGTGACATGTTCCATATCGAAACCACCATGATTCTCATGGGAAGCTCCAATTTGTAAGAGGTTTGTCCCAAAACTTATATGCCATGTCCTATAATTTCTGTGTCGACACACTAGTTTCAATAATTTCAGACGAGTTCCGAATTTATGGGGATTTTAAAAGCAATTTTCTCGATGTTTGCATCCTAGTCACGATGCCAAGATGTTTATAATCATTGCATGAGACCTAAACACGAACCCAAGGACATATAAATGAATTTGTAACCCATTTTGGTGCCCATGAGCATGTGCTTGTAGTTCAAATTTGAATTATGCACATTAAGTGGATATAGAAAAGCTCAATTAATGTATAAAGGGCCCAAACGATCCATGAATAATTCCACATTTTAGCATTGCACTTGTATTAGCCTATGTTGCATGTAGAAAAATATCAACGCAAGAAGAGACATGAAATGTCGTTCCCTCCACAGAGGTGACATGTTCCGTATCAAAACCACGATTGGTCTTGAGAGAAGTTTTGGTGTGCAAAAGACTTGTCCCAGATTGGACAAAAAATTATCATGTCGTATAAGTGTCGTGTCATGACATTAGGGTAAGTTTCAAGAATTTCAAACGAGTTGTGGATTTATGATGATTTAATAGACAAGTTTCTCAATTTTGTGGCCTCGTCATGACTTCGAGATGTTTGCAATCCGTTCATGTTCATTGCATGGAACCTAAACAAGGAACCCAAGGACACAAATAAGTTTTTCAACCCATTTTGGTGACACGAAGCATGTTCTTTTAGTTCAAATTTAAATTATGAACATTAAATGTCTACAAACTTGATTAGTGTGGTTTACAAAAAGCTAAACAAACCATCAATAATTTAAAGCAGTTCTATACGCCCGTTGGAAGCTCGTGCGTGTGTAAGCATGGTGTGCATGTCTCGTGCTAGCTCGAGCGTCCTTCTTTCATAGGTTATCCAATTTGTATTAAAATGATGTTCTATCCAAACAAGCTTTTCTCGTCACTCCCCCAATCGGTCTCCCACCACTCGCCCAATCGTTCTCCCAACACTCCGCCAAATCGGTTTCCCGTTGAAGCGCCTGCCCCGTCATCAACCTCCTAGACGAGAAGGACGAGCCGGAGCAGACCGGAGAGCAGGCAAAAGCGGCATCACGCCATCAAGAATGAGTAAGACATCATCATCAACCCCCATGCCACAATCGCACATGGTTTCCAATACTACCATAAATGTCTGCGATACGTATCTGGTCCCACCAGGTGCCCATTCGGGCACGCCTTTTATATGATAGGAGGCAACCGTTACCAGCAAGACGCGGCTTTCGAGCCCATAACCCATTCGAATGGAACTAGGAAGTTATGTGTGCTTTCGATGGAGTAGTCAAGGATGGGTTACCGGTTGGGAAGTTACTAGAATTCAAGGTTCATTTAGGCAGTGTGATACGATCACTATAGGCATAAATAAAATGCATGTAGTGATATGTCATTCCGGCTAAATAAATCTTAAGATCCTTGTTTTGAAAATATCCATGATTTTCTTTTGCTTCTTTTGTTGTTTCGAAAATGTCAAGGATCAAGTGTGTGTGTATGTGTATGTGTGTGTGTGTACCAATGCATGTGTGTGGACCATGTGCCCACATTGTGCAGTTTCTGATGACAAACCTATCGGTGGGCGCTTACGGTCTGCCATACCTTTTACTGACAATGCTGGAAGGTCACGGATGGGTGACGATGTGTGTGTGTGTGAGAGAGATAGAGAACCCATATGCTTGTGTGTGGACCATGTGTCTACATTGTGTGGTTTCCGATGACAAAATGATCGGTGGGCCCTTAGGGTGTGTCATGCCTTTTATCGACAATGTTGGAAGGCAAACGATTGGTAAAAGTGTGGGGGGGGGGGCACGTGTGTGTGTGTGTGAACCCATGCCTGTGTGTGGACCATGTGCCTACATTGTGCGATTTCCGACGACAAACCTATCAGCGGGTCCTTCGGGTTAGTCATGTCTTTTACTGACAATGTTCGAAGGCCAAGGATGGGTGACAGTGTGTGCGTGTGCGTGTGTGCGTGTTTGTGTGTGTATGTGTGTGTATGTGTGTGGGTGTGGGTGTGGGTGTGTGTGGGGGGGTGTGAGGGTGTGTGTGTGTGTGTGGACCATGCATGCGTCCATTGTCCGGTTTTCGATGACACGCTTATATACCGACGGGACACTATATACCATCCATTTGAGTGACAACATTGGATTGTCATACTGCTACGTGTCATGTGTGTGGGGGGTGGGTGTGGGTGTCCGGGTATACAAACAGGGGTATTTGCTTACCCCTGACTTTTGCACGGATGATAAAGCCTCCAGGCCAATGGCCTGAGCGTGCCGGGGAAAGCTACTACCACAAGTGCAAACCAAGGAAGCATCCAATACCAAGACTCCATCAGAAGAAACCTACAACAGGCCAAGCAACGCCGGCAAGATCAAAATAATAGCCCAATACAGGCCCGGAGTGCGCCAAGCACATCCCCGGTGTCTGCCGGGGACCGAGGTGCGTGCACCTTCAAGAAGACCCAACAAGCCATCCCTCGACAAGCGCGAGCCGATCGGCCACCGCTCCACAGCGTCGCAACGCCAGTCACTTGTCGATGCGGTGTCGAGCTCCCATGTGGCTAAGTGGCTCTCGCTAAGCACATGGCAACATGCTAGAAGTCATATTATGCCCCTTTATACCCCTCTAGAGGCGTGCCAAGCTGTGGTGCAATAGTTAACTAGAGAGGTGGTAGATGCTTGTCGGGGATGCACCCCCACATGCCACCTAGACTGCATTTATGGCGCTTTGTCCTAAGTGCCACAGTTAGGTCTAATAGCATTGTTAGCTATCTAATCATCAGACAATGTCTGTTTTGCCATTGTGGTTGCCCCTTGAGCTATAAAAGGTGGATATTTGTACCTTTGGACATTTGTACTCATGTAGAAGCTCCCCCAAAGGCAGCCCTTGTTGGGCTTGAGCGTTGCATGTTCTCCGTGCTCCGCTGATCAATCCACCAAAGCAGGAGTAGGGTTTTATGCTTCACAATGGCCCGAACCTATGTAAAACACCGCCGTCCCGACCAACGTGTTGTCTCACCATCTCCGCTCTTTGTGCATGTGAACTTGCCCCCGCTGAACCACAAAGGGGCTTACAACCCCATAGGTGAACGAGTGCATCATGCCCCGACATCTTTGGCGCTCCATATAGGGGAAGGAGCATCATTTGCGCGAAACTGAGATTGCGAGCAACACGTTGATCGTCGTCATCATTCCCTCCGCTGGGATCGTTGAAGGATAAGAGTAATGCCGCTCCAAGAGCTTCATCCTCTCTGGATCCAATCGCGTATCACCGCCGCTACGGTGGTGGCAACGAAGATGAGGAGCGTCGGCACTGCGGCTGATGCATCCACCATGGACAGCGCAACAACGACGTAGACTATGGCTAGGGAGGAGGCAAGCTGAGCAGCGACGCCACCCCTATTGTAGTCATTGAGCAAGCCCACCTAGTCCCAGGAACGTGCGACTTGATCCGATGAGCAAGGAAAAAGGTACACGACTATTCTTCCCTCTCCTCTCCTTCCTCGCCTGTGACCAGTTCTACGTAGCGGCGGTGCCACCAATGTAGATAAGCTTGTGTGTGGCTCGGTCCTGCATTTATCCTGTCAAGGGTAAATCCCAAGCCAAACTCTAGAGCGAATCCATTGGTCGGCACCCCCGACAAACGAACCACAACAAGGTCCCGTTCACCAACGCTCCCAACGTGTTTGTCGTTTCGGGACCGTTGGGCATGAAGGAAAGGAGGGAAGACTTGACTACTCATGTCTACTCCCCGTTTTATTTTGTTAGTTATAAGCATTTACATTAACCCGGCAGGCAAGTGCCGCAGATTATACTCATGACTAACAAATCCCCAAGTTTTTACATTTCACCCCTCTTCGTTTTCCCTTCCTTTCGTGCCAGAGGCGGGTACACACCGAGCAGCACGAAGGGAACATGTGCCAATGGATGGAGTGTGGTACACTGAATAGGGATAAACACACGCCAGGAAAGAAGGGAAGCCATGACGAAAGCTAAGTTGATATGATTATCAACTTTCATTAGAATTTAAATTTGGATATTCCCCCTAGCAACCGAATTTTCGTATGGCGAACCTAGTGCGCGATGGAACCTTACCATCTCTTTGTTTGCACCCTTGTTTCGTTTCGAGCCCGCTCAACAAAACATGCGACAGCGTGAAAGACCGTCAAGGAAAAACTCAATAGGAGCGTGTCCTTGCCAGTAGAATGCTAAGGATCTGTTCCTAAAAGCAATCATGGCAACACGTTGTTGGCGGGCAACAAAGCATGCAAAGAAAGTAACCATATGGATACCGGAAGGAAAGCAAGGGGGATAGCATATGATTACATAAAGACATCAGTTCAACAAACATCAAAGCAAAGATAGTGTGTGGTCTAATACGGGATACATATTGTGTCTTAAGTATAGGATAACACGGCGGAAGGAGTGATTCAAAGGTAACTCCGGTGATCTCCCTAGACCCTTGGGACTAAGAGGACCCTGTCAGCAAGAGGACTAGCCTTCTCCGCGGTAGCGGAGACGTCAGCACCTGACGGTAGCTTCTTGAAACCGATGGAGAAGTGAAGCTCCGGATGGAAGAAGGCAAGATTGCTTAGGACCATGAAGAGAGCCTTGCGAGCCAGCTTTCGGGATTCGTTGGTGAAATATGCGTCTCTATCGTCCTCATACGTCTTTAGCCCCTCGATCAAGCCCTTGAAGAAGAGTGTTAGCTTGACGGTTGGGACTTCATGCATGTCGATGGAGAAGGCCCGACTCTTCATGTTCATGTGTGCCATGTGTGCAGTGAGGCGCTCGACGATGTCAGTCAAGCTTCTGATCCAGAGATCACGTTGTTGGACCTGGTTCTCCAGTTTGTCTTCAGCGTCTTTTTGGAGGATTGCACATTGGCCAGGTCTGTCAGCAGCAGTTTCTCACGAGCACCGGCAGAATCAATATTCCTCTACAAGGAAGGAAGCCTGGATTTCATGTTGGAGATGGTGCCGTTGGCAGTATCAAGGTCTTGGCTCTTGGAGGAATGCTATGATTGTACCTCTTTCAGAGTGATTTGTGCCTTCCGCACATCCTCCTTAAGGGCCTCGATCGCATGGCTACACCTGGCAAGGTCCTCCGTCAGCTAGCTTAGTTGGGTCTCTAGATTGATCTTGGTGGCAGCCATAGCAGCAAGCTCATCGGACACCTTCTTCAGCTGAGCAGCACATGCCAGGGAGAGCATGTAGAGAGTAGCTTTATGGTCGTCTTCCAGCTCTTTGGTGCATTGTAGAACACGGGCCTCCATCTCCTCGTCCTTGCCATGGAGGGAAGCTTCGAGAGCCTCTTCCCAGGAGGAGATTTCCGCCTCTCTGGTGTCCAGAAGCGCTTGGCGCTCCACCAGATAGGCCTCCTTGGGTGCAACGTCCGCCTTGGCCATGGACAACGTTTCATGATGAATCTTAAGGGAATGGATGTGTTGATTGTACCACTCTTGCAGCTCATTCCCTTTGTTCTTTAGCTGTTGGTGCATGAGTCTGGCCAGGTCCCGCTGCTCTTTGACAGCCTACCACTTGAGGTTGTACCTGCTCTACACGTCCTTGATCCCAGTCGCCACGGATTCCAAGAAAACCAGGTCCTTGGCACTGCTAGTAGAATCATCAACCTCTTCAACCATTTGAAGCAGCAGCGCCAGTACCCGTTTGATTCCCTTGCCAATATCTATGTCTGCTGAGAAGGATGGGCTAGGGGTTATGGGACACATTCGAGCGGTGACCAATGCTAGTTTGTTCAAGGGTGACTGCAGGGCCGAGGCCAGAGGATAGCTCGGAGGGAAGGGCCCCATGGACTGAAGAGGAGTCTTCTCCTTGATGACTATATCTAGGCCAACTCTGCTGCCGCGGTTTGGTTTCATCCTCTTGGTGGATTCCTAAAGTTCCTTGGCAACCAACTCATGGCCCTTCACGGTAGCAATCTTTGTTGCTTCATTGGTAGTGTCCTTCCCGATATCGGCCACCTCCTCCAGCAGCTTAGGCTCTTCGAGAAGCGGAGTTGGGAACTAGAGCAATAAACAGAAAGATGGAAGTCAGAACTCAATAAGGCATGCAAGAAGAGAGAACGGGGAAAGTGAAAGCGAAGGCAAGTGGGATACACGATGGAGGTTGCTACGGAGGGGCATCCCCTTCCCCGGCGATGTCAGTTGCCGGCGTGTAGTCTGTCACCACCGTTTAAGTGACGACCTCAACATGGGCAAACTCTTAGGTGGAGGCCCTTGCCGGCAATTCCTTTGCACGGGCGACGATCGATGAGAGATCTTGGAGGGAAGGTTCCTCCTGGCGAGACTCTCCTTGACATATCCTCACATCTCCCTGTCAGGTGTAGGGAGACGCTCGTCCTCATCCCTGCCAATGGACGAGGTCTGCGCTTGGATTCCGCGAAGAGGGATGGGTCGAGGGCTAGGCATGGGATTCTCCTCCCCATCCCCTGTTAGGCTCATGCTTGCCATGGAATCTGGTCCTACCGCAGATTTGGCCCGTTTGGCTCGATGTGCAAGGGTCTCCTCATCCTCATCCCTGTCAGAATCGGTTATACAAGATCAATTAAGAAAATCAAGGACAAAAACTTTGACAAAGATTGTGATTGAATGACTCACTCCGAGGCAATGAGCATGGAGCCTAGCTCGTACGACACAGGCAGCTGAGTTGATCTGCCCCTTTTCAGAGTTGGAGGATCAGAGCTCGGTAGGGGGACCAGGACCTCCGGCAAGGGCGAGCTTGGTGGAGAAGTTGCGCTTGACGGGGGGCTGGGATCCACCCCTGTAACCCTCCATCGCTTGACGGGAGAAGCTTTGGCTTTGGAGATGTGAAGGGACTGGAGGCATACTATTTTGCGTCCGCCTCGCTTGGAGGTTGTCTTCTTCACCTTTGAGGGGCCCTACGAAGACACGAGGGCCGTTGGTTCTTCGTCGACGTGTTGGCAGAGGCGACGGACCGGTTCTGGAGCTTGTGGGCCCACTTCGAGCCCCCCTTCCTCCACCTCTGGCTCCTTCGCCTCCTCTGCCTCGACCCCCTCTTGGGTTCCTGCCGCCGCAGCTTGGGAGGCCCCGGCCCCGGCATACTCGAACCCGACAACCTCCTCATAGAAATATTTTCACTCTCCTCTTCAGAAGAGTCGTCGTTCTTGGATTCCTCCTCTTCCTCTTCTCCGAAGGCCATTCCCTTGGTGGCTCTGACATTCTTGTCCTCCGCAATCCGGGCAACAATGAATGCCCTCTCGACTATCTTGGTTGGTGCGGTTAGTTTGTCCTTTGCTCTGGTAGCTCTTTCCTTTAGGCTAGAGACCCACTCCATCTCGTTCTCCAGGGCGGGCGGCGTCCAATCAGGCTTGACCCCGGGGGCATCGCAATCAGGCATCCACTTCAGAATCTGGTTTCGGGCGGAATTGAGATGCAAGGGGACGACTACTTTCGGCAAATGGAATGGCCCAAGGTAGATGAACTTCTGATCGTACAACAAACCATGGTTGTAAACCGTCAGGTTGTTGGTAGGATCTGGGTACAATTGCATCCAATCGGCAGGACCATTCTGCTCCCATGCAAACATGTCCCTCTTTTGAAGTGGCACAATGCGGCGACAGAGGAATTCAGCCCCCGCATGTTCGATGGTCAGCTTGGCAGCTTTGAGACGGATGATCCTGTTAAGCGTTAGGCGGAGCTTGCCATTGGTGAGGCCCAATTTGCTCCAGTCGCTTCTGCAAGCGACGCATTCAGTCTGGGTCGCACAGAACTCGGGGGCTTTGTCATCCTTGATCCAGTACCAATCTCCCCTCCACTCTTCCTACTTTCTGCAATGCTGGCGATGGAGGTAACCCCAGTCTTCTTTCTTGCCCCAAGGAATCCATCTTATGTTCCCCTAGCGATGGGATTTATCTTCTATCCGGGGGACGAAGAAGTGCCTGAAGAACTCTACATTGGGGGCAACTCCAACAAAGTTCTCGCACAAGTGGGCAAAGATCGCCATGCACGCCATTGCATTGGTCATGAAGTCTAGGAGTGAAATATATACACCTCCATCCTAACCTAGAACAAATCAGAGAAGGGGGAGAGAGGCCACAGTAGAAGTACACGCAGAAGAAGCGGTACGAATCTGATGGCGTCTTCTCTTTGGGGCTGTCCGGCAGAACCTCGGGCGCTTTATGCCCCTATGTTTATCTTCACCACATATAGATGTACCTGTCGATCAAGGTATTGCCATTCAGGCTTGACGGGGAGATGACCACACCTCTCTATTGCTGCTTCTCCAGCTCTTCTGCTTTCCTCTTCCTCTCTTCGGCCACTGGGTCTACAGATGCAGGCATCTGCTTCCGCTTGATGGCGGCCGCCTTCCTCCCTATCTCTTGTGCTCTCGAGGGGGTGAATGATCTAGCAGCACTTAGTGGGCCGGAGGCAATGGCGGAAGCGGTTTTCTTGGCTTGAGGAGGAAGATGAAGGATGAAGGAACGGATGCGAATGAGCAACGCCCCTATGTGTTGCCCTTTTATTTGGAGGCCCCGCTCGGGGGCGGGTTCTTCGCTATCTTTTTAGAAAACTGCCATTTCTTTTACTCACACTTTGTACTGTCCAACGACTACTATTCCATGACCCCATGATTTGCGGTAACTACGCGGAGGGGACATGGGATGAGAGGGCAGCATTTCTTCAATGCGTGTTCGTGCACTGTTTGGGGCCTAATCGAACATGTCGAGCTACACGTATGGCTCAGGCCCGGGGGCTTCAGTCGGGGTATACAAAAGGGGTATTTGCTTACCCCTGACTTGTGCACAGACGATAAATCCTCTGGCCCAATGGCTTGAGCCTACCGGGGAAAGCTACTACCACAAATGCAAACCAAGGAAGCATCCAAGACCAAGACACCGGCAAAAGCAACCTACAATAGGCCAAGCAACGCCGGCAAGATCAATACAATACCCCAGGACAGGCCCGGAGCGCGCCAAGCACATCCCCGGTGTCTGCCGGGGACCGAGGCACATGCACCTTTAAGAAGAACCGTCAAGCCATCCCCCGGCAAGCATGAGCTGATCGGCCACCGCTCCACCGCATTGCAACGTCACTCACTTGTCGATGCGGTGTCGAGCTCCTAGGTGGCTAAGTGGCTCTCGCTAAGCACGTGGCGACATGCTGGAAGACAAATTATGCCCCCTTGACACCCGTCCAGAGGCATGTCAAGCTTTGGTGCAATAGTTAGCTAGAGCAGTGGTAAAATGTTGCTGGGGATGGACCCCCGCACGCCACCTAGACTGCATTTATGGCATTTTGTCCTAAGTTTTCAGATTTAGGTATGATAGCACTGTTAGCTATCTAATCATCAGACAATGTCTGTTTTCCATTGTGGTTGCCCCTTGAGCTGTAAAAGGAGGCCAAAGGCAGCCTAGCTAGAGATTTGAACCTTTGGACACTTGTACTCACGTAGCAGCTCCCCCGAAGGCAACCCTTACCGGGCTTGAGCGCTGCGTGTTGTTCGTGCTCCTCTGATCGATCAACCAAAGCAGGTGTAGGGTTTTATGCTTCACAGCAGCCCAAACCTAGGTAAAACACCAGTGTCCTGATCGATGTGCTGTGTCACCATCTCCGATCTTTGTGCATGTGACCTCGCCCCCCGCCAAACCTCAAAGGGGCTTACAACCCAATAGGTGATCGAGTGCATCCTGCCCCAACAGTGGGGGAGGGGAACGATATATATGTATATATATATACGTCCATAATGATCTAAGTAGTATATATATAACCAATCTTAAGGAGTATATATATATATATGTCCAGTTACCTCAGCTAGGTGTGTGCCCCATCATAGATAGTGTAAAATTCTGTATTAATTGTTGAAACACCAGACTACACCATTTTCTCATATACATTTGGCCATATGCAGGGGGATGGTCTTCTTCTAGCCCCGCTCAACTAATCTTCGACGACGCGCCAACTCATGGGACCGTGTGATCTATATACCCCTCTTATCCGAGAACAATATGTGATGGTTTGGCCATATTAAGGTATAAATTCTCTTGGTTGTCTTATGAAAATTCCGACATGCATAAATGTGAGAAAATGTTTGAACCAGATCATGTGTAGGACCCCATATATCCTCCAGCACATGGTGTAGGGGGCAACACCCTGTATTATGTTTATCATGAAACCATTTTCTATCACGTTGGACACTTTTAGGCATGCACATATGCAGCATGTGCCACACATTAAATTTGCGCATTGCGAATTTAAACATGAAAATACCATGTTCATACATATATATACTTCATCCAAACCTAATTACAAGTCTTTTTTAGATATTTCACTATGAACTACATATATATTTAGGAACGAAGGGAGTATATATTTGGGCCACTAGCGGGCGTGGTTGTGTTTTGACTCTCTCTTGCATTTTTTTGTCGTTTATCCCAAAGATGCTAATATTATGTAAAATAGCAAACAAAACCGATGAAACAACCATATGTGATTGTACCTCAAGCAGACACGAGTGTGCTACTCTAACTGTGTGCGATGCCCGTACATAGCAAAATCGTCCTTGCCTAGTGGTGCCAACCGCAAGCGTCAGCCAATGCAAAGGGGTATTGTGCACAATACAAACCCAAACCCGATAGAGACCTATAAACAATCTCAGTGGCAGCAGCTAACAGCTAATTTTTCCACTGATAGCTCGCCTACACCACTACACACACCAAATGGAACCGTTGCTCAACCATGGGGATGTGCATGGCGTCGTCCTGATAGTGTTAGATGATGATGTGATAGAGGATTCCGACGCATTGGCCGCCATAGCGGGCAATGACAAATAGGTAGCTGCCGCGACCGACGATGGTGGGATAGAGATTTTCGTCACACTGTCCTCCATGTCGGTCAAAGGTCAACCGTCATATGCCGCGACCACCGACGACGACAACGACCCCGAGTTTCAATGTCGGATGCAGATGGCCATAACTCTGTCCGTCTAAGAATCAGGCCTCGATGCGTTCCTACACAACGAGGACGAGTATCGTCTCAGTGTCGGTGAGGAACATTCTATCATATTTGCGGATGCCATCTTCAACGCGGCTAGGGATCTGAAGCGACAGAAACAACAGGAGAGTGTGAAGAGGAAGCAGAACTCAGATGTAGAGGGCAAAAGGAGGCGGCAGCTAGACAAGAAGGCGGTGAAGCAGGCCGCCAAATGACTCTCAGCCATGTTGGAGGCTAGTGTAGGCCTTGCAGGTTTGATGACAACCCTCGCAACAACGGCCATGACAACCAGGGGCGCAGCTCTAGCGAGATCTGCGCCCGTCTGTATGCCGATGGCTCACCTAGATGCCATGACATCTTCGTCAATAGGGACAGACCTGGCGAGAGGCACCGTGGTTGCTCTGGCCGAGGTAGCCCCGCTGGTCTCCGCCATGAAACCAGTGGAGCTCATCAACTTGACGAGCTCCTCTGAATACTCGTTTTGAGATGAGGAAGGTCATGATGAAGTTGGAAGCGCGACATTTGTATGCATCCACAGCATAGTGAATATTTTGTGCAGTTCATCTTCATGTAAATTGACGAATTGATTGTAAATTACTGAGCATATGAACTAATGTCAACTAATCCGCTGCAAAATAAGGCATTTTGTGTTGAATATTTGCCAAATGTTTGTGTCATCTGTTTGTGGGCATGTGGAAATTTAGGATGAATTTGACATCTATGACAGAAATTGAGGATGAACCGTGTGAGATGAACCTGCCTTGCGAAATCTCTGAAAGAGCTACCCGCCTTGAGCGATGCAAAAATTCATGGTTTCGCGACACGGATCTTTGTTACAGCCTAGAGCGTACACACTTTATTAAGTTTGGATTGTGTGCGATATTAGTTTCTCTCGCCCAGTTCATTTGCCAAAATTTAATTGGAAGCAGTATTTCAACTGCATGTCGCCCTTCCTCGTCCACCACACCAATCTATAGTAAAATTTTAGCTGCCGAGGCATTTGAACCGTCGCAATCCCTCGTCCACCACCATCTCCACCCACACCATTACTACTAAAACTTTCAGCAGCAGCGGCACATCCGCAAACACCCCCCCGTCCGCACAACACCCCTCCCCTTCCTCCCCCGCTTGAACCCTAGCTCACCCCCGCCACCGCCGCCCATCACCAACCTCAGCCGGTCTGCCCATGCCGCAAAGCTAAACAAGTTCAGGGTCCCCACCAATCCACATACACCATCGCGGCCCTAAGTTTTTAGATGAGGTCGGTGGTGTCCCTTTACCCCAGATCCCCATCCCATACTCCAGAGAGTCATAGCCTAATTCGGCCGATCACATCTCTCGTGGACCTCAAGGAGTGTACAAGCAAAAAGTGGTCTATCATGGCCTCTCTGTCGTATGCTATCGAGGTGTGCGCCATTCGCACCAACCCTTCGATCCCGAACAAACACCTCGCCACTGGAGCCGGTGAGGACGCTGCCTACGTTTCCATGCCGAAGGCTTCAATTCTGCGGGAACACGTGTTCCTGTATCTCAGGAGAGCCGGCTATGACATCAAGCTCGTCAACATCACCGGCTTCACCCGGGCCATGTCACAAGTTAAGCGGTCCACTAGCAACGCCTCTCGTTCAATCGC
Source organism: Hordeum marinum (assembly GCA_022496015.1). NCBI lineage: Eukaryota > Viridiplantae > Streptophyta > Magnoliopsida > Poales > Poaceae > Hordeum > Hordeum marinum. Next base: position 210,727,991 of record CM039672.1, on the reverse strand, counting down.
TGTCGATCTCTCCAAAGGCCCTGCCATAGATCTCCTCCGCCTCGCGGTCATGATTTGCGATCTTCTACGCCATCAAGCCCCTTTTGTCATTTCTGAAGGAAACGTTCTACCTTGGTGGCTTGGGATCCTTAGCTCCAAAGTCATATCTCATCCACCAAGATAATGGCACACACTACAGTTGTTACAAGGGGAAACATCCCATCCGTGACATCAGGGAGCGCACCCTGGGCACCTCATATCCCAAGTGGAAGGATCCCATCCATGACAAGTGAGGCAACATCCTATGAGAAAATCATACCTTTTCTAGCTAGTCATCTCATACCCATTGTTGTAGTAGCTTTTGCCATGCAATAATCATACATTGTTTAATTGAGCATTTGTCCAGTTGTCAAGCAGATGCCTTGCTTTTCTATATCTGGTTGTTAGGTTGGTTGCATTGAGTATTTGTCTAGTTTTCAATGGATATAGTTGTTGTTACAGTGAGCATGAATGCCTTGTTTCTTTTAGTTATTCACAATGTGATGATTATTATTTGCAAGTATGAACTATGTAGTACAATTTCATCAACACCACCTGTTATGCTTGGTGTTGTTAACCTATGCCCGTAACTCTTGCTTTAAACATTTATGCCTTGTTTCTCTGAATTGGGTTGCCAGGTTGTGGTTGCAGTGAGCATTTGTCTAGTTTTCAAGTAGATGCCTTGCTTTTTTGTATCTAGTTGTTAGGTTGATTGCAGTGAGCATTTCTCTAGTTTTTAAGTAGACGCCTTGCTTTTCGTTATCTCGTTATTATGTTGGTTCCATTGAGCATTTTTCCAGTATCAAATGACTGTATTTGGTTGTTATAGTGAGCATATATTCCCTGTTTATTTCAAGCAGATACCTCGTATACTTGGTTGATGTTAAGCCTGATGTACTTATCATGACTTTACATGTACTTGCACAGGACAACAATGGGAGTGGCCAACGTTTTCCACCGAGGTTCTTTTCATCCCACCGCTTATATTCCATCCGTTCTACCAAGATTTTTTGTGATGTGTCTACATATACCATCTAAAATGTATACAATATGAAATTTTGTGATGTATCCAATGAAATGGAATTTCGATTCTAGATGCAAATGTTTTTCTCTACAAACTTCGTCAAAGTAAGTAATGTTGACTTCTCAAAATGTTTATATGCAACACATTGTGGAACAGATGGAGTAATATATTACACCATTCTGCAACTACATTTTAGCTTATAATATCGGCTTCTTGCTTGTAGGTACACATGTCTTAGGTATAGATCCATTGCTGGACCCTCTTTGCGTGTGGGGTAATGAAATATTCATGAACCAACATCAAGTGAGGAAACTGAAAATTATTGTTAGGGAAAAGAGACGAATAATGCCAATTAGACTATTTCTTTACGCTCTATCCAACACAACAGTGAGTTGTAGGATGGTAACTATGAACTCTGTAGGCTTCTGTTAGTACTACCCATAATGAGTTGTCACACAACAATGTCTGAATCTTTTTCTTTTGCACTGGTTCTCAAAGCAGTTTACTCAAGATTACCTCACAAAGTACATGATTGTTGGACATGCAATCAAGGTTAAAATATATCACCGAGACTACACTGGTCATCCAGAGGTCATAATGAAGACAGTGAAGGATGGGTGGGCTATCATTAGGGGTTGGCCTAGAGTCATTCGTGCGTTAGGCATGGAGGAGGTACAATATGGGCATTCCGCTTCACCTTCTCCAACATACAAAATGTCTTTTGGCTCTCTCTTTATCGTCTTTAGTACAACCGTGCTTCCATCATTGTTTATTTGTCCCTTCTAGAGTTTTCCTTTTTTTGAGAGTTGATGCTTATGTAGTTATTGAGTATATGTACATGTGAATCAAATTATGCATCCGTTCTTAAAGCTAAACATGATTCGATATGAAATACATGAATTCCTACTTTCAAATTTAAATTATGTGAATTATGAACAAAGGTATTTAATTAGGGGCAAATCTTGCTCTGCATGCCATTACAATGAAAACAGCTTGAGAAAGCAAAACGTTTGCGATCAACTCCAACATCACACACGTTTCTCCATTCGAGGCGTGTGCGATGAATCTCATCTTCGTGCATAGTCATACGAGAAAGAACATGTGAGATTAACAACAACAACGTTTGTGCTAGTCCCCTTATCACACACGGTTTCGTATTTTGAACTGTGTATGATATCGTGCCCATCATAAATGTTGGTCAAAGAAGAATGTGTGCGATAGGCCTTCATCCGACACAGTTATTCTGGATGACACGTTTGGGAAGTATGGATCACACGTTTGGGGCGTTTTATAAATCACAAACGTTTATCAGAAACACCACGTGTGGGATATATTCAACCTTCGCATGCGGGTTTACAATGATAATCATATGCACCCTTATATCATATCATACACAGTCATAGTGGAACTAAATGTGTGTCATTGTCTCCTTATCGTACACGCTTTATAATCATGAACTATTTGCGAACCAGTGCTCATTGTAAATGGTGCTTTTTCAGAATAGCGTGTACGATTGTAGTGTGATCTCACATGAGTTGCAAGGATGAACCGTATGGAAAATACACATATCTCAAACAATTATTCGGTGACCCTCGTTTGTGATAGATGCGGACATCTCATACACATAGTTTTGCCAAACGTTTGCGCTCGTTGGCCACCATCGCCGACGGGTTTGCCATGTTGTGTGGGATGGGCCCCTATATCACCCACACATGCAAGGCGGCGGTTTAGAACTGTGTCGAGGAAATGGGTTAAAAACCATTTGTATAGCACATTGCTGCACCAGTGACTCTAACATAGGTGACCTAGTCACCGACCATCATCTAGATGAAGTGTCTTGACTGGTTCATCTTTAGTTGCATGCTTTCTTGGAACCAGTCAATCTCCATTTAGTTGGAAATTCATTGCAAATTATTTTAGAAATTATGAGATGTTTTCTAAAAAACATTTTTGTCAGCAAATGGTCAAGACCAACTTTGCCAAGTTTCTGTTTGCAATTTCATTATGTCCGAGCTAGGAAAATCGGTCTCGCTGATAATGCAGATACACTGCCAAGAGCTTCTTCGGTACCACCGACATGAATCCCTTCGTCTGTACTAATTTTACCCGGAGCCCTAATATTTCCTTATCAGTTCAACCGACACACTTTGTGTCGGAGTCACCGACTGCTATCACATAAGTTTATTGCCATTTTCTTGAAATCTGCAGTCTATGACCTCAATGACCCTTACTCTCAAGGATCCCTTACCCTCTGACCCTTTTTGGAAATTAATTCCAAAGCGGGAGAAATATCAAAGTTTATGCTTACTCAAAGGGGGGGAAATATGAAAGCTTCTGTCCCACGAGGAAATATCTATCAAGGGGGAGAAACACCACGTTCACCCTAATTAGAAACAATACATTAAGGGAGAGAGAGAGAAGACCAAATTCATACTATTAATTATAAGGAGAGAGTGCATATGATCTTATGTTAGACTTGTCTCACCCTACCTACTCCCAACATCTACATGCCAAGATTTAGGGGGAGAGGAAGACTCACAAATTCTGTACTTAGGGGAGAAAGTTCTAAAATATTCTTGGAGACATATCAATCTTAAGAAACATTATCTTCTATATGTATTCCATATCTTGGTACATTTGAACTATTTTGCATTTGGATAAGTAGAATACTCTTGTGTTTCCTAACATTGTTTTTTGAAGTGTGTTTCTACTATTAGAATGCTCAAGAACTTCAAGGTAAGTATATGTATCATATCCTTGGTCAAAATGATCTCTTGCTTTGTGCACATATTGTTTGCAAGAGTGAAGTATTGAACATGGAAACATCTCATTCACATTTATTTGATGCATATAGCCAAGGTTCACATGACTCTTCATATCCCTTTTACTATGTGTGTACTCATGCATTCCAAAGCAACTATCCTTTTAAAAGGGACCGCACACATGTAGGGGGAGCATGTCTTAGTCATGTAACTCTCAAAGCTTTCATATATCCTTCCGTATCTTAAATTGAAGCTATGATTGTATGTTGTCATTAATTCCCAAAAAGAGGGAGATTGAAAGCAAATATGCTCCCTTGGTGGTTTTGATAATTCATGATAACATACATTGTCTCGTGGACTAATTGGTTTACCTAGTCTATTTCACGTTAGGTTTCACTTGGGAGCCTCCTTCTTCGTTTGTGGAGTTGAACCATGAAGTTTGTACGGGGAAGGAGATTGCCTACTTCGTGAAGATCTACCCGTAGTGAGGCTAGTCCTTCATGGACGGAAGCCGCGATAGAATAGACGAGGTTGCTACTTCAGGGACCCTTATGGGTGGATCCCTCCATGGACTCTCACGACTGTTACCCTCTGTGGGTTGAAGTCTCCATCAGCGTGGACATATGATAGTACCACCAGTATCGGAACCATGAGAAAATCTTCGTGTCTCCAATTGTGTTTGATCTTCCTATCTCTACTCTTTATTACATGTGCTTGTTTTTACTTTCTGCTACTATACTCGTTGACTAGCTTGTGTGGGACGCATTAGACTTGTTAGAATTGATAAAATCTGCCAACCATTAAAATTCAAAAAAGGTTAGGTTTTAGTTTGTTTAGTAGTCTACTCACACACCCCTCTAGCCTCCCCTTCTCGATCCAACATATTGTCTATTTGTGCTAGACTTGTCTCACCCTACCTACTCCCAATATCTACAAGCAAAGATTCGGGGGTGGGGAAGATTTATGAATCCATATTTAGGGGTGAAAGATTTATCTGTTCTTGGAGTCATATCTGTGGTAACAAATAGGGGGAGAAATATCAATCATCAAATGCTATTTGCAATATGCCTTCCTTGTCTTGGTTTTATTGAAGTTTTTTGCATCCTTATGATAGGAATATTATTGTGTTCTCTAACCTTGTTTTCTCAAGTATATTTCTACTGTAAATATGCTCAATAACTTCAATGTAAGTATATGCATCATATCCTTGGTCAATATGATCTCTTGCTTCCTGCACAAATTGTTTGCAAGAGTGAATCTTGAACATGGAAACACCTCTTTCACACATGTTTGATGCATATAGCCAAGATACACATGACTTATCATGTCCTCTCTAGCATGTGTGTGTCCATGCATTCCAAAGCAACTACCCTTTAAAGGCATTTCACACATTTAGGGGGAGCATGTCTTAGTCATGTGTCCTTCAAAGCTATCACATATTTCTGCATATCTTAAATTGAAGCTTTGATTGTATGTTTTCATCAATTACCAAAAAGGGGGGAGACTGAAGGCACATATGCTCCCTTGGTGCTTTTGATAATTCATGACAATATACATTGTCTCTTAGACGAATTGTTCTACCTAGTTTATTTCAAACAAAGTCCACATATATGATTGGCAAAGGATTGTGATGAGAATCCCCAAGGACAGAAGAAGAAGGAAAGGGGTAGCATTGGCAAAGCTACAAGCTACAAGACTCTACATTTTCCTTTCTGTGAGAAATCACTTTTTGAGTCTGGAAAGGCAATAATATTAAAAGGGGATGAGGTAAATATGACGATCTGGTTTCTCAAGTGCTTAGCGTTCAGCCGAAAAAAATACTCATTAAATTCTCCCACAAATATTCTATTAAAATCCTAAAAGTCCAAATTATGTGCCACCAACTTTTTCCATTCGGCCCTACCGAGTTTTGCCTCAGACAAATGCCAAACCCTAGCATCTTGGTGACACCGACTTTCATTTTGGTGAAATCAAAATTAGTGACCAACTTTATGCTTAGATTGCTTCCTCCCTTGGTCGTATTTTGGTTCAGCGGGATTGTGAGATGAAGCGGCCCGGACCAACATTACTCGTACGCTTACGAGAGACCGGTTCCCTCGACGCAACTTGTTGCCTAGATGGCTTGCGGGTGACAGTTTCTCTCACTTTAGTTGGATCGGATTCGACAAAGGCAGTCCTTGAGAAGGCTGAAAAGCAAACTAGTGTATCACCGTTGTGGTTTATGCGTAGGTGAGAATTGTTCTTGCTAGATACCCGTAGCAGCCACGTAAAACATGCAACAACAATTAGAGGACATCTAACTTGTTTTTGCAGGGTATGTTGTGATATGATATGGCCAATTACATGATGTGATATATGTGATGTATGAGATGATCATGTGATGTATAGATTATCACGACTTGCATGTCGATGAATACGGCAACCGGTAGGAGCCATAGGGTTGTCTTTAATTATTGTATGACCTGCGTGTCAATCATTAAGCGCTATGTAATGCTTTACTTTATCGCTAAATGGTAGCAATAGTAGTAGAAGCATGCAGGGCGTGACAACCCCGATGGCGAAACGTTGATGGAGATCATGGTGTCATGCCGGTGACGATGGAGATCATGCCGGCGCTTTCTAGATGGAGATCAAAAGCACAAGTTCATGGCCATATCATGTCACTTATGATTTGCATGCGATGTTAATCCTTTTTATGCACCTTGTTTTGCTTAGGACGACGGTAGCATTATAAGGTGATCCCTCACTTAATTTCAAGATAAATTGTGTTCTCCCCGAGTGTGCACCGTTGCGAAAGTTCGTCGTGTTGAGACACCACGTGATGATCGGGTGTGTTAGACTCTACGTTCACATACAACGGGTGCAAGCCAGTGTTGCACATGTAGAACACTCGGGTTAAACTTGATGAGCCTAGCATGTACAGACATGGCCTCGGAACACAAGAGACCGAAAGGTCGAACATGAGTCATATAGTAGATATGATCAACATGATGATGTTCACCATTGCAGCCACCTCAACTCACGTGATGATCGGACTTGAGTTGGTGAATTTGGATCATGTATCACTCGAATGATCGGAAGGATGTCAATTTGAGTGGGAGTTCTTAAGTAATATGATTAATTGAACTCATTATCATGAACATAGTCAATAGTGTCTTTGCAAATTATGTTGTAGATTACCAGCTCGCGCTGTAGCTCCCTTAAATTTTTATATGTTCCTAGAGAAATAGAGTTGAAAGATGTTGGTAGCAATATTGCGGACTGGGTCCGTGATCTGAGGATTGTTCTCATTGCTGCACAGAAGGCTTATGTCCTTAATGCACCGCTCGGCCCTCTAGCGTCGTCTATAGATGTTGTGAACATCTGACAAGCACGTTTCGATGACTACTTGATAGTTTAGTGCGTCATGCATTACAGCTTAGAATTGAGGCTCCGAAATGTTTTGAACGTCACGGAACATATGAGATGTTCTAGGAGCAGAGATTGTGATCTCAGGCTCGTGCCTGTGTTGCGAGATATGAGATCTCCAACAAGATTCTTTGCCTGTAAGATGAAGGAGAATAGCTCAATCGTTGAGCATGTACTCAGATTGCCTGGGTACTACGATCACTTGAATCAAGTGGGAGTTGATCTTCCAGATAAGATAGTGATTGATATAGTTCTCCAAGTCACTGTCACTAAAGCTACTAGAACTTAGTGATGAACTATAATACACCAGGGATAGAAGTATTGATCCCTGAGCTGTTCGCGATGTTTGACACCGCGAAGGTAGAAATCAAGAAGGAGCGTCAAGTGTTGATGGTTGATCAAACCACTAGTTTCGAGAAGGGCAAGAGCAAGGAGGGAAACTTCATGGATAGCAAGTCAGTTGCTGCTCCAGTGAAGCAACCCAAAGTTGAACTCAAACCCGAGACTTAGTGCTTCTGTTATGAGGTGAGCGGTCGCTGAAGCGGAACAACCCTAGATACTTGTTAGATAAGAAGGCTGGCAACATTAATAGAAGTATATTTGATATACGAGTTATTAATGTGTACCTTGCTAGTGCTCTTAGTAGCACCTAGGTATTGGATACCGGTTCGGTTGCTAAATGTTAGTAACTCGAAATAAAAGCTACGGAATAAACGAAGAACTAGCAAAGGGTGAGGTGACGATATGTGTTGGAAGTGTTTCCAAGGTTGATGTGATCAACATCGCACGCTCTCTCTACCTTCAGGATTAGTGACAAACCTAAATAAATGTTATTTGGTGTTTTGCATTGAGCATGAACATGATTAGATCATGTTTATTGCAATACAGTTATTCATTTAAGTTAGAGAATAATGGTTATTCTGTTTACATGAATAATACCTTCAATGGTCATGCACCCAGTGAGAATGGTTTGTTGAAATCTTGATCGTAGTAGTACACATGTTCATAACATTGATGTCAAAAGATACAAAGTTAATAATGATAGTACCACACACTTGTGGCACTGCCGCTAAATGTCATATTGGTATAAAGCGCATGTAGAAACTCCATGCTGATGGATATTTGGACTCATTCGATTTCGAATCGGTTGAGACATGCGAACCATGCCTCTTGGGCAAGATGACTAAAGGACCCCGTTGGATGGAGCGGGCAAGTGATTCATTGGAAATGATACATGTTGATGTATGCAATCTAGTGAGTCTTGTAGCGTGCAGTGGATATCGTTATTTTCTTACCTTCACTGATGATTTGAGTAGATATAGTGTATATTTACTTAATGAAACTCAAGTCTGAATCGTTTGAAAGGTTCAAGCAAATTCAGAGTGAAGTTTAAAGATCATCGTGACAAGAAGATAAAAATGACCGCGATATGATCGTGGAGGTGAATATTTGAGTTACGAGTTTGGCATACAACTTAAGACAATGTGAAATTTGTTTCACAACTAACGCCACCTGGAACACCATGGTGTGATGGTGTGTCCGAACATCATAGTCATGCTCTATTGATATAGTACATACTGTGATGTCTCTTATCGTTTTACTACTATAATTTTTGGGGTTATGCATTAGAGACAACTACATTCACTTTAAATAGGGCATCATCTAAATCCGTTGAGATGACACCGTGTGAATTATGGTTTGATAGAAACCAAAGCTATCATTTCTTAATATTTGGGGCTGTGACACTTGTGTGGAAAATGTTTTCACCTAATGAGGTCGAACCCAAGGCGGACAAATGCATCTTCATAGAATACCCTAAGATCAGTTAGGTGAACCTTCAATCTCAGATCCTAGTGCAAAGTGTTTGTTGCTTAAACGGATCCTTTCTCGAGGAAATGTTTCTCTCGAAAGAATTGAGTGGGAGGAAGATATAACTTGATGAGGTTGTTAAACCTTTGTTCAACCAGAGAGTAGCGCAGCGCAGAAAGATGTTTCTGTGAAACCTACGTTAGTTGAAGAGGAAGTTAATGATGATGATCATGAAACTTCAGGATCAAGTTACTATCAAACTTTGTAGGTCGACAAGGATGTGTACTGCTCCTAAGTGGTACGACAACTCTTTCTTGGAGATCATGTTGTTGGACAACGATGAACCTACGAGCTATGGAGAAGCGATGATGGGCCCGGATTCCGACAAATGGTTAGAGGCCATGAAATCCGAGATAGGATCCGTGTATGAAAACCAAGTATAGACTTTTGTAGACTTTCTCGTTAGACGGCAGGTCATTGAGTACAAATGGACCTTTAAAATGAAGACAGACACTGATGGTGAATGTCACCATTTGTAAAGCTCGACTTGTTGCAAAGTTGTTTGTGACAAGTTCAAGGAGTTGACTGCGATGAGGCTTTCTCACTCGTAGCGATGCTAAAAGTCTGTTGGAATTATGTTAGCAGTTCCTGCATTTTCAATTATGAAATCTGGTAGATGGATGTCAAAACATCGTTTCCTTAACGGTTTACTTAAGGAAAGGTTGTATGTGATACAACCAGAAGGTTTTGTCAGTCCTAAGGATGCTAAAAGATGAGCAAGCTTCAGTGATCCTTCTGTGAACTGAAGCAAGCATCTCCGAGTTGGAATATACACTTTGATGAGGTGATCAAAGTTTTTGTAGTTTATACAAAGTTTACGAGAAACTTGTATTTGCAATAAAGTGAGTGGGAGCACTATAGAGTTTCTGATAAGTATATGTGGTTGACATATTGTTGATCGGAAATAATGTAGAATTTCTGGAAGGCATAAAAGGTTGTTTGAAAAGTGTTTTTCAAAGGAAGACCTGGATAAAGCTACCTAATTGTTGAGCATCAAAATCTATAGAGACAGATCAAGATGCTTGATGAGACTTTCAATGAGTGCATACCTTGACAAGATTTTGAAAGAGTTCAAAATGGATCAACCGGAGAAATAGTTCTCGTCTGATTTCTAAGGTGTGAAGTTGAGTGAGACTCAAAGCTCGACAACGGCAGAAGAAAGAGAAAGGACGAACGTCGTCCCCTATGCGTTAGCCATAGGCTCTATATTATGCCATGCTGTGTACCGCACCTGTGTGTGCCTTGCCATGAGTCTGTCAAGGGGTACAAGAGTGGTCCAGGAGTGGATCACTAGACAGCGGTCGGAATTATCCTTAGTAACCAGAGGACTAAGGAAATTTTTCTTGATTATGGAGGTGCTAAAGAGTTCGTCGTAAAGAATTACGTCGATGCAAGCTTTAACACCAATCCGGATGACTAGTAGTAGCAATCTGGATACATATAGTGGAGCAGCCATTTGGAAATAGTACCAAGTGGAGTGTGGTAGCAGTGTTTACGGTTTGACATACAGATTTGCAAAGTACACACGAATCTGAATATCGCAGACCCGTTGACTATAAGACCTCTCTCACATGCAAAGCATGATCGAGCCCCAGAACTCATTGGGTGTTAGATTCATAACAATGCGAATCACATGGTGATGTGAACTAGATTATTGACTCTAGTGCAAGTGGGAGACTGTTGGAAATATGCCCTAGAGGTAATAATAAATTAGTTATTATCATATTTCCTTGTTCATGATAATCGTTTATTATCCATGCTATAATTGTATTGATCGGAGACTTAAATGCATGTGTGGATACATAGACAAAACCATGTCCCTAGTATGCCTCTAATGGACTAGCTCGTTGATCAAAGGATGGTTAAGGTTTCCTAGCCATGGACATGAGATGTCATTTGATAACAGGATCACATCATTAGGAGAATGATGTGATGGATAAGACCCAAACTACAAACATAGCATATGATCGTGTCAGTTTATTGCTACTGTTTTCTGCATGTCAAGTATATGTTCCTATGACCATGAGATCATGCAACTCACGGATATCGGAGGAGTGCCTTGTGTGTATCAAACGTCGCAACGTAACTGGGTGACTATAAAGGTGCTCTACAGGTATCTCCGATGGTGTCTGTTGAGTTGGCATGGATCGAGACTGGGATTTGTTACTCCGTGTGACGAAAAGGTATCTCAGGGCCCACTCGGTAATACAACATCACAATGAGCCTTGAAAGCAATGTGACTAATTGTTAGTTGCGGTATCTTGTATTACGGAACGAGTAAAGAGACTTGCCGGTAACGAGGTTGAACTAGGTATGGAGATACCGACGATCGAATCTCGGGCAAGTAACATACCGAAGAACAAAGGGAACGTTATACGGGATTAAGTGAATCCTTGACATGGAGGTTCGACCGATAAAGATCTTCGTAGAATATGTAGGAACCAATATGGATGTCCTGGTCCCGCCATTGGTTATTGACCGTAGAGTTGTCTCGGTCATGTCTACATAGTTCTTGAACCCGCAGGGTCTGCACACTTAAGGTTCGGTGACGTTTCGATAGTGTAGAGTTATGTATGGTGGTGACCGAAGTTTGTTCGGAGTCCTGGATGAGATTCCGGACGTCACGAGGAGCTCCAGAATGGTCCGGAGGTAAAGATTCATATATAGGAAGTCCCAGTTTGGTTTCCGGAAAAGTTTCGGGCTCATCGTTAGTGTACCGGGAGTGCTGGTAGTGTACCGGGAGTGCCGGTAGTGTACCGGGAGGCCTCTGGGAGGGGTATTTCGACCCCAAGAGGTCCATGGGCTGTGTGAGAATAATAACCAGCCCTTAGTGGGCTGGGAAAACAGCCACAAAGGCCCATGGCGCAGGAGAGAAAGTCCTAAAGCAAAAAGTGGAAAATCAGCCAATAGGAGGCAATCCTACTCCAACTAGGATTGAAGGTGAAGTAGGATTGCTTCCCACCTCCTATTTCGGCCGACCCAAAGGCCTTGGATGCCTCTCCTCTCCTCTCCTCCTATATATACTAGTGGATTGTGTGGTTTTTGGACAGAATTTCCGGCCACGTGCTACCCGTTCCACCGGTGCATAGTTTCTCCTCTAGATCGGTTTTCTGCAGCGCTTAGGCGAAGCCCTGCCGGAATTGCTCCACCACCATCACCGGAGCGCCGTCATGCTGCCAGTGAACTCTCTCTCCTCTCCACCTCCTCTCACTGGATCGAGATGGTGGAGATCGTCATCAAGCTGCACGTGTGCTGAACGCGGAGGTGCCGTCCGTTCGGCGCTAGATCGGAAGGACCGTGATCGAGATCGCGAGACGGTTCGTGATGTGATCACGGAACGGATCGTGATGAGTTCACGGGAAAGATTGTGATCAAGATCATGAGACGGATCGTGATGAGTTCGTGGGACGGATCATGATGTGTTCGCGGGACGGTTCGTGATTGGATCGCGGGACGCTCGGCGATTTGGATCGCGAAGAAGTTCGACTACACCAACCGCGTTTCTTAACGCTTCCCGCTTAGCGATCTACAAGGGTACGTAGATCCACTCTCCCTCTCGTAGATGCTCATCACCATGGATAGGTTCGCGTGTGCGTAGGAATTTTTTTGTTTCCCATGCGATGTTCCCCAACAGATACGACTGCTAGTCCGGCAACACCTTCATCTTGACTATAGTCGGAGTTGGAGTGGTAGCTTCTCTCGGATTCGTTATCGGAGCCATAGTCGGAAACCCATTAACCAACATGAGCTTGATGTATTATTCTTGCGTAGCTCTTGGTGTACTTGTCCTTCTTCTCTGAGTCCTTACTTCTCCGGGAGGGTCTTCATTCATAGTGATATTCTCTACTCCTTCTCTCTCTAAGGGGCAACTCATCTCTTGAGCTTTTTCTTCTAGGTGAGTCTTCTCTTCTTTTGTGGGGGGTGGGCGGCATACAGTCATTCGAGTAGTGTGTCAGCCTTCCACAACAATTCTGGTGACGACTAGATGAATGCTTCTCTTCATATCTTGAGATGGAGCTTCTCTCTTTGCCTCTATTCTTGTAGAACATGTTGAATTTCTTGACCATGAGGCTTAACTCTTCATTGGTAACAAGGTTGTCGTTTGAGGTAGTGGGAATGTCACTTGAAGCTTTGTATGCACCGCTTGATTTGTTATGAAGCTCTTCTTTGTCTTTCAGTGGCATCTCATGAGCAACAATTCTTCCAATGACTTCCGTAGGCTTGAGATCTTTGTAGTTTGCCATCATTTGGATCAATGTGCACACGGCGTAGTACTTTCCATCCAAGGCTCTAAGGATCTTCTTGATGATGAATTTGTCGGTCATCTATTCACTTCCTAAGCCGACAATCTAATTAGTAATGAGAGCAAGCCTAGAGTACATTTCTCACACTCTTTCACCATCCTTCATCTTGAATGTAACATCCCAAAATTCCATTTTGGCATGTTATAATATTTGTCAAGCATCCACTCATATTGGTGGTTATTGCATGGTTGAAATGATGTGATTGTTGAAAGCTCACTCGTGTGTTGTTGAAACCTCATTTCTATTTTCCTCTGAATTATTTTGAAAATGAGAGAAGGAATATGACCCTCCATTTCAGGGGCATTTTTTAAATTCATTTGGTTATTAAAACTAGAAGGGTATTTAAAAATATTTAAAAGAGGATTTAAATCCATGTTGGAAATTTTGTAAAAAATCTTTAAAAAAATTATTTTTGGCATGGAAAATGTTAAACAAATTCCTCTATTGTTCCTTATAATTATATACAGAACATCTGTATTTGGATCTGTATTTATTTTCCTTTGTAGGTTTTGGTTTCCTGTTTATAATAAAAGGGGGAAGTCCTTTTTAAAAGGAAACCACCAACGCAGCCCAGGATTCGAATCGGGCCCAAATCCCTCTAACTGGATCCGAATCCCCTTTGGATCGGCCACCCCAGCCCCACAACCCGATCCCGCACCCTGACGGTCACCTCTTTCCTTCGCTCGCCCCTCCTTCCTTAGCCGACAGATCTCACCGGAGATCATCTCCGATCCGAGCCCGACGCCGATTACCTTCCGTTCGAGCGCCCTCGAGCACATGACCATTTAAAACCCACCCTGCACCTCGTTCCTCCCCTGAACTCCACCTCCCACACCCTTCCACGCCATAGCCCCACCTCGCCAGAGCTGTGCCTCCATCCGCAGCACCCCGAGCGTGCCTCGTTCAACCTCGTCATCCCCGAACTCCACAGCCGTCGTCAATCGATGCCGAGCGTCTCCTCCATCGCCTAGTCATCTCTGATATCGTCGAGGACTATCGGAAGCCCCCTGCGCCTCCACCACCCATCCTTCCTGGCCGGAGTCCACCATCGCAGGCGACCTCCACCACTGTGAGCCCCTCCCCGTTAGATCTTGATCCTGTTGGGGAACGTCGCATGGGAAACAAAAAATTTCCAACGTTCACGCAAGACCTATCCATGGCGATGAGCATCTACGAGAGGGAGAGTGGATCTACATACCCTTGTAGATCGCTAAGCGGGAAGCGTTAAGAAACGTGGTTGGTGTAGTCGAACGTCTTCGCGATCCAAATCGCCGAGCGTCACGCGATCTCATCACGATCCGTCCTGCGATCCAATCACGATCCGTCCCGCCAACTCATCACGATCCGTCCCGCGATCCAATCACGATCCGTCCTGCCAACTCATCACCATCCGTCCCGCGATCCAGTCACGATCCGTCCCGCGAACTCATCATGTTCCGTCTCGCGATCTTGATCACGGTCCTTCCGATCTAGCGCCAAACGGACGGCACCTCCGCGTTCAGCACACGTACAGCTCGATGACGATCTCCGCCTTCTTGATCCAGCAAGAGGTAGCGGATAGGTAGACGAGTTCACCAGCAGCGTGACATCGCCGCGGTGATGGTGGTGGAGCAATTCCGGCAGGGCTTCGCCTAAGCACTGCAGAAATCAGATCTAGAGGAGAAACTATGCACTGGAGGAACGGGCAACACGTGGCTAAAAATTCTATGCAAAAACCCTAAAATCCTCTAGTATATATAGGAGGATAGGAGGAGAGGACTTGGCTAAGGGCCAAGCCTCCTTGGGTTGGCCGAAGTGGGGAGGAGAGGAGGATTCCTCCTCCAATCCTACTAGGACTAGGATTCCTCCATTTTTTGGCTTTTTCCATCTTTTTCCCTTTGGGCTTTTCTTCCCAGCCGCATGGGCCTTGTGTGGGACTTCCACCAGCCCAAAAAGGGCTGGTATTTACTCTCCCACATCCCATGTAGCCTCTTGGGTCGAAATACCCCTCCCGATGGTCTCCCGGTACATTACCGGCACTCCTAGTACACTACCGATGAGCCCGAAACTTTTCCGGCGACCAAAATAGGGCATCCTATATATTAATCTTTACCTACGGACCATTCTGGAGCTCCTCGTGATGTCTGGGATCTCATCTGGGACTCCGAACAACCTTCGATCACCACCATACATAACTCTATACTACCGAAACGTCACCAAACCTTAAGTGTGCAGACCCTGCAGGTTCGAGAACTATGTAGACATGACCGAGACACCTCTAGGGTCAATAACCAATAGCGGGACCTGGATGCCCATATTGGTTCCTACGTATTCTACGAAGATCTTTATTGGTCGAACCTCTATGTCAAGGATTCAGTTAATCCCGTAAGATGTTCCCTTTGTTCTTCGGTATGTTACTTGCCCGAGATTCAATCGTCGGTATCTCCATACCTAGTTCAACCTTGTTACCGGCAAGTCTCTTTACTCGTTCCATAATACAAGATCCCGTGACTAACACTTAGTCACATTGCTTGCAAGGCTTGTTGTGATGTTGTATTACCGAGTGGGCCCTGAGATACCTCTCCGTCACACGGAGTAACAAATCCCAGCCTTGATCCATGCCAACTCAACAGACACCCTCGGAGATACCTGTAGAGTACCTTTATAGTCACCCAGTTACGTTGCGAAGTTTGATACACACAAGGCACTCCTCCGGTGTTAGTGAGTTGCATGATCTCATGATCATAGGAACATATACTTGACATGCAGAAAACAATAGCAATAAACTGACACGATCATATGCTACGTTTGTAGTTTGGGTCTTGTCCATCACACCATTCTCCTAATGTTGTGATCCCATTATCAAATGACATCTCATGTCCATGGCTAGGAAACCTTAACCATCTTTGATCAACGAGCTAGTCTATTAGAGGCATACTAGGGACATGGTTTTGTCTATGTATCCACACATGCATCTAAGTCTCCGATCAATACAATTATAGCATGGATAATAAACGGTTATCATGAACAAGGAAATATGATAATAACTAATATATTATTGCCTCTAGGGCATATTTCCAACAGTCTCCCACTTGCACTAGAGTCAATAATCTAGTTCACATCACCATGTGATACGCATTGTTATGAATCTAACACCCAATGAATTCTTAGGCTCGATCATGCTTTGCATGTGAGAGAGGTCTTATAGTCAACGGGTCTGCGATATTCAGATCCGAGTGTACTTTGCAAATCTCTATGTAAAACCGTAAACACTACTACCACACTCCAGTTGGTACTATTCCAAATGGCTGCTCCACTATACGTATCCAGATTGCTACTACGAGTCATCCGGATTGGTGTTAAAGCTTGTATCGACGTAACTCTTTACGACGAACTCTTTATCACATCCATAATCGAGAAATATCTCCTTAGTCTTTTAGTCACTAAGGTTAATCTTGACCGCTGTCCAGTGATCCACTCCTGGATCACTTTTGTACCCTTTGACAGACTCATGGCAAGGCACACACATGTGCGGTACACATCATGGCATAATATAGAGCCTATGGCTAAGGCATAAGGGACGACATTCATCCTTTCTCTTTCTTCTGCCATTGTCGAGCTTTGAGTCTCACTCATCTTCACACCTTACAAATCAAGCGAGAACTCTTTCTCTGACTGATCCGTTTTGAACTCTTTCAAAATCTTGTCAAGGTATGCACTCATTGAAAGTCTCATCTAGCATCTTGATCTATCTCTATAGATCTTGATGTTCAACAATTAGGTAGCTTTATCCAGGTCTTCCTTTGAAAAACTCTTTTCAAACAACCATTTATGCTTTCCAGAAATTCTACATCATTTCCGAATAGCAATATGTCATCCACATATACTTATCAGAAACTCTATAGTGCTCCCACTCACTTTATTGCAAATACAAGTTTCTCCTAAACTTTGTATAGATTTAAAAACTTTGATCACCTTATCAAAGTGTATATTCCAACTCCGAGATGCTTGCTTCAGTCCATAGAAGGATCACTGAAGCTTGCTCACCTTTTAGCATCCTTAGGGCTGACAAAACCTCCTGGTTGTATCTCATACAATCTTTCCTTAAGGAAGGAAACGATGTTTTGGCTTCCATCTGCCAGATTTCATAATTGAAAAATGCAGCAACTGCTAACATAATTCCAACGGACTTTAGCATCGCTACGAGTGAGAAAGTCTCATCGTAGTAAACTCCTTGAACTTGCCGAAAACTTCTTTGCGACAAGTCGAGCTTTATAAATGGTGACATTCACCATCAGTGTCTCTCTTCATTTTAAAGATCCATTTGTACTCAATGACCTGCCGTCCAATGAGCAAGTCTACCAAAGTCTATACTTGGTTTTCATATATGGATCCTTTCTCGGATTTCATGGCCTCTAACCATTTGTCGGAATCTGGGCCCATCATCGCTTCTCCATAGCTTGTAGGTTCATTGTTGTCCAACAACATGACCTCCAAGACAGGGTTGTCGTACTGCTCAGGAGCAGTACACATCCTTGTCAACCTACGAGGTTCGATAGTAACTTGATCCGAAGCTTCATGATCATCATCATTAACTTCTTCTTCAACTAACGTAGGCTTCACAGAAACAAATTCCTGCACTGCGCTACTTTCTGGTTGAACAAAGGTTCAACAACCTCATCAAGTTCTATCTTCCTCCCACTCAAATCTTTTGAGAGAAACTCTTTCTCGAGAAAGGACCCAGTTTTAGCAACAAACACTTTATGCTTGGATCTGAGATAGAAGGTTTACCCAACTGTCTTTAGGGTATTCTATGAAGATGCATTTGTCCGCTTTGGGTTCGAGCTCATTAGGTGAAAACCTTTTTCACATAAGTGTTGCAGCCCCAAACATTAAGAAATGACAACTTAGGTTTCTATCAAACCATAAATCACACGGTGTCATCTCAACGCATTTAGATGGTGCGCTATCTAAAGTGAATGTAGTTGTCTCTAATGCATAACCCCAAAACGATAGTGGTAAAAGGATAAGAGACATCATAATTCGCACCATATCCAATAGAGCACCACTATGACGTTCGGGCACACCATCACACTATAGTGTTCCAGGTGGCGTGAGTTGTGAAACAACTTTCACATTGTCTTAAGTTGTATACCAAAC
Organism: Hordeum marinum; assembly: GCA_022496015.1. Lineage (NCBI taxonomy): Eukaryota > Viridiplantae > Streptophyta > Magnoliopsida > Poales > Poaceae > Hordeum > Hordeum marinum. The sequence goes on along the minus strand of CM039672.1, from coordinate 210,709,467 downwards.
TCGTAACTCAGATATTCACTTCCACGATCATATCGCGGACATTTTATCTTCTTGTCACGATGATCTTAAACTTCACTCTGAATTTGCTTGAACTTTTCAAATGATTCAGACTTGTGTTTCATTAAGTAAATATACACTATATCTACTCAAAGCATCAGTGGAGGTAAGAAATAATGATATCCACCACATGCTACAAGACGCATTGGATTGCATACATCAACATGTATCATTTCCAATAAATCACTTGCCCGCTCCATCCATCTGGAAACGGGGTCCTTAGTCATCTTGCCCAAGAGGCATGGTTTGCATGTCTCAACCGATTCGAAATCGAATGAGTCCAAAGATCCATCAACATGGAGTTTCTTCATGCACTTTATACCAATATGACATTTAGTGGCAGTGCCACAAGTATGCGGTACTATCATTATTAACTTTGTATCTTTTGGCATCAATGTTATGAACATGTGTATTACTATGATCAAGATTCAACAAACCATTCTCACTGGGTGCATGACCATTGAAGGTATTATTCATGTAAACAGAATAATCATTATTCTCTAACTTAAATAAATAACCGTGTTGCAATAAACATGATCTAATCACGTTCATGCTCAACGCAAAACACCAAATAACATTTTTTAGGTTTGTCACTAATCCCAAAGGTAGAGAGAGCGTGCGATGTTGATCACATCAACCTTGGAAACATTTCCAACACACATCGTCACCTCACCCTTAGCTAGTTCTCCGTTTATTCCATAGCTTTTATTTCGAGTTACTAACATTTAGCAACTAAACCGGTATCCAATACCCAGGTGCTACTAGGAGTACTCACAAGGTACACATCATTAACACGTATATCAAATATACTTCTATCGATGTTGCCAGCCTTCTTATCTACCAAGTATCTAGGGTTGTTCCGCTTCAGCGACCGCTCTCCTCATAATCGAAGCACTTAGTCTCTGGTTTGGGTTCAACTTTGGGTTGCTTCACTGGAGCAGCAACTGACTTGCTATCCATCAAGTTTCCCTCCTTGCTCTTGCCCTTCTCGAAACTAGTGGTTTGACTAACCATCAACACTTGATGCCCCTTCTTCATTTCTACCTTCGCGGTGTCAAACATCGCGAACAGCTCAGGGATCATTATTTCTATCGCTGGTGTTTTATAGTTCATCACCAAGTTCTGGTAGCTTAGTGGCAGTGACTTGGAGAACTATATCAATCACTATCTTATCTGGAAGATCAACTCCCACCTGATTCAAGCGATTGTAGCACCCAGACAATCTGAGCACATGCTCAACGATTGAGTTATTCTCCTTCATCTTGTAGGCAAAGAATCTTGTTGGAGATCTCATATCTCGCAATAGGAGCACGAGTCTGAGATCCTAATTTTAGCTCTTAGAACATCTCATATGTTCCGTGATGTTTCAAAACATTTCGTCAGATGTTCACAACATCTCCAGACGACGCTAGAGGGGTTGGCGCACCGACTGGTGCATTAAGGACATAAGCCTTCTGTGCAGCAATGAGGACAATCCTCAGATCACGGACCCAGTCCACAATATTGCTACCATCATATTTCAACTCTATTTCTCTAGGAACATATAAAAATTCAAGGGATCTACAGCGTGAGCTAGTAATCTACAACACAGTTTGCAAAGACACTACTGACTATGTTCATGATAATGAGTTCAATTAATCATATTACTTAACAACTCCCACTCAAATTGACATCCCTCCAGTCATCCGAGTGATACATGATCCAAATTCACCAACTCAAGTCCGATCATCACGTGAGTTGAGGTGGTTTCAATGGTGAACATCATCATGTTGATCATATCTACTATATGACTCATGTTCGACCTTTCGGTCTCTTGTGTTCCGAGGACATGTCTGTACATGCTAGGCTCGTCAAGTTTAACCCGAGTGTTCTGCATGTGCAACACTGGCTTGCACCCGTTGTATGTGAACGTAGAGTCTATCACACCCGATCATCACGTGGTGTCTCAACACGACGAACTTTCGCAACGACGCACACTCGAGGAGAACACAATTCATCTTGAAATTTAAGTGAGGGATCACCTTATAATGCTACCGTCGTCCTAAGCAAAACAAGGTGCATAAAAGGATTAACATCACATGCAAATCATAAGTGACATGATATGGCCATGAACTTGTGCTTTTGATCTCCATCTTGAAAGCACCGACATGATCTCCATCGTCACCGGCAAGACACCATGATCTCCATCAACGTGTCGCCATCGGGGTTGTCGCGCCCAACATGCTTCTACTACTATTGCTATCGTTTAGTGATAAAGTACAACATTACATAGCACTTAATGATTGACACGCAGGTCATACAATACTTAAAGACAACCCTATGGCTCCTGCCGGTTGCCGTACTCATCGACATGCAAGTCATGATAATCTATACATCACATGATCATCTCATACATCACATATATCACATCATGTAATTGTCCATATCATATCACAACATACCCTACAAAAACAAGTTAGACGTCCTCTAATTGTTGTTGCATGTTTTACGTGGCTGCTATGGGTATCTAAAAAGAACAATTCTCATCTATGCAAAAACCACAATGGTGATACACTAGTTGCTTTTCAACCTTCTCAAGGACCGTCTTTGTCGAATCCGATCCAACTAAAGTGAGAGAAACTGGCACCCGCAAGCCATCTATGCAACAAGTTGAGGTTGGGGGAACCGGTCTCTCGTAAGCGTACGAGTAATGTTGGTCCGGGCCGCTTCATCTCACCATACCGCTGAACCAAAACACGACTAAGGGACGAAGCAATCTAAGCATCAACTCCCACAAACTCTTTGTGTTCTACTCGAGATCTCATCTACACATAGAGCCACTGTTGGGGAACGTCGCGTGGGAAACAAATTTTTTCCTACATTCACGCAAGACCTATCCATGGCGATGAGCATCTACGAGAGGGAGAGTGGATCTACATACCCTTATAGATAGCTAAGCAGTAAGTGTTAAGAAACACGGTTGGTGTAGTTGAACGTCTTCGCGATCCAAATCGCCGAGCGTCCCGCGATCTCACCACGATCCGTCCCGCGATCCAATCACGATCCGTACCGCGAACTCATCATGATCCGTCCCGCGATCCAATCACGATCCATCGCACAAACTCATCACGATCCGTCCTGTGATCCAATCACGATCCGTCCCGCGAACTCATCACGATGCGTCTCGCGATCTTGATCGCGGTCCCTCCGATCTAGCGTCGAACGGACGGCACCTCCGCGTTCAACACACGTACAACTCGATGACGATCTCTGCCTTCTTGATCCAGCAAGAGGTAGCGGAGAGGTAGACGAGTTCACCAGCAGCGTGACGGCGCCGCGGTGATGGTGGTGGAGAAATTCCGGCAGGGCTTCGCCTAAGCACTACAGAAATCAGATCTAGAGGAGAAACTATGCACTGGAGGAACGGGCAACACGTGGCTAAAAATTCTGTGCAAAAACCCTAAAATCCTCTAGTATATATAGGAGGATAGGAGGAGAGGACTTGGCGCAAGGGCCAAGCCTCCTTGGGTTGGCCGAAGTGGGGAGGAGAGGAGGATTCCTCCTCCAATCCTACTAGGACTAGGATTCCTCCCTTTTTTGGCCTTTTTCCATCCTTTTCCCTTTGGGCTTTTCTTCCCAGCCGCATGGGCCTTGTGTGGGACTTCCACCAGCCCACAAAGGGCTGGTATTTACTCTCCCACAGCCCATGTAGCCTCTTGGGTCGAAATACCCCTCCTGGATCTCATCTGGGACTCTGGACAACCTTCGATCACCACCATACATAACTCTATACTACCGAAACGTCACCAAACCTTAAGTGTGCAGACCCTGCAGGTTCGAGAACTATGTAGACATGACCGAGACACCTCTAGGGTCAATAACCAATAGAGGGACCTGGATGCCCATATTGGTTCCTACATATTCTACGAAGATCTTTATCGGTCGAACCTATATGTCAAGGATTCAGTTAATCCCGTAAGATGTTCCCTTTGTTCTTCGGTATGTTACTTGCCCGAGATTCAATCGTCGGTATCTCCATACCTAGTTCAACCTCGTTACCGACAAGTCTCTTTACTCGTTCCATAATACAAGATCCCGTGACTAACACTTAGTCACATTGCTTGCAAGGCTTGTTGTGATGTTGTATTACCGAGTGGGCCCTGAGATACCTCTCCGTCACACGGAGTAACAAATCCCAGCCTTGATCCATGCCAACTCAACAGACACCCTCGGAGATACCTGTAGAGTACCTTTATAGTCACCCAGTTACGTTGCGACGTTTGATACACACAAGGCACTCCTTCGGTGTTAGTGAGTTGCATGATCTCATGATCATAGGAACATATACTTGACATGCAGAAAACAATAGAAATAAACTGACACGATCATATGCTACGTTTGTAGTTTGGGTCTTGTCCATCACACCATTCTCCTAATGATGTGATCCTGTTATCAAATGACATCTCATGTCCATGGCTAGGAAACCTTAACCATCTTTGATCAATGAGCTAGTCTATTAGAGGCATACTAGGGACATGGTTTTGTCTATGTATCCACACATGCATCTAAGTCTCCGATCAATACAATTATAGCATGGATAATAAACGATTATCATGAACAAGGAAATATGATAATAACTAATTTATTATTGCCTCTAGGGCATATTTCCAACAGATCCAACGGTCGAGATTAGAACTTTTAATTTGGCGGATCGTTTTTTAAGTCACAAGCGCTCGCCCGTTTGCACCTCGTGAGCACGCACTCGCAGCCAACCAGGAAGCGCCATGTAGCATGCTCGCACGTTAGTGTTTTCTTTTCTATTTTCAGTTTTTAACAGACTATATTCTGATTTTAGAATTTCAATATCTCTTAGATTATTTAGTGTTTTCAGTGACTCTTTTTTCATTAGGTCACAACTATTATGAAGTTTTTGTTAGTGCCTTTAGTTTTCAAATTTGAAAAGTTTAAATTTGAATTCATTGAAATTTGTTTGAATCACTAGATTGCGAATACTTTAGTTTAAAAATAATTTTTTAGTGATTATTTTTGCTACTTGTTAATATTAGTGTGTTTTCTCAGCAGGTGCAAGTTGGGAATTTTTAGAATTAATCAAGTTAAGGTTTTTAGTAAAATAGTACTATTTTTAGTTCTTTTAGGTTTATAGCCATTTCCTTTGTTTTAATCGTTTTTAATTGTTTTCTTTTAGCTTTGTAGACTTATTCTAATTATTTTATGTTGGTTAGCAATAAGTCTTTTATTTCTCTTAAGAAAAATAATTTTATTATTTTCATGTTATTTTATTAGTAGGGAACCTCTTCATATTTAGAGTTTGATAATAGATTTTCAGTTGATTCTTTTTGTGTAGAAAAGTTTAGGTGAAATACTCTCTGCTATTTTATCGAAAATTTAGTTTTCTTTCTGTTAAGATTTTATTAGTTGCAGTAAACTATTTATAGTTTGTTTTACTTTAGTAAAAGCTATGGAATAGAGTTTTGGATAGAATCTTTGTTTGCTTTTATTTTCTTTTCTTTTCTTTGTTTTTGTTTTTTATTGTTTTAGTATTATTAGTTTTACTTGATGTTATTCCTTGTTGTGATATGGTTATGCTTATTGTGTGAATTGTTTGTTTCGTTAGTTCATCTGGAGTGCGAGGCTTGCTACTTAGAGTCGCTTGAGTTTGAAGATCTTCAACATGGCAAGTCATTTGATCATGAATTACCTATGCTTTTTATTGCATCTGTTTGAACCTTTTCCACCATTGCATGCATAGTAGGTAAATTGGAAACTTGGATCTTGAGTAGTATCATGTGGTAGGCACCCATAAAACCTTGTCACTTTGACCGCGGGAGACGATATTTTATTCTTCTATGCTTTTAGTAGATGGGGTTGATTGAGTGTTTATCATGAGACTTGTGAGAATTAATTTATGATCAAGACCTCAAGACCTCATTATTAAATATACCTCTGGGTGGAAATTGATTGAACAACACCCTGGAGGACCCAGTGTTAGCCTAGGTGTTGCTGGAGAAGTGTTAGTATTCATGCAGAAAGTTTAACACAAGCACAAAGATACGGGTGGATACTTCAAGACCCAAGGATTACCTACATAGACACAAGCTAGTATGGGCTCTGGATTGGTTGGACATTGTGGTGAGTCTGGACGGATGGTGCTATGAGATGTAGAAGAACAGTAGGATTGGATGGGCACTAGCAGTGGCTTAGAGGAACCCTTTGGAAGACTATGCTTCGATCATCCGGTTCTCAAACACCATGCAGTTGGAGGACTTCTATAGAGGCGGCCGAATCTAGTGGGCAAAGTGTGCAAGAATTTGTAGAGTACCAAACCTAGTTGATTAGTCGTGCCCTTGATTACGGACAACATGAGCAAAAGGAACTGAAACTATCAAGAACTATCGACAAAAATAATTGTAATGATGTGGGTATTATTATTAACTTGGGTATGAGAAATAGTTGGTGGAACCTTATCATTAAACAATCAAAAATGTAGTAATAATTTTTGCTTTTGCCCCCTTTGTTGTAGGAAAATTTTGCTTTTCTATAAACTTTAACTTATGGCCCCACGTGCCATAAATGCATATAGTATAGATGATATTTTACCCCTTATCTTTTGTGACTTGCCGGCATATTCAATATGCTAACTCTACATGGATGAAACGTGTCATATTGCAGAGTAATTTTCTGACCAGGAGTGAGGACATGTTCTATGCTTGGTTATATGCCCTTGCAGTCGGATGGACTCGATGGCGTTTACGTCTTATGCATTAGTTTTATCTCATGAGTTGGCTTTCAGCAAAATTTATTGTAATAAAGACTCTATATGAGATTCGATGAAATAAAGAATTTGTGATTGCACTTTGATATATACATTGATGTACTGTGTGTGTACCAGCATGATCTTGGGATGGTATGGTAACACTAGAGACTTGACCGTTTCAAGTCGGGTCGCTACAGATATGGTATCAAAGCACACGCTGACCGTAGGTTGTAACCTCGAGGATTGGAAAATCCTTAGGAAGAAAATCATTTTACTTATTCTTCTAAGATTTCTATATTATCATCTGCTCATTTCTAACTTCTCTCCGATTTCCAATATTGTAGATGGGCACCTTCACCCCAGTTCTGCTCATGGAGTTTTGCCAGCCCGACACAATGATGCCCTTCGGCAAAGAGATGGTGCAGCTTGTCAGGGACTTAAGGATTGGTCTACCAACTATCACCGGGACCCATACCATGGCTCTCCCAGCAGACACTCGCTACAGGATTGAGGTGCTCATCCCTGGAAGGACCTTAGGAAATCACACGGAGCCCATCGACTTCAAGTTTGTTTCTCCCAACTGGATTCTCGGGAGGAACATGGCGATTCATTGTGCACTCGGACATATCAAGGAGGTATAGAGAGGCAGTCCCATTGGAACAAACCTCGCCATGGTCTCTCGCAGAGGTGCATATGGAGATATCATAAGCACCATGACTAATGACACTGTCCTTTCCTGAGTCGAAGTGTTGAAGAAAGACATCAGGACTCTGGAGGTCCAAGTGAAGAGACCTGATGCTCCGTCAACTTGACCTCAAAGATGAAGCGCGAGAAGCTAACTACGAGTACGAAGATGAAGTTAAGGACTTCCTGGAGAGGATCAAGAACGTGAAGACTCTCGTTGCCACTCTGGAGGAGGAGCTGGTGGACCAAGGAGAAAAACCTTCACCCAGAAGGCGACATGGCCCTAGTAATAAGCAGCGAGGATGACTACGAGGAGAGCACTTAGGAGGAGGATACACCGACATAAATCGTAGGACGATGTTCCGCAAGATTTGTATCTCGAGTTTGAACCTTTTGAGTTGATTAATAAATGATTGGTTGGTGTGTTAATGTTTGTTCCATTGCATATGGGTAGTGAATTTTCTATTTAGACCCTTGTTCTATTCTAATTCTAATGACTCTGAAAATATCGAATGCAACCGAGACGTGACCCCAGATCCAAGTTCCCACCAGAACTCACCCAACTGATCTAGCAGCAGAATGCCCTGATGTAGTTGTTGATACAGAACCAAGCCAACAACAAGAACAACAACCTTCCACCCCAGGCTGACAACCTCACTCATTTCTTGACATTGAATCCACCCAACTTCTCAAGTAGCACTGATCCCATAGTGGCAGACGATTGGCTCTGCAAGATGGAGAGGGAGCTAATCACCGTTGGATGCATGGAGGCAGAGAAAGTGTGTTTTTCCGCACATCAACTTGAAGGACACGCAACATCTTGGTGGGAGAACTACACCAATACATATCCCATTGCCGGTGTGACTTGGGAGCAGTTCAAGCAGGCTTTCCACACCGCTCATGTCTCAGTTGGAGCCATGAGTCTTGAGAAGCGTGAGTTTCACAACTTGTGCCAGGGAATCGCTCTGTGGCCCACTATGTGGATGAATTTAGCATGTTGGCACAATATGCACCAGGAGATGTGGTTGATGATGCAGACAAATAGGGGAAATTAATGGAGGGACTCAATGATGAGTTGAGCGTTCAGCTGATGGTGGCTACTTTGAACAACTACTAGGAGCTGGTAGACAAGGCCCTCATCTTGGAGGGAAAGCAACAACAGATTGAGAACCGCAAGAGGAAATATGGATAGGGGAAGTCCAACTCCGGGGCTCAGCAGAAGCCCCGTTACCCCCTTATTCAGGGAATATCGGATCAGGATCCAATAAGTATGGAGGACACACTCATGCAGTGCATAACCATGGAGGCCATAATCATGGAGGAAACGGGAATAATCGTCCCAACAACAACAACTTCAAGAATGGCAATGGAGGCAATGGCAACCAACACCATCCCGCTTCGACTCAGAAGGATCTGAGTCAGATCACCTGTTTCATGTGCTAGAAGACAGGGCACTATGCCACTGATTGTCCCTAGATCAAGCAGGTAAATGGAAACGGCAACGACAACTCAGTAGGAAAGAAGACCAACCCGTTTTTCCGCGCTCATGTGAACCACATAGATGTGGAGGTGGTCTATGATCAGCCTGAGACTCTGGTTGGTAAGTTTTTGTTTAAGTCATGTCCAGTACTAGTACTTTTTTTATTCTGGTGGACCTCATTCATTGATATCAAGGGTAGTTGTAGAAAAGTATGGTTTGCCTACTAGAACCCTCAGTAGACCCCTTTAGGTCAGTTCCCCAGGAGCCGAGATGATGGCAGGGATAGGATGCCACACATTGAATCTCAACATTGGAAACCATGTATTTCCCACCGACCTCATAGTATTAGTCTCATAGGGATTGGATGTGATCCTAGGCATGGATTGGATGACCAAGTATGAAGGAAACATCGATTGTGCCCATAAGTAGATTTTTCTCACCACCCCGGAGCACAAGAGGATGAAGTACGTATTCAGGCGCACACCGAAGAGTACTCGGCTGAATTCCCTCACATGAGTTGTTCGGGAGGAACTGTCAGTTGTACAAGACTTTCCCAATGTATTTCCAGAGGAATTACCAGGCGTGCCACTGGATAGAGAAATTGAGTTCCTGATTGAGTTATTGCTAGGGACAACCCCAATATCCAAGAGACCTTGTTAGATGCCCGCAAATGATTTTGAGGAAATGAAGAAACATATCAAGGGGTTATTGGACAAAGGCTATATTCGCCCAAGTTTGTCACCTTGGGGAGCCTCGGTTCTTTTGGTAGAGAAGAAGGATAAAACCTTGAGGATGGTAGTTGATTATCGTGCACTAAACAAGGTGACTATCAAGAACAAGTGCCCTCTACCGATGATTAATGATTTATTTTGATCAATTAGTTGGAGCCAGAGTATTCTCCGAGATCGATCTTCGATTAGTGTATCATGAGTTGAAATTTTTTGAACATGATGTACCCAAAATAGCTTCTACCACAAGGTATGGTCTATATGAGTATACAATCATCTCATTTGGTTTGACTAATGATCCTGCATATTTTACAAGTATGATGAACAAGGTATTCATGGAATATTTGGACAATTTTTTCATGGTGTTCATCGATGATAAATTTATGTTCTCCAAGAGAAAGGAAGAACATAAGGAACACTTGCATTTAGTTCTAGAGAATCTCAGATAGCATCAAATATATGCCAAGTTCAGCAAATGCGAATTTTGGTTCAAGGAAGTGAGATTTCTTGGACACATTATTTCTAGAAAAGGAATAGTAGTGGGTCCATCCAAGGATGCAACATTCACCGAAAGGAAGGCACCCACCTCAGTTAAGGAGATCCACAATTTTCTCGACCTTGTCGGGTATTAACGGAGGTTTATCGAGAACTTCCTGAAGATTGTCAAACCCATTACAAAGTTATTGAAGAAAGAATCCAGGTACATTTGGATTGAGGAATGTGAAGCTAGTTTTCAAGAGTTGAAGGAACGTTTGGTTACATCCCCAATGATGATTTTGCCAAGGACTTCCAGGTATATTGTGACGCTTCATGTCAAGGAGTTGGAGGAGTGCTCATGCAAGAAGGTAAAGTTGTAGCCTATGCATCCAGATAGCCATGACCTCATGAATTGAACTATTCCACACATGATTTGGAGTTAGCAGCTATAATGCAAGCACTCAAGACCTGGAGACATTTCCTTATCACAAATAATTGTGATATTTACACTGATCACAAGAGGCCGAAGTGTATCTTCACGCAGAAGGAGTTGAACCTCAGACAGAGGAGATGGGTAGAGTTGATCAAAGATTGCATTATCACCTAGGGAAGCCAAATGTTGTAGCAGGTTCCTTGAGCCGTAAGAGCTATGTGAACACACTTGTTGCGGGAGGGTTACTGTGACAGCCCAAGTGCTGTCCCTACCTTATTTGGCATGTAACCCCATGTATGAACCTTGTGTCATGAGCTTATGAGTTGTATGTTGCTCCTTACCATTCATGTGTGGTTGCATTCATGCATCATTCTCATTTCTTCTTCTTGCCATGTTGGTTTTCTTGTGCTTGCTATGACGTGTTGGTGGAGAGGTGTTGTTTTGTGATGTGGGAGATGCTTGTGTGTGGATGGTTACATGTGTGCAACCTATTCTTTCCCCCTCTCTTTTCCTTTGCAACATCCCCCTCCAAAACCCCTTTTCTCCTATATTTATTTATCTTTAGATTTTAAGTTGTTTTAAAATTGTTTAAAAATGTTCATGAGGTGGCCCCATATGTTTTGTTAAATGAGAGTATGTTGGATTTAATGTTTGGGGTTGGTTTGATTTGTGTTTTAAATTAATAGGAGCTGTCATTTTAAATATTAAATAAATTACTTGTTTTATAATTCAACTTAATATTTTTAATAAAAGGTGTACATTATTTCCTCCTCAGAATTATTGTTGTTTTGCTCAAAACCCTTTTAAATTGCTCTGGGAATTAACTTGTTTGTGACTGGTTTTATTAAATGGGAAAAAACCCCTTTTTATTTCTCTGTTTTATTGAGAGTGTGTGAAAGGGAGGCTGGTGGGCCGCGGCCCAGCCCAGCTGGACACAACGGCCACCTGCTCCTGTCTCCTTCTCCATCAGAGAGCTTCACAGAGAGCGCGTGCGTCGCCGCCGCCGTCAGCCTGGGGCTATATAGCCTCCCCTCGGCGTCCGTGTCGCTCCGCTAGGGTTTCTTCTTCCTCCCTCCGCCGCCACAGCTCCTCTCCCCCTCTTCTTCTTCCTCCTTCCTCCCCTTCTCTATTGAGGCGCAGGTAAGCTTCAGAGAAGTGCAGAGGAGTGACGCTCGTCGTCGTCGTCACCTCCGATGGCCTCGTCCCCGCTGGTGATGGCGTGGCGCTCGCCGCTGCCGTCCGCGTCTCGTTCCCGGCGCTAGGAGGCCTCGAGAGGCCTTCTTCTTCTTCCTCCTCGTCGTCGGAGCGTCGCCGGACCTTCTTCCTCTCCGTGCGCGTCGTCTCCGCCTCTCCTTCCCCTTCGTCGCCGTCGATCGCGTCCCCGTGTCTCCGTGAGCCCCTCGGTGAGCAACCCGTCCTCGCCGCCCCTTCTCCTTGCCGTAATTCGTAGGATTCGTCGTCGTAGTGCCGTCGCCACCGCTTGAAAACTCTGAGCTTGGGTTCTCCTCCGGTCCCCCTCGTCGCGAGATGAGGTGAGGGATGGAACCCCTGTAGTTTCCTCTTTCGATTCTGCCGCTCCCCGTCGCCGGAAACCCCTTGCATCGCTCGGAATCGCCGTCGCCCCGCCGCTGTCGTTGCCGCTGTTTCTCTGCATACATGTGTGTGTAGGTTCAGTTTCGTCAGTCTGTATGTGCGCGTGCGTGTATTAGAGCTGTGGATCTCCCTCTCTGTTATGAGCCGGCTCGATAGGGTAGTGGTGTGGTGCGCGTGCGTTCGACCGAGAGGTCAGGGGTTCGACCCCCTGAACCTCCCCCTTTTCTTTTTTTTGTTTTGTTTTGCTTTATTTTCTTTTCTTCTTTGATTTCTCTTTTCCCTTGCTTATATATGTATGTGTGTGTTTTGTTTCCTTTTTTTTCTTTTGCCATGATCTATGTGTGTATGTGTAGTGCGTATGCACATGTTTGTGTGTGTGTGTGTGTGCTTGGGCATACACACATGTGGGTAGGTGGCATGGTGAAAGGTGTGTGTCTCCATGTGGTTGTGTGGGTGTTCTTGTGGTGCTTGTGTGTGTGTATGTGTCTTGGTGATGCATACCCCTACATGTGAGAGGTATGTATGTTGTGTGTGTTTCTTGTCATGAGAGTGTGTGTGTTGCACATATGCATGGGTGCACATGTGTGTGTATGCTATGCATACATACCTACATGTGTGCTTGTGAAGATGTGAGTGTGTGTGCATGTGGGTGTGTAGTGCACCATGCATGACACATGTGTGTGTGTGTGCTCTTTGCACACCCATACATGTGTGTGTTCTTGTGTGTGAGTGAGTGTAGTGTGTAGGTGTGTGTGTATGTGAGCATCAATGTATGAAATGCATGTGTGCCTAGATGCACTCATGCTTGGGAGTGCTTGCTAGTGGTTGTGTGTGTGTGTGTGCGCTCCACATCCACTCACTTTGGAGTGATGTGTATGTGTAGGAGTAGCTCCATGTGTAGGTTTCTCTCTTTTGTGCATATGAGCATAGTTTCACTTCTAGTTAGTTTCATCCTTGCTTTTGATGCTATGCCATTATATCATGTTCCTAGGATGCTAACCATTTCCAACATGTGCCAATCGAGTTCATGAAATTTTGTGCCATTTCCACTCATATGCATAAGTGACTTAAGTCACCCATGGCTTAAAGGGTCAAATTTCGACCTAGCTTTTCTCCCTCTTGCTCCAAGCAACTATAGTGGTATGAGTAATGCATTTGGGGTAGAATCAACCCATGAATGCATTTGTGAAGTCAGATTTGACTTTGGGGCAACTTGACACAACTGCATTTTTATGCTGTGATGCCCTTTTGTCTTTTTATTATGATTGAATCTATGCATGCAATTAAGTTCTTGCCAACATGAGATTGTTAGTTAAAGTTGCTGGGAATGTCCCAGTATTTTTGCTATTTGTGCTAAGTCACTAGATAGGTGGGAACCATGCTGTTTAGTAAGCAGCTTTATGTTTCTGTTCAGCTAGCTTAAAAATGACGAGTCTGGGTGAACTGTTATTACTGTTTTGCCATGTAGAGTTGGTTGTAGCTAGGGACGTGTTCGGAATTTGGGCATGCTCAGTGCTAGTTATTTGTAGTAGATATTTCCTTCTACCATCCTGTTAATTTTCATGTCAATAGGAACTTTCTAGCGTATGTAGCTACTGCTGTCAACTTGCTGCTTTATAATCACAGATTCCAGATAACTGGAATTTTCACCAAGTCCCAGAAAACTGATTCAACATGCCAACTTGATTGCTTCTTGCTTATTGATGTGTGGATCCTTTGCTGGAGGTGTAATTGGATGATTTGTTGTGTGTGTTGAGTAGATTTTCTCCATGTCTTGTTTGTGGCTGTAGGCTTCCTGTAGCTCCAGAGGTGAGTTGTAGAAGTTGCTATGTTGCTGTTTTGTGGCGGATTTGGTGTTTTTATTGTTTTGTAGATTGTGGGAGCTATACTCCATGGATTTGATTGATTCTTGAGTCTATTGTGATTGATTTTTCATCACCTTTCCAGTGGCTGCCTTGGACTGCCAAGAATCAGCCCATGGCTTGGTGATCTTGTGTTATTGCCTCTGTACCTTGTCGTGAGCGTATCGTGAGAACCGTAACTCCGTTTCTTGCGATCTTTATATGAATTTCTATCGATTTTGCATGGTGAATCCATATTTGCCATGTTCATGCATGTCTAAATAACTTAACATGAGGTTCTGTCCAGATTCACTAATATACAAACTTGCATGTGAAACATGACTAGTTTGTGGTTGCCATGTTATAATTCTTCACAAATGATCATGCATCATTTTGATTGTGCATTGCACCTTGGTTGAATGTTTATTGTTGCTGTTTCTCTTGGGTAGACACGAGTGTTGATACTGAGTACGAGGACCCAGGAGAGTACCACTACGAGGATCCCGCTACTTGTTTCGCTGAAGAACCAACAGGCAAGATGATCGTACCCGGATCCCAATACTATTTTTGCTTGCTAGTTTCTCGCTCTTATCATTACAATTGCGCTACCTACCACATGATATCAGCCCCCATGTTACCATGATAGCCTCTAACCTCCACATCCTAGCAAACCTTTGATTGGCTAAGTTATCGTTGCTCAGCCCCTCTTATAGCATTTTAGTTGCAGGTGCAGGTTGTCCATGTGATAACATGGATTGGATATCACAATATTCTATTGTTTAATTTAATGCACATATATATCTTGGTATTGGTGGAAGGCTTGGCCTTTTGCTAAGTGATTTGTTCCGCTATTACCGCCATTAGTTCCTTGTTACCGGTGTTATGTTTTCCATACTTTGCGCTCCTAACATGCTCAATGTTGTTATGGGGACCCCCTTGTTCATTTGGTTGAGATTAAAACATGTCTGGCAAGACCCAACATTGGTACTACATTTGCTTAACAACTTAATAAAATTGCATAGGGTCTTGCAAACCTGTGGATAATTAAACAACCCCCGGGCCAGTGCTCCGCATGAGTGTTGGTCCAAACTAGAGCCGTGTGCGGGGCCAACCCGAGGCAACTCGGGAGATTTCTATCAGGCCACCGTACGCTGTGCTTATCCGTCGTGTCCTGAGAACAAGATACGCAGCTCTTATCAGGTTCGTCAACACGTCGGGTGGTCTTGCTGGATTTGTTTTACCTTTATGGAGTGTCTTGTGTGTGGAGTCTGACTTTCTTCGGGTTTACTCAAGGTATAGGAATTCCTTTGGAATCACCTATGATGATCGCGAGATCCACGATGGAATTCCCACGGAGTGTGGTTAATTTGTACTGGATTAGTTGGAGCACCCTTGTAGGGTTAAATCTTTCGGAAAGCCATGCCCGCGGTTATGTGGCAACTTGGATATTTGTTTAACACCCGGTTATAACAAACTTGAAGTAAACTCTAATTAAAATACACCAACTGTGTGAGTAACCGTGATCGTCTTTGCTTGTGAACATGAACCGAGAGAGAACATGGTGGGGTTATGATTGACGTAAGTAAGTGTTCAGGATCTCTTAGAGATCAAACTAGATTCGATCATTTTTCGTAGGCCACTCATATTTTTTTCATGTTGCGTAAGCTTTCCACCATATATGCTTAGTGCTGTTGCAAACTAAACACTTACCCCGATCCCAACCTTTAAGCGTGAATAGTCTCGGTACCCGGGCACATGATAGCTGAGTCCTGTGCGGCTCACAGTTTACTACAACACTCCAGGAACAGGTTCAGATGAGTTCGTGCAGGATGATCTTACCCAGCTCAAGTGGGAGTATGACGAGGAAAGAGGCAGGATGTACGTGACATATCCGGATGAGTAGAGGACCTGGTCGTGATCTTTGGGATAGCTTGATAGTATCATTTGCATCTTCTTTTTATCGTTTGATTTCGTCCGTAGTCTGACCCTGTGTTCAACTTGATGTTTGATTTGAGTGACATTGTAAGTTAGCATGCGGCGAGTGAAAGCCAACTTGTATACTCTTCTCATTCAGTATTGTAAGTTGTGATGATACTATTCTTGCTAACGGCAAGACGCGCCTCTATCCCTTGCGAGGCCCTCGTGCCTTCAATGGATAGGCGCACATCTTGGGCGTGACAGTTACCCCAGGAATAGCCGACGATCTCAGAGAACTCAAGTTGGAGATAGTTCCAAGAGGATATGTTGCCACATTGGAGATTCGGTCCACCTGGACCGGAAGAATCCATGAAACCCAGAAGATGGACAAGGAAATAGCTGAGATAAAGTAAAGAATGAAGGACGTGAGGTCTAAAGGCTTTAGTGAGGGTGAACATGGAACAATATGGTTTGAGGATCTTATCTATGTGCCCAATGATCTAGAGCTCAGGAAGTTAGTACTTCAGGAGGCCCATGATTCACCATACTCGATACACCGAGGCAATACCAAGATGTATCTGGACTTGAAGGAAAGTTTGTGGTGGATAGGTATGAAGAAGGATATTGCCGAGCATGTAGCAATATGCGATGTCTGTTAGTGAGTAAAGGCAGAACTTCAAAAGCTAGCTGAGTTACTTCAACCTTTGCTAATACCCGAGTGGATATGGGAAAAGCTTGGAATGGACTTCATCACAGGATTACCCAAGATCCGTTCATGTTATGATTCCATCTGGGTAGTAGTTGATCGCTTGACCAAGCAAGCTCACTTAATTCCCGTGAAGACCATTTATACTAGTGCCAACTAAGACAAGATATATATGACCAGGATCGTATTTCTGCTTGGAGTTCTGAGAAGTATCTTATCAGATAGAGGAACAAAATTTACCTCAAAGTTTTGGCATCAGTTACACGAAACTTTGGGTACGAGGCTGGAGTTCAATGCAGTTTTTCATCCGCAGGCAGATGGATAGACCAAGAGAGTCAACCAGATTCTGGAGGACATGTTGAGAGCTTGTGCACTAGACTGTGGGTCTAGCTGGGATGATAATTTTCCATACGCAGAGTTCTCATACAACAATATCTACCAGAATAGTCTAAAGATGACCCCATTCAAAGCTCTATATGAAAGGAGGTGCAGAACACCATCAATGTGGGATGGTGTTGGAGACCAATTTGTTGGTAGACGTAGTAGTAAATCAAAAAATTTCCTACGTGTCACCAAGATCTATCTATGGAGAAACCAGCAACGAGAGGGGAGAGATTGCATCTTCATACCTTTGAAGATCGCTAAGCGGAAGCGTTACAAGAACGAGGTTGATGGAGTCGTACTCGCAGCGATTCAGATCACGGTAGATCCGATCAAGTGCCGAACGGACGGCACCTCCGCGTTCAACACACGTGCATCCCGGTGATGTCTCCTATGCCTTGATCCAGCAACGAGGAAGGAGAGGTTGAGGGAGAGCTCCGGCAGCACGACGGCGTGGTGGCGGTGGAGCTGCGTGGTACTCCGGCAGAGCTTCGCTGAGCACTACGGAGAACGAGGAGAGGAGGAGGTAGGGCTGCACCAGAGAGAGAGGGAGAACCGTGTATTGTGCAGCCCCAAATACCTCCACTATATATAGGGGAGAGGGAGGAAGGGTGGCTGCGCCCTAGGGTTCCACCCTAGGGGTGGCGGCAGCCACCAGATGCCATCTGGCCGGCGGCTAGGGCAAGGGAGAGGTGGGGCGCCCTAGGGTGGGCCTTAAGGCCCATCTAAGCCTAGGGTTTGCCCCCCCTCCACCTTTGCCACGCCTTGGGCTGGGGTGGGAGGCGCACCAGCCCACCTAGGGGCTGGCTCCCTCCCACTCTTAGCCCACGGAACCTTCCGGGGCAGGTGGGCCCACTTGGTGGACCCCCGGAACCCTTCCGGTGGTCCCGGTACACTACCGGTGACACCCGGAACACTTCCGGTAACCAAATCCTCACTTCCTATATATCAATCTTCGTCTCCGGACCATTCCGGGACTCCTCGTGACGTCAGGGATCTCATCCGGGACTCCGAACAACCTTCGGTAACCACGTACATTATTTCCCTATAACCCTAGCGTCATCGAACCTTAAGTGTGTAGACCCTACGGGTTCGGGAGACACGTAAACATGACCGAGACACCTCTCCGGCCAATAACCAACAACGGGATCTGGATACCCATGTTGGCTCCCACGTACTCCACGATGATCTCATCGGATGAACCACGATGTCAGGGATTCAATCAATCCCGTATACAATTCCCTTTGTCTATCGGTATGGTACTTGCCCGAGATTCGATCGTCGGTATCCCCATACCTTGTTCAATCTCGTTACCGGCAAGTCTCTTTACTCGTTCCGTAATACATCATCCCGTGACTAACTCCTTAGTCACATTGAGCTCATAATGATGATGTCTTACCGAGTGGGCCCAGAGATACCTCTCCGTCACACGGAGTGACAAATCCCAGTCTCGATTCGTGTCAACCCAACAGACACTTTCGGAGATACCCGTAGCGTACCTTTATAGCCACCCAGTTACGTTGTGATGTTTGGCACACCCAAAGTATTCCTACGGTATCCGGGAGTTACACAATCTCATGGTCTAAGGAAATGACACTTGACATTGAAAAGCTTTAGCAAACGAACTACACGATCTTGTGCTATGCTTAGGATTGGGTCTTGTCCATCACATCATTCTCCTAATGATGTGATCCCGTTATCAACGACATCCAATGTCCATGGTCATGAAACCGAGACCATCTATTGATCAACGAGCTAGCCAACTAGAGGCTCACTAGGGACACGTTGTGGTCTATGTATTCACACATGTATTACGGTTTCCGGTTAACACAATTATAGCATGAACAATAGACAATTATCATGAACTAGGAAATACAATAATAACCATTTTATTATTGCCTCTAGGGCATATTTCCAACACAATTTTCTTTATCCCAATTGTATCTGAGATTCTAAATAGATGGTCAAGCTAATTCGTGACAGACTTAAGATAGCTCAATCCAGGCAGAAGAGTTTTACTGACAGCAAACACAAGGAAGTAACATATGAAGTGGGAGATCAAGCATATCTCCATGTGTCCCAACTTCGAGGAATCAAGAGGTTTGGTGTTAAAGGAAAGTTAGCACTCAGATTCATAGGCCCCTACAAAACTCTTGAACATAGAGGTGAAGTTGCATACAAGCTGGAATTGTTGGAAGGATTGTCAGGAGTTCATGATGTCTTTCATGTTTCCTAGCCGAACAAATGGCATGTTTGAGAGACACAGTGCCCCTAGATGTCGTAAAGCTTGACAGTGACTTAACTTATGAGGATAAGTCCGTCAGGATCCTCAAGACTATCAAGGAGAGTTACCCGCAACAATATCATCAAGTTTTGCAAGGTTCTGTGGAGTCACCAGACTGAGGAAGAAGAGACCTGGGAGTGAGAAGATCTTCATCGAGACCAGCCGCACCTATTTTCTAGCCAAACCAAATCTCGAGGGAGAGATTCATCTTAAGGTGGGTAGGTTTGTAACATCCCAAAATTTCATTTTGGCATGTTATATTATTAGCTAAGTATCCAATCATACTGGTGGTAATTGTATTGCTCAAATGATGTGATTGTTGAAACCTGAGTGGTGAGTTTTTGAAACCTCTTTTCTATTTTCCTTTGTTTTGATTTATAATAGTGGAAACCATTGAATTATTTTGAAAATCAGAGGAGGAATATGACCCTCCATTTTAAGGGCATTTTTGAAAGTCATTTGGCTATTAAAACCAGAAGGGTATTGATACGTCTCCAACGTATCTATAATTTTTGTTTGTTCCATGATGTTATATTATCAATCTTGGATGTTTTACAATCATTTTATAGCAACTTTATATCATTTTTGGGACTAACCTATTGACATAGTGCCAAAGTGCCAGTTGTTGTTTTTGCTTGTTTTTTTACTTCGTAGAAAATCAGTACCAAACACTACGGGAATTTTTGGAGCTTTTTATGGACCAGAAGAACCAGGATGGGCCAAACAACCACAAGAGAGGGGGTCCAGGGTGGCTGTCGGTGTCAAAACCAGCGGATCTCGGGTAAGGGGTCCCGAACTGTGAGACTAGAATCTACGGTAACAAGAGACAAAGGGGACATAGATTTACCCAGGTTCGGGCCCTCCTATGAAGGTAATACCCTACGTCCTGCTTGGTTATATCTATGATATGGGGGGTTACAGAGTTGATCTACCTCGAGATCAAATAGCTAACCCTAGATGAGTTGTCCTCCTATACCCCTAAACCCTACGGCTTATATAGACGCCGAGGGTGCTCTGTGTTTACACATGGTCGGTTACATGCCGAAGAGATAAACTTGCCCAACTACAGCTAATAACTTGGAGAATATGTGTGGACTTCTCGAACTTCCATCTGGCGTAGGTGGTCTTTGATCGTCCGATGCTCCCTTTGCGGCCCACACACTCTGGCCCATAAACAACTGGTCGGCTATCCAAGGACCCCATAATCCGGGACTTCCTTAGTGACCACCCTCCACCAGGGCACGACAGAGGCCCCTGACACGGCCTGGTGGAGCATGCCCACCTCAGGACTGCCCTCATCCGACTATTCGCCCAATAAATTCCCAAATATTCAGAAAACCCTAAAGGAGTCGGTGAAACACAATTCTAGCCGCCTCAAGTTCCAGATCCTCGAGATCCAATCTAACACCATCACGTCTTCATGGGTGATTCTCCAATGATGCATGAGTAGTTCACCATAGACCTACAGGTCCATAGGCAGTAGCTAGATGGCTTCCTCTATGTCTCTATGATTCTCAATACAATGCTCTCTTGGAGATCTATTTGCTGTAATGACTTTTACGGTGTGTTTGTTGGGATCCGATGAATTTTGAGTTAATGATCAGATTTTATCCATGAATATGATTTGAGTCTTCTTTGAACTCTTATTTGTATGATTACTTATAGCCTCGTATTTCTTCTTCGAATCTTTGGTTTAGTTAGGCCAAATATATCGATTTTTCTTGCCATGGGAAGAGGTGCTTTGTGATGGGTTCGATCTTGCGGTGTTCTTTCCCAATGATAGAAGGGGCAGCAAGACACACATGTATCGTTGCCATTAAGGATAACAAGATGGGGTCTATTTCTACATGAATAAATCTTGTCTACATCATGTTATCGTTCTTATTGCATTACTCTATTTCTCCATGAACTTAATACACTAGATACATGCTGGATAGTGGTCGATATGTGGAGTAATAGGAGTAGATGCAGAATCATTTCAGTCTACTTATCTTGGACGTGATGCCTATATAATGATCATTTCCTGGATATCATCATGATTATTTGATCTTCTATCAATTGCCCAATAGTAATTTGTTCACCCACCGCGTGCTATACTCATGAGAGAAGCCCATAGTGAAACCTACGCCCCTCGGGTCTACTTTTCAAACATATTGCTTTTTGATCTACTATTTTGACTTTTTGTTTTCAGATCTATTAATCCAAAAAACCCAAAAATACCTTCCTGCACTTTTTGTCTACTAATTTTATTTTGTGTTCTTGCGAGATCTATTTGCCAAAACTATCATCACCTAATCTATCTTATTACCATAGAGAGCTTGACAACGTCTCTTTCACGTCGAGTTGCATGTATTTATTGTTTGTGTGCAGGTGATGTTTACATGGGTGAGTGATCTTCCTCTAAGGATTGATACCTTGGTTTCATAACTGAGGGAAATACTTACCGTCGTTGTGCTACATAATCCCTTCCACTTTGGGGAAATACCGACGCAGTTTCAAGCCACGTCAAAGAATTTCTAGCGCCGTTGCCGGGGTGGAAGCAATCTCATCTACGAGGTTCCTAATCAAAAATCTCATCTCCTTGCAATTTGCATTATTTTCCATTTGCCTCTCGTTTTCCTCTCCCCCACATCACAAATTTGCCATTTTATTTGACCTCTCTTTTCTGTTTGCCTTTTTTCGCTAGATCTCTTGTTTGTTTGCAATCTAGTTTGCGTAGTCACGATGACTCAGAAAACACCAAGTTGTGTGATTTTTCCAATACCAATAATAATGATTTTATTAGCACTCCTATTCCTCCTCCCACCACTAGTGTAGAGTCTTGTGATATTAATCCCGCTTTGTTGAATCTTGTCATAAAAGATCATTTTTCCGGTACTTCTAATGAGGATGCCGCGTACCATCTAAACACCTTCGTGGAATTATGCGATATGCAAAAGAAAAACGACGTGGACAATGATATTGTGAAGTTGGAATTATTTCCTGTCTCCTTGTGGGATCGTGCAAAAATTTGGTTTTCTTCTTTGCCTCGCAATAGTATCAATTCTTGGGATAAGTGCAAGGACGCTTTTATTACTAAGTATTTTTTGCCCATGAAAATTATTTAACTTAGAACTCAAATCATGAATTTTAAGCAACATGAGCATGAATATGTTGCACAATCTTGGGAAACAATGAAAGTGATGCTTACAAATTGTCCTACTCGTGGTTTAAATCTTTAGATGATCATATAAACAATTTATGCGGGATTGAATTTTGTCTCTAGAAATCTTTTAGATTCCGCCGGGGGTGGTACTTTAATGGAAATTACTTTGAGTGTAGCTACCAAATTTCTAGATAATATTATGGCAAATTCTTCACAATGGCATACCGAAAGCGCACCTACTAGTAAAAAGGTTAATTCGGTGGAATAAATTAGTACTTTGAGTGAAAAAGTTGGTGCTCTTATGAAGTTGGTTGCTAGTAAAAATGCTCCTATTGATCTTAATGATGTGCCTTTATCTACTTTGATTGACAAAAAATAGTGATTTCGTAGATGTGAATTTCATCTCGCGAAACAACTTCAATAACAATGCTTATAGAGGTAATTTTAATCCTAGGTCTTTTCCTCGAAATTCCTCTAATAATTATAGTAATTCCTATGGTAATTCATATAATAATAATAGGAACAATTTTGATCTTGAGAATATTTTTCAAGAATTTATCAATGCTCAAAAGTCTTTCAATACTATGATAGAAGAAAAGTTGAATAAGATTGATGATATGTCTAGAAGCATCTATAGAATTTCCAATGATGTAGAAAATCCCAAGTTTCATGCTTTCCCACCTAATATTAATGAATCAATTAAAGACTTATATGTTTGTTTGGATCAAAGTAAGAAAAGAACAGCTATGCTTAGAGCCAAAAGAGAGTTTTTAGAAAAAGCGTTTTCTAGTGACTACTTTCATAACAATGATGAAGATCTTAAAATGATTGGTGTTTGGTCTATTGGTTCCATGTTTAGTAATGTTATATTTTATGATAAAGGGACTGAAGAAGATTCAACTTTAGCTAGAGGGCGTCGCAATCATTTGGAGGGTAAAAATCTTGATGAAAATTTTGATAAAAGTGGGTTTGAAGAGGCCAAAACTTTAACTAGTGATGTGCCCACTATCTTTGATTACGAAGACTTTAATTACGAGATTTTCTCCTTGGTTGATTGTATTTCTTTGATGCAATCTATGATAAATTCACCGCATGCTTATGAACAAAATAAATTACTAAACATATAGTTGATGCGTTGATGAAATCCTTAGAAGAGAAGTTGGAATTAGATACTTGAATTCCTAGAAAATTGTATGATTAGTGGGAACCTAACATTAAAGTCAAGATTAAAAATTATGAATGCTTTTCTAGTGTTTCCACAATTCCGGAATCTCTATGTGATGCGCTTGGTCTTACCAATATTGAAGAATGTTCTCTTCATTTGCACTTGACGGATTATACTATTAATAATCCTTTGGGAGTAATTAATGATGTTATTATTCTTGCAAATAGGAATTATGTTCCCATTGATTTTATTGTTCTTAATATTGATTGCAATCCGTATTGTCACATCATACTTGGTAGACCATGTTTACGCACTATAGGTGTCGTGATTGATATGAAAGAAAGCAATATTAAGTTTCAATTTCCTCGTAGAAAGGGTATAAGACACTACCAAAGAACAAGAATTAATCCACCATATGAATCAATCATGAGGGAACTTTATGGACTGAAAACTAAGGATGACAATACTTGAATCTATGCGTTATGCCTAGCTAGGGGTGTAAAACGATAGCGCTTGATGGGAGGCAACCCAATGAATAAAATATTTTTATATTTTCCTTTCAATTTTTGAGTGTTTTCACAATTATGTTTATATTATTATTGTGTTTTTATGTTTAATTTAGTGTTTTTTCCAAGTAAATCCTTTAGGATGATTCATAAGATGAGTAGAAACAATGCTGAATTTGAAACAAAAACTTTGTTCCAAGTGCACGAATTTTCATTTTTTACCGGAACTTGATATTGAGATGAAATTTTAAAGAATATTGATATAAAAAATTCTTTACATTTTCCTAATGTTTGAAAATTGTTAGAGTTCCAAAATTATGGCTAGAGTACAGATTACTTTAGACTGTTCTCTCTGAAATAGATTCTATTTTCGTTGCATTGTATGCTTGTTTTCATGAATCTATGGCTTGTGTAGGGGGGTATAAGTCATGGTAAAGTTAAAATAGAGTAGGTATAATGAAATAATAAAATATTAATGGGATTACAACAGTACCTAAATTGTTAATTTGCTTTATTATACTAACGGATTCACGAGAATTTTGTCAAGTTTTGTGTGATTGAAGTTTTCAAGTTTTGGGTGAGATCATGATGGATGAAGGAATAAGGAGTAAGAATATCCTAAGATTGGGGATACTACAGCACCACAAGGTAATATCCAAAGTAACAAGCAACTAAGCTTGGGGATGCCCCGAGTGGCATCCCCTCTTTCTCTAACAACCATCGGTATTTTACTTGGAACTATATTTTTATTCGTCACATATCATGAGTTTTGCTTGGAGCGTCTTGTATCTTTGCTTTATTTCCTTTTTATCCTTTTTGAACACACCTATTTGAGAGAGCCAAAATTATGCCATGGTTTGCTAGAATTTCTCTTTATGCTTCACTTAAATCTATTGAGCAAAGGAATTGCTCTAGTGCTTCACATATTCTTTTTGTGCACGACGTGCTTTTACATGTTTGAAGAAATGCTCTCATGCTTCACTTATATTAATTTGAGAGTTAGTAATTTTTAAGAAATCCTATCATGCTTCACTTATATTATTTTTAGAGATGAAATTTTTATGCTCATGATCTTCACTTATATCCATTTGAACTTATAAAAAACAATTGCAATATACGAAACTAGTCCCAAAGTGATAGAAATTCAAGAGGGATATAATAAAAACTTTCATGAAGATCATTGGAGAAATTAAACTTGATTCTTTGTAATTGTTTTGAGACATGACGATAGTAATATGTGAGTTATGTCAGTGAGTAATTATGCATAGTAAGAGTACTGATGTTAAGGTTTGTAATTCCCTATGAAAGCACGAAAGTCAATAGTTGTGCTACGAAATTACATCCTACTTATGGTGCATTATTCGGTGTTAGTTATGCTTAATGCCCGCTTATGTGATTTTTTGTTTCTTGGTTGGATGCTTCTCAATCTATTTGCTAGACCTCACTTGTACTAAGTAGAAATGCTACTTGTGCATCTAAAATCCTTAAACCAGTTTTAACATACGAGTCCACCATACCTACCTATATACGGTATTTCCATGCCGTTCCAAGAAAATTTGTATGTGCCATCTCTAAATTTCAAAATAAATTTTCCTTTTTGTGTGCTCGTACCGCTCATGAAACGGGAGGGGGTGACCGATATGTTTCCATGCTAGATCTGTTATTCTCAAGATGAGTGTTTACTCACTTGTCATTGCACGAGGGTACAGCAGTAATAGGGATGCCCAGTCCAAAAATGAAAAAGAAAAAATACTTTATGTTGTCAAATAATAAATTCCTTGGAAAGGGTTGGTATGGAAGGCAACCGTGGATTCAGCTAGCCATGGAAAGTGAAAGTATGTTGGAAAAAGGAATAAACTTTATTTTCTGTTTGGGAACCGCCTATGGTGTATCTAGCATGGAAAGATATTGAAATCTCTCGATTGTATTCGTTTACACGAAAGGCATGTCACTCAAAATATTTTTTCTCTATCAATTTAAACACTTGAGCTCTGGCACCTCTACAAATCCCTACTTCCCTCTACAAACGGCCTATCTATTTACCTTATGCAATTTTTATTTTTATTTGAGTCTCCATCTTCTCTTCTAAAGCACCAACTAGGAGGCATTATGATCTTACTTGAGCATTATGTATACCTAATATTTGAGTATGTATCATGAATGGATCAATGATTGAGCATGATGGGCTATGGATAACTTGCTTTAGCATTGATATTTTGAAAGACATGGTTGCTTGTTGATATCCTTGAGTATTAAAGTTTTGATGTCAAAACTAGACTATCGCTTTGAACCCTCTAAAAGCCCAAACGACCATGCTACAAAGAAAACAATATATGATGAACATGATAGGCATCATTCCACATCAAAAAAAATTGTTTTTATCATTTACCTACTCGAGGATGAGTAGGAATTAAGCTTGGGGATGATGATACATCTCCAACGTATCTATAATTTTTTCTTGTTCCATGTTGTTATATTATCAATCTTGGATGTGTTACAATCATTTTATAGCAACTTCATATCATTTTTGGGGACTAACCTATTGACATAGTGCCAAAGTGTTAGTAGTTGTTTTTGCTTGTTTTTTTACTTCATAGAAAATCAGTACCAAATGGAGCCCATACGTCACGGGAATTTTTCAAGATTTTTGTGGACTAGAAGAACCAGGATGGGACAAACAACTACAATAGAGGGGGCCCAGGGTGGCCACCCTCCACCAGGGTGCGCTAGAGGCCCCTGGCGTCGCCTGGTGAGGGGTGAGCACCTAGGGCGCCCTATCAACCGACTATCGAGCCTATAAATTCCCTGAAAATCAAAAAACCCTTGCGCGGGCTGGTGAAGCATGCCCACCTCGGGACTTCCCACAATCAACTATTCACCCTATAAATTCCCAAATATTCAGAAAACCCTAGAGGAGTCGACGAAACACATTCCAGCCGCCGCAAGTTCTAGATCCTTGAGATCCAATCTAACACCATCACGGAGGGGTGCACCATAGACCTACGGGTCCGCAGGAAGTAGCTAGATGTCTTGCTCTCTCTCTCTCTATGATTCTCAATACAATGGTCTCTTGGATCTCTATTTGATGTAGTGACTTTTGCGGTGTGTTTGTTGGGATCCGATGAATTTGACTTCATGATCAGTTTTTGTCCATGAATATGATTTGAGTCTTCTTTGATCTCTTATTTGCATGGTTACTTATAGACTACTATTTATTCTTTGAATCTTTGGTTTAGTTAGGCTAACTAGATCAATTTTTCTTGCCATGAGAAGAGGTGCTTGGTGATGGGTTCGATCTTGTTGTGTTCTTTTCCACTGACAGAAGGGGCAGCAAGACACGCATGTATCATTGCCATTAAGGATAACAAGATGGGTCTATTCCTACATGAATAGATCTTGTCTACATCATGTCATCATTCTTATTGCATTACTCTGTTTCTCCATGAACTCAATACACTAGATGCATGCTGGATAGTTGTTGATGTGTGGAGTAACAAAAATAGATGCAGAATCATTTCGGTATAATTATCTTCAATGTGATGCCTATATAATGATCATTGCCAAATATCATCATGATTATTTGATCTTCTATCAATTGCCCAACAGTAATTTGTTCACCCACCGTGTGCTATGCTCATGAGATAAGCCACTAGTGAAACCTACGGTCCTCGGGTCTACTTTCCAATATATTGCTTTCCGATCTACTATTTTGCCTTTTTGTTGTTATATCTATTAATCCAAAAAACAAGAATACCTTGCTGCACTCTTTGTTTACTTATTTTAGTTTGTGTTCTTGCGAGATCTATTTGCCAAAACTATCACCACCTAATCTATCTTATTACCATAGAGAGCTTGACAACCTCTTTGTCGCGTCGGGTTGCAAGTACTTGTTACTTGTGTGCAGGTGATATTTACATGGGTGTGTGATCTTCCTCTATGGATTGATACCTTGGTTTCATAACTGAGATAAATACTTAGCGTCGCTATGCTACATCATCCCTTCCTCTTTTGGTAAATGTCAACGTAGTCTCAAGCCACGCCGGTATTTGAAAAATATTACAAATAGGATTTAAATCCATTTTGGGCGTTTTGTGAAAAAAACTTTTTTAAAAATAATTACTTTGGCCGTGGAAAAATGTTAAACAGATTCCTCTATTTTTTTATAATTGTAATATATAAAACTTCTATATTTGGATCTGTATTTATTTTCCCTTTTAGCTATTGGTTTCATGTTTTTAATAAAAGGAAAAAAAATCCTTTTTAAAAGGAAACCACTGACGCGATCGAGGATTCGAATCGGGCCCAAATCCCTCTAACTGGATCTCAATCCCCTTTGGATCGGTCGCCCGAGCCCCGCGTGTGTTCTCCCTCTCTACCACCCCGTCCCCACGACCCGATCCCGTACCCTACCGCCGGTCACTTCTTTCCTTCGCTCGCCCCCTCCTTCCTTAGCCAACAGATCTCACCGGAGATCATCTCCGATCCGAGCCCGACGCCGATTACCTTTTGTTTAGGCGCCCCCGAGCCCAGGACTATATAAACCCCACCCCCTAACCCCATTCCTCCCCTGAACTCCACCTCCCACGCCCTTCTACGCCGTAGCCCAACCTCACCGGAGCTCTGCCTTCATCTGTAGCTTCCCGAGCTTGCCTCGCTCAACCTTGTCACTCTAGAGCTCCACCGCCCCTACCAATCGACATTGGAACGTCTTCTCCATCGTTTGGTCATCTCTGCCATCGTGAAGGACAATTGGAAGCCCCCTGAGTCTCCACCATCACTCCTGTCTCGACGGAGTCCACCATCGCCGGCGACCTCCACCACTGTGAGCCCCTCCCCATCAGATCTCGATCCAATAGTCAATATTAGAACTTTCAATTTAGCGAACCGTTTTGTAATCACAAGCGCTCGACCGTTTGCACCATAGGTGCACACCCGCAGCCAACCAGGAAGTGCCACATAGCCCGTTCACACATTAGAGTTTTCTTTTCTTTCCCCTTTCATTTTTAACAGAATAGATTCTGATTTCCGAATTTGAATAACTCTTAAATTATGTAGTTTTTTGAGTGATTCTTTTTGAATTAGGTCACAAACATTATGAAGTTTCTTTTACTGCCTTTAGT
The DNA here is from genome assembly GCA_022496015.1 of Hordeum marinum. Classification (NCBI taxonomy): domain Eukaryota; kingdom Viridiplantae; phylum Streptophyta; class Magnoliopsida; order Poales; family Poaceae; genus Hordeum; species Hordeum marinum. Next base: position 210,680,196 of record CM039672.1, on the reverse strand, counting down.
TTTCAAATTTGAATAGTGGAAATTTGAATTCATTGGAATTTGTTTGAATAACTAGATTGTAAATAACCTTAGTTCAAAAAATAGATTTTTTGAGTGATTCTTTTTGCTACTAGTTAATATTAGTCTATTTTATCAGTAGGTGCAATTTCAGAATTTCTAGGATTAATTAAATTAACGATTTTAGTAAAACGGTACTATTTTTTGTTCTTTAGGTTTATTGTTTTTTTCTTTGTTTTAATTGTTTCTAATTTTCCCTTTTAGCTTTGTTTACTTATTGTAATTAGTTTCTGTTGGTTAGAAATAAGTGTTTTATTTGCAGTTAAGACAAATAATTTTATTATTTTCATTTTATTTGATTAGTAGGAAACCTTGTTTTCTTCATATTTAGAGTTTGATAATATATTTTAAGTTGGTTCTTTTTGTGTAGAAAAGTGTAGGTGAAATATTCTCTATTATTTTATTAGAACTTTAGTTTTCTTTCTGTTAAATTTTTATTAGTTGCAGAAAACTATTTATAGTTTGTTTTATTTTACTAAAAGCTTTGCAATAGAGTTTTGGATAGATTCTTTGTTTTCTTTTATCTTCTTTTCTTTGTTTGTGTTATTGATTGTTTTAATACTATTAATTTTACTTGTTGTTATTCCTTGTAGGACCCACATTCGGAGTGTGAGGTTATGCTTATTGTGTGAATTGTTTGTTTCGTTAGATCATTCGGAGTGTGAGGCTTGCTACTTAGAGTTGCTTGAGCTCGAAGATTGTCGGCAAGGCAAGTCATTTGATCATGTATTACCTATGATTTTTATTGCATTAGTTTCAACCTTTGCCACCATTGCATGCAAAGTAGGTAAATTGGAAACTTGGATCTTTAGTAGTATCATGTGGTAGGCACCCCATAAACCCTTGTCACTTTGACCCCGGGAGACGATATTTTATTTTGCTATGCTTTTAGTAGACGGTGTTGGTTGATTGTTTATCATGAGAATTGTGAGAATTAATTTGTGATCAAGACTTCAAGATTTTGGAAACCTCATGATGCAATATACCTCTAGGTGGAAATTGGTAGAACAACACCCTGGAGGACCCAATGGTTGCCTAGGTGTTGCAAGAGAAGTGCTAGTATTCACACGGAAAGTTCCTCCCAGGCACAAAGAGACGAATGAATACTTCAAGACTCGACGCTTACTTGCACAGCCACAAGCCATTATGGGCTATGGATTGGTTGGACATCATGGTGACTCTGGACGGACGGAGCTACGAGATGTAGAAGAATGGTATGATTGGATAGGCACTGGTAGTTGCTTGGAGGAACCCTTTGGAACACCATGTTTTGATCATCCGGTTCTCAAACACCATGCAGTGCGATGACTTCAATAGAGGTAGCCAAATCTTGTGGGGGAAAGTGTGCAAGACTTTGGAGAGTACCAAACCTAATAAATTAGCCGTGTCCCTGGTTATAGATTACTTGATCCAAAGGAACTGAAACAATGGTTGGTGGAACCTTCTCATCAAACAACCAACAATATAGTAATAATTTTTGATTTTGCCCCCATTGTTGTAGGAAAAATATGCTTTTTGCTAAACTTTAACTTATAGCCCTGAAGTGGCTTGAGACTGCATCGGTATTTCCCCAAAGAGGAAGGGATGATGCAGCACTGTGACGGTAAGTATTTCCCTCAGTTTATGAAACCAAGGTATCAATCCGTAGAGGAAGATCATGCGCCCACGTAAGCAGCACCTGTACACAAACAAAAAATACTTGCAACCTGACGCGGAAGAGAGGTTGTCATGCTCTCTACAGTAATAGGATCGATTAGGTAATGATAGTTTTGGCAAATAGATCTCGCAAGAACACAAAGTAAAATAAATAAACAAAAAATGTAGCAAGGTATTTTTGGATTTTTTGGAATAATAGATCCGAAAACAAAACTTGCAAATAGTAGATCAGAAAGAAATATATTGGAAAAGTAGACCTGGGGGGCGTAGGATTCACTAGTGGCTTCTCTCACGAGTATAGCACACGGTGGGTGAACAAATTACTTTTGGGAAATTGATAGAAGATCAAATAATCATGACGATATTCAAGGCAATGATCATTATATAGTCATCACATCCAAGATAAGTAGACCGAAACGATTCTGCATCTACTTCTATTACTCCACACATCGAGGCTATCCAGCATGCATCTAGTGTATTAAGTTCATGGGAAAACAAAGTAACGCAATAAGAACGGTGAAATGATGTAGACAAGATCTATTCATGTAGGAATAGACCCCATCGTGTTATCCTTAACGGCAACGATACATGCATGTCTTGCTGCCCGTTCTGTCACTCGGAAAGAACACCGCAAGATCAAACCCCATCACAAAGCACCTCTTCCCATGGCAAGAAAAATCGATCTATTTCGCCTAACTAAACCAAATATTCAAAGAACAAATATGAGGCTATAAGTAATCATTCTAATAAGATATCAAAGAAGACTCAAATCATATTCATGGATAGAAACTAATCATGAACTCAAAATTCATCGGATCCCAACAAATACAACACAAAAGTCATTACCTCAAATAGATCTCCAAGAGACCATTGTATTGAGAAACATAGAGAGAGAGGAAGCCATCTAGCTACTGCCTACGGACCCGTAGGTCTATGGTGGACTACTTGTGCATTATCGGAGAGGCACCTATGAAGAAGATGAACCCCTCCGTGATGGTGTAAGATTGGATCTCGACGTTCTGGAAATTGCGACGGCTGGAATTGTGTTTCGTCGACTCCCCTAGGGTTTTTGGATTTTTAGGGAATTTATAGGCTCGATATTCAGTTGAGGGGGCACCCAGGTGCCCACCCCCACCAGGTCATGCTAGGGGCCTTTGGTGCGCCCTGGTGGAGGGTGGCCACCCTAGGCCCCCTCTCTTGGTGTTGTTTGGCCCATCTGCTTTCTTCTGGTCTAGAAAAACTCCTCAAAAATTCCTTTAGCATTTGGGCTCCGTTTGGTACTGATTTTCTGCCAAGTAAAAAACAAGCAAAACAGGAACTGGTACTTTGGCACAATGTCAATAGGTTAGTCCCAAAAAATGATAGAAAGTTGCTTTAAATGATTGTAAAACATTCAAGATCGATAATATAACAGCACGGAACAAGCAAAAAATTATAGATACGTTGGAGTCATATCAAGCCACACCTGCCATATATGCATATAGCAGAGATGATATTTTACCCCTTATCTTTTGTGACTTGCCGGCATATTCAATATGCTGACCTACACGGCTGCAACATGTCAAGTTGCAAAGTACTTTTCCGACCAGGAGTGAGGACATGTTCTATGCTTGGTGATATGCTCTTGGAGTCGGATGGACTCATTGGCGTCTACGTCTTCCGCATTAGTTTTATCTCATGAGTTGGAAATCAACCAAATTTATTGTAATAAATACTCTATATGAGATTCGATGAAATAAAGGTTGTGATTGCACTTTGATATATACATTGATGTACTTTGTGTGTACCACTACGAACAATAGCCCAAATGGTGGGGTTATGACCAAGAATATGCATTTTCATTTTATGCTTCCAACTAGCAAAAAATTTACCATCAAAATATGGACCTCTACAGTGATAATTTCCCCCACTAGACGCCATACTTTCCTAGGTTGTGGAACCAATGCAATGGAGACCAAAGCTCTGATACCACTTGTAGGACCCAAAGTATGTCTAGAGAGGGGTGATTAGACTACTTTACAAAAAAAATCTAGCCTTTTCCCAATTTTAGATGTTGGAATTTTTTAACAATTATAGCAAGTGAAGCACACCCTATGCTTTAATGTTTGGTGCTACTATTTTCTATCCTTGAGATATCTATGTGATGATCGTTCACTCATTTTTTTTGTTATGTGCATTGTAATTCATTCACATCATTTTTGTGCACCACCAAGATGTATGTGACATGGAAGCGTGTACCATGATCCTAATCAATTGTGCATTTGCATTCAAATACAAATTTAAAAATAGTGCACTAATTTATGTGGATCTCTTTCTTATCACATATTTCTCAAAGTGATGATGCTATTCATTGACTATTATGTCGAAGCTTTGATCTATATGTTGCCATCAATTACCAAAAAGGTGGAGACTGAAAGCACAACTTCTACCTAGGTGGTTCTGGTAATTAATAACATCATATATTATATTGGACTAATGATTCCAAGTATATTTCAGGAAAAGTTCAATGAATGGATTGACTAAGGATTGTGAGGATATCCCCTAGATGCAAGGAACATCTATTGGGAACAAGCTTCAAGACTTTACATTTTGCATTTTGTGAAAAATCGCATTTGATTCCATAGGAAAGACAATACTATTGAAAGAGGATAAGGTATATATGATGATCTAGTTGCTCAAGTGCTTAGAGGTTAGCCACCAAAAGTACTGATGAAATTCTCCCACAAATATTCTGCCCAAACCCTAAAGTCCAAATTCATTGCTACCAACATTTTCCACTCGGCCCTACCGAGTTTTACCTTAGACATATCCAAAGCCAAACCATAGCATGAGAGTCCTACCAAGTCTCATTTCGGTGCAACCGAAATCAGTGGATTTTTTGTCTCATTTCTAAAAATCAGAATTTTTGTGTTTTAGGAATCAGTGCCACCAAAAGTTGAAACTGACTAGGCCAGCCAAAATCACACCCACCGAGATTTATATATCGGTCTCACCAAAACGACAAAAGTTGTCACATTTTGCACTAGTTGGTGCAACCGAGTTTTTGCTTCGGTTTCATTGAGTTGGGAAATACTGTTGTAACATTTGGATTTTTGGATATGCCTACATTTACCCCTCCACCTACCTCTCATTCAGAGAGGAAGCACTCAGAATAGACCAACACTTGCCCCATTCATTTTCTGAGAGAGAACCACATACTCGTGTTGAGATCAAGATCTTCCATTCCAACCATATGAATCTTGATTTATAGCCTCCCCAAGTTGCTGTCAACCTAATCAACCTATTATACCAAGCCAAATCTATGAGAGAGTGATTGAGTGTTGAGAAGACTATGTTTTGAAGCACAAGAGCAAGGAGTTCACCATACTACCACATCTATTACCTTTTGGAGAGTGGTGTCTCTTAGATTGATTAGGTGTCGCTTGAGATCCTTCAACTTCTTGTGTAGTTGAACCAAGAAGCTTTTAAGGGCAAGGAGATCACCTACTTTGTGAAGATCTACCCCGAGTGAGGCTAGTCATTCATGTACGTAAGCCATGGTGGAATAGACAAGGTTGCTACTTTGTGGACCCTTATGGGTGGAGCCCTTCGTGGACTCTTGCAATCATTACCCTTAGTGGGTTGAAGTCTCCATTAACGTGGACGCACGATAGCACCACCTATCGGAACCATGGGAATTTTTTGTGTGTCTCCGGTTGCTTTTGATCCTCCTGTCCCTTCCCTCTACTTATATGTGCATGTCTTTAGTTTCCGCTGCTATACTCTTAGACTTGCATGTTTATGATCAAACACAACAAGCTTTAAGACAATCACACGATAAAGCAAATGTTTTCAAACGACAAGAGCAAACAAAAAGCACGACACTCTCTCTCGAAGCCCTATGATCTACACTTCTCCCCCTTTGGCAACAAGTTACCAAAAAGTAAAGTTATAGAGCTAAGTGTAGCTCTAGGCATGGCCTCCTCCGGTAGCTGAGGAAGGAATCAAAAGAACAACGTTGGCGATGGCTTCAGCTAATGTCCTCTGAGGTGTTGGTGTAGACACTAAAGGTGTAGGAGCTGGTGATGATGGTCTCGTCCCTTTAACTGGGATGGCAAAAGATCTAGCATGTGTCTTCAAATAAGCATGAGCCTGGAGAGAATCATCATCATCATCACTGGAGTTGGGTCTAGGCACAACATCCACTTCCTGCTTCAACTGGTTGACCATGGTTGTCAACTCAGTTACCTTGACATCCAAGTCATTAAATTTTGTCTCCAAAATACTCTAAAGGATCTTCAGGTTCTAGAGGATCTCATTGATGTTCTTCTCCATCCCTTGGATGGTGCTGATGAGATATGCCATTTAATCACCCTTAGTCCTGAGCACTGGAGTACTAGTGGCTCTGGTTGCCTCTGCCTCAATCTTAGCATGTGCCGTAGATGAAGTGGGATGACGAGGATTCATCTCCACAACGTCATCCTCATACTCTAGTTGAAGTGGCATGTGTTGTATGTCAAGAAGATATGTGCTCTTTCCACCTTTGGAATTGACTAGCATTTCAATGGATGGAGCATATCCACATGACGTCTTTTGGTTAGGAGCAGTCCTCTTGATTGTCTCCACAATCAAATCCATCACCTTTATCCTGGTGTGGGTGTCTAGATGATGTAGGATGTTGATGAAGTACTCCCTGATCATCTTGTCATCACCTGATTTAGGCATCACGGTTTACCTCATAATTTGTTTGGTGGTGGGTAGTCGTGCTTTCAAGAAGTAGACAAAGCCTAACTTGTGTGACTTCATATATTCCTTAGGAACTGGGTTATACATGTTGGCCATGGAGTTGCGGTTCATCTTGGCCTCAGCATTGTAGGATCCAAAGTATGTCTAGAGGGGGGTGATTACACTACTTGACCAAATAAAATTCTAGCATTTTCCCAATTTAAATTGTAGGCAAGTGTAAGCAATTGGATCATGTCAAGCACACCCAACACGTGCATGTCTAAGAGTATAACATCGGAAAGTAAAGACAAGCACATGAATGTAGAGGAAAGGGTTAGGAAGATCAAACACAATTGTAGACACGAATATTTTTCTAGTGGTTTCTATAGGAGGTGCCATCGTACGTCCATGCTGACGAAGACTTCAACCCGTGGACGGCTCCAACCATAAGGTTCCACCAAGTAGTAACCTTGTCTATTCCATCATGGCTTCCGTCCACGAAGGACTGGCCTCACTATGGGTAGATCTTCATGAAGTAGGTTATCTCATTGCCGTACAAACTTCTTGCTTCAACTCCACACACGAAGATGATGGATCCTAAGCGACACCTAACCAATCTAGGAGAGATCACTCTACAAAAGGTAATAGATGTGGTAGTATGATGAAATCCTTTCTCTTGTGCTTCAAAAGATAGTCTCCTCAACACTCAATCACTCCCTCATAGATTTTGCTTGGTAGAAGAGGATGATTGGGTGGAAAGCTACTTGGGGAAGGTAGAAATCAAGATTCATATGGTTGGAATGGAAGATCTTGATCTCGTCACATGAGTAGGTGGCTCTCTCTCAGAACAATGGATATGGCAAGTGTTGGACTGTTTTGAGTGCTTCTCTTTCGAGTGAGAGGCTGTGGAGGGGTATATATAGGCATCTCATAAAATCCAAACATTACAACATTATTACCCAACTCGGTGAAACCGAAGTGAAAACTCGGTTGCATTGACTAGTATAAAATGTGGCAACTTTTGGCATTTCGGTGAGACTGATATATAAATCTCGGTCGGTCCATTTGTGACTGACCTAGGCAGATAGCAAACTTGGTGACATTGATTTGCTAAAATCGGAAATTCAAATTTTATGCAAATCGAGATCAGTAGGTTTGCCACTGTTTTCGGTTGCATCGAAAATGGACTTGGTACTACCGAGATGGTTAGGGTTTGGCTTGGAGTCTGTCTAGGGAAAAACTCGGTAGGGCCGAATGTGAAAGTTGATGGCACCGATCTTTGGACATTTTAGGTTTTGGACAGAATATTTGTGGGAGAATGGATGAGTATTTTTTGTGGCTAATCTCTAAGCACTTGAGCAACCAGATCTATGGATTCAATAGTGATTTCTCACAAAATGTAAAATGTAGAGTCTTCAAGCTTGTTGACAATGGGTGTTCCTTGCGCCAAGGGAGTCTCCTCGCGATCCTTTGCCAACCCATCATTGAAATTTTCCAAAAATATACTTGGTGGAAACGTTAGTCCAATGAAATATATGTTGTTATTAATTACCAAAACCACCTAGGGAGAAGTTGTGCTTTAAATCTCCCCCTTTTTGGTAATTGATGGCAACATATATATCAAAGCTTTGACAAAAGATATAATAAATGAATATCATCGTAGCTTTGAGAAGTATATGATAAGAAAGAGCTCCCCATAAATTAGTGCACTATTTTTACATTTGCATTTGGATGAAAATGCAGAATGGGTTAGGATCATGGGTCACTCTTCCATGTCACATAAATCTTGGTGGTGCGCACAATGATATAAGTGAATAGAAATGAACATGACACCAATCATGCATGAGTGATCATAGTATAAACATGACATGGATAGGAAATAGTAGCATCATCAATCAAAACGTATGATCACACATGACAGAGTTTAAGACAAACACACGATAAACCAATTGTTTTTAAATAGAGAAGAGCAAACAAAAGCCAAAACACTCTCTCTCAAAGCCCTATGATCCATACACCTCTCCCCATTTGGGAACAAGTTACCAAAAAGGCCAAAGTATATAGAGCTAAGTGTCGCTCTTGGCATGGCCTCCTCCTGTAGCTAATGAAGGAGTCTAGAGAACCGCATGGGTGAAGGCTTCAGTTGATGTCCGGGTAGGTGGAGGTGTAGATACTCGAGGTGCTGGAGGAGCTAGAGGAACTGATGGTGTTGATGCTGGTGAAAGAACATTTCCTCCCTTGGTTGTTTTGATAATTCATGACAACATACATTGTCGCTTGGACTAATATTTCTACCTAGTCTATTTCAGGTTTCGTCCATAGAGAGTGTTGGCAAAAGAGTGTGAGGAGATACCCCAAGATGCAAGGAATGGATTGGTAAAGGTTCAAGCAAAAAGACTCTTTTTAATTTGTGAGAAATCATTTTGAGTCCATAGGAAAGCAAATACTATTAAAAGGGGATAAGGTATTTTTGGTGAACAAGTTGCTCCATGTGCACAAGTGCTAGCCACCAAAAATACCCATAAGCTCTCCCACAAATACTCTGTCTAAACCCAACTACACAAAATCGGTGCCACCAAGTTTCCATTCGGCTCTCCTGATGTATCACCCAAGACAGAACCCTAGCCAAACCTGTCGGGGCAAGATGCACGTGATCACCTATGGGGCCATCGGCCCCTTTGTGTTTTGGCGGGGGGCATGGACGCAAGGACGAAGAGCGGAGATAGTGAGTCAACACAGTAATTTACCCAGGTTTGGGCTGCTGTGAAGCGTAAAACCCTACTCCTGCGTTGTGGTGGATAGCTCAAGAGAACACTGAGAGCCCGCAATGCTTCTACCCGAAAAGGGTTGCCTTCAGGGGAGCCACTATGCGCATGCAAATGCTCAAAGGTCTAAATCTTGAACTAGGTTGCCTTGGGCCTCCTTTTATAGTGCAATGGGCGACCACAGTGGAAAAATAGACAATGTCTGGTGATTAGATAGCTAGGAGAGCTTATCATACCTAACTCTGGCTTTACAGACAAAATACCATCATTGCTAGTCTAGGTAGTGTGCGGGGGTTCATTCCCGGCAAGCTTATACCACCGCTCTAGTTGTCAGTTGCTTCACACCTCGACACGAAGGATGGGTGTCAAAGAGGGGTAATTTTCCTTCCAACGTGTACACACATGCTTAGCAAGAGCCTTGTAGCCACCTGGGGGCTCGACACTGCATCGACAAGTGACTGGCCTTGCGATGAGGTGGAGCGATGACAGGTTGGCTCACGCTTGCCGGGGATGACTTGCCAGGGCTTCGAGTGGATGCGTGTGTCCCGGTCCCCGACAAGCACCGGTAGAGAATTTGACGCGCAGCGGTCCAGGGTTGGGTTGCCACGTAAAGCTCGTTGTAGCCCGTCTTGATTATTGTTGAGTTGTCTTGGTGCGTGGAGAGTTTTTACCATTGTTGCCTATGTCTAAGTTAGGGGCACTGGGTACCCCTGTCCTAGTGCACCAACTGGAGCCCCCTGGTCTGGTCCACACACGCCTAGCAAGTGTTGTTGGTCTGGGCCCAAATTTCACACACAAGCGTGCAATAAGAGGGAGTAACTGCCAATTTAATGGTCAGCACTGACCCATTTTCTCAAGCCGTTTCCGCCACGCGCATCGCATGCATAGCGTGGGGCTACCGGTGGGTGCACGTGACTTAAAGCTTGGGTCATGGCAGGAACTGCAGCGCCATGGATTGGAGCAACGGAGCGGTTACCTGTTTCTCCCGTGATCATGGGTAGTAGGATTGGTGGAAATGGGCGGCGACCCATAGAGCGGGGGAGAGCCAGCCCCCGCACCCTCCCTATAAATTGGGAGGTCTCGAGAGGCGATGCTCATCCACCCTCTCCTGCTCCTTGAGTCTAAACCCATAGAGCTCGCTTCTGCTTCTTTATTCTGAGTTGTGCTTGCTACCAGCAAGCCCAGAGGACGAGGGCGTCCTATGGCTTCCTCCGCGACGGTGAGGACTTCCCATTGGGATCATGCCACTACTTCAGCCGTAGAGGCAGAGGGTGGGTCTAGTGTGCATGGTGGAGGCACTAGAAGGGGCCGAGATCGACGCGGGGCCCGTGGCCAGGGAAGACGGAGTGCCGGCTCTCTTCCTCCTGTGCCATCAGATCCACCCCTTGTCGGTGTCAAAACCAGCAGATCTCGGGTAGGTGGTCCCGAGCTGTTAGTCTAGGATCTATGGTAACAGGGAACGAAGGAGACGATGTTTACCCAGGTTCGGGCCCTCCTATGGAGGTAAAACCCTACGTCATGCTCGATTGTATTGATGTGTATGAAGGTTACAGAGTTGATCTACCTCAAGATCGGATATCTAAAACCCTAGATGAATTTCTTGGTCTTACAATCTAAAACCTCTAGCTTATATAGACGCCAGGTGTCCCTAGGGTTACACATAGTCGGTTGCCCACCGGAGGAAAAAAACATGCCTAACCTACTATCTTAAACTTGAAATACACACCACGGCTCCTGAGGTCTCCTCCATAGCGACGGGGCCATGGATCAGTCCAATCCTCGGCGAGCGGGCATGAGTCTGGCCCATAAGAAATAGGCCGGCAATCTGAGGACCCCTTAATACCGGACTCCCTGAGTAGCCCCCGGACTAGCCTCCAATGCCGAGTTATATTATCCGGAAAGTCTTGCATGTCAAAGTCTTCGTCTTGCGAGGCGAGTCCTGATACGTCTCCAACGTATCTATAATTTATGAAGTATTCATGCCATGTTTACAATAATTCTATATAATTTGGGTATGATTTCATTAGAACTAACCCGGACTGACGCTGTTTTCAGCAGTACTACTATGTTGTCGTTTTTTGTGAAAAAATAAAAGTTCTCGGAATGGGCTGAAAATTTACAGTGGTTTGGACCAAAAGAGAACCTTGAAGCACAAGAGATAGGCCGGGAAGTGGGCGAGGAGGCCACAAGCTTGCGGCCCCCTAGGTGGGTTATTCTCACGATATGTGTTGATTCACTATCATTCATGAGAAAGTGGCTGGTATTCAGGATGCCTAGTTCCATGCTCAAAAAATCAAATCAAAATATAATGAAACAAAACTCCCCCAAGATTGTTGTTTGTATGGACGGTACCCGTGGATTCGGCTCACCATGGAGTGTGATTGATTGGTGGAGGGGGAGTAAAAACTTTACCATTCTGTTTGGGAACCGCCTATAATGTATCTAGAATGGAAGATATCGAGATCTCTCGGTTGTTATGCTGACAATGAAAGCATACCGCTCAAAATTATTATTCATCTCTGTTTTAAAAGCTCGAGCTCTGGCACCACTACAAATCAATGCTTCCCTCTACGAAGGGCCTATCTCTTACTTTCTAGTACTTACCTTTATACAAGAGTCGTGGTGATCTTCACCACTTCCTATATTTTGCCTTTTTATCTTGGCAAGCATCATGTGGTGGGGAAAGATCCAAGCATATATGGCCATTCAAATTTATTTCATCATAAATTATTATTGTTGACAATTATCTACATGATAAATAAGTTGGGAGGCGAAACTTTAAGCCCATATCTTACTTTGTGTTCGATGGATGCCATTTGCTCTAAATATATGCTTTGAGAGTTAGAAATCATGAAAGACTATATGATAGTTGAGTATGTGGAATTTGCTAAATCAAATCTCTTACATAGACCATTCCTAAAAATAAGATGAATTGCAATTGTTTGGTGACTGAAAGCATAGTTTGTTAGTTTTCAAGAAACTTTATGGTCTATACTTTAACATGTGAATAGCTTGTTACTTCATCATCAGAAGTTTTATTAGATGAGCTACTATTTATGATATATAATGATGCTAGAAAAAGTGTTTGGAACTATCATTGATCGAATTCATGCACTATGCTAACATTCACACTTCATAAATTATTTCTTTTATCATTTACCTACTCGAGGACGAGCAGGAATTATGCTTGGGGATCCTGACCCGTCTCCAACGTATCTATAGTTTATGAAGTATAAATGCCATTTGCCAACAATTATATATGATTTTGGTATGATTTTATTAGAACTAACCCGGACTGACGCTGTTTCAGCAGAACTAGTATGGTGTCCTTTTTTGTGCAGAAATAAAAGTTCTCGGAATGGGCTGAAATTTTACAGTGATTTTTATGGACCAAAAGAGACCCCCCCGAAGCACAAGAGTTGGGCCAGGAAGTGGGCAAGGAGGCCACAAGCTTGATGGGCGCCCCCCAAGGTCATGCCCCTATGGGTTGTGGACTCCTCGAGCACCCCCTTGACGTGAGACCGACGCAAAAAAAACCTATAAATACTAAAAAATCCAGAAAGAAACCTAGACCGGGAGTTCTGCCACTGCAAGCTTCTATAGGCATGAAAAACCAATCGGGAGCCCATTCCGGCACCCTGCCGGAGGGGGAAACCACCCGGAGGCCATCTTCATCATCTCGGCGGTCTCCATGATGATGAGGGAGTAGTTCACCCTCGGGGCTAAGGGTATGTACCAGTAGCTATGTGTTTGATCTCTCTCTCTCTATCATGTTCTCGACATGGCACAACCTTGATGTACCACGAGCTTTATTGATATAGATGAATCATATGGAGTTTTGCCCTCTCTATCTTCTTGTGATGAACTGAGTTTTCCCTTTGAAGTTCTCTTATCGGATTGAGCCTTTAAGGATTTGAGAACACTTGATGTATGTCTTGCGATGGGATATCTGTGGTGACAATGGGATGTTTTATTGATCCACTTGATGTATGTTTTGGTGATCAACTTGCGGATTCCGTGACCTCGGGGATCTATGCATAGGGGTTGGCACATGTTTTTGTCTTGAATCTCTGGTAGAAACTTTGGGGCACTCTTTGAAGTTCTTTGTGTTGGATTGAACATGATGAATCTCAAATTGTGTGATGCATATCATATAATCAAGCCCATGGGTACTCGTGGTGACATTGGATTATCTAGGTGACATTAGGGTTTTGGTTGATGTGTGTCTTAAGGTGTTATTTTAGTACGACCTCTAGGGATGTTCGTGACACTTATAGGGATAGATCATAAGATTGATCGGAAAAGATAAATTTGAGGTGGTTTCGTACCCTGCAGTAATTTCTTTGTTAGTTCTCCGCTATTTGTGACTTTGGAGTGAACTTTTTGTCGCACGTGAGGTATTTACATATGATTAAACTATGTTAGTATTGTTGAGATAAATTGCACAAGTAAAAGTATGGACCCTACTCCTTGTTTTCAAGCATTGCAATACCATTTGTGCTCACTTTTGTTACTTGCTACCTTGCTGTTTTTAAATTTTCACATTACAAAAACCTATATCTACCATCCATATTGCACTTGTATCACCATCTCTTCGCCAAACTAGTGCACCTATACAATTTGCCATTGTATTGGGTGTGTCGGGGACACAACAGACTCTTTGTTATTTGGCTGCGAGGTTTTTGTGAGAGACCATCTTCATCCTACACCTCCCATGGATTGATAAACCTTAGGTCATCCACTTGAGGGAAAATTTGCTACTCTCCTACAAAACTTTGCGCTTGGAGGCCCAACACGAGTCTACAAGAAGGAAGGTTGCGTAGTAGACATCAAGCACTTTTTGCTTGAAGGTATATCTTTAGATCTTGAAATTGAATCTTTTCGTTTCTTGTTTATTCACTAGCTTGGTTTTATAAAAGAAAACTAAAAAATGGAATTGAGGTTGCCTCATATGCTTCATCTATTAAATGCCTTTCGTGAAAATGATGAAAAGTAAAATTGTGCTCAAGTGTTAGAAGAAGAAGTTATTAAAATGTTTGGCACTAAATCTTTGACTGATGAGCATGATTGCAATGTTGTTAGTATGAATTCTTTGATTATCCATAGTACTAATGATGATTGCACTAAATGGTTGCAAGAGAGGCTATATGTGTGTGCCGAAAGACTTAATATTTCTCGCCGTCCTTGTGAACTTTGCAATGAGTGGTCATTTGAATTTCCAATGTGAATTATTTCATGATCGAATTGTGTCCAAAAATTTTGATAACCTCATTACCCTTGAGCATCATAATGAACTTAGTCTATTTTTTGGGTATGAAGAAATGAAACATAAAACTAAGGATGTTCCAGCTTGGGTTCTCATGAAAATGATTGATTTTGATCTAAATAAAATTTATATGTATTGCATGGTAAATTGCATTGAGAATCCTTATATTACCAATAACTTAAATGCAAGAAAACAAATAGAATATGAAGAGAATACTAATGAAGGGGAAGAGGTTTCCCAATATCCTCCTATTTTTTCTTATGATGAATCAGGTAACGAGGAGGAGCTTTTTATTCAACCAACCTCTTCAAAAAGAAGTTTGGAGGAATTAAATAAACCCACACATAATGTGGCGAAGAAGAAGAAAATAAGTAAAAGTAAAGGTAAAAGGGTATCTCTCCCAAATAATGTTGCTCCCTTTATTGATAGGCCTCATGAGAATGAATCAAAAATAGTTGTGGAAGATGATACAATTGAGGATGATTTTTTTATGCCTATTGCTTGTTGTGATAATTATGATTAGTAATATAATTATACTTCTTATAAGCTTGAAAATATTTATGTAACCAACTTGGAGGATGATGATAATAATTGTTATACTATTGGTGCTATTCATACCATTAATGATGAGAGTGATTATGTTTATGATATACAAAGCCACAAGCTTGTGGATGCTATACTTGGTGAAAATGACATGTTTGAGAATTTATTTTTTGCAATTAATGTTTGGCCCAAGCTTGGGGATGCTATACTTAATGAAGATGATCCCTTTATCCCCCCTACTTTGAATGGTCAAATTTGTTATAATGATTGCATGCCTCCGACTTATGATGATTATTGTGATAATAATTATGGGATTAAAAAGAGTGATGATTACTATTAAGATACTTGTCATAATTATGAATATTCTTTTACTGAATATTACTCTTTTAGTGTTGAACCAATTTGTAGTATTCAATTCTTTTATGATACTCCCACTATTAGTCATGACAAGAAATTTTCTTGTGTGGAGAGTAGTAAAATTTCTATGCTTGTAGATCATGAAAAGAATGTTTTATGTGCTGGTTATATTGTGTAATTCCTTCATGATGCTAATGAAGATTGTTATGAGGGAGGAACGCATGCTTGTAGGAATTGCAATAATATCAAGTTTCCTCTCTATGTGTTCAAGGTTTTGAAGTTATTCTTGTTTTGCCTTCCTATGCTAGTTGATTCTTTCTCCCATAAATTGTTTGATGAAAAAATCCCTATGCATAGGAAGTGTTCTAGACTTAATTGTGCTTGTCATGAGATTCATGATGCTCTTTTGCTTGTTTCAATTATTATTCATATACGAGCATCATTGAAATCATCATGCCTAGCTAAAAGCATTAAAGAAAAGCGCTTGTTGGGAGACAACCCAACACTTTTACCTTGTTTTTTTATATGTTCACATGATTAATCTACTGTGGTAATCATTTTTTGTGTCTTTTAGTTCAGTAAAGTGCCAAGTAAAGCCTTTGGGATAGTGTGGATACTTGCTTATTTGATTATGTGCAAAAACAGAAAGTTTTGCGTCCAGTGTATGAATGATATGATTTTATTGTAGGTTCAAAAAATCCTGAAATTTAACACAACATTTATATTCAAATTCCATCATATTTCCTAATTTTTAAGAATTTTTAGAGTCATGGAAGTTTTGTGGTCATTCAGATCTTTACAGACTATTCTGTTTTTGATAGATTCTGTTTTGCATGCATAGTTTGCTTGTTTCAAGTGTTCCTACAGCTTATATTGAGTAATATAAATTGTGGGAATGATGTAATACAGTAGGTATCATGTGGGAATAATTATGGATCTTGTCTTGACATTACCTAAGTGAATGATCTATCTTTATTACACTAACCATTCTCACAAAGTTCCGTTAAGTTTTGTGTGATTGAAGTTTTCAAGTTTTGGGTGAGACACTGATATGAGAAGAATAAAGAGTGACAAGAAACTAAGATTTGGGATGCCCAAGGAACCCCCCAAGGTAATATCCAGGGAATACTCAAGTGCCTAAGCTTGCGGATGCCCCGGAAGGCATCCCCTCTTTCCTCTTCAACATTATCGGTATATCTCACTTGGAGCTATATATTTATTCGTCACAAAATACGAATTTTACTTGGAGCATCATTTTATTTTATTTTTATCTGTTAGGTGATATTTATAATCTTATTTTTCAATAAAAGTGCCAAGAATTGCCTTAGGATGCTTGCATTGCATGTTTTGATATGTGTTGGGTAAAAACAAAAACTTCTCTTGTAGTGTTTGAATTTTCATATTTTCTGAAACATGGAAAGTTTATGAAATTTTTACACAGCATTGTCATACAAATTATTTAAAACATACTAAATTTTCATAATTTTTAGAGTTACATAAGTACATTGGTTTAATAAATTGCTACAGACTGTTCTGTTTAGATAGATTGTTGTCATAGTTTTGTTATCTACTTATCCTATAGTTTCCATAGCCTACATTGGTAGATATAAATTGTGGAAATGATAGTATACAGTAACTAATGTTTGAAAATTATTGTGCAACTTGTCTTGGCAGTACATGAAGTGTTGATTTGTTCTTATGTGTACTACCCTATCTCACAAGTTCTTCTGAGTTTTGTGTGGATGAAGTTTTTGAGAATAGGTGAAACCGAGATATGAGAGGATTGAACAAGATACAAAATCTCAAGATTGTGGATGCACAAGGCACCCCAAGTAAATATTTCAAGAACTCTCAAGCATCTAAGCTGGGGGATGCTACGCATCCCACCTCTCTTCGTCAACTATAGGTTAGCCTATGTTGAGCCTAAATTTTTATTTGTTCAGATGATGCGTCCTATTCTTGGAGTGCTATTTTTGTTTTTTGCTTGATGTTTAAATAAAATACTGAGATATGAAAATCTTTATTGAGAGAGAGAGAAATTCCTCACATAGCGACTTAATTGTTTGACTACTCATTGATCTTCAATTATATGTTTTGGAGTAGTTTTGTCATTTACTCTCGTGCTTCATTTATATCATATGAGTAAATGGTTGAATGAATTGAATATCATAAATCTTAAATTATATATGTTTTATATGCTTATCACATGGGGAGTAATGACTTCACATATAAGAATTATAGGTGGTAAAATTTATTGAAAGTTAGCAAACACCGCATTGGTCACTTGAACAATTCATGAAAGAATATTGAAGGAAGAGAGATTTCACATACAAATATACTATCTTGGACATCTTCTATGATTTTGAATACCCATTAATTATTTTTAAACTTGAGCAAATTATTTGAAGTTGGACAAGGAAGAAAAGGTAATGAGTTATGCTTGGGTATATTTGTATAGAACTTATATTGTTATGGATCCTCCAACATGTGGCGCTTGCTTCCACCTCATACTAGCCAAAACTTCCGCACCAAGTAGAAATGCTACTTGTGCTTACAAACACCCTTAAACCCAAAGTTGTTCCATATGAGTCCACCATACCTACCTATATGCGGTATTTACCTACCGTTCCAAGTAAATTTGCATGTGCCAAACTGTAAACCTTTAAATAATATTCTATTTTGTATGCCTGAATTGCCAATATAGTGAATAGGGGATGTCGGTATCTTCTATGCTAGGTGGGTTATTCTCACAATATGTGTTGATTCACTATCATTCACGAGAAAGTGGCGGGTATTCGGGATGCCCAGTTCCATGCTCAAAAAATCAAATCAAAATATAATGAAACAAAACTCCCCCAGGATTGTTATTTGTATGGATAGTACCCGTGGATTCGGATCGCCATGGAGTGTGATTGATTGGTGGAGGGGGAGTAAAAACTTTACCATTCTGTTTGGGAACCACCTATAATGTATCTAGCATGGAAGATACCGAGATCTCTCGATTGTTATGTTGACCATGAAAGCATACCGCTCAAAATTATTATTCATCTCTATTTTTAAAGCTCCAGCTCTGGCACCACTGCAAATTAATGCTTCCCTTTGTGAAGGGCCTATCTTTTACTTTCTAGTACTTCCCTTTATACAAGAGTCATGGTGATCTTCACCACTTCCTATATTTTGCCTTTTTCTCTTGGCAAGCATCATGTGGTGGGGAAAGATCCAAGCATATATGGCCATTCAAATATATTTGATCATGAATTATTATTGTTCACAATTACATACATGATAAATAAGTTGGGAGGCGAAACTTTAAGCCCCTATCTTTCGGAGGGGGAAACTGTACTACCGGAGTGGGAAACCATCAACGGAGGCCATCTTCGTCATCCCGGTGGTCTCCATGATGAGGAGGTAGTAGTTCACCCTCAGGGTTGAGGGTATGTACTAGTAGCTATCTGTTTGATCTCTCTCTCTCTCTCGTGTTCTTGAGATGGCACGATCTTGATGTACTGCGAGCTTTATTGATATAGATGAATCATATGGAGTTTCCCTCTCTATCTTCTTGTGATGAATTGAGTTTCCCCTTTGAAATTTTCTTATTGGATTGAGTCTTTAAAGATTTGAGAACACTTGATCTTGTGGTGGGATATCTGTGGTGACAATGGGATGTTCTATTGATCCACTTGTATGTTCTGGTGATCAACTTGCAGGTTCCGTGACCTTGGGAATCTATGCATAGGGGTTGGAACATGTTTTCGTCTTGAATCTCTGGTAGAAACTTTGGGGCACTCTTTGAAGTTCTTTGTGTTGGATTGAACATGATGAATCTGAAATTGTGTGATGCATATCGTATAATCAAGCCCATGGGTACTCGTGGTGACATTGGAGTATCTAGGTGACATTAGGGTTTCGGTTGATGTGTGTCTTAAGGTGTTATTTTAGTACGAACTCTAGGGCTGTTCGTGACACTTATAGGGATAGCTCATAAGATTGATCGGAAAAGATAACTTTGAGGTTGTTTCCTACCCTACAATAATTTCTTCATTAGTTCTCCGCTATTTGTGACTTTGGAGTGAACTATTTGTCACACGTGAGGTATTTACATATCATTCAACTATGTTTGTATAGTTGAGAGATATTGCACTAGTGAAAGTATGGACCCTAGGACTTGTTTTCAAGCATTGCAATACCGTTTGTGCTCACTTTTGTTACTTGCTACCTTGCTGTTTTTATATTTTCAGATTACAAAAACCTATATCTACCATCCATATTTCACTTGTATCACCATCTCTTTGCTAAACTATTTCACCTATACAATTTGCCATCATATTGGGTGTGTTGGGTACACAAGAGACTCTTTGTTATTTGGTTGCAGGGTTGTTTGAGGGAGACCATCTTCATTCTACACCTCCCACGGATTGATAAACCTTAGGTCATCCACTTGAGGGAAAATTTGCTATTGTCCTACAAAACTCTGCGCTTGGAGGCCCAACACGAGTCTACAAGAAGAAGGTTGCGTGGTAGACATCAAGTCCTTCTACCTCTTCTTGTTCGACAACAATCCTGTCATCATTGAATTCTCAATCATTGAGAACTTGCAGGACACATTGTAGTAACTTTGACGCCCCTTGATCCTTGTGCGCCGAGGGGAGACAGGCGGCCCAACATCTTTTTACAAGACTGCTCTTCCCACGAGGAAGGCTCCACACATTTGAACAGGTTGAATCATGGTCTCGGCCACCCCTTCCTCTTCTTCCCCATCAGAAAAAGCTTCAAACGAGAGATCACCAAAAAACATGGCGAGCATCCCTGGCTCTTCCTCGTGTCCATACGGCACCCTTCTCGGGGATTGGGCAAGTTGCTCTGTATCCCTCCTTCGGTTGCGCGACCACGAGACCCAAGGTTATATTCCCTCCTTGGATCTGGTGGCTACCTGCTACTTCTCGAGCATGCTTTGGTTTCCCGTGAAGGGAACGGTTTGATCCAGCAAAGTAGATAAGTATTTCCCTCAGTTTTTGAGAATCAAGGTATCAATCGAGTAGGAGATACAAGCGAGCTACCAATAGATATACATGCACAAGGAATCAAACTCTTGCACCCAACGCTATAAAGGGGTTGTCAATCCCTTCACGGTTATTTGCAAGGATGAGATATAGTAGAGATAGATATAATAGGATGCTTGAACAGAAAGTAAAACTAAAAGTAAAAACAATGCAGCAAGTATTTTTGGTGCTTTCATTTTTAGATCTGGAAATATAATATGGAAAATAGACCCGGGGGCCATAGGTTTCACTAGATGCCTTCTCTCATGATGGCAAGTACTATGGTGGGTGAACAAATTACTGTCGAGCAATTGATAGAAAAGCGAATAGTTATGAAGATATCCAAGCCAATGATTATACATATAGGCATCATGTCCGTGGCAAGTAGACCAAAATGATTCTGCATCTACTACTATTACTCCACACATAGACCGACTCCTACCTGCATCTAGAGTATTAAGTTCATGAAGATTAGAGTAACACATTAGGTAAGATGACAAGATGTAGAGGGATAAACTCAAGCAATATGATGAAAACCCCATCTTTTTACCCTTGATGGCAACAATACAATACGTGCCTCGCTACCCCTACTATGTCACTGGGTGAGGACACCGTAAGATTGAACCCAAGACTAAGCACTTCTCCTATTGCAAGAATTACCAATCTAGTTGGCCAAACCAAAGCAATAACTCAAAAAGACTTGCCAAGATATGAAATAATGCATATAAGAATTCAAGAAAGACTCAATAATATACAAGGATAATATGAACATAAACCCAGAATTCATCGGATCTCGACAAACACACCGCAAGAGAGTATTACATCGGATAGATCTCCATGAAGATCATGAAGAACATGGTATTGAGAAGCAAAGAGAGAGAAGAAGCCATCTAGCTACTAGCTATGGACCCGTAGGTCTATGGTGAACTACTCACGCACCATCGGAGGGGCAATGGAGTTGATGTAGATTCCCTCTGTGATCGAATCCCCCTCCGACGGATTACCAAAAAAGGCTCCAACATTGGATATCTCGGGAACGGAGGGTTCTGGCGGCGGAAAAGTGTTTTTGTGGCTCGTTCTGATAATGATGGAATATTTGGGTATTTATAAGTCAAAGATTAGGGTTAGGGGAGTTGTCAGGGGCCCACAAGCCTGCCCGGCGCGGGTAGCCCCCTGGCCGCGGCAAGCAGGCTTGTGGCCCCGTGGGAGCTCCTCTGCCTTCGTTGTCAAGTCTCTTGGCTTCCATATTTTCCAGAAAAATCATTCCGGAGGTTTTATTCCGTTTGGACTCCGTTTATTATTCCTTATCCGCGAAACTCAAAAACAAGGAAAAAACAGAAACTAGCACTAGGCTCTAGATTAATAGGTCAGTCAAAAAAATAATATAAAATAGCATATTAATGCATATAAACCATCAAAAAAATATAATATAATAGCATGGAACAATGAAAAATTATAGATACATTAGAGATGTATCAGCATCCCCAAGCTTAATCCTGCTCGTCCTCGAGTAGGTAAATGATAAAAACTGAATTTTTGATGTGGAATGCTACCCAACATATTTATCCATGTAATATTCTTTATCGTGGCATGAATATTCAGATCCATTAGATTCAGAACAATAGTCTAATGTTGACATAAAAACAGTAATACTTCGAGCACACCAACAAGCTAGTCGTGTCCTTCCGAAATAACATGGCCTTAGAAAGTTATCCCTACAAAATCATATGGTCTGGCTATGATCCATCCTCCCCACACATGTTGGGGAATGTTGCATGGGAAACAAAAAAAATCCTACGCACATGCAATATCTATCCATGGTGATGAGCATCTACGAGAGGGAGAGTGGATCTACGTACCCTTGTAGATCGCTAAGCGGGAAGCGTTAAGAAACGTGGTTGATGTAGACGAACGTCTTCGCGATCCAAATCGCCGAGCGTCCCGCGAACTTATCATGATCCGTCCCGCGATCCAAACACGATCCATCCCATGAACTCATCACAATCCGTCCTGCGATCTCATCACGATCCGTCTCGCGATCTTGATCACGGTCCTTTCGATCTAGCGCCGAACGGACGACACCTCCGCGTTCAGCACACGTACGACTCGATGACGATCTCCGCCTTCTTGATCCAGCAAGAGAGAGCAGAGAGGTAGATGAGTTCTCTAGCAGCACGATGGCGTTGCGGCGATGGTGGTGGAGGATTTCCAGCAGGGCTTTGCCTAAGCACCGCTAAAAACCAATCTAGAGGAGAAAACGATCTAGAGGAAGAAGAGGGCAACACGTGGCAATTAGGATTAGGGCTGCCCTCAAAACCTCTAGTATACATAGGAGGAGAGGAGTAGGAGGAGGATGGCGCACAAAGAGCCAGCCCTTTGATCTTGGCGCAAGGAGGAGAGGAGTCCTTCTCCTCCACTCCTAGTTGGATTAGGACTCCTTCCTTATTTAGCCTTTTTGCCTTTTTTCCACCTTTTTCTCCTTAGGAATCTCTTCCCAGCCGCATGGTCCTTGTGTGAGACTTTGGCCAGCCCACTAAGGGCTGGTATTTGTCCTCCCACAGCCCATTTAGCCTCTTGGGTCGAAATACCCCTCCCGATGGTCCCCTGGTACACTACTGGCACTCCGGGTACACTACCGATGAGCCCAAAACTTTTCCGGCGACCAAAACAGGACTTCCTATATATCAATCTTTACCTCTGGACCATTCCGGAGCTCCTCGTGACATCCAGGATCTCATCCAGGACTCCGAACAACCTTGGGTCACCACAATGCATAACTCTATACTACCGAAATGTCACCAAACCTTAAGTGTGCAGGCCTTGCGGGTTCGAGAACTATGTAGACATAACCGAGACACCTCTACGGTCAATAACCAATAGTGGGACCTAGATGCCATATTGGTTCCTACATATTCTATGAAGATCTTTATCGGTTCAACCTCTATGTCAAGGATTCAGTTAATCCCGTATGATGTTCCCTTGGTTCTTCGGTATGTTACTTTCCTAAGATTCGATCGTCGGTATCCCCATACCTAGTTCAACCTTGTTATCGGCAAGTCACTTTACTCATTCCCTAATACAAGATCCCGTGGCTAACACTTAGTCACATTGCTTGCAAGGCTTATTGTGATGTTGTATTACCGAGTGGGCCCTGAGATACCTCTCCATCACACGGAGTAACAAATCCCAGTCTTGATCCATGCCAACCCAACAGACATCCTCGAAGATACCTATAGAGCACCTTTATAGTCACCCAGTTACGTTGTGACGTTTGATACACACAAGCTACTCCTCCGGTGTCAGTGAGTTGCATGATCTCATGGTCATAGGAACATATACTTGACATGCAGAAAACAGTAGCAATAAACTGACACGATCATATGCTACGTTTGTAGTTTGGGTCTTGTCCATCACATCATTCTCCTAATGATGTGATCCCGTTACCAAATGACATCTCATGTCCATGACTAGGAAACCATAGCCATCTTTGATCAACGAGCTAGTCTATTAGGGGCATACTACGGACATGATGTTGTCTATGTATCCATACATGTATCTGAGTTTCCGATCAACACAATTATAGCATGGATAATAAACGATTATCATGAACAAGGAAATATGATCATAACCATTTTATTATTGCCTCTAGGGCATATTTCTAACAGTCGCCCACTTGTAGTAGAGTCAATAATCTAGTTCACATCACCATGTGATTCACATTGTTATGAATCTAACACCCAATGAGTTCTGGGGCTCAATCATGCTTTGCGTGTGAGAGAGGTCCTTTAGTAAATGGGTCTGCGACATTCAGACCCGTGTGTACTTTGCAAATCTCTATGTCATCCTTTAGACATTGCTACCACACTCCACTTGGATCTATTCCAAATGGCTACTCCACTATACTTATCCAGATGCTACTAAGAGTCATCCGGATTAGTGCTAAAGCTTGCATCGATGTAACTCTTTACGACGAACCCTTTATCACCTCCATAATCGAGAAACATTTCCTTACTCTTTTAGTTAGTAAGGATACTATTGACTGCTGTCCAGTGATCAACTCCTAGATCACTCTTGTACCCCTTGACGGACTCATGGCAAGGCACACACAGGTGCGGTACATAGCATGGCATAATATATAGAGCCTATGGCTAAAGCATAGGGGACGACCTTCGTACTTTCTCTTTCTTCTGTCGTGGTCGAGCTTTGAGTCTTACTGAACTTCACACCTTACAAATTAGGCAAGAACTCTTTCTCTGACTCATCCATTTTGAACTCTTTCAAAATCTTGTCAAGGTATGCACTCATTGAAAGTCTCATCAAGTATCTTGATCTATCTCTATAGATCGTGATGCTCAACAATTAGCTAGCTTTATCCAAGTCTTCCTATGAAAAACTCTTTTCAAACAACCCTTTATGCTTTCCAGAAATTCTATATCATTTCCAATCAACAATATGTCAACCACATATGCTTATCAGAAACTCTATAGTGCTCCCACTCAATTTATTGTAAATACATGTTTCTCATAAACTTTGCATAGACTCAAAAAACATTGATCACCTCATCAAAGTGTATATTCCAACTCTAAGATGCTTGCTTCAGTCCATAGAAGGATCATTGAAGCTTGCACACCTTTTAGCATCCTAAGGACTGACAAAACCTTCTGGTTGTATCACATACAACCTTTCCTCAAGTAAACCGTTAAGGAAATGATGTTTTGACATCCATTTGCCAGATTTCATCATTTAAAAATGCAGCTACTTCTAACATAATTCCAACAGACTTTAGCATCGCTACGAGTGAGAAAGTCTCATCGCAGTCAACTCCTTGAACTTGTCGTAAACTTCTTTGCAACAAGTCATGCTTTACAAATGGCGACATTTACCATCAGCATATGTCTTCATTTTAAAGATCCATATATACTCAACAACCTGCCGTCCAACGAGCAAGTCTACCAAAGTCTATACTTGGTTTTCATACATGGATCCTATCTCGGATTTCATGGCCTCTAACCATTTGTCGGAATCCGGTCCCATCATCGCTTCTCCATAGTTTGCAGGTTCATCGTTGTCCAATAACATGACCTCTAAGAAAGGGTTTTTGTACCACTCAGGAGTAGTACGCGTCCTTGTCGTCCTACGAGGTTCGATAGTAACTTGATCTGAAGTTTCATGATCATCATCATTAACTTCTTTTCAACTATCATAGGCTCCATAGAAACATCTTTCTACGCCGCGCTACTCTCTGGTTGAAACAAAGGTTCAATAACCTCATCAAGTTCTATCTTCCTCCCACTCAATTCTTTCGAGAGAAACTTTTTCTCGAGAAAGGACCCAGTTTTAGCAACAAACACTTTATGCTTGGATCTAAGATAGAAGGTTCACCCAACTGTTCTTAGGGTATTCTATGAAGATGCATTTGTCCGCTTTGGGTTTGAGCTCATTAGGTGAAAACATTTTTTCCACACAAGCGTCGCAGCCCCAAACATTAAGAAATGACAGCTTAGGTTTCTATCAAACCATAATTCACACGGTGTCATCTCAGCGGATTTAGATGGTGCCCTATTTAAAGTGAATGTAGTTGTATCTAATGCATAACCCCAAAATGATAGTGGCAAAACGACAAGAGACATCATAATTCGCACCATATCCAATAGAGCACGACTACGATGTTCAGACACACCATCACACTATGGTGTTCTAGGTGCCATGAGTTGTGAAACAACTTTCACATTGTCTAAAGTTGTATGCCAAACTCATAACTCAGATATTCACCTCCACGATCATATCGCAGACATTATTATCTTCTTGTCACGATGATCTTAAACTTCACTCTGAATTTGCTTGAACCTTTCAAACGATTCAGACTTGTGTTTCATTAAGTAAATATACACTATATCTACTCAAATCATCAGTGAAGGTAAGAAAATAGCGATATCCACCGCACGCTACAAGACTCATTGGATTGCATACTTCAACATGTATCATTTCCAATAAATCACTTGCCCGCTCCATCAATCCGGAAAACGGGGTCCTTAATCATCTTGCCCAATAGGCATGGTTTGCATGTCTCAACCGATTCGAAATTGAATGAGTCCAAAGATCCATCAGCATGGAGTTTCTTCATGCGCTTTATACCAATATAACATTTAGCGGAAGTGCCACACGTATGTGGTACTATCATTATTAACTTTGTATCTTTTGGCATCAATGTTATGAACATGTGTATTACTATGATCAAGATTCAACAAACCATTCTCACTGGGTGCATGACCATTGAAGGTATTATTCATGTAAATAGAATAACCATTATTCTCTAACTTAAATGAATAACCGTGTTGCAATAAACACGATCTAATCATGTTCATGCTCAACGCAAAAGACCAAATAACATTTATTTAGGTTCGTCACTAATCCCAAAGGTAGAGAGAGCGTGCGATGTTGATCACATCAACCTTGGAAACATTTCCAACACACATCGTCACCTCACCCTTAGCTAGTTCTCCGTTTATTCCGTAGCTTTTATTTTGAGTTACTAACATTTAGCAACCGAACCGGGATCCAATACCGAGTTGCTACTATGAGTACTAGCAAGGTACACATCAATAACACGTATATCAAATATACTTCTGTCGACGTTGCCAGCCTTCTTATGTACCAAGTATCTAGGGTTGTTCTGCTTTAGCGACCGCTCTCCTCATAATCGAAGCACTTAGTCTCTAGTTTGGGTTAGACTTTGGGTTGCTTCACTGGAGCAGCAACTGACTTGCCATCCATGAAGTTTCCCTCCTTTCCCTTGCCCTTCTCGAAACTAGTGGTTTTACTAACCATCAACACTTGACGCTCCTTCTTGATTTCTACCTTCGCGGTGTCAAACATCGCGAACAGCTCAGGGATCATTATTTCTATCCTTGGCATTTTATAGTTCATCACCAAGCTCTAGTCGCTTAGTGACAGTGACTTGGAGAACTATATCAATCACTATCTTATCTAGAAGATCAACTCCCACTCGATTCAAGCGATTGTAGCACCCATACAATCTGAGCACATGCTCAACGATTGAGCTATTCTGTTTCATCTTGCAGGTAAAGAATCTTGTTGGAGATCTCATATCTCGCAACACGGGCATGAGCCTGAGATCCTAATTTCAGCTCTTAGAACATCTCATATGTTCCATAACATTCAAAATGTTTTGGAGCCTCAATTCTAAGTCGTAATGCATGACACACTAAACTATCAAGTAGTCATCAGAACGTGCCTGTCAAATGTTCACAGCATCTACAGATGACGCTAGGGGGAGTGGCGCACCGAGTGGTGCATTAAGGACAATCCTCAGATCACGGACCGAGTCTGCAATATTTCTATCATCATCTTTCAACTCTATTTCTCTAGGAACATATAAAAATTCAAGGGAGCTACAGCGTGAGCTAGTAATCTACAACGTAATTTGCAAAGACACTACTGACTATGTTCATGATAATGAGTTCAATTAATCATATTACTTAAGAACTCCCACTCAAATTGACATCCCTTTGGTCATTTGAGTGATACATGATCCAAATTCACCAACTCAAGTCCGATCATCATGCGAGTTGACGTGGTTTCAATGGTGAACATCATCATGTTGATCGTATCTACTATATGACTCATGTTCGACCTTTCGGTCTCGTGTTCCGAGGCAATTTCTATACATGCTAGGCTCGTCAAGTTTAACCCGAGTGTTCTGCATGTGCAACACTAGCTTGCACCCGTTGTATGTGAACGTAGAGTCTATCACACCCGATCATCACGTGGTGTCTCGACACGACGAAATTTCGCAATAGTGCACACTCAGGGAGAACACAATTTATCTTGAAATTAAGTGAGGGGTCACCTTATAATGCTACCATCGTCCTAAGTAAAACAAGGTGCATAAAAGGATTAACATCACATGCAAATCATAAGTGACATGATATGGCCATGAACTTGTTCTTTTGATCTCCATCTTGTAAGCACCGACATGATCTCCATCGTCACCAGCATGACACCATGATCTCCATCATCTTGATCTCCACGCCACCAGGGTTGTCGCGCCCATCATGCTTCTACTACTATTGGTACCGTTTAGCGATAAAGTAAACAATTACATAGCGCTATATGATTGACACGCAGGTCATACAATAATTAAAGACAACCCGATGGCTCCTGCCGGTTGCCGTACTCATCGACATGCAAGTTGTGATATTCTATAAAAACATGATCATCTCATATAACACATATATCTCATCATGTAATTGGCCATATCACGTCACAACATACCCTCCAAAAACAAGTTAGACGTCCTCTAATTGTTGTTGCATGTTTTACGTGGCTGCTATGGGTATCTAGTAAGAACTATTCTCACCTATGCAAAACCACAACGGTGATACATAATTTGCTTTTCAACCTTCTCAAGGACCGCCTTTGTCAAATCCGATCCCACTAAAGTAGGAGAAACAGACACCCGCCAGCCATCTTTGTACAACAAAGTTACATGTCAGTCGATGGAACCGGTATCTCGTAAGCGTACGAGTAAGTTTGGTCCGGGCTGCTTCATCCCACAATACCGCTGAACCAAAACACGACCAAGGGAGGAAGCAATCTAAGCATCAACGCCCACAAACTCTTTGTGTTCTACTCGAGATCTCATCTACACATAGACATAGATCATGAGGCCACTGTTGCGGAACGTTGCATGGGAAACAAAAAAATTCCTACGCACACGCAAGATCTATCCATGGTGATGAGCATCTACGATAGGGAGAGTGGATCTATGTACCCTTGTAGATCGCTAAGCGGGAAGCATTAAGAAACGTAGTTGATGTAGTCAAACGTCTTCACGATCCAAATCGTCGAGCATCTTGCAATCTTATCACGATCCGTCTCGTGATCCAATCACGATCAGTACCACGAACTCATCATGATCCGTCCCGCGATCTCATCACGATCCGTCTCGCGATCTTGATCACGGTCCTTCCGATCTAGCGACGAACAGACGACACCTCCGCATTTAGCACACGTATAGCTCGATGACGATCTCCACCTTCTTGATCCAGCAAGAGAGATCGGAGAGGTAGACGAGTTCTCCGGCAACGGGATGGCATTGTGGCGATGGTGGTGAAGGAATTCCAGCAAGGCTTCGCCTAAGCATCTCTGAAAACCAATCTAGAGGAGAAAACGATCTAGAGGAAGAAGAGGGCAGCACGTGGCAATTAGGGTTAGGGCTGCCCTCAAAACCTCTATTATATATAGGAGGATAGGAGGAGGAGGAGGCTGGCGCACAAAGGGCCAACCCTTTGATCTTGGCGCAAGGAGGAGAGGAGTCCTTCTCCTCCACTCCTGGTTGGATTAGGACTCCTTCCTTATTTAGCCTTTCTGCCTTTTTCCACCTGGGCCTTGTGTGGGACTTTGGCCAGCCCACTAAGGGCTGGTATTTGTCCTCCCACTGCCCATGTAGCCTTTTGGGTCGAAATACCCCTCCCGATGGTCCCCCGATACACTACTGGCACTCCCGGTACACTACCGATGAGCCCGAAACTTTTTCGGCGACCAAAACAGGAATTCCTATATATCAATATTTACCTTGGGACCATTCCGGAGCTCCTCGTGACGTCCGAGATCTCATCTAGGACTCCGAACAACCTTCGGTCACCACCATGCATAACTCTATACTACCGAAACGTCACCAAACCTTAAGTGTGCAGACCCTGATGGTTCGAGAACTATGTAGACATGACCGAGACACCTCTACAGTCAATAACCAATAGCGGGACCTGGATGCCCATATTGGTTCCTACATATTCTACGAAGATCTTTATCGGTCGCACCTCTATGTCAAGGATTCAGTTAATCCCGTATGATGTTCCCTTTGTTCTTCGGTATGTTACTTTCCCGAGATTCGATCGTCGGTATCCCCATACCTAGTTCAACCTCGTTACCTGCAAGTCTCTTTACTCGTTCCGTAATACAAGATCCCATGGCTAACACTTAGTCACATTGCTTGCAAGGCTTATTGTGATGTTGTATTACCGAGTGGGCCCTGAGATACCCCTCCGTCACACGAAGTAAGAAATCCCAGTCTTGATCCATGCCAACCCAACAGACACCCTCGGAGATACCTGTAGAGCACCTTTATAGTCACCCAGTTATGTTGCGACGCTTGATACACACAAGGTACTCCTCCAGTGTCAGTGAGTTGCATGATCTCATGGTTATAGGAACATATACTTGACATGCAGGAAACAGTAGCAATAAACTGACACGATCATATGCTACGTTTGTATTTTGGGTCTTGTCCATCACATCATTCTCCTAATGATGTGATCCCATTACCAAATGACATCTCATGTCCATGACTAGGAAACCATAGCCATCTTTGATCAACGAGCTCGTCTATTACAGGCATACTAGGGACATGGTGTTGTCTATGTATCCACACATGTATCTAAGTTTCCAATCAACACAATTATAGCATGGATAGTAAACGATTATGATGAACAAGGAAATATGAAAATAACCAATTTATTATTGCCTCTAGGGCATATTTCCAACAACACAAAGTATCTAAATCATGCACAACCCCAATGAACAAGTCAAGCAATTGTTTCACACTTTTGGTGTTCTCAAATCTTTTCAACTCTCATGCCATACATGAGTGTGAGCCATGGATATAGCATTATAGGTGGAATAGAATATGGTGGGGTTGCAAGGGAAAAAGAGAAGACAGTCTCACATCAACTAGGCATATCAACGGGCTATGGATATGTCCATCAATAGATATCAATGTGAGTGAGTAGGAATTGCCATGCAACAAATGCACTTAGAGCTATTAGTATATGAAAGCTCAAAAATAAAACTAAATGGTCGTGCAAAATGAATATCCGCTAGTTATACGAAAGTGACAAAATAGGAGACTCTCTATCATGAAGATCATGGTGCTACTTTGAAGCACAAGTGTGGAAAAAGATAGTAGCAATTGTCCCTTCTCTCTTTCTCTCATTTTTTTGGTGGGCTTCTTTGGCCTCACTTTTTTGGGGGGCTTCGTAAGCCTCTTTTATTTTTTGTAAAGTCCGGATACTCGTCCCAACTTGAGAGGGAGTCATAGCCTCCGTCATCCTTTTCTCTCATGGGACAATGCTCTATTAATGAAAAATCATCACACGTTTATTTACTTATAACTCAAAAAAAGAAATTACAACTCGATTCCTATGACAAGATAAAACTCTATGTGCAATATGAAGTGATGATGCAAGTCATAGAAAAACAACATGGTGAAAGTTGCATGGCAATATATCTCGGAATGGCTACAGAAATGCCATAATAGGTAGGTATGGTGGCTGTTTTGAGGAATATATGGTGTTTGTTTTGAGGATGGAGGGTTTGATGTACTAGCAAAAGTTGCGCGATACTAGAGAGGCTAGCAAAGATGGAACGGTGAGAGTGCTTATAATCCATGGACTCACATTTGTCATAAAGAACTCACATACTTATTGCAAAAGTCTATTAGTCATCAAACAAAGCATTAGACGCATGCTCCTAGGGGAGAGGTTGGTAGGAGTTAACCATCACACGCTCCCAACCCTCACACAAAGGTCGACAATCATTTGACAAGTCATGCTCTGACTTCGTTACATAGTGGTTCACCATATGTGCATGCTATGGGAATCACAAGCTTTAACACACGTATCTTTTCATTTCACAACTGCTCACTAGCATGGCTCTCATATTACCATCCCTATTGTTGGGAACGTTGCATGGGAAACAAAATTTTCCTACGCTTCACCAAGATCAATCTAGGAGATGAGCATGTATGAGAGAAGAGATTGGATCTACGTACCCTTGTAGATCGCTAAGCGGAAGTGTTAAAGAACGCGATTGATGTAGTGGTATGTCTTCGTGATCCAAATCGCAAGTCGTCCCATGAACTTTCAATCAAGTGCCGAATGGACGACACCTTCGCGTTCAGCACACGTGCAGCTCGATGACGATCTCCACCTTATTGATCCATCAAGAGGGAGTGGAGAGGTAGATGGGTTTGCCGGCAGCACGACGGCGTGGCGGCGATGGTGGTGGAGCTGATCCGGCAGAGCTTTGCTAAGCGACGCCGAACCAATCTACTAGAGGAGAGGCTATCGGAGAGGGAGGAAGGGCTGCATCGTGGCTTAGGGTGCGGCTGCCCTCCTCCCTCTCACATATATATAGGGGGAGGGGTGGTGTTCCAAACCCCTAGGGTTTCCCCCTTGGGGCGGCGACCAAGGGTGGAGGCGCCCTAGAGTGGCTTGCCACCCAAGTTAGGTGGCGCCAACCCTAGGGTTCGCCCTCCCACCAATCCCCTTGCCGCATGGGCCTCTGTGGGAGGGGCGGCCAGCCCACCAGGGGATGGTGTGCCCCCTCTCACAGCCCATGTAGGACTTTGGGGCCGGTGGACCCCCGGGACCCTCCCGGCACCCCCAATACGTTACCGGTGACGCCCGAACTTTTCTGGGTAACCAACACGGAACTTCTTATATATGAATCTTCACCTCCGGACCATTCCGGAGCTCCTCGTCACGTTCAGGATATCATCCGGGACTTCAAACAACCTTCGCTCACCAACACACATAACTCATCTATACCAAAACGTCACCGAACCTTAAGTGTGCAGACCCTACGGGTTCGAGAACCATGTAGACATGACCGAGACAAATCTATGGTAAATAACCAATAGCGGGACCTAGATGCCCATATTGGTTCCTACATGTTCTATGAAGATATTTATCGGTCGAACCTCTATGTCAAGGATTCAGACAATCCCGTATGTTGTTCCCTTTGTTCTTTGGTATGTTACTTGCCCGAGGTTTGATCGTCGGTATCTCCATAGCAAGTTCAACCTCGTTACTGGTAAGTATCTTTACTCATTTCTATAAAACAAGATCTTGTGGCTAACACTTTAGTCACATTGCTTGCAAGGCTTGTTGTGATGTTGTATTAGCTAGTGGGCCCTGAGATACCTCTCCATCACACAGAGGAACAAATCCTAGTCTTGATCCATACCAACCCAACAGACACCCCTCGGAGATACCTGTAGAGCACATTTATAGTCACACAGCAACATTGCGACGTTTGATACACACAAGGTACTCCTCTGATGTCAATGAGTTGCATGATCTCATGGTCATAGGAACAAATACTTGACATCCAGATAACAGTAGCAATAAACTGACACGATCATATGCTACATTTATAGTTTGGGTCTTGTCCATCACATCCTCCTCCTAATGACGTGATCCCATCCCATTATCAAATGACATCTCATGTCCATGGCTAGGAAACCTTAACCATCTTTGATCAACGAGCTAGTCTATTAGAGGCATACTAGGGACATGGTGTTGTCTATATATCCACACATGTATCTGAGTTTCCGATCAATCCAATTCTAGCATCGATAATAAACGATTATCATGAACAACGAAATATGATAATAACTAATTTATTATTGCCTCTAGGGCATATTTCCAACAGTATCCCACTTGCACTAGAGTCAATAATCTAGTCCACATCACCATGAGATTCACATTGTTATGAATCTAACACCCAATGAGTTCTGGGGCTCGATCATGCTTTGCATGTGAGAGAGGTCTTTTAGTCAACGGGTCTGCGACATTCAGATCCGTGTGTAATTTGCAAATCTTTATGTCTTACTATAGACACCGGCACCATGCTCCACTTGGAGCTATTGCAAATGGCTACTCCACAATACGTATCCGGATTGCTACTAAGAATCATCCGGATCGGTGTTAAAGCTTGCATCGACCTAACTCTTTACAACGAACTCTTTATCACCCCCATAATCGAGAAAACATCTCCTTATAATCTTGACCGTTGTCTAGTGATTCACTCCTGGATCACTTTTGTACCCCTTACGGACTCATGGCAAGGCACACACAGGTGCAGTACACAGCATGGCATACTACATAGAGCCTATGGCTAAGGCATAGGGGACGATGTTCGTCCTTTCTTTTTCTTCTGCCATGGTCGAGCTTTGAGTCTCTCTCAACTTCACACCTTATAAATCAGGCAAGAACTCTCTCTTTGACTGATCCATTTTGAACTCTTTCAAAATCTTGTCAAGGTATGTACTCTTGAAAGTCTTATCGATCGTCTTGATCTATCTCTATTGATCTCGATGCCCAACAATTAAGCAACTTTATCCAGGTCTTCCTTTGAAAAACTCTTTTCAAGCAACCCTTTATGCTTTCCAGAAATCCTACATTATTTTCGATCAACAATATGGCATCCACATATACTTATCAGAAATTGTATAGTGCACCCACTCACTTTATTGTAAATACAAGTTTCTCGTAAACTTTATATAAAATCAAAAACTTTGATCACCTCATCAAAGTGTTTATTCCAAATCCAAGATGCTTGCTCCAGGCCATAGAAGGATTGCTGGAGCTCGCACACCTTTTAGCATCCTTAGGACTGACAAAACCTTCTGGTTGTATCACATACAACCTTTCCTTAAGTAAACCGTTAAGGAAACAATGTTTTGACATCCATCTCCCATATTTAATAATTGAAAAGTGCAGCAACTACTAACATAATTCCAATAGACTTTAGCATCGCTACGAGTAAGAAAGTCTCATCGCAGTCAATTCCTTGAACTTGTCGGAAACTTCATTGCGACAGGTCGAGCTTTATAAATGGTGACCTTTACCATCAGCGTTTGTCTTCGTCTTGAAGGTCCATTTGTACTCAATGACCTGCCGTCCAATGGGCAAGCCTACCATAGTCTATACTTGGTTTTCATACATGGATCCTTTCTTGGATTTCATGGCCTCTAACCATTTGTCAGAATCCGGGCCCATCATCGCTTCTCCATAGCTCGTAGGTTCATCGTTGTCCAACAACATGACCTCCAAGACAGGGTTGTCGCACCACTCAGGAGCAGTACGCGTCCATGTTGACCTACGAGGTTCGATAGTAACTTGATCCGAAGTTTCATGATCATCATCATTAACTTCATATTCAACTAACGTAGGCTCCACAGAAACTTTTTTCTGTGCTGCGCTACTCTCTGGTTGAACAAAGGTTCAACAACCTCATCAAGTTATATCTTCTTCCCACTCAATTCTTTCGAGAGAAACTCTTTCTCGAGAAAGGACCCAATTTTAGCAACAAACACTTTGTACTCAGATTTGAGATAGAAGGCATACCCAACTGTTCTTAGGGTATTCTATGAAGATGCATTTTTCTTGCTTTGGGTTCGAGCTTATCAGACATAAG
Organism: Hordeum marinum; assembly: GCA_022496015.1. Taxonomy (NCBI): domain Eukaryota; kingdom Viridiplantae; phylum Streptophyta; class Magnoliopsida; order Poales; family Poaceae; genus Hordeum; species Hordeum marinum. The sequence continues at coordinate 210,644,527 of CM039672.1, read as the reverse complement.
TGTCGCATTCCCAAACTCTATGAAATGACAGCTTAGGTTTTTGCCAAACCATATGGTGTCATCTCAATGGATTTAAATGGTGCCCTATTTAAAGTGAATTTAGTTGTCTCTAATGCATAACCCCAAAACTACAGTGGCAAGTCGATAAGAGACATCATACGCACCATATCCAATAGAGTACGACTATGAAGTTCGGACACACCATCACACTATGGTGTTCCAGGTGGCTTGAGTTGTGAAACAACTTTCACATTGTCTAAAGTTGTATGTCAAACTCGTAACTTAGATATTCACCTCCACGATCATATCGTGGACATTTTTATCTTCTTGTCATGATGATCTTAAACTTCACTCTGATTTTGTTTGAACTTTTCAAACGATTCAAACTTGTGTTTCATTAAGTAAATATACACTATAGCTACTCAAATCATCAGTGAAGGTAAGAAAATAACGATATCCACTGCATGCTACAACACTCATTTGACCATATACATCAGCATGTATCATTTCCAATAAGTCACTTGCCTGTTCCATCAAGCCGGAAAACGGGGTTTTAGTCATCTTGCCCATGAGGCATGGTCCGCATGTCTCAACCGATTCCAAACCAAATGAGTCCAAGATCCATCAGCATGGAGTTTCTTCATGCAATTATACCAACATGACATTTAGCGGCAGTGCCACAGGTATGTGGTACTATCGTTATTAACTTCGCATCTTTTGGCATCAATGTTATGAACATGTGTATTACTATGATCAAGATTCAACAAACCATTCTAATTGGGTGCATGACCATTGAAGGTATTATTCATGTAAACAGATAACCATTATTCTGTGACTTAAATTAATAATCGTATTGAAATAAACATGATCTAATCATGTTCATGCTCAAAGCAAACACCAAATAACATTTATTTAGGTTCGTCACTAATCCCGAAGGTAGTGAGAGCGTGCGATGTTGATCACATCAACCTTGGAAACATTTCCAATACACATCGTCACCTCACACTTGGCTTGTCTCCATTTATTCCGTAGCTTTTACTTCGAGTTACTAAAATTTAGCAACCGAACCGGTATCCAATACCCAGGTGCTACTAGGAGTACTAGCAAGGTACACATCAATAACACATATATCAAATATGCTTCTGTCGACGTTGCCAACCTTCTTATCTACCAAGTATCTAGGGTTGTTCCGCTTTAGCGACTGCTCTCCTCGTAATAGAAGCACTTAGTCTCGGGTTTGGTTTCAACTTTGGGTTGCTACACTAGAGCAACAACTGACTTGCCATCTATGAAGTTTCCCTCCTTGCCCTTGCCCTTCTCGAAACTAGTGGTTTTACTAACCATCAACACTTGATGCTCCTTCTTGATTTCTACCTTCGCGGTGTCAAACATCGTGAACAGCTCAAGGATCATCATTTCCATCCCTGGCATAATTATAGTTCATCATGAAGTTCTAGTAGCTTAGTGATAGTGACTCGGAGAACTATATCAATCAATATCTTATCTGGAAGATCAACTCCCACACGATTCAAGCGATTGTAGCACCTAGACAATCTGAGCACATGCTCAACGATTGAGCTATTCTCCTTCATCTTGGAGGCAAAGAATCTTGTTGGAGATCTCATATCTCACAACACTGTCACGAGCCCGAGATCCCAATTTCAGCTCTTAGAACATCTCATATGTTCCATGACGTTCAAAACATTTTTGGAGCCTCAATTCTAAGTCGTAAAGAATGACGCACTAAACTATCAAGTAGTCATCGGAACGTGTCTGTTAGATGTTCACAAAATCTACAAACGACGCTAGAGGGGGTGGCGCACCGAGCGGTGCATTAAGGACATAAGCCTTCTGTGCAGCAATGAGGACAATCCTCAGATCACGGATCCGGTCTTGAATATTGCTACCATCATCTTTCAACTCTATTTCTCTAGGAATATATAACAATTCAAGGGAGCTACAGCGTGAGCTACAACATAATTTGCAAAGACTCTACTGACTATGTTCATGATAATGAGTTCAATTAATCAAATTACTCAAGAACTTCTACTCAAATTGACATCCCTTCGGTCATTTGAGTGATTCATGATCCAAATTCACTAACTCAAGTCCGATCATCACGTGAGTTGAGGTGCTTTCAATGGTGAACATCATCATGTTGATCATATCTACTATATGACTCATGTTCGACCTTTCGGTCTCTTGTGTTCCGAGTCCATGTCTGTACATGCTAGGCTCGTTAAGTTTAACCCAAGTGTTCTGCATGTGCAATACTGGCTTTCATCCGTTATATGTGAATGTAGAGTCTATCACACCCGATCATCACGTGGTGTCTCGACACGACGAACTTTCGCAATGGTACACACTCGGGGAGAACACAAATTATCTTGAAATTTTAGTGAGGGATCACCTTATAATGCTACCGTCGTCCTAAGAAAAATAAGGTGCATAAAAGGATTAACATCACACGCAAATCATAAGTGACATGATATGGCCATGAACTTGTGCTTTTGATCTCCATCCTTAAAGCATCGGCATGATCTCCATTGTCACCGACATGACACCATGATCTCCATCATCTTGATCCGCATCAACGTGTCGCCATCGGGGTTGTCGCACCCACCATGCTTCTACTACTATTGCTACCACTTAGCAATAAAGTAAAGCATTACAAAGCGCTTAATGATTGACACGCAGGTCATACAATAATTAAAGACAACCCTATGGCTCCTGCCGGTCGCCGTACTCATCGACATGCAAGTCGTAATATTCCATACAATACATGATCATCTCATACATCACATATATCTCATCATGTAATCGGCCATATCAAATCACAACATACCCTGCAAAAACAAGTTAGACGTCCTCTAATTGTTGTTGCATGTTTTACGTGGCTGCTATGGGTATCTAGCAAGAACGATTCTTACCTACGAAAAAACACAACGGTGATATGAAGATTTCTTTTTAACCTTCTACAAGAACCACCTTAATCAAATCTAATCCAACTAAAGTGGGAGAGACAGACACCCGCCAGCCATCTTTATGCGACGAAGGCACATGTCAGTGGATGGAACACGGTCTCTGGTAAGCGTACGAGTAAAGTCGGTCCGAGCCGCTTCATCCCACAATACCATTGAAACAAGAAAAGACTAAGGAAGGAAGCAATCTGAATATCAACTCCCACAAACTCTTTGTGTTCTACTCAAGATCTCATATACGCATAGACCTAGCTCTGATACCACTGTTGGGGAACGTTGCATGGGAAACAAAATTTGCCCATGCTTCACCAAGATCAATCTAGGAGATGAGCATCTATGAGAGGGGCTGGTGTGCCCCCTCTCACAACCCATATAGGCCTTTGGGGTTGGTGGCCCCTTCCGGTGGACCCCCGAGACCCTCCCGGCACCCCCGGTACGTTATCAGTGACGCCCAAACTTTTCTCGGTAACCAACACGGAACTTTCTATATATGAATCTTCACCTCCGGACCATTCCAGAGCTCCTCGTCACGTCCGGGATCTCATCCGGGACTCCAACACACATAACTCATCTATACCAAAACGTCACTGACCCTTAAGTGTGCACACCCTGCGGGTTCGAGAACCATGTAGACATGATCGAGACACCTCTACGGTCAATAACCAATAGCAGGACCTGGATGCCCATATCGTTCGATCCTCTATGTCAAGGATTCACACAATCATGTATGTTGTTCCCTTTGTTCTTCGGTATGTTACTTGCTCGAGGTTCGATCGTTAGTATCTCCATACCTAGTTCAACCTCGTTACTGGTAAGTCTCTTTACTCGTTTCCGTAATACAAGATCCCGTGGCTAACACTTTAGTCACATTGCTTGCGAGGCTTGTTGTGATGTTGTATTACCGAGTGGGCCCTGAGATACCTCTCCGTCACACGAAGTAACAAATCCCAGTCTTGATCCATGCCAACCCAACAGACACCCTCGGAGATACATGTAGATCACCTTTATAGTCACCCAGTTACGTTGCGACGTTTGATACACCCAAGGTACTCCTCCAGTGTCAGTGAGTTGCATGATCTCATGGTCATAGGAACAGATACTTGACATGCAGAAAATAGTAGCAATAAACTGACACAATCATATGCTACGTTTATAGTTTGGGTCTTGTCCATCACATCATTCTCTTAATGATGTGATCCCGTTATCAAATGACATCTCATGTCCATGTATAGGAAACCTTAACCATCTTTGATCAACGCGCTAGTCTATTAGAGGCATACTAGGGACATGGTGTTGTCTATGTATCCACACATGTATCTGAGTTTCCGATCAATACAATTCTAGCATGGATAATAAACGATTATCATGAACAAGGAAATATGATAATAACTAATTTATTATTGCCTCTAGGGCATATTTCCAACACCTATTATCTCAAAACTATATGCAAGGAATCCAACTTCTCATAGTTGTTAATGCACTTAATATGAAAGTTTTTATTATATCCCTCTTGGATGCCATTATATTAGGACTTAATTCATAACCTAAACAAATTACCATGTTGTTTTAAGAAACTTTGAAAATAATATAAGTGAGGAACGTGAGTTTGGTAATTTCTATAAAATATAACACCACCTTGCTCTAAAAAGATATAAGTGAAGTACTAGAGCAACATTGCCTAGCTCAAAAGATATAAGTGAAGCATATAGAGTATTCTAACAAATTCACGATTCAGTGAGTCTCTCTCTAAATCTTTGTGCAGAAAGGATGATTGTGGAAAACTAACAATCAAAGACTCATATCATACAAGACGCTCCAAGCAAAACACATATCATGTGGTGAATAAAAATATAGCCTCAAGTAAATTTACCGATGGATGGATGGCAGGGCTTCGCCTAAGCACTGCAGAAAACCGATCTAGAGGAGAAACTATGCACTAGAGGAGCGGGTAGCATATGGCTGAAAATCTAGTGCCAAAAACCCTAAAACCTCTAGTATATATAAGAGGAAGAGATGAGGAGGCTTGGCCCTCAAGGGGCCAGCCCTAGGCTTCGGCCGAACAAAGGAGGAATCCTCCTCCAATCCTAGTAGGACTAGGACTCCTTCCTTTTTTGCCTTTTTTGCCTTTTTCTACCTTTTCTCTTGGGGATTTTCTCTCCCAGCTGCATGGGCCTTGTGTGGGACTTCCACCATCCCACTAAGGGCTGGTATTCACTCTCCCACAGCCCATGTAGCCACTTGGGTCGAAATACCCCTCCCTATGGTCTCCCGATACACTACTGACACTCCCGGTACACTACCGATGAGCCCATAACTTTTCCGGCGACCAAAACAGGACTTCCTATATATCAATCTTTACCTCTCGACCATTTCGGAGCTCCATGTGATGTCCGGGATTTCATCCGGGACTCCGAACAACCTTAGGTCACCACCATGCATAACTCTATACTATCGAAACGTCACTAAACCTTAAGTGTGCAGACCCTGCGGGTTCGAGAACTATGTAGACATGACCGAGACACATCTATGGTCAATAACCAATAGTGGGACCTGGATGCCCATATTGGTTCCTACATATTCTACGAAGATCATTATTGGTCGAACCTCCATGTCAAGGATTCAGTTAATCTGTATGATGTTCCCTTTGTTCTTCGGTATGTTACTTGCCCGAGATTTGATCGTTGGTATCTCCATACCTAGTTCAGCCTCGTTACCAGCAAGTCTCTTTACTCGTTTCGTAATACAAGATCTCATGACTAACACTTAGTCACATTACTTGCAAGGCTTATTGTGATGTTGTATTACCGAGTGGGCCCTGAGATACCTCTCCGTCACACGGAGTAACAAATCCCAGTCTTGATCCATGCCAACCCAAAAAAAACACCCTCAGAGATACCTGTAGAGCACCTTTATAGTCACCCAGTTACGTTGCGACGTTTGATACACACAAGGCACTCCTACGGTGTCCGTGAGTTGCATGATCTCATGGTCATAGGAACATATACTTGACATGCAAAAAACAATAGCCATAAACTGACACGATCATATGCTACGTTTGTAGTTTGGGTCTTGTCCATCACATCATTCTCCTAATGATGTGATCCCGTTACCAAATGACATCTCATGTCCATGACTAGGAAATCATAGCCATCTTTGATCAACGAGCTAGTCTATTACAGGCATACAAGGGACATGGTGTTGTCTATGTATCCACACATGTATCTGAGTTTCCGATCAACACAATTGTAGCATGGATAATAAACGATTATCATGAACAAGGAAATATGATAATAACCAATTTGTTATTACCTCTAGGTCATATTTCCAACAGCCGGGACAGGGTATCCAGAGGGGACGCCGAAGAAGGGGTTCGAAGAATGGTCCTCGGAGTGGTTCTATATTGAGGACGTTCCCCTGTTCGATCCATCTCGGAGGGGTTTGCCCAAATACTCTGACTCCCCTTTGAATAAAAGGTATAACTGGTGACCAAAGAGTTCATCCCAAGAGTAAACTGCCAAAGTGCAATGTCTGGCTGCCCAAGTAAGGCTGCTAGCTCATCACAAGTTGACCATTATTGATGTGATGGCTGTCGCCATCACTCGATGCGTTCAACCCCTTCAGCAGAGGATACACCCTTTGTGGCGTTACAACAGAACAAGTGACACCACTCGTTCCCATCAGCTAGACCCTGCCAATCAAGCAGTGATGGCGGACGCATTTGCCGACCTGTTCAAAGGGGAAGAAGAAGATTTTGTTCGGCTGCCGGTTAAGGCGCATGGTGAGTATGTTCATTTTGCCGATCTTAGTATATAGTCCCGTGCTAACGCGAGGGTACTTTATAGCAGTTGAGTCTATAGGGCAGTTGCAATAGGATTTAGATGCGGCCCGAGAATCACAGAGGTACGCCGAGTCCTAGTATGATGCCGGCTGCCTTTCGTGGCAACGAAATCTGGAGGAGAAGAACCGTCTCCAAGAGGAAATCCGATAGCAGGTCAAAGAAATTGAGATTTAAAAACTCAATTGTCTCAAAACCAAGAAGAGAACCAGAAATTATAGAGGGACTTGTTTGGTAAGTGTGATTATAACCTCGAAGGGTACCTCTAATACATGAAGTGTAATGGACATGCTTCATCTCGTGTATAGGTCTCCTGGCCGGGCATCCTGAAGAAGAGATCGAATCCTACTGAGGGAACCTTCTAAAGGAACTGTCCGCCATACATGAGCGGGCTCGGAAGGCTATGAGGAGCAGGATGAAAGCGCTATGCCCTGCGGAGAAGCCTCCGGAGGGGATGACCAAACTGGCTGATCGGTTCAACGGAGCCCGGCGTTGTTTCAAGTTATGGAAGACATCGGCCTGTCGGGGGGGGGGCGAGCACAAGAGGCGTAGGCGATGATCAAAACCCGTTATACCAGTCTTAACCCCAAGCATATGGCTCGGGTTGGGCAAGAAGTGCCGCTTCATTTGGTGTACAACCAAGTGATGTCTGCCGGTCGTCTCTCGCAAGAAGATTGCACCCTGGATGCCTTAATAGACAATCTTGACCAGCAGTCAGATGTGTGATTTTATGTAACTATGTACTTTAAATCAGAAATTTCTCCATGTATGCTACAAACTTTGTCTTAATCGACCATCATCTTCAACCTCCCTTGCTAAAATATTGGGAGTGTTCCTTATCAAACATCCTTCGATAAGAGGGAATTCGTTCAAGGAACTAGGCAATCCGGCCATTTGGTGCGAACAGACAAAAAATGCATAGGGAGATATGTAATATTACTGCTTAGTGTAAGAAACATCTTCCAAAGAAAATAGTACCTCTATCGGTACCTTTCTTCAGGCTACTACGTAAATCATAAATAGTAAGGTTGCATACTGCTAGTATGCGGATGATGGCTTCTTTGAGAAAAGTTGCCCAAGTAGTTGTGATAACAACCATAATTTTTATTTGTTGCTTCCATCGTAGCTGACCAATTGTCTGCTAAAGATAGCTAGCTTTTGGCTTCACCCGTCTGAGGTACGTATCTGGGTGATCCGGTCGTAACAATCACAGAGGTGCTCCCTTTACCCTCTAGCCGAACAATCTAGAACGTAGAGGGTACACACAGGAGCGAGGCAACCCAGCTTGGCAAAAATCTTAGTTCTAATTAATGCATATAATGGCTTAAAATCGACAAGGGAAACATGCATACACAATAAATGTGAATAGATGCTTAAAATATATAATCATCGGCTTTGGGGAGAAGCCCCGAGGTGTTTTGTTCGGGTTTAACATGAGGATGTATGCCGAAAAACATAACACGAGCTCGGTTTAGCCGAACATAGACTTGGGAAAAGAAATCCGAACCTGCAAAATGAAGGTGGAAGGGAAAGAAATATGAAAAGAAACAAAGAAAAGTAAAAGGAAGGTAAAAAATATGACGACATCGGTCAAGCCGTAAAAGCACCGAAGACGGGATGTGTTCCATTGGTTTGGTTCGAGGCGGTTATCCGGCGGGTTGCGAAGACGATAATCCCCTCCTATGAGTACTTTGTCAATTATGAAGGGGCCCTCCCACTTGGGATTGAGTTTATGCTTCTGCTTCTCTAGGAGTCGTAAGACGAGTTCGCCCACATTATACGCCTTTGCCCTGACCTCCCAGCTTTGGTAACGTCGGGCCTGCCATTGATAAAAAGTAGAGCGAGCCCGAGATATGTCGTGCTCTCCTTCTAAGGTGTCCAAGTTGTCATGCCGATCTAACTCGGCCTCCTTTTCTTCATACATGCGCACCCTTGGTGCGTCACGAATAATATCATAGGGTAGGACTGCTTCTGCCCCTTAGACCATAAAAATCAATGTGTATCCCGTTGATCGATTTGGGATGGTACGCAGACCCCATAGAACAGAGTCAAGCTCCTCTACCCAATTGCAGTCGGATTCAAGAAGAGACCGAACCAAACATGGTATAATACCACTCATGATGAGGTCGTTAGCCCGCTCGACTTGTCCATTGGTCTACGGGTGATACGTCGATGCGTAATCGAGCTTGATGCCCATGTTTGTGCACCAGTCCTTTACCTCTTGGGCGGTGAAATTGGATCCATTGTCTGTTATTATACTGTGTGGGACACCGTAACGGTGTACCATGCCGAATATAAAGTCGACTACTGGTCCGGAATTGGCTAATTTGACAGGTTTTGCTTTGATCCATTTGGTGAACTTGTCAACCATGACCAGTAGATATTTATTCTTCTTGGTCCCCCCTTTAAGTGGTCCAACCATATCTAGCCCCTAGACCGCAAAAGGCCAGGTAATAGAAATAGTCCGAAGAGATGTTGGGGGCACGTGGATTTGCTTTGCAAATAGTTGACATCCCATGCAATGCTAGAAAAGTGTCTGGGAGTCCGCTCGAGCGGTGGGCCAGAAGAAACCAGCTTGTAAGGCCTTGCTTACTAAGGCCCTTGATGCGGTGTGGTGGCCGCCCATTCCTGCGTGGACTTCGGCCAAGAGTTGCCTTCCTTCTTCCTCAGATATGCACCGTTGGAGTATTCCGGTGGCGCTTTTCTTGTATAACTCACCCTCGTGGACTTTATAAGCCTTGGATCGCCGAATTATGCATCTCGCCTCTGTCTCATCGTCGGGAGTTCTTGGTGAAGAAGGTAAGCAAGGAATGGCTCGGTCCATGGTGCGATTACTACCATGACCTCATTAGCGGAAGGCGTTTCATCCATCACGGAGCCGTCGATGATTTGGTCGCCTGGCTCATTTATAGGGGTAACAACCTCTTCCGCACTGATGGATCCGGCGCCCTTATTGTCATCCTGCCAAACCACCAACAGCTTGAAGAGCCGTTCAAGGAAGGTGTTTTTCGGGACAGGGTCGTGTTTGGCCCCCATGCGGGCCAGTATGTCAGTGGCTTGGTTGTTGTCTCTAGCAACATGATGGAATTCCAGCCCCTCGAACCATGCTGATATTTTAAGGACGGTGTTTCTATATGCTGCCATCTTCGGGTTTTTGGCATCGAATTCACCATTGATTTGAGAGATGGCCAGGTTGGAGTCTCCCCGTACCTCCAGCCGTTGTATGCCCATTGATGCTGTCATTCGAAGACCGTGCAAAGGTGCTTTGTATTTGGCTATGTTTTTGGAATCGGCATACATAATTTGCAACACGTATGGGATGTTGTCACCTGTGGGAGATGTGAGAATAACTCCAGCCCTCAGTCCGGCCAATGTTTTTAATCCATAAAAGTACATCGTCCAATGGGCATATACTATATTCCTTGAGGTGCTCGGCCTCTGTCCATTCGGCGAGGAAATCTCCCAACACCTGAGATTAAATAGCTTGTCGTGTCTTATAAGCGATTTCGAAAGGAAGGAGTTCAATGGCCCATTTGGCTATGTGGCCGGTGGCGTCCCTATTATTGATTGTATCATTCAGGGGTACTTCGGATGCGATTTTGATCGAACACTCTTGAAAGTAGTGACTGAGCTTCTGTGATGCCATAAACAATGTATAGGCTATCTTGTAGTAATGCGGGTATCTGGACTTGCATTGCGTTAGCACTTCTGACACATAGTAGACCAGCTTCTGTGAGTCCGGAATTACGGGCTCCGAATTGTGTGTTAGATCAGGGGCCAATACCTATCTGGGTTGCAAGCGAGGTCTCGACAATCGGAGATTTTGGTATAAACCGTTTTTAATTACGGTCGCTGGAGGGACGAGCCCCCAGCCAGACACTCGACGGTGGCGACTAAGTAGGTGACCATGGGGATGAGGATCTCCCTATCCTTGGGTTTAAGCCCGAGCCGGTCATAGACCGGGGTCTGGTAGTCAGTCATACGCATAGTCTGAATCTGATCAAATAGCTCATTTAGAAACGAGGTGACGGTAGGGTGCGTGCGCTAAAGCGAGTGGTGTCGATATATGGCGTCGCAGTTTCGGAGTCACATGAAAGCGGATTTGGGTTCTGTTTGCCATAGCGGATCCCGTCACAACGGCTGGATTGGGCGTTTCAAACAGCCCAAGGGTGACGGCCTCCTCAGAGCCAGGGCCCGATGTCAAGGCATCGGGATCTACGGGCTCCTCCGTAAGAGTTGAGGGTCCTATCAAGACAAGTTCTTCCCGTGAATCACCGACGGGCTCTAGGGTTCCAAATCTGATTCGTTGATCAGGGGAAAAGCTTCCGATCTGACCAAGGTGGCCGGTTGGATTCGCGTGCGGCGAGACGTAGCCGCTTGAGAAGATCTGATCAGGGATGAGAATTTTGTGGCAGCAGATCTCATTGTTTGTGGCAAGGCGAGCCATCGATTCCTTTGGCAATCACAGCAGAACTCTCAAGGAAATCACCAATGTCGGTGTCAAAACCGGCGGATCTCAGGTAGGGGGTCTCGAGCTGTGAGACTAGGATCGATGGTAAAAGGGGACGAAGGAGATGATGTTTACCCAGGTTCAGGCCCTCCTATGGAGGTAAAACCCTACGTCCTACTTGATTATATTGATGATATGAAGGTTATAGAGTTGATCTACCTCGACATCAAAGAGCTAAACCCTAGTTGAGTAGTCCTCTGTCTTACAACCTAAAACCCTCCGGCTTATATAGATGCCGAGGGTACCTAGGGTTTACACATGGTCGGTTGCACACCAAAGGAAAAACATGCCTATCTATTGTTGAAAACATGGAGTACATGCCACGGCTCCTTGAATCCTCCACCCTGGCGACGGGGCCTTTGATCATCCAATGCTCATCTAGAGGCCCACATAGTCCGTCCCATGAAAAAGAGGTCGACTATCCCAGGACCCCTTAAACCAGGACTCCCTTAGTAGCTCCCGAACTAGCCTCCAACGCCGAGGTATATCCGGAAAATCTTGTATGTCGAAGTCTTCGGCTTGTGAGGCAAGTTCCTCTATCCCTTCTTGTTCGGCAACCATCCTTTCATCGGCGAAATCCCAAGTGTCATGAGCTTGCCGGGTCCATTGTAATAACCGTTAGTGTTTCTCGATTTTTGCACGCCATGGGGAGATGAGCGGTTCAACGGCTTTTTACAAGACTGCCCTAACCACAAAGGAGGCACCACCCATTTAAACAAACTAAAACATGGTCTAGGCCACATCCTCTTTTTCCTCCCCATCGGAAAAAACCTTCAAAGAGCTATCACCACAAGAACATGCCGAGTGCCCCCACCTTTTCCTCGCGCCCTTACGGCTCCTGTCCTGGGTATTGGACAAGCTGCTCCGTATCCCTCCTTCGACTACGCAACCTCAAGACCCAAGGGTACCTTCCTTCCTCGGATCTGGCAATTACACGCGCAGGTTTGACTTCATTCAACAGCGAAGCCTTCGTGGAAAATTTTCCCAATCCACAAAAGGGGGAGCTTGTATGTTTCGTTCCCTTCCTATTGCGGGGTCTTGGGTTCCCCATTCATCCATTCCCGAGGGGGTTATTGGAGTTCTATGGGATCCAACTCCATCATCTCACCCCAGGGTCTATTCTGCATGTCTCGGGCTTTGTCAGCCTTTGCGAGATGTTCCTGGGCTGCGAGGCACACTTTGAATTGTGGAGGAAGTACTTCTTCCTCGTCCCTCGTACTCGGGACAAGACAATTTTAGAGGTCGAAGGAGCCAAAGTATGCCGCATAGCGGGGACGGGGTATCTAGTGGGAACACCTAATGAGTCCAAAGAATGGTCTTCGGAATGGTTCTGTATCAAGGACGTCCCCCTATTTGACCCAACTCGAAGGGGTTTGCCCGAATACTCTGATGCCCCCTTGAAGAAGAGGTACAACTGGCAACCAAAGAGCTCATCCCAAGAGGACGGCGTTGAAGCGCAACGCTTGGCGGCCCATGTGAGGGTTCTAGCCCATCACAAGTTGACCATGATAGATGTCATGGACACCACCATCACCTGGTGCGTTCAGCCTCTTCAGCAAAGAATACACCCTTTGTGGCATTACAACGGGACAAGTGACACCACTCGCTCCCGAAGACTAGGCCCTGCCGATCAAAAAGCATTGGATGCCACACTTGCCGGCCTATACAAGGGGGAGCAAGAAGATTTTGTTCGGCTTTCATCCAAGGAGGGCTACTCAAGTCACAATCCCATCAAATGGGTGAGCCTTTCAACTCTGTGACCATAATTTGGGTTTTCAATTTGTCCCTTTTTTGACTGAAGCCTTTAACTTATGGCAACAGGAATGGAGGAGCTTCATCAAGACAGTTAACTGTGCGGCCTCCCAACCCGAGGACTATTCTTGTGATGACGATCTGGGCTTTGATGATGACTCGGATCTATCAATTGAGCTTGAAGACAGGGTTTTCTACCAGGAGAGCCTCAACCGCTCCAAGGTGGCTATTATAGCCGATTACCCCGGATCATTCCCTTCCCCTTTGATAATCAAGAAGAAGAAAAACTTGTCCCGCAAAAGGCAAGTAACCTCCAACGACCCAAATGCGCTGGCTCCTACTCACGAGCATCATCGATCCGCGCGACATACATCGGCTACGACGGCAATGCCTGGACCGGAAAGCAACAGGGATCCGTCAAATGAGCCGGCCATGAGGACAAGCCCGCTCACTCGCTCAACTCAAAGGTACTTTGTTTGGTTGTTCTAGTTTATTATCGCAACCGATAGAGCCTCACAAGAGACCTTATGTCGAAATACTCAAGCAAAGAGTTCATCCATCTTCTGCAGAGGATGTTGCCAGGGTGTCCGGTGGTGCTCAAAATTCCAGATCTGCTGCTCATGTCAAACCCGCTACGTAGGTCCGTATGGTCAATCAAGCCCCTGAAGACTCCAAGGACGCGATGTCAGTTACCAAATACGAGGTAGAGGGAGCCATGAATCATCGGCAGCGACGAGAAGCCCTGCGCCACCCAGCGCTTTCCGAACAATAGTTCAATGCTCTATGCTCGGCGGACGCACACATTGGAGCTGCCCGATCTGGGATCAACGAGGCCATGAAACTGATATCGTCTAGCCTGCAGGTGAGTACTCGGCTATAAGAGTCCGAACACCCGTGTAAACCCAGTAGCCCCCGACTTAAGGGTCATCGTATTAAGGGTCATCGTATTGTTTTACTGCTAATGCGGGGCTCGAGGCAGCGAAGCGAGCAACTGGCCAAGGAATTGGAGGCAACCCAAACACAGGTGGAAACCGTGAAGGCCGAATTGGATCACGTGAAGAGTTTTACTCGGGAGGCACATGGTGAGTATACCTGTTTAGCTGATCTTAGTATATATTCCCATGCTGATGCGAGGGTACTTTGTAGCAGCTAAATCAATAGGGCAATTGCAAAGAGATTTAGATGCAGCCGGAGAATCTTAGCGATACACCGAGTCCCAGCATGAGGCTGGCTGCTGTATTTTGCAACGAAACCTTAAGGAGAAGAAATGCCTCCAGGAAAACAAACAGCAGGCCGAAGAAATTGAGCACTTGAAGACTCTATTGGCCTAGGCCCAAGAAGAGAACCAGAAATTACAGAGGGGCATGTTTGGTAAGTGTGATTCTAACATCGGATAGTACTTCTTATATATGAAGTATAGTGGGCATCCCTTGACTCATGTATAGGTATCCTGTCCGGGCGGGCCGAAATAGAGATCAGATCCTATCGGGGAAGCCTTCTGAAGGAGTTGTCCGCCCTTCATGAGCGGGCTCGAAAGGCCATGAAGAGCATAATAAAAGCGCTATGGCCTGCCGAGCAACCTCCAGAGGATATGACCGAACTAGTTGATCGATTCATGGGAGCCCGAAGTAGGTTCGAGCTATGGAAGACATCGACCTGTCGAGAGGGAGCACAAGAGGTGTGGGCGATGATCAAGACTAGTTATACCGGCCTTAACCCCGAGCGTATGGCTCGGGTTGGGCCGGTAGGGTCGGATGGGCAAAAAGTGTCGCTTCACTTGGTGTATGAGCAAGTGATGCCCGCCGTCCGTCTCCCGCAAGAAGATTGCTCCCTGGACACCTTAATAGACAATCTCGATCAGCAGCCAGATGTATGATTATATGTAGCTATATACTAATAATCGAGAAATTGCTCCGTCTGTGTTGTAAACTTTGTCTTAACTAGCCATCGGCTTTGACCTCCCGTGCTAAGAGCTTGTGGGTGTTCCTTATAAAATATCACTCGATAAGAGTGAATTATGTTTGGGGAATGTAACGCCCAAGATGCGATCCTATCCTTATTTTGGCACGAGGGCCTCGACAGGGATAGAAGCGCATCTCGCGGTTTTGCAAGAATGGATATCATTACAAGTACATGTACAGAAAATATGAGTATATGGAATTGGCTTACACTCGCCACAAGCTACATCAAGATCACATCAATTCAACAACATATTCAAACATCATACAGAAGAGCAGGGTTCGACTACGAACGAAATTAAACGATAAAATGACATGCATCCTTACTATCCCAGGCTGCCGCCTGGAACCCATCCTAGATTGATGATGATGAAGAACTCCTAATCAAACAAGCATCGCGCTCACGTCAAATCATCACATTACCTGTACTTGCAACTGTTGTTGTAGTGATCTGTGAGCCACAGGGACTCGGCAATCTCATTTCCAAGGGTATCAAGATTATTAAGGCTTAATGGGTGAGGTATGGTTAAGTGGTGAGGCTGCAGTAAGCGACTAAGCATGTATTTGAGTGACTAACTTACGAATACAGAAAGTGGAGTATGGTGGTCTACGCATAACGGATGCAAACTAGCAATGATCACTAAGTGATCCTGAACACCTACTTACGTCAAACATAACCCCACCGTGTTCTCTCTCGGATAAGGACTCACGAGAAGAGACAATCATGGTTACGCACACGGTTGGTGTGTTTAATTTGAGTTTACTTCAAGTTTACTATGAACAGGTGATCCGTCTCCAACCTATCTATAATTTATGAAGTATCCATGCCATGTTTACAATAATTCTATATGATTTTGGTATGATTTTATTAGAACTAACCCGGACTGACGCTGTTTTCAACACAACTACCGTGGTGGTGTTTTTGTGCAGAAATAAAAGTTCTCGGAATCAGCTGAAAATTTACGAAGAATACTTTTGGAAAATATAAAAAATACTAGAGCAAAGAGTCATCGGAGAGGAAGGCTGAGGAATACACAAGCCACAGGGCGCACCCACCCCCTAGGGTGCGCCCCCTGGCTTGTGACTTCCTCGTGTAGCCCTGGACTTGTTTCTGCCACCACAAAATCTTATAAATACAAAAAAACGAAAAGAAATCTAGATTGGGAATTCCGCCACCACAAGCCTCCAGAGCCATGAAAGACCAATCGGGAGCCCGTTCCGGCACCCTGTCGGAGGGGGAAACCATCACCGGAGGCCATCTTCATCATCCTGATGCTCTCCATGACGAGGAGGGAGTAGTTCACCCTCGGAGCTGAGGGTATGTACCAGTAGCTATGTGTTTGATCTCTCTCTTTCGTGTTCTTGAGATGGCACGATATTGATGTACCATGAGCTTTATTGATATAAAATGAATCATATGGAGTTTTCCCTTCTCTATCTTCTTGTGATGAATTGAGTTTTCCCTTTGAAGGTTTCTTATCGGATTGAGGCTTTAGCGATTTGAGAACACTTGATGTATGTCTTGCGATGGGATATCCGTGGTGACAATGGGATGTTCTATTGATCCACTTGATGTATGTTTTGGTGATCAACTTGCGGGTCCGTGACCTTGGGAATCTATGCATAGGGGTTGGCACGCGTTTTTCGTCTTGACTTTCCGGTAGAAACTTTGGGGCACTCTTTGAAGTTCTTTGTGTTGGATTGAACATGATGAATCTGAAATTATGTGATGCATATCATATAATCAAGCCCATGGGTACGCGTGGTGACATTGGAGTATCTAGGTGACATTAGGGTTTTGGTTGATGTCTGTCTTAAGGTGTTATTTTAGTACGAACTCTAGGGTTGTTCGTGACACTTATAGGGTTTCAGAGAGACCATCTTCATCCTACACCTCCCACGGATTGATAAACCTTAGGTCATCCACTTGAGGGAAAATTGGCGCTGTCCTACAAAACTCTACACTTGGAGGCCCAACACGAGTCTACAAGAAGAAGGTTGTGTAGTAGACATTAGTAGTCTAGCCCAAAAATGATCAACCGACACTCCTGGTAACTGTTTAACATCTCGTAAGTCCAGAGACTTGGACTCTGCTGCAATGCTTGAGTGATCGGCTTGGGTGGTCGGTGGGAAAAGTTTTGACTCCATGCCACGATGTGAGTTCGAAATTACGGGCTCCGAATTGTGTGCTAGATCAGGGACCGATACCGATCTGTCTCCTGAGTGAACTATAGTGTGTGGGTTCCAAGCAAGGTCTCGATAATCAGAGATTGGGGTATAAACCATTATTAATTCCCGCCGCTGGGGTGACGATCCCCCAGCCGGACACTCAACGGTGGCGACTAAGTGGGTAACTGTGGGGATGAGAATCTCCCTATCATCGGGTTTCAGCCCGAGCCGATCATAGACTGGGGTCTGGTCATCAGTCATACACATGGTCTGAATCCGATCAAATAGCTCATTTATAAATGAGGCATCAGTAGGATGCGTGTCGCTGAAGTGAGTGGGGTCGATATGCGGCGTCGCAGTTCCGGAGTCGCATGAAAGCGGACTCGGGTCCTGTTTGGCCATAGCGGATCCGGTCACAACGGCCGGATTGGGCATTTCAGACAGCCCGAGGGTGACGACCTCCTCAGAGGTGGGGCCTGATGTCTTCGGTGTCGAGGCATCAGGATCTGCGGGCTCCTCCATAAGAGTTGAGGGTCCTATCAAGACAAGTTCTCCCCGTGAATCAGCGATGAACTCTGGGGTTCCGAATCTGATTCCTTGATCGAGGGAAAAGCTTCCGATCTGGCCAAGGTGGCTGGTCGGATCGGCATGCGACGAGACGTAGCCGCTTGAGAAGATTTGATCAGGGATGAGAATATCCTGGCAGCAGATCTTGTTGTTTGTGGTAAGGCAATCCATCGATTCATTTGGTGATCATAGCGGAACTCGCAATGAAAGCACCAATGTCAGTGTCAAAACCGGCGGATCTCAGGTACGGGGTCTCGAGCTGTGGTACTAGGATCGATGGTAACAGGGGATGAAGGAGACGATGTTTACCCAGGTTTGGGCCCTCCTATGGAGGTAAAACCCTACGTCCTGCTCGATTATATTGATGATATGAAGGTTACAGAGTCGATCTACCTCGAGATCGAATAGTTAAACCCTAGTTGAGTTGTCCTATGTCTTACAACCTAAAACCCTCTAGGTTATATAGATGTCGAGGGTACCTAGGGTTTACACATGGTCGGTTGCACACCAAACGAAAAACATGCCTATCTACTGTCGAAAATTTTGAGGACATGCCATGGCTCCTTGAAGCCTTCACCCTGGCGACGGGGCCTTTGATCATCCAATGCTCATCTAGCAACCCACATAGTCATGCCCATGAAAAAGAGGTTGGCTATCCGAGGACCCCTTAAACCAGGACTCCCTCACACATTGTTCGCATATGCCTCGACTGTCTTACCGACCTGTTTCTCGAGACATGTCTGAATGATATGTAGGTATGTAGCCCCTGTGTTCTTAGCCCGAAAGGCATTGTGTTCAAGTAGAATGGCCCGTAGGGGGGTGATGAATGCGGTTGCAGCTTGATTAGATTCCTTCATTTTGATCTGATGGTATCTAGAATAAGTGTTGAGGAAGCACAACGAGTCGTGTCCAGCTATGGCGTCAGTAATCTGGTCTATGCATGGTAAGGGGGAAGGGTCCTTAGGGCAGGCCTTATTAAGGTCTTTAAAGTCGACGCACAGCCTCCAGGATTTATCTTTCTTTGGTACCATCACCAGGTTTGCCAACCATTCAGGGTGCTTGATTTCTCGTATGAATTCGGCTTCTAGCAATTTCGCTAGTTCTTCGCCCATAGCTTGTCGTTTCGGCTCGAAAAAGCGGTGTAGAGTCTGTTTGACGAGCTTGAAGCCTACGATTATTTTTAGACTATGTTCTGCTAGCCGTCGTGGGATTCATGGCATATTAGAAGGATGCTAGGCGAAGATGTCCCAGCTTTCTCGTAAGAATGCTCGCAGTGCCTCATCCACCATGGGGTCTAGCTGAGCTTCGATAGACGCTGTTTTATAGGGGTCCGTTAGGTGTACCTAAAATTTAACAATTTCTTCTGCAGGTTTAAAGGATGTGGGTTTGGGTCTTTTACTAAGGGTCACATCGTCCTTGTCCATTGTTTATCGGAGTGCACTCAATTCCTCTATAGCAAAGGTCTCAGCTAGTGCCTCGAGGGCGAGCGCTGCTATTTTATTCTCAGCCCGAAGGGCTTTATTTGGGTCACTAGTGAGGGTGATTACCCCGTTTGGGCCTAGCATCTTGAGCTTCATATACCCGTAATGTGGTATAGCCTGGAATTTTGTGAAGGTGTCACACCCCAACAGGGCGTGGTAGTCACTGGGGAAGGGCACGATATGGAAGAGAACTTCTTCAGATCGGTAGTTTTTGGGTGTGTCGAACACCACGTCCAGGGTGATGCGTCCGAAACAACGCACCTCTTTCCTAGGGATGATCCCCGGAAGGTTGTGTTGCTATGTTCGATGCGAGATCGGTCGAACTGCATTTTTTCTAGGTTGTCCTCATATATGAGGTTTAAACCACGGTCGTCATCCATTAGCACCTTTTGTAACCTGCAACCATCGATGATGTGGTTTAGGACCAGTGCTGCTGGTGTTCGACCGGGGCAGGCGGGCGGTTGGTCAATTTCTCCGAAGGTGATGGGTATGTCTGCCCATGAACTTGTTACCGCCACATGGTAGACCTATTCGAGTTCTCTAAGAGCTCCTTTCCTCTTATTCCTGGAGGGAAACGTTTCGTAGATCGTCAGGACTTCTGCATTGTATTCTGGTGGTGTTGTTGAACGCCTGTTCAGAGGTAGTGTCTCGAGGATGGCCTCTCCACTTTTTGCAACATGTCTGATGATCCAGCAAGCTCTCAGGCTATGAGTCAGGCTTGTGTTTAGCAAGACAGAATGTATAGGGCATGGTTTGTCCAATAGTCCGTCAAGGACAGTTCCGACTCTCGTAGGGGGTCTATTTCTTTTTTTGGCGGGTCGTGTTCAGCCAACCGCTTCGGAGGTATCTGCTTTTTCCGATCTCCTCTAGGGTATTCAGCAAAGACTAGTTCCGAAAGTAGTTGTTCGGCTTGCCATGTGCTCTCCATGGAACAGTATTTTTGTACCGGGTCAATAGCTCGGTGAAGTCATGAATCTATCGTCGGGCTAGAGCATTGAGGATCCCTTCATCATGACAATTGCAACTGGAGGTTTCCTTTATCTACTGGTCATTAGAGCCTGGTACTCTGTCTCTAACAATGAGGATTCTATCCCAAAAATGATGAACCGACTCCCCTGGCAGTTGTTTAACATCCCGTAAGTCTGAGGACTTGGACCCTCCTGCGATGTTTGAATGCTCGACTTGGGTGGTGGGTGGAAAAATTCTTGGTTCCGCGCCATGATGTGAGTACGGAATCACGGGGTTCGGTGCAGGGGAGTTGGAGTACGTATTATCTATAGGACCCTTCCGCGCGGGGTTTGAATTGCGTGCTAGATCGGGGATCGATCTCGAACTATTTCCGGAGCGATCTTGATGATCGGAAACCGGTATATAAATCGTCTTTAATTCTAGTTGTTAGGAGGACGAGCCTCCAGCCAGACACTCGACGACGGCAACTAAGTGGGTGATCGAGGGGGCGCGAATCTCCCTATCGTCTTGTCTAAGCCCGATCCGGTCATAGGTCAGGGTCTGGTCGTCGGACATGCCCATGGTTTGAATCCGATCAAGTAGCTCATTTAGGGATGAGACGTCGGTGGGGTACGTGTCTCCCAAGCGCATGGGGTCGATCCATAGCGTCGTGGTTCCAGGGTCGGTCGACGGCGAATCCAGGTTATGTTCGGTCGCGGCGGATCCGGGCACATAGACTGGGTTGGGCGTTCTAGACAGCCCGAGGGTAGAGGCCACCTCAGGGGTGGGGCCCGATACTCTAGGCGTCAAGGCGTCGGGCTCTACGGGCTCCTCAATGAGAGTTGAGGGCTTCATCCAAACAAGTTCTCCCCATGAATCAGCGACGAACTCTAGGTTTCTAAATCTGATTTCTTGATCGGGGAAGAAACTTCCGAACTGATCAAGATGGTCAGTCGGATTGACACGTGACATTTTGTTGCCGCCTGCAGGGATCTGACCAAGGAGGGAGACATCCTTGCTGCAGATTTCATTGCTTATGATCATGCGAGCCATCGATTCCTCTGGCGATCCCAGTGGAACTCTCAATGAAAGCACCAACGTCGGTGTCAATACCGGCGGATCTCGGGTAGGGGGTCCCAAGCTGTTAGTCTAGGATCAACGGTAACAGGGAACGAAGGAGATGATGTTTACCCAGGTTCGGGCCCTCCTATGAAGGTAAAACCCTATGTCCTGCTGGATTATATTGATGCGTATGAAGGTTACATAGTTGATCTACCTCGAGATCGGATAGCTAAAACCCTAGATGAGTTTCTCTATCTTACAATCTAAAACCCTCGGGCTTATATAGACGCTAGGGGTCCCTAGGGATACACATAGTCGGTTGCCCAGCGGAGGGAAAAACATGCCTAACCTACTATCTTAAACTTGAAAGACATGCCACGGCTCCTGAGGTCTCCTCCATAGCGACGGGGCCTTCGATCAGTCCAATCTTCAGCGAGCGGCCCATGGGTCTGGCCCATAAGAAATAGGCTGGCAGTCCAAGGACCCCTTAATCCCGGACTCCCTCACCCCTCGGAGAGGGTCATATCGAGGGGACAGCACCGGAGTTCATCATCAAGATGCGCGGTCCTCCCCGAAGCCGCCTCTGCCTCCCTCGCCCTTTCGCCACGGTGAAGGAGGTTGACAAACCGCATGCGTTGTGGTTGCGGGCGCATGGTTGCTGCAATGGCACCGTGCAAGCGGACGTCGAGCTTCCCGAGCATCATGTCATGCTTCTCAGGCACGGGTGGAAAAGATTCGCACGTGCCCACAACTTCACGGGTGGGCATGTCCTCCGCTTCAAGTTGGTGGAGGCCGATCTGCTCTCTGTCAAGATTTACAAGCATTCAGGCACCCTTCTTGGTTGTTGCAAGGAGAGCTCAAGTGATGTCAAAAGCTCCTCCTCGAGCGATAGCGACGAGGAGGACAGTGTCGGTGAAGAGGACGATGACGATCCCCGAGCTGTTAAGTCGGAATACGCCGACTCGGACTCAAGCTAAGCGTCGGTCGTACCATCACCGTTAGCTACCCCTCACCGGCAATGCGATTTTCTCGGGGTTATTGACTTTGGTGCCGCCTTCTCCCCCAGCCGACTCCGGTAGACTCGTGGACTTTGGCTTTGGCTTCCCTTCCGGTTGGCCTGCCGTCCGGGCAATGCTGGTCCTGACGGGGTCGGGTTGGGCTTCTGTTGGGGCCCTTCTCCCTTCCCTTTTTTATTTTAGTGTCTTGTTTCTAGGGAGAAAGCCAAATAAAGGATTATTACAAAAGTGCGCCTTCTAATGTAACATTTATCCAGCTTCTTCAAAAATGAATGAGAAAAGTGCTATTTTCTTCCCGCGACTACTATCCTTTTCCATCCCTGTTTAAGATGTCTTGGATGTGTTGTCCTTGCTACACGGAGCCACTTGGCAGATCATAACCTAGCCACAAGTGCCAAAGGGGAAATGAGCCCCCGGCAACAGGTTGGCGTTGTTCCCCAACAGAGCTCCTTGTTGGTGTCGGCGCAGCCCCCATAGTTGTTAAACAAAAAATAGGGAGGCGGCTCGTCCTGACAAGGGTTCTCACCACGTGAAGGACTCCACTACCCATAGCGAGGGAGATACTACAGATTTCCTCGGAGCAGTGGGAAGACATTGAACTTGGGATGTGTTAATTGTACATATATTTTCCAAGTTATATCCATCCTGAGGGCTTGATGGCGTGTCGTCCTTGTTCCTTCACTCCTCTTCTTTGTCTTCCCGATGGTTCATTGTGTAGGGAGAGAAAAGTAACAAAGATCGCAGGTTCATCAAGCATTCTAGCAAGTCTTATATCTAGAAAGTGATAACATTGCAATCACGAAAATGCGTAATGAGCATGCAAAACGATGATATGATGCAATGCCTAGCTTTATTATTGTCACACAGGGTCTGTGTCTAGCTTTGTACAAAGGGTTACATGCAACATCAGCAATGCTTGTATAAAAGGTGGATGCCGGGGACTGTGCCCGGCAACCGTGCCTTATAGGTAGAACTTACGAAGATGCTCAATATCCCTTGAGTTAAGCACCTTGGTGCCATCTTTGGTCTCCAGACAGACAGCGTCAGGTCTGGTGACTCGTGCTACCCGGTAAGGGCCTTCCCACTTCGGCGTCAACTTGTTGATACCCTTGGCAGACTGAACACGTCGAAGGACAAGGTTTCCTTCCTCAAGGCTTCAGGCATGAACCCTCTGGCTATGGTAGCGGTGCAGGGCTTGCTGGTAGCATGCAACACTCATAGTAGCCTGGAGATGATCTTCCTTGAGGAGCATGGCATCGTCATGTCATAGCTGCTGTTGCTCTACTTCATCGTAGGCAAGCACTCGAGGTGACTCATATATGAGTTTCGTGGGGAGCACTGCTTCCGCCCCGTATACTAGGGAGAAGGGCATCTGGCCAGTAGCTCGATTTGGTGTCGTTTTGAGTGACCAAAGAACCATCAGTAGCTCATCTATCCATCCTTGCCGCTCTTTCGCAGCTTATCAAAAGTCCTTGTATTGAGCCCTTGCAGCACTTCAGCATTCATCCTCTCAACTTGCCCGTTGCTTTTGGGATGAGCAACAGAGGCGAAGGAGACCTTGCTCCCAAGGCTCTGGATATATTGCATGAAGGCGCGGCTCGTGAACTGTGCGTCGTTGTCAGTGATCACCCTGTTAGGTACTCCAAAGTGGCACACCAGTCTTTTCATGAACTTGATAGCTGATTGTGCAATCACCTTTCTCACTAGTTCCACCTCAGGCCACTTTGTGAACTTGTCAGTTGCCACGAACAAGAACTGAAAGCGCGGGGGAAAGTGCCCAGGATATCGAGCCCCCAGACCAAGAATGATGAGGATAAGGGAATTGTCTGCAGAGCTTGCGTTGGTTGATGGATGTTCTTGGAATGAAACTGGCAAGCTTCACACTTGGTGAGCAGTTCAATGGCGTCCTGGAGGGCATGGGCCAGTAGAAACCCTGCCGTTAAGCTTTACCGACAAGGGCTCTCGATCCTATGTGAGAGCCACATACTCCTCCATAGATTTCTGCCAATAGCCTTAGTTTGTCCTCCCGCTAGATGCACCTCAATTTCACACCGTTTGGTCATTTTCTGTACAAGGTGTCATCTACAAACAAGTACATACTTAACTGGTGGGCTACTTTCTTGGCCTCCTCTTGTTCTTCGGGGAGTTCTCCTGTCTGAAGGAAGTGAACTATATGTTGTGCCCAGGCTGAAACTTGCGGCTCGACAACAAGGACCAGTGGTGTCTCCTCATCAGCAGGAGTGTTTGTCTCAACCGCTAGGACCCAAGTTCCCATGGGAGGGAGCTGCTCATCAACCGTGGCAGGATTTTTCCCGGCAGCATCTCTACCAGCAGCTTCGGGAAGCTCTGCCGGGAGATGCTTGTCGGAGTTTAGCTTCCTTCTCTTTCTGGTCATCACCGATGGGGATGCTGATGGTTGGGTTAGGCAGAGAACAAAAGCCTCTGGTTTCACAGGAAGCTTTTGCGCAGCACACTTCGGTAGATGGTCAACAACGTTGTTTTCCGCTCGGGGAACGTGCTTTGTTTGTAGTCCAACAAAGTGCTTCTACAATTTCCTCACCTCCTCCACATATGCTTCCATCAGCGGGCTCTAGTAATCCTTGTTGACTTGCTTCACCACAAGTTGAGAGTCTCCTTGGACAACCGGTATTTTGATCCCCAACTCTACCACGATTCTGAGTCCGGCAAGGAGTCCCTCGTACTCGGCAGTATTGTTGGTGGCTTCCTCCCAGGGAAAGTGCATTTGGACCACGTACTTGAGGTGCTCTCCAATGGGGGTAACAAGGAGCACGCCTTCTCCGGCACCTTGAAGTGAAAAGGCACCATCAAAGTACATGATCTAGTCTTTGGGTGTTTCTTTGCCAGGGAGGATTGTCTCTGTGACTTCTTCATCGGGCGTGGGCATCCATTCTGCAATAAACTACGCCAAGGCCCTACTTTGAATACTGGAAGTGCTCTCATACTTCAATCCGAAACTTGACAACTCCGGTGCCCACTCAACTATCCTGTCGGTGGCCTCGGGGTTTCTCATTATGCACTGCAATGGGAAACGGGTAACAACTATGATCTCGTGGGCTTGGAAGTAGTAGTGCAGCTTACTCGAGGCCATGATGAGGCCAAATATCAGCTTTTGTACCCCAGAGTACCTTGATCTATCTCCCTGCAATAAGGAACTAATGAAGTACACGGGTCGATGCACCATCTTCTTCTTCGCCGCCTCCTTAGATTCATTGTCATCCGTTTGCTAAGTTTCCCCTTGAACACCATTGGGGCTTGTCGAGGATTCTTCTGTATTGCTCCCGGTAACACTAGTAACAGTCATTGAACCTTCATCCTCCAACCTCTGCGCCACCAGTGCTGCACTAACCACTTGATTAGTCGCTGCTAAATACAGCAGCAACGACTCTTGTGGTTTAGGAGCGACCAAGGTGGGAGCAGAGGAGAGGTAGTCCTTCAGGTCCTGCAATGTTGCATCTGCCTCCGGGGTCCACTTCATAGGGCCAGCCTTCTTCAAGATCTTGAAGACTGGCAAGGCACGCTCAGCGTACTTGGAAATGAACCTGCTCAACGCGGCAACACATCCAGTCAAACACCTGATATCCCTGATGGTCTTGGGTGCTTGTATCTGTTCGATCGCCCTAATCTTGTCAGGATTAGCCTCCATTCCTAGCTGGGACACAAAGAACCCAAGTAGCTTGCCAGATGGTACGCCAAATACACACTTCGTAGGATTGAGCTTCAAGTTGATCATGCGTAGGTTTGCGAAAGTTTCTTCCAGATCTTGTATGAGAGTCGCTTAGTCTTTGGTCTTGACTACAATGTCATGTAATCTTCTATGTTTTTATGTAGTTGAGTCTCAAAACCAACCTAAACCGCTTTGGCAAAGGTTGAACCAGCACTCTTTAACCCAAAGGGCATGCGTACGAAACAATACGTGCCGCAAGGAGTTATGAATGTGGTCTTCTCTTAGTATTCCTTGGCCATGAATATCTGGTGGTATCCGGAGTAGGCATCCAAAAGGAGAGAAAGTCACATTCGGAGGTGGAATCGACAATCTGATCTATGTGCGGCAAGGGAAAAGTGTCCTTCAGGCAAGCCTTGTTCAGGTCAGTGAAGTCTACACAAAGCCTCCATTTCCCATTCACCTTGCGCACCACTACCAGGTTTGCTAGCCAAGTCAGATGCAATACTCCTCTGACCAAACTAGCTACTTCAAGTTTCTTGATTTCCTCGGCAATGAATTGTTACCGCTCCAAGTCTTGTTTCCTAACCTTTTGCTTAACAGGTCGAGCATGTGGGTAGATAGCAAGGTGGTGCTCAGTTACCTCCCTCGGAACACCGGGGATGTCAGACGGTTGCCAGGCAAACACATCTACATTCGCCCGTAGGAAGGCAATGAGCACGCTTTCCTATTTGTCAGTAAGGGTAGTACTGATGGTGAAGGTACCACCAGTACCATCATCCCTTGTCGGGACCTTCTTCGTCTCAGGATAGGTGACCTTGTTCTTCTTGCTAGTGGAACTCTCCGGAAGGTCATCATCGGGTGTGGCGCACTCTGGAGAGGCGTGCTTCCCGGAGTCCTTGCCAGTGCTCCTGCTAGCCTTCTTCGATCTCTTCGATTCCTTGGCGGGAGCTGGGACGTTTGTGGCCTCAGCTGCTACCACGTCATGGTGCATCTTGTCTACGTAGATAATTGTATTCTTCTTGTCGAAGGGGGTGGAAATGATTCCAATGGGCCATGGCATCTTCAAAGTACTCTAAGCATAATGGGATGATGCCATGAATTTTGCCAAGGATGGGCGACCAAGGATTCTGTTGTAAGGCAAAGGCATCTCGGCCACGTTAAACACTATCTTCTCTGTCCAGAAATTCAGCTCTTCACCGAATGTCGCCAGCAGAGTGATCTTTCCCTTGGGCCAGCTCCTGTCAGGGTTGATTCCTTGAAAAGTGCCCGAAGCTTCAAGATCTTCATCATGGATCTGCAGTTTCTCGGCCACCTTAGGGGAGATCAAGTTCAATTCGTCCCTGGTGTCAACTAGCATCTTAGATACCTTGAGGTTGTGGATTGTCGGGGAAACCAACAACAGCAAACACCCGACCGCGGTGGTATGGTCAGGATGATCCTCTTCATCAAAGATGATAGGCAAGCGGGACCACTTGAGTGGCTTCCTAGATTCTGTAGTTGGTTTCATGGCATTGACCTTGTGCGCTCACTGTTTGAGCTGGCGGTGAGAGGAGTGCAAGGAAGCACTCTTGTCAACGCACATGACTTCGATTGCTTATTGGAACTCCCTGTCACTGGAATCCTCATCACCATCCTCATCCTCACTCATGTCATCTGTTTCCTTCCTCTCCTGGCCTCTGGCAGGATTTTCCTTTTGATGTGGGGTTTTGCCGCGATGGCCTCCTCTGCCACCACGGCCCTTCCCGGCAGCGTCGTCTTGATCTTTCTCTTTGTCGCGCTTTTCATATTCGGCCCTCTATTTCTCAACAACTTTCTCGGCTTGTCGACATTCTTCGAGATCATGGCCCTTGGTGCAGTGAATTTTGCAGTATGGTCCGTCGGACTTCCTGGTCTTCTCAGTGGCAGCAGCCTCCTAGCAGTTAGTGCACGCGGCAGCTACCTTGCCGGGGTCTCGGCTTTCGCCTTCTTACCAGCGCTGAGGTCTCTGGAGCTCTTAACGGCCAGCACCGCCTTTCCCTTACGCTTCTTGTTGCACTTCCTATTTCTCCCCTTTGGGTCAGGGGCATCGTCGTCATCATCAGAGTCGATTTCGACGCTTGCCTCCTCTCCAAGGAGTCGCCTTCCTTCTTCAGCTCCAGCACACTTGTCTGCCAAGGTGTAAAGCTCATTGACAGTTTTGGGGAGCTTGACATTCATCTTGGCTTGCATCCTCCTGTTGCGCATGTTCGAATGGAACACGACAATGATAGCTGCGGGATAAATTTATAGGATGTTGCGATGCACTCGGATGAATCTCTGAATGTACTTCCTCAAAGTTTCTCCCTCCTTCTATGGGAGGACTTGAAGATCGCTGGGTTGACCTGGTTCCTGATGACCACCTGTGAAGGCGCCGATAAACTCATTGCATAAATCAGCCCGGGATGAAAAGGAATTTTCCGGCAGGTGCATCAGCCACGATCTCACATTTGGCTTAAGAGCCAAAGGTAAATAGTTGGCGAGCACCTTGTCATCTCTTCCTCCTGCAGCTTGGACAGCTATTGTGTATATGCGCAGGAACTCTGACGGGTTCAGCTTCCCATCATATTTCTCCGGTAGCTCAAGCTTGAAAGCTAGGGGCGACGGCCAGCGGACCCGACACAGCTCACTAGTGAAAGCGGGCCAACCGACCTCGTAAGGAAGGTACCCGCCAACACTGGGCATGGGGTTCCCGACATCTGGACCATTGAGCCTGTCAGATTGACGGTGAGCTTCCCGAAATCGCTCGATGGTGATACGTGTGTCTTATTTCCATCGGTCCTCGAGGAGGTGTCATTGATCTCGGTGGTCTCATGGGCCGGACGAAACTATGGATGCCTCGTCGCGCTTGTCAGCATGTGAAGTTGTTACGGCTGCCTCTTGGCCTACTGTCGCGGAGGAGATTGCACCGTTGGTGTAACCCCCTCGATATGCTCGTTGCCTCGGGCCACCGTTGCCATTCACGTACGTGTAGGATTGAAAGCAGGTCTAGAGGGAGGTGATTAGACTACTTGACCAAATAAAAGTTTTTCCTTTTCCCAATTTTAATTCTTGGCAAGTTTTAGCATACATAGCATATCAATTAACACCCTACACATGCATGTCTAAGAGTATAGCAGCGGAAAGTAAAGACATTGCACATGTAAGTAAAGAGAGGGTTAAGAATGCAAACACAAGTGATGACACGATAATTTTCCCGTGGTTCTGATAGGTGGTGCTATCGTACGTCCACGTTCATGGAGTCTTCAACCCACGAAGGGTAACGGTCGCAAGAGTCCATGGAGGACTCTACCCACGGAAGGTTCCACGCAGAAGCAACCTTGACTATTCCATGTGGCTTCCGTCCACGAAGGACTAGCCTCACTATGGGTAGATATTCACGAAGTAGGCGATCTCCTTGCCCTTACAAACTTCTTGGTTCACTCCATAACACGGAGTAGGAGGCTCTCAAGCGACACCTAACCAATCTAGGAGGCACCACCCTCCAAAAGGTAATAGGCTCGGTAATGATGATGAACTCCTTGCTCTTGTGCTTCAAGATGATAGACTCCTCAACACACAATGTCTCTCATAGGTTTGGCTTGGTAGAAGAGATGGGATCGGTGGAAAGCAACTTGGGGAGGCTAGAAATCAAGATCCATATGGTTGGAGTGGAAGATCTTGACCTCAACACAAGGGTAGGTGGTTCTCTCTAAAAAAACTAAGTAGGATAGGTATGGAATAGTTCTCAATGCTTATCTTTCGAGTGGTTGATGGTGAAGGGGTATATATAGCCATCCCCAAAAATCCAACCATTACACACAAGAAGTCAGACTCGATGACACCGATGTGTAAATCTCAATGGTACCGAAGTGACAAAAACTGGCAACTTTTGAATCTCAGATGGACCAATATACAATTCTCGCTTGCACCGACAAGGTGACCAACAGTCAGATTTACCAATCTCGGTGACACCGATTCACCATTCTCGGTCGGACCGAAAATGAGAACTTGCATAATAGGAAGTTGGCAACCTAACTCGGTGGCACCGAGTGCAGTGTCGGCTGCACCGAAGTGTTAGAGTTTGGCTGAGTCTGTCTAGGGTTTAGAACTCGGTGGCATCGGGATAGGAATGTTGGTTGCATCAATTTGGCATATTTGGTTTAGGACAGACTTTGGTGGGAGAGTATGTGGATGTTTTGGTGACCGTCACTTGTGCATGTTTGAGCATCAAAACTTTACCCCCTTTTAATAGTATTGGCTTTCCTATAGACTCAAAGTGATATCTCACAAATGTAAAATGTAGAGTCCTCTTGCTTGAAGTTTGGCCAACCTATTTCCTTGAATCTTGGGGTAATTCCACAATCCTTTTGCCATTCCCATCATGAACTTTTATGAAATATACTTGGTGAAAGCATTAGTTCAATGACTTATATGTTGTTATTAATTACCAAAACCACCAAGGGAGAAATTGTGCTTTCAACCTCCCCCTTTTTGGTAATTGATGACAACATATAGATCAAAGCTTTGACAAAGATATAATCAATGAATATAGTCATCGCTTTGAGATGTATGTGAAAAGCAATAGCTCCCCCTAAATTTGTGCATTATTTTTGAATTTGCGTTTGAATGCAAATGCACAATCGATTAGGTACATGGGTCACTACTTACATGTCACATACCACTTGGTGGTGTGTGAGAGTAATTGCAATGAATATCTTAGCACAACACAATCAACCAAAGATGAATGATCATCACATGAGCATTTAAGATGATAGGAAATAGTAGCATCACACATCAAAGCGTATGATCAAACATCATCAAGCGTGTATCACAAGCAAAACAAAAGAATATCACGGCAAACAAAAGCAATTGTTTTGAAAAAGCAACAAAATACCAAACGCTCTCTCTCTCTCTCGAAGCCTAATAATCTATATACACTTCTCCTTTTTGGCAACAAGTTACCAAAAAGTTCAAAGGTATCTATCTAAGCATTCTTGGGCTGGTCTCCTTTGGTTGTCGATGAAGGAGTTGAGAGCACGACGTCAGCGAAGATCTCTGCAGATGTCGTGGTGTTAGGGAACGTTACATGGGAAACAAAAAAATTCCTACGCACACGCAGATCTATCCATGGTGATGAGCATCTACGAGAGGGAGAGTGGATCTACGTACCCTTGTAGATCGCTAAGCGGGAAGCGTTAAGAAACACGGTTGGTGTAGTCGAACGTCTTCGCGATCCAAATCACCGTGCGTCCCGTGATCCAATCATGATCCATCCCACGATCATGATCCATCCCACGAACTTGATCACGATCCGTCCCACGAACTTGATCACGATCCTTCCGATCTAGCGCCGAACGGATGACACCTCCGCGTTCAGCACACATATAGCTTGATGACAATCTCCACCGTCTTGATCCAGAAAGAAGGAGTGGAGAGGAAGAAGAGTTCTCCGGCAGCGTGACGTCACTCCGGCGATGGTGGTGGAGCAATTCCAGCAGGGCTTTGCCTAAGCACTACAGAAATCCGATCTAGAGGAGAAACTATGCACTGGAGGAACGGGTAGCACGTGGCTAAAATTCTAGTGCAAAAACCCTAAAACCTCCAGTATATATAAGAGGAGAGGAGGAGAGGCCTTGGCACAAGGGTCAAGGCCTCCTTTCTTTGGCCGAAGGAGAGAGGGAGAGGTGGAGTCCACCGCCAATCCTAGTAGGACTAGGATTCACCCTATTTTGCCTTTTTCCACTTTTTCTCTTAGGCCTTTTTCCTCCAGCCGCATGGGCCTCTTGTGGATGTTCCACCAGCCCACTAAGGGCTGTTTTACACCCTCCTACAGCCCATGTAGCCTCTTGGGTCGAAATACCCCTCCTGGTACACTACCGGCACTCCCGGTACACTACCGATGAGCTCGAAACTTTTCCGACGACCAAAACAGGACTTCCTATATATGAATCTTTACCTCCGGACCATTTCAAAGATCCTCTTGATGTATGGGATCTCATCCGGGACTCCGAACAACCTTCGGTCACCACAATGCATAACTCTATACTACCGAAACATCACCGAACCTTAAGTGTGCAGACCTTGCGGGTTCGAGAACTATGTAGACATGACCGAGAAACCTCTACAGTCAATAACCAATAGCGGGACCTGGATGCCCATATTGGTTCCTACATATTCTATGAAGATCCTTATCGGTCGAACCTCTATGTCAAGGATTCAGTTAATCCCGTATGATGTTCCCTTTGTTCTTCGGTATGTTACTTTCCCGAGATTCGATCGTCGGTATCTCCATACCTAGTTCAACCTCATTATCGGCAAGTCTCTTTACTCATTTTGTAATACAAGATCCCGCAACTAACACTTAGTTATATTGCTTGCAAGGCTTATTGTGATGTTGTATTACCGAGTGGGCCCTAAGATACCTCTCCGTCACACGAAGTAACAAATCCAAGTATTGATCCATGCCAACTCAACAGACACCTTCGGAGATACCTGTAGAGCACCTTTATAGTCACCCAGTTACATTGTGACGTTTGATCCATGTTATAGGGCAATTCCCAACTCCGCTAGACGAGTTGAATACCCAGACATTCTGAGTATATGTTCACTGATAGACCCGTTCTCCTCCATCTTGCAAGCATAGAACTTATCGGAGGTTTCATACCTCTCGATCCGGGCGTTCTTCTGAAAGATAAACTTCAACTCCTGGAACATCTCATATTATCCATGATGTTCAAAACGTCTTTGAAGTCCCGGTTCTAAGCCATACAATATTGCACACTGAACTATTGAGTAATATCCAGTACATGCCTCCCAAGCGTTCTTAACGTCTTCGGAGGTTATGTCTTCTGGTTGGTCAGCAAGCGGTGCATCAAGGACATATGATTTCTGGGAAGCCGTGAGGATAATCCTCAGATTACGGGCCCAGTCAACAAAGTTACTTCCATCATCTTTCAACTTAGCTTTCTCTAGGAACGCATTGAAATTCAGGGGTGCTACTGCGCGAGCCATTGATCTACAACATAAATATGCAAAGTTTACTTAGACTATTGTTCAAGATAATGAGTTTAGTTAATCAAATTACTAAAGCTCCCACTCAAATTGACATCCCTCAGGTCATCTGAGTGTCACATGATCCAAATCCACCAACTCAAGTCCGATCATCACGTGAGTTGAGGTGGCTTCAATGGTGAATATCATTATGTTGATCATATCTACTATATGACTCATGTTCGACCTTTCGGTCTCTTTTGTTCCGAGGCCATGTCTATACATGCTAGGCTCATCAAGTTTAACCCGAGTGTTATGTGTGTGCAACACTGGCTTGCACCCTTTGTATGTG
Organism: Hordeum marinum; assembly: GCA_022496015.1. Taxonomy (NCBI): domain Eukaryota; kingdom Viridiplantae; phylum Streptophyta; class Magnoliopsida; order Poales; family Poaceae; genus Hordeum; species Hordeum marinum. The sequence goes on along the minus strand of CM039672.1, from coordinate 210,611,224 downwards.
AACGTAGAGTCTATCACACCCGATCATCACGTGGTGTCTCAACACGACAAACTTTCGCAATGGTGCACACTCGGGGAGAACACAATTTATCTTGAAATTTAAGTGAGGGATCACCTTATAATGCTACCGTCGTTCTAAGCAAAACAAGGTGCATAAAAGGATTAACATCACATGCAAATCATAAGTGACATGATATGGCCATGAACTTGTGCTTTAGATCTCCATCTTGAAAGCACCGGCATGATCTCCATCGTCACCGACATGACACCATGATCTCCATCATCTTGATCTCCATCAACGTGTCGCCATCGGGGTTGTCACGCCTTGCATGCTTCTACTACTATTGCTACCGTTTAGCGATAAAGTAAAGCATTACATAGAGCTTAATGATTGACACGCAGGTCATACAATAATTGAAGACAACCCTATGGCTCCTGCCGGTTACCGTACTCATCAACATGCAGGTCGTGATAATCTATACATCACATGATCATCTCATACATCACATATATCACATCATGTAATTGGCCATATCACATCACAACATACCCTGCAAAAACAAGTTAGACCTCCTCAAATTGTTGTTGCATGTTTTACGTGCCTGCTACGGGTTTCTAGCAAGAACGATTCTCACCGACGCATAAACCACAACGGTGATACATAATTTGCTTTTCAACCTTCTCAAGGACCGCCTTTGTCGAATCCGATCCAACTAAAGTGAGAGAAACTGTCACCCGCAAGCCATCTAGGCAACAAGTTGCATCGAGGGAACCGGTCTCTCGTAAGCGTACGAGTAATGTTGGTCCGGGCCGCTTCATCTCACAATACCGCTGAACCAAAATACGACCAAGGGAGGAAGCAATCTAAGCATCAACGCCCACAAACCTTTTGTGTTCTACTCAAGATCTCATCTACACATAGACCTAGCTCTGATACCACTGTTGGGGAACGTTGCATGGGAAACAAAAAAATTCCTACGCACACTTAGATCTATCCATGATGATGAGCATCTATGAGAGGGAGAGTGGATCTACGTACCCTTGTAGATCGCTAAGCGGGAAGCGTTAAGAAATGCGGTTGGTGTAGTCAAACGTCTTCGCGATCCAAATCGCCGTGCGTCCCACGATCCAATAATGATCCGCCTCGCGATCCAATCACGATCTGTCCCGTGATCCGATCACGATTCGTCCCACGAACTTGATCACGATCGGTCCCACGAACTTGATCACGATCCTTCCGAGCTAGCGCCGAACGGACGGCACCTCCGCGTTCAGCACACGTACAACTTGATGACGATCTCCACCGTCTTGATCCAGCAAGAAGGAGTGGAGAGGTAGAAGAGTTCTCCGGCGCTCCGGCGATGGTGATGGAGCAATTCCGGCAGGGCTTCGCCTAAACTCTGCAAAAATCCGATCTAGAGGAGAAACTATGCACTAGAGGAATGGGTAGCACGTGGCTGAAATTCTAGTGCAAAACCCCTAAAACCTCCAGTATATATAAGAGGAGAGGAGGAGAGGCCTTGGCACAAGGGCCAAGGCCTCTTTGCTTTGGCCGAAGGAGAGAGGGAGAGGTGGAGTCCACCTCCAATCCTAGTAGGACTAGGATTCACCCTATTTTGCCTTTTTTCCACTTTTTCTCTTAGGCCTTTTTCCTCCAGCCACATGGGCGTCTTGTGGATGTTACACCAGCCCACTAAGGGCTGGTTTACACCCTCCTACATCCCATGTAGCCTCTTGGGTCGAAATACCCCTCCCGGTACACTACCGGCACTCCCGGTACACTACCGATGAGCTCGAAACTTTTCCGACGACCAAAACAGGACTTCCTATATATGAATCTTTACCTCTGGACCATTCCGAAGCTCCTCGTGACGTCCGGGATCTCATCCGGGACTCCAAACAACCTTTGGTCACCACCATGCATAACTCTATACTACCAAAACGTCACCGAACCTTAAGTGTGCAGACCCTGCGGGTTCGAGAACTATGTAGACATGACCGAGAAACCTCTATGGTCAATAACCAATAGCGGGACCTGGATGCCCATATTGGTTCCTACATATTCTACGAAGATCTTTATCGGTCGAACCTCTATGTCAAGGATTCAGTTAATCCCGTATGATGTTCCCTTTGTTCTTCGGTATGTTACTTGCTCGAGATTCGATCGTCGGTATCTCCATACCTAGTTCAACCTCATTATCGGCAAGTCTCTTTACTCATTTTGTAATACAAGATCCTGCAACTAACACTTAGTTATATTGCTTGCAAGTCTTATTGTGATGTTGTGTTACCGAGTGGGCCCTGAGATACCTCTCCGTCACACGGAGTAACAAATCCCAGTCTTGATCCATGCCAACTCAACAAACACCTTCGGAGATACCTGTAGAGCACCTTTATAGTCACCCAGTTACGTTGCGACGTTTGATACACACAAGGCACTCTTCCGATGTCCGTGCGTTTCATGATCTCATGGTCATAGGAACACATACTTGACATGCAGAAAACAGCAGCAATAAACTGACACGATCATATGCTACGTTTGTAGTTTGGGTCTTGTCCATCACATCATTCTCCTAATGATGTGATCCCGTTATCAAATGACATCACATGTCAATGGCTAGGGAACCTTGACCATCTTTGACCAACGAGCTAGTTCACTAGAGGCATACTGCGGACAGAGTGTTGTCTATTTATCCACACATGTAATGTGTTTCCAATAAATACAATTATAGCATGGATAATAAACGATTATCATGAACAAGGAAATATAATAATAAACACTTTATTTATTGCCTCTAGGGCATATTTCCAACACGTGGATGGAGCTGGAGTGGGCACTCGTGGAACTGGAGCTGATGGAGCAGGAGTTGTGCTAACAGTAGCAGAAGCTGATGAAGAGGGCCTCGATTCTGGAGCAGGCACTATTGTTGATCTTGTCTGAGTGAAGAACTGGGTGCCCGTCCTGAGTGGTGATCCTTACTCCTCCTCATCATCATCAGAAGAAGAGGTAGTGGAGACCCGGGGAATGTGCACGGAGTCAACTTCCTTCTAGAGCTCTATCATTGTCTTTGTAACCTTGTCCACTTTGTCACCAAGCACTTTGATCCTTGTCTCAAAGATCCTCACAAGGCTGTTCTGGTTCACCAGAATCCCCTTGATATCCTTTTGCATGCCCTGGATGGCTGTGATCAGAAGATCCATTTGCTCCTTCCTGGATCTAGGGGCTTGAGCACTAGCGGCTTGAACGACTTCTGCCTCTGCTTGTCCTGTAGCGGATGTGGGGTGATTTGGGTTCATCACCACAACATTATCTTCGAAATATGGCTGTAGGGACAGGTGTGGGCGATCAAGAGCAAAAATGTGCTTCTCCAACTGAGAGTTGATAAGCAACTGGATGTAGGGTGCATAGCAGCATGAGCGCTTCTGGCAGCAACAACCCTCTTGATTGTCTCAACAATCAGATCCATTACTCTAATCCTGGTGTTCCTGTCAAGGTGGATCAACATGTTGATGGAGTAGCCTCAGATCATCTTGTCATCTCCAGACTTGGGCATCAAGGTATGACTGAGAATAGTGTTTATAGTCCGAAGGCCTGCTTGCAGATAATAGATGGATCCTAGCTTGTGTGATTGCACCTTGTCTGTGGGGATAGGAGTATACATGTATTTCATGGCATTGTGACTTGCCTTGGGTTCAGAGTATACATCCAAATCTCCTTCTTCAGCTTCTAGAACTTCCAGTAGAGCAGCCCATTCCTCAACAGTGGATTCATATCTAGCACCTTCTGTCATCCATACAATTCTACCATCTCCGTAGAAATGAGCAGTGGAGTAGAATTGCATGATCATCTCGTCGTTCCATGCATTAAGCTCTCTGCCAATGAATTTTTCCAGACCAATGCAATGGAAGTTGTCTTGGACACTTGGTAAGTAGTCCACATTATCTTTTGATGAACTTCCAATCGACATAACTCATGTCGCTAACACATGGGCTCTTGTCAAGAGGAATGGTCTCATAGAAATCTTGTTGCTCTCTGGTGTAAAACCTATAGTCAACGGTAGTCTTCCTCCTCTGAGCATAAGGATCTATGGCTCTCCAGGCTCTCAATCCTGAGTCTTTCCTCTTCTTCATGTCCTCAGCAACTAAGTTGTTGGCATCGTGCACTAGAAGATGTGGTCTGAGCTTCATCAAGGTAGTCAAGTCCTCATAATCTTCCATTCTGGAGGCAGTCCCTTTGTTCTTTTCTGAAGCAGGAATGTCCCTGGTAGTCCTCTTCGACTTCTGTGCAGCAGCCTTCTTAGATGTAGGCTTGGTGCTCTTGGAGGTGATAGTCTTTGGCATAGCATCAGCCATGAGCTTCTTGGCTTTCTTCTTGGGAGGGACTATCTCAGCATGCTCTTCCTCCTCCTCCTCAGCAGCAGCACCAACAGCCTCCTCTAGATCTTCAAACATGGAGGTAGGCCTGCCAATAACATGGACAATCCTCTTCCTGGACTTCTTCTCCCCTACCTTCTTAGGCATAGCTTTCTTGGGGACCTCAACTAACACAGTGGCTATTGCACTCTCATGTGCCTTAAAAGTTTCAGTAGGAGCATAGACTTTGCTGACAACTCTTCGAGAGGAAGTAGCTTTAGTTGCTGACTTCTTGGCAACCTTTTCTTGCTTTTTAGCAAGTATCTCCTCTAGAATAAAATATGAATCTTCTTCATCAGAGTCGAGCTTCTTCCTGCATCTAGTGGCAGCCCTAGGCAACCCATAAGAGCTCAGGGTGCCTGGATCTGAGAAAGAACTGGCTTCTGGGCTTGTTCCAGAACTCATATCAACTCCCTGCTCTGCCACATTCTGACTGTCCTCTGAGCCTGACATACTGACCCTATGAATAGAGTATAGGAGAGCAGAAGATGATGAGTCATCACAAAATGAGGCTGGTTTTTGAAATTTGAGCAATGATTTTTCAAGATTTTTGCATTCTGTCAAATAGATATCAGTGCAACCGAAAAAGAAATTTTGGTGGGGCCGAGACTGATTGACTCACTAACCGAAACTTGGCAGCCTTTTCGGTCAGACCGAAAAGAGCAGCTCGGTTCCACTGAGTCAGTTCTCAACCACACAGAAAATTATATTGGTGAGACTGATATTTCCGTTCCGGTTTCACCGAGATCTATCAGGCGGATGGCAAAACCCTAGAAAACTCATCTTTCGCGAGATTACGATGTTTTGAGAGGATGAAAACATGTGGAAAGAGTGTAATTATGATAAACAAGGATCTAATGCACAATAATCGGACGAGGGGCGCACTAGAGATCGAATCCGTACCCTAGTTTGGTGTGGATCCTCTATGGCGGCGACGAGGGAGAGGAGTTTGACGGCGACGGCGATTCCCAGCGGCAGAGGAGCGCGGGGAGACAAGAGTGACGACTTGGGGTCTTCGGGGTGGCAGCTTAGGGTTTTCGAGCGTGACGTTTGAAGATGGAATTTCAAAGCGTTGGGGTCTAGAGTTATATACCCGCCATTGTCGGTGACACCGATTCTAAGTTTTCGGTGTCACCGAGTGCCTCAACTATCAGCTGACAGGGACACTCGGTGTAACCGAGAAAATGGAATCAGTGGTACTGAGATTGAAAAACCAGATCAACCCTAGGCATTCGATGAGACCGAGATTTTGTGGTTGGTTCCACCGAGATGCACTTGGGAGGTTTTAATGGTCAGTCCTTGTCGATACGGAACTCCGAGTGCTCCACACACAGAGGGATCGAAAAGTACTTGTTCAAATTTTGTGATGCAGCATGACTAGAGTATGAGGTGAGAAAGCATAGATAGCTAAAGAAGTGATCCTAGGCATTCTTGTATATCCAATTGGCAAAAGATAAATTAAAAGCCAAATAGCAACAATTGGATATCCTCGAATGAGAAAATAAGTGCAAACCAACATGCTCACACAATAAAATGTCAAATCAAATCATGGCAAACATGCACATATACTCTTGCATCTAACAAGCACTTGGTCGATGACGAAGTCATCTATATATGAGTATTTGACTTAGGATCCAAGAAAGAGTACTTGATCATAGGCCATACTCATCATTTAAGCACAAGTGGGGTTACCACTTTCACATAAAGCTTTTAATGTTTGTCACATACTAAGAGATGCTTTGACTCAAGTCTTAGAGTAAAGCTCCCCCCTTGATGTGACATCCCCCCATAAGAGGGATAAACTAACCTTGGGTTTTGTCTATGAAGACTTCATTTTGGTGAGGTAGTGATTGATGCTCAAGGTTGATGAAGATCACCAAGAGTTGGAAGCATCCTTGTTGTTTCCTTACTCTTCTCACCTACATGGGTTAGTCCCAACACACAAGAGACAAATACAAGGATATCTATGGACATGGAGTGCAAAGCATGTGTAATGATGTCCATTGATTTGTTGATTACCTTGTCCCTTGCTTACCTTTGAGGGAATGTGTGACTCCTTAATCTATTCCATAGGGTTGATGTTGATTGCAAATAGATCTTGCCAATAATGAATGTGAGTGAATTTCATTGGTGGAGTCACCCCTCAAGAACTCTCTAGTTCTTCTTCTTGGGAATCCACATCAAGTTGATGGGTATCCTTAGTGTTGAAGTAGCACTTGTAGAAGTTGATCTTGTATTAGCCTTGGGAACCCACTTCACCAAAGCTTGGGATTCATCTTCAAAAGAGTCAAAGTCCTCTTGGAGCTTGTTCTTGCCCTTGAGCTTAGTGTCTTGTGGTGGAAGGTCATCTTGAGTGTTTGTCCCCTTGGGAAGAGTATTTTCATACTTCTCCTTTTGAGGAACAAACTTGGGATTGGGATATTGACCTTCTTCCCACTCAACTCCATTAGCGTTGAAGTAGCCAACACCGCGATTCTTCCGGTATCCTCCATGCTTGCATACAATCTCATCATATTGTTAGTACCCTTCAAGACTCTTGTAGACACCTTTCTCTATAATTCCTTTCAATAAATCATTTTCTTGCTCAAGTGCAACTTGGCTAAGAGAAACATCATTAGTGGAATCAGTAGAACTACTAGGAGCAACATCATTGGGTTTAGCATTTTTACTGTTGCTACTAGATGAAGAACCTTTCTTTCCATTGTTACTAGTTTTCTTAGATTTGACTTGTGGCATGAATGTAAACAAGAGTAGTCGTTTGGCAATATGAGATGAAGTCTTCTTTCGGAGACCGTCATTGATAGCTTTAATAAATTCATGTTCTTGCTACAACTTGAGCTTCTCGAAGCGTAGCTTCTCATGAGTTCTTACAAGCTATCTATGATCTTCAAGAGTAGATTCATGAGCTAACTTAAGAGTGTTGAGTTCTTTAGTTAGTTCTTCTATTTTCATCTTATCATCATCAATTGACTTATCTTGACTAGCATGAGAAATATCAAGTTCATTGTGATTAACATCACTAGTTTTATCACATAGCAAGTCATCATCATAAAGCAAGTCATGTTCATAACTATCGAAATCAAGATATTAGGGGTGTGATACCTTGGGGCCTTTATCCATGAAGTGAATCAAATAGGTCATAGGAGTTGGTTATCACTAGTGCAATTCCAGCAACACCATCATCTTGACTATAGTCGGAGTTGGAGTGATAACTTCTCTTGGAGTGGTTGTCGGAGTCGGAGCCAGAAACCCATTCACCAACATGAGCTTGATGCTTCCTTCTTGAGTAGCTCTTGGTGTGCTTGTCCTTCTTCTCCGAGTCCCTACTTCTCCTTGAGGGTCTTCGTTCATAATGATCATCTCTACTCCTTCTCTCTCTTCGAGGTGATTAATCTCTTGAGCTTTGTCTTCTTGGTGACTCTTCTCTTCATTTGTAGGGAGCTGAACACTCATTTGAGTAGTGTCCAGGCTTCCCATAATTGTAGCAGTTTCGATCATGACTTGATGAATGCTTCTCTTCATATCTTGAGTTAGAGTTGCGGTCTTTGCTTCTATTCTTGTAGAACTTGTTGATTTTCTTGACCATGAGGCTTATCTATTCATTTGTGACAAGGTTGTCGCTTAAGGTAGCGGGAGCATCACTTGTGGCTTTGTAAGCACCGCTAGACTTGTGATGAAGGTCTTCCTTGTCTTTGAGTGTCATCTCATGAGAAACAATTCTACCAATCACTTCCGTTGGTTTGAGATCTTTGTAGTTGGGCATCATTTGGATCAATGTGCACACGGTGTCATATCTCTCATCCAAAGCTCGAAGTATCTTCTTGACGATGAACTTGTCAGTCATTTCTTTGCTTCCTAAGCCAGCAATCTCATTGGTGATGAGAGCTATCCTAGAGTACATTTCAGCGACTCCTTCACCATCCTTCATCTTGAACTTGTCAAGTTGACCTTGAAGAACATCTAACTTGGATTCTCTCACGGACTCAGTTCCTTCGTGCATATCAACCAAAGTATCCCAAATCTCTTTTGCGTGTTCAAGGCGGCTGATTTTGTTGAATTCTTCAGGACATAGACGGTTGAAGGTAATGTAACATGCTTGAGCATTGAGTTGCAACATCTTCAATTCATCCGCAGATGCTTCATGATCTGGTTCCTTTCCATCCGCAAAGAATTCACCTTGCAAACCAACACGAACAACAACCCAAATGGCAGGATTATGACCAAGCAACTGCATTTTCATTTTATGCTTCCAACTAGCAAATTAGTGCCATCAAAGTACGGACCTCTACAGTGATAGTTTCCCTCACTAGATGCCATACTTCTCCTAGGTTCTGAAACCAATGCAATGGAGACCAAAGCTCTGAGACCACTTGTAAGATCAAAAGTAGGTCTATAGGAGGGTGATTAGACTACTTGACCAAATAAAAGTTTTGCCTTTTTCCCAATTGTAATTCTTGGCAAGTTTTAGCATTCATAGCATATCAAATACACCCTACACATGCATGTCTAAGAGTATAGCAGCAGAAAGTAAAGACATTGCACATGTAAGTAAAGAGAGGGTTAAGAATGCAAACACAAGTGATGACATGACAATTTTCCCATGGTTCCGATAGGTGGTGCTATTGTACGTCCACGTTCATGGAGTCTTAAACCCATGGAGGGTAACGGTAGCGAGAGTACATGGATGGCTCTACCCACGGAGGGTTCCACGAATAAGCAACCTTGACTCTTCCATGCAGCTTCCGTCCACGAAGAACTAGCCTCGCTATGGGTAGATCTTCACGAAGTAGGCGATCTCCTTGCCCTTACAAACTTCTTGATTCACTCCACAACATGAAGTATGAGGCTCCCAAGCGACACCTAACCAATCTAGGAGGCACCACCCTCCAAAAGGTAATAGGATCAGTAATGACGATGAACTCCTTGCTCTTGTGCTTCAAGATGATAGACTCCTCAACACACAATCTCTCTTAGACAGGTTTGGCTTGGTAGAAGAGATGGGATTGGTGGAAAGCAACTTGGGGAGGCTAGAAATCAAGATCCATATGGTTAGAGTGGAAGATCTTGACCTCAACACAAGGGTAGGTGGTTCTCTCTCACAAAACTAAGTAGGATAGGTATGGAATAGTTCTGAGTGCTTCTTTTTCGAGTGGGTGGTGGTGAAGGCATACCCAAAAATCCAACCATTACACACAATAAGTCAGACTCGGTAACACCGATGTGTAAATCTACAACCGAAGAGACAAAAAGTGGCAACTTTTGAATCTCGGATGGACCGATATACATTCTCGATAGCACCGATAAGGTGACCAACGGTCAGATTTACCAATCTTGGTGACGCCGATTCACCATTCTCGGTCGGACCAAAAATGAGAACTTGCATAACAGGAAGTTGGCAACCTAACTCGGTGGCACCGAGTGCAGTGTCGGCTGCACCGAAGTGTTAGGGTTTGGCTGAGTCTGTCTAGGGTTTGGAACTCGGTGGCACCGGGATAGGAATGTTGGTTGCACTGATTTGGCATATTTGGTTTAGGACAGACTTTGGTGGGAGAGTATGTGGATGTTTTGGTGACTGTCACTTGTGCACGTTTGAGCATATTGTTCACCATCAAAAATTTACCCCCTTTTAATAGTATTGGCTTTCCTATAGACTCAAAGTGATATCTCACAAATGTAAAATGTAGAGTCCTCTTGCTTGAAGTTTGGCCAACCTATTTCCTTGAATCTTGGGGTAATTCCACAATCCTTTTGCCATTCCCATCATGAACTTTTCTGAAATATACTTGGTGAAAGCATTAGTTCAATGACTTATATGTTGTTATTAATTACCAAAGCCACCAAGGGAGCAAATGTGCTTTCAGTACGCCGCGAGGGCTCTGCATGCCGTGTCTTGTTAGCTTCGACGAAGGATATCAAGCTCTGAATGGTGGCTCTCCATTCGTCCATCTTATCGGCCGTTGGCATGAAGTTGAGAAGCATCTGGACTCATGCCCTGGCTTCCTCGGTTGTGTCTGGCATAGCAAAAGAGGCGGCCCGCGACGTCGCTCGTCTCTTGGTGGGCCCAAGAGATGCGTCGCCGTGTTCTCAGCGTCGTGCGCCGCTCGTCGAGGTCGTCTGATGTATAGGAGGCTGAGCTTGCAGATTTGAAATCTCGCTCAGCACTCCATCTTGTTCCGCGAGGGGTGTGCGACCAGCAGCCCTCCCAGCAGTGGGGGCAGCCACAGGGCCATGGCTTGCACCAGACCAAGCGCTCCCGCGATGATCGCGACCATCTGATCGGTGGGGAGGTGAGAGGACGGCCATTCCCCTCACCCGCAGCGTATGGGCATGGCTTGCCAAGTCGTTCTTGTAGTTGCTCCTCTTCAGCGTCTACTGCTCCACCTCTGACTGTGGGGGACTGGACGAGGGCGCATCCTTCGCCGGCTGCGTTACCCACGAGGCCCGCCGCACTTGTGACCGCTGCGGTGTCGATGGCACACGCGGCTACATGAGAGGGGGCCTTCGAAGTGAGGGATGTGTGGTTGCACCAGATTTCTTCTTGGGATACATTATTAAAGAAGATGATGAAGAAGATTGACGCACCGATCACAATCTCGGGTCTGCACCAGCGCATCTCCCCCTACGTGGCGCACCAAAGATGTCGAGGCAAGATGCACAAGATCACCTATGGGGCCATCGACCCCTTTGTGGTTCAGCGGGGGGCGTGGACGCAAGCACGAAGACCGGAGATAGTGAGTCAACGCAGCGATTTACCTAGGTTCGGGACGTTGTGAAGCGTAAAACCCTACTCCTACTTTGTGGTGTATTTATAAAGAGAACACTAAGAGCGCGCAATGCTTCTACCCGGCAAGGGTTGCCTTTGGGGGAGCCACTACACACGTACAAATGCTCAAAGGTCCGAATCCTAAACTATGTTGCCTTGGGCCTCCTTTTATAGCGCATGGGGCGACCACAGTGGCAAAACAGACAATGTATGGTGATTAGATAGCTAGTAGAGCTTATCATACCTAACTCTAGCATTAAAGACAAAATACCATCATTCCTAGTCTAGGTGGCATGCGAGGGCTCATTCCCGGCAAGCTTATACCACCGCTCTAGTTGTCAGTCGCTTCACACCTCGACACGTTTAAGGACGGGTGTCAAAGAGGGGTAATCTTTCTTCTAGCGTGTAGACACATGCTTAGAGAGAGCCTTTTAGCCACCTGGAGGCTCGACACCGCATCGACAAGTGACCGGGCTTGCGATGAGGTGGAGCGGTGACAGGTTGGCTCGCGCTTGCCGGGTGATGACTTGCCGGGGCATCGAGAGGATGTGTGCGTCCCGGTCCCCGGCAAGCACCAGTAGAGAATTTGGTGCGCACCGGTCCAGTGTTGGGATGCCGCGTAAAGCTCGTTGTAGTCCGTCTTGATTATTGTCGGGTTGTCTTGGTGCATGGATGGTTTTTACCATTGTCGCCTGTGTCTAAGTCAGGGGCACTGGGCACCCTTGTCCCAGTGCACCCACAAAACCCTAGATCTTCGATGCAACCGAGTTTGCATTGGTGCAACCGAGAATTAGTGACCACAATTCGGTTGGTTGTTTTCATAGAATTATAATTTTCGAGTTTATGCTTCGGTCTCACCGAGTTTTGGCAACTGCCTCGACCACTGACTTTGGTACCACCGAGATTCCTATAACGGTCTCATCGAGACTCCGAAAGTTGCCACATTTTGAACGGATCGGTACAACAAAGTTTTGCGTTGGTTTCACCAAGATGGTCAATAATGTTGTAATGGTTGGATTTTTGGAGATTCATATATATACCCCTCCACCACATCCCACTCGCAAGAGAAGCACTCAAAACAGTTACCCACTTCCCATATCCAAATTTCTAAGAGAGAACCACCTACCCTTGTGTTGAGATCAAGATCATCCACTCCAACCATATAGATCTTGATTTCTAGCCTCCCTGAGCTTCTTTCCACCCAATCAACCTTTTCTACCAAGCCAAATCTATGAGAGAGTGATTGAATGTTGAGGAGTCTATCATCTTGAAGCATAAGAGCAAGGAGTTCATCACCATTATCAAGCCTATTACCTTTTGGAGGGTGGTGCCTCCTAGACTGGTTAGGTGTTGCTTGGGAGCCTCCTACTTCGTGTTGTGGAGTTGAACCAAGAAGTTTGTATGGGCAAGGAGATCGCCTACTTCATGAAGATCTACCCATGGCGAGGCTATTCCTTCATGGATGGAAGCCGTTATGGAATAGTCAAGGTTGCTACTTCATGGACCCTTATGGGTGGAGCCCTTCGTGGACTCTCGTGGCCGCTACCCACCGTAGGTTGAAGACTCCATAAATGTGGATGTACGATAGCGCCACCTATCGAAACCATGGGAAAAATCTTCGTGTCTCCAACTGTGTTTGATCTTCCTTTCTCTACCCTCTTACATATGCTTGTCTTACTTTCTGCTGTCATATTTGTTGATTAGCATGTGTAGGATGCATTAGACTTGTAATGATTGCTAAAATCTACCAAGCAATTAACTTGGGAAAAGGTTAGGTTTTAATTCTTGCAAGTAGTCTATTCACCTCCCCCCTCTAGATGTCTCGTCTATCGTTCCTTTCAATTGGTATCAAAGATTTGCTCTCCATAGCTTTGGTTTCATCATTAGCTGTAGAGTGCCCATTCTCGATGGGCATTACTATAGTCAATGGAAATATGAGATGCTTGATCTATTCAATGAATTCCATTTGATAATGTATGTTAAGAGTCCCTATGTACCTCCCATTGATCCCTTACATCCCACACACGAAGAGGAAATTGATCTGCTTTGTAATGTTAGAACTATTGATCTCATTATCAAAGGATTGCCTAGATTTGTGTTTGATCAAATGAATAATTTCAAATGCGCTTATACTTTGTGGAATTATTTGGAGAAATGATATCCAAGTTATTCATTGAGAAATCTTGATGAAATTCTTCATAGAGCTATTGCCTTTCACTTAATGAAGCGTAGTGATCCTAACTTTGATAAATGCTTATTTGAGCTTTGAGACCTCATATGTGCTAAAGGAGATGTCACTACCACCAATAACATTATCTTTGAAGCCATTCACATTCATAAACTTGAACATTGTCATTATCTCAATCCTTACGAATCTCTTGTTTCTTATGAAGAGGATATCCCAATTGATGATGACAATGTGGAACATGGCTACTATGAGGAAGATGAGTTATTCGACATCGAGTGTGAGAAGACTATGAAGAGTCTAAGCCTCATGGCAAACTTCAAGGATTACATGACCGGAGGAAAGGAATGGATTCTCGAGAGTGGATGCATCGATCATATGACCGGAGATAGAGACATGTTTCAAGAAATCACACCAAACCATGGATCGCGAAGGTATGTAACTTTTGGAGATAACTCCAAGGGTAAGGTACTAGGTATCGGTAAGGTGGCCATGTCTCACGATAGGTCTATTTAAAATGTCATGCTTGTTGAATCCCTTGGTTACAATCTTATTTCCGTATCTAGACTTGTCGACTTCGATTTATGTGTTATTTACCAAAGTAGATTGCCGAGTGTTTTGTCAAGATAACAATAGCATGGTATTTACCGGTTTTCGTAGAGGTGATCTGTACATTGTTGATTTCACTAAGAGATCCAAACCTCGCACTTGTCTTATTGAAATCTTCTAAAGGTTGGCTTTGGCATAGAAGATTAGGTCATGTTGGTATGCGTAATCTAGACAAGCTCGTCAAAGGTGATCATATTCTTGGTGTTCAAGATGTTGTCTTTGACAAAGATAGACTTTGTAGTGCTTGTCAAGACGGAAAGCAGGTAGGTGGAAGTCATCCCGTAAAGAATATCATGACTAGTAGAAGACCACTCGAGTTGCTTCATATGGATCTTTGTGGTCCAAATGCTTACAAGAGCCTCAGTGGAAATTCCTTTGGTCTCGTTATTGTTGATGGTTTTTCCAGATTTACATGGGTATTCTTTCTTGATGATAAGTCGCATGTGCAAAAGATCTTCAAGAACTACGCTCGCAAAGCACAAAATCAGTTTGAAGTGAAGATCAAGAAAGTTTGGAGCAACAACGGATCGGGGTTCAATAACAGAAACATAGACACCTTTCTTAACAAGAAGGGATTCTACATGAGTTCTCAGCTACGTACACACCTCAACAAAATGGAGTTGTTGAGAGGAAGAACCGAACTCTTATTGAGATGGCAAGAACAATGCTTGATGAATACAAGACGCCAAGACACTTTTGGGTGGAGGTCGTGGAAACAGCTTGTCAAGCCATGAACCGACTATATCTTCACAAGCTTCTCGGTAAAACGACATATGAGCTACTCACTGGTAACAAACCCCAAGTTGGATACTTTCGAGTATTAGGCTCCAAGTGTTACATTCTTGAAAAGCATCGTCATTCTAAATTTTCTCCTAAATCTCATGAAGGTTTCCTACTTGGTTATGGATCAAACTCTCACACACATCGTGTCTACAACAACTTCACTCAAAAAGTTGAAGAGATGGTAGATGTGAAGTTTGATGAATCTAATGGTTCGCAAGTCGAACAATTGGAAAATGATGTAGGAGATAAAGAACCTTTGGAAGCTATCCAAGACTTATCCATTGGCAAGATTCGTCCCATGGAAGTGAAGGAAAGTACCTCATCTACCCAAGTGGAAGCTCCTACTTCGCGACAAGGCAAACCACAACACGACATGGAAGCATCCACAAGCGGAACACAACAAGATGAAGAGGAGTAAGAAGTACATCATGATGATCCACCTCAACCTCCTTCACCACCATCTCAAGGACATGACACCTCCAACAAAATCAAGGAGGAAGATGATGATGATGATGATGATGAGGAGGAGGAGGAGGAGGAGGAGGAGGAAGCTCCACCATCCAACAAGCAAAAGCTACCTCGAGTTTGACCAAGAGTGAAAAAGAATCATCCCTTAGAGAAAATCTTTGGACACATCCAAACCGAGAGAATCACTCGCTCTAAAACCCACTTATCTAATTTTTGTGAGAACTACTCATTCATTTCAAGCATTGAGCCTATGAAGGTGGAAGAAGCGCTCGAAGATTCGGATTGGGTGAATGCAATGCATGAAGAGCTTTACAACTTCGAGAGGAACGAAGTGTGGACACTTGTGGAGAAGCCCAAGTACAAGCAAAACATAATCGGGACAAATGTATGTTTCGGAACAAGCAAGATGAACACGGTCAGATCGTTCTCAACAAGGCACATATCGTGGCTCAAGGCTACAAGCAGGTCGAACGTATGGACTACGATGAGACCTATGCGCCCGTTGCTAGACTTGAAGTTATTCGTATATTTCTTGCTTAAGTGAATCATCATGACATAACTCTTTACCAAATTTATATTAAAAGTGCATTTCTAAATGGGAAGATTGAGGAAGAAGTCTATATTAAGCTAACCCCCTGGTTTTGTGAATCCTAAGAAATCCAACCATATTTACAAGCTTCGTAAAGCTCTTTATGGACTTAAGCAAGCCCCTCGTGCTTGGTATAAGTGATTAACGAAGTTTCTTCTTGAAAGGGCTTTTGAGATTGGTAAAATTGACGCAACCTTATTCACTAAGAGAGTTAATGGTGAATTATTTGTGTGCCAAATTTATGTGGATGATATTATCCTTGTATCTACTAACCCACAATTTAGTGAGAAATTTGGAAGGTTGATGTCCAAGAAGTATGAGATGTCTATGATGTGTGAGCTGAAATTTTTCCTTGGTTTGCAAATCAAGCAAACGAGAGAAGGAACTTTCATATCTCAAACCAATTATACCAAGGACTTGATCAAGAAGTTCAACATGCAAGAGTGTAAAGGTATGAAAACTCCTATGCCTACTAGTCGACATGTTGATCTTACCAAGGAGGACAAACCGTTGATCAAAAGGTTTATCGATCAATGATTGGTTCATTGCTATATCTATGTTCCTCCCATCCCAATGTCATGCTTAGTGTTTGCATGTGTGCTAGATATCAAGCAACTCCTAAAGAGTGGCATCTTAAGGCCGTGAAAAGAATTGTGAGATACTTGATACATAAACCAAACTTTGGCATTTGGTATCCCAAGGGATCTTCTTTTAATCTTGTTGGCTATTCCAACTCGGACTACGCCAGAGACAAGGTTGATAGAAAATCTACCTCAGGTACTTGTCAATTTCTTGGTAGATCTCTTGTGTCTTGGTCCTCCAAGAAGCAAAACTCGGTATCTCTACCTGCTGCCGAAACGGAATACATTGTTGATGGATCGTGTTGTGCTCAATTGCTATGGATGACTCAAAATCTTAAGGATTGTGGCATACATGTGAGTACCGTTGTTATATGACAATGAGAGTGCAATCCCATGCAACATTCGTGAACCAAGCATATTCAAGTTCGACATCATTTCGCTCGTTAGGGGTGGACCTATGTTGTGGCGAGTGGGGGCCTAGGACCCCACTCGATTCATCGTCCTCCTCGTACTATGTCCAATGCTAGCCAAATAGGCCCCCCATTCGGGCTATAGCAGTGCCCCCACTTGGCCACTCCGTTGCAATTCGGCCTTTCCGTAAAGCCCAATAAGAAAAGCAAGTCACGAAAAGAAAAATGAAGTCTGAAGGCGTGTGTGTCCCTGTCGCTTCGACTCTAGGAGCTCACAATTAATAGCGAGAAAAACGAAGAGGCGAGCCCTCGCCGCCGCTTGGTTGGACCATTGGTGGATCACGACTTGGGATCTCGACGGGTGCCACTCCCGTGCTATCTGGTCACCGACCACTGGCAGGAGCGGCGCCACCGTCGGCACCAGCGGTGCCACCGTCCACAGGTGTACATCAGCAAAAAACAACCTCATCTCTGATTAGGTCTGTAGTGCCTCAACTCCTTATCCCAAACTACTAAAATCCTCTAGGTACAGACTAAAATAGGCCCCCATCCGGACTACACTCTAGTCCTTATTCTTCACTTGATTTCTTGATTTGTTTCGTATCAGATCAAATGAAAACCTGCAGTTCACACTCTGGCATGTACTGTTGGTTGTACCAAAGAATTATATTCTACTCTGGCCTATTAGTCTGCTATCACTATAATGTTTTGTATCTGAACTTTTACAATTAGTACTTCTATTATTTGACAGGGAAGAGGGGAGATAATGGAGAAGTATTTGATAAAGAAATCAGTGAATGCCAACCCCACCAGACAGGGGGCTACCACCAGCAACAGTTCAGGTGGTAGTAGAAGTGCATCAAGACCTGCAACAAAACATAATTCTGCTGTGCATGAACTAGTTGATTTGAATAAGCTCCCTTGGGATCCAGCTAAAAGGAAGCGAATGGCATATTATCACCCCAACCAACGTGACAAGATAAGAAGGAAGTATTTGCTTTGGGGACCTAATCAGCCCCGCCAATTGGAATTTCCATATAGGGATATTGGGAAGAATAAAAATAAGAGGAGATTCAATCCGGAT
This sequence comes from Hordeum marinum, assembly GCA_022496015.1. Classification (NCBI taxonomy): domain Eukaryota; kingdom Viridiplantae; phylum Streptophyta; class Magnoliopsida; order Poales; family Poaceae; genus Hordeum; species Hordeum marinum. The sequence continues at coordinate 210,593,340 of CM039672.1, read as the reverse complement.
TGGTATGATGATTATGCTTATTGGCTAGAGTACAGCGAGAAGGAGCACAAAGCATATTGCTTATGCTGCTATTTGTTTAGGGACAACATTAAAGACAACCACCATGGACATGATGCATTTGTAGTAGAAGGATTCAACTGTTGGAACAAGACAGGGAGATTTGTGACTCACGTTGGTGATCATAACAGCATTCACAACAGATCACTCAAGGATTGTGAGGATCTATTAAAGCAAGGTCAATCAATCCCTGCAGCCTTGCATAGACAAAGCCAAATTGAAAAGAATGAGCATCTCATCAGGTTAAATGTTGCAATTGATGTTTGTCGATATTTGTTGCATCAGGGACAGCCTTTCCATGGCCATGATGAATCTAAAGATTCTGAAAATAAAGGAAATTACCTTGAGTTGATGGACTACACTATTAAGCAAAATGATGTTGTTGCTAAGGCATTCAAGAATGCTCCAAATAATAATCAATTGTTGTCTCCCAAAATTCAGAGAGATATTACCGAGTGCTTTACAAAAGAAGTACTAGGCCATGTTATGAAACAAATTGGTAATGGTTTGTTCAGCCTATTAGTTGATAAGTGTAGAGATGTTTCTGACAATGAACAAATGGCGGTTGTTCTCCGATATCTTGATAAGTGTGGACTCGTCCAAGAGAAGTTTGCTGGTGTTGTTCACGTGCAGGAGACAATAGCTTCTTATCTCAAGTCTTGCATAGATTTATTATTTTCACAACTTGGGCTGAATCTTGAACATGTTAGAGACCAAGGTTACGACGGAGCAATTAATATGTCCGGTGAGTTTAATGGTTTGCAAGCTAAAATTATGAACGAGAACAAATCAGCATATTACGTACATTGTTTTGCTCATAAACTCAACTTGGTTGTTGTGGCTATTGCAAAGAAGATATTCGAGCTCGGATATTTCTTTGATATGGTTTCAGTTTTGCTGAATGTTGTGGGCGCTTCTTGCAAAAGAAAAGACCAACTTCGTGAGCATCACCAAGAAGATGTGAGAAAAGCAGTAGGCTGTGGAGAGATTGCTACCGGTACTGGACTGAATCAAGACTTATCACTTCAAAGACCGGGTGACACTCGATGGAACTCCAATTATAAAACATTGTTGGGTTTGTCCAAGATGTTCTCATCGGTGGTGAAAGTACTAGAATATGTCGAGAAAGATGGAACGGATACCGGAAAGAGGCATCAAGCTAGAGGTCCTCTAAAATATTTCCAGACCTTTGATTCTGCATTTTTCGTACACATGATGATGATGATATTAGCTTTAACAAATAGGTTGTCAAAAACCTTACAAAGAAAGAATAAAGACATTGTAAATGCTATTTCAGATGTGGAATCAACTAAACAGGAGTTAGAAAAGCTCAGAATCAATGAGGGGTGAGATTCTCTTATGAAGAAGGTATGTTGTTTCTGTGAGAAGCATGACATTCCAATGCTTGACATGGACGATGCCTATGTTAACCCAATGAAACCAAGAAAAAAGACCGGAATTAACAATGAGCATTATTATGTGTTGATTGTTTCTTTGTTTTCCTCGATCTGTTAGGAGAAGAGTTTAATCACAGATATAACAAGGTAAATTCTAAGTTTCTTCTATGCATGTTTGCTTTGACCCCCAAGTGATTTATTTTGTCATTTTGACAAGGAGAAGTTGTTGAAATTAGTGAAGTTCTATCCTCATGACTTTAATCACAAAGATATGGTGACTCTTGAGAATGAACTTGGCCTCTATATAGATAATATACTCCATGATACAAGGTTTTCTAGCTTGGACAGATTAAGTGATTTGGCTAAATTGATGGTGGATACCAGGAAGCATCTCTCATATCCTTTGGTATATCGGCTTTTGAAGCTAGCTCTAACTCTTCCTGTTGCCACTGCAACCGTCGAGATATGTTTTTCAGCAATGAAGATTGTGAAGAATGCTTTGCGCAACAAAATTCGTGATGATTATTTGAGCCACAACCTAATTTGATTCATGGAGAAGGAGTTGTTGGACACAATTACCAATGAAGTGATTGTTGATCGTTACCATAAGATGAATGATCGTCGTGGGAGAAATGAAACATAATGGTCTAATACCTTACACCCTTTATATATTTACTGTCCACATTAGTATTCAAATGCATTATCCTAATATGTGTTTTCTCTTCACAGGTAATGCCATGTGTCTTGGAGACAAATATTATCTTTTGCAACCTATGAAATAATTAGAATATCAAGCCTTCTTGTAAGGTTTGTCCAGTTTAGTGTTAAACCTATCATGTTACTACTAGATGATGTATCGTTTGTTGGCATTTATGCTAGACAAATATTATCTTTTGCTACATATGAAATACTGGGATATAAAGTGTAAGGTTTGTTTAATTTAATGATAAACTTGTGATGTTACTACTGAATGAGCTATCTTTTGTTCAGAATGTGGATGGTGTATCTTATTATTATAGAAAAAATGCTAGATTTTTTTATGCATGAAAAGCGCTATATGTTTACACAATTGTGTAAACATGTTAATGAGTTTTCCATAGATGAGTGCCCCCAGTCAGTTTTTATCCTTGGTCCGCCCCTGTCGCTCGTGATCAAGTTGCAAAGGAGATATCAATCTCAAGCATGTTCGTACTAAGAAACAATTGGCCAATATCTTTACTAAGCCACTTGATGAGAAAGTGTTTTTTCACTTGAGGAGTAGTTGAACATCCTTGATGCTTCAAACTTTAGCTAGACTCACTCGGTTGCATGTAAAGGCATGAGCTTACATGATACTTCCATGACACACTTGACAGGCTATCTTATACCATGGAAATATATGCTCCCTTGTATTGCAATTAACCTTTTGTAGGTACTTGGAAGAACTTCACTCCCAAGATTACCAACAACTCAAATCATAAGCAATCTTCTCATGACCAAGTATCCACAACCCTTCTCCTTGTTAATGGAAGGAAGAAGACAACCCAAACATATCCTTGACAAATATTTGATATGATCACAATTGCTAATTCTCAATTAGTATCAAGTCATTTGGATATATCTTGTTCTTCTCTGTATGACTAACCCATGCAGGAGAAAAGATCACCAAAACGAACAACGATTGCTCCCAACTTAAGACGATCTTCATCAACATCGATCATACACAACAAGTTCTCCTACATGCCATGTCATCAACATCACTCAAAGGTATGTGCTCATATACTTGACAAAGCTTTACTACAAGTCACGAGATAAAGCAACTCAAGAAATATGAAAACATTAAAATACTAAATTGAAAAATGGTAACCCCATTTTGAGCTTAACGATGAGTATGACCTATGATAAAGTATTCTTGCTTGGCTCCTAAGTCAATATACTCTAATATAGGTGACCTAGTCACCGACCATCATCTAGATGAAGAATCTTGCTTGGTTCATCCAATATTTGCAAGACTTCTTGGAACCACTCAATATTACCTAGTTGATATTACTTTGTAAATTATGTTGTATTTTCTTTGCTGATCATTCTTACATTTCATTTGCATGTTTTTCAAACACATTTGCAAGTTTTAAAATGTTTCCTAATTTCTGTTTAGACCTCGGAGTCTTCGACTCAAACCACTCGGACTCGCCGATTCGGTAGATGAGTTGCATGACCTCAAATCGGTTTCACCGACTCGTTTGTCTCGAAGCCACCGATTTATATTTCTTCTCTGGTTTGTGTTCACAGTAGCAAATCCTTATTTCTTCAATGACCCCTTTGATTGAAAAAATAGGGGGAGAAACTCTATTCAAGGATCCCTAAGTCAAAGGAGGAGAAATCTCACAAGCTTTCAGATCAGTGTAAGGGGGAGAAATTATTCTCTATGATCTCTTAGTATTTAATGCTCTCTATGATTCTCACATTTCCATGAACCCTACATTCTATGACCCTTGTTCACTAGGATCCCTTATAACTCAATGATCCTTGTATCCGACCCTGTGTATGAACCTTTTTTGAAATTAATTCCAAAGGGGGAGAAATACCAAAGCTTCAATGCTAAGGGGGAGATACATGCTCCAATGCAAAGGGGGGGAATATCAAAGGCTTATGCTTATATAGATAAGAGGAGAATACCAAAGTAGGGGAGAGGTTTCATTGTTTTCCAAAGGGGATAGAGCATGCCTAATCTTGTTCTATCATTTGAGGAGAAAGAAACTATGTTTTATTTGATAGCCATTCTCATGTTAGACTTGTCTCACCCTATCCACTCCCAATCTCTACATCCTAAGATTTAAGGGGAGAGGATGACCTACAATTTCACATTTAGGGGAGAAAGTTTTAAATGATCTTGGAGACATATATATCTTAAGGAATACTATCTTCTATATGTTCTCCACATCTTGGCATATTGAGTTCTATTGCATTGTGATTTGTAGAATACTCTTGTGTTTCTTAACATTGTTTTCTCAAGTGTGCTTCTACTACTAGAATGCTCAAGAACTCAAGGTAAGTATATGCATCAAATCTTTGATCAAGATGATCTCTGGCTTCTTGCACATATTGTTTGCAAGAGTGAAATCTTGAGAAAGGATACAACTCATTCATATATATTTGATGCATATAGCCAAGATACACATGACTCATCACATCCATTCTACTATATGTGTGTCCATGCATTTCAAAGAAACTATGCTTTAAAGGGATTGCACACATTTAGCGGGAGCAAGTTTTAGTCATGTGTCTCTCAAAGTCTTAATTATATATTTGCATATCTTTATTTAAAGCTTTGATTGTACATTGTCATCAATTACCAAAAAGGGGGAGATTGAAAGCACATTTGCTCCCTTGGTGGTTTTGGTAATTCATGACAACATACATTGTCTCTTGGACTAATATTTCTACCTACTCTATTTCAGGTTTAGTCCACATAGAGTGTTGGCAAAAGGGTGTGAGGAGATACCCCAAGATGCAAGGAATGGATTGGCACAGCTTCAAGCTAGAAGACTCTCTTTTTACTTTGTGAGAAATCACTTTGAGTCCATAGGAAGGCCAATACTATTAAAGGGGGTAAGGTATTGTTGGTTAACAAGTTTCTCCACATGCACAAGTGCTAGCCACAAAAAACACCCACAAGCTCTCCCACAAATACTCTGTCTAACCCCAACTTCACATAATTGGTGCCACCAAGTTTCCATTCGGCTCTACCGATTTCTCACCCAAGACAAAACCCTAGCCAAACCCTAGCTCTTTGGTGCAACCGAGTTTGCATCGGTGCAACCGAGAATTAGTGACCATGATTAGGTTTGCTATTTTCATAGAATCGGAATTTCTGAGTTTATTCTTTGGTCTCACCGAGTTCTAGAAACTGCCTCGGACACTAACTTAGTATCACCGAGATTCCTAAAGTTGCCACATTTTGAATGGATCGGTACAACCAAGTTTTGCATCAGTTTTGCCGAGATGATCAATAATGTTGTAATGCTTGGATTATTGGAGATGCCTATATATACCCCATCACCACATCCCACTTGCAAGAGAAGCACTCAGAACAGTTCCCCACTTCCCATATCCAAATTTTTGAGAGAGAACCACCTACCCTTGTGTTGAGATCAAGAGCATCCACTCCAACCATATGGATCTTGATTTCTAGCCTCCCCAACTTTCTTTCCACCCAGTCAACCTCTTCTATCAAGCCAAATCTATGAGAGAGTGATTGAGTGTTGAGGAGTCTATCATCTTGAAGCACAAGAGCAAGGAGTTCATCACCATTATCAAGCCTATTACCTTTTGGAGGGTGGTGCCTCCAAGATTGGTTAGCTATTTCTTGGGAGACTCCTACTTAGTGTTGTGGAGTTGAACCAAGAAGTTTGTACGGGCAAGGAGATCGCCTACTTCGTGAAGATCTACCCACAATGAGGCTAGTCCTTCGTGGACTGAAGCCATTATGGAATAGACAAGGTTGCTGCTTCCTGGACCCTTATGGGTGGAGCCCTTTGTGGAATCTTGCGTCTGCTACCCTCTGTGGGTTGAAGACTCCATAAACGTGGATGTACGATGGCGCCACCTATCGAAACCACTGGAAAAATCTACGTGTCTCCAATTGTGTTTGATCTTCCTTTCTCTACCCTCTTACATATGCTTGTCTTACTTTCTGATGCCATATTTGTTGATTAGCATGTGTAGGGTGCATTAGACTTGTCATAATTGCTAAAACCTGCCAACCAATTAACTTGGGAAAAGGTTAGGTTTTAATTTTTTGCAAGTAGTCTATTCACACCCACCCACCCTCTAGACATCTCTTTTATAGATCCCTTCAGCTGGTCCTGGTGAATAAGGTCCCTTCTCTGGAGCTGGCACGGCAGATGATCTAGCCTGTGTCCTGGACTGAGTGTTAGGCTATAGAGGATAACAATCATCATCATCACTGGAGTGGGTACTGGGCACTGCATCCACTTCCTGCTTCAACTCTATGACAATCTTCTGCGGCTCATCCACCTTGTTATCTAGAGCATGAAGCTTTTGTCTCAACATGTAACACCCCGTTACTCCTGGCGGGATCTAGACTGGCCCCACAGACCAACACTAGTCTTTCCTACGCACTTTGTCCTCACTCGTGCGCACCCGGGATCAACTTCCCGATCGGTCACCCATCCTAGAATCGCTCCAAGCCAAGCACACTTAACTTTGGAGTTCTTTTCGAACGGGCTCCCGGAAAAGAAGGAATTCCTTGTTGATATGACTAGTCTATCATTCCTATTAAGCTAGGCTCTCACATACACCCCCACTCAAAGGAACCGACGTCCGCATCGGCCCATCCGGAACGTTCCCTTTTGGTACACGTATGCGCGTCCAGTCTAGCACATGTGCCATGCTGTGTGCCATGACGGACCACATACGCCATGCGCCACATGCTCGTGCACCTGACCTGCGCATGCCCGTGTAACCGCAAGGGTCGGCTCTAATACCAATTGTAACACCCCGTTACTCCTGGCAGGATCTAGACTGGCCCCACAAAGCAACACTAGTCTTTCCTACGCACTTTGTCCTCACTCGTGCGCACCCGGGACCAACTTCCCGGTCGATCACCCATCCTAGAATCACTCCAAGCCAAGCATGCTTAACTTTGGAGTTCTTTTCGAACGGGCTCCCGGAAAAGAAGGAATTCCTTATTGATATGAGTAGTCTATCATTCCTATTAAGCCAGGCTCTCACACAACAATCCTCTCAACACTCTTCTGGTTCTTGAGGGTCTCATACACATTCTTCTCTATCCCTTGGACAACATTGATAAGATAGGACCTTTTATCGCTCTTCATCCTAGGATGTGAAGGATCCATCACCACAACATTGTCCTGGAACTCTGGCTTGAGTGGCAGGTGTGGACGATCAAGTGCAAATTGGGTCTTTCCAACTTTGGAATTTTTGAGCATCTAAATGTAAGGTGCATATACACATGACCTCTTTTGGTCAGCAGTTGTCCTCTTGATTGTCTCAACAATCTGATCCATCACCCTAAACTTGGTGTGGGTGTCTACATGGTGCAGCATGTTGATGGAGTACCCCCTAATCATCTTGTCATCTCCAGACTTATGCATCAAGGTGTATCTCATGATAGTGTTTGTGGTGGGTAGTCCTGCTTGCAAAAAGTAGACAGAGCCAAACTTATGAGTTTTCATATCAGCAGTGGTGATGGGTGTATACATGTCAGCCATGGAGTTGTGATTCATCTCGGCTTCAGAATAAACATCAAGATCTCTCTCTCTCCAGCCTTTGGGGCACCTAAGATGGTTACCCACTACTCAACAGTAGACTGGTATCTGATACCCTTAGTCATCCAAACAATCCTTCCATCTCAATAAAAGTGAGTTGTGGAATAGAATTGCACAAGTATTTCATCATTCCAAGATGTGAACTCTCTGCCAACAAATGCATCTATGTCAATAGCCTTGAAGTTCTTATGCACATGAGGAAAGTAATCCTCATTTTCCTGGATGTAGTTCCAGTCCACATATCTCATGTCACTGACTGCATGACTATTGTCTAACAAGACAGACTCATAGAAATATTGCTGCCCCTTGGTGTGGAAGCAAGCACCAACTGCAACCCTTCTCCTGATGGAATATGGATCATATTTGCTCTCCATTTCCTCAGCCCTTGATCCCTCCTCTTCTTCATGTCCTCTTCCACTGGGTGATCATCATTATGCTCTGTCAGGTGAGGTTCGAGCATCCTCAACACAGCAATGTGAAAGCAGAACTTCTCCCTAGGTGGTTTTGGTAACAAATAACAACATATATTTCATTGGACTAATGTTTCCACTAAGTATACTTTAGGAAAAGTTCAATGATGGGTTAGCAAAAGGATTGTGATGACATTCCCTAGATGCAAGAAATACCCACTGGCAACAAGCTTGAAGACTCTACATTTTACAGTTTGTGAGAAATCACTTTTGAGTCCATAGGAAAGCCAATACTATTAAAAGGGGATGAGCAATTATGATGATCTGGTTGCTCAAGTTCTTAGAGATTAGCCAACAAAAATACTCACCCATTCTCTCACAAAAATACTATGTCCAAATCCTACGGTTCAAAATTGGCGCCACCAACAAATTCCATTCGGCCCTACCGAGTTTTGACTTAGACAGAACCCATGCCAAACCCTAGCTTCTCGGTGACACCAACTTTCACTTTCGGTGAAACCAAAAACAGTGACCAACCTTCTATTGTCCCATTTCTAAAAATCACAATTTCTGATTTTAGGAACCGGTGACACCGAGATTTGGAAACTTCCTATGTTAGCCATTTCGGTCCCATAGAGAATTATATATCGGTCTCACCGAAACGCCAAAAGTTGGCACATTTTGCACTAGTCGGTGCAAATGAGTTTTCACTTCGATTTCACCAAGTGGGGCAATAATGCTGTAACGATTGGATTTTTGGAGATGCATATATATACCCCTCCACCACCTCTCACTCGCAGAAAAAGCACTCCGAACATACAAACGCTTGCCCCATCCATTTTTCTGAGAGAGAACCACCTACTCACGTGTTGAGATCAAGATCATCCACTCCAACCATGTGGATCTTGATTTCTAGACTCCCCAAGTTGCTTTCCACCCAATCAATCTCTTCTACCCAAGCCAAATCTATGAGAGTGTGATTGAGTTTTGAGGAGACTATCTTTTGAAGCACAAGAGCAAGGATTTCATCATACTTACCACATATATTACCTTTTGTAGGGTGGTGCCTCCTAGATTAGTTAGGTGTTGCTTGGGAGCCTCCTACTTCATGTTGTGGAGTTCAACCAAGAAGTTTGTAAGGGCAAGGAGATGGCCTACTTCGTGAAGATTTACCCCGAGTAAGGCTAGTCCTCTATGGACAAAGGCCATGATGGAATAGACAAGGTTGCTTCTCTATGGGCCCTTTGTGGGTGGAGCCCTTCGTGGACTCTTGTGGCCACTCCCTCCGTGGGTTGAAGTCTCCATCAACGTCGACGTATGATAACACCAACTATTGGAACAACACCAAAATCTATGTGTCAACTTTGCGTTTGATCTTCCTATTCCTACCCTCTATTTACATGTGCTTGTCTTTAATTTCCACTGCTATACTCATAGACATGCATGTGTAGGGTGTGCTTGACTTGCAATGATTGCTAAAACTTGCCTAGAACTAAAATTGGGAAAAGGTTAGTTTTAATTTATCATGTAGTCTAATGACCCCCCCTCTAGACCTACTTTTGATCCCACAAGTGGTATCCGAGATTTGGTCTCCATTGCATTGGTTTTGCAACCTAGGAGAGTATGGCATCTAGTGATGGAAATTATCACCGTAGAGGTCCGTATTTTGACGGTACAAACTCTGCTAGTTGGAAGCATAAGATGAAAATGCATATTCTTGGTCATAACCCCGCTGTATGAGTTGTTGTTCATGTTGGATTGCAAGGTGAATTCTTTGGTGATGGAAAGGAACCGGATTGTCAAGCGAACAAGGAAGAATTGAAGATGTTGCCATACAACTCAAGCATGCGACATTTTATTCAACTGCGTATGCCTCGAATAATTCAACAAGATTAGTCGTCTTGAGAATCCAAAGGAAATTTTGGATACTTTGGTTGATACGCACAAAGGTACCGAATCCGTCGGGGAATCTAAGTTCGATGTGCCACAAAGTCAACTTGACAAGTTTGAAGATGAAGGATGGTGAAGTATTCGCGGAAATGTACTTAAGGATTGCTCTCATCACAAATGAGATTGTCGGCTTAGGAAGCGAAGAGATGACCGACAAATTCATTATCAAGAAGATAGTTAGAGCCTTGGATGGGAAGTATGACACCATGTGCACATTGATCCAAATGATGCCAAACTACAAAGATCTCAAGCCAACAGAAGTCATTGGAAGGACTGTTGCTCATAAGATGTCACTCAAAGACAAACAAGAGCTTCACAACAAGTTAAGCGGTGCATACAAAGCTTCAAGTGACACTCCCGCTACATCAAGTGACAACATTGTAACCAACTAATAGATAAGCCTCATGGTCAAGAAATTCAACAAGTTCTACAAGAGTAGAGGCAAAGAGTGAAGCTCCAACTCAACATATGAAGAGGAGCGTTCATCTAGTCGTGACCAGAATTGTTAGAATTGTGGAAGGCGCAGACACTACTTCAATGAGTGCATGGCCCTACAAAAGAAGATAAGAGTCACCTATAAGAAAAATATCAAGAGATGAGTCACCTCGTAGAGAGAGAACGGGTAGAGATGATCGTTATGAATGAAGACCCTCCAGAAGAAGAAAGGACTCGGATAAGAAAGACAAGCACACCAAGAGCTACACAAGAAGAAGACATTAAGCTCATGTTGGTGAACGGGTTTTCAGCTCCGAATCCGACAACCAATCGGAGAGAAGCTATCACTCTGACTCTGACTATAGTCAAGATGAAGGTGTTGTCGGACTTGCTCTCATTTCCTCCAACTCCTATGACAACCAATTGATTATGTCTAGATGATTTAGGACTAATTAACATGTCGTTAAGATCACACATTGCACACACTATTTTTGATCCAATTGTGTGTGATGGCATTTAGATCACACACAGATTTTTTATTGTTAATCATGTGCAATGAATCACACAGTACATACGATTTTCGTGAAATAACCATGTGTGATGCTAATCCAAATTGCAAACAGTTTTTGTGTTGAACTGTGTGGGACGTATAGCGTGTGCGATGGACCCCTCCCCTACTACCCACACTAGCAAGGTGACGGTTTGAAACTACGTCACTAAAAGGGGTTAAAAAACGTTTGCATAGCACGTCACTGCGCGAGTAATATTTCCCTCATTCCCTTTTAATAGTATTGGCTTTCCTATGGACTCAAGAGTGATTTCTCACAAAATTTAAAATGTAGACTCTTGAACTTGTTGCTAATGGGTCTTCCTTGCACCTAGGAAATCTCCTCACAATTCTTTGTCAACCCATCATTGAACTTTTCCTGAAATATACTTGGTGGAAACATTAGTCCAATGAAATATTTCTTGTTATTAATTACCGAACCCACCTAGGGAGAAGTTGTGATTTCTAGCATAAACATCCAGATCTCCATCCTGCACCTGTGGGGCTCCTAAGATGGTAGCCCACTCACCAACACAAGATTGGTACCTGGTGCCTTCAGTTATCCATACAATTCGCCCATATGGATTGAAATGAGATGCAGGGTAAAATTGCATGATCATCTCAGCATTCCAAGCAGTCATATCTCTACCAACAAAGGAATCAATGTCAATGGATTTGAAGTTCTCCAAGACATGAGGGAAGTAGTCTTCATTCTCCTTGATGTACTTCCAGTCAACATACCTCATGTCACTGACAGTTGGACTCTTGTCTAACAGGATTGTCTTGTAGAAATCTTGCTGCTCCTTAGTGTGAAAGCGAGCATCAATGATAACCCACAAGTATAGGGGATCAATTGTAGCCTTTCTTAATAAGTAAGAGTATCGAACCCAACGAGGATCTAACGGTAGAAAAAATATTCCCTCAAGTTCTATCGACCACCGATACAACTCTACGCACGCTTAACGTTCGCTTTACCTAGAACAAGTATGAAACTAGAAGTACTTTGTAGGTGTAACGGGATAGGTATGCAAGATAATAAAGAGCATGTAAATAAAAACTAGGGGCTGCTAATATAAAGTAACAATTAATTTAGTTTAACGAGTGTGGAAAAGTGGTGGTAGGAGTTGTGGAATTGTCCCTAGGCAATCAATAACTAGACCGGTCATTATTGCAACTTTATATGAGGGAGAGGCATAAGATAACATACTTTCTCTACTTGGATCATATTCACTTATGATTGGAACTCTAGCAAGCATCAGCAACTACTAAAGATCATTAAGGTAAAACCCAACCATAGCATTATAAGGTATCAAGTCCTCTTTACTCCCATATGCAACAACCCACCTACTCGGGTTTATGCTTTTGTCACTCAAGCAACCCACCATAGGCAAATCACTAACACATTGCTACACCCTACAGCGAGGATCCCTCATGCTTGCGCGACGCGAAGAGCACCATAGGACAACACCAATAATAAAACATGCAACTCAAACAAATCATGATCATCAATCAACCCATATGATAACAAAAATCTACTCAGACATCATAGGATGGCAACACATCATTGGATAATAATATGAAGCATAAAGCACCATGTTCAAGTAGAGGGTAAAACGAGTTGCGGGAGAGTGGACCGCTGTAGATAGATGGGGGAACATGATGGAGGTGTTGGTGAAGATGACGGAGTTGTTGGAGTAGATCACCGTCACGACGATGGCCCCAGCGGCGTTCTGGCGCTACCGGGAGAAAGGGGGAGAGATCTCCCCTCCTTCTTCTTCTTATTCTTCCTTGACCTTCCCCCTAGATGGGAGAAGGGTTTACCCTCTGTTCCATGGCCTCCATGGTGGCAGAGGGGCGAGAGCCCCTCCGAGATTGGATCTCTCTCTGTTTCCTTCTATTTCTGCGCTCCCAGATTCTGGACTTTCACCGTTTCTTAAATATCCGGAGATCCGTAACTCCGATCGGGCTGAAATTTTGAGGGGTCTTTATCCAAAAATTAGCTTTCTTGCAGCCAAAGGATAGATCCAACCGACCTAAGGGGTGACCACAAGCCTACCAGGCATGGCCAGGGGGTGGGCCACATCTAGCAGGCTTGCCACCTCCGCGAGCATCGTCTCATGTTGATTCTTTTTACCACAAATCACATATATCCTAAAAAAATCTCTGTAAGTTTTTATCACATTTGGACTTCGTTTGGTATGGACATTCTGCCAAACAAAAATCATGCAACAAACAGGAACTGACACTGGATCAATATGTTAGTCCCAAAAGTAGTATAAAAAGTTGTCAAAAGTATATAAAAGTTGTATAATATTGGCATGAAACAATCAAAAATTATATATATGATGGAGCCATATTAGCATCCCCAAGCTTAATTCTTGCTCGTCCTCGTGTAGGTAAATGATAAAAAAAGATAATTTTTGATGTGGAATGCTACCTAGCATAATCTTGTTCATATAATCTAATCATGGCATGAATATTAAGACCCGAGTGATTCAAATCAATAGTCTATCATTTGACATTAAGACAATAATACTTCAAGCATACTAATAAAGCAATTGTATCTCTTCAAAATATAATGTCAAAATAAAGTTATCCCTACAATATCATATAGTCTGGCTATGCTCCATATTCCCCACACAAAGTATTTATATCATGCACAACCCCGATGACAAGTCAAGCAATTGTTTCACACCTTTTATGTTCTCAAACTTTTTTAACTCTCACGCAATACATGAGCGTGAGCCATGGACATAGCACTATAGGTGGAATAGAATATGGTGGAGGTTGTGAAGAAAAAGGGGAAGATAGTCTCACATCAACTAGGCGTATCAACGGGCTATGGAGATGCCCATTAGTAGATATTAATGTGAGTGAGTAGGTATTGCCATGCAACAGATGCACTAGAGCTATAAGTGTATGAAAGCTCAAAAAGAAACTAAGTGGGTGTGCATCCAACTTGCTTGCTCATGAAGACCTAGGGCAATTTGAGGAAGCCCATCATCGGAATATACAAGCCAATTTATATAATGAAAAATTCCCACTAGTATATGAAAGTGACAAAATAGGAGACTCTCTATCATGAAGATCATGGTGCTACTTTGAAGCACAAGTGTGGAAAAATGATAGTAGCATTGTCCCTTCTCTCTTTTCTCTCTTTTTTTGTTTTTTAATTTTTTTAATTTTTGGTGGGCATATATGGCCTCTTTTTTTATTTGGCTTCGCTGGCCTCTTTTATTTTTCATAAAGTCCAGAGTCTCATCCCAACTTGTGAGGGAATCATAGCTTCCATCATCCTTTCCTCACATGGGACAATGCTCTAATAATGATGGTCATCACACTTTTATTTACTTACAACTCAAGAATAACAACTCGATATCTAGAAAAAAATATGACTCTATATGAATGCCTCCGGCAGTGTACCGGGATATCAATGATCTAGCATAGCAAATGACATCAAAAAAACGGACAAGCCATGAAAACATCATGCTAGCTATCTAACGATCATGCAAAGCAATATGAAAATGATGGTGCGTGTCATAATAAACGGAATGGTGGAAGTTGCATGCCAATATATCTCGGAATGCCTATGGAAATGCCATAATAGGTAGGTATGGTGGCTGTTTTGAGGGAGGATATATGGTGGGTTTAGTGCACCGGTCAAAGTTGTGTGGTACTAGAAAGGCTAGCAAAGGTGGAAGGGTGAGAGTGCATATAATCCATGGACTCACATTAGTCATAAAGGACTCACATACTTATTGCAAAAGTCTATTACTCATCGAAGCAAAGTATTAGACGCATGCTCCTAGGGGATAGGTTGGTAGGAGTTAACCATCGCGCGCTCCCGACCCTCACACAAAGGTTGACAATCAATAAACAAATCATGCTCCGACTTCCTTACATAACGGTTCACCATACGTGCATGCTACGGGAATCACAAACCTTTACACAAGTATTTCTACCAATCCACAATTACTCACTATCATGACTCTAATATCACCATCTCTATATCGCAAAACTATTCCAAGGAATCAAACACATCATATTCAGTGATCTACAAGTTTTATGTAGGATTTTATGACTAACCATGTGAATGACCAAGTCATGTTAACTCTCTAAATAGATATAAGTGAAGCATGAGAGTTTAATTGTTTCTATAAAATATGCCCACACTCTAAAAAAAATATAAGTGAAGCGAAAGAGCATTCTACAAATGCAGGTTTTCTATGTGTAGAGAAACAGGCAATCCAAACTTCAAATGATATAAGTGAAGCACATGAAGCATTCTATAAATCCATACTCAAAAGATATAAGTGAGGTGCAATGAGCCTTCTATAAATCAACCAAGTACTTTCTCATACCATCATAGTTCATTATTAAAATAAAAAGAAAAATCGCACGACGCTCCAAGATTTACGCATATCATGTGACGAATAAAAATATAGCCCCAAGTAAAATTACCGATGGTTGTTAGAAGAAAGAGGGGATGCCTTCCGGGGCATACCCAAGCTTAGTTTCTTGTGAGTCCTTTAATATTACCTTGGGGTGCCTCGGTCATCCTCAAGCTTAGTCTCTTTCCACTCCTAATTCCTTCATCCGTCGTGATCTCACCCAAAACTTGAAAACTCCAATCACACAAAACTTAACAAAAATCCTCATGAGATACATTAGTATAATAAAACAAATCAACACTTTAAGTACTATTGACAACCAATTCATATTTTGTTTTTGCATTTTAGCTACTGTAATATAACTTTTCCATGGATTATACCACTTATACAATCGATAGTTTCATCGAAACGAGCAAAACAATGCATCAAAAACAGAATCTATCAAAAATAGGACAGTCTGTAGTAATATGAACATTCACCATACTTAAGTAACTCTAAAAATTCTGAAAAATTAGGATAAAATAAAAAAATTCATATCAGTACTGTGTAAAAATTTCATAATTTTTTTACATTCCAGTAGAAAATGTAAATTCACGCACTACAGCCAAAGTTTCTGTTTTTGCACTGCACACGCCAAACAAGCAATCTAATCATCCTAAAGGCAAATCTTGGCACATTATTTACATAATGCAATGGATTTATACAAGGGGATAATTATTTTTGTTGAAAATTTTCTGTAATCAAGATTCACAAAGTTTCCATGGGCATGAACAAAGTTCAAGTCTAGCCCCCACTTCAATGTTGCTCGTCTTTCTCACTTTCACTTTTCTTTTTGAAAACGTTTTAGGCTCCCCTCTTTATTTATTTTTTGTTTTTGAACTATTTTAAAAGCACACAACAGAATAAAATGACTCTCTAAAACTTCTGGGTTGTCTCCCTGGCAGCGCTTTCTTCAAAGCCATTAAGCTAGGCATATAGTGCTCAAGTAATGGATCCACCCGGATCCCAAGGTATATCAAAGCCAATTTTAATTAACAACGATTTGTAATTTAGTAGTGAGCACAAAGTAACATATATCATGCAACAACAAAGTCTAACTCTCTTCCTATGCATTGGCGTGTCATACAAGAACAATTCATTCACACCAAGTAA
The DNA here is from genome assembly GCA_022496015.1 of Hordeum marinum. NCBI lineage: Eukaryota > Viridiplantae > Streptophyta > Magnoliopsida > Poales > Poaceae > Hordeum > Hordeum marinum. The sequence continues at coordinate 210,576,711 of CM039672.1, read as the reverse complement.
AGGCCAATGCATAGTATAAACAGTTTCTTGCAATTTTATTGTATTGGAAACATAGAGAGGTGGAGATATAGTTCCTCTCTCATAATAATTGCAAGTAGGAGCAGCAAGCACATGCATATTATATTTATCAAAATTATCATGTGCAACAGTAGAAGGCAACCCATCTATATAATCCTTAATAAGTGCAGACTTCTCCGATACAGTGTAGTTGGGAGAATTCAAAAAGATAATAGGACTATCATGTGTGGGTGCAATAGCAATAATTTCAATTTTATCATAAGAAACTATATAAAGTTCATCTACATAAGAATCATTCATATTGGCATCATGGCCACAAGCATAGCAAGCATCAAGTTCATCAAAAAGGGATATTTCAAACGAATCCAAGGGATCATAGCAATTATCATAGCGTTCATCCTTCGGTAAGAACGAAGGGAAATTAAACAATGTATGATTTGAATAGTTACTCTCATTAGAAGGTGGGTACGGGTAGCTAGTCCGCTCTTCCTCCTTTTGTTCTTCGCTCTCCTCCTCATCTTTTTCATCCAATGAGCTCACAGTTTCAGGAATTTCTTCTTCCATAGATTCCTGCAAAGTTTTAGTCTCTTCCAAGGCAGCGGTCATTCTTTCAATAAAATCTTTAACATAAGCATTAGAAGCATAGTTTTCTTAGCAATATTTAAGTATGGCAAAATTTTCAGAATTGTAAAGAGTGGCATCATACTTTTCAATGAAGGAAGCAATTTCATGGGCACCCTTAAAAGCAACAAATTCTTCAATTTGTTCAACGTCATTATAGCAATAGGCCTCCTTGGCATAAGAGGATAATATTTCATTATCATTAAACACACATTGGTAGGGAAGGTGTTTTTTAGCTTCTTTAGAACAACATGTAAAATCATAAATTTCACATAGATTCCAAGCATAGCAACACAAAGTATTAATTTGATGCCACAAGAGTTTCCCTTTTTGAGATATGCGGTGTCGCACGTAATGAGTGTGCTCACTTAATGATTTTCCCTCGACTAAGCTAGTTGGGTTTTCAGCGCGAGCACAAGTGGATTAAAGATGACCCAAGTAATATTCTTCGGTGGTACGGAACACTAGTGGTTCTTCACCTTTTGGAGCAGCAAGTACAACTATTTTTTTTGTTATTTTACGTTTCCTACCCATATCTAAAGATAGAAAAAAAACTTAGAACAGAAAATAAAAAATACTTAGTGATAAAGCAAAAAAGCAAACACAGGAATATTCACCTCACGCTATTGCTCCCCGGCAACGGCACCAGAAAAAGGTCCTTATAACCCACAAGTATAGGGAATCAATTGTAGCCTTTCTCGATAAGTAAGAGTGTCAAACCCAACAAGGAGCTAAAGGTAGAACAAATGTTCCCTCAAGTTCTATCGACCACCGATACAACTCTATGCACGCTTAACGTTCGCTTTACCTAGAACAAGTATGAAACTAGAAGTACTGTGTAGGTGTAACGGGATAGTATGCAAGATAATAAAGAGCACGTAAATAAAAACTAGGGGCTGCTAAGATAAAGTAACAATTAATTTAGTTTAACGAGTGTGGAAACGTGGTGGTAGGAGTTGCAGAATTGTCCCTAGGCAATCGATAACTAGACCGTCACCATTATTGCAATTTTATATGAGGGAGAGGCATAAGCTAACATACTTTCTCTACTTGGATCATATGCACTTATGATTGGAACTCTAGCAAGCATCCGCAACTACTAAAGATCATTAAGGTAAAACCCAGCCATAGCATTATAAGGTATCAAGTCCTCTTTACTCCCATATGAAACAACCCACCTACTCGGGTTTATGCTTCTGTCATTCAAGCAACCCACCATAGGCAAATCATGAACACATTTCTACACCCTATAGCGAGGATCCCTCACGCTTGCGCGACACGGAGAGCACCATAGGACAGCACCAATAATAAAACATGCAACTCAAACCAATCATGATCATCACTCAACCCATAGGACAACAAAAATCTACTCGGACATCATAGGATGGCAACACATCATTGGATAATAATATGAAGCATAAAGCACCATGTTCAAGTAGAGGGTACAACGGGTTGCGGGAGAGTGGACCATTGTAGATAGATGGGGGAAGGTGATGGAGGTGTTGGTGAAGATGATGGAGTTGTTGGAGTAAATCGATGTCACGATTATGGCCCCGGCGGTGTTTCGGCGCCACCGGGAGAGAGAGAGAGAGAGAGAGAGAGAGAGAGACCCCTCCTGCTTCTGCTTCCTTGACCTTCCCCCTAGATGGGAGAAGGGTTTCCCATCTGGTCCATGTCCTCCATGGTGGCGAAGGGGCTAGAGCCCCTCCGAGATTGGATCTCTCTCTTTGTTTTCCTTCTGTTTCTGCGCTCCTAGATTCTAGCCTTTCACCGTTTCTTAAATATCCGTAGATCCGTAAATCCGATCGGGCTGAAATTATGAGGGGATCTTTATACAAATATTAGCTTTCTTGCAGCCAAAGGACAGATCCAACCGACCTAAGGGGTTGCCACAAGCCTGCCAGGCGCGGCCAGGGGGGTGGGCCGCGCCTAGCAGGCTTGCCACCTCCTCGGGCATTGTCTCGCATTGATTCTTTTCCGCAAAAATCACATATATTCCAAAAAAATCTTCATAAGTTTTTATCGCATTTGGACTTCGTTTGGTATGGACATTCTGCGAAACAAAAAAACATGCAACAAACAGGAACTGGCACTGGGCACTGGATCAATATGTTAGTCCCAAAAATAGTATAAAAAGTTGCCAAAAGTATATGAAAGTTGTAGAATATTGGCATGAAACAATCAAAAATTATAGATATGATGGAGACGTATCAATCAACAACAGTCCTTCTCCTGATAGCATAGGGACCAACAACTATCCACTTCCTGAGCCCTTGATCCTTCATCTCGTTCATGTTCTCAGCCACATGATGATCATCATTGTGCTCTAGCAAATGAGGTCTCAGCTTCCTCAAACAACAATCTCTTCATCTTCTGTAGTAGCTTCCTTGGAGGTTGTACCTTTGTAATTGTTAGCTGCTGGAATGTCTCTTGTGGTTTTGTTGGGCTTGGTGGTAGCTGTCTTCTTGACCTTGGGAGCAAAAGGTTTAGCCCTAGATGCAGGCTTGCTTGGTATAGCATCTGTCATGAGTTTCCTTTTATTTGAAGGAGGTGGGTTGGCAGCAGGTTCTTCCTCTTATTCTTCCTCACTCTGCTTAGATGCCCTAACCATGGAGGTTTGTCTTCTAGACACATAAACAGTTATTTTCCTCTCTATCTTGTTTGCGGGCTTCTTAGCCGTGGACTTTGTTTGCTTGGAGGAGGTAGGAGACTGATGGGTTATTTCTCCCCATTTAGCTGATTCAGGAGCTCTCATTGCATCTGTGCTGGCATGCTCCTTCCTTATAGGCCTCCTGGATGAAGTGACCTCTTCAGTATTTTTCTTAGCAATAGCTTTTTCCTTCTTTTGTTGCTACTTCTTGGCTATCACCTCATCAGGCACAAAATCAGCATCTTCCTCATCTGAGTTGAGCTTCCTCCTGGCCCTGGTGGATTCCTTGGGTAAGCCATGAGAACTGGGAGTGTCTGGGTCCTCTAAAGAGCTGGCGTTAGGACTAGTGCCTCCATCAAGTTCTTCACTAGGCTCTCTGAACTCATTCTAGCTATCCCCTGAAGTTGACATGTTGCACTGACAAACTGCGCCTGTGAATTGATATAGAGGAGTGGAAATATTATTAGCACCAAACACAGCCATTTTGCAAAATTTGAACTCAAAATCTCAGTCTTAGGTTTCTGCGGTATGGGTTTCGGTTCCACCGAGTTTTAGTTTTCGGAGGCTCCGAGACACACGTTCTTCTTAACAAAATCTTGGTCACCCTTTTCAGTTCTACAAAGGTAACTAGGTCTCACTGAGAATGTTCTCACAAACCCTAAAACCCGAATCGATGACACCAATTCGTTTTCACTCGGTGAATCCGAGACACATATGGCGGAAACCTAAACCTAAAACAATGTGTCCGCTTGTTCTATCAGAACTTTCTCGTGGATGGGTGTGTTGCAATTAGTGGCATGGAGAGGAACTTGACCTATTGCACAAGATTTGGATCTTGGATCACAAAAGGTGTCGAGATCTTACCCTAATTCGGTGAAGACCTCGTGGCAACGACCGGGAGGAGCAACGCCGGGGAGGATTACCATTGACGGCGGCGGACTCCGGTGGCAAGGGAGCACGGGAGACAAGGTAGACGTACTTAGACTTCGAGCGCGTCGACAGTGGGGTGTGAAAGCGATGATTGAAGATTTTAATTTCAACGGTCGGGTCCGCTGGATATATATACCCATCTTCTATTGGTGATACTGACCCAAAAAATTTGGTTCCTCCGAGATGCCTAACTACGCGAGGACAGAGCAACTCGGTGACGCCGAGATTTTAAGATTGGTGGTACCGAGATTCAAAACCTAGATCAAGCCTAGTGCTTCGGTGAAATCTAATTTTTGGAGTTGGTTACACTGAGTGGCACATGGGAGGTTTTGGAATTCATCCCTTGTCGAAACGGAACTTCGAGTGCTCCTCACACAAAGGGTCCGAAAAGTGATTGCTCAAATTTTATGATGTGGCATGAATAGAATTTGAGACGAGAAAGCATAGATAGCTATAGGGGTACTTACGCATTCTTGTACATCCAATTGGCCAAAAAATGAAAGCCAAATAACAAAAATTGGATTTCCTCGAATGAGCAAAATATGCAGACCAGCATGCTCACACATAAAGATGTCAAATGAAATATGGCAAACATGCACAACCACTATAGTATCTACCAAGCACTTTGACGATGACAAAGTCACATGTATATGACTACATTGACTTAGGGGCCAAGTAAGAATACTTGATCATAGGTCATACTCATCGTTTAATATCAAGTGGGGTTGCCACTTTTACATGAATCTTTTAATGTGTTCACATCATAAGAGATGCTTTGACTCATGTCTTAGAGTAAAGATCCCCCTTGATGTGATATCCCCCCTAAGAGAGACAAACTGACCTTGGGTTTTGTCATTGAAGACTTAATGTAGGTGTTGTAGTAGTGGATGTTCATAGTTGATGAAGATCAACTTGAGTTGGGAGCAATCCTTGCTGTTTTGTACTCATCTTACCTACATGGGTTAGTCCCACACAAGGAACAAATACAAGGATATCTATGGACATGGAGTGAAACATATGAGAGATGATGTCCATTGATACATTAATTACCTTGTCCCTTGCTTACCCTCGAGGGAATGTGTGACCGCTTGAACTATTTCATAAGGTTGGAGTTGATTGCAAATAGTTCCTTCCAAAACGAATGTGAGTGAATTTTGTTGGCAGAGTCACCCCTCAAGAAGTTCTCTAGTTCTTCTTCTTGGAGACCCACATCAACTTGATGTGTATCCTCGGAGTTGAAGTAGTGCTTGATGAAGTAGAGCTTGTAGTGTCCTTGGGAACCCACTTTACCAAGGCTTGGGTTTCTTCTTCAAATGAGTCAATCTCTTATTGAAGCTTGTCCTTGCCCTTGAGCTTGTGGTCTTGTGGTGGAAGGTCATCTTGGGCATTTTTTCCCTTGGGGAGAGTAGGGTCATACTTCTCCTTTTGGGGAACAAACTTTGTCTTGGGTTATTGACCTTCTTCCCATTCAACTCCATTGGCGTTGAAGTAGCCAATGCCTTGGTTCTTCCGGTGCCATCCTTGCTTGAGTACAATCTCCTCAAATTGCTTACTTCCGGCAAGACTCTTGTAGACACATTTTTCTATAATTCCTTTCAATAACTCATTTTCTTTCTCAAGTGTGACTTGGCTAAGAGAATCATTAGTGGAATCAATAGAACTACTAGAAGCAACATCATTAGATTTAGCATGTTTATTGTTGCCACCGGATAAAGAACCTTTCTTTCCGTTGTTAGTAGTTTGCTTAGGTTTAACTTGTGGAACAAAAGTAGACAAGAGTAATCCTTTGGCTAGATAAGAAGAACTCTTCTTTCGAAGATCATCATTGATAGCTTTAAGAATCTCATGTTCTTGTACTAAATTTAGCTTCTTGAAGAGTAACTTCTCATGAGTTCTTACAAGCTCTCTATGATCTTCTGGAATAGATTTATGAGCTAACTTAAGAGTGTTTAATTCCTTAGTTAGACACTCAATCTCCTTCTTATCATCATCACATGACTAATCTTAACTAGCGTGATTATTATCAAGTTCATTTTGACTAATATCACTAATTTTATCAAAGAGCAAGTCATCTTCTCCAAGTAAGTCATCCTCATAACTACCAAAGTCAAAGTATTCGGGATGTGATACCTTGGGGCATTTAGCCATGAAGCAACTTCTGCTTCCTTCATTTGGCAAATCAAATATGTCATAGGAATTGGAGCATACGAGTGCTAGTCCGACAACACCTTCATCTTGACTATAGTCGGTGTTGGAGTGGTAGCTTCTTCCGGGTTCATTATCGGATTTGGAGCCGGAAACCCATTCAGCAACATGAGCTTGATGTCTTCTTATTGTGTACCTCTTGGTGTACTTGTCCTTCTTGTCCAAGTCCTTGCTTCTCCAGGAGGGTCTTCATTCATAGTGATATCTCTATGAGGTGACTCATCACTTGAGCCTTTTCTTCTAGGTGACTCTTCTCTTATTTTGTGGGGGATGTGCACTCATTGGAGTAGTGTCTGAGCCTTCCAAAATTGTAAAAATTATGATCACGGCTGGATGAACGCTTCTCTTCATATCTTTGGTTGGAGCTTTTCTCTTTGCCTCTATTCTTGTAGAAATTATTGAATTTCTTGACCACGAGGCTTATGTCTTCATTGGTAGCAAGGTTGTTGCCTGACATAGCGGGCGTGTCACTTGAAGCTTTGTATGTACTGCTTCACTTTCTATGAAGCTCTTCTTTGTCTTTGAATGACATTGCTACCTCTTGAGCTTGCGTTGGTTTTCCCTTGAAGAGGAAAGGGTGATGCAGTGAAGTAGATAAGTATTTCCCTCGGTTGTTGAGAACCAAGGTATCAATCCAGTAGGAGGAACAAGCAAGTCACCAATGGATGCACCTACACAAACAATCAAACTCTTGCACCCAACGCTATAAAGGGGTTGTCAATCCCTTCATGATTATTTGCAAGGATTAGATCCATAGAGATAGAAGTAAACGAGTATGGAAAGTAAAAGGTAAAAAAATTGCAGCAAAGTATTTTTGGTATTTTTGGTTTATAGATCTGAAAGTATATTATGGAAAGTAGACCCGGGGGCCATAGGTTTCACTAGAGGCTTCTCTCTCAAAGGAAAATATCATGGTGGGTAAACAAATCACTATCAAGCAATTGATAGAAAAGCGAACAATCATGTAGTTATCCAAGGCAATAATCATGCATATAGGCATCGCGTTCGTGACAAGTAGACCAAAACGGTTCTGCATCTTCTACTATTACTCCACATATCGACCGACTCATGCCTGCATCTAGAGTATTAAGTTCGTGAAGAATAGAGTAACGCATTAAGAAAGATGACATGATGTAGAGGGATAAACTCAAGCAATATGATGAAAACCCCATCTTGTTACCCTTGATGCCAACAATACAATACATGCCTCGCTACCCCTACTAGGACACTGGGTGAGGACACCACAAGATTGAACCAAAACCAAGCACTTCTCCCATTGCAAGAATTACCAATCTAGTTGGCCAAACCAAACCAATAACACAAAGAGACTTTCAAGGATATAAGATCATGCATATAAGAATTTAGAGAAGATTAAAATAAGATTCATGGATAATCTGAACATAAACTCACAATTCATCGGATCTTGACAAACACACCACAAAAGAAGATTACATCAGATAGATCTCTAAGAAGATCATGAAGAACATGGTATTGAAGATCAAAGAGAGAGAAGAAGCCATCAAGCTACTAGCTATGGACCAGTAGGTCTGTGGTGGACTACTCACGCATCATCGAAGGGGCAATGGGGTTAATGTAGATGCCCTCCGTGATCGAAACCCCCTCCGGCAGATTACAGAAAAGGATCCAAGATTGGATCTCTCGGGAACGGAGGCTTCTGGCGGCAGAAAAGTTTTTGCGTGGCTCTTTCTGATGTTGGGGGAATATATGGGAATTTATAGGACGAAGAATAGGGTTAGGAGGCCTGTCGGGAGACGGTAAGCCTACTAGGCGCGGCTAGGGGGGCGCGCCTACCAGGATTGTGACTCCCTGGCACGTGCCCTGGCATGCACTCCAATCCTAGTGGATTTGTTTCCTTCCATAAAAAATCCTTTCGAAGGTTTTATTCCGTATGGACTCCGTTTAATATTCCATATCTGCAAAACTCAAAAACAAGGAAAAAACAGAAACTAGCACTAGGCTCTAGATTAATAGGTCAGTCCCAAAAATAATATAAATTAACATATTAATCCATATAAAACATCCAAAACAGATAATATAATAGCATGCCATCATCAAAAATTATAGATGCATTGGAGACGTATCAGTATCCCCAAGCTTAATTCCTGCTCGTCCTCGAGTATGTAAATGATAAAAACAGAATTTTTGATGTGGAGTGCTACCTAACATATTTATCCATGTAATATTCTCTATTGTGGCATGAATATTCAGATTCATAAGACTCAAAACAAAAGCTTAATATTGGTATTACAACAATAACATTTCAAGCATACTAGAAAAGCAATTGTATCTCTTCAAAATATAATGGCAAAAGAAAGTTATCCCTACAATATCATATGGTCTGGCTATGCTCCATCTTCCCCACACAAAGTATTTAAAATCATGCACAGCCCCGATGACAAGTCAAGCAATTGTTCTCACACCTTTATTTTCTCAAACTTATTTAACTCTCACGCAATACATGAGCGTGAGCCATGGACACAACACTATAGGTGGAATAGAATATGGTGGAGGTTGTCAAGGAAAGGGAGAAGATAGTCTCACATCAACTAGGCGTATCAACAGGCTATGGAGATGTCCATTAATAGATATCAATGCGAGTGAGTAGGGATTGCCATGACGGAGGTACTAGAGCTATAAGTGTATGAAAGCTCAAGAGAAAACTAAGTGGGGGTGCATCATGAGGAAAAATTCCACTAGTTTATATGAAAGTGACAAAATACGAGACTGTCTATCATGAAGATCATGGTGCTACTTTGAAGCACAAGTGTGGAAAAAGATAGTAGCAATGTCCCTTCTCTATTTTCTCTAAAAAAAATTGTGTGGGCATCTCAGGCCTCTTTTATTATAAATTTTTTTATTTGGGCTTCGCTGGCCTCTTTTATTTTTTTCATAAAGTCCGGAATCTCATCCCCACTTTTGAGGGAATCGTAGCTTCCATCATCCTTTCCTCACATGGGACATGCTCTAATAATGATAATCATCACACTTTTATTTACTTACAACTCAAAAGAAAATTACAACTCAATACCTATGACAAAATATGACTCTATATGCAATATGGAAGTGATGGTGCAAGTCATAAAAGGAAACGGTGGAAGTTACATGGCAATATATCTCGGAATGGCTATGGAAATGCCATAATAGGTAGGTGTGGTGGTTGTTTTTAGGAAAGATATATGGTGGCTGTTTTGAGTAAGGTATAGGTGGCTATTTTTAGGAAGGTGTTTGTTGTACCGGTGAAAGTTGCATGGTACTAGAGAGGCTAGCAAAGGTGGAAGGTTGAGAGTGCGTATAATTCATGGACTCAACATTAGTCATAAAGAACTCTCATACTTATTGCAAAAGTCTATTAGTCATTGAAGAAAAGTATTAAATGCATGCTCCTAGGGGAGAGGTTGGTAGGATTTAACCATCGCGCGCTCCCGACCCTCACACAAAGGTTGACAATCTATAAATAAATCATGCTCCGACTTTCTTACATAACGGTTCACCACATGTGCGTGCTACGGGAATCACAAACCTTTACACAAGTATTTTTACCGAATCACAATTACTTCCTAACATGAATCTTAACATTACCATCTTTATATCTCAAAACTTTATGCAAGGAATCAAACTTCTCATAAATACTCAATGCGCTTAATATGTATGTTTTTATTATATCCCTTTTGGATGCCTATCATATTAGGACTAAATTCATAACCTAGACCAATTACCATGTTGTTTAGAGACTCTCGAAATAATATAAGTGAGGTACAAGAGTTCAAGTATTTCTACAAAACGCAAACACCACCGTGCTCTAAAAAATATAAGTGAAGCACATAGAGCAAAATTGACTAACTCAAAAGATATACGTAAAGCACATAGAGTATTCTAACAAATTCATGATTCAGCGTGTCTCTCTCAAAAGATGTGTGCATCAAGGATGATTGTGGCAAACTAACAAGCAAATACTCATGTCATACAAGATGCTCCAAGCAAAACACATATCATGTGGTGAATAAAAATATATCCTCAATTAAATTTACCAATCGATTGAAGACGAAAGAGGGGATGCCTTCCGGGGCGTCCCCAAGCTTAGGCTCTTTGTTATCCTTGAATATCACTTGGGGTTCCTTTGGCATCCCCAAGCTTAGGCTCTTGCCACTCCTTATTCCATAGTCCATCAAATCTTTACCCAAAACTCGAAAACTTCACAACACAAAACTTAACAGAAAACTCATGAGATCCGTTAGTATAAGAAAATAAATCACCACTTTAGGTAATGTTGTGAACTCATTCTTTATTTATATTGGTGTTATACCTACTATTTTATAACTTCTCCATGGTTCATACCCCATGATACAACCCACAGATTCATCAAAATAGGCAAACAACTCAAAGAAAACAGAATCTAACAAAAACAGAACAGACTATAGCAATCTGAAAACTCGTATACTTCTGTAACACAAAAACATTCTGAAATATTAGGAAAACCTAAGATATTTATATATCAATATTGTGTAAAAAAATTCAGACTCATTCGATGCTGTGAAAAATTTAGAAAATTCTTGGACTGAGCGAAGAAGTTTCTGTTTTTCAACAAGATCAAATCAACAACTACCATAGATCACCCCAAAGGTTTTACTTGGCTCAAAAACTAATTGAAACACCAAAACGCAATTACTATAGAAGTAATAATGTGGGAAACAATCAAAAACATAAGCAAAATAGAACATAAAAATAGAATTGGGTTGCCTCCCAACAACCGCATTTCTTTAAAGCCTTTTAGCTAGGCATGATGATTTCAATGATGCTCACATAAAAAGTACTAATTGAAACATGCAAGAGAGCATCATGAATATCATGACAAGCACATTTAAGTCTAACCCACTTCCTATGCATAGGGGTTTTGTGAGCAAACAATTTATGGGAGCAAGAATCAACTACCATAGGAAGGCAAAACAAGCATAACTTCAAAACTTTGAACACATAGAGAAGAAACTTGATATTATTGAAATTCCTACAAGCATATGTTCCTCCCTCTTAATAATTTTCAGTAGCATCATGAAGGAATTTCACAATATAACTATCAAATAAAGCATTATTTCCATCATCAATTATAGCAAACGTGTCATCATCAAAACTTGGGGAACAAAGAATATCATATTCATCAAGCATAGCATCCCCAAGCTTGTGGTTTTGCATATCATTAGCATCATGGATATTCAAAGAATTCATACTAACAACATGGCAATCATGTTTTTTCACTCAGGGAGATATCATGAATCACCTTATAATTTTCTTGTTTCAACACTTCATCCAAATTTTCATGATTTTCAAGCAAAACTTCATAGAGATAATCAAGTGCGCTCAACTCACTAGCAATTGGTTCATCATAATTTGGTCTTTTGAAAAGATTAGCAAGTGGATGAGGATCCATATCAATAGATTTAGGCAAGCGAAGATGCAAGCAAATAGAAGGCACATGGCAACAAAAGCAGACATAACAACAAGAAGGTGAACGGAAGAAGGGCGAATTAAAAGGAAAATCTTTTGGATATTTTCTGAAAATCGTTGTAGAAGTGGGGGAGAGTAAAAGGAGAGGAAAATGGCAAATAATGTAAATGCAAGAGATGAGTTTCTGATGGGTACTTGGTAGGCTTGATGTGTATCCCCTGCCCCCCCCCCCCCCCCGACAACGGTGCCAGAAATTGGCAAGTTGACGGGAGAGATCTTTTCTTGACTTGCTATGTATCCTCCCCCGGCAACGGCACCAAAAATCCTTCTTGCTACCTCTTGAGCTTGCGTTGGTTTTCCCTTGAAGAGGAAAGGGTGATGCGGCGAAGTAGATAAGTGTTTCCCTTAGTTGTTGAGAACCAAGGTATCAATCCAGTAGGAGGAACAAGCAAGTCACCAATGGATGCACCTACACAAACAACCAAACTCTTGCACCCAACGCTATAAAGGGGTTGTCAATCCTTTCACGATTATTTGCAAGGATTAGATCCGATAGAGATAGATGTAAACGAGTATGAAAAGTAAAAGGCAAACAAATTGCAGCAAAGTATTTTTGGTATTTTTGGTTTATAGATCTGAAAGTATATTATGGAAAGTAGACCCGGGGGCCATAGGTTTCACTAGAGGCTTCTCTCTCAAAGGAAAATATCATGGTGGGTAAACAAATCACTATCAAGCAATTGATAGAAAAGCGAACAATCATGTAGTTATCCAAGGCAATAATCATGCATATAGGCATCGCGTTCGTGACAAGTAGACCAAAACGGTTCTGCATCTTCTACTATTACTCCACATATCGACCGACTCATGCCTGCATCTAGAGTATTAAGTTCGTGAAGAATAGAGTAACGCATTAAGAAAGATGACATGATGTAGAGGGATAAACTCAAGCAATATGATGAAAACCCCATCTTGTTACCCTTGATGCCAACAATACAATACATGCCTCGCTACCCCTACTAGGACACTGGGTGAGGACACCACAAGATTGAACCAAAACCAAGCACTTCTCCCATTGCAAGAATTACCAATCTAGTTGGCCAAACCAAACCAATAACACAAAGAGACTTGCAAGGATATAAGATCATGCATATAAGAATTTAGAGAAGATTAAAATAAGATTCATGGATAATCTGAACATAAACTCACATTTCATCGGATCTTGACAAACACACCACAAAAGAAGATTACATCAGATAGATCTCTAAGAAGATCATGAAGAACATGTATTGAAGATCAAAGAGAGAGAAGAAGCCATCTAGCTACTAGCTATGGACCCATAGGTCTGTGGTGGACTACTCACACATCATCGGAGGGGCAATGGGGTTGATGTAGATGCCCCCTGTGATCGAAACCCCCTCTGACAGATTACCGGAAAAGGCTCCAAGATTGGATCTCCCGGAAATGGAGGCTTCTGGCGGCAGAAAAATATTTGCGTGGCTCTTTCTGATGTTGGGGGAATAGGGTTAGGAGGCCTGCCGGGAGACGGCAAGCCTGCTAGGCACGGCCAGGGGGAGCCCACGCCTACCAGACTTGTGACTCCCTGGCAGGTGCCCTAGCGTGCATTCCAAGCCTGGTTGATTTGTTTCCTTCCAGAAAAATTCCTTCCGAAGGTATTATACCGTTCGGACTCCGTTTAATATTCCATATTGGCAAAACTCAAAAAAAGGAAAAAACAGAAACTGACACTAGTCTCTAGATTAACAGGTTAGTCCCAAAAATAATATAAAATAGCATATTAATGCATATAAGACATCCAAAACAGATAATATTAGCATGTCATCATCAAAAATTATAGATACGTTGGATACGTATCAGACATCTCATGAACAACAATCCTTCCAATGACTTCGTAAGCTTGAGATCTTTGCAGTTTGGCATCATTTGGATCATTGTGCACGCATGTCGTACTTTCCATCCAAGGCTCTAAGGATATTCTTGATGATGAATTTGTCGGTCATCTCTTCGCTTCCTAAGCCAGCAATCTCATTTGTGATGAGAGCAAGACTAGAGTACATTTCTGCGACTCCTTCATCATCCTTCATCTTGAACTTGTCAAGTTGACTTTGTAGCACATCCAACTTAGATTCCCTGATGGATTTGGTACCTTCGTGCATATCAACCAAAGTATCCCAAATTTACTCTGGATTCTCAAGACGGCTAATCTTGTTGAACTCTTTGGGGCATAGTCAGTTGGATAGAATGTTGTGTGCTTAAGCGTTGTATTGCAACATTGGTTTCATGATCCACTTTGGGGCATAGGCCATTTCTTCCGTGGTTGCTTCACGATCCACTTGGTTTCATGATGTCTATTTTCTTTCTTTTATTTTTGCAAGGAGACATGGACGTGCTTCGCGATATGCTTTTGTTTCACGAAGAAAGCAAATAAACATAGGGCTATCATGGAAATTTTCAAGGACAAGCGAGTGTAGGGGCACTCACTTGTCAAGTCCTGATGTCTGCTCGTTTTGCTTCATGATTTGCACAGTAGTTCAATCCCGCATGAGAGCATAGTAAATTTTAAGTTTCAACATTTGAACCCTACTTTTTTCATCTGAAATGCCAAAATTTAACAAATTTCAGAGATATAATTTTAAGCAATTTTTTCTATCAGCCGTAGACACAAAATAATGGATTCTTATTCGTCGCCCATACTACGTTTCAAGCAGTGAAACTTAACATATTTTTTCAAAACTCATTCAAATATATTTAAAATGGATTTTATTTGAAAACATTGGTCACGAGAAATACGAATATGAAAACATAACTTAATTTGAAAATTCATTTAGAAAATGTAAAACTTTGAAATCGGAAGCCAAAATAAAAGGCGGTACCAAAGATATGAGTGCCTCCACACTTGGGTGCCACAAATCCTTGCTTAGAGCTATCGTGTCATTCTGTGATATTGCCAATTCGTGACTAAAATGCAACTAACAGGTATCATATTATGCACATGACTTTTGTATTTTCGAAGGTAGATAACCAAACAACAAAATATCTTCGAAACGAGTTACGCCAAGCAAAACGATTAGTACCACCTCACAAGAAAAATAGAAAAATGATTGCCATCGTAAAAGGCTATAATCTAAATACTACTACTACTATACATGGAGGTTGGAACTCCTTTATAATGTTGGAATCATACCATGCCCTGACAAGGTTCAGTTGAGGGCAATTAGAAAATATGAAAATTTTGGAGGGGCTAAACATACTATTTCTTCTAGGCTATGCTATTCCAGAAAAAATGCAGTAATTTAACCAAACTCGCCAATGATACAATGATCTCTCCAATAAATCCAATCATGGCCTTTATCCTCCAATCCTCCATGTGATGCAAAGCAGTGGCGAATCCATCGGGAAGGCTTCAGCCTACCCTTCAAATTCACATTTTTTACTACTAGGATTCATAATTTTTCGTACGGCCCAGCCCTAAAAAACTGGCTGAGCAGCTAGCCCATCTAAGCAAAGAAGGGTGACTAACCATCCAGCCACCATGCATATGAGCAGGTAGGCACCTCGCATGCGCACGGGCAGCAAACCTAGCCGTCGGACGCCGCCTCCCCGCCATCATCAACCGAGGAAGTCCGCCAGCGAGGGAGCCGGGCTGCCGCTGGCGGGCAGCTCATTGGCGTCGACGCCAAGGGTGGCAGGGCCCTCTGCAGGGCCGACTCCGTCGTCGCCCATCGCTCGACTTCTGTGGCTCTGCTGTCGTCCAACAGGAGGCTCGGTCCATGACGCAGGTAGTTTTATTCTCACTGTTTTGACACTTTGTAGTTTCTTAGTACAATCAGTAGCTCGGTTGACGAGACCAACTATCCCACTTCATATGAGAATACTAACAGCTCCCCCAACTGATGAGAGCACAAACCAACCACCACCACCAAAACAATAACTAGTAGAAAACAGGGCATTGGTTCAGGCCGGGTCAGCCTATTAGTCCCGGTTCAGTGACGAACCGGGACCACTGGGGCAATGGTCCTGGTTCGTGACACCAGGGGGTCGGCGGGTCACATGGGGCATTGGTCCCGATTCGTCTGGAACCTTTGGTCCCGGTTCCAGACACGAACCGGGACCAATGTGCCTCGCTCCTAGCCCACAACCATTGGTGCCTCGCTCCTGGTCCAGGTCTTGAGTGTGTGCACTACGGCTGCTAGTTCCAAATCATGGGTGGCATAATTCAACTCATGAGGTCGTAGTTGTCTGGATCCATAAGCTACAACCTTTCCATCTTGCATGAGTACTCCTCCAAGTCCTTGACGTGAAGCATCACAATAAACCTGGAAGTCCTTCCGAATATTGGGCAAAATCAACACTGGGGCTGTGACCAAACGTTTCTTCGACTCCTGGAAACTGGCTTCACATTCCTCAGTCCAAATATACTTAGATTCTTTCTTCAACAACTCTGTCATGGGCTTGGCAATCTTTGAGAAATTCTCAATGAACCTCCGGTAATATCCGGCAAGTCCGAGGAAACTGCGGATCTCCTTAACTGAAGTGGGTGACTTCCACTCAGTGACGGCTTCAACCTTAGCGGGGTCTACGGCTATTCCTTCTCTGGAAATAACATGTCCAAGGAATCCGACTTCCGTCAGCCAAAATTCACATTTGCTGAACTTGGCATATAACGGATGTTCTCTCAGTTTCTCCAGAACTAAACGCAGATGTTCCTTATGTTCTTCCTCGTTCTTGGAGAATATCAAAGTGTCATTGATGAACACCACGACAAACTTGTCCAAATATTCCATAAACACTTTGTTCATCAAATTCATGAAGTAGGCAGGAGCATTAGTCAAACCAAAGGACATGACAGTATACTCATACAAGCCATACCTTGTGGTGAAAGCTGTTTTGGGTATATCCTGTTCACGAATCTTCAGTTGATGATACCCTGATCGAAGATCGATCTTAGAGAATACTTTTGTGCCTACTAGCTGATCAAACAAATCATTAATCATCGGTAGGGGATACTTGTTCTTGATAGTCACCTCGTTCAAGGCACGATAGTCAACTACCATTCTCAAAGTTTTATCCTTCTTCTCCACCAAAAGAACTGGGGCTCCCCAAGGTGAAGAACTTGGGCGTATATAACCTTTGTCCAATAATTCCTTAATCTGCTTCTTGATTTCCAACAGATCATTTGCGGGCATCCGATAGGGTCTCTTGGAAATTGGTGTTGTCCCTGGCTGTAGCTCTATTAGGAACTCAATTTCCCTATCTGGTGGCATTCCTGGTAATTCTTCCGGAAATACATCCAGAAAGTCTTTTACCACAGGTACTTCCTCCTGAACAACTCCTGGGAGGGCATTTAACCTAGCACTCATACGTGTGCCTCGGGATACATACTTAATCCTCTTGTTCTCCGGGGTGGTGAGTGAAACAGACTTGCTGAGGCAATCAAGATTTCCTTCATACTTGGTCATCCAATCCATGCCTAGGATTACATCCAATCCCTGGGATTCTAAGACGATGAGGTCGGTGGGAAAAACATGGTTTCCTATATTGAGTTTCAAAGCATGGCATCCTATCCCTGCCATCATCATACCTCCTCGGGAACTGACCTTAATGGGCTGACTAAGGGTTTTGGTGGGCAAACCATACTTATCCACAACTACCCTTGATATGAATGAATGAGTTGCACCGGAATCAAAAAGTACTGTAACTGGACGTGAATGCAATAAAAACTTACCAACCACAGTCTCGGGTTGATCATAGACTTCTTCCACGTCAAGGTGGTTCACCTGGGCACGAGGAAAAGGGTTTGGCTTCTTGGCTGCGGAGTTGCCGTTTCCATTTCCCTGCTTGTTCTAGGGACACTCAGTAGCATAGTGCCCTGTCTTCTGGCACTTGAAACAGGTGATGTGACTCAGATCCTTCTGAGTAGGAACGTGACGGTGCTGATTGTTGTTCCCATTGTCAGTCTTGAAGTTGCCATGGTTGGGACGGGCATTCCCATTTCCTCCATGGTTGTGGCTTCCATGGTTGTGCACAGCATGAGTGTGTCTTCCAAACTAACCGGTCCCTGATCCGGTATTCCCTGAGTACGGGGAGTAGCGGGGCTTATGATGAGCTCCAGAGTTAAACTTCCCCTGAGTGTACTTCCTCTTGCGGTTCTCAATTTGCTGCTGTTTACCTTCCAGAATGAGTGCCTTATCCACCAGCTCTTGGTAGTTGTTGAAATTAGCCACTACCAGCTGCATGCTCAACTCATCGTTGAGTCCTTCCAGAAATTTCTCTTGCTTGGCCGCATCATCAGCCACGTCTCCTGGTGCATAACGTGCCAATGTGTTGAACTCTTCCACATATTGGGCCACGGAGCGATTACCCTGGCGCAAGTTGCGAAACTCGCGCTTCTTCAGACTCATGGCTCCAGCTGAGACATGAGCGGTGCGAAAAGCTTGCTGGAACTGCTCCCAAGTTACATCAGCAATAGGATATGTGGTGATGTAATTCTCCCACCATGAAGCTGCTGGTCCTTCAAGTTGTTGTGCGGCAAATCGCACCTTCTCAGCATCAGTACATCCAGCGGTGACAAGTTCTCTCTCCATCTTACGGAGCCAGTCATCTGCCACAATGGGCTCAGTGTTGCTGGAGAAAGTTGGAGGATTCAACCTCAGAAAACGGGTGAGATTGTCAGTCTGGGGTGGATAGTGGTTGTTCTGGTTGTTGGTCTGATTCTGGATCAATAACTGCATCAGTGCATTCTGCTGGTGAAGGAGTTGCGTGAGTTCCGGCGGGAAAGTGAAGTCGGTCTCACGTCATGGAGGCATCTTGCTGTTTTCAGAGGGGTGAGAATTAGAATAGAACAAGGGCCTAAAAGAATTCACTACCCTTATGCAATGCAACAAACATATCACACCAAACACTCATTCATTTATTCAATCAATGTCAAACATCGGGAATACAAGTCTCAATCAAACTACACATCGACCTACGCTCTTAACGTTGAAACTAAAAGATACATGGAGGGCATAACTAAAGTTATTCCTCAGAAGTACATGGTGACTGAGTCTCCTCCAATGGTGCTCTCCTCATAGTCATCATCGTCGCTGATGAAAGGAGCCAAGTCTCCCTCAGGATGAAGATTTTCACCCATGTCCATATGTTCCTCCAGAGTGGCGATGCGAGTATTCAGCTTGTCGATCCTCACTAAGAAATCCTTCACCTCATACTCATGCCCGTACTCGGCTTCCCGTAAGTCATCTTCAAGGTCAATCTCGCGGTTCATCAGATTCTTGATTGTCTTCGTATCAGCACGAACTCGATGCTCCAGAGTCCTGATGTGAGTCTCCAGGGTCTGGATATAGGAAATAGTGGTGTCTGTAGTGGGAGGAGTTATGATGTTTCCATGGACATCCCTGCGACAAACCACGCTGAGTCCTGGTGAAATGGTTCCACCTCTGTATTCCTCCTGAATACGTCCAAGGGCACGATGAATGGCCATGTCTCTTCCAAGTATCCAGCTGGGTGCTACGAACTTGAAGTCGATGGGTTTCTTCCGATTCCCAAAGGTCTTCCCTGGGATGTGCACCTCGATCCTGTAGCGTCCATCTTGGGGAAATGACATGATAGGAGTCCCGGTGATGCTCGGCAAAGCAATCCTTACGTCCTTGACGATCCTCATCAGCTCCTTACCAAAGGGCATCGTTGCGTCAGGCTGGCAAAACTCCGTGATCAACACTGGGATGAAGGTGGCCATCTATAAATTTTTAAATAATCGGAGAGAAATCAGAAATGAGTAGATGAGAGTATAAGAATTTTAAAGACAAAGAGATACAATCCTAAGGCTTTCCAGTCCTAGAGGTTACGTCCTACGGTCAGCGTGTGCTCTGATACCATTTCTGTAGCGACCCGACCTGAAAGGTCGAATCTCCGGTGTTTCTGTACCATCCCAAGATCATGCTGGTACACACACGGTACATCAATGTATATATCAAAGGGAAATCACACAGCATTATATTAATCGAATCTCATATCGAGTCCTTTATTACAATAATCATTACAATAAAGTGGCTGAAGGCCAACTCATGAGAATATCTAAATCTTGCGGAAGCGTCGAAGGTAGATGAGTCCATCTGACTCCAAGGGCATCTCACTGAGCATAGAACGCGTCCTCACTCCTGGTCGGAAAAGTACTCTGCAACATGATACGTTGCAGCCATGTAGGTCAGCATATGGAATATGCCGGCAAAGTCACAAGAGAGGGGTGAAAAGATAATCATCTAATCTATATGCAAATATGGCACGTGGGGTGGTAAGTTTTTGCGTAAAGCCAAGTTTTTCCTACATCAAGGGAGGGGTTAAGCAAAATATTACTAAGTTTATTGATTAATGAGATGGTTCCACCAACCACTTCTCATTCCCAATTTGAATATACCCACATCCTCATTATTAATTGTGTTGAGAGTTCCGGAAGTTTCAATTCCTTTGGCTCAAGTCGTCCATGACCGTGGACACGGCTAATCGATTAGGTTTTGAATACTCTGCAGAGTTTTGCACACGTTCCCCACAAGATTTGGTCGCCTCCGTTTGATTTCTCGCACTTCAGGGTGTTTGAGAAACGGATGACCAAAACATGGTCTTCCAAAGGGTTTCCCTGCGACTCTGTCGGTGCCCATCCTTTCCTACCGTTCTTCTACCTCTCGTAGCACCGCCTGTCCAGGGTCACCACGATATCCAACCAAGCCAGAGCCCATAATGACTTGTGGCTGTGCAGGTAAGCCTTGGGTTTTAAAGCATCCATCCATCTCTTTGTGCCTGGGTGGACCTTTCCGCGTGAATACTGGCCATCTCCAGCATCACCTAGGCAAATCCACTGGTTTCTCCAGGGTGCCGTTCAACCATCATCCACCCAAAGGTATGTTGAAAACTTGGAGTCTTGAATCTTGATCATTATGTAGGTCTTGAAATTATTAACTCTCTCAACTCTCATGAATCACACAACCAACCCCGTCTACTAATAGCATAGCAAAAGGTAAAACAACGTTTCCCGGGGCCAATGTGTCAAAGAGGTTGAGGGGGGGTACCTACCACATGATACTACTACAATGTAACCAAGTTTCCAACTAACCTATCTTGCATGCAATTGGGGAGATGGTAGAACTAATGCATATAAAACATGGGTAAACATGGTCAAAGTGACTTGCCTGATTGATGATCTTCGTACGTGAGTGACTCTAAGTAACAAGCTTTGCACTCCGGATAATCTAACGAAACAAACAAGCACTCAAATAAGTATACAACAAAATAACAACTCATAACATCAACCAAGAACTAGTAAACAATCAAGACAAAACAATGCACAAATCTCAAGTAAGAAAACACACAAAGTTTTGTTTACTAGGAGGTGATTGATAAAACACTACTATCTTAATAAAACTATTTTGAATCTAAGTTTGTTGAGAAAACTTTCGTAAAGTTTGTAAAAGTTTTGATAAACACAAAATGGAACAAATATAGTTTTACTAACAAGAGAGCAAAACAAAACTATTACTAACTAGTTGTTTTAATCAAATTAACCTATTTGAAAAGAAGTTGTGATTCCTATGTTAAATAAAATTAAACTAAGCAAATTTATATTTTTATTAACAGTGAGTGAAAACACTAAATGTTTATTAACAGAACCTAATAAACAAATGAAACCAAATCTAAACTTAAACTAATTAAAACTAAGTATATAAAACTATATTATAATACTAGGCAGATTCTGTTTTTTTTGTTAAAACATTAATCAAATATATCATAAATAACTACAAACTAAGCATGAAGGTAGTCCTAACTAATACCAAACAGTAGCAAAAAGATTCATGTCAAAATCTATTTTCAAACTCTAGTTATACAGATTTGAAGATTTTAAGCAAATTTGATTCAATTCAAATTTTATAGTTCAAATTTGAAATTTAAAAGTACAGGGTGAAACTACATGAAAAATGTGAGCTATTGCAAAAAGAATCAACTCAAAACACTAAATATATTAAAAGATATAGTTAAAACAAATTTTGAAATCATTCTGTTAATTAAAACAAAAACAGAAAAGAAACCTGACTTGCAACGGCCAGGGGGCTACGTGGCGCTGTCCGATTGGCTAAGGGGGTTGTGCGCGAGAGGGTTACGGGCGAGCGACCGGTCCATAAAGGAAAACGGTTCGGATTTAAATCCGTTCTAATCTGGACCGTGGGTTTTGGATCGGAGGGGTGGGAGTGCTCACGGGGTAAAGTCGCCGGCGTCGGGGGGGGTTCTCCGGTGGATCCGAAGGCGGCGAAGTCGACGGCGTGGTGCTCCAATGGTCGGGGAAGACAGTGGAGTGGTCCGGGCGACGGCGATGGGTCTCCGGAGTCGAAAGGTGAGGTCGGTTGGGCGAGAGGTGGTCGGAATTGGTGGCTACGGTCGACGGGAGATCCGGTGGGGGTGGCTACTCCGGCGTGCAATTGCGGCAGCCTTCCGGCGCGAGAGAGAGGGGGCTCGGGGGGAAATGGATGCGGGGAGTGGCCGGCTACTTATAGGGTGCTCGGGGGTGCGGGGAGTTAAGAGAGGAGAGAGATCCGGGAGGGAAAGAAACGGCCGGCGAGGATCTCCGGCGCGCGCGGGGAAGGAGGGAGATGACCGTTCGGTAGTAACGGTCGGTCGGGGTGGGGTCCAGTGTCAGCGAGAGGAGAGCGTGTCCGTTACGCGCGGTCGGCCGATCGGTAATAAATGCGCGAATAACTGCCCGTGGGCCGGCCCGTTTAATACAGTAACCGTTACCGTTTCCTTTAATAATTTTCCAGAGACATTCAAAAACATTTAAAGCATTCAAATCGTCTCTAAATATAGGGGTATTATATATCAAAATTTACAGAATAATAAATGCTATTTAATGAACATTTTTATTCTGTCATTTGAACACTTTGAAAAAAATAATATTTTCAGAAATTGCCTAATTGTTTTTAAATCCTTTTTGCAAATATTTTCAAAATAACTCCTGGTTATTTTTGTTCAAATAGATCACAATTTGTCCCTGGTGTGGAGTGTCATGTTACTCCTCTCTTATTTTGAACATTTAACCAAAGTTTCCAATAGGTGAAAGCAACATAGGGAAAAGTAGAAAGAGCTTTTCTGGAATTCAGAAGAGGCATTTCAACTAACACATATAATCAAGCAATGATGATGATAGATGCATAGCTATATCATAACATTCCAAAATGGAATTTTGGGATGTTACAACGCTGCTCTGTTTTTTTGGCCGGCGAGGGGAGAGCTTTGTGGTGCTCTAGCTCACCTCCCATGCACATGTGGTGTTTGATGAAATGCCTAAGCCAAACTTAAGCTTTCTCCTTTCGAAGCTCCTTGTCCAAACTCCATTCTCGTCAAGATTTGTCTAGGTTTGGCGGTCCGTCCTGTCCCGTCCCCGTCTTGAAACTGCCATCGATCGCTCATGCATGGTGAGCCTCTTGATCTTATCTTCTTGCTAAAACAATATATACTTACTCGTATGGTTTTTTTACTTTTATTATTGTTCACTTCTCCGGTCATGATATGTTGTAATGGTTTTTAATACACTTTATTATATAATGCATGCATATGAACCGATAATGGATGTACGATGACCGACGCACCTCCGAGTATATTAAGGGCCTGCATAATTTTCTCGAAGCGGCTGAGGCAAACAAGCAGAATGGTTTTATGCCTTGTCCATGTACTGTCTGTGAGAATACGAAGTCTTTCTCCAACTCTAAAACCCTTCACTTCCACCTGCTTCAGAAGGGTTTTATGCCACACTATAATGTTTGGACCAAGCACGGAGAAAGAGGGGTTATGATGGAAGACAACGAAGAAGAAGAGGATAACGACAACTACCCTCCCCCTAAATACGGTGATGCTGCAATGGGGGAAGCTGAAGATCAAGAGGAACTAGACGATGTGCCCGATGATGATCTTCGCTGGGTCATTGTTGATGCACAGAGAGAATGCGAAAGTGAAAGGGAGAAGTTGAAGTTCGATTGCATGTTAGAGGATCACAAAAAAGGGTTGTACCCAAATTGCGAAGATGACAACAAAAAGCTCGGTACCACACTAGAATTGCTGCAATGGAAGGCACACAATGGTGTATCTGACAAGGGATTTAGTTCGCTACTGAAAATAATGAAGAAGAAGCTTCCAAAGGATAACGAATTGCTCGACAATACGTACGCAACAAATAAGGTTCTATGCCCTCTAGGATTGGAGGTGCAGAAGATACATGCATGCCCTAATGACTGCATCCTCTACCGCGGTGAGTACGAGGAACGGAACGCATGCCCGGTATGCGGTGCATTGAGGTATAAGATCAGAAGAGATGACCCTGGTGATGTTGAGGGCTAGCACACCGGGAAGAGGGTTCCTGCCAAGGTGATGTGGTATGCTCCTATAATACCACGGTTGAAACGTCTGTTCAGAAACAAAAAGCATGCCGAGTTGATGCAATGGCACAAAAAAGACCGTAAGAAAGACGGGAAGTTGAGAGCACCCGCTGACGGGTCGCAGTGGAGAAAGATCAAGAGAAAGTGGAGCGACTTTACAGGTGACTCGAGGAACGTATGGTTTGGTTTAAGTGCAGATGGCGATAATCCTTTTGGGGAGCAGAGCAGCCAGCATAGCACATGCCCTATGACTCTATGTATGTATAACCTTCCTCCTTGGTTGTGCATGAAGCGGAAGTTCATCATGATGCCAGTGCTCATCCAAGGCCCTAAGCAACCCGGAAATGACATTGATGTGTACCTAAGGCCATTAGTTGATGAACTTTTACAGCTATGGAATGGAAGAGGTGTATGTGTGTGGGATGAGAACAAACAGGAGGAATTTGACCTACATGCGTTGTTGTTTGTAACCATCAACGATTGGCCTGCTCTCAGTAACCTTTCAGGACAGACAAACAAGGGATACCATGCATGCACACACTGTTTAGATGACACCGACAGTATATATTTGGACAAATTCAGGAAGAATGTGTACCTGGGGCATCGTCGATTTCTTCCGACCAACCATCAATGTCGAAAGAAAGGAAAGCATTTCAAAGGTGAGGCGGATCACCGGAAGAAGCCCGCCCTCCGTACTGGTGATCACATACTTGATATGGTCAATGATTTACATGTGATATTTGGAAAGGGTCTTGGCGGTCTATCTATTCCAAATGACGCTGACAAACGCGCACCCATGTATAAGAAGAAATCTATATTTTGGGACCTACCCTATTGGAAAGACCTAGAGGTCCACTCTACAATCTACGTGATGCATGTGACGAAGAATCTTTGCGTGAACCTGCTAGGCTTCTTGGGAGTGTATGGGAAGACAAGAGATACACCGGAGGCATGGGAAGAACAGCAACGTGTGCATGAAAAATACGGCATGCATCCAAAGCAGTATGAAGGTCCTACCAGCTATGCTCTTACCAAAGAAGAGAAGGAAATCTTCTTTGAATGCCTGCTCAGTATGAAGGTCCCGTCTGGCTTCTCGTCGAATATAAAGGGAATAATAAATATGGCAGAGAAAAAGTTCCAGAACCTAAAGTAATTGCTGCCGGTTGCATTGAGGGGGCTTCTACCGGAAAACGTTCGATTAGCCATTGTGAAGCTATGTGCATTCCTCAATGCAATCTCTTAGAAGGTGATCGATCCAGAAATCCTGCCAAGGTTAAGGAGTGATTTGGTGCAATGTCTTGTTAGTTTCGAGCTGGTGTTCCCACCATCCTTCTTCAATATCATGACGCACGTCCTAGTTCATCTAGTCGACGAGATTGTCGTTCTGGGCCCTGTATTTCTACACAATATGTTCCCCTTTGAGAGGTTCATGGGAGTCTTAAAGAAATATCTTTGTAACCGCGCTAGGCCAGAAGCAAGCATCTCCATGGGCCATCAAACAGAGGATGTCATTGGGTTTTGTGTTGACTTTATTCCTGACCTTAAGAAGATTGGTCTCCCTCAATCGCGGTATGGGGGAGACTGACTGGAAAAGGCACGCTAGGAGCGGACTCAATAATATGTAGGGAGGGGCATTCTTGGTCTCAAGCACACTACATAGTTCTACAGAATTCCACCTTGGTTACCCCGTATGTCGATGAACACAAGAATATTCTGCGCTCCAAACATCCGGAGTAGTGTGACGACTAGATTACATATGAACACATCAGGACTTTCGACGGTTGGTTGCAAACACGTCTCATGGGTGACAACACTGTTTCTGATGAGTTGTACTCGTTGGCCAGGGGACCATCTTCGACTGTATTGACTTACAAAGGGTACGAGATAAATGGGAATACATTTTACACGATCGCCCAAGATGAAAAGAGCACCAACCAAAACAACGGTGTCCGCTTTGATGCAGCAACCAAGAGGGGAAAGGACACATATTATGGTTACATAGTGTACGTATGGGAACTTGACTATGGACATGATTTCAAGGTCCCTTTGTTTTAGTGCAAATGGGTCAATCTGTCAAGAGGCGGGGTACAGGAAGACCCACAGTACGGAATGACAACAGTGGATCTGAACAATCTTGGGTACACAGACAAACCATTCGTCCTAGCCAATGATGTGTCACAGATTTTCTATGTGAAGGACATGTCTACCATACCGAGAAAAAGAAAAGATAAGAAAGCGAATACATCATATGATGAGCCAAAGCGCCACATAGTTCTTTTAGGAAAAAGAGACATCGTGGGATTGGAGGGCAAGACAGACATGTCTGAAGATTATGAAAAGTTTCATGAAATTCCTCCCTTCAAAGTCAAGGCAAACCCAAGCAGCATGTTAAACGATGAAGATTATCCATGGTTACGGCGCAATAAGCAAAGGACACAAGCAAAGAAAAAGTGAAGACTTTCTCTCCACAACTATATCATTGCAGTGACATGTGAAGAAATGAAATGCCTTTTGTAACACATGAGTTTTCGTCCGAAACCCTAATACTTCGAAAGAGATTTTCCGTTTTGTACACGAAGTGCATCCAGTTTTTGCCATAACCCTCTCAACTTTTTATGACATGCTATGTGGGTGAAATGATGATACCATTCCAAATTTCAACCTTTTCAGAGTTCATTTGAAGTGCTTTCCAATTTCAGGGTCATTTAGCTCAAAAAAGTCAGTAAGTGCATGAAAAATACCAAATGAAGTCAGAAAGGGTTGAAAATTGATAATGTGGCTTTCAATGGCGCATTTTGAACACACAAATAGTCTGGAGTTCAAATGAGTTCAAAAAATGAAATCCCTTTGTAATAGATGAGTTTTTGTCCGAAACCCTGATACTTCGAAAGAGATTGTCCATTTTGTACACGAAGTGCATCCATTTTTTGACGTAACCCTCTCAACTTTTTATCACATGCTATGTGGGTGAAATGATGATACCATGCCAACTTTCAACCTTTTCAGAGTTCATTTGAAGTGCTTTTCAATTTCAGGGTCATTTAGCTCAAAAAATCAGTAAGTGCATGAAAATACCAAATGAAGTCAGAAAGGGTTGAAAATTGATGATGTGGCTTTGAATGGTGCATTTTGAACACACAAAAAGTATGGAGTTCAAATAAGTTCAAAAAATGAAATCCCTTTGTAACACATGAGTTTTCGTCCAAAACCGTGATACTTCGAAAGAGATTGTCCATTTTGTACACGAAGTGCATCCAGTTTTTGCCGTATCCCACTAAATTTTTTAGCACATGCTATGTGGGTGAAATGATGATACCATGCCAACTTTCAACCTTTTCAAAGTTCATTTGAAGTGCTTTTCAATTTCAGGGTCATTTAGCTCAAAAAAATCAGTAAGTGCATGAAAAATACCAAATGAAGTCAGAAAGGGTTGAAAATTGATGATGTATCTTTGAATGGTGCATTTTGAACACACAAAAAGTATGGAGTTCAAATAAGTTCAAAAATGAAATCCCTTTGTAACACATGAGTTTTCCTCCGAAACTGTGATACTTCGAAAGAGATTGTCCATCTTGTACACAAAGTGCATCCAGTTTTTGCCGTAACCCACTCAACTTTTTAGCACATGCTATGTGGGTGAAATGATGATACCATGCCAACTTTCAACCTTTTCAGAGTTCGTTTGAAGTGCCTTTTAATTTCTTTCAAAACATCGTGAGAGTGGAGTTAAAAAAAGAATCAGCTAAAAAGCTTTTATAAACCTCTAGTATTTTTGAAACAATAATTATATAAAAATTATGCAACCAAAATTATCAAAGTATTTTTAGTTCAAAACATTAATAGCAAAAACAATATAATGATAAAACACACTGGAAATAAATAGAGCAAAAAATGAAAAAAAATAACATAAAAAATGCCCACCTACTAAGCCACCATGGCCTGCATACGACTAGTAACCCAATATACATGGGCCAGGCCGCAGGCCCACGGGGCAAGTAGGCCCAACAGGCAGAGACAATTAGGCATGCACTGCCTACGGTAAAGAGGAGCTCGAGAAAGTAGGTGTAGACGAGCTTATAAACCACTATGTGCGCTCCTCGCTTGGCGAGGTGGGACTAAACTCCCACCGTGCCAGGAACAGGGATTTGGTCCCGGTTGGTGGCACCAACCGAGACCAACACCCACCTTTAGTCCCGGTTGGTGCCACCAACCAAGACTAATGGTTGGGCTATATAAGCCAGCACTTAGGATTTTCCCCAATTTCTCCCATCGCCGCGCCCTGCCTCCTTGTCGCCGCGCCGTCGACGCCCTCGCCCTGCCCTGCCCCGACGTCGTTCATCACCGCCGTCGTTCGTCACTGCCGTCGCCGTCGCGCTTCTTCCCCGACGCCGCACCCTGCCGTCCCCGTCATCGTCGCCGTCGCCGCGTCGTTCGTCACTACCGTCGCTGTTGCCCTGCCCTCGCCACGCATTGCCCCGACGCCCTTCTTCCCCGACGCCGTTCGTCATTGCCGTCACCGTCGACGTTGTCACCGTCGCTGTTGTCGTCGTCGTGTGCCCCTGCCCTACCCCCGCCGTCGTCGTCGCCGTCATCACCGTCGCCGTGCGCCACTGCCCCGCCCCTGATCAGCCCAGCCATGCCCCTGCCCCGGCCGGTCCCCGCCGTCGCCGGCCGCGCCCCTGCCTCGTCGTCGCCGGCCGCGCCCCTGCCCCGTCGTCGCCCGAGCCCCGTTGTGAGCCGCCACGCCACCCGACTCTTTTTATGTTTATGTTAATGTTCATAGAATTTTTTGGTCAAAAAAATAGATGTGATCATTGTCACACCAAAATGCTATACTTATTTTGGATATGATGAATTTTTTAGTCATGTTCATATGATGTTTTTTTTGTTTATAGAATATTTTTTTGTTCATAGCATTGTTTGGTCCATGTATATATGTATGTGTATGTATGGATGGATGAATGGATGGATGTAACTCTTAAGTTAAAATTTACCCCTCCCTCATAACTTTGACATGAGGAGGGACATGCATGAGAGAGAGGCGGTCCGCTCACCCAACCAACTATCGAGGCCACCCAAACCCTAGAAGAAAGAGCGTCGTTATCGATCTACCCCCTCCCCGATAACTTCGACATGAGGGGGACGTCGGACATGCATGAGTGAGAGAGGCGGTCCGCTCGCCCGACCAACTATCGAGGCCATCCAAACCCTAGAATAAAGAGCGTCATTATCGATCTACCCCGTCCCCGATAACTTCGACATGAGAGGGGACGTCGGACATGCATGAGAGAGAGGTGGTCCGCTCACCTGACCAACTATCGAGGCCACCCAAACCCTAGAAGAAAGAGCGTCGTTGTCGATCTACCCGTCCCTACCCGATAAACTCTCGAGGCCACCCAAACCGGGACTGAAAAAGTGTTGTCGAGGCCACCCCAAACCCTCGAAGTGTTGTCTAGGCCACCCCAAACCCTAGAAGCGTTGTCGAGGCCACCCAAATTTACCAAGTTAAATGAAGAAAACTCCGGTAACATAGATTTATCAAGAATGCCCCCATTATGGATGTGCACAAGTTGATCCAATTTTTTTCTGATCTCATATATATATATATATATATTCTTCTACATGTCACGTTGTCTGTCAAAGTATTGAAGAAATCCTTGGCTTCATCATGAGAGAGCCGATCCGGACGTCGAACATTTATGTTTGTATATTAATTTCCATGTTGTAATATTTGCATAAACTATGGATCCAAGAGACGAGGAACAAGAACAGTTGTTGGGGGACATAATCCACGGCGGACGTGATATCTTGTCGTATCTCAACGACACCGATGGTCTGGAAGGAGAGGACTATGACGGACCCGATGATCGAACAATGGAGGAGGAAGGACATGATCATGATGGCTCCGGTGACTGAATGCCGGAGGAAAAAGGAGATCATGATGACGGCTTCGGTGACCGATCGGAGGAGGGAGCTGTTGCAAAGTCCGACAAGGTATATATATTAATTAAGCATGTGTTGACTATCTAATTGATGCATTAATTGTTTTGGTATGTACATATATTAATTAACTCTTCTTTCTTCTTTTATAGCCCTCCGGATCGAGCCAAACTTCGGTAACGAGACGAGGCCTGAAGAAGAGGTTGCACAAGGATGAAAAGTTCACGATCACAGCACTCGCGAACGATGGCCATCCGATTGAACCCAAGCGGACCAAGAACGCATTTTCTGCTCAGTGCGGAGCTATTGTTAGGGACAACATCCCGATCAACATCAAGCAATGGAATAAGCCTAAGGACGGCGCCCCTGATGGTGATTATGTCACCGATAGACAGAAAGATGATCTTTGGACCGCACTGAAGGCAAATTTCACCCTACCGCTAGAGGAGGATCCGAATAAGCTAGTTATAGAGCCACTGGTCAAGGCGTGTGCTCTTAAGAAGATGGCAGATCTATTCAGGAGGTGGAAGAATGAGTTGAAATCAATGTTTGTCGACAAAGGGAAGACTCCAGAATTCGTCGGCCGATTTGAGAAGATAAGAGATTACTGGCCCGCATTTGTGGACTACAAGACATCGGACAAGAGTAAGAAAATGTCAGAGACAAACA
Source organism: Hordeum marinum (assembly GCA_022496015.1). NCBI lineage: Eukaryota > Viridiplantae > Streptophyta > Magnoliopsida > Poales > Poaceae > Hordeum > Hordeum marinum. The sequence goes on along the minus strand of CM039672.1, from coordinate 210,545,784 downwards.
AGATCAATGCTGCAAAGAAGCAGTATCACCATCACATGGGGTCAGGTGGCTACCTCAAAGCCCGGTCGTTGTGGGACAAAGCTGAGAATGACCTGACTGCTAAAGGGGTCATACCACAGACATTGAACTGGCCAGACCGTTCAAGGACTTGGTTCTTTGGGGTTGGGGGAACTTTGGACCCCAGAACAGGGAAGTGTTGTTGGACGGACGAGCAACTTGCAATACCCATGAACAAGCTTCAAAACTATATCACCGCAGCGCAGCAAGGGACGTTCATTCCCGACAGAGAGAAGGACGAGCTGACTGAGGCCATAGGGAATGCTGAGCACCCTGGACGAACACGAGGCACACCAGACTCCGTTTCGTGTAAGGTTGGGTTTCTCGACACAGGCGGTTACAAAAGCCGGGAGAGAAAGAGGAAAGCGGAGCTGAGCGAAATTCAGAAGATCAATGCAAGACTACAAAAGCTAGAGGAAGCTCAGAGTCAGCGAGCTGTCGGCCAACCATCTCAGCGGCACGAAGCTACCCCAGAAGCTACCCCGCCATCTCAGCAGAGAAGCAACGTCACTTCCACGGAGCCCGTTCAGCCTGACTTCACATCTCCTAGCTACCCCGTGGATACTATCACGGAGGCTCAACATTGCGAGCTTATGACGAAATGCCGGAACCTCACTTTAAAGGCGGTTGTCGGCTCTGTTGAACCTCCTCAGCCTAACAGAACTTTTCACTGTCGTCCGATTCCACATGGCTATGTTGTTGTGATGGTGGATGAAGTAATGACGGAATTTGAGGAGCTCGAGCTTGACCACTGTACAGGTGAAGGAGAGAATAAGTTGGTTTGTGCCCTGAGGAGTACATGTCTATGGCAGAAGGAGTACATCAAGCTTCCAAACCGTACGCCTCCGCCTCCTCCTTCTCCTCAAGCGAATCAGGGCACTCCGGCTCCTCCTCCTCCTCCTCCTCCTCCTCCTGCGAGTGATCAGGGCACACCGCCTCCTTCTCCAGCTCCTCCGGCGCGTGGGGGCACTCTGCCTCCTCCTTTTCCTACTCCGGCACGTCGAAGCAGTATGCCTCCTCCTCAGCCTCATCGGTAATGGCGGAAGATAGATGTCGCCACCGCTCCGGCGGCTAGCAGTACAAGCATAGGCAGGAGGGGATATAGATACGGTCCATCTCTCAAGCCTCTAGAAAAGTTACCATATGAGAGGACCGAGTCTGAAAAAGGAGGAGATATCTCAGGCCGAAGTGAGGGCCCATTTTGCAAAGAAAACTCCACCTCTAAAGGAGAAGATAGATCCGGCGAAAGCAATGCGCACTATCGATGCCCTGAAGCGACCACCACCGCCTCCGTCGGATTCCAACTTTGACCGCTATATTAAAAATACATATCAAGATGCGCGGCAGTCGGGAAATACTTCCAGTGATGCAAGGTTAGCAGAACATAGAAGTGGGAAAAATTCCCCAGTTCGGTGAACAAGCGAACCAATCGTGCCCCCCGCTCAAGGTGTCTAGCGATATCGTCGCTAATCATCCGGGGATGGTGTCCGGTACCAAACCTGGTGATTACCTGAGCGATGATGTACTGTTTCAGCAGTTGGAGGTGGACGATTTCAAATACCGGTACGGGCAGCCTCTCGTCAAACCTAATCCTCCTCCTCTAACAAGGATGATGCGAAAATTCCATGAATGGTACATGAAAACCTGTCGCGAGTCTGGGAAGGATTCTTTGATACTGTCAGTTAAAGAGGAGCACGACCTCGTTGGAATGGAACTGTTGAATATTGAATTTGAGGAGATATTCCAGTTATACAATCAAAAGGCCCTCGACAAAACAATCGTGACTTGCTACTGTCTGCAAGTACCACTTCTGTAATTAAGTCTCTCTATGTATATAGCTTAGCTCTTTCATTGCATGTATATATAATTATCCTCACTACTATATTATGCAGATTGAAGATCGTCGAATGCAGAAAAGCACAAATGTATGACATTGGGTTCATTAACCCAAATTTCATACATGAGTTTAATTTTCAAAAGTATCCCACACAAACCAAGGATAACTTGCTACAATCGTTGCTTAAAATCAAAACAAAGGGACGATGCTCTTTCCTTATAACTTCAAGTGAGTGTTACTGTCTTGTGCATATTCGGTTTCCCTTATTACTCGAGGTTTATAGTAATCTAATTGATGAGTTATGCATGCGTACACAGTTTCCACATTATTCTGCTAGAGATTCAGCTTGAGCGGGGAGTAGTAATCATCTCAGACTCGACACAAAAAGATCCCCAGGATTATGCGGACATGACTAAAATTCTCCAGAAGTAAGTTCAATCAATCATTATCGCATCATATCGGCAACTTTAATTTGTTCATTTCCTGATATCAAGTAATTATTTTCTTTGTCTGGCAGGGTTTGGAAAGAGTTCACAGCAATTGTTTCGGCACTGCCGGGGGGGCTGCGATTTACACACCTGAAAGTAAGTACTACTAGCTAGTTCCGCGCATCTCCCGTTGATTCTAGTTTCATCAATACCATTTATCATGCTTGATTATCAGTTTGATTGAACTCTATTTATCGTAAAGTGCTTGTGGCAGGAAAAAGGGAATAATTTCTGTGGATACTACGTTTGCGAGTTCATCTACAACGGGACGACCCCTAAGTGGGGCTACTCTCAAAAACAATTTCAAGTGCGTAAGCAATAATATTCACAATTTTATTTTATTACCATATATATGTATTGACCCCCTTCTTCAAATTAGATGTGGAAGATGCGGGATGAACTCCTACCACATGAGCGCATACGAGCAATTCAAGAAGAATTGGCGGGATTCTTTCTTGACCACGTCATATATAAAGCCGGAGAATACCATCTGGAAGTTGACATTAAATGTTAGGGATTGTAAGAGATCTTATATTGTATATATGTAGCTAGTAGCGTCGGATATATATACGAAAACTTGTTATACGACCAATCTCTCGGAGAAAGAGAGGTCGATCACTTCTATCTCTATATGTTCATGATGATCTTCTGTACTTAATGGTTCCTTCATTTGCTTACTAGCTAGCGTGTCAAGTTCTCTCTATAGTAGCTAGCGTCGACCAAGCACGAAGAAAGAGAGGACACTTCTCTCTATCAATTAGCTAGCTATAACAATATAAAACCCCTAAATTAACCGTCCACCCCCTCCCTTTCAAAAAAACAAGCAACTGCCAGATGCTGACACGTGGATGCCTTTTGGTCCCGGTTGGCGTTACCAACCGGGACTAAAGGTCCTCCTGCCTGGGCTCCCAACACCGGCCACGTGGAGCCCCTTCTGTCCCGGTCGTAAGCGAAACCGGGACTAAAGGTTTTGGGCTTTAGTCCCGACCCTTTAGTCCCGGTTCCAGAACCGGGACAAATGGACCTCTGGAACCGGGACAAATGGGCCTTTTTCTACTAGTGAATGTATACTAGAATTTCATATAAATCATATATTTAAAAGATTATGCCCCTTGAAATTCGAAGTGAAGTGAAAGAGCTTATTTGTTGGAAGGAAGAGACAAAGAAAGTGGGCACAATTTTGAAGTCATAATGGACGGTAAAATTTCGAGACCTTTTTAACCACAATGTCTAGATAGGTTTGATTAGTTGGAATATAGTGTCGTAAAGGAGGCTGCCTTTTGCTTCCCTTCTTTTGTTTTCAAGAAACCATCGCAAGGCCGCTACGTTTAGGAATGATGTATTTACCGTAGACAGTTACAAACGTTGGAAACCCGCTTTGGCAAGTTTTGAAAAACATGTTGGTGGTCCATCTAGTTACCACAATGTTGCTAGAGGCTTGTGTGATGATTTCAACAATCAAAGGGCCAATGTGGCTACCAAACTCCAAGTATACAATAAATAGGTTGAAATAAAATATAAAATAGGTTTGTCTACATCATTGGATTGTGCGAGGTATCTCATAGCTCAAGGAGAAGCTTTTCATGGACACCATGAATCCTCAAATTCCATCAACAAAGGCAATTTCAAGGATTTCTTGGACTGGTACAAGGAAAAGAATAAAGATGTGAAAGATGCATTTGATAATGGGCAAGGTAATGCACTTATGATATGTCCAGAGATTCAAAAGGACCTTTCTACATTTTGTGCGTTGGAGGTAACCAAAGTCATCAAGGATGAGCTTCGAGATAAGAATTTTGCGATACTCATTGATGAGGCTAGAGATTGCTCAATAAAAGAGCAAATGAAAAAAATGAGGTAGTTCAATGGTTGGGAAAACTATTTTTATTTTATGTTGTTATTCTTTTATGTTCTTTTAACTTGTAACTTTCCAAATGTGCAGATTTTTGGATGGTAATGGGGAGATTCAGGAGAGATTTCTTGTCATTAAGCACATCACAGATTGCACATCTGCCAAAATTAAAGAAGCATTGTTTCATGTCTTAAAGTATCATGGCTTGCCTATTAATAGGCTATGTGGATAGGGTTATGATGGGGTTTCAAATATGAGAGCAGAATTCAATGGTTTGCAAAAACTAATTCGTGATGAGAGTCCATATGCTTTCTTTGTTCAATTTTTTTTCCGTCAGTTGCAATTAGTCGTTGTCGCAATGTCTCGATGTTGTTCGGTTAGTGCTGAGTTTTTCAACATTCTTCCCTTGATAGTGACTCAAGTTAGTTCATCTTGTAAAAGAAAAGATGCATTTCTTGCAAATCATCAAGATGACTTGATAGAAATGATGGAGAATTGTACGATATCACCTGGAACTGGTGTACATCAAGAAGTAACCTAGCTAGGTCAGGAACTACTCGTTGGGCCTCACATCTTAGAACCTTGCTTCATGCTTACACAATGCGGAATGAAATGGTGGATGTGCTTGCAATTGTGATTGATGATGCCCGGGAACACACTTCTCAATGTGGAACTTCAGGTTTGTTGGTAGAGATGGAATTCTTCCAATTTGTGTTCATCATGTTATTCTTAATAAACTTGTTGAACATCACAAATATGTTATCACAAGCTTTGCAAAGGAAGAATCAAGATGTTGTTGAAGCCTGGCATTTTATCTTGAATGTGAAAGAAGCTTTGCAAAATATGAGGGCAATGGGTATGAGCCATTATGTGAGCAAGCAACAAACTTTTGTGAGGAACATGGCATTGATGTGCCAAATATGGATGATCTTATTGGAGCTATGGGGAAATCTTCTCACGGCAAGAATAAGGTGGCTCAACATCATTATTTCAAGGTTAGCATATTCACTGTCATTATTGATGCAACTCTCACTAAGATGAATCACTGATTCAATGAATTTAACAGCAAGTTAGTGGATTGTATGTCTTGTCTTAATCCAACTAACAACTTCTCAAAGTTTAATGTTGACAAACTTATTCGGCTTGCTGAAATTTATGTTGGGGATTTTACACAAGTTGAATGGTTGTTGCTAAGATACGAGCTTCCAACATTCCTTACAAATGTTAGGAGAAGTGTGGAATTTAATGAAAGTCTAGATGTTTCTACCCTTGTTCAGTTGTTGGTTCAAACAACAAAACATAGAACTTTCCAATTGGTATATTGCCTCATCGAGTTGACATTTGTTTTTCCGGTGGCAGCTTCATCTGTTGAGCGAATATTACAGCAATGAAGATCATCAAAACAAATTTGTGCAATAAGATATCAGATAATTGTCTCAATTATTTAATGGTATGCTACTATAATAAAAGGATATTCAAAAGTATTTCGGATGATCAAATTATGATACGATTCCCGAAAAAGAGACATCGCAAAGGACATTTGCCTCCTGAGTATGATGTCACTTTGGAGGTATATCTTTGTTCTGGTACTAGTGTTGATAATTAGTTGAGGGTGCCTTACTATATCACTGACAATTGTGCTAACTTGAACAGATGGCTTGTAGTCTGTCATTGGCATTTTGGTGTGGAGGTGTTATACAAGACTACAACTGCAACACCATTAGTATGAACTAAGAAGCAACACAAATATCATGGTCTTTGTCTTTTTTTGTTGCTTCCCTGGTACTTGTTGTATTGGTGTGCGGATTGTATGAAACTATGCTGTATGGTCAATCATGCTACTAGTGCCGGTCTTATTTGGAAAACTTTGAGCTTATCTGGACGAATGAATTTGGAGATAATGGCTGTTATAGTGAACAAATTCAATTTTTTGTTCAAAATTTGATATTTTTAAATATTCAATAATATTCTAGTAAATAGTCCATGTTTCGAGTAGTAATCTGGGAAAATTTAAGCTTATTTGGACGAATGGATTTGGAGATAATACTCCCTCCGTCCGGAATTACATGTCATGCAGATAGATTAAAATGGATGTATCTAGAACAAAAATATATGTAGATACATCCGTTCCTATGACAAGTATTTCCGGATGGAGGGAGTAGATGTTATAGTGAACATATTCAATTTTTTGTTCGAAATTTAATATTTTTCAAAAAATCCGAAAAAAAATCTTGTAAATACTAAATGTTTCCAATAGTAATCTGAGAAATTTGAGCTTATTTGGACTACTAGATTTGGAGATAATGGCTGTTATAGTGAACATATTCAAATTTTTGTTCAAAAATTAATAATTTTCAAAAAATATGAAAAAATCTACTAAATACTACATGTTCTCCATAGTAATGTGGGAAAGATTGAGCTTATTTGGACTAGTGGATTTCAGGATAATGGTTATCTCGCTCAACATATTCAATTTTTTTCTTCAAAATTTGATGTTTTCCAGTAAATCTGAAAAAACTAGTAACTACTAGATACTGTGTAATTTGGGGAGATTTCAATTTATTTGCATCAAAGGATTAGGAGATGGCCGCATTTAGTTTTTTCGACGTAAAATTTCAGCTCATCCTTCATTTTCTCTCAAGATTCGTCACCTCAGAGCATCTCAGCCGCGACCCCAAAGGACTCCCCTAGGCCTCTTTTTTATCGCCAGTGGGCGAATAAATTTCCAGTCGCCCCCCCCCAAGACACCGATTTTCGCCGTTGGGCCCCTTTTTTGGGTCGGCAAACCCAAGGCGCTAGGGGCTCCTAGGGGCATCGGCTAAAGCAAAAAGCCAGGTGGGGCCAAGGTGGCGGCGAGACCGGCTCCCACTTCCCGCCATTTCCCCTCCTTTTCCCTATCTATCCCGTCATTTCCCCCTCCATTCACTCCATTCTCATCATTTTCCATACATCTTCCCTTCGCCGCCATGCCGCCGAAGAAGTACTCGTGCCTCGCCAAGCCACCACCCCCGTCGTCGCCAAGCCACACAATGCCCGAGCGCTGATGCCAAGGTCGACGGGCTTGACAAACGCGGAGTGGAAGGCCGACGTTGACCAAAGGGAAGCGGTGACCACCGATCGCCGCAACAGGCTTCTCATGAAGAAAGCCAGGGATGCCGCGACGGCGGCGACGGTTGAGAAGGAGGTGTCGTCTCACCGGCCGATCTTCTCGGGACGGCAGCCGGCAGGCCCGTTCCCACAAGGCGCGATGGCCAGCCAACAAAGCGTCGTGTCTCCGGCCAACCCGAACTTCTCTTCGCTGGCATGGGGCAGTTACGCGCCCTCGCCGGAGTACATCAACAGCGACACCCTCGGCGGATTCAATCCCAACATCACCTTCCCGCGCACGCCTTCCGAATTCTCCTTCGGCCACCCCAACGCCCAATACATCTACGTGCCCTCGCCGACGTACTACGGCTCGTCCACGACGGCTCTATAGCGCGTCCCCTGCCTTTCGCGCCCGGCGCGGCACCGTAGTACAACAACGCCGAGGCCGAGATGGAGGAGATTATCAACACCGGCTCCGCCGCAGCCGCCTCGTGCCCCTGGTTTGGTACGCAAGAGGCGGAGGACACCGGCGACATGGACGACGTTGAGGTCGACGATCGCGAGGAGGAGGAGGAGATGGAGGAGGAAGAGCCGGTGCCGGAACCCGCGCCGCCGACGAAGGGCAAAGGTAAAAAGAAGAAGAAGATAAGGTCTGCCAATGGCAAGCCAGACGAGCCTCGCATCAAGTGGACATTGAAGGAGGATGTGTGCCTCACCGAAGCATGGAAACTGGTCAGCATGGACCAGATCACCGGCACGAACCAGAACACCGCAAGTACTAGGCGAGGATCAAGGCGGCTTTCGACGAGCGCAAGTTGGTCGACCCAGAGTTCACCGGCACGTACATGAAGCGCGGCACCAAGGCCATGTCCAACCATTGGGGGGCATTCAAACGGTGTGCAACAAGTGGCATGGCATCCAGGAACAGGTCCATGCGCCCTAAGAGCGGCGCGAGCGTCGAACAACAGGTACGTTCGCCGACTCTTTCGCCGAACACTTGGCTTCGCCATCCTTCGCCGCCGAACACTTGTCTTTCTTGGTGCAGATGGTTCGGATGTTCGACTTGTTTCGCCGGGACAGCAGCACCGACTTCAAGTTCCTCCATTTGTTCACCCGGATCGAGTCCTGTGAGAAATGGACCGAGGTCCGGCTTGCGCTCGCCAACAAGAACAGCGTGTACAATCCAGACGCGCCTATTGCTGCGGTGGTCGAAGGGCGGCCAGACGGGAACAAGAAGGCGAACAAGGCCAGGAACAACGCGTCGGTTGCCGAACGTTTGTAGGCATCAATCGAGCAATGCATCACCGACGCAAAAACGCACTCTCCCTGAGGGAGGAGAAGGCAGAGGCGAGGTGGTCGGCGCTGATGACGAAGCAGGACACCAAGGTCGACCTCCTCAGGACCAATGTCGCCGCAAAGAAACGCAACATTGACCTGGCCTTCCTCATGGGAGGCGTCTCGGCGGAGATGGACCCGCAGGTCAAGGCGTGGTACTTAGTAGAGCGCAACCTCATCCTCAACCTCATGTCAGCGCCCTTCGCACCGCCCACGCCGCCGCCGAGCCTGCCCTCGTCTCCGACGTCGTTGAACGTGCCCTCCTTGACGCCGACCGCTACGACGACCGATACGCCGACCTCTCCCATCACTCCGGGAGACGACGAGGAGCTGGCCGTTTGAGGAGTTCTATGCTCACGTCTCCCGCATTTTTTGTACGCCGGACTATTGACATGTTTTGATCGACGAACGTGTGGCAATCGCCGGCCGATGGCATGATGGGCGTCGACTGTGGCATGACGGATGCCGAACTGTTGCATAATTGCCGAACTCGCGTCGTTTTTGGATAGCGGGAAATGGAATGTTCAAATTTATATAATTGTGTGACCGAACCTCGAGACACGATTAGAAGGTTTATCCCTAAGACGAAAATAACACAAGATTTGCCATTTTGCGGTCTCATCAAGCGCACTGAAGGACAAACGGCTAGAGATGCTCTTGATAGGCGTGGATTAGTCTGTCGGAACCTTTTCTTTTACACCAACGAAGCCTTTTTCTCTTCATTGCTCCACTTTTCCTGCGTCCCGCGTGAACTGGTCTAGAATCCGGACTGCTCGTCGGGTCAGAGCGGCCGCACAGAATCCTGCCATTGCTTCCCGGCAACGGGAGCGACCGAGCGGGGGCCACCGGCGGCTGGAACCTGGGCGGCGTGCGTCCCCGTCAGCATCCCCAGGGCTCCCGAGTCCCGACGCGATGCCCAGCCACGTCAGCGGCGCGCCGGCGCCGACCCACACGTCGGCAAGCATGGGGCCGCGAGCCCGTACCGGGAGGCGTACGTGCCGACCCCAAGCGCCGCAACGTGCGCGGAAGGGCGTGGATGCTCCGCGTGCGCGCATGGCCGACACGACATGCCGGCCCCCTCCCTACGTAGACTACGCACCTTTCCCATGGTGAGACTATTTTAGTCCGGTGGAGATGTCGACCATGCAAAGTGCTCGTATGGCTGAAATTCGAACCGGGAACTCGAAACAGTGGCGTTTTAAATGGAATTAAACAAACTTCTTTTGTCTGGTTTGCACCAGTAAAGGTTTCGTACTGAGGGATACTTCTCTGGAAACAAGGAAACTCTTATTCCAAACTGTACAAGAATAACTCTTCGAAATTGGACTTTCGAATTACTACTTGTTATACTTCCTTCATTTCACAATATATTACGTTTACGTTTTTCAAAATCTAAGTTTGATTGCAAATTTAACCAACAAGACCGATTACGACGGGAGTAAAAATTATATCATTAAATTCATATTCGAATGAAGTTATTGAGGTATAATTTTTATTCCCGCTGCAATCGGTCTCGTTGGTTAAATTTATAATTAAACTTAAAACTCGAAAACCAAGGACGCGTTATATTATGAAATGGAGGAAATACTTTGCAATTTATTATTGTTTGACTTATCCGGTCAACAATTTTTTGGGGAGAGATAGAATATGCCTTTTGCCATAGAGTTTCCATCTCTAATAATCTGTTGCGTATGCGGAAATACAAAAGTGATTCTGGCTTCACATGCATCCATATAAATAGTACTTTCTCCGTCTCAAAATAAGTGTCGTTGTTCTAATACAAAATTTATATTAATTTAATATTAAATGTGCGACACTTATTTTGAAACGGAGAAAGTAAGTTAGAAAAACAGCAGAAAACTAATAAAAATCTGAATTTTGTGATATCAAATTTGACCGGTCATTCTACTCCGTAAGAAGTGTCACGGAGATATGACACTCGTGGTATTTTTTGTCAAGAAAATACAACCGATAGCTTGCTATTTATGGAACGGTGTTTTCAATATAGCTTCAATTTTCTCATATTCGCTCAAAACAAATATCATTCTCTATGAAACTTGGTCTGCGAGGACTATGTATATTACCAAATGAAAATTAGTTTATACTTCACTATTTATAAAAGGTGCGGATGGAATCATGATCATCAAATCTCCGTTGGTTGTGTATGCTTATATGAACTGGACATAACTTGAATGATTATATCATTCGTAATGAAACGAGAAGCCATCCGCTCTTTCTACCCGACGCATTCAAACAATTGCTTTGCATGTTCGGGCACCCGTTATTATGTGCCGGCCACGACACAAACCCACAACGCACCCTTTAAAATCCGGACAAATGATCGGGATCAATCATGGATGGTGGAAAACCCTTTTGCCCCGAACCCACCATGAAGTCCCGGAGTTGGTGAATGGATGGCGTGCCAGGTGCGCACAACGTATTACGGTGGGAGAGCCTACTATCTGTTCGAAGGAGGAGACCTCGAACAAGGTGGACATGAAGGATGCAGAAGAGGATGAGCAGGCGTCGGTGTCGGCTGCCATGTTCACACCGCAACAGGCGAAGGCGCAATACAAGCCCGTCATAATGAAGGCATAACCAAAGCAGGAGGAGAAGCAAGGATACAACCTGCAATTTCTGATGCAATTTCTCAAGCATCAGCGGCTTGCAAAGGGCCCGATTGCGAGCGAACATGCGAACGAGGAGGCCGCCGCGGTCATCGTCACGGAGAATCCAAGGATCTTGGACGATCATTGGACTTTGTACGAGTCCATGCGCAGTGGCCGCGCCATCCCTTGCGAGCAGTGATGGCTCTGTATCCACGAGACGGAGCACGACCGCCTGCTTGAGAAGATCGCGACGGAGGTGGTCGCAAAGGTGGGAATGCTGACAACGTCGGCAATTCTATGACGCTCGCCTCCGGCCGCAATGATCATGAGGCCGGATGTCCATGTCGATCGGCGACATCCAAAGCCAGGCGACAACTCCAATGAGGAGTAGGACGGGGAAGACGGATGTGCCCACATCCGATGAAGAGCGGGATGAGGGACGTGTTGGGGAACGTTGCATGGGAAACAAAAAAATTCCTACGCACACGCAAGATCTATCCATGGTGATGAGCATCTACGAGAGGGAGAGGGGATCTACATATCCTTATAGATCGCTAAGCGGGAAGCGTTAAGAAACGCGGTTGGTGTAGTCGAACGTCTTTGCGATCCAAATCGTCGAGCATCCCGCGATCTCATCACGATCCGTCTCGCGATCCAATCACGATCCGTCCCGCGAACTCATCACGGTCCGTCCCGCGATCTCATCACGATCTGTCTCGCGATCTTGATCACGGTCCTTCCGATCTAGCGCCGAACGGACGGCACCTCCGCGTTCAGCACACGTACAACTTGATGACGATCTCCGCCTTCTTGATCCGGCAAGAGGGAGCGGAGAGGTAGAAGAGTTCTCTGGCAGCGTGACGGCGCCGCGGCAATGGTGATAGAGCAATTCCGGCAGGGCTTCGCCTAAGCACTGCAGAAAACCGATCTAGAGGAGAAACTATGCACTAGAGGAACGGATAGCACGTGGCTGAAAATCTAGTGCCAAAAACCCTAAAACCTCCAGTATATATAGGAGGAAGAGAGGAGGAGGCTTGGCCCTCAAGGGACCAGCCCTTGGTTCGGCTGAATCAAGGAGGAGAGGAGGACTCCTCCTTCAATCCTAGTAGGACTAGGATTCCTCCCTATTTTGTCTTTTTTTTCACCTTTTCTCTTTGGGTTTTCTCTCCCAGTTGCATGGGCCTTGTGTGGGACTTTCACCAGCCCACTAAGGGCTGGTATTCACTCTCCCACAGCTCATGTAGCCTCTTGGGTCGAAATACCCCTCCCGATGGTCTCTCGGTACACTACCGGCACTCCCGGTACACTACCGATGAGCCCGAAACTTTTTCGGTGATCAAAATAGGACTTCCTATATATCAATCTTTACCTCCGGACCATTCCGGAGCTCCTCGTGACGTCCGGGATCTTATCCGGGACTCCTAACAACCTTCGGTCACCACCATACATAACTCTATACTATCGAAACGTCAACAAACCTTAAGTGTGCAGACCCTGCGGGTTCGAGAACTATGTAGACATGACCGAGACACCTCTACGGTCAATAACTAATAGCGGGACCTGGATCTCCATATTGGTTCCTATATATTCTACGAAGATCTTTATCGGTCGAACCTCTAAATCAAGGATTCAGTTAATCCCGTATGATGTTCTCTTTGTTCTTCGGTATGTTACTTGCCCAAGATTCGATCGTCGGTATCTCCATACCTAGTTCAACCTCGTTACCGGCAAGTATCTTCACTCGTTCCGTATTACAAGATCCCGTAACTAACACTTAGTCACATTACTTGCAAGGCTTATTGTGATGTTGTATTACCGAGTGCGTCCTGAGATACCTCTCCTTCACACGGAGTAACAAATCTCAGTCTTGATCCATGTCAACCCAATAGACACCCTCAGAGATATCTGTAGAGCACCTTTATAGTCGTCCAGTTACGTTGCGACGTTTGATACACACAAGGTACTCTTCCGGTGTCAGTGAGTTGCATGATCTCATGATCATAGGAACAAATACTTAACATGCAGAAAACATTAGCAATAAACTGACACGATCATATACTACGTTTGTAGTTTGGGTCTTGTCCATCACATCATTCTCCTAATGACGTGATCCCGTTATCAAATGACATCTCATGTCCATGACTAGGAAACCATAGCCATATTTGATCAATGTGCTAGTCTATTAGAGGCATACTAGGGACATGGGGTTGTCTATGTATCCACATACGTATCTGAGTTTTCGATCAACACAATTATAGCATGGATAATAAACGATTATCATGAAAAAAGAAATATGATAATAACCAATTTATTATTGCCTCTAGGCGTATTTTCAACAGGACGCGGACATGCTCACGAATCACGACGGACGAAGCTTTAGATTAGGATAACTTTTGCTACGATTCTCCCCCCCCCCCCCCTATAATAATGGAAAATACCGTGCCCGCTTTTATTTGATGCATCCGGTTGGATTGTCAGCTTCTCTAAAACTATTTACGGACACGTCCGAATGTGTTTACGAATATTTGATGTATCCTTTTCAATATATAGCGTTGAAAATGTCCTAACATATTTTGCTAAAGGAAAGATGAAATTTTCATAAAAAGAGATGGCTGGGCAATACCATTTTTTACGAGAGCAATACAAACCTCGAGATAATGGTAAAAGGTGAACGCAAGGTGCATGGAGTGGTTGGCAAGGGCTAGTCCAAACCACCCACTGTCTATGTAAGCAAACTGTTTGAATCATGTCAGCAATATATTTCAATACTAATTTGATGTCGGCAGCTATAGATTCGTTGTGTTCAAGGTAAACGGCAACTATAGATTCGTTGTGTTCAAGGTAAAGAAAAATAACTGATGAACTGTATGATGGCCGAGGAAACAGGCAAGAAGGAGTGTTTTCGTTGTAACAAAAACACGCTTCAAATGGTAACACAAACGTATTGTCATGTGCCGTCATTTGCTAAATTTAATAAAATCCTACGCGCCACGAATGCTCCATTTGCATACAAAAATCGTGTACTTTTTATCCTCTCCCTGCTTATGACGTTGCATTGGAGTAACAATGAGTCCTATTAAGAAATCATGAAAGCGAACTAGAAAACAATATAACATGTGTGTTACACCGCAGCTTATGTCATGGTTTCCAGATTTTTTGACTAATGATAGACATTAGAACAAAGGTCTTGAGGACCTGGCTAAGCATCCTTTTTTGCTAGAAATTTCTTCGGATCAAAACTTAGACTTTATTGGCTTGTTAGAGACTGGTAAAGCAAACTTTGTAGACCTTTTTGGGGTCATCTTTGTGGTGGTCTCTATTTCGTGTGGTATTGTCTTCATCTTCGTGGCAGATGAGGGAGGGAGGGGGGGTCTATTAGGCGTCAACACACATTCTTTCCATGTCCAAAGGATTGATGCTAGGGTTTTCTGTGGCAAATTCCAAGTTCGTTCTAAGATGATTGTTTTGAATGGGTACTTGTGGCGGTCTATGGGGCTGCTCAACCTGATCCTAGCACAAAAAATGTTCGCATTTGTTCTTCAGAAACCCTCACCACGTGCTAGGGTGGTATTTCAATATTATTATACGACAAGAGGAGAAGAAATGACATTTTGGCGCTAGTGACCCTTTATTTTCTAATGCGATTATTGAAAATCTCGACTTGACATCAATTGCGCTATCAGAACGTCAGTTTACTTGAACTAATAACCTTCCAACACCACATATGAGAAACTTGGTAGAGTACTTACAGGTGTCGAGTGGGAACACGAGTTTTCTCTAATTATAGTTTGTGCACTGCAACGGGGAGATTCCCGATCACACACCTCCCCCGATGAATTAAGGAGCGACCGCTCATGTCGGAAATAAGGCAGTGTTTTCTTTTGAACTTTCATGGTTCCATGAGGTTTTTTTATTTAGTAGCTGACGAGTAGGCTAAGAAAAATAAATGACACACCCATGTTGAAAGATGACAGAATAAGATCCGCCACTTGAGACAAATTCTAAAAAGATGGGCTAAACACGCGTCTGGTGTATATAAGCAAGAGAAAGAGAGGCTCACTGCTTTAATTGACGCCTTATATACGTGAAAGCAGAGAGTATTATCCTTAATTAAAAAATGTGTTGCTAAGAGAAAGACGGTTGATCTTGTTGTTAAGCTTATGCGGGAGGAGAAAACCGAATGGCTTCAACGTGCCAAGGTGTCAGAAATCCTAGAAGTGGACAACAACACCAAATATCTCCATATCATTGCAAATGGAAAACATTGGAAAAATTAAAACTTCCAAGGATGATGGTAAGTACTATTGTTGGTGAAGACCAACTAAAGACCTGCATTACTAATTTTTATAATCTTCTCTTCTGTTCACATGTTGTTGATTATGTCAAGCTTGACGCGGATGTCAAGGCTACCGACAGAGGAAAATGCCGTCCTAATCTCCTTTTTACTGATAAAGAAGTATGAGATGCTATCTTAAAGATGAAACACAATAAGGCGCATAGCTGATTGGTTCTGGGGGGTTCTTTCAGCGGTTCTGGACGATCCTAAAAAGTGACTTTATGCATATGTTTGTCGAATTATATAATGGGAATTTGGCTTTGTATAAGTTAAATTTTGGTATTACTACCCTTCTTGCTAAGAATACAAGGCTACTCAGATTTAATAGTTTTATCAAATTTGTCTTCTGAACATAAGTATCAAAATATTCACCAAAGTTGCAAAAAATTGTGTTCCGTCGAGCGCTCACAAAGTGGTAAGACCAACGCAGGCGGTGTTCATGCTAGGGTGACACACCCTCGAGGGGGTTCTTGTCTTACATGAAACGATTCACGAGCTACACACCAATAAACTTGATGAGTTGTCTTTAAAGTGGATTTTGAAAAAGAGTACGACAACGTTAAATGGACATTCTCGTGACAATGCATGCGCATGAAAGGCTTCCCGACAAAATGGTGTCAATGGATTGACTCGTTTGTCACGTGGCGAGGGCAACGTGGTTGTTAAGGTAAATAACGACATTGGTCACTATTTCCAAGCAATGAAGGGATTGCGGCATGAGACCCTCTATCACATATTTTTTTCAACATCATGACATATCTTCTAGTGGTTCCCGTTGGCCCAACCAAGGAAGCACGTCATGTTGGGGGCTTAATTCCTCATCTTGTCGACGGTGGGGTTTTGGCACGTCAATATGCCAATGATGCCATTATCTTCATGGAATATGATATTTGGAAAAAAAAGAAACTTGTTCTTTGTTTATTCAAGACGTTATATGGTCTCAAGATTAACTTCCACAAGAGTGAACTCTTCGATTCTGGAAAGGCCAAATAAGAAGAGAATAAGTACAACCAACTATTTGGTTGTGAATCTAACCCTTTCCTTTTCAAATACCTTTGTATCCAATGCATTTACGTAAACTTCTTACTAAGGAATGGTAATGTATAAATGATTGCTTCCATAAAATGTTCAATTGTTGGATTGGTGAGCTTTTGTCTCATGGGATAAGGCTCGCTGTAATCAGTGTTATTCCCACAAGTTCACCTATGTTCATGATATATTTCTTTAAAATACCTAAAAGGGTGGGAAGACCGAATTATAATTACTACGAACCAAGTTTTTCTAGTAGCCTGATGAACATAAGAGTAAATACCGCCTGACGAGGTGTGACAATGCAAAAAACCGTCAGATCCCTTGATAGGGTAGCGAGCATAGCTGGAAGTACTAGAGGGGAGTTCACACGAGGTGTTACCTAGGTTTGGGTCTCCACGATGAGGTGATACCCTATGTCCTACTTTGTTTTTTATTGATGTGGGAGCACCTCGCACGACGGGGTTACAAGACGATGAAGATGATGACTATCGAGGTTTGTGTCTAATGGAATGGATGCCTCATGATATCCCTAGATTTGCCTTATAAAGGGGATGAGATCTAGGTTTTACAAGGTTCATAGCCAACCTCACGACCGAGGGTTCTTTGACTTGCATGCCAAGAAGATGGTTCACGTTCAAGCTAGGCCCCTAGTATGCCTGCTTG
Source organism: Hordeum marinum (assembly GCA_022496015.1). Lineage (NCBI taxonomy): Eukaryota > Viridiplantae > Streptophyta > Magnoliopsida > Poales > Poaceae > Hordeum > Hordeum marinum. Next base: position 210,528,488 of record CM039672.1, on the reverse strand, counting down.
GAGAACGATGCCATCAGCCCCCCTGTGCCTCAAGGTTGTCCCGGTGTCAAGCTTCCTGCATGATGGCCCAACCCTGTATTGTACCGTTAGTAGTCCCCGAGCTTGTCTGTAGTTTTGAAGTCAAGTTTCTTGGAGAATGACATCTAGTCGGACTCCTTTCGAGTATGTGGTCGATCCAGTCCCGCCTTCGGTATCCCGGCTTTCAACGTTCTTCGGGCCTGACGAACGTGCAACCTCAAGGAGTACATCTTCGAGGCTATGAAGCTTCTTATCTCAAGATGCGCGGCCTCGGGACTTCACGCCCTTCATGGCCTGCGTCTTTTCAGGCTTCAACAACCTGCGTTTTTGCGGCTTCACCAACTTGCGTCTTCGTGGCTTCACATCATCCACTCCTATCCACAAGAATCGAGGCGTCGGTGCCTCACACTTCGTCACGTCCCCATCAACACTGTCATGGGTATATGGAGGTGGCCAGTTGGTACTACTTTTACCGTTGCATCATGATGACAAGGTCTGAATCTTCACGCCCATATCTAGCATAATAGGAAAACAAAGAGAAAGTGGGGCACGTGTCAATCCCCTGAGGCCGCCATTTGGATTTCCCAATAGGATATAAAGATAGGGAAGGGGGGTGTTTTCGCCACTTCTCCACTCTTCTCACATATCAACTAGTGCTTCGTCACCCTTATTGCGAGCTTCTCTCCTTTCAAGCCCCTCTCACTTTATACTCCTCCGCTTCTGCAGGCAGTCGATGGTGCAAGGCGAGGCAAGCCACGGTCGTGGTTTTGGCTAGAGCCGGTTTGAGGCTACCACTGTCGACGAGCGCAAGAAGCTGAAGGCCAGTGCTTCCCCCGGTGAGAAGAGGGAAGCACGTGAGACCACAAGTAAGTGGATTCCTTCTACCACCCTTGGACAACATCCGAATGACTTAGTTGTGGAGAATTTGCTGTCGTCGAAGGAGTAGATTCAATGAAGGGCAGCGAGGACCGAAGCCATCCTGGCGTCAGTCGGTGACGACAGTACTGCATCAAGAATTCCTTGGACATGGATTAGGATTCCCGCTACACAACTTTGTGCGCATTTTTTTTCTTTTACATGTCTCAACTACATCAACTGACACCCAATGCCACCCCGCACATCACCAACTTCATCATGTTGTGCGAGTGCTTTCTCGAGACGAAGCCGCACTTCAAATTGTTCCATGAAGGTCCAGAAGAACGCCAATGACATCTGCAACATCAGAGGTGCCAATCTCTAGCTTTTGCCTTCGTCGAACTACTTCAAGGTGGCTCTGCCGAAGTAGGTCCGTGTCTGGCGTCAACACCGTTACCATTCCCGAAAGAGAGTGAATGGGTTCGGGCATGCCTCTGGAAACCAAGGCCGCCATGGATGAGGCCACATTGACCGTGAAGGTCTTCTACTCCTCCATCTAGAAGTTGGGCAACTCGGTGGAGCAGGGCTTCACGGTGAGTTTCATTTTGCTATGAACTTTAAAGTTATTGTGTATCAATATTGATAGTACTGGACGCCCTCCGAGCTAAGTGCAGTTGTCAAGGGAACCCAAGCTTAGGTCTTGTAGCCCTTCACATAATTGTCTTTGTGTAGTCTTCGATGTAGGCCTCGGGTTCTTTACTGAGATCGTCGAGCTGCGTAGGCAGCTTGCAGAACAATGTCATGTTAACGAGAACCTAAAGAGGGATCACGCCAACGCTATCCGTAAGTTTGTCATATATTCATGTCCTAGGGTTACAATCCTAGCCCAATGTGACCAAGGACGGGACCGGCCTAGGGGGTCCTCAGCCCTGGCACCGTGTTAGAATCGATGTGAAGAGGGACCCTTGGGACGAGATACCGTGAGTCAACATTTACATGCAACAATGGAGATGAGTAGCTATTACTATGAGTAATGATACATCCACAAAATATTACTTATTTTTTTACAAACAAGTTGATGTGGGAGATTATGATTGATAATAGGGGGGTGAAGGGCCCACCCTAATTGAATTCGGGCGGGTGAGAGAATTATAGTTTAGAAAGTTAAGTAAAACGTTTGTAAGTCTTTATAGGTCTAGCATTATTGTACCGAGCATCTACAACTAGGCACTCCAAACCATCCCCAAACGCCGGGGTGGACACCCCATTCATCGATCGATCGAAAATAATCGACCCAACCATGTGCCTTAAACCGGCCTCAAACGGACGTGTTGTTCGAAGCTCCTCATATCCAACCCAAATGTAGGGCGAATATGGGATGACCCGGGTGCGTCCAACCACGTCGACTTGGCCCATCCCGGCCCACCCGGTCCCCCACAAACATCCTCATTCAAAAACCCTAGATAACAGTCAATCTGCACTCCACTTCCCCCCTCTCCATCCACTCCACTTCCAATCCCCTCTGATTTGAATCGATGGCCGACAACGACAATATCGTTGGCTCCGGTAGAGAATCTGGCAGCTCCGACGACTGGTCGAGCCTGCTGTGCGACATGGAGCCCGACGATGTGGAGGACGTCACCCTCCATATCGCCTTCAGGCGGCAGCGGCTTGACCAAGGCAATGATGACGACTCCTCTACCTCAGGGCATGTCGTCCGTCCACGTAGCGTCGATGACGTTGTCGATCCGTCCCGCCCGTCCCGCAGCTCCGCCCGCTCCGCTTCCAATGTCCTTCGCGTACCCTGCCTACCACCATCGGTGCGGGTTCCATCTACTCTGGAAATGGTACCCTGAACCGTTGGGTCCTCGTGCCCGCGTCAGCGCCGACACGTACGAGGACGCCCGAGTGAGAGGCATGAGCAGCCGACCACGAGCTACAACGAGCGAGGGAGACTGTGGCGGTGAGGGAGGCGCTAATCACGCGTTGGGCACACATGAGCGCGCCGGTCGATCCCGAGGCTGCGCTCCTCACATCGGTCCTCCGTCGTTCTCTCATGACGGTGGAGATGGATGCGCGACGCCTCTAATGCAAGAGTGTCAAAGGCACTCAAACTCGCCATCGAGCTATCGGAGTGCAAGACAAACAAGGAGGCCCACCAGCAAAGGAGCAGGACCACCTGCTTCGGAGGCTCTTGGGGGCAAGCATACTCCAAGGACTCTGACCTGACGGACGGCTCCATCTCCAACTCTGACAAAGACGCACCGCCGCACGCTGACGCCTACATGGAGGAGGGGCACAACCACGCCGACGACCGGAAGGGAAGGGGTCGACAAGGAAATTGTGATTTCCTCTGCCCTTCCCCATTTTATCTATGTTTTAAGTAGTTTGTAGTATGTATTTGCATTATCCGTCGATAAACTATGATTCTTTTATCCGGCGATGAAATGGTGATCCAATGAACTACATGTTGATTGTGTTTACGCATGAGTTTAATGTTTTGAATACAAGAGGTGCGACCGTGGAAGCTTACGGACGCCCGAACGCTTGGGCGTTTAGAGAAACTCTACTGGACCCCTTAAAATGCGTCGACCCGGAAAATAACCGCCCGTTTATAGTTCCCGACGAAAAAAACGACCCGACCAGACACCTTATCGGCGCACGAACTCTAAAAAAAATTCGCGGGGCACGGTAAAACTTTGCCCTATAACCTTCAGATTCACGGGGCGAGAGGCCGCCCCGAGCTTGACCCCTACCAGCTGCGGGATTTGGCGGGAGGGACATTTCCGTGCGGCTCTTCCTGCTTCCCTCTCCCTCTCCCTCCGCCCCCAACCACCTCACCTGGTCGCCCCGGAGCACCTTCCTAGGCGTCCCTTCGCTGACATGGAAGCCTCTCAGCCAGGAGCCGTCACCGTGGACGCCATCCACGCACCACCCCCTTCGCCAGATCTCGTCGGCGGTCATGCTGCGCCTGTCGCCGTTGAAGGATGAACCGCACCACCCTGCAAGCGGTAGGGCAGCGTCGTCGTCCATGGCGGCACTCCCGTCGGCCCTGCCGTGAAGGCATGCTCACCCGTCCGCCCCGCCACCTCCGATGCAAATTCGGTCCGGCAACCGGCGACGAAGAAGGGGAAGACTTTCGGTGTGAAACACAAGAGGCTCGCGGGGAAAGCTGCCCCGCCAACACCTCCCCCGATTGCTCTGGCAAGAGCTTCCCCGAGCACTACCGGCGATGGCGCTGCTGCCGCCCCTGAGGTGTTCGACGGAATGGACGCAAGGTATGATTCTTCGATTTCCCACACTTATTGCATTTGAGTTTGAAAATCACGATCAATTGATTTGTGTGTTTTACGGTTTGCGGGACCAAAATCGATGACAGCAGAACAGAGCCCGCAAACCAGAGCGTCCGCTAGCGTCCGCTCGGGTTTGCGGGCTCTGTTCCGTCACCGTCAATTTCGGTCTTTAAAGCGCGATTTTTTCAACCCTTATCCTGTTTTTAAGGGTCGTGATTTTAAGGGATCTGATAAAGTTGCTTTGGAGGCCCAAATTTACCGTGGCTGTACATACTCTTATCGTTGTAGTAGAAAAAACCCAACGAAACTGCTGTTGCCACCCCATAAGCACATACCGGCGGGTACATACGTAGCCGCCTTCGTTCCTTCCTCTCCCTCTCAAAAAGTTGAGCCTCCACTTCCCCTCCTCGTCATCTTCCTCGCAGCCGCGCTTCTCCCACCACACCCGCCAACACAGCTTAGCAGCAGCAAAAAGTGGGCCTCCAGCGACCGAGCAAGCGCAAATTCCATTCCCGAGTTTCGCTTTGATCAGACTAGGTCCAATCGAGCGAGCGAGCGCCCCCACCCCGCGTTAGCGGCCGTGCCGGATCGGTTCCGAGAGGACGGCCGTCGCCGGCGGCGGCGGATCGAGGCGCGGAGTCTCTGCGAGGAGCAGCACCGGGGGCTCGGATCCACGCGCCCGGAGGAGCTCATGAGGCGGCCCACCACCTGTGGATCTCCTGGTTCCGTCTCGGCCTCCGGTTCGGGCCTCTGCTAGGCGGCTGAGGCCTGCGACGGATCGTGCGGGGGTGAGGAGGAGGTTGTGGCATTGGAGGGTGAGCGGAGATGGTGAGCGGCCACCTATTCCACTGCCGTAAGAATTCGTGGCCGCCGGAGGAGTATGTGGGCCGGACCGCCCTGCAACTGGTGAGGCGAGCTCGCGTCTCAATCGCGGCGAATTTTGTTTTCTCATTCGCTGTTTCGGTGCCTCGTTTGAGCTGCGGTGTGTGTGTGGCACCGGTGTGGTGTACTGATGTTCTCGTGTGGTGCTGGGATTTTTTGCAGTTGGACTTGGACGGCGGGTCGCCGCCGGAGCAGGCATGGCGGAGGAGGCTGAACAGTCACGCCAACATACTCAAGGAATTCAGCGTCACCTTCATGGAAGCAATGAAGATGGTATGTTGCAAGGATTGGGTTCCATATGTAGCTGCGTGGGTTTATTTTGGCGTTTGGTTCCTGTCACTCGTTCAATTTGTCGCCGTGGCTGCTAATTTTTTTCTTGCAATCCAAATTTATCAGATGACCCTCGGGGTGAGGCTTTGGTCATATGTCCGCGAGGAGGCTTCCCATGGAAGGGTAATATTCTCTAGCACATATTCATTTCAAGAAACTGTGTAGCATTGTAGTGGAAGATTGTGTGGTAACAGAATGGGGCCTGCATTTGTGCTTTTGCAGAAAGCTCCTATTGACCCCTTTACAAGAGAGAGATGTAAGCCGTCGGCTTCACAGGGCGTGCCGCTCGGAGGGATGGGGTATGACTTCCATGACTGTTGTTTCTCTCTTTAATCTCCTTCATTTGTGTTTGCATCATGTAGGTTTTAGATTTTGACATTAGTAGATTATGTTTGCAGGAGTGGTAGCATTTCAAGAGGATTCAGGGGAGAGTTCAAGAATTGGCACATCATTCCTGGTTTGTGTGAGAATTCGCCGGTCATGGAGAACCAGTTTTCTGTAATGCTTTCATCTTATCTTGCTGTTGCCAGCTAATGACCTTTAGTTTATTATTACATACTTCCTGTGTTGCTACTACTGTGCTCAACTGTGAAATTGGTTGGTACTAGAAGTTTTGGGGGATAAATGTTGACATAAGATGACATCGCGTTTCCATGTATTTTAATGGCTGTACATCGACAGCATTCTTGTGCATATTCCTTATTGGTTGCTGAAAAATGAACTTTCCATTTCGTTGTTGTATATTTGTGAGCAGGCTTGTATTTAGGACCCTCTTATCTGGCGAACATTCGCTGGGAGCAGGTGGTATTTGGAACGTTTTTGATGGTATTTTTAGTTGTGTGTGAGTGGCAGTTTCTTCGGAGCGACATGGCATTTTTTGTGATGAAGTCTAAAACTGCCATCTTCCCAGAAAATGCCATGTCGCTTTGAAGAAACTGCCACCTCGCACACAACTAAAAATGCCATAAAATACGTTCGAAATGCCACCTGTTCCCATCAAACGTTTGCCAGGGAACATTACGTGTATTTATGTGTGTTTTGGCATGTAAACGTACACATCTATACGTTCAGCCTTTTACTTTAGTGCTCTGTCCACTATCATTGTATCAATTTCTCTCACAACATTGTTATATTGATTTCTCCTAAATATTATGCTCTTTCAGATATTTGTATCACGAGACAGTGGGAATAAAAAATACTCATCGGTATTGGCTCCTGGACACCATGAAGGCTTGAAGTAAGTTTTTAGCCTGGTTTATTTGGTTTGAGCTTACTAGTCATGAGCAAACTGTAATTTTGCAATCCAGTGCGGATCCAGACTGAAAATTTTGTTTTATTTGATTTAGCTTCAGCATGTACACAGCTTGTTTGCCTTTTAAGAGTCCAGACTGAATTTTTTGTTATTTGATTCGATGTTGTTCGCAATCACTTCCTAGCTAAACCAGTGTATACTCTGCCTTCTTGCATCTATTCTTCTGGTTTGCCTGGACTCTCTTCTTTATGTCCTTTTGGAATTTATATGTGGGCAGATCAACTTGTACAATCTTTATCAGTTGGTTGCATTTAATTATGTAGTCTGTTATTTAAGTACCAACAGTATGACACAAACATTGCAAGTAAAATTGTTCAAATTTGTGAACAGGATATCGTTATTGCAATTGTGTGCTGTTTGGTTATACAAGATAATCATGTTGAAGCAGCATGGCTCGCTTAATGAACCTCCACCAATTTGTGTAGTCAAGATTTTGTTTTGTAATGTTAAGTCCTCTACAGAAGAAAGTACACTTTGTTGATGGCTTGATGCCTTCGATGGTTTCAGGAAATGTAATGACTCTGGAATTTCATCATGGGACTGGAACCTGAGCGGTCAACACTCTACCTATCATGCATTGTTTCCTAGGGCCTGGACTATTTACGATGGTATGACACTATGGAACCGTTGGCACACACATCTTCCAACTTTGTACCATTTATTTTATTTTATTTTATTGGGAAGTTTATTTACCAGTGTGCTGTTGCACTTCAGTGTAATGTTGCCAAGCCAGCTTATGTGTTGATTGTAGAATGAATATAATTCAGCTTTGCTATTATAAACTTGGTAATGACATTTCTTGGTTGCTGAGAGACATGCTCTAAGCTAAAGATTATGAATCTCCCATGAATGCAGGTGAGCCAGATCCAGACCTTAAAATCTCATGCCGCCAGATATCACCATTCATTCCTCATGATTACAAGGATAGCAGTCTTCCGACATCTGTGTTTGTGTACACTGTACGTGACTTGCTCAACTGTTTTATTCTAAATTGGTACCTACAGACTGCAGTCGATGTATTCGCATAGCCTCTTATGTTCTATTTCCCTATATGTTATACTCGAAAGACATTGCCAAACTTAATATGACAACTTCAGATAAGATATTCCCTTGATATTAGAGTTTTGATATGGTCTGTCCACATTGAAGTATCACTTCCATCACAGGACCAACACTAATGTTTCAGAATATAATAGCTACAAAAGCATCTCCAGTTACAGCTGAGGTTTTGAAAACTTTGGGATATCACATAATTGCAGTCAAATGAATATTTCAGTGATATTGTGTACATGAGTTCCAGTTGAGTTTCATATATGTTTTACACGTGGAGATGCTATTAATACAAATAAATCTTTTCTATCTGATATATTTACTTGGCAATTCCTTCTTTTTGTTATATTTATTATAGCTGGTGAATACCGGGAGAGACCGTGCAAAAGTGAGCCTGTTGATGACATGGGCGGTAAGCATGCAACTAAAGCTTATGTACACCTTTACTAATGCAACTGTATTATCGCTGGTAGAACCATTTTTGAATGTGAAAACTGGTAGACATCTCCAGTAGTAACTGCTGTCCCTTACATCATGGCGCATCTTGATAAATACACTAATATTCTGCTCCTGAGGTTCAGGATCAGAAGTGCTTGATGTTCATCTGAAATCAAGTCTGCGTAGGAGGCAGATGTTTCTGTAGAATTCTTTTTTTGGAATAACCACAATCATGCGTATCATATATTTGTAGAGTTTGGTGTGTGTAGTAATACATAGATAACAGGTTGTGTAGCTGCTACAAGCCTACAACTAAAGAAATACCAAAACTGAGGGTATGCATTTTTCATTATTATTCCAGGTGTAGAGGAATGGATAAATAACTGTTTGCTGTAGGTTCTATCCCTTAAAACGGAGTTAAAAACTGTTCCCGAAGATACAATTATTGAAACCTCAGAACTCGTTTTACATTCAACTATTATTTGATTAATTTGTTATAATAGAACTGAGAGTGCGAAAATTGGATGAGCTTTTAGTGACATATCTTATCAAATACAGAATTCCATTGGAGGTTTTTCTCATCATTCAGGAGGCCACTTCAATGAGCCCTTCATGTAAGTAGATCTGTTAATATACCTTTGTGTGTCTGTTGGCCCTCTGGAGCATTGGTACTCAACTGTATGATCTAATTACTGTTCTCAGTGGGGATGACGGAGTGTCAGGAGTGCTTTTGCATCACAAGTGAGTAACAAACCCTCTGCTTTCAAATAATGACATCAACTTGATGATTTTTTTTGCATTATGTTGTTTATCTGCATGATGACAAGCTGGTGTATGTTGCAGAACAGCAAAGGATAATCCTCCAGTTACTTTCTCTATTGCTGCCTGCGAAACTCAGAATGTGAGCGTGACAGTCTTGCCTGTTTTTGGTCTTTCTGGAGAGAACCATGTTTCGGCAAAGGAAATGTGGGATACTATGTCAAAGGTAAACTGCTGATACCTCCTTCCAATGTTGCAGTATGGATATGGCTGATTTTTCATACCATTTACCTCTTGATTTGTTCTCGTATTTACACTAGTAACATATTATATATCTGTATAAAGCTAATATTTTTATTCTGTTCCATTTTCTACCTTATTCTCAGGATGGCCACTTCAGTCGGGAAAATTTCAATGCTGGTTGTAGTATGCCTTCTTCTTCAGGGGAGACACTTTGTGCGGCTGTCTCAGCATCTACTTGGGTGGAGCCGCATGGTAGGTGTACTGTGGCATTTGCTTTGGCTTGGTCCTCACCTAAAGTGAAGTTTCAGAAGGGGTGCACATATAACAGGTGAGCGTTCTTTTGCTTCAACAAAAGGGAAAACACTTTTGTCAATTCTACGTACATTATGTTAGCCATCTCTACAAAGTTTTACTTATAAAGCAACACTTACAACATGGTCAAATGTTTCATTGGAGTACCCATTTTTAGTTGTATGTTCACATTGAACACATCAGATGCCTTCCCTTTTTTGTTTTTATGGGGTTGTATGAAGGAATACAGAGTAAGTACGGTGGTACCTAACAAGTGAATCTGTCAGTTCATGTGCAACTAACTGTTAGTATGCTGTAATGCCTAATCATGAGAGATAACTCGTATATTTTCTCATGTTGCAGGAGGTACACCGAATTTTATGGAACTTCTGAAAGATCATCATCTATTAATTTGGTACATGATGCCTTAACAAGTATGCCTTTTGTCACTTGCTAGACTTTTAAGTGCAGTGTAGTAATTCATAGTTGGATGACTATCCAGCCATAGATTGACAACAGAACTGTTGTAGTGTTGCTGTGATGGGTGCAGTATTGGTCCTTGCATTACTGATTCACTTATCAATTATTTATTTGCCTCGGATATGCTGCTGTATGATCCTTCCTTGCTTTGCAGAATATAGACTTTGGGAAGAAGAGATCGAGAAGTGGCAAGACCCCATACTCAAGGATGAAAAACTCCCAGAATGGTATAAGCCGTGTCTCCTGCTTCTGTATAGTTATCTCTCAACTCTCACTTAAACCTATATGTACCCAATCCTCACATGGGTCATCTGGCAGATTTTGTCTTATCATTCCTCTATTGTTCTAGGCATCAACATATGATTGTTTTGACCCTTGTTTGTTACCATTGTTGAATGCATCTAACTCATTCTGTGTAAGCTTCTTCTAATTCATGTAGCGGCCTGCTGATCCATTCCTGGGTGTTGTTATGCATGGTTTGAACGCACTAATTTATTTGACCATTGGAGCTATATACTTCTGTCTCAATAATATATTTTTTGTTTCTTCAAACAATGATACCTGATGTCTTAACTTCCTCTTACACAAAAACTAAATCTTGACTAGTGGAAGTCTTATCTGCAGGTACAAGTTCACCCTTTTTAACGAGCTTTATTTTCTGGTAGCTGGGGGGACTGTTTGGACAGGTATGTCGTATCAATACTTCTCAATGGTTTTATGTCTAGCATAGTATGAGAACTGGATGTCGCGAGCGTATTTTCAAAAACTGATCCGGGCTGGCATTCCGACCGAAAAACCAGAACCAGCATCTTGTCCGGTTCAACAAGATTAAAAGACAATTTTGGCAGAAAACCTTAAAAAACCGAATGATTTGTAGCAGGCAGGGATCGAACTCTGGACTATCCACCTGCAAGCACATCCTGCTGAAGACCAAAGAGCAATGGGGCTGAGCTGGTTTTGTGAAGAAGTACAACTTATATTATTTGTACCGATGCAACCTGAGTTTTTCTAAACTAGCTTAAATATCAATGAAAATATGATGGTTTTATCCGCATTGAACCATCCTAGCCGGCGATCCGACTAGCAAACAATTGAGTCAGTCTCTCGGCCGGTTCATTCGCTGGTCTGGTATCCCCTTTAAATTACGGTCATGGGGATAGTTACATTGCAATTGCCAGAGTTCCTTTTTAGCACCTACTGCCCTTCCATGTGTAGTACCCATCCTTATATATATGTTCTTTCCTTCTGATGATGTAGATGGTCAACCTCCAGCGATCAGTGAAACAAGTCCTGCTTACCAACATAAACATTCAAAGAAGGGCGCTAAATCAGAATCAGTTAAAGATAACCATGTCAAGCCAGCAGCAGAGCAAGTCTCTGATGGAGATGACCTGCCTAATGGTGAAGAGCAAAGCATGTCAATGTATGCAGCAGTTCATGGATCACAGATGCCTGAACAAACCAGTGGACTTGGGTTGCAGGAACCAATTCCTTATTTACTTTCCAAGGATGGCCCTGAAAATGTCGGTAAATTCTTGTACCTGGAGGGAGTGGAATACATCATGTGGAACACGTATGATGTGCATTTCTATGCTTCTTTTGCTCTCCTTGATTTATTCCCCAAGATAGAGCTGAGTATTCAACGTGATTTTGCTGATGCTGTTCTGTATGAAGATCGGCGGAGAGTCAAATTTTTGGCTGATGGCACCTCAGGAATCCGTAAAGTCAAAGGTGCTGTTCCTCATGACCTAGGAACACATGATCCATGGCATGAAATGAATGCCTACAACATACACGATACAAGCAAATGGAAAGATCTAAATCCCAAGTTTGTACTCCAGGTATACAGAGACTTTGCGGCCACAGGTGATATGACATTTGGTAGAGATGTATGGCCTGCAGTCTGTGCAGCAATGGACTACATGGATCAGTTTGATCGCGATTGTGATGGTCTCATTGAGAATGATGGATTTCCTGATCAAACCTATGATGCTTGGACTGTTCACGGGATCAGTGCCTACTGTGGTGGCCTCTGGCTTGCTGCACTTCAAGCTGCTGCTACAATGGCTCATCGCCTTGGGGATCGTCCATACGCTGAAAAGTACAAGCTGAAGTTTATGAAAGCTAAAGCAGTGTACGAGGCGAAGTTATGGAATGGGTCTTATTTCAATTATGACAGTGGTACGAGCAGCAATAGCCGGTCCATCCAGGCTGATCAGCTTGCAGGACAGTGGTACGCCGCATCGTCAGGCTTGCCCCCAATTTTTGATGAGCAGAAGATAAGAAGTGCTCTGCAGAAAATATTTGAATTCAATGTCATGAAGGTAAAAGGAGGACGGATGGGAGCTGTGAATGGTATGACTCCCAAGGGAAAGGTGGATGAGACATGCATGCAGTCTCGGGAAATCTGGACTGGTGTTACATACGGTGTTGCAGCAAACATGCTACTCCATGGGATGGAGCATCAAGGTTTTATCACCGCAGAAGGAATATTTCTTGCCGGTTGGTCAGAAGATGGATACGGGTAAGCGCCGCCTTTCACATTGTTTGGCAGTAGTTCACCTTGATAATCATAAGCTCAGATACCGTTTGTTTCTTCATTCTATTACTGCTTGCTTTGTGCCGCTATCCATAATAATCTGTTGCAGAGGTCAGGTTTTTACAATCTTTTTGAAAAGAAAAAGAAGTCCGTAGTAATCTTATCTAGTGTTGGTAGCTGTGACTTTGCACCAGCAATTTGCAACATTAGTGTGGGTGCCAAACCGTATGTTGTTCTGAATAAAGAATATTGGCTATACTGCAGGTATTGGTTCCAAACACCGGAGGGATGGACCACGGATGGGCATTACAGGTCGCTGGTATACATGCGGCCTCTTGCTATTTGGGCAATGCAGTGGGCATTGTCGCCCCCAAAGGCGATTCTCGAGGCACCCAAGGTAAACCTGATGGACAGAATACATGTGTCCACTCAAGCAGTCCGAGCAGCCAGTGAGATAGGTGTTCGAAAGATCGCCCCCGATAACAGATGTATTCCGAGCTCCACGTTCCAGTGCGAATGCTAACCACGCGAAGAAGGTAACGTGTAACGACTGATGAGTAAATCATGTTTTTTTCCGGCTTTTGCTTGCTCCCATCCAAGATCCAGTGGGGTTCAGGTTTTTTTCTTTGGGAACATGCGACAGTTGAACTCACTGCTCCAAAGAGCTCTTGTTGTATAATTTGTACAGTGAACTAGTATTAAATAACATGTTCGAGAAGTTTGTGAAATTTTGATATGCCTTTTTTTAGTGAGTGTCGTCATTTTTTTTATTAAGCAAATGCAATCCAGTAGAAAGAAAAGCACACAGATCACTATGTTCGAGACATGGTCACGAAGGTATAAGAGCATCTCCACCCACGCCTCAAGACATCTTTTTAGACTCGGTTTTATGTTCAGGTATCACCTTTTGTCCAAAAATGGTCCAGCCACGTCCTTAGGACGTCAAAATAGCGTCGGCATACCCAGGTGAAACCCAACCCGTTGGGGGGTTTCTTGGGACGTCGGCGGAAGTTTCGGCAAATCGCGTCCCTTCACGTGTCCTTTTTCTTGGTCCATCTAATCATTTTTAACACATATTTTGGGGTGGGGTGTGGCTGGAAAGATGCCTTTCTATGCATTTTTAGTTTTGCCGGATAAAACATTTGGCCCTTCAAAACACCAACTTTTTTGGTTTGATGATGTTTTGAGGGCTTCAACGGCTGGAGATGCCCTAACTCCGCAAGAAGCAGAAGTCTCTCTGGGATGGACAAGGAGGGAGGGAGGAGATAGGAACTTTTGGATTGTAGAGTACTAGATTTAACATTCATGTTTCAATTCAATGGAGATTGTAAATGCTGAATCGGAGACCATGCATGACTTCTGTAATTCATATTTAAATGTGAGTATGGGTATGGACTTTCGAACTAGTGTCAAACATGATTTGGAAAAACTAGATGCACTATATTGACACAATTCTTGTGGCATCTGTATGTGTGCGGTTCTATGCATGAATGCATACAAAGTTTTCTCATCACCCTAGAAGTTATCATATATATTTGAATTTTCATCCAAAAAAACTAAAGTGGATATCATAAAATGTGAAATCCATGTATAATTCGAGATCAGTATATCGCACAGCAACTTCCTCGATCAAAAACTAATGATAAATTAATTACACGTCTCTTTTCAAGTGACAACGTTTTGAATGAATATGTGAGTATCATAATACATATAGATTCGCTTGCATTTCAAAGCGAGGCACACCCTACGGCGCACGAGCCAGACTTGTGTCACGGTGGTAGCGTGTGCCGTACACACATTTAGCAAACCCCAAAAAGAATGGTGAAAAATATTTGTAAAGTTTCTAGTTTAACACAAAAACCTTGTGTCTTCATCCGATCCACTGTGTTTTGAATAAAAAAAATATCCCGTGACCCGAATTTCAGCTCTGTGAAATTCGTTTTATGTCACAGGTCCATAATAGCAACCCAATAGCTACAATGGGATGTTTTATTAACTTTTCATCCCACCACGCCTAGCACGTTCAAATCCGTCATTTGCCACTACCTCCTCTCCCTCCTCTCCATCCTCTCTCCCACATCATCGCCCATGGGTTTTTCATCTCCCACGACGACGGGGGTGCTTCATCACCGCATCGGAGCCGCCTTATCTATGCCCTCCTCCACCGTCAACATCGACTAATACAACGAATCTGCTTCACCGACACCGAGTTCCACCGCATTGGGTCTGCTTCACTAACGCCACACTATTACAGAAAGGTCCAAAGACAACCCATCAATCCGAGACCCTTTGATCAAAGTGTGTGCGAAGCTGAATCGCAAACGGTATAGTTCTAGCTCCGTCGCCAATAACACAGACTGTGTGCGATGGCAGATCCATCAAATATGATTCAGAAAAGAGTCGAGTGTGCGATATGTGGCAAACAGTTGGTCTAGATAAACTGTTTGCGATGAGCCAATATAAATCAAACGATTAACCAAACACAGATGTGTGCAATGTATGGCATACAATTCATTCGGATAAACTGTTTGCTAGCAAAACACAAACGATTCGGTGTCAGAAGATGTGTGTGATACATGGCAAGCATGCCGGCAATCAGAATCTTCTGCGAACACCAGGATAACACAAACGATGCCTCCTGACAAGCTGTGTGTGTTGTGGGCAAACGCTTGCTGGTAAACAATTATCTACGATCGCTGAGATCATTACCGACGCTACGTAGGGAATGGTCGTTTGCTATGTATTAAAATCAAAGACATTTTTTATTATTACCCGTCTGGCTGTGCGTCATCACGTCCTTCTCTCGCACGTCTTGTCACCGCGTTGCAGCTGGAGGATTCTAGTGCACCTTGAGCACCGCACATGTGTTTCGGTTGGCCACGTGACGGTGAGCCCGTTCCCACGCAAGCTTCCCACCAGGCTCGCCGAAATCCCCCAAATCAACATCCTTATCGGGCTTCCTTCTTTCCTAAGTTTTCCATTGATGGAACACACCACCGTTTGCCGTCAGTTCCCCATCGGTTTCCCGCCACAAGCGATTGAGCATAAGAACCTAGGTGGCACGCGACACATGCGGAGGCACACCTAGCGCAGCCTAGCCCCACTACCATTTCCAAGAATGCCAACCTAACGAAGCGCCACCTCTGTCGGCAACCTCGTTGACGACAAAAATGATCCAGTGCAGGCGCCTAACAACGCTGTGCTGTGCGTCATCGCCAGGGTTGAGCAGACCCTTGGCGAGGGCGCGATAGCGCCGCCGAGCAACATAGCCACGTCACCACTGAAAGGCTGCAGCGTGCCACACAACAAGATCATCAATGGTGTTTTGTAGAGCAAAACATGTGCGTCTGCGCCGAGAGGGCAAGGCGCGCTGCACAACAAGACCGATGGAGGGCTGCTGAGTGAGTGGCACGGTGCGCAACAGAGCAAGAGCGGTTCCATCCCTGCTCGCCGACTTTCCCACCCGGCATGACGTTGCAGCTGTGTCCATGACACGTCAGTAGCACGATTCCTCGCTAGGAATGAGCAGTGGTCGTCTGCGCCGTACATGCACCAGAGCCCGGTCGCACCGTACTTGCATCGAATGCCGGCCGCATCGTTCGCATGGGTCGAGATGTTCGCCTTGTCCGCGGCCCCCTCGATGCCAACACGCTGGTCGGTAGGCTCGAGCGCCTCCTTGACCCAGGTGTCCAACGAGGAGTAGTAGAAGAAAATGGCCATCGCATCCTTGAGATGGAAATCTCCAACGAAATAGCCAGCTTGGAGCTTGAGATCACGCTCCAGCTGTACCGTGAGTGTGTCAGCCGCTTGGACGAACGCCTGCATGAGTTTAGGCAGAGCCAAGAGCTTTCGTAGGTTAGGGTGGTAGTCATTGTTGGAAATATGCCCTAGAGGCAATAATAAATTGGTTATTATCATATTTCCTTGTTCATGATAATCGTTTATTATCCATGCTATAATTATATTGATCGGAAACTCAGATACATGTGTGGATACATAGACAACACCACGTCCCTAGTATGCCTCTAATAGACTAGCTCGTTGATCAAAGATGGCTATGGTTTCCTAGTCATGGACATGAGATGTCATTTGATTACGGGATCACATCATTAGGAGAATGATGTGATGGACAAGACCCAAACTAGAAACGTAGCATATGATCATGTCAGTTTATTGCTACTGTTTTCTGCATGTCAAGTATCTGTTCCTATGACCATGAGATCATGCAACTCACTGACACCAGAGGAGTACCTTGTGTGTATCAAGCGTCGCAACGTAACTGGGTGACTATAAAGGTGCTCTATAGGTATCTCCAAGGGTGTCTATTGGGTTGGCATGGATCAAGACTGGGATTTGTTACTCCGTGTGACGGAGAGGTATCTCAGGGCCCACTCGGTAATACAACATCACAATAAGCCTTACAAGCAATGTGACTAAGTGTTAGCCATGGGATCTTGTATTAAGGAATGAGTAAAGAGACTTACCGGTAATGAGGTTTAACTAGGTATGGAGATGCCGACGATCGAATCTCGGGCAAGTAACATACCGAAGAACAAAGGGAACAACATACGAGATTAACTGAATCCTTGACATAGAGGTTCAACCGATAAAGATCTTTGTAGAATATGTAGGAATCAATATGGGCATCTAGGTCCCGCTATTGGTTATTCACCTTAGAGGTGTCTCGGTAACGTCTACATAGTTCTCGAACCTGCAGGGTCTGCACACTTAAGGTTCGGTGACGTTTCGGTAGTATAGCGTTATGTATGATGGTGACCGAAGGTTGTTCGGAGTCCCGGATGAGATCTTGGACATCACGAGGAGCCCCGAAATGGTCCGGAGGTAAAGATTGATATATAGGAAGTCCTGTTTTGGTCACCAGAAAAGTTTCAGGCTCATCGGTAGTGTACCGGGAGTGCCGGGAGGGGTACCGGGGACCATCACGAGGGGTGTCTCGACCCAAAGGACCTCATGGGCTGTGGGAGGAGTCAAACCAGACCCTGGTGGGCTGATCTAAGCTCCCACTAAGGCCCATGTGGCTAGGGGTGGGAAAAACCCAAAAGGTGGAGAGGTGGAAAGGGTTTCCAAGTGGAAAGGAGGAATCCTACTCCTAATAGGATTGGAGTAGGACTCCTCCACCTCCAATTTCGACCAAACCGGTTTGAGGCTGCCTCCTCCCCTGCCTCCCTCCTATATACACTAGAGGATTTAGAGGGTAAATCCAACCCTAATTGCCACGTGCTTCCTCTAATTCATCTAGATCGGTTTTCTCCTCTAGTCTAGTTCGGTGGTGCTTAGGCGAAGCCCTGCCGGAATAGTTCCACCACCATCGCCGCCACGCCGTCGTGTTGCCGGAGAACTCATCTACCTCTCCACTCCCTCTTGATGGATCAAGAAGGCGGAGATCGTCATCGAGCTGTACGTGTGCTGAACGCGGAGGTGCCGTCCGTTCGGCGCTAGATTGGAAGGACCGTGATCAAGATCGTGAGATGATTCGTGATTGGATCGCGGGATGGATCGTGATGGGATCGCGGGATGGATCGTGATTGGATCGCGGGATGGATCGTGATTGGATCGCGAGATGGATCGTGATGGGATCGCGGGACGCTCGTCGATTTGGATCGCGAAGACGTTCGACTACATCAACCGCATTTCTTAACGCTTCCCGCTTAGCGATCTACAAGGGTATGTAGATCCACTCTCCCTCTCGTAGATGCCCATCACCATGGGTAGATCATTGCATGCGCATAGGAATTTTTTTGTTTCCCATGCAACGTTCCCTAACAGTGGCATCATGAGCTAGGTCTATGTGTAGGTGAGATCTCGAGTAGAACACAAAGGAATTTGTGGGCGTTGATGCATAGATTGCTTCCTCCCTTGGTTGTGTTTTCGTTCAACGGTATTGTGGGATGAAGCGGCCTGGACCAACCTTACTCGTACGCTTATGAGAGACCGGTTGCATCGATTGACATGTAACTTTGTTGCACAAAGATGGCTGGCGGATGTTTGTTTCTCCTACTTTAGTTGGATCGGATTCGACAAAGGCGGTCCTTGAGAAGTTTGAAAAGCAACTTATGTATCACCATTGTGGTTTTGCATAGGTGAGACTTCTTCTTGCTAGATACCCGTAGCAGCAACGTAAAACTTGCAACAACAATTAGAGGACGTCTAACTTGTTTTTGCAAGGTATGTTGTGATGTGATATGGCCAATTACATGATGAGATATATGTGATGTATGAGATGATCATGTGTTGTATAGAATATCACGACTTGCATGTCTATGAGTACGGCAACCGACAGGAGCCATAGGGTTGTCTTTATTTATTGTATGACCTGCTGTCAAGCATTAAGTGTTATTTAATGCTTTACTTTATCGCTAAACGGTATCTATAGTAGTATGAGCATGTTGGGAGCGACAAGCCCGATTGCGACAAAATGATGGAGATCATGATGGTGGAGATCATGGTGTTATGCCGGTGACGATGGAGATCATGCTGGTGCTTTGGAGATGGAGATCAAAAGCACAAGTTCATGGCCATATCATGCCACTTATGATTTGCATGTGATGTTAATCTTTTTATGCACCTTGTTTTGCTTAGGACGATGATAACATTATAAGGTGATCCCTCACTAAAATTTCAAGATAAATTATGTTCTCCCCAAGTGTGCACCGTTGCGAAAGTTTGTTATGTCGAGACACCACGTGATGATCGGGTGTGATAGACTCTACGTTCACATACAACGGGTGCAAGCCAGTGTTGCACATGCGGAACACTCGGGTTAAACTTGACGAGCCTAGCATGTACAGACATGGCCTCGAAACACAAGAGATCGAAAGGTCGAACATGAGTCACTCGAATATGATTTGGTGTTTTGCGTTGAGCATGAACATGATTAGATCATGTTTATTGCAATACAGTTATTCATTTAAGTTAGAGAATAATGGTTATTCTGTTTACATGAATAATACCTTCAATGGCCATGCAGCCAATGAGAATGGTTTGTTGAATCTTGATCGTAGTAATACACATGTTCATACCATTGATGCCGAAAGATACAAAGTTAATAATGATAGTACCACATACTTGTGGCACTGCTGCTAAATGTCATATTGATATAAATCGCATGAAGAAACTCCATGGTGATGGATCTTTGGACTCATTTGATTTCGAATCGGTTGAGACATGCAGACTATGCCTCTTGGGCAAGATGGCCACAGACCCCGTTTTCAGTATGATGGAGCGGGCTAGTAACTTATTGGAAATAATACTGTTGATGTATGCGATCCAATGAGTGTTGTAGCGTGTAGTGGATATCGTTATTTTTCTTACCTTCACTGATGATTTGAGTATATATGAGTATATTTGCTTAATGAAACACAAGTCTGAAACGTTTAAAAAGTTCAAACAAATTCAGAGTGAAGTTTAAGATCATCATGACAAGAAGATAAAAATATGTACAATATGATCATGGAGGTGAATGTCCGAGTTACGAGTTTGACATACAACTTTAGACAATGTGAAAGTTGTTTCACAACTCACGCCACCTGGAACACCATAGTGTGATGGTGTGTCCGAACGTCATAGTCGTGCTATATTGGATATGGTGCATACTATGATGTCTCTTATCATTTTTCCACTTTCATTTTGGGGTTATGCATTAGAGACAACTAAATTCACTGTAAATAGGGCACCATCTAAATCCGTTGAGATGACACCATATGAATTATGGTTTGATAGAAACCTAAGCTGTCATTTCTTAATATTTGAGGCTGCGACACTTATGTGAAAAAGGTTTTCACCTAACGAGCTCGAACCCAAAGCGGACAAATGCATCTTCATGGAATACCCTAAGAACAGTTGGGTATACCTTCTATCTTAGATCCGAGTGCGAAGTGTTTGTTGCTAAAAATGGGTCCTTTCTCGAGAAAGAGTTTCTCTCGAAAGAATTGAGCAGGAGGAAGATAGAACTTGATGAGGTTGTTTAACTTTTGTTTCAACCAGACAGTAGCGCAACGTAGAAAGTTGTTTCTGTGGAGCCTACGTTAGTTGAAGAGGAAGTTAATGATGATGATCGTGAAGCTTCGGATCAAGTTACTATCAAACCATGTAGGTCGACAAGGACGCATACTACTCCTAAGTGGTACGGAAACCCTGTCTTTGTCGGGGAACGTTGCATGAGAAAGAAATTTTTTCCTACGCACACGCAAGATATATCCATGGTGATGAGCATCTACGAGAGGGAGAGTGAATCTACATACCCTTGTAGATCGCTAAGCGGTAAGCGTTAAGAAACGCGGTTGGTGTAGTCGAACGTCTTCGCGATCCAAATCGCCGAGTGTCCCGCGATCCAATCACGATCCGTCCCGATCAAGCACCGAACGAACGACACCTCCGCGTTCAGCACACGTACAACTTGATGACGATCTCCGCCTTCTTGATCCATCAAGAGGGAGCAGAGAGGTAGAAGAGTTCTCCGGCAGCGTGACGGCGCCACGGCGATGGTGGTGGAGTAATTCTGGCAGGGCTTCGCCTAAGCACTGTAGAAATCCGATCTAGAGGAGAAACTATGCACTAGAGAATAGGGTAGCACGTGGCTGAAAATCAAGTGCCAAAACCCCTAAAACCTCTAGTATATATAGGAGGAAGAGAGGAGGAGGCTTGGCCCAAGGGCCAAGCCACCTAGGCTTCGGACGAACCAAGGAGGAGAGGAGGATTCCTCCTCCAATCCTAGTAGGACTAGGACTCCTCCTTATTTTGCCTTTTTTGCCTTTTTCCACCCTTTCTCTTTGGGCTTTTCTCTCCCAGCCGCATGGGCCTTGTGTGGGACTTCCACCAGCCCACTAAGGGCTGGTATTCACTCTCCCACAGCCCATGTAGCCTCTTGGGTGGAAATACCCCTCCCGATGGTCTCCCAGTACACTACCGGCACTCCCGGTACACTACCGATGAGCCCGAAACTTTTCCGGTGACCAAAATAGGACTTCCTACATATCAATCTTTACCTCTGGACCATTCCGGAGCTCCTCGTGACGTCCGAGATCTCATCCGGGACTCCGAACAACCTTCGGTCACCACCATGCATAACTCTATACTACCGAAACGTCACCAAACCTTAAGTGTGCAGACCCTACGGGTTCGAGAACTATGTAGACATGACCGAGACACCTCTACGGTCAATAACCAATAGCGGGACCTGGATGCCCATATTGGTTCCTACATATTCTATGAAGATCTTTATCGGTCGAACCTCTATGTCAAGGATTCAGTTAATCCCGTATGATGTTCCCTTTGTTCTTCGCTATGTTACTTGCCCGAGATTCGATCGTCGGTATCTCCATACCTAGTTCAACCTCGTTACCGGCAAGTCTCTTTACTCGTTCTGTAATACAGGATCCCATGACTAACACTTAGTCACATTGCTTGCAAGGCTTATTGTGATGTTGTATCACCGAGTGGGCCCTGAGATACCTCTCCGTCACACGGAGTAACAAATCCAGTCTTGATCCATGCCAACTCAACAAACACCCTCGGAGATACCTGTAGAGCACCTTTATAGTCACCCAGTTACGTTGCGACATTTGATACACACAAGGCACTCTTCCGGTGTCTGTGAGTTACATGATCTCATGGTCATAGGAACATATACTTGACATGCAGAAAACAGTAGCAATAAACTGACACAATCATATGCTACGTTTGAAGTTTGGGTCTTGTCCATCACATCATTAGATAATGATGTGATCCCGTTATCAAATGACATCACATGTCAATGGCTAGGAAACCTTGACCATCTTTGATCAACGAGCTAGTTCACTAGAGGCATACTAGGGACAAAGTGTTGTCTATTTACCCACACATGTAATGTGTTTCCAATCAATACAGTTATAGCATGTATAATAAACGATTATCACGAACGAGCAAATATAATAATAAAGACTTTATTTATTGCCTCTAGGGCATATTTCCAATAGTCTCCCACTTGCACTAGAGTCAATAATCTAGTTCACATCACTATGTGATTTACATTGTAATGAATCGAACACCCATGCAGTTCTGGTGTTGATCATGTTTAGCCCTTGGAAGAGGTTTAGTCAACGGGTCTGCAACATTTGGATTCGTGTGCACTTTGCAAATATTTATGTCCTTCTCCTCGATGTAATCGCGGATGGAGTTGAAGCGTCGCTTTATGTGTCTGGTCCTCTTGTGAAACCTTGGTTCCTTGGCCAGAGCAATGGCACCAGTGTTGTCACAGAACAGATTCATTGGATTCAGTGCACTGGGCACTACTTCGAGATCTGTCATGAACTACTTCATCCAGACACCTTCCTTCGCCTCCTTCGAGGCTGCGATGTACTCTGCTTCGCACGTAGAATCGGCTACCACGCTTTGCTTGGAATTGCACCAGCTTACCGCTCCCTCGTTGAGAATAAATACGTATCCGGTTTGTGACTTAGAGGCATCCAGATCAGTGTCAAAGCTTGCATCGTCGTAACCCTTTACGACGAGCTCTTCATCACCTCCATAAACGAGAAACATTTCCTTAGTCCTTTTCAGGTACTTAAGGATATTCTTGAACGCCGCCCGGTGCTCCATTCCAGGATCACTTTGAAACCTTCCAGCCATACTTATGGCAAGGTTGACATCGGGTCTTGTGCATAGCATTGCATACATGATAGAGCCTATGGCTGAAGCATAGGGGGTGACACTCATCTTTTCTCTGTCTTCTGCAGTCACTAGGCATTGAGTCTTACTCAACTTCATACCTTGTAACACAGGCAAGAACCCCTTCTTGGACTGATCCATTTTGAACTTCTTCAAAACTTTATCAAGGTATGTGCTCTGTGAAAGTGCTATTAAGCGGCTCGATCTATCTCTATAGATCTTAATGCCTAATATGAAAGCAGCTTCTCCTAGGTCCTTCATTGAAAAACTCTTGTTCAAATATTCCTTCACGCTTTCCAACATTTCTATATTGTTTCCAATCAACAATATGTCAACCACATATAATATTAGAAACGCTATAGATCTCCCACTCACTTTCTTGTAAATACAAGCTTCTCCATAAACTTGTATAAACCCAAACGTTTTGATCACCTCATCAAAGCGCTTATTCCAACTCCGAGATGCTTGCACCAACCCATAAATGGATCGCTGGAGTTTGCAAACTTTGTCAGCATTCTCTGGATTGACAAAACCTTCTGGTTGCATCATATACAACTCTTCCTCAAGGAAATCGTTGAGGAACGCTGTTTTGACATCCATGTGCCAAATTTCATAGTCGAAATAAGCAGCTATTGCCAACATGATTCTGACAGACTTAAGCATTGCTACGGGTGAGAAGGTCTCATCGTAGTCAACTCATTGAACTTGTGAAAAACCCTTTGCCACAAGTCGAGCTTTATAGACGGTGACATTACCGTCCACGTCCGTCTTCTTCTTAAAGATCCATTTGTTTGAATGGCTTTTCGCCCTTCAGGTAATACTTCCAAAGTCGATACTTGGTTTTCATTCATGGATCCTTTCTCGGATTTCATGGCCTCTAACCATTTCTCGGAATCCGGGCCCATCATCGCTTCTCCATAGTACGTAGGTTCATCGTTATCCAACAACATGACCTCTAAGACAGGGTTTCCATACCACTCAGGAGCAATAAGCATCCTTGTAGACCTATGAGGTTCAATAGTAACTTGATTCGAAGCTTCATGATCATCATCATTAACTTCCTCTTCAACCGACGTAGGCTCCACAGAAACATCTTTCCGCGTCGCGCTACTCTGTGGTTGAAAGAAAGGTTCAACAACCTCATCAAGTTCTATCTTCCTCCCACTCAATTCTTTCGAGGGAAACTCTTTCTCGAGAAATAACCCATTTTTAGCAAAAAACACTTTGCCCTCGGATCTGATATAGGAGGTATACCATTGTTTCCTAAGGGTATCCTATAAAGATGCATTTTACCGCTTTGGGTTTGATCTTATCAGACATAAGCGTCGCATTCCCAAATTATGAAAAATGACAGTTTAGGTTTCTACCAAACCATAATTCATACGGTGTCATCCCAATGGATTTAGATGGTGCCCTATTCAAAGTGAATGTAGTTGTCTCTAATGCATAACCCCAAAACTATAGTGGCAAAACGATAAGAGACATCATAGTATGCACTATATCCAATAGAGCATGACTATGATGTTCGGACACACCATCACACTATAGTGTTCCAGGCGGCATGAGTTGTGAAACAACTTCCACATTGTCTTGAGTTGTATACCAAACTCGTAACTCAGATATTCTCCTCCACGATCATATCGTAGACATTTTATCTTCTTGTCACGATGATCTCAAACTTCACTTTGAATTTGCTTGAACTTTTCAAATGACTCAGACTTGTGTAGGTAAGAAAAGAACAATATCTACTCAAATCATCAGTGAAGGTAAGAAAAGAACAATATCCACTGCACGCTAAAACACTCATTGGATTGCATACATCAACATGTATCATTTCCAATAAGTCACTTGCCCGCTCCATCATACCGGAAAATGGGGTCCTTAGTCATCTTGCCCAAGAGGCATGGTTCACATGTCTCAACCGATTCTAAATCGAATGAGTCCAAAGATCTATCAGCATGGAGTTTCTTCATGCTCTTTACACCAATATGACATTTAGCGTCAGTGCCACAAGTATGTGGTACTATCATTATTAACTTTGTATCTTTTTGGCATCAATATTACGAACATGTGTATCACTACGATCAAGATTCAATAAACCATTCTCATTATGTGCATGACCATTGAAGGTATTATTCATGTAAACAGAATAACCATTATTATCTAACTTAAATGAATAACCATATTGCAATAAACACAATCTAATCACGTTCATGCTCAACGCAAACACCAAATAACATTTATTTAGGTTTATCACTAATCCCGAAGGTAGAGAGAGCGTGCGATGGTGATCACATCAACCTTGGAAACACTTCCAACACTCATTGTCACCTCACCCTTAGCTAGCCTCCATTTACTCAGTAGATTTTATTTCGAGTTACTAACATTTAGCAACCAAACCGGAATCCAATACCCAGGTGCTACTAGGAGTACTAGCAAGGTACACATCAATAACACGTATATCGAATATACTTATGTCGACGTTGTCAGCCTTCTTATCTACCAAGTATCTAGGGTTAATCCGCTTCAGCGACCATTCTCCTCATAATAGAAGCACTTAGTCTCGGGTTTGGGGTTCAACCTTGGGTTTCTTCCCTGGAGCAGCAATTGACTTGCCATCCATGAAGTTTCCCTCCTAGCCCTTGCCCTTCTCGAAACTAGTGGTTTCACTAACCATCAACACTTGATGCTCCTTCTTGATTTCTACCTTCATGGTGTCAAACATCGCGAATATCTCAGGGATCATTATTTCCATCGCTCGGATTTTATAGCTCATAACGAAGCTCTAGTAGCTTAGTGGCAGTGACTTGGAGAACTATATCAATCACTATCTTATCTGGAAGATCAACTCCCACTCGATTCAAGCGATTGTAGTACCCAGACAATCTGAGCACATGCTCACAGATTGAGCTATTCTCCTTCATCTTGCAGGCAAAGAATCTTGTTGGAGGTCAGCCTGAGATCCGAATTTCAGCTCTTAGAACATCTCATATGTTCCCTGACGTTCAAAATGTTTTGGAGCCTCAGTTCTAAGCTATAATGCATGACACACTGAACTATCAAGTAGTCATCAGAACGTAACTGTGAGATGTTCACAACATCTACAGACGACGCTTGAGGGGGTGGCGCATCGAGCAGTGCATTAAGGACATAATCCTTCTGTGCAGCAATGAGGACAATCCTCAGATCACGGACCCAGTCCGCATTATTGCTACCATCATCTTTCAACTCTATTTCTCTAGGAACATATAAAAAATTCAAGGGAGCTACAGTGCGAGCTAGTAATCTACAACATAATTTGCAAAGACATTTTGACTATGTTCATGATAATGAGTTTAGTTAATCATATTACTTAAAAGACTCCCACTCAAATTGACATCCCTCTGGTCATTCGCGTGTCACATGATCCAAATACACCAACTCAAGTCCGATCATCACGTGAGTTGAGGTGGTTTCAATGGTGAACATCTTCATGTTGATCATATCTACTATATGACTCATGTTTGACCTTTCAGTCTCTTGTGTTCCGAGGCCATGTCTGTACATGCTAGGCTCGTCAAGTTCAACCCGAGTGTTCGACGGGTGCAACACTGGCTTGCACCTGTTGTACGTGAACGTAGAGTCTATCACACTCGATCATCACATGGTGTCTCGACACGACGAACTTTTGCAACAGTGCACACTTGGGGAGAACACAATTTTATCTTCAAATTTTAGTGAGGGATCACCTTATAATTCTACCGTCGTTCTAAGCAAAATAAGATGCATAAAAGGATTAACATCACATGCAAATCATAAGTGACATGATATGGCCATGAACTTGTGCTTTTGATCTCCATCTCCAAAGCACCGACATGATCTCCATCGTCACTGGCATGACACAATGATCTCCATCATCTTGATCTCTATCAACGTGTCGCCATCGGGGTTGTCGCGTCCACCATGCTACTACTACTATTGCTACCGCTTAGCGATAAAGTAAATCATTACATCGCGCTTAAAGATTAACACGCGGGTCATACAATAATTAAATACAACCCTATGGCTCTTGCCGGTTGCCGTACTCATCGACATGCAAGTCATGATATTCTATACAAAACATGATCATCTGATACATCACATATATCTCATCATGTAATTGACCATATCACATCACAACATACCCTACAAAAACAAGTTAGACGTCCTCTAATTGTTGTTGCAAGTTTTACGTGGCTGCTACGGGTATCTAGCAAGAACAATTCTCACCTACGCAAAACCAAAACAGTGATACACAAATTGTTATTCAACCTGCTCAAGGATCGCCTTTGTCGAATCCAATCCAACTAGAGTAGGAGAGATAGACACCCGCCAGCCATCTTTATGCAACAAACTTACATGTCAGTCTATAGAACCGGTCTCTCATAAGCGTACGAGTAAGGTTGGTCCGGGTCGCTTCATCCTACAATATCGCTGAGTCAAAAACCGACCAAGGGAGGAAGCAATCTAGGCATCAACGCCCACAAACTCCTTTGTGTTCCACTCATGATCTCATCTACACATAGACCTAGCTCATGATGCCATTGTTGGGGAACGTTGCATGGGAAACAAAAAATTACCTACACACGCAAGATCTATCCATGGTGATGAGCATCTACAAGAGGGAGCGTGAATCTACATACCCTTGTAGATCGCTAAGCAGGAAGCATTAAGAAACGCGGTTGATGTAGTCAAACGTCTTCGCGATCTAAATCGCCGAGCATCCCGCGATCCCATCACGATCCTTCTTGCAATCCAATCACGATTCGTCCTGCGATCCCATCACGATCTGTCCCGCGATCAAATCACGAATCGTCTCGCGATCTTGATCACAGTCCTTCCGATCTAGTGCCGAACGGACGACACCTACGCGTTCAACACACGTACAGACCGATGACAATCTCCGCCTTCTTGATCCAGAAAGAGGGAGCGGAGAGCTAGATGATTTCTCCGGCAGCTCGACGGCATGGCGGCGATGGTGGTGGAACTATTCCAGTAGGTCTTCGCATGAGCACCACCGAACTAGACTAGAGGAGAAAACAATCTAGATGAAGTAGAGGGAGCACGTGGAAATTAGGGTTAGCTCTCCCCTCTAAATCCTCTAGTATATATAGGAGGGAGGGAGGGGAGGAGGCAGCCTCAAACCCTCAGGGGCTGGCCGAAATTGGAGGTGAAGGAGTCCTAGTCCAATCCTACTAGGAGTAGGATTCCTCCTCTCCACTTAGAAACCCTTTCAACCTTTGGGTTTTCCCACCCTTAGTAGCATGGGCCTTGGTGGGGGAGGGGGGTTCAGCCAGCCCACTAGGGGATGGTTTTACTCCTACCACAACCCATGAGGTCCTTTGGGTCGAGACACCCCTCCCGATGGCCTCGGTACCCTCCCGGCACTCCCGGTACACTACCGAAGTACCCAAAACTTTTCCGGTGACCAAAACAGGACTTCCTATATATAAATATTTACCTCCAGACCATCCTGGAGCTCCTCGTGACATCCAGGATATCATCAGAGACTCTAAACAACCTTCAGTCACCACCATACATAACTGTATAATACCGAAACGTCACCGGACCTTGAGTGTGCAGACCCTGCGGTTTCGAGAACTATGTAGACATGACCGAGACACATCTACGGTCAATAACCAATAGCGGGACCTAGATGTCCATATTGGTTCCTACATATTCTATGAAAATCTTTATCGGTTGAACCTCTATGTCAAGTATTCAGTTAATCCCGTATGTTGTTCCCTTTGTTCTTCGATATGTTACTTGCCCAAGAATCGATCGTCGGTATCTCCATACCTAGTTCAATCTCATTACCGGCAAGTCTCTTTACTCGTTCCGTAATACAAGATCATGTGGCTAACACTTTGGTCACTTTGCTTGCAAGGCTTGTTGTGATGTTGTATTACCGAGAGGGCCCTGAGATACCTCTTCGTCACATGAAGCAACAAATCCCAGTCTTGATCCATGCCAACCCAACAGACACCCTTGGAGATACCTGTAGAGCACCTTTATAGTCACCCAGTTTCATTGCGACATTTGATACACACAAGGTACTCCTCCGGTGTTAGTGGGTTGCATGATCTCATGGTCATAGGAACGGATACTTGACATGCAGAAAAATATAGCAATAAACTGACACGATCATATGCTATGTTTATAGTTTGGGTCTTGTCCATCACGTCATTCTCCTAATGATGTGATCCCGTTATCAAATGGCATCTCATGTCCATGGCTAGGAAACCTTGACCATCTTTGATCAACGAGCTAGTCTATTAGAGGCATACTAGGGACATGGTGTTGTCTATGTATCCACACATGTATGTGAGTTTCCGATAAATACAATTCTAGCATGGATAATAAACGATTATCATGAACAAGGAGATAATAACTAATTTATTATTGCCTCTAGGGAATATTTCCAATAGTCACATATACGTGATGATAGTACTTAACACGTACGGTGAATAAAAACTGAAGTCGAATGATAGAAACAAATTAATAATAATACCTCCTTGAGCGGGAAGCAGTATTTCGACAGCCTCTCATCGGCAAATTCGTAGTGCGTGAAGATTTCCCAACACGGAGGGAGTTAGCCGCGTCCTCCGCCTCACAACGCTTGACATTCGGATAAAGAGGCACGCTCGAGCTTATCAACTCGCCTCCATGCAATGATGAGGTGCCTAGCGCCTTTGGCTTTCAGTACATGGTATGGACCGTCTTCGTACACCTCCTCCGGTTGTCGACGTGCCCGCCGCCGAAGCTCCAGCTCCTCCTTTTTCAATGAGGCACTACGGGCACTCTAGGCCGCGAGGTACCTGACGCACTCCTCCACAAAATCCTTCTTGAACGCCACCTACCTGGTTCTCCCACCCGGTGGCAGCGCCTTCCACATAGCTAGAACAAACTGTCCCCAAAACCACTCTTCCATTGGGGGGTCTGGCACGACTTCGTCTGGTGCCGCATAGAGGTCCTCCTTGTCGCTGCTCTGCGCCATGACGTCCTCGTGGGGTGGCCCCTCCTCCCGTGCTTGAGTACAGACTGACGGCACCATGGTAGATTTTTATGCGAGGTTAGGGGGTGCGAGGAGAGGATGCAGGCGCATATCGGCGAGTAGCATTTATAGGCGGTTGGAATCTTGATCGACGCCAGCGATAAAATGGGGGGACAATACAATAGACACACCGGTCGCCGGAATTCAATGGCCTTGATTGCACACGGTTGCTGAGTCAAAAGTCGTGTGTGACTTAACGTCACCTACGATTCCTGATGCATGACCGCGTGGGTTTAAAAGTACTCAAAATTAGGCTTTCAAAACTCAAAACTTGAAACAGAGAGCCAATCATGTGGAACCCGGTTGTCTTGCCAGATATTTACATTTTCTTTCCAAATGCAAGACATGCGCGCGATTTGTGTTACTAACTTACTATAATCTGGTATTATTGTAAAGTATAATAAATAAATACTTTTGTGGTACTCAAATTAGAATAGAAAAATACCATGGCATCTTGGTGCCATGTATTTCGCAACATTTTTCACTTATCTCGTATTTAAAAGCTTAGATTGTCAATGTTTGCCAAATGAAACTTGATTTTTTTTCAAATTTTAGCATGCCGGTTGTATTCAAGCATTGTAACGGTAGAAAAAAATCAAGGCCAAATGAAGCAGCGACTCGCGGTTCGTCATCCAACATGCTCGCACGTTGCCTCTCTGAACCACGAGCCTTCGTGTGATGCTCCAGTTTGTGAGAGGTATGCGTCAAAGCTTATCTCGAACAAGCCAATCTTTTTACCATGACATCTTGGCTCCATCTCATGAAATCACACAAATTCATGTATTTCAAAACATTTTTTCATTTTCTTCATTTAGAATCCTAGATTCTCGATGTTTGTGTCCAAACCATTGCTCAACATGTTTGACTTTCCTTCCAATTTATTGCATGGGGCATAAACACGGACGCAAGGACACAAATATGATTTTTCCAACCAGTTTGTGCTTCATCGTGTCGTGTTCATGTATTTCAAATTTGAGTTATGGCTATTAAATGGCTAGAAACTCACTTAATGTCTAAAAGGCCAAATGAACTCTGATTTTTTTTTTCAATTTTTAGCATGTCGTTGTATTTGTGCATTGTAAAGGTGAAAAACGCAATGCCAAGTGAGGCAGCGACTGTCAATTCGTCATCAAACATGCCCCTCGTTCCTTCTCAGAACCACGAGCTAGCCTTCGTGTGATGCTCCGGTTCGTTACTCGTATGTGTCAAAGCTTATCTGAAATAAAGCCATAATTTTTACCATGACATCTTGGTGCTATGTCATGAAATCATGTACATCGTCATGTTTTTCAGAGCATTATTTTGTTTTTCTGATTTTGAAAACCTAGATACGTAACATTCGTGTCTAAAGAGTGACTCCAAGATGTTTAGGATTCCTTCCAATTTATTGCATGTGTCATGATAAGGACACACACAAATATGATTTTTCCAATAAGTTTTTTGCTTCATCTTGCGTGTTCATGTATTTCAAATTTGAATTATGGCCATCAAATGGCTATAAACTCACTTAGTTTCTTAAAAAGGCCAAATGAACATCGAAAATTTTCAAATCAAGCATAACTATGGTATTCATGAATTGTAAGTGAAAAATCAAGGCCAAGTGAGGCAGCGACTGGAGGTTTGTTATCTACCATGCATGCCCCCGTTCACTCTCGGAACCACAAGCTAGCCTTTGTGTGATGCTCCGGTTTGTTACATGTATGTGTCATACCTTATCTGAAATAAAGCCATAATTTTTACCACGACATCTTGGTGCCATGTCATGAAATCATGCACATTTACATGTATTTTAGAGCATTTTTTGATTTTGAAAACCTAGATACGTAACGTCTTTGTCCAAAGAGTGACTCCAAGATGTTTCGAATTCCTTCCAATTTATTGCATGGGGCATAATAAGGAAACACACAAATATGATTTTTCCAATCAGTTTTTGCTTCATATTGCGTGTTCATGTATTTAAATTTGAAATTATGGCCATTAAATGGCTAGAAACTCACTTACTGTGTTAAAAAGGCCTATGAACACCATTTTTTTCAAATCTTAGCATTGCAATTGTATTCGTG
Source organism: Hordeum marinum (assembly GCA_022496015.1). NCBI lineage: Eukaryota > Viridiplantae > Streptophyta > Magnoliopsida > Poales > Poaceae > Hordeum > Hordeum marinum. Next base: position 210,496,198 of record CM039672.1, on the reverse strand, counting down.
CATTGGAAGTGAAAAAAAGACAAGACCAAGTGATGCAGTGACTCGTGGTTCTTCATCAACCATGCATGCCCCTAGTCCCCTCTCGGAACCACGAGCTAGCCTTCATGAGATGCTCTGATTTGTTACATGTATGTGTCAAAGCTTATCTAAAACAAATCCATAACTTTTAGCACGACATCTGGGTGCCATGTCATGAACTCTTTCAAATTTACATGAATTTCAAAACATTTTTTGATTTTTTGATTTTGAAAACCTAGATTTCTAACGTTTGTGTCCAAAGAGTGACTTCAAGATGTTTGGAATTCCTTCCAATTTATTGCATGGGGCATACTAAGGACACACACAAATATTATTTTCCAACCACTTTTTTGCCGCATCATGACATGTTCATGTATTTCAAATTTGAATTATGGCCATTATATGGCTAGAAACTCACTTACTGTCTTAAATAGGCCAAATGAACACCAATTTTTTTTTAAATCTTAGCATAACGGTTGTATTCATGCAGTGTAAGTGAAAAGAAGCAAGGCCAAGTGAGGCATCGACTAGCGGTTCGTCATCAACCATGGCCCCGTTTCCTCTTGGAACCATGAGCTAGCCTTCATGTGATGCTCTAGTTTGTTACATGTTTGTGTCAAAGCTTATCTAAAACAAAGCCATACTTTTTACCAGGACATCTTGGTGCCATGACATGAAATCATGCAAATTTACATGTATTTCACAACTTTTTTGATTTTTTGATTTTGAAAACCTAGATTCCTAACGTTTGTGTCCAAAGAGTGACTCCAAGATGTTTGGAATTCCTTCCAATTTATTGCATGTGGCATAATAAGGACACACAAAAATATGATTTTTCCAACAAATTTTTGCCTCATCGTGACGTGTTCATGTGTTTCAAATTTTAAGTATTATGATTACATGGCTAGAAACTCACTATCTTAGAAAGGCCAAATGAACACCGATTTTTTTTTCAAATCTTAGCATAACGGTTGTATTCATGCGTTGTAAGTGAATAAAGAAAGGCCAAGTGTGGCAGCAACTAGCGGTTCGTCATCAACCATGGCCCTTGTTTCCTCTCGGAACCACAAGCTAGCCTTCATGTGATTCTCCAGTTTGTTACATGTATGTGTCAAAGCTTATCTAAAACAAAGCCATAATTTTTACCACGACATCTTGGTGACATGTCATGAAATCATGCAAATTTACATGCATTTTAGAGTATTTTTTTAATTTTGAAAACCTAGATTCCTAATGTTTGTGTCCAAAGAGTGACTCCAAGATGTTTGGAATTTCGTCTAATATATTACATGGGGGCATAATAAGGATACAAATATGATTTTCCAATTTTTTTTGCCTCATCATGATATGTTCATGTATTTTCAAATTTGAAATATGACCATTACATGGCTAGAAACTCACTTATTGTCTTAAAAAGGCCAAATGAACACTGGAAATTTTCAAATCTTAGCATAATGGTTGTATTCGTGCATTGTAACGGTAGGAACTATTTTCTTACAATTAGAGTACATTAGCCCAGTTGGTTATTGTCACAAATTTGTTCCCCGTCAGTCCTAGGCTCGATTCCTGACAGCAAGCCAGTTTTTTCTTCAATTGACTACATGATTAAAGTTTAGTGGGTTACTATGTAACTTTTTATACTCGACAAAAACTAAGTTTTTATGACCGTTAGACATTATTCAACATACTCTTGTTTTTTGAATTTCCTATCGCAAGCTATCCCACTAGCTTTTGTTTTTTAGCGAAGGATATCTAGCTAGCTGGCTGGGCTTTCTCTCGTATCGCGCTACACCGGTTGGGCTTTTATGGGCTGGTGTGAAGCCGCCCTATGCTGGATGGGCTTTTGTGGGCCAGTAAATAATTAAGAGATCGATGGTTGGCATGAAAATATTGATCCATCCATGTGTTCCGTTCGGTGCAAAAAAAGACAATGAGATTCATCGAGGCAGCGATCTGTTCAGTGGGAAGAAAAACTTGGATCGGGGTGATACGTCTCCAACGTATCTATATTTTTTGATTGTTCCATGCTATTATATTATCATTCTAGGATAATCTTTAAGCATTTACTTGTTGTTTTATATTATTTTTGAGAACTAACCTATTAACCCAGTGCCAAGTGCCAGTTGTTGTTTTGTGCATGTTTTTGGCCTTTAGGAATACTATACCAAAAGAAGTCCAAATACCCCGAAACTTTTTGATGATTTTTCTGGACAAAGATAAGACCTGGAATTGTTTACATAGTATTGGTAAACAAATTCCCTAGGTTTTCCAAAATTTTCAGAAATTTTAGAGTTATATAAGTATGGTGTTTGTGCAGATCATTACAGACTGTTCTGTTTAACACATATTCTGTTTTTTCTTGCATAGTTTACTTGTTTTGATGATGCCATGGATTATATCGAGGGGTATAAGACATATATAAGTTAGAATACATCACCTTATGCAATAAAAAAATATGAATCAATCTATAACAGTACCTAAACTTTTTTTCTCACAAGTTTTTTGTTGAGTTTTGCGTGCTAAAGTTTTAAAGTTTTGGATGCGATCACGGCAGATGTAGGAATAAGGAGCGGCAAAGAGCCTAAGCTTAGGGTTTACCAAGGCAACCCAAGGTAAATTTAGGAAGACTTGAGCGTCTAAGCTTGGGGATGCCCCGGAAGGCGTCCCCTCTTTCGTGTCAATCCATCGGTATGTCACTTAGTGCTACATTTTTATTCATCACATGATATGTGTTTTGCATGGAGCGTCGTGTGTTATACTTTGCTTTAGTTTTAGTTTTCCACGATCATTGTTTGCTGGACACACCTACTTGATAAAGACACATGTTCACCATGATTTGTTAGAATACTCTATGTGCTTCACTTATATGTTTTGAGCTAAGCAGTTGCTCTAGTGCTTCACTTATATCTTTTAGAGCACGACGGTGTATATATTTAATAGAAATAATTGCACTCCCATTCTCCACTTTAATTTGTTTGAGAGTTTAATAAATAGTGATGGTAATTTTCATGGGTTATAATACTTGTCCAAAAATAATAGGCATTCAAGGAGTACATAATCAAACCTTCATGTAGCACATAAAAGAGAAATTGTGGGTTAATGATATTGATGTGGTAATATGAAAGGGCGTGAGTGCATGGTTGTTGGTTAGTAGAAATATTGATAGTTAAAGGGTGTTAATTTGTTGTTCATCTAAATATTTGTTATGTCGTGGTGATGATGTGTGGGCATTCTTATTCCTTGTTAAAATCCTAGTGTTGTTTAGGTCGGGCGCACGCGATGATTAACTCCTACCAACATCCTCCCTAATGGCATGCGAGTAGTACTTTGCTCCGAGAGAGCTAATAAAGCTTTGCAATAAGTATGTGAGTTCTTTATGACTAATGTGAATCCATGGATGTACGCACACTCACCTCCTCATATTTGCTAGCCTCTTCGGTACCGTGCATTGCCCATTCTCACCTCGAGGATTGGTGCAAACTCCGCCGGTCCATCAAAACCATGACATGATACGCTCTGTTACACATAAGCCTCCTTATGTCTTCCTCAAAACAGCCACCATACCTACCTATTACGGCATTTCCATATCCATTTCGAGATATATTGCCATGCAACTTCAAAGTTACATCATATGACTTGTGCACTCATTGTCATATTGCTTTGCATGATCATGTAGCTGAAATAGTATTTGTGGCAAAGCCATCGTTCATCATTGTTTACATGTTATACTAGATCATTGCACATCCTGGTACATGGCCAGAGGCATTCATATAGAGTCATATTGTTTAGTAGTTTTTCATATCGAGTTGTAAGTAAATAAAAGTGTGATGATTATCATTATTAGAGCATTGTCTCAGTGAGGAAAGGATGATGGAGACAATGATTCTCCCACAAGTCAGGATGAGACTCCGAATAAAAAATAAAAAAACAAAAATAAAAAAGAGTGAGAAAAGAGAAAAAAGAAAAAAAGAAAAAAAGGAGAAAACAAAAATAAAAGAGAGATAAAGAAAGAAGGGACAATGCTATTACCTTCTTTTCCACACTTGTGCTTGGAGAAAGCACCATGATTTTCATATAGAGAGTCTCATGTTTTGTCATTTTCATATGCTAGTGGGAATTTTTCATTATAAAATTTAGCTTGTATATTACAATAACGGGATTCCTCAAATGCCAGAGGTCTTCATGAGAAAGCAAGTTGGATGCACACCCACTTAGCTTCAGTTGAGATCTCATACACTTATAGCTCTAGTGCATTCGTTGCATGGCAATCCCTACTCCTCGCATTGATATCGATTGATGGGCATCTCCATAGCCCGTTGATCCGCCTAGTTGATGTGAGACTTTCTTCTCCACCTACCCCTTTGAAACCTACCACCAAATTCTATTCCACCTATATGCTATGTCCATGGTTCATGTTCATGTATTGAGTGAGGTATAAAGTGTTGAAGCACGTGAAAAATTACGATCCAATTGCTTGGCTTAACACCGTGGTGCTTGACATTTGTATTTACTTGGTGAAGACAAAACCATGCCATGCTAATATGATAAAATGAATGGGGGGTAAACATTCTTCAAGGATAGTATATTTTGAAAGTTGACGATTATATTACTCAAGTTTATGGATACTACCATGTTAATGTTTGTTGATTCATCGTTTGTCGATGATCATACCCGAAAAATATTACATGTTGAGTGGCATGTGACATCAAAAATTATGTTTTTATCATTTACCTATTCGAGGACAAGCAGGAATTAAGCTTGAGGATGCTGATACCTCTCCCATGTATCTTTAACTTTTGTTTCTTCCATGCTATTATATTATCATCTAGGATACTTTTTAAGCATTTACTTGTTGTTTTATATTATTTTTGAGCACTAACCTATTAACCCAGTACCAAATACAAGTTGTTGTTTCCTGCATGTTTTTGGCCTTTCAGGAATACTGTACCAAACGAAGTTCAAATACCCCGAATTTTTTGATTATTTTTTCTGGACAAAAATAAGACGTGTTAGCTTCGCACAAAGACGGGATGACACACGAGGTGCCCCCAAGCCAACAAGGCATGCCCAGGGGGTGGTCACACTCTGATGGCTTGGGGCCACCTGCCAGCTCCTCTCGTCCTGATCTCTTTGCTAAAAATTCTCATATATCCCCAAAACCCTAGAGAGCCTCCGAAAACACTTTTTCTGCCGCCGCAAGTCTCTGTTCCGCCGTGTGCCCATCTGGAGCCCTGTTCTGGTGCCCTATTGGAGGGGGATCGATCATAGAGGGTCTCTACATCCATCTTGCTACTCCCATGGTGATGTGTGAGTAGTTCACCACAGACCTATGGGTCCGTAATTAGTACCTAGATAGCCATCTCTCTATATATTCTTGATTGCCAAGATCACCGCGATTCCTGCGAAGATCTATCTTATGTAATCAATCTTTGCGGCGTGTTTGTTGGGATCCATGAATTATGTGTTTATGTACATATTATTCATGAAAGTATATTGAATCCTTGTTGGTTATTTATATGCATGATTGTTATAGCTTTGCAATGCTCTCCGATCTATCGGTTTGGTTTGTCCAACTAGATTGATTTATCTTCAAGTGGGAGTGGTGCGTTGTAGTGCGTTCGGTGTTCAATCCAAGTGACAGAAAAGGACATAACACGTATTGTATTGCTACCACTAAGGGTAAAATGATGGGGTTCATTCACATCAGTTGGATTTACTTTGTCTACATCATGTCATCATCCTCCAAACATTACTTTGTTCTTACTTAATACTCTAGATGCATGCTCGATAGCGGTTGATGGATGGAGTAATAGTAATAGATACAGAGAGGAGTCTATCCACTTGTTTATGGACGTGATAACTATATACATGATAATTTCCGTGAATAAATATTGCATAACTATGTGCTTTTATATCAATTTCCCAACAGTAATTTGTTTACCCACCGTATGCCTTCTTTGAGAGAGAAGCCTCTAGCGAAAACTATGGCCCCCGGATATCCTCACAAATATATTTTCAAAAACTCTAAATACCTTGCTGCCATTATTTACTTTATTTTTATTTTCAATTTATATTTATCAAATTATCTATGTATCACTACTTATCGCTTGCAAGTAACGAGTTTCAGGGGATTGACAATCCTCTTGCCCGCGTTGGGTGCAAGTGTTTGCTCTTTTGTGTGTAGGCACTGAAGACGGGAGTTTGTGTGGTTATCCTATTGGTTCGATAACCTTGGTTATCATTGAGGGAAATACTTACCTCTATTGTGATGCATCATCCACTCCTCTTCAGGGAAAATCCCAACACAGTTTACAAGTATCACGGGGCATGACGAAATAGGAAGGGATCAAGGAAGGCTACTTTTTTAGACTCTCAAACAAAAAGGAACACTACTTTTTTTAATAGGAAAAAATAAGGAAGAAAAGAGAAGACAAAAGATAAGCTTTTATATCTCAACCGTCAATGTTTATGGTTAACATAATATCAGCAGATATAAAGTGGCAACATATGGAGAACTATGAAAGACTCCATCCTTTAATATTAGGTATAGATTAAAACAATGTCCATTCCTGCTGTATCCCAAACTAGTTTTACAAATCTATATGAAAAGTGAACTGAATACACACGGTTCTATATAGGAACCATTTGTGATGAAAATTCACGGGTCTATGTATGCCTTACGCCAGAAGCTTCGTCGGCTTTGTCTAGCTCGGATGCCGTTCACCCTCGATCCCTATTCCCCAACAAGCCCTTTTTTCAAAGAATGACGTTGTGGATAAGCTTCGTGACGGCGTTTACGACCGCCACCTCTATCTCGAGTGCTTGCACCTCCGCCGAGAGCGTGGCCGCCTATGTCGAGAGCGCAACCGCACCTACCTTTAGAGCGGCCGCATACGCCGAAAGGGCCTCTGCGGTGTTCGACATGGCGTTTGTAGCCGCGGAGACGGCAGCTGCAGCTGCTGCGACAGCGGCTGCATACGTCAAGAATGTGATACTTGTAAACTGCGCTGGGATTTTCCCCGAAGGGGAGGGGATGATGCAACACAATATAGGTAAGTATTTCCCATAGTGAGAACCAAGGTTATCGAACCAATCGGCGAACCACGCAGACTCCCTTCTTCAGCGCCTACGCACAAAAGAGCAAACACTTGCACCCAACGAGGGCAAGGGTTGTCAATCCCCTTGAACTCTTACTTGCAAGCAGTAAGTAATGATAGGTAGATAATTTAACAAATATAAATTGGAAATAAAATGAAAGTAAATAATAACAATAAGATATTTAAAGTTTTTGTGATTATATTTATGAGGAGACCCGGGGTCCATAGTGTTTGCTAGAGCCTTCTCTCTCGAAGAAAGCATACAATAGGTAAGAAATTACTGTTGGGCAATTGTGTAACATCCCAAAATTCTAAATTTTGGAATGTTATATTAAATAAATAAGTAGGATTGTTTGCTTGAATGTTGTGTGAAATTGAGTGGAATTTTGAAACTTTTGAAATTTTAATGAGAGGAAATAAAATGACTTTCCCAAAATTTTCTATTTCGAATCCCTATTCAATTTTGAGTTTGAATATTTTCAAAACCCTCTTATAATAAAATCAAATGAGAGGAGGTAAATGACACTCAAAAATCAGATACAATGTTTTGATTCAAATTTAAAATAAAAACTATTTTCCATTTATTTGAAATTCAAATTTCTTTTTCATTTTGAAGTTATTGCGAAAAAATTATTTTTTGAAATTATTTTATTCGGCCTTGAAAATATGTTCATGTTTTAGGAAATTGTTTTCTAAATTTTTTGATATACAATATGCCTATATAAAATGTTTTTCTATTTTTGTTTATTTGCTTTTATTTGTTGTATCTTTGAAAAAAACACTATTCATCCGGGATTATTTTTTTTCTAAAAAAAAATCTGCAGCCTAGCCCTGGCGCCGGCCAAAATCATTAGGCCCATCCGGTGGCCTCTCTCCTTCCTTTTAATTTTCATCTGCGTCTAGTATATTTGCTTAGTATTACATTGCCTAGTCTTTGATTTCTAATCCTGTCTCCCACCTATAAATATAGAGTCATAGGAGTATTTAAAAATCATCCAACTCGGGTTAAATCAATTTTTGGTTTGACTAGATTTACTAAATAAAAATATTTTTTTCTTTCCGGTGAGATTTCTGGAAGTCGTCTCCTCTTTGAATTTGTATCTTCTCTGCATTCTAAAGGTATTCTCTTCGTATTTTGTTTTATACTCGTGTAGTTTAATATTCCTAGACTAGTATTTCTATACTAGTATACCGTAGAGTAATTAGATTATTAGTTAGTCTCCGTATTTACATATTATTATTAGAATTCTTTTAGACATAGCACTTTTTCTTCCGTAAAACAGCTTGGCCCTGATTTTTCAAATGGCCATAACTTTTAACTCATTCACTCAAATTAGATGAAACCAACGCCTAGATTTTCGTCTTGACCTCACCTATCCAATCAACCTATCAGGTCAACTTTTCAAATTTTCAAATTTAGAAAATATTCAGATTTATATTCAAAAGTTTTTTGATCATATCTTTTTATCCGTACCTTCGTTTCCGATGAATCCAGTTGGGTCGGATTCATATCGAAGTAATCTGTTCATTCGTACCATTAGTGTTACCATTTCAACATATAATTTTTGATCAAATCAGATTTCTTTATTAATGTTCAAAAGTGTTCACACCATTCTTATATTCAATGCCATATTGAATTACTTGTATCTTTTGATCCGCTATTCTGAATCTAGTAATTCTTTTTCTTACATGTTTATATTGACCTCCTATGTTTAGTAGCATCATTAGTTTCGACCTTTGAACCTTTCAAATTTGAGCGACTCAAATTTGTATTCGAACATGTCATTTGATCTTATCTTGCAAACCGAACACCTTTTCATTTGATTCCTTTTGCCCCTAAATACTCGTTTCATATATTTCTGTTCATAATCATCGTACTTTGGTTCAACTTCTTTTGACCTTTCTGACTTCAAATTCAATTCATACTTAATTTCACTATAACTTGTGTTGTAGTGTTCCATTTGAATTAATTCCTTTTGAACATTCATGTTGTTCTCCCCATACCTTGGATCGTCTTTCATAGTCTCTCCAACCTAAGCTTATATAGCAATAGTTCATCATATTAACTCTTTTGAGTTGATTCTTTCACCTTTCACCTTACAACCCCATAAGAACCTATCTTTTTCTTATTAAACCTCGGTATTTTGTTATTTTCGCACCAAGACATATTTTTTGTTGTTGTTGCGTTCTTTTGATTCTTTGTTTTGGCATGAATGTTTATTGAATGCTATTTGCTTACGATAGATTTCTCGGAGTGTGACGAGTAGAATTATCCGGATTGTGAGAGAGACTATCTTTCACCTTACAATCGCTAGAATGCACATTTTCTAAAAATTCTCTTTTAGCTCTAAGCATATTGGTTCTTTTCTTACTTTAATCCATATAAACATATAAAGCTTTAATTTATTCATATATATTATGTGGAAAAGCATTCAAATTGAGATTTTCTACATCACGGGAAATTCTATTAATGCTTCTAGACATATCATCAATCTTATTCAACTTTTCTTCTATCGTAGTATTGAAAGCTTTTTGAGCATTGATAAATTCCTTAAAATTACTCTCAAGATCAGAGGTGTTACTATTATTATTGTAATAAGTATTAACATAGGAATTACCATAATTATTAGAGGAATTTCTAGGAAAAGGCCTAGGATTAAAATTACCTCTGTAAACATTGTTATTGAAATTGTTTCGCGAGATGAAATTCACATCCACAGAATCATTATTTTTCTCAATCAAAGTAGACAAAGGCACATCATTAAGATCAATAGGAGTATTTTTACTAGCAACCAACTTCATAAGAACATCAACTTTTTCACTTGAAGTACTAATTTCTTAAACTAAATTAACCTTTTTACTAGTAGGTGCTCTTTCAGTATGCCATTGTGAATAATTTGCCATAATATCATCTAGCAATTTAGTAGCATCACCCAAAGTAATTTCCATAAAATTACCACCTGCGGTGGAATTTAAAAGATTTCTAGAAACAAAATTCAATCCCGCATAAAAAATTGTATGATCATCCAAAGTTTTAAACCACGAGTAGGACAATTTCTTAGCATCAATTTAATTCTTTCCCAAGATTGTGCAACATGTTCATGATCAAGTTGCTTAAAGTTCATTATTTGAGTTAGAAGGGAAATAATTTTCACGAGCAGAAAATACTTAGTAATAAAAGCATCCTTGCACTTATCCCAAGAATCGATACTATTGCGAGGCAAAGAAGAAAACCAAATTTGTGTGATCCCGCAAGGAGAATGGAAATAATTTCATCTTCACAATATCATTGGACACATCTTTTTTCTTTTGAATATCACACAATTCTATGAACATGTTCAGATGGGACACGACATCCTCATTAGGAGTACCAGAAAATTGATCTTTCATGACAAGATTCAACAAACCATCATTAATATCATAAGACTCCGCACTAGTGGCGGGACGAGCAATCGGAGTGCTAATAAATCATTATTATTGGTATAGGAAAAATCACACAATTTGGTTTTTTCTTGGGTCATTGTGACTACGCAAACAAGATTGCAAGCAAACAAGAGATCTATTGAGAAAGAGGCAAACAAAAAAGAAGGCGAATAAAATGGCAAATTTGTGAATTGGGGGAGAGGAAAACGAGATGCAAATGGCAAATAATGTAAATTGCACAGAGATGAGATTTGTGATTAGGAACCTGATAGATCTTGATGATGTCTCCCTGGCGCCCAAGATTGGCACGCTAGAGAGATCGCTTCCTCCCTTGCAATGGCGCCATAAATTCCTTTGGCGTGGCTTGAGACTGTGTCGGTATTCCCACAAAGAGGAAGGGATGATGCAGCATAGCGACGGTAAGTACTTCCCTTAGTTATGAAACCACGGTATCTATCCATAGAGGAAGATCAAGCACCTATGTAAACAACACCTGCACACAAATAACAAATACTTGCAACACGACGCGTAAGAGAGGTTGTCAAGCTCTCAACGATAAAAAGATAGATTAGCTTGTGATAGTTTGGGCAAACAGATCTCGCAAGAACACCAAATAAAATAGGTAAACAAAAAGTGCAGCAAGATATTTTTGGGTTTTTGGATTAATAGATCTGAAATAGACACGGCAAAAAGACGGATCGAAAAGCAACATGTTGGAAAAGTAGACCCGGGGGCCGTAGGTTCCACTAGTGGCTTCTCTCATGAGTGTAGCACACGATGGGTGAACAAATTAGTGTTGGGCAATTGATAGAAAATCGAATAGTCATGACGATATCCAAGGGAATGATCATTATATAGGCATCACGTCCAAGATAAGTAGACCGAAACGATTTTGCATCTACTTCTATTACTCCACACATCAACCGCTATCCAACATGCATCTAGTGTATTAACTTCATGGACAAATGGAGTAATGCAATAAGAACAATGACATGATGTAGAAAAGATCTATTCATGTAGGAATATACCCCATATTGTTATCCTTAATAGCAACGATACATGCGTGCTTGGCTGCCCCTTCTGTCACTGGGAAAGGACACCGCAAGATCGAACCCATCACAAAGCACCTCTTCCCATGTCAAGAAAAATCGATCTAGTTGGCCTAACTAAACAAAAGATTTGAAGAAGAAATACGAGGCTATAAGTAATCATGCAAATAAGAGATCAAAGAAGACGCAAACCATATTCATGGATAGAAACTGATCATGAACTCAAAATTCATCGGATCCCAACAAACACACCGCAAAAGTCATTACATCAAATATATCTCCAAGAGACCATTGTATTGAGAATCAAAAGAGAGAGAGGAAGCCATCTAGCTACTGCGTATGGACCCATAGGTCTATGGTGGACTACTCACGCATCATCGGAGAGGCACCCATGAAGACGATGCACCCCTCCGTGATGGTGTTAAATTGGATCTCGAGGTTCTCAAACTTGCGATAGCTGCAATTGCGTTTTGTCGACCCCTCTAGGTTTTTTTGAATATTTGGGTATTTATAGAGGTGATAGTCGGTGGAGAGGCGTCCTGAGGAGGGCACAACCCACCAGGCCGCGCTAGGGACCCCTGGTGCACTCTGGTGGGTTGTGGCCTCCTCGTCCCTCCCCTATGGCACTTCTCTGGCCCACTGGATGTATTCTGGCCCAAAAAAATCTCCAAGAAGTTTCACGGTGTTTGGGCATCGTTTGGTACCGATTTTCTGCGAAGTAAAAACAAGCAAAAACAACAATTGGCACTTTGGCACTATGTCAATAGGTTAGTCCCAAAAGATGATATAAAGTTTTTATAAAATGATTGTAAAACATCCAAGATTGATAATATAACAACATGGAACAAGCAAAAATTATAGATACATTGGAGACGTATCAGTGATTAAGACATTGTCAAAATTCTATGTTTGTGAGCGCAATTTTAATTGGTGTCATCAGTTATATGTTATAATATTCTGGATTGGACTGATGACAATGCTATTTTAATTAACATTATGAGTTCTTATGTGCATACCTATTAGTATTAATTTGATGTCTTTCAAACACTCGTGTTGTGCATCCTATATTACAGAGACTGTTGCGGTTATATTTACATTCCTCATAAAATTTGCAATTTCTTATTACACATACAGAAACATAGGAGGGATGAGAACCAGAGCATCCTACTACAAAGACTCTTTGACTAGAACCATGTCACGTCCGATGAAGAAATTTACATGCCACTTTGTAGGAAAAATTAGACACACTTGAAGCATGCTAGTACAAACATGGCCAACCATTTCTTACTGGTGAATACTTTGATGAGTGCAGTTCCAGTTGTCACCAGTTACTTAAATATTGCATGGAGAATATGTCAAAAGGAGAAGGTAATATCATTTTGGAAGTACACTACTCCGGTATGTATTTCCATCACATGCCAGGTACCATCTTTGTGGGATCTGAGGACTTTCATCTCTTCTTCAACTTCGATATGCTCATTGGCACTCTTGTTAAATGCTTGATGTTGTAAGTACTTCACAAACTCTGAGCAACTTCTCCATATAAGGCTGTAAATGGAAAAAGCTAATTGTATTGTATTCCTCTCAGGGGATTGATGGCGTAGAGATCAATAAGGGAGCATGCATATTTCATAGATCCTTATTTAGTAAACGACACTTTATTACATGGAAATGGTCCACGTAAGGATTCCATTGAACATGACTCCCAGATCTTCTATAAGTTACATGTAGGATAATGCTTCATGTGGCCATATCATGAATGGTAAGTTAAATATACAACCACACATACATTGATCATATTTTATTTTCTGACATACTTTGTAAGTTCATTGCTAGATCTTGGTGGTCATTGTTCCAAAGAGCAACACAGTTTACAACCTGGATTTTCCCACAATTGGTGTTATGTCCAAAGCGCAACGCGATAGTCATCTTCTATTTAGTGTTATGTCCAAGCATTTTATGCGATTTGACCTGTACTCCAAGCACTGATCATGTTACTTCCCACAATTGGCAATGTAAAGGAAAATTAATACATAGGAATCCTGAACCAGCATCGAAAATATCGCTCTGGATACACCAGTCTTGGACCAAAAAATTGCACATCAATCTATTGCGACCATCAATTGTATCCCTCTAAATCAAGTTATGGACGAAAACAGAACCACCGTGCTTCTGCCTCTTGTTCTTGCATGTCATCAAGATGAAATCAATGTACTCATGTTCGGGCATGTAAACTTCCTCTTTGGACGAGGAATCATCCCACGAAGAGGATTGAAATGAACTCTCCATAATACAATAATCTCCATCACAAGATACTCATTTGTGTACAACAATTAAAATAGATAAGGATGTTTTTGCCTTCTAGGAAATTCCTCAAACACCTAGTGAAGGTCTCGGGAAAACCCATCGACCCACTCACCGTTTCTTGGCCGTTGTGTCTGTCTATCACCTTGGATCTAGAGTTGTCCCACAGACTAATACTAGTCTTTCCTGAGCACTTTGTCCTCACTCGTGCGCATCCATGATAAACTTACCAGTTGATCATCCATCCTCAAATTGCTCCAAGCTAAGTACACTTAACTTTGAGGTTCCTTTCGGATGGGCTTCGGAAAAGAAGGTGCACCTTGTTGATATGAGTAGTCTATTAGTCGCATTAAGCAGGGATGTCACACCTTTGTGTGAGGAGGAGGAAACCGGTCGCCTATCATGGGAGCTAAGGTGGTCGACGTGCATGATCAAAATGGCCTCAGGAGGGCCTCCTTGATACTGTTAGGCTGAGCTTTTGGCAAAAAATGTGACACCACATCGTCGATGTCGTCTGAATCAGTGGTGTCCGCGTGGCTAGTGGCGACACTTTGATGACCACCAGTCCCCGTTTCCGACACACATAAAACCTACGGCGACCATTACATGTGACAGAGGGCCGGTGGCAAGATGGAATTGGGATGAATCAGCGCAGATCTAGATCATTAGCCGACGGTGGGCCGCAATGACAGTCCAGAGAGGCAATGTCGAGTGACGGAGGAGGGAGCAGGCATGGACCAGCAGATGTAGGATTGGCGATCGAAATTGCGCCGATGGCAGTTGCGGAGAGGCGAGGAGTAGGTGGGGTGTAGTGGCGGGAATGTTTAGCATGGCAATTGGGCAGTTGCGCGTTGTGCTTTGTTGGTTTGTGTCAGTCGTTGTGTCAGTCATTTGGAAATGGTTGTGCCGCTGGTACACACTTCCAGCTGTTGTATCATTTTAACCTTACTCAGCTAGTGCTACTAGCTATGTAAAGTGGATAAATAGCTGGATATGTCTACCTATGTGATGTAACATAGTTGTGTAATTTGATACATTACCAAAACTTGTTTGTTAACTAGTTTGCTATTCTTTCATCCTGCCCTAGTTATGTTTCTATGTTCATCAACAACCAATGGTTAGTTTATATGAAACACATGGCATTTGTCTGTTTGCCCAATTCGTCATTGTAACTTCTATGTTCCCTAATCATGTTACTTACATTAATGTAGATGTCTGTGTCAGCAATCACATCCAGTTAGCAGATCAAGGAGGGCTCCCTTACGGACCCAAAGCCCTTGCCTCCATTATGCATGAATTTTCATATAGTTTTAGCACAATGCCAAGCATCCACCACACTAAATACCCAAGGAGGGGAGGCATCCATAACAACCTAGTTAGCCAAACCGCTTACCCAAAAGCTGACTGAAGCAACCATGAGGTTTAAAAGTGGAAGAAGTTTGACTTGGGGGAGGGGGGGGGGGAAGGACAATCGCCCAATGAGTATAACAGGTGTGGGTGATTGGAGTTAATCTGTGTAACCTCCCTGAGGCGTAAAGTGGGAAGGCAACTTTCCACTCGATTGACCATAGGGCCCACTTCAACATACTCGGCCAGGTTAACCTGCTTGTTAGTCCAGGTGAATCTGACACTAACAGGCGCAATCTCTCTAAGGGCCACTTTGTTTGTTTAACTAGTTAGTTGGTGTAAATTCTAGGACTATTAATATTTTCATGTTTATTGACACATAACTATTAGGTTTTTATGAGGAACATTGTCTTTGTAACTTATACGTGTCGTAATCGTGCTGCTTACATTAATAAAATTTGAAAATGGTTGTGTCGCTAGTACACACTTTCAAGTTTTGTATCATTTAAACCTTACTCGGCTAGTGTTGCTAGCTATGTAAAGTGGATAAATAGTTGGCTATGTCTACTTGTGTGATGTAACAGAGTTGTGTAATTTGATACCATACCAAAACTTGTTTGTTAACTAGTTTTCTATTGTTTCTTCATGCCGCAGTTATGTTTCTATGTTCATCAACAAACCAATGGTTAGTTTATATGGAATACATGGTATCTGTCTGTTTGCCAAATTCGTTGTTGTAACTTCTATATTCCCTGATCATGTTCTTTACATTATGGAAATGTCCGTGTTAGCAATCACATACAATTAGCGGATTAAGAAGGGCTCCCTTATGGGCCCGAAGCTCTTGCCTCTATTCCGCATGAATTTTCTTACACTTTTAGCACAATAATGCCAAGCATCCACCACACTAGATACCCAAGAAGGGGTGGCGGCCTCGTCAACCCAATTAGCCAAACTGCTTACAAAAAAGCCAATTGAAGCAACCAAAGGGTTTCAAAGTAGAGGTAATGAACTCATTGCGTAACCACATGTTAGCCAGATCCACGTTGGCTGAGATTTTGTCTACGAAGACTAGATCAAATTAAATCTCGCAACAAAAACAAAGGGGATGGGATTGACTCAACCTTGGCCTTCAACTTTTCCAAGGAAGCTGAAGACCGATCGTGGTATGCGGGGCCATAGACGACCATCACCTTCGAGCTGAGGTTCAATCGTCTCTCAGATAGGGACATGTTCAAAAGAACCCTCTATAGTCATGTCTTCAACCTCCAAAGTGTTTTCCTTGACACACAACGCAATGCTTTCCTCACAAAGACTTCTCCACAAATATTGACGTGGTCCTGAGATGAGGTGATATGTGTAAATGTTGAGATAAATAGAATAGTGGAAATAAAGTGAAAACATTTTTATAGAGAGATCATAAAGTAAGAATCGTGAATCTCACTAGGCCAAATCTTCCGTGGACCCGGCTCCATAGATAGGTTAGCCCACGAGCAACAACACATGTGATGCATGTTGGGGAACATTGCATGGGAAACAAAAAATTTCCTACGCACACGCAAGATCTAACCATGGTGATCATCATCTACGAGAGGGAGAGTGGATCTACATACCCTTGTAGATCGCTAAGAGGGAAGCGTTAAGAAACGCGGTTGGTGTAGTCGAAAGTCTTCGCGATCCAAATCGCCGAGCGTCCCGCGATCCAATCACGATCTGTCCCGATCAAGCACCGAACGAACGACACCTCCGCGTTCAGCACACGTATAGCTTGATGAAGATCTCCGCCTTTTTGATCCAGCAAGAGGGAGCGGAGAGTTACACGAGTTTTCCGGCAATCGTGGTGGAGCTATTCCGGCAGAGCTTTGCCTAAGCACTGGAGAAATCCGATCTAGAGGAGAAACTATGCACTACAGGAACGGGTAGCATGTAGCTGAAAATCAAGTGCCCAAAACCCTAAAACCTCCAGTATATATAGGAGTAAGATAGGAGGAGGCTTGGCCCTCAAGGGGCCAGCCCTTGGTTCGGCCGAATCAAGGAGGAGAGGATGACTCCTCCTCCAATCCTAGTAGGACTAGGATTCCTCCCTATTTTGCCTTTTTTCCACCTTTTCTCTTTGGGTTTTCTCTCCAGCCGCATGGGACTTGTGTGGGACTTCCACCAGCCCACTAAGGGCTGGTATTTACTCTCCCACAGCCCATGTAGCCTCTTGGGTCGAAATACCCCTCCCGATGGTCTCCCGATACACTCCCGGCACTCCCGGTACACTACCGATGAGCCCGAAACTTTTCCGACGACCAAAATAGGACTTCCTATATATCAATATTTACCTCCGGACCATTCCGGAGCTCCTCGTGATGTCCAGGATCTCATTCGGGACTCCGAACAACCTTCGATCACCACCATGCATAACTCTATACTACCGAAACGTCACCAAACCTTAAGTGTGCAGACCCTGCGGGTTCGAGAACTATGTAGACATGACAGAGACACCTCTATGGTCAATAACCAATAGCGGGACCTGGAAGCCCATATTGGTTCCTACATATTCTACGAAGATATTTATCGGTCGAACCTCTATGTCAAGGATTCAGTTAATCCCGTATGATGTTCCCTTTGTTCTTCGGTATGTTACTTGCCCGAGATTCGATCGTCGGTATCTCCATACCTAGTTCAATCTCGTCACCGACAAGTCACTTTACTCGTTCCATAATACAAGATCCCGTGACTAACACTTAGTCACATTGCTTGCAAGTCTTATTGTGATGTTGTATTGCCGACTGGGCCCTGAGATACCTCTCCGTCACATGGAGTAACAAATCCCTATCTTGATCCATGCCAACCCAACAGACACCCTCGGAGATACCTGTAGAGCACCTTTATAGTCACCCAGTTACGTTGCAACGTTTGATACACACAAGGCACTCTTCCGTGTCCGTGAGTTGCATGATCTCATGGTCATAGGAACATATACTTGACATGCAGAAAACAGTAGCAATAAACTGACACGATCATATGGTACGTTTGTAGTTTGGGTCTTGTCCATCACATCATTCTCCTAATGATATGATCCCATTATCAAAATGACATCACATGTCAATGGCTAGGAAACCTTGACCATCTTTAATCAACGAGCTAGTTCACTAGAGGCATACTAGGGACAAAGTTTTGTCTATTTACCCACACACATAATGTGTTTCCAATCAATACAATTATAGCATGGATAATAAACAATTATCATGAACAAGGAAATATAATAATAAACACTTTATTTATTGCCTCTAGGGCATATTTCCAACAGTCTCCCACTTGCACTAGAGTCAATAATCTAGTTCATATCACTATGTGATTTACATTGTAATGAATCGAACACCCATGCAGTTCTGGTGTTGATCATGTTTAGCCCTTGGAAGAGGTTTAGTCAACGGGTCTGCAACATTCAGATCTGTGTGCACTGTGCAAATATTTATGTCCTTCTCCTCGACGTAGTCGAGGATGGAGTTGAAGCGTCGCTTTATATGTCTGGTCCTCTTGTGAAACCTTGGTTTCTTGGCCCGACCAATGGCGCCAGTGTTGTCACAGAACAGGTTCATTGGATTCAGTGCGCTGGGCACTACTCCAAGATCTGTCATGAACTGCTTCATCCAGACACCTTCCTTCGCCGCCTCCGAGGCTGCGATGTACTCCGCTTCGCACGTAGAATCGGCAACCACGCTTTGCTTGGAACTGCACCAGCTTACCGCTCCCCCGTTGAGAATAAATACGTATCCAGTTTGTGACTTAGAGTCATCCGGATTAGTGTCAACGCTTGCATCGACATAACCCTTTACGACGAGCTCTTCATCACCTCCATAAACGAGAAACATTACCTTAGTCCAGTTTAGGTACTTAAAGATATTCTTGACCACTGCCCAGTGCTCCATTCCAGGATCACTTTGAAACCTTCCAACCATACTTATGGCAAGGCTGACATCGGGTCTTGTGCACAGCATTGCATACATGATAGAGCCTATGTATGAAGCATAGGGGATGACACTCATCTTTTCTCTATCTTCTGCAGTCACTGGGCATTGAGTCTTACTCAACTTCACACCTTGTAACACAGGCAAGAACCCCTTCTGGGACTGATCCATTTTGAACTTCTTCAAAACTTTATCAAGGTATGTGCTCTATGAAAGTGCTATTAAGCGTCTCGATTTATCTATATAGATCTTAATGCCTAATATGAAAGCAGCTTCTCCTAGGTCCTTCATTGAAAAACTCTTGTTCAAATATTCCTTCATGCTTTCCAGCATTTCTATATTGTTTCCAATCAGCAATATGTCATCCACATATAATATTAGAAATGCTATAGAGCTCCCGCTCACTTTCTTGTAAATACAAGCTTCTCCATAATCTTGTAAAAACTCAAACGCTTTGATCACCTCATCAAAGCGCTTATTCCAACTCCGAGATGCTTGCACTAGCCCATAAATGGATCGCTGGAGTTTGCAAACTTTTTTAGCATTCTCTGGATCGACAAAACCTTTTGGTTGCATCATATACAACTCTTCCTCACGGAAACCGTTGAGGAACGCTGTTTTGACATCCATCTGCCAAATTTCATAGTCAAAATAAGTAGCTATTGCCAACATGATTCTGACAGACTTAAGCATCGCTATGGGTGAGAAGGTCTCATCGTAGTCAACTCGTTGAACTTTTGAAAAACCCTTTGCCACAAGTCAAGCTTTATAGATAGTGACATTACCGTCCGCGTCCGTCTTCTTCTTAAAGATCCATTTGTTCTGAATGGCCTTTTGCCCTTCAGGTAATACTTCCAAAGTCCATACTTTGTTTTCATACATGGACCCCATCTTGGATTTCATGGCCTTTAACCATTTCTTGGAATCCGGGCCCATCACCGCTCCTCCATAGCTCGTAGGTTCATTGTTGTCCAACAACATGACCTCCAAGACAGGGTTGCCGTACCACTCAGGAGTAGTACGCGCCCTTGTCGACCTACAAGGTTCAATAGTAGCTTGATCCGAAGCTTCATGATCATCATCATTAACTTCCTCTTCAACCGTCGTAGGTTCCACAGAAACATCTTTCTGCACTGCACTACTTTCTGGTTGAAGTAAAGGTTCAATAACCTCATCAAGCTCTATTTTCCTCCCACTCAATTCTTTCGAGAGAAACTCTTTCTCAAGAAATGTTCCGTTCTTAGTGACAAACACTTTGCCTTCGGATCTGAGATAGAAGGTATACCAGACTGTCTCTTTCGGGTATCCTATGAAGACGCATTTCTCCGCTTTGGGTTCTAGCTTTTCAGGCTGAAGCTTTTTAACATAAGCATCACATCCCCAAACTTTAAGAAACGACAACTTTGGCCTCTTGCCAAACCATAGTTCATATGGCGTATTCTCAACAGATTTCGATGGTGCCCTATTTAAAGTGAATGCAGCTGTCTCTAATGCATAACCCCAAAACAATAGTGGCAAATCAGCAAGAGACATCATAGAACATACCATATCTAATAAGGTTCGATTACGATGTTCGGACACACCATTACGCTGTGGTGTTCTAGGCGGTGTCAACTGTGAAACAATTCCACACTGTCTTAAGTGACTGCCAAACTCATAACTCAGATATTCACCTCCTCAATCAGATCATGGGAATTTAATCTTCTTGTTACGATGATTCTCAACTTCAGTCTGAAATTTCAAACGTTTCAGACTTGTGTTTCATTAAGTAAATATACCCATATCTACTTAAGTCATTAGTAAAGGTGAGAAAATAACGATATCCACCACGCGCTGTAACATTCATTGGACCGCACACATCAGTATGTATGATTTCCAATAAGTCACTCCCCCGTTCCATTGTTCCAGAGAACGGCGTTTTAGTGATCTTTCCCATGAGGCATGGTTCACATGTGTCAAGTGATTCAAAATCAAGTGACTCCAAAAGTCCATCAGCATGGAGCTTCCTCATGCGTTTTACACCAATATGACCTAAACGGCAGTGCCACAAGAAAGAGGTATTATCATTATCAACTCTACATCTTTTGGAATCAATGTTATGAACATGTGTGTCATCACTATCAAGATTCAATATGAATAAACCCCTCACATTGGTTGCATGACCATATAAGATATTACTCATATAAATAGAACAACCTTTATTCTCTGATTTAAATGAGTAACCGTCTCGCAATAAACAAGATCTAGATACAATGTTCATGCTTAACGCATGCACTAAATAACAATTATTCAGGTTCATCACTAATCCCGATGGTAATCGAAGAGAGAGTGTGCCAACGGCGATCACATCAACCTTGGAACCATTTCCCACGCGCATCGTCACTTCATCCTTTGCCAGCCTTCGTCTATTCCGTAGTTCCTGTTTTGAGTTGCAAATATGAGCAACCGAACCGGTATCAAATACCCAGGCACTACAACGAGAGCTAGTATGGTACACATCAATAACATGTATGTCATATATACCTTGTTTGTTGTTGGCTACCTTCTTGTCAGCCAGGTACTTGGGGCAGTTCCGCTTCTAGTGACCAGTTCCCTTGCAATGAAAGCACTCAGTTTCTGGCTTGGGTCCATGCTTGGGCGTCTTTATAGGAGTAGCAACTGCTTTGCCATCCTTCTTGGTTTTACCCTTCTTGCCCTTGCCCTTGCCATTCTTCTTGAAACTAGTGGTTTTATTGACCATCAACACTTGATGTTCTTTCTGGATTTCAGAATCAATGACTTTTAAAATCGCAAACAGCTCGACGACTAACTTGTTCATCCCATGCATGTTATAGTTCATCACAAAGCTGTTGTAACTAGGTGGCAGTGATTGAAGAACTCTGTCAGTGATCGCCTCTAGCGGAAGGGCAATTCCCAACTCTGCTAGACGATTTGAATACCCAGACATTCTGAGTATATGCTCACTGATAGACTCGTTCTCCTCCATTTTGCAAGCATATAACTTATCAGAGGTCTCATACCTCTCGATTCGGGCATTCTTATGAA
Source organism: Hordeum marinum (assembly GCA_022496015.1). Classification (NCBI taxonomy): domain Eukaryota; kingdom Viridiplantae; phylum Streptophyta; class Magnoliopsida; order Poales; family Poaceae; genus Hordeum; species Hordeum marinum. The sequence continues at coordinate 210,473,956 of CM039672.1, read as the reverse complement.
AGATAAAGTTCAACTCCTGGAACATCTCATATGCTCCATGATGTTCAAAACGTCTTTGAAGTCCCGGTTCTAAGCCATACAATATTGCACACTGAACTATTGAGTAATCTCAAGAACGTGCCTCCCAAGCGTTCTTAACGTCTTCGGACGACATGTCTTCTGGTTGGTCACCAAGCGGTGCATCAAGGACATATGATTTCTGGGAAGCCGTGAGGATAATCCTCAGATTACGGGCCCAGTCAAAAAAGTTACTTCCATCATCGTTCAACTTAGCTTTCTCTAGGAACGCATTAAAATTCAGGGGTGCTACTGCGCGAGCCATTGATCTACAACATAAATATGCAAAGGTTACTTTAGACTATTGTTCAAGATAATGAGTTTAGTTAATCAAATTACTAAAGCTCCCACTCAAACTGACATCCCTCAGGTCATCTGAGTGTCACATGATCCAAATTCACCAACTCAAGTCCGATCATCACGTGAGTTGAGGTGGTTTCAATGGTGAACATCATCATGTTGATCATATCTACTATATGACTCATGTTCGACCTTTCGGTCTCTTGTGTTCCGAGGCCATGTCTGTACATGCTAGGCTCGTCAAGTTTAACCCGAGTGTTCTGCATATGCAACACTGGCTAGCACCCGTTGCATGTGAACGTAGAGTCTATCACACCCAATCATCACGTGGTGTCTCGACACGACGAACTTTCGCAACGGTGCACACTCGGGGAGAACACAATTCATCTTGAAATTTAAGTGAGGGATCACCTTATAATGCTACCGTCATCCTAAGTAAAACAAGGTGCATAAAAGGATTAACATCACATGCAAATCATAAGTAACATGATATGGCCATGAACTTGTACTCTTGATCTCCATCTTGAAAGCACCGACATGATCTCCATCGTCACCGGCATGACACCATAATCTCCATCATATTGATCTCCATTAATGTGTCGCCATCATGGTTGTCGCGCCCACCATGCTTCTACTATTGCTACTGTTTAGCGATAAAGCAAAGCATTACATAGTGCTTAATGATTGACACGCAGGTCATACAATAATTAAAGACAACCCTATGGATCCTACCGGTTGCCGTACTCGTCGACATGCAACTCGTGATATTCTATACAATACATGATCATCTCATACATCACATATATCACATCATGTAATTGGCCATATCACATCACAAATACCCTGCAAAAACAAGTTAGACGTCCTCTATTTGTTGTTGCATGTTTTACATGGCAGCTAAGGGTATCTTGCAAGAACAATTCTCACCCACGCATAAACCACAACGGTGATACATTAGTTGCTTTTGAACCTTCTAAAGGACTGCCTTTGTCGAATCTGATCCAACTAAAGTAGGAGAAACTGGCACCCGCCAGCCATCTATGCAACAAGTTGAAGTTGAGGGAACGGGTCTCTCGTAAGCGTACGAGTAATGTTGGTCCGGGACGCTTCATCCAACAATATCGCTGAACCAAAACATGACCAAGGGAGGAAGCAATCTAAGCATCAAGGCCCACAAACTCTTTGTGTTCTACTTGAGGTCTCATCTATACATATACCTAGCTCTGATACCACTGTTGGGGAATGTTGCATGGGAAACAAAAAATTCCTACGCGCACGCAAGATCTATCGATGGTGATGAGCATCTACGAGAGGGAGAGTGGATCTACGTACCCTTGTAGATCTCTAAGTGGGAAGCATTAAGAAACGCGGTTGGTGTAGTCGAACGTCTTCGCGATCTAAATCGCCGAGCGTCCCGCGATCCAATCACGATCCGTCCCGATCAAGCACCGAACGGACGACACCTCCGCGTTCAGCACACGTACAACTTGATGACGATCTCTGCCTTCTTGATCCAGAAAGAGGGAGCAGAGAGGTCGAAGAGTTCTCCGACAGAGTGATGGCACTTTGGCGACAGTGGTGGAGCTATTCCAGCAGGGCTTCGCCTAAGCACTGCAGAAATCCGATCTAGAGGTGAAACTATGCACTAGAGGAACGAGTAGCACGTGGCTGAAAATCAAGTGCCAAAAACCCTAAAAACTCCAGTATATATAGGAGGAAGAGAGGAGGAGGCTTGGCCCTCAAGGGGCCAGCCCATGGTTCGGCCGAATCAAGGAGGAGAGGATGACTCCTCCTCCAATCCTAGTAGGACTAGGATTCCTCCCTATTTTGCCTTTTTCCACCTTTTCTCTTTGGGTTTTCTCTCCCAGCCATATGGGCCTTGTGTGGGACTTCCACCAGCCCACAAAGGGCTGGTATTCACTCTCCCACAGCCCATGTAGCCTCTTGGGTCGAAATACCCCTCCCGATGGTCTCCCGGTACACTACCGTTGAGCCCGAAACTTTTCCGGCGACCAAAATAGGGCTTCCTATATATCAACCTTTACCTACGGACCATTCCAAAGCTCCTCGTAACGTCCATGATCTCATCTGGGACTCTGAACAACCTTCGGTCACCACCATGCATAACTCTATACTACCGAAACGTCACCAAACCTTAAGTGTGCAGACCCTGCGGGTTCGAGAACTATGTAGACATGACCGAGACACCTCTACGGTCAATAACCAATAGCGGGACCTGGATGCCCATATTGGTTCCTACATATTCTACGAATATCTTTATCGGTCGAACCTCTATGTCAAGGATTCAGTTAATCCCGTATGAGGTTCCCTTTGTTCTTCCGTATGTTACTTGCCCGAGATTTGATCATCGGTATCTCCATACCTAGTTCAATCTCGTTACCGGTAAGTCTCTTTACTCATTCTGTAATACAAGATCCCGTGACTAACACTTAGTCACATTGCTTGCAAGGCTTATTGTGATGTTGTATTATTGAGTGGGCCTGAGAAACCTCTCCGTCACATGGAGTAACAAATCCCAGTCTTGATCCATGCCAACCCAACAGACACCCTCGGAGATACCTGTAGAGCACCTTTATAGTCACCCAGTTACGTTGCGATGTTTGATACAGACAAGGCACTCTTCCGGTGTCCGTGAGTTGCATGATCTCATGGTCATAGGAAAATATACTTGAGAAGCAGAAAACAATAGCAATAAACTGACACGATCATATGCTACGTTTGTAGTTTGGGTCTTGTCCATCACATCATTCTCCTAATGATGTGATCCCATTATCAAATGACATCACATGTCAATGGCTAGGAAACCTTGACCATCTTTGATCAACAAGCTAGTTCACTAGAGGCATACTAGGGACAAAGTTTTGTCTATTTACCCACACATGTAATGTGTTTCCAATCAATACAATTATAGCATGGATAATAAAAAATTATCATGAACACGGAAATATAATTATAAACACTTTATTTATTGCCTCTAGGGCATATTTCCAACAATGCGTAGGAAAAGCAGCTTCGCCGTTATCCTGCCTCGAACCCTTTCTCGATTGCGATTACGTCCCCACGGTAGCCATCGTCATCTGGCCGCGCTACTATGACGCGTTAGATGTTGCGTCCCTCATTGATCCCTATTGCAAAATTTCCCTTCTTTCCTATGGATCCCACCTACCGCTACCACCGAATCGTGTCGCTCCATCGCCTTGGAAGGCCTATGCCGCCACCCATTCCTCCTTACTTCACAATGTGAGTGCCTATGCAATTGTTTATCGGTTCCTATGTACTCAGTTTGTGGGAGATTCATATGAGTAGATGAGCTGAGTCTGTAGGTCTAAGGTGTACTTTATTTTCCAAAAGAAATGGGTATTAGAGCATCTCTAACTGAGCCCTTAAAAGATTTCCTCTCAAATTTCTTTTCGAATCTTAACTCTTCAAATACCATGAGTTAAAAATGTAAGCTAACCGAACCCTCAAATTTAACGCGCCAAATCCAAACTGTGCACACACATCTCACTCGAAACTCAGATTTAAAACTAGATTAAGACCACATAGGGCATAATTAAACATAGTAGTTCATGAAAAAACATCATAATTCATAATTAAAGTAGATAGAACTTACTTAGAGCTAAACTAAAACTAAAACGATATAATTTAAGATAAGACAAGCACTAATCTGAGTCGGAGTCGAGGTTTATCACCTTTGGCTGATCATGAACCTCAACATCCTTGTTGCTCCGCCACGACATCAACACATCGCCCGATTCATTGATGATAAGCTTGTTGAAGAGTGGATCGAACTCATTGCAAAGCGTATCGTACTTGCGATTCGCCTCAACGAAGTACCAGCGGCTGGCCTTCACCTCGCGCTCATTGGTGATGGATGTTGGGGAATGTTACACAGGAAACAAAAAATATCCTACAAACACACAAGATCTATCTATGGAGATGCATATCAACGAGAGGGGAGAGTGTGTCTATTTACCCTTGTATACCGTTAAGTGGAAGCATATATTACGTGGTTGATGTAGTCGTACTCGTCATGATCCAATCGTGATCCGATCCGATCTAGCACCGAAAGGACGACACCTCCACGTTCAGCACACGTGTGGCTCATTGAAGTCTCCTACTTCTTGATCCTGCAAGCAAGAGGATATAAGTAGATGGAATCTTGACCAACACGACGGCATGGTGGAGATGGTGGTGAAGTAGTGTTGATAGGGCTCCGTCGCGCACTGTCGGAACTAGGAACAGAGGAGCAAAGGGAGAGAGGGGGGCGCTAAGGGGCTAGTGTGTTTTCTTGGGGGTGCCCTCTCGCCTCTATATATAGGTGGAGGAGTGCTGTGGCCAGCCCTCCAAGCCGTAGGGCTAGCGCACCAAGGGGAGGAGTTTGACTCCTAGTCCAATTCCGTCCCTTCCATACAAAGGTGAACTTTCCATCTTTCCCAGCCGCATGGGCCTTCGTGGACTTGCGCATCTGGCCCAATAAGGCTAGTGCGCCTCCCCTCAGACCATGCTGACCCTTGGGACGTGGTGGAACCCTTGGTGGTCATCCATACTCCTCTGTAAGTCTCTGATACCTTTTGGAAGCTTCCTGGTACAATACCGGAAAAAGCTGAAACTTTTCCGGTAGCCAAAATACGACTTCCCATATATAAATCTTTACCTCTAGACCATTATAGATCTCCTTGTAATATCCGGGATCTCATCAAGGACTTCTAATAACATTCAGTCACCAACATACATATCCCAATACTACTCTACCGTCACCGAACGTAAGCGTGCGAACCCTACGGGTTTAAGAATCATGTAGACATGACTGAGACACCTCTTTGGTTAATAACTAATAGTGGGACATGGATGCCCATATTGATTCCTACATATTCTATGAAGATCTTTATCGGTAGAACCATGATGTCAAGAATCCAGTCAATCTCATTTACAGTTCCCTTTTGTCTATCGGTATGTTACTTGCCCGAGATTCGATTGTCGGTATCACATACCTAGTTCAATCTCATTATCGACAAGTCTCTTTACACGTTCTGTAATACAAGATCCTATGACTAATGCCTTAGTAACATTGCTTGCAAGATTCTTGTGACGTTGTATTGCTGAGAGGGCCCAGGGATACCTCTCCGTCATATAGAGTGACAAATCACAATCTCAATACATGCCAACCCAACAGACACCCTCAAAGGTACTTGCAGAGAACCTTCATGATCACCCAGTTACGAAGCAACGTTTGATAGCACACAATGTATTCCTCTAGTGTCAGGGAGTTGCACGATCTAATGGTCTTGGGAACAGATATTTGACATGAAAAAAGTAGTAGCAATAAACTAAGTGATACGATCAAATTCTATGCTTACGGTTGGGTCTTGTCCATCACACCATTCTCCTAATGATGTGACCCCGTTATCAAATGACAACTCATCCTGTCAGATTTCTGGCTCCGCAAAACCCTTAAGATTCGAACAAAGGGGCGTGTGCGAAGATCCCCTGTAGCCTCGCCCGATCTAGCTCGCTACTCGGTGAACACAACAAAGAACCCGCACGATGATGAGGAAGAAGATGAACATGACAGTTTACCCAGGTTCAGGTCACTAAGAAGCATAATACCCTACTCCTGCTTTGGTGGATTGCCTCTCGAGGAGGTGAGGTGGATGAACAAGTAAAATGTTTTTGGGCCTCCTGAGGGCTCTCAGTGGTGTCTGAGGCTCCCTGTGGTTTGGCGAGTGGTGGAGTTGGTTGATAGGGTTCGGATCTGATCTGGTCCCCTCTACGAAGCAGCCTACCCTCTATACATAGCGATGGCCCGGGTCCTCTTCCCTTACCACCATGGCGGGAAGGGATCCCACAACGACCAATTTTGAAGGGGGACAGAGGTTCGTGCTCGCCCTGCCCAAAGGTGGTCTTTGCCTGCAAAGTAGCTGTCGACGCCGCAGGGACGGGCTCAGTGATTACGTCCGTCCCGCGGAGCTGGTGGTTGCGGTCTTGTTGGATCGGAATGGAAACCTTGGGTGGTGCTTTGGGAACCCGCGTACGTCCTTGCTCCCTTTGCACCAAAGGGGAAACTGCGCCACCTGGTGCACTGGTGCTCGCGTGTCGTTCCTTGCGTCATCTTTAACTCCTGAGCTCAGGCCTTGCATAGAGATCTCTGCCGCTCTGGAGGGGGCCTGGGGAGGCCCATCCCCTTCCGGTCTTGATGCTGCTCCTCCTCGCGAGGCTTGGGCCCTCGTAAGGGCCTTGTCCCGAGTGGGCCTTGCCCGGTCCCATTTGGTCGATGAAGTGGGCCACGTCCTGGGCCGCAGGCAGGCAGGTCTGGGTACCCCCGTTCCCAGAACGCTGACAGTAGCCCCTGGGCCCAAGGTGCGCCCGATCTGGCTTACGGGCAAAGCCTTGAGGACAGCCCGAAGTGCCGCAGGCCCCAATTGCCTGCAGGCCAGGCTTGGTACGTGTTAAACGCCTCAGCGGCGACGCCTCCGCTTCCCGAGACCATCCAGAACCGCACCTAGTTGGATTGACGCGATGCCTGGGTGCAGCACATGCCATCATTGCTTCCCATCAAGTGTTGTTGCTGCTACAGGCCGCGTGGACACGACTCTTCGGAGGGCAAGGGAGGCGACGCGGATGGAACCGTGTTGACCGAACCGCCTTGCGCCGCCTGAGGGGCGCAGGACGCCTACCCTCCCACGACGCCTTGTGGCCGCGGTTATGCCTATAAATCCGCCCTATCCGTTGCCAGGGAAGGGTATTGAAGTCTTGAGGCTTCCCCTTGTTTCCTTCGCTCCGCCAGCACAAAACCCTCTTTCCTTCTCGTCCCCCTGTCATTCATGGCGTCTGGAGGGAGCGGTGCAGGTGCAGGGAAGCGGCTGGTTCCTCCGTATCCTTCGCCCTCCTCCGGAGGCAGCGGCGGGGCACCCTCGGGGTCGGCGTGAGTTCACCAACGATGGGCCCTGGCTGACGAGTAAGATTTTGCCGCCTCCCTCTTCTCTCGTACTTCTGTCCATCGGCTGGAGCTTGATCTCCTTCCCCTCCTTCTAGGACTCCCGCGACCAAGAAGCACAAACTTGGCAAACTTTAGGAGGAGGTAGAGACGTTATAGGCCCGGCTGACCACCGCTGAGGCCGCCTTTGATGCTACCCTCTGGGGCGAGGCCGAGGCCCGGGCGGAACTGATGTCCCTCCAAACCCAGGTCGAAGAGGCGGTCGACGCCGTGTAGGCCACCAAGGACAAGGCGGCGCATGCCAGGCTGATGAAGTCCCTCCGCGCCAAGTAGTTCCAGGGCATCGCCTGCCACGCAACTGACGAGGTGAGCTGGTTCGTCGGGGATGCCCCCACGCTGCCGCACGTGCGCGGCGACGGGGGTTACCTTGAGTTCTTCCAGAAGGTGGAGGAGGCGCTGGAGACCGGCGTCTCTCGTGTCGATGCGGACAGCGCGTCCTACGCGCGTGACCTTCTGGACCTTGCCTTGACACTCGTCTACTCCAACCTGCGCCGCCTCACCTCGTAGCTCGACCTCCAATGCCTTGGAGAGCAGGTGCCTGACGAGCTCCAGCGCCCCCTCCGGGATGAGATACGCCCGCTCGTGGAGGCCATGGTGGACCGGTTCATCCAGGTGCCCGCCTCAAGCAAGGAGGATAGCTCCGATGCTGAGCCAGCCGGCAGCGCGGGCAGCAACGTCGACTCCTCCCCTTAGGCACCCTCCATTCCTATTTACCTATACCTGTAATGCTCGAACAAGAACCCTGCCCCGTGGGGCGTTAATCTTTTGCATGTTACCTTTGTCGTCTTGCTTTTCTTCCTTGATTTGCTTGTCATGGTGCTGGTTGGGGTTGCCATGGTCGTGGCCCTGCGTCAGCCCCTGATACACGCCCCCACGAGGCTCTCCCCCTCCAGGGGCGACTCACATCCGTTGCTCCTGTCAGGCCCTAGGCCTTGCGGCTCATCACGACCAAGCCTCTCCTCGCGCGTCACCTCCTTTATCGCTTCGTTCCTTGGGGGCCTTGGCAGTCGCGCGTAGTAGCCGTAGTTCCTGCATTTTTAGGTTAGCGTGTGCAGTCCTCATTTCATCTCCGGGGTCGTTATTAGGCCAGGAGGCTCCTGATGGGTTCGATAGTATACTTAGCTTTGTATGACGCTGGCGACCCTGCGTCGCGAGGCAAGACGGGTTGTTTTGTCAAGTTGTGACTCCGTCCGTGATATCTTCTTCTTACCCGCTGAACGGTCTGGGGGCCCTTTTGGCACTCTACGTCTGTAAGTCCCAGTCCCGCACATTTCCCCACCATCGTTAGGTACGACCAGAGAGGACGTACTTCACGAGGTGAGGCCCCAGTACTCCTGATGCCGACCGGAAACCATGGAAGGCACCAGGAAGTCGAGTGGCATTATGACTGGTAAGGCTCCCGAGGCACATTGCCCAGGAGCCCCCCTTTCTTGATGCTCAAACCGCTCTACATCATCAAGGCTCAGCCCTGCGCATTTCCCCACCATCGTTAGGTATGACCGGAAACCAAGGACGCACTTCATGGGGCGAGGCCCTGACACCCCTGATGCCGATCGGAAACCAAGGACGACATCAGGGGGATGAGTGGCCTTATGACCGGTAAGGCTCCTGAGGCATGCTGCTTAGGAGCCCCCCTTGATGCTCGAGTGATCCCCCATTCCGTCCTTCCATGTGCCGCCTCAGGAGGCCCTAGGCCCTCCAAGACCCCATGCTGTGATGTCGTGCTATGGTCGGAGCCCACAACTTCTCGCAAAACGCCAATCCAGAAAGAGAGAGGGAACTCAAGATCGGTAAAACGAGAGAACAAAGAGAAAAAATCCCCTCCCCTCTTTTCTTTTAAAAATAGGATCACGAAATCTTTGAGCTTCTGACAGGCTCAAGCACAAAAAGGGCCATTGAAGGCCGCAACTTGAAATACAAAAAGAGCGAGAAAACGGCCGCGCCCGGCTTTTTGGGGTTCTCCCCGCTTTCATCTTCCCCCAGCGCTGAGCGTAGGGCATCCATGTTGCATGGGCATAGACATTGATGGGCAGTGTTGACTACTCTGCCAGTTGTGGGCTGTGGCTGCCACATTGCATGGGGGGAACCCCTCCGTATCCTCGGGGGGCTCCAGGCGTATACAACCCGCTCATTATTATGTGAGAGTGTCACGGGTTGATGTAGGTCCCGGGGATGCATAGGGAGCCCCACGCCTCGCAGGCAAGGAGCCCACTCACAGCCCCCCGGCTCGTCGCGCCGAAGTGTGGTCTACCCTGGGTGAGCCCCGAGGCATAAGGGAAGCCCCCTGCTCTCTCTTGCCGGAGAGCCCACACCAAAAGAAGGTCCTGAGTTCCCCGGGCGTTGCCCCAGCACGCCTTGCTGGGGCCCCAAGGTTCCCATGCCAGTACTCTAGGACCTGCCCCCAGGCCGGGCGAGCCGGGCCTGGGGACATGGGCGAGTACATGTTTGCCCGCCGGCGATCGAGCGAAACCTGTCCTGGCGGCATGGGCGTATGTTCCACCCTTCGTCCCCAAGCGAATGTCACGTGCCCCGAAGACAAGGGCGCATGTTCCACCCTTGGCATCCTAGTCAGGATCGTCTCGCCCAGGGACATGGGCATGTGTTCCACCCTCCGTCCCAAGCTGGGGCCTCTCGGTCCGGATACGGGGGCGCATGTACTACCCTCCGTTCCCAAGCGAGTGATCCCCGGTCCCCAAACCCAGATGTTTGCCCGAAGCAGCTCCCTGCCAGTGGGCGTGCCTCGCGAGGATCTCCATGCCGGCCATCCTCACGAGGCCATCCCTGCGAGCCGCCCCATGAGGTTGCACCTACCTGTCCGCGTGGGGGCTCCTCGTGAGGTCGCGTGTGTGTTTCCTGCCGCCGTGGTAGCCGGTGCTCCTCTCTTTGTAGCCCGAGTGCGCGACAACATGGTCATTGTTGAGTTGTGTGGGCCCCCAGGCGCAGGCGTAATCAAGCCTCCGGTCCTCCTGCCTTGTTTCGGAAGGCATGTAGGGAAGTGCGTAGCCATGCCCTCCTCGCGCGGCCGGGGCCCGTGCCCCCGGTGGCTCGATCCAAGTCCTTGGAAAGGGCAGGCCGGCATAGATGTCTTGAATTCGCCCGCGTGGTCCAGGTGCCATGGCCCCCAATTGTGCGGGTCCATGGGTGCGGGCAACGCGGTGGTGCACTTGGGTTTTGTTGGCGGTGGTGTCGCGCTCAGGAGCACGCCTAGGCTCGCCGGTGCGGCAGTGGAGGGTGGTACGTTGGCGCCGAAGCTCGTGCGCCACGAGGAGCGCGACATGTGTGTGTGTGTGTGTGTTAGGTCTTGGCAAACTTGGAAGAGCGACAACGCGGCCTGAACGCGAGAAAGGGCTAGGGAGACGGGGGTGTGTCATGCGGTTGGTAAAGGCGCCAGCCCCCAGTGACCGTCGGGACCTCGACCGGTGTTGACACCCGCTGACGGGGTGGCAGAGCGCCGCTGGGCGTTCTGCCCCGCCTGCATTGACCACGCCACGCGGGCGGCTCGTCACTCCATGCGGACTCATCGTCCTCCTCCCATGAGTGCAACGAGCATCGGCCGGTCGAGACCTGATGGAGATATCGACATGCCTCCTACCTAGCGCGCCAAATGTCGGATTTCGGGCTCCGCAAAACCCTTAAGATTCGAATACAGTGGCGTGTGCGAAGATCCCTTGCAGCCTCACTTGACCTAGCTCACTACTCGATGAACACAACAAAGAACTCGCACGATGATGAGGAACAAGATGAACACGATAGTTTACCCAGGTCCGGTCCGCTGCGAAGCGTAATACCCTACTCCTGCTTTAGTGGATTACCTCTCGAGGAGGTGAGGTGGATGAACAAGTACAGTTTTTTGGGGCCTCCAGAGGGCTCTCAGTGGTATCCGAGGCTCCCTGTGGTTTGGCGAGTGGTGGAGTTGGTTGATAGGGTTCGGATCAGATCCGGTCCCCTCTACGAAGCAGCCTACCCTCTATATATAGCGGTGTCCTGGGTCCTCTTCCCTTACCGCCATGGCGGGAAAGGATCCCACAACGGCCAATTTTTAAGGGGACAGGGGTTCGTGCTCGCCCTGCCCAAAGGCAATCTTCACTTGCAAAGTAGCTATCGACACTGCAGGGATGGGCTCAGCGATGACGTCCGTCGTGTGGAGCTGGTGGTTGCGGTCTTGTTGCACCAGAATGGAAACCTTTGGGGGTGCTTTGGGAACATGCATACGTCCTTGCTCCCTTTGCACCAAAGGGGAAACTACGCCGCTTGGCGCACTGGTGCTCGCCTGTCCTTCCTTGCGTCATCTTTGATTCCTGAGGCCGGGCCTTGCATAGAGATCTCTGCCGCTCCGGAGGGGGCCTAGGGAGGCCCGTCCCCTGCCGGTCTTGATGTTCCTCCTCCTCACAAAGCTTGGTCCCTTGCGAGGGCTTTGTCCTGAGTGGGGCCTCACCCAGTCCCATTTGGTTGATGAAGTGGGCCACGTCTTGTGCCACAGGCAGGCAGGTCTAGGTACCTCCGTTCCCAGAACGCCGACACATCTCCAGGGTTAGGAAACCTTAGCCATCTTACATCAACGAGCTAGTGTAGTAGATGATCACTAGGGACACAGTGTTGTCTATGTATCCACACATGTATCTGGGTTTTTGATCAATACAATTCTAGCATGGATAATATATGATTATCATGAACAACGAAATATGATAATAACCAATTTGTTATTGCCTCTAGGGCATATTTCCAACAGTCTCCCACTTGCACTAGAGTCAATAATCTAGTTCACATCGCCATGTGATTAACACCCAATGAGTTCTGGGGTTTGATCATGTTTTGTTTGTGAGAGAGGTTCTAGTACACGAGTCTGCAACATTCAGATCTGCAAATATCTACATATTGTAGATGCCGCCACCATGCTCCACTTGGAGCTATTCAAAATGACATCTCAACTATATGTATCTGGTTGGCTACTCAGAGTCATCCGGATCAGTCTCAAAGCTTGCATCAACGTAAAGTTTTCGAAGAACTCTTTATCACCTCCATCACCGAGAAACATTTGCTTAGTCTTCTAAGGATAACTTTGACCCTTGTCCAGTAATCCACTCTTGGATTTCTCTCGTGCCCCCTTGCCAGACACATGGCAAGGCACACATCAGATGTGGTACACAACATAGCATACAATACAGAGCCCATGGATGAGGCATAGGGGACGACCTTCGTCCTTTCTCTTTATTCTGTCATTGTCGAGCTTTGAGTCCTTCTCAAATTCACACCTTACAAAACGGGAAAGAACACCTTCTTTGACTGATCCATCTTGAACTCCTTCAAAATCATTTCAAGGTATGTGCTGTGTGAAAGTCTTATGAGTCGTCTTGATCTATATCAATAGATCTTGATGCCCAATATGTAAGCAAGTTTACCTAGGTCATCCTTCGAAAAACTCCTTTCGAACAACCCTTTCTGCTTTGCAAAAATCCTACATCATAAATGCTATAGTGCACCCACTCACTTTATTGTAAATACAAGTTTCTTCATAAACTTTACATAAACCCAAAATCTTTAATCACCTTATCAAAACGTATATTCCAACTCCGAGATGCTTGCAAGAATACATTGAAGGATCGCTAGAGCTTGTATACCTTTTAGCATCCTTAGAATGGACAAAACCTTCTGGTTGTATCACATATAACCTTTCCTTAAGGAAACCGTTAAGGAAATGTTGTTTTGACATCCATCTGCCAGATTCCATAGTCGAAAAACACATCAACTACTAACATAATCCCACCAGACTTAGCATCGCTATGGGTGAGAAATTCTCATTGTAGTAAACTCATTGAACTTGTTAGAAACCTCTTTACAACAAGTCGAGCTTTATAAATGGTGAAATTACCATCAACGTCTTTCTTCTTCTTAAAGATCCATTTGTACTTAATGGTATGTCGATCATCAGACAAGTCTACCAAAATCCATACTTGGTTTTCATACATGGATCCTATCTCAAATTTCATGGCATTTAGCTATTTATCGGAATCCGGGACGATCATTGCTTCCTCATAGTTCGTAGACTCATCATTTTCTAACAACACGACTTTCAAGACAGGATCACCACAGCACTCGACCCAACATGTGTCCTTGTCGACGTACGAGGTTCGGTAGTAACTTGATCCGAAGTTTCATGATCATCATCACTAGCTTCCTCTTAAATTGGTGTACACATCACATGAACACCTTTCCGCGCTGCGCTACTTTCCAATTCAAGTTAAGGTTCGATAACCTCATCAAGTTCTACCTTCCTCCCACTCATTTCTTTCGAGAGAAACTCCTTCTTTGGAAAGGATCAATTCTTGACAACAAGACTTGTCTTCGGATCTATGGTAGGAGGTATACCCAATTGTTTATTTAGGGAATCCTATGAAGATGCACTTCTTCGCTTTGGGTTCGAGCTTATGGGGCTAAAGCCTCTTGACATAAGTGTCGCATCCCCAAACTTTAAGAAACGATATCTTAGGTTTCTTGCAAAATCATAATTCATCGGATGTCATCTCAACGGACTTAGATGGTGCACTATTTAAAGTGAATGTACTTGTCTCTAATGCATAACCCAAAACTATAGTGGAAAATTGGTAAGAGACATCATAGAACGCGCCATATCCAATAGAGTATGGCTACGACATTCGGACACACCATTACATTGTGGTGTTCCAGGTGGCGTGAGTTGTGAAACAATTTGCGCATTATCTTAAATTCATACCAAACTCGTAACTCGGATATTCACCTCCAAGATCCTATCATAGACATTTTATCTTCTTGTCATGATGATTTTAAACTTCAGTCTGAAATTGTTTGAACTTTTCCAAATTTCACACTTGAGTTTTATCAAGTACATATACATGTATCTACTCAAATCATTTGTGAAGGTAAATAGTAACAATATCCATAGCGTGCTTCAACATTCATTCGACTGCATACATCAATATGTATTATTTCCAGCAAGTCATTTGCCCGCTCCATCGTACTGGAAAACATGGTCTTAGTCATGTTGCCCATGAGGCATGGTTCGCATGTCTCAAGCGATTCAAAATCGAGTGAGTCCAAAGATCCATCAACATGGAGTTTCTCATGCACTTCACTCCCATATGACCTAAGTAGCAGTGCCACAAGGCTCTTCCTCTTGAGATAGATCGCACGAACCCTTGTGTAGTGAACTTTAGTACTTTCAATTACTTTTGCTTACCTATTAGACAACTTGTTCCGAGATAAGGGAATACGATTATAGCAAAATGGTTTTTCCTCATGACTATTAGTCTATTACAACACTTGAAACTATGCATTATGCCTAGCTAGGAGCGTAAAACAATAGTGCTTGTTGCGAGGCAACCCAATAGTTATCTTATTTTTCTTGTTCTACTTTCTGTTTGTGTAAGATAACATGATTATTGTGATATAGAGCATCCTACGAACATCACCATGGCAAGAGCCCCTTTTCCACGCGACACGTGCGACATCTACTTCAAACACACAAAGGTGAATCTTCTATTCTTCTCCTTTACACTTGTCAACTTGTCCCATTTGATAATGGTATACTACTTGACACTCCTGCCATGTGCATCCATAGGTATTGTTGGAGCTTCACGGATGATGAGGGGGAGTACAAGAGCCAAGGATCGACTACACCATCTGCGAGGGAAGCGTGGAAGAGACGACAGAAGAAGATGGAGCTACTGATGCTACAGCTGTCGGACATCCGGTGCATGGAGATCCGGCCAGCAATAAGGCAGGGATGGGAGAGCTACAGCGGCTGGACATCCGGCTAGAGCCCGGACATCTTGCGCACCAACGATCGGCCGGACATCCCCCCCGGAAATCCGACGCCTTCACAACCGAAATGAGCGAAGCGACGCCCAAGCCCCGGACATCCGGCCTTCCAGCCCGGACATCTGACGCCTCACGAAGACCCGAACATCCGACCCCTAGCCCTAACATCCGGCGCCTGCCTGCGCACAGAGACGGGCCGAAGGCCCATAAATCTCCCTCTCACTTACCCCTTCGTGACTAGGACTATATATACTCCATCCCTCCTTATTTCTAGGGTTAGCAAAGTTATAGCTCATTGTTGAGCTTTGCTCCTTCCTCTACCTCTACCATGGAGATCGAGACCTCCACCAGAGAAGATCCATCGAGGATGTCAAGGCCCCTTGCGAGGGAAGATCCCTACTGGATTCAAGGCCCCTTCTCTCCTAGAGATTTGTGATGAACTACCCACATATCCTTATTTCCATTGTTGATCTTGGATCTTGATGCACTTCATGTATTGCTTGTGATTGGAGGAGTACTTGGTGTGGATCTTGTCCAATAGAATGTTTCCCCCTTTGATTTCTCCATGTTTTCCCCTCATGTTCTTCGTGTTCTTTGTGTTCTTCCCCGAATCCACCTCCAATTTGTGAAGATTGGGCTACCCTCGGGGTTTCCCCATATCATATTGGTATCATCGGCCATGTTGCCACGAATTTGGATCCCTACCCCCACTTTTTTTGCTTTAGTTTGAATTTTTCTCCCCATTTTCAAAAATTCCCACAAAAATAGCCCCCAATTTTTTCTTGTGATTTGTTGTTCTTGTGAGTTTTTGTTGATTTTGATCCGTGGATTTAGTGTTTGTTAAGTGGATCTAACTCCCTTTGTGTTCCCTAGCCCTAATTCCACCCTTTCCCCTTCAATTTTGGCTTTAGAATCACCAATTTCCGCCCCAAATCAAGTTTTCGAGCCCCAAATCGCGATCTGGATTTGCCAGGCCGGATTTTCGGGTAATGGGCCGGACATCCGGGCCACCGGTCGGACATCCGGCTCCTGGAGAGACAGACTCGGTTATGGACATCAGGCCCTACCCCCGGATGTCCGGCCCATGTAGGTTTTAGCCTTCCGTGTTTCACCGTTTCGGCCATAACTAATTCATCCAGACTCTGACTTAGGTGTTCTTTAGCTCGTTTTGTAGCTATTGACATCCACCATCCCACAAAATTAGTTCCACCATAATTTGACACCACCATATTTTTCAAAATTTGGCGAGTTTTCTTATGCCCTTCACCATATCATCTGCAATACCACCATAGACTTCCGCAACCTAACCCATTTTCGGTCCATTTGCATTTGTGGTAGGTTGAGTTGTGATTTGAGTCTCCTAATGTCTTTTGGCTACTTAGGGGCGGTTACTTCTTCATCAACCACTGATGACTTTTATCGGTGCATCATCAACATCGACCATCGACGTTCGACATCGACGACCATCCATCCTTTGAGATCATATTCAACCGGAAGCAAGGCCGGTTTACCCCGACTTCGCGAAAGGTTAAGTGTGACGAAGGTATACATTCCGTCATACACTTTTCCTTCCATTCCATTACATCTTGATAGACACACCATCTTTACGATTACCTTCATACCTATTGAGACTAGCTATCCGAGTATTGCCGGGCTTCGCGAAAACTTGTGCACCATGGTGATACAATATCATATTGTTGCATCATTGAAAATTTTATATAGTGCAAATTCTTGCTCCCATGAATATCTTGTGATAATTGTCTCATATAGTTGGTTGAGGCTCAATAAGAATAGTGGAAAAGAAGATAAGGAAGATAAAAAACAAAAAAAGAGGAAAGCTTCTAAGCAAGAAAGAAAGGTCATAAGATTATAAGCAAAGAGTTGAGCATGAAAAGAGATACTTGTGCATGAGGATACGTGGAATAGGAAACGTTTTGCTTGCATAAGTAGGATCGGTGCCAAGTGGTGAATCGTGCCCAAACGTGCAATAAGGTAGCGTCTCTCCTTGTGTTTGTGCAACATGAGCTTTGTTCATCCCTATAGTTGCACAAGCCCGATTATCCCACCGCGTGTGTTTCTCTATTTCCATCCTCGATATGTGTGACCACTTGCTTTGCATTTTGAGTCCATTGGATTTATTTCAACATTTACAATATCTCGGACTTCATTTTGCTTGATTTTTGTGCCACTAACCCCACCGAGCTCCACTATAAGCCATTTGTATAGGTTGTGAGAATTGGGCAAGGTTTTTCACCGAGTGCACTCTTTCCTTGCATACATTGTGGTCTTAGAGATCCATCTACAACTTCGGAAAGAGGTGACTTTGGTATGTTTATTCCATCTCATTCTCACACCTTCTCGAGTGCTTTAATGGATAGGGACGACACATCTCCTTCGTTCTACAACCACAACGATGAGTTTGATGCCATGAAGAACATCATTGATGCCAAGATGCACACTCAAATGGAGGAGCTCAAGGTCCTCATCAAGAACCGCAAGAGCTCTTCATCATATTCAAGAAGACGCTCGAGTGCACATGCTCCCGAGCTACCATCTCCGGCAAGGTCACATCAACATCGACACCATCAACGACATGAAGAAATAATGACGCCAACATCAAGGCGTCCAACAGAGAACAAGTGTGAAGGTCACGATCTCGACACCAACCACCGCTCGATGACTTCACCACCTACATTGGAATCTTTTCCAAGCGACTCCAAGGCATCTTCGCCTTGGATATGTGGCATCTTTGCCAACAAGCACTTCAAGAGAAGCTTCCCAAGCTCAAGTCCACGACTTCCATGAGCTACTACGACCTCGACATTGACCATGACATTCCTTTCTATGGTATTCAAGACCCCGAGGAGTATCTCGAGTGGGAGCGGAAGATGGACCACTACCTCAAGATACTTCAAGTCCCTTCCGAAGATCAAGTGAAGTACGCCACATGAAACTTCCACGACGACGTGTCGACATGGTGGCTTCACACATCTTCGAAGAGCTTCGACATGAGTTGGTCCAAGACGAAGAAAGTGATGCGGCGAGAGTTTGTGCCTTTCACCTACACGGAACATCTTCAATGCCAATTGGAGAACACAATACAGGGATCCAAGTCCATCGACGAGTACTTCATGACGATGAAGAAAGCCTTGCGACGATTCGGCATGACCGACCCCATTTGGATGAAGTTCTACTTCTTGATGGGATTGAAGAACGAAATTGCCAAGCCTATCTTCAACAACAACTACGAGTCTCTCGACAACCTCTACATTGGTGATATAACGGTGGCACAAGAACTCAAGGCCAAGCATACTCGACCCCATGCACACTTCACGACGACCAAGATCCAAGATGACGAGCATGAGGATGGTACCACCAAGATGTCCAAGCCCGACGAACTCTAAGACGACGCTCCCAAGTTCGACTTCATTGCCACACCTCTTTGTGGCATTGACGATGCCGAGTCTACCATGACTCTTTTTGAAGAAGGCGTGGCTACGACTACGACTACGGAGCCAATAATGGAACATGGTTTGGAGGCTAACGACAAGGTGGCGAACATGGATTATGTTTCCATCTTTGGAGGTGAGAGTGATGATGTGCCATCTTCGGACTTCATCCACGGTGACGGTGAAGAGATGGTTGAGCATGGGATTTTCCCTTCGACCACGACATCATTTGTAGATGAGTTGAGAGACTTATGCCACCATATTGAGAGTGAGAGTGAGTTCACCACTAGCCCCATATATGATGAGTGGCCCCAATTCCCATGTGAGGAGAGCCACAACCCCCATCACTTGAGTGAGATGAGTGACTCCACCATATGCAACTTTGAGTGCACCTACTTTGAGGGAGTGTATGATCCACCACTACATAGAGGGAGTGAGGTAGTTGATAGGGCATGTGAGGCCATTTCGATTTCTAACAACGTAACCTCTACCTCTATTGTGTCTTCTCATTCGGCGCTAGGTCCCATATTTGATGATGCGCCAATCCTCGACAACTTCGTCCCTCCTTTGGACAAGACGATGGACATGGTGGAATATGATGCACCCCCCACATGGTTCCATCACGATGAAGATGACCACGAGTTGGTCTATGCCACCTCAATTACACCACATGTGTGAAATGCAAAAGGTAACATAGGTGAAGGTGATGCTCTTGTCCCACTACTGGACATTGATTGCTTGCATGATGTCGATCCACCTATTGCCATGCTTCATGATTATGCAACTTCCTCATGTGATGAATTGCCCATTTGTGATGTGTTTGATGATTCTCATGTGGAGTCTATTAGTTGTGATGCCATATTGCATATGATTTCTTGTGAGAACTCTATCGGTCACATCATGTTTGACAATCTACTTGACTTGTCATATGCTATGCATGAGATCACCCATAGTGCATCTTTGCAATCTCTTCATAGTAACTATGTGTATGCCATTAAAATAAATCCAATTTGCACATATGGCATAGATGACAAGCTCATGGTTATTGGCATTTTATTTTCTTGTGATGGCATTGCCATGCTCCCTTTGCATCATTTGCGCAATTGTTCTCATATGCCATGCCATGAACACCATGCTTTGGAAATGCATTGTTTTGGATGTTGTCCATATTCTTTGAATTATGCTTCCACTATTGCACATGAGGAGACCCCCATAGTTTCCTCATGCATTATAGGAGATTGTGTTCCATCCCATCATTTGCATGGCTTCCATATTTATGTGCACAATATGTTTGACATTGATTTGAATAATATGCTTGTGCCACATACTTGTGACAATTTCAATCCAAATCATGTTGAGCATAATAACTATCATTGAATGATGGATGACATATTCATATACCATGCCTCAAATTTCTTTGAGCATTTCTTATCTTGTGCTAACTCTCATGTGCACATACACATCATTATGGATGGTGTGTACATTTACCATGCACACACTTTGTTTCGTGTGTCTCCTTGTTGTGTAGGTACACATGATTCATTGTCAACCTCGCAAGCGCACAAGTTGACGAAAAGAGCTCTAGAGAGTAAGGAAGACATGCACCACCATGGAGTTCTTACCCTCCACCCATACTCTTTGTGCAAATACTTCTCACATTTCTTCTACATGGCCCTCACATGGTTATGGGTTATTGCCCATTATATATCCTTTGCCCACATTACCATGTTCACTTTGCATGCTATGCTCACTTCTATGTCTTTACCATGCATTTGTGACCCATGCCTTGCATCTCACATGTCACTTGATTCTCATATTCGTATGTATATGTGCAAGCTTGGTGGAGGATTTACTTGCTATTGCCATGTTTTCTTGTTGACCCGTGTCTATGATGATACTTTGCTCTTGCCTCGTGCTCGCGATATGTCATATGCATTATTGATGTCCACTATTTGCTCATATGACATGATTGCCATGATTTCTTCTAGTATGTTGCATCTTCGCACTACTAGCTTGCACGACATGATCACTATACGTGTTTATGTTGCATCACCTATGTGCTTCTTTTATGCGGTTGATTACAACCATTACCATGCCTCACACATGATGAGAAATTTCTCTTTATATTGTGTTGAGTGCCACACTACCTTCACTACACAATGTTCACATTATGCTTGGATTGTCTTGCACTTGCCCCATGTGTTTAGACACTTCATATTACTCGGTGTTGTGAATGATTCCTAAGCCTACCATAGACCATTTGTTGATTGCTTTGTGCATATGTGATATGACCATGAGGTAGATGCTTGTTATTTTTTCAAACATATTTGCATCCCTACCTCACCTAGGCATACTTGTTTCCATGATTGCATTACTTGTGCTCAGTTTGTATGCTTACATGCCTTGACACAATCCCTAGTCACACCATATGGTATGCATGATGACAACACTTATGCGGTGATTCACCACTTGAATGTTTGGTTTTGCCCTCACGCTAACCACATTTGTTCTTCCAAGTGTTTATCATGTTTTCTCATTATGAAGGAATTACTAGATGGTGCAACATTGTTGAGTGCACATTGTGAGCTTGATGATGATGATAAGCGTTTGGTGATCGTCCAGTTCTACACAGCGACACCATCTCTTTCCCATGGTGATTTGGATTTTGATTAGAGGATGGATCTATCCCAAGGGGGAGGGGATGGTACGGAGCATCCTACGGACATCACCATGGCAAGAGCCCCTTTTCCAAGCAACACGTGCGACATCTACTGTAAACATACAAAGGTGAATCTTCTCATTTACACTTGTCAACTTGTACCCTTCGAGAATGGTATACTACTTGACACTCCTCCCGTGTGCATACATAGGTATTGTTGGAGCTTCACGAATGACGAGGAGGGGTACAAGCTGTTGGAAATATGCCCTAGAGACAATAAATAAAGTGTTTATTATTATAATTCCTTTTTCATGATAATTTTTTATTATCCATGCTATAATTGTATTGATTGGAAACGCATTGCATGTGTGGATATATAGACAACACTTTTTCCCTAGTGTGCCTCTAGTAGACTAGCTCATTGATCAAAGATGGTCAAGGTTTCCTAGACATTGACATGAGATGTCATTTGATAAAGGGATCACATCATTAGGAGAATGATGGGATGGACAAGACCCAAACTATAAACGTAGCATATGATCGTGTCAGTTTATTGCTACAGTTTTTTGCATGTAAAGTATGTGTTCCTATGACCATGAGATCATGCAACTCACGAACACCGGAGGAGTGCCTTGTGTGTATCAAATGTCGCAACATAACTGGGTGACTATAAAGGTATTCTACAGGTATCTCCGAGGGTGTCTATTGAGTTGGCATGGATTAACACTGGGATTTGTTACTCCGTGTGACGGAGAGGTATCTCAGGGCCCACTCGGTAATACAACATCACAATAAGCCTTGCAAGCAATGTGACTAAGTGTTAGCCACGGGATCTTGTATTACGGAATGAGTAAAGAGACTTGCCAGTAACGAAGTTGAACTAGGTATGGAGATACCGACGATCGAATCTCGGGCAAGTAACATACCAAAGAACAAAGGGAACATCATACGGGATTAACTGAAACCTTGACATAGAGGTTCGACCGATAAAGATCTTCATAGAATATATAGGAATAAATATGGGCATCCAGGTCCCGCTATTGGTTATTGACCATAGAGGTGTCTCGATCATGTCTACATAGTTCTCGAACCCGCAGGGTCTGCACACTTAAGGTTGGGTGATGTTTCGGTAGTATAGAGTTATGCATGGTGGTGACCGAAGGTTGTTCTGAGTCCCGGATGAGATCCCGGATGTCATGAGGAGCTCAGGAATGGTCAGAAGGTAAAGATTGATATATAGGAAGTCATGTTTTGGTCACCGGAAAAGTTCCGGGCTCATCGGTAGTGTATCGGGAGTGCCGGGAGGGTACCGGTGGACCATCGGGAGGTGTATTTTGTCCCAAGAGGATACATGGGCTATGGGAGGATGAATACCAGCCCTTAATGGGCTGTCCGAAGTCCTGTAGAAGGCCCATGCGTCTGGGAAGAAATTCCAAAGAGAAAAAGGTGGGAAAAGGCAAAAGGGTGGAAATAAGGAAGGAGTGCTAATCCTACTAGGAGTGGAGGAGGAGGACTCCTCCTCTCCACTTCCGCCGAAGCCTCGTTCGGCTGGCCCTTGCGCCAAGCCTCCTCCTCTCCTCCTCCTATATATACTAGAGGTTTTAGGGGTTTTGCACTAAGATTTTCAGCCACGTGCAACCCTCTCCTCCAGTCCGTAGTTTCTCCTCTAGATCGGTTTCAGCAGTGCTTAGGCGAAGCCCTGCTGGAATTACTCCACCACCATCGCCCCAACACCGTTGCACTGTCGAAGAACTCGTCTAACTCTCCGCTCCCTCTTGGTGGATCAAGAAGGCGGAGATCGTCATCAAGCCGTACGTGTGCTGAATGCGGAGGTGCCGTCGGTTCGGTGCTAGATCGGGACGGGTCGTGATTGGATCGCGGGACGCTCGGCGATTTGGATCTCAAAGACATTCGACTACATCAACTGTGTTTCTTAACGCTTCCCGCTTAGCGATCTACAAGGGTACGTAGATCCACTCTCCCTCTCATAGATGCTCATCACCATGGATAGATCTTGCATGTGCGTAGGAAATTTTTTGTTTCCCATGGAACGTTCCCCAACAGTGGCATCAAGAGATAGGTCTATGTGTAGATGAGATCTCGAGTAGAACACAAAGAGTTTGTGGGCGTTGATGCTTAGATTGTTTCCTCCCTTGGTCGTGTTTTGGTTCAGCAGCATTGTGGGATGAAGCACCCCGGACCAACCTTACTCGTATGCTTACGAGAGACCGGTTCCATCGACTGACATGTAACTTCGTTGCACAAAGATGGCTGGCGGGTGTCTGTTTCACCTACTTTAGTTGGATCGGATTCGACTAAGTCGGTCCTTCAGAAGGCTGAAAAGCAACTTATGTATCACCGTTGTGGTTTATGCGTAGGTGAGAATTGTTCTTGCTAGATACCCGTAGCAGCCATGTAAAACATGCAACAACAATTAGAGGACGTCTAACTTGTTTTTGCAGGGTATGTTGTGATGTGATATGGCCAATTACATGATGAGATATATGTGATGTATGAGATGATCATGCGTTGTATAAAATATCACGACTTGCATGTCAATGAGTACGGCAACCGGCAGGAGCCATAGGGTTGTTTTTAATTATTGTATGACCTGCGTGTCAATAATTAAGCGCTATGTAATGCTTTACTTTATCGCTAAACAGTAGCAATAGAACTAGAAGCATGGTGGGCGCGACAACCCCGATGGCAACACGTTGATGGATATCAAGATGATGGAGATCATGGTGTCATGCCGGTGACGATGGAGATCATGTCGGTGCTTTCAAGATGGAGATCAAAAGCACAAGTTCATGGCCATATCGTGTCACTTATGATTTGCATGTGATGTTAATCCTTTTATGCACCTTGTTTTGCTTAGGACGACGGTAGAATTATAAGGTGATTCCTCACTTAAATTTCAAGATGAATTGTGTTTTCCCGAGTGTGCACCATTGTGAAAGTTCATCGTGTCGAGACACCATGTGATGATCGGGTGTGATAGACTCTACGTTCACATACAACGGGTGCAAGCCAGTGTTGCACATGCAAAACACTCGGGTTAAACTTGACGAGCCTAGCATGTACAGACATGGCCTCGGAACACAAGAGACCGAAAGGTCGAACATGAGTCATATAGTAGATATGATCAACATGATGATGTTCACCATTGAAACCACCTCAACTCACGTGATGATCTGTCTTGAGTTGGTGAATTTGGATCATGTGTCACTCAGATGGCCTGAGGGATGTCAATTTGAGTGGGAGCTTTAGTACATTTTATTAACTAAACTCATTATCTTGAACAATAGTCTAAGTAACCTTTGCATATTAGCGTTGTAGATCAATGGCTCGCGCAGTAGCACCCCTGAATTTTAATGCGTTCCTAGAGAAAGCTAAGTTGAAAGATGATGTAAGTAACTTTGTGGACTGGGCCCGTAATCTAAGGATTATCCTCATGGCTTCCCAGAAATCATATGTCCTTGATGCACCACTTGGTGACCAACCCGAAGACATTTCAGCTGAAGACGTTAAGAACGCTTGGGAGGCATGTTTTGGAGATTTCTCAATAGTTCAGTGTGCAATATTGTATGGCTTAGAACCGGGACTTCAAATACGTTTTGAACGTCATGGAGCATACAAGATGTTCCAGGAGTTGAAGTTCATCTTTTAGAAAAATGCCCGGATCGAGAGGTATGAGACCTCCGATAAGTTCTATGCTTGCAAAATGGAGGATAACGGGTCTACCCGTGAACATATACTCAGAATGTTTGGGTATTCGACTCGTCTAGAGGAGTTGGGTATGCCCCTTCCACCAGAGGCGATCACTAACGGAGTTCTTCAATCACTGCCACCTAGCTACAAGAGCTTTGTGATGAACTATAACATGCACGGGATAAACAAGTCAGTCGCCGAGCTGTTTGCGAAGCTGAAAGTTGTTGAGTCTGAAATCCAAAAAGAAGATCAAGTGTTGATGGTCAATAAAACCACTAGTTTCAAGAAGAATGGCAAGGGCAAGGGCAAGAGGGGTAAATCCAAGAAGGATGGAAAAGCAGTTGCTGCTCCTGTAAAGAAACCCAAGGCTGGACCCAAGCCAGAAACTGAGTGCTTTCATTGCAAGGGAACTGGTCACTAGAAGCGGAACTGCCCCAAGTACCTGGCTGACAAGAAGGCGGCCAACAACAAACAAGGTATATATGATATACATGTTATTGATGTGTACCTTACTAGCTCTCGTTGTAGTGCCTGGGTATTTGATACCGGTTCGGTTGCTCACATTTGCAACTCAAAGGAGGAACTACGGAATAGACGAAGGCTGGCAAAGGACGAAGTGACAATGCGCGTGGGAAATGGTTCCAAGGTAGATGTGATCACCGTTGGCATGCTCTCTCTTTGATTACCAGTAGGATTAGTGATGAACCTGAATAATTGTTATTTAGTTCCTGTGTTAAGCATGAACATTATATCTCAATCTTGTTTATTGCGAGACGGTTACTCCTTTAAATCATAGAATAATGGTTGTTCTATTTATATGAGTGATATCATTTATGGTCATGCACCACTTGTGAGGGGTTTATTCATATTGAATCTTGATAGTGATGATACACATGTTCATAACATTGATGCCAAAAGATGTAGAGTTGATAATGATAGTACCACTTTCTTGTGGCACTACCGTTTGGGTCATATTGGTTTAAAACACATGAGGAAGCTCCATGCTGATGGAATTTTGGAGTCACTTGATTTTGAATCACTTGACACATGTGAATCATGCCTCATGGGCAAGACGACTAAAACGCCGTTCTCTGGAACAATGGAATGGGCAAGTGACTTGTTGGAAATCATACATACTAATGTGTGCGGTCCAATGAATGTTGCAGCACACGGTGAATATCGTTATTTTCTCACCTTCACTGATGACTTAAGTAGATATGGGTATATTTACTTAATGAAACACAAATCTGAAACATTTGAAAAGTTCAAGCAATTTCAGAGTGAAGTTGAGAATCATTGTAACAAGAAGATCAAATTCCTACGATCTGATCGAGGAGGTGAATATCTGAGTTATGAGTTTGGCAGTCACTTAAGACAATGTGGAATTTTTTCACAATTGACACCGCTCGGAACACCACGGCGTAATGGTGTGTCTGAACGTCATAATCGAACCTTATTAGATATGGTGCGTTCTATGATGTCTCTTGCCGATTTGCCACTATCATTTTGGGGTTATGCATTAGAGACAGCTGCATTCACTTTAAATACGGCACCATCGAAATCTGTTGAGACGATGCCATATGAACTGCGGTTTAGCAAGAGGCCAAAGTTGTCGTTTCTTAAAGTTTGGGGATGTCATGCTTATGTCAAAAAGCTTCAGCCTGAAAAGCTAGAACCCAAAGCAGAGAAATGCATCTTCATAGGATACCCTAAAGAGACAGTTGCGCATACCTTCTATCTCAGATCCGAAGGCAAAGTGTTTGTCGCCAAGAACGGAACATTGCTTGAGAAAGAGTTTCTCTCGAAAGAATTGAGTGAGAGGAAAGTAGAGCTTGATGAGGTTATTGAACCTTTACTTCAACCAGAGAGTAGCGCAACATAGAAAGATGTTTGTCTGGAGCCTACGACAGTTGAAGAGGAAGTTAATGATGATGATCATGAAGCTTCGGATCAAGTTACTATTGAATCTCGTAGGTCGACAAGGGCGTGTACTGCTCCTTAGTGGTACAACAACCCTGTCTTGGAGGTCATGTTGTTGGACAACAATGAACCTACAAGCTCTGGAGGAGCGATGATGGGCCCGGATTCCGAGAAATGGTTAGAGGCCATGAAATCCGAGATGGGATCCATGTATGAAAACAAAGTATGGACTTTGGAAGTATTACCTGAAGGGAGAAAGGCCATTCAGAACAAATGGATCTTTAAGAAGAAGACGGACGCGGACGGTAATGTCACCGTCTATAAAGCTCGACTTGTGGCAAAGGGTTTTTCACAAGTTCAAGGAGTAGACTATGATGAAACCTTCTCACCTGTAGCGATGCTTAAGTCTGTCAGAATCATGTTATCAATAGCTGCTTATTTCGACTATGAAATTTGGCAGATGGATGTCAAAACAGCGTTCCTCAACGGTTTCCTTGATGAAGAGTTGTATATGATGCAACCAGAAGGTTTTGTCGATCCAGAGAATGCTGACAAAGTTTGCAAACTCCAGCGATCCATTTATGGACTGGTGCAAGCATCTCGGAGTTGGAATAAGCGCTTTGATGAGGTGATCAAAGCATTTGGGTCTATACAAGTTTATGGAGAAGCTTGTATTTACAAGAAAGTGAGGGGGAGCTCTATAGCGTTTCTAATATTATATGTGGATGACATATTGCTGATTGGAAACAATATAGAAATGCTGGAAAGCGTGAAGGAATATTTGAACAAGAGTTTTTCAATGAAGGACCTAGGAGAAGCTGCTTTCATATTAGGCATTAAGATCTATAGAGATAGATCAAGACGCTTGATAACACTTTCACAAAGCACATACCTTGATAAAGTTTTGAAGAAGTTCAAAATGGATCAGTCCAAGAAGGGGTTCTTGCTTGTTTTACAAGGTGTGAAGTTGAGTAAGACTCGATTCCTAGTGACTGCAGAAGATAGATAGAAGATGAGTGTCATCCCCTATGCAATGCTGTGCACAAGACCCAATGTCAGCCTTGCCATAAGTATGGCCGGAAAGTTTCAAAGTGATCCTGGAATGGAGCACTGGACGTCAATCAAGAATATCCTTAAGTACTTGAAAAGGACTAAGGAAATGTTTCTCATTTATGGAGGTGATCAAGATCTCGTCGTAAAGGGTTACGTCAATGCAAGCTTTGACACTGATCCGGATGACTCTAAATCGCAAACCAGATATGTATTTATTCTCAACGGGGGAGCGGTAAGCTGGTGCAGTTCCAAGCAAAGCGTGGTAGCCGATTCTACATGCAAGGTGGAGTACATCAAAGCGTGGTAGCCGATTCTACAAGCAAAGCGTGGAGTACATCACAAAGCACATAATTGTGTTGATTGGAAACTAAATACATGTGTGGACATATAGACAAACATTGTGTCCCTAGTGTGCCTCTAGCAGGCTAGCTCGTTGATCAAAGATGGTTAAGGTTTCCTGGCCATGGACATGAGATGTCATTTGATATCAGGATCACATCATTAGGAGAATGATATGATGGACAAGACCCAAACTACAAATGTAGCATATGATCGTGTCAGTTTATTGCTACATTTTTCCGCATGTCAAGTATCTGTTCCTATGACCATGAGATCATGCAACTCACTGACACCGAAGGAGTGCCTTGTGTGTATCAAACGTCGCAACATAACTGGGTGACTATAAAGGTACTCTACAGGTATCTCCGAGGGTGTCTATTGAGTTGGCATGGATCAACACTGGGATTTGTTACTCCGTGTGACGGAGAGGTATCTCAGGGCCCACTCGGTAATACAACATGACAATAAGCTTTGCAAGAATTGTGACTAAGTGTTAGCCACGGGATCTTGTATTACGAAATGAGTAAAGAGACTTGCCAGTAATGAGGTTGAACTAGGTATGGAGATACCGACGATCGAATCTCGGGCAAGTAACATATCGAAGAACAAAGGGAACATCATACGGGATTAACTGAATCCTTGACATAGAGGTTCGACCGATAAAGATCTTCTTAGAATATGTAGGAATCAATATGGGAATCTAGGTCCCGCTATTAGTTATTGACCATAGAGGTGTCTCGGTCATGTCTACATAGTTCTCGAACCCGCAAGGTCTGCACACTTAAGGTTAGGTGACGTTTCGGTAGTATAGAGTTATGCATGGTGGTGAACGAAGGTTGTTAGGAGTTCCGAATGAGATCCTGGAGGTCACGAGGAGCTCCTAAATGGTCCGTAGGTAAAGATTGATATATAGGTAGTCCTGTTTTGGTCACCGGAAAAGTTCCGGGCTCATCGGTAGTGTACCGGGAGTGCTGGGAGGGTACCGGTGGACCATCAGGAGGTGTATTTCGACCCAGGAGGCTACATGGGCTGTGGGAGGATGAATCCCAGCCCTTAACAGGCTGGCCGAAGTCCCACAGAAGGACCATGTGGCCGGGAAGAAGTTCCAAAGAGAAAAAGGTGGAAAAAGGCAAAAAGGTGGAAATAAGGAAGGAGTGCTAATCCTACTAGGAGTGGAGGAGGAGGACTCCTCCTCCTTACTTCGGCCGAAGCCTCCGAGGGCTGGACCTTGCGCTAAGCCTCCTCCTATCCTTCTCCTATATATACTAGAGGTTTTAGGGGTTTTGCACTAAGATTTTCAGCCACATGCAACCCTCTCCTCTAGTCCGTAGTTTCTCCTCTAGATCGGTTTCAGCAGTGCTTAGGCGAAGCCCTGCTACAATTACTCCACCACCATCGCTGCAATGCTGTCGCGCTGCTAGGGAACTCATCTACTTCTCCGCTCCATCTTGGTGGATCAAGAAGGCGGAGATCGTCATCAAGCCGTACGTGTGCTGAACGCGGAGGTGTCGTTCGTTCGGTGCTATATCGGGACGGATCGTGATTGGATCGCGGGATGCTCGGCGATTTGGATCGGGAAGACGTTCGACTACATCAACCGCATTTCTTAACGCTTCCCGCTTAGAAATCTACAAGGGTACGTAGATCCACTCTCCCTCTTGTAGATGCTCATCACCATGGATAGATCTTGCGTGTGCGTAGGCATTTTTTTGTTTCCCATGCAACGTTCCCCAACACAAGCGCCAAGGATCGACTACACCATCCGCGAGGGAAGCACGGAAGAGATGACGGAATAAGACGGAGTTGCTGAAGCTACATCGGCCGGACATCCAGCCAAGGGCCCGGACATCCGACGCTTGGAGACCCAGCCAGCAACAATGGAGAGCTCGCACAGCTACAGCAACCGGACATCCGGCCAGAGCCCGGACATCCGGCGCACCAACGGCCGACCGAACATCTAGTGCTTCCCCCTCGGAAATCCTACGCCTTCACACCCAAACTGATCAGAGCGACGCCCAAGCCCCGGACATCCGGCCTCCCAGCCCGAACATCCGGCCTCCCAGCCCGAACATCCGGCGCCTCACGAAGACCCGAACATCCGGCCCCCAGCCCACACATCTGGCGCCTGCGTCCGCGCAGAGATGGGCCGAAGGCCCATGTATCTCCCTCTCACTCACCCCTTCGTGACTAGGACTATAAATACTCCACCCCTCCTCATTTCTAGGGTTAGCAAAGTGATAGATCATGTTTGAGCTTTGCTCCTTCCTCTACCTCTCCCATGGAGATCGAGACCTCCACTGGAGAAGATCCATAGAGGATGCCAAGGCCCTTGCGAGGGAAGATCCCTAGTGGATTCAAGGCCCCATCTCTCCTAGAGATTTGGGATGAACTACCCATGTATCCAAATTTCCATTGTTGTTCTTGGATCTTGATGCACTACATGTATTGCTTGTGATTGGAGGAGTACTTGGTGTGGATCTTGTCCAATAGAGTGTTTTCCCCTTTGATTTCTCCATGTTTTCCCCTCGTGTTCTTCGTGTTTTTCGTGATCTTCCCCGAATCCATCTCCAATTCGTGAAGATCGGGCCACCCTCGAGTTTGCCCCCGTATCATATTGCTACTGTAATGATTGTGTTTTTTTGTTTCAATTAGTGTTTGTCACAAGTAAAGCCTTTGGGATGACTTGAATGAAATTTGAATCGATACGATGCAAAAACATAAATTTTTGTGTCCAGTGCAGAATTTCTATGATTTCACCGGAACACATTTTTTTATCTGAAATGTCTACACAATATTTGTATACAAATTCCTCAGGTTTTGCTAATTTTTCAGAATTTTTGGAGTTACAAAAGTATGGTGTCCTTCATGATCATTACAGTTTGTTCTGTTTTAGATAGATCCTATTTTTGCTTGCATAGTTTTCTTGTTTTGACAATGCTATTGATTTTAAAGGGGGGCATAAGCCATGGAGAAGTTAGAATACATTACCTTATGCAATAAGAAAATATGAATCAATTTATTACAGTACCTAATGTTTATGGTTCGTCTATCCTACTAATGGATCTCACGACTTTTCCATTGAGTTTTGTGTGTTGAAGTTTTCATGTTTTGTGTGTTATCAAAATGGATGAAGGAATAAGGAGTGGAAAGAGCCTAATACTTGGGATGCCCAAGGCTCTCACGTCAAATTCTAGGAAGACTCAAGCATCTAAGCTCGGGGATGCCTTGGAAGGCATCCCCTCTTCAGTATCAATCAATCGGTATGTCACTTGGAGCTACGTTTTTGTTCATCACCTGATACGAGTTTTGCTTGGAGCGTCATTTGCTTTGGTTTTAGTTTTCAACAACCATTCTTTTCTGGACAAACCCACTTGAGAGAGACACATGTTCATCATGATGTATTATAATACTCATTGTGCTTCACTTATATCTTTTGAGCTAAGATGTTGCTCTAGTGCGTCACTTATATCCTTTAGAGCACGACGGTGTATAGATTTTATAAAACTAATTGCACTCTCGTTATTCACTTAAATTTTTTTGAGAGTTAATAAATAGTGACTGTAATTTTCATGGGTTGTAATACTAGTCCAAAAACAATAGGTATTCAAGGAGTGCATAATAAAAACTTTCATGTAGCACATAAAAGACAAATTGTGAGTTAATGATATTGATGTGGTAATATGAAATGGCGTGAGTGCATAGTTGTTCGTCAGTAAAAATATCGATAGTTAAAGGGTGTGAATTTTTTCTTCATCTAAATATTTATTATGGCATGGTGATGATGTGTGAGCATTCTTATTCATCACTGAAATCCTAGTGTTGTTTAGGTCGGAGGCGCACGATGATTAACTCCTACCAACCTCCTCCCTAGGGGCATGCGAGTAGTACTTTGCTTTGAGAGAGGTAATAAAACCTTGCAATAAGTATGTGAGTTCTTTATGACTAGTGTGAATCCATGGATGTACACACTCTCATCACCTCATAATTGCTAGCCTCTTTGGTGCCGTGCATTTCCCATTCTCACCTCGATGATTGGTGCAACCTTCGCCGGTGCATCCAAACCCCGTGACATGATACACTCTGTTGCCAATAAGCCACCTTATATCTTCCTCAGAACAGCCACCATACCTACCTATCATGCATTTCCATAGCCATTTCGAGATATATTGCCATGCAACTTCCACCATTTGACCATATGACTAGTACATTCATTGCCATGTTGCTTTGCACGATGATGTAGCTGACATAGTATTTGTGGCGAAGCCACCGTTCATCATTGTTATAAATGTTACGCTAGATCTTTTCACATCATGGTACAGTGTCATATGCGTTTATATAGAGTCATATTGTTTATTATTTTTTCATATCTAGTTGTAAGTAAATAAAAGTGTGATGATTATCATTATTAGGACATTGTTTCAGTGAGGAAAGGATGTTGGAGACAATGATTCCCCCACAAGTCATGATGAGACTTCGTACAGAAAATAAAAAGAAAAAGAAAAGAAAAAAAGGAAAAAAGGAAAAAAATAGAAAGAATAAAAGGAAAAAAATGAGAGAAAAGAGAGAAGGGACATTGCTACTCCCTCGTTTTCCACACTTGTGGTTCAAAGTAGCACCATTTTTTCATATATAGATAGTCTCACGTTTTGTCACTTTCATATGCTAGTGGGAATGTTTTGTTATAGAACTTGGCTTGCATATTCTGACGACGGGCTTCCTAAAATGCCGGAGGTATTCATGAGAAAGCAAGTTGGTTGAACACCCACATAGCTTCAGTTGATATTTCATACACGTATAGCTCTAGTGCATGCTTTGCATGGCAATCCATACTCCTCACATTGATATCGATTGATGGGCGTCTCCATAGCCTATTGATCCGCCTAGTTTATGCAATACTTTCTTCTCCACTTTTACCCCTTTGAAACCTATCACCATATTCTTTTCCACCTATATGTTATATCCATGGTTCACGCTCATGTATTGATTGAGTAATAAAAAGTTGAAGAGAATTAAGAAGTATGATCCAATTGCCTGACTTAACACCGTGGTGGTTGACATTTGTATTTATGTGGTGAAGATGGAACCATGCCATACTAATATGATAAAATGAATGGGGTGGGGGGTAAACTTTCTTTAATTACCGTACATTTTGAAATCGATGATTATGTTACTTATGTTTATGGATATTACTATGTTGATGTTTGTTAATTCCTCATTTCCCAATGATCATACCTGGAAAAGATTACATGTTGGGTAGCATGTAACGAGTTCAAGGGGATTGACAACCCTCTTGCCTACAGTGGGTGTAAGTGTGTGCTCTTTTGTGTGTAGGCGTCAAAGACGGGAAATTGTGTGGTTATCCTATTTGTTCGATAATCTCGATTCTCACTAAGGAAATACTTATCTATAATGTGCTGCATCATCCCCTCCTCTTCAGGGAAAACCCAATGCAGATCACAAGTATCATGAAGGATTTTTGGCGCCGTTGCCAGGGAGTATAATCAATTTCCTATCAAGTACATTCGCAAAAATTATCATTCACTTGTTATACTTTTTATTGGATGTTGTATTTTTCTTGCTATAAAAATACAAAAATACTTATCTTTGCTAGTTTACTTGTTTCGCTTGGTTGTAGTTGCTATCATGTTTGAGTTTGAAACTAGTGATACTTTCGCCTCTAGTGCAGAAGCTTTAGATCATTCAACTTCACCTCTCAATGATAATGCTAAAATATTTTTTGATGAAGTTGCTCAGGAAAAACTTAATAATCTTGCGGATGACGATCCTTCTAAAGAAGAACCTATTATAAAAATAAAGAAATTTCGCATAGCTAATGGTAATCTTATTGGAGAAAGTGTGATTCCAGACTTTTACACTTGTGCCGGCTCATTACCCTTGATAGAAGGATCTATTCTTACTAGAACTACTAGTTATGCTACGCCATATCTTTGCTAATAGTTGAATTGGAAATACAATTCATTCATACGTTGTAAATATGCCCTAGAGGCAATAATAAAAATTTTATTATTACATTTCCCTGTTCATGATAATTGTCTATTGTTCATGCTAGAATTGTATTAACCGGAAACCATAATACATGTGTGAATACATAGACCACACCTTGTCCCTAGTGAGCCTCTAGTTGACTAGCTCGTTGATAAATAGATGGTCATGGTTTCCTGACCATGGACATTGGATGCCGTTGATAACAAGATCACATCATTAGGAGAATGATGTGATGGACAAGACCCAATCCTAAGCATAGCACAAGATCGTGTAGTTCTTCTGCTAGAGCTTTTCTAATGTCAAGTATCATTTCCTTAGACCATGAGATTGTGCAACTCCTGAATACCGTAGGAATGATTTCGTTGTATCAAACTTCACAACATAATTGGGTGACTATAAAGGTGCACTACAGGTGTCTCCAAAAGTATCTGTTGGGTTGGCACGAATCGAGACTGGTATTTGTCACTCCGTGTGACGGGGAGGTATCTCTGGGCCCATTCGGTAATACATCATCATAATGAGCTCAATGTGACTAGGGAGTTAGTCATGGGATCATGTGTTACGGAACGAGTAAAGAGACTTTCTAGTAACGAGATTGAACAAGGTATACGGATACCGACGATCGAATCTCGGGCAAGTAACATACTGATGGACAAAGGGAATTGTATACGAGATTAATTGAATCCCCGACATCGTGGTTCATCTGATGTGATCATCGTGGAACATGTGGTAGCCAATATGGGTATCCATATCTCGCAATTAGTTATTGGCCAGAGAGGTGTCTCGGTCATGACTACATGGTTCCCGAACCCGTAGGGTCTACACACTTAAGGTTCGGTGACGCTAGAGTTGTAATGAGAATTGTATGTGGTTACCGAAAGTTGTTTGGAGTCCCAAATGAGATATCGGATGTCATGAGGAGTTCCGGAATGGTTCAGAGGTGAAGATTTATATATGGGAAGTCCAGTTTCAGTCAATGGAAATTTTTGGGGTTTATCGGTATTGTACCGGGACCACCGAAAGGGTTCGGGGGTCCACTTGCCCCGGAGGACCTAATGGGCTGTAGTTGGGTGGGAACCAGCCCCTTAGTGGACTGGTGAGCCTCCCCCTGGGGCCTAAGGCACCTAGGGCAGCCAACCCTAGGGGTGTGGGGGCGCCCCCTCCTAACTTGGGGGGCAAGTTCCCCCCTTGGCCGCCGCTCCACACTAGATTGGATCTAGGGGAGCGGACCCCTCTCCCTTGGCCTATAAATAGTGGGGGTTTGGGAGGGCAGCCACACCCCTCCCCCTGGTGCATCCCTCCCCCCTCCTACACCTCCTCCTTCGTAGTTCTTAGCAAAGCTCTGCCGGAGAACCTCAAGCTCCACCGCCACCACGCCGTCATGCTGCCAGAGCTCTCCCTCAAATTCTCCGCCCCCTTTCTAGATCAAGAAGGAGGAGATGTTCCCGGTCTGTACGTGTATTGAACGCGGAGGCACTGTCCGTTCGGCGCTTGGATCAGATCTTCCACGATTTTAATCGCCGCGAGTACGACTCCATCAACCGTGTTCTTTGCAACACTTCCGCTTAGCGGTCTTCAAGGGTATGAAGATGCACTCCCTCTCTCTCGTTGCTAGCATCTCCTAGATTGATCTTGGTGACACGTAGGATTTTTTTTGAATTATTACTACGTTCCCCAACAGTGGCATCATGAGCTAGGTGTATGCGTAGATTCTATGCACGAGTAGAACACAAGTAGTTGTGCGCGATGATTTGGTCAATTTGCTTGCCGTTAGTAGTCCTATCTTGATTAAGCGGCATTGTGGGATGAAGCGGCCCAGACCGACTTTACACGTATGCTTACTTGAGATAGGTTCCACCGCCTGACATGCACTTGTTGCATAAAGTGGCTAGCGGCTGTCTGTTTCTCCCACTTTAGTCGGATCGAATTCGATGAAGAGGGTCCTTATGAAGGTTAAATATAAATTGGCATATCACCGTTGTGGATTTTGCGTAGGTAAGAAATGTTCTTGCTAGAAACCCATAGCATCCACGTAAAACTTGCAACAACAATTAGAGGATGTCTAACTTGTTATTGCAGGGTATGCTATGTGATGTGATATGGCCAAAAGGATGTGATGAAATATATGTGATGTATGAGTTTGATCATGTTCTTGTAATAGGAATCACAAATTGCATGTCGATGAGTATGACAACTGGCAGGAGCCATAGGAGTTGTCTTAATTTATTGTATGACCTGCGTGTCAATCAAAAACGCCATGTAATTACTATACTTTATTGCTAACTGATAGCCATAGTAGTAGAAGTAATAGTTGGCAAGACAACTTCATGAAGACATGATGATGGAGATCATTGTGTCGAGCCGGTGATGATGGTGATCATGCCGCGCCCTGAAGATGGAGATCAAAGGCACAAGATGATATTGGCTGTATCATGTCACTTTATGATTTGCATGTGATGTTTATCATGTTTCTACATCTTATTTGCTTTGAACGACGGTAGCATAAATAAGATGATCCCTCACTAAAATTTCAAGAAATGTGTTCCCCCTAAGTGTGCACCGTTGCGAAGGATCGTTGTTTCAAAGCACCACGTGATGATCGGGTGTGATGGATTCTAACGTTCGCATACAACGGGTGTAAGCCAGATTTACACACGTGAAACACTTAGCTTGACTTGATGAGCCTAGCATGTACAAACATGGCCTTGAACACGAGAGACCGAAAGGTCGAACATGAGTCATATAGTAGATGCGATCAACATGGAGATGTTCACCATTCATGACTAGTCCGTCTCACGTGATGATCGGACACGACCTAGTCGATATAGATCATGTATCACTTAGATGACTAGAGGGATGTCTATTTGAGTGGGAGTTCATTAGGTAATATGATTAATTGAACTCATTATCATGAACATACTTAGAAGTGTCTTTGCAAATTATGTTGTAGATAGCTCACGTTGTAGCTCCCCTATTTTATTGGTACGTTCCTAGAGAAAAGAATATTGAAAGATGATGGTAGCAATAATGTGGACTGGGTCCGTGATCTGAGGATTGTCCTCATTGCTGCATAGAAGGCTTATGTCGTTAATGCACCACTCGGCGCGCCACCCTCTCAAGCGTCGTCTGTAGATGTTGTGAACATTTGACAGGCACGTTCTGATCACTACTTGATAGTTCACTGTGTCATGCATTACGGCTTAGCATTGAGGCTCCAAAACATTTCGAACGTCATGGAACATATGAGATATCCTAAGAGCTGAAATTGGGATCTCAGGCTCGTTCCTGTGTTGAGAGGTATGAGACCTCATAAAGATTCTTTGCCTGCAAGATGATGGAGAATAGCTCAATCGGTGAGCATGTGCTCAGATCGTCTGGGTACTACAATCACTTGAATCGAGTGGGAGTTGATCTTCCAAATAAGATAGTAATTGATATAGTTCTCCAAGTCACTGTCACTAAGCTACTAGAGCTTCGTCATGAACTATAAAATGCCAGGGATGGAAATAATGATCCCTAAGCTATTTGCGATGTTTGATACCGTGAAGGTAGAAATCAATAAGGAGCATCAAGTGTTGATGGTTAGTAAAACCACTAGTTTCACAAAGGGCAAGGGCAAGAAGGGAAACTTCATGGATGGCAAGCCAATTGCTGCTCCATTGAAGAAACCTAAGGTTGAACCCAAACCCGAGACTAAGTGCTTCTATTATGAGGAGAGCGATCGCTGAAATGGAACAACCCTAGATACTAGGTAGTTAAGAAGGCTGGCAACTTCGACAGAAGTATATTTGATATACATATTATTGATGTGTACCTTGCTAATACTCCTAGTAGAACCTGGGTATTCGATACCGGTTCAGTTGCTAAATGTTGGTAACTCGAAATAAAATCTACGGAATAAATGGAGGCTAGCTAAGGATGTGGTGACGATGTGTGTTGGTAATGTTTCCAAGGTTGATGTGATCACCATCGCACGCTGTCTCTACCTTCGGGATTAGTGATAAACCTAAATAAATGTTATTTGGTGTTTGCGTTGAGCATGAACGTGATTAGACCGTGTTTATTGCAATATAGTTATTCATTTTATTTAGAGAATAATGGTTATTATGTTTACATGAATAATGCCTTCAATGGTCATGCACCCAATGAGAATGGTTTATTGGATCTTGATCATAGTAATACACATGTTCATAACATTGATACCAAAAGATACAAAGTTAATAATGATAGTACTACATACTCGTGGCACTACCGCTAAATGTCATATTTGTATAAATTGCATGAAGACACTCCATGCTGATGGATCTTTGGACTCATTCGATTTCGAAGCGGTTGAGACATGCGGACCATGCCTCATGGGCAAGATGACTAAAGACCCTATTTTCGGTATGATGGAGCAGATTAGTAACTTATTGGAAATAATACATGTTGATGTATGAGGTCCAATGAGTGTTGTAACGTGTGGTGGATATCATTATTTTCTTACCTTCACTAATGATTTGAGTAGATATGGGCATATCTACT
Organism: Hordeum marinum; assembly: GCA_022496015.1. Taxonomy (NCBI): domain Eukaryota; kingdom Viridiplantae; phylum Streptophyta; class Magnoliopsida; order Poales; family Poaceae; genus Hordeum; species Hordeum marinum. Next base: position 210,435,126 of record CM039672.1, on the reverse strand, counting down.
TAATGAAACACAAGTCTGAAACGTTTGAAAAGTTCAAGCAAATTCAGAGTGAAGTTTGAGATCATCGTGACAAGAAGATAAAAATGTCTACGATGTAATCGTGGAGGTGAATATCTGAGTTCCGATTTTGGTATACAACTTAAGACAATGTGGAAGTTGTTTCACAACTCACACCACCTGGAACACCATAGTGTGATGGTGTGTCCGAACGTCATAGTCGTGCTCTATTGGATATGGTGTGTACTATGATGTCTCTTGTCGTTTTGCCACTATATTTTTGGGGTTATGCATTAGAGATAATACATTCACTTTAAATAGGGAACCATCTAAATCCATTGAGATGACACCGTATGCATGATGGTTTGATAGAAACCTAAGCTGTCATTTCTCAGAGTTTGGGAATGCGACACTTATGTCTGATAAGCTCGAACCCAAAGCGGAAAAGTGCAACTTCCTAGGATACCCTAAGAACAGCTGGGTATACCTTCTATCTTAGATCCGAGTGCAAAGTGTTTGTTGCTAAAACCAGGTCCTTTCCCGAGAAAGAGTTTCTCTCGAAAGAATTGAGTGGGCGGAAGATAGAACTTGATGAGGTTGTTGAACCTTTGTTTCAACCAGAGAGTAGCGCAACGCAGAAAGATGTTTATGTGGAGCCTACGTTAGTTGTAGAGGAAGTTGATGATGATGACCATGAATCTTCAAATCAAGTTACTATTAAACCTCGTAGGTCGACAAGGATGCATACTGCTCCTGAGTGGTATGACAACCCTGTCTTGGAGGTCATGTTGTTGGACAACGATGAACCTACGAACTATGGAGAAGCGATGGTGGGCCCGGATTCCAACAGATGGCTAGGTGCCATGAAATCCGAGGAAGGATCCATGTATGAAAACCAAGTATGGACTTTGGTAGACTTGCCCGTTGAACGGCAGGTCGTTGAGCACAAATGGACCTTTAAGATGAAGACAGACACTAATGGTGAATGTCACAATTTATAAAGCTTGACTTGTCGCAAAGTTTCTGCCAAGTTCAAGGAGTTGACTGCGATGAGATTTTATCACCCGTAGTGATGCTAAAATTCTTTTGAAATTATGTTAGCAGTTGCTGCATTTTTCAGTTATGAGATTTGGCAGATGGATGTCATGACATACTTTCCTTAACGGTTTCCGTCAGGAAAAGTTGTATGTGATACAACCGGAAAGTTTGTCGATCCTAAGGATGCTAAAAGGTATGCAAGATCCAGCGATCCTTCTATGGATTGGAGCAAGCATCTCGGAGTTGGAATATATGCTTTGACGAGGTGATCAAAGTTTTTGAGTTTATACAAAGTTTATGAGAAACTTGTATTTACAAGAAAGTGAGTGGGAGCACTATAGAATTTATGTCATGTATATGTGGTTCACATATTGTTGATCGGAAATGATGTAGAATTTCTGGAAAGCATAAAGGGTTGTTTGAAAAGGAGTTTTTCAAAGGAAAACCTGGAAAGAAGCTACTTAAATGTTGGGCATCGGGATCTATAGAGATAGATCAAGACGTCTGATAAAACTTTCAATGAGTACATACCTTGACAAGATTTTGAAAGAGTTCAAAATGGATCAGTCAAAGAAAGAGTTCTTGCTTGATTTTTAAGGTGTGGAGTTGAGTAAGACTCAAAGCTCGACCACGGCAGAAGAAAGAGAAAGGACGAAGGTCGTCCCCTATGCCTTATCCATAGGCTCTATATAGTATGCGATGTTGTGTACCGCACCTAGTGTGTGCCTCACCATGAGTCTGTCAAGGGTTACAAGAGTGGTCCACGAGTGGATCACTGGACAACGGTCAAGATTATCCTTAGTAACTACAGGACTAAGGAAATATTTCTCGATTATGGAGGTGATAAAGAGTTCGTCTTAAAGGGTTACGTCGATGCAAGCTTTGACACCTATCAAGACGACTCTGAGTAGCAGTCAGGATACATATAATGGAGCAACCATTTGGAATAGCTCCAAGTGGAGCGTGGTAGCATCTATAGTGTGACATATTGATTTGCAAAGTACACACGGATCTGAGTGTTATAGACCCGTTGACTAAAAACCTCTCTCACAAGCAACATGATCAAAACCCAGAACTCATTGGGTGTTAATCACATGATGATTTAAGTATTAATCACATAGTGATGTAAGTGTTAATCACATGGTGATGTGAGCTAGATTATTGACTCTAGTGCAAGTGGGAGACTGTTGGAAATATGCCCTAGAGGCAATAATAAAATGGTTATTATAATATTTCCTTGTCCATGATAATTGTCTATTGTTCATGCTATAATTTTATTAATCGGAAACTGTAATACATGTGTGAATACATAGACCACACCATGTTCCTAGTGAGCCTCTAGTTGACTAGCTCGTTGCTCAATAGATGGTCATGGTTTCCTAACCATGTTCATTGGATGTCGTTGATAACGGGATCACATCATTAGGAGAATGATGTGATGGACAAGACCCAATCCTAAGCATAGCACAAGATCGTATATCGTCTGCTAGAGCTTTTCTAATGTCAAGTATCATTTCCTTAGACCATGAGATTGTGCAACTTCCGGATACCATAGAATGCTTTGGGTGTATCAAACGTCACAACGTAATTGGGTGACTATAAAGGTGTACTATAGGTGTCTCCAAAAGTATCTGTTGGGTTGGCACAATCGAGACTGGGATTTATCACTCCATGTGACGGAGAGGTATCTCTAGGCCCACTCGATAATACATCATCATAATGATCTCAATGTGAGTAAGGAGTTAGTCACGGGATCATGTGTTAAGGAACGAGTAAAGAGACTTGCTGGTAACGAGATTGAACAAGGTATAGGGATACCGACGATCGAATCTCGGGCAAGTAATATACCGATGGACAAAGGGAATTTTATACGGGATTAATTGAATCCCCGACATCGTGGTTCATCTGATGTGATCATCGTGGAACATGTGAGAGCCAATATGGGTATCCAGATCCCTCTATTGGTTATTGGCCGGAGAGGTGTCTCGGTCATGACTGCATGGTTCCCGAACCCGTAGGGTCTACACACTTTTTTTTGAGAAAACGCAAAAGACTTTTGCGTTTCATTATTTTGGAAAGAAAGGGTTTGTTACAATCCTCCTAGGAGGCAGGTTATAGGTGTAAACGGAAAAAATCAGTGAACATCCTAGGTCAAGGGCAAGATGGCTCGTAGGCCAAGAGCACTAGCTCGTGCCCAAAGGGCAGCCTCGTCTTTGATCCTAGCCACTAAGGTGCTCGTCGAGGGGCAGGCGCCATTGAAGACACAGTCACAGCGGTACTTCCAGATCATCCAGGAGATGAGGAGGGTTGTGGACTTGAGGCCTTTGTGCATGTGCTTGGGCGTGTGCTATCTTGCGGCATGCCACCAGTCCGTGAGGGTTGCCTCACTGGTTGGCGCAGGGCAGGCCAAACGCAACCAGGATAGGATCTCATGACATACTTGCTTGGAGAACGGGCATCCAAGGAGAAGGTGGTGGATCGTCTCTGGCACTTGGTCGCATAGGGTTCAGCATGGTGGGTGTGGCAGTCCTCGACGGGCGAGTCGATCAGTAGTCCTGCGACGAGATCCCGGACGCTCATACACTCGGAACAACTTTCGGTCTACAACTTACGGTTCGGTGATGCTAGATTTGTAATGGGAATTATATGTGGTTAACAAAAGTTGTTCGGAGTCCCGGATGAGATCCCGAATGTCACGAGGAGTTCCAAAATGGTTCGGAGGTGAAGATTTATATATGGGAAGTCCAGTTTCAGTCACCGGAAAAGTTTCGAGGTTTATCGGTATTGTACCGGGACCACCGAAAGGGTTCCGGGGTCCACCGGGAGGGTCCACCTGCCCCGGAGGACCTAATGGGCTGTATTTGGGTGGGAACCAGCCCCTTAGTGGGCTGGTGCGGATCCCTAGGGCCCAAGGCGCCTTGGGCAACCAATCCTAGGGGTGTGGGGGCGCCCCCGCCAAACTTTGGGGCAAGTTCCCCCCTTGGCCACCACCCCACCCTAGATTGGATCTAGGGGGGCCGGCCCCCTCTCCCCTTGGCCTATAAATAGTGGGGGGTTGAGAGGGCAGCCTCACCCCTTCCCCTAGCATAGCCCTCCCCCTCCTACACCTCCTCCTCCGTAGTGCTTAGCGAAGCTCTGCCGGAGAACCTCGAGCTCCACCGCCACCACGTCGTCATGCTGCCGGAGCTCTCCCTCAACTTCTCCACCCCCCTTGCTGGATCAAGAAAGAGGAGACGTCCCGGGATATACATGTTTTGAACGTGGAGGTGTCGTACGTTCGGCGCTTGGATTTGATCTTCCGCGATTTGAATCGCCACGAGTACGACTCCATCAACCGCGTTCTTTGCAATGCTTCCGCTTAGCGATCTTCAAGGGTATGAAGATGCACTCCCTCTCTCTCTCATTGCTAGCATCTCCTAGATTTATCTTGGTGACATGTAGGATTTTTTTTGAATTATTACTATGTTCCCCAACATCATATGCATCCCTCCATACAATGGTAGTTTTTAGAATACTCTGATATTCGGGATGCTCCTACGAAGCGTTTATCAACAATATTTCTTGTTCATGAATGTAATCATATTATGCAACATGCAAGAGAAATATTTTCTCATTATAGGGTCAATGGTGAGTTCCCACCAATAGAGGGATTTCTTTATGATTTGGAAGAAATAAGGAAATTAAGATCATCAGATTATGTTGCTTATAATGAAAACCTTAGAAAGAAGGTTCCACCTAATGTAATAGTTGATACAATTTCCGAATATATTGATTAAATTATTATCCAAAATCTTGGATGGGGTTATGAGGTTGATAAATAACTAAGGAAGTATCTCTATTGAAACCTATACAATGTAGAGTTTACTATTACTTATGAGAAGCCTAAGGAAGAGCCTCCTCTTCCTCCTGAGATAGATCTCAAGGATCCTTGTGTTATGAAGTTTAGTCCTCTCAATTACTTTTTCTTACTTATTAGAAACTTTCTGCTGAGATAAGGCAATATGATTACAGCAATATGGATTTTCCTCATGACTATTACAACATTTGAAACTATGCATTATGCCTAGCTAGGGGCATAAAACAATAACGCTTGTTGGGAGGCAACCCAATAGTTATCTTATTTTTATTGTTCTAATTTCTATTTGTGTGATATAAAAATATTATTTCTACTGTAATGATAGTATTTGTTGTTGTTGAAATTAGTGTTTGTGCCAAGTAAAGCCTTTGGGATGACCTGAATGAAAAGTAGAATTGATACGGTGCAAAAACAGAAACTTTTGCGTCCGGTGCAGAATTTATCTGATTTCACTCAAACGTCATTTTTATATGAAATGTCTACACAGTATTTCTATAGAAATTACTCATGTTTTCCTATTTTTTCAGAATTTTTGGAGTTACAGAAGTATGGTGTCTTTGCTGATCATTACAATTTGTTCTGTTTTAGACAAATTCTGTTTTTGCTTGCATAGTTTGCTTATTTTGATGATGCTTGGATTACATCGGGGGGAATAAGCCATGGAGAAGTTATAATACAGTACCTTATTCTGTAATAAAATATGAGTCGATTTATTACACTACCTAATATTTATGGTTCACCTATCCTACTAATTCATCTCACGAGTTTTCTGTTGAGTTTTGTGTGCTGAAGTTTTCAAGTTTTGGGATTTATCACAATGGATGAAGGAATAGGAGAGGAAAGAGCCTAAGATTATGGATGCCCAAGGAACCCAACTCAAATTCTAGGAATACTCAAGCGTCTAAGCTTGGGGATGCCCCGTAAGCTATCCCCTCTTCGGTCTCAATCAATCGGTATGTCACTTGGAGCTACGTTTTTATTCATCACATGATATGAGTTTTGCTTGGAGGGTCATTTGCTTTAGTTTTCTTATGTTTTAGTTTTCCACAATAATTGTTTGCTGGACACACCAACTTGAGAGAGACACATGTTCATCATGATTTGTTATAATACTCTTTATGCTTCACTTATATCTTTTTGGCTAAGCAGTTGCTCAAGTGCTTCACTTATATCTGTTAGAGCACGATGGCATATAGATTTTATAGAAATAATTGCAATCTCATTCTCCAATTAAATTTTTTTAGAGTTAATAAATAGTGACCGTAATTTTCATGGGTTATAATACTATTCCAAAAATAATAGGTATCGAAGGAGTGCATAATCAAAACCTTCATGTATCACATAAAAGAGAACTTGCGAGTTAATGGTATTCACGTGCTAATATGAAAGGGCGTGAGTTCATGGTTGTTGGTTAGTAAAAATATCAATAGTTAAAGGATGTGAATTTTTTGTTCATCTAAATATTGGTTATGGCATGGTGATGATGTGTGAGCATCTTATTCCTTGTTGAAATCCTAGTGCTTTTTAGGTCGGGGGTGCACGATGGTTAACTGCTACCAACCTCCTCCCTAGGTGCATGCGAGTAGTACTTTGCTTTGAGAGAGATAATAAAACCTTGCAATAAGTATGTGATTTCTTTATGACTAGTGTGAATCCATCGATGTACGCACTCTCACCACCTCATAGTTGCTAGCCTCTTCGGTACCATGCATTACCCATTCTGACCTCGAGGATCAGTGCAACCTTCTCCGGTGCATCCAAACCCCGTGACATGATACACTCTATTGCAAATAAGACACCTTATATCTTGATCAAAACAACCACCATACCTACATATCATGGCATTTCCATAGCCATTCCGATATATATTGAAATGCAGCTTCCACCGTTACATCACATGACTAGTACATTCATTGCCACATTGCTTTGCATGATCATGTAGATGACATAGTATTTGTGGCAAAGCCACCGTTTATCATTGTTATACATGCCACACTAGATCTTTGCACATCCTGGTACACTGCCAGAGGCATTCATATAGAGTCATATTGTTTAGTAGTTTTTCATATCGAGCTGTAAGTAAATAAAAGTGTGAGTCATATAGATGTTATAGAAATAATTGCACTTTAGTTATTCACTTAAATTTATTTGAGAGTTAATAAATATCAACGATAATTTGCATGGGTTATAATACTAGTCCAAAAACAATAGGTATTCAAGGAGTGCATAATCAAAACCTTCATGTAGCACATAAAAGAGAAATTGTGAGTTAATGACATTGATGTGGTAATATGAAAGGGCGTGAGTGCATGGTTGTTGATTGGTAAAAATATTGATAATTAAAGGATGTTAATTTACTGTTCATCTAAATATTTTCCATGGCGTGGTGATGATCTGTGAGCATTCTTATTCCTCGTTGAAATCCTAGTGTTGTTAGGTCGGGGGAGCGCGATGGTTAACTCCTACCAACCTCCTTCCTAGGGTCATGCGAGTGATACTTTGCTTCGAGAGAGCTAATAAAACCATGCAATAAGTATGTGAGTTCTTTATGACTAATGTGAATCCATGGATGTACGCACTATCACCACCTCATATTCACTAGCCTCGTTAGTATTGTGCATTGTCCATTCTCACCTCGAGGATCGATGCAAACTTCTCCAGTGCATCCAAACCCCGTGACATGATACACTCTGTTGCACATAAGCCACCTTATATATTCCTCAAAATAGCCACCATACCTACTTATCATGGCATTTCCATAGCCATTCCGAGATATATTGCCATGCAACTTCCACCGTTACATCAAATGACTAGTACATTCATTGCCACATTTATTTGCATGATCATGTGGATGACATAGTATTTCTGGCGAAGCCACCGTTTATCATTGGTATACATGCTACGCTAGATCTTTGCACATCCTGGTAAACTACCATAGGCATTCATATAGAGTCATATTGTTTAGTAGTTTTTCTTATAGAGTTGTAAGTGAATAAAAGTGTGATGATTATCATTATTAGGGCACAATCTCAGTGAGGAAAGGATGGTGGAGATAATGATTCCCCCACAAGTCGTGTTGAGACTATGGACGGAAAATAAAAAAAGGGAAAAGGGAAAAAATAGAGAAATAAAGAAAAAGAAAAGGAAAAGAAAAAGGTAAAAAGGAATAAAAAAGAAAGAAAAAAAGAAAGTAAAAAAATAAAATGAGAGAAAAGAGAGAAGGGACATTGCTTCAAAGTACCATCATGTTTTTCATATATAGTCAGTCTCATGTTTTGTCGCTTTCATATTCTAGTGGGAATGTTTTGTTATAGAACTTGGCTTGCATATTCTAATGACGTTCTTCCTCAAATGCCCGAGGTCTTCATGAGCAAGCAAGTTGGATGCACACCACTTAGCTTTAGTTGAGCTTTCATACACTTATACCTCTAGTGCATTCGTTGCATGGCAATCCATACTCCTCACAGTGATATCTATTAATGGGCATATCCATTGTCCGTAGATCCGCCTAGTTGATGCGAGACTTTCTTCTCCACTTTTACCTCTTTGAAACCTATCATATTATTCTACTCCACCTTTATGCTATATCCATAGTTCATGCTCATGTGTTAAGTCAGGAAATTGGATCATTCTTTTCCACCTATATGCTATATCCATGGTTCATGCTCATGTATTGCTTGAGTAATAAAAAGTTGAAGCACATTAAAAAGTATGATTCAATTGCCTGACTTAATAAATGAGCATGAACCATGGGTATATCATAAAGGTGGAATAGAATAATATGGTAGGTTTCAAAGGGTTAAAAGTGGAGAAGAAAGTCTCGCATCAACTAGGCATATCAACGGGCTATGGAGATGCCCATCAGTAGATATCAATGCGAGGAGTAGGGATGCATTAGAGCTAGAAGTGTATGAAAGCTCAACTGGAGCTAAGTGGGTGTGCATCCAACTTGCTCGCTCATGAAGACCTCAAGCATTTGAGGAAGCCCGTCATCAGAATATACAAGCCAAGTTCTATAATGAAAAATTCCTACTAGCATATGAAATATACAAAACATGAGACTCTCCATATGAAAAACGTGGTGTTCCTTTGAAGAACAAGTGTGGAAAAGGAGGTAGTAGCACCGTCCCTTCTATATTTTCTCTCATTTTCTTCTTCTTTTCTTGTTTCCTCCTTTTTTATTTTTCCCCTTTTTGTTTCTCTTTCTTATCATTTTTCGTCCAAAGTCTCTTCCCGACTTGTGCGGGAACAATTGTCTCTATCATCCTTTGCTCACTGAGACAATGCCCTAATAGTGATAATCATCACACTTTTATTTACATACAACTCGACATGAAAAACTACTATACACCAGGATGTGCAATGATCTAGTGTAAAATGTATAATGATGATGAATGGTGGCTTTGCCACAAATACTATGTCATCTACATGATCATGCAAAGCAATATGACAATGAGTGTATTAGTCATATGATGTAACAACATAAGTTGCATGGCAATATATCTCGGAATGGATATGGAAAAGCCATGATAAGTAGGTATGGTGGCTATTTTGAGGAAGATATAAGGTGGCTTATGTGCAACAGAGTGTATCATGTCACGGGGTTTGGATGCACCGGCAAATTTTGCACCGATCCTCGAGGTGAGGATGGCAATGCACAATACTGATGCGGCTAGCGAATATGAGGTGATGAGAGTGCGTACATCCATGGATTCACATTAGTCATAAAGAACTCACATACTTATTGCGAGGTTTTATTAGCTCTCTCGAAGCAAAGTACTACTCGCATGACCCTAGGAAGGAGGTTGGTAGGAGTTAGCCATCGCCCCCCCCCCCCGGCCTAACAACACTAGGATTTCAATGAGGAATAAGAATGCTCACACATCATCACCATTCCATGGCAAATATTTAGATGAATAGCAAATTAACATCCTTTAATTATCAATATTTTTACCAACCAACAACCATGCACTCACGCCCTTTCATATTACCACATCAATATCATTAACTCACAATTTCTCTTTTATGTGCTACATGAAGGTTTTGCTTATGCATTCCTTAAATACCTATTGTTTTTGGACTAGTATTATAACCCATGAAAATTATCGTTGCTATTTATTAACTCTCAAACAAATTTAAGTGAATAACTAAACTGCAATTCTTTCTATAACATCTATATGCCACCGTGCTCTAAAATATATAAGTAAGTACTAGAGCAACTGCTTAGCTCAAAAGATATAAGTGAAGCACAAAGAGTATTCTAATAAATCATGGTAAACATGTGTCTCTCTAAAGTGGGTGTGTCTAGCAAACAATGATTGTGGAATAGTAAAACAAAAGCAAACTAATACAAACGATGATCCAAGCAAAACTCATATCATGTGGTGAATAAAAATATAGCCCCAAGTGACATACCGATGGATTGAGACAAAAGAGGGGATGCCTTATGGGGCATCCCCAAGCTGAGACGCTTGAGTCTTCCTAGAATTTTACTTGTGGTGGACTTTTCATCCCCAAGCTTAGTACCTTGCCGCTCCTTATTCCGTCATCCATTGTGATAACACCCAAAACTTGAAAACTTCAGCACACAAAACTCAAGATAAAACTCCTGAGATCCGTTAGTAGGATAGGCGAACCATAAACATTAGATACTATTATAAATTGATTCATATTTTATTATTACATAAGGTACTGTATTCTAAATTCTCCATGGCTTATACCCCCGATACAATCCTTAGCATCATCAAAACAAGCAAACTATGCAAACGAAAATAGAGTCTGTCTAAAACAGAACTGTCTGTAGTAATCAGCAAACACACCATACTTTTGTAACTACAAAAATTCTGAAAAATTGATAAAACCTGAGAAATTTGTATAGCAATACTGTGTAAAGTATTCAGATCAAAAATACGTTCCAGTAAAATCAGAGAAATTCTGCACTGGACGGAAAAGTTTATGTTTTTTGCACCGTATCAATTCTACTTGTCATTCAAGTCATACCAAAGGCTTTACTTTGCACAAACACTAATTTAAACATAAAAACACAATAATTATAGTAGGAATAATCATGTTATCTCACACAAATAGAAAGTACAACAAGAAAAATAGGATAACTATTGGGTTGCCTCCCAAGAAGTGTTATTGTTTTAGGCCCCTAGCTAGGCTTGATGCATATGATCAAGTGTTTCATCCTTCTTGATAAGGGGTCCATTACCCTTCACGATTTTTCTCTCTATTTTGAAAAGAGCATCAAGCTTTTATACTAAAGCATCAAGCCTCCTATTTTGTAGCACAACATTGCAATTGATTTAAGTAACAAGATTGAACAACCCTCTAAAGTTGGACTCCATGCTAGATCTATTTTTTTTTATTAAATCAGTTTGACGATAGCTCACTAGAATGGTTGGTTCAATGGTCTCTATCTTGGGTTGTCCAAATATATTTTTCATCTTTTCATAGATGTCAAAAGCATAATTCCCAAGGAAATATTTTTCAAACATAGCATCCAAGACACGTCTATGGGACAAAGATAGACCAACATAAAAACTTCTAAGGAGTATTTTAATATGACTCTTAGAATTGCCTCTAATTTGTATCTCTAATAATATATACCAAGCTTCTTAAGGGACTCGTCACCCAATTGCTTAAAATCCAAAATTCCAGAAGCCTCTCCCAAATAAGGAGGAGAAGGCATGTCCGGAGTAGAGCTAGCCATAGCAACAAGCCCACAAGTAAACTAGCAAAGGTAAATGTTTTGTATTTTGATTTTTGTAGCAAGCAAAATATAACAACAAATAAAAAGTATAACATGTTAATGATAATTTGTGCGAAGGTACTTGATAGTAAGTTGATGATACTCCTCGGCAATGATGCCAAAAATCCTTCCTGATACTTGTGATATGTGTTGGATTTTTCCCTGAAGGGGAGGGGATGATGCAGTATACTATAGATAAGTATTTCCCTCAGGGAGAACCAAGGTTATCGAACCAATAAGAGGATCACACAACTTCTGTGTTCAACGCATACACACAAAAGAGCACACACTTGCACCCAACACGGGCAAGAGGGTTGTCATTCCCCTTGAACTCGTTACTTGCAAGCAAAAGAGTAGTGTAGATGATAATTGATAATTTTAAATTGCAAAATAAAAAAGAAACAAAAATGGCAAGAAGGTATTGAAAGCTTTTGTAGATATATATGTGAAAAGACCTGGGGGCCATAGTTTTCCCTAGAGGCATCTCTCATGTAGAAGACATACGGTGGGTAAACAAATTACTGTTGGGCAGAAAAGCGCATAGTTATGTAATATTTATTCATGGCAATGATCAGTACATATAGGCATCACGTCCGTAAAATAGAGTAATGCTTGGAGAACAATGACATGATGTATACAATGTAAATCCAATTAATATGAATAAACCCCATTGTTTTATCCTTAGTGTCAGCAATACAAATACGTGTCATGTCCCTTTCTGTCACTAGGATTGAGCACTGCAAGATTGAACCCACTACAATACACCTCCTACATTGAAGATAAATCAATCTAGTTGGACAAACCACATCAATAGATCGGAGAGAATTACGAAGCTATCATATAATCATACATATATATAAAAGGACCAGCAAGGAACTCAATATAATTTCATGAACAATCTGAACATAAAACCACAATTCATCGGATCCCAACAAACGTATTGTACAAACTGGTTACATCAAATAGATCTTGCGAAGATGCATTGAACTTCGTATTGAAGAACATAGTGAGAGAGATAGCCATCTAGGTACTAACTACAGAACCGCATGTATGTGATGAACTACTCACACATGACAATGGGAGGAGAAAGGATGATGTAGAGGCCCTCCGTGATTGACCCCCCTATAGCAGGGCACCAAAACATGGCTCCGGATGGGCACATGGCAGAACAGAGAATTGTGACATCGGAAAAAGTGTTTTGGGAGGCTCCTTGGGGATTTTGGAATATGTGAGAATTTATAAGCCAGAGTGTGAGGTCAGGAGAGTCGAGAGGGGGCCACAAGCTAACAGGGTGTGACCAACCCTCTAGGTGCGCCCTGTTGGCTTGTGGGGCCCACGTGCGGGCTCCGGCCTTCTCCCGAAGATTCCATGTATTTTTTGGTCCAGAAAAAATCATCAAAAAAATCGTGGTATTTGGACTCCTTTTTGTACTACAAACTTGTAAAGCCAAAATAATGCAGAAAACAACAACTGGCACTTGGCATTGGGTTAATAGATTATTGCTAAAAAAATAATGTGAATCAGAAAATAAATGCCCAAAAAGTATCCTAGAATGATAATATTATAGCAAGGAACAATAAAAATTATAGATATGTTGGATATGTATCACGAGCCTCCTCCCCATGTCCTCCCCCGCATCACCACCATCGGAAGGTCCGCTAGCAAATCCTCTTAAGGATTTGAGGAATATGGCGGCAGGGTGTTCCCACCCGTGCCGCGTGCGGCACGGAAAGGTGCGGTGGTTGTAGCCGCCGATGATAGTGAGCATGGGCTGCAGAGGCTGTCTTCGGGCGGATGATCACCGGATCTGGCCTCCCTCCACCAGTAGCTGTAGTGGCAGGGCGAAGCGATGGCGTGGTGGATCCAGGTGCATGCGGGCTGCGTCGGGCACAGCGTCGGAGTGGCGACTCCGATAGAGAAGGCGGCGGCTCTTCTCGGGAGGACATGCTCACTAGGTGGCTGCATGGATGAGGGCATACAGGGTTGGTGGTTCTGGATGCGGCGGCATCGGGTGCTGGACGTAGGGGCAGTGGCCTCAGACCTCTTCTTCAGCGACGACAGTCGTGGTGGCTGCATGGGTAGCACCACAACAGGGGCTTGGGGGCATCGGTCCTCTTGGTGGTGCGTCCTCCCTCGGTCACATCGAGGACGCTTGGCATTGTCTACTGGTTTCGCTACTACTGTTGCGTGGGATGCGGGATTTGACCATACATGGTCGGATCTGGCTCCTGCGATGAATGGGATGATCAGGCCAGCGACTCTACATGGCGTAGGTGATGACGGCGGGTTTGTTCATCTCCGGTGGTTTCGGGCTCTAATGGTGTGGTGGGTGGTGGTTGGCAATGGCTCTCATCTACTGGTTTGAGGGGATGACTTCGTATGGCTGCTCGGGGCGAAAGCCTTGATTTGGCACCAGTCGAAGCCGACAACGGCGACGCCTACTAGCGCCACTCACCTTCTTGGAGGCGTTGTCATGTGAGAGACTAGACCCACCTCTCTCGCACTTCAGGGGAAACCCTCTTTCCAGGTTCCTTGAGTGGACAATGGTGGCACTTCGGTGCCATGGTCCTTCTTGGAGGCATTGTTTTGGAGTGGTCTTGGCTTGGTAGCCATCGGATCGGGTGGTGCGCGGCCTCGGGGCCGGCGTGGAAGTCGAAGCGACGACTCCGAATCTCGTCATGGAGGGGTGTCAACATTGGTCATGCGGGTGACATTGTCGTTGGCCAGCCTGGTGCGTGGCCTCAGGGTCAGCATGGATATCGAAGCGGCGGTTTTGGATATAGTTGTTGGGTGTCGGCTCAAGTTTCTCGGGTGACGAAGCTGGTGTTGGGGAACGTTGCATGGGAAACAAAAAATTTCCTATGCTTCACCATGATATATCTAGGAGATGAGCTTCTATGAGAGGAGAGATTGGATCTACGTACCCTTGTAGATTGCTAAGCGGAAGTGTTAAAGAACACTGTTGATGTAGTGATACGTCTCCGCGATCCAAATCACAAGCCGTCCCACGAACTCCCGATCAAGTGCCGAACGGACGGCACCTCCGTGTTCAGCACACGTGCAGCTCGATGAAGATCTCTGCCTTCTTGATCTAGCAAGAGGGAGCGGAGAGGTAGATGGGTTCGCCGGCAGCACAACGACGTGGCGGCGGTGGTGGTGGAGCTGATCCGGCAGAGCTTCGCTAAGCGGCGCCGAACCAATCTACTAGAGGAGATGCTATCAGAGAGGGAGGAAGGGCTGCGCTATGGCTTAGGGTGCGGATGCCCTACTCCCTCTCACATATATATAAGGGGAGGGGTGGTGCGCCCAAACCCCTAGGGTTTCCCCCTTGGGGCATCGGCCAAGGGTGGAGGCGCCCTAGGGTGGCTTGCCACCCAAGTTAGGTGGCGCCAACCCTAGGGTTGGCCCTCCCACCAACCCCCTTGCCGCATGGGCCTTTGTGGGAGGGGCGTCCAGCCCACCAGGGGCTGGTGTGCCCTCTCTCACAGCCCATGTAGGCCTTTGGGGCTGGTGGCCTCTTCCGGTGGACCCCCGTGACCCTCCCGGCACCCCCGATACGTTACCGGTGACGCCCGAACTTTTCCCGGTAACCAAAACAGGACATCCTATATATGAATCTTCACCTCCGGACCATTTCGGAGCTCCTCATCATGTATGGGATCTCATCCGGGACTTCGAACAACCTTCGGTCACCAACGCACATAACTCATCTATACCAAAACGTCACCGAACCTTAAGTGTGCAGACCCTGCGGGTTCGTGAACTATGTAGACATGACCGAGACACCTCTACGGCCAGTAAACAACAGCGGGACCTGGATGCCCATGTTGGTTCCTACATTTTCTACGAAGATCTTTATCGGTCGAACCTCTATGTCAAGGATTCAGACAATCCCGTATGTCGTTCCCTTTGTTCTTCAACATGTTACTTGCCCGAGATTCGATTGTCGGTATCTCTATACCTAGTTCAATCTCGTTACCGGCAAGTCTCTTTACTCGTTTCGTAATACAAGATCCCGCGACTAATACTTAGTCACATTGCTTGCAAGGCTTGTTGTGATGTTGTATTACCGAGTGGGCCCTGAGATACCTGTCCGTCACACGGAGTAACAAATCCCAGTATTGATCCATGCCAACTCAACAGACACCGTCGGAGATACTTGTAGAGCACCTTTATAGTCACCCAGTTATGTTGCGACGTTTGATACACACAATGCACTCCTCTTGTGTCAATGAGTTGCATGATCTCATGGTCATAGGAACAGATACTTGACATGCAGAAAACAGTAGCAATAAACTGACACGATCATATGCTACATTTGTAGTTTGAGTCTTGTCCATCATATCATTCTCCTAATGATGTGATCCCGATATCAAATGACATCTCATGTTCATGGCCAGGAAAATCAATGAGCTAGCCTGCTAGAGGCACACTAGGGACACAATGTTTGTCTATATGTCCACACATGTATTTAGTTTCCAATCAACACAATTATAGAATGGACAATAAACGATTATCATGAACAAGAAAATATAATAATAAACACTTTATTTATTGCCTCTATGGCACATTTCCAACAGCTCGCGGCTCGCCTGGTGTGCGGCCTTGGGGTCGACGTGTTTTTTTGTGTGTATGTCAGAGCGGCTGCTCCGTAGGTGATTGTAGAGCAACATAGCAGGCGGCTCGCTTGGTGCACGGCCTCGGGGTCAGCGTGGATGCTGGAGCAGCGGCTTCAGAGGTGGTAGTAGAGTGTTTGCTTTGGTTGCTCGGGTGGCACAGCAGGAGACTTGCTTGGTGCGCTGCCACGGGTCGGCGTGGATGCTGGAGCGGCGGCTCCAGTTTTGGCCGTAGGATGTCGGCTACGGGTTCCTAGGATGACGAAGCTGGCGGCTCGCCTCGAGCGTGGCCTCGGGGTTGGCGCGTGTTGATGTTGCACTTCTATAGGCGTGTTGTAACAATTTTCAACTCTCTTCTATCTTTTTAATGAATCGACCCTAAGGAATCGCGTTTAAAAAAAACGTCTTTCGTCGATGGAAGCATAAATGACGGGAAACAAATATTGAAGCAAATTTCATTTGCAATGGAAGCTCAATTTCCAATGGGGGGAGCACAAATTTTTTGGTTCCAAACCAACCATGTAAAAACAATTTCCTTTAGATGGAAGCAAATTTCTGTTTCATGGGAAGCAAACATGAATATTGTTGGAAGCAAAATATATTTCATAAAAAGAGGCAAACATTAATATCATTCATCTAAAAAAACACGAACATTATTGGAAGCAAAATATATTTCATAAGAAACCCTTTTAGATTTATTAGTTTCCATAACAACTGAAATTAGTATTTTTCTAAAATCTGGAAGTGTTAAATTGGGATGCAGTAATAGCAGATCCCACGTAATTGATTTCAATTTTGGCAACTCTCGATGCATGGTGCACGCCAGCCACTATCCTCATCCGACGATCAGGTGGGCTTCCATCCAAGGGCCGAAGACTGGTGTGACGGGAGTGTAGGCATCAGTCGTCTAATGCCTAGTGGTTCGTTGTAGTAATACCCAAGAGATCAATGACCTAAGATAAGCTTAGTAATCATCATTAACTAAAAGGGTTGTGCGTGCTCTGTTGCGGCGTTGAATTTGTTGGGATTCTTAAATTTCTTTACTCGTTTTATTTTAAAATATACGGTGTATTAATTTTTTTAAGTCAAACCTTTTTAAGTTTGATTAAATTTATAGAGAAATATATCAAAATGCATAATATCAAATAAGTGTCATTACATTTATCATGAAATGAATTTTCATTTTCATTTTGTTTAATATTGTGGATGTCGATATTTTTGGCTCTGAACTTGGTAAAAAATAAAGAAATTTGACTTTCTAAAAAACTAATAACCATTATATTTTGAAATTGATGGAGTATTTAGTTTGGCTGGTGGGGAAGACGATGGAGTGTGTTTTATGTTTATTTGGTGTGTCTTTCGCGGTGTGACTCTGTGTTATCCACTAATCAATCCATATTTATTTAGGAATATTTTTTCATGTTGGATACATGTATTATATTCGTTCTATAATATCACACGATGACGCTTTTTTATGGGTGATAGGAGTCCGTGAGGGGTTGATGTGTTTTTAGAAACCAGTTGTTGCTGATTGATTTGAAAAGTGGTTGGTCTGATCAAAATCGTAAACCAAATCCAAAATTGAAATACCTCAATTGAATGAAATAGTTATAAAATTAGGGAGCATAGAGAATTAAAATAATTAAATAGAAGAGCTCCTTGGTAAATTGTTGACTCGATCAAAATAGGATGACCAAAGTCTGAATTGAAGCTTCAATTAATTATGAAGATTTAAAAATTAGGAAGCACAGTATACAAAATTAAATGAGAGAGTTTGAAAATTTGTTAATCCCGTCAAAATCGGATGACGAAATTTTAATTGGAGACTTCAATTGCTTGTGAGGCCTCCAATCAAAATTGTTGTTCCGACCACAACCGGGTGATCAAAGTCTAAATTAAAGGCTCAATTAATTGTGAATATTTAAAAGTTAGGAAGCATAGTGTATTGTATAAAACATAAAATGGGAAGGTTTGAAAAATTGTTGACCCGATTAAAATTAGATGACCAAATTTCAATTAAAGACTTAAATTGATTGTGAGACCTTCAATATCAAAAATCTTAGTGATATAGTATATTTTTCACGGTTTTATTTTCTGATGGGTTGGTGTCAATTGACACAACCCATCTGGCAGCTACCAGGGGTATTTTGGATCAATCAAATGGCTTTAACAAGACGGCGGGATGACGGAAAAGCATTCAGGCAATATAAGAGCATTCGTGCCATACAAACATACACATGTTTTGTTTGTCTTCTGTTTATTTGGGCAGGTGTGTTCGTCTCTTTTTTTAGAGGAGTTAGCTATGCGCCTAACCGAGCCTTTTGCGGATGGTGCAGCCGGAAGCCGTGCGCGAACGGCCTGGTGGACAGGCGCGACGAGTTCGAAAGTGAGTGACGAAGGGACGATGAGCCGGTACTAGTCGCGGACACAACGACATCGACAAGCCCGTGCTGGCATGGGTTTAACCCTAGCACCAGCAGGGTCTGCCTCGTGGCCTCGCAGACGAGCTGACTGGTTTTCGTGGCTTCGGCCTTTTGCTCTGTGGTGTGGGCGAGGGTGGATGCAGTCGCGACGTCGTTCCTAACTTCTTGCTGGTGTCGGCGATTGTTTCTCCTCAACGATTGGACGACACGCTCCTCGGGCGTCATCATCTTTTTTTTCTTGGTCGGCGTCAGGCCTTTGCGTGCTTCGTGTGGACTGACTACTTTGGCGAAGACGGGCCCGGTGGAGGTCCTTTGCGTGCTCCGTCAGGATTGACTACTTTGACGAAGACGGGACCGACGGAGGTGAGGAAGGCGAGTCCGGCGACGGTGTCGAGGGTCAACGCGTCACCGTCCATGGCGCGCGCGAGTGGATGGGAGGTTTTGGGGAAATTTTGGGACGGAAGTGGTGGCGCTGTGCCACGACAGGCGGGCCATGGGATGGCGGGTGTCGCACGTGTCTGTCCCATGTATGTACCGACACAAATCCACCTCGACTTTGAGCATAAAACGGGTCGCGGATGGATTAGAAACTAACGCTCGTACGTTTAGATCGCCGCGTGTGTGATAGTTTTGTGTCCGTGAAAATGGATCCTCGGGTCAAAGTTGCTCATTCTGAAGAACAAAACGAAGCACAATAAAAAATTAGAGGCTAGGTGGACACAGACATTTGTATAATTAGACATTTGTATAATTGTCCATTTATATTTTCTTTGGGCCCCCTTGTAAGTTGTCTTGTCTCATCACGTTATTTGTAGTACTCGGCCTTCCTGGCCCCTTGTTGTGTTAAAAAGAATACATGCTGTTAAGGCGGGCTAGAAATGAGCATGAGAAATAAATGAGTCCGTTCTTAGGAAAATAGTTTTGGTGCCATTGATACATCCTGAACATCTAAGTATGTTAGCTGTTTTATGTAATGATGATTATCTCTACCTTGATGAGTCTTAGCTCCTAGAGACATTGACTGCTCCGTACATTTGGTGAAACCGATATAAATCAACGGAAATCATACCCTAAAACACCTCTAGTCAGTGGAGCATCAAATCCTTTTAATCGCCAAAACTAGGAAGCACGCCACGTTGCCCTGCTTAAACACCATTACTCAAAAGCAGGTGATCATAGAAAACCAAGAAAATTATAAGCAGGAAATCTGAAGAAGCTTCTCATGAGCCCCTCTCTGGCTATAAAACCTCCGCTCCTCGTTCCACTTCCTCAAAACCTTTCCATTAATCTCCCATCCACACCAACCCTGCAACCCCACTCCACACCATCTATAGCCTGCTACTCCATTAGAGTAGGAGGTCGATAGGTCCAAGCTCACCGCGTCTCCTAGCTCTCTCCTCCATCTCCATGAGCGGGAACCACGGGCATTGCGCCTTGGCAACCCCGTCGCTATACATCTAGCTTAGCTAGCTAACAATCCCGGCCCGCCTCGGTCGATAGATCTCTCTCCTCGTTGGTAAACATGGAGCTGGCGACGATGGTGACGCTGACGCTGCTGGCCTTTTCGGCGGCGACGCTGGCGCGGCTGCTGGTGGAGCGGGCACGGCGGCGGCGGTGCTATCTGCTGGACTACGTGTGCTACAAGGGGACGGACGACCGCAAGCTGCCCACGGATCTGTGCGGCGAGATCATCCAGCGGAACAAGCTGCTGGGTCTCGAGGAGTACAAGTTCCTGCTCAAGGTCATCGTCAACTCCGGCATCGGCGAGGAGACGTACGGCCCGCGCAACATCATCGCGGGGGGCGACGCCAGCCCCGACCTCGTCGCCGAGGGCATGGAGGAGATGGACGAGACTTTCCACGCCGTGCTGGACGAGCTGTTCGCCAGGTCGGCCGCGCCTGGCGGGCTCGGCGTGCGCCCCGCCGACGTCGACCTGCTCGTCGTCAACGTGTCCATGTTCTCCCCGGCGCCGTCCCTGTCAGCAAGGGTGGTGCGCCGCTACGGCCTCCGGGAGGACGTGAAGGTGTTCAACCTCACCGGCATGGGCTGCAGCGCCACCCTCATCGCCCTCGACCTCGCCAACAACTTCTTCAGGTGCCCTTGTTTTCACCAACTATTGACTATCTTCTCTGTTGCGCAACTAATACAACGGCTAGTGTCCAATAATTCAACGGCCTGGATTTAACCAGCACTAACAATTTGTACGCTTGGCTCTCGCTCGATCCGGGTCTGAGCGTACTAGTAGTTGACAGCAAGCGTGCAGTCGGTGAGAGTTTGAGACGCCCGTATAGTGTGTTGCGTCAGTTAATAACGTTGTCAAGTCAAAAAAAGAAGTTAATAAAGTTGTGGCAGGCAAAAGCCTAAAGTTGGGCCGCAGTGGGCCCAAGCAATTTATTTGCTGTGCCTGTATCTGTATTCTGGCGAGCTATTCTGATCCTGATCAGAGTTTAAGACCATTTATCTTCTCTACTGTAGAGTAGTCGATTACAGCTTGCGGCTGAGCTTGAGCTAGTAGATGGCGGTAGGTAGTAGATGATCTTTCTCGTACCATTTCCATTGTCACCCGGGAGAAGAAGAAAAAACTCAGTGAGAAATGTATGTGGCCATCACGTGCCCAGGACAAGGACTCCCGCATGACACGAGGCTGCATGCTCTCAGTATAAAGATTTCCCACCCGTGAACTTTGAAACTTATCTTGCCCTAAATCCCATGTGACCGTCTCCATCATCTGATGCTAGATCATGAAAGGGCCAAGATTTGGCACAGAATAAATGTTAGTACTAGCAGCGAGGTGGTGAGCTTACCTGTCCCTGCCTGCATCATGGAGTGTAGGCAGGCACCAGCTCTGCATGTTAGCCAGCAACCCTACCACTATTAGTACTAGTACAGTACTGTGTAATTTGTCCTGCATCGCTTCAATGCCGGCTCGCCAAGTTTGGTTCGCTTTTAGTAGCAGCAGAGCAGCAGCAGAGCAGCAGCAGTAGCAGTTGGGTGCACGGAGACGGTGCGTGGATATGTTGACGTGGACGGACAGGACCTCCTCTGCCTCTTCCCTGGCTCTTGCGCCAGAGTAGTGAAGAGCAGAGTAATGGCGTCGGGCATGGCAGACTGCGGTTCGGGCCATCTGCGTCCATGCCAAATTACCAATGTACTGTTCCATTGGCATCAAGAATTTGAGATGGAAATGTGTCTTGTTTTTTGCTTTGCGAATCTGTAGTTTCTTCTAGGGGTAAAAAATTGATCTGTGTTTACAATGTGCATGGTTTTTGTGTACGCTACGTTGCGCAGAACGCACGCGAACACGGTGGCCCTGGTGATGACGTCCGAGTCGATCGCGCCCAACTGGTACCCGGGGAACAGGCGCTCCTTCATGCTGGGGAACTGCCTCTTCCGCTCCGGCGGCTGCGCCTACTTCCTCACCAATTCGCCACGGCTGCGCCCGCACGCCAAGCTGCGCCTCCGCCACGTCGTGCGCACGCACACGGGCGCCTCCGACGAGGCCTACAACTGCGCGCTCCAGATGGAGGACGACGCCGGCCGGCCTGGCTTCCACCTCGGCAAGGAGCTCACCCGCGCCGCCGTGCACGCCTTCGTCAAGAACCTCCGCGTGCTGTCGCCGCGCGTGCTCCCGCTCCCGGAGCTCCTCCGCCTCGCCTACGCCACGCTCTCGGCGCGCTTCCTCACGCGCAGCAACAAGAAGAAGTCGTCCTCCGTGCTCACCATCCGGATGAAGGCCGGGGTGGACCACTTCTGCGTGCACACCGGCGGCGCCGCCGTCATCGACGGCGTCGGCAAGGGGCTCACCCTCACGGAGCACGACATCGAGCCGGCGCGCATGACGCTGCACCGCTTCGGCAACACCTCGGCGAGCAGCGTCTGGTACGTGCTGTCCTACATGGAGGCCAAGAAGCGGCTCAACAAGGGCGACCGCGTCCTCATGCTCACCTTCGGCGCCGGGTTCAAGTGCAACAGCTGCGTCTGGACGGTGGAGAGGGCCACCGCCGACGCCGGCGTGTGGGCGGACTGCATCCACGAGTACCCGCCCAAGGAGATCAGGAACCCCTTCATGGAGAAGTACGGCTTCGTCAAGGACATGAGCGCCTTGTGATCCAGTCCGGCAACTTCACGTACATGATCGTCACTTAATTTCTGCGTATACACGGTTGATTATGAAGATGAAATAGTACAAGAAGGACAGGACGAGGAAAGAAAATAGAGTTAAGCTAAGGATTCATTTGCAGGTATACATCTATAGCTTATCATTCTTTTTCTTTATGGTGGCCGCGGTGGAGGAGCGGCGCATTATTGTACACTGCTGTGGGCCGCGGGAGATCTGTTGTTTTGTAGAGTACTTTAAATTTTCGGTGTTCATGTTAGTTTCTTCTGAAGAATTGCTTGTCTTGTTTTTCTGTATCGATGGATCTGAGTGTCCGGTTAATTAATCAATGTAATTTTTTTGTAACGAAGGTCATACCATATATACTGCAAAACCTACCAGTACTCGTTCATGATTGGTGATATACTGGTATTGTGGATATACCTTGTCTTTTCTCTTTTTCATTTACTATTGCCAACCGACACAACGACAGGGGTAATAGGCTCAGTTTTGAGTAATCGTGGGTTTAGTTCTTGGCTTAGTGTTTAGGTGCTGTAATTTATAAGAGCATCTTCAACAAATGCGTTAAACAAACCGTGCACCTTAAGACGAAGTGTTTTGTGTGTCGAAGACACAAAACAACACTTTAATAGAACGCGTACAAATTTTTTTAGCGCGCGTTACAAAGCGATACCCAGGCTGTAAATTTGATGTGTCGTATTGTGTGCACTGCATGGGACAAGCTGCTCCATGTGGGATCGCCGGATTGGGCGTCGTTTTTTTTATTGCATCCGCTAAACCACTTCGTCGCGGCCGCGCGCAAAATAGCTATTTTCGCACTGCAATTTTTTAACGCGCAGTGTGACTGCTGTTGGGGATGCTCTAAGGACGCATTCGGTAGGTGCATTAAGTCTAGTCAGGTTCTGGGCAGAATTTGACATATTTGGTTGCGCGGGTCGCATGTCTTTTGTGATCCGGGTGGGCCGCACGAATCTTAAAGCAGGTCTACGACTAGCTCTAGAGTATTTTTGCGAGCCACGCGTGGCGAGTGCCTACACGCTTGAGGAAGCGCGGGAGACGTTGTGACGCCTCATAACTCCACACGCCTCCTTTTGTCACCTTCCTCGTCGGTTCACACCCACTCTTTCTCTTTTCCTTCACCGCCCGTTCGGATTCTTCTATAGCAACGTCGTGGACTCGCCATGTCACACCCACTACGGTCATCATCGACAGCAATCCCATCCAAGAAAGGTGGGTTGCTGGCCTTTCCTCGACCGGACGAGATCTCGCGGTGTCAATTTGTGCTTCCTCCCCTTTTTGCACCATGAAGCCGCACCGGGCCAATGCAGCGCTGGCACCGGTCACTCTAGCTCCGTCACTGAGCCGAAGATCTTCATCTTGGGCTCAACCCTGGTGGGGATTCAATACTCGCCGGCCCCACTGACGGGGGTATTTTTACCCCTATAAGAGGGTTTTGTCCTCTGTGTTTAATGCAAAGGGAGGGGAGCTCCAGGATGCCAGGCTCATCTTCGAGCCGGCACAGGACGAGGGCCACAACCGTGGCCCTCGGAATGGCCGGCTCCTCTTCATCATCGGCGGCAACATCTCTCTTCCCATCGGGGTTTTCTCCATGGCCAACGTGCGATCCACCGACATCCCCCATGGTAAGCTCTAATCCCCCTTGCTTCGTAGTTAGGGTTCTTAGGGTAGTTGTACTAGTGTTAGATTAGATTGTGGACAGTGGATTCGAGCGGATTCGATCTGAATCCACTGTTTTGGGGATGAACGAGTGTGCATATGCCTAGATTGTTGACAGTGCATTGTTAGTTTGCATGTCGTTAGTGCCACGCCGTTAGTTCTTAGTGCCACATTGTAAGTTTTTAGTGCCATATTGTTAGTTCTTAGTGCACATTGTTAGTTTGCATGATGTTACTAGTGTATATGGTCTTGTTTTGCTATTGTTGTTATTAGTATGTGTGTTGTTATGTTGTTGTTGCTCTTGTTTGTTGTTGTTATTGTTGTTGGTTGAGTTAGGCTACGTGAGTGCATGACCAACATGGCTTTGCATGTGGCATGAAAGTAGGACATACCTGAATGCCAAAAATTACAGGTGCAAGTAGGACACACATGATCAGAGTAGGACAATGCATGTGCATTTGGATTGATCTCATCATTGATAGCTGAAGAAGGCGATGCTTCCTAGCAGGGTGGAGTACATGAGCATGCCACTAGCCGCTGGCAGAAGGCCAAGGACCGACCACGAGGAGGTTGCAGATCCATGACCAAGAGAACATTACCATGCTCGTCATCTCGCCTGCCTTCAAGTGGGTGATGAAGTCATGGCTGGTCACCGACCCTCCTCGCATCGTCAGCCTCTCCGCCAATAAGTGGTGAGATTTCTCGGTCCACGTGCAGATGTTCAAGGGGCACATGGTGCTCGGGAGCGGGTGGGAGTAGTTCTGTCGTCAACACAAGGTTGTCCTCGATGACTTTTAGTCTTCAGGCTCTCGATACTGGGGCTAAAGGTGCAGATCTTCAGTGCCAACACCTCCAACATCTGTAGGGTCCGGTGCTCCAAGCATAGCTGGATCGATGACATCGCACATGCCATGTAGTTTGTCTATCTAGTCTCATTCGAATTGAACTTAAGTCCCAATGTCTCTTTTGTTGTGAACATGTCCATATTTTTCTCAGGGACCAACACCCCGGGGTCTAGCAGGGGCATGGGATGCCCTGTTGTTTTAATCTTATTCGTAGTACTAGTTATGAGCTGTGTGTTCTTGTTGTTCTTGCTTTGTTCTTGCTGCTGATGATCAATGTGTTGTGTGTGTTCCGTGTTGACAAATGGGTGGTAGGTCCACCAGATTTGAAAGGGATGAGCTGACCAAGTACTTGCACACAACCAAACCGTTGTGCTTTGCATCTTCTCACACCTAAAGCACAAACATAGTCAACCAAACACCATGTACCCATCTGGCCCTTGATGCAATGCAGGCAACCAATAAACTTTTGGATATTGGTTTTTTCCCTGCATATGCTCAGCCAGACCCAACTGGGGCAAGCATGCAACTGGGCAAAAAAACATGCAGGTAACCAAATGCGCCATAAGGGTTTATACAAAATGTCACTCGGTTCATCAACAATGAGTTGGCCCCGCCCTTGTACGAGGCAGGTAGTCACTAAAAACCATCACATTTAGGGCTAGAGCAAAAACTTAGGTATTTATTGAATACCATCACATTTAGGGCTAGGTCAACAACTCAGCATCACGTTTGAGCCAAGGCACAAAACCACCAACTTTACACCTAATGACTAATGTGAAGCACTAGTTGTATAATTTTCTCGTGAAAATAGGAAAACTGACAGGTTGGCCCCATCCTTCGGGATGACGTGACGTCGTTAGCGCGAAAGATGAGCATCAAGATTCGAGAGTTTGATCATAGTTTGACCGTAGTAAAAAAGAAGTACCTTTCTCATTTACTTCCTGGTCATCTCTATAGAGATAGAAGAAATAAGTCCCAAGCAAGGGTCATGCTATTTCTATTCTTTTCACTATTCTTGGAGTGTTGCCTTGGGCTGTTAAGAAGGAAGGGCCTAGATATTCGTTCCGTACCGAACACTTTTGTCCACCATAGCTCGTCGTCGCCGTCGACGCCATGGTCTCCTAAAATGACCTCTTTAGCGCTTTCTCTTCCGACGTTCACTCTGTGAGCAGCCAGGTAGGCCTCTCTCCTATCTCTCGCTTGCATAGGGATAGGGTTTGGGAATTGGGGACTTTAATTTGACGACTGATTTGATCCATTTCTTCCTCTTGTAGCTCCCTAGGACCGTGAGTTGAAAGGATGGAGTAGCGTAGCTAAACATCTGCCAGCTCGTAGTCAACATCAATCCCCTTGCTTGAAGTTAGTGGCATCTGAATCTATGAAAACCGGGAGGACCTTTCCGGTATGTGCACGAAAGTTTAACCCTAAATTGTTGTTAGTAATCATTTGCTAGTTATGTTAGATAATAGGCAACAATGGTCTAATAGATTGTAAACTCTGTGATATGTTATTTCGAATGTGATTAAGACAATGTAACTATACAATTACATGCCTATTAGAATTAATTTGATGGAGGCTTCAATGGCCGATTTGGTATTGTACATGAAGAACAAATTCTAGTGTAATTGAAGTTATATTTGGCATGGGTTGTACCTGAAATTATATTGAAATTAAATAGATCTTGTATCACTATTATGTGCATTACATTTGGCTATTGACTCATGAGAGGAAGGCCATGGCGGAAACAATGCTCAACCGTCTAACAAGGATCCATGAGAGCGAGCCAAAGAAAGAATTTGGTGTTCTTGGGTGCTCAACATGTCCAGACGAGATGCCCGAAAGGTGTGGTGGTCAATCCGAGGAACATGATCTTATACGTTGAGGCGGCCATGTAAACCCCATTGTTGGTTCGCTTAAATGGGATCTTGCCCAGCTCGGTAGTGAGCTAGACTCGCTCGATCCTCCGCCACATGCCAAAGTACTGAATGGTAGCAGCATGTCCCATGGCTCCATTAATGTCTCAAATCCATAGGTTATGATGGATAGCATCACAAAAGAGTCGTTGTCTACGGGGCATCGAAGGACGAGGGAGACCAGGGCAGGGCAGTCTCGGCAATGGAAAAGCCTTTGAAGCAATGACCGCACCAGAAGTGGCATGTCCTATCTTCCTCGATGGTATAGATTGTTGAAGCGCGAAAACACTTTCATGCCTCCTCATCATTAGGAAGTTGCAACTGGCTCCTTGGATGCTCCGTGTTGGTTGCTTGCAGCCACAGCCAGCGAGCACTAAGGGCAGTTCATGTGTGATGAAGATCGTGCACCGCTAGTCCTCCAATCTCAAGTGGTCGGGAGATCTTTGGCCAGCTAGCAAGGCAACAACCGGTCCTTGCATCTTTGTGTCCATGCCATAGGAAGTCGCGCACCACCATGGTGATTTTCTTAAGGTTGGAAGGGTGTAAGGCCATGTCAAGGAGGTTGTGCACTGGCATGGTGGTGAGCACGTGGTGTACAAGTGCCAAGCGCTCACCGCATGAGAGGAGGGAGTCCATTCAGATGACAAGCTTCTTAATCAACCGATCAATAAGAGCTAGGAGTGCGGAAGCACGTACCTTGCAGATTGAGAGCGTCGAGCCAAGGTAGGGGATGGGGAAGCTAGTCACCGTGGTAGAGAGAGTGGCGACGATCACCTCGGCGACCTTAGAAGTGCACTGAATTGCCATCATCGAGCACTTCATGAAGTTTGTACGAAGGCTGGAGGCATTGCCAAACACGTGGACAAGGTTGCCAGAATCGCGATTCTGTTGTACGATTCTACGACTTTACAATAGGAACTAACCCCTCCGATTCAATGATTTTGATTCATAGAATCTATATTTTTACGATCCTGATAGTGAAGATTCTATGATTTGCGATCCTGCTGATGTCTACTACACAACCTTCTTCTTGTAGACTCATGTTGGGCCTCCAAGCGTAGAGTTTTGTAGGACAGTGAAATTTTTCCCTCAAGTGGATGACCTAAGGTTTATCAATCTGTGGGAGGTGTAGGATGAAGATGGTCTCTCTCAAACAACCCTGCAACCAAATAACAAAGAGTCTCTTGTGTTCCCAACACACCCAATACAATGGTAAATTGTATAGCTGGACTAGTTCGGCGAAGAGATGGTGATACAAGTGCAATATGGATGGTAGATATAGGTTTTTGTAATATGAAAATACAAGAACGGCAAGGTAACAAATAGTAAACAATGAACAAAACGTTTTATAAATGCTTGGAAAGAAGGCCTAGGGTCCATACTTTCACTAGTGCAATTTCTCTCAACATTATTGACATAGTTGAATCATATGTAAATACCTCTCGTGCGACAAAGAGTTCACTCCAAAGTCACAAATAGCGGAGAACTAACGAAGGAATTATTGTAGGGTACGAAACCATCTCAAAGTTATCTTTTCTGATCAATCTTATGAGCTATCCCTATAAGTGTCACGAACAACCCTAGAGTTTATAATAAAATAACACCTTAAGACACACATCAACCAAAACCCTAATGTCACCTAGATACTCCAATGTCACCACAAGTACCCATGGGATTGATTATACGATATGCATCGCACAATTTAAGATTTGTCATGTTCAATCCAACACACAGAACTTCAAAGAGTGCCCCAAAGTCTGTACCGGAGTGTCAAGACAAAAACGTGTGCCAACCCCTATGCATAGATTCCCAAGGTCACGGAACCCACAAGTCGATCACCAAAACATACATCAAGTGGATCAATAGAACATCCCATTGTCACCACGGATATCCCATCGCAAGACATACATCAAGTGTTTTCAAATCCTTAAAGACTCAATCCGATAAGAAAACTTCAAAGGGAAAACTCAATTCATCACAAGAATATAGAGAGGGGAAAACTCCATATGCTTCAATCTATATCAATAAAGCTCGCGGTATATCAACATCGTGCCATCTCAAGAACACGAGAGAGAGAGAGAGAGAGAGATCAAACACATAGCTACTAGTACATACCCTCAGCCCGAGGGTGAACTACTCCCTCCTCGTCATGGAGACCGCTGGGATGATGAAGATGCCTCCGATGATGGTTACCCCCTCCGGCAGGGCGCCGGAACGGGCTCCCGATTGGTTTTTCATGGCTCTGGAGGCTTGCAGCGGCGGAATGCCTGATCTAGGTTTCTTTTCGGAGGTTTCTCTATTTATAGGAATTTTTGGCATCGATCTCACGTCAAGGGGGGCCACGAGGCGGTGGCAAGCCTGCTAGGCACGGGATAGGGGGGTGGCCTCGCCTAGAAGGCTTGCCGCCTCCTCGTGGCTCTTCTAGCCCAGATCCAATGCTTCGGGGGTCTCTTTTGGTCCACAAAAAATCATACTAAATTTTCAGCCCATTCTGAGAACTTTTATTTCTGCACAAAAAATGACACCATGGTAGTTCTGCTGAAAACAACGTCAGTCCGGGTTAGTTATAATAAAATCATACCAAAATACTAGAGAATTATTGTAAACAAGGCATGAATACTTCATAAATTATAGATACATTGAACATGTATCACCTGCTATCGAAGCTCCGATCCGATTCAAAATCGCGATTCTGACAACCTTGCGTGGAGGAGTTCATGGATGGTGGCAAGATCGAGAGGGTTAGGGTGGCAGAAGATGACAATGTCATCACTGAAGAGGGAAATGATTAATTTGGCGTGTCGGGTGGTGAGTGATTGCAACATACTGACAGACATGACATACTGCAATAGTGGGTTGAGCGAGTGCTACTTGTAAACTGTGTTGGGTTTTTCACCGAACAGGAGGGATGATGCAGTACAATAGAGATAAGTTTTTCCCTCAATGAGTGCCAAGGCTATCGGGCCGATAGGAGACTCAAGAAAACTCCCTTTGGCAGCACCTACACACAGAAAACCAAACACTTGCACCCAATGCAGGCGAGAGGGTTGTCAAGCCCCATGATGTCATTACTTGCAAGGATTAAATCTTGATAGAGATAGATGATAAAAATGATAAAAGTAAAACAATAAGTAAATTGCAAGTATTTTTAGGGTTTTAGTATTTATGATTAAGTAGACCCGGGGCAAAAATTTTGCTAGAGGCTTCTCTCTTGAACATAAGATATGGTGGGTAAACAAATTACTGTTGGGCAATTAACAGACTGCGCATAGTTATGACATGTTATTCACGTTAATGATCATGTATATAGGTATCACGTCCATAAACAAGTAAACAGAAACGATCCTGCATCTACTACTATTACTCCACTTTGAGAGCGCTTCTATGTGTGCCTCTCTAGGTATTAAGTTCCTGACAAAGAGAGTAACGCTTGGAGGAGGGTGATATGATGTAGACAAAGTAAGATAATCAATATGTTTAGACCCCTGTCATTTTATCCTTAATGACAAAAATACAAATATGTGTCTTGTCCCCTTCTATCACTGGAATATAGAGCAACGCAAGATTGAACCCGTTATAACACACCACTCCCACTGAAGATAAATCAATCTAGTTGGCCAAAACAAACCAATAGATCGGAGAGAAATATGAAGCTATAACAATCATGCATAATATAATTCGGAAAAGACTCATTTACTTTCAATGCATAATCTGATCATAAACACATAAGTCATTGGATCCCAACAAACACAACGCAAAACATGATTACATCAGATAGATCACCACGGGAATCGCGATGAACATGGTATTGAAGATCAAAGAGAAAGTGGAAGCCATCTAAGTACTAGCTATAGACCCATAGGTCTGTGGTGGACTAGTCACACATCATCATGGAGGCATAAATGTTGATATAGACAACCTTCGTGATCAATTCCCCCTCCGACAGGGCACCGGAAAAGGTCTCTAGATGGGATCACGATGGAATACTTGTTTTTCTCTACTTCTTATTTTTTGGAATATTCCAAAATTTATAGAAGTGGAATTAGGTCATGAGGAGACATGAGGGGGCCACAAGCCCGGGGCATGCCCCACGAGCTTGTCACTCTCTCATGCATCTTCTAGCCTCCTCTAGAAGCTTCGTGGGTCTAAAATCTTCTAGAAAAATCACCAAATTTTTTCATACTGTTTGGACTCACTTTGGTATTCATTTTCTGCAAAATCAAAAAGCATGCAAAAAATAGAAATTGGCACTGAGGAATGGGTTAATCGGTTAGTCTCAAAAATAGATATAAAATAGCACATTATTGCATATAAAGTATCCAAGATTGCTAATATAATATCATGGAACAATAAAAAATTACTAGTACGTTGGAGGCATATCAGCGTCCCCAAGCTTAATTACTGCGTCCTCGAGTAGGTTAATGATTAAAATAGAATTTTTGATGCGACATGCTACCTAACATGTAATCTATTTTATGTATGATGTTTGAGAAATGATAAACTAATTGATATGAACATAATAATATCCATAAACGCAAGCATCATAAGCATTACTTTTTCTCAAAATATACGATCCTTAAATAATGTTATTCTCTACTCATTTTCTCATATTAGCATGGCATGACTCCGTCTTCACCGCATAAGTATAAATCATGAGCACCTCGGTGTCAAATCTGATAATTGGATCGTACTTCTAACACGCTTCAACATTTTCAACTCCACTCAATACATGAGCGTGAACCATGGATATAACATATGGGTGGAATACATTATGGCGGTAGAGATCAAAAGGAGTCAAAGTGGAAAGAAAGTCTCCATCAACTAGGTGGATCAACGAGCTATGGAGATGCCTATCAATAGATATCAATGCGAGGAGTAGGGATTGTCATGCAACATATGCACTAGATCTATAAGTGTATGAAAGCTCAATGGAAGCTAATTGGGTATACATCAAACTTGCTTGCTCATGAAGACCTCGGGCATTTGAGGAAGCCCGTCATCGGAATATACAAGTCAAGTTCAATAATGAAAAATTCCCACTAACATATGAAAATGACAACTCAAGAGACTCTCTATATGAAGAACATGGTTCTCCCTCCAACCGCAAGTGTGAAAAAACAAATATTAACAATGCCCTTTTTTTCTCTCATTTTCTATGGTGGGATTTTCTCTTTTTTTCGTCCCCGTTTATTTTTTTTGTTCGAAGTCTCACCCCTACTTGCGGGGGAATCGTAGTCTTCATTATCCTTTCCTAACTGGGACAATGCTCTGGTAATGATAATCATCACACTTTTATTTACTCACAACTTGATATTACAACTCAATACATATATACAAAAATGACTATATGAATGCCTCTAGCAGTGTACCAGGATGTGTAATGATCTAGCATAACATGTAGATAATGATGAATGGTGGATTTGTCACAAATACTATGTTAGGTAGATGATCGTGCAAAGCAATATGATGATGAACACACAAGTCATGTGACGGTACGATGGAAGTTGCGTGGCAATATATCTCGCAATGGTTATGGAAATGACATAATAGGTAGGTATGGTGGTTTTTTTGAGGAATATATAAGGATACTTATGTGTGATAGAGAGTATCATATCATGGGGTTTTGATGCACTGTCGAAGGTTGCACCAACACTCGAGATGAGAATGAGCAATGCACGGTACCAAAGAGGCCAACAAATTATGAAAAGGTGAGAGTGCGTAATATCCATGGATTCACATTAGTCATAAAGAACTCACATAATTATTGTAAACCTTATTATCTCTCTCGAAGCAAAGTACTACCGCATGCCTCTAGGGAGGAGGTTGGTAGGAGTCAACCATCGCGCGCCCCGACTCGAACAACATGATAGGATTTCATTTCAGACATAAGAATGCTCACACATCATCATCATGTGATAACTGATATTTACATGAACATGAATTATCAAGATTTAATACCAATATGTCTACTAACCAATGCACATGTACTCATGTGCTTTAATATTACTACAACAATTTAACTAACTCACAGTTCTCTTATATGGCGAGCTACATGAGTTTTTTATTATATCCCTCCTGAATACCACCCTTTTTGGACTAGTCTTATAACACATGCACCTTACCGTCCCTATTTCTTAGACTCTCAAAAATATTGAAGTGAAGCATGAGGGTATAATTATTTCTATAAAATCTTAACACCACCGTGCTCTAACAAGATATAAGTGAAGCACTAAAGCAACTGCCTAGCTCAAAAGATATGGGTGAATCATATAGAATATTCTAACAAATCATGATGAAGATGTGTCTCTATTAAATATGTGTGTACAACAAACAATGATTTTGGAAAACTAAAAGAAAAGAAAACTATAATACACGACGCTCCAAGCAAAACACATATCATGCGATGAATAAAAATATAGCTCCACGTGACATACCGATAGAATGGAGACGAAAGAGGGGATGCCATCCGGGGCATCCCCAAGTTTAGACGCTTGGGTATTCCTTGAATATTACCTTGTGGTGCCTTGGTCATCCCCAAGCTTAGGGTCTTGCTTCTCCTTATTCCTCCATCCATCGTTGTCTTTCCCAGAACTTGAAAAGTTCAGCACACAAAACTCAACAAAACCCAATGAGATCCGTCGGTATAATAGAAATATAAAATACTTTAGATACTGTTGTAAATTGATTAATATTTTATTATTGCATAATAGGTACTGTATTCCAACTTCCCCATGGCTTATACCCCCTATACAAGCCAAAGCGTTATCAAAACAAGCAAACTATGCAAGCAAAAACAGAATTTGTCTAAAACAGAACATTTTGTAATGATCTGTACTAAAACCAGACTTCTGTAACTCAGGAAATTCTGAAAAATTAGTACAACTTGGAAATTCGTATACCAATATTATGTAAAAAAATCATGTCAAATAGACGTTCTAGTAAAATCAGAGAAATTCTGCACTGGGCGTAAAAGTTTGTTTTTTTGCACAACATCAATTCTACTATCTTCCAAATCAATCCCAATAGCTTTACTTGGTGCAAACACTAATTAAAACATAAAAATACAATCATTAAAATAGCAATAATCAGGTCAACGCACGAAAACATAAAGTAAAACAGGAAATTTTAAGATAACTATTGGGTTGCCTCCCAACAAGCGCTATTGTTTTATGCCCCTAACTAGGCATAATGCAAAGTATCTAGTATTTTCATATTTACCATCCACTTTGGCTACCTTAACAAGGCCTTTATAGAACCCTAGGGGTTCCTTCCGTTTACCCACAATGTTTGAAAGTGATGTCACCATTTTCTCTAGGGAATCAAGTCTCTTATTGGAAGTAGTGAGGAAATAATTCATGCAATGAAGACTAGCGCTTATGGCTTTGATAGGTCATTAAAATTTGGTATTATGATCAAATTTTCTTGCAAATCCCCTATCTTTTCTAATATTTAAATCCCTTCATGCGTAAAAGGAGCAATTTGAGTTAATGGAGGAGTTCCAATCATCCCTTTTATTATCTCGTGGGCATCATTAGAATCGTTATCGATAAAATTTCTTTTAGCAGCAAAGTCAAGAATTTTACTATTGGACATAATTAGTCCTATGTAAAAGTTACGAAGAAGGATCTTCATATCATTTTTTTATAGTAGCGTTATGGTGGAACCCTATTATACGGGACCATGCATCTTTCAAGCCCTCTCCCTGTTTTTGTTTAAAATAAAGTACTTAGAAATCCAAGGAAACACAAATGGGTGGTTTAGACATTGTAATAAGAAAGAGATCTAACAAGCAAAAAAAATATTTTTGTATTTTTTGGTATTTTTAATCAAGCAAATATGAAATCAAATAAAAAGTAGAATACGTGAATGTAAAATTGTGTGAAGGAACCTAGCAAGAATGTGATGATGTCACCCCAACAACGATGTCCAAAATTCTTCTTGCTACTTGTAAATTACGTTGGGTTTTTCTCTGAAGAGGAGGGGTGATTCGGTACAATAGAGATAAGTATTTTCCTGAGTGAGTATTGATAACCCACAAGTCTGGGGGGTCGTAACAGTCTTCGAGGGAAGTATTTTACCCAAATTTGTCAATTCGACACAAGGGGAGCCAAAAAATATTTATTGGTCTTGGCAATTGAGTTGTCGGTTCAACCACACTTAGGATATCTCTCTGTAGTAAAAGTTTTGTAGTGATTGTAATAGCGGTAGTAACAATAGTAACTTAGCAAGATTTTGTGTGTAAAAGTGTAGGCCACAGATCGATGACGAATAATGATTTTGATGACATCAATCATGTAAGAATTACACACCAATGTGATGAACAACTAGGTCCAATTCATCAATGTAATGTAGGCATGCATTCTGTACATAGTCATACGTGCTTTCATTAAGAGCATGCATGATATCTTTTGTCATACCCTCCCATGGAAGGAGGGTCGATAAGGAAATCTAAGGGATATTCAGGCCTCTTTTTAATAACGAACCAGAACGAAGTATTAACACATGGTGAATACATGAACTCCTCAAACTACGGCACTCATCGGAATGGATCCCAATTACTGTCACTTGGGGTATCCAGATCATGACATGTAATAGGTGTATACAACTGGCAAGATAAGATCTAAAACACTCTCATATTCATGAAAACATAATAGGTTCAGATCTGAAATCATGGCACTCGGGCCCTGGTGACAAGAATTAAAGATAGAAAAGTCATATCAACATCAATCTCGGTACATAGTGGATACTAGGGATCAACCACTATCAAAATAACTTGATTACATGATCAATCTCTTCAAATACCATCATCGTCTAGCAAGCCTACAAAGGAATAACTCACACCCAATGTTGAGCATCATGGTGGTGTTGATGCAGAAGGGTTGGTGATGATGACAGC
This sequence comes from Hordeum marinum, assembly GCA_022496015.1. Taxonomy (NCBI): domain Eukaryota; kingdom Viridiplantae; phylum Streptophyta; class Magnoliopsida; order Poales; family Poaceae; genus Hordeum; species Hordeum marinum. The sequence continues at coordinate 210,398,994 of CM039672.1, read as the reverse complement.
GACGAATTCCCCTCTTTGGAGCCCCAAACGGACTCCGGATCATCCCTCCCGAGGAAGAACAGGAGGTGGTGACGGTTCTGTCTCGTGAAACGTGACGGAAACTTGTCTCTTATTTTTTTCTTAGGGATTAGAAATTTTGTAGGACTGTGATTAGGGTCGAAGGAGCCACGAGGTGGACCAAAGCCAATAGGGCACCCCCAAGGATGGCCGCACCGTGTTGGCTTGGCACCAAAAGGCGCCCCCCTCTGGTGGGTCTTCGCTCCAATAATTTCATATTCTCCAAGAAAAAACCACAAAAAATTTCGTCCACTTTAGAGAACTTCTATTTCTGCACAACAATAACATCAAAGGTAGTTCTGCCGGAAACAACGTCAATCCGAGTTAGCTTCATTCAAATAATGCAAATTAGAGTCCAAAACAAAAACAAAAGTGTTTGCAAGAGTAGATACGTTTGAGATGTATCAAATCCCCCAAGCTTAACTCATTGCTTGTCCTCAAGCAATTCAATTGATAAACTAGAAGTGATAAAGAGAACTTTTCCAAACTATTTGGTTCTTGTTGCCATATATATGCTTAGCTACTGTTCAGGTTTCCAGCATACATCATAAATAACCATATCAATGATGACACTTAACTGTTATATTCACTCATGGCAATAACATAACCAACTAGCGAGCAATAAAATAATATCTCACGTGCCAACAATTTTTCAAAATAACCATGGTATAAAATGATGATATGGTATCTCGCTAGCCCTTTCTAAGTCCACAAAAGATAAATGCAGAACACCTCTGAGATCCAAGGAGCGACTAAACATTGAAATTCTCGCTAGAAGAGATCCAGTCATGCTCACATCGAACATTAACTGGACTCAATGTATAAAAATGACAATAGTGCTCTCCGGTCTGGTACTTCAGTAAGAAGATGATGAATCAAGAATAAAAGTAAAATAACATAAAACTAAATAGAAAGTCCCTTCGCAGAGGGAAGGATTGAATTGTAGAGGCCCCGGAGCTCATGGTTTAAAACTGAGATGAAATTGTAATTATGGGTCGTGTGCTTTTCCTATCAACGTCATGACTGAGTTTTCTATATCTTCCATGCTAAACACATTATTGGTGGTTCCCAAGCATTAATATAAAGTTTACTCCCATCCACTATACATACACAAGCCATGGCTGACCGAATCCACGAGTGCCCTCCAACATATCAATTGTCCCAGGAGTGTTGTTTAATTTATTTTTGATTATGCAGGACTGGGCATCCTTTTTACTAGCCTTTCTTGTGCAATGACAAGTGAATAAACACTCATCTTGAGAATAAATCTCTTAGCATGAAAGATACTGACCTCCCCGTCGCTCCATGAGCAGTACAAGCACACAAAATGGATGTTTATTTGAATGTTTAGAGGTGGCACATGCAAATTTACTTGGAACGGAAGGGTAATACTGCATATAGGTAGATATGGTGCACTCAATTGGAACAACTTGGGTTTAAGGATTTTGGATGTGCAAGCATCATTCCCGCTTAGTACAGGCCAAGGCTAGCAATAGATTAAGAAACGACCAGCTAGAGAGCGAAAACGGTCATAGCTATGCATTGCGAATAGTTAACATTGAACATTAGCATGAGTAGGATGTAAACACTCTGAACATAAATATCATGAAGGCTACATTGGAATTGAATCAACTACATGTTTGCACATGTGCCAAGTTCAGCCGCTCGAATCACTCAGAGGAGGATACCATACTACCGTACCACATCACAACCATTTTAATCCATGTTGACACATAAGATAAATCATTTTTCACTCCTAGATATTTAAGCATCTCATGAGCAACTATACTCTCTAATTTTCATCATAAACATGTTTACTCATAATATGCTGAATCAAGACCGAATGAGCTAAACATATTTACAAAATGGAAAACAAGAAGAGTTCATACCTCCTTCCTTAACAATGACCACTTCATATAATACCGTCATTATTGCCTTTCACTTGCACGATCGAATGATGTAAACATTATAATAGTGCAAGTGTGTCGTGGACTAAGTTGGAATCTATGAAACAATTTATACAAATGAGAAGACAAGGTAATATTGGTTCTTCATTAAGCAAACAATAATGCATATGAGAGCCACTCAAAAATTTCATCGTGGTCTTCTCCTTGTAACAACTCAACAAAAAGGAAAAGAAATTTAGAGAAACACACTAAAATGTTTTTGGAGTTTTTCGTTTTCTTGAAGGAAGCAAATAAACAAAGGAAAACAAAAAACGAGAAAAAGTATTTACACGGGAAAGCTCCCAACAAGTAAAAGAAATCCTTTTGGGTTTTCTTTTAGTACTGCAAATTAATTAAATAATAAATAAATACTAAAAGAAGCGATAAATATTTTCGGGTTTCCAAAGTTTTTTGAACACACAAGAAGAAAGTGGAAATATAAAACTAACATGGATATACAATGAAAGAAGATGGACACCGACAATTGAAATTAAGTGTGTGAACATGAATGTAATGTCTGTAAGAATTACGTACTCCACAAGCTTAGGCTTTTGTCCTGGCTTGGTGATCACCATTTGAACTAGCCATCGGGTTCGGGAGCGAAGTAGTTGGGCTGAGGCACCTAGGCGTCCCAGGCCTGGGCCGCGGCCTCCGCCTCGGCCAACTCGTTCTGGTAAGTGATTATATACGATGGCATGACGACATATCCATGCCTGGCATGATAGTTAAACTAAGAAGGTGCACGCAACACAATAACATCGGGAGTCCTCTTGTCGTATACTACGTTATAACGAATGTGATGCAGAAGCTCAGGTTCATCAATAAAGTGGTGTTCTGATACGTCTCCAACATATCTATAATTTTTCATTGTTCCACATATTATCAATCTTGGATGTATTATATTCATTTTATAGCAACTTCATATCATTTTTTGGGAATAACCTACTGACATAGTGCCAAATGCCAGTTGCTGTTTTTTGCTTGTTTTTTACTTTGCAGAAAATCAGTACCAAACGAAGCCCAAACACCGTGAAACTTTTTGGAGAATTTTTTTGGGCACAAGACACCAAGTGGGCCAGAGAAGTGCCGGAGAAGAAGGCCGAGGTGGGGAACACTCACCCGGGCACGCTAAGGGCCCCTGGCGCGGCCTGGTGGGTGGTGCCCACCTCGGGACCCCCACCACCGACTATGAGCTCTATAAATTCTCAAATATTCGTATAACCCTAAGAGAGTCGACGAAACACAATTCCAGCCGCTGGAAGTTCCATAACCTCGAGACCCAATCTAACACCATCATGGAGGGGTTCATCTTCCTCATAGGTGCCCGATGATGCATGAGTAGTCCACCATAGACCTACGTGTTCGTAGGCAGTAGCTAGATGGCTTCCTCTCTCTCTCTCTCTCTCTCTCTCTCTCTCTCTCTCTCTTTCTCTCTTTCTTTTGATTCTCAATACAATGGTCTCTTGGAGATCTATTTGATGTAATGACTTTTGCGGTGTGTTTGTTGGGATCCGATGAATTTTGACTTCATGATTAGTTTCTATCCACGAATATTATTTGAGTCTTCTTTGATCTATTATATGCATGATTACTTATATCCTCGTATTTCTTCTTTGAATCTTTGGTTTAGTTACGCCAACTAGACCGATTTTTCTTGCCATGGGAAGAGGTGCTTTGTGATGGGTTCGATCTTGTGGTGTTCTTTCCCAGTGATAGAAGGGGCAGCAAGGCACGCATGTATCGTTGGCATTAAGGATAACAAGATGGGGTCTATTCCTACATGAATAGATCTTGTCTACATCATGTCACCGTTCTTATTGTATTACTCTGTTTTTCCATGAACTTAATACACTAGATGCATGCTGGATAGCGATAGATGTGTGGAGTAATAGAAGTAGATGTAGAATCGCTTCGGTCTACTTGTCTTGGACGTGATGCCTATATAATGATCATTGATTGGATATCATCATGATTATTTGATCTTCTATCAATTGCCCAACAGTAATTTGTTCACCCACCGTGTGTTATACTCATGAGAGAAGCCACTAGTGAAACCTACACCCCCCGGGTCTACTTTTCCAATATATTGCTTTTTGATCTACTATTTTGTCGTTTTGTTTTCAGATCTATTATTACAAAAACCAAAATACCTTGTTGCACTTTTTACTTACTTCTCTTATTTTGTGTTCTTGCAAGATCTATTTGCCTTACCTATTGCAATCTAATCTATCTTATCATTGTAGAGAGCTTGACAACCTCCCTTACGCATCAAGTTGCGATTATTTGTTATTTGTGTGCAAGTGTTGTTTACATAGTTGATTAATCCTCCTATACGGATTGATACCTTGGTTTCTTAACTAAGGAAATAGTTACCGTCGTTGTGGTGCATCATCCCTTCCTCTTTAGGGAAATACCAACGCAGTCTCAAGGCACGTCAAAGGAATTTCTGGCGCCATGTGTGATTCTTATAATATCAATAATAATGATTTTATTAGCACTCTGATTGCTCCTCCCGCCACTAGTGCTGAGTCTTGTGATATTAATGTCAATTTATTGAATCTTGTCATGAAAGATCAATTTTCCGGTACTTCTAATGAGGATGGCGCGTCCCATCTAAACTTGGTGGACAATTGTCCGATAGAATTGTGTGACATGCAAATGAAAAAATATGTGGACAATGATATTGTGAAGTTGAAATTATTTCCTTTCCCCTTGAGGGATCGTGCAAAAACTTGGTTTTCCTCTTTGCCTCACAATAGTATCGATTCTTGGGATAAGTGCAAGGACGCTTTTATTACTAAGTATTTTCCGCTCCCTAAAATTATTTCCCTTAGAACTCAAATCATCAATTTTAATAAACTTGAGAATGAACATGTTGTACAATCTTGGGAAATAATGAAATTGATGATAAGAAATTGTCCTACTCATGGTCTGAATCTTTGGATGATCATACAAATTTTTATGCATAATAGAATTTTGTCTCTAGAAATCTTTTAGATTCCGTTGTCGGTGGTACTTTTATGGAAATTACTTTGCGTGATGCTACTAAATTGCTAGATAATATTATGGAAAATCATTCACAATGTCATATTGAAACAACACATACTAGTAAAAAGGTTAATTCGGTAGAAGAAATTAGTGCTTTGAGTGAAAAAGTTGATGCTCTTATGAAGTTGTTTGCTAGTAAAAATGCTCCTATTGATCTTAATGATGTGCCTTTGTTTACTTTGATTGAGCAAAATAGTGATACCGTAGATGTGAATTTCATCTCACGAAAGAATTTCAATAACAATGCTTATAGAGGTAATTTTAATCCTAGCCCTTTTCCTGGAAATTCCTCTAATAATTATGGTAATTCCTATGGTAATTCTTCTTGAAATAATAATAGAAACACCTCTGATCTTCAGAATAATTTTAAAGAATTTATCAATGCTCAAAAGACTTTCAATACTACGATAGAAGAAAAGTCGAATGAGATTGATGATATGTATAGAAGCATTGATCGAATTTCCCATGATGTAGAAAATCTCAAGTTTAATGCTTTTCCACCTAATATTAATGAATTAATTAAAGCTTTATATTTTTCTATGGATGAAAGTAAGAAAAGAACCGCTATGCTTAGAGCTAAAAGATAATTTTTAGAAAAAGCGTTTTCTAGCGATTACTTTCATAACAATGATGAAGATCTTAAAATTATTGGTGTTTGCTCTATTTATTCCTTGTTTAGTAATGTTAAAAATGGTGAGAAAGGGACTGAAGAAGAGTCAACTTTAGCTAGAGGGCGTCACAATAATTTGGAGGGTGAAAATCTTGATGAAAATTTTGAAAGTGGGTTCGAAGAGGTCAAAACTTTAACTCGTGATGTGCCCACTATTTTGGATTACAAAGACTTTAACTATGATAGTTTATCCTTGGTTGAATGTATTTCTTTGAAGCAATCGATGTTAAAATCTCTCCATGCTTATGGAAAAATAAAGATTTTACTAAACATATTGTTGATGCCATGATGAAATCCTTAGAAGAAACAAAGTTGGAGTTAGAAATTTCAATTCCTAGAAAATTGCATGTGAGTGGGAACCTACCATTAAAGTCAAGATTGAAAAGTATGAATGCTTTTCTTTATGTGATTTGGGTGCTAGTGTTTGCACAATTCCGAAATCTCTATGTGATGTGCTTGGTCTTATCAATATTGAAGAATGTTATCTTAATTTGCACTTGGCAGATTCTACTATTAAAAAGCCTTTGGGAAGAATTAATGATGTTATTATTATTACAAACAGGAACAATGTGCCCAGAGATTTATTGTTCTTGATATTGATTACAATCCATCTTGTCCTATCATACTTGGTAGACCATTTTTATGCACTATAGGCTCCGTGATTGATATGAAAGAAGGCAACATTAAATTTCAGTTTCCACTAAGAAAAGGTATGGAACACTTCCCTAGAAAAATAATTGAGCCACTATATTAATCAACCATGAGATCACTATGGAGCAAAAATTAAGGATGACAATACTTGAATCTTTGCTTTATGCCTAGCTAGGGGCGTAAAACGATAGCGCTTGTTGGGAGGCAACCCAATGAGTAAAATTTATTTTATCTTTTCCTTTCTGTTTTTGAGTGTTTACACAATTATGCTTCTGTTATGATTGTGTTTTTTATGTTTTATTTAGTGTTTGTGCCAAGTAAATACTTTAGGATGATTCATAAGATGAGTAGAAACAATGTTGAATCTGAAACAGAAACTTTGCTTCCAGTGTGCGAATTTTAGTTTTTACTCGAGCGTGATATTGAGCTGAAATTTTAGCACAATATTTATATACAAATTCTTTACGTTGTCCTAATGTTTCAGAATGTTCTCAGTTATACAAGTATGGTTAGAGTACAGATTACTACAGACTGTTCTATCTGAAACAGAATCTGTTTTCGTTGCATTGTCTGCTTGTTTTGATGAACCTATGGCTTGTATTGGAGGGTATAAGTCATGGTAAAGTTAGAATACAGTAGTTATTATTCAATAGTAAAATATGAATGGGTTTGAAAAATTACTTATAGTGGTAATTTGCTTTATTATACTAACGGATCTCACGAGAATTTTGTTAAGTTTTGTGTGATTGAAGTTTTGAAGTTTTGGGTGAGATCACAATGGATGAAGGAATAAGGAGTAAGAAGAGCCTAAGATTCGGGATGCTATAGCACCCCTAGCTAATATCCAAAGAGTAACAAGCAACTAAGCTTGGGGATACCCTGATTGGCATCCCCTCTTTCTTCTAACAACCATGGGTATTTTACTTGGAACTATATTTTTATTCGTCACATATCATGAGTTTTGCTTGGAGTATCTTGTATCTTTGCTTGTTTTGCTTTTTATCCTTGCTGCACACACCTATTTGAGAGATCCAAAATTATGCTATGATTTGTTAGAATTGCTCTATATGCTTCACTTAAAAAAAATGAGCTATGAGATTGCTCTAGTGCTTCACTTATATCGTTTTGAGGACGGCGTGCTTTTACATGTTCGAAGAAATCCTCTGATGCTTCACTTAGATTATTTTTGGAGTTAGTAAATTTTGAAGAAATTCTCTCATGCTTCACTTATATTATTTTGAGAGATGAAACTTTTATGCTCATGATCTTCACTTAAATCTATTTGAGCTTATCAAAAGCAATGGCCATATATGAAACTAGTCCCACAGTGATAGATATTCAAGAGGGATATAATAAACACTTTCATGAAGATCATTGTAAAAATTAAATTGATTATTTCTAGTAGTTTTGAGACATGACAATAGTAATATGTGAGTTATGTTAGTGAGTAAATTATGCTTAGTAAGAATATTGATGTTAAGGTTTGTGATTCCCTATGCAAGCACGAAAGTCAACATTTGTGCTATGAAATTACATCCTACTTATGGTGCATTATTTGGTGTTAGTTATGCTTAGTTCTCTCTTATGTGAATTTTCCTTTCTTGGTTGATTGCTTCTCAATCTATTTGCTAGCATTTACTTGTACTAAGTAGAAATACAACTTGTGCATCCGAAATCCTTAAATCCAATTTTGCCATATAGTCCACCATACCTACCTATATGTGGTATTTCCTTGCCGTTCCAAGCAAATTTGTATGTGCCATCTCTATTTTTCAAAATAAATTTTCCTCTTATGTGTTGATACCGCTCATGAAACGGTGCGGGATGACTGTTATTTTCCATGCTAGATGTGTTATTCTCAAGATGAGTGTTTATTCACTTGTCATTGCACGAGAGTATGGCGGTAATAGGGATGCCCATTCCCAAAATGAAATGAAAATAAAAAAATATTACTTTATGTTGTCAAATAATAAATTCCTTGGAAAGTGTTGGTATCGAAGGCAACCGTGGATTCGGCTAGCCATGGAAAGTGAAAGTATGGTGGAAAAAGGAATATACATTATTTTCTGTTTGGGAACCTCTTATGATGTATCTTGCATGGAAAAGTATTGAAATCTCCCAGTCGTTTTCGTTGACAGGAAAGGCATGGCATCCAAAATATTTCCCTCTAACAATTTAAACCTTGAGCTCTGGCACCTCTACAAATCCCTACATCCCTCTGCGAAGGGCCTATCTATATACTTTATGCATTTTTTATTTTTATTTGAGTCTCCATCTTTCCTTATAAAGCACCAACTAGGGGATACTATGATCATACTTGAGCATTAGGTGTAGATAATATTTGAGTGTGTTTCATGAATAGATCAATGATTGTGCATGATGGGCTAGGGATAACTTGCTTTAGTGTTGATATTTTGAAAGGCATGGTTGATTGTTCATATGCTTGAGTATTAAAGTTTTCATGTCAAAACTAGACTATTGCTTTGAACCATATAAAAGTCCAAATGTCCATGCTACAAAGAAAATAATACTCCCTCCGTTCCATAATGTAGTGCACCCATGCTTTCCCAAATCTAAATTTGACCATGAATATGACCAACGAGACCGATTGCGGTGGGAGCAAAAACTATACCACTGAATTCGTATTTTCGACACGAATTCAATTTTATTAGTTTTACCCCCGCCGCAATTGGTCTCGTTTGTTAAATTCATGGTCAAAGTTCAAGCTCAAAAATCGAGGACGCACTAGATTATGGAATGGAGGGAGTATGTGCTGAACATGTTAGGCAACATTCCACATCAAAAAAATTGTTTTTATCATTTACCTACTCGAGGACAAGTAGGAATTAAGCTTGGGGATGCTGATACGTCTCCGACGTATCTATATTTTTATTGTTCCATGTTGTTATATTATAATTCTGGATGTTTTATAATCATTTTATAGCAACTTTATATCATTTTTGGGACTAACCTATTGACATAATGCCAAGTGCGAGTTGTTTTTCTTTGCTTGCTTTTACTTCATAGAAAAAATAGTACCAAACAAAGCCGAAACACCATGGAACTTTTTGGAGAATTGTTTTGGGCCAAAAGACACCATGTGGGCCAGAGAAGTGCAGGAGAAGAGGGTCGAGGGCGGAAGCACCCACCAGGGCGCGCCAGAGGCCCTTGGCACCCCCTGATGGGTGGTGCCCACCTCGGGACCTCCCTCCACGGACTATCAACTCTATAAATTCCCAAATATTCAGAAAAATCTAGAGGAGTTGACGAAAAACAATTCCAGCCACCACAAGTTCCAGAATCGCAAGATCCAATCTAACACCATCACGGAGGGGTTCATCTTCCTCATAGGTGCCTCTCCAATGATGCGTGAGTAGTCTACCATAGACCTACGTGTCTGTAGGCAGTAGCTAGATGGATTCCTCTCTCTCTCTCTCTCTCTTGATTCTAAATACAATGGTCTCTTGGAGATATATTTGATGTAATTACTTTTGTGGTGTGTTTGTTGGGATCTGATGAATTTTGAGTTCATGATTAGTTTCTATCCATGAATATTATTTGAGTCTTCTTTGATCTCTTATATGAATGATTACTTATAGCCTCGTATTTCTTCTTCGAATCTTTGGTTTACTTAGGCCAACTAGACCGATTTTTCTTTCCATGGGAAGAGGTGCTTTGTGATGGGTTCGATCTTGCGATGTTCTTTCCCAGTGATAGAAGGAGCAGCAAGGCACGCATGTATCGTTGCCATTAAGGATAACAAGATGGGGTATATTCCTACATGAATAGATCTTTTCTACATCATCTCACCATTCTTTTGCAATACTCTGTTTTTCCATGAACTTAATACACTAGATGCATGGTGGATAGCGGTCGATGTGTGGAGTAATAGAAGTAGCTGCAGAATCGTTTTGGTCTACTTGTCTTCGACGGGATGCCTATACAATGATCATTTCCTGGATATCGTCATGACTATTTGATCTTCTATCAATTGCCCAACAGTAAGTTGTTCACCCACCGTGTGCTATACTCATGAGACAAACCACTATTGAAACCTACGACCCCCTGGGTCTACTTTTACAATATATTGCTTTCCGATCTACTATTTTTCCGTTTTGTTTTTCAGATCTATTAATAAAAAAACCAGAAATACCTGCTGCACTTTTTATTTACTTCTCTTATTTTGTGTTCTTACGAGATCTATTTGCCTTACCTATTGCAATCTCATCTATCTTAGCATCATTGAGAGCTTGACAACCTCTCCTACGCGTCGGGTTGCAAGTATTTGTTAGTTGCGTGCAGGTGATGTTTACATAGTTGCTTGATCTTCCTGTACAGATTGATACCTTGGTTTCTTAACTGAGGGAAATACTTACCATCGATGTGCTGCATCATCCCTTCCTCTTTGGGGAAATACCGACACAATCTCAAGCCACGTCATGTTCTAGCATAGACTGGTGATCGAGATAAACCTTAGGTAACAAGTAATCAGTAGGGCGCATATTGATATATAGGTGTTTTGCTAGGCGAGTGGCATAAATACCACCATGGACCTTGCCCCTGGTCCAGTTACCATGCAGGCGATGCGCAACGATAGCTCCTAAGATGTATGTGTTACCGCCAAATAATGCGCGACGCAAAATAGCAAGGGTGGGGGCACTGAGACCGCCACCATACTCCATAACAATTAAGCATTTCCCTATAAATAAGCAAAGTAGTGCATGGCGGGAAAATGCAAGCTAGTAGCTCGGGCATTTGACATGGCCCTACGTTCACCCATAGTTAAAGTGAGGAGGAAGTTCTCGAATTCCTCCAATCTAGGCACATTTAATACCCCGTCAGACGGAATCAAGCATATTTTGCAGAACCTCGTGAATGGTATTTCAAAATGGTCGTCATATAAATCAAAGCGCACCATGGGGATATCGAGCCAATGCATAAAGTAGAAATTTTGGACAAAGGAGTTCGTAAGGAGATAGTATTTATCACACTGTCAACCCGACATTTGCAATGAATTGCATGAACTCTTGGTAGAAACCCGCTTAACTCATGAAAGGTGTATGTGGCCATTCACACGACCTAACATCCCTATTGTGAAAGATGTTGATGTCTCGGTCTTGGGTACTCTCAACAACTCGCTTGGAACTCCGGCTCGAAGAACTTCTCCTAAATATGTTCATTTTCCTAAGAGAAAATTTCTAAAAAAATTGGACCACAAAATTATGTCAACAAAACTTTGTAAGATTAATAGCAACTACTCATATAGATGCCTAGAGGCCATATCAAGCATTCAAACTACTTGGAACTCAAAGAGTTCAACATGCAAGCTCATTTCCAGTAGCACCAAGTGCAGCAAAATATAGAAAATATAAACCACTAAAGCAAAAACTAATTGGAGGAATGGGCGAGTCACATACCAAGGATTAATCCCTAAAAAGAGTTTTGGAAACGAAGTTTACAAGAAAGAGATCAAAAATCTTAGGTTTGGGTGCTAGAACACGAGAGTGAGATAGAGATAGACAGATAGAGAGAGCAACCATGAATTTTTTCTAGAGGAAGAAGAAGGAGTGGGCCGAAGAGATAAGTGAGGGGGTGCCGGTGGGGCCCCCAAGCCATCAGGGTGTGCCCAGGGGGTGGGCACACCCTATTGGCTTGGCACCAATAGGTGCACCCCCTTAGGTACTTTTAGCTCGAATTTTTTATAAATATTCTAGAAAAATTCTGGTAGGAATTTTGTGGCAATGAGAGAACTTCCATTTCTTGGGTCATTTTTATTGCACGTATAATTCAGAAAACAGGCTAATCATGGCATTTTATTTATTTAACTAAAAATAACAGAGAGTAAACTAGAATTGCAAAAGGTTGTGCTTACTAAATTCATCGACCACATGCCCCTCAAAAAGGATCCATTAATAAGGTTGATCAAGTCTTATTAACAAACCGTTTCCGATTGACATGAAACCTAAGAATCTTCGTATAACACTAGGTTACCTCAATGGGGATTTGCATCACAACAACAATAATAATATCATATTTCTTCTTGGCAGCAGGAAGAGGAATTTAAACTTCCACCAAAAGTGCTTGCAGCAACTTGCTCAATGGCATTAATATTATTCACCGAAGCTTGTTTGCTTGGGAAGTGCATTGTATGTTGTTTACCATTGACATTAAAAGTGACCTTGATTTTTTGCAATCACTAACAACCCGTGCATTATTTAGAAAAGTTCTTCCAAGGATAATCAACATGTTGACGTCCGCGGGCATCTCAAGAATAAGAAGGTTCGTTAAGATAGTAACATTTGCAACCACAACAGGGACAACCTCACAAGTTCCAATAGGTACATCAGTGGATTATCAACCATTTGCAAAGATACTTCACTGGGTGTGAGCTTATTCAAACAAGTCTTTTATATATGGAGAAATGCATAACATTAACATCGACTCCTAGATCACATAAATCAATTTTAACATAACTTCATTAAATGGAACAGGGTATTGTGGGTATACCCGGATCGCGCAACTTCTTAGGCACTCCGCCATCAAAGGAATAATTATCAAGCATGATGGAAATCTCTGTTTCAGGTATCTTTCTTTTATTAGTGATAATATCTTTCATGTAGTGAGCATACGCAGGGATTTTTAAGATGTCAGTCAAGCGAGTGTGCAAAAAGACAGGTCTAATCATTTTAGCAAAGCGCTCAAAATCGTCCCCACCTTACTCTTAGAAGGCTTGCAAGGAAAAAGCATGGGTTTCTGGACCCATGGTTCTCTTTCTTTACCATGTTTCTAGCAACTAAGTCTCTTATCATAACATTTATTGTTAGAAGTGGGTTATTGTGATCAACAACAGGTTCTATTTCTACATCATTGTCATTTTCCTTATCTTTATCTCGCGGAGCATCATCACGAACATTACCATTGTCATTATCACTAGGTGGATGTTCAACACCAGATTGTGTTTCAACATCATAAAGAGAAACATTATTATGACTCTCAATAGTTTTTTCTATAACAGCTTCACTAGAAGCATGCAAAGTCCTATCATCTTTCTTTTTATTTTCCTTTTTAGTTGGACTAGGTACATCCTCATTAATTCTCTAGGAATCATTTTCAATTGTTTTAGGATGACCTTGAGGATAAAGAGGTTCCCGAGTCATTCTGCCTCCTCTAGTCATTACTCCAACAACATGATCATTCATATGATCATTTATTTCAGCAAGAAAATCGTTTCGTGACTCAGAGACTTGGTCTAGTTGAGTGTAAACCATGGAAGCATGTTTACCTAGACCTTTAACATCATTAGCAATTCTAAACATCAAGTCACTCAAGCGATCTATCATTAGAGCATTACGTTGTAATTGATCCTTGACATAATTATTAAAATATTCTTGCTTAACAATATAATTATCAAATTCATCCATGCATTGACTAGGAGTCTTAGTGTAAGGAATATCGCTTTCATCAAAGCTACTGAGAGAATTTACCTCTACTACCTGTGTAGGGATATCGAGTTCATGTATTTCTTCAACCGGTGGTAAATTCTTGACATATTCAGATTTAATACCTTTTTGTTTCATAGTAATCTTGGCTTCTTGCATATCTTTTGGACCGAGGAATAAAATACCTCTCTTATTTTCAATAGGTTTTGACGGTGGTTCGGGAAGTGTCCAATCATTAGCAGTTTTTTAAAGTATCATTCGATAGTTCTTTAGCCTGCCCCATAGATTTTTCCCCGAAAACACAACCAGCACAACTATCTAGGTAGTCCATAGAGGCATCGGTTAGTCCATTATAAAAGAGGTCAAGTATTTCATTTTTCTTAAGATGATGATCAGGCAAAGCTCTTAGTGCTTAGATAAGCCTTCCCCAAGCTTTAGGGAGATTGTCTTCTTCAATTTGTACAAAGTTAAATATCTCCTGTAAAACAACTTGTTTCTTATGAGCAGGAAAACATTTTTCAGTAGAGTGATAGATCATATCCTGGGGGCTATGCACACAACCACGAGAAAGAGAAAGGAACCATTTATTAGCATCACCTTTTAATGTAAAAGTAGCGAATTTGCTCCTCACGAGTAAACAAAGTGGCAATATCATGTAGTTTGGTAATGTGTGCAACAACAGTTGCAGTTTAACCATGGAAAGGATCAGATTCTACTATAGTGATTAACTTAGTATCAACAGAGAATTCATAATCCTTATCGGTAACACATATAGGAGAAGTAGCAAATTAAGGATTATGTTTCATTTTCTCCATCATAGATTTTTCTTTTAGTTTGCATAGCAATTTCTTAAAATCATCTCTATCATTGCAAGCAATAAAATATCTAGCTATCTCCCCATCCATAACATAACCCTCGGGTACATCAGGAATATGATATCTATTCGGAGAGCTAGGCGTAATAGGTGAATCAAAGTGTTCATCAATTTCAGCATCCCCAAGTTCTCTAGCTTTATCAATATGATCATCATGTAATTCATTCAGTGGCACAGTTTTAGTTTCATCAAGCATAGCAGTAGTATCATCATTAATTTCGGAAGTAGCATCATCAAGTACTTATGACCTAGAATGAGTAGAAATTGGTGGTGTCATAAGCCGATTCAAAACATTCGGTGAATCAAAAGGAGAGCTAAATGGCAGATCTTTACCTCCCCTAGTCTTAGAGGGTATGATCTTGGTTCGAGTATCTTTCAGATCCTTCATAGTGACAATTGTATAACCTTGGCAAACACAATAAATAGATCTATGCTCCCCGGCAACGGTGCCAAAAACAGACTTGATAACCCACAAGTATAGGGGATCGTAACAGTATTCGAGGGAAGTATTTCACTCAAATTTGTTGATTCGAAACAAGGGGAGCCAGAGAATATTTATTGGTCTTGGCATTTGAGTTGTCAGTTCAACCACACCTAGGATATCTCTATGTCGCAAAAGTTTTAGTAGCATATCAAAATAGCAGTACTAAAGGTAGCAGTAACAACAACACTTTTGTAGTTATAGTAACAACGGTAGTAACAATAGTAACTTAGCAAGATTTTGTACGTAAAAGCGTAGGCCATTGATCGGTGATGAATAATGACTTTTATGACATAAATCATGTAACAGTTACACACTAGAGCGACACGGAACTAGCTCCAATTCATCAATGTAGGTATGTATCATGTATATAGTCATACGTGCTTGCAATCAGAACTTTGATGACATCTTTTGTCCTCCCCTCCTGTGGCAGCAGGGTCCATAAGGAAATCTAAGGGATATTAAGGCCTCCTTTTAATAGAGATCTGGAACAAAGGATTAACACATGGTGAATACATGAACTCCTCAAATTACGACAATCACCGGAAATAATCCCAATTATTGTCACCCAGGGGTATGAGGATCATGACATGTAATAGGTGCATACAACTTGCAAGATGGGATCTAAAACACTCTCATATTCATGAAAACATAATAGGTTCAGATATGAAATCATGGCACCCGGACCCTAGTGACAAGCATTAAGCACAACAAAGTCATAACAACATCAATCTCACAACATAATCGATACTAGGAATCAAGCCCTATCAATATAAGTCGATTACATGATCAATCTCATCAAATACCATCACCGTCCGTCAAGACTACAAACTAGATACTCACTCCCGATGGTGGGCATCATGATGGTGTTGATGAAGAAGGTTTGGTGATGACGAGGCGACCAATCCCCCTCTCCGGAGCCCCAAACAGACTCGAGATCAGCCCTCCCGAGGAAGAACAGGAGGAGGAGGCGATTCTTTCTTGTGAAACGCAATGAAAAGTTCTCTCATATTTCTTTTCTCTGGAATTGGGAATTTATAGGACTATAATTAGGGTTGGAGGAGCCACGAGGTGGCCCCAAGCGAATAGGGCGTAGCCGGGTGGGGGTGGCTGCACCCTCTTGGCTTGGCACCAACAGGTGGCCCCCCTATGGCGCGTTTTCGCTCCAATAATTTTCATACTCTCTAGAAAAAATCGACAACATATTTCATTAAATTTCGAGAACTTTTATTTCTGCACAAGAACAACACCAAGGGTAGTTCTGCTGAAAACAACGTCAGTCCAGGTCAGTTTCATTCAAATCATGCAAATTAGAGTCCAAAACAAGAGCAAAAGTGTTTGGAAAAGTAGATACGTTTGAGACGTATCAAGAACCAAGGTTATAGATATTGGGGAACGTAGCATGGGAAACAAAAAATTTCCTACGCACACACAAGATCTATCCATGGTGATGAGCATCTACGAGAGGTTGAGTGGATGTGCATACCCTTGTAGATCGCTAAGTGGGAAGCATTAAGAAATGCGGTTGATGTAGTCAAACGTCTTCGTGATCCAAATCGCCGAGCGTCCCGTGATCGCATTGTTCGGGAACGTCGCATGGGAAACAAAAAATTTCCTACGCACACGTAGATCTATCCATGGTAATGAGCATCTACGAGAGGGAGAGTGGATCTACGTACCCTTGTAGATCGCTAAGCGGGAAGCGTTAAGAAACGTGGTTGGTGTAGTCGAACATCTTCGCGATCCAAATCGCCTACGTCCGGCGATCACATCATGATCCGTCTCGCGATCCAATCACGATCCGTCTCGCGAACTCATCACGATCTGTCCCGCGATCTCATCACTATCTGTCCCACGATCTCATCACGATCCGTCCTGTGAACTCATCACCATCCGTCCCGCGAACTCATCATGAACCGTCTCGCGATCTTGACCACGGTCCTTCCGATCTAGCGCCGAACGGACGACACCTCCTCGTTCAGCACACGTGCAGCTTGATGACGATCTCCACCGTCTAGATCCAGCAAGAGGAAGTGGAGACGAAGAAGAGTTCACCGGCAGCGTGACGGTGCTCCAGCGATGGTGGTGGAGCAATTCCGGCAGGGCTTCGCCTAAGCACTGCGGAAATCCGATCTAGAGGAGCACCGGTTAAACGGGTAGCACGTGGCCGTAAAATCTAGTGCAAAACACCCAATACCACTAGTATATATAGGAGGGAGGGAGGAGGAGGGCTGGCGCAAGGCCAAGGCCCCATAGGAGTCGGCCGAACCTATTAGGATTGGAGGACTCTCCTCCAATCCTAGTAGGACTAGGATTCCTCCTTTTTTTTCCTTTTTCCACCTTTTCCTATTTGATTTTCTTCTCCAGCCACATGGGCCTTGTGTGGGAGTTTCCAGCAGCCCACTAAGGGCTGATATTCACTCTCCCACAGCCCATGAAGCCTCTTGGGTCGAAATACCCCTCCCGGAGGTCTCCCGGTACACTACCGATGAGCCCGAAACTTTTCCAGCGACCAAAATAGGACTTCCTGTATATGAATATTTACCTCTGGACCATTCTGGAGCTCCTCGTGATGTCCGGGATCTCATCCGGAACTCTGAACAACCTTCGGTCACCACCATACATAACTCTATACTACCGAAACGTCACCAAACCTTAAGTGTGCAGACCCTGCGGGTTCGAGAACTATGTAGACATGACCGAGACACCTCTATGGTCAATAACCAATAGAGAGACCTGGATGTCCATATTGGTTCCTACATATTCTACGAAGATCTTTATCGGTCGAACCTCTATGTCAAGGATTCAGTTAATCCCGTATGATGTTCCCTTTGTTCTTCGGTCTGTTACTTGCCCGAGATTCGATCGTCGGTATCTCCATACCTAGTTCAACCTCGTTACTGACAAGTCTCTTTACTCATTTCGTAATACAAGATCCTGTGACTAACACTCAGTCACATTGCTTGCAAGGCTTGTTGTGATGTTGTATTACCGAGTGGGCCCTGAGATACCTCTCCGTCACACGGAGTAACAAATCCCAGTCTTGATCCATGCCAACTCAACAGACACCCTCGGAGATACCTGTAGAGTACCTTTATAGTCACCCAGTTACGTTGCGATGTTTGATACACACAAGGCACTCCTTCGGTGTTAGTGAGTTGCATGATCTCATGGTCATAGGAACATATACTTGACATGCAGAAAACAGTAGCAATAAACTGACACGATCATATGCTACATTTGTAGTTTGGGTCTTGTCCATCACACCATTCTCCTAATGATGTGATCCCGTTATCAAATGACATCTCATGTCCATGGCTAGGAAACCTTAACCATCTTTGATCGACGAGCTAGTCCATTAGAGGCATACTAGGGACATGTTTTGTCTATGTATACACACGGAGTAACAAATCCCTGTCTTGATCCAGCAAGAGGGAGCGGAGAGGTAGATGAGTTCCCCAGTAGCGAGACAGCGTGGCGGCGATGGTGGTGGAACTATTCCGGTAGGGGTTCGCCTAAGCACCACCGAACTAGACTAGAGGAGAAAACCGATCTAGATGAAGTAGAGGGAGCACATGACAATTAGGGTTAGCTTTCTTATCTAAATCCTCTAGTATATATATAGGAGGGAGGGAGGGGAGTAAGCAGCCTCAAACTCTCAAGAGTTGGCCGAAATTGGAGGTGGAGGAGTCCTACTCTAATCCTATTAGGAGTAGGATTCCTCCTTTCCACTTGGAAACTCTTTCCACCTCTCCATCTTTGTATTTTTTTCCTTCTCAAACCTCATAGGATTTAGTGGAGGCTTCAGAAGCCCACTATGGGCTGTTTTGTCTCCTCTCACAGCCCATGAGGCCCCTCGGGGCGTGACACCCCTCCCGATGATCCCCCGGTACCCTCCTGGCACTCCCGGTACACTACCGATGCGCTCGAAACTTTTCCGGTGACCCAAACAGGACTGCCTATATATAAATCTTTACCTCAGGACCATTCCAGAGCTCCTCGTGACATCCAGGATCTCATCCGGGACTCCCAACAACCTTCGGCCACCACCATACATAACTCTATACTACCGAAACGTCACCGAACCTTAAGTGTGCAGACCGTGCGGGTTCGAGAACTATGTAGACATAACCGAGACGCCTCTATGGTCAATAACCAATAGTGGTACCTAGATGCCCATATTTGTTCCTACATATTCTACGAAGATCCTTATCGGTCAAACCTCTATGTACGTGATTCAATTAATCTCGTATGCTATTCCCATTGTTCTTTGGTATATTACTTGCCCGAGATTCGATCGTTGGTATCTCTATACCTAGTTCAATCTCATTACCAACAAGTCTCTTTACTCATTCCGTAATACAAGATCCCGTGGCTAGCACTTTAATCACTTTGCTTGCAAGGCTTTTTGTGATGTTGTATTACCGAGTGGGCCCTGAGATACCTCTCCGTCACACGAAGTAACAAATCCCAGTCTTGAGATACCTCATCAAAGTGTATATTCCAACTCCGAGATGCTTGCTCCAGTCCTTAGATGGATTGCTGGAGCTCGCACACCTTTTAGCATCCTTAGGACTGACAAAACCATCTGGTTGTATCACATACAACCTTTCCTCAAGTAAACCATTAAGGAAACGATGTTTTGACATCCATCTGCCAGATTTCATAATTGAAAAATGCACCAACTGCTAACATAATTCCAACAGACTTTAGCATCGCTACGAGTGAGAAAGTCTCATCGTAGTTAACTCCTTGAACTTGCCGGAAACTTCTTTGCGACAAGTCGAGCTTTATAAATGGTGTCATTTACCATTTGCGTCTGTCTTCATTTTAAAAGTCCATTTGTACTCAGCGACTTGCCGTCCAACGAGCAAGTCTACCAAAGTCTACACTTGGTTTTCATACATGGATCCTTTCTTGGATTTCATGGCCTCTAACCATTTGTCGGAATCCGGGCCCATCATCGCTTCTACATAGCTCGTAGGCTCATTGTTGTCCAACAAAATGACCTCCAAGACAGGGTTGTTGTACCGATCAGGAGCAGTACACATCCTTGTCGACCTACGAGGTTCGATAGTAACTTGATCCGAAGCTTCATGATCATCATCATTTACTTCCTCTTCAACTGACGTAGGTTCCACAGAAACATCTTTCTGCGCTGCGCTACTCTCTGGTTGAAACAAAGGTCCAACAACCTCATCAAGTTCTATCTTCCTCCCACTCAATTCTTTCGAGAGAAACCTTTTCTCGGGAAAGGACCCGTTTCAGCAACAAACACTTTATGCTTGGATCTGAGATAGAAGGTTCACCCAACTGTTCTTAGGGTATTCTATGAAGATGCATTTGTCCGCTTTGGGTTTGAGCTCATTAGGTGAAAACATTTTTCCACACAAGCGTCGCAGCCTCAAATATTCAGAAATGATAGCTTAGGTTTCTACCAAACCATAATTCACACTGTGTCAGCTCAACGGATTTAGATGGTGCCGTATTTAAAGTGAATGCAGTTGTCTCTAATGCATAACCCCAAAACTATAGTAGTAAAACGACAAGAGACATCATAACCCGCACTATATCCAATAGAGCACGACTATGACGTTCGGACACACCATCACACTATGGTGTTCCAGGCGGCGTGAGTAATGAAACAATTTTCACATTGTCTAAAGTTGTATGCCAAACCCGTAACTCAGATATTTACCTTCACGATCATATCGTAGACATTTTTTATCTTCTTGTCACGATGATCTTAAACTTCACTCTGAATTAGCTTGAACCTTTCAAACGATTCAGACTTGTGTTTCATTAAGTAAATATACACTATATCTACTCAAATCATCAGTGAAGGTAAGAAAATAACGATATCCACCGCACGCTACAAGACTCATTGGATTGCATACATCAACATGTATCATTTCCAATAAATCACTTGCCCGTTCCATCCATCTGGAAATGGAGTCCTTAGTCATCTGGCCAAAGAGGCATGGTTCGCATGTCTCAACCGATTCGAAATCAAATGAGTCCAAATATCCATCAGCATGGAGTTTCTTCATGCACTTTATACCAATATGACATTTAGCGGCAGTGCCACAAGTATGTGGTACTATCATTTATTAACTTTGTATCTTTTGGCTTCAATGTTATGAACATGTGTATTACTACGATCAAGATTCAACAAACCATTCTCACTGGGTGCATGACCATTGAAGGTATTATTCATGTAAACAGAATAACCATTATTCTCTAACTTAAAATGAATAACCGTGTTGCAATAAACACGATCTAATCATGTTCATGCTCAATGCAAAACACCAAATAACATTTATTTAGGTTTGTCACCAATCCCGAAGGTAGAGAGAGCGTGTGATGTTGATCACATCAACCTTGGAAACATTTCCAACACACATCGTCGCCTCACCCTTAGCTAGTTCTCCGTTTATTCCGTAGCTTTTATTTCGAGTTACTAACATTTAGCAACCGAACCGGTATCCAATACCCAGGTGCTACTAGGAGTACTAGCAAGGCACACATCAATAACACATATATCAAATATACTTTTATTGACGTTGCCAGCCTTCTTATCTACCAAGCATCTAGGGTTGTTCCGCCTCAGCGACCGCTCTCCTCATAATCGAAGCACTTAGTCTCGGGTTTGGGTTCAACTTTGGGTTGCTTCACCGGAGGAGCAACTAACTTGCTATCCATGAACTTTCCCTCCTTGCCCTTGCCCTTCTCGAAACTAGTGGTTTTACTAACCATCAACACTTGATGCTCCTTCTTGATTTCTACCGCCGCGGTGTCAAACATCGCGATCAGCTCAGGGATCATTATTTCTATCCCTGGCGTTTATAGTTCATCACCAAGTTCTAGTAGCTTAGTGTCAATGACTTGGAGAACAATATCAATCACTATCTTATCTGGAAGATCAACTCCCACTCGATTCAAGCGATTGCAGCACCCAGACAATCTGAGCACATGCTCAACGATTGATCTATTCTCTTTCATCTTGCAGGCAAAGAATCTTGTTGGAGATCTCATATCTCACAATACAGGCACGAGCCTAAGATCCTAATTCCAGCTCTTAGAACATCTCATATGTTCCGTGACTTTCAAAATGTTTCGGAGCCTCAATTGTAAGCCGTAATGCAAGACGCACTAAACTATCAAGTAGTCATCAGAACGTGCTTGTCAGATGTTCACAACATCTACAGACGACGCTAGAGGGGTTGGCGCACCGAGCGGTGCATTAAGGACATAAGCCTTCTGTGCAGCAATGAGGACATTCCTCAGATCACAGAGCCAGTCCGCAATATTGCTACCATCATCTTTCAACTCTATTTCTCTAGGAACATATAAAAATTCAAGGGAGCTACAGCGCGAGCAAGTAATCTACAACATAATTTGCAAAGACACTACTAACTATGTTCATGATAATGAGTTCAATTAATCATATTACTTAAGAACTCCCACTCAAATTGACATCCCTCCGGTCATCCGAGTGATACATGATCCAAATTCACCAACTC
This sequence comes from Hordeum marinum, assembly GCA_022496015.1. Lineage (NCBI taxonomy): Eukaryota > Viridiplantae > Streptophyta > Magnoliopsida > Poales > Poaceae > Hordeum > Hordeum marinum. The sequence continues at coordinate 210,376,305 of CM039672.1, read as the reverse complement.
AAGTCCGATCATCATGTGAGTTGAGGTGGTTACAATGGTGAACATCATCATGTTGATCATATCTACTATATGACTCATGTTCGACCTTTCGGTCTCTTGTGTTCCGAGGCCATGTCTGTACATGCTAGACTCGTCAAGTTTAACCCGAGTGTTCCGCATGTGCAACACTGGCTTGCACCCGTTGTATGTGAACGTAGAGTCTATCACACCCGATCATCGTGGTGTCTCAACACGACGAACTTTCGCAACGGTGCACACTCGGGGAGAACACAATTCATCTTGAAATTTGAATGAGGGATCACCTTATAATTCTACCGTCGTCCTAAGTAAAACAAGGTGCATAAAAGGACTAACATCACATGCAAATCATAAGTGACATGATATGGCCATGAACTTGTGCTTTTGATCTCCATCTTGAAAGCACCGGCATGATCTCCATCGTCACTGGCAAGACACCATGATCTCCATCATCTTGATCGCCATCAATGTGTCGCCATCGGGGTTGTCGCGCCCAGCATGCTTCTACTACTATTGCTATCGTTTAGCGATAAAGTAAAGCATTACATAGTGCTTAATGATTGACACGCAGGTCATACAATAATTAAAGACAACCCTATGGCTCCTGTCGGTTGCCGTACTCATCGACATGCAAGTCGTGATAATCTATACATCACATGATCATCTCATACATCACATATATCACATCATGTAATTGGCCATATCACATCACCACATACCCTGCAAAAACAAGTTAGACGTCCTCTAATTGTTGTTGCATGTTTTACGTGGCTGCTACGGGTATCTAGCAAGAACAATTCTCATCTACGCAAAACCACAACGGTGATACATCAGTTGCTTTTCAACCTTCTCAAGGACCGCCTTTGTCGAATCCGATCCAACTAAAGTGAGAGAAACTGGCACCCGCAAGCCATCTATGCAACAAGTTGCGGTCGAGGGAACCGGTCTCTCGTAAGCGTACGAGTAATGTTGGTCCGGGCCGCTTCATCTCACAATACCGCCGAACCAAAATTCAACCAAGGGAGGAAGCAATCTAAGCATCAACGCCCACAAACCTTTTGTGTTCTACTAGAGATCTCATCTACACATAGACCTAGCTCTAATACCACTGTTGGGGAACATCGCATGTGAAATAAAAAAAATCCTACGCACACGCAGATCTATCCATGGTGATGAGCATCTACGAGAGGGAGAGTGGATCTACGTACCCTTGTAGATCGCTAAGCGGGAAGCGTTAAGAAACACGGTTGGTGTAGTCAAACATCTTCGCGATCCAAATCGCCGAGCGTCCCGCGATCATATCACGATTCGTCTCGCGATCCATTCACGATCCGTCCCGTGAACTCATTACGATCCGTCCCACGATCTCATCACGATCCGTCCCGCGATCTCATCACGATCCGTCCTGTGAACTCATCACAACCCGTCACGCGAACTCATCACGAACCGTCTCACGATCTTGATCACGGTCCTTCCGATCTAGCGCCGAACGGATGGCACCTCCGCGTTCAGCACATGTGCATCTTGATGACGATCTCCACCATCTTGATCCAGCAAGAGGAAGTGGAGAGGAAGAAGAGTTCACCGACAGCGTGACGGCGCTCCGGCGATGGTGGTGGAGCAATTCCGGCAGGGCTTCGCCTAAGCACTGCGGAAATCCGATCTAGAGGAGCACCGGTGGAACGGGTAGCACGTGGCCGTAAAATCTAGTGCAAAACACCCAATACCACCAGTATATATAGGAGGGAGGGAGGAGGAGGGCTGGCGCAAGGCCAAGGCCAATCCTAGTAGGACTAGGATTCCTCCCTTTTTTTTCCTTTTCCACCTTTTCCTATTTGGTTTTCTTCTCCAGCCTCATGGGCCTTGGGTGGGAGTTTCCACCTGCCCACTAAGGGCTGATATTCACTCTCCCACGGTCCATGAAGCCTCTTGGGTCGAAATACCCCTCCCGGAGGTCTCCCGGTACACTCCCGGCACTCCCGGTACACTACCGATGAGCCCGAAACTTTTCCGGCAACCAAAATAGGACTTCCTATATATGAATCTTTACGTCCGGACCATTCCGGAGCTCCCCGTGACGTCCGGGATCTCATACGGGACTCCGAACAACCTTCGGTCACCACCATACATAACTCTATACTACCGAAATGTCACCAAACCTTAAGTGTGCAGACCCTGCGGGTTCGAGAACTATGTAGACATGACCGAGACACCTCTACGGTCAATAACCAATAGAGGGACCTAGATGTCCATATTGGTTCCTTCATATTCTACAAAGATTTTATCGGTCGAACCTCTATGTCAAGGATTCAGTTAATCTCGTATGATGTTCCCTTTGTTCTTCGGTATGTTACTTGCCCGAGATTCGATCGTCGGTATCTCCATACCTAGTTCAACCTCGTTACCGGCAAGTCTCTTTACTCGTTTCGTAATACAAGATCCCGTGACTAACACTTAGTCACATTGCTTGCAAGGCTTGTTGTGATGTTGTATTACTGAGTGGGCCGTGAGATACCTCTCCGTCACACGGAGTAACAAATCCCAGTCTTGATCCATGCCAACTCAACAGACACCCTCGGAGATACCTGTAGAGTACCTTTATAGTCACCCAGTTACGTTGCGACGTTTGATCCACACAAGGCACTCCTCTGGTGTCATTGAGTTGCATGATCTCATGGTCATAGGAACATATACTTGACATGCAGAAAACATTAGCAATAAACTGACACGATCATATGCTACGTTTGTAGTTTGGGTCTTGTCCATCACACCATTCTCCTAATGATGTGATCTCGTTATCAAATGACATCTCATGTCCATGGCTAGGAAACCTTAACCATCTTTGATCAACAAGCTAGTCCATTAGAGGCATACTAGGGACATGGTTTTGTCTATGTATCCACACATGCATCTAAGTCGTCGATCAATACAATTATAGCATGGATAATAAACGATTATCATGAACAAGGAAATATGATAATAACTAATTTATTATTGCCTCTAGGGCATATTTCCAACACCCATCAAGATCCATCTTGCGATCCGATCACGGTCCGTCCCGCGATCCTATTATGATCTGTCCCACGATGAAATCACGAATCGTCTCGCGATCTTGATCATGGTCCTTCCGATCTAGCACCGAACGGACGGCACCTCCGCGTTCAGCACACATACAACTTGATGACGATCTCTGCCTCCTTGGTCTAGCAAGAGGGAGAAAAGAGGTAGATGAGTTCCCCAGTAGCGAGACGGCATGGCGGCGATGGTGGTGGAACTATTTCGGTAGGGCTTCGCCTAAGCACCGCCGAACTAGACTAGAGGAGAAAACCGATCTAGATGAAGTAGAGGGAGCACGTGACAATTAGGGTTAGCATTCTTCTCTAAATCCTCTAGTATATATAGGAGGGAGGGAGGGGAGTAAGCAGCCTCAAACTCTCAAGAGTTGGCCGAAATTTGAGGTGGAGGAGTCCTACTCTAATCCTATTAGGAGTAGGATTCCTCCTTTCCACTTGGAAACTCTTTCCACCTCTCCATCTTTGTATTTTTTTCCTTCTCAAACCTCATGGGATTTAGTGGAGGCTTCAGCAAGCCCACTATGGGCTGTTTGTTATCTTCTCACAGCCCATGAGGCCCCTCAGGGCGTGATACCCCTCCCGATGATCCCCCGGTACCCTCCCGACACTCCCGGTACACTACCGATGCGCCCGAAACTTTTCCTGTGACGAAAACAAGACTGGCTATATATCAATCTTTACCTCAGGACCATTCCAGAGCTCCTCGTGACGTCCAGGATCACATACAACCTTTCGTCAAGTAAACCGTTAAGGAAACGATGTTTTGACATCCATCTGCCAGATTTCATAACTGAAAAATGCACCAACTGCTAACATAATTCCAACAGGCTTTAGCATCACTATGGGTGAGAAAGTCTCATCATAGTCAACTCCTTGAACTTGTCAGAAACTTCTTTGCGACAATTTGAGCTTTATAAATGGTGACATTTACCATCAGCGTCTGTCTTTTTCTTAAAGGTCCAACTGTACTCAACGACCTGCCGTTCAACGGGAAAGTCTAGCAAAGTCCATACTTGGTTTTCATACATGGATTCTTTCTCGGATTTCATGGCCTCTAACCATTTGTTGGAATCCGGGCCCTTCATCGCTTTTTCATAGTTTGTAGGTTCATCGTTGTCCAACAACATGACCTCCAAGACAGGGTTGCCGTACCACTCAGGAGCAGTATGCGTCCTTGTCGACCTACGAGATTTGATAGTAACGTGATCCGAAGCTTCATGATCATCATCATTAACTTCCTCTTCAACTGATGTAGGTTCCACAAAAACATCTTTTTGCGCTGCGCTACTCTCTGGTTGAAACAAAGGTCCAACAACCTCATCAAGTTCTATCTTCCTCCCACTCAATTCTTTCGAGAGAAATGCTTTCTCATGACAAGCACATTTAAGTCTAAACCACTTCCTATGCATAGGGATTTTTTGAGCAAACAATTTATGGGAGCAAGACTCATCTAGCATAGGAAGGGAAAACAAGCATATCTTCAAGAATTTGAACACATAGAGAGGAAACTTGATATTATTGCAATTCCTATAAGCATATGTTCCTCCCTCATAATAATTTTCAGTAGCATCATGAAGAAATTACACAATATAACCATCACATACAACACTCTTTTCATGATGCACGAGCATAGAGAATTTATTACTCTTTATGGCATACATGTCAACATAATAATCATCATAGATAGCACCTTTATTGTCATAGTCAATTGAAACCTCTTCCAAAATAGTGGATGTATCTCTAAATAAAGTCATGACCTCTCCAAATCCACTTTCACCAATATTGTAATAAGATTCAACATCCTCCAAAATAGTTGGATCACTACTACCTAGAGTTGACACTCTTCCAAACCCACTTTCATCAATTTAATCATCATAAATAGGAGGCATGCTATCATCATAATAAATTTTCTTATCGAAAGTAGAAGGAATCAAAGAATCATATTCATTAAGAAAATCATCCCCAAGCTTAGGACAAGCATTATTTCCAAAAATTAAATCTTCAAACATATCATACTCATCAAACATAGCATCCCCAAGCTTGTGGTTTTGCATATCATCACAATCATTCTTATCAATAGCATGAATGGCACCAATAGTATAGCAAACATTATTATCATATTCTTCCAAGCAAGTTCTAAAAAGATTCTCAAGATCATAAGGGACATCATTGCCTTCCCAATCATAATCATTACAACAAGTAGTAGGTATCACAAAATCATACTCAGTATCATCATCCTCCATCAACATATTTGATTCACTTTCATGAGGCACAATGGTGATAGGAGCAGCATTATTTGGGAGAGATACCTTTTTACCTCCATTCTTTCTTCTTTTCTTCTTCACCACATTGTGTGTGGGTTTAATTAATTTTTTCAAGCTTCTTGTTGAAGAGATTGATTGGATGGGAAGCTCCTCCTCGTTACCTTATTCATCATAATAAACACTAGGAGGGTATTGGGAAATATTTTCCCTTTCATTAGTACTCTCTTCATATTCTATTTGTTTTCTTGTTTTTAGATATTTGGCAATATAAGGATTCTCAATGCAATTTACCGCACAAAACATATAAATTTCCTCTAGATCAAAATTAAGAAATCTCTCGGGATTTGGAAAACCCTTAGTTATACGTTTCATTTCTTCATACCACCAAAGAAGACTAAGCTCTTTATGATGCTCAAGGGTAATCAAGTTGTCATAATGTTTGGACACGATTTGATCATGAAATAATTTGCATTGGATATTTAAATGACCACGTTCATTGGAAAGTTCACAAGGATGGCGAAAGAAATTACATCTTTCAGCACAATCATCTGGCCTCTCTTGCAACTTTTTTGTTTCTAAATATTTATGCTTCTTACAAAATCTATCTTCCCTTTTTGGTGTGCATTTACACTCCCAATTCATTCCGCAAAAATTGACATGCTTATAAGAAACATTTTTGTCATGACTTGTGCAATCATCATTAACATTTTGGATAATCAAAGAATTCATGCTAACAACATTGCAATCATGCTCATCATTCAAATATTTTGTGGTAAACATTTTATTGACTTCTTCTAACAATTGAGCACAATTTTCTGACCCATCATTTTCAAGAAAGATATTATAAAGATGATCAATAATATGATGGAACCTCAATTCCATTTTTTCTAGTTTTCTTTAATAAACCAAACTAGTGATAAAAAAATAAACTAAAAGATTCGATTGCAAGATCTAAAGATATACCTTCATGCACTCACCTCCCCGGCAATGGCGCCAGAAAAGAGCTTGATGTCTACTACGCAACTTTATTCTTGTAGACACATGTTGGGCCTCCAAGCGCAGAGTTTTGTAGGACAGTAGCAATTTTCCCTCAAGTGGATGACCTAAGGTTATCAATCTGTGAGAGGTGTAGGATGAAGATGGTCTCTCTCAAACAACCCTGCAACCAAATACAAGAAATCTCTTGTGTCCCCAACACACCCAATACAATGGCAAATTGTATAGGTGCACTAGTTCGTCGAAGAGATGGTGATAAAATTGTAATATGGATGGTAGAAATATATTTTTATAATCTAAAAAAATAAAACAGCAAGGTAGCAAATAGTAAACGGGCACAAAAACGGTATTGCAATGCTTGAAAACAAGGCCTAGGGTCCGTACTTTCTCTAGTGCAATTTCTCAACAGTGCTAACATAGTTGGATCATATGACCACCCCTCAAAGTGCGATAAAGAATCACTCCCGAGTTCCTATTAGCACAGAATAAAAGATAGAAATTGTTTGTAGGGTATGAAACCACCTCAAAGCTATTCTTTCCGTTCGATCTATCCTAGAGTTCATACTAGAATAACGCAAGCTATTCTTTCCGATCGATCTACTCAAGAGTTCGTACTATAATAACACCAAAGAAAATTCATATTCATAATACTCAATCCACACAAATAACTACAAGGGATCCCCAAAGTTTCTATCGGAGAAAAGATAATAAAAACGTGCATCAACCCTATGCATAGATTACCCCAATTATCACTGCGGGAATCCGCAAGTTGAGTGCCATAACGTATATCAAGTGAACCAATAAGATACCCTAATGTCACCTCAAGTATTCATACCATAAGACATACATCATGTGTTCCCAAATCTGAACATTCAATCCGACATAACAAAACTTCAAAGGGTAAAGATTCAATTCATCACAATAAGAGCATAAAGGAGAGAAACATTATATGATCCATCTATATTAACAAAGCCCGTGATATAGATCACGAGAGAGAGAGAGAGATTAAACACATAGCTACTGGTACAAACCCTCAACCCCGAGGGTGGACTACTCCCTCCTCATCGTGGTGGCCGTCAGGATGATGAAGATGGGCACCGGAGGCGATCCCCCCAGTGCCGGAATGGGGTCTAGATTGGTTTTTGGTGGCTACAGAGCCTTGCAGCGGTGGAACTTCTGATCTAGCGCTGCCCCGAAGGGTTTCGGAATATTTGGGAATTTATAGTGCAAAGAGGGGGGGTGCGGGAGGCCACCGAGGTGGGCACAACCCACTTGGGCGCGAGGGGGCCCTGGCGCGCCCTGGCGGGTTGTGCTCCCCTCGGGGCACCCCCCAGGTGAAGCTCTGGCCCATTGGGTTTCTTCTGGTCCAAAAAAATCTCCAAAAAGTTTCGTGGTGTTTGGACTCCGTTTGATATTGATTTCTTGCGATGTAAAAAACAAGCAAAAAATAGCAATCGACACTGGGCACTGGGTCAATAGGTTAGTCCCAAAAAATGATATAAAGTTGCTCTAAAATGATTGTAAAACATCCAACAATGATAAAATAACAGCATGAATACTTCATAAACTATAGATACGTTGGAGATGTATCACATAACCCCAAAAAGATAGTGGCAAAACGATAAGAGACATCATAGTACGCACCATATCCAATAGAGCACCACCATGACGTTCAGACACACCATCACACTATGGTGTTCCAGGTGGCGTGAGTTATGAAATAACTTTCACATTGTCTTAAGTTGGATACCAAACTCGTAACTCGAATATTCACCTCCACGATCATATCGTAGACATTTATATCTTCTTGTCATGATGATCTTAAACTTCACTCTGAATTTGTTTGAACTTTTCAAATGTTTCAGACTTGTCTTTCATTAAGTAAATATACTCATATATACTCAAATCATCAGTGAAGGTAAGAAAATAACAATATCCACTGCACGCCTCAACACTCATTGGACCGCATACATCAACATGTATTATTTTCGATAAGTTACTAGCCCGCTCCATCATACCGAAAACGAGGTCTTTAGTCATCTTGCCCAAGAGGCATGGTACGCATGTCTCAACCGATTCAAAATCGAATGAGTCCAAAGATCCATCAGCATGGAGTTTCTTCATGTGATTTATACCAATATGACATTTAGCTGCACTACCAAAAGTATGTGGTACTATCATTATTAGCTTTGTATCTTTTGGCATCAATGTTATGAACATGTGTATTACTACGATCAAGATTCAATAAACCATTCTCACTGGGTGTATGACCATTGAAGGTATTATTCATGTAAACAGAATAACCATTATTCTCTAACTTAAATGAATAACCGTCTTGCAATAAACATGATCTAATCACGTTCATTCTCAACGCAAACACCAAATAAATTTTATTTAGGTTCATCACTAATCCCGAGGGTAGAGAGAGCGTGCGATGGTGATCACATCAACCTTGGAACACACATCGTCACCTCACCCTTAGCTAGCCGCCGTTTATTCTGTAGCTTTTATTTTGAGTTACTAACCTTTAGCAACCGAACCGGTATCCAATACCCAGGTGCTACTAGGAGTACTAGCAAGGTACACATCAATAACATGTATATCAAATATACTTATGTTGATGTTGCCAGCCTTCTTATCTACCAAGTATCTAGGGTTTTTCCGCTTCAGTGACCGTTCTCCTCATAATAGAAGCACTTAGTCTCGGGTTTGGGTTCAACCTTTTGTTTCTTCACTGGAGCAGCAACTGACTTGCCATCCATGAAGTTTCCCTCCTAGCCCTTGCCCTTCTTAAAACTAGTGGTTTCACTAACCATCAACACTTGATGCTCCTTCTTGACTTCTGCATTCGGGGTGTCAAACATCGCGAATAGCTCAGGGGTCAATATTTCCATCCCTGGCATTTTATAGTTCATCATGAAGCTCTAGTAGCTTAGTGACAGTGACTTGGACAAATATATCAATCACTATCTTATCTGGAAGATCAACTCCCACTCGATTCAAGCGATTGTAGTACCCAGACAATCTGAGCACATGCTCATCGATTGAGATATTCTCCTTCATCTTGTAGGCAAAGAATCTTGTTGGAGGTCTCATACCTCTCAACACGGGCATGGGCTTGTGATCCCAATTTCATCTCTTAGAACATCTCATATGTTCTGTGACGTTCAAAACGTTTTGGAGCCTCAATTCTAAGCCGTAATGCAAGACATACTAAACTATCAAGTAGTCACCAGAACGTGACTGTCAAATGTTCACAACATCCACAGTCGCCATTTGAGGGTGTGGCGCACCGAGCGGTGCATTATGGACATAAGCCTTTTGTGGAGCAATGAGGACAATCCTCGAATCATGGACCCAGTCCGCATTATTGCAACCATCATCTTTCTACTCTATTTCTCTAGGACAAATAAAAATTCAAGGGAGCTACAGTGCGAGCTAGTAATCTACAACATAATTTGCAAAGACATTTTGACTATGTTCATGATAATGAGTTTAGTTAATCATATTACTTAAAAACTCCCACTCAAATTGACATCCCTCTAGTCATTTGAGTGTCACATGATCCAAATCCACCAACTCAAGTCCGATCATCATGTGAATTGAGGTGGTTTCAATGGTGAACAACTTCATGTTGATCATATCTACTATATGACTCATGTTCGACCTTTCGATCTCTTGTGTTCTGAGGCCATGTCTGTACATGCTAGGCTCATCAAGTTTAACCCGAGTGTTCTACACGTGCAACACTGGCTTGCACCCATTGTATGTGAACGTAGAGTCTATCACACCTGATCATCACGTGGTGTCTCGACACGACGAACTTTCGCAACGGTGCACACTCGGGGAGAACACAATTTACCTTGAAATTTAAGTGAGGGATCACCTTATAATGCTATCGTCGTCCTAAGCAAAACAAGGTGCATAAAAGGATTAACATCACATGCAAATCATAAGTCACATGATATGGCCATGAACTTGTGCTTTTGATCTCCATCTTGAAAGCACCGACATGATCTCCATCGTCACTGGCAAAACACCACGATCTCCATCATCATGATCTCCATCATTGTGTTGCCATCGAGGTTGTCACGCCCACCATGCTTCTACTACTATTGCTACCGCTTAGCGATAAAGTAAAGCATTACATAGCGCTTAATGATTGACATGCAGGTCATACAATAATTAAAGACAACCCTATGGCTCCTGTCGGTTGTCGTACTCATTGGCATGCAAGTCGTGATATTCTATACAAAACATGATCATCTCATACATCACATATGTCTCATCATGTAATTGGCCATATCATATCACAACATACCCTACAAAAACAAGTTAGACGCCCTCTAACTGATGTTGCATGTTTTACGTGGCTGCTACGGGTATCTAGCAAGAACAATTCTCAACTACACAAAAACCACAACGGTGATACATAAGTTGCTTTTCAACCTTCTCAAGGTTCGCCTTTGCCGAATCCGATCCAACTAAAGTAGGAGAAACAGACACCCACCGGCCATCTTTGTGCAACGAAGTTACACGCCAGTCGATGGAACCGGTCTCTCGTAAGCGTTTGAGTAAGGTTGGTCCGGGCCGCTTCATCCCGCAATACTGTTGAACCAAAATACGACCAAGGGAGGAAGCAATCTAAGCATCAACGCCCACAAACTCCTTTGTGGTTCTACTCAGATCTTATCTACTCATAGGCCTAGCTCATGATGCCATTGTTGGGAACGTTAAATGGGAAACAAAAAATTTCCTACGCACACGCAAGATCTATCCATGGTGATGAGCATCTACGAGGGGGAGAGTGGATCTACATACCCTTGTAGATCGCTAAGCGAGAAGCGTTAAGAAACGCGGTTGATGTAGTCGAACGTCTTCACAATCCAAATCGCTAAGCGTCCCGTGATCCCATCACGCGATCCAATCATGATCCGTCCCGCGATCCCATCACTATCCGTCCCACGATCAAATCACGAATCGTCTCGTGATCTTGATCACGGTCCTTCTGATCTAGCGCCGAACAGACGACACCTCCGCGTTCAGCACACGTACAGATCGATGACGATCCCCGCTTTATTGATATAGCAAGAAGGAGTAGAGAGGTAGATGAGTTCTTCGGCAGCACGACAGCATGGCGGCGATGGTGGTGGAACTATTCCGACAGGGCTTCGCCTAAGCACCGCTGAACTAGACTAGAGGAGAAAAGCGATCTAGATGAAGTAGAGGGAGCACGTGGCAATTAGGGTTTGCTTTCCCCTCTAAATCCTCTAGTATATATAGGAGGGAGGGAGGGGATGAAGCAACCTCAAACCCTCAAGAGTTGGCCGAAATTGGAGGTGGAGGAGTCCTACTCCAATCCTATTAGGAGTAGGATTCCTCCTTTCCACTTGGAAACTCTTTCCACCTCTCCACCTTTGAATTTTTTCCTTCTCAAACCTCATGGGCTTTAGTGGAGGCTTTGGCCAGCCCACTAGGGGCTGGTTTATCTCCTCCCACAGCCCATGAGGCCCCTCAGGGCGTGACACCCCTCCCGATGATCCCCCGGTACCCTCTCGGCACTCCCGGTACACTACCGATGAGCCCAAAACTTTTCCGATGATCAAAACAGGCCTTTCTATATATCAATATTTACCTCCGGACCATTCCGGAGCTCCTCGTGATGTCTAGGATCTCATCCGGGACTTCCAACAACCTTCGGTCACCACCATACATAACTCTATACTATCGAAACGTCACTGAACCTTAAGTGTGCAGACCCTGCGGGTTTGAGAACTATGTAGACATGACCGAGACACCTCTGCAGTCAATAACAAATAGCGGGACCTGGATGCCCATATTGGTTCCTACATATTCTACGAAGATCTTTACCAGTCGAACCTCTATGTCAAGGATTCAATTAATCCCGTGTGCTATTCCCTTTGTTCTTCGGTATGTTACTTGCCCGAGATTCGACCGTCGGTATCTCTATACCTATTTCAATCTCATTACCGGCAAGTCTCTTTACTCGTTCCATAATACAAGATCTCGTGGCTAACACTTTAGTCACTTTTCTTGCAAGGCTTGTTGTGATGTTGTATTACTGAGTGGGCCCTGAGATACCTCTCCGTCACACGGAGTAACAAATCCCAGTCTTGATCCATATCAACCCAACAGACACCCTCGGAGGTACCTATTGAGCACCTTTATAGTCATCTAGTTACGTTGCGACGTTTGATACACACAAGGTACTCCTTCGGTGTCAATGAGTTGCATGATCTCATGGTCATAGGAATAGATAATTGACATGCAGAAAACTATAGCAATAAACTGACACGATCATATGCTATATTTATAGTTTGGGTCTTGTCCGTCACATCATTCTCCTAATGATGTGATCCCATTATCAAATGACATCTCATGTCCATGGCGAGGAAACCTTGACCATCTTTGATTACCGAGCTAGTCTATCAGAAGCACACTAGGGACATGGTGTTGTCTATGTATCCACACATGTATCTAAGTTTCCGATCAATAAAAGTCTAGCATGTATAATAAACGATTATTATGAACAAGGAAACATGATAATAATTAATTTATTATTGTCTCTAGTGCATATTTCCAACAATCGAACCAATAGGAGACTCAAGCAAACTCCCTTCAGCAGCACCTACACACACAAAACCAAACACTGGCACCCAACGCGGGTAAGAGGGTTGTCAAGCCCATTGAACTGGTTACTTGCAAGGATTAAATCTTGATAGATATAGATGATACAAATAAAAAAATAAAAAAAGAAGTAAATTCTAGCAAGGTATTTTTAGGGTTTTAGTATTTATGATCAATTAGACCCGGGGGGAAGTTTTTGCTAGAGGCATCTCTCTTGAACATAGTATACGGTGGATAAGCAAATTACACTTGAGCAATTGATAGAATAGCGCATAGTTATGTCATGTTATTGATGTCAATGATCATGTATATAGGCATCACGTCCATAAACAAGTAGACCGAAACAATCCTGCATCTACTACTATTACTCCACTTCGAAAGCGCTTCTATGCTTGTCTTTCTCGGTATTAAGTTCGTGGCAAAAAGAGTAATGCTGGGAGCAAGGTGACATGATGTAGACAAAGTAAGACAAGCAATATGTTCAGACCCCGTCGATTATCCTTAATGAAAACAATATAAATATGTGTCTTGTCCCCTTCTGTCACTTGAATATAAAGCAACATAAGATTTAACCCACTATAATGCACCACTCCCATTGAAGATAAATTAATCTAGTTGGCCAAACCAAACTGATAGATCGGAGAGAAATACGAAGCTATAACAATCTAATCATAAACCCACAATTCATTGGATCCCAACAACATACCGCAAAATATGATTACATCGGATAGATCACCGCGAGAATCGCAATGAACGTGATATTGAAGATCAAAGAGAGAGAGAAAACCATCTAGGTACTAGCTATGGACCTAGAGGTCTGTGATGGACTACTCACACATCATCATGGAGGCAGCAAGGTTGATGTAGACGGCCTCCGTGATCGATTCCCCCTCCGGTACCTCACTGAAAAAGGTCTCCAGACGGGATCACAGCAGAACAGAGACTTGTGTTAGCGGGAAACTTGTTTCTTCTCTCCTTTTGGGGTTTTTGGGATATTTCAAAATTTATATAAGTGGAATTGGTTCAGGGGATCCATGAGGGGGCCACATGCCAGGGGGCGTGCGATACCCCCGAGGGCGCGCCCCACGAGCTTGTCGCTCTCTCTTGCATTTTCTGGCCTCCTCCTGAAGCTTTGTGGGTCCAAAAGCTTCGAGAAAAATCATAAAAAAATCATCGTGTTTGGACTCCGTTTAGTATTGATTTTCTTCAAAAGTCAAAAACACACAAAAGCCAGGAACTGACACTGAGCACTTGGTTAATAGGTTAGTCCCAAAAAATGATATAAAATAGCATATTGTTGCATATAAAGTACCCAAGATTGATAATGTAATAGCATGGAATAATAAAAAATTATCGATACGTTGGAGACGTATCAGCGAGTCGATGACGATGGCAAAAAGCATTGGCGACAACCGGTCGCGCTAGATCCACCGATGGGCCTTGGTTGCCGTTGACGAGGACGTGTGTGGAGGCTGTGGAGATGAGGGTAGAGATACACTCACACCAGAGTCGTCTAAAGCCAAGGTGCACCAAGGTCTCAATATGAAAGGGCCATGAAACCGCGTCGAAGGCCTTCGCAATGTCGAGCTTGAGGAGAACATATGGTGCCTTGATGTTGCGTAGAAGTCTTGTTGTTTGTTGGACATGGAGGAAGTTATCATGCACACATCACCCGGCAATTAAGGCGCTTTGACTGGGAGAGACAATCTTCTCATCCATAGTGCAAGCCGGAGTGACAGGACCTTGGCGAAAAGCTTATCAATGATGTGTATTAGGTTGATGGGCCGGTAGTCGGTGAGCGCGACAACGGCGGCAGGTTACTTGGGGAGAAGAGTTAGAAGTGCCTCGTTAAGCTTGTGGAATCGGTGACCATTCATGGCGTATAGCTTGTCGAAAGCCTCACAAATGTCCGCCTTGATGATGGGCCATCACACACGGAGCAACTCAGATGTGAATCCGTCTAGCCCGGGAGCTTTTCCAGTGGGCAACTTCTTGATAGCCTCCCAGATTCTTCTCACAGAACGTTCTATCTAGCTTGAGCAGGTCAAAACTCACGGCGTCAATGGTGTCGAGGCAGAAGGAGTGAGCTCAATTCGGTGTAGAGCCAAGGATGGAGGAGAAGTGCTCTTATGCCACATGGGACATGGCGGCCTCGTCGAAGATGATGACATTGCCTACGCGTAAGCTAAGGAAGGATGTGGTTCTTCTAGCTCCGATGCGTGGCATGGATCTTATTCACGAGCAATGGATCTCTCTAGTGAATCCAAACCAAGTTGGTTCGATTTTGTTTTTTTATCGAAAGCTACTCAGACATACATACAAACGCAATGAAATTTGACACAAATATCATGGAGAAAGATGTTTTCGGATATTTCTAAACTTTTATAGTATTATTCTAAGTTTACTGTTCAGGAGGAGTAGACGGACATGGACTCAGAAATGAATATTCGGAGAAGTAGGGGAGCATGTCTGAGATGCCTTCGTGTCTCTGGGCCCGCGCGTCCGTGCGACGGTGTGGCGTAGCCACGAGACACAGTGACACCATTGATTTCCCTGTCGGCGCGCCGCTGTACCATGACCCCCATGCATATGCATTATCATTCCTTCATTGAATCCGTTCGTTTGCGTAATCCAAACATATTCCCCCGTCTTTGTCACGCAACTATGCATGCACGACATATAGCTAGATCATGCTCCTAGCCGTTTAATACGGGACCAAGCATTGCACTGCATGTACAGGCAACGCCAACTCACCCACAGAGGCCGATAGTGAACCCGCCCATCAACCATGGATGGGCCGGCCGACGTACGCGGACGCGTTGCATTTCATTTCAAAGTGGAACCGGAGCCTTTTGCGTCGTCCTTACCCGTTGGTGCTGCCGCTTAGCTGGGTAATAAAGGCCACATGGGGGAGGCCGGGCGGCGCGGTGCGGATGCTGCTGCAGCGCTGGGACGTGGGAGTGGCGTGCCGTCCTGCCATGTCCGGCTGTCTCGTGGGAGTCGCTGGACGCACCGTCCGCCACACACGACACGACGGATCAGGCTGCCGCGTGACGGTGTGCCAGGTATACTCCCCGTCCCGGCGTGCCGTGCGTCCAGTCCCGTCGCGACTCGCGAGAATATCAATGGGCAATAGCCACTCCTACAGTGGTGGTTGCTGTTGCAGAGCTACCACGTAAAGTTCCCTTTGTGCTTTTTCTTCAAAGTACTGCATCCAAGACGTATCTGTTTTTTATAGAAGAAAGCAAAGACAATCTCTTTTATGGAAAGGCAAGAGCACTGCTCGTTCCATTAAGACCGAAAAAGAAGATAAAGTTATTTACACAGGGACAAACATACAAATAGCAAAGGCCAACTGTGAGCATCTATAGCAGACCTGGCTATTATGTCCGTTTAAATGTTGGGAGCATTTGTAAGAGTGACCGGTCATTTTTCGAACGTTCGCTAATTAAAAAATCCTTAAATTCATACATGCAACAAAAACTAATTGACGTAATTCTAGCTATTATGTCCCCTTAAACGTTCGGGAGCATTTGTAAAGAGTGATCGGTCACTTTTAAAATGTTTGCGTCTGAATATATGATTAGGAAATCCTCAAACTCATACAATCACATGCAACATAAATTAATTCACGTAATACTTCTCAATCCCACACATATCATCCCGCTACTTTGTCATGCATGGTGTTGGATTATCAATATTGGCGAGCTCTAGTTCCTCATACATGTCGTCGAACTATACAAAATGAGCATTGTTGTACATAATAAAGCTATGGAGAAAGTTCATCAATGATTGCCCTGTTCTTGCCATTGTAATTGCTGTTTTTGTCGTGGAAGCAACGGTGAAAGACGCAAAATGAATCGACCTGGATCTGCTCCTACCGAAGTTGTCTACCCCGTCACTAGCTTGCTCCTTCTATTCTTTGAGGTCCAGTCCGACTATGGCTTAGACCCCGGCTTTGCTCCCTTGCGAAGGCTCGCACTGTCCTTCTTTGTTGCTTCTCAGAATGCGGGCACAAAGTGCTTCCTCGTCCAAGCCGGCATGCTACTACCCCTTCACGGTCTCGGCCTCGATGGCTGTGGCGTCTTCCCGCGCCTTGTTCATTGCACGACGGGCAAGGGGCGCCCCCTGGCCGGTTGGGTCGTAAACCATGTCAGTGTTGACCTTCAACTCGAAGCTCGACGTCATGGGGACGAGGCACCACTAAAAGGGTTGCGCCACCTGCCGATGATCGCCGTCCGGCGAGTCCACAATCACACATCTGAAGCCACCAACCCGGGTGGATCTAAGTGCCATTCACACGGGTGCAATGGATTCCCATCGGATCAACTCCGTCCATGGTCGGGCATAATCCTCACAGGATCGGCAAAGAACCGTACAAATGACCATCTCCTCCTCATCCTCGCATGGGACGAGGTCCCAATCGACGGATCGTGAGTTCTTAGACTCGAATCCATTGACCGCCTTACGGGGGAGAAGGCCGGAGATAGACGGAAGGGAGCTTGGGGCAGAGTGGAGTGGCTACAGTTTCATCTGGGATACGTATAGGGATGAATATATGTGGGATCGGGTGGGCCAGTGTGGGCCGGAACCAGCATGGTGCACTGATACGTCCCAAAAGTATCTACTTCTCCAAACACTTTTGCTCTTGTTTTGAACTCTAATTTTCATAATCTGAATGAAACTAACCTGTACTAACGTTGTTTCCAGTAGAACTACCATGGTGTTGTTTTGTATGGAAATAAAAGTTCTCGAAATTAGAAGAAACTTTGCAGAGATTTTTTTATTGAATAAATAAAAATAGTGGAACGAAGATCAACAAGAGAGGGGCCACCTGTTGTCCACAAGACAACGGGGCACGACCACCCCCAGACTGCGCGTTGATGTCTTGTGGGGCCGACAGGCGGCTGCCTGATCTAATTCCAAGCCTATATATTCCGTCTTCCCAAGAAAAAAATAAGGGAGAATATTTCATCACATTTTTACGATACGAAGCTGCCGCCACCTCCTGTTCTTCATCGAGAGGGTTGATCTAGAGTCCGTCTGGGGCTTCGGAGAGGAGATTCATCACCATCGTCATCTTTAACCATTCTGCATCGACAACTCGGTCCTCACCACTAGGAGTGGGTAATTCCTCCATAGGCTTCCTGGATGGTGATGGAGTTGATGATATTTATCATGTAATCGAGTCAATTTATTAGGGCTTGATCCCTAGTATCCTGTTGTCAGATTGATGTTGTTATGACTTTGGTATGCTTAATGCTTGTCACTAGGGCCTGAGTACCATGATTTCAAATCTGAACCTATTATGTTTCCATGAATATAATAGTGTTCTGGATCATATCTTGCAAGTGGTATGCACCATTATGTGTTATGATCCGTAGGCCCCAAGGTGATAATAATTGGGACCACCTCCGGTGATGACCATAGTATGAGGAGTTCATGTATTCACCATGTGTTAATGCTTTGTTCCGGTTCTCTATTAAAAGGATGCCTTAATATCCCCTAGATTTTCTTATGGACCCCGCTGGCACGGGAGCGTAGGACAAAAGATGTCATGCAAGTTCTTATTATAAGCATGTATGACTATATACAAAATGCATGCCTACATTATATTAATGAATGGGAGATAGTTCTGTGTCGCTCGAGGTTGTGACTGTTACATGATGAATGTAATCCACATAAAATATATCCATCAATGATCTGATGCCTACGCTTTTCTCATATTGTCTATGCTAAGTTACTACTGTTGATGATGCTGTTACAATCACTACAAAACTTCTACTGTTACGGTTACTATTGCGACTGTTACCGTTATTATCAAACTATCATACTATTGCGCTTGTCAAGGCAGGATGCACTTGAACACCTATGGGGCCATCGTCCCCTTTGTGGTTCGGCGGGGTGGTGGACGCAAGCACAAAGAGCAGAGACAGCGAGATGACACGGCGATTTACCCAGGTTCAGGTCGCTGTGTAGCGTAAAACCCTACTCCTGCTTTGTGGGTGGATTGATCAGAGGAACACGAAGAACATGCAGCACTCCGGCCCAGCAAGGGTTTCCTTCAGGGGAGCTACTACGCGAGTACAAGTGTTTGAAAGTCCGAATCTTTAGCTAGGCTGCCTTGGGCCTCCTTTTATAGCACAAGGGGAAACCAAAGTGGCAAACAGGCATTGTGTGATGATTAGATAGCTAGCAGAGCTTATCATACCTAACTCTGGCATTAGGGACAAAATATCATCATTGCTAGACTAGGTGGCGTGCGGGGGCGCAATCCCGGCAAGCTTATACCATCTCTCTAGCTAACTATCACACCACAGCTTGACACGTCCGTGGATGTGTGTCAAGGAGGTGTAATTTATCTTCCAGTGTGTCGCCACATGCTTAGCGAGAACCACTTAGCCTCCTGGGGGCTCGACACCACATTGATAAGTGATGGCCTTGCAATGCGATGGAGCAGTGGCCGGTCAACTCGCGCCTACCGAGGGGATGGCTTGTTGGGTCTTCATGGAGGGGCGCGCGTCCTCGTCCCCGGCAAGCATCGGGGACACGCATGGCGCGCTTTAGTCTAGGCTTGGGCTGCCACGTCGAGCTTGTTGGAGTCTTGCCTTGATCGTTCGTTGGGTTTGTACAAATGTCGAAGGGTTCAGCTACTACCGTCTGTGCATAAGTCAGGGGCACTGGGTACCCCTGTCCTAGTGCATCGACAACGCTACTAAACACTTTATTGCAAATATTTAGTTCTCCAGGTGTGGTGATTGACAACTCAACTGCTAAGGCTCATAAATATTCTTTGGCTCTCCTTGTGCCCAATCAATAAACTGGGTCAAATACTACCCTCGAAGACTCTCACGATTCCATATACTTGTGGGTCATCAGAACCATTTTTTGGTGTCGTTGTCGGGGTGCATAGCTCTATTTATTGAGTTAACTTGGGGATTATTTATCTGCTGGTTACTATGAAGAAGGTGAAATACTCTAGAACCGAGACTTTATCATATAAGACAAGGGGTAAGGAACTGACAACTAGCTCTGCACTTGATTCACCTTTTGTTTTAAGTCAGCTTGCAATACCAGCACCTGCTATACAATCTAATATGTCGCAAGTAATAGACACACCTTCTCCTATAGATGATATTCATGATGATGCTACTACTACGTGAAAGAAGAAATTGCTCCCTTGGTGGTTTTGATAATTATGTTGGAAATATGCCCTAGAGGCAATGAATAAAGTGTTTATTATTGTATTTCCTTGTTCATGATAATTGTTTATTATCCATGCTATAATTGTATTAATTGGAAACATGGATACATGTGTGGATACATAGACAAACACAATGTCCCTAGTATGCCTCTAGTGAACTAGCTCGTTGATCAAAAGATGGTTAAGGTTTCCTGGCCATGGACATGAGATGTCATTTGATAACGGGATCACATCATTAGGAGAACGATGTGATGGACAAGACCCAAACTACAAACATAGCTTATGATCGTGTCAGTTTATTGCTACTGTTTTCTGCATGTCAAGTATATGTTCCTATGACCATGAGATCATGCAACTCACAGATATCGGAGGAGTTCCTTGTGTGTATCAAACGTCGCAACATAACTGGCTGACTATAAGGTGCTCTACAGGTGTCTCCGAGGGTGTCTGTTGAGTTGGCATGGATCAAGACTGGGATTTGTTACTCCATGTGACGGAGAGGTATCTCAGGGCCCACTCAGTAATACAACATCACAATAAGCCTTGCAAGCAATGTGACTAAGTGTTAGTTATGGGATCTTGTATTACGGAATGAGTAAAGAGACTTGCCAGTAACGAGATTGAACTAGGTATGGAGATACCGATGATCGAATCTCGGGCAAGTAACATACCGAAGAACAAAGGGAACATCATACGGGATTAACTGAATCCTTGACACAGAGGTTCGACCGATAAAGATCTTCATAGAATATGTAGGAACCAATGTGGACATCCAGGTCCCGCCATTGATTATTGACCGTAGAGGTGTCTCGGTCATGTCTACATAGTTCTCGAACCCGCAGGGTCTGCACACTTAAGGTTTGGTGACGTCTCGGTAGTATAGAGTTATGTATGGCTGTGATCGAAGTTTGTTCGGAGTCCCGGATGAGATCTCGTACATCACGAGGAGCTCCGAAATGGTCCGGAGGTAACGATTCATATATAGTAAGTCCTATTTTGGTCGCCGGAAAAGTTTCGGGCTCATCGGTAGTGTACCGGGAGTGCCGGTAGTGTACCGGGAGACCTCCGGGAGGGGTATTTCGACCCAAGAGGCTTCATGGGCTGTGGAAGAGTGAATATCAGCCCTTAGTGGGCTGGTGGAAACTCCCACACAAGGCCCATGTAGCTGGAGAAGAAAACCCAATAGGAAAAGGTGGAAAAAAAGGCAAAATTGGGTGAATCCTAGTCCTACTAGGAGTGGAGGTGGACTCCACCTCCACCACTTGGTTCGGACGAAGCCTCCAAGGCTTGGAGGCCAAGCTGCCTCTCCTCCTCCCTCCCTCCTATATATACTAGTGGATTTCTAGGGTTTTGCACTTGTTTTTTCAGCCACGTGCAAACCCTAATCTCTAGTGCATAGTTTCTCCTCTAGATCGGTTTTCTACAGTGCTTAGGCGAAGCCCTACCAGAATTGCTCCACCACCATCGCTGGAGCGCCGTCAGGCTGCAAGAGAACTCTTATTCCTCTCCACAACTTCTTGCTGGATCAAGACAGTGGAGATCGTCATCAAGCTGTATGTGTGCTGAACGCGGAGGTGCCGTCCGTTCGGTGCTAGATCGGAAGGATCGTGATCAAGTTCGTGAGACGGATCGTGATCAAGTTCGTGGGACGGATCGTGATTGGATCTCGGGACGGATCGTGATATGATCGTGGGACGCACGGTGATTTGGATCGCGAAGACGTTTGACTACACCAACCGCGTTTCTTAACGCTTCCCGCTTAGCGATCTACAAGGGTATGTGGATCCACTCTCCCTCCCGTAGATGCTCATCACCATGGATAGATCTGCATGTGCGTAGGAATTTTTTTGTTTCCCATGCAACGTTCCCCAACAGTGGAACATGAGCTAGGTCTATGTGTAGATGAGATCTCGAGTAGAACACAAAAGGTTTGTGGGCGTTGATGCTTAGATTGCTTCCTCCCTTGGTCGGATTTTGCTTCAGCGGTATTGTGAGATGAAGCGGCCCGGACCAACATTACTCGTATGCTTACGAGAGATCGGTTCCCTCGATGCAACTTGTTTCCTAGATGGCTTGCGGGTGGCAGTTTCTCTCACTTTAGTTGGATCGGTTTCGACAAAGGCGGTCCTTGAGAAGGTTGAAAAGCAAATTATGTATCACCGTTGTGGTTTATGCGTAGGTGAGAATTGTTCTTGCTAGAAACCCGTAGCAGCCACGTAAAACATGCAACAACAATTAGAGGACATCTAACTTGTTTTTGTAGGGTATGTTATGATGTGATATGGCCAATTACATGATGTGATATATGTGATGTATGAGATGATCATGTGATGTATAGAATTTCACGACTTGCATGTCGATGAGTACGGCAACCGGTAGGAGCCATAGGGTTGTCTTTAATTATTGTATGACTTGCGTGTCAATCATTAAGCGCTATGTAATGCTTTACTTTATCGCTAAATGATAGCAATAGTAGTAGAAGCATGCAGGGCGTGACAACCTCGATGGTGACACGTTGATGGAGATCAAGATGATGGAGATCATGGTGTCGTGCCGGTGACGATGTAGATCATGCCGGTGCTTTCAATATGGAGATCTAAAGCACAAGTTCATGGCCATATCATGTCACTTATGAATTGCATGTGATGTTAATCCTTTTATGCACCTTGTTTTGCTTAGTACGGCGGTAGCATTATAAGGTGATCCCTCACTTAAATTTCAAGATAAAATTGTGTTCTCCCCGAGTGTGCACCGTTGCGAAAGTTCGTCGTGTTGAGACACCACGTGATGATGGGCGTGATAGACTCTACATTGACATACAACGGGTGCAAGCCAATGTTGCACGCGCAGAACACTCGGGTTAAACTTGACAAGCCTAGCATGTACAGACATGGCCTCGGAACACAAGATACCGAAAGGTCGAACATGAGTCATATAGTAGATATGATCAACATAATGATGTTCACCATTGAAGCCACCTCAACTCACATGATGATCGGACTTGAGTTGGTGGATTTGGATCATGTGACACTCAGATGACCTGAGGGATGTCAATTTGAGTGGGAGCTTTAGTAATTTGATTAACTAACTCATTATCTTGAACAATAGTCTAAGTGAACTTTGCATATTTATGTTGTAGATCAATGGCTCGCGCAGTAGCACCCTTGAATTTTAATGCGTTCCTAGAGAAAGCTAAACTGAAATATGATGGAAGTAACTTTGTTGACTGGGCCCGTAATCTAAGGATTATCCTCACGCCTTCCCAGAAATCATATGTCCTTGATGCACCGCTTGGTGACCAACCAGAAGACATGACCTCCGAAGACGTTAAGAACGCTTGGGAGGCACGTACTGGAGACTACTCAATAGTTCAGTGTGCAATATTGTGTGGCTTAGAACCGGGACTTCAAAGACGTTTTGAACATCATGGAGCATATGAGATGTTCCAGGAGTTGAAGTTCATCTTTCAGAAGAACGCCCGAATCGAGAGCTATGAAACCTCCGATAAGTTCTATGCTTGCAATATGGAGGAGAACGGGTCTATCAGTGAACATATACTCAGAATGTCTGGGTATTCAACTCGTCTAGCGGAGTTGGGAATTGCCCTTCCGCCAGAGGCGATCATTGATAGAGTTCTTCAATCACTGCCACCTAGTTACAAGAGCTTTGTGATGAACTATAACATGCACGGGATGAACAAGTCATCATCCGAGCTATTTGCGATGCTGAAAGTCGCTGAGTCTGAAATCCAGAAAGAACATCAAGTGTTGATGGTCAATAAAACCACTAGTTTCAAGAAAAATGGCAAGGCCAAAGGCAAGAAGGGTAAAACTAAGAAGGATGGCAAAGCAGTTGCTACTCCTACAAAGAAACCTAAGCATGGACCTAAGCCAGAAACTGAGTGCTTTCATTGCAAAGGAACTGGTCACTGGAAGCGGAACTGCCCCAAGTACCTGGCTGACAAGAAGGCGGCCAAAGACAAACAAGGTATATATGATATACATGTTATTGATGTGTACCTTACTAGTTCTCATAGTAGTGCCTGGGTATTTGATACCGGTTCGGTTGCTCACATTTGCAACTCAAAACAGGAACTACGGAATAAACGAAGACTGGCAAAGGACGAAGTGACGATGCGCGTGGGAAATGGTTCCAAGGTTGATGTGATCGCCGTCGGCACGCTCTCTCTTCGATTACCATCAGGATTAGTGATGAACCTGAATAATTGTTATTTAGTGCGTGCGTTAAGCATGAACATTATATCTGGATCTTGTTTATTGCGAGACAGTTACTCATTTAAATCAGAGAATAAAGGTTGTTCTATTTATATGAGTGATATCTTTTATGGTCATGCACCCAATTTTAGGGGTTTATTCATATTGAATCTTGATAGTGATGACACACATGTTCATAACATTGATGCCAAAAGATGTAGAGTTGATAATGATAGTACCACTTTTTGTGGCACTGCCGTTTAGGTCATATTGGTGTAAAACGCATGAGGAAGCTCCATACTGATGGACTTTTGGAGTCACTTGATTTTGAATCACTTGACACATGTGAACCATGCCTCATGGGCAAGATGACTAAAACGCCGTTCTCTGGAACAATGGAACGGGCAAGTGACTTATTGGAAATCATACATACTGATGTGTGCGGTCCAATGAATGTTGCAGCGCGCGGTGGATATCGTTACTTTCTCACCTTCACTGATGACTTGTGTAGATATGGATATATTTACTTGATGAAACACAAGTCTGAAACATTTGAAAAGTTCAAGCAATTTTAGAGTGAAGTTGAGAATCATCGTAACAAGAAGATTAAATTTCTACGATCTGATCGAGGAGGTGAATATCTGAGTTATGAGTTTGGCAAGCACTTAAGATAATGTGGAACTGTTTCACAGTTGACACCGCCCGGAACACCACAACGTAATGGTGTATCCGAACGTCGTAATCGTACCTTATTCGATATGGTGCGTTCTATGCTGTCTCTTGCTGATTTGCCACTATCGTTTTGGGGTTATGCATTAGAGACAGCTGCATTCACTTTAAATAGGGCACCATCAAAATCCGTTGAGACGACGCCATATGAACTATGGTTTGGCAAGAAACCAAAGTTGTCGTTTCTTAAAGTTTGGGGATGTGATGCTTATGTCAAAAAGCTTCAGCCTGAAAAGCTGGAACCCAAAGCGGAGAAATGTGTCTTCATAGGATACCCAAAAGAGACAGTCGGGTATACCTTCTATCTTAGATCCGAAGGCAAAATGTTTGTCGCTAAGAACGGAACATTTCTTGAGAAAGAGTTTCTCTCGAAAGAATTGAGTGGGAGGAAAATAGAGCTTGATGAGGTTATTAAACCTTTACTTTAACCAGAAAGTAGCGCAACACAGAAACATGTTTCTGTGGAACCTACGACGGTAGAAGAGGAAGTTAATGATGATGATCATGAAGCTTCGGATCAAGCTGCTATTGAACCTCGTAGGTCGACAAGGCCGCGTACTACCCCTGAGTGGTACGGCAACCCTGTCTTGGAGGTTATGTTGTTGAACAACAATGAACCTACGAGCTATGGAGGAGCAGTGATGGGCCCGGATTCCGAGAAATGGTTAGAGTCCATGAAATCCGAGATGGGATCCATGTATGAAAACAAAGTATGGACTTTGGAAGTATTACCTGAAGGGCGAAAGGCCATTCAGAACAAATGGATCTTTAAGAAGAAGACAGACGCGGACGGTAATGTCACCGTCTATAAAGCTCGACTTGTGGCAAAGGGTTTTTCACAAGTTCAAGGAGTTGACTACGATGAGACTTTCTCACCCATAGCGATGCTTAAGCCTGTCAGAATCATGTTAGCAATAGCTGCTTATTTCGACTATGAAATTTGGCAGATGGATGTCAAAACAGCGTTCCTCAACGGTTTCCTTGAGGAAGAGTTGTATATGATACAGCCCGAAGGTTTTGTCGATCCAGAGAATGCTGACAAAGTTTGCAAACTCCAGCGATCCATATATGGACTGGTGCAAGCATCTCGGAGTTGGAATAAGCGCTTTGATGAGGTGATCAAAGCTTTTGAGTTTATACAAGTTTACGGAGAAGCTTGTATTTACAGGAAAGCGGGTCGGAGCTCTATAGCATTTCTAGTATTATATGTGGATGACATATTGCTGATTGGAAACAATATAGAAATGCTGGAAAGCATGAAGGAATATTTGAACAAGAGTTTTTCAATGAAGGACCTAGGAGAAGCTGCTTTCGTATTAGGCATTAAGATCTATAGAGATAGATTGAGATGCTTAATAGCACTTTCACAGAGCACATACCTTGATAAAGTTTTGTAGAAGTTCAAAATGGAACAGTCCAAGAAGGGGTTCTTGCCTATGTTACAAGGTGTGAAGTTGAGTAAGACTCAATGCCCAGTAACTGCAGAAGATAGAGAAAAGATAAGTGTCATCCCCTATGCTTCAGCCATAGGCTCTATCATGTATGCAATGCTGTGCACAAGACCCGATGTCAGCCTTGCCATAAGTATGCCGGAAGGTTTCAAAGTGATCCTGGAATGGAGCACTGGCAAGCGGTCAAGAATATCCTTAAGTACCTGAAAAGGACTAAGGAAATGTTTCTCGCTCATGGAGGTGATGAAGAGCTCGTCGTAAAGGGTTACGTCGGTGCAAGCTTTGACACTGATCTGGACGACTCTAAGTCGCAAACCAGATACGTATTTATTCTTAACGGGGAAGCGGTAACCTGGTTCAGTTCCAAGCAAAGCGTGGTAGATGATTCTACGTGCGAAGTGGAATACATCGTAGCCTCGGAGGCGGCGAAGGAGGTGTCTGGATGAAGCAGTTCATGACAGATCTTGGAGTAGTGCCTAGTGCACTGAATCCAATGAACCTGTTATGTGACAACACTGGTGCCATTGCTCTGGCCAAGGAACCAAGGTTTCACAAGAGGACCAGACACATAAAGCGACGCTTCAACTCCATCCGCGATTACATCATGGAGAAATACATAAATATTTGCAAAGTGCACACAGATCTGAATGTTGCAAACCCGTTGACTAAACCTCTTCCAAGGGCTAAACATGATCAACACCAGAACTGCATGGGTGTTCGATTCATTACAATGTAAATCACATAGTGATGTGAACTAGATTATTGACTCTAGTGCAAGTGGGAGACTGTTGGAAATATGCCCTAGAGGCAATAAATAAAGTGTTTATTATTGTATTTCCTTGTTCATGATAATCTTTTATTATCCATGCTATAATTGTATTAATTGGAAACATGGATACATGTGTGGATACATAGACAAACACAATGTCCCTAGTATGCCTCTAGTGAACTAGCTCGTTGATCGAAAGATGGTTAAAGTTTCCTAGCCATGGACATGAGATGTCATTTGATAATGGGTTCACATCATTAGGAGAATGATGTGATGGACAAGACCCAAACTACAAATGTAGCTTATGATCGTGTCAGTTTATTGCTACTGTTTTCTGCATGTCAAGTATATGTTCCTATGACCATGAGATCATGCAACTCACAGATATCGGAGGAGTTCCTTGTGTGTATCAAACATCGCAATGTAACTGGGTGACTATAAAGGTGCTCTATAGGTGTCTCCGAGGGTGTCTATTGAGTTGGCATGGATCAAGACTGGGATTTGTTACTCCGTGTGATGGAGAGGTATCTCAGGGCCCACTCAGTAATACAACATCACAATAAGCCTTGCAAGAATTGTGACTAAGTGTTAGTTATGGGATCTTGTATTATGGAACGAGTAAAGAGACTTGCCAGTAAAAAGATTGAACTAGGTATGGAGATACTAACGATTGAATCTCGGGCAAGTAACATACCGAAGAACAAAGGGAACATCATATGGGATTAACTGAATCCTTGACATAGAGGTTTGACCGATAAAGATCTTCATAGAATATGTAGGAGCCAATGTGGACATCCAGGTCCCGCCATTGGTTATTGACCGTAGAGGTGTCTCGGTCATGTCTACATAGTTCTCGAACCTGCAGGGTTTGCACACTTAAGGTTTGGTGACGTTTCGGTAGTATAGAGTTATGTATGGTGGTGACCGAAGTTTGTTCGGAGTCCTGGATGAGATCACGGACATCACGAGGAGCTCCGGAATTGTCCTGAGGTAAAGATTCATATATAGGAAGTCCTATTTTGGTCGCCGGAAAAGTTTCGGGCTCATCGGTAGTGTACCGGGAGTGTACCGGGAGACCTTCGGGAGGGGTATTTCGACCCAAGAGGCTTCATGGGCTGTGGTAGAGTGAATATCAGCCCTTAGTGGGCTGGTGGAAACTCCCACACGAGGCCCATGTAGCTGGAGAAGAAAACCCAATAGGAAAAGGTGGAAAAACGGCAAAATTGGGTGAATCCCAGTCCTACTAGGAGTGGAGGTGGACTCCACCTCCACCACTTGGTTCGGCCGAAGCCTCCAAGGCTTGGAGGCCAATCTGCCTATCCTCCTCCCTCCCTCCTATATATACTAGTGGATTTCTAGGGTTTTGCACTTGTTTTTTTAGCCACGTGCAAACCCTAATCTCTAGTGCATAGTTTCTCCTATAGATCGGTTTTCTGCAGTGCTTAGGCGAAGCCTTGTCGGAATTGCTCCACCACAATCGTCGGAGCACCGTCAGGCTGCCGGAGAACTCCTCTTCCTCTCCACTCCTTCTTGCTGGATCAAGACGGTGGAGATCGTCATCAAGCTGTACGTGTGCTGAACGCGGAGGTGCCGTCCGTTCGGTGCTAGATCGGAAGGATCGTGATCAAGTTCGTGAGACGGATCGTGATCAACTTCGTGGGACGGATCGTGATTGGATCGCGGGACGGATCGTGATTGGATCATGGGACGCACGGCGATTTGGATCGCAAAGACGTTCGACTACACCAACCGCGTTTCTTAACGCTTCCCGCTTAGCGATCTACAAGGGTATGTGGATCCACTCTCCCTCTCGTAGATGCTCATCACCATGGATAGATCTGCGTGTGCGTAGGAAAATTTTTGTTTCCCATGCAACGTTCCCCAACAGATTAATGCCAACATACATTTATTTTGGAATAATAGTTTTATCAAGAATATTTTAGGAAAACTTCAAAGAATTGGAATGGATAGGATAAGTGATGTTGAACCCCTTTGATACAAAGGAGGCAAATTGGCAAAAGCTTCAAGACTCTACATTTTGCTTTAAGTGATTTTGATCACATTGAGTCCATTGGGAAGCCAATACTATTAACAAGGGATGGAGAATTGATATTGATCTGGTTGCTCAAGTGCTTAAAGATTTGCCACCAATAACCCTCAAACACATCCTCATATCATTTCCGTCCAAAACTCTAAAAGCCAAAATCTGTCCCACCGAATCTTCCATTTCGGTGCCACTGAGTTACCTATGATAGAACCCTGATCCAAACCCTAGCTTCCTAGTGCAACCGAGTTTGCATTCGGTAAGACCGAAATGCGGTGACCAAGTTTGTTTGGTTGACTGTTTTCATTTTGGAACCTTCGAGATTAACCAGTCAGAACCTCCAAATTATGGATCTCCTTAGGTCATGCTGAGTCGGTCTCATCGAATTGTTTCCTTCGGTATCATAGAAACGCCAAAAGTTGGAACCTTTTGTCCTAGTCGATACCACTAATATTTCACTTTGGTGTCACCGAGTTGTGTACTAAAGTTGTAATGGTTGGTTTTTTGGTGAAGGCTATATATACCCCTCCACCACCGTCTAGTCCTACAGAGAGCAATTAGAATGAAACTACACGTCCACCTTTCATTTTCTGAGAGAAAACCACCTACTCATTTATTGAGATCAAGGCATTTAACTCCAACCAATAGATCCTTGATTTGTAGCTCCCTGAGTTGCTTTCCATCGAATCATCATCTTCTACCAAGCAATTTTTTTGCGATAGTGATTGAGTGTTGAGGAGACTATCTTTTGAAGCATGAGAGCAAGAAGTTCATCATCAGCACAACAACTATTACCTCTTGGAGAGTGGTGTCTCCTAGATCGGTTAGGTTTCACTTGGGAGCCTCCAAATCGTGTGGAGTTGAACCAAGAAATTTGTAAGGGCAAGAAGATCGCCTACTTAGTGAAGATCTACGCCGATTGACGGAAGTCCTTCATGGACATATGTGATGTGGGACCCCTATGATGCAAAGGAA
Organism: Hordeum marinum; assembly: GCA_022496015.1. Classification (NCBI taxonomy): domain Eukaryota; kingdom Viridiplantae; phylum Streptophyta; class Magnoliopsida; order Poales; family Poaceae; genus Hordeum; species Hordeum marinum. The sequence goes on along the minus strand of CM039672.1, from coordinate 210,345,919 downwards.
GCAAATTGGCAAAAGTTTCAAGACTTTATATTTTTTGTTTAATTGGTTTTGATTGCATTGACTCCATTGGAAAGCCCTTACTATTAAGAGGGGATGAGGTACTTATGATGATCTGGTTGCTCAATTGCTTAAATCTTTGCCACCAAAAACCCTCAAACACATCCTCATATCATTTCTGTCCAAAACCCAAAAAGCCAAAATAGGTCCCACTGAATCTTCGATTTTGGTGCCACCGAGTTTCCTGTGAGAGAAGCCTAAGCCAAACCCCAGATTCTCTGTGCAACCGATATTGCATTCGGTATGTCCGAAATGCAGTGACCAAGTTTCTGTGGTCGACTATTTTCATTTCAGAATCTTTGAGATGAACCAGTTGGAACCTTTGAAGTATTGGATCTTCTTAGGTCATGTCAAATCATTCTCACTGAGTTGTTTCCTACGGTTTCATCAAAACACCCGAAGTTGGAACCTTTTGTACTAGTCGGTACGATTAAGATTTCACTTCGATGTCACCGACTTGTGTACTAAAGTTGTAACGGTTGGATCTTTGGTGAAGGCTATATATACCCCTCCACCACCACCTACCCCTACAAAGAGAAACCATAACAAAGCTAACCTTAATCCATTAATTTTCTGATACAGGACCACCTACTCATGTGTTAACATCACAGGATTCCACTCCAACCAATAGATCCTTGATTTCTAGCCTCGCCAAGTTGCTTTCCACCCGATCATCCTCTTATACCAAGCTAATTTATGTGAGAGAGTGATTGAGTGTTGAGGAGACTATATTTTGAAGCACAAGAGAAAGGAATTCACCATCACCTCAGCATCTATTACCTCTTAGAGTGTGATTTGTTAGGTGTTGCTTGGGAGCCTACACATCGTGTGGAGTTGAACAAAGAAGTTTGTAAGGGCAAGGAGATTGCCTACTTTGTGAAGATCTACCCCGAGCTAGGCTAGTACTTCGTGTACGTCAGCCATGGTGGAACAGACATGGTTGCTTCTTCGCAAAACCTTCATGGGTGGAGCCCTTCATGGACTCGCGCAACCGTTACCCTCTGTGAGTTGAAGTCTCCATCAACATGGACATACGATAGCACCACCTATCAGAACCACGCCAAAAACCACTATGTCTCAATTGTGTTTGATCTTCCAATGTCTATCATCCCTTACTTCCTTGCACTTGCATGATATTTACTTTCTATTTCTCAATCTCTAGATATGATGTGTAGGAAGTGTTCGATGTATCTTAACTTGTGGTAAAATCTACCTAAAATTCAAGAAAGCTAAAAACTGCTCATTTGCCTTGCCAAGTGTCTATTCACCCCCCTCTAGACGCCTCTTCTGAATCCCACAATTGGTATCAGAGTCTTATTCTCCATTGCTTTGGTTTTATCACCATTGGAGAAAGATGGACATGTCTATTTTGGGGAGTCTTAGATGGAGTTTGCCTATTCTCAATGGAGACTACTATAACTACTGGAGAGATGAAATGCTTGAAATATTTAATGAATTTTAACTTAAGCAAGTATGTATTGTGCTTACACTTTTTTTCTAATTGTATGCTAAACTTTGTCTGTGCTTACACTTTGTGGAAGGATTTGGAAAAGAGATATCCAAACTTCTCTTTAAAGAATCTAGATGTTATTCTCCATAAAATTATTATTTTTCACAAGATGAAGCCTAGTGATCTCAAGTTTGATGAATGTCTATTTGAGCTTCGTAACCTTATGCGTTCTAAAGGAGATGTTAGAACTATCAAAAACATTATTTTAAAATCCATTCACATTCATAATCTTAAACACTGTCACGATCATAAATCAAATGACTCTCTTGAAATTTGTGACAAGGATCTTCCATTTGACGATGACAATGTGGAACATGGCTACTATGTGAAGATGAGGAGTTCGACCTTGGATTTGAGAAGACTATGAAGAATCTCAATCTCATGGCCAACTTCAAAGACTACATGTACAGAGGAAAAGAGTGGATTCTCCATAGTGGATGCACCGATCACACGACCAGAGATAGAGACATGTTTCGTGAGGTTACACCAAATGATGGACCATACAAGTACAAGACTTTTGAAGACAACTCCAAGGGTAAGTTACTTGACCTCGGTAAGGTGGTCATATCTCATGATATCTCTATCCAAAATGCCATGCTTGTTTAATCCCTTGGTTACAATATTGTTCCCGTATCTAGACTTGTCGACTTCAGTTTCAGTATGATATTTACTAAAGTAGATTGCCAAGTGTTTCGTCGAGATAATCATCACATGGTCTTTACCAGTTTTTGTAGAGGTGATATATACATTGTTGATTTCACTAAGATCGCCCAACCTCACAGTTGTCTTATTGCAAAATCTTCTATAGGTTGGTTATGGCATAGAAGGCTAGGAGACGTTGGCATCTATAATCTAGACACTCTTATCAAAGGAGATCACATTCTTGGTGTTAAAGATGTTATCTTTGACAAAGATAGACTTTGTAGCGCTTGTCATGAAGGAAAACAAGTTGGAGGAAATATCCTCGTAAAGAACATCATGACTACAAGAAGACCGCTCGAGTTGCTTCACACAGATTTTTTTAGTCCCAATGCTTATAAGAGCCTCGGTGGAAATTCTTTTGGTTTAGTCATAGTTGATATTTTTTTCAGATTTATGTGGGTATTCTTTCTTGATGATAAATCGCAGGTTCAAAATATGTTTAAAGGCTTCGCTCGAAGGCCCAAAATTAGTTTGAAGTGAATATCTAGAAAGTTTGGAGTGACAATGGATAGGAGTTCATGAACACGAATGTGTATACCTTTCTTGACGAAGAGGTGATCTCACATGAGTTATTGGCTACGTACGGTCAACAAAGTGGAGTTGTTGAGAGGAAGAACCGGACTCTCATAGAGATGGCGAGAACGATGCTCAATGAGTACAAAACTCCAAGAGACTTTTGGGCGAAAGCGGTGGAAACATCATGTCATGCCACAAACAAACTCTATCTTCACAAGCTTCTCGATAAAATGGCATGCTAGCTACTCAACAGTAACAAATCCCAGTCTGGATACTTTCGAGTATTCGACTCTAAGTGCTACATTCTTGATAAGCATCGTCGTCCTAAATTTTCTCCTAATCTCATGAAAGTTTCCTACTTGGTTTCTGAACGAACTCTCACACTTATCGTGTGTAGGAAAACTTCACTCAAAAAGCTGAAGAGACGTATATGTGAAGTTTGATGAGACTAATGGTCCGCAGGTCGAACAATTGCCAATTCATGCAGGAGACAAAGATCCTTTGGAAGCAATCCAATATTTGTCCATATGCAAGATTCGTCCCATGTAGGTGAATGGAATTACTTCATCCATTTAAGTGGAAGCCCCTACTTCACGCTTAGGCGAATGACAAAACGACTTGGAGGCATCCACAAGTGGTACACATCAAGATGATGGAAATGAGGAAGTGCAACAAAAAGATCCACCTCAACCTCCCTCTCCACTACCTCAAGGGAATGACGATCGCAACAAGGACAATAACGAAGAAGAAGAAGATGATGATGGAGCTCCACCATCAAGTACTCAAAATCTACCTCGAGTTAGACAAAGAGTGGACAAGACCTACCCCCTTGAGAAAATTCTTGGTGACATCAAATCGGGAAGAATCAGTCCTCGGAACCCCGTTTGGCTAACTTTTTTGAGCACTACTCACTTATCTCTAGCATTGATCTTATGAAGTTAGACGAATCTCTTGAAGATCCTGATTGGTAAATGTTATGCATGAAGAACTACACAACTTCGAGAGGAATCAAGCTTGGACCTAAGTGGAGAAACCTAAGGACGAGCAAAACATGATTGGAACCATATGGGTGTTTCGCAACAAGAAAGATGAAGATGGACAACTAGTAAGCAACAAGGCTCACCTTGTGGCTCAAGCTACACTCAAGTCAAAGGTATGGATTATCGTGAGTCATATGCCCCCATTGCTAGACTTGAGTCAAGACGTATTCTTTTGCTTATGTCAATCACTATGATATCACTCTTTACAAAATGGACATTAAAAAGTGCATTCTTAAATGGTGAAATTGAGGAGGACGTCTATGTTAAACAACTAATGGGTTTTTCCACCCTAAGAAACTTAATCATGTTTATAAACTTCACAAAGCTCTCTATGGTCTCAAACAATCTCCTCAAGCTTGGTAAAAATGCTTGACGAAGTTTCTTATAGAAAAGGGTTTTGATATTGGTAAAATTGATGCAAGTTTGTTTACTAAAAGGGTTAATGGTGAATTATTGGTATGCCAAATTTATGTGCATGATATCATATTTGGATGTACTAACCCTCATTTTAGTGAGAAATTTGGAAGGTTGATGTCCGAGAAATATGATATATCCATGATGTGTGAGCTGAAAGGTTTCCTTGGTTTGCAAATCAAGCAAACGAGAGATGGCACATTTCTCTCTCAAACCAAGTATACCAAGGACTTGGTCAAAAAGTTCATCTTGCAAGAATTCAAAGGTATGAAAACTCCCATGCCAACAAGTGGATATGTTGACCTGACAAAGGAGGACAAGCCGGTTGATCAAAAAATATATCGACCAATGATTGGTTCATTGTTATATCTTTGTGCCTCCCATTCCGGTATCATGCTAAGTGTGTGCACGTGTGCATGATACCATGCGGCACTAAAAGAGTGTCATCTTAAGGTCGTGAAAAGAATTGTGAGATATGTAACACATACACCAAAATTTGGCACTTGGTATCCCAAAGGATCTTCTTTTGATCTTGTTGGTTACTCCGACTCAGACTATGCCGGAGACAAGGTTGATATAAAATGTACTTTGGGTACTTGTCAATTCATCAGTGATCTCTTATGTCTTGGTCTTCCAAGAAACAAAACTCATCATCTCTATCTACCGCCGAAGCGGAATACATCGCCGCCAGGTCATGTTGTGCACAATTACTATGGATCACTCAAACTCTCAAACATTATGGGATACATGTGAAACATGTTACTTTGCTTTATGATAATTATAGTGCTATTAATATTCCAAACAATCCCATGCAGCATTCTCGAACTAAGCATCTACAACTTCATCATCATTTCATTCGTGATCATGTTGCCAAAGGAGATATTGATCTCAAGCATGTTCGTACCGACAAGTAATTGGTGGATCTCTTCGCAAAACTCGCTTGATCAAAAAGTGTTTTGTCATTTTAGGAGTGAGTTGACCATCATTTATGCTTCAAACGTTATCTAGAAAGTAACTCGGATGCATGCATGGGAATGAGCCTACTTGGCTACTCCTTGATGTCCTTAACATGATAACTATCTCGTATCTTGGAGACAATGCTCCCTTGTATTGTATCTAACATGTTTTAGGTACTTGGATGGATCTCACTCTACAAGATTGGTATCAACTCCCATCTTAAGCAATCTTGTCTTGTCCAAGTATCAACAAATATCTATCGTGATGAAGTAAGAAGATAACTCGAACTATATCCTTGACAAATCCAAGTCAGAATTTCACTCTTGTCAATTTGGATATATAAATGGTGTTCCTTGCATGAGTAACCCATGTAGGAGGAACTATTTCAATGTAAGAAGGAATGCTCCTAAGTCACATGATTTGAGCATCCACAACCAGTCCAACTACATGCTTTCGTCATCAAGATCACCCAAAGGTATGTAATCATATCCATGATAAGCTTTACTCCAAGTCATGAGTCAAAGCGCCTCTACAGATATGAAAACATCAAATGCTTAAAATAAAAATGGCAACCCCATATTTATCTTAAGGATGAGCATGATCTATGATCAAGTGTGCTCATTTGGCTCCTGAGTCATTATACTCTAACATAGGTGACCTAGTCGCCGACCATCATCTAGATGAAGTTTCTTGATTGATTTACAGTTTCATTTACACTTTTCTTGAAGAAAATCAATCTCATCTATATGGAATCAACTTTAATGTACTCCTTGCAAATCCTATTCAAATTCGTCGCAAAACTATTTGAAATCTTATCCCTTAGGAAGCTGAGTTTGCCGAAGTCAAGTTTCTGTTCTACTCCGGAGCCTCCGATTGAAATGAACCAGAGTCACAAAGATAGCAACCACGTTGCGTAAAGGTTTTTTGGTGCCACCGATATGAACCTCCTGGGTGCCACCGATGTATCTCAAAGACTGAAAAATCATTTTGGTCTCACCAACCCATTTTCTCTCGGAGTCACCAATTTTACTTATTTCAAACCACTTTGCAAAATGTTCTATCTGTCATTCATTTCGAGCTCTACTCAATGACCCTATTCTCTTTGATACGTTACTCCCTATGGGTTGATACTCTCAAGGATCTCTTACTGTGTGATCCTTCTTGGAAATTTATGTCAAAGGGGGGAGAGAGATCAAAGCTTAAGACATAAACACAATGATACTTTAATGGGGAGAATGACATATCAATTGCATATTATAGGCGAACATATCAGCGTTTGTCCGAAGGAAGGTGGCAAGCTCGTCTTCTAGTTTGCCCAAGAGGCCATTACACATCGTGACGGTGGGCCTAGAGCCGCTGTCCTCCAGCAACATTTTCGTTGCCTCGGTGCGCGCCTGAGAAACATTGGCTTCTTCTTGGAGGGTGCAAGCTCGATGTCGTCCTCGTCAGCAGGATGGGCGGTGGCAACAACCTTGTAGTCTCTCTCAAGGGTGCGCACCGCATCCTTCTCATCACAATGGATGGTGATGGTGCCACCATAGTCTGGGAGCTTGACGGTGTTGTAGCATGATGGGTCACTGCCATGAACTTGCCACATGCATGATAGCCCAGGATGGCGTTTTAAGGAAGGCCGATGTGCGCCACGTCAAAGTCAATGAGCTTGGTGTGGTAATTTTTGTGGTTGCCGAAGGTGACAGGGAGACACACTTGCCTCAGGGGCAAGGTGGAGCCGTCAGTTACGCCTGAGAAGGGCCTCGTCGACATGAGGTGCTCGTAAGGAACCTGAAGCACCTCAAAGGTCTCCACAAAGAGCACATTGAGGCCTGCGCCGCCATCAATGAGTGTCTTTGTAACTGGGACATTGTTGATGGTGGGTGTGCACAACAGAAGGATCGTCCCAATAGCCCTTGTGGACTTGGGGTGGTCGGTGGAGTCAAAGGAGATTGGGAACTAGACCACTTGAGGGGCCTGGAGATGTCAAGTCCAGGGAGGGCAACGTTAACCTCACAGGAGAACTGCTTGAATTGCTGGTTAGAGGCGGGAGCCTGAGCTCCGCCAAGGTTGCACGCCACCTCGCCAGGTTCCTGGTAGCCCCCAACGTCCTCACCAGGCAAGTTATTCTTGTTGACGTGAGGCGGGGCGGCGTTGGCTTGAGGAGGATTGGCCCGCGGAGGCTGACTCCTCCAGCCTTGCCAGTAGTTGTTGTTTTTGTTGTTACGGTCATTGTCGTTGTTACGATCGTTCCAACGACCACTTTTGCAGCCTTCGCCGTGGCCTCCAGCATCGTTGCGCCTACCTTGGCAGTCTCACAGGAGCATCTTGAGCTCGTGGCAGTCCTCGATGCGATGAATGTTCACGTTACGGAAAGTGCACGTGAGATGACCATCTTTCCTAGGAACAGGCTCGTCGCGGTCATGCCTACACTTCTGCTAAGGCTCTGCCCTGAGCACAACAGGGCACTTGTGCTTGGCATCCTTGTTCTTGGCCTTGGCGGAGTCAAGAGCCACGTCCGAATCTTTGTGGGCGACGAGTCATCCTTCCTTAGCCTTGGAGCATTGGTCAGTAAGGTCAAAGAGCGTGGCGATGGTCTCGAGCTCATTGTTGATGCCGAGCTTCTTGAGCATCTTGACGTCCGTGACGCCCGCAGATAACGCCGAGATGATTGCGGCATCAGAAGCACGCGAGATTTTGTTGCGCACTTGGCAGAAGGGCTGGATGTATTTGCGGAGGGTCTTGCCAGGCTGCTGACGCACGACACATAAGTCATTGAGAGTGAGGGGACACTCGTATGGTTGAGGCGAACTGTGCGCATAGCTTAGACAGAGAAGATATGGAGCCCTCGGGAAGGTTCATCAGCCACGAGCATGTTGCGTCCTTGAGGGCCATGGGAAACTAGTTTGCCATGACCTTGTCCTCATCGCCACGACTTCGATGTAGATAGCGTAGAGCCACAGGAACTCCATGGGGTTGGGGAGCCTTCATAGCGAGGAGGCGGCTCCGGCTTGAAAGGCATGGGCCACACCAAACGGTGCAACTCGGGGCGAAGGGCACGGCAACCCCCACTACTGGATGAAACGTCGCCGACGAGAGCAGCACAATTCTGACGCTCAGCCACGATGACGTTCTGGAGAGTGTGGTTATGGCACTCGTGCTGCCGTCAAGGATCACATGCGCTTTGGGGGTCATGTGGCAGATGACCTGGCAGCTTGGATATGCGTGGGCGGCGAAGATGCTCCATGCGACAAATGGGATCACTAACTGAAGTAAGACTTTAGTAAATTATTTTTGGATTATCATTCGACTTTAGGCAATTCAAATAACATTTGATTTTCAATTCAAACCTAATTTAAAATTAAATTGAAACCTAGGTTCAATTCGAATGAAATTGGATTCAAGTAATGTTTGTTAAATCAAATTAAACCTAGTAGATTATGTCGGAGTTAATACTTGATGGTTAGGGGAAGATGAACTCAAATTAACTTAGTTAAAACGAATTTAGTTGAAAGTAATTGGACCCTAATAATTCTTTTGCAGTTTACATTTGACTATAGTCAAACTAAATCAAATGAATCAAATACAAAGAGTTGTTGGATTTATAAATGAATCTAACTAAAAACTTGTTTAATAATAAACTTTAGTAATTATTTTGGATTTGTATATGACTTTAAGATTAATAGATGATATTTGAACTAGGTGGAACCAACTTAAATAAATAGTGAAAGTTCATAATTCAAATTGAACTTAGTGAAACCAATTTGAAGTATCAACCCAATTGAATTTGAAATCAAGTGGGTTAAACACTAGTTCAAATCAAAATTGAATTGGAAGCCATACCAGGTTAAAAAAATTCAGACATTAGTGTATTCAAGCTCATGGAAGTTCTGCAAGTGTGAATTGTCAATCAAACTTGAACATGAACTTGGCTATCGAGGATTCATAGACCAAGACTCTGTTGTCGTGATCCCTTAATTGGATCTGACAACGACCCACTTAGCATCACATACTCCTTATGTGATGGACCTTTATTTGAAGCTTGCATGTGAAACCTTAAGTCACATGTATTCCAAAAGAGAACCACTATGTTTCTTTTCCAAACTCTTGTGAGTTAAGCATTGACACATGATCACACAACACAATGACACTAACACCATGCACAACACTTAATGTTTCTTTGATTGTACTATGGTTGTTCATGAATGTTCTTTACTTACGATATATTTTTACGAAGATCAAGCATTGTGATAGTGAAGGATCGCCAATACAAGCAAGTGGAACCCTTGATCATAACCTATGTTGTCATGGATTGTAGTATATTTTCAACTAGGAATCCCTTATAGGATTTCACTTTATGCTTGACAAAGCCTATTAGAATTAATAGTTCCATTATACCCTAACCTTGTAACCACGAGTAGTTTCTTAGTTTCTATAATCTGGATTGGGAAACACAAATATTATTCCATCATACAACCGCATGGTTGACTACTTAACTATTGGTACTTAAATTAATGAAACAATCTGGGTGGACTCGCTTTGGGTCATCAGAGTGCAGTATATGGTGGGGACTACCACCCAGTCACCAAAGATTGTATGATTTCAAAAGTTGAGTAGCTTCCATGTGTGACCATGAGACAATATGGGCTCTCTCAGGATTGAGTAAGTTGTGGGAACCCTTGATACTTGTTATGTGTGTTGGGTTTTCTGTGAAGAGGAACGGGTTATCGCAGCACACTGTGGGTAAGTATTTCCATCAGTTATGAAACCAATGTTTATCGAACCAATAGGAATACCAATCCTCAACCGTCTTCAGGGGCTGCACACAAGAGAACAAACAACTTGCGCCCAACGCTGGCAAGAGGGTTGTCAATCCCCTTGGTCATGTTATTTGCAAGCAAGTGAGTTGTGTAGATACTTTTAAAATGCAAAATAAAATAAAAGCAAGTAAATGACAAAAAGGTAATAGTAGTGTTTGTAAATATATTTAAGTGAATAGACCCGGGGGCCATGGTGTTCTCTAGTGGAATCTCTCATAGAAATAGCATATGATGGGTAAACAAATTACCGTTGGGAAATTAATAGAAAAGCGGATAGTTATGTGATTTTCACCGCAATGATCATTTGTATATAGGCATCATGTTCATAAGAAAATAGGCTGACTCTTGCCTGCACCTAATACTATTACTCCAATCATTGATCGCTATCCAACATGCATCTAGAGTATTAAGTAAAATAGACTAATGCTTGGAGAACAATGACATGATGTAGACAAACTAAACTCAATCAATATGAATTAACCCCATCATTTTATCCTTAGTAGCAGCAACACAAAGACGTATCTTGTCCCCTACTTTGTCACTAGGATATAGAAACTCGTCAGGTTGAACCTACCACAACGCACCATTCCCACCGAGCAAATATCAATCTAGTTGGCCAAACTATCTCAATATATCGAGGAGCATTACGAAGCTACAATGATGATGCAAATAAGAATCATAGTAATCAAGTTTGACTCGAATACTTGTCATGAATAATCTGAACATAAACCCACAATTCGTCGGATCCCAATAAACACACCATACAAAGGGATTACATCGGATAGATCAAGGCAAAGAGGCAATGAACATTGTATTGAAGATCAAGAGAGAGAGAGGGATTGCCATCTAGGTACTACCTATGGACCCATAGGTCAGCAGTGAACTACTCACACATCATCATGAGGGCATCAAGGTTGATGAAGAGGCCCTTCATGATTGATCCCCCCTCCGGCAGGGTGTCAGAATGGAGCTCTAGATGGGCTCCCATCGAAACAGAGACTCGTGGTGGCATAAAAATTGTTTCGGGATCTCCACTAGGGTTTTGGGGATATTAGAGAATTTATAGGCGAGATAGGGACGTCGGGAGAGCCATGAGGGGGCCACCACATATCAGGGCATGCCTTGATGTGTGGTGGATCCCTCGTGCGCCTCCTGGCCTCCTTCCGAAGCTTCCGGGTCTTCTTTTGGTCCAGAAAATATCATCAAAAAGTTTCGTGGCAATTGGACTTCTTTTGGTACTGGAAACCTTAAAAGTAAAAAAAAACATGCAGAAAACAACAACTGGCACTGGGCACTGGGTCAATAGGTTAGTGTGCAAAAATATTATAAATTGGTAAACAAATGCCCAAAAGTATCCTAGAATGATAATATATCAGCATGGAACAATCAAAAATTATAGATACGTTGGATATGTATCAAGCATCCCCAAGCTTAATTCCTGCTCATCCTCGAGTAGGTAAATCATAAAAATGGAATTTTTGATTTGACATGCTACCCATTATTTAATATTTTGTATGTATGCTTGATGTATACTATGCAACCTTCTTCTTGTAGACTCGTGTTGGGCCTCCAAGCGCAGAGTTTTGTAGGACAATGGCAATTTTCCCTCATGTGGATGACCCTAAGGTTTATCAAACTGTGGGAGGTGTAGGATGAAAATGGTCTCTCTGAAACAACCCTGCAACCAAATAACAAAGAGTCTCTTGTGTCCCCAACACACCCAATACAATGGCAAATTGTATAGGTGCACTAGTTCGGCGAAGAGATGGTGATACAAGTGTAATATGGATGATAGATATAGGTTTTTGTAATCTGAAAATATAAAAACAGCAAGGTAACAAAAAGTAAACAGCGAGCAAAACATTGTATAAATGCTTGGAAACAAGGCCTAGTGTCTATACTTTCACTAGTGCAATTTCTCTCATTATTATTGACATAGTTGAATCATATGTAAGTACCTCTCGTGCGACAAAGAGTTCACTCCAAAGTCACAAATAGCGAGGAACTAATGAAGATATTATTGTAGGGTACGAAACCACCTCAAAGTTATCTTTTTTGAGCAATCTTATGATCTATCCCGATAAGTGTCAAGGACAGCCCTAGAGTTCATACTAAAATAACATCTGAAGACACAAATCAACCAAAACCCTAATGCCACCTAGATACTCCAATGTCACCACAAGTACCCACGGTCTTGATTATACGATATGCATCACATAATTTTAGATTCATCGTGTTCAATCCAACACAAAGAACTTCGAAGAGTGTCCCAAAGTTTCTACCGGAAAGTCAAGACGAAAACGTGTGCCAACCCCTATGCATAGATTCCCAAGGTCACGGAACCCGCAAGTTGATCACCAAAACATACATCAAGTGGATCAATAGAACATCCCATTGTAACCACGGATAATGCATCGCAAGACATACATCAAGTGTTCTCAATTCCTTAAAGACTCAATCCAATAAGATAACTTCAAATGGAAAACTCAATTCATCACAACAAGATAGAGAGGGAAAACTCCATATGATTCATCTATATCAATAAAGCTCGCGGTACATCAAGACCGTGTCATCTCAAGAACACGAGAGAGAGAGATAAATCAAACACATAGCTACTGGTACATACCCTCAGCCCCGAGGGTGAACTACTCCCTCCTTGGCATGAAGACCGCCGGGATGATGAGGATGGCCTGCGGTGAAGGTTTCCCCCTTCTGGTGATCAAGGCCAAGCTAGCGTCGCCGTTCGCAGCGACAACGGCAACCCACACGCCGCTGGATCTCAAGAGAAAGTTGTGCTACCTATAGGCGGCGCAGTGAACTCCAGGGATGGAAGGGCGCCTTCCAAGACACCTACGCCGGCGCATACGCCGCGGCCTTCTCAGGTCGCACGCGATGAGCAATGCCGTGACGTTGGTGGTTCTAAGCACCCTCATGGAAAGATTCCTGCGCATCACTCCCAAGATGCATGGGAACAACATGTGCACCAAAATGCTGGTGGAGGTGGCGCGCGGTCGCGGGACCGTGAAGGAGCTCCTTCTAACACGGTTAGGAGTCAGAGCACCTCACGTTCATCGCACGTTCCACTGCTGACCTCATCAACGGAAGCATTGGCGCGAGCAAAGCTACTCCTGAATTTCCCTCCTACGACGGAGAAGCTTGATGAGTGAAGAGGTACTATCTAGAGACTCATCAGCATCGATGATAGGGATGGGCTGCAGCGGGTGGAGACTTCACAGTAGCGGTCCATCGAGTCAGCGCTCACCAATGGAGACAAAGCCGGAGGTGGCCCGACCATGGTGCACTCTCCTCTGCAGCGACGACGATGGTCGCCGACTCGACCGGTTGGCACCGGTGGTGATGACTCAACGACATCGTCTGATCCGCAAACTCGCTACGATCAACGTCAAGTTCTTCGGGAGCGAACCAAAAAAGACACTCGGACTACCATCGAGCAACAGCGGGAAGCACGCCTTCAATCTGATAGGCATGCATGACCACTGTAGACAAGCCTGCGCCAGGGTATCCTGTCGACCTACCTTATGAGGTGGATTGCCCATTGTTTACCCGTGAGCTGTGGCTAGTCCAGTGGCCCAATTCCCGAACATTCAAACTAGAGGTCCCGAAGAAATACGACGGCAAGACCCACCTGTCGGTGTTCTTGAGCATCTACACCATTGCGGTGCAGGCTGCCAGGGCTCGCGACGACAAGATACTCGCCAATTAATTCATGTTGGTGCTCAAGCCCAACGTCAGGTCATGGTTGATGCATCTACCGGAGAATTCCATTTCTTCCTGGGCAGACCTGTGACATGGGTTTGTTGGCGCCTTTACCGGAGGCCACCAAGCTCCTGGACAAGCAAGTGATTTGCATCTCATCCCCTAGAAGGAAGGTGAAACCTTGCGCAAGTACATTTAGAGATTCAGCCGTATACATCAGAACATCCTAGACATTCATCATGTTGTTGTTATTAGCGCGTTTCATCAGAACGTGCGTAACCGCAGGATGCACGAAGTCCTGGCGATGAACCAAATTAAGGACGTCGCTGATTTCTATGCTTGAGCTAATAGATGTGCTCGAGATGAAGGAGGGAGGAGACTCCCCGGTGAGGATGTCAACGTTGGAGTCGACTATGACGAAGGCACCACCGCACCGACGGCGGAACAAGAAATGCAAGCACAAGGCTATGCTTGCCATCGAGGAATCCGACAACCTCAACACCGCCAAGAAGACTAAGGTTGATAGGCCCAGCAAGGAGGTTGCCGGATGCGCCTCTTGTCAGGCCTTGGCGGTTGCCGACCAGCCGGAGGGCTCCGACAAGCAGTATTCCAAGATCCATCGCACCAAGGGCCATGATCTCCAAAACTGCCGACAAGTTGAGCAGCTTGCCGAGAGGCAGAAAGCTGAGTATGTGAGGCGGGATAAGGAGAAGGCCCAAGACGGTGAAGATGGGTCCGACAATAAAGGCGGTGGCGGAGGAGGCCACCGCGACAAGGCCAAGCAACAGAATAGGGCCGCTTGAGGCCGCAACAAGGAAGAGGGGGATGACAATGGCAACGAATAGGACGATGAGTCCAGCGAGCATGAATTTCAAAGAGCTATAGATTTCATGTGCGTCGACGGAGGCACCTTGTTGCATTCTTCCCGTCACCAACTCAAATAGTGGGCGTGTGAGATTAATGTGACAGAGCCATCTGTTGAAGCTCGGAAACCATTGAGATGGTCCCAAATGGCTATCATTTTCGACGCCAAGGATCACCCTGATCGCACAACTGTGGTCGGGTGTCTGCCATTGTTGGTTTCACCAACAATTTCCAACCTCTAGGTGACGAAAATGCTAGTTGACGGTGGGGCCGGTTTGAACTTGATCTCGCCTGATGTGATTAGAAGGTTGCAAATTCCTAATGAAGATCTTGAGGAGACGGGCACGTTTCACGGGATCAATCCAGGGAGGAGTCAGCCGAAGGGCAAGATCACACTGCTGGTAACGTTTGGCAGTGACATGAACTTCGGGATAGAGAAGATTGTTTTCGACGTCGCCAAGATACCATTGCGATATAATGGGATCCTTGGTCGCTCAGCGCTGGCCAAGTTCATGGCGGCATCACACTACACATATAATGTGTTGAAGATGCCCAGGCCGGTTAGCATCATCACAATCAACACTCACAAGAAGGATGCACTTATCTGTGCCGACCAACTTTACCGGGAGGCAGCTGCAGCACCTACCACCAAGGCACTTGCTCCTTCCGTTGAAGCTCCCGGGGAGAAGAAGACCGGCAAGACCTCTGGTGCACATGCCGGCAAGCGCACCTCTTCGGAGTGTTGCGCTCCCGTTGATGATGTGCCAGAGAGCTCCTCCGGCAAGAACAAGATATCCAAGGCAGCTCCACCAGAAACTAAGAAGGTGCCCATCAAGGAGGATGGTACGGGAGGAACTTTCACCATAAGTTCCACCCTCGATGACAAATAGGAAAGTGCGCTCATTGCCTTCTTGCGGGCGAATGTTGATGTGTTTGCATGGGAACCATCTGATGTCCTCGGTGTTCCCAGGGAGGTAATTGAGCACCATCTTGTTGTTTGTCCTCATGCATGGCCCGTCAAGAAGAAAGTTAGGAAGCAAGCCTTGGAGCGGCAAGAATTTATTGCGGAGGAAATCAGGAAGTTGGAAGCAACACGCTTGGTCAGAGGAGTGCTCCATCCGACATGATTGTCCAATCCAGTTGTAGTGCACAAGGCGAATGGAAAATAGAGGTTGTGCATTGATTATACAGATCTCAATAAAGCCTGTCCAAAAGATCCTTTCCCCTTGCCACACATCGACCAAATTGTGGACTCCACTGCAAGTTGTGATCTGCTATCATTTCTCGACGCTTATTTAGGATACCACCAGATCTTCATGTCCAAGGAAGACGAAGAGAAGACCGCATTTATCACCCCGTGTGGTACGTATTGCTTTGTGCGTATGCCTTTCGGGCTGAAAAGTGCCGGTTCAACATTTGCAAGAGCAGTCCAGATTGTTTTTCAGCCTCAACTACATAGAAATATGGAAGCTTATATGGATGCCATTGTGGTTAAAACCAAGGACAAAGCAACACTCATACAAGACCTAGAAGAGATGTTTGCAAATCTGCGCAAGATCAACTTGAAGCTCGGTCCTGAGAAGTGTGTGTTTGGTGTTCCGTCTGGCAAGCTTCTCGGGTTCTTTGTGTCTCAGCGTAGGATCAAAGGGAACCCCGACAAGATCAAGGCAATTGAGAAGATTGAAGCACCAAGACGCATCAAAGATGTGTGTCGTCTTGCCGGTTGTGTTGCGGCTTTGAGTAGGTTCATCCCAAAATCTGTTGAGCGCGCCCTGCACTTTTTCGAAATCTTGAAAAAGGCAAGTCCAATCAAGTGGACTCCGAAAGCGAAGGCAACGCTGCAGGATTTGAAGAGGTACATGTCCTCTCCGCCAATACTAGCCGCACCTAAACCACAAGAGCCGTTGTTGCTATACTTGGCAGCAACGAATCAAGTGGCTAGTGATGCGTTAGTGGCGTAGAGAGAAGTCGACGAAGAAGTAGCGACAGAGGCAGGACCGCCAAGCAACGA
The DNA here is from genome assembly GCA_022496015.1 of Hordeum marinum. NCBI lineage: Eukaryota > Viridiplantae > Streptophyta > Magnoliopsida > Poales > Poaceae > Hordeum > Hordeum marinum. The sequence continues at coordinate 210,329,320 of CM039672.1, read as the reverse complement.
ACCAGGATCTTCCCCGGTAGGGTCTGGTGCCGACAAGTCAGGATCTGTGCAGATGAATGAAGCGAAATAGAAGAAGAAGATGGTGCAGCGCCCAATGTATTTTGTCAGCTCCCTTTTGCAAGTAGCTAGGTCAAGATACTCTAGCATGCAAAAGTTGCTTTTTGGCCTGCTCATGGCCTCAAGGAAACTGCGCCATTATTTCCAAGCACATGAGATCACCGTCGTCACTTGCTTTCCACTGCAATGGATTTTGCGAAATCTAGATGCAACCGGTAGGATTGTGGAGTGGGCTTTGGCATTGTCAAGCTTTGCTCTCAAATTTGAAAGTACTTAAACTATCTAGAGCAGAGCCTTGGAAGAATTCATTGCAGAATGAACTCCACCGCCAGATGAAGCGATCCAAGAAACGACCCTCCCCGGCAAGGAAACAAGCCAAGAATGGGTTATGTATTTTGATGGAGCTTTCTCCCTGCAGGGAGCCGGTGCTGGCATGCTTCTTGTCTCACCCACTAGAGAGCACCTCAAATATGTAATTCAGATGCACTTTTCCTGGGAGAGGTCGACAAACAACACCGCATTATATGAGGGGCTGCTTGCCGGTCTCAGGATCGCGTCAGACCTTGGGATAAAGAAGCTCATTGTCTAAGGTGATTCACAACTTGTCATCAAGCAAGTCAACAAGGATTATCGGAGTCCGTTGATGGAAGCCTACGTAGATGATTTGAGGAAGTTGGAGGAGCGCTTTGACAGTCTGCAAATAGAGCATTTTCCTCGTACATAGAATAGCATTGTTGACGAACTATCGAAGTGCGCAGCCCTCAAGTTACCTGTAGAACCAAGGACTTTTGTGCTCCAATTGACTCAGCCATCCGTAACACCGTCGGCAAAGCAGAACAAGAGAAGGAAGTTGAATTCCGATCAGTACTTTCCTACAGAGCTCCCAGAAATTGCCCACAAGGAAATTGCCAGGGTCAACGCCAAGCTTGCCGGGGGCAACAGGCTCTGGTAGGGCCTCAAGCCCTTGCCATAGAGACAAGCGCCCCCGCGGCAGAAGACATGCATTTAGTCCTTGTTGTCAAGCCCCAAGCTCCACCAGGGACACAACACATTGTTCATTTCCTTCAATCAGGAGAACTCCCTGAGGAACAGGAAGAAGCAGAGAAAGTAGCCCTTCAGTATAATATGTAAAAGTTTCTGGACGATGTCCTGTACAGAAAGAGATCGAACGGTGTGAAATTGAAGTGCATTCCTCGGGAGGATGGACTGGAGCTGTTGGTAGAGATACATGGAGGCATATGTGGCTCCCACATAGGATCAAGAGCTCTTGCCGGGAAGGCCTTCTGGCAAGGTTTCTTTTGGCCCACTGCTCTCCAGGATGAAACTGCACTAGTAACCAAGTGTGAAGTGTGCCAGTTCCATTCGAAGAAACTACATCAACCAGCTCAAGCTCTTTAGACAATCCCTCTTTCCTTGCCATTTTCAGTCTGGGGGATCGACATCTTGGGCCCCTTTCCCCGTGCTACCGGTGGCTTTGAGTACTTGTACATTGCAATCGACAAGTTCACAAAGTGGCCGGAAGTGGAAGCAATGAGAAAGGTGATAGCGCAATCAGTCGTCAAGTTCTTCAAAGGACTAGTTTGCCGTTTTGGTGTACCAAACAGGGTCATCATTGACAACGACACATAGTTCACAAGCCGCACCTTCATGCAATATGTCCAAGACCTTGGCGGCAAGATCGGTTTTGCTTCTGTTTCTCATCCGAGGATCCACGGCCAAGCGGAAAGGGAAAATGCTAAAGTGTTGCGAGGGCTTAAGACAAGAACTTTCGACAGGTTGCGCAAGTGCGGAAGATGTTGGATTCATGAGCTGTCGGCGGTTCTTTGGTCGATCAGTATAACACCAAATCGAGCCACCGGCCAGACACCCTTCTCCCTGGTGTACGGGGCAGAAGCAGTTCTCCCCACGCAACTCATATACGGGTCACCTCGAGTGCTCGCTTATGATGAGCTTGAGCAAGAGCAGTTGCGCCAAGATGATGTAATGCTCCTTGAGGAAGATCATCTTCAGGCTGTTGTGCGAGCTGCATGCTACCAGCAAGCTTTGTGCCGCTACCATAGTCGTAAAGTTCATGCCCAAAGTCTTGAGGAAGGCGACCTTGTTCTTTGGCGCGTTTAGTTGGCCAAGAATTCAAAAAAGTTGACGCTAAAGTGGGAAGGCCCTTATCGGGTAGTAGGAGTCACCAGGCCTGGCGCAGTCCGCCTGGAGATCGAAGATGGCGTCCTAGTGAGTAACTCCTGGAATACCGAACATCTTCATAAGTTCTATCCATATGGCGCGGTTGTCGGTCTCCCCGGCAACCACCTTTCGTACAAGTCTTGCCGACGAGGCATGTCATCCTTTGTACAAAGCCAGGCGCATATCCTGTGCATAGTTGAATAAGATCGAGCGTCCTACAAATCTTGTCGATTTCCATGTTTCCTTACATGCATGTTTATCTGAGATGTTGCATTACGCTTCTTCCTAGCAAGTGCTAACGAACCGCCAAGGTTCCATACCTCTATTTTCTTTTCTTTCTTTTTCTTAACGGATAGAAGGTCCCCTCGCGTACAAGTTCACCGGGGGGGATGAGATAGTATGGACACCTACAGGCGATGTTCGAAGTTGACACCTTGCGGAAAGGAGTACAACAACAAAAAGCTAAGTTAAAAAACTCTAAGTAAACTTTTACTATGAGGTTATTTTCCTTGAACGATTTCGACTTTTGTATGGGAAACCTGCACGTGAAGGGACCTTGTCATGATCGGTTGCGCCCTTACTCTGTTTCGAGTCTGCTCAACAGTTTAAGTGGTTGCACTAAAAATGTCAAGGTATCTTGCCGGTAGCGGCACCGCCAGCAGGCTGCTAAGGATCCGCTCCTCAAAGCGCTCGCGGCGGGCTGCATGCACCGGCAAGTTTCCAATAAAGTGTAGGGAGTGAACCATATAGAGAGGAATCGAACAAGAGAAATAACATGCATTCATTTAAAGGAAATGAAATTTACACGAAATGGTGTCTCTTCCTAAGTACATCTTTATTTGACTTTCTCCCCTAGGGGCAGATTACCAAAAGAAAAAGATAGGAAGAGGCCCTCGACAGAAGCCTAACCTGACCCCTCCTGGACTACCACTGCGCGAAGGGTAAGGCTTCCAAAAGGGAAGGCGAAGCCGAAGTCCACGAGCCTGCCAGGAGATCTAGCTGGAAGATGAGGCAGCGCCCAGGACAAGGACCCCCGGCAAGGTCGCTCTGTCGGGAGGAGGAGAGCCGTGAGCTGACGGTGATGGTGCGGCCGACGATCAGTCAGAGCTCAGGTCGTCGTATTCCGACTTGAAGGCCTGGATCTCGGACCCGTCGTCATCGTCTTCACCGACACCGTTCTCCTCATCACTATCGCTCGAGGAGGAACTTTCGGCACCGCTCAAGCTTTCCTCGCATCAGCTAAGGCGGGCGCCTGAGCTCCCGTAAATCTTGATGGAGAGTAGGTCGTCCTTCGTCATCTTGAAGCGAAGGACATGCCCATCCAGGAAGTTCTGGGCACGGGCGAAGAGCATGACGAGACTCTTCGGGTACTTAATGTCAACCCATGCAGCGCCATAGCAACAACCATGCGCCCGTAGCCACAGGGCAGGTGGCTTGTCAACCTCCATCACCCTGGCGGAAGGGTGAGGGAGGCGCAGATGACTCCGGAGGGGACCGCGCGGACTGATGATGAACTCGAGCGTCGTCCCCTTAGTATGAGTCTCTTCGAGGAGGGTGTCCGGCGTTGGAGGAAGGGGTGGAGCGGTGCTCTGCCTCCCATGGCCATGGCCTCCACGACATCCACGACCCCTCGTACCTCTTCCACCATGCGTGCTCGGGCCACCCTACGCCTCTGTTGCTGAAGCGGTGGCATGATGTGACACCCTGGATTTCTGCTATAGTGATCATTGTAATTAAGCTACAGTAATGGCATGCTCACCAACTAATTATTTTGCTAAGTGGAATATGATCCGGATGGAATCTCAAATTCCAATTCAAAATTCCATTCAAATGCTCTATAGTTTCATATGGCAAATTTAAATCCTCAAACATCAAAGATAAAATGTTGCATGCTTGTGAAATATTCCAAAATAAATAATGTTGAGGAAAACAACATCACCAAGATTCTGGTGTGGCCCCCACCATTAATAACACTAGCTGAAAGTATTTTTAAAATGCAATTAGATTCAAATGGGAGATGCAAACAGATTACAAGAATGCTCAGATTGGATGTGGCCTTCCCTAATATGGCAACTTATTTGATGGGCCCCACTGCACAATTTTGCTGTGGTGAAAATGGCCTAAAATAAATAAAACATAAACTAAAATTAGAAAACAGGAAAAGAAAAAAAGAAAAAGAAAGAAAGAAAGCTACTGGGCACTTAGGCCCAGCAGCTATAGTGCGGCCCAGCCCCCAGCCCCCTTTCTTCCTCGTGTAGCGACCAGCGCAGTCGCTACAGGGCGCCAACCGGTCGTCGTCGACCAACCCCGTCGCTGAGGGGATAAGACCGCCACCGCGGCTCCCTCTCGCTCCCCCCGAAACCCTAGCTCCTTCAGATCCCCCCTCTCGAGCTCCCTGCCTCCACCCTCTCCAGCCCGAGCACCGCCGCCGCCATGGACGCCGGCTAGCCGCGGCCGTAGCCACTCCCGCGCCCTGTCGATGCACCCACGAGCCCCGCCATGACCGCCCCATCCTCCATGACCACACACACGAGCCCCGGAGCCCCTGCACCGACGACCCAGAGCACCTTCTGCCTCGGATCGCCGTCGCACGCCGTCGTCGACAGCGGCCCCCTTGAGCCCTCCCCGAGCCTGCTTTGAACGGCTACTCCTCGTCGTGAGCCTCTCCTTCCTACCCTATCCATCTTAGCGCTTGGTAGCTCGCCATAGTCGATGTGCCATTACTGCCTGAACGGAGCTCCGCCGCCGTTTACCTTGTCATCGTTGTGGCCACTGTCGAGCTCGCCTAGGCTCGCGGTCGTGCTCGCCGTCGCCGTAGGAGTCGAATGCACCTTTTGTCGCTGCTTGTCGTGCCCCGTAGCGCCGTTCCCATCAATGCTCCCGTACGTCCGCCGCCTCCGCTCGTCGCCGGCAACATTGGCAACCACCCCCACCTCGACCACCACCGCAGATCGACGCGGGCCGTTCCCCTCATTCGATTCCGACCAGCCGCGTACCAAATGGCCCACCATGGCCGATTTCCGACGCGGCCAGTGCATCGCCGCCACGTTTTGGCGTCGCCGGCGTTGAGCCGCCAGCCGTTGTTGACGTGGCTCGGCTGGGGCCACCCCCCAGTGTCCCTGCCAGTGGGCCAGGGCGACCCAGTTGACCAGTTGACTTGGTCAACTGGCTGACTAGGCACAACCCAGTCACTGACGAGTGGGGCCCATGCCCCCGTGTGGATGACATGTGGGCCCAGCCCCAGTCTAATTAATTAAATTAGTTGAATTAAAACTAATGATTAGTTTAGACTAATTAGGCATTGACTAGTAGGGCCCACCATTAAATTAAGTTAATTAGTTTAAACTAACTCTGTTTAATACTAACAGGGGCTGACATGTGGGGCCCTAGTGACCCCACACGCCAGTTTTGACTCTGGTCAGCCAGAGTTTACCTACTGATGTCATATTGATGTCATGCTGACATCATCATTTATTGTTCTAGATAATATTGAATTATTTAATTAAAATAATTCTAGAAAATTAATAAAAACTTTAAAAAAACATATCTTTTAAACCGTAGATGAGATGAAAATAATTTATATATGAAAGTTGATCAAAAAAATCCCACGAATCCAAATATGACATCCACTCATCTGTCACATGCTCCTAGCATGATGAACATGGAACTTTCCCCTCCGATTCGACTATCTGATAAATCCGCAAACTCGGGAAATATCGCCAGGTATTCTCCCGCTCCGTCTGATGCATCTAGTGTTGTGTTAGTGCATACATAGTTGTGCATATTGTCATGTCATGCATCGTAGTGCACCTGTTTGCTTTATATTTATTGTTTCTCCCCCTCTTCTTACCGGTAGACCCCGAGACTGACGGTGCTGCCAAGTACGACTATGCCCCTAACGACCAGCGTTTTGCAGCACAGTAGCAAGGCAAGCAAAACCCCCTTGAGCATTCCGATATCACCCACCTCTCTCCCTCTTATTCTTGCATTAGAATTTTGCTACTGTTTTAGTTAGCTCCTATTCTGATGCATAGCCTGTTTTTGATGAACTGCTACTATTCCTGCAATCATACCAACTTCTTAGTATAGGTTGGTTAGTAAATCCCTAGTGACCCCTTAGTCCCAGTTGCCCTGCTTCTTCATCGATGACCCGACGATTCGACGACTCGAAGAATTGAAGACTCAATCAACCGACCGACAAGCCAGGCCCCTCATATCACCGCACTCCCTTAATTGTATGACTCTGTAGTGCTACTATCGAGTACCGAGGGTGACACCTCGTGAAATACTCATGATGCTAGCCCTGTAGTGCAGCTAGTCGGTCGTGGTTATCGAGGGTGATTCCTCCTTCACCATTCCTGGCGATGCCTCTGTCATGCAAGTCCTCAAGTGTGTGACCCTCGGCGGTGATTCCTCTAAGTACACCTTGGTCGTTACATCGAGCGGGGACCATTAAGGGTGATTCCTCAGTTCCTGCCTTGATGTTTTATACACACAGTTACTATGACCTGGTTACAGAAATATGTTGGTGACGGGTCACCCCCAAAGGTACCCGTGTGAGAAAGATTTTGTGGGATGCGTTGTAAGTCATCCAAAGACTTGGTGGGGTGCACCGGTAAGGCACCCGAGAGATATTGGCGGGGCGACGGACTGCATTATGGTTCGCGCTTGCCCCGCATTAATAAAATGCTAATGAGTTGGGTATTTGATCTGAGTTGGTCGTTGACCTTTTACGCACTAAACGTTCATGCGGGAGAAATTATGGGTGCTCAGCGTCGTTGTATGAGCCGAAGCTCTTCGGATGTCAGCAATGGAGCGGCGCGCGCCGGATTGGGCTAGAAGGTACAACTCCTGGTCTGAGTGTACTAGGTATGCTTCCGGCCGCGTTCGCATCGTGTAGGAGTGCAAGGGCAAGTGGGCCCACGAACCTACATGCTTAGAAGTTAGACCGGCGGGCTGGCCTCTTCGTTGAACCTAGGTGAGGCGATGACATTTTGGATCCCATGGCCGGGCATTACCCCGGAAAGTGTGTCCGGCCGGAGGTGATCAAGCATGTTGGAAATGTGGTGCACCCCTGCAGGGATGAAATCATCTATTCGAATAGCCATGTCCACGGTAACAGGATGACTTGGAGTTGTACCTTGACCTTATACAACTATAGTTGTGATTTACTTCAAATGAAATGTGGCTTCGGGATTGCTTCCGTGCAGGGAGTCGAGGAAGAATCTCCGAGCGTGATTACTTAATAAAATTGCTACAATAATATGATTATATGTGAGATATCAGTCTACTCTCTTCTAATGCTGCAAGATGCTAAAGATGCTAGTCTTCGATAGGACTAGGCCTTCCCCCTATTCTTGCTTTCTGTAGTCTTTCCAGATATACCCCCTCCCCTTGATAATGATGCATACTTAGCATAGTTTTGATGTCATTTTTGCGAGTACTTTGGATGAGTACTCACCGCTGTTTTGCTTTCTCTTTCCCCCTCAATACGATTCTACGTTCAGACGATGGAGCACGGAGATGGAGTACGACGGAGACGACTACTACACCACCACAGGAGCCTACTACTACATGGAGGCGACCCCCGACCAGCAGTAGTTTAGGAGGTTCCCAGGCAGGAGGCCTCGCCTCTTTCGATCCGTTGTTATGTTTGTGCTAGCCTTCTTAAGGCAAAACTTGTTTAACTTATGTCTGTACTCAAATATTATTTTCGCTTCTGCTGACTCGTGTTTGTCGAGCTTTGTATTCGAGCCCTCGAGGCCCCTGGCTTGTAATATGAAGTTGTATGCCTTTAATTTGTGTCTAGAGTCATGTTGTGATATTGATTAGCGAGTCCCTGATCTTGGTCGTACGCCTTGCATGTATGTTTAACGTATGGTCGAAATTGGGGGCGTCACACATGATCCCGTCGGGAACTCCTTGCCTGTCGAGCGGAGGACGGTGGCCGCCCTTGCCCCCTAGTCATAACCGAGGGCGAGCACAACTCAAGATCGGGAAGGTGTAGAAGGGAAAGCTTTGGAGGTTTGCACTCAAGGAGGAATAAAGTATGGATGAGCATCGCCCCTCGCTACTCCCTAATTTATAGGGGGAGGCGCGGGGGCTGGCTCTCCTCTGCCCCAAGAGTCGCTGCCCATCTCCACCAATCTCGCATCCCATGATCACCGGCGAACAGGTAACCGCCCCATTGCTCCAATCCATGGCGTTGTGGTTTCTGCCACGATCAAGACTTTAAGTCACGGGCTCTCATTACCAACTCGCCGCTATGCATGTAGCGCACGTGGCGGAAACGGTCACCCCGCACACGTCTCCCATGGCGTGCACTTAACACGCATCGTGGGGAGGCGGAGTAAGCGGAATGATTACAACCGCAGGCTCCTGCCACGCGTGCCCGTGCACTGTTTGGGACTAGCCAAACAACGCCTCGTACCCGTGTGTGGCCTAGGCCCGGGGGCTCCTGTCAGTAAGTTTGTGTTTTTAGTACCCCATACTTCTGCATGGGCAGTTGTAGCCACACCGGCGGCAAGGCCTACCAAGGGACTGCTGGGAGCGAATACAAAGACATCAATAAAACATTCAAGTCAACAAGCACAAGACCGAAGGCCAAAGGCTGGAACGCCGACAAGATCTTGCCGGGGGTGGCTTGCAGAGCCTCGACAAAAAGTGCACCCGGCAAGACCTCGCCACCCTGCCAGTGCAGAGACCAGGTGTCATCCTACCAGGATACGTGTCAAGGTGCTGGCGATGGAGAGGCTAAGCGGTGCCGATGGGATGGGCTCCTGTCCCGTCCCGTAGAAGTTGAGGGACACCTGGCGGAGCATTAAATGTATTTGTCCTACACCGTCAGTGTTAGGTATGATAACACTATAGCATTGTACACCTCGTGCATGTATTGTACGCCACTATTGGAGACCCCTTAGTCATATAAAACGAGGCACAAGGCGTTACGGGAAGGGGGCTTATGCTTCTTTCACCTTCTGGCTCACGTGTGTAACAACGGTGTACTGTTCATAACGCTCATGTAGACAGAACCCTAAAACACCCATAATATACTAAAGCAGGAGTAGGGTTTTACGCTTCTCAATGGCCCAAACCTGGGTAAAAACCTCCCCTCGCGCTATTCGTCAGATATGCTCTTTGCGCATACCGTCTGCACCGAACCACAAAGGGATCCACGTGATCCCATAGGCTTCGTACCGCGATAGGATCCCGATTGGTTTTTCGTGGCTCTGGAGACTTGCGGAGGCGGAACTCCCGATCTAGGATTCTTTTCGGAGGTTTCTATATTTATAGGAATTTTTGGCGTCAATCTCACGTCAAGGGGTGCCACGAGGCGGTGGCAAGCTTGTTAGGCGCGGCCAGGGTGGCTGGCCGCGCCTGGCAGGCTTGCCGCATCCTTGTGGCTCTTGTGGACCAGCTCCAATGCTTTGGGGGTCTCTTTTGGTCCACAAAAAATCATACTAAATTTTTAGCCCATTCTGAGAACTTTTATTACTGCACAAAAAACGACACCACGGTAGTTCTGCTGAAAACAGCGTCAGTCCGGGTTAGTTCTAATAAAATCATACCAAAATCGTATAGAATTACTGTAAACATGGCATGAATACTTCATAAATTATAGAGATGTTGGAGACGTATCAGCATCCCCAAGCTTAATTCCTGCTCGTCCTCGAGTAGGTAAATGTAAAAGAATTAATTTATGAAATGTGAATGCTAGCATAGTGCATAAATTTGATCAATGGTAGTTCCAAACAGTTTTTCTAGCGTCATTATATATCATAAATAGTAACTCATCTCATAAAACATCTCATGATGAAGTAACAAGCTATCCACATGTTAAAGTATAGACTAACAAACTATGCTTTCAATCACCAGGCAATTCCAATTCATCTAATTTTCGGGAAGGGTCTATGTAAGAGCTTTGATTTAGCAAATTCCACATACTCAACTATCGTATAGTATTCCATGATTGCTAACACTCAAAGCATATTTTTAGAACAAACAACATTCATCGAACACAGAGTAAGATAAGGGCTTAATGTTTCGCCTCCCAACTTATTTATCATATAGATAATTGTCAACAATAATAATTCATGATCATATATATTTGAATGGCCATATATGCTTGGATATTTCCCCATCACATGATGCTTGCCAAGAGAACAAGGCGCAGTATAGGAAGTGGTGAAGATCACCATGACTCTTGCATAAAGGTAAGTACCGAAAAGTAAAAGATAGGCCCTTCATAGAGGGAAGCTTTTAAAACAGAGATGAATAATAATTTTGGGCGGTATGTTTTCATTGTCACCACAACAACCGAGAGATCTCGGTATCTTCCATGCTAGATACATTATAGGCGGTTCCCAAAACGAATGGTAAAGTTTTTATTCCATAACAATATAACTTCTATACAAATATACCCAAGCATAACTCATTACGTTGTCTTCCTTGTCCAACTTCAACTAATTTGCTCAAGTTTGAAAATAATTAATGGGTATTAACAATCATAGAAGTTTTCCAAGATAGTATATTTATATGTGAAATCTCTCTTCCATCAATATTCTTTCATGAATTGTTCAAGTGACCAATGCGGTGTTTGCTAACTTTCAAATAAATTTTACCACCTATACTTCCTATACGTGAAGTCATTACTACCCATGGGATAAGCATATAAAACATGTATAATTCCAGATTTATGATATTCAATTCATTCAACCATTTACTCATAGAATATAAGTGAAACACGAGAGTAAATGACAAAACTACTCCAAAACATATACGTGAAGAACAATGAGTAGTCAAACAATTAAGTCGCTATGTGAGGACTTTCTCTCTCTCTAAATAAATATTTTCAGATCTGAGTATTTTATTTAAACAGCAATCAAAATAAAAATAGCACTCCAAGAATAGCATGCATCATGTGAATGAATTAAAATTTAGGCTCAACATAGGCTAACTGATAATTATTTATGAAGAGAGGTAGGATGCGTAGCATCCCCAAGCTTAGGTGCCTGAGACTTCTTGAAATATTTACTTGGTGTGCCTTGGGCATACCCAATCTTGAGCCTTTTTATGTTGTTCAATCCTCTCATATCACTGTATCACCTATTCTCAAAAACTTCATGCACACAAACTCAAAAAGAACTAGTGAGATAGGTTAGTACACATAATAATAAATTTTTGAGTTTGTGTACAGTAACTATTATTATGTACTACCAAGACAAGTTGCACAATAATTTTAAAACATTAGTTACTGTATACTATCATTTCCACAATTTATATATACGAATATAGGCTATGGAAACTATAGGATAAGTAGATAATAAAACTATGACAGCAATCTGTCCAAACAGAACAGTCTGTAGCAATTTATGAAAACAACATATTTATGTAACTCAAAAATTATTTAAATTTAGAAAATGCTATCAATTTTATATGGCAACATTGTGTAAAAATGTCCGAAACTTTCCATGTTCCAGTAAAATATGAAAATTCAAACACTATGGCAAAAGTTTCTGTTTTTACACAGCACATATCAAACATGCAATTCAAGCATCCTAAAGGCAATTCTTGGAAATTTTTATTGAAAAAATAATATAAATAACACCTAACAGAGAACAAAAACAAAAAATGACGCTCCAAGCAAAACTCATATTATATGAAGAATAAAAATATAGCTCCAAGCAAGATATATCGATATTGTTGAAGACGAAAGAGGGGATGCCTTATGGGGCATCCCCAAGCATAGACACTTGAGTATTCCTTGAATATTACCTTGGGGGTGCCTTGGGAATCCACAATCTTAGGTTCTGGTCACTCCTTATTCTCCTCATATTGGTGTCTCACCCAAAACTTGAAAACTTCAATCACACAAAACTTAACGGAACTTTGTGAGAAGGGTTAGTGTAATAAAGATAGATCAATCACTTAGGTACTGTCAAGACAAGATTAATAATTGTTCCCACATTATACCTAATATATTCCATCATTCCCACAATTTATATTACTCAATATAAGCTATAGGAAGACTTGAAACGAGCAAACTATGCAAGCAATACTGAATCTATCAAAAATAGAACACTCTGTAAATATCTAAATGATTACCAAACTTCCCTAACTTTAACAATTCTTAAAAATTAGGAAAACTCAAGATGTTTCATATAAATGTTGTGTAAAAATTTCATCAAAACTTGAGGGACAAAAAATATCATCTTCATCAAAACTTGAGGGACAAAAAATATCATCTTCATCAAACATAGCATCCCCAAGCTTGGGGCTTTCCATATCATTAGCGTCATGGATATTCAGAGAATTCATACTAATAATACCACTATCATGCTCATCATTAAAAGATTTAGTGCCAAGCATTTTAATAACTTCTTCTTCTAACATTTGAGCACAATGTTCCTTTCCATCATTTTCACGAAAGACAATAAAAAGATGAAGCATATGAGGCAACCTTAATTCCATATTTTTTTGTACTTTTATTTTATAAAACCAGACTAGTGGAAAAAAACTAAAAGATTCAATTGCAAGATCTAAATATATACCTTCAAGCACTCACCTCCCCGGCAACGGCGCTAGAAAAGAGCTTGATGTCAACTACGCAACCTTCTTCTTGTAGACTCGTGTTGGGCCTCCAAACGCAGAGTTCTGTAGGACAGTGGCAATTTTCCCTCAAGTGGATGACCTAAGGTTTATCAATATGTGGGATATGTACTATGAACATGGTCTCTCTCAAACAACCCTGCATCCAAATAACAAAGAGTCTCTTGTGTCCCCAACACACCCAATACAATGGCAAATTGTATAGGTGCACTAGTTCAGCGAAAAGATGGTGATACAAGTGTAATATGGATGGTAGATGTAGGTTTTTATAATCTGAAAATATAAAAATAGCAAGGTAACAAATAGTAAACAGTGAGCAGAAGTTTTTATAAATGCTTGGAAACAAGGCCTAGGGTCCATACTTGCACTAGTGCAATTTCTCTCAACATTATTGATATAGTTGAATCATATGTAAATACCTCTCGTGCGACAAAGAGTTCACTCCAAACTCACAAATAGCGGAGAACTAACGAAGAAATTATTGTAGGGTATGAAACCACCTCAAAGTTATCTTTTCTGATCAATCTTATGAGCTATCCCTATAAGTGTCACGGACAGCCCTAGAGTTCGTACTAAAATAACACCTTAAGACACACATCAACCAAAACCATAATGCCACCTAAATACTCCAATGTCACCACAAGTACCCATGGGATTGATTATATGATATGCATCACATAATTTCAGATTCATGATGTTCAATCCAACACAAATAACTTCAAAGAGTGCCCCAAAGTTTCTACCGGAAAGTCAAGACAAAAACGTGTGCCAACCCCTATGCATAGATTCCCAAGGTCACGGAACCCGCAAGTTGATCACCAAAACATACATCAAGTGGATCAATAGAACTTCCCATTGTCACCACGGATATCCCATCGCAAGACATACATAAAGTGTTCTCAAATCCTTAAAGACTCAATCTGATAAGAAAACTTCAAAGAGAAAACTCAATTTATCACAACAAGATAGAGAGGGGGAAACTCCATATGATTTATCTATATCAATAAAGCTCGTGGTACATCAAGATCGTGTCATATCAAGAACACGAGAGAGAGAGAGAGACAGAGAGAGAGAGATCAAACACATAGCTACTGGTACATACCCTCAACCTGAGGGTGAACTAATCCCTCTTCGTCATGGAGACCATCGGGATGATGAGGATGGCCTCCGACGATGGTTTCCCCCTCCGACAGGGTGCCAGAACGGGCTCCCGATTGGTTTTTCGTGGCTCTGGAGACTTGCGGTGGTGGAACTCCCGATCTAGGTTTATTTTTGGAGGTTTCTATATTTATAGAAATTTTTGGCGTCAACCTCACGTCAAGGGGTGCCACGAGGCGGTGGCAAGCCTTACAGGCGCGGCCAGGGTGCGTGGCCATGCCTGGTAGGCCTGCCGCCTCCTCGTGGCTCTTCTGGCCCAACTCCAATGCTTCGGGGGTCTCTTTTGGTCCACAAAAAATCATACTAAATTTTCAGCTCATTCCGAGAACTTCTATTTCTGCACAAAAAACGACACCATAGTAGTTCTGTCGAAAACACCATGACTCTAGGTTAGTTCTAATAAAATCATACCAAAATCATATAGAATTATTGTAAACATGGCATCAGTACTTCATAAATTATAGATACGTTGGATATGTATCAATGATCATTGAGAAACAAGGAAATAACACAATATTTATAAGTAATTAAGTATAAGAAGCAAAATCATTGATTTTTAAAGTATACGATCCAAAAAAATGTTTACCCCCATTCATCTTATTATATTAGCAAGGAATTACTCCGTCTTCACCACATCGATACAAATGTTAAGCACCACGGTGTCCAAGTCGGGAAATTGGATCGTACTTTTTTAGTTTTTATTTGAAATTTTGGACAGTGGGGGGACCCCACTGACTTTGTATTAATCATAGATCAGGAGCCCACTGTAAGCATGATTACATGATGAGAGAGTGGAAGGAAGTAGAGAAAGCAAGAAGCCTAGCTACGTAGCTACTAGTTGTAAAAGTGGTACAAAACAAGGGATTTAAACTGCGGCTACAAAGTCCTCGATGAAGGGTTCAAGTCCCTTTTTGCTGTGTATCTCAACAGGTCAAAGTCAGCTCTGAATCTTTGTGCCCAGCTCGCCTAAGTGGGGGGTCCCTCGAAAGTGTTTGTTGTTTCTCTCCTTCTACAAGCTCCACGCCCCAACCACGAAGACCTCCATGAACATGGGTTGGGTCCAGGCACTTTTAGCCTCATGCAACTTCTGCAGCCTGTCACCATTGACACGCCAGTGTACCCCTAGCCTTGCCCAACAAGCCTCACTGAAAGGACACGAGAAGAATAGATGTTCCATGGTTTCATCCAGGGGAACGTACATAGAAAGCATGCATAGTTATTGTCTTAGATTGCCATGCCCCTCCTTCGTAGCATATTGACGGTGTTGAGTCTGTCCCCCAACAGAAGCCAGGCAAACATCTTCCATTTGTTCGTCCATTTTGTTTTCCAAATCCACGAAAACACATCGTCCGCCAACACGTCACGGAAGCAATGCTTGTAGAATTTCCCCGAATTAAACCCTCCGTTCCCCACAAGCAAACCCAACGGTAGGTGCCTACTCCAACCAATTCGGTGTCCGCTACAGCGCTTTGAAGACTAGCAAGCTCCCCCCTAGCCTGCACCATGAGTGTTAGGTGAAGGTTCTGCCCCAACGTGTCCGTTGTTAGCAATTCTTTGACCGAGACGTCCTCATTTTTGGCAAAAGAGAAGAGGAGTGGAAAGGCCTCAAAAAGAATCTCCTCATGCCAAAGGTCCTTGCAGAACAACACTGAATCGCCCTCTCCAATTCTCACAACTGTGATCCCTCTGTAGATCGGGGTTAGCTATAGGAGATCTGTCCACCAGAATGAGCCACACTAGTCAGCTGCATGCGAAACAACATCTCGAGAGTACTTATTCCAAATCAGTTTAACACACGGAACATCCATGCAATTGTAGAATTTATGTAACTGTTTCAGCAGGAGCCCCTAGTTCTAGACTTTTAGATCGATGATGCCTATCCCTCCTTTATTTTTGGGTCGACATACAATATTCCATGCAGCTAGAGGGAGAGATTTCTCACCAGTTTTAGTTTTCTTAGTCCACAAACAGTATCTTCTAAGCTTGTCCAGATGTTCAAGGATTTTGGGAGGGATCCTTATGGAGCACATGGCGTATATCGAGAGGGATGTGATGACCGAGTTGACCAGGGTGAGTTTTGATTCGTAGTCTAGCAGTGATGTGGCTGTGGATAGTCATCTCTCCACCGACGCCACCATCGGCATGAGAGCAAGTTCCGTGGGTCTGGTGGTCCCCATGGGCAGTCCAACATACGTGAACGACATGACCCCAATTGCGCACCCAAAAAACCCTGCTAGTTCCGCAGTTCTATCAGGAGCAGTGTTGACCATGTTCAAGGTTGATTTTTGGAAGTTGATATGCAAGCCAACAGACAGAGTGTAGTCTTGGAGTATCCCCTTCATATGTGTAGCCCATGAGAGGTCAGTGGGCATGACAAGGATCGTATCATCGGCATACTAGATGACGGGGTAGTCATCGTTGGCCCCTGGGATCGGTAGTTGAAGCTGACCAGCTCGATAAGCACCATTGATCGCCGCCTGCAGAAGGTCTACAGCCAAAACAAAATTGAGCGGCGATAGCGGATCACCTTGTCGTACGCCTCTGTAGTGTAACGCAGCAGAAAACAAAAAAAATCTGACCTACGCACCAGCCCAGGACCACTATGAAGACTGCATACAAGGTTTGATCTTTTCGTTACCCACTCGTAGCGCAGCGGAAGTAGAGTCGATGACGATCGGCGGTGCAGATCCCCGCAGCTAGAATTTACAACCTCCCAACCGCGAGGATGTATACCCTCATTTGTCCCTCGGACAGCCCTCCGGGAGGCGGTCAGACAATCCCCCGGACGGTGTCGCGGACAGCCCTTCGGGAGGACCTCCAAAACTTGGACTGTCACTCGGACAGCCCTTCGGGAGGACCATCGAAACTTGGACGGTCACACGGACAGCCCTTCCGGAGGCACTCTCAAACTAAGACCGAAACTACGATCTCTCTACAGAGTTGCACACATACGGTGTCATCTATCCGGCAGGGCTTCGCCATCCAGAACTAGTTCCTGCCGGAACCCAGACAGCCTTTCGGCTCTACGAAACTATTTCGCCGGGAGGGAGAGAAGAAGCCAGATCATTGCAATGGCACTTGTATGTGAGAAGGAGTGAGTTTGTGGGCTGCCCACTCACCTCTATTTATAGGAAAACCAAGGGGTAGGATCGGACTTGGAATTACCAAAATGCCCATGAGGTGAGCACACCACAAGGGCCTCCAAATAGTGTTGCCTGCATCACCATGCCTGCATCACTATGCCTGCATCACCATGCCTACATCATCCCCTAATAGTATTTCCACTATTCACAAATAGTGTTCCCACTATTTGCAATAGTGTTTCCAATAAAGTAATCCAAAAAGCACTTTCACTATTCATGACGACATTTTTCAGCGTCCGTTCGAACTGAAAATATTTATGTGGGCTTAGAACATTTACAGCACCCAATAAAATAATTTTCAATGTGATCCGGAACAATTCCGGATTAGTGATTTTCATCTGCGAAAAGCATCTGAAGCGGTTCCGGTAGCTCCGGAACATTTCCCGTTTTTCTTCCGGAAAATTCCCAGAAGTTTCCAGAATGATTCTGGCACCCTCCAAGAATTATCAGGCATGTGCTGAAACCAATTTGACTTAATGGTATCCCCTGAAACAACTTTTCAGTTTTACTGAAACTATTCTGGTGTTCTTTTTGTGGAACTTTTCCGCTGTGCGAAACTTTTCCGGTGTCCGAAACTTTTTCAGTGATTTTCTCTCAGACTCCCTATCTAGTATTCAGCAGATAGATGACCCTTAAGTGTGTGACCCTATAGGTTCGGTGAAGCATAGACATGACCCGGAACCCCTTCCGATCAATGATCAACATCGGAGTCGTGGACACCCATATTGACCCCTATACCCACACGAATGAATATTCGAATGAACCTCCAGTTGCCGTGTGCTATTCTTGTTGCTTCGCGATATGTTACAAATACCTGAGGTGAGACATGTTGGCATCCCCGTGGATCAACAACGTGTCCACTATGCCAGTTACCTCGTTACCGGTATTGTTCTCTTTTCTCGTTCCCGTGTTCCGGCATCTCATGATCAAATCACAAAATGTCTGGCCAAACGATGATGGATACCGTAACACCGAGAGGGCCCAGAGATATCTCTCCATTGTCAGAGGAGCAAATCCCAATCTTGAGCTATCAAGTTACTTGACATACTTTTCCATGAACCCGTAAGCCGCCGTAATAGCCACCCATTTACGGATGACGTTTAACAAACCCCAAAGTTCATGAAGCAAGCAGGAAGAAACTCGATACTCTCATGGTCTAAGGAATTATGCAAACAGTAACTTCTCTGTGTTATTTACCATTAACTTATGACGAATCTATCTCATAGCATAACATCAATTCGGGGCGATTCAACACAAATGTTCTTCTAACATTGTGCCCTCAAAATTGTCGGCATAGCCATGCCCATGATCAGGAAAACAGGATCATCATGCAATACTTGAGCCAGTCTTAGAGGCCAAACTAGGAATACAATTTACCGTTTATTATTCCACACGTGCATATGAGTCTTCCTTCAAGCCTCGTGGTTATTGTAGACTCGAGAACCATAGCAGTTATAGCATGGAACATAAACCTAATTATGAACAGGGAGATAATCAATAACATTTATTATTGCCTCTAGGGCATATCTTCTAGAGACTCCCACTTGCACTAGAGTCAATAATCTAGTCAATGCTAATGCACTTTACACCTATGGCATACTGGTGTAAAGTATGCTTCGCTTGTGGTATAGCCTGATGTCCAACGGATCTAACAACTTCAGCTCCGTGTGTAACTTTGCATATCCTCGCGTTTTCACGCTATCACAAAATTCGTATTTTGTGTGAACTTGGCTTTGCATATGTGTGAATCATTGGTGGAAAATTGATTCCTCAGATTGATCTATGGAGCAACTATCTGCAATAGTGTCTCATAGACCAAAGCCATCTTGGAACCATACTCAGTTCATGAATTAACTACATGATTCAACAACTTCTTTGTCGCTTCCAAAGCATCAACATATTTAGCCTTTGTTACAGAATTCGCCATAGTATCTTGTTTGGAACAATTTCCAACTACCGTGCCACCATATTGTGTATTACACAAAACCCTTAACTTAAATCGAAAATCGCATGGAGCATTGATTGAGACTGCATCGATGTAATTACTTACAACGAGCACTTCATAATCTCTGCTTGCGAGAAAACATTTCATCAACACTACTCTAGTACTTAATGACATCTTTCACTATTGTCCCATTATGAGTGCTTTGATCACTTTGGTATCTATACTCGCAACAACTTGGGAGTATCGGACATATCTGGTTGTTTTTACATACCATGGAATACATGATTTAATCCAAACACTAGAGTGTGTGGAATATCCATCATGTATTGTACTCGTCAGTGTTTTGGAACACTGAGTCTTGCAAAAACTCTTTCCATGTGACTTCGGCAAGAATCACTCCTTGGCGTTTTTAAATGCTAAAAGGTTTAAGCACCTTGTCAATATGTATTCATTGCTTAGCCCCATTAGGTAAATCTATCTCCATAGATCATCATGCCTAATATTGAGGCTATTTATCCTAAGCACTTCATCGCAAAAATATTTTCAAATGAAGTCCTAATTCGTGTCAAGAAATTTATTTCCAATTAACATTGTGTCAAGCACACAACGTTTTTAGAAATATTATTATGCTCCCACTTACTTTCTTGAATCACAAGCATCTTCGTTACCCATTGATGAAATCAAAAAACCCTTTTGACCATTTCATCAAACCACGAAGATTCCAACTCCATTTTCTCTCTTTTGTCCATTGCTGGAACTCTAAAGTTTGCATACTTACTACCATCCTCTGGATCGAGAAATTACTTTGGACTGTATCACATACAAGTCCTAGGTTTCATTTCCATCAGATGGAAATCCTTGTGTCGTCCATGTTTCATATCTCATGATTGATATATGTATTAATTGCTAGTTCAACCCGAACCGACCTTAAGCATCGCTACGGTGAAACAATCTCATCATAGTCAACTCCTTGAACTTGTTATTTCAACAAGTCGAGCTTTATGGATAAAACAATTTTTATCCGTATCAGTTTTTAGTTCCATAAATATTCGTTAGACTCTAAGTCCTCTGAAAGGTGTATCAAGGTTTTAATCTTGAATCACTTATACGGAAACTATCTCGGATTGTATTGGCATTTAGCCAATCCTGGAGTCAGGTCCCATCAACGCTTCCTTGTGTATTGTAGGTATATTGTTGTCTAACAACAATATCTTGTTTGCGCACCTGATAGGTTTGCACAAGCTTTGCCTACGTGGTTCAGCTGCACGTTCGACCGAAGTCCATACATTTTATTGTAGAGACTTCCGTATCAGTCGTAGTAGGAAACAACGAAATCACTTCCAGGGTTTCTTTCCTTTGAACTGATGACAAAGATACTGGTTATCTCGTCGAGTTGCACTGTCCTCCCACTCACCTTTTGTAAGAACTATTCTATTTAAAAAGCATGTCGTTTTGTGGCAAAACCCTTTTCCTCGGTATAGTAGTGGGGGAATACCCAATGACTTGGGATAACCATACAAAGTAGCACTTGTCTCATTTGGAATAGGTTTGTAACCTTTTACACAAGCCCCATATTCCAAATGTTAAGAAAAGATATAACATGGTTGGGCGTACAATACCATGGCGTCATTTCAACACATCTGATGGATCTCTTTTCAGTGTAAAAGCCGCAGTCTCTAAAGCATCACTCTATAAAAGGGGTAATGGCAAATCTATTTATGTCATCTTTGATCTTACCATGTCATAAATGGTTTGATTACATCTTCACGGACTTTCCACTTGTAGTGGTGTTCTGGGAGGTGCAAGTTATGAAACTCTTTTCACAACTCATCAGACATTTGCTAAACTTGTAACTCAAATATTCCTTTCCGCAATCAAATTGCAGAAACATAATTCTCTTGGTACAATAACTTCTACTTCATTTTTGAAAACCTTTCGAATGATTTCACAAGATCTAGACTTACGTCTCATCAAGTAAATATCCATATATCTACTTGAGTCATTTTTGAAGGTAGACAAATCCACTGTTTGCAACAACATTTATCGGACTACATACATCAAATGTATTATCACCAATAAGTTCTTTGCTCATTCCTTATGGCCTGTGAACGGTATTTTAGTTAGTTCACCTTTTGGAGGAAAGTTGCAAGTGTCAGATGATTCAAAATCAAACGGCTTCAAAATCCATCATAATGGAATTTTCCATGCAGGTTTTTCCAATGTGACCAAATGCAGTGCCAAACATATGTGGTATTCTTTTAGTCTTGCGACATTTAGCGTCGGTGTTATGGATGTATCATATTTCCATCAATATTCATAACATACATCCCATCTAGGATGGAAGCATGGCCCTTCATGTTTATTCATAATACTGACCAACAATTGTTGTTTTTATGAACAACTCTTTTGCAACAAACATTGTGCAATGGGCTAGAGTGTATGAAACTCTAAAATGAATTATAAAGGTAAACCCAGAGGTAATGTATTATTATCAATATTCATAACATACGCCTCATTCATAATGAAATTATGGCCCTTATGTTATTCATAACACCGAACATGAAAAGTTCTCTTATGAACAACCTTCTTGCAAGATACCTTATGCAAAGGGCTAGAGTGTGAAACTCTAAAATGAATTATGAAACTTAATACATAGGGAATACACCGATGGAAGGCATAGTAACATTTACTATGTTCCCTGCGTGTATCTAAACCTCATCCCTGGTTAGTCTTTCAGGACATAGTAGTTCTTACATCGAGTTGCAACAGAATGCAATCGAGCGGGTATCTTTGTGACCAACTCACAATACCCAAGAATTAGTGATTAACATGTTTAACCATAATTACCAAGAACTATATCTTTGACCAGCCTTCTATACATCAAAAACTTGTATGACATTCATACATGAGCTGCATATTCCAATCTTCTTTCCTTTTGCTATTATACTTCTAACAGATTAACTTTTCAGTATTTCTCCTACTCTCAGAAGAAGCATCCAACTTAAGAGCGGCGTTAGCCCTGGACTTCCTAGGCATGAAAGTCTCACTAACACCCTTCGGACACTTCCTTTCTCTTTAAGTTGTTGTTTTATTCACCTTTCATAATATGATAGGCGTTCTCCTGGATCCCTCTCTTATCAGTCTAATGCATAGTAAACTTCTTTACTAGTAGTTTGCAAACAAACATTGCTTTGGATATCTCATATCTTTTAGCCTTTGTCTGTATCTGAAAATGATTTTCAGGTTCCATGAATATCACATAACCATCCAAACTTTTGAAGTTCGGGTCTCATGGAAGCAAACATATTGCACTTTGGCTAAAAAGGATTTCTAGCTTTTGGATCGAAGGACGAGAGTCACATGATCCATAGCATTAGCAGGAGAATACCAAAAGCATGCGACAGGACAAAGTCCTTCTCGACACTCTTGAGGAAAATCCTCACATTATGTTACCAACCATAAAGTTTTAACCAGATATTTAACAGCTATTCGATTTTAATAGGGAAGGTGGAAACGCGAGCCATTATTCTATAACTATTATGCAAATCACACTTAGACATTGTTCAAAATTAATTGCGCTGAGAATTAAAAGAATTCAATTCTACAGTGCACTCCCACTCAAATCAGTATCTCCCATAATTGATTGTGAGTGATTCAAGATCCATATTACAATTCAACGCCAAGGATCTATCCATCTCAAGTGGCGAGAATTGTAATCGGTAGGTCAACTTGCCAATCACATCTGTATGTGACTCTTGTTCATCTTTCGATGCGTGTGTTTCGAGCTCATGACTTTCATGCCTGAATGTCAAGACAACCAAGTGATCACGCTGTGAGGTCTCAACTCACCTGCCTCACACCCGTACAATCATTCGTACCCATGTATCCATGTGATACCCCGAAAGGAAAGATGCCGTGACGGTGCCACACTTGGGAGAACACTAACTACTTGATATTTTGTGAGAGATCACCCTAATAAAAGCAACTACCGGGCAATCAAAAGGTTGCATCATAAGGGATAAACATCTCATGCAATTCATAATAGCCTGATATGGTATAGCCCTTTCTAACGGAGAAGTATTGTATTTCTTCGTCTTCGGCATTCGCGTCGGTGTTCACCTTCGCGAAGATTGCCACCACCTTGTCGATGCACCAAATAATATTGCTATCTCTATAGCAAATAAAATAAGTGCATTACATAAGATTGACACGCAGGTCATTAAAGTGCAATCATATGGCTCCAGCCATCATGCCGAATCATGACACGTAGGTCATGTTAATCAAATTACATCATATAGTCATCTCATACATAATCAAATTAATATGAGCATTGCTATACCACATCATATGCACATGCAAACTATCCTACAAAACCAAGTTAGACGCCTCTAATCGGTTCATGCAAAAACTTTTTTTACGTGGCTTCTAAGGTTTTGAAACAAACCGAATCTACCAACGTCCATCATCAAGCATGATAATCCAAGTCGCTAGATTAACATTGCGGGGTGTATGAAACACGAGATAATAAAATCTTGAGCCCCATACTAAGCTTCTTCATACGCATGACCCCCATGCAGATCATATCTGCATTGACCTTTCGTCTACGAAACATCCATCTTTCTTTAACTATAGTGGAACCCAAAGAACTGTTAGCACTTCATTGATCTGTCAATCAGCATACTCACGAGAAGCATGAAAGGATCGCGGATTGCCAGAACTTTATGAGATTCCACCATGCCATTAAGATCAGGACTATGCAAATTCCATGGAAGCAAAAAGAACATCGGGTTACATTTTTCATCTCCTACCTGCACAAATAATTTTCAGTAATAGATCTCATCTACTACCTAATTATATTGTGCAACACCCATACATCTCTATGTATTCCAGATTGCAACATGCATCTACGCATAGCACGGCTCTTGATGCCACTGTAAGGTAACACAGCAGAAAACAAAAAAAATCCGACCTACGCACCAGCCCAGGACCACTATGAAGACTGCATACAAGGTTTGATCTTTTGGTTACCGACTCGTAGCGCAGCGGAAGTAGAGTCGATGACGATCAGCGGTGCAGATCCCCACAGCTAGGATTTACAACCTCCCAACCGCGAGGATGTATACCCTCATCTGCCCCTCGGACAGCCCTCTGGGAGGCGGTCAGACAGTCCCTGCACGGTGTCGTGGACAGCCCTTCGGGAGGACCTCCAAAACTTGGACTGTCACTCGGACAGCCCTTCGGGAGGACCATCGAAACTCGGACGGTCACACGGACAGCCCTTCGGGAGGCACTCTCGAACTAAGACCGAAACTATGATCTCTCTACAGAGTTGCACACATACGGTGTCATCTATTCGGCAGGGCTTCGCCGTCCAGAACTAGTTCCTGCCGGAACCCAGACAGCCTTTTGGGTCTACGAAACTATTTCGCTGGGAGGGAGAGAAGAAGCCACATCATTGCAATGGCACTTGTATGTGAGAAGGAGTGAGTTTGTGGGCAGCCCACTCACCTCTATTTACAGGAAAACAAAGGGGTAGGATGGGACTTAGAATTACCAAAATGCCCATGAGGTGAGCACACCACAAGGGCATAAAGGGAAAGCCTCCAAATAGTGTTGCGTGCATCACCATGCCTGCATCACCATGCCTGCATCATCCCCTAATAGTATTTCCACTATTCACAAACAGTGTTTCCATTATTCACAAATAGTGTTCCCACTATTTGCAATAGTGTTTCCAATAAAGTAATCCAAAAAGCACTTTCACTATTCATGACGGCATTTTTCAGCGTCCGTTCGAACTAAAAATATTTATGTGGGCTTAGAACATTTCTAGCACCCACTAAAATAATTTTCAATGCGATCCGGAACAATTCCGGATTAGTGATTTTCATCTGCGAAAAGCATCTGAAGCGGTTCCGGTAGCTCCAGAACATTTCCCGTTTTTCTTTCGGAAAATTCCCAGAAGTTTCTAGAATGATTCTGGCACCCTCCAAGAATTATCAGGCATGTGCTAAAACCAATTTGACTTAATGGTATCCCCTAAAAATTTTCAGTATTACGGAAACTATTCCGGTGTTCTTTCTTTGGAACTTTTCCGTTGTGCGAAACTTTTCCGGTGTCCGAAACTTTTTCGGTGATTTTCTCTCAGACTCCCTATCTAGTATTCAACAGATAGATGACCCTTAAGTGTGTGACCCTATAGGTTCGGTGAAGCATAGACATGACCCGGAACCCCTTCCGATCAATGATCAACATCGGATCCGTGGACACCCATATTGACCCCTATACCCACACGAATGAATATTCGAGTGAACCTCCAGTTGCCGTGTGCTATTCTTGTTGCTTCGCGATATGTTACAAATACCTGAGGTGAGACATGTTGGCATCTCCGTGGATCAACAACTTGTCCACTATGCCAGTTACCTCGTTACCGGTATTGTTCTCTTTTCTCATTCCCGTGTTCCGGCATCTCATGATCAAATCACAAAATGTCTGGCCAGACTATGATGGATACCGTAACACCGAGAGGGCCCAGAGATATCTCTCCATCGTCAGAGGAGCAAATCCCAATCTTGAGCTATCAAGTTACTTGACATACTTTTCCATGAACCCGTAAGCCGCCGTAATAGCCACCCTTTTACGGATGACGTTTAACAAACCCCAAAGTTCATGAAGCAAGCATGAAGAAACTCGATACTCTCATGGTCTAAGGAATTATGGAAACATTAACTTCTCTGCGTTATTTACCATTAACTTATGACGAATCTATCTCATAGCATAACATCAATTCGGGTCGATTCAACACAAATGTTCTTCTAACATTGTGCCCTCAAAATTGCCGGCATAGCCATGCCCATGATCAGGAAAACAGGATCATCATGCAATACTTGAGCCAGTCTTAGAGGCCAGACTAGGAATACAATTTACCGTTTATTATTCCACACGTGCATATGAGTCTTCCTTCAAGCCTCGTGGTTATTGTAGACTCGAGAACCATAGCAGTTATAGCATGGAACATAAACCAAATTATGAACAGGGAGATAATCAATAACATTTATTATTGCCTCTAGGGCATATCTCCTATAGCCTCTCTTGCAGAAGAATTGTCTCCTCGGGACACCGTTTACCAGCATGGAGGATTTCGCTGTCGAGAAGATGCTCTCCATCCAACCCAACCATCTATCATCAAAGCTCATGCATCGCATGATTTCCATCATTGGTTTGTGTTCAATAGTGTCAAATGCCTTGGCGAAGTCCAATTTCAGAACCGCGATCTCTCTACCCGACGCTTGGCATTGGTGTATGAATTCGAATGCCCATGCTATACAGTCGTGTATCGAACGCCCCTTTAGGAACCCGTATTGGTTGCGATAGATGATACGGAGTATGATGAGCTGCAGACGATTCGCTAGCAGCTTCATCAACAGCTTAAGGCAGCAGTTCAACAGAGTGATCGGCCGGTAGTCATTTGCATCAACTTTTTATTCTTCACGCAATACATGAGTGTGAGCCATTAGACATAGCATATAGGTGGAATACAATATTATGGTAGATATCAAAGGGGTAAAAAAAGTGGAGAAGATTGTCTCACATTGATCAGGCGAACGAACGGGCTATGGAGAGGTCCATCGAAAGATGTTAATGCAAGGAATAGGGATTGACATGCAAATGATGCACTAGAGCTATGATTGTACGAAAGCTCAACTACATCTAAGTGGGGTGTGCATCAAAATTTCTTGCTCATGAAGACCTCGGGCATTTGACGAAGCCCGTCATCAGAATATACAAGCCAAGTTTATAATGAAAATGGTTAATTCTCACTAGCATATGGAAGTTAAAAAATAGGAGACTCTCTATATGACAAACATGGTGCTACTTTGAGGCACAAGTGTGGTAAATGATAGTAGCAAAGTCCCTTCTCTCTTTTTCTCTCATTTATTCTCTCTTTTTTTCATGGTGGGCTTTTTTATTTTTTTCGCCGCCCTCATTTTTCATTTTTATTAGTGGTGGGACCATTTGGCCTCCCGCGTTTTTTCATTTTTGTTCCGGAGTCTCATCCCGACTTGTGGGGGAATCATAGTCTCCATCCTCCTTTCCTCACTAGGACAATACTCTAGTAAGGATGATCATCACACTTTTATTTACATACAACTCAATATGAAAAACTGATAGGATGATATGACTATATAAATGCCTCTAGCAGTGTACCAGGAAGTTCAATACCTAGCATCACATGTATCAAAAACATTATAAACTGTGGCTTTTCAACAAATACCATGTCATCTCTACATGATCATGCAAAGCAATATGATGATGAACGAACAAGTCATGTGAAGTGAGGATGGAATTTGCATGGCAATATATCTCGGAATGGCTATGGAAATGCCATGATAGGTAGGTATGGTGGTTGTTTTGAGGAAGATATAATGAGGCTTATGTGAAACATAGCGTATCATGTCACGGGGTTTGGATGCACCGGCGAAAGTTGCACTGATCCTCAAGGTGAGAATGGGCTATGCACAGTACCGAAGAGGCTAGCAAATATGAGAAGGTGAAAATGCGTATGTCCATGGTATCACATTAGTCATAAAGAACTCATATACTTATTACAAAGTTTTATTAGTTTAATTTTAAATCAAAGTACCACTCGCATGCCCCGAGGGAGGAGGTTGGGAGGGGTTAACCATCGCACGCCCCCATGTCGGTGCACGACACCTATGGGATCGCGAGGACCCCTTTGTGGTTCAACGGGGAGAAGGTATGCGCAAAAGCAGATCGAATGAACGGAGCGAGGGGAGATTTTTACCCAGGTTCGGGCCACTGAGAAGCGTAAAACCCTACTCCTACTTCGGTGTGTTATGAGTGTTTTTAGGGTTCTGGCTACAGGAGCGCTATGAATAGCTGCTACGCGCGTGAGCCAGAAGGTGGAAGAAAAATCCCTCCTCTCGTAACGCCTTGGGCCTCCTTTTATATGACTAAGGGGATCCCAATAGTGGTGTATAGTACATACACGAGGAGTACAGTGCTATAGTGTTATTATACCTAACATTGACGGTGTAGGACAAATGCATTAAATGCTCTGTTTAGCTGTCCCTAGCTTTCTTGGGGATGGGAAAAGAGGTCGTCCCATCAGCACCGCTTAACCCCATTATCGCTAGCGCCTTGACACGTATCCAGGACGATAAGGGATGTCTGACAGGCCGGTCGCTGTGTTGGAGCGGTGACAGGCTGGCGAGTTCTTGCCGGGTGCGGGTCTTGCCGGGGCTCCATGAGCCATCCCGGTAAGATCTTGCCGGGGTTCCCAGCTTTTGGTCTTCTTGATGACCTGCCTGGGGGTCTTCCCTCAGGAAGGCTTGCTTCTCGGAAACTCTATCTTGATCTTGTCGGCCTTGAACTTGCCGGTAATGTGTAGACCTGTTCCCGGCAAGTAATCCTTACCAGAAACCTGGCTCCTAGACATGTCCTATAGGTGGATTTCTTCTCTGCCATGCCCTTCCCGCCTGGAGGCTGCGACTTGCCGATGCATGTCCAAGGGTAGTGAACACCTCCCTGTTCACCACACCGAGAGGAGCCCCCGAGGCTGGGCCGGACAAGCGCGCATAGTGTTTGTCTGGGCTAGGCCCAAAAACACGCACCGGTACACGCGTGGCGAGAAGTAACTGCCACTCATGACTTTTTAACCGCACGTTGATTATGCTGCAAGAGAGCTAGCGGTTTGCCGGGCCTTGGGCTTGCCGGAAGTGTGGACAGTTAGAGCAGGATGGCAGCAGGAGTCATGTGCCCGAAAGGGAGTGTCATATCGTGTGACGAAGAGCCAGCCCCCAAGCCTTCCCCAAAAAGGGTACTGCGGGTGCGGTACTCGATTCATATGCTCATCTCTGTAGTCGCCATCGTCTACTCCGAATGCCTCACTGCCGCCTTGCTGGCCTCTAGCACGGCGTCCTTGGGTTTCTCGGTTGCCGTGTGCCACTAAGAATAAAGCAACTACTGGGACTGAAGTACTTTTCGCATCCCTGTTGCTGCAATGGCACATATAAAGAAACAATTTATCTTGGTTAGACAAATCTTTATGTATGCGACAAATATTTCTTTATGCTAAATGAATGCTTGCTTCTTCCTTGATTAATTTTTTCCTTGCATATATCTTATATCCTATGCTGTTTGGAAACATTGCCGGCGCACACACTTGTGGCGAGCGCTTTGAGGAACGGGTCCTTAGCAGCCTGCTAGAAATGTCGCCATCGTCAAGGCGACTTGCTGGGCCAGAACATAGCTGCTAAGTTTGCTGAACGGACTCGAAGCAAAACTAGAACGCGGGCTAACCATGGCAAGGTACTTTCGCTTGCAGATTGATGTACAAGGACGAAAAATCAATCAAGACTACCCACGCTTGCCGGAATAATCTCCGGTGCACATGCTCCAACCAGAAGTGCTTGAGGAACGGTTCCTTGCAGCTTGCCGGGAACGTCGCTTGCTGGAAAATCTTGCCTTCCCAGCTTTAGTGCAGTCGCTCACATCGCCGAGCGGAATCGAAGTGATTAGAGGCGCGACTAACCTCGGGAAGGCGACAATCTTACCTTCCCAGCTTTAGTGTAGCTACTCACATCGCCGAGCGGAATCGAAGAGATTAGAGGCACAACTAGCCCCGGGAAGGCAAAAATCTTACCTTCCCAGCTTTAGTGCAGCTGCTCACATCACCAAGCGGACTCGAGGCGATTAGAGGCACGACTATCCCCGGGAAGGCTCCTCAGCATACGGGTTTACACGGAAATCTGAAGATAAAACTTATCTAACCTTTTCCTTGAATGATTGAATTTTTGTACAATGAATCCCTACGCTGTTGAAATACTCCCCGAATGTGCACGTTCTGGTCGATGGCTCTTAGGATCAGGTCCTCTCTAGCAGCCTATCGAGAACGCCGCCTCTTCAGGAGCTTGACGCTCTAAAAACAACTATAGTTGCATCTGTGTTTCTGGGCGGACCCAGAACAACCAGGAGTGCAGAGAGCGCTCCCTCGCGCACAGATTGTACAAAAGAAAACATCAAGGATATAACTAAACAGAAAAAGGCCATTAAAGTTTTAGGACTTAGCTTTCGCAAAGAACTCCACCCGCCCCTGCTTCTTCTTGGGAACCATGGCGATGAAGATGATCAAGGACTAACGCGTTGATTGCTAGATCAGGTTCATGCAACCTCGCTCCCCCTACCTGGTGCGCCAAAGATGTCGGTGCACGACACCTATGGGATCGTGAGGATCCCTTTGTAGTTTGGCGGGGAGAAGGTATGCGCAAAGAGCAGATCAAAGTAATGGCGCGAGGGGAGATTTTTACCCAGGTTCGGGCCGCTGAGAAGCGTAAAACCCTACTCATGCTTCGGTGTATTATGAGTGTTTTTAGGGTTTTGGCTACAAGAGCGCTATGAACAGCTGCTACGCGCATGAGCCAGAAGGTGGAAGAAAAAAGCCCCCTCTCGTAACGCCTTGGGCCTCCTTTTATATGACTAAGGGGATCCCAACAGTGGCGTATAGTACATACACGAGGTGTACAGTGCTACAGTCTTATCATACCTAACACTGACGGTGTAGGACAAATGCATTAAATGCTCTGTTTAGCTGTCCCTAGCTTTCTTGGGACGGGAAAAGAGGTCATCCCATCAGCACCGCTTAACCCCATCATTGTTGGTTCCTTGACACGTATACAGGAGGATAAGGCCTATCTGACAGGCTGGTCGCTGCGCTGGAGCGGTGATAGGCTAGCGAGGTCTTGCCGGGTGCGGGTCTTGTCGGGGATCCGAGAGCCATCCCGGCAAGATCTTGCCGGGGTTCCCAGCTTTTGGTCTTCTAGGTGAGCTGCCTGGAGGTCTTCTCTCAGGAAGGCTTGCTTCCCGGAAACTCTATCTTGATCTTGCTATCCTTGAGCTTGCCGGTGATGTGTAGACCTGTTCCCGGCAAGTAATACTTACCGGAAACCTGAGTCCTGGATATGTCCTATAAGTGGATTTCTTCTCTCCAGACCCTTCCCACCTGGAGGTTGTGACTTGCCGATGCGTGTCTAGGGGTAGCAAACACCCCCCCCCCCCCTGTTGACTACACCGACACCCCGACTCGAAACAACACTAGGATTTTAACGAGGAATAGAAATGCTCACACATCATCATCATGCCTATTTAATTTTTATATGAACAATAAGTTGACACCTCTTAATATCGACACTTCTACGAATCAGTAATTATGAACTCACACCTTTTTCATATTACATATTAATGTCCTTAACCCATAATTTTTCTGTATGTGCTACATGATGGTTTTGATTATCATTCATTGAATACCTATTATTTTTGGACTAGTATTATGACCCATGCAAATTACCGTAATTATTAATTAACTCTCAAACAAATATAAGTGTAGAAATAGAGTGAAATCATTTCTATAAAATCTACACGCCACCGTGCTCAAAAAGCTATAAGTGAAGTACTAGAGCAATTGCCAAGCTCAAAAAATATAAGTAAAGCACATAGAGTATTCTAAACAATTATGATGAAGGTGTGTCTCTCTCAAATAGGTGTGTCCAGCAAACGATGATTATGGAAAACTGAAAGTAAAAGCAAACGACTCTCCAAGCAAAACACATATCATGTGATGAATAAAAATATAGCTCCAAGTGACGTACCGGTGGATTGAGACAAAAGAGGGGATGCCTTCCGGGGCACCCCCAAGCTTAGAAGCTTGAGTCTTCCTTATAATATTTCCTTGGGGTGCCTTGGGAATCCCCAAGCTTAGGCTCTTGCTACTCCTTTTTCCGTGGTCCATCATGATAAAACCCAAAACTTGAAAACTTCAATCACACAAAACTTAACAAAAACTCATGAGATCCGTTGGTATAAGCAACATATTGAATACTCTATAAACTGTTATAAATTTATTCTTATTTCATTTTTACATGATAGGTACTATATTCTAACTTCTCCATATATTATATCCCCCGATACAATCCATAGCATAATCAAAACAATCAAACTATGCAAGCAAAACAGAATTTGTTTAAAACAGGACAGACTGTAGAAATCTATAAAGAGCCTATACTTATGCAACTCTAAAAATTAGGAAAACAAGGAGAATTGGTATATAAATAATTTGTAAAAAATTACATGATTATCACACTCCCGTAAAAATAGAAAATTCCTGTACTAGAGTCAAAAGTTTATGTTTTGTTTCAGCATCGTTTCTACTCGTCTTGTGAGTCATCCCAAAGGCTTTACTTGTCACAAACACTAATTTTTACATAGGCCATAATCATTTTATCACAAAATAACATAAGGTAAACAGCAAAAAATTAAGATAACTATTGGGTTGCCTCCCAACAAGCGTTATTGTTGCCCCTAGCTAGGCATAATGCATAGTTTCAAGCGTTACCATCTTTGACATCAAGCTCCTAAATAACACAATTATGATTAAAAGAACAATGGTAGGCTTTAAAATAGTATATTTTATCAAGTTTACAAAATATGGATGAACACTAATCATTTTGAGATGTTCGTTTCTTTTGGAAGGAGGTGTACTAACACTCTTAGGAATGTATATGAATTTGGTACTTTTGTTTTGTGAGGTACTAGCATTAGTTTTAGATGGCGTAAAAGCAAAGCCTACTTTGTCAATGACCTCCTCCATTTTACCAATTCTACTCAAACCTTGTTCTACACTTTTATCAATAATGGTGTCTTTTTCCTTTAAAGTTTTCAAAATCATTCCTACCCATGACACAAATTGAGTGATATGATTATGAAGTTTTTTTATCTAACTCTTCAATTGGTTCACTGGTGATCATTTTATTTTCAGTAGCATCAAGCCTTTGCATAACATGCTCCAAGGTCATATTGGTTTTATTAACGATAATGGGTGGTGTTCCAACAAGATTTTCAATTGCATTATATGCATCCAAGGTTTGACACATTAAGAAGTTCCCACCGGTGATGGTGTCAAGGACAAACCTATACCAAATTGTCACACCAACATAAAAATTATGAAGCAAAGTGTGGTGGATAACTTATTAGTTTCTTTATTTTGAGAGTGGTATACCATGGATATTTCAAACTTTCTCCTCACCTTTGTTTAAAATTGACAACATCATTATTGGGAGTAACGCGAACAAAGGAAGAACTAGCCATTACTTCGTACAAGAAAACTAGTAACAAGCAAAGATAAATATTTTGTACTTTTGTTTTTTATGAGACAAACAATATAGAATAGAAAATAAAAAGAAGAAAAAGTACATGATAATTTGTGCAAAGTTACTTGATAGTTGGTGATGGTATTCCCCTGCAATGGTGCAAATCCTTCCTGGTATTGTGATCTGGGTTGGGATTCCATGAAGAGGAACGGGTTATCGCATCACTGTGTGGGAAAGTATTTCCCTCAGTTATGACCAAGGTTTATCGAACCAATAGGAATACCAATCCTCAATCGTCTTCAGCGGTTACACACAAAAGAGCAAACAACTTGCACCCAACGCTGGCAAGAGGGTTGTCAATCCCCTTGGTCTCATTAATTGCAAGCAAGTGAGTTGTGTAGATAATTGTAGATAATTGTAAATTTCAAAATAAAATAAAAGCAAGTAAATGGCGGCAAGGTAATAGTAGCGTTTGTAAATATATATAAGTGAATAGACCCGGGGGCCGTAGTGTTCTCTAGTGGCATCTATCATAGAAATAGCATATGATGGGTAAAAAAATTACTATTGGGCAATTGGGCAATTGATGGCGGCAAGGTTATGCGATTTTCACCGCAATGATATTGTGTATATAAGCATGACATCCATAAGCAAATAGGTCAACTCCTTCCTGCACCTATTACTATTACTCCACTCATCAACCACTATCTAACATGCATCTAGAGTATTAAGTAAAACAGAGTAATGCTTGGAGAACGATGACATGATGTAGAAAAAGTAAACTAAATCAATATGAATTAGCCCCATAATTTTATATTAGTACCAGCAACACAAAGACATGTCTTGTCCCCTACTTTGTCACTGGATATAGAAACTCGTCAGGTTGAACCTACCACAATGCATCACTCCCAGAAATATCAATCTAGTTGGCCAAACTATCTCAATAGATCAGAGAGCATTACAAAGTTAGAATGATCATGCAAATAAGAATCATAATAATAAGGTTTGACTCAAATAATTTTCATGGATAATCTGAACATAAACTCACAATTCATCGGATCCAAACAAACACACCATACAAAGGGATTACATCGGATAGATCAAGGCAAAGAGGCGATGAACATTGTATTCAACATAAAGAGACAGAGAGAGAGAGGGAGAGAGAGAGAGATTGACATCTAGGTATTAACAACGTACCCGTAGGTCTATGGTGAACTACTCACGCATCATCATGAGGGCGGCAAGGTTCATGAAGAGGCCCTCCGTGATCGATCCCCCTCTGGCAGGGTGCCGAAACGGAGCTCTACATGGGCCCCTGTCGGAACACAGACTTGCGATGGCGTAAAAAGTGTTCCACGACATCGAATAGGTTTTGGGGATATTATAGAATTTATAGGCCATAGAGGGACGTCAGGAGAGCCACGAGGGGGCTACAACATATCAGCCCCCCCAGGGCGCGCCCTGATGTTTGATGGAGCCCTTGTGCGCCTCCTGTCCTCCTTCCAAAGCTTCCAGGTCTTCTTTTGGTCCATAAAAAATCATCAAAAAGTTTCGTGGCAATTGGACTTCGTTTGGTACAGTAAACCTAAAAAGTAAAAAAACAGGCAGAAAACAGCAACTCGCACTAGGCACTGGATCAATAGGTTAGTGCTCAAAAATATTATAAATTGGTAAACAAATGCCGAAAAAGTATCCTAGAATGATAATATATCAGCATGGAACAATCAAAAATTATAGATATGTTGGAGACGTAACAACCCTCCTGTGGCAGACTAGCAGATGTAGTCTTACATGTCGATTGGACTGGATCTGTCTTTTCTGAGAGGGCGACTACTTCCCAAAAGTCTTGTCTTGATCTACCTAGCTACTTCACAAGTTAAGTTTAGTAGAAGAAGGGTGTGATCGGGGATAACAGCTAAAGTACAAAAACCTTTGTAGAGTGTATAATACTGATCATCATTACTCGTGTCCCCGGTTATGGACAACTTTGAGAAACTCATCCGAGAAACTATTAGATTGATGTCATTAAACTCTTCCATTAAAATTCATTCCTTGAACCAATGGGGACTTATGGCACTGATCTCATGGTACTAGGGTTTACCACGGTCTCTATAGAGATGCTTGGGATGATCGGGGTTTACGAGTGCCCACATACTCAAACTGCATTGGGTTCCAACCAAGGTTTGCTGGAGTAACTCTAGACTACAACCGGGTTTGCCGAGAGTGTTATATTGCTGCTAGAGAAGATCACTATTATAAATGTACGAAAACTTTTTTTGCGCAAAGGAAAACCAGTCGCATCACATTGCATATTTTATGTTCCACAAGCCAATCCTGGTGAAGGTTTGCAAATACATCCAATGTATTAACCCTTGTGGCTGCAATGTATCATGTTGTAGGTTACCCTATCGAAGGGAAGGTTACGAAGTAGGTTTATGATGTTATACTCAACTCTTTCCCATGACTGATGGATGTAACAAGACTAGATACTTACTCCACTTCATGATTTTATTGTAAGCTAGACATGAGCTAATCAGGTACCGCCGAGATTTCTATATTGGTCTCACCAAGATTCAAAAGTTTCTACCTTTGGAGCAACTCGGTACCATCGAGATTCATACATCGGTGTCACCGAGTTGGTCACTTTTATGCAAATATACATAAACATAACTCATTACGTTGTCTACCTTGTCCAATATCAACTATTTGATCAAGTTTGAAAATTATTAATGACGGTTCACAATCGTAAAATATGTCCAAGATAGTATATTTGTATGTGAAGTCTCTCATGAATTGCTTGAATGACCAATGCCATGTTTGTTAAATCCCAATAGATTTTATTTCCTACACTCTCTTGTGAAGTCACTACTTCCCATGGTATAAGAATATGAAGTATACATAAGTTCAATTTATGATATTCGATTTGTTCACAAATTTACTCTCGGGATATAAGTGAAGCACAAGAGTAAACACTAAACTACTTCAACAGATGTAAGTGAAGAACAAAGAGAAGTTAAAAAATAAGTACTTATGTAGAGACTCCCTATAAATCAAAAATTTCAGATCCAAGAATTGTATCAAATGAAAAACAAAATAGAAATACGCTCCAAGAAAAACACATATTATGTGAGGTTTAACGATAGTGTTGAAGACGAAAGAGGGAGGCATCCCCAAGCTTAGATGCTTGAGTCTTCCTTTAATACTACCTTGGGGTGCCTTGGGAATCCCCAAGCTTAGGGTCATGTCGCTCCTTATGCTCATTCTATTGTCTTCTCACCCAAAACTTGAAAACTTCATTAGCACAAAACTTAACGGAACTCGTGAGATGGGTTAGTATAATAAATATAAATAATTAACTTAGGTGCTTTTGAAAAAAGATTCATAATTGTTATCACATAATGCCTATTGTATTATGTCGTTCCCACAATTTATATCACTCAATATAAGCTATGAAAACTCCAAAACATGCAAACCAAGAAATCGAAATAGAATCTGTTAAAACTAGAACAGTCGGTAAAGATATAGTTAATTATCATACTTCTGTAACTCCAATTCTCAACAATTACCAAGTAACCAGGGACTCATATATGCTTATTGTGTAAAAGTCTCAAGAATTTATCATGTTCCAGTATAGAAAAAAAATCATGTACTAGACGCAAAAGTTTCAGTTTTCAAACAGCAACTCATAAACTTGCCAACTGAGCATGGCGAAGGATAAAGTTGGAGTTTTATTGACCTAAAAGACACAAAATATGATTACTACGGTAACAAAAAATGTAAAACACACAAAACTGGAAATGATAAATATCGGGTTGTCTCCTAACAAGTGCTTTTCTTTAATGTCTTTTAGCTAGGCATTATGATTTTAATGATGCTCACATAAAAGTAAAGAATTGAAACATAAAAGGGAGCATCATGAATCATATAGAAAACACATTTAAGCCTAACCCACTTCCTATACATAGGAATTTTGTAATCAAACAATTTATCGTAGCAAGAATCAACAAGCATAGTGAAAACACATTTGCTCCCTTGGTGGTATTGGTAATTAATAACAACATATATATCATTGAACTAATATTTCCACTAAGCATATTTTAGGAAAACGTTCAATGATGGGTTGGCAAAAGGATTGTGGAGAAACCCCTAGATGCAAGGAATTGGATTGGCAAAGCTTCAAGCAAGAGGACTCTACAATTTACTTTGTGAGAAACCACTTTGAGTCCATAGGAAAGCCAATACTATTAAAAGGGGTAACGTACTATTGGTTAACAAGATGCTCCACGTGCACAAGTGATAATCACCAAAAACACCCAGAAACTCTTCCACAAAATTCTATCTAAGCCAAATCATGAAAATCGGTGAAGCCAACATATTCCACTTGGTCCCACTGATTCCCAGCCTCAGACAGAACCCTGCCAAATCCTAGCACTTCGGTGCAACTGATGCCACTTTGGTGCCACCGAGTTCAGCTTGCCAACTTTCTGTTACCTCGATTCACAAAATTGGAAGCTCCGAGTTTTTGGATCGGCGTCACCGAGATTTGAATTCGGACGGTTGGACACTTGATCGGTACTGCTGACATTTCTATATCAGTCTCACCGAGATTCAAAAGTTGCTACCTTTGGAGCAACTCGATACCACGGAGATTCATACATCGGTGTCACCGAGTTGGTCACTTATATGCAAATATACATAAACATAACTCATTATGTTGTCTACCTTGTCCAATATCAACTATTTGATCAAGTTTGAAAAAAAATAATGAGGGTTCGCAATCATAAAATATGTCCAAGATAGTATATTTGTATGTGAAGTCTCTCTTCCTTCATTATTATTTCATGAATTGCTTGAATGACCGATGGCATGTTTATTAAATTCCAATAGATTTTATTTCCTACACTCTATTGTGAAGTCACTACTTCCCATGGTATAAGAATATGAATTATACATAAGTTCAAATTTATGATATTCAATTTGTTCACAAATTTACTCTCGGGATATAAGTGAAGCACAAGAGTAAACAATAAACTACTTCAACTGATATAAGTGAAGAACAAATAATAGTTGAGAAAATAAGTACTTATGTAGAGACTCTCTCTAAATCAAAAATTTCAGATCCAGGGATAGTATCAAACGAAAAACAAAACAGAAATACACTCCAAGCAAAACACATATTATGTGAGGTTTAACGATAGTGTTGAAGACGAAAGAGGGAGGCATCCCCAAGCTTAGACGCTTGAGTCCTCCTTTAGTACTACCTTGGGGTACCTTGGGAATCCCCAAGCTTAGGGTCTTGCCGCTCCTTATGCTCCTTCTATCATCTTCTCACCAAAAACTTGAAAACTTCATTCGCACAAAACTTAACGGAACTCGTGAGATGGGTTAGTATAATAAATATAAATAAGTAACTTAGGTGCTTTCGAAAAAAGATTCATAATTGTTATCACATAATGCCTATTGTATTATTTTGTTCCCACAATTTATATCACTCAATATAAGCTATGAAAACTCCAAAACATGCAAACTAAGAAAATGAAATAGAATCTGTCAAAAATAGAATAGTCAATAAAGATATAGTTAATTATCATACTTCTGTAACTCCAATTCTCAACAATTACCAAGTAACCAGGGACTCATATATGCTTATTCTGTAAAAGTTTAAAGAATTTAACACGTTCCAGTACAGAAAAACAATTCATGTACTAGACGCAAAAGTTTCAGTTTTAAAAGAGCAACTCATAAACTTGCCAACTCAGCATGTGAAAGCACATTTGCTCCCATGGTGGTTTTCGTAATTCATAACAACATATAAGTCATTGAACTAATGTTTCCATCAAGTATATTTCAGGAAAAGTTCAATGATGGGTTGGCAAAGAGATTGTGGAACATCCCAAGATGCAAGGAAATGGATTGGCAAAGCTTCAAGCAAGAGGACTCTGTCGTGGATTTATCACAGCAGATGTCCAGGTGAACAGACTTGGATTCAAGGCCATCGCTAATGTGATGGACTCAAAGGGGTTGATTGGGACGAAGGACACAGGTTTACCCAGGTTCGGCCCCTCAAGTCGAGGTAATAGCCTACGTCCTGCTTGTGCTTGTATTGCTTGTTGTATCGATTACAAGGGAGCTAAAGCTTGACCTAGTTCTTGATCACCTCCTCTCTAAGTCGCCTTGGGTCTGCCTTTATATAAGAGGTCAGGACCACGGGTCTTTACAATTGTCTAACTGAATCTCACTGTCTATCTGAGTCTTACTCTATCTTCTTGTCCAAACTGTCTCTGAGCGGCTTGCACGCCCGGGTCTTCTCAGTCCGGGCCACCTTGCGGCCCACACCATGAGCCGTCTATCTTCAGGGGCCGTTGGCTTTACAGCTCACCCTTGGGCCGACTCACGAGCCATCAACATGACCAGGAGCCTTCAAGGGTGGGTCATATTGTGGGGTTATATCCCCAACATTAGGCCCCAAGTTGAATTGAGCTTCCTCACTTCATCCTTATCTTCTGCTCTTCGGCGAGTCGCCCGATGATGACCCGGCGTGACGTCACGAGATCTGCTAACGTATCACCAAATCTTTTATTAAATGGTCAGCCCGAAAATCGAGGCGTCCGCGTCGGTCAAATGGTTTTCGTCGCCTATATTTTCGTGCCTACCTTGTCTTCTCTTTAAATAAGACCTGTTGCGGGAGGAAGATTTCCTTCTCCCGCTCTCCCTTCGTATTATTCCCTTCGTCGTCTCTGCTCCAGCGCTCCCTACTCCGGCGCCGTCTTCTCATCGCCGTCAACCAGGCCGCTGCATCAACCTGAGTCGTACCAGAGCCTCTTCCGCGTCCACCGCTCCATTATCGGTAAGTTCAAGCTCCCCTTAGATCCATCGCCGCCATAGCAGGGTTCGCGGGAAGCTCCGCCGCCGCCGCTCGGGCTCCTCCATCACCACCGTTAGGGTATTCCAACGTTGTCGACATCTTTAGCGCGCGTCTCCACCATGCCGCCGCGCACAAGACATCTGTGCACAATGCATGGACCGCCACAGCTTTGTTTCATTCTTTTATGTTTCGCCTGTTCTTCGCTAGGTCTAGAAATAAGAACCTATTTTCCTGATTTTGTAGATCCATAATTACAGCGGTAGTTTGTGAAACCTGTTTTTCAGGACTTAGCCGATTTTCGCTCCTCCTTTCCTTGTTGAACCGCCAGACCTCTCCGACTCTCATCAGCCGGACTATGGCGTAGTATTTGTAGAGCCCTTAAAATTGTAAGCCGTCATAGATATTGCTTGCTCTTAACTCACCGCATTTTTAATTTTGCACAGACTTTAAGCCGCCGCCATGTCCCGCGCTTCCAACTCATGCAACTGGGTCGGATCTAGCGTCACAGAAGAGTACTTAGCGGATTTTGTTGATGCGGGCACTCTTCCTTCCAAGGAGGTCCTTCACTGGCGGATTCCAGGTGACGAGACTGAGCCCTCTCCCCAACAAGGAGAGGTAGTAGTTTTCTTTGACCATATCGAGCGAGGGTTCGTGTCGCCCGGCTCTAAATTCTTTCGTGACGTTCTCCATTTGTACAAGCTTCACCCTCAAGACTTGGCCCCCAACTCCGTTTCAAACATATGCAACTTCCAAGTGCTCTGCGAAGCCTACCTGCAAATCAAGCCGTCTGTGGGGTTGTTTCGAGAGTTCTTCTATGCCAACCGCCCAACCGAAATGAAAGGCGGTCTGAGTCTGGAATTTGGCGGTATTTCCATTCAACGACACAGAGACATCATTTTTCTGGCTGCGCAGATGCCGAGTCATCCAAAGGATTGGAATAAGACTTGGTTCTACTACAAGGACACCTCTCCTGAAGATGGGCGCCCATTGCCGGGTTATCGTCCCTCCCGGCATAGGACAGATTCCGAGCTTCCTAGCCGGCTCTCAGTTTCAGAACGTGCCAGGTATGAGCCGGCTCACACCAAGATCAAGGCACTCATGGCCAATGGTTTGACCGGACTGGACTTGATTCGCTGCTGGATTTCATGGCGGATCATGCCCTTAAGCCATCGAAGCAGGCTGATGTGTGAATATGAAGGCAAGTATGACAACTCCTTGTGCTTCAGCAAATCAACCTTGACAGAGGATAACATTACCACTATCATCCGGAGCCTTGTCCATGAAGCCTCCGGCTCATGCAGCGCCATTGGCCTAGCGCTTTTCAGTGACAACAATCCGGCTCCAGATGTAAGTTAATTTCTTCCCATCCGTCTCTTGGATGTTGCTTGTACCTTGCTGATCTATTATTCTTCTCCGGGTTATTTCCGCAGGCCGACTCTGATTTCTGGAAGAAGGAGTACGTCCCTCCTCTGAAGAAGCTCAAGAAGAAGGCCCCAGCCAAGAAGCCAAAGAAAGACACCCTGCGAGAGGAGTGGTTTGACCCGCCACAGTCATCCAGCTCAGAGGTAAAATTTTAGTTGTTTGCTTGATTCTTTGCCTTCCTGTTTTACAGGATGAAGTGGAGACCGTCGCGCCAATGCCCCTAAGGTAAACTATGTCTCTTCCGGCTCAGAATATTTTGTCCCACGAAAGCCGCGGCGGGTTGCCAGAAAAGTCCCTTTTTCTCATCCTCTCGCTTACGTGGCTCCCGATTTTCTTTTGAAAAAACAACAACAGGCTGAACGTCGCCAGACCCGTAGTGCCGGCTCTACTGAGCTTATGTCCGGCTTGCCGAACTCACCGGCTCCGAAGAAACGCCCTGCTGAGATATGTGTTCCTGTTTGATTCATTTCTCTTTATAACCTTAGTGCCGTCTCATCCTTCTTGAATTTCATCTCAAAAGTCGCCCTCCTCTGGCGACTCTTCGGCGACCGTTCTGCCGCCTCCGAGGATCAACCCGCTGTAAGTGTCTTTCCACTATAATATCCGGTTCTTTGTAGTGTAGTAATACCCTTTGGATTCTCATTTTTCTATCTTGCAGTGCTCAAGCCAAGCGTCGGAAGACCAACAAGCCCTCCCCCAGTCCTGCCGCTCCAGAGCCGGAGCAAGAACAACCGGAGGAGCCACAACCGGATGTAGATCCACCAATTGTCTCCACTGAGCCAGCTGCTGAAGATATCATCCCGGAGAGCCCTCTAAGGGGTCCTTCAAAACCGCCAAGTCCTGCCAAGGCCACTGCAACTCCGGAAGTTGTGATCACCGGCTCTGCTCCCCAGTCCCCTCCGGTTCATGTGCTGACCAGGCATAAAGAGTGTGTTGAGGCCTCCAGGAAGCTGGATTTCGACTCTTCCTTTGAGAAGATGACGGCCGAAGAACTCCACGCCGAGTATATAAACCGGCTTACCACCAGCCGGGATCTGGAGCTTCGGCTGGTAACTATGATGAAAACAAAATATGAGGTATTCCTCTTGCTGCTATAACCTTACTTAGCCCCCAAGGGCCGGTTCAATCTAGTTAAGAGGTGAACTGGGTCTTTCCTGATCCTCTGTAGAAAATCCAACGCCTTTGTCCCCAAGGGCCGGCTCAACTTGTTAGAGTTGAGTCGGATCTTCACTGTAGATAACGTGAACAGCCAATCGTAGCCCCCAAGGTTTGACTCAAACTTGATAAAGTTGAGTCGGAGCTTTCATTATAAGTAAATTTGAAGAGCCATATCGTAGCCCCCAAGTTCCGGATTAACTTTGATGAAGATGAGTCGGAACTATGTTGTAAGCTCGAAGAACAAATATACATTAGCCCCAAGTGTCAAACATATTGCTTGCAATCTGCTTGAGACTTGCATAATTTTGTCTTTAACCTTCATTATTTGATATGATTTCCATTCTAGTGACTTATCCTGTATTTTGACGTGTCACGGGAAGCTTTAAGCGAAGCCGGGTCTCAATTGATGGACCTGAAGACCAACTTGGCGGCTCAACAAGAAGCTCGCAGTGTCGCCGATGAAAAGTACCGGCTTCTCTCTGAAGAACTGGCCACAATCAAGGCTGATTTTGCTGCCCTTAAGGAGTCAACTGAATCTGAGAAGACCGCCTTGATCCAAGGGGCAG
The DNA here is from genome assembly GCA_022496015.1 of Hordeum marinum. NCBI lineage: Eukaryota > Viridiplantae > Streptophyta > Magnoliopsida > Poales > Poaceae > Hordeum > Hordeum marinum. The sequence goes on along the minus strand of CM039672.1, from coordinate 210,286,055 downwards.
ATGACGCCGACCAGCGGTTGATAGCTGTGGCGGATGAACTCCGAGGCTTGAAGCGCCACATAAGCAAAATGTCAGCCGCCCTCTTTGGTAAGCTTCTGACAACTTTGTTTTTCAAATAGTTTCATCTTTACTTAGACTGGCGACTCATCTGAATTGTCCGGTTTATACAGGTCCTAGGAGCCGACAGTTGGCTTCTGATAGCCTGCTGCCGTTGAAGGCCATCTATACCTTAACTGAGCAGTTGTACTATGGTGCAATCTGCACTATCAAGGCCGTGCAATATAAGGAGAAAATTCCGGCGACTCTCAGGGGTGTCTTAGAGCTCTTCTCCACCATGCCGAAACAGATTGCCGAACTCAAGAAATCAGCCGCACGCCAAGGGGCCATTGCAGGCATCAGCCGGGCTTTGGCCTTTGCTCCGGGCCTAACAGCCACCGAGATGATGGAGAGCTTCCCTTCAAGAAAAGATGACGGCTCGGAGTTTACTGACACTGACTACAGCCGATGCATGAAGGAGTCCCGGGTGTTAGCTTCTGTCTTGGCGGAGGAGGTTGATCTGTCAACTTATCAAGCAGCTTATGACTCAGAGCAGAAGAGGGTCCGGGGTCCTCTATACGAGTGCAAAGATTTGACGCCTGCTCGGAGTAAGGACCTCTTTGCTCCAGATCTTGACCTGTCACCCTTTTTTGAGGGCTCTTTTGCGGCTCTAACGAACTGCAATTGGGATTTGGACAACCTCCAGATCAAGATCCCAGAAGAGCCGGCGCAGGATGACCCGTCAGCCAACTAGCTTCTGCTTTAAGATCTTGTATCAGCTTAACCCGCCGTGTGACGGCTGAAAAAAAACTTTGTCTAAAATTTTGATCTCCTCTTGGAGTGTAATAGCTAGATGAAAACTTGTCTGAAATTTTTCTTATAAGATGATCCGGCTTTTGGTCTGCCATTTGTCTTTGTATGGTTTGAGTTATTTACACTTGCCTTGTCATCATATAAGACACCTGCAGCCAAGTTTAGGTAAGCCACAGCCGGAGGTGGTGACTCCCTCTTTGATAATTACGGCCAATCTGGTTAGCCGGAAATGGCATAAAGCCTGGCCGATAAGGCATTTAGAAGATACACCCGGAGGTAACAATATGGCATAAACGCCGGCGGATAAGCATTAGAAGCTGTACCCGAAGGTAAGAAGCCGCCCTCGCCGCGGCTAAATTTTTCTTAGCCGGATTTTTATGAGAACAGTTAATAGGCGTTAAAAGCTGTACCCGAAGGTAAGAAGCCGCCGTTCACCGCAGCTAAATTACTTTAGCTGTTTTTACATGGCCTTAGGCCGGCTAATAGGCATTAGAAGCTTTACCCGGAGGCAGAAAGCCGCCGTTCGCGGGTCATGAGACGTTAGCTACCCATCGGTAAAAACCTCTCATAACCACGGCTAAACTGGTTAGCCGGAGATGGCATAAAGCCGGCTGATAGGGTGTTAGAAGCGATACCCATCGGCAAGAAGCCCCCCTCAGCAATTACGGCGTAACCCGCCGGCGAATAGGCGTTAGAAGTTGCACCCGAAGGCGAGAAGCCGCCCTCGCCACGACTAATTACCTTAGTCGGGTTTTTTTGTGGCAAAATGCCAGCTTAATAGGTGTCTACCACCGTTCAGCAATACAACGCCAAGCACCGGCGGAGAGACGTTAGAAGCTGCACCCGAAGGCGAGAAGTCGTCCTCGCCGTGACTCATTGTCTTGAGCCAGATTTTGTGGCATAATGCCTGGCTAATAGGCATCTACTGCTGTTTGCCGACCTTAGTTGATGCATCAACCGGAATATTGCTTAATCTTCTCTTATACGAGGATGCATGAAATAGCAGAGGCTTCCTTGTTTATTCATATAACTGTGGTATGTAAAATGATAGTGTACAATGGTAGATCTTTACACCCTTAGGTGAAATAAGGCCGGAGATGCGCGATGTTCCATGGCCAACGGGTCTCCTGACCCGCCGTATCTGAGTCGTCTCAGACATCGACGAGGTAATACGACCCGTTGTTGAGATTTCTGCTGACCGCAAAAGGTCCTTCCCATGGAGGTGATAGTTTATGCATATTTGTCTGGTCCTGAATCAGCCGGAGCACCAAGTCGCCCTCCTGGAACATCCGGGTCTTGACCTTGCGGCTGTGATAGCGGCGCATGTCTTGTTGATAAATTGCCGATCGGGCTACTGCTAACTCTCGCGCCTCTTCTAAAGCATCCAATGCATCTCGGTGCGTCGTCTCGTTGTCCGTCTCAATATAAGCCGCCACCCTTGGCGAGTCATGCCGGATGTCACTGGGTAAGACGGTCTCAGCATCGTACACCATAAAGAAGGGCGTGAAACCCGTGGACCTGTTAGGGGTGGTTCTGATGCTCCATAAAACGGAAGGTAATTCTTCGACCCAACACCCGGGCGTTCGCTGCAAAGGAACTATAAGTCGCGGCTTAATCCCTCTTAGAATTTCCTGATTGGCGCGCTCCGCCTGACCGTTGGACTGTGGATGTGCCATGGCTGAAATATCAAGCCGAATATGTTCTTCATCATAGAATTTCTTCATAGCCCCCTTGGATAGATTTGTACCATTATCAGTGATGATGCTATGCGGGTAACCAAAGCAGTAGATTAGCTTTTTGATAAACAGAACTGCTGTAGTTGCATCACATTTGCTGACCGGCTCTGCCTCTACCCACTTGGTAAACTTATCAACCGCCACCAGGAGGTGCATTTTCTTGTCCTTGGACCTCTTGAAAGGCCCTACCATGTCCAGCCCCCAGACCGCTAACGGCCAAGTGATTGGTATCATCCTCAATTCTTGAGCCGGAACATGAGCACGCCGGCTAAATTTCTGACAGCCATCGCACTTACGGACTAAGTCCTCTGCATCTTTGTGAGCCATCAACCAGAAGAACCCGTGCCGAAAAGCCTTGGCCACCAAAGATTTTGAGCCGGCATGATCTCCACAATCTCTAGTGTGGATTTCACTCAAGATCTATCGGCCCTCCTCTGGTGAAACACAACGCTGGAAAACCCCTGTTACACTGCATTTATGCAACTCACCGTTAATTATCGTCATGGACTTAGAACGGCGGGTGATCTTTCTGGCCAGATCTTCATCTTCTGGTAACTCGCCTCGGGTTAAATAGGCCAAATAAGGAATGGTCCAATCTGGGATAACATGTAGAGCCGCCACCAATTCTGCCTCCGGGTTAGGAACAAACAAATCCTCCTCTGAAGGTATCTTGACAGTCGGATGATATAAGACGTCCAGAAAGACATTAGGCGACACTGGCTTACGTTGGGAACCTAGCCGTGATAAAGCATCAGCCGCCTCATTCTTGCGACGATCAATGTGATCTACCTGATACCCTTTGAAGTGACCCGCAATAATATCAATCGCCTGCCTATAAGCCACCATCAGTGGGTCTTTGGAGTCCCAAGTGCCAGAAACCTGCTGAGCTACTAGATCTGAGTCGCCCAAACACCTGACCCAGCTCAAATTCATCTCCTTGGCTAATCTAAGAACATGAAGCAAAGCCTCGTACTCAGCCGCATTGTTAGTTCAAGGGAACATCAGCCGGAGCACATAACAAAACTTGTCACCCTTTGGGGATGTCAGGACAACCCCTGCTCCGGACCCGTCTAACTGCTTGGATCCATCAAAGTGTATAGTCCAGTATGTGTTATCTGGCTTTTCTTCGGGAGCTTGGCACTCTGTCCAATCATTGATGAAATCCACCAAAGCTTGGGATTTGATCGCCCTGCGAGGAACATACCTTACATTAAGAGGCCCCAGCTCTAAGGCCCATTTGGCAATCCTTCCTGTGGCTTCTCTATTCTGGATAATATCTCCCAACGGAGTAGAACTGACCATAGTTACCTGCTGCCCTAGAAAGTAGTGCTTTAACTTGCGGTTGGCCATAAAAAACTCGTCTACCAGCTTCTGCCAATGCGGATATCTCTGCTTAGATTCTATCAGGACCTCATTGATATAATAAACCGGCCTTTGCACGGGATACTCCTTCCCAGCCTCCTTGCGCTCGACCACAATTGCGATGCTGACTGCCCTATTGTTAGTCGCCACATAAAGGAGCAACGGTTCTTTCTCAGCCGGAGCAGCTAATACTGGCGGCTCAGTGAGTTGTTTCTTAAGCGCCTCAAGTGCTTCACCCACTGCCTTGCTCTAGGCAAACTTGTCTGTCTTTTTCATCATCTGGTATAAAGGGATAGCTTTCTCTCCAAGACGGCTTATGAACCGGCTCAACGCAGCAATCCGTCTTGCTAAGCGCTGAACGTCGTTAATGCAAGTCGGCTCTCTTAGAGAAGTAATAGCTTTGATTTTGTCCAGGTTAGCCTCGATGCCACGCTCAGAGACCAAGAAACCCAAAAGCTTCCCTGCTGGAACACCAAAGACACACTTGGTCGGGTTAAGCATCATCCTGTAGACCCGGAGATTGTCAAAGGTTTCCCTTAGATACTCCAAAAGAGTTTCCTTCTTTCTGGATTTGACCACGATGTCATTTACATAAGCATGAACATTACGGCCAATTTGACTGTGAAGGCAGTTCTGCACGCATCGTTGATAAGTTGCCTGGGCACTCTTGAGCCCGAAAGGCATAGAGACATAACAGAATGCCCCAAAGGGTGTAATAAAAGTCGTCTTCTCCTGGTCTTTCACTGCCATCTTGATCTGATGATAACCTGAGTAAGCATCCAGGAAGCATAAACTTTCACATCCGGCTGTAGCATCAATGATCTGATCAATTCGAGGGAGGGCAAAAGGATCAGTCGGACAAGCCTTGTTAAGGTCCGTGTAGTCCACACACATACGCCAGGTGCCGTTCTTTTTGAGCACCAGCACTGGGTTAGCCAACCATTTCGGGTGAAAAACTTCAACAATAAAGCCAGCAGCCAAGAGCCGGGCAACTTCTTCCCAAATAACCTTGCGCCTCTCCTCATTGAACCCCCGTAGGAACTGTTTGATCGGTTTAAACTTTGGATCCACATTAAGGTTGTGCTCAGCGAATTCTCTCGGTACACCCGGCATGTCAGAAGGTTTCCATGCAAAGATGTCCCGATTCTCATGGATGAATTCGATGAGCGCGCTTTCCTATTTGGGATCCATATGAGCTCCAATGATGAACTGCTTAGATGAGTCGCCCGGATTGAAATCTACTGCCTTGGTATCATCCGCTGAAAATTTGAGAGGCGGCTCAACCTCCGTGGTGGGCTTTTTCAGGGGGGTCATATCCTCCGGATCAACATTCTTCTTATAAAATTTAAGCTCCTCCTGAGCACAACTGGACTCTGCGTAAGCTGCATCCCCTTCCTCACACTCAATAGCCGTGTTTCGGTTACCATGAACGGTGATGGTACCGTTTAAGCCGGGCATCTTGAGCTGTAAGTAAACATAGCAGGGCCGAGCCATGAACTTAGTTTGATCTTCACCACCTCAAACCATAAGGACTCCACTCTGTAGTTGTATTCATCGCCGAAAGCCACTTCCAAAGAAACCCTGCCCACCGGATGCACCGACTTACCCGGCACCACACCATGAAAAACAGTGGACAAAGGTTTTAAGTCCTTGTCAAGCAACTTCATCCGCCGAAAGGTGTCATAGTAAAGGATGTTTATGCTGCTGCCGCCGTCCATGAGCACCTTGTTCAACATATATCCACCTACATGGGGGCTACAACCAAAGCCAGCCGCCCCGGGTCATCAACACGTGGAGGGTGATCTTCACGGCTCCATGTTATGTCATATTCAGACCACTTTAGATACTGTGGAAGAGCCGGCGTAACTGCATTGACTGCCCATTTACGCAACTTCTGGTCCCGTCTATTGAGGCTAGTCGTGAAGACGTGGTATTTCCCAGAGCTGAGCTGCTTCGGATTACTCTGAAAGCCGGACTGATTCCGCTATTGCTGCTGTTGTTGATTATTATTACTAGAATGCGGCTGCTGTCCCCCGTGATTATCCTGACCCGGATGACCGGATACTGAACCGCTAGAGCCAAAACCGGCTCCTGGCCCGCCAGAACCAAATCCAGTTCCTGACCCGTCACGTCCTGGGCCGCCTGGCAGGCCGCCCCCTCAATGGTTAGGTTGTGTGACATACCGCTTGAACTTCTGCATAAAAGAACAACTCTCCCATGTATGATTTGCCGGCCTATCAGGCAAACTATGATTCGGACAAGGTCACATAAGCATCTCTTCCATGTTCGAGGAAAAATTATTCGTGCTCGAGGGCGGCCCAAACCTCCTGTTGCCCTTGGGGTGATTTTCCTGGGCATTTGTGTTGGCCACCAGCTCTAACCCGGCCTCTGGATTCTTACGTTTACTTTGGTTACCATTGTTCACTACGCCCTTGCCTTGGTTGCCTTTCTTGCCTTGACTAGCCTTTTCCTCATCAGAACCTGGATCCTTCGTGTTGTCTGAGTTGGCGTACTTCGTGAGAGCCGTCATGAGCTCTCCCATGTCCTCACACGTACGCTTGAGCTAGCCAAGTTTCTGCTTTAAAGGAAAAAAATGGCAATTCTTTTCTAAAATCAACACCGCTTGAGATGCTGTGATCTGCTGTGACGAGTGAATAATTGTCGAAACCCGCCGTACCCAATGATGAGCCGACTCGATCTCCTGTTGGACACAGTGATCAAGATCCACAATGGTCATAGGCTGCTTGCACGTCCCTTGAAAGTTTTTGATGAACCGATCCCTGAGCTCCACCCATGAATTGATGGTATTAGGTGGCAACCCCTTTAGCCATGTACGAGCCGGGCCTTCAAGCATCATGATAAAATATTTAGCACAAACTGCCTCACTAACATCCAGCATCTCCATGGCCAACTCATAGCTTTCCACCCAGGCCTCTGGGGGTTAATCAGCGGTGTAATTTGGGACCTTGCGGGGACCTTTAAAGTCTTTCGACAACCGCTCGCTCCGGAGAGTCGGCGATAGACACGGCAGCCCTCCCGTCCTGGGGATTACTCCTGCCCCTATGGAAATGGAAGGCCCGAGATCTTGGTAAGCCGGCCTAGCTAGCGCTTCTTGCGGGCTTCCCGCATGGTCTACACGTGCCTGTGTATCTCTTCGCGGTCGGTGACCCGTTGGAATTTCTCTATGATGGTTACTGCTGGAACCTGCTGGTGACTCGTAGCGTCGGCTAAAGCTACGGCTGGGAAGAGGGGTTGAATGGACGCGGCTCCGGCTATGAGCGTACCTCTCTTGCTGGGTCATGGCCGTCTGCAAGTACCTGATGGCGTTTCGCACATCCTCCGCAAAGGGTGCTTCATCCGGGATAGGGATCGTCTCAACCAGGTGGCAGCTGCTACCATGTTCTCGGCCGGGTTAGAATAATGACCCGCCAGCATTGGAAAGCCCCCAGGTGAAGTTGGGTTATGTTGGGCCGGATGAGTCACTGGCCGCTCCGTTGGGCGGCTCTCGGGCGCGCCCGCGGCTCGCCCCGCGCCGGGGGTATTAAAGAGGTTCCTTGCTTCATAACGCTCTGGTAGACGGGACTGATGCCTCCTCCTGTGTACTGCCGCTGCTAACCTTTGCTCCAGCCCTAGACGGAAAGCATCTGTCTTGATATGTTATGCTTCTTCTTCCATCTGGACCTTCAGCTCGGCCATCCTTTGTCGTTCCTCTGCCATCCGGCCCTTAATCCGTGCAATCTCTATATTCCGAGCTGCTTGATTATCTGGTGTCATTTCAGTGGCCATGAGAGCCGCAAGTTCATCCATCAGCTCCACCAGAACTTGAGCCGGCGGCGGTGGGCTATCACTCGAAGCGGCGGCTCCCGTGGCTGTACTACCAGCGACTGGGGTTGATCCTGTCATGAACACCACCGCATGAACCGGAGGTTTTAAAGCATCCGACTCAAAACCATCCGACTCAGGGTATGCATTGTCATAGCCCCCAAGGCCACCGTTGTGGAGCCGGTACATTGATTCTGTTTCTCCACTTGAAGATTCATCTTCTAAATAGACAAGGGTTTCCTGTGACCCAGAAGCTTCCAGATCCCTACCTTGCGTGAAGCCTACGAAGACATGCTTCTGATCCGGATTGGCGTGAACAGGCCGCACGTTACTTGCAGATTGGAGATGCCGAGCCGGCTCGATGATGTTGGTGCAGATGTCCGGCCTGGGTGTAGATCCATCAGCCTTTCCGATGAAAACATGGATCCCGTCGAACGGGACCCGGAATCCATACTCCACGGACTCAGCATCAAGCCCCCAGCTGGCATCGTCGATGTAGAACCGGCCACGGCGACTCTTGCTCATCCTTCCGACCACGTATCCCTTGAGCCCTGGGAGAGAGCCCTTTGAGAACTCAACACCACCAAGCGCAAGCCCCACGGTGGGCGCCAACTGTCGTGGATTTATCACGGTAGATGTCCGGGTGAACAGACTTGGATTCGAGGCCATCGCTAATGTGATGGACTCAAAGGGGTTGATTGGGACGAAGGACACGGGTTTACCCAGGTTCGGCCCCTCAAGTCGAGGTAATAGCCTACATCCTGCTTGTGCTTGTATTGCTTGTTGTATCGATTACAAGGGAGCTAAAGCTTGACCTAGTTCTCGATCACCTCCTCTCTAAGTCGCCTCGGGTCTGCCTTTATATAAGAGGTCAGGACCATGGGTCTTTACAATTGTCTAACCAAATCTCACTATCTATCCGAGTCTTACTCTATCTTCTTGTCCAAACTGTCTCCGAGCGGCTTGCATGCCCGGGTCTTCTCAGTCCGGGCCACCTTGCGGCCCACACCATGAGCCGTCTATCTTCATGGGCCGTTGGCTTTATGGCTCACCCTTGGGCCGTCTCACGAGCCATCAACATGACCCGGAGCCTTCAAGGGCGGGTCATATTGCGGGGTTATATCCCCAACAGACTCTACATTTTATATTTGTGAGAAATCACCTTGAGTCCATAGGAAAGTCAATACAATTAAAAGGGGGTAAAGTTTTGTTGGTGAACAAAATACTCATACATGCACAAGTGATAGTCACCAAAGACACCCACAAACTCTCCCACCAAAGTTTGTCCTAAGCCAAACACTCAAAATCGGTGCAACCAACATTCCACATTCGGTGCCACCGATTCCAAACCCTAGACAGACAAAGCCAAACCCTAACGCTTTGGTACAGCCGATACTGCTTTCGGTGCCACCGAGTTGGGCTGCCAACTTTTTGTTACGCAAGTTCATAGTTTTGGTCCCTCCGAGATTGTTGAATCGGCGTCACCGAGAATGGGCATTCTAACCGTTGGTCACCTTATCGGTGCAACCGAGATTCCTATATCGGTCCCTCCGAGATTCAAAAGTACCACCTTTTGGTCACTTTGGTACCACCGAGATTAACACTTCGGTGTCACCGAGTTGGTCATTTTGTGTGTAACGGTTGGATTTTTGGGGATGCCTATATATACCCCTTCACCACCACCTACTTGATAGAGAAGCACTCAGAACCATTCCATACCTATCCTATAAGTTTTCTGAGAGAGAACCACCTACCCTTGTGTTGAGGTCAAGATCTTCCACTCCAACCATATGGATCTTGATTTCTAGCCTCCCCAAGTTGCTTTCCACCAATCCTATCTCTTCTATCAAGCCATATCTATGAGAGAGTGATTGTGCGTTTAGGAGTCTATCATCTTGAATCACAAGAGCAAGGAGTTCATCGACATTACCGAGCCTATTACCTTTTGGAGGGTGGTGCCTCCTAGATTGGTTAGGTGTCGCTTGGGAGCCTCATAATTCATGTTGTGGAGTGAACCAAGAAGTTTGTAAGGGCAAGGAGGTCGCCTACTTCGTGAAGATCTACCCCGAGTAAGGCTAGTCTTCCATGGACGTAGGCCATCATGGTATAGTCAAGGTTGCTACTTCGTGGACCCTTATGGGTGGAGCCCCCGGTGGACTCTCGGGACTGTTACCCTCCGTGGTTGAAGACTCCATGAACGTGGATGTACGATAACACCACCTATCGAAACCACGGGAAAACTCATCATGTCACCAATTGTGTTTGCTTTCTTTACCCTCTCTTTACTTACAGTGCAATGTCTTTACTTTCTGCTGCTATACTCTTAGACATGCATGTGTAGGGTGTACTTGACATACTATGAATGCTAAAATCTGCCAAGAATTAAAATTGGGAAAAAGTAGATTTTATTTGGTCAAGTAGTCTATCCCCCCCCTCTAGACCTACTTTTGATCCTACAGGTGGTATCATAGCTTTGGTATCCATTTCATTGGTTTCACAACCTAGGAGAAGTATGGCATCTAATGAGGGAAATTATCACCATAGAGGTTCGTACTTTCATGGCACAAATTTTGCTAGTTGGAAGCACAAAATGAAAATGCATTTGCTTGGTCATAATCCTGCCGTTTGGGTTGTTGTTCGTGTTGGCTTGCACGGTGAATTCTTTGCGGAAGGAAAGGAAGCCGATCATGAAGCGACCGCGGATTAATTGAAGATGTTGCAACTCAATGCTCAAGCATGTGACATTCTCTTCAACTGCCTATGCCCCGAAAAATTCAACAAAATCAGCCGTCTTGAACACGCAAAAGAGATTTGGGATACTTTGGTTGATATGCATGAAGGAACTGAGTCCGTGAGAGAATCCAAGTTAGATGTTCTTCAAGGTCAGCTTGACAAGTTCAAGATGAAGGATGATGAAGGAGTCGCTGAGATGTACTCTAGGCTAGCTCTCATCACCAATCAGATTGCTGGCTTAGGAAGCAAAGAAATGACAGACAAATTCATCATCAAAAGGATACTTCGAGCTTTGGATGATTGATATGACACTGTTTGCACATTGATCCAAATGATTCCCAACTACAAAGATCTCAGACCAACGGAAGTGATTGGTAGAATTGTTGCTCATGAGATGACACTCAAAGACAAGGAAGAGCTTCACCACAAGTCTAGCGGTGCTTACAAAGCCACAAGTGATGCTCTCGCTACCTCAAGCGACAACCTCGTCGCAAATGAAGAGATAAGCCTCATGGTCAAGAAATTCAACAAGTTCTACAAGTATAGAAGCAAAGATCGAAGCTCCAACTCAAGACATGAAGAAAATCGTTCGTCAAGTCGTGACCGAAACTGCTACAATTGTGGGAAGCCCGGACACTATTCCAATGAGTGCACGGCTCCTTGCAAATGAAGGGAGGAGTCACCAACAAGAGGAAGCTCGAGAGATGAGTCACCTCGAAGAGAGAGAAGGAGTAGAGATGGTCGTTATGAACGAAGACCCTCAAGGAGAAGTAGGGACTCGGAGAAGAAGGACAAGTACACCAAGAGCTACTCAAGAAGTAAACATCAAGCTCATGTTGATGAATTGGTTTCCGGCTCTGACTCTGACAACCACTCCGATAGAAGCTATCACTCTAACTCCGACTAGAGTCAAGATGAAGGTGTTGCTAGGATTGCACTAGTGACAACCAACTCCTATGATCTATTTGATTCACCAGATGAAAGGAGTTGAAGTTTCTTCATGGCTAAAGGCCCCAAGGTATCACACCCCGAGTATCTTGATTTCAATAGTGCTGAAGATGACTTGTTAATTGAAGATGACTTGCTATTTGACAAAACTAGTAATGATAGTCAAAATGAACTTGCTAGTACTCACTCTAGTATAGATAAGTCGTGTGATGATGATAAGTTGGAAATGGAACGACTAAGTCAAGAACTAAAAACTCTTAAGTTAGCTCATGAGTCAACTCTAGAAGATCATAGAGAGATTGTAAGGACACATGAGAAGCTACGCTTCGAGAAGCTAAATTTAGAGCAAGAGCATGAGTTCCTTAAAGCTATCAATGACGATCTTCAAAAGAAGACTTCCTCTTATCTAGCCAAACAACTTCTCTTATCTACATTCATGCCACAAGTTAAGTGTAAACAAGCTAGTAACAAAGGAAAGAAAGGTTCTTCAACTAGTAGCAATAAAAATGATAAATCCAATGATATTGCTTCTAGTAGTTCTCTTGATCCCACTAACTCTTCTCTTAGCCAAGTTACACTTGATTAAGAAAATGAACTCTTGAAAGGGATTATAGAGAAAGTTATCTACAAGAGTCTTTAAGGGTGCAAACAATTTGAGGAGATTGTACACAAGCATGGAGGGTACAGGAAGAATCGTGGTGTTGGCTACTTCAATGCTAATGGAGTTGAGTGGGAAGAAGGTCAATATCCCAATCCCAAGTTTGTTCCTCAAAATAAGAAGTATGAAAATACTCATCCCAAGGGAACAAGAGCTCAATATGACCTTCCACCACAAGACACCAAGCTCAAGGACAAGAACAAGCTTCAAGAGGACTTTGACTCATATGAAGATGAATCCCAAGCTTTGGTGAAGTGGGTTACCAAGGCTACTACAAGCTCAAGTTCTACAAGTGGTACTTCAACACCAATGATCCCCATCAACTTGATGTGGGTCCCCAAGAAGAAGAGCTAGAGAGTTCTTGAGGGGTGACTCCGCCAATGAAATTCACTCATATTAATTTTTGGCAAGGACTATTTGCAATCAACGTCAACTCTATGCAATAGTTCAAGGAGTCACACATTCCCTCAAAGGTAAGAAGGGACAAGGTAATCAATGAATCAATGGTCATCAGCACGCATGCTTTGCACTCCATGTCCATAGATATCCTTGTATTTGTCTCTTGTGTGTTGGGACTAACCCATGTAGGTGAGAAGAGTAATGAAACAACAAGGATGCTCCCAACTCTTGGTGATCTTCATCAACTTTGAGCATCCACCACTACCTCACCAACATGAAGTTTTCTTCGACAAAACCCAAGGTTAGTTTATCCCTCTCATGGGGGGATGTCACATCTAGGGGGAGCTTTACTCTAAGACTTGAGTTAAAGCATCTCAAAAGAATGTGACAACATTAAATGCTTTATGTGAAAGTGGTAACCTCACTTGTGCTTAAACGATGAGTATGACCTATGATCAAGTGCTCATAAGTCAAATACTCATATATAGATGACTCTGTCATCGCCAAAGTGTTTGTTAGATGCTATTGTGTTTGTGCATACTTGCCATGATTTCATTTGACATCTTATTGTGTGAGCATGTTGGTCTGCACTTATTTACTCATTCGAGGATATCCAATTGTTGCTATTTGGCTTTTCATATTTATTTTCCAATTGGGTATACAAGAATGCTAGGACCAGTTCTTTATCTATCTATTCTCTCTCATCTCATACTCTATTCATGCTGCATCACAAAATTTGAACAAGTGCTTTGCGATCCCTCTGTGTGTGGAGCACTCGGAGTTCCGTATCGACAAGGACTGACCATTAAAACCTCCCAAGTGCATCTCGGGGGAACCAACACCAAAATCTCGGTCACATCGAAGGCCTAGGGTTGATCTGGATTTCTTGCCTCGGTACAACCGATTCCATATTCTCGGTTACACCGAGTTTCACTGTCAGCTGAGAGTTGAGAAACTCGGTGACACCGAAAATTTAGAATCATTGTCACCGACAGTAAAGGGTATATATTCTGTGGTCCCGGTGGTTCGAAAATTCACTCTTCAAACCATCGCGCCCCAAGCCCTAAGCTGTCACAGAAGGACCCCTGGTCGTCGCCCTTGTCTTCCCGCACTCCACTGTCGCTGAGAATCGCCTCCGTCGACAGAATCTTCGGCCTCGTCGCCGCCGTAGTGGATCCGTCACCAAGCTAGGGTACGGATTTGCCCCCTTCTTGTGCTCCAACCTCCGAATCTTGCGTATTAGGGATTCACCATTATCTTGCCATTGTTTGAGATTGTTCTATCCACAAGATAAACTCCATAGTCTAGCAAATCAAAAAAAATTAGGTTTAGTTGCCCGTGAAATTGCATCTCAATGAGACCGAGTCAGAAAAATTGGTTCCACCAATTGCCTCTTTGTGCTACTAAGGACAAAACTCGGTGAGACCAAGTGACAATTTTCGGTCTGACCAAAACTATTGCCAAGTTTTGGTTAAGGGTTTTGTGAGTCTCGGGAGCACCGAAAGGTTTGACTCGCTGACACCGAAATCCAATTTTATAGTGAACTACATCTATAATTTTTCTGTTAAAACTTTTAAAAACCAGCTGAATATTTTGTGATGACTTATCCTATTCCACTCTTCTATACACTATTCACAGGGTCAGCATGTCAGGATCAGACAGTCAGAACATGCCAGAGCACGATGTTCAGATGAGTTCAAGCACTAGCCCTAAGCCTAGTTCTTTTTCAGATCCAGGCACCCCCCAGCTCCCATGGGTTTCCCAAGGCTGCCACTAGGGCCAGGAAGAAGCTGAATTCAGATGAGGAAGATTCAGATTTTGTGCCTGAGGAGGCTCTTGCCAAGAAGCAAGAGAAAGCTACCAAGAAGTCAGCAAATGAGGCCACCTCTTCCAGGAGGGTGGTCAGAAAAATTTATGCACGTGCTGAAAATATTAAAGCACATGAGAGTGCTAGGGCAACAGTGGCCATTGATCCCCCAAGGAAGTCTATGCCTAAGAAGGCAGGGGAGAAGAAAGCCAAAAAGAGGTTAATCCATGTGATTGGCAGGCCTACATCTTGTTGGAAATATGCCCTAGAGGCAATAATAAATTAGTTATTATCATATTTCCTAGTTCATGATAATCGTTTATTATCCATGTTATAATTGTATTGATCAGAGACTTAGATGCATGTGTGGATACATAGACAAAACCATGTCCCTAGTATGCCTCTAATAGACTAGCTCGTTAATCAAAGATGGTTAAGGTTTCCTAGCCATGGACATGAGATGTCATTTGATAACGGGATCACGTCATTAGGAGAATGATGTGATGGACAAGACCCAAACTACAAACGTAGCATATGATCGTGTCAGTTTATTGCTACTGTTTTCTGCATGTCAAGTATTTGTTCCTATGACCATGAGATCATGCAACTCACTGACATCGGAGGAGTATCTTGTGTGTATCAAATGTTGCAACATAACTGGGTGACTATAAAGGTGCTCTACAGGTATCTCTAAGGGTGTCTGTTGGGTTGGCATGGATCAAGACTGGGATTTGTTACTCCGTGTGACGGAAAGGTATCTCAGGGCCCACTCGGTAATACAACATCACAATAAGCCTTGCAAGCAATGTGACTAAGTGTTAGTCATGGGATCTTGTATTACGGAACGAGTAAAGAGACTTTTCGGTAACAAGGTTGAACTAGGTATGGAGACCGACGATCGAATCTTGGGCAAGTAACATATTGAAGAACAAAGGGAACATCATACAGGATTAACTGAATCCTTGACATAGAGGTTCAACCGATAAAGATCTTTGTAGAATATGTAGGAACCAATATGGGCATCAAGGTCCCGCTATTGGTTATTGACCGTAGAGGTGTCTCGGTCATGTCTACATAGTTCTCGAACCCGCAGGGTCTGCACACTTAAGGTTTGGTGACGTTTCGGTAGTATAGAGTTATGTATGATGGTGACCAAAGGTTGTTAGGAGTCCCAGATGAGATCCCGGACGTCACGAGGATCTCTGGAATGGTCCGGAGGTAAAGATCATATATAGGAAGTCCTGTTTTGGTCGCCGGAAAAGTTTCGGGCTAATCGGTAGTGTACCGGGAGTGCCAGGAGTGTACCGGGAGACCACCGGGAGGGGTATTTCGACCCAAGCGGCTTCATGGGATGTGGGAGAATAAATACCAGCCCTTAGTGTGCTGGTGGAAGTCCCACACAAGTCCCATGCAGCTAGGGAAGAAAATCCCAAAGGGAAAAGGTGGGAAAAGGCAAAAAAAAAGGAGGAATCCTAGTCCTACTAGGATGGGAGGAGGAGTCCTCCTCTCCTCCCCACTTCGGCCGAACCAAGGAGGCTTGGCCCTTGCACCAAGGCCTCTCCTCCCTCCCTCTTATATATACTGGAGGTTTTAGGGTTTTTGCACAAGATTTTCAGCCACGTGCTACCCGTTCCTCCAATGACTAGTTTCTCCTCTAGATCGGATTTCTGCAGTGCTTAGGCAAAGCCCTGCCGGAATAGCTCCACCACCATCGCCGGAGTGATGTCACGCTACCGGAGAACTCATCGACCTCTCCGCTACCTCTTGCTGTATCAAGAAGGCGGAGATCGTCATCAAGTTGTACGTGTGCTGAACGCGGAGGTGCCGTCCGTTTGGCGCTAGATCGGAAGGACCGTGATCAAGATCGTGAGACGGATCGTGATGAATTCGTGGGATGGATCATGATGAATTCACGGGACAGATCATGATGAGTTCGCGGGACGGATCATGATTGGATCGCGGGACGGATCATGATGAGATCGCGGGACGCCTGCCGATTTGGATTGCGAAGACGTTCGACTACACCAACCGCGTTTCTTAACGCTTCCCGCTTAGCGATCTACAAGGGTATGTAGATCCACTCTCCCTATCGTAGATTCTCATCACCATGGATAGATCTTGCGTGTGCGTAGGAAAATTTTCGTTTCCCATGCAACGTTCCCCAACAGTGCCATCATGAGCTAGGTCTATGTGTAGATGAGATCTCAAGTAAAACACAAAGAGTTTGTGGGCATTGATGCTTAGATTGCTTCCTCCCTTGGTCGTGTTTTGGTTCAGCGGTATTGTGAGATGAAGCGGCCCGAACCAACATTACTCGTACGCTTATGAGAGACCAGTTCCCTCAACCGCAACTTGTTGCATAGATGGCTTGCGGGTGCCAGTTTCTCTCATTTTAGTTGGATCGGATTCAACAAAGGCGGTCCTTGAGAAGGTTGAAAAGCAACTAGTGTATCACCGTTTTGGTTTTTGCGTAGATGAGAATTGTTCTTGTTAGATACCCGTAGCAGCCACGTAAAACATGCAACAACAATTAGAGGACGTCTAACTTGTTTTTGCAGGGTATGTTGTGATGTGATATGGCCAATTACATGATGTGATATATGTGATGTATGAGATGATCATGTGATGTATAGATTATCACAACTTGCATGTCCATGAGTACGGCAACCGGCAGGAGCCATAGGGTTGTCTTTAATTATTGTATGACCTGCGTGTCAATCATGAAGCACTATGTAATGCTTTACTTTATCGCTAAACGGTAGCAATAATAGTAGAAGCATGTTGGGCGCGACAACCCCGATGGTGACACGTTGATGGATATCAAGATGATGGAGATCATGGTGTCATGCCGGTGACGATGGAGATCATTCCGAGGCTTTCAAGATGGAGATCAAAAGCACAAGTTCATGGCCATATCATGTCACTTATGATTTGCATGTGATGTTAATCCTTTTATGCACCTTGTTTTGCTTAGGACGACGGTAGCATTATAAGGTGATCCCTCACTTGATTTCAAGATAAATTGTGTTCTCCCCGAGTGTGCACCATTGCGAAAGTTCATCGTGTCGAGACACCACGTGATGATCGGGTGTGATAGACTCTACGTTCACATACAACGGGTACAAGCCAGTGTTGCACATGCAGAACACTCGGGTTAAACTTCACGAGCCTAGCATGTACAGACATGGCCTCGGAACACAAAGACCGAAAGGTCGAACATGAGTCATATAGTAGATATGATCAACGTGATGATGTTCACCATTGAAACCATCTCAACTCACATGATGATCGGACTTGAGTTGGTGAATTTGGATCATGTATCACTCGAATGACCCGAGGGATGTCAATTTGAGTGGGAGTTCTTAAGTAATATGATTAATTGAACTCCTTATCATGAACATAGTCAGTAGTGTCTTTGCAAATTATGTTGTAGATTACTAGCTCGCGTTGTAGCTCCCTTGAATTTTTATATGTTCCTAGAGAAATAGAGTTGAAAGATGATGGTAGCAATATTGCGGACTGGGTCTGTGATCTGAGGATTGTCCTCATTGCTGCATAGAAGGCTTTTGTCCTTAATGCACCGCTCGGTGCGCCAACCCCTCTAGCGTCGTCTGTAGATGTTGTGAATATCTGATGGGCACGTTCTGATGACTACTTGATAGTTTAGTGTGTCATGCATTATGGCTTAGAACTGAGGCTCCGAAATATTTTGAACGTCACGGAACATATGAGATGTTCTAAGAGCTAAGATTAGGATCTCAGGCTCGTGCCCGTCCTACGAGATGTGAGATCTCCAACAAGATTCTTTGCCTGCAAGATGAAGGAGAATAGCTCAATCGTTGAGCATGTGCTCAGATTGTCTGGGTGCTACAATCGCTTCAATCGAGTGGGAGTTTATCTTCCAGATAAGATAGCGATTGATATAGTTCTCCAAGTCACTGTCACTGAGCTACTAGAACTTGGTGATGAACTATAAATTGCCAGGGATAGAAATAATGATCCCTAAGCTGTTCGTGATGTTTCACACCGTGAAGGTAGAAATCAAGAAGGAGTATCAAGTGTTGATGGTTAGTAAAACCACTAGTTTCGAGAAGGGCAAGGGCAAGGAGGGAAACTTCATGGATGGCAAGTCAGTTGCTGCTCCAGTGAAGCAACCCAAAGTTGAACCCAAACCCGAGACCAAGTGCCTCGATTATGAGGAGAGCAGTCGTTGAAGCGGAACAACCCTAGATACTTGGTAGATAAAAAGGCTGGCAACATCGACAGAAGTATATTTGATATACGTGTTATTGATGTGTACCTTGCGAGTACTCCTAGTAGCACCTGGGTATTGGATACCGGTTCGGTTGCTAAATGTTAGTAACTCGAAATAAAAGCTACGAAATAAATGGAGAACTAGCTAAGGGTGAGGTGACGATGTGTGTTGGAAATGTTTCCAAGGTTGATGTGATCAACATCGCACGCTCTCTCTACCTTCGGGATTAGTGACGAACCTAAATAAATGTTATTTGGTGTTTTGCATTGAGCATGAACATGATTACATTGTGTTTATTGCAACACGGTTATTCATTTAAGTTAGAGAATAATGGTTATTCTGTTTACATGAATAATATCTTCAATGGTCATGCACCCAGTGAGAATGGTTTGTTGAATCTTGATCGTAGTAATACACATGTTCATAACATTGATGCCAAAAGATACAAAGTTAATAATGATAGTACCACATGCTTGTGGCACTGCCGCTAAATGTCATATTGGTATAAATCGCATGAAGAAACTCCATGCTGGTGGATCTTTAGACTCATTCGATTTTGAATCGGTTGAGACATGCGAACCATGCCTCTTGGTCAAGATGACTAAGGACCCCGTTTTCTGGTTTGATGAAGCGGGCAAGTGATTTATTGGAAATGATACATGTTGATGTATGCAATCCAATGAGTCTTGTAGCGTGCGATGGATATCGTTATTTTTCTTAGCTTCACTCATGATTTGAGTAGATATAGTGTATATTTACTTAATGAAACACAAGTCTGAATCGTTTGAAAGGTTCAAGCAAATTCAGAGTGAAGTTTAAGATCATCGTGACAAGAAGATAAAAATGTCTATGGTATGATCGTGGAGGTGAATATCTGAGTTACGAGTTTGGCATACAACTTTAGAGAATGTGAAATTTGTTTCACAACACACGCCGCCTGGAACACCATAGAGTGATGGTGTGTACGAACGTCATAGTCGTGCTCTATTGGATATGGCGCGTGCTATGATGTCTCTTATCATTTTGCTACTATAATTTTGGGTTGTGCATTAGAGACAACTACATTCACTTTAAATAGGGCACCATCTAAATCCGTTGAGATGACACCATATGGTTTGATAGAAACCTAAGCTGTCATTTCTTAATGTTTGGGGCTGCAACACTTATGTGAAAAAGGTTTTCACCTAATGAGCTCGAACCCAAAGCGGACAAATGCATCTTCATAGAATACCCTAAGAACAGTTGGGTAAACCTTCTATCTCAGATCCAAGCATAAAGTGTTTGTTGCTAAAACTGGGTCCTTTCTCGAGAAAGAGTTTCTCTTGAAAGAATTGAGTGGGAGGAAGATAGAACTTGATGAGGTTGTTGAACCTTTGTTCAACCAGAGAGTAGCGCAGAGCAGGAATTTGTTTCTGTGAAGCCTACATTAGTTGAAGAGGAAGTTAATGATGATGATCATGAAGCTTCAGATCAAGTTACTATCGAACCTCGTAGGTCGACAAGGATGTTTACTGCTCCTGAGCGGTACGACAACCCTGTCTTGGAGGTCATGTTGTTGGACAACGATGAACCTACGAGCTGTGGAGAAGCGATGATGGGCCCGGATTCCGACAAATGGTTAGGGGCCATGAAATCCGAGAAAGGATCCATGTATGAAAGCAAAGTATAGACTTTGGTAGACTTGCTCATTTGACGGCAGGTTGTTGAGTACAAATGGATGTTTAAAATGAAGACAGACGCTCATGGTAAATGTCACCATTTATAAAGCTCGACTTGTTGCAAAGGAGTTTTTGCCAAGTTCAATGAGTTGACTGCGATGAGACTTTCTCACTCGTAGCGATGCTAAAGTCTGTTGGAATTATGTTAGCAGTTGCTGCATTTTTCAATTATGAAATCTGGTAGATGGATGTCAAAACATCGTTTCCTTAACGGTTTACTTGAGGAAAGGTTGTATGTGATACAAACAGAAGGTTTTGTCAGTCCTCAGGATGCTCAAAGGTGAGCAAGCTTCAGTGATCCTTCTATGGACTGAAGCAAGCATCTCGGAGTTGGAATATACACTTTGATGAGGTGATCAAAGTGTTTGAGTCTATACAAAGTTTATGAGAAACTTGTATTTGCAATAAAGTGAGTGGGAGCACTATAGAGTTTTTGATAAGTATATGTGGATGACATATTGTTGTTCGGAAATAATGTAGAATTTTTGGAAAGCATAAAGGGTTGTTTGAAACGAGT
Source organism: Hordeum marinum (assembly GCA_022496015.1). Taxonomy (NCBI): domain Eukaryota; kingdom Viridiplantae; phylum Streptophyta; class Magnoliopsida; order Poales; family Poaceae; genus Hordeum; species Hordeum marinum. The sequence continues at coordinate 210,265,251 of CM039672.1, read as the reverse complement.
TTTTCAAAGGAAGACCTGGATAAAGCTACCTAATTGTTGAGCATCAACATCTATAGAGATAGATCAAGATGTTTGATGAGACTTTCAATGAGTACATACCTTGACAAGATTTTGAAAGAGTTCAAAATGGATCAGTCAGAGAAAGAGTTCTTGCCTGATTTGTAAGGTGTGAAGTTGAGTGAGACTCAAAGCTCGACAACGACAGAAGAAAGAGAAAGGACGAATGTCGTCCCCTATGCCTTAGCCATAGGCTCTGTATAGTATGCGATGCTATGTACCGCACCTGTGTGTGCCTTGCCATGAGTCCGTCAAGGGGTACAAGAGTGATCCAGGAGTGGATCACTAGATAGCGGTCAATATTATCCTTAGTGACTAAAAGACTAAGGAAACGTTTCTCGATTATGGAGGTGATAAAGGGTTCGTCGTAAAGAGTTACGTCGATGCAAGCTTTAACACTAATCCGGATGACTCTTAGTAGCAATCAGGATACGTATAGTGGAGCAGCCATTTGGAATAGTACCAGGTGGAGTGTGGTAGCAGTGTTTACAGTTTGACATAGAGATTTGCAAAGTACACATGGATCGGAATGTCGCATACCCGTTGACTATAAGACCTCTCTCACATGCAAAGCATGATCGATCCTCAGAACTCATTGGGTGTTAGATTCATAACAATGTGAATCACATGGTGATGTGAACTAGATTATTGACTCTAGTGTAAGTGGGAGACTGTTGGAAATATGCCCTAAAGGCAATAATAAATTAGTTATTATCATATTTCCTTGTTCATGATAATCGTTTATTATCCATGCTATAATTGTATTGATCGGAGACTTAGATGCGTGTGTGGATACATAGACAAAACCATGTCCCTAGTATGCCTCTAATAGACTAGCTCGTTAATCAAAGATGGTTAAGGTTTCCTAGCCATGGACATGAGGTGTCATTTGATAACGGGATCACGTCATTAGGAGAATGATGTGATGGACAAGACCCAAACTACAAATGTAGCATATGATTGTGTCAGTTTATTGCTACTGTTTTCTGCATGTCAAGTATTTGTTCCTATGACCATGAGATCATGCAAATCACTGACACTGGAGGAATACCTTGTGTGTATCAAACGTCACAACCTAACTATGTGACTATAAAGGTGCTCTACAGGTATCTCTGAGGGTGTCTGTTGGGTTGGCATGGATCAAGACTGGGATTTGTTACTCCGTGTGACGGAAAGGTATCTCAGGGCCCACTCGGTAATACAACATCACAATAAGCCTTGCAAGCAATGTGACTAAGTGTTAGTCACGGGATCTTGTATTACAAAATGAGTAAAGAGACTTGCCGGTAGCGAGGTTGAACTAGGTATGGAGATACCAACGATCGAATCTCGGGCAAGTAACATACCGAAGAACAAAGGGAACATCATACGGGATTAACTGAATCCTTGACATAGAGGTTCGACCGATAAAGATCTTCGTAGAATATGTAGGAACCAATATGGGCATCCAGGTCCCGCTATTGGTTATTAACCGTCGAGGTGTCTTAGTCATGTCTACATAGTTCTCGAACCCGCGGGGTCTGCACACTTAAGGTTTGGTGACGTTTTGGTAGTATAGAGTTATGTATGGTGGTGACCGAAGGTTGTTTGGAGTCCCATATGAGATCCCGGACGTCACGAGGAGCTCTGGAATGTTCCGGAGGTAAAGATTCATATATAGGAAGTCATGTTTTGGTCGCTAGAAAAGTTTCGGGCTAATCGGTAGTGTACCGAGAGTGCCGGTAGTGTACTGAGAGACCACCGGGAGGGGTATTTCGAACCAAGAGGCTTCATGGTCTGTGGGAGAGTAAATACCAGCCCTTAGTGGGCTGGTGGAAGTCCCACGCAAGGCCCGTGTGGCTAGGGAAGAAAAGCCCAAAGGGAAAAGGTGGAAAAAGGCAAAAAAAAGGAGGAATCCTAGTCCTACTAGGATTGGAGGAGGAGTCCTCCTCTCCTCCCCATTTCGGCCGAACCAAGGAGGCTTGGCCCTTGCGCCAAGGCCTCTCCTCCCTCCCTCTTATATATACTGGAGGTTTTAGGGGTTTTGCACAAGATTTTCAGCCACGTGCTACCCGTTCCTCCAGTGCATAGTTTCTCCTCTAGATCAGATTTCTGCAGTGCTTAGGCAAAGCCCTGCCGGAATAGCTCCACCATCATCGCCGGAGCGCCGTCACGCTGCTGGAGAACTCATCTACCTCTCCTCTACCTCTTGCTGGATCAATAAGGTGGAGATCGTCATCGAGCTGCACTTCTAGGAGTCCGAGAGGTTCAGGATGGAGATGTCTACACGGAATCCAAGGCAAGTCACAATGCCATGAAGGATATGTATACTCCTATACCTGCAGACAAAGTGCAATCTCACAAGCTTGGATCCATTTACTATCTTCAAGCTGGCCTCCGCACCATGAACACCATTCTGAGGCATACCTTGATGCCCAAGTCAGGAGATCACAAGATGATCCGAGGCTATTCCATCAACATGTTGATCCACCTTGAAACACACACCAGGATCAGAGTCATGGACTTGATTGTTGAGACAGTCAAGAGGGTTGCTACTGATCAGAAGCGCTCTTGCTGCTATGCACCCTATATCCAGATGCTTATCAACTCTCAGATTGAAAAGCACATATTTGCTCTTGACAGTCCCCATTTGCCCCTACAGCCAGATCTTGAGCATAACGTCATGGTGATGGACCTAGATTATCCCACATCTGCTACGGCTCAGGCAGAGGCAGAGGCAGCTCGAGCCACTAGTGCTCAAGTCCCTAGATCCAGAAATGAGCAAATGGATCTGTTGATATCATCAGTTCAACGCATGCAGAAGGACATTAAGGGGATTCTGGACAACCAAAACAGTCTTGTGAGGATCTTTGAAACTAGGATCAAGACCCTTAATGATAAGGTGGACATGCTGACTAAGACAGTCACAGAGCTCCAGAAGGAAGTTGACTCAGTGCCACTTCCTCACACCACTTCTTCAGATGATGATGATAGTGATGATGAGGAGGATGGATCACCTCTCAGGACAGGCACACAGTTTCCTACTCAGGCCAGATCAACCACTGTGCCAGCTCCAGACTTGAGGCCCTCTTCATGAACTCCTCCTGTTGTCACCTTAGCTCCTGCTCCATCAGCTCCAGTTCCTCCAGCTGCTACACCAACTCCATCCATGACGTTTGCAGAGATCTTCGCCGACGATGTTCTCTCGACTCCATCATCAACAACCGGAGGATATCAACCCAAGAACGCTTAGACATATGTCTTTGTACTTTTTGGTAACTTGTTGCCAAAGGGGGAGAAGTGTATATAGATCTTTAGGCTTCGAACTTGTTTATTGCTTTTCAAAAACAATTGTCTTTTGGTTGCTTGTGATACACTTTATGTGTGATGCTACTACTTCCTATCATCTTAATGCTTTATGAGATGATCCTTCTATATTGCTTGATTGTGTTGTGCTATGATGTTCACTCTAACTATTCTCGCACACCACCAAGATGTATGTGACACGGAATAAGTGCCCCATGTACCTAATCGATTGTGCATTTGCATTCAAACGCAAATCCAAAATAATGCACAAATTTAGGGGGAGCTCTTGCTTATCACATACTTCTCAAAGCGACGATTATATTCATTGATTATATCATATGTCGAAGCTTTGATCTATATGTTGTCATCAATTACCAAAAAGTGGAGATTGAAAGCACATTTGCTCCCATGGTGGTTTTGGTAATTCATAACAACATATAAGTCCTTGAACTAATGTTTCCATCAAGTATATTTCAGGAAAAGTTCAATGATGGGTTGGCAAAGAGATTGTGGAACACCCCAAGATGCAAGGAAATGGATTGGCAAAGCTTCAAGCAAGAGGACTCTACATTTTATATTTGTGAGAAATCACCTTGAGTCCATAGGAAAGCCAATACTATTAAAAGGGGGTAAAGTTTTGTTGGTGAACAAAATGCTCATACGTGCACAAGTGATAGTCACCAAAGATACCCACAAACTCCCCCATCAAAGTTTTCGCTAAGACAAACACTCATAATTGGTGCAACCAACATTCCACATTCAGTGCCACCGATTCCAAACCCTAGACAGACTCGGCCAAACCCTAACCTTTCGGTACAGCCGATACTGCTTTCGGTGCCACCGAGTTGGGCTGCCAACTTTCTGTTACGCAAGTTCATAGTTTCGGTCCCTCCGAGATTGTTGACTCGGCGTCACCGAGAATGGGCATTCTGACCGTTGGTCACCTTATCGGTGCAACCGAGATTCCTATATCGGTCCCTCTGAGATTCAAAAGTTGCCACCTTTGGGTCACTTTGGTACCACCGAGATTAACACTTCGGTGTCACCAAGTTGGTCATTTTGTTTGTAATGGTTGGATTTTGGGGGATGCCTATATATACCCCTTCACCACCACCTACTCGATAGAGAAGCACTCAGAATCATTCCATACCTATCCTATCAGTTTTCTAAGAACCACCTACCCTTGTGTTGAGGTCAAGATCTTCCACTCCAACCATATGGATCTTGATTTCTAGCCTCCTCAAGTTGCTTTCCACCAATCCCATCTCTTCTACCAAGCCATATCTATGAGAGAGTGATTGTGTGTTGAGGAGTCTAGCATCTTGAAGCACAAGAGCAAGGACTTCATCGACATTACCGAGCCTATTACCTTTTGGAGGGTGGTGCCTCCTAGATTGGTTAGGTGTCGCTTGGGAGCCTCCTACTTCGTGTTGTGGACCGAACCAAGAAGTTTGTAAGGGCAAGGAGATTGCCTACTTCGTGAAGATCTACCCCGAGTAAGGCTAGTCCTTCGTGGACGTAGGCCGTCATGGTATAGTCAAGGTTGCTACTTCGTGGACCCTTATGGGTGGAGCCCTCCGTGGACTCTCGTGACCGTTACCCTCCGTGGGTTGAAGACTCCATGAATATGGATGTACGATAGCACCACCTATCGAAACCACGGGGAAAATCATCGTGTCGCCAATTGTGTTTGCTTTCCTTACCCTCTCTTTACTTACATGTGCAATGTCTTTACTTTCCGCTGCTATAATCTTAGACATGCATGTGTAGGGTGTACTTGACATACTATGAATGCTAAAATCTGCCAAGAATTAAAATTGGGAAAAGGTAGTTTTTATTTGGTCCAGTAGTCTATCCCCCCCCCCTCTAGACCTACTTTCGATCCTATAGCATGGCAAAGGCTAAACTTGGAGTTTTATTAAAATAGAAGACACAAAATATGATTACTACGGTAGCAAAAAATGCAAAACACACAAAGATGGAAATGATAAATATCGGGTTGTCTCCTAACAAGCGCTTTTCTTTAATGTCTTTTAGCTAGGCATTATGATTTTAATTATGCTCACATAAAAGTAAAGAATTGAAACATAAAACGGAGCATCATGAATCATATAGAGGGTTAGAAAACACATTTAATCCTAACCCACTTCCTATACATAGGAATTTTGTAATCATACAATTTATTGTAGCAAAAATCAACTAGCATAGTGAAAGCACATTTGCTCCCTTGGTGGTTTTGGTAATTAATAACAACATATATATCATTGAACTAATATTTCCACTAAGCATATTTCAGGAAAAAGTTCAGTGATGGGTTGGCAAAAAGATTGTGGAGAAACCCCTAGATGCAAGGAATTGGATTGGCAAAGCTTCAAGCAAGAGGACTCTACATTTTACTTTATGAGACACCACTTTGAGTCCATAGGAAAGCCAATACTATTAAAAGGGGGTAAGGTACTATTGGTGAACAAGATGCTCCACATTCACAAGTGATAGTCACCAAAATACCCACAAACTCTTCCACAAAATTCTTTCCAAGCCAAATCATGAAAATCGGTGAAGCCAACATATTCCACTCGGTCCCACCAACTCCCAGCCTCAGACAGAACCCTGCCAAACCCTAGCACTATGGTGCAACCGATCCCACTTCAGTGCCACCGAGTTCAACTTGCCAACTTTCTCTTACCTCGATTCACAAAATTGGAAGCACCGAGTTTTTGGATCGGCGTAACCGAGATTTGGATTCTGACCGTTGAACACCTGATTGGTACCGCCGATTTCTATATCGATCTCACTGAGATTCATAAGTTGCTACCTTTGGATCAACTCGGTACCACCAAGATTATACATCGGTGTGACAGAGTTGGTCACTTTAGGTGTAAAGGTTGGATTTTTGGAGATACCTATATATACTCCTCCATCACCACGCACTCGTAAGAGAAGCACTAACAACAAATCCCCACTTATCCCATCAAATTTTCTAAGAGAGAGCCACCTACTCATGTGTTGAGATCATGCCATTCCATTCCAACCATATGAATCTTGATCTCTAGCCTCCCCAAGTTTCTTTCCACCCAATCAATCTCTTCCACCAAAGTCAGATATGTCAGAGAGTGATTGAGTGTTGAGGAGTCTATCATCTTGAAGCACAAGAGTAAGGAGTTCATCGACATTATCGAGCCTATTACCTTTTGGAGGGTGGTGCCTCCAAGATTGGTTAGGTGTCGCTTGGGAGCCTCCTACTTTATGTTTTGGAGTGAACCAAGAAGTTTGTAAGGGCAAGGAGATCGCCTACTTCGTGAAGATCTACCCCGAGTTAGGCTAGTCCTCCGTGGTCGTAGGCCATCACGGTATAGACAAGGTTGCTTCTTCGCGGAACCCTCCGTGGGTAGAGCCCTCCGTGGACTCTCGCGACCGTTACCCTCCGTGGGTTGAAGTCTCCATAAATGTGGACGTACGAGACACCACCTATCGGAACCACGGGAAAAATCTTCGTGTCTCCAAATTGCGTTTGATCTTCCTACCCTTCCTTTACTACTCATGCTTGTCTTTACTTTCCGCTGGTATACTCGTAGACATGCATGTGTATGGTGTGCTTGACTTCTTATCATTGCTAAAATCTACCAACACTTAAAATTGGGAAAAGGTGGAATTTTTATTTGGTCAAGTAGTCTAATAACCCCCCCCCTCTAGACATACTTTCGATCCTACACATAGGAAGGCAAAACAATATCTGGTAGCACCGACCCTGAGCTTGTGGGCCCCCTGGGCACCTTCTGGCTCCCCTAGAAGCTTGTTGGGTTTCTTATCTTCCATAAAAAATCACCGTAAATTTTTGTCGCGTTTGGACTTCCTTTGGTATGGTTTTTCTGATAAACAAGAAATATGCACAAAAAACAGGACTAGGTACTAGATTAATATGTTAGTTCATAAAATATAAAAGTGCATCAAAACCATGTGTAAATCATATAAATATATTATAAATACTTCATAAATTATAAATATGTTGGAGACATATCAGTGAGTTGCGGATCAAATGCAACGCGCGTGCCCTCAACTCTTGTAGGACCATCGAATCCAGCCCAAAGCTCGTCGACTCGGGGAGAGAAGAGAAACCCGCTAGGAGCAGCTTCGGTGTTGTGCCTTAGGCTGACAAAGATGAGGCAATTCACAGGGGAGTTGCTCCATCGTCCAGTTCAGGACCAAGAAGAGGAACAAGGGCATGGTAGAAAACTAGATCTTTGAAGAAAATGTGGAGGAAGGAGAGAGAAGGGAACATCATATCGTCACTATATGTCATTAAGGTAAGTCTTTTTAGATACAAGACCTCAATGGCGTGGTTGTTGGTCTGTGTTGTGGCAAACAATGCTCTCCTTACAGTTGTTTGTCCCTAACATATCCTGCGATGGTACTCAGCTTGTGGTAGCCCCAGATTGTTTAGAAAAAATCAAGTATTGTCCACAAGGGACCTCGACCAATGGTGGGGTATTCTGCAGTTTTTAAAGGCACAAGATTATTATAGTCGATGGGCTATTTGTTGTAAAATTAGTTTGTTCAACTGCAAAATTTGTTTACTACAGAGAGAGAATTGACCGAGCAGGTAGTCGAACCTAATTATTTGTGGACGGTGAAGGACCTGAGGATAGAGGGTCACATATATTTTACATATCCATCAATCCTTAGCTATGACAATAGTATAGAACCACCATTAAATTAGATTATAGATATTAACAATACTCCTCTAGCTTCTATTAGGTGCATACTTATTTCTAAATGTAAAACCACAAACCTCTAGGGTCGAGAGAGGCGTTTCCAGAGAAGGAAGACTTCGCCAAAGGAGGAAGACTCCGGCAAGGAACAGGGCTCTGACAGCAGCACAACAATGACCAACGAGTGGCGGGGCACGGGTTCAACAGAGGCGAGGAATCATGCCTACAAGGGCGATGACAGCCTCCTGACCCACATGGTGCCATCCATCCTCGGTAGATGCATAGATGGGAGAGGCACCGGTGCAGCCACCATGCCGCCTCTCCGGGGACAGCCTCCTACATGCTACAGCCTCCTCCCCTACCTGCATAAGAACAAAAAAGTAGGAAGCCATGTATTAGGGATGAGGTCAGGTTACCATGCCAAGATAAGAAAAAGGTGAAGAAAGAGCTCACCTGTGTTGGGCGTCTCCACGTACTGGGAGCCATCATCGGCCGCTCCTCCTCTACAGGCACCCGCCAGGGTGGGGGCTTGACCAGGATGGACTCCTCTATTGCCTGCCCTCCCCGCAGCAGCCGCTCCTAATCTCCTGGTGGAGATCGGCGCCCGATCCACGTACTAGGAGCCATCCTCGGCCTCTCCTCCTCTACAGGCACCCGCTAGGGTGGGGGCTCGACCAGGATGGGCTCCTCTGCTGCCTGTCCTCCCCACAGCAGCCACTCCTAATCTCCTGGTGGAGATCAGGGCCCGATCCATGTACTGGGAGCCATCCTCGGCCTCTCCTCCTCTGCAGGCACCTGCCGGGGTGGGGGCTCGACCGGGATGGGCTCCTCTGCTGCCTGCCCTCCCCGCAGCAGCCGCTCCTAATCTCCTGGTGGAGTCGACGCCCGATCCCGAATTGTGGCGTGCGGCATCACATGCCGGCGACCTGCGCCCGATCTAGCTGGATCAAGAACATAGTGGTGCCCCCTCTACTGCACCTCGAGCTCCGGGAGGCCCGGGAGAGAAGGCGGCGATGCAAGAGTCCAAGAGGCTAGGATCGAGGAGCAGGGGAGGCGGGACGGCACACAGAGGGATGAAGAGTAGCATGAGGCTCGAGGACGGAGAGGATTGGTCATGGTGTGCTAGGTTTTCGGGAACCAATTAGGAATATCCCACCCTCAGCCAATCGTTCACCTAGCCTCCAGAGAATCCCACCCTCTCATCGTTGGCCCCCACAGGTTAACGACCCCACCCATCATCCTCTCCTGACGCAGCTGCGAACATGAAAATGAGTGGACGGTTGACCAGCCGCCAACAGCCAAAAATCACTGGTAACTTGATCGGGCGGCCAAAACTGTCTCACGCGCTCAATGCCCCCAGAATGGTGGGTAGCCTGGCAAGATTTATAATGTAGATGCATGTGTGAAGAGAACACCAGAATAATGCTTATGGAAGTGCACGTCTGTTGAAAGAGAAAGCTAAGACATGATAATGAAATCTTGAAACAAACAATTTAATATGAAGGGCAAGCTTCTCCTATTGAACTCTCGCCTTAAGTTGTCCCCAGAAAAGTTTAAATCCATCTGGAAAGGGTCCTATGTCATTGAAGTCTACAATTCTGGAGTTGTTCGATTAAAAAGAGGAAAGACACTCCATGGATCGATGAACAAAAAGAAAAAAGAAGAGGTGGAAGAAGTAAATTTCATAACGGTTGAAGAAGCTGAATCATTAAAGAAGAAAAGGTACAATAGAGTATATTTATATTTTTAAGCAAGTTTACATTTTAGTCTTATATAATGGCAACCCATCTGTGTTGACCTACCCTACAATCAATACATTGCACTTTGTTTGACATAAAGTTTTAATATTTTAATACAGACTACATACGGACCGAAATGAGTGAACAAGCACACAAAAATGCATCTATATACATCCGAATCAGAAAAAAAGTTTAAAACGTCTTATATTTGTGAAGAGAGGAAGTACGCACAAAAAGTAGGTGCAACGCATGGATTGATCCCTGAGAATGAGAGAAACCTGCTGTAAAGGGAACCTACCATGTAAAAGATCACAGATGTTTTCACCCGTTTTTACAACATAATTTCACCGACTCACCAAGTCTACAAACACAAACACGAGCCAGTTTTCCAGCGAAAAGGATCAATCTGGATGAGATAATCAGGAATTGCATGCGGATCCATGGAACTGGTTCATCACTTGGAGGCCTCTACGGAGCAGCACCTCTGGTTGCATCGGGCAATCGACAAAATCTCAAGGGCAAACTGCTCGACGTAGAACATCATAGAATGGATGTGACGCGGACAGAGTGGTCTTCAGAACCAGTAACGTAGATTGGCCGTGTGGGGTGCCAGTCCACACTTGTTATAGATGCAGTATGAGGAAGCGTCCGCAACCCTGTCTCATGGCCTTGCACCTGAAAGGGATAGAGTGGATTGGCGTATTGGTATCTATCTACTTCAGCAAAACGAACTTAATTAAGGGAGTGTGGACAATGTGCACACCTGGTAAATTGGAGCCCGTACCAAACCAGACGTAGCAAGAAGTCTCTTGCCATTAGAATCCAACGCTACCTCATGCATGCGTTTGTTAAAGCTCTCAGGGTTACAAAACCTGGTGATAGAAGACAAATTAGGAGAAATCAGAAAGGAATGCTTCCCGGTTGCATAATACACCAACACAATACACCATGCTGTTCTGGCAAAAATAAGAATCCAATCCGGTAGAGCATTCGATAGTCTAGCAGTTTTCATGCCAAAAAGAAGTACTCGAGTAGTCCACGCGCACAAACTCAACTAGCCAGACTGTCTAAATCTAGCTTAATCATACACAAATAACAATGTTTCTTTCAAATTTTCACCTAATATCAAGAAATCAAACGTGACATTAGATATTATCAGATACCAGAGGCTGTGGATTCACATTGGATAGCTCAAGATTGTTATGGGAAAAAAACTTAATTGTCAATTCGATGCATCCTAGTAATTTCAAAATTACGTGCTACTACTGAGAGTTTCAAGTATGCATCTAAAACCAAATATAGGAAAGGCCTCGAACCTGTGAATTGACAAACAGTTTCGTGTGCAAAGTGTGTATGAAGTCTATATGCCACATGCGCCATACGAAAATACAGAGGAGGGTGTTAGCATAGAGATCTTGCTAGAAAACTATTGTTTTGCCTGAAACTAAATAGTTCAAATTAGTCTCTTTGGATTGGCTGAAAATAATAATTTTACATACTGCAAGAGTGGATATGGATAGTACACAGATTTATATTATATGCATACCTAAACACCTTTTTCACTCCCATTACTCCAATAAGTCAGAGTGAGAGCAACATATGTGAAAGAAATGAAAGGTTGAAGTACATTTTTATCAAACCAACACTAGCTGCCATTTGCAATTCAAGGACGATTCACCAACTGTGAAATACTCTTACCTACTGCAATCTCTTGACCAAATAATCTGACCTTGATTGTGCAAGCTCCACTCAAGTATCTAAAGATTACACAGTTAACATTAGATACAATACAACCACACAAGCTAAGCCAAAGATTATGGGTACATATTTGTATACGATAATCAATTAATACAAGTATGAAGTCAAAGTTAACCTATAACAATGCTATAGTTGTTATTTTGCTTAAAGCTGATTAAGCATTGGAATTTAGAAGACTGTATAACTCACAGGGTCCAATGGTACATATGGTGCATACGATAACCATTGTATTATCTACTTCCAGATATACATCAACAGAGTTGCATTTATGCAATAAAAGGGGCTATATACCTTTCCATCTGAGCCTAAACTGAAGATGCTTGTTTCAGCTGGCCCAAAAAGAACTGAGCTGACAGGGGAGTCATGGGCAGGCCATCCAGTGATTTGTAGACCAGCAGACATGTCTATGTGCGGTAAAGGGAGTACTATGGGCTCCAACAATCATAAAACACAAATAATATCTCAAAGAAACAACGTAACCAAGTTCTAGCTGTCCCCAAGCAATAAATGATGTACCAAATACCAAGTCAAAGGCAGTTAACATAATAAAGATGGTAAAGGAATATTACGCTCAAAGGATACCAAACATGTGAATCATTCCATCTGTTGCAGAGGCTGCCAAGATCTTCCCATTGTGATTGAAGCAAAGTGAAGTAATAGCAGGTGGATCCTCGCCAAGAGGGAGGACTGTCTTCAAATAGAAGAAACGGATATATATAACGAAAAGGTTACTGGCTAGAGTCTTCAGCTAGGTTCAAGGTAAGGGGTTGAAAGAAAAAATCAGTACCAGAGGCTTCCATGTTTTCATATGCCATACTGTCAAGGAAGCAAATCCTGTTCTGTCAAATATAGTTGATCCATGCCTGAAAAGCAATTTAAAGCTGGAAATAAGACAATGGTATTTGAGAGCTACTAGTAGTAGTAGATATGCCGTGCTGAAACTAGTATTAACTTATAGTTTAAATTGATACGTGAAAGCAGGACAAAACACAGCTGTCAGAGACAGAAGTTTAGCAGTAACACTTTTCTGTAGGAGAAAGAAGCTGCCGTTTTGCAGTAATTGGCAACTGATTTCTTACGAAGCAAAAGATTTGATTTTTACCGTCTTGATGCAGCTGCAGAGACGAACACAGGATCTACAGGGCTACACTTCAAATCAAGCACACTGCAAGAAATTGAAAAACTTCATCAGCATAGATACAGCTGTGAGCCCGAAAGTAATAGGTGGTAACTTCAAACCTTGGGAAGTCCTTGGATGTACTGAGGTCACAAACAACTCTCTTGGCATCAGCATTCCAAGCTTTAATGCCTCCATTAGCTGTGCCTATGAGTAGCTATTGTCAAGAGAAATGGGTGATAAAGCAAAAGTCTTAAAATATGTTCTTCAAAGGTGAAATGGTGTGGAAAAACTAATGTGGTAGAATTAAAATATACGATGGGCATACCAAGCGGTCAGATCTGCATTCCCAAGAAAGTGCGCTGACTTCAGCTCCACAGTATATAGTGGCATTTTTTGATGATGGTGTTGATGAGTCGTATGTCCAGATTCTTTATAAGAGTTAAAGATCAACGGGTCAAAATCTAGAAACTTCCAGTTAGGCAAAAAGAAATCAGAATTAAGATAGCGCAGTTACCTCACTGTGCCATCAGTCGAAGAACTAGCGATATTTGATCCAGAAGCAGAAAATCGACAGCTACTTATTGAACTGTTATGGCCTAAAAATGTTTCCTGTTAGCAAGTTTAATTAGTGATATAGGAAACCACAAAGACGGATAATTACTAGGGATAAACTATAGCTTACCTGAAAATCCACCTTGACTTCAGGAAAGTCTTCCTCTGTCACCAAAATCTGATCATTTTCTGCAACAAAAGAAACATATTATGCTTCAAGGGTTTCATTTGTCTCATTTATAACTAAAATGTAGTATCCTGAATGGGCATCTACAGAACAATACATTGAAGAACATTAAAATAGAAATATATGTTCGGTGAAGCATAAAAGTAATCCAAAGTATGGATATTAGAATGGTTGATGAGAAAGAAAGGTTATGTCTAGTGGGGGGAAAGGTAGACGAAAAATAATTAGTTACCTCACATAAACCACTGGTAAATAATCATACATATGTTTGAGAAAAACTAGAGAGTCTAAAAAAAATATGGTATGAGAAAAATACTATAGCTGGTAAAAAGAGCCAACCTGCATTGCTCATCCGAGAAGAATCACACAATTCCTCATCTCTTGATTTTGCTGAACTCAAAGTCTGTGCATCGACACTCTGTACAGTTGTACTTGAAGTTGAGGTTTCCTCATCGACTCCTGAGAAAGCTTGTCCCCCAACGGAGGAACCAGCTGTAGTAATCTTGAATAAATTCTTGTGTCCGGGATTGATACTATTATCATTCCTGTATTTATCAGTTATGAGATATTTAGCAGATACCTTTAGGAGCTTGAGATTCATAAAAACTCTAGCAGTCACATTCTACGTCATGCTCTACCATGTACATTGATAAGATATGTAACCTAACACTCCCTCCATTCCAGAATATAAGGTGCATCAGCTCATGCAAGTCAAACGATTGTATGTTTGACTAAGATTACAGAAGAAAATATCAACATCTCCAATACCTAATATATAAAATATGAAAATACTTTCCATGATGGATCAAATGATACAAATTTGGTATTGTAGGTATTGAATTTTTTTCTAGAAATTTGGTCAAACATGCACACGTTTGACTTTTAAAAAAAAACAATATAGCTTATATTCTGAAACAGAGGGAGTAGTCTGAAGCTAAGAGCACTTGGTGAACATAGTTTTCCTAGTTCTATGCCATCTGTAAACCAGCTGTTCGTATGCAAAGTTGCAAACAGATGATAACCTAATTACAAAAGGCCATGCACCTGAAGATATATGAGCAACTTTGCAGTTCAAAGAGCATAGTTTTACCTTCTCAACAGAGATAGTTCAACTTCCTTGACCTCTAACAATGCTTGCAGCTCTGACAATTTGTTATTCAGTTGCTTTATGTCACTCTTGAGGCACTTGATCATATTCTTTTCAGTGCTAATCTTCATAAGAGCTGGGATTCGTGAAAAAATTAAGGATAAAACAGTGTTTAAGCAAACCATAATATTAGTTTGGTGGTAAACAAGAATGTGAATAAATTATAACTCAGCTAAGAAGTTTGTGTATTAGGAAAGATGAAAAACATCCTGCTAACTTGAGTACAATTGAATACAATTGCTGTAAAAGGATATGAGTACCATTGAATATCCCACTTAAGAAGTTCCGAAATGAAAGAACCAAAGTGTCTGACCATTCTTTGGAAAAATACATACGGAACTGTGGATCCAAGCTTGGGTTCTTAATATACGGTATAGCTGCATAGTGTCATTGAGATTGGCAACGCGTAAGTAGAAGCAGACACAATGCGGGCAACAGAGCACTAGAAGGCTAAGAAGACGCACCAAACCATGCTATCCAATCTTCACGGTTTTGCATCAGATAATTGCCGCTTGCGCTAAAGAATTCAACAACTTTTTCTTGCCCTCCAGATTTCAAAGCATTGACAACATAATAACGTAATATCGACTGCTCCAGTTTAAGAAGCGCCGTGTAGAGTACCGTGTCCGCAGGTGAAGTGAAACATTGTTTCAAAAAGCTAAAGATGCTTAGCAGTCTATCCAGTTGGTATTTTGGTATATACACTGAGAACACTAAATCTAGGATCTTGTCTACTTCAAAGTTCCTGCCGATCTCGGTAGACAATTCTGCCTCGTAAGCTTGCAGCGTGTTCGTGAAACCCCTGAACACGAGAAACTCCCTCACGAGCTCTTCGGCATACTGCACATTCTCCATTTCTGTCCAGTGCTACTGCAAATGATAAGAAATAATAATAACTAAGAGCATACAAGTTTAAGCATAACGAAAAGAGAAAATGTGAGAAACTGACACTAAGCCAACGATGGTCTCAGCCCTACCCTAGAATGTGTCAAGCAGGGACGGATCTAGATGGCGTGCCGGATGTGAGCACCGGCACAGCCAGAAATTGTCGAGGCCAGTGGGGTTTAAGTAAAGAGTTGGTGGGAACAAACTCATACCTCAAAACCTAATGGCCAAAAATTGCAGACCGGATGGAGATGGCAGGAACGCGATGTCGCGACGAGGAAAGGCGGTGACGGCGATGGCAGCGACGTGCGTTAGAGGCTGGATGTTTTGGGTGCCCGGGTGGTGCTGGGGGCGAGGGGCGGCAGAGGGGATGGTCGTGCGGCGGAATTGAGGCGTCGTTGGCGGTGACGCAAGGTTGCGGCAGCCGTAGGGCATGCGGTGGTGGACTATATGGGAGATTGGCTTCGGACTGAGGAGGAACAGCAAAGAAAAGTACAGGTACGGGAGACAGCAGTAAAGCTTGGCTCTCGAGAGCGAAAAATAAAACTTTTAAAAATAAATAAGATTTTTTCCCAGTCCCAGTTTGCATCTTTTTCAAAAGAACCGAAGGTTTATTATAAGGGGGCTGCTACGCGTCCACCGTCCATCACCTCGACGGCCGTCCGATCTACACGCACAGCTGTTCGATTCGCGCACGGGGCTCCGGCCAGCACCCAGTGATTCCTGAAACGACGGTGGAGTTGCAGAAACAATCGCTTTATTGCAAAAATAAACTTTGGACCTATTAATTCCTGAAACAAAGGTCGAGTTCCAGAAACAATCGCTTTATTGCAGAATTTTTTTTCCTTGGTCTTTCCGCAACAGCAACCGTGTTGCAGAAACAATTCCTGAAACAACGAACGGGGAGCGGCACCGTCGATCGAGAAAAGGGAGGAGGAGAAAGGGTGGGTGGTGGTGGAGGCAGCCGACGACCGTGACGGCGGAGCGCGTGCTCGTTGGCGTCTAGGCGGCGCAGCAGGGTGCTCGCGGTGGCGCGGCTGGATGAGGAGAGAAGAGTGAGGAGGAAAGAGGGTGGATGGTGGTGGAGGCAGCCGACGACCGCGATGACGGGGCGCGTGCTCGTCGGCGTCAACGATGGTGCGGCTGGGGTGCTCGGCGGCGGCGTGGCTGCCAGCGCCTGGTCTGGATGAAGATAAAAATGAGATGGGGAATAACCGGATCTGGTCGCTGCTTCAGAAAGGTGAAATGTGCAAGGCCCACATGGCACGTGTCCTGCGCACGAGACGGCGGACGGGAATTGATTGATCAACCGGTTGATCTCAATCTTTTATTTTAATCAAATGCAAGCATAAAAAACCTGCTAAAACAAAAAAATACAATTACGTTCTCGAGGAGGTCTTCGTAATCATCCTGCATATTACTCTCTCTGTAAACATATATAAGACGTTTTAGATCACTATTTTAGTGATATACAACGTCTTATATTTATTGACAGAGGAAGTACAATGGTGTGTTGATATTGCCACCGCTAGAGTTTCACGTCATTAAAAAACAAGAAGCTGCAACATTGATCTCCTTCCTCATCAACTCAGGCACCTCCATAAATTCCAACAAATGCAAAACTGAAGATTCTCATGCCTCGAGTCACATAACTGAACTTGACATGTGCATCTTTTGGAAGGGTCGGACAAGAAACAGCCAATCTTATGAAGAAACAAGATAGTTTTGAGAGAGTTGTGAAGACTCATATTCACGAAGTTAATGCTTGCATTGATCCTTTAGTTGTGGATGTTGTTGCTATTAGAGGGCGACATGAGGACACGGATGTTGCACGAGAGAGTGATGATGATGAAGATGTGGGCATATATGAGTGTGCTCTAAGAGCCACTCCATTCAGACCACTTGTCGCAAGTGGAATCTACTCCAGTTTCAGTGATGACTCATGCAGCTTACAAGAAGTGCAGCTTAGAAGTCCTGCAGCTTAGAAGAGATCTCTTCACTCAACTGTCATTGTCAAAGTTGGTGGGTTCTTGAGAATTCCTTCTGCAACGATCAACATTGATGGTGCATCCATGTATACCTCATCACCGCCCGTTGATTGAGCATAGTCTTGAAAGTCAATGGACCTCTCTTGTTTTAGATACCTTGATGCCAAAAGGGGAAGAGCTAGACTTGATACACCGTGAGAAGAGTGTTTTTTAGTTACACTGTCTTACTACTTTAAGCTTTATGTCCTATGTCATGACATAAAAAATATTACACTACGTGGGCGTATGCTTCATGTTCATGATTTAGTGCGGCTTTGGGTGTCAGTAGCATGTTTTGAAGCATGAGGGCAAGGGATGCATCATCATGCAACCTCAATATTGTTATTTGGAGTTAACTGCGTTGGTACCATAACTGGGACTAGGGTAACGAATTGGTACCACTTTTCTTCTTTTCACAAGTCGGTACTATCGTGGTTTTATCACGGCACATGTCCAGGTGAACGACCTTGGGTTCGAGGCCATTGCTAACGTGATGGACTCAAAGGGGTTGGTTGGGACGAAGGACATGAGTTTACCCAGGTTCGGCCCCTCAAGTTGAGGTAATAGCTTACGTCCTGCTTTGTTGGAAATATGCCCTAGAGGCAATAATAAAATGGTTATTATTGTATTTCCTTGTTCATGATAATTGTCTATTGTTCATGCTATAATTGTGTTAACCGGAAACCGTAATACATGTGTGAATACATAGACCACAACATGTCCCTAGTGAGCCTCTAGTTGGCTAGCTCGTTGATCAATGAATGGTCATGGTTTCATGACCATGGACATTGGATGTCGTTGATAACGAGATCACATCATTAGGAGGAGGATGTGATGGACAAGACCCAATCCTAAGCATAGCACAAGATCGTATAGTTCGTTTGCTAAAGCTTTTCAATGTCAAGTATCGTTTCCTTAGACCATGAGATTGTGCAACTCCCGGATACCGTAGGAATGCTTTGGGTGTGCCAAACGTCACAACGTAACTGGGTGGCTATAAAGGTGCACTACAGGTATATCCGAAAGTGTCTGTTGGGTTGGCACGAATCGAGACTGGGATTTGTCACTCCGTGTGACCGAGAGGTATCTCTGGTCCCACTCGGTAATACATCAACATAATGAGCTCAATGTGACTAAGGAGTTAGCCAAGGGATGATGTAGTACGAAACGAGTAAAGAGACTTACCGGTAACAAGATTGAACAAGGTATAGAGATACCGACGATCGAATCTCGGGCAAGTATCATACCGATAGACAAAGGGAATTGTATACGGGATTGATTGAATCCCTGACATCGTGGTTCATCCGATGAGATCATCGTGGAGCATGTGGGAGCCAACATGGGTATCCAGATCCCACTGTTGGTTATTGACCGGAGAGGTGTCTTGGTCATGTCTACATGTCTCCCGAACCCGTAGGGTCTACACACTTAAGGTTCGATGACGCTAGGGTTATAGGGAAATGTTGTACGTGGTTACCGAAAGTTTGTTCGGAGTCCCGGATGAGATCCCGGACGTCACGAGGAGCTCCGGAATGGTACGGAGGTAAAGATTGATATATAGGAAGTCTAGTTTTGGTCACCGGAAAGTTTTCGGGCTCATCGATAGTGTATCGGGAGTGCCGGGAGGGTGTTGGAGGACCCCCGGGAGGGGTGTGACAACCATAGGACTTTGTGGGCCCTTAGAGGAGGTGTGACAGCCCTTATTGGGCTGGCTAATACCTTCTATAAGGGCCCATGCGGCTGGAGATCAAGAGATAGGGCTGAAAGGATTTAAAAGGAGGAGATCCACCTCCCTTGTGGGAGGTGGACTCTCCCCCTAGTTCGGCCGAAGCTCTCCTCCTTGGAGGAGGGGCCAAGGAAGCCCTCACTCTCCCTCCTCCTATATATATGCAAGGTTTTGGGCTGATTTGAGACACGACTTCTCTCTCTCTCGGCGCAGCCCTACCCTTCCTCTTCCTCGTTCTGCGTAGCGCTTGGCGAAGCCCTGCCGGAGTCCACGTAGCTCCACCGTCACCACGCCGTCGTGCTGTCGGAGCTCTCCCTCAACCTCTCCTTCCTCCTTGCTGGATCAAGGCATAGGATACGTCACCGGGCTGTACGTGTGTTGAACGCGGAGGCACCGTTGTTCGGCGCTAAGATCGGAATCCACCGCGATCTGAATCGATGCGAGTACGACTCCACCAACCGCGTTCTTGTAATGCTTCCGCTTAGCGATCTTCAAAGGTATGAAGATGCAATCTCTCCCCGCTCGTTGTTGGTTTCTCCATGGATAGATCTTGGTGATCGTAGGAAATTTTTTGATTTACTACTACGTCTCCCAACAGTGGCATCATGAGCCAGGTCTATGCGCAGAATCTATGCACGAGTAGAACACAAGTTGTTGTGGGCGTCAATTTTGTTAATATACTTACCACTACTAGTCTTATCTTGATTCGGGGGTATTGTGGGATGAAGCGTCCCGGACCGACTTTACACGTACGCTTACGTGAGACTGGTTCCACCGCCTGACATGCACTTGTTGCATAAGGTGGCTAGCGGGTGTCTGTCTCTCCCACCTTAGTCGGATTGGATTCGATGAAAAGGGTCCTTATGAAGGGTAAATAGCAATTGGCATATCACGTTGTGGTTTTGGCGTAGGTAAGAAACGTTCTTGCTAGAAACCTATAGCAGCCACGTAAAACTTGCAACTACAAATTAGAGGACGTCTCACTTGTTTTTGCAGCATATGCCTTGTGATGTGATATGGCCAAAGAATGCGATGTGATGCATTGTGATGTATGAGATTGATCATGTTCTTGTAATAGGTTTCACGACTTGCATGTCGATGAGTATGACAACCGGCAGGAGCCATAGGAGTTGTCTTATTGTATTGTATGACCTGCGTGTCAATCATTAACGCCATGTAGTTACTTTACTTTATTGCTAAACGTTAGCCATAGTAGTAGAAGTAATAGTTGGTGAGACAACTTCATGAAGACACAATGATGGAGATCATGATGATGGAGATCATGGTGTCGTGCCGGTGACAGTGATGATCATGGTGCCCCGAAGATGGAGATTAAAGGAGCAAGATGATATTGGCCATATCATGTCACTATATTGATTGCATGTGATGTTTATCATGTTTACATCTTATTTTCTTAGAACGATGGTAGTAAATAAGATGATCTCCCAATAAAATTTCAAGAAAAATGTTCACCCTAACTATGCACCGTTGCTAAGGATCGTTGTTCTAAAGCACCACGTGATGATCGGGTGTGATAGGCTCTAACGTTCGCATACAACGGGTGTAAGCCAGATTTACACATGCGATACACTTAGGTTGACTTGACGAGCCTAGCATGTACAGACATGGCCTCGGAACACGGAAGACCGAAAGGTCAAACATGAGTCGTATAGAAGATACGATCAATATGGAGATGTTCACCATGGATGACTAGTCTGTCTCACGTGATGATCGGACACGGGCTAGTTGACATGGATGATGTGTCACTTGGATGACTAGAGAGATGTCTATCTAAGTGGGAGTTTATTAAATAATTTGATTATGTGAACTTAATTATCATGAACTTAGTCTAAAATTATCTTTACAATCTATATTGTAGATCCAATGGCCAACGCGAATGTCATCCTCAATTTCAACGCGTTCCTAGAGAAAACCAAGGTGAAAGATGATGAAAGCAACTATGCGGACTGGGTCCGTGGCTTGAGGATCATCCTCATAGCTTCCAAGAAATTGTGTGTCCTTGATGCACCACTAGGTGACCCACCCCTTCTCCCAGCAGAGCAAGACGTTGCGAATGCTTGGCATTCTCACTGCGATGATTACTCCCTTGTTCAGTGCGGCATGCTTTACAGTTTAGAACCGGGGCTCCAAAAGCATTTTGAGCAACACGAAGCATATGAGATGTTCTAAGAGCTGAAACTGGTTTTCCAAGCTCATGCCCGGGTCGAGAGATATGACGTCTCCGACAAGTTCTTCAGCTGTAAGATGGAGGAGAATAGTTCTGTCGGTGAGCACATCCTCAAGATGTCTGGGCTACACAACTGCTTGACTCAGCTGGGAGTTAATGTCCCGGATGACTCGGTCATTGACAGAATCCTCCAGTGGCTTCCACCTAGCTACAAGAGCTTTGTGATGAACTACAACATGCAAGGGATGGAGAAGTCCATTCCTGAGTTGTACTCGATGCTGAAATCAGCAGAGGTCGAGATCAAAAAGGAGCATCAAGTGTTGATGGTGAATAAGACCACTAGTTTCAAGAAAGGCAAGGGTAAGAAGAACTTCAAGAAGGACGGCAAAGATGTTGCCGTGCCCAGTAAGCAAGTTGCCGGGAAGAAGAAGAACAAGCATGGACCCAAGCCTGAGACTGAGTGCTTTTATTGCAAGGGTACCGGTCACTGGAAGCAGAACTGCCCCAAGTACTTAGCGGATAAGAAGGACGGCAACATTAAAGGTATATGTGATATAGTTGTTATTGATGTGTACCTAACCAACGCTCGTAGTAGCTCCTGGGTATTTGATACCGGTGCAGTTGCTCACATTTGTAACTCCAAGCAGGAGCTGCGGAATAAGCGGAGGCTGGCAAAGGACGAGGTGACGATGCGCGTCGGAAATGGTTCCAAGGTCGATGTGATCGCCGTCGGCACGCTACCTCTACATCTACCTTCGAGATTAGTGTTAAACCTTAATAATTGTTATTTAGTACCAGCTTTGAGCATGAACATTGTATCTGGATCTCGCTTGATGCGAGATGGCTACTCATTTAAATATGAGAATAATGGTTGTTCTATTTATATGAGAGAAATGTTTTATGGTCATGCCCCGCTGGTCAATGGTTTATTTTTGATGAATCTCGAACGTGATGTTACACATGTCCATAATGTAAGTACCAAAAAGTGTAAGGTTGATAACGATAGTCCCACTTACATGTGCCACTGCCGCCTTGGTCATATTGGTGTCAAACGCATGAAGAAGCTCCATACCGGTGGACTTTTGGAGTCTCTTGATTTCGAATCATTTGACACATGCGAACCATGCCTCATGGGCAAGATGACCAAGACTCCGTTCTCCGGAACAATGGAGCGAGCAACTGACTTGTTGGAAATAATACATATCGATGTATGCGGTCCAATGAGTGTCGAGGCTCGTGGTGGCCACCGTTATGTTCTCACCCTCACTGATGACTTAAGTAGATATGGGTATGTCTACTTAATGAAACATAAGTCTGAAACTTTTGAAAGGTTCAAGGAATTTCAGAGTGAGGTAGAGAATCAACGTGACAGGAAAATAAAGTGCCTACGATCTGATCGTGGCGGAGAATATTTAAGTCACGAGTTTGGCACGCACCTAAGGAAATGTGGAATTGTTTCACAACTCACGCCGCCTGGCACACCTCGGCGAAATGGTGTGTCTGAACGTCGTAATCGCACTCTATTAGATATGGTACGATCTATTATGTCTCTTACCGACTTACCGCTATCATTTTGGGGATATGCATTAGAGACTGCCGCATTCACTTTAAATAGGGCACCGTCAAAATCTGTTGAGACAACACCGTATGAATTATGGTTTGGAAAGAAACCTAAGTTGTCGTTTCTAAAAGTTTGGGGATGCGATGCTTATGTGAAGAAACTTCAACCTAAGAAGCTCGAACCCAAAGCGGAAAAGTGCGTCTTCATAGGATATCCCAAAGAGACTATTGGGTATACCTTCTACCTATGATCCGAGGGTAAAGTCTTTGTTGCCAAGAATGGATCCTTTCTCGAGAAAGAGTTTCTCTCGAAAGAATTTAGTGGGAGGAAAATAGAACTTGATGAGGTAATTATACCTCCACTCGAACCGGAGAGTAGCGCAGCACAGGAAGTTGTTTCTGTGGAGCCTACACCGGCTGGAGAGGAAGTTAATGATGATGATCATGAAACTTCAGATCAAGTTACTATTGAACGTTGAAGGTCCACTAGGACACGTTCCGCACCAGAGTGGTACGGCAACCCTGTCCTAGAGATCATGTGGTTAGACAACGGTGAACCTTCGAACTATGAAGAAGCGATGGCGGGCCCGGATTCCAACAAATGGCTTGAAGCCATGAAATCCGAGATAGGATCCATGTATGAGAACAAAGTGTGGACTTTGGTGGACTTGCCTGATGATAAGCGAGCCATTGAAAATAAATGGATCTTTAAGAAGAAGACTGACGCGGATGGTAATGTGACCGTCTATAAGGCTCGGCTTGTCGCTAAGGGTTATCGACAAGTTCAAGGAGTTGACTACGATGAGACTTTCTCACCCTTAGCGATGCTGAAGTCTGTCCGAATCATGTTAGTAATTGCCGCATTTTATGATTATGAGATCTGGCAAATGGATGTCAAAACGGCATTCCTTAATGGCGTCCTCAAGGAAGAACTGTATATGATGCAGCCGGAAGGTTTTGTCGATCCTAAAGATGCTAACAAAGTATGCAAGCTCCAGCGCTCCATCTATGGGCTGGTGCAAGCATCTCGGAGTTGGAACATTCGCTTTAATGAGGTGATTAAAGCGTTTGGATTTGTACAGGTTTATGGAGAACCCTGTATTTACAAGAAAGTGAGTGGGAGCTCTGTAGCATTTCTCGTATTATATGTGGATGACATACTGATAATGGGAAATGATATATAACTTTTGGAAAGTGTAAAGGCCTACTTGAATAAATGTTTTTCAATGAAGGACCTTGGAGAATCTGCTTACATATTAGGCATCAAGATCTATAGAGATAGATCGAGACGCCTCATAGGTCTTTCACAAAGCACATACCTTGACAAGATATTGAAGAAGTTCAATATGGATCAGTCCAAGAAGGGGCTCTTGCCTGTGTTACAAGGTGTGAGATTGAGTACGACTCAATGCCCGACCACGGCAAAGGACAAAGAAGAGATGAGTGTCATCCCCTATGCTTTAGCCATAGGCTCTATTATGTATGCCATGTTGTGTACCAGACCTGATGTGAACCTTGCCATAAGTTTGGTAGGGAGGTACCAAAGTGATCCCGGAGCAGAACACTGGACAGTGGTCAAGAATATCCTGAAGTACCTGAAAAGGACAAAGGACATGTTTCTCGTATATGGAGGTGCCGAAGAGCTCGTCGTAAAGGGTTACGTCGATGCTAGCTTCGACACAGATCCGGACGACTCCAAGTCGCAAACCGGATACGTGTATGTTTTGAACGGAGGGGCAGTCAGCTGGTGCAGCAGCAAGCAAAGCATCATGGCGGCATCTACATGTGAAGCGGAGTACATAGTTGCTTTAGAAGCAGCAAAGGAAGGAGTCTGGATGAAGGAGTTCATCACCGACCCAGGAGTAATTCGAAGTGCGTCGGGCCCGATGACTCTATTCTGTGACAACACTGGAGCTATTGCCTTTGCGAAGGAGCCCAGGTTTCACAAGAAGACAAGACACATCAAGCGCCGCTTCAACTCCATCCGTGATTACATTCAGGAGGGATATATAGATATTTGTAAAGTGCATACGGATCTGAATGTCGCAGATCCGTTGACTAAACCTCTCTCACGAGCAAAACATGATCAACACCAGAATGCTATGGGTGTACGATTCATCACAATGTAACTAGATTATTGACTCTAGTACAAGTGGGAGACTGTTGGAAATATGCCCTAGAGGCAATAATAAAATGGTTATTATTGTATTTCCTTGTTCATGATAATTGTCTATTGTTCATGCTATAATTGTGTTAACCGGAAACCGTAATACATGTGTGAATACATAGACCACAACATATCCCTAGTGAGCCTCTAGTTGGCTAGCTCGTTGATCAATGAATGGTCACGGTTTCATGACCATGGACATTGGATGTCGTTGATAACGGGATCACGTCATTAGGAGAATGATGTGATGGACAAGACCCAATCCTAAGCATAGCACAAGATTGTGTAGTTCGTTTGCTAAAGCTTTTCAATGTCGAGTATCGTTTCCTTAGACCATGAGATTGTGCAACTCCCGGATACCGTAGGAATGCTTTGGGTGTGCCAAACGTCACAACTTAATTGGGTGGCTATAAAGGTGCATTACGGGTATATCCGAAAGTGTCTGTTGGGTTGGCACGAATCGAGACTGGGATTTTTCACTCCGTGTGACGGAGAGGTATCTCTGGGCCCACTCGGTAAGACATCATCATAATGAGCTCAATGTGACTAAGGAGTTAACCACAGGATGATGTAGTACGGAACGAGTAAAGAGACTTGCCAGTAACGAGATTGAACAAGGTATAGAGATACCGACGATCGAATCTCGGGCAAGTATCATACTGATAGACAAAGGGAATTGTATACGGGATTGATTGAATCCCCGACATCGTGGTTCATCCGATGAGATCATCGTGGAGCATGTGGGAGACAACATGGGTATCCAGATCCCGCTGTTGGTTATTGATTGGAGAGGTGTCTCGGTCATGTCTACGTGTCTCCCGAACCCATAGGGTCTACACACTTAAGGTTCGATGACGCTAGGGTTATAGGGAAATGTTGTACATGGTTACCGAAAGTTGTTCGGGGTCCCGGATGAGATCCCAGACATCGCGAGGAGCTCCAGAATGGTCCGGAGGTAAAGATTGATATATAGGAAGTCCAGTTTTGGTCACCGAAAAGTTTTCGGGCTCATCGGTAGTGTACCACGAGTGCCGGGAGGGTGCCGGAGGACCCCCAGGAGGGGTGTGACGACCATAGGACTTTGTGGGCCCTTAGAAGAGGTGTGCCAGCCCTTATTGGGCTGGACAAGACCTTCTAGAAGGGCCCATGCGGCTGGAGATCAAGAGATAGGGCTGAAAGGATTTAAAAGGAGGAGATCCACCTCCCTTGTGGGAGGTGGACTCTCCCCCTAGTTCGGCCGAAGGTCTCCTCCTTGGAGGAGGGGCCAAGGCAGCCCTCCCTCTCCCTCCTCCTATATATATGCAAGGGTTTGGGCTGATTTGAGACACGACTTCTCTCTCTCTCGGCGCAGCCCTACCCTTCCTCTTCCTCGTTCTCCGTAGTACTTGGCGAAGCCCTGCCGGAGTCCACGTAGCTCCACCGTCACCATGCCGTCGTGCTGCCGGAGCTCTCCCTCAACCTCTCCTTCCTCCTTGCTGGATCAAGGCATAGGAGACGTCACTGGGCTGTACGTGTGTTGAACGCGGAGGCTCCGTTGTTCGGCGCTAAGATTGGAATCCACCGCGATCTGAATCGTTGCGAGTACGACTCCACCAACCGCGTTCTTGTAACACTTCCGCTTAGAGATCTTCAAAGGTATGAAGATGCAATCTCTCCTCACTCATTGCTGGTTTCTCCATGGATAGATCTTGGTGATTGTAGGAATTTTTTTGATTTACTACTACGTCTCCCAACATGCTTGTGCTTGTATTGCTTGATGTCTCGATTACAAGGGAGCTATTGCTTGACCTAGTTCACGATAACCTAATCCTCAAGTCGCCCCGGGTCTTGCCTTTATATAGGAGGTCAAGATGACGGGTCATACAAGTCATAACCAACTCTCATCACACATCCAAGTCTACCTCTACCTTCCCTTGCCTTTCCTGACCAAGTTGTCCCCGGGCGGCTTACACGCCCGGGTCTTCTCCGTCCGGGCCACATTCTGGCCCATCCTGTCAAGCCGCCAAGCGTCTTGGGCCTTAAGTCTTCACGGCTCACTCTTGGGCTGGCGTACGAGCCACCCGGTGTGACCCGGAACCCTTAGGGTGGGTCTCACCGCGGGGTTATATCCCCAACATTAGGCCCCAGGTTGATTTGAGCTTGCTCACTTCAGCCATTCTTCTTATTTCTCGGTGAGTCGCCCAGCAATGACCCGCCGTGACGTCATCTCAAATCTACAAAAAGGATCCTCTGACGCATGCAAAGAATCTTCTCTTATTAAACGAATAGCCCGTAAATCGAGCCGTCTGCCTTGGTCAAACGATATCCGACGCCTGGATTTTCGCGCCCGTTTCTGCCTTTTCCTGTTAAATAGGACCGCTAGGGGCGGCATTTGCCTTCTCCCGCTTGCTTCTTCACCTCCTTCTTTCCGACGCTTCCGTTACCTACGCCTCCCGCTCCGACATCGTCTCCTCCTCGCCATCGACCAGGCCGCTGCATCAACCTGATATGATCTAGAGCTCCTTCTCCATCATCGTGCCACCGCCGATAAGCCCTTCTTCCCTTAGATCCATACCTGTTTCGATAGGGTTTTCATGGAGCTCCGATGCCACTGCTCAGAACTCGGGCTCCATCAATGTTGGCCATATTTAGCCCCTGAATCCTTTGACCATATCCTGTCCCTACAGCACCGCTAAGTAGGAGATCGATAGTAACGCCTTTCAGATTCATCATAGCTCCGCACGTCGTTTTAAACTTTTTCCTATTTTCACCAGCTCGTCCCTAGGTCCGGAAATAGAAACATTTCCTTTATTTTTTTAGATCCGCAATCTTAGCAATACTTTGTGAAACCTGTTTTCAGCACTTAGCCAAATTTCACTCTGTCCTTTCGTGATGTTGACCCGCCATGCTGCTCCGGCTCTCACCAGCCGGATCTTTTGGCGTCTTACCCTTGAGGTCTTAAGCTTTTAAGCCGCCCATAAATATTTGCCATTTCTTGACTCGCCGTACATGGTTACTTTGCACAGTTTAAAACCGCGGCCATGTCTCGCGCATCCAACACCTGCAATTGGGTCGACTCTTGCATCACTGAAGAGTTTCTGATGGACTTTGTACTCGCTGGCACCCTTCCTGCCAAATAGGTCATCCATTGGCGTGTTCCGGGTAATGAACTGAAGCCCGTTCCGCAGGAGGGCGAGGTAGTTGTTTTTTCGGATCACATTGAACGTGGATTCGTACCTCCCGGCTCAAAATTCTTCCGGGACATCCTTCATTTTTACAAGCTGCATCCTCAAGATCTTGCCCCCAACTTCGTCTCAAACATATGTAACTTCCAAGTGCTCAGCGAGGTCTATATGCAAACTAAGCCGTCTATAGGTCTTTTTCGGGAATTCTTTTATGCGAACCGGCAAACTGAAGTTAAGGCCGTCCCAAGCCTAGAACTTGGTGGAATTTCTATTCAAAGACGCCGAGACATTACCTTTCCGGCTGTACCAATGCCAAGTCATCCAA
This sequence comes from Hordeum marinum, assembly GCA_022496015.1. NCBI lineage: Eukaryota > Viridiplantae > Streptophyta > Magnoliopsida > Poales > Poaceae > Hordeum > Hordeum marinum. The sequence continues at coordinate 210,236,655 of CM039672.1, read as the reverse complement.
AGGATTGGAATAAAACTTGGTTTTACTGTCAGGATACTTCCCCGGAGGGTGAGCACCCGCTGCCGGGTTATCGCCCCTCTCGGCTCAAGACAACTTCTAAGCTTCGTGGTCGGCTGTCAACTTCTGAACGTGCAAGGCGCGAGCCGGCTCACGCCAAGATTAGAGCCCTCATGGCCAATGGATTGACGGGACTGGACTTGATCCGCTGCTGGATCCCCTGGAGGATCATGCCTTTGAGCCAGAGAAGCCGCCTCATGTGCGAATATCCGGGCCAGTATGATGATTCCTTATGCTTCAGCCGGACAACTTTAACCAAAGATGATATTATCACTATCATCCGGAGTCTTGTTCATGAGACATCAGGAGCTTGTGGCGCTATTGGGCTGGCGCTTTTCAGTGCCATTAATCCGGCCCCAGATGTAAGGCGACTATTCACCGTCTCTTTTCTTTGTTTAGCTATGACTTGTCAATTCATTGCTATTAACCGGCTTACCTTTACAGGCCGATTCCGACTTCTGGAAGAAGAAGTATGTTCCTCCTCTGAAGAAAAGCAAGAAGAAGGCCCCAGCCAAGAAGACGAAAACGACCACCCCTCAAGAGGAATGGTTTGAACCACCAGAATCATCCGGCTCAGAGGTATAGTTTGATTATTTTTTGTAACCTCATTATTCACCTTACTGATAACAACTTATTCACAGGACAAGGTAGAGACGAGCCACGCCAACATCCTTGAGGTAACTTATATTTCATCCGACTCAGAATGTTTCGTACCCCAGAAGTTACGGCGGGTTGTTCGAAAAGTTCCCCTTTCTCATCCTCTTGCTTATTTGGATCCCCAATTTCTTTTGAAAAAGCAACAGCAAGCCGACCGTCGTCAGACCCGGAGCACCGGCTCCACTGATCTCATGTCCGGGTTACCTAACTCCCCGGCTCAAAAGAAGCGCCCCGCAGAGGTATGTGTCTCTCTTTGAATTTACTAGCTTTTTTTCCTTTGTAATATCAACACTGCCTTATGTTATCTGAACTGTCTCTCAGGGATCACCTTCGTCCGGCGACTCTACAACCACTGCTCTACCACCTCTGAAGATTAATCCGCTGTACGTGTTTTTTCGGCTTTTACACCCGGCTCTTCAACGGTTGTAACCTTGAAACTCTCACTTTTATGTTTTTTCTAGGGCTCAAGCTAAACGGAGAAAAACCAACAAGTCCTCCCTGGCCCTAGTGCTCAGGAGCCGGAGCTTGCTAATCCGGACCCCCCAGCGACTTCTGCAGAACCGGCTGCTGACGATGTTATTCCTGAGAGCCCACAAAGAGACCCTTCCAAGTCGTCGAGCCCTGCCAAGGCTGCTGATGATACCGTTGTCCCGGACGTCGTGATTACCGGTGCCGGTTTGCACTCTCCTTCACCTCACGTGCTGACCAAGCATAGTGAGACAGCTGAAACTTCCAGGAAGCTTGAGTTTGAGCTCCCCGCCTTAGAGAAAATGACAGCTGACGAACTTCATGCTGGTTACATGAACCGGCTGTCTACAAGCCAGGATCTGGAGCTCAACCTGGTTAATTTAATGAAGAGAAAATATGAGGTATTCCTTTTTTCCTCCTTATACCCTTACGTAGCCCCCAAGGGCCGGGTTAATATTGACTGGTAATAAGCCAACTCTTCCATCCTAGTAGACATATGTAGTATGTAAGCTTCAATTTACTTAGCTGCGATCTCAAATCATTATCTTTAGCCCCCAAGGGCCAGCTCAATAATTGATAATTTTGAACCGGAACTTCCTAGAAGATAATTACCGGAGCCAATCCTAGCCCCCAAGGGACGGCTCAATCTTTTCCAAAGTTGAGTTGGGACTTTCATGTTGTACCTTCTAAAAAATGAATATATAGCCCCCAAGTTCCGGGCCAATCTTGTCAAAGTTGAGTCGGAACTTTTACTCCTTAACAGTTTGAAAATCAATGTGTAGCCCCCAAGTTCCGAGTCCATCTTGTCGAAGTTGAGTCGGAACTGTCTTGAAAATAGACATTAGCCCCCAAGTGTCATGCATATTGCCTGCAATCTGTTTGAGACTTGTTGAATTTTTGAAATTCCTCCTCCTGCTTATTTACTCCATATTTTGATATATCGCAAGAAGCTTTAACCGAGGCCGGGTCAGAATTGGCCGGCTTAAAAACCAACCTAGCTACTCAACAAGCCGCCCAGAGTGAAGCTGATGAGAAATGTTGGCTCCTTACCAAAGAGTTAGCTAAGGTCAAGGCCGACTTCACCGTCTTCAAGGAATCTGCCGATGCTGAAAAAGCTACTTTGACTAAATGGGCGGATGACGCTGATCAGCGACTCATGATCGTATCTGACGAGCTGCAGTCCTTGAAGCGCCACATCACGAAGATGGCAGCCGCCCTCTTTGGTAAGTTTGTAATAGCTTGGCTCAATCCGGACATTATACTTGTGTTTGGCGACTCATAACGAGGCCTCTGTCTCATGCAGGTCCTAGGAGCCGCCAACTCACCTTTGACAGTTTGCTGTCTCTGAAGGCTATATACACATTGACAGAACAAATCTACTGCGGCGCCATCTGCACCATCAAGGTTGTGCAGTGTAAAGAAAATATCCCTTCATCTCTCAAAGGGGCCTTTGAGCTCCTGTCGACAATGCCAAAGCAGATTGTGGAATTGAAGAGATCAACCGCCCGCCAGGGGGCGATCGCGGCCATAAGCCGGGCATTGGCTTTCGCTCCAGAGCTTACTCCAGCTGAGATGATGGATGGGTTTCCCTCCAAGAAGGACGGCGTCTCTGAATTTACAGACGCTGACTACGCCCGGTGCGTAAAGGATTTGAAAGTCCTAGCCTCCGTCTTAGCAGAAGAGGTTAATCTGGCGACTTACCAGGCGGCTTACAACACTGATCAAAAAAGGATCTATGGTCCGCTCTTTGAGTGCAAGGATCTGACACCCGCTCGCAGTAAGAATCTCTTCGCCTCTGATCTTGACCCCTCCCCCTTCTTTGAAGAAGGAACTTTTGCGGCTTTAACCGACTGCAACTGGGACTTGGAAAATCTCCAGATCAAGGCAGCCGAAGAGCCGAGCAGGATGACCCGCCAGCCAGCTGATCATGTTGTAGACATCTTGTAATAGCCGGTTCTTCATGACCCGCCATCAGCGGTGTAAAAACTTGATGTTATTTTGGGATCCACAAAGAGCGCCTGTAATAGACTAGTAGCAACTTTTTGCCTTTTCTTAAACTGTTAACAGGGGCTCATCTTTTAAGAGATAAGAACTTGCAAAAATGAGCAAGACAGGATATATTCTGTATTGTTGTGAGGGCGGATTGAAGCACAACCCGGAGATGTTATAACATTGCTCCTTCTTTCATAATATTGCTCTGACCCGGCTTGATAAGCCGGCATGTCATGTGAATATGATGCGATGTATGATGCAATCTATGATGCAATATTGATGCAATGTATGATGCGATGTATGATGCAATGTTGACTTGTCAACATTTTTGGCGCGAACGCCAGTTGTTAGGGATAGATAAGCTACACCCGGAGGTGGGAAGCCCCCTTTGACAACCGCGGTTGACATGTCAACCGGATTGGCATAAAGCTGACTGTTCGGTGAGATAAGCGATACCCGAAGGTAAGAAGCCCCCTTCAACAGCCAATGTGGACTTATCCACATTTTTGGCGCGAATGCCGGTTGTTAGGGATAGATAAGCTACACCCGGAGGTGGGAAGCCCCCTTCGACAACCGCGACTGACATGTCAACTGGATTGGCATAAAGCCGACTGTTAGGGTGAGATAAGCGATACACGAAGGTAAGAAGCCCTTTCGACAGCCAATGTGGACTTGTCCACATTGTTGGCACGAACACCGGTTGTTAGGGATAGATAAGCTACACCCATCGGTGGGAAGCCCCCTTCGACAACCGCGGCTGACATGTCAACCGGATTGGCATAAAGCCGACTGTTAGGGTTAGATAAGCGATACCCGAAGGTAAGAAGCCCCCTTCGTCAGCCAATGTGGACTTGTCCACATTTTTGGCGCGAACGCCGGTTGTTAGGGATAGATAAGCTACACCCGGAGGTGGGAAGCCCCCTTCAACAACCGCGTCTGACATGTCAACCGGATTGGCATAAAGACGGCTGTTAGGGTGAGATAAGCGATACCCGAAGGTAAGAAGCCCCCTTCGGCAGCCAATGTTTCGGATTTTTCTTGCGACGATGAAGATATACGACATGGCGGAGGCCCCGGCTTGCAGGGATGCTACTTTATTCATATATAAACATGATATGTATAATGATAATGTACAGTGGTGAGTCTCAACCACCTTTAAGTGTAATAAGGTCGCACATGTGCTATGTTCCACGACCGGCAGGTCTCCTGACCCGAAGTATCTGAGTCGTCCCAGATGTCAATGAGGTAATACGACCCGTTGTTGAGATTATGGCTGACCACGAAAGGTCCTTCCCATGGAGGAGATAACTTATGCATATCTATCTGGTCTTGAATCAGCCGTAGCACCAAGTCGCCCTCTTGAAACGTCCAGGTCTTCACCCTGCGGCTATGATAGCGGCGCAGGTCTTGTTGATAAATCGCCGAACGGGCAGCCGCCAGCTCTCATTCCTCCTCCAAAGCATCTAATGCGTCTTGACGCGCCGCCTCATTGTCTGTCTCAACATAAGCTGCCACTCGTGGTGAGTCATGCCGGATGTCACTTGGTAATACTGCTTTGGCACCATAAACCATGAAGAAAGGTGTATATCCTGTGGACCTATTGGGGGTGGTTCTGATGCTCCATAAGACGGAGGGCAACTCTTCCACCCAACATCCCGACGTTCGTTGTAAAGGAACCATAAGCCGTGGCTTGATACCCCTCAAGATTTCTTGATTGGCACGCTCCGCCTGACCGTTGGACTATGGATGAGCAACTGCCAAAACATCAAGCCGGATGTGCTCTTCGTCACAGAATTTTTTCATAGCCCCCTTGGACAAGTTTGTGCCATTGTTAGTGATGATGCTGTGAGGGTAACCAAAATGGTAGATCAGCTTTTTAATAAACTGAACCGCCGTAGCCGCATCACACTTGCTGATCAGCTCAACCTCTACCCATTTGGTGAACTTATCAACCGCCACCAAGAGGTGTGTTTTCTTATCCTTGGATCTCTTGAAAGGTCCTACCATATCAAGCCCCCAGACTGCAAACGGACAAGTAATTGGTATCATCCGCAATTCTTGAGCCGAAACATGAGCACGCCGGCTGAATTTTTGACAGCTGTCACACTTGCGGACCAGATCCTCGGCATCTTTGTGAGCCGTCAACCAGAAGAAACCGTGCCAGAAAGCCTTGGCCACTAGAGATTTTGAGCTAGCGTGACGTCCGCAATCTCCAGCGTGAATTTCATTCAAGATTTCTTTACCCTCCTCTGGCGAGACACAACGTTGAAACACCCCGGTGACACTGCACTTGTGCAACTCGCCGTTAACTATTGTCATGGACTTAGACCGCCGGGTGATCTGTCTGGCCAGATTGTCATCATCAGGTAACTCGCCCCGAGTTAAATACACCAAGTAAGGCACAGTCCAATCTGGAATAGCATGTAGAGCTGCCACTAATTGTCCCTCCGGGTCAGGAATAGCCAAATCTTCCTTTGAGGGTAGTTTGACAGTCGGGTGATGTAAAACGTCCATAAAGATACTGGGCGGTACCGGCTTTCGCTAAGAGCCTAACTGTGACAAAGCATCAGCCGCCGCATTCCTGTGACGATCAATGTGATCTACCTGATAACCTTTGAAGTGACCAACAATGACATCCACCGCCTGACGATAAGCCGCCATCCGCAGGTCCTTGGAATCCCAAGTGCCTGAAACTTGCTGAGACACAAGATCTGAGTCGCCCAAACACTTTACCCGGCTTAAATTCATCTCCTTGGCTACCCTGAGACCATGAAGTAGGGCTTCATATTCAGCCGCATTGTTGGTGCAAGGGAACATCAATTGGAGCACATAACAAAACTTATCACCGTTGGGAGATGTCAAAACAACTCCCGCCCCTGATCCTTCCAGCTGCTTGGATCCATCAAAGTGTATAGTCTAGTATGTGTTATCTGGTTTTTCCTCGGGGGCTTGACACTCTGTCCAATCATTTATAAAATCCACCAGGGCTTGGGACTTGATAGCCGTACGAGGCACGTATGTCAGATTGAGAGGTCCCGACTCCAATGCCCACTTAGCAATCCTACCAGTGGCTTCTCTGTTCTGAATTATGTCTCCCAACGGCGCTGAACTGACCACGCTGATCTGGTGCCCTAAGAAATAGTGCTTTAACTTGCGATTGGCCATGAATACCCCATACACTAGCTTCTGCCAATGTGGATATCTCTGCTTGGACTCTGTTAGGACCTCACTGATATAATAAACTGGCCTCTGAACCGGATACTCTTTCCCGTCTTCCTTGCGCTCAACCACAATTGTAGCGTTGATCGCCCGGTTGTTAGCTGCCACGTACAGGAGCAAAGGTTCTTTCTCAGCCGGAGCAGCCAATACCGGCGGCTCAGTGAGCTACTTCTTGAGCGCCTCCAATGCTTCACCTGTCGTCGTACTCTAGACAAAATTGTCTGTCTTTTTCATCATCTGATATAGGGGGATAGCTTTCTCCCCAAGGCGGCTTGTGAACCGGCTCAATGCGGTGATCTGCCCCGCCAGGTGTTGGACATCGTTAACACAAGCTGGCTCTGCCAGGGAGGTGATAGCCTTGATTTTATCCGGGTTAGCCTCAATGCCACGCTCAAAAACCAGAAATCTCAAGAGCTTGCCAGCCGACACACCAAAGACACACTTGGCCGGGTTAAGCATCATCTTGTAGATCCAGAGATTGTCAAAGGTTTCCCTTAAGTCGTTCAAAAGGGTCTCCTTCTTCCTTGACTTGACCACAATATCATCCACGTAAGCGTGAACATTGCGCCCGATCTGACTGTGAAGGCAATTTTGCATACAGCGCTGATAAGTCGCCTGGGCACTCTTGAACCCGAAAGGCATAGATACATAACAGAACGCTCCAAAAGGCGTGATGAAAGCCGTCTTCTCTTGGTCCTTAACTGCCATTTTGATCTGATGATATCCTAAATAAGCATCTAGGAAGCATAGATTTTCACAACCCTCTATAGCATCAATGATCTGATCAATATGAGGGAGAGCAAAGGGATCAGCCGGACAAGCTTTGTTAAGGTCTGTATAATCTACGCACATCCGCCATGTGCCATTCTTCTTGAGCACCAGCACTGGGTTAGCAAGTCACTCCGAGTGAAAGACCTCGACGATGAAACCCGCCGCTAAGAGCCGGGCGACCTCTTCCCCAATGGCCTTGCGTCTCTCCTCATTGAACCGCCATAGAAACTACTTGATAGGTTTAAATTTAGGATCCACATTAAGGTTGTGCTCAGCAAACTCTCTCGGTACACTCGGCATGTTAGAAGGTTTCCATGCAAAGATGTCCTGATTCTCACGGATGAATTCGATGAGCGCGCTTTCCTATTTGGGATCCATGTGATCCCTAATGATGAACTGTTTGGATGAGTTGCCCGGAGTGAAATCTATTGCGCTGGTATCATCCGTCGAAAACATGAGGGGCGACTCAACCTCCGTTGTGGGCTTTTTCAGCGGGGTCATATCCTCCGGGTCAACATTCTCCTTATAAAACTTAAGCTCCTCCTGAGCACAACTGGATTCTGCATAAGCCGCGTCTCCTTCCTCGCATTCAATAGCCGTATTCCGATCACCATGAATGGTAATCGTACCTCTTAACCTAGGCATCTTGAGCTGTAAGTAGACATAACAAGGCCTAGCCATGAACTTAGCATAAGCCGTCCGCCCAAACAACACATGGTAAGGGCTCTTGATCTTGACCACTTCAAACCACAAGGACTCCGTCCTGTAATTATATTCATCACCAAAAGAAACTTCCAAAGAAATTCTGCCCACCGGATAAGCCGACTTGCCTGGAACCACACCCTGAAAAACGATGGATGAGGGCTTAAGATCCTTGTCAAGCAGCTTCATCCGCCGGAAGGTATCATAATAGAGGATGTTGATGCTACTGCCTCCATCCACAAGTACTTTATTCACCATATATCCTCCCACTTGGGGGGTAACAACCAAAGCCAGCCGCCCCAGGTCATCAAAACACGGCGGGTGATCCTCCCGGCTCCATGTTATGTTATATTCAGACCACTTCAAGTACTACGGCAGAGCCAGCGCAGCCGTATTAATCGCTCGCTTGCGTAACTTCTGATCCCGCTTGTTTAGGCTGGTCATGAAAACATGATACTGGCCCGAACTGAGCTGCTTTGGATTACTTTAATACCCAGATTGGTTATGCTGCTGCTGGTTGTTGTTACCAGAGTGCTGCGGATGCCCTCCTTGATTGCCCTGACCATGATGACCGGACCCTGAGCCGTCGGATCCAATCTGGCCCCTGACCCGCCCGGTCCTAAGCCGCCGAGCGGGCCACCGCCCTAGTTGTTGTGTTGCTGTGTGTGGTAATTCTTGAACTTCTGCATGATATGGCAATCACCCCATGCGTGCAACAAAGGCTTACCGGGTTGGCTGTGTTCCGAACAGGGTTTCTTAAGCGCATCCTCCAAATTGAAGGGAGTCCGGTTTTTATTAAAAGACGGCCTGAACTTCCCATTGCCCTTAGGATGATTCTGGCCGGTGGTTGCATTGGCTACCAGTTCTGACCCGCCCTCGAGGTTCTTCTGCTTACTCTGGTTACCATTGTTTGCCACACCCTTACCTTGATTGTTCCTCTTGCCTTGGCCAGCCTTCTCCTCATCAGAGCCTGGGTCCTTTGTGTTATCAGAGTCGGCGTATTTTGTGAGAGCCGTCATGAGCTCTCCCATGTCCTGACACGTACGTTTGAGCCGGCCAAGCTTCTGCTTCAACGGGACGAAGTGACAGTTCTCCTCTAAGATCAGCACCGCTTGAGCCGCCGTGATCTGTTCAGATGAGTCGATGATGGTCGACACCCGTCGGACCCAATGATGAGCCGACTCCCCCTCCTGTTGGACACAATGATCGAGATCCACAATGGTCATAGGCTGTTTGCAAGTCCCTTGAATTTTTTTTGATGAACCTTGCCCTTAACTCAATCCACGAATTGATGGTAGTGGGTGGCAACCCTTTTAACCACGTGCGAGCCGGACCTTCAAGCATCATGATGAAGTACTTGGCACACACTGCCTCACTGACATCTAGCATCTCCATAGCTAGCTCATAACTTTCGATCCAGGCCTCCGGAGGCAAATCAGCAGTGTAATTCGAAATCCTTCGGCAACCGTTCACTTCGCAGAGCCGATGATAAACATGGCACTCCTACGGCCCTGGCAGTTACTCCCGCTCCTACTGATACAGAGGGCGCGGGCTCTTGGCAAGTTGCCATGGCCAAAGCTGCCGCCTCTTGCTGGTTTCTCGCTCGGTTCACGAGTGTTTTCACATCTAGAACCGCCTGATCTTCCCCCGGAGGTCCTCTCTGCCGATCGCTACTGGAAACGGCCGGCGACTCATAGCATCGGCTAAAGCTCCAGCTGGGGAGAGGGGTTGAATGAACGCGGCTCCGGCTGTGAGTATACTTCTCCTACTGAGCCATCGCCGTCTGAAGGTATCCAATGGCATTCTGTACCTCTTCTGCAAAAGGCGCTTCATTCAGAATAGGAATTGTTTCAAGCCGGGTGGCCGCGGCCACCATGTTCTCGGCCGGGTTAGAATAATGACCCCCCGGTGTTGGAAAGACCACTGGTGAGGCCTGGTTTCGTCAGGCCGGGCAAGACATCGGCCGAGCCCCCGGGCGGCTTACAGGTGCATCCGCTGCTTGTCCCGTTCCTAGCGTGTTGAAGAGGTTCCTAGCCTCATAACATTCTGGTAAGCGGGATTGATGCCTCATCCGACGTACCACAGCCGCCGATTGCTATTCTAGCCCCAGGCGGAAGGCATCCGTTTTAATACGTTCCGCCTCTTCCTCCATCTGGATCTTCAGCTCAGCTATCCTCTATTGCTCCTCCGCCATCCGGTCCTTGAGCCTCGCGATCTCTAAGTTCCGGTCAGCTTGATTATCTGGTTCAACTTCAGTGGCCATCAAGGCCGTGAGCTCGTTCATCAGATCCAGAAAAACTTGAGCCGACGGCGGCGGGTCAGCGCCCGAGGTTGCCGCTCCCGTAGCTGCACTGCTCATGCCTGGGGCCGACCCCACCATAAACACGGCAGTATGAACCGGCAGCCCAAGAGCATCCAACTCAGAACGATCCGACTCAGGGCAAAGCTCGTCGTAGCCCCCGAGCCCGCCGTTGTGAAGCTGGTAAATCGACTCCGTCTCCCCGCTCGAAGACTCGTCTTCTGAACAGACAAGAGTTTCCTGTGACCCAAAAGCTTCCAGATCCATACCTTGAGTAAAGCCTACCAAGACGTGCCTCTGGCCCGGGTTAACACGGGCGGGCTGCACATCACGGGTGGGTTGCACGCGCCGAGCCGGCTCGATGATGTCGGTGCAGATGTCCGGCCCGGGTGTAGATCCATTGATCCTTCCGATGAAGACGTGAATCCCGCCGAAAGGAACCCGAAATCCATATTCCACAGAGTCGACATCAAACCCCCAGCCGGCATTGTCGATGTAGAGCCAGCCACGGCGACTCTTGCTCATCCTTCCGACCATGTATCCCTCGAGCCCTGGGAGAGAGCCCTTTGAGAACTCAACACCATTGAGCGCAGGCCCCACGGTGGGTGCCAACTGTCGTGGTTTTATCACGACAGATGTCCGGGTGAACGAACTTGGGTTCGAGGCCATTGCTAACATGATGGACTCAAAGGGGTTGGTTGGGACGAAGGACACGAGTTTACCAAGGTTCGGCCCCTCAAGTCAAGGTAATAGCCTACGTCCTGCTTGTGCTTGTATTGCTTGATGTCTCAATTACAAGGGAGCTATTGCTTGACCTAGTTCACGATAACCTAATACTCAAGTCGCCCTGGGTCTTGCCTTTATATAGGAGGTCAAGACCACGGGTCATACAAGTCATAACCGACTCTCATCATACATCTGAGTCTACCTCTACCTTCCCTTGCCTTTCCTGAGCAAGTTGCCTCCGGGCGGCTTACATGCCCGGGTCTTCTCCGTTCGGGTCACATTCCGACCCATCTTGTCAAGCCGCCAAGCATCTTGGGCCTTAAGTGTTCATGGCTCACTCTTGGGCTGGTGTACGAGCCGCCTAGTGTGACCCGGAGCCCTTAGGGCGGGTCTCACCACGGGGTTATATCCCCAACAGGTACCGAGTTTGGGGTACGCGGCAACAAAACATTACCGCATGAGTTAATTGCATGCTGGTATCATAACTGTGGCTAGGGTAACAAATTGGTACCACTTTACTTTTTCAGATCAGTACCAAGTCTCGGGCAGACCGCAACAAACCGAGTTGATCCGCGTTTAAACCACTTTTGATAGGAACACTAACCAGCAGGGCCTGCCTATTAGGCATCGTCGTGGCATGTTATTTTGCAGAGAATCTCCTTGCTAATGTGTGTGAGATTTGAACTCGATACCACGCGCCACACACATGTGGGTCTAGCCCGTGCGCCACCTTCTATTTCTTGTAACTCAGTAGATTTAAATTCTTGTAACTCAATTTCAGCAAGTTGTATCTTAATTTTAGCAAGTTGTATCTTAATTTTAGCAAGATGTATCTTAATTTCAGCAAATTGTATCTTAATTTCAGCGAGAAGCGTGATACTTGCCTCTTGTGCAACTGCATTGGTTCTCTCCCGCCACTTTCTCTCCCGCCATTCGTTCCCGCCATTGTCTTTCCCGCCTTTCTCTCCCGCCACTTTCTCTCCCTCGTATATAACCACATTCGCAGTAAGGAGGGTGAGTAGGCCCTTCCTTTCCCTTTCGCTCTGCCATCCTTCCGCTCTCGCCATCCTTTCGTGGAGATGTCTCATCCTCCTCATCCTTACTATCCTTTTGATCGTAGTTTTCACAAGGGTATGTCCGACCGTCTTCTTCGTCTAACTGCCAATTTCAAGATGAATGATAGAGTGGTTCCATGGGAGGAACTCATTAGTAGTGACTTCATAATGAATGAGTTGGCTCACCAATTAGCTAGGAGTGGGTGGCCTCCCAGGACTTTTGAGGAGATACGGAAAGAACTTCTGAGGTTGCATGCCAGATGGCAAAAGCAACTGCACAAGGGTGATGCTTATCTCAGGATTGCTGTGAATAATCCAGGTTTATGGTCAGCAGAAAGTGAGGACGAGGACGACCTCTTCATGCCGAGCAGCAAGGTGAAGAGTTCTGCATCGAAGGGCAAGAGTTCTGCATCGATGAAGGGGAAGAGTTCTGCATCGACGGAGTACGAAGACGACATCTTCATGCCGAGTACCAAGGTGAAGACGATCGCATCATCCAAGGGCAACAGTTCTGTAGTGACAAAGGGGAAGAGATCTGCATCGACAGATGATGATGATGATGCATTCATGTAGTACCATTTCCTGTAGTGGTGTTTGTTGTAGTGCTGTTTAATTAAGTTGTAACGTTTAATTCAGTTGTAACGTTTAATTCAGTTGTACTGTCTAATTCATTTGGACGCATTTGGTTTGTGTTACTATTGTTCTCTCTCTAAACCAAATAAGTCTCAACCATAAATATGTCGCATACATGAATATGTCCGATACATAGGGGCTACATATGTCTCATACATGAATATGTTCGATACATAGAGGCTACATATGTCTCATACATAAATAGATAGTCATGTCTCGTACGTAGATGACCATATCACTGCTGGGGATGGCGACGAATCTTGGGCTTCCTTGGTCGTGGACCGAAAGGCGATAAGCGCTGAGGCGGTGGACGAGTGTCAAGATGACCACGACCATAGAACACCTCGTCTGTCGGTGTCTGTGTCTCCTGCATCTATGGTGGTGGTGGAGTGACAAGAACTATCTCCGAGATACCATAGGTGCATGCACCACGGTCATCGTCCTCGCCGTCGCCAGGTATGTACGAACCAGGACTAGTAAATAGAGGTGACTAAACTGAAGTCATGAACGGTTGCGACTGGCTGCCGCCTGCTAGTAAATTAAAACATGTAAAGAGTGACTTATGAGGCTAAATGTTTCAAAAGAATGTACAAAGTTAAGTTACCTAGGTCCATCTACTGAAGCCAAGAAGAGTCCCCGGGTTGTGAAGGAGGTGGCTGCTGGTAGAAATAGCCCCGTGGTTGTGAAGGAGGTGGCTGCTGGTAGAAATAGCCCATGGGTTGTGAAGTAGGTGGCTGCTGGTAGAAATAACCCCCGGGTTGTGAAGGAGGTGTCTGCTATCAGGAGGAGCTCCCTGACTATGAAGGAGCTGCCTGCTGCCAGGAGGAGCTCCCTGGCTGGGAAGGAGGTGCCTGCTGCCAGGAGGAGCTCCCTGGCTGCGAAGGAGGTTCCTGCTGCCAGGAGGATCTCCCTGGCTGTGAAGGTCGAGGTTCTGAACGCTGCAGAGAGGGGCGTGGCGGACGATGTGCTGCACGAGTGTGAACAACATCGGAAGATCGTCTACATGTAACAGCTGTGACGAACCCGCGTATCTTCGCTTGAAGACTCTTCAACAATGTTGCTTTCTCTCTCAGTGGGATATTTTCTCCTCTGTCAACGCGGTCCACCGAAGCGGTAACCTCCTCTAGCGCCCTAGTTCCCAATTCACCCTATACGCAGAAAGTTAACCAATTGTACATGTTCATGTATAGGGAAAATGTAGCATGTGAGAAAAACTGAGGACATACCGCGTGGTGTCTGGTTCCCACAACTGAGGAAGTTGGGAACAAATCGCTGGCGAGAGGAACTGGGATATGATCCGGAGCAGATGATGGAACCAAGTAGATCCTCGTGCTGTGTCTATAACACTCCAGATACAACCTGAACTTGTCCCGGTCGAAGACACGAACTTCATCCCATATATTTGTCGGGGCAGTAGTCCATTCATCGAGGTAAGGTCTGATGTCGTGAAACCAAGAAGCTTGGGACTTGTTTCCTCCTACGCGACTGTACCTGAGATTGAAATGCACGTAACATGAATAGCTATAAGTAGACCGAACTGTCTCAACAACCTATTAATGCAGAGCTGAGAACCAAAGTAGTATTACTTACTTGTGCACGTGATCTGGTAATTGTGAAATAACCAGAATGTCAGGCTCTTGGCATAGACCGAACTGTCTCATCACCCTATTAATAGCCATATCCTCAACCGTCACGTCGAACACCAACTTGGCCTTGGTCATCCAATAATGCTGATCTCTAGTGCAGAATCCAGAAATCCCACCTGGGTACCTTTCTGAAATAGCCTTACGGGTGTATGGTTCCCATATAACCCGATCCTCGTGCAGACTATCAAACTGCGCTATGAAGGAGGGGTAGCAGCCCCTCACTTGGCTAGGCGTAAACTGTCTCTGTGCATGACAACAAACATTAGTACATAATATTAAATAGCGAGAAATAAACATTACTAATTCATATTGTTAATAATGAAAATACCTCTCTGCGTGCCCAAACAGATCACATAGTAGGCAAGTCGCCGATAGAAGGCACGTAATGTCCATCCATGTCCTCATTACCAAAAGGTTTGTCAACGTTGACGTAGGGTCGACCAATGGGGAATCTCTCATATGACCAAAGCTGCAACAATAGTGGACATCCGAGAAGACCAAATTTTCTTGACCTCAAATGGCAAGCTTTGCACATGCCTCTATACATAGCTGCTAACACAGCAGAACCAAAACTCCTCTGCACAATGTCCTCCAGGGAACGTGCGTCAGCTATCTCTTGTGCAACACCGATCAGTCGTGCATCTACAGTGGTCACGTGGTTCTCTGTGAACATCGTCTTGCCAAACAACCACATAATATATGCCTCTAGGGACCGGTCAATCTGTGCCTCTAACAACCGAATAGTGGGATATCCTAAGGCGACGGTCTGAAACCGACTCAACCACCTGAAAAGAGGCCCGTGCCGATCATTGTCTAGCGTCGTGGTAGTTGGCACCGCAACCAGAAAACGGGAATGCATAGATGCTAGCCAACCAGTTTCTACCTCTAAAGGTCCTATGGCAGCACCAGCCAGAGGTAATCCCAACAAGTAAGACACATCCTGTAAAGTAGGAGCCATCTCTCCCCAGGGAAAGTGAAACGTATGTGTCTCTGGTCTCCATCTATCTACTAAGCAGGTAAGGAGTGACCTGTCGTAAGAGAAGCGTGATACTTGCCTCTTGTGCAACTGCATTGGTTCACCTGCATCATCCAAGTCCGGGTGATCAACCCACTCATCCAATGTACCCTCAACCAGTCGTGCCAAGGGTAGAAGTCCAGCCCAATTCAACCTACAAAATAAACAGAATGTAGTTTACAATTAGCTTCTATAAAAGCGATGTCAAACATAGTAAGTTATTATAACGACACATACCTATCCACCCATGAAGGGTGTATCATCTAGTTAGACTTTGGGGTGCGAGTGATCAACACGTCTAAGTTCGTGCCCGATTCCGTAAGTGCGCCTCGGTGCCCTCTATTGATATTACCATTAAGCAACGGATACGAAGCCATATCTGCAATTAGAACATAGTGTACGCATATTACAAAATAAAACATAGATGTTTGCATATCACAAATAAAAACATAGTCTCACATATAACAAATAAAAACTTAGTCTCACATATTACACATTAAAGCATAGTCTCACATATTACACATAAAAACATAGTGCACACATATTACAAATAAAAACATAGCCCGACATATTACAAATTAAAACGTAGTCCCACATATTATGTAGCTTCTGAGTTATTCATTCCTCGTCCGCCCCTTCTGCCTCGAGAGCCTCGTCCACCATGACTGCCACGACCTCCTCTTGCAACTGTTGCTGCAGTCGTCGATGTGGAAGCACCGTCTTTCTTCAGGTCGGGGCAATATTTCATCCTATGCCCATAAGCCGCGCAGAGCAAACATTGTCTGGTTGCTCCACCACCTTCAGATTGGTCCATATCGTTTCGGATGCGCTTTATCTTACGCATGCCCCTGCTAGTTCGCTGTAGTGCAGGATCCGGGATGTATACTCTATCACCATCGTTTACCTTGTTGAAATTGCCGATGACTCTAAACCCTGTCATCTCACCTGTCCAGACATTGAGTACTGCCTCCTTTGAATAGTATGAAGACACGAAGGAGATAGCGTCCAACTGAATCTGGCCGCAAGCAGCCAACACATGTGAGCAAGGCAGGTGCAATAACTACGGTTTGTTGCATGTACACTCACAAGTTGGATAAAATTCTGCTCCAATTTTAACCTCATGCGTCTTCACCTCATTTGCAGAACCAAAACCATTAGTAGGAAGCTAAATCTCATACCTCCTTTCCTGATTACCTATGAGTGTGATAGTGTGCTTTTTTGCTTTCTTTATCTTCTCAGCCATGTACTCCATGACACGGCTACAATAAGGAGTGTTCTGATTATCTGCAATATGCTTCTTTGCTAACTCGCGCCTTTCTCTGAAATATCTCATAGTGCCATGGAATACACCCTCCACAATAGCTGTCAGTGGCAATGCTCTATTCCCTCTGAGTACGAAGTTATAGATCTCTGCAAGATTGGTTGTCATGTGGCCATACCTAGCTCCATGGGTGTCATGCAGCAAAGACCAATTCATTGGAGGCTCTTTATCTATCCACTCAGAAAAATTCTTTATTGCCCTGCCCTTCTTTCTCTTCGTATTAGGAGGGTCAATTGCTGGCAAGTCACAAAGACCAACTGGCTCCTCAAGCTCCGCAATGAGTGCTATTAATTTAACCTGGTCTTTTTCCATTTTCTTCCTCGCAAGGACCTGCTTCTTAGTGAACTCATCTAGTTTTGACAAAATAAAATCGTATTTGCGCCGCTGGTTCTGCTTGCATAACTTCTTGAACAAGTTCATCAACCATTTGTTCTTGAACTATGAGAAAAAATTAGCACCCAGATGGCGCATGCACCACCGACTTTGCAAGTCCTTCCAAGGTGTTGGCTCGTCAACAGTTGGATTACTCAGTGTCTTCACGGCCTTTAATATACCGGGATGTCTGTCATGAATGAGACACACATTTGATCGGTCCTTCACGATCGCAATTTTAACTTGCCGGAAGAACCATACCCAGCTCAGAAAGTTCTCACCCTCCACAAATGCCATGGCTAGTGGGATGATTTGGTTGTTCCCGTCCACACCAATAGCAGTCAGGATTTGCCCTTTGTACTGACCAGTCAGGAATGTACCATCCACAAACATCACAGGAGGACAATGCCTGAAAGCTTTGATGCACATACTGAAAGAGAAGAATACTCGTTTCAACACCTTGTAATTGGTATACTATCCAACCTCGTGTGCTGAATGTTAACATAAGTGTCGGGATTCCTCTCCTTTAGTATGTCAAGGAGACGGACAACATTATCATAGGAGTCGAAGAACGTCCCAAAACTTTCCTCCATAGCCTTGTACTTAGCCCTCCAAGCCTTTCCATATGGGATGTCATAATTCCATCTGACCTTCACTGTTGTCTGGATGTGTTTTGCTTCCATATCTTTCTTCGTCACTATCTCAATATACATGAGTTGAGCTATGAGAGTTGAAGTAAGGTTTGGATGACGAACCAACATGTTTTTCCTAACACAATTATGCGGGACAACATTTGTCACAACCCAGTGGATGTTATACTTTGGCATGTGGCCGCGCACCTTCGCAGGACAACCTGATTCAACACACTTCACAGTATATTTTGTTGGACTAGATATGTGTGTCCGAAAAACCCTCTGCGTAGACATAGCCCACTTTATCACCGCATACTTCATTTTGTTCTTTGTGTCAAACATAGCCCCGATCTGGACTTGGTTCAGATTATATTGCCATGGAGTCTCATGGCCATCGTTGATAGTAAGGCCAGCGGATATGTCCTGCTCCCGTGCAACAGGAATTAGTACCTCCTCCTCCTCCTTGGAATTTTCAGAATCAAGTTCCTCTGCAATCCCATCCTCGTCCTCTTCCTCCATCACCCTCTGCATTTCATCGCCTTCCTCATCCCCATCAGCAACACCAGAGGCAGCTAATACTATCGACTGAATACTCTGACCAGCAGCATGACCACTAACATTGTGTGGCACATAATCCGACTCTTTCTCGGCTTGGCTAGCATTCACATCCGGTGGCTGTGACTCGGATACATAAATCTCGTTAGCCACTTGACTACTCTGGCCTGGTTCATACCCCACGATGGGTGGTACGATATTCTCCTCCTTCGCCACTAGTTGCACTAGGGCATACGGATGGATTCTTCGGTCTCTGCAATGACTTAACAGAGACAACCAATGCTGGCTCCTATCTATCGGAATCAAATCCCACTTGACATTTTTACAGGATTTGGTCCACAAGGCATGAATACTGACGGAACAAACTTTAGGATCCAGGCCAAAACTAGTTGTCAACTAGTGCTTCAACTGCCTAATGTCCAGTCTGTCTGGGTCTGAAAGTGTCAACTCGCCTTTTTTAAACTCGCTAAGATGAACCCCCAACTCATTATATCAAACATTACCAGGGCCGTAATACACAGTGAAATTTACGGATTCAAACATTTTAACCTGTCAAATATTGCCAGCTTCTCATTATTCGCAACGAATAAATCGACACTAAAATAAAACGTACACTAAAATATACCTACGTATTCTAAATAAACCTACACTAAAATGAACTTCACAAAAATAAACCGACACTAATATGACTACACTAACTAAACCTACACTCGGAAAACATACACTAAAATCACTACACTAATAAAAGTAACCTAAACTAATTTTACGTACATTAAAAAAACTAACAAAAAACTAACCTAAACTAACAGAAAAAAATTATACCTTTGACGCGTGAGTGCCCTTCTTCTTCCTCTCCACCTTCTTCTTCCTCTCCACCACTCGACCTTCTCACCATTCACACCTCCACCACCACACCATGTCTCCTCCAAACGAACAACACACTACCACGTTGCAAAAAATGAAACCGTAGGGCGGGGGAGACGAAGACGATCTATTGTTTCATCAGATTGAAACAGAAAATGGGTGGAGGGAAAGGGAGATCAGGGGGGGGGGGGATTTTCGGCCAAGAAGCAAGAACACAGAGGAAGCTGGAGGAAGAAGAGAGAGCTGACCGCCTCGGCCTTATCCAGGGGCTCTTCAGCCTCCTGGCGGCCGACGGGTGCTCTTTGGCCTGGCATGGGCCAACGGCCCGCTCTTCGGCCTGGCGTCGGCCGATGGGCCCTTTTCGGCCTGGACTAAGCCGATGGGTCCCCGGTCGGCCCAACTAAGGCCGACGGGGTGCTATTTTCGTCATTTTTTCAACTACACTAACTATTTTCAAATTTGGTACAAATTTTGTACTAGTTCTGAAAAAAAAAATCAAGGTCTTGTTACCTTGTACCCTACATGGTGAGCTTACCAGCTACATCTTACACACGATCACACCAATCACATCAATAGCATTACAATCACAACAAACTAGACGATGATGAGTAAGTTCTTCAGCCCAAACTATCGATCCAACGTGCCAACTTCAACACTTCATGTCTGCTTGAGCACGGCCTTGAAGTAAGAAACATAGGTTGCGTGCCTACTCTTAAACCATCTGTGGTAGTTGTTTTCACTACTAGGGAAAACTCTATAGGCAAATCGCTAGTAGTGGTGTGGGGTAGGTGGCCCGCACTACTATTACTTAGCAGTAGTGTGGACCCAAAAGAATGGGTTACACATAAACTTTAGCAGTAGCGCAGTCATTAGTACCCCGCGCTACTACTAAGTGGTCCCGACATTACACCCAGGGGCTAGCCATAGTAGTAGCGTTGGGTAAAAAACTCACGCTACAACTAACTTGATAGCAGTAGTGTGGGCTAGATACACCGTGTTGCTACTATATATACACGATGCTAGCAGTTGGGGCCCTACTTAGCAGCAGCGCGTGCCGTAGGCCCACGCTATAGCTATCAGGCTTTGTTGTAGCATTACCCTCGTGCCCCGCGCTACTACTAAGCTCCTCTTATCCTCTCTGTTGTGCCCCATCATTGTCGTCTGCGCCACCAGCCTGAGTTGGGGAGCTCCCCATTGCTGGATCGACCTTGCCCCGTCCCTCGGCCATCGTCACTATCGCTGTCAGGCCGCTACTCTGGCGCCACCCCAGCCTCCTCGAGCTCTCCAACCTCGAAGGTATCCTTCCTGAGCCCCTATGCTTCCTCTTGAGCCTCGGTGGAAAACCCTAGGCCAATTGGGATGAACCCTAGGTCGATTGCTCATTTGCATGACTGGGTGTTGATACTTTGTACTAATACTAGGTGTTGATACTTTGGACTATGCATATGTATGGACTTTGTGTTATGGCCATTTGAAAGTGCCTAAGTGATGCCACATTTAACTCTTTCTATTGTAGGGAAACTTCGAGTGGCCTATGTTTTGCCGGAATGTTGACTAATTTCTGCTCCGACAAATTTCAGGTGCTCGATGGGTTAGTTTGCCTAGGCAAAACAACACCCTCATAGTGGCCTAGATATCTCAACGGAATTGCCTGGCCAGGCTAGCCTGGGCTTGTAGCGTTTGGATTCTATCCTGGCATGTACTTATGTTTTTTGGTTTTAAAAAGTGTTAAAATAGTGGGCCATATTGCCTTTGTCTCCCGATTAGGCGCCACGCAGCTGTCGGGCGTGGAAAAATGGACGCCTGGACCAGGCTGAGTACGTTGTCTGGGCTAAGTAGTTAATATTATTTTATTTTATTTAACTGGGCCAGGCTAATCATGTTGTTAGAAAGGGCCATGCCAAGCAACCATCTTTTATTTGAGGACACCAACCAAACGGTTCCCAGGTAGACTCTAGGGACAAGCCAGGCCAGGCATGTTGTGGTGGAGACATGATCCAAACTAACATGATATGTCCTCTTTTTAGCAAAGATCATGCCGAAAATTTGGCATGACTTGTGCTAGAAAGTATGATATATGAGTGCACAGGATTTGCCAGAAAGGGAATTAAATGATATTTTGGCAAAACATAGGCCATTATTTATGTCATTACTCGACATATCTAATGTTAATTGACTGATGCTTCGGGTTGATTTCTAGTCTGTTGGGTCTCCTTGTGTGACATTCATTGAGGGACAATCCCGACTGTTGTCATGGGGGTCTCTTCTACTTTGTTCTCGTTTGCTAGAACTTTTTGTTAATGCACTCAAGGACAAAGGGAGGAGCAACCAACACCGACGGTCAAAATTTCCATCGAGAAGAATAATGCCGATTGTTGTCGTGGGGGTCGCTCTTATTCCTTCTCCTTGTGATAGACCTTTTGGTAATGCACGGGGAGAAGGAGCAGAGCGTGTTGGAAATACGCCCTAGAGGCAATAATAAATTAGTTATTATCATATTTCCTTGTTCATGATAATCGTTTATTATCCGTGCTAGAATGGTATTGATTGGAAACTCAAATACATGTGTGGATACATAGACAACACCATGCCCCTAGTATGTCTCTAATAGACTAGCTCGTTGATCAAAGATGGTTAAGGTTTCCTAGCCATGGACATGAGATGTCATTGATAACGGGATCACATAATTAGGAGAATGATGTGATGGACAAGACCCAAACTATAAACGTAGCATATGATCGTGTCAGTTTATTGCTATAGTTTTCTGCATGTCAAGTATCTATTCCTATGACCATGAGATCATGCAACTCACTGACACCGGAGGAGTACCTTGTGTGTATCAAACATTTCAACGTAACTAGGTGACTATAAAGGTGCTCTACAGGTATCTCCGAGGGTGTCTGTTGGGTTGGCATGGATCAAGACTGGGATTTGTTACTCCGTGTGACGGAGAGGTATCTCAGGGCCCACTCGGTAATACAACATCATAACAAGCCTTGCAAGCAATGTGAATAAAGTGTTATCCACGGGATCTTGTATTACGGAACGAGTAAAGAGATTTGTCAGTAACGAGATTGAACTAGGTATATAGATACCGACGATCGAACCTCAGGCAAGTAACGTACCGAAGAACAAAGGTAATATCATACGGGATTAACTGAATCCTTGACATACAGGTACAATCGATAAAGATCTTCATAGAATATGTAGGAACCAATATGGGCATCAAGGTCCCGCTATTAGTTATTGACTGTAGAGGTGTCTCGTTCATGTCTACATAGTTCTCGAACCCGCAGGGTCAGCACACTTAAGGTTCGGTGACGTTTCGATAGTATAGAGTTATGTATGGTGGTGACCGAAGGTTGTTCGGATTCCCGGATGAGATCTCGGACGTCACGAGGAGATCTGGAATGGTCTGGAGGTAAAGATTGATATATAGGAAGTCCTGTGTTGGTCGCCGGAAAAGTTTTGGGCTCATCTGTAGTGTACCGGGAGTGTCGGGAGGGTATCATGGGACCATCGGGAGGGGTGTCTCGACCCAAGAGACTACATGGGCTGTGGGAGGAGGTAAATCATCCCTTGGTGGTCTGGCCGAAGCCTCCCCTAAGGGCCCATGCGGCTGGAGTGGTTTGAGAGGGGGAAAACTCAATGTGGTAAGAGTTTCCAAGTGGGAAGGAGAAGTCCTAATCCTACTAGGATTGGAGGAGGACTCCTCCTCTCCTCCTTGCGCCAAGGACAAGGGATGGACCCTTGGGTGCCAAGCCTCCTCTCTCCCTCCTCCTATATATACTAGAGGTTTTGAGGGTTTTAAGACACAGAAAAACAGCCACGTGCTACCTCTCCTCTAGATCATAGTTTCTCCTCTAGATCGGTTTTAGCAGTGCTTAGGCGAAGCCCTGCTGGATAGCTCCACCACCATCACAGCAACGCGGTTGCGCTGCCAGAGAACTCATCTACCTCTCCGCTCCCTCTTGCTGGATCAAGAAGGCGGAGATCGTCATCGAGCTGTATGTATGCTGAACGCGGAGGTGTCGTCCGTTCGGTGCTAGATCGAAAGGACCATGATCAAGATCGCGAGACGATTCGTGATTTGATCACAGGACGTATCATGATGGGATCATGGGACAGATCATGATCGGATCGCGAGATGGATCGTGATGGGATCACGGGACACTCGGCGATTTGGATCGCGAAGACGTTCGACTACATCAATCGCGTTTCTTAACACTTCCTGCTTAGCGATCTACAAGGGTTTGTAGATCCACTCTCCCTCTCGTAGATGCTCATCACCATGGATAGATCTTGTGTGTGCGTAGGAATTTTTTTGTTTCCCATGCAACATTGCCCAACACAGTGACCATCACCGACGGTCATAATATCAGTTTTGAGGAAGTGTCCACCATATACACCACCATATACGGTCGAAATACGAGTGATGAAGAATCCCGACTGTTGTTGTGGGGTCGTTTTTCATCCTTCTTCTTTTGATAGGCCTTGTGGTAATGCACGAGGAGAAGGAGAAAAACGACCATCACCGACAGTCGTAAAATCAGTGTGAATGAGTGTCTATCATATACATCACCAAAGATGAGTTTTTCAAGGGAGACTCAATAGACCGAAAATCAACCCATGGTGAATAGTGATCAATTTTTAATCTTTTAATGATGAACACAACAAATGGATGACGACGATAGGATCCCCGAGTGAAATGGTTGTACCGATGATGGGGGTATGTGCGATAGGCCACACTTGGACAACGATAGCTAATTCTCTATCACACTTAAGGAGGAGTTTGATTTTTTTATAGTATATAACTTGAGTGGCACATATTTCTTCTTAATTTCCCTATCATGGATTAATATTTTTTGCTTTAATATGTCATTTATGTTTTTTATAATTCAACCAGTGTATCCTATGTTATGCAAGACGGTATGTCCTAGAGAAGCTCTCTTTCGCTGACATGGAAATGGTATGTCCTAGAGAAGCTCTCTTTTGCTGACACGAAAACGGTGGAGATCAAGAAATTTCACCTAAAGACAAAACATGGATTCATTTTTAGGCTAAATCCTACAATGAAGTAACTCACACACATTTGGGTTGTAAAAATTGGAGAGGGTTATGCAAGACTTACGGATTTGAGAAGGGTATGAGAATTACCTTTGATATTGGCATTCCTCAATATGATCTAGTCACCTGTCCTCAATATGATCAATATATTTGGATGGATCTAGATATGAATCCAATTCTACCTCCGCGTGAGCTTGTTAAACAATCTTGTTAAGTATTCTATACTTATCACTTAAAATAGTCGTTGTTCACCCCTACTTAACTTGTTTATTTGTAATTGACAGCTTATTTCCTTTCTACAAGACCTATTACACTTATGGATCAGAGCTAACTTGGGAGGAGAAGAATTCTCTTGTCTCGTGTGTTTATGAGTTTTGTCTTCTAAGGACATATATTATGAAGTTGGCCTAAATTATACAACATACATGCCACTAGTGCACAGGTTGAGCGCCGCTAACATTCATGCAAATATCTTGGTAAGATTTTTTACTATTGTGTCACTGGTGCATGATTTTCATACATTCTTCTTAAGTAAACTACATTGCTAACTATGTTACTATTATGTTCTTCAACAGAAGTTCCCAAATGATGTTGTGCCTCCATTGATGGATGTCAGAGGTGAGATGACAAATGTTAGCCCTTTTAAGGCCACTTTCAATTATCCATACTCGAGTGAACGCGAACCACAAGGAAAACTCCAAATTGAATGATGGAGGGAAATAAATAATGAGCAGAAGCCACAAATTGGAGACCGTTGGATCTCTGTGCTTCATCATGGAGACAGAGGTTTTTTTCTATTTTATAATTTTTCTACCTAGGAGAGTTGAGTAGGTCCTAGTACTTGCCGTGTGCTTGGAAGGTATTTGCCTAAGATGGTAACAATTATGTAGTGGTGGCTAACTTTTCACGTGCTAGTATGATGATGAGTTATTATATGACTACGGATGATGAGTTGTTATATGAATGCGATGATGATGAGTAGGCCGTAGTACTTGTCATGTGCTAGAATGATGATGGGTTATTATATGACTACGGATGATGAGTTTTTATATGACTACGATGATGATGAGTTATTATATGACTACGGATGATGAGTTATTACATGACACATATTATATTAAAGTGGATGGGTCCAAGTGACCAAGTTGAATTAGTAGAAAGATATGATGTTGGGATGGCACACAAGTGTTGAATGGAGTCAATTCGTGTTTCTTACACAACCTCTTCATTGTAACTGTAAAAAAATTGTATAACAGTGTACAAATACAACACAAATATAAGGAAATGGAATACCCATGAATAGTAGTGACGTGGGGCCACACACATCGTTGCTGTTATTTAGCAGTAGCGCAGACCCCAACAAATGCTACTGCTATTACAAGTAGTAGTGGTGCTGGGTAGGCCCCGTGCTACTACTAACAATTAGATGTAGCAATCTAGCAGTAGCGCGGGCCCCCATGCTACTCCTAGGCCATTACCCCGCGCTACTACTAGGTTTTCCTAGTAGTGTTTTGTGACCCGCCACCTATTCCTTGCATGCTTCCCATGAAATGTATACCCCTCAAACCCTACCTCAGAACACCACATACCACTTGTTCTAGCATGGAGGAATAGCAAAAATTTAAGAAACAAGCAATGGAGCACACTAGACATGTAACATAAGAAAGCATGCATGAGATACTACATAGCAAGTTTGTCCTACCACTACTATGGTGTCATCCTACCACCACATCCACAAGAGGGTGTCATCGGATGAGTGTTATTTTTACGCTCCTCAAATCTGAGTTTAAACCGAGATATTTCGTGAAAAAGAGATATTTGCTCGGATATTGCCACTAATGAATAGTTGATGCAAAGGATTCCATATACCCTATCTTTATTTTGCTTCCATAGAAAATGGGCTATTTAAGGATGAAATCAAGTCAATACATGGAAAGGACTAAAGGAGAGATAAATGAGAGAAAGTGGGAAGCACACAAGAAGAGCCAAGGCAGAAGATGGCGTTCGATACGACCACGCGCACTCGTATGCATGGTCATATGGCCTACCAGGGGCGCCCTCTGATCTACCACAACAAATACTGTGAAAGGGGCAAACGTCAGAAACAACATATATCATTGTCGAAACCTCTATCTTCATCACCCACATCAACCCTCTAGTCGCCACCATTTCCCATCTACATCTTCATAGTCGCCACTATCACCAACACCATAGTACTCAGTCAACTAGTCATACTTTGTATTCGGATATCACCTGCGGCATCCATTGTAAGACATATTATAATTCAATCAATCTTCATAATGTGTTCTTCAATGTTCTCTTCGTGTGATCTGATCTCCATGTGAGAGTAGTTAGGTAATGCCACGGGTTGAGGCATAGCCCTATAATCCGATGTATTTGTGGAGGGATCGATGGAAGTACTTTTGCATTAATGCCATGTATGTGTAACATAAAATTGCTTCACGATTGTCTCTTATCTCATTCATGTTCTCATCCTTGCATGTACCCAAAATCATGTAGAACGAGCCAGGGAGAGGCTAAGGGAGGGGAGACCATTTTGAACACTAGGGATAGAAAGGTTTAGTATGGTAACACGAATCCTATCTCTAGGGATACCAGAGGTGTAGTCATTAAACACACAATGTTTTTTCTTTGGTTACTATCTTAGTTACCGGGGCAACCCCGTGCGATGGAGGGCCTTCGTTTGGACAACCGACTCTTGATGCAGGACGTGTGCTAGTCAATGAAGTAATTTGAACACATCCCTCACTTTGACATGTAGCAAGCACATCTCGATGGACGACCTCTAGGGCACAAATTAAGATCATAATGATCCCGTCACAAATATATGGTTGTAGGAATAAGTACTCATGCCCATGTCTAAGTTACTCCCCACTATGACTATCCTTATAGCCAGCTTCTCTTCTCTCCCTCCAACTAAGAAAAGATATACTCCCTCCCTCCCACAATGTAAGACCTTTTTTAGAATCACCAGGGGGAGTTTCCCCACCTGAATACAAGTTGTGGAACAGAATTACCAAGGCACATTACAATGTGAAGAAAGGAATATCTGCCAAGAGGAGATGACCTCCTTCTTACAAGGTTTGGAGAGCCTATGTGACTAGATGTCCATTTCTAAGATGATTAATCTAAGAAAGGTAGATGAGCGTCTATATATGTCCCTAAAGGCCATATTTTTTCTAGCATCCCAGATATTCCATAGGATCATTAGTAACATGAATGTCCAACCACGAGCTGGAACAACATGGGAAGCGAAGCATCCCATAGGTTGATGATGGATCCAGGGATAGGAGTCATTCCCAACTGCTGCCACATGAAGTGGTGGGCGGTGTCCTCAGTGGTGGAGTGGCACCGTAGAGGCTATAGATGGTGATGGTGTCCTTGCGGACAAGGTCGACACGTGTGTTGAGTCTAGCGCGAAAGAGTAGCCATGCGAATATCTTGATCTTGTTGGGCACTTGAGATCTCCAAATAGGTTGTGCATTGTTGTTGGTGTCCGCCTGCTGAGTACATCGTAGGCATCTTGTGTAAAGAAGTCATTCCCCCAAGTAGAAAGCACTCATTCTTATCTTGTGATGGCATGAAGTCCTACAAGACAAACAAAAGTGAAACCAATTTTTGCGAGGCGGCACAAGGTAAATGATTCTGCACATTAGATTCTAAACTAAAGCGTGTGATATTTGCCACCTAATAATGGGTACCTCAAAGTGGGAAAAAAGGTTTGGGAAAGTAATTGCTAGTGGTTTTGTGGCGAGCCATGTGTTTGTAGACCCAAAATAGCCCGAAGTTCTATTATTTGTAAGTGCAAAGGTGATTTGTTGTAGCGTAAGTATATGCTAGTTTATGGTTTTGCAAAGGTAGGAGGGGTGGTAGGATGGGGCTGCAAAAGCATTTGGATGTTGCAAGCCAAGCCTATCTGACAAGGGGTAATGTGGGGGAGTAGAGATTGAATAGAAAACTCCATCAGCAAGCAATTATTATGGATATACAAGTTTTTAATGCCTAAACCACCATACCTTTTTGGTTTGCAAACATTTTTCCAAGCAATCAGGCACTGAGCCCTAGAGTAGTGTCCTTTGTCATCCAAAAGAAGGCACGTTTAAGTGCATCAGCTGTTTTAGAACCTTTTTAGGGGTAAGGAAAACCAACATGTAATATGTTAGGAGTGAGTCCAAGATTGTCGTGATAAGAATGAGTATGTTTCTTTTCCTAAGAAGTATAGCTTGCCAGCCAATATATCCTTTTTATTGATCCGGTATTGGAACATAAAAGGGTCTCCTGCACCTATTCCACAGAGGTGACCCTGGGTATGTGATACGTCCATTTTGCATCATGATTTCTTATTAATATTTATGTTTTTCTTGTCCATTATTCCCTATTATCATACAATTCTTATGCCTTTTCTATCTGAATATGCAAGGTACACACAAGAGCGAAATATCTCGCAATTAGAATTCTGGACCGGAAACCAAGAAAAAGGCAGAAAAATAACGAGACTCCAAATGACCTGAAACTTCATAGAGAATTTTTATGGAAAATTTAAGAATTACAGGGCCAAAAATATACCAGAGGGGGCCACCTGCTGGCCACAAGCCAACAGGGCGCACCCTGATGGCTTTTGGGGGGCCAGCAGGTCTCCCGACCCCCTCTTCTCCTATATGGCGTGTTTTACCCTAGAAAAAATCATAAAAAAACTTTTGGGATGAAGCGCTGCTGTCTCGAGGCGGAAACCTGGGCATAGGCCCTTTTGCACTATGGCATGCTGATTGTGTCGGGGAAACTTCTCTTCAGGAGGGGGAGATCAAAGGCATCATCATCACCAGTGCTTCCTCCTTAGTGGGAGGACCAATCTTCATCAACATCTTCACCAGCACCATCTCATCTCTAACCCTAGTTCATCTCTTGTATTCAATATTTGTCTCAAAACCTCAGATTGGTATCTGTGGGTTACTGGTAGTGTTGATTACATCTTGTAGTTGATGCTCGTTGGATTACTTGGTGAAAGTTATTATGTTCAGATCCTTAATCTCCATTATTATACCTTTGATCTTGAATATGTTGATGAGGTGTGAGTAGTTACTATCATTCCTGAGGACATGGGAGAAGTCTCATTAAGTAATCATGTGAAGTCGGTATTCGTTCGATATTTTGATGATATGTATGTTGTTACTTGTCTTAGTGGTGTCATGTGAACGTCGCCTACATGAAACTTCACCATGATATGGGACTAAGGGAAGTCATTATGGAGTAACAAGTAGATTATGGGTTGCTAGAGTGATAGAAGCTTAAACCCCAGTTTATGCGTTGCTTCATAAGGGGCTGATTTGGATCCAGACGTTTCATGCTGTGATAAGATTTATCTTAATTCTTCTTTCATAGTTGCAGATGCATGCGAGAGGGGGTAAACATAAGTAGGTTGTTTGTTCAATTAAAAACAACAACTTATCACCGATCCACCCACATATCAAATTATCAAAGTAGTGAACACGAATCAACTAAACATGATGAACATGTCTACACAGGAATTCTCATGCGTCCTCAGGAGCGATTTCTTAATATAAGAGTACTTTCAGGCCTATCCTTTGCTATAAAAATGATTGGGCTACCTTGCTGCACCTTTGTTACTATTGTCACTTGTCACTTGTTATGAATTATCTTGCTGCAAAACTATCTATCACTGTTACTCACAACACTTGTAGAGAATACCTTTTTCAAAACTACTTATCATCTCCTTCTGCTCCTCATTGAGTTCGACACTCTTACTTATCGAAAGGACTACGATTGATCCCCTATACTTGTGGGTCATCAAGACTCTTTTCTGGTGCTGTTGGTGGGGAGTGAAGTGCCTTTGGTAGGTAGGGAAACATTTTTGATACATGCTGAAATTTAATGTTGCTTGTCACTATGAACGGTTATCCTTTGAGTGGCTTGTTCGGGGCATCTTCGCCTCGAACAGAATTTGAAGAAGTTGTTCCTCAACCTAGTGAACCTACTGAAAATATTTATTATGAGATCCCTTTGGGGATGTTAGAAAAACTGCTATCTAATCCTCATGATGGTATGACTCATTGTGATCACCATTTGATATTTGTCGATGAGGTTTGCGGATTATTTCAGCTTGTAGGTTTGTCTGGAGACAAAGTTAAGACGAAGGTTTTCCCTTTATATTTGGAGGGAAAGGCACTAATGTGGTATAGGTTATTGGATAATATTGTATCATGGGACTAGAATCGCTTGAAGCTGGAATTTCATCAGAAGTTTTATCCTATGCATCTAGTCCATCGTGATCGAAACTTTATTTATAATTGTTGGCCCCGTGAAGGATAAAGTATTGTTCGAGCTTGGGGAGGCTTAAATCTATGATGCACACTTGCCCCAACCACGAGCTCTCAAGAGAAATGATTATACATTAAAATTATGCTCGGCTTTCTCATGATGATCAAGTATTACTCGATTCTTATGCTACCGGTTCCTATATGAAGAGGACTATTGAATTCAAATGGGATCTTCTGGAAAGAATTAAATGCAACTCTGAAGATTGGGAACTCGACAAAGGTAACGAGTTAGGTATAAAGGTTAATTTTTATTGTGTTAAATCTTTTATGGAAACTAATGCTTTTCATGAGTTTAGCAATAAATACGGTCTTGACCCTGAGATAGTAGCTACTTTCAGGGAAACATTTGCTACTCATGTTGATCTCCCCAAGGAGAAGTGGTTTAAATACCATCCTCCCATTGAAAAACCATTAAAGGAACTTGTTAACATTAAGAAGTAAGAATAATTGTTAGCCACGTTGATCCAATTGTTCCTACAACTTACATAGAGAAACCTCCTTTTCCCGTTAGGAATAGGGAACATGCTAAAGCTATAATTGTGGTGAATAAAAGTCATGTTAGGACACCTAAACCTTCTAAACAAATAGATGTTGAGCCCAATATTGCTATGGCTAAAGATCTCCTAGTTGATAATATTGATGGTCGGGTTATTTACTTCTGTGATGAAGCTGCTAGAATTGCAAAACATGTTGGAAACGAGCAAGATGAGCTCGATAAAAACAAACCAGTTGTAGGCATGCCTGTTGTTTTAGTAAAAATGGAGATCATTGTTATCATATCTTGTGTGATATTGGTGCTAGTGTTAGTGCTATACCTTTTACTTTATATCAAGAAATTATGCATGACATAACTATCGGTGTCAAAACCGGCGGATCTCAGTAGGGGGTCCCGAGCTATGAGACTAGGATCGATGGTAACAAGGGACGAAGGAGACGATGTTTACCTAGGTTTGGGCCCTCCTATGGAGGTAAAACCCTACATCCTGCTTGATTATATTGATGGTATGAAGGTTACAGAGTTGATCTACCTCAAGATAGAATAGCTAAACCCTAGATGAGTTTCTCTGCCCTACAATCTAAAACCCTTCAGCTTATATAGATGTTGAGGGTATCTAGGGTTTACACATGGTCGGTTGCACATCGAAGGTAAAAACATTCGTATCTACTATCGAAGACTTGGAGGACACGTTACAACTCCTTGAAGCTTCCACCCTGGCGACGGGGCCTTTAATCATCCAATGCTCAGCCAGCGGCCCACATAGTCCGGCCCATGAGAAACAGGTCGGCCATCCAAGGACCCCTTAAACCAGGACTCCCTCAGTAACCCCCGAACTAGCCTCCAATGCCGAGGTATAATATCCGGGCAATCTCGTGCGTCGAAGTCTTCGACTTGCGAGGCGAGTCCCTCTATCTCTTCTTGTTCAGCAACCATTCTGTCATCAGCGAAATCCCAAGCGTCACGAAATTGCAGGATCCATTGTAATAACTGTCAACGCCTCTCGATCCTCGTGCACCAAGGGGAGATGAGTGGTTTAGCAGCTTTTTACAAGACTGCCCCTCCCACGAAGGAGGCACCACCCATTTAAACAAGCTGAATCGGGGTCTAGGCCACGTCTTCTTCTTCCTCTCCATCAGAAAAAAAACTTTAGCGAGAGATCACCACAATAGCATGGCGAGCGCCCCTAGCTCTTCCTCGCGCCCTTATGGCTCCTGTCCAGGGGACTAGACAAGCTGCTTCGTATCCCTCCTTCGACCGCGCAACCTCGAGACCCAAGGGTATCTCCCCTCCTCGGATCTAGCGGTTACCAGTGCCGGTCCGACTTCTTTCAATGGCGAAGCCTTTGTGCAAAACTTCCCCAAACCTCAAAAGGGAGAGCGGGGATGTTTCATGCCCTTCCTCTTGCTGGGTCTTGGGTTCCCATTCGTCCATTCCTGAGGGGATTATTGGAGTTCTACGTGATCCAACTCCATCATCTCACCCCAGGTTCCATTATGCATATCCCGGGCTTCGTCGCCCTTTGTGAGACGTCCTTGGGCTGCGAGGCATACTTTGAATTGTGGAGGAAGTACTTCTGCCTCGTCCCTTGCACTCGGGGTAAGACAATTTTAGAGGTTGGAGGAGCTAAAATATGCCGCATAGCCAGGACGGGGTATCCAGTGGGGAAACCGAAGGAGTCTAGAGAATGGTCTTCGGAATGGTTCTATGTCAAGGACGTTCCCTATTCGATCCAGCTCGGAGGGGTTTGCCCGAATACTCCGATGCCCCCTTCAAGAAAAGATACAACTGGTGACTGAAGAGCTCATCCCAAGAGGACGGTATTGAAGTGCAACGCTTGGCAGTCCATGTAAGGGTACTATCCCATCACAAGTTGACCATGATAGACATCATGGCC
This sequence comes from Hordeum marinum, assembly GCA_022496015.1. Lineage (NCBI taxonomy): Eukaryota > Viridiplantae > Streptophyta > Magnoliopsida > Poales > Poaceae > Hordeum > Hordeum marinum. The sequence goes on along the minus strand of CM039672.1, from coordinate 210,203,855 downwards.
GCCGCCATCCCCGATGCGTTCAGCCTCTTCAGCAAAGAATACACTCTTTGTGGTGTTACAACGGGACAAGCGACACCACTCGCTCCCAACGGCTGGGCCCTGCCGATCAAGCAGCATTAGCGCCGCCCTTGCCGACCTATACAAAGGGGAGAAAGAAGTCTTTGTTCGGATACCGACCAAGGAGGGCTACTCAAGTCACAATCCATCGAATGGGTGAGCCTTTCGACTCTGTAACCGGAGTTCGGGTTTTCAGTTTGTCCCTTTTGGACCAAAGCCTTTAATTTGTGTGAACAGGAATGGAGGAGCTTCATCGAGACAGTTAACTATCCGACCCCTAACCCAAGAACTATTCTCATGATGACGATCCGGGTTTTCATGACGACCCGGATCTGTCAGTTGAGTTCGAAGATGGGTCTTCTACCAAGAGAGCCTCGACCGTTCCAAGGTGGCTATCATAGCTGATTACCCCGGATCATTTTCTTCCCCTACTATAGGCAAGAATAAGAAAAATTCGTCCCACAAAAGGCAAGTATCCTCCGTCGACCCAAACAAGCTAGCTCCAGCTCCCAAGTGTCGTCGGTCCGCGTGACAAACATCGACTACGGCGGCAATGATCGAACCGGGTAGCAACAGGGATCCATCAAGTGAGACGGTCATGGGGACATGCCCGACCACTCATTCAGCTCAAAGGTACTTTGTTTGGCTGCTTAATTTATTATTACATTGATAGGACCTCACAAGAGATCTCTTGTCTAAATACTCACGCAACGAGTTCAGCCATCTCCTGCCGAGGATGTTGCCATGGTGTCTGGCAGTGCTTGCAACTCCAGATCCTATGCTCATGTTGAACCCGCTGCGGAGGTCCATGTGGTCAATCAGGCCCCTGAAGACTCCGGGGACGTGATATCAGTTACTAAATTCGAGGTAGAGAGCGCGATGAATCACCAGCCGCAACGAGAAGCCCTACGCCACCCAGCGTTCTCCGAACAAGAGTTCAATGCTCTACGCTTGGTTGATGCACACATCGGAGCTGCCCGAGCTAGGTTTGGGGAAGCCATGAAACTGATATCGTCCGGCCTGTAGGTGAGTGCTTAGTTATAAGAATCCGAACACACATGTAAACCCAATAGCCCCTGAGCCTTGAATTGGTTGGAACAACCAAATTAAGGGTCTGCGTATTGTTTTTCTAATGATGCAGGCCTCAAGGTAGCAAAACGAGCAACTGACCAAGGAACTGGAGGCGAGCTGAACACAGGTGGAAACCGTGAAGGCCGAACTTTACCAAGTGAAGAATTTCACCCGGGAGGCGCATGGTAAGTCTATCCAATCTGCCGATCTAAGTATATAATCTCGTGCTGACGCGAGGGTACTTTGTAGCAGCTGAGTCTATAGGGCAGCTTGAAAAGGATTTAGATGCAACACAGAATCTTAGAGGTACACCGAGTCCCATCATGAGGTCGGCTGCCTTTCGTTGCAACGAAACCTTGAGGAGAGGAAACACCTCCAGGTGGAAAACAAGCAGCAGGACAAAGAAATTGAGAGCTTGAAGACTCAATGCCCGGGCCCAAGAAGAGAACCAAAAATTACAGAGGGGCATGTTTGATAAGCGTGATTCTAACATCTGACGATACTTCTTATTATGAAGCGTAATGGACATGCCTTGAGTCATGTATAGGTCTCCTAACCGGGCGGCCCGAAGAAGAGATCGGATCCTACCGGGGAAGCCTTCTAAAGGAACTCTCCACCATTCATGAGCGGTCTCGAAAGGCTATGAGGAGTATGATAAAAGCGTATGGCCTGTCGAGCATCCTCCGGAAGGGATGGCCGAACTTGTTGATCGATTCAAGGGAGACCGGAGTCGGTTCGAGTTATGGAAGACATCGACCTGCCGGGAGGGAGCACGAGAGGTATGGGCAATGATCAAGACACGGTATACCGACCTTAATCCCAAGCATATGGCTCGGGTTGGTCCAGCAGGGCCTGATGGGAAAGAAGTGCCGCTTCACTTGGTGTACGACCAAGTGATGCCAGCCGCTCGTCTCTCGCAGGAAGATTGCTCCCTGGATGCCTTAATAGACAATCTCAACCAACAGCCAGATGTATGATTATGTACTGATAATCAAAAAATTGCTCCGCATGTGTTGTAAACTTTGTCTTAACCGGCCATCGGCTTCGACCTCCTATGCTAAGAGCTTGGGAGTGTTCCTTAAAATATCGCTCGGGAAGAGTGAATTATGTTCGGGAACCAGGAAATCCGGCCATTTGGTGCGAATAGACAAAAAGCACATAGGGAGATATGTTATATTACTGCTCAGCATAAGAAAAATCTTCCGAAGAAAATAGTACCTCTATCGGTACCTTCCTTCGGGCTACTACGTAAGTCGTAGGTAGTAAGGCCGTATACTGCTAGTATGCGACTAATGGCTTTCGCAAGGAAAGAAGCCCGAGTAATGGTGATAACAACCATAATTTTATTTGTTGTTTCTGTCATAGCCGACCAATTTTCTGCTGAAGATAGCTAGCTTTTGGCTTCACTCGTCTGAGGTACGTATCTGGATGACTCGGTCGTAACAACCGTAGAGGTGCTCCCTTTACCCTCTAGCCGAACAATCCGGAACATAGAGGGTAAGCACAGGAGCGAGGCGACCCAGCTTGGCAAAAATCTTAGTTTGAATTGATGCATATAATGGCTTAAAAATTGACCATGGAAACATGCATACACAATAAATGTGAATATATGCTTAGAGTATACAATGATTGGCTTTAGGAAGAAGCCCCCAGGTGTTGTGTTCCGATTTAACAGGTAAGGATGTATGCAGAAAATCTTAATACAAGATCGGTTGAACCAAACATAGACTTGGGAAGAAAAGAAGAAGCCCAATCCTGCTAAAAATCAAGGTGGGAGGGAAAGGAAAAAAATAAAGAAAAAGGAAAGAAAGGGGGGTAATGGGTAAAGAGTGTGACGACACCGACTTATCCGTAGAAGCACCGAAGACGAGCTGTGTTCCATGGGTTTTGGTTCAAGGCAGTTATCCGATGGGTTTCGAAGACGGTAAGCCCCTCCCGCGAGTACTTCGTCAATTATGAAGGGGGCCTCCCATTTGGGGTTGAGTTTATGCTTCTGCTTCTTCGGGAGCCGTAAGATGAGTTCACCCACATTATACGCTTTTGCCCTGACCTCCCTACTCTGGTAATGTAGGGCCTGCTGTTAATAAAAAGTAGAACGAGCCCGGGCTATGTCGCACTCTCCTTCTAAGACGTCCAGGTCGTCCTGCCGATCTAACTCAGCCTCCTTCTCCTCGTACATGCTCACCCTCGGTGCATCGTGAATAATGTCACAAGGGAGGACTGCTTCTTCCCCATAGACCATGAAGAATGGTGTGTATCCTGTTGATCTGTTCGGGATGGTGCGCAGGCCCCACAGAACAGAGTCAAGCTTCTCTACCCAATGACAGTCGGACTCTTGCAGAGATCGGACCAAACGTGGTTTAATGCCACTCATGATGAGGCCGTTTGCTCGTTCGACTTGTCCATTGGTCTGCGGGTGATACACCGATGCGTAATCGAGCTTGATGCCCATTTTTGCGCACCAGTCTTTGACCTCTTGGGTTGTGAAGTTGGATCCATTGTCCATTATTATACTATGCGGGATGCTGTAACGGTGTACCATGCTGGATATAAAGTCGATTACTGGTCCGAACTTGGTTGATTTGATAGGTTTTGCCTCTATCCATTTGGTGAATTTGTCAACCATGGCCGGTAGGTATTTATTATTCTTGGTCCCCCTTTAAGGGGTCCGGCCATATCCAACCCCCAGACCGCAAAGGGCCAGGTAATCGAAATAGTCCGAAGAGCTGTTGGGGGCATATGACTTTGGTTTGCAAAAAGGTGACACCCCACGTAGTACTTGACAAGTGACTGGGCGTCCGCTCGAGCAGTGGGCTAGAATAAACCGGCCCGAAAGGCCTTGCTAACTAAGGCCCTTGCCACGGCGTGATGGCCGCCCATCCCTGCGTAGACTTCGGCTAAGATCTGTCATCCTTCTTCCTCATATATGCACTGTTGTAGTACTCCGGTGGTGCTTTTCTTGTATAACTCACCCTCATGGACTTTATAGGCTTTGGATCGCCGAATTATGTGTCGTGCCTCCGTCTGATCGTCGGGGAGTTCTTTGCAAAGAAGGTAGGCAAGGAAGGGCTCGGTCCATGGCGTGATTACTTCCATGACCTCATGAGTCGAGGGCGTTTCGTCCATTACGGAGCCGCCGATGATTTGGTCATCTGGTTCGTTCATAGGGGGAACAACCTGTTTCGCGCTGGTGAGACCGGCGCCCTTATTATCGTCCTGCCAAACCACTGATGGCTTAAAGAGCCATTCCAGGAAGGTGTTTTGTGGGACAGGGTCGCGTTTGGTCCCCATGCAGGCCAGTATGTCAGCGACTTGGTTATTGTCTCTAGTGACATGGTGAAATTCTAGCCCCTCGAACCGTGCAGATATCTTGAGGACATCGTTTCTGTATGCTGCCATCTTTGGGTTTTTGGCATCAAATTCGCCGTTGATTTGGGAGATGGCCAAGTTGGAGTCTCCTCGTACCTCCAGCCATTGTATGCCCATTGATGCTACCATCCGAAGACCGTGCAGGAGTGCTTCGTATTCAGCTACATTGTTGGAATCGGCATACATGATCTGCAACACGTATCGAATGTTGTCGCATGTGGGGGATGTGAGAATAACTCCAGCCCCCAATACGTCCAAAGTTTTGGATCCATTGAAGTACATCGTCCAATGGGAGTATGTACTATATTCTCTGGGGAGCTCGGCCTCTGTCCATTCGGCGAGGAAATCTGTGAGCACCTGAGGTTTAATAGCTCGTCGTGGCTTGTAGGCAATTTCAAAAGGAAGGAGCTCAATGGCCCATTTGGCTATGCGGCCAGTGGCGTCCCTGTTGTTGATTATATCATTCAGGGGTACTTCGGATACCACTGTAACCGAACACTCTTGAAAGTAGTGTATTAGTTTCCGTGATGCCATAAATATTGTATAGGCTATCTTCTAGTAGTGCGGGTATGTGTACTTGCAGTGCGTTAGTACTTATGACACATAATATACCGGCTTTTGTATCCAGAGTTTTTGTCCCTCCTCCTCTTGTTCGACGACGAGCATTGCGCTGATAACTTGGTTGGTGGCCGATATGTATAATAACATGGGTTCACCAACGCCTGGTGCTGTGAGTATGGGATTACTTGCCAACAGTGTTTTAATTTCTTCTAACAGAGCCACTGATTCATCGGTCCATTCGAAATTGTTGGTTCGTTTCAGCAATCTGTAGAGCGGTAAAGCCTTTTCGCCGAGGCGGGAGATAAAGCGGCTTAGCGCGGCCACGCAACCAGCCAACCTCTGGACATGCTTTAGCTCTGTGGGAACTGCAAATTCTGATACGATGCGAATCTTAGCCGGATTCGCTTCTGTTCCTCTATGGGACACGATGAATCCGAGTAGTTTACTAGCAGGGACTCCGAATACACATTTCTCCGGATTGAATCGTATATCGTACTCACGTAGACTGGCAAAGGTTTTCCTTCGGTTGTCAATCAGCTGGCTGACGTGTTTGGTTTTGATTACCACATCGTCCACGTATGCTTCGACTATTTTACCGACTTGTTTTGCGAGACAATTCTGGATCATGCGCTGGTATGTAGCCCCAGCGTTTTTAGCCCGAAGGGCATCGTGTTGAAGCAGAATGGCCCGTAAAGGGTGATGAATGCGATTGCAGCTTTATCATATTCCTTCATTTTGATCTGATGGTATCTGGAATAAGCATCGAGGAAACACAATAAGTCATGTCCGGCTGTGGCGTCAATAATCTGGTATATGCGTGGTAGGGGTAAAGGGTCCTTAGGGCAGGCCTTGTTGAGGTCTTTAAAATCGATGCACAGCCGCCAGGATTTGTCTTTCTTTGGTACCATCACCAGGTTTGCCAACCATTCGGGGTGTGTAATCTCCCGTATGAAGCCGGCCTCTGGAAATTTGGCTAATTATTCACCCATAGCTTGTCGTTTAGGCTCGGAAAAGTGGTGTAGAGTCTTCTTAACGGGCTTGAAGCCTGCGATGATGTTCAGACTATGTTCTGCTAGCCGTCGTGGGATTCCGGGCATATCGAAAGGATGCCACGCAAAGATGTCCCGGTTTTCTCGTAAGAATGCTCGCAGTGCTTCGTCCACTATGGGGTCCAGCTGAGCTCCGATGGACGCTGTCTTATTGGAGTCCGTTGGGTGTACCTAAAATTTATGATTTCATCTATAGGTTTAAAGGACGTGGGTTTGGGCCTTTTGCTAAGGATCACATCGTCCTTGTCTACTGTTGACCGAAGTGTGGTCAGTTCTTCTGCAGCAAAGGTCTCAGCTAGTGCCTCGAGGGCAAGCGCTACTGTTTTGTTTTTAGCTCGAAGGGCTATATTCGGATCACTAGCGATTATGATTACCCCATTTGGGCCTAGCATCTTGAGCTTCATATACCCGTAATGTGGTATATCCTGGAATTTTGTGAAGGTGTCATGCCCCAGTAGGGCGTGGTAGCCACTAGGGAAGGGCACAATATGGAAGAGAAGCTCTTTAGATCGGTAGCTTCGGGCGTGCCGAACACTACGTCCAGGGTGATACGTCGTGAACAATGCGCCTCTTTCCCAGGAATGACCCCTGGAATGTCGTGTTGCTATCTCGATGCAAGATCGATCGAACTGCATTTTTTCCAGGGTATCTTCATAGATAAGGTTTAAACCACTGCCGCCATCCATTAGCACTTTATGCAACCTGAAGCCATCGACGATGGGGTTTAGGACCAGTGCGGCCGATGTATGACCGGGACGAATGGCTGGTTGGTCAGTATCTTCGAAGGTAATGGGTATGTCTGCCCATGAACTTGTTGTTGCCACATGATAGACCTGTTCGAGTTCTCTAAGAGATCTTTTCCTCTTGTTCCTTGAAGGGGATGTTCCATAGATCGTCAGGACTTCGGCGTTGTATTCTGGTGGCGATGTGGAGCACCTTGATACGTCTCCAATGTATCTATAATTTATGAAGTATTCATGCCATGTTTACAATAATTCCATATGATTTTATTAGAACTAACCCGGACTGACGCTATTTTCAACAGAACTACCATGGTGTCATTTTTTCTGCAGAAATAAAAGTTCTCGGAATGGGCTGAAAAAATTTAGTATGATTTTTGTGTGGACCAAAAGATACCCCCGAAGCATTGGAGATGGGCCAAAAGAGCCACAAGGAGGTGGCAAGCCTGCCAGGCGCGACCAGGGGTGGTGGCCGTGCCTAGCAGGCTTGCCACCGCCTCGTGCCCCCCCGACGTGAGATCATCGCCAAAACTTCCTATAAATATAGAAACCACCAAAAAGATACCTAGATCGGGAGTTCCACCACCGCGAACCTCTAGAGCCACGAAAAACCAATCTTGGCCCTCTCTGGCACCCTGCCGGAGGGGGTCACCATCACCAGAGGCCATCTTCATCACCCTAGAGGGGCCATCAACACCATGGAGGCCAAGGACGAGAGGGAGAACCTCTCCCCATAGAGGGGAGGCCATGGAGGAGGAAGCACAAGGGGGTGAACCTCTCCCTGAAAGCACATTTGCTCCCTTGGTGGTTTTGGTAATTAATAACAACATATAAGTCATTGAACTAATGTCTTCACCAAGTATATTTCAGGGAAAGTTCAATGATGGGAATGGCTAAAGGATTGTGGAATTACCCCAAGATTCAAGGAAATAGGTTGGCCAAGCTTCAAGCAAGAGGACTCTACATTTTACATTTGTGAGAAATCACTTTGAGTCCATAGGAAAGCCAATACTATTAAAAGGGGGTAAAGTTTTGATGGTGAACAATATGCTCAAATGTGCACAAGTGACAGTCACCAAACATCCACCCAAACATGCAAATTGGTGCAACCAACATTCCTATCCTAGTGCCATCGAGTTCCATACCCTAGACAAACTCAGCCAAACCCTAACACTTCGGTGCAACCAACACTGCACTCGGTGCCACCGAGTTGGGTTGCCAACTTTCTGTTACGCAAGTTCTCATTTTCTGTCCGACCGAGAATGGTGAGTTGGCGTCACTGAGTTTGGTAAATTTGACCGTTAGTCACCTTGTTGGTGCAATCGAGAATTGTGTACCGGTCCCTCCGAGATTCAAAAGTTGCCACTTTTAGTCACTTCGGTATATATTTACACATCGGTGTCACCGAGTCTGACTTAATGTGTGTAATGGTTGGATTTTTGGGGATGCCTATATATACCCCTTCACCACCACCCACTTGTAAGAGAAGCACTCAGAACTATTCCATACCTATCCTACTTAGTTTCCTGAGAGAGAACCACCTACCCTTGTGTTGAGGTCAAGATCTAACACTCCAACCATATGGATCTTGATTTCTAGCCTCCCTAAGTTGCTTTCCACCAATCCCATCTCTTCTACCAAGCCAAATCTATGTGAGAGAGATTGTGTGTTGAGGAGTCTATCATCTTGAAGCACAAGAGCAAGGAGTTCATCATCATTATTGAGCCTATTACCTTTTGGAGAGTGGTGCCTCCTAGATTGGTTAGGTGTCGCTTGGGAGCCTCCTACTTTGTGTTTTGGAGTGAACCAAGAAGTTTGTAAGGGCAAGGATATCGCCTACTTCGTGAAGATCTACCCATAGTGAGGCTAGTCCTTCATGGACGGAAGCCGCATGGAATAGTCAAGGTTGCTTCTTCGTGGAACCCTTCATGGACTCTTGCGACCGTTACCCGTCGTGGGTTGAAGACTCCATTAACATGGACGTACGATAGCACCACCTATCGGAACCACAGGAAAAATCATCGTGTTATCACTTGTGTTTGCATTCCTAACCCTCTCTTTACTTACATGTGCAATGTCTTTACTTTCCGCTCCTACACTCTTAGACATGCATGTGTAGGGTGTTACTTGATATGCTATGAATGCTAAAACTTGCCAAGAATTAATATTGGGAAAAAGGCAAAAAAATATTTGGTCAAGTAGTCTAATCACCCCCTCTAGACCTACTTTCGATCCTACAAGTGGTATCAGAGCTTTGGTCTCCATTGCATTGGTTTCACAACCTAGGAGAAGTATGGCATCTAGTGAGGGAAATTATCACCGTAGAGGTCCGTACATTGATGGCACTAATTTTTCTAGTTGGAAGCATAAAATGAAAATGCATTTGCTTGGTCATAATCCTGCTGTTTGGGCTGTTGTTCGTGTTGTCTAGCAAGGTGAATTCTTTACGGATGGAAAGGAACCGGATCGTGAAGCGTCAGCGGATGAATTGAAGATGTTGCAACTCAATGCTCAAGCATGTGACATACTCTTCTGTTGGAAATATGCCCTAGAGGCAATAATAAATTGGTTATTATCATATTTCCTTGTTCATGATAATCGTTTATTATCCATGCTATAATTGTATTGATCAGAAACTCAGATACATGTGTGGATACATAGACAACACCATGTCCCTAGTATGCCTCTAATAGACTAGCTCGTTGATCAAAGATGGCTATGGTTTCCTAGTCATGGACATGAGATATCATTTGATAACGGGATCACATCATTAGGAGAATGATGTGATGGACAAGACACAAACTACAAACGTAGCATATGATCGTGTCAGTTTATTGCTACTGTTTTCTGCATGTCAAGTATTTGTTCCTATGACCATGAGATCATGCAACTCAGTGACACCGGAGGAGTACCTTGTGTGTATCAAATGTCGCAACGTAACTGGGTGACTATAAAGGTCCTCTACAGGTATCTTCGAGGGTGTCTGTTGGGCTGGCATGGATCAAGACTAGGATTTGTTACTCCATGTGACGGAGAGGTATCTCGGGGTCCACTCGGTAATACAACATCACAATAAGCCTTGCAAGCAATGTGACTAAGTGTTATCCACGGGATATTGTATTACGGAATGAGTAAAGAGACTTGCCGGTAACGAGGTTGAACTAGGTATGGAGATGCCGACGATCGAATCTCGGGCAAGTAACATACCGAAGAACAAAGGGAACAACATACGTGATTAACTGAATCCTTGACATAGAGGTTCGACCGATAAAGATCTTCGTAGAATATGTAGGAACCAATATGAGCATCCAGGTCCCACTATTGGTTATTGACCGTAGAGGTGTCTCGGTCATGTCTACATAGTTCTCAAACCCGCAGGGTCTGCACACTTAAGGTTCAGTGACGTTTCGGTAGTATAGAGTTATGTATGGTGGTGACCGAAGGTTGTTCGGAGTCCCGAATGAGATCCCGGACATCACGAGGAGCTCCGGAATGGTCCGGAGGTAAAGATTGATATATGGGATAATAGTGTTTGGTCTCCGGAAAGGTTCCGGAATTGACCGAAAATAGTTTCGTATGTTTCCCGAAATGTTCGGTGGTACAAGAACACTTTATTTGGGCCAAGGGGTAAAGCCCATGAGGCTTTAGGAAGGTGCAAAAGCTATTTTGCGGAGTGCAGGGGCCAAATGCCAGGGACCCTGGCGTCTGGGGCCAGACGCCGAGGAACTTGGCATCTCGTCCTGGAGTCCGAGGAGGACTCTTGCCTTGCGGGCAAACCGACCTTGAGGAGGATTTTTCTCCAAGTTTCGACCCCAAGGCTTAGCATATAAAGAAAGGGACGGGGCTAGCACTTGGAACACATCAAGAAACCCTAAGCCACGTGTTGCCTCTCCTCTAGTTTGTAGTTTCTCCTCTAGATCAGTTTCAGCGGTGCTTAGGCGAAGCCTTGCTGGAATTGCTCCACCACCATCGCCACAACGCCATCGCGCTGCTGGAGAACTCTTCTACCTCTCCGCTCCCTCTTTCTGGATAAAGAAGGCGGAGATCGTTATCGAGCTGTACGTGTGCTGAACCCGGAGATGCCATCTGTTTGGTGCTAGATCGGAAGGACCGTGATCAAGATCGCGAGACTATTCGTGATTGGATCGCGGGACGGATCGTGATGAGATCGCGGGATGGATTGTGATTGAATCGCGGGACGAATCGTGATGGGATCACGGGACGCTCGGCGATTTGGATCGCGAAGACGTTTGACTACATCAACCGCGTTTCTTAATGCTTCCCGCTTAGCGATCTACAAGGGTATGTAGATCTACTCTCCCTCTCATAGATGCTCATCACCATGGATAGATCTTTCATGTGCGTAGGAAATTTTTTGTTTCCCATGCAACGTTCCCCATCAATGGCATCATGAGCTAGGTCTATGTGTAGATGAGATCTCGAGTAGAACACAAAGAGTTTGTGGGCGTTGATGCTTAGATTGCTTCCTCCCTTGGTCGTGTTTTGGTTCAGTGGTATTGTGGGATGAAGCACCCGGACCAACCTTACTCGTATGCTTACGAGATACCGGTTCCATCGACTGACGTGTAACTTTGTTGCACAAAGATGGCTAGCGCGTGTTTGTTTCTCCTACTTTAGTTGGATCGGATTCGACAAAGGCGGTCCTCGAGAAGGTTTAAAAGCAATTTATGTATCACCATTGTGGTTTTTGCGTAGGTGAGAATTGTTCTTGCTAAATACCCGTAGCAGCCATGTAAAACATGCAACAACAATTAGAGGACGTCTAACTTGTTTTTGCAGGGTTTGTTGTGATGTGATATGGCCAATTACATAATGAGATATATGTGATGTATGAGATGATCATGTTTTGTATAGAATATCATGACTTGCATGTCGATGAGTACGGCAACCGGTAGGAGCCATAGGGTCGTCTTTAATTATTGTATGGCATGTCAATCATTAAGCTCCATGTAATGCTTTACTTTATTGCTAAACGGTAGCAATAGTAGTAGAATCATGGTGGGCGCGACAACCCTGATGGCGACACATTGATGGAGATTAAGATGATGGAGATCATGGTGTCATGCCGGTGACGATGGAGATCATGTCGGTGCTTTCAAGATGGAGATCAAAAGCACAAGTTCATGGCCATATCATGTCACTTATGATTTGCATGTGATGTCAATCCTTTTATGCACCTTGTTTTGCTTAGGACGACGGTAGCATTATAAGGTGACCCCTCACTTAATTTCAAGATAAATTATGTTCTCCCTGAGTGTGCACCTTTGCAAAAGTTCGTCATGTCGAGGCACCACGTGATGATCGGGTGTGATAGACTCTACGTTCAGATACGACGGGTGCAAGCTAGTGTTGCACATGCAGAACACTCGGGTTAAACTTGACGAGCCTAGCATGTACAGACATGGCCTCGGAACACAAGAGACCAAAAGGTCAAACATGAGTCATATAGTAGATAGGATCAACATGATGATGTTCACCATTGAAACCACCTCAACTCACGGGATGATCAGACTTGAGTTGCTGAATTTGGATGATGTATCACTTGAATGACCGAAGGGATCTCAATTTGAGTGGGAGTTCTTAAGTAATATTACTAATTGAACTCATCAACATGAACATAGTCAGTAGTGTCTTTGCAAATTATGTTGTAGCTCACATTGTAGCTCCCTTGATTTTTTTATGTTCCTAGAGAAATAGGGTTGAAAGATGATGGTAGCAATATTGCGGACTGGGTCCGTGATCTAAGGATTGTCCTTATTGCTGCACAGAAGGCTTATGTCCATAATGCACCGCTCGATGTGCCACCCCCTCTAGCGTCGTCTGTAGATCTTGTGAACATTTGACAGGAACGTTCCGATGACTACTTGATAGTTTAGTGCAGCATGCATTACGCCTTAGAATTGAGGCTCCAAAACGTTTTGAACGTCACGAAACATACGAGATGTTCTAAGAGCTGAAATTGGGATCTCAGGCTCGTGCCCATGTTGTGAGATATGAGATCTCCAACAAGATTCTTTGCCTGCAAGATGAAGGAGAATAGCTCAATCGTTGAGCATGTGCTCAGATTTTCTGGGTGCTACAGTCGCTAGAATCGAGTGGGAGTTGATCTTCCAGATAAAATAGTGATTGATATAGTTCTCTGAGTCACTATCACTAAGCTACTAGAACTTTGTGATGAACTATAATTATGCCAGGGATGGAAATGATGATCCCTGAGCTGTTCACGATGTTTGACACCGCGAAGGTAGAAATTAAGAAGGAGCATCAAGTGTTGATGGTTAGTAAAACCACTAGTTTCGAGAAGGGAAAGGGCAAGAAGGCAAACTTCATGGTTGGCAAGTCAGTTGCTGCTCCAGTGAAGCAACCCAAAGTGATCTCAAACCTGAGACTAAGTGCTTCTATTATGAGGAGAGCGGCCGCTGAAGCGGAACAACCCTAGATAATTGGTAGATAAGAAGGCTGGCAACGTCGACAGAAGTATATTTGATATACGTGTTATTGATGTGTACCTTTGTAGTACTCCTAGTAGCACCTGGGTATTGGATACCGGTTCGGTTGCTAAATGTTAGTAACTCGAAGTAAAAGCTACGGAATAAACGGATACTAGCTAAGTGTGAGGTGACGATGTGTGTTGGAAATGTTTCCAAGGTTGATGTGATCAACATCGCATGCTCTCTCTACCTTCGGGATTAGTGACAAACCTAAATGTTATTTGGTGTTTGCGTTAAACATGAACATGATTAGATCGTTTTTGTTGCAACATGGTTATTCGTTTAAGTTAGGGAATAATGGTTATTCTGTTTACATGAATAATACCTTCAATGGTCATGCACCCAATGAGAATGGTTTGTTGAGTCTTGATCGTAGTAATACACATGTTCATAACATTGATGCCAAAAGATACAAAGTTAATAATGATAGTACCACATACTTGTGGCACTGCCGCTAAATGTCATATTGGTATAAATCACATGAAGAAACTCCATGCTGATGGATCTTTGGACTTATTCGATTTTGAATCGGTTGAGACATGCGAACCATGCCTCTTGGGCAAGATGACTAAGGACCCTGTTTTCCGATTTGATGGAGCGGGCAAGTGATTTATTGGAAATGATACATGTTGATGTATGCAATCTAATGAGTCTTGTAGCTTGCGGTGGATATTGTTATTTTCTTACCTTCACTGATGATTTGAGTAGATAATAGTGTATATTTACTTAATGAAACAAAAGTCTGAATCGTTTGAAAAGTTCAAGCAAATTCAGAGTGAAGTTTAAGATCATCGTGGCAAGAAGATAAAAATGTCTGCGATACGATCGTGGAGGTGAATATCCGAGTTATGAGTTTGGTATACAACTTAAGACAATGTGAAAGTTGTTTCACAACTCACGCCACCCAGAACACCATAGTGTGATGGTGTGTCCGAACGTCATAGTCGTGCTCTATTTGATATGGTGCGAATTATGATGTCTCTTATCGTTTTACCACTTGTTGGGAGACGTAGTAGTAAATCAAAAATTTTCCTACGTGTCACCAAGATCTATCTATGGAGAAACCAGCAAACGAGTGGGGAGAGATTGGATCTTCATACCTTTGAAGATCGCTAAGCGGAAGCGTTACAAGAACGCGGTTGGTGGAGTCGTACTCGCAGCGATTCAGATCGCGGTAGATCCGATCAAGTGCCGAACGGACGGCACCTCCGCGTTCAACACACGTGCAGCCCGGTGACGTATCCTACGCCTTGATCCAGCAAGGAGGAAGGAGAGGTTGGGGAAGAGCTCCAGCAGCAGCACGACGGCGTGGTGGTGGTGGAGTAGCAAGGTATCCCGGCAGGGCTTCGCCTAAGCACCGCGGAGGAGGAAGAAGCAGAATAGGGCTGCAGCGAGAGAGAAAGAGTTCGTCGTCTCAAACCTGCCCAAACCCTTGCATATATATAGGAGGAAGGAGAGGGAGGGCTGGCTTGGCCCCTCCTCCAAGGAGGAGGGATTCGGCCGAAGTGGGGGGAGAGTCCTCCTCCCACACGGGAGGTGGACCCCGCCCCTTTTAAATCCCTTTTGCCTCTATCTCCAGATCCCTGGCGCATGGGCCCTTTCTAGAAGGTATTGGCTGGCCCAATATGGGCTGGCACACCTCCTCTAAGGGCCCATGAGGTCCTTTGGTCGTCACCCCCTCCCGGGGGTCCTCCGGCACCCTCCCGGCACTCCCGGTACAATACCGATGAGCCCGAAAACTTTCCGGTGACCAAAACTGGACTTCCTATATATCAATCTTTACCTCCGGACCATTCCGGAGCTCCTCGTGACGTCCGGGATCTCATCCGGGACTCCGAAAAACCTTCGGTAATCACGTATACCTTTTCCCTATAACCCTAGCGTCATCGAACCTTAAGTGTGTAGACCCTACGGGTTCGGGAGACACGTAGACATGACCGAGACACCTCTCCGGCCAATAACCAACAGCGGGATCTGGATACCCATGTTGGCTCCCACGTACTCCACGATGATCTCATCGGATGAACCACGATGTCAGGGATTCAATCAATCCCGTACACAATTCCCTTTGTCTATCGGTATGGTACTTGCCCGAGATTCGATCGTCGGTATCCGCATACCTTGTTCAATCTCGTTACTGGCAAGTCTCTTTACTCGTTCCGTAATACATCATCCCGTGACTAACTCCTTAGTCACATTGAGCTCATAATGATGATGTCTTACCGAGTGGGCCTAGAGATACCTCTCCGTCACACGGAGTGACAAATCCCAGTCTCGATTCGTGTCAACCCAACAGACACTTTCGGAGATACCCGTAGTGTACCTTTATAGCCACCCAGTTACGTTGTGACGTTTGGCACACCCAAAGCATTCCTATGGTATCCGGGAGTTACACAATCTCATGGTCTAAGGAAATGATACTTGACATTGAAAAGCTTTAGCAAACGAACTACACGATCTTGTGCTATGCTTAGGATTGAGTCTTGTCCATCACATCATTCTCCTAATGATGTGATCCCGTTATCAACGACATCCAATGTCCATGGTCATGAAACCGAGACCATCTATTGATCAACGAGCTAGCCAACTAGAGGCTCACTAGGGACACGTTGTGGTCTATGTATTCACACATGTATTACGGTTTCCGGTTAACACAATTATAGTATGAACAATAGACAATTATCATGAACAAGGAAATACAATAATAACCATTTTATTATTGCCTCTAGGGCATATTTCCAACAGTCTCCCACTTGCACTAGAGTCAATAATCTAGTTCACATCACCATGTGATTAACACTTACATCACCATGTGATCATATCATCATGTGATTAACACCCAATAAGTTCTGGGGTTTGTTCATGTTCTGCTCGTGAAAGAGGTTTTTAGTCAGCGGGTCTGCGACATTCAGATCCGTGTGTACCTTTGCAAACTTTCCATTTCATATTTGTAGATACTGCTCCCACGCTCCACTTGGAGCTATTCCAAATGGCTTCTCCACTATACGTAGCCAGATTTCTACTAAGAGTCATCCGGATTGGAGTTAAAGCTTGCATCATCGTAACCCTTTACGATGAACTCTTTATCACCTCCATAATCGAGAAATATTTCCTTAGTTCTCAAGTTACTAAGGATAACTTTGACCGTTGTCCAGTGATCCACTCTTGGATTACTCTTGTACCCCTTGACAGACTCATGGCAAGGCACACACAGGTGCGGTACACAGCATGGCATACTATATAGAGCCTATGGCTAAAGCATAGGAGATGACACTCATCTTTTCTTTATCTTCTGCCGTGGTCGGGTATTGAGTCTTACTCAATTTCACACCTTACAATACAGTCAAGAACTCCTTCTTTGACCCATCTATTTTGAACTCCTTCAAAAACTTGTCAAGGTATGTCTTCGTCGAAAAAACTTATCAAGCGAATTGATCTATCCCTATAGATCTTGATGCTCAATAAACTAGTAGCTTTATCTAGGTCTTCCTTTGAAAAAACTCTTTTCAAACAACCCTTCATGCTCTTCCAGAAATTCTACATCATTTCCGATCAATAATATGTCAACTACATATTCTTATAAGAAATTCTATAGTGCTCCCACTCACTTTCTTGCAAATACAAGTTTCTCATAAACTTTGTATAAACTTAAACACTTTGATCACCTCATCAAAGCATATATTCCAACTCCGAGATTCTTGCTCCAGTCCATAGAAGGATCGCTGGAGTTTGCATATTATTAGCATCCTTAGAATTGACAAAACCTTCTGGTTGTATCACATACAACTCTTCCTCACAGAAACCATTACGGAAACCTTGTTTTGTCATCCATCTGCCAGATTTCATAATCGAAAAATGCAGCAACTGCTAACAAAATTTTAATAGACTTTTAGCATCGCTACAGATGAGACAATCTCATCGCAGTCAACTCCTTGAACTTGGCGGAAACTTCTTTGTGACAAGTCGAGCTTTATAAACGGTGACATTTCACCATTAGCGTCTATGTTTATCTCAAAGGTCCATTTGTACTCAATGACCCGCCATTCAACAGGCAAGGCTACCAAAGTCCATACTTGGTTTTCATACATGGATCCTTTCTCGGATTTCATGGCTCCTAGCCATTTGTTGGAATCCGGGCCCACCATCGCTTCTTCATAGTTCGTAGGTTCATCGTTGTCCAACAACATGATTTCCAAGACAGGGTTGTCGTACTACTCAGGAGCAGTACGCGTCCTTGTCGACCTACGAGGTTCGATAGTGACTTGATCCGAAGCTTCATGATCATCATCATTAACTTCCTTTTCAACTAAGTAGGCTCTACAGAAACATCTTTCTGTGTTGCGCTATTCTCTGGTTGAAACAAAGGTTCAACAACCTCATCAAGTTCTATCTTCCTCCCACTCAATTCTTTCGAGAGAAACTCTTTCTCAAGAAAGGACCCGTTCTTAGCAACAAACACCTTTTGCGCTTGGATCTGAGATAGAAGGTATACCCAATGTCTCATTAGGGTATTCTATGAAGATGCATTTCTCTGCTTTGGGTTTGAGCTCGCTAGGTGAAAAACCCATTTTCACATAAGCGTCGCAGCCCCAAACATTAAGAAATGACAGCTTAGGCTTCTGTCAAACCATAATTCTCACGGTGTCATCTCAACAGACTTAGATGGTGCCCTGTTTAAAGTGAATGGATTTGTCTTTAATGCATAACCCCATAACGATAGTGGTAAAACGATAAGAGGCATCATAGTACTCACTATATCCAATAGAGCACGACTACGACGTTCGAACACACCATCACACTATGGTGTTCCAGGAGGAGTGAGCTGTGAAACAATTTCCACATTGTCTAAAATTGCATACCAAACTCGTAACTTAGATATTCACCTCCATGATCGTATCATAGACATTTATCTTCTTGTCACGATGATCTTTAACTTCACTCTGAAACTCCTTGAACCTTTCAAACATTTCAGATTCGTGTTTCATTAAGTAAATATCCCCATATTTACTCAAATCATCAGTGAAGGTAAAGAAAAACAACGATATCCACGGTGTGTTTCAACACTCATTGGACCACATACATCAACATGTATTAATTCCAATAAGCCACTTGCCCGCTCCATCATATTGGATGACGGGGTCTCAGTCATCTTGTCCAAGAGGCATGGCTCGCATGTCTCAACCGATTCGAAATCGAGTGAGTCAAAAAAAAATCCATCATCATGGAGTTTCTTCATGCGATTTATACCAATATGACATTACGTGGCAGTGCCACAAGCATGTGGTACTATCATTATTAACTTTGTATCTTTTGGTACCAATGTTATGAATATGTGTACTACTACGATCATGATTCGATAAACCATTTCGAGTGGGTGCATGACCATTGAAGGCATTATCCATGTAAACAGAATAACCATTATTCTCTAACTTATATGAATAACCGTATCGCACTAATCATGATCTAATCACGTTCATGCTCAACGCAAACACCAAATAACATTTATTTAGGTCTATCACAAATCCTGAAGGTAGAGAGAGCGTGCGATGGTGATCACATCAATCTTGGAAATACTTCCAGCACACATCGTCACCTTTCACCTAGCTAGTCTCCATTTACTCCGTAGCTTTTATTTCGAGTTGCTAACACTTAGCAACCGAACCGGTATCCAATACCCAGGTGCTACTAGGAGTACCAGCAAGGTACACATCACTAACACGTATATCAAATATACTTCCATCGACATTACCAGCCTTCTTATCTACCAAGCATCTAGGGTTTTTTTCGCTTCAGCGAACATTCTCCTCATAACAGAAGCACTTAGTCTCGGGTTCGGGCTCAACCCTGGGTTTCTTCACTAGAGCAACAACTGGCTTGCCATTCCTGAAGTTTTCCGTTCTTGCCCTTGCCCCTTTTGAAACTAGTGGTTTCACTTAACCATCAACACTTGATGCTCCTTCTTGATTTCTACCTTCGTGGTGTCAAACATCACGAACAACTCAGGGATCATCTTATCCATCCCTGGCATGTTAGAGTTCATCACGAAGCTCTAGTAGCTTGGTGGCAGTGACTTGGAGAACTGCATTAATCACTATCTCATCTGGAAGATTAACTCCCACTTGATTCAAGTGATTGTAGCACCCAGACAATCTGAGCACACGCTCAGCGATTGAGCTATTCTCCTTTATCTTGCAGACAAAGAATCTTGTTGGAGGTCTCATACCTCTCAACATAGGCACGAGCCTGAGATCACAATCTCAGCTCCTAGAACATCTCATATGTTCCGTGACGTTCAAAACGTTTTGGAGCCTCAATTCTAAGCCGTAATGCATGACGCATTGAACTATCACGTAGTCACCAAAAAGTGCCTGTCATATGTTCACAACATCTACAAACAACGCTTGAGGGAGTGATGCAGTTAGCGGTACATAAAAAACATAAGCTTTCTGTGCAACAATGAGGACAATCCTCAGATCACGGACCCAGTCCGCATTATTGCTACCATCAACTTTCAACTTACTTTTCTCTAGGATTGTATCAATAAAACTAGGGAGCTACAGCGTGCACTATCTACGACATAATTTGCAAGGACATTTTTAGACTAAGTTCATGATAATTAAGTTCATTTAATCAAATTATTAATGAACTCCCACTTAGATAGACATCTCTCTAGTCTTCCAAGTGATACATGATCCATGTCAACTAGCCCGTGTCCGATCATCACGTGAGACGGACTAGTCATCCATGGTGAACATCTCTATGTTGATCGTATCTTCTATACGACTCATGTTCGACCTTTCGGTCCTCCGTGTTCCGAGGCCATGTCTGTACATGCTAGGCTCGTCAAGTCAACCTAAGTGTTTCGCATGTGTAAATCTGGCTTACACCCGTTGTATGCGAACGTTAGAACCTATCACACCCGATCATCACGTGGTGCTTCGGAACGACGATCCTTAGCAACGGTGCACAGTTAGGGTGAACACCTTTCTTGAAATTTTATTGAGAGATCATCTTATTTACTACCGTCGTTCTATGCAAATAAGATGTAAACATGATAAACATCACATGCAATCAATATAGTGACATGATATGGCCAATATCATCTTGCTCCTTTGATCTCCATCTTCGGGGCACCATGATCATCACTGTCACCGGCACGACACCATGATCTCCATCATCATGATCTCCATCATTGTGTCTTCATGAAGTTGTCTCGCCAAATATTACTTCTACTACTACAGCTAACGTTTAGCAATAAAGTAAAGTAATTACATGGCGTTTATGATTGACACGCAGGTCATACAATAGTATAAGACAACTCCTATGGCTCCTGCCGGTTGTCATAGTCATCGACGTGCAAGTCGTGAACCCTATTACAAGAACATGATCAATCTCATACATCACAATGCATCACATCACATCCTTTTGGCCATATCACATCACACGGCATATGCTGCAAAAACAAGTTAGACGTCCTCTAATTTGTAGTTGCAAGTTTTTACGTGGTTGCTATAGGTTTCTAGCAAGAACGTTTCTTACCTACGTCAAAACCACAACGTGATATGCCAATTGCTATTTACCCTTCATAAGGACCCTTTTCATCGAATCCAATCCGACTAAGGTGGGAGAGACAGACACCCGCTAGCCACCTTATGCAACTAGTGCATGTCAGGCGGTGGAACCGGTCTCACGTAAGCGTACGTGTAAGGTTGGTCCGGGCCGCTTCATCCCACAATACCGTAGAATCAAGATAAGACTAGTAACGGCAAGCATATTAACAAAATCGACGCCCACAACTGCTTTGTGTTCTACTCGTGCATAGATTCTACGCATAGACCTAGCTCTGATGCCACTGTTGGGAGACGTAGTAGTAAATCAAAAATTTTCCTACGTGTCACCAAGATCTATCTATGGAGAAACCAGCAAACGAGTGGGGAGAGATTGGATCTTCATACCTTTGAAGATCGCTAAGCGGAAGCGTTACAAGAACGCGGTTGATGGAGTCGTACTCGCAGCGATTCAGATCGCGGTAGATCCGATCAAGTGCCGAACGGACGGCACCTCCGCGTTCAACACACGTGCAGCCCGGTGACGTCTCCTACGCCTTGATCCAGCAAGGAGGAAGGAGAGGTTGGGGAAGAGCTCCAGCAGCAGCACGACGGCGTGGTGGTGGTGGAGTAGCAAGGTATCCCGGCAGGGCTTCGCCTAAGCACTGCGGAGGAGGAAGAAGCAGAATAGGGCTGCAGCGAGAGAGAAAGAGTTCGTCGTCTCAAACCTGCCCAAACCCTTGCATATATATAGGAGGAAGGAGAGGGAGGGCTGGCTTGGCCCCTCCTCCAAGGAGGAGGGATTCGGCCGAAGTGGGGGGAGAGTCCTCCTCCCACACGGGAGGTGGACCCCCCCCCTTTTAAATCCCTTTTGCCTCTATCTCCAGATCCCTGGCGCATGGGCCCTTTCTAGAAGGTATTGGCTGGCCCAATATGGGCTGGCACACCTCCTCTAAGGGCCCATGAGGTCCTTTGGTCGTCACCCCCTCCCGGGGGTCCTCCGGCACCCTCCCGGCACTCCCGGTACAATACCGATGAGCCCGAAAACTTTCCGGTGACCAAAACTGGACTTCCTATATATCAATATTTACCTCCGGACCATTCCGGAGCTCCTCGTGACGTCCGGGATCTCATCCGGGACTCCGAACAACCTTCGGTAATCATGTATACCTTTTCCCTATAACCCTAGCGTCATCGAACCTTAAGTGTGTAGACCCTACGGGTTCGGGAGACACGTAGACATGACCGAGACACCTCTCCGGACAATAACCAACAGCGGGATCTGGATACCCATGTTGGCTCCCACGTACTCCACGATGATCTCATCGGATGAACCACGATGTCAGGGATTCAATCAATCCCGTATACAATTCCCTTTGTCTATCGGTATGGTACTTGCCCGAGATTCGATCGTCGGTATCCGCATACCTTGTTCAATCTTGTTACTGGCAAGTCTCTTTACTCGTTCCGTAATACATCATCCCGTGACTAACTCCTTAGTCACATTGAGCTCATAATGATGATGTCTTACCGAGTGGGCCCAGAGATACCTCTCCGTCACACGGAGTGACAAATCCCAGTCTCGATTCGTGTCAACCCAACAGACACTTTCGGAGATACCCGTAGCATACCTTTATAGCCACCCAGTTACGTTGTGACGTTTGGCACACCCAAAGCATTCCTACGGTATCCGGGAGTTACACAATCTCATGGTCTAAGGAAATGATACTTGACATTGAAAAGCTTTAGCAAACGAACTACACGATCTTGTGCTATGCTTAGGATTGAGTCTTGTCCATCACATCATTCTCCTAATGATGTGATCCCGTTATCAACGACATCCAATGTCCATGGTCATGAAACCGAGACCATCTATTGATCAACGAGCTAGCCAACTAGAGGCTCACTAGGGACACGTTGTGGTCTATGTATTCACACATGTATTACGGTTTCCGGTTAACACAATTATAGCATGAACAATAGACAATTATCATGAACAAGGAAATACAATAATAACCATTTTATTATTGCCTCTAGGGCTTATTTCCAACACGACTAACGTTTTGGGGTTATGCATTAGAGAAAACTACATTCACTTTAAATAGGGCACCATCTAAATCCGTTTAGATGACACCATATGGTTTGGCAGAAACCCGAGCTGTCATTTCTTAATGTTTGGGGCTGTGATGCTTATGTGAAAAGGGTTTTCACCTAATGAGCTCGAACCCAAAGCAGACAAATGCATCTTCATAGAATACCCTAAGAACAGCTGGGTATACCTTCTATCTCAGATCCGAGCACAAAGTGTTTGTTGCTAAAACGGGTCCTTTCTCGAGAAAGAGTTCCTCTCGAAAGAACTGAGTGGGAGGAAGATAGAACTTGATGATGTTGTTGAACCTTTGTTCAACCAGAGAGTAGCGCAGCGCATAAAGATGTTTCTATGGAGCCTGCGTTAGTTGAGGAGGAAGTTAATGATGATGATCATGAAGCTTCAGATCAAGTTACTATCGAACCTCGTAGGTCGACAAGGACGCGTACTACTCCTGAGTGGTACGACAACCCTGTCTTAGAGGTCATGTTGTTGGACAACGATGAACCTACGAGCTATGGAGAAGCGATGATGGGCCCGGATTCCGACAAATGTATAGAGGCCATGAAATCCGAGAAAGGATCCATGTATGAAAACCAACTATAGACTTTGGTAGACTTTCTCGTTGGACGATTGGTCGTCGAGTATGAATGGACCTTTAAGATGAAGACAGACGTTGATGGTAAATGTCACCATTTATAAAGCTCGACTTGTCGCAAAGAAGTTTCTTACAAGTTCAAGGAGTTGACTACGATGAGACTTTCTCACTCATAGCGATGCTAAATTCTGTTGGAATTATGTTAGCAGTTGCTGCATTTTTCAATTATGAAATCTGGCAGATGGATGTCAAAACATCGTTTCCTTAACAGTTTACTTGAGGAAAGGTTGTATGTGATACAACTAGAAGGTTTTGTCAATCCTAAGGATGCTAAAAGGTGTGCGAGCTCCAGCAATCCTTCTATAGGCTGGAGCAAGCATCTCGAAGTTGGAATATACGCTTTGATGAGGTGATCAAAGTTTTTGAGTCTATACAAAGTTTATGAGAAACTTGTATTTACAATAAAGTGAGTGGGAGCACTATAGAGTTTCTGATAAGCATATGTGGATGACATATTGTTGATCAGAAATGATATAGAATTTCTAGAAAGCATAAACGGTTGTTTGAAAAGAGTTTTTCAAAGGAAGACCTGGATAAAACTACCTAATTGTTGAGCATCAAGATCGATAGAAATATATCAAGATGCTTGATGAGACTTTCAATGAGTACATACCTTGACAAGATTTTGAAAGAGTTCAAAATGGATCAGTCAGAGAAAGAGTTCTTGCCTGATTTGTAAGGTGTGAAGTTGAGTAAGACTCAAAGCTCGACCACGGCAAAAGAAAGAGTAAGGACGAAGGTCGTCCCCTATGCTTTATCCATAGGCTCTATATAGTAGTCCATGCTGTGTACCGCGCTTGTGTGTGCCTTGCCATGAGTCTATCAAGGGGTACAAGAGTGATCCAGGAGTGGATCACTGGACAGCGGTCAAGATTATCCTTAGTAACTAAAAGACTAAGGAAATGTTTCTTGATTATGGAGGTGATAAAGAGTTCATCATAAAGAGTTACATCGATGCAAGCTTTAACACCAATCCGGATGACTCTTAGTAGCAATCCGGATACATATAGTGGAGCAGCCATTTGGAATAGCTCCAAGTGTGGTGTGGTAGCAGTGTCTACAATATGACATAAAGATTTGCAAAGTACACACGGATCTGAATGTCGCAGACCCGTTGACTAAAAGACCTCTCTCACATGCGAAGCATGATCGAGCCCCAGAACTCATTGGGTGTTAGATTCATAACAATGCAAATCACATGGTGATGTGAACTAGATTATTGACTCTAGTGCAAGTGGGAGACTGTTGGAAAGATGCCCTAGAGGCAATAATAAATTGGTTATTATCATATTTCCTTGTTCATGATAATCGTTTATTATCCATGCTATAATTGTATTGATCGGAAACACAGATACATGTGTGGATACATAGACAACACCATGTCCCTAGTATGCCTATAATAGACTAGCTCGTTGATCAAAGATGGCTATGGATTCCTAGTCATGGACATGAGATGTCATTTGATAATGGGATCACATCATTAGGAGAATGATGTGATGGACAAGACCTAAACTACAAACGTAGCATGTGATCGTGTCAGTTTATTGCTACTGTTTTCTGCATGTCAAATATTTGTTCATATGACCATGAGATCATGCAACTCACTGACACCGGAGGAGTACCTTGTGTGTATAAAATGTCGCAACGTAACTGGGTGACTATAAAGGTGCTCTACAGGTATCTTCGAGGGTGTCTGTTGGGTTGGCATGGATCAAGACTGGGATTTGTTACTCCGTGTGACGGAGAGGTATCTTAGGGCCCACTCGGTAATACAACATCACAATAAGCCTTGCAAGCATTCTGACTAAGTGTTAGCCACGGGATATTGTATTACGGAACGAGTAAAGAGACTTGCTGGTAACGAGGTTGAACTAGGTATGAAGATGCCGACGATCGAATCTCGGGCAAGTAACATATCGAAGAACAAAGGGAACAACATACGGGATTAACTGAATCCTTGACATAGAGGTTCGACCGATAAAGATCTTCGTAGAATATGTAGGAACCAATATTGGCATCCAGGTCCCGCTATTTGTTATTGACCGTAGAGGTGTCTCGGTCATGTCTTCATAGTTCTCGAACCCGCAGGGTCTGCACACATAAGGTTCGGTGATGTTTCGATAGTATAGAGTTATGTATGGTGGTGACCGAAGGTTGTTCGGAGTCTCGGATGAGGTCCTGGACATCCTGAGGAGCTCCGAAATGGTCCGGAGGTAAAGATTGATATATGGGATAATAGTGTTTGGTCTCCGGAAGGGTTCCGGAATTCACCGGAAATAGTTTCGGATGTTTCCCGAAATGTTCGGGGTACAAGAACACTTTATTTGGGCCAAGGGGTAAATCCCATGAGGCTTTAGGAAGGTGCAAAAGCTGTTTTGTGGAGGCCAGGGGCCAAACGCCAGGGACCCTAGCGTCTGGGGCCAGACGCCGAGGACCCTGGTGTCTGGTCCTGGAGTCTGAGGAGGACTCTTGCCTTGCGGGCAAACTGACCTTGAGGAGGATTTTTCTCCAAGTTTTGACCCCAAGGCTCATCATATAAATAAAGGGGAAGGGCTAGCACTTGGAACACATGAAGAAACCCTAAGCCACATGCCACCTCTCCTCTAGTTCGTAGTTTATCCTCTTGATCGGTTTCAGCGGTGCTTAGGCGAAGCCCTGCTGGAATTGCTCCACCACCATCGCCGCAACACCGTCGCGCTGCTAGAGAACTCGTATACCTCTGCGCTCCCTCTTGCTAGATCAAGAAGGCAGAGATCGTCATCGAGCTGTATGTGTGCTGAACGCGGAGGTGTCGTCCATTCAGTGCTAGATCGGAAGGACCGTGATCAAGATTGCGAGACGATTAGTGATTGGATTGTGGGACGGATCATGGTTGAATCGCGGGACGGATCGTGATGGGATCACAGGACGCTCGGCGATTTGGATCGCGAAGATGTTCGACTACATCAACCGTGTTTCTTAATGATTCCCGCTTAGCGATCTACAAGGGTATGTAGATCCACTCTCCCTCTCGTAGATGCTCATCACCATGGATTGATCTTGCGTGTGCATAGGAAATTTTTTGTTTCCCATGCAACGTTCCCCAACATCTTCAACTACCTTTGTCCTAAAGAATTCAACAAAATCAGCCGTCTTGAACACGCAAAAAAGATTTGGGATACTTTGGTTGATATGCACGAAGGAACTGAGTCAGTGAGAGAACCCAAGTTAGATGTTCTTCAAGGTCAACTTGACAAGTTCAAGATGAAGGATGGTGAAGGAGTCGTTGAAATGCACTCTAGGCTAGCTCTCATCACAAATGGGATTGCCGGCTTAGGAAGCGAAGAAATGACTGACAAGTTCATCATCAAGAAGATACTTTGAGGTTTGGATGATAGATATGACACCGTGTGCACATTGATCCAAATGATGCCCAACTACAAAGATCTCAAACCAACGGAAGTGATTGGTAGAATTGTTGCTCATGAGATGACACTCAAAGACAAGGAAGACCTTCATCACAAGTCTAGCGGTGCTTACAAAGCCACAAGTGATGCTCCCGCTACCTCAAGCGACAACCTTGTCACAAATTAAGAGATAAGCCTCATGGTCAAGAAATTTAACAAGTTCTACAAGAATAGAAGCAAAGATCGCAGCTCCAACTCAAGATATGAAGAGAAGCATTCGTCAAGTCGTGACCGAAACTGCTACAATTGTGGGAAGCCCGAACACTACTCAAATGAGTGCACGGCTCCCTACAAACGAAGAGAAGAGTCACCAAGAAGATGAAGCTCAAGAGACGAATCACCTTGAAGAGAGAGAAGGAGTAGAGGTGATCGTTATGAACAAAGGCCCTCAAGGAGAAGGAGGAACTCGGAGAAGAAGGACAAGCACACCAAGAGCTACTCAAGAAGAAAGCATCAAGCTCATGTTGGTGAATGGATTTCCGGCTCCGACTCCGACAACCACTCCGAGAGAAGCTATGACTCCAACTCCGACTATAGTCAAGATGATGGTGTTGCCGGAATTGCACTAGTGACAACCAACTCCTATGATCTATTTGATTCAGCAAATGAAGGAGGTGGAAGTTGCTTCATGGCTAAATCCCCCAAGGTATCACACCTCGAATATCTTGATTTTGATAGTGATGAAGATGATTTGCTTTACGATGATGACTTGCTATGTGACAAACTAGTGATCATAATGAACTTGATATTTCTCATACTAGTCAAGATAAGTCAATTTATGATGATAAGATGAAAATAGAAGAACTAACTAAAGAACTCAACACTCTTAAGTTAGCTCATGATTCTACTCTTGAAGATCATAGAGAGCTTGTAAGAACTCATGAGAAGCTACGCTTCGAGAAGCTCAATTTGGAGCAAGAACATGAATTTCTTAAAGCTATCAATGACAATCTCCAAAAGAAGACTTCATATTATATTTCCAAATAACTACTCTTGTCTACATTCATGCCACAAGTCAAATCTAAGCAAACTAGTAACAAAGGAAAGAAAGGTTCTTCATCTAGTAGCAACAATAAAAATGCTAAACCCAATGATGTTTCTCCTAGTAGTTCTATTGATTCCACTAATGATGATTCTCTTAGCCAAGTTACACTTGAGCAACAAAATGCTTTATTGAAAGGAATTATAGAGAAAGGTATCCACAAGAGTCTTGAAGGGTACAAACAATTTGATGAGATTGTACACAAGCACGGAGGATACCGGAATAATCATGGTGTTGGCTACTTCAACGCTAATGGAGTTGAATGAGAAGAAGGTCAATATCCCCCAAGTTTATTCCTCAAAAGGAGAAGTATGAAAATACTCTTCCCAATAGGACAAACACTCAAGATGACCTTCCTCCACAAGAAACCAAGCTCAAGGGCAGGAACAAGCTCCAAGAGGACTTTGACTCTTACGAAGATGAACCCCAAGCTTTGGTGAAGTGGGTTCCCAAGGCTACTACAAGCTCAACTTCTACAAGTGCTACTTCAACACCAAGGATCCCCATCAACTTGATGTGGATTCCCAAGAAGAACTAGAGAGTTCTTGAGGGGTGACTCTTCCAATGAAATTCACTCACATTCATTATTGGCAAGATCTATTTGCAATCAACATCAACCCTATGCAATAGTTCAAGGAGTCACACATTCCCTCAAAGGTAAGCAAGGGACAAGGTAATCAACAAATCAATGGACATCATCACACATGCTTTGAACTCCATGTACATAGATATCCTTGTATTTGTCTCTTTTGTGTTGGGACTAACCCATGTAGGTGAGAAGAGTAAGAAAGAACAAGGATGCTCCCAACTCTTAGTGATCTTCATCAACCTTGAGCACCCACCACTACCTCACCAACATGAAGTCTTCATTGACAAAACCCAAGGTTAGTTTATCCCTCTTATGGGGGGATGTCACATCAAGGGGGAGCTTTACTCTAAGACTTGAGTCAAAGCATATCTTTGTAGGTGATAACATTAGATGCTTTATGTAAAAGTGGTAACCCTACTTGTGCTTAAACGATGAGTATGACCTATGATCAAGTACTCTTACTTGGCTCCTAAGTCAAATACTCATATATATATATGACTCCGTCATTGCCCAAGTTAGGATATTAATGAGCTCCTAACATGAACAATTAGAGGACGCCTAACTTGTTTTTGCAGGGTATGTTATGATGTGATATGGCCAATTACATAATGAGATATATGTGATGTATGAGATGATCATGTTTTGTATAGAATATCACGACTTGCATGTCGATGAGTACGACAACCGGCAGGAGCCATAGGGTTGTCTTTAATTATTGTATGGCATGTCAATCATTAAGCTCCATGTAATGCTTTACTTTATCGCTAAACAATAGCAATAGTAGTAGAAGCATGATGGGCGTGACAACCCCAATGGCGACACATTGATGGAGATCAAGATGATGGAGATCATGGTGTCGTGCCGGTGACGATGGAGATCATGTCGGTGCTTTCAAGATGGAGATCAAAAGCACAAGTTCATGGCCATATCATGTCACTTATGATTTGCATGTGATGTTAATCCTTTTATGCACCTTGTTTTTGCTTAGGACGACGGTAGCATTATAAGGTGATCCCTCACTTAAATTTCAAGATGAATTGTGTTCTCCCCGAGTGTGCACCATTG
This sequence comes from Hordeum marinum, assembly GCA_022496015.1. Taxonomy (NCBI): domain Eukaryota; kingdom Viridiplantae; phylum Streptophyta; class Magnoliopsida; order Poales; family Poaceae; genus Hordeum; species Hordeum marinum. The sequence continues at coordinate 210,174,060 of CM039672.1, read as the reverse complement.
CGAAAGTTCGTCGTGTCGAGACACCACATGATGATCGGGTGTGATAGACTCTACGTTCACATACAATGGGTGCAAGCCAGTGTTGCACATGCAGAACACTCGGGTTAAACTTGACAAGCCTAGCATGTACAGACATGGCCTCAGAACGCAAGAGACCAAAAGGTCGAACATGAGTCATATAGTAGATATGATCAACATGATGATGTTCACCATTGAAACCACCTCAACTCACGTGATGATCGGACTTGAGTTGGTGAATTTGGATCATGTGACACTCAGATGACCCGAGGGATGTCAATTTGAGTGGGAGCTTTAGTAATTTGATTAACTAAACTCATTATCTTGAACAATAGTCTAAGTAACCTTTGCATATTTATGTTGTAGATCTATGGCTCGCGCAGTAGCACCCCTGAATTTTAATGCGTTCCTAGAGAAAGCTAAGTTGAAATATGATGGAAGTAACTTTGTTTACTAGGCCCGTAATCTGAGGATTATCCTCACGGCTTCCCAGAAATCATATGTCCTTGATGCACCGCTTGGTGACCAACCAAAAGACATGTCATCCGAAGACATTAAGAACGCTTGGGAGGCACGTTCTGGAGATTACTCAATAGTTCAGTGTGCAATATTGTATGGCTTAGAACCAGGACTTCAAAGACGTTTTGAACGTCACGGAGCATATGAGATGTTCCAGGAGTTGAAGATTATATTTCAGAAGAATGACCAGATCGAGAGGTATGAGACCTCTGATAAGTTCTATGCTTGCAAAATGGAGGAGAACGGGTCTATCAGTGAGCATATTCTCAGAATGTCTGGGTATTCGAATCGTCTAGCAGAGTTAGGAATTGCCCTTCCGCCAGAGGCAATCACTGACAGAGTTCTTCAATCATTGCCACCTAGTTACAAGAGCTTTGTGATGAACTATAACATGCATGGGATGAACAAGTCAGTCGCCGAGCTGTTTGCGATGCTAAAAGTCGCTGAGTCTGAAATCCAGAAAGAACATCAAGTGTTGATGGTCAATAAAACCACTAGTTTCAAAAAGAATGGCAAGGGCAAGAGAAAGAAGGGTAAAACCAAGAAGGATGGCAAAGCAGTTGCTACTCCTGTAAATAATCCCAAGCATGGACCGAAGCCAGAAACTGAGTGCTTTCATTGCAAGGGAACTGGTCACTGGAAGCGGAACTGCCCAAGTACCTAGCTGACAAGAAGGCGGCCAACGACAAACAAGGTATATATGATATACATGTTATTGATGTGTACCTTACTAGCTCTCGTTGTAGTGCCTGGATATTTGATACCGGTTCGGTTGCTCACATTTGCAACCCAAAACAGGAACTACGGAATAGACGAAGGCTGGCAAAGGATGAAGTGACAATGCACGTGGGAAATGGTTCCAAGGTTTATGTGATCGCCGTCGGCACGCTCTCTCTTCGATTACCATCGGGATTATTGATGAACTTGAATAATTGTTATTTAGTGCCTGCGTTAAGCATGAACATTATATCTGGATCTTATTTATTGCGAGACGGTTACTTATTTAAATTAGAGAATAAAGGTTGTTCTATTTATATGAGTAATATCTTTTATGGTCATGCACCCAATGTGAGGGGTTTATTCATATTGAATCTTGATAGTGATGACACACATGTTCATAACATTGATGCCAAAAGATGTAGAGTTGATAATGATAGTACCACTTTCTTGTGGCACTACCATTTAGGTCATATTGGTGTAAAACGCATGAGGAAGCTCCATGCTGATAGACTTTTGGAGTCACTTGATTTTGAATCACTTGACACATGTGAACCATGCCTCATGGGCAAGATGACTAAAACTCCGCTCTCTGGAACAATGGAACGGGCAAGTGACTTATTGGAAATCATACATACTGACGTGTGCGGTCCAATGAATGTTACAACGCGTGGTGGATATTGTTATTTTCTCACCTTCACTGATGACTTAAGTAGATATGGGTATATTTACTTAATGAAACACAAGTCTGAAACGTTTGAAAAGTTCAAGAAATTTCAGAGTGAAGTTGAGAATCATCGTAACAAGAAGATTAAATTCCTGCGATCTGATCGAGGAGGTGAATATCTGAGTTATGAGTTTGGCAGTCACTTAAGACAGTGTGGAATTGTTTCACAGTTGACACCGCCTGGAACACCACAACGTAATGGTGTGTCCGAACGTCGTAATCGAACCTTATTAGATATGGTGCGTTCTATGATGTCTCTTGCTGATTTGCCACTATCGTTTTGGGGTTATGCATTAGAGACAACTGCATTCACTTTAAATAGGGCACCATCGAAATCCGTTGAGACGACGCCATATGAACTATGGTTTGGCAAGAGGCCAAAGTTGTCATTTCTTAAAGTTCGGGGATGTGATGCTTATGTCAAAAAGCTTCAGCCTGAAAAGCTGGAACCCAAAGTGGATAAATGCGTCTTCATAGGATACTCGAAAGAGACAGTTGGGTATACCTTCTACCTCAGATCCAAAGGCAAAGTCTTTGTCACTAAGAACGGAACATTTCTTGAGAAAGAGTTTCTCTCGAAAGAATCGAGTGGGAGGAAAATAGAGCTTGATGAGGTTATTGAACCTTTACTTCAACCAGAAAGTAGCGCAGCGCAGAAAGATGTTTCTGTGGAACCTACGAAGGTTGAAGAGGAAGTTAATGATGATGATCATGAAGCTTCCGATCAAGCTACTACTGAACCTTGTAGGTCGACAAGGGCGCGTACTGCTCCTGAGTGGTACGGCAACCCTGTCTTGGAGGTCATGCTGTTGGACAACAATGAACCTATGAGCTATGGAGGAGCGGTGATGGGCCCGGATTCCGAGAAATGGTTAGAGGCCATAAAATCCGAGATGGGATCCATGCATGAAAACAAAGTATGGACTTTGGAAGTATTACCTGAAGGGCGAAAGGCTATTCAGAACAAATGGATCTTTAAGAAGAAGACAGACGTGGACGGTAATGTCACCATCTATAAAGCTCGACTTGTGGCAAAGGGTTTTTCACAAGTTCAAGGAGTTGACTACGATGAGACCTTCTCACCCGTAGTGACCCGGATGACTCTAAGTCACAAACCGGATACATATTTATTCTCAACGGGGGAGCGGTAAGCTGGTGCAGTTCCAAGCAAAGCGTGGTAGCCGATTCTACGTGCGAAGCGGAGTACATCGCAGCCTCAGAGGCGGCGAAGGAAGGTGTTTGGATGAAGCAGTTCATGACAGATCCCAGAGTAGTGCCTAGTGCACTGAATCCAATTAATCTGTTCTGTGACAACACCGGTGCCATTGCTCTGGCCAAGCAACCAAGGTTTCACAAGAGGACCAGACACATGAAGTGACGCTTCAACTCCATCCGCGATTACATCGAGGAGAAGGACATAAATATTTGCAAAGTGCACACAGATCTGAATGTTGTAGACCCATTGACTAAACCTCTTCCAAGGGCTAAACATGATCAACATCAGAACTGCATGGGTGTTCAATTCATTACAATGTAAATCACATAGTGATGTGAACTAGATTATTGACTCTAGTGCAAGTGGGAGACTGTTGGAAGTATGCCCTAGAGGCAATAAATAAAGTGTTTATTATTATATTTCCTTGTTCATGATAATTGTTTATTATCCATGCTATAATTGTATTGATTGGAAACACATTACATGCGTGGATAAATAGACAACACTTTGTCCCTAGTATGCCTCTAGTGAACTAGCTCGTTGACCATAGATGGTCAAGGTTTCCTAGCCATTGACATGTGATGTCATTTGATAACGGGATCACATCATTAGGAGAATAATGTGATGGACATGACCGAAACTACAAACGTAGCATATGATCGTGTGAGTTTATTGCTACTGTTTTCTACATGTCAAGTATATGTTCCTGTGGCCATGAGATCATGCAACTCACGAACACCGGAGGAGTGCCTTGTGTGTATCAAACGTCGCAACGTAACTGGATGACTATAAAGGTGCTCTACAAGTATGTCCGAGGGTGTCTGTTTGTAACAGCCCGGGACCGACGCTCTAGAAGATTCTAGAAGATTCCCCCTTTATTTCCATTCTCGACTGTGGTTCATTTGGTTGTTGCATTCATCATCGCATCATTCGCATCATTTGCACAGCATCGTCACTCGTTTTAAAAACTTGCATCCGTTCGTAGTTGCCGGTTCTCTCCGTTCTTGCCGTTGCCCATTTCGAGACCTACCACACACGCCCGCGCCCGCGGCATCGTGTTAAAAATGTTTTAAAAGGCGTGCTAAAAATATTCTTGGATTGGTGTTGAAACTTGGTGTGCGGTCTTGTTATATTGTAGGTAGGCCGCCTGCCAAATTTCGTCGCATTCCGAGTTCGTTTGATACCCCATTGGTCATCCGTAGCAGTGCGGTCATCGGTTATTCGTCAGACGTTTTCGGTTTTGCAAACTCCGTTGCCGGGCCACAATTCTTTTTCTCTTCCCCATAGCCCATCTGCGCAGACACTAGCCCACCTAGCCCTTCCTTCGTTCTTGGTCATCGAATCGTGATCGGACGGACAAGCTCCAACCCCAAGCCCCTAGTGCCTTCCCTATATATAACCCCATGGAGAGGTCTCTCACTCTCTCTAGGGTTTTCCCCATAGAAAATTGCAGCCACACCCCTAGAAAACCCCACCTGCTAGCTTCACCTCCCTCCAATCCCGCAGCCCTAGCCCCCAGCCAAATCAGGCCCTCAGATATGAAATCTCAGGCTAAGATTCATCCATTTTCCCACCTACCACACATGTCCGGCGGCCAACCCGAACGTGTCCGGCGACCACAGTGCATCCCCGAGCTCCCGCAGCCCGCAACCATCGGGGACGAGCAGCCCACCGGCCGGCCCTCGCCGGAGCCGCCACCGCCAGACGCCGCCGGAGTAGGGCCTCGTCTCTCCCTTCCTCTCCTTCCCTTCCCCTTCTCCTCTCCTCCGCAGCTCGCTGACCTCTCTGCCGCAGGTCCGCCGCCATGGCTTGAAGCTTCGCCGCCGGCTTTGCTCGCCGCCGGCGCCGCTGTCGCCGGATCCGGGGAGTCTCGGCCCGGATCCGCCCGATCTCGGCCTCCCCCGCGCCTGCCTGCGCCCGCCGGTGCCGCCCCTCGCCGTGGCCTGCGCCATGGCTGCCGCTGCCATCGGGAGGAGGAAGGCGCCGCCGCAGCCGCCGTTGACCGTCCGCTCCGCCTCGTGGGCCCGCGCTAAGGACGGCCCATCAGCCCCAAGCCGCTGTGAGCCCCGATGTCCTATCCTCCACCCTGGCCGATGCCTTGCTATGTTGCGCCCACTTCTTTTGGCCCATTCTGTTTTTTCCCTTCTTGCGAATTTATCTAATTAACGAGTGATTTTAAATTCAGAAAAAAAACTAATTTAAAAATATTCATAACTAATTAACCGTGCACCATATAAAAATATTTTTAATATGAGTAATGTGTAGAATTTCACGTAGATTATCAATATGCCAATTTCATCCTTGTTTAAAAAATATTTAACATGCCATTTTCTGCTATTTTGCATAATTGCCATATGTCGCATTGACATATTCATTTAACGTGCATCGGGATTTAATCCAACCATATATTAAAAAAAGTTCATATTATCGGCATCGCATTTTCATGCATGAAAAAAACCTGTTTATTGTAATAGTGGCATTTAACTTGCATTTATGATTGCTAGTAGGTGATTATGCCATGAACTTGCATAATTAATTGTGACTTATTTTCCCACATGAACCTATGCATATTATATATGTTCTCGGGGTAGAAAAATTCATATGATTTATCTGTGCATTTAGTTTTGTCATTTGAGAATTTTTGGTGCATGCCATTTTGCTGTGATGCCCTTTTGTTATTTTTGTGTGATTTAATACATGCATGATTTGAAATAAGTTTGAACATGAGATATGCCCTTTTATATGTGTCCTAGCCCCTGGACATTTTTCTTGTAATAGAAATGAATGTATAGGTGTTGTTTTTTTGTTGTCAACATGCTATAAAAAATACTGCTGTTTTGAGATGCTAAAATATTTCTAAGTCTGGAATCTGTAATATTTTGTTGTTGTCTTGCCATGTGTTTTGCTAGTGATCTAGAACTCCTTTGGGGTTGGTGTAATGGAGTTATTTGTAGTTGATATTGTCATCTAGCATGCTGTTAAGTTTCATGCCAAAATATGACATGTAGCATATAGTTTTACTGCTGTCAATATGCCTTCATGATAAAAACTGCACTGTCAAAACTGCTATTTTCACTAAGTCTGCAACTGTTTTCAAGTAGCCACCTTGTGAGCTTCCTACCATGTGATCCATGCATGTTTTGAATATGATATGTGAAGATGAAATGAAGTGTGTGTTATATGCTACGGCCCCATGCTTGGTTTGTGCATTTTAAGATCCTGTAGCTTGTTGTTTTCATGTGCGTAAAATGCTAAGTTGCTGTTTTGGGCATATTTCGACTATTACTTGTGTTGGTTGTAATTGTTAAACCGTAGCTCCGTTTTGAACATGTTGCATATGGAACTGGCTTAGAATCTCATGTAGTTTCATAATAACTTGCTGCATTCATGATTTGAAATGTTTGCGATTGTATTTTCCATGCATTTGCATTGATGACATGTGCATCTTGTGTTGTTCATATCTTTTAGACCGTAGCTCCGTTTGAGATGTTCTATATATGTAAATCGACTAGAATGACGTGTAGAATCACATGGTATACTTTATTCTGTTGTTTAAAAAATATAAAATATGGTTAGTTCAGATCTGGACCAATTTCGAAATTAACATATGGGGTCATTTCGGAAATACTATAAGTTGTTTCCGACCTCATTTAAAATGCCTAGATAGATAGTTTACTTATGCTTCACCTCTTGCCATGTTTAACAACATTTAATATTGCTGTATACCTAACAAAAGTGAACTAAATAATTCGAACGTGGAGTTTCGTCAATATGCAACTCGTTGCATATTGAGCTTCATTTTAATGGGTAGTAGTGGTTTGATGTGAATTGTCATGCCTTACATAATTAAATCGGACATGCATCATATTTGTTTGCGCATCGTGTCATGCATATGTTGTGGTGTATTTTGTGTTGATTGTTTGTTTCGGATTGCTTCTTCTCGATAGAGTTTCGAAAGCGTTCGGAGTGTGAGGATCCGTTCGACTACGTTGGCTCGTCTTCTTCATGGACTCGTTCTTCTTCCGAGCGAGATCTCAAGCAAGATGACACATTTCCCTGGATACCACTACTATCATTGTTATGCTAGTTGTCTCGGTTTTATCGTTATGTCACGCTACCTACCACTTGTTTGTCAAGTGTAACATCCCAAAATTCCATTTTTGGAATGTTATGAAATATAGCTATGCATCACCATCATCATTGCTTGAATATATGAATTTGTTGAAATGCTTCTTCTGACTTTCTAAAAGTCCCTTTCTATTTTCTCTAAGTTGCTTTCACCTATTTGAAAACCTTGGTAAAAGTTCAAAATAAGAGGGAGGAGCATGACACTCCACACCAGGGACTTCTTCGTGATTTATTTGAGCAATTAAAACCAGGGGTTATTTTTCAAAATATTTGCAAAAGGTTCCAAATAGGCAATTTCTGAAAAAAAATAAAATTATTCAAATGACAGAATAAAAATGTTCAATAAATGGCATTTATTATTCTGTTAACTTTGATATATACTTTTCCTATATTTGGAACTTAATCGAAGGCATTAAAAGGTTTTTACTGCACTGATATTTGAAAAAAGGGAAATCATTTAAAGCCTTAACGACCCGGTCGGCCCAATCTGCATTTAACCCCTCCCAACTTTCCTTTTTATCGGCCACCGACGCCTCTGCCACGCTCCTCACCCTCGCTGACAGTGGAGCCCACCCGACCGTTCGCTGCAATCACGCGGTCGCCATCTTCCTCGCGCGCGCCGCCGTCGCCGGAGATCGCGCGCTTGCCGGATCTCACTCCTCCTTCCTTCTCTCGTCCCACCCCCGGCCCTATAAGTAGCCGGCCACCTCCGCGCTCCATTCCCCCCGAACCCCTCTCACCCCTGCGCCAGAACGCCCCACACCACCTCGCCGGACTTCGGTCAACGGCCGCACCTCTCCAAGCACCCGTGCGACGCCTCCCTTGTCCCCTCGCCCGTCCGACGCCACCAGAGCACGTCGGAGACCCGCCGTTGTCGTTTGAAGCTCTTCGACAACCTCCTCGACCACCGGAGCAACCTCCTCGATCAGCTTCGACAACCGGCCACCGCCATCCTCGCCGGAGATCTCCTCCCCCTGTAAGTCGCCGGATCCTCTCTGGACCGTCGGATCTATAGAGAACGACCCAGATTAGATCTAATTTAAACGCGAACCGTTTTTCTCTATGGATCGGCCACCGCTCGTTAGACACCCAGCGCTCACGCTAGCAGCCAATAGGAAGTTTCCACATAGCCTCGATTGTCCGTTAGTTTTATTTTATTTTCTGTTTTGTTTTTAGAAAACAAATTGCTTTCTGATTTTGTTTTGATTATATATTTTAAACTATTTAGTGTTTTTAGTTAATTATTTTTGAATTAGGTCACATATTTCATGTAGTTTCACCCTGTAGTCTTAGATTTTAAAATTGACCTCTAAAATTTGAATTTAATCAAATTTGCTCAAACTACTCAAATCTGAATAACTAGAGTTTAAAAATAGATTTTTTGCATGAATCTTTTTGCTACTGCTTGGTATTAGTTAGGACTGTCATCATGTTTAGTTTGAAGATTTTTTAAGATAAATTTATTTAGTGTTTTAGCTATAAACAGAATCTGTCTAGTATTTATATAGTTTAGTTAGTTTGAATTTTAGTTAGTTTAAATCTGGGTTAGTTATATTTTGTTTTAGTAGGTTCTGTTGTTTCAAATTTAGGTGATTTACTTGCTGTCAATAAAATGTAATTTGCTTAGTTTATTTCTATATTGTTATAGGAACTCTACTCCTTTTCAACTAGGTATAACTTGATTAAAACAAACTAGTTAGTAATAGTTTTTTAACAAGGTTTTAAATAATTAAATAATGTTTTCTAAGAAACGTTTTTAGTAAATTCCTTTCTGTTAAGATAGTGTTATGTTAATAAAATAATAAGTTTAGTTTTACTCTTTTGCTAGAAAACCCTAGCCCACTTCATGTAGTAGTGTTTATCAAAACTTTTAAAACCCTACTAAGATTTTCTTCTTAACAAAACTTTAAATGGATTTAATTCTGTTTAATTAAAATATTTCTATTGTTCTTTTCTGTCAACTATGGTTTTGTTAATACTAATAGTTCTATTTGTTAGTAGTAGTTCACCCATCATCTTTTTAGAAAACAAAACTATGTGTTGATTTCTTTTCTTGTGATTGTGCCCTGTTTTGTCTTGAGTGATTCTAGTTCATTCCTGATTTTGTGAGTTACAATTTTTGTGGTATACCTATTGAGTGCTCTTTTTTGATTCGTTAGACCATCCGGAGTGCGAGGCTTGTTACCTAGAGTCCCTCGAGTACGAAGATCGTCAATCAGGCAAGTCACTTTGACCATGTATACCTATGTTTTATTGCATTAGTTCTTCCATCACCCAATTGCATGCAAAGTAGGTAAATTGGAAACTTGGTTACTTCTTGTAGTATCATGTGGTAGGTACCCCTCACCCTTTGACACATTGGCCCCGGGAAAAACGTTCTTTTACATTTTGCTATGCTATTATTAGACGGGGTTGGTTGTGTGATTCATGAGAGTTGAGAGAGTTAATAATTTCAAGACCTACATGATGATCAAGTCTTCAAGACTTCAAGTTCTCAACTTACCTCTGGGTGGATGATGGTTGAACGGCGCCCTGGAGAAACCAGTGGTTAGCCTAGATGATGCTGGAGATGTGCCAGTATTCATGTGGAAAGGTCCACCCAGGCACGAAGAGATGGATGGATGCTTCAAGACCCAAGGCTTACCTGCACAGCCACAAGTCATTATGGGTTCTAGCTTGGTTGGATATCGTGGTGACCCTGGACAGGCGGTGCTACGAGATGTAGAAGAACGGTAGGAAAGGATGGGCACCGATAGAGTCGCAGGGAAACCCTTTAGAAGACCATGTTTTGGTCATCCGTTTCTCAAACACGCTGAAGTGCGAGAAATCAAACGGAGGCGACCAAATCTTCTGGGGAACGTGTGCAAAACTCTGCAGAGTACCCAAACCTAATCGATTAGCCGTGTCCACGGTCATGGACAGTTTGAGCCAAAGGAACTGAAACTATCTGGAACTCTCAACACAACTAATTATATTGATGTGGGTTATTAATGACAACTTGGGTATGAGAATTGGTTGGTGGAACCATCTCATTAATCAACCAACATTGTAGTAATTATGCCTTTGCCCTCTCTTGTTGTAGGAAAAACATTGGCTTTATGCAAAAACTTACTACCCCACCTGCCATATTTTGCATATAGAACTAGATGATTACTTTACCCCCTCTCTTGTGACTTTGCCGGCATATTCAATATGCTGACCTATACGGCTGCAACGCACCATGTTGCAGAGTACTTTTCTAACTAGGAGTGAGGATACGCTCTACGCTCGGTGAGATGCCCTTGGAGTCAGATGGACTCATCTACCTTCGATGCTTCCGCAAGATTTAGTTATTCTCATGAGTTGGCCTTCAGCCACTTTATTGTAATCTTTATTGTAATAAAGGACTTGATATGAGATTTCGATTAATTTAAGCTGTGTGATTTCCCTTTGATATATACATTGATGTACCGTGTGAGTACCAGCATGATCTTGGGATGGTACAGAAACACTGGAGATTCGATCTTTTAGGTCGGGTCGCTACAGAAATGGTATCAGAGCACACGCTGACCGTAGGACGTAACCTCTAGGATTGGAAAATCCTTAGGATTTATTCGCTATTTTGTCTTTAAAATTCTTATACTCTCATCTACTCATTTCTGACTTCCCTCCGATTAATTCAAAATTTATAGATGGCCACCTTCATCCGAGTTTTGATCACGGAGTTTTGCCAGCCTGATGCAACGATGCCCTTTGGCAAGGAGCTGATGAGGCTCGTCAGGGACGTGAGGATTGCCTTGCCGAGCATCACCGGGACTCCTATCATGTCTTTCCCACAAGACGGACACTACAGGATTGAGGTGCACATTCCAGGGAAGACCTTTGGGAATCGGAAGGAACCCATCGACTTCAAGTTTGTGGCACCCAACTGGATACTTGGAAGAGACATGGCCATTCATCATGCCCTTGGACGTATTTAGGAGGAATACAGAGGTGGAACCATTTCACCAGGACTCAGCGTGGTTTGTCGCAGGGATGCCAATAGAAACATCATAACCACTCCCACTGAAGACACCACCATTTCCTATATCTAGACTTTGGAGAGGCACATCAGGACCTTAGAGCTTTGGGTACGTGCCGACACGAAGACGATCAAGAGGCTGATGAACCGTGAGATTGACCTCGAAGCTGACTTACGGGAAGCCGAGTACAAGCATGAGTATGAGGTGAAGGATTTCTTAGAGAGGATCGACAAGCTTAACACTCGTATCGCAAGTCTGGAGGCACAGATGGATATGGGTGAAAATCTTCATCCCGAGGGAGACATGGCTCCTTTGATCAGCAACGATGATGACTATGAGGAAAGCACCACTGGAGGAGGCTCAGTCACCATGTACTTTTGAGGAAAACTTTAGTTATGCCCCCATGTATCTTCATTTCCGTTGTTAAAGCATAGGACGATGTTTAGTTTGAATGGAGATTTGTATCTCGATGTTTGACTTTGAGTTGAATAAATGAATGAGTGTTTGGTGTGATATGTTTGTTGCATTGCATATGGGTAGTGAACTTCCCTTTTAGGTCATTGTTCTATTCTAATTCTCACCCCTCTAAAAACAGCAAGATGCCTCCATGACGTGAGCTCGACTTCACTTTCCCACCAGAGCTCACCCAACTTCTTCAGCAGCAGAACACCCTGATGCAACTGTTGATTCAGAATCAGACCAACAACCACCCTCCACCACAAGGCGACAACCTCACCCATTTTCTGAGACTGAATCCCCCAACCTTCTCCAGCAGCACCGAGTCCATTGTGGCAGATGATTGGCTCCGCAAGATGGAGAGGGAACTCGTCACCGCTGGATGTACTGACGCTGAGAAGGTGCGCTTTGCCGCACATCAACTTGAAGGACCAGCAACTTCATGGTGGGAGAACTACACCACCGCACACCCTATTGCTGATGTGACTTGGGAGCAGTTCAAGCAAGCTTTCTGCACCGCACATGTCTCAGCTGGAGCCATGAGTCTGAAGAAGCGTGAGTTTCGCAACTTACACCAGGGGAACCGTTCCGTGGCCCAGTACGTGGACGACTTCAGCATGTTGGCCCGTTATGCACCAGGGGATGTGGCCGATGATGCAGCCAAGCAAGAAAAGTTCTTGGAAGGACTCAATGATGAGTTGACTGTGCAACTGATGGTTGCTACCTTCAGCAACTACCAGGAGCTGGTAGACAAGGCCCTCATCTTGGAGGAAAAGCAACAGCAAATTGAGAACCGCAAGAGGAAGTATGCACATGGGAAGTCTACCTCTGGAGCTCATCAGAAGCCCCGCTACTCCCCGTACTCAGGACATACCGGATCAGGGACCGGTAAGTATGGAGGACACACTCATCCAGTGCACAACCATGGAGGCCATCACCATGGAGGAATGGGAATAATCGTCCCAACAATGGCAGCTTCAAGAATGGAAGTGGGAATGGCAACCAACACCGTCCCGCTCCAGCTCAGAAGGATCTGAACCACATCACCTGTTTCAAGTGTCAGAAGACAGGGCACTATGCTACTGAGTGGCCCCAGAGCAAGCAGGGAAATGGAAATGGCAACAACAACGGCAACTCAACAACTAAGAAGCCCAACCCTTTTCCTCGTGCTCAGGTGAACCTCCTCGATGTGGAAGAAGTCTATGATCAGCCCAAGACTGTGGTTGGTAAGTTTTTATTACATTCACGTCCAGTTATGGTACTTTTTGATTCTGGTGCAACTCATTCATTCATATCAAGGGTAGTTGTGGACAAGTATGGTTTACCCACCAGAACCCTTAGCCAGCCCATTAAAGTAAATTCCCCAGGAGGAGTGATGACGGTAGGAATAGGATGCCACGCCGTGAAACTTCACATAGGAAACCATGTTTTTTCTACCGACCTCATTGTCTTAGAATCCCAGGGATTTGATGTAATCCTAGGCATGGATTGGATGACCAAGTATGAAGGAAACCTTGATTGCCCTAGCAAGTCTATTTCACTCACCACTCCGGAGAACAAGAGGATTAAGTATGTATCCCGACGCACACAGATGAGTGCTCAGTTAAATTCCCTCACAGGAGTTGTTCAGGAGGAAGTACTGGTTGTACGAGACTTTCCAGATGTATTCCCGGAGGAATTACCAGGCATGCCACCAGATAGGGAGATTGAGTTTCTAATTGAGCTAATACCAGGGACAACCCCAATTTCCAAGAGACCCTATCGGATGCCTGCAAATGATCTAGTGGAAATCAAGAAACAAATTAAGGAGCTATTGGACAAGGGATATATTCGCCCAAGTTCATCACCTTGGGGAGCCCCAGTTCTTTTGGTGGAGAAGAAAGATAAAACCTTGAGGATGGTGGTCGATTATCGAGCATTGAACGAGGTGACTATCAAGAATAAGTACCCTCTGCCGATGATTAATGACCTGTTTGATCAGCTAGTAGGCGCCAAAGTATTCTCCAAGATCGATCTTCGACCAGGGTATCACCAACTGAAGATTCGTGAATAGGATATACCCAAAACAGCTTTCACCACCAGGTATGGCTTATACGAGTATACAGTCATGTCCTTTGGCTTGACTAATGCTCCTGCCTACTTCATGAATTTGATGAACAAAGTGTTTATGGAATACTTGGACAAGTTTGTCGTGGTGTTCATCGATGACATTTTGATATTCTCCAAGAGCAAGGAAGAACACAAGGAACACTTGCGTTTAGTTCTGGACAAGCTTAGAGAGCATCAATTGTATGCCAAGTTCAGTAAATGTGAATTTTGGCTGACGAAAGTCGGATTCCTTGGACACGTTATTTCCGGAGATGGAATAGCAGTGGACCCCGCTAAGGTTGAAGCCGTCACCGAGTGGAAGTCACCCACCTCAGTTAAGGAGATCCGTAGTTTCCTCGGACTTGCCGGAAATTACCGGAGGTTCATTGAGAATTTCTCAAAGATTGCCAAGCCCATGACGGAGTTGTTGAAGAAAGAGTCTAAGTATATTTGGACTGAGGAATGTGAAGCCAGTTTCCAGGAGTTGAAGAAACATTTGGTCACAACCCCAGTATTGATTCTGCCAAATATTCAGAAGGACTTCCAGGTTTATTGTGATGCTTCACGTCAAGGACTTGGAGGAGTACTCATGCAAGATGGAAAGGTTGTAGCCTATGCATCCAGACAACTACGACCACATGAGTTGAATTATGCCACCCATGACTTGGAATTAGCAGCCGTAGTGCACGCACTCAAGACCTGGAGACATTTCCTTGTCGGAAATAGTTGTGATGTTTACACTGATCATAAGAGCCTGAAGTATATCTTCACGCAGAAGGAGTTGAACCTCAGACAGAGGAGATGGTTAGAGTTAATCAAGGACTATGACATGAGATTACATTACCATCCAGGAAAGGCAAATGTTGTGGCAGATGCTTTGAGTCGGAAGAGTTATGTGAACACACTCACAGCGGGAGGATTACCTCAGGAGTTAGCCGATGATCTCAGAGAGCTCCGGCTAGAGATATTTCCAAGAGGATCTGTTGCCACACTGGAAATTCAGTCCACCTTGACCGAAAGAATTCGCAAAGCCCAGAAGTCGGACAATGAGATAGCTGAGATAAAGCAGAGAATGAAGGAAGACAAGGCTAAAGGCTTTCGTGAAGACGAACAAGGTACTCTATGGTTTGAGAACCTAATCTACGTGCCCCATGACCCAGAGCTCAGGAAGTTGATACTTCAAGAAGCCCACTATTCACCATATTCGATACACCCGGGCAACACCAAGATGTACCTGGATTTAAAGGAAAGTTACTGGTGGATAGGTATGAAGAAAGATATTGCCGAACATGTTGCGGTATGTGATGTTTGTCAGCGAGTAAAGGCAGAACATCAGAAACGAGCAGGGTTACTCCAACCTTTGCCGATACCCGAGTGGAAATGGGAAAAGCTCGGTATGGACTTCATCACAGGACTACCTAGGACCCGTTCAGGATATGATTCCATTTGGGTAGTGGTCGATCGTTTGACCAAGGTGGCTCATTTCATTCCAGTGAAAACCACCTATACCAGCGCTAAGCTAGCCAAGATATATATGACCAGGATTGTATGTCTGCATGGAGTTCCGAGGAGTATCGTGTCAGATAGAGGAACTCAATTTACCTCAAAGTTTTGGCATCAGCTACATGAAACTTTGGGTACAAGACTGGAGTTCAGTACAACTTTTCATCCGCAGACCGATGGACAGACTGAGAGAGTCAACCAGATTCTGGAGGACAGTTGAGAGCTTGTGCGCTAGATTATGGATCTAGTTGGGATGACAACTTGCCTTACGCAGAATTCTCGTACAACAACAGTTATCAAACCAGTCTGAAGATGGCCCCCTTTCGAAGCTTTATACGGAAGGAGGTGCAGAATACCATTGACATGGGATGGTGTTGGAGACCGACAACTTTTTGGTCCTGATATTATCAGAGATTCGGAAGATAAGGTCAAACTGATTCGAGACCGACTCAAGATAGCTCAATCCCGCCAGAAGAGCTATGATGATAATAAACGCAAGGAGGTGACATATGAAGTAGGGGATCGAGCATATCTCCGTGTGTCCCCACTTCGAGGAATCAAGAGGTTTGGTGTTAAAGGAAAGTTAGCACCCAGATTCATAGGCCCCTACAAAATTCTGCAATGTAGAGGCGAAGTTGCATACAAGCTGGAATTGCCAAAAGGATTGTCCGGAGTTCATGATGTGTTCCATGTGTCCCAGGTGAAGAAATGCCATGCCGAGATGGCTGATATTCCTTTGAGAGACACCGTGCCCCTAGAGGCCATACAGCTTGACAGTGATCTGACTTACGAGGAGAAGCCTGTCAGGATCCTCGAGACTGCCAATAGAGTTACCCGCAGCAGGATCATCAAGTTCTGTAAGGTTTTGTGGAGTCACCACACCGAGGAAGAAGCCACCTGGGAACGCGAAGAAGATCTTCGTAGAGACCACCCGCACCTATTTTCGAGGCAACCCGAATCTCGAGGGCGAGATTCATCTTAAGGTGGGTAGGTTTGTAACATCCCAAAATTCCATTTTTGGAATGTTAAGAAATATAGCTATGCATCACCATCATCATTGCTTGAATATATGAATTTGTTGAAATGCTTCTTCTGACTTTCTGAAAGTCCCTTTCTATTTTCTCTAAGTTGCTTTCACCTATTTGAAACCTTGGTAAAAGTTCAAAATAAGAGGGAGGAGCATGACACTCCACACCAGGGACCTCTTGGTGATTTATTTGAGCAATAAAAACCAAGGGTTATTTTTAAAAATATTTGCAAAAGGTTTTAAAACCAAATAGGCAATTTCTGAAAATGTTTTTTTTCAAAGTATTCAAATGACAGAATAATCATGTTCAATAAATGTCATTTATTATTCTGTTAACTTTGATATATACTTTTCCTATATTTGGAATTTAATCGAAGGCATTAAAAGGTTTTTACTGCACTGATATTTGAAAAAAGGGAAATCATTTAAAGCCTTAACGACCCGGTCGGACCAATCTGCATTTAACCCCTCCGGACTTTCCTTTTTATCGGCCACCGACGCCTCTGCTGCGCTCCTCACCCTCGCTGACAGTGGAGCCCACCCGACCGTTCGCTGCAATCACGCGGACGCCATCTTCCTCGTGCGCGCCGCCGTCGCCGAAGATCGCGCGCTCGCCGGATCTCACTCCTCCTTCCTTCTCTCGCCCCACCCCCGTCCCTATAAGTAGCCGGCCACCTCCACGCTCCATTCCCCCCCGAACCCCTCTCACCCATGCGCCAGAACGCCCCACACCACCTCGCTGGACTTCGGTCAACGACCGCACCTCTCCAAGCACCCGTCCGACGCCTCCCTTGTCCCCTCGCCCGTCCGACGCCACCAGAGCACGCCGGAGACCCGCCGCTGTCGTTTGAAGCTCTCCGACGACCTCCTCGACCACCGGAGCAACCTCCCCGATCAGCTTTGACCACCGGCCACCGCCATCATCGCCGGAGATCTCCTCCCCCCTGTAAGTTGCCGGATCCTCTCTGGACCGTCGGATCTATATAGAACGACCCCGATTAGATCTAATTTAAACGCGAACCATTTTTCTCTATGGATCGGCCACCGCTCGTTAGACACCCAGCACTCACGCTAGCAGCCAATAGGAAGTTGCCATGTAGCCTCGATCGTCTGTTAGTTTTATTTTATTTTCTGTTCTTCTTTTAGAAAACAGATTGCTTTCTGATTTTGTTTTGATTATATCTTTTAAACTCTTTAGTGTTTTTAGTTAATTCTTTTTGCATTAGGTCACATATTTCATGTAGTTTCACCCTGTAGTCTTAGATTTTAAAATTGAACTCTAAAATTTGAATTTAATCAAATTTGCTCAAACTACTCAAATCTGAATAACTAGAGTTTAAAAATAGATTTTTGCATGAATCTTTTTGCTACTGCTTGGTATTAGTTAGGACTGTCATAATGTTTAGTTTGAAGATTTTTTAAGATAAATTTGTTTAGTGTTTTAGCTATAAACAGAATCTGTCTAGTATTTATATAGTTTAGTTAGTTTGAATTTTAGTTAGTTTAAATCTGAGTTAGTTATATTTTGTTTTAGTAGGTTCTGTTGTTTCAATTTTAGGTGATTTACTTGCTGTCAATAAAATGTAATTTGCTTAGATTATTTCTATATTGTTATAGGAACTCTACTCCTTTTCAACTAGGTATAACTTGATTAAAACAAACTAGTTAGTAATAGTTTTTTTAACAAAGTTTTGAATAATTAAATAATGTTTTCTAAGAAAAGTTTTTAGTAAATTCCTTTCTGTTAAGATAGTGTTATGTTAATAAAATAATAAGTTTAGTTTTACTCTTTTGCTAGAAAACCCTAGCCCACTTCATGTAGTAGTGTTTATCAAAACTTTTAAAACCCTACTAAGATTTTCTTCTTAACAAAACTTTAAATGGATTTAATTCTGTTTAATTAAAATATTTCTATTGTTCTTTTCTGTCAACTATGGTTTTGTTCATACTAATAGTTCTATTTGTTAGTAGTAGTTCACCCATCATCTTTTTAGAAAACAAAACTATGTGTTGATTTCTTTTCTTGTGATTGTGCCCTGTTTTGTCTTGAGTGATTCTAGTTCATTCCTGATTTTGTGAGTTACAATTTTTGTGGTATACCTACTGAGTGCTCTTTTTTGATTCGTTAGATCATCCGGAGTGCGAGGCTTGTTACCTAGAGTCCCTCGAGTACGAAGATCGTCAATCAGGCAAGTCACTTTGACCATGTATACCTATGTTTTATTGCATTAGTTCTTCCATCACCCAATTGCATGCAAAGTAGGTAAATTGGAAACTTGGTTACTTGTTGTAGTACCATGTGGTAGGTACCCCTCACCCTTTGACACATTGGCCCCGGGAAAAACGTTGTTTTACATTTTGCTATGCTATTATTAGACGGGGTTGGTTGTGTGATTCATGAGAGTTGAGAGAGTTAATAATTTCAAGACCTACATGATGATCAAGTCTTCAAGACTTCAAGTTTTCAACTTACCTCTGGGTGGATGATGGTTGAACGGCGCCCTGGAGAAACCAGTGGTTAGCCTAGATGATGCTGGAGATGTGCCAGTATTCATGCGGAAAGGTCCACCCAGGCACAAAGAGATGGATGGATGCTTCAAGACCCAAGGCTTACCTACACAGCCACAAGTCATTATGGGCTCTGGCTTGGTTGGATATCGTGGTGACCCTGGACAGGCGGTGCTACGAGATGTAGAAGAACGGTAGGAAAGGATGGGCACCGATAGTGTCACAGGGAAACCCTTTAGAAGACCATGTTTTGGTCATCCGTTTCTCAAACACGCTGAAGTGCAAGAAATCAAACGGAGGCGACCAAATCTTGTGGGGAACGTGTGCAAAACTCTGCAAGGTACCCAAACCTAATCGATTAGTCGTGTCCACGGTCATGGACAGTTTGAGCCAAAGGAACTGAAACTATCTGGAACTCTCAACACAACTAATTATATTGATGTGGGTTATTAATGACAACTTGGGTATGAGAATTGGTTGGTGGAACCATCTCATTAATCAACCAACATTGTAGTAATTATGCCTTTGCCCTCTCTTGTTGTAGGAAAAACATTGGCTTTATGCAAAAACTTACTACCCCATCTGCCATATTTTGCATATAGAACTAGATGATTACTTTACCCCCTCTCTTGTGACTTTGCCGGCATATTCAATATGCTGACCTATACGGCTACAACATAACATGTTGCAGAGTACTTTTCCGACCAGGAGTGAGGATACGCTCTACGCTCGGTGAGATGCCCTTGGAGTTAGATGGACTCATCTACCTTCGATGCTTCCGCAAGATTTAGTTATTCTCATGAGTTGGCCTTCAGCCACTTTATTGTAATCTTTATTGTAATAAAAGACTCGATATGATATTTCAATTAATTTAAGCTATGTGATTTCCCTTTGATATATACATTGATGTACCGTGTGAGTACCAGCATGATCTTGGGATGGTATAGAAACACTAGAGATTCGACCTTTCAGGTCGGGTCGCTACATCAAGCCTCCCAACATCGCCATGAAAAGCATCTAACCCTTCCACATCCCAGCAAACCATTGTTTGGCTATGTTACCGCTTGCTCAGCCCTTCTTATAGCGTTTCTAGCTGCAGGTGCAATTGCTTCCATGTGACAACATGGACTTTCTCTTGTTATCACAATATTATTGGTATTTAATTTAATTCACTTATACACTTGGTAAAGGGTGGAAGGCTTGGCCTTTTGCTCGGTGTATTGTTCCACTCTTGCCTCCCTAGTTACTTATGAACCAATGTTATGTTCCATAATTGAGCACTCCTAACTTGCTCGGGATTGTTATGGGGACCCCCTTGATTTTCGTTTTGGGATAAAACTCGTCTGGCAAGGCCCAACATTGGTATTCCATTTGCCTAATAACTATTAAATTTCATAGGGACCCGCCGTCACCCGCGGATAATTAATCAACCCCCGGGCCAGTGCTCCTCATGAGTGTTGATCCAACCCAGAGCAGCTTGTTAACACTACCTGGGGCAACTTGGTGTTTGGCATGGTAACCATCGCTCATCCGATTGTGCCCTGAGAACGAGATACGCGGCTCCTATCGGGATTGTCGGCACGTCGGGCGGCCTTGCTGGATTTGTTTTACCTTTCTCGAACGTCTTGAGTGAGGAACTCTGATCTTCTTCAGGCTATCTCGAGGTGTCGGATTTCCTTTGGAATTGCCTAGGATGATCATGAGATCCATGGTTGAGGTTATTCCTGATGTGTGTGGTTAATTTATGATGGATGAGTTGGAGCACCCCTGCAGGGTTAAATCTTTTCGAGAAGCCGTGCCCGCAGTTATGTGGCAAACTTGGATAATTTGTTTAACACCCGGTCATAGCAAACTTAAAGTAAACTCTAATAAAATACACCAACTGTATGCATAACCGCGACTGTCTCTTCTCGTGAGTCCTTATCCGAAAGAGAACACGGTTGGGTTATGTTTGACGTAAGTAGGTGTTCAGGATCTGTTAGTGATCATTTCTAGTTTTCGTCCATTATGCGTAGACCACCATACTTTATTTTTGGTATTCGTAAGTTAGCCACTCAAATAAATGCTTAGTCACTTGCTACAGCCTCACCACTTAACCATTCCTCACCTATTAAGCTTTAATAGTCTTGATAGCCTTGGAAATGAGATTGCTGAATCCCTGTGGCTCATAGATTACTACAACAACAGTTGCAGGTACAGGTAATGCGATGATTTGACGTGAGCGCGTTGCTTGATTTGATTTGGAGTCCTTCTTCTTCTTCACAAATCTAGGATGGGTTCCAAGCGGCAGCCTGGGATAGCAAGGATGGATGTCATTTTATCATTTGATTTTGTTCGTAGTCGGACCCTGCTCTTCTGTATGATGTTTGAGTATGTTGTTGTGTTGATGTGACTCTGATGTAGCTTGTGGCGAGTGTAAGCCAATTCCATATACTCATCTCTTCAGTACATGTACTTGTAATGATATCCATTCTTGCAACACGACGAGATGCGCATCTATCCCTTGCGAGGCCCTCGTGCCTTAATATGGATAGGCACGCATCTTGGGCGTGACACTGTTGGGTTGGCATGGATCAAGACTAGGATTTGTTACTCCGTGTGACGGAGAGGTATCTCAGGGCCCACTCGGTAATGCAACATCAGAATGAGCCTTGCAAGCAATGTGACTAAGTGTTAGTCATGGGATCTTGTATTACAGAACGAGTAAAGAGACTTGCTGGTAATGAGGTTGAACTAGGTATGGAGATACCGACGATCGAATCTCGGGCACGTAACATACCGAAGAACAAAGGGAATGTTATACGGGATTGACTGAATCCTTGACATAGAGGTTCGACCGATAAAGATCTTCACGGAATATGTAGGAACCAATATGGGCATCGAGGTCCCGCTATTGGTTATTGACCGTAGAGGTGTCTCGGTCATGTCTACATAGTTCTCGAACCCGCAGGGTCTGCACACTTAAGGTTCGGTGATGCTTTGGTAGTATAGAGTTATGTATGGTGGTGACCGAAGGTTGTTCGAAGTCCCGGATAAGATCCCGGACATCACGAGGAACTCTGGAATGGTCTGGAGGTAAATATTGATATATGGGATAATAGTGTTTGGTCTACGGAAGGGTTTCGGAATTCACCGGAAATAGTTTTGGATGTTCCCCGAAATGTTCGGGGTACAGGAACACTTTATTTGGGCCAAGGGGTAAAGCCCAGAGGCTTTAGGAAGGTGCAAAAGCTATTTTGCGGAGGCCAGGGGCCAGACGCCAGGGACCCTGGCATCTAGGGCCAGACGCCGAGGACCTTGGCATCTGGTCCTGGAGTCCGAGGACTCTTGCCTTGTGGCAAACTGACCTTGAGGAGGATTTTTCTCCAAGTTTCGACCCCAAGGCTCAGCATATAAATAATGGGGCGAGGCTAGCACTTGGGACACATCAAGAAACCCTAAGCCACATGCTACCTCTCCTATAGTTTGTAGTTTCTCCTCTAGATCGGTTTCAGCGGCGAAGCCCTACTGGAATTGCTCCACCATCATCGTTGCAACGCCATCGCGCTGCCGGAGAACTCGTCTACCTCTCCGCTCCCTCTTGCTGGATCAAGAAGGCGGAGATCATCATCAAGCTGTACGTGTGCTTAACGTGGAGGTGCCGTCTGTTTGACGCTAGATCGGGACGGATCGTGATTGGATCGCGGGACGCTCGGCGATTTGGATCGCGAAGATGTTCGACTACATCAACCGCGTTTCTTAACGCTTCCCGCTTAGCGATCTACAAGGGTACATACATCCACTCTCCCTCTCGTAGATGCTCATCACCACGGATAGATCTTGCGTGTGTGTAGGAAATTTTTTGTTTCCCATGCAACGTTCCCCATCATGCATATGATACAAGTAGAGAAAGTATGTTAGATTATGCCTCTCCCTCATATGAAATTGCAATAATGATTTGTGATCTTGTTAACAATTGCCTAGGATAATTCCGCACACCAACCCATCGTTATTCCACACTCGCTATTTGTAATATATTGTAATATTATGATAACAACACCTATTTTTATATTTTAGTCCTCCTTTATCATGCAAAGCTATCCTTTTCATACCCACAATGTAGTTTTATTTCTCGTTTCTAGATGCAAGCAAACGTTCGGTGTACGTAGAGTCGTATCAGTGGCAGATAGGACTTGAGAGAGTATTGATCTTACCTGTAGATCCTTGTGGGTTCGACACTCCATACTTACCACTTCCACCTTTGGAAATTGCTACGATTATTCCTTGTACTTGGGGATTATCAAGCTCTTTTTTGACGTCGTTGCCGGGGAGCAATAGCATGGGGTTGATATTCTCGTGTGTGCTTGTTTGCTTTCTTCACTATATAGATTTTGTTTTCCCTTTTTGCTTTCTTTAGTTGTGGGTGAAACAAACAAGGAAAGTAAAAAAATACAAAAATAGTTACTTGCCTCTCATGCCTAAGAAGTTTTTCAAAAAGAGAAGTGATTGGAAGGTTGTGCATTGGAGAAGTGAGGGTCGACCTTGAACACTTGTGTTCCTGCTCATGGAAACAATGTAGAATTTTTCATGGAAGCTTCTAAAAAATAATTATCCCCTTGTATATATCCATTGTATTTTAAAAGTAATGTGCCGAGATTTGCTTTTAGAATGATTAGATTGCTTGTTTGGTGTGTGCAGTGCAAAAACAGAAACTTTGGCTGTAGTGCATGAATTTACATTTTATTGTAACGTCAAAAGTTTCTGAATTTTTTACATAGTACTGCTATGCATTGTTTTTAATTTTTCCTAAATGTTCAGAATTTGTTGAGTTACAGAAGTATACGAAGTTTCCAGATTACTATAGACTGTCATATTTTTTTCAGATTCTTTTTTCTATGCATTGTTCTCTTATTTTGATGAATCTATGGGTTGTATCGGGGGCTATGAACCATGGTGAAGTTGGACTACAATAGATATAATGCTAATATGAATTTGGAATGAGTTCACAACAGTACTTAAAGTAGTATTTTGCTTTATTATACTAACGGATCTCACGAGGGTTTTGTTAAGTTTTGTGTGAATGAAGTGTTCGAAGATCAAGGAGGTATCGATATAAGAAGAATACGGAGAGACAAGAGTTCAAGCTTGGGGATGCCCAAGGCACCCCAAGTAAAAAATTCAAGGAGACTAAAGCATCCAAGCTTGGGGATGCCTCGGAAGGCATCCCATCTTTATTCTTCAACAATTATCGGTATACCTCGGTTTTTGTTTTGTTCACATGATATGCTTCTTTAGTGTTTTTCTTTTCCTTTATGCACCATTCTAGTATGACATAGTCCTTCATGTATTTGTAGAATGCTTGATGATTTCTATTTTGTTATCCTTGATGATTTCTCACACTATGTGTGGACCTTCCCGTTGCGGCGAAAGTCGGATGGCATTCTCACACTCACTGCATTTTACTCATAAGTTTTCATGCAGTTTGGTGGCCCCATTCATGCGTTGCAAACCGATAACGGGAAGGAGTTTGACAACATTGCTTTCCGCGACTTTCTTACCACACACGACATGATTCTTTGTCTCACTTTCCTGTATACTTCACAACAAAATGGATGCGTCGAGCGCATCCTTCGCACTCTTAACGACTGTGTTTGTACACTTCTTTTTCATGCCAACGTGCCCCCACTTTTTTGGCCTGATGCGCTTTCGACCGCCACCCTTCTTCTGAACATCCACCCATGTCGCACTCAAGGGAACTTCACACCTCATCATCTTCTGTTTGGCATGCCACTAACTTATGATAATCTACTCATCTTTGGCTATCTTTGCTACCCCGACATCACTTCCACCACTCCTCATAAGCTTGCTCCTTGCTCTGTGGCCTGCGTCTTTCTTGGTTACCCACCAAACACCAAAGGCTATCTCTGCTATGATCCTATCTCCCACCATGTGATCACATCACGTCATGTTTACTTTGATGAGATGGTTTTTCCCTTTCAGCAGCATGTACCTTCGGCCATTTCATCGTCACCAGCTTCAGATGCCTCTTCGGCGCGCCTCTCTCGTGATGGCCTCTCAAGAGCATCTCTTGGGCTGCCTCCCAGATTTGAGGCCACCCCTCGCACCACGGGTCGAGTCTCTCCCCGCCCGGCTGCCTCGTGCCCTTGATGCCCACGACGTCCCCTGTGCCCGCGACGCCATGCACGTCGCTGACGCCCTCCACGGCATCGCACCCCGACAGTGCGGCCTCCATGCATGGCGTGGCCTCTTCCAGTTCCGACATCTCAAGGGCGGCGGGTTCTTCATCACCATCACCCGCCTCCATGCCGGAACCGCCACCCGGGCCCCTGACTCAGTCGCGGGCGGGCATCCACCGCCCCAACATGTGGTATGGCAGCAATGAGTATCTTCTCGCCGCCTCCGCCTCCGAGCCGTCACCTCTCCCGCCATCAGCTCGAGCCGCCCTCCGGGACCCTCATTGGCTCGCTATGATGTAGGAAGAGTTCGACGTTCTCCAGCGGAATCACACCTGGTAGCTCGTTCCTCGGCCACCACATGCCAATGTCATCTCTGGCAAATGGGTCTTTCATCATAAGACTCGTCCAGACGACACTCTTGAGTGCTACAAGGCTCGCTGGGTGGTCTACGGTTTTCGGCAGCACGCGGGTGTGGACTTCACCGACACTTTTGCCCCGGTTGTCAAACCGGGCACTATTCGCACCGCGCTCTAGTTGGTCATCTCTCGTGCCTGGCCCGTGCATCAGTTGGACGTCTCCAACGCCTTTCTGGACGACCACCTTGCCAAGCAGGCGTACTGTCAACGGCCCACCGGATTCATCGACGCCACACACCCCAATCATGTGAGCTTGCTCTCTCGTTCTCTTTACTTGTTGAAGCAGGCGTCACAGGCGTGGTACTAGAGTATTGTTGCCTTCCTGCAATCGCTTGGATTTTGGTCCACTTGCTCTGAGGCTTCACTCTTTGTTTATCATCACGAAGCTGCCACTACTTACCTTCTGCTCTACGTCGACGACATCATCCTATTAGCCTCTTCTCTCGAGCTCCTTCAGCGGCTCACTGCTCGGCTTCATGCTGAGTTCGCCCTCAAGGAGTTGGGGGCCCTGCATTACTTCCTCGACATTGAGGTGGTCCGCCATCCCGATGGGTTCTTTCTTCATCAACAGAGGTATGCTCATGGCCTCCTTGAGCGCGCCGACATGCTCAACTACAGGCCTGTTGCTACGCCCATCGACACGAAGGCCAAGGTCTTCGCACTCGAGGGCTCTTCGGTATCTGACGTGCATATTATCGCTCTATTGTGGGTGCCTTACAGTACCTCACACTAACGCGACCGGATCTACAGTACGTCGTTCAGCAGGTGTGCCTTCACATGCACTCTCCAAGCGACTCTCATTGGAGCATGGTCAAGCGTATCCTTTGCTACATCCACGACACTACGTCCTTGGGTCTCACACTGACGGCCTCCGCCTCCACCAACCTCGTCGCCTACTCTGATGCGGACTGGACTGGCTGCCCCGACACGCGTCGCTCCACCTCCGGCTACTGTGTCTATGTCGGGCCTTTGCTGATCTCTTGGTCTTCCAAGCGACAACACATAGTCTCCCGCTTGAGTGCCGAGGCTGAGTATCGGGCAGCGGCCAATGCCGTTACCAAATGCTCTTGGCTTCGCCAGCTGCTCGAGGAGTTGCTATGTGAGGTTCACAAATCTACGCTTGTCTACTGCGACCACGTCTCTGCTGTCTACCTCTCCGCCAACCCTGTACATCACCAACGCATGAAGCACATTGAGCTGGACATCCACTTCGTTCGCGAGCAGGTGGCTCTTGGGCGCATTCGAGTTCTTCACGTTCTGATGGCACAGCAGTTAGCTGATGTGATGACCAAGGGCTTACCTACTTCTGTATTCGAGGAGTTTAGGTCCAGTCTTTGTGTCTCCGATGACACTTCGACTGCGGGGGGTGTTGAATATATGGTTTTGCATGTATATTGTATATCTTGGCCCACCTCCTATTTCTTGTATAGTAGAGGTTGAGGCCCACATTGTACATCATATATACATGCTTATGCACCCGATCAATACATTGTGAGTTGCATTGCCAAACCTATCTTTCCACAGATATGAGTTAATATAATTTTTAAGAGTCATTGTTGACATGGTTAGTCATAATCTTTGTTGAAAACCTGGGTGCTACTTAAGCATATATATGTAAACAAGAACAAAAGAGTTTGTAAAAGATTTTTTTCTCACTTTCAGTTTGATAACTCAAATTGCTTGAGGACAAGCAAGGGTTTAAGCTTGGGGGAGTTGATACGCCTCCAATGTATCTACTTTTCCTAACACTTTTGCTCTTGTTTTGGACTCTAATTTGCATGATTTTGATGGAACTAACCCGGACTGGCGTTGTTTTCAGCAGAACTACCATGGTGTTGTTTTTGTGCAGAAATAAAAGTTCTCGGAATGGAACGATTTTTTTTGGAGATTTATTCTGGAATATTTAAGGATTCATGGAGCCAAAAGCCACATGAGAAGAGGCCCAGGGGGCATGCTCCACTAGGGTGCGCCAGCCCCCCCCCCCCTCGACGCGGCCTGGTGGTGCATGGACACCTCGTGGGTCCTCGACCTAATTCCGATGCTATAAAATCACATTTTTCGGGAAAAATCAGAGAGAAGGTTTTACCTTGTTTCGCGATACGGAGCCGCGGCCATCTCCCGTTCTTCATCGGGATGACAGATCTAGTGTCCATATGGGGATCCGAGAGGGGAATCTTCAGTCTTCATCATCATCAACCCTTCTCCATCGCCAATTCCATGATGCTCCACACTGGGAGTGAGTAATTCATTTGTAGTCTTGCTGGTCGGTGAGGAGGAGGATGAGATTCATCATGTAATCGAGTTAGTTTTGTTAGGGATTGATCGCTAGTATGCGCTATGTTCTAAGATTGATGTTGCTATGACTTTGCCATGTTTAATGCTTGTCACTAGGCCCCGGGTGCCATGATTTCAGATCCGAACCATTTATGTTACCATCATTATATCCATGTTCTTGATCGAATCTTGCCTAGTCATATGCACCTATTACGTGTTATGATCCGTCAACCCTGGGGTGACAGAAATCGGGACACTTCATGGTGATGACCGTAGTTTGAGGAGTTCATGTATTCACTAAGTGTTAATTCTTTGTTCCGGTTCTCTATTAAAAGGAGGCCTTAACATCCCTTAGTTTCCTTATGGACCCCGTTGCCACGGGAGGGTAGGACAAAAGATGGCATGCAAGTTCTTTTCCATAAGCATGCATGACTATATACAGAATACATGCCTACATTACGTTGACGAACTGGATCTATTTCTATGTCGCCCTAGGTTATGACTGTTATATGATGAATATCATCCAACAAATACTCCGATCCATTGCCTACGAGCTTTCCACTTACTGATCTTGCTAGTTGCTAATGTTGCTGCTACAGTCACACTTGCTACAAAACTACTACTACTATTGCTACCGCTACTGTTACTGCTACCACTGCTATCAAACTATCATATTACTGTGCAACACTCTGCTGCAGATATTTATCTCCAGGTGTGGTTGAATTGACAACTCAACTTCTAATAATCTTGAATATTCTTTGGCTCCCCTTGTATCGAATCTATAAATTTGGGTTGAATACTCTACCCTCGAAAACTGCTGCGATCCCCTATACTTGTGGGTTATCAGTGCCCAAGTCCTTCTCTCCCAAATCCCACTACAACAACTAATGCCATGGAGGAAAATGAGAGGAAGAACGAAGAAGAACACGAAGAACTCCAATATCTGGATCCAAGGGCTTCCCCACACATAGAGGAGAAAGTGATTGGTGGAAATGTGGATCTAGATCTCCTCTCTCTTTTCCCTCAAGAACTAGCAATAATCATTGGAGGGATTGAGAGTTAGCAAGCTCAAAGAAGGTCAACAATGGGGGGCAAACATGAGCTCAAGAGTTAGAGAACCATCAGGGAAGAGGACCCCCTTAAATAGGTCCCCACAAATCTGCTCGTTATGTGCAGAATAGCACACGGGCGGTACAACCGCTAAGAAGGCCAGTACAACCGCTAGGACCGAGCACGGGAGTTGGAGAGGCAAAGTCTCGAGCAGTACAACCGCTACGGACACCGAAAGTATCGGTCAAAATGAATTGACTGGAACAACCGGGCCACCACCGCCCAAGAACCGCACCGAAACAGAACCCTGTCTGGTGCTGGGCCAGTACAATCGCTTGAAGCCACTCATAGGGTTGGCCAGATCCTGGGCAGTACAACCGCTCGGAGGCAGCGGTACAACCGCTGGCATCAACCTGTGAGCAGCGACCCCAGGGTATCACCCCTGGACGGCAGTTGAACCGGACGGGCGGGCCAAGCGGTACAACCGCTCGGACCGACAGTACAACCGCATGAAGAAAATAGGTAAGACCAGAACTGAGCTTGGAATTGAGAAAACTCAAGCTTGTTGGATTCAGGACGACAAGAGCTATCCAATAGCGACCCCGTGTAGGCACCAGAAGGCAAATATAAGCAGTAGTGATAGCCGTAGCACATAGCATAAGTACCACCCAAGCGGTACTACCATGCTACCGAGCAGTACTACCGCTTGTTCAGAGAAAAACAGCTCTGGCACAGAAACTGCCAAAACTTTCGCAAATGAACTCCGAATTGAGCAAACTCAAGCTTGTTGGATTCAGCATGACAAGAGCTATCCAGCAGCTTGTTGGATTG
Source organism: Hordeum marinum (assembly GCA_022496015.1). NCBI lineage: Eukaryota > Viridiplantae > Streptophyta > Magnoliopsida > Poales > Poaceae > Hordeum > Hordeum marinum. The sequence continues at coordinate 210,144,405 of CM039672.1, read as the reverse complement.
AGAAAACTTAAGAAGAGGCGGTATGAAAATGCCAATGATATAGAGATGTGAAACTTCTATGAATGAAGAACCAGCAAAAACTCCAACATCGAAAACATCATAGAAGATGCATATGGACTCCATTTTAGATGAACTTGAGCTTGTCATGAAGCTGACCATAAGCTCAAGAACCCACATAGAGAAAAGTCAACCAAGAACCAAGAAATATGATGATGCCAAGAATGCAATGGTTTGAGCTCTCAACGAATGATACGATCAAGCTACTCACTTGAGAGCCCCCCTTGATAGTATGACTATTGATCCTATAACCCGGTCTCCCAACTACCACCATGAGACGGGTAAAATAGAAAACCATATCAAGGTCAAACCTTTGCCTTGCGCATAGTCCACTTGAGCTAGATGATGATGATCTTGTCCTCCTCAAGATGGACCACCTTTCTTGATTGCGCCGACTTGATCAAGACTAGAAGATTGCTCCCCCATACTCCACTATGGGTGAGCCACCCTTCGGCACATATTCACAAGTCCATTGTCACCATAATGGACGGCAAGCTTCAAGCATGATCTCTTCGTGATGCTTCACTTGAACTTGCACACCTTTATATTGCCCCTTGTGATAGCAACCTTTATCATGTAGTCTGTCGCTTTTATTTCTTCACCATCACAAGTTCTTACAAAGATTATTTTATCTTCCAATAAAAGATCATATGTATTTAGGAGAAATTTGTATTGCTTTTCGCACCTATGACAACTTACTTAAAGGATCTTATTCAATCCATAGGTAGATATTGTGGACTCTCATGGCAAGAAACTCGGTTTAAGGGTTTTTGGATGCACAAGTAGTATCTCTATTTAGTATGAATTTTTGGCTAGCAAAAGGTCTTAAGAAAGCACCACATGTTATAGGATCCATGACAATATAAATTCTATGTGAATATAAACAAACATAACCATTACAGTGTCTTTCTTGTCCAACATCAAATGCTTGATCAAGTTTTGAAAATAATTAATGGGGGCTCACAATCTAGAAGATGTCCAAGATAGTATATTTATATGTTAAATCTCTCTTCCTTCATTATTCTTTCATGAATTGTTCAAGTGACCAATGCTATGTTTGTTAACTTCCAATAGATTTTACCGCTTATACTTATTACATGTGAAGTCACTACTCCCCCATGGGACAAGCATATGAAACATACATGATTTCATATTTATGACATTCAACATTTTCTCTTAGGCTATAAGTGAAGCACAAGAGTGAATATCAAACTACTCTCAAAAAGATAGAAACGAAGATCAAATAGTAGTAAAACAATTAAGTAACTATGTGAGGACTCTCTCTCAGTAAATATTTCCAGATCTGAGAATTTTATTCAAACAACAAACAAAACAAAAGACACCCCAAGAATAGCACATGTCGTGTGAATGAATAAAAGCTTAGGATCAACATAGGCTACCCAATATTTGTTGACGAAGAGAGGTGGGGTGAGTAGCATACCCAAGCTTAGATGCTTGAGACTTCTTGTAATATTGACTTGGGGAGCCTTGGGCATCCTCAACCTTTAGATCTTGTGTCTCTTTAATTCCTATCATATCATGTTTTCACCTAGGTCTCAAAAACTTCATCGACACAAAACTTGAAAAGAACTCGTGAGATAGGTTAGTGCACATAAGAATAAGTCAACACTTTATGTAATACCAAGACAAGTTGCATAATAATTTAAAAATGTTATCTACATTATACTATCATTTCCAAAATTTATATCTACCCCTATAAGTCATGAAAACTATAGGAGCAGCAGATAACAAAACTATGACAGCAATCTGTCTATTTTCAAATGTTATGTACATTATACTATCATCTCCTAAATTTATATCTACCCCTATAAGTCATGAAAATTATACGAGCAGCAGATAACAAAACTATAACAACAACCTGTCTAAACATGACATTTTATAGCAATTAATTCAGAACGTGCACTTCTGTAACTGCAAAAATTCTTAAAATTTAGGAAATGACAAAAAATATATGAGAAACACTTTGTAAAAATTCAGAAACTTTCCACGTTTCAGTAAAATATGAAAATTCAAACGCTACAACAAAGGTTTTTGTTCACACCACACATCAAACATGCAATTCAAGCATCCTAAAAGGAAATTCTTGGAACTCTTTTTTGCAAAAAATATTATAAATAACCTAAATAAAAGTTTAACCAAATAAAATCATGCTCCAAGCAAAACTCATATTATGTGACCAGTAAAAATATAGCTCTAAGATATACCGATAGTGTTGAAGACGAAAGAGGGGATGCCTTCCGTGGCATCCCCAAGATTAGACGCTTGAGTCTTACTTTGATATTACGTTGGGAGTGCCTTTGGAATACCCAATCTTAGGGTATTACCACTTCTTATTCTTCTCATATCGGTATCTTACCCAAAACTTGAAAACTTCAATCAGACAAAACTTAACAGAACTTCGTGAGATGGGTTAGTGTAATAAAGATAGATCATTCACTTAGGTACTATCAAGACAAGATTCATAATTTTTATCACATAATACCTAGTTCATTCTATCATTCCCATAATTTATACCACTAAATACAAGCTATGTAAACACTAAAACAAGCAAACTATGCATGCAAAATAGAATCTGTCAAAAATAGAACAGTCTGTGAGATCTGAACTTAAACCATACTTACATGTCTCTTAAAATTCTGAAAACTTAGGAAAACGCATAACATTTGCATTGAGAAACTGTGTAAAAAATAGATTTTTTTGAATCTCTAATAAAACCAGAGAAATTATGTACTGGACGTAAAAGTTTTATTTTTTGCACATAATCAAACTAACACGTATCCACACTATCCCAAAGGCTTACTTGGAACATTATTGAAATAAAGGTATAAAACATTATTACTACACTAGCTTAATCATGTGAACACACTAAAACAGAAAGTATAAGTATTGGGTTGTCTCCCAACAAATGCTTTTCTTTAAAGCCTTTTAACTAGGCACGATGAATTCAATGATGCTCACATAGGAATAGTATTTGAAACATGCAAATAGAATCATGTATCACATGACAAACATATTTAAGTCTAACCCACTTCTTATGCATAGGGATTTTTCAAGCAAACAATTTATTGTACCAAGAATTAATTTGCATAAGAAGATAAAAGAAGCATGACTTCAAAGCTTTGAATATATAGAGAGGAAACTTGATATTATTGCAATTCCTACAAGCATATGTTACTCCCTCATAATAATTTCCAGTAGCATCATGAAGGAATTCCACAATACAACTATCACATAAAGCATTCTTTTCATGATCCACAAGCATAGAAAAATTATTATTCTCCCCACAAGCAAACTTCTCATACATAATAGTGGGAGTATCATAGTAGATTCAAATACTATAAATTGTTTCCACACTAAAAGATTAATGTTCAGAAAAAGGGTATTCATAATTATGACAAGTTTTATAATAATAATTTTATAACATAAGTATCATCACAATAATCATCATAAGTAGCAACTTTGTTCTCATCACAATCAATTTTATAATTCAATGTGAGGGGACTAAAAGATCATCTTCATTAAGCATAGCATCCCCAAGCTTGGGACAAACATTAATTGCCACAAATATATTCTCAAACATGTCATTCTCATCGAACATTGCATCCCCAATCTTGTGGTTTTGCAAATCATTTGCATAATCATCAATAGCATGAATGGCACCAATATTATAACAATTATTATCATCATAATTTTCCGAGTTAGTGCCAAAAATATTTTCAATATTATAAGGAGTATCATTATCTTCCCAATCATAATCATGACAACAAGTAGTGGGCATGACAAAATAATCATCAAGTGCATCACTATCCACACTACTTTTGGATTCATTCTCAACAATGATAGGAGCAACATTATTTTAGAGGGATACCTTTTACCTTTACCTTTTCTTCCCTTCTTCTTCTCCTTCACCCCATTTTGTGTGAGTTTAAGTAATTCTTTTGAGCTTCTTACAGAAGAGATTGGTTTGATGGGAATCTCATCCTTGCAACCTAATTCATTGCGAGAAAAAATAGGAGGGTATTGGGAGACCTTTAACCTTTCATCATATTCCTTTTATATTCTATTGGTTTTCCCATCTTTATGTAGTTGGCAATATAATAATTCTCATTGCAATTTACTACACAAAACATATAGATATCCTATAGGTTAGTTTCATTATCATTAGTGATAAGGAATATATCAAACCAATCATTTTTATGCGAGAATTCTTCACATCCCAAAAATAAATAGAGTTCAATATAGAGTTCACCGGAGATCAAATTATTACAATATTTAGAAATGGTTTGATCATGAAAATGCATGCATGGGAAATTAAGCTGACCAACCCTATTGCAAAGTTCACAAGTAATGGAACAAAGATAGCATAATCTTGTGGAAAATTCATCTATCGCTTTAATCCACCAATTGGTTTTATAATGTTTATGCTTCTTACAAAATCTACCATCCCTATATGGCATGTCTTCACAAATTTTATTCACTCCACAAAATTTTACATGCTTATATGAAATCTTTTTATCACGACTAGTGCAATTATCATTAGCATCATGGATATCCAGATAATTCATACCAACAATATTGCTATCATGCTCATCATTCAAGGATTTCACATTAAGATTTTTTATAAATTCTTCCTCTAACAATTGAGCACAATTTTTAGAACCATCATTTTCACGAAAGACATTATAAAGGTGAAGCAATTGAGGCAACCTAAATTCCATGTTTTTATAGTTTGATTTTACAAAACCAAACTAGTGAAAAAACAACAAACCAAAAGATTTAATTGCAAGATCTAAATATATACCTTCAAGCACTCACCCCCCCCCCCGGCAACGGCGCCATAAAAGAGCATGATGTCTACTACCCAACTTTATTCTTGTAGACTCTATTGGGCCTCCAAGCGTAGAGTTTTGTAGGACAGTAGAAATTTTCCCTCAAGTGGATGACCTAAGGTTTATCAATCCGTGGGAGGTTTAGGATGAACATGATCTCTCTCAAGCAACCCTGCAATCAAATACAAGAAATCTCTTGTGTCCCCAACACACCCAATACGCAAATTGTATAGGTGCACTAGTTCGGCGAAGAGATGGTGATACAAGTGTAGTATGGATAGTAGAAATGAGTTTTTATAATCTAAATAAAAAAAACAGCAAGGTAACAAGTCGTAAACAGCGAGCAAAACGGTATATTAATGCTTGGAAATAAGGCCTAGGGTTCATACTTTCACTAGTGCAATCTCCCAACAATGCTAACACAATAGAATCATATGATCATCCCTCAATGTGCGATAAAGAATCACTCCAAATTTCATAAGTAGCAGAGAATATAAGATGGGATTGTTGTAGGTAGTAGAACCACCTCAAAGTTATCCTTTGCATCAATCTATTGAGCTACACTACAAGAAATATGCTATCTTGTGACCTTCACTATTGGTCTCTGAATGGTCACTGTTTTCCGTTTGTGACCTTTTTGTGACCAAAAACTGATGGTCAAAAGCTGAGGGTCAAGAATGGAAATTAATGACCTTTCTTTTGAAAAGGTCGTAGAAGTTTATGACCAAAAAAAGGTCATAGGTTCAACGACCAATTTTTTTGGTCACTAGCTACCGCCCACGCCACGTCAGATCCACCGTGACAAGCTGACGTGGCAACATTATGACCAAATGAGAAGGTCATAAATTAGAATCAGTCCGGTCCATTTCGACCATCTACATGGGCCAAATCCAATAATTCAGCCCATTTTATGTTTTTTCCTCTTTATTTTGCTTAGCTTCATGGGCCTGGCCCAATAATTTGGCCTTTTATTTTCTGGGATGTAGCCTTTTGCAGTCCACTTTTTTTCCTAGTCAACTATTTTTTTGGGCCACAGCCTTTTTAGTCTATTTCTTGTTTGGGCCTTGGCCTTTAATTTTCTGGGATGCAGGCCTTTACAGACTAGGTTTTTTTATAGTCAACTCTTTTTTTAGGCCCAAGCCATTTTAGTCTAATTCTTGTTTGGGCCCCGGCCTTTTGTGGTCCAACTAAGGTCAGAGCCCAATTCAATAATTATCCTGTGAACCAGGTGCTCGGATTCACAAAATGGTCCAAACAAAACTCAAATAATTCACACAAAATGCATAACTTCACAGTTTCAAAAAATGCATAACTTCACACGTTCACAAACTGCATAACTTCACAGTTTCACCAGTTCAGCATCACCCAAATGATCCATCTATCTAAAACAGGTCCTACGACAGGTTAAACTTCACATGTTCACCAAAATGAGCATAGAGCTTCGACAATGCTTTAGCCATCATAATGCTTTAGCTCCAAAGACAGCCATCAAGTGGGCTAACTTCTCATCCTGTTCTTGAGCCTTCTTGGGCAGCAGCTCGAGTTCCTTGTCGCGTGCAGCTTCAGCTTCTTCCGGCTTCATCCTGATTGCCGCCACTTCTTCTTGCATCAATTCTGCTTGAAGCTCTGACCTCTCTAGCTTCTGCTCAAGATCACAAACATGAGCAGCCACAACAGCACTTGCTTTGGCCGAGTTGTTCGTAGACGACTAGAGCCCAACATTCCCGAGGAATGTGCTTCGCTTTACTTCGGTCTTGAGCACTTCGTCAACAATTTCAACAGCAGACTTTGGCTCTTCACCATCTGGTACCGGCGCGTCCTTCTTTTTCTCCATCTCAAGCTAGCATATGGAGGAAAATGATAGACATTAGTGGCAAATCTATTTCACATTTTGCAAACCAAACCAAGCAAGAGAAACCAAACAAGAATGCCACCAAACCAACACACAAAATGAATTATTTGAAGTAACCAAACCAGCACACAAAATCTATACGTAGATATTTTACCATCTCATAAAAATGCAACAAATAGCTATAGCAAATTTTGTTATCTTTGTTTAGAACTATACAACAAATTATGATATCTTTGTTGAGATAGCAAACCTATCTTAGGCAGTAGCAAACAACATCAAACCTATCTCAAACAGTACATGACAGAAGTTTAAATTGGCTGGACAAACTAGTCAAACAGCATCAAACCTATCTTAGGCTCTAGAAGTTTGAACTGGCTGGACAAACCTGTCAAACAACATCAAACAGGGCATGACAGAAGTTTGAACTGGCTGTGAATCAAAACAGGGCATGACAGAATTGTGAATCAAACGGCATCAAACCTGTCTTAGGCTCTAGCAAACAGCCTCAAAGCATACCAAATCTAGACAAAAGTTTGAACTGGCTGGACAAATCATGGAGTGACTTACTATAGCTTTCTTTACTGGCTCCGAAAACCCGTGCTTCTTGCTGTTGTGGGTGGCCTTGAACAAGTCAATCGCAGACAGCTCCTCACCCTTCCGCTCTTCTTTCTGAAATGATTTTCAACAAAAATCAAAATGTTATTTGGCAAGAATCAAAAATGTTATTCAACGAGGATCAAACGGTCAGGTCTCTAGACAAAAGTTCTCATAGTGGCAAAAATGTCTGATGTGTAGTGCCTGGAACCAGTTGTCTGATGGTACACAACTTTTTCTCGATTCATCTTGTTTCACAGACAGGTTTCCTACAAAAAAAAGCATACTGTCAGCATGATCTAGCACTAGCATATCATGTGCAGAACATAAAGCAGCAAACAAAGGAGAGACAAACCTTGTGTCTTGGGGTAGACCACATCTCCACCAGATCTTGCCATTCACGGTCTGTCAGATCCGGCACCGGAGACTTGATGGTGACTTTGTTTGCTGCTACAGTATCAAAATACTTCTTCTTGATTTGAAGGCGTCTGTTCTTTGAATTTTTCCGCAGAATATCTTTGCAAGCGGTCTTGATGATCTCCGAGTCGGTGTTCATCTCAAAATTTGCCTACCAAGACAGCAAACAAGGTAGGAACAAATTAGTGATCATACATAGGTGTAATAGAAAAAAGATAGCACATCAACTACAAAACAAGTAGCTTACAGCAACTTTCCCAATGTAGTCCTCCATTAGATTAGAGTTTTTTTGTATTCCTTGAAGTGAGGAAGAACTGGCAGATGGGTTCTTGCAACGAGTCCACACTCATAAGCAAGATTTGCCGCCTGCAGGGGCTTCTCTGGACGCTTCATCCCTTCGGCAATTTGGATAGGCACCTTGCCACCAAGCGAGTTGGTGATTTTCTCTAGCCCTTTGCCCTTTCTCTGTCTAAGCTTGGTAGTCAGTGCATCTGAAAATGAAATTGAACTCATAAATTTGAAGAGAAATCAACAAATGCAGGAATGGTTCTGCTAAACAGGTAACCATACATGATCACTTCCATTTGGAAAATGCACTAGTAAAAGAGAGCATTGCAAAGGTGAACTTGCCTGATTGAAGCACAAGTTGGTGTACTTCTTCACTGATGATAGCATTCCTGCCAATAGAAGGTGCAACAGGGTTGAGTGTTATGTGGATAGTGCACGCTTCATCCATGCAGATAGCTCCTCCTTCATCTGGGCAGACACTGCCTCTTTCATCCATGCAGACAATGGTTTCATCATCCATGGGCGAAAACTCATCACCCATTTGCACCGAGCTCTCAGAGTCCATGCACAGCGTTCTTTCCTGATGGTCCATCACAGCTGGCATGTTTGCTTTCTGCCTCATGAATCTAGCAGGGGTCAGTTCATCAGGTTCCAGGATCCTCTTTGTTTGTCCTGGAGGTGGGGCCATCACCCTTCCTGGAGGCATTGCAACAGATGTTTCTGAGCTCTTCCTCTTCTTGTTGACTGTCTTCTTAACAGCAGGCCTCTTCTTCAGAGACTTCAGTGCCTCGTATAAATAGCACGGAAAAAAGCATTAGATCACAAGACAAATATGTGAGCACAAGGAAACATAGAGCATACAAGAACCACAACCCTCCAAGCAAGATAGAGTTTGCACCTTAACAGTCTTCTGCACTACAACATCGTCCACTTCCTCCCCATCAATAACTCCATCCTCCTTAGGATTGTACTATGGGTCATCATTGATAACTCCACTACGTTCTTGAACCTCTTTAGTTCTACCTTCTTGTACAACATTTGAATTCCTAATCATCGACGCTATTGCACCGATGCCAAGAGACTGGAACATCCGATTGTTCCTCATGATATTTCTAGCCCTAACCTTCTCGTACTCGGTGAGAAGATCCTCTTTGCATGATAAAGGAAATATAATTGTTAGGTGAATGGTTGGAATGCATGGACAGATAGCCAAACATATCTTATAAGATTTTATTATCATTTAATCCTAGTTATTCGGGTACGAAAGACTAACAGCAAACATTTAAGACATCTTATTCATAATTAAGACAGCTTATTCAGATTATTCACAATTAAGACAGCAAACATTTAATCCTAGTTGCACAATTAAGATAGCTTATTCAGATTATTCACAATTAAGACAACAAACATTTAATCGTAGTTGCACAATTAAGACAGCTTATTCAGATTATTCACAATTAAGACAACAAACATTTAATCCTAGTTGCACAATTAAGACAGCTTATTCAGATTATTCACAATTAAGACAACAAACATTTAATCCTAGTTGCACAATTAAGACAGCTTATTCAGATTGCAACAATACATTTCACTTATCATATTAAGACACATATTTTATAAAACTAACAGTATAACCACAAGGAGCAAGCCGCATACCAACGGTTGGCCGATTACTTGACCTTGTCACCCTTGCCATGGATGATCTTGAGGTGGTGCTTGCAAAAAAGAATAAACAACAATCAGATACAACACGGATAAAGTAAAATGATGTACTTGTATCAATAAAGGAAAGCATTTGCACCAGCATGCACATACATGGAATACATGTGAAGCAGACTTGATGGATCAACAATGTAGTGATGTAGTGTTATTAATTAAGCAAACATGTAAGTTCACTAAATAAGCATGCATGTACATTGGAAAGATATGAAGCATCTCTTAATATCTTCACTACATCAACATGGCAATTTATATGCAACATTTAATTATGATGAAGAACTCAAACAAGGAAACAAATGAAATGGAATGATGGTTGATAACATTGAGTACAAAATAGGCTTACTGAACTATTCCTAAAACTTCTTATATCATTAGGAAAACAGCATGGCTAACTGACAAGTGATACAAATTTTTAGACTTAGTGAAAAACACATTTCATGGCAGAAAATAGATTCATGACGCAATGTTTAGAGCTAGCAAACTACATCCAACAGGAGTTGTTCATGGCAAATATGAGCATGGCAGGCTTGTACTAGATAACATGAGCAGCCACAACAACTTCTTGTAGTAAAATAACAAGGCATTAACAGATTTGAGTAGGCAATAACAACATGAGCAGCCACAACAACTTCTACTCCATCTACAACATGAGCAGCAACTTCTACTCTATCTAAACCATGAGTAGCAACAACATGAACCCTAACCCATGGCGTGCAACAAGAACCCTAACCCCATCAATAGTTTAGCCATGCTGCATAAATACACGAAACCAGAAGATCCAGCCTGAACAAGAATCACCATCAATCCTTCCCCATGAACAAGAAAAGCAGGACATCCATCCCCATCCGGAACCCCATGAACCAGAGAGCAACGTGTACCGGGTGAACCCTAACCCTAACCCCATGGATCTACCGAACCATTCCTATCCCCATCGATCCATCCCCATGAACCGTAGAAGAACCCATGACAGGGATCTACCGACCCCTAGGTCGTTGTCGATGTGGCCGCCATCGTCGTGGCCTAGGGTTACGAGGCGGGCGATGTCGTCAATGGTGCCGTCATCGGGGAGAGGGGAGGAGGGGCGGTGCGGCAAAGAGCAGGGGAGGGACGACACGACACGGAACAGGGGAGGGGCGGCGGACCGGCGGCGGGGCGGCGCGGTCGTGGGGAGGAGGAGAGGGGAGCGGAATGGGGAAATTTTGGGAGGGAGGAGAGGGGATCCTGTGGGTTAGGGGGGAGAGGGGGTGGTGGGTCCCGCCTGTTGGTGGGAGAGGTTTTGGAGGGAAATTTTGGGAGAGGGAGGGAAATTTTGGGAGAGTGGAGGGAAAATTTTGGGTTGGGAGGGAAATTCTTTTGGGTTTTGAGGTAGAAAATTTTAGGGTTTTTTGTGTAAACTTTGTGCAAATAATGTTTAAAATCATACCGAATAGCTCAAACATCGGCATTCCAAGTTTAATATTTTTACTAGTTGGTAGGCCACATTTGATGATGTGACGCGGAGGTCTCCCATTTTTTTGAATTTTTTTGAATTTTTTATGGTATTTTCAAAAAACCGGTCTAACTTGTCGCGTCGACCGTCCGTGTCTAGGGGTTTGATCATGCATATCTGTTGGTGATTCTATGATGAAATGTCTACCTATGAAGCTACAAATGATTTTTAGCAAAAATAACGGGCAAGCTATGGAGGACCCGCAGTTCAAATTCCAGTCGGTTCCAGCAGAATCGACTGATGGTTGTGTGAATGGCCGGGAGTAGCTACGAGGGTCAGAAATGCATGATTTTTGGCAACCGTCCATAGAATAGGGTCTACTTTGAGATAGACATGGAATGGCGCCATTTGGAATGTCCCTCTTTGTAGCCGCTTCACGAAAAACATGTGTTTTCGGCATTCAAAAAATGAAAAATGGTTTTTTTGTGAAACAAGCTGGAACCTCTCTATAGCAACACTGTTTGCCATCACAAGATGGAGGCATGCGCCAAATTTGGGCATATTATCACAAACTATTCAACGAATGTGGCCATATCATTGCTCGTTTGGCTTGAAAGCCATGAATCTTCATTCATGGTAGGTCGTTTTTGAGAACACTTTTTCAAGAAAACATCGGTATTCCAAGTTTAATATTTTTACTAGTTGGTAGGCCACATTTGATGATGAGACGTGGAGGTCTCCCATTTTTTTGAATTTTTTACGGTGTTTTCAAAAAACCGGTCTAACTTGTCGCGTCGGCCGTCCGTGGCTAGGGGTTTGATCATGCATATCTATTGGTGATTCTATGATGAAATGCCTACCTGTGAAGCTAAAAATGATTTTTAGCAAAAATAACGGGCAAGCTATGGAGGACCCGCAGTTCAAATTCTAGCCGGTTCCAAGAGAATCGGCCGATGGTTGTCTGAATGTCCTGGAGTAGCTACGAGGGTCGGAAATGCATGATTTTTGGCAACCGTCTTTAGAATAGGGTCTACTTTGAGATAGACATGGAATGGCGTTTTTTGGAATGTCCCTCTTTGTAGTCGCTTCACGAAAAACATGTGTTTTGGCATTCAAAAAATGAAAAATGTTTTTTTTTGTGAAACAAGCTGGAACCTCTCTTTGGCAACACAGTTTGCCATCACAAAGATGGAGGCATGTGCCAAATTTGGGCATATTATCACAAACTATTCAACGAATGAGCATCCATGAGCAAGCAAAAAAAACACAATTTTATCTTTCATCCATGAGCATCCATGAGCATGCACAAAATTCGATTCCCATGAATTACCAAACTAAGCTTGGAAGGTAATGGACAGATTAACATGACCACATACTTAACATTGACATGTTTAGATTTACATGACCTGACATACTTAACATTGACTTATTTTCTTAAGATCTTCACTCCTCCTTCTTTTTCTCCTTCATCATCTTGATGCTCCTAGAGCGACGAATTGGATGAAGTGGCCTGCGGCGGCTAGGTTGTGGGATGTACTCCTCTACCACAATTGCCATGGTCCTGTCGCCCAGCGGTGGGATCGCCAGTTCCATCGCGAGGCCATCGTCAGGCACCGCCACCATCTCGAGGCCATTGTCAGGCACACCGCTAGGTCATCCTCAGGCACCACCACCATATCGAGGCCATCCTCAGGCAGCACCATCGCGAGGCCATCATCAGCCACCACCATCGCGTGGTCATCGCCAGCCACCTCCTCATTCCTGCTCTGCTCCTCCTCATCCTTGCTCTGCTCCTTCTCATCCCAGCTCTGCTCCTCCTCATCCCCGCTCTGCTCCTCCTCATTGGGGAGATATCTTCTTTTATTTACCAGCCTATTGCTGGAGGATATCTCAAGTATGATCGCGAAGAACTCGAAACCTTCCAAGTCGGCCATCTGAAAAGCAGCAATGTAGCAAACATTTACTATAAATGGCAAGAATACCTCTGTATTACTACAATTTGGAATACTACTATAAATGGCAAAACAATTCATGTTGAACAGAGAACAATTATGTTAACATGGCTACTACTCTATCTACATCACTACTCTAATTTTGGACCATATCTGCCCATGTTCCCATGTCTACTATAAAAGGCAAACACAGCTAGAACCATATCTACTATAAATGTCTACTATAAAAGGCAAACACAACTAGAACTATAAATTTCTAAAAGAACCCTAATCCAATCCAATACAATCAACAACGGACCGCAAGAACCCTAATCCAACCACCCTAATCAAAACCTAATCCAACCACCCTAATCAAAACCTAATCCATCCAATAGAAAATAACAGTGGCGACAAGAACCCTAATTCAATGGAATCAAACCTAATCTAAATAGCAGCAGAAAACCACCGTAGGAGAGGAAGGAGTCAGCTGCGGATTCATACCTCCACGGGAGAGGAAGGAGTCATCGGCGGCGGTGGGGAGGAGTCAGCGGCGGCGATGGGCTGATCCCCCGGCGGTGGTGGGGATGAGACGGCAGCTGTGGCAGGGAGGAGGAGAGGAGTGGGGGAAATGACTGTGGTGGGAGTGGGGCAAATGACGGCTGTGGGAGTGGGGGAAATGACAACGGTGGGGGTGGGGGTGGGGCCAACTTTTCAAGGAGTTGTGTTTTTGATACTTGACTGGTTTGATGCTTTCAAAAGAGATGGCATAGATTACATACCAGTAGCCTCTTCCTAGCCCAGTTGTGGAAACACCGAGAAATGAGCGCATGGTCGTGGGTTCGAGTCCCCGCTCGTGCATATTCTTTTGCCATTTCTCTATAACCATCAACTTTTTTGCATCACGAATTCATCCATTGTTTGATCAACTTTTTTTAACATCAAAATTGACAAAAAAACAGCTCCATCAAAATCCATTTCTCTATGCAGCTCAATCTTCAACTTAACATGATGGATGGATGAACAACAGCTCCATCAGGAACCATTTTTTGTAAACTTGTTCAACTTGACATGGATAAACAACAGCTCCATCAGGAACTAGACATGGATAAACATAATAGCAATCTTCAACTAGACATGGATAAACATATAGCAAACTTGTTCAACATAACAATAGCAAACTTGTTCAACCACATAACTACAAACTGAGACACGTAATATCAAGCATAACAAAAGCAAACTGCGCGAGTAGTGGCGGCGACATCTGGCAAGCACAAGCACAAGCACAAGCAACTACTGCCCCCCAGTAGTAGGGGTTATCCTAATTCTCCTCCGCCTCTTGCCATAGCTCCAAACCTTGCTTGATGATTTCGATTTTCTTCCATGCCTCATAGGTGACGTACGCATCTTTCACTGCAGACTCGATAAGGTGCTTTGGCAGTGGGCTGATCCCCCATAGTTTGTGGTCCTCTTGCCTATTGATCTTCTGCTTCATTGCCCTGAAGGATGCGTGGATCAGGCTGGCTGCAAACTCGGACAAAGCTTGATACTACTTTCCAGTGTTTGGAACTCTCCATTTGCGCTGCAGGTCGATGTACTTGTCCGGGTTGATCTCCAAACCAGACAACTCCAGCTTCTCCTTGTCACATCCAATGCAGAAGCCAACAAAGGTGTACAGATTCTTCTCCTGCAAGAGCGGGTGGAGTTCCTTGGGCCTGCATCAAGTTTAGAAATTAATCTGGTGCATCTACTTCATAAATTCATCTGGTGCATCAAATTCATCTACTTTAGAACTACAGAAACTTCAGAAACCTAATCCAACCACCCTAATCAAAACCTAATCCAATCCAATAGAAAACAACTTTAGAACTTCAGAACTAGTATTGCATCTATTTCAGAACTATTGCATCTACTTCAAAACTATTGCATCTACTTCAAAAACTTCAGAAACTTCAGAACTACAGAAACTTCAGATACTACTAATTAGACAGATGCATGTTCAGATTGAATGAGTAGGATGGTTTACCATTTTGTTGCCACGGTGATGTGGTATACCAGGATGAGATCCTCAACGCATAACTACAGAACTGCTACCATCTACGGAGGTTCATCTTCCCTGGTATACTCTAGATCAACGCTGATGTTCCGCTTCAACATGCCGCTGAGCTTCATCCTCATCTCGCGGATCCTCTTGTCGGCGACTTCTGGATTGCTGGTGCAGATGACATCCGGCGGCTCCTCCAGGTGGATTTCAACCTTGAGCTCCATGGTGTAGTCCAGCTTCTGCCCGACGGGGACCGGAATGTCGTCGTCGACCACCAGCGGCTCCACGTCAACGTTGTCGTCGCTAGATGCCTCATCACCATGGTGATGCTTGGCAGATGGAGGGGAGTTGCTCCATGATGCCATTCGCTTGCCAGGCGGAGGGGAGTTGCTCCATGATGATTCCTCCGCCATTGCCCTCCTGGATAGAGTAGAGGGAGGGGAGGGGAGGGCTTGAGATAGAGCAAAGGGGAGTTGCTTGATGGTGGAGGCAGATGGAGCGGCAAAGGGAGGCAGAGGGAGCGGCAATGGAGTGGCCGAGGGAGGTAGAGGGGAGTTACCTGGAAGAAAAACCCCGGTCTGGCATCGTGGGGAGTTGCTAGTGGAGGGGAGATGTGAGGTTGGTTGCCTTGATGTGTGCGTGGTTGCCTCGAAAACCCAACCACCCAAGCGCCAGTGTGCCTTCTCTCGCAAGCGTGGTTTCTCATTTAATAGCCTTCTCGCATGCTCCAGCCGTTTCTGAAACAAAAAAACAATATTTTGCTCCTTCAAGTCTGAAACAAAATAAAATAATATTTTGCTCTAAAATTAATGATCACTGCAGCCATATTTTGCTCAATCCAAAATAGTCACTGCAGCCATCCAAAAATGGCACTAAAATGGCACCAGAGTCACCAAACCAATATTACAGCACAAAATGGCACCAAAGTATCAGCCAAAATGGCACCAAAACTACATGATTTTGCATTGTATCTTCACCATCTACCTCTTCATCACCAAAGTCTCATGCATTTTGCTACATGGAGAGAATTGTAGTAGAAAAACTACATCAGGATCACATCAACAAAAACTATAGAGAAGGTTGATCACCAATCAAAACAAGGAACATGCAGTAATAGTATTAGGTCACCAAGGAGACAAAATTTACCTTCATGTCCATTCGCTACTCATCGTCGTCGATACCAACCAAAGGAACTCTATGCCCACTCCTGTTTTCCTCATCGTCACTACAATATTGTAGCATGGTATGATCAGTCCTATTTTCCTCATCCTCATCCTCGCTCTCATGCCCATCCGCTACCACCTTTCTTCTTTTCTTAATGCCTTCAACTGTTGTAGCATCAACGGGTACACGTTCCCGGTCCCTTCGCACTCTGCTTTGCACCGGAACTTCCATAGAGTCATCATCAGCTTGCACCGGAACTTCCGTAGAGTCATCATCCTGGTATGTTGGTCCACTACCACCGAGGCCCTTTTCCATTTCAGTTTCAGTCACACTCCACAAGTGTCTGTGCTGAAAGGTTTGCACAACTCGCCATTTTCTGTGCCAAAGTGTGTCTGGTAGATAAAACACCATTGTTGCTTGTGCTGATAGAATATAGGGATCATTATTATACCAGCACCTTCCAGTGTTGATGCTTTTGAAGTGGCCATCATATTTGACAAAAGAGTTTCTCTTCTTCTTGCCACCAAGATCAAACCAGTCATAGTGAAATAAGACAACTGAGCGATGGATGCCTCCACTAGAGTTGTACTGCAACTCTATGATGCTTCTGAGCTGACCATAGAAGTCAATGTTCTCACCATCATGTGACCCCTCGGTGACGATTCCACTATTATGTGTCTTCCTTCTTTCCTCACGGTCAACGGTGTGGTACCGGACACCGTCAGCAATGCATGCTGAATACACTCTCACTCGCTTATTCGGTAAGCATGCCAAAGCAAATAGATCATCACTGACCTTCTTCTCCTCATGCAACTTTCCAATCTGCACAAATAAACCATTTAGCAACAGTGGAATTTAACAGTTGGTGAATAATACAGAAAACATAAAACATGTGGCTAAAGATCTCACATGGTTCTTAAACCATTTAGCAAATCCCTTGGCAGCCCTTTTATCAACATGAATCTGGCTTCCTTCCTGATTTAACTCTTCCTTGCATTTCCTGCAATGCCAACAAAACATGTGAATTAAAACATTAGGCTGGTGCCAACCCAAGCAAAAAATATAATGAGTGCACAAGATATAACGTACTCGATATATGGTAGAACCTCGGCACAATTGCTGAGCACATACCAAACCATCTTGTCATACTCATCACCAGCCTCCAAGTATTTTGAGGCTCCAAGAAGTTTCACACCATGGTTGAAAACCGAGACATCACCACTTTGCAAATCAGACCGCTCTATATTTCTGGCCATCCGGTTCCATCTCATTTCCACATCTTCAAAGTATCTAGAGAAAAATGTCAAGCACTCATCAATGACATATACTTCAGCAATCGAACCTTCCGGTCTTGCCGTGTTTCGCACATAACGCTTACAAGTAAGCAGCCTTCTTTCGATTGGGTACATCCAACCGTATTGCACAGGGCCTCTAAGCATTGCCTCTTTTGGTAAGTGCACCGCCAAATGGACCATTACGATGAAGAAAGCTGGAGGGAAAATCTTCTCGAGATTGCAAAGAATAATTGTGATTTCCTTTTCAAGTCTTTGCAGAACAGTTACCTTGAGTGTTTTGCAGCATAGTTCTCTAAAGAAATTTCCCAGCTCAGCAACCGCTTCATATATATCCTTGTCCATGATTCCTCGGAGGCCCGTCGGTAAAATCCTTTGGAGGAGGATGTGGCAATCATGGGTTTTCGGTGCTGAAATCTTGAATCCATTAGAAGTAACACACTTTGCTAGGTTAGCAGCATAACCATCTGGAAATCTCACCACTCTTATGAATTCACAGAATGCAAGCTTTTGTTCTTTAGTCATTGTATACCTTTCTCGTGGCATTTCAAATGAATCTTCATCTTCATTAGGCTGTAGATGCAAATCTTTACTTATGCCCATATCCTCCAAATCAATCCTAGAACTAACCGTGTCCTTTGTCTTCCCTTCAATTTTCAGAAACGTCCCTAGCAGATTCTCGCATATGTTTTTCTCAATGTGCATTACATCGAGATTATGCCTTAATTTCAGATTAGACCAGTATGGAAGGTCCCACAAACAAGACCACCGGTCCCAACATTGACCTTCCTCACGCTTTGTTTTCTTGGAAAGCTTTCTTGGTCTCACATCTTTCACCTTTTCAAGTTGCTGCTCCAGCTCTTCTATAGTGAATTTAGCTGGCTTGTCACGGGTTTCATTATCACCATTAAAATCTTTGCTTCTTCGCCAGCGATGGTCTCGGGGAAGAAAGCGGCGGTGCCCTATATAGCAGATCTTGTTCCTTAGTCTCTTTGAGCAAGGGTCTTTGTCACAATGGACATAGGCCTGATAACCCGCTGTGATCCTCCCAGGCAGATGTGCAGCGCCGGGAAATCATGGATGGACCATATGATTGCAGCACGTAGATTCAACTTTTCTTCCGGACTATAGGCATCATATGTAGGTACACCGGTCCAGAGTTGGAGCAGTTCTTCTATGAGGGGCTCCATAAAGACATCAAAATTCTTTCCTGGAGACTCTGGACCCGAGATAAGCAATGACATCATGAAGTTGGACTGATCCATGCATGCCCATGGTGGCAGGTTGTACGGCACCACAAAAACAGGCCACATGCTATAAGACGTGCTCATGTTCCCAAATGGATTAAAGCCATCTGTGGCAATGCCGAGTTTTATGTTCCTTGGATCTACAGCAAAATCCAAATGTTTACTGTCAAATTATTTCCATGCATCTCCGTCCGCCGGATGGCTCAGCTCATTGTCCACAGGTTGCCGCTTCAGCTTGTGCCATTATACCTCCAGCGATGATTTCTTTGAGATAAACATCTGCTGCAGCCTTGGTATCAACGGAAAGTGACTCAGTACCTTCTCTGGTATTGACTTCTTCCCATAAACATCTTTCCACCTAGAGGCATTGCATTTTGGACAGTTGTCATGCTTCGCTAAATCCTTCCGAAATAATACACAGTTATTTGGACACACATGTATTGAAACATAACCTAGCCCTAGCCTGCGGATTATGCTCAATGCTTCATCGTAAGACCTGGGAATGCAGCTATCAGGGAATTGCAAGGTCAAAAGGTGGAGTATTACGTTGAATGCAGCATTGCTAATCCGGTAGAAAGACTTTATGTGGAGTAACTTCACGGTGAAGGTGAATCTTGAAAATTTACCCCCTTCGTGAGTTGCGCGCTTCGCCTCCTCTAACACCTCAGCAAACATCAACTTCTGTCCATCAGCACGGCCTTCAGAGTTGTAGAGATCCTTCAACAGGTTAGGAATCCTATCATCTTCATGCCCATCCTCTTCCTCCAAACCAGCATTCTCTCGCAAAACCTTTTCCATAAAATCAATGCCAACATCACCACCACCCATCATATGAGGGGCATGTGTATCGTCTTCAAAATGTTGAGGTTGTCCATCTAAAGGTTCTCCATGATATATCCATCTATCATATGTGTTGGCCATCCCATGAAGAAGCAGATGATCTTCCACCATTCCTTGTTCTTTTCTTTTATGGTTGAGGCATTCGCAGCATGGGCAAAGAATGGCAGCATCCTTGGCAAAATTTCCCCAAACAAATTGCATAAATTCATTAACTCCCTTCATATGTTCTTTGAAAAACCTTCTAGCTCCTTTTGTAATCCAGCTTATGTCCATCTGCCAAAGACAACAAATTGTTGCAACTTAGCAACCAATCTAAGTGCATCAACATTAATTAATGAAAATGGATGGCAGTAATGGCAGCTAAAAATCCAGAAAATTTTATATGCTAATTGCCTAACCACAACATAGAAACAAACCAATTTTTAAATCAAACCAATATTGAAATTGGCATGAATTTAAATTGCTGACAAGGATAAATCAAATCAAACAAAACCAACATTTTAGAAGGATTTTGTTTCAGGGAAAGGCCAAGCTAGCTAGCTCCTAACAATTACTATGCAGACAAACAATCTGCACACAAACAATCTCCAGACAAACAAGCTGATGAACACCTAACTCCTAACAATCTCCAGACCAAGCTAGCTAGCTCCTAACAATCTGCATCAACAAAATTCATCTATGCAGTTTCTACTAGTGTGCATCTAGCTCCTAACTCCTAACAGTGCGCATCTAGGGTTCTTTAACAGATTTAGATCAGAAGAGAGGGGGAGAGGAGAGGGGGGAGAGGAGAGGGGGAGAGCATACCGGGAGGCCTGCTTGCTTGCGGCGGCGGCGGAGAGTCCCCCATGCTTGGCGAGCCGCTCCTGTCGAGCCAAGCGGCCCCTGCCAGTTGCTTTTGCCGTCGTGGGCGAGGTGCGTGCCGAGGCAACACCAGCGTCGGTGGCCCACGGCCCTGCCTCCCCGTCGGTTGCTTCCCCCGCCGGCCCCAGCCCTGCCACCCCTGCCGGTTGCTTTTGTCGCCGGCCCCGGCCCTGCCACCCCTGCCGGTGGCTTCCGCCGCCGCCTACGCTAGACCTAAGAAACGAGAGGGAGGGAATTTTTGCTAAGTGTTGGAGACAGCTGCCGCTCTAGTCCCCGCTTGATGCTGTCGTCGGAGTGAATTGGTCCCACTTGTCAATGAGTTAAGACAGCTACTGGATATATAATAGATACAATGCTACTGCTAGTTGAGCTACAAAGCTTCTCTAGCCCAGCGACTAAGAGCGTCATCCCACTACCTCAGGTCGCGGGTTCGAGTCCCTGTTGTGCTTCTTTTTCAACGAGCGAATAAACGAATTAAGGCGTCTGTCAAATGGGTCCCGCCTGTTAGAGTGTGATCCTATCGGCAAAAATGACATGTAGACATTGACACATAAGCGAGATTGCAGAGGTGGTTACCTAATCATCCTAATGCATTCGAACTCAAGTGCAATGACGTTTTATATTGGTCATGATCAGTGAGAAATAAGGCACCGGACCAGTGCCATCTGCTTTATGACCTTCTGGTGCAATGAAATTACAACCTTTCTGATCAAAATGGCCGTTGGTGTTTAGGGTTAGGATCCCTCCGGACAGCTTACGACCAATTTGCCTCAAAAGGTCATAGATTTACGACCATTTTTTCCAAGGTCACTGGCAGAAGGTCACAAGATAGCTTATTTCTTGTAGTGTTATTCCTACAAGTGTCACAAACATCCCTAGAGTTCGTACTAGAATAACACAATACGATACATATGAATCAACCCTAATGTCACTTAGATACTCAAATGTCACCTCAAGTATCCGTGGGTTAATTTTTCGAAATGCATCAAACAATTTAAGATTCATCATATTCAATCCAACACAAAGAGCTTCAAAGAGTACCCCAAGATTTCTATCAGAGAAAGTAGGATGAAAACGTGCATCAACCCATGTGCATAGTGTTGGGAGACGTAGTAGTAAATCAAAATTTTCCTACGTGTCACCAAGATCTATCTATGGAGAAACCAGCAAACGAGTGGGGAGAGATTGGATCTTCATACCTTTGAAGATCACTAAGCGGAAGCGTTACAAGAACACGGTTGATGGAGTCGTACTCGCAGCGATTCAGATCGCGGTAGATCCGATCAAGTGCCGAACGGACGGCACCTCCGCGTTCAACACACGTGCAGCCCGGTGACGTCTCCTACGCCTTGATCCAGCAAGGAGGAAGGAGAGGTTGGGGAAGAGCTCCAGCAGCAGCACGACGGCGTGGTGGTGGTGAAGTAGCAAGGTATCCCGGCAGGGCTTCGCCTAAGCACTTCGGAGGAGGAAGAAGCAGAATAGGGCTGCAGCGAGAGAGAAAGAGTTCGTCGTCTCAAACCAGCCCCAAACCTTGAGTATATATAGGAGGAAGGGAGAGGGAGGGCTGACCTAGCCCCTCCTCCAAGGAGGGAGCTTCGGCCGAACTAGGGGGAGAGTCCACCTCCCACACGGGAGGTGGATCTCCTCCTTTTAAATTCCCTTAGCCCTTATCTCCAGATCCCTGGCGCATGGGCCCTTCTAGGAGGTCTTGGCTGGCCCAATATGGGCTGGCACACCTCCTCTAAAGGCCCACTAAGTCCTCTGGTCGTTACACCCCTCCCGGGGGTCCTCCGACACCCTCCCGGCACTCCCGGTACAATACCGATGAGCCCGAAAACTTTCCGGTGACCAAAACTGGACTTCCTATATATCAATCTTTACCTCCGGACCATTCCGGAGCTCCTCGTGATGTCCGGGATCTCATCCGGGACTCCGAACAACCTTCGGTAATCACGTATACCTTTTCCCTATAACCCTAGCATCATCGAACCTTAAGTGTGTAGACCCTACAGGTTCGGGAGACACGTAGACATGACCGAGACACCTCTCCGGCCAATAACCAACAGCGGGATCTGGATACCCATGTTGGCTCCCACGTACTCCACGATGATCTCATCGGATGAACCACGATGTCAGGGATTCAATCAATCCCGTATACAATTCCCTTTGTCTATCGGTATGGTACTTGCCCGAGATTCGATCGTCGGTATCCCCATACCTTGTTCAATCTCGTTACCGGCAAGTCTCTTTACTCGTTCCGTAATACATCATCCCGTGACTAACTCCTTAGTCACATTGAGCTCATAATGATGATGTCTTACCGAGTGGGCCCAAAGATACCTCTCCGTCACACGGAGTGACAAATCCCAGTCTCGATTCGTGTCAACCCAACAGACACTTTCGGAGATACCCGTAGCGTACCTTTATAGCCACCCAGTTACGTTGTGATGTTTGGCACACCCAAAGCATTCCTACGGTATCCGGGAGTTACACAATCTCATGGTCTAAGGAAATGACACTTGACATTGAAAAGCTTTAGCAAACGAACTACACGATCTTGTGCTATGCTTAGGATTGAGTCTTGTCCATCACATCATTCTCCTAATGATGTGATCTCGTTATCAACGACATCCAATGTCCATGGTCATGAAACCGAGACCATCTATTGATCAACGAGCTAGCCAACTAGAGGCTCACTAGGGACACGTTGTGGTCTATGTATTCACACATGTATTACGGTTTCCGGTTAACACAATTATAGCATGAACAATAGACAATTATCATGAACCAGGAAATACAATAATAACCATTTTATTATTGCCTCTAGGGCATATTTCCAACAGTCTCCCACTTGCACTAGAGTCAATAATCTAGTTACATTGTGATGAATCGAACACCCATAGCATTCTGGTGTTGATCATGTTTTGCTCGTGAGAGAGGTTTAGTCAACGGATCTGCGACATTCAGATCCGTATGCACTTTACAAATATCTATGTCTCCCTCCTGAATGTAATCACGGATGGAGTTGAAGCGGCGCTTGATGTGTCTTGTCTTCTTGTGAAACCTGGGCTCCTTCGCAAGGGCAATAGCTCCAGTGTTGTCACAGAGTAGAGTCATCGGGCCCGACGCATTCGGAATCATTCCTAGGTCAGTGATGAACTCCTTCATCCAGACTCCCTCCTTTGCTGCTTCCGAAGCAGCTATGTACTCCGCTTCACATGTAGATGCTGCCACGACGCTTTGCTTGCTGCTGCTCCAGCTCACTGCCCCTCCATTCAAAATATACACGTATCCGGTTTGCGACTTGGAGTCGTCCGGATCTGTGTCGAAGCTAGCATCGACATAACCCTTTACGACGAGCTCTTCGGCACCTCCATAAACGAGAAACATGTCCTTTGTCCTTTTCAGGTACTTCAGGATATTCTTGACCGCTGTCCAGTGTTCCGCTCCGGGATCACTTTGGTACCTCCCTACCAAACTTATGGCAAGGTTCACATCAGGTCTGGTACACAGCATGGCATACATGATAGAGCCTATGGCTGAAGCATAGGGGATGGCACTCATCTCTTCTCTATCCTTTGTCGTGGTCGGGCATTGAGTCGTACTCAATCTCACACCTTGCAACACGGGCAAGAACCCCTTCTTGGACTGATCCATATTGAACTTCTTCAATATCTTTTCAAGGTATGTGCTTTGTGAAAGACCAATGAGGCGTTTTGATCTATCTCTATAGATCTTAATACCTAATATGTAAGCAGCTTCTCCAAGGTCCTTCATTGAAAAACACTTATTCAAGTAGGCCTTGATACTTTCCAAGAGTTCTATATTATTTCCCATTATCAGCATGTCATCCACATACAATATAAGAAATGCTATAGAGCTCCCACTCACTTTCTTGTAAATACAGGGTTCTCCATAAACCTGTACAAACCCAAACGCTTTAATCACCTCATTAAAGCGAATGTTCCAACTCCGAGATGCTTGCACCAGCCCATAGATGGAGCGCTGGAGCTTGCATACCTTGTTAGCATCTTTAGGATCGACAAAACCTTCCGGCTGCATCATATACAGTTCTTCCTTGAGGAAGCCATTAAGGAATGCCGTTTTGACGTCCATTTGCCAGATCTCATAATCATAAAATGCGGCAACTGCTAACATGATTCGGACAGACTTTAGCATCGCTACGGGTGAGAAAGTCTCATCGTAGTCAACTCCTTCAACTTGTCGATAACCCTTAGCGACAAGCCGAGCTTTATAGGCGGTCACATTACCGTCTGCGTCAGTCTTCTTCTTAAAGATCCATTTATTTTCAATGGCTCGCTTATCATCAGGCAAGTCCACCAAAGTCCATACTTTGTTCTCATACATGGATCCTATCTCGGATTTCATGGCCTCAAGACATTTGTCGGAATTCGGGCCCGCCATCACTTCTTCATAGTTTGAAGGTTCACCGTTGTCCAACAACATGATCTCTAGGACAGGATTACCGTACCACTCTGGTGCGGAACGTGGACTAGTGGACCTTCGAGTAGCAACTTGATCTGGTGTTTCATGATCATCATCATTAACTTCCTCTCTAGCCGGTGTAGGCTCCACAGAAACAACTTCCTGTGCTGCGCTACTCTCCGGTTCGAGTGAAGGTACAATTACCTCATCAAGTTCCATTTTCCTCCCACTTACTTCTTTCGAGAGAAACTCTTTCTCGAGAAAGGATCCATTCTTGGCAACAAAGACTTTGCCTTTGGATCCTAGGTAGAAGGTATACCCAATAGTCTCTTTGGGATATCCTATGAAGACGCACTTTTCCGCTTTGGGTTCGAGCTTCTCAGGTTGAAGTTTCTTCACATAAGCATCGCAACCCCAAACTTTTAGAAACGACAGCTTAGGTTTCTTTCCAAACCATAATTCATACGGTGTCGTCTCAACGGATTTAGACGGTGCCCTATTTAAAGTGAACGCGGCAGTCTCTAATGCATATCCCCAAAATGATAGCGGTAAGTCGGTAAGAGACATCATAGATCGCACCATATCCAATAGAGTGCGATTACGACGTTCAAACACACCATTTCGCTGAGGTGTGCCTGGCGGCGTGAGCTGTGAAACAATTCCACATTTCCTAAGGTGCGTGTCAAACTCGTGACTTAAATATTCTCCGCCACGATCAGATCGTAGGCATTTTATTTTCATGTCACGTTGATTCTCGACCTCACTCTGAAATTCCTTGAACCTTTCAAAGGTTTCAGACTTGTGTTTCATTAAGTAGACATACCCATATCTGCTCAAGTCATCAGTGAGGGTGAGAACATAACGGTAGCCACCGCGAGCCTCGACACTCATTGGACCGCATACATCAGTATGTATTATCTCCAACAAGTCAGTTGCTCGCTCCATTGTTCCGGAGAACGGAGTTTTGGTCATCTTGCCCATGAGGCATGGTTCGCATGTGTCAAATGATTCGAAATCAAGTGACTCCAAAAGTCCATCAGCATGGAGCTTCTTCATGCGTTTGACACCAATATGGCCAAGACGGCAGTGCCACATGTAAGTGGGACTATCGTTATCAACTTTACACTTTTGGTACTCACACTATGGACATGTGTAACAGCACGTTCGAGATTCATCAAAAATAAACCATTGACCAGCGGGGCATAAGCATAGAACATTTCTCTCATATAAATAGAACAACCATTATTCTTGGATTTAAAAGAGTAGCCATCTCGTATCAAGCGAGATCCAGATACAATGTTCATGCTCAAAGCTGGTACTAAATAACAATTATTAAGGTTTAAAACTAATCCCGAAGGTAGATGTAGAGGTAGCGTGCCGACAGCGATCACATCGACCTTGGAACCATTCCCGACGCGCATCGTCACCTCGTCCTTTGCCAACCTTCGCTTATTCCGCAGCTCCTGCTTGGAGTTACAAATGTGAGCAACTGCACCGGTATCAAATACCCAGGAGCTACTACGAGCGCTGGTTAGGTACACATCAATAACAAGTATATCACATATACCTTTAACGTTGCCGACCTTCTTATCCACTAAGTACTTGGGGCAGTTCCGCTTCCAGTGACCGGTACCCTTACAATAGAAACACTCAGTCTCAGGCTTGGGTCCATTCTTGTTCTTCTTCTTCCCGGCAACTTGCTTACCGGGCGCGGCAACAGCTTTGCCGTCCTTCTTGAAGTTCTTCTTACCCTTGCCTTTCTTGAAACTAGTGGTCTTGTTTACCATCAACACTTGATGCTCCTTTCTGATCTCGACCTCTGCTGATTTGAGCATCGAGTACAACTCAGGAATGGACTTCTCCATCCCCTGCATGTTGTAGTTCATCACAAAGCTTTTGTAGCTAGGTGGAAGCGACTGGAGGATTCTGTCAATGACTGAGTCATCCGGGAGATTAACTCCCAGCTGAGTCAAGCGGTTGTGAAGCCCAGACATCTTGAGGATGTGCTCACTAACAGAACTGTTCTCCTCCATCTTACAGCTGAAGAACTTGTCAGAGATGTCATATCTCTCGACTCGGGCATGAGCTTGAAAAACCAGTTTCAGCTCTTGGAACATCTCATATGCTCCGTGTTGCTCAAAACACTTTTGGAGCCCCGATTCTAAACTGTAAAGCATGCCGCACTGAACAAGGGAGTAATCATCGCAGCGTGACTGCCAAGCGTTCGTAACGTCTTGGTCCGCTGGGAGAATGGGTGGGTCACCTAGCGGTGCATCAAGGACATACAATCTCTTGGAAGCTATGAGGATAATCCTCAAGCCACGGACCCAGTCCGTATAGTTGCTTCCATCATCTTTCAGCTTGGTTTTCTCTAGGAACGCGTTGAAATTGAGGTTGACATTTGCGTTGGCCATTGGATCTACAATACAGATATTAAAGGCAATTTTAGACTAAGTTCATGATAATCGAGTTCACATAATCAAATTATTCAATGAACTCCCACTCAGATAGACATCTCTCTAGTCATCTAAGTGACACATGATCCATGTCAACTAGCCCGTGTCCGATCATCACGTGAGACGGACTAGTCATCCATGGTGAACATCTCCATGTTGATCGTATCTTCTATACGACTCATGTTCGACCTTTCGGTCTTCCGTGTTCCGAGGCCATGTCTGTACATGCTAGGCTCGTCAAGTCAACCTAAGTGTTTCGCGTGTGTAAATCTGGCTTACACCCGTTGTATGCGAATGTTAGAACCTATCACACCCGATCATCACGTGGTGCTTCGGAACAACGATCCTTAGCAACGGTGCACAGTTAGGGTGAACACTTCTCTTGAAATTTTATTGAGAGATCATCTTATTTACTACCGTCGTTTTAAGCAAATAAGATGTAAACATGATAAACATCACATGCAATCAATATAGTGACATGATATGGCCAATATCATCTTGCTCCTATGATCTCCATCTTCGGGGCACCATGATCATCATTGTCACCGGCACGACACCATGATCTCCATCATCATGATCTCCATCATTGTGTCTTCATGAGGTTGTCTCGCCAACTATTACTTCTACTGCTATGGCTAACGCTTAGCAATAAAGTAAAGTAATTACATGGCGTTTGTGATTGACTCGCAGGTCATACAATAAATAAGACAACTCCTATGGCTCCTGCCGGTTGTCATAGTCATCGACATGCAAGTCGTGAACCCTATTACAAGAACATGATCAATCTCATACATCACAATGCATCACATCACATCCTTTTGGCCATATCACATCACACGGCATATGCTGCAAAAACAAGTTAGACGTTCTCTAATTTGTAGTTGCAAGTTTTTACGTGGTTGCTATAGGTTTCTAGCAAGAACGTTTCTTACCTATGTCAAAACCACAACGTGATATGCCAATTGCTATTTACCCTTCATAAGGACCCTTTTCATCGAATCCAATCCGACTAAGGTGGGAGAGACAGACACCCGCTAGCCACCTTATGCAACTAGTGCATGCCAGGCGGTGGAACCGGTCTCACGTAAGCGTACGTGTAAGGTTGGTCCGGGCCGCTTCATCCCACAATACCGTCGAATCAAGATAAGACTAGTAACGGCAAGCATATTAACAAAATCGACGCCCACAACTGCTTTGTGTTCTACTCGTGCATAGATTCTACGCATAGACCTAGCTCATGATGCCACTGTTGGGAGACGTAGTAGTAAATCAAAATTTTCCTATGTGTTACCAAGATCTATCTATGGAGAAACCAGCAAACGAGTGGGGAGAGATTGGATCTTCATACCTTTGAAGATCACTAAGCGGAAGCGTTACAAGAACGCGGTTGATGGAGTCGTACTCGCAGCGATTCAGATCGCGGTAGATCCGATCAAGTGCCGAACGGACGGCACCTCCGCGTTCAACACACGTGCAGCCCGGTGACGTCTCCTACGCCTTGATCCAGCAAGGAGGAAGGAGAGGTTGGGGAAGAGCTCCAGCAGCAGCACGACGGCGTGGTGGTGGTGGAGTAGCAAGGTATCCCGGCAGGGCTTCGCCTAAGCACTTCGGAGGAGGAAGAAGCAGAATAGGGCTGCAGCGAGAGAGAAAGAGTTCGTCGTCTCAAACCAGCCCCAAACCTTGAGTATATATAGGAGGAAGGGAGAGGGAGGGCTGACCTAGCCCCTCCTCCAAGGAGGGAGCTTCGGCCGAACTAGGGGGAGAGTCCACCTCCCACACGGGAGGTGGATCTCCTCCTTTTAAATTCCCTTAGCCCTTATCTCCAGATCCCTGGCGCATGGGCCCTTCTAGGAGGTCTTGGCTGGCCCAATATGGGCTGGCACACCTCCTCTAAAGGCCCACTAAGTCCTCTGGTCGTTACACCCCTCCCGGGGGTCCTCCGGCACCCTCCCGGCACTCCCGGTACAATACCGATGAGCCCGAAAACTTTCCGGTGACCAAAACTGGACTTCCTATATATCAATCTTTACCTCCGGACCATTCCGGAGCTCCTCGTGATGTCAGGGATCTCATCCGGGACTCCGAACAACCTTCGATAATCACGTATACCTTTTCCCTATAACCCTAGCGTCATCGAACCTTAAGTGTGTAGACCCTACGGGTTCGGGAGACACGTAGACATGACCGAGACACCTCTCCGGCCAATAACCAACAGCGGGATCTGGATACCCATGTTGGCTCCCACGTACTCCACGATGATCTCATCGGATGAACCACGATGTCAGGGATTCAATCAATCCCGTATACAATTCCCTTTGTCTATCGGTATGGTACTTGCCCGAGATTCGATCGTCGGTATCCCCATACCTTGTTCAATCTCGTTACCGGCAAGTCTCTTTACTCGTTCCGTAATACATCATCCCGTGACTAACTCCTTAGTCACATTGAGCTCATAATGATGATGTCTTACCGAGTGGGCCCAGAGATACCTCTCCGTCACACGGAGTGACAAATCCCAGTCTCGATTCGTGTCAACCCAACAGACACTTTCGGAGATACCCGTAGCGTACCTTTATAGCCACCCAGTTACGTTGTGACGTTTGGCACACCCAAAGCATTCCTACGGTATCCGGGAGTTACACAATCTCATGGTCTAAGGAAATGACACTTGACATTGAAAAGCTTTAGCAAATGAACTACACGATCTTGTGCTATGCTTAGGATTGAGTCTTGTCCATCACATCATTCTCCTAATGATGTGATCCCGTTATCAACGACATCCAATGTCCATGGTCATGAAACCGAGACCATCTATTGATCAACGAGCTAGCCAACTAGAGGCTCACTAGGGACACGTTGTGGTCTATGTATTCACACATGTATTACGGTTTCCGGTTAACACAATTATAGCATGAACAATAGACAATTATCATGAACCAGGAAATACAATAATAACCATTTTATTATTGCCTCTAGGGCATATTTCCAACACATAGATCCCCAAGGTCACTGGAACCCGCAAGTTGATGTCATAACATATATCAAGTGATTAATAGAATACCCAATTATCACCACATGTATCCACATGCAAGACATACATCAAGTGTTCTCAGACCCAAAGTATTTAATCCAACATAACGGAATATCAAAGGGAAAGATTCAATTCATCACATTAAGATAGCAAGCGAAGAATACCATATGATCCAACTATATCAACAAAGCTCATGATACACCAAGATCGTGACATGTCAAGAATACGAGAGAGAGAGGGGGAGAGAGAGAGAGAGAGAGAGAGATCACATAGTTACTGGTACATACCACCGCACCCGAGGGTGAACTACTCCCTCTTCGTCATGGACATCGTCAGGATGATGAGGATGGCCTCCGATGATGATTGCCCCCTCCGACATAGTGCCGGAACAGGGCTTCAGATGAGTTTTGTTTGGTACAGAGGCTTACGGCGGCGGAGCGGAAGTTCTAGGTTAACTTCTGAGGTTTTTGGTATTTATGGGATTTTCAGCATTGGAATCACGCTAAACGGAGGCACGGGGTGGTCCCAAGCTATTAGGGCGCTCCGAGGGGGTGATGGCTTGGGGGCACCTGGTGGCCCCCTCTGGTGGTTCTTCACTCTGGTATTTCTTATTTTTTCAAGAATTTTTTTAAAAAAGTTTCGGGCGATTTGGAGAACTTTTATTTTCTGCACAAGAAACACCACCATGGTAATTCTGCTGAAAACAATGTTAGTCCGGGTTAGTTCTAATTAAATCATATAAGTGCATCAAAATCATATAAAAGTATTGTAAACATAGTTAAATATGGAATGGATACTTCATAAATTATCGATATGTTGGAGACGTATCATTGCTCTACTGCTTAACTTATATCTTTTAGAGCATGTCGATGTTCAGATTTTAGAGAAATAATTATACTCTCATGCTTCACTTAAATATTTTCGAGAGTCTAAGGACGGTAAGGTGCATGATAGTAGTCCAAAAAGGATAGGTATTCAAGGGGGATATAATTAAAACTTTCATGTAGCTCACCATATAAGATAACTGTGGGTTAATTATATTGATGTAGTAGTATGAAAGGGCGTGATTACATGATCATTGGTTAGTAGAAATATCGGTATTAAATCTTGTTATTTGTTGTTCATCTAAATATTGGTTATGGCATGGTGATGATGTGTGAGCATTCTTATGTCTGAATGAAATCCTATCATGTTGTTTGAGGCAGGAGAGCGCGATGGTTAAGGCTTTCGATATACATATATTGATGGGAACTCGAAGAATTTTTGGAATCCTTTTAAAATTTAGTAAAGCTGAAGCAATTGTAATAGTTTTGAAGTCCCTAGCTAAAAAAAAGAAATTTGTGGCGGAGTCCATGATCCTTTGTAATTGTGGTACCTTCAATTGCATTGTTCTAGAGTTTGAGATGCAAGGGCTAATACCGAGTCGAGATGACCCCTAGAAACTTAGTTTTTTTTTTCTAGTTTATCCGATTGATGGGTTCATGTAATGTACATGTGGTTTGTGGTGGACTATATGCAGCCAGGCATTGCATGAATATGGCATGGGATCTTTATATAGTGGACTATACACACATTGCATGAGTATATAGTGGACTATATACATAGTCGCCGCTGCATCTATCATGCCCTCCATCGTGCGTCCAATCCGTAGGGCCTCCAGCCCACCTCGGAGCTGAACCCTCCGACATCACTACATTTGCACCAGGTGGGGGTTCGACTAGGACGACCACAAATGGAATGTCATCAGATTTTGGTCCTTCCAATTGGATTTTGGATTCTGGATTTGAAGGTGGTGGGGTGGGTGGCGCCTCTCCCGAAAATCCGCGAGCTGGCACGTTAACACCGGAAAGTAATAATATCTCGGGTAATTTTATCCACCCAACATTTAAATATTATAAATCAGGTTGACTATAAATAACAGGGAAACATTTACCATGCTCTTCACAAAGCGGTTTCATGTCACACACACCCATCGACATGGCGGACCTACCTGGGTCCGGGAGGAAGCGCAAGTGCAGGGACACCGCCGCCGCGGCGGTCCACACCCGACCCGGCCACCGACGCTGGCGGCGGCAACATGCTCCTGGCCGGGTACATCGCGCACGAATTCCTTGCGCGCGGCACGGTCCTGGGTGAAAGGCGCGCGCCCGGCGGGCCGGACACGGGCTCCGAGGCGAGTCAGGGCCGGGGGCAGGCCGGGCGGTACGAGGCCGTGGCAGCGCTGGTGCAAGTCGGCGGCGCCTGCGTTCCCGGGGTGGTGAACCCCGCGCAGCTCGCCGCGTGGGCGACGACGAGGTGAGAAGGCCGCGCGGGGAAGGCGTGCTGTACTGTACATCTGTGTAAGTGTAGCTAAATCCCTACTGATCATCCGGAGTCTGATTAGTTAGAGCTTATGCTGACGATGTAGGTTGGATGAGCATGAGATTTGTACATCTATGTTCTCAACGATACCATATGGTAATAATATTGCCTTGGTGTGGTTCAGTGGTTGGTTGTGCTACTAGTGTCTGATTATGCTGGTGTTCGTCGACTAGTGCATTGGTTGATCTTCTTCTGATAGTGATTCCCTAGGACTGAATCTAGGAGTATCAGTACCACTTGCCTGTAAGTTTGCTATAGGTGCTTAATTCTTAGTTGAGGAATGCTGTTCTTAGGCCAAAAACTATTGCAGCAAATAGACATTCTGAAAACCTGGGATAGGTGATCCCCTAATCCATCCACGACCGAGCACAGCAATAACCAGATAAATGTACTTGATGAATTCAATCAGCAATTACATCTTGAACATCCTGTTCTGCATACAAAGGACACACTTATTCTACCCTTGCCGTGTGGGAACTGCGGCATGCCGCAGCCCGTGCCGCTCCATGACCCTTCTCATCGCGAGGGCAGCCGCATCACCAGCCTGCACAGTCCCTGTCGCCATGATGGCCGCAAACTCCTGCTTTAGCTCCTCCTGCGCTCGGCTCTTCGCCTCTCCGAGGGGGTCTGAAGCTGCTGCCGATTGCACAGTCACCTGAGCCACCGTCGCTGCTGGAGGACAAGTTTCCACAGCTGGTGGGGTGACGATCCTAGTGCCCTCCTCCATTGTCTGTAGCTCAATGCTATTTAGGAAGGGCTCTGTCTGCGTCGCTGCTGCTGGAGCAGCTGGTTTTTCCGGAGGGAGGATGATGCCACCATCATTGTCCACCATTTCACCAGCGCCAGTTTCACTGGCAGTGACTGATCTTGCCTCTATCTGGTCGTTGTTAGTGGAGGGCTGTGTCTGCACCACAGGCGGGATGATCCCGCCGTCATTGCTCACTGTCTCATCCGTGGCAGTTTCATTCTGAGTGCTACTCGCGGAAGGCTGCACCTGCCCTGCTTCTTTGGGAGCAGGTATGATTCTGCTGTCATGGTCTGCCGTCTTGTCAGCAACTGGTTCAACGGCGGCGACTGATCTCGATTGTGGAGGCTGTGGAGCAGCCCCGGCTCGCAAGGTTGTCTCCAGCCCCTGAATCATTGGCACTGGAAAGCCAAATATCATAGTTTCCATTAGATCTAGACCTAGACGGTCGCCACAAAATTCAAACACTTAAACCAGGAAAGGCTAGTGGGGAGAAGAGATCTTACTTATCAGCGCGCCGATCGGGCTCTTCATTGCCTCCTTGGGCTGGTCGAGGATGTAGCTCGGAACCGGGGAACCAACGAGGAACTTGACGACCTCATTGCTGAAGTGGTTGCAGTTGTTGGTGAGGAGATTGTAGGTTTCTGGTGTGTAGCGTGGGCTCATCTCCTGCAGAAAGCCCTCAAAGTCCTCCTTGGCGACATGGGTGACCCCGAAGTGTTCTACTCGGGCAGGAGTCCCGTATGGCGTCCTCCCAGGCTGGCCTTGCTGGATGCCTCGTCCGAAGTAGTACTCTTTGCCATGAACCACCACACCTGTGTGCCTGTGATGACAGGGCCATTATTCATCAACACTAGGACTGAATTGTGCAGAATATATAGTTTTAGCGCGTGCATAAGAACAACACAAAAGCCTGAAGATGCATCTTGTGCAATGTACAACGTGCACCGGGAATTCCAAGTTCCATTGACTTTTTGGAGTAGGAATACACCGGGGTCAAGAAAAATTGATTTGCGGCAATATACTGGGGGTATAAAATCTGCTCAATGGCATTTCCTTTACGTGATCGTGTAGGAAATCTACTGGAGCCCCGTAGGTATGAAACAGAACAGTGCCACCTAATTTTTGGATCTATATCAATTCGACAGAGGTTACAACTGCGTAGCTAGCCGTGAATCGACTAGATGTACTAGATGCATGTAAAATGGATAATCAAGACTACATATGTGGCCAGAAATTTAGAGTTTGCAGAATTCAACTGTAATTCCAATTCCTGTTGCAGCCACGAGATGCAAAGGTAAGTCCTACATAGTCCACTTAATCATTCTGGCACGAAAGGGCAGGCCGTTTAAAAATTAATCAAAGAAGACTCGAGTGCCTGTGCTTCTTTTTTTAAGTACTCCCTCCGTTTCTAAATTGTATCTACACTAAAATATGTCTATATACATTTGTATGTAGTTCAATAGTAAAATATCTAAAAAAACTTATATTTAGTAACGGAGGAAGTACTTATGTTGCTGACACGGCGAGAACGCCATATATGTGTAGCCAACCAAGTTGAACACCACCAGTGAATTAGTAGCGAGCAACTTTTATGTTAAGTACAGTTTTTGATACGGTGGGACGAGCATGTATGCATATGGCTTATTATAGAGTAGATAATTGTCCGTTTTTTTTTTGCACCCATAATTGTCCGTGTTGAACTGGTGTAAATATTCTATATAGTATGTTAGTCCATGATTACCTTTCATATTAGTGTGATTGTCTAAATAATTATTTATCAAATCATGTACGTGATTTATCTATCTAAATAAAATTTATGATTTTATTTGGTTATAATCATTTGTTGTCTTGCCAAAAAACAAACATAATTTTATCGGAAGTTAATAAAAGATTAGAGGGAAGGGAGAATGTTGGAGGAAGGACGAGCTAGACAACAAAACCGATGAGATTATAGAGGAAACAAATTCCATTGTCGATCGTCCTAGTAGGGAAGGGAAGAAGTTTTTTTTGTGTGTGCATGATTCAGGGATGCTCACCAGATGGCGTCGATGGCCTTGCCGAGCACCGTGGTGGAGAGCTGCCGCGCCATCCCCCGACTGATATCGTAGATATGCAGCTTCACCGGGTACTCGTCCTGCAGTCCCAAACCATGAATCGTCTCAGCCCCAATGCTCCATGGAGAGCGAACACATCACCAGCTTAATTTCAATTGAAAACATAGGCACAGCAATTTTCCTTCCTTACCTCCGCCACCATCCCCCGAACCTGGCCTCCTCCGAAGCATCCGCACCTGGCAAGAACAGGCAGCTTCCATGAAACCAGAGAACAACCACATGCCTGCCGGCAGTTTCAAGTTTCTACGGGGAGAAAAGAGAAGGAGCAAGGATGTGCAGCTTCCATGAAACCAGAGAACAACCACATGCCTGCCGGCAGTTTCAAGTTTCTACGGGGAGAAAAGAGAAGGAGCAAGGATGTCGAAGGCGTACCCGGCGAAAGAGAATCTACTCCGGCGTGGCTTCGCCATGTCCGGCGATCGAGCTCGTTGGATGGAGTTTGCACGCACGGACGCACGCACCAGAAGGCGAGGTCGTTGGATAAAAAAAGCAAGGCCACGGGATTGGAGTTCGGGGCGAGGCTAACACCAGGCGTGCGGGAGTGGGGCGGCTCCGATTGGTTCTGTGCTGGTCAAGGACTCGCCTTTGGTTTCTTTCTCTCTTTCTTTCTTGCGCAGGGGTTTCTCCTCGCCTCCTACTCCTCCTGTCTGCGTTGCGTGGAGTGGAGAGGACTCTCCGACCGAGACAAGCCAAGAGGAATACTACATTACTACCCTATAAAATGTATTTTTTTCTTTCTTTGGACGGAGACGGACAGGTCGGGTGGTTGCTTGTTGTGTTGGTGAGGGGAACAAGCAACCATCGGATATCAGACCAACCTCCGTCTCATCTCCGTTTCCAGCGACCTGCTGCTGGTCATGGTCAGGCGCACACACAAACAAAGCCATTTTGAAGCAGCCGCCTATACGAATTTCATCCGCCGATTCTTTTGGTCTTAAATTTGGAGTGTGTTTTGGCAGTTTAAATTGAAGCAACATGGCGTCTTAAATTTGGAAACAGAGGGTGTCTAGAAGTTTTCGTACAAATCACTCGACTATATTCTTCAGGAATCCAACAAACCTTCTGCATTTTGTATGTAATCCATAAAGTAAACTAGCTCAATCCACAAAGTAAATTAAAAAACACTCCAAAGTTCATGCGATGCATCATTGGTTTCGCACAAGCCTTTTGTCTGTTGGTATCCAAGCGTACTTTCTGTGCAACTTCTAAGTTCCACAGGTTGAGCTCCCCTTAAGCCCATGGCAACAAGGTAGCAATGATTCCAGGGCAACTCCTTAAAGCGGACTATTAGGAAATTCATATCAACAAACAGAGTGATTGATGATGTCTCAGCAACCTGGGCACATATCACGCGCACATTAGTTTACACATAATTTGGTCTAGTCTAACCTGTAATACAGCACTATATTTTTCTCAGTTTGCTACCTATGCTTATAAATGTCGAAAGAACAGTCATTTCAGTAATGTCACCACATAGTTCTTTAGAGATACTGAATGCGCAAGGACTGCACCATCCAAAGATGTTGGCATGAAAACTGCCACTAACTATCCAAATTCAAATGTTAAGCAAATCAACAAAGAGTTAACAAAAGGCCAGGGAACTTGCAGAAAAATAGCAAACCCGCGATACTAAAGCAAAATGACCAGCACAAGGGGCAATGCCGCTCACAACAGCCAAGAGCAAGCAAAATATTCTGATGAAATTATTGGTGTAGCATTTCCAGTAAAGCAATGTGTATGTTCACGGACAGCTAATCTGAATACAGGGCTCATGCTGTTACTTTTTCTCCTCGCTGTAAAAAATTTGACACAAATATATCAGAGCAATTAAGATATTCGCACAACCATCTTGTTCTTCTTTCCGGCAGATAGCAGCAGCACCTTCCCGTCAACTATATCACCTTCCTCAACCAACTTATCCTCACTATCGACCTTCATGTTATTCAAGTATAGACCACCCTGCTTTATAAGCCGCCTAACCGCAGACTTGCTTGCAAGCAAACCTGTAGAGGCAGCAAGATCAACCAGGGGAGACTTCAATACTTGCTCGTATGGCAAAGAACACGACGGTACATCATCTGCTATTCCCTCAATTGTTTGTGAGTCCAACTGCGTTTGTGCCCCAGGCCGCAAGGCCTCAGTTGCCTTCAAGGCTTCCTCCAGTCCCTCCTGGCCATGGACAAAGCGTGTCACCTCTTCTGCAAGCCTCCTTTGAACCGTGTTTGGCACATAGCCAGGCTTCTTCATCGATTCCTCCAACTCATGAATCTCATCCAAGCTCAAAAATGTAAGGATTCTCATAAACCTTATGACATCAACATCCGGGACTGAGAAAAAGTACTGGTAGAACTTGTAAGGGGAGAGCATCTTCGATGAGAGCCAAATCGCCCCATCCTCCGTCTTCCCAAACTTGGTTCCATCGCTCTTCAGCAAGAGTGGGAATGTCAGACCGTGCGCTCCCTCGACCTGGAGAATTTTCCGGATCAAGTCGGTACCCGCGGTGATGTTTCCCCACTGATCACTACCCCCAATCTGCACATTGACACCCATGTTCTTGAACATGTACAGGAAGTCATAGCCCTGGAGAAGCTGGTAGGTGAACTCAGTGTAGCTCATACCATCCTCTGAATTGAGCCGCTTCTTCACACTCTCCTTGGCAATCATCGTCCCGACACGCGCGAACTTGCCCACCTCCTTGAGGAAATCAAGCAATGTGATGTCCTTCCACCAGTCATAGTTATCCAAGATAACAAAGGAACCCATACTTTCCCCCACATTGCCCGATTTCTCTGATAAACCCTGGCCAGAATTGGCCAGAGCATCTTCTTGTTTTTCCAAAATCGCGCTTTTACCAGATTGGGCGTGATGAGATGGTTCGGGAGCGCGGCTGAGGATCTGAGCGATGAGCGACTTGATCGCGTCAGAGTTGGCGACCACGGCGGTGAGGTCCAGCTCAGGGCGCTCGGCGCTTTTTCCGGAGGGATCTCCGACGCGGCCGGTCGCTCCGCCGACGAGCGCGACGGCGGTGTGGCCGCAACGACGGAACCAGGAGAGCGCGACAAGGCCGAGGAGGTTGCCGAGATGCAGGCTCTCGGCCGTGGGGTCGAAGCCACAGTAAACCTTGAGCTGCTGCTGCTCTCCAGAAGCTGTCGAGGACGAACCGAGGGCCTCGGAGGTGGTCGCCTCCACGAGCCCGCGCTCCCGGAGAACGTCCACTACTCTCCGCCGGACGGTCGTGGCTGCGGCGTTTGCTGAAGCCACAGCACTGGCGGAGAGGTGGCGTCGGCGACGAGGGTCAGGGAGGAGGAGGAGGCGATGCGGACGGAACAAGGCTCTGGAAAAGGCGGCCATGGCGGCGGAAGCCATCGCTGGTAGAGGAGGCGGAGGTGAGGGTTCTGAGCCTCCAGCTGTTGATAGGGATTGCCGGGTTAGCCACACGCCGAATGGTTCCGCGTGAGCAACGCCACATCGAATCACATACTCCCTATACTTTATGGGCTCTTTGTAGGCCGACCTACTGGGCCGGCATACACTGGTCAAGTCCACGTTCATGGATTGATATCATTTGTCCCTTTTTCTCCCTCTCCCCACACGGCGTTGTCTCTATGGGTGGAAAGTGGTATTGCATAATCCGAAATATCCAGATTTTCGTATTCGAGAAAGTGCCTATTAGTATGCGAAATACCCGCATCTGAACTAAAATAAAAATAAAAATTATCCGTATCCGAATTTATTTGAAAAATAAAAAATAAATATGGAATGAAATTTTGACACAAGTATGGATAGGGAAGTGGATATATCCGTATTCGAATTAGATTATGGTAGGTAATTTTTAAAATTCTGGCCCCGGTATTCCAATTATCCAACATAAAACCAAATAAGTGATCAAATTTTACTCTTTGTATGATTAAAATTAGAAATTATTATGCCTTACAATAGTTTTTATTCATAAAACATATTTATCATTGACTTATCACATGTCACAAGTTGATTATTTCATGGCATATAGCTATTGATTAATTTACTGAAGCAATATATCGCTATTATTCGTATTTGTTCCTAATCAAGCAAACATCTAATATGTATCCGTATTCGAATAACACCCAGTCGCATCGTTTTCGATAACATCTGCATTCGCAATTATATTTGTTTTGAAGATCTAAGAGCACTATCCGATCTGCATCTGCTCCGTTTTCACCCCTAGCCGCCCATGGCGACTAAGGGTTTAGCTACTCCGTCAACGTCCAACCGACGTTGAGTCTTTCCCACCATCACCCGCTTCTACCCCTCACCTCTGGTCGCTTTGGACCCTCGGGCTACCAAGGGGATAACTTGCCTGCCTCCCCGGCCTTGGGATTGGGGGTGCGATGAGGAGGGTAGATTGGTTCTACTAGCAGTGGAGGCAGATGCTCTTTTGGCCATGGACACGTCGATAGGAAATGATCATGTTGTCCCTGCCGCTCACGAGGATATGGGCGACGGTGCATCTACAACTAGTTCTGTTGATGCACCCCCACTCTTCACTATTTTTTCATACCACGAGAACGAAAGAAGCTAAGAAGGAGGCAAGTGCGGGAATAAAAGAAGGTCTCGATGGACATAGTGAGAGTACAACCTAGAGTTTAGCGGCCTCCCAGGTGGAGGGAGACTCCACCTCCTCCTTGGTCAGCGCAAGGGGAGGAGAGCCCCTTCCCCAAGTCGGTCACCCCTCTCCCTTACACCTATATATACCAGAGGGTTTGGCCCTCTAGAATTACAAGATTCTCCTCTAGTTCTCTCTACTGTTCTAGTTCTAATTTGGACTTAATTTAGGTTAGAGCTAGTTCTTGTTTTATCTAATCGACATACTAGAGAAGCCCCGTGAGGTTCTCTTCTTCCTCTTCTAGTTCGTCGATGATGTTTAGCTCTATACGATGAGGCGTTGTCGGATCCCGAAGCCCGTGCGCGTGCAATCCATAGAGAGGTCGTGCTTTCAGCTTTCGGCTCGAGGGATCATTCATGAACGGTTTGAGGGACTTCATCAATGATCTGCACCAACTCTTCCTTCGTGACAACTGGTAGTTGGTAATGATCCGATATAAACATCTTAATGCATCTTCATTGTGATCAGGAATCTGATTGTAGGACGATTTTGTTTTGTTTTCTACTACATTGAAGTCCTTCGCTGATGGGAGTTAGGTCGTGGACAATAGAAAAAGGTTGGTGGTAGGTGGCCGATGGTGGGTGGTAGTGGACGTGGCGGACCGGTTGCTCTAGTCAGAGCCATAGGAGACGATGCCACACGAAAGTTTGTCCCTAATGGTTGGAGCCGCCAGCAGCGACGTCTGTGAGCGTCACTGCCTTCTTGAGGGCACTGTTTTGGTGTTGTGCTCCTCTCCTGTCATTCATTGCTCTAAGGAAAACCTTAACTCCGTGCTCTCTCAAGTCAGATGATGACGACGTCTTGCGTCATTATCCACCTGTGGGCATCATCTTTGGAGTATGGATTAGCTAGAGGGACTAGTGTTGGTTTTGACGATGGTGGTGGTGCGGCCGACTTGGGGCGAGGTGGTTGTGTGCAGTGTTCTTCGGGGTGCAGTGGCGGTGCCTTTGGTGACGGAGGGCAGCCATATGCCCCCCCTCCCTTCGTGAAGGTGTCTCGTCCCTATTGTTGTGCATGCTCAAAACCTTCACATGGTTGCCGCTGTGTTGCGGCGAGCTATGTGCTCTTGGCTATGTCTTTGTTCATCTTTGCTCGTTGATGGTGCAAGATGCCGTCCCAACTTGCTAATTGTTCTGAAGTGCCGTCGCGGAGCTTCCAATCAAAGTTAATGTAGTTGCAAGGTCCATGTAGTTGCACTCGTTGATTGTGGACGCTTCTTAGTTATCGTGGGGTTCGATACACACGTCAGTGCGGTGCATTAGGCTGCTTGCAAAGTTTTGATATTGTGATCCATCAATGACATCCCAAATTTACAAGTTTCTTTCATGGCGATGGGCATTCTCTTTGCTAGCTAGGCATGTCTTGTTCGGGCTTGCTTGTACGGTTTTTGACCTGATAGCCCTCATAAACGGGTCCATTTATTTGGGTCTTCGATCCGATTTTCTTATAAACTGGATCAATATTTTTTGTGAATGAGATCAAATTCAGATGTGGATTTATACCCCACCCCTAGCTGTTAAAAAAAAAGGAGTTAACTTCACGACTAAAGAACGGTGTGGCTAGGTATACCATTATTAGAAGCTTCTTTGATATACTACCTCCGTCCCGCTAGTACCATGGATGGTGTGGAAAGATACACGGGTCTTATACCGAAATGAGAGGAATACATGCTCTTCTTCGGCACTGCTGTCGACGCCATTGGAGTTAGCTACAAACGACACGGAGAATCTATCTGCAGCAGCAACTATGGCGTTACGTGTCGGGGACCTGAACGCAACGGGCCAAATAACCCTTGCGCCATGACGCATGCCTGCGTACATTTTTAACCTACTTAGAGCATCGGATTCCTCATACTCTTTTCAAATCTTCGGCCAGCCCGTTCTATCACTGACCGGTCAAAAAAACCCGGTCTAAACGGATCTTGATACCCATCTCAAACGTCCAGACTGACCAACACCCCTCATATCCACCTTAAATATGAGGACAATATAAGGGATCGTGGATGCGCCCGGATACGCCCGATCAATCCATCATGTAGGACGCGATCCCATCCCGAATCACCTTTTCTTTTTTTTATTCATTATTTTTCTCTCTCTTCTTCACCAATCATGTACAAGTAACCGGACATATGAGAAAAATACGAAAGATACGGTTGCAAGACGAAAAAATAGGGGTTCAAAACAGACATGACCATTACTAACCGGACATATCCACGCGTGTTTGAGGGACCGAATTTATAAGTCGTGGATGCTATTAGTACATGCTGAAGTTGATGGAACAGACAAGAGTATACATATGTATGATGGATGGAACGGAGCGCTCCATGCTACGGCCGGGGTCCGGGCATTCAGCTACCGTCCACTTTGAACTGCATACGTGTGAGGTACTGAGCTCTGTCTCTACGAAACCAGGACAATCGGAAACACGCGGCGTGCCGCAGGGGAATCATCCCTGAACACACGTATGCCACCCGGCTCTGACTTGAACCTAAATAAAAAATGCTTCATCCGTTCTAAAAAATTTGTCTTAATTTTTTTAAAATATGAATGCATCTAGATACTAAAACGTGACTAAATGCATTCATATCTAGACGAATTCAAGACAATAATTTTGGAACGGAAGGAGTACTCATTTTTGATATGCATGCAGGAGTTTGTGAGTGAACATATTCTTCTTTCTAGCAAAAATAAAAACATGTTTCTTGGTGCTCTAGATCATCTTATGAAAACTTTCAAATGATCCAAGCATGCTGAAGAACTTGGGTACATGTTAATCCACGCAAAAAG
The DNA here is from genome assembly GCA_022496015.1 of Hordeum marinum. Classification (NCBI taxonomy): domain Eukaryota; kingdom Viridiplantae; phylum Streptophyta; class Magnoliopsida; order Poales; family Poaceae; genus Hordeum; species Hordeum marinum. Next base: position 210,101,239 of record CM039672.1, on the reverse strand, counting down.
AGATTTATTTTGTCCTCTTTAGCGCTTTCTCTGGCTGCACCGGTAGTCACTCCGACTCCGGCAACTACTGCCTTTCACTGCGCATCGATCTGATGTCGACACCCCCTCCCTCCTGCTCCTTCTTTCTTCTTGCAGTAGCAGCCATTATGGATCTACAACTTTTGAATTGTCAATGCAACACTTCTTTTACCTTGTCTATCCTTATCCATCGCATCCTTCTCTACATAACCTCATTCACTTGGTGGTGGTTCCCACAGCTAACTTCGCTTTGTCCCCCAGGCTAGGGTTGAGGGCTCCCTATTGCGTTCTATCATAGGTGCATCGTATGCAAATCAAAAAAATTCTACGTGCAGAACAACCAAGAACATGCTACGAAGATGGATCACAGATCGTTACCACTAGGCGCGCAGTGTCGTGCAGCGGAAGTAGAGTTGGGGCAACATGTTCGCGTGGTCCGTCTCCTCCTTGTCCGATCTCTCTCGAACAGTCGGTCGCCGGATCTCTCCCTCGAACAACTGGTCGCCGGATCCCGCGTACAGGTTCGCCAAAGCGGCGCAAGTGCATCGCCTCTAACGGTATCAGCGCATGCAGGAGGAAGCGATCAACCAGATGGGTGTGCCGCACCTCCACTATTTATAGGCATCCGACGCTGGCTCAATCCTTGGGCCTCACACGGATCCTAAAGCCCACGTGTTCCTTCCGTTAGGCGCGCGACCCTTTAGGTTCTCGTTCACTTGGTCGCGGGTCAGATCACATCCGGCTCGACCAGTCGGTAGCGACCTCTAGCAAGGCGTGCCGACTCCAAGTGTCTAATGAAGCTAGTTAGACTAACTTGTACTTCACACTTATGTTCCCTTTGCCACACGATATATGTTGGCGTGCACAAGGCGACATGGTCATCCTTGTCGCAATATAACCTCTTTCTCGTTCCGGTGAATCCGACCAACACTTTGGATTATCTCATAATCCTCATCGCATGGCCATGCTTATCTAGGTCAGATCACCCGAGGGGCCCAGAGTATATCTCTCCTGATCGGAGGGGCAAATCACATCTTGCTCGACCATGTCTCGCAGCATTGGGTCTGGACAACCCCGAAAACTACCTTTGTAACTACCCAGTCACGAAGTAGCATTTGGTCTGCCCAAAGCTAGTCTGTCACCATCTCGAGTACATGTGTCAACTTAGGTCTTAGTACATAGAATGTATGTTGTACTAGAGAATCATAGATGACCTATCGCTGTGTCTCACAGTTGGGTCTGTCCAACTCACACCTTATCCCGACTCGGATCCGACTATGTCGAATTCGACCAGACCTTTCTAAGTCCATATTATCCGGCTAGCATCCAATGCTACATGGTTAGTGAGACCGAACCATCCACCGGGTCATATGCTAGTCTAACTGGTTGCGCGTCCACACAACCCATTCGACTAGGGACCATTTAGGACAGTTATCATACAATGCATAGTCTCACAAATAAGTCACGTACTTGTTAATACACATCATTGATAATGTCAAGGACTATCTTTATTCATAAACACATAGGAAATATCATTATACATGATTGCCTCTAGGGCATATCTCCAACACTCCCTTCTCCAGTGTCAGGAGTTGCCAGGGGTAGAGACTTGCAAACAACGAGAAACAAGCGCTCTAGGGCTCGGACCCACCAGCATGTGCCGCCTCCTCCGCATCGGCCCCTACTCGTCTACACACTCTCTTGCTTCCTGGAGCCCGGAGCAACACAAAATAATGAAGAGCTCGATGAAAATTGAGGCGGGCATAAAACACCCTAGATGCAGTTAAGCACTCGAGGAGTGGTATACAAAAGGATTCATTGAACCAGATTTCAAGACCAACGACCGACGAAGGAATAACACTTCGGAAGATTCGAGGGGTGTTTCTACCTTGAAGACCGGTTCAGGGGCTACTAACGATGTCCCGGATTGGGGGTCACCAATGACGTCGTCTCCTTGCTAGGTGGTCCGGGTCGAGGACCCCCATGATAGTTCACAAGTGGGCCAGTCCATGGCGTATAAAAGGAAGGCTCCCAAAGACTTGGCATATACTCCAATACATTAGAAGTCTTATACAACATGTTCTCCTTATATGTAACCGATTAGGTTGTAACCCTAGACCCCCCGGTACTTATATAAACCAAGGGGCAGGTCTGATAGACGACACACCAATCTTGTGGTATATCACATGTACTTTGTACTCTATCCCAACTCAATACAACACAAGCAAAATGTAGCGTTTTATATCTTAGGAGAACCTGAACCTGGGTAAAAACTCACGTCCCTATTATCATTGTGTAAGGCTACTAGCTGGGACCCCCTACCCGAGATCTGTAGAAATTGACTCATCACCACCTGCCCATAAAATTTGTGTCATAAAACTTGAGTACACAGCCTGTACGATGGCGACCCTCTCTACCTGTTGATGTCAACTGTAATTTTCTTGACTTCTTGGTTGCATCTGGACTTTCTGAACCCCTTGTAGCCATTGGATCCTTCCTCATCGCCATGTTTCTAGTAGGGGATGAGCAACTAATGAAAGATGGGAAGCAAATGCAGGAGGATATTGCCCCTTGTTGTCGAGAGAGACGCATCATATCATTGCATCACGCTTGGCAAAGAAGGTAGCCTCCTTCTCCCATCTCTGAACTGGGATGCTCCGAGCAGGGCAGAAAGTCTTCCATCACACCACATGCACTTTGTTGGCGGCATGTGCTTTTCGTCAGCGGGTTCATCGTCCATCCACAATTCATAGCCGCCACCGCCATAGTGTAGGATCAGAGTATGGGGGATTCAAATTTTCCTTCAGAAGTTTGAAAGCTCTCAACGACACAACAGAGAGTAAACTAAGTAGAGGCAGTTCTACGAATGAAATTAACTGCTAAAAAGAAACTAGGCAACTCTACTTCGAGATATATATGAGAACATTGCTAATAAGGATAACTAAGTAGGAGAAGATATAAAACAGACAGACATAGAAACAATTCCCCTTCAACACAACTAGTTGAAACACAAAGACAAACACATCGAAGTAACGAAACTAATGTGCACTAACATACCACATAACTACACATATAGAAAACTAAACACGATCACTCAGAGAAATGCTATAGATATAATTGACCGGTGGCGCTCGATGGCGATATGTGATTTGGTATACCAGTTCACTCTTTTGCAAAAGATGTACATCTTCTTGGAGGAACTTGTGACTGAACACAGGAGCAAACTTCTCTCCGTCCTATTATACTCAACTTGATGTTTCCTCGAACTTCAGTTGATTTTACTCGTGGTAGATTCTTATCGGCAATATCCAAACCTTTGAAAGACATTGTCTTCGAAGACCACAATCACTCTTGGTCACCCAGACAGACACCTAACCGTCTAGAGAGTTAGAAACTCTCAAGAGTAATAGGCATAAAGCTCTCGACTTAGATACATGTGATGCTCAACAACTATCTAAGTTTCGCCTCTGGTTCTCTCGGTGAATTCACAAAAATATCTCATAGAGGGGTTCTGACAAAATCTTCTTGGAATTCACATGGAGCTACCGATGACAACTATAGGCACGAAATGGCTACTTATTGTTGGAGCAATTCCAAGGGTGAAATGACCAATCAAGGCCTCAAGCCTAGTCAACGTCTAACCCACATGTTTCCAATGGTTGGATTTAAAACACACGCGACGAAGTTACTTGAGGATCAAGTAAAGATGCTTCGCCCGTGAAGCAATTCTCTAGAAGCCCACAAGAATTTTGTCTCTGTCTAGAGAGTATTAACTTCTTACACGGCTTCTGATTTTCATACCTTCTCCTATGCCTAGTCCAATAAGCTTCAACAACCTCGAGAAGGAACATAGAAAAGTTACCTCAGCACCTCCCACCACCCCCGTCCTATTAGAACTGGTTCTCAGTTTCTCCTCTCGATTCCTCATTCTCTTGTTCTGCTATCAGATGGAGATTCATCAAATCTCTGTGAATCCCATTGTTCTTGGTGGATCCCAGCAAGACCCTCGACGATGCTAAAAAGGCGAAGGTAATTTTGTTTGTACTGCTCGCTAGCTAGTTCTTCATTATTCCATTGATTCAAATGCTCAACTACGAAAAAAATTGTCTTTTCTTTTTTGTTTGACATGTGTGTTAGGGGAAAAGGCTCGTAGGGTCGACCGATGATGATGCAAAATCTGGAAGCAAGCATCGTCGGGTCTAGGATCTAAACTTTATTATGTTTAATCGGTAAACTATTATTTATTTACCTTTCAGTTGTATGATCGTATCCTTGAGGTTGTTGAAATATCCTATGCCACAAAGGTTCAGTTAGATGTCGAATATGGTCGTGTTAACTAAGTAGCCATGTTCACTGTCAAGAGCAATCTATTTTCACCTTCATTTGTTGTTGCATATGCTCTCCACCACACCTAATGTCGCTGGGACTTCAAGATTGCTAATCAAGAAATCAAGGATGTTGTTCTCGTGAAATTCAAGAGTGAAATCTCTATTTCCTTGTTCATGGTTGCAACTTCAAGTTAGGAGAAGGCACCGATGCCGAAGCACTAATGATGGCAACCAAAGTTTCAATGCAGATGCCATGTACTCCAAAATTGTACACCATCACCAAGACTATTTTCCTGCCTATACCTCGTCATCCTTTTGCCGATGAAAATGATGAAGATGCTGGAGTAGTGCTACTGCAAGGAGCTGCTGCAGGTGTGGGCGATGCAGGAGGCACCGCTGCTCGAGGTGCTATTGCTGCTGCTTTAACCCTAGGAATTATGTATGCTCTTGTATGGAACTAGAGATGTCTAAGACTATGTTTATTTATATTTGGTGTCTATTATGTTTGGAGTCGCAAGCTATGCATTTGAAATTTTATGATGTTTTTAAGTGCCGGCATATGTGAACTTTTAAGTGTCACTATATGTGTACACATTTAGACGTTTTATAGAACTTCATTTGTATGTCAATTTTTGTTACCATGCCAATCTCGTATGGTTCTCTAAATCTGACACCTAAATATTGTTCTAAAATTATACCGGACGTCACAATCTTAACATGAAAAATATTACTATAGTTACCAAATATGTATTGATGTGTTTGATAAGTGTTCATTATCCAAGTCTTACTCCATTGGCCATGAAGATACACACAACACACACAAGTTGTTGGTTCCAACCCTCCACCCCGCAACACAATTTTTTGGTTATGTTTTAGCTCTGATTCGTTCATTGATAATAGGGACATACAATCATGTGCTCGATGACATGTGGGCCAAGTATGTATGAATAGTGTCGGTGTCAAAACCAGCAGACCTCGTGTAGGGGGGCCCGAGGTGTGAGATCGGATCGATGGTAACAGGAGACAAAGAACATGAGGCTTTTACCCAGGTTCGGACCCTCTCGATGGAGGTAAAACCCTATGTGTTGCTCTTGTTATATTGATGGTGTAGCGAGTACAAAGTTGATCTACCTCGAGATCATAAGTTTGTGGTCTAAACCCTAGGGGTGATGATGTTGTGTATGGGTATCTCATGGTGATCTAGGGCCTCAGCTTATACAATGCACCGGAGGCCTAGGATAACAAGAGTCCTAGTCGGCTATGTCGGTGGAAAGGAGTCCTTGTCTTGATCACCAAGTCTTGTGGAATGTTCCTCGTATATGTCATGGGCTGCTCGAAGTGGCCCACTAGTGAACCAACATGGGGGTCCTTGGCCCGATCCACTGGTCAGGAAACGACATGGGGAGTACCCCCTAGTACAGGATACCCTCTGAACTAGTCTTCAAGTTGGGGACGCTCCTCGGTTCTTCCGAATTGTTCTTCATCTTTGTTTGTTCGTCTTCAAAGCTCGTTCAACAAATCCTCCCATCTTTGATCTTGAGGATCACCAAGGTGAATTAAAAGAGTTCACACGTCGGTTATCCGAGGAGACCCTTTAAGTTCTTGGCCTTTGTCAATGCCTTCTTATTTTAAACAATGCACCTTCGGTTCAAGGTTTTTCTATGCGACGATGTCCTCCCGCGTCCAAGCTCCAACGTCGGAGTACATCTGAGGTGTCTTTTTACAGCCGAGCTCCAACACCGATCTGTATCCGAGGAGTCATAAATTACCTCATTCTTGAAATGCTTGGAGGAGTTCATCTGATCTTAATGCTGAAAAAGCCCTCTATAGAGCCAGCCACTCGAATATGAGGTTTACGCCAGGCTGATTCCGATTGGTGCAATTTATTCTCTATCAAGATGTATAGCCAATAGCCCTCAAGTTGCGTGTCGGTCCTAAAATTTGGGATTCACCTGAAGGATAAAACAAAAACCACTGATCCTAGTAGCCCCTGAGACTCAGGTCGATTCGCGAAATCGGCTAAAGGATCAAATCCTTTTCGGCAGCATACTGCGGGAATAGAAACACGGTGTGCAGTAGCCCTCAAGACTTAAGTTGGGTGTGTCCGATGATACGTCTCCAACATATCAATAATTTTTTATCGATCCATGCTATAATATTATCAATCTAGGATACTTTTTGGGCAATTATATGTCAACTAATATTATTTTTGAGCACTAACCTATTAACCCAGTGCCAAGTGCCAGTTGTAGTTTTCTGCGTGTTTTTAGCTTTTCATGTCTATATTACCAAACGAAGTTCAATTTTCATGAAACTTTTTTATGAATTTTTCTGGACCAAAGAAGACCAGGAAGCTTCGGGAGAAGACCGGAGGCTACACGAGGGATCCACCACACATCAGGGCACACCCTAATATGTGGTGGGCTCCTCGGGTCATGCCTCCGTAGTTATAATGAACCCGGGTCATGCCCGTCACCTCTTCCTGATCGGAGTAGATCTCCTAAGCCGGCACCACCTAAGCCAGCCTAGGCCAGGTCTCCTGATCCAGACCACACTTAAGCCGGCCCAAAGGCCTTGACAAATGTGAGGTCTACTAGTAAGCTGTGGGGTCTTGCCCTCCATGGGCCAGATTATGCCCAGGCCCATGCAATGTTAGCCGACCTGGGCTAGTTGGCTTTTGCTGGGGCAATATCCTCAACATTATCCTTGCTACGACTCGTCTACACATGCTAGAGGCTGACACCTACTTTGCTGGGTTATGTATGCCTGTCCCTGTACGGATGTGCTACTTGGGTTCTACGACTAGTCACGTCGGCCTGGGTTCTCTGACATTTGAATGCTAGCGACACATTCACATACGTGAGCCAAAAGACGCAAACGGTCCTGGCCCAGGTAAGGCGGCAGCTGTGGAGATAACTGTGCATGAGGCCGCAAAGTAATGGGATGTGTTACCTTGGATGTATCCATGGTAAGCTCTCTTTTTCATACTTAACAGATTTGCGCGCCGCGCGTGGGTTTTGCCAAAATGACACGTCATAGGGTCATACCAAATCTTGTGCATAATTTGGTCAGGGACATCCATATACCATGAAATCCAGGATATTGCCTTTTTGTCGAGTCGATGCCTGGGTTTTGCACCCATCCTTATAAATAGGCTGGTAGGAGCCCAAGGTTCATTTCTTCTTTCTCGCCTCCAAATCTCATTATTTCTTTGGCGCACCCCGCGAGCTCCATTGCCTCGAATCCATCGAACTAGTGCTCACCGTCGCAGTCATCTCCAAAGCACCCATGGGGGAGACGGAGTCCGTCCGCTCCTACGTGCTCATCCATCATCGTCGCCTTTGAACCCGTAAGTCCTTCGAATCCCTCCGGCCACCATATTAGGGTTCTTTGCTCATTGCCATTCCTCATAGTTCTTCGAGTTCTTCAGTATTTGTAGATGCAAGCCACTTCCTTAGTTCAGGGAAATTTCACCTACCTATATTGTGCATAAAAAACCAACTACAAACTGTAGATGTAGATCCCGCGTGTTGTGGTTTTGAAGAACACCATTGTCGCACTTATAGGTTTGGTACTACATTTTTGTCATAATTTTGACATCTTTTTTAGATCTGTAGAAACGCCATAATCCTTCTAATCATGTTTGTTCCTCATGACCCGACACTTAGCTTATAGAATAGCTTGCTCAAAATCTTTTGGAGTAGCATGTCTCATCTATAAGCCGTCTTTGGAAACATGACCAGCTTATATTTAATCAATCAGTTGCTTCATATGTTCCTAGCTCAAATATCATGGCCGACTTACTTCTATTCCATAGCTAAGAATTATACTTTTGCTCTGACTTACGCTAGTCCAGGCCGTCTCATCTCATTTACTACCTACTATGTAGTTTTCTCGACTCATGCGTTCGGAAGCCATGGCTTCAAAGGGGAAGAATCCAATGAGATGGCTAGTTTATCCATATGCCAAGTGAAGCTGGTAAATTGGGACAAATCCCAAGTGCCCCCCTTCAACTCTAGGAATATGTGCAAACTGGCTTGTTGCCACATCAAGAACACGTCAAGTGGAGAGCTGCCGGGGAAGAGACCCAACCACAGCCCAGGCAAGATGTGGTGGTAGTCTTTGTTGCTATTGTTATGGGTCAGACTATCAGGATTACTTACCGAACACCGGAAGATTTGAAGCCTGAGTGTCTAGGATGGAAGCTTCGGGAAACATGGCTTGCGCTCCACGTTTGACGTTGTGAATAGGCATGTTTATCTCTTCGACATGTAACCGACCATGTGTAAACCCTAGGCATCATCGGCACCTATATAAGCCAGAGGGTTTTAGGGTATAGATATAGAACAACTCATCTAGGGTTAGCTATACGATCTCGAGGTAGATCAAGTTTGTAACCCCTCACAATATCAATACAACCAAGCAGTACATAGGGTATTACCTCCATAGGAGGGCCCGAACCTGGGTAAACTCGTGTCCCCTTCGTCTCAAGTTACTGTCGATCCTAGTCTCATAGTTCGGGACCCCCTACCCGAGATTCACTGGTTTTGACACCGACATTGGTGTTTTCATTGAGAGTTCCTCTATGAGCAAGATGGAATCGACGCCCAGCCTTGTCATCAACGAAGAGGTCCGCAACATGGACATTTTTGTCCCCGCACAGATCTTCGCCTTCGGCAATGTTGTGCTGCACGCTAATTCCACTGGCCGTCTAGGCCTCGTTGAGAACTTTGCCCCTGATCGAGAGGTCAGATTTGGAAACTTAGAGTTCTCCATCGACTCTCGGGGTGACTTGTCATTAATCGGGCTCGCAGCTTCGCCTGTAGCCCTCGAGGACTCTAAGGCTTTAACCTCGAACTCCTTCTTTGGACATGTTGATGGGTTCACCCATGGCGATGAGCCGATCTCTTATCCCGATTTGTCCATTAAGCCATATGACCAAACATACGTTCTTGTCGAACACTTCCCATGTCTGGATGTCGTGAAGGTTAACTCCATGAATTCTGAACAGCTGGATCCAATCGGAACCTTAGCAGTCGACGAGGCCCTGGATCGATTTTCGTCAATGAAGATCACCGACGATCCACCCTCGATCTACGCTTGGTTCGGTTATGGTGCAAGCTAGGACGATTTTTTCGACCCACCCACCACCCACTTGATAGCCACTATCAAGGATCTAACCGACATGCTGGACTATGCCTCCGAGGAGGCAGAATACATGGATGAAGAGGACTATGCTCCCACCCCCGTTAACACCGGGAATTGGACCGCCACTTCTATGTATGACGTCTACATGGTGGATACTCCCACCACCAATGGTGACAACACGCCTCACAACGACGGCGACAAATTGGGTGATGTGCCATCAAGGCGTCGGAAATTGCATAAGCGTTCCAAAAGAAGAAAAGGGAAGGAAAGCCATTATCAGCAACGGGGACGGTAATACCCCTGCTGATCATGGCAATCCCGATATCCTCAAGCACCCGTTAGAGGGTCCGGAGGGGCCTAAGGACCAAAACAAACCCGATAACGTCAACGACTCCGAGGGTGATGATTACCTTCCCCCCGTCGAGGAGGAAGATATACCGGAAGCCGATGACTTATACATCCCTGCTAACCTTGAGGATCAGGAAGAAATCAGGCAATGACTCATAGCAACGGCTCCCAACCTAAAGGCCAAAGAACGACAACTCAAAGCCGAACAAGGAGATCTCAATGATTGATGGACGAAAGTCCTCTCAGCCAAGGAAGTATACGACGTCGGTCTATCAAACCAGACCAAAAGCTACCCTCGAAGGAGGCTTCTGCAGCAGTTCCATGATGAACTCACTGATACTCCATCTCCAGGCCGTATTCCATACAACAAGTCGGAACGCCCCCTCGTGGTTGGGACAGGACGGTCGACGACATCGGTTATATACTGGCAGTGCCCCGGAGACGGGTTAAGGAGACATTAGAGCCCAATGACAGGTTCGACCTATGAGATGACCTAGATCATAGGACAGGCCACACAACATCCATCTATGGATCCAGAGAGTACTCGCCCAATAGACGGGGCGAATACAGACAATGGTTCGACCAAAACAACAGAGTCCGGGAACGCAACCGGCCTCATACAGACGTCGATCACAGGCGCGACATAGCACGGGTCAGAGGTGTCGCTCACCCACTGTTCTTCACAGATGAGGTAATGCAGCATCAGTTCCCCGAAGGGTTTAAACACATGAATATAGAACTATTGGAGATATGCCCTGGAGGCAATCATGTATGATGATATTTCCTATGTGTTTATGAATAAAGATAGTCCTTGGACATTATCATTGATGTGTATTAACAAGTATGTGACTTGTTTGTGAGATTATGCACTGTATGATGACTGTCCTAAATGGTCCCTAGTCGAAAGGGTTGTGTGGACGCGCAGCCAGTTAGACTAGCATATGACACGGTCGATGGTTCGGTCTCACTGACCATGTAGCATTGGATGCTAGCCGGATAATATGGACTCATAAAGGTGTGGTCGGATTCGACGTAGTCAGATCCGAGTCGAGATAAGGTCTGAGTTCGACAAACCCAACTACGAGACGCGGCGATAGGTCATCTGTGAGTCTCTAGTACAACATACGTTCTATGTCCTAAGACCTGAGCTGGCACATGTACTTGGGATGGTGAAAGACTTGCTTTGGGCCGACCAAACGCTACTCTATGACCGAGTAGTTACAAAAGTAGGTTTCGGGCTTGTCTAGGCCCATGCTGCGAGACATGGTAGAGCAAGATGGGCACTGTCATCAGGGTTTGCATGTGTTGAGAATAGCCACCTCCACTCGCTGCCGACTGTGTGATCAGACCTAGCAATCCGCCGCACGGGTGTTCCTCCTGCATGCACGGATACCGTTAGAGGCGGTGCACTTGCGCTGCTCTGGCGAACTTGTATGTGGGATCCGGCGACCGGCTATTTGAGGGAGATCGAATGAGGAGGAGATGGACCACATGAACACGCTGCCCCAACTCTACTTCCGCTGCACGACAGTGCACGTCTAGTGGTAAAGATCTGTGATCCACCTCCATCGCATGTTCTTGGATGTTCTGCGCATATGAATTTTTTAATTCGCATGCGATGCACCTACGGTTGAACCCAACAAGAACAGTGTGATGGGACCACTGACCCAACCGTATAGATCGAGGAATCCCTCCTCCACATCCACATGGCGTGAGGAGACGATCTCATGCCATCAAATACCCCCCCTTAAGCTTAAGGGGTCAACTCGGCACTGGTTAAACAGCCTCCCCGAAAACTCCATTGGATGCTAGGAAGACCTGGAAGATGCATTCCGCTCTAACTTCTAGGGAACCTATGTCCGTCCGCTGGACTCTTCCGATCTTAACAACGTCGTCCAGAAGCCAGGCGAGTCTGCTCGGCAATTCTGGAATCGGTTTTTGACTAAGAAGAACCAAATAGTCGGTTGTCCGGATGCTAAGGCCATAGCCTCCTTTTGGCACAATATTCGGGACGAATGGCTGGCTCGCCAACTAGGCCAGGACAAGCCTCGGACCATGTCTGCCCTTACCTCCCTCATGACCCGCTGCTGCGCGGGCGAAGACAATTGGCTGGCAAGACGCAACCACAATTCTGATGATCCCGTAGCACCTAAAGCCCGTGATGGGAACTCAAAACTAAGTCGCAATAAGAACAAGCGCCGGCACAATAACGGCGATGCCGATGATACGGCTGTAAACGCCGGATTCCGCAACTCCCGACCTGTGCAGCAGAAGAAGCCTCGTAAGGGCAATTGTGATGGACCCACTCATCTGGAGAAGATCATGGAAAGGCCTTGCCAAATCCATGGGACTTCGGAAAAGCCCACCAACCACACACACTGCAACTGTTGGGTGTTCAAACAGGCCGGCAAGATACCACCCGAGGACCAAGACAAAAGCTCTCACAGCGAAGACGAGGATGAACCTCGGGGTCCAATTGGTGGTGGACAGAAGAAATTCCCGAAGTCAAAAAGGTGAACATGATATACGCCACCCATATACCAAACAAGGAGAGGAAGCGCGCCCTTCGGGAGGTCTACGCTGTGGAACCCATAGCCCCAAAGTACAACCCATGGTCAGCATACCCGATCACCTTTGATCGGCATGATCATCCGACCAGTATCTGCCATGAGGGTTTGGCGGCACTCATCCTTGATCCCATCATAGATGGGCATCACCTCACAAAAGTCCGAATGGACGGAGTAAGTAGCCTAAACCTGATCTACTCAGATACGGTGAAAAAGATGGGCATAGAACCGTCAAGGATCAAACCTAGTAGCACTACCTTCAAAGGAGTGATCCCAGGCGTTGAGGCCCGATGTACGGGCTCCGTAACTCTAGAAGTTGTGTTCGCCTCGCCTAATAACTTTTGCAGCAAAGATTTGATCATTGATATTGTCCCCTTCCGCGGCGGCTATCACGCGCTGCATTGTCGGACTGTGTTTACTCGTTTCAATGCGGTCCCACACTATGCATACCTCCAGCTCAAGATGCCGGGCCACAAGGAGGTCATTACTGTCAACAGCAATACAGAGCGCTCCCTTAGAACTAAGGAACATGCATTGGCCTTAGCGGCTTAATTTAGCTACAACGAAGATCGGGCAAGTTCCGACATCCGCCATAAAGGCACAGAAGGCTGGAAGCGAGTTCGGTTTCGAACCGACAGCTGAGATCCTTCCTCCTCCCCTCTATAGGGACTCGCACCCACCGCACAACCCTAGGACCAGCAAAGTACGTGCCGAGGAGGCACAACTTCGCACTTAAGATTCCATGGGTAGCGGTGGGGAAATAAAGATGGGTGTTCGGCCGGCCTGAACTGCTACCATCAACACGTCTTTGGACAGAATGCAGGCGCTCCTAAAAGAGCCTGCCTACGGCATAAAGCTCACGTACAATTCGGCGGCCTCTCAAGATTTTGTTAGCAAAATCTGCCTGCCGGACACTAACACCCATCAAGGTGCACCTAAGCGCAGGAGTCAATTAGCAAGGGGCATATCAAGGACGTAAGGTTACCAATCGAAGACCCCTGGTACAACAACTCCTCTATATTTTTATCTTTTATTTTCCTTCACATACCTATAAAAAGTTGCTTCGGCAATCCGAGTTATAAGAGTTGTTGAGAAAACACAAAATTGCGTGGCGCAAGTTCACCTCATCTGTCCTTTTTTCGGCGCATATTTTTTCTCTTTTCTCCCTCTTCTCGTGAACCTGTTCGGTATGATGCGAGGTAACCAGCTATTAGCCCGGGGGATCTTATTCAAACACAAATCACCTCATCTATCATGTGTTCGGCGTCTTGGCGTTCGCTTTATATGCATCGGTTCGAACTGTGTCTTTGGTCAATAAGTTGGGTTGCCCGGCTTATGTACTTGCCCATTTATGTTCCGCTCGTTCGGCTAAAAGGGCAAAGGGAGCACCCCTGCTATTGTGCTTCTGGATAGTCTGGTCAAGCACCTCAGGGGAGGAAGCCAAAAACGGATTGTCATAGTATGCCCAATACGATCTGTGAACCCCGAGTTCGAAGTGTTATACTTCAATCCTCGTAAGCGGTTATTCCGTGTTACACGAGGAACTTGCTTTTTGTGCAGACATTGTGATACCGGCTTTGGCCACGGTTCATCCATCACAACACGGGTGGCTAATCGTACGCTTCATGTAGTCCTTTTCATGCCCCTACGGCTAAGTGAAAGAAATAAAACACTATAGTCAGATTGCCTAGTCTACCGCATTATATCGCCTTAGGGTTCCAATAATATGGCTAAGGGACATAGTACATTGGCATAGACACCCCATGTAGTATCTACGTGGGGGCTGAAACCGACGACTCGCATATTTCAGTATTAAACAACCACAAAGGAGTTACAAAGGAATACAAAACCATATAAGAGCAAATATTGATATCATTAAAAGTTAACGCAAGTCTTCGGACACGTTACAAGCTCATTCAAACATTTTATCACCCGAACACTGTGACGCTATCACCCGAGGACTTTTCATCACTCCATTAAAGTATAGCTTGGGGCGTCGATGCTCCTTCCCGGGGGGCGGCGGGTCGGTGGCTACCTCCATCGGATTTAGCCCTAGCCAGTGCACTTTGGCCTTGGCAAGGGCCATCTAGACTCCTTCGATGCAGGAGGAGCACTTGACAGCGTCGAGGCGGGGCGTAGCAGCGATCAACCTCTGCACCAGGCCAAAGTAGCTGCCTGGTAGCGGCTCACCATGCCATAAGCAGATGCAGAGGTCCTTCATGACCGGCTCCTCCATCTGGTGCAGCTCCATCAACTGTTTCAGCTGTTCCACCAGAAGAGGAGGGCGCTCAGGGGCTCCAAACTGTGCCCAGAACAGTCGAGCTTCGTCTCCTTCTCCCCACGAGGCGAACAGCTGATTGACGTCCGCCACACTCTTTTGGAGATCGGATGATGCATCTGAGGATCGCCACACCCGGGTAAGCAATGCAAATATGCTATCCCTGAACACGCACTTTAGTGAGTATGGCTTACCATCTGCTATTTCCTTGGCTTGGCGCACTTGCTCCTCGTAGAACCGTCTGTCCATCTGCTCCTTCTGGAGTTCGGTTTTCATAGTGGATAGAGCGGCCAAGCTCGCCTTGTTCTGCTGTTCCAAGGCCTCGCATCTTTCGCTGGCATCCTTGAGCTCCTGCTGGACCTCTCCCACGCGAGCTTCATGCTTGCCACTAGTGGCCCGCATGGCAGAAAGGGCGACAACTGTTTCCTTAGAATCTGCCCTCTCGGCGGCCGTCTCGTCCTTTGCGCCCTGGAGCTCGGCCTTGAGCCTCTCCACCTCCTTCGCAGAGTCTGCACGTGCAGTATACAATGTAAAGAAGCTACATCGACAATATTTGAAAGGTAGAACTTAGACAAGGGCATTCTGATTTTGTTTTGACATACCTTGAGCCTTGTCGAGCCTTCGGTTAAGGGCCTCACCTTCGTCTTCAGAGCGCTTTAGCTTCCGATTCATCTCTTCCAGTTTGGCACCATTTATGGACGCCACCGATGATGAAGCCTGCATCACACATAGTTAATAAATTGCATGGGCTCTCCATTCCCGAACTATAGTCAATCCTCTCATATGTCGAGTTATTCTCATATGCCGGACACTTAAAAGTGCATCTAGTTCGGTATCGGATTCAGATGTGACCCCTAGGTGAGCTTTTTCACCTCACCTAGGGCTCGAGGTGTGCCATGTATATAATGTTAATAAATAAAATCTTTGCGAAATAAACACATCGGGTGACTTACTTGAAAACCCGCAAGGAGACCTTTGAAGGCCTCCTTCAATCCATTGTCAACGGACTGGACGCTCTGTAGTACCGCACCCATAAGGGTGCGGTGATCCTCGGGGATGGAGGCACTCGATAGGGCCTGCTCCATGGCCGACCACCTATTAGTCGGTGTTGCCGGTGATGATCGGACTTCCCGATCACCCACCGGGGATTGGACTGGTGCCTCCGAAGGCATAGTGCGCTCGGGAGATGTTTTCGGAGGGGACTGAGCGCCTACATGTCCGGCCTCCTCGGTATCTGGGTAGGGTGTTGCCCCCGGTCTTCAGTGGCTGAGGCTCGGCCACGGTGCCATCTCCCTCACCACCAGCTTCCGCCTCCATAGGAGTGGGCTAGGACAATACCTCCATGGCGTCCTTCATGGCGCATGGAGTTGTGGGATGCGAGGCATCCCCGCTCTCCGCCAGTTCAGCGGGCGGGGTCTTCCCGTCCGATATCACCTCGGCAGGGATAATGCGCGGAGGGCTGCAAGGCCAATAACCTGCATATTAGCAAACTCTAAATCTATTCATAATGAACATGAGGGTATTCAGATCCTAACTTGGATGGGGGGAGCTTGACCCATAGGCTACTTCGTGGAACCTCCTCGAGGTCTTCGGACACGGAGCCCATGTCCGAACTATCATCGGACAGAACCACCCGTGTTTTCCGCGCCCTCTTGTGCGTAGGAGAAGCGACCTGCTCCGGGGCGTTCGAAGACGTCGCTATCTTCTTGGCACGGGGGGAATCACCTCTCCCCTTTCCCTCGACCTCGGCCTCCTCCTCCTCCTCCTCTTCATCTTCCTCCTCCTCAGCCTCCTCCTGATTCGAGGAGGCGGGGGTATCCTCGGATGCGGTGTCAGGCTGGTTCTGATGTGGATGCTAGCCTGGCTTGGTTTCTTCTTCTTCTCTTTCTTTGTGGGAGCCTCATAAGGCTTCACCACGAGCATTTTGGCTAACATCCATGTGCTCTCGTCTTCGGGCTGAGGCGCTGCACTGTTAATATTGACGGCTTTCTTCAGCCATCTCTGCAAAGACAAATCAGGTAAGGGGTTATGAACCTTCCATGTAATAAAGCCAACCAAGCTAGGGTATATCGTACCTCTCAATCGGGCTTGGCAGCGTGTAGACCCTTGTCCTCCTCCTCGGATGGCCAGATCTTCATTGATTTGAAGAGCGCCGTCCACAACTTCTCCCGCGTAGTGCGGAAGAGTTCCCGGATTGTGGGCTCGGCTTCAAGTTCTCGAGCCCATAGGGGGGGTGTCCCACCATTAGCAGGGGAGGATGCGTCTTTGGAGCATCACCTGGACCGGACCGGTCAACTTGGTGCCCTCCTCGCCCATGGAGCGGATGCGCTTCTACAGGTCGGCCACCTCCTTGCCTGGTCCCCAAACAAGGTCCTTTTTGAGCCATGAAGTCAGTCTGGTGGGGGGACCGGATCTGAATGCAGCAGCGGGGTGCTGACCCTCTTCTTGTGGCTCGGTGACGTAGAACCACTCCTTTTGCCATCCTTTGATGGTGTCGATGAGGGTGCCCAATGGCCACTCGACATGGGTGAGCTTGCCAATGACGGCCCTGCCGCAATCTGCGTGCTTGCCGCCGACGCACTTGGGCTTGATGTTGAACACCTGCAGCCAGAGCCCGAAAGTGTGGCTTGATGCGTAGGAAGGCCTCACAGACGAGGATGAACGGCGAGATGTGCATGATGGAGTTCGGCGGGAGGTCATGGAAGTCGAGGCCGTAGAAGAACATCAGCCCCCTAATGAAGGGGTGGAGAGGAAAGCTTAGCCCCCGGATGAAGTGGGGGATGAATACCACCCTTTCTCATGGCTTGGGGGTGGGGATCACTTGGCCCTCCTCCACTGCATGGTGAGGGATGTTTGCGGAGAGGTAGTCGGCCTTCTTGAAGTCGAGAATGTCCCGGTCAGTGATCGTGGAAGCTTCCCACTAGCCGTTGGAGCCCGCCATTGATGAAGCTCGGAGGAGGGGTCGAAGAAACCTAGATCTGTGCTTCGGAGGCGGAGAAGTCGAATGGAGAGTGTGAAAGGCCTTTGGGGTTTTCTTCCTCTTTTTATGAGGCCTATTGATTTAGACTCCCCTTGCTGCACCATGAATCCCTCCACTTCCTGAGGTGTGCGAGCCATTGCGTGCTCATGATTAAGTATATCCCATGTAAGACGGTCCACTATTGGTATATTGATAGATCATGATGTTAAAACGGCCTCGAATCGTGAATCGAGTCTATGCAACTGGCCTAGTGGCCGTGGTGGATCGTAGCCTTTCGCCGGAAAGGTCATGAGAGGAGCGTTGTTTCCCCCTGACATTTGGCCTTCAAGGCTGATTTATTTGCAGTATTCGGACATGCCACTATGCGGGAAACTACTTGTCATCGAAGGCCGAACTATGGTTCGACACGAAGGAAGTCACCTCGCAAGCCGAAGACTCTGTTCACAAAGCAATTGGAGCTGAAGACCCTCGGTGTTGGAGGCAAGTTCGGGGGCTACCGAGGGAGTCCTTGATTAGGGGGTCCTCACATATATGACCTATAGTTATGGGCCAGACTATGAGGATTACTTACTGGACACCAGAAGATTTGAAGGCTCGGTATCTAGGATGGAAGCTTCGGGAAACACGGCTTGCGCTCCACGTTTGATGTAGTGAATAGGCATGTTTATCTCTCTGGCATGTAACTGACCATGTGTAAACCCTAGGCATCCTCGACACCTATATAAGCCGTAGGGTTTTAGAGTATAGATATAAAACAACTCATCTAGGGTTAGCTATATGATCTCGAGGTAGCTCAACTCTGTAACCCCTCATAACATCAATACAACCAAGCAGGACGTAGGGTATTACCTCCATAGGAGGGCCCGAACCTGGGTAAACTCGTGTCCCCTTCGTCTACTGTTACTGTCGATCCTAGTCTCATAGTTCGGGACCCCCTACCCGAGATCCGTCGATTTTGACACCGATAGTGGTGCCTTCTAGATTTGTTAGGTGTCGCTTGGGAGCCTCACTTCGTGTTGTGGAGTGAACCAAGATGTTTGTCAAGGCAAGGAGATTGCCTACTTCGTGAAGATCTACCTCGAGTTAGGCTAGTCCTCCGTGGACGTAGGCCATCATGGTATAGTCAAGGTTGCTTCTTCGTGGAACCCTCCGTGGGTAGAGGCCTCCATGGACTCTCACGACCATTACCCTCCGTGGGTTGAAGACTCCGTAAACATGGATGTATGATAGCACCACCTATCGGAACCACGAAAAAAATCTTCGTGTCCTTCATGCATTTGATCTCCCTATATCATCTCCTTACTTCCATGTGCAATGTCTTTACTTTCGGCAGCTATACTTGATGACTTGCATGTGTAGGGTGTGCTAGACTTGCTATAATTACTAAAAATCTGCGAACACTTAACTTGGGAAAAGGTTAGGTTTAAATTCCTGCTAGTAGTCTATTCACCCCCCTCTAGACATACTCATCTATTGATCCCACAATTGGTATCAGAGCATTGGTCTCCATTGCTTTGGTTTCATCACCGTGGAGGAAGATGGATGTGTCTAGTGTGGAAAGTTTGAGTTGTAGAGTGCCCATTCTTGATGGAGAGTACTATAGTCAATGGAAGAATGCCATGATCGATCTATTTGACAAATTCCATTTGAGAAAACATATTGAAAATCCTTATGTGTTCCCCATCGATGAATTGCATCCCACACACGAAGAGGAAATTTACATGATTGGTAACCTTGGAACTGTCAAACTTATTGTTAGAGGTTTACCAAGTTTGTGTTGTCTTAGTTGAAGAACTTTGCATGTGCTTATACTTTGTGGAATGATTTGGAGAAATGATATCCAAATCTTTCATTAAGTAATCTTGATGAAATTCTTCATAAAACTGTTGCTTTTCACAAAATGAAGCCTAGTGATCCAAACTTTGATAAATGCCTATTTTAGCTTCGTGATCTTATGCGTGCTAAAGGAGATGTCACAACTATCAACAACATTGTTATTAAGCCATTCACATTCATAAACTTGAACATTGTCATGGTTACGATTCTAACGAATCTCTTGGTTACTATGACGAGGAGATTCTACCAAATGATGACGATGAAGAACATGGCTACTATGATGAAGATGAGTGGTTCGACATCGAGCATGAAAATATCATGAAGAATCTTAGTCTCATGGCAAACTTCAAGGATTACATGTCGGGAGGAAAAGAGTGGATTCTCGATAGTGGATGCATTTGATCACATGTCTGGAGATAAAGACATGTTCCAAGAGATCACGCCTAATCAAGGTCCTCGGACATACGTGACCTTTGGAGACAACTCTAAGGGTAAGGTACTTGGCCTTGGTAAGAAGGCCATAGCTCATGATAGCTCTATTCAAAATGTCATGCTTGTTGAATCCCTTGGCTACAATCTTCTTTCCGTATCTAGACTAGTAGACTTCAGTTTCAATGTGTTATTTACTAAAGTAGATTGCCAAGTGTTTCATCATGATAATCATAAAACTGTCTTTATCGGTATTCGTAGAGGTGATCTATACATTGTCGATTTCACTAAAAAGGCCCAACCTCGTACTTGTCTCATTGTAAAATAATCTAAAGGTTGGCTATGGCATAGAAGGCTAGGACATGTAGGCATGCACAATCTAGATAAGCTTATCAAGGGTGATCACATTCTTGGTGTTAAAGATGTTATCTTTGACAAATATAGGCTTTGTAGCGCTTGTCAAGCAGGAAAGCAAGTAGGTGGAAGTAATCCGGTCAAGAACATCATGACCACTAGGAGACCACTCGAGTTACTTCATATGGATCTTTTTGGTCCCAATGCTTACAAAAGTCTTGGTGGAAACTCTTATGGTCTAGTTATAGTTGATGATTTTTTCTGGATTTACGTGGGTATTATTTCTTGATGATAAGTCACAGGTACAAAAGATCTTCAAGAAGTTGGCACGCAAAGCACAAAATCAAGTTGAAGTGAAGATCAAGAAGGTTTGAAGCGATAACGGATCGGAGTTCAAGAACACCCATGTGGATAGCTTTCTTGACAAAGAGGGTGTTTCACATGAGTTCTCGGCTACGTACACGCCTCAACAAAATGGAGTTGTTGATAGGAAGAACCGAACCCTCATCGAGATGGCAAGAACGATGCTTGACGAATACAAGATGCCAAGACACTTTTGGGCAGAAGCCGTGGAAACAACATGTCATGCCACAAACAGACTCTACTTGCACAAGCTTCTCGGTAAAACGGCATACGAGCTTCTCAGTGGTAACAAACCCCAAGTTGGATACTTTTGAGTATTCGGCTATAAGTGCTACATTCTCTAAGCATCGTCGTGCTAAATTTCTCCTAAATCTCATGAAGGTTTCGTACTTGGTTACGGATCAAACTTTCACACGTACCGTGTCTACAACAACTTCACTCGAAAAGTTGAAGAAACGTTAGATGTGAAGTTGATGAATCTAATGTTCGCAAGTAAGACAATTGCCAAATTATGTAGGTGACAAAGATCCTTCGGAAGCTATCCAAGATTTGCCCATCGGCAAGATTCATCCCATGGAGGTGAAGGAAAGTACTTCATCAACCCAAGTGTAAGCTCCTACTTAGGATAAAGGCTACTGACAAAATGACATGAAAGCATCCACAAGTGGTACACGGCAAGATGATGAGGAGGAGGAAGTACATCATGAAGATCCACCACAACCTTCTTCACCACCACCTCAAGGAGATGACCACTTTGACAACAACAGAGATGAAGCAGATGATGAAGAAGAATCTCCACCATCCAACAAACCAAAGCTACCCCAGTTCAAGCACAAGTGACCAAGAACCATCACCTAAACCAAATCTTTGGTGATATACAAACAGGGATGATCACTCGCTCTAAAACTCGCCTAGCTAACTTTTGTGAGCATTATTCTTTCATCTCTAGCATTGAACCCTTGAAGGTTGAACAACCTCTTGAAGACACGGATTGGGTGAACGCTATGCATGAAGAGCTTCACAACTTCGAGAGGAACAAAGCATGGACACTCGTGGAGAAGCCCAAGGACGAGCAAAACATCATCGGTACAAAATGGGTGTTTCGGAACAAGCGAAAATGGTCAAGTCGTAGGCAACAAGGCTCATCTCGTAGCCCAAGGATATACGCAAGTCGAAGGTATGGATGACGGTGAGACCTACGCCCCCGTTGCTAGACTTGAAGCTATTCGAATTCTTCTTGCTTATGCCAATCACCATGACATCAGTGTTTACCAAATAGATATTAAAAGCGCCTTTTTAAATGGAGAAATAGAGGAGGAAGTCTATGTTAAAAGACCTCCCAGATTTGAAAATCCTAAGAAACCTGACCACGTTTACAAACTTTGCAAAGCTTTATATGGTCTTAAGCAAGCTCCTCATGCTTGGTATAAATGCCTAACGAAGTTTCTTATTGAAAAAGGTTTTGAAATTGGTAAAATTGATGCAACCTTATTCACAAAGAGAGTTAATGGTGAATTATTTGTATGCCAAATTTATGTGGATAATATTATCTTTGGATCTACTAACACATAATTTAGTGAGAAATTTCAAAGGTTGATGTCAGAGAAGTATGAGATGTCTATTATGTGTGAGCTAAAATTATTCCTTGGTCTACAAATCAAGAAAACGAGAGAAGGTACATTCAAGTCTCAAACCAAGTACACGAAGGACTTGATCAAGAAGTTCAACATGCAAGAGCGCAAAGGTATGAAAAATCCCATGCCCACTAGCGGACACAATGATCTCACTAAGGAGGGCAAACCGGTTGATCAAAAGGTTTATCGATCAATGATTGGTTCATTGCTATATCTATGTGCCTCTCGTCTCGATATTAGGCTTAGTGTGTGCATGTGTGCCTGATATCAAGCTGCACCTAAAGAATGTCATCTTAAGGTTGTGAAAGGCATTGTGAGGTACTTGATACATACACCAAACTTTGGCAGTTGGTATCCCAAGGATCTTCTTTTAATCTTGTTGGCTACTCCGACTCGGAATATGCCTGTCATGCCCAAGATGCGACCCTATCCTCATTTTGGCTCGAGGGCCTCGACAGGGATAGGAGCGCATCTCGTCGTGTTGCAAGAATGGATATCATTACAAGTACATGTACAGAAGAGATGAGTATATGGAATTGGCTTACACTCGCCACAAGCTACAACAAGATCACATCAATACAACAACATATTCAAACATCATACAGAAGAGCAGGGACCGACTACGGACGAAAACAAACGACAAAATGACATCCATCCTTGCTATCCCAGGCTGCCGCCTGGAACCCATCCTAGATCGATTAAGAAGAAGAAGAAGAACTCCAAATCAAACAAGCATCGCGCTCATGTCAAATCATTGCATTACGTGTACCTGCAAATGTTGTTGTAGTAATCTGTGAGCCACAGAGACTCAGCAATCTCATTTCCAAGGGTATCAAGACTATTAAAGCTTAATGGGTGAGGTATGGTTAAGTGGTGAGGCTGCAGCAAGCGACGAAGCATTTAATTGAGTGACTAACTTACGAATACAGAAAATAAAGTGGGTGGTCTACGCATAACAGACGTGAACTAGTAATGATCACTAAGTGATCCATGGTGTTCTATTTTGGATAAGGACTCATGACAAGAGACACTCATGCTTACGCACACACTTGGTGTATTTTATTAGAGTTTACTTCAAGTTTGCTATGAGCGGGTGTTAAACAAGATATCCAAGTTGCCACATAGCCGCGGCCACGGCTTTCCGAAAAGATTTTACCCTGCAGGGGTGCTCCAACTCATCCATCACAAATTAACCACACGTCGCGTTGGAATTCCTCAACCACAGAATCAACCATAGTAATTACGGAATCCCGATGGAAAATCTCAACTTCGAGATAGCCCGAAGTGTCATCAAAATCCCACGCGCAAGACGCTCGAGAAAGGTAAAACAAATCTAGCAAGGCCGCCCGACGTGCCGACAATCCCGATAGGAGCTGCGTATCTCGTTCTTAGGCCACGACGGATAAGCAACACGTACAGAGGCCTGATACAAATCCCCCGAGTTGCCCCAGGGTGGCTTCGAATAGTGCTCTAGTTTGGACCAACACGCATGAGGAGCATTGGCCCGGTTTGTTGATTAAGATCCTTGGGTTAATTACTCCTTGTGTGGGTTTATTAGTTATTAGGCAAATGTAGTACCAATGTTGGGCCTTGCCAGACAAGCTTCATCCTAAGGCAAAAATCAAGGGGGTCCCCATAACAACCCCGAGCATGTTAGGAGCTGTTAGTGCATCTAGTGCCCCTTAGTGATTTTGGTGTATTGAAGACTTATAAGTTAAGGCACTAATGTGTTTGTGAGTGTACACAGGCTCTATAAGTCGATGAGGAGTTTGATATATTCGGAGATTATCGACCCCTGAAAATGTATGTCTTCAAGTGAAGACTTTGCTGAAGACTTTCTGAAGACTTTGGTGAAGACTTTGAAAATGAAGAAGTTGGTGTGACCTTGAAGATATGAACGAGAAATATGAAGCGTGAAGACTTTCGTTTTCGTAGTTTCATTTCCTTTATTTGAGTCATAGGAAACACCGTACTGTTAAAGGGGGCCGAGGTAATACTAAGGAAAATTTCCAACTGATGCTCAACTCCAAAATCCTCAACCCATACAATCCTTCGAGTGAAGCCTTTGGAAATCTCTTACGGATCAGACAAGTTTTTTAGTGACAGAGAAGAAGTTCTCCTGGTCTCTGAGGAAATTGATCTGACTGAGGAGTTAGGATTTCGCCAGTGCGAATTGCCTACAAGTGAGGATCATGATAAGCTGAGGACTTTCATAGTTCGAAATTCCGACCGTTGCTGTGCTTAGCGCCAGCTATCTCCAATCATTCTTATCCACATAACGGTCATATTATTGGGGGCATTTATGTCTTATCATGTCAGGTTGCATCCTGGCTATAAATAGCCACCCCCCTCAACCACTAGCTGGTTGGCTGCTCCGAGAAAGAACTGACACTTGTCATTTGAGAGCAACCCATCCTCTGAGGACTTTGAGAGAAAATCATCAGTGAGGAAAAACCCACAACCAAACCACAAAACCCATAGTGATTGAGCATCACTGAAGAAATTCCTATATGGAACCGACGTTTGTTACCTTTGAGGACTGTGTATTCTCCAGACAGTTAGGCATCATGGTCTAGTGCTCCTGAAGTCAATTGGGGACCACGAAGTGACCTTGGTCTAGAGCATCCAGCAGTAAATTGTGGATCGTCGGGTGACCAGTTTGTGAGGGTTTTGGAAGTCTACCCTGAAGACTTACCACGAGTGTTGGGCAAGGACTGTGTGACCTTAGCTCAAGGATAATACGGTAAGGACCGTGTGTCCTCTGGTTTAAATACCAGGCCGCTCCAAACCAGACGTACGACTATCACAATAGTTGGAACTGGGTCATCAAACCATTGTCTTCATCGAGCTATCCGGTTCTATTTCCTCAACCCCTCTATTCCTCATATACCTGTTGATAAAATTGATTGTTACTGTTTGAAGAATTTGACTGAAGACTTTCACAAATTCCTCACCTCAAATTCTTCAAGTTACCTTGTTCATCACTGCTTATCCTGTATCACGCTACTCTCTATTTGTGCATGTTTCATTTCATCATGAAGACTATGCTATCACTATGTTCCTCATGCACTTGAGTACTTATTCTGCTGCTAGTTATTCATTACATTTTAAATTCCTCAAAGTTGAAATTCCTCAAGGGATGAATTTGTAAAAATCGCCTATTCACCCCCCTCTAGCCGATATAACACACTTTCAATTGGTATCAGAGTAGGTACTCCCTCGCTCTGTGTGATTTTGGTTTAACCACTTGGAGTTCTAGTTATGTCGACTGCATGTATGATCAATGTTTCCGTGGGATGTCCTACCTTCAATGGGACAGACTACCCCTACTGGAAGAACAAGATGTGTATGTACCTTGAAGCTATTGACAACGATCTTTGGTACGTTGTGGAAAATGGTGTGCCCTCTGTCGCTCCCACCGTTACAACTGCTGATGTGATGAGATTCAAGCAACTCGATTCTCAAGCGAAGAATATCATCTGTAGTCATCTGAGCAATGGTCAGTATGGCAGAGTGAGTGCTTTGGAATCTGCTAAGCTTATCTGGGATAGGCTATCCAAAGTCAATGAAAGTGTTTCCACTCAACGTGACTCTCGTGTTGATGTTCTTCGCAATCTCTTCAACCGCTTCAAGAGACTTGACAATGAAAATGTTCAGCAAACATTTGATCGCCTCACTGATATATCCAATGAACTTCAAGCACTGGGTGCCACTGATATCACTGACCATGAAATGGCGAAGAAACTTCTACGATCTCTCGATTCCTCATTTGATACTCTCGTTTTGATGATTCAAGAACGTGGAGATTATAAAACTCTTGATCCCGCTGATATTCTTGAGAGACTCAATACTCATGAATTCCAACAAGCTGAAAAGAGAGACCTCTACGGGCCAAGCTATGGAAGATCTCGTGCTCTGAAGGCAAAAGCAATTTCCTCATCTGAAGAAGAAGATTCTGACAGTAGCCTTGGTGATCCTGAAGAACTAAGTCAGGAATTAGCTATTCTTGTGAGAAAATTTCAGAAGTTCTCAAGAACAGGTGGATTTGGAAAGTCATCAAAAAGTGGCTTGAGGAAATCAGATTCCTCAGAAGATTACAAAAGGAGAACATGTCATCGTTGCAAGAAGCCTGGCCACTTTATCTCTGATTGTCCTCTGTGGGAAAAAGACTCAAAGAAGAAGAAGAAAAACAAGAATGATAGTTCTGATGACTCAAAGAAAAACAAGAAATCTTCAAAGTCCTCAGCTGCAAAGTCCTCATCTTCAAAGTCCTCAAAGCACAAGAAGAATGGATTCTGAGGAAGGCTCGAGCATTCATCGACAAGGAAGAAAGGCTCGAGCATTCATCGGCAAGGAAATGGATTCTGAGGAAGAATCTGAAGAATATGAAGAAGAGAAAGAATCTGAGGAGGAACCAGAATCTGGTGTCGCTAGCCTTGCTCTCGCTACTGTGTTCGTCAGCAAGTCCATCTTCAACAATGAAGAATATGACCACTCCAACGACTCTAACGTCAGCAATGATGATTATGCTCCCACTTATTGCTTCATGGCAAAAGGCTCAAAGGTACACAAACATCATTCCTCATCTGAATCAAGTGAAGGTGAATCTAATGAATATGTGAAACCTAGCTATGCTAAACTTGTTAAAATTGCCACTAAGCAACAAAGTGCACTTGAAAAGCTTCAGAAAATGCTAGACAAAAGCGATGATCTGTTAAACCGTGAAGTGAATCGGACTCAAACTCTGTCTGTTGATCTTAAAAGTCTTCAGACAAAGTATGATAACCTTCAGAGTCATCATAACGACCTCTTAGCCGATCATCATAAGCTTTCATATGAATTTCTTCAAAGAAAGCAAGATCTTGAAAAGCTGAGGGTGTCACATGAGGGTATCCAAAGGGAAAACGATTCCTTATTGGCTCAACAGATCAGTACCGCTCAGGAAGAATTTGTTCCACCTTGTTTGAAATGCATCGAACGTGAAACTGCTAATTCTTCACCTAAATGTTCAAATGCTTCTACTGCTGCAAATTCTTCAACTATTCCAATGGTTTCAAATTCCTCATCTAAGGATACCACAAGTATTATTGATGACAATGCAGGGTTGAAGGAATTGTATGTGACAGGCATGTACAAAAGTTTAAAAGGGCATCAAACCCTTTGTGATGTCCTCAAGAAGCAGATTCTGAATAGGAACCCTAGGAAAGAGGGTATTGCCTTTGTGAGGAAACTCAACGTTGATGGATCCTACTGGACACCTGAGAAGTACACCAAAACCTCATGGGTTGCTGCAAAAGGATCTCCTATGAAACTGTAGGAACGGTTGTCCTATGAAAAAATCTGGGTTCCCAAGAGCTACCTACAAAATCTTCAAGTGAATGTCCTCACGACACCACTCATGAAGAATCGGAACCCCAGATCAAATTCCTCTCTTGGATCAGATTCCTCAAATGGTCAAAATCATCATTCTCGTGCTAATGCCTCTGTTTCGCAGGGAAAACCTAAGAGTTATGAATATGTGCATTATTCTTCAAACCATTATGTTCATAAGTCCTCAAAGAATTTCTCTACTTATTCATTTGAATACTCTAACCCTCGCCTTGTGAAACAAAGCGCATTTGCTTCAATGCCTTCCTTCTCACATGGTGCTCGCAGAATGATGAACTCTTTGCCACCCCTCCAGATGTGGGTGGTGAAGAAAACAAGCTGACATCTTATGCAAGGTCAGGTCTCCAGATGAATTTGAATATCTGATGAATTTGCTGGAGACCTGAGGAAATGCTTGAAAGGACGCAACCTAACCATGATGAAATGAATTCTTCATTTCTCACGTCCTCACTGTACTTGCTTACTATCTTATGTGATGAAATTATGTCTCATGAAATTGATATCATATTCTTCACTCTGAAGCATATGAGTTCGTAAGTTGTACTAATTCATCTACATGATGTTGGTTCTCGATAGTGGATGCACAAACCACATGATGGGTGACAAGAATCTACTGATCAATTTGCCACTCACTCCATCTCCTCTGAAGCATATCACCTACGCAGACAAAGGAAAAAAGCAAGGTATTGGGACTTGGTAAGGTTGCTATCTCAAAGGACCGAACCGTGGATAAGGTGATGCTTGTTGAATCCCTCGGGTTCAACCTTATGTCTGTCTCATGCTTTGTGATCTTGATATGGTTGTCGTATTTGGAAAATATCGTTGTGTTGTCATCATGGAATCTGATAATTCCAAAGTCTTCGAAGGCTTTAGGAGAGGAGACTTGTATATTTTTGATTTCTCCACAGGTCCTCAACCTGCCACTTGCTTACTTGCAAAGTCTTCAGAAGGCTGGCTGTGGCATCGACGACTTGGACATGCTGGTATGAGGAACCTGCACACACTCGTGAAGAAAAAGCACGTCATTGGCATCGAGGGTGTCAAATTTCTCAAGGACCACCTCTGCGGTGCACATGAATCTGGGAAGATGACCAGATCCAAGCATCCCTCGCAGACAATCATGACCACGACTCGACCCTTTGAATTGCTTCACATGGATCTATTTGGCCCCACTTATTACTCCGTACTAACAAATGCATCAAGTTTGTATGGTTTTCTCATTGTTGATGATTACTCTCGTTACACATGGGTGCATGTTATTCTGTACAAAAATGAAGTGCAGGACGTCTTCAGACGATTTGCTTCAAGGGCCTCCACCAACTTTGGCGTCAAGATCAAGCATATCAGAGTGATAATGGGACTGAGTTCAAGAACACCAATCTTGATGAATATCTTGATGAACTTGGTATTACTCATGAGTTATCTGCCCCTTATACTCCTCAACAGAATGGCATCGTGGAGCGCAAAAATAGGACTCTTGTTGAGATGGCTCGCACAATGCTTGACGAATACAAAACCCCTCGTCGCTTCTGGCCCAAAGCAATTGATACTGCATGCCACATCATCAACAGGGTATATCTTCACAAATTCCTCAAGAAGACTCCATATGAGCTCATGACAGGCAAGAAACCCAATGTAAATTATCTCAAAGTCTTCAATGCAAAATGCTGGATCAGAGATCCTCACCACAGTTCTAAGTTTGCACTGAAAGCACATGAAGGTTTTATGCTTGGTTATGGAAAGGACTCGCACACCTACAAAGTCTTCAACACCTACCATCACAAGGTGGTTGAAACTGTAGATGTGCGTTTTGATGAAACTAATGGCTCGCAAAGAGAGCACATGCCTTCTGTGTTAGATGAACAATCTCCTGAGGAATCCATCAAGTTGAAGGCAACTGAAGATGTCATACCCACTGAGGAAATCATTCCAACAAATGAAGACTCTCATGGTGATATACCTGAAGAAAATGGTGCTGATGAAAATCCTCAGCCTCGTCAACCTGCTCATCCAAGAGTAGAAAATGAAGTGCAGATTGACAAAATCATCGATGACATCAATGCACCAGGTCCTCTCACACGCTCAAAAGCTTCACATCTAACTAACTTTTGTGGGCACTTTGCCTTTGTCTCTATCTTAGAGCCCACCAAAGTTGATGAAGCATTCAAGGAGCCCGAATGGATTCAAGCTATGCAAGAGGAATTGCATCAGTTCAAGCTCAACAACGTGTGGGAACTTGTCAGGCGACCAAATCCTCGCAAGCATAACATCATAGGTACCAAGTGGATCTACCGCAACAAGCAAGATGAAAATGGTCTTGTGGTGAGGAATAAGGCTCGACTTGTAGCTCAAGGCTATACACAGGTTGAGGGAATTAACTTTGATGAAACTTTTGCACCTGTTGCTAGACTTGAAGCTATTCGCATATTACTGGCTTACGCTAACCATCATAATTTCATCTTATATCAAATGGATGTGAAAAGTGCATTCCTCAATGGTAAGCTTGAGGAAGAAGTATATGTTGCTCAACCCCCAGGTTTTGAAGATCCTAAGCATCCTAACAAAGTCTTCAGACTAAACAAGGCCCTCTATGGCCTCAAGCAGGCCCCTCGGGCATGGTACGACACTCTGAAGGAATTCCTCATGAAGAAAGGCTTCAAACCCGGTTCACTCAACCCTACTCTTTTCACGAAATCCTATGACAGTGAACTGTTCATATGCCAAATATATGTTGATGATATTATCTTTGGATGTACTGACAAACGTTACAGTGATGAATTTGCCTATATGATGAGTGAAGAATATCAAATGTCTATGATGGGAGAGTTGAAATTCTTCTTAGGTCTTCAAATTCGTCAGCAAGACAATGGCATCTTCATCTCACAAGAGAAATACCTCAAAGATGTTCTGAGGAAATTCGACATGCAAGATTGCAAAGGCGTCAAAACTCCAATGCCTTCAAAAGGCCATCTCTGCACTGATGAAAATGGTAAAGATTTTGATCGGAAGGTATACCGCTCCATGATTGGCTCCTTATTGTACCTATGTGCATCTAGGCCTGATATAATGCTAAGTGTTTGCATGTGTGCTCGATTCCAAGAAACACCGAAGGAATCACACCATAAGGTTGTGAAACATATTCTTCGATACTTAGCTCACACACCAACACTTGGATTGTGGCATCCCAAGGGCTCAAATCTTCACCTCATCGGATACTTTGATGCTGACTATGCTGGAGATCATGTGGATCGCAAGTCAACCTTAGGCACATGTCATTTCCTCGGATGATCCTTAGTCTGTTGTTCCTTGAAGAAGCAGAACTGCGTTTCACCCTCCACTGTAGAAGCTGAGTACATTGCTGTTGGCTCGTGTTGTGCTCAGTTACTATGGATGAAGCAAACCCTCAAGGACTACGACATCAAGCTGAAGAATGTGCCTCTTTACTGTGACAACGAGAGTGCCATCAAGATTGCGTACAACCCAGTTCAGCACTCCAAGACCAAGCACATCCAGATTCGTCATCACTTTCTTCGAGATCATGTACTCAAGGGCGACATCTCCATCAATCACATTCCCACTAAAGAACAACTGGCCGATATCTTCACAAAGCCCTTGGATGAAAAGAGATTTTGCAAGTTGAAGTGTGAGCTAAATATCTTAGAATCTTCGAATGTTCTTTGATGAAGAACACACATCCTAACACTTATGCAAAATTGATGACTTAGATGTGCAACACATGAAGTAACGTTTTTCTTCAATCAATGAAGAATAACTCTCTAAGTGTGAAGAAATTAACGAAGAAGTTGATTCTCAGAACTCTACGACAATTGTACGCGGTGTCTGAAATCATCATTCTTATATTGTGGGTCACGCCACCAACCAAAGTTGAAATTCTTCAAAATTGGGTTTGTCGTCACTTTTGCAAATTCTTCAAACTATCAAATTCCTCAAATTTGCAAATTCCTCAAGTTATCAAATTCATCAACTTTTCAAATTCTTCAAAACTTTTGAGATTCATATTCTTCATTGACTCTATATATATATATATATTTTATCTCCTCAACAACATTCACTTATTGCTAATTCTTCAAGTTGATTTTCATCTAAGTGAATGTGATCGGACCCTTTCCCCGTCTATGCTAAACTCAACCCAGTCTGTTCACAAATTCCTCATATGCGTTCTACTTTAAAACTTGTTCAAAGTCTTCAGTGTGTCCTTGACAGCTGAAGAGTTTGCGAACGAAAACTTCAAATCTTCACTTCCAAAATTTTCGGCGTTTCCCGGTGAAACAGTTCCGATTCCCGCGCCTCGATAACCCACGATCCTCCACAATCTCCACTACCCAGATCATGGGTGACACCTGTCGCGTGGAGAGCAAGGGTCAGGGGCAATCCTTTCCAAAATCTTCGGGAGGATCAGTTTTCACTTCCTCTATAAATGCCCCC
Source organism: Hordeum marinum (assembly GCA_022496015.1). NCBI lineage: Eukaryota > Viridiplantae > Streptophyta > Magnoliopsida > Poales > Poaceae > Hordeum > Hordeum marinum. Next base: position 210,069,122 of record CM039672.1, on the reverse strand, counting down.
CTTCCCATCAACTATGCTCGGTCACTCCGCATCTCATCTCTCTCCCGAGCTCCAACCTAGCGCCGCCGCTAAAGTCATCGTCGCCGGTGAGGAAGAGCTTCGCTGCCTCAACCTCGTCGTCGTCGTACTCGCATCGGCCGCGGAAATCTTCATCCTGCCGCCGCTGTAGCTGTCTCCTTCTGCCAAGCTAGGGCGTGGGAGATTTGAACGGACGAACTTCCTCATTTCATCTCTATGTTCGTCGTGTTCTTCACCAGGGTAATTAAAATTTATTTTTACTGCCCCTGTTTGATCCTCAACTACAACTACTATTCCTCAATAGGTGTTTATACGTTATAAATCAAATACTCAAGCACCTTACATCTCTTCATACTTGATACTTGATGATTTTCCCTAAGTAATGATTTTCCTCACGATTCCTAAATTGTGGAAGTTCTCAAATTTGCACAACTCCGAATCTTGAGACAAAGAACACTTAGTGAAATTCCTCAAGACATCCATGGTCAAATTCCTCACACATATCTTTCTTCAAATTTCTGAGAACGCGTATGACCTCTTCAAATTCTTCGCACCTATACTCTGTTCACAAAATCTTCAAGACTTCATATTCCTCAAGTGAAGAAAATGTCTGATGGGAAGAAACCTCAGAAAGGAGGGAAAAAGCCAGATGTGCACACTGCATTTGAGATCCCTGAGGATCTGTATGATGAATATTGCACACCTGACGAAGAAACTCATGGAAAGGAGACGACCAAGCAGAGGAAGATCCGTCTGCAAAAGATTGAGAGGAGATGGGCCAAAGAATGGAGAGAATATCGTTATGTAACTACAAAATACGTGATGAAATTCGCTGTGAAACCACCTTGCAGCAGACCTCCTCTTGCTCCAAACCAAACTGCTAATCCTACTAGCCTCAAAACTGGTGAGGACTTTCCTCACATGTGGGAGAAGCAACAAGCCAAGTTGGCGAGGAAAGCCAAAGAGGCAGTGAAGAAATACAATGAGGATTCTGCTGCTGCCTCTGCCAGAGCTTCTGCTAGTGCTTCGAAGAAAATGGTAAAGAAATCTACTCTGAAGATTGGTTCTTCAACATCAAAATCCTCAGTGAAAATTCCTCAAGGTCAAAGGCCTCAGCCCAGAAAACCTTCAGCACCTGCAACTGTTGCTGCTCAATCATCTGCAACAGCTAAAAAGTCCTCAACCCTAGTGCATCTGGCAACATGCAAAAGGAGTGAGGGTTTCACAATAGTTCCGAAGCTCACTGCAAGCCCCTCCACAACTGCAAAGTCTTCAACCAGTCCCTCTGCGCTTAAACTCAAGAAGACAGCCGGACGTGGTCAAAGACCCAGTCATCACACCAGCAAGGCTCTGGTTACAGTCTCCTCACATTCTGCGGACAATGATAGTGACGATGATGAAGCTGATGATGAGGAATTGGTAGAAATCATCAGACAAAGTTAGCACAGGGCTGCTAGAGCAAAGGGTAGCTTTGTTCCTCTCATGCTGGATCCCAAGATGATCCTCAACTTCATTGATATATGGCATGAGGACCCAAGCACTCCACTTTCCTCACTAAATCTGCCTCCTGAAGTGGATCATGTCCTCACCCACTTCATCTTTGAAGAACAATGGAAGAGAGATCAAGCTCAGAGAGCTAAGAGGAAGAAGACTCGCAAAGAAAAGTTTCTGCGCGAAAATGTGATGAATTTGACCCCAAATCAACTCGTCATAGTTCAGTCCGAGATTCGCACTCTCTCTCTGGATCAACAGAAATATGATGCTGAATGGAAAGGCACCAAGGTCAGACTTGTCAGGGCTGCTCAAGCAGCTGTAAAGGATCACAACACCAGGGTTGCAGCTTGATCGCAACCACAAAAGCCTCAGTCTGAAGAAATTGCTCAGATTGTAGATGAAATTCCTCAGGCTGCTGATGAAAATGTTAAGCCTGAAGAAACAGCTGAAGAAAATGCTTCTGCACCAGAAGCAACTGTCAGTGCTGCTGAGGAAACTCAGACCACTGAAGAACATGCCAGGACAACCTCTAATGTTGTGCCTAAAGAAACTGCTATGCCAATAGGTACTTCTGATGCACCTGAAGAATCTGATAGGCCAGCTGAAGAATCTGTTGTGCCTGAAGAAACTGAACCACCCTGGGCAGCTGCATCAGTCGTTCCTGAAGAAACTGCAACTGCCGAGGAAAAACCCCTCAAAAGAAAAGCATCAACTTCTGAAGCCCTTGTGTTGAAGAAGTTGAAAACTTTGACAAGTTCCTCAGCAACACCAATCTATGAAACTCCAATTTCCTCAGCACCAGCCTATGCTATTTTGCCAATCGGGGAAGCATATAACATTCCTCAAGAAGAAGAGAATCATTTGGCTGCTTTAGAGCCTCTTGATGAGGAAATTGTCATCGATGACACTGCATCAACCCCCATGGTATCATCGCTCCAGCTTCTGGAAACTGCTAAGGAAGCTGGTGAAGAAATTGATGAACAAGTTGACATTGGTGACACTACTCCAGTCATCAATGATGAATATTGGGAATCTGCACATCCCAATTCACCTGTGGCAACTCCCTTGATGTTGGTTCCTCAGTCACCTGCACATACTGAGGAAATACCTGAAGACTTTGAACACCTGTACCTTCCAGACCCTGAAGAAATTCCAGCTGCAATAGCTGAGAAAATTGATGCTCCAGCCACTACTGAGGAACCAGCTCTTCAAATCACTCAGACTGCTGTTCCTTCCATGCCAACGGAGATCAAGGGGCGTACACGGACAAATCTTCAACCCAAGCCAAGACTGCCTCTCAAAGGCTCTGTTCGTCCCAAATTCCTCAAGACCAATTTCTTCGGTGAACACATGTTCTTCTCTGGACCAAACCCCTATGACTCTGCAAGGGCTGGTCGCAACAGGTTCTAGACTGCCACTCAACTGAATTACTATGCTTTAGTCCTCTATCAGAAGAAGAAAGTCTTCGAGCACCATCAGATTCCTCACGCTGACATGGAAAGTCTTCCATCATTTACTCCCGTGCTTCAAGTTCTATATGATGCTGGACTTCTTCCATTTTGTGTTGACATCTGCGATTGGAATGAGGAAATCATCCTTCAATTCTATGCCACGTTGCATATCAGCGGAGATTCCTTAGACATCAACTCTTGGATATTGGACTAGATGACTGGCACAACACACTTCACTGCTCAAGCCTCTGAATTGCTTCAGTGTGTCCCAGTCCAAATTCCCTCAGAAGAATCCCACAAGTTGTTTGATGAACCTCCTCTACCCAATCAACTGATGAATGTGTTGATGAAGACTTTGCCACCTGGAAAGCCTCAATGCCAAGTCTTCTTAGTGAAGGATCTACTCTATGTGCCTCGCACAGTCTATCGCATATTGACAAACACACTATGTCCTCAAAAGGGACACAACTCTGAAGAAGAAGTTGAAGGAATCATGAAGAATATGCTCTTTAACGTCATCCATGGTATTCCCATTAACTTGCATGATTTCTTCATGAGGACTTTGGCCAGTGCTGTTGTCGCTCCATTTGAGCAGAAGCCATATGCACCCTGGATTATGAAATTCATCAGGGATATGTCCTCAGTGCACTGCAAAGCTGATTTCCAGAATCACTTCAGTTTCCTGCCACCCATTGAAGTCATCAAGAGTACAATTTCATCAGTTGAAGGGAAAGGCAAGTCTGTTATTGATGAAGGAACACGTCCCCTGGATGGATAGTTTTGCAAGGCCGCTTCCTTCTCCACAAATGATGGCACTACCACACAAAACTCTGATGCAAAGGCCTCAGCTCCCAAAGAGTGTGCCCCTCGATTGATGATTGATCGCAAACTTCTTATAAGTCTTCATCAGAAGGTCGGTCGCAATCATAAGTGGGTAAAGCGTCAACTTGGGTATATTGTGCAAAATATGACTGTGACGCAGAACAATGTCAAGAGGAACCACTATTATGCTCATGAAAACCTCAAGCACTCTTGGGTTGTGCTAAACCACATCATGCCTTTTGAAGAATTGGATGAGCTGAACTTTGAAGAATATCCTGACTTTGCTCGCTGTCCTCAGAAGAAGTTCAAGAAAGTCCAAGTTCCTTTGATGGTCACCAGTTCATATTCTTCATCTCGTGAGCGCGATGAAGATGAAGACATTGAAGATACTGCTGCTGGCCCTGCATCACCAATCGACCCTGACAACGTTGGCGCTCCTTCTTCACCAACCAGATGAAATTCCTCATGGGCGTTAGTCATCATTTTTTCTTCCCTTTTGGTCTTCGATGACAAAGGGGGAGAAAATTTGGGTTAGTCTTCAAGCGGGTCTACATATATATGGGCTATTTTTTGTTTAAGTTATTGAGTTGTAAACTTAAGTCCGATGGTGGTCTGACACTTTTGAACTATTTCCTCGCATGTTTATTTCCTCAAATACCTTAATGCATGCATGCTGAATTTCATCAGACACCATTTTCCTCACGCATTTCAAATTCTTCATTTCATATATTCAAATGCGTGTATGAATTACAAGATATAGGGGGAGTTCTCCATGTTTTGAACCTGCCATGTGCATTTGCAGTCCAAAGCAAATTCCTCAAATATGCACATCTTCAGGGTGAGTTCTTGTATATCTTGCAATCAAATTCCTCAAAATCTGTACTTTCACTTCATATGTTTATCCCCGTTGAAAACTTAACCTATTTGTCATCAATCACCAAAAAGGGGGAGATTGTTAGTGCATCTAGTGCCCCTTAGTGATTTTGGTGTATTGAAGACTTATAGGTTAAGGCACTAATGTGTTTGTGAGTGTACACGGGCTCTATAAGTCAATGAGGAGTTTGATATATTCGGAGATTATCGACCCCTAAAAATGTATGTCTTCAAGTGAAGACTTTGCTAAAGACTTTCTGAAGACTTTGGTGAAGACTTTGTGAAGACTTTGAAAATGAAGAAGTTGGTGTGACCTTGAAGATATGAACGAGAAATATGAAGCGTGAAGACTTTTGTTTTCATAGTTTCATTTCCTTTATTTGAGTCATAGGAAACACCGTACTGTTAAATGGGGCCGAGGTAATACTAAGGAAAATTTCCAACTGATGCTCAACTCCAAAATCCTCAACCCATACAATCCTTCGAGTGAAGCCTTTGTAAATCTCTTACAGACCAGACAAGTTTTTTAGTGATAGAGACGAAGTTCTTCTGGTCTCTGAGGAAATTGATCTGACTGAGGAGTTAGGATTTTGCCAGTGCGAATTGCCTACAAGTGAGGATCATGATAAGTTGAGGACTTTCATAGTTCAAAATTCTGACCGTTGTTGTGCTTAGCGCCAGCTGTCCCCAATCATTCTTATCCACATAACGGTCATATTATTGGGGGCATTTATGTCTTATCATGTCAGGTTGCATCATGGCTATAAATAGCCACCCCCCTCAACCAGTAGCTGGTTGGCTGCTTCGAGAAAGAACTGACACTTGTCATTTGAGAGCAACCCATCCTTTGAGGACTTTGAGAGAAAATCACCAGTGAGGAAAAACCTACAACCAAACCACAAAACCTATAGTGATTGAGCATCACTAAAGAAATTCCTGTGTGGAACCAACGTTTGTTACCTTTGAGGAATGTGTATCCTCCAGACGGTTAGGCATCATGGTCTAGTGATCCTGTAGTCAATTGGGGACCACGAAGTGACCTTGGTCTAGAGCATCCAACAGTAAATTGTGGATCGCCGGGTGACCAGTATGTGAGGGTTTTGGAAGTCTACCCTGAAGACTTACCACGAGTGTTGGGCGAGGACTGTGTGACCTTAGCTCAAGGAGAATACGGTAAGGACTGTGTGTCCTCTGGTTTAAATACCAGGCCGCTCCAAACCAGACGTACGACTATCACAACAGTTGGAACTAGGTCATTAAACCATTGTCTTCATTGAGCTATCCGGTTCTATTTCCTCAGCCCCTCTATTCCTCATATACCTGTTGATAAAATTGATTGTTATTGTTTGAAGAATTTGACTGAAGACTTTCACAAATTCCTCAACTCAAATTCTTCAAGTTACCTTGTTCATCACTGCTTATCCTGTATCACGCTACTCTCTATTTGTGCATGTTTCATTTCATCATGAAGACTATGATGTCACTATGTTCCTCATGCACTTGAGTACTTATTCTGCTGCTAGTTATTCATCACATTTCAAATTCCTCAAAGTTGAAATTCCTCAAGGGATGAATTTGTAAAAATCGCCTATTCACCCCCCCTCTAGCCGATATAACGCACTTTCAGGAGCGATCAATATGGAACATAACACCAGTTCACAAGTAACTAGGGGTGGCAAAAGTGGAACAAAACACCAAGCAAAAGGCCAAGCCTTTCACCTTTTACCAAGTATATGTGTGCATTAAATTAAATAGCAATAATATTGTGATATCAAAAGAATGTCCCTGTTGACACATGGAAGCAATTGCACCTGCAGCTAGAAACGCTATAAGAAGGGTTGAGCAAGCGGTAACCTAGCCAATCAAAGGTTTGCTAAGATATGGAGGGGTTAGAGGGTTATCATGGCAATGTTGGGAGGCTTGACAAACAGGTGGTAAGTAGCTAGACATAATGATGGAAGCGAGACAACTAGCATAGCAATGATAGTAGTGGTATCCAGGGAAATGTGTCATCTTGCCTGAGATCCCGTTTGGAAGAAGAACGAGTCCATGAAAAAGACGATCCGTGGAGTAGACGAACGAATCCGGAAAAAGCAATCAACACACAATACATATGAATGACATGATGCACAAACAAATATGATGCATGTCCGGTTTAAATATGCAAGGCATGGCAAATCACATCAAACAACTACTACACATTAAAGTGAAGCTCAATATGCAACGAGCTGCATATTGACAAAACTCCACATTCAATTATTTAGTTCACTCTCATTTAGGTACTCATCAATATTAAATGTTGTTAATCATGGCAAGGGGTCAAACATAAACAACTACAACATATAGGCATATTAAATGAGGCCGGAAGCAACATATAGTATTTCCAAAATGACCCCACATGCATATTATGAATTTGCTCCAGATCTGCACTAAACATGTTTTATATTTATTAAACATGAAAATAAAGTGTGGCATGTGATTCTACTCGTTTTTCTAGTCAAGTTACATATGTTGGTCATTTTTATCGGACCTACGGTTTATTAGCCGGGCGACGGGGAGTGAAAGTGCGTTATATCGATTAGAAGGGGAGTGAATAGACGATTTTTACAAATTCATCACTCGAGGAATTTCAACTTGAGGAATTTGAAATGTGATGAATAACTAGCAGCGAAATAAGTACTCAAGTGCATGAGGAACACAGTGACAACATAATCATCATGATGAAATAAAACATGCATAATCAACATAATCTTCTTCTTCTTTGAATCTTTTTCCCAGAGAGGACAGTCAGAGATAAAGTGACCAGGCTTCTTGCAACAATGACAGGTTCTTTTCTTGTAGTCATCTGAGGAATCTGATTTCCTCAAACCATTCTTTGATGACTTTCCAAATCCACCTCTCCTTGAGAACTTCTGGAATTTCCTCATGAGCATTGCTAGATCCTGACTTAGTTCTTCAGGATCACCAAGGCTACTGTCAGAATCTTCGTCTTCGGATGGGGAAATTGCTTTTGCCTTCAGAGCACGAAATCTTCCATAGCTTGGCCCGTAGAGGTCTCTCTTCTCAGCTTGTTGGAATTCATGAGTATTGAGTCTCTCAAGAATATCAGCAGTATCAAGTGACTTGTAGTTTCCATGTTCTTGGATCATCAAAGCCAGAGTATCGATTGAGGAGTCAAGAGATCTTAGCAGTTTCTTCACCACTTCATGGTCAATGATATCGATGGCTCCCAGTGCTTGAAGCTCATTGGAGATATCAGTGAGACGATCAAAAATTTGCTGAACATTTTCATTGTCCAGTCTCTTGAAGTGGTTGAAGAGATTGCAAAGAACATCAACACGAGAGTCACGTTGAGTGGAAACACCTTCGTTGACTTTGGACAGCCTATCCTAGATAAGCTTAGCAGACTCCAAAGCACTCACTCTGCCATACTGACCTTTGCTTAGATGGCCATAGATGATAATCTTCACTTGAGAATCGAGTTGCTTGAATCTCTTCACATCAGCAGCGTTGACCATGGGAGTAACAGAGGGAATACCATTTTCCACAACGTACCAGAGATCGTTGTCAATAGCTTCAAGATGCATGCACATCTTGTTCTTCCAGTAGGGGTAGTCCATCCCATCGAAGGTAGGACATCCCGCGGAAACCTTGATCATACCTGCAGTCGACATAACTAGAACTCCAGGTGGTTAAACCAAAATCACACAAAACAAGGGAGTACCTTGCTTTGATACCAATTGAAAGTTTGTTATATCGACTAGAGGGGGGTTGATAGGCGATTTTTACAAATTCATCACTTGAGGAATTTCAACTTGAGGAATTTGAAATGCGATGAATAACTAGCAGCGGAATAATTACTCAAGTGCATGAGGAACACAGTGACAACATAATCATCATGATGAAATAAAACATGCACAGATTACAATTAGCGTGATATAGGTTAAACAGGTGAGGAACAAGGCAACTTGAAGAATTTGAGGTGAGGAAATAGTGAAAGTCTTTAGTCAAATTCTTCAAATAGTAAAGATCAATTTCATCAACAAGTATACGAGGAATAGAGGGGTTGAGGAAATAGAACCAGGTAGGTCGATCAAGACAATGGTTTGATGACTCAGTTCCAACTGTTGTGACAGTCGTACATCTGGTTTGGAGTGGCCTGGTATTTAAACCAGAGGACACACAGTCCCAGGACACACAGTCCTTACCGTATTCTCCTTGAGTTAAGGTCACACAGTCGTCGCCCAACACTCGTGGTAAGTCTTTAGGATAGACTTCCAAAACCCTCACAAACTGGTCACCCGGTGATCCACAATTTACTGCTGGATGTTCTAGAGCAAGGTTACTCCGTGATCCCCAATTGACTGCAGGATGGACTAGACCATGACGCCTAACCGTCTGGAGGATGCACGGTCCTCAAAGGTAACAAGCGTCGGTTACACACAGGAATTTCTTCAGTGATGCTCAATCACTTTGGGTTTGGTGGTTTGGTTGTGGGTTTTTCCTCACTGATGATTTTCTCTCAAAGTCCTTGGAGGATGGGTTGCTCTCAAATGACAAGTGTTAGTTCTCTCTTGGAGGAGCCAACCAACTAGTGGTTGTGTGGGGTGGCTATTTATAGCCAGGATGCAACCTGACATGATAAGACATAAATACCCCCAATGATATGACCGTTATGTGGATATTATGATTGGGGATAGCTGGCGCTAAGCACAGCAACGGTCGGAATTTTGAACTATGAAAGTCCTCAGACATATCATGTTCCTCACTTGTAGGCAATTCACACTGGCAAAATCCTAACTCCTCAGTCAGATCAATTTCATTAGAGACTAGAAGAACATCATCTCTGTCACTGAAGAACTTGACTGAACTGCAAGAGATTTCCAAAGGCTTCACTCAAAGGATTGGATAGGTTGAGGATTTTGAGTTGAGCATCAGTTGGAAATTTTCCTTAGTATTACCTCGACCCCCGTTAACAGTACGGTGTTTCCTATGACTCAAAGAAAGGAAATGAAACTATGAAAACAAAAGTCTTCACGCTTCATAGTCCTCGTTCATATCTTCAAGGTCACACCAACTTCTTCATTTTCAAAGTCTTCAAGGAATACCAAAGTCTTCAGCAAAGTCTTCACAAAGTCTTCAGTTCAAGACATACATTTTTAGGGGTCGATAATCTCCGAATATATCAAACTCCTCGTTGACTTATAGAGCCTATGTACACTCACAAACACATTAGTTCCTTAACCTATAAGTCTTCAATACGCCAAAATCACTAAAGGGCACTAGATGCACTAACAGGGAGGAGCAGGGGCTCCACGATGAGGTCTTGCGGCGGCGGATCTAGACGGATGGAGGCCACTGTGGAGGGCTGCGTTCCCGATGATGACGCGCTGTGGGGCCATCGGCGGACTTCGGGCGCTCCATGGCAATGCGGATGGCAAGCTCACCGGAGGCCGAGCGAGATCCGGCGAGGGCCAGCTCCGACAGGGTCGAGCACGGGAGAGGCGGCGAGGGAGTGGCTAAGAGGCGGAGGCTCGGGTGGGCAGGGCAACGCCCGTCAGCGGCGGCCGGAGATGCCGTCCGGGTCGATGCGGGAGAGGCAGCGAGGTTGTAGATGAGCTCAGGCGCGGGGACGGCTAGTGCGGGCTGCTGCGGGCTCACTGGGGCTCGATTCGTCTGGGGCGGGCCCGATCTGGGTTGATGCGGGCTGCGGCGGTGGAAGGCTGCGCGGGACAAGTGGGAGCACCTTTGTAGCTACAGGCAGCAGTGTGTGTGGTGACTGGCGGCGACAAGTGGTGGAGGGAGGCTGGTCGGCACAGAAAATGATGGTGGAGGGCTTGGGGTTTAATTTTTGGGTAGGGGAGGCATCTATATATAGTAAGGGGAGCTAGGGTTAGGTTTGGGGTGGTTTTTCGGACCTTCGGATCTTGATCCGATGGTCCGGAAGCCAGAGGGGGATAGCAGGCCATGTGGGCTCTGTAGAGGGGGTGTGGGATGATGAGAGAGGGAAGTTTGTGGCTCGCGACACGAGTTTTAAAACACGGAAAATGTCCGACAAATAAACCGATGACAGTGACGCTATGGTCGACCGTTGGGGTATCAAACGACCTCTGATTGCGACGAAATTTGGCAGGCGGTCCGCCTACAAAATAAAAAGACCGCATGCCAACATTCAACCTAATCTAAGGAGGTTTTATACACACTTTTGAAAACAACATTTGCAATGACGCGGGCAGGTGCATGTGTGGTTGGTCTCGAAACGGTCGACAACACGAATGGAGAGAACCAGCAACTACGAACGGAAGCAAGTTTTTGAAAACGAGTGACGATGCTATGCAGATGATGTGAATGATGCAATGATGAAGCAACAACCAAACAAACCACGTGTCGAGAATGGAAATAAAAGGGAATCTTCTGGAGCGTCGGTCCCGGGGTGTTACAACTCTCCTTCACTACACGAGGATCTCGTCCCGAGATCTAAGAATGAGAAGGGGAAGAGAAAGAGCAAGAGATAACATTAGTTGCTTCTCGGACAAACAAGTGAAACCAATGATCATTGAAGGACTGCAAGAGATGAAGAATGACACGAGGAACCAGCAAGAATTCAAAAGAAATTTGGGCAGCACTTTAGTAGAAAATAGAAGAGAAACTTGGTAAGATAGAAAGACTTGACAAGGGGACATCACACTCCGGTAGAATGGACAAGTAAGGAAAGAAGATCTTGATAACATGAGACGATGATTCGAAGAGAGCAACATCACGATTCCTCCGGACAAAAGAATAGCACCTAGATATTTGAAAGGTAAAGAAGGGAGAAGAGATAACAACTCTACCACAATGAATTTGAAACGCAGTCTTATGAAGAAAGGGATGTCCAGAGTTGTTGGAGCATCAACAACGAAAGAATATGCTTGACGTGGGCTTATAGACAACACTCAAAATAATGAGGTGATAACCAGCCACTTACAAAACAAGGATTGCTTGGGAGCAAAAGAGATGACAAACTTTCTTTCACCAAGAAGAGGAGGAGAAAAGTTGGACCATTTATGACACCATGATAGCAACAATCCTTAGGAAATTGTTTACGTGAAATCCAACCCAAGATAACTTCGAGAAGACATGATGGGTTTACTTATCTCATTCTTGACAATTTTCCTTTGAGACTCCTCATAATCAAGAATTTAATAACACCATCTCAAAAGACAATGGATAAGGAATTGAACTTAGACAACCAAGACAAAGAACACTTGATCACCTCCAACTAGAATCTTGAAGAACAATTTGAGAAGAATTACATCCTTAACAAACCTCCATGAAGGACCTCTTGGCGAACGCCGGGATGAGAGGACGATCAAAAGAATGCGGTTGAAATAATAGATTATGATGTTGCAAGGATTTAGATTAAGCTTTGCGAAGAGATGCTTGAGAAAAAACATGGAACTTCGGAAAGAAAAAATGAACAACTATAACCAAGAATTTGATGCCGTGAACACTCCGGAAGAAGGATTCAAACTACCTTGATGAATCTAGAATAAGAATTATGTTATGGTTATCCTTCATCAAGTTAAATTGATGACAAGAAACGGATTTTGCACACCACTTATTCTTGTTGCAAAGAATTGAAGAGAAAGAGAGAGAGAGATCGCAAACTTGAAGAAGTCTCGCACGAGAACACCGGTAAGAACTAGAAACTAGAGAGGATAATACAAATGAATGATATAACATGAGAATGAAGAGAGCATGATCCACCCAATAGAAAACTTGAACGAAACACCAGAATAATTCAGATACGAACGAAGGAACAACACTTGATAAGAATTTGAGAACTAAAGTTGAAAGCTGAGAATGAAGAATTCTTCTAAAATGATGGCCTTTGGGAGGATCGAGAAATGAAAACAACCCTGAATGGCCGGATAGATATGGGAGAAATTTCTCATGAATAGCAACAATTTGATAGGAAAGCATCAACATGAGATGACAAATCTTGAAGAGAATGGACCAAGATTAAGAGAAACTCTCCTTCTGTCTTCAATACTGAAAATAATGATGAGAAGCAACACCATGAATTATTGAGATACTTTGAAAGAATGAATAAGGAAAGGTTGAGCCAACGATGAAAAATATTTAGAAGTGATCTTGGAGAAAGAATATGACTGATGAAAATCATTCTTACGTCATATTTAAAAAGAACTTGAGGACATCTTCGGAAAGGATTAGAAGAGTCAGGTAAGATCCTGGGGAAAAAACATGAGGGTTATGGGCCCACTGAAAGGAAACCACCGTTGAAATGATTGCTTAGAAAGAAAGATTGCGCCGGTATGACTGAAAACTTGATGAGGTGAGACCCTCGAAATAATTTGCAAGGATTGAATTAAAACACGAGTCTTCTAAGACATCCTCAGCACTCCGAATAGAATAGAGAGGGATGAATAAACAAGAGAGGTTTGGATAAGAATTTCCAACATGGGAGAGCAATTAGAGAATGAAAATGATATGATGAGCACCAAGAAGTTGAATTGAATGCGCCGGAAAGGAAAACAAGAACGATGAACTTGAAGCACTTGGGGACCTTTACAATGAATCACCGGATATGATACAAAAGAAACGATAGCGGGAGAATCGCATGAATAGAAAAGGCACTTGGATGAGAATTTAATCATTGAATAAAAAGGGCGGGAGGGTGGGAAACACAAAGAAAACTTGGGAGAGCTGAAATGAACTCCGGGAAAGAATAAGAGGATTGGTCTTGCAAATATTGGAGATGATTGAATATCTTGAAGAGGAGTGCCCCGATTGAAAAGAATTTCATAACAACTCTAGTTGAACAAAAGGATTAGCATTCCTGTAAAATATGAGAAGACTACTTAGAAAAGATATGAGATCACCAGTTGACATTGAAGCAACTTGAATTACCATATTCGAAAACCAAACAAAGGATGAGGCTTATGAAACAAGCCGGAAACAAATGCATAACGGAGATTTCGTCCGATATTTTCGTGGTAAGGCTCGCATGGGCTCGATCTCACAGTAGCCATCATGTACAAGGCAGTGCACACGACATACAAAGCGTCCCCGAGTCATAGCAAGCTACAAGGACTCTTTAAGACACAACGAGAACCGATGTAATAAAGACCGTGAACAAACAAACCACTAGATGTCGAACCCCGACCTCACGTAATGGTGTGTTGGAAGATAGCCTAGGTAACTACTTGAATTCCCACCTAAGAACTCCTGAAATCTTCTGGTTATGCAATCGGGTCCACGGATGCAAGGAGCAAAATCCATCACTCAACTCCTAACAATAATACCACACTCCAATGTAACACATCCGTCAACACATGACTAGAGGTCTCGGAAACTCATCTATCTCGGACCCTAAAAAACGCAACGATACTAAGAGTGGCAGTACATCCAAACTCTCTCCACCAGTACTGGGGTTGCCGGACTCCTCTCGCCACTACTAGTATTGAAGCAATTTCGAACATCCTCCGTCCTGAGATACTAAGGAAACCGAACGATAGCGATGTGACAAGAATCCCTTGGAGCTCTACTCCTCGATAACAGGAGGCACCAAGTACAAAACTCCATCACATCGGCATCATATAGATTCCAAAATATCCGCATATCCTAAAGTTTTTTTGAGTGAGAAGAGGCTAGAATCAAAATTCCTAAGTCGTAATTCCTCACTAGAGCATAGAAGAGGAGTAAAAAGAATCCTACTCTCTGATATATAACTAGACTCAAAATAGTTTTCCACTAGACTCGACTCGGCCAAGTTCGATCAATCAAGGGGGCTCCTAGGTCGGTACAGGCTCTCATACCAACTTGTCACGCCCAAGATGTGACCCTATCCTTATTTTTGCTCGAGGGACTCGACAGGGATAGGAGCGCATCTCGTCGTGTTGCAAGAATGGATATCATTACAAGTACATGTAGAGAAGAGATGAGTATATGGAATTGGCTTACACTCGCCACAAGCTACAACAAGATCACATCAATAAAACAACATATTAAAACATCATACAGAAGAGCAGGTTCCGACTACGGACGAAAACAAACGACAAAATGACATCCATCCTTGCTATCCCACGCTGCCGCCTGGAACCCATCCTAGATCGATGAAGAAGAACAACTCCAAATCAAACAAGCATCACGCTCACGTCAAATCATCACATTAGATGTACCCGCAACTGTTGTTGTAGTAATCTGTGAGCCATAGAGACTCAACAATCTCATTTCCAAGGGTATCAAGACTATTAAAGCTTAATGGGTGAGGTATGGTTAAGTAGTGAGGCTGCAGCAAGCAACTAAGCATTTAATTGAGTGTCTAACTTACGAATACAGAAAATAAAGTTGATGGTCGACGCAACGGACGTGAACTAGTAATGATCACTAAGTGATCTTGAACACATACTTATGTCAAACATAACCCCATTGTGTTCTCTTTTGGATAAAGACTCACGATAAGAGATACTCATGCTTACGCACACAGTTGGTGTATTTTATTAGAGTTTACTTCAAGTTTTGTATGACCGGGTGTTAAACAAAATATCCAAGTTGCCACATAGCCGTAGGCACGGCTTTCCGAAAAGATTTAACCCTGCAAAGGTGCTCCAACTCATCCATCACAAATTAACCACATGCCACGTTGGAATTCCTTAACTGTAGAATCACCCATAGTATTTGCGGAATCCCAATGGAAAATCTCAACTTCGTAATAGCCCGAAGTGTCGTCAAAATCCCATGCGCAAGACACTCGAGAAAGATAAAACAAATCCAGCAAGGCCGCCCGACATGCCGACAATTATGATAGGAGCCGCGTATCTCGTTCTCAGGCCACGGCGAATAAGAAACGCGTACGGAGTCCTGATACAAATCCCCCGAGTTGCCTCGGGGTGGCCCCGCATAGTGCACTAGTTTGGACCAACACTCATGAGGAGCACTGTCCCGAGTTGTTAATTAAAATCCTCGGGTAATTACTCCCTATGCAGGTTTATTAGTTATTAGGAAAATGTAGTACCAATGTTGGGCCTTGCCAGATAAGCTTTATTCTAAAACAAAAATCAAGGGGGTCTGCATAACAACCCCGAGCATGTTAGGAGCGCTCAATATGGAACATAACACTGGTTCACAAATTACTAGGGGCGGCAAAAGGGGAACAAAACACCGAGCAAAAGGTAAAGTATTTCACCTTTTACCATGTATATATGTGCATTAAATTAAATAGCAATAATATTGTGATATCAAAAGAATGTCCCTATTGACACATGGAAGCAATTACACCTGCATCTTGAAACGCTATAAGAAGGGCTGAGCAAGCGGTCACATATCCAATCAAAGGTTTGCTGTGATATGGAGGGTTTAGATGTTGGAAATATGCCCTAGAGGCAATAATAGATTAGTTATTATCATATTTCCTTGTTCATGATAATCGTTTATTATCCATGCTATAATTGTATTGATCGGAGACTTAAATGCATGTGTGGATACATAGACAAAACCATGTCCCTAGTATGCCTCTAATGGACTAGCTCGTTGATCAAAGGATGGTTAAGGTTTCCTAGCCATGGACATGAGATGTCATTTGATAACGGGATCACATCATTAGGAGAATGATGTGATGGATAAGACCCAAACTACAAACATAACATATGATCGTGTCAGTTTATTGCTACTGTTTTCTGCATGTCAAGTATATGTTCCTATGACCATGAGATCATGCAACTCACGAATATCGGAGGAGTGCTTGTGTGTATCAAACGTCGCAATGTACTTGGGTGACTATAAAGGTGCTCTACAGGTATCTCCGATGGTGTCTGTTGAGTTGGCATGGATCGAGACTGGGATTTGTTACTCCGTGTGACGGAGAGGTATCTCAGGGCCCACTCGGTAATACAACATCACAACAAGCCTTGCAAGCAATGTGACTAAGTGTTAGTCACAGGATCTTGTATTACGGTACGAGTAAAGAGACTTGCCAGTAACGAGGTTGAACTAGGTATGGAGATACCGACGATCGAATCTCGGGCAAGTAACATACCGAAGAACAAAGGGAACGTTATACGGGATTAACTGAATCCTTGACACAGAGGTTCGACCAATAAAGATCTTCATAGAATATGTAGGAACCGATGTGGACGTCCAGGTCCCACCATTGGTTATTGACCATAGAGGTGTCTCGGTCATGTCTACATAGTTCTCGAACCCGCAGGGTCTGCACACTTAAGGTTCGGTGACGTTTCGGTAGTGTAGAGTTATGTATGGTGGTGACCGAAGTTTGTTCGGAGTCCCGGATGAGATCCCGGACATCACGAGGAGCTCCGGAATGGTCCGGAGGTAAAGATTCATAGATAGGAAGTCCCAGTTTGGTTTCCGGAAAAGTTTGGGGCTCATCGGTAGTGTACCGAGAGTGCTGGTAGTGTACCGGGAGGCCTCCGGGAGGGGTATTTCGACCCCAAGAGCCACAAAGGCCCATGGTGCAGGAGAGAAAGTCCTAAAGCAAAAAGTGGAAAATCAGCCAATAGGAGGCAATCCTACTCCAACTAGGATTGGAGGTGAAGTAGGATTGCTTCCCACCTCCTATTTCGGCCGACCCAAAGGCCTTGGCTGCCTCTCCTCTCCTCTCCTCCTATATATACTAGTGGATTGGGTGGTTTTTGGACAGAATTTCCGGCCACGTGCTACCCGTTCCACCGGTGCATAGTTTCTCCTCTAGATCGGATTTCTGTAGCGCTTAGGCGAAGCCCTGCCAGAATTGCTCCACCACCATCACCGGAGCGCCGTCACCCTGTCGGTGAACTCTCTCTCCTCTCCACCTCCTCTTGCTGGATCGAGACAGTGGAGATCGTCATCAAGCTGCACGTGTGCTGAACGCGGAGGTGTCGTCCGTTCGGCGCTAGATCGGAAGGACCATGATCTAGATCGCAGACGGTTCATGATGTGATCACGGAACGGATCGTGATGAGTTCGCGGGACAGATCGTGATCAAGATCGTGAGACGGATCGTGATGAGTTCGCGGGACGGATCATGATGTGTTCGCGGGACGGTTCATGATTGGATCGCGGGACGCTCGGCGATTTGGATCGCGAAGAAGTTCGACTACACCAACCGCATTTCTTAACGCTTCCCGCTTAGCGATCTACAAGGGTACGTAGATCCACTCTCCCTCTCGTAGATGCTCATCACCATGGATAGGTTTGCGTGTGCGTAGGAAATTTTTTGTTTCCCATGTGACGTTCCCCAACATTAGAGGCTTATCATGGCAATGTTGGGAGGCTTAACAAACAAGTGGTAGGTGGCAAGACATAATGATGGAAGCGAGACAACTAGCATAGCAATAATGGTAGTGGTATCCAGGGAAATGTGTCATCTTGCCTGAGATCCCGCTTGGAAGAAGAACGAGTCCATGAAGAAGACGATCCGTGAAGTAGACGAACAAATCCTCACACTCCGAATGCTTTTGGAACTCTATCGAGAAGAAGCAATCCGGAACAAGCAATCAACACATGATACACCACAACATATGAATGACATGATGCACAAACAAATATGATGCATGTCCAGTTTAAATATGCAAGGCAAGGAAAATCACATCAAACAACTACTACACATTAAAGTGAAGCTCAATATGCAACGAGTTGCATATTGATGAAACTCCACATTCAATTATTTAGTTTACTCTCGTTTAGGTACTCATCAATATGGAATGTTGTTAATCATGGCAAGGGGTCAAACGTAAACAACTACAACATCTAGGCATATTAAATGAGGCCGGAAGCAACATATAGTATTTCCAAAATGACCCCACATGCATATTATGAATTTGGTCCAGATCTGCACTAAACATGTTTGATATTTATTAAACATGGAAATAAAGAGCGGGATGTGATTCTACTCATTTTTGTAGTCAAGTTACATATGTTGATCATTTTTATCGGACGTATGGTTTATTAGTTATGAAATAAATCATCCTAACATTGCATTGATGCAAATTACATGGAAACAACAAGTTAAACATTTTAAACAGGGTTGAAAATTGTATATTATGAATCTACACAAAATTCTAGTAATTTTACATATATAAAGTTTTTACATACGATGCACGGTTGAAAAGTTATTAAATGTATGAACTAGGGGGTTTTTCTATAATTCTGAATTCATTGGATAATTGGATAAATCGCAGAACGTGGGAAAAAAACTACAATGGGCCGAATCCGGCTACGGGCCGAAACAGAGGACATGGGCGCGGGATAGAACATATCACATGGATGAGGGATAGCGTGGGCGCTCACCACACGCCACATGGGTCGGTCGGTAGGGCGGCTTGGGCGCTGGAGGCCCACGCGGGAGGCTGGCGGTCCACGAGGCCTGGATCAAGGGGAGCGCTCCTTCGTTTCCCCCGTGCTCGAGGACGGGTCCATGGCGATGGAGCGGGATGGCGTGGAGGAGCAGGGGCTCCACGGCGAGGTCTTGCGGCGGCGGATTCGGACGGACGGAGGCCACCGGCAAGGGCTGCGTTCCCGACGACGGCGCGCTGCAGGGCCGGCGGCGGACTTCAGGCGCTCCATGGCAATGCGGACGGCGAGCTCACCCGAGGCCGGGCGACATCCGGCAAGGGCCAGCTTCGGCAGGGTCAAGAATGGGAGAGGCGGCGAGGGAGCGGCTCAGAGGCGGAGGCTCGGGTGGCAGGGCAACGCCCGCCAGTGGCGGCCGGAGATGCAGGCCGGGTCGATGCGGGAGAGGCGGCGAGGCTATAGAGGAGGTCGGGCACGGGGACGGCTGGTGTGGGCTGCTGCGGGCTCGTCGGGGCCCGATTCGTCTAGGGTGGGCCCGATCTGGGCTAATGCGGGCTGCGGCGGTGGGAGGCTCCACGGGGATAGGTGGCAACCCGTGAGTAGCTGCAGGCGGCGGCACGGGTGGTGACCGGTGGCGACAAGTGGCGAAGGGAGGCTGGCCAGCACGGAAAACGATGGTGAAGGGCTTGGGGTTCCATTTTTGTGCTGGGGAGGCCTCTATATATATATAGTAAGGGGGGCTAGGGTTAGGTTTAGGGCTATTTTTTTGGACCTTCGGATCTTGATCCGATGGACGGGATAGCAGGCCATGTGAATTGTGTAGAGGGTGTGTGGGCTGAGGAGAGAGGGAAGTGTAGGTTTCGCGACACGAGTTTTAAAACACGGAAAACGTCTCACAAATAAACCGATGACGGTGACGCTATGGTCGACCGTTAGGGGTATCAAACGACCTCTGATTGCGACGAAATTTGGCAGGCGGTCCACCTACAAAATAACCAAGACTGCATGCCAACATTCAACCCAATCTGAGGAGGTTTTATACATACTTTTGAAAACAACATTTGCAATGCCACGGGCACGTGCATGTGTGGTTGGTCTCGAAACGTTCGAGGACACGAACGGAGAGAACCGGCAACTACGAACGGAAGCTAGCTTTTGAAATGAGTGATGATGCTAAGCAGATGATGCGAATGATGCGATGATGAAAGCAACAACCAAACGAACCACGTAACGAGAATGGAAATAAAAGGGAATCTTCTGGAGCGTCGGTCCTGGGCTATTACTATGCCGGTGACAAGGTTGATAGAAAATCCACCTGAGGTACATGTCAATTTCTTGGTAGATCTCTTGTGTCTTGGTCCTCCAAGAAACAAACTCGGTATCTTTATCTACCGCCGAATCTCAATATATTGCTACTAGATCATGTTGTGCACAATTATTATGGATGACACAAATGCTTAAAGATTATGGAATCTATGTTAAAAATGTTCCATTACTTTGTGACAGTGAGAATGCTATTAAGATTGGTCATAATCATGTGCAACATTCTTGAACCAAGCATATTCAAGTTCGACATCATTTCATTCGTGATCATGTTGCCAAAGGAGACATTAATCTTAAGCATGTTTGTACTAACAAGCAATTGGCCGATATCTTTACTAAGCCACTTGATGAAAAGGTTTTTTGTCACTTGAGGAGTGAGTTGAACATCATTGATGCTTCAAACTTGAGCTAAGCTCACTCGTATGCATGCAAGGGGATAAACTTTATTAACCATTCCATGCTATTATTATCATGAGTATCATCTACTTGGAATTCTATGCTCCCTTTTCTTGAATCTAACCCTTTTGTAGGTACTTGGAAGAAAAACACCCCACAAGATTGCCAACAACTTATATCTTAAGCAATCTTGTCATGACCAAGTATCCACAACCTCTCTTTGATGATGAAAGGAAGAAGACAACAAAACGTACCCTTGACATATATTTCTCAATTGGTATCAACTCACAATTGGTATCATGTCATTTGAATATATAATGTTCTTCCTTGCATGACTAACCTATGTAGGGGAAAAGTGAACGAAAACAAAAAGGATAGCTCCTAACTCAAGATGAACTTCATCAACCTCGAGCATCCTCAACAACTTCACCTACAAGCCACGTAATCAACATCACTCAAAGGTATGTACTCATATCCTTGATATAGCATTACTCCAAGTCATGAGATAAAGCAACTCAAGTGATATGAAGACATTAAAATGCTTAAACGAAAAATGGTAACCCCATTTTGAGCTTAACGTTGAGTATGACATATGATCAAGTATTCTTGCTTGACTCCTTAAGTAAATATACTCTAATATAGCTGACCTAGTCACCGCCCATTATCTAGTCATATGAATTTAATGGAAAACCCTTCTTGTTTTTCTCTTTGACATTTCCTTTCAACTCTAGCCTAGATGAAAATTCATTGCAAATCTTTCTGAAAATTCATTTGCAAATCTAGATGAAAATTCATTGCAAATCTTTGAGACACGTTTGAGACATTTGGAAAAATTGCATTTGACAAAGTTGCCAAGTTGCTGTTTTCCAACTCGAAGCCTCCGATCAAAACTTCTCGGTCTTACCAATATTGCAGCCCTAGTGCAGAAACACATATCGGTGCTAACGATATCTTTTGCCTCGAAACCATCGACCTATATGCACTTTGTCTGGTTTGTTCTATGATCTGTTCAATGATTCCAATGATGTAGGGGGAGAGACATCTAAAGACATAATCTTGAATAATCAAGGATCCCCACATCAAAGGAGGATAAATTCTTAAAGGTTTTCAGATCTTAAGGGGGACAAAAACAGTTTTCAAGGAACCCTTGTCTCAATGCTCTCAATGACCATATATCTCTAGGATTCCTTCCCATTCAATGATCCCTTTTATCTGTCCCTTGTGTAACCTTTTGGAAATTAATGCCAGGGGAGAAATATCAAAGATTCAAAGCTTACATAACAAAGGGGGAAATACTCGTACCAAAGGGGGAGATATTTAAGTATTCATGCTTCAGGGGGAGAGATGATCATGAAAATAAAAGGTGTAACCTTATCATATAAAGGGGAAATAAAATACTCATACCAAACTTGAGCTAAGCTCATCGAGATTCAAAAGTCGCTACCTTTAGAGCAACTTGGTACCACCGAAATTCACACATTGGTGTCACCGAGTTGGTCACTTTAGGTGTAACGATTGGATTTTTGGAGATGCCTATATATACCCCTTCACCACCACCTACTCGCAAGAGAAGCACTCCAAACAGATCCCTAACTATCCTATCAGATTTTCTGAGAGAGAGCCACCTACTCATGTGTTACGATCATGCCATTCCATTCCAACCATGAATCTTGATCTCTAGCCTCCCCAAGTTGCTTTCCACCCAATCAATCTCTTCCACCAAAGCCAAATCTGTGAGAGAGTGATTGTGTATTGAGGAGTCTATCATCTTGAAGCACAAGAGCAAGGAGTTCATCGACATTATCGAGCCTATTACCTTTTGGAGGGTGGTGCCTCCTAGATTGGTCAGGTGTCGCTTGGGAGCCTCCCACTTCGTGTTGTGGAGTGATACAAGATGTTTGTAAGGGCATTAGCGTGCGTAGAGTTGCATCGGTGGTCGATAGAACCTGAGAGAATATTAATTCTACCTTTAGCTCCTCGTTGGGTTCGAAACTCTTACTTATCGAAAAAGGCAACAAATGACCCCCTACACTTGTGGGATACCAACTCGCTACACCATCAATATAACAAGAGGAGGATGTAGGGTTTAACCTCCATCAAGAGGGCTCGAACCTGGGTAGTAAGAACAAGTATGAAACTACTTTTCGGGAATAAAACTAGAAGTACTTTGCAAGATAATAAGGAATGTGGAAATAAAAGTTAGGTGTTGTTTTAATAAAAGAACAATAAAAGTAAATAGTTTGGAAGCAAGCTTTTTGTGTAACGCAAGAGAAATATTGTCCATAGGCAATTGAATATGATACGATAGATACTTGTTATATGCAATGAGGGAGAGGCATAAGCTCACACACTTTCTGTACTTGGATCATATGCACCTATGATTGGAACTCTAGCAAGCATCGGCAACTAGTAAAAATCATTAAGGTAAAACCCAACCATAGCCTTAAGTATCAAGTCCTCTTTACTCCCATATGCAACAACCCACCTACTAGGGTTTATGCTTCTGTCACTCAAGCAACCCACCATAGGCAAACCATGAACATATTTCAACACCCTATAGAGGGGATCCCTCACGCTTGCGCGACACGGAGAGCACCATAGGACATCACCATATCAACATGCAACTCACATCCATAATATCATACCAGAATTAACCCATAAGACAAAACAGATCTACTCAAACATCATATGATAGCCAAATATCATTGGGAAATAATATATGGAGTTGAGCACCATGTTTAAGTAGAGATTACAGCGGGGAACAGAGGCGTTACACCATTGCATAGATGGGGACAGAGTTGCTGTTGACGGCGGCAAAGTGGATGGTGTAGATCGCCGTCACAATGCTTGCCCCGATGGCGTTCCGGCTGAAAGCACATTTGCTCCCTTGGTGGTCTTGGTAATTAATAACAACATATATCTCATCGGACTAATGTTTCCACTAAGTATATTTCAGGAAAAGTTCAATGATGGGTTGGCAAAAGGATTGTGGAGAGACCCCTAGATGTAAGGAATGGGATTGGCAAAGTTTCAAGCAAGAGGATGATACATCGATTTTGCATCATGCTTTTATATTGACATTTATTGCATTATGGGATGTTATTACACATTATGGTACAATACTTATGCCTTTTCTCTCTTATTTTACAAGGTTTGAATGAAGAGGGAGAATGCCGACAGCTAGAATTCTGGGCTGGAAAAGGAGCAAATATGAGAGACCTATTCTGCATAACTCCAAAAGTCCTGAAAAGTTACTGAGAATTATTTTGGAATATATAAAAAATATTGGGCGAAACAAATACCGAGGGGACCCACCAGGAGGTCACAAGCCTGCTGGGCACGACCTACACCCTAGTTGCGCCCTTGTGGATTGTGGGCTCCCTGGCAGGCCTTCGGTGCCCATATTCTGCTATATGAAGGGTTTTGACCTAGAAAAAATCAAGAGAGAGCTTTCGGGACGAAGCGGCACCGTCTTGAGGCGGAACTTTGGCAGAACCAATCTAGAGCTCCGACGGAGCTGTTCTGTCGGGGAAACTTCCCTCCCGGAGGGGGAAATCAAAGCCATCGCCATCACCATCGATCCTCTCATCAAGAGGGGGTCAATGTCCATCAACATCTTCACCAACACCATCTCCTCTCCAAACCCTAGTTCATCTCCTGTATCCGATCTTTGTCTCAACACCTCAGATTGGTACCTCTCGGTTGCTAGTAGTGTTAATTACTCCTTGTAGTTGATGCTAGTTGGTTTACTTGGTGGAAGATCATATGTTCAGACCCTTTATGATAATTAATACTCCTCTGATTTTAACATGAACATTCTTTGTGAGTAGTTATGTTTGTTCCTGAGGACATGGGATAAGTCTTGTTATAAGTAATCATGTGAATTTGGTATTCGCTCGATATTTTGATGAGATGTATGTTGTCCATCCTCTAGTGGTGTTATGTGAACGTCGACTACATACCACTTCACCATTATTTGGGCCTAGGGGAAGGCATTGGGAAGTAATAAGTAGATGATGGGTTGCTAGAGTGACAGAAGCTTAAACCCTAGTTTATGTGTTGCTTCGTAAGGCGCTGATTTGGATCCATATGTTTCATGCTATGGTTAGATTTATCTTAATTCTTCTTTCGTAGTTGCGGATGCTTGCAAGAGAGGTTAATCATAAGTGGGAGGGTTGTCCAAGTAAGGGCATCACCCAAGCACCGGTCCATCCACATATCGAATTATCAAAGTAATGAACGCGAATCAAATGAGCATGATGAAAACTAGCTTGATAGAAATTCCCATGTGTCCTCGAGAGCGCTCTGCTTTATATAACAGTTTGTCCAGGCCTATCCTTTGCTACAAAAAGGATTGGGCTACCTTTTCGCACCTTTGCTACAATTGTTACTTATTACCCATTACAAATTATCTTATCACAAAACTATCTATTACCAATAATTTCAGTGCTTGCAGAGAATATCTTACTGAAAACCGCTTGTCATTTCTTTTCGCTCCTCGTTGGGTTCGACAGTCTTACTTATCGAAAGGACTATGATAGATCCCCTATACTTGTGGGTCATCAAGACTCTTTTCGGGCGCCGTTGCCGGGGAGTGAAGCGCCTTTGGTAAGTGGAATCTGGTAAGGAAATTTTTTATATAGTGTGCTAAAATTTACTGTCACTTGTTACTATGGAAAATAATCCTTTGACCAAAAGTGCAAAGAGTTTCTCCTCAACCTACTGAATCTACTAAAAATATTTATTATGAAATTCCTTCGGGTATGATAGAGAAACTGGTAGCTAATCCATATGCAGGAGATGGAACACTACATCCTGATTTGCATCTAATCTATGTGGATGAAGTTTGTGGATTATTTAAGCTTGCAAGTTTGGCTGAGGATGATGTAAATAAGAAGGTCTTTCCTTTATCTTTGAAGGATAAGGCATTGACATAGTATAGGATATGTGATGATATTGGATCATGGAACTACAACCGATTGGAATTGGAATTTCATCAGAAGTTTTATCCTATGCATCTGGTTCATCTTGATCGGAATTATATATATAATTTTTGGCCTCATGAAGGAGAAAGAATCTCTCAAGCTTGGGGGAGGCTTAAGCCAATGTTATATTCATGCCCCAATCATGATCTCTCAAGAAAAATTATTATTCAAAATTTTTATGCTCGGCTTTCTCGTAATGATCAATCCATTCTCGATATTTCTTGCACTGGTTCCTCTATGAAGAAAGATATTGACTTCAAATGGGATTTATTGGAAAGAATTAAACTCGACTCTGAAGATTGGGAACTCGATGAAGGTAAGGAGTCAGGTATAAACCTCAAGTTTTATTGTGTTAAATCCTTGATGCTTTTCATGAATTTAGCACCAAATATGGACTTGACTATGATATAGTAGCTTCTTTCTATGAATCATTTGCTACTCATGTTGATCTCCCTAAGGAGAAGTGGTTTAAATATCATCCTCCCATTGAAGTGAAAGTAGTTGAACCTATTAAAGTTGAAGAAGAAATTATTACTTATAATGTTGATCATGTTATTCCTGCTGCTTATATTGAGAAACCACCTTTTCCTGTTAGAATAAAGGAACATGCAAAAGCTTCAACTATGGTTCGTAAGAGCTATGTTAGAACACCTACACCCCTAAGGAAATTAAAGTTGAACATAGTATTGCTATGGTTAAATATCTCTTGGTTTATAATATTGATGGGCATGTTATTCATTTCTGTGATGAAGTTGCTAGAATTGCTAGACCTCATGCTAAAGACAAACATAGACCTATTGTTGGCATGCCTGTTGTTTCTGTTAAAATAGGAGATCATTATTATCATGGCCTATGTGATGTGGGTGCTAGCATGAGTGCAATTCCCTTTAATTTATATAAATAAAGTATAGACGATACTGCACCAACTAAATTGGAAGTAACTGATGTTACCATTAAGCATGCTAATAGAGATACTATAGCACGAGTTGGAATTATTAGAGATGTTGAAGTCTTGTGTGGGAAATAAAATATCCTACTGATTTTCTTGTTCTTGGTTCCCCATAAGATGATTTTTGTCCCATTATATTTGGTAGGCCTTTCTTGAATATTGTTAATGCCAACATAGATTGTGAGAAAGAAATTGTTACTGTGAGTTTTGGGGATGTGTCCCATGAGTTTAATTTCTCTAAATTTCGTAGACAACCCCATGATAAAGAATTGCCTAGTAAGGATGAAATTATTGGTCTTGCTTCTATTGTTGTGCCTCCTACTAATCCTTTAGAACAATATTTGCTAGACCATGAAAATGATATGCATCTGAATGAAAGGAATGAAATAGATAGGATTTTCTTTGATCAAGATCTGATTGTGAAACACAACTTGGCATTTGAAATACTTGGGTATCCTCCTCCACCCAAGGGTGATCCCGTGTTTGAGATTAAACAATTACCGGATACACTAAAATTTGCTTATCTTGATGAAAAGAAGATATATCCTGTTATTATTAGTGCTAACCTTTCAGAGCATGAAGAAATGAGATTATTGAAAACTCTGAAGAAGCACCGTGTTGCTATTTAATATACTCTTGATGATCTTAAGGGCATTAGTCCCACTCTATGTTAGCATAAAATTAATACGGAACCTGATGCTAAACTAGTTGTCGATCACCAACGACGGTTAAATCCTAAAATGAAAGAAGTGGTAAGAAAGAAATACTAAAGCTTCTGGAGGCAGGTATAATTTATCCGATTGCTAATAGTAGATGGGTTAGTCATGTTCATTGTGTCCCCAAGAAGGGAGGCATTACTGTTGTTCCTAATGATAAAAATGAATTGATCCCGCAAAGAATTGTTACAGGATTTAGAATGGTAATTGATTTTAGGAAATTAAATAAAGCTACTAGGAAATATCATTACCCTTTGCCTTTGATTGATCAAATTCTGGAAAGACTATCTAAACACACACACTTCTGCTTTCTAGATAGTTACTCTGGTTTCTGTCAAATACATGTGTCAAAAGAGGATCAAGAAAAGACAACTTTTACTTGCCCTTTCATTACCTTTGCTTATAGACGTATGCCTTTTGGTTTTTGCAATGCATCTGCTACCTTTCAAAGATGTATGACTGCTATATTCTCTGACTTTTGCGAAAATATTGTTGAGGTTTTCATGGATGACTTCTTCGTTTACGGAACTTCTTTTGATGATTGCTTGAGCAACCTTGATCGAGTTTTGCAGAGATGTGAAGAAACTAATCTTGTCTTGAATTGGGAGAAGTGACACTTTATGGTTAATGAGGGCATTGTCTTGGGACACAAAATCTACGAAAGAGGTATTGAGGTATTGCAGAGGTATAAGAAGTTTCCTTGGTCTTGCTGGTTTCTATTGGAGATTTATTAAGGATTTCTCTAAAATTTCTCGGCCTATCACTAATCTCTTGCAAAAAGATGTTCCTTTTGTTTTTGATGATGATTGTGTAGAAGCATTTGAAATCCTTAAGCATGCCTTGATTTCTGCACACGTTGTTCAACCACCTGATTAGAACCTACCCTTTGAAAAATGTGTAATGCTAGGTGCTGTTCTAGGACAAAGAGTTGATAAGAAATTAAATGTTATCCATTATGCTAGCAAGACTCTAGATAGTGCTCAAAGAAACTATGCTACCACTGAAAAGGAATTTTTAGCAGTTGTGTTTGCTTGTGACAAGTTTAGACCTTATATTGTTGATTCCAAAGTAACTGTTCACACTGATCATGCTGCTATTAAATATCTTATGGAAAAGAAAGATGCTAAACCAAGAATTATTAGATGGGTTCTTCTACTACAAGAATTTGATTTGCATATTATTGATAGAAAGGGTGTTGAGAATCCTGTAGGAGATAACTTTTCTAGGTTAGAGAATGTCCTTGATGACCCACTACCTATTGATGGTAGCTTTCCTGATGAACAATTAGTTGTCATAAATGCTTCGTGTAATGCTCCATGGTATGCTGATTATGCTAATTACATTGTTGCTAAATTTATACTGCCTAGTTTCACATACCAACACAAGAAAAAGTTCTTCTATGATCTAAGACATTACTTTCGGGACGATCCACACCTTTATAAAGAAGGGGTAGATGGTGTTAGGAGACGTTCTGTACCCGAGCATGAACAGGAACAGATCCTACACAAGTGTCATTCCGAGGCCCATAGAGAACACCATGCTGGAGATAGAACTGCACACAAGGTATTACAATCTGTTTTTTATTGGCCTACTCTCTTCAAGGATGCTCATAAGTATGTCTTTTCTTGTGATGAATGTCAAAGAATTGGTAATATTAGTAGACGCTAGGAAATGCCTATGAATTTCTCACTTGTTATTGAACCATTTGATGTTTGGGGTTTTGATTATATGGGACCTTTTGTGAAGTCCAACGGGTATACTCATATTCTAGTTGATGTTGATTATGTTACTAAGTGGGTAGAAGCTATTCCAACTAGTAGTGTTGATCATAACACTTCTATTAAAATGCTTAAAGAAGTTATTTTCCCTAGATTTGGAGTCCCTAGATATTTAATGACAGATGGTGGTTCACACTTTATTCATGGTGCTTTCGGTCAGTTGCTTGCTAAGTATGATGTTAATCATAGAATTGCATCTCCATATCATCCTCGGTCTAGTGGTCAAGTAGAATTAAGCAATAGAGAAATAAAATTGATCTTGCAAAAGACTGTTAATAGATCTAGAAAGAATTGGTGTAAGAAACTTGATGATGCATTATGGGCTTATAGAACTGCTTACAAAAACCCTATGGGTATGTCTTTGTATAAAATGGTTTATGGTAAAGCTTATTGGGAAATTAAAGAGCTCAACTATGATTTCAAATTTGCTGGCGAGAAGAGGTTATTTGACATTACCTCACTTGATGAATGGAGAACCCATGCCTATGAGAATGCCAAGTTGTTTAAAGAAAAGGTTAAGAGATTGCATGATAAAAGGATACAAAAGTGTGAATTCAATGTAGGTGACCATATATTGCTATACAATTCTCGTTTAAGAGATGGTAGATGTGAAGTTTGATGAGTCTAACGGTTCGCAAGTCGAACAATTGCCAAATGATGTAGGTGATAAAGATCCTTTGGAATCTATCCAAGATTTGTCCATTGGCAAGATTCGTCCCATGGAGGTGAAGCTCCTACTTTGGATCAAGGCTACCGACAAAACGACATGGAAGCATCCAGAAGTAGTACATGACAAGATGAAGAGGAGGAGGAAGTACACCATGAAGATCCACCACAACCTCCTTCACCACCACCTCATGGAGATGACCACTTCGACAACAACGGAGATGAAGGAGATGATGATGATGATGATGAAGAAGAAGCTCCTCCAACTAACAAGCCAAAGCTACCCCGAGTTCGAGCACAAGTGACCAAGAATCATCCCCTAAACCAAATCTTTGGCGAAATAGAAACAGGGAGGATCACTCGCTCTAAAACTCGCTTGCCTAACTTTTGTGAGCATTATTATTTCATCTCTAGCATTGAACCCTTGAAGGTTGAACAAGATCTTGAAGACGCGGACTGGGTGAACGCTATGCATGAAGAGCTTCACAACTTCGAGAGGAACAAAGTGTGGACACTCATGGAAAAGTCCAAGGACGAGCAAAACATCATCAACGCGAAATGGGTATTTCGGAACAAGCAAGATGAATACGGTCAAGTCGTTCGCAACAAGGCTCGCCTCGTAGCCCAAGGATATACGCAAGTCAAAGGTATGGACTAGGTGAGACCTATGCCCCCGTTGCTAGACTAGAAGCCATTCGAATTCTTCTTGCTTATGCCAATCACCATGACATCACTCTTTACCAAATGGATATTAAAAGTGCATTTTTAAATGGTGAGATTGAAGAAGAGGTATATGTTAAACAACCTACCGGTTTTGTAAATCCTAAGAAACCTTACCACGTTTACAAACTTCGCAAACCTTTATATGGTCTTAAGCAAGCTCCTCGTGCTTGGTATAAATGCCTAACGAAGTTTCTTATTGAAAAAGGATTTGAAATTGGTTAAATTGACGCAACCTTATTCACAAAGAGAGTTAATGGTGAATTATTTGTGTGCCAAATTTATGTGGATGATATTATCTTTATATCTACTAACCCACAATTTAGTGAGAAATTTGGAAGGTTGATGTCAGAGAAGTATGAGATGTCTATGATGTGTGAGCTGAAATCCTTCCTTGGTCTACAAATCAAGCAAACAAGAGAAGGTACTTTCATATCTCAAACAAATTACACCAAGGACTTGAATAATAACTTCAACGTGTAGGAGTGCAAAGGTATGAAAACTCCCATGCCCACAAGCGAACACGATGATCTTACTAAGGAGGGTGAACCGGTTGATCAACAGGTTTATCGAACAATGATTGGTTCATTACTATATCTATGTGCCTCCCGTCAAGATATTATGCTTAGTGTTTGCATGTGTGCTACATATCAAGCTGCACCCAAAGAATGTCATCTTAAGGCTATGAAACGCATTGTGAGATACTTTATACATACACCAAACTTTGGGATTTGGTATCCCAAGGGATATTCTTTTAATCTTGTTGGATACTTTGACTCGGTCTATGCCGGTGACAAGGTTGATAGAAACTCCACCTCTGGTACATGTCAATTTCTTGGTAGATCTCATGTGTCTTGGCCCTCCAAGAAACAAAACTCGGTATCTCTATCTACTGCCGAAGCGGAATACATTGCCGCTAGATCATGTTGTGCGCAATTATTATGGATGACACAAACGCTTAAAGATTATGGAATCTATGTGAAAAATGTGCCATTACTTTGTGACAATGAAAGTGCTATTAAGATTGGTCATAATCCTGTGCAACATTCTCGAACCAAGCATATTCCAGTTCGACATCATTTCATTCGTGACCATGTTGCCAAAGGAGATATTAATCTTAAGCATGTTCATACAAACAAGCAATTGGCTGACATCTTTACTAAGCCACCTGATGAAAGAGTATTTTTTCATTTGAGGAGTGAGTTGAACATCATTGATACTTCAAACTTGAGCTAAACTCACTTGGATGCTTTCAAGGGGATGAGCTTTATTGTCTATTCCATGCTATTATTACCTTGAATATCATATCTTGGAATTCTATGCTCCCTTGTCTTGCATCTAACACTTTTGTAGGTACTTGGAAGAACAACACTCCAGAAGATTGCCATTGACTCATATCTTAAGCAATCCTGTCATGACCAAGTACCCACAACCTCGCTTTGATGATGAAGGGAAGAATACAAAAAAACATATCCTTGACATATATTTCTCAATTGGTATCAACTCACAATAGGTATCATGTCATTTGGATATATCATGTTCTTTCTTGCGTGACTAACCTATGTAGGTGAAAATTGAATGAAAACAAAAAGGACTGCTCCCAACTCAAGATGAATTTCATCAAATTCGAGCATGCTCATCAAGTTCACCTACAAGATTGTCATCAGCATCACTCAAAGGTATGTACTCATATCATTGATATAGCTTTACTCGAAGTCATGAGATAAAGCAACTCAAATGATATGAAGACATTAAAATGCTTAATATAAAAATGGTAACCCCATTTTGATCTTAACAATGAGTATGACCTATGATCAAGTATTCTTGCTTGGCTCCTAAGTCAGTATACTCTAAATAGGTGACCTAGTCACTAACCATCATCTAGTTAAGAATCTTGGTTGGTTCATTCTCTATTGCTAGTTTTCTTGGAACCATTCAAATCTTCTCTAGTTGATATCTCCCTGTACAAATCTTTTGACACTTCTTTACATTTTTTCAAATAAATTGGTGAATTTTGGTTCATTTGGGGTCTCCAAGTTTCTGTTTTATGGCTCGGAGCCTCTGATACAAAGGACTCGGTTCTACCAATTCTGCAGATAAGCTGCATAATACCACATCGGTACCACCGACAATTTTGTCTCGGAGCCACCGACTTACTATCATGTTTCGATCTGTGTTTCAAACTGTAAATCTTTCCTATCCTTCTGTGATATTTTCATTTCTATGATGATTCCTTTTTTTATAAGGGGGGGGGGGGAATTCAAGGATCCCTAACTCAAAGGAGGAGAAGTTCTAAAAATTATCAAATTAGACAAAGGGAGAGAAATTAGTTTCAATGATTCCCTCATTTGTTTCTCATGATTTTCATATTCTATGAATCCTACATTCTATGACCCTTGTTCTCAAGGATCCCTTCTTAATCAATGAACCATGTATCTGACCCTATATCTGACCTTTTTGGCAATTGATGCCAAAGGGTGAGAAATACCAAAGCTTCAAAGCTCAAGAGGGAGATACATGCTTATGCAAAGGGGGAGATATAATTTAGGGGGAGAGGAGAATATCAAAAGTTCACACCTATATAAACAAGGGGAGAATACCAAAGTAGGGGGAGAAATATGTTTGGGAGAAAGATGTGTTTATTTCATTTGTCTACTCATGTTAGAAGTTTTATCACCCTATCCAATCCCAACATCTACATGCTAAGATTCAGGGGGAGAGGATGTCCTACTATTTCATATCTAGGGGAGAAACTTCTAAAAGATCTTGGAGACATATCAATCCTAAGGAATACTATCTTCTATATGTTCTCCATATCTTGGTACTTTTGAGTTCTATTACTTTTGATTGGTAGAATACCCTTGTGTTTCCTAACATTGTTTTCTCAAGTGTATGTCTACTACTAGAATGCTCAAGAACTCAAGGTAAGTATATGCATCATATCTTTGATCAAGATGATCTCCTGCTTCTTGCACATATTGTTTGCAAGAGTGAAGTCTTGAACAAGGATACACCTCATTCATATACATTTGATACATATGACCAAGATACACATGACTTATTATATACCTTCCACTACATGTGTGTCCATGCATTCTAAAGCAACTACTCTTTAAAGGGATTGCACACATGTAGGGGGAGCGAGTCTAAGTCATGTGTCTCTCAAAGTCTTCATCATATACATGCATATCTTCATCATACACTAGATTGTATGTTGTCATCAATTACCAAAAAGGGGGAGATTGAAAGCACAATATGCTCCCTTGGTGGTTTTGATAATTCATGACAACAAACATTATCTCTTGGACTAATATGTTCATCTAGTGTATTTCAGATAAAGCCCATAGAGAGAGATGGGTTGGAAAAAAGGAGTGTGGAGAGTATCCCCATGAAGAAGAAGGAGAAGGAATATATTGGCAAAGCTTCAAGCAAGAGGACTCTACATTTTACTTTGCGAGAAATCACTTTGAGTGCATAGGAAAGGCAATACTATCAAAAGGGGGTAAGGTACTGTTGGTGAACAAAATGCTCATGCGTGCACAAGGGATAGTCAGCACATAAACCCACAAGCTCTTCCACAAAATTCTATCCAAAGCCAAATATCCAAATTTGGTGTAACTAACACTTTCCACTCGGTGCCACCGATTCTCAGCCTCACACAGACTCGACCAAACCCTAGCCATTCGGTGCAACCAATTCTGCTTCAGTGCCACCAAGTTTGGGTTGCCAACTTTCTGTTACGCAAATTCAAAAAATCGGTACCATCGAGTTTGCTGAATCAGCGTCACCGAGTGTGTCAATCTGACCGTTGGTCACCTTATCGGTGCAACCGAGTTTTATGTATCGGTCTCACCGAGATTTAAAAGTTGCTACCTTTGAGGCAACTCGGTACCACTGAGTTTAACACATCGGTGTCACCGAGTTTGACTTATTAGGTGTAACAGTTGGATTTTGGAGCCTATATATACCCATCCACCACCACTTACTCGAAAGAGAAGCACTCAGAACAGATCCCTACCTATCCTATCAGATTTACTAAGAGAGAGAGCCACCTACTCATGTGTTGAGATCATGCCATTCCATTCCAATCATATGAATCTTGATCTCTAGCCTCCCCAAGTTGCTTTCCACCCAATCAATCTCTTCCACCAAAGCCAAATCTGTGAGAGAGTGATTGTGTGTTGAGGAGTCTATCATCTTGAAGCACAAGAGCAAGGAGTTCGTCGACATTATCGAGCCTATTACCTTTTGGAGGTTGGTGCCTGCTAGATTGGTTAGGTGTCGCTTGGGAGCCTCCTACTTCGTGTTGTGGAGTGAACCAAGAAGTTTGTAAGGGCAAGGAGATCGCCTACTTCATGAAGATCTACCCATAGTGAGGCTAGTCCTTCATGGATGGAAGCCGTTATGGAATAGTCAAGGTTGATACTTCGTGGACCCTTATGGGTGGAGCCCTCCGTGGACTCTCGCAACCCTTACCCTCCGTGGGTTGAAGAGTCCATAAATGTGGACATACAATAGCACCACCTATCGGAACCACAGGAAAAATCTTCATGTCCTTCATGGGTTTGATCTTCCTATCTCTACTCTTTACTTCCATATGCAATGTCTTTTATTTCTGCGGCTATACTTGAAGACTTGCATGTGTAGGGTGTGCTAGACTTGTTATAATTGCTAAAATCTTCCAACACATAACTTTGCCCTTGTGTAGATTTTAAATTCCTGCTAGTAGTCTATTCACCCCCTTTAGACAAACTCTTCTAGTGATCCCGCAGACCTCAACCCCTAGCGTGAGTACGTCGGACTTCAAACTAAGACCCGTGTGCGCTCAAGGGATGGATGTTTTATTCTGCATGTAATCTCTAGAAAGCAACCGAGCATTATGTAACCCTAGATGCCCCCGGTACCTATATAAGCTGCAGGGTTTAGCCCATAGAGGACACACATGTTGATATTCATAATCACCCCTAGGGTTTAGACCACAACTTACGATCTCGAGGTAGATCAACTATATACTCGGTTACATCCATAATACAACGAGAGCAGGACATAGAGTTTTTCCTCCTTCAAGAGGGACCAAACTTGGGTAAAAGCTTCGTATCATCCTTCTCTTGTAACCCATCGATCCGAGTTCACAGCTCTCTCCCCTACCCAAGGTTTGTCGGTTTTGACACCGACACTAGGGTTTACTAGGATCTCTGGAGAGAAGCTTGGGATGATCGGGGTATATCGAGATTCCACATGCTCAAATGCTTAAGGTTACGGGCAGAGTTTACCGAGAGTGCATCTAGGTTAGGACCGGGGTTTACCGGGAGTGCCACTAGACTACGATTTAGGTTTATCGAGAGTGTAGTATTATTATTAGAGTATACCACTACATAAAGATAGGGAAAGCTATTTTTGCACAAAAGAAAACCAGCCACACAAAAATGCATGTTTATGTTCCAACTAGCCAATCCTGGTGAAGCTTGCCAATACATTCAATGTATTGACCCTTGTGGCTGCAATGTATCGTGTTGCGGGTTACCATGTCCAAGGGAGGATATAAAGTAGGGTTACGATGCTATACTGAACTCTTTCCTGTGAGTTGATGGACGCCACAAGACTAGAAAAATATTCCGCTACATGATTGTATTGTAAGCTAGCCATGAGCTAACCAAGTGTGTATTGTAAAGCACTAGATCTTCGATGTAAATACTATGACACGTGATGTATTCTTGGAATTTCATCATCAACTGTGCATGACAGCTATTTATCCAGGGAGTAACACAGTAAGCGCAGAGATTCAGGGCCCTCTCATTGGATCGGGTCGCGACACCTAGGTGGCTTTCAATAAGAGTAATCGTTGGGTCCTCCAGGATACTTGGGCAAATCCTTGGTTACTCCAAGGTGCCCTCACCATGCAACCGTTCCACCCAGATTATAGATTAAAATTATTTATGTTGATACTTCAAATTATTCAATCACAACTTGCATGCATTAGGCCACTTTATCTACAAAACTATGGCTAAGCAAGACTAACTTAACATCAAAGATTTCTAGGGTGGTCAAGTGGTCATAGCTTCCTACCTGTTTGAACTACAAAGCATTGCCAACAAATCCCAATCTTTACCTACTAATAAAGGACGGACCGCTTCTGCTCGTCTGCCATGCCTTTTGATACAAAACCCCTGCGCTTTATTGAAATTAACCCGTGGTCCAACATTAAGTGTGTTTTTTTGTTGGGCTTCGGCCCAACTGCGGTGGCTGCTATGTTGCACTCCTCGGCGCTGGTTAGTATTCCACGTATGCCTAGTTTGCTTTGTTTTCAGTCCATTTAGGTCCTTGGCCTTTTATTATTTATAAAAAATATGTTAAACATGATCATGCTATAACTTTGCAACCATAACTTGGACTAAAATAATTTATGTATATAATTTGATCAGAAAAATGCGTAGTTTTCAACCATGCTATTATTTGTTCTTGTTAACCACTTTAAGATTCTAAACATGATCACACTATGACTTTGCAACCATAACCTGGATTAAATAATTTGTATATGTGATTAGATTAGAAAAATGCGCATTTTTCAACCATGCTATTATTTTTATTGCTAACTACTTTAATATTCTATTTAGTGCATAACCTTAATTAATCTAATTAATTGTAATAGTGTATTTTGATAAATGCCGACACACAATATAAATTTTTGTATAACCTTTATAAATATGAAGGATGTTAGAAGGGCCTATATGGATCATAGGGAGTATGAATGATCGGTTTCAACGGGCATATAGTAGGAATAAAGAAAGGAGAGAATAAAGGGCGTGAGGATAAAAAACTGGCAGGAGATTCAAAAAATATGTAGGAGAGAATAAAAAAGGAATTGGTATTAATATTATGGTCATGGCATGCATGCAATGCAATAATGAAATGGAGTTAATATCAAGGTGCATTAAAGGGGCACGCATATATGCGTTATTACGTAATTTGCGACCGTTTTGTGCAACATAAATAAAGCAACCAGGAAGGTGAGAGACACTTTGTGAGCGTCGAGTTGCATGGAATGGACTAGGGACATTTTGCTCAGAGTAGACATTTTTGTATTAATCTTCAAGCGCATGCATATGGAGATATGGCCTAAAATGCATTTAATAGAATACTTTTATTGAGAAAAAAATTCATGACTTGGTGTAAATTTTGAAAATTTCTTCAAATTACTAATAATGCTTGGTATTAAAAAACTTCAAAATTAGGCTCTTTAAGATTGTAATTGCCATACCAAAAATATTGTCTGTGTAGCATGCTTCCTAATGTGCTACTGATATGAATTTCTGCTAGACCTTAGGATGTGCCTCTCTGCCATGATCGGACACAATCCAAATATTGTTGGGTTGTGTTGACGGATATTTCACTAAACACACCAATTATATCTCCCGTTGTAACGCACGGGCATATGTGGTATTCCTACTCATGCAAAGTCTAACGGTGGAGCTAATGCATCGTAAAAAGATAGGTACTTAGAAAAATATGATAAAGGCAGTGAACTTGCATTGCTGAAGAATATTGGAGTCTAACTATTGGTAATGTTTTGCCTCGAACTCCGGACAATCTAGCGCAATCAAACAAGTAACACATACATAAGCCACCACTCAAAATTCATAACCATAACACATAAAAGACCTAGGACAACTCAAGTAAAACTTCTGGACAGAAACATGTTTGAAGACAAAAATATAAATTATTTAGTTTAACATAAACTATTTGTTAAGGGTTTCGATTAGCAAAAATAATATACTAAAAAGGTTTTATAAAACAAAGGATATGACCTAAACAAGTCTTATATATGCACAAAATAAATTTTTATTGGTCTACTGGACAACATATATAGTTCAGTGGCAAAAAGAATTGCTCAAAAATATTTTTTAAGTAAAAGTTATGAGCAAATTAGGGTTTAAAGAAAATCTGTTCAAACTCAAATTTAAGTGACAAAAATAATTATAGTTAAGTCCACTGTATAGATGGGATAAATACAGATCAATAGGAAGAAGATTCGCCTAATTTGGAGTTGTAGATCTAAAGATATGCTAAAAGGAGAACCCGAATATAATCTATAATTGAAAACAGAAAATTTCGACCGATCGTGGCAGAGATCCCATGTGGCGTGCCATGGCTGGGTGGTGTATGTGTGTGTGTGCTGCGAGCATTAAGTGGCGAATGGCCGATGTGTAAGTGTTCCGTACGACTGCGCCTAATTAACACAAAACCAGCGCGACTCGCGGTAAATAAATTGGATAAAATGTAACTAAAGCCTATCTAATAAAAAGAACATGACCATTTTCTTTGGATCTAATCTAGGTCGTAAATACGAGATCGGGCAGAGGGGGTTGGCCGGTGGCTTATCGTGGTGAAGCGAGGCAAGGTCAATGACGAGACGGCTCGGGCGTCGTCGGTGGAGGCAGCTCCGGAGGTCGAGGGCGACAGCGAGGAGGTCGGTGGATGCGGTGCTGCTTGGGGGTACCGAAGGTGGGGAAGATGGAGCTCATGGATGACGGAGGAAGGCGTGGCGAGCTCGGCGAAGATCCTATGAACTGAAAGCTCCGACGACGATATACGAGATCAAGGCGGTGACTCCGGTGTCACTAGGGCGTCAAAAATATGTGAGATATGTTGTAGGACCCAGGAAAACTATTTATGAAAATTGGGAGGTTGGGAGTGACTTACTAGCATCGAAAATGTCTGGCGAAAGAGCTCTGGTGGTCGGATCTTTTTGGCTTCGTGTTGAGTGTATACTTGGTCTCGACATGGGATTTTTGAGGCAAACGAAGGAGGGGAGGGTGGGTATTTATAGTGGCATAGGCTTGGAGGAGGACAAGTCCTACGGGATAGAATCCCGAGGTTGAAAGCGCGATGGCGCTCAGCGTCATGTCCGAGTTGGGCTCTGTCTGCGTGGGAAAGAAGAAAAGGGGCGGGGCCCAACAGTTACTTGTGCGTGACATAGAGGGTTGAGGTGGGCGACTGACCCAAAAGGGTTTCGGTGTGGGGCGGTGCTAATAGGTCGAAAGTGTTGGGTGGGCCGGCGGCTAGCATAGGCCTAGCCGACGAGATTTCTTTATATATATACATAAGAAAAACAGAGTTTTCTATTTAATAAGTATAGTGGCAATTTTGGCTAAAATAAAATAGCAACTTAATTATAAAAATTCCAGAAAAAATCACATAAATATTTGGTCATATATAGGACCCTTTGAACTTTATTTTTGTCTAAAGTAAATTTGAAAATATTTTTTTTGTAATTGATTAAATTTGAGTAATTTTCATATAACTTTAAAATACCCAAATCAGGTTCAAATATTTTTTTCAACTATTTTTATTTCGAAGAAGTCATGTTATCTCCCCTCTTATATTTATCTCAAGTGGTAAAATTATTTGAACAATGCAAATAAATCCAAAATGCAAAGAAAATAATATTTTACACGTATAAATGAATAGTAAATCATCCAAAATGAAAATTGGGATGTTACAAACCTACCCTCGTTAAGATGAATCTCGCCCTCGAGATTCGGGTTGCTCAGCAAAATAGTGTGGGTGGTCATGTCGAAGGTCTTCTTATCGTTCCCAGGTGGCCTCCTCCTTGGTATGGTGACTTCACTGAACCTTACAGAACTTGACGACCTTGTTGTGGGTAACCCTGTTTGCAGTCTCATGAATCTTGTTGGATTTCTCCTCATAAGTCAGATCACTATCCAACCGTATCTCTATCTATCAAAGGAATATCATCGATCTCATCATGGCACTTCTTTAGCTCGGAAACATGAAACACATCATGAACTCCCGACAAAGATTCGGGTAATTCCAACTTGTAAGCAAATTCACCTTTGCGCTCTAAAACTCGGTATGGCCGCACAAATAGTGGTGTTAACTTTCCTTTGACTCCAAACCTTTTAACTCCTCAAAGCGAAGACACGCCAAGGTATGCTTTGTCTCCTACTCCATAGGTTGCGTCCTTACGTTTAGCATCGACATAACTATTCTACATATTCCGCAATATCCTTCTTCATGTTGGTCCACCAAAAACTTTCCTTCGTGTCCAAATAAATCTTGGTGTTGCCTAGGCGATCGAGTAAAGCAAATCATGAGCCTCCTGCAGAATTAACTTCCTGATCTATGGTCCTGATCTATGGGTCATTAGGCACATATATACGATGCTCAAACCATACAGTTTCATGTTCATCCTCCTGAAATCCTCCTGCCTTTCCTTTGTTAATCCTTTCCTTTATCTATGAAATTCCTTTCTCCATCTTCTGGGTTCTCTGATCCTTCCCAACAAAGCGGACTACATTTACATTGGGGCAACAAAACCTATCAAAACTATCTTGAGTCGGAGATCTCTGAGAACGTCACACAACTCTTGTGGTAATCCTCCCGTTGTAAGGGTGTTAACGTAACTCTAACGGCTCAAAGCATCGACCACTATGTTGGACTTCCCTAGGTGATAAAGCAAGCTCATGTCATAATTTTTTATAAGCTCCAACCATCTCCTCTGCTTGAGGTTCAACTCCTTCTCCATGAAGATGTAACTTTAAACTCGTGTGATCCTTGTAGACGTTACAACAGTTTTGGATAAGGCAATGTCTTTGGGTCTTGAGTGTATGCACTATGATTGCTAACTCCAAATCATGTGCGGCATAATTCAACTCGTGAGGTCGAAGTTGAAGTGAGGTATAAGATGCAACTCTTCCTTCTTGCATAAGAATACCTCCAAGTCCCTAATCAGAAGCGTTGCAACACACTTGAAAATCCTTTTGTATGTTCAGTGGAATTATCACCAGGGTTGTAAAACATTTCTTCAACTCCTAAAAACTAGCTTTAGATTCCTCAGTCCAATTATACTTGGTGTCCTTCTTCAACAATTCCATCATGGGCTCTGTAATATTTGAGAAATTCTAGATAAACCTTCGGTAATATCCAGCAAGTCCAAGGAAACTATGAATCTCACTGACTGATATTGGTGCCTATCGTTCTATGACGGCTTGTACCTTCGAAGAGTCCACTGCTATACCTTCTCCTGACACCATGTGTCCGAGATATCCGACTTCTTTCAACCAAAACTCACATTTACTCAACTTGGCGTACAACTGATGTTCTCTAAAGTTATCCAGAACCAGGCACAAATGTTCCTTGTTTTCTTCTCCGTTCTTTGAGTAAATCAATACATCATTGATGAATACCACAACAAACTTATCCAAGAACCCCACGAATGCCATGTTCATCATCATCATAAAATAGGCACGAGCATTAGTCAAACCAAAAGACATGATTGTATACTCATAAATCCCATACCACGTGGTAAAAGCTATCTTGGCTATATCCTTTTCCCGGATCTTCAACTAGTGATAACTGATGTCTACTATGCAACTTTATTCTTGTAGACTCGTGTTGGGCCTCCAAGCGTAGAGTTTTGTAGGACAGTAGCAATTTCCCCTCAAGTGGATGACCTAAGGTTTATCAATCCGTGGGAGGTGTATGATGAATATGGTCTCTCTCAAACAACCCTGCAATCAAATACAAGAAATCTCTTGTGTCCCCAACACACCCAATACAATGGAAAATTGTATAGGTTCACTAGTTCGGCAAAGTGATGATGATACAAGTGCAATATGGATGATAGATATAGGTTTTTGTAATCTGAAAATATAAAAATAGCAAGGTAAAAATGTAAAACAATGAGCAAAACGGTGTATAAATGCTTGGAAATAAGGCCTAGTGTTCATACTTTTGCTAGTGCAATATCTCATAATATAATTGGATCGCATAACCATCCCTCAACGTGCAACAAAGAATCACTCCAAAGTTCTTATCTAGCACAGAACATAAGAAGAAATTGTTTGCAGGGTATGAAACCACCTTAGAGTTATCCTTTCCGATCAATCTATCCAAGAGTTCGTACTAAAATAACACCAAGTTATCCTTTCCAATCGATCTATCTAAGAGTTCGTACTAGAATAACACCATATGATACGCATCAACCAACTCTAAGGTCACCTAGATACTCCAA
Source organism: Hordeum marinum (assembly GCA_022496015.1). Taxonomy (NCBI): domain Eukaryota; kingdom Viridiplantae; phylum Streptophyta; class Magnoliopsida; order Poales; family Poaceae; genus Hordeum; species Hordeum marinum. The sequence goes on along the minus strand of CM039672.1, from coordinate 210,026,602 downwards.
TGTCACCACAAGTATCCATGAGTTAATTATACAATACACATCAAAGAATTTTAGATTCATAATGCTCAATCCAACACAAAGAACCACAAATAGTGCCCCATGATTTCTAACGGAGAACAAGGTACGAAAACGTGCAATCAATCCATGTGCACAGATCCCCAAGGTCTCCGGAATCCACAAGTTGACGCCATAACATATATCAAGTGAATCACTTGAATACCCCAGTGTCACTACGGGTATCCGCATGCAAGACATACATCAAGCGATCCCAAATCTATAAAAGTATTCAATTCGATAATAACAAAATCTCAAAGGGAAAACTCAATTCATCACAACAAGATAGAGACGGGAAAACACCATATGATCAAACTACATGAACAAAGCCTGTGATACATCAAGATCGTGCCATCTCAAGAAGACTAGAGAGAAAGGGAGATTAAACACATAGCTACCGGTACAAACCCTTAGCCCGAGGTGGATTACTCACACATTATCATGGTGAGAAAGAGAGAGTTGCTGATGGAGAGGTGCAGGCCCAAAGAGATGGAGGCGATGGCGGACATGACGCCGGCAATGGGCGGCGGCCTCTTGCCCCACTTCTTCCTTGGTCTTGGTGCTGCAATGTAGGAGCCTCTCCCCTTCTTGGCGGCTGCCAAGGGAGAGGAAAAATCATGGATTTTGGTGGCTCCCTCGAAATTAGGCTTTTTCTCTCCTTATATGTGCCTCTATGGTACTCTATGGCCTCCGATGGATGGACCTTGATCCAATGGCTCTTGGGCATCTCTAGAACCTTCCTTGGGACTCCTCACAACCCTCATGAGTCCCCAAAGTCGTGGCTTGGCCGAATACATCAGATATGGTAAGAGTTGGACTCAATCACTTCATCAATTCTCGTAATCCCATAATCAGATATTTTCCTCGAGTAAGACAGGTCTAGAGATTGCATCCTAACTCCATTTTGGACAAACTGGGAGTCCAGAACCAATGCCATAAAATACCCCACACTTTCCTACTTTTTGTTTTTTCTATTTGATGCCGTTTTCGGGGGTCAAACTGACGATCACTAAAAACTGTTCGTGAATAGATTTTGGGAAAGTCGGAGACCTCCAACAAGGCTCTTTTTGCGTTTTTTCAACAATTTCCGATTAATTCCTACACATCAAAGTTTGAAATAATAAATTGTGCACTTCTGCAACTATTAATAGGTTAGTTCCAACAAATCATAAAATCGTAGTAAAAACATAGGTAAATATGGCATGAATACTTCATAAATTATCGACACGTTGGAGACGTATCAGCATCCCCAAGCTTAATTCTTGCTCGTCCTCGAGTAGGTAAATGATAAAATAAATAATTTATGAAGTGTGTATGATAGCATAGTGCATAAGTTTGATCAATAATAATTTCAACCACTTTTCCTAGCATCATAACAGCAACTCTTTCTCATAAAACTCATCATGATAAAGTAGCAACCAATTCACATGTTATGGTTCAAACAATGAATTCTCTTGAAACTTAACAAACTATGTTATTAGTCACCAAACAATTGCAATTCAACTTATTCTCAACAAAGTCTAAGTAAGAGATCTACATACTCAATCATCATATATTCTTCTATGATTGCTAGTACTCAAAGCATATTTTTAGAGCAAATAGCATCCATCGAACACAGAGAAAGATAGGGGCTTAATGTTTAGCCTCCCAACTCATTAATCATAGAGATAATTGTCAACAATAATAAGTCATGATCAAATATATTTGACAAGCCATATGTGCCTAGATCTTTCCCCACCGCATGATGCTTGCCAACTAGAGAGTAATTGAGGTTGAAATGAGAATGCATACTATGGACTCTTGCATAAAAGTAAATATGGAAATGTAAATGATAGGCCCTTCACAGAGGGACACGGGGATTTGCAGAGGTGCCAGAGCTCAAAGCTTAAATCAGAGATAAATATAATTTTGGGAGGTGCACCCTTCCTGTCAACGTTACGACCAAGAGTTATCAATATCTTCCATATTAAACACATTAGCGGCGGTTACCAAGCGGTAAAAGTAAAGGTTTACTCCCCCTCCACCAACAAACACACTCCATGGCTAGCCGAATCCACGGGTACCGTCCATACCAACAACATTCCCGGGGGAGTTTTGTTTGATTATTTGCATTTTTTATTTTGGGACTGGGAATCCCTATTACCGCTCCTCTCGTGCAAGGATGAGTGAATAAACACTCATCATGAGAATAACCCGCTTGACATGGAAGATCTGACCGCCCCCTCTCGGTCCATCAGTGGTCCAGGCACACAAAACAGATGCTTATTTGAAATTTTAGAGGTGGCACATGCAAATGTGCTAGAAACGGCAGAATAATGCAGCATATAGGTAGATATAGTGGACTCTCATGACAAGAAACTGGGTTTAAGGTTTTTGGATGCACAAGTAGTATCTCTACTTAGTATGAATTTTTGGCTAGCAAAATATCCTAAGCAAACACCACATGTTGGAGGATCCATAACAATATAACTTCTATGCAAATATACACAACCATAAAGCATTACATTGTCTTCCTCATCCAACTTCAACTAATTTTCTCAAGTGTGAAAATAATTAATGGGTATTCACAATCATAGAAGTGTCCAAGATAATATATTTGTATGTGAAATTTCTCTTCCTTATACTAATCATTCACGAATTGCATGTATGACCAATATTGTGATTTTCAAATTTCAATAGATTTTACGTTATAAACCAGATGTGAAGATACTACTAAGCATAAAGCACATTGATAATTTCAGATTTATGATATTAAATTCATTCACAATTTACTATTAGGATATAAGTGAAGCACAAGAGTAAGCATCAAACTACTTTTCAAAAAGATATATGTGAAAATCAATGAGTAGTCAAACAATAAAGTAGCTATCTGAGGACTCTCTCTCAATAAATATTTTCAAATATGAGTATTTTATTTAAAACAACAAGGAAAAGAGAAATATCACACCAAGAATAGCACATATCATGTGGACAAACAAAAATTTAGGCTCAACATAGGCTAACCGATAGTTGTTGATGAAGAGAGGTGGGATGCATAGCATCCCAAAGCTTAGATGCTTGAGACTTCTTCAAATATTTACTTGGGGTGCCTTGGTCATCCCCAATCTTGAGATTTTGTATATCGTTCAATCCGCTCGTATCACGATTTCACCTATTCTCAAAAAATACATCCACACAAAACTCGAAAAGAACTTGTGAGATAGGTTAGTACACGTAAAAATAAATCCACACTTCATGTACTGCAAAGACAAGTTGAACAATAATTTTCAAACAACATCTACTATTTACTATCGTTTCCATAATTTATATCTACCAATATATGCTATGAAAACTATAGGATAAGTAGATAATAAAACTATGACAACAATCTGTCCAAACAGAACAACTTGTAGCAATCTATTAAACCAGTGTACTTCTATAACTCAAAAAATTCTCAAAATTTAGGACATCATAAATAATTTATATGAAAATATTGTGTAAAAATTTCAGAAACTTTCCATGTTCTGGTCAAATATGAAAATTTAAACACTACAATAAAAGTTTCTATTTTTATACAATACACATCAAAACTTGCAATGGAAGCATCTTAAGGCAATTCTTGGAAATTTTTGTTCATAAAAAGTATTATAAATAACATCTAATAGAGAACAACAAAATAAAATGATGCTCCAAGAAAAACACATATCATGTGACGAATAAAAATATAGCTCCACGTAAAATGTACCGATAATGTCAGAGACGAAAGAGGGGGTGCCTTCCTAGGCATCCCCAAGCTTAGACGCTTGATTCTTCCTTTGATATTACCTTGGGGGCGCCTTGGGTATACCCAAGCGTAGGTTCTTGCTACTCCTTATTCAACTCATGTCGGTATCTCACCCAAAACTTGACAACTTCAATCACACAAAACTTGACAAAACTTTGTGAGATGGGTTAGTATAATAAATAGACCATCCACTTAGGTATTGTCAAGACAAGATTCATAATTGTCCTCACATGATACCTATTGTATTCTATAATTCCCGTATTTTATACCACTAAATATAAGCTATGGAAACACTAAAACAAGAAAACTATGCATGCAAAACAAAATGTGTCAAAAACAGAACATTCAATGAAGACCTGAATGAACACCATACTTCCCTAACTCTAAAAACTCTAAAATTTGAGGAAAAAGCATAGAATTTTCATAGAAATTCTTTTTAAAAATTTCAGAATTTTTTTACTCTCCAATAAAATCATATAATTCATATACTAGACACAAAACTTTCTGTTTTTGCACAAAATCAAACAAGCAAGTATCCACACTACCCAAAAGGCTTTATGATAAGACACCATCTACGGAGAAGAGGGTGTACAAGGGGGAGGTCCGATCTTCATGATGTAGGATCTATAAGAGGATGGGGATAACTAGCTGCAAGCAGCCAAAACTGAAAAATTAGATATTATGACCCGGCGAGGAGGATGCTCATCGAAGCCTGCAATCCGAACATTTGCCGATCCATAACCCGCAATACTACCCAGCACAACCATGCTCAAGAAGTGGAGCATGGGATAGGTGCAATCCGCAAGGAAACCACGAACTCTAACCCACACAACACGATCTAGTCGTGGAGCATGGATTAGGAACAATTTCTCAAGGAATCACGAGAATAAGGGTAATAAGAGTCTCCAATCTCAGGAGCAGTCTATGTCTTGGTATTTGATAGTAATGGAAAAATTCCTCAATGAAGGGAAGACCTAACCTATTTATAATAGGGACACCCCCCTGGATAGGTGTGAAAATAAACTAGCTTTGGGAACAAGCTTAGGTGTGAAAGAGAACCAACTTCAGTTTGACTAAGTGGCTTGAGACTTAATGAGGTAGCTTCTGGAGATCTCTAGTTGGAGGTGGTTGGCGGTTCCCGACCAAACATCGTTTACTGGAGTCAAACAATATTTCCTTTAGTAGCAAACTCAAGTTCTGGATACTCTTCACAAGTTGGGTTGTCCAAACTCGTGAATAACATTGTTTCACCAACAGCAAAACATTGTTTCTTCAACAGACCACATATTTCTTCGTAAGTCCGTTTCTTCGTCATAAAACATTGTTTCGGCATGGACTAAAAACATTGTTGGTCTTCTTCGATATTGCACCTGAGTTCAACCAACAAAGAAGGAGGTAAAGGCACAACCATGTTTTCAAGGTCAAATGATAAACTTAAGTTAGCATTCATCTGACCATGGATTTGCTTTGAGTGACTTCTTGTGATTGGACCTTTGATGGTTATTGGTGTTGGGGAACGTTGCATGGGAAACAAAAAATTCCTACGCACACGCAAGATCTATACATGGTGATGAGCATCTATGAGAGGGAGAGCGGATCTACATACCCTTGTAGATTGCTAAGCGGGAAGTGTTAAGAAACGTGGTTGATGTAGTCGAACGTATTCGCGATCCAAATCGCTGAGCATCCCGCGATCCAATCACGATCCGTCCCGATCTAGCGCCAAACGGACGGCACCTCCGCGTCCAGCACACGTACAGCTCAATGACGATCTCCGCCTTCTTGATCCAGCAAGAGGGAGCGGAGAGGTAGAAGAGTTCTCCAGCAGCGCGACATCGTTGCGGCGATGGTGGTGGAGCTATTCCAGCAGGGCTTCGCCTAAGCACCGATGAAAACCAATTCAGAGGAGAAACTACGATCTAGACGAGAGGTAGCACGTGGCTGTTTTCTGTGTCAAAAACCCTCAAAACCTCTAGTATATATAGGAGGAGGGGAGGGGGGAGGCTTGGATCCCAAGGGAGCCAACCCTAGTTTGGACGAAGTGGGAGGGAGGAGTCCTCCTCCTCCGCTCCTAGTAGGATTAGGACTCCTTCCTTATTTTCCCACTTTTGCCTTCTTTCCACCTTGGGTTTTCTTCCCTAGCCGCATGGGCCTTCTGTGGGACTTTGGCCAGCCCACGCATGGAAAATAATGATGTCCACCACACGCTACAAGACTCATTGGATTGCATACATCAACATGTATCATTTCCAATAAGTTACTAGCCTTCTCCATCATACTGAAAACAGGGTCTGTAGCCATCTTGCCCAAAAGGCATGGTCCGCATGTCTCAACCGATTCGAAACCGAATGAGTCCAAAGATCCATCAACATGGAGTTTCTTCATGCGATTTATACCAATATGAAATTTAGCGGCAGTGCCACAAGTATGTGGTACTATCATTATTAACTTTGTATCTTTTGGCATCAATGTTATGAACATGTGTATTACTACGATCAAGATTCAACAAACCGTTCTCACTCGGTGCATGACCATTGAAGGTATTATTCATGTAAACACAATAACCATTATTCCTAACTTAAATGAATAACAGTGTTGCAATAAACACGATCCAATCATGTTCATGCTTAATGCAAATACCAAATAACATTTAGGTTTGTCACTAATCCTGACGGTAGAGAGAGCGCACGATGTTGATCACATCAACCTTATAAACATTTCCAACATACATCGTCACCTCACACTTAGATAGTCTCCGTTTATTCTGTAGCTTTTATTTCGAGTCACTAACATTTACCAACCGAACCGGTATCCTATACCCAGGTGCTACTAGGAGTACTAGCAAGGTACACATCAATAACACGTATATCAAAATATACTTCTGTTGACGTTGCCAGCCTTCTTATCTACCAAGTATCTAGGGTTGTTCCGCTTCAGTGACCGCTCTCCTCATAATAGAAGCACTTAGTCTCGGGTTTTGGTTCAACTTTGGGTTGCTTCACTGGAGCAAAAACTGACTTGTCATCCATGAAGTTTCCCTCCTTGCCCTTGCCCTTCTCGAAACTAGTGGTTTTAATAACCATCAACACTTGATGCTCCTTCTTGATTTCTACCTTCGCGGTGTCAAACATCGCGAATAGCCCAGGGATCATTATTTCCATCCCTGACATAGTTATAGTTCATCACGAAGGTCTAGTAGCTTAGTGATAGTGACTCAGAGAACTATATCAATCATTGTCTTATCTGGAAGATCAACTCCCAATCGATTCAAGTGATTGTAGCACCCAGACAATCTGAGCACATGCTCAACGATTGAGCTATTCTCCTTCATCTTGCAGGCAAAGAATCATGTTGGACATCTCATATCTCACAACACGGGCACGAGCCCGAGATCCCAATTTCAGCTCTGAGAACATCTCATATGTTCCATGACGTTCAAAATGTTTAGGAGCCTCAATTCTAAGTCGTAATGTATGACGCACTAAACTATCAAGTAGTCATCGGAACGTGCGTGTCAGATGTTCACAACATCTATAGACGCTGCTAGAGGGGGTGGAGAACCAAGCGGTGCATTAAGTACATAAGCCTTTTGTGCAGCAATGAGGACAATCCTCAGATCATGGACCCAGTCCGCAATATTGCTACCATCATCTTTCAACTCTATTTCTCTAGGAACATATAAAAATTCAAGGGAGCTACAGTGTGAGCTACAACATAATTTGCAAAGACACTACTGACTATGTTCATGTTAATGAGTTCAATTAATCATATTACTTAAGAACTCCCACTCAAATTGACATCCCTCTGGTCATTCGAATGATACATGATCCAAATTCACCAACTCAAGTCCGATCATCACGTGAGTTGAGGTGGTTTCAATGGTGAACATCATCATGTTGATCATATCTACTATATGACTCATGTTCGACCTTTTGGTCTCTTGTGTTCCGAGGCCATGTCTGTAAATGCTAGGCTCGTCAAGTTTAACCCAAGTGTTCCGCATGTGCAACACTGGCTTGCACCCGTTGTATGTGAACGTAGAGTCTATCACACCCGATCATCACGTGGTGCTCGACACGACGAACTTTCGCAACGGTGCACACTTGGGGAGAACATAGTTTATCTTGAAATTTAAGTGAGGGATCACCTTACAATGCTACCGTCGTCCTAAACAAAACAAGGTGCATAAAAGGATTAACATCACATGCAAATCATAAGTGACATGATATGGCCATGAACTTGTGCTTTTGATCTCCATCTTGAAAGCACCGACATGATCTCCATCGTCACCGGCATAACACCATGATCTCCATCATTGTGTCGCCATCGGGGTTGTCGCGCCCACCATGCTCATACTACTATTTCTACCGTTTAGCGATAAAGTAAAGCATTACATAGCGCTTAATGATTGACACGCAGGTCATACAATAATTAAAGACAACCCTATGGCTCATGTCGGTTGTCGTACTCACTGACATGCAAGTCGTGATATTCTATACAAAAACATGATAATGTCATACATCACATATATCACATCATGAAATTTGCCATATCACATCACAACATACCCTACAAAAACAAGTTAGTCGTCCTCTAATTGTTGTTGCATGTTTTACGTGGCTGCTATTGGTATCTAGCAAGAACGATTCTTACCTACGCAAAAACCACAACGATGATATGAAGATTGCTTTTCAACCTTCTACAAGGACTGCCTTAATCAAATCTGATCCAACTAAAGAGGGAGAGACAGACACCCGTCATCCATCATTATTGCGACGAAGTCACATGTCAGTCGATGGAACACGGTCTCTCGTAAGCGTATGAGTAAAGTCGGTCCGAGTCGCTTCATCCCACAATACTGCTGAAACAAGAAAAGACTAAGGAAGGAAGCAATCTGAATATCAACGCCCAGAAACTCTTTGTGGTCTACTCAAGATATCATCTACGCATAGACCTAGCTCATGATGCCATTGTTGGGGAACGTTGCATGGGAAACAAAAAAATTCCTATGCACATGCAAGATCTATCCATGGTGATGAGCATCTACGAGAGGGAGAGTGGATCTACATACCCTTGTAGATCGCTAAGTGGGAAGCGTTAAGAAACGCGGTTGATTTAGTCAAATGTCTTCGCGATCCAAATCGCCGAGCGTCCGCGATCCAATCACGATCTGTCCCGATCTAGCGCCAAACGGACGACACCTCCGCGTTCAGCACACGTACAGCTCGATGATGATCTCCGCCTTCTTGATCCAGCAAGAGGGAGTGTAGAGGTAGAAGAGTTCTCCGATAGCGCGACAACATTGCGGCGATGGTGGTGGAGCTATTCCAGCAGGGCTTCGCCTAAGCATCACTGAAAACCGATCTAGAGGAGAAACTGTGATCTAGAGGAGAGGTAGCACGTGGCTGTTTTTCTGTGTCAAAAACCCTCAAAACCTCTAGTATATATAGGAGGAGGGGAGGGAGGAGGCTTGTCTCCCAAGGGAGCCAACCCTAGTTCGGCCGAAGTGGGACTGAGGAGTCCTCCTCCTCCACTCCTAGTAGGATTATGACTCCTTCCTTATTTTCCCACTTTTGCCTTCTTTCCACCTAGGGGTTTCTTCCCTAGCCGCATGGGGCCTTCTGTGGGACTTTGGCCAGCCCACTAAGGGCTGGTATTCCTTCTCCCACAGCCCATGTTGCCTCATGGGTCGAAATACCCCTCCCGATGGTCCCCCGGTACCCTCCCGGCACTCTCGGTACACTATCGATGAGCCCGAAACTTTTCCGGTGACCAAAACAGGACTTCCTATAAATCAATCTTTACCTCCGGACCATTACGGAGCTTCTCGTGACGTCCGGGATATCATCCGAGACTCCGAACAACCTTCGGTCATCACCATACATAACTCTATACTATCGAAACGTCACTAAACCTTAAGTGTGCAGACCCTGCGAGTTCGAGAACTATGTAGACATGACCGAGACACCTCTATGGTCAATAACCAATAGTGGGACCTAGATGCCCATATTGATTCCTACATATTCTATGAAGATCTTTATCGGTCGAACCTCTATGTCAAGGATTCAGTTAATCTCGTATGTTGTTCCCTTTGTTCTTCGGTATGTTACTTGCCCGAGATTCGATCGTCGGCATCTCCATACCTAGTTCAATCTCATTACCGGCAAGTCTCTTTACTCGTTCCGTAATACAAGATCCCATGGCTAACATTTAGTCACATTGCTTGCAAGGCTTATTGTGATGTTGTATTACCAAGTGGGCCCTGAGATACCTCTCTGTCACACGGAGTAACAAATCCCAGTCTTGATCCATGCCAACCCAAAAAACACCCTCGGAGATACCTGTAGAGCACCTTTATAGTCACCCGGTTATGTTGCGATGTTTGATAAACACAAGGTACTCCTCCGGTGTCAGTGATTTGCATGATCTCATGGTCATAGGAACAGATACTTGATATGCAGAAAATAGTAGCAATAAACTGACACGATCATATGCTACGTTTGTAGTTTGGGTCTTGTCCATCACATCATTCTCCTAATGATGTGATCCCGTTATCAAACGACATCTCATGTCCATGACTAGGAAACCATAGCCATCTTTGATCAACGAGCTAGTCTATTAGAGGCATACTAGGGACATGGTGTTGTCTATGTATCCATACATGTATCTGAGTTTCCAAACAATACAAGTATAGCATGGATAATAAACAATTATCATGAACAAGGAAATATGATCATAACTAATTTATTATTGCCTCTAAGGCATATTTCCAACAGTTGGTGTGATGTTCATGGTTGGGATGTCCTCATCATCTTCCCCCTCTTGAGAAGGAGTCGTCCTCGACTCTAAAGGCTCAAGGTATGGAGATAGATCAGAGACACTGAAGGTTGGACTAATACCATATTCTGCTGGAAGGTCAATCTTGTAAGCATTATCGTTTATCCTCTCAAGCACCTCAAATGGCCCATCGCTACATGGCTGCAACTTGCACTTGCGTTGCTCTGGCAAAAGGTCCTTCCTAAAATATACCCATACTAAGTCGCCTTGTTCGAACACCATCTTCTTCCTTGTGCCCTCTTCGTATATTGTTCAGTCATATTCTCAATGTTTGCCTTGGCCTCAGCATGAATTTTTTTGACAAATCTGCACGCTTACTTTCATCAAGGCTAGTGCGCTCCTGCAGTGGCAAAGGCAATAGATCGATGGGAGCAATACGTTTGAGGCTATAAACAAGTTCAAATGGGCAAAATATAGTGGTCCAATGTGTTGCCCTATTATACGCGAACTCCACATGACGTAGGCACTCCTCCCATAGCTTCAAATTCTTCTTTAGGACTCTCTTAGCATCATGGACAACGTTAGGTCGAAAACTTTGGTTTGTCCATGAGTTTGTGGGTGGCATGGCATGAAAAATAGTATTTCGGTGCCAACTTTTCCCCACAAGGTCTTCCAAAAGTATCTCAAAAATTTGGTGTCACGGTCTGAAACAATGTTGCGTGGTACTCCATGTAGTCGCACAACTTCCCTGAAAAATAAATCAGCAATGTGTGAAGCATCATCGCTCTTATGACATGGGATAAAATGTGCCATTTTGCTAAAACGATCAACTACCAAAAACACAAAGCCACTCCCCCTCTTAGTTCGTGGTAAACCAAGAACAAAATCCATAGACATATCCTCCCTTGGAACATTCGGAATGGATAGAGGAGTATAAATACCATAGGGTTTAAACGAGACTTAGCTTTGTGAAAAATCTCGCATCTCATCATGTAGCGCTCCACGCCATGTCTCATTCTTGGCCAAAAGAAGTGGTCACCCAACACACTCAATCTTCTTGGCGCCAAAGTGTCCCATGAGACAACCAGCGTGAGCCTCCTATAAAAGCAACAACCCAACAAAAAAACTGGGATGCACAATTTGTTAGCTCAAAATAAGAGTCCATCATGCAAGTGAAACTTCTCACATCCCTTTCCCTTGTTGCACTTTGAAAATGCTTCACCAAAGTATGAGTCAGTAGCATACAACGCTTTGATGCTTTCTAAACCAAGGATTTTTACATCAAGTTGGGAAAGTAAAATATGGCGCCTAGAAAATGCATCAACAACAACATTATCCTTTCCTTTCTTGTACTTGACAATATGAGGAAAAGACTCTATGAACTCACTCCATTTTGCATGTCTATGGTTCAATTTGAGTTGGCCCTTTAGATGTTTCAAAGATTCATGGTCGGAATGTATCACAAACTCTTTAGGCCACAAGTAACCTTGCCATGTTTCTAAAGATCAAACAAGTGCGTACAACTCTTTATATAGACGGAACAATTAAGAGTTGGGACATTAAGTTTCTTACTAAAATAGGCGATAGGTTTACCTTCTTGCATTCGGACTCCGCCAATGCCAACGCCACTTGCACCACATTCAATCTCAAAAGTCTTACCAAAATTAGGAAAATACAACAACGGGACTGATGTCAATCTCATCTTCAGTTCTTGGAAGGACTTGTCTTAAGAATCACCCCATTTGAATGGAGTGTCTTTCTTTGTTAATTCATTCATTGGTGCAATGATGGTGCTGAAATCCTTCACGAACCGGCGGTAGAAACCTACAAGTCCTAGGAAGCTACGTACTTGGCTCACAGTTTGTGGAGGCGGCCACTCATGGATAGCCTTGATCTTTTCTTCATCAACCTCCACGCCTTTTCTTGAAACTACAAAGCCAAGAAGCACAACCTTGTTTGTGCAAAAAGTGCACTTTCCCATGTTAGCATACAACCTTTCCTCCCGTAGGACAGCAAGCACACATTTTACATGTCCAACATGATCCTCCAAAGTTTTGCTATAAATCAAAATGTCATCAAAGTAAACCACTACAAACTTTCCAATGAAGGACCTAAGCACATGATTCATCAATTGCATGAAAGTACTTGGTGTATTCGTTAATCCAAAAGGCATCACCAACCATTCATACAAGCCAAATTTTGTCTTAAAGGCAGTTTTCCATTCATCACCATCTTTCATTCTTATTTGGTGGTATCCACTTCGCAAGTCAATTTTAGAAAATATGGTGGAAATACAAAGTTCATCAAGCATGTCATCAAGTCTAGGTATAGGATGTCAATATCTCACATTTATGTTCTTAATGGATCTACAATCAGTGCACATTCTCATAGTACCGTCTTTCTTTGGAACTAAAAGAATTGGAACAACACAAGGAGAAAGAATTTCCCTTACATACCCTTTGTGAAGAAGATCTTCTACCTGCCTCTGAATTTCTTTCGTCTCCTCTGGGTTTGCTCGGTACGGTGGTCGGTTTGGTAGTGGGGCGCCTAGAACCAAGTCGATTTGGTGTTCAATGCCTTGCTTTGGTGGTAGACCGGGTGGCACCTCCTTGGGAAACGCATCCTTATATTCCTACAAAAGATCAAATATAACACTAGGAAGATTTGAAGGTAAGTCATTAGAAGCCAATAAAGTTTCCTGTACATGAATACAAAGAATGGAGTATTAAGTTATCTAAATTCCCGCATATCCCTTTTCCTAGCCATCATAACTAATCCCTATTTCTCCCGGGGCTTGGTCATATTTGGCAGTGGAGCTTTTGGCTGTGGAAACACTCCCTCACTATGTTGGTGGCTCACTCTCTTCCTTTTTATTTCCTTTTCTATTCATTTCATCAAGATATACTTCTTCGTGTGCCATGGGCAGCCAAGTGAAATTTTCTCCTCCATGGACAAAACACAAGCAATTCGCACGCCCGCTAATTTGCACGTCACGGTCATGCAACCATGGTCGTCCTAGAAGCAAGTGACGAGCATGCATTGGCACCACATCACACTCAACTTCATCCTGATATGTTCCCACCAAAAAGGGTATGCGCACGCTCCTTGCTACCTTTATTTTCCCACAATCATTCAACCATTGCACGCGGTATGGATGTGGGTGGCGTTTTGTTTGCAATTGAAGTTTTCCTACCATCTTCGTGCTTTCAATATTGTTACAACTACCACTATCCACAATCACTCAGCACAACTTTGAGTTGACAAGGCAATGTGTGTGGAAAAGATTATGCCCCTGTCCATTTTCCTCCTCCACAACCCAGGCATTTAGTGAACGGAATACAACCAAAGCTTCACCATTAAGTTCTTCATGAGATAGTATAGTGCCTCCTACTTCCTAGCCTTGCTCCTTTTCCACTTCATCATTGTCACCTTCGGGGTCACTTTCAGACTCCCATTCACCTCGTTCATTGATGATCATAGTTCTTTTGCTTGGACATTCTCAAGAAATGTGACTTCGTCCTTTGCACTTGTGGCATTGAATGTCGTTGTTGCGTGTAGAACTCTTTTCTACATGTGGAATGGAGGATGCTCCTACTATGGGTGATGGACTTTTTTCTTGATTGCCAACAGCAGGTGATGAAGCCGTCGAAGCATGTGGGAGCCTCGGTGGAGCACCCCCAAACCGAGAACCATATGGCTGTTGTGTTCTCTACCGTGAGGATGTGGTGGTGCGGCCACAAGCACGACCATTACGCATATTCTTCTTTTCTACTCGTATAGCTTGATGTACCACATCTTCCAGCATATCATAAGGAAACATCTCCACAAAATCCGAGATCTCATCATTCAGCCCATGTAAAAATCTTGCCATCTTTGCCTCATCACTCTCACGGGTTCTTGTTCGAATCAGCAACACCTCCATCTCTTTATAGTATTCATCAACAATGCGGGAACCTTGGGTGAGCTACTACAACCGCTTGTACAATTTCCTCTCATAGTATGATGGAACAAAACGGCGCCTCATGACTTGCTTCATCAAAGTCCAGATGCGGATATAGTTATTGCCTGCCATCAATCGGTAGTCTTTTAGCTGATTCCACCATGTAAGAGCATAACCAGATAACTCCATAACAGCAAGATCAACTCTCTTGGCTTCAGAAAATCCATAGATGCGAAAGATCTGGTCACACTTCTCCTCCCACTCAATATATGCATCTGGATCCTCTTTTCCCATGAACGATGGCACATGTAGCTTCACTCTTGCTTGGTTGTCACGGTCACCTTGATCACAACGGTCATAATGATAACCGTTGCGATCAAAAGCAGCACCATGGTGGGGTGGAGAGTGGGGTTCATAGTCCCCCATGCCCTCCTCCTCGTCACCATGCTCGGAGAAATATTCATGGAAGATGCCATCACCATCATGTGCAGCTCGTCGTCGATGATCAGCAGCAAACCCCGAGGGCCAGGGCCTCGCCCGCAAGCTTCTCCTCCAGGCAACCCACCTTCATGAGGGGGAGCAAAGATGCCACGCCTCCATTCTGCACCAACAAGACGGGCACCATGGTCAGCGCCTCTTGCAGCTCTTCCATGACCACTTTGGCGGTCCTCATTTCCTTGCCGTCGCCGGTCGTCGATGGCCATTGCTACCTCTTGAGCATGTGTTGGTTTTCCCTTGAAGAGGAACGGGTGATGCAGCAAAGTAGATAAGTATTTCCCTCAGCTTTTGAGAACCAAGGTATCAATCTAGTAGGAGGAACAAGCAAGTCACCAATGGATGCACCTACACAAATAATCAAACTCTTGCACCCAACGCTATAAAGGGGTTGTCAATCCCTTCACGGTTATTTGCAAGGATTAGATCAGATAGAGATAGATGTAACAAGTGCGGAAAGTAAAAGGTAAATAAATAGCAGCAAGTATAGATCTGAAAATATATGATGGAAAATAGACCTGGGGGCCATAGGTTTCACTAAAGGCTTCTCTCTTGAAGGCAAATATCATGGCGGTTAAAAAAATACTGTCAAGCAATTGATAGAAAAGCGAATAATCATGTATTTGTCCAAGGAAATGATCATGCATATAGGCATCACATTCGTGACAAGTAAACTGAAACGATTCTGCATCTACTACTATGACTCCACACATCGACCGACTCCTTCCTGCATCTAGAGTATTAAGTTCATGAAGAACAGAGTAACGCATTAAGAGAGATGACATGATGTGGAGGGATAAACTCAAGCTGTATGATGAAGACCCCATCTTTTTACCCTTGATGGAAACAATACAGTACGTGCCTCGCTACCCCTACTTTTTCACTTGGTGAGGACACCGCAAGATTGAACCCAAAACCAAGCAATTCTCCCATTGCAAGAATTACCAATCTAGTTGGCCAAACCAAACCAATAACTCGAAGAGACTTGCAAGGATATGAAATCATGCATATAAGAAATCAAAGGATATTCAAATAAGATTCATGGATAATCTGAACATAAACTAACAATTCATCGGATCTTGACAAACACACCACAAAACAGGATTACATCGGATAGATCTCCATGAAGATCATGAAGAACATGGTATTGAAGATCAAAGAGAGAGAAGAAGCCATCTAGCTACTAGCTATGGACCCGTAGGTCTGTGGTGGACTACTCATGAATCATCGGAGGGCAATGGAGTTGATGTAGATGCCCTCCGTGATGAACCCCCCTCCGACAGATTACCAGAAAAGGCTCCAAGATTGGATCTCTCGGGAACGGAGGCTTTCGGTGGCGCAAAAGTATTTGTGTGGCTTTTTCTGATGTTGGGGGAATATTTTGGTATTTATAGGCCAAGAATTAGGATTAGGAGACCTGCCAGGAGGCGACAAGCCTGCTAGGCGCGGCCAGGGGGGCCACGCCTAGCAGGCTTGTGGCGCCCTCGCACCTCCCCTGACGTGCACTCCAAGCATGGATGACTTGTTTCCTTCCAGAAAAATTCCTTCCGAAGGTTTTATTCCATTTGGATTCTGTTTAATATTCCATATCTGCAAAATTCAAAAACAAGGGGAAAACAGAAATTGGCACTTGGCTCTAGATTAGTAGGTTAGTCCCAAAACTAATATAAAATAGCATATTAATGCATATAAAACGTCCAAAACAGATAATATAATAGCATGCCATCATCAAAAATTATAGATACGTTGGAGACGTATCAGCATCCCCAAGCTTAATTCCTGCTCGTCCTCGAGTAGGTAAATGATAAAAAATAGAATTTTTGATGTGGAGTGCTACCTAACATATTTATCCAACTAATATTGTTTATTGTGGCATGAATATTCAGATCTGTAAGACTCAAAACAAAAGCTTAGTATTGATATAGAAACAATAAAATTTCAAGAATACTAGCAAAGCAATTGTATCTCTTCAAAATATAATGGCAAAAGAAAGCTATCCCTACAATATCGTATGGTCTGGCTATGCTCCACCTTCCCAAAACAAAGTATTTACATCATGCACAACCCCGATGAAAAGTCAAGCAATTGTTTTCAAAGCTTTATTTTCTCAAACTTTTTCAACTCTCACGCAATACATGAGCGCGAGCCATGGATATAGCACTATAGGTGGAATAGAATATGGTGGAGGTTGTCAAGGAAAAGGGAGAAGATAGTCTCACATCAACTAGGCGCATCAACGGGCTATGGAGATGGCCATCAATAGATATCAATGTGAGTGAGTAGGGATTGCCATGCAACAGATGCACTAGAGCTATAAGTGTACGAAAGCTCAAAAAGAAACTAAGTGGACATGCATCATGAAGAAAAATATTCCACTAGCTATATGAAAGTGACAAAATAGGATACTCTCTATCATGAAGATCATGGTGCTACTTTGAAGCACAAGTGTGACAAAAGGTAGTAGCAATGTCCCTTCTCTCTTTTCTCTCATTTTTTTGTTGGGCATCTAAGGCCTCTTTTATTCATTTTTTTATTTGGGCTTCTCTGGCCTCTTTTATTTTTCATAAAGTCCGGACTCTCATCCCTACTAGTAAGGGAATCATAGCTTCCATCATCCTTTCATCACATGGTACATGCTCTATAAAGAAAATCAGCACACTTTTATTTACTTAAAAATCAAAAGGAAAATTACAACTCGATACCTATGAGAAAATATGACTCTATTTGCAATTTGGAAGTGATGATGTGCATGTCATAAAAGGAAACAGTGGAAGTTGTATGACAATGTATCTCGGAATGGCTATGGAAATGCCATAATAGGTAGGTATGGTGGCTCTTTTGAGGAAAGATATATGGTGGCTGTTTTGAGGAAGGTATACGGTGGCTATTTTGAGGAAGGTGTTTGTTGCACAAGCGAAAATTGTGGGGTACTAGAAAGGCTAGCAAAAGTGGAATGGTGAGAGTGCGTATAATCCATGGACTCAACATTAGTCATAAAGAACTCACATACTTATTGAAAAAGTCTATTAGTCACTGAAGCAAAGCATTAAACGCATGCTCCTAGGGGGGAGGTTGGTAGGAGTTAACCATCGCACGCCCCGACCCTCACACAAAGGTCGACAATCTATAAACAAGTCATGCTCCGACTTCCTTACATAGCGGTTCACCATACGTGCATGCTACGGGAATCACAAACCTTTACACAAGTATTTTTACCAAATCACAATTTGCTTCCTAACATGTCGCATCAAACTTCTCATAAATACTCAATGCACTTAATATGGAAGTTTTTATTATATCCCTTTTGGATGCCTATCATATTAGGACTAAATTCATAACCTAGACCAATTACCATGCTATTTTTAGAAACTCTCAAAATAATATAAGTGAGGTACAAGAGTTCAAGTATTTCTATAAAACAAAAACACCACCGTGCTCTAAAAGATATAAGTGAAGCATATAGAGCAAAATTGCCCAACTCAAAAGATATAAGTGAAGCACGAAGAGTATTCTAATAAATTCATGATTCAGCGTCTCTCTCTCAAAATACGTGTGCAGAAAGGATGATTGTGGCAAACTAACAAGAAAAGGATCATACCATACAAGACGCTCCAAGCAAAACACATATCATGTGGTGAATAAAAATATAGCCTCGAGTAAATTTACCGATGGATTGAAGACGAAAGAGGGGATGCCTTCCGGGGCATCCCCAAGCTTAGGATCTTTGGCATCCTTGAATATGACTTGGTGTGCCTTGGGGATCCCCAAGCTTAGGCTCTTGCCACTCCTTATTCCATAGTCCATCCAATCTTTACCCAAAACTTGAAAACTTCACAACACAAAACTTAACAGAAAACTCGTGAGATCCGTTAGTATAAGAAAATAAATCATCACTTTAGGTGCTATTGTAAACTCATTTTTGATTTATATTGGTGTTATACCTACTGTAATCTAACTTATCCATGGCTCATACCACATGATACAACCCATAGATTCATCAAAATAGGCAAACAACTCAAAGAAATCAGAATCTGTCAAAAACAGAATAGTTTGTAGAAATCTGGAACTTCATATACTTCTATAACTCAAACAATTCTGAAAAAATAGTAAATCCTTGTAAATTCATATATAAATCGTGTGTAAAAATTTCAGATCAATTAGACGCTCTGAAAAATTGGAAATTCCTAGACTGAGAGCAAAAGTTTCTGTTTTTCAAGAAGATCAAATCAACAACTACCATAGATCACCCTAAAGGTTTTACTTGGCTCAAACACTGATTAAAACACCAAAACAAAAATATTGCAGAAGTAATAATGTGGTAAACACTCAAAAATAGTAACAAAAACATAACACAAAAATAAATTGGATTGCCTCCCAACAAGCGTTGTTGTTTAACGCCCCTAGCTAGGCAAAACACAATAGATCTAGGTATTGTCATCTTTGGTATGCAATCCAAAAGTATCTCTCATAATAGATTCATAAGGAAATTTTATTTTATTTCTAGGAAAGTGTTCCATGCCTTTCCTTAATGGAAATTTGAATCTAATGGTCTTCTTTCATGTCAATAATTGCACCAATAGTTCTAAGGAAAGATCTACCAAGAATAATAGGACATATAGGATTGCAATCTATATCAAGAACAATGAAATCTATGGGCATATAATTCCTATTTGCATCAATAATAACATCATTAAACCTTCCCATTGGTTTCTTAGTAATGGATTCCGCAAGATGCAAATTTAGAGAGAAATCATCAAGATCATGGCAACCTAGCACATCACATAAAGTTTTCAAAATCGTGGAAACACTAGCACCCAAATCACACAAAGCATGGCACTCATAATAATTGATTTTAATATTAATAGTAGGTTCCCACTCATCATGAAGCTTTCTAGGAATAGAAACTTCTAGCTCAAGTTTTTCTTCAAAAGATTTCATCATAGCATCAACTATATGTTTAGTAAAAGCCTTATTTTGACTATAAGCAGGAGGAGAATTCAACAAGGATTGAAGAAAGGAAATACAATCAATAAAATAGAAGATATTATAATTAAAGTCCTTGAAATCCAAAAGAGTGGATTCATTGCTATTTAATGTTTTGACCTCTTCAATCCCACTTTTATCAATCTTAGCATTAAGATCTATAGACTCCAAATCATTGGGACGCCTTGTAACTAAAGTTGACTTATCTCCAGTCCCATCCTTATAAAGATTTATATTGTAAAACAAAGATTCAATAGGAGTCACACCAATCACTTTAAGATCTTCATCATTATTATTGCGAGAAAACACCTTTTCAAGCCATTCACGCTTAGCACGAATTCTAGCGGTTCTTTCCCTACTTTCATCAATATAAATTCTCATAGATTTTAAAGACTCATTAATATCATGCTTGGGGGGAGTAGATCTAGCTTTCAAAGAATCAATCTCAAGAGAAATTCTATCAACGCTCCTAGCCAAATCATCAATCTTAAGCACTTTTTCTTCAATAGAAGCATTAAAAAAATGTGAACCAATAAAATATTTAACAATATTCTCAATATCAGAGGGCATCTTATTATAATTTCCATGGGAATTGTTGTAGGAATTACCATAATTATTAGAGGAATTACTAGGAAACAGCCTAGGGTAGAAATTACCTCTATACGCATTGTTACCAAAATTGTTCCTACCAACAAAATTCACATCCCTAGATTCATTATCATTTACAATCAAAGAAGACAAAGAATATCATTAGTATAAATAGGAGCACTCTTACTAGCAAACAATTTCATCAATTCATCCATCTTTTCACTCAAAGTGTTTATTTCTTTAATAGCATGCACCTTTTTACTAGTAGGAGATCTTTCGGTATGCCATTAAGAGTAGTTTGTCATAATATTATCTAGGAGTTTAGTAGCTTCTCCTAACGTGATTTCCATAAAAGTACCACCCGCGGCAGAATCTAAAAGATTTGTAGATGCAAAATTCAATCCCGCATAGAAAATTTGCATAATCATCCATAAACTCAAACCATGTGCGGGACAATTCCTAATCATTAATTTCGTCCTCTCCCAAGATTGTGCAACATGCTCATGATCAAGTTGCTTAAAATTCATTATATCATTCCTAAGGGAGATGATCTTAGCGGGCGGAAAGTACCTGGAGATAAAAGCATCTTTACACTTATTCCATGAATCAATACTATTTTTAGGCAAAGATGAAAACCAAGTTTTAGCACGATCTCGTAGCGAGAACACAAATAGCTTCAATTTAACAATATCATTATCCACATATTTCTTCTTTTGCATATCACACAACTCAATGAAAGTATTTAGATGGGATGCGGCATCTTCACTAGGAAGGCCAGAAAATTGTTCTTTCATAACAAGATTTAGCAAGGCAGCATTGATTTCATAAGATTCCGCACTAGTGGTGGGAGCACTAGGGGTACTAATAAAATCATCATTATTAGTATTGGAAAAGTCACACAACTTGGTATTCTTAGACATCTTCACAAAGCAAGCAATCAAGCACACAAGCAAACGAAAGGCAAACGGAAGAAGGGCGAATAGAAAGGCAAGTCTTTTGGTATTTTATGAAAATCGTTTTAGAAGTGGGGGAAATGAGAGGTAAATGGCAAATAAACTAAATGCAAGAGATGAGTTTGTGATGGGTACTTGGTAGGCTTGATGTGTATCCTCCCCGGCAACGACGCGAGAAATCCTTCTTGCTACCTCTTGAGCATGCTTTGGTTTTCCCTTCAAGAGGAAAGGGTGATGCAGCGAAGTAGATAAGTATTTCCCTTAGTTGTGGCGCCCTGGCTTGTGGCCCGTGTCTAGCAGGCTTGTGGCGCCCTGGCACCTCCCCTGACGTGCACTCCAAGCTTGGATGACTTGTTTCCTTCCAGAAAAATTCCTTCCAAAGGTTTTATTCCATTTGGACTCCGTTTAATATTCCATATCTACAAAATTCAAAAACAAGGAAAAACACAAAATGGCACTTGGCTCTAGATTAATAGGTTAGTCCCAAAAATAATATTAAATGGCATATTAATGCATATAAAACATCCAAAACAGATAATATAATAGCATGCCATCATAAAAAATTATAGATACGTTGGAGACGTATCAGCCATGGAGGCGGCGGGGCTGTGTTGATGTAGATCCCCATTACCTGTGAGTGGAAGACGACCTCTGAACATCCTTTGCATAGTTGCAGCTATACTTTCTTCAATTAAGTCACCAAGCGCCGCACGAGTCTTTGGGAAGTCATCCTCCACATTTTGATGTGCATGTACACTTGAGTTGGAACCTGGCATGTTAACTCTTGGAAATAAGAGGGGAAAAGAAAAAATATGTGGAATACTCTCAGCTCACCTTATTTCTTACCCACATTCTAATGATTCCTTGGCGGTCGTTCAGTGGTAGCAAATCGGGAGTGGGCGGGCAAATGAAAGGGGAGAACCTAACGGTTTTGGGGTGGAGCTTGGTGGGGTAAAATGAGGATGACAGTGTTGAGATCCAATCGATGCAAACCAAATGAAACAAGATTTTTTGGTGGATCCATGCACCATGTTTGAGCTGCAACACTTGCCAATACAACTTCCGAATTTCTCACCAAACTGAATACGATTGCACACTTTCTCAACAATTTCTCTTTTTTGCCTTATCTCTCTCTCTCTCTTTGCAACACAATAGATCCAACAACAAGACTCAGAAAACAAAATTGCAGCAACTTCGGATAGAACTTGGTGCGAACACAAAGAGGAAAGCAAACAACTAGATCTCAGCAGAGGCTTGGATTTTTTAAGGCTTTTTGGCTTTGGACTTTAGGACAGTGAAAATCAAAACTAAAAAGGATAGATCTAGCAAAAAAAGGATGCATATCCTACCGTGTAAACCTTGTTCTCAATACCACATGACAAGACACCGTCTATAGAGCAGAGGGTGTACAAGGGGGAGGTCCGATCTTCACGGTGTATGATTGATAAGAGGATTGGGATAACTAGCTGCAAGCAACCAAAAATGGAAAATAGGAGATATGACCCAACGAGGAGGATGCTCACCGAAGCCCGCAATCCGAACATTCGCTGATCCACAACCCGCAATACTACCCCACACAACCATGCTCAAGCCGTGTAGCACGGGATAGGTGCAATCCTCAAGGAAACCATGAACTCTAACCCACACAACACGATCTAGTCGCGGAGAACGAATTAGGAGCAATTTCTCAAGGAATCATGAGAATAAGGGTAACAAGAGTCTCTCCAATCTCAGGAGGAGTCGATGTCTTGGTCTTTGATAGAAATGGCAAACAACGAAGGGAAGAGCTAGCCTATTTATAATAGGGACAACCCCCATGGATACGTGTGAAAACAAACTATCTTTGGGAACCAGCTTAGGTGTGGAAGAGAACCAGCTTTAGTTTGACTAAGTGGCTTGAGACTTAATGAGGTAGCTTCTGGAGATCTCTAGTTGGAGGTGGTTAGTGGTTCCCCACCAAACATTGTTTACTCGAGTCAAACAATGTTTCCTTTAGTAGAAAACTCGGGTTATGGATACTCTTTGCAAGTTGGGTTATCCAAACTCATGCATAACATTGTTTCACCAGCGCCAAAACATTGTTTATTCAGCAGACCACATATTTCTTCGTAACTCTGTTTCTTCATCATAAAACATTGTTTCGGCACAGACTAAAAATGCTGTTCGTCTTCTTTGATATTGCACTTGAGTTCAACCAACAAAGAAGGATGTGAAGGCACAACCATGTTTTCAAGGTCAAATGATAAACTTAAGTTAGCGTTCACCTAATCATGTATTTGCTTTGAGCGACTTCTTGTGATTGGACCTTTGATAGTTGTTGGTGTGATGTTCATGGTTGGGATGTCCTCATCACTTTACTTGGCACTTTATTGAAATGAAAGACACAAAACAAGATTACTAAAATAGCTTAATCATGTGAAAACACAAAAACAGAAAGTAAAAGTGTTGGGTTGTCTCCCAACAAGCACTTTTCTTTAATGCCTTTTAGCTAGGCATGATGATTTCAATGATGCTCGAATATGAATAATAATTAAAACATGCAAGAGAGCATCATGAATCACATGACAATCACATTTAAGTCTAACCCACTTCCTATTCATAGGGATTTTGTGAGCAAACAATTTATGGGAGCAAGAATCAACTAGCATAGGAACGCAAAACAAGCATAACTTCAAAACTTTGAAGACATCGAGAGGAAATTTGATATTATTGCAATTCCTACAAGCATATGTTCCTCCCTCATAATAATTTCCAGTAGCATTATGAAGGAATTCAACATATAACTATCACATACAACATTATTTTCATGATCTACAAGCATAGAAAAATTATCACTCTCCACATAAGCAAACTTCTTCTCATTCATAATAGTGGTAGCAAAATCAATGAAATAACTATCATGAGGTACTTGATAGACATAACCACTTCGAATATTAAAATCATGATAACAAGTTTCATGGTTTTCATTACTATTTATAGCATACATGTCGTCGCAATAATCATCATACATAGGAGCCATTCTATCATCATAATAGTTTTGCTCATCAAAACATGGGGCACTGAAAATATCATGTTCATCAAACATAGCATCCCCAATCTTGTGGCTTGGCATATCATTAGCATTATGGATATTCAAAGAATTCACACTAGCAATATTTCTATCATGCTCATCATTGAAGGAATTCTCATTAAGTATTTTAATAAATTCTTCCTCTACCAATTGAGCACAATTTTCCAAACCATCATTTTCACGAAAGACACTAAAATGACGAAACAATTGATGCAATCTAAACTCCATTTTTTGTAGTTTTCTTTTATAAAACCAAACTAGTGAAAACAAGAAACTAAAAGATTTAATAGCAAGATATAAATATATACCTTCAAGCACTCACCTCCCCAGCAACAGCACCAGAAAAGAGCTTGATGTCTACTACGCAACTTTATTATTGTAGACTCGTGTTGGGCCAACACGTGGAGACTTTTGTAGGACGGTAGCAATTTTCCCTAAAGTGGGTGGCCAAAGTTTTATCAATCGGTGGGAGGTGTAGGATGAAGATGGTCTCTATCAAACAACCCTGCAATCAAATACAAGAAATTTGTTGTGTCCCCAACACACCCAATTGAAAGCACATTTGCTCCCTTGGTGGTTTTGGTAATTAATAACAATAAATATATCATTGAACTAATATTTCCACTATTCATATTTGGGAAAAAGTTCAATTATGGGTTGGAAAAAGGATTGTGGAGAAACCCCTAGATGCAAGGAATTGGATTGGCAAAGCTTCAAGCAAGAGGCTCTACATTTTACTTTGCGAGAAATCACTTTGAGTCCATAGGAAAAGCCAATACTATTAAAAGGGGGTAAGATACCGTTGGTGAACAAGATGCTCCACGTGCACAAGTGATAGTCACCAAAAACACCCATAAACTCTCCCACAAATCTCTGTCCAAGCATTTCCTGAAAATTAGTGAAGCCAACATATTCCACTCAGTCCCACCGATTTCCCAACTCAGACACAACCCCGCCAAACCCTAGCACATCGGTGCAACCGATCCCACTTCGGTGCCACCAAGTTCATCTTGCAAACTTTCTGTTACCTCGATTCACAAAATCGGAAGCTCCGAGTTTTTTGGTCGGCGTCACCGAGATTTGGATTCTGGCCGTTGGACACTAGATCGGTACCGCCGAGATTTCTATTTCGAGCAACTTGGTACCACCCAGATTCACACATCAGTGTCATCGAGTTGGACACTTTAGGTGTAATGGTAGGATTTTTGGAGATGCCTATATATACCCCTCCACCACCACTCACTCGCAAGAGAAGCACTCAAAACATGTCCCAACTTATCCCATCAGATTTTCTGAGAGAGAGACACCTACTCATGTCTTGAGATCAAGCCATTCCATTCCAACCATATGAATCTTGATCTATATCCTCCCCAAGTTGCCTTCCACCCAATCAATCTCTTCCACCAAAGACAAATATTTGAGAGAGTAATTGAGTGTTGAGGAGTCTATCATCTTGAAGCACAAGATCAAGAAGTTCATCGACACTATTGAGCCTATTACCTTTTGGAGGGTGGTGCCTCATAGATTGGTTAGGTGTCACTTGGGAGCCTCCTACTTTGTGTTGTGGAGTGAACCAAGAAGTTTGTAAGGGCAAGGAGATAGCATACTTTGTGAAGATCTATCCCGAGTTAGGCTAGTCCTTCATGGACGTAGGCCATCATGGTATAGACAAGGTTGCTTCTTCATGGAACCCTGTGTGAGTAGAGCCCTCCATGGACTGTCGCGACCATTACCCTCCGTGGGTTGAAGTCTCCATAAAAGTGGACGTACGATAACACCACCTATCGGAACCACAGGAAATGTCTCCGTGTCTCCAAATTGCGTTTGATGTTCCTACCCTTACTTTACTACTCATGCTTGTTGTTACTTTCTGCTGCTATACTCATAGACATGCATGTGTAGGGCGATCTTGACTTTCTATCAATGCTAAAAATGGGAAAAGGTAGAATTTTTATTGGTCAAGTAGTCTAATCACCCCCCTCTAGACATACTTTCGATCCTACAAGTGGTATCAGAGCTTTGGTCTCCATTGCATTGGTTTCACAACCTAGGAGAGTATGGCGTCTAGCAAGGGAAATTATCACCGTAGAGGTCCGTACTTTGATGGCACAAATTTTGCTAGTTGGAAGCACAAAATGAAAATGCATATTCTTGGTCATAACCTGCCGTTTGGGCTGTTGTTCGTGTTGGATTGCAAGGTGAATTCTTTGCGGATGGAAGGGAACCGAATCGTGAAGCGACCGCGGTTGAATTGAAGATGTTGCAATACAATTCTCAAGGATGTGACATTCTCTTCAACTGCCTATGCCCCGAAAAATTCAACAAAATCAGCCGTCTTGAGAATGCAAAAGAGATTTGGGATACTTTGGTTGATATGCATGAAGGTACCGAATCTGTGAGAGAATCCAAGTTGGATGTTCTTCAGAGTCAGCTTGACAAGTTCAAGATAAAGGATGGTGAAGGAGTCACAAAGATGTACTCTAGGCTAGCTCTCATCACCAATAAGATTGTCGGCTTAGGAAGCGAAGAAATGACCGACAAATTCATCATCAAGAAGATACTTCGAGCTTTGGATGAGAGATATGACACCGTGTGAAAATTGATCCCAATGATGCCCAACTACAAAGATCTCAAGCCTACGGAAGTGATTGGAAGGATTGTTTCTCATGAGATGACACTCAAGGACAAGGAAGAGATTCACAACAAGTCTAGCGGTGCTTACAAAGCCACAAGTGATGCTCTTGCAACTTCAAGTGACAACCTTGTCACAAATGAAGAGATAAGCCTCATGGTCAATAAATTCATCAAGTTCTAAAAGAATAGAGGCAAAGATCGAAGCTCCAACTCAAGATATGAAGAGAAGCGTTCGTCAAGTCGTGACCGAAACTGCTACAATTGTGGGAACCCCGAACACTACTCCAATGAGTGCACGGCTGCCTACAAAAGAAAAGAAGAGTCACCAAGAAGACAAAGCTCAAGAGATGAGTCACCTCAAAGAGAGAGAAGGAGTAGAGATGATCATTATGAACTAAGACCCTCAAGAAGAAGTAGGGACTCTGAGAAGAAGGATAGGTACTCCAAGAGATTCTCAAGAATAAGACATCAAGCTCATGTTCATGAATGGGTTTCCGGCTCTGAATCCGACAACCACTCCGAGAGAAGCTATCACTCAAACTCCGACTATAGTCAAGATGAAGGAGTTGCCAGACTCAAACTAGTGACAACTGACTCCTACAACATATTTGATTCACCAAATGAAGGGAGTGGAAGTTGCTTCATGGCTAAAGGCCCCAAGGTATCACACCCCAAGTATCTTGATTTCAATAGTGATGAGGATGACTTGTTAGGAGATGATGACTTGCTATTTGACAAATCTAGTAATGTCAGTCAATATGAACTTGTTAGTAATCATTCTAGTTAGGATAAGTCGTATGATGATGATAAGTTGGAAATAGAAGGACTAACTCAAGAACTAAACACTCTTAAGTTATCTCACAAGTCTACTCTACAAGATCATAGAGAGCATGAAAGGACACATGAGAAGCTCCACTTCGAGAAGCTCAATTTGGAGCAAGAGCATGAATTCCTTAAAGCTATCAATGACGATCTTCGAAAGAAGACTTCCTCTTATATATCCAAATGACTTCTCTTGTCTACATTCATTCCACAAGTTAAGTCTAAAAAAACTAGTAACAAAGGCAAGAAAGGTTCTTCAACTAGTAGCAATAAAAAGGATAAATCCAATGATATTGCTTCTAGTAGTTCTATTGATCCCACTAACACTTCTCTTAGCCAAGTTACACTTGAGCAAGAAAATTAACTTTTAAAAAGGGTTATAGATAAAGGTATATACAAGAGTCTTGTTGGGTGTAAGAAATTTGTGGAAATTATACGTAAGCACGAAGGATACCAGAAGAACCATGGCATTGGCTACTTCAACACTAATGGAGTTGAATGGGAAGAAGGTAAGCCCAAGTTTGTCCCTAAAATGGAGAAGTATGAAAATACTCTTCCCAAGGGAACAAAATCTCAAGATGACCTTCCACCACGAGACCACAAGCTCAAGGGTAAGATTAAGCTTCAAGAGGAAATTGACTCGTATGAAGATGAATCCCAAGCTTTGGTGAAGTGGGTTCCCAAGGCTACTTCAAGCTCAACTTCTACAAGTGCCGCTTCAACACCAAGGATCCCCATCAACTTGATGTGGGTCCCCAAGAAGAAGAACTAGAGAAGTTCTTGAGGGGTGACTCCGCCAATGAAATTCATTCACATTCATTATTGGCACGAACTAGTTGCAATCAACATCAACATTATGCAATAGTTCAAGAATTCAAACATTCCCTCAAAGGTAAGCAAGGGACAAGGTAATCAACAAATCCATGGACATCATCATGTATGCTTTGCACTCAATGTCTATAGATATCCTTATATTTGTCACTTGTGTGTTGGGACTAACCCATGTAGGTGAGAAGAGTAAGAAACAACAAGGATGCTCCCAACTCATGGTGATCTTCATCAACCTTGAGCATCCACAACTACATCACCTACATGAAGTCTTCATCGACAAAACCCAAGGTTAGTGTATCCCTCTCAAAGGGGGATGTCACATCAAGGGGGAGCTTTACTCTAAGAGTTGAGTCAAAGCATCTCATATAATGTGACAACATTAACAAGCTTTATGCTAAAGTGGTAACCCCACTCGTGGTTAAACGGTGAGTATGACATGCGATCAAGTATTCATACTTGGCTTCTGAGTTAATATACTCATCTATAGATGACTACGTCATCACCAAAATGCTTAATAGATGCTAGTATGTATGTGCATGTTTGCCATGATTTCATTTGAGATCTTATTGTGTGATCATGTTGCTCTGCATTTCTTTATCCATTCGAGGACATCCAATTGTTGCTATTTGGACTTTGATTTTGTTTTTTCCAATTGGATGGACAAGAATGCCTAGGACCCTTCTCTAGCTATCTATGCTTTCTCGTCTCATATTCTATTCATGCTGGATCATCAAATTTGAACAAGTACTTTTTGGTCTATCTGTGTGAGGAGCACTAGGAGTTCCGTATCAACAAAGGGCTGGCCATTAAAAAAACAAAGTGCATCTCGGTGGAACCAATCCAAAATTCTCGGGCTCATCGAATGCCTATGGTTGATCTGATTTTCACACTCGGTATCGCCGATTCCATTTTCTCGGTTACATCGAGTTTCCCTGTCAGCTCAAAGTTGAGGAACTCGGTGACACCGATAAATTAGAATCAGCATCACCAACAACCACGGGTATATAAAGAGGCGGAACCGTCTTTTGAAATTTCTTTCTCAAACGTCATCCCCTCCAAAAACCCTAGCTGCCGAACGAGAGCCCTGGTCATCGCCTTCATCTTCTTGAGCGCCTCCGCCATTGGAAGTGTTCTCTTGACTCCAACTTCGGCTACTGGAGGAGATCATCCTGTTAGAAATATGCCCTAGAGGCAATAATAAATTAGTTATTATCATATTTCCTTGTTCATGATAATCGTTTATTATCCATGCTATAATTGTATTGATCGGAGACTTAAATGCATGTGTGGATACATAGACAAAACCATGTCCCTAGTATGCCTCTAGTAGACTAGCTCGTTGATCAAAACATGGTTAAGGTTTCCTAGCCATGGACATGAGATGTCATTTGATAACGGGATCACATCATTAGGAGAATGATGTGATGGACAAGACCCAAACTACAAACATAGCATATGATCGTGTCAGTTTATTGCTATTGTTTTCTGCATGTCAAGTATATGTTCCTATGACCATGAGATCATGCAACTCACGGATATCAGAGGAGTGCCTTGTGTGTATCAAACATCGCAACGTAACTGGGTGACTATAAAGGTGCTCTACAGGTATCTCCGATGGTGTCTGTTGAGTTGGCATGGATCGAGACTGGATTTGTTACTCCGTGTGACGGAGAGGTATCTCAGGGCCCACTCGGTAATACAACATCACAATGAGTCTTGCAAGCAATGTGACTAATTGTTAGTTGCGGGATCTTGTATTACGGTACGAGTAAAGAGACTTGCCGGTAACGAGGTTGAACTAGGTATGGAGATACCGACGATCGAATCTCGGGGAAGTAACATACCGAAGAACAAAGGGAACGTTATACGGGATTAACTGAATCCTTGACATAGAGGTTCGACCGATAAAAGATATTCGTAGAATATGTAGGAACCAATGTGGACAACCAGGTCCCGCCATTGTTTATTGGCCGTAGAGGTGTCTCGGTCATGTCTACATAGTTCTCGAACCCGCAGGGTCTGCACACTTAAGGTTCGGTGACGTTTCGATAGTGTAGAGTTATGTATGGTGGTGACCGAAGGTTTTTCGGAGTCCCGGATGAGATCTCGGACGTCACGAGGAGCTCCGGAATGGTCCGGAGGTAAAGATTCATATATAGGAAGTCCCAGTTTGGTCGCCGGAAAAGTTTCGGGCTCATCGGTAGTGTACCGGGAGTGCCGGTAGTGTACCGGGAGGCCTCCGGGAGAGGTATTTCGACCCCAAGAGGTCCATGGGCTGTGGGATAACAATAACCAGCCCTTTGTGGGCTGGGGAATCAGCCACAAAAGGCCCATGGCGCAGGGAGAGAAAAAGGCTAAGGAAAGGTGAAAAATCAGCCAATAGGAGGCAATCCTACTCCAACTAGGATTGGAGGTGAAGTAGGATTGCTTCCCACCTCCTATTCGGCCGACCCAAAGGCCTTGGATGCCTCTCCTATCCTCTCCTCCTATATATACTAGTGGATTGGGTGATTTTTGTACAGAATTTCCGGCCACGTGCTACCCATTCCACCGGTGCATAGTTTCTCCTCTAGATCGTAGTTCCGTAGTGCTTAGGCGAAGCCCTACCGGAATTGCTCCACCACCATCACCGGAGCGCCGTCATGCTGCCGGTGAAATCTCTCTCCCCTCCACCTCCTCTTGCTGGATCAAGATGGTGGAGATCGTCATCAAGCTGCATGTGTGCTGAACGCGGAGGTGCCGTCCGTTCGGCGCTAGATCGGAAGGACCGTGATCGAGATCGCGAGACAGTTCATGATGAGATCGTGGAACAAATCGTGATGAGTTCGCGGGACAGATTGTGATCAAGATCGCGGGACGGATCATGATGAGTTCATGGGACGGATCGTGATTGGATCGCGGGACGGATCGTGATGAGATCGTGGGACGCTCGGCGATTTGGATCGCGAAGATGTTCGACTACACCAACCGCGTTTCTTAACGCTTCCCTCTTAGCAATCTACAAGGGTTCGTAGATCCACTCTGCCTCTCGTAGATGCTCATCACCATGGATAGGTTTGCGTGTGCGTAGGAATTTTTTTTGTTTCCCATGCGACGTTCCCCAACAGTGGCATCATGAGCTAGGTTGATGGTTCGATGAGATCTCGAGTAGAAGACAAAAGGTTTGTAGGCGTTTATGCTTAGATTTCTTCCTCCCTTGGTCGGATTTTGGTTCAGCGGGATTGTGAGATGAGGCGGCCCGGACCAACATTACTCGTACGCTTACGAGAGACCGGTTCCCTCGACCCAACTTGTTGCTTAGATGGCTTGCGGGTGACAGTTTCTCTCACTTTAGTTGGATCGGATCCGACAAAGGCGGTCCTTGAGAAGGTTGAAAAGCAATCTATGTATCACCGTTGTGGTTTATGCGTAGGTGAGAATTGTTCTTGCTAGATACCCGTAGCAGCCACGTAAAACCTGCAACAACAATTAGAGGACGTCTAACTTGTTTTTGCAGGGTATGTTGTGATGTGATATGGCCAATTACATGATGAGATATATGTGATGTATGAGATGATCATGTGATGTATAGAATTTCACGACTTGCATGTCGATGAGTACGGCAACCGGTAGGAGCCATAGGGTTGTCCTTAATTATTGTATGACCTGCGTGTCAATCATTAAGCGCTATGTAATGCTTTACTTTATCGCTACGGTAGCAATAGTAGTAGAAGCATGCAGGGCGTGACAACCCCGATGGCGACACGTTGATGGAGATCAAGATGATGGAGATCGTGGTGTCGTGCCGGTGACGATGGAGATCATGCCGATGTTTTGAAGATGGAGATCTTAAACACAAGTTCATGGCCATATCATGTCACTTATGAATTGCATGAGATGTTAATCCTTTTATGCACCTTGTTTTGCTTAGTACGATGGTAGCATTATAAGGTGATCCCTCACTTAAATTTCAAGGTAAATTGTGTTCTCCCCAAGTGTGCACCGTTGCGAAAGTTCGTCGTGTCGAGACACCACGTGATGATCGGGTGTGATAGACTCTATGTTCACATACAATGGGTGCAAGCCAGATTTGCACGTGCAGAACACTCGGGTTAAACTTGACGAGCCTAGCATGTACAGACATGGCCTCGGAACACAAGAGACCGAAAGGTCGAACATGAGTCATATAGTAGATATGATCAACATGATGATGTTCACCATTGCAGCCACACTCAACTCACGTGATGATCGGACTTGAGTTGGTGAATTTGGATCGTGTATCACTCGAATGATCGTAGGGATGTCAATTTGAGTGGGAGTTCTTAAGTAATATGATTAATTGAACTCATTATCATGAACATAGTCAAAGTGTCTTTGCAAATTATGTTGTAGATTACTAGCTCGCGTTGTAGCTCCCTTGTATTTTTATATGTTCCTAGAGAAATAGAATTGAAAGATTTTGGTAGCAAAATTGCGGACTGGGTCCATGATCTGAGGATTGTCCTCATTGCTGCATAGAAGGCTTATGTCCTTAATGCACCGCTCGGTGCGCCACCCCATCTAGCGTCGTCTATAGATGTTGTGAACATCTGACAGGCACGTTTCGATGACTACTTGATAGTTTAGTGCGTCATGCATTACGGCTTAGAATTGAGGCTCCGAAACGTTTTGAACGTCATGGAACATATGAGATGTTCTAAGAGCTGAGATTGTGATCTCAGGCTCGTGCCCGAGTTGCGAGATATAAGATCTCCAACGAGATTCTTTGCCTGCAAGATGAAAGAGAATAGCTCAATCGTTGAGCATGTGCTGAGACTGTCTGGGTACTACAATCGCTTGAATCGAGTGGGAATTGACCTTCCAGATAAGATAGTGATTGATGTAGTTCTCCAAGTTACTGTCACTAAGCTACTAGAACTTGGTGATGAACTATAAAATGCCAGGGAAAGAAATGTTGATCCCTGAGCTGTTCGCGATGTTTGACACCGCGAAGGTAGAAATCAAGAAGGAGCGTCAAGTGTTGATGGTTAATCAAACCACTAGTTTCGAGAAGGGCAAGATCAAGGAGGGAAACTTCGTGGATAGCAAGTCAGTTGCTACTCCAGTGAAGCAACCCAAAGTTGAACTCAAACCCGAGACTAAGTGCTTCTGTTATGAGGTGAGCGGTCGCTGAAGCGGAACAACCCTAGATACTTGGTAGATAAGAAGGCTGGCAACATTGATAGAAGTATATTTGATATACGAGTTATTAATGTGTACCTTGCTAGTACTCTTAGTAGCACCTGGGTATTGGATATCGGTTCGGTTGCTAAATGTTAGTAACTCGAAATAAAAGCTACGGAATAAACGGAGAACTAGCTAAGGGTGAGGTGATGATATGTGTTGGAAGTGTTTCCAAGGTTGATGTGATCAACATCGCACGCTCTCTCTACCTTCAGGATTAGTGACGAACCTAAATAAATGTTATTTGGCGTTTTGCGTTGAGCATGAACATGATTAGATCAGGTTTATTGCAATACAATTATTCATTTAAGTTAGAGAATAATGGTTATTCTGTTTACATGAATAATACCTTCAATGGTCATGCACCCAGTGAGAATGGTTTGTTGAAATCTTGATCGTAGTAGTACACATGTTCATAACATTGATGTCAAAAGATACAAAGTTAATAATTATAGTACCACATACTTGTGGCACTGCCGCTAAATGTCATATTGGTATAAAGCGCATGAAGAAACTCCATGCTGATGGATATTTGGACTCATTCGATTTCGAATCGGTTGAGACATGCGAACCATGCCTCTTGGGCAAGATGACTAAAGGACCCCGTTGGATGGAGCGGGCAAGTGATTCATTGGAAATGATACATGTTGATGTATGCAATCTAGTGAGTCTTGTAGCGTGCAGTGGATATCGTTATTTCTTACCTTCACTGATGATTTGAGTAGATATAGTGTATATTTACTTAATGAAACACAAGTCTGAATCGTTTGAAAGGTTCAAGCAAATTTAGAGTGAAGTTTAAAGATCATCGTGACAAGAAGATAAAAATGACCGCGATATGATCGTGGAGGTGAATATCTGAGTTACGAATTTGGCATACAACTTAAGACAATGTGAAATTTGTTTCACAACTAACGCCACCTGGAACACCATAGTGTGATGGTGTGTCCGAACATCATAGTCATGCTCTATTGATATAGTGCATACTGTGATGTCTCTTATCGTTTTACTACTATAATTTTTGGGGTTATGCATTAGAGACAACTACATTCACTTTAAATATGGCATCATCTAAATCCGTTGAGATGACACCGTGTGAATTATGGTTTGATAGAAACCTAAGCTGTCATTTCTTAATATTTGGGGTTGTGACACTTGTGTGGAAAATGTTTTCACCTAATGAGGTCGAATCCAAGGCGGACAAATGCATCTTCATAGAATACCCTAAGATCAGTTGGGTGAACCTTCAATCTCAGATCCTAGTGCAAAGTGTTTGTTGCTTAAACGGATCCTTTCTCGAGGAAATGTTTCTCTCGAAAGAATTGAGTGGGAGGAAGATAGAACTTGATGAGGTTGTTAAACCTTTGTTCAACTAGAGAGTAGCGCAGCGCAGAAAGATGTTTCTGTGAAGCCTACGTTAGTTGAAGAGGAAGTTAATGATGATGATCATGAAGCTTCAGGATCAAGTTACTAACAAACTTCGTAGGTCGACAAGGATGTGTACTGCTCCTAAGTGGTACGACAACTCTGTCTTGGAGATCATGTTGTTGGACAACGATGAACCTACGAGCTATGGAGAAGCAATGATGGGCCCGGATTTCGACAAATGGTTGTAGGCCATGAAATCCGAGATAGGATCCATGTATGAAAACCAAGTGTAGACTTTGGTAGACTTGCTCGTTGGACGGCAGGTCGTTGAGTACAAATGGATCTTTAAAATGAAGACAGACACTGATGGTGAATGTCACTATTTGTAAAGCTCGACTTGTTGCAAAGATGTTTGTGACAAGTTCAAGGAGTTGACTACGATGAGACTTTCTCACTCATAGTGGTGCTAAAGTCGGTTGGAATTATGTTAGCAGTTGTTGTGTTTTCAATTATGAAATCTGGCAGATGGATGTCAAAACATCATTTCCTTAACGGTTTACTTGAGGAAAGGTTGTATGTGATACAACCAGAAGGTTTTGTCAGTCCTAAGGATGCTAAAAGGTGTGCAAGCTTCGGTGATCCTTCCATGGACTGAATCAAGCATCTCGGAGTTGGAATATATGCTTTGATGAGGTGATCAAAGTTTTGATGTTTATACAAAGTTTATGAGAAACTTGTATTTGCAATAAAGTGGGTGGGAGCACTATAGAATTTCTGATAAGTATATGTGGATGACATATTGTTGATCAGAAATAATGCAGAATTTCTGGAAAGCATAAAATGGTTATTTGGAAAGTGATTTTCAAAGGAAGACCTGGATGAAGCTACCTAATTGTTGAGCATCAAAATCTATGGAGATAGATCAAGATGCTCGATGAGACTTTCAATGAGTGCGTACCTTGACAAGATTTTGAAAGAGTTCAAAATGGATCAGTCAAAGAAAGAGTTCTCGCCTGATTTGTAAGGTGTGAAAGTTGAGTGAGACTCAAAGCTCGACAACGGTAGAAAAAAGAGAAAGGATGAACGTCGTCCCCTATGCCTTAGACATAGGCTCTATATTATGCCATGTTGTTTACCGCACCTGTGTGTGCCTTGCCATGAGTCCGTGAGGGGGTACAAGAGTGAACCAGGAGTGGATCACTGGATAGCGGTCAAGATTATCCTCAGTAACTAAGAGACTGAGGAGATGTTTCTCGATTATGGAGGTGATAAAGAGTTCGTCGTAAGGAGTTACGTCAATACAAGCTTTAAAACTAATCCGGATGACTCGTAGTAGCAATCTGGATACGTATAGTTGAGCAGCCATTTGGAATAGTACCAAGTGGAGTGTGGTAGCAGTGTTTACAGTGTGACATAGGTATTTGCAGAGTGCACACGGTTCTGAATGTTACAGACCCGTTGACTATAAGACCTCTCTCACATGCAAAGCATGATCGAACCCCAGAACTCATTGGGTGTTAGATTCATAACAATGCGAATCACATGGTGATGTGAACTAGATTATTGACTCTAGTGCAAGTGGGAGACTGTTGGAAATATGCCCTAGAGGCAATAATAAATTAGTTATTATCATATTTCCTTGTTCATGATAATCGTTTATTATCCATGCTATAATTGTATTGATCGGAGACTTAAATGCATGTGTGGATACATAGACAAAACCATGTCCCTAGTATGCCTCTAGTAGACTAGCTCGTTGATCAAAACATGGTTAAGGTTTCCTAGCCATGGACATGAGATGTCATTTGATAATGGGATCACATCATTAGGAGAATGATGTGATGGACAAGACCCAAACTACAAACATAGCATATGATCGTGTCAGTTTATTGCTATTGTTTTCTACATGTCAAGTATATGTTCCTATGACCATGAGATCATGCAACTCACGGATATCGGAGGAGTGCCTTGTGTGTATCAAACGTCGCAATGTAACTGGGTGACTATAAAGGTGCTCTACAGATATCTCCGATGGTGTCCGTTGAGTTGGCATGGATCGAGACTGGATTTGTTACTCCGTGTGACGGAGAGGTATCTCAGGGCCCACTCGGTAATACAACATCACAATGAGCCTTGCAAGCAATGTGACTAATTGTTAGTTGCGGGATCTTGTATTACGGAACGAGTAAAGAGATTTGCCGGTAACGAGGTTGAACTAGGTATGGAGATACCGACGATCGAATCTCGGGGAAGTAACATACCGAAAAACAAAGGGAACGTTATACGGGATTAACTGAATCCTTGACATAGAGGTTCGACCGATAAAAGATCTTCGTAGAATATGTAGGAACCAATGTGGACGTCCAGGTCCCGCCATTGGTTATTGGCCGTAGAGGTGTCTCGGTCATGTCTACATAGTTCTCGAACCCGCAGGGTCTGCACACTTAAGGTTCAGTGACGTTTCGGTAGTGTAGAGTTATGTATGGTGGTGACCGAAGGTTGTTCGGAGTCCCAGATGAGATCCCGGACATCACGAGGAGCTCCGGAATGGTCCGGAGGTAAAGATTCATATATAGGAAGTCCCAGTTTGGTCGCCGGAAAAGTTTCGGGCTCATC
Organism: Hordeum marinum; assembly: GCA_022496015.1. Taxonomy (NCBI): domain Eukaryota; kingdom Viridiplantae; phylum Streptophyta; class Magnoliopsida; order Poales; family Poaceae; genus Hordeum; species Hordeum marinum. The sequence goes on along the minus strand of CM039672.1, from coordinate 209,988,506 downwards.
GGTAGTATACCGGGAGTGCCGGAAGTGTACCGGGAGGCCTCCGGGAGAGGTATTTCGACCCCAAGAGGTCCATGGGCTGTGGGAGAACAATAACCAGCCCTTTGTGGGCTGGGGAATCAGCCACAAAAGGCCCATGGCGCAGGGAGAGAAAAAGGCTAAGGAAAAGGTGAAAAATCAGCCAATAGGAGGCAATCCTACTCCAACTAGGATTGGAGGTGAAGTAGGATTGCTTCCCACCTCCTATTCGGCCGACCCAAAGGCCTTGTCTGCCTCTCCTCTCCTCTCCTCCTATATATACTAGTGGATTGGGTGGTTTTTGTACAGAATTTCCGGCCACGTGCTACCCGTTCCACCGGTGCATAGTTTCTCCTCTAGATCGTAGTTCCGTAGTGCTTAGGCGAAGCCCTGCCGGAATTGCTCCACCATCATCACCGGAGCGCCGTCACGCTGCCGGTGAACTCCTTCTCCCCTCCACCTCCTCTTGCTGGATCAAGATGGTGGAGATCGTCATCAAGCTGCACGTGTGCTGAACGCGGAGGTGTCGTCCGTTCGGCGCTAGATCGGAAGGACCGTGATCGAGATCGCGAGACAGTTCGTGATGAGATCGCGGAACAAATCGTGATGAGTTCACGGGACAGATTGTGCTCAAGATCGCGGGACGGATCGTGATGAGTTCACGGGACGGATCGTGATTGGATCGCAGGACGGATCGTGATGAGATCGCGGGACGCTCGGCGATTTGGATCGCGAAGATGTTCGACTACACCAACCGCGTTTCTTAACGCTTCCCTCTTAGCGATCTACAAGGGTACGTAGATCCACTCTCCCTCTCGTAGATTGTCATCACCATGGATAGGTTTGCGTGTGCGTAGGAATTTTTTTTGTTTCCCATGCGATGTTCCCCAACACAACCCCAGAAGAGCGTTTATCTCTATACCTTTGAATTTTTTGGCAACTTGTTGCCAAAGGGGGAGAAGTTGTATAGATCATTAGGGCTGAGAGAGAGAGAGAGTGTGTGTTGGTTTTTATCGCTTTTTCAAAACGTTTGATATCTTTTGGTTTGGATGTGTTAAACTTTGTCGGTGTTTGATCATACACTTGATGTGTGTTGCTACTATTTCATATCTTTATGATTCTTATGAGATGATCATTCACTTTGCTTGATTGTGTTGTGCTATGATATTCATTCTTATTATTCTCGCACACCACCAAGATGTATATGACATGGAAGAAGTGCCCCATGTACCTAATCGATTGTGCATTTGCATTCATACACAAAGTCAAAATAATGCACAAATTTAAGGGGAGCTCTTGCTTATCACATACTTCTCAAAGCGATGATTATATTAATTGATTATATCATATGTTGAAGCTTTGATCTATATGTTGTCATCAATTACCAAAAAGGGGGAGATTGAAAGCACATTTTCTCCCTTGGTGTTTTTGGTAATTAATAACAACATATATATCATTGAACTAATATTTCCACTAAGCATATTTCAGGAAAAGTTCAATGATGGGTTGGCAAAAGGATTGTGGAGAAACCCCTAGATGTAAGGAATTGGGTTGGAAAAGCTTCAAGCAAGAGGAATCTACATTTTACTTTGTGAGAAATCACTTTGAGTCCATAGGAAAAGTCAATACTATTAAAAGGGGGTAAGGTACTGTTGGTGAACAAGATGCTCCACGTGCACAAGTGATAGTCACCAAAAACACCCACAAACTCTCCCACAAATCTCTCTCCAAGCATTTCATGAAAATCGGTGAAGCAAACATATTCCAATCGGTCCCACCGATTTCCCAACTCAGACACAACCCCGCCAAACCCTAGCACATCGGTGCAACCGATCCCATGCCACCGAGTTCAGCTTGCCAACTTTCGATTACCTCGATTCACAAAATCGGAAGCTCCGAGTTTTTTGGTCGGTGTCACCGAGATTTCGATTCTGGCCGTTGGACACCAGATCAGTACCGCCGAGATTTCTATATCGGTCTCACCGAGATTCAAAATTTGCTACCTTTCGAGCGACTTGGTACCACCGAGATTCACACATCGGTGTCACCGAGTTGGTCACTTTAGGTGTAATGGTAGGATTTTTGGAGATGCCTATATATACCCCTCCACCACCACTCACTCGCAAGAGAAGCACTCAGAACATGTCCCAACTTATCCCATCAAATTTTCTGAGAGAGAGCCACCTACTCATGTTTTGAGATCAAGCCATTCCATTCCAACCATATAAATCTTGATCCCTAGCCTCCCCAAGTTGCTTTCCACACAATCAATCTCTTCCACCAAAGCCAAATATGTAAGATAGTGATTGAGTGTTGAGGAGTCTATCATCTTGAAGCACAAGAGCAAGGAGTTCATCGACACTATCGAGCTTATTATCTTTTGGAGGGTGGTGCCTCCTAGATTGGTTAGGTGTCACTTGGGAGCCTCCTACTTTGTGTTGTGGAGGGAAAGGAGATTGCCTACTTTGTTAAGATCTACCCCGAGTTAGGCTAGTCCTCCATGGACGTAGGCCATAATGGTATAGACAAGGTTGCTCCTTCGTGCAACCCTCCGTGGGTTGAGCCCTCTGTGGACTATTGCAACCGTTACCCTCCGTGGGTTGAAGTCTCCATAAACATGGACGTACGATAGCACCACCTATCGGAACCATGGGAAAATCTTCGTGTCTCCAAATTGCGTTTGATCTTCCTACCCCTCCTTTACTACTCATGCTTGTTGTTACTTTCCACTGCTATACTCGTAGACATGCATGTGTAGAGTGTGCTTGACTTGCTATCAATTCTTAAATTTGCCAACCCTTAAAATTGGGAAAAAGGTAGAATTTATATTTGGTCAAGGAGTCTAATCACCCCACTCTAGATATACTTTCGATCCTACACAATTACAATGGAAAATTGTATAGATGCACTAGTTCGGCGGAGATATGATGATACAACTGCAATATGGATGATAGATATAGGTTTTTGTAATATGAAAATATAAAAACAACAAGGTAGCAAATGTAAAACATCAAGCAAAATGGTGTATAAATGCTTGGAAGCAAGGCCTAGGGTCCATACTTTCGCTAGTGCAATCTCTCAACAATGCTAATATAATTGGATCACATAACCATCCCTCAACGTAGAATGAAGAATTACTCCAAAGTTCTTATCTAGGAGAGAACATAAGAAGAAACTGTTCGTAGGGTACGAAACCACCTTAAAGTTATCCATTCCGATCAATCTGTCCAAGAGTTCATACTAAAACAACACCAAGTTATCCTTTCCGGTCGATCTATCTACGAGTTCGTACTATAATAACACCATATGATACGCACCAACCAACTCTAATGTCACCTAGATACTCCAATGTCACCACAAGTATCTATGAGTTAATTATACGGTACACATCAAACAATTTCAGATTCATAATGCTCAATCCAACACAAAGAACCTCAAAGAGTGCCCTGAGATCTCTATCGGAGAACAAGGTACGAAAACGTGCAATCAATCCCTATGCATAGATCCCCAAGGTCATCGGAATCCGCAAGTTGACGCCATAACATATATCAAGTGAATCACTTGAATACCCCAGTGTCACTACAGGTATCCGCATGCAAGACATACATCAAGTGATCCCAAATCCATAAAAGTATTCAATCCAATAATAAAAAAATCTCAAAGGGAAAATTCAATTCATCACAACAAGATAGAGAGGGGAAAACACCATATGATCCAACTATATTAACAAAGCTCACGAGACATCAAGATCGTGCCATCTAAAGAACACGAGAGAGAGAAAGAGAGAGAGAGAGAGATTAAACACATAGCCACCACTACAAACCCTCAACCCCGAGGTGGATTACTCACACATTATCATGGTGAGAAACACAGAGATGTTCATGGAGAGGTTTAGCCCCAAAGATATGAAGACAATCGCGGCCACGACGCCGGCAACGAGAGGCGGCGGTGGCGACGGGCGGAGGCCCCTTGCCCCCCTTCTTCCTTGGTCCTGGTGTTTCAATGGAGGAGCCTCTCCCCTTCTCAGCAGCTGCCAAGGGAGAAGAAAATTCGTGGCTTTTGGTGGCTCCCTCGAAATTAGGGTTTTTCTCTCCTTACATGTGCCTCTGTGGTCCTTTATGGCCCTTTGATGGATGGTCCCTTGATACAATGGCTCTTAGGAACCTCTAGAACCTTCCTAGGGACTCCTCACAGCCCTCATGAGTCCCCAAAGTCATGGATTGGCCGATTACATCATATATGATAAGAGTTGGACTCAAACACGTCATCAATTCTCGTAATCCTGTAATCAAATATTTTCCTCTAGTAAAACAGGTCTAGAGACTACAGCCTAACTTCGTTTTGGACGAATTTGGATTCCAGAATCAATGATATAAAATGCTCCACCCTTTCCTAGTTTTAGATTTTTCCATTTGACGCCATCTTCGGGGGTCAAACTGACGGTCTCTAAAAATTGTTCGTGGACAGATTTCAGGAAAGTCAGAGTCCTCCAACAAGGCTCCTTTTGCATTTTTCGACAATTTCCAATTAATTCCTACACATCAAAGTGTGAAACAAGAACTTGTGCACTTTTGAAACTATTAATAGTTTAGTTCCAATAAATCATAAAATCATAGTAAAAATATAGCTAAATATGGCATGAATACTTCATAAATTACCGATACATTGGAGACGTATCATAACCTCATCAAAGACCGATCTTGGAGAAAACACTAGCTCCTTCTAGTTGGTCAAAAAATCATTAATCATCGTCATAGGGTACTTGTTCTTTATGTTCACTTTGTTCAACGAACGATAATCCACAACCATTCTCAAGGCTCCATTCTTGTTCTCCACTAAAAGCATTGGGGCTCCCCAAGATGATGAACTCGGTCGAATATACCCTTTATCCAATAACTCCTTAATATGTTTATTGATTTCTTACAAATCATTAGTGAGAATCCGATATGGTCTCTTGGATATTGATACTGTGGCTGGCAACATCTCAATCAAAAATCCAATCTCTCGGTCCGATGGCATGTTGGGCAACTCCTCCAGGAATACATCGGGATAATCCTTCACAACCATTACTTCCTCCTGAACAAATCCCGTAAGAGAGTTCTCCTGGATCCTCCTTGGCGTGTGCCTGGACACATACTTGACCCGTTTCCCTTCTGGGGTGGTGAGAAGAATCGACTTATGAGCACAATTAATGTTTCCCTCATACTTGGATAACCAATCCATGCCTAAGATTACGTCCAATCCTTGTGATTCTGGGATGACGTGGTCGATGGGAAAATCATTCTTCCCGATACTGAGGTTCATCTACTGACATCCTAAACCTGTCGTCATCTTGGATCCTGGGGAACTCACTCAAATAGGCCTACCAAGGTTTCTAGTAAGTAATCCATACCTTTCCACAACTACCCTTGACATCAATGAATGTGATGCACCAGAGTAAAAAAGAACTAATACTGGATGGGAAATGAGTAAAAACTTACCAAACACCTCATCTGGCTGCTCATAGACTTCCTCCACATTGAAATGGTTTACATGCCCCTTAGTGAAAGGGTTGGGATTCTTGCCTCCATAGCTTCCATTGCCATTCCCGTTCTTTGCCTCACGGAATTGGTGGTGTAGTGTTCGATTTCCCCGTACTTGAAACAGGCGATGTGGCTCACATCCTTCTTTGCCAGTGTAGTAGGGTTCGAACGTTGTTGATTACCATTTCCTCCATTACCATTGCCATTCCTATGGTCATCATGACTATGTCCATTGCCTACAGGTTGAGACTGACCTCCATGGTTATGATGGTTGTGTCCCCCAATTTTATTGGGTCCTGATCTAGTATTGCCCGGGTATGGGGTGTAACGGGGCTTCTATTGAACTCTGGAGTTACACTTTCCACACTTTCTCTTGCGGTTCTCCATCTGCTCCTTCTTGACCTCGCGAATAATAGCTTTACCAACAAACTCTTGATGGTTATAAAAAGTAGCCACGGTCAACTGAACTCCCAGTTCATCATTCAGACCTTATAGAAACTTCTCATGATAGTTGTGTCTGTGGCCACGTCTCCTGGAGCACAACGAGCCAACTTGCTGAACTCATCCACATACTCTGCCACTGAACGGTTCCCTGGTGTAAGTTGCAAAATTCCCTCTTCTTGAGACTCGTAGCTCCAGATGAAAGATGTACAGTGTGGAACACCTATTGGAACTAATCCCAAGTCACATTTTTCATGCGGAATGTGCCCATGTAGTTCTCCCACCATGAAGCTTCTCGTCTATCCAGTTAGTGAGCGGTAAACCTCACCTTCTTTGTGTCATTGCATCCTGCTGTGGCTAGCTCCCTTCCTATCTTCCGAAGCTAGTCATCTGTGACGATCAACTTCATGCTGCTTGAGTACACCGACAGGTTCAACCTCAGGGAATGGGTAAGGCTATCAACTCGGGGTGGTGGTGGTGGGTTGTTGTTGTTGTTGTTGTTATTGCTATTGCTATTGTTGTTGTTGTTGTTGTTGTTGTTGTTGTTGTTGTTGTTTCTGGTTCATGTGCTGTATTAGAAGCTGCATCATCTCGTTCTAGGTCTGGAGTAACTGCTCTAATCCGGGTGAAATGTTGTATCCCGAGCCATTGGTTGAAGGTGCATGTCTCGGTGGCATTTGATGGGTTTAGTAGAGATGAGAGACTTGCATGTGTCGGGTGTGACTAGTTGTTAGTGTTGCTAAAATCAGCCAACAACTAAAATTAGGAAAAAGCTAGGTTTTTATTGGTTAAGTAGTCTAATCACCCCCTCTAGACCTACTTACGATCCTACAGAGGGGTCACGCGCAGGAGGAGGAGTGGGACGATGGGGAGCATCGCATGCTTGGGGAGCGTGAAAAGGAGGAGGAGAGACATTAGAGTTGGGTACGCGAGGACGAGGAGGAGCGACATGAGCAGGAGGAAGAGGCGCATGTGGCATGAGCAAGATCCGCCCGGCAGTAGCTGGCTGGCAGCCCACCAGCAAGCCTTCCCTTGTGTTGCGTTACCAGAGTTCTTTGACCTCACCGCTCCAGCAAGAAGGAAGAGGCCTAGGGTTCTGGACTGGGGCGGTTGCATTCCTTTTTAGTCTTTATTATTTTTTTATGTTTAATTATCTTTGAAGTGCACTTTGCCCGCCTTTTTAATATGTTTGATCATGTTTATTAGCATACATATTTTAAATTTAATTGTTTTATATTTTTTAAGACCATGTAGACTAATACGTAGGCCGCGTTGGATGCACCAACACTGCCAAATTCAAAATCACGCACACGTGTCCGCTCGACCGACCCAAACGGACGAAAACTGCATCCGTTTGCGTTGGTCGATTGGAGTTGCTTGTCATAGAAGATCCTACAATCCACATAAAAATGAAAATTGAGAAGGAAAAATAAGTCGCAATTCCTCTCCATAGAAACCATATAAGAAAATTAGGGATTTCTACTTCTTTGCCCCTCATTGCTTAGTCCTCCTCAGTTTTTCCCACGCCAACTTGTTTTGCCCAGTTTTCCCCTCCATCGCGCCACCCACCCTCACCAATGCACAAACGGTGGTTCGCCGTTGGTCAAGAGAGTTGACTGTTAGCCACCATTGTGACTGACGAGTGGGCCATACCATGCGATGCATGTGTAATCACATCACAGTCGCATCGACATTTTCACACCGTGCGGTTTCCCATGCAAGGAGTCGCGTCGCCATCGTGCCCACCAGTCGCATGTTAATATATTTATTGCCTCGTGGCGCATCGGTGTTCACCCACTCGTGTCCCAATCCCCTCCCTTCCCCTCACCGCCCCATAGACTTCTCCCCCGTGCACCTCCACCAATCCCCTTCAGCAGCAAGAGTAATGGCCAACTGTGGTGGTGGGAAGGGAAGCAGTAGACGGGGGCGCCGCGCGCTCTTCATTTAGGGCATGTCGTGCACCCTCGGGGCCAAAGAGGCATAGCTCCTCACCCGCTATGGTGTCATGGTGCCACCGGACACGCGCTTGTCGTCTGGTTGGCACATGAGCCGGGGGGGGGGTCGCGGTGAGTCCTGTCCCCTTCGTCCGCACACTGGCCATGTTGCGTGCGATATGCATGTTTCAGGGAGGCTTGCCGTCGGAGGAGCGGTCCAAGCCGCGCTACCCGCCTGGCAGCTAGCGGTGGCCGGAGATCCTGGCGGAGGAACACACCGGTCACATACAACACTACGATGATCGCTACCCGTCTTCATGGAACTACGTCAACGAGAGGTACGCCTTCTGGGAAGGGTGTACCTTCCCAGATGTCATGGTCGCGTGTCGTGCGCAGCTCGGTCTGGAGGAGGGTGACCAGGTTTCGCCAGCATAGGCCATGCCTTGACTCACGTCGCAGGCCACACCCACATCTACAGGATGTAATGGTGGTCCAAGTACTAGCCGGGGCCTCCGCGTTCTAAAGCCGAAGCCAGGGACGAGTTCTGAAGTGCGTGGAACCGGCCTGCGCATCCCGAAGCCAGAGCCAGGGACTAGCTGTGCAGTGCACGGCGCTGGCATGCACATCTCGAGTTCCCGCGAAGCCCCTCTGCTAGTCCCAAATCTCGATCTAGGGACGAGCTCGCGCGACTTCCTTCTCGTGCCCAAGCCAGAGCCCAGGATGAGCTCGTGCGTCCCGCTGCCCAATCCCAAACCAAAGCTGAAGCCGTCGTTGCTGGAGGAGTACATGGGGGCGATGGTCCGTGAGGACGGCGACCCTGCAGACACGCGGGGGCTCCTCTTGGCATTGCGCGAATCAACAAAGGGGTCACAGCACCACCTCGATGACACGATGGACTGGCTGGGCCTGCGGCAGGCGGCTGTAGCCTCGTTGTCCGACGTCACCATTGACCTCGTGAATGAGGACGGGGACGAGGACAAGGAGGGGGAAGGCGACGACCGCGTCTCCTCCTCCTCCGGCATAGGCAACAGGTCCGACGTGGACGACGAAGAGCAGTAACTAGGTTTAGGGTTTATGTCTGTACCAATTTTAAACTTTTAATGAAATTTGGTGTTGTTTGAATGTACAAATTGAATGGCAATACATTTACATATTTGGATGTCCAATTTGTGCCCTATTTGCTTGTGTGTGACAACTGGTGACCCACATTTCATGAATTTGCTAAAATAGTTTGGTGTTTTCAATCGAACGTTGCCAAATTTTCAAACTTGTTTCATTTCAAGCATGTTGTATTGCAAGTTCAATATTTTCCCACAAACTAGGGCACACAAGATGACTCGATGCAAACGAATTTCATTTTTTGAGCCTTTTCCCTCTTTTTTTTAAAATGGGGCCAAACCTGAAGTGTTGACCACCGATACAAAAAGGTTTGAAATTCCTACTTTCTTTGTCCCAAGTTCATCCATCACCAACATTACAACATAAAATGATTTTTTTGCAATTTTCAAGACCAAACTATATCACACCTGTAGTTCAAATTTGAGCAAATTGTTATAATTCACTAAAAGTCAACTCAATGGATGGAATATAGCAATAGTACTCTGACATTACTGAAACTTGGTTAGTGGCCATCGAGTGTGACCTACTTTTGGTGAAAAATAAAATGAAACAAATTTCAAAACTATTTGAGGCATTTCCTCACAAAAGAAGTCATTTCTAGGACTTGGAAAATGAATTTTTTGCTTTTTATTACCAAATAATTACATATTCCTATGAAAACATTGTCCACAATGACAACACGAGTACTTCTACCAAATTTAGACAAATAATCATGGATTATGCCATGTATGTGTGATAACATCATAATGGGTCCAACTTGAAGTGTCGACAATGTTTTTGTTTCAAACTTGTTACTTTGCTTCTCTCGACTTCATCCACCAAGCCAATATATTCAGGACTAAACTAATTTGTTTGACTCAAGTGTATCCACCACACCAAATGGTTTGAACAAAGGAAAAAAATACACCCTAGATGGTACAATACCTAGATTGACTGAACGGTGGATCCATCCTTCGCTTGCTTTTGTAAATAAAAAGGCGAGGAATGTTTCAAACACACATACACATACTTGGTCGGTTGACCCTCGCGCCTATCTTTGAGCGTCTGGTCTCGGATTCGAGCACTCTTTCTGGCTTAATAAGCCACCTTTTTTCCGCCAAATATGCCACAAACTACCGCGCACACGTTGACAGATGGGCCCGTCGTTGGTGTCAACGCGCCTATAACTGCGCTGATCACCGACGACCGTGCTGTCTTTGACAAGGGTGTCCTACGCGTTAGTGACACCGCCATCCATCTACGAGCACGCCCCGCTGACAGAGGTGTTCCACGTGCCTGTAATTGCGTCCACACATCAACGACCGCGCTACTGCTGACATGGGTGTCCTACGCGTTAGTGACACCGCCAACCATCTACGAGCACGTCCCGCTGGCAGAGGTGTCCCACAAGTTAGTATATGCATCCATCACTGACGACCGCGCTGCTGTTGCCAGGGATGTCCCACGCATCAGTAACCGCGTCAAGTAACGGTCAAAGGTTTCGACGAATGACAAATTCCTGTTTGGCCTTTTGTAAGGATAGGCCGCGGCGTGAAAAGGAAAAATGAGGACCGTCAAAGAGGGTAGATAAAACAGGACTAAGCAATAAGGGGCCTGAAAATAGAAAAACCCAAAAAATATAAGATTACATCGAAAATGAAATCCAAATGAAAGCAAGCCGCCGCTCTCTCTCATTCCTAAGCCTCGGTCTGTAAGCAACACCCACCCATCCCCCACCCCACCCCGCTCGTCCCCTCCTCCATCCTCTACAAGCCAAGCCTCCTCTGCCTCCCCCATTATTCCCGGGCTTCGTCGCTCCCCGCTCCGCCTACCAATTTTACCCGCGCATCGCTTAAATTCGCCAGGCGCACCCAAGGGGGCCCCAAACCCTAGCCCGGGCCGCGCCGCGCATGGGCAAGTACATGCGCAAGCCCAAGGTGTCCGGCGAGGTGGCCGTCATGGAGGTCGCCGCCGCGCCGCTGGGGGTCCGCACCCGCGCGCGAGCGCTCGCGATGCAGAGGCAGCCGCAGGGGGCCCCGGGGGCCATGGACCAGGGGGAGTACCTGGAGCTCAGGAGCCGGAAGCTTGAGAAGCTGCCCCCGCCGCCGCCGGCGAGGAGGAGGGTGGCCGCGGCGGAGCGTGTGGAGGCGGAGGCCGAGGCCGACGAGGTGTCCTTCGGGGAGAACGTGCTCGAGCTGGAGGCGATGGGGAGGTGAGCCTTCTCCTGCGCCGACGATTTTCCTTCGGTTCTGGGTTTTATTCTTCGGCGGGGGGATTATTGCCGTGCTAGGGTTTAGGGTTTTGTGTCGCACCGAGGAGCTTTGGATTGTTTGCTCTATTTCGCGATTCGGCTCGTTTCTTCTTTCCTTATCAATTTAGCTTGTTCTATCTGTGCTGCGTGCGGGGCTCGAATTTGGCGTGGATGCTATTTCCCCTAATATATTTGTTAAGCTTTGCTGTTTTATTGGGTATTTTTTCTGGCCAACTCTTCTTTCGCTGTTTGAAGCTTAAATTTCGGCGTGCTGTTCATTCTTTCTTTTCTCTAGTGTGAGCGTTGAAGCAGTTTTTGCTCTGTTAATTTCCTGGCCCTCTCTGATGCTACTAGTAAAGGGTTAAGCTTCTTGACATTACTATTCCAGAAATTTAGTCCAAGAACCACTTCTCACCAGCCTATTTTGAAGAAATTAGTGTCAAGCAGCCGCGAAATGCTTGCAAGAATCACCTGGCTGGTGGCCAATTTATCTCAAGAAACCCCCAATTTGTTTGTATGTTTCGATTTTGTTCAAGTGAAGTTGTTGCACCCCCAAAGCTCAACTAGTGGTGTATTTGGCCGCCTCTTAGTGGGGTTTCATCCAGTAGCCTTGCCCCCCTTTTCGTTAGTGGGAGAGGAAAAGCGTCCTCCTTTCCCTCCTGTTCTTTCCACCATTTCCAATGGCCTATCCCCTGGTTTTCTTTGCTTGTTTTCATGGGAGGTGGTAGGGACCTCCCAATCTTTTAGCAATCAAAAGCCCTCGCCTTTTACAAGAAATTTCTCTCATATATCCCCCCAAAAGCACCCACCCTTCCCAAGGCCTCATTTCTTGATGGGTTCTCTACTACTAGCCTGTCACTTCTTTGGGTTCTGGTTCTGGAAGGTGAGAAAAATGTCATGTCTCGGTAAAACCTCTTCCTGGGCTATGGCCCCAAATTGTCACCACCATTAAATGTTGAAGTGAAAGGAGGGGTCGTCCCATCCCTCCGTACCAGAGATTTGTGTGTAGTTTTTAGCGTGCAAGCTAGGAAAAGCAAGAACGCTTTAGGATAAGCTAGACTCTAGCTTCTGCAGTTTTTAGCCAGAAACATTTTAGTACGGGTACGCATCTTCGCGTGCGTAAGCTGGTCCAAATCTGCATTTAGCTTGCATATTTATGCTTATGATAGCGCCATTTGTTGCTACATGCATTGCGCCATCAGCCAAAGTACCATATTGTGCGGGCACTTCTTTGTAAGGGACAAAGGGTGCAGGTAAGAGAGAGAGGGGGAGATAAACAATAACTTGGCAGGCAGTAGGCTGTGCCATTTTCGTTGCCATCTTTGTGGCACCATCACGTATGCCACAGCTTGGAGGTGTCTTGGTGGTGGTGGGGATGGCATGCACCGACTGGGAGCTGTTTGCGTCTCTAGCCATGGCCTGATGGTACTACTGCATCAGTGGATCATGGTCCTGAACAGTGGTGGGTCTCTAATCCTGGGCTCCCCATGCACGTCCTAAACAGCACTTGGAGGGTGGATGTTCTTGATCTGAACAGCGCGTGTCTAAAAATCATCCATGGCCCTCCAAGCATAATAGCCAGGTGCAGAGTCTGTGTGTGTTGTTGGGCCACTGTTGGTGGCCGGCCTAACTTTGGCAGCAGCTTCGGATGCTGGGGCTGGAGTTATGACTGGGTGGGGGAGAACCTGACCTACTCATGTGACACTGAGAGTTTGGGGGTTCCCTAGCCCCAACCATTTTGTTGTTTCCCATGGGCCTTGTGTTTTGGTTGTGTGCTAGCCTTTTTATGGCATATGAGATAGATTGAGGTGCTGTTTGGTTAGGCAACTTGTGGCCTCAATTTGTTTGAACTAACCTTAGGCAAGTTTGGTAAGAAATCTGTGGCAAATTGTGGCATTGCTAGGCCTAGCTAGAACCAAACAAAACAACCCAGATACTCATAAGGGGGGAATTCCTTATTGTTTATGACCATGGATGATATCGATATGTGTTCTGTCTTTCTGTATGGTTGTTTCTAAAAATTAAGTGTGTATGTATGTTTTGTGGCTAGCAGGAGTACCAGGGAGACGACGCCCTGCAGCTTGATTAGGGACTCGGGAACGATAAGCACTCCTGGATCCACAACAAGACCGAGCCACTCGAATTCGCATCGCAGGGTGCAAGCTCCAGCTCGCCATATTATCCCATGTTCAGCAGAGATGAACGAGTTCTTCTCTGCTGCAGAGCAACCGCAACAACAAGCCTTCATTGACAAGTATGGCATTGTTTGGTTCTGTCAGTCAATTACCTTATCTAGTTAAAAAAAAACTTCCAACATCTTCGCAGTTAACATGTTTTCATGGCTTAATAATCTTCAGGTACAACTTTGATCCTGTGAACGACTGCCCTCTTCCTGGCCGATACGAATGGGTGAAGCTAGACTGATAGTTTCTCAGGAAGGAGAGCACCATGTACCTCTCTGCTCCCTCCACCTTAGCCTCGTGGTAGAGGCGCGCACCGTCATGTTAGCTTTGTTTGCGTTGTAAAAAGAATTAGGGTTAGCCTGTAGCCTCAATGGTCGTGTAACATACAGAACTGATGCTGAGTTACACCATAATCCCTCAACTCCAATGTAACCGTTAGCAGCTCATTCTGTAATGACCTCCTCTAGGGCCTGATCTTATCATCTGTTACCAGTTGCCAGACTAATGTAGTAGAGCTAGCTAGATATTGTGTCACAGTTTAACTTGTAATGTGGGCTGGGCTGCAGTCCCATCTGCATTCCAGTGTGTGCTGCGTTGCACCTGAAGTGCTGTAACTTCTGTCTATACCTTCTGGTTCATGGTACTCCTATGTGTGAAAAAGGCTGGTGACAATGCTTGAAACCTGTGGCCTATTCATGTGCCTTCGATATGCAGTGGCATCTTGCTCGGTCCAGGACGCCACTGCCTGTGTCATTATTGCTTGCTTCTATGCTTTATAGAGTTAGTATTTGCTATGCTCCATTGCTCATGCACTTCAACTTTCAGCTGCTGCTGCAATACATGAGCATGAGCCTGGATTCTACTTGGAGTTCTCCAATGGTATGCATGCTTGCCAACTTTTGTGCATTGCGATGTGTGATGCTCTGTGTTGGTGGGTGATCCTTTCACTGTGCAAGCTGCCAATGCTTTTTGACTGGGATGGGTCTTTTGGGCTTGTTGCACTTGCACTTGCACTGGGCCACTCTCCATCTTTTTTGCTACTTCGCTGTTAAACTGGTGCTCGTAGTGGTTTTGACAGTGTCCATCTTTTCACTCCCTTTTTCTGGTCACCAGGGGCCTTTTCTCCTTTCCACTTGCCATCCTGGGCCTCCTTTTCTGAGAGAATGACAGTGCTTTCCATTTACCATTAGATCATCATATACTGTCTGAATTGAAAAAGGGTAAATATGTTGAATTGACCTTTGGAGTGCAACCTAACTGGTGCATAGTTAGTTTTGTCTAGTTATTTTTTACTCTTCTCAGATTTTTGCCGGTGCATCCAATGCATCTACTACAGTATATCCTATAAGGTTTGGGCTTCAGACCGCATATGTTTCCGAAGACTGACAGCATCCAAGGCCATACAGCACGTGCGATTCTCAAGAACTGTTGATTCGGTGTCCATCCATCCATTTTGCTGTGCTCTGCTAATCTAAAGGCACCACTTATCTGCAGCCATCTGATTCTATGTTCCCCGGGACGCCTTGGCTTTCATTTTATATAATGCCGGTGTATCAGCCCAGCCAGGTATCACCTTTGTTCTGAATTATAAGATGTTTTGAATATTTTAATATGAATAACATATGGGTCGAAATGAGCGAACAAATAAAACAGAAGGATTACCTGGCAGAGTGAATTCTGAATTAATAGAATATAATAGAACCCTTTCCTGCGATTAGCTTGCATTCTTTTGATTGAAATCCTACGCCGAATTCGTAAATGTTATGGAAAAATCATTGAGACGTTGCTGTCATTTGGTATTGTTAAATGTTTTAATAAATCTGGTGATGAGACCCGCCTGAAACTGTACACCTTTATTCTGTACGCCTTCTGAAATGTCAAACTCAAGCAAGGTTATGTTGGTGAAAAGACGGTTCACCGGCTGAAGCTGTACACCTTTTGAAATGTCAAATTTTAAACAAGATTATGTCCCGGGCTAATCATCTACTCCCTTTGTTCGGAATTAATTATCATATAAATGGATGTATCTAGAAATATTTTAGTCTAGATATATTCATTTTTTTTATTTTGATGATAAGTAATTTCGGACGGAGGAAATATATCAGTAAATTCCTCGGCAGTTCTTGTGAAGTAAGATAGTACTCCATAATCTATAGTCATGCATTAGCTAGGAAGATGATGTGTGTAGTAGGTCCCTAGGAAAACACTTCTTCCGTTCACAAATATTCCTTCCGTTTTGAAATAAGTGTCTCAACTTTATACTAGCTCTAGCGTAAAGTTATATTAAGTTTGAGACACATATTTTGGGACGGAAGAAGTATAAGATGTTCTAACTTTTTTGAATCAGATCTAGACATGTTTGTTCACTCATTAAATGTATTTAATTTATATTGAAATGTGTAAAACATCTTAGGGCCAGTTCTTTTGTTGGCTTTTAGAATAAGCTCAAATAAGTTGTCCTCAATCCAGCTTATTCTAGAAGCTCAACCAAAATTATTTTTTTAAAAGCCTAGTAATTAAGACTTAACTAGTAGGCTTCTAAAAATATATTTTTAGTTGGGCTTGTAGAATAAGCTGGGTAGGGGCAGCTTATTCTAGAAGCCCCAAAAAGCTACCGAAAGAACTGGCCCTAGAGAGTAATAATGTATACGTGATGCTTGTTGAATATATGAGCAAATTACTACAAGGTTTAATCCGAATAAGCAGTAAATAAATCATGACAGCGAAAACATAGATTAAACTAATCATGCAGACTAGCATAGTAAATTGAAGCAGCACAAGGTTGTGGAGGAGCAACTCCACCTTGCTGCTACAATGTGTACAACACAAGTGTTGAAGGAACTACTTCAACGTGCTGAGCTAGATATCGCTCTAGAGGCGAGTGGAGGCCAACATGGCAGCAGGAGTTCAATCCAAAACTCCTAGAGCACAAGATCTTGTCCAAGACCTTAGATAGGAACAACAAGTTCTATTATAGATAGTGGGTACATAGTCTGCTTACAAACTAGAGGTGAGGACCTCTATTTATAGGGCTTTGGGAAGCCTTTAAATACTTCTACTTATGGCTAGAACACTCTAGAAAACATTACCTAAGATTCACCATTCTACTCATAACTACTCACAACTAGAGGACTCTAGAAAATAGTAGGTAAGATAGCAAAGAACAGAAATACTACACTAGTATGGAAGCATCTAGAAGTAGCCAAACAGATCTGACATATGACTATCATTATTTTTCATCTAGTGTTCCTCATCATAAACGAATATAACGAATCTGCGACACAAAGTAGACATAGAAATTCTAGTATAATCACAAACAGAGAGGACAAGATTGCATACGGTGTAGCGGGAGTAGAATCGCCAGAGTTGACGTTGTCGCCCATGTCATTGAGGAAGAGGTTGCTGAGGTCGGGAAAGAAGTCGTCGTTCGAGAAACCGTCGCTGCCAGCAGTCGCACGTGTGCGCTCCCCAAAAACCTGATCGCCCCTCTCCCGTACAGGATCACAAGAGGCGGGGTTCCGGAGGCCTGATGTCCCTTCTCGCGGTGCACGTCGGAAGGAGGGATGGAGAAGACTTGGATGGTGGCGCAATGATCTGGAAGGGTACGAAACCATATGTTGTGACGACTGCTAGGGTTGGGAGGTACCTCGCGTATATATATGCACAGCAGGCTGGAGAGACGTGGAATAAACCCAGGACCGAGTCGGTTACAGCCCAGGATCCAACATCTCAGATCGTGGCACGTATGTTAAGGACTCTTCATTCCTGACCAACAAAAATAAGCGTGTAAGTATGAGCTCGGCTCGTCTCAATCCCGCAACCCGCGACACGTCGTGACGAGGCGTGGCGTGGCGAGGCGAGCGAGGAGGAGGAGTGTGCGAGGGCCTCTTCTCTTCTCACTCTCTTACAAATGCTAGAAGAGGTCACCTTATAAAGAGGTGTAGCTCTCTCTCCGCTAGCAGTGTGGGACTAAATTTTAGTCCCAGTCACATCACACACAGCCAACTCATATGGGCCATGAGAATTTCAGATTTTCAGATAGGCTTTGGGCCAAAGGTCCAATAGTAAAAATCCAACAATCCCCCATAAAGTCTAATTGGTACATCTCATCATTAGTTAGTTCCAAAACATAGTTTATATACCGGTTCTTGATGAAGACTGTTAAGTTGAATTCCATTTAGAAATTTATGCTACACTAGATCACAACTTGAATAGTGGACTATGCCTTGAACTACAAGTTTTCTGCGAGTCTAGTTTCACACAAATCCTTGACCGATACTGGGCTGCCGCAAGGCTTCCCCGCGGGTGGAACGTATACATCATACTCCAAGGCCTTTCACGAATTTATTAGAGAACACCCAATTCTCACAGACTGCGACGTTTACAGTCAAATTCATATAGGTGTGTTCCTCAGGAGATGTTCTGCAGGACAGCATCTCTGCTTACCCAAATAAGCCACTTGGAACACATTAAGATAGGCATCAACCTGCCATGCAGATTATGAGAGTATTGCATCTTCGCGGATTGTGATAGCAAATATAGGGATACTCTCCTTCTAACTGTCCAACAGCTTGTCTCCCAATTCTACTTCACGAGATCTCCGATCACATAGAGTGGGTTACCACTATGGACAACTCATATGGTGGGTCTCAAACTCATCTCCATCGATGCATTTTCTATCACATTACGCGATAAACCCTTTATGAAGGGATCTACCAAGTTTTTAGACGTTTGGATATAATCCAACGCAATACCTCCGGAGTTCTTCATTTTTCTGATAGATTTCAATCTCCTCTTCACATGCCTTGAGGACTTCATATTATCCTTAGAACTATTTAACTTGATGATCATAGTTTGGTTATCACAGTTCATCAGGATAGAGGGTATTGGTTTTTCAACCATATGTAAGTCCATCAAGAGCTGACGAAGCCAATCTGCTTCAACAGTGGCTGTGTCTAATGTTGTGAGTTCTGCTTCCATAGTTGACCTCGTTAAGATGGTCTGCTTGCAAGACTTCCAGGAAACAGCGCCACCACCAAGTGTAAAAACATAACCACTTGTGGCTTTAATCTCATCAGCATTAGATATCCAGTTTGAGTCACTATAACCCTCCAGTACCCTCGGGTACCCGGTGTAGTGAATCCCATAGCTCGCGGTGCCTTTCAAATAGCGCATAACTCTCTCAAGTGCATGCCAATGATCATCTCCTAGTTTTGATACAAACTAGCTTAGTTTTCTCACAACAAACATGATGTTAGGCCTCGTGGCACTCGCCAAATACATAAGCGAGCCAATAATCTGAGAATACCTCAGTTGATCTCTAGCAATCCATCGATTCTTTCGAAGCAACACACTAGCATCATATGGAGTTGGAGAGGGCTTACAGTCACTATACCCAAAACGACTCAAGACCTTTTCCACATAGTGAGATTGAAGAAGTGTAATCCCACCATTCTCATCTCTCAGCAGCTTGATGTTCAGAATAACATCAACTACTCCAAGATCCTTCATCTCAAAACAACGAGATACGAAATCCTTAACCTCCTTGATTAAATCAAGGTTGGTTCCAAAGATCAGTATGTCGTTGACATACAGACAAAGAATAACTCCTTCGCCCCCACCATGGCGATAGTATACACACTTGTCAGCTTCGTTTACAACAAAGCCTGTAGCAGTTAATGTTCTTTCGAACTTCTCATGCCACTGCTTAGGAGCTTGTTTAAGGCCATATAAAGACTTCAATAACTTTCACACCTTTCCTTCCTGACCGGGTACTACATAACCATCGGGCTGATCCATGTAAAATTCCTCGTCCAACTCTCCATTGAGGAAAGCCGTCTTAATGTCCATTTGATGAATGAGCAGACCATGTGAGGCAGCCAACTATAGTAGCACCTGCATAGTGGTCAGTCTAGCCACAAGTGAGTAAGTATCAAAGAAGTCTTCACCTTCTTTCTGGGTATAACCCTTGGCCACAAGCCGTGCCTTGTACTTTTCAATTGTACCATCAGGTCTAAGCTTTTTCTTGAACACCCACTTACATCCTACAGGTTTGCACCCATAAGGACGATCAGTGACTTCCCACGTTCCATTAGCTAAGATGGAATCCATCTCACTACGGATAGCTTCCTTCCAGTAGTCAACATCAGAAGATGCGTAGGCTTCTGAAAGAGTCATCGTTGTGTCATTCACGAGGTACACAATGGAATCATCACCAAAGGACTTTGAAGTCCTTCGTATCTTACTCCTTATAGGAGTTTCATTGTCATACTCCTCGGGATTCTCAACGTGTTCCATCGCAATGGTGGGTTCAGGAATTATAGAAAATTCCAGAGTAGATAGATTAGGTATCTCCTGATTTGTTGAGTTAGGCATATCCTTCATAGGAAATGCGTCCTCAAAGAAAGTCACATCATTCGAATCCATAATCGTACCAACATGTATGTCAGATACCTCAGATTTTATTATCAAAAATCTATAGCCAATGGTATGAAAAGCATAGCCCAGAAGAACACAATCCACGGTTTTTGGTCCAAGCTTGCGTTTCTTGGGAATTGGTATATTGTCGTTCGATAAACAATCCCAAGTACGTAGATAATAGAGTTTCAGCCTTTTCCTTTTCCATTCCTCAATTGGAGTAATGGTTTCATTCTTTATGGGAACTCAGTTTAGGACATGACATGCAATCATTAGCGCCTCCCCCCACCATGCCTTGGAGAGACCCGATGTGTCTAACATGGCGGTAACCAAATCAGTTAGAGTTTGGTTCTTTCTTTCGGTCACCCCATTTGACTAAGGTGAGTAGGGAGGCGTCCTCTCATGGATTATACCATGTTCCACACAAAACAAATCAAATTCATTGGAAAAATACTCTCGACCACGATCGGACCTAAGCCATTTAATTTTCCGATCAAGTTGGTTCTCTGCTTCAGCTTTATAGTTTTTGAAGAAGTTTAAAGTCTCATTTTTTGATTTCAGAAGATACACATAACAATATCTAGTGGAGTCATTAATCGACGTCATGAAGTATTTCTTTCCACCTTTTGCCAACACGCCATTCATCTCACAAATAGCAGAATGGATAAGCTCTAGTGGCGTCAAGTCTCTCGCCTCTGTAGTCTTATGGGACTCGCGAGGTTGCTTAGCTTGCACACACACACTTAGCACTTGGAGCCTTTGACAGTAGTGAATTTAGGAATTAAACTCGTAGTGGCTAGCCGCGTCATGCAACCAAAGTTAATATGACAAAGTCGCGGATGCCAAATATTAGACTCATTATCGTGGCAAATGTTATTAATAACTTTAGTGGAAATATCTGACAAAGACAGGCGGAACAAGCCTCCGCACTCATAGCCTTTTCCAAAACATTGCCCATACTAGAAATTACAACTTTATTGGACTTGAAAACCAACTTAAAACCGTCTCGACACAAACGGGAACTGCTGATGAGATTTTTATTGATGGAGGGAACATGATGAACGTTCTTCAGGCGCACGATCTTCCCTGAAGTAAACTTCAGATCGACCGTACAGACACCTCGAACCATGGCATGTGACCCATTACCCATCAGCACGGGGGAAGTCACTGTGACCTGATAAGAAGAAAACATGGAGGCATCAACACAAACATGTACATTGGCACCGGTGTCAATTAACCAATATGGAGTATGACAAACTGAAAGGATGGTAGGAAAAATATCATACCCAAAATCCTTCATAACAGTATCATTGATGACCACATTAGTGTACTTGCCGCTCTTCTCATGTTCGCACTCCTCATAGCGGTTAGGACATCTCGGAGCCTAGTGATTGGGATCACCACAGACATGGCACAATCCCTTCCCCTTCGTATGAGAATTCTTATTGAAGTTGGTAGATTGTGATGGCTTGTTCTTTGCAACAAACTTGCCTTTGCCCTGAGATTTGTTCTTGTTATTCAGGGGCTTGTTGAGATGGAAGTTCTTCTTCTGCACCACGTGGGCACTAGAAGCTCCCTCGACTACTCGAGCATGTGTGTCTTTTGCTCTCGGGTTCTCTTCAACATCAAGCGATCCAATGAGATCCGAGATGGAAAACTCTTGTCTCTTGTGCTTCCGAGAAGTAGCAATGATGCCTCCGGCCACAAACTTGTCCGGAAACACACACTTGAAGTACTCAAGCTCCTTCGCGAGTGATTGTGTCTCATGAGCTTGCTGAACAACAGGGTGCTCATCAGTCATCTTGTAGTCATAGAATTGCTCCATGACGTACAACTCACTGCCAGCGTCCAAGGCCCCAAACTTGGCCTCGAGCGCAGCCCACATGTCCTTGCCATTGTCAAACAACATATACGAATCCACAATGGAATCGTCAAGAACACTCAGAAGGGCGCCCTTGAAAAGGGTATTGATCTTCTCAAAAGCTTCCTGCTATGCAGGATTAAGATCGCCCTCGGGCTTACCCTTGGTGGCATCATAGAAGTATATGGTATGAAACCAGTAGACTGCTCTCGTGCGCCACCTCTTATATTGCACCCCCTTGAAGGTAGGTGGCTTCAGATGCGCAGCAAAACCACTTGGAGTAAATTTCCTATAATCAGGTTTTTGGATTGTTGAATATATGAGCAAATTACTACATGATTTAATCCGAATAAGCAGCAAATAGATCATGACAGGGAAAGCATAGATTAAACTAATCATGCAGACTAGCATAATAAACAAATATATTGAATCTACGACACAAAGTAGACATAGGAATTCTAGTACGATCTCAAACAGAGAGGACAAGATTGCATACGGTGCAGCGGGAGTAGAACCGCCAGAGTTGACGTTGTCGCCCATGTTGTTGAGGAAGAGGTTGCCGAGGTCGGGAAAGAAGTCGTCGTCTGGGAAACCGTTGCTGCCAGCAGTCGCGCGTGTGCACTCCCTAAAAACCTGATCGCCCCTCTCCCATACAGGATCAAAAGAGGTGGTGTTCCGGAGGCCTGCTGTCCCTTCTCATGATGCACGTCGGAAGGAGGTATGGAGAAGACTTGGATGGCGGCGCAATGATCTGGAACGGTGCGAAACCATATGTTGTGAAGATTGCTAGGGATGGCAGGAACCTCGCGTATATATATGCGTGGCAGGGTGGAGAGACGTGGAATAAACCCATGCCTGAGTCGGTTACAGCACACGATCCAACGTCTCAGATCGTGGTGCATCTCTTAAGGACTCTTAGTTCCTGACCGGAAAAAATAAGCGCATAGGTATGAGCTCGGCTCGGCTCAATCCCGCAACCTGCGACACATCATGACGAGGCATGGCGTGGCGAGGCAAGCGAGGAGGAGGAATGCACGAGGGCCTCTTCTCTTCTCACTCTCTTACAAGTTCTAGAAGACGTCACCTTATAAAGAGGTGTAGCTCTCTCTCCACTAGCAGGGTGGGACTAAACTTTAGTCCCACTCACACCACACACACAACCAACTCATATGGGCCATGAGAATTTCAGATATTTAGATGGGCTTTGGGCCAAAGGTCCAATAGTAAAAATCCAACAATGCTATACTTGTAAGAAACGGTGGGCGTAAGCGGTAGTTCAAGGTTGGAAATGTTAAATAGTTTGGTCTTGTCACGTATAGTAGCTTAAACCGGTAGGAGTAGTTTGAGATATTTCTTTTTAATCTCCCTCTCTCTCTCTCATCTCTACTCCCATGTATATCTCTCCCTCTCAATCCCGTGTATATCTATCCCTCTCACTGCCTTGAGGCTTACTCCTGTAATCCTCATCGATCCATGAATATATACTGATGCCGGCTCTCTCTGAGGGTTGATATGCTTAAGCCATTGTTGACATGGTTATCAGAGCAGGCCTCTTCCAAACACATCTAGATACCTTCCATTGATCCTCGTAGACCACAAACCTCCATTAATCTTCCCTGCCGCCATCCTCCTAGCAAACCATGTCGTCCTCCACCTCCACCACAAACTCTAGCCTAAAAACCAATACCTTTGAACCCCTCACCTGAATGAACTATGTCTTGTGGCGAGCACAAGCTCGTTCTCAGGTCATGGGCGCCAGGTTATTTGGGCATCTTGAGAAAACCATCAAAGAACCCTCCAAAACTATCATGTCCAAAGACAAAGAAGGCAAGGACCATATCTTGCCAAACCCAGCCTACACTCCCTGGCTCATCCAGGATCAACAAATAGTGTCATATCTTCTCAGGAATCTCTCCAAGGAGGTGCTTGTCTAGGTAGCTTTGATGGAAACATCGCACGCGATCTGGACCGCGCTAGGGAACATGTTTTCTGACATGTCTCTCTCGCGTGTCAACAACATCAGGGCTGCCCTCACCAATACGCAAAAGGGCTCCAATTGGCGACGGTCTACTTCAGCCACATGCGTGCCCTCTCCGATGAGCTCACGGTGGCGGGCAAAACCGATCGAAGAGGAGGAACTGGTATCCTTCATCGTGGCTAGACTGGACATGGAATATCAGCCCATCATTTCCGCGCTGGACGTCTCCACCACGCCCACCACCGCCGACCAACTCTTCCCCCTTGTGGCGAACTACGATCAGAGGGTCGAGATGTTCCATGGCTCTGGCTCTGGAGTATTCAAATCTTCTGCCAAAACAACCTCTCGTGGTCGTCAGGGGAACAACGACTACAACAATCGTGGCTACCGCAACCAGCAGAGGAGCGGTGATGGAGGCGGATCACGCAACAACAATGACTACACCAACAACTACAATGCCAACTTTAGCAGCGACTATGGTAGTGGCGGCGGCCATGGCCCTAGTGGCGGCTATGGCCCAAACGACGGCGCTTATGGATCTGGTGGTGGTGGCTACCATCAGAACAACGGCAACGGAGGCCATAACGGTGGTGGTACTGGTGGCTATCATCACCAAGGCAACTCCAACAACAATCGACGCAATTCCAACAACTCCAACAATAGTAGAGGCCGTACCTTCCAAGGCTATGATGGCGCGGTGTCAAATATGTAAGAAAACCAATCACTTAGGTAAATATTGTGATTGGCATTATGCCGATAATACTTCCTAGAAGAAAAAGTTGCAGCTGCAGCCGGCAGATCCTATGGTGTTGATACAAACTGGTACATGGACACAGGTGCTACAAATCGCATCACAGGAGAGCTGGAGAAACTAACGATGCATGAAAAGTATCGTGGTCATGATCAAGTCTACACTGC
Source organism: Hordeum marinum (assembly GCA_022496015.1). Taxonomy (NCBI): domain Eukaryota; kingdom Viridiplantae; phylum Streptophyta; class Magnoliopsida; order Poales; family Poaceae; genus Hordeum; species Hordeum marinum. The sequence goes on along the minus strand of CM039672.1, from coordinate 209,963,888 downwards.
TGCTAATGGTCCAGGTATGGAGATAAGTCATGTTGTTCAATCAATTATCAAAACCCCACACAAATATCTAGTCCTCAAAGAAATCTTGCATGCTCCAAATGCTTCCCAAAATCTTCTTTCGTTCATCGAATTGCTCTTGACAATAATGTGTTTCTCGAATTTCACCCCTTTTTCTTTTTGATCAAGGATCAGGTCACGAAGAGAATTCTCCATAGGTGTCTTTGTATTGAAGGGCTCTATTCGTTGCTTCACAAGTATTGCAAGTTTAATACAAAGTGTATGGTGCCATCAAGCTCTCTACTGAAAGGTGGCATAGTCGATTTGGTCATCCATCCTTTGCTACTATTCATAAAATTCTTAGTAGAAGTAAACTCCCATTTGTTGGTGAGAGAAACTCCGAAACTATTTGTGATTCTTGTCAACGAGCAAAAATTCATCAACTACCATATCCTCTTTCTTCTAGTGTGTCTACCAAACCTTTGCAACTTATCTTTTCTTATGTTTGGGCCAACACCCACTTATGTTGGTAGACACTCTTACTATGTGAGTTCTGTTGATGATTATAGCAAATACACATGGATTTATCTTCTCAAAAAACGTGCTGATGTGTTTCAAGTTTTTAAAAACTTCCAAGCACCTGTTGAACGCAAATTTGATAGCAAAATACTTTCCATTCAATCCGATTGGGGCGGTGAATATGAGAAGTTAAATTATTTTTTTCCAGCAAATAGGCATTTCTCACCATGTGTCTTGTCCTCATGCTCATCAACAAAATGCTTCTGCTGAACGCAAACACCAACACATCATTGAAGTAGGACTAGCTCTTCTAGATTCCGCTTCTATGCCACTTAAATTTTGGGATGAAGCCTTTCTTACCTTCATCACATCAACATGTGGCCTAGTTGTGTCATTCACAATGATATTCCTACTGAACGTCTCTTACATGTCACACTTGACTACACTAACTTGCGCGTCTTTGGTTGTGTATGTTGGCCTAATCTTAGTCCTTATAATACTCGCAAACTCATGTTCCGCTCTAAGCAATGTGTCTTCCTTGGTTATAGTGCACAACACAAAGGCGTCAAGTGTCTTGAAGTATCTACAGGTCGTGTGTACATCTCTCGTGATGTTGTGTTTGACAAAACTCAATTTTCTCTCGAACATCTTCATCCCAATGTCGATGCTCTTCTTAGACAGGAAATTCTACTACTCCCACCACATATTTCCAATGATTGTGGTGGTATTGATAATTGCATTGATTCAACTGTTATGACTAATACACCTAACATGTCCACTGAGCATGTTTCTAGAGAGAAAAATGGGCTAGAAAATGATGCAGCACGTCGGCCTATCATTGTCACGCCAGATCTGGCATGATCTCCCTTGGGATCGGTGTGCCTGACAGTTGCAGGGCCGACCACATCCTCTCTGGGATCTCTACCCGGTCGGGTGCTGCGGGACAACGCGCTGTCTACACCCGAGTCGGCTGTTGCCCGCCAACCCGCTAAGGCCACTGGCCCACGCTGCATGAGCTTGGTCCCGCGGACTTGTTAGCCTCATCCGCACCCGCAGACCAGCCGATCGACCGCTATGTGCCGGTCCCACATGTCTACACCAGGCGGGCCCCGCACCCGCCATCATCACCAGTTATAGGATCTGCTCCTGATTCGGCTGACACCCCGTCCGGATCGTGTGTGGCGGATTTCTCTTCCCCTGATGCATGCTCACCCACATCCAATCCGACGGGCATCAGGGACAATTCTACCTCCTTGGGATCACTATGGGTGGACCAGGTGGTTGGATCTTCTGTGGCTCCGCCTTTTGCTGCAACTACACAACCACCATGCACACGGTTACAATCTGGTAAAATTCAGCAAATCAATTACAAAGTGAAATTTGGTTTAGCTGCTTTAACAGGAGAGCCACGTACTGTTCATGATGCACTTGCCGATCCCACATGGAAAAAGGCTATGGAGGAAGAAATTCATGCCCTCCACAAAAACAAAACTTGGCACATTGTTCCTTCTCAACAAGGTAAAAATGTTATTGACTGCAAATGGGTGTTCAGAATAAAACAAAGGTCTGGTGGTACTGTGGATCATTACAAGGCCAGACATGTTGCAAAAGGTTTCTAACAGAGGTTGACATGGTTATTACCCCTAGGTAGGCCAAAGCAACGGGGTCTTCCCCCTTCCGCTTCGGAGAAAAACTACGCGTCCGGCTGGCCGTGGCCGGCTGGAGGACGTCCGGCGCGAGCCAGTACCGGCTGGTGCCCCGGTCGGCTGGTCAAGGAGCCGGTTGGACCCTCGGCTGGATGGGCATGGCCGGCTGCCCATGGGCTGGCTCTTCCGTTGACCTTGGGACGAACATGCCCCATCCCGTCCCTCTGCGCGCGGGTACGATGACGCGACGTGACCGCCGCGACGGACGGCCCTGTGGCTACAATGGCCGCTTACGCACTACGACGCGTGGCTACAGTCCAACTGTCCCGGCCGCTGACCTTGGTGAGCGTGGCCGGGCAGGGGAACAGTGCCAACACGCCCTCGCCACTCGATTACCTGCACCGGCGTGGCTACAGTGCCCACGGTCGTACCAGAGACTTCGGCCGGCTGGCGCTAGACGACGCTACCCGGGCGGCTCGTGCCGCGGCAGGTGGGCGAGGGCCACTCACAGAGCCGGTTGGCAGGCCCCAACGGGAGATGGGACCGCTCGGTCGGCGGGCCCCACCAACAACGAGACGGCGCGAGCGGCGGGACCCTTTGGCCAGCCGAAGAGATTGCCAGCCGGGCCCCCCACCTTTGTACTTATAACATATTGTAAGAGCCGGGGGGTTGGCCTATAAAAAAACCCAGAGCCCCGCATGCAACGGGGACGGCTAATCATAGATAGACACATCCACACACAAACAATCATCCCCACATATCCCCTTCTAGCAGTGGAGGAAGAGGAGCCGACTGCCCCTTCTTCTTCCTCTAGACACAGCTCCAGGAGCACCATTGTACTCATACCTATCCATCCAACAAAACCAAGCAGGACTAGGGGTATTACCTCCCCCGGAGGGCCCTGAACCTGGGTACATCGCGTGTCGACACTACTTGTGCCCAATCTCGCACCCGGAGCCCGTCGGCGTTCTTCGGCCCCAACCACCTACGATAAGCCACCCCATGGCATCTATCGTGAGAAAACGACGACGGTTGGCGCCCACCGTAGGGCCATACGCGGCGCCGGCCGGATTCATGCTCCGAGCGGGACCCCTCACCATTCCCCGCCGTCGCCGCTCATCCCGGCGAAACCGTGGGGGGCTCGTGAGGCTTGCTCCGGCATGCCCTGCGGGCAACACCGTCGGCCTCACGACCGACATCGACGCGCTCACCGAGCGCTTTGGCAGGCTTAGTCTCGCCGAGGCTCCGGCCGCTGACGAGTCTCCCGCGGGGGTGCTCGTCTGCGCTAGTCCGTCCACGACAGTGGGCGCACTCGCTGTGGCTCAGCCCAGCGGGTCCCATGATCGCGTGGGAGTGATGTCCATCACTTCCTCCACCGCTTCCGGACGGGCGCGATTCGCGGCTACCGCTGCCACTGCCCGCGTCGGCATGTTCGACCCGCTTGGCGCGACCCTCCGGGGCTTGAGCACTCCGATCGCCCCGACGGCAAACCCCGATACCACCGCGGCCGACCTCGAGGCGGCTCTCCGCATCCTGTTCGAGGATGCCACCGCCCTCGCTGCCACGCGCCGCCGCATGGAGGCGGCATAGCGGGAGTACACTTCTGCCTACGGACTCACCCCGGCTGGCACCGAGCCCAGCCGGCGTGGGGCTATGCGTGACCGCAGCCGCGTGGTCGCCGAAATCCTCGGCGGCAAAATGCCTGTCTATGACACCCCCGCAGCTAGCCTACGGGCTCTCAAGGTGGCCTACGAGGAATTGGCCACCCTGGAGGGCGAAGAGCGTGCCGCCCACGAGCGCCACATCGAGGAGCTCATTGATGCTGCTGATGTGCAGCAGCATCTGCTCGCGATGGGCGGCGCCACCACTAAAGGCCCTCGGCCCGAGCGCGAGGGCACGGGAACTGCCGGACGCTAGGTGGCCCAGTACTCCTGCTCCCCTCGCATCTCCGGCTGCCGGGCCAAAGCAATCAACTCCCGGCCCTCTCAGATGCCGGGAAGCGAGCAGCCGGCTGTTAGCAGCCGACGCACCAACAAGCCGCCTCAGAGCGGCCGCCACCACGAAGCGTCGGCATCTGGTGCAGCCATAGGCACACGTCGCCTCTGCAGCGCGAGTCGCGGCGGTCGGCGCCACCCACCGTCCGTCCTGAACTCTCGGCTCGGCTCGGACCACGCGTCCCTGGCAACGAGAACGACGCCCGCAACCACCTTGACAAACTTGCGCAATCCGCCCTCGTCGAGAGGAGGGCTTGATTGGTCCGGCCTGCTTCGGCCCTCGGATCCGCACCGAGCCTTTCCCAACCGGCTTCACGCTCCCTAGGGACACCCCGAAATACAATGGGGCTGCCAAGCCCTAAGACTGGCTGATCGACTACACCATCGCGGTGGGCATCGTCAGGGGGAACAAGCGCGTAGCCGTGCGCTACGCCCCCCTGATGTTGATCGGCTCGGCCCGTACCTGGCTCAACAGCCTGGCGGCCGGCAGCATCAACACCTGGATGGACTTCGAGGAGGCCTTCGTCCGCAACTTCACCGACACCTACAAGCGGCCCGGCCGCCCCCGTGAACTCGCCATGTGCGTTCAGGGGCCGGACGAGTCCCTCCGCGACTACGTCACTCGATGGACCGAGCTCCGCAAGTCCTGCGAGGGGGTGCACGAGGTGCAAGCCGTGCAATACTTCATCGAGGGCTTCCACGACAGCCCCCCTCTCAAGCATAAGCTCCTGTGCTCCGAGCCGACCACGCTTGCCGAGCTCATGACCAAGGCGGACAAATACGCCATGGCCGATTTAGCCATCTAGGTCAAGACAACCCCGCCTGCCAAGGCAATGACGACGCCGACAGCGACCCGGCCGGCTGCCAACAACCGGCAGCCACAGAACAACAAACGCAAGAACGACCAGCCGGATCCACGCTACCGGAGCCTGCAGGTCAACACTGTCAAGGATCATGAGCCGGTTGCCCAGCCTTTCGGCCAGCACCAGCGCACCGGCAAGGCTGCCTGGCAGCCGAAGCTCACCTTCGAGCAAATGCTCGTACTCCCCTGCAAGAACCATTCAGGGGCCAAACCTTCTACGCACATGCTCCGGCAGTGCAGCTTCTCACAGTGACTGGCCCAGGGGGACGGCCTTCCAGCTCCTCCCGTGCCGCCGGCCCGCATGTCGGCCCTGGCCCAAGCTGCCGCCCCGGTGCCGGCTCCGGCTCAGGCCCAGAATGACGGCTGTCTAATCGACCAGTTTCCCAACCAGGACGGTTGCTATGTCGTCCTCACCAGTGAAGAGATGGGCAAGCACGCTCAGCGCCAGCTCCGCCGTGAGGTGAACGCCATCATGCCGGCAACTCCCTAGTTCATGCACTGGTCAGAGAAGCCAGTCACTTGGAGCCAGGCCAATCATCCTGCCATGATGTCGAATCCTAGAAGTTACGCCTTGGTCCTCGACCCCACCATTGACACCAAGGAGCGAGCTTGTCACTTCTCGCGGGTGCTGATAGATGGTGGCAGCAGCATCAACATTCTCTACCTCGACACCATGCACAAGCTGGGGCTGAAGATAGAAGACCTGCGAGCGAACCGAACGGTCTTCCACGACATCGTGCGTGGGAAGTTCTGCTCCCCTGTCGGCAAGATCACGCTCGACGTCCTCTTCGGTGGACCCGGCCACTTCCGCCGTGAGCCAGTGCTGTTCGAGGTCGTAGACCTCGCGAGCCCCTACCACGCGCTGTTGGGCCGGCCAGCTCTTGTCAGCTTCATGGCGGTCCCCCATTATGCTTACCTCAAGCTCAAGATGCCGGTTCGAAAGGGAATCATCACCATCAAGGGCGACTACAAGATGTTGCTCGAGTGTGCTCGAGACGGCAGCCAGCTGGCCGAGGCCCTGGAGATAGCCAAGGAGAGACGACAACTCGACCAGCCCATGGCCCTTGCTGCCGGCCAGCCGACCGTGCCGGCTCCTCCCTCGCAATCCGTTGGCGAGGCCTCCTTCCAACCGTCCAAAGACACCAAGCAAATCCCGCTCGACCCGGCCAACCTGTTGGAAATATGCCCTAGAGGCAATAATAAATTGGTTATTATCATATTTCCTTGTTCATGATAATCGTATATTATCCATGCTATAATTGTGTTGATCGGAGACTTAGATGCATGTGTGGATACATATACAAAACCATGTCCCTAGTATGCCTCTAATAGACTAGCTTGTTGATCAAAGATGGTTAAGGTTTCCTAACAATGGACATGGGATGTCATTTGATAACGGGATCACATTATTAGGAGAATGGTGTGATGGACAAGACCCAAACTATAAACGTAGCATATGATCTTGTCAGTTTATTGCTACTATTATCTACATGTCAAGTATATGTTCCTATGACCATGAGATCATGCAACTCACGAACACCGAAGGAGTACCTTGTGTGTATCAAACGTCGCAACATAACTGGGTGACTATAAAGGTGCTCTACAGGTATCTCCGAGGCTGTCTGTTGGGTTGGCATGGATCAAGACTGGGATTTGTTACTCCGTGTGACGGAGAGGTATCTTAGGGCCCACTCGGTAATACAACATCAAGATAAGCCTTGCAAGCAATGTGACTAAGGGTTAGCCATGGGATCTTTTATTACGGAATGAGTAAAGAGACTTGCCAGTAACGAGGTTGAACTAGGTATGGAGATACTGACGATTAAATCTCGGGCAAGTAACATACCGAAGAACAAAGGGAACATCATAAGGGATTAACTGAATCCTTGACATAGAGGTTCGACCGATAAAGATCTTCATAGAATATGTAGGAACCAATATGGGCATCCAGGTCCCGCTATTGGTTATTGACCGTAGAGGTGTCTCGGTCATGTCTACATAGTTCTCGAACTCGTAGGGTCTGCACACTTAAGGTTCGGTGATGTTTCGGTAGTATAGAGTTATGTATGGTGGGGACCAAACATTGTGCAGAGTCCTGGATGATATCCCGGATGTCACGAGGTGCTCCGGAATTGTCTAGAGGTAAATATTGATATATAGGAAGTCCTGTTTTGGTCGCCGGAAATTTCGGGCTCATCGGTAATGTACCGGGAGTGCCGGTAGTGTACCGGGGGACCATCGGGAGAGGTATTTCGACCCAAGAGGCTACATGGGCTATGGGAGGAGGTAAACCAGCCCCTGGTGGGATGGCCTAAGCCTCCTCTAAGGGCCCATGCGGCTGTCGTGGTTTGAGAAGGAAAAAATCCAAAGGTGGAGAGGTGGAAAGAGTTTCCAAGTGGAAAGGAGGAATCCTACTCCTAATAGGACTGGAGTAGGACTCCTCCACCTCCAATTTCGACCAAACCTTGAGTGTTTGAGGATGCCTCCTCCCCTCCCTCCCTCCTATATATACTAGAGGATTTAGAGGAAAAAGCTAACCCTAATAGCCACATGCTACCTCTCCTCTAGATCGCAGTTTCTCCTCTAGATCGGTTTTCAGCGGTGTTTAGGCGAAGCCCTGCTGGAATAGCTCCACGACCATCGCCGCAACACCGTCGCGCTACCGGAGAACTCATATAACTCTCCGCTCCCTCTTGCTAGATCAAGAAGGCAGAGATCGTCATCGAGTTGTACGTGTGCTGAACGCGGAGGTGTCGTCCGTTCGGCGCTAGATCGGAAGGACCGTGATCAAGATCGCGAGACGGATCGTGATGAGATCGCGGGATGGATCGTGATGAGTTTGTGGGACGGATCATGATTGGATCGCGGGACGGATCATGATGAGATCGTGGGATGCTCGGCGATTTGGATCGTGAAGACGTTCGACTACACCAACCGCGTTTCTTAACGCTTCCCGTTTAGCGATCTACTAGGGTATGTAGATCCATTATCCCTCTCGTAGATGCTCATCGCCAAGGATAGATCTTGCGTGTGTGTAGGAATTCTTTTCTTTCCCATGCAGCGTTCCCCAACAGTGGCATCATGAGCTAGGTCTATGTGTAGATGAGATCTTGAGTAGAACACAAAGAGTTTGTGGGCGTTGATGCTTAGATTGCTTCCTCCCTTGGTCGTGTTTTGGTTCAGCGGTATTGTGGGATGAAGCGGCCCGGACCAACATTACTTGTATGCTTACGAGAGACCGGTTCCCTCAACTGCAACTTGTTGCATAGATGGCTGGCGGGTGCCAGTTTCTCCTACTTTAGTTGGATCGGATTCGACAAAGGCGGTCCTTGAGAAGGTTGAAAAGAAACTAATGTATCACCGTTGTGGTTTATGCGTAGGTGAGAATTGTTCTTGCTAGATACCTATAGCAGCCACATAAAACATGCAACAACAATTAGAGGACGTTTAACTTGTTTTTGCAGGGTATGTTGTGATGTGATATGGCCAATTACATGATGTGATATATGTGATGTATGAGATGATCATGTGTTGTATAGAATATCACGACTTGCATGTCGATGAGTACGGCAACCGACAGGAGTCATAGGGTTGTCTTTAATTATTGTATGACCTACGTGTCAATCATTAAGCGCTATGTAATGCTTTACTTTATCGCTAAACGGTAGCAATAGTAGTACAAGCATGATGGGCGCGACAACCCCGATGGCGACACGTTGATGGAGATCAAGATGATGGAGATCATGGTGTCATGTCGGTGACGATAGAGATAATGCCGGTGCTTTCAAGATGGAGATTAAAAGCACAAGTTCATGGCCATATCATGTCACTTATGATTTGCATGTGATGTTAATCCTTTTATGCACCTTGTTTTGCTTAGGACGGCGGTAGCATTATAAGGTGATCCCTCACTTAAATTTCAAGATGAATTGTGTTCTCCCCGAGTGTGCACCGCTGTGAAAGTTCGTCGTGTTGAGACACCACGTGATGATCGGGTGTGATAGACTCTACGTTCACATACAACAGGTGCAAGCCAGTGTTGCACATGTAGAACACTCGGGTTAAACTTGACGAGCCTAGCATGCATGTACTGACATGGCCTCGGAACACAAGAGACCGAAAAGTCAAACATGAGTCATATAGTAGATATGATCAACATGATGATGTTCACCATTGAAACCACCTCAACTCACGTGATGATCGGACTTGAGTTGGTGAATTTGGATCATGTATCACTCGAATGACCAGAGGGATGTCAATTTAGGTGGGAGTTCTTAAGTAATATGATTAATTGAACTCATTATCATGAACATAGTGAGTAGTGTGTTTGCAAACTGTGTTGTAGATTACTAGCTCACGCTGTAGCTCCCTTGAATTTTTATATGTTCCTAGAGAAATAGAGTTGAAAGATGATGGTAGCAATATTGCGGACTGGCTCCGTGATCTAAGGATTGTCCTCATTGCTGCACAAAAGGCTTATGTCCTTAATGCACCGCTCGGTGCGCCAACCCCTCTAGCGTCGATTGTAGATGTTGTGAACATCTGACACGCATGTTCTGATAACTACTTGATAGTTTAGTGCGTCATGCATTATGTCTTAGAATTAAGGCTCCAAAACATTTTGAACGTCACGGAACATATGAGATGTTCTAAGAGCTGAAATTAGGATCTCAGGCTCATGCCCGTGTTGTGAGATATGAGATCTCCAACAAGATTCTTTGCCTGTAATATGAAAGAGAATAGCTCAATCGTTGAGCATGTTCTCAAATTGTCTGGGTGCTACAATCACTTGAATCGAGTGGGAGTTGATCTTCCAGATAAGATAGTGATTGATATAGTTCTCCAAGTCACTGTCACTAAGCTACTAGAACTTGGTGATGAACTATAAAATGCCAGGGATAGAAATAATGATCCCTGATCTGTTCGCGATGTTTGACACCGCGAAGGTAGAAATCAAGAAGGGGCGTCAAGTGTTGATGGTTAGTCAAACCACTAGTTTCGAGAAGGGCAGGAGCAAGGAGGGAAACTTCATGGATAGCAAGTCAGTTGTTGCTCCAGTGAAGCAACCCAAAGTTGAACCCAAACCCGAGACTAAGTGCTTCGATTATGAGGAGAGCGGTCGCTGAAGCGGAACGACCCTAGATACTTGGTAGATAAGAAGGCTGGCAACATCGACAGAGGTATATTTGATATACTTGTTATTGATGTGTAGCTTGCTAGTACTCCTAGTAGCACCTGGGTATTGGATATCGGTTCAGTTGCTAAATGTTAGTAACTCAAAATAAAAGCTACGGAATAAACGGAGCACTAGCTAAGGGTGAGGTGTCGATGTGTGTTGGAAATGTTTTCCAAGGTTGATGTGATCAACATCACATGCTCTCTTTACCTTCGGGATTAGTGACGAACCTAAATAAATGTTATTTGGTGTTTTGCATTGAGCATGAATGTGATTAGATCGTGTTTGTTGCAACACGGTTATTCATTTAAGTTAGAGAATAATGGTTATTCTGTTTACATGAATAATACCTTCAATGGTCATGCACCCAGTGAGAATGGTTTGTTGAATCTTGATCGTAGTAATACACATGTTCATAACATTGATGCCAAAAGATACAAAGTTAATAATTATAGTACCACATACTTGTGGCACTACCGCTAAATGTCATATTGGTATAAAGCGCATGAAGAAACTCCATGCTGATGGATCTTTGGACTCATTCGATTTCGAATCGGTTGAGACATGCAAACCATGCCTCTTGGGCAAGATGACTAAGGACCCCATTTTCTGGTTTGATGGAGCGGGCAAGTGATTTATTGGAAATGATACATGTTGATGTATGCAATCCAATGAGTCTTGTAGCATGCGGTGGATATCGTTATTTTCTTACCTTCACTGATGATTTGAGTAGATAATAGTTTATATTTACTTAATGAAATGCAAGTCTGAATCATTTGAAAAAGTTCAAGCAAATTCAGAGTGAAGTTTAAGATCATCGTGACAAGAAGATAAAATGTCCGCGATATGATCGTGGAGGTGAATATCTGAGTTACGAGTTTGGTATACAACTTAAGACAATGTGAAAGTTGTTTCACAAACTCATGCCACCTGGAACACCATAGTGTGATGGTGTGTCCGAACGTCATAGTCGTGCTCTATTGGATATGGTGCGAATTATGATGTCTCTTATCCTTTTACCACTATCGTTTTGGGGTTATGCATTAGAGACAACTACATTCACTTTAGATAGGGCACCATCTAAATCCGTTGAGATGACACTGTGTGAATTATTGTTTGATAGAAACCTAAGCTGTCATTTCTTAATGTTTGGGGCTGCAACACTTATGTGAAAAAATGTTTTCACCTAATGAGCTCGAACCCAAAGCAGACAAATGCATCTTCATAGAATACCCTAAAGGCAGTTGGGTAAACCTTCTATCTCAGATCCAAGCATAAAAAGTTTGTTGCTAAAACTAGGTCCTTTCTCGAGAAAGAGTTTCTCTCAAAAGAATTGAGTGGGAGGAAGATAGAAATTGATGAGGTTGTTGAACCTTTGTTCAACCAGAGAGTAACGCAGCGCAGGAATTTGTTTCTGTGAAGCCTATGTTAGTTGAAGAGGAAGTTAATGATGATGATCATGAAGCTTCAAATCAAGTTACTATCGAACCTCGTAGGGATGTGTACTGCTCCTGAGCGGTACGACAACCCTGTCTTGGAGGTCATGTTGTTGGACAACGATGAACCTACGAGCTGTGGAGAAGCGATGATGGGCCCAGATTCTGACAAATGGTTAGAGTCCATGAAATCCGAGAAAGGATCCATGTATGAAAATGAAGTATAGACATTGGTAGACTTGCTCGTTGGACGGCAGGTCGTTGAGTACAAATGGACCTTTAAGATGAAGACAGACGCTGATGGTGAATTTCACCATTTATAAAGCTCGACTTGTCGCAAAGAAGTTTCCTCCAAGTTCAAGGAGTTGACTACAATGAGACTTTCTCACTCGTAGCGATGCTAAAGTCTGTTGGAATTATGTTAACAGTTGCTGCATTTTTCAATTATGAAATCTGGCAGATGGATGTTAAAACATCGTTTCCTTATTTAAGGAAAGGTTGTATGAGATACAGCCAGAAGGTTTTGTCAGTCCTAAGGATGCCAAAAGGTGTGCAAGCTTCAGTGATTCTTCTATGAACTGAGGCAAGCATCTCGGAATTGGAATATACACTTTGATGAGGTGATCAAAGTTTTTGAGTCTATACAAAGTTTACGAGAAACTTGTATTTACAATAAAGTGAGTGGGAGCACTATAGAATTTCTGATAAGTATATGTGGATGACATATTGTTGATCGGAAATGATGTAGAATTTCTGGAAAGCATAAACAATTGTTTGAAAAGAGTTTTTCAAAGGAAGACCTGGATTAAGCTACCTAATTGTTGAGCATCAAGATCTATAGATATAGATCAAGATGCTTGATGAGACTTTCAATGAGTACATACCTTGACAATATTTTGAAAGAGTTCAAAATGGATCAATCAGAGAAAGAGTTCTCGCCTGATTTGCGAGGTGTGAAGTTGAGTGACACTCAAAGCTTGACAACGGCAGAAGAAAGAGAAAGGACGAATGTCGTCCCCTATGCCTTAGCCATAGGCTCTGTATAGTATGCCATGCTATGTACCGCACCTGTGTGTGCCTTGCCATGAGTCCTTCAAGGGGTACAAGAGTGATCCAGAAGTGGATGACTGGACAACGATCAATATTATCCTTAGTGACTAAAAGACTAAGGAAATGTTTCTCGATTATGGAGGTGATAAAGGGTTCATCGTAAAGAGTTACGTCGATGCAAGCTTTAACACTAATCCGGATGACTCTTAGTAGCAATCCGGATACGTATAGTGGAGTAGCCATTTGAAATAGTACCAAGTGGAGCGTGGTAGCAGTGTTTACAGTTTGACATAGAGTTTTTCAAAGTACATATGGTTATGAATGTCGCAGACCCGTTGACTATAAGACCTCTCTCACATACAAAGCATGATCGAGCCCTAGAACTCATTGGGTGTTAGATTCGTAAACAGCGAAACAATGGTGATGTGAACTAGATTATTGACTCTATTGCAAGTGGGAGCCTGTTGGAAATATGCCCTAGAGGCAATAATAAATTGGTTATTATCATATTTCCTTGTTCATGATAATCGTTTATTATCCATGCTATAATTGTGTTGATTGGAGACTTAGATGCATGTGTGGATACATAGACAAAACCATGTCCCTAGTGTGCCTCTAATAGACTAGCTCATTGATCAAAGATGGTCAAGGTTTCCTAGCCATGGACATGGGATGTCATTTGATAACGGGATCACATCATTAGGAGAATGGTGTGATGGACATGACCCAAACTATAAACGTAGCATATGACCATGTCAGTTTATTGCTACTATTATCTGCATGTCAAGTATATGTTCCTATGACCATGAGATCATGCAACTCACGGACACCGGAGGAGTACCTTGTGTGTATCAAATGCCGCAACGTAACTGGGTGACTATAAAGGTGCTCTACAGGTATCTCCAAGGGTGTCTGTTGGGTTGGCATGGATCAAGACTGGGATTTGTTACTCTGTGTGACGGAGAGGTATCTCAGGGCCCACTCGGTAATACAACATCACGATAAGCCTTGCAAGCAATGTGACTAAGTGTTAGTCATGGGATCTTGTATTACAGAATGAGTAAAGAGACTTGCCAGTAACGAGGTTGAACTAGGTATGGAGATACCCGATGATTAAATCTCGGGCAAGTAACATACCGAAGAACAAAGGGAACATCATAAGGGATTAACTGAATCCTTGACATAGAGGTTCGACCGATAAAGATCTTCGTAGAATATGTAGGAACCAATATGGGCATCCAAATCCTGCTATTGGTTATTGACCGTAGAGGTGTCTCGGTCATGTCTACATAGTTCTCGAACCCGCAGGGTCTGCACACTTAAGGTTCGGTGATGTTTCGGTAGTATAGAGTTATGTATGGTGGTGACCGAACATTGTTCGGATTCCCGTATGAGATCCCAGACATCACAAGGTGCTCCGGAATGGTCCGGAGGTAAATATTGATATATAGGAAGTCCTGTTTTGGTTGCCGGAAAGTTTTGGGCTCATCGGTAATGTACCGGGAGTGCCAGTAGTGTACCGGGGGACCATCGGGAGAGGTATTTCGACCCAAGAGGCTACATGGGCTGTGGGAGGAGTTAAACAAACCCCTGGTGGGCTGGCCGAAGCCTCCTCTAAGGGCCCATGTGGCTGGAGTGGTTTGAGAAGGAAAAAATCCAAAGGTGGAGAGGTGGAAAGAGTTTCCAAGTGGAAAGGAGGAATCCTACTCCGAATAGGATTGGAGTAGGACTCCTCCACCTCCAATTTCGACCAAACCTTGAGGGTTTGAGGCTGCCTCCTCCCCTCCCTCCCTCCTATATATACTAGAGGATTTATAGGAAAAAGCTAACCCTAATAGCCACATGCTACCTCTCCTCTAGATCGCAGTTTCTCCTCTAGATCGGTTTTCAACGGTGCTTAGGCGAAGCCCTGCTGGAATAGCTCCACCACCATCGCCGCAACGCTGTCGCACTGCTGGAGAACTCATCTACCTCTCCGCTCCCTCTTGCTGGATCAATAAGGCGGAGATCGTCATCGATTTGTACGTGTGCTGAATGCGGAGGTGCCGTCCGTTCGGCGCTAGATCGGAAGGACCGTGATCAAGATTGCGAGACGGATCATGATGAGATCGCGGGACGGATTGTGATGAGTTCGTGGGACGGATCGTGATTGTATCGCGGGACGGATCATGATGAGATCGCGGGATGCTCGACGATTTGTATCGCGAAGACGTTCAACACACCAACTGTGTTTCTTAACGCTTCCCGCTTAGCGATCTACAAGGGTATGTAGATCCACTCTCCCTCTCGTAGATGCTCATCACCATGGATAGATCTTGCGTGTGCGTAGGAATTTTTTGTTTCCCATGCAACGTTCCCCAACACAACCCGGCTCAGTGCGTCACCATCGGCTCCCGCCTCAACAGCAAATAGGAAGGCGAGCTCGTCGACTTCCTCCGTGAGAATCAAGACATCTTTGCATGGTCCCCCAAGGACATATCGGGTATTCCGAGGAAGTTCGCCGAGCACAAACTCCATGTCTAGCCGGACGTCAAGCCGGTCAAGCAACCCCTGCGCCGGTTCTTTGAGGAGAAGCGGCATACTATAGGCGAAGAGATCGCCCGACTGCTCGCAGACGGGGTCATCATGGAGGTGTTCGACCCAGACTGGCTGGCCAACCCAGTCCTGATGCTAAAGAAGAACAAGACCTGGCGCATGTGCATCGACTACACTAGCCTGAACAAGGCATGTCCCAAGGACCCATTCGCCCTGCCGCGGATTGATCAAGTCATCGACTTCACGGCCGGCTGCGACTTGTTGTCCTTCCTGGACGCCTACTTAGGCTACCACCAGATCAAGCTGGATCCGGAAGACCGGCTCAAGACCTCCTTCATCACGCCCTTTGGGGCCTACTGCTACATCACCATGTTCTTCGGCCTGAAGAACGCAGGCGCCACCTTGCAACGGTGCATGGAGAAGTGCCTCCTGCCTCAGATAGGCAGGAACATCCATGTCTACGTCGACGACATCGTCGTCAAAACCAAGAAGCACTTCGGCCTCCTTGACGACCTCCGGGAGACCTTCACGAACTTGCGCGAGTACAAGATCAAGCTCAACCCGGAGAAGTGTGTCTTCGGTGTCCCCGCCGGCCAACTCTTGGGTTTCTTCATGTCCGCTCGTGGCATCGAAGCTAACCCCCAGAAGATCAGCGTGATCGAGCGCATGCCAAAGCCGACCCGGCTCCGCGACGTCCAGAAGTTCACCGGCTGCCTTGCCTCGCTCAGCCGGCTGGGGGAGAAGGCCCTGCCCCTCTACAGGCTCCTTCGCAAGACGGCTCTAATCGAGCCGGATCAAACCAAGAGGCCAGGTGTCTTCGACTGGCCTGACGAGGCGGACGAGGCCTTCCGCGGCCTCAAGAAGGCTCTCACCCACGCGCCCATCCTGGTCGCGCCGGCTGAGAAGGAACCGCTTCTCGCCTACATCACGGCGACCACCCGCGTCATCAGCGTCGTCCTGGTGGGAGAGCGACCGGAGGAGGGCAAGTCCCTACCAGTCCAACGACCCGTCTACTACCTCAGCGAGGTCCTCTCCGCGTCCAAGCAAAACTACCCTCACTACTAGAAGATGTATTATGGCATATACTTTGCCACCAAGAAGGTCAAGCAGTACTTCCAGGAGCATTCCATTACCGTGGTGAGCACGACCCCGCTCGACGAGATCATGAGCGACCGGGACTCCACCGGCCGGATCGCCAAGTGGGTCATCGCCCTTGCCGATCATGAGATCCGGTACGAGCCAAGAGCCGCCATCAAGTCATAGGCGTTGGCGGACTTCCTCGTCGACTAGGCGGAGACGGAGTTCGTTCCGCCTCCCCCAGTCTCCACGCATTGGCGCATGCACTTCGACGGCTCAAAAATGAGGACCGACCTGGGTGTCGGCATAGTCCTCTCCTCCCCGAAAGGTGATCAGCTCAAATACGCCCTCTAGATCCACTTGGGCGCCTCCAACAACGTGGCCGAATACGAGGCCATCGTCCATGGCCTCCGGCTCACCAAGGAGATCGACATCAGGCGCATCCTCTGCTTCGGCGATTCCGACCTCGTGGTGCAGCAAGTCTCCGGCGAATGGGACGCCAGGGATGCCAACATGGCCAGCTACCACTTCCTCGTGCAATAGCTCACCGTCTCCTTCGAGGGTTGTGAGTTTCATCATGTCCCACGGGCGGATAACGAGGCGGCGGATGCGTTGGCAAAGATCGGCTCCACCCGACAAGCCATCCCAGCTGGCGTCTCCCTCGAACGGCTGCTCAAGCCGTCGATCAAGCCTTCCCCAGAGTCGGAGTCAATCTCCGTGCCAGCGAGCGTCGCCGGCCCATCAACGTCCCCGGCCGCCTCGCCGGCACCTTCACCACCGGCTCCCGAACCATCGGTCGTCGAGCCGGCTCCGATCGAGCTGGCGGTGTCCGAGGCAGCCAGCTCCGATGGCATGGCCGTCATGATGATCATCGACTAGCCAGCCCCGAGGGGCGGCGAGCCGGACCCGGGGGCTGACCAACCAGCCTTGGGGGCTCTCGAGCCGATCCCGGGGGCTGGCGAGTCGGTCCCGGGGACTGATCAACCAGTCCCGGGGGCTCCTGAGTCAGCCACCGTCTCGGCTCCCTCATGGGCCCAGCCCATCCTAGCGTTTCTTTTGCGGGGCAAGCTGCCTCCGGACGAGGCTCTAGCAAGGAAAATCCAGTGTCGGGCCACGGCCTACGGCATCATCAACAACGAGCTCGTCCACCGCAGCACCACCGACGTCTTCCAGCAATGCGTCAAGCCAGAAAAGGGTCTAGAGATCCTCCTCGACATTCACCAGGGCGAGTGCAGGCATCATGCCGCCTCCCGGACCCTAGTGTCCAAGGCCTTCCGCCATGGCTTCTTCTGGCTGACGGGTCTCGAGGCGGCCAAGAAGTTGGTCGATGAGTGCGAGGGCTGCCAACACTTCAACATGCAAAGCCACCTGCCGGCAACGACCCTCCAAACCATCCCCCTCTTGTGGCCTTTCGCCGTTTGGGGGATGGACATGGTGGGCCCATTCAAGACCGCTCGAGGTGGCATGACGCACTTGCTGGTGGCTGTCGACAAATTCACCAAGTGGATCAAGGCACGACCAATCAAGAAGATGGACGGCCCCACGGTCGTCCGGTTCATCGACGACATCACGGTGCACTACGGCGTTCCCCACAGCATCATCATTGACAATGGCACGAACTTCACCAAGGGCACACTCGCGCGCTTCTGCTCCAAGCAAGGGACCTGGCTCGACCTAGCCTCTGTCGCTCATCCGCAGTCAAACGACCAGGTCGAGAGGGCGAACGGCCTCATCGTGTGTGGCATCAAGCCCCGGCTCGTGACGCCGCTGGTAAGGTCGGCCGGCTGTTGGATCGACGAGATGCCGGCCGTCCTTTGGAGTCTCAGGACCACCTCGAACCGGTCAACCGACTACACTCCCTTATTCCTTGTGTATGGGTCTGAGGCGATCATCCCCACTGACATCGAGTTCGATTCGCCTTGAGTCGCCCTATACACGGAGAAGGACGCAAAGGAGGCAAGAGAAGATGGCGTCGACCTACTCAAGGAAGCTCGCGAACTTGCCTTGAGCCGGACCGCGATCTACCAACAGAAGCTCCGGCACTACCATAGCAAGCGGATCCGGCCGCTCTCTTTCCGCGAGGGGGACCTGGTCCTCAGGCGGATCCAACGAACCACCGGACAGCACAAGCTGTCCTCCCCATGGGAGGTCCCATTCATCATCAGCAAAGCGCTACACAACAACGTATACTACCCGATAGACGCCCAGAAGCCGCAAAAGCGCAAAAGAGATGCCTCCGGTGAAGAGACGAAGCGCCCATGGAACGCGGCCCTTCTGCGTCCGTTTTACTGCCGAAGGAACCAATGTATGTATGTATCCCCACCCTTTTGGGCTTACGAATGCAATGGGCGCCCCAAGCCGGCTCTTGGGGTGCGCCCCGTTTCGTTTCCCGCAAAAGTGTTCCTCACTCCCCGGCTCCCCGGCCCGGGGGCTAGCCGACTAGGCCTAGAAACGCCTCTCCAAAAAATGGCTAAGTAATGTGAGCCGGCCAAACTTCCCCACCCTTACCAGCTACAAAACCGGCTCCCGGCTGTCTGGCTGACGGGGCCTTGGGGTGGCAAGGTTTGGCTCACACGAAAGGTCAAAACAAAGGGAGACCCCTTCTAGGCCCAGTCGGACCCTCGCCGCGTCTCTACCACTCTACTTATCTCGAAAAACCCTCACGATTCCTAAGTTTTGAATCGGCTCCCTTGAGGCGGACGCCCCGACCCAGCTACAGACCGGTTCCCGGCTGTCGGGCTGGCGGGGCCAAAACTAAAGGGGAAAAGGAGTAGAAACGAAAAGAGTCAAGGCGTGCAAAAAAGGATAAGGACGAGGCGGCATGAGTCACAAGGCAAACACGACAAGCTATTCTTGGCATAAATATTAGGGCAAAAGTGGCCCACGACCGACATTCAGTTCATTACACAAACACCCCCAGTGGGTGGATTCAAATTGTACATGCAGGGAGAAAAAAGAGAAAGATAAAAAAGATGACTGGGGGTTGAGGCCACCGACGCGTCGCCAGCCGGCATGCCCCCAGCCGGAACATCGAGGGGCAGCTCGGTCCTCGCCTCAGAGGTGGTCGTGGCCTTCGGGTCGGACTCCTTGGCCTTTGAGGCAGGCTCCTCGGTCTCGGTTATCTCGCCGCTCGAGTCGGTGCTCTCATTGGCAACTTCATCATCATCCGGGCCCTGAGGGATGCCGAAGGAGTCCTCGGGCAGCGACTCACCATCCTCGCCAAGGGCAGGCAGGAACTCGTCCGCGTCGACGTACGACGCGATCTCGTTGGCCCGTTAGAAAAGGGCCGGCTCACGGGCCTCCTGCTCTACGGCCGGCACGTCCCGCATGGTCGCCAGCCAGCCCAGGTCCATGCCATGATACCAAGACGTGACGAACCGGAGCGCCATCTGTGCCCCGGCTCGGGTAGCCGATGCCTTCCAGGCTTCGAGGTGGGGGACGGCGTGCTCCATCCACTGAGCCATGCGGTGCGTCGGAGCTTCCCCGCGGCCCGGCCATAGCATGGCGACGACCTCCTTGCTGGCGGTCTTGAGCTGCTCCACGCTCCGCTCGAGATGGGTCATCCGCATCTCGACGGCGAGCCCGATCTCGTCCATGTCCCACGCGGCATGCTCCTCGATGGAGCGACCGCACTCCCGAAGGTACTCCTGGTGCTCCTCAATGGCGCGCGCAGCGCGGCGATGAGTTTCCGAGAAGCGACCTGGAAGGAAGAAGAAGAGAAGGAAAGAAAAGCAAGTTGAAACACGAGAAACGGCAAAGGGAAAAGCAACCGGCTAAGGAAGAGAAAGACTGGCACCTACCTTCGACCGCGTCGTCCACCGCTAGGGCGAATTGGAGCGCCGCCTTGTGCTCTGACGCCAGGGCCGCCTCCAAGGTGGCGAGGGAACCCTTGACCTCCTCGAGCGTCCTCTCAAGGTGGGTTACCTTGCCTTGAAGGGCGGCGGTCCTCAGGGCGTCGTCAGCTGCCTCCTTGATGGCCGCCTCCCGGGCCGCCACCTCCTTCGCCGCCTCGGCCTTGAGCTGGTCCCGGGCCGCCTTCCCATAGACCAGTAGCGCGGCCAGCCGGTCTGTCTCCGGCGTGACCGCTTGGACGTCCCGTGCCAGCCGGTCCTGTTCGGGGACAAGCCCAGTCTTCTCCCCCCGAAGGGTGGCTAGCTCACCTGCAAGACACAACCAACGTCAGGCGGCTCCCAGGGGCTACGTACCCCTCCTACGAAGTGCAACCTACCTTGCACGCGTGCCAGCTCCTTCTCCAGGCGGTAGAAGCCATATGTGCCGCGGTCGTGGATGGCGACCGCTTCCACGAATAGCTTCTGCCGCAGGGAGGTTCCCTCCTGTCGCAAAAAAGGCAAAGGTCAAGACATGCTCAAAAGAGATCCGGCTCGGCTGCTCATCAGTGCCCCCACTGAAAACTCTAAGGAAAAGTGCCGGCTTACCTCCGCACGCTGAAGGGCGGCGTCCGCCGCCTCCACAAACCGGGCTAGCTCCTGCCGGCACCGGTCTAGGACACTTCCTAAGTCCGCGAAGGAAGGGACCGGGCCGCTTGCCTGGGGGGCCGGCAGGGCCGGTGCGCTCGTCAGCGCTTCCCAGTCCCGGACAACCTCCTGCATCGAGTGCAGGGTCCTCCGGGCCCGGCCGTCGCTGCCGCCCGGGCTCGTCGCGGCTCTAGTCGCCGGGGGCGAGTTGATGATGGCAAGGGGCCGGGAGTCGCTTCCCACTGCCCCCCGCCCAGTGCCATCGCCGGCTCCTCTCCCGGCCGCTCCGACGCGTTAGTCATGCCGGAAGGCACCTCCACCTCCATGGCCGCCGCCTCCGCCGCCGCCTCTGGGGCCACCGGGACCTCCGTCACCTCGACCCGGGCCGACTCGGCCATAGGCAGGGTCACCTCCGGCACCTCAGGCCGGGTCGCCTCAGGAGCCGTCTCCCTCATCGCCTCCCTCGCCTGGGCCATCTCTTGCATGGGCGGAGGCGTCGCGGGTCCATAGCCGCCCCTCACGGCTTCCTCGACGGAGACCTCGACATGCGGGTTGACTCCGCTTCCGAGTCCGAAGCCCGTGGAGGCTCTATCGACCCCCTCCGTCGCTGGCTGCTCGAGGTCCCGGAGTGCACGGCCCCTCCTCGCGTCCCGGACCTGGAGGCTCGCAGCTTCGCGAGCCTCCTCTTCTCCTCCCGCTGGGTGGCCGCGTGCTCGCGGGCCAGCCGGCGGGCGGCATCCGTCGGCTCCCTCGCCGGCTCCTCCTCGTGGAGCTCGATGGGATCGCTGCAACGCCCAAGGACCAGTCATTGACCGGCTCGCGAGGCGAAAGCAAGAAACTTACATGAAATAAAAACTTACCCGATGACAAGGGGCAAGGCCTGCTTGGCGCATGACGGCAGCTTCCGTGCGGCCACCTTCACCCGCTTCAAGTCGGGCGGCGGAGCCGCCGGCCCTCCCTGAGCCGGCCTCTTCCCCCGGCCGGCCGCTCCGGCCGCCGGGGCTTGAGCCGGACGCTCCTCGCTCCTCCAGCCCTGGCGTGCTGAAGGAGGAGGCTCGTTCAGAATCATCAAGGCGTCATCATCGTCATCGTCATCCGTCCAATCCTTGATCGAGGGGGCATGAGGGAACTCACCCGCTCGCTCCTCCGGCTCCACCAGGAGCGCCCGCTCGCGGGTCCGCCGGCTCGTCGGATCCTCCCAAGGAGTCCACTCCTTCCTCCGGGGGCCTCTCGTCTGGTAGTCTTCAGAGTCGGAGTTTTCATGCTCCGCCTCGAAGATCTACGTATGTAGGCCGTCCGGCGTGTTCTGTCGCACCAGCAGCTGCGGTCAGCACATCAAAGTAAGTTCTCCAGCCGGCTGCCGGCTGGGGAATATCAAGCAAAAAAGAACCGCCTCAACGAAAAACTTACCAGGGAAGGCCGGTTGATGCGGTCGTACGGCTCCATGCCGAAGGACCACGAGGCGGGCTTCACCTTGAACATCGTGAGGGCGTTCACCCGCTTCGGCACCTGAGCCTGTGTCAGCTCGACGGTGGAAAGCCGGCAAGGGTCATGCCGGCCGGACATGTCACAAATCCGGTGTGGCCTCATCTGGAGGGGCGACACCCGACGCGAGATAAAGGTCACCACCAGGTCGGCGGCGACCAGCCCCTCGGAGCTCTTCAGTTGCGTGAGCTGGGCAAGCTCGTCCAAGGCCACGCCGCGTGGGGCAGACCCCATCCAGTTCTGCTGGGAGGACTGCCTGTCCTCAAACAGCGGCAGCCGGATGTAATCCATCCTCGGGCCGGCGTTATTCACGTAGAAGAACGTACGGTGCCACCCCTTGACGGAGTCGATAAGGGAAAGAGGAGGAAAGCGAGCATATATCTCATCATGTAATTGGCCAAATCACATCACAACATACCCTGCAAAAACAAGTTAGACGTCCTCTAATTGTTGTTGCATGTTTTACGTGGCTGCTACGGGTATCTAGCAAGAACGATTCTCACCTACGCATGAACCACAACAGTGATACATAGATTGCTTTTCAACCTTCTCAAGGACCACCTTTGTCGGATCCGATCCAACTAAAGTGAGAGAAACTATCACCCGCAAGCCATCTAAGCAAAAAGTTGCGTCGAGGGAACCGGTCTCTCGTAAGCGTACGAGTAATGTTGGTCCGGGCCGCTTCATCTCACAATCCCGCTGAACCAAAATCCGACCAAGGGAGGAAGCAATCTAAGCATCAACGCCCACAAACCTTTTGTGTTCTACTCGAGATCTCATCGAACCATCAACCTAGCTCATGATGCCACTGTTGGGGAACGTCGCATGGGAAACAAAATTTTTCCTACGCACACGCAAACCTATCCATGGTGATGAGCATCTACGAGAGGGAGAGTGGATCTACGTACCCTTGTAGATCGCTAAGCGGGAAGCATTGAGAAACGCGGTTGGTGTAGTCGAACTTCTTCGCGATCCAAATCGCCGAGCGTCCCGCGATCCAATCACGAACCATCCCGCGAACCAATCACGAACCGTCCCGCGATCCAATCACGAACCGTCCCGCGATCCAATCACGAACCGTCCCGCGATCTCGTCACGATCCGTCCCGCGATCCAATCACGAACGTCTCATGGCCTTGATCACAATCCTTCCGATCTAGTACCGAACGGACGACACCTCCGCGTTCAGCACACGTGCAACTTGATGACGATCTCTACCGTCTTGATCCAGCAAGAGGAGGTGGAGAGGAGAGAGAGTTCACCAGCAGCGTGACGGTGCTCCGGTAATGGTGGTGGAGCAATTCCGGCAGGGCTTCGCCTAAGCGCTGCAGAAAACCGATCTAGAGGAGAAACTATGCACCGGTGGAACGGGTAGCACGTGGCTGGAATTTCTGTCCAAAAACCACCCAATCCACTAGTATATATAGGAGGAGAGGAGAGGAGAGGCAGCCAAGGCCTTTGGGTCGGCCGAAATAGGAGGTGGGAAGCAATCCTACTTCACCTCCAATCCTAGTTGGAGTAGGATTGCCTCCTATTGGCTGATTTTCCACTTTTTGCTTTAGGACTTTCTCTCCTGCGCCATGGGCCTTTGTGGCTGTTTTCCCAGCCCACTAAGGGCTGGTTAACACTCTCCCACAGCCCATGGACCTCTTGGGGTCGAAATACCCCTCCCGGAGGCCTCCCGGTACACTACCGATGAGCCCGAAACTTTTCCGGAAACCAAACTGGGACTTCCTATATATGAATCTTTACCTCCGGACCATTCCGGAGATCCTCGTGATGTCCGGGATCTCATCTGGGACTCCGAACAAACTTCGTTCACCACCATACATAACTCTACACTATCGAAACGTCACCGAACCTTAAGTGTGCAGACCCTGCGGGTTCGAGAACTATGTAGACATGACCGAGACACCTCTACGGTCAATAACCAATGGCGGGAACTGGACGTCCACATTGGTTCCTACATATTCTACGAAGATCTTTATCGGTCGAACCTCTATGTCAAGGATTCAGTTAACCCGTATAACGTTCCCTTTGTTCTTCGGTATGTTACTTGCCCGAGATTCGATCGTCGGTATCTCCATACCTAGGTCAACCTCGTTACCGGCAAGTCTCTTTACTCGTTCCGTAATACAAGATCCCGCAACTAACAATTAGTCACATTGCTTGCAAGGCTCATTGTGATGTTGTATTACCGAGTGGGCCCTGAGATACCTCTCCGTCACACAGTGTAACAAATCCCAGTCTCGATCCATGCCAACTCAACAGACACCATCGGAGATACCTGTAGAGCACCTTTATAGTCACCCAGTTACGTTGCGACGTTTGATACACACAAGGCACTCCTCCGATATCTGTGAGTTGCATGATCTCATGGTCATAGGAACACATACTTGACATGCGGAAAACAGTAGCAATAAACTGACACGATCATATGCTACGTTTGCAGTTTGGGTCTTGTCCATCACATCATTCTCCTAATGATGTGACCCCGTTATCAAATGACATCTCATGTCCATGGCTAGGAAACCTTAACCATCTTTTGATCAGCGAGCTAGTCTATTAGAGGCATACTAGGGACATGGTTTTGTCTATGTATCCACACATGCATCTAAGTCTCCGATCAATACAATTGTAGCATGGATAATAAACGATTATCATGAACAAGGAAATATGATAATAACTAATTTATTATTGCCTCTAGGGCATATTTCCAACACCCCCTTGAATCAAGAGGATGGTACTAAGTACAGGAGTCTAGTTGGTGCTCTTCAATATTTGACTCTCACCAGGCCTGACATTTCTTTTGCAGTTAATAAGATATATCAGTTTCTTCATGCACCAACTACACCTCATTGGACTGTTGCTAAACGCATACTAAGATATGTCAGACATAGCTTGAGCACCGGGTTAACCTTTAGTAAATCATCATCCACCTTAGTCAGTGCATTCTCTGATTCTGACTGGACAAGTTGCTTAGATGACAGAAAGTCTATAGGTGGCTTTGCCATTTTCTTTTGTCCCAATTTAATTTCCTAGTGTGCAAAGAAATAGGCGACGGTCTCAAGGTAAAGCATTGAAGCAGAATATAAGGCACTTGCAAATGCAACAACAAAAATTATCTGGGTAAAGTCAATGCTTAAGGAGCTTGGAATATGTCGCACACAAATTCCTTGTCTGTGGTGTGATAATCTTGGTGACACGTATTTGTCTGCTAATCCTATCTTTCATGCTAGAACCAAACACATTGAGATTGACTATCATTTTATGAGAGAAAGGGTTGCTAGAAGGAGTTGGGAATTCGTTTTGTTCACTCCAAGGATCAAGTTGCAGATGGCTTTACAAAGGCTTTGTCCACAAGACCATTTGAAGAGTTCAAGCGTAATTTTAACTTGCGCAATTCGGATTAAGGAAGGATGCTAAACAGTTTGGTCTTGTCACGTATAGTAGCTTAAACTGGTAGGAGTAGTTTGAGATATTTCCGTTGAATCTCTCTATCTCTCTTTTATCTCTACTCCCGTGTATATCTCTCCCTCTATATCTCTCCCTCTTGATGCCTTGAGGCTTACTCCTGTAATCCTTATCGATCCTTGAATATATACTGATGCGGGCTCTCTCTAAGGGTTGAGACGCTTAAGCCATTGTTAACAGGAAAAAAGGTAGGCGTAGGCGAGACGGTTGGCCTTCACCGAGAGTCTAGACGCCCTACGTGCGGCCTTGGCGGTAATGTAGTTATTATTATTAGGGTGTATCCATGTTATATGTGTACCAATATTAATTTAGGACATATACATTCTTTAACTATCAACTACTGTCATCGGACTATGGCCCGTTTGGTTAATCAGTGCAATATGACATGATTTTTCGTTCAGTAGACAATCTTTTTGTTTGTCCTGCCTAGTCTTCTACTTATGCTCTAGACAAGGCGTTTAGCCATCGCCTAACACCTAAGTGTGCCTTACCGCCTCCTAGCCGCTGCATTTTCCAACAGAGGTTCTTATGATGGATAGATATGCCTATGGTGTTGTCTCTTGCCAATCTCAATGCCCGGTACATATATGAAAAACATGAATTCGAATCTCAAGTTCCTAGCATGTTTGCTTATGCAGCTCTTCCAATGTTGATATGCATGTCGCTGGAATGCTTGTGGTGATGACAAAACTGGAGGCATCCTTTTGGTGCATCAGGAAGTGCAAAAGACAAGGAGAGCTAAAAGTGTTGGTAAGAGTTGGAACTTGCCTATCATGCTCGTGTGTCATCTTAAAAGTCTCAATATGTACTTGCTTCTTGCATTCTATTTCTCGGGCCATGGGAGGTTCAAGCAGTATATTTTTTATGCTCGATGGTCTCGTCTTGTTGATGAATTTAGGACGATAGTCCCTTTTGTCAAAAGAAAAAGTGACTCACTAAAAAAACTATTTTATTCCTTCGTCAGAAAAGAAATATCATCTTTGTTTTTTCCTTAATACTACAATGATGCAGATGCAGAGATCTCCTGAGGGTTTCCACAAAAAATACACGTCACATGCCATTTGTAGAAAATCACCGAATTGTTCTACAGTTCGCGGTTTATAAAAGAACCTTCTTTTTGTTGGCTGTTAGACGTGTCAAGTTTCAGGACGCGTCAGAAAATCATAATTTTAAATGAAGGATGAATTTTACTGACTTATTCAAAATAAAGCATCACATGAATACAAACACAATGAGTACGTACCCGATCTCTAAATGGTTTAGACTTTAGACGTATACATCCAACGTTAACAAACTCATACAAAGAAAAAACCATGTTGATGAACAACAGAGCCATACAAAACCAAAACTATAGCAAAGCAAGAAAAAAGAAAACAAAGTGATCAAACCAACCATCGAGAAACTACAACAGAAGATCGTAATTACTTCAGTAACCAGCGTGTTAGCACGGACGAGCAATGGCTCTCCTACAGCGGTGGCCACCAAAGAGTCATTGTAATCCATCCAGATTGGTGGCTCCTCACTGAGGCAGTAATAACTTCTCGGTACTCGCTGTTCTTCAGAGCCTTGGAATTAAGCCGCGCTACGGACGAATTCAACATGACGTGTGCCTCCTTCAGAAGCAGCAGGCTCTCTGGCAGCGTTTCGAAGAGGTCCCCCTCAACTAGAGGATGGTGGATTATTTCTTCTGGCCCTTTTGGTCAGGTGTTGATACATTATTTGTTGTGGCCATGAAGCTTTGAATGGTTGATTCTGTACTTTATCCGATGCAATGAAGACGACGGAGAAAGCCATACTACTACATGGTTCTTGTCCAACCGAATGAACGCCGCACCAGCCCTGAACCGCTCACCAAACTGTCCCGTTTTGAGTTTTCCTTTTACATTCGGCTATGCCCTATGGGTCCGTCCTGGTCAAACGGCACAAGAAACCAAACAGCAGTTTGCTACGCGAATCACAGGATCTTCCAGCTTCCTCCTACATACAGGAACTGAACTAAGAGCATCTCCAACAGCTTAACAAAACATTTCCCCCGATAACCACCCATTCGAGGTTGGAGTTGAATGCTCCAGCAAATCATCAATAATCTCTATTCCTAAAAAAGGAGTTTGTGTATCCAATTTTTAATTGTAAAACAATAAAAAGAGTATCAAATCAATAATAAAATTATTAGGTAGGTAATTAATTATATTTGCAATTAATCAAGTTTATTTAAGTAGGGATTTTTCCATGCAGAACAATTATGAAATCATATAATTAATGCAAAAACAATAAAAGAACGAACACCAAATCAATTTAGAAATCAAGTCATTACTACAATCAATAGACATTTAATTAATTACACATGCAATTAATTATCTTTGTTTAAATAAAGTTTTTCCAGATAAAATCAATTTCTAAATCAAGTCATTAACGCAACTAGCAGAATGGCCGTGCATTGCTACGGGCTATGTGGCATGTTATCTCTAACATTCGGATTTAACACAAAACCACCATCTTATGACGCACCTTCTCTTTTTCTGTGAGAACCTCCCCTCCCATTCGGTTTTTCGCCGTAGCGATACATTTCTCGCTGGAGGCACCTTATTTAAAATCAAAGGACGTTCACCTCATCTTCGCTGTGCATTGCAACAACGATAATTTTTTCCATGTTAACAATATAATAGAGTTAGTTAAACTAACACATAATATTGACAAGAGATAATTCTCAAAGGTCCATTTAACTTTGCAAACAGACACCAGCGTTGAAAATAAGCATTACTAGGAGAAAACCTAGTAGTAGCGCTGAAATTATCCATACCAGTAGCGCTGGTGGCAGCGCTACTGCTAAGGCGCTACACCTAAGTTGTAGCAATAGCGCTGGAAAACATGCTCTACTGGTAAGTACGTTTAGCAGTAGCGCTGGTACACAACAAGCGCTGCTGATAAACCAGCGCTGCCGCTAGACGCCTACCAGCGCTATTGCTAATATTCCTGCTTTCAAAGGTTACATTTTCCTTTATGTATTTGTGCATGCTCTATATAGTAGTTTCATCATGTGACGACATCAATAATTATTGTGCCAACAACTACATTAGACTAAAGTGCACGGATGCAAGTGATCATGTTGAGTTGGAGGAAAATATGATGTTGCGAAACATCATATTTTCCTCTAATTCAACATGTCCTCCCTCCTAAGTAGAATGACATAAAACAAAATAATACCAATGTCTCCATGATGAAGCAAAGAGATCCAACAGTCTCCAATTTGTGACTTGCGATACTTCTTTATTTGTCCCCATGCTTCTAATTGGAACCTCATAGGTGGTTTGCGCTCAGTCGAGTATGCAAAAGAGAAGTGAGACCTCATATGGCTTTTAATTATCATATTAATTTCGCCATGCATCAACAGAGACACAACATCATTTGACACTTTCTGTTGAAAAACATATTAATAGCCTAGTTAGCAATGTAATCAACACCATTTACGTAATAGTAGTGTACTTAATAATTCTTACCTAGATATTTCGGCGAATGTCATCCGTCCTCAACCTATGCACTAGTGGCATGTAGTTTGTATAATTTGGGCCAGTTCTCAAATTATATGAAAAGTTGTCCCTACCAAATAGGACATCAATAACAAAGTTGATAAGAACATTCTTCTCCTCCCAAGTTAGATGTGATCCATAAGTGTAGTGTGTCATGTCAACTATTTCCCTTGCTTCACTCGAAGAAACGAAATAAACTATAAAATATAAATTAACAATTTAGTATGGATGAACACCAACTATTTTTAAATATAGAATGCAAATTACTTGAAAAATATGCATGGTCGACAAACTCACATGGAGGTAAAACAGGAAGCATGTCGATATCCACCCAAATGTCGATGCTACCTTAAATATGATCTTCGGGACAAAGATCGAAGGTTATTTCCATATCGTCGTGAAATCAATATGCCTTGCAAAGAGCTTCCCAATTTGAGCATCCTAATTTTGTGTTATTAACTACATTCATTACTTTGACCAGAAATGTGTGACCATGTTTACTCCTCAGGTTAGCTCTTTTCGTCTCCATACTCGGGTGGTCTTCGAAACCAAGCCTCTCCAAGACATACCGTCTTGCATGGCAGGGGATGAACTAGTCAAATTTTATAAAACAAAAATTACATGTTGAAGCAAAGAAATAGAAGTCATGCTTAATTACGAAAAAAATACTTGTCATCATTGCGTACAGTAGAAACAATGAAGGTCCCGTCAAGCTTGATGGTGAAGAACATGTCTTCTCGCAGGTGACGTAGCTGGTTGCACAAACAGTAATCTTCGCCGCAGAGTTCACACTCAGGGATCCTATCATCATCAGACATTTCTTGTGTTCATGATTCAAAAATTTGGCATGCCCATTATTAAAATAAGACATATTGAGCGCCTGAAATTTGTCGAAACGGAAATGAATCAACATTCCGGCAAAACATAGGCACTAGGAGGGGTTCCCTGCAATAACATACACACACGTCCAAATAGACCTAATTCAATATCGGTTGGCTTTTGGTCCGTCGAGGCTTTCCTTGAATAACTCTCATATCTCATGGTGTGTTGGTGCGCACTCTCTCACACTAATATGGTGGTTTATATATGTTGGTGGACACTCTCTCACACTAATAGTTCGACCCTCGGTGATGGACGCACCTCCTCTCCTCTCCTTGCGCATTATACCGAGGTATATATCGCAAGAAGAGAAGAGGAAGAAGCGCCCCCACGACAACAGTCGGGATTCCTCCATCATGAACACACATGAAAGTCACACAAGGAGCAACGATAGACCGAAAGTCACACACACATTATAACGATATAATATCACTAATACATTTATAATGAACTCGAATATAATATTACTAATACATCATCTCGAATAATCCAGTTAATGCATCATCAAATATTAACTAATATATCTCTAATATTATCATATAAGATCACTAATATAGATCGAATATCCTAGAATCCAAAGTGGAGGACAATGAACTAGGTTCACTAGCGGTCTCTGAGTCACTGGCGGTGGACACCCAAAGATAAGGAACCATCACAGGTTCATAACTCGGGTGAGATCCCTGAAGAACCTACCAGGTATTGGAGAACCTGTCGTCCAATGCCGCCATATAGTGACGGACGTGCTCGTCCTCCTCCCTAACACGGCGACGTACCACCTCCACGGGGGCCCGCTCCCTCTGTACCAAAAGTGGCCCACGTGACCACCACCAAAGAAGCTCCGGGTCGACGACGAGACCCGGATTCCTCACCAAGCTCCGAGCCCGGGAAGGTAGCACCTCTCAGTGCCAGCCCGACGGAGCCCAGTCCTGGACATGGCGCCTATCAAGCAGGCTCTCGCCGACCACTCGCCAATGAGGATGCGGGCCGGGCATCATTGATGTCGAGACAAATTCCTATGAGAAAATTTTCTTATCGTTTAATGTTTTACTTTCTAGTTATCATTTGTACAACAATCATCTCATTTGTATTTAGCTAGCGCCCACTAACCTATTTTTCTCAACATGCAAGTATGACACCTTAGCAAGCAAATATACAATAATAAAACACAATATATATATTGCAAATATTACCGCAACAACATCAGGGGCATCATCTAGTCCCTAAAAAGAACCTTAGTAAGAACCCTAGGTGTGGGGATGTCTCACTAGAGGCCAAGGTCGGTGTTGGGGTCGAGGCCGGGGTCAAGGTCGCCAGGGTCAAGATCAGGGTCGGGGCCGGGGGCGAGGTCGGCGGGGAGGACCGACGGCGGTGGCACAGAGTGAAGAGGGAGAGAGTGAGGAGGGGGATATGGAGGGAGTGAGGGGCGGGGCAATGACGGAGAGTGGAGCGGGAGAGAGTGAGGAGGGGGAGAGGGAGGGACGGAGTGAGGGGCGGGGCGGTGGCTTAGAGTGAAGAGGGAGGGAGTGAGGGGCGGCGGCGGCATAGAGTGTGGAGAGGGAGGGAGTGAGGAGGGGGAGAGGGAGAGAGTGAGAGAGAGGGGCTTGCGGGGGCAAAGACGATAAGTGCACGCCCCACTTAGTAGTAGCGTGGATCAGAAAAATGTGCTACTACTGTTATGCTAGCAGTAGCACGTTTATCTGGGACGCGCTACTACTAAATCTATCCTGGCGGAAACGGTGGGTCAATATTAGTAGTAGCGCGTTTCTTAAAGCCGCGCTACTGCTAAGTAGTTAGCAGTAGCTCCTTTTCTAGTCGCGTGTTACTGATACGTAGCAGTAGCGCCTCCTTTTATCCAACGCTACTGCTAAGATTCTGTGTATAAGATTTTTCCTAGTAGTAAAGTGGCAACGTGAACGTATTCATATAGTCACCAATAAGCTTCACCCATATCCCACATACCATTTATTGCTAGAAGGGATAATTATTGTTCTTCTCTTACTCGTCATACCCTACATCTTCTACTCCTAGCCTATTTGTTAACCCGTTTCGTTGGCGTCAACCAGCACCGCGACAACATTAGTGTGGTCGTCATCGACGCCTCATCTTCTTCTTTCTCATTCCTAGTCACTTTTAGTTCTCGTTCCTACTTATTTTCTAGAATACTTAATTTTATTTTTTGTTTCAATATTTGGAACACTTTTCTTTCTACTATAGCATGAACCACCTGGCGAATGTTGTGTCTTGTTATCCTCATTGGCAAACATTCCATCAATCATCAGCATGTGGACATCCTGCTAAGCATAGTCATCATCAATATTGGTGAATGCTATGTCGCCCAAGTTGCGGGCGCATGATGGTCATTTTCCATGTTGGCAAGCGGTGCTCGGCCATGTCGTTGAGAGCTTGTTTATCGTCCTTGCCCATAAACGCTTTCAAAATGATTCAACACAATCAACCGCTTGCTTAATTAATTAAGTACAAAAAATAATGGCCTATCTAATTCTCTTCATGTCGAATTAACTGCTAGCCAAATATATTAATTTTGTGACTAATTGAAAAAATACCTACTTCTAATTATATGTAGGCATATATAATTGTCTACCTAATTAATTAATTGTATTAATGACTCGATTGCCAAATTGATTCGGTGCAAAAATATTTCCTATTTAAATGTACCTAATTAATTGCACATGTAATTAAATTTCTAGCTAATAAACTGCATTGAACGTTTGATTTTCAAATTGATATAGTGCTCGATTTCTAAAATATTTTAGCGTGAATGGTTGCTACGAATGACGATGCCGACGATTGAGTATTGTAGGACACATTTTGTTAACGAATTTCTTGACATTTGAATGGACACATTTGATTTGAGAAGGTAGCATGCCTGACTCTCTGTATGACTGTTAAGAAATATAATATGACCGTATCCACGAATGTCTATACGTAAGACACAATATGACACGGTATGTAGACACTTCCAATACGATATAAGAAACTTACTTCATGTAGTCTATAGACACTTGAAGAAACCTAGTTCATGTAATCTGTAGAAAATTGAAGAAGGCAAGAAGGTAACAAAAAATTGAATGTGAAGGTCCACAATTCCCTCATTGGTCCTCGCATATTCAATCCTGGGTTCAGGCGCTCGATCTTTCCTCCAAAAA
This sequence comes from Hordeum marinum, assembly GCA_022496015.1. Taxonomy (NCBI): domain Eukaryota; kingdom Viridiplantae; phylum Streptophyta; class Magnoliopsida; order Poales; family Poaceae; genus Hordeum; species Hordeum marinum. The sequence continues at coordinate 209,930,590 of CM039672.1, read as the reverse complement.
ATACAAAATCTTCTTGGAGAGTTATCTGTTACCTTTCATACAATGTATTACCTCAGCCCGCACCTCACACCCATGGTTGCACAAGCATGTAGGTGCAAGTGAGCTCAACATTGAACCATGTGTACCATGTACGTGATAGTACCTTCATTGTATTCACAAGATTACCTCATCTCTGCCGTGTCCTTATTCTTGGTGGATGCCGGGTCGGCGAGGGTGTAGATGGATATCCAGCCGCGTTACACCAAGCATTTGTGCAGCTCCAGAGTCTGTATCGTTCCGCACCATGCGACGACCATGTCCCGGCGCCCGAGCATGGGCTTTCCCTTGTCGGTGGCCATCACGCCATAGCCAATCCAGCTGCACTCCCTGCACCGATGCCTCAGATGGACGCCCCTCACGTACGCGGATGATGGCCGGGGTGGAGAAAGTGGTGTATAGGCGTGGACCAGCAGCATGCATGGAGGGTCAGGCCGGTGTGGAGTAGCGACGATAGGGGAGGAGCCGAGCATGTAGGAATGAGGGAAGGAAAGGGGCTTGCGACGGCTGCGGGAAGACGTGCATTAGGTTTCAACGTAAGGGTTCTTCGGGGTTTTCTCTTCATCGGTCGGTTTTTTGTGGGATAGAAAAATAGGTGATTGGTGGGAGGGGAAGCTTGATGGTAGGGGGGTGAGGAGTGTTGGGGAACGTCGCATAGGAAACAAAAATTTTCCTACGCACATGCAAACCTATCCATGGTGATGAGCATCTACGAGAGGGAGAGTGGATCTACGTACCCTTGTAGATCGCTAAGCGGGAAGCGTTAAGAAACGCGGTTGGTGTAGTCGAACGTCTTCGCGATCCAAATTGTCGAGCGTCCCGCGATCTAATAATGAACAGTCCCGCGATCTCGTCACGATACGTCCCGCGATCCAATCACGAACGTCCCGTGGCCTTGATCATGATCCTTCCGATCTAGTACCGAACGGACGGCACCTCCGCGTTCAGCACACGCGCAGCTTGATGACGATCTCCACCGTCTTGATCTAGCAAGAGGAGGAGGAGAGGAGGAAGAGTTCACCGGCAGCGTGACGGCGCTCCAGCGATGGTGGTGGAGTGATTTCGGCAGGGCTTCGCCTAAGCACTGCGGAAAACCGATCTAGAGGAGCACCGGTGGAACGGGTAGCACGTGGCCGTCAAATCTGTGCAAAAACCCTCTATTCCACCAATATATATAGGAGGAGAGGAGAGGCAGCCTTGGTGCAAGGGCAAGGCCCTCTAGGAGTCGGCCGGCCAAGGTGGAGGAGTCCTACTCCTCCTCCACTCCTAGTAGGAGTAGGACTCTTCCTTTTTTTTGCCTTTTTCTCCACTTTTCTCTTTGGGCTTTTCTCTCCTGGCGCATGGGCCTTATGTGGCTATTCCACCAGCCCACTAAGGGCTGGGTAATACTCTCCCATAGCCCATGAAGCCTCTTGGGTCGAAATACCCCTCCCGGAGGTCTCCCGGTACACTACCGGCACTCCCGGTACACTACCGATGAGCCCGAAATTTTTCCGGCGACCAAACTGAGACTTCCTATATATGAATATTTACCTCCGGACCATTCCGGAGCTCCTCGTGACATCAAGGATATCATCCGGGACTCCGAACAAACTTCGGTCACCACCATACATAACTCTATACTACCAAAACGTTACCAAACCTTAAGTGTGCAGACCCTGCGGGTTCCAGAACTATGTAGACATGACCGAGACACCTCTACGGTCAATAACCAATAGCGGGACCTGGATGTCCACATTGGTTCCTACATATTCCATGAAGATCTTTATCGGTCGAACCTCTATGTCAAGGATTCAGTTAATCCCGTATGACGTTCCCTTTGTTCTTCGGTACGTTACTTGCCCGAGATTCGATCGTCGGTATCTCCATACCTAGTTTAACCTCGTTACTGGCAAGTCTCTTTACTCGTTCCGTAATACAAGATCCCGCAACTAACAATTAGTCACATTGCTTGCAAGGCTCATTTCATAGTCGAAATAAGCAGCTATTGCCAACATGATTCTGACAGACTTAAGCATCGCTACGGGTGAGAAAGTCTCATCGTAGTCAACTCCTTGAACTTGTGAAAAAACCTTTGCCACAAGTCGAGGTTTATAGACGGTGACATTACCGTCCGCGTCTGTCTTCTTCTTAAAGATCCATTTGTTCTGAATGGCCTTTCGCCCTTCAGGTAATACTTCCAAAGTCCATACTTTGTTTTCATACATGGATCCCATCTCGGATTTCATGGTCTCTAACCATTTCTCGGAATCCGGGCCCATCACTGCTCCTCCATAGCTCGTAGGTTCATTGTTGTCCAACAACATGACCTCCAAGACAGGGTTGCCGTACCACTCAGGGGTAGTACGTGGCCTTGTCGACCTACGAGGTTCAATAGCTGCTTGATCCGAAGCTTCATGATCATCATCATTAACTTCCTCTTGTACCGTCGTAGGTTCCACAGAAACATCTTTCTGCGCTGCGCTACTTTCTGGTTGAAGTAAAGGTTCAATAACCTCATCAAGCTCTATTTTCCTCCCACTCAATTCTTTCGAGAGAAATTCTATCTCAAGAAATGTTCCGTTCTTAGCGACAAACACTTTGCCTTCGGACCTGAGATAGAAGGTATACCCGACTGTCTCTTTCGGGTATCCTATGAAGACGAATTTCTCCGCTTTGGGTTCCAGCTTTTCAGGCTGAAGCTTTTTGACATAAGCATCACATCCCCAAACTTTAAGAAACGACAACTTTGGCCTTTTGCCAAACCACAGTTCATATGGCGTAGTCTCAACGGATTTTGATGGTGCCCTATTTAAAGTGAATGCAGCTGTCTCTAATGCATAACCCCAAAATGATAGTGGCAAATCGGCAAGAGACATCATAGAACGCACCATATCTAATAAGGTTTGATTACGACGTTCAGACATTCCATTACGCTGTGGTGTTCCGGGCGGTGTCAACTGCGAAAAAATTCCACATTGTCTTAAGTGACTGCCAAACTCATAACTCAGATATTCACCTCCTCGATCAGATCGTAGAAATTTAATCCTCTTGTTACGATGATTCTCAACTTCGCTTTGAAATTGCTTGAACTTTTCAAACGTTTCAGACTTGTGTTTCATCAAGTAAATATACCCATATCTACTCAAGTCATCAGTGAAGGTGAGAAAGTAACGATATCCACTGCACGCTGCAACATTCATTGGAGCGCACACATCAGTATGTATGATTTCCAATAAGTCACTTGCCCGTTCCATTGTTCCAGAGAACGGCGTTTTAGTCATCTTGCCCATGAGGCATGGTTCACATGTGTCAAGTGATTCAAAATCAAGTGACTTCAAAAGTCCATCAGCATGGAGCTTCCTCATGCGTTTTACACCAATATGACCTAAACGGCAGTGCCACAAGAAAGTGGTACTATCATTATCAACTCTACATCTTTTGGCATCAATGTTATGAACATGTGTGTCATTACTATCAAGATTCAATATGAATAAACCCCTAACATTGGGGGCATGACCATAAAAGATATTACTCATATAAATAGAACAACCTTTATTCTCTGATTTAAATGAGTAACCGTCTCACAATAAACAAGATCCAGATATAATGTTCATGCTTAACGCAGGCACTAAATAACAATTATTCAGGTTCATCACTAATCCCGATGGTAATCGAAGAGAGAGCGTGCCGACGATGATCACATCAACCTTGGAACCATTTCCCACGCGCATCGTCACTTCGTCCTTTGCCAGCCTTCGTTTATTCCGTAGTTCCTGCTTTGAGTTGCAAATGTGAGCAACCGAACCGGTATCAAATACCCAGGCACTACTACGAGAGCCAGTAAGGTACACATCAATAACATGTATATCATCTATACCTTGTTTGTCGTTGGCCGCCTTCTTGTCAGCCAGGTACTTGGGGCAGTTCCGCTTCTAGTGACCAGTTCCTTTGCAATGAAAGCACTCAGTTTCTGGCTTGGGTCCATGCTTGGGCTTCTTTGCAGGAGTAGCAACTGTTTTGCCATCCTTCTTGGTTTTACCCTTCTTGCCCTTGCCCTTGACTTTGCCATTTTTCTTGAAACTAGTGGTTTTATTGACCATCAACACTTGATGTTCTTTCTGGATTTCAGACTCAGCGACTTTAAGCATCGCAAACAGCTCGGCGACTGACTTGTTCATCCCGTGCATGTTATAGTTCATCACAAAGCTCTTGTAACTAGGTGGCAGTGATTGAAGAACTCTGTCAGTGATCGCCTCTGGCGGAAGGGCAATTCCCAACTCCGCTAGACGAGTTGAATACCCAGACATTCTGAGTATATGTTCACTGATAGACCCGTTCTCCTCCATCTTGCAAGCATAGAGCTTATCGGAGGTTTCATACCTCTCGATCCGGGTGTTCTTCTGAAAGATAAACTTCAACTCCTGGAACATCTCATATGCTCCATGACGTTCAAAACGTCTTTGGAGTCCCGGTTTTAAGCCATACAATATTGCACACTGAACTATTGAGTAATCTCCAGTACGTGCCTCCCAAGCATTCTTAACGTCTTCGGAGGTCATGTCTTCTGGTTGGTCACCAAGCGGTGCATCAAGGACATATGATTTCTGGGAAGCCATGAGGATAATCCTCAGATTACGGGCCCATTCAACAAAGTTACTTCCATCATCTTTCAGTTTAGCTTTCTCTAGGAACGCATTAAAATTCAGGGGTGCTACTGTGTGAGACATTGATCTACAACATAAATATGCAAAGTTCATTTAGACTATTATTCAAGATAATCAGTTTAGTTAATCAAATTACTAAAGCTCCCACTTAAATTGACATCCCTCAGGTCATCTGAGTGTCACATGATCCAAATCCACCAACTCAAGTCCGATCATCACGTGAGTTGAGGTGGCTTCAATGGTGAACATCATTATGTTGATCATATCTACTATATGACTCATGTTCGACCTGTCGGTCTTTTGTGTTCCGAGGCCATGTCTGTACATGCTAGGCTCGTCAAGTTTAACCCGAGTGTTCTGCGTGTGCAAAACTGGCTTGCACCCGTTGTATGTGAACATAGAGTCTATCACACCCGATCATCACGTGGTGTCTCAACACGACGAACTTTCGCAACGGTGCACACTCGGGGAGAACACAACTTTATCTTGAAATTTAAGTGAGGGATCACCTTATAATGCTACCGCCGTACTAAGCATAACAAGGTGCATAAAAGGATTAACATCACATGCAATTCATAAGTGACATGATATGGCCATGAACTTGTGCTTTAGATCTCCATCTTGAAAGCACCGGCATGATCTTCATCGTCACCAGCAAAACACCATTATCTCCATCATCTTGATCTCCATCAACGTGTCGCCATCGAGGTTGTCATGCCCTGCATGCTTCTACTACTATTGCTACCGTTTAGCGATAAAGCAAAGCATTACATAGCGCTTAATGATTGACACGCAGGTCATACAATAATTAAAGACAACCCTATGGCTCCTGCCAGTTGCCGTACTCATCGACATGCAAGTCGTGAAATTCTATACATCACATGATCATCTCATACATCACATATATCACATCATGTAATTGGCCATATCACATCACAACATACCCTGCAAAAACATGTTAGACGTCCTCTAATTGTTGTTGCATGTTTTACGTGGCTGCTACGGGTTTCTAGCAAGAACGATTCTCACCTACGCATAAACCACATCGGTGATACATAATTTGCTTTTCAACCTTCTCAAGGACCGCCTTTGTCGAATCCGATCCAACTAAAGTGAGAGAAACTGCCACCCCCAAGCCATCTAGGCAACAAGTTGCGTCGAGGGAACCGGTCTCTTGTAAGCGTACGAGTCATGTTGGTCCGGGCTGCTTCATCTCACAATACCGCTGAACCAAAATCCGACCAAGGAAGGAAGCAATCTAAGCGTCAACGCCCACAAACCTTTTGTGTTCTACTCGAGATCTCATCGAACCATCAACCTAGATCATGATGCCACTGTTGGGGAACATTGCATGGGAAACAAAAAAATTCCTACGCACACGCAAACCTATCCATGGTGATGAGCATCTACGACAGGGAGAGTGGATCTACGTACCCTTGTAGATCGCTAAGCGGGAAGCGTTAAGAAACGCGGTTGGTGTAGTCGAACGTCTTTGCGATCCAAATCGTCGAGCGTCCCGCGATCTAATCACGAACAGTCCCGCGATCTCATCATGATCCGTCCCGCGATCCAATCACGAACGTCCCGTGGCCTTGATCACGATCCTTCCGATCTAGTACCGAACGAACGACACCTCCGCGTTCAGCACACGTGCAGCTTGATGACGATGTCCACCGTCTTGATCCAACAAGAGGAGGTGGAGAGGAGGAAGAGTTCACCGGCAGCGTGACGGCACTCCGGCGATGGTTGTGGAGTGATTCCAGCAGGGCTTCGCCTAAGCACTGCGGAAAACCGATCTAGAGGAGCACCGGTGGAACGGGTAGCACGTGGCCGTAAAATCTATGCAAAAACCCTCCATTCCACCAATATATATAGGAGGAGAGGAGAGGTAGACTTGGCGCAAGGGCAAGGCCCTCTAGGAGGTGGCCGGCCAAGGTGGAGGAGTCCTACTCCTCCTCCACTCCTAGTAGGAGTAGGACTCTTCCTTTTTTTTGCCCTTTTCTCCACTTTTCTCTTTGGGCTTTTCTCTCCTGGCACATGGGCCTTGTGTGGATATTCCACCAGCCCACTAAGGGCTGGTTAATACTTTCCCACAGCCCATGAAGCCTCTTGGGTCGAAATACCCCTCCCGGAGGTCTCCCGGTACACTACCGGCACTCCCGGTACACTACCGATGAGCCCGAAACTTTTCCGATGACCAAACTGGGACTTCCTATATATGAATCTTTACCTCCGGACCATTCTAGAGCTCATCATGACATCCAGGATCGCATCCGGGACTCGAACAAACTCCGTTCACCACCATACATAACTCTATACTATCGAAACGTCACCAAACCTTACGTGTGCAGACCCTACGGGTTCGAGAACTATGTAGACATGACCGAGACACCTCTACGGTCAATAACCAATGGCGGGACCTGGATGTCCACATTGGTTCCTACATATTCTACAAAGATCTTTATCTGTTGAACCTCTATGTCAAGGATTCAGTTAATCCCGTATGACATTCCCTTTGTTCTTCGGTACATTACTTGCCCGAGATTCGATCGTCGGTATCTCCATACCTAGTTCAACCTCGTTACTGGCAAGTCTCTTTACTCGTTCCGTAATACAAGATCCCACAACTAACAATTAGTCACATTGCTTGCAAGGCTCATTGTGATGTTGTATTACCGAGTGGGCCCTGAGATACCTCTCCGTCACACGGAGTAACAAATCCCAGTCTCGATCCATGCCAACTCAACAGACACCATCAGAGATACCTGTAGAGCACCTTTATAGTCACCCAGTTACGTTACGACGTTTGATACACACAAGGCACTCCTCCGATATCCGTGAGTTGCATGATCTCATGGTCATAGGAACATATACTTGACATGCAGAAAACAGTAGCAATAAACTGACACGATCATATGCTACGTTTGTAGTTTGGGTCTTGTCCATCACATTATTCTCCTAATGATGTGATCTCATTATCAAATGACATCTCGTGTCCATGGCTAGGAAACCTTAACCATCTTTCAATCAACGAGCTAGTTCACTAGAGGTATACTAGGGACATTGTGTTTGTCTACGTATCCACACATGTATCCATGTTTCCAACTAATACAATTATAGCATGGATAATAAACGATTATCATGAACAAGGAAATATAATAATAAACACTTTATTTATTGCCTCTAGGGCATATTTCCAACAAGGAGTGGGAACTAACAAAACGAACAACGACCTAGGTACTTAGACTTTAGGAGTAGGGATTATTTTTGGCACGGTGACCAAGGCACACCATTATAGAAAATTTTGGACAAAATCATCCTTGGGTAATTTTTTGGTTAGTGTCAAGTAAGTCAATTAGGAAAATAAAGGAAAATATGCACACAATCGACAGAGAGATTCTCTCCGTTTTCTACAAAAATACATACATGCAATTGTGAGACAGATACTTTCCTTTACTTTGCATTAATTAGTTTCAATTAGGAAAGTTAGATATGTGATCGTTTGTACATTATAAAAGTGTTGATTTGAAAGAAAGGAGTGGAGAGATTCTCTCCCTTTTCTACAAAAAGAGATACATGCAATCGTGAGAGATACTTTCCTTTCTTTTGCATTAATTAGATAGATAAGTTAGGAAAGTTAGATATGTGAATATGTGATCTTTTGTATGTTAGCAAAGTCTTGTTTTGAAAGAAAGGAATTGAGAGAAAATAAATTGATGGATAAGAAAACCAATGGGAAGGGATGGTGGGAGGTGGGATGAAAATAAAACTGGAGTACCAAAATAAACCGGTACCAGGCTACCAACTGCTCCATTAGAAGTAGATATTGAAGGATTTATAAGGCCATGTGTAAATATGTTTGGGAGTTTTCTATAGTTGGGTGCCCCCGGTTAGTTTTTATCCCGGGTCCGCCCCTGGAGATATGTACTCCCCTTTTAGGACTAGAGATTAGTGTAATTTGGTGATGTATGGAAATATTAATAAATGTGATTGAGACTAATTAATTTAGATTTGGTCTTTAAAGACTTATTAGAAATTAATGTACTTTGGTGATGTATGAAACTATTAATAAATGTGATTAAGCCAATTATGGTAAGGTTAATTAATTCAAATTTGGACTTTAAAGATTTATCAAAAAATAAATGTGATTGATTCTTTCACATAAATACATTACTAAATATATGATGACAGGAGGAGGGACAAAAAACTGAACGAAAAACCTAGACGAAGGTGAGAGGTGAGATGGGAAAAACCTGGAAAAAACCTATCATCACGACCGCAAACTACTCCTTGAGGAGTAGAGGCAAGAAAATAGTGAAGAAAAAAATAAATCGGTGGCAGAGGCTAGTGAGAGGAGATGGTGGTAAGTGAGACGAAAAAACTGACAAAAATAAACCTGGAACGGAAGCTACCAACTCCTCCTTTAGGAGTAGAGATGAGAGAAAGGACAAATAACATGAAGAAAAAAAACAGAGGAAGGTTGAAGGAGAAAGAGGGAAAAATCTAGAACAGAATGTTAAATAATGTAATTTGGTGCTGTATGGTAATATTAATTAATGTGATTTAACGATTTGTGCTAAGGTTAATTAATTTAGATTTGGTCTTTAGATATTCATTAGGAATTAATCTTGATTGATTCTTTCACATAAATACATTACTAAGTATAAGATGATGGGAGGAGGGACGAAAATAAAACCGGAACGGAAACCTACCATCACGACCGCAGAGTGCTCCTTTACGAGTAGAGATTAAGAGTCAGACAATCAATTACATGTGCAATTAATTAAGTCTGTCTAAGTAGGTATTTTTCATGCCAAATCAATTATGAAATCGAGTCATTAATGCACAAATAATAAAAAAATTGATCACAAAATCAATTTGGAAATCAAGCCATTAATGCTATTAATAGGCACACAATTAATTGTGTGTGCTGTTAATTAAATTTATTTAGGTAGGGACTTTTTCATGCGAATGAATTGTGAAATTGATTCATTAATTCAATTAATAAAGGCACACACTTAGTTAGGGATGCAGATAATTTGTAGTAGGAAGTTTCTCAACCATATGTCTACTATTAAAGGGGGATTGTGGATTGTACATGGTACATCCAGCTCCCCTCCCCACGATCCCCTCTACAAAAAATCCATCCTCTCCCACCTGCCCACGCGCACAAAAAATCCACCTCCCTTGCCTCAAGTAAAAAAAACATAGTCCTCCTCTCGATCTCCCCCCACCATGATCCTTTGCCTGCCGCACCGCTGGGCTAACAACCTCTGGAATAACGACACACCTCATGGTTGATCAGGTCGCTGTCATGCATGATCAGAGGTGTGCCCAAGGAGCTTGCCTCTAGGTCGATCCGGTCGCCGCTATACATCATCCTTATGGATCTGGTGTGGAAAGAGAGAGGGTGCCAGGACATGAGCATTGGGCCGCTGGCGCAACTCTAGGGATGCGATGACCGGGAGGGACTGATGGGGAACGTTGCATGGGAAACAAAAAATTTCCTACGCACACGCAAACCTATCCATGGTGATGAGCATCTACGAGAGGGAGAGTGGATCTACGTACCCTTGTAGATTGCTAAGCAGGAAGCGTTAAGAAACGCGGTTGGTGTAGTCGAACGTCTTCGCGGTCCAAATCGCCGAGCGTCCCGCGATGTCATCACGATCCATCCCGCGATCCAATCACGATCCGTCCCGCGAACTCATCACGATCCGTCCTGCGATCTCGTCACGATCCATCCCGCGAACTCATCACGATCCGTGCCGCAAACTCATCACGATCCGTCCCGCGATCTCATCACGATCCGTCCCGCGAACTCATCACGATCCGTCCCGCGAACTCATCATGATCCATCCCGCGAACTCATCACGATCCGTCCCGTGATCTCATCACGATCCGTCCCGTGATCTCATCACGATCCGTCCCGTGATCTCATCACGATCCGTCCGATCTAGCGCCGAACGGACGTCACATCTGTGTTCAGCACACGTACAGCTCGATGACGATCTCCGCCTTCTTGATCCAGCAAGAGGGAGCGGAGAGGTAGAAGAGTTCTCCGGCAGCATGACGGCACTCCGGAGATGGTGATGGAGCTATTCCGGCAGGGCTTCGCCTAAGCACTGCAGAAATCCGATCTAGAGGAGAAACTATGCACAAGAGGAACGAGGAGCACGTGGCTAAAAATCTGGTGCCAAAAAACCCTAAAACGTCCAGTATATATAAGAGGAAGAGAGGAGGAGGCCTGTCCCTCAAAGGACCAGCTCTTGGGTCGGCCGAATAAAGGAGGAGAGGAGGATTCCTCCTCCAATCCTAGTAGGATTAGGATTCCTCCTTATTTTTGCCTTTTTCCACCTTTTTCTCTTTGGAATTTTCTTCCCAGCCACATGGGCCTTGTGTGGGAATTCCACCAGCCCACTAAGGATTGGTATTTACTCTCCCACATCCCATGTAGCCTCTTGGGTCGAAATACCCCTCCCGATGGTCTCCTAGTACACTACCGGCACTCCCGGTACACTACCGATAAGCCCAAAACTTTTCCGGAGACCAAAATAGGACTTGCTATATATCAATCTTTACCTTCGGACCATTACGGAGCTCCTCATGATGTCCGGGATCTCATCCGGGACTCTAAACAACCTTCGGTCACCACCATGCATAACTCTATACTACCGAAACGTCACCGAACCTTAAGTGTGCAGACCCTGCGGGTTCGAGAACTATGTAGACATGACCGAGACACCTCTACAGTTGATAACCAATAGCGGGACCTGGATGCCCATATTGGTTCCTACATATTCTACAAAGATCTTTATCGGTCGAACCTCTATGTCAAGGATTGAGTTAATCCCGTATGATGTTCCCTTTGTTCTTCGGTATGTTACTTGCCCGAGATTCGATCGTCGGTATCTCCATACGTAGTTCAACCTCGTTACCGGCAAGTCTCTTTACTCGTTCCATAATACAATATCCCGTGAATAACAATTAGTCACATTGCTTGCAAGGCTTATTGTGACGTTGTATTACCGAGTGGGCTCCGAGATACCTCTCCTTCACATGGAGTAACAAATCCCACTCTTGATCCATGCCAACTCAACAAACACCATCGGAGATACCTGTAGAGCACCTTTATAGTCACCCAGTTACGTTGTGACATTTGATACACACAAGGTACTCCTCCGGTGTCAGTGAGTTGCATGATCTCATGGTCATAGGAACATATACTTGACATGCAGAAAATAGTAGCAATAAACTGACACGATCATATGCTACGTTCGTAGTTTGGATCTTGTCCATCACATCATTCTCCTAGTGATGTGATCCCGCTATCAAATGACATCTCATGTCCATGACTAGGAAACCATAGCCATCTTTGATCAACGAGCTAGTCTATTAGAGGCATACTAGGGACATGGTGTTGTCTATGTATCCACACATGTATCTGAGTTTCCGATCAATACAATTATAGCATGGATAATAAACGATTATCATGAATAAGGAAATATGATAACAACTAATTTATTATTGCCTCTAGGGCATATTTCCAATAGGGACGTCGCGGTCCTCGGTGACGCATCTTGGGGTAGGGATAGGCTGCCGCCGGGGCTGTGGTGTGGTCACCTCCTCAGATCTCGTGGTCATGGACGGAGCCGTGTTGGGAAGAGTAACCCACGGTCGATCCAAAGCGATGTGAGTGGAGCAGCCAAGAGAGATCCCACCCACTGCCTCTAATGATTGACGCTGGCAGGTGAAAGAGGGACAATGAGGAGGCGACACTGGTAGGAGGACGATACGCGATGAGGTAGCCCCAACAAAGTCTAGAAGAATAAAGTTGCTTTGTAGACATTAATGAGTAGCAAGTGAAACTCATATTTTTTGTTTTTTGTGTTCCATATCCATAACTAAAAATGGAGATCATCTTAGAATGGGAAATAAAATTTACATAGAGATAAAGCCAACAATCACAAACGATAATATTCACCCCACACTATTGTTCTCCGGCAACGGTGCCTGAAGAGGTCTGGATAACCCACAAGGTTAGGCGATGATTTATAGCCCTTTCGATAAATAGGAGTTGCAAACCCAAGAGGATCTAAAGGTAGAATTAATATTCTTTCAACTTCTGTCGACCACCGATACAATTCTACATACGCTATATTTTTTTACCTAGAACAAGAAATAGTACTACTTTGGTGTAATGAGATATATTTACAAGGTAATAAAGGGTTAGTTGTTGTATAAATAAAAGCACAATAAAGAAGAGAGTTTTGGAGAACAATAAGAAAAAGATTGGTCCTAGGCAATTGAATATGACACGATAGCAATACTCATCATGCTTATGAGCGAGCGGCTTAAGCTAACATATTTTCCATACTTGGATCGTCCGTTCTTATGATTAGAACTATAGAAAGCATCCACAACTACCAACAATAAGTAAAAAGTCTCCTTTAATCCCATGTGCAACAACTCACGAACTCGGTTTTAGGATTCTAGTCACTCCCGCAACGAGAGTGAAGTTTTGGAGGGCGGGGGCATTGGAGGACTTTATGTCAAAAGATCCAAAAAATGATATTTTTAACTTTCACAATAAATCTAGAAAAATCCGTGAAAACTTATATGTGTTCACAGTGGATCTGTAAAATTTAGTTCAAAAATATTATTGTTTGCAAGCTGCACAAAAAGAATAAAATCCCCGCGAACTATAAGAAAAAAGGGGACCATTTTCATCTATGTACTTGTTTTTTTTGTATACGCCACATATGAGAGTATATTGTTATTATTTTTTTCTCAACGTCTTATATATGTATATATATGTAATTGAGCATGTACAAAATATTTCGAATTTTTTGTGATGTGGAAATATGTTTTTGAAGTCCTTCATTGAAGGATGGGCTTCGTTTGCCTTTTTCTATCCCGCAACTCACTATGAGAAAATTATTAACATATTACAACACATTACAATGAAAACCATACACGCTTGAGTGACATTGCAGGTACCTAAGGACGGCACCATAATAATATACAACTCATATCAACCATACCATTCCACAATTAGCCCATAAGATAAGAAAAACTACTCAAACATAATAGAGGTGCAAGACATCATTCGACAATACTATATATGAAAATAGTTCCATGCGATCGGGGATAGATGCCACCCATGTAGTCACCGTATGATCGAGGAGCTTTGAGATCCATATAGGTAGGTTAAGCTAGTGGTTTGGTGAAAGACTTATAGGAAACGAGCACTAATCACACGTTGGTGTCAGCAGGGAGTCTGATATAAAAATTGTACGTATAATCTCGGCTTCTATATTAAGTTGCAAGCGCACATTATTTATCTATACACAGATCACGGGTCTGATATAAGCTCCTGCTAGCACATACACCATGATATATATATATAGAGAGAGAGGAGCAATAACAACAATATGTACACTACACAAAGGACATCTTGGCTTTTATCTAACGTTGCAACCACACATTATTATTTATCTATACACAAATCACGGGTATGATATAAGCTTCTGTCAGTACACACGCCGTGATAACACACACACACACATACCTACCTGGGGGGAAGCTATCCCTTGTGACATCAAATCCATACTCTAATATATAGCATAGATCACCATATTCAAGTAGATATTATAATTGGGTGAGAAATGTTACACCGCTGTATGGAGAGGGAGAAAGATGGTGATGATGGCGGCGAAGTTGTTGGAGATGCTCCCCATCATGATGGTTCCCCCGACGGCACTCCGGCACCGCCAGGAGAGAGGGGGAGATAGGCCACCCTCCTTCTTCTTGTTTGGCCTTCCCCTAGATGGGAGAAAGCTCCACCCTATGGTCCTTGGCCTCCAGGGCCCATGGAGTGCACGAGGCCCTCCGAGATTGGATCTCTCCTTCTCTTTTTCTCTAGGGTTTCTTCTTTGTTTTGGTTATATTTTTTGGCTGAACACCGTTGCTTTTATATCCAGAGTTCCATTACTCCGACCGAGCTGAATTTTTACATGCTTTTCCCCAAAATTAGCTTACTTACACCTGAAGGAGAGCTCCAACCACCTTATGATCTAGCCACATGGTCTACTGGCGCCGGTGAGCCCCAGGTCACGTGGCTTGCCCATGTGGGCCCCACGAAACTCGTATTACGTTGATTTTTGCACCAAAAATTATGATAATACCAATAAAAATATCTACAAAAAGAATTTAGGGCATTCTGACTTTGCGATTTTTTCACTAAACCCCCCAATATAATAGAAATCAGGAACTAGCCATAGGCACTAGGTTAGTAGGTTAGTCCAAATAGAGATAATATAAATTGTGGCCAAAAATATGTAAAAGTGTTATGATAATAGCATGAAACCTTCTAAAATAACACATATGTCAGAGACATATGATCACCACAGGTGGAGCGAGAGCAAACCCCAACGGTAAGAACGACAACATCCCCGACATAGTCACGACTGATGGCATGCATCCGGTGCCAAAGTCCCGGTCCCTGCCGTTGTCGACATGCTCGCACCAGGAACCCCTAACAACACTGCTGCAACAAAAGAACTACCTGACGCCACATGCGCCAAAACAAACACCGGTGGGAAGTCGATTGCCATGGACCATGACCTCATGCAAATGGGGGAGAGGAACATACAACATCCTCCACACATGCATAGGGTCACCCCCACACACACCTTGATGATGGTGGCGAGCCAGTGAAAGTGGCTGCTAGCACTGGTCGGGGAAGGATTGGGGCAATATGGTGGTGGAGTGGTGATAACCAACAAGTATAGGGGATCGCGACAGTCTTCACGAGTAGTATTTCACCCTAATTTATTGATTCGACACAAGGGGAGCCAAGGAATATTTATTGGCCTTCATAGTTGAGTTGTCGATTCAACTGCATCTGGGATATCTCTCTACATCAAAGAGATAGTAGCACGACAAATAATAGTTGTAGCAATAACAGTGGTAGCAACAATTTTCTAACAGTTGTGACAGTGACATCAACAATAGTAACTTAGCAAGATTACGTATATGTAAAGCGTAGGCCATGGTGTAGTGATGAAAAGATATGGATGACATCAATCATGTAACAATTACACACTAGAGCGACAAAGAACTAGCTCCAATTCATCAATATAATGTAGGCGTGTATTCTGTATATAGTCATATGTGCTTGCGATAAGAACTTGCATGACATGTTTTGTCCTACCCTCCCGTGGCTGTAGGGTCCTATTGGAAACTAAGGGATATTAAGGCCTGCTTTTAATAGAGAGCCAGAACAAAGCATTAACACATGGTGAATACATGAACTCCTCAAACTACAACAATCATCGGAAAGAATCCCAATTACTTTCACATTGGGGTATGCGGATCAAGACACGTAATAGGTGCATACAACTTGCAAGATAGGATTCAAATAACTATTATTCCTGGAAACATAATAAGATCAGAACTGAAGTCATGGCACTCAGGCCCTAGTGACAAGCATTTAGAATAGCAAAGTGAGAGCAACATCAATCTCATAACATAGTTGATACTAGGGATCAAGCCATATAAAATTAACTCGATTACATGATCAATTCCATTCACACCCATCACCGATGAGAAAGTCTACAAAGGAATTACTGACTCCCGGTGGTGAGCATCATGGAATAGTTGAAGAGAAGGGTTGGTGATGAAGACGACGGCAAATCCCCCTCTCCGTAGCCCCAAAGGGAGTCTAGATCAGTTCCCGCGAGGAAGATCAGGAGGTGGCAGCGGCTCTATTTTGTAGATCGCGAAAAAAACTTCTCTTTGATATTTTCCTCCGAATATGTGAATTTATAGGACAAGACATAGGGTCAGGGGAGCCTCGTGGGCCCCACCACACAACAGGGCGCAACCTAGGGGGTGGGCGCGCCTTGTTGCCTTGTGGGCCACAAGGAACCCCCCTGTGGTGGTTCTTTGCATCATAATTCATTATTATTACCAGAAAAAATTCACAATCAGTCTCGTCCAATTCTGAGAACTTTTATTTCTGCACAAAAATAACACCAACGTAGTTCTGCTGAAAACAACGTCAGTCTGGGTTAGTTTCAGTAAAATCATGCAAATTAGAGTCCAAAACAAGAGCAAAAGTGTTTGTAAAAGTAGATATGTTGGAGATGTATCAACTCCCCCAAGCTTAATGTGTTACTTGTCCTCAAGCAATTCATTTGATAAACTGAAAGTGATAAAGAAAACTTTTACAAACTCTTTTGTTCTCATTGCCATATATATGCTTAGCTAGTATTCAGGTTTTTAGCATAAATCATACGTAACCATATCCCTGAAGACAATTAAACATCATATTCACTCATGGCAATACATAACCAATTAGCGAGCAATAATAATATATCTCACATGCCAACAATTTGTCAAAACAATCATGATATAATATGATGACATGATATTTCTCTAGCCCTTTCTAAGACCACAAAACATAAATGCAGAGCAGCTCTGAGGTTCAAGCAGTGACTAAACATTATAATTCATGGTAGAAGAGATCCAGTCATGCTCACATACAAAATTAACTAGACTCAATGTACAAAAATGACAATAGTGTTGTCTGGGATGTTGCTTTTAGTAACAAGATGATGACTCCGGAACAATATAAAAGTAAATAGAAAGGCCCTTCACAGAGGGAAGCATTGATTTTCAGAGGTGCCAGAGCTCAAGTTTTAAAACAGAATTGTAATTGTAATTTTGGGTGGTGCACTTTTCCTGTCAACATTACGACAAAGGTTTGTAGTATCTTCCATGCTAAACTCATTATTGGCGGTTCCCAAACAGAATTGTAAAGTTTACTCCTATCCACCATCCATACACATACCACGGCTACCCGAATCCACGGGTGCCTGCCAACATATCAACTATCCCAAGGAGTTTTGTTTAATTAATTTTGATTTTGCAAGAATGGGCATCCTTTTTACGGGCCTCTCTCATGCAATGACGGTGAATAAATGAACATCTTGAGAATAACTCACTTAGCATGGAAGATACCGACTGCCCCATCGCTACATGAGCGGTATGAGTGCACAAAACAAGTGTTTGTTTGAATATTAGAGGTGGCACATGCAAATTTACTTGGAACGACAGGGTAATACCGCATGTAGGTAGGTATGGTGGACTCATGTGGAACAACTTGGGTTTAGGAGTTTGGATGCACAAGCAGCATTTCCGCTTAGTACAGGTGAAGGCTAGCAGTAGACTCAAAAGCGACCACCTAGAGAGCGAAAGACTGTCATAGACATGCATTGTGAATAATTAACATTGGACACTAGCATGAGTAGGATATAAACACTCTGAATTTAAACATCTTAAAGGTTGCATTGGTTTTGAATCAACTACATGTTTGCACACGGGCCAAGGCAAGCCGCTCGAATTACTCAGAGGGAAATACCATACTAGCATACCACATCATAACCATTTTAATGCATGTTGACACATAAGCTAAATCATTGTCAACTCCTATTTATTTAAGTATGTCATGGGAAACTATAATCTCTAATTGTCATCATAAATGTGTTAACTCATGATATACTGAATCAAGATCGAACGAGCTAAACATATTTACAAAAACGGAAAACAAGAAGACTTCATACTAGCTTCCTCTATCACGATCACTTGATCAAATATCGCCAGTATTGCCTTTCACTTGCACGACCGAATGATGAGATAATAATAATAGTGCAAGAGTGTCGTGGACTAAGCTGAAATCTACAAGGCATTTCTACAAAGGAGAAGACATGGTAATATTGGCTCTTGGTTAGATCAACATTAATGCATATGAGAGCCACTCAAAATTTTCATCGTGGTCCTCTCCTTTCGACGACTCAAAGAAAACAAATGAAATTCTGAGAAACACACTGATTTTTTAAAGTTTTTGTTTTTTCTCGAAGAAAGCAAAATTACCAAAGGAAAAACAAAAAGTAGAAGAACTATTTACACGGGAAAGCTCCCAATAAGTAAAGGAAGTCTTTTTGGGTTTTATTTTAATACTACAACTAATTAAATGGTAAAGGAAAACCGAAAATAAGCGAGAAATATTTTGGGGTTTTGTAAAGTTTTTCAAACACACAAGAAGAAAGAAGAAAAATAAAACTAACATGGATTTACAATGAAAGAGGATGACCACCAACAATTTGTATGAAGTGTGTGTGCATGAATGTAATGTCGGTGAGAAATATGTACTCCCCCAAGCTTAGGCTTTTGCCTAGCTTGGTGCTCACCATGGCTGGTTTCGATAATAGTTGAAGTGATAGCTTGTTTAGGCGTTTTGTGTCGCCTCCTCAGCCAAGTGAATAGCCTCCACTGCATCTTTGTACTCTTGCACCTCGTTCTCGAGAACACAATATTTCAGCTTGTTCCGAAAATAAAAGAGAGCAGGCGCAAATAATGTAAGAGGAACATGTTTATATTTCTGAAATATTAGGTTGTACTCGTAACCCCTCGCACTGGTCAAATGGAAGTCATGACGATGCATGGCTTAAAAATCTAAATATCTATCACGCAACATGGCATCATTAGGTTGATGCGAAATCCCCAATTTTGGAGCTACCCGGGAGGCATAAATTCCTCATACAAATGACCACTTCTTGCGTTAGAGTTGATCCCTCAGGCAACCATTGCACCGAGGTTATAATGTCCTTCACCAGTCAACGCAGTGTGAACAAGACCCAAATCGGGAGCGCAGAGTGCACTGCAATCTTGTTTACCTACTACGCATTTCCCATTAAACAATGCAAATTAATGAATAGAGGGAAAATGAATACTTTTTATTCTAGCCCGTGTCACCCATCTATCTTCTCCTACCGAAAGACTCTTGAGGAACATATTATAATCAATTTTTGAAGGTTTTTCAACTGATCCCCAAAATGGGAGTTTGCATGTGCCACAAAATTCTTCTAGAGATAAGCTATAGGACTTATCATAGATATTAAACAACACTCTAGAAGCATGAGGGTGATGTCGGAATCCATGCATGAATGCACGAGTAAGGTTATGTCATTGGATTACTTATCTTCTAGGAAGTCGGTGATGTCGGTGTTGTAGATGTACTCATCGAACTCCTCCTTACTATCTGCACCTCTCATGAACTCCTTGCATGGCCAATGTCACGACTTAGCATCAACCATGACTACCAAGCTTGTACAGGGTTCGGAATAAGCTTACCGCACCGAGCCCTCGTTTGATGATTCTCCCGAAGAACACATTCTTGAAGAGATCAACCTAAAGAAGTTCATCTTCCTATGAACAAATTTGTGAAATTTTTTGATCAATAAAACTTTGCAAGATTGGTAGCAACTACTCATATGGATGCCTAAAGGACATATCAAGGATTCCCACTACTTGGAACTGAAAGAATTAGACATTCAAGCTCATTTTCAGTTGCACCAAGTGCAGCAAAATATGCAAAATGTAAACCACTAAACAAAAAGCTAATTGAAGGAATGGGAGAGTCACATACCAAGGAAAAATTCCCCAAACCAGTTTCAGAAATAGAGTTCTGAGCAAAGAGATCGAAAAATTCAGTTTCAAGAGGAAGAACACAAGAGAGAGATATTGAATTTTTGTTGGAGGTAAGGGATGACATGGGCTGAAGATATAAGGTAGGGGGCCCTCTAGGCCCCGCCACACATCAGGGAACGCCCTAAGGGGGTGGTCACGCCATGTTGCCTCGTGGCCCATAGGTGCCCCTTCGTGATGAGTTTTCAGCACCAAAAATTCTTCAATATTCTTGAAAAAAGAATGTTAAATTTTTGTGGCATTCCAAGACTTTTTGTTTTTGGTTCATTTTTATTACATGGAAACTCAGAAAACCGGATAATCATGGCATTTTATTTTATTCAACTAAAAATAATAGAGAGGAAACTAAAAATACAGAGAGTTGTGCCTACTAAATTCATCAACCACATGTCTTTCAAAAGGGATCCATTAATATGGTCGATCAAGTCTTATAAATAACCGTTTTCAACTGACATGAAGCCGGAGAATTCTCGTATGACACTATGTTACCTCAATGGGGAATTGCATTTCCCCAACAATAAGATTATAATATTTATTCTTGGAAGTAGGTAGAGGGATTTTAAATACTCCAATAATGACCATGGTACCAGGCTCAATGCTATTAATATTATTAACCAAGATTTGCCTCTTCAGAAAATAAATGGTATGTTGTTTGCCATTGACATGAAAAGTGACCTTGCTTTTGTTGAAATCAATAACATCCCCTGCTGTATTTAAAAGGGTCTACCAAGGATGATCGATATGTTGTCGTCCTCGGCATCTAAAGAATAACAAGTCTGTCAAGATAGTAACATTTGCAACCACAACAGGAACATCTTCACAAATTCCAATAGGTATAGTAGTGGATTTGTCAACCATCCGCAAAGATATCTCAGTAGGTGTAAGCTTATTCAATTCAAGTCTCTTATAAAGTGACAAAGGCATAATAGTAACACCAACTCCTAAATCACATATAGAAGTTCTAACATAGTTTTGTTTAATGGAGCAAGGTATTATGGGTATACGAGGATCTCCCAACTTCTTAGGCACTCCACCATCAAAAAAATAATTAGCAAGGATAGTAGCAATTTCAGTTTCACGTATTTTTTTTGCTGGTAATAATATCCTTCATATACTTAGCATACAGAGGCATTTTCAAAATATTAGTCAATCAAGTGTGCAAAAATATAGGCCTAATAATTTCAACAAAGCGCTCAAAATCTTCCTCGTCCTTACTCTTAGAAGGCTTACGAGGGAATGCCATGGGTTTTGGAACCCATGGCGCTCTCTATTTTCCATGCTTTCCAGCAACAAAACATTTCTTCTCATAATGTTTATTTTTAGGAGGTGGGTTATCAAGATCTTTAGCAGGTTCTATTTCCACATATCTATGATGTTCTTTATTACTATCTGGTGAAGCATCTACATGAACATTATTATTCTCATCATCACTAGGAGAGTGCTTATTCCCAGATTGTGTCTCAACATCAGAACTACAAATATCATGATGATTCTCAACAGGTTTTTCGATAATAGGTTCACTAGAAGCATGCAAAGTCCTTTCATTTTCATTTTCATTTTTCTTATTAGAAGGAGTAGGTGAATCATCATTAATTCTCTAAGAATCCCATTCTGTTCTTTTAGGATGGCCTTCAGGATAAACAGGTTCCTGCGCCATTCGAAATCCTCTAGTCATTACTCTAAGAGCATGGTCATTCATATTATCATTTATTTTAGAAAGCAAATCATATTGTGACTTAGCAACTGATACGTCTCCAACGTATCTACTTTTCCTAACACTTTTGCTCTTGCTTTGGACTCTAATTTGCATGATTTGAATGAAACTAACCCGGACTGATGTTCTTTTCAGCAGAACTACCATGGTGTTGTTTTTGTGCAGAAATAAAAGTTCTCGAAATGTAATGAAACTTTTTGGAGAATTATTTCAGAATATTTTGAGGAATATTGGAGCCAAAAATCACTAGAGAAGGGGGACATGCTAGGCAACACCCACTAGGGCACGCCTGGCCCCTTGGCGCGACCTGGTGGGTGGTGCTCACCACATGCCCCCCGAACCTACTTCCAGCGCTATGAAATCCTATTTTTGGAGAAAAATTAGAGAGGAAATTTCATCGTGTTTTATGATACGGAGCTGCCACCACCTCCTGTTCTTCATCGGGAGGCCAAATCTGGAGTCCATATGGGTCCCCGGAGAGGGGAATCTTTGGTCTTCGTCATCATCAACCATCCTTCATCGCCAATTCCATGATGCTCCCCACTGGGATTGAGTAATTCCTTCAAGGCTTGCAGACCGGTGAGGAGTTGGATGGGATGCATCAAGTAATCGAGTTAGTTTTGTTAGGGTTTGATCCCTAGTATCCACTATGTTCTAAGATTGATGTTGCTATGACTTTGCCATGCTTAATGCTTGTCACTAGGGCCCGAGTGCCATGATTTCAGATCTGAACCATTTATGTTATCACCATTATCTCTATGGTCTAGATCCAATCTTGCCTAGTCATATGCACCTATTACGTGTTATGATTCGTAAACCCCGAGGTGACAGAAATCGGGATACTTTCCGATGATGACCGTAGTTTGAGGAGTTAATGTATTCACTATGTGTTAATTCTTTGTTTTGGTTCTCTATTAAAAGGAGGCCTAAATATTCCTTAGTTTCCTTATGGAAGCCGCTACCACGGGAGGGTAGGACAAAAGATGTCATGCAAGTTGTTTTCCATAAGCACGTATGACTATTTACGGAATACGTGCCTACATTAAATTTGACGAACTGGAGCTAGTTCTGTGTCGCCTTAGATTATGACTGTTATATGATGAATATCATCCAACGAATACACTGATCTAGTGCCTACGAGTTTTCCACTTATTGTTCTTGCTAAGTTACTACTACCGCTGTTACTGTTGCACTTGCTACAAAATCACTACTGTTATTGTTACCGCTATTGTCACTGTTACCACTGCTATCAAACTACCATATTAGTGTGCTACTGTTCACTTTGCTACAGATATTTATCTCTAGGTGTGGTTTAATTGACAACTCAACTGCTAATACTCTCAAATATTCTTTGGCTCCCCTTGTGTCGAGTCTATAAATTTGGGTTGAATACTCTACCCTCGAAAACGATCCCCTATACTTGTGGGTTATCAAGACCTTTTTTTGGCGCCGTTGCCGGGGAGCATAGCTATATTTGCTGAGTCACTTGGGATTTATACCAATCTATCACTATGAAAAATCTGAAGGATACTAAAACCAAGATTTTTCCCTCTACGACGAGGGGAGGTAAGGAATTGCCATCACACTTTGCGCTTGATTCACCTTCTGTTTTAAGTAAACTTGCAACAACACCACCTGCCATTAATCCTGATATTGATGGTGCTACTTCTTCTACGAATGATACTAGTACCTTGCTTGATGATACTGTGCCACTAGGTGAATTTCTTGATGAACAAACTGCTAGAGCTAGAGAGAATGAAATTATTGAAACTCATGAAACTGCTGAAACTGATGAGATCGTTGAAACTGATAATTATGAAACACCTATTAGGCCTAGCTCTCCTAGATTTGGAATGCCTAAGATACGTGAAGGATATGCTTTGGATGGAGAAACAGCCAGGGAGATTCTTGCTTGTAAGGATAGAAATGATCTTAAGAAACTACTATGCAATTATAAAGAAAAGACTTTGAATGCTAAAATAAATGCGGTCCTAAGTTTGCTACTTCACCTATCTTTGTTACTGATAAGGATTATGAATTCTCTGTCGACCCAGAGTTAGTTACTTTGGTTGAATCTGGTCATTTCCATGGCTATGCAACTGAAACTGTGGTGGCACATCTTACTAAGTTGAATGATATGGCCACCTTTTTTCCTCATGATGACAAGATTCGCTACTAGTATATTCTCAAATTATTTTCGTTCTCATTAAAGGGTGATGCTAAGATATGGTATGATACTCTTGCTCCTGGTTGTGTGCGTAGTCCCCAGGATATGATTGACTACTTCTTCGAAAAATATTTTCCTGCTCCTAAGAAACAAGCTTCCTTACAGGAAATATTTAACTTTGTGCAAATTGAAGAAGAGAGTCTCCCACAAGCTTGGGGGAAGATTCTCCAATTGCTTAATAATTTTCTTGATCATCCTCTTAATAAAAATGAAATACTCGATATCTTCTATAATGGACTAACGGATGCTTCTAGGGACGTCCTAGATAGTTGTGCTAGTTGTGTTTTCAGGGAACACACTGTTGAACAAGCTGAAGAACTATTGAATAATATATTGGAGAATTTTGATGATTGGACTCTCGCTGAACCACCACTTGAACCCACTCCGAAGAAGAGGGGTATCTTATTTCCTAGTCGTGAAGATATGCAAGAGGCAAAGAGATGTATGAAGGAAAAAGGTATTAAAGCTGAGGATGTTAAGAATTTACAACCTATTGAAGAAATACATGGCCTTGACGCACCACCACCTCCATAGGTGGTAGAGGTAAACTCTTTATTAAAGTTTGATGAAGGTGATATCCCTTATAATAAACATCCTAGTCAATGCTTATATGAGTTTGATAACTACATTAGGAAACAAGATCACTTCAATGCAAATGTTCTGAAACAATTGAAATATAATTCTGATATGATTGCTCGCTTAAGTGACTTGTTATTTAGAATCAGTAATGATGTTAGAGGTGTAGGAAAACATGCCTCTATGGTTCAAACTCAGTTAGAACAAGTTGCTAAATCTCAAAGAGAATTGCTTGATGAAATGAATAATAATATGAATGATCATGTTATTAGAGTAGTGACTAGAGGAGGTAGAATGACCCAAGAACCTCTTTATCCTAAAGGTCATCCTAAAAAAATTGAACAAGACTCTCAAAGAATTAATGATGATGCACCTATTCCTTCTAAAAAATGATGGGTCTTTGCATACCTCTAGTGAACCCAAGATAGAAAAACCTCCTGATAATAACGATGTTTCTATTTCTGATGCTGAAACTCAATTTGGTAATGAACATCCACCTAGTGATAATGATAATGATAGTGATGTTCATGAGGATACCCAGCCAAAAAATGATAAAGAACCAGATACTGATGTAGAAATAGAACATGTTGTTGATCTTGATAACCCATAACCTAAGAATAAATGTTATGATAAAAAAGACTTTGTGCCTAGAAAACATGGTAAAGAAAGAGATCCATGGGTTCAGAAACCCATGCCCTTTCCACCTAAACCATCTAAGAAGAAGGATGATGAAGAATTTGAATGCTTTGCTAAAATGATTAGGACAGTATATTTGCATACCCGCTTAATCGATATCCTAAAGATGCCCCTTATGCTAAATACATGAAAGATATCATCACTAATAAAAGAAAGATACCTGAAATTGAAACCTCCACCATCCTTGCTAATTATTCTTTTAAGGATGGAGTACCTAAGAAACTTGGAGTTCCTGGAATACCAACTATACCTTGCTCCATTTAAAGAAATTATGTCAAAACTGTTTTGTGTGATTTGGGAGCTGGTGTTACTGTTATGACTTTATTTTTATATAAAACACTTGATTTGAATAAACTCACACCTACTAAAATATCATTGCAAATGGCTGACAAATCAACTGCCATACCTATCGGTATTTGTGAGGACGTGCCTATTGTTGTTGCAAATGTTACTATCTTAACAAACTTTGTTATTCTTGAGATGCCCAAGGACGACAACATGTCGATTATCCTTGATAGACCCTTTTTAAATACTGCAGGGGCTGTTATTGATTGCAATAAAAGTAAAGTCACTTTTCATATCAGTGGTAATGAGCATACAATGCACTTTCCGAAGAAGTAATTCCAAGTGAATGGTGTAGATGTTATTGAAACTTCTCGAACACTCACTATTGTAAGTTTTCAACTACCTCTACCTACTGCCAAAAAGAAATATGATACAATTATAGTTTGGTATATGCATATCCCCGTTGAGGTAACTTAGTGTATTATGAAAATTCTCCAGTTTCATTCTAATTGAAACTGGTTGTTAATAGGACTTGATCAACCTTATTAATGGATCATTTTTGACACAACTATGTGTATCCACTTTTTGTTTTCTGTTTTTCTTAGTGAAATGAAATAAAATGCCATGTTTATCTTGTTAACTGATTTCTCTAGGCAATAAAAAAATCAACCCAATAATAAAAGTTCTCAGAATGTCCTGAAAATTTAACACAATTTTTTTGATTTTTTCTGAATTTTTGGTACAAATAACATCAGGGGGGATGCACCTAGTGCCCACAAGACATCAAGGCGCGCCAGCCACCCCAGGCGCGCCCTGGTGGGTGGTGGGCCCCCACATGGGGCCCCTCACATATTCCCTTAGCCCACATCGTCTCCTACCTCTTGAAAAAAATTCATCACAGCTCTCTCTCTCTCTCTCGTGTTCTTGCTCACAAACCCGTGGATTTCGATCTCTTTGCTTGAAGCTCCATTTCTAAAACTATTTTAGGGGATTGTTTCTTGGTATGTAACTCCCCCATTGCTCCAATTAGTTTTTGATTTAGTGGTTTATTTTTAGAGTAATTAGCTACTCTTGGTGCTGCTATAGATGAGCTTGCATGTTGAATTCTTAGAGTTCTAAGTAGTTTGAATGCTTGTATGGCCTCTATGAATCCTTTGGAGTAGTTTTTATCAATCTTATTAAGTTTTGTTGACAAAATTTTTGTGGACTAAAATTTTGAGAATTATATTTGTATAAATAAGATGAATTTGTTTAGGAAAGACTCTTCTAAGTAGATTGCTAAAGGAGTTATTGGGGAATCATCGAACAATGACCGCAACACTTCGAGAAAGCCGAAGGTGCGACCGTGCAAATGGCCACATAATCCCATCATGTAGGAGGCTGGGTTCCATCAAGAGTTTGCCCAGTTTGTTGCAAATTCTAGTCTAACCAACCTCTTCGCAGATGAGTGTGACCAACACCACATACTTACGAATTCCTTTGTGCAAAGTTTTGATTTTTCTGAGTAAGAATAATCCTCCTAAGGTGCAGTTTAATCTATATGCTAAAAACTACAAGATATCGCTTACTGACTTTTCTGACATATGTTTGATTCCTTCTAATAGGGAATTAAGAGAGCCTGGATGAGTAGAGTTTCAGGACTTTCTTCTCACTTTAACAGTGGGTGACGAAAGAGGCGTGTCAAAGGCCACTGCTACCAGTTTGCAGTTTCCCTCTGTGTACTACTTTCCTCTATTCATCACAAAGTGTTTAACTGCTAAGGAAAAGGTCAGTGCACTTAGTGCCCCTGACGTCGCCATATTACATTATGCATTACACAACGATCATACTTTTATCTTAGGAGCTATTATTGCACAACACTTACACCTTAACAAGAGTAAGCGCAAGATACATGGTGGCATTTATGCTACTCGTATAGCGAGTCGTTTTAAAGTTCACATACATCCGCATGATTATCTTTTGCCCAAGGTTTATCTAGATCACAGGTTGTTTCTAGATTACCAATTTATTGATGAAGCTGATCTCCTTATAATATTCGCTACAATTTAGTATTCGGCATCGTAACCCATGATGTTATCCTGTTGCTTGCACCTGCCTTGTTTGATTCTACTACCAGGAACAGACACATAATTATGCCAGGAGACATTGTCGCCTGCCGGAATAGCCTAGCAGCGGGTGAGGAGGAATCCCAGGAGTGGGACACTCGGGTGCCACCTCCACCTCGTATCGACTCAGACTATTATTTAGGCTACGGATGGTGATTAGCAAGCTAGGTTAAAATCATAAGTTTGGGGTAGTATGTATTTCCACCAACATTATATTCATGTTCACACATTTCATCTCAGTTGTTGGTGTTCACACTTTTTATTGTATTATCCATGCTAGATTTATTTTCTTGCTTTCTTCTTGCGTGTTTGAAAAACTTTGAGAAAATTCAAAAGTATCTATTGTTTCTTTCCACTTTTTCTTTTTAGTTTAGTTAGTTGTAGTATTAAAAGAAAACCCAAAAATATTTCTCATTTCTTCTTTTGCTTGTTGGGAGTTCTCCCTTGTAAATAGTTTTTCTCATTTTTGTTTTTTCCTTCTTTTATTTGCTTCTTCACGAAAAACTAAAAACTCCAAAAATATTTCAGTGTTTTTTTCCTGAAATTCTCTTCCTTTTTATCAAGTCATACCAAGAAGAAGACCACAATGAAAATGTTGAGTGGTTCTCATATGCTTTACTGTTGATCTAACAAAGAGCCTATATTACTTTGTCTTCTCCCCTTGAATAAAATGTTTGTAGATTCCAGCTTAGTCCACGACACTCTTGCACTATTATTATTATTATTATTATTATTATTATTATTAATATTATTATTATTATTATTATTATTATTATTATTATTATTTTCATATCATTCGATCGTGCAAGTGAAAGGCAATAATGACGATATTTGATGAATTGGCTATGGCAGAGAGAAGCGGGTTTGAACTCAAATTGTTTTTGTTTTTGTAAATATATTTAACCTAGTATCCATGATTCAACATATTATGATCAAACATGTTTGCAATGACAATTAGATATTGTAGTTGTTCATGCCATGCTCAAGTATCTAGGAGTGGATAATGATTTATCTTGGATGTCTACACGCATTAAAATGATTGTGATGTAGTATGATGATATGGTATCCTCCTTTGAATGTTTCAAGTGGCTTACTTTGCACATGTTCACGCATGTAATTGAACCAAAACCAACATAGCCTTCATGATATTTATGTTCATGGTGTCCATATCCTACTCATGATAGCGTTCAATGTTTATTATTCATAATGCATGTTTATGACTGTCTTTGCTCTCTAACTGGCCACTTCTCAACCTATTTGCTAGCCTTTGCCTATACTAAGCGGGAATACTTCTCGTGCATTGAAACCCTTAAACTAAAGTTATTCCAAATGAGTCCACTATATCTACCTATATACGGTATTACCCTACTGTTCCAAGTAAATTTGCATGTGCCACTTCTAAAATTTCAGATGAACATCTGTTTTGTGTACCTGGATCACTCATGGAGCGACAGGGGGTGGTCAGTATCTTCCATGTTCAGCGGGTTATTCTGATGATGAGTGAATATTCACTCATCCTAGCACGAGAAGGGGGGTAATAGGGATTCCTAGTTTCGAAATCAAAAGAAATGCAAACAATTGAAGAAACTCACCTAGGAATGTTGTTGATATGGACGGTACCCATGGATTCGGCTCACCATGGAGTGTGTTTGTTCGTGGAGGGGGAGTAAACCTTTACTTTTATCGATTGGGAACCGTCGCTAATTTCTTTAACATGGAATGTATTTATTGCTCTTGGTCGTAACGTTGACAGGAAGGGTGTACCTCCCAAAAATTATACTTATCTCTTATTTAAGCCTTGTGCTCTGGCACCTCTACAAATCCCTACTTCCCTCTGCGAAGGGATTATCTAATTATTTTGATGTTGAGCCATCATGTTCTCAAATAAGCGCTAGATCTGAGAGCACTATTATCATCCTCATGCATTGTGTATAGTGAATGTTGGATGCATCATGACTGGATCTTTTCTGCCATGAATTACAATTTTTAGTCATTGCTTGAACTTTGGAGGTGCTCTGCATTTATGTTTTGCGGTCTCAGAAAGGGCTAGCGAGATACCACTATTGTCATATTATATCATGATTGTTTTGACAAAGTGTTTTCTTTTGAGATATCTTATTATTGCTCGCTAGTTGCTTACGTCATTGATATGAGTTAATCTAACATTTAAGACTTATTGTTGACATGGTTAGTCTTAATATTTGCTAAAAACCTGGGTGCTACTTAAGCATATGTATGTAAACAAGAATAGAAGAGTTCGTAAAAGTTTTACTTTATCACTTTTAGTTTGTCAACTAAATTGCTTGACGACAAGCAATGGTTTAAGATTGCGGGATTTGATACGTCTCCAATGTATCTACTTTTCCTAACACTTTTTCTCTTGTTTTGGACTCTAATTTGCATGATTTTAATGAAACTAACCCGAAATGACGTTGTTTTCACCACAACTACCATGGTGTTGTTTTTGTGCAGAAATAAAATTTCTTGAAACGTAACAAAACTTTTTGAAGAATTATTTCAGAATATTTGAGGAATAATGGAGCCAAAAAACACCATAGAAGGGGCCCAGGATGGGCAACACCCACCAGGGCGTGCTAGGCCCCCTTGGCACGACCTGGTGGGTGGTGCTCACCTCGTGGGCCTCCGACCCTAACTGCAGCGCTATAAAATCCTATTTTTGGAGAGAAAAATAAGAGAGGAAGTTTCATAGCGTTTTACAATACATAGCGGCCGCCAACTCCTGTTCTTGATCGGGAGGCCAGCTCTGGAGTCCATATGGGTCCCCGGAGAGGGGAATCTTTGGTCTTCGTCATCATCAACCCTCCTTCATCGCCAATTCCATGATGCTCCCCACCGGGAGTGAGTCATTCCTTCGTCAGCTTGCTGGTCGGTGACTAGTTGGATGGGATTCATCATGTAATCTAGTTAGTTTTGTTAGCGCTTGATCCATAGTATCCACTATGTTCTAAGATTAATGTTGCTATGACTTTGCCATGCTTAATGCTTGTCACTAGGGCCCGAGTGCCATGATTTTAGATCTGAACCATTTATGTTATCACCATTATATCTATGTTCTTGATCCGATCTTTCCTAGTCATATGCACCTATATTACGTGTTATGATTCGGAAACCCTGGGGTGACAGAAATCGGGATACTTTCCCGTGATGACCGTAGTTTGAGGAGTTCATGTATTCACTATGTGTTAATGCTTTGTTATGGTTCTCTATTAAAATGAGGCCTTAATATCCCTTAGTTTCCTTATGGATCTCACTTCCAAGGGAGGGTAGTACAAGAGATGTCATGCAAGTTCTTTTCCATAAGCACGTATGACTATTTACGGAATACATGCCTACATTACATTGACGAACTGGAGCTAGTTCTGTGTTACCCTAGGTTATGACTGTTATATGATGAATATCATCCAACGAATACACCGATCCAGTGCCTATGAATTTTCTACTTATTTTTCTTGCTACGTTACTACTACTGTTGTTACTGTTGCACATGCTACAAAATCACTACTACTATTGTCATCGCTACTGTCACTGTTACCAGTGCTATCAAACTATCGTATTACTGTGCTATTGAACACTTTGGTGCAGATATTTATCTCCAGGCGTGGTTGAATTGAAAACTCAAATGCTAATACTCCCAAATATTCTTTGGCTCCCCTTGTGTCAAAACTATAGATTTGGGTTGAATACTCTACCCTCGAAAACTTTTGCGACCCCCCATACTTGTGGGCTATCCGCAACTTGGTCTAGTTGGGTGTGAACCATAGAACGATGTTTACCTAGACTCTTAACATCATTAGCAATTCTGAACATGAAGTCACTCAGATGATCTATCCTCATACCATTATGTCTTAATTTTTTTTCATATAATTATTAAAATATTCTGGCTTAACAATATAATTATCGAATTCATCCATGCATTGACTAGGAGTCTTAGTGTAAGGTATATCGCTTTCATTAAAGGTACAAATAGAATTTACCTCTACTACCCGTGTCGGGGTGTCTAGTCCATGTATTTCTTCAATAGGTGGTAATTTCTTGACGTCTTCAGCTTTAATACCTTTTTCTTTAATAGATCCTTTGGCTTCTTGCAGATCTTCAAGACTGAGGAATAGAATACCTCTTTTCTTTTGAATAGGTTCCGGCTGTGGTTCGGGAAGTGTCCAATCATCGACAATTTGCAATATGTTATTTAATAGTTCTTTAGCTTCTCCCATAGCTATTTCCCTGAAAACACAACTAGCACAACTATCTAGGAAATCCCCAGATGCATTGGTGAGTCTATTATAATAGATACCAAGTATTCCATTTTCTTAAGAGGATGATCAGGCAAAGCTCTAAGTAACTGGAGCAGCCTTCCCCAAGCTTGAGGGAGATTCTCTTCTTCAATTTGCACAAAGTTAAATATCTCCTGTAAGGCAGCTTGTTTCTTATGAGTAGTAAAATATTTTTCAAAGAAGTAATAAAGCATATCATGGGGACTACGCACAAAACCCGGAGCAAGAGAAAGGAACCATTGTTTAGCCTCGCCTTTTAGCGAAAAAGGAAAAAAGCTTAAGGATATAATAGTAATGTATCTTTTCCTCATTAGTAAATAAAGAAGCAATATCATTCAATTTAGTGAGATGTCTGACAACAATTTCAGTTTCGTAACTATGGAAAGGATCAGATTCTAGTATAGGAATCAAATCGAGATCTACAGAGAATTCATAATCCTTATCAGTAAAAAATATATGAGAAGTAGCAAATTTACGATCATGCTTCATTTTCTTCGTCATAGATTTTTCTTTCAGTTTGCATAGTAGTTTCTTCAAGTCATCTCTATTTTCAAAAACAAGAATGTCCCTAGCTACTTCCCCATCCATAACATAACCTTCGGGTTACATAAGGCAATTCATATTATTGGGAGAGCGAGGTGTAGTAGGTGATTCAAAATCTTCATCAGTTTCAGCATTTTCAAGTTCTCTAGCTTTTGCAATATGAGCATCAATGTAACGCCCAAGTTGCGCGCCTATCCTTATTTAGGCACGGGGGCCTCGATAGGGATAGAGGCGCATCTTGTCGCTTTGCAAGTGCAGTAAACATTGCATACATGTATGAAGAGATGAGTATATGAGTTGGCTTACACTCGCCACAAGCTAAATTACAAGTTCACACAATTATTCAAGCATCATACAGAAGACAGGGTCCCTCTACGGATGAAATCAAATGAATAAAAAAAGAAATGTAAAGCTTCCTTGCTATCCCATGATCATGACCATGGCCTCTCTACTCATCAGGGTACGTGACATACATCCTGCCACGTTCTTCATCGTACTCCCACTGGAGCTGGGTCACATCATCTGGCACGAACTCATCCACACCTGCACCTGCATTGTTGTAATTTGTGAGCCACAAGGACTCAGCAATCATGTAATCCCGGGTACCAAACTATGTAAGGTTTTGTGTTTGGATGGGGGTAAGTGTTGAGGTTGCAGCAAGCACTAAGCATGTATTTGGTGGCTATCTTACGAGAACATGAAGGTAAATATGGTGGTCTACGTAAGATGGTCGAAAACTAACAAGATCATTAAGTGATCCTGAACACCTACTTATGTCAAACATAACCCCATCGTGTTCTCTCTCGGTTCATGTTCACGAGCAGAGACGATCACGGTTACACACACAGTTGGTGTGTTTTTATTTGAGTTTACTTCAAGTTGGCTATAACCGGGTGTTAAACAAAATATACAAGTTGGCACATAACCGCGGGCATGACTTTTTGAAAGGTTTAACCCTGTAGGGGTGGTCCAACTAATCCATAACAAATTAACCACACGCCATGGGAATAACCTCGACCACAGATCTCGTGATCTTCCTAGGAAATTCCATAGGAAAAACCAACACCTCGAGATAACCTAAAGAATATTAGAGTTCCTCATGCAAGACATCCAAGAAAGGTAAAACAAGTCCAGCAAGACCGCCCGACGTGTCGACGAACCCGATAAGAGCCGCGTATCTCATTCTCAGGACTCGACTGGATAAGCTAGTGTACGGTGGCCTGATAGAAATCTCTCGGGTTGCCCCGGGTTGGCCCCACACAGTGCTCTAGTTTGGACCAACACTCATGAGGAGCACTGGCCCGAGTTGTTGGTTAATTATCCATGGGGTTGCAAAGCCCTATGCCTTTTTATTAAGTTGTTAAGCAAATAGTACCAAAGTTGGGTCTTGCCAGACAAGCTTTAAACTCAAACGAATATCAAGTGGGTCCCCATAACAACCCCGAGAATGTTGCGAGTCTTACTCTCAGATTCTTCGAGAATAGCAACTGGATGCTCACAATAGGATAGGTCTTCTTGGAGATCAATGTCTTGGAAGTCATAGGTACATTCGGGAGTCTTGAAGCACCTCCGGAGCTGAGAGACATGGAAGACATCATGCACATTTGCGAAATTCGGAGGAAGCTCGAGTTGATAGGCAAGGTCACCTCTCTTGCCCACAATTTTGAAAGGACCCACAAAGCGAGGAGCTAGCTTCCCTTTGATTCCAAACCGCGGAGTGCCCTTCATGGGAGAAACTCTGAGATAGACTAAATCATCAATTTGAAAGGAGACATCCCGATGTTTGTTATCATAATAACTCTTCTATCGGGATTGAGCTGCTTTGAGATTATCACGAATGACACGACACATCTCTTCTGATTTAGTGATCATGTCATTGCCTAGAATTTGACGCTCACCGGTTTCAGACCAATTGAGCAGGGTACGCCACTTCCTACCATAGAAAATCTCGAAAGGGGCCTTGCCTGAGCTAGCCTGAAATCTATTGTTGTATGAAAATCCGTCATATGGAAGTCAGTCTTCCCATTTCATGCCGAAAGAAATCACACAGGCTCTGAGCATGTCTTCGAGGATTTTTTTAACTCTCTCAATTTGACCACTAGTCTGCGAGTGAAAGGCCGTGCTGAAACAGATCTTGGTACCCATATATAGCAGTTTGGAATGAGCTGAGGAATACCGTGCAAAGAAACTATCCTTGACGTATACAACTCTGCCAGCTGAGCTGCCGAGATAGACTCTTTGACCAGAAGGAAATGGGCAACTTTGGTCAGCTTGTCGATAACCACAAAGATGCATCGTTGCCCTTCTTGGACTTAGGAAAACCTATGATGAAATCCATCTCCACATGATTAAATTTCCACTCTGGAATAGGTAAAGGCTGAAGGAGACCTGCTGGATGTTGATGTTCCGCCTTCACTCTGCGACAAACATCACACTCGTTTACGAACTGAGCAATTTCACGCTTCATGCGAGTCCACCAGAAGGTTTGCATGAGGTCCTGGTACATCTTGGAACTGCCTGGATGAATGGATAGGAGAGAATTGTGTGCTTCGTCCGTGATAACCTTCCTGAGATCACCTTTTGGAACCACCAGACGGTCCTCAAATACTAAGGTATCTTTGTCATCAATGCAAAAGCACTTACTTCGGAATGCCCTTGGCCACACCTTTCTTCACTTTCTTCACCATAGCATCAAGAAGTTGAGCTTGGTGAACCTGATCTTCCAGAGTCGGAGAGACTTGACGATTTGCAAGAAATCCCTGCGGAATCATTTGGAGATTGAGCTTGCGGAAGGCTTCACAAAGCTCGGGTTGAATAGGCTTCAGGATAAGACTTTTGTAGTAAGCCTTTCTGCTGAGCACGTCTGCAATGAAATTTGCTTTTCTAGGAGTATACTCAATGCTTGGGTTGAAGTCTTCAATCATTTCCTCCCAACGAGACCACCGAAGATTGAGATTGGGTTGAGTGAAAATGTACTTCAAGCTCTTGTTATCAGTGTACACCTCAACTGGTCTACCCAACAACAAATGTCTCCAAGTCATCAGAGCATGCACAACTGCCGCCAGCTCAAGATCATGAGTGGCTTAGTTCTTCTCGCTAGGCTTCAGCTATCGCAAGGTATAAGCAGCAATCTTCTTATCTTGCATGAGAAATCCACCAAGACCTTGGAGGGAAGCATCACAAAACACTTGGAAATGCTTTGAAGTCTCGGGAGGAACAAGAGATGGAGCTGAAGTCAGTTTCTACTTGATCATATTGAACGCCACATCACACACAGGAGACCAAGCATACTTGACATTCTTCTAGAGGAGGTTGGGAAGAGGCTTAGCAATTTGGGAGAATTTCTCCATGAATCTTCTGTAGTAACTTGCGAGCCCGAGGAAGCTACGAAGCTGTTTGACATTTTGGGGAGGCTCCCACTTCAAGATTGCCTCAACTTTCTTAGGGTGCACTTTAAAACCCTCAGCAGAGATCACATGCCCAAGGTACACCACTTCATTGAGAGAAACTCACACTTGGAAAACTTAGCATAGAATCGATGCTCTCTTAGCTTGTCAAGCACAAGTCGGAGATGCTCTGCATGTTCTTCTTCAGTCTCCGAGAACACAAGAATATCATCCAAATATACCAAGACGAACTCATTCTTGAAAGGAGAGAATATGAAGTTCATCATCCCGGAGAAGGTTGGAGGAGTATTAGCGAGACCAAAGAAAATGACGGTGTACTCATAAGAGCCAAAACTCGTCCTGAAAGCATTCATTGGAATATCTTCTTCACGGATGCGAATCTGATGATAGCCCATGTGAATATTAAGCTTTGAGAAAACCTTGGCACCTTTCAGGTTCAAACAACTCATTGAGGTTGGGAAGTGGGTACTTGTTTCTGATTGTCTTTTTATTCAATGGACGGTACTCGACACAAAGTCGGTCCGTGCTATCATTCTTCTTGACAAACAAAACACCACAACCCTATGGAGAAGAACTTGGTCTGATCAAACCCAGACGTTCTTGTTCATCTAGCTGCTTCTTCAACTCTTTTAGCTCTTCGGGGCCAAGCTTATAAGGACGCTTGCAAACCGGTTCAGTTCCAGGCTCGAGATCAATCACAAACTCAACTGGACGGTGCGGAGGCATTCCTGGCAATTCTTCGGGAAAGACATCATCATACTCACAAACCGTCGGAATATGAGAAATGGCTGAGATTGCACCCTTCTCATTAAGAGCAAAGAGACGAATCGTGTCATCGCGAGCTACGAAAATGATCATGTCTTCTGAAGGATGAGTCAATTGGACTACTATGGCTTGACAATGAACATGCGCCTTGTTCATAGCCAGAAAATCTGTGCCAAGAATGAGATCAATATCGGAATTGCCGAGAACATAAGGAGAATCCTAGTCTGACATTGCTGCACTCGAAGTATTTTGTCATGTCGTGGAGCCAATCATCTGCATCAAAAGGCTGCTCACAACATGTGAAAGACTTGGGCTAGTTAGCAAGGAACTGGTTGAGTGTCGCGAACTAAGGTTGATTCTGAAAATTCCCTTGATAACCCTGCTGACCCGGATCTCTCTCTCTCTTAACAGCCTGAGCAACATCTGAGTATTCACATTGGTTGCAGCCATCACAGCTTGCCAAGTTTCTTGAGGAGGAGGCGGAGGTGGGGTGGTGGAGGATCAGACTGCTCCCCACCACGGTCCGGATTCCCGTGAGAGTGGGTCCATCCTAGAGACGAATAGAATCATCAGCATACCATTGACAAAGATGATAACAATAAGCTGAATCAACGAGTTGAAAGAAGTTGCAATGAATCTCATGACATGCATTCATACTGAAAATTTAGTAAGAAGGCATACTTCAGGTTCGGGATAACATTAATGGATCTTGAAGCCACTTGCAATAACACAAAAGTATTGATACAATGTTTGCTCGGAACAAATGTATATGCCCTCATACATCTGAAGAAGATGATCCTAGATAGCTACTTGAGTTCCCACCTAAGAACTTCCAAAGTATTTCTTGTTTATGCGATTTGGGTTGCGGACCTAGGAACCTACCCTAGGTAATCAGCCGCAACTGCACCCGCAACCTTCCACACCATAATTCAAGAAACTCTGCAAACTCGTCTACCTTAGATACTCGTAATCACCACAATACTAAACATGCAGTACCCCGGACGCCTCCCCAGTACTGGGTGACACCGACCTTATCTTGCCACAATAAGTATTGAAGCAATTTCAAACACCCTCTGTCCTCAGATACTAAGGAAACTGAATGAGAACGATGTGCAAGTATCCCTCGGAGCTCTACTCCTCGATAACAGGGGGCACCAAGTACAGAACTCCGTCACATCGACATCATATAGATTCCAAAATATCTGCGTGATCCTAATTTTTTTGAGTGAGAAGAGGAGTAGAATCAAAATTCCTAAGTCGAATACCTCACCAGCGTATAGAAGAGGAGTAAAAGAAACATACTCTCCGATATAACTAGACTCAAAATAGTTTGTACTAGACTCGACTCGGCCAAGTTTGATCAAGCAAAGGGCTCCTATGGTCGTATGGCTTTGAATACCAACTTGTAACGCCCAAGATGCGCGCCTATCCTTATTTAGGCACGGGGGGCCTCAACAAGGATAGAGGCGCATCTAGTCGTTTCGCAAGTGCAGTAAACATTGCATACATGTATGAAGAGATGAGTATATGAGTTGGCTTACAGTCGCCACAAGCTAAATTAAAAGTTCACACAATTATCCAAGCATCATACAGAAGACAGGGTCCCTCTATGGACGAAATCAAACGAAGAAAAGAAGAAATGTAAAGCTACCTTGTTATCCCACGATCACGACCATAGCCTCTCTACTCATCGGGGTATGTGACATACATCCTGCCACGTTCTTCATCGTACTCCCACGAGAGCTGGGTCACATCATCTTGCACGAACTCATGCAATCCTGCACCTGTATTGTTGTAATCTATGAGCCACAAGGACTTAGCAATCATGTAATCCCGGGTACCAAAACTATGTAAGCTTTTTGGTTTGGATAGGTAAGTGTTGAGGTTGCAACAAGCACTAAGCATGTATTTGGTGGCTATATTACGAGAACATGAAGGTAAATATGTTGGTCTACGTAATACGGTCGAAAAGTAACACGATCACTAAGTGATCGTGTACACCTACTTAAGTCAAACATAAGCCCACAGTGTTCTCTCTCGGTTCATGTTCACGAGGAGAGACGATCATGGTTACACACACAATTGGTATGTTTTTATTGGAGTTTACTTCAAGTTGGCTATAACCGAGTGTTAAACAAAATATCCAAGTTGCGACATAACCGCGGGCATGGCTTTCCAAAAGATTTAACCCTGCAGGGGTGCTGCAACTAGTCCATCACAAATTAACCACACACCGCGGGAATAACCTCGGCCACGGATCTCGTGATCTTCCTAGGAAATTCCAAAGTAAAAACCAACACCTCGAGATAGCCCAAAAAGAATGGAGTTCCTCACGCAAGACATTCAAGAAAGGTAAAACAAGTCCAGCAAGACCGCCCGATGTATTGACGAACCCGATAAGAGCCGCGTATCTCGTTCTCAGGGCACGACCAGGTAAGCTAGTATAAGGTGTCCTGATAAAAATCTCCTGGGTTTACCTGGGTTGGCCCCGCATAGTGCTCTAGTTTGGACCAACACTCATGACGAGCACTGGCCCGGGTTGTTGATTAATTATCCACAGGGTTGCAAAGCCCTATGCATTTTTATTAAGTTGTTAAGCAAATAGTACCAAAGTTGGGTCTTGTCAGACAAGCTTTAAACTCAAACGAATATCAATGGGGTCCCCATAACAACCCCGAGCATGTTAGGAGCACAAAATATGGAACATAACACAGGTAACAAGTAACTATGGTGGTAAAAGTGGAACAAAACACCGAGCAAAAGTCCAAGCCTTCCACCTTACTAAGATATATAAGTGCATTAACTTAAATAGCAGTAAATAGTGTGATATCTCCAGATATCCATGTTATCACATGGAAACAACCTGCACCTGCATCTAAGAACGCTATAAGAGGGGCTGAGCAACGGTTACTTAGCCAAACAAGGTTTGCTAGGTAGCGGAGGGGTTAGAGGCCATCATGGCAATGTAGGAGGCTTGACATTCAAGTGGTAGGTAACGCAAGTGTAACAATAAGAGCGAGACATCTAGCAAAGCAAAATAGTGTCGGGATCTGGGTACGATCATCTTGCCTATTGGTTCTTCAGAGGGACAAAGAGCTGGGTCCTCGTAGTTGTACCCTCCTGGATCCTCGTACTCAGGTTCAAAACTCGCGGCTACCCAAGAGAAACAACACCAAATAAACAAACAACCAAGGTTCAATTCACAAACTAGATGATGCATGATTCATTTGAAGTATTTAACATGGTAATTCTAAGCTAGTCATGTTTCTCATGCAGTAGTTAAGTTATTTAGAATTCTGGACAGAACCTCTAGTTAAGTTGTTTGAACATGCATGATCATGGCAAATATGGATGCTTCATGCAAAATCGATGGAAATGCATATGTAAAACATAGGAAACGGAGTAATGATTATCACGCTATGCTCCCAGCAAGGTACGAAGACAAAATACAAGACAAGGAAGGCCGTGGTCTATTCATTGGTATTCCAAGGTAGCCATTGGTTAGAAAATGAAAAACCAATCACAATAGAGCCAAAGATCAAGCAAAACAATGGATCATAGCTCCCACAAGTCACAAAACAACACCACACACATTCTACCCAAAATAACAACTTAGTAACTTTCACAACAATTATCTAGAGCTACAGGATGTTTCCAACCTCAAACAAAGCATGCACATAAGCTACATAACATGCTTTACAACTCATCCAACTACACAAACTTGAAAGGAAGCAAGGATCACTAAGCATAAATCTCACAAGATGGCATAATGAAACAGATTCTAGGGACTTAGTGAAAATCATAGTTTTTTGGAATCTAAGGTAAGCTGATAGCAAATTGACTACAGAAAACAATGATGCTAGAGACCACCTCATGGCATGAAGATTAACAAGATGGTAGAGCACAATATCTAATACAAAACACTAGCACTAAGCTTAAGCTAAAACTCAACAGAACACTTGGTACCATCCACTAAACATGGCATAAAAATAACTACAGATTCTCAGACTTGGAAATATTTAGCATGTTGAACACAACAACATTTTATTAGCTACTTTGGAGCAAGAAACCCGCTTACATGCAAGTTTAACATGTCAAAAGAAAATACCAGGGCATAATACTCACAAAACCCTATCACTTACATGTTGACACAATTATCGTAGCATGCATGGAATTATTTCTACAAAATTGACAAAATGACATATTAACAAAATGACATTTTGCAAAACTTGCTCAAAGGCTAAAACAAATTACACCAATGGATTCCTGGGATTTTTATAGCCCAAATCCATATATCACACCCCTATGTTGCTGTAGATAAATTGCCCACAATTCTAAATTACAAATAGCACCAAAATCATAAACTACTTATAAGTCAAAAGTTGCCCTATTTGACTACTGCCAAATATGGCCATGTCGCTGTTTGGAATATTTCCAAATTTTGACAGAATCTATAACAATAAAATAAAAACACCAAAAAATAAAAAACAGAGGGAGGTCCCACCGGCAATGTCACGAGGGCCCCCTTTGAGT
Organism: Hordeum marinum; assembly: GCA_022496015.1. Taxonomy (NCBI): domain Eukaryota; kingdom Viridiplantae; phylum Streptophyta; class Magnoliopsida; order Poales; family Poaceae; genus Hordeum; species Hordeum marinum. The sequence continues at coordinate 209,889,213 of CM039672.1, read as the reverse complement.
ATGGTAAGTGGGGCCAGGGCCCACTTGTTATATGCACCACACAATGAACACACACAAACACACACACACACACACACACAGGGGGCACACACACGGGCATACACACACAACACACGCACACGACAGATCCACCGTGGCCACACGGGATCCACCCACACACACACACATGCGGGCACACACACAAGCATAGAACACACACGCACATCACTAAAAAGAAAAGGGCCCGGGGGGATTCGAACCCACGACCTCTCGATCGTTTCCCCCAGGCGCGCACCACTGCGCTGCGCTTCGATTGCTGACACAAGGGAGGAACGACTCCTCTACTACTAACTGACGACGCGAAACTCTGACGAAACTGAAGAATCGGAACCGTGGCGCACGATGGCAGCGCAACACGACAACGCGACACCTTCAGCGAGGAGATGCACCGACGGGGGCTGCGGGAGGCGAGGGGAACCTGTTCCTACACTCAGAGGGAAAGAACGCTACACGCTACGGCGGGCTCGAGCTCGAGCTTGCGCTCGCTCGTGCATGGCAGAGACGACAGTGCTACAACAGCGAGGGGAGGCTAACGGGGCACGCAGGAAAGGCTGGCTCGACTGCTCACCGAGAGGGGGGTGAAGACGGGCTTGGTGCAGCGAAGGGGAAGAAGATCCACGGCAGTGATGCGAGGCGTGACGGAGCAGAGGAAGCAGCCGGCGATGGAGATGGGGACGGGGTCATCGGCTCGGAGGCAATCTCCTCCTCCTAGCGACATGAATAGGACGCGGGTGGCATCGGGGTCCGGCTGGGCATCTTGGACGGCGAGGAGGCAGATGCCGGAGGCGACGACAACGACGAACAAGCCGACGGCCGACTCTGAAATTCTCTGAAACTCTCTGCACTTAGCTAAGGAGGAGGGAGAGAGAGGTGGAGGGAAGAGAGGTGGCAGCGGCGGCACGAGGAATGGGAAACCCTAGGTGGGCGCGGACGTCGAGGGATTTATATAGGCCCCGGAGGAGCGGCTCTGCTTGCCACCTCGGCCATGGTGGGGCCCTGCTCAATCGCTCTCTCTCTCTAAGAGGGAGCTAGAAAGGGAGGAGGAAGGGTATGTGGGAGGCAACGCTGACGCGTGAATCCGGCTCGGTCCATGCTGGAAGCAAGCGACGCGTGCGGCTAGCTGGGCTGCGGGTCTACGCTAGTTGGGCCAAGAGGAGGCCCACTGGCTCCGCTCTCTCTCTCTCTCTCTCACGGCCAAAAAAACAACAAAGACTTTCTATTTTCTTTTAAAAGGCGAGAGACAAAATAAATCCCAGGCTAGAGAGAGAAGTTTGAAACAATACAAAAACCTTTTTTTGGGCTCTCAAAAATGCAAGCAATTTAATAAAAATGATTTGGAAATTTTTAGAGAAAGCAAATATTTAACCTAAATATTTTAACTAGGCATTGTTGCAAAATTATTTGAGAGGGGAGGTCTCCAACCATGGTAGAAGGATTACTTTAAAAATCTTAGTATAATATTTGGAAGATGTTCAACATTTTTAAAGAGAGAAAACACCAAGGAAAATATATCATGAGGAATATTGAGTCAGAGGGAAGAGGTGATGGGTTTCTGAAATGGGAGGGATTAGCAACACTCCATGCACACATCCAGTCACTCCCAAGCACATACACTCACACCACCACCACAACCTTGGTGCACACAAAACCAAATGATGATGAATTCTTATGATGCCATGATGCAAGAATAACATGAAGCAAACATATATCTAGCAAGATACATGGTGGAAAACATGGAAGGTCCACATGACATACATGACCAAAATGGCAAGGGGGCACTTGGGCTGTTACAACTCTCCCACGCTACAAGAGGATCTCGGCCCGAGATCTAAGAACGAAAGAACTCTGGAAATTCGGAACAGAGAAGATCCTCGCGTTCCCATGTGGCTTCGTTGTCGGAATGATGAGACCACTTCACCTTGAGAAACCTGATTGACTTGTTGCGAGTCTTACGCTCAGTTTCTTCGAGAATAGCAACTCGATGCTCACGATAGGATATGTCTTCTTGGATCTCAATGTCTTGGAGGTCAATGGTACGCTCGGGAGTCTTGAAGCACCTCCGGAGCTGAGAGACATGGAAGACATCATGCACATTTGCGAAATTTGGAGGAGGCTCGAGTTGATAGGCAAGGTCACCTCTCTTGCCCACAATTTTGAAAGGACCCACAAAGTGAGGAGCTAGCTTCCCTTTGATTCCAAACCACTGAGTGCCCTTCATGGGAGAAACTCTGAGATAGACTAAATCATCAATTTGAAAGGAGACATCCTGATGCTTGTTATCATAATAACTCTTTTGTCGGGATTGAGATGCTTTGAGATTCTCACAAATGACACGACACATCTCTTCTGCTTCAGTGATCATGTCATTGCCCAGAATTTGACACTCATCGGTTTCAGACCAACTGAGCGGGATATGACACTTCCTGCCATAGAGAATCTCAAAAGGGGGCTTGCCTGAGCTAACCTGGAAGCTGTTGTTGTATGAAAATCCGGCGTATGGAAGGCATTCTTCCCATTTCATGCCGAAAGAAATCACACAGGCTCTGAGCATGTCTTCGAGGATTTGACTGACTCTCTCAACTTGACCACTAGTTTGTGGGTGAAAGGCCGTGCTGAAACGGATCTTGGTACCCATAGAAGTCTCTACGGACTCCCAAAACTTGGAAGTGAAGAGGCTTCCACGGTCAAATCAAATGAACCGAGGAATACCGTGCAAAGAAACTACCCTTGACGTATACAGCTCTGCCAGCTGAGCTGCTGAGATAGACTCTTTGATCGAAAGGAAATGGGAAACTTTGGTCAGCTTGTCGATAAACAAAAAGATGGCATCATTGCCCTTATTGGACTTAGGAAAACCTATGACGAAATGCATCTCCACATGATCGAATTCCCACTCTAGAATAGGCAAAGCTGAAGGAAACCTGCTGGACATTGACGTTTCGCCTTCACTCTTCAACAAACATCAGACTCGTTTATGAACTGAGCAATTTCACGCTTCATGCGAGTCCACCAGAAGGTTTGCTTGAGGTCTTGATACATCTTGGAACTGCCTGGATGAATGGATAGGAGAGAATTGTGTGCTTCGTCCATGATAACCTTCATGAGATCACCTTTTGGAACCACCAGACGGTCCTCAAAGACCAAGCTATCTTTGTCATCAGTGCGAAAGCACTTATACTTCGGAATGCCCTTGGCCACACCTTTCTTCACTTTTTTCACCATAGCGTCAAGAAGTTGAGTTTGGTGGACCTGATCTTCCAGAGTCGGAGAGACTTGAAGATTTGCAAGAAATACCTGTGGAATCATTTGGAGATTGAGCTTGTGGAAGGCTTCACAAAGCTCGGGTTGAAGAGGCTTTAGGATAAGACTGTTGCAGTACACCTTTCGGCTGAGCACGTCTGCAATGACATTTGCTTTTCGAGGAGTGTACTCAATGCTTGGGTTGAAGTCTCTAATCATTTCCACCCAACGAGACTGCCGAAGATTGAGATTGGGTTGAGTCAAAATGTACTTCAAGCTCTTGTGTTCGGTGTACACCTCAATTGGTCTACCGAACAACAAATGTCTCCAAGTCATGAGAGCATGCACAACTGCCGCCAGCTCAAGATCATGAGTGGGGTAGTTCTTCTCGCTAGGCTTCAACTGTTTCAAGGTATAAGCAACAATCTTCTTATCTTGCATGAGAACGCCACCAAGACCTTGGAGGGAAGCATCATAGAAGACTTGGAAAGGCTTTGATTGCTTGGGAGGAACAAGAACTGGAGGTGAAGTTAGTTTCTACTTGATTGTATTGAACTCCACATCACACTCAGGAGACCAAACATACTTGACATTATTCTGGAGGAGGTTGGATAGAGGCTTAGCAATTTCAGAGAAGTTTCCCACGAATCTTCTGTAGTAACTTGCGAGCCCGATGAAGCTACGAAGCTGCTTGACATTCTGGAGAGGCTCCCAGTTCAAGATTGCCTCAACTTTCTCAAGGTGCACTTTAATGCCCTCGGCAGAGATCACATGCCCAAGGTACACCACCTCATTGAGCCAAAACTCACACTTGGAAAACTGACCATAGAATCAATGCTTTCTTAGTTTGTCAAGCACAAGCCGGAGATGGTCTGCATGTTCTTCTTCAGTCTTCGAGAACACGAGAATATCATCCAAATATACCAAGATAAACTCATTCTTGAAAGGAGAGCATATGAAGTTCATCATCCTAGAGAAGGTTGGAGGAGCATTGGCGAGACCAAAGGACATGACGGTGTACTCATAAGAGCCAAAACTCGTCCTGAAAGCAGTCTTCGGAATATCTTCTTCACGGATGCGAATTTGATGATAGCCCATGCGAAGATCAAGCTTTGAGAAAACCTTGGCACCTTTCAATTGTTCAAAAAACTCATTGATGTTGGGAAGTGGGTACTTGTTTTTGATTGTCTTTTTATTCAATGGACGGTAATCGACACAAAGTCGGTCCATGCCATACTTCTTCTTGACAAACAAAACACCACAACCCCATGGAGAAGAACTTGGTCTGATCAAACTCTGACCTTCTTGTTCATCTAGCTGCTTCTTCAAGTCTTTCAGCTCTTTGGGGCCAAGCCTATAAGGACGCTTGCAAACCGGTTCAGTTCTAGGTTCGAGATCAATCACAAACTCAACTGGCTAGTGCGGAGGCATTCCTGGCAATTCTTTGGGAAAGACATCTTCATACTCATGAACCACCAGAATCTGAGAAATGGCTGAGATTTCACCCTTCTTATTAAGAGCAAAGAGACGAATTGTGTAATCGCGAGCTGCGAAAATGATCATGTCTTCTGAAGGATGAGTCAATTTGACTTCTTTGGCTTGACAATCAACATGCACCTTGTTCATAGCCAGAAAATCCATGCCAAGAATGAGATCAATATCAGAATTGCCGAGAACATAAGGAGAAGCCAAGAAGGAATAATTGGCCATCTTGATAGAAACATCCGAAACCACAGAGGTGGTTTTCATGGCCACACCCGAAGAAATGACGCCCAAAGGTCTACTCAACATCTCGGAATAGAAATCATTCCTGATAGCAAATGGTCTAGGCATGAATGAATGTGATGCACCAGTATCAAACAAAACTTCTGCAGGAATAGAATTAACCAAGAGATTACCCATGATCACTTGAGTAGAATCCTCTACCTCGGCTGCGTTCACCATGTTCACTCTTGCTGACTTGGGATTATGCTTCACCGTAGCATTGCCTACATGTCTGATAGGAGGAGGAGGAGGCGGAAGACACCACTGGTTGCACTTGTTTGAGTAGTGACCCTTCTGACCACACTTGTGACAAGTAACCTCTGAGAGCGGACGAAAGTTGCCTGGAGGACGAACATTAGCTGACTTGGGTGCCTGGGGCCTCTGCTGATATCCTGGGTTGGGTGGTTGGGAAGAACCACAACCACTGAACTGCTTCTGCTGCTGATGGGAACGAAACGGAGGAGGAGGAGGAACCCAATACTCTTGCTGCTTAGTGACCATCTCAGAGCTGGAAGAAGAGTAGGATTCCCTCGAACACTTCCTTGAGTTCTCTAACTTGAGCTGAGTTGCCTTGACCTTCAAAGTCGTCTTGTATAACTAATCAAACTCACGAGGCTCTTGGAGGGCCATACCCGGCAGAATATCATCCTTGAGACCACCTCTAAACTGATAAATCATGGACTTGTCGTCAGGAACATCTTGTTTAGCATAGCGGGCTAGATTTTGGAACTCAATGTTGTACTGATAGACAGACTTGCTTACCTGCTTGAGGTTCTTGAACTGCTCATGCATCTCCTCGACAAAGCTCGTCGGAATGTAATGGGCCCTGAAGTCACGACAGAAATCATCCCAGCTGATAACACGATCACCCCTGGAGTCCTTGTATTGTTGCCACCAATCAGTTGTCTTACCCTTGAGATAAAATGTCACGAACCTGACATAGTCCTTTGGTCTGACATTGCTGCACTCGAAGTGTTTGCTTATGTCACAGAGCCAATCATCTGCATCGAAAGGCTGCTCACAACAGGTGAAAGACTAGGGCTGGTTGGCAAGAAACTGGTTGAGTGTCGCGAACTGAGGCTGATTCTGAAAATTCCCTTGATAACCTTGCTGACCCGGCTATCTCTCTTGCAACAGCCTGAGCAACATCTGAGTATTCGCATTGGTTGCAGCCATCATAGCTTGCCAAGCTTCTGGAGGAGGAGGCAGAGGTGGGGGTGGTGGAGGATCAGACTGCTCCCCACCATGATCCGGATTCTCGTGAGTTGGTGGAGCCATCCTAGAGACGGACAGAATCATCAGCATACCATTGGCAAAGATGATAGCAATAAGCTGAATCAACGTGTTGAAAGAAGTTGCAATGAATCGCATGACATGCATTCGTACTGAAAATTTAGTAAGAACGCATACTTCAGGTTCGGGATAACATTAATATATCTTGAAGCCACTTGCAATAACACAAAAGTATTGGGCCAATGTTTGCTCGGAACAAATGTATATGCCCTCATGCATCTGAAGAAGATGATCCTAGATAGCTACTTGAGTTCCCACCTAAGATCATCCGAAGTCTTTCTTGTTTATGCGATTCGGGTTGCGGACCCAGGAACCTACCCTAGGTAATCAGCTGCAAATGCACCCACAACCTTCCACACCATAATTGACGAAACTCTGCAAACTCATCTACCTCAGACGCTCGTAATCACCACAATACTAAACATGGAAGTACCCTGGACGCCTCCCTAGTACTGGGTGACTCCGACCTTATCTCGCCACGATAAATATTGAAGCAATTTCAAACACCCTTCGTCCTGAGATACTAAGGAAACTGAATGAGAATGATGTGAAAGAATCCCTCGGAGTTCTACTCCTCGATAACAGGAGGCACCAAGTTCTACTCCTCGACATCATATAGATTCCAAAAATATCCGCATGATACTAAAATAAATTTGAGTGAGAATAGGAGTAGAATCAAAATTCCTAAGTCGAATACCTCACCAGAGTATAGAAGAGGATTAAAAGAAACCTACTCTCCGATATAACTAGACTCAAAATAGTTTTTACTAGACACGACTCGGCCAAGTTCGATCAAGCAAAGGGCTCCTATGGTCGTATGGCTTTGAATACCAACTTATAATGACCAAGATGTGCGTCTATCCTTATTTAGGCATGGGGGGGGGCTCGAAAGGGATAGAGGCGCATCTCGTCATTTCACAAGTGCAGTAAACATTGCATACATGTATGAAGAGATGAGTATATGAGTTGGCTTACACTCGGCACAAGCTAAATTACAAGTTCACACAATTATTCAAGCATCATACAGAAGACAGGGTCCCTCTACGGACGAAATCAAACGAAGAGAAGAAGCAATGTAAAGTTTCCTTGCTATCCCATGATCACGACAATGGCCTCTCTACTCATCGGGGTACATGACATACATCCTGTCACGTTCTTCATCGTACTCCCACTGGAGCTGGGTTACATCATCTGGCACGAGCTCATCCACACCTGCACCTGTATTGTTGTAATCTGTGAACCACAAGGACTCAGCAATCATGTAATCCCGAGTACCAAAACTATGTAAGCTTTTTGGTTTGGATGGGGTAAGTGTTGAGGTTGCAGCAAGCACTAAGCATGTATTTGGTGGCTATCTTACGAGAACATGAAGGTAAATATGGTGGTCTACGTAAGACGGTCAAAAACTAACATGATCACTAAGTGATCCTGAACACCTACTTACGTCAAACATAACCCCACCATGTTCTCTCTCGGTTCATGTTCACGAGGAGAGACGATCACGGTTACACACACAGTTGTTGTATTTTTATTAGAGTTTAGTCGAAGTTGGCTATAACCGGGTGTAAAAAAAAATCCAAGATGCCACATAACCGCGGGCACGGCTTTCCGAAAGATTTAACCCTGCAGGGGTGCTCCAACTAATCCATCACAAATTAACCACACGTCGCGGGAATAACCTCGATCACGGATCTCATGATCTTCCTAGGCAATTCCAAAGTGAAAACCGACACCTCGATATAGCCCGAAGTAGATCGAAGTTCCTCACGCAAGACATTCGAGAAAGGTAACACAAGTCCAGCAAGAGCGCCCGACGTGTCGACGAACCCAAGAAGAGCCGCGTATCTTGTTCTCAGGACACGACCGGGTAAGCTAGTGTACGGTGGCCTGATAGAAATCTCCCAGGTTTCCTTGGGTTGCCCCGCACAGTGCTCTAGTTTGTACCAACACTCATGAGGATCACTGGCCCGGGTTGTTGATTAATTATCCACGGGGTTGCAAAGCCCTATGCATTTTTATTAAGTTGTTAAGCAAATAGTACCAAAGTTGGGTCTTGCCAGACAAGCTCTAAACTCAAATGAATATCAAGGGGGTCCCCATAACAACCTCGAGCATGTTAGGAGCACAAAATATGGAACATAACACCGGTAACAAGTAACTATGGCCGTAAAAGTGGAACAAAACACCGAGCAAAAGGCCAAGCCTTCCACCTTATCAAGATATATAAGTGCATAACTTAAATAGTGGTAAATAGTGTGATATCTCCAGATATCCATGTTATCACATGGAAACAACCTGCACCTGCATCTGAGAACGCTATAAGAGGGGTTGAGCAGCGGTAACTTAGCCAAACAAGGTTTGCTAGGTAGCGGAGGGGTTAGAGGCTATCATGGAAATGTAGGAGGCTCGACCTCCAAGTGGTAGGTAACGCAAGTGTAATGATAAGAGCGAGACATCTAGCAAAGCAAAAATAGTGTCGGGATCCGGATGATCATCTTGCATGTTGGTTCTTCAGAGGGACAAAGAGCTGGTCCTCGTAGTTGTACTCTCCTGGATCCTCGTACTCAGGTTCAACACTCGCGTCTACCCAATAGAAACATCACCAAATAAAGAAACAACCAAGGTGCAATGCACAAACAAGATGATGCATGATTCATTTGAAGTATTTAACATGGCAATCCTAAGCTAGTCATGTTTCTCATGCAATAGTTAAGTTATTTAGAATTATGGACAGAACCTCATGTTAAGTTGTTTGAACAGGCATGATCATGGCAAATATGGATTCTTCATGCAAAATCGATGCAAATGCATATGTAAAATGTAGGAAATGGAGTAACGATTCTCACGCTACGCTCCCGTCAAGGTACGAAGACAAAATACAAGATAAGGAAGGTCATAGACTATTTCTCGGTATTCCAAGGTAGCCACTGGTTATGGAATGAAAAACCAATCACAATAGAGCCAAATATCAAGCAAAACAATGGACCATAGCTCCCACAAGTCACAAAACAACACCACACACATACTGCCCAAAACAGCAACATAGCAACTTCCACAACAATTATCTAGAGCTACAGGATGTTTCCAACCTCAAACAAAGCATGTACAAAAGCGACATAACATGCTTGACAACTCATACAACTACACAAACTTGAAAGGAATCAAGGATCACTAAGCATAAAGCTCACAAGATGGCATAATGAAACAGATTCTAGGGACTTAGTGAAAATCACAGTTTTCTGGAATCTGAGGTAAGTTGATAGCAAATTGATAGCAGAAAACAATGATACTAGAGACCACCTCATGGTATGAAGATTAATAGGATGGTAGAGGAAAATATCTACTACAAAACACTAGCACTGAGCTTGAGCTAAAACTCAACAGAACGCTTGGTAGCATCCACTAAACAAGGAATTATTTCTACAAAATTGACAAAATGACATATTGGAAGAAAATGACATGTTGCAAAACTTGCTCAAAAGCTAAAAAAATTACACCAATGGATTCCTGGGATTTTTATACCCCAAATCCATATATCACACCCCTAGGTTGTTGTAGATAAATCGCCCACAATTCTAAATTACAAATAGCACCAAAATCACAAACAACTTATAAGTCAAAAGTTGCCCTATTTGACTACTGCCAAATATGGCCATGTCCCTGTTTGGAATATTTCCAAATTTTGACAGAATCTATAACAATAAAATAAAAACACCAAAAAAACAGAGGGAGGTCCCACTGGCAGTGACACCAAGGCCCCCTCTAAGTATGGCAAGTGGGGCCACGACCCACTTGAAATACACACCACACACTGAACACACACACACACACACACACGGGCCCACACACAAGGGCACACACAAAACACACGCACACGGCAGATCACTATGGCCACACGGGATCCACCAATACACGCACACACGCGGGCACACACACACAAGCACAGAACACACGCACATCACTAAAAAGAAAAGGCTCGGGGTTGATTCGAACCCACGACCTCTCGGTTGTTTCCCTTTGGCATGCACCACTGCGCTACGCTTCGATTGCTAACACAAGGGAGGAACGGCTGCTCTACTACTAACTGACAACGCAAAACTCTAACGAAACTAAAGAACCGGAACTGTAGCGCAACGTGGCAATGCGGCACCTCTGGCGAGGAGATGCACCGGCGGGGGCTGCGGAAGGTGAGGGAAACCTGTTCCCGCATTCAAAGGGAAAGAACTCTATGCGCTACGGTGGGCTCGAGGTCAAACTTGCGCTCGCTCGGGCATGGCAGCGATGGCGGTGCTACGGCGGCAAGGCCATGCTAACGGGGCGCGCGGGAAAGGCTGACTCGACTGCTCACCGAGAGGGGGCAAACACGGGCTCGACGCAGCGAAGGGTAAGAAGATCCACGGCGTCGATGCGGGGCGTGGAGGAGCAAAGGAAGTAGCTGGCGATGGAGACGGGGATGGGGTCGTCGGCTCGGAGGCGATCTCCTCCTCCTAGCGACAGGAATGGGACGCGGGCGGCATCGGGGTCCGGCTAGGCATCTTGGACGGCGAGGAGGCGGACGCTGGAGGTGACGACGCTGATGAAGAAGCCGGCGGCCGACTTTGAATTTCTCTGAAACTCTCTCCACTTACCTGTAGAGGGGGGAGAGATATGTGGCGGCGGCAGCGCAAGGAATGGGAAACCCTAGGTGGGCGCAGATGTCGAGGGGGTTATATAGGCCCCGGAGGAGCGGCTTTGCTCGCCACCTAGGCCATGGCAGGGCCCTGCTCGCTTTCTCTCTCTAAGAGGGAGCTAGAAAGGGAGGAGGAAGGGAACGCGGGAGGTGACGCTGATACGTGGGTCCGACTCGGTCCACGCTGGAAGCAAGCAACGCGCGCGTCTAGCTGGGCTGCGTGTCTGTGCTAGTTGGGCCAGGAGGAGGCCCACTGGCTCCTCTCTCTCTCATGTCGCCAGAAAAAACAACAAAGACTTTTTATTTTCTTGTAAATGGACACAAACAAAATAAATCCCAGGCTAGAGAGAGAAGTTTGAAACAAAAGAAAAAACTTTTTTTGGGCTCACAAAAATGCAAGGAATTTAATAAAAATGGTTAGGGCATTTTTAGAGCAAGCAAATATTTAACCTAAATATTTTAACTAGGCATTATTGCGAAATTATTTGAGAGGGGAAGACTACAACCATGGCAGAAGGATTACTTTAAAAATCTTAGTAGAATATATGGAAGATGTTCAACATTTTTAAAGAGAGAAAACAACAAGGAAAATATATCATGAGGAATATTGAATGAGAGGGAAGAGGTGATGGGTTTTTGAAATGGGATGGATTAGCAACACTCCAAGCACACATGCATTCACTCCCAAACACATACACTCACAACACCACCACAACCTTGGTGTACACAAAACCAACTAATGATGAATGCTTATGATGCCATGATGCAATAATGACATGAAGCAAACATATATCTAGCACAACACATGGTGGCAAACATGGAAGGTCCACATAACATACATGACCAAAATGGCAAGGGGGCACTTGGGTTGTTACAATCAAGTAATTCATTCAATGACACAGTTTCAGTTTCATCAAGTGTAGCAGACATCATTAATTTCATAAGTAGCATGATCAAGTTCAAGTGATATATTAGAAATAGCAACAGTCGGTGGTGTAATAAGCTGATTCAAAATAGTAAGTGAATCAAAAGCAGAGCTAGATGGAAGTTCCTTACCTCCTCTCATACGAGAGGGGACGATCTTAGTTCGAGTATCTTTAAGATTTCTCAAAATAGAAATTGGATATCCTCAAGTGAACACAATAAATATAGCTATGCTCCCCGACAATGGCGCAAGAAAAAGGTCTTGATAACCCACAAGTGTAGCGGATCACAACAGTCTTCACGGGTAGTATTTCACCCTAATTTATTAATTCAACACAAGGGGGCAAAGAATATTTATAGGCCTTGAAAGTTGATTTTTAAATTCAACCGCACCTGGGATATCTCTCTGCATCAAAGGTTTATTAGCACGACAAATAATAGTAATAGCAATGTTAGTGCATCTAGTGCCCCTTAGTGATTTTGGTGTACTAAAGACTTATAGGTTAAGGAACTAATGTGTTTGTGAATATACACAAGTTCTATAAGTTGATGGGGAGTTTGATATATCCGGAGACTATTGACCTCTAAAAATGAATGTCTTCAGCTGAAGACTTTGGTGAAGACTTTGGTATTCCCTGAAGTCTTTGAAGCTGAAGAATTTCTGTGTGACCTTGAAGATATTAACGAGGAGTATGAAGCATGAAGACTTTTCTTTTCGTACTTTCATTTGCTTTCTTTGAGTCATAGGAAACACCGTACTATTAAAGGGGGTCGTGGTGATACTAAGGAAAAATTCCAAACTGATGCTCAACTCAAAAGCCTAAACACAACCCAATCCTCCGAGTAATCTCTTACGGTTCAGTCAAGTTCTTTTGTGACAGAGATGATGTTCTTCTGGTCTATGAGGAAATTGGTCTGGCTGAGGAGTTAGGATTTCGCCAGTGTGAATTGCCTACATGGAGGAATATGATAAGCCCTGAGAAATTTGACAATTCAAATTCCCACCGTTGCTATGCTTAGCGTCAACTGTCCCCAATCATCTTATCCACATAACGGTCATATCATTGGGGCATTTGTGTCTTATCATGTCAGGTTGCACCCTGGCTATAAGTAGCCGCCCCCTCAACCACTAGCTAGTTGGCTGCTCCGAAAGAGAACTAACACTTTTCATTTGAGAGAAACCCATCCTCCGAGGACTTTGAGAGAAAATCATCAGTGAGGAAAACCAAAAACCAAAACCACCAAACCCAAAGTGATTGAGCATCACTAAAGAGATTGTTCCTGTGTAGAACCGATGCTTGTTACCTTTGAAGATTGTACATCTTCCAGACGGTTAGCGCGTCATGGTCTAGAGCATCTAGCAGTATATTATGGATCATCGGCTGACCTGTTTGTGAGGGTTTTGGAAGTCTACCTTGAAGACTTACCATGAGTTTTGGGCGAGGACTATGTGACCTTAGCTCAAGGAGAATACGGTAAGAACTGTGTGTCTCGGGACTATGTGTCCTCTGGTTTAAATACCAGGGCGCTCCAAACCAGACGTACGACTGTCACAACAGTTGGAACTGGGTCATCAAATCAGTGTCTTCACCAAGCTACCTGGTTCCATTTCCTCAACCCTTCTATTTCCTTGTACACCTGTTGATGAAATTGATTGTTGCTATTTGAAGAATTTGACTGAAGACTTTCTCAATATCCTCATGTCAAATACTTCAGTCGCCTTGTTCTTCACCTGCTTATCCTGTGTCACGCTACTTGTAATCTATGCACATTTTGTTTCCTCATGATGAATATGCTCTTGCTCTGTTTCACATGCACTTGAGTACTTATTTTGCTGCTAGTAGTTCATCACATTTCAAATTCCTCAAGTTGAAATTCCTTAGTGATGAATTTTTAAAAATTGCCTATTCACCCCCTCTAGTCGTAAAACACACTTTCAATTGGTATCAGTGCAAGATACTCCCTTATTCTATGTGATTTTGGTTTAACCACCTCAAGTTCTAGTTATGTCAACTACAGGTATGATCAAGGTTTCTGCAGGATGTCCTACCTTCGATGGGATGGACAACCCCTACTGGAAGAACAAGATGTGCATGCATCTTGAGGCAATTGACAACGATCTCTGGTATGTTGTGGAAAATGGTGTTCCCTCTGTTACTCCCACAATCAACGCTGCTGATATGAAGAGATTCAAGCAACTCGATTCTCAAGCGAAGAATATCATTTGTGGCCATCTGAGCAAAGGTTAGTATGGCAGAGTGAGTGCTTTGAAATATGCTAAGCTTATCTGGGATAGGCTGTCCAAAGTCAACGAAGGTGTTTCCACTCATCATGACTCCCGTGTTGATGTTCTTCGCAATCTCTTCAACCACTTCAAAAGACTCGACAATGAGAATGTTCAACAAACTTTTGATCGTCTCACTGATATCTCCAATGAGCTTCAAGAACTTGGTGTTATTGACACCACCGACCACGAGGTGGTGAAGAAACTGCTGAGATCTCTTGATTCCTCATTTGATACTTTGGCTTTGATGATTCAAGAGCGTGGAGACTACAAGTCACTTGATCCTGCTGATATACTTGAGAGACTCAATACATATGAATTCCATCAAGATGAGAAGAGAGACCTATATGGGCCAAGCTATGGAAGATCTCATGCTTTGAAGGCTAAAGCAATTTCCTCATCTGAAGGCAAAGAATCTGACAGTAGCCTTCGTGATCCTAAAGAACCGAGTCAGGAACTAGCAATGCTTGTGTGGAAATTCCAGAAGTTCTCAAGGAGATTTCGGTTTGTCAAGTCATGAAAAAGTGGCTTTAAGAAATCAGAATCTTCATCAAGCGACTACAAGAAAAGAACATGCCACAAAAGCAAGCAATCTGGTCACTTTATCTTTGAGTGTCCTCTCTAGGAAAAACAATCAAGGAAGAATAAATACAAGGATGACAATTCTGATGACTTGAAGAAAAAGAAGAAATCTTCAAAGTCCTCATCTTCAAAGTCCTCACCGCACAAGAAGAATGGTTCTAGGAAGGAAATGGATTCTGAAGAATATGAAGAAGAGGAAGAATCTGAGGAGGAGTCTGAATTTTGTGTTGCTACCCTTGCACTTGCCACTAATTTCATTAGCAACTCCATATTCAACGATGAAGAAAATGAAGACATCGACAATTCTGACGTTAGTAATGATGACTATGCTCCCACCTACTGCTTCATGGCAAAGAATGCCAAGGCATCAACTTAATGTCCCTTCTTTGATGACACTGATAACCCTAAGTGGAAAGTCCTCATGAAGAAGCATCTCATGTCATTGAACAGTGAGTTGTGGACTGTTATAGAATTAGGACTGACTGATCTCTGCAAAATGGCAAACTCTGTGGACATTCATAAGTACACTCAACTGGATGCTCAGGCGAGGAATATCATCTGCTCTAGCCTATCAACCGTCATGTTCAAGGGCATCTCTCATCTCGAAAAGGTGAAGCTCATTTGGGATAGGCTTTCAGACATCATCTTCTTCATTTATGTGCCTTATGGCAAAAGACTCCAAGGTATACAAATATCATTCCTCCTCTAAATCAAGTGAAAGTGAATCTGATGAATATGTGAAACCTAGCTATTCCAAACTTGCTAATATTGATACTAAGTACCAAAGTGCACTTGAAAAGCTTCAGAAACTGCAAGACAAAAGTGATGGTCTGTTGAATGAGGAAGTGGATTGGACTCAACTCTATCTGATGATCTCAAAAGTCTTCAGACCAAGTATGATAACCTTCAAAGTCATCATAATTCTCTCTTAGTCGAACATGAGAAGCTTTCTTATGAATTTCTTCAAAGAAAGCAAGATCTTGAGAAACTAGGAGTGTCTCATGAGGATCTTCAAAGGGAAAACGATTCCTTACTTGCTCAACAGATCGGTACCGCTCAGGAAGAATTCATTCCACATTGTTTGAAATGCATCAAACGTGAAACTACTAATTCTTCACCTGAATGTTCAAATGCTTCTATTACTGCAAATTCTTCAACTATCTCTGTGGTCACAAATTCCTCACCTGAGGATGCCACAAGTATCACTGAAGAAAATGCAGGGTTGAAGGAATTGTATGTGACAAACATATACAAAAGTCTCAAAGGGCATCAAACCCTTTGTGATATGCTCAAAAAGCAGATTCTGAACCGGAACCCTAGGAAAGAGGGTATTGCATTTGAGAGGAAACTCAATGCTGATGGATCCTACTGGAAACCTGAGCAGTATCCCAAAACCTCATGGGTTTCTGCAAAAGGACCTCCTGTAGATCCATCCACTTTATCTGGCTTTACATGTGAAACTTCATATTCCTCGGATGACTCATTTGACTCCAACTATAAACTATTCAAAAATCAGAATGGTGAAGTATTTGCCATATGTGTTGGAACTGACTGCAGGAACGGTTCTCCTGTGTGGAAAATTTGGGTTCCCAAGAGCTTCTTGCAAAATCTTCAGGTGAATGCCCTCATGACACCACCTATGAAGAATGGGAACCCCAGATCAAATTCCTCATATGGATCAAAGTCCTCACATGGACCAGATTCCTCAAATGATCATAAGTCATATCATTCTCGTGCTAATGCATCCGTTTCACAAGGAAAATCTAAGAGTTATGAATATGTGCATTATTCTTTAAATCATTATGTTCATAAGTCCTCGAAGAATTTTTCTGCTTATTCATCTGAGTACTCTAACCCACTTCCTATGAAATGAAGTGGACTAGCTTTAATGCCTCCCTTCTCATATGGAGCTCGCAGAATGATGAAATCTTTGCAACCCCTTTAGATATGGATGGTGAAGAAATTGAACTAATCTCTTATGCAGGGTCAGGTCTCGAGACGAACTTGAACATCTGATGGATTTGCTGGAGACCTGAGAATTGCTTGAAAGGACACAAGCTAATCATGAAGAAATGAATCATTCATTTCTCACATACTCATGTTGCTGAACTTACTATACTATGTGATGAAATTCAATCTGATGAATTTGATGTCATATTCTTCACTCTAAAGCATATGAATTCGTAAGTTGTACTAATTCATCTGTAGGATGAAACTCCAAAAGTTACTGAGTGGGTCCCCAATAGTGGATGCACAAACCACATGACTGGTGACAAGAATCTACTGATGAACATACCACTAGCTCCATCTCATCTAAAGCATATCACTTATGCTGACAAAGGAAATAAAACAAGGTATTGGGCCTAGGTAAGGTTGCAATTTCAAAGGACCTACAAATGGATAAGGTGATGTTTGTCGAATCCCTCAGATTCAAGCACATGTCTCTCTCAATGCTTTGTGATCTTGATATGGTTGCCATCTTTGGAAAATATCGTTGTGTTGTTATCATGGAATCTAAAAAGTCCAAAGTCTTCGAAGGCTTTAGGAGAGGAGACTTTTATGTTGTCAATTTCTCTAACGATCCTCAGCCTACCATGTGCCTACTTGCAAAAGCTTCAGAAGGCTTGTTGTGGCATCGACGACTTAGACATGCTGGCATGAGGAACTCGCACATGCTCGTGAAGAAAAAGCATGCCATAGGCAATGAAGCTGTCAAATTCCTAAAGGACCATCACTATGGTGCTTGTGAGTCTGGAAAGATGACCATATCCAAGCATCCATCAAAGACAATCATGAACACTACTTGACCCTTTGAATTGCTTCACATGGATATGTATGGCCCCACTCATTATGCCCCACTAACAAATTATTCATGTTTGTCTGGCTTTGTTATTATTGATGATTACTCTCGTTACACTTGGGTGCATATTTTTCTGTACAAGTCCGAGGTGTAGGATGTCTTCAGACGATTTGCTTCAAGGGCCTCAACAATCATCGACGTCAATATCAAGCACATGAGGAGTGACAATGGGACTGAGTTCAAGAACACTGGTCTTGATGAATATCTTTATGAACTTGGTATTACTCATGAGTTATCTGCCCCATTTACTCCTCAGCGGAACGACACCGTGGATCGCAAGGATAGGACTCTTGTAGAGATAGCTCACACTATGCTTGATGAATACAAGACTCCTCGTCGCTTCTGGACTGAGGCCATCAATACTTCTTGCCACATCATCAACAGGGTATATCTTCACAAATTATTCAAGAAGACTTCATATGAACTCATCATTGACAAGAAACCCAATGTGAGTTATTTCAAAGTCTTTGGTGCTAAATGCTGGATCAAGGATCCTCACCAGAGTTCTAAATTTGCACCGAAAGCACATGAAGGTTTTATGCTTGGTTACGAAAAGGACTCGCACACCTACAGAGTCTTCAACTCCTATCACAACAAGGTTGTTAGAACTGTAGATGTGTGGTTCGACGAAATTAACAGCTCACAAAGAGAGCACCCGCCTCCTATGCTAGATGAAATGTCTCATGAGGAATCCATTAAGTTGAAGGCTACTGAAGATATCATACCCATTGAAGAACCTCAACCTATTGAGTAAGTCATCCCAATCAATGAAGACATTCATGTTGCTACACGTGAAGAAAATGATGCTGGTGAAAATCCTCAGCCTCGTCAACTTGCTCATCCAAGAGTGGCAAATGAAGTGTAGATTGACAAAATCCTCAACAACATCAATGGACCGGGTCCCCTCACTCACTCAAGATCTTCACATTTGTCTAACTTTTGTGGGCACTTTGCTTTTGTCTCTATCATACATCCCACCAAAGTTGACGAAGCATTCATGGAGCCTGAGTGGATTCAAGCTATGCAAGAGGAATTGCATCAATTCATGATCAACATTGTGTGGGAACTTGTCAAGCAGCAAGATCCTCGCAAGCATAACATCATAGGTACCAAGTGGATCTACCGCAACAAGCAAGACGAAAACAGCCTAGTGGTCAGGAATAAGGCTCGTCTTGTAGCTCACGGCTACACACAGGTTGAGGGAATTAACTTTGATGAAATTATGCACTTGTTGCTAGACTTGAAGCTATTCTCATATTGCTTGCTTATGCTAACCATCATGATATCATATTATATCAAATGGATGTGAAAAATTGCATTCCCCAAGGGTAAGCTTGAGGAAGAAGTATATGTTGCTCAACCCCCAGGTTTTGAAGACACAAAACATCCTGACAAAGTCTTCAGACTCAACAAGGCTCTCTATGGCCTCAAGCAGGCCCCTCGGGCATGGTATGACACTCTAAAGGAATTCCTCATGAATAAAGCTTCAAAACCGGTTCACTCGACCCAACTCTTTTCACAAAATCCTATGACAATGAACTATTCGTGTGCCAAATATATGTAGACAATATTATCTTTGCTTGTACTCACAAACGTTACAATGATGAATTTGCATATATGATGAGCTAAAAATATCAAATGTCTATGATGGGGGAGTTGAAATTCTTCTTAGGTCTTCAAATTCGTCAGCAACACAATGGCGTCTTCATCTGTCAAGAGAAATACCTCAAGGATGTTCTAAGGAAATTCAACGTGCAAGATTGCAAGGGTGTCAAAACACCAATGCCTTCAAAAGGACACCTCTGCACTAACAAAAATGGTAAAAATTCGATTAGAAGGTACATCACTCCATGATTGCTTCTTTATTGTATCTATGTGCATTTTGGCCAGATATTATGCTTAGTGTTTGCATGTGTCCCCGATTCCAAGCAACACCAAAGGAATCACACATAAGGGTGTGAAACATATTCTTCGATACTTAGGTCACACACCAACGCTTGGATTATGGTATCCCAAGGGCTCAAATCTTCACCTCGTTAGATACTGAAAGTGCGTTATCTCGACTAGAGGGGGGGTGAATACGCGATTTTTACAAATTCATCACTTGAGGAATTCCAACTTTGAGGAATTTGAAATGTGATGAATAACTAGCAGCGGAATAAGTACTCAAGTACATGAGGAACATAGTAACAACATAGTCTTCATGATTAAATGAAAAATGCACAAATAGAGAGTACCGTGATACAGGATATGCAGTGATGAACAAGGTAACTTGAAGAATTTGAGGTGAGGAATTTGTGAAAGTCTTCGGTCAAATTCTTCAAACAATAACCATCAATTTCATCAATAGGTATATGAGGAATAGAGGGGTTGAGGAAATAGAACCATATAGCTCGATGAAGACAATGGTTTGATGATCCAGTTCCAACTGATGTGATAGTTGTACATCTGGTTCAGAGCGGCCTGGTATTTAAACCAGAGGACACACAGTCCCAGGACACACAGTCCTTACCGTATTCTCCTTGAGCTAAGGTCACACAGTCCTCACCCAACACTCGTGGTAAGTCTCCAGGGTAGACTTCCAAAACCCTCACAAACTGGTCACCCGGTGATCCACAATTTACTGCTAGATGCTCTAGACCAAGGTCACTTCGTGGTCCCCAATTGACTGCAGGAGCACTAGACCATGACGCCTAACCATCTGGAGGATGCACAGTCCTCAAAGGTAACAAGCGTCGGTTCCACATAGGAATTTCTTCAGTGATGCTCAATCACTATGGGTCTTGTGGTTTGGTTGTGGGTTTTTCCTCACTGATGATTTTCTCTCAAAGTCCTCGGAGGATGGGTTGCTCCCAAATGACAAGTGTCAGTTCTCTCTTGGAGCAGCCAACCAGCTAGTGGTTGTGGGGGGTGGCTATTTATAGCCAGGATGCAACCTGACATGATAAGACATAAATGCCCCCAATAATATGACCGTTATGTGGATAAGAATGATTGGGGACAACTTGCGCTAAGCATAACAACGGTCAGAATTTCGAACTATGAAAGTCCTCAGCTTATCATGTTCCTCACTTGTAGGCAATTCACACTGGCGAAATCCTAACTCCTCAGTCAGATCAATTTCCTTAGAGACCAGAAGAACGTCGTCTCTGTCACTGAAGAACTTGTCTGAACTGTAAGAGATTTCCAAAGGCTTCACTCGAAGGATTGTACGGGTTGAGGATTTTGGAGTTGAGCATCAGTTGGAAATTTTCCTTAGTATTACGTCGGCCCCCTTTAGCAGTACGATGTTTCCTATGACTCAAATAAAGGAAACGAAACTACAAAAATAAAAGTCTTCACACTTCATATTCCTCGTTCATATCTTCAAGGTCACACCAACTTCTTCATTTTCAAAGTCTTCACCAAAGTCTTCAGCAAAGTCTTCACTTGCAGACATACATTTTTAGGGGTCGATAATATCCAAATATATCAAACTCCTCATCGACTTATAGAGCCTGTGTACACTCACAAACGCATTAGTACCTTAACCTATAAGTCTTCAATACACCAAAATCACTAAGGGGCACTAGATGCACTAACAATCTCCCTCTTTTTGGTGATAGATGACAAATAGGTTAAGTTTTCAACGGGGATAAACATATGAAGTGAAAGTACAGATTTTAGGAATTTGATTGTAAGATATAGAAGAACTCCCCATGAAGATGTGCATTTTTGAGGAATTTGCTTTAGACTGCAAATGCACATGGCAGGTTCAAACATGGAGAACTCCCCCTATATCTTGTAATTCATACACGCATTTGCAAATATGATATGAAGAATTTAAAATGCGTGAGGAGAATGGTGTCTGACAAAATTCAGTATGCATGCATTAAGGTATTTGAGGAAATAAACATGCGAGGAAATAGTTCAAAAGTGTCAGACCACCATCGGGCTTAAGTTTACAACTCAATTAACAAAAGTTTCAAAAGAGCGAGAGTTGTAACTTTAAACAAAAATTATCCCATTTATAGAGACCCGCTTGAAGACTAACTCAATTTTTCTCCCCCTATGTCATCGAAGACCAAAAGGGAAGAAAAAAATGATGACTAACACACCTTTGAAGAATTTCATTGTGTTGGTGAGGAAGGAGCGCCAGTGTTGTCGGGGTCATTTCTCGATGCAGGGCCTGCAGCAGTGTCGTCAAAATCTTCATCGTCATCACTCTCGCGAGATGAAGAATATGAACTTGCTACCATTAGAGGAACTTGAACTTTCTTGAATTTCTTCTGAGGTCGCCGAGCCCAGTCGGGATGTTCCTCAATGTCCAGCTCATCCAGTTCTTGAGAAGGCATGATGTGAGACATTACATCCCAAGAGCGTCTGAGGTTTTCAGGTGCATAATAGTGGTTCCTCTTGACAGTGTTCTGGGTCACAGTCATATTCTGCACAATGTATCCCAGTTGATGCTTCACCCACTTGTGATTGCGATCAACCTTCTGATGAAGACTTCCTCGCGATCAGTCATCACACGAGGGGTAGACTCTTAAGGTTGTTGAGATGAGGCTTTTGCACCAGAGTCTTGAGTGGTTGTGTCATCATTGGAGGAGAAGTAGCGGCTTTGCGGAACTGTCCATCCAAAGGACGAGTGCCTTCATCAATGACAGATTTGCCTTTTCCTTCAGCTGAGGCAATTGACCTCTTGATGACTCCTATTGGAGACAGAAAGCTAAAGTGATTCTGAAAATCAGCCTTGAAGGGAACTAAGGACTTTGCCCTGATGAATTTCATGATCCATGGAGCATAGGGCTTCTGTTCAAATGGAGCTAAGGCAGCACTGGCCAATGTCCTCATGAAGAAATCATGCAAGTCGATGGGAATCCCATGAATGATGTTGAAGAGCATATTCTTCATGATTCCTTCCACTTTTTCTTCTTCAGAATCGTGGCCTTTCTGAAGACATAGTGTGTTTGTGAGGATACGGTAAACAGTCCTCAACACATATAGCAGATTCTTCACAAGAAAGGTGTTTGGTTGAGGCGTTCCAGGAGGTAAAGGCTTCATCAGCACTTGCATCAGCTGATTTGGAAGTGCGGGCTCATTAAACAGTTTGTGGGCTTCATCTAAGGGAATTGGAACAGGGACACACTAAAGCAATTCAAAGACTTGAGCAGTGAAGTGGGTCGTGCTAGTCGTCCAGTCCAATATCCATGAGTTGATATCTGAGGAATTGCCGCTAATATGCAGCGTGGCATAGAACTGAATGATGATTTCTTCATTCCAGTCACAGATGTCGACACACAATGGAAGAAGGCCTGCTTCATAAAGAACTTGGAGCGCTGGAGTGAATGATGAAAGACTCTCCATATCTGCATGAGGAATCTGATGGTGCTCGAAGACTTTCTTCTTCTCATATAGGACTGACGCATAGTAGTTGAGTTCAGAGGCAGTCCAGAATCTGTTGTGACCATCCCTTGTAGAGTCATAGGGGTTTGGTCTAGAGAAGAATGAATGTTCATTGAAGAAATTCCTCTTGAGGAATTTGGGACGGACAGTGCCTTTGAAGGGCAGTCTCGGCTTGGGTTGAAGATTTGTTCATGTGCGGCCCTTGATCTCCGTTGGCATTAGAGGAACGACAGACTGAATGATTTCAAGTACTGGTTCCTCGGCAGTGGCGAGAGCATCATTTTCCTCAGTTGTTGCAGCTAGAATTTCTTCACTGTCTGGAAGGTACAGATGCTCAGAGTCTTCTGGGATTTCTTCAGTCTATGCAGGTGACTAAGGAATCAACATCAGAGGAGTTGCCACTGGTGAATTGGGATGTGCAGATTCCCAATATTCATCATTGACGACTAGAGTGGTGTCACCAATGTCAACATTTCATCAATGTCTTCTACACCAGCTTCCTCAGCAGTTACCAGAAGCTGGAGCGATGATACCTTGGGGGTTGATGCAGTGTCATCGATGACAGTTTCCTCATCAAGAGGCTCTAAGGAAGCAGCCGAATGATTTTCTTTTTCTTCAAGGATGACATACTCCTTCCCGAATGGCACAATAGCATAGGTTGGTGCTGAGGAAATTGGAGTTGCATCAATTGGAGTTGCTGAGGAACTTGATGAAGTTTTCAACTTCTTCAACACAGGGGCATCAGAAGTTGACGCTTTTCTCTCGAGTGGATTTTCCTCAACAGTAGTGGTTTCTTCAGGAACGACTGATGCAGCTGCCCTGGGAGGTTCAGTTTCTTCAGGCACAGCAGATTCTTCAGCTGGCCTATCAGATTCTTCAGGTACAACAGAAGTACCTGTTGGCATAACAGTTTCTTCAGGCACAACATCGGAGGTTGCCCTGGAATGTTCATCTATGGTCTGATTTTCCTCAGCAGCACTGGCAGTTGCTTCTGGTGCAGAAGCATTTCCTTCAGCAATTTCATCAGGCTGAGCATTTTCATTAGCCGCCTGAGGAGTTTCATCTACACTCTGAGCAATTTCTTCAGACTAAGGCTTTTGTGGTTGCGATCGAGCTGCAACCCTGGTGTTGTGATCCTTTACAGCTGCTTGAGCAGCCCTGACGAGTCTGACCTTGGTGCCCTTCCATTCAACATCATACCTCTATTGATCCACAGAGAGTGTGCAAATTTTGGAATGAACTATGACGAGTTGATTTGGGGTCAAATTCATCACATTTTCGCGCAGAAATTTTTCTTTTCTAGTCCTATTCCTCTTAGCTCTCAGAGCTTGCTCTCTCTTCCATTGTTCTTCAAAGATGAAGTGGGTGAGGACATGATCCACTTCAGGAGGCAGATTTAGTGAAGAAAGTGGGGTGCTTGGGTCTTCATGCCATATGTCGATGAAGTTGAGGATCATCTTGGGATCTAGCATGAGAGGAACATAGCTACCCTATGCTCTAGCAGCCCTATGCTGACTTTGTCTGATGATTTCTACCAATTCCTCATCATCAGCTTCATCATCATCACTATCACCATCATCAGAACATGACGGTATGGTCATCACAGCCTTACTTGTGTGAGGACTTGGTCCTTGACCTCGTCCAACAGTTTTCTTCAACTTCAGTGTAGAGGGGCTGGTTGAAGACTTTGTTGTGTTGGAGGAGCTAGCAGTGATCTTTGGGACTGTGGTGAGACCCTCAGTCCTCTTGCATGTAGCCAGATGCACTGGTGTTGAGGATCTTGTAACTGCTGCAGAAGACTGAGCAGCGATAGTTTCAGGTGCTGAGGACTTTGAAGGCAGAGGCCTTTGACCTTGAGGAATCTGCTATCAAGGTCTTGATGTTGAAGACCCTATCTTCAAGGCAGATTTCTTCATGATTTTCTTCGGAGCACTTGCAGAAGCTCCGGCAGAGGCAGCAGCAGCAGAATCTTCATTGAATTTCTTCACTGCTTCTTTGGCTTTCCTAGCCAGCTTGGTTTGCTGCTTCTCCCATAGATGAGGAAAGTCCTCACCAGTCTTTAGGCTTGTGGGATCGGCTATTTGGTTCTGAGCTAGAGGAGGCCTGCTGCAAGGTGGTTTCACTTCAAATTTCATCATGTACTTTGGGGTTACATAACGATATTCTTTCCATTCTCTTGCCCATCTCCTCTCAATCTTTTGCAGACGGATCTTTCTCTGCTTGGTCATCTCTTTTCCATGTGTTTCTTCATCTGGTGTGCAATATTCATCATACACATCATCTGGAATCTCAAAGGTAGTGTGCACATCTAGTTTCTTTCCTCCTTTCTGTGGATTCTTTCCGTCGGTCATTTTGTTCACTTGAGGAATATGAACTCTTGAAGATTCTGAATAGGTACACAATTTTTCTTCAAGAAGCGCTGCAAATGAGTTAAGTTGATGAGAACCTAGTGATTCATCAATGGACATGTTGTACCTGTGAACAGAGTATAGGTGCGAGGAATTTGAAGAGGTCATATGCGTTCTCAGAAATTTTGAAGAAAAATTAGGTGTGAGGAATTTGACCATGGATGTCTTGAGGAATTTTACTAAGTGTTCTTTGTCTCTGGTTCCTGAGTTGTACAAATTTTGAGGATTTGCACAATTGAGGAATCTTGAAGAAAATCATTACTTAGAGAAAATCATCAAGTATGAGGAGATGTAAGGTGCTTTTAAAATAAGGTTCATGAAGAACAAACACCTTTTGAGGAATATGAAGAGCATTTGAGGATCAAACAAGGGCAGTAAAAGTAAATTTTATTTACCCAGGTGAAGAACACAACGAACTCAGAGATGAGATTGGGAAGTTCGTGCGTTCAGATCTCCCACGCCCTAGCTTGGCAGAGGGAGACAGCCACAGCGGCGGCGGGATGAGGATTTCCGCGGCCGGTGCGAGTACGGTGACGACGAGGTTGAGGCAGTGAAGCTCTTCCTCACCGGCAACGATGACTTTAGTGGCGGCGCTAGGTTGGAGCTCGGGAGAGGGATGAGATGCAGAGTAACCGAGCACAGTTGATGGGAAGGGGGCATTTATAGGGGAAGTGAAAACCGATCCGCCCGAAGATTTTGGACAGGATTTCCCCTGACCCTTGCTCTCCACATGATAGGCGTCACCCACGTACTTAGCGGTGGCTATAGTGGGGGGCGTGGGTTATCTAGGCGTGGGAATAGGAACAGTTTGAGCGGGAACCACTGAAAATTTTGGTAGTGAAGACTTCAAAGTTTTTGTTCGCAAATTCTTCAACTTTCAAGGACACAATGAAGACTTTGAACGAGTTTCAAAGTAGAACGCATATGAAGAATTTTTGAATAGACTTGGTTGAGTTTAGCATAGAGGGGAAAAGGGGTCCGATCACATTCACTTAGATGAAAATCAACTTGAAGAATTAGCAATAAGTGAATGCTGTTGAGGACATGAAAACTCAAATATAAATATATATGTATAGTCAATGAAGAACATGAGTTTCTAAGTTTGAAGAAATTGAAAAGTTGAGGAATTTGAAAAACTTGAGGAATTTGCAAATTTGAGGAATTTGATAGTTTGAAGAATTTGCAAAAACAACGAAATGCTCAATTTTGAAGAATTTCAACTTTTGGTCGGTGGCGTAACCCACCATATAAGAATGATGATTTCAGACATTGCGTACAATTATCATAGGGTTCTGAGAATCAAATTCTTCGTTAATTTCTTCACACTTAGAGAGTTATTCTTCATTGATTAAAGAAAAACGTTACTTCATGTGTTTCACATCTAAGTCATCAATTTTTCATAAGTGTTAGGTTGTGTGTTCTTCATCAAAGAACATTCGAAGATTCTAAGATATTTAGCTCACACCGCAACTTGCAAAATCTCTTTTCATCCAAGGGCTTTGTGAAGATATCGGCCAGTTGTTCTTCAGTGGGAATGTGGTTGATGGAGATGTCGCCCTTGAGTACATGATCTCGAAGAAAGTGATGACGAATCTGGATGTGATTGGTCTTGGAGTGCAGAACTTGGTTGTACGCAATCTTGATGGCACTCTGTTTGTCACAGTAGAGAGGCGCATTCTTCAACTTGATGCCATAGTCCTTGAGGGTTTGCTTCATCCATAGTAACTGAGCACAACACGAGCCAGCAGCAATGTACTCAGCTTCTGCAGTAAAGAGTGAAACGCAGTTCTGCTTCTTCGAGGACCAACAGACTAAGGATCGTCAGAGGAAATCACATATGCCTGAGGTTGACTTGCGATCCACACGATCTCCAGCATAGTAAGCATCAGAGTATCCAACGAAGTGAAGATTTGAGCCCTTGGGATACCACAATCCAAGTGTTGGTGTGTGAGCTAAGTATCGAAGAATATGTTTCACAGCCTTATGGTGTGATTCCTTCGGTGTTGCTTGGAATCGAGCACACATGCAAACACTTAGCATTATATCAGGCCTAGATGCATATAGGTACAATAAGGAGCCAATCATGGAGCGGTATACCTTCTGATCGAAATCTTTACCATTTTATATCAGTGCAGAGGTGTCCATTTGAAGGCATTGGAGTTTTGACGCCTTTGCAATCTTGCATGTCGAATTTCCTCAGAACATCTTTGAGGTATTTCTCTTGTGAGATGAAGATACCATTGTGTTGCTGACGAATTTGAAGACCTAGGAAGAATTTCAACTCTCCCATCATAGACATTTGATATTCTTCCGTCATCATATAGGCAAATTCATCACTGTAATGTTTGTCAATACAGCCAAAGATAATATCGTCTACATATATCTGGCATATGAACAGTTCATTTTCATAAGATTTTGTGAAAAGGGTTAGGTCGAGTGAATCGGGTTTGAAGCCTTTCTTCATGAGGAATTCCTTCAGAGTGTCGTACCACGCCCGAGGGGCCTGCTTGAGGTCATAGAGGGCCTTGTTTAGTCTGAAGACTTTGTCAGGATGCTTAGGGTCTTCAAAACCTAGGGGTTGAGCAACATATACTTCTTCCTCAAGCTTACCACTGAGGAATGCACTTTTCACATCCATTTGATATAAGATGATATTATGATGATCAGCGTAAGCAAGTAATATGTGAATACCCTCAAGTCTAGCAATAGGTGCAAATGTTTCATCAAAGTCAATTCCTTCAACCTGTGTATAGCCTTGGGCTACAAGGCGAGCCTTATTCCTCACCACGAGGCCATTTTCATCTTGCTTGTTGTGATAGATCCACTTGGTACCTATGATGTTATCTTTGCGAGGATCTGGTCGCTTGACAAGTTCCCACACGTTGTTGAGCTTGAAATGATGCAATTCCTCTTGCATAGCTTGAATCCACTCGGGCTCCTTGAATGCTTCATCAACTTTGGTGGGCTCTATGATAGAGACAAAGGCAAAGTGCCCACAAAAGTTAGTTAGATGTGAAGCTTTTGAACGCGTGAGAGGACCTGGTGCGTTGATGTCATTGATGATTTTGTCAATCTGCACTTCATTTGCTACTCTTGGATGGGCAGGTTGACGAGGCTGAGGATTTTCATCAGCACCATTTTCTTCAGGTATATCAGCATGAGAGTCTTCATTTGTTGGAATGATTTCCTCAGTGGGTATGACATCTTCTGTTGCCTTCAGCTTGATGGATTCCTCAGGAGATTGTTCATCTAACACAGAAGCCAGCAGCTCTCTTTGCGAGCCATTAGTTTCATCGAACTGCACATCTACACTTTCAACCACCTTGTGATGGTAGGTGTTGAAGACTTTGTAGGTGTGCGAGTCCTTTCCATAACCAAGCATAAAACCTTCATGTGCTTTCGGTGCAAACTTAGAACTGTGTTGAGGATCTCTGATCCAGCATTTTGCACCGAAGTCTTTGAGATAACTTACATTGGGTTGCTTGCCTGTCATGAGCTCATATGAAGTTTTCTTGAAGAATTTGTGAAGATATACCATGTTGATGATGTGGCATGCAGTATCAATTGCTTCAGGCCAAAAGCGACGAGGGGTTTTGTATTCGTCAAGCATGGTGCGAGCCATCTCAACAAGTGTCATGTTTTTGCGCTCCATGATGCCATTCTGCTGAGGAGTATAAGGGGCAGATAGCTCATGAGTAATACCAAGTTCATCAAGATATTCATCAAGATTAGTGTTCTTGAACTCAGTCCCATTATCACTCCTGATATGCTTGATCTTGACGCCAAAGTTGGTGGAGGCCCTTGAAGCAAATCATCTGAAGACGTCCTGCACTTCATTTTTGTACAGAATAATATGCACTCATGTGTAACGAGAGTAATCATCAACAATGACAAAGTCATACATACTTGATGCATTTGTTAGTATGGAGTAATGAGTGGGGCCAAATAGATCCATGTGAAGCAATTCAAAGGGTCGAGTCGTGGTCATGATTGTCTTCGAGGGATGCTTGGATCTGGTCATCTTCCCAGATTCACATGCACCGCAGAGGTGGTCCTTGAGGAATTTGACACCCTCGATGCCAATGACGTGCTTTTTCTTCACGAGTGTGTGCAAGTTCCTTATGCCCGCATGTCCAAGTCGTTGATGCCACAGCCAGCCTTCTAAGGACTTAGCAAGTAAGCATGTGGCAGGTTGAGGACCTGTAGAGAAATCAACAATATAAAAGTCTCCTCTCCTAAAGCCTTCGAAGACTTTGGAATTGTCAGATTCCATGATGACAACACAATGATATTTTCCAAATACGACAGCCATATCAAGATCACAAAGCATTGAGACGGACATAAGGTTGAACCCGAGGGATTCAAAAAGCATCATCTTATCCATGGTTTGGTCCTTTGAGATAGCAACCTTACCAAGTCCCAATACCTTGCTTTTTCCTTTGTCTGCGTAGGTGATATGCTTCAGAGGAGATGGGAGTGAGTGGGAAATTCATCAGTAGATTCTTGTCACCCGTCATGTGGTTTGTGCATCCACTATCGAGAACCCACTCAGTGGCTTTTAGAGTATCATCCTACAGATGAATTAGTACAACTTACGAACTCATATGCTTTAGAGTGAAGAATATGACATCAATTTTATCAGACAAAATTTCATCACACAAGATAGTAAGCAAATAGAGTGATGACGTGAGAAATGAAAAATTCATTTCATCATGGTTAGCTTGCGTCCTTTCAAGCATTTCCTCAGGTCTCCAGCAAATTCATCAGATGTTCAAATTCATCTAGAGAGCTGACCCTGCATAAGATGTCAGTTTGTTTTCTTCACCACCCACATCTAGAGGGGTGGCAAAGAATTCATCATTCTGCGAGTACCATATGAGAAGGGAGGCATAGAAGCAAGTGCATTTCGTTTCACAGGGCGATGGTTAGAGTATTGAAATGAATAAGCAAAGAAATTCTTTGAGGAATTATGAACATAATGGTTTGAAGAATAATGCACATATTCATAACTCTTAGGTTTTCCCTGCGAAACAGAGGCATTAGCACGAGATTGATGATTTTGACCATTTGAGGAATTTGGTCCAAGTGAGGACTTTGGTCCATATGAGGAATTTGATCTGGGGTTCCTATTCTTCATGAGTGGTGTCTTGAGGACATTCACTTGAAGATTTTGTAGGTAGCTCTTGGGAACCCAAATTTTCTTCATAGGAGAACCGTTCCTGCAGTTAGTTCCAACATATCTAGCAAATACTTCACTTATCTGGTTTTTGAAGAATCTGTAATTGGAGTCAAGTGACTCATCAGAGGAATATGAAGTTTCACAAGTAAATCCAGATAAATTGGATGGATCTACAGGAGATCCTTTTGCAGCAACCCATGAGGTTTGGGGGTATTGCTTCAATGTCCAGTAGGACCCATCAGCATTGAGTTTCCTCACAAAGGCAATACCCTCTTTCCTAGGGTTCCTGTTCACTATCTGCTTTTTGAGGACATCGCAAAGGGTTTGATGCCCTTTGAGACTTTTGTACATGTCTGTCACATACAATTCCTTCAACCCTACATTGTCATCAGTGATACTAGTGGTATCCTCGGATGAGGAATTTAAGACCACGGGAATAGTTGAAGAAATTGCAGCAATAGAACCATTTGAACATTCAGGTGAAGAATTAGCAGTTTCACATTCGCTGCATTTCAAACGAGGGGGAATGAAATCTCCCTGAGCGGTACTGATCTGTTGAGCCAGTAAGGAATCATTTTCCCTTTGGAGATCCTCATGTGACACCCTTAGTTTCTCAAGATCTTGCTTTCCGCGAAGAAATTCATTAGAAAGCTTCTCATGATCAGCTAAGAGGATGTTATGATGACTCTGTAGGTTATCATACTTCGTCTGAAGACTATTGAGATCGACTGGCAGAGTTTGAGTCCGATCCACTTCATGGTTCAACAGATCATCGCTTCTGTCTAGGATTTTCTGAAGCTTTTCAAGTGCACTTTGTTGCTTAGTGGCAATTTTAACGAGTTTAGCATAGCTAGGTTTCACATATTCATCAGATTCACCTTCAGTTGATTCAGATGAGGAATGATGTTTGTGTACCTTTGAGCCTTTTGCCATGAAGCAATACGTGGGAGCATAATCTTCATTGCTGACGTCAGACTCGTTGGAGTAGTCATATTCTTCATCATTGAAGATGGACTTGCTGACGAAAGTAGTAGCGAGAGCAAGGCTAGCGACACCAGATTCCGATTCCTCCTCAGATTCTTCCTCTTCTTCATATTCTTCAGATTCTTCCTCAGAATCCATTTCCTTGCCGATGAATGCTCGAGCCTTTCTGGAACCATTCTTCTTGTGCTTTGAGGAATTTGAAGATGAAGACTTTGCAAATGAGGACTTTGAAGATTTCTTCTTTTTCTTCGAGTTATCAGAACTATCATCCTTCTATTTATTCTTCTTCTTTGAGTCTTTTTCCCAGAGAGGACGGTTAGAGATAAAGTGACCAGGCTTCTTACAACGATGACAGGTTCTTTTCTTGTAATCTTCTGAGGAATCTGATTTCCTCAAGCCGCTTTTTGATGACTTTCCAAATTCACCTCTTCTTGAGAACGTCTGGAATTTCCTCACAAGCATTGCTAGTTCCTGACTTAGTTCTTCAGGATCACCAAGGCTACTGTCAGAATCTTCTTCTTTAGATGAGGAAATTTCTTTTGCCTTCAGAGCACAAGATCTTCCATAGCTTGGCCAGTAGAGGTCTCTCTTTTCAGCTTATTGGAATTCATGAGTATTGAGTCTCTCAAGAATATCAGCAGGATCAAGAGCTTTATAATGTCCATGTTCTTAGATCATCAAAGCCAGAGTATCAAATGAGGAATCGAGAGATCGTAACAGTTTCTTCACCACTTCATGGTCAGTGATATCAGTGGCACCCAGTGCTTGAAGTTCATTGGATATATTAGTGAGGCGATCAAATGTTTGCTGAACATTTTCATTGTCAAGTCTCTTGAAGCGGTTGAAGAGATTGCGAAGAACATCAACACGAGAGTCACGTTGAGTGGAAACAGCTTCGTTGACTTTGGACAGCCTATCCGAGATTAGCTTAGCAGACTCCAAAGCACTCACTCTGCCATACTGACCTTTGCTTAGATGGTCACAAATGATATTCTTTGCTTGAGAATCAAGTTGCTTGAATCTCTTCACATCAACAGTAGTAACAGTGGGAGTCACAGAGGGCACACCATTTTCCACAATGTACCAGAGATCGTTGTTAATAGCTTCAAGGTGCATACGCATCTTGTTCTTCCAGTAGGGGTAGTCTATCCCATCGAAGGTAGGGCATCCCACAGAAACCTTGATCATACCTGCAGTCGACATAACTAGAACTCCAGGTGGTTAAACCAAAATCACACAGAGCGAGGGAGTACCTGCTCTGATACCAATTGAAAGTGCGTTATATCGACTAGAGAGGGGTGAATAGGCGATTTTTACAAATTCATCACTTGAGGAATTTGAAATGTGATGAATAACTAGCAGCGGAATAAGTACTCAAGTGCATGAGGAACATAGTAACAGCATAGTCTTCATGATGAAATGAAAAATGCACAAATAGAGAGTAGCGTGATACAGGATATGCAGTGATGAACAAGGTAACTTGAAGAATTTGAGGTGAGGAATTTGTGAAAGTCTTCAGTCAAATTCTTCAAACAGTAACAATCAATTTCATCAACAGGTATATGAGGAATAGAGGGGTTGAGGAAATAGAACCAGATAGCTCGATGAAGACAATGGTTTGATGACCCAGTTCCAACTGCTGTGACAGTTGTACGTCTGGTTCGGAGCGGCCTGGTATTTAAACCAAAGGACACATAGTCCCAGGACACACAGTCCTTACCGTATTCTCCTTGAGCTAAGGTCACACAGTCCTCGCCCAACACTCGTGGTAAGTCTTCAGGGTAGACTTCCAAAACCCTCACAAACTGGTCACCCGACGATCCACAATTTACTGCTGGATGCTCTAGACCAAGGTCACTTCGTGGTCCCCAATTGACTACAGGAGCACTAGACCATGACGCCTAACCGTCTGGAGGATGCACAGTCCTCAAAGGTAACAAGCGTCAGTTCCATAGAGGAATTTCTTCAGTGATGCTCAATCACTATGGGTTTTGTGGTTTGGTTGTGGGTTTTTCCTCACTGATGATTTTCTCTCAAAGTCCTCGGAGGATGGGTTGCTCTCAAATGACAAGTGTCAGTTCTCCCTCGGAGCAGCCAACCAGCTAGTGGTTGTGGGGGGTGGCTATTTATAGCCAGGATGCAACCTGACATGATAAGACATAAATGCCCCCAATAATATGACCATTATGTGGATAAGAATGATTGGGGACAGGTGGCGCTAAGCACAGCAACGGTCGGAATTTCGAACTATGAAAGTCCTCACCTTATCATGTTCCTCACTCGTAGGAAATTCGCACTGGCGAAATCCTAACTCCTCAGTCAGAATGAAGTCGTTGAATGAGAAGAGATTTTGCAAGTAGCGGTGTGAGCTAAATATCTTAGAGTCTTTGAATGTTCTTTGAAAAGACTCACATCCTAACCCTTATGCAAAATTGATGACTTCGATATGCAACACACGAAGTAACATTTTTCTTCAATCAATGAAGATTAACCCTCTAAGTGTGAAGAGATTAACGAAGAATCTGATTCTTAGAACCCTACGGCAGTTGTACGCGGTGTCTAAAATCTTCATTCTTATACGGTGGGTCACGCCACCACCCATAGTTGAAATTCTTCAAGTTGAGGTTTTTCGTCACTTTGCAAAGTCTTAAACTTTTCAAATTCCTCAATTTTTCAAATTCTTCAAACTATGTGACTGGTGTTCTTCACTGTATATATTTCAGTTTTCAATGTCCTCAACAACATTCACTTATTGCTAATTCCTCAAGTTGATTTTCTTCTAAGTAAATGTAATTGGACCCCTTCCCCTGTATGCCAAACTAAACTCAGTCTGTTCACAAATTCTTCATGTGCATTCTACTATCAAACTCGTTCAAGTTTTCAGTGAGTCCATGTCAGCTGAAGAATTTGCGAATGGAATCTTTGAAAATCTTCACTTTCAAATTTTTGGCGTTTGCCACTCAAACCGACTCCTATTCCCACGATTGGACAAGCCACGATCCCCCACTATCTCCACTACTCAGTTCATGGGTGACACATGTCACGTAGACAGCAAGGGTCAGGGGCAATCTGGTCTGAAATCTTTGGGTCAGTTTGTTTTCACTACTACTATAAATACCCCCTCCCCTTCTCCTAGCTCGAGTTACTCCTCACTACCATCTCGCCCGAGCTCAAGACCTAGCACCACCGCTACATTCATCATCGCCGAAGAGGAAGAGCTTCAATGCCTCGACCTCTCTGTCATCATACTCGCATCGATCGCGGAAGTCTTCACTCCATCGCTGTTGTAGTTGTCTCCCTCTACCAAGCTAGGGCGTGGGAGATCTGAACTGACGAACTCCTCCATTCTACTTCACTGTTCGTCGTGTTCTTCATAAGGGTAAATAAAAACTAATTTTACTACCCTACTTTGATATTCATGATTTTCATAAAATCCTCAAAAGGTGTTTATTCCTCAACAATCCACTTCTTGAATACCTCACATGTCTTACTCCCTTGATAAATTCTCTAAGTTACGATTTTCTTCAAGATTGCTCAATTGTGTGGATGCTCAAATCTGCACAATTCTGGAACCTAAGTCAGGAACACTTAGTGAAATTCTTCAAGCCATATAATGGTCAAAATCCTCAACTTGATATATTTTGAAAAATTTCTGAGAATGCATATGACCTCTTCAAATTCTTCACCCCTATACTCTGTTCACACATACAAAATGTCTGCTGATGAATCACTAGGTTCTCATCAACTTAACTCATTTGCAGCATATCTTGAAGAAAAATTGCATACATCCTCAAAGTCTTCAAGAGATCAGATTCCTCAAAAGCAGAAAATGTCGGACGAGAGAAAACCTCAGAAAGGAGGAAAGAAGAGAGAAAGTCACACAACCTTTGAGATTCTTGATGAACTCTATGCTGGACACTGCACCCCCGATGAAGCTATTCATGGGAAGGAAACAAATGAGCAGAGGAAAATCAGGATTCATAGGATTGAGAGGAGGTGGGTACGCAAATGGAAGTAATATCGCTATTTCATGGACAAGTACATGAGGACATTCGCCATAAAACCACCATGCAAGAGAGGTCCTCCTGCTCCCAATCAAGATGTTGATTCCACCAGCATTGCACGTGGTGAGGACTTTCCTCAAGAATGGGCAAAACATCAGCAAAATCTTCAAAAGGCTACCAAAGAGGGAGTGGAGAAATTCAATGAGGACTCTGCTACTGCTGCAACTACAACATCTGCTGGTGAATCTATGGCAAAGAAGGCTATGCCCAAGAAATCTGCCAACAATCCAAAGTCCTCAAGGCCAAGTTCCTCAAGTGCACAAAATCCTCAAGGAATGTCTTCAAAGGCCACCATGGCCGCATTGTCCTTTGTTGCGGCTGCAAAATCCTCAACTCTAGTTCATCTTGCCACATGTGAGAGAATTGAGGGCTTTGCAATTGCCTCAACAAAATCTTCAACCTCCACTGCTCGAACAAGTTCTTCAACAAGCCCAACTCTGTTGAAGATGAAGAGAAGTGATAGACGAGGTCAGCGACCAAGTCCTCACAATAGACAAGTTGTTGTGAATGTACCCTCGGGATCTGAGGATGATGAAGCTGATGATGAAAAACTTGAAGATCTCACCCAAGACAGACAACAGAGGGCTGCAATTGCTAAAGGCAGCTCTGTTCCTCTCATGCTGGATCTGAAGTTGATCCTCAACTTCATCGACATATGGCATGAGGATCCCATCACTCCACTTTCCTCACTGAACTTACATCTTGGTGTGGACCATGCCCTCACCCACTTCATTGCTGTGGAAAAATGGAAGAGGGAACAAGCTTAGAGAGTTAAAAGGAGCAGGACCAGGAAAGAAAAGTTTCTGAAGAACAATGTGATGAATCTGACTCCCAACCAGCTCATAACAGTTCAATCTAAAATCCGATACCTCGCTGAAGAACAAGAAAGATATGATGTCGGATGGAAAGGCCAAAAAGTGGGGTTTGTCAAGGCAGCTCAAGCTACAGTCAAGGAGCACAACACAAGGGTTGCTACAAGTTTAGTAGCTCAAATTCCTTAGGCTGGATCATCTGCTCAGCCTGCTAAAGAAACTTCCAGGGCAACTTCCAATGTTGCGGCTGAAGAAACTCATAGGCCATCTGAAGATTCTGCGGAGTCTGAAGAACTTGAAAGGGCAACTTCTTCAGTTGTCCCCGAAGAAACATCACCACCTGCCTCATCGGACAGGACTTCAAAGTCCTCCAGAGTGAAGAAACTCACTCTTCCATGTGCATCATAGCAAAGAAGACTAAGGCTGCTAAGAAGGAGGCTGCCAAGAAAAGAAAAGCATCAACTCCACCAATGTCTTTAGAACCCAAATGTGCGAAGACTTTGCAAAAGTTCTCAACTGAGCCAATTAATGGTGTTCCAATGTCATCAATGTCGTCATTCAAAGTTGTTCCATTTGGTGTAGACTACATTTTGCCAAATGAAGAATCTAATGATGCCCACTCTTCTGCTACCACAGAGCAGGTGGATGAAGAAATAGTATTTGAAAACTTTGCTTCAACTCCTCCGATAGCATCGCCATAGCCTCAGCTCACTGCTGAAGAGGCTGGAGTTGAAGAAATTGAAGAAGATGTGGACATTCACAACACAAAGCCATTGATAAATGATGAAAATTCGAAGACTCAACACCCAAATTTATCAATGGCCACACTCCTCACTCAGATTCCTTAGTCCCCAGCCCAGAGTGAAGAAATTGTGACTGGATCTGAAGAAAAAGTTGAACTTGAAGAACCTCACGCTGCATCAGCTGAAGAAAGACATGTTGAAGTAATTCTAAAATCTTCCCATGAAATTGTGGCTCATATTCCTCAGGCTAAGGAAACTGCTATTGTCACAACAGAAGTCTTCAAACCAACTGCTATGCAAGTTCAGCCTAAGCCAAGAACTCCGTACTCGAAGAATGTCAAATTCAACAAGGACAAATTATTTGCTGAGCTTCATTTCTTCATAGATGAAAATCCTTATGAAAATCCCAGAATCAGACGTCAGAGGTTTTGGACTCATGCTCAAATGAACTTCTATACATCAGTCTTATTCGACAAGGAGAAAGTCTTCGAGCATAGGCATATTCCTCATGTGGACATGGAGTCCCTTCCATGCTTCTCTCCTATGCTGGTTGTTCTTCATGATGCAGGCTTTCTTCCTCTATGCTGTGAAATGTGTGATTGGAATGAAGAGCTCATTCCTCAGTTCTATGTGACTCTGCACATCTCAAGGAATGCTGAAGACATCAACACTTGGGTTCTTGACTAGATGACATAAAACACTCATCTCACTACACCTGCCACAGAATTGCTCAGAGAGATTCTAGTTAGTCCTCCTTCCCCTGATGCAATGCTGATCTATGATGAACCTGAGCTTCAATATCACCTGATGCAAGTGCTATGTCACCGTTTGAACTGAAGCTCTATGCTCCTTGGATTATGAAATTCATGAGGACAAGGTCTTCAATTGCTTATGAGGTAGACCTTATCAATCACCCCAGTAATCTGCCCCCTCTTGAAGTCATCAAAAGGTAGATTTCCTCGTCTGAGGGCAAAGGCAAAAGATCCTATTATGGATGAAAGAACTCATCCATTGGATGGTCAAATTCATCAGCCTACCTCTTACTCCACAAATGATGACACT
Organism: Hordeum marinum; assembly: GCA_022496015.1. Taxonomy (NCBI): domain Eukaryota; kingdom Viridiplantae; phylum Streptophyta; class Magnoliopsida; order Poales; family Poaceae; genus Hordeum; species Hordeum marinum. Next base: position 209,850,921 of record CM039672.1, on the reverse strand, counting down.
GCCAGCCAACACAGTGTAGCAAAGCCCTCAGTTCAAATTCCTCAGACCTCTGCCCCTCATGTGATGACCGGTCATGAGTTTCTAACAAGTTTTCATCAGAAGGTTGATCGCAATCACAAGTGGGTCAAGCGTCAATTTGGTTCACTTCTTTGTGACATGACTATCACGCACAACGCTGTGAGAAAAAAACATTATTATCTTCATGAAGTCTTTTATCGCACCTGGGCCATTCTGTCTCACCTCAAGACTCCTAAAGAACTCTACGAGATGGAATTTCAGTAGGACTTTGACTGATCTTATCCTCCCAACAAGAAATGGAAGAAAGTTCAAGTTCTTCAGCTGGTTACAAGCTCATTTTCTTCATCACGCGCGACTGATGAAGATGAGGACATTGAAGACACTAATGCGGGCTCTTCATCAACAAACGACCCCGACAACGCTGGCGCTCCTCCACCACCTTCAAGCTGAAATTCTTCAGGGGCATTAGTCCTCATTTTTTGTCCCTTTTGGTCACCGATGACAAAAGGGGGAGAAATTTGAGTAAGTCTTCAAGCGGATCTCTATTATATGGGTTGTTTTTGTTTAAGTTTCAACTCTCGCTCTTCTGAAGCTTTTGTTGATCGAGTTGTAAACTTAAGTCCGATGATGGTCTGACTCTTTTAAACTGCTTCCCGCATGCCTATTTCTTCAAGCACCTTAATGCATGCATGCTGAATTTCGTCACACACCATTTTTCATCATGCATTTCAAATTCCTCTAGTTATATATTAATGCATTTATGAATTACAAGATATAGGGGGAGTTCTCCATGTTTTTTACCTGCCGTGTGCATTTATAGTCCAAAGAAAATTCCTCATATATGCACATCTGTAGGGGGAGTTCTTCTATATCTTGCAATGAAATTCCTCAAACACAGTACTTACACTTCATATATTTATCCCCGTTGAAAACTTAACCTATTTGGTATCCTTGAATATTACTTGGGGTGACTTGGGCATCCCCAAGCTTAGGATCTTGCGACTCTTTATTCCATAGTCCATCAAATCTTCACCCAAAACTTGAAAACTTCACAACACAAAACTCAACAGAAAACTCATGAGATCCATTAGTATAAAAAATAAATCGCCACTTTAGGTACAGTTGTGAACTCCTTATTTAGTTGTATTTATGTAATACCTACTATATTCTAACTTATCCATGGCTCATACCCCCCGATACGACCAATAGATACACCAAAATAAGCAAACAACACAAAGAAAATAGAATCTGTCAAAAACAGAAGAGTATGTAGCAATCTGTAAACTTTGAATATTTCTAGAATTCTAGAAATTAGGAAAAATAAGGAAAATCAGGGAAATTTTTATATCAATCTTGTGCAAAAATTTCATATCAATTCTACACACTAAATTTTTTAGAAAATTCCTGGACTGAGCGTAAAAGTTTCTGTTTTTCAGCAAGATCAAATCAACAACTACCATAGATCACCCCAAAGGTTTTACTTGGCTCAAACACTAATTAAAACAAGAAACACAATTACAAAAGTAATAATGTGTAAAACACACAAAAACAGAAGCAAAAAGCAGAAAGCAAAATAAAATTGGGTTGCCTCCCAACAAGCGCTATTGTTTAACGCCCCTAGCTAGGCAAAACACAATTGATCTAGGTATTGTCATCTTTGATATGCAATCCATAAGTAGCTCTAATGATAAATTCATAAGGTAATTTTATTTTGTTTCTAGGAAAGTGTTCCATGCCTTTCCTTAATGGATATTGTAATCTAATATTTCCTTCTTTCATGTCAGTAATTGAGCAGAAAGGTCTACCAAGAACAATAGGACATGTAGGATTGCATTCTATATCAAGAACAATGAAATCTACGGGCACATAATTCCTATTTGCAACAATAGTAACATCATGAATCACATGGAAAGTATATTTAAGTCTAACACACTTCCTATGCATAGGGATTTTGTGAGCAAACAAATTATAGGAACAAAAATCAACTACCATAGGAAGGCAAAACAAGCATAACTTCCAAACTTTGAACACATAGAGGGGAAACTTGATATTATTACAATATGTAAAAGCATATGTTCCTCTATCATAGTAATTTTCAATAACATCATGAAGGAATCTCACAATATAACAATCACACAAAACATTCTTTTCATGATCAATTATAGCATTTGTGTCATCAGCAAAACTTGGGGAACAAAAAATATCATCTTCATCAAGCATAGCATCCCCAAGCTTGTGGTTTTGAATATCATTAGCATCATGGATATGTAGAGAATTCATACTAACAACATGGCAATCATGCTTTTCATTCAAGGAACTATCATGAATCTCCTGCAAATTTCTTCTTTCCACACTTCATCAAGATTTTCAAACAAAACTTCATAGAGATAATCAAGTGCACTCAACTCACTAGCAATTGGTTCATCATAATTTGGTCTTTTCAAAATCTTAGCAAGTGGATGAGGATCCATATCAATAGATTTTTAGCAAGCGAAGATGCAAGCAAATAGAAGGCACATGGCAACACAAGCAAACATAGCAACAAAAAGGCGAACAGAAAAAGGGTGAATAAAAAGGCAAATCTTTTTGGTATTTTCTGAAAATCGTTTTAGAAGTGGGGGAGAGGAAAATGAGAGGCAAATGGCAAATAATGTAAATGCAAGAGATGATTTTGTGATAGGTACTTTGTAGGCTTGATGTAGATCTCCCCGGCAACGGCGCCAGAAATCCTTCTTGCTACTTCTCTAGCATGTGTTTGTTTCCGTGGAAAGGAACGGGTGATGCAGCAAAGTAGATAAATATTCCCCTCAGTTGTTGAGAACCAAGGTATCAATCTAGTAGGAGATACAAGCAAGTCCCCAATAGGTGTACCTACACAAAGAATCAAACTCTTGCACCCAACGCTATAAAGGGGTTGTCAATCCCTTTAAGGTTACTTGCAAGGATGAGATCTGATAGAGATAGATTGCTTGAAAGGAAAGTAAAACAAAAGGTAAAAGTAATGCAGCAAAGTATCTTTGGTATTTTTAGTTTTAGATCTGAAAGTATAAGATGGAAAATAGACCCAAGGGCGATAGGTTTCACTAGAGGCTTCTCTCATGATAGCAAGAATTACGGTGGGTGAACCAATTACTGTCAAGCAATTGATAGAAAAGTGAATAATTATGAAGATATCCAAGGCAATTATTATGCATATAGGCATCACGTTCGTGTCAAGTAGACCAAAACGATTCTGCATCTACTACTATTACTCCACACATCGACCGACTCCTGCCTGCATCTAGAGTATTAAGTTCATGAAGAACAGAGTAACACATTAGGTAAGATGACCTGATGTAGAGGGATAAACTCAATCAATATGATGAAAAACCCATATTGTTATCCTTGATGGAAATAGTACAATATGTGCCTCGCTACCCCTACTTTGTCACCGGGTGAGGACACCGCAAGATTGAACCCAAAACTAAGCACTTCTCCTATTGCAAGAATTACCAATCTTGTTGGCCAAACCAAACCAATAACTCGAAGAGACTTGCAAAGTTCTGAAATAATGCGTATAAGAATTCAGGAAATAATCAAATAATATTCATGGATAATCTGAACATAAACGCACAATTCATCGGATCTCGACAAACACACGCAAAAGAGTATTACATCGGATACTGGCATGAGTGAACATATAAGGTCTAGAAGCTTCCAAGGGAAGCTGGCATAGGCTAGGGGGACCTCGCGTGCCACCTGGACCCGCGCTAGGGGCGTGCTCTTGCCACGTGGCCCCTGGTGCTCCAATTTACCGCCTCTCGCCCTAAGCCTTCATATACCTCTAAAATCCTTCGGTAGTTTACAATCCTATTTTTCTGCCACTACACATCATCGTTTCTTTGCGATCCAATCTTCATGGTGGCCATCTCCATCAACTTGAAGGCAACAGTGATCGCCCGAGAGTAGTTTCCTTTGGACTATGGGTCCATAGCAGTAGCTAGTTGGTTTGCTCTCCCATGTTTCTCACTCAAAGATCACATGAGCTGCCCTATATGATCGTTATCCATCTGATGTAATACTTGTGGTGTATTTATTGTGATATGATGAATTGTCACTTTATGAACGTATTTATTGATGACTTTTTAGATCTATCTGGTCTCACTTATAAATCTTATTCACATATGATATCTGATGTGTTCTACCTTCTCTTGCAAAGTTGGATTTTTATCTTCTACCGAGACTTGTGTATGGTAGTTGGGTTCAATCTTGCAAGTAATCTATCGAGTGACGAAAAATGGGAAAAATTTGCATTGTGTTGTTGCCTCTAGGGGTAAAAAGATGACTGCATAGTTGTCTGTTTAACGCATGGTGAAGACAACATATCATTGATTGCATGTCACTACTTAATGCAATACTCTATTTTACTTAATTACTAGGAGATGCATGTTGGATAGCAGTCTTGGGGTGAAGTATTAACTATAGACATAGTCGTATGTCGGTCTATAGATATTGGGATTTGATGCTCATATGTTTGTTGGTTTCCAAGAACCTACATATGAGTTGTGATCAGCAGCCCTTTGAGAGTTCGGCCACGGACTGAACACGTCCAACTATCCTAAGTCATGAATGTTGTATGGTGGATGAACACGAAGAACTACCCAGGTTATGGGGCTACGCAATCTATTATGGATATTCTCCAGCCACCACACTCCTATAATACTTCAGTTGTGTAAGTGGTGGTCGAATCTTGTCGTATCAGGAGTCGTTGGCTTCGGCTACACGAAAGGGGCCCAAGGAGGCATGCCAAGCAAGGATTCATTCTTGCCTTCCCATAATGAGAGCATCCTCTTCTCGGGACGTTCATGAGGCTGCTAGTGTAAGCCATGCGAAAGAGAAACCACCATTTGACTGGAGCCCCTCTTTGTCCCTGTTGAGGCAGGCTGATACCTGTTGGTCATAAGAGTGAACCTTCAAACCAACCCTTGCACTTGTGTGAGAAGTATAAGACATGTTTGTTTATCCTTGTATGCCAGGATGCCACTACCCTGGTTTTCTTTAATCCAACAGTAGCCCCAGAGCCCATCTTCTCTCTGCCCAATGCCCGTGGTCAAAAAGGGGGAGACGGGGCCTAAGAAACCAAGGAACGTGAAGTGTGGCAGCCTAAACCGTCCTCCGGAGACTGGTGAAAATGAGGCTTCATCCACTACAATAACATGAGTCTGTCGAATGCCCACGTGAGGAACATGACTATCCCCTAGGCTTTCATGCCCTTCTCAATTACTGCTGTAGAAAACGGATCACCGCGTGCCTAGGCGAACAATCGCTTTTTTGCCTGCCCCGCTGATAAAGGGGAAGAACCACCCGACACCGCACCAAGCGCTCCTTCCCATTCCATTTTCCCGCTGTCGAGCTCCACCTCTATCCTGCTTCTCGCCCTCATACATGATGTCTCATGACTTTGATTCGGGGGTAGAGAAATAATACATGGACGAGTAGGTAGTTAGGGAGAAAACTCCATCGGATATGCCTAAGTCCACCTTCCCCGATGCATGGAGCTTGGAGAAGTTTGTCTTCCTAGTAGGAGGCGTGAATCACTCGTGGGGGCCAACCGAGCTTCGCAGCATGGATGACGGGGTGGGAAAAGGCACAATGATTCTGATTTTCCTCAACTTCCTCACCGCCGGCTTGGTTCCCCCATTTTCAAACTTCTTCATGGCAGTATTGGAACATTTTCACCTCAACCTACTCCATATCTATCCCAACATTGTGTTGGTTCTATCAATCTCTGCCCATTTGTGCAAGGGGTTTGTAGGTGTAAGGCCGTCTATGGAGCTTTTTTGTCATTTCATCTCCGTCCACTGAAATCCCAATAGTCAAACCTCTGACTGCGTGTCCTTCCACATTGCAGGAGAGGAAAACAAAACTGACTTCATACCACTACATCCTTACGATTTTCCCGATGTGTGTCATCAGGATTGGATGTTTATGGATGCTTAGCGGGATTCCGCCTCACTACGTCCACCGGTTGATACTCGTGATCTGCATTGGGTTTTCCGTGAGGAGGAACAGGTAATCGTAGCACAAAGTGGGTAAGTATTTCCCTCACTTATGAAACTAAGGTTTATCGAACCAGTAGGAATACCATTCATCAACCGTCTTCAACGGCTGCACACAACAGAACAAACAACTTGCACCCAACGCCAGCGAGAGGGTTGTCAATCCCCTTGATCTTGTTATTTGCAAGCAAATGAGTTGTGTAGATAATTGTAGACAATAGTAAAGTGCAAAATAAAATAAAAGGTAATAAATAACAGCAAGTTAATGATAGCGTTTGTAAATTTATAAGTGAATAGACCCGGGGGTTGTAGAGTTCTCTAGTGGCATCTCTCATAAGCAAAGCATACGGTGGGTAAAAAAATTACTGTTGAGCAACTGATAGAAAAGCGAATAATTATGCAATGTTCGCAGCAATGATCATGTGTATATAGGCATCACATCCATAAGCAAATAGGATGACTCCTGCATGCACCTACTACTATTACTCCACTTCAAGGGCGCTTCTATGCTTGCCTCTCTACGTATTAAGTTCATGAGAAACAAAGTAATGCCTGGAGAACAATGACATGATGTGGACAAAGTAAACTCAACTAATATGAATAGACCCCATCATTTTATCCTCAATAGAACCAACACTAAGACGCAACTTCTCCCCTTCTGTCACTGGGATATAGAAACTTGTCAGGTTGAACCTACTACACCACACCACTCCCACCAAAAAAATATCAATCTAGTTGGCCAAACTATCTCAATAGATCGGAGAGCGTTACGAAGCTATGATGATCATGCACATAAGAATCATAATATTTCAGAAATGACTCAAGTACTTTTCATGAATAATCTGAACATAAACCCACAAATCATCGGATCCCAACAAACACACCATACAAAGGGATTACATCAGATAGATCAAGGCAAAGATGTGATGAACATTGCATTGAAGATCGACAGAGAGAGATTATCATCTAGGTACTACCTACGGACCCGCAGGTTAATGGTAAACTACTCGCACATCACGGTGAGGGTAGCAAGGTTGATGAAGAGGCCCTCCGTGATTGATCTCCGCTCCGACAGGGTGTCGGAATGGAGGTGTACATGGCCTCCCATCGGAACAGAGGCTTGCAGCAGCATAAAAAGTGTCAGGAGAGCTTCTGGTGTTTCTAGGGTATTTTTGAATTTATATGCCAGAGAACTACATCGGGAGACGCTCCACGGGGCCACCACACATTTGACCCGCCCCTTGGGCAACGGCTGGATATGTGGTGGGCCCCTGGTGCACCTCCTGGCGCTCCTCCCAAGCTTCTAGATCTTGTATTGGTCAAAAAAAATCACCAAAAAGTCTCGTTGCGACTGGGCTCTGTTTGGTATTGTAACTCTGAAAAGGCAAAAACATGCAGAAAACATGATCTCACACTGGGCATTGGGTCAATAGGTTAGTGCTCAAAAATATTATAAATTGGTAAATAATTACCCAAAAAATATCCTAGAATGATAATATGTCACCATGGAACAATGAAAAATTGTAGATGCCTTGGATATGTATCAACATCCCCAAGCTTAATGCTAGCTCGTCCTCGACTAGGTAAATGATAAAAACAGAATTTTTGATTTGACATGCTACCCATCATGTAATATTTGCTATATATGCTCATTGAGAAATGATGAACAAACAAAAAACAACACAGCAATATTTATAAGTACAAGAAACGAAATCATTAATTTTTCGAAGTATACGATCCTAAAACAATGTTTACCCCTATTCATCGTGTTATATTAGAAATGCATGACTCCATCTTCACCACATAGATAAAAATGTTAAGCACCATGGAGTCCAAGTCAGGAAATTGGATCGTACTTTTTAATATGCATCAATTTTTTATTCTTCACGCAATACATGAGCATGAGCCATTGGACATAGCATATAGGTGGAATAGAATATGGTGATAGGTATCAAAGGGGTAAAAAGTGGAGAAGATAGTCTCACATCAACTAGGTGTACCAACGAGCTACGTAGATGCTCATCTATAGATATCAATGTGAGGAGTAGGAATTGCCATGCAAATGATGCACTAGAGATATAAGTGTATGAAATATCAACTGAAGCTAAGTGGGGTGTTGTCGTCATTTTCTCACGGGGGGTCATGCGAGATGGCAGATGCCATGGGGTGGCTTATCGAGGTGAGAGCAAGGCTATCTTGGATGATCCGAGACGGGTATGCGAATAGCATGCAATGGTTTACCCAGGTTCGGGGCTCTCCAGAGAGATAATACCCGTATTCCTGCATGTCTGTATATATGTGGTATATCTGGTATAGAGTTTCTCCTGGAGCTGTATTGGACTGAGAGCAGTAGTAGAGTGCTCACTATCTCCTATGTGTCTCATATGTGAGAGCTAGTGTGTATGTGTGGTGGTGGTGGAGTTCCACCGTGAGTGGCCTTGGTGGAATGAGTGGGCATGGCTCCCTTTTTATAGTAAAAAGGGGCATGGGTTGTGGCATTGGTTGTAAGCTACATGGTAGCTTACAAACCAAGCCAATGTGTGACGTAGGGGCATGGCATTTTGTCCCCTGGACACTTTATACAATAGTGTTGAGGGACAAGTACACTATATATGATGTCGCCTGTACTATGTCCGACTGTTCGCCAACAGTGCGGGGTACGGTCGTCTTGTTCACGCGTGTCCGATGGGACGTCGTAGTTGAGTTCGGCCAGCCGGCAGCTAGCATGGCAGCTGGCCTGGTAGCCAGCCGGGTGGAGCAGCCGGCCCGGGCAGGCGGGCACCCCGTCCGACTCGTCGTCTTTGGGGTACCCGGGGGTCATCCCCACGACAGTAGTCTCCGAGCCTCTGGGCGACTCAAGGAGTCGGGCGGAGGTTTTTCATCATCATTGTCGCAGAATTTGCTGATGACGGTCGATTCTGGGTCGGGGATGACGCGGCTTGCTTCCAGCGGGGGCGCGCCAGGGCACCTGCTAGGTGTAGCCTCCGAGCCTCCGGGTGACTCAAGAGTCGGGCAGAGGGTCTTTGCTGTTGCTGAAGTAGACAGTGGCGTCGAGGGTGCCGGCCGCGGACACAGAGTCCGCCGGCTGAAGGGCGCGAGGCGCTGCAGGGGTGGACGCGAAGTCCATTGGCTGGCGGTTTCGATCGAAGGCGCGCTAGCGCACCGTAGGGTGTAGCCTCTGAGCCTCCGGGCGACTCGAAGATTCGGATGAAGGGTCTTTGTTGTTGCTGAAGTAGACGGTGGTGTTGAAGATGCCACGCGCAGACGCGAGGTCCGCTGGCTGATGAGCATGAGGCGCTGCCGAGGGCGGACGCGGGGTCCGCCGGCTGATGAGCGCGAGGCGCTGCCAAGGGCAGACGCGGGATCCACCGGCTGATGAGTGCGAGGCACCATCGAGGGCGGACGTGGGTTCGCTGGCTGATGGGCGTGGAGCCCTACCAAGGGCGAAAGCGAGGTCCGCAGGCTCTCGAGCGCGAGGCTCTGCCGGGCGCGGATAATAGGCCCACCGACTGATGGTTGCGGAGCCCTGCCAAAGGTGGAAGCGAGGTCCGCCGGCTGTCGAGCACGAGGTCCTACCGGGTGCGGACACAGGGTCCGCTGGTTGATGGGCGTGGAGCCTTGCTGAAGGCAGAAGCGAGGTCCGCCGGCTTTCGAGCGCGAGGCACTGCCGGGTGCGGACGGAGGGTCCGCCGACTGATGGGCGCGGAGCCCAGCAGAAGGCGGACGCGGGGTCCGCCGGTTGTCGAGCGCGAGGCGCTACCTGGTGCGGACGGAGGGTCCGCCGGCTGATGGGCGCGGAGCCCTGCCGAAGGCCGAGGCGAGGTCCGTCGGTTGTCGAGCGCGAGGCGCTGCCGGGCGGACGGAGGGTCCGCTGGCTGGTGGGCACGGAGCCCTGCCAAAGGCGGACGCGGGGTCCACCGACTGTCGAGCATGAGGCGCTACCAGGTGCAGACGGAGCATCCGCCGGCTGATGGGCACGAAGCCATGCCAAAGGCGGAAGCGAGGTCCATCGACTGTCGAGCGCGAGGGGCTGCCAGGGGCGGACGGAAGGTCCATCGGCTGATGGGCATGAAGCCCTACCGAAGGCGGAAGCAAGGTCCGTCGGCTGTCGAGCGCGAGGCGCTGCCGGGTGCGGACGGAGGGTCCGTCAGCTGATGGGCACGGAGCCCTGCTGAAGGCGGAGGCAGGGTCCACCGGCTGTCTAGCGCGAGGCGCCACCGGGCGCGGACAGAGGGTCTCCCGGGCGGTGGGCGCGGAGCACTGCCGAAGGTAGGCACGAGGTCAGCCGGCTGATTGGCACGGAGCCCTGCCGAAGGCGGATGCGGGGTCCGCCGGCTGTCGAGCGCGAGGGGCTGCCATGTGCGGACAGAGGGTCCGCCGGCTGACGGGCGCGGAGCCCTGCCAACGGCGAAAGCGAGGTCTGCCGTCTGTCAAGCGTGAGGCGTTGCTGGGTGCAGACGGAGGGTCCGCCGGCTGATGGGCATGGAGCCATGCCGAAGGCGGAAGCGAGGTCCACCGGCTGTTGAGCGCGAGGGGCTGCTGGGTGCAGACGGAGAGTCCGCCGACTGATGGGCGCAGAGCCTTGCCAAAGGCAGACGCAGGTTCCGCCGGCTGTCGAGCGCGAGCCGCTGCCGGCTGCGGACAGAGGGTCTGCCGGCTGATGGGCGCGGAGCCCTGCTGAAGGCAGAGGCAGGGTCCACTGCCTGTCTAGCGCGAGGCGCTACCAGGTGCGGACAGAGGGTTTGCCGGCCGGTGGGCGCGGAGCACTGCCAAAGGCGAGCGCGGGGTCCGCCGATTGTTGAGCGCACAACACTTCCGGGCACGGACAGAGGGTCCCCCGGGCGGTGGGCGCGGAGCCCTGCCGAAGGTAGACGCGGGGTCCACCGACTGTCGAGCGCGAGGCGCTGTCGGGCATGGACAGAGGGTCCGCCGGCTGATGGGCGCGGAGCCGTGCCGAAGGCGGACGCGGGGTCCACCGGCTGTCGAGCGCGAGGCGCTGCCAGGTGCGGACGGAGGGTCGGCCAGCTGATGGGTCGCATAGCCCTGCTGAAGGCGGATGCCGGGTCTGCCGGCTGTCGAGCGCAAGGCGCTGTCGGGTGCGGACGAAGGGTCCGCCGGCTGATGGGTGCGGAGCCCTGCCGAAGGCGGAAGGGAGGTCCAGCGGCTGTCAAGCGTGAGGCACTGCCGGGTGCGGACGAAGGGTCTGCCGGCTGATGGGCGCGAAGCCCTGCCGAAGGCGGAAGCGAGATCCACCGGTTGTCAAGCGCGAGGCGCTGCCGGGTGCATACAGAGGGTCCTCTAGCTGATGGGCGCGGATCCCTGCCGAAGGCGGAAGCGAGGTCCGCCGGCTGTCGAGCGTGAGGCGCTCCCGGGTGCGGACGGAGGGTCTGCTGGCTGATGAGCCCTGCCGAAGGCGCAAGCGAGGTCTGCCGGCTGTCGAGCACGAGGCGCTGTCGGGTGCGAACACAGGGTCTGTCGGTTGATGGCCGTGGAGCCGTGCCGAAGGCGGAAGCGAGGTCTGCCTGCTATCGAGCGCGAGGCACTGCCGGGCACGAACGAAGGGTCCGCCGTCTGGATGGCATGGATCCCTTCCGAAGGCGGACGCGGGGTCCGCCGGCTATCGAGCGGGAGGCGCTGCGGGGCGCGAACGGAGGGTCCACCGGCTGATGGGCGGGATTCCCTGCCAGGAGTAGCCTCCGAGCCTCCGGGCGAGCAGGTTCCTCGTGGTAGACAAGGTTAAGTCGGTGCAGATACATCAAATATTTGATTTTGGTAGTGTATGTTTATGCAGAGGGTGCCGACTCGGTTTCGTCCGAGCCCCCTTCAATCTTTTTCATGCACTCTCTGTGCTTTGGCTTGTGCTCTCGCTAGCCGGACACCCGCCTGACGGTCTATGGCTGAGAGTGGGCCGTAGGGTGGAGCATACAGTACTCGGACTTTCAGGATCGGACTCGACTGAGTAGAGACTCGCAAATGAAATGACCGAGTTGCCCAAGCCGTTTTCTCCCGGGATGCTTTTTTTGTGTGGCGAGACCTCCAACTTTTGCTCTCGCTAGCTGGACAACCACTGTGCGATCTGTAGCTAAGATAAAGAGTGGGCCTTCGGTCCCGTGCACGCTACTAAGCCCTCTCGTGGGAACGAACGTATCGGGCCAAGCGGACAGTCCTGGGCCGAGACTAGCTGGCGCCGGGGCGAATCGTAAAGTTGCAGAATAAATGCGGAGATGACCCCCGAGGATCGCTCGTGGTTGTGTGGGTGGAGACCTCACATTGCTTTTGGGTGTCGGCAAGGCGGTTTTTTCGATGTCGGCCGACGTTGTTTGTAGCTGACGTGGTCCTGCTGACGCGCGCGAGGCGCTGCCGGGCGCGGACTTGGGGTCCGTCGGCTGATGGGCATGGAGCCTTGCCGAGGGCGGATGCGGGGTCCGTCGGCTGTCGAGTGCGAAGCGCTGCCGAAGGCGGACGCGGGGTCCACCGGTTGATGAGCGCGAGGCGCTGCCAAGCGCGGACGCGGGTTCCGCCGGTTGATGGGCGTGGAGCCCTGCCGAGGGCGGATGCGGGGTCCGCCGGCTTTCGAGCGCGAGGCGCTGTCGGAGGTGAACGCAGGGTTCGCCGGCTGATGAGCGCGAGGCGCTGCCAGGCACTAACGCGGGGTCCGGCGGCTAATGGGCACGAGGCACTACCGAAGGCGGACGCGGGGTCCGTCGGTTGGTGTGCGCGAGGCGCAGCCGAGGGCAGACGCAGGGTCCACCGGCTGATGAGCGCGAGGCGCTGCCAAAAGTAGCCTTCGCGCCTCCGAGTGAGGAGGTTTGTTGATTTTTGCGTAGGTGAGACAGTTGTTGTTGAATATAGCCGGCGCGGCTTTCTGCCAGCGGGTGTGGCAACCGGACGTCGAAATGAGTGGGAAGCTGGATCCGTCCAGTTTCGAACTAGACGGGCAGGCCACCCAACCTGACGGTGACGCAGGCCGGCCGTCCGAGTGGGAATGTGGGCAGACGGGCGTAGGGGTTATCTCCCTTTTTTTCCAGCCGGCAGCAGAACGCGCAGGCGCACGAGCCGGCCTAGGCGGCAGGTGGGTGCCGGCCAACCGGCCTGCAAGAGGCCAGCTGGACAAAGCGTCGAGTGGGCGGTGCCGGCCAGTCGGCATGCGGTACGCCGGGTGGGCGAGGCGACAAGCCGGCAGCCACTGTCGCCAGACAGTCGAGATGCGGATGCGGAGAGCACTTGACGTCGAGGTGGAGAGGAGCCGGTGGCAGCACCGAGGCGCAGGCCGACCGGGGCCACGATCTAGCGCGTGCGCGGGTGCGTCACGGAGGCCGGCACAGGGCAGAGGCGACCCGGCAGGGGCTCGGTGCCGGCTGGTGGGTGGCTCAGGAGACGGGTGGACACAGAGGACGCGGCGGAGGCGGAGGAGCTTGGGATAGTGGTGAAGGCGCTCAGACGCGGAGACGCCGGCGAGGTGCGAGCGGAGTGGCAGGGCCTACGCGGCGGGATGCGGGAGCCGGCCAGGTGTGCTGACGCCGGTTGGAGCGACGAGCCGGCCAGCGTTGCACGAGGTGGGAGCCGGCCACACGCGTGGATGCCGGCTTGAGCGGCGAGCCGACCAACGTGGCTCGAGGCGGATTGCTAGGTGCTGCTTGAGCACGGGGCCGGAGCCGACGAGCGGCCGGGTCATGCGGAGGCGGAGCGAGATGAGGCTGGTGATCGGGCGCGGGCAGAGCCGGCCAGCGGTGAGCAGGCCGCGGGGCCAACGGAGTTGGCCGGCATGGGAGCCAGCGAGCTCGAGCCGGCCAAGCGTCGTGCTAACGTGGAGGTGGCGCCGAAGAGCCGGAGGGCGCGGGAGCCGGCGGGCGAAGGCGGAGGCAGACGGGTGCCGGTGAGGCCAGTTACCGGTGGAACCACGCGTTGGGGATGACGAGGACATCGCCGGAGTGGAGCCAGCGGGAGCGAAGATGGGCGAGGCAGAGCCGGAGCCTGCCGGGGTGGCTGGCATGTGTGTGCGGTTGTGTTCGCGTCGCCAACGCCAGCGGGAATGACCGCCTGCGTGCACACAAGCCAAGATAGCTAGCTAAGCCAGCAAGCACGCAATTGAATTGGTCAACTCTGCTAGCTAGCTAGATAGCCAGGCATGAGTGTATACCTATACAGGAGAACCCCATGGCTCTTGGTTGTCCGCACAGGGATGGAGGTGGCCGGCCTGCCCACACGTGCTCGCCGGACTGGACCGGGGAAGCAAAGGAGCGTGGCCTAGGCGTGGGCGGCGGGCAACAGAGGTGGAATATCCGGCCATTGTACGACCATTATCTGATGTGTGTTTGGCTAACGTCCTGTCATGGACGAGCTCAAGCTCAGTGTATGGCCATTGTCTGACTGATGTTACACCGGACGGAGGCGAGGCTCAAGGACAAGAGAGCAAAGCGGGCAACAAGGTGAACGGAGGCGGACGGTGCCGAGGCCAACGGCGAGGACGCGGCGCACCACACGGCCGTCCCAAGGCATGCTACTTTCGAGCCGTCGGGCGCTATCGAAGAGACACTGGCGATGCCACACCGGTAATGACGAAGATGGCAAGGCCGACAACGAGGACGCGCTGCTCCGTGCGGCCGCCCCGGGGGCGAGTTGATGTCGAGCCCTCGAGCGTGGCCGGAGATACGGCAGCGACATCGTGGCGGAGATGACGAAGATGGTCCCACCCGGACCGCGGTTTTAGCATCAGCTTGCCCCATGGTGGGCGCCAACTATCGTCGTTTTCTCATGGGGGGTCGCGTGAGACGGTAGATGCCATGGGGTGGCTTATCAAGGTGAGAGAGACTGTCGTGGGTGATCCAAGACAGGTATGCGAATAGCATGCAGTGGTTTACCCAGGTTCTGGGCTCTCCAGAGAGATAATACCCCTACTCCTGCATGTCTGTATATATGTGGTATATCTGGTACAGAGTTGCTCCTGGAGCTGTATTGGACTGAAAGCAGTAGTAGAGTGCTCACTGTCTTCTATGTGTCTCATATGTGAGAGCTAATATGTATGTGTGGTGGTGGTGGAGTTCCACCGTGAGTGGCTTGGTGGAATGAGTGGGCATGGCTCCCTTTTTATAGTAAAAAGGGGCATGGGCTGTGACATTGGTTGTAAGCTACATGGTAGCTTACAAACCAAGCCAATGTGTGACGTGGGGGCATGGCTTTTTGTCCCCTGGACACTTTATACAATAGTATCCAGGGACAAGCACAGTGTAGAGGATGTCGCCTGCACTGCGTCTGACTGTTCGCCAACAGTGCAGGGTACGGCCATTTTGTCCGCGCGTGTCTAACGGGACTTCATAGTTGAGTCCAGGAAGTTGGCAACCAGTATGGCAGCTGGCATGGTAGCCGTCTGGGTGGAGCAGCCGGCCCGGGCGGGCGAGCACCCCGTCTGACTTGCCATCTTTGGGGTACCCCAGGGGTCATCCCCTCGACAGGTGTGCATCAAACTTTCTTGCTCATGAGACCTCAGGCATTTGAGTAAGCCCGTTGTAGGATTATACAAGCCAAGTTTATTATATGAAAAGGTAATTCCCACTAGCTTATGGAAGTGTCTATATAGGAGACTCTCTATATGAAGAACATGGTGCCACTTTGAGGCAAAAGTGTGGTAAAGGATAGTATCAAAATCCCTTCTCTCTTTTCTCTCATTTCATTTTTTATCTTTTTATGGTGGGCTTCTCTCTTTTTTTGCCTCCCCCATTTTCTCTTTTTTTATATGGTGGGTTCATTTGGCCTCCCCCCTTTTTATTTCATTTTTCGTCTAGAGTCTCTTCTCGACTTGTGGGGGAATCATAGTCTACATCATCCTTTACTCACTGGGACAATGCTCTAATCAGGATGACCATCACACTTTTATTTACTTACTATTCAACATGAAGGACTGATAGGAAGATGTGACTCTGAATGAATAGCTATGGCAGTGTACCGGGATGTGCAATGATCTAGCATGACATGTATCAAAAATATGAATAATGGTGGCTTTTTCACAAATACTATGCCAGCTCTATATGATCATGCAAAGCATTATGATGATGAACGAACTAGTCATGTGAAGTGACGATGGAATTTATATGGCAATATTTATCGTAATGGCTATGGAAATGCCATAGTAGGTAGGTATGGTGGCTGTTTTGAGGAAGATATAATGAGGCTAATGTGAAACATAATGTATCATGTCACGGGGTTTGGATGCACCAGCGAATATTTGCGCCGATCCTCGAGGTGAGAATGGGCTATGCGCGGTACCGAAGAGGCAAGCAAATATGAGAAGGTGAAGATGCATATGTCCATGGTGTCATATTAGTCACAAAGAACTCACATACTTATTGCGAAGTTTTATCACAAATCAAAGTACTTCTCGCTTGCCCCGAGGGAGGAGGTTGGTAGGAGTTAACCATCCCGCGCACCAAACTCAAAACAACACTAGGATTTCAAGGAGGAATATAAATGCTCAGACATCATCACCATGCCTATTTCATTTTTAGAAGAATAAAAAGTTAACACCTATTAATCTTGATACTTCTACAAATCAACAATTTTGGACTCACACATTTTTCATATTACCACATCAATGTCATTAACCCACAACTTCTCTATACGTGCTACACGATGGTTTCGATTATCATTCATTGAATACCTAATTGGACTAGTATTATGACCCATGCAAATTACTGTCACTATTACTCAGATCTCAAACAAATATAAGTGAAGAACAAGAGCATATTATTTCTATAAAATCTACATGCCGCCGTGCTCAAAAAGATATAAGTGAAGTACTAGAGCAATTGCCTAGCACAAAAGATATAAGTGAAGCGCATAGAGTATTCTAGCAAATTATCATGAAGGTGTGTCTATCTCAAATAGGTGTGTCCAAAAAATTATGATTGTGAAAAACTGAAAGTATAAGCAAACAAAATCAAACGACGCTCCAAGCAAAACACATACCATGTGATGAATAAAAATATAGCTCCAAGTGACATACCTATGGATTGAGACGAGAGATGGGATGCCTTCCGGGGCATCCCCAAGGTTAGATGCTTGAGTCTCCTTAGAATCATACTTGGGGTGCCTAGGGCATCCCCAAGATTCAGATCTTGCTACTCCTTATTCCGAAGTCCATCGTGATCACACCCAAAACTTGAAAACTTCAATCACACAAAACTCAATAAAACTTCGTGAGATCCGTTAGTATAAGAAACATATTGCATACTTTAGGTACTGTGATCAATTGATTCAAATTAACTTCTTAACAATAGGTACTGTATTCTAACTTCACCATGACTTATAACCCCCGGTTATAATCCATGGCATAATCAAAACAAGTAAACTATGCAAGCAAAACAGAATATGTTTAAAACAGAACAGTCTGTTGAAATCTGTAAAGAACCTATACTTCTGAAACTATAAAAATTCTGAAAAATTAGGAAAACGTAAAATATTTGTATAGAAATAATGTGTTAAAATTTCAGATTATCAACACGCTCCAGTAAAAAATGGAAATTCCTGCACTGGAGTTAAAGTTTCTGTTTCAGATTCAGCATCGTTTCTACTTATCTTGTGAGTCATCCCAAAGGCTTTACTTGGCACAAACACTAACTAAAACATCAAAACATAATTATTACAGAGGCAAAAATTATTTTACCACACAAAAACATAAAGTAAAAAACAAATATAAAGATACATATTGGGTTGCCTCCCAACAGGCGCTATTGTTTTATGCCCCTAGCTAGGCATAACAAATAGTTTCAAGTGTTGTCATCTTTAACACTCAACTGTAGAACATATCATGATTGATTCATAATGTGGTTTAATTATATTCCTAGGGAAGTGTTCCATCCCCTTCTTTAATGGGAATTGGAACCTTATGTTTTCCTTTTTCATATCAATAATTGCACATATAGTTCGTAAAAATGGCCTTCCAAGTATTATGGGACAAGAAGGATTGCAATCAATATCAAGCACAATGAAATGTGCAGGCACATAATTTTTGTTTGCAATAATAATCACATCATTAGTTCTACCTAAAGGTTTTTTATGGTAGAATCCACAAAGATGCAAGTTTAGGGAACACTCTTCAATATTAGTGAGACCAAGCACATCACATCAAGTTTTTGGTTTGGTTGAAACTCTAGCACCAAGGTCACACAAAGCACTACGTTCATATTTATTTATATTTATTTTTATAGTAGGTTCCCACTCATCACGAAATTTTCTAGGACTAGAAATCTCAAGCTCAAGTTTCTCATCATAAGCTTTTATCATAGCTTCTACTATTTTGATAAAAGGTTTGTATTGTTCATAAGCATTGGGTGAGCTAATAATGGATTGAACCAAGGAAATAAATTCTAATAAAGAGCATTTATCATAATTAAAGTCCTTGTAATACAAGATAGTGGGCACATCACTATTTAAAGTTTTGACCTCTTCAAACCCACTTTTTCCAGTTTTAGCATTAGAATCATCACCCTCCAAGCAAATGGGATGCTCCTTAACTAAAATGGACTCATCTCGAGTCCCTTTATCATTCATGTTCAGATATGTAAACAAATATTCAATGGGAGAAACACCAATCATTTTAAGATCTTCATCATGATTCCTGTAAAAATCGGGTGGAAGAGCTTTTTCTAAGAATTCTCGCTTAGCTCTAAACTTAGCGTTCCTCTCCCTACTTTAATTAATAGATAATTGGATGGATTTAATAGTCTCATTAAAATCATGCTTGGGAGGAAAAGACTTATTTTTAAGAGTTTCAACATCAAGAGCAAATTATCAATCATATGCAACCTTTCTTCTACCTTAGTGTTGAAAACCTTTTGAAAATTAATAAATTATTTAATTTTGTTCTCAAGATCAGAAGGTATCCTATTAGAATTTGTAGAAGCATTGTCATATGAATTACCATAAGAATTTCCATAGTTGTTAGAGGAATTACCGGGATACGGTCTAGCATTGAAATTTCTTCTATAAGCATTGTTGTTGAAATTATTTTGCAAGATGAAGTTCACATCAATAGCATCTTTATTTTGCTCAATCAAAGTAGACAAAGGCATATCATTGGTATCAACACTAGAATCTTATTAGCAACCATATTCATAAGAGCATCCACTTTTTCACTCAAAGTATCGATTTCTTCAATAAATTTACCTTCTTACCAGCTCGAGCTCTTTTGGTATGCCATTAAAAATAATTTGTCATAATGTTATCCAGAAGTTTTTTGGCCTCTCCTAGGGTCACATCCATGAAGGTACCACCTGTGGCAGAATCTAGAAGGTTTCTAGACACAAAGTTTAGTCCAGCATAGAAATTTTGGATAATCATCCACAAGTTTAAGGCATGAGTTGGACAATTTATTATCATAAATTACATTCTCTCACAAGCTTTAGCATAATTTTCTTGATCTTGCTATTTAAAATTGATTATTTTATTTCTAAGGGAGATAATCTTAGCATGAGGAAAATAGTTGGCAATAAAACCATCTTTACACATAATCCCATGTTCCAATACTATTACGAGGTAAACATGAAAACCAAGCTTTAGCTTTGTATCTTAGTGGAAAAGGAAATAATTTTAATATCACAATATCATTATCCATATACTTTTTATTTTACATATGACATAATTAAACAAAGGTATTAAGATGTGATGCGGGATCCTCATTAGGACCTCCTGAAAATTGATCTTTCATGACAAGATTGAGCAATGCAACATTAATATCAAATGCCTCCGCACTAGTGACGGGTGGTATAGGAGTACTAATAAAATCATTATAATTAGTATTTGAGAAATCACACAAAGTATCTTGAGACATGGTGACCACACAACCAAAGCAACTAGCAAGACAAGCAAACTAACAAGTAAAGCAAACTAGTAACTAGCAAAGGTAAATGTTTTTGTATTTTTTATGAGATAAACTAAATATAACAGAAAATGAAAATAAGAACAAGTGAATGAAAATTTGTGCAAAGTTACTTGATAGTTGGTGATGGTATTCCCCGGCAACGGGGCTAGAAATCCTTCCTGATACTCGTGATCTGCATTGGGTCTTCCATGGAAAGGAACGGGGAATCACAGCACAAAGAGGGTAAATTATGAAACCAAGGTTTATTGAACCAATAGGAATACCAATCCTCAACCGTCTTCAGTGCTTGCACACAAAAGAACAAACAACTTGCACCCAACGCAGGCAAGAGGGTTGTCAATCCCCTTGATATCATTATTTGCAAGGAAGTGAGCTGTGTAGATAATTGTAGACAATAGTAAAGTGCAAAATAAAATAAATGGTAATAAATAACAAGGTAATGATAGCATTTGTGAATTTATAAGTGAATAGAGTCGGGGGCGTAGAGTTCTCTAGTGGCATCTCTCATAGGCAAAGCATACGATGGGTAAACAAATTACTGTTGGGCAATTGATAGAAAAGCGAATAATTATGCGATGTTCAAGGCAATGATTATGTGTATAAAGGCATTGATACATCTCCAATGTATCTATAATTTTTTCTTGTTCCATGTTGTTATATTATCAATCTTGGATGTTTTACAATCATTTTATAGCAACTTTATATCATTTTTTGGGACTAACCTATTGACTTAGTGCCAAAGTGCTAGTTCTTGTTTTTGCTTATTTTTTACTTCATACAAAATCAATACCAAACGGAGTCAAAACACTATGGGGATTTTTGTGGATTTTTTATGGACCAAAAGGAAGGCCATGGGCCAAAGAACACCAGAGGAGGGGGCCCGGGGTGGCCACGCGCCATCAGGGCGCCCTAGAGGCCCCTGGCACGGCCTGGTGGGTCGTGGGCACCTCGGGCACCCCCAACTGACTATCGAGCCTATAAATTCCCTGAAAATCCAAAAACCCTAGGGGATTCGACGAAACACAATTCCAGTCGCCACAAGTTCTAGAACCACAAGATCCAATCTAGTCACCATTACGGAGGGGTTCATCTTCATCATATGCCTCTTTGATGATGCGTGAGTTGTCCACCATAGATCTTCAGTTATGTAGGAAGTATCTAGATGGCTTCCTCTCTCTCTATGTTTCTCAATACAATGGTCTCTTGGAGATCCACTTGATGTAATAACTTTTGCGGTGTGTTTGTTGGGATCTGATGAATTTTGAGTTCATTATCAGTTTTTATCCATGAATATGATTTGAGTCTTATTTGATCTCTTATATGCATGATTACTTATACCAATGTATTTATTCTTCAAATCTTTGGTTTATTTAGGACAACTAGATCGATTTTTCTTGCCATGGGAAGAGGTTCTTTATGATGGGTTCGATCTTGCGGTGTTCTTTCCCAGTGACAGGAGAGGCAACAAGACACGCATGTAACGCTGCCACTAAGGATAACAAGATGGGGTCTATTACTACATGAATAGATCTTGTCTACATCATGTCACCGTTATTATTGCATTACTCCATTTCTCCATGAACTTAATACACTAGATGCATGCTGGATAGCGGTAGATGTGTGGAGTAATAGAAGTAGATGCAGAATCGTTTCGGTCTACTTATCTTGGACATGACGCCTATATAATGATCATTTCCTGGATATCATCATGATTATTTGATCTTCTATCAATTGCCCAACAGTAATTTGTTCACCCACCGTCTGGTATACTCATGAGAGAAGCCACTAGTGAAACCTACGACCCCCGCGTCTACTTTTCCAACATATTGCTTTCCGATCTACTATTTGCACTTTTTGTTTTTAGATCTATAAATCCAAAAATACAAAAATACCTTGCTGCACTTTTTCTTTATCTATTTTATTTTTTGCTCTTGCGAGATCTATTTGCCAAAACTATCACTACCTAATCTATCATATTACCGTGGAGAGCTTGACAACCTCTCTTTCGCGTCGGGTTGCAAGTATTTGTTGTTTGTGTGAAGGTGCTATCTACGTGGGTGCGTGATCTTCCTCTACCGATTGATACCTTGGTTTCATAAACGAAGCTAAATACTTATCGTCGCTATGTTGCATCATCCCTTCCTCTTCGGGGAACTACCGACGCGATCTCCAGCCACGTCAGGCATCACGTACATAAGAAAATAGGTCGACTCCTGCCTGCACCTACTACTATTACTCAACTTCAAGAGCACTTCTATGCTTGCCTCTCTACGTATTAAGTTCATGACAAACAGAGTAATGCTTGGAGAATGATGAGATGATGTAGACAAAGTAAACTTGACTAATATGAATAGACCCCATCATTTTATCCTAAGTAGCAACAACACAAAGACGCAACTTGTCCCCTTCTGTCACTGGGATATAGAAACTTGTCAGGTTGAACCTACTACAACACACCACTCCCACTGAAGAAATATAAATCTAGTTGGCCAAACTATCTTAATAGATCGGAGAGAATTACGAAGCTATGATGATCATGACCATAAGAATCATAATATTTCAGAAGTGACTCAAGTACTTTCCACGAATAATATGAACATAAACCCACAATTCATCGGATCCCAACAAACACACCGTACCAAGGGAGTGGGGAAAAGTGAGCAAAAGTTAAGACCATGGGGATGAATGAGTACCACCAAGGAACCAGAGGCACAAGAATAGAAATCGCTAAAAATTACAAAGCACAATAGTGGTGGATTTCTTGCAAGTTGATCTATTTTGAGCATTGCAAATCCTATACCACGCATCTTTTAAACTCTCTCCTCTCCTTTGTTTGAAATTAAGCATTTCATTCTCGCAAGTACACAAAACAATAAAAGAACTAGCCATAATGACAAGCAAACAAACAAGTAAAGTAGATAACTAAGCAAGCAAACAAGTAAATACAAAATATTTTTGATTTTTTGATTTTTATATAAATAAAAATACAACAGAAAATAAAAAGTAGAACAAGTAAAATATAATATGTGTGTAGGGACCTGACTAGAGGTTGATGGTGTCTCCCCGGCAATGGCGCCAGAAATTCTTCTTGCTACTTGTGAGCTGCGTTGGCATTTTCCCCAAAGAGGAGAGGAGATTCCGCATAGTAGAGATAAGTATTTTCCTTAGTGAGAACGAAGGTTTTCAAACCAATAGTATAACCAAGGAAACTTCTTTCAACATCACCTACACACACAAAACCAAACACTTGCACCCAACACGGGCAAGAGGGTTGTCAAGCCCCTTGAACTTGTTACTTACAAGGATTAACTCTTGATAGAGATATATAATGTAAAGGCAAAATTAAACAAAAGTAAATAAATCTCATAAAATTATTTTTAGTTTTTTTGTACTTAGGTTTAAGTTGACCTGGGGATTGTAGTGTTCCCTAGAGGCTTCTCTCTCGAAAATAGCATACGGTGGGTAGACAAATTATTGTTAGGCAATTGACAGAATTGCACATAGTTATGACATGTTATTCATGGAAATGATCATGTATATAGACATCATGTCTATAAAAAAGTAGATTAAAATGATTCTACATCTACTACTATGACTCCACTTATCAACTGGCTCCTGCCTGCATCTATAATATTAAGTTCATGACAAATAGAGTAATGCTTGGAGCAAGATGACATGATGTAGACATAATAAAAAAGGCAATATGTTCAGATCTTGCCGTTTTATCCATAATGGCAACAAAACAAATACGTGTCTTTCCCCCCTCTGTCACTGGGATATAGAGCATCGCAAGATTGAACCCATTACAATACACTACTCCCACTAAAGATAAGTCAATCTAGTTAGCCAAACCAAACCGCTAGATCGGAGAGAAATACGAAGCTATACAAATTATGCATAATAGATTTTAGAAAAGACTCAATTACTTTCAATGAATAATATAATAGTAAACCCACTATTCATCGGATACCAACAAACACACCGCAAAAGAAGATTACATCAGATAGATCACTGCGGGAATCACAATGAACATGGTATTAAAGGTCAAAGAGGGAGAAGAAGCCATCTAGGTACTAGCTATAGACCCGTAGGTCTATGCTGAACTACTTGCGCATCATCATGGAGGCAGCAAGGTTGTTGTAGAGTACCGAAAAAGATCTCCACATGGCCTCCCGTCGGAACAGAGGCTTGCGACGGTGGAAAATGTGTTTTGGGTGGCCCTCTGTTGGTTTCCCGATTTTGGAGAATTTATGGAGGTGGAATTAGGTCAGAGGAAGCCACGAGGGCCCACAAGGCATGAAGGACCGTCTACCCCTAGAGGCGCCCTATTATCTTGTTGTCTCCTTGTATCGCTTCCCGACTCCTCCCGGAGCTTCATGTGTCTCTTTTTGTCTAGAAAAAAATCTTCAAAAATTTTTGTAGTGTTTGGACTTCGTTTGGTACAGATTTCCTGGAAAACCCCAAAACAAGCAAAAACAACAACTGGTACTATGCACTAGATTAATAGGTTAGTTCCCAAAAGTGATATAAAATAAGATATTATTGAATAAAAAGTATCCTATATTGATAATACAATAGCATGGAACAATCAAAAATTATAGATACGTTGTAGACGTATCAACTGTCTTATAAGACAACAAGCTCCCACTATCCCTCACACCTTCCTTCGCAGCCCCCAAGCCTACTCCATATCCGCCACACTTCTTCTCCACCAGTCAACTCCTCCCTCACCGTGTTCATTCTTTTGCGATGGCACACAGCGACAACGTCCATGAGAAGGAATAGATGTTGTCCAGCCTTGCCGCAAATGACCTTGAGCTCTGGGAGTTGCGTGCAGCCCTCAGCAGCAATGCCCTTCGCTTGGATATTGAGACCACAGAGCTATGGGGGGCACTTAATATGGAGAAATTCATCGGTGTTAGGCAGAGCAGCTCTTTGCCCAGTTGCACGCTGATCATTACGGTAGCTACCTTGATCCTCGTTAGCGTCCATCGTACCTCCCCCACTTCCCATTGAAGGTGGTGTTGGAGGATCCGACCTTCGAGGATCAGCAGGCGGCTCGACGCACGGTGGAGGGCATTGTTGCCGCAGTAGTGCAGCAGGAGAAGGATCTTGACACTGGGGTCACCTAAAGGCCCCACGCGCTGAGAAGCGCGAGGTTGCGGGGCTAGCTTCTGAGTCCCGTCCTCTTTATTTTTCTTGTTTCTTTGTCTGTAAGCGGGACTGGCCGCGGTACTTGCCGGGCTGGCAAGGCAACCCTACCGACGGGTGCATCGGCCCGCTCTATCTTCCAAGTTAATATTTTGTGTCTCCCAAATTATCATTTTTTGCCTCTCGATTGTTCATGTCATACCATATGAATGTTGTAGGCGAAGGATCATCACATTGATCAAACTGGTCAGGGAAAAGATGACGAAACCTGACAACCCGTGAAAGCGGTCCGCACGGGAGAGATCCTGGGAACTTTTCCTCAGTGCAGGCATAGCACACTGCAGCAACTTGGTCGCACCGGGGAAGGAGCAGAGGCTTTGGTGGCTTGGGGAAAATATTGCACGAATGAGATAGGAGCCGGGAGCTTTCCCATCATAGTAGGTGGGACACGCATCTCTAAACCAACTATAGGGGGTTGATACCATGGCCATAGCCTCTGCAAAGGGACTTGCACGGGGTGAGTCCCGGGAGCCTTTCTGTCCCTAGGGGACACGACACTCTGTTGTGGCTCGATGCTTTGTTGTGGCGTGGTAGTCAGAAGGAAGAGGTTTGTTAGGACAAGACCCGAAACCATTCCAACGTGCAGGCGGGACATGTAGCTACAACTCCTCCGTTAGGAAAAGGGGCAAGGTTCCATCAATTCGAGGAAAGCGGCCCACGTACGAGAGGTCCCGTGAACTTTTCTCATCGCGACTGGTGCGACACTACCCGGTCACCCAGTTTCGATCATGGTCATTTAGTAGGTAGAGAATAGAGATTCCGCCGAGCTTCGTATTGATGATGGACACCTCCTCCGTGCGTTATTCCAGGGCCCATGTTTCCGAACACTAGGTAGGTACCTAGACGAGTGTTTTTTGTAGTACAACCCCCGTGACTGGTGGGTTGAGTTGGTCCTCGCGGCCCTGGGAGGGACGCTTGGAAATTGGGTGCTTCCGTCGTGGCCGAAGCGCTTTTCATCCCGAGGCGGACTGAAGTGCTTCAGGAGTTCGTCTTGTCGGAGGGAGTCTTTGCTAGGGCTTGAGGTAGAGAGCGCCATCCTTTGATAGGTGCTTCCCACGTTTCTCAAACCGAATGGCCAATATCAAGAACGATACACTCCCTTCGCCACGACGGAGGGAGTTCTCCCTCTGTTGCATGTGTCGTCTTGCGGAAGGCTTACGCGTAAACACCTTCTTTCGTCGGAGCTCGTAACGATCAGAGGGCCAATAGGGATGCTGCGCCACACTGACATTCTTGTTCCACGACACTCTGACCACCTTAGGGTGTGTAGTTTGTAGATAAGCATGCGTCTTTCTTTGGCGTGTGTCGGGTCATGGGCTCATGGAACTCCTTGATCGTTCGGTGAGGGATGACGTAGTCTTCCGAGGGCGCTTTCGTATTTCAACGCCAAAGTCTTGGTTGCCGGGACCACTATCGGGCCTCGACGGGGGAGATTCTCGTCCTTGTCAAAAAATGTTGGCGAAGCTACTGTCCCCTTGTTTATCAGAGAAGGCGAAGGCGGGCTATGCACTTTGTAACACGTGCCCGATCACTTATTGAGACACAGGGAGCTTCGTGGTTCAACGCAATTGTTTCTATGGCTGCCGCCAAAGGCAGGCGGCGTAGGTCATCAATCTTTTTTGTCGGAGGCATGTGTCTGGAGATGCTCTCCGCCTCGTAATCTTATCTGGTCCTTGATTGAACGGGGATTAGGGAGGTGCCGACTCGAATCGGTAGACTCGAATCGGTAGAGACATCTCAGTCCCCTACCAGGCGCGTCAAATGTCGGCTTCCAAGAACCTACGTACAAGTTGTGATCAACAACCCTTTGAGAGTTCATCCAAGGACTGAACACGTCCAACTATCCTAAGTCATGAATGATGTATTGTGGATGAACACAGAGAACTACCCAGGTTCGGGACACCTTGGTGGTTTAATGCCCTACTCCTGCTTTGTTATATTGAAATGGTAGAGAGCTACAATGTGTATTACAATGGTGGGGTCGACCTTTTGTCTCCTTTGCTTGTGTGAAAGATCAACCCCTCCCCCCTCCCGAAAAGTCCCTAGCTCCTCTGTTTATAGCGTATCAAGAGGGCCGTCCCCGAGGGCTTCTATTGGTGGGGCGCATATTCAACTAGGCTAGTGTAGCCCGTATTATGAAGGTATGGCCACTCGTGGCGTGCTCATATGAGTGATAATGTTGTCCTTCCGGGGCTACGCAATATCGTCTGGATATTCTCCGGTCACCATACGGCTATAGTACTACATCGGTGTAAGTGATGGTCGAATATTGACTTAGCTGCAGTCGTTGGATTCGGCTACACGGAAGAGGCTTGAGGAGGTGTGCCAAGCAAGGATTCATACTTGCCTTCCTGGAATGAGAGCCTCCTTTTCTCAGGATGTTCATGAGGCCTCCGGTGTAAGCCCCGTGAAGGAGAAACCACCGTTTGACTGGAGCCCCATTTTGTCCCTGTTGAGGCAGGCTGATAACTGCTGGTCATAAGAGAGAACCTTCAAACCAGCCCTCGCGCTCCTGCGAGAGGCATCAGACTTGTTTGTTTATCCTTGTACATTAGGCTTCCACTACCCTATTTTTCTTTACTCTGACGTTGTTAATTATGTCGCGGATATTGAACTCATAAATATTGCAATTTAGTCGTTTCCAAACTGTAATTTGTACACCACACCATTGCTATCCTTTTGGAGAGAAATACTAGTGAACCTACGGATCCTGGTCCATGTTCTTCCTATAAATTTCCAATGGCACTTTACATTTTCTTCTACTTTCTTGTTGTAATTAAACCTTCCATACATGTGTGCTTTTAATTCCTTTGTAACTAAAGCTAGTGAGATTGACAACCTCACTAGTTCAATTGAGGGCACAAGGACATTTTTTTGTGTGCACATACTAATCACTAATTGCAATCTTGTATCTCTCGTGGATTCCATAAACCTTGAGGTCGCTTAAGAAAAATTGCTGCTTGCTGCAAACTCTTGCACTTTGATGTCGAACACCTTCCTAGTTGAGAGTAAGTAATCTGTAAAATGGTCAATTCAGTTGTTCCTCCTCAGTCAGGCCTTGGGCTAATTCGAGGTTCGTGTGGGCCAGGAACTCGTTGCAGGTCTGACAACCAAACAACCCAAAACTATGCCGCTAGGGCCTGACTAAGGGCCATGTGGGCTAACAAACACGCCACAAGTAACCTCTCATCTCTTTTCTGTTGTTTGAAGAATCGGTTTGAGTATGCACAATAACAGACTACCACCATCAACTACTAGTAGTAATTAATTAGTGGATAAGGACAAAAAACAAAGTCTAGCATTTCCTTGGGGATCCTCTCGAGAAACGACAAAATCATACTATCCTCAATGAGAGTCTGCTAACCCTAAGATGTTACCGACATCAAAAACTTAATCTATCGGCTGCTACCTCTCCGTTCTCCCCTTTTGTCGATGCTGCTAGAGACTAGTGTCGGCTAAGCCTGGCACTTGTTTATAAAGGTGGAGGCGGGGAGGTCTCCACACTGGTAGCCTTTGACGACGGGATGCAATTAACAAGATGTGACTTGAGGTTGAGGGTAGGCTATGTAATGGTGGCGGTTATGGCTGGCCCGGTGGTCTCTGTTGGCGAGGCATCTGTAGCCGCAATCACATTAGCGGGCACGTGTGTGGTGGCATCAAACTTCTTTGTCCCAACAAGGTATTCCTTCGCTCGGGCACGTTGGTAGTTCCTTATACCACACTCTAGGCGGTTGTCACAACGTGTTGGTGAGTCTTGGACCTTCATATCGGGCAACAACAACGAGTATGTTAGTCGTCTAGTTATGCCGCTATAAGCGAGGATGGCAGAAGAGGATGGTGTGGGACTACCAAAGCATCCTGAATTGGGATTGTGGAGGTTCCGGTGGCCTTCCCCCCTCGAGCAAGAGGATGGTGTGGGGCCGCCAGAGCATTCTAAATTGGTATTGTTGTGGTTAGGTTACCGTCCTCCAGCGCTAATCTTCATCACTGCGACCTTGACCACTCAGAGTCTTTTGTGGCGACCGGCTCTTGCTGTGGCTCGTTTGCCTGCTCGTGCTGGGATGGTCTTCACTTAAATGGCATCTCACGTCAAGATCATGCTACGCTAGTAGTTATTGGGTTCACGGAAAGTGGTGCCAAAAAGACAAGGACCATAATTTAGTGGTGTTGCTTGAGTACTTGGGCTGGAGCTCGAGAGTGAATACTCTGGTTCTCATCATAGTTGGTTATACCTAGAAATGGAGGTGTTTTTGCATCGTACGTCATTGATACATTCCTTCTTGTCGGACTTGATTTTTAGCTGAAAATGCACGATATGTCCTTTAGTGGTCGGATCTGACACCAATAGTGTTTACGCTCCGTTTTCTTTATGAAGATGTTACTGCTAGATGACCTTTCTTATTGCCGTCGTGGTGTCGAGGGACATTTGACGCGGGTGTTTATTGCTATAGTTCATTGTTTTAATATCTTGGATTTTTTTCTTGTTTTTTAATTTGGACATAAGGTATTATATGACTTTGCTTTTGCCGACATGATTTTTTATATGTGTCAGCATTTATTGTATGCATGATAATCTTGCAAATGTCTGATGTATGCGCACTGTATTTGTATCTAATTGATGCATCACATCGAGTTAGACAATTTATGAAGTTAATTACACTGCAACCCCATGGATCCAATAATTCAAATCGTTTTATCCTTTTATTGTTTTCGGGCCAGGATTTTTTTTCTTTGTGCCTCGGCTACAATTCATTGTACTATTTTTATGAAAAAATTCATACATGTAAACGACATCTAAATGTATCCGTGCAAAATAATTCATTTTAACTTATAAATAGCATTTTCAGTCTTTCAAAATACGTCCCATGGATGCTGCTGTCCACGCGAGTGTACTGACAGTAATCAGGCTGTCGAGCCCGGTCCTTAAAACACCGTCCCCCATGGATGCTGGTATCCACACGAGTGTACCAATGCACATGACACTAATGAAGGAAAAAAGATGAGATGATAGGTGATGCATGCGTGCAGGCGCAGGGCACTTTTATGGCGAGTAGAAGCAGGCAAGCAGCTCCTTGTCCGATGGATCATAGCCTGGGTGCAAGAGATACATCAGGGGTAATAAGTGGCATCTTCAATTTGGTGCATGCGTTCCGTCATCAATGGATAGATACACCATACAGATACTGCAGCTTGTACCGCAGCCGCAGCCACATCATGCATGTAGACAGCACTAGACTGGGGTACCGGGTGCCAGTACAACCCAAATTCACTGCTCCATTTGCTCCACTGTCTGCCTGTCCTGATTACTCTGAAACAAAGGTTGTATTTTTGTGTGCGCACGGATCAATCATCTCCTGGTAGGTTTGTGAGAGCGCGAGCTGTTCATCTATCTTGAGGACCGAGAATGGCGTAGGCAGTGAAGAATCATATCTATGGGTTTCTGGGTGTGATGGGATGTGTGATGGGACTTCTGCCGGGGGCAAATCTGCTGCGCCAGTACACTGGAATAATACAGAGGAAAACGGAGATAATTTTACTTTGATAAAAGCATCACTAGTCAATGAACTTTAGCGAGACTGAGTATTTTGATAGCTCTTCTCTTAGAAAAAATGTGACGAATTGGTTACTTTGCCATGTTTTATGAGCAAGCCAGTCATCCATAGTTTCCGGCCGTAATAGGCATCCACGAGGAACCGCTGACTCGGCGTGAGGCCTACATCGGTGCCATTTGGGGGCGGGGGTTCTAATTGGGGAAAAATACCCTCGGACGAAACTGGGCTCCAAACCTCTCGCCCCCCCCCCCCCCGCCTTCCTCCCACTTCCATGAACAAATCAGTCATCCATCATTTTCGATCGTAATCGATAATGACGTGATTTGCTGACTCAGCATGAGGCCCACATCGACGTCACTGGAGGAGGGGGTCCTAACTTGCAGGAAAATACCCTCGGAGGAAACTGAGCTCCAAACCCCCCCCCCCCAACACACACATCGATTTCAAAATTGAGTACCCAAGTCCCTAACGCTGTATGGGCGGCGATATTGGAGCAAGGGGGAGAACGTTGGTGAGGCTTCGTCAGTGGCGACGACTGGACCAAGACAAGGAGGCGTGATAGCCGGTGGCATCTCTCTTCCCCTCCGCCCACTGCTACCTCTTAAGCTTGCGTTAGTTTTTCCTTAAAGAGGAAAGAATGATGCAGCGAAGTAGATAAGTATTTCCTGAGTTGTTGAGAACCAAGATATCAATCCAGTAGGAGAAACAAGCAAGTCACCAATGTATGCACCTATGCAAACAATCAAACTCTTGCACCCAACGCTATAAAGGGGTTGTCAATACCTTCATGATTTTTTGCAAGGATTATATCCGATAGAGATAGATGTAAACGAGAACGGAAAGTAAAATATAAATAAATTGCAGCAAACTATTTTTGGTTTATAGATCTGAAAATATATTATGGAAAGTAGACCCGTGGGGCATATATTTCACTAGAGGCTTCTCTTTTGAAGGAAAATATCATGATGGGTAAACAAATTACTATCAAGCAATTGATAGAAAAGCGAATAATCATGTAGTTATCCAAGGCAATGGTCATGCATATAGGCATCACGTCTGTGTCAAGTAGACCGAAATGATTCTACAGCTACTAGTATTACTCCACACATCGACCGACTTCTGCCTGCATCTAGAGTATTAAGTTCATGAAGAACAAAGTAACGCATTAAGAAAGATGACATGATGTAGAGTGATAAACTCAAGCAATATGATGAAAATCTCATCTTGTTACCCTTGATGGAAACAATACAATACGTGCCTCGCTACCCCTACTATGTCACTGGGTGAGGACACCGCAAGATTGAACCCAAAACCAAACACTTCTCCCATTGCAAGAAATACCAATCTAGTTGACCAAACCACCAATAACTCAAAGAGACTTACAAGGATATGAAACCATGCATATAAGAATTCAGAGAAGATTCAAATAAGATCCATGGATAATCTGAACATAAACTTATAATTCATCGGATCTTGACAAACACACCACAAAAAAGGATTACATCGAATAGATCCCCATGAAGATCATGAAGAACATGGTTTTGAAGATCAAAGTGAGAGAAGAAGCCATCTAGCTACTAGCTATGGACCCGCAGGTCTGTGGTGTACTACTCACACATCATCGAGGGGGCAATGGATTTGATGTAGATGCCCTCCGTGATCGAAACCCCCTCCGGCAGATTGCCGGAAAAGGCTCCAAGATTGGATCTCTCGGGAACGGAGGCTTCTGGCGGCTGAAAATTATTTGCGTGGCTCGTTCTGGTGTTGGGGGAATATTTGGGTATTTATAGGATGAAGAATAGGATTAGGATACCTGCCAGGAGACCGCAAGCCTGCTAGGCGCGGCTAGGGGGTGGCCACGCCTACCAGGCTTGTGACCTCTTGCCAGGTGCCCTAGCATGCACTGCAAGCGTGTTGGATTTGTTTCCTTCCAGAAAAAATCATTCCAAAGATTTTATTCCGTTTGGACTCCGTTTAATATTTCATATCTGCAAAACTCAAAAACAAGGAAAAAACAGAAACTGACACTACGCTCTAGATTAATAGGTTAGTCCCAAAAATAATATAAAATATCATATTAGTGCATATAAAACATCCAAAACAGATAATATAATAGCATGACATCATCAAAAATTATAGATACGTTGAGACGTATCAACACCCCCAAGCTTAACTCATGTTCGTCCTTGAGTAGGTAAGTGATAAGAACGGAATTTTTGATGTGGAGTGCTACCTAACATATTTATCCATGTAATATTCTCTATTGTGGCTTGAATATTCAGATCCGTAAGACTCAAAACAAAAGCTTAATATTGATATAACAACAATAACATTTCAAGCATACTAGCAAAGCAATTGTATCTCTTCAAAATATAATGACAAAAGAAAATTATCCCTGCAATATCATATGGTTTGGCTATGCTCCATCTTCCCCACACAAAGTATTTATATCATACACCACCCCGATGACAAGTCAAGCAATTGTTTTCACACTTTTATTTTCACTTTTTCAACTCTCACACAATACATGAGCGTGAGCCATGGATATAGCACTATAGGTGGAATAGAATATGGTAGAGGTTGTCAAGGAAATGGAGAAGATAGTCTCACATCAACTAGGCGTATCAATGGGCTATGGAGATGCACATTAATAGATATCAATGTGAGTGAGTAGGGATTGCCATGCAACAGATGCACTAGAGCTATAAGTGTATGAAAGCTCAAGAGGAAACTAGGTGGGGTGCATCCAACTTGCTTGCTCATGAAGACCTAGGGCAATTTGTCGAAGCTCATCATTGGAATATACAAGCCAAGTTATATAAAGAAAAATCCCCACTAGTATATGAAAGTGAAAAAATAGGAGACTCTCTATCATGATGATCATGGTGCTACTTTAAAGCACAAGTGTGGAAAAAAGATAGTAGCCATGTCCCTTCTCTCTTTTATCTCATTTTTCCTTTTTTTGGTGGGCATCTAAGGCCTCTTTTATTTATCTTTTATTTGGGCTTCGCTGGCCTCTTTTATTTTTTCATAAAGTCCGGAATCTCATCCCCACTTGTGAGGGAATCATAGCTTCCATCATCCTTTCCACACGGGACATGCTCTAATAATGATAATAATCACACTTTCATTTACTTACAACTCAAAATAAAATTACAACTTGATACCTATGACAAAATATGACTCTATATGCAATATGGAAGTGATGGTGCAAGTCATAAGAGGAAACGGTGAAAGTTGCATGGCAATATATCTCGGAATGGCTATGGAAATGCCATAATAGGTTGGTATTGTGGCTATTTTTAGGAAAGATATATGGTGGCTGTTTTGAGTAAGGTATATGGTTGCTGTTTTGAGGAAGGTGTTTGTTGTACCGGCAAAAGTTGCGCGGTACTAGAGAGGCTAGCAAAGGTGGAAGGGTGAGAGTGCGTATAATCCATGGACTTAACATAAGTCATAAATAACTCACATACTTATTGAAAAAGTCTATTAGTCACTGAAGCAAAGTATTAAACGCATCCTCCTAGGGGAGAGGTTGGTAGGAGTTAACCATCGCGTGCTCCCGACCCTCATACAAAGGTTGACAATCTATAAACAAATCATGCTCTGACTTCCTTACATAACGGTTCACCATACGTGCATGCTACGGGAATCACAAACCTTTACACAAGTATTTTTACCAAATCACAATTACTTCCTAACATTACTCTTAACATTACCATCTTTGTATCTCAAAACTTTATGCCAAGAATCAAACTTCTCAAAAATACTCAATGCACTTAATATGGAAGTTTTTATTATACCCCTCTTGGATGCCTATCATATTAGGACTAAATTCATAATCTAGACCAATTACCATGTTTTTTAGAGACTCTCAAAATAATATAAGTGAGGTACGAGAGTTCAATTATTTCTATAATACACAAACACCACCGTGCTCTAAAAATACAAGTGAAGCACATAGAGCAAAATTGCCTAACTCAAAAGATATAAGTGAAGCACATAGAGTATTCTAATTAATTCACGATTCAGCGTCTCTCTCTCAAAAGATGTGTGCAGCAAGTATGATTGTGGCAAACTAAGAACCAAAGACTCATATCATACAAGACGCTCCAAGCAAAACACATATCATGTGGTGAATAAAAATATAGCCTCAAGTAAATTTACCGATGGATTGAAGATGAAAGAGGGGATGCCTTCTGGGGCATCCCCAAGCTCCTTGAATACGACTTGGGGTGCTTTGGGAATCCCCAAGCTTAGTCTTGCCACTCCTTATTCCATAGTCCATCAAATCTTTACCCAAAACTTGAAAACTTCCCAACACAAAACATAACAAAAAACTCATGAGATCCGTTAGTATAAGAAAATAAATCACCACTTTAGGTACTGTTATTAACTCATTATTTATTTAAATTGGTGTTATAAATACTGTATTCTAACTTATCCATGGTTCATACCCCATGAGAAAACCCATAGATTCATCAAAATAGGCAAACAACTCAAAGAAAACAGAATCTGTCAGAAACAGAACAGCCTGTAGCAATCTGAAAACTTCGTATACTTTTGTAACTCAAACAATTATGAAAAATTATGAAAAACTGAGAAATTCATATATCAGTCATGTGTGAAAAGTTAAGACTCATTAGATGCTCTGAAGAATTTAGAAAATTCCTGGACTGAGCGCAAAAGTTTCTGTTTTTCAGCAAGATCAAATCAACAACTACCATAGATCACCCCAAAGGTTATACTTGGCTCAAACACTAATTAAAACACCCAAAAAGAATTACTACAAAATTAATATGTGGGAAACACTCAAAAACAGAAGCAAAAACAAAACACAAAAATAAAATTGGGTTGCCTCCCAACAAGCGCTATTGTTTAACGCCCATAGCTAGGCAAAACACAATAGATCTAGGTATTGTCATCTTTGGTATGCAATCCAAACTTGATCAAACCATCAAAATATTTTCTAACTAGATATATCCTTACTTTATTTCTTTCCTATTATATGAACTTAGATCATGAAAAGAGCTTCGGCTAGTAATTTTAACATTCATAAACCCGTAATCTAGATCATCACCATAGATATCATCGTATAAAACACGTATCTTATTTCTAACGGGTTTCTTAGCCATCTTTTCAAGCCATACATCCTTATAACCTACTTAAATTCCCCTTGTAATACAATCAAATTCCTCATAAGTATCAAGATACAAGGCTTGAGAGACTTCCGCGTGGGGAACTCTCCTCTTAAGATTTTCACTATAGGATTGATAGTCTCTAGCTTCTAGACTTCACAAAGTTTCTTTATCATGGAGAATTTCTTCAATTGGAGGGTGTTCAACATCTTTATCATAGAAATAAAAAATCTACCTATCTTCTTGTATGATGAAATCAAATTATTGCATAAGGATGATAGTAGCAATCTTCTTAGCCTTAGGATGATTAATATTGGGAAGTTCATAAAACACTTTCTGCAAAGCGGGAGGAATGTGCACAAATTTTCTCTCCAATTTTTCAATGAGCATGACAATAGCATCCGCATAACTATTTGTGCAAACAAGAAAAAATTCTTACACATAAGCATTGCCCCCGTACAATCAAAGATCTCTTCCCAATAATATTCCCATCTCCTACTTGAAAAGTTTTAGCTTTATAATTAGGAGGAGATTCAGTTTCATGATCTAGAGAGCGAGACTCAAATTTTTCCTCAATATTAGTAATAGCAATACCCTCTAGATTTTTAGTGATAACCTCCCCTGCTTCAGGCATGGTGGTAAAGCAAACAATCAAGCACACAAGCAAACAAACGGCAAATAAAAAAGGCGAATGGAAGAAGGCAAATCTTTTTGGTATTTTCCGAAAACTGTTTTAGAAGTGGGGGAGAGGGAAACGAGAGGCAAATGGCAAATAATGTAAATGCAAGAGATGAGTTTGTGATGGGTACTTGGTAGGCTTGATGTGTATCCTCCCCGGCAACGGCGCTAGAAATCCTTCTTGCTACCTCTTGAGCTTGTGTTGGATCTCCATTGAAGAGGAAAGGGTGATGCAGCGAAGTAGATAAGTATTTCCCTCAGTTGTTGAGAACCAAGGTATCAATCCAATAGGAGGAACAAGCAAGTCACCAATGGATGCACCTACACAAACAATCAAACTCTTGCACCCAACTCTATAAAGGGGTTGTCAATCCCTTCACGATTATTTGCAAGGATTAGATCCGATAGAGATAGATGTAAACGAGAACGGAAAGTAAAAAGGTAAATAAATTGCAGCAAAGTATTTTTGGTTTATAGATATGAAAATATATTATGGAAAGTAGACCCAGGGGCCATAGATTTCACTAGAGGCTTCTCTCTTGAAGGAAAATATCATGGTGCGTAAACAAATTACTATAAATCAATTGATACAAAAGCGAATAATCATGTAGTTATCCAAGGCAATGATCATG
The DNA here is from genome assembly GCA_022496015.1 of Hordeum marinum. Taxonomy (NCBI): domain Eukaryota; kingdom Viridiplantae; phylum Streptophyta; class Magnoliopsida; order Poales; family Poaceae; genus Hordeum; species Hordeum marinum. The sequence goes on along the minus strand of CM039672.1, from coordinate 209,813,778 downwards.
CATATAGGCATCACGTCCGTATCAAAGTAACGCATTTAGAAAGATGACATGATGTAGAGGGACAAACTCAAGCAATATGATGAAAACCCCATCTTGTTACCCTTGATGGCAACAATACAATACGTGCCTCGCTACCCCTACTATGTCACTGGGTGAGGACACCGCAAGTGAAAGGACCAGGATGTCACCTAGAGGGGGGTGAATAGGCATTTATTAAAAACTTCTGCGGATTTGGCTTTATCCTAACGCGGAAACAAACTAAGAGGATACTTTTCAAGAACAAATCCTAAATACACTAGGCTTAACTAAGTGCACCAACAACTTAATCTAAATGACGTGAGCACAACAATATTACTAACAAGCACAAGTAAGTTACACAAACTTACTTGAGCAATATCATAAGATATGTAAGTGTGTGACACAAGATAGCAATTCACACTAAACACAAAATATATTAATAGTAGCAAGTATGAATTGAGGGATATAGAGTGTAGGCCTAAATAATTAATCTTTACAAGGAAATAGCCAACACAATATAATGAGGACAACAATATGTAGTGAATGAACGCTCAAGTAAACAAGTAAGGAGTTAGGGTTAGGGATAACCGAAGTCACGTAGACGAGAATGTATCCCGATGTTCACTTCCTTGGAGGGAAGCTAGTCACCGTTAGAGAGGTGGATGTTACCACGAAGGCACACCAACACCACGAAGGATCACCCTATTCTCCTTGAGATATCACCACGAAGGTGATTCCCAACCACTAGTGGTAGACCTTGAGTCGGCCTCCAAACCTTCACAAACTTTTTGGGGGACAAATCACAAGTTGATTCCACACCAGAGTACTCCTACCGCCTAGGAGTCTCCAACCTCCAAGAGTAACAAGATCAAGGGGGAAATGCTCAAGACTTGATCAAATCAAAAATTGCTATGGTTAAAAGAGAGAGGGGTAGTGGATGTATGCTTGGATGAAATCTCTCTCAAGAACTCTCACAAATCTCTTCGGGATTTAACACAAGAATGCTCAAATCCCTCTCTCTCAAATCCCACCAAAAGAAACTATATGATATGCATGGATGGAAGAGGAGAGGAACAATGGAGGAGGTCAACAAATGAACCCTAGATCCATGGGATAGTTTTTGCCAAAATGGACTGGAGCTTTGAGGCTTGGGGGAGGAGGAGAGAGCTCAAAACAATGGGGAAATCTCAGATCCAAAAGCTCTACCTCGTTGGGGAAGAAGGGTACCTTATATAGTGCCCCACCAAATCTGCCCGTTATGTACAGAAAAATGTAGCCCGAAACTTCTGGGCCTGCCCGGAACTTCCGGGCTCCCTATTGGGGCAGATGGTGTAAACTTTCTGGTTAGCCGGAACCTGCCCAGAACTTCTGGCCCCGAAACTTCTGGGTCGGCCCGGAACTTCCGGGGTGTCAAGTACAGAACTTCCGCCCCCCAATAAACAACCAGCATACTAAAAGTAAAACATGCATAACTTTTACATACAGACTCCGATTTTGATGATCTTGGGCTCGTTTTGTAGCTATTGAAAATCCTGAGGTCCTCACATAGAGAACCACCCAATATCAAAAAAATGGATGATGCAATTAATGCAAAGTTTTGATCATAGAAACTGGAGAACCCTTTTTGGCATATGGTTTTACTTTGGGATATATGACACGAGTGAAATTGTGTGTAGAAGATGTTGACTTGAGCAAATCCATCATGAACCCCTTTGATCCCCTCTTAATAGTGCGGGATACCTATAACTCAAGAATCATAAAAGAGCTACACTACATAGCTACCAAGAATCCATTCTTGAGTGAATATATTTCTTCGGTGGTCATCATTCCACACCACTAACATCAAAGGAACTAATACCTTTGACTCGAGCCTTTCACTTGAGCTTGATGTTATTGTTTCTTGTTGGCTGAAGTTGAAGGAAATACATTGGTGAAGTCTTCAAGTAGATCTTCCATATATGATGTGCAAAGCCTTACTTTATATTCATCTTCACTTGTTCATCATGTGAACATCCACAAGCTTCAAGCATGTAATCCTTCAGGATGGTTATCTTGAACTTGCCCTTGTCAACCATGATCATGAACACTTGATATCATCCTCTCATGGACATTTGGAATCTCTCTCCGGATGCGAGCCCATGAGAATTACCTAACCCTCATAAACATAGATAACACATAGTATGGGTTAGTACACAAAGTGCAATTGACATTTACTTACCATACCAAAAGATCTCATGTGGTACATCACTTGTGCTTGTGTGATGACCAACTTTGAGTTTAATATTTGATCCTAATCTTGGTCAACATTTATCTTTGATCCATGATTAATCTTGATGTCTTCAAGGCCCTATTGATTTCTTATTGTGCTTCATTATACAAACATAGTCTCTTGAGAGGCACAATGAATTATTCACTTGAATTACTTGCTTAACGACATTATCATCCATGACTCAACATATGAGCTCATCATGATTCTATTTTCAAGACATATGTAGAATTCTTCTCTTTAATTATTTTATTAAGATCTTGATCCATCATGGTTCAAACCATAAGCCAAAGCATAAGAATGTTTGAGATCCTCAATGAACTCCACATAGATCACATCTTGTTCATCACAAGGAACTCATCTTGATCGTATCATATTTGATCCAATCATTGAGATCATCCTTGATGCATGCACAATAGTATGTATATGATGTTCATTTAGAATTCATTCGAGGTCCTTCTTGCATCATCATGGAACAAACATCCTTCAATTCATCCAATATTCTTCAGCACTGCAAATGGAAAATTTCTTCAAACGTATAAATCAAGGCCAACATTAGTCCATTAGGATTGTCATCAAATACCAGAACCACAATGGGGACTACATGCACTTTCAATCTGCCCCATTTTGGTAGTTGATGGCAATCTCAACAAGAGGATTTATATAAAGAATTTCAAAACAAACATGCAGTTTATCCAAGGATAAATTGTGTACTTGGGATGGTTTTGATAGCACAAAGTGTCACAAAGATACTTGATGCTATCACAACCGGTTGTACCAACATCAAAACACTACACAAGCATTTGATGTTAGTAGAACCATAATATATAGAGCAAACTCCCCCACAATATATGCATGTCTGAATGAACGTTGAATTTCGTCGCATATATGAATTGACATAAGCTAGATGGAGATTTCCATTTATATTCATTCATGCAACAAGCATATATAACTATAGTAGATATGCATAAATGTTAATAAACACTAAGATTTATCTTAAATCCTCTCAACTTCTCCCGCATTGGCAACAAATGCCAAAATGGGAAAATCTAAAAGACTATGAGTTCCTCCAAAATTTTGCATATTACAATATGTGATTAAAATAAAATGTACATATTCAATGATGAGGGGTTTGAGGAGCTCATTATCTAGAGAATTCAACAAGACAATCTGATGTGAAAATAAGCATTCGGTAGGTGAGGAAAACATATTTTGGACAAGATATAATATGAATATCAATTTCGATCATGATGATGAGTATGGGTCCAAAATACATTTGAAACACATGAGGCTCAAGATTATATGCAAAATATACAAGCACTCACTTCACAACCTTTTACCAAGACCACCAAAGAATCGAAAAGGAAACAAACCAAGTGACCGACAAGGAATAAATGATATCAAGTAATGATGTGAACTTTCTTATGCATACTAATTTCTAATTGGCCACTAATAAACAGAATATGTATCCACAAAGAAACTTCCACACAAAAAATAGATGCAATTGATAAGAACATGATATCCACAAGTGAGTCCATCATTATACAATTGTGATCCTAGCATAAGAGCAAGGCACACGGCACAAATTGATCTCATTTGTATAACAATGACTTAATAAGTAAGATAGCAAATACCACAAGAAATTAGAGTGTTTTCAAGAACACATAGGAAAACACAAATACAGTAAGTACTATTACATGCTATGATGCAACCTACACAAGGTTGACTCTTATTTATACATATGCATGAAGTAAATACTTGTTACCGAGAAAGCATTGGTATGGAGTAGTAATCAATGAGTCATATAATCTTGGCTCTAATTCCCTCATGGTGACACCACCTTCTTTATGAATAAGCCAAGGCAACAATGTGTCTCCAATGTACCTAAATCACTTTTAAGTACAATATGGTCCCCAAACTTATTGGGTCCAAAGTAGTTAGTCTAACTACAAAATCTAGGGTAAAACCACTCAATATGTGCATATAGATATGAATTTTAATTTCATGCACAACTTAGCTATTAAGAATATGAAGGATTTACCATTTATATATTGGATTAAATACAGTAAACAAGGTATGAGAATTTACACATAGTAAATATGCATGCACAAGCCTACCAAAATCCAAAGAGATACAAATTGCACAAATGAACACATAACCGTTAATACTTCCAATAAAATTACTAATCATTCATGTTGTCCAAGATAAATCAAAGTGACAAACAACATATGATAGCACACAAAGTTCAACACATGAACGAAGCAAAACCAGTGAGCATATAAGATATGCATTGCACATACTCTTACACGCATATCACACTTAAGTAGATATTATAATACAAGTAATAAGATACTAACTCCCATAATACCATAAAAACTAGTAATATGAACTCAAAGAAAAGCATGGTAGATTACCGGGAGGCAAATGAATTTCTCGGCTAGATATAAAATGCAAGTAGAAGCAAAAGCCAATATGAAGATGACCATAAAACTCTACCATACAAGGAATACCATGTGTAAGAGAACACAATGGTATTTTGAATTATTATTCGGTGATAGATTATAAGCACAAGATCATCTATAATCACACAAGCATGATATGAGAGTTTAGCAATGAGCACAATGCTTAGAAAACGTATTATTAACATTCCAATTAGGTAGATCATCATCTAGAGAAACAATTGGAATGGCTTGCATCATACATACACCTTTTTAGATATGATCTAGAAGTTAAACCATGAATAAGACTGCTCAAGAATGTCATACTCACACACACACCTAAGGAATGAAACGACAAAAGAATCATTATGCAAATAGAGACGTGTTGAGCATAGCAAGCCATAGAGATATAAGATAGTCTCAATAACATGTTCTAAGTAGCATTCATCAATTGTTCATATTAACAAGTATTTTGATATGCACAAAGCATATCACTCCCCCATAATGTGATAATCCATTTATTCTCCACAAGAGGAAATTCAAGTCCAACTAAAGATGATCAATGGATGAGAATTTGGACTACAAATGAACTTGACATACCACATAGTAACTATATAATCTTGCAATATAAATACTAGGTGGTATCTAATATATACACATTTTACGTTTGTGATGTGCGTATAGCATAACACTCCCCCATAATGTGATGATCCATTAATATCTCAATTTAGCCCAATAAGATGCAATGAAGGCTCTAGACTACACACACAAATATATGATGTGCACAACAACCTACACATGCTGGATAACACAAATCAAGCATACTTGCGGGCACAACATTTACAAACACATGCTAGGTACAAAACCTAAACATGAGAGGGGCTAGTAACATTCAATGTAGAAAATATATATAAGTTACCACCAAGAGAGGTATTGGAATGATAAATATGATGGTATTCTTCTTGACTTGGCTTGAACCATAATGAATGGTGAAACTCATTTTTCTTCATGAACTAGCCAAGTCTTCAATGCCCTCCACACACCTATTCATCAAGTTTGATCTTCATGGTCCCCAACCAAGTTGGGTCCTAAGAAGTTAGTAACAATAGGCTTGGCAACCCAAATGGTCTTATGCACATCCAAACCACTTTGGGCACCAACATTCTTGGCAAACAAATTGCCAGAAATATCCTTCCTAAGTGAATAACGATCATTGATAATTGGAGGCTTAGAGATGTTACCGTTGGGACATGATGAAGCTATGTGTCCCTTCTTATGACAAAATAGCAACATGTACTCCCCCTTCTTTTCTTTGTCACTTTCTTAATGTGGGGAGCAATAACATGGTTCATCATGGATAGTGATAGTTCTTCAACTTGATGTTGAGCTTGAGGCATCTTCCCATGTAACATATCTTTATAAGCCCTTCTCTTCAATGGACAAGATCTCACATGATGTCCAACCTTTTTGCACTTAAAGCAAGAAACATTGGACTCGCTCTTGACTTGGTTTTGTCCTTTTTTCTTGTTCTTGGACTTTTTCTTGTTGGAGTGAAAACTATGTCCATCGTCGCACTTTTCCAAGTCTTTCTTCAAACTAGTGACTTGGGCCTTGAACTCATTAATGTCTTCTGCGTGGTTAGTTTCAACACTAGAACACAAGAGGACTAGTGGAAGTAGAAACTTCATGGTTAGAGCAACAAGACAAGGCAAGCAATTCATCAGGAGTGGTAATAATATGAGAGGTGATGAATTGCAAGGATTAGCACATGGCAATAAAGCATTTAGAGTAGATGTGCAAATGTTCACATGAGACTCACAAGATTTTACCTTGGTGACCATAGTCTCATGTGCTAATTTTAGCTCATTATGAGAGATTAGAAGATCCTCATGAGTGCTTGAGAGATTTTCACGACTTTCTTCCAATTTCCCATAATTTCTTGTTAGCAAATCAAGTTGAGAACATAGCTCAACATACTCCTTCAAAGTTGATGCTTCACATGAGGTAGAGTTAGATGCACAAGTATCATCAAAAATATAAGAGGAGCAAGCAACAATTAGAGACTTCTCACGAGTAGATTGAAGCTCCTCATGAATATTAGAGATTTTGATGAGCTATTCCTTGACATTATTGCATTAAAGGAGAAGGAGATCAAAATCCTCTTTAAGTTTACCATGAGCAATTTAAATCTCTCCTTTTGAAGATCTTAAGTCTCTAAATGTTCGATGAGATCAAGTTCATGTTCAAGTTGTTCACTTTTAGCTTGCTCATTAATAAATAAATCATTACGTTTTTAAAAGTAAGCAAGAACATCTTGAAACCTTTTATAAGCGTTATTTTCAGCTCTATAAAGAATTTTACCAATCTCATAGAGATTTTCAGTCAACTCATCATCATCCTCTTCATTACAAATATCGTCATTATCACTAAGAGAAGATGATACCTCGTCATTACCTCTTGCCATGAGGCACATGTGAGCAAAGAGGGTTGATGATGATTCTTTTGGAGAATAAGGTTCTTCATCAATCAAGAGTGCCTCATTTTTCTTTATTTCCTCTAAATGGTTAGTCATACAAAAACTAGAGGAAACCAAAGCATTTTGATCAACACGGGAGAGCAAGCATATCATCACAAACATTTGTTAAGGAATTCTTTGGTGATATGCATGGACTATCAACACAATAATTCATAATATTTGTGGTGCTAGATATGCCCAAGTCTGTAGAAGATACAACAATAGCATCTACACGAGCAAGATCATTAATAATGAGCTTAAAACCATCATCACAAGATATTTCTTCACTCACCATGTCGTTATCTTGTGGCACGCCACATGTCGGTGGAGTGGAAGATGTTCAAGTGTGCAAGTAATCGAAGGTAGAAGGAATAGAGAGCTCTTCATGATCGATAAATGTTGAGAGCTCCTCCATTAACTCCTTAAACATAATATTATCTTCATAAGGATTTGACCCACCATATATATCTTGGAGCTTTTTCCAAACCTCACGAGCCGACTTGCAAGTCGAGATTGACTTAAAAACTTTAGGGCTTATAGTTGTAGGCATGGCAAGAGAGGCATTGCAATCAAGATACATGTCATATATAGATGGAGGAGGATCGTACTTTACATAAGAAATCCTTACAAGAACAATTCGTGAAGCATTTGGACCCATGGCCCAAAAGTGACAAAGCATATGAATTCTCCACAAGTGATAATTTGTGTCATCAAAATCAAAGGTGCCATTGTGCAGTAATCCATTAGTCGACATTGATACTCTCAAGGTGGTGAAGCCTAATAAGGAGAGACCTTGTTCTGATACCAATTGAAAGGACCACGATGTCGCCTAGAGGGGGTGAATAGGCATTTATTAAAAACTTCTGCGGATTTGGCTTTATCCTAATGCGGAAACAAACTAAGAGGATACTTTCCAAGAAAAAATCCTAAATACACTAGGCTTAACTAAGTGCACCAACAACTTAATCTAAATGAGGTGAGCACAACAATATTACTAACAAGCACAAGTAAGTTACACAAACTTACTTGAGCAATATCATAAGATATGTAAGTGTATGACACAATATAGCAATTCACACTAAACATGAAATATATCAATAGTAGCAAGTATGAATTGCGGCATATAGAGTGTAGGCCTAAATAATTAATCTTTACAAAGAAATAGCAAACACAATATAATGAGGACAACAATATGTAGTGAATTTATGCTCAAGTAACCAAAGTAAACCACAAGTAAGGAGTTAGGGTTAGGGATAACCGAAGTCCCAATGTTCACTTCCTTGGAGGGAAGCTAGTCACCGTTAGAGAGGTGGATGTTACCACGAAGGCTCACCCTATTCTCCTTGAGATATCACCACGAAGGCGATTCCCATCCACTAGTGGTAGACCTTGAGGCGGCCTTCAAACCTTCACAAACTTTCCGGGGGACAAATCACAAGTTGATTCCTTACCGGAGTACTCCTACCGCCCAGGAGTCTCCAACCTCCGAGAGTAACAAGATCAAGGGGGAAATGCTCAAGACTTCCTCAAATCACAAATTGCTTTGGTCAAAATAGAGAGGGGTAGTGGATGTATGCTTGGATGAAATCTCTGTCAAGAACTCTCACAAATCTCTTCGGGATTACCACAAGAATTCTCAAATCCCTCTCTCTCAAATCCCACCAAAAGCAACTAATGATATGCATGGATGGAAGAGGAGAGGAACAATGGAGGAGCCCCACAAATGAACCCTAGATCCATGGGATAGTTTTCCCCAAAATGGATTGGAGCATTGAGGCTTGGGGGAGGAGGAGAGAGCTCAAAACAATGGGAAAATCTCAGATCCAAAAGCTCTACCTCGTTGGGGAAGAAGGGTACCTTATATAGTGCCCCACCAAATCTGGCCGTTATGCACAGAAAAATGTAGCCCGAAACTTCTGGGCCTTCCCGGAACTTCCGGGCTCCCTATTGGGGTAGATGGTATAAACTTTCTGGTTAGCCCGAAACTTCTGGCCCCCGGAACTTCCAGGTCGGCCCAGAACTTCCGGGCTCCCTTTGGGCCAGGTTTTCGCAAAGTTTCTGTTTAGCCCGGAACTTCCGGGGTGTCGAGCCCGAAACTTCCGGGCCCCCAATAAACAGCCAGCATACTAAAAGTAAAACATGCATAACTTTTACATACGGACTCCAATTTTGATGATCTTGGGCTCGTTTTGTAGCTATTGAAAAGCCCGAGGTCCTCACATAGAGAACCACTCAATATCAAACAAAATGGATGATGCCATTAATGCAAAGGTTTGAGCATACAAACTGGAGAACCTTTTGGCGTATGGTTTCACTTTGGGATATATGATAGGAGTGGAATTGTGTGTAGAAGATGCTGGCTTGAGCAAATCCATCATGAACCCCTTTGATCCCCTCTTAATAGTGCGGGATACCTATAACTCAAGAATCATAAAATAGCTACACTACATAGCTACCAAGAATCCATTCTTGAGTGAATATATTTCTTCGGTGGAAATCATTCCACACCACTAACGTCAAAGGAACTAATCCCTTTGACTCGAGCCTTTCACTTGAGCTTGATGTTATTGTTTCTTGTTGGTTCAAGTTTAAGGTAATACATTGGTGAAGTCTTCAAGTAGATATCCCATACATGATGTTGAAAGCCTTACTTTATATTCATCTTCACTTGTTCATCATGTGAACATCCACAAGCTTCAAGCATGTAATCCTTCTGGATGGTTATCTTGAACTTGCCCTTGTCAACCATGATCATGAACACTTGATATCATCCTCTTACGGACATTTGGAATCTCTCTCCGGATGCGAGCCCATGAGAATTACCTAACCCTCATAAACATAGACAACACATAGTATGGGTTAGTACACAAAGTGCAATTGACATTTACTTACGATACCAAAAGATCTCATGTGGTACATCACTTGTGCTTGTGTGATGACCAACTTTGAGTTTAATATTTGATCCTAATCTTGGTCAACATTTATCTTTGATCCATGATTAATCTTGATCTCTTCAAGGCCCTATTGATTTCTTATTGTGCTTCATTATACAAACATAGTCTCTTGAGAGGCACAATGAATTATTCACTTGAATTACTTGCTTAACGACATTATCATCCCTGACTCAACATATGAGCTCATCATGATTCTATTTTCAAGACATATGTAGAATTCTTCTCTTTAATTATTCTCTTAAGATCTTGATCCATCATGGTTCAAACCATAAGCCACAGCATAAGAATGTTTGAGATCCTCAATGAACTCCACATAGATCACATCTTGTTCATCACATGGAACTCATCTTGATCGTATCATATTTGATCCAATCATTGAGCTCATCCTTGATGCATGCACAATAGTATGTATATGATGTTCATTTTGAATTCATTCGAGGTCCTTCTTGTATCATCATGGAACAAACATCCTTCAATTCATCCAATATTCTTCATGCATTGCAAATAGAACATTCCTTCAAATGTATAACTCAATCCCAACATTAGTCCATTAGGATTGTCATCAAATACCAAAACCACACATGGGGACTACATGCACTTTTAGCAAGATTGAACCCAAAACCATGCACTTCTCCCATTGCAAGAATTACCAATCTAGTTGGCCAAACCAAACCAATAACTTGAAGAGACTTACAAGGATATGAAATCATGCATATAAGAATTCAAAGAAGATTCAAATAAGATTCATTGATAATCTGAACATAAACTCACAATTCATCGGATCTTGACAAACACACCACAAAAGAGGATTACATCGGATAGATCCCCATGAAGATCATGAAGAACATGGTATTGAAGATCAAAGAGAGAGAAGAAGCCCTCTAGCTACTAGTTATGGACCCGTAGGTCTGTGGTGGACTACTCACGCATCATCGGAGGGGGAATGGAGTTGATGTAGATGCCCTCCTTTATCGAAACCCCCTCCGGTAGATTACAGGAAAAGGCTCCAAGATTGGATCTCTCCGGAATGGAGGCTTCTGGCGGCGGAAAAGTGTTTGCGTGGCTCGTTCTGGTGTTGTGGGGGGGGGATATTTGGGTATTTATAGGACGAAGAATAGGATTAGGAGACCTGACAGGAGACGGCAAGCCTGCTAGGCATGACCAGGGGGGTGGCTGCGCCTACCAGGCTTGTGACGTCTTGGCAGGTGCCCTGGCATGCATTCCAAGCCTGTTGGATTTGTTTCCTTCCAAAAAAAATCATTCCGAAGATTTTATTCTGTTTGGACTCCCTTTAATATTCCATATCTGCAAAACTCAAAAAGAAGGAAAAAACAGAAACTGGCACTAGGCTCTAGATTAATAGGTTAGTCCCAAAAATAATATAAAATAGCATATTAATGCATATAAAACATCCAAAACAGATAATATAATCGCATGACATCACCAAAAATTATAGATACGTTGGAGACGTATCACCCACCCGTGTGCTATTTGGTGCGATGAGCAGCACCAACGGTTAGAACCAAGTGAACAAGGAAAGGAAGCTCGCGGTCCTGACTACTCATCCCTCAGGTGATGAATCCTCCACCTCTCCATCATTTATGCATGGGTGCTCAATTTTTGTTCATAAAGATTTGTTTCTAGGAGGGATTTGTCTTTGGGATAACACTACCATTTCAATGCCAAGTTCAGTGATGTGGAGCGCAAGATGGACAAGTGCATTGAACTGACCCTGACATTTTGGGGTCTCAAGTTGAGGTAAATTACCCACCTTGGGAGTGGGCGATGGCATGATGCACATCATAACTCACCTCCCTGTACTTGGCGTAGGCACGCTTGTCACGGTATTTTGCCAACCACACTATCTGTCCTTCTTGATAGGTGGACATGTGCAGACGCCTTTTGGTTTGGTAGATGCTCCAAGGAGCCGGTACCTCAAGCTTGGAGGGCATCTGTTGGAGTTGCCCACACCAACGAATGTAGCTTCCCTATTGTCTCTCCTTCTGGTGCCTCAACTGTGTGCTTTCATGTGCCAGTCCTCCATCCATTGGGGTGGGGAGGTCGGTTTTATGCATGCTTATGAAAACCATTGGTCCACTCGCGCTTGAATATTACGCTCTCGTCGGCTGCTCCCTCGAGGCCTTTTTATTAGGTTCTTCTAGTAGCTAGGTGGTGCTTTCTTCGCTGCCTGTTTAGCCTGGCCTTGAGCACTTCCTGAGTGATACATCTCTGTCATACCTATAATTTTTGATTGTGTCATGCCAATATTCTACAACTTTCATATACTTTTGGCAACTTTTTATACTATCTTTGGGACAAACATATTGATCCAGTGCCCAGCGCCAGTTCCTGTTTGTTGCATGTTTTTTGTTTCATAGAAAATCCATATCAAACGAAGTCCAAATGGGATAAAAACTTATGAAGATTTTTTTGGAATATATGTGAATTTTGGGAAGTGGAATCAATAGAAGGCGATGCCCGAGGGGCCCACAAGCCTGCCAGGCGTGTCGTGGGGGGGTAGGACGCGCCCTGAGGGCTTGTGGCTACCCCTTAGGTCAGTTGGATCTGTCTGTCGGCCGTAGGAAATATATTTTTATAAGTAAAATCCCCTCAATATTTCAGCCCGATCGGAGTTACGGATCTCCGGATATTTAAGAAACGGTGAAAGGCTAGAATCTAGGAGCGCAGAAATAGAAGGAAACACAGAGAGAGATCCAATCTCGGAGGGGCTCTCGCCCCTCCGCCGCCATGGAGGCCAAGGACCAGAGGGTAAACCCTCCTCCCATATAGGGAGGAGGTCAAGGAAGAAGAAGAAGGAGGGGGGCTCTCTCCCCCTCTCTCCCGGTGGCACCGGAACACCGCCGGGGCCATCATCGTGACAGCGATCTACTCCAACAACTCCGTCATCTTCACCAACACCTCCATCACCTTCCCCAATCTATCTACAGCGGTCCAATCTCCCGCAACCCATTGTACCCTCTAGTTGAACATGGTGCTTTATGCTTCATATTATTATCCAATGATGTGTTGCCATCCTATGATGTCTGAGTAGATTTTTGTTGTCCTATTGGTTGATTGATGATCATGATTGGTTTGAGTTGCATGTTTTATTATTGGTGCTGTCCTATGGTGCTCTCCATGTCATGCAAGCGTGAGGGATCCTTGTTGTAGGGTGTTGCAATGTGTTCATGATTCGCCGATGGTGGGTTGCTTCAGTGACAGAAGCATAAACCCGAGTAGGTGGGTTGTTGCATATGGGAGTAAAGAGGACTTGATACCTTATAATGCTATGGTTGGGTTTTACCTTAATGATCTTTATTAGTTGCATATGCTTTCTAGAGTTCCAATCATAAGTGCATATTATCCAAGTAGAGAAAGTATGTTAGCTTATGCCTCTCCCTCTTATAAAATTGCAATAATGATTACCGCCCTAGTTATCAATTGCCTAGGGACAATTCCGCAACTCCTACCACCACTTTTCCACACTCGTTAAACTAACTTAGTTGTTTCTCTATCTTAGCAGCCCCTAGTTTTATTTCTGTGCTCTTTATTATCTTGCAAACCTATCCTATCACACCTACAAAGTACTTCTAGTTTCATACTTGTTCTAGGTAAAGCGAACGTTAAGCGTGCGTAGAGTTGTATCGGTGGTCGATAGAACTTGAGGGAATATTTGTTATACCTTTATATACTCATTGGGTTCAAGACTATTACTTATCAAGAAAGGCTACAATTGATCCCCTATACTTTTGTTTTATCAAGACCTTTTTCTGGCGCCGTTGTCGGGGAGCAATAGCGTGGGGTGAATATTCTCATGTGTGCTTGTTTGGTTTATCACTAAGTAGATTGTATTTGATGTTTTTAGTTGTTTTCTATCTTGAGATATGGGTAGGAAATGCAAAATACCAAAAAAAAAGATGTACTTGCTGCTCCAAAAGTTGAGGAACCACTAGTGTTTCGTACTACCGAAGAATATTATTTGGATCATCTTTGATCCGTTTGTGCTCGTGCTGAAACATCAACTATCTTAGTTGAGGGAAAATCATTAAATGAGCATGCTTATTATGTGCGACACCGCTTATCTCAGAAAAGGAAACTTTTATGGCATGATATTAATAGTTTGCAATGCTATGCTTGGAATTTATGATTTTACTTGTTGTTCTGAAGACCCTAGAAAACACCTTCCCTACCAATGTGAGTTTAAGGATAATGGAATCGTTTCTTCTTATGACAAGGGTGTTTATAATTACTATGATATTGAGCAAATTGAAGAATTTGTTGCTTTTAAGGGTGCCTATGAAATTGCTTCTTTGATTGAAAAGTATGATGCTACTCTTTACAAATCTGAAAGTTTTTCCATACTTAAATATTTCTATGGAAACTATGCTTCTAATGCTTATGTTAAGCCATATATTGAGGACTCCTCCGCTTTCCAGGAGGAGACTAATATTTTGCAGGAATCTATGGAAGAAGAAATTGCTGAAACTGTGAGCTCATTAGGTGAAAAAGATGAGGAGAAGACCGAAGAACAAAAGGAGGAAGAGCGGATTAGCCACCCGTGCCCACCTTCTAATGAGAGTAACTATTCAACTCATACATTGTTTAATTTCCCTTCATGCTTACCAAAGGATGAATGCTATGTTGGTTGCTATGATCCCTTGGATTCATTTGAAATATCCCTTTTTGATGAACTTGATGCTTGCTATGCTTGTGGCCATGATGCCAATATGACAGATGCTTATGGAGATGAACTTGCTATAGTTCCTTATGTTAATAATGAAATTGTTGCTATTGCACCCACACATGATAATCCTATTATATTTTTGAATTCTCCCAACTACACTATATCGGAGAAGTTTGCACTTATTAAGGATTATATAGATGGGTTGCCTTTTACTATTACACATGATGATTTTGATAGATATAATATGCATGTGTTTGCTGCTCCTACTTGAAATTATTATGAGAGAGGAACTACATCTCCACCTCTCTATGTTTCCAATTTTATAAAATTGCAAGAAACTGCTTATGCTATGTATTGGCCTTTACTTTGTGTGCATGAATTGTTCTTTTATGACATGCCGATGCATAGGAAGAGAGTTAGACTCCTTTGTTGCATGATATATGTTACTTTGTGCTCAATACTAAATTACAAATAATTTTTAATTAAACTTGGCTTTGATATACCTTGGGATCCGGGTGGATCCATTACTTGATCACTTTATGCCTAGCTTAATGGCTTTAAAGAAAGCGCTGCCAGGGAGACAACCCAGAAGTTTTAGAGAGTCATTTAATTCTTTTGTGTGCTTTTTATATATTTTAAAATCAAAAAATAAAGCGGGGAACCTAAATTTTTTTCAAAAAGAAAAGTGAAAGTGAGAGAGACGAGCATTGTCAAAGTGGGAGCTAGCCTTGAACTTTGTTCATGCCCATGGAAACTTTGAAAATCATTATTACAGCAACTTTTCAACAAAAATAATTACCCCCTTGTATAAATCCATTGTATTATAAAAATAATGTGCCAAGATTTGCCTTTAGGATGATTAGATTGCTTGTTTGGTGTGTGCAGTGCAAAAACAGAAACTTTGGCTGTAGTGCGTGAATTTACATTTTTTACTGGAATGTCAAAAGTTTCTGAATTTTTTACACAGTACTGATATGAATTTTTTTTATTTTTTCCTAATTTTTCAGAATGTTTAGATTTACAGAAGTATGGTTAATGTTCAGATTGCTATAGATTGTCCTGTTTAAGACAGATTCTGTTTTTGATGCATTGTTTTACTCGTTTTGATGAAACTATCGATTGTATCGGTGGTATAAGCCATGGAAAAATTATAATACAGTAGCTAAAATGAAAAAAAATAAAATATGAATTAGTTTTCAACAGTACATAAAGTTGTGATTTTCTTTATTATACTAACGGATCGCACGAGGGATTTGTTAAGTTTTGTGTGATTGAAGTTTTCAAGTTTTGGGTGAGATCACGATGGATTAAGGAATAAGGAGTGGAAAGAGACTAAGCTTGGGGATGCCCGAGGCACCCCAAGGTAATATTCAAGGACTCCCAAGAAACTAAGCTTGGGTATGCCCCGGAAGGCATCCCCTCTTTCTTCTAACAACCATCGGTAATTTTACTTGGAGCTATATTTTTATTCGTCACATGATATGCGTAAATCTTGGAGCGTCGTATGCTTTTTATTTTTAGTTTAATAATGCACCATGCTGGTATGAGAAAGTCCTTGGTTTATTTATAGAATGCTTCATGCACTTCACTTATATCTTTTAAGTGTGGCTTTATAGAATGCTTCATGTGCTTCACTTATATCATTTGAAGTTTGGATTGCCTGTTTCTTACAGATAGAAAACTGCCATTTGTAGAATGCTCTTTTGCTTCACTTATATTTGTTAGAGCGTGGGAATTTCTTTTGAAGAAAGAATTAAACTCTCATGCTTCACTTGTACCTATTTAGAGATTTAACATGAGTTGGTCATTCACATGGTTAGTCATAAAATCCTACATAAAACTTGTAGATCATTGAATATGATATGTTTGATTCCTTGCAATAGTTTTGCGATATGAAGATGGTAATATGAGAGTCATGCTAGTGAGTAGTTGTGAATTGTAGAAATACATGTGTTGAAGTTTGTGATCCACGTAGCATGCACGTATGGTGAACCGTTATGTAATGAAGTCGGAGCATGATTTGTTTAATGATTGTCAACCTTTGTGTGAGGGTCGGGAGCGCGCGATGGTTAACTCCTACCAACCTCTCCCCTAGGAGCATGCATCTAATGCTTTGTTTGATGACTAATAGACTTTTGCAATAAGTATGTGAGTTCTTTACGACTAATGTTGAGTCCATGGATTATAGGCACTCTCACCCTTCCACCTTTGCTAGCCTCTATAGAACCGCACAACTTTCGTCGGTGCATCAAACCCACCTTCCTCAAAACAGCCACAATACACCTTCCTCAAAACAGCCACCATACCTACCTATTATGGCATTTCCATAGCCATTCTGAGATATATTGCCATGCAACTTCCACCGTTCCATTTAGTATGACATGCACCATCATTTTCATATTGCTTTGCATGATCGTAAGAAAGCTTGCATGATGTTTTCATGGCTTGTCTGTTTTTGATGTCATTTGCTAGGCTAGATCGTTGCACATCCCGATATCCTACCAGAATCATTCATCTAGAGTCATATTTTTGTTCTAGGTATCGAGTTGTAAGTAAATAAAAGTGTGATGATTTTCATTATTAGAGTATTGTACCGTGTGAGAAAAGGATGATGGAAGCTATGATTCCCTCACAAGTTGGGAGGAGTCTTCGGACCTTATAAAAAAGGAAAATAGGCCACTGAAGCCCAAATAAAAAAATACGCCAAAGATGCCCACCAAAAAAATGAGAGAAAGAGAGAAGGGGCAATTGCTACTATCTGTTTCCACACTTGTGTTTCAAAGTAGCACCATGATCTTCATGATAGAGAGTCTCCTATTTTGTCACTTTCATATAACTAGTGGAAGTGTTTGCATGATCACTTAGTTTTCTTTTTGAGCTTTCATACACTTATAGCTCTAAGTGCATTCATTGCATGGCAATCCCTACTCACTCACATTGATATCTATTGATGGGCATCTCCATAGCCCGTTGATAAGCCTAGTTGATGTGAGACTATCTTCTCCTTTTTCCTCATCACCTCCACCATATTCTATTCCACCTATAATGCTATATCCATGGCTCACGCTCATGTATTGCGTGAGAGTTGAAAATGTTTGAGAACATAAAAAGTGTGAAACAATTGCTTGACTTGTCATCGGGGTTGTGCATGATTTAGACACTTTGTGTGGGGAAGATGGAGCATAGCCAGACCATATGATTTTGTAGGGATAACTTTCCAAGGCCATGTTATTTTGAAAGGACACGATTGCATTGTTGGTGTGCTCGAAGTATTACTGTTTTTATGTCAATATAGACTATTGCTTTGAATCACTCGTATCTTAATATTCATCCCATGATTAGATTATATGATCAAGATTATGCTAGATAGCATTCTGTTGGGGAACGTCGCGTGGGAAACAAAAAATTTCCTACGCACACACAAACCTATCCAGGGTGATGAGCATCTACGAGAGGGAGAGTGGATCTATGTACCCTTGTAGATCGCTAAGCGGGAAGCGTTAAGAAACGCGGTTGGTGTAGTCGAACTTCTTCGCGATCCAAATCGCCGAGCGTCCCGCGATCCAATCACGAACCGTCCCGCGAACACATCATGATCCGTCCCGCGAACTCATCACGATTCGTCTCACGATCTTGATCATGATCTGTCCCACAAACACATCACGATCCGTTCCGTGATCACATCACGAACCGTCTCGCGATCTCGATCACGGTCCTTCCGATCTAGCGCCGAACGGACGACACCTCCGCGTTCAACACACGTGCAGCTTGATGACGATCTCCACCGTCTCGATCCAGCGAGAGGAGGTGGAGAGGAGAGAGAGTTCACCGGCAGCATGACGGTGCTCCGGTGATGGTGGTGGAGCAATTCCGGCAGGGCTTCGCCTAAGCGCTGCAGAAAACCGATCTAGAGGAGAAACTATGCACTGGTGTAACGGGTAGCACGTGGCCGGAAATTCTGTCCAAAAACCACCCAATCCACTAGTATATATAGGAGGAGAGGAGAGTAGATGCAGCCAAGGCCTTTGGGTTGGCCGAAATAGGAGGTGGGAAGCAATCCTACTTCACCTCCAATCCTAGTTGGAGTAGGATTGCCTCCTATTGGCTGATTTTCCACTTTTTGCTTTAGGACTTTCTCTCCTGCGCCATGGGCCTTTGTGGCTGTTTTCCCAGACCACTAAGGGCTGGTTATTATTCTCCCACATCCCATGGACCTCTTGGGGTCGAAATACCCCTCCCGGAGGCCTCCCGGTACACTACCGGCACTCCCGGTACACTACCGGCAGTCCCGGTACACTACCGATGAGCCCGAAACTTTTCCGGAAACCAAACTGGGACTTCCTATATATGAATCTTTACCTCCAGACCATTCCGGAGCTCCTCGTGACATCTGGGATCTCATCCGGGACTCCGAACAAACTTCAATCACCACCATACATAACTCTACACTACCGAAACGTCACCGAACCTTAAGTGTGCAGACCCTGCGGGCTCGAGAACTATGTAGACATGACCGAGACACCTCTACGGCCAATAACCAATGGCGGGACCTGGACGTCCACATTGGTTCCTACATATTATACGAAGATCTTTATCGGTCGAACCTCTATGTCAAGGATTCAGTTAATCCCGTATAACGTTCCCTTTGTTCTTCGGTATGTTACTTGCCCGAGATTCGATCGTCGGTATCTCTATACCTAGTTCAACCTCGTTACCGTCAAGTCTCTTTACTCGTTCCGTAATACAATATCCCGCAACTAACAATTAGTCACATTGCTTGCAAGGCTTATTGTGATGTTGCATTACCGAGTGGGCCCCGAGATACCTCTCCGTCACACGGAGTAACAAATCCCAGTCTCGATCCATGCCAACTCAACAGACACCATCGGAGATACCTGTAGAGCACCTTTATAGTCACCCAGTTACGTTGCGACGTTTGATACACACAAGGCACTCCTCCGATATCTGTGAGTTGCATGATCTCATGGTCATAGGAACACATACTTGACATGCGGAAAACAGTAGCAGTAGACTGACACGATCATATGCTACATTTGCAGTTTGGGTCTTGTCCATCACATCATTCTCCTAATGATGTGACCCCATTATCAAATGACATCTCATGTCCATGGCTAGGAAACCTTAACCATCTTTTGATCAATGAGCTACTCTATTAGAGGCATACTAGGGACATGGTTTTGTCTATGTATCCACACATGCATCTAAGTCTTCGATCAATACAATTATAGCATGGATAATAAACGATTATCATGAACAAGGAAATACGATAATAACTAATTTATTATTGCCTCTAGGGCATATTTCCAACACATTCCACATAAAAATTATCTTTTTATCATTTACCTACTTGAGGACGAGCAGGAATTAAGCTTGGGGATGCTGATACGTCTCCGTCGTATCTATAACTTCTGATTGTTTCATGCCAATATTCTAAAACTTTCATATACTTTTGGCAACTTTTTATACTATTTTTGGGACTAACATATTGATCCAGTGCCCAGTGCCAGTTCCTGTTTGTTGCATGTTTTTTGTTTCGCAGAAAATCCATATCAAACAAAGTCCAAACGGGATAAAAACTTACAGAGATTTTTTTTGGAATATATGTGAATTTTGGGAAGTGGAATCAACAGAAGGCGGTGCTCGAGGGGCCCACAAGACTGCGAGGCGTGCCCTGGTTGGTAGGGTGCGCCCCGAGGGCTTGTGGCTACCCCTTAGGTCAGTTGGAGCTGTCCTTCAGCCGCAACAAAGATATTTTATAAGGAAAATCCCCTCAAACTTTTATCCCGATCGGAGTTATGGATCTCCGGATATTTAAGAAACGATGAAAGGCTAGAATCTGGGAGCACAAAAACAGAAGGAAACAGGGAGAGAGATCCAATCTCGAAGGGGATCTCGCCCCTCCGTTGCCATGGAGGCCAAGGACCAGAGGGGTACCCTCTTCCCATCTAGGGAGGAGGTCAAGGAAGAAGAAGAAGGAGGGGGGGGTTCTCTCCCCCTCTCTCCTGGTGGCACCGGAACACCGTCGGGGCCATCATCGTGATGGCGATCTACTCCAACAACTTCGTCATCTTCACCAACACCTCCATCACCTTCCCCCATCTATCTACAACAGTTCACTCTCCCGCAACCCGTTGTACCCTCTACTTGAACATGGTGTTTTATGCTTCATATTATTATCCAATGATGTGTTGCCATCCTATGATGTCTGAGTAGATTTTTGTTGTCCAATTGGTTGATTGATGATCATGATTGGTTTGAGTTGCATGTTTTATTATTGGTGTTGTCCTATGGTGCTCTTCGTATCGCGCAAGTGTGAGGGATCCTTGCTGTAGGGTGTTGCAATGTGTTCATGATTCGCCTATGGTGGGTTGCTTGAGTGACAGAAGCATAAACCCGAGTAGGTGGGTTGTTGCATATGGGAGTAAAGAAGACTTGATACCTTATAATGCTATGGTTGGGTTTTACCTTAATGATCTTTAGTAGTTGCGCATGCTTGCTAGAGTTCCAATCATAAGTGCATATGATCCAAGTAGATAAAGTATGTTAGCTTATGCCTCTCCCTCTTATAAAATTGCAATAATGATTACTCGCCTAGTTATCAATTGCCTAGGGACAATTTCGCAACTACTACCACCACTTTGCCACACTCGTTAAACTAACTTAGTTGTTTCTCTATCTTAGCAGCCCTAGTTTTTATTTACATGCTCTTTATTATCTTGCAAATCTATCCTATCACGCCTACAAAGTACTTCTAATTTCATACTTGTTCTAGGTAAAGCAAATGTTAAGCGTGCGTAGAGTTGTATCGGTGGTCGATAGAACTTGAGGGAATATTTGTTCTACCTTTAGCTCCTTGTTGGGTTCGACACTCTTACTTATCAAGAAAGGCTACAATTGATTCCCTATACTTGTGGGTTATCACTCAACCTAGTGAAGCTCGTTCTTGCGGTCTCCTACGTACTCGTGCTCTTCTCGGATCCTTCATTTTGCATTTGTTATTTTGTTGGCCGTGCGGACCAATCTTAGCCTCGACGCATCATGGTTGAGTGTGCTAAGGGCGTGTTTGGTTACCTGCATATGGGCCAATGACCCAT
This sequence comes from Hordeum marinum, assembly GCA_022496015.1. Lineage (NCBI taxonomy): Eukaryota > Viridiplantae > Streptophyta > Magnoliopsida > Poales > Poaceae > Hordeum > Hordeum marinum. The sequence goes on along the minus strand of CM039672.1, from coordinate 209,791,788 downwards.
GTGAGAAGAAAACGGGCTGATTGGTTTCCTGCATACCCTTTGCCCTTTGTATAGTGTCACTGGAGTTAGTCTGATTCATGGCCTAGCGAAGTATGTCCACTAACATAGCGCCCTTCGCTGGGTCAGCGATCAATGTCTTCAACTCCTCCGGCGTGGCCTTCTTCACCACAGCGTCTGACTCTTTATGCAAATCTTCCATGTTGCTAAAGTTTGAGCACACTTCCATGGTGTTCTCAAACTCGGTGCGTCACCGAGCGAGCACCCTAGGAAGAATGCCCTCCATCCAGTGCCCCAGCGGAAGGGGTTGGGGATGGTATTGGAGTTCGACTTGTTGCTGGAGTGTTGGCAATATGCCCTAGAGGCAATAAATAAAGTTTTTATTATTATATTTCCTTGTTCATGATAATTGTTTATTATCCATGCTATAATTGTATTGATTGCAAACACATTGCATGTGTGGCTGAATAGACAACACTTTGTCCCTAGTATGCCTCTAGTGAACTATCTCGTTGATCAAATATGGTCAAGGTTTCCTAGCCATTGACATGTGATGTCATTTGATAACGGGATCACATCATTAGGAGAATGATGGGATGGACGAGACTCAAACTATAAACATAGCATATGATCGTGTCAGTTTATTGCTACAATTTTCTGCATATCAAGTATATGTTTCTATGACCATGAGATCATGCAACTCACGAACATCGAAGGAATTCCTTGTGTGTATCAAACGTCACAACATAACTGGGTGACTATAAACATACACTATAGGTCTCTCCGAGGGTGTCTGTTGAGTTGGCATGGATAAACACTAGGATTTGTTACTCCGTGTGACGGAGAGGTATCTCAGGGCCCTCTCGGTAATACAACATCACAATAAGCCTTGCAAGCAATGTGACTAAGTGTTAGTGATGGGATCTTGTATTATGGAACGAGTAAAGAGACTTGCCGGTAACGAGGTTGAACTAGGTATGGAGATACCGATGATCGAATCTCGATCAACTAACATACTGAAGAACAAAGGGAACATCATACGGGATTAACTGAATCCTTGACATAGAGGTTTGACCGATAAAGATCTTCGCAGAATATGTAGGAACCAATATGGGCATCCAGGTTCCACTATTGGTTATTGACCGTAGAGGTGTCTCGGTCATGTCTACATAGTTCTCGAACCCGCAGGGTCTGCACACTTAAGGTTCAATGACGTTTCGGTAGTATAGAGTTATATATGGTGGTGACCGGAGGTTGTTCGGAGTCCTAAATGAGATCCCGAACGTTAGGAGGAGCTCCGAAATGGTCCAGAGGTAAAGATTGATATATAGGAACTCCTGTTTTGGTCGCCGGAAAAGTTCCGGGCTCATCGGTAGTGTACCGGGAGTGCCGGGAGGGTACCGGGTGGCCATCGGGAGGTGTATTTAGACCCAATAGGCTACATGGGCTGTGGGAGGATAAATACCAGCCCTTAGTGGGCTGGCCAAAGTCCCACAGAAGGCCCATGCGGCTGGGGAAAAATTCCAAAGTGGAAAAGGTGGAAAAAAGGCAAAAAGGTGGAAATAAGGAAGGAGTCCTAATCCTACTAGGAGTGGAGGAGGAGGACTCCTCCTCTCCACTTCGGCCGAACCAAAGAGGGGCTGGCACTTGTGCCAAGCCTCCTCCTCCTCTCCTCCTATATATACTAGAGGTTTTAGGGTTTTTGCACAAGATTTTCGGCCACGTGCAACCCTACCCTCTAGTCCGTAGTTTCTCCTCTAGATCGGTTTCAGTTGTGCTTAGGCGAAGCCCTGCTGAGATTACTCCACCACCATCGCCGCAGAGCCGTCATGCTGCCAGAGAACTCACCTACCTCTCTTCTCCCTCTTGCTGGATCAAGAAGGCAGAGATCGTCATCAAGCCATGCGTGTGCTGAACGCGGAGGTGCCGTCCGTTCGGTGCTAGATCGGGACGGATCGTGATTGGATCACGGGACACTCGGCGATTTGGATCATGAAGACGTTCGACTACATCAACCGCGTTTCTTAACACTTCCCGCTTAGCGATCTACAAGGGTACGTAGATCCACTCTCCCTCTGGTAGATGCTCATCACCATGGATAGATCTTGCGTGTGTGTAGGAAATTTTGTGTTTACCATGCAACGTTCCCCAACACAGAGTTCATGTCAATGGGTTGGAGGAAGAGTGAGAGATAGATAGGTGGAGTGGTGACCGTCAGGATGGGTAAATAATGGGGTTATGGGCGACAGATTTTAATGATGATGTTGCAACGTTCATATTGCAGATCCTGACCATTTGAACCGCTTCATAATGTAGATCGACACAGATAGCAAGGGGAAGGAGGTGGTGCCACCAAAGGATCAAGAGGAGGACAAGGACGTGGTGCTGCCCTTAGAGGTGACGCCCGTCCAGAGCCCTCACACGGACGATGACCAGACGGAGGAGCCCCCCGGCGGCAAGCTCTGGAATTACGACCACTACCATGAGGTGGGAGGGCCAACCAACTTTTGAAGGTGATCATGCCACCAAAGGAGCAAGACTAGAGCTTCGTGATGAACTATAACATGTAAGGGATAGAGAAGATGATCTGTGAGCTATTTGTGATGTTTTATGACGCGAAGGTAGAAATCAAGAAGGATCATCAAGTGCTGATGGTAATGCCACTAGTTTCAATAAGGGCAAGGGCAAGAAAGGAAACTTCAAGAATGGCAAACCATTTGCCGCTCCAGTGAAGAAACCCAAGGTTGAACCCAAACTCGAGACTAAGTGCTTCTATTGTAAGGGGAACAGTCACTGATAGCGGAACTACCCCAAATACATGGTAGGTAAGAAGGATGGCAATGTCAATAAAAGTATATTTGATATACGTGTTATTGATGTGTATACCTTACTAGTACTCCTAGTAGCACCTGGGTATTAGATACCAGTTCAGTTGCTAATACTGGTAATTCAAAACAAAAGTTGTGGAATAAATGGAGACTATCTAAGGGCAAGACAGTGTGTGTTGGAAGTGTTTCCAAGGTTGATGTGATCACCATCACATGCTTTTTCTACCTTCAGGATTAGTGTTGAACCTAGATAAATGTTATTTGGTGTCTGCATTGAGCATGAACATGATTAGATCGTGTTTATTGTGATACGGTTATTCATTGAAGTCAGAGAATAATGGTTACTCTGTTTACATGAATAGTACCTTCTACGGTCATGCACCCAATGTGAATGGTTTATTGAATCTTGATCATAGTGATACACATGTTCAGAATATTGATGCCAAAAGATGCAAAGTTAATAATGATAGTACCACATACTTGTGGCACTGTCGCTAAAGGTCATATTGGTGTAAAGCGCATGAAGAAACTCCATGCTGATGGATCTTTGGACTCACTCAATTTTGAATCGCTTGAGACATGCAAACCATGCCTCATGGGCAAGATGACGAAAACCCCATTCTCCGGTACAATGGAGCGGGTAAGTGGCTTGTTGGAAATCATATATACGGATGTGTGCGGTCCAATGAGTGTTGAGGCGTGCGGTGGATATTGTTATTTTCTTACCTTCACGGATGATTTGAGTAGATACGAGTATATTTACTTGATGAAACACAAGTTTGACATGTTGAAAAGTTCAAACAATTTCAGAGTGAAGTTGTAAATCATCGTGACAAGAAGATAAAATGTCTACGATACGATCGTGGAGGTGAACATCTGAGTGTTGGGGAACGTTGCATGGGAAACAAAAAAATCCTATGCGCATACAAGATCTATCCATGGTGATGAGCATCTACGAGAGGAGAGATCAGATCCACATACCCTTGTAGATTGCTAAGCGGAAGTGTTAAGAAACATGTTTGATGTATTCAAATGTCTTCGCAATCCAAATCGCAGGCCATCCCACGATCCGTCCCGATCTAGCACCGAACGGACGACGCCTCCACGTTTAGCACACGTACAGCTTGATGACGATCCCTGCCTTCCCGATCCAGTAAGAGGGGCGGAGAGGTAGATGGGTTCTCCGGCAGCACGACGGCATGGCGGCGGTGGTGGTGGGGCTGATCTGGCAGAGCTTCACTAAGCGGCACCGAATCAATCTACAAGAGGAGAAGCAATCTAGGAGGGAGGACAGGCTACGTTGTGGCTTCTGTTGTGGCTGCCCTCCTCCCTCTCTCATATATATAGGGGGAGGGGGGAAGGGTTGCGCCCTAGGCTTCCCACCCCTAGGGGCGGCGGCTAAGAGGAGGGGGTGGCCAAGGGGTGGCTTGCCCCCCCAAGCTAAGGTGGCCGGCCCCATTAGAGTTCCCCCTTGCACCTTAGGCCGCACGGGCCTTGTGGGAGGGGCAGCCAGACCACCAGGGGCTTTTGCACCCTCTCTCACAGCCCATGGGGCCCTTTGGGGCTGGTGGCTCCTTCCGGTGGACCCCCGGAAACCTTCTGACATCCCCGGTACGTTACCGGTGACGCCCGAACTTTTCCCGATGATCAACACAGAACTCCTATATATGAATCTTCACCTCCGGACAATTTTGGAGTTCCTCGTCATGTTCGGGATCTCATTCGATACTCCGAACAACCTTCGTTCACCAACACACATAACTCATTTATACCGAAACATCACCGAACCTTAAGTGTGTAGACCCTGTGGGTTCGAGAACTATGTAGACATGACCGAGACACCTCTATGGTCAATAACCAATAGTGGGACCTAGATGTCCATATTGGTTCCTACATATTCTATGAAGATCTTTATCGGTTGAACCTCTATGTCAACGATTCGGTTAATCGTGTATGTTGTTCCCTTTGTTCTTCGGCATGTTACTTGCTCGAGATTCGATCGTCGGTATCTCCATACCTAGTTCAATCTCGTTACCGGCAAGTCTCTTTACTCATTCCCTAATACAAGATCCCGTGGCTAACACTTTAGTCACGTTGCTTGAAAGGCTTGTTGTGATGTTGTATTATCGACTGGGTCCTAAGCTGTCGTTTGTTAAAGTTTGGGGTTGCGGCACTTATGTGAAAAGGCTTCAGACTTATAAGCTCGAACCCAAAGCGAACAAGTGCGTCTTCATAGGATACCCTAAGGAAACAGTTGGGTATGCCTTCTATCTCAGATCCAAAGACGAAGTCTTTGTTGCCAAAGAATGGATCCTTTCTAGAGAGGGAGTTTCTCTTGAAAGAATTGAGTGGGACGAAGGTAAAACTTGGTGAGGTTGTTGAATCGTCACTTTAGTTGGAGAGTAGCATGGCGTAGAAAGATGTTTCTGCGGCACCTGTGCCAAGTGAAGAGGATGAAAGTACATTTTCTCCCTTGGTGGTTTTGGTAATTGATAACAACATATATATCATTGGACTCATGTTTTCACTAAGCATATTTCTGAAAAAGTCCAATGATGGGATGGTATAAATTGTGACGAGATACCCCAAGAAGCAAGGAATGGATTGGCAAAGCTTCAAGCTAGAAGATTCTCTTTTTACTTTGTGAGAAATCATTTTGAGTCAATGGGAAGGCCAAAACTGTTAAAAGGGGCTAAGGTATTCTTGGTGAACAAGTTGCTCCACGTGCACAAGTGCTAGCCACCAAAGACAACCACAAGCTCTCCCACTAAACACTCTGTCTAAACCCAACTTCACAAAATCGGTGCCATCAAGTTTCCATCCGGCTCTACCGATTTTTCACCCAAGACAGAACCCTAGCAAAACCCTAGCATTTCAGTACAACCGAGACTACATCGGTGCAACCGAGATTTGGTGACCACGATTCGGTTGACTGTTTTCATAGTATCAGAAATTCCTTGTTTATGCTTCGGTCTCACCGAGTTTTGGAAACTGCCTCGGCCACTAGTTTTGGTACTACCGAGATTTCTATATAGGTCTCACCGAGATTCCAAAAGTTGCCACATTTTGAATAGATTGGTACAATCGAGTTTTGCATCGGTTTCACCGACTTGGTCAATAATGTTGTAATGGTTGGATTTTTGGAGATGGTTATATATACCCCTCCACCACATCTCACTCGCAAGAGAAGCACTCAGAACAATTCCCCACTTCCCATATCCAAATTTCTGAAAGAGAACTACCTACCCTTGTTTTGATATCAGGATCATCCACTCCAGTCATATGTATCTTGATTTCTAGCCTCCCCAAGTTTCTTTCCACCCCATCAATCTCTTCAACCAAGCCAAATCTATGAGAGAGTGACTGAGTGTTGAGGAGTCTATCATCTTTAAGTACAAGAGCAAGGAGATCATCACCACTATCAAGTCTATTACCTTTTGGAGGGTGGTGCCTCCTAGATTGGTTAGGTGTTGCTTGGGAGTCTCCTACTTCGTGTTGTGGAGTTGAACCAGGAAGTTTGTATGGGCAAGGAGATCACCTACTTAGTGAGATCTACCCATAGTGAGGCTAGTCCTTCGTGGATGGAAGCCATTATGGAATATTCAAGGTTTCTACTTCGTGGACCCTTATGGGTGGAGCCCTCCGTGGACTCTCGCGACTGTTACCCTCCATGGGTTGAAGACTCCATAAACATGTATGTACAATAGCACCACCTATTAGAACCACGGGAAAAATCTTTGTGTCTAAAATTGTGTTTGATCTTCTAACCCTTACCTCTATTACATGTGTCTGTCTTTACTTTTCGATGCTATACTCATAGACATGCATGTGTAGGGTGTGCTTGACTTGCTATCATTGCTAAAATCTGCCCACAACTAAATTTGGGAAAAGGTAGAACTTTTATTTGGTCAAGTAGTATAATCACCCCCTCTAGACCTACTTTTGATCCTACAAGTGGTATAAGAGCTTTGGTCTCCACTGCATTGGTTTCACAACCTAGGAGAGTATGCCATCTAGCGAGGGAAATTATCACCGTAGAGGTCCTTACTTTGATGGTACAAATTTTGGTAGTTGGAAGCATAAAATTAAAATGCATATTCTTGGTCATAACCCTGCCGTTTGGGTTGTTGTTCCTGTTGGCTTGCAAGGTGAATTCTTTGGTGATGGAAAGGAACCGGATCATGAAGTGATAGCGGAAGAATTCAATATCTTGCAATACAATGCTCAAGCATGTGACATTCTTTTCAACTGCCTATGCCCCAAAGAATTCAACAAAATCAGCTCTCTTGAGAATGCAAAGGAAATTTTAGATACTTTCGTTGATATGCACGAAGGTACCGATTCCGTTAGAGAATCTAAGTTGGATGTGCTTCATAGTTAGCTTGACAAGTTCAAGATGATGGGTGGTGAAGGAGTAGCAAAGATGTACTCTAGGCTAGCTATCATTACCAATGAGATTGTCGGCTTAGGAAGCGAAGAAATGACCGACGTATTCATCATCAATATGACACTTAGAGCTTTGGATGGAAAGTATGACACCGTGTGCACCTTAATTGAAATGATGAAAAACTACAAAGATCTCAAGCCTACAGAAGTGATTGGAAGGATTGTTGCTAATGATATGTCACTCAAAGACAAGGAAGAGCTTCACAACAAGTCTAGTGCTGCTTACAAAGCCTCAAGTGATGCTCCTGCTACTTCAAGCGACAACCTTATTACCAATGAAGATATAAGCCTCATGGTCAAGAAATTCAACAAGTTCTACAAGAGTAGAGGCAAAGAAAGGAACTCCAACTCAAGATATGAAGAAAAGCATTCATCTAGTCATGACCGGAATTGTTACAATTGTGGAAGGCCCGAACACTACTCAAATGAGTGCATGCCCCACCCCACAAAAGAAGGGAAGAGTCAGCTAGAAGAAAGAGCTCAACATATGAGTCACCTTGAAGAGAGAGAAGGAGTAGAGATGATCGTTATGAACGAAAACCCTCAAGGATAAGTAGGGACTCAGAAAAGAAGTACAAGTACACCAAGAGCTACTCAAGAAGAAGACATCAAGTTCATGTTGGTGAATGGGTTTTCGGCTCCGAAACCGACCACCACTCCGGGAGAAGCTATCAGTCCCACTCTGAATATAGTCAAGATGAAGGTGTTGCCGAACTTGCACTCGTTTCCTCCAACTCCTACGACATATTTGATTCACCAAATGAAGGAAGTGGAAATTGCTTCAGGGATAAGTGGCCCAAGGTAGCACACCCCGAGTATCTTGATTTTAATAGTGATGAGGATGACCTACTAGGACATGATGACTTGCTATTTGACAAATCTAGTGATAGTAGTCAAAATGAACTTGTTAGTAATCACTCTAGTCAAGATAAGTCATGTGATGATGATAAGTTGGAAATAGAGCGACAAACTCAAGAACTAAACACTCTTAAGTTATCGCACGAGTCTGCTCTACAAGATCATAGCGAGCTTGTAAGGAAACATGTGAAGCTCCGCTATGAGAAGCTCAATTTGGAGGAAAAGCATGAATTCCTTAAAGCTATCAATGATGATCTTCGAAAGAATACTTCCTCTTATCTGGCCAAATGACTTCTCTTGTCTACATTCATTCCACAAGTTAAGGCTAAGCAAACTAGTAACAAAGGCAAGACAGGTTCTTCAACTGGTAGCAATAAAAATGATAAATCCAATGATATTGCTAGTAGTTCTATTGATCCCACTAACATCTCTCTTAGACAAGTTACACTTGAGTAAGAAAATGAACTATTGAAAGGGATTATAGAGAAAGTTATCTACAAAAGTCTTGCCGAATGTACGCAATTTGAGGAAATTGTACGCAAGCATGGAGGATACTGAAAGAACCATAACATTGGCTACTTCAACGCATTTGGAGTTGAATGGGAAGAAGGTCCATACCCCAAGCCCAAGTTTGTTCCTCAAAGGAATAAGTATGAACTTACACTTCCCAAGGGAACAAAAGATCAAGATGACCTTCCACCACAAGATCACAAGCTCAAGGGCAAGGATAAGATTGAAGAGGAGATTGACTCATATGAAGATGGATCACAAGCTTTGGTCAAGTGGGTTCCCAAGGCTTCTACAAGCTCAACTTATACAAGTGCCAGTTAAACACCAAGGATTCCCATCAACTTGATGTGGGTCCCCAAGAAGAAGAACTAGATTAGTTCTTGAGGGGTGACTCCGCCAATGAAATTCACTCATATTCATTATTTGCAAGAACTAGTTACAATCAACGTCAACATTATGCAATAGTTCAACGAGTCGCACATTCCCTCAAATGTAAGCAAGGGACAAGGTAATTAATGAATCCATGGACATCATCATGTATGCTTTGCACTCCATGTCCATAGATATCCTTGTGTTTGTCTCTTGTGTTTGGGACTAGCCTATGTAGGTGAGTAGAGTAAGAAACTATAAGGATTACTCCCAACTCAAGATGATCTTCATTAACTATGAGCACCCACATGAAGTCTTCTACAACAAAACCCAAGGTTAGTTTATCCCTCTTAGGGGGGGATGTCACATCAAGGGGGAACTTTACTCTAAGACTTGAGTCAAAGTATCTCTTAGAATGTGACAACATTAACAAGCTTTATGTAAAAGTGGTAACCCCACTTGTGCTTAAACGATGAGTATGACCTATGATCAAGTATTCTTACTTGGCTCCTAAGTCAAATATTCATATATATCAATGACTATGTCATCGCCAAAGTGCTTGATATATTCTAGAATGTTTGTGCATGTTTTCCATGGTTTCATTTGATATCTCATTATGTGAGCATGTATGTCTGCATATCTTTACTCATTCAAGGATATCCAATTGTAGCTATTTGGCTTTTGTTTTTGTTTTTCCAAATGGATATACAAGAATGCCTAGGACCCCTTCTAGCTATATATGCTTTCTCACCTCAAGTTCTATTCATGCTACACAACAAAAACTTGAACAAGCACTTGAGGAACCCTTTGTGTGAGGGGCACTCGGAGTACCGTTTCGTCAAGTTTGACCTCCAAAACCTCCCTAAAGTGCAACTCAGTGTGACCAACCAGAACATCTCAGTTCCACCGAATGCCTAGGGTTGATCCGATTTTGCACCTTGGTACCACTGATACCATAATCTCGGTTGCACCGTGTTTCCCTTCACATCATAGTAGAGGAACTCGGTGACACCAAAATTTTAGTATCGGTGACACCGATAGTGAAGGGTACTTAAGTCGGTGGACTCATCGTTTTGAAATTCAATCTTCAAACGCCAAGTCCTCAACCCTAAGCTGTCAAAACCGGACCCTAAAAGCACATTTGCTCCCTTGGTGATTTTGGTAATTTATAACAACATATATGTCATTGAACTAATGCTTCCATCAAGTATGTTTCAGGAAAAGTTCAATGATGGGTTGGCAAAGAGATTGTGGAATACCCTAAGATCCAAAGAAATGGATTGGCAAAGCTTCAAGCAAGAGGACTCTACATTTTATATTTGTGAGAAATCACTTTGAGTCCATAGGAAAGCCAATACTATTAAAAGGGGGTAAAGTTTTGTTGGTGAACAAAATGCTCATACGTGCACAAGTGATAGTCACCAAAGACAACCACAAACTCTCCCACCGAATTCTATCCTAAGGCAAACACTCAAAATCGGTGCAACCAACATTCCACATTCGGTGCCATCGATTCCAAACCCTAGTCAGACTCAGCCAAACTCTAACCCTTCGGTACCGCCGATACTGCTTTCAGTGCCACCGAGTTGGGCTGCCAATTTTGTGTTACGCAAGTTCATAGTTTCGGTCCCTCTGAGATTATTGAATCAGTGTCACCGAGATTGGGCATTCTGACCATTGGTCACCTTATCGGTGCAACCGAGATTTCTATATCGGTCCCTCCGAGATTCAAAAGTTGCCACATTTTGGCCACTTCGCTACCACCGAGATTAACACATCGGTGTCACTGAGTTGGTCATTTTGTGTTTAGCAGTTGGATTTTTGGGGATGCCTATATATACCCCTTAATCACCACCTACTCGAAAGAGAAGCACTCAGAACCATTCCATACCTATCCTATCAGTTTGCTGAGAGAGAACCACCTATCCTTGTGTTGAGGTCAAGATCTTCCACTCCAACCATATGGATCTTGATTTCTAGCCTCCCCAAGTTTCTTTTCGCCAATCCCATATATTCTACCAAGCCATATCTATGAGAGAGTGACCGCGTGTTGAGGAGTCTACCATCTTGAAGCACAAGAGCAAGGAGTTCATCGACATTACCGAGCCTATTACCTTTTGGAGGGTGGTGGCTCCTAGATTGGTTAGGTGTCGCTTGGGAGCCTCCTACTTTGTGTTGTGGAGTGAACCAAGAAGTTAGTAAGGGCAAGGAGATCGCCTACTTCAAGAAGATCTACCCCGAGTAAGGCTAGTCCTCCGTGGACATAGGTCGTCAAGGTATTGTCGAGGTTGCTTCTTAGTGGAACCCTCCGTGGGTAGAGCCCTCCATGGACTCTCGTGACCGTTACCCTCCATGGGTTCCAGACTCCATGAACGTGGATGTACAATAGCACCACCTATCACAACCATGGGAAAAATCATCATGTCACCAATTTTGTTTGCTTTCCTTACGCTCTCTTTACTTACATGTGCAATGTCTTTAATTTCCGCTGCAATACTCTTAGACATGCATGTGTAGGGTGTACTTGACATACTATGAATGCTAAAATCTGCCAAGAATTAAAATGGGGAAAATGTAGATTTTCATTTTGTTAAGTAGTCTAATCACCCCCCTCTAGACCTACTTTCGATCCTACAAGTGGTATGAGAGCTTTGGTCTCTATTGCATTGGTTTCACAACGTAGGAGAAGTATGGCATCTAGTGAGGGAAACTATCACCATAGAGGTCCGTACTTTGATGGCACAAATTTTGCTAGTTGGAAGCAGAAAATGAAAATGCATTTGCTTGGTCATAATCATGCCGTTTGGGTTGTAGTTCGTGTTGGCTTGCAAGGTGAATTCGTTGCGAAAGAAAAGGAACCCGGCCGTGAAGCGACTGCGGATGAACTGAAGATGTTGCAACTCAATGCTCAAGCATGTGACATTTTGTTCAACTGCTTATGCCCCTAAGAATTCAACAAAATCAGCCGTCTTGAACATGCAAAAGAGATTTGGGATACTTTGGTTGAAATGCACGAAGGAACTAAGTCCGTGAGATAATCCAAGTTAGATGTTCTTCAAGGATAGCTTGACAAGTTCAAGATGAAGGATGGCGAAGGAGACGCTGAGATGTACTTTAGGCTAGCTCTCATCACTAATGAGATTGCCGGCTTAGGAAGCGAAGAAATGATAGACAAATTCATCATCAAGAAGATACTTCGAGCTTTGGATGATCGATATGACACCGTTTGCACATTGATCCAAATGATTCCCAACTACAAAGATCTCAAACCAATGGAAGTGATTGGTAGAATTGTTGCTCATGATATGACACTCAAAGACAAGGAAGAGCTTCACCACAAGTCTAGCGGTGCTTACAAAGCCACAAGTGATGCTCCCGCTACCTCAAGCAACAACCTTGTCACAAATGAAGAGATAAGCCTTATGGTCAAGAAATTCAGCAAGTTCTACAAAAACAGAAGCAAAGATCATAGCTCCAACTCAACACATGAAGAGAAGTGTTCGTCAAGTCGTGACCGGAACTGCTACGATTGTGGGAAGCCCGGACACTACTCCAATGAGTGCACGACTCCTTAAAAATGAACAGAAGAGTCACGGAGAAGACGAAGCTCAAGAGACGAGTCACCTCGAAGAGAGAGAAGGAGTAGAGATGATCGTTATGAACGAAGACCCTCAAGGAGAAGTAGGGAGTCGGAGAAGAAGGACAAATACACCAAGAGCTACTCAAGAAGTAAACACCAAGCTTAGGTTGGTGAATGGGTTTTCGGCTCCGACTCTGACAACCACTCCGAGAGAAGCTATCACTCCAACTCCGACTATAGTCAAGATGAAGGTGTTGCCAGAATTGCTTTAGTAACAACCAACTCCTATGATCTATTTGATTCACCAAATGAAGGGAGTGGAAGCTGCTTCATGGCTAAAGGCCCCAAGTTATCTCATCCGAGTATCTTGATTTCAATAGTGATGAAGTTGACTTGTTAATTGAAGATGGTTTGGTATTTTGACAAAACTAGTAATGATAGTAAAAATGAACTTGCTAGTACTCTCTCTAATATAGATAAGTCTTGTTATGATGATAAGTTGGAAATAGAACGACTAACTCAAGAACTAAAAACTCTTAAGTTAGCTCATGAGTCTACTCTAGAAGATCATAGAGAGCTTGTAAGGACACATGAGAAGCTATGCTTCGAGAAGCTCAATTTAGAGCAAGAGCATGAGTTCCTTAAAGCTATGAATGACGATCTTTGAAAGAAAACTTCCTCTTATCTAGCCAAAGAACTTCCCTTATCTACATTCATGCCTCAAGTTAAGTCTAAGCAAGCTAGTAACAAAGGAAAGAAAGGTTCTTCAACTAGTATCAATAAAAATGATAAATCAAATGATATTGCTTCAAGTAGTTCTCTTGATCCCACTAACTCTTCTCTTAGCCAAGTTAAACTTGAGCATGAAAATGAACTCTTGAAAGGGATTATAGAGAAAGTTATCTACAAGAGTCTTGAAGGGTGCAAACAATTTGCGGAGATTGTAGGCAAGCATGGAGGATACCGGAAGAATCGTGGTGTTGGCTACTTCAACGCTAATGGACTTGAGTGGGAAGAAGGTCAATACCCCAATCCCAAGTTTGTTCCTCAAAAGGATAAGTATGAAAATACTCTCCCCAAGGGAACAAAAGCTAAAGATGACCTTCCACCACAAGACACCAAGCTCAAGGGCAAGAACAAGCTTCAAGAGGACATTGACTCATATGAAGATGAATCCCAAGCTTTGGTGAAGTGGGTTCCCAAGGCTACTACAAGCTCAACTTCTACAAGTGCTACTTCAACACCAAGGATCCCCATCAACTTGATGTGGGTTCCCAAGAAGAAGAAATGGAGAGTTCTTTAGGGGTGACTCCGCCAATAAAATTCACTCATATTCATTATTGGCGAGGACTATTTGCAATCAACATCAACTCTATGCAATAGTTCAAGGAGTCACACATTCCCTCAAAGGTAAGAAATGGACAAGGTAATCAACAATTCGATGGACATCATCACATATGCTTTGCACTCCTTGTCCATAGATATCCTTGTAGTTGTCTCTTGTGTGTTGGGACTAACCCATGTAGGTGAGAAGAATAATGAAACAACAAGGGTACTCCCAACTCTTGGTGATCTTCATCAACTTTGAGCATCAATCACTACCTCACCACCATGAAGTCCTCTTCGACAAAACCCAAGGTTAGTTTATCCCTCTTGTGGGGGGATGTCACATCAAGGGGGAGCTTTACTCTAAGACTTGAGTTAAAGAATCTCAAAAGAATGTGACAACACTAAATGCTTTATGTGAAAGTGGTAACCCCACTTGTGCTTAAATGATGAGTATGACCTATGATCAAGCACTCTTACTTGCCTCCTAAGTCAATATACTCATATATAGATGACTTTGTCATCGCCAAAGTGGTTGTTAGATGCTAGTGTTTGTGCATGTTTGCCATGATTTCATATGAAATCTTATTGTGTGAGCATGTTGGTCTGCATTTATTTACTCATTCAAGGATATCCAATTGTTGCTATTTGGGTTTTGATTTATCTTTTGCAAATTGGATATACAAGAATGCCTAGGACCACTCCTTTAGCTATCTATGCTTTCTCACTTAATACTCTATTCATGCTGCATCACAAAATTTGAACAAGTGATTTTCGATCCCTCTGTGTGTGGACCACTCGGAGTTACGTATCGACAAGGACTGACCATTAAAACCTCCCAAGTGCATCTTGGTGGAACCAACACTAAAATCTCGGTCACATTGAATGCCTACGGTTGATCTGGATTTCTTGCCTCGGTACTACCGATTCCATATTCTCGGCTACACCGAGTTTCCCTTTTAGCTGACAGTTGAGAAACTCGGTGACACCAAAAATTTAGAATCAATGTCACCGACAGTGAAGGGTATATATTTGGTGGTCCCGACGTTTCAAAATTTCATTCTTCAAACTTTCGCGCGCCAAGCCCTAAGCTGCCGCAGAAGGATCCCTGGTCGTTGCCCTTGTCTCCCTCCACTCCTCTGCCGCTGGGAATCGCCACCGTTGATGGAATCTTCGCCCCCGTCGCCACCGTAGCGGATCTGTTACCAAGCTAGGGTACAGATTTGGCCCCCTCTTGAGCCCAACCTCCAAATCTTGCGCACTAGGGTTTCACTATTATCTTGCCACACTTTGAGATTGTTCTATCCACAAGATTAACTCCATAGACTAGCGAATCGAAAAAAATTAGGTTTAGTTGCCCGTGAAATTGCATCTCGGTGAGACCGAGTCAGAAAAATCGGTTCCACCGATTGCCTATTTGTGCTACAGAGGACAAAACTCGGTGAGACCGAGTGACAGTTTTCGGTCTGATCGAAACTGTTGCCAAGTTTCTGTTAAGGGTATTGTGAGTCTTGGCAGCACCGAAAGGTTTGACTTGGTGACACCAAAATCCAATTTTGCAGTGAACTACATCTATAACTTTTCTGTTCAAACTTTCAAAAAACCAGCTGGATATTTTTTGATGACTCAACCTATTCCACTCTTCTATACTCTATTCACAGGGTCAACATGTCTGAGTCAGATAGTCAGAATTTGCCAGAGCAGGGAGTTGACATGAGTTCAGGCACAAGCCGAGAGCCTAGTTCATTTTCAGATCCAGGCACCCCCAGCTCCCATGGGTTGCCCAAGGCTGCCACTAGGGCCAGGAAGAAGCTGAATTCAGATGAGGAAGATTCAGATTTTGTGCCATAGGAGGTTCTTGCCAAGAAGCAAGAGAAAGTTGCCAAGAAGACAGCAAATGAGGCCACCTCTTCCAGGAGGGTGGTCAGCAAAATTTATGCACCTGCTGAAACTATCAAAGCACATGAGAGTGCTTGGGCTACAGTGACCATTGATCCCCCAATGAAGTCTATGCCTAAGAAGGCAGGGGAGAAGAAAGCCAGAAAAAGGATAATCCATGTGACTAGCAGACCTACATCTATGTATGAAGATCCAGAGGAAGCAGCTACTTCTGAAGAGGAGGATGAGCCAGCTGCAAAGGCTCCTCCCAAGAAGAAGGCCAAGAAACTTCTAGCTGATGCTATGCCTAAATCAGGCACATCCAAGAGCATCAAATCTGCATCCAAGAAGGATGCTGCTGAAAAGCCTAAGAGGACATCCAGGTAAATTCCAGCTTCTAAAAAGAATGAGGGAATTGCTTCCAGAGCTGAGCATGATGATGACTTGACAACCTTGATAAAACTTAGACCACACCTTCCAGTGCATAATGCCAGCTATCCACTTGCTGAAGATATGAAAAAATGGAAAGACTCAGGTTTGAGGGCATGGAGAGCTATAGATCCATATGCCCAAAGGAAGAAGACAACTGTGGACTACAGATTCTATACCAAAGATCAACATGATTTCTATGAGATTATGCTATTTGACAAGAGTCCACTTGTGAGTGACATGAGATATGTAGAATGTAAATTCATTAAGGAGAATGAGGACTATTTTCCAAGTGTCCAAGACAATTTCCACTTCATTGGTTTGGATTAGTTTGTTGGCAGAGAATTTTAATGCATGGAATGATGAAATGATCATGCAATTCTACTCCACTACACATTTCTATGGAGATGGTAGGATTGTATGGATGACAGAAGGAGCAAGATATGAGTCCACTGTTGATGAATGGGCTGCATTTCTAGGAGTCCAAGAGATTTAGGATGGAGATTTGGATGTCTACGCGGAATCCAAGGCAAGCCACAATGCCATGAAGGATATGTATACTCCTATCCCTGCGGACAAGGTGCAATCTCACAAGCTAGGATCCATCTACTATCTTGAAGCTGGCCTCTGCACCATGAACACCACTCTGAGGCATACCTTGATGCCCAAGTCAGGAGATGACAAGATGATCCGAGGCTATTCCATCAACATGTTGATCCACCTTGATAGACACACCAGGATCAGAGTCATGGACTTGATTGTTGAGACGGTCAAAAGGGTTGCTGCTGATCAAAAGCACTCTTGCTGCTATGCACCCTATATTCAGATGCTTATCAACTCTAAGATTGAGAAGCACATATTTGCTCTTGATAGTCCCCATTTGCCCCTATAGCCAGAGCTTGAGGATAACATCATGGTGATGGACCCAGATCATCCCACATCTGCTACAGCTCAAGCAGAGGCAGATGCGGCTCGAGCCACTAGTGCTCAAGTTCCTAGATCCAGACATGAGCAAATGGACCTGTTGATTTCGTCGGTTCAGGACATGCAGAAGGACATTAAAGGGATCCTGGACAACCAGAACGGTCTTGTGAGGATCTTTGAAACAAGGATCAAGACTCTTAATCATAAGGTGGACAGGGTAACTAAGACAGTCATAGAGCTTTAGAAGGAAGTTGACTCAATGCGCATCCCCCAAGCTTCTTCTTCTGATGATGATGAGGAGGAGGAGGATGGATCACCTCTCAGGATAGGCACACAATTTCCTACTCAGGCCAGATCAGCCAGTGTGCCAGCTCCAGACTTGAGGCCCTCTTCATCAGCTCCTGCTCCATCAGCCCCAGTTCATCTATCTGCTACTCCAACTCCATCCATGACATCTACAGAGATCTTCGCCGACGCTGTTCTCTCGACTCCTTCATCAACAACCGGAGGAGATCAGCCCAAGAATGCCTAGACATATGCCTTTGAACTTTTTGGTAACTTGTTGCCAAAGCGGGAGAAGTGTATATAGATCTTTAGACTTCGAGTGAGAGAGCGTTTTGGTGTTTATTGCTTTTCAAAAACAATTGTATTTTGGTTGCTTGTGATACACTCTTTGTGTGTGATGCTTCTACTACTTCCTATCATCTTAATGCTTTATGAGATGATCTTTCTACATTACTTGATTGTGTTGTGCTGTGATGTTCACTCTAACTATTCTCGAACACCACCAAGATGTATGTGACATGGAATAAGTACCCCATGTACCTAAACGATTGTGCATTTGCATTCAAACACAAATTCCAAATGATGCACAAATTTCGGGGGAGCTCTTGCTTATCGCATACTTATCAAAGCGACGATTATATTCATTGATTATATCATATGTCGAAGCTTTGATCTATATGTTGTCATCGGTTACCAAAAAGGGGGATATTGAAAGCACATTTGCTCCTTGGTGGTTTTGGTAATTTATAACAACATATAGGTCATTGAACTAATGCTTCCATCAAGTATGTTTCAGGAAAAATTCAATGATGGGTTGGCAAAGAGATTGTGGAATACCCTAAGATGCAAGGAAATGGATTGGCAAAGCTTCAAGCAAGAGGAATCTACATTTTATATTTGTGAGAAATCACTTTGAGTCCATAGGAAAGCCAATACTATTAAAAAGGGGTAAAGTTTTTTTGGTGAACAAAATGCTCATACGTGCACAAGTGATAGTCACCAAAGACCCACAAACTCTCCCACCAAAGTACGTCCTAAGCCAAACACTCAAAATCAGTGCAACCAACATTCCACATTTGGTGCCACCGATTCTAAACCCTAGACAGACTCAGCCAAACCCTAACCCGTCGGTACATCCGATAGTGCTTTCGGTGCCACCGAGTTGGGCTACCAACTTTCTGTTACGCAAGTTCACAGTTTTGGTCCCTTCGAGATTGTTGAATCGGCGTCACCGAGATTGGGCATTCTAACCGTTGGTCACCTTATCGGTGCAACTGAGATTTCTATATCGGTCCATCCAAGATTCAAAAGTTGCCACCTTTTGGTCACTTCGGTACCACCGAGATTAACACATCGGCGTCACCGAGTTGGTCATTTTGTGTGTAATGGTTGGATTTTTGGGGATGCCTATATATACCCCTTCACCACCACCTACTCGAAAGAGAAGCACTAAGAACCATTCCATACCTATCCTATCAATTTTCTGAAAGAGAACCACCTACCCTTGTGTTGAGGTCAAGATGTTTCACTCCAACCATATGGATCTTGATTTCTAGCCTCCCCAAGTTGCTTTCCACCAATCCCATCTCTTCTACCAAGCCATATCTATGAGAGAGTGATTGGGTGTTGAGGATTCTATCATCTTGAAGCACGATAGCAAGGAGTTCATCGACATTACCGAGCCTATTACCTTTTGGAGGGTGGTGCCTCCTAGATTGGTTAGGTGTCACTTGGGAGCCTCCTACTTCGCGTTGTGTAGTGAACCAAAAAAGTTTGTAAGGGCAAGGAGATCCCTACTTCGTGAAGATCTACCCCAAGTAAGGCTAGTCCTCCATGGAAGTAGGCTGTCATGGTATAGTCAAGGTTGCTTCTTCATGGAACCCTCCATAGATAGAGCCCTCCGTGGACTCTCATGACCGTTACCCTCCGTGGGTGAAGACTCCATGAACGTGGATGTATGATAGAACCACCTATCGGAACCACGGGAAAAATCATCGTGTCACCAATTGTGTTTGGTTTCCTTACCCTCTCTTTACTTACATGTGCAATGTCTTTAATTTCCGTTGCAATACTCTTAGGCATGCATGTGTAGGGTGTACTTGACATACTATGAATGCTAAATCTGCCAAGAATGAAAATTGGGAAAAGGTAGATTTTCATTTGGTCAAGTAGTCTAATCACCCCCTAGACCTACTTTAGATCCTATAGACCCCTTGGTCACCGCCTTTGTCTCCCCGAGTGCCTTCACTGTTGGGATTCTCACTACCGACGGAAGTCTTCACCGTCGTTGCCGTCGTAGTTGGACCACCGCCAAGTTAGGGTATGGCTCCGATTTCCTCATGCGTTCCTTATCTGATTCTAACAGATTAGGATGATTTCTTCTATGTTCCACCATGTGCAATCTTCCTATCCCATAAAAACAATCCATAGAATAGAAAACGATGAAATTTTGGATCTAAACTCCTGCAATATACATCTCGGTGACACCGAGTTTGAAAAATCGGTTCCACTGGTTCATTGTTTAGGGTTACTGAGAACCACTTTGGTGAGACCGAGTAGTCCTTTTCGGTTACACTGAAAACGGATGCCAAGTTTCTGTTAAGGCAGTGGTGAGTCTCGGTGACTCCAAAAACATCAACCTGGTGCTACCAAAATTTATCTTGCAGTAGTTCATACCCATAGTTTCTAAGTTTGTTTTTGAAAAATGTCTGTGTTTTTGTGATACTCAACTTTCCTATTCTTCTATACTCCATTCACAGGGACAGTATGTCAGCTTCAGGTGATAATCAGAATGACTCCAGAGAGCCTAGCATTGATGCAGATCCAGGCACTAGTCCTGAGGTCGGCTCATTGTCCTCAAAAGATCTAGGCACACCTAGCTCTCATGATTTGCCCAAGGCTGCAACTAGAGCAAGGAGGAAGTTAAATTCAGATGAAGAGGACTCTAATTTTGTGCCAGGTGAGTTCCTTGCCAAGCAAAGGCAGGACAAAGCAAACAGAGCTGCCAAGAAGTCTGCATTCGAGGCAACCTCATCCAGGAGGCCTGTCAGGAAGGAGTATGCCAGTTCAGAGGCTATGAAAGCACCAGAGAGTGCTATGGCTTCCATGTCTATATAGCCAACCAGAAGCTCTATGCCCAAGAAGCCTGCTCACAAGAAGAGAAATAGGAAGAGGATAGTACATGTTGTTGGAAGACCAACTTCCATGTATGAAGATCCAGCAGATGATGAGGGAGAGGAAAAGCCAGTTGCTCAGGCTCCTCCTAAGAAGAAGAAGAAGCTGCTTGCTGATGCCATGACTTCTTAGGCTCCTCCCAAAAGCAAGACAGCTCCTCCTCCCAAGAAGACCACAACTCCTAAGTCCAAGAGGACTACTAAGGGTGTTCCAGCTGCAACCAAGAACAAGGGATCCTCCTCCAGAGCTGCTGCTGAAGATGAGGATATGACAGTTTTGAGGAACCTTAGACTTCACCTACCACAACACAATGACAACTATCCACTTGTTGTGGGTATAAAGAAGAGGAAGGATTCGGGACTGGGAGAATGGAGAGCCATCATTATTCTTAGAGGAGAAAGACTGATGTAGACTACAGATTCTACACCAAGGAGGAGCAGGATTTCTATGAGATTGTTCTGCTTGATAAGAGCCCAGCTGTGAGTGACATGAGATGTGTAGACTGGGGCTACATCAAGGAACATGAGGACTACTTTCCCCATGTGCTAGATAACTTCAAGGCTATTGGTATTGATGCTTTTGTTGGAAGGCAGATGACCCCCTGGAATGATGAGATGATCATGCAGTTCTATTCCACTGCACACTTCTATCTAGATGACACGATAGTGTGGATGACTGAGGGCACCAAATATGAATCTTCAGTGGAAGAGTGGGCTACCATCTTAGGAGCTCCACAAGTACAGGATAGTGACTTGGATGTGTACTCAGAGGCCAAGATAAATCACAACTCCATGGCTAATATGTACGAGGAGATCCCTGCTGACTATGTGCATTCACATAAGTTTGGCTCAGTGTACTATCTATAGGCAGGCTTGCCAACCAGCAATACCATTCCGAGGTACACTTTGATGCCTAAGTGAGGACATGAGAAGATGATCAGAGGATTCTCCATCAACATGCTGCATCACATTGACGTTCACACCAGATTCAGGGTCATGGACCTGATAGTAGAGACTGTGAAGAGGACAATTGTTGACCAAAAGAGGTCATGTGGATATGCTCCATATATTGAGATGCTTATCAATTACAAGCTTGAAAAGAATGTATATTTTCGTGATAGACCCCACATGCCTCTCCAGCCTGAGTTTGAAGACAATGTTGTGGTGATGGACCCAAATCATCCCACTTCATCTACTGCACAGAGAGCAACTGAGGCAGCCAGACCCACTAGTGCTCCATTGCCAAGGACCAGAAATGAGCAGATGGATCTCATTCTTAGATCTATACAAGGCATGGAGAATAAGATCACTAATATTCTCAAGAACGAAAAGAGCATGGAAAAGATTGTTGAAGACAAGTTTCATACTTTGAACAACAAGGTGGATGGGCTAACTAAGACAGTTGGTGAGCTCAAGAAGGAGGTGGACTCAGTACCCCTTGCGCACACCTCAGAGCATGATGATGATGATGAAGGTCACCCTCTCCAGCCTAGCATGTAGTTCAAGACAGAAGCCAAATCCTTGTGAGTGCCAGCTTCTAAGAAGAGATCATCTACATCAACTCCTCCTATAGCTCCTTCAGTCCCACCAGCTCCATCAACACCTCAAGTGTCTACACCAACCCCTTCCATGACATCGGAAGATGTCTTTGTGGATGCAGTTCTCTCGACTCCTACATAAACAATAGGAGGAGATCAGCCCCAGAGAGACGATTAGTCCTATACCTTTGAACTTCTTCGAAACTTGTTGCCAAAGTGGGAGAAGTTGTATAGATCAATAGGGCTTCGAGAGAGAGAGAAAGAGAGAGAGAGTGTTGCTTTTTATCGCTCTCCAAAAATTTAAAATCTTTTGGTTGTTCATTTGTGTTAAACTTGTTGGTGTTTGATCATGCACTTCTTATGTGTTGCTACTACGTCTTCTCTTTTCAAATGCTTATGAGATGATCATTCACTTCTTGCTTGATGTGTTGTGCTATTTTGTTCATTCATATTATTCTCACACACCATCAATTTTTATGTGACATGGAAGAATGTTCCATGAACCTAATCGATTGTGCATTTGCATTCAAACGCAAGTTCAAAATAATGCACAAATTTAGAGGGAGCTCTTGCTTATCACATACTTCTCAAAGTGATGACTCTATTCATTGATTATATCATATGTTAAAGCTTTGGTCTATATGTTGTCATCAATTATAAAAAAGGGGGAGATTGAAAGCACATTTGGTCCCTTGGTGGTTTTGGTAATTAATAACAACATATATATATCATTGGACTAATGTATTCACTAAGCATATTTCAGGAAAAGTCCAATGATGGGATGGTTATAAATTGTGAGGAGATACCCCAAGAAGCAAGGAATGGGTTGGAAAAGCTTCAAGCTAGAAGAGTCTCTTTTTATTTTGTGAGAAATCGTTTTGAGTCCATAGGAAAGCCAATACTATTAATAGGGGGTAATGTATTGTTGGTGAACAAGTTGCTCCATGTGCACAAGTGCTATCCACCAAAAACACCCACAATCTCTCCCACTAAATACTCCGTCTAAACCCAACTTCACAAAATTGGTGCCACCAAGTTTCCATCCGGCTCTACCGATTTTTCACCCAAGAAAGAACCCTAGCCAAACCCTAGCATTTCGGTACAACCGAGACTACATCGGTGCAACCGATATTTGGTGACCACGATTCGGTTGACTTTTTTCATAGAATCGGACATTCGAAGTTTATGCTTCGGTCTCACCGAGTTTCGGAAACTGCCTTGGTCACTGGTTTTTCTACTCTTAGATTTCTATATCGGTCTCACCGAGATTCCAAAAGTTGCCACATTTTGAACAGATCGGTACAACCGAGTTTTGCATCAGTTTCACCGAGTTGGTCAATAATGTTGTAACGGTTGGATTTTTGGAGATGCCTATATATACCCCTCCACCACATCCCACTCGCAAGAGAAGCACTCAGAATAGTTCCCCACTTCATATATCCAAATTTCTGAGAGAGAACTACCTACCATTGTGTTGAGATCAAGATCATCCACTCCAACCATATGGATCTTGATTTCTAGCCTCCCCAAGTTGCTTTCCACCCAATCAATATCTTCTACCAAGCCAAATCTATGAGAGAGTGATTGATTCTTGAGGAGTCTATCATCTTGAAGCATAAGAGCAAGGAGTTCATCACCACTATCAAGCCTATTACCTTTTGGAGGGTGGTGCCTCATAGATTGGTTAGGTGTTGCTTGGGAGCCTCCTACTTCGTGTTGTGGAGTTAAACGAATAAGTTTATATGGGCAATGAGATCAGCTACTTCGTGAAGATCCACGCATAGTGAGGCTAGTCCTTAATGGACGGAAGCCGTTATGGAATAGTCAAGGTTGCTACTTCGTGGACCCTTATGGGTGGAGCCCTCCATGGACTCTCGTGATGGTTACCCTCCGTGGGTTGAAGACTTCATAAACTTGGATGTACGATAGCGCCACCTATCGAAACCATGGGAAAAATCTTCGTGTCTACAATTGCGTTTGATCTTCTAACCCTTACCTCTATTACATGTGTTTGTCTTTACTTTCCGATGCTATACTCATAGACATGTATGTGTAGGTGTGCTTGACTTGCTATCATTGCTAAAATATACGCACAACTAAAATTGGGAAAAGGTCTAACTTTTATTTGGTCAAATAGTCTAATCACCCCCCCCTCTAGACCTACTTTCGATCCTACAATCTATCCTACAATTGAAGGTAATGATGATGATCATGAAAGCTTCAGATCAAGTTACTACCAATCCTCGTAGGTCGACCAGGACTCGACCGTCCCTAAGTGGTATGACAATCATGTCTTGGAGATAATGTTGTTAGACAATAGTGAACCTACGAGCTATGAAGAAGTGATGGTGGGCCCAGATTCCAACAAATGACTAGGGGCCATGAAATCTGACATATAGGATCCATGTATGAAAACAAGGTTTGGACTTTGGTAGACTTGCCCAATGACCAAATGTCCATTAAGTACAAATGGATCTTTAAGAATAAGACATACGCTGATGGTAATGCCACCATTTATGAAGCTTGACTTGTCACAATGAAGTTTCTAACAAGTTCAAGGAGCTGACTATGATGAGACTTTCTCACTTGTAGTGATGCTAACGTGTGTTGGAATTATGTTAGCAGTTGCTGCAGTTTTCGATTGTGAAATCTGGCACATGGATGTCAAAACATTGTTTCCTTAAGGAAAGGTTGTATTTATCGATCCCAAGGATGCTAAAAAGTATGCAAGCTCCAGCGATCCTTCTATAGACCGGAGCAAGCATCTAGGCGTTAGGGTATAAGCTTTGATGAGGTGATCAAAGCTTTTGGACTTATACAAAGTTAGGAAGAAACTTGTATTTACAAGAAAGTGAGTAGGAGCACTATAGCATCTTTGATAAGTATATATGGATGACATATTGTTGATCGAAAATGATGTAGAATTTTTGGAAAGCATAAAGGGTTGTTTGAAAGGAGTTTTTCAAAGGAAGACATGGTAAAAGCTACATAAATATTGGGCATCAAAATCTATAGATATAGATCAAGACGCTTGATAAAACATTCAATGAAAACATGCCTTGACAAGATTTTGAAGGAGTTCAAAATAGACCAGTCAAAGAAGGAGTTCTTGCCTGTATTGTAAGGTGTGAATTTGAGTAAGACTCAAAGCTTGACCACGACAGAAGAAAGATAAAGGACGAATTTTGTCCCCTATGCCTCAGCCATGTATGTACATGCTAGGCTCGTCAAGTTTAACCCGAGTGTTCTGCACATGCAACACTGGCTTGCACCCCTTGTATGCGAACATAGAGTTTATCACACCCGATCATCACGTGGTGTCTCGAAACAATGAACTTTCGCAATGATGCAGACTCAGGGAGAACACAATTTTTTCTTGAAATTGAAGTGAGGGATCACCTTATAATGCTACCGTCGTCCTAAGCAAAATTGGATACATAAAAGGATTAAAATCACATGCAAATCATAAGTGACATGATATGGCCATGAACTTGTGTTTTTGATCTCCATCTCCAAAGCACTGGCATGATCTCCATCGTCACCGGCATTACACCATGATCTCCATCATCTTGATTCCCATCAATGTGTCGCCATGAGGTTGTGGCGCCGACTGTTGCTTCCACGACTATTGCTAACTCATAGCGATAAAGTAAAGCAAAACGGCAAAAATAATTAAAGACAACCCTATGGCTCCTGCTGGTTGTCGTACTCACCGACATTCAAGTCGTGATATTCTATACAAAACATGATCATATCATACATCACATATATCTC
Source organism: Hordeum marinum (assembly GCA_022496015.1). Lineage (NCBI taxonomy): Eukaryota > Viridiplantae > Streptophyta > Magnoliopsida > Poales > Poaceae > Hordeum > Hordeum marinum. Next base: position 209,765,873 of record CM039672.1, on the reverse strand, counting down.
ATCGTGTAATTGGCCATATCACATCACAACGTACCCTGCAAAAACAAGTTAGACGTCCTCTAATTGTTGTTATATGTTTTATGTGTCTGCTATGGATATCTAGCAAGAACAATTCTCACCTATGCAAAAACCACAACGGTGATACAAAAATTGCTATTCAACCTTCTTAAGGACCGCCTTTGTCGAATCCGATCCAACTAGAGTAGGAGAGACAAACACCCACCAGCCATCTTTGTGCAACGAAGTTACACGTCAGTCGATGCAACCAGTCTCTTGTAAGCATATGAGTAAGGTTGGTCCAGGCCGCTTCATCCCACAATACCGCTGAATCAAAAAATGACCAAGGGAGGAAGCAATCTGAGCATCAACGCCCACAAACTCCTTTGCGTTCTACTCGTCATCTCATCTACACATAGACCTAGCTCATGATGCCACTGTTGGGGAACGTTGCTTGGGAAACAAAAAAATTCCTACGCACACGCAACATCTATCCATGGTGTTGAGCATCTACGAGAGGGAGGGTGGATATACATACCCTTGTAGATCGCTAAGCGGGAAGCATTAAAAAACACGGTAGAGGTAGTCGAACGTCTTCGCGATCCAGGTCGCCGAGCATCCTGCGATCCCATCATGATCCATCTCGTGATCCAATCATGATCTGTCCCGCGATCCCATCACGATCCGTCCCGCGATCAAATCACGAATCATCTCGCGATACTGATCACGGTCCTTCCGATCTAGCGCCAAACAGACGGCGCCTCCGCATTCAACACACGTACGGCTTGATGAAGATCTCCGCCTTGTTGATCTAGTAAGAGGGAGAGGATAGGTAGAGGAGTTCTCCGGTAGCAAAACGGCATGTTGGCGGTGGTGGTGAACTAATCTGGCAGGGCTTCACCATGCACCGCCGAACTAATCTAGAGGAGAAATGATCTAGAGGAATAAGAGGGCAGCACGTGGCAGTTAGGGTTAGCTCTCCCTTCTAAATACTCTAGTAATTACAGGAGGAAGGGAGGGGAGGAGGCAAACTCAAACCCTCATGGTTTGGCCAAAATATGAGGTGGAGGAGTCCTACTCCAATCCTACTAGGAGTAGGATTCCTCCTCTCCACTTGGAAACCCTTTCCACCTTTCGTCCTTTCGGTTTTTCCCACCCCTAGCCGCATGGGCATTAGTGGGGGCTTCAGCCTGCCCACTAGGGTCTTCTTTGACTCCTCCCACATCCCATGAGGTTCTTTGGGTCGAGACACCCCTCCCGATGGCCCCCGGTACCCTCCCGACACTCCCGGTACACTACGGAAGTACCCAAAACTTTTCCGATGACCAAAAGAGGACTTCCTATATATCAATATTTACCTCCGGACCATTTTGGAGCTCCTCATGACGTACACAATCTCATCTAGTACTCTGAACAACCTTTTGTCACCACCATACATAACTCTACTATACCGAAACATCACCGAACCTTAAGTGTGCAGACCCTGCGGGTTCGAGAACTATGTAGACATGACCGAGACACCTCCACGATCAATAAAAAATAGCGGGACCTGTATGCCCATATTGGTTCCAACATATTCTACTGATATCTTTATCGGTTGAACCTCTATGTCAAGGATTCAGTTAATCACGTACGTTGTTCCCTTTGTTCTTCGGTATGTTACTTGCCCGAGATTCGATCGTCAATATCTCTATACCTAGTTCAATATCTTTACCAGCAAGTCTCTTTACTCGTTCCGTAATACAAGATCCCCTGGCTAAAACTTAGTCACATTGCTTGCAAGGCTTACTGTGATGTTGTATTACCGAGTGAGCCCTAAGATACCTCTCTATCACACGGAGTAACAAATCCCAGTCTTGATCCATGCCAACTCAACAGACACCCACGGAGATACCTATAGAGCACCTTTATAAACACCCAGTTATGTTGCGATGTTTGATACACACAAGGTACTCCTCCAGTGTCAGTGAGTTGCATGATCTCATGGTCATAGGAACAGATACTTGACATGTAGAAAACTATAGCAATAAACTGACACGATCATATGCTATGTTTATAGTTTGGGTCTTATCCATCACATCATTCTCCTAATGATGTGATCCCATTATCAAATGACATCTCATGTCCATGGCTAGGAAACCCTGACCATCTTTGATCAACGAGCTAGTCTATTACAGACATACTACGGACATGGTGTTGTCTATGTATCCACACATGTATCTGAGTTTCTGATCAATACAATTCTAGCATGGATAATAAATGATTACCATGAACAACGCAATATGATAATAACTAATTCATTATTGCCTATAGGGCATATTTCCAACAGTCTCCCACTTGCACTAGAGTCAATAATCTAGCTCACATCACCATGTGATTTACATTGTTATGAATCTTACACCCAATTAGTTCTCGGGTTCGATCATGTTTTGCATGTGAGAGAGGTTTTAGTCAATGGGTCTGCGACATTCAGATCCGTGTGTACTTTGCAAATCTCTATGTCATACTATAGACACTGCTACCATGCTCCACTTGGAGCTATTACAAATGGATACTCCACTATATGTATCCGGATTGCTACTAAGAGTCATTCAGATTGGTGTTAAAGCTTGCATCAACGTAACCCTTTATGACAAAATCTTTATCACCTCCATAATTGAGAAATATTTCCTTAGTCCTCTAGTTATTAAGGATAATTTTGACCGTTGTCCAGTGATCCACTCCTGGATCACTCTTGTACCCCTTGACAGACTCATGGCAAGGCACACACAGGTGCGGTACACAACATGGCATACTATCTAGAGCCTATGGATAAATCATAGAGGACAACCTTCGTACTTTCTCTTTCTTATGTCATATTCGAGATTTGAGCCTCACTCAACTCCACACCTTACAAATTAGGCAAGAACTCCTTCTTCAACTGAACCATTTTGAACTCTTTCAAAAACTTGTCTAGGTATGTACTCATTGAAAGTCTCATCAAGCATCTTGATCTATCTCTATAGATCTTGATGCCCAACAATTAGGTAGCTTTATCCAGGTCTTCCTTTGAAAAACTCTTTTCAAACAACCATTTATGCTTTCCAGAAATTCTATATCATTTTTGATCAATATTATGTCAACCACATATACTTATCGGAAATTCTATAGTGCTCCCACTCACTTTCTTGTAAATACAAGTTCCTCATAAACTTTGTATAAACCCAAAACTTTGATCACCTCATCAAAGCGTATATTCCAGCTCCGAGATGCTTGCTCCAGCCCATAGAAGGATTGCTGGAGCTTGCACACCTTTTAGCATCCTTAGGACTGACAAAACCTTCTGGTTGTATCACATACAACCTTTCCTCAAGTAAACCGTTAAGGAAACGATGTTTTGACATCCATCTGCCAGATTTCATAATTGAAAAATGCAGCAACTAATAACATAATTCCAATAGTCTTTTAGCATAACTAACGGCGAGAAAGTCTCGTCGTAGTCAATTCCTTGAACTTGGCAGAAACTTCTTTGCAACAAGTCAAGCTTTATGAATGTTGGCATTCACCATCAGCGTATGTCTTCATCTTAAAGGTCCATTTGTACTCAACGACCCGCTGTTCAATGGGCAAGTCTACCAAAGTCCATACTTTGTTTTCATACATGGATCCTTTCTCGGATTTCATGGCCTCTAACCATTTGTTGGAATCCGGGCCCATCATCGCTTCTCCATAGTTCGTAGGTTCATCATTGTCCAACAACCTGACCTCTAAGACAGGGTTGCCATACCACTCAGGAGCAATACGCGTCCTTGTCGACCTATGAGGTTTGATAGTAACTTGAACTGAAGCTTCATGATCATCATCATTAACTTCCTCTTCAACCGACGTAGGCTCCACAGAAACATCTTTCTGCGCTACACTACTCTTTGGCTGACACAAAGGTTCAACAACCTCATCAAGTTCTATCTTCCTCCCACTCAATTCTTTCGAGAGAAACTCTTTCTCGAGAAATGACCCATTTTAGCGACAAAACATTTTGCCTATGGATCTAAGATAGAAAGTGTACCCAACCGTCTCTATTGGGTATCCTATAAAGATGCACCTTTCCGCTTTGGGTTCGAGCTCATTAGACATAAGCATTGCACTCCCAAACTCTGAGAAATGACAGCTTAGGTTTCTGCCAAACCATAATTCATACCGTGTCATCTCAACGAATTTAGATGGTGCCCTATTTTAAGTGAACGTAGTTGTCTCTAATGCATAACCCAAAATGATAGTGGCAAAATGGTAAGAGACATCATAGTACGCACCATATCCAATAGAGCACGACTACGATGTTTAGACACACCATCACACTATGGTGTTCTAGGTGGCGTGAGTTGCGAAACAACTTCCACATTGTCTCAAGTTGTATACGAAACTCATAACTCAGATATTCACCTCCACGATCATACCGTAGACATTTTATCTTCTTGTCACGATGATCTCAAACTTCACTCTAAATTTGCTTGAACTATTCAAACGATTTAGACTTGTGTTTCAGTAAGTAAATATACTCATATCTACTTAAATTGTTAGTAAAGGTAAGAAATTGACGGTATCCACCACACGCTATCACACTCATTGGACCGCATACATCAACATGTATCATTTCCAATAAGTCACTTCCCGCTCCATTATATTGGAAAACGGGGTCTTAGTCATCTTTCCCAAGAGGCATGGTACGCATGTCTCAACTGATTCGAAATCGAGTGAGTCCAAAGTTCCATCAGCTTGGAGTTTCTTCTGCGCTTTACGCCAATATGACATTTGGCAACAGTGTCACAAGTATGTGGTACTATCATTATTAACTTTGTATCTTTTGGCATCAATGTTATGAACATGTGTATTACTACGATCAAGATTCAATAAACCATTCTCATTGGGTGCATGACCATTGAAGGTATTATTCATGTAAACAGAATAACCATTATTCTCTAACTTAAATGAATAAACGTATTGCAATAAACACGATATAATCACGTTCATGCTCAACGCAAACACCAAATAACATTTAGGTTCATCACTAATCCCGAGGTTAGAGAGGGCGTGCGATGGTGATCACATCAACCTTGGAAAACACTTCCAACACACATCGTCACCTCACCTTTAGCTAGTATCCATTTATTTTGTAGCTTTTACTTCGAGTTACCAACTGTTCGCACATGAACACGTCACCATGTACCCTCGACGCCGGGGGTGATGCACCGCAGCTCATGCCAAGGGAGGTCCATCTGGCAGCGCGATACGCAAGACAGCGGGCGGGCGCTTTTGCACACCCAAAACCCCGCACGCCCAGGAGGGACCCTGTCAGGGCGTACGATGGCTATGGGCTGCCCTAGGTCGACTTGATCGCCCCTAGGGACTCGTGGATCGCTTCCCTCCAAGATAAGAACGAACGAAGAACGAGGAAGAAGATACGAGGGTAAGAGATAAAAGTAGATGAACACAAAAGTGTAATTGATAAATTGGTTCGATTGTTGTGTTGTTCAATCGGCCATCACCCCAACATATATAAGAGGCGACTGGACTTCCCGTACAAGCAAATGATTCATCTAGGCTTTCCTTACAAGAAAATTACATCAATTCACGTCCTAGAGTCCTAGTTCTAGTTTCACTCGGATTCAGCCCAAATCTGGCCCAATCTTCTGTCTTGCTTCTTGCGTGGGCCGTCGAATCTGCATATGACCTCCGATGGAGACGGTCCAAACATCAATTTTGTGCGCCTAGACAAGGCCAACAATTCTCATGTTGATCACTTTCCCAAATAAAGTCATCTTGAATATTCCACGAGGTCATCTTTAACTTTGAATCGGACTCGGTCACGTAGCAGACTGAACTGTCTGAGTGTCGTAGCGTCTCTGCAGGCCGCATACTATCTCAAACGATAATGACCTTAAAATCAAAGTAGACTATTTCAACATTAAGGAAAACTTTCATGTTGAGCACATTTCCATCCGAGGCCATTTTGAACTTTCACTCGGCCGGAACTTTCACTCGACCAAAACTTTCACTCGACCGATACTTTTCACTCGACCGGAACATTCACTCGAACGGCAATTCCACTCGGCCAGTACTTTCACTTGACCTGTACTTTTCACTCAGACGGCAATTTCACTTGGACGGACGGAAAACTTTTCACTCGACCGGATGGCAAACGTTTCACTCGGCCAGCAAGCTTTTTCTCGGAAGTCCCAAGTGAAACTCCAGGCTGATTTTGTTTTGCCTCTCCAGGTCACATACGACCTCGGATTGAGAAGAACTATATATCAAAATCAATCGTCTCAACAACGCGAAACTTTTTAATGTTGGAAGTTTTTCTATCCGAGGATGTCTTGAGGGCCGAATGACTCGTGCGACCCATCAGACACATGTCTGGTGGGGCGCGCCATATTTCGCCTCCTCTGAGGGCTGCATTCCGATGGCTCTAACTTTTGCATACGACCTTAGATTGAGACGATTTATATATCACAATCGATCAGCTTGATGAGACGAGGACAATAAATACAGAACATTCCTTCATTCCAGGTTGTCTTGGAGGCGTAATCGACCAAAAAGCACTCACAACATCTACATGACAATCCAAGTGTAATTTGGCCCTTGAAATGATGTCGAATGGTGATGGCCTAAACATCAAGGTTGTTTCATTCGGCAATATGAAATTTCTCGTAGAAAAAACCGTTTCGTTTGAGTCCATCTTTACTGCATTTTGCACAGTGTCAAAATCAAGTGTCAATACATGCCCCCCTGTTTTTTGGCAAAGCATGCCGAAAAATAATTTGCACCACGTTTGTTCTAAGGACGATGTCAACACTCCATCGGCTTTGCATTGTAAGGATGTCATATCCCTAGCTAGATGCCATAGGACAATATGTGTGTGTATGCATCATATATCAATTTTGCATCAACATTAAATGGGGACTAAAAGAAACCCCAAGCTCATATTTGAATCAAATTAATTCAAAGTTGTGAAAACTCTGTGTATGCATCATATATCAAAATGCTCTTACAAAATGTTCCCTATGTCTGATAAATATGGACATGATTATAACAGGGGCCATTTTAAATATTTGGACAACTATAGCAATTTAAAAATAAATTATAAAGCCTCTAAAAATGCCAAATAAAGCATTATCATTATTTTATATTTCAAAATATCCTGAAACTTTTTATTGGAGTTTGAAATATTCAAACTTGATATTATAAAATAATTGGGATATTTTATCAAAGCAATTGTACCTGAAAAGAAACTAAAACAAATGTTAGAAATAGAAAACAAGAAAAAAAGCAAAGGCCCACGGGGGGAACCGGCCCATCTGGCCCATGGCCAGTCATCCCTGTCCTCTCACCAAGAGGACAGGGGCGTGCGTTCGCCGTGCGTGGGCACCTAAGTATCATCATTCAGTCGACCCACTCAACGCGGATGACTGGCTGTCCAGCATGTTCCGCAAGATCCGGGTTGACAATGTGTCCGAGGCCAACAAGGTGACCTTTGCTACCTACTTTTTGGAAGGACCCGCCAATTTGTGGTGGGAAAATTATGAAGCCATGTGTCCCGCAGGCCCCACACCAACTTGGGAAGAATTCAGTGCAGCATTTCGTACCCATCACATTCCGGAAGGGTTGATGGATCGCAAGAGAGAGGAATTATGTGCTTTCACCCAAGGCAGACTGTCAGTGGATGCCTATAGTCGTGAGTTCGGCAATCTTGCTCGCTATGCTCCGGAGGAAGTTTCAACCGATGCCAAGAAACAGGCTAGGTTCCGTAAGGGACTTAACCCTAAGCTTCGTCGAGATCTGCGTCTGCATGAGTGCACAACCTTCCAGGCCCTTGTCAACAAGGCTATCAATGCCGAGTCTGGACAGACTGACTATGAGGCCACGAGGAAGCACAACCGTGACTTCAGCCCCGCATCTGGCTCAGGCTCCAACAAACGTCGGGTCTGGGTGCCCAACGCAGCTCTGCCGCCAAGATACACCGCGAGGCCATCCTTCCAGGCGCCTTGCCTAGCTCAGCCCAACCCTCCAGCCAGGCCATTTGGAGCACCGCCTGCCAATGTTGCTCCCCGTGCCACTGTGGTATGTTATAAATGTGGAGAACCAGGACACTACTCTCGTGATTGTCCTTAGAGCAATGCTAAGCCCGCTCGACGTGGGAAGCCGGCAAAAGCGTTCTATGTGAAGCCAGCTCTTGCTCGTGGAAGAGTGAACTATGTTTCTGCTGAGGAAGCCATTGAGGATCCTGATGTTATCCTAGGTACACTCCTTGTTAATAGTCATCGAGCATCTGTTCTATTTTATACTGGGGCATCTCATTCTTTCATGTCAGAAAGTTATGCACAGTTACATAACATGTCTTTTTGTGATATGCCTACTCCTTTAGTAGTTCAGACTCCTGGTTCAAAGTGGCAAACTTCTAGAGTGAGCCATGATAATGAGATTCCGGTGGATAAGCTAGTCTTACTAGCATATTTGATAGCCCTCAAGTCTTCGGACATCAATATCATTCTAGGCATGGATTGGATGAAAGTCCACTATGCTAAGATTGATACTCATACTAGGAATGTTCAACTTACACATCCATCGGATGAGATAGTTAATGTCTCCACTCGAGCAGCCAAGCGCCAACTCTATTCCCTTAATGCTAGCCCTCTTCCAGAACTAGAAGATATTCTGGTAGTCCATGACTTTCCGGATGTCTTTCCAGAAGAACTGCCAGGAATTCCTCCTGTCACAGATGTTGAGTTTGTGATAGAGCTTATTCCAGGGAGTGTCCCAATAGCCAGAAGACCCTATAAGATGGCACCCTTAGAACTAGCCGATCTTAAGATTCAACTCGATGAGGCTTTGAAGAAAGGTTTCATCTGTCCTAATTCTTCTCCTTGGGCTTGTCCCGTTCTCTTCATCAAGAAGAAGGATGGATCAGATCGGATGGTTGTGGATTATCGACCAGCGAATCTGGTCACCATTAAGAACAAGTATCCGCTCCCCAGGATCAACGATTTGTATGATCAACTCGCTCGATCCTCTCTCTTTTCCAAAATGGATTTGAGGTTGGGATACCATCAAATCAGAATTAGAAACGGGGACATTCTAAAAACGGCTTTTGTTACTCGTTATGGCCAATATGAGTACACCGTCATGTCCTTCGGTTTAACCAGTGCTCCAACCACCTTCTCTCTCTTGATGAATTCGATCTTCATGGAGTATTTAGATAAATTCGTTGTGGTTTACCTCGACGATATACTCATCTACTCGAAGAACGAACAGTAACATGTCGAGCATCTAAGGCTGGTATTGATGAAACTTCGAGAGCACCGTCTGTATGCCAAATTCTCCAAGTGTGAATTTTGGTTGCCAGAAGCGACCTATCTAGGCCACGTGATCTCTGGTAAAGGTATTGCTGTCAATCCCGGGAGAGTTCAGGCCGTCCTTGATTGGACTCAACCTGAATCGATTAAGCAAGTTCGGAGTTTCCTTGGCCCAGCGAGCTATTGTCGCCACTTTGTCGAGAATTTCTCCAAGGTTGCGAAACCTCTGACTGAACTCCTCAAGAAAGATAAAAAGTTTGAGTGGACTCCACAATGTGAGCACAGTTTTCAGGACTTGAAAAGACGACTGACCTCTTCTCCTGTTCTGGTGCCATCAGACTTCTCTAAGGACTTTGTTATCTATTGCGACGCCTTGTGACACGGATTAGGATGCATTCTCATGTAAGATCATCATGTGATTGCATACACATATCGACAGTTGCATCCACATGAGGATAATTATCCAACACACGATCTTGAGCTTGCAATTGTGGTCCATGCACTGAAAACCTGGCGACATTACCTTCAAGGTAATCATTGCGAAATTTACACTGATCACCAAAGTCTGAAATATATTTTCACCCAGCCGGATTTGAATCTTAGGCAAAGATGGCGGGTTGAGTTGATGACAGATTACGACTTAGGGATAACTTACACACCGGGGAAAGCCAATGTTATGGCTGATGCACTAAGTCGTAAGTCTTATTGTAACAACCTGATGTTACAACAAGGTCAACCACTTCTTCATGAGGAATATCGGAAGTTAAACCTCCACCTTGTTCCTCAAGGATTCCTATTCAACCTGGTGGCGAAACCTACTCTTACGGATCAAATTATAGAAGCCCAGAAGCATGATGCCGGAATATCTCGGATCAAGAAAAACATTAAGAAGGGTAATGTTAGGTGCTTCTCGGTAGATGATCAAGGTGTTGTTTTCTTTGAGAACCGCTTGGTGATCCCGAAGAAGCAACATCTACGACAATTGATCCTTAAGGAGGCTCATGATTCTCCTCTCACAATTCATCCGGGTAGTGCCAAGATGTTTCAGGACCTATGCCAGAGGTTCTGGTGGACTAGGATGAAGAGAGAAATTGCCTAGTTCGTTGCTAATTGCGACGTTTGTCATCGCATGAAAGCAGAACATCAAAGGCCTGGTGGCACCCTTCAACCTTTAGCTATTCCCGAATGGAAATAGGATAAGGTCGGTATGGATTTCATTACCGGATTTCCCAGGTCCAAGAGAGGGAATAATGCTATCTTTGTGGTCGTTGACCGCCTTTCCAAAGTGGCTCATTTTCTTCCTGTTCGGGAGAGTATAACTGCTAGTTAGCTAGAGGAGTTATATGTTTCTCGAATAGTCTCCCTTCATGGTGTTCCTTTGGAGATTAACTCAGACCGCGGAAGTATCTTTACTTCCCAATTTTGGGAAAGTTTTCAAACCGCTATGGGGACTCATCTATCCTTTAGTACTGCTTTCCATCCGCAATCAAGTTGTCAAGTTGAGTGAGTTAATCAAATTCTCGAAGACATGCTCCAAACTTGTGTTATATCCTTCGGTATGAATTGGGAGAAATCTCTTCCATTTGATGAATTTGCATATAACAATAGTTATCAATCAAGCTTGGGCAAAGCCCCTTTTGAAGTTCTCTATGGACGAAGGTGTCGAACACCTCTTAACTGGTCAGAAACCGGAGAGAGGCAACTCTTTGGTCCGGATATGATCCAGGATGCAGAGGAGCAAGTTTGCATTATTCATGAAAAGTTGAAAACGGCCCAATCTTGTCAAAAGAGCCAATATGATCGCCATCATAAGGTAGTGACCTATGAAGTTGACGAGAAGGCTTACCTTCGGTTTACACCTCTGAAGGGTACCCATCAATTCGGTATCAAGGGCAAGTTGGCTCCTCGTCACATTGGAACTTTTCGCATTCTTGCTAAACGAGGAGAGGTTGCCTACCAATTGGAACTTCCGCCACATCTTTCCAAGGTTCATGATGTCTTCCACGTCTCGCAACTCAGGTGTTGCTTCTCGGACCCTGTCCATGAAGTAGACCACGAAGCGCTTGATCTCCAAGATAACCTTACATATCGAGAATACCCTGTTCGTATTCTTGATCAAGCTGAGCGTACCACTCGGCAACGGAATATCAAGTTTCTCAAGGTTCAGTGGTCACACCATTCTGAAAAGGAGGCCACATGGGAAAGAGAAGATCGTCTTCGACTAGAGTACCCCGTGCTCTTCCCGATGACTTCAAAATCTCGGGACGAGATTCTTTTGAGTGGGGGTGAGTTGTCACATCCCTAGCTAGATGTCATAGGACAACATGTGTGTGTGTCCATCATATATCAATTTTGCATCAACATGAAATGGGGACTAAAAGAAACCCCAAGCTCATATTTGAATCAAATTAATTCAAAGTTGTGAAAACTCAACAAATCCAAAATGCCCTTACAAAATGTTCCCTGTGTCTGATAAATATGGACATGATTATAACTGGGGCCATTTTAAATATTTGGACAACTATAACAATTTAAAAATAAATGATAAAGCCTTTGAAAATGCCAAATAAAGCATTATCATTATTTTATATTTCAAAATATCCTGAAACTTTTTATTGGAGTTTGAAATATTCAAACTTGATATTATAAAATAATTGGGATATTTTATCAAAGCAATTGTACCTGAAAAGAAACTAAAACAAATGTCAGAAATAGAAAACAAGAAAAAAAAGCAGAGGCCCAGGGGGAACCGGCCCATCTGGCCCATGGCCAGTCATCCCTGTCCTCTTGCCAGGAGGACAAGGGCGTGTGTTCGCCGTGCACGGGCACACGCCGGCCACCTCCTCCCTGCCTAGTTGCCGGCCTGGAGGGCTGGGAAAGCGCCAGCGCGAGGCCTCCTCGCCGTGGCCTCCTTCTCCTCTCCCTCTCTCTCCCTGTGCACTCTCTCTCTCGCTTTCTCCCCCCTCCGTGCCACCATGGCCGAGCCTTGCTCGAGCTCGCCGCCGTCATTCTAGCCGCCCCCGCGCTTTTCTCAGCCCGCCAAAAGCCTCACCGAGACCTCCTCGTCCTTCCCGTGAAGCCAGTCGACGCCAGGAGCCCTCCACGACGCGTCATTGCCGTTTCCTCCACCGCCGGCCGCCGAAGCTTCCCTGCGGTGATTCAAGGTCGTCCCCGTGTCCCCGAGCTCGCTGTCTTCCCTAGCAACCCCGTCGTGAGCCCCTGCTACGTTTCCCCCTCCACTAGCGGCCTGTCCCTTGCCGTAGGCAGCATTCCCCTTGCGGTCGAAGCTCGCTACCGCTCGGGTCATCGCCGGCCGTAGCTCCGGTGGCCCCCGAGCCCCCTTTGCCACAACGTTGGATGCACGCGTGCACGGGCTTCCTCCCGGTGCCCTCCGCTCCGGTGGGTGCCGAGGTGGCCAGCATCAGGGGCTAATCCCCCTGATTAATTAGCCCCCCTGCCACTAACCAGTGGGACCCAGGGTGGGTCAAACCCTGGTCAGTGCGCGATTTAGGCCTGTGTCACTAACGTGCGGGTCCTGCACGTCAGGTTTGACCTGGCCTGGTCAGCCGACCAGCTGACGTCGTAGTGACGTCAGGCTGACGTCATATTTCATTTTCCCGTTTTAAAATAATTCCAGAAATTGTTTAAAACTTTAAAAATTCATATAAATTAATCTGTAAATAAGATGAAAATAATTTATATATGAAAATTTATCAAAAAAATCCAATGAATCCAATGGTTATATTATCATGCGTGTTAGAGCAATCTATGTAGAAGAACATTGACATTTGCTAATAGGTTAAAATATGGAATTTGAAATGAAGAACAATTTTGAACCTATATTCAAACTCACTTCAAATTAACTTGGACACTAGTTGCATTAGCTCATCCATACATGCTACCATGTCATGATCATGCATCATATTGTTACATTTGCGTGTATTGAATGCTATTTATCTGCATTGCGGTAGGCCCTGCTTCTGAGGATACCCCCGAGTATTCCATCGAAGGAGAGAACTTTTCCGCTACCCAGCAAGGCAAGAAACCCCCTTGATCATTCTGATAACATCCCACTCTCTCTCTCCTGCTCTTGTTTATTGCATTAGGACAACCGTTCACATGTCTGTCATACATGGTAGATGAACCTATTCTTCTGCATGACCTGTCATTGCCACAGTAAATAGCTAAACCTTGCAACCTAGCATACCTGGTAGATGCTTGTGCCATGATGTGCTTAGTTTACTTTGCCTGCTATGCTTGCTATGCTTAGAGTTGTGTCAGGTCTGATTCATCTGGGTGATGAACTGGAGTGAAACATTGTTGTTCCGGTGTGATAAGCTTATGATGAACTCGATTTGGTAAAGGTAGCGATGAGAGGCTATGTAGGAGTACATAGCGGGTTGTCTCATTGGGACCGTTCTTAGGAACTGAGTTCTGTGTTTGTGATCCAAGACTAGTTACTACCACACATTGGGTTCCGGTAACTCGACCCCTCTCGACTTATCAGTCGCTTAGTCCTTAGTCCAGGAGTTGCAAGTAGTTTCTAGTGTTTATAGCATGTTGGAGGCCATGCGTAGCGCTGACCCTAGGGTGGGTTACGTACCATGGGTCACCCGAATGGTGGGCTTGGGAACCCTACGCACATCATTTGGGGCCGTAGCGGAAACTTCGGCCGGACTTCCGTGCGGGTTCAGTCTCAAATAGGCGATAGCCTAGGCTAGAGGTCTTATGTGATTGACGGTCGTGGCCGACTCCCTCGCTGGGCTTCCGCGTGAAGGTTGTCGAGGTGCATGGTTTTATGAGCACACAACGATAAGTGGCGAGAGCGTGTGTGAAGAAGTACACCCCTGCAAGGTATGAAACTATTCGAATAGCCGCGTCCTCGGATATGAACTACTTGGAAAGCTTATGATGTTCATAGATTATCAAATCGATACTCATAAAAATATCAAGACAAGTGTGAGTATCGTGGATGGCACTCTCCCAGGAGTGGGAAGTGAATCCATGGTGGTGTATTGTCATGGAGTTAGTGGACTCGTGTGCGATATCTAAAATGTAAGCAAAGAGTTAAAATTGTGTAGTGTAGGTTAACCATGAGTCAAAGATGGCATTGCTGCATAAAATCCACCCCTCTTGATGATACATGAGCATGAATAGACTAGGTCTGCTTTAAAGACTTGCTGAGTACGTATGTACTCATGTTTGCTTAATAAATGTTGCAGATGAGACCTAGGACCCATCGGGTGGGTTCTTTCTATATGTCGACGATGCCGAATAGCTGGTGTCCCAGCTACGACACTATGCCCTGTGGCGGGCTGTAGATAGTCAGACCATGTGCCTTTTTACCCTTTCATCTGTCTGTACTCAGACAGCTTATGCTTCCGCTTTGTTTGTAAGAACTTAGTTTGTATTAACTTGTTTGGATGACTTGAGTGTCGGGTCATGTGACCCCTATCTGTAAGAACATATTATGGAAGGCTCGTCTGAGCCCCTTAAATAAAAGTTGTTGTATGGTTATGTTGTGATGCCATGGTTGTATCTATGCATATTGGGCATGTTGTGCATACGTGTGACGTGCAATTGTATGTATGGGATCCGACACCTAGTTGTGTGCCTTTAGTAGTACTCTTTACGAAAAACTGCCTCTTTGTGCTTCCACCGAGCCATGGTAGCTTGCTACTGCTCCGGACACATTGATTGACCGGCATGTATCCTTCTTTGCTGCTGTGTCTATCCCTTCGGGGAAATGTCTCGCAGTGTAATGGAGTCCCTATAGCCTGCTATGACTCATCTACGTGCAATGATGGCATTTATGTCTCACGGTGTAATGGAGTCCTTGTAGCTTGCTATGACTTGTCTACACATGCTTGAGGCCGACACCTACATTGCTGGGTTACGTGTGCCTGTTTCCGTACGGATGTGCCACTTGGTTTCTATGACTAGTCATGTCGGCTCGGGTTCTCTGTCGTTTGATTGCCAGCGACATGTTCACATACGTGAGCCAAAAGACGCAAATGGTCCCAGCTAAGGTAAGGCTGCAGCCGTGGAACTTACCATGCATGAGGCCGCAAAGTGATGTGATATGTTACAGTCTGGATTCATATGACTTAGTCCTGACAAAGGACGACAATTATTATTGCCCATATGCTCAGGCACACTTTGGGGATATTACAACCGTTCGACAATACACCATTCTGGCTATCGAACAATTATGACCATGCACCTCAAAGGAATACCGTCAACTATTCGGCAACACAAATCATCAAAGATCAAACTATGTATCAAACCGTGCGTCGAACAATCTTGCTTAACTCGGATCCTGCAAATGACTAACACTCGGATTTCTTCCAGTTAGCTTCTTGAATAGCACTAGATCCTTCATTACTGGCTGAATCGACTAAGGAGTCAGTCACATGTAGTTTTCCTGGCCGATTCAAAGATGAGTCAGCCATATTTTCCCCACGAGCCAAGTGAATAAATAAGTCGTCCATATGTGAATTGGCTACACCAAGCATCAGACTGTTCAGATGTGAAAAAAACATGCTTCTTCTTGGATCAACTCCAATTGAAGTAATTTGAACAATTCTGATAGGTCCATCTTCAGTTTGATTGATATTACCCGAGTGGAATCCACATGGATTTGAAATCACCCGGATCGCAACTTGATGCTTTAGGACCAGTCGGGTCATCACAAAGATTTTCAATTGGACATACCGACTGTATTTCACTCGGTTCAAACCTTGGCAATATTACCTAAATGATGATCCACTCGAATTCAGCTGAGATAGTAGCCTAATACTTGTTGCACCAACATGACGAAATCTCAGGACAATAAATAAATATCGGCCAAGCGTCCTCATCTCAAAGGATCTGGGGAACCTGCCCACCAAAGTGTGAACATCCAAAATAAATCAAAAATTTCAGCTGGCGATAAATTGTTGGGCACAAACTCTGATGGGACGATTGAAGAACATGGATGATGCACTGTCTGGAGTATCGTATTGTGACATGAAAATTGTTGTTTATGCCTACCGGCTTCACGCTTGTCCTCCCTTACTCGTGCAATGAGAGCTGTCACATCATTCTTGCCTTGACGGCTTCCTTTGGGGACCCATGCCATGTTCCTCTTCTCCAGCTCATAGGCCCTAAGCCGCTTCAACTTCTTCTCTTGCGAATATGATAAGCCGAGTGGGCATCTCGGCTGTGGCTTTGTTTTATGCACTGGCAAGTTTTTTCTTGGCTTTGGGAACCTCCAACTTGGCATGTTGAAATCCAGCAATTGGATCCTTGAAAGTTACACGCTTCATCTCCTTGCCTTTAGTAGCCCACGTAGACTTAGCTGGCTTTTTGTCGTCCGGAGTCGGATCTGAAAGAGCACACTTGTGTCGATCCTTTTTCACTCGGTAAATTTGCTTGACCATGTACATCTTTTTCGCCAAGCTCCGGACCGATTCGTTTTGGTTGAGTCGGTCTTTAACATCAGGTTGTTGAACAAACAATGATCCTCTCGGAGCTGCATAATTTTGATGAGGTGGTTCAGAATATGATGGATGGTGATCCCTCGATTTATACATGTCCCATGATTGATATGAATAATAGTCGGCATGAGGAGGTACGTATGACATCGACATTGGTGGCCCAAAAGGAGGATATGGAGTCAACTTCTTCCTTCGCCAATCCCAGTATTCAGATTTATTCCTTGAGGCTGACTTCGATGCCTTTGTTTCACTTAGCCGATAAGCACTCTTCGCCTCACTTATCTTCTGATATTTTTCCAATAACTGCGCGAAAGTGACTTTCGGCTTTTTACCTTTGTGCTTATCACGACCTTTGCTTTCTTTGGTTTTGAGTGCATCGGTCTTCGAATTTTCTTGTTGCCCCCAGTGCTAGATGTGTCAGTTGTAAATTTGATGGAATTCCTGTCTTCAATATTATTGTTGATGCATTTTTGAATAATTACCTCACTTGAAGATTTGATCCCATCATCATTAGCGTATACATGTCTGTCTTTGGATGAGCCAGCTTGAGGTAGCTGAGTCAACATTTGATCACCATCAAAACCAATCTGAGTCGACTGGCCATATGCTTGTGCCTCAACAAGCTCCAATCGTCCTCTGTTAGCCTATTGTGTGGCTTGATGAATCAGATTGTTGTCTTTGACATTCTGTTCAAACAAACATTGCACTTGTTCTTGTTTTGACAGCTCGGCATCATGATCAATTATAATAATAGGATTAGTTGATGATGCACCGATGATGTGATCACATATGCCCGGACTGAAGGTAGACTACTCATCCATTAACTGATATTGTGATACCGGCTCTAAAACAAAACAATCGAGTGGTGCCGACTTAACGTCATTCGACTCGGCTATGCATTGATTTTCGTCCTCCTTTCCCGATGCTCTTGAATCGGCTATTTCAAAGGACTTTGGACCTGGCTTTATGTTTCTGCAACCAAAATAATTACAGAATACACGTCTCATCTGAGACCAAATGTTAGCTAGGCATAAAACAAACAAAGTTGTCCATATGAATATAAAGTTTAGCCGACATGACGTCAACAACTTTGGTTGTGATACGTCGTCACTATTAGCTTCTATGAATGGTGCCATGTGTCGATCAGCATGAATAGTGACAAGATTATTTCGAACAAATAGATTACTCATCTCGATTGGTCTTTCAAAATTAATTCGAATCTAGCTAACGGGTGGATCAACAATATGATTTTGACCAAATCGAAAATTGAGTAAACTGTCATCTTGGCGTACCTTTGTGAAGACGTTGGGAGGAGAAGATGGTTGCATAACTGGAACAATATCTTGCTCCACTTCTAAATAATCCTCCAATGCCCCTTCCTCTTCTTCTGGATCTCGTGCATCATTACTTGGATTTCCTGTGTAGATTTCACTCGCACTATCCGAATGGATTCCACTCAGACGCCCTTTATCATCTAAACTTTGCTTAGCAACATGTTCTTGTTCTTGATGTTCATCATTAATCGAACTGTGTTCGGACATATTACTTTGTTCTTGATGATCATCAATTTCTTTAGCACGAAACTCATAGGGAAGCTTGTAAGCTCCATCACATCCAGAAAAATCGAGCACGACCATTTTGCTGCGTTTGTCATTCCTTTGCTCGATGAAGCTTGCATCATCTATTTTGGTACACTCTACAATAACTGGCTCGATGCACTTGACATTAGCCGGTGATGCACTTGGATGACTCAATGCACTCAGCTGACTTGATGCACTCGGCCTTAACTAGCTCGATGCACTCGGTTGGCTCGATGCACTCGATATTGACTCTATGCACTCGACCTTGGCCGTCTCGGTGCTCAATCCGGTTTCAACCGAATCCATCATTGTCTTTGCTTTAAAGGAACTGTTTGATTCGGCTGTAGACAATTTAGTCATATTTGACTCGGTTTCTACCAAATCAACCGTTTTAACCGAGTGAATCCTTTTTTGTTGTTTGGCTCGCAAAGCTTCTATTTTATCTTGCCTCAACATCGCAGAGGGACCAACATGGTTGCTACATAAAGGAAGGGACTTGACGTATTCTTTCAAATCTTCCTCTCACGCTTCTTCTTGGGTGCTTCATAAGCTTGTCGATATTTTGCTGGTAACTCCTCAAGAGTCGGTGTGGTAAAATTATTGACGCAATTCCCTGTGAGCTTTGGATTGACCTTGTCCATTTGGGCCACATATTTTTTTTTAAATTCATCCCTGCTTAGATCGGCTTGCCCCCCAATGCTTTTAGGATCTTTTGGAAATGAATTGATGTTGCCAAAATTTTGCAATTGTATAGGGGGTGTATGAGACGCTACAATGATAGGTGAAGATGTATGCACTATTGTTGAACCATATTTCCTCTGACCAATTTGGTCAATTGGCAACACGTTGTCTTCTTACAAAACCTTAAGTCTTATTGCCTCATAATCAGGTACCAAACCCTTATCATGTTGCTCAAGGCAAAGAGCAGTAATCTGCTTATTCTAGGCTAAACTTTTTAAAGCAGCCAGAGCCACCTCATCTTTCGCAATATTAGACATAGATGCTCCTATAGAATCTCCACTCACTCGGCAATAACCATGAAGGCGAGCTGAGTCATGAATATTTTTATTTGCATATGCTACCGAACAATTAACCTCACGCGGTATGGTATATGATGAGTGAGGATAATCAGCCAAATAGCTAATGGAAGCATGGCCGATTCCCCCATCCATCGGCATGTTTGGGGATGAACCCGCATATTGCGAGCCGGCTGCCAATGGACAAAACTGTGAAATACCCTCCTGTGCATGTGGTGTCTTATATTGATCACTCGAACTCATCGTGTTGTTCACCGGCATATTGAAGGGAGTTGTCGATGCACGAAAGTTCGGATCTATAAGTTGCATGTCACAATTATGCAATTCCCAAGCTTCTCCAACATGATACTTAGTCGGACGTTGCTCGTTAGGGATAGCCAACATGGTATGCCCATCAAAGGATCTAGTGACAACAATATAATGGCTATTTGCATCTACATAAGCAGATTTATGATAAATGTTACCGTGTAGATTGCAGCCGCTTGATGATGCTCTCCTTGTAGCAAGAATGGGCTGGAGACCGTTCAAAGCTTCTTTCCCCAGCGAAGTCATCAAAAAGTGCGTTGACAGACAAACACGTCACCGTGTACCCTAGACGCCGGGGTGATGCACCGCAGCTCACGTCAAAGGAGGACCAATCGGTAGCACGATACACAAGACAGCCGGCGAACGCTTTTGGAGACCCAAAAGCCCGCACGGCCGGAAGGGACCCCGTTAGGGTGCGCGGCGGCTATGGGATGCCCTAGGTCGACTTGATCGCCTGTAGGGCCTCGTGGATCGCTGCCTTTCAAGAAGAAGAACGAATGAAGAACGAGAAGAAAGATACAAGGGTAGGGGATAGATGAACACGAAAAAGTAGTAGATGTGTTTGTTAGATTATGTGTTGTTCAATCAGCCGTCATCTCTCTTCTATTTATGAGGCGGCTGGACTTCCCGTACAAGAAAAGGACTCCAAATCACGTCCAAATCTTTTCAAAATTAACCGAACTCGGATTTAGGTTAGTCTGAGACAACAGTTCGGTTTTTAGGTCCCACAGGCCACAAACGACCTCGGATGAAGATGATCCCACAAGCAAACTTGACCGTTTCGATGAGGCGAACAAATTTCGTGTTGAACGTTTCTCGATTCGAGGCCATCTTCAGGGCCGAATCGCTCGCGCAAAACAGGCTATTATTCGCGCTACCCATCAGACACCGTGTCTGATGGGGCGCGCCACTTCTGGCTCGTGACAGGGCCGCACTCAGACGTTTGTAAATTTTACATATGATCTTGGATTGAGACTTATTTTATACCAAAATCAACCGTTTCGACAAGACGCACAACTTTCATGTTGAAACATTTTTCATCAAAGGTCATCTTAATTGAGTTTCATTCCATTCGTTAATCTGGTGTCAACATGAGCATATGTGAACTTCTCATAACTATTGTGTAAGAGCTCCGTCTTGGACCATATTCATATGAATTTTTATCTTCTTTAAAAGTGTTATCCAGTGGTGACTTACAACCATAGTTTTGACTTCATCTTGATATAACTTCAAGCTACTTTTTATGATCGTGCCACTTTTGAGCGTCAACACTAAAATTAGCAATCAAAACCAGTATCTAATATCCAGGTGCTACTAAGAGTACTAGCAAGGTACACATCAATAATATGTATATCAAATATACTTATGTCGATGTTGCCAACCTTCTTATCTATCAAGTATCTAGGGTTGTTCCGCTTTAGCGACCGCTCTCCTCATAATAGAAGCACTTAGTCTCGGGTTTAGGTTCAACTTTGGGTTTCTTCACTGGAGCAGCATCTTGCTTGCCATCCATGAAGTCTCCCTCCTTGCCCTTGCCCTTAACCTTCTCGAAACCAGTAGTTTTACTCACCATCAACACTTGATGCTCCTTCTTGATTTCTACCTTCGCGGTGTCGAACATCGCGAATAACTCAGGGACCATCATTTCTATCCCTGGTATGTTCATAGTTCATCACAAAGCTCTAGTAGCTTGGTAACAGTGACTTGGAGAAACATATCAATCATTGTCTTATCTGGAGGATCAACTCCCACTCGATTCATGCGATTTTAGCACCCAGACAATTTGAGCACATGCTCACTGATTGAGCTATTCTCCTTCATCTTGCAGGAAAGGAATCTTCTTGGAGGTCTCATACCTCTAACACATGCACGAGCCTGAAATCCAATTTTAGCTCTTGGAACATCACATATGCTCCGTGACGTTCAAAACATATTTGAAGCCTGAATTCTAAGCCACAATGTAATATGCACTGAACTATCAAGTAGTCATCAAAACGTGTATGTCAGATGTTCACAACATCCACGGACGATGCTAGAGGGGCGGCGCATCGAGCAGCGCATCAAGGACATAAGCCTTTTGTGCAGCAACTGAGGACAGTCCTCTAATCACAGACCTAGTCCGCATAATTGTTACCATTATCTTGCAACTCTATTTTCTCTAGGAATGTATTAAAAATAGGGGAGCTAAAACGCGAGCTATTGATCTACAACATAACTTTGCAAAGACAACTTTAGACTATGTTACCGACAAAAGAGTTCAATTAATCATATTACTTAAGAACTCCCACTCAAATTGACATTCCTCTGGTCATTCGAGTGTCACATGATCCAAATCCACCAACTGAAGTCCGATCATCACGTGAGTTGAGGTGGTTTCAATGGTGAACATCTTCATGTTGATCATATCTACTATATGACTCATGTTCGACATTTCGGTCTCTTTTGTCCCGAGGCCATGTCTGTACATGCTAGGCTTGTCAAGTTTAACCCGAGTGTTCCGCACGTGCAACACTGGCTTGCACCCCTTGTATGAGAATGTAGAGTCTATCACACCTGATCATCACGTGGTGTCTCGAAATGACGAACTTTCGCAACGGTGCACACTCGGGGAGAACACAATTTTATCTTGAAATTTAAGTGATGGATCACCTTATAATGCTACTGTCATCCTAAGCAAAATAAGATGCATAAAAGAATTAACATCACATGCAAATCGTAAGTTACATGATGTGGCCATGAACTTGTGCTTTTGATCTCCATCTCCAAAGCACCGGCATGATCTCCATCGTCGTCGGCATGACACCATGATCTCCATCATCTTGATCTCCATCAATGTGTCGCCATGAGGTTGTGGCGCCGACTGTTGCTTCCACGACTATTGCTAACTCATAGTGATAAAGTAAACCAAAATAGAGAAAATAATTAAAGACAACCCTATGGCCCCTGTCGGTTTCCGTACTCATCGACATGCAAGACGTGATATTCTATACAAAACATGATCATCTCATGCATCACATATATCTCATCGTGTAATTGGCCATATCACATCACAACATACCCTGCAAAAACAAGTTAGACGTCCTCTAATTTTTGTTGCATATTTTATGTGGCTGCTACGGGTATCTAGCAAGAATAATTCTCACCTATGCAAAAACCACAACGGTGATACAGAAATTGCTATTCAACCTTCTCAAGGACCGCCTTTGTCGAATCCGATTCAACTAGAGTAGGAGAGACAGATACCCGCCAGCCATCTTTGTGCAACAAAGTTACACGTCAGTCAATGGAACTAGTCTCTCATAAGCGTACGAGTAAGGTTGGTCTGGGCCGCTTCATCCTACAATACCGCTGAATCAAAAAACGACCAAGGGAGGAAGCAATATGAGCATCAACGCCCACAAACTCCTTTGTGTTCTACTCGTGATCTCATCTACACATAGACCTAGCTCATGATGCCACTATTGGGGAACATTGCATGGGAAACAAAAAAATTCCTATGCACACGCAAGATCTATCCATGGTTATGAGCATCTACAAGAGGGAGAGTGGATCTACATACCCTTGCAGATCGCTAAGCGGGAAGCGTTAAGAAACGCGGTTGATGTAATTGAAAGTCTCCCTGATCCAAATCGCCGAGCGTCCAGCGATCCCATCATGATCCATCTCATGATCCAATCACGATATGTCCCGCGATCCCATCATGATCCATCCCACGATCAAATCATGAATCGTCTCGTGATCCTGATCACGGTCCTTTCGATCTAGCGCCGAACGGACGGCACCTCCGCGTTCAGCACACGTACGGCTTGATGACGATCTTTGCCTTCTTGATCTAGCAAGAGGGAGCGGATAGGTACATGAGTTCTCCGGCAGCACAACGGCATGGTGGCGGTGGTGGCGAACTAATCTGACAGGGCTTTACCTAAGAATTGCATAACTAATCTAGAGGAGAAACGATCTAGAGGAAGAAGACGGCAACATGTGGCAATTAGGCTTAGTTCTCCCTTCTAAATCCTTTAGTATATATATAGGAGGGAGGGAGGGGAGGAGGCATACTCAAACCCTCAAGGTTGGCCGAAATAGGAGGTGGAGGAGTCCTACTCCAATCCTACTAGGAGTAGGGTTCCTCCTCTCCACTTGGAAACTCTTTCCACCTTTCCTCCTTTGGGTTTTCCCACCCCTAGCCGCATGGGACTTAGTGGAGGTTCGTCCAGCCCACTAGGGGCTGGTTTGACTCCTCCCACAGCCCATGAGGTCCTTTGGGTCGAGACACCCCTCCCGATGGCCCCCAATACCCTCCTGGCACTCTCGGTACACTACCGAAGTACCTGAAACTTTTCCAGTGACCAAAACAAGACTTCCTATATATCAATCTTTACCTCTGGACAATTCCAGAGCTCCTCTTGACGTCCAAGATCTCATCCGGGACTCCAAACAACCTTCACTGACCACCATACATAACTCTACTATACCGAAGCGTCACTGAACCTTAAGTGTGCAGAACGTGCGGGTTCGAGAACTATGTAGACATGACTAAGACACCTCCACGGTCAATAACCAATAGCGGGACCTAGATGCCCATATTGGTTCCTACATATTCTACGAAGATCTTTATCGGTTGAACCTCTATGTCAAGGATTCGGTTAATCCCATACGGTGTTCCCTTTGTTCTTTGATATGTTACTTGCCCGAGATTTGATCATCGGTATCTCTATACCTAGTTCAATCTCGTTATAGGCAAGTCTCTTTACTTGTTCCGTAATACAAGATCACGTGGCTAACACTTAGTAACATTTCTTGCAAGGCTTATTGTGATGTTGTATTACCGAATGGGCCCTAAGATACCTCTCTGTCACACGGAGTAACAAATCCCAGTCTTGATCCATGCAAACTCAACAGATACCCTCGGAGATACCTGTAGAGCACCGTTATAGTCACTCAGTTAAATTGCGACATTTGATACACACAAGGTACTTGAAAGGACGTGCATGTCTCCTACACGGGGTTGAATAAGCGCTTTAAAATAATTATGGTTTAGGCTTGAACAAATGCGGCATAAAACTATCGTTTAATTAGTCAAGCACAAAACCTAAAACAACTAGGCTCACCTATGTGCACCAACAACTTATGCTAAGCAAGATAGACAACTAAGTGATATCAAGATATATAACAAGAAACAATATAGCTATCACAAAGTAAAGTGCATAAGTAAAGGGGCTCGGGTAAGATATACTCGAGGCATGCGAAGATGACGATGTATCCCCAAGTTCACACCCTTGCAGATGCTAATCTCCGTTCGAAGTGGTGTGGAGGCACAATGCTTTCCAAGAAGCCACAAGGACCACCGTAATCTCCTCACACCCTTGCACAATGCAAGATGTCGTGATTCCACTAAGGGACCCTTGAGTGTGGTCACCAAACCCATACAAACAAGGTTGGGGAAATCTCCACAACTTAATTGGAGGCTCCCAACGACACCACGAATCTTCACCACAATGGATTGTGGCTCCGAAGTGACCTCAAATGCTCGGGGCAATCTCCACAACCTAATTGGAGACCCCGAAGCTTGCCCGGAGCTTTGCACCACAATGATTGAGCTCCAAGGCACCACCAACCGTCTAGGGCGCCAAACCACGCAAGAGGAACAAGCTCTAGGGTGCTCAAACACCCAAGAGTAATAAGCTTCTCAACTTCTCACTTCCACGTATCACCGTGGACAATTCAAACCTATGCACCAAATGCAATGGAAAGGGCACACAGAGTGCCCAAGTCCTTCTCTCACAAATCCCACCAAAGCAACTAATGCTAGGGAGGAAAATGAGAGGAAGAACGAAGAAGAACACGAAGAACTCCAAGATCTAGATCGAAGGGGTTCCCCTCACTTAGAGGAGAAAGTGATTGGTGTAAATGTGGATCTAGATCTCCTCTCTCTTTTCCCTCAAGAACTAGCAAGAATCATTGGAGGGATTGACAGTTAGCAAGCTCGAAGAAGGTCAACAATGGGGGAAGAAAACGAGCTCAAAGGATTAAGTTCAATGGGGAAGATGACCCCCTTTATAGGTGGGAGAAATCCAACTGTTATCTTCACAACCCACATAGAGCGGTACTACTGCTCCAAGGAGCGGTACTACCGCTAGGGCAGTAGTAGCCATATGAAACACTACTGCAACAAGGCAACAGGACGGTAGTACTGTCGAAGCGGTACTACTGCTTGCCCTTGTGGTACTACCGCGGGGTAGTATTCAACGGCCACTTAGGTGCAGCACACGGCAGAAGACACCATGAGGCAGTTGTACTACCGCTGGAGGTAGCGGTACTACCGCACGTCCAGGATGTAAAAACATTACTTCCGGGCTACATCCGCTGGAGCTAGCTTCAAGAATATATCCAGCACGGTAGTACTCAAAGTAATTTGCGGTACTACCGCCTGAGGGGCGGAAGTATAAAATTACTTCCATGCAACTTGCGGTACTACCGCTCCGAGGAGCGGTACTACCGCTAGCCACTGTACTAGAGCACCTTGCTGCGTTCAACTACTCAGCTCGGAAAACAGAAGGATACAGTAAAACCAAAACTGCCATAACTTCTGCAAATGAGCTCTGAATTGAGCAAAATCAAGCTTGTTGGATTTAGGATGACAAGAGCTATCCAACAGGCAATATAAAAATGGTTGGTTTTCTTAAGAAGAGGCAGTATAAAAATGCCAATGGTATAGAGATGTGAAACCTCTTTCAATGAAGAATCGGCAAAAACTCCAACATCGAAAACATCATAGAAGGGTCATATGGACTCCGTTTTCGATGAACTTGAGCTTGTCATGAAGTTGACCATAAGCTCAAGAAACCTCAAAGAGAAAAAACAACCAAGAACCAAGAAAGATGATGATGCCAAGAATGCAATTGTTTGAGCTCTCAACGAACGATACGATCAAGCTACTCACTTGAGAGCCCCCTTGATAGAACGACTATCTATCCTATAACCTAGTCTCCCAACTACCACTATGAGACTGGTAAAATAGAAAACCCTATCAAGGTCAAACCTTAGCCTTGTGCATAGTCCACTTGAGCTAGATGATGACGATCTTAACTTCCTCAAGATGGACCACCTTTCTTAATTGCGTTGGCTTGATGAAGACTCGACGATTTCTCCCCCATACTACACTATGGGTGAGCCACTCTTCGGCACATCTTCACAAGTCCAATGTCACCACAATGGACGGCAAGCTTCAAGCATGATCTCTCTGTGACGCTTCACTTGAACTTGTACACCGCAACCTTGATGACGATCACCACTTGATGTCATCCTCCATGGCTTGTATGGGATCTTCTTGTTGATGCTCGCCCATGGAAACATACCTAAACCCACAAAGAACACTCACAGGGAACATGGGTTAGTACACAATGTGTAATGGACAATGCTTACCATACCATGGGATCACATGACCCCCCTTGGTACATCTTGTACGCTTTGTGTGTTGATCAACCTGATTCACTCTTTGACTTAGTCTTGATCAACCTTGTATCTTATCTTCTCTCTTCATAAAGATGATGTCTTGAAGGTACACATGAATGCTTACACAATCTTATTCTTTAAGACATGCTTGCAATAAGCTCAACTCCCACATGACCATTCTTTGGATAAACCTTGTATACGATGTTGGTCACCATATAAACTCCTTGAAACCAATAGATGGACTTCAAGACTAAGGCAACAATTAGTCCATATGGACATATCCTTCGAATATAACTCAAGGCAACAATTAGTCCATAGGGATTGTCATCAATTACCAAAACCACACATGGATAAATGTTCTCTTACGGTACTCCTCTGGCGTCAGTGAGTTGCGTGATCTCATGGTCACAGGAACACATACTTGACATGCAGAAAACTATAGCAATAAACTAACATGATCATATGCTATGTTTATAGTTTGGGTCTTGTCCATCACATCATTCTCCTAATGATGTGATACCGTTATCAAATGACATATCATGTCCATGGCTAGGAAACCTTAAACATGTTTGATCAACGAGCTAGTCTATTAGAGGCATACTAGGGACATGGTGTTGTCTATGTATCCACACATGTATCTGAGTTTCCGATCAATACAATTCTAGCATGGATAATAAACGATTATCATGAACAAGGAAATATGATAATAACTAATTTGTTATTGCCACTAGGGCATATTTCCAACATCTTGCTAGATCAAGAAGGAGGAGACGTCATCGATCTGCACGTGTGCTGAACGCGGAGGTGTCGTCCGTTTGGCGCTGGATCGAATTGGATCGTGAAGAGTATGACTACATCAACCGCGTTATATACGCTTCTGCTTAGCGATATACAAGGGTATGTAGATACACTCCCCCTCTCGTAGCTATGCATATCCATGGATAAATCTTGGGTGTTTGTAGGAATTTTTTTTGTTTCCCATGCCACGTTCCCCAACAATAGCATGCCTAGAGTGATACCTCATGCAACCTAGACTGTATGCAAACAACCAAACTAAGTTCAGATGTTAGTTTTGTGCCAGTTTTACCTTAGCCATGCCTTGTTTACATAGGCTCCACGGGATAGTCCCAGCAACTACGCCTACCAAACACGCCCTAAGCGACTCGTTTAAGACATCGTTGTCATCGGGACCAAGTCTTCGAGATTGGCATTATGGTCGTTGTTGTTATTCCTGTTGTCGTTGTCATTGTTGTCACCGCCACCATTGTTGGAGTCGTCGCCTCCATGATCTCGTGGAGTGTCCACCGTGTAGATAACCTAGGTGGAGGTTGTTGTCCACTTGCATGTGGGCATGGTGGTTGTAGGTAGGCTCCACGAGGACTTGCCGACTTCCTCTTCCATGTCATCAGTCTTGTTCGAGCCAACCGCAGGGCATTGGTCAAGTCCTTAACATTAGCGATTAGGTGGGTAGGACAAAAAATTGACCTTCCCAGGTGACTCCCAGATCCAATCGAAGACCGAGGGATAGTTGTCTGATGTTACGAGCTTCTAAATACGATCTAACATCTTGTTTAGGATGGATTTATCATGTTCTTCCTAGGATCGATCTGACATCGATTCGAGGTGAGCTTCCCTAGGATCCAATCTGACATGGATTCTGGCTCTTCGCACAGGGTCAGATCTGTTGTTTGACCCCGGGGTAGGTCGTCGGATCCCGACTCATGGTTAGATTAGACAAGTAATTCTCGCACTCGTCTAATCTATCATTATCTCCCAAAACGTGTGTGTCTAGTTGGCCTCGATCTGGTCTGACATCCAACTTGAGAAGACTACCTCTCCGTGAGAATCCGCGATGTACTCCAGATTGTCGAATCTGACGATTCGGCCTGTGCGAAGTCTCGACCTTGCCTAGGTGTCCGGTTGAGTCGGTGAAAAGAGAAATGATGTCGAAAATTAAGATTTGGCCCGACACGAAGGTCATGCTAGTTGATCTGCCCACTGATATTCCCATCGACCCACTATGACCACATTGCGAGACCTGTATGGGCCACCAATGACGGAGTCGATGCTGGCAAAGCTGAGTTAGAGGGTCCCGAGCTAGTAGCATTGATACTGTGGTAACAAAGACACATGTTTACCAGGTTTGGGCTCTCGCAAGAGGAAATATCCTAGGTCCTTCTTTTGTTGTAATGATTTGGGGTGGAGTACAAAGTATAGGTGATCTACCGCGAGATCATTGCCTGACGTCTACAAGCCCTACCCCTTGGTTTATATAGGTACCAGAGGTCTAGGGTTACAACTTAGTCGGTTACACAGAAGATAAACGTGTTATAGACAACCTCTAGTTGTTTTGGAGTATACATTAAGTGTTTAAGTGCTTCCATTCATACGCCATGGACCACCTTGACGTGGGGCCACTTGTGAACCGACATGAGGGTCCTCAGCTCGGCCCACCTGGCCAAGAGACGACATGGTGAGCGACCGTCAATCTGGGATACCGTCACGTAGTCCGTCATGGGCCTGGCCCAGATCGCGGCATGCCTAGGGCCATGCTTGGGCCACGAGGCCAGGACGCAGGGCCGGCCCTAGGGAGGGGCAGAGGGGGCGGCCGCCCCAGGCCCCCACCCACGTATATGTACGACATGCTACAACGTATGTTAGAAAATAATTCAGAAAGGCTGGGGGGCTGCCGTGCTGGGCTTTCACGCAGGCAGCATGGCCGCTAGCACGATCCAACTCGGCAATCGATTACACATAAAAAAGCGATCAGGATCACCTATTCCATGATTTTTCCATCACGCAACCGACTCCAAGTCCCAACCCTAGACCGTCGATGCCATATAGCCGCCTCCCCGCCTCCTGGCTCCTTAATTCCTTCCAAATCAAGTTCATCGGCGCCGCTGATTACATTTCCCAAGGGCCCCATCATCATCGTCTTTGCTCAATTGAATTGCTCTCGAACTCTAGCCTTTAGACCCTCTATAGCGGCACACGCACTAACGCTCGTTAGACTACTCTCAATGGGGAGTAACATAGAGTAGTAACATGCATATGTTACTAGTCTAAGTTACTACCTCCACAATGGATAGTAACATATGATTAGTAACATTAAGTCTTTCATTTATTAGCTTATAGACTTATTTTGCCTTGGTATGCATTATGTTACTCATAGGAGTAGTAACATGCTATGTTACTCAATTTCTCTTTCTTCTCACTAATTAGATGTCACATCATACTTTTTTGCTTAGGTGGCATGTATGTTACTACCTATGTTACTCCCATCGTGAGTAGTCTTAGAATTCAGAACCATCAGGTGTATCATAATCATATTGTTGTTCCTTGATGCATAGCCAGCACCACTCGACAATTGATGCCACCATTTATTTTTTTAAGCAGTGTGTTATCATGTCGTCCAGGAACATGAAGTATCCATCGGATAGTGATAAAAAGAAAAGAAAAAATGTGGAAAAATTGGTAAGATCACAATACGGAGATATACACAAATTTCTCAAGAGTAATATTCCACTGCTTCGATAAGATGATTAGTTGGCGATGATTGCATAGAGGAGAAGGAAGAGCAACACACTAATGGGAATTTGGAATAATGTCGCAAAACAAGAAGAAGTAAAATTTGAACTTGAAGACCGTTGCAATTTCTTTGCAGAAGCTTTCTCTCTTGATGATTCATCCTATGTTGAGGTATATGATCTTATATATGAATTGAAGAATATGAGATTCACTTTGCCAGGTTGTGTACTGCCTTCTATGGAGATTTCGCAGCATGTCAGAAAAATTGATTGTTACCCTAATATCTACATTGCTTATCGTATCTTATATACTGCGCATGTGAGGTTGTGACAGACGCGTCCAAAAGAAGCTTTTCGTAGTTGAAGTTACTGAAGAATTATTTGACCACAACAATGACTCAAAATAGGTTAAATGGTTTTAGCTAATTATGCATCGGGGAGAATTATTGAATGACATTGACATTGATCCCATCATAAGTGACTTTGCATCGAGGAATGTTACAAGAAACTTTTAAGGTAATATCCAGAAATTATTTGATGCGCATACTGATTTTAGATGCATTCAAGTGCTATTGATAATATTTAAAATATAAAAATATTCATATTATTGTTATGATGTATATATTAAGGTGCCCTGGTTTTAGTTTTACCCTAGGCCCTCAAAATCTCAGGACCGGGCCTGCCAGACAGCGTGCCGACACGACACGACCCTTTTCTTAGGATTATTTTATTATATATATGTCCAAAAACAAATCTCAAAACATCCTAAAATGACCCAAAAGCACGCGAACCATATAGGGATAAAAGGACCATGGACTCGCATGTGTTTAACTAATGCGTTGTACCTCAACCTAAAAGTGTGGCACGTGTGGTGCCTCAAAGAGCTCCTATAGGGTGCTTATTAAGCATTGGATGAGCTTCTTGGTGATGAATAGATAAGCAAGTTACTACAAAGTTTAATCCGAATAAACATAAAGTAGATCACGACGACAAAAGCATAAACTAAACTTATCATGCAGACCAGCATAGTAACCGCATAAAACGAATCTACGACACGGAGTAGACAAAGAAATTGCAACATGATCTGAAACAGAGAGGGCAAGGTTCGTACGGTGCAGCGGGAGCAGGACCACCAGCGTTGCCGTTGTCATCCATGTCGTTGATGAAGAGGTTGGCGAAGCTGGGGAAGAAGTCGTCGTCCGGGAAGTCGTTGCTACCAGCAGTCGCGCAAACACGCTCCCCAAAAACCTGATCGCCCCTCTCCCGTACAGGATCACAAGAGGCGGGGTTCCGGAGGCCTGCTATCCCTTCTCGCGGTGCACGCCGAAAGGAGGGATGAAGAAGACCTAGATGGCGGCGCAATATTCTGGAACGATGCGAAAGCATATGTTGGTGGTGACGGCTAGGGTTGACAGGGACCTCACGTATATATATGCGCGGCGGTGGAGAGACGTGGTCTAGACCCACGTCGGGTCCGAGTCGGTTACAGCCCATGATCCGACATCTCAGATCATGCCGTGTCTGTTAAGGACTCTCCGTTCCTGACCGGCAAAAATAAGCGCGTAGATATGAGCTCGGCTCGGCTCAATCCCGCAACCCGCGGCGCGTCGTGACGAGACGTGGCGTGGCGAGGCGAGCGAGGAGGAGGAGTGCGCGAGGGCCTCTTCTCTTCTCACTCTCTTACAAGTGCTAGAAAAGCTCACCTTATAAAGAGGTGTTGCTCTCCCTCCACTAGCAATGTGGGACTAAACTTTGGTCCCAACCACACCACACACATGGGCCATGAGAATTTCAGATTTTTAGGATGGGCTTTGGGCCAAAGGCCTTAGCAAAATCCAGCAATCCCCCACAAAGTCTCATTGGCACATCTCATTATTGCTTAGTTCCAAAACATTGTTTATATACCGGTCCTTGACGGAGACTGTTAAGTTGAACTTCCATCTAGAGATTTATGCTAAACTAGATCACAACTTGAATAGTGGACTATGCCTTGAACTACAAGTTTTCTGCGAGTCTAGTTTTACACAAATCCCTGACCGATACTAGGCTACCGCAAGGCTTCCCCGCGGGTGGAGCGTATACGTCATACTCCAAGGCCTTTCGTGAATTTATTAGAGAACACCCGATTCCCATAGACTGCGACGTTTACAGTCAAATTCATATAGGTGTGTTCCTCAGGAGATGTCCTGCAGGACAACATCTCTACCTACCCAAATAAGCCACTTGGAACACATTAACATAGGTATCAACCTGCCATGCAGATTACGAGAGTATTGCATCTTCGCGGAGTGGGATATCAAGTATAGGGATACTCTCCTTCTAGCTGTCCAACAGCTTGTCTCTCACTTCTACTTCACGGGATCTCCGATCACATAGAGTAGGTTACCACTATGGACAACTCATACGACGGGTCTCAAACCCATCTCCATCGATGCATTATCTATCACATTACGTGATAAACCCTTTGTGAAGGGGTCTGCCAAGTTTTTAGACGTTTGAATATAATCCAACGCAATAACTCCGGAGTTCTTCATTTTCTGACAGATTTCAATCTCCTCTTCACATGCCTTGAGGACTTCATATTATCCTTAGAACTGTTTATCTTTATGATCACAGTTTGATTATCACAGTTCATCAGGATAGCGGGTATTGGTTTTTCAACCACAGGTAGGTCCATCAAGAGCTGGCGAAGCCAATCTACTTCAACAGTAGCTTTGTCTAACGCTGTGAGTTCTGCTTCCATAGTTGACCTCGTTAAGATGGTCTGCTTGCAAGACTTCCAGGAAACAACACCACCACCAAGTGTAAAAACATAACCACTTGTGGCTTTAATCTCATCAGCATCAGATATCCAGTTTGAGTCACTATAACCCTCCAGTACCCTTGGGTACCCGATGTAGTGAACCCATAGCTCGCGGTGCCTTTCAAATAGTGCATAACTCTATCAAGCGCATTCCAATGATCATCTCCTGGTTTTGAAACAAACCTGCTTAGTTTGCTCACAGCAAACGAGATGTCAAGCCTCGTGGCACTCGCCAAGTACATAAGCGAGCCAATAATCTGAGAATATCTCAGTTGATCTCTAGCAATCCGTCGATTCTTTCGAAGCAACACACTAGCATCATAAGGAGTAGGAGAGGGCTTGTAGTTGCTATACCCAAAACGACTCAAAACCTTTTCCACATAGTGAGACTGGAGAAGTGTAATCCCACCATTCTCATCTCTCAGCAGCTTGATGTTTAGTATAACGTCAGCCACACCAAGGTCCTTCATCTCAAAATAGTGAGATAAGAAATCCTTAACTTCCTTGATTAAATCAAGGTTGGTTCCAAATATCAGTATGTCGTCGACATACAGACAGAGAATAACTCCTTCGCCCCCACCATGGCGATAGTATACACACTTGTCAGCTTCATTAACGACAAAACCTGCAGCAGTTAATGTTCTTTCGAACTTCTCATGCCACTGCTTAGGAGCTTGTTTAAGACCATATAAATACTTCAATAACTTGCACACCTTTCCTTCATGACCAGGTACTACATACCCATCGGGCTGATCCATGTAAATTTCCTCGTCCAACTCTCCATTGAGGAAAGCCGTCTTGACGTCCATTTGATGAACGAGAAGACCATGTGAGGCAGCCAACGACAGTAGCACTCGAATAGTGGTAAGTCTAGCCACAGGTGAGTAAGTATCAAAGAAGTCTTCACCTTCTTTCTGGGTATAACCCTTGGCCACATGCCGCGCCTTGTACTTTTCAATTGTACCATCAGGCCTAAGCTTTTTCTTGAACACCCACTTACATCCTACAGGTTTACACCCATAAGGACGATCGGTGATTTCCCAAGTTCCATTAGCTAAGATGGAATCCATCTTGCTATGGACAGCTTCGTTCCAGTAGTCAGCATCAGATGATGCATAAGCTTCTGAAAGGGTCTTGGGTGTGTCATCCACGAGGTACACAATGAAATCGTCACCAAAGGACTTTGTAGTCCTTCGTCTCTTACTCCGTATAGGAGTTTCATTGTCATCCTCCTCAGGATTCTCAACATGTTCCATCGCAATGGTGGGTTCAGGAATCATAGAAACTTCCTGAGTAGATAGATCAGGTATCTCCTGATTTAATGAGTTAGGCATATCCTTCATAGGAAATATGTTCTCAAAGAAAGTCGCATCATTCGACTCCATAATCGTACCAACATGCATGTCGGATACCTCAGACTTTATTATCAAAAATCTATAGCCAATGCTATGAAAAGCATAGCCCAGAAGAACACAATCCATGGTTTTTGGTCCAAGCTTGCGCTTCTTGGGAATTGGTATATTGACCTTCGCCAAACAACCCCAAGTATGTAGATAGGAGAGTTTCAGCCTTTTCCTTTCCCATTCCCCAAATGGAGTAATGATTTTATCCTTTGTGGGAACTCGGTTTAGGACATGACAAGCAGTCATTAGCGCCTCCCCCCACCATGCCTTGGAGAGACCCGATGTGTCTAACATGGCGTTAACCAGATCAGTTAGAGTTCGGTTCTTTCTTTCGGCCACCCCATTTGATTGAGGTGAATAGGGAGGCGTCCTCTCATGAATTATACCATGTTCCGCACAAAAAGAATCAAATTCATTGGAAAAATACTCTCCACCACGATCGGACCTAAGCCGTTTAATTTTCCGATCAAGTTGGTTCTTTGCTTCAGCTTTATAGTTTTTGAAAAAGTTTAAAGCCTCATCTTTCGATTTCAGAAGATACACATAACAATATCTAGTGGAGTCATCAATTAACGTCATGAAATATTTCTTTCCACCCTTTGTCAACATGCCATTCATCTCACAAAGATCAGAATGTATAAGCTCTAGTGGTGCCAAGTCTCTCGTCTCTGCAGTCTTGTGGGACTTGCGAGGTTGCTTAGCTTGCACACACACTTGGCACTTGGAGCCCTTGACAGTAGTGAATTTCGGAATTAAACTCATATTTGCTAGCCGCGTCATGCAACCGAAGTTAATATGACAAAGTCGCGAATGCCAAATATTGGACTCATTATCATGGCAAACATTATTAATAACTTTAGTGCAAATATCTGACAAAGATAAGCGGAACAAGCCTCCGCACTCATAGCCTTTTCCAACAAATTGTCCACACTTAGAAATAACAACTTTATTGGACTCGAAAACCAACTTAAAACCATCTCGACACAGACGGGAACCACTGACGAGATTTTTATTGATAGAGGGCACATGATGAACGTTCTTCAGACGCACGATCTTTCCCGAAGTAAACTTCAGATCGACCGTACCGATCCCTCGAACGGTAGCATGTGACCCGTTCCCCATCACCACGGGGGAAGTCCCTGTGACCTGATAAGAAGAAAACATAGAGGCATCAGCACAAACATGTACATTGGCACCGGTGTCAATTAACCAATCTGGAGAATGACAAACTGAAAAGATGGTAGGGAGAATACCGTACCCAGAATCTTTCATATCAGTATCACCAATGACCACATTAGCAGACTTGCCGCTCTTCTCATGTTCGCGCTCCTCATAGCGGTTAGGACATCTCGGAGCCTAGTGATTTGGATCACCGCAGACATGGCATAGTCCCTTCCCCTTCTTATGAGAGTTCTTCTTGAAGTTGGTAGATTGAAACGGCTTGTTCTTTGCAACAAACTTGCCTTTGCCCTGAGTTTTGTTCTTGTTGTTCTGGGGCTTGTTGAGATGGAAGTTCTTCTTCTGCACCACATGGGCACTAGAAGCTCCCTCAACCACTCGAGCACGTGTGTATTTTGCTCTCGCCTTTTCTTCAACATCAAGAGTCCCAATGAGATCCGAAACGAAAAACTCCTGTCTCTTGTGTTTCAGAGAAGTAGCAAAATTGTTCCATGACGGTGGAAGCTTGGCAATGATGCCTCCGGCCACAAACTTGTTCGGTAACACACACTTGAAGTACTCAAGTTCCTTCGCGAGCGACTGTATCTCATGAGCTTGTTGAACCACAGGGCGCTCATCAGTCATCTTGTAATCATAGAATTGCTCCATGACGAACAACTCGCTGCCAGCGTCCGAGGCTCCAAACTTGGCCTCAAGCGCAGCCCACATGTCCTTGCCGTTGTCAAACGACATATACGAATCCATAATGGAATCGTCAAGAATACTCAGAAGGGCAGCCTTAAAGAGGGTATCGATCTTCTCATAAGCCTCCTGCTGTGCAGGAGTAAGATCGCCCTCGGGCTTGCCCTTGGTGGCATCATAGCAGGACATGGTCTGAAACCAGTAGACTGCTCTCGTGCGCCACCTCTTATATTGCGCCCCCTTGAAGACGGGCGGCTTTAGATGCACAGCAAGACCACTTGGAGTAAATTGCCTATAATCAGGTTTTTGGATTGATGAATAGATAAGCAAGTTACTACAAAGTTTAATCCGAATAAACAGAAAGTAGATCACGACGACAAAAGCATAAACTAAACTTATCATGCAGACCAGCATAGTAACCGCATAAAACGAATCTACGACACGGAGTAGACAAAGAAATTGCAACATGATCTGAAACAGAGAGGGCAAGGTTTCGTACGGTGCAGCGGGAGCAGGACCACCAGCGTTGCCGTTGTCATCCATGTCGTTGATGAAGAGGTTGGCGAAGCTGGGGAAGAAGTCGTCGTCCGGGAAATCGTTGCTGCCAGCAGTCGCGCAAACGCGCTCCTCAAAAACCTGATCACCCCTCTCCCGTACAGGATCACAAGAGGCGGGGTTCCGGAGGCCTACTGTCCCTTCTCGCGGTGCACGCCGAAAGGAGGGATGAAGAAGACCTAGATGGCGGCACAATATTCTGGAACGATGCGAAACCATATGTTGGTGGTGACGGCTAGGGTTGACAGGGACCTCACGTATATATATGCGCGGCGGTGGAGAGACGTGGTCTAGACCCACGTCGGGTCCGAGTCGGTTACAGCCCATGATCCGACGTCTCAGATCGTGCCGTGTCTGTTAAGGACTCTCCGTTCCTGACCGGCAAAAATAAGCGCGTAGATATGAGCTCGGCTCGGCTCAATCCCGCAACCCGCGGCGCGTCGTGACGAGACGTGGCGTGGCGAGGCGAGCGAGGAGGAGGAGTGCGCGAGGGCCTCTTCTCTTCTCACTCTCTTACAAGTGCTAGAAAAGCTCACCTTATAAAGAGGTGTTGCTCTCCCTCCACTAGCAATGTGGGACTAAACTTTGGTCCCAACCACACCACACACATGGGCCATGAGAATTTCAGATTTTTAGGATGGGCTTTGGGCCAAAGGCCTTAGCAAAATCCAGCACTTGGTGCCCACATGCCTCCATCGTCGGCCAGCCAAGAAGAAGACAACTGCTCGACTGGTTTACCATCGTCCGATCGATCACTTTGACTGTCGTGATTGACCATTTAGCCGATCAACTATTAACTTTTCAAAAAATGGAAATAGCAATAAATCAAGAAAATGGCGAACAAAAAGATGTTCATTGATTTTGAAAAATGTTCACAAACTTCAAATAAAGTTCACGAAT
Source organism: Hordeum marinum (assembly GCA_022496015.1). Classification (NCBI taxonomy): domain Eukaryota; kingdom Viridiplantae; phylum Streptophyta; class Magnoliopsida; order Poales; family Poaceae; genus Hordeum; species Hordeum marinum. Next base: position 209,727,646 of record CM039672.1, on the reverse strand, counting down.
TTGAAAAAAAGTTCAACAACTTTGGGAAAATCTTCACATTTTTTATCAATTTTGAAGAAAAGTTCGTCAAATTTGAGAAAAAAATCATCGATTTTGAAAAAAAAATCATCGAAACTAGGGAAAGAATCATCAAAATTGTAAATTTTGCATTTATTTTTAATAAGCTTACATTTTTTTTGAAAAAAACATGGATTTTGGAAAAGGGGTAATCAATTTGTCGGATTTCGGGCTCCGCAAAACCCTTAAGATCCGAATACAGGGGCGTGTGTGGAAAAACCCTGGAGCCTCGCCCAACCTAGCTCGCTACTCGATGGACACAACAAGGAACTCGCACGATGACGAGGAAGAAGATGAACATGACAGTTTACCCAGGTTCAGGCTGTTGCGAAGCGTAATACCCTACTCCTACTTTGGTGGATTGCCTCTCAAGGAGGTGGTGTGTATGAACTATTACAGTGTTTTAGAGCCTCATGAGGGCTGCCTTTGAGGTGTTCGAGTCCCTCTACAACTCAGTGATGGATGAGTGGTGGAATGGATTCGGGGGTCTGGGGTGTCCTTCTCTATGGTGCAACCTACCCCCTATATATAGAGATGGCTCGGGTCCTCTTCCCTTATCGCAATGGTGGGAAGGGATCCCACAATGACCAAATTTGAAGGGGGGCAGGAGTACGTGCTCGCCCTGCCCAAAGGCGTTCTTCGCCTGCAAAGTAGTTGCCGACGGTGCAGGGGTGGGCTCAGCGATGACATCCGCCCTGCGGGGCGGGTGGTTGCGGTCTTGTCACACCAGAATGGAAACTTTTGGGGGTGCTTCGGGAACCCGCATACGTCCCTGCTGCCTTTGCACCAAAGGGGAAACTGCGCTGTCTGGAGCGCTGGGGCTCGCCTGTCCTTCCTTGCGTCACCCTTGACTCCCAAGGGCGGGCCTTGCATAGAGATCTGCGCCGCTCCGGAGGGGGCCTGAGGAGGCCCATCCCTTTCCGGTCTTGACGTTGTTCCTCCTCGTGAGCCTAGGGCCCTCACGAGGGCCTTGTCTTGAGTGGGGCTACGCCCGACTGTGCTTGGTCGATGAAGTGGGCCATGGCCTGGGCCGTAGGCAGGCAGGTCTGGGTACCCCGTTCCTAGAATGCCGACAAATTTTGACAAAAAGCTCACGGGTTTGAAAAAAGAAAGAAAGAATGGACATACAAAAAAGAATGAAGGGAAAAAAGAGGGAAAAAAATTGTGATCATACTAGGTGAGGTGTCTCGGTTGATTAGTGTGGTTTACACTAAACCCGCTTCGAATCCCACCTCACATACGTCTTGTGTAGTTAAAAATAGAAAAAATATGAATATGGGTCAGCTTAGCATAGAGCGGGGGTGTTCGTCTATTTGTGATAACTAAATAAGTGGACATTGTGGACGCCATATAGGATTTGCTGCCGACATAACATGTCCCATTATAAATGGCCAGCCATAGGCCAAGTTGTGACGAGCACATTTAATGGTGGCCCATGGCCCGACCCATTTGGCCAGGTGAGGTGTATTCGTTGGTTATCGCGGCTTACAATGAACCTCGCATCCCGGGTTCGAATCCCACCTCATGCATGTTTTTTTGCAGTTAACAAACAGAAAAAAGTGAATATAGATTGGTCCAACATGAAACAGGGGGTGTGCGACCGTCTGAATGAACCTGGTAAACGTGCGCCGTATAGGATTTGCCCTTGACACAATAGCTAGTAGGTCCCTTCATAAACAGGCAATCATAGGTCAAGTTGTGTGAGGCACATTTGGTGGTGGGCCATGGCCCGACCCATTTGTGGCCAGCCGAGGTGTCTCGGTTGGTTATCGCGGCTTACACTGAACTCCACATCACGGGTTCAAATCCCACCTTGAGTGCGTATTTTGCAATTTCAAAACAACGGAAGGGTGAATATGGGTCGGTCTAGCCTGGAGCAGGGTATGTGTGCCCCGTTTGCGGGAACTGGATAAATGGGTGCCCTATAGGATTTGTCGTCGACATGGCAGGCCCCATCATCAAATGGACGTCATAGGCCGAGCCGTGCAAGGTACATTTAGTGGTGGGTCGTAGCCCAACCCATTTCGTCAGGTGAGGTGTCTCAGTTGGTTATCACGCCTTACATTGAACCTCACATCATGGGTTCGAATCCCACCTTATGCAAGGTTTTTGCAACTTAAAAACAAAAAAAGTGAATATGGGGTTAACCCTGCGTGGAGCAGGCGGTGTGCGTCTGGGAACGCAATAAACATCGAAATCATTAATTGAGAAATACTTTTTTTTCAAAGGTCACTCTAACCTTCTTGGGTTACGACAAGTGACGCACTACATGTGTGCCACTTGTCGCAACCTGGGAGTTTTTCCTTTTCTCGTAGATTCATATTTTTAAAACGTTTTATGATGTGGAGGATCCCATGAACTCCACCATGGACCCTTCTCTAACACCGCAAGCCACAAGACGACCCATGACGAGTGCACGTGCACGCGCCATCGAAGACGAGGTAACATCCCTCCTTGCACAACCTACGTGTGACGCACTCGAGACATGGTCGCTACCTTAGACGGAAGTGCTCTGTGTACTCAGGTACTCGGGAGAGGGACATCAAGATCGAAAGGACAAGCAAGGGCCCGAGGACAAGCTATAGCCCCCGGACAACCGACCGGCCTCGGACGACCGACGCCATGAGATCAGCCCAGCACGCAGGCCAACCGGACTCCCCAGTGCATGGACGCCCGACGCCGCCTGGACGACCAACAAGCCCAGCTCATGGACGTCCGTGCCATCCCGAAAATCTGAATGCCAAGCACCCACTCCGAAACGTTGGAAGTCTGGAGCCTCCGGACGATCGAGGCCTGAACATCCGACCGCGTCCGGACATCTGGCCAGGCCGCACCCGCACCAAATCCTCGGACTTCCGGCCTCTTCCGGACGTCCGGACCGTCCTGAGCCATCGGACGTCTGACCCCGTCCGGACCCTGTCTGCACACAAGCCCACGAGTTTTGGCCCGTGTACCCCTCTACCTCGTCTTAGACTATATAAACCTCACCCCTCCTCTTTCTAGGTTAGCTAATGTTTTCTCTTGAGCTTAGCTCCATCATTTGCTTCTTCTAGGGAGTTTGTCCTCCTTTGGGAGTAGATCCAAGTGATGCCAAGGCCCCTCTAGAGGGAAGATCCCCGTGGATTCAAGGTCCCTCCTCTGGAGTGGGAGATCGCGTACCACTACTTGTATCGTTGGTTGATTTGGGATCTTATACCTCTTGTGATGTTATGGACCTAGTTGATGTGTGATTGAGTTTGCTCTTGAGTGTTTCCTCTCGTTCTTCCCCGTGTTCTTCATGTTTTCACCCTCCAATTCGTGAAATATCGACTACCATGGGTCTTGCCCCGTATCATATGGTATCATGAGCCACGTTGATCATGAATTTGGAGTCTCCCCACCGTTTGCTAGCCTAATTTTGCTTTGATTCGTCCTAATTTCGAAAATTCCCACAAAAATAGCCCTACCCAAAATTTCATGGATTTGTTGGTTTTGATGAGATTTTGTTGATTTGGGTCCGTGGATTTCATAGAGGACAAGTGGTTCTATCATTCCCCCATCATCCCCATCATTTCCATCCACCAAATCGCCTCAATTTTGCCCGAAATTTTTCTTTTGGTCCGAGTTCATCAGGTGAAACCCGCAGGCTCTGGACGGCCGATAGCCGTCGGACGTCTGGACCCCGGACGACTGACCGCGACCGGATGACCGAGCAAGTTTGTCGAAACTGCATTTTTTCCCAAAAAAATTTGGTTTTCTTCCGCCATTTCTTCCGCAACCTAGTTGCATTTGAGATCTTAAGCCGCGAGCCTCGCCACTTCCTAAGGTGTTTCGGCTAATTAGGAGTGATTCTTCATCGACATCGCCGCTCATCATCACCCGGATCGTCACCAACCAACTCTTCATTGACACTATACTGTAATCAAGGACGGTAACCGCGATGACACTCTTGACTTATACCGTTGCCGTTGCATTGTTACCCCTAGCCTATTTGCGTTACTTGCCTATCAAGACTAGCCATTGAGTACTGTCGGGCCACGCTACTTGTGCACATTAGTGATACTTACTCCGCATAGCTACAATTTCATGCATATACATCTCGGTATCATTTGTTGTGTTACAAAGTACCCGCATACATAATTGCTATCTTGGTGTGCACGTCCCGCATATCATTGCTAAAGTAAATAAAGTGAACCATTTAAGCAAGGAAAAAAGAGTAGTAGCATCGCCAAATTTGCATCTCATACTTGATCATCTTGGATCACTTTAGCGAGTGACTCATGCCATATACATACATAGCAAGTCGGGAATAGGAAGACGACGCATTTTGTTTCTTATAGGTTGTGCACAAGTTCGTATCACGCCCATTTGAGCAATCGTGCTAGCGTCTCTCTAGTGTTGTCGAACACGAGCGTTTTCCGTGGATTCCACATTTTGGGCTCATTTCTTGGTTGCACAACCCCACTTTTATGTTCGTGTGTGTGCTTCTGAGTTCACTCATTGCTATTGATTCACATTGTCTTACTTGCGAATTTTTGAATCTGTTTCAACTTTATTGCATCATATTTTTGAATTTCTTGAAAATTTGTGCCACCATGCTAACCAAGCTACTCCATAAGCATTACTTGTATAGGTGTGAGAAGGGCAAACTCGGTACCAATTCTACTATTTCCATGACTTCACATTGAGTGATTGATCCTCACTTCAACCATCGGAACGGTATTTGGTATTGCGTTTTCTCATTCTTCCACTTATATCGACTTGAGTACCATGGATAGGAACACTATGACGAAATCGGCATTCGAGGAGCACGACGATGACGCGAACAACTACGTCACCAAACTACAAGTCTTTGCCGCACAAAAGGGAATGCGCCAAGCACATGATGTCATCACGGACCGCATCGAGCACCTCACCACCAATATACGCGAATCCGAGGAGCGAACAAGGGACTTCATGACAACCCAAATGGACGAACTCCACGCCTTGATGGTGAACTGCGCATCATCCACTTCTACCTCAACTCGACGGTGCACCGCAAGTCGACACTCCTCCGAGGATTCCTTCGGAGAGAGTCCTCCTCCTAGAGCTCCACCACAACAACATGATGCACGTCGCCTATCTCAAGACTCAAGCAATACTTTCCATGGCGACGAGCCTCAAGGAGGACATCACGAGCATGACCACCGTCACCAACAAGAGCAAGACGCATACGAGCAATAAGGCCTACGTCATCGCCGTGAGGAACACCGATGCCGTGAAGAGCAAGCAAATGAGGCACAACGCGCGCTTCACGAATCAATCCATGCCTTACAAGAACGCAACCGACTAGCTCACGAGGAACAAGAAGCTCTACGTCGAGAACGCCAAGAGGAAGTCACACGTCACGAGGAGCACGAAGAACGCCAACAACGAATGCGACAAAGATGTCAACAACATCCAAGGAAAGAGGGGCAACACATTGATGAGCTTGCTTCGAGGCAACAGCAATATCAACATGAGAACGACGCCCTCCACGACAAGACGCGCGACCTCAAACAAATCTTGTTGCCCATGTGGATGATAAAGCTCCACAGCAAGGCCAACTTCAACAACACAACCATGCTCCTCCACGACAAGGATACCGCAATCACAACAACAATGAAGAAAATCGCTTTGGCAAGCTCAAGTTCAATATGCCTAAGTTATCCGGAAGCAACGATCCCGAAGACTATCTCTGGGCACTCAAGATTGACAAAATATTCCGGTTGCACAACTATGAAGAGGACAAGAGGATTGCCATGGCCTCCCTCGAGTTCCAAGATTACGTGCTTATTTCGTGGGAACAAGTGATTGAGCGAAGAAGAGAAAGATGTGACCCTCCAATCACCACTTGGGAACAAATGAAATATCTCATGAGAGCTCGATTCATCCCAACACACTATAATCATGATCTATTCAAGAAGCTACAACTACTGAAGCAAGGCACCAAGTCGGTGGAAGAGTACTACCAAGAGATGGAGATAGCCATGATAAGAGACAATGTGAAGGAGGAGGATGAGGAAACTATGGCTTGTTTCTTGAATGGTCTCAATTACCAAGTCAAGAAAATTGCGGATTTCCAACCCTACTCCAACTTGCTTGAGCTAGTGCATCAAGTCACCAAGGCGGAACGTCAAGTTCAAGAGGACTAAAAGTAATCCAAGACCTCCTACAAGACCTATGGTGCAACTACCCAAGCTTCTCCAACTACGATATCTTCTACGAGAACCTCCATGACAAAAGATAACAAGTCAAGCTACAAGGACAAGTCGACTTCATCACCTCGCAACGCTCCTACAAGCAAGACAAGAGTGTCATCCTCTACACCAACACTGGATGACGTGAAAACAAGCTCCATCAAGTGTTTGATGTGCCAAGGCCGAGGACACAAGATGTATGAGTGTCCCACAAGGCGGACTATGATCCTTCAAGATGACGGTTCCTATGACTCCATGAGTGAAGATGAGATGTAAGCCTTGGAACGAGTGTCTATGCACTGCCAAGTCAATGAAGATGAAGACTCTCAAATCTTTTATGAAAATGACCCAAGCCCCGCTCTCGTTGTCTCAAAGGTTTTGACTCCACAACAACAACAAGATGAGGACTAACATTGCCACATCTTCCACACGAAAGCCGATATCCAAGGGAGATTCGTCAAGGTCATCATCGACCGAGGAAGTTGCCATAATTTGGCAAGTGAGGAACATTTTTCAAAGTTGCACTTGGTCAAGAAAAATCACCCTCACCCCTAAAAGGTCCAATGGCTAAGTGACTTCGGAACAATACAAGTCGACCACACCGTGCAAGTTTCTTTCAAGATCAGAGCTTATGAAGACACCATGGAGTGTGATGTGGTGCCCATGTCCGTTTGCCCCCTACTCCTTGGGATACCTTGGTAATTCGACTGTGGGGCCATACACAACGGGCGCACAAATCAATATAGCTTGAAGATGAAGGGCGCCGAATATGTGCTTCGCCCTATGTCTCCAATTCAAGTGATCACCGACAAGAAAGCTTTGTCCCAATGTGGAGAGAAAAGTGAGAATGTGATCCACCTCAAAGCGAGTGAGCGCCACAAGCCAAACTTGAGTGACTCCACGATGAGGGACATGAGTGATCTAGTACTATTTACCACCAAAAGAGATTGGGGGAATGAATTTCAAGATGTTTTCCCCGATGAGCTACCTTCGGGACTACCACCAAAGCAAGGGATTGAATACCGCATCGACCTCATCCCCGGCGCACAGCTTCCCACGGGATCACTAGAAGTGTATGCCTAGAGGGGGGGTGAATAGACTACTAGCAGGAATTTAACATCTACACAAGGTGCAAATATAAGTGTTGGCAGCTTTTAGCATATATAGCAAGTCTAGCACACCCTCCATGTCGTGGTTTTGACACGACAGATATCCGAAGACTTAGGTTCGAGGCCATTGCTATGGCGGTGGACTCAAAGGGGTTGATCGGGACGAAAGACATGGGTTTACCCAGGTTCGGCCCCTCGGAAAGAGGTAAAAGCCTACGTCTTGCTTTGTGTTGTATTGATGGTGTATCGATTACAAGGGAGCGGATTCGCTTGACCTAGCTATCGATCGATTGGTTTCTGTCCTAAACCGCCCCAGGGACTTTCCTTTATATATGAGGTCGAGGCCCTGGGGTTAAAAGAGTCCCAAACCAACTCATACAAGGTATCTGGCCCTGTCTCTAATCCGCCTTGCCTTCTAGGACAAGCCATCTCCGGGCGGCTTACACGCCCGGGTCTCGCGCCATCTTCCGTCTCTGGGCCTTCATCTTGGCCTGTCTGGTAAGCCGCCATGCGGCCTGGCCTTTAATATTCAAGACCACCTTAAGGGTCTTGATTATGAGCTGCCAGGGATGAGCCGACCCCTCCTGGGAGGGTCTCGCCATGGGGTTATATCCCCAACATTAGTCCCCAGATTGATTTGAATCTGTTCGTGTCAATCTTCAAACTCACTTGGCGGCGAGTGTTATGTCTTCTTTACCTGAAAGAGAAAATCTCATAACCCGCCATGGATGATGTCATCTCGGATTTGTCAAAAAGATTCCGTGACGTTGCAACAGATCGTCTCATTAAACGGTTGGACCAAAAATCAAGGCATCTCCTTCGGTCGGTCATCATGATGCCTCCTCGATTCTCGTGCGCACTGTTGGTGTCCCACATCATAAATAGGGAAACGAGGGGTATCATTCCTTTCACTTCCTCCTGTCGTTGTCCATCTTCTTCTTTCTCCTCTGGCGCTCGCACCACCGAAGCTCCGCCATCATCGCCAGACTTCTCCGTCTTCATCAACACAGGCCGCTGCATCAACCTAACCTGACCAGATTACGTTGGCGTTTAGCCACCGCTTCGGCACCTTTCAGGTTCTTTCCTTTCCCTTCTAGTAGATCTGCATTAACTCACCAGAGTTCTTACATGTTTGCCACTGCTCATCGAAGCACCCACCGTAGATCAGTAAAGAGAGCATCCTTGCAATCCCGAAACACTAGACATCCCGTGCGGTGCTCCGCTTAATACACATCCCCCTATTCATTGTAGATCAATCTTGAATAGAATCCGAACATGAACTGTCTGTTCTTCTACTGATGTTTTTAGGTTTAGAATATATTTTATTTTATCTTCGCCTGTAGATCTTATAGATGTAGTTATAATGGGCGAAACCTGTTTGTCCATACTTAGCAACATTTCCAATGTTACCTTGTCTGTTTAACCCGCCATTATGTTGCTGACTCTCTGACAAAATATGATGGTGTCTTAGAATTTAACCATGATGTGTCCATACATCATTGTTGCTTTATCCATAGCCATCTTAAACACGTAGCATTTCTAACCCGCCACACTTTGTATTTTTCCATAGTTTCAACCCGCCATCATGTCGAAAGCCCCTCCATCTTGTGACTGGGTTGGTTCTGGAATCACCGAATCTTTTCTTAATGACCTCGAGGAGATGGGTGCTCTGCCGGCTCAGAATGTCATTCAACGGCGGGTTCAAGGGGCCGAGATCAAACCCAACCCTCAGGAAGGTGAAGTGGTCATATTTGATGATCACCTCTTCCGAGGTTTTAGCCCACCCAGGTCAAAGTGTTTCTGATGTCCTTCACTGTTTCAAAATCCATCCACAAGACACAGGCCCCAATTTCGTCACCAACATGTGCCAGTTCCAAGCCTTATGTGAAGCATATCTGCAAGAAGAGCCGTCTATTGACCTCTTCTGTGACTTCTTCTACATCAACCGCCAAACTGAAGTGGCGGCTGGAACGAGTTTGGAGCTTGGAGGCGTCTCTATCCAGAGGCGGAGAGATATGCCCAATCCAGCGGCCACCTTCCCAATTCACCCCAAGGACTGGAACAAAACTTGGTTCTACTGCGAGGATACTTCCCCAGAAGGAGAGAAACCGTTGCCGGGTTACTGCCCTACCCGGCTTTGCACCTCCATCGAGCTTCCGGATCGTATGCCTATCACATAGTGAGTGAAGTATGCTCCGGCCTTCACAAAAATCAGAGCCTTAATGGCTAACGGCTTGATGGGTGTTGACATAACCCGTTGCTGGGTCACTTGGACGATCTTGTAGCTGAGCCGGCATGATAAGCTCATGTTTGAATATACATGTGTGTTGGATGACCCTCTTCGTTTCAACACCACCCTTCTGACGGAGCAAGATCTCAACTCTGTCGTCAAATCACTTCTAGGCGAACCTCAAGATGTTTGCAACAAAACCGGGTTAAACCCTTTCTATGTCAAGAACCGGTCTCTAGATGTAAAAATCATTTCCAGTAAATTGCTTGTTTTGTCTTAAACTGCTGCCTTTCTCCTTTAACCTTCTGGCGGCTTATGTATTGGCCAACTCTAATTTCTGGAAAAAGAAGTACACCCCTTCCATGAAGAAGAAGGCGGGTAAAACCCAAGAAGAAAACCTCTGCCCAAGAGCTACTCGAGCTTGAAGACTCGGAGGTAGAACTTGACTCGCTTGGCCGTCTCTTTATGCAACTTATTGATGATGACTGTTCATAGGAAGAAGCATAGACAAGCCATGCCGACACCCTTGAGGTAACTTATATTTCCTCCGACTCAGAGATCTCGCCATGAGAAAAAATACGGCAGATCATTCGGAAAGTTCCATTTTCACATCCTCCTGCTTACTTGGATCCCAACTTTCTTTTGAAAAAGCAACAACATGACTCCAGGAGTCAGTCCTGGAGCACCGGCTCTGAAGACCTCTTGGCCGGCTTGCCAAATTCTCCGGCTCCTCGAAAACGTCGTGCTGAGGTATTCCTTTGACCGACTTCAATGTCCATATACCGTTTTGCATTGTAACTTACTTTATTTTTACTATCTTAACCTTTCAGGAAACGCCCCCTTCATTTAGCGACTCAACCGCGTCCAAGTTGCCTACTCTTAAAATTAACCCAGAGTATGTACCTTTATACTCCACAGCATATGCTAACACCCTTGTCCTTCTGTTGTATAACAATCTTTTTGCTCCCAGTCAACCACCACTCCTACTATTCAAGAGCCGGAGACTCCCAAGCCAAACTCTCCTGTATCTCATGTTGAGCCCTCTGAAGCCGGAAAAGATGCTCCTAAAGACGCTCTTCAATTTTCTGAGCCGGCTGACCGTGACATGGCTGCTCCTGAAAGCCCTCCAAAGGCTGAGCCTAAGCCGCCCAGCCCTTCACTAGCCGCCAAAGATATGACTCCTCCAAAAGTTACCATCACTGGGATGGGTTATAACTCTCTTGCTCCTAATGTGTTAACAAAACATACCAGTAGGGACGAGACACCCTCACCAGAGAAGATTGATTTTGTGTCCCCTAACCTGGAGAAGCTGTCTGTAGACGAGTTACACACTAGTTATCTGAACCACTTATCCGCAAGCCGTAACATGGATTTCAAGCTTGTTGGGCCGATGAATAAGAAATACGAGGTACTCCTACTATCTTGCCTTTCCTTATATCCTTCTATAGCGCCCAAGATCTGGTTTAGTATTGTAAATAGTAGACCGGGTCTTCCAACTTTCAATATATTGCAAGTAGCTTGGCCTGTAGCTCCCAAGTGACGGGTTAATATAGATAATAAGCTGGTACTTCCTTGGAAATAAGATCCAAGTGTAGCCCCCAAGCCCGGGTCAGTATGTCAATGATAAGCCGGAGCTTTATTGCTTAGAAGCGCCAAGTCTGGGTTATCGAGCGAATGATGAGCCGGAATTCCATTACTTAGAAGCGTCAATCGTAGCCCCAAGTGTTGGTTTATCTTCTTGAAGATGACTCGGGGCTTTCTAGCATTGTAGAATTTGAGAAAAATGACAAACATGAGCCCCCAAATGTCAAGTATATTGCTTGCAATCTGCTTGAGACTTGTAATATTATTGCTCCCGCACTCCTGACTACTAATGTATCTCCTTGGCGACTTAGAATTTATGAAGATTATTTGCACTATGTAGGAGGCTTTGAATACGGCCGAGTCTAACCTGCCCGGCCTTAAAGAGACTGTTGCCTCACAACAAGATGCTCGTACTGAGGCGGAAGAGAAGTGGCGGGTCTTTGTCGTAGAACTTGAGAAAGCACAAATGGACCTTGCTGCTTTTACGAAAGACGTCGAGTCGGAGCAAGCCGCCATGAAGAAGCTGTTGGAAATATGCCCTAGAGGCAATAATAAATTAGTTATTATCATATTTCCTTGTTCATGATAATCGTTTATTATCCATGCTATAATTGTATTGATCGGAGACTTAAATGCATGTGTGGATACATAGACAAAACCATGTCCCTAGTATGCCTCTAATAGACTAGCTCGTTGATCAAAAGATGGTTAAGGTTTCCTAGCCATGGACATGAGATGTCATTTGATAACGGGGTCACATCATTAGGAGAATGATGTGATGGATAAGACCCAAACTACAAACATAGCATATGATCATGTCAGTTTATTGCTACTGTTTTCTGCATGTCAAGTATATGTTCCTATGACCATGAGATCATGCAACTCACGGATATCGGAAAAGTGCCTTGTGTGTATCAAACGTTGCAACGTAACTGGGTGACTATAAAGGTGCTCTATAGGTATCTCCGATGGTGTCTATTGAGTTGGCATGGATCGAGACTGGGATTTGTTACTCCGTGTGACGGAGAGGTATCTCAGGGCCCACTCGGTAATACAACATCACAATGAGCCTTGCAAGCAATGTGACTAATTCTTAGTTGCGGGATCTTGTATTACGGAACGAGTAAAGAGACTTGCCAGTAACGAGGTTGAACTAGGTATGGAGATACCGGCGATCGAATCTCGGGCAAGTAGCATACCGAAGAACAAAGGGAACATCGTACGGGATTAACTGAATCCTTGACATAGAGGTTTGACCGATAAAGATCTTTGTAGAATATGTAGGAACCAATGTGGACGTCCAGGTCCCGCCATTGTTTAATGACCGTAGAGGTGTCTCGGTCATGTCTACATAGTTCTCGAACCCGCAGGGTCTGCACACTTAAGGTTCGGTGACGTTTCGGTAGTGTAGAGTTATGTATGGTGGTGACCGAAGTTTGTTCGGAGTCCCGAATGAGATCCCGGACATCACGAGGAGCTCCGGAATGGTCCGGAGGTAAATATTCATATATAGGAAGTCCCAGTTTGGTTTCCGGAAAAGTTTCGGGCTCATCGGTAGTGTACCGGGAGTGCGGGTAGTGTACCGGGAGGCCTCCGGGAGGGGTATTTCGACCCCAAGAGGTCCATGGGCTGTGGGAGAATAATAACCATCCCTTATTGGGCTGGGAAATCAGCCACAAAGGCCCATGGCGCAGGAGAGAAAGTCCTAAAGCAAAAAGTGGAAAATCAGCCAATAGGAGGCAATCCTACTCCAACTAGGATTTGAGGTGAAGTAGGATTGCTTCCCACCTCCTATTTCGGCCGACCCAAAGTCCTTGGCTGCCTCTCCTCTCCTCTCCTCCTATATATACTAGTGGATTGGGTGGTTTTTGGACAGAATTTCCGGCCACGTGCTACCCGTTCCACCGGTGCATAGTTTCTCCTCTAGATCGTAGTTCCGCAGTGCTTAGGCGAAGCCCTGCCGGAATTGCTCCACCACCATCACCGGAGCACCGTCACGCTGCCGGTGAACTCTCTCTCCTCTCCACCTCCTCTTGCTGGATCAAGACGGTGGAGATCGTCATCAAGCTGCACGTGTGCTGAACGCGGAGGTGTCGTCCGTTCGGCGCTAGATCGGAAGAACCGTGATCGAGATCGCGAGACGGTTCGTGATGAGTTCGCGGGACAGATCATGATCAAGATCGTGAGACGGACCATGATGAGATCGTGGGACGGATCATGATGGGATCGCGGGACGGATCGTGATGAGATCGCGGGACGCTCGACGATTTGGATCGCGAAGATGTTCGACTACACCAACCGCGTTTCTTAACGCTTCCCACTTAGCGATCTACAAGGGTACGTAGATCCACTCTCCCTCTCGTAGATGCTCATCACCATGGATAGGTTTGCGTGTGCGTAGGAAATTTTTTGTTTCCCATGCGACATTCCCCAACAGTGGCATCATGAGCTAGGTTGATGGTTCGATGAGATCTCGAGTAGAACACAAAAGGTTTGTGGGCGTTGATGCTTAGATTGCTTCCTCCCTTGGTCGGATTTTGGTTCAGCGGGATTGTAAGATGAAGCGGCCCGGACCGACATTACTCGTACGCTTACGAGAGACCGGTTCCCTCGACGCAACTTGTTGCTTAGATGGCTTGCGGGTGATAGTTTCTCTTACTTTAGTTGGATCGGATCCGACAAAGGCGGTCCTTGAGAAGGTTGAAAAGCAATCTATGTATCACCATTGTGGTTTATGCGTAGGTGAGAATCGTTCTTGTTAGATACCCGTAGCAGCCACGTAAAACTTGCAACAACAATTAGAGGACGTCTAACATGTTTTTGCAGGGTATGTGTGATATGATATGGCCAATTACATGATGTGATATATGTGATGTATGAGATGATCATGTGATGTATAGATTATCACGACTTTCATGTCGATGAGTACGGCAACCGGCAGGAACCATAGGGTTGTCTTTAATTATTGTATGACCTGCGTGTCAATCATTAAGTGCTATGTAATGCTTTACTTTATCGCTACGGTAGCAATAGTAGTAGAAGCATGCAGGGCGTGACAACCCCGATGACGGCACGTTGATGGAGATCAAGATGATGGAGATCATGGTGTCATGCCGGTGACGATGAAGATCATGCCGGTGCTTTCAAGATGGAGATCTAAAGCACGAGTTCATGTCCATATCATGTCACTTATGATTTGCATGTGATGTTAATCCTTTTATGCACCTTGTTTTGCTTAGGACGACGGTAGCATTATAAGGTGATCCCTCACTTAATTTCAAGATAAATTGTGTTCTCCCCGAGTGTGCACCGTTGCGAAAGTTCGTCGTGTTGAGACACCACGTGATGATCGGGTGTGATAGACTCTACGTTCACATACAACGGGTGCAAGCCAGATTTGCACGTGCAGAACACTCGGGTTAAACTTGACGAGCCTAGCATGTACAGACATGGCCTCAGAACACAAGAGACCGAAAGGTCGAACATGAGTCATATAGTAGATATGATCAACATGATGATGTTCACCATTGTAGCCACCTCAACTCACGTGATGATCGGACTTGAGTTGGTGAATTTGGATCATGTATCACTCGAATGATCGGAGGGATGTCAATTTGAGTGGGAGTTCTTAACTAATATGATTAATTGAACTCATTATCATGAACATAGTCAATAGTGTCTTTGCAAATTATGTTGTAGATTACTAGCTCACGCTGTAGCTCACTTGTTTTTATATGTTCCTAGAGAAATAGAGTTGAAAGATGATGGTAGCAATATTGCGGACTAGGTCCGTGATCTGAGGATTGTCCTCGTTGCTGCACAAAAGGCTTATGTCCTTAATGCACCGCACAGTGCGCCACCCCCTCTAGCGTCGTCTGTAGATGTTGTGAACATCTGACGGGCACGTTCTGATGACTACTTGATAGTTTAGTGCGTCATGCATTACGGCTTAGAATTGAGGCTCCGAAACGTTTTGAACGTCACGGAACATATGAGATGTTCTAAGAGCTGAGATTGTGATCTCAGGCTCGTGCCCGTGTTGCGAGATATGAGATCTCTAACAAGATTATTTGCCTATAAGATGAAAGAGAATAGCTCAATCGTTGAGCATGTGCTCAGATTGTCTGGGTGCTACAATCGCTTGAATCGAGTGGGAGTTGATGTTCCAGATAAGATAGTGATTGCTATAGTTCTCGAAGTCACTGTCACTAAGCTACTAGAACTTGGTGATGAACTATAAAATGCCAGGGATAGTAATATTGATCCCTGAGTTGTTTGCAATGTTTTGACACCACGAAGGTAGAAATCAAGAAGGAGCATCAAGTGTTGATGGTTAGTAAAACCACTAGTTTCGAGAAGGGCAAGAGCAAGGAGGGAAACTTCATGGATAGCAAGTCAGTTGCTGCTCCAGTGAAGCAACCCAAAGTTGAACTCAAACCCGAGACTAAGTGCTTCTGTTATGAGGTGAGCGGTCGCTGAAGCGGAACAACCCTAGTTACTTGGTAGATAAGAAGGCTGGCAACATCGACATAAGTCTATTTGATATACGAGTTATTGATGTGTACCTTGCTAGTACTCCTAGTAGGACCTGGGTATTGGATACCGGTTCGGTTGCTAAATGTTAGTAACTCGAAATAAAAGCTATAGAATAAATGGAGAACTAGCTAAGGGTGAGGTGACGATATGTGTTGGAAGTGTTTCCAAGGTTGATGTGATCAACATCGCACGCTCTCTCTACCTTCAGGATTAGTGACGAACCTGAATAAATGTTATTTGGTGTTTTGCGTTGAGCATGGACATGATTAGATCATGTTTGTTGCAATACGGTTATTCATTTGAATTAGAGAATAATGGTTATTCTGTTTGCATGAATAATACCTTCAATGGTCATGCACCCAGTGAGATTGGTTTGTTGAAATCTTGATTGTAGTAATACACATGTCCATAACATTGATGTCAAAAGATACAAAGTTAATAATGATAGTACCACATATTTGTGGCACTGCCACAGAATGTCATATTGGTATAAAGCGCATGAAGAAACTCCATGCTGATGGATCTTTAGACTCATTCATTTTCGAATCGGTTGAGCATGCGAACCATGCCTCTTGGGCAAGATGACTAAAGGACCCCGTTGGATGGAGCGGGCAAGTGATTCATTGGAAATGATACATGTTGATGTATGCAATCCAGTGAGTCTTGTAGCGTGCAGTGGATATCGTTATTTTCTTACCTTCACTGATGATTTGAGTAAATATAGTGTATATTTACTTAATGAAACACAAGTCTGAATCATTTGAAAGGATCAAGCAAATTCAGAGTGAAGTTTAAGATCATCGTGACAAGAAGATAAAAATAACTGCGATATGATCGTGGAGGTGAATATCTGAGTTACGAGTTTGGCATACAACGTAAGACAATGTGAAATTTGTTTCACAACTAATGCCACCTGGAACACCATAGTGTGATGGTGTGTCCGAACATCATAGTCATGCTCTATTGATATAGTGCATACTGTGATGTCTCTTATCGTTTTACGACTATAATTTTTGGGGTTATGCATTAGAGACAACTACATTCACTTTAAATAGGGCATCATCTAAATCCGTTGAGATGACACCGTGTGAATTATGGTTTGATAGAAACCTAAGCTGTCATTTCTTAATATTTGGGGCTGTGACACTTGTGTGGAAAATGTTTTCACCTAATGAGGTCGAACCCAAGGCGGACAAATGCATCTTCATAGAATACCCTAAGATCAGTTGGGTGAACCTTCAATCTCAGATCCTAGTGCAAAGTGTTTGTTGTTTAAACGGATCCTTTCTCGAGGAAATGTTTCTCGCGAAAGAATTGAGTGGGAGGAAGATAGAACTTGATGAGGTTGTTAAACCTTTGTTCAACCAGAGAGTAGCGCAGCGCAGAAAGATGTTTCTGTGAAGCCTACATTAGTTGAAGAGGAAGTTAATGATGATGATCATGAAGCTTCAGGATCAAGTTACTATCGAACTTCGTAGGTCGACAAGGATGTGTACTGCTCCTAAGTGGTACGACAACTCTGTCTTGGAGATCATGTTGTTGGACAACGATGAACCTACGAGCTATGGAGAAGCGATGATGGGCCCGGATTCCGACAAATGGTTGGAGGCCATGAAATCCGAGATAGGATCCATGTATGAAAACCAAGTGTAGACTTTGGTAGACTTGCTTGTTGGACGGCAGGTCATTGAGTAAAAATGGATCTTTAAAATGAAGACAGACACTGATGGTGAATGTCACTATTTGTAAAGCTCGACTTGTTGCAAAGATGTTTGTGACAAGTTCAAGGAGTTGACTACGATGAGACTTTCTCACTCGTAGTGGTGCTAAAGTCTGTTGGAATTATGTTAGCAGTTGCTATGTTTTCAATTATGAAATCTGGCAGATGGATGTCAAAACATCGTTTCCTTAACTGTTTACTTGAGGAAAGGTTGTATGTGATCCAACCGGATGGTTTTGTTAGTCCTAAGGATGCTAAAAGGTGTGCAAGCTTTAGTGATCCTTCTATGGACTGAAGCAAGCATCTCGGAGTTGGAATATATGCTTTGATGAGGTGATCAAAGTTTTAATGTTTATACAAGGTTTACGAGAAACTTGTATTTACAATAAAGTGAGTGGGAGCACTATAGAATTTCTGATAAGTATATGTGGATGACATATTGTTTGATCGGAAATAATGTAGGATTTCTGGGAAGCATAAATGGTTGTTTGAAAAGTGATTTTTCAAGGGAAGACCTGGATAAAGCTACCTAATTGTTGAGCATCAAGATCTATAGAGATAGATCAAGATACTTGATGAGACTTTCAATGAGCACGTACCTTGACAAGATTTTGAAAGAGTTCAAAATGGATCAGTCAGAGAAAGAGTTCTCGCCTGATTTGTAAGGTATAAAATTGAGTATGACTCAATGCCCAGTGACTGCAGAAGATAGAAAAAAAGATGAGTGTCATCACCTATGCTTCAGCCATAGGCTCTATCATGTATGCAATGCTGTGCACAAGACCCGATGTCAGCCTTGCCATAAGTATGCCTGGAAGGTTTCAAAGTGATCCTAGAATGGAGCACTGGACAGCGGTCAAGATTTTCCTTAGTAACTAAAAGACTAAGGAGATGTTTCTCGATTATGGAGGTGATAAAGAGTTCGTCGTAAAGAGTTACGTCGATGCAAGCTTTAACACCAATCCGGATGACTCGTAGTAGCAATCTGGATACGTATAGTGGAGCAGCCATTTGGAAATGTACCAAGTGGAGTGTGGTAGCAGTGTTTTTGGTTTGACATAGAAATTTGCAAAGTACACATGGATCTGAATATCGCAGACCCGTTGACTATAAGACCTCTCTGACATGCAAAGCATGATCGAGCCCTAGAACTCGTTGGGTGTTAGATTCATAACAATGCGAATCACATGGTGATGTGAACTAGATTATTGACTCTAGTGCAAGTGGGAGACTGTTGGAAATATGCCCTAGAGGCAATAATAAATTAGTTATTATCATATTTCCTTGTTCATGATAATCGTTTATTATCCATGCTATAATTGTATTGATCGGAGACTTAAATGCATGTGTGGATACATAGACAAAACCATGTCCCTAGTATGCCTCTAATAGACTAGCTCGTTGATCAAAAGATGGTTAAGGTTTCCTAGCCATGGACATGAGATGTCATTTGATAACAAGGTCACATCATTAGGAGAATGATGTGATGGATAAGACCCAAACTACAAACATAGCATATGATCATGTCAGTTTATTGCTACTGTTTTCTGCATGTCAAGTGTATGTTCCTATGACCATGAGATCATGCAACTCACGGATATCGGAAGAGTGCCTTGTGTGTATCAAACGTTGCAACGTAACTGGGTGACTATAAAGGTGCTCTACAGGTATCTCCGATGGTGTCTGTTGAGTTGGCATGGATCGAGACTGGGATTTGTTACTCCGTGTGACGGAGAGGTATCTCAGGGCCCACTCGGTAATACAACATCACAATGAGCCTTGCAAGCAATGTGACTAATTGTTAGTTGCGGGATCTTGTATTACGGAACGAGTAAAGAGACTTGCCAGTAACGAGGTTTAACTAGGTATGGAGATACCGACGATCGAATCTCTGGCAAGTAACATACCGAAGAACAAAGGGAACATCGTACGGGATTAACCGAATCCTTGACATAGAGGTTCGACCGATAAAGATCTTCGTAGAATATGTAGGAACCAATGTGGACGTCCAGGTCCCGCCATTGGTTATTGACCGTAGAGGTGTCTCGGTCATGTCTACATAGTTCTCAAACCCGCAGGGTCTGCACACTTAAGGTTCGGTGATGTTTCGGTAGTGTAGAGTTATGTATGGTGGTGACCGAAGTTTGTTCGGAGTCCCGTATGAGATCCCGGACATCACGAGGAGCTCCGGAATGGTCCGGAGGTAAAGATTCATATATAGGAAGTCCCAGTTTGGTTTCCGGAAAAGTTTCGGGCTCATCGGTAGTGTACCGGGAGTGCCGGTAGTGTACCGGGAGGCCTCCGGGAGGGGTATTTCGACCCCAAGAGGTCCATGGGCTGTGGGATAATAATAACCATCCCTTAGTGGGCTGGGAAAACATCCACAAAGGCCCATGGCATAGGAGAGAAAGTCCTAAAGCAAAAAGTGGAAAATCAGCCAATAGGAGGCAATCCTACTCCAACTAGGATTGGAGGTGAAGTAGGATTGCTTCCCACCTCCTATTTAGGCCGACCCAAAGGCCTTGGCTGCCTCTCCTCTCCTCTCCTCCTATATATACTAGTGGATTGGGTGGTTTTTGGACAGAATTTCCGGCCACGTGCTACCCGTTCCACCGGTGCATAGTTTCTCCTCTAGATCGTAGTTCCGCAGTGCTTAGGCGAAGCCCTGCCGGAATTGCTCCACCACCATCACCGGAGCGCCATCACGCTGCCGGTGAACTCTCTCCTCTCCACCTACTCTTGCTGGATCAAGACGGTGGAGATCGTCATCAAGCTGCACGTGTGCTGAACGCGGAGGTGCCGTCCGTTCGGCGCTAGATCGGAAGAATCGTGATCGAGATCGCGAGACGGTTCGTGATGAGATCGCGGGACGGATCGTGATGAGTTCGCGGGACAGATCGTGATCAAGATCGTGAGACGGACCATGATGATATCGTGGGACGGATCGTGATGGGATCGCGGGACGGATCGTGATGAGATCGCGGGACGCTCGGCGATTTGGATCTCGAAGATGTTCGACTACACCAACCGCTTTTCTTAACGCTTCCCGCTTAGCGATCTACAAGGGTACATAGATCCACTCTCCCTCTCGTAGATGCTCATCACCATGGATAGGTTTGCGTGTGCGTAGGAAAAAATTTGTTTCCCATGCGACGTTCCCCAACAGAAGCATGCAGAAGACGCTGAGGAAAAGCTCAAACTTGTGATAGAGGAGCTGAAAACCCTCAAGGGGCATATATCTCGGATGGCTGCTGACATCTTTGGTAAGTAATTGAAACTTAGAAAAAATCCTTAGCTTGTTGAAAAACTCTTTAGGGGGATCATAACTGCTAATTTTCTTTGCAGGCAAAAGAAGCCGCCAAATGTCCTCCGATAGCTTGTTGAAGCTAAAGGCAGTATATACCCTAACGGAACAACTGTACTGCGGGACCCTTTCACCATCAAGTCGATTCTGACTGAGAAAGGTGTCCCCAAGTTCATGAAAGGGGTGATTGAATTCTTGTCTACCCTTCCAAAGCAGATCGAAGAGCTAAAGCGACCAGCTGCCCGAAAGGGAGCAATGGCCACGTTAAGCCGGTCGCTGGCTTTTGCCCCTGAGCTTGCCACTTAAGAAATGATGGATGGCTTCCCGTAGAAGAAAGATGACGGCTCAGAGTTTACTCAAGCATACTACACCCACTACATGAAGGCCTCCCGAGTGCTCGCATCGACACTCGTCAGCAAGATTGACTAGACCTCATATCAGGTGGCTTACGGCAAGGATAGCAAACGAGTACGATGCCCGACTTTTGAAGCCAAGGACTTGATTCCTGCATGTTGATGTCTACTACGCAACCTTCTTATTGTAGACTCGTGTTGTGCCTCCAAGCGCAGAGGTTTGCAGGACAGTGGCAATTTTACCTCAAGTGGATGACTTAAGGTTTATCAATCCATGGGAGGTGTAGGATGAAGATGGTCTCTCTCAAACAACCCTGCAATCAAATACAAGAAATCTCTTGTGTCCCCAACACACCCAATACAATGGCAAATTGTACAGGTGCACTAGTTCGGCGAAGAGATGGTGATACAAATGTAATATGGATGGGGGATATAGGTTTTTGTAATCTGAAAATATAAAAACAGCAAGGTAGCAAGTAACTGATAACCCACAAGTATAGGGGATCGCAACAGTTTTCAAGGATAGAGCATTCAACCCAAATTTATTGATTCAACACAAGGGGGGCCAAGAATATTCTCGAGTATTCGCATCTGAGTTTTCAATTCAACCACACCTAAAAGATTTAATATCTGCGGCAAAGTATTTAGTAGCAAAGTAGTATGGAAGTAACAGTAACAATGGCAACAATGATAGTAGCAGTTTTGTAGTGATTGTAACAGTAGCAACGAAGAAGTAACTTAGCAAGGATCAATATGTGGAAAGCTCGTAGGAAATGGATTGGTGATGGATAATTATGTTGGATGGCATTCATCATGCAATAGTTATAACATAGGGTGACACAGAACTAGCTCCAATTCATCAATGTAATGTAGGCATGTATTCCATATATAGTCATACATGCTTATGGAAAAGAACTTGCATGACATCTTTTGTCCTATCCTCCCATGGCAGCGGGGCCCTAATGGAAACTAAGGGATATTAGGGCCTCCTTTTAATAGAGAACCGGACCAAAGCATTAGCACTTAGTGAATACATGAACTCCTCAAACTACGGTAATCACCGAAAAGAATCCCAGTTATTGTCACCATAAGGGATGCGGATCATAACTCATAATAGGTGTCTACAACTTGCAAGATAGGATCAAGAACACATATATATTCATGAAAACATAATAGGTTCAGATCTGAAATCATGGCACTCGAGCCCTAGTGACAAGCATTAAGCATAGCAAAGTCATAGCAACATCGATCTCAGAACATAGTGGATACTAGGGATCAAACCCTAACAAAACTAACTCCATTACATGATAAATCTCATCCAACCCATCATCGTCTATTAAGCCTACGATGGGATTACCCACGAACTGCGGAGAGCATCATGGAATTGGTGATGAAGGATGGTTGGTGATGATGATGGCGTCGATTTCCCTTCTCCGGAGCCCAAAACGGACTCCAGATCTGGTCTCCCGAGGAAGAACATGAGGTGACGGTGGCTCCGTATCGTGAAATACGATGAACTCTTCTCTCTAATTTTTTTATCCGCTAATAGGGTTATATGGAGTTGGAGTTGAGGTCAGAGGAGCCACGGGGGCCTCACAAGCCTGCTAGGCACGGCTAGTGGGGTGGTCGCGCCTAGTAGGCTTGTGGCCTATATGTGGCTCCCCTCTGGTTGATTCTTTTGCTAGTATTTTTTATTAAATCCAAAAATATTCTCCGTAAATTTTCAGGACAATCCGAGAAATTTTATTTCTGCACAAAAATAACACCAAGGCAATTCTGCTGAAAACAACGTCAGTCCGGGTTAGTTCCATTCAAATCATGCAAATTAGAGTCCAAAAGAAGGGCAAAAGAGTTTGGAAAAGTGGATACGATGGAGACGTATCAACTCCCCCAAGCTTAACCCATTGCTTGTCCTCAAGCAATTCAGTTGATAAACTGAAAGTGATAAAGAAAAACTTTTACAAACTCTGTTTGATCTTGTTGTTGTAAATACGTCTAACTGATGCTCAGATTTTCAGTAAAGATCATGGACTAACCACATTCACAATAACATTTAGGTCTCACATTTACTCATATCGATGACATAATCAACTAGCGAGCAATAATAATAACTCTTGGATGACAACACCTTTTCAAAACAATCATGATACAATATGACAAAATGGTATCTCAATGGCCCTTTCTGAGACCGCAAAACATAAATGCAGAGAACCTCTAAAGAACAAGGACTGACTAGACATTGTAATTCATGGTGAAAGAGATCCAGTCATGATCATACTCAATATCAATTAACAGCAAAGCATACAAATGATGGTGGTGCTCTCTAACTGGTGCCTTTTATAAGAAGATGGTGACTCAACAATAAAGTAAATGGAAAGGCCCTTCGCAGAGGGAAGCATTGATTTGCAGAGGTGCCAGAGCTCGAGTTTTTAAAACAGAGGTAAGTAATAATTTATGAGAGGTATGCTTTCATTTCTCACATAACGACCAAAAGGTTTTCAACATCTTCCGTGCTAGATACATTATAGGCAGTTCCCAAATAGAAAGATGAAGTTTGTACTCCCCCTCCACCAATCCGTCACAATCCACGGCGGGCCGCATTCACATGTACCGTCCATACAAACACAGTTCTGGGGGAGTTTTGTTTAACTATATTTTTCTTTTATTTCGAGCATGGAACTGGGCATCCCGATTACCAGCCACTTTCTCGTGAATGAGAGTGAATCAACACATATCGTGAGAATAACCCACCTAGCATGGAAGATACTGACAGCCCCCAGTCGCCACATGAGCGATTTGGGCATACAAAATAGAATGTTTATTTGAAGGTTTAGAGTTTGGCACATCCAAATTTACTTGGAACGGGAGGTAAATACCGCATATAGGTAGTTATGGTGGACTCATATGAAACAGCTTTGGGTTTGAGGGATTGGATGCACAAGCAGTATTCCAGCTTAGTACAAGCGAAGGCTAGCAAAAGACTGGGGAGCGACCAATTAGAGAGCGACACAATCATCAATATGCTTTGAGATTAACCAACATTGAATGCAAGAATGAGTAGGATATAAATCACTATGAACACAAATATCGCAGAGGCTATGTTGATTTTGTTTCAACTACATGTGTGAACATGTGCCAAGTCGAACCACTTGAATCGTTCAAAGGAAGATACCATGTCACAACCATTTTAATATGCATGTTGGCACCCAAAACAAACCATTATCCACTCTTAGCTAATTAACAATGGCATGGGTAACTATAATCTCTAATTGTCATTGCAAATAAGTTTCACCCATAATGAACTGAATTCGGAATGATGAGATAATCATATTTACAAAAGCAATATAGGTCGAGTTCATACCAACTTTTCTCCATCTCAATGTTTTCATCAAATATCATCATTATTGCCTTTCACTTGCACGACCGAATGGTGTGGATAAAAATAAGAGTGCACGTGCAAACAATAACTCAAAGGAGAAGACAAGGTAACGTGGGCTCTCTAATAGGTAAACAATAATGCATATGAGAGCCACTCGACATTTTCATTGTGGTCTTCTTCTCCTCACGACCCAAAGAAAGAAAAGTCAAAACATGAATGAGAAAAACTATTTACACGGGAAAGCTCCCAACAAACAAAAGAAGAACGAAAATCTTTTGGGGTTTTCTTTTTAATGCTACAACTAAGAAAACTGGAAGGTAAAGATATAACTAAATTTTTTTGGATTTTCTCAAAGTTAATTAAACACACAAGAAGAAAGCAAAACAAGTAAATAAACTACTCTCGTTGTTTTGTCACGACAGATGTCCAAGGACTTAGATTCGAGGCCATCGCTAAGGTGACCGACTCAAAGGGGTTGGTTGGGACAAAGGACACGAGTTTACCTAGGTTCGGCCCCTCAATAAGAGGTAAAATCCTACGTCTTGCTTGTGTTGTATTGATTGGAGTATCGATTACAAGGGAGCGAATTTGCTTGACCTAGTTCTCGATTAGTTGGTTTCTGTCTAAGTCGCCCCGGGTCTCGCCTTTATGTAGGAGGTCAAGACCACGGGTTACACAAGTCTCATACCTACTCTTACAACGTGTCTGACTCTATCTCTTAGGTCATCTTGCCTTCCTGAGCAAGCCATCTCCGGGCGGCTTATCCGCCCGAGTCTTCATGCCTTCCTTGCCTAGGCCTCGCCTTGGCCCATATTGTTGAGCCGCCATACGTCTAGGCTTATGTCTCGAGGCCCATCCTTGGTCTAGCTTATGAGCTGCTAGCTATGACCCGGCCCAACCTGGGCGGGTCTCACCACGGGGTTATATCCCCAACATTAGGCCCCAGGTTGATTTGAGCTTGCTCATTTCAACCTTCCGTCTCACTTGGTGGCGAGTCTTGCTCATTATCACCTAAAAGTAAGACAAAGTAACCCGCCATGACGTCATACCTGAGATATCAAAAAGATTCCCTAATGACCGCAACGGATCTTTCCACTATTAAACGGATGGCCCGAAAATCTAGGCGTCCATCTCGGTCAATCAACTTCTGTTGCCTTGATTCTTGCGCTTGTTTCCACCTTTTGCCTATTAAATAGGACCGCGAAGGGTGGTCTTCATTTCTTTCTCCGCTTGCCCTGCTTCTTCTTCCTCCTGACGCCTTCGCTCTAGAGTTGTCCTTCTCCGGCGAAGCTTTCACGCCATCGTCACGCCAGGCCGCTACATCAACCTGATCAGACCAGGGCACTGCCTACGTCCATCGCGCCATCTCCAGTAAGTTCTTCTCCACACCTAGATCTGTAGCTTTTGGTAGGGTTTTCATGGAGTTCCTCCGCCTTCTAGAACATCAGCTTTCCATAATGTCAGGTAGTATATAGATCAGTGAACTCGATAATGCCCTTGATCCCATCGCGATAGACCATAGGAAGTTAATAATAGCGAAACACAAATCTGTAGTTGCCCTTTTCATTGTCTTCAAAC
Source organism: Hordeum marinum (assembly GCA_022496015.1). Classification (NCBI taxonomy): domain Eukaryota; kingdom Viridiplantae; phylum Streptophyta; class Magnoliopsida; order Poales; family Poaceae; genus Hordeum; species Hordeum marinum. Next base: position 209,701,599 of record CM039672.1, on the reverse strand, counting down.
ATCGGTAGTTCGTCTGTTCGCCATTAGGTTAGAATAAACCCGCTTTTTCCTCTGTTTTGTAGATCTATAACTATGTAGATAGTCTGTGAAACTTGTTTTCCACACATAGTAATATTTGCTTTGTTTCCTTGCAAATTGAACTCGCCATTGAACTTCCAACTCTCTGCTGAACTGCTCTGGTGACTTAACCTTAGAAAGCTTAGATTTCATCAGCCATCTGTAGTCATTTGTCACCTTCTGACTCGCCACACATTGTTACCTTGCATAGCTTTAAGACGCCACCATAGCTCATGCGTCCAATTCTTGTAACTGGTCGGCTCTGCCGTTACCGAAGAGTTCTTGAAGTACTTCATAGACACAGGGTCCTTACCAGCCAAAGATGTCATCCATTGGCGGGTTCCAGGCAATGAAAAGAAACCCCTTCCTCAAAAGGGCGAAGTAGTTGTTTTTGCAGATCACCTTGTACGCGGTTTCAGCCCGCCCGGTTCAAAATTCTTCCGGGACGTCCTTCATTTCTTTAAGCTGCACCCTCAAGACATAGCCCCAAACTCCGTCTCAAACATATGCAACTTCCAAATCCTAAGTGAAGTTTACTTACAAGAAGAGTCGTCCGTTAGTCTTTTCTGTGAGTTTTTCTATGCAAACCGTTAGGCGGAGTTGGTCCAAGCTTAGAGCTTGGTGGAATCTCAATTCAGAGAAGACGGGACGTTACCTTTCCGGCTGTTCAGATGCCAAGTCATCCCAAGGACTGGAATAAAACTTGGTTTTACTGTAAAGACACCTCCCCAGAGGGAGAACATTCCTTGTCGGGTTATCGCCCGACCCGGCTCAAGACTTCAACCGAGCTCCCTCACTAGCTGTCAGCCACTGAATGAGCGAAGTATGCTCCGGCTCACGCAAGAATCAAGGCCCTTATGGCCAATGGTCTGACAGGGATGGATCTGACCCGCTGTTGGGTTTCTTGGAAAGTCCTTCCTATGAGCCGGCGAATCCGCCTCATGTGTGAGTATATGGGTGATGGTAATGACCCCCTTTGCTTTAACTCTACCATGTTGTCAGAGGATAACATCATGGCTGCCATCAAGAGCCTTGGTCACAAATATGAAGGATCTTGCCGCGCCATCGGATTAACACCTTCTGCGCCGCAAACCCGGCCCCAGACGTAAGGGCGACTCTCGATCTCCTTACTTCCGCGTTAGCTATCCATATATGCTTTGCAATCTTTTGACCTCTTTCGACGACTTTCATTTTTAGGCCAATTCCAGCTTCTGCAAAAAGAAATACGTTCCTCCTCCAAAGAAATCAAAGGAGAAGACCGACGGCCAAAAGAAGAAGACCGCACCTCAAGAACAACCGGAATCTGACGACTCGGAGGTAGAACTTGACTCTCTTGGTTGTCTCTTCATGCACCTTATTAACAATAATAATTCTCAGGACAAAACGGAGACAAGCCATGCCAATGTTCCTAAGATAACTTATGTTTCATCTGACTCAGAACATCTTGCACCACAGAAGATGCGGCGGGTCGTCCGAAAGGTCCCACTTTCTCATCCTCTTGCTTACTTAGACCCCCACTTTTCTTTGAAAAGGCAATAGCAACTCTCTCGACGCCAGACCCGGAGCACCGGCTTTAAAGACCTCATGGCCGGGTTATCTCATTCTCAGGCTCAATGGAAACAGCCAGCTGAGGTATTTGTTTCACTTGGCTTTAAGTTTGTCAACCTTACCTTTATGATTTGATCTTGTCTTATATTGTCTTAACTGTTTTCAGGAATCACCCCTTTCCTCGGGCGACTCTACATCTACTGCTCTTCCGCCTCTAAAGATCAACCTAGAGTACGTGCCTTTCATGCTTGCATTCAATCCTTTGTTAGCCGTAAAGTTTATACCATGACCTTATGTGTTTTCTAGGGCTCAAGCGAAATGAAGGAAGACCGGCGCGTCTAACCTTGCTCCCAAGGCTCGAGAGCCGGAGCCGGCCAAGCCGGACTCTCTTGCCGCGCACGCTGATCCTTTTGCGGTCTCCAAGGATGCGCCTGAAGAAGCTCGTCGTTCTGCCAAGCCGCTGTCTCATGACATGATTATTGAGAGTCCTCCGAGGACCAACTCTAAGCCGCTGAGCCCTTCAATAGTTGTTGACGATTCCGTTACTCCGAACATCACCATTACTTGTACCGGCTTCCACACTCCTCAAGCTCATGTGTTGACAAAGCACACTGAGAAGCTTGAAGCCGCCGAGAAGTTGGACTTTGAACTCCCCACATTGGAGAAATTAACCGCTGATGAGCTGCACGCTGGTTATGTAAACCACCTCTCCATCAGCCGGAACATGAAGCTCAAGCTTGTCAGCTTGATGAAGAAAAAATATGAGGTACTCTTGCTCTCTTTTCCTTATACCCTTATGTAGCCCCCAAGAGCTGGTTTAGTATTTACCAATGGTAAACCGGGTCTTTGAGTCTTGTTATAAATAGAAATACTTAGCCTGTAGCCGTCATTTATCAGTTTAAGACCTAAATATGGAGCCAGCGCTTTAGTTCGTCAGTAATTGTTCAAAAAGCCATCTGCAGCCCCCAAGGGCCAGCTTAACTTGATGAAAGATGAGCCGAAACTTCGGTATAGATAGATTAGAAAGCCAGATGTAGTCTCCTAGGGCCGGCTTAACTTTGATGAAGATGAGACAGAACTTTGGTATAGATAGATCATAAAGCCAGATGTAGTCCCCTAGGGCCGGCTTAACTTTGATGAAGATGAGCCGGAACTTCCTTGTATGTAGAGCAAAGAGCCATGTGTAGCCCCCAAGGGCCGACTTAACTTTAATGAAGATGAGCCGGAACTTCCTTGTAGATAGAGCAAAGAGCCATGTGTAGCCCCCAAGGACCGGCTTAACTTTGATGAAGATGAGCTAGAACTTCCTTGTATCCTTGGAGAACAAATAGACATTAGCCCCCAAGTGTTGAGCATATTGCTTGCAATCTGCTTGAGACTTGCATTATATTGTCTGAATCTTCATTAGCTGATAATATACCATCCTGGCGACTTAGCCCTCATTTTGCCTTTTATATGTCACAGGAAGATTTAAACTAGGCCGAGTCTGAATTGACTGGGTTAAGGAGCAGTTTGGCCACCCAGCAAGCCGCCCAAGGCGAGGCAGACAAAAAGTGTCGGCTCGCCGTCGAAGAACTTGCTAAAGTTAAGGCTGACTTCATCGCCTTCAAGAAATCTGCTGAGACGGAACAAGCCATCCTAGCCCAACGAGCAAACGATGCTGACCAGCGGCTCATGGTTGTGTCCGATGAGTTACACGCCTTGAAGCGCCACATTGTGAAGATGTCTACCTCCATATTTGGTAAGTACTAAATATTTAACCAATACTCTTGTGTGAATACTTATGCTGGCGACTTATAGCCAAAATTCCGTCTTATGCAGGTCAAAGGAGCCGTCAACTGGCCACTGATAGCTTGTTGCCATTGAAAGCCGTCTATACTTTAATGGAGCAACTGTATTGCGGAGCTCTCTACACAATCAAGGCGGTGCTCTATAAAGATAGTATTCCCTCAACTATGAAGGGAGTCATAGAGTTCCTATCCACCTTGCCTAAACAAATCCAGGAGCTCAAAAAATCAGCCACCAGAAAAGGAGCCGTCGCAGCTATAAGCCGGGCTTTAGCTTTTGCCCCAAAGCTGACTCCCGAAGACATGATGGATGGGTTTCCATCAAAGAAGGATGATGGCTCAGAGTCATGGAGGCTGACTATTCTCATTCCATGAAGACTTCTAGAGTCCTCGCATCAGTGTTAACAGAAAAAGTGGACATGCCAACATGCCAGGCGGCTTACAATGCCGAGCAAAAGAGAGTATGCGGCCCAACCTTTGAGACCAAGCACTTAACGCCTGCATGCAGTAAGCACCTCTTTGCTCCTGATCTTGACCCATCCCCCCTCTTTGAAGAGGCAAACTTTGCGGCTTTAACCAACTGCATCTGAGACGTGGACAATCTCCAGATCATGGAGGTCAAAGACCCACCGTAGGGTGCCCCGCCATCCAACTGACGACCTTGGTAACACCGTGGATGATCCGGCCTTGTGACCCGCCATAGGGCGATGTAAAAAACCGAGTCCTCACTTTTGAGCTCCGTAGAGAGCATTGTAATAGGCTTGTAGTGAACCTTGTTTTGCCTGAACTATGCCATCATGCACATATGAAATCGTCCAGCTTAACATATTACATCTGCCTTGTGCCTTCAACTCATACCAGATGTTGTGGCGGCTCTTGGTAATTAACCAACCTGCGAGAATAGATTAATCTTCACATTGTCAGGAGGACGGCTTAAGATAGCGCCACCCAAAGATGCTATATCTTTCCTGACTTGCTTTTTTTTAACTCATGTGCCGGTTCTTCTGGGTTGACTCGCCACTTAAAAATCCTTAGCAGTACAGGGTCTCTATCGAGATTGGCCGTCAATTCCTTTGAGCGGCTTAGGGTCTCGAAGCGAGATTAACTAACAGGAAGTGTGACGTCCCAGAAGAGACTCGGCAGGGCATGAGTACCCTCGTAGCCCATAGACTGCCTCTCACGTGACATAAATTCGTCATTTTAACCTTAAATAGTGCAAGGTCCTTAAAGGATTAACTACCTAAGAGTACGAACGGGTCACATAGCAGAGAGTCGGCAGTAGGTGGGAGAGTTTATCCTTGCTTTCCGTAAGTCGGCCCTCATGTGACAAGAGTCGCCATTTTAACCTTGAACGAGTACAGGGTCTCTATCAAGATTAGCCGTCAATTTCTTTGAATCAGCTTAGGGTCTCCAGGCGAGATTAGCTGGTAAGAGTTCGGCGGGTCACCTAGCGGAGTAGCATCAGCTTACAGGCAGGTTTAACCTTGTTTGGCTTAAGAGCCGATCAAGAGGGTGTGTAAGCTAAACCCGGTGGGTTGGAAGCCCCCAAGTGACCTTTGTTGATGGAGTCAACTGTTTGGCTTAAGAGCCAACTGATAGGGTGCGATAAGCTAAAACCGGTGGGTTGGAAGCCCCCTGGACGATCATGTTGACAGAGTCAACTATTTGGCTTGAGAGCCGACCAATAGGGTGTGATAAGCTAAACCTGGTGGGTTGGAAGCCCCCTGATTGACCTTTTTGCACAGATTGAGATATACGAAACGGCAGAGGACCTGGCTTGCAGGGATGCCAACTTTATTCATATATATATATATATATGATATGTACAATGAAGGTGTACAATGTCAAGTATTGACAACTTAAGTATAATAAGGCCGTAGATGCGCTATGTTCCATGGCCGACGGGTCTCTTGCCCAGAAGTGTTTGAGTCGTCTCGGATGTCAATGAGGTAATACGACCCATAGTTCAGATTTCTGCTGACCACGAAAGGCCCTTCCCATGGAGGGGATAACTTGTGTGCATCTGTCTGAACTTGAATCAATCGCAACACTAAGTCGCCTTCTTGAAACGTCCGACTCATAACTCTGCGGCTATGATAGCGATGCAGGTCTTGCTGATAAATCGCCGATCGAGCCGCCGCCAGATCACGTTATTCCTCCAAGGCATCCAACGCATCTTGACGCGCCATTTCATTGTCCATCTCAACATAAGCCGCCACTCATGGCGAGTCATGACGGATATCGCTTGGTAACATGGCTTCTACACCCTAAACCATGAAGAAAGGTGTATAACTTGTTGATCTGTTGGGGGTGGTTTTGATGCTCCATAAGACGGACGACAACTCCTCCACCCAACAACCCGGCGTTCGCTACAAAGGAACCATAAGCCGGGGTTTGATACCTCTCAGGATTTCTTGGTTAGCGCGCTCTACCTGACCGTTTGACTGTGGATGAGCAACCGCGGAAACACCAAGTCTAATGTGTTCACTTTCACAGAACGCTTTCATAGCCCCCTTGGATAGGTTTGTATCATTATCAGTGATGATGCTATGAAGGTAACCAAAATGGTAGATTAGCTTTTTAATGAATAGCTTTTTAATGAACTGAACCACCATGGTCGCGTCACAGTTGCTAACCGGCTCAGCTTCTACCCACTTGGTAACTTTGTCAATCGCCACCAAGAGGTGGGTCTTCTTGTCCTTGGATCTCTTGAAAGGCTCGACCATATCAAGCCCCCAGACTGCAAACGGAAAAGCAATTGGAATCATGCGCAACTCTTGATGCGGGACATGAGCACGCCGGCCAAACTTTTGACATCCATCGCATTTGCGGACCAAGTCTTCCGCATCCTTATGAGCCGTCACACAGAAGAAGCCATGTCGAAAGGCCTTGGCCACCAGGGATTTTGAGCCGGTGTGATGACCACAATCACCAGCATGAATTTCATTCAAGATTTCCTTGCCCTCTTCAGGTCAAACACAATGTTGAAACACGCCAGTGACACTGCACTTATGTAACTCACCATTGACTATTGTCATAGACTTAGACCACCGGGTGATCTGCCTCGCAAGATTTTCGTCATCAGGTAACTCGCCATGAGTCAAGTACGCCAAATAAGGCACAGTCCAGTCAGGAATAGCATGTAAAGCCGCCACCAGCTGTCCTTCCAGGTCAGGGATAGCCAAGTCTTCCTCTAAAGGTAAATTAACTGACAGGTGATGTAATACGTCTAAGAAAAAGTTAGGCGGCATCGTCTTACGTTGAGAACCCAGCCTTGATAGGGCGTCATCCACCTCGTTCCTATGATGATCAATATGATCCACCTGATAACCCTTGAAGTTACCAGCGATGACATCCACCGCCTGACGATAAGCCACCATCCGCGAGTCCTTGGAATCCCAAGTGCCTGAAACTTGCTGGGCTACAAGATCTGAGTCGCCGAAGCATCTAACCCGGTTTAGGTTCATCTCCTTAGCCACCCGGAGGCCATGAAGTAGAGCTTCGTACTCAGCTGCATTGTTAGTACAAGGAAACATCAACCTTAGCACATAAAAGAACTTATCACCTTTGGGGGAAGTTAAGACAACCCCTGCCCCTGATCCTTCCAGTTGCCTGGATCCATCAAAGTGGATTATCCAGTATGTGTTGTCCGGCTTCTCCTCGGGCGCCTGACATTTGGTCCAGTCATTTATGAAATCCACTAAGGCCTGAGACTTGACCGTCATGCGAGGTACGTATTTCAAATTGAGAGGTTCAAGCTCCAATGCCCACTTAGCAATCCTGCCAGTAGCTTCTCTGTTTTGAATTATATCTCCCAATGGGGCAGAGCTAACCACTGTAATCTGGTGCCCCAGGAAATAGTGCTTTAGTTTGCGATTGGCCATGAACACCCCATACACCAGCTTCTGCCAATGTGGATACCTCTGCTTGGATTCTGTCACGAGCTCACTAATATAGTAAACCGGCCTCTGAACCGGATATTCCCTCCTTGCCTCCTTACGCTCAACAACGATTGCGGCGCTAACAGCCCTGTTATTAGCCGCCACGTATAAGAGCAAAGGTTCTTTCTCAACCGGAGCGGCTAAGACCAGCGGCTCAGTAAGCTGCCTCTTGAGTGCCTCAAATGCTTCACCTGCCATCGTACTCCAGACAAAGTTGTCCGTCTTTTTCATCATCTGGCACAAAGGGGTGGCCTTCTCACCAAGGCCTCTTATAAACCGGCTTAACGCAGCAATCCGTCCTGCCAGGCGCTAAACATCATTGATGCATGACGGCTCAAACAGGGAGGTAATAGCCTTGATTTCATCCGGGTTAGCCTCAATGCCAGGCTCACATACCAGAAATCCCAAGAGCTTGCCTACCGGAACGCCAAAGACACACTTAGCTAGGTTAAGCATCATCTTGTAGACCTGTAAGTTGTTGAGAGTCTCCTTCAGGTCACCAAGCAGAGTCTCCTTCTTCCTTGACTTGATCACAATATCATCCACATATGCATGAACGTTGCACGCGGTGAAGACAATTCTATACACAATGCTGGTAAGTCGCCTGGGCACTCTTGAGCCCGAAAGGCATACACACATAGCAGAAAGCACCAAAAGGCATGATGAAAGACGTATTCTCTTGGTCCTTGACCGCCATCTTCATCTGATGATAACCATAATAAGCATCTAGTAAGCATAAACTCTCACAACCCGCCGTTATATCAATGATCTGGTCAATACGAGGGAGAGAAAACGGGTCAGGCGGACAGGCCTTGTTAAGATCTGTCTAATCCACACACATACGCCATGTGCCGTTTTTCTTCAGCACTAGCACCGAGTTAGCGAGCCACTCCAAGTGAAAGACCTCGACGATGAAACCCGCTGCGAGAAGCCGGGTGACCTCTTCCCCAATGGCCTTGCGTCTCTCCTCATTGAACCGCCGTAGGAATTGTTTGACTGGTTTAAACTTAGGATCCACATTAAGGTGGTGCTCAACGAACTCTCTTGATACACCTGGCATGTCAGAAGGTTTCCACGTGAAGGTGTCCCGATTCTCACGGATGAATTCGATGAGCGCGCTTTCGTATTTGGGATCCATATTAGCTCCGATAGTGAACTGCTGAGATGAGTCACCTAGAGTGAAATCCACCAATTTGGTGTCATCTGCCAAAAATTTGAGGGGCGGCCCAACCTCTGTGGTGGGCTTTTTCAGCAAAGTCATGTCCTCCGGGTCAACATTTTCCTTGTAAAACTTGAGCTCCACCTCAGCACAACTGGACTCTGCATAAGCCGCATCTCCTTCCTCGCACTCAATAGCTGTCTGTCGATCACCATGCATCATAATCGTACCTTTTAGGCCCGGCATCTTGAGCTGCAAGTACACATAACAAGGCCTAGCCATGAATTTGGCGTAAGCCGGACATCCAAACAGAGCATGATATGGACTTTTGATCCTGACCACCTCAAAACACAAGGTCTCCACCATGTAATTGTGTTCGTCACCGAAGGCGACTTCCAAAGAGATCCTCCCCACTGGATAAGATGACTTGCCAGGCGCCATGCCGTGAAAAACTATTGAGGACGGCTTAAGATCCTTATCAAGCAACTTCATCCGGCGGGAAGTGTCGTAGTACAAAATATTGATGCTACTGCCACCATCCATAAGCACCTTGGTAAACACGTAGCCTCCAACTTGGGGAGCAACTACCAACGCCAGTCGTCCCCGGTCATCAACACACGGTGGGTGATCCTCTCGGATCCAAGTTATATCATACTCAGACCACTTCAAGTATTGTGGTAGAGCCGGCCCGATCACATTAACTGCCCGCTTGCGCAACTTCCGACCTCGCCTATCAAGGCTAGTCATAAAAACATGATACTGACCCGAGCTGAGCTACTTTGGATTACTCTGATATCCAGACTAGTTATTCTGTTGCTGATTGTTGCCACCAGAGTGCGGATGATGTCCTCCCTAGTTGCCCTGGCCGTGATGGCCGGATCCTGAGCCACCGGACCCAAACCCGGCTCCTGACCCGCCTGGTTCTGAGTCGTCGGGTGGGCCACCATTGTTGTTATACTATCGTAAGTTGTAGTCCTTGAACTTTTGCATAACATGGCAATTACCCCACGTGCTACCCGCCGGTCTATCGGGCCGGCTGTGCTCCGGACAAGGTTTATTGAGCATCTCCTCCAAATTAAAAGGAGTCTTACCCTTATTAAAAGCCTACTTGAACTTCCCGTTGCCCTTAGCACGATTGTTACCGATGCTGGCGTTGGCCACCAGCTCTGACCCGCCTTCCGGGTTCTTCTTCTTGCCTTGGTTACCATTGCCTGCCGAACCCTTGCCATTGCTATTCTTCTTACTCTGACCAGGCTTCTCCTCATAAGAGCCCGGATCCTTCGTATTATCAGAGTCGGCGTATTTTGTGAGAGCCGCCATGAGCTCCCCCATGTCTTGACACGTGCGCTTGAACCGGTCGAGCTTCTGCTTCAAAGGCGTAAAGTGGCAATTCTTTTCCAGAATCAAGACTGCTTGAGTAGCCATAATCTACTCAGACGAGTGGATGATAGTCGAAACCCGCTAGACCCAGTGATGAGCCGACTCATTTTCCTAATGTACACAGTGATCCAAATCCACAATCGTCATGGGCTGCTTGCACGTCCCTTGAAAGTTTTTGATGAAATTCGCTTTTAACTCAGCCCAAGAATTGATGGTATTGGGTGGCAAACCCTTCAACCACGTGCGAGCCGGCCCTTTTGGCATCATGATAAAATACTTTGCACACACCGCGTCGTTGACGTCCAACATCTCCATGTCCAGCTCATAGCTTTCAATCCAAGCCTCCGGAGGTAGATCAGCGGTGTAATTTGGGACATTGCGAGGCCTTTGAAATCTATCGGCAGACGCTCATTCCGCAGAGCCGGCACCAAGCACGGTACTCCCATGGACCTGGTGGTTACTCCCGCTCCAACTGAGATGAAAGGCGCAGGCTCTTGATGAGCCGCCGCTGCTAGAGCCGCCGCCTCACACTGTGCCCTCTCCCGATCTACGAGCGCCTGAGCATCCAAAGCCGCCTCGTCGTCTTGCGGTGGGCCCTGGTGCCTGTCACTACTAGAAACCGCCGGCGACTCATAACGCCGGTTGAAGCTATGGCTAGGGATGGGGGTTGAATGCCCACGACTCCGGCTGTAGGTATACTTCTCTTGCTGGGCCATCCCGTTCGTAGGTACCCAATAGCATCCCGTACCTCTTCTGCGAAAGGCGCATCGTCGGGAATAGGGATTGTTTCAAGCCGGGTTGTCGGCGCCACCATGTTCTCCGCCGGGTTTGAGTAGTGACCCGCCGGCATCGGAAAAGCCATTGGTGAGGTCTGGTTCCGTCGGGGCGGGTTAAGGTGCTGCCGAGCCACCGGCCGACTTCCAAGTGCTTCCGTTGTCCGACCCGTTCCTGGCGTGTTAAAAAGGTTTCTGGCCTCATACTGCTCTGGCAGGCGGGACTGATGCCTCATCAGCCACACTGCGACCGCCGACTGTTGTTCTAGCTCAAGGCGGAAAGCATCCGTCTTAAGGCGCTCTGCCTCCGCGTCCATCTGAGCTTTTAACGTGCCAATCCTCTGTTGGACTTCCGCCATTTGGTCCTTCAGTCTTGTGATCTCCAGGTTCCAGGCGGCTTGATTGTCAGGCGTGACTTCAGTCGCCATCGGGGCTGTGAGCTCGTTCATCAAATCCAGAAGAACCTGAGCCAGCGGCGGGTCAGCCCCCGTGTCTGCCGCCTCGGCGGCCGCACTACTTGGGCCTAGCTTTGTTCCCATGATGAACACGGCCGCATGAGTCGACAGCCCATGATCGTCCCGCTCAGACCGCTCTGACTCGGGGTAAAGCTCGTCGTAGCCCCGAGCCCGCCATCATGAAGTTGGTAGATTGACTCCGCCTCTCCGCTTGAAGATCCATCCTCTGAACAAATGAGGGTCTCCTACGACATAGAAGCCTCAAGATCCATACCTTGAGTGAAGCCAACGAAGACATGCTTCCTGCCCGGGTCAGCATGGGCGGGTTACCCGCGCCGAGCAGGCTCGATGATGTCGGTGCAGACGTCCAGCCCGGGTGTAGATCCACCGATTTTGCCAATGAAGACATGGATTCTGCCGAAGGGAACCCGGAACTCGTACTCCACAGAGTCGGCATCGGGACCCCAGCCGGCGTCGTCGATGTAGAGCCAGCTATGATGAATTTTATTCATCCTTCTGATCAAGTATCCCTCGGTACCTGGAAGAGAGCCCTTCGAGAACTCAACACCACCGAGCGCAGGCCCCACGATGGGAGCCAACTGTCGTGGTTTTGTCACGGCAGATGTCCGAGGACTTAGATTCGAGGCCATCGCTAAGGTGATGGACTCAAAGGGGTTGGTTGGGACGAAGGACACGAGTTTACCCAGGTTCGGCCCCCTCAATAAGAGGTAAAAGCCTACGTCCTACTTGTGTTGTATTGATTGGAGGTATCGATCACAAGGGAGCGGATTCGCTTGACCTAGCTCTCGATTAGTTGGTTTCTATCTAAGTCGCTCTGGGTCTCGCCTTTATATAGGAGGTCAAGACCACGGGTTACACAAGTCTCATACTGACCCTTACAACGTGTATGTCGTCTTGCCTTCCTAAGCAAGCCATCTCCGGGCGGCTTATCTGCTCGGGTCTTCATGCCTTCCTTGCCTGGGCCTCGCCTTGGCCCATATTGGTGAGCCGCCATACGTCTAGGCTTATGTCTCGAGGCCCATCCTTGGTCTGGCTTATGAGCTGCCAGGTATGACCCGGCCCCACCTGGGCGGGTCTCACCACGGGGTTATATCCTCAACAACTACCATGGATGGTATAATGAAAGAATATGAACACCGACTACTTAAGATGGATGTGTGAACATGAAAGTAAATTCGATGATAAATATGTACTCTCGCAAGCTTAGGCTTTTTGCCTAAGTTAGTCTATGGCAATGGCTGGAAGGAGCTCTCTCCCGGATACTCAGGAGCGTCCTCAGTGTTCCATTGGTTGGCGAACTCCTGCGGCTCCCACTGAAAAACTGACTCTGGGTACGGATCAAGGGCTGGTGCCAGTTCTGGAGCCGGGGGTTGCGTCAGACCTCAATATCTGTAAATGTCTCCGGGCATAATGGAGTACCTGCCTGAGCGAATATCGAACAAAGAAGAAGTAGGAAGAGTAATAATTTCACAAATACCCTGGCTAAAAACTAAGTTGTAAAGCAGCCTCCTATCATCATTTTTCTTAATAACATCGTGAGCTACCATACGATCATAATCTAAAAACTTCGAGGGTAGCAGCCCCTCATCTTTCTCGTTAAGCCTACTGGGTATCTCAAAGTGTTTCGCCAAATGAGATGCATAGATACCTCCGAATATGGGCCCCTTCGAACGGTTGGTGTTCAACCGTTGGGCCACCATAGCGCCCAGACTAAAGGTTCTATAAGCAAATAAAGCATGGCACAAAATGGCGAGGTCAGGGGCACTAAGAGCTCCACTCTCCGAGCGACCAACTAAACATCTTCCCGCAAATAATGAATATTAGTGTAGCACAGGAAAATGTAAAGTGGCTATTGTTGCCTTTGACACACCTCTCTCTTCCCCTATAGTGATTGCGGCAATAAAATCTTCCATGTCTCTAGGACGTGGTTCCCTAATGCTGCCCTCATAGGGTATTTTGCAAACTTTGCAAAAATCATAAAGGTTCATTTTCTTAGGAACATCATATAAGTGAAATTCTACTGTAGGAGGGTCTTCCCTAACATGAAAATGAAAATTTTGCACAAAGGTATTCATGAGTAAGAGGTACTGGTCACACTTATCATTGAGGAAGTGGGTGAGGCCTGCATTCTCAACCAAGTAATAGAAATATTCATAAATACCGGTTGTTAGTGCATCTAGTGCCCCTTAGAGATTTTGGTGTATTGAAGACTTATAGGTTAAGTAACTAATGTTTTTGTGAGTGTACACATGCTCTATAAGTCGATGAGGAGTTTCATACGTCCGGAGATTACCGACCCCTAAAAATGTATGTCTTCGACTGAAGACTTTGGTGAAGACTTTGCTGAAGACTTTGGTATTCCCTGAAGACTTTGAAAATGAAGAAGTTGGTGTGACCTTGAAGATATGAATGAGGACTATGAAGCATGAAGACTTTTGTTTTCGTAGTTTCATTTCCTTTCTTTGAGACATAGGAAACACCGTACTATTAAAGGGGGCCAAGGTAATACTAAGGATAATTTCCAACTGATGCTCAACTCAAAATCCTCAACCTAACCAATCCTTCGAGTGAAGCCTTTGGAATTCTCTTGTGGTTTAGTCAAGTTCTTCAGTGACAGAGACAAAGTTCTTCTGGTCTCTGAGGAAATTGATCTGACTGAGGAGTTAGGATTTCGCCGGTGAGAATTGCCTACAAGTGAGGAACATGATAAGCCTGAGGACTTTCATAGTTTGAAATTCCGACCGTTGGTGTGCTTAGTGCCAGCTGTACCCAATCATAACATCCACATACCGGTCATATCATTGGGGGCATTTATGTCTTATCATGTCAGGTTGCACCCTGGCTATAAATAGCCACCACCCACAACCACTAGATGGTTGGCTGCTCCGAGAGAGAACTAACACTTTTCATTTGAGAGCAACCCATCCTCCGAGGACTTTGAGAGAAAATCATCAGTGAGGAAAAACCCACAACCAAACAACCAAACCCAAAGTGATTGAGCATCACTGAAGAAATTCCTGTGTGGAACCGACGCTTGTTACCTTTGAGGACTATGCATCCTCCAAATGGTTAGGCATCATGGTCTAGTGCATCCTGCAGTCAATTGGGGATCACGAAGTGACCTTGGTCTAGAGCATCCAGTAGTAAATTGTGGATCATCGGGTGACCAGTTTGTGAGGGTTTTGGAAGTCTACCCTGAAGACTTACCACGAGTGTTGGGCGAGGACTGTGTGACCTTAGCTCAAGGAGAATACGGTAAGGGTTGTGTGTCCTGGGACTGTGTGTCCTCTAGTTTAAATACCAGGCCGCTCCAAACCAGACGTATGACTGTCACAGCAGTTGGAACTGGGTCATCAAACCATTATCTTCATCGAGCTACCTGGTTCTATTTCCTCAACCCCTCTATTCCTTGTTTACTTGTTGATGAAATTGATCGTTGTTGTTTGAAGTATTTGACTGAAGACTTTCACAATTTCCTCACCTCAAAATCTTCAAGTTGCCTTGTTCCTCACCTGCTTATCCTATATCACGCTACTTGTAATCTCTGCATGTTTCAATTCATCATGATGACTATGTTGTTGCTATGTTTCCCATGCACTTGAGTACTTAATCCACTGCTAGTTATTCATCACATTTTAAATTCCTCAAGTTGAAATTCCTCAAGTGATGAATTTGTAAAAATTGCCTATTCACCCCCCTCTAGTCGATATAACGCACTTTCAATTGGTATCAGAGCAAGGTACTCCCTTGTTCTGTGTGATTTTGGTTTAACCACCTAGAGTTCTAGTTATGTCGACTGCAGGTATGATCAAGGTTTCCGCAGGATGTCCTACCTTCGACGGGACGGACTACCCTACTGGAAGAACAAGATGCGCATGCATGTTGAGGCAATTGACAACGATCTGTGGTACGTTGTGGAAAATGGTGTTCCCCACATTTCTCCGACTGTTACTGCTGCTAATACAAAGAGATTCAAGCAACTCGATTCTCAAGCAAAGAATATCATCTATGGCCATCTGAGCAAAGGTTAGTATGGCAAAGTGAGTGCTTTGGAAACTGCTAAGCTTATCTGGGATAGGCTATCCAAAGTCAACGAAGGTGTTTCCACTCAACGTGACTCTCGTGTTGATGTTCTTCGCAATCTCTTCAACCGCTTCAAGAGACTCGACAATGAAAATGTTCAGCAAACCTTTGACCGTCTCACTGATATCTCCAATGAGCTTCAAGCACTGGGTGCCACCGATATCACTGACCATGAAGTGGAGAAGAAACTGCTAAGATCTCTTGACTCCTCATTCGATACTCTGGTTTTGATGATTCAAGAACGTGGAGACTACAAGTCACTTGATCCTGCTGATATTCTTGAGAGACTCAATACTCATGAATTCTAAAAAGCTGAGAAGAGAGACCTCTATGGGCCAAGCTATGGAAGATCTCGTGCTCTGAAGGCAAAAGCAATTTCCTCATCTGAAGAAGAAGATTCTGACAGCAGCCTTGATGATCCTGAAGAACTAAGTCAGGAGCTAGCAATGCTCGTGAGGAAATTCCAGAAGTTCTCAAGGAGAGGTGGATTTGGAAAGTCATCAAAGAGTGGTTTGAGGAAATCAGATTCCTTAGATGACTACAAGAAAAGAACCTGTCATCATTGCAAGAAGCCTGGTCACTTTATCTCTGACTGTCCTCTCTGGAAAAAAGATTCAAAAAGGAAGAAGAAATACAAGAATGATAGTTCTGATGACTCGAAGAAAAATAAGAAATCTTCAAAGTCCTCATCTGCAAAGTGCTCAACTTCAAAGTCCTCAAAGCACAAGAAGAATGGTTCCGGAAAGGCTCGAGCATTCATTGGCAAGGAAATGGATTTTGAAGAAGAATCTGAAGAATATGAAGAAGAGGAAGAATCTGAGGTGGAATCTGAATCTGGTGTCATTAGTCTCGCTCTCGCTACTACTTTCGTCAACAAGTCCATCTTCAACGATGAAGAAAATGACTACTCCAATGACTCTGATGTCAGCAATGATGACTATGCTCCCACCTATTGCTTCATGGAAAAAGGCTCAAAGGTACACAAACATCATTCCTCATCTGAATCAAGTGAAGGTGAATCTGATGAATATGTGAAACCTAGCTATGCTAAACTTGTTAAACTTGCCACTAAGCAACAAAGTGCAGTTGAAAAGCTTCAGAAAATGCTAGACAAAAGCGATGACCTGTTGAACGATGAAGTGGATCGGACTCAAACTTTGTTTGACGATCTCAAAAGTCTTCACACAAAGTATGATAACCTTCAGAGTCATCATAATGATCTCTTAGCCGATCATGAGAGGCTTTCTTATGAATTTCGGGTGTCACATGAGGATCTCCAAAGGGAAAACGATTCCTTACTGGCTCAACAGATCAATATCGCTCATGAAGAATTTGTTCCACCTTGTTTGAAATGCATCGAACATGAAACTGCTAATTCTTCACCTGAATGTTCAAATGCTTCTATTGCTACAAATTTTTCAATTATTCCAGTGGTCTCAAATTCCTCATCTAAGGATACCACAAGTATCACTAACGAAAATGTGGGTTTGAAGGAATTATAAGTGACAGGCATGTACAAAAGTCTCAAAGGGCATCAAACCCTTTGTGATGTCCTCAAAAATAAGATTCTAAACAGGAACCCTAGGACAGAGGGTATTGCCTTTGTGAGGAAACTCAACGCTGATGGATCCTACTGGACACCTGAGCAATACCCCAAAACCTCATGGGTTCCGCGAAAGGACCTCCTGTAGATCCATCCACTTTATCTGGCTTTACTTGTGAAACTTCATATTCCTCTGATGAGTCACTTGACTCCAACTACAAATTCTTTTGAAAAATCAGAAAGGTGAAGTATTTGCTAGATTTGTTGGAACTAACTACAGGAACGGTTCACCTATGAAGAAAATCTGGGTTCCCAAGAGCTACCTACAAAATCTTCAAGTGAATGTCCTCACGAAACCACTCATGAAGAATAGGGACCCCAGATCAAAATTCCTCATATGGACCAAAGTCTTCACTTGGACCAAATTCCTCAAATGGTCAAAAATATCATTCTCGTGCTAATGCCTCTGTTTCGCAGGGAAAATCTAAGAGTTATGAATATGTGCATTATTCTTCAAACCATTGTGTTCATAAGTCCTCGAAGAATTTCTCTGCTTATTCATATGAGTACTCTAACCCTCGCCCTGTGAAACGAAGCGCACTTTCTTCAATGCCTCCCTTCTCTTATGGTGCTCGCAGAATGATGAACTCTTTACCACCCCTTTAGATGTGGGTGGTGAAGAAATTGAAATAATCTCTTATGCAGGGTCAGGTCTCCAGATGAACTTACACATCTGATGAATTTGCTGGAGACCTGAGGAAATGCTTGAATGGACGCAAGCTAACTTTGAAGAAAAGAATTCCTCATTTCTCGCGTCCTCACACTACTTGCTTACTATCTTGTGTGATGAAATTCTGTCTGATGAAATTGATGTCATATTCTTCAATCTGAAGCATATGAGTTCGTAAGTTGTACTAATTCATCTGCAGGATGAACCTCTAAAAGCTACTGAGTGTGTCCTCGATAGTGGATGAACAAACCACATGACTGGTGACAAGAGTCTTCTGATGAATTTGCCACTTGCTCCGTCTCATCTGAAGCATATCACCTACGTAGACAAAGGAAAAAAGTAAGGTATTGGGTCTAGGTAAGGTTGCAATATCAAAGGACCAAACCATGGATAAGGTGATGCTTGTCGAATCCCTGGGGTTCAACCTTATGTTTGTCTCAGTGCTTTGTGATCTTGATATGATTGTCGTATTTGGAAAATATCGCTATGTTGTCATCATGGAATCTGACAACTCCAAAGTCTTCGAAGGCTTTAGGAGAGGAGACTAGTATATTGTTGATTTCTGTATAGGTCCTCAGCCTGCCACATGCCTACTTGCAAAGTCCTCAGAAGGCTGGCTATGGCATCGACGACTTGGACATGCTGGTATGAGGAACTTGCACACGCTCGTGAAGAAAAAGCACGTCATTGGCATTAAAGGTGTCAAATTCCTCAAGGACCACCTCGGTGGTGCATGTGAGTCTGGGAAGATGACCAGATCCAAGCATCCCTTGAAGACAATCATGACCACGACTCGACCCTTTGAATTGCTTCACATGGATCTCTTTGGCCCCACTCATTACTCCACACTAACAAATTCTTCAAGTTTGTATGGCTTTGTCATTGTTGATGATTACTCTAGTTACACTTGGGTGCATATTATTATGTACAAGTCTGAAGTGCAGGATGTCTTCAGACGATTTGCTTCAAGGGCCTTCACCAACTTCGGCGTCAAGATCAAGCATATCAGGAGTGATAATGGGACTGAGTTCAAGAACACCAATCTTGATGAATATCTTGATGAACTTCGTATTACTCATGAGTTATCTGCCCCTTATACTCCTTAGAAGAATGGCGTCGTGGAGAGCAAGAACATGACACTTGTTGAGATGGCTTGCAACATGCTTGATGAATACAAGACTCCTCGTCGCTTCTAGCCTGAAGCAATTGATACTGCATGCCACATCATCAATGTGGTATATCTTCACAAATTCTTCAAGAAGACTTCATATGAACTTATGGCTGGCAAGAAACCCAATGTAAGTTATCTCAAAGTCTTCGGTGCAAAATGCTGGATTAGAGATCCTCGCCACAGTTCTAAATTTGCACCGAAAGCACATGAAGGTTTTATGCTTGGTTACAGAAAGAACTCGCACACCTACAGAGTCTTCAACACCTACCACCACAAGGTTGTTGAAACTATAGATGTGTGGTTTGATGAAACTGATGGCTCGCAAAGAGAGCACCTGCCTTCTGTGTTAGATGAACAGTCTCCTGAGGAATCCATTAAGCTGAAGGCTACTGAAGACATCATACCCACTGAGGAAGTCATTCCAACGAATGAAGACATTCATGCTGATACACCTGAAGAAAATGGTGCTAAGAAAATCCTCAGCCACATCAACCTGCTCATCCAAGAGTTGCAAATGAAGTGCAGATTGACAAAATCATCGATGACATCGATGCACTAGGTCCTCTCACTTTTGACCAACTTTTGTGGGCACTTTGCCTTTGTCTCTATCATAGATCCCACCAAAGTTGATGAAGCGTTCAAGGAGCCCGAGTGGATTCAAGCTATGCAAGAGCAATTGCATCAATTCAAGCTCAACAATGTGTGGGAACTTGTCAAGCGGCCAGATCCTCACAAGCATAACATCATAGGTACCAAGTGGATCTACCACAACAAGCAAGATGAAAATGGCCTTGTGGTAAGGAATAAGGCTCGTCTTGTAGCTCAAGGCTACACACAGGTTGAGGGAATTGACTTGGATGAAACTTTTGCACATGTTGCTAAACTTGAATCTATTCACATATTGATTGCTTATGCTAACCATCATGATATCATCTTATATCAAATGGATGTGAAAAGTGCATTCCTCAATGGTAAGCTTGAGGAAGAAGTATATGTTGCTCAACCCCCAGGTTTTGAAGACCCTAAGTATCCTGACAAAGTCTTCGGACTCAACAAGGCCCTTTATGGCCTCAAGCAGGCCCCTCGGGCGTTGTACGACGCTTTGAAGGAATTACTCATGAAGAAAGGCTTCAAACCCGGTTCACTCGACCCAACACTTTTCACAAAGTCCTATGACAATGAATTGTTCATATGCCAAATATATGTAGACGATATTATCTTTGGCTGTACTGACAAATGTTACAGTGATGAATTTGCCTATATGATGAGTGAAGAATATCAAATGTCTATGATGGGGGAGTTGAAATTCTTCTTAGGTCTTCAAATTCGTTAGCAAGACAACGACATCTTCATCTCACAAGAGAAATACCTCGAGGATGTTCTGAGGAAATTTGACATGCAAGATTGCAAAGGCATCAAAATTCCAATGCCTTCAAAAGGCCACTTGTGCCCTGACGAAAATGGTAAAGATTTTGATCGGAAAGTATATCGCTCCATGATTGGCTCATTATTGTATCTATGTGCATCTAGGCCTGATATAATGCTGAGTGTTTGCATGTGTGCCCGATTCCAAGCAACACCGAAGGAATCACACCATAAGGTTGTGAAACATATTCTTCGATACTTAGCTCACACACCAACGCTTGGATTATGGTATCCCAAGGGCTCAAATCTTCACCTTGTCGGATACTCTGATGCTGACTATGTTGGACATCATGTGGATCGCAAGTCAACGTCAGGCACATGTCATTTACTCGGACGATCCTTAGTCTGTTGGTCCTTGAAGAAGCAGAACTGTGTTTCACTATCTACTGCTGAAGCTGAGTACATTGCTGCTGGTTCATGTTGCGCTCAGTTATTGTGGATGAAGCAAACCCTCAAGGATTATGACATCAAGTTGAAGAATGTGCCTCTCTACTGCGACAACGAGAGTGCCATCAAGATTGCTTACAACGTAGTTCGGCATTCCAAGACCAAGAACATCCAGATTCATCATCATTTTGTTCGAGATCATGTACTCAAGGGCGACATCTCCATCAACCACATTCCCACTAAAGAACAACTGGTCGATATCTTCACAAAGCCCTTGGATGAAAAGAGATTTTGCAAGTTGCGGTGTGAGCTAAATATCTTAGAATCTTCGAATGTTCTTTGAAAAAGGACACACATCCTAACACTTATGCAAAATTGATGACATAGATGTGCAACACACGAAGTAACGTTTTTCTTCAATCAATGAAGAATAACTCTCTAAGTGTGAAGAAATTAATGAAGAATTTGATTCTCGGAACCCTAAAACAATTGTATGCGGTGTCTGAAATCATCATTCTTATACACGCCACCAACCATAGTTGAAATTCTTCAAAGTTGACTTTTTCGTCATTTTGCAAATTCTTCAAATTTTCAAATTCCTCAAGTTTGCAAATTCCTCAAGTTTGCAAATTCCTCAAGTTTTCAAATACTTCAACTTTTCAAATTCTTCAAACTATGAAACTCATGTTCTTCATTGACCATATATATATTTGAGTTTTCAAGTCCTCAACGACATTCACTTATTGTTAATTCTTCAAGTTGATTTTCATCTAAGTGAATGTGATCGAACCCTTTCCCCTCTATGCTAAACTCAACCCAGTCTATTCTCAAATTATTCATATGCGTTCTACTTTGAAACTCGTTCAAAGTCTTCACTGTGTCCTTGACAGTTGAAGAATTTGCGAACGGAAACTTTAAAATTTTCACTATCAAAATTTTTGACTTTTCCCGCTCAATCGGTTCCGATTCCCATGACTGGATAACCCACGATCCCCCACTATCGCCACTACTCAGAATGTGGGTGACGCATGTCGCATGGAGAGCAAGGGTCAAGGGCAATCTAGTCCAAAATCTTCACACGGATTGGTTTTCACCTCCACTATAAATACCCCTTCCCTTTCGATGTGCTCGGTTACTCACTTCCTCTCTCTCCCGATCTTCGACCTAGCGCCGCCGGTGTGGAAGAGCTTCACTGCCTCAACCTCGTCGTCGATGTACTCGCATTGGCTGCGGAAGTCTTCATCCCGCAGCCGCTGTAGTTGTCTCCCTTTGTCGAGCTAGGGCACGGGAGATCTAGACTAACGAATTCCTCAATCTCATCTCATAGTTCGTTGTGTTCTTCATCAGGGTAAATAAAATTTATTTTACAACCCTTATTTGATCTTCAAGTTTTCCTAAATCCTCAGAAAGGTGTTTATTCTTCAAGAATCTCATTCTAAAGCACCTTACATGTTCATTCACTTGATGACTTTCTCTAAGTTATGATTTTCTTCAAGATTCCTCAATTGCGTGAATCCTCAAAATTTGACAACTCTGGAACCTAAGACAAAGAACACTTAGTGAAATTCCTCAAGACACCAATGTTCAAATTCCTCACACCTATTTTTATTGAAAAATTTCTGAGAACGCATATGACCTCTTCAAATTCGTCGCACCTATACTCTGTTCACAGGTACAAACATGTCCGCTGATGAATCACTAGGTTGTCATCAACTTAACCCATTTGCAACATTTCTTGAGGAAAAACTATGCACCTATTCAGAGTCCTCAAGAGTTCAAAATCCTCAGCTGAAGAAAATGGCTGATGGGAAGAAACCACAGAAAGGTGGAAAGAAGCCTGATGTGCAGACTACTTTTGAGATTCCAGAGGACTTGTATGAGGAATATTGCGCGCCTGATGAAGGAACTCATGGCAAAGAGACGACTAAGCAGAGAAATATTCGTCTGTAGAAAATTGAGAGGACATGGGCAAAGGAATGGAAGGAATATCGTTATGTCACTCCTAAATACATGATGAAATTCTCTGTGAAACCCCCTTACAGCAGGCCTCCCTTGGCTCAAAATCAAATTGCTGATCCCACTAGTCTCAAGACTGATCAAGACTTTCCTCATTTGTGGAAGAAACAGCAAGCCAAGCTGGCGAACAAAGCAAAAGAGGTTGTGAAGAAATTCAATGAAGACTCTGCTGCTGCTGCCACTGCCGGAGCCTCTGCTAGTGCTCCAAAGAAATCAATGATGAAGAAATCTATTGTGAAGCCAACTTCTTCAATTTCAAAGTCATCATAGCAGATTCCTCAAGCTCAAAAGCCTCAGTCTTCAAAGGCCTCAGCCGCTGGCTCAGTAGCTGCTCAGTCCTCTGCTGCTGCTACTAAGTTCTCAACTCCTGTGCAGCTTGCATCATGTCAGAGGACAGAGGGATTCTCAAATACTTCAAAGATCTCTGCTCGCCTCTCTGCTAAAGCAAAGTCTTCAACAAGTCCTACAGTGCTAAAACTAAAGAAAACCGCTGGACGAGGTCAAAGACCAAGTCCTCACACAAGCAAAGCAGTGGTAATTGTACCTTCAGGATCCGAGGATGATGATGATGAAGCTGATGATGAAGAATTGGAAGAAATCATGAAAGTCAGCAAAAGGTTGTAATAGCCAAAGGTAGCTCTGTTCCTCTCATGTTGGATCCCAAGATGATCCTCAATTTCATTGGCATATGGCATAAGGATCCAAACACCCCACTTTCCTCACTGAATCTGCCTCTTGGTGTGGATCATGTCCTCACCCACTTCATTGCTAAGGAAAAATGGAAAATAGAACAAGCTCAGAGAGCTAAGAGGAATAGGGCTTGGAAAGAAAAATTTCTGAGGAATAACGTGATGAATTTGACTCCAAATCAACTCATCACCGTTCAGTCTGAAATTCGTTGCCTCTCTAATGAACAAGAAAGGTATGATGCTGAGTGGAAGGGAACCAAAGGGAGATTCGTCAGGGTTGCCCAAGATGCTGTTAAGGACCACAACACAAGAGTTGCAGCTCGATCGCAACCACAAATTCCTCAGGCTGATGAATTTTCTCAGCCTACTGAAGAAAATCCAAGCGCAGCTGAAGAAAGTCAGACTGCTGAAGAACATACCAGGACAACCTCCACTATTGTACCTGAAGAAACTGACAGGCCAGCTGAAGCTTTTGCTGTGCCCAAGGTTGTCAGAATTGCGATTCTGTTATACGATTCTACGACTTTACGATCCAAACTAACCCCTCTGATCCTATGATTTTAGTTCATAAAATCTATGTTTCTACGATCCTGATAGTGAAGATTCTATGATTTGCAATCTTGCCATCAGAGTTCCGATCCAATTCAAAATCACGATTCTGACAACCTTGGCTGCGCCTGATGAAACTAAACCCACAAGGACGACTGCATCAGTCGTGTCTAAAGAAATTGTACCGCCCTTACCTTCAGCTGAATCAGCCAAAACATCAAAGGTGAAGACAATCAACCTTCCTTATGCATCAAAAGCGAAGAAAACTAAGGTTGCTGAGAAGAAGGCACTGAAAAGAAAAGCTTCAACTTCAGATTCCTCAGCTGTGAAGAAGTTGAAGACTCTGCCAAAGTCTTCAACTGAACCATTTGATGCCATTCCACTCTCCTCAGCACCCGCCTATGAGATCATTCCATTTGGTGTTGACTATGTCATCCCAGATGAAGAAAATGAAGAAGATCATTCTGCTGCTTCGACAGAGCAGATTGATGAAGACATTGAAGTTAAAGAAAATTCTTCAACTCCTCAGGTATCATCGCCCCAGCCTCAGTTCACTGCTGAAGAGGCCGAGATTGAAGAAATTGATGAGGATGTAGACATTGGAAATACAACTCCTGTCATCAATGATGAATATTGGGAAACAACTCACCCAAATTCACCAATGACTACTCCTCTATCACAGATTCCTCAGTCCCCAGCCTAGACTGAAGAAATTCATGAAGGATCTGATGACTTGACCGCCAAAATCACTAAACATATTCCAGCTGCATCAGCTGATGACCTTGCTGCTCCACCTGCCACCGAGGAAACAGCTCCACAAATTCCTCAGTCTGAAGAAATTCCTCCCATGCCAAAGGAAATCAAGGGCCGCTTCAAGACAAATCTTCAGCCGAAACCCAGAATGCCATTCAAAGGCTCAACGCGCCCCAAATTCCTCAAAAGCGATTTCTTCAACGAGCACATTTTCTTCACTAGTCCCAGTCCATATGACACTGCAAGGGCCGGTCGAAGCAGGTTCTGGACTGCCACTCAGATGAATTGCTATGCATCAGTTCTGTTCGACAAGAAGAAAGTCTTCAAGCACCATCAAATTCCTCATGCTGATATGGAAACACTTCCATCATTCACGCCGGTGCTCCAAGTTCTTCACGATGCAGGAATTATTCCCTTCTGCGTAGACATCTGCGATTGGAATGAAGAACTCATTCTTCAATTCTATGGCACTCTGCACATCAGAGGAAATGCTTCTGACATCAACTCCTGGGTTTTGGACTGGATGACAGGATCAACACATCTCACTGCTCAAGCATCTAAATTACTTCGATCTGTCCTAGTGCCAGTTCCTTCAGAAGAAGCTCGTCGTCTGTTTGATGAACCTGCTCTTCCAAATCAACTAATGCAAGTGTTGATGAAGCCATTGGCTCCTGGAAAGACTCAATGGAAAACCTTCCTTGTGAAGGATTTGCTCTATGTGCCTAGGACGGTCTACCGCATTCTCACAAATACTCTATGTCCTCAAAAGGGTCACAACTCTAAAGAAGAGGAAGTGGAGGGAGTCATGAAGAATATGCTGTTCAACGTCATTCACGGGGTTCCCATCAACTTCCATGATTTCTTCATGAGGACATTGGCTAATGCTGCTCTAGCCCCATTTGAACAGAAGCCTTATGCACCTTGGATCATGAAGTTCATCAGAGCAAAGTCTTCAGTTCCCTTCAAGGCGGACTTTTAGAATCACTTCGGCTTCTTGCCTCCTATCCAAGTCCTCAAGAGCACTATTGCCTCAGTAGAAGGAAAAAAGCAAGGCTGTCATTGATGAAGGCACTCGTCCATTGGATGGACAGTTTCGCAAAGTTGCTTCCTTCTCCACAAATGATGACACTGCAACTCGGGACTCGGAAGCAAAGGCCTCAGCTCAAAAACCTCAAGAGCATGCCCCTCGTGTGATGACTGATCATGAGCTTCTCATAAGTCTTCATCAGAAGGTCGAATGCAATCACAAGTGGGTGAAGCGTCAACTTGGTTACATTGTGCAAAACATGACTGTGACGCAGAACTCTATGAAGAAGAATCACTACTATGCGCATGAAACCCTCAACCGCACTTGGGCTATTCTGTCTCACCTCAAGACTCCTGAAGAACTGATGGAGCTAGACCTTGAGGAAAATCTTGACTGGGCTTGTCAACCAAACAAGAAATTCAAGAAAGTTGAAGTTCCTCTGATGGTCATAAGTTCATATTCTTCATCGCGTGAGATGGATGAAGCTGAAGACATTGACGACACTGCAGCAGGCTCTGCATCGACAAACGACCCCGACAACGCTGGCGCTCCTTCCTCACCAACACGATGAAATTCTTCAAGGGGCGTTAGTCCTCACTTTTTTGTCCCTTTTGGTCTTCGATGACAAATGGGGAGAAAATTTGAGTTAGTCTTCAAGCGGGTCTCTTATATGGGCTTATTTTTGTTTAAGTTGCAACTCTCGCTCTTGTGAAGCTTTTGTTGATTGAGTTGTAAACTTAAGTCCGATGGTGGTCTGACTCTTTTGAACTGCTTTACGCATGCTTATTTCCTCAAGTATCTTAATACATGCATGCAAAATTTTGCCAGACACCATTTTTCATCATGCATTTCAAATTCTTCATATCATATGATAAATGTGTGTATGAATTACAAGATATAGGGGGAGTTCTCCATGTTTTTAAC
Organism: Hordeum marinum; assembly: GCA_022496015.1. Classification (NCBI taxonomy): domain Eukaryota; kingdom Viridiplantae; phylum Streptophyta; class Magnoliopsida; order Poales; family Poaceae; genus Hordeum; species Hordeum marinum. The sequence goes on along the minus strand of CM039672.1, from coordinate 209,675,181 downwards.
CTGCTATGTGCATTTGCAGTCCAAAGCAAATTTCTCAAATATGCACATGTTCAGCGGGAGTTCTTCTATATCTTGCAATAAAATTCCTCAAACTCTGTATTTACACTTCATAGTATTATCCCCATTGAAAACTTAACCTATTTATCATCAATCACCAAAAGGGGGAGATTGTTAGTGCATCTAGTGCCCCTTAGTGATTTTGGTGTATTGAAGGCTTATAGGTTAAGGAACTAATGTGTTTGTGAGTGTACACGGGCTCTATAAGTCGATGAGGAGTTTGATACATCCAGAAATTACCGCCCCCTAAAAATGTATGTCTTCAACTTAAGACTTTGGTGAAGACTTTGGTGAAGACTTTGGTATTCCCTGAAGACTTTGAAAATGAAGAAGTTGGTGTGACCTTGAAGATATGAACGAGGACTATGAAGCATCAAGAATTTTGTTTTCGTAGTTTCATTTCCTTTCTTAGAGTCATAGGAAACACCGTACTATTAAAGGGGGCCAAGGTAATACTAAGGAAAATTTCCAACTGATGCTCAACTCAAAATCCTCAACCTAACCAATCCATCGAGTGAAACCTTTGGAAATCTCTTACGGTTCAGTCAAGTTCTTCAGTGACAGAGATGAAGTTCTTATGGTCTCTGAGGAAATTTATTTGACTGAGGAGTTTTTGCTAATGCGAATTTCCTACAAGTGAGGAACATGATAAGCCTGAGGACTTTCATAGTTCGAAATTCTGACCGTTGCTATGCTTAGCACCAGTTGTCCCCAATCATAACATCCACATAACGGTCATATCATTGGGGGCATTTATGTCTTATCATGTCAGGTTGCACCCTGGCTATAAATAGCCACCCCCACAACCACTAGATGGTTGGATGCTCCAAGAGAGAACTGGCACTTGTCATTTGAGAGCAACCCATCCTCCGAGGACTTTTAGAGAAAATCATCAGTGAGGAAAAACTCACAACCAAACCACCAAACCCAAAGTGATTGAGCATCACTGAAGAAATTCCTGTGTGGAACCGATGCTTGTTACCTTTGAGGACTGTGCATCCTCCAGACGGTTAGGCATCATGGTCTAGTGCATCCTACAGTAAATTGGGGATCACGAAGTGACCTTGGGCTAGAGCATCCAGCAGTAAATTGTGGATCGTCGGGTGACTAGTTTGTGAGGGTTTTGGAAGTCTACCCTGAAGACTTACCACGAGTGTTGGGTGAGGACTGCGTGACCTTAGCTCAAGGAGAATACAGTAAGGATTGTGTGTCCTGGGACTGTGTGTCCTCTGGTTTAAATACCAGGCCGCTCCAAACCAGACGTACGACTGTCACAGCAGTTGGAACTGGGTCATCAAACCATTGTCTTCATCGATCTACCTGGTTCTATTTCCTCAACCCCTCTATTCCTTGTTTACTTGTTGATGAAATTGATCGCTACTGTTTGAAGTATTTGGCTGAATACTTTCACAATTTCCTCACCTCAAATTCTTCAAGTTGCCTTGTTCCTCACCTGCTTATCCTGTATCACGCTACTTGTAATATGTGCATGTTTCAATTCATCATGATGACTATGCTGTTGCTATGTTTCCCATGCACTTGAGTACTTAATCCGCTGCTAGTTATTCATCACATTTCAAATTCCTCAAGTGATGAATTTGTAAAAATCGCCTATTCACTCCCCCTCTAGTCGATATAACGCACTTTCACCGGCCGCCCTCAAGAATGTGTCACACGGCCATTCACATGGTCAAACTTTTGTGGCGTGAGGAAGATTATACTTGGGTTTCTCCCTCATCTCATTTTCATCTTCCTTAGAACTTAGGCTTGAAGAGCCTCTTAACAATCTCCTCAGCAATTCTTTCTCTGAAATTTTCTGAAATTTTTAGGGACCCAAAATAAAGGTGAACAAAACTCAACAAAACTCATGGCAACTACTCCCACAAGTGCCTAGAGGCTATATCATGCATCAGAACTACTTGGGACCATACAAATTTGACATGCAAGCTCAAGAACAAGGTCACCACAGCAGCAATATTTTTGGAAAATATGAAGCAGTAGAACAAAAACTAATTGGACCATTGGAGGAGTCACACACCAAGGAACAATCTCCCAAAACTGTTTTGTGAATGAAGCTTTGCACAAGAAGATCAAAAATGGCAGCAAAATGACATAGAACATGGGTTTGAGCAATGGTGGGATTTTTTCTAGAGGAAGATGAAGTGGATGGGTGCTAGAATAAGTCAAGGGAGTCCACATGGGACCCACAAGCCTGCTAGGCACGGCCAGGGAGGTGGTCGCGCCTTGTGGGCTTGTGGCCCACTGGTGCAGTCCCCTGCAGTGTGCTCAGTGGGAGATTTTTTGAAATATTCCAGAAAAAAGCATACTGCATTTTCATAGCATTTGAAGAACTTTTATTTCCAGGTCTTTTTCTACTGCACGGAGAACTAAAAAACAGAAAAATAATAGCAATTTACATAATGAAATCCAACTAACAAAAAGTAAAGGTTGGGTGCATAAAGTTGTGCTTTCTAATTCATCCGTCCCATGCTCATCAAAAGGAATCCATCAATAAGGTTGATCAAGTCTTATTAACAAACTTCTTTCGAATAACATGAAATCGAAGAATTTTCGAATAACACTAAGTTACCTCAATGGGGATATGCATGTCCCCAACAATAAGTATATCATATTTCTTCTTGACAGTAGGAAGAGGGAACTCAAAGTCTCCAATAATAATCGTTGGAATTTTTTCAATGGAGTTGATACTGTGAACTTGAGGTTGTTTCTTCGGAAAGTGTACCGTATGCTCATTACCATTAATATGAAAAGTGACATTGCCTTTGCTGCAATCAATAACAGCCCTTGCAATATTCAAAAAGGGTCTAACAAGGATGATCTACACAATGTCGTCCTCAAGAATATCAAGAATAACAAAGTCCGTTAAGATAGTAGCATTTGCAACTACGACAGGTACATCCTCACAAATATCGATAGGTAGAGCAGTTGATTTGTCAGCCATTTGCAAAGAGATTTCAGTGGGTGTCAACTTATTCAAATCAAGTCTACGATATGAAGAGAAAGGCATAACACTAACACCAGCTCCCAAATCACATAAAGTAGTTTTAACATAATTCCTTTTAATAGAGCATGGTATAGTTGGTATTCCTGGATATCCTAATTTCTTTAGTACTCCACCCTTAAAAGTATAATTAGCAAGCAAGGTAGAAATCTCAGCTTCTGGTATATTTCTTTTATTAGTCACAATATCTTTCATATACTTAGCATAAGGAGACATTTTTAGAATAGCAGTCAAGCGCATACGCAAAAAGACAGGTCTAAGCATTTCAACAAAGCGCTCAAAAGCCTCATCGTCCTTTTTCTTGGAATGTTTAGGAGGAAAGGGCATGGGTTTCTGAACCCATGGTTCTCTTTCTTTACCATGCTTTCTAGAAATAAAATCTCTTTTATCATATCTTTTATTCTTAGGTCGTGGGTTATGAAGATCAACAGCAGGTTCAATCTCCACATCATTATCATTACTAGGTTGAGCATGAACATGAACATCATCATTAATATTATCACTAGGCTCATGTTCATCACCAGATTGTGTCTCGGCATCAGAAATAGAAAAATCATTTGGGTTCTAAGGTGTATCTATAACAGGTTCACTAGCAGCATGCAAAGTTCTATCATCATCCTTGTTCCTCTTATTACTGAAGCGACTAGGTGCATCAATGTTACTTCTTTGAGAATCTTGCTCAATTCTCTTAGGATGGCCTAAAGATACAAAGGTTCCCGAGTCATTCTTCCACCTCTAGTCACAACTTTAACAGAATGAACATTGTTCTTACTATTCATCTCATTAAGAAAATCATTATGTGCCTTAAGTACTTGTTCTACTTGAGTAGTTACCATGGAAGCATGTTTACTAATCAGTTTAAGATCATTGATAGTTCTACTCATATAATCACCTAAGTGGTTAAGCATGAAAGTATTATGTTTCAATTGTCTACTAACATAAGCATTAAAATTTTCTTGCTTAACAAAATTTTTATCAAACTCATCCAAGCATTGGCTAGCTGAATATTGTAAGGAATATCGCTTTCGTCAAATCTATGAAGAGAATTCACCTCTACTACCTGTGTCGGGTTATCAAGACCATGCATGTCTTCAATAGGGGGTAGATTCTTAACATCTTTAGCTTTAATACCCACCTCTTTCATAGATTTCTTTGCCTCTTGCATATCGTCAGGACTGAGAAATAGAATGCCTCTTTTCTTCGGAGTTGGCTTCAGAGGTGGTTCGGGAATAGTCCAATCATTATCATTGCTCAATATATTATTCAATAGTATTTCAGCTTGTTCAACAGTTCATTCCCTGAAAACAAAACCAGCACAACTATCTAGGTGGTCCTTAGAAGCATCGGTTAGTCCATTATAAAAGATATCAAGTATTTCATTTTCTTGAGAGGATGATTAGGCAAAGCATTGAGTAATTGGATAAGCCTCCCCCAAGATTGTGGGAGACTCTCTTCTTCAATTTGCACAAAGTTAAATATTTCCTGCAAGGCAGCTTGTTTCTTATGGGCAGGAAAATATTTTTCAGAGAAGTAATATATCCTATCGTGTGGACTACGCACACAACCAGGAGCAAGAGAATTGAACCATTGATACGTCTCCATCGTATCCACTTTTCCAAACTCTCTTGCCCTTGTTTTGGACTCTAATTTGCATGATTTTAATGGAACTAACCCAGACTGACACTATTTTCAGCAGAATTGCCTTGGTGATATTTTTGTGCAGAAATAAAAGTTCTCGGATTGTTCTGGGAATTTACGGAGAATATTTTTGGATTTAATTAAAAATACTAGCGCAAGAATCAACCAGAGGGGGGCCACCTACAGGCCACAAGCCTGCTAGGTGTGGCCACCCCCCTGGCCGCGCCTAGAAGGCTTGTGGGGCCCTAGTGGCTCCTCCGACCTCATCTCCAACTCCATATAACCCTATTCATGGAGAAAAAATCAGAGACAAGAGTTCACCGCGTTTGACGATATGGAGCCGATGCCACCTCTTGTTCTTCCTCAGGAGACCAAATCTGGAGTCCGTTTTGGGCTTTAGAGAGGGGAAATCGACGCCATCATCATAAAAAACCATCCTTCATCACCAATTCCATGATGCTCTCCGCCATTCGTGAGTAATCCCATCGTAGGCTTGCTGGAAGGTGATGCGTTGGATGAGATTTATCATGTAATCGAGTTAGTTTTGTTAGGGTTTGATCCCTCGTATCCAGATGTTCTAAGATTGATGTTGCTATGACTTTGCTATGCTTAATGCTTGTCACTAGGGCCCGAGTGCCATGATTTCAGATCTGAACCTATTATGTTTTCATAAATATATGTGTGTCCTTGATCCTATCTTGCAAGTTGTAGACACCTATTATGAGTTATGATCCGCATCCCCCAGGGTGACAATAACTGGGATTCTTTCTGGTGATTACCGTAGTTTGAGGAGTTCATGTATTCACTAAGTGCTAATGCTTTGGTCCGGTTCTCTATTAAAAGGAGGCCTTAATATCCTTTAGTTTCCATTAGGACCTCGCTGCCACGGGAGGGTAGGACAAAAGATGTCATGCAAGTTCTTTTCCGTAAGCATGTATGACTATCTATGGAATACATGCCTACATTACATTGATGAATTGGAGCTAGTTCTGTATCACCCTATCTTATAACTGTTGCATGATGAATGCGATCCTAAATAATTATCCATCAGTGATCCATTTCCTACGAGCTTTCCACATGTTGATCTTTGCTAAGTTACTGTTCCGTTGGTATTGTTATAATCACTACAAAATTGCTACTGTTACTTTTGCTACCATTACCATTACTTCCATACTACTTTGCTACTGAATACTTTGCTGTAGATATTAAGTCTTATAGGTGTGGTTGAATTTACAACTCAGCTGCGAATTGCTACCTCTTGAGCATGCATTGGTTTTCCCTTGAAGAGGAAGGGTGATGCAGCAAAGTAGATAAGTATTTCCTTTAGTTGTTGAGAACTAAGGTATCAATCCAATAGGAGGAACAAGCAAGTCACCAATGGATGCACCTAAACAAATAATAAAACTCTTGCACCCAACGCTATAAAGGAGTTGTCAATCCCTTCATGGTAATTTGCAAGGATTAGATCTGATAGAGATAGATGTAACGAGTGCGGAAAGTAAAAGGTAAATAAATTGCAGCAAGTATAGATCTGAAAATATATGATGGAAAATAGACCCGGGGGGCATAGGTTTCACTAGAGGCTTCTCTCTTGAAGGCAAATATCATGGTGGGTAAACAAATTACTGTCAAGCAATTGATAACAAAGCGAATAATCATGTAGTAATCCAAGGCAATGATCATGCATATAGGCATCATGTCCGTGACAAGTAGACCAAAACGATTCTGCATCTACTACTATTACTCCACACATCGACCGACTCCTGCCAGCATCTAGAGTATTAAGTTCATGAAGAACAGAGTAACGCATTAGGAAAGATGACATGATGTAGTGGGATAAACTCAAGCAATATGACGAAAACCCCATCTTGTTACCCTTGATGGTAACAATATAATACGTGCCTCGCTACCCCTACTTTGTCACTGGGTGAGGACACCGCAAGATTGAACCCAAAACCAAGCACTTCTCCCATTGCAAGAATTACCAATCTAGTTGGCCAAACCAAACCAATAACTCGAAGAGACTTGCAAGGATATGATATCATGCATATAAGAAATCTGAGAAGATTCAAATAAGATTCATGGATAATATGAACATAAACTCACAATTCATCGGATCTTGACAAACACACCACAAAAGAGGATTACATCGGATAGATCTCCATGAAGATCATGAAGAACATGGTATTGAAGATAAAAGAGAGATAAGAAGCCATCTAGATACTAGCTATGGACCCGTAGATCTGTGGTGGACTACTCATGCATCATCGGAGGGGTATTGGAGTTGATGTAGATGCCCTCCGTGATCGAAACCCCCTCCGGCAGATTATCGAAAAATGCTCCAAATTTGGATCTCTCGGGAATGGAGGCTTCTGGCGACGGAAAAGTATTTGTGCGGCTCTTTTTGATGTTGCGGGAATATTTGGATATTTATAGTCCCAAGAATAGGGTTAGGAGATCTGCCAGGAGGCGACAAGCCTACTAGGCGCGGTCAGGGGGGCCGCGCCTAGCAGGCTTGTGGCGCCCTGGCACCTCCCTTGACGTGCACTCCAAGCTTGGATGACTTGTTTCCTTCCAGAAAAATTCCTTCCACAAGTTTTATTCCATTTGGACTCCGTTTAATATTCCATATCTGCAAAACTCAAAAACAAGGAAAAAACAGAGACTGACACTTGGCTCTAGATTAATAGGTTAGTCCCAAAAATAATATAAAATAGCATATTAATGCATATAAAACATTCAAAACAGATAATATAATAGCATGCCATCATCAAAAATTATAGATACGTTGGAGACGTATCACGAATACTCGAGAATATTCTTTGGCTCCCCTTGTGTCGAATCAATAAATTTGGGTTGAATACTCTACCCTCGAAAATGGTTGCAATCTCCTATACTTGTGGGTTATCAAGACCTTTTTTAGGCGACGTTGCCGGGGAGCATAGCTCTATTCTCTGAGTCAATTGGGATTTATATTTGTTGATCGCTATGAAGAAACTGAAAGATCCAAAAACCAAGATCTATGCCTCTACTACGAGGGGAGGTAAGGAACTGCCATCGAGCTCTGCACTCGATTCACCTTCTGTATGAGTAAGTTTGCGACACCACCACATTCTAGTAATTCTGATATGTCGCAAATAATTGATGATGCCACTTCTGCTATGCATGATGCTTATGATGATAGTTTGCTTGATAATACTGTGCCACTAGGTGAATTTCTTGATGAACAAATTGCTAGAGTCAATGCTGAAAATTATGATACTTCTGAAACTGATGAATTTATTGAAACTGAACACTTTGAGACACCTGCTAGACCTAGCTCTCCTAGATATGAATTTCCCGATATTCCTGGGGGTTATGTTATGGAAGGATAGGTAGCTAGAGACTTTCTTGCTTGTAATGATAGAGATGATCTTAAGAAATTACTATGCAAGTGGAAAGAAAAGTCTTTGAATGCTAGAATGAAATATGATCCTAAGTTTGCTACTTCACCTATCTTTGTTACTAATAAGGATTATGAATTCTCTATTGATCCTAAGCTAATTACCTTGGTTGAATCTGATCCTTTCCATGGTTATGAATCTCAAAACTGTTGTGGCACATCTTACTAAATTGAATGATATAGCCACCCTATTTACTCATGAGCAAAAAATTCGTTATTACTATATCCTTAAGTTGTTTCCTTTCTCATTAAAGGGCGATGCTAAGATATGGTTTAATTTGCTTGCTCCTGGTTGTGTCCGTAGTCCCCAGGATATGATTTATCACTTCTCTAAAAATATTTTCCTGCCCATAAGAAACAAGTTGCCTTGCAGGAAATATTTAAATTTGTGCAAATGGAAGAAGAGAGTATCCCACAAGCTTGGGGGAGGCTTCTCCAATTACTTAATGCTTTTCCTGATCATCCTCACAAGAAAAATGAAATACTTGATATCTTTTATAATGGAATAACCGATGCTTCTAAGGACCACCTAGATAGTTGTGTTGGTTGCGTTTTCAGGGAGCGAATTGTTGAACAATCTGAAATACTATTGAATAATATATTGAGCAATGATACTGATTGGACTATTCCTGAACCACCTCCGAAGCCAACTCTGGAGAAAAGAGTTATTCTATTTCTCAGTCCTGAAGATATGCAAGAGGCAAAGAAATAGATGAAAGAGAAGGGTATTAAAGCTGAAGATGTTTAGAATCTACCACCAATTGAAGAAATACATGGTCTTGATAACCCGACATAGGTAGTAGAGGTAAATTATCTTCGTAGATTTTATGAAAGAGATATTCCCTATAATAAGTCTTCTAGCCAATACTTGGATGAATTTGATGATTTTTTTGTTAAGCAAGAAAATTTTAATGCTTATGTTAGTAGACAATTGAAACATAATGCTTTCATGCTTAACCGCTTAGGTGATTATATGAGTAGAACTATCAATGATCTTAAACTGATTAGTAAACATGCTTCCATGGTAACTACTCAAGTACAACAAGTAAGGCACAGAATGATTTGCTTAATGAGATGAATAGTAAGAACAATGATCATTCTATTAAGGTTGTGACTAGAGGTGGAAGAATGACTCCGAAACCTTTGTATCCTGAGGGCCACCCTAAGAGAATTGAACAAGATTCTCAAAGGGGTAATATTGATGTACCTAGTCGTTCCAGTAATAAGAGGAATAAGGATGATGATAGAACTTTGCGTGCTGCTAGTGAACCTATTATAGATACACCTGAAAACCCAAATGATATATCTTTTTCTGATGCGGAGACACAATCTGGTGATGAACATGAGCCTAGTGATAATATTAATGATGAGGTTCATGTTGATGCTCAACCTAGTAATGATAATGATGTGGAGATTGAACCAGCTGTTGATCTCGATAACCCACAACCTAAGAATAAAAGATGTGACAAAAGAGATTTTATTGCTAAGAAGCATGGTAAAGAAAGAGAACCATGGGTTCAGAAACCCATGCCCTTTCCTCCTAAACCATCCAAGAAAAAGGATGAAGAGGATTTTGAGCGCTTTGTTGAAATGCTTAGACATGTCTTTTTGCGTATGCGCTTGACTGATATTTTGAAAATGTCTCCTTATGCTAATTATATGTAAGATATTGTGACTAATAAAAGAAAGATATCGAAAGCTGATATTTCCACCATGCTTGCTAATTATACTTTTAAGGGCGAAGTACCAAAGAAATTAGGAGATCCAAGAATACCAACTATACCATGCTCTGTTAAAGGGAATTATGTTAAAACTGCTTTATGTGATTTGGGAGCCGGTATTAGTGTTATGCCTTTCTCTTTATATCATAGACTTGATTTGAATAAGTTGACACCTACTGAAATATATTTGCAAATGGCTGATAAATCAACTGCTCTACCTATCGGTATTTGTGAGGATGTACCTGTCATAGTTGCAAATGCTAACATCTTAACGGACTTTCTCATTCTTGATATTTCCAAGGACGATAGTATGTCGATCATCCTTGGTAGACCCTTTTTGAATACTGAAGGGGCTGTTATTGATTGCAAGAAAGGTAATGTCACTTTTCATATTAATGGTAATGAGTATACGGTACACTTTCCGAAGAAATAACCTCAAGTTCATAGTATCAACTCTATTGGAAAAATTCCAACGATTATTATTGGAGACTTTGAGTTCCCTCTTCCTACTGTTAAGAAGAAATATGATATACTTATTGTTGGGGACATGCATATCCCCATTGAGGTAACTTAGTTTTTTTCGAAAATTCTTCGGTTTCATGTTATTCGAAAGAAGTTTGTTAATAAGACCAACCTTATTGATGGATTCCTTTTGATGAGCATGAGATGGATGAATTTAGAAAGCACAACTTCCTGTACCTAACTTTTATTTTCTGTTAGTAAGTTTAAATTAAGTAAAAATGCCATTATTTTTCTGTTTTCTAAGTTTCCCATGCAATAAAAAAGTGACGTGAAAATAAAAGTTCTTCAAATGCCCTGAAAATGGAGTGTGAATTTTTTTCGGAATATCCAAAAATTTCTGGCACTGAGCACACTGCAGGGGGCTGCACCAGTGGGCCACAAGCCCACAAGGCGCGGCCACCCCCTGGTTGTGCCTAGCAGGCTTGTGGGTCCCGCGTGGCCCCCCTTCACTTATTCCAGCACCCATCCACTCCATTTTCCTCCAAAAAAAATCCCATCATTGCTCAAACACGTGTTCTAGCTCATTTTGCTGCCATTTTCGATCTCCTTGTGCAAAGCTTCATTCGCAAAACTGTTTTGTGAGATTGTTCTTCGGTATGTGACTCCTCCAATGGTCCACAACATACGTCACAGAATCTTTTCAACATATGTGAAGGTGATGTCATGGCGGGATATGTGTTTTTTCCCTTTCAGGTGACAAGGGTGTGAGTCTCCCCGTTGGTTAAAAAATGGAGATTGACATGAGCAAGCTCAAATCAATCTGGGGCCTAATGTTGGGGATATAACCCCGTGGTAAGACCCGCACAGGAGGGGTCGGGTCATACCTGGCGGCTAGTAGCGTATGGGCTGGAAGAGGAAGATTGGGCTACATGGCGGCTCACCAGATGGGCTGAGATGGAGGCCCAGAGTCAGGAAGAAGACGCAAGACCCGGGCGCGTAAGCCACCCGGAGACAGCCTGCCAGAGTCGGCAAGATGACTTAGAGATAGAGTCGGACATATTGTAAGAGTCGGTATGAGATTTGTGTAACCCGTGGTCTTGACCTCCTATACAAAGGCAAGACCCAGGGACGGCTTAGATAGAACCCAATCGATCGAGAGCTAGGTCTAGCAAATACGCTCCCTCGTAATCGATACTCCAATCAATATACACAAAGCAGGACGTAGGCTTTTACCTCATCTTGAGGGGCCGAACCTGGGTAAATCCATGTCTTTCGTCCTGACCAACCCCTTTGAGTCCACCGCCTTAGCGATGGCCTCGAACCTAAGTCTTCGGACATCTGTCGTGACAAAACCATGACAAGAGAGGAGGCAAACGAGTATGAGAGGAACATGGAATCAGCTTGCCTTCATGTTGCAGTCGTTCAGGCAGTAGCCGATGCAGCCCAGTACAACCCCAACTATGACTTTGGATATTATCCGGGCCAGCCATAGCCATAGACCAACTTAGGCCAAAAGCCTAAGCTTGGGGGAGTACGTATTTCTCACCGACTTTACATTCATGTTCACACACTCATCTAAGCACTCGGTGTTCATACTCTTTCATTGTACTATGCATGGTAGTTTATTTCCTTGTTTCTCTTTCTTCTTGTGTGTTTCATTAACTTTGAGAAAAAAATAAAAAAACTAGTTCTAGCTTTATTTTCTAGTTGCTTAGATGTAGCATTAAAAAAAGGAAAACCCAAAAATATTTTTTGCTCTTCTTTTGTTTGTTGGGAGATTTTCCGTGTAAATAGTTTTTCTCGTTCATGTTTTGATTTTTCTTCTTTGGATCATAAGGAGAAGATCACAATGAAAATGTTGAGTGGCTCTCATATGAATTATTGTTTTACTTGTCAGAGAGCCTATATTACCTTGTCTTCTCCTTTGAGTTATTGTTTACAGATTCATGCTTAGTCCAATGCATGTGCACTCTTATTATTATTCACATTGTTCAGTCGTGCAAGTGAAAGGCAATAATGACGATATTTGATGAAAATATTGAGATGGAGAAAAGATGGTATGAACTCGACCTATCTTGCTCTTGTAAATATGATTAGCTCCTCGTTCCGAATTCGATTCATCATGGGCGAAACATATTTACAATGACAATTAGAGATTATAGTTACTCATGACATGCTTAATTAGCTAAGAATGGATAATGGTTTGTCTTGGGTGCCAATAGGCATATTAAAATGGTTGTGATGCGGTATGATGGGATGGTATCCTCCTCTGAACGATTCAAGTGGCTCGACTTGGCACATGTTCACGCATGTAGTTGAAACAAAATCAACATAGCCTCTACGATATTTATGTTCATAGTGATTTATATACTACTCATGCTTGCATTCAATGTTGGTTAATCTCAAAGCATGTTGATGACTATGTAGCTCTCTAGTTGGTCGCTCCCTGGTCTTTTGCTAGCCTTCACTTGTAGTAAGCAGGAATACTGGTTGTGCATCCAATTCCTCAAACCCAAAGTTGTTCCATATGAGTCCACCATACCTACCTGTATGCGGTATTTACCTGCCATTCCAAGTAAGATTGCATGTGACAACTCTAAATCTTCAAATAAACATTCTGTTATGTATGCCAAATTGCTCATGTGGCGACTGGGGGCTATCAGTATCTTCCATGCTAGGTGGGTTATTCTCACAATATGTGTTGATTCACTATCATTCACAAGAGAGTGGCTGGTAATCGGGATGCCCAGTTCCATTGTCGAAATAAAAGCAAAATATAATTAAACAAAACTTCCCCAGGATTGTGTTTGTATGGACCATACTCGTGGATTCGGCTCGCCGTGGAGTGTGATTGATTGGTGGGGAGTAAAAACTTTATCATTCTGTTTGGGAACCACCTATAATGTATCTAGTATGGAAGATGTTGAAAACCTCTTGGTCGTTATCTGAGCAATGAAGGCATACCGCTCAAAAATCATTACTTACCTCTGTTTTAAAAACTCGAGCTCTGGCACCTCTGCAAATCAAGGCTTCCCTCTACGAAGGGCCTTTCCATTTACTTTATTGTTGAGTCACCATATTCTTAGAAAAGGCACCAGTTAGAGAGCACCACCGTCATTTGTATGATTTGCTGTTAATTGATATTGAGTATGAGCATGACTAGATCTCTTTCACCGTGAATTACAATGTCTGGTCAGTCCTTGTTCTTTAGAGGTGCTCTGCATTTATGTATAGCGGTCTCAGAAAGGGCTAGCGAGATACCATTTTGTCATATTGTATCATGATTGTTTTGAAAAAGTGTTGTCATCCGAGAGTTATTATTATTGCTCGTTAGTTGATTATGTCATTAGCATGAGTAAATGTCAAACCTAAATGTTATTATGAACTTGGTTAGTCCATGATCTTTGCTGAAAATCTAAACATCAGTTAGACGTATTTACAACAACAAGATCAAACAGAGTTTGTAAAAGTTTTTCTTTATCACTTTCAGTTTATCAACTGAATTGCTTGAGGACAAGCAATGGGTTAATCTTGGGGGGGTTGATACGTCTCCATCGTATCCACTTTTCCAAACTCTTTTGCCCTTGTTTTGGACTCTAATTTGCATGATTTGAATGGAACTAACCCAGACTGACGTTGTTTCAGCAGAATTGCCTTGGTAAAACTTTTATGCAAAAATAGAAGTTCTAGGATTGTCCTAAAAATTTATGGAGAATATTTTTGGATTTAATAAAAAATATTGGCGCCAGAATCAACCAGAGGGGCCACCTGCAAGCCACAAGCCTGCTAGGCGTGGCCACCCCCCTGACCGCGCCTAGTAGGCTTGTGGGGACCTCATGGCTCCTCCGACCTCATCTCCAGCTCCATATAACCCTATTCATGGAGAAAAAAACAGAGAGAAGAGTTCATCGCGTTTCACGATACGGAGCCGCCGCCACCTCCTGTTCTTCCTCGGGATACCAGATCTGGGGTCCGTTTTCTTAAGAAGAGGCAGTATAACAATGCCAAAGGTATAGAGATGAGAAACCTATTTCAATGACGAATTAGCAATAACTCCAACATCAAGAACATCATAGAAGATGCATATGGACTCCATTTTTGATGAACTTGAGCTTGTCATGAAGTTGACCATAAGCTCAAGAAACTCAAATAGAAAAACCAACCAAGAACCAAGAAAGATGATGATGACAAGAATGCAATGGTTTGAGCTCTCAACGAACGATATGATCAAGCTATTCACTTGAGAGCCCCCTTGATAGCAAGGCTACCTATCCCATAACCCAGTCTCCCAACTACCACTATGAGACCCGTAAAATAGAAAACCCTATCAAGGTCAAACCTTAGCCTTGCGCATAGTCCACTTGAGCTAGATGATGATGATCTTGACTTCCTCGAGATGGACCACCTTTCTTGATTGTGTTGGCTTGATGAAGACTAGATGATTGCTCCCCATACTCTACTATGGCTGAGACACTCTTCGGCACATCTTCACAAGTCCATTGTCACCACAATGGACGGCAAGCTTCAAGCATGATCTCTCCGTGATGCTTCACTTGAACTTGCACACCGCAACCTTGATAACGATCACCACTTGATGTCATCTTCCATGGGTTGTATGGGATCTTCCTCTTGATGCAATCCCATGGAAATATGCCTAACCCCACAAAGAACTCTCACAACGAACATGGGTTAGTACACAAAGCGTAATGGACAATGTTACCATACCATGGGATCACTTGATCCCTCTCGATACATCTTGTACGCTTTGTGTGTTGATCACTTGATTCACTCTTTGACTTAGTCTTGATCAACCTTGTATATTATCTTCTCTCTTCATAAAGATGGTGTCTTGAAGGTAATCATGAATGCTCACACAATCTTCTTCTTCAAGACATCCTTGCAATAAGCTCAACTCTCACATCACCAATCTTTGGATAAACCTTGAATACCACCTTGGTCATCATATAAACTCTTTGAAACCCAACAGATGGACTTCAAGAAGTGCCTATGGACAAATCCTTCGAATATAACTCAAGGCAACCATTAGTCCATGGGGTTGCCATCAATTACCAAAACCACACATGGAGAAATGTGCTCTTACAGTGACAGTAACAGTGGCAACAGTGATAGTAGAAGTTTTGTAGTGATTGTAACAGTAGCAACGAAGAAGTAACTTAGTAAGGATCAATATGTGGAAAGCTTGTAGGCAATAGATCGGTGATGAATAATTATATTGGATGGAATTCATCATTCAATAGTTATAACATAGGGTGACACAGAACTAGCTCCAATTCATCAATGTAATGTAGGCATGTATTCCATATATAGTCATACGTGCTTATGGAAAAGAACTTGCATGCCATCTTTTGTCCTACCCTCCCGTGGCAGCGGGGTCCTAATGGAAACTAAGGGATATTCGGGCCTCCTTTTAATAGAGAACCGGGCCAAAGCATTAGCACTTAGTGGATACATGAACTCCTCAAACTATGGTAATCACTGGAAAGAATCCCAGTTCTTGTCGCCCTAGGGGATGCGGATCATAACTCGTAATAGGTGTATACAACTTGCAAGATAGGATAAATAACACATATATATATTCATGAAAACATAATAGGTTCAGATCTGAAATCATGGCACTCGGGCTCTAGTGACAAGCATTAGTCATAGCAAAGTCATAGCAACATCAATCTCAGAACATAGTGGATACTAGGGATCAAACCCTAACAAAACTAACTCGATTACATGATAAATCTCATCCAATCCATCACCGTCCAGCAAGCCTACGATGGGATTACTCACGAACGGCGGAGAGCATCATAGAATTGGTGATGAAGGATGGTTGGTGATGACGATGGCGTCGATTTCCCCTCTCTGGAGCCCAAAACAGACTCCATATCTGGTCTCCCGAGGAAGAACAGGAGTTGGCGGCAGCTCCATATCGTCAAATGTGATGAACTCTTCTCTCTAAAAAATTTCCTATGCGAAGAGGGTTATATGGAGTAGGAGTTGAGGTCGGAGGAGCCACAGGGGCCCCACAAGCCTGCTAGGCGTGGCCACAGGGTGGCCGCGCCTAGCAGGTTTGTGGCCTGTAGGTGGACCCCCACTGGTAGATTCTTGCGCCAGTATTTTTTTGTTAAATCCAAAAATATTATTCGTAAATTTTCAGGAAAATCCGAGAACTTTTATTTCTACACAAAAATAATACCAAGGCAATTCTGCTGAAAACAACGTTAGTCCGAGTTAGTTCCATTCAAATCACGCAATTTAGAGTCCAAAACAAGGGCAAAAGTGTTTGGAAAAGTGGATACGATGGAGACGTATCAGTAACAAAAGTGAGCAAAAACGGTATTGCAATGCTTGAAAACAAGGCCTAGGGTCCATACTTTCACTAGTGCAAGTTCTCTCAACAATAATGATAGAGTTGAATCATATGTAAATACCTCTCGTTCGACAAAGAGTTCACTACAAAGTCACAAATAGCGGAGAACAAATGAAGAAATTTGTTGTACGGTACGAAACCACCTCAAAGTTACCTTTTCTGATCAATCTTATGAGCTATCCCTATAAGTGTCACGAACATCCCTAGAGTTCATACTAAAATAACACCTTAAGATACACATCAACCAAAACACTAATGTCACATAGATACTCCAATGTCACCACAAGTACCCATGGGCTTGATTATATGATATGCATGACACAATTTCAGATTCATCATGTTCAAGCCAACATAAAGAACTTCACGGAGTGTCCCAAAGTTTCTATTGGAAAGTCAAGATGAAAATGTGCGCCAACCCCTATGCATAGATTCCCAAGGTCACGGAACCCGCAAGTTGATCACAAAAACATACATCAAGTGGATCAATAGAACATCCCATTGTCACCATGGATATCCCATCGCAAGACATACATCAAGTGTTCTCAAATCCTTAAAGACTCAATTTGATAAGAAAACTTCAAAGGGAAAACTCAATTCATCACAACATGATAGACAGGGGAAAACTCCATAAGATTCATCTATATCAATAAAGCTCGCGGTACATCAAGATCGTGCCATCTCAAGAACACAAGAGAGAGAGATCAAACACATAGCTACTGGTACATACCCTCAGCCCGAGGGTGAACTACTCCCTCCTTGTCATGGAGGCCGCCGGGATGATGAAGATGGCCTCCGGTGATGGTTTCCCCCTCCGACATGTTTTTGGTGGCTCTAGAGGCTTGCGGCAACAGAACTCCTGATCTAGGTTTATTTTCGGAGGTTTCTCTATTTATAGGAATTTTTGGCGTCGATCTCACGTCAAGGAGGGCCACGAGGCGGTGACAGGCCTGCTAAGCACGACAAGAGGGGGTGGTCGTGCCTGGTAGGCTTGTGACCTCCTCGTGGATCTTCTGGCCCAACTCCAATACTTCGGGAGTCTCTTTTGGTCCAAAAAATCATACTAAATTTTCAGCCCATTCCGAGAACTTTTATTTGAGCACAAAAAACGACACCATGGTAGTTCTACTAAAAACAGTGTCAGTCCGGGTTAGTTCTAATAAAATCATACCAAAATCATATAGAATTATTGTAAACATGGCATGAAACTTCATAAATTATAGATATGTTGGAGACGTATCAGCATCCCCAAGCTTAATTCTTGCTCGTCGTCGAGTAGGTAAATGATAAAAGAAATAATTTATGAAGTGTGAATGCTAGCGTAGTGCATAAATTTTATCAATGATAATTCCAAACACTTTTCTAGCATCATTATATATCATAAATAGTAGCTCATCTCATAGACCTTCTCATGATGAAATAACAAGCTATCCACATATTAAAGTATAGACTAACACACTATGCTTTCAGTCACCAAACAACTGCAATTCATCTTATTTTCAGGAAGGGTATATGTAAGAGCTTTGATTTAGCAAATTCCACATACTCAACTATCATAGTGTATTCCATGATTTCTAACACTCAAAGCATATTTTTAGAGCAAATGGCATCCGTCGAACACAAACAAAGATAGGGGCTTAAAGTTTTGCCTCCCAGCTTATTTATCATATATATAATTGTCAACAATAATAATTCATGATCAAATATATTTGAATGGCCATATATGCTTGGATATTTCCCCACCACATGATGCTTGCCAACAAAAGAATAATTGATGTTGAACTAAGAAGGAATACTATTGACTCTTGCATAAAAGTAAATACAAGAAAGTAAAAGATAGGCCCTTTGCAGAGGGAAGCATTGATTTGCAGAGGTGCTGGAGCTCGAGCTTTTAAAATAGAGATGAATAATAATTTTGAGCGATATGCTTTCATTGTCACCATAACATCCGAGAGATCTTGGTATCTTCCATGCTAGATACATTATAGGTGGTTCCCAAACGGAATGGTAAAGTTTTTACTCCCCCTCCACCAATAAATCACACTCCACGACGAGCCGAATCCATGGGTACCGTCCATACCAACATCATTCCTGGGGAGTTTTGTTTAATTATTTGCATTTTTTTCTTTGATTTCGGGACTGGGAATCCCTGTTACCAACCACTTTCTCGTGAATGATAGTGAATCAACGCATATCGTGAGAATAACCCACCTAGCATGGAAGATACTGACAACCCCTAGTTACTATATGAGTGATTCGGGCATACAAAACAGAATATTATTTGAAGGTTTAGAGCTTGGCACATGCAAAATTACTTGGAATGGCAGGTAAATACCACATATAGGTAGGTATGGTGGGCTCATATGGAACAACTTTGGGTTTGAGGGTGTTTGGATGCACAAGTAGTATTTCTACTTGGTGCGGAAGTTTTGGCTAATATGAGGTGGAAGCAAGCACCACATGTTGGAGGATCCATAACAATATAACTTCTATACAAATATACCCAAGCATAACTCATTATGTTGTCTTCCTTGTCCAACTTCAACTAATTTCCTCAAGTTCGAAAATAATTAATGGGTATTCACAATCATAGAATATGTCCAAGATAGTATATGTATATGTTAAATCTCTCTTCCTTCAATATTCTTTCATGAATGGTTCAAGTGACCAATGCGGTGTTTGCTAACTTTCAATAAATTTTACCACCTATACTTCTTATATGTGAAGTCATTACTCCCCATGGGATAAGAATATAAAACATATATAATTTCATATTTATTATATTCAATTCATTCAACCATTTACTCATAGCATATAAGTGAAGCACGAGAGTAAATGACAGAACTACTCCAAAACATATAAGTGAAGATCAATGAGTAGTAAAACAATTAAGTAGCTATGTGAGGACTTCTCTATCTCTCTCTCAACAAAGATTTTAAGATCTGAGAATTTTATTTAAATATCAAGCAAAACAAAAATAGCACTCCAAGAATAGCACACATCATGTGAACGAATAAAAATTTAGGCTCAACATAGGCTAACCGATAGTTGACGAAGAGAGGTGGGATGCGTAGCATCCACAATCTTAGATGCTTGAGACTTCTTGAAATATTTACTTGGGGTTCCTTGGGCATCCCCAATCTTGAGCTTTTGTATCTCGTTCAATCCTCTCATATCAAGGTTTCATCTATTCTCAAAAACTTCGTCCACACAAAACTTGAAAACAACTCGCGAGATAGGTTAGTACACATAATAATAAATCAGATCTTTATGTAATGCCAAGACAAGTTGCACAATAATTTTCAAACATTAGGTAATGTATAATATCATTTCCACAATTTATATTTACCAATATAGGCTATGAAAACTATAGGATAAGTAGATAACAAAACTATGACAACAATCTATCTAAACAGAGCAGTCTAGAGCAATTTATGAAAACAATGTAATTATGTAACTCAGAAAATTATGAAAATTTAATACATGATATAAATTTATATGTAAACACTGTGTAAGAGTTTCAGAAACTTTACACATTCCAATAAAATATGAAAATTCTAATACTACAGCAGAAGTTTGTGTTTTTACACAGCACACATCAAACATGCAATTCAAGCATCCTAAAGGCAATTCTTGGGAAAAAATATTTTTTTATAAATAACACCTAACATAGAACAACAAAATAAAATTACACTCCAATCAAAACTCATATTATGTGACGAATAAAAATATAGCTCCAAGTAAGATATACCGATAGTGTTGAAGACGAAAGAGGGGATGCCTTCCGGGGCATCCCCAAGCTTAGGCGCTTCAGTCTTCCTTGAATATTACCTTGGGGTGCCTTGGGCATCCCCAATATTAGGTTATTTTAACTCCTTTTTCTCCTCATATCGGTGTCTCACCCAAAAATTGAAAACTTCAATCACACAAAACTTAGTGGAACTTCGTGAGAAGGGTTAGTGTAATAAAGATAGATCATCCACGTAGGTACTGTCAATACAAGATTCATAATTATTCCCCCATGATAACTAATGTATTACATCATTCCAACAATTTATATTACTCAATATAAGCTATAGGAACACTTGAAACAAACAAACTGTGCATGCAAAACAGAATCTGTCAAAAACAGAATAGTCAGTAAAGATCTGAATGATCACCATACTTTCCTGACTCTAAAAATTCTTCCAAATTAGTAAAACTCAAGGAATTTTCATATAAATGTTGTGCAAGAAATTCAGAATTTTTTGACGCTCCAGGAAAATCAGATAATTCATATACTGGACGCAAAACTTTTTGTTTTTGCACAGAATCAAACAAGCAATTATCCACACTGTCCCAAAGGCTTTACTTGGCACTTTACTGAAATAGAAGACACAAAACATGATTACTACAGTATATTAATCATGTTAACACATCAAAAAAGAAAGTAATATTGTTGGTTTGTCTCCCAACAAGCGCTTTTCTTTAATGCCTTTTAGCTAGGCATGATGATTTCAATGATGCCCGTACAGGAATAATAATTGAAACATGCAAAAGAGCATCATGAATCTCATGAAAAGCACATTTAAGTCTAACCCACTTACTATGCATACGAATTTTGTGAGCAAAAAATTTATGGGAGCAAGAATCAACTAGCATAGGAAGGCAAAACAAGCATAACTTCAAAACTTTGAACATATAGAGAGGAAACTTGATATTGTTGCAATTCCTATAAGCATATGTTCCTCCCTCATAATAATTTTCAGTAGCATCATGAAGGAATTCCACAATATAACCAGCACATAAAGCATTCTTTTCATGATCTACATGCACAGAAATTTTACTACTCTCCACACAAGAAAATTTCTTCTCATGACTAATAGTGGGAGTATCATAAAAGACTTCAATACTACAAATTGGTTCCACACTAAAAGAGTAATACTCAGTAAAAGGATATTCATAATTATGATAAGTATCATAATAGTAATCATCTCTCTTTTTCATCGCATAAGTATCATCACAATAATCATCATAAGTAGGAGGCATACAATCATTATAACAAATTTGATCATTCAAAGTAGGGGGCTAAAAAGATCATCTTCATTAAGCATAGCATCACCAAGCTTGGGACAAACATTAATTGCAGCAAATAAATTCTCAAACATGTCATTTTCATCAAACATAGCATCCCCAAGCTTGTGGCTTTGTATATCATATACATAATCACTCTCGTCATTAATAGTATGAATAACACCAATAGTATAGCAATTATTATCATCATCCTCCAAGTTGGTGCCATAAATATTTTCAAGGTTATAAGAAGTATCATTATCTTCCCAATCATAATCATCACAACAATCAATAGGTATAACAAAATCATCCTCAAGTGTATCATTTTCCACAACTATTTTTGATTCATTCTCATGAGGCCTATCAATAATGGGAGCAACATTATTTGGGAGAGATACCTCTTTAACTTTACTTTTCCTTATTTTCTTCTTCTTCACCAAATTATGTGTGGGTTTATTTAATTCCTCCAAGCTTCTTTTTGAAGAGGTTGGTTGAATAAGAAGCTCCCCCTCGTTACCTGATTCATCATAAGAAAAATATAAGGATATTGGGAAACTTCTTCCCCTTCATTAGTATTCTCTTCATCTTGTATTTGTTTTCTTGTCTTTAAGTAATTGGTAATATAAGGATTCTCAATGCAATTTACCACGCAATACATATAGATTTCATTTAGATCAAAATCAATCATTTTCATGAGATTCCAAGCTGGAACATCCTTAGTTTTATGTTTCATTTCTTCATACCCCAAAAATAGACTAAGTTCATTATGATGCTCAAGGTTAATGAGGTTATCACAATTTTTGGACAAAATTCGGTCATGAAATAATTCACTTTGGAAATTAACATGACCACTTTCATTGCAAAGTTCACAAGGACGGCGAGAAATATGAAGTCTTTCAGCACAAACATATAGCCTCTCTTGCAACCATTTAGTTTGTAAATACTTATGCCTCTTACAAAATCTATCTTCCCTTTTAGGCATGTCTTCACAAACTATATGCACTCCACAAAAATTGACATGCTTATAAGAAATCTTTTTATCATGACTAGTGCAATCATCATTGGTACTATGGATATTCAAAGAATTCATACGAACAACATTGCAATCATGCTCATCGCTCAAAGATTTAGTGCCAAACATTTTTAATAACTTCTTCTTCTAACACTTGAGCACAATTTTCCTTTCCATCATTTTCACGAAAGACATTAAAAATATGAAGCATATGAGGCAACCTCAATTCCATATATTTTTTGTAGTTTTCTTTTATAAAACCAAACTAGTGAAAAACAAGAAACTAAAATATTTAATTGCAAGATCTAAAGATATACCTTCAAGCACTCACCTCCCCGGCAACGGCGCCAGAAAAGAGCTTGATGTCTACTACGCAACCTTCTTCTTGTATACTCGTGTTGGGCCTCCAAGCGTAGAGTTTTGTAGGACATGGCAATTTTCCCTCAAGTGGATGACCTAAGGTTTATCAATCCGTGGGAGGTGTAGGATGAAGATGGTCTCTCTCAAATAACCCCGCAATAAAATACAAGAAATCTCTTGTGTCCCCAACACACCCAATACAATGGGAAATTCTATAGGTGCACTAGTTCGGCGAAGAGATGGCGATACAAGTGTAATATGGATGGTAGATGTAGGTTTTTGTAATATGAAAGTATAAAAACAACAAGGTAGCAAGTAACAAAAGTGAGCAAAAATGGTATTGCAATGCTTGAAAACAAGGCCTAGGGTCCATACTTTCACTAGTGCAAGTTCTCTCAACAATAATGACATAGTTGAATCATATGTAAATACCTCTCATGCGACAAAGAGTTCACTCCAAAGTCACAAATAGCGGAGAACAAATGAAGAAATTTATTGTAGGGTACGAAACCACCTCAAAGTTATCTTTTCTAATCAATCTTATGATCTATCCCTATAAGTGTCACGAACAGCCCTAGAGTTCACACTAAAATAACACATTAAGATACACATCAACCAAAATCCTAATGTCACCTAGATACTCCAATGTCACCACAAGTACCAATGGGCTTGATTATACGATATGCATCACACAATTTCAGATTCATCATGTTCAATCCAACAAAAAGAACTTCAAAGAGTGCCCCAAAGTTTCTACCAGAAAGTCAAGACAAAAACGTGTGCCAACCCCTATGCATAGATTCCCAAGGTCACGGAACCCGCAAGTTGATCACCAAAACATACATCAAGTGGATCAATAGAACATCCCATTGTCACCACAGATATCCCATTGCAAGACATACATCAAGTGTTCTCAAATCCTTAAAGACTCAATCCGATAAGAAAACTTCAAAGGGAAAACTCAATTCATCACAACAAGATAGAGAGGGGAAAACTCCATATGATTCATCTATATCAATAAAGCCCGTGGTACATCAAGATCGTGCCATCTCAAGAACACGAGAGAGAGAGAGAGAGAGAGAGAGAGATCAAACACATAGCTATTGGTACATACCCTCAGCCCCAATGGTGAACTACTCCCTCCTCGTCATGGAGGCCGTCGGGATGATGAAGATGGCCTCCGGTGATGGTTTCCCCCTCCGCCAGGGTGCCAGAATGGGCTCCCGATTGGTTTTTCGTGGCTCTGGAGGCTTGCAGCGGTGGAACTCCTGAACTAGGTTTCTTTTTGGAGGTTCTGTATTTATAGGAATTTTTGGCGTTGATCTCACGTCAAGGGGGGGCACGAGGCGGTGACAAGCCTACTAGGCGCGGCCAGGGGGATGGCCACGCCTGGCAGGCTTGTGACCTCCTCATGGCTCTTCTGGCCCAACTCCAATGCTTCCGGGGTCTCTTTTGGTCCCAAAAAAAGTTATACTAAATTTTCACCCATTCCGAGAACTTTTATTTCTGCACAAAAAAACAACACCAGGGTAGTTCTGCTGAAAACAGCGTCAGTTCGGGTTAGTTCTAATAAAATCATACAATCATATAGAATTATCGTAAACATGGCATGAATACTTCATAAATTATAGATACGTTGGAGACGTATCACACACCGTAAGAAACTCTTTGCTCCTGAAATTGACCCGTCTCCCATCTTTGACGAAGCTCAGTTTGAAGCTTTAACAAACTGCAACTGGGATGTGGACAACCTTCAGATTGAAGAGATCGAAGACCCGGCGCGGGAAGACCCATCGGCGAGTTGAACAAGTTGCCCCTAGTTGAAGGGAACCCGGCTGGTTGAGCCGCCGGTATTATGAGTGACTCCAAAAACTTGAAGTTCACGGATTTTTGGGTTCTCGAAGAGCTTTGTAATAGCCTTAGCAAAAAAACTTGATTGCATGTGTTGTGCCATCATGTATGTTTGGAATTTGAATAGCCTCATGTGCTTATCCGTCTTTCCTTCTAGCTATAACCATCTTTCTTCACACTTTAATGGCGGCTTATCATCAAAGACAAGACAGAGTATATTATGTATCATTTTTAAGGCGGCTTAAAAAGCACAACACAAAGATGTTAAATATCTTTATGACCTTGCTTTTGTTTTTCAAAAACTTAGGCGTGGAGCCCAAAAACTCATATGCCGGCTCTCCCATGGCACAGATTCGTCGTTTGAATCTTAACAGTGCATTGTCTTGAAGAAGAGTAATTGTTAAGAGTGCAACGAGCCATATAATGGAGAGGCGTAGCAGGGCATGAGTACCCCCAGGCCCATAAGCTACTTCTCACATGACGTAAATCTGTCGTTTGAACCTTAAACAGTGCAGGGTCTTTAAAAGAGTAACTATTTCAGAGTACAAACGGGCCACAAGGCGGAGAGTCTGCAGCAGATGGGTGAGTTTATCCTCGCTTTCTGTAAGCCGACCCTCACGTGATAGAAGTCACCGGTTTTAACCTTAACCAGTATAGGGTCTCTATGGAGAGTGACTGTTAAGTACCTTGATCAGCTCAGGGTCTCTAGTCGAGATTAACTGGTAAGAGTTCGGGGTGTCACCTAGAAGAGTAGTAGCAGCATACATGCAGGTTAAACTCTAACTTGCGGTGGCTGAAGAGCCGATCAAGAGGGTGTGTAAGCTAAACCCGGTGGGTTGGAATCCCCCAAATGACCTTGTTGACGGAATCAACTTTTTGGTATATAACCCGGCCTTGCATTAGCCGAGGAGCCGATCAAGAGGGTGTGAAAGCTAAACCCGGTGGGTTGGAGGCCACCAAATGACATTTGTTGAAGTATCCACCTTTGCACAATCTTGGATGAAGAAAAATGACAGAAGCCCCGTCTTTTAGGGATGTCGACTTTATTATATGAAAAAGGTATATAAAATGATGGATGTATGTACATTGACGAGAGTCGATGACTCAAGTGTAGTAAGTCCAGAGATGAGCAATATTCCACGACCTGTTGGTCTCCTGCCCAGAGGTACGTGACTCATCCCATACATTAACGAGGTAATATGACCTGTTATTGAGATTTCTGCTGACCACGAAAGGTCCTTCCCAAGGGGGAGATAACTTGTGCATATCCGTCTGAGCTTGAATCAAACATAACACCAAGTTGCCTTCTTGAAATGCCCGGGTCTTAACTCTACAGCTATGATAGCAAGGCGGGTCTTGCTGATAAATCGCTGATCGTGCTGCTGCAAGATCTTGGTATTCATCCAAAGCATCTAATGTGTTCTTACGCGTCGTCTTGTTGTCAGTTTCAATGTAAGCCGCCACCCTAGGTGAGTCATGACGAATATCACTTGGTAAAACAGCTTATGTGCCAGAAACCATGAAGAAAGGCATATAGCCTGTTGACCTGTTGGGGTGGTTCTGATGCTCCAAAGAACTGACGGTAATTCCTCGACCCAACAACCCAGCGTTCTCTACAGAGGAACCATAAGTCGGGGCTTGATGCCTCTCAAGATCTCCTGATTAGCACATTCTGCCTGACCATTGGACTGTGGATGAGCGACAGCAGAAACGTCAAGCCGGATGTGCTCACTTTCGCAGAATGCTTTCATAGCCCCCTTGGATAGATTTGTTCCGTTGTCCGTGATGATACTATGACGGTAACCAAAACGATAGATCTGCTTCTTGACAAATTGAACCGTCATGGCCGCGTCACACTTTCTAACCGGCTCTGCCTTGACCCACTTGGTAAACTTGCCAACCGCCACAAATAGGTGGGTCTTATTGTCTTTAGACCTCTTGAAAGGCCCAACTATGTCAAGCCCCCAGACCGCAAACGGCTAGGTGATTGGAATCATCTGCAGCTCTTGAGCCAGCACGTGAGCATGCCGTCCAAATTTCTAACATCCATCACACTTGGTGACCAAGTCCTCAGCGTCCTTATGAGTTGTTGGCTAGAAGAATCCATGACGGAAAGCTTTTGCTACCAAAGACTTTGAGCCGGCATGATGACCGCAGTCTCCGGCGTGTATTTCATTTAGAATCTCTTTACCCTCCAGGGGAAACGCAACGCTGAAAAGACATCGGTTACACCGCACTTATGCAACTCGTCATTGACGATAGTCATAGACTTAGACCGTCTCACGATTTGTCTCGCCAAGGTCTCGTCCTCGGGCAACTTGCCGCAAGTTAGATACACCATATAATGCAACGTCCAATCAGGAATAGCATGAAGAGCCGCCACCAGCTGCCCCTCCGGGTCAGGTATAGCAAGATCCACCTCCGAAGGTAACTTAACAAGAGGGTGATGCAACATGTCCAAGAAGACATTAGGCGGCACTGTCTTACGCTAAGAGCCCAGCCTTGATAATGCATCAGCCACCTCGTTCTTGCGACGGTCAATGTGATCCACCTGATAACCCTTGAAATGGCGAGCAATGATGTCCACCGCCTGGCGGTAAGCCGCCATCCGTGGGTCTTTGGAATCCCACGTGCCTGAGACTTGCTGAGCCATGAGATCTTAGTCGCCAAGGCATCTAACTCATCTCAGATTCATCTCCTTAGCCACACGGAGCCCGTGAAGTAAGGCTTCATACTCAACTGCATTGTTAGTACAAGGGAACATTAACCTTAACACATAACAAAACTTGTCCTCTAGGGGAGGTCAAGACGACTCTAGCCCTCGATCCTTCCAATTGCCTGGATCCGTCAAAGTGAATTGTCCAATATGTGTTATCCGGCTTCTCCTCGGGCGACTCACACTCTATCCAGTCGTTTATGAAATCCACCCACGCATGAGATTTGACAGTCGTGCGAGGCACATACTTCAAATTAAGGGGCCCAAGATCCAGTGCCCACTTAGCAATCCTGCCAGTGGCTTCTCTATTTTGGATTAGATCTCCCAACGGGGCAGAGCTAACCACCATGATCTGGTGTCGAAGGAAATAGTGCTTCAACTTGCGGTTTGCCATGAACACCCCGTAAATCAATTTCTGCCAATGTGGGTATCTTTGCTTGGACTCTATCAAGACCTTGCTGACGTAGTAAACTAGCCTCTGGACTGCATACTCTTTCCCTACCTCCTTACGCTCCACAACAATCGTGGCACTGACTGCCCTATTATTACCCCCCACATATAAGAGCAAAGGTTCCTTCTCAGTCGGAGCAGCCAATATCGGCGGCTCAACCAACTGTTTCTTGAGCGCCTCAAGCTCCTCATTAGCAGCCTTCCTCCAGACAAAATCATTCGTCTTTTTCACCATCTGATACAGAGGAATAGCCTTCTCGCCCCGGCGGCTGATGAAGTGGCTTAAAGCGGCAATACGAGCCGCCAAGCGCTGCACATCATTTACGCTCGCCGACTTAGACAATTATGTGATAGACTTTATCTTATCCAGGCTAGCCTCAATGCCTCGCTCTGAAACTAAGAAACCCAGGAGCTTGCCTGCAGGAAACCCCAAAGACGCACTTGGCCGGGTTAAGCATCATTTTGTAGACCCATAAGTTGTAAAATGTTTCCTTCAGGTCGTCAAGCAGCGTCTCCTTCTTCCTTGACTTAACCATAATATCATCCACATAAGCATGAACATTTCACCCAATCTGACTGTGAAGGAAATTATGCACACAGCGCTGATAAGTCACATGTGTGCTCTTAAGCCCGAAAGGCATAGACACATAGCAGAAAGCCCCCAAAATGTGTTATAAACAATGTCTTCTCTTGGTCCTTAACTGGCATCTTGATCCGATGATAACCCGAATAAGCGTCCAGGAAGCATAAGCTCTCACAACCCGCCGTTGCATCAATAATTTGGTCGATATGGGGGAGAGCAAACGGGTCAACTAGACAGGCCTTGTTAAGATCCATGTAGTCTACGCACATACGCCACGTGCCGTTCTTTTTTAGCACAAGAACGAGGGTCGCCAACCACTCTGGGTGAAAAACTTCCACGATGAATCTGAAAGCACATTTGCTCCCTTTATGGTTTTGGTAATTAATAACAACATATAAGTCATTGAACTAATGTTTCCACCAAGTGTATTTCGGGACAAGTTCAATGATAGGGATGGCCAAGGGACTGTGGAATTACCCCAAGATGAAAGGAAATAGGTTGGCCAAGCTTAAAGCAAGAGGACTCTACATTTTACATTTGTGAGAAATCACTTTGAGTCCATAGGAAAGCCAATACTACTAAAAGGGGGTAAAGTTTTGATGGTGAACAATATGCTCAAACGTGCACAAGTGACAGTCACCAAAACATCCACAAACTCTCCCACCAGAGTCCGTCCTAAGAAAAATATGCAAAATCGATGCAACCAACATTCCTATCCCGGTGCCACCAATTCTAAACCCTAGACGGACTCAGCCAAACCCTGACACTTTGATGCAGCCGACACTGCACTCGGTGCCACCGAGATGGGTTCCCAAGATTCCGTTACACAAGTTCACATTTTCGGTCCGACCGAGAATGGTGAAACGGCAACACCGAGATTGGTAAATCTAACCGTTGGTCACCTTGTCGGTGCAACCGAGAATTGTATATCGGTCCCTCCGAGATTCAAAAGTTGCCATTTTTGGTCACTTCGGTACCACCAAGATTTACACATCGGTGTCATTGAGTCTGACTTATTGTGTGTAACTGTTGGATTTTTGGGGATGCCTATATATACCCCTTCACCACCACCCACTCGAAAGAGAAGCACTCAGAACTATTCTATACCTATCCTACTCGGTTTTCTGAGAGAGAACCACCTACCCTTGTGTTGAGGTCAAGATCTTCCACTCCAACCATATGGATCTTAATTTCTAGCCTACCCAAGTTGCTTTCCACCAATCCCATCTCTTCTACCAAGCCAAATCTGTGAGAGAGTGATTGTGTGTTGAGGAGTCTATCATCTTGAAGCACAAGAGCAAGGAGTTCATCGTCATTACCGAGCCTATTACCTTTTGGTTAGGTGTCGCTTGGGAGCCTCCTACTTCGTGTTGTGGAGTGAACCAAGAAGTTTGTAAGGGCAAGGAGATCGCCTACTTCGTGAAGATCTACCCATAGTGAGTCTATTCCTTCGTGGACGGAAGCCGCATGGAATAGTCAAGGTTGCTTCTTCGTGGAACCCTCCGTGGGTAGAGCCCTCCGTGGACTCTCGTGACCGTTACCCTCCGTGGGTTGAAGACTCCATGAACATGGACGTACTATAGCACCACCTATCGAAACCACGGAAAAAATCATCATGTCATAACTTGTGTTTGCTTTCCTAACCCTCTCTTTACTTACATGTGTAATGTCTTTACTTTCCGCTGCTACGCTCTTAGATAGGCATGTGTAGGGTATTACTTGATATGCTATGAATGCTAAAACTTGCCAAGAATTAAAATTGGGAAAAGGGCAAAAACTTTCATTTGGTCAAGTTGTCTAATCACCCCCCTCTAGACCTACTTTCGATCCTACAAGTGATATCAGAGCTTTGGTCTCCATTGCATTGGTTTCACAACCTAGGAGAAGTATGGCATCTAGTGTGGGAAATTATCATCGTAGAGGTCCGTACTTTGCTGGCACTAATTTTGCTAGTTGGAAGCATAAAATGAAAATGCATTTGCTTGGTCATAATCCTGCCATTTGGGTTGTTGTTCGTGTCGGCTTGCAAGGTGAATTGTTTGCGGATGGAAAGGAACCGGATCGTGAAGCATCTGCGGATGAATTGAAGATGTTGCAACTCAATGCTCAAGCATGTGACATTATCTTCAACTGCCTATGTCTTGAAGAATTCAACAAAATCAGACGCCTTGAACATGCAAAAGAGATTTGGGATACTTTGGTTGATATGCACGAAGGAATTGTGTCCGTGAGAGAATCCAAGTTAGATGTTCTTCAAGGTCAACTTGACAAGTTCAAGATGAAGGATGGTGAAGGAGTCGCTGAAATGTACTCTAGCCTTGCTCTCATCACCAATGAGATTGTCAGCTTAGCAAGCGAAGAAATGACTGACAAGTTCATCATCAAGAAGATACTTTGAGCTTTGGATGAGAGATATGACACTGTGTGCACATTGATTGAAATGATGCCCAACTACAAAGATCTCAAACCAACAGAAGTGATTGGTAGAATTGTTGCTCATGAGATGACACTCAAAGACAAGGAAGACCTTCATAACAAGTCTAGCGGTGCTTACAAAGCCACAAGTAATGCTCCCACTACTTCAAGCGACAACCTTGTCACAAATGAAGAGATAAGCCTCATGGTCAAGAAATTCAACAAGTTCTACGAGAATAAAAGCAAAGATCACAGCTCTAACT
This sequence comes from Hordeum marinum, assembly GCA_022496015.1. Classification (NCBI taxonomy): domain Eukaryota; kingdom Viridiplantae; phylum Streptophyta; class Magnoliopsida; order Poales; family Poaceae; genus Hordeum; species Hordeum marinum. Next base: position 209,643,761 of record CM039672.1, on the reverse strand, counting down.
CAGGATACGAAGATAAGCGTTCGTCAAGTCATGACCGAAACTGGTACAATTGTGGGAAGCCCGGACACTACTCCAATGAGTGCTCGGCTCCCTACAAATGAAGAGAAGAGTCACCAAGAAGACGAAGCTCAAGACATGAATCACCCCGTAGAGAGAGAAGGAGTAGAGATGATCGTTATGAACGAAGACCCTCAAGGAGAAGTAGGGACTCAGAGAAGAAGGACAAGCACACCAAGAGCTGCTCAAGAATAAAGCATCAAGCTCATGTTGGTGAATGGGTTTCTGGCTCCGGCTCCGACAACCACTCCGAGAGAAGCTATCACTCCAACTCCGACTATAGTCAAGATGATGGTGTTGCTGGGATTGCACTGGTGACAACCAACTCCTATGATCTATTTGATTCACCAAATGAAGGAGGTGGAAGTTGCTTCATGGCTAAAGGCCCCAAGGTATCACATCCCAAATATCTTGATTTCGGTAGTGATGAAGATGGTTTGCTTTACGATGATGACTTGCTATGTGATAAAACTAGTGATGTTAATCATAATGAACTTGATATTTCTCATGATAGTCAAGATAAGTCAATTGACGATGATAAGATGAAAATAGAAGAACTAACTACAGAACTCAACACTCTTAAGTTAGCTCATGAATCTACCCTTGAATATCATAGAGAGCTTGTCAGAACTCATGAGAAGTTATGCTTCGAGAAGCTCAATTTGGAGCAAGAACATGAATTTCTTAAAGCTATCAATGATGATCTTCGAAAGAAGACTTCATCTTATAGTGCCAAACGACTACTCTTGTCTACATCCATGCCACAAGTCAAATCTAAGCAAACTAGTAACAAAGGAAAGAAAGGTTCTTCATCTAGTAGCAAAAATAAAAATTCTAAACCCAATGATGTTGCTCCTAGTAGTTCTATTGATTCCACTAATGATGATTCTCTTAGCCAAGTTACACTTGAGCAATAAAATCCTTTATTGAAAGGGATTATAGAAAAAGGTATCTACAAGAGTCTTGAAGGGTACAAACAATTTGATGAGATTGTACGCAAGCATGGAGGATACCGAAAGAATCGCGGTGTTGGCTACTTCAACGCTAATGGAGTTGAATGGGAACAAGGTCAATATCCAAATCCCAAGTTTGTTCCTCAAAAGGAGAAGTATGAAAACACTCTTCCCAAGGGGAAAAACACTCAAGATGACCTTCCACCACAAGACACCAAGCTCAAGGGCAAGAACAAGCTCCAAGAGGACTACGACTCTTATGAAGATGAACCCCAAGCTTTGGTGAAGTGGGTTCCCAAGGATACTACAAGCTCAACTTCTACAAGTGCTACTTCAACACCAAGGATCCCCATCAACTTGATGTGGGTTCCCAAGAAGAAGAACTAGAGAGTTCTTGAGGGGTGACTCCACCAATGAAATTCACTCATATTCATTATTGGCAAGATCTATTTGCAATCAACATCAACCCTATGCAATAAATCAAGGAGTCACACATTCCCTCAAAGGTAAGCAAGGGACAAGGTAATCAACAAATCAATGGACATCATTACACATGCTTTGCACTCCATGCCCATAGCTATCCTTGTATTTGTCTCTTGTGTGTTGGGACTAACCCATGTAGGTGAGAAGGGTAAGGAAACAACAAGGATGCTCCCAACTCTTGGTGATCTTCATCAACCTTGAGCATCCACCACTATCTCACCAACATGAAGTCTTCATCGACAAAACCCAAGGTTAGTTTATCCCTCTTATGGGGGATGTCACATCAAGGGGGTGCTTTACTCTAAGACTTGAGTTAAAGCATCTCTTAGTATGTGACAACATTAAATGCTTTATGTAAAAGTGGTAACCCCACTTGTGCTTAAACGATGAGTATGACCTATGATCAAGTACTCTTACTTGGCTCCTAAGTCAAATACTCATATATAGATGACTTCATCATCGCCCAAGTGCTTGTCAGATGCTAGAGTGTTTGTGCATGTTTGCCATGATTTCATTTGACATCTTATTGTGTGAGCATGTTGGTCTGCATTTATTTTCTCATTCAAGGATATCCAATTGTTGCTATTTGGCTTTTTATTTATCTTTTTTGAATTGGATATACAAGAATGCCTAGGACCACTTATTTAGCTATCTATGCTTTCTCACCTCATACTCTATTCATGCTGCATCACAAAATTTGAACAAGTGATTTTTGATCCCTCTGTGTGGAGCACTCGGAGTTCCATATCGACAAGGACTGACCATTAAAACCTCCCAAGTGCATCTTGATGGAACCAACCACAAAATCTCGATCTCGCCAAATGCCTTGGGTTGATCTGGTTTTCAATCTCGGTACCACCGATTCCTTTTTTTCGGTTACACCGAGTTTCCCTGTCAACTGACAGATGAGGAACTCGATGACACCAAAAAGTTAGAATCGGTGTCACCGACAGTGGAGGGTATATAAGATGTGGACCTAGACGCTTTGAAATTCAATCTCATTCGTCGCGCCTCAAAACCCCAAGCTACCGCCTACGAGACCTATGGTCATCGCCCTTCTCTCCATGCGCTCCTCCGCCGTTGGGAATCGCCGTCGCCGACGAAATCCTCTCCCTCGTCGTTGCCGTAGAGGATCCGCGCCAAGCTAGGGTACGGATTCGATCTCTATTGCACTCCTCGTCCGATTCTTGCGCATTAGATTCATGTTTATCATTGATACACCCTTTGCACGTATTCCTATCCACTCAAATCTCCATAGTCTCACGAATAATGAATTTTCTAGGGTTTTGCCGTCCGCCTGATAAATCTCGGTGCAACCCAAACAGTCATATCGGTCTCACCGATGTGATTTTCTGTGTGGCTGAGAACTGACTCGGTGGAACCTAGTTCCTATTTTCGGTCCAACCAAAAAGGGTGCCAAGGTTCAGTTAAGTGAGTTAGTCAGTCTCGGCCCCACCGGAAAATTTGTTTCGGCTGTACCGATATTTATTTGACAGAATGCAAAAATCTTGAAAATTCATTGTTCAAATTTTAAAAACCAGCCTCATTTTGTGATGACTCATCTACTTCTGCTCTACTATACTCTATTCACAGGGTCAGCATGTTATACACACATGACAGTCAGCATTTGGCAGAGCAGGGAGTTGACATAAGTTCTAGCACAAGCCTAGAGGCCAGTTATTTTTCAGATCCAGGCACCCCCAGCTCTCATGGGTTGCCCAAGGCTGCCACCAGACCCAGGAAGAAGCTAAACTCTGATGAAGAATATTCAGACTTCATTCCTGAGGAGATTCTTGCCAAGAAGCAAGAAAAAGCTGCTAAGAAGTTAGCAACTAAAGCTACTTCTTCCAAAAGAGTTTTCAGCAAGATCTATGCCAGCTCGAAGACTATCAAAGCACATGAGAGTTCTAGAGACACAATTTATGTTGATCCCCCAAGGAAGGCAATGCCTAAGAAGGCAGGGGAGAAGAAGTCCAGGAAAAGGATTGTCCATGTGATTGGCAGGCCTACCTCTATGTATGAATATCCAGAGGAGGCTGCCGGTGCTACTGCTGAGGAAGAGGAGGAAGACATGTTGAGAAATCCCCTCCCAAGAAGAAAGCCAAGAAGATGATGGATGATGCTATGCCAAAGACTGGCACTTCCAAGAGCACCAAGCCTACTTCCAAGAAAGCTGCTGCACAGAAGTCCAAGAGGACTACTAGAGACATTCCAGCTTCTGAGAAGAATAAGGGGACTACCTCTAGACTTGAAGATGATGATGACATGGCTACTTTGATGAAGCTCAGACCACATCTTCCAGTGCATGCTGCCAGCCACTTAGTTGCTGAAGACATGAAGAAGAGGAAAGACTTAGGATTGAGAGCCTAGAGAGCCATAGATCCTTATGCTCAGAGGAGGAAAACTACTGTTGACTACATGTTCTACACCAGAGAGCAACATGACTTTTATGAGACAGTGTTGCTTGACAAGAGCCCAGCTGCTAGCGACATGAGATATGTCGATTGGAAATTCATCAAGGATAATGTGGACTACTTCCCAAGTGTCCAAGATAATTTCCATTGCATTGGTCTGGACAAGTTCATTGGCAGAGAGCTTACTGCATGGAACAACGAGATGATCATGCAATTCTACTCCACCGCACATTTCTATGGAGATGGTAGAATTGTATGGATGACTGAAGGTGCAAGGAATGAATCCACTGTTAAGGAGTGGGCTACACTTCTAAAAGTTCCAGAAGCCCAGGAAGGTGATCTGGATGTATACTCAGAACCCAAGGCAAGTCACAATGCCATGAAGGATATGTATACTCATATCCCTATAGAGAAGGTGCAATCACACAAGCTAGGATCCATCTACTATCTGCAAGCATGCCTCCGTACAATGAACACTATTCTGAGGCATACTTTGATGCCCAAGTTAGGAGATGATAAGATGATCCGAGGCTACTCCATCAACATGTTGATCCCCCTTGACAGGAAGACCAGGATTAGAGTCATGGATTTGATTATTGAGACAATCAAGAGGGTTGCTGCTGATCAAAAGCGCTCTTGCTGTTATGCACCCTACATCCAGTTGCTTATCAACTCTCAATTGGAGAAGCACATTTTTGCTCTAGATCATCCACATCTACCCTACAGACAAAACTTGAGGATAATGTTGTGGTGATGGAACCAGATCATCCCACATCTGCAACAGCACAGGCAGAGGCAGAAGCAGTTCGGGCCGCTAGTGCTCAAGCCCCCAGATCCAGAAACGGGCAAATGGATCTTCTGATCTCAGCCATCCAGGGCATGCAAAATGATATCAAGGGGATTATGGACAACCAGAGCAGTTTAGTGAGGATCTTTGAGACAAGAATCAAGGTTCTTGGTGATAAGGTGGACAAGTTGTCGAAGAGAGTTATAGAGCTTCAGAAGGAAGTTGACTCCGTGCACATCCCTCGGGTCTCTTCTACTTCAGATGATGATGATGAGGAGGAGGAGGAGGAGGATGGATCACCTCTCGGGAAAGGCACCCATTTCACTACTTAGGCTAGATCAGTCACAATGCCTGCAACAGACTTGAGGCCCTCTTCATCAGCTCCTGCTACTGTCACCATAGCTCCTGCTCCATCATCTCTAGTACCTCCCATGACCACAACAGTTCCATCCATGACATCTGCAGAGATCTTTGCTGACGCCATTATCTCGACTCCTTCATCGACAATCGGAGGAGATCAGCCCAAGAACGATTAGATATATGCCTTTGAACTTTTTGGTAACTTGTTGCCAAAGGGGGAGAAGTGTATATAGATCTTCAGGCTTCGAGTGAGAGAGCATTTGGTGTTTGTTGCTTTTTCAAAACAATTGCTTTTGGCTGCCGTGATACTCTTTTGTTTTGCTTGTGATACATGCTTGATGATGTTTGGTCATATGCTTTGATGTGTGATGCTACTATTTCCTATCATCTTAATGCTTATGTGCTGATCATTCATCTTTGATTGATTGTGTTGTGCTATGATATTCATTCCAATTACTCTCGCACACCACCAAGTGGTATGTGACATGTAAGAAGTAACCCATGTACCTAATCGATTGTGCATTTGCATTCAAACACAAATTTAAAATAATGCACAAATTTAGGGGAGCTCTTGCTTATCACATACTTCTCAAAGCGGTGATTATATGCAGTGATTATATCTTTGTCGAAGCTTTGACCTATATGTTGTCATCAATTACCAAAAAGGGGGAGATTGAAAGCACATTTTCTCCCTTGATGGTTTTGGTAATTAATAACAACATATAAGTCATTGAACTAATGTTTCCACCAAGTATATTTCAGGACAAGTTCAATGATAGGGATGTCCAAAGGATTGTGGAATTACCCCAAGATGCAAGGAAATAGGTTGGCCAAGCTTCAAGCAAGAGGACTCTACATTTTTTATTTGTGAGAAATCACTTTGAGTCCATAGTAAAGCCAATACTACTAAAAGGAGGTAAAGTTTTGATGGTGAACAATATGCTCAAACGTGCACAAGTGACAGTCACCAAAACATCCACAAACTCTCCCACCAAAGTCTGTCCTAAGCCAAATATGCAAAATCGGTGCAACCAACATTCCTATCCTGGTGCCACCGATTCTAAACCCTAGACAGACTCAGCCAAACCCTAACACTTCAGTGCAGCCGACACTTCACTCGGTGCCACCCAGATGGGTTGCCAAGATTCTGTTATGCAAGTTCACATTTTCGGTTCGACCGAGAATGGTGAATCGGCGTCACCAAGATTGGTAAATCTGACTATTGGTCACCTTGTCAGTGCAACTGAGAATTATATATCGGTCCCTTCGAGATTCAAAATTTGCTACTTTTGGTCATCTCGGTACCACCGAGATTTACACATCGGTGTCGCCGAGTCTGACTTTGGTTGGATTTTTGGGGATGCCTATAAATACCCCTTCACCACCACCCACTCGAAAGAGAAGCACTCAGAACTATTCCATACCTATCCTACTCAGTTTTCTAAGAGAGAACCACCTACCCTTATGTTGAGGTCAAGATCTTCCACTCCAACCATATGGATCTTGATTTCTAGCCTCCCCAAGTTTCTTTCCACCAATCCCATCTCTTCTACCAAGCCAAATCTGTGAGAGAGTGATTGTGTATTGAGGAGTCTATCATCTTGAAGCACAAGAGCAAGAAGTTCATCGTCATTACCGAGCCTATTACCTTTTGGAGGGTGGTGCCTTCTAGGTTTGTTAGGTGTCGCTTGGGAGCCTCCTACTTCGTGTCGTGGAGTGAGCCAAGAAGTTTGTAAGGGCAAGGAGATCGCCTACTTTGTGAAGATCTACCCATAGTGAGGCTAGTCCTTCATGGCCGGAAGCCGCATGGAATAGTCAAGGTTGCTTCTTCGTGGAACCCTCCGTGGGTAGAGCCCTCCGTGGACTCTCGCGGCCGTTACCCTCCCTGGGTTGAAGACTCCATGAACATGGACGTACAATAGCACCACCTATCGGAACCACGGGAAAATCATCGTGTCATCACTTGTGTTTGCTTTCCTAACCCTCTCTTTACGTACATGTGTAATGTCTTTACTTTCCGCTGCTACACTCTTAGACATGCATGTGTAGGGTGTTACTTGATATGCTATGAATGCTAAAACTTGCCAAGAATTAAAATTGGGAAAAGGCAAAACTTTTATTTGGTTAAGTAGTCTAATCACCCCCCCTCTAGACCTACTTTTGATCCTACAGAATCCTGCGGCCAAGAACCGGGCCACCTCTTCTCCAATTGCTTTATGCTGCTCTTTGTTGAAACGGCGAAGGAACTATTTAATCGCCTTAAACTTGGGATCCACATTAAGGTGGTGCTCAAGGAATTCTTTCGGTACACCCGACATGTCATATGGCTTCCATGCAAAGATGTCCCGATTCTCACGGATGAATTCGATGAGCGCGCTTTCCTATGCGGGGTCCATGTTAGCCCCAATAATGAACTGCTTCGATGAGTCAGCCCGAGTGAAATCCTCCAGCTTAGTACCATCTGCCGCAAACTTCAAGGGTGGCTCAGACTCTGTATTGGGCTTCTTTAATGGAGTCATATCCGCCGGGTCAACATTATCTTTGTAAAACTTGAGCTCCGCCTTAGCGCAACTTGATTCCGCATAAGCAGCATCGCCTTCCTCACACTCAAGGGCCACCTTCCCATCACCGTGCATTGTAATCGTTCCTTTGAGAGTCAGCATCTTGAGCTGCAAGTAAACATAACAGGGCCTGACCATAAACTTTGTAAAAGCCGGCCGGCGAAAGAGGTCGTGATACGGGCTCTTAATTTTTACCACCTCAAACCACAAGGTCTCCACCATGTAGTTGTAGTCATCTCCAAACGCCACCTCTAGGGACATCTTGCCCACCGGGTAAGCCGACTTGCCCGGCACAACACCGTGAAAAACTATTGACGATAACTTAAGAGCCTTGTTAGTCAGCTCCATCCGGCGAAAAGTGTCATAGTACAAGATGTTGATGCTGCTACCACCGTCCATTAGTACTTCTGTAAACTTGTAACCTCCAACCTGAGGTGCTACCACAAGTGCTAAGTGCCCTGGGTTATCAATCCACGGCGGGTGATCCTCCCTACTCCATGAGATGGGATATTCAGACCACTTCAAATACTATGGGAGAGCCGTCGTTGTTGTGTTCATTGCCCTCTTGTGTAGCTTTTGATCTCGTTTGTCTAGACTTGTAGTGAAAACATGATACTGGCCTCCACTAAGTTGCTTCGGGTTACTCTGGTACACTTATTGGTTATTTTGCTGCTGACCATCGTTGCCGGACTATTGATGGTGACCACCTTGATTGCCTTGACCCTGATAACCTGGCCCTGAGCCGCCTCCACCGAAACCTGTCCCTGAGCTTCCTGGACCTGAGCTGCCTGATGGTCCATTACCGTTATTACGATGCTGGTGAAGGTTGTAGTCCCAGAACTGCCTGCATAATACTGCAATCCCTTCATGTGTGGCCCTTCGGACTATTGGGTCGGTTGTGCTCTGGGCAAGGCTTATTGAGCATTTCCTCCAAGTTAAAGGGAGTTTTACCCTTATTAAAGGGCGGCCTTCCATTACCCTTGGCATGATTATTCGCAGCACTAGTGTTTGCCACCAATTCTGACCCGCCGTCCGTGTTCTTTCTCTTGCCCGGGTTGTTATTCCCAACACCATTCTGCTGTTGAATCTTGCCATTGTTATTCTTCTTTACCTTAGTTGAACTCTCATCATCGGAGCTCGGATCCTTAGTGGTATCTGAATCTGCATACTTTGTGAGAGACGTCATGAGCTCACTCATGTCTTGACAAGAACGCTTCAGCCGCCCGAGCTTCTGCTTAAGGGGTAAAAAGTGATAGTTTTTCTCTAAAATCAGAACCGCCTAGGACGCCGAGATGTTCTCGTACGAGTGGATAACCGTCAAAACCCGCTGGGCCCAATGATGGACCGACTCATCCTCATGCTGCACACAATGGTCAAGATCTACAATTCTCATAGGCTGCTTACATGTTCCTTGGAAATTCTTGATAAAGCGTGCCTTCAACTCGGCCCAAGATGTGATGGTATTAGGAGGCAAGCCCTTCAACCACGTGCGAGCTGGCCCTTCTAACATGTTGATGAAGTACTTTGCACAAACCACCTCACTGACGTCCAACATCTCCATGGCGAGCTCATAACTTTCAACCCACGCCTCAAGGGGTAAATCGGATGTATAATTAGGCACCTTACGCGGCCCCTTAAAGTCCTTGGACAAACGCTCGTTCCGTAGAGCCGTCATCAGGCCAGGCACACCAACCCCCCTAGACGAGGCGCCAACTCCCGTTGAGGCGGGAGGGGTTATTGGAGCCGACTCAGGGGTTACCGGGTAACCCGACACCGGTGTTGGCCCCTGCTGAGCCCGACCCATATCTATGGTCTCGTGAGCATTAATCTGAGGCGAGTTGTCATTTGGCATGTTGTGTCTTTGTTCGCTGCACGAAACCGCCGGCAACTCTAAGTGTCGGTTGTAGCTACAGCTCGGGCTGGGCGTGGAGTGTACATGACTTCGTTGTACGTGTACTTTTCCTGCTGAGCCACCACCGTCTGTAGCAAATTAATGGCGTTCCCTTTAGCTAAGGGGAGTTCACCGAGCCTGGCAGCCACCGCTATCATGTTCTCCACCGGGTTAGAATAATGGCCAGGTGGTGTCACAAGGTGTCGTAGTGGGGTTCGATCCCTCCGGGGTGCATCTTGCTGCCGCGGTGCCTCAGTAGTCCGGGTTACAACTGGCGGCGTACTTGGCCCCACTCCGGGAGTGTTGAAGAGGTTTCAAGGCTGAATAGCGAGGCCGACTTGGGTCCTCCTCCGAAGAATTGCCTCCGAAGCGCGTTGGTCTAAGCTAAAACGGAGAGCCTTCGCCCTCAGACGTTCTGACTCAGCGTTCATCTGATCTTGCAACGCGTTGATATCCTCCTAGGCTTGAGCCATCAGTCCCTTAATCTTGGTAATCTCTGCATTGCGTTATGCCTAGTTTTCGGCTGTTACTTCAGTGGCCATTAGGGTTGTTACCTCATCCATTAGTTCCAGCAACACCTGAGCCGGCGGCTTAGGAGGCCCGGCTTCTGGTGCGGCGGCTCCTGCCTCTGCTCCGGACGTCGCGCCATTGATAACCAGCGTCGTGCCCGCCATGAAGATGACGGTTCGGCTTGGCGAGTCATAGGGCTCTAGAATACTATCACCATCAGCATAGCCCCCAAGCCCGCTGTTGTGAAGTTGATAGATTGACTCCGCATCTCCACTAGAGGACCCTTCATCTGAAAGAGCCAAAGTTCCTCCCCCCTGATACGGAATCTTCCCTGCCTTGCGTGAAGCCGACGAAGACGCTCCTCCGCCTAGGTTGAACATGGTCGGGTTGCGCATGCTGGGCCGGCTCGACAAGGTCGGTGCAGATGTCCGTCCCGGGCATAGATCCGCCAATATTATCGATGAATGCGTGAATCTTGCCTAAGGGAACCCAGTGCCGGTACTCGGTTGAGTCGGCTTCCGGTCCCCATCCAGCATCGTCGATGTAGAGCTTGTCATGGCGACTCTTAGTCATCATGCCGACGTGTATCCCTCGATCCCAGGTAGAGAGCCCTTTGATAACTCAACACCACCGTACGGTAGCCCCACGGTGGGCGCCAACTGACGTGGTTTTGTCATGGCAGATGTTCGAAGAGTTAGGTTCGAGGCCATCGCTAAGGCGGTGGACTCAAAGGGGTTGATCAGGACGAAAGACACGAGTTTACCCAGGTTCGGCCCCTCAGAAAGAGGTAAAAGCCTATGTCCCGCTCTCTGTTGTATTAATGGAGTATCGATTACAAGGGAGCAGATTTGCTTGACCTAGCTATCGATCAATTGGTTTCTGTCCTAAGCTGCACAGGGACTCTCCTTTATATATGAGGTCGAGGCCCTGGGGTTACAAGAGTCCCAAACTGACTCATACAAGGTATCTGGCCCTGTCTCTAAGCCGTCTTGCCTTCTAGGGCAAGCCATCTCTTGGCGGCTTACACACCCGGGTCTCGCGCCATCTTCCGTCTCTAGGCCTTCATCTTGGCCCGTCTGGTAAGACACCACGCGGCATGGCCTTCAATCTTCAGGCCCACCTTAAGGGTCTTGATTATGAGCCGTCGGTAGTGACCCGACCCCTCCTGGGTGGGTCTCATCATGGGGTTATATCCCCAACACTACACATGCAAGTCATCAAGTATAGCAGCGGCATGTAAAGACATTGCACATGAAAGTAAGGAGTAGAGATAGGGAGATTAGACGCATGAAGGACACAAATATTTTTCCCGTGGTTCCGATAGGTGGTGTTATCGTACATACACGTTTATGGAGTCTTCAACCCATGGAGGGCTCTACCCACAGAGGGTTCCACGAAGAAGCAACCTTGACTATACCATGATGGCCTACGTCCACGGAGGACTAGCCTAACGATGGGTAGATCTTCACGAAGTAGGCGATCTCCTTGCCCTTACAAACTTCTTGGTTCACTCGACAACACGAAGTAGGACTCTCCCAAGCGACACCTAACCAATCTAGGAGGCACCACCCTCCACAAGGTAATAGGATCGATAATGTCGATGAACTCCTTGCTCTTATGCTTCAAGATGATAGACTCCTCAACACACAATCAGTCTCTCATAGATTTGGCTATGGTGGAAGAGATTGATTGGGTGGAAAGCAACTTGGGGAGGCTAGAGATCAAGATTCATATGGTTGGAATGGAATGACATGATATCAACACATGAGTAGGTGGCTCTTTCTCAGAAAATCAGTTGGTATGAGTGGGGGTCTATTCTGAGTGCTTCTCTTCCGAGTAGGTGGTCGTGGAGGGGTATATATAGGCATCTCCAAAAATCCAACTGTTACACCTAATAAATCAGACACGGTGACACTGATGAGTTAATCTCGATGGTACCGAGTTGCCTAAAAGGTAGCAACTTTTGAATCTCGGTGAGACCGATATATAAAACTCGGTTGCACCGATAAGGTAAACAACGGTCAGATTGCCAAACTCTATGATGCCAATTCAACAAACTCGGTGGTACCAATTTTATGAATTAACGTAACAGGAAGTTGGCAACCCAAACTCGGTGGCACTGAAGCAGAATCAGTTGCACCAAAGGGCTAGGGTTTGGCTGAGTCTGTCTGAGGCTGAGAATCGGTGGCACCGAGTGGAAAGTGTTGCTTGCACCAATTTTGGATATTTGGCTTTGGACAGACTTTTTTGGAAGAGCTTGTGGGTGTATGTGGTGACTATCACTTGTGCACGTATGAGCATTTTGTTCACCAACGGTACCTTACTCCCTTTTGATAGTATTGGCTTTCCTATGGACTCAAAGTGATTCCTCACAAAGTAAAATGTAGAGTCCTCTTGCTTGAAGCTTTGCCAATGTTATTCCTTCTCCTTCTTCATGGACTTTACCTAAAATATACTAGATGAAAATATTAGTCCAATAGACAATGTATGTTGTCATGAATTATGAAAACCACCAAGGGAGCACATTGTTCTTTCACTTCTCAACAAGGCTCCCTACCATGTCAACCCCGACGAAACAAAGGAGAGACAAAGGCAAGTCCAAAAACTCCTAGATAAGGGCCATGTTCGGGAGAGTTTGAGTCCTTGTGCGGTTCCCGTGATCCTAGTGCCTAAACACGATGGTAGTATGCGCATGTGTTCTGATTGTCGTCCTATAAATGTTATCACCATTCGCTACCGTCACCCTATCCCACGTTTAGATGAAATGCTAGATGAACTTAGTGGTGCCACTATATTTTCCAAAATTGACTTGAAAAGTGGTTTCTACCAAATTCGTATACAAGAGGGTGATGAGTGGAAAACGGCTTTCAAAACTAAATTTGGTGTCTATGAATGGCTAGTGATGCCCATGGGCTTATCCGAAGCACCGGGTACATTCATGCACATGATTCATCATGTTTTGTGCCCTTACATTGGATATTGTGTTGTGGTCTACTTTGATGACATCCTTGTTTTTAGCAAATCTCTAGAACAACACGCCACACATGTTAGGAACATTTTGCAAACTCTTCGGAAAGAAAAACTTTATGCTAACATGGACAAATGCATTTTTGGTGTGGAAAAAGTTGTTTTCCTAGGATTTGTGGTTTCCTCAAAGGGTGTCCATGTTGATGAGTCTAAGATTTATGCAATTAAAAATTGGTCCACACCCACCAATTTGCAACAAGTGCCTAGTTTCTTAGGACTGGCCGGTTTCTACCGTCGGTTTGTGAAAGACTATAGCACCATTACCACTCCTCTACACGCTTTGAGCAAGAAAAATACACCATTTGTTTGGGGACCATCCCAAGATACCGATTTCCATGAACTTAAGAATTTGGTAACTCATGCACCTTTGCTTGCCTTGCCTAATTTTGACAAAACCTTTGAAGTGCATTGTGACGCTAGTGGTAATGGCATAGGAGGTGTGCTTATGCAAGAAAAGCGCCCAATTGCATATTTTAGTGAGAAACTTTCCGGTGCTCAACTCAATTACCATATCTATGACAAGGAATTTTATGCATTGTTGAGAGCCTTACAAGCTTGGGAACATTATTTGTGACCCCATGAATTTGTCATTCATACCGATCATGAAACTCTAAAGTACCTCAAGGGTCAAACTAAGTTGAACAAACGTCATGCTAAATGGAGTGAATTTATTGAGTATTTCCCTTGTGTTAGCAAATACATTAAGGGAAAAGAAAATGTTGTGGCAGATGCTCTTTCCCGCAAATGCATGCTCGTTACTCAACTTGAATTGAATGTTGTCGGTTTTGAGCACATAAAATAATTGTATGAGCATGATGATTCTTTTGCTATTCCTTATGCCAATTGCAAAGTGAAACTTCTTGGGAGAACTACTACATGAAAGATGGATATCTTGTGCATGCTAACAAACTTTGCATTCCCAAGTCTTCTCTTCGTTTGTTGCTTTTGCAACAGGCACACGGTGGAGGACCAATGGGTCACTTTGGACGTGACAAGACATATGCCACCCTCTCTGACAAGTTCTATTGGCCAAAGATGCTTCGTGATGTTGCACACTTCACCAACCGATGCTCTACATGCCGCAAAGCTAAGTCAAAAGCTCAATCCCATGGTCTTTACATGCCTCTTCCTATACCTTCCAACCTTGGGAAGATATTAGCATGGTTTTTGTGCTTGGGTTGCCACGAACGAAGAATGGCCATGATTCCATTTTTGTTGTTGTGGATCGTTTTTCCAAAATGGCTCATTTCATTCCTTGCCACAAGATAGACGATGCTTCACATATTGCAAATCTCTTTTGTAGGGACATCTTACGCCTACATGGAGTACCAAAGACCATTGTCTCGGATCGTGACGTCAAGTTCTTGAGCTACTTTTGGAAGACCCTTTGTGCCAAGCTCGGCATCAAGCTACTATTCTCTTCGGCGTACCATCCACAAACTGATGGCCAAACGGAGGTGACGAACCGGACACTTGGAACTCTCCTCCACGTGTTGATCAAGAAGAACATCAAGGAGTGGGAAGATTTCCTCCCCATCTCCGAGTACGCCTACAATCAAGCACGACACTTCACCACCAACAAGTCCCCTTTTGAGGTGGTCTACGACTTCAACCCATTGTCCCCATTGGACATACTTCCTCTACCACTCCAAGAGCGCATCAACATGGATGCAAGTGCAAGGGCAAGCTACATCAAGAGGATGCACGAAGACACAAGGAACACCATCGAGCGCTGTCGTGGATTTATCACAGCAGATGTCTGGGTGAACAGACTTAGGTTCGGGGCAAAGACGCAACTATGTGGCGGCTTGAAGGGGTTGATCGGAATCGAGAGACACGGAGTTTACCCAGGTTGGGCCCCTCCGATGGAGGTAAAAGCTTACGTCCTGCTTGTCTGATATTGATGATGATGAAGATCTCTATAATCAAGAGATTATCCATGATTGTTACAAGGGTGCTAATTGCTACCTATAATCACGAGAGCCTCTAATCTATCTATCTCTAATCTCTTGTGTTATCTAAACTTGTGGACTTGTCCCTCTTATCCCTCTAGGGGTGCTCTACCCGTCCTTATATAGGTGGAGAGGGTAGGCTTACAAATAGAGTCCTACTATGAGTAGGATTAGGACTAGCCTCTCACGAATCCTACTCTAGGTCTTATTTCCTTTAAGGGAATCCTTCTCTCTTCGGGCCTTCTCTTGTGAGCTGCCAGGCGCCGGCTCACCCGCCGGGTCTTGGGCTTGGTCATCTTGCGACCCGCCTGCCGGGTCATTAATAAGATGTCATGTGTTTATGGGGTCTCCTATGAGTCGCCAGGTCGGGTCATACCGCGGGGTATATCCCCGACATTAGCCCCCAAATTAGTTTGAATTTATTCATGCTAAGCTCCTGAAATAATAATAATAAATATGTTAAGTGGTTGGCTTGCTCCTTTGGCCGGCTTATAAAATGGCTCCTCAAAAATCCGTGTCTTTTCTACATATGAACGAGTCATCTTGATAATCATCTTGCTTATCAATGTCCTTTGATTTTTTTTAAGAATAGAACACCCATATGTCATTGAATCGACTTCCAATACTCTTGGCGGGTCATCTCCTCCAGGTCATAATCATTGATGATGCCAGGTCATTATCGCTGATGACGCCGGGTCATTATCGTTGGTGACGCCGGGTCAAACAACTAGAATCTAGCTGACTTGATAAAAATATTGGGATGAAAACCCATCTGATGTAAACCGGACTTCCATTGTTGTGAAGCAGGGCGGCTTATAAAATCTGGCGGGTTATGATCTTTTGATAACACCGGGTCATAAGTGTTGGTGACGCCGGGTCTAACAACTGAACTCCATACTTAATATCTTGAAAATCTCCTCAAGAGTTTTTGATATGTCCATATTACCTGTTGCCCCCAAGCTCCGAGATTATCCATGATAACTTGGTGCTTTGCAATAATATTTTGGACTGTGTAGCCCCCAAAGGCCGGGTTGACCTGTCTGTAGCAACCTAGGGCTTATAACTGTCTTATACCTTATGAAACTTCGACGGGTGTAGCCCCCAAGGGTCGGCTCATCAGAAAGCTTTGACGGGTGTAGCCCCCAAGGGCCGGCTCATCAGAAAGCTTCGACGGGTGTAGCCCCCAAGGGCCGACTCATCAGAATGTGATGCACCGGGTCTTCAATTTGAACCTCATAATCTGTTTAAACAGCTGAATACTATAGCCCCCAAGTACCGGGTCGCATGCCTGCAGCGACTTGGGACTTTGAAAATTTGATCTGAGCGGTGTAGTCCCCAAGTGCCGGGTTAGTAAGAATTACTGGGCTGGGACTTTAGAAAAATATAGAAAAGCCGGCTCATCTCCTTGAGATAACATGGCCTTGCTGACAATGTAATGATTTGAAAACCGGCTTGCATTAGCCCCCAAGTGCCGTGGTGCGTGCTTGCAGCGACATGGGACTTACATAATTCATATAAAAGTGGCTTTGAATAATGTAGCCCCCAAGTGTCGGGTCGTCTGCCTGCGGCGACCTAGGACTATGTAAGAATAATATGACTCACCACAATTTGTTGGATGAATCCTTAACCGTGGTTGTAATATAACCCGGAATGAATATCCTGAAATAATTCCTTTGTCTCTGACATGAAATCCCTGCTCATGGTTGCGGTGCAACCCGACAAATATATATTGGAGAAATCCATGAGTGTTGTAGATTACTACAGAGCATAATTGAAGAAATCCGAGGACCAGCCAATTAGATGATACAACATTATATCTGAAGGGCGGTTCTTCAAGAATAATCAACTTTCCAATATAACGGCGGCTCATCTTTAATAAACAAGACCTGCAAAAGCATGACAGAATATGTTTTGTGTTGCTGTAAGGGCGGCTTGAAAAATCACAACCCGGAGATGTTATATATTTCATAACATTGCTCTTTCTTTCATAATCTGGCTCTGACCCAGCTTGATAAGCCGGCATGACATGTGAATATGATGAAATATATGATGCAATGTATGATGCCATGTATGATGCAAGATGCAATGTATGATGTAATGTTAATTTGTCAACATTTTTTGGCATAAAGCCGGCGGATAGGCGTTAGAAGCTATACCCGAAGGTAGGAAGCCGCCCTCGTCGCGACTCATTTTCCTGAGCCGGAATTTTGTGCCTCTACGGCCGGCTAATAGGCGTTAGAAGCTGTACCCGGAGGTAAGAAGCTGCCGTTCACCGCGACTCATTTTCCTGAGCCGAAATTTTGTGGCATAAAGCCTGGCTAATAGGCGTTAGAAGTTGTACCCGGAGGTAGGAAGCCGTCGTTCGCCGGTTGTTAGGGGTTAGATACCCGTTGGTAAAAACCCTTCACAACCGCGGCTAAGCATGTTTTTAGCCGGAGATTTGGCATGAAGCCAGCCGATTGGGTGTTAGAAGCGGTACCCGTCGGTAAGAAGCCCCCTTTTCAGCAATTACGACGCAAAGCGCCGGCGGATAGGCGTTAGAAGCTGTACCGGCTAAAGGTAGGAAGCCACCCTCGCCGCGATCATTTTCCTAAGCCTGATTTTTGTGACATAACGCCTAGCTAATAGGCATTAGAAGCTGTACCCGAAGGTAAGAAGCCGCTGTTCACCGATCCCAGTTGATACATCAACCGGAATATTTTTGAACTCTTCTTGTAAGCCGCTATCTTGTAAACCACCATCTTGTATAAAGAAGCGGCAGCAGCTCCAAGTGATGATCCAATAAATCTGGGCACCTATGTTTGAATGGTGCATCACGGCGGTTCGTCCTCTTGGGCAACTTTAATCTTCCGTCAGTAATGTAATAGCCCCCAGAATTGGACTTTCTCTTGCAAAGACCCGGGGTTCTTATTGAAAACAACCAAATGTGTCTTCACCGTGTCTGTAGCCCCCCAAGTCTTAAGTTGACTCGAAGAGGCGGCTTGAGAATCTCCACCGAAAGTTGAGATTGGCCATGCAAGTTGTAGATTATCTCGTATGAATTGTTTCAACGATCCGATCGATGGTTTGTTCCGGCAGTTTGTTGAAGCGAACCAAATTGTAGTGGCGGCGACTTGTGCGCCTGTCCATCGGGCGGCTCATATGGATGAGCACCGCACTAATATGTTGATGTAGATCAAACTGTGGGCGGTGTCTTGTGCGCGTCCGTTGGGCGGCTCGAACCGGTGTATGCAGCCGCTGTTGGGTTGATGTAGACATAGCGAACACCCGTGGCATTGTAAGCCGATGCCGTTGTCAAGACACCGCGGCATTGAAAACCGGCACGGATGGTGAGAGACGGCCACGACATTGTAAGCCGGCGCAGATGGCGAGAGATGGCTGTGGCGCTGTAAGCCGGTATGGACGCCGGTACCAAATGATGCTGGTGCAGTTGCGAGAGACGGTTGTGGCGCTGTTAAGCCGGTACGGACGCCGGTACCAAATGATGCTGGTGTGCCTTCATCTCCGCGGTATGCTACCACTTTGGCAATGAATAATTTGTCCTGTGTAAAAAAGATTACAAAGACGAAGTAATTGTTCTCATAGAAAAAATAATATATACTAACAGGACAAATCAGATGGATATCACCTAATTTATCTGAACGACGGATGATCCGCAATAGACGTCTCGTCTGATGCTCTTTCACCACAGAAACTGTATTTTTAATAAGAGCCATTTTTTTGGAGTCTCCGGGTCGGGGTCATAGTTGGCCCGAGGCAACAACAGCTTAGCAGATTACTTTATGAAACCGCCTGGTGACTTGATCCTTTTTCCCAACTTATGTGCACGTTGATGCAGTTTGATATGATGCGCCGCATAGATGCAGGCGAGCTCTTGCTGGTCTCGGCGACGCTTGATGGCGATATCAGAACTCAACCTCCTATTCGGATTCAATCTTCGACGGATCGTGTCATATCGGCGGCTCACAGAACGTCAAACCCTAATTTTCTTCAAGGCAATCCAATCTCATATACACAATTTCCGATGTCTCATCCATGACATAAATCCTCTCGCCCGATCTTTCTTCATCCGACACATCACAAGCACTCGATCACTGAAAAATATACCTCCAAGAACACAATACCAACCATGCGTGCCCCATGGTGGGCACCAACTGTCGTGGATTTATCACGGCAGATGTCCGGGTGAACGGACTTAGGTTCGGGGCAAAGACGCAATTATGTGGCGGCTTGAAGGGGTTGATCGGAATCGAGAGACACGGAGTTTACCCAGGTTGGGCCCCTCCGATGGAGGTAAAAGCCTACATCCTGCTTGTTTGATATTGATGATGATGAAGATCTCTCGATTACAAGGGTGCTAATTGCTATCTCTAATCACGAGAGCCTCTAATCTATCTATCTATAATCTCTTGTGTTGTCTAAACTTGTGGACTTGTCCCTCTTATCCCTCTAGGGGTGCTCTACCCCTCCTTATATAGGTGGAGAGGGTAGGCTTACAAATAGAGTCCTACTAGGAGTAGGATTAGGACTAGCCTCTCACGAATCCCTTCGGGTCTTATTTCCTTTAAGGGAATCCTTCTCTCTTCGGGCCTTCTCTTGTGAGCCGCCAGGCGCCGGCTCACTCGCCGGGTCTTGGGCTTGGTCATCTTGCGACCCGCCTGCCGGGTCATTAATAAGATGTCATGTCTTTATGGGGTCTCCTATGAGTCGCCAGGTCGGGTCATACCGCGGGGTATATCCCCGACAAGCACCAAGTGGAACGCACCACCGCTAAACGCAACACCAACAAACACCCCATGGTGTTCAAGACCGACAATATTGTATGGGTGCACCTTCGCAAAGACCGCTTCCCCGCTGAGCGCAAGTCCAAACTGCTACCTCGCGCCAATGGACCCTTCAAAGTATTGGCACGCTACAACAACAATCCCTACAAGATAGACATCCCACATGACAAATACAATGTGAGCGACACTTTCAACGTCATGGACCTATCCCCCTTCCATGGTGATGAAGATCTTGATCCGAGGACGGATCTTCCCCAAGGGGGAGATGATGCGGAGCATCCCATGAACTCCATCATGGACCCTTCTCAACCCCGCAAGCCACAAGAGGACCCATAACGAGAGCCCGTGCACGCGTCATGAAAAACGAGGTGACATCTCTCCTTGCTCAACCTACGTGTGACCCACTCGAGATATGGTCGCTTCCTCAGACGGAAGTGCTTTGCGTACTCAGGTACTCGGGAGAGGGACGTCAAGCTCGAAAGGACAAGGAAGGGTCCGAGGACAAGATACAGCCCTCGGACGACCGACCGGCATCAGACGACCAACACATGGAGATTAGCCTAGCACGCAGGCCGTCCGGACTCCCCAGCGCCCGGACAACCGACGTCGCCCGGACGACTGACATGCCCCAGCGCACGGACGTCCAGGCCATCCCGAAAATCCGGCCGTCAAGCACCCACTCCGAAACGTCGGAAGTCCGGAGCCTCCGGACGACCGAGGCCCGGACGTCCGACCGCTTCCAGAAATCCGTCCAGGCCGCACCCGCCCCGAATCCTCGGACTTCCGGCCTCTTCCGGACGTCCGGACATCCTGAGTCGTCGGACGTTTGACCCCTTCTGGCGTCCGGACCCTGTCTGCGCATAGGCCCACGGGTTTCGGCCCATGTACCCCTCTACCTCGTCTCGGACTATATAAACCTCACCCCCTCCTCTTTCTAGGGTTAGCTAATGTTTGCTCTTGAGCTTAGCTTCATCACTTGCTTCTTCTACTCTTGAGCTTAGCTTCATCACTTGCTTCTTCTAGGGAGTTTGTCCTCCTTCGGGAGTAGACCCAGGTGATTGCCAAGGCCCCTCTAGAGGGAAGATCCCCCATGGATTCAAGGCCTCTCCTCCGGAGTGGGAGATCGCGTACCGCTACTTGCATCGTTGGTTGATTTGGGATCTTGTACCTCTTGGGATGTTATGGACCTAGTTAATGTGTGACTGAGTTTGCTCTTGAGTGTTTTCTCTCGTTCTTCCCCGTATTCTTCGTATTTCCCCCCTCCAATTCGTGAAAGATCGACTACCACGGGTCTTGCCCCGTATCATTTTATCTCTTAAACCGTGTGTCTAAATCTCGAACCGTTTTCATTGTTGGATTCCTTGCGTCGAGATCTTCAAAACCAGATCCCATGTTGATAGGTTTTAATATACTTTTTTCACAAAAAAACCGGACGAAAAAAACCGTGTATCTCGTAGAAAAAAAAGAAAACACGGTTTTCCCATTTGTGAGAGGCTCTCGCGGAAGAAAAAAGGAAAACACGTTTTTCCCGTTTGCGAGAGGCTCTCACCGAAGCAAAACCATGCCTCTCGCAAAAAAAGACAGAAAACGTGTTTTTTTCGTTTTTGTGAGACACGGACGTGCCTTTCGCGAAATTAAAACTGTGCCTCTCGCGAAAGAAAAAAACATAAAAGGAATTTTATTTTTATTTTCGAGAGGCACGACCGTGCTTCTCGTGGAAAAAACCCGTGATTTTCGTAAAAGGAAAAATGGAAAGCATGTTTTTTCGAAAAAGAAATTAAATTTTTTGTTCGTCCAAAAGCTAAGAAAGAGTGATGAAAAACAAAAACACTGAACCCTAAAAAACACCTAAAAACCGAAACGCGTGCGATTTTTTAAAAAACTATTAAAACAAGAAACGTGACAATGACTGAAAACACGTCAAATAACGATTAATGAGAATGATTGTTGGGCGGCTCAGAAAAAACGCTCGCCAATTAGTTGGTTTCGGCGCCGTATATGATTCGTGGCCGGCATGGCAGGCCCCTTATAAACGGGTAGCCATAGGCCGAGCCGTGTCAGACAGGGGGGCGCGGCCCGGCCCATATGGCCAGGTCTTCTGCACGAGTCACACCCAAGATCATCGGGAAAAAACACGAGTCATAGAGTCAGTACGACTATGACCATTCTTCCCAACTACCCCACCCACGTCTCAGTGTTCAAACAAGGGTAGATTCCCGTCCCCCTCCCGTTTCCTGGATTCGTCCATTTTCTAAGTCGGAGCTCGGCCCGTTCATCGATCCGCCGGCGTAAGACCGCCGCTTCCTCGGCGCTCCGGTGATCCGTTCGGAACCCCGGCTCGCCCAAGTCGCCGAGCGCGACACTGGCCGTTTCGGCGGCTGGTCGAGTTCTTTGACGGAGTCGGCGGCGAGCTAGGTTTCCTTTGGGTTTGGGCAGGAGGAAAGGTGAGCCAGTTCTCCTTTTGAAATTAAAACTTAAGTATCCGGTGCTTGGCCCCGGTCGATTGGTCTTTTTACACCTTTTTTGCTTTATTCTGTGCGATGTATCTTGATTCACTCTTTCGCTTTCTCACCGCCGGGGTTTTAAGACCTGTCGAGAGGAGGTTGCAAGCTCCGAATCTTGCATTCAGTTGGGGAATTCGCTAGGTATTGGTAGGCGGTAGATAGGGCTCTGTCGGTGGCCGTATTCTTTCCTGGGGGGAGGGAGGGGGGGGGGGGGACGCTCGTGGAGTTCTTGGAATAAAGGAGGGATTTTCGGTCCGTGGGATCCGTATTTAGGGATAGTTCTTGGGAACTAAGGGCTGGAGTTTGCTCAGATATCTCGATCTGCTGTCCGGCGGCGGCCGAATCTTGTCTCGTTCTTCATGGGTTAGTTGATTCTTTTTTTCCTCTTTTCAAAAACTTCTTGTTCCCCACTTCAGTTTCGTGTGAACCACCAAGTACATGGAGTATCGCTGAGACGTGCTTCGGTTGCTAAATTGGTTGTTATGGTAGCATGACAAGGCTGTATTACAATGTGGTTATTTTGGTTGTATCTTTTCGTACAATGTTTAGTAATTGTGGACATGCTATTCAATGCTAGGTAATTGTGTGGAGAGATGGGGCAACATATGATACAGCAGGATGGAGGGTAGGGAAGGGAGGGGAAGATTAAGGAATTTTGTCCGGCGGATGGCAATGGAGTGTCTTTGCTCCGGAGAGCAGCTGAAAGGGGCAGATGACACCATCCGATCATCAGACTCTACATTTACCAAAGATTTCTCAGCCAGTGGGTACTCTTCTAGGAATGGAGAGGTCGAACAATACCTGGATAATGGCAACATTGAGGAAGCTGAGTTGTCACTCCGGGAGGGCGTCTGCCTTAATTATGAGGTTAGTGTTTCCTTTTGTGGAACTAATGTTGTTGTTTTGATAAGAGTATGCTTTCAGTAACTGCATTGCTTGCGGAATGTAAAGTCTTTGAACATGCTTCCCATCTATCTTGCGGTTCCCTCTGAAGTAATTTTATTAACATAAACGCTCTTATATTATGGGACGGAGGGAGTAGTTTGCTTCATAGTTTAGCTAACCGCGGCTGCTATTTTCCTTTTATGCATCCTTACGAATTTAGTTGTACATAAATTCCCTGTGAAGTAATTTTATTAACAGCTACTTTGCTTCGTAGTTAAGTTAACTGTGGTTCCTATTTTCCATTCATGCTTCCTTATGAATTTAGTTGTGAATTTTAACATGTGCAGAGCTACCTGTTTCTGTGAAGTTAATTGAATGGAAATATTCATATTTTATCTCCTACCTGAATTGGCTCACTAGCTTCTAGCTGTTTTAGGAAACCATCTGCTTTATCCTTTTCTAGCATGCGATTTGTCAAACTAAAACTGATTCTAGTTTAAACTTTTACTATTCTATCTGCAATATATACTACCCAAGCAATTTAGTTGAGAAACTTTGTAGGAGTAAACTATTTTTGTCCTTTCAGAAAAATATTGATGATTATTTTACCATGATGTATGTTTCTTTTTTTACAATATCTTAACTTTACCGTCTGTGGATTTACTGATTGCATTCTTGACTAGCTCCCACATTCAATACATGATCATAAATGTATATTTTGGCATTTACATTTTACAGGAAGCAAGGGCATTGCTAGGAAGGCTAGAGTACCAACGAGGACATGTAGAAGCAGCGCTTCGTGTGTTTGACGGGATAGACATATCTTCATTGGTTCCTAAGATGAAAATCTCAATTGCTAGAAAAGCACATCGTCGAAAGACTCGTTCACAATGGGATGCTCCACCAATGCCCTTGCATGCTGTGAGCCTACTTATGGAGGCTATATATCTCAAAGCAAGATCACTTCATGATCTCGGAAAGTTCAAAGGTACCCCATCTCTCTGTCTCACACACATGAATAGGCATGCACACTCACACATGTGCGCACAATTGCTTGGCATTTTAGTTCTTTGGTGTTAAAAAAGATTCTTATTTAGCACTGCCGCAGTCATGCGTGTGGTTACCGTAAGCATAACTTCAATTCAATTTGATATTGTAGATGCTGCACAAGAGTGCAGAATGATATTGGATATTGTGGAAGCAGCAGTACCTGAAGGCTTACCAGCAGGCTTTGGAAAAGGTTGTAAATTGAACGAAATAATATGCAAGGCCATAGAATTTCTCCCTGAGTTATGGAAATTAGCGGGGTTCTCGCTTGAAGCCATTTCTGAATATAGGAGGTCTCTTCTCAATAACTGGAATCTTGATGGAGAGACCATAGCTAAAATACAAAAGGAATTTGCTGTTTTTCTTCTGTACAGTGGCTGTGAAGCCCGCCCTCCAAATATCCATTCTCAGTTGGATGGTTCATTTGTACCACGCAACAATATGGAAGAGGCTACACTCCTTTTAATGGTTCTATTGAGGAAGTTTAATCTGAGGAGGGTTGAGCGGGATCCCACTGTGATGCATCACCTTACTTTTGCGCTGTCCATGTCAGGGCAGCTAAAACCACTGGCTGTACAATTTGAAGAACTGTTACCTGGTCTGCTAGAGAAAAGAGAATGGTCATACAATGTTGCATTGTGTTACCTAGCAGAAAAAGATGATTCTACTGCCCTGAATCTACTCAAAAGAATACTGAAGTTTGGGCAGGATTCTGACAATCTCAAAGAACTTCTCCTAGCTTCAAAAGTTTGTGTTGAGAGGGGTGCTCATGCTGAAGGTGCTGCCTATGCACGGAGGGCTATAACTAATATACAGGGAGGATGCAAACAATTGGCGGGTGTTGCAGATTTTTTGCTTGGTGTTTCCCTTTCTAATCAAGCTAGATATGCTATATCTGATACCGAGCGAGCTTCTTGGCAGTGTGAAGCACTCGAAGTACTTGGCAGTGCCCAAAAAAACATGCATGGGCAAGATTGTAGGATAATGTACAATCTGAGCCTTGAAAATGCTGAGCAGAGGAAGTTGGATGCGGCAGTTTTTTATGCAAAAAAACTGGTGAAATTAGAGGCTGGATCAGAGTTGAGGAGCTGGCTTCTTTTAGCTCGAATACTGAGTGCACAAAAACTGTTTGCTGATGCTGAAACCGTTGTTGATGCTGCTCTTGATCAGACTGGGAAATGGAATCAAGGAGATTTGTTGCGAACCAAAGCCAGAATTCAGGCTGCACAGGGGCAATTGAGTGATGCGGTTGGGACATATACCCAACTTCTTGCTTTAATCCGACTTAGAACAAAAAGTTTTGGAGCTGGGATCTCACTGGCAAAGGTGCTCTCCTGTTTCCAAATCTATTTGAGGAATAAAAAATTCTCGCTCATAGCATTTAGATTAGCACAAAATTAAAGTTTCCATGTTGCTATTACATCAATTCATCAAATATGTGGTAGCCTTGTCTGCCAAGTGGAGTGCGGTGCATTGTGTAGTGATCTGAAGACAATAAGACATGAACATTTCATATACATTAATTATGATTTCAAAGATTCAGCTGAGGGCATAGTTGTGCTGGTGTGATAGTTGTTTCGTTCTCTTTTCTGAAAACAGGAAACAATTGAATAGGTACTGTTTAACCAACATGAGCGACAGGCTAACCAACTTAAGCCATAGGGTGATTGCTGCCAGCAATGTCTTTCATTTCCAAGTGTTACTTTTATGTTGACTGCTGCATACATGCATAGGACTTGTTGTTGGATCAGGAGCTTAGTAAGGTTCACCTAAGTGACCTCTTCATCCTTCTATATTTGTGGTTATTATGCGGCTTATGTCCATAGCAGAGTAGCGATTAGAAGGCCACTATGTCTGACATTTTTACATGACTTTTACAGGGCGTTAATGATGATAAAAGCCTGGAAACAGAAACCTGGTATGATCTAGCTCTGTTGTACCTAGGCATGTCACAGTGGAGGGATGCAGAAGTTTGTGTATCAAAGATAAGAGCTACTAGTTGTTATTCTGCCTTGGCTTGGCATGCTACAGGTTAATCTTGTTCATTTTTATACAAATATACTGTGGAAATATTTTTCTTCTGTAAAAAATATTTTAGGAGTTGGAAGCAAGAAAACATCAACATGCCTACTTAATTGATTATCAAAGCTCCAGTTGGGGTTTACCCATTCATTTATCAAAGCTCCAGTTTGTTTGTTTCACCTTTGAAAATATACGTATGTTTCATTGTCTAGGCACGGTTTTCATTTTTCAATCTAACCATGTATAGATGGGGTCATTGTAATTTAGAATGCTTTTCTTTTCTTGAGGAAGTATTTGCAAAAAGTTTTTCAGTTTTTTGCACTAAGAATACTTCCTTCGTATTACTTACTGCAATTTTATTTCCAGGAAAACTACGTGAAGCGAAAGATCTTCCAAAAGAAGCTTTGGGGGCTTATTTTCGAGCATTAGATTTTGATGGTAAACATGTTCCAAGTTTGATATCGACTGCTACTATTCTACGACAACTTGGGGACAGGCCATTGCCTTCTGTGCGGTGCTTCCTGACTGATGCACTGCAACTTGATAGAACAAACCACATGGCATGGTTTAATCTTGGCCTACTCTACAAAGAGGAAGGTGTCAGGTCAGCAGCTGAGGCTGCTGAATGTTTCCAAGCTGCAGCACTTCTTGAGGAAACAGCACCTGTAGAACCTTTCAGATGACATATATGTACAGGGGCTGTAGAAATTGTAAGCCAGTATATTCTTTCAGATTTGTTTCACTTACAGTGAGGAAGTAGATTTCAGAATTCCAGAACTGACCTACATGATTGAGAGATTATAGCATCGGATAATGTTTCATTTTTCTTTAACAGTTCAATATATAGTTGGAATTTTGTTTTCTATACAGCAAGAAGAACAATGACGTTCTTCCCAATTTACCATGAGCCTCTGTGATCTACAGGTAGCATTATAAAGTCCATATATCTTGAGAAGCAAATTGTCTCAAGTTTTAGGTAATGGATTTTTTCTGTTCATATGTTTAAAATCATACAAGATGCAAGATGTTCACGAGGATAGAATTTCCAAGAGTTTGTTAAGTTACTGTTAAACTTCCAAGAGTTTGTTAAGTTACTGTTGCCTTAACAAGGTTCTGGAATTTGCTGTATTTCACCAGCATGTCTTAATGCTGTGTGGTGGCAAGCAACCAAAGTGGTTGTGGATTGAACATGGTTGTCAAGCATTAAGATAGCCTCAAACAGTATTCTTGTAGACTTTTCTTGGATGCCTCCCCCATGGAAGAAGACCCTTCACTGTTGTTCATGCAGAGGCTTAGGTGGCAGTCTCTTGTCATGCAGTAATTGAGATGGTATTCTGGTCGGTGGTTTTGCTCAAGACCGATGGACATTTGCTGGCATCCAGTCTATTCGGTCAGTTCAGCAATGATGAACGGAAAGATTCCCTTATGACTTTGACACATTTCCAGATCCATGTTATGTGATCATTGTGTCTTTGGAATCAAAGGTTTTTGCACTGAACTTTTAGAAGATGGACGTTGCTACACAGCGCGCGGGCGCTGAGCTGGTGGATCTCGTGGCCGTCTTTTTAGGTAAGTGTCCACGTGGGATCCCACCCTGCGTTAAAAAGTCAAATTCTCTCGCCACAAGAAATGGAGGAGAAAAAAGGCAACGTGCCTCACGGGCTCATCTGATGCTCCCCTCACCTACTATCAGAAAACCATTGCCCTCATTGCAGATCTGCATGCCATGGCCTAACAGAAGGAGCTTCCTCTTGCAACAAAAATGGGAAAATTCATAGAAAATAACCCCGTAGAACGCAAAATACGAAAATCCGACAAAACTCTGAGAAAACAGCAGCAAGAATTTGCCAGAAACTAAGCAAATTTATTTCCGTAAAACACCAAGGTAAGTGATCTTCCTATTTTTTGGGGCATGATCATGTTAGTTCTTGATCTAATGGAACTTTCCTTTTGTCCCCTGATGATATACTACTTCCAAAAAATTGCCTTCATGTACCATGTGTTTGCAAAGTTAACTTAGATCTACCAGCACAAAATCTAGACCTTGTTCTTGCCTCCCCCTGTTGAACTGGATGCTAGAGAAAATTTTGGCTCTCGAATTGTATCTTGCCTATTGTCTTGCATGTGTCCTCTCATCCGCAATTACAAAAAAGAGACCGCATGGTTCTTTGGTTACATATATAACTATTAATAAACTGAGTACAAATAAACTAGCATGGTTGCTCAGTAGGGGGAGAAAACATGTCTGCTATCCAGGAAAAAATAGGCAGCAAATCAACTGCATGGATTAGGCAAAACTTATGAAAAAATAATGCCTGCATATGACCGCATATCAGAAGGAAGAAACACCCCTTGCATAGGACCGTATATGTGAAGGATCAAAGCAAGCAACAAAAAAAGTAAAAACAAACTTAGCTACTATTGGATCACTTAAGTTTTCTAGCAAAAACTTCCTACATTAGATGAAGAACTTGCTTCTGGATTTTGTATATATGTTCTTTATGTTGTTGCCCGCCCCTCCTCTGCCGATTCACTCAGTTTTTGCTTCCCCCTGGCGGATTCACTCTGATACGGGGTTTGCCCGATCTTCACGGAGGATCTGCTCGATGCGAATCAACGCCACCTGAAGGGTACGAAGGCAACCCTCGATCCCAGCCAACAGCGATGTTGGGTAATGGATAACTAGTGCAACATGACGAGACCGAAACTAGCTACTGCACATGCAACAACCAACAACAAGTATTCGCCCAACCACACTCTTAGGATTCCAATCCACGCAACCACGCACGAAGTTGGAAGCACGAACTGGTCGCCGCCTCAACGGCTGCTGATGTAAAATCGCAAAGTGAGTTTACCCTCTCACAAGGCAAGATTACAAGAGCTAAGGAGGAAGTGAACTCTCAAACAAGATTCTGGTTGCACTTAGCTAACCTATGCTGAAATCAAATTGCCAAAGAGTTGTGGATGAAGTGGGGGAAGGGGTATTTATACTAGGAACAACCCTCCTAGTGTGGGTGTGAAACCAGTCCAAAAGAGAGGCTCAAATTCGTGGTAACCAGCTGGTCAAGGGAGCAAATACATGGAGCCCCGCGCAACAATTAATGCTCTGGACAGCTTGCATTGGAACTTGTTAGGGAACGTCGCATGGGAAACAAAAAATTTCCTACGCACACGCAAACCTATCCACGGTGATGAGCATCTACGAGAGAGAGAGAGTGGATCTACGTACCCTTGTAGATCGCTAAGCGGGAAGCGTTAAGAAACGCGGTTGGTGTAGTCGAACTTCTTCACGATCCAAATCGCCGCGCGTCCCACAATCTAATCACAAACCGTCCCGCGAACCAATCACGAACCGTCCCGCGATCTCGTCACGATCCGTCCTGCGATCCGATCACTAACGTCCCGTGGCCTTGATCACGATCCTTCCGATCTAGTACTGAACGGACGGCACCTCCGCATTCAGCACACGTGCAGCTTGATGATGATCTCCACCGTCTTGATCCAGCAAGAGGAAGTGGAGAGGAGGAAGAGTTCTCCGGCAGTGTGACGGCGCTCCGGAGATGGTGGTGGAGTTATTCCTGCAGGGCTTCGCCTAAGCACTGCAGAAATCCGATCTAGAGGAGAAACTATGCACTGGAGGTTAGGGTTGCACATGGAAGAAAGAACTAGTACAAAACCCTTGAAACCCTCTAGTATATATAGGAGGAGAGGAGGAGGAGAGGAAGCCTTGGCCTCCAAGGCTAGCTGGTTCGGCCGGCTAGGAGGGAGGAGTCCTCCTCCTTCTACTCCAAGTAGGATTAGGACTCCTTCCTTATATAGCCCCTTTTTGCCTTTTTCCACCTTTTTTCCTTTTGGTATTTTCCCCTCCTGGCGCCATGGGCCTTTGTGGCTGTTCCACCAGCCCACTAAGGGCTGGTTATTATTCTCCCATAGCCCATGGACCCTCTAGGGTCGAAATACCTCTCCCGGATGCCTCCCGGTACACTACCGGCACTCCTGGTACACTACCGATGAGCCCGAAACTTTTCCGGCGACCAAACTAGGACTTCCTATATATATGAATATTTACCTCCGGACCATTCCGGAGCTCCTCGTGACGTCCGGGATCTCATCCGGGACTCCGAACAACCTTCGGTCACCACCATACATAACTCTACACTACTGAAACGTCACCGAACCTTAAGTGTGCAGACCCTGCGGGTTCGAGAATTATGTAGAAATGACCGAGACACCTCTACGGCCAATAACCAATGGCGGGACCTGGACGTCCACATTGGTTCCTACATATTCTACGAAGATCTTCATCGGTCGAACCTCTATGTCAAGGATTCAGTCAATCCCGTATAACGTTCCCTTTGTTCTTCGGTATGTTACTTGCCCGAGATTCGATCGTCGGTATCTCCATACCTAGTTCAACCTCGTTACTGGCAAGTCTCTTTACTCGTTCCGTAATACAAGATCCCGCAACTAACAATTAGTCACATTGCTTGCAAGGCTTATTGTGATGTTGCATTACCGAGTGGGCCCTGAGATACCTCTCCGTCAGACGGAGTAACAAATCCCAGCCTCGATCCATGCCAACTCAACAAACACCATCAGAGATACCTGTAGAGCACCTTTATAGACCCAGTTACTTTGCGACATTTGATACACACAAGGCACTCCTCCGATATCCGTGAGTTGCATGATCTCATGGTCATAGGAACATATACTTGACATGCAGAAAACAGTAGCAATAAAACTAACACGATCATATGCTACGTTTGTAGTTTGGGTCTTGTCCATCACATCATTCTCCCAATGATGTGATCCCATTATCAAATAACATCACATGTTAATGGCTAGGAAACCCTGACCATCTTTGATCAATGAGCTAGTTCACTAGAGGCATACTAGGGACACAATGTTGTCTATTTACCCACACATGCAATGAGTTTCCAATCAATACAATTATAGCATGGATAATAAACGTTTATCATGAACAAGGAAATATAATAATAAACACTTTATTTATTGCCTCTAGGGCATATTTCCAACAGTCTCCCACTTGCACTAGAGTCAATAATCTAGTTCACATCACTATGTGATTTACATGGTAATGAATCGAACACCCATACAGTTCTGGTGTTGATCATGTTTAGCCCTTGGAAGAGGTTTAGTCAACGGGTCTGCAACATTCATATCCGTGTGCACTTTGCAAATATTTATGTCCTTCTCCTCGATGTAGAACCGGATGGAGTTGAAGCGTCGCTTTATGTGTCTGGTCTTCTTGTGAAACCTTGGTTCCTTGGCTAGAGCAATGGCACCAGTGTTGTCACAGAACAGGTTTATTGGATTCAGTGCACTAGGCACTACTCCAAGATCTGTCATGAACTGCTTCATCCAGACACCTTCCTTCGCTGCCTACGAGGCTGCGATGTACTCCGCTTCGCACGTAGAATCAGCTACCACGCTTTGCTTGAAACAGCACCAGCTTACCGCCCCCCCGGTAAGAATAAATACGTATTCGGTTTGCGACCTAGAGTCGTCCGGATCAGTGTCAAAGCTTGCATCGACGTAACCCTTTATGACGAGCTCTTCATCACCTCCATAAACGAAAAACATCTCCTTAGTCCTATTAAGGTACTTAAGGATATTCTTGACCGCTTGCCAGTGCTCCATTCTAGGATCACTTTGAAACCTTCCAGCCATACTTATGGCAAGGCTGACATCGGGTCTTGTGCATAGCATTGCATACATGATAGAGCCTATGGCTGAAGCATAGGGGATGACACTCATCTTTTCTTTATCATCTGCAGTCACTGGGCATTGAGTCTTACTCAACTTCACACCTTGTAACACAGGCAAGAATCCTTTCTTGGACTGCTCCATTTTGAACTTCTTCAAAACTTTATCAAGGTATGTGCTGTGTGAAAGTGCTATTAAGCGTCTCGATCTATCTCTATAGATCTTAATGCCTAATATGAAAGCATCTTCTCCTAGGTCCTTCATTGAAAAACTCTTATTCAAATATTCCTTCACGCTTTCCAGCATTTCTATATTGTTTCCAATCAGCAATATGTCATCCACATATAACACTAGAAACGCTATAGAGCTCCCACTCACTTTCTTGTAAATACAAGCTTCTCCATAAACTTGTATAAACTCAAACGCTTTGATCACCTCATCAGAGCGCTTATTCCAGCTCTGAGATGCTTGCACCAGTCCATAAATGGATCGCTGGAGTTTGCAAACTTTGTCAGCATTCTCTGGATCGACAAAACCTTCGGGTTGCATCATATACAACTCTTCCTCAAGGAAACCGTTGAGGAACGCCGTTTTGACATCCATCTGCCAAATTTCATAGTCGAAATAAGCAGCTATTGCCAGCATGATTCTGACAGACTTAAGCATCGCTACGGGTGAGAAAGTCTCATCGTAGTCAACTCCTTGAACTTGTGAAAAACCCTTTGCCACAAGTCGAGCTTTATAGATGGTAACATTACCGTCCGCGTCCGTCTTCTTCTTAAAGATCCATTTGTTCTGAATGGCCTTTCGCCCTTCAGGTAGTACTTCCAAAGTCCATACTTTGTTTTAATACATGGATCCCATCTCGGATTTCATGGCCTCTAACCATTTCTTGGAATCCGGGCCCATCACTGCTCCTCCATAGCTCGTAGGTTCATTGTTGTCTAACAACATGACCTCCAAGACAGGGTTGCCATACCACTCGGGAGTAGCCTACGAGGTTCAATAGTAGCTTGATTCGAAGTTTCATGATCATCATCATTAACTTCCTTTTCTACTGTCGTAGGTTCCACAGAAACATCTTTCTGTGCTGCGCTACTTTCTGGTTGAATTAAAGGTTCAATAACCTCATCAAGCTCTATTTTCCTCCCACTCAATTCTTTCGAGAGAAACTCTTTCTCAAGAAATGTTCCGTTCTTTGCGACAAACACTTTGCCTTCGGATCTGAGATAGAAGGTATACCCGACTGTCTCTTTCGGGTATCCTATGAAGATGCATTTCTCCGCTTTGGGTTCCAGCTTTTCAGGCTGAAGCTTTTTGACATAAGCATCACATCCCCAAACTTTAAGAAACGACAACTTTGGCCTTTTGCCAAACCACAGTTCATATGGCGTCGTCTCA
Source organism: Hordeum marinum (assembly GCA_022496015.1). NCBI lineage: Eukaryota > Viridiplantae > Streptophyta > Magnoliopsida > Poales > Poaceae > Hordeum > Hordeum marinum. The sequence goes on along the minus strand of CM039672.1, from coordinate 209,610,396 downwards.
ACGGATTTTGATGGTTCCCTATTTAAAGTGAATGCAACTGTCTCTAATGCATAACCCCAAAACGATAGTGGCAAATCGACAAGAGACATCATAGAACGCACCATATCTAATAAGGTTCGATTACGACGTTCAGACACACCATTACGCCGTGGTGTTCCGGGCGGTGTCAACTGTGAAACAATTCCACATTGTCTTAAGTGACTGCCAAACTCATAACTCAGATATTCACCTCCTCGATCAGATCGCAGAAATTTAATCTTCTTGTTACGATGATTCTCAACTTCACTCTGAAATTGCTTGAACTTTTCAAACGTTTCAGACTTGTGCTTCATCAAGTAAATATATCCATATCTACACAAGTCATCAGTGAAGGTGAGAAAGTAACGGTATTCACCGCGCGCTGCAACATTCATTGGACCGCACACATCAGTATGTATGATTTCCAATAAGTCACTTGCCCTTTCCATTGTTCCAAAGAACGGCGTTTTAGTCATCTTGCCCATGAGGCATGGTTCACATGTGTCAAGTGATTCAAAATCAAGTGACTCCAAAAGTCCATCAGTATGGAGCTTCCTCATGCGTTTTACACCAATATGACCTAAATGGCAGTGCCACAAGAAAGTGGTACTATCATTATCAACTCTACATCTTTTGGCATCAATGTTATGAACATGTGTGTCATCACTATCAAGATTCAATATGAATAAACCCCTAAAATTGGGTGCATGACCATAAAAGATATCACTCATATAAATAGAACAACCTTTATTCTCTGATTTAAATGAGTAACCGTCTCGCAATAAACAAGATCCAGATATAATGTTCATGCTTAACGCATGCACTAAATAACAATTATTCAGGTTCATCACTAATCCTGATGGTAATCGAAGAGAGAGCGTGCCGACGGCGATCACATCAACCTTGGAACCATTTCCCACGCGCATCGTCACTTCGTCCTTTGCCAGTATTCGTTTATTCCGTAGTTCCTGTTTTGAGTTGCAAATGTGAGCAACCGAACCGGTATCAAATACCCAGGCACTACTACGAGAACTAGTAAGGTACACATCAATAACATGTATATCATATATACCTTGTTTGTCTTTGGCCGCCTTCTTGTTAGCCAGGTACTTGGGGCAGTTCCGCTTCCAGTGACCAGTTCCTTTGCAATGAAAGCACTCAGTTTCTGGCTTAGGTCCATGCTTAGGCTTCTTTGTAGGAGTAGCAACTGCTTTGCCATCATTCTTGGTTTTACCCTTCTTGCCTTTGCCCTTGCCATTTTTCTTGAAACTAGTGGTTTTATTGACCATCAACACTTGATGTTCTTTCTGGATTTCAGACTCAGCGACTTTTCAGCATCGCAAACAGCTCGGATGATGACTTGTTCATCCCGTGCATGTTATAGTTCATCACAAAGCTCTTGTAACTAGGTGGCAGTGATTGAAGAACTCTGTCAATGATCGCCTCTTGCGGAAGGGTAATTCCCAATTCAGCTAGACGGTTTGAATACCCACACATTCTGAGTATATGCTCACTGATAGACCCGTTCTCCTCCATCTTGCAAGCATAGAATTTATCGGAGGTCTCATACCTCTCGATTCGGGCATTCTTCTGAAAGATAAACTTCAACTCCTGGAACATCTCATATGCTCCATGACATTCAAAACGTCTTTGAAGTCCCGGTTCTAAGCCATACAATATTGCACACTGAACTATTAAGTAGTCTCCAGCACGAGCCTCCCAAGCGTTCTTAACGTCTTCGAAGGTCATGTCTTCTGGTTGGTCACCAAGTGGTGCATCAAGGACATATGACTTCTGGGAAGCCGTGAGGATAATCCTCAGATTACGGGCCCAGTCAACAAAGTTACTTCCATCATCTTTCAACTTAGCTTTCTCTAGGAACGCATTAAAATTCAGGGGTGCTACTGCGCGAGCCATTGATCTACAACATAAATATGCAAAGGTTACTTAGACTATTGTTCAAGATAATGAGTTTAGTTAATCAAATTACTAAAGCTCCCACTCAAATTGACATCCCTCAGGTCATCTGAGTGTCACATGATCCAAATTCACCAACTCAAGTCCGATCATCACGTGAGTTAAGGTGGCTGCAATGGTGAACATCATTATGTTGATCATATCTACTATATGACTCATGTTCGACCTTTCGGTCTCTTGTGTTCCGAGGCCATGTCTGTACATGCTAGGCTCGTCAAGTTTAACCCGAGTGTTCTGCACGTGCAAATCTGGCTTGCACCCGTTGTATGTGAACGTAGAGTCTATCACACCCGATCATCACGTGGTGTCTCAACACGACGAACTTTCACAACGGTGCACACTCGGGGAGAACACAATTTATCTTGAAATTTAAGTGAGGTATCACCTTATAATGCTACCGTCATACTAAGCAAAACAAGGTGCATAAAAGGACTAACATCTCATGCAATTCATAAGTGACATGATATGGCCATGAACTTGTGTTTAAGATCTCCATCTTCAAAACACCGGCATGATCTCCATCGTCACTGGCACGACACCATGATCTTCATCATCTTGATCTCCATCAACGTGTCTCCATCGGGGTTGTCACACCCTGCATGCTTCTACTACTATTTCTACCGTAGCGATAAAGTAAAGCATTACATAGCGCTTAATGATTGACACGCAAGTCATACAATAATTAAAGACAACCCTATGGCTCCTGCCGGTTGCCTGTACTCATCGACATGCAAGTCATGAGAATCTATACATCACATGATCATCTCATACATCACATATATCACATCATGTAATTGGCCATATCATATCACAACATACCCTGCAAAAACAAGTTAGACGTCCTCTAATTGTTGTTGCATGTTTTACGTGGCTGCTATGGGTATCTAGCAAGAACGATTCTCACCTACGCATAAACCACAACGGTGATACATAAGTTGCTTTTCAACCTTCTCAAGGACCGTCTTTGTCGAATCCGATCCAACTAAAGTAGGAGAAACTGACACCCGCTAGCCATCTTTTGCAACAAGTGCAGTTGAGGGAACCGGTCTCTCGTAAGCGTACGAGTAAGGTTGGTCCGGGCTGCTTCATCCCACAATACTTCTGAACCAAAACACGACCAAGGAAGGAAGCAATCTAAGCATCAACGCCCACAAACCTTTTGTGTTCTACTCGAGATCTCATCGAACCATCAACCTAGCTCATGATGCCACTGTTGGGGAACGTCGCATGGGAAACAAAAAATTTCCTACACACACGCAAACCTATCCATGGTGATGAGCATCTACGAGAGGAAGAGTGGATCTACGTACCCTTGTAGATCGCTAAGCGGGAAGCGTTAAGAAACACGGTTGGTGTAGTCGAACTTCTTCGCGATCCAAATCGCCGAGCGTCCCGCAATCTAATCACGAACCCTCCCGCGAACCAATCACGAACCGTCCCGCGATCTCGTCAGGATCAGTCCCGCGATCCGATCACGAACGTCCCGTGGCCTTGATCACGATCCTTCCGATCTAGTACCAAACGGACGACACCTCCGCGTTCAGCACATGTGCAACTTGATGACGATCTCCACCGTCTTGATCCAGCAAGAGGAAGTGGAGATGAGGAAGAGTTCTCCGGCAGCGTGACGACGCTCCGGAGATGGTGGTGAAGTTATTCCTGCAGGGCTTCGCCTAAGCACTGCAGAAATCCGATCTAGAGGAGAAACTATGCACTGGAGGTTAGGGTTGCACGTGGAAGAAAGAACTAGTACAAAACCCTTGAAACCCTCTAGTATATATAGGAGGAGAGGAGGAGGAGAGGCAGCCTTGGCCTCCAAGGCTAGCTGGTTCGGCCGGCTAGGAGGGAGGAGTCCTCCTCCTTCTACTCCAAGTAGGATTAGGACTCCTTCCTTATATAGCCCCTTTTTGCCTTTTTCCACCTTTTTCCTTTTGGTATTTTCCCCTCCTGGCGCCATGGGCCTTTGTGGCTGTTCCACCAGCCCACTAAGGGCTGGTTATTATTCTCCCATAGCCCATGGACCCTCTAGGGTCGAAATACCTCTCCCGGATGCCTCCCGGTACACTACCGGCACTCCCGGTACACTATCGATGAGCCTGAAACTTTTCCGGCGACCAAACTGGGACTTCCTATATATATGAATCTTTACCTTCGGACCATTCCGGAGCTCCTCGTGACATCCGGGATCTCATCCGGGACTCCGAACAACCTTCGGTCACCACCATACATAACTCTACACTACCGAAACGTCATCGAACCTTAAGTGTGCAGACCCTACGGGTTCGAGAATTATGTAGACATGACCGAGACACCTCTACGACCAATAACCAATGGCGGGACCTAGACGTCCACATTGGTTCCTACATATTCTATGAAGATCTTCATCGGTCGAACCTCTATGTCAAGGATTTAGTCAATCCCGTATAACGTTCCCTTTGTTCTTCGGTATGTTACTTGCCCGAGATTCGATCGTCGGTATCTCCATACCTAGTTCAACCTCGTTACTGGCAAGTCTCTTTACTCGTTCCGTAATACGAGATCCCGCAACTAACAATTAGTCATATTGCTTGCAAGGCTTATTGTGATGTTGCATTACCGAGTGGGCCCTGAGATACCTCTCCGTCACACGGAGTAACAAATCCCACTCTCGATCCATGCCAACTCAACAAACACCATCAGAGATACCTGTAGAGCACCTTTGTAGTTTGGGTCTTGTCCATCACATCATTCTCCCAATGATGTGATCCCGTTATCAAATAACATCACATGTCAATGGCTAGGAAACCCTGACCATCTTTGATCAACGAGCTAGTTCACTAGAGGCATACTAGGGACATAGTGTTGTCTATTTACCCACACATGCAATGAGTTTCCAATCAATACAATTATAGCATGGATAATAAATGATTATCATGAACAAGGAAATATAAAAATAAACACTTTATTTATTGCCTCTAGGGCATATTTCCAACAGAACTCTCATATCCTTTGACTCAGGACTCCAAATGTTGCGCCGTTTGATTTTCCTGAAAGTGGACTTCAAATGCTGTCCAATTTGTACTCCCACACGTGCTGGATACTCACATATTTGTGCAGCAAGGTGCAACAAGTTCTGGGACGAATTTTGGAACTGGGCATGCAACAATAGATTGTTGGGATGGCTTGCTATTCTTCTGTGGGATGTAATTAGTTGCCCTTGTCACCAAAACATGGTTTGCATCAGAGTTGAAGCTTGTTCTCTTCAAACTTGTTGTATGGGCTTCAAAACTTGTTTCCTCATGTGCTGAAAGTTGTAGGTTGTCCTCAGCATTGTATCTGAGTAAAATTAGCACACAAGATTTAGGTAGTATAAAGTTCTCATGCATAGTTGAATTATGATCAGTTAGGAGCGCGTTCACCTCTTGTTCTATTTGTTTGGCACGGCTCCTTGTCATGGGACCCAAATATGTCTTCTTTGTAGAAGCTTCATTTGATAGCTAAGATTTATCATGAGGAGAAGATGACAAATGAGGTGAACCAGGGATATCCTCATCATCCTCCCCCTCTTCAAAAGGAGTCGTCCTCGACTCTTGACCCTCTTGACCGAAGCATGGAGACAAATCAGCGACATTGAATGTTGGACTAACAGCATAGTTGTCGGGGAGCTCAATCTTTTAAGCATTGTCATTGATCTTTGCCAAAACTTTGAATGGTCCATCTCCACGAGGCATTAGCTTAGATTTGCGCTTCTCTGGAAACCTGTCTTTGCGCAAATGTAACCAAACCAGATCTCCGGGCTCAAAACTCACCTCCTTGCGGTTTTTGTTTGCCTTAGCTGCATAGTACTTGGACTTCCTTTCTATCTCTTCTCTGGTCTTCTCATGAATCTTCTTCACATATGCAGCACGCTTAGAAGCCTCCAAGTTACATCTTTCTTGCAATGGAAGTGGTAGCAAGTCGATTGGTGCAAGTGGTTTGAATCCATATACCACTTCAAATGGGCACATGCTTGTGGTAGAGTGGACTGCTCTATTGTAAGCAAACTCCACGTGCGGCAAACACTCTTCCCACTCCTTCAAATTCTTCTTGATCATTGTACGCAGCAAGGCTGAGAGTGTGCGGTTCACCACCTCTGTCTGTCCATCAGTTTGTGGGTGACATGTTGTTGAAAACAGCAGCTTGGTTCCCAACTTTGCCCATAATGTTTTCCAAAAGTAGCTCATGAACTTCACATCACGGTCTGAAACAATGGTCCTTGGCATTCCATGCAAGCGGACAACTTCCCTGAAAAACAAATCAGCAACATGTGAAGCATCGTCGTTCTTGTGGCATGGAATGAAATGTGCCATTTTTAAGAACCTATCAACCACAACAAAAACTGAATCTCTCCCCCTTTTAGTCCTAGGTATTCCTAAAACAAAATCCATGCTAATATCTTCCCAAGGAGCATTTGGAACAGGTAATGGAATATATAAACCATGGGGGTTCAGTTTAAACTTAGCTTTGTGGCACGTGATGCATCGCTGCACAAATCTCTCAACGTCCTTCCTCATCTTTGGCCAATAAAAATGATCAGCCAGTAGCTCATAATTCTTCTCACGACCAAAGTGTCCCATTAATCCTCCTGCATGTGATTCCTGCAACAACAAGGGTCTAACCGACGAATCTGGAACACACAATTTGTTAGCCCTAAAAAGGAACCCATCATGAATATGGTATTTATCCCAACCTTTCCCATCCTTAAATTTTGCATATGGTTCTGAAAATACATGATCAGTGCAGTACAATTCTTTTAAGCTCTCAAGTCCTGGTACGTTCACTTCTAATTGTGTCAGAAGAACATGCCTACGAGACAAAGCATCAACAACCATGTTTTCCTTTCCTTTCTTGTACTTCACAACATATGGAAAAGTTTCAATGAATTCTACCCATTTAGCATGCCTACGATTCAATTTAGCTTGGCTTTTCAAATGTTTCAAAGCCTCATGATCAGAATGCACAATAAATTCCTTAGGCCATAAGTAGTGTTGCCATGTTTCAAGCACTCTAACCAAAGCATACAACTCTTTATCATAAACAGAATAATTCAGTTGTGCACCGCTCAGCTTCTCACTAAAATATGCTACTGGTTTTCTTTCTTGCATTAAGACACCTCCAATACCTATTCCACTAGCATCACATTCTATCTCAAAAGTTTTAGTGAAATCAAGTAAAATCAGTAAAGGTGCTTCAGTTAATTGTTTCTTAAGCTCAAGAAATGCTTCTTCTTGTGGTGCACCCCATTTGAAAGCAATACCTTTCTTTGTTAATTCATTCAAAGGTGCAGCAATTGTACTAAAATCTTTCACAAACCTCCGGTAGAAACCAGCAAGGCCATGAAAACTTCTCACCTGGCTTACATTCACTGGAGTTGGCCAATTCTTGATTGCTTCCACCTTAGATTCATCCACTTCAATTCCCTGTCCTGAAACAACATAGCCAAGAAAAACAACCTTGTTTGTGCAAAAGGAGCACTTCTCAATGTTAGCATATAGTTTGTCTATCCTTAGCACATTCAACACTTGTTTTAGATGTTCAATATGTTCCTCAATGGACCTGCTATAGATTAGGATGTCATCAAAGTACACAACAACAAATTTGCCAATGTAAGCTCTCAAAACATGGTTCATCAATCTCATGAATGTACTTGGTGCATTAGTTAACCCAAAAGGCATGACTAACCACTCATACAACCCAAATTTTGTTTTGAAAGCAGTTTTCCATTCATCTCCTTCTTTCATCCTAATCTGATGGTATCCACTTCTCAAATAAATTTTAGAGAAAATAGTAGAGCCACTCAATTCATCAAGCATATCATCTAACCTAGGAATAGGATGATGATACCTAATTGTTATAATATTGATAGGCCTACAATCCATAACCAATCATCATGTTGCATCTTTCTTAGGCACCAAAATCACAGGTACAACACAAGGACTTAAGCTTTCACGCACATAACCTTTTTCTAAAAGTTCTTGTACCTGCCTTTGTATCTCCTTTGTTTCTTCAGGATTGGTGCGGTAGGGAGGTCGATTCGGGAGTGATGCTCCTGGAATGAGGTCAATCTGATGTTCTATGCCACACAAGGGAGGTAGACCAGCGGGTACTTCCTCCAGAAAAACATCCGCAAAATCCTGCAAGACATCACAAACAACACTAGGGAGACAAGTTAAGTTGTTAGCTGAAAGCAAAGTGTCTTTGTACACAAGTACAACGACCACTTGATTTGGGTTGAGCCTCACATCTCTCAGTTCTGATTTGGTGGCTAACATGACCAAGTTCTCTCCCTCTCTTTTATTTTTATCTCTCAGATTTGACTTGTGGCGCTCACTCACATATTTGTGGATCTCTCTCTCACTCTTTTTCTCTCCCTCTTTCTTACTCACTACTTTTACTTCAGAAACCTTTTGCATGTGCTCAGCCATGATTTGTTGGGGTGTCATGGGCCTTAGCACCAAGTCTTTCCCTTTCCACTTGATGGTGTATTGATTGGTTTTGCCACAATGTTGAGCTAAAAGGTCATATTGCCATGGTCTGCCCAACAGCAAGTGACACACCTTCATGGGCACAACATCACACTCAACGGTGTCAATATAGTCTCCAATCTTGAATTGCACTTGTACCATGTGTGTGACCTTCAACTCTCCACACTCACTCAACCATTGGATATGATATGGATGGGGGTGTTGCAGCAGCTTCAGCCTAAGCTTATCACACATTTCTCTACTAGCAAGATTGTGACAACTTCCACCATCAACAATTACTTTGCATACCTTGTCTTGCACTTTTGCTCTTGTTTGAAACAAATTGTGCCGTTGTCCATTCTCAGCTTCTTTGAGCTGCACACTCAAAACTCTAGTGACAACAAGAGAGGCACCTTGCTCATAATCACAATAGGTATGCTCGTTTCCATTTGAATTTTCACCATTCTCAGTTTCTTCTTCAGGTTCACTACAAGACTCATATTCTCCATTCTCTGTAATCAGCATGGTACGCTTGTTGGGACAATCTTTCTTCATGTGGCCACGTCCCTTGCATGTGAAGCACTCTATATCACTAGTTTTTCTCGTGGAGCCAATGGAGGATGAACTTGGGGCTGCAAATCTGCTCTTCTCCTTTGAATTTGATGCATCATTTCTGCTCATGGTTGCACGTGTATGGGACTGATTTCCACCACCAGAGCTACTCATGATACCTTGACCAACATTGAATTGAGGTACAAACTTACTCCCACTTGATGTAGCTCTAGCTATGAAGGAGGTAGTTCTGTTTTGCTTTGTGTCTTCTTGCAATTGACGTTCAGCCTTAGAAGCAAGATGTACAAGCTCTACCACATTCCGACATGGCTGCAAATCAACAACTCGCTTGACATTAGGATTCAGCCCATATAGAAACCTTGCCATGGACTGCTCCTCTTCTTCATGTATGTTGGCTCTTATCATTGCCTTCTCCATCTCCTTATGATACTCCTCAACAGATAACTTTCCTTGCCTCAAATTCTGGAGCTTATCAAAGACATCATGCCTATAATGCCTTGGGACAAATCTTGCTCTCATCTCTCTTTTCATTTCTGTCCATGTAGCAACAGCAGGTTCTCCTTCTTCTCGCTGATTCTGAACTTGCTCCCACCAGATTAGAGCATAGTCTTCAAACTCAAGTGAGGCCATAGCTAATTTCTTCTCTTTGGAGTAGTTGTGCATGCGGAAAATCTTGTCAACCTTCAATTCCCATGTAAGATAACTTTCTGGATCAGATCCACCATCAAACTTGGGCATGGTAAATTTCAGCTTTCCAAACCTCTCCTCCTCTTGCTGTCCACGACCATAGTTTCTTGGACGATGAAACCTATCATTCTGGTGCATGACATCTTCATCTTCATCAAACTCATTTTCACTATCTTCATGGTGCATATTTGCTCTCTGGTGGCCTCCTCTAAGACCACGACCAGCAGCAGCTTCATGATGACCACGACCATAAGCATGAGCATTTCCACGTCCAGGACCGGGAGGTCTCATGGCATGGGGGGCAGGAGCACGGTTTCTTCTAGCTTGTGCATCCGATGCAGCAGCGTCCCCATCAGTTGCATGATGTTCATCACCTTGGACACTTGCATCTTCTCGGCCTTGACGAAGCTCTCGCACAATATCAGCAACTATATCGGTCCTCATGGCTGCCATGTTCTGAGAGAGCTGCTCATTAACGTTACCCATAAGTTGCTGCAAATCTCTTGACAACTTGTCTTGCTTCTCCTCAATTGGATCAAGGCTGTTTCTGAACTCTCGGCGTAGATGATCACGTAATGCATTGAAGTGAAACCGTGTGACAGGCTGATTGAGATGCCCATTTCCTTCAACATCATACTCGTTTTCATCACCTGCCATGGTTAGTTTTTGCAAAACCCTATAGTACTAGAGCATATATGTGGGTAACAACTCAAGCTCACCTCACTTACCAACCGAAGCTCATGTAACTTCCAAGTGAGAGCAGAATCGTGCTCAACCGTGGTGCCAGTGGTTGGTATACCAAGAGTGATAATCAAGCGAATACAAGTCAATGGATGCACATGCGGGGCTGTTTGGTGGAGCTTGGGTGGGGGTATAGATGTAGCAAAAGAAACACTAATCTGCAATCTAGGTATTGTTGAACCAAGTAATCATCCACACAAGTTTCTAATGCCCTTAGTCACTGAATGGGATATAAATGAAGAACATGCAACTCACACCAAGGAATCAGATTTGCTGCAAGCAAGGATTGAAGACTTGCACACTTGACATGTTTCAGCTCACAACACAAACAGGGATTTCTCAAGATATAAGTGAAGAACAGTCCCAAATTTCTTTCTTTTGCTTCTTGCACACACTTTCTTTCTTTGGGAAGATCTTTCTTTCTCTCTTTTTTTTGCCTATTTTTTTTGACAAACTTTCAACAAGGGACTTCAATCTGAACACACACTTTGGGGGAATTACGAAAATTACAATGGACGAGCTCAAACAACAAGAACATGCAGCTAAAACCTTAGCAGCAAACACACACGAACTGATCTGATTTTTCTGGGTGGAAAACACGGTGGAAATCAGATCTAACAATGATGGGTGGAAGGGACACGGTGTGGGCTTTCCAAAATGTACAAAAACACCCAAAATGGACTCCGGATGACAAAGATACACACGATTTGGTGGAGGATGCAGATCTGAAATCTGTGTGCGAAAATGAACACAAACACACAAGATTGGATGGGGAAGAAACTCAGCAACTAAAAACAAAAAACTAGTGGATAAGAACTTGATAAAACTCACCAAATAACAGATTAAAGGCTGCAAAGGGCTAGGTAAAGGTGGTTTTTTTTATGGGGCTATTTTTTGGACTTTAGGATGAACAAGAACACGAACTAAGCTAGGGATACAAGATCCTACCGTGTGAACCAAAGCTCTGATGCCAAGATGATATGGGGTTTGCCCGATCTTCACGGAGGATCTGCTCGATGCGAATCAACGCCACCTGAAGGGTACGAAGGCAACCCTCGATCCCAGCCAACAGCGATGGTGGGTAATGGATAACTAGTGTAACCTGATGAAACCGAAACTAGCTACTGCACATGCAACAACCAACAACAAGTATTCGCCCAACCACACTCTTAGGATTCCAATCCATGCAACCACGCACGAAGTTGGAAGCACGAACTGGTCACCGCCTCAACGGCTGCTGATGTAAAATCACAAAGTGAGTTTACCCTCTCACAAGGCAAGATTACAAGAGCTAAGGAGGAAGTGAACTCTCAAACAAGATTCTGGTTGCACTTAGCTAACCTATGCTGAAATCAAATTGCCAAAGAGTTGTGGCTGAAGTGGGGAAGGGGTATTTATACTAGGAACAACCCTCCTAGTGTGGGTGTGAAACCAGTCCAAAAGAGAGGCTCAAATTCGTGATAACCAGCTGGTCAAGGGAGCAAATACATGGAGCCTCGTGCAACAATTAATGCTCTGGACAGCTTGCATTGGAACTCTCATATCCTTTGACTCAGGACTCCAAATGTTGCGCCGTTTGATTTTCCTGAAAGTAGACTTCAAATGTTGTCCAATTTGTACTCCCACACGTGCTGGATACTCACATATTTGTGCAGCAAGGTGCAGCAAGTTCTGGGACGAATTCTGGAACTGGGCATGCAACAATAGATTGTTGGGATGGCTTGCTATTCTTCCGTGGGATGTAATTAGTTGCCCTTGTCACAAAAACATGGTTTGCATCAAAGTTGAAGCTTGTTCTCTTCAAACTTGTTGTATGGGCTTCAAAACTTGTTTCTTCATGTGCTGAAAGTTGTAGGTTGTCCTCAGCATTGTATCTGAGTAAAATCAGCACACAAGATTTAGGTAGTATAAAGTTCTCATGCATAGTTGAATTATGATCAGTTAGGAGCGCGTTCACCTCTTGTTCTATTTGTTTGGCACGGCTCCTTGTCATGGGACCCAAATAGGTCTTCTTTGTAGAAGCTTCATTTGACAGCTGAGATTTATCATGAGGAGAAGATGACAAATGAGGTGAACCAGGGATATCCTCATCACACTCAGTTCTTGTTGCTTTTTAATTCCTTAAGCCTGGCTCCAACCCCCTGCAAAAATAATGAAAAAATAAGAAAAAGAGTTGCATAGAGGCTTGTAATAATTGCTTCAAAAGCAAAAAAAAGAAGGAAGTATAGTAGGTCTGCTAATTGTTTTCTAAAGAAATGATGTAGGCAAAGTTACATGACATCCTCAGTAATAAATTCATGTTAACAAAACGATGTAAGCAAGTTGATGCCAAAAAATGTAGGTAAGTTGCGGGATACCCTCGGCAATGAGAATTTTTTCTTCTCAAAAAATATGTTTGTTTTCGCAAAAGGAACAACACTTGTAGGTTCCCTATACTGCTTATGGGGACAATAGTAGTTCTCTGTGTTCGTTCGGAAGTAAATGTAGGTGAATTAGAAAGAGTTGAACTAAAAATAGTTGCTCACATGACCAACCTGTTTGAAAAATGATGGAAGAACTATTCTTGAGAATTGGGTATGGTTGCTTACAAATATATGTTGATTGAAATTTGATGTGGGTAAGGTTGCTTACAAATATATGTTGATTGAAACTTGATGTTTGTCTCGAAGGCTCGGTGTGCCTCGCCGTCCTGATTCTTTGACTAAGCTCGTCGTAGATGAATCCTTGGGAACACATAAAAACGTGATGCACTATGTAAATGAGTTGTCTATATCCTAAAAACAGAACTTAGCCTATCATTCATGAAATTTGCTGTCATCAGCATAACAGATTGCATGTGTCCCTGAAAAATGCATCTACATGAACTGAACCTAAAAATGTGTTGCATCTGGAAATGAGTTTGCCTACTTCCTGAAAAAGCTAGAACTAAAGCCTGCATAAGATAGCCTACATCCCTGAAAACTGCATCAACATGAAAACAACATCCCTAAAAAAGTGTGCTGCATCTGCAGATGAATTTCCTACTTACACTCTTGCCTGAAGAAAACCTTTTCTATTACCTAAGTTAAATCCACCGTTATTGCTAAAATTAACAAAAGCAACTTTCATAAAGCCTCCACCAACCATGAAAACATGGAACAACCCCCTCAGAAAATCAAAATGGGTTGTTTATCTGCTTCCGTACATTCCAGATAAGAAAAATGGGTTGTCTCTGACAGATTCCCTGCAACTCTTCCTCCCCCCTCCCCCACGTGATGGCCTAAGCCAGGGGGACCTCCTCACAGCAAAACACAAGAAAAAGTGAGGTAAGAAAAAACAAACAGAGGATGGAGATGATTTGCGTGCAACTCTCTGTTGTGGACATGCAACACTTGGAATATCACCTGCAAAAATAATTTTCCGGAATCAAAAAAATTCCTCTCCATAATCACACCCCCAGGTAAGGACTCCATTTTTGGCAAAACAAAAGGCATGGCATTGTTTCACGCATTCAATTTGGAGTATATTGGAACTTTCCCTCTGTATCTCCCATGTGAAAGTTTGCAAAAGCTCTCCTGTACACCATGTGTTGAGACTTGAGTTTGGATCTTGCAAAAATTCTGGCCATCTTTGCCACCCTCCCCCGTTGAACTGGGATTCTAGATAAGATGATGCGCTCTTGATTTGTGTTGTTTATTGTCTTGCACCGGCCTCTGCAAGTAAAAAAGAACGCTTAGTATTTGGTTACAAAAATAACCTACAGAAACCCCTAAAACTAGTGTAGTTGCTCATTGGAGAAAAAGAAACTTGCATGTTGAACTGGGAAGAGTTGTTTAATAAAAAACCCGTTGAAGTTACCAAAAACTTGCCTACATCCCTGGTAAAGAAAATATTAATTCAAAAAGAAGAGTTGCTTACAAAAAAAATCTGTAGTCTGAACTAGTGGGTGGATTAGGCGTATAAGTCTATAGGGTTGGGCGACTCGATGGATGAATTAGGCGATTAAGTGTATAGGGTTGGGCGACTGGACGGATGGATCAGGCGATTAAGTGTATAGGATTTTGTGACTTGGTGGGTCGATTAGGCGATTTAAGTCTATAGGGTTGGGTGACTCGGTGGATGAATTAAGCAATTAAGTGTATAGTGTTGGGCGACTCGATGGATGGATTAGCCGATTAAGTGTATAGGGTTGGGCGACTCGATGGGTGTGGGGCAACCTAGCACAGTGGGGAAGGCAAGTTGGTTGGGCGGCATAGTCGATTTGGAAGGGTGTCTGGTTTCTAGGCGATTTGATCGATGGGCGGGGCGACCTAGCACACCGGGGGAGGCGAGTTAGTTGGGCGGCTTAGGCGATTTGGAAGGGTGTGGTGTTTTAGGCGACTTGATTCGATGTGTGCGTCAAGCTAGCACGCCAAGGATGGGCAACTTTGGTTTCACGCTTAGGTGATTTGGAGGTGTGTTGGTTGGACGGCTTAGACGGTTTGGAAGGGTGTAGATTTTTTAGGCAACTTGGTCGATGGGTGGGGCGATCTAGCACATCGGCAGAGGCGGGTTGGTGGGGCTTAGGAGAGATTTGGAAGGGTGGGGTGTTTTGTGCGATTTGGTCGATGGGTGAGGGACCTAGCACATCGGGGGAGGCGAGTTGGTTGGAAGGCCTAGGTGATTTGAAAGGGTGTGATGTTTTAGGCGACTTGGTTCAATGTGCGGCGACCTAGAACGTCGAAGATGGGTGAATTTGGTTTCACACTCAGGCGAGGAATTTGGTTTCACACTCAGACGATTTGGAGGTGTGTTGGTTGTGCGGCTTAGGCAATTTGGAAGGGTGCAGAGTTTTTAGGCGACTTGGTCGATGGGTGGGGCGACCTAGCACACCGGGAGAGGTGAGTTGGTTGGATGGCTTGGGCGATTTTAAAGGGTGGGGTGTTTTGGGAGATTTGTTTGATGAGTGAGGCAACCTAGCACACCGAGGATGGGCGAGTTGGGGAACGTTTGGTTCCTCCGCAAAATCGGTTAGAGCCTCCCTTGGCAAGGACAAGCGTTTGGTATCGCTAAAAAAATCTGGCTTTTAGGGGCCAGCTAGCCTCACTAGGCCAAGAAAATCTCGCCCGCCAGGGAGAGCCAAATCGGCTCGCTCTCGACGGCAAAGTGCATTTTCACAACAAAGGTCCACGTTTGACTCGCACGTACACACGTAACTACCATTAAAAGCAATGCATCCAAAAACACAGCTTATGGCAAGGCTAACAAATCCTAGCTAGGCTAGCTGGGCTAGCTTAGCTATAACCCACCGAGCAATACAACCAAACGTCCCGGTTTCATGCTTAGGTGATTTGGAAAGGGTGTTGGGTTTTAGACGACTTAGTTGATGAATGGGGCGACCTAGAACACCGGGGGCGCAAGTTGGTTGATGGCTTAGGTGATTTGGAAAGGGTGTAGTGTTTTAGAAAACTTGGTCAATGGGTGAGGGGACCTACCACATCGAGGATAGCGCGGGTTGGTTTCACGCTCAGGCGATTTGGAAAGACGTGGGGTTTCACGCTTAGGAGAGTTGGTTTCACACTTAGGCGATTTGGAAGGATCTTCAGGGAAAAAGTATTCCTCGTGTGTGAATTATCATACTATTCAATATACTGTCATCTGGTCGTCAACAGTTTGTACTACAAGTCCGCGAGGCACACGCAACAAAGGTAGAGTTGCTACACCATCAGCTAAGATCGAGATGTCGCGAAAACAATGATCACCGCGTTGTGCCCCATGCGCGCCCTCGTCTGTTGCTGGATTCCCATCACACCGTTGCACTAGCTTCAGCTACTGGAAGAACAAAAAGAAAAACACAAAAAATGCTCCAACCCTACTGGAGGATAAAAATGCACACACAAAACAAGTCTAAAAAACAACTTGCTTACTCAAGTTCTTTGTCCTATATGCAAACTTGGCTACTGCTGGAACCCAAGTATTGTAAAAAGTTGCCTAACTCTGAAGGAAACAATGTTAAAAGTGACCTTTCTGCATGTGAATAACAAACTTGACTACTCACAGTGCTTGTTCATACGTACAAAATTACCTACTGCTGGTACCCAGAAGTACTAAAAATCTACACACAAAAAACTTGCCTACTGTTGAAACCCATTGTGAAGACTTGCCTAATTCTGAAGGAAACAAAGCTACAAAGGACCCTCTCTGCATGTGAAAAATTGCCTACATCCCATATGGGAAAAAATTACTAGAGAAAATCATAGAGGAACTCTGCCCCTGGATGCCAAAACATGTGATTTACTGCACACTCAGCCCCCGAGAATCTTCTCTGTGCGTGCTACTGTGCTCGTTTCACAAATTCATAGAGGAACCCCTGCCTCTTATGTGCCACGCGAAGCCCTCTTACTATCTGTTGGCTCCCTCGTCACTCTTTCCTTCCTACTCATCTAGATGCGCTGCCGTGTCACTGAAATCCCCCTGGCCCTGTTCACGAATCAGGGAGAAAAAATGGAGGAGGCGTGTGGGTCTGGGTGACTTACCTTCTTTCTCCAAAAGGAGACGAAGCAGCTTGCCGCCTCTCCATCATCCTTCGCGTCACCGGCGCCCGACGACCTTCTCCCTTCCCCTTCGCTTGTCATGGGATGACCAAACTGCTGGTGATTCACCTCCGCTCCGCGTGGAAAGGTTGTCGTAGAGCTCTCGCATGTACGCGCTTCCCTCGATCTCGCCACCGTTTGGGCTGTCGCCGACTGCGGCGTCAATGACCTAGGATTTCTCTCCCCTGGCGCTCAGAGGTAGGTGTGCGTGGAGAGAAGAGGAAAATATGAGATTTGGTAATGGGAAGCGACAAAAATGACCCACCGCTCTCTCCCCTGTCGTGCTGAATCTATCCACCACGTTCCCGTAAAAAAAGAATCTACCCATCACGTGGATGGATCGTATCGCGTGATGGACGACGGGCGTTAGGCCGCTCGCTGAAGCTGAATCGTGCCCACGCGTTAGATAACCTTTAGGTTAGAAGATTATCCTTCATGGTTTGAAATGCACAATGAAATGTTGATCACTTGGTAACAACATTGATTTGAAAACCCTTAACCTGCTCCACGCCAATTCATTTGACCACAAAATCCGAAGGCTTATTTATTTGGCAGGTTAGAGCATTTACAGCCAGACATTGCAAACATGACCCCTAAATGCTCGCGGATGCGTTCGGTCAGTGAACGGCATGTGCTCTATTTGTTCGTCCGGGCAGCCAGACTTCTCATTTTGTTTCTCATATGTCCGGTTACTTGCACATGATTGGTGGAGAGAAAAAGAAAGAAAGAAAAGAATGAATAAAGAAAAGAAAAAGATAATCCGGGGTGAGCTCGCGTCCTACCTAGCGGAACGTCCCGGCGCGTTCGCGAGCCCTCGTATCTTCCCCGTATTTGAAATGGATGTCAGGGTTCGCGGACAGGATAATATGAGGGGTTTAATTGGGTCACTTTTTTTCTTCTCTCTTCTGTCCGGTCACTAACCGAACGCGTCCGTGGGCGTATGTGGGTCATTTGAGGCGTCCAGCTATAGATGTTCCTACTAAATCTTTTTTCAGTCTCTCGTCAGTTCAAATGATAGAATTTCGGTCTTCTTCCTTTTATTTTCTGTTTAATGACCTCCACCTGATAACTAACTTGAACATGCATTCTGAATTATTTATGCGTACTACATCTAAATGACGCAGAGTTTGTTTTATCCCGTAAAGGTAGAAAACCTACGAAGTCCTGCCTTGGAAACGGGTAAAAGCCTCAGGGAGCAGACTGTCCTTGAACCCGTTGGTGAAGTCATACTATTGAAAACTTTTTGGGGGCAATCAATCACTCAGGATTTATCAAAACTAGATGTCCCATTGCGTCCAAACATAATAGTGAAATGAGATATTTGAGAAGCAAACTAGTTGAAAGATTTTTTCTTCTTAACTACTTCCTCCGTTCTTCAATATAAGTATTTTTAAAGATTTTACTATGTACTATATACAGAATTATACAAACATAGTTTAGTGTGAAATCACTCATTTTGCTCTGTATATAGTCCGCGGTGAAATCTCTAAAAGGACGTATTTAGAAACGAAGGAAGTATCTGTAAGTGATTGTGATTATGATCATACTGCGTCATTATTTGTCTTGACCATGATCATTGCCCATAGCTGTTCTAAAACAGAAGTTGCATGAATTGTTTTTAGAGACCAACTGCGCTCATTGGCTCGAAAATCAACTGCAGCCAAGATAAGCAATTAATAGAACCAGAAATCTGCGTGAACTATCCGAGGTATGTTTCTCATGAATAGTTTGTAAGTGATTGTGTTCATAAGAACTGTTTGAGAGACCAACTGCAGCCATAGCTACTGTGAACGAATCAAATTAGATGGTTCTATTTATCAATCTTTCCGACTTGCTCCTACTGAACGCTCAATGACCAACTGTAGCCAGTGGCTCAAAGACCAACAGCAGCCAAGAAGAGAATCAACTAATAGAACCAAAAATTTAGGTAAACTGTCTGAGGGATGTTTCTCATAAATAGTCTACAATTAATTATGTTGGTACTAGGTTTGTATCTTCCCAGCCCATCTCCGACTCTAGCCCGCAAGGACAACTTAGCAAATGGGTCAATAGAAAGGTCGACCACATCTCCATACGATACATGATCTAAAACAACAAAACCTTCTATACGGAATAAAAGAGACAACTCGAGACCATCAGCTTTCCCATCCGAGCGCCCACCCATTGTGCCATTGGCGCAAAGACCAACTAACACCTCCTGGAAGTCAAGTGAAACATCCGGCCAGTCGTAGTTGTCCAATGCCAGACAACACAACATAAGTTGATGAATGATGGTTGTGGGATCTGTCATTCATGGATCTCACTCGGCTATCCCTCCCAAAGGATTGTGGGCTCAATGGGTAGACGGTGTCATGCGCACACGATATGAACAATTGATTTACTGATCGACCATTGTGTTCGGATGTGCTAAATATTCTGGTGCTTTGGGACGTCTTGCCGTACTTTCAAAACCAACTTTGTGAAGTCACCATACCGATGAGACAGGGATGAAATCTGACCTGCCAATTACTAACCTTTTGTCCCTAAACAACTAACCCCTAACCTACAAGGGTCGCCTTCAACAACTCGACATCAAGTGATGCAAACCCCTACCCACCGCCCCTAATATTTTAGGCCCTAAATTAGTTGTCGCGACATGCAACATATTTCTGCTCCCATGGGAACTCTTTTATTTTAGTTTGACTTTTCCCAATTTCAACACTTATGATATAGCATAGCAAAGATACACGGATCAAATCACTCGCACTTCCACTACCGCAACTCATCACATCGGTCGTTGTGTTCAGGTGTGTTAGATATTCTGATGCGATGGTCTAGCCGGAGGGAGTGCTTTGGGATGTCTTTCCCAACTTTCAAAACCAACTATTCAACATCAATACCGATGAGATAAAGATGAAATTTGAGCTACCTCCGTTAGTTCCTGTTTTAGTGGAGAGGGGGTCAAAGTGATGCGCCAAGAAGCCACGCCAGAGTGCAACAACTTTACCTTCAAAATGGATTGATTATTATTATTGATTGTGACTTCAACGATATTATCACCTATTCTCATGACCTATGGCCTACTTCCATAGAATTTTGATGTGTTTGCAAGTACATGCAACTTGTTTCGGCAAGTCGAACCAATTCATCTGCAAGACTATGTATCCAAGTGCACTGAATGGATAAACGATAGTAGATGCACTAATCATATGGTCAGAGACAAATCTCTATTCCCCAATCCGAAATTAACCCCTTCATCTTTGAAGTACATTACTGTCGACGACACCAGCAACGGAAAGGTATCCAAGTTTTCGTTGCGCGCGACATCCGTTTAGCCGAGTGCTCCGTACGCGTCAGTGCCTGGATGAACCATCATAGAAATTATATAAAAAATGTGATACACACCGCTGCCTGGGAAATTACCACTCCATGTCTACCAAAGTGGACGTTGAATCCATAGCTTCCTATTGTTGGTGATGATGTGACATTGGCGAGGATGTCAGCTTGGAATCATGTGCATGTCTCCCGAAAGATGATTTTGAAGACCTCTTGTGGTTGTTGATGAGGACCTTGAGTTGGTCCATTTGTGCGTCCATCTTGGCGTACATATGGTCAGATATGGCATCAAGGTGGTCCATTTTGGGATTGAAGATGTTCTTGTTGGTGTAGACTGATGATGATGTGTTTTCCCTATCCATAGTAATGGAGCTAGGTGTGAGTCCAATCTCACACCTAAACACACATGCTTATAGAGGAGCTCAGTAGGGATTAGTGGCACAAATATCAAACAAATTCAAGTCCAATATATTGTAAGATTTGAAATCAATCCAAAGGACTCAAAATGCCAAGAAAATGATCATAAATGTAGAGGAGAGAAATAAAGAAACACACATGATAGAATAATGGGGCTTATGCAGCTATAGAGATGAGCAATACAAAACTACCTAACGAAGATTAAGCTTGTGCTACATAGGAGATATGCTAGCATGATTGCACTTGTGGGCACTATTTTCTACTTGGCACTAACCTATACATGCAAGCCAAATGTTTCCTACTGAATGTATCCTTGTGCACAAGTATCTTTGATGCTTAACACTGTTTTACTTGCAAGATTTTGTGACTCTTCTTTTTCTTGCTTAAACTTTCTCTTCCTTTCCACCATTCATATTGAACTTCAACCAAATATGCAATAAACGTATCATAATATATGGATGGAAGTAAGCTAACACACAATATGATGGTATTGCTATCACCAAGGTACTCAAGTTTTTGTGAAGCCCGGCAATACTCAGATAGCTAGTCTCAATAGGTATGTGAAGGTGTACACAAATAATGGTGGAGATATCAAAGTTAATGACAAGGAAGGATATTGGAATAAGGACATCGGGTTTGGAGCCCAGACGAAATTGTCCTACGGTACCTTGGTTCGGGTACTTTGTCTGGGGTCAGCCAGATGTTTGAGGTGGGTCCTGAATGTTCGGGCTAGTCAACTCAACACGAGATTTGGCTCCAAAATTCCTTATTTTTATGGAAATTTTGAATTTGTTGGTCAAAATTGATGGGGAAAACACATTTTGGGATAGGGAACGTCAAGGGAGGTAGATCCACTAGCCAAATACTAGATCCACAGATCAAAATCAACAAAAACTCACAAGAACAACAAATCATAAGAAATTTTCTATGGCTATTTGCTTGTAGTGGTTTGCAAATTTGGGCACGAAAAAACATACCAAGGCTAAAACATGGAGTGGTGGGGATTCCAATTCATGGCAACCTTGCTCATGATACCAAATTATGTAGGGCCAAGCCCTTGTTTGCCCGATCTTCACGAATTGGAGGTGAATTTGAGGAGGAACGCAAAGAACATGAACAACACAAGGGGGAAAATACTACTGGACATGATCCACACACAAGACAGTCTAATCACAAGGAAAATTGATAGATCTCAAGAATTGAACAACAACAAAGGAAAAAAAATACAAAAGTCATTACCACAAAACTCTAGGAGAAATGGGTCTTGAATTCCACATGAGGAATCTTCTCCGAAGAGGTCTCGACAACTATAGATTGTTCTTACCTTAGGGGGTCTTGACAACCATAGATGGTTCTTCTCTTCAGAGGAATCCCACAAGGAGAGATACTTGTGATAAGATCTATAGTTTTGGTTCTATTCTTAGATAAACCTAGAAAGGAGGTGAGGGGAGACTAATTATGGTTCAAGAAATTGAGGGGGATGTGAGAGGGGATACATGGACCAAGGTCTGATAAGCTCTCATGCAGGGTGCTGATGGTGCGGGCATTGATCGAATGGTTCGAGTCGCAGTCCGGATGGGCCAGTTTCGGCATAAATCTTCTATAGTGACCTCAGACATTCGGCTTGGTACCCGTACGTCCAACCATAGCCTGAATGTTCGCCTTGGTGCCCAAAAATCCGGCTTTTGACCAGCAACCACCTCATATTATTCTTCCTTCTTTCGTCCCTTTTTACACGCTTCCTTCACGGATGGTGTAGGTGTGCTTTGTGCTTTAACTCCTCCTTGACAGATGTGAAGCTTTTCTCAAACCTACACATGCACACGAGAAGGGTTGAGTAGTATACCATCTAAGAAGGGATCAAGTTGACACGTGTAAAGGAGAAGATTCATCTTCACATGTATGAAGTAGATGTCACATGTGTCTGTGGACAAAGGGGCTCTTGACATGGTGATGTACATATGATGCTCCACACCAAAGGCCCTCTCTAGCCTGAGATGGATCTTGGATGTAGGTGTGGATTATCTGTTAAGGGCCTTGAACAATTCACCAGAATTTGGTAATTTTTCAATGATATTTTGCTTGACTTGACCTGCCTAGATGCCTTCTCATGGAGATGGTCCTCTTTTGGGGTACATACGACTAACTCGACCTACCGACTGCTATGTCAAGGTGTTGTTTACTTACCTGGGGATGAATGTGTGTGGAATTAGTGTCGAGCACCTCTCAGTAGCAAGATCTTCGCTTGGCTGGCTCTCCAATATTGGGTATGGACCTTGGGTTGGTGCCCTAGGCTTGGCCTGGAGGAGCAGTCATCTCCCTATTTCATCTATAGCCAAGAGGATGGCAACCTTAAACATATCCTCATGCAATGTGCAGTGGCTCGAGAGACTTAGTTTAATTGCTTTGTTTACTACAAGTTGAGATCGCCAAGCCTTCGATGTCTCACAAACTTGAGGAGTGATGGCCAATGAGTCCAATTTATGTGATAATTTTACCAAGTATTGTATGCCTACATCGTAGGCTTTGTGGATATTTACTGTGTTCCCGCACCTTTTTTTATTGATAATTCCTCAGGTAACGCTTTTTGGACCAATTAGCATAATATGGAAATATCCCCAGAAATAGTAGTGAAATCACATATTTAAAGTGATAATCACCTACCATAAAAGAATCAAGCAAGAAGGCCGTGAGAGAAATCGCCGCAGAGGCTCCAATTCAAGAGACGACGTTCCATACGACCGCGCCCGTTCGTATGGGTTGTCATATGGAGTTCCGCCGCCACCGCCAGATCAACTATTTCCACCCTGTAAAATAGGATCGAGGATTAGCCAAACAGAGGCACCAGAAACTCCTCTAGAAGGCGGAGTTCATCTGAAGGAGGGATTCGCAAGGATAAGAGGGCCATCTTCCTCACACCGCATACGAGGGCTTCAACATCATCACCACTGCCATCGTCATCATCATCACCACCGGCATGATCATCCATATCCTTATAATTGTAACATCAAGAACCCATGAATCATCTTGTGTGTTATATGAATCATTCATCCATGCATTCCATCACTCTGGTTATGATGTTTGTTTTCCTCATGTGTGAGTAGAACCTTATTTCTCAGGGATATGGATGAACTTTTTGGTATGTGTAGGATTTGAAATGTTAATTTTGGATATGATATTCCCTGTTGAATACTTAATTTAATAACTTCATGAATGTTGTGAAGGGGCCCACTCAACATTTGTGCCTTATGACCACAAAGTATATCACTGTTGCTGTAAAGGGCTAGGATGTGGGGATAATTTGAGGCGACAATAAAAGCCTCTTTCTCATAACCTTTGCAATTAACCGGGGAATTACGGAGAACCTTTAGAGAGGCGGAATCCACGGGGTAACCCTTAATTATCATGAGCTGTAACCCTATGGGGGAGACTATGATGGTGGCATGCATGGCACGAAGTCTACTTCGAGTAGAACGTGTTCTGTACCCTGCTTCACCCAACATAATCATCAACAGTGACTCAAGTGTCCATACCATACTATGCCCAAGCATAGATATGCTAGAAACATACCAATGGGGATTCTGGACTCGCTGAGAATGCCTTACTACTTTGTTGTTTCATCGGTCATTCAATCACTGCTCTCTATTCATTTTTATGTTATTTACTTTCCAGTTTGTCCTATTAATCAACTACTCCCTTCGTCCCAAAATAAGTGTCTCAACTTTAGTACAACTTTATACTAAAGTTAGTACAAAGTTGAGACACTTATTTTGTGATGGAGGGAGTACAAGTTATTTCTGCCCTCACTTTTGTTTAAATCTACAATTATTTACAAGCATAAAAATACACAAGCCACTAATAGAGGCAAAAGTATGATTCATGTGCTCTGATGTCTACTACGCAACTTTATTCTTGCAGACTCGTGTTGGGCCTCCAAACGTAGAGTTTTGTAGGACAGTAGCAATTTCCCCTCAAGTGGATGACCTAAGGTTTATCAATCCGTGGGAGCTATAAGATGAAGATGGTCTCTCTCAAACAACCCTGCAATCAAATACAAGCAATCTCTTGTGTCCCCAACACACCCAATACAATGGCAAATTGTATAGGTGCACTAGTTTGGTGAAGAGATGGTGATACAAATGCAATATGGATGGTAGATATAGGTTTTTGTAATCTGAAAATATAAAAGCAGCAAGGTAGCAAGTAACAAAAGTGAGCACAAACAGTACTGGAATGCTTGAAAACAAGGCCTAGGGTCCGTACTTTCGCTACTGCAATCTCTCAACAATGCTAATATAATTGGATCACATAACCATCCCTCAACATGCAACGAATAATCACTCCAAAGTTTTTATCGAGCGGAGAGCATAAGAAGAAATTGTTTGTAGGGTACGAAAACACCTTAAAGTTATCCTTTCCGATCAATGTATCCAAGAGTTCGTACTAAAATAACCAAGTTATCCTTTCTGATCGATCTATCTAAGAGTTCATACTTAGAATAACACCATATGATACGCATCAACCAACTCTAATGTCACCTAGATACTCAATTGTCACCACAAGTATACATGAGTTAATTATAAGATACACATCAAACAATTTCAGATTCGTAATACTCAATCCAACACAAAGAACCTCAAAGAGTGTCGGTGCACTAGAGTTTTGGGCTCTCTAGTGCCCCTTACTCGTGCACGGGCAATAGTAGCCACCCTAGGAATGAGGCCCGATAGAGAGCTGCTAGATATAAATACAGGAGGATCAAGACCAAAGGCAAGACCTTGCCGGGATGGCCTTCAAACCCCTGGCAAGGCAAAACCCCAGCTGGACCCGGCAAGGCGAAGACCCGGCAAGACCCTGCCAGCGCAGAGGCCAGGTGTCGCCCCGCCTGGGCACGTGTCGCGGCGCCGGTGATGGAGGGGCTAAGTGGTGCCGATGGGACGGGCTCCTGTCCCTCCCCGTAGACAGTCAGAGATGCCTGATGGTGCATTAAATGCACATGTCTTACACCGTCAGTGTTAGGTATGATAACATTGTAGCTATGTAGACCTCGTGTACGCATTGTACACCACTATTGGGATCGCCTTCTAGAGTATAAAAGGAGGCCCGGGGCCTTATAGTAAGGGGCTTCCGACTTTGGGAGGTCGGACTTTTGGGACCTTTGACTCCCACCTTGTAGCTCATGCGCATAGCAGCTGCTCATAGCGCTCCTATAGCTGGAACCCTAAAAACACCCACAATATAACCAAGCAGGAGTAGGGTTTTACGCATCTTTGCGGCCCGAACCTGGATAAAATCCCGTGCATTGTTCATCAGATCTGCTCTCTATGCGAGCCTTCTTCCCCGCTGAACTGTAAAGGATCCCTCCGATCCCATAAGTGTCATTTCCCCCCGACATATTTGGCGCGCCAGGTAGGGGGAAAGGTCGCGTGGACCTGATCTGGTGATCAACGCGCCAGTTCCTTCATAATCATCATCCCATGGCTCCCAAGAAGAAGGGCCTGATGGCAGTTGGCCCATCCGCGTCCGCTGTCCCTGTAGCTACACAGACAGGTGACGGTGCAGACCTGGGTGGAGGAGGAGGCAGAGGTTTAGAGCTTTCACAACATTCCGGTGACCAAGGCCAAGGAAGCGACGACGCCCGCCATGGAGACGCTCATGGTGGCGGCGGGAACCCCCACACCGTTGGCTCTCGGGACGGAGCTGTACCGCCTACGGGTGGTACGGTGAACTCTGGGGACGGAAGGGTACCTTCTAAGATGCCCACGCTGGTGCCTACGCCACAACCTTCCCAGGACACGCGCAAAGAGCAGCACCACAGTGCCCATGGTTCCCAACGTCCCCACAGAAAAGGTTATGCGCATCACTCCCAAGGTGCGCGGGACCAGCATGCTCGCCACATGCTAGTGGGAGTGGCGTGCCATCACGGGACCGCGAAGGATCTCCTTCTAACACCGTTAGGAGTCAGAGTACCTCGCGTTCTTCGCGTTGTTCGCTTCTGACCACGTCGGAAGAAGCAATGGCACGGGCACAACTACTCATGAACTTCCCTCCTGTTGCGGAGAAGCTCGACGAGTGGAGAGCTACCATTCAGAGCCTCCTCAGCCTCGTAGACAAGTTTTGATCCACCAAGCCGGCTCATGCCAGTGGTGAGAAGGCCGACGGCGGTGCGACCACGGTGCACTCTCCTCCACAGCAACAACGCCGGTCACTGACTCGACGGACCGACACTTGCAATGGTTACTCGACGGCGTCGTCTGATCCATGAACACGCCGCGACCAGTGTCAAGTTCTTCGGAAGCGGAGCAAGGAAGACGCTCGAACTACAATCAAGCGGCGTCGGGAAGCGCGCCATCAATCTGATAGGCGTGCGGGGCCCACTGTTGACAAAACTGCACCAAGGTATCCTGTCAGCCTACCTTACGAGGTGGGTTGTCCAGCATTTACCCCTGAGCTGCGGCAAGTCCAGTGGCCCAACTCCCGCACGTTCAAGCTGGAGGTCTCGGAGAAATATGACGGCAAGACTCACCCGTCGGAGTTCCTGAGCATCTACACCATTGCGGTGCAGGCTGCCGGGGCTTGCGATGACAAGATACTCGCCAACTACTTCCTGTTGGTGCTTAAGCCCAACGTCAGGTCGTGGTTGATGCACATGCCGGAGAAATCCATCACCTCGTGGGCAGACCTATGCCATGAGTTTGTTGGCGCCTTTACCAGAAGCCACTAAGCTCCTGGTCAAGAAAGCGATTTGCACATCATCCCTCAGAAGGAGGGCGAGACTTTGCGCAATTACATCCAAAGGTTCAGCCACGTGCACCACAACACACCAGACGTTCATCCTGCCACTGTTATCAGAACGTGCGCAACCGCAGGATGCGGGAAGAGCTGGCGATGAACAAGGTCAGGGATGTTGCCGAACTTTATGCTCTGGCAGATAAATGTGCTCGGGCTGAAGAAGGAAGGAGGCTCCCCGGCGAGGACGTTGGCCCAGGGGTCGACTCTGAGGATGAAGACACGGCCACCCCGACAAAGAAGGGCCAGCGGCGTAACAAGAAGCGCAAAGGCAAGGCCGTTCTTGCCGTCGAGGGATCTGGCAACCCCGATACCGCCAAGAAGGGTAAGGTCGATGACCCCGACAAGGATGTTGCCAGGTGCGCCTCCTGCTAGGTGATGGCGGCTGCCGACAAGCTGGAAGGCTCCGTCAAGCAGTATTGTAAGATCCATCGCACCAAGGGCCACGATCTCCAGGACTACCGACAAGTTGAGCAACTTGCCGAGAAGCAAAAAGACGAGTACGAGAGGCGAGACAAGGAGAAGGGGCAGGATGGTGCGAGGGGTCTGGCAAGAAGCGCGTTGGCCGAGGAGGTCACCGCGGCAAGCCCAAACAACAAAAGACCGGCCCGCTCGTGGCCGCAACAAGCAAGAAGGTGATGATGATGACGTCGAAGGGGACGACAAGTCCAACGAGCATAAGTTGCAGAAGGCTACAGAGATGATGTGCATTGAGGGAGGTGCTCGTCGCATTCCTCTCACTGCCAACTTAAACGGTGGGCGTGTGAGGTTAACATGGCAGAGCCGTCTATCGGTGCCCAGAGACCTCTGAAGTGGTCCAACACTCCTATCATTTTTTATGTCGAGGATCACCCTGATCGCACAACTACGTTTGGGTGCCTCCCATTGTTGGTTTCATCAACAATTTGCAACCTCAAGGTGACAAAGATGCTAGTCGACAGTGGGGCCAGCCTGAACCTGATCTCCCCTGATGTAATCCAGAAGCCACAAATTCTTGATGAAGATCTCGAGCCAACATGCGCTTTCCAAGGGGTCAATTCAGGGAGGACTCAACTGAAGGGCCAAATCACACTGCTGGTGACGTTTGGCAGTGATATAAATTTCAGGATAGAGAAGATCATTTTTGACGTCGCGAAGATCTCATTACCATACAATGGTATCCTTGGTCGCCCAGCGCTGGCCAAGTTCATGGCGGCCATCCACTTTGCTTACAATGTGCTGAAGATGCCGGGGCCAATGAGCGTCAGCACGATCAACTCTGACAAGAAAGGCACACTTATCTGCGCCGACCAACTCTACCGGGAAGAAGTTGCAACACCTGCCGCCAAGGCACTTGCTCCTGCCTCTGAAGCTCCCGGGGGAAGAAGACGAGCAAGGCCTCTGGCGCACATTCTGGCAAGCGCGCCTCCTCGGGGTGCTGCGCTCCCGTTGACGATGTGCCAGAGAGCTCCACCGACAAGAGCAAGAAGTCCAAGGCAGCTCCACCGGAGACCAAGAAGGTGCCCACCAAGGAGGATGGTACGGGAGGAACTTTCACCATAAGTCCCACCCTTGACGACAAATAGGAAAGCGCGCTCGTCGCCTTCCTGCGGGTGAATGTTGATGTGTTTGCGTGGCAACCATCTGATATCCTCGGTGTTCCCAGGAAGGTGATTGAGCACCACCTTGCCGTCTGTCCACATGCGCGACCCGTCAAGAAGAAGGTCCGGAAGCAGGCTTGGAGTGGCAACAGTTCATTGCCGAAGAGATCAAGAAATTAGAAGCAGATGGCTTGATCAGAGGAGTACTTCATCCAACGTGGTTGGTCAATCCAGTTGTAGTGCGCAAGGCGAATGGAAAATGCAGGTTGTGTATTGACTTCACAGACATCAATAAAGCCTGCCCCAAAGATCCTTTTCCCTTGCCGCGCATCGACCAGATTGTGGACTCCACCACCGACTGTGACTTGTTGTCTTTCCTTGACACCTACAGGTTATCATCAGATTTTCATGGCCAAGGAAGACGAAGAGAAGACCGCATTTATCACCCCATGTCGTACGTATTGCTTTTTGCGTATGCCTTTTGGGTTGAAAAGTACTGGTTCTACATTTGCAAGAGCGGTTCAGATTGGTTTTGAGCCCCAGCTACATAGAAATATGGCGGCTTATATGGATGACATAGTGGTCAAAACCAAGGACAAGGCTATGCTCATATCAGACCTAGAAGAAACATTTACAAATCTGCGCAAGATCAACAAGAAGCTCAACCATGAGAAGTGTGTGTTCGGCGTCCCATCCAGCAAACTTCTTGGGTTCTTTGTATCTCAATGTGGAATTGAAGCAAATCCCGACAAGATCAAAGCAATTGAGAAAATTGAAGCACCAAGACGTGTCAAGGATGTGCGTCGTCTTGCCGGCTGTGTTGCTGCTTTGAGTATGTTCATCTCAAAATCTGCTAAGCGCACCCTGCCCTTTTTCAAGATCTTGAAGAAGGCAGGTTTGATGAAATGGACTCTAGAAGCGGAGGCAGCGCTATAGGATTTGAAGAAGTACCTCTCCTCTCTGCGAGTCCTAGTCGCGCCAAAACCACAAGAGCCATTGCTCCTATATCTAGCGGCAACAAATCAAGTGGTAAGTTCTGCACTAGTGGCCGAAAGAGAAGTTGATGAAGAAGCAACGGCAACGGCAGGACCGCCAAGCGACAAACTAGGGTATTCCCCGGCAGGGTCTGGTGCTGACAAGGAAGGATCTGTGCAGTTGAATGAAACAATTCAGAAGAAGAAGATGGTGCAGTGCCCAGTCTATTTTGTCAGCTCCCTTTTGCAGGGGCTAGGTCAAGATATTATGGTGTGCATAAGTTGCTCTTTGGCCTCCTTATGGCCTCGAGGAAGCTGCGCCATTACTTCCAAGCACATGAGATCACCGTCGTCACTCGCTTCCCGTTACAGCAGATTTTGCAGAACCCAGAAGCTACCGGTAGGATTGTGGAGAGGGATTTGGAACTGTCAAGCTTTGGTCTCAAGTTTGAAAGCACTTCAACCATCTAGAGCAGAGCCTTGGCGAAGTTCATTGCAGAATGGACCCCAAAGCCAGATGAAGAAGTTCCAGAGTCAACCCTCCTTGGCAAGGAAATAAATCAAGAGTGGATCATGTATTTTGATGGGGCTTTCTCGTTGCAAGGCGCTGGTGCTGGAGTGCTGCTTGTCGCACCCATCGGAGAGCACCTCAAATATGTGATTCAGATGCACTTTCCTCAGGAGAGATCAGTGAACAATACTGCTGAATACGAAGGGCTGCTTGCCGGTCTCAGGATTGCGGCAGACCTTGGGATTAAGAAGCTTATCGTCAGGGGTGATTCTCATATTTTTGTCAGGTAGGTGAATAAGGATTATCAGAGTCCATTCATGGAAACTTATGTAGATGAAGTGAGGAAGTTGGAAGAACATTTTGATGGTCTGCAAATGGAGCATGTTTTGCGTGCAGAGAACAACGTTGTTGATGGCCTGTCAAAGTGTGTTGCTCTTAAGTTGCCTGTGGAACCAGGAAGTTTTGTGCTCCGATTGACTCAACCATCTATGACACCATCAACTGGACAAGAGAAAAGAATAAAGTTGAGGTCCGGCAAGTATTTCCCAGCAGAGCTCCCAGATGCCGCCGACGAGGAGGTTGCCGGGAACAACGTCAGGCTTGCCAGTGAGTGTTGTGCTCCGGCAGAGCCTCACACTCTTGTCGTAGAAGCACATGCTCCCGCTAGGCTTACCGGGGGGCAGCAGGCTCCGGCGGGGCCTCGGTCCCTGACGTTTGAGACAAATGCTTCCTCAGCAGAGGATATGCCTTTAGTCCTAGTTGTCGAGCCCCAGGCTCCAGCATGGGCACAACACATCGTCCATTTCCTTCAAACAGGAGAACTCCCTAAGGAACAAGAGGAAGCAGAGAAAGTATCCCGTCGGTCTAATATGTACCAGTTCATGGATAACGTCCTCTATAGAAAGAGGTCGAATGGTGTGAAACTCAAGTGAATTTCTCCGGAGGATGGACTGGAGCTGTTGGCAGAGATACATGGAGGCATATGTGGCTCCCACATAGGATCAAGAGCACTTGCCGGTAAGGCATTCCGGCAAGGTTTCTTTTGGCCCATTGCCCTCCAGGATGCAACTGTGCTAGTAACCAAGTGTGAAGCATGCCAATTTCATTTGAAGAAATTGCATCAACTAGCTCAAGCCCTTCAGACAATCCCTCTCTCCTGGCCTTTTTCGGTCTGGGGGCTCAACATCTTGGGCCCCTTTTGCTGCGCTGCTGGGGGCTTTGAGTACTTGTACGTTGCAATTGACAAGTTCACAAAGTGGCCAGAAGTGGAAGAAGTGAGAAAAGTGACAGCATAGTCAGCCGCCAAGTTCTTCAAAGGACTAGTCTGCAGTTCACGAGCTCATCACTGACAATGGCAAACAGTTCACGAGCCGCACCTTCATGCAGTATGTCCAAGACCTTGGTGGTAAGATTTGTTTTGCTTATGTTGCCCACCCGAGGAGCAACAACCAAGCAAAAAGGGCTAATGCTGAAGTGTTGTGAGGCCTCAAGACAAGAACTTTCGGCAAGCTAAGCAAGTGCGGAAGGCGCTGGATTGATGAGTTGTTGGTGGTTCTTTGGTCAACCAGAATGACACCGAATCGAGGTACCGGCCAGACACCCTTCTCCCTCGTATATGAGGCAGAAGCAGTTCTCCCCACGAAACTCATATACAGGTCACCTCGAGTGCTCTCTTATGATGAGCTTGAGCGAGAGCAGTTGCGGAAAGATGACGCGACGATCCTTGAGGAAGACCGTCTTCAGGCTGTTGTGAGAGTTGCACACTACCAGCAAGCTTTGCACCGCTATCATATCCGCAAAGTTAATGCCCGAAGTCTTGAGGAAGGCGACCTTGTTCTTTGGCGCATTCAGTCCGCCAAGAATTCTAACAAGTTGACGCCAAAGTGGGAAGGCCCTTATCGGGTAGTGCCTGTCACCAGGTCTGACGTAGTCTGCCTGGAGACCGAAGATGTCATCCCTGTGAGCAACTCCTGGAATATTGAACATCTTCGTAAGTTCTACCCATAAGACGTGGTTGTCAGGTCTCCCGGCAACCACCTTTTGTACAAGTCGTGCCGCTGAAGCATGTAATCCTTGGTACAAAGCCAGACGCATACCCTGTGCGTAGTTGAATAAAGCTAAGTGTTCCACAAATCTTGTTGATTCTCATGTTTACTTATGTGCATGTTTATCTGAGATATTGCATTGCGCTTACTCCCGGCAAGAGCTAATGGACCACCAAGGTTCCACATCCATATTTTATCTTCTTTCTTTTTCTCAAAGGACAGAAGGTTACCTCGCGTGCAGCTTTGCCGGGGGGATGGTGGTATGGATACCTACGGGCGACGTTCAAAAAAAATCTTGCCGGAAGGAGTACGACAACGAAAAGATAAGTTGCAAAACCCCAAGTGAATTCTTGTTGTGAAATTATATTCCTTGGATGATTTCGACTTCTGTATGGAAAACCTGCACACACGAGAACATTGCCGTGATTGGCTACGCATTCACTCTGTTTCGGGTCCGCTCAACGGCTTAAGTGGTTGCGCGTGCGCTCTTGTTTCGTTTTGAGTCCGCTCAACGACTCGAGTGGTTGCGCTCGCGCCCTTATTCTGTTTCGAGCACGATCAATAGCTTAAGAGGACGCACCAAGAACGCCAAGGTATCTTGCTGGCAGTGGCACCGCCAGCAGGCTGCTAAGGACCCATTCCTCAAAGCGCTCGCGGTAGGGCTACACATGCCGACAAGTTCTTCTGAAAAGGCATAGGGAAAGTTCCATGCAAAGAAACAGTCTAACAAGGAAGATAATATAAAATTATTCAAAATAGGGTGAAATTTTGATGAGATGTCGCCTGTTTCTAAGTACATGTTTATTTTACTTTCTCCCCTAGGGGAGATTACAAGAAGAAAAGATGGAAAGAGGAGGCAGATTACAAGAAGAAAAAGATGGCAAGGGGCCTCCGACAAGAGCCTGGCCCCTCTTGGACCAGCATTGCACGGAGGAGAGGGCCAACATTGCACATAGGAGAAGACTAGGACTGCACGAACGAAAAGGAGGGAGGACCCCATAAGTCTAAGTCCACGGGCCTGCCGGAAGATCCAGCTGGAAGATGAGGTAGCGTCCGGGACAAAGGCCCCCGGCAAGATCGTCCTGTGGGGAGGGGGAGAGGCCTGAGGCTGACGATGATGGTGCGGCCGCCAATCAGTCAGAGCTCAGGTCGCCGTATTCTGACTTGACGGCATGAAGCTCGGACTCATCATCGCTTTCATCGACAGCATCCTCCTCTTCGCTGTCACTCAAGGACAAGCTTTCGACGCTGCTCGAGCTCTCTTCATAGCAGCTGAGACGGACGCCTGAGCGCCCATAAATCTTGACGGAGAGCAGATTGGCCTCCGTCATTTTAAAATGAAGGACATGCATTTCCTGAAGGTTGTGGGCACGAGCGAAAGTCTTCCAGCCGCGCCTGAGAAACATGACGCGACTCGCTGGGTACTCGACGTCTACCCGCGTCGCGCCGTTATGACAACCATGCGCTCGTAACCACATGACGGGTGGCTCGTCGACCTCCATCGCCCTAGCAAAAGAGCGAGGGAGGCACAGATGGCTCCATAAGGGACTGCCCAATTCGAGGACGAACTCCAGCGTCATCCCCTTGGCGTGGGTCTCCTCAAGGAAGGGACCTGGCGTCAGAGAAAGAGGTGGGGCAGCGCTCCGCCTCCCCTGACCTCGGCCTCCATGACGACCACAACCCCTAGCGCCTCTTCCGCCACGAGCACCCGGGTCATCCTCTGCCTCTACGGCGAAAGCGGTGGCATGATCCCGACGAGAACTCCTCCTTGGAGCTGAGGACGGTGGCCGCCCTGGCCCCATGTTCATGGCTAAGGGCGAGCACCACTCGAAGGTTGGGAAGATGCAGAAGGGCAAGGTATGGAGGTTCACGCTCAGAGGAGGGATGAAGGATGGATGAGCACCGCCCTCGCTACCCCTCAATTTATAGGGGGAAGCGCGGGGGCTGGCTCTCCTCCGCTCGAAGGGTCGCCTCCCACCTCCTCCAATAGTGGCGCCCTCGATCATGGGGTGAACAGCAACCGCCCCGTTGCTCCAATCCATGGCGTTGTAGTTACTGCCTCTCCCAGGACTTTAAGTCATGGGCGCCCGTTACTGGCTTCCCGCTATGCTTGCGGCGTGCGTGGCGGAAACGACCTGACACAGTAATTGAGAAATTGACGGCCGTGCCGCGCACGTATCCCACGTCCCACATTCAATGGGCATCATGGGGAGGCGCGGTAAGCGCAATGATCACAACCGCAAGGCCCTGCCACGCGTGCCCGTGCACTGTTTGGGCCTAGCCCAACAAAGCCTCACACCGTGAGTGGCCCAGGCCTGTGGGCTCCTATCGGTGCACTAGAGTTTTGGGCTCTCTAGTGCCCCTTACTCGTGCACGGGCAGTAGTAGCCACCCTGGCAACGAGGCCTGGCAGGGAGGTTCTAGATACAAATATAGGAGGATCAAGAACAAAGGCAAGACCTTCCCGGGATGGCCTTCAAACCCCCAGCAAGGCGAAGTGCTGGCTAGGCAAAGCCCCGACAAGACCCCGCCAGCGCAGAGGCCAGGAGTCACCTCGCCTAGGCACGTGTCGCGGCGCCAGCGATGGAGGGGCTAAGCGGTGCCGATGGGACGGGCTCCTGTCCCGTCCCGTAGACAGTTAGAGATGCCTGACGGTGCATTAAATGCACCTGTCTTACACCGTCAGTGTTAGGTATGATAATACTGTAGCTGTATACACCCCGTGTACGCACTGTACGCCACTATTGGGATCCCCTTCTAGAGTATAAAAGGAGGCCCAGGGTGTTACAGTAAGGGGATTCCGACTTTGGGAGGTCAAATTTTGGGACCTTTTACTCCCACCTTCTAGCTCATGCGCGTAGCAGCTTCTCATAGCGCTCCTGTAGGTGGAACCCTAAAAACACCCACAATATAACCAAGTAAGAGTAGGGGTTTACACATCTTTGCGGCCCGAACCTAGGTAAAATCCCGTGCGTTGTTGAAAGTGCGTTATACCGACTAGAGGGGGTGAATAGGCGAATTTTAGAAATTCATCACTTGAGGAATTTGAAATGTGATGAATAACTAGCAGCGAAATAAGTACTCAAGTGCATGAGGAACGCAGTGACAGCATAATCATCATGATGAAATAAAACATGCACAGATTACAAGTAGCGTGATACAAGTTAAATAGGTGAGGAACAAGGCAACTTGAAGAATTTGAGGTGAGGAAATAGTGAAAGTCTTCAGTCAAATTCTTCAAACAGTAACGATCAATTTCATCAACCAGTATATGAGGAATAGAGGGGTTGAGGAAATAGAACCAGGTAGGTCGATGAAGACAATGGTTTGATGACCCAGTTCCAACTGCTATGACAGTCGTACGTCTGGTTTGGAGCGGCCTGGTATTTAAACCAGAGGACACATGGTCCCAGGACACACGGTCCTTACCGTATTCTCCTTGAGCTAAGGTCACACAGTCCTCGCCCAACACTCATGGTAAGTGTCGGGACCCCGATCCTAAGTCATATGAATCCAGACTGTAACATATCACATCACTTTGCGGCCTCACGCATGGTAAGTTCCACGACTGCAACCTTACCTTAGCCGGGACCGTTTGCGTCTTTTGTCTCACAAAGGTGAACATGTTGCTCGCAATCAAACGGCAGAGAACCCGGGCTGACATGACTAGTCATAGAACCCAAGTGGCACATCCGTACGGAAGTAGGCATACGTAACCCAGCAATGTAGGTGTCGGTCTCAAGCGTGTGTAGATGTCACGCCCAAGATGCGCGCCTATCCATTTTAAGGCACGAGGGCCTCGCAAGGGATAGAGGCGCATCTTGCCGTTCGCAAGTATAGAATCATTGCATCATACATTACAGAAGAGATGAGAATACAAGTTGGCTTACGCTCGCCACATACTAAATTACAATTCCACACAGAGTTCAAATCATCAAGATGAAGACAGGGTCCGGCTATGGACGAAATCAAACGATAAAACAGATGCAAATGATACTATCTCGCTATCCCAAAGATCACGACCATGGACCCCCACTCGTCTGGATAAGTCACGTACATCCTGCCTCTTTCCTCATCATATTCCCACTGGAGCTAGGTCAGATCATCCTGCATGAACTCATCTGTACCTGTACCTGGAGTGTTGTAGTAATCTATGAGCCACAAGGACTCAGTAATCATGCGCCCGGGTACCAAGACTATTCAAGCTTAAGGTTGGAAAGGGGTATGTGTTTAGTTTGCAGCAACACTAAGCATATATGGTGGCTAAACTTACGTAACATGAAGATAAATATGAGTGGCCTACGATGAACGATCGAAACTAGAGTGACCTCTATGAGATCATGAACACTTACTTATGTCAATCATAACCCCACCATGTTCTCTCTCGGATCATGTTCACGAGCAGAGACGATCACAGTTACTCACACAGTTGGTGTATTGTAATTAGAGTTTACTTCAAGTTAACTATAACCGGGTGTTAAATTTTTTCCAAGTTTCCAAATAACCGTGGGCACGGCTTCTCAAAAAGATTTAACCCTGCAGGGGTGCTCCAACTAGTCCATCACAAATAACCACACTCCGCGGGAATATCCTCGACCACGGATCTCGTGATCATCACAGGTAACTCCAAAGGAATTCCAACACCTCGAGATAACCCGAAGAAAGTCAGACTCCACGCGGAAGACATTCGATAAAGGTAAAACAAATCCCGCAAGACCTCCCCATGTGTCGTCGAACCCGATAAGAGCCGCGTATCTCGTTCTCAGGACACAGCAGATGAGCACTGGTTACCACGCCAATCACCGAGTTGCCCCGGGCGGCATTAATAAGCTGCTCTGGGTTGGACCAACACTCATGAGGAGCACTGGCCTGGGGGTTGATTAATTATCCACGGGGTTGCAAAGCCCTATGCAATTTTTATTAAGTTGTTAAGCAAATGTAGTACCAATATTGGGTCTTGCCAGACAAGTTTTGATCTCAACCTAATAAACAAGGGGGTCCCCATAACAACCCCGAGCATGTTAGGAGCGCAAAATATGGAAAACATAACACCGGTAACAAGAACTATGGCGGTAACAGCGAAACAAAACACCTAGCAAAAGGCCAAGCCTTCCACTAATACCAAGATATATATGTCCATTAAATTAAATAACAGATAATATTGTGATATGTCAAATCCATGTTATCACATGGAACAACCTGAACCTGCAACTAAGAACGCTATAAGAGGGGCTGAGCAGCGGTAACTTAGCCAATCAAAGGTTGCTAGGATGTGGAGGGTTAAAGGCTATCATGGCAATTAGGAGGCTGATATTCAAGTGGTAGGTAGCGCAATTGTAACGGTAAGAGCGAGTAACTAGCAAGCAAAAATAGTATCGAGATCCGCGTACGATCATCTTGCCTGTTGGTTCTTTAGTGTAACAAGTAGCGGGATCCTCGTAGTTGTACTCGCCTGGCTCTTTGTACTCAGGTTCAACGCTCGGATCTACCCAAATTAAACATCAAGAGTAAAAAAACAACCATGGTGCAATGCACAAACAATAATGATGCATGCTTAGGTGAAGAGTTTTAACATGGCAATCCTAACTAGTCATGTTTCACATGCAAGTATTGGATATTAATGAATCTGGACTGAACCTGATGTTAAGTTATTTATACATGCATGAACATGGAAAATATGGATCCATCATGTGAAAACGATGAAAATTCATATGAAGAACGTAAGAAACGGAGTTACGGTTCTCACGATACGCTCATGACAAGGTACGAAGGCAAAACACAAGACAACAAGGCCATGGGCTAATTCTTGGCATTCCAAGGTAGCAAATGGTTAGGTAATTAAAAACCAATAACAATAGACCCAAATATCAAGCAATTCCATGGAGTATAGCTCCCACAAGTCACAAAACAATAAAATAAACAATCTGCCACAAAACAGCAACATAGCAACTTACACAGCCCACAACTTGAGCTACAGGAATCCTATAGCCACAAGCAAGGTATTGACAGAAACTAAATCACATTCTTATCAAATTATCCAACTAAACAATCTTAAATGGAGGCACACATCAATAAGCATGAAGCTATTAAGTTGGCATGATGAAACAGTTTTTTGGGACTTAGTGAAAATAACAGTTCTCTGGAATCCGAGTTAATCTGGTAGCATGTTGATAGCAGAATTTAAAGGTGTTAGAGACCACCTCTTGGCATGAAAATTAATAGGATGGTAGTAGACAACATCTACTTCAAAATACTAGCACTGAGCATGAGCTAATTCTCAACATAGCATAAGATACCAACCACTCTACATGGCATAAAAATAACAGCAGATTCTCAGACTTAGAAATATTTAGCATGGTGAAAACAGTAACATCAAGCTAGCCACTTTGCAGCAAGTTTCCCTCTTATATGGGTGATTCTATTGTCAAACAAAAATACCATGGCATATTACATATAAAACACTAGAACTTCCATGTTGGCACATGCCCCAAAGCAAGCATGGATTAAATCATGCAAAAATGAGAAAGTAGCATCACAGCAGAAAATGACAGTTTTATAAACTTCCTCAAAAGTGAAATCTGAAAGCACCAATGGATTCCTTGGCTCTTTATACCCCAAAAACATGTGTCATACTCATATGTTCATGTGAAGCAACATGGCACAAATATAATAGCAAGCAACCATCCACTCTCTTATAAGTTAAAACTTACTCTAAATGGACATGATCATAAATGGACATAACCAGATTTGGAAACTTAGTTTAACATGGCAAAAACTAATAATCCCTACAAACATGCATATACCAACAAACAAGGTATGACAAGTGGGGAAACCCACTAGTCACCTACACACACACCAAGCAAGCACATACATGGCTTCATATGCCTAAGGGCATATGAGCACAACCCTCTCATGAACATATCACCCATGAGGGGTGTTCATCCACACACACACTCACATGCACCATATATGCATAATGCATATGGCACTTACACACCACCACACATACACAAGTGCACATGGGCACACACACTCACACACATGCTCATGTGTGTGGGTGTGCATCCACACACATATGCACAGGGCATATATGCATATGCACATGCATATGACTACACACTCACACACACACTCACTCATATACACACATGCATATGTGCACACACACGCACACTCACATACACATGCACACATACCTACACATACATATACACTCGCACACATAAGTGCAATCAACCACACACACACTCATATACAATACGGAAAAGAAAAACACACATACATTATATATATATAAGCAAGGAGAAGGCAAAAGAAACAAAAAAAGGGAGAAAAAATAAAACAAAAAGGGGGAGGGGTTCGGGCTCGAACCCTCGTCCTCCTGTTATTTCCCCCGAGCCACACCACTCTGCTATGCTCGCGGTTGTTAACAGAGGAGGGGCTCGGCTGAACTAATACACACACACACACTCGCTACTCTGACGAAACTAAAAACAGAGCAGACACGACAATAGGCAACGACGGCGACACTACACGACGGCATAGGGGGGTCTCTGGCGATGCAATCGCGCACTCACGAAAGGGGGATCTACGGGGAGGTGTTCCCTTGCTTGCCTCGCGACAAGGGGAACAGAGGCAAGGCCCTCAAGGCCCTGCCTTGCGGAACGACGGCGATGAGCAGCTACGACAACGGCGCACTAAGCAACGGCAACAGAAGGGGCATCATGCGGCTCACCGAGGGGAGACGACGACGAGCCGGACACACGAAGAGGAAGGAGAGGCGGAGACACGGCAACGACGAAGGGGAGGGAGACCGGCGATGACCCACTCCCTTGCGGACGATGACGACGGCAATTGGCCCCGTGGGAAGGTGCTCCTCACCTTCTAGCGGTGAGAATGGAACGCGGGCGACGACCCGGAGCTCCACGCCATGTCCACCGGGGACAAGGTCCACCGGAGATGCAGCGACGACGGCGAAGACGACCGGCGGCCTCTCTCTAAAACTCTATGCACTCACTGAATTCCTACCTGACAGAGGGGAAGAAGAGAGGAGGGAGAGGAAAGAAGAGGGAGAAGGGAGCTGCGGTGACGCGAGGGGAGAGAGGAATCCTAGCGGAGGAGGCACGCACGCCGAGGGGGTTTAAATACCATCGGGGCTGATGGCGACGGACGGCAAAAAAGGGGACGACGAATGCGCTGCTCTCTCTGCTTACTGACGGAGACGATGGATGGGGCAGGTGGCCGTTCCCCCGAGTGGGTTGGGCCGCGGGGAAGGCAAAGCCCACTCTACCTCTCTCTCTCTCTAAAAATAAATGCACAGGGTCTTTTTCATTTAAACAAATCAGCAAGAAAGTAAAAAACCCAGAGGAAAAATAGCAGGGTTTTGAAAAGACAAAAAATATATTTAACTAAAAGAATATGAGAACTATTTAAATAATTGACTAGGGGATTTTTGAAGCAAGTAATTTTAATAGTTTTAAAAAGAACAGCCCCTGGTTATTTAAAAAACCCAAAACATAAAAGCTCAAAACAACAAAAGACCAACACTCACATGCTCAAAATATTTTAGGCTAACACTTGAACATTTTTAAACAATTTTTAAAGCAAGTTAAATCTGTTGATAAAATAACATGGGAAATAAAGGGCATTGGGTTGGGTTTTGTTGAAAGAAGATGAGAGGGGAAGAGAAGGAGGTGCACCACACAGAAACCAACCACATCACACAACACACCACACCACACAAGATCACCACCAACCACACAAGGTCACAACAATAGCAAGACATGGCATGATGGATGCTATGATGCATGATGCATGAATGCAAGAACAAGACATGGCATATATCAAGGTGCAAAAAATCACTTCATTAATCTCATGGCAACAAGGTTCATACAAGACACATGCCATAAAAGGTAGGGACAACACTTGGGCTGTCACAAGTCTCCCACACTACAAGAGGATCTCGACCCGAGATCTAGGAATGAAAGAAGTCTGGAAATTCGGAACGGAGAAGGTCCTTGTGTTCCCAAGTAGCTTATTTGTCAGAATGATGAGACCACTTCACCTTGAGGAACTTGATAGACACACATGTCGTGGTGAGATAAGGTCGGAGTCACCCAGTACTGGGGAGGCGTCCGGGGTACCACCATGGTTTAGT
The DNA here is from genome assembly GCA_022496015.1 of Hordeum marinum. Classification (NCBI taxonomy): domain Eukaryota; kingdom Viridiplantae; phylum Streptophyta; class Magnoliopsida; order Poales; family Poaceae; genus Hordeum; species Hordeum marinum. The sequence continues at coordinate 209,568,580 of CM039672.1, read as the reverse complement.
ATCGTTGTGAGTTCGAGGATTCGAGTTAGATGAATTTGCGAAAGCCTCTGGTTATGTGTTGAAGGATGGATACAGTTGGGGTGTAGGATTGCTAGTTGTGTGAAATGTTTCCTCCTTGTATCCCCCACACCGGATTGCATAACCAGAAAGTTTTCGGAAGTTCTTAGGTGGGAAATCTTGTAGTTATGTAGGATCATCTTCTTCAGATGTATGTGGGCATATAGATTTGTCCGATCACTTAGCTCAATACTTTTGTGTTATTGCAAGTGGCTTCTAATTTCTGATGATGTTATGATAAACCGGAGAAGCATTCTTACTAATTTTTTCGTAGGAAGGTTGTGATGTTATTTGTTCAATTTCTTTCAAGCATTTGATTCAGCTTTTGATTCATCTTTTCAATGCGGTGCTGATGTGTTTTGTCCATCTTCATGATGGCTCCATCAACTCTCAACAATCCGGGTCGTGATGAGGAGCAGGCTGATGTTCCACCTCCACCACCACCCCCGTCGCCGCCACCTCCTCCTCTAGAAGCTTGGCAAGCTGTGATGGCCGCAACTAATGCAAACACTCAGATGTTGCTCAGGCTATTGCAAGAAAGGGAGCAGGGTCAGCAAGCCTTTCAAGGGAATTTTCAGAATCAACCTCAGTTTGTGAGGCTTAATTAGTTCCTTGCCAACCAGCCCAAGTCTTTCACCTGTTGTGAGCAGCCTTTTGATGCTGATGATTGGCTTCGTGATATGAGTAAGCATTTTGAGTGCAGCAATGTCAGGCCAAAGGACTTTGTCAAATTTGCATCGTTCCAGCTCAAGGGTCAAGCGGCTGATTGGTGGTAGCAGTACAAGGATTCCAGGGGCGATCGTGTTGTTACTTGGGATGATTTTTGTCGTGACTTCAGGGCTCATTACATTCCGACAAGCTTTGTCGAGGAGATGCGTGAGAAGTTCAGGCACCAGAAGCAGGGAAGCAAGTCTGTCTATCAGTACAACATCGTTCCAGAATCTAGCCTGCTATGCTAAGCAAGATGTTCCAGATGACAAGGCTATGATCTATCAGTTCAGAGGTGGTCTCAAGGATGAGCTTCTGCCAGTCCTAGTTCTTCAAGAGCCTCGTGAGTTTGATCAGTTCTACAACATGGCTTTGAAGGTCGATGCAACTCAGCTCAAGTTGGAGAACTCAAGGAAGCGTTCAAGGGATTCATATTCGTCTTCTTCCAGCTCTCAGATGGTTCCTAAGCAGCAGAAGTATTGGGTGACAAATCCTCCTCCGTTTCGTCCTCCTCAGCAGCAGAAGCAGTTCGGAGGTCGTGGTTCTTCCCACCCACCCAACCCAGGATTTCAGCAGAGACCCCAGGCGTCCAAGGCAGTTCTTGTTCCTCCTCCAGGCAATGTTCGTCCGCTTTCTGAGGTGACTTGTCACAAGTGTGGCCAGAAGGGTCACTATGCAAACAAGTGCAACGAGCGGCGTCTTCCGCCTCCTCCTCCTGTCAAGCCTCCAGGCAATGCTATGGTGAATGCAGCTGAAGCAGAGCAGTCTCATGATGTGATTATGGGTAATCTCTTAGTTAATTCTATTCCTGCAAAAGTGTTATTTGATTCTGGTGCATCGCGTTCATTCATATCCAAGCCTTTTGTCGCTATGCATGAGTTTTCAGTGGAGCATTTAGCTAGTCCTTTTCGTGTGGTCTCTCCGGGCATGCGCATGAGTTCGCATATGATTGTTCTGGATGCTTCTATCAAGATGGGCAATTATTCTTTTCTGGCTTCTCCCATTGTTCTCGGTAATTCCTACATTGATCTCATTTTGGGCATGGACTTCCTGGCTATGAATAAAGCTCATATTGATTGCAAAGCAAAAGAAGTCAAGCTGACTCATCCTTCAGAAGATGTGATTATTTTCGTGGCTCGCGATGACACAATTCGTCTCTTTGCTCTTAATGAGAAGGATGAAATCTCGGCGATTTCTCAAATTCTGGTGGTGAATGAGTATGAATATGTCTTTCTAGAACAATTGCAAGGAATGCCTCCGCACCAACCAGTCGAGTTCGTGATTGATCTCGAGCCCGGAACTGAACCGGTTTGCAAGCGCCCGTATAAACTTGGCCCTGAAGAGCTAAAAGAGTTGAAGAAACAGCTAGATGAGCAAGAACGTCTAGGCCTAATCAGACCAAGTTCTTCTCCATGGGGTTGTGGTGTTTTGTTTGTCAAGAAGAAAGATGGCACGGATCGTCTTTGTGTCGACTACCGTCCATTGAACAAGAAGACAATCAGAAACAAGTACCCACTTCCCAACATCAACGAGTTGTTTGAGCAACTGAAAGGTGCCAAGGTTTTCTCGAAGCTTGACCTTCGCATGGGTTATCATCAGATTCACATTTGTGAAGAAGACATTCAAGATGAGTTTTGGCTCTTATGAGTACACCGCCATGTCGTTTGGTCTTGCTAATGCTCCTCCAACCTTCTCAAGAATGATGAATTTCATTTTCTCTCCTTTCAAGAATGAATTCGTCTTGGTCTATCTGGATGATATCCTTGTGTTCTCGGAGACAAAAGAAGAGCGTGCAGAGCATCTCCGCCTTGTGCTTGACAAGTTAAGGGAGCATCGATTCTATGCCAAATTTTCCAAGTGTGAGTTTTGGCTCAATGAAGTGGTGTACCTTGGGCATGTGATCTCTGCCGAGGGAATTAAAGTGCACCCTGAGAAAGTTGAGGCAATCTTGAAGTGGGAACCTCCTCAGAATGTGAAGTAGCTTCGGAGTTTCCTCGGGCTTGCTAGTTATTGTAGAAGATTCGTGGAGAACTTCTCTCAAATTGCTAAGCCTCTGTCCAATCTCCTTCAGAAGAGTGTCAAGTATGTTTGGTCTCCTGAGTGTGATGTGGCGTTCAATACGCTCAAGCAGAGACTGACTTAAGCTCTAGTTCTTGTTCCTCCTAAGCAGTCAAAGCCTTTCCAAGTATTTTGTGATGCTTCTCTCCAAGGTCTTGGTGGTGTTTTCATGCAAGATAATAAGATTGTTGCTTATACCTCACGTCAGTTGAAGCCTGTCGAGAAGAACTACCCCACTCATGATCTCGAGTTGGTGGCAGTTGTGCATGCTCTAATGACTTGGAGGCATTTGTTGTTGGGTAGACCAGTTGAGGTGTACACCGATCACAAGAGCTTGAATTACATTTTCACTCAACCCAATCTCAATCTTCGGCAGTCTCGTTGGGTGGAAATGCTTGAGGAATTCAATCCGAGCATTGAGTATACTCCTGGGAAAGCAAATGTCATTGCAGATGCACTCAGCCGTAAGGCGTACTGCAATAGTCTCATCTTGAAGCCTCTTCAACCAGACCTTTGTGAAGCCTTCCGCAAGCTCAACCTTCAGATGATTCCGCAAGGATTTCTTGCCAATCTTCAAGTTTCTCCGACTCTGGAAGATCAGGTTCACCAAGCGCAACTTCTTGACGCTATGGTGAAGAAAGTGAAGAAAGGTGTGGCCAAGGGCATTCCAAAGTATAAGTGCTTTCGCGTTGATGACAAAGATACCTTGTTCTTTGAGGACTGTCTTGTGGTTCCAAAAGGTGATCTCAGAAAGGTTATCATGGACGAAGCAGACAATTCTCTTCTATCCATTCATCCAGGCAGTTCCAAGATGTATCAGGATCTCAAGCAAACCTTCTGGTGGACTCACATGAAACGTGAAATTGCTCAGTTCGTGAACGAGTGTGATGTTTGTCACAGAGTGAAGGCAGAGCATCACCGTTCAGGAGGTCTTCTTCAGCCTTTGCCTATCCCAGAGTGGAAATTCGATCATGTGGAGATGGATTTCGTCACTGGGTTTCCCAAGTCCAAGAGAGGCAACGATGCCATCTTTGTGGTTATCGACAAGCTGTCAAAAGTTGCTCATTTCCTGCCAGTCAAATAATCTATCTCGGCAGCTTAGCTTGCAGAGTTGTATACGTCAAGGGTAGTATCTTTGCATGGTATTCCTCATCTCATCTCTTCTGACCGTGGAAGCCTCTTTACTTCCAAGTTTTGGGAGTCCTTCCATACTGCAATGGGTACCAAGATCCGTTTCAGCACTGTGTTCCATCGGCATACAAGTGGTCAAGTTGAGAGAGTCAATCAGATCCTTGAAGATATGCTTAGAGCCTGTGTGATTTCGTTCGGCATGAAATGGGAAGACTGCCTTCCATATGCTGAATTCTCATACAACAATAGCTTTCAAGCTAGCTCAGGCAAGGCCCCTTTTGAGATTCTCTATGGCAAAAAAGTGTCGTACCTCGCTTAACTGGTCTGAAACCGGTGAGCGTCAGATATTGGGCAATGACATGATCACTGAAGCAGAAGAAATGTGTCGTGTCATTCGTGAGAACCTCAAAGCAGCTCAGTCCCAACAAAAGAGTTATTATGATAACAAACATCGTGATGTTTACTTTCAAGTGGATGATCTAGTCTATCTCAGAGTCTCTCCCATGAAGGGCACTCAGCGGTTTGGAATTAAAGGGAAGCTAGCTCCTCGTTTTGTTGGTCCTTTCAAAGTTGTTGGCAAGAGAGGTGGACTTGCATATCAACTAGAGCTTCCTCCAAATTTCGTGAATGTGCGTGATGTCTTCCATGTTTCTTAGCTCCGGAGGTGCTTGAAGACTCCTGAGCATACCATTGACCTCCAAGACATTGATCTCCAAGAAGACCTCTCTTATCGTGAGCATCCAGTTGCAATTCTCGAGGAAACTGAGCATAAGACCCGCAACAAGTCTATCAAGTTCCTCAAGGTGAAGTAGTCTCATCATTCTGACAAAGAAGCTACTTGGGAATGCGAGGACCTTCTCCGTTCCGAATTTCCAGACTTCTTTTGTTCCTAGATCTCGGGTCGAGATCCTCTTGTAGTGTGGGAGACTTGTGACAGCGCAAGTGTTGTCCCTACCTTTTATGGCATGTGTCTTGTATGAACCTTGTTGCCATGAGATTAATGAAGTCATTTTTTCACCTTGATATATGCCATGTCTTGTTCTTGCATTCATGCATCATGCATCATAGCATCCATCATGCCATGTCTTGCTATTGTTGTGACCTTGTGTGGTTGGTGGTGATCTTGTGTGGTGTGGTGTGTTGTGTGATGTGGTTGGTTTTTGTGTGGTGCACCTCCTTCTCTTCCCCTCTCTTCTTCTTTCAACAAAACCCAACCCAATGCCCTTTATTTGCCATGTTATTTTATCAACAGATTTAACTTGCTTTAAAAATTGTTTAAAAATGTTCAAGTGTTAGCCTAAAATATTAAATATTTTGAGCATGTGAGTGTTGGTCTTTTGTTGTTTTGAGTTTTTATGTTTTGGGGTTTTTAAATAACCAGGGGTTGTTCTTTTTAAAACTATTAAAATTACTTGCTTCAAAAATCCCCTAGTTAATTTATTTAAATAGTTCTCATATTCTTTTAGTCAAATATTTTTTTTGTCTTTTCAAAACCCTACTATTTTTCCTCTGGTTTTTTTCCTTTCTTGCTGATTTGTTTAAATGAAAAAAAACCTGTGCATTTCTTTCCAGAGAGAGAGAGAGAGGTAGAGTGGGCTTTGCCTTCCTCGCGGCCTAGCCCGCTCGGGGGAACGGCCACCTGCCCTGTCCATCGTCTCCGTCAGTAAGCAAAGAGAGCAGCGCGTCCACCGTCCCCTTTTTCACCGTCTGTCGCCGTCAGCCCCGAGGGTATTTAAACCCCCTCGGCGTGCGTGCCTCCTCCGCTAGGGTTCCTCTCTCCCCTTGCATAGCCACATCTCCCTTCTCCCTCTCCTTTCCTCTCCCTCCTCTCTTCTTCCCCTCTGTTAGGTAGGAATTCAGTGAGTGCAGAGAGTTTTAGAGAGAGGCCGCCGATCGTCTCCGCCGCCGTCGCTGCGTCTCCGGTGGGACTTGTCCCCGGTGGACATGGCGTGGAGCTCCGGGTCGTCGCCCGCGTTCCATTCCCGTCGCTAGGAGGTGAGGAGCACCTCCCTACGGGGCCAATTGTCGTCGTCGTCGTCCGTAAGGGAGCGGGTCGTCGTCGGTCTCCCTCCCCTTCGTCGTCGTCGTGCCTTCGCCTTTCCTTCCTCTTCGCGCATCCAAATCATCGTCGTCTCCCCTCGGTGAGCCACGTGATGCCCCTTCTGTTGCCATTGCTTAGTGCATCGTCGCCATAGCCGCTCATCGTCACCGTTCCGCAAGGCAGGGCCTTGAGGATCTTGCCTCTGTTCCCCTTGTAGCAAGGCAAGCAAGGGAACACCTCCCCGTAGATCCCCCTTGCGTGAGTGCCCGATTGCATCGCCAGAGACCCCCCCTGTGCCGCCGTGTAGCGTCGCCGTCGTTGCCTATCGCCGTGGCTGCTCTGTTTTCAGTTTCGTCAGAGTAGCGAGTGTGTGTGTGTATTAGTTCAGCTGAGCCCCTCCTTTGTTAACAACCGCGAGCGTAGCAGAGTGGTGTGGCTCGGGGGAAACGACCAGGAGGTCGAGGGTTCGAGCCCGAACCCCTCCCCCTTTTTTCTCCCTTTTTGTTTTGTTTCTTTTGCCTTCTCCTTTCTTATATATAATGTATGTGTGTTTTTCTTTTCTGTATTGTATATGAGTGTGTGTGTGTGTGGCTGATTGCACTTATGTGTGTGAGTGTATATGTATGTGTAGGTATGTGTGCACATATGCATGTGTGTATGTCAGTGAGAGTGTGTGTGAGTGTGTAGTCATATGCATGTGCATATGCATATATGCCTTGTGCATATATGTGTGCATATGTGTGTGGATGCACACCCACACACATGAGCATGTGTGTGAGTGTGTGTGCCCATGTGCACTTGTGCATGTGTGGTGGTGTGTAGGTGTCATATGCATTATGCATATATGGTGCATGTGAGTGTGTGTGTGGATGAACACCCCTCATGGGTGATATTTTCATGAGAAGGTTGTGCTCATATGCCCTTACGCATATGAAGCCATGTGTGTGCTTGCTTGGTAGTGTGTGTGTATAGAGAGTGTGTGTGTAGGTGACTAGTGGGTTTCCCCACTTGTCATACCTTGTTTGTTGGTATATGCATGTTTGTAGGGATTATTAGTTTTTGCCATGTTAAACTAAGTTTCCAAATCTGGTTATGTCCATTTATGATCATGTCCATTTAGAGTAAGTTTTAACTTATAAGAGAGTGGATGGTTGCTTGCTAGTATATTTGTGCCATGTTGCTTCACATGAACATATGGGTATGACATGTGTTTTTGGGGTAGAAAGAGCCAAGGAATCAATTGGTGCTTTCAGATTTCACTTTTGAGCAAGTTTATAAAACTGTCATTTTCTGCTGTGATGCTACTTTCTCATGTTTGCATGATTTAATCCATGCTTGCTTTGGGGCATGTGCCAACATAGAAGTGCTAGTGTTTTATATGTAATATGGCATGGTATTTTTGTTTGACAATAGAATCACCCATATAAGAGGGAAACTTGCTGCAAAGTGGCTAGCTTGATGTTACTGTTTTCACCATGCTAAATATTTCTAAGTCTGAGAATCTGCTGTTATTTTTATGCCATGTAGAGTGGTTGGTATCTTGTGCTATGTTGAGAATTAGCTCATGCTCAGTGCTAGTATTTTGAAGTAGATGTTTTTTACTACCATCCTGTTAATTTCCATGCCAAGAGGTGGTATCTAACACCTTTAACTTCTGCTATCAACATGCTACCAGATTAACTCAGATTCCAGAGAACTGTTATTTTCACTAAGTCCCAGAAAACTGTTTCCTCATGCCAACTTAATAGCTTCATGCTTATTGATGTGTGCCTCCTTTCCAGATTGTGTAGTTGGATAATTTGATAATAATGTGATTTAGTTTCTGTCAATACCTTGCTTGTGGCTGTAGGATTCATGTAGCTCAAGTTGTGGGCTGTGTAAGTTGTTGTGTTGTTGTTTTGTGGCAGATTGTTTATTTTATTGTTTTGTGACTTGTGGGAGCTATACTCCATGGAATTGCTTGATCTTTGGGTCTATTGTTGTTGGTTTTTCATTACCTAACCATTTGCTACCTTGGAATGCCAAGAATTAGCCCATGGCCTTGTTGTCTTGTGTTTCGCCTTCCTACCTTGTCGTGAGCGTATCGTGAGAACCGTAACTCTGTTTCTTACGTTCTTCATATGCATTTTCATCATTTTCACATGATGGATCCATATTTTCTATGTTCATGCATGTATAAATAACTTAACATAAGGTTCAGTCCAGATTCATTAATATCGAATACTTGCATGTGAAACATGACTAGTTAGGATTGCCATGATAAAAATCTTCACCTAAGCATGCATCATTCTTGTTTGTGCATTGCACCATGGTTGTTTGTTTATTCTTGATGTTTCCTTTGGGTAGACGCGAGCGTTGAACCTGAGTACAAAGAGCCAGGCGAGTACAACTATGAGGATCCCGATACTTGTTACACTGAAGAACCAACAGGCAAGATGATCGTACGCGGATCCCGATACTATTTTTGCTTGCTAGTTACTCGCTCTTACCGTTACAATTGCGCTACCTACCACTTGAATATCAGCCTCCTAATTGCCATGATAGCCTTTAACCCTCCACATCCTAGCAACCTTTGATTGGCTAATTTACCGCTGCTCAGCCCCTCTTATAGCGTTCTTAGTTGCAGGTTCAGGTTGTTCCATGTGATAACATGGATTTGACATATCACAATATTATCTGTTATTTAATTTAATGCACATATATATCTTGGTATTAGTGGAAGGCTTGGCCTTTTGCTAGGTGTTTTGTTCCGCTTTTACCGCCATAGTTCTTGTTACCGGTGTTATGTTTTCCATATTTTGCGCTCCTAACATGCTCGGGGTTGTTATGGGGACTCCCTTGTTTATTAGGTTGAGATCAAAACTTGTCTGGCAAGACCCAACATTGGTACTACATTTGCTTAACAACTTAATAAAAATTGCATAGGGCTTTGCAACCCCGTGGATAATTAATCAACCCCCAGGCCAGTGCTCCTCATGAGTGTTGGTCCAACCTAGAGCAGCTTATTAATGCCGCCCGGGGCAACTCGGTGATTGGCGTGGTAACCAGTGCTCATCTGCCGTGTCCTGAGAATGAGATACGCGGCTCTTATCGGGTTCGACGACACGTGGGGAGGTCTTGCGGGATTTGTTTTACCTTTATCGAATGTCTTCCGTGTGGAGTCTGACTTTCTTCGGGTTATCTCGAGGTGTTGGAATTCCTTTGGAGTTACCTGTGATGATCACGAGATCCGTGGTCGAGGATATTCCCGCGGAGTGTGGTTATTTGTGATGGATTAGTTGGAGCACCCCTGCAGGGTTAAATCTTTTTGAGAAGCCGTGCCCACGGTTATTTGGAAACTTGGAAAAAATTTAACACCCGGTTATAGTTAACTTGAAGTAAACTCTAATTAAAATACACCAACTGTGTGAGTAACTGTGATCGTCTCTGCTCGTGAACATGATCCGAGAGAGAACATGGTGGGGTTATGATTGACATAAGTAAGTGTTCAGGATCTCATAGAGGTCACTCTAGTTTCGATCGTTCATCGTAGGCCACTCATATTTATCTTCATGTTACGTAAGTTTAGCCACCATATATGCTTAGTGTTGCTGCAAACTAAACACATACCCCTTTCCAACCTTAAGCTTGAATAGTCTTGGTACCCGGGCGCATGATTACTGAGTCCTTGTGGCTCATAGATTACTACAACACTCCAGGTACAGGTACAGATGAGTTCGTGCAGGATGATCTGACCTAGCTCCAGTGGGAATATGATGAGGAAAGAGGCAGGATGTACATGACTTATCCAGACGAGTAGGGGTCCATGGTCGTGATCTTTGGGATAGCGAGATAGTATCATTTGCATCTGTTTTATCGTTTGATTTCATCCGTAGCCAGACCCTGTCTTCATCTTGATGATTTGAACTCTGTGTGGAATTGTAATTTAGTATGTGGCGAGTGTAAGCCAACTTGTATTATCATATCTTCTGTAATGTATGATGCAACGATTCTATACTTGCGAATGGCAACATGCGCCTCTATCCCTTGCGAGGCCCTTGTGCCTTAAAATGGATAGGCGCGCATCTTGGGCGTGACAGTAGACGAGTCATTGTAAGCTACAAGGACTCCATTATGCCGTGGGACATAAATGTCATCACTGCACGTAGACGAGTCGTAGCAGGCTGTAGGGACTCTATTACACTGTGAGACATTTCCCCGAAGGGACAGACACAACAACAAAGAAGGATACATGTCGGTCAATCAATGTGCCCGGAGCAGTAGCAAGCTACCAAGGCTCGATGGAAGCACAAAGAGGCAGTTTCCCGTAAAGAGTACTACTAAAGGCACATGACTAGGTGTCGGATCCCATACATACCGTTGCACGTCACACGTACGCACGACATGCCCGATATACATAGATACAAACATGGCATCACAACATTACCATAGATCAACACAACTTTTATTTGAGAGGCTCAGAAGAGCCTTGCATAATTTGTTCTTACAGATAGGGGTCACATGACCCGACACTCAAGTCATAAAAACAAGTTCATACAAACCAAGTGGAAGCATAAAGCATTCTAAGTACAGACAGATGAAAGGGTAAAAAGGCACATGGCCTGACTATCTACAGCCCGCCATAGGGCATAAGGTCGTAGTTGGGACACCAGCTATTCGGCATCGTTGACATCTAGATAGAACTCACCTGATGGGTCTTGAGTCTCATATGCAACATTTATTAAGCAAATGTGAGTACAAACGTACTCAGCAAGTCTTTAAAACAGACCTAGACTATTCATGCTCATGTATCAACAAGGGGAGTGGTGGTGTTTATGCAGCAATGCCATCTTTGACTCATGGCTAACCTATACTGCACAATTTTAACTCTTTGTTTAGATTTTAGATATCGCACACGAGTCCACTTAGTCCACATCAATACACCACCATGGATTCACTTCTGTCTCCTACGAGAGTGCCATCCACGATACTCACACTTGTCTTGATATTTTTTATGAGTATCCATTTAATTGTCTATGAACATCATAAGTTTTCCATGTAGTCCATATCCGAGGACGCGGCTATTCGAATAGTTTCATACCCTGCAAGGGTGTACTTCTTCACACACGCTTTCGCCACTTATCGTTGTGTGCTCATAAAACCATGCACCTCGACAACCTTCAAGCGGAAGCCCAGCGAGGGAGTCGGCCACGACCGTCAATCACATAAGACCTCTAGTCCAGGCTATCGCCTATTTGAGACTGAACCCTCACGGAAGTCCGGCCAAAGTTTCTACTACGGACCCAAACGATGTGCATAGGGTTCCCAAGCCCACCATTTGGGTGACCCTTGGTACACCGTGCCATTGCCTACCGCGTCGTAACCCACCCACAGGGTCAGCGCTACGCACGGCCTCCAGCATGCTATAAACACCAGAAACTACTTGCAACTCCTGGACCAAGGACTAAGCGATTAATAAGTCGAGAGGGTCAATTAAGTATCCCAACGCGTGGTAGTAACTAGCCTTGGATCACAAACACGGAACTCAGTTCCTAAGAACGGCCCCAATGAGACAACCTGCTATGTAGTCCTACATAGCCTCTCATCGCTACCTTTACCAAATCGGGTTCATCATAAGCTTATCACATCAGAACAACATTGTTTCACTCCAGTTCATCACCCAGATGAATCAGACCTGACACAACTCTAAGCATATCAAGCATAGCAGGCAAAGTAAGCAAAGCACATCATGGAAAAAACATCTACCAGGTATGCTAGGTTGCAAGGTTTAGCTATTTACTGTGACAATGACAGGTCATGCAAAAGAATAGGTTCATCTACCGTTTATGACAGACAAGTGAATGTTTGTCCTAATGCAATAAACAAGAGCAGGAGCGAGAGAGTGGGATGTTATCGGAATGATCAAAGGGGTTGCTTGCCTTGCTGGGCAGCAGGAAGGTTTTCTCCTTCGTTGGAATACTCGGAGGTATCCTCAAGAGCAGGGCCTACCGCAATGTAGATAAATAGCAATCAATACACCCAAGTGCAACAATATGATGCATGATCATGACATGGCAGCATGTATGGATGAGCTAATGCAACTATTGTCCAAGTTAAATGAAGTGAGTTTGAATATAGGTTCAAAGTCATTCTCCATTTCATATTTCATATATTAACCTATTAGTAAATGTTAATGTTCAACTACATAGGTTTCTCTAACATGCATGATAACAGCACCATTGGATTCATTGGATTTTTCTGATAAATTTTCATACATAAATTATTTCAATCTGAGTTATAGATTAATTTCTATGATTTTTCTAAGTTTTAAATAGTTTCTGGAATTATTTTAATTCAAAAAATTCATTACTGCATCATCATGACATCATTATGATGTCAGCTAGTCAACAAAACGTTGTCAGGTCAAACCTGACCAGTGGGGCCCACTGGTCAGTGATCTAGTCTCTAACAGAATTATTTAAAACACTAATTACTAATAAGTTAGGATAGGGGCCCATTGGTCAGTGGGTCATTAACTTAATTAATTTAGTTAATTAATTTTCTTAATCTAATTCTAATTAAATAGGTCGGGCCAACTTGCCAGTTGACCTGGGGTCAAACCCCCGTGGTCAACACCGGTTGACTCGCCGACGTTGAGCCGCCGGCGACATCAGAGACGGCGGAGGGGGTCGGAACCCCTTCTCCGGCGACCGAATGGACGGAGGAGGGCACTAGGAGAACCTATGCTCAAGCGCACATCGATCTAGCCCCATACCAGAGGCTGGGGTGATCAGAATCGACGCCGGCGTCGAGGTCAGTGGCTGCCGGAATCGGGCAACCTCGAGCTCATCGTTCCAGCATGTAACATGATGATAGCTCGCCTCCTACAGCACCTACGCGGTCCTATGAACACAACGGCGGCCTCATAAGGACCTCTCGAGCACCGGAACATGTCCGGCGTCGAGCTCGAGCGACGAAGCACTTCGGACCTCGATGAAATCGACGGCTACAACATGGGATCTACCGGGGAAAGAGGGGGGAAAGAATCAGAAGCTCATAGCGGTCTCGGAGCCGTTGGAAGCGAGCTCGGGGATGGCCTGAGGACGGAGAACGGAGGCGGCGATCAGCGGAGCCGAAGGTTGAAGACGACCTCGGAGCGGCATCTAGGGGGCTTTAGGCGGGGCGAGGCTTGCTGAGGAGGATGAGGGCGACGAGGCAGAGCTCTGGAGCTACTCAGCGGGGCGAGGGAGCGGCTGGAGCGACGACGCTACGACGGTGGTGGCTTTGGCCATGGCGAGCAGAGGCGAGGAAGAGGCGAGGGAGAGGAATGGCGGGGAGGAGAGGGTCCAGGCGGCAGCTGAGGAGAGGATCCATAGATTGTTGTGACATTTGTTTATTTTTTTTCACTCACAATTGCTAAGTGATAAATATCCCAAATATTTTATAGCATTAAGTTCGAATATTTCAAACTTCTGTAAAAAGTTTCAGGATATTTTGAAATCTAAAATAATGATAATGCTTTATTTGGCATTTTTAGAAGCTTTATTATTTATTTTTGAAATGCTATAATTGTTCAAATTTTTAGACTGGCCCCTTGTATAATAATGTCCACATTTATCAGACATAGGGGACATTTTAGATGGGTATTTTGGATTTGTTGATTTTTCACAATCATTAAGTTGGTTTGATTCAAATGAATTGTTTGGGGTTTCTTTTGATCCCCATTTCAAGTTGATGCAAAAAATTGAAATATGATGCACACCCATGTTGTCCTAACTAGGCTAGCTAGGGTTGTGACAGTAAGTCTTCAGGGTAGAATTCCAAAACCCTCACAAACTGGTCACCCGGTGATTCATAATTTACTGCTGGATGCTCTAGACCAAGGTCACTTCGTGATCCCCAATTGACTGCAGGATACACTAGACCATGATGCCTAACCGTCTAGAGGATGCATAGTCCTCAAAGGTAACAAGCGTCAGTTCCACATAGGAATTTCTTCAGTGATGGTCAATCACTTTGGGTTTGGTGGTTTGATTGTGGGTTTTTCCTCACTGATGATTTTCTCTCAAAGTCCTCGGAGGATGGGTTGCTCTCAAATGACAAGTGTCAGTTCTCTCTCGGAGCAACCAACCAACTAGTGGTTGTGGGGGTGGCTATTTATAGCCAGGATGCAACCTGACATGATAAGACATAAATGCCCCCAATGATATGACCGTTATGTGGATATTATGATTGGGGACAGTTGGCGCTAAGCACAGCAACGGTCGGAATTTCGAACTGGGAAAGTCCCCAGACATATCATGTTCCTCACTTGTAGGCAATTCGCACTAGCAAAATCGTAACTCCTCAATCAGATCAATTTCATGAGAGACCAGAAGAACATCGTCTCTGTCACTGAAGAAGTTGACTGAATTGCAAGAGATTTCCACAGGCTTCACTCGAAGGATTGGATAGGTTGAGGATTTTGAGTTGAGCATCAGTTGGAAATTTTCCTTAGTATTACCTCGGCCCCCTTTAACAGTATGTTGTTTCCTATGACTCAAAGAAAGGACATGAAACTACAAAAACAAAAGTCTTCACGCTTCATAGTCCTCATTCATATCTTCAAGGTCACACCAACTTCTTCATTTTCAAAGTCTTCAGGGAATGCCAAAGTCTTCAGCAAAGTCTTCACAAAGTCTTCACCAAAGTCTTCAGTTGAATACATACATTTTTAGGGGTCGATAATCTCCGAACATGTCAAACTTCTCATCGACTTATAGAGCTTGTGTACACTCACAAACACATTAGTTCCTTAACCTATAAGTCTTCAATACACCAAAATCACTAAGGGGCACTAGATGCACTTACAATCTCCCCCTTTTTGGTGATTGATGACAAAAGGTTAAGTTTTCAACGGGGATAATATTATGAAGTGTAAATACTGAGTTTGAGGAATTTGATTGCAAGATATAGAAGAACTCCCCCTGAAGATGTGCATATTTGAGGAATTTGCTTTGGACTGCAAGTGCACATGGTAGGTTAAAAACATGGAGAACTCCCCCTATATCTTGTAGTTCATACACACATTTAACATATGATATGAAGAATTTGAAATGCATGATGAAAATGGTGTCTGACGAAATTCAGCATGCATGCATTAAGGTGCTTGAGGAAATAAGCATGCGGAAACCAGTTCAAAAGAGTCAGACCACCATCGGACTTAAGTTTACAACTCAACCAACAAAAGCTTCAGAAGAGCGAGAGTTGTAACTTAAACAAAAATGTAGCCCATATATAGAGACCCTCTTGAAGACTAACTCAAATTCCCCCCCCCCTTTGTCATCGAAGACCAAAAGGAACAAAAAATTGAGGACTAACGCCCCTTGAAGAATTTCATCGTGTTGTTGAGGAAGGAGCGCCGGCGTTGTCGGGGTCGTTTGTCGATGCAGGGCTTGCCGCAGTGTTGTCAACATCCTCAGCTTCATCCGTCTCACGCGATGAAGAATATGAACTGTGACCATCAGAGGAACTTGAACCTTCTTGAATTTCTTCTAAGGAGGATGAGACCAGTCAAAGTCTTGCTGAAAGTCCATGGCTTTGAGTTCCTTAGGAGTCTTGAGGTGTGCGAGTGTGGCCCATGCGCAATTGAAGATTTCATGCACATAGTAGTGATTTTTCCTCACTGAGTTCTGCATCACAGTCATGTTCTGAACTATGGAAGCCAACTGACGCTTTACCCACTTGTGATTG
This sequence comes from Hordeum marinum, assembly GCA_022496015.1. Taxonomy (NCBI): domain Eukaryota; kingdom Viridiplantae; phylum Streptophyta; class Magnoliopsida; order Poales; family Poaceae; genus Hordeum; species Hordeum marinum. The sequence goes on along the minus strand of CM039672.1, from coordinate 209,552,874 downwards.
CGATCGACCTTCTGATGAAGACTTATGAGAAGCTCCCGATCAGTCATCACACGAGGGGTAGACTCTTGAGGTTTTTGCGCTGAGGCTTTTGCTTCGGAATCCTGAGTTGCAGTGTCATCATTGGTGGAGAAGGATGCAGCTTTGCGAAACTGACCATCCAATGGACAAGTGCTTTCATCAATGACCGCCTTGCCTTTTCCTTCAACTGAGGCAATTGTGATCTTGAGGACTTCAATCGGGGGCAAGAAGCCGAAGTGATTCTGGAAGTCCACCTTGAATGGAACTAAAAACCTTGATCTGATGAACTTCATGATCCAAGGAGCATAAGGCTTCAGTTCAAACGGGGCTAGAGCAGCATTCGCCAATGTCCTCATGAAGAAATCATGGAAGTTGATGGGAATCCCATGAATGATGTTGAACAACATATTCTTCATGACTCCCTCCACTTCTTCTTCTTTAGAGTTGTGGCCCTTTTGAGGACATAGGGTATTGGTGAGAATGTGGTAGACCGTCCTGGGCACATAGAGCAAATCCTTCACAAGGAAGGTTATCCGTTGAGGTTTTCCTGGAGCCAATGGCTTCATCAATACTCCCATCAGTTGGTGGGGCAAAGCAGGTTCATCAAACAGACATCGTGCTTCATCTGAAGGAATTGGGACAGGGACTGACCGAAACAATTTAGATGTTGGAGCTGTGAGGTGAGTAGATCCGGTCATCCAGTCCAAGACCCAGGAGTTGATGTCAGAGGCATCACCTGTGATATGCAGTGTGGCATAGAATTGAAGAATTAGCTCTTCATTCCAGTCACAGATATCCACACATAAAGGAAGGATTCTTGCATCATGAAGAACTAAAAGCACCATTGTGAAGGATGGAATTGTTTCCATATCAGCATGAGGAATTTGGTGGTGCTTGAAGACTTTCTTCTTGTCAAACAGAACTGACGCATAGTAATTCATCTGTGTTGGAGTCCAGAATCTGGTTCGATCGGCCCTTGCTGAGTCATACGGATTGGGTCCAGTGAAGAAAATGTGCTCGTTGAAGAAATTGGACTTGAGGAATTTGGGGCGCTTTGAGCCTTTGAATGGCATTCTTGGCTTCGGCTGGAGATTTGGCTTGAAGCAGCCCTTGATTTCCTTTGGCATAGGAGGAATTTCTTCAGTCTGAGGAATTTGATGTGCAGTGTCCTCAGTGGAAGTTGGAGCAGCAAAGTCATCAGCTGATGCAGCTGGAATTTCTTCAGTGGCATCAGCGGCCAAGTCATCAGATTCTTCATGAATTTCTTCAGTCTAGGCTGGGGACTGAGGAATCTGTGACAAAGGAGTAGTCATTGGGGAATTTGGGTGAGCAGATTCCCAATATTCATCATTGATGACAGGAGTTGTATTGCCAATGTCCACATCCTCATCAATTACTTCAACGCCAGCCTCTTCAGCAGTAAACTAAGGCGGGGGCGATGATACTTGTGGAGTTGAAGCATTTGCTTCAACTTCAAAGTCTTCATCAATCTGCTCTGTCGAAGCAGCAAAATGATCTTCTTCATCTTCATCATCTGGGATGACATAGTCAACGCCAAATGGAATTATCTCATAGGCTAGTGCTGAGGAGATTGGAGTGGCATTTAACGGTTCAGTTGAAGGTTTTGGCAGAGTCTTCTACTTCTTCACGGTGAGGAATCTGAAGTTGAAGCTTTACTTTTTAGTGCCTTCTTCTCAGCAGCCTTAGTTTTCTTCACTTCTGATGTAGAAGGAAGGTTGATTGTCTTCACCTTTGATGATTTGGCTGATTCAGCTGAAGGTGAAGGTGGTACATTTTCTTCAGGCACGACTGCTGCAGTCGTCCTTGTGGGTTCAGTTTCATCAGGCGCACCAGTGGAGGGTGACCTGGTAGGTTCTTCAGTGGTCTGACTTTCTTCAGCAGCGTTGGCAGTTTCTTCAGTAGGCTGAGCAGTTTCCTCAGTCTAAGGAATTTGTGGTTGGGAGCGAGATGCAACCCTTGAGTTGTGATCAGTGATGACTTTGTCAGCAATGTTGACGAAGCGAACCTTGGCGCCTTGCCAATCGGCATGGTATGAATTGAATTCCTCACCGAGGCCTTGGAATTCAGACCGCACCTTCACAAGTTCCTCAGGAAACAGATTCAAAACATTCTTCTTTAAGTAATGCTATTTCTTGTACCGAGCCTTCTTGGTTTGTCTGGCCTTCTCATACTTCCATTTTTCTTCAGCTATGAAGGCTGTGAGCACATGATCGGGACCAGGAGGCAGTTTCAAGTCATCAATGGGCATTTGGGGATCCTTGTGCCAGATATCAATGAAGTTAAGCACCTGTTTTGGATCAAGCAGAAGAGGAATTTGAGTGCCCTTTGCTTGAGCCACTCGTTCTTGCTTGTTTCTGATGATTGCCGCCAGCTCCTCATCATCAGCTTCATCTGAGGAATCTAATGGTATCGTGAACGCCACCTTCTTGGGTTGAGGACTTGGTTGAATGCCTCGGCCAGCAGTTGCTTTCATTTTCCTCAGGGAAGGATTGCTTGAGGAATGTGCTTGGGCTGGAGAACTTGTTGATGCCCCTTAAGCAATTGAGAATCCCTCAGTCCTTTGGCATGATGCAAGATGCACAAGCATAGAGGACTTAGCAGTAGCAACCAAGGACTAAGCAGCTACTGACCCAACAGCTGAGGCCTTTGAGGGCTGAGCTTGAGGAATCTGTTGTGATGACTTTGAAAATGAAGAATTTGGTTTCACGGCAGATTTCTTCATAATCTTTTTCTTCGAAGCACTTGTAGAGGCTCCGACAATGGCAGCAGCAGCAGAGTCTTCATTGAATTTCTTCACTGCAACTTCGGCAGTTCTCTGAAGTTTGAGTTGACGCTTTGCCCACTCTGCGGGAAAGTCTTCACCACGAGCGACACTTGTAGGATCAACTTCTTGATCATCAGCAGGAGGATCCCTATTGTAAGGGGGTTTCAGAGCGAATTTCTTCATATATTTGGGAGTGACATAGCGATATTCTTTCCACTCCATCACCCACCTCCGTTCAATCCTCTGAATTCTATTTTTCCTTTGTTCTTTTGTCTCTTTGCCATGTATGGATTCATCTGGTGTATAGTAACCAGCATACAAATGTTCAGGTATCTCAAAAGTAGTATTCTGTTCAGCTTCCTTTCCACCTTTCTTTGGATTCTTCCCATCAGCCATTTTTTCATATGAGGATTTTGAACTCTTGAAGATTCTGAAGAAGTGCACAGTTTTTCCTCAAGAAATGCTGCAAATGAGTTAAGTTGATGAGAACCTATGATTCATCAATGGAAATTTTGTACCTGTGAACAGAGTATAGGTGCGAGGAATTTGAAGAGGTCATATGCGTTCTCAGAAATTTTCAATAAAATCAGGTGAGAGGAATTTGACCATTGGTGTCTTGAGGAATTTCACTAAGTGTTCTTTTTCTTAGGTTCCAGAGTTGTGCAAATTTTGAGGATTCACACAATTGAGGAATCTTGAAGAAAATCATAACTTAGGGAAAGTCATCAAGTGTATGGACAAGTAAGGTGCTTTAGAATGAGATTCTTGAAGAATAAACACCTTTGTGAAGATTTAGAAAAAATTGAAGATCAAACAAGGGTAGTAAAAGTAAATTTTATTTACCCTGATGAAGAACACGATGAACTATGAGATGAGGTTGAGGAAGTTTGTCGGTCCAGATCTCCCACGCCATAGCTTGGCAAAGGGAGATGGGTACAATGGCGGCAGGGTGAAGACTTCCGCGGCTGATGCGAGTACGGCGACGACGAGGTCGAGGCAGTGAAGCTCTTCCACACTGGCGGCGATGATTTTAGCGGCAGCGTTAAGTCGGAGCTCAGGAGAGAGTAGAAGTGAGGAGTAACCGAGCACAGTGAAAGGTGAGGGGTATTTATAGTGGAGGTGAAAACCAATCCGTCCAAAGATTTTGGACCAGATTGCCCCGGACCCTTGCTCTCCACACGACAGGTGTCACCCACATTCTGAGTAGGGGTGATAGTGGGGGATCATGGGTTATCCAGTCGTGGGAATCTGAACTGATTGAGTGGGAACCGTTGAAAATTTTGATAGCGAAAATTTAAAAGTTTTCGTTCGCAAATTCTTCAGATGTTAAGGACACGGTGAAGACTTTGAACGAGTTTCAAAGTAAAACGCATATGAGGAATTTGTGAACAGTCTGGGTTGAGTTTAGCATAGAGGGGAAAAGGGTCCGATCACATTCACTTAGATGAAAATCAACTTGAAGAATTAGCAATAAGTGAATGCTGTTGAGGACATTGAAAACTCAAATATATATAGTCAATGAAGAACATGAGTTTCATAGTTTGAAGAATTTGAAAAGTTGAAGAATTTGAAAAATTGAGGAATTTGCAAACTTGAGGAATTTGACAATTTGAAGAATTTGCAAAATGACGAAAAACTCAACTTTGAGGAATTTCAACTATTGTTGGTGGCGTTACCCAGCGTATAAGAATGATGACTTCAAACGCCGCGTACAATTGTCGTAGGGTTCTAAAAATCAAATTCTTCATTAATTTCTTCACACTTAGATTATTCTTCATTGATTTAAGAAAAATGTTACTTCGTGTGTTGCACATCTAAGTCATCAATTTTGCATAAGGGTTAGGATGTGTGACCTTTTTCAAAGAACATTCGAAGATTCTAAGATATTTAGCTCACACAGCAACTTGCAAAATCTCTTTTCATCCAAGGGCTTTGTGAAGATGTCGGCCAGTTGTTCTTCAATAGGGATGTGGTTGATGGCGATGTCACCCTTGAGTACATGATCTCGAAGAAAATGATGACGAATCTGGATGTGCTTGGTCTTGGAATGCTGAACTGGGTCGTAAGCAATCTTGATGGCACTCTTGTTGTCGCAGTAGAGAGGCACATTCTTCAACTTGATGCCGTAGTCCTTGAGGGTTTGCTTGATCCATAGCAACTGAGTGCAACATGAACTAGCAGCAATGTACTCAGCTTCAGCAGTAGATAGTGACACACGGTTCTGCTTCTTCGAGGACCAACAGACTAAGGATCGTCCGAGGAAATGACATGTGTGTGAGGTTGACTTGCAATCCACACGATCTCCAGCATAGTCAGCATCAGAGTATCTGACGAGGTGAAGATTTGAACCCTTCGGATACCATAATCCAAGCTTGGTGTGTGAGCTAAGTATTGAAGAATATGTTTCATAGCCTTATGGTGTGATTCCTTCGATGTTGCTTGGAATCGGAGACACATGCAAACACTCAGCATAATATCTGGCCTAGATGCACATAGATACAATAATGAGCCAATCATGGAGCGATATACCTTCTGATCGAAATCTTTACCATTTTCGTCAGTGCAGAGGAGGCCTTTTGAAGGCATTGGAGTTTTGACGCCTTTGCAATCTTGCATGTCGAATTTCCTCAGAACATCCTTGAGGTATTTCTCTAGAGATATGAAGATGCCATTGTCTTGCTGGCGAATTTGAAGACCTAAGAAGAATTTCAACTCTCCCATCATAGACATTTGATATTCTTCACTCATCATATAGGCAAATTCATCACTGTAACGTTTGTCGGTACAGCCAAAGATAATATTGTCTACGTATATTTGGCATATGAACAGTTCATTGTCATAGGATTTTGTGAAAAGAGTTGGGTCGAGTGGACCGGGTTTGAAGCCTTTCTTCATGAGGAATTCCTTTAGAGTGTCGTACCACGCCCGAGGGGCCTGCTTGAGGCCATAGAGGACCTTGTTGAGTCTGAAGACTTTGTTAGGATGCTTAGGGTCTTCAAAACCTGGGGGTTGAGCAACATATACTTCTTCCTCAAGCTTACCATTGAGGAATGCACTTTTCACATCCATTTGATATAATATGCTATCATGATGGTTAGCATAAGCAAGCAATATGCGAATAGCTTCAAGTCTAGCAACAGGTGCAAAAGTTTCATCAAAGTCAATTCCTTCAACCTGTGTGTAGCCTTGAGTTACAAGACGAGCCTTATCCCTTACCACAAGGCCATTTTCATCTTGCTTGTTGCGGTAGATCCACTTGGTACCTATGATGTTATGTTTGCGAGGATCTGGCTGCTTGACAAGTTCCCACATGTTGTTGAGCTTGAATTGATGCAATTCCTCTTGCATAGCTTGAATCCACTCAGGCTCCTTGAATGCTTCATCAACTTTGGTGGGATCTATGATAGAGACAAAGGCAAAGTGCTCACAAAAGTTAGTCAAATGTGAAGCTTTTGAGCAAGTGAGAGGACCTGGTTCATTGATTTCATCAATGATTTTGTCAATCTGCACTTCATTTGCAACTCTTGGATGAGCAGGTTGACGTGGCTAAGGATTTTCTTCAGCACCATTTTCTTCAGGTGTATCAGCATGAATGTCTTCATTCATTGGAATGACTTCCCCAATGGGTATGACATATTTAGTAGCCTTCAGCTTAATGGTTTCCTCAGGAGACTGTTCATCTAACATAGAAGGCAGGTGCTCTCTTTGCGAGCCATCAGTTTCATCGAACCGCACATCTACAGTTTCAACAACCTTGTGGTGGTAGGTGTGGAAGACTCTGTAGGTGTGTGAGTCCTCTCCGTAACCAAGCATAAAACCTTCATGTGCTTTCGGTGCAAATTTAGAACTATGGTGAGGATCTCTAATCCAGCATTTTGCACCGAAGACTTTGAGATAACTTACATTGGGTTTCTTGCCAGTCATAAGTTCATACGAAGTCTTCTTGAAGAATTTGTGAAGATATACCCTGTTGATGATGTGGCATGCAGTATCAATTGCCTCAGGCCAGAAGCGACGAGGAGTCTTGTATTCATCAAGCATGGTGCGAGCCATCTCAACAAGAGTCCTGTTCTTGCGCTCCACGAGGTCGTTTTGCTGAGGAGTATAAGGGGCAGATAACTCATGAGTAATACCAAGTTCATCAAGATATTCATCAAGATTGGTGTTCTTGAACTCAGTCCCATTATCACTCCTAATATGCTTGATCTTGACGCCAAAGTTGGTGGAGGCCCTTGAAGCAAATCGTCTGAAGACATCCTGCACTTCTGTCACGCCCAAGATGCGATACTATCCTTATTTTGGCACGAGGGACTCGACAGCGATAGAAGCGCATCTCGTCGTGTTGTAAGAATGGATATCATTACAAGTACATGTACAAAAGAGACGAGTATATGGAATTGGCTTACACTCGCCACAAGCTACATCAAGTCCACATCAATACAACAACATATTCAAACATTATACAAAAGAGCAGGGTCCAACTACGGACGAAACCAAATGATAAAATGACATCCGTCCTTGCTATCCCAGGCTGCCGCCTAGAAACCATCCTAGATTGATGATGATGAAGAAGAACTCCAAATCAAACAAGCAACGCACTCACATCAAATCATCGCATTACGTGTACCTGCAACTGTTGTTGTAGTAATCTGTGAGCCACAGGGACTCAGCAATCTCATTTCCAAGGGTATCAAGACTATTAAAGCTTAATGGGTGAGGTATGGTTAAGTGGTGAGGCTGTAGCAAGCGACTAAGCATTTATTTGAGCGGCTAACTTACGAATACAGAAAGTAAAGTATGATGGACTATGCATAACGGTCGTGAACTAGTAATGATCACTAAATGATCTTGAACACCTGCTTACGTCAAACATAACCCCACCGTGTTCTCTCTCGGATAAGGACTCACGAGAAGAGACAGTCACGGTTACACACACAGTTGGTGTATTTTATTAGCGATTACTTCAAGTTTGCTATGACCGGGTGTTAAACGAAGTATCCAAGTTTGCCACATAACCGTGGGCACGGATTTCCGAAAGATTTAACCCTACAGGGGTGCTCCAACTAGTCCATCACAAATTACCACAAGCTGCACCGAAAAACCTCCACCTTGAGATAGCTCAAGGTATCCTTAGAGTCTGTACACAAGACATTCGAGGAAGGTAAAACAAATCCAGCAAGGCCGCCCGACGTGTCGACAATCCCGATAGGAGCCACGTATCTCGTTCTTAGGACACGGCAGATGAGCTAAGCATACAGTAACTAACGTCCCAAGTTGCCCTAGGTAGCCCACACAGTGCTCTAGTTTGGACCAGCACCAGTAGCACTGGCCCCCTGTATTATGTAGAATAACGAATCTCGGGTAGCGCTAACTTCCTATGCGTCAAATCTATTATCAGTATTATTATGTTGGGAAACTGTAGTACCAATGTTGGGCCTTGCCAGAAGAGTTCTATCCCAACACAAATTATCAAGGGGGTCCCCATAACAACCCCAAGCGTGTTAGGAGCGCTCAATTATGGAACATAACACCGGTTCATAAGTAACTAGGGGCGGCAAGAGTGTAACAAAACACCGAGCAAAAGGCCAAGCCTTCCACCCTTTACCAAGTGTATAAGTGCATTAAATTAAATAGCAATAATATTGTGATAACAAAAGAATGCCCATGTTGTCACATGGAAGCAATTGCACCTGCAGCTAGAAACGCTATAAGAAGGGCTAAGCAAGCGGTAACATAGCAAAACAAAGGTTTGCTAGGAAGGTGGAGGGTTAGAGGCTTTTCATGGCAATGTTGAGAGGCTTGACAAACAAGTGGTAGGTAGCGAGACATAACGATAAAAGCGGGACAACTAGCATAGCAATGATAGTAGTGGTATAAAGGGAAATGTGTCATCTTGCCTAAGATCCTGCTCGGAAGAAGAACGAGTCCATGAAGAAGACAGGCCAACGAAGTCGAACGAACCCTCACACTCCGAACGCTTTCGGAACTCTATAGAGAAGAAGCAATCCGAAACAAACTATCAACACACGACACACCATAATATATGCATGACATGATGCGCAAACAAATATGATGCATGTCCGGTTTAATATGCAAGGCATGGCATGGCAAGAACAACAAACAACTACTACACATTAAGTGAAGTTCAATATGCAACGATTTGCATATTTACGGAACTCCACGTTTGAATTACTTAGTTCATTCTCGTTAGGTATTCATCAATATTAAATGTTTTTAACATGGGTCGTCATGACATAAGGCCAAGATGGAATTAAGCAACTTTAAATGGAGAGGGACAACATACATATAACAAAATAATAACTCTCCATATTATGAGAAAATTGGTTAATGTTGTTTTATCATGGCAAGAGGGGAAGCATGAACAACTATATCATCTAGGCATTTTAAATGGGGCCGGAAGCAACATATAGCATTTCCAAAACATTCCCATAAGCATAATATGAATTTGGTCCAGATCTGTACTAACCATATTTTAGAGTTGTTAAACAGCAAAATAAATGTCACCATGAGATTCTATACATTTTTCTAGACAAGTTACATATGTAAAACATTTTTATCAGAGCTACGGTTTAAAAGTTATTAAACAATTCATTTAACATGGCATTAATGCAAAAACAAGAAAACAACAAGTTAAACATTTTAACACGGATGCAAGTTGGATATAGTGAAACTACAGAAAAATCTAAGCACCTTTCATATATTAAGTTGTTAAATCCGAGGCACGATTAATTTGCTAAGAATTAATTCATTGTTTAATATGTTGTCATGCAATCCATGCAAACATCATGCTTAAATATTTTTAACATGCATGAAAGTGGAATATTATTAAACTACATGAAATTCTAAACATTTTACATATCTAAATTATTTCCACCGGGTGCACGGTTCTCAAGTTATTAATGCATGAAAATTAAGGGGTTTTCTGCAATTTTGCCAAATCTCTGGGTTATGACGAAATTCGCATATTTGAAAAAAATACGTCTACGGGCCAAATCACGCATACGGGCTAAATCAGAGCATGAGCGCTGGATAGATCTGTTGCGCACAGGGCGATACATAGGCGGGGCGCTCACCAACGTGGCCTTGGGCCGGTCGGAGGCGAGGTGGGCCGCTGGCGGCTGGGCCTCTTGGCGCACGGGGGAGTGGGCGCTTGTCCCTCCCTCGTGTGGCTGCACGAGGCTGCAACCATGGCGCGGTCAACGCCGGCGCTTGGCGGCCACGGCGAGGCAGCGAGGAAGATCCGAGTGCGGGGAGGTCGGGAACGGACGCGGATCGACCGGATCTGGAGGCTAGCGACCTCGGACAAGGGCATCGACGAGCGGCAAGGCGAGGGCAAGCCAGGGTCCATAGCAGCGGATCCTTCCAGAATTGATGGAGAGAGAGGGAGTTAGCGTGGGGAGAGAGAAGAGAAGGAAGGAGAGGCCAGGGCGGGGCTAGCCTGCGATGGTCGACCTAGAATGGCCCGACGGTGAGGGGCTCCGGCGACGTGGCACTCCGGCCAGCGAGGCACCACAGCGGCGGCAGCCGGGCACCTAGCGGCCACGGGAGGGGGCTGCTCGCTCGGGAGCTCGAGAGGAGCCAGGTGGTGGCGCGGGCGCCTCGGCCCCAGATGGGCTCGGGCGGGCCCCGACCGGGCTCCTGGTGGGCCTGCGCGAGGTGGGAGGAGAGGCTGCATGGCAGGTAGCGGCTAGGGGTTGCTCTGGCATGGATTTCGAGGAGGCTAGACTAGGGTTTCAAAAATGGATGAGGGGAGGACTATGTATAGCGGTTTTTAGCTAGGGTTTGGGGTTTCTGCACCGATTTAGACCGTCGGATCTCGATCGGGGGGCTCCGATCGCGAGAGAGGCTAGGTGGGCTGCGGTGGCTATGTAGATGGGCCAGGTGGGGATGAGAGAGAGGTTGTGTGGCCCGGCGCGGAGTTTTATAAACCGAAAACGTTCGATAATAAACCGATGACCACACTACTACGGTTGACCGTTCGGGTATCACACGAACTCGAAATGCGACGAAATTTGGTAGGCGGCCTACCTACACTATAATAAGACTGCATGCCAGGTTTCGACCCAATCCGGGAATATTTTTAGCGCGCCTTAAAAACGGGTTTTTTAACGATGTCGCGGGCGCATGCGTGTGTGGTTGGTCTCGAAACGGGCAACAAAAAGAACGTAGAGAACCGGCGACTATGAACAGATGCAAGTTTTCGAAAACGAGTGATGATGCTATGCATATGATGCGAATGATGCAATGATGAATGCGACAACCAAACGAACCACGGACGAGAATGGAAAAAGAGTGGAATCTTCTGGAGCGTCGGTCCCGGGCTGTTACAACTCTCCTCCACTACATGAGGATCTCGTCCCGAGATCTAAGAACGAGAGGAATAGGAAGAGCAAGAGGAAAGGAAGAGGTAAAACTTAGTTGCTTCTTTGACAAACGAGTGAAACCAATGAATCTTGAAGGATGCAAATAGATGAAGAATGACATGAGGAACAAGCAAGAATTCACAAGAAATTTCGGGAGCACTTCAGTAGGATAGAGGGGCAAAATCTGATACGATGGGAACAATTTGAAAGAGAGGCACCAAACTTCGGTTGGATTAGAATCAAAACTTCATAAGATAGAAGGATCATGAAAAGATTTCACAGCACTCCGGTTAATGGATAACCAAGGAAGAACATGATCTTAACAAGGCAAGATGATAGATTGAAGAGAGCAACATCACATGGCCTTCGTAACAAGAGAATAGAAACTGGATTGATGGAAGGAAAAGAACGGAGAAGAAAATGACAACTTCTACAACCATTGAATTTGAAAACCAAGGCTGAACTGAGTTGATAAAGAATCCACAATGAAAAGAATAGCTTGTTATGGGCTTATGGAAAACATCTCAAAATTATGAGGTGACAACCTGCCACAACAGAAACAATTGATTGATTGTGAGCAACAAGATATGCAAAGCTTCTTTCACCAAGAGGTGGAGGAGACACTTGAATCATTTATGACACCATGATAGCAAAATCCTTAGGAAATGCTTTAGGTGAATCCCAACCCAAGATAACTCCAAGAAGACAAGATGGGTTTACTTATCTCATTCTTGTCAATTTTTCCTTCGAGACTCCTTATAATCAAGAATTTAATAATACCATCTCAAAAGACAATGGAGAAGGAATTGAACTTAGACATCCAAGATAAAGAACACTTGAGCACCTCCAACAAGAATCTTGAAGAACGCTTCGAAAAGAATTACATCCTTAACAAACCACCATGAAGAAGTATCGGGATGAACTCCAGAATGAAAGGATGAAGCTTGAAATTGAAGGTAGAAAAAGAACAAGATTGAGGCCTTGCTATGAATTAGATGAAGCTTAGCGACAAGATGCTTGAGAAAACTAGGAACTCCAGAAAAGGAAAGATGAACAACTTAGAATCGATAATTTGATATCATGAACAACTCCGAAAGAAGGATTGGGATCACCCTGACCAACAAGAATAAGAATTATGTTATGCTTATCCTTGATCAAGTTAAATTGATGACAAGCAACGGGTTTCGCACACCACTTATTCTTGTTGCAAGGAATTGAAGAGAAAGAGAGAGAGATCACAAACTTGAAGAAGTCTTGAACGAGAACACCGGTAAGAATAAGAAACTAAAGAGGATAATACAAATGAATGATATAACATGAGAACGAAGAGATCATGATCCACCTAATAAAAAACTTGAACGAAGCACCAGAATAATTGAGATACAAACAGGGGAACAACACTTGAGAAGAATTTGAGAACGAAAGCTGAAAGCTGAGAACGGAGAATTCTTATAAAATGGTGGCCTTCAGAGGATCAAGAAATAAAAACAATTTTGAAAGCACCGGATAGATATGGGAGGAATAACTCATGACCAAAACAATTTGAGATGATAGCAACAAGCTGAAACCATGAATCTCTAGGAGAATGGATTAAGATTTAAGAGAACTCTCCTTCGGTCTTCAAAACTGAGAATAATGACGAGAAGCAACACCATGAATTATTAATACACTCCGAAATAATGAAGAAAGAAAGGTTGAGCTAATGATGAGAATAATTCGAAGCGATCATGGAGAAGGAATATGGATGATGAAAATCATTCTTACGTCATATTTAAAAGGAACTTGAGGACATCTCCGTAAATATTAGAAGAGCCAAGTAAGATCCTGGGGAAAACACCTGTGGGTTATGGGCCCACTCAAAGAAACACAGTTGAGACAATTGCTTAGAAAGAGAGATTGCACCAGTACAAATTAAGAAGTTGATGAGGTGAGACCCTCGAAATAATTTGAAAGGATTGAAAGAAAATCTGAATCTTCTGAGATATCTTCAGCACTGCAGAAGGAATAGAGATATGGATAAGCAAGAGAGTCCTGGATAAGAATTCCAACATGGGAGAGCAATTAGAGAATGAAATGATATGATGAACACCGAGAACTTGAATTGAATGCACCAGAGAAGAATAACAACAAGAGCTAGGAATATGAGGATAGAAATTGAAATTGAAACTCTTGAGAATCTCCACAAGAAACCAACAGATACAATATGAAAGAAAATAAAGCGACAGCATCACATGAATAGAAAAGGCACTTGGATTAGAATTTAATCATTGAAGAAAAAGGACAGGAGGGTGGGGAAAAACATAGACAACTTGGGACAGATGAGACATACTCCGGAAGAAATATGAGGATTGAACTAGCAATATTAGAGATGATTGAATATCTTGAAGAGGAGCGCACCGATTGAAAAGAATTGGTATGATAACTTGATTGGAAAAAAGAATTATCATTCTCACAGAAATATGAGAACACTACTTAGAAAAGATAAGAAATCACCACTTGACATCGAAGAAACTTGAATTACCATATTCGAAAACAAAACAAAGGATGAGGCTTAGGAAACAAACCGGAAACAAATGCATAACAAAGATTTCGCTTGATATTTTCGTGGTAAGGTTCGCACGGGCTCGATCGTACATTGGATTGTCATATTGAAATGACGCTCGAATATGCTCCCTAGGCATAGCGAACTACAAGGCTTGACGAAGCATAAATCGAGACTGTCCTCTGTAAGAAAGACCGTGAACAAATGAATCCACTAGATGTCGAACCCCAACCTCACATCATGATCTGTTGAAAGATATCCTAGGTAACTACTTGAATTCCCACCTAAGAACTTCCGAAATCTTTCTGGTTATGCAATCCGGTGTTGGGGATACAAGGAGGAAATATCTCACACAACTAACAAACCTACACCCCAACTGTATCCATCCTTCAACACATAACCAGAGGCTTCCGGAAATCCATCTAACTCGGATCCTTGAAAGCACAACGATACTAACCATGGTGGTACCCCGGATGCCTCCCCAGTACTGGGTGACTCCGACCTTATCTCACCACGACAAGTATTGAAGCAATTCCAAACACCCTCCATCCTAAAATACTAAGGAAGCTGAATGATAACGATGTGCCAAGAATTCCCTGGATCTCAACTCCCCGGAAGAAATCAAGTCAGACAGGAGGCACCAAGACAGAACTTCGTCACATCGGTATCATATAGTTTCCAAAATACCCGCGTGATCCCCAAAAAAATTTGAGTGAGAAGAGGAGTAGAATCAAAATTCCTAAGTCGTAATTCCTCATCAGAGCATAGAAGAGGAGTAAAAAGAATCCTACTCTCCGATATATAACTAGACTCAAAATAGTTTTTCACTAGACTCGACTCGACCAAGTTCGATCAATCAAGGGGGCTCCTAGGTCGGAACCTGGCTCTGATACTAACTTGTCACGCCCAAGATGTGATCCTATCCTTATTTTGGCACGAGGGCCTCGACAGGGATAGAAGCTCATCTCATCGTGTTGCAAGAATGGATATCATTACAAGTACATGTACAGAAGAGATGAGTATATGGAATTGGCTTACACTCGCCACAAGCTACATCAAGTCCACATCAATACAACAACATATTCAAACATCATACAAAAGAGCAGGGTTCGACTACGGACGAAACCGAACGATAAAATGACATCCATCCTTGCTATCCCAGGCTGCCGCCTGGAACCCATCCTAGATTGATGATGAAGAAGAACTCCAAATCCAACAAGCAACGCGCTCACGTCAAATCATCGCATTACCTATACCTACAACTGTTGTTGTAGTAATATGTGAGCCACAGGGACTCAGCAATCTCATTTCCAAGGGTATCAAGACTATTAAAGCTTAATGGGTGAGGTATGGTTAAGTGGTGAGGCTGCAGCAAGCGACTAAGCATTTATTTGAGTGGCTAACTTAAGAATACAGAAAATAAAGTATGGTGGACTACGCATAACGGTCGTGAACTAGTAATGATCACTAAATGATCCTGAACACCTCCTTACGTCAAACATAACCCCACCGTGTTCTCTCTCGGATAAGGACTCACGAGAAGAGACAGTCACGGTTACGCACATAGTTGGTGTATTTTATTAGAGTTAACTACAAGTTTGCTATGCCCGGGTGTTAAAAAAAGTATCCAAGTTTGCCACATAACCGTAGGCATGACTTTCTGAAAGATTTAACCCTACAGGGGTGCTCCAACTAGTCCATCACAAATTACCACAAGCTGCATCGAAAAACCTCCACCTCAAGATAGTTCAAGGTATCCTTAGAGTCGGTACACAAGACATTTGAGAAAGGTAAAACAAATCTAGCAAGGCCGCCTGACGTGTCGACAATCCCGATAGGAGCCGCGTATCTCATTCTCAGGACACGGCGGATGAGCTAAGCATACAGTAACTAACGTCTTGAGTTGCCCTAGGTAGCCCGCAAAGTGCTCTAGTTTGGACCAGCACCAGCAGCACTAGCCCCCTTGTATTATGTAGAATAATGAACCTCGGGTAGCGCTAACTCCCTATGCGTCAAATTTATTATCAGTATTATTATGTTGGGCAAATTTAGTACCAATGTTGGGCCTTGCCAGAAGAGTTTTATCCCAAACCGAATTATCAAGGGGGTCCCCATAACAACTCCAAGCGTGTTAGGAGCGCTGAATTATGGAACATAACACCGATTCACAAGTAACTAGGGGCGGCAAGAGTGGAACGAAATACCAAGCAAAAGGCCAAGTCTACCCTTTACCAAGTGTATAAGTGCATTAAATTATATAGCAATAATATTGTGATAACAAAAGAATGTCCATGTTGTCACATGGAAGCAATTGCACCTGCATCTAGAAACGCTATAAGAAGGGCTGAGCAAGCGGTAACATAGCCAAACAAAGGTTTGCTAGGAAGGTGGAGGGTTAGAGGCTTTTCATGGCAATGTTGAGAGGCTTGACAAACAAGTGGTAGGTAGCGAGACACAACGATAAAAGGGGGACAACTAGCATAGCAAAGATAGTAGTGGTATCCAGGGAAATGTGTCATCTTGCCTGAGATCCCGCTCAGAAGAAGAACGAGTCCATGAAGAAGACGGGCCAATGAAGTCGAACGAATCCCCACACTCCGGACGCTTTCAGAACTTGTCGAGAAGAAACAATCCAAAACAAACTATCAACACACAAAACACCACAATATATGCATGACATGATGCGCAAACAAATATGATGCATGTACAATTTAATATGCAAGGCATGGCATGGAAAGAACAACAAACAATTACTACACATTAAGTGAAGTTCAATATGCAATGAGTTGCATATTGACGAAACTCCACGTTTCAGTTACTTAGTTCACTCTCGTCAGGTACTCATCAATATTAAATGTTTTTAATATGGGTGGTCATGGCATAAGGCGAAGATGGAATTAAGCAACTTTAAATGGAGAGGGACAACATACATATAACAAAATAATAACTCTCCATATTTTGAGAAAAGTGGTTAATGTTGTTTTATCATGGCAAGAGGTGAAGCATGAACAACTATATCATCTAGGCATTTTAAATGGGGTCGGAAGCAACATATAGCATTTCCGAAACTTCCCCACAAGCATAATATGAATTTGGTCCAGATCTGTACTAACCATATTTTAGAGTTCTTAAACAGCAAAATAAATTTCACCATCAGATTCTACATGTTTTTCTTGACAAGTTACATATGTAAAACATTTTTATCGGAGCTACGGTTTAAAAGTTATTAAACAATTCATTTAACATGGCATAAATGCAAAAAACAAGAATACAACAAGTTAAACATTTTAACATGGATGCAAGTTGGATATAGTGAAACTACAGAATAATCTAAGCACCTTTCATATATTAAGTTGTTAAATCCGAGGCACGATTAATTTTCTAAGAATTAATTCATTGTTTAATATGTTGTCACGCAATCCATGCAAACATCATGCTTAAATATTTTTAACATGCATGAAAGTTGAATATTATTAAACTACATGAAATTCTGAACATTTTACATGTCTAAATTATTTCCACCGGGTGCACGGTTCTCAAGTTATTAATGCATGAAAATTAAGGGGTTTTCTGCAATTCTGCCAAATCTCTCGGTTATTACGAAATTCGCAGATTTGGAAAAAAACGTCTATGGGCCAAATCACGCATACGGGCTAAATCAGAGCCTGAGCGCTGGATAGATCTGTTGCTAACAAGGCGATACATAGGCAGGGCGCTCACCAACATGGCCTTGGGCCGGTCGGAGGCGAGATGGGCCGCTGGCGGTTAGGCCGCTGGGCGCACGGGGGAGCAGGCGCTCATCCCTCCCTCGTGTGGCTGCACGAGGCTGCAACCATGGCACGGTCAACGCCGGCTCGCGATGGCCATGGCGAGGCCGTGGGGAAGATCCGAGTGTGGGGAGGTCAGGAACGGACGCGGATCGACCGGATCTGGAGGCTAGCGACCTCGGACAAGGGCGTCGGCGAGCGGCAAGGCGAGGGAGAGCCAGGGTCCATGGCAGAGGATCCTTGCAAAATCGAGGGAGAGAGAGGGAGTTAGCGCGGGGATAGAGAAGAGAAGGAAGGAGAGACCAGGGGTGGGGCTAGCCTGCGGTGGTCGACCTGGAACGACCCGACGGCAAGGGGCTCCGGCGACGCAGCACTCCGGCCGACGAGGCGCCATGGCGGCACCGGCCGGGCACCTAGCGGCCACGGGAGGGCGCTACCTGCTCGGGAGCTCGGGAGGAGCCAGGCGGCAGCGCGGGCGCCTCGGGCCCAGATGGGCTCGAGCGGGCCCCGACCGGGCTCCTGGCGGGCCTGTGCGAGGTGGGAGGAGAGGCTGCGCGGCAGGTGGCGGCTGGGGGTTGCTCTAGTATGGATTTCGAGGAGGCTAGACTAGGGTTTCAAAAATGGATGAGGGGAGGACTATATATAGCAGTTTTTAGCTAGGGTTTGGGGGTTTTGCACCGATTTCGACCGCCGGATCACGATCGGGCGGCCCCGGTCATGGGAGAGGCTAGGTGGGTTGCGGTGGCTATGTAGATGGGCCAAGTGGGGATGAGAGAGAGGTTGTGCGGCCTGGCGACGAAGTTTTATAAACCGAAAACGTCTGATAATAAACCGATGACCGCACTACTACGGTTGACCGTTCGGGTATCAAACGAACTCGAAATGCAACGAAATTTGGCAGGCTGCCTACCTACACTATAATAAGACCGCACACCAGGTTTCGACCCAATCTGGCAATATTTTTAGCGCGCCTTAAAAACAGTTTTTCTTAACGATGCCGCGGGCGCGTGCGTGTGTGGTTGGTCTCGAAATGGGCAACGACAAGAACGTAGAGAACCGGCGACTACGAACAGATGCAAGTTTTCGAAAACGAGTGACGATGCTATGCAGATGATGTGAATGATTCAATGATGAATGCGACAACCAAACGAACCACGGAAGAGAATGGAAAAAGAGGAGAATCTTCTGGAGCGTCGGTCCTGGGTTGTTACAACTTCAGACTTGTACAGAATAATATGCACCCAAGTGTAACGAGAGTAATCATCAACAATGAAAAAGCCATACAAACTTGAAGAATTTGTTAGTGTGGAGTAATGAGTGGGACCAAAGAGATCCATGTGAAGCAATTCAAAGGGTCGAGTCGTGGTCATGATTGTCTTCGAGGGATGCTTGGATCTGGTCATCTTCCTAGACTCACATGCACCACAGAGGTGGTCCTTGAGGAATTTGACACCTTCAATGCCAATGACATGCTTTTTCTTCATGACCGTGTGCAAGTTCCTCATACCAGCATGTCCAAGTCGTCGATGCCACAGCCAGCCTTCCGAGGACTTTGCAAGTAGGCATGTGGCAGGTTGAGGACCTGTAGAGAAATCAACAATATACAAGTCTCCTCTCCTAAAGCTTTCGAAGAATTTGGAATTGTCAGATTCCATGATGACAACACAGCGATATTTTCCAAATACGACAACCATATCAAGATCACAAAGCATTGAGACAGACATAAGGTTGAACCCAAGGGATTCGATAAGCATCACCTTATCCATGGTTCGGTCCTTTGAGATTGCAACCTTACCAAGACCCAATACCTTGCTTTTTCCTTTGTCAGCATAGGTGATATGCTTCAGATGAGATGGAGAAAGTGGCAAATTCATCAGCAGACTCTTGTCACCAGTCATGTGGTTTGTGCATTCACTATCGAGGACCCACTCAATAGCTTTTGGAGAATCATCCTGCATATGAATTAGTACAACTTACAAACTCATATGCTTCAGAGTGAAGAATATGACATCAATTTCACCAAACAGAATTTCATCACATAATATAGTAAGCAAGTAGTGTGAGGACGTGAGAAATGAGGAATTCATTTCTACATGGTTGGCTTGTGTCCTTTCAAGCATTTCCTCAAGTCTCCAGCAAATTCATCAGATGTTCAAGTTCATCTGGAGACCTGACCCTGCATAAGAAATTAGTTCAATTTCTTCACCACCCACATCTGGAGGGGGGATAAAGAGTTCATCATTCTGCGAGCACCATATGAGAAGGGAGGCATTGAAGCAAGTGTGCTTCATTTCACAGGGCGAGGGTTAGAGTACTCATATGAATAAGCAGAGAAATTCTTCGAGGACTTATGAACATAATTATTTGAAGAATAATGCACATATTCAGAACTCTTAGATGTTCCCTGCGAAACAGAGGCGTTAGCACGAGAATGATATTTTTTACAATTTGAGGAATTTGGTCCAAGTGAAGACTTTGGTCCATATGAGGAATTTGATTTGGGGTTCCTGTTCTTCATGAGTGGTGTCGTGAGGACATTCACTTGAAGATTTTGTACGTAGCTCTTGGGAACCCAGATTTTCTTCATAGGAGAACCGTTCCTGCAGTTAGTTCCAACAAATCTGGCAAATAATTCACCTTTCTGATTTTTGAAGAATTTGTAGTTGGAGTCAAGTGACTCATCCGAGGAATATGAAGTTTCACAAGTAAAGCCAGATAAAGTGGATTGATCTACAGGAGATCCTTTTGCAGCAACCCATGAGGTTTTGGGGTACTGCTCAGGTGTCCAGTAAGATCCATCGGCGTTGAGTTTCCTCAAAAAGGCAACACCCTCTTTCCTAGGGTTCCTGTTGAGAATCTTCTTTTTGAGGACATCGCAAAGGGTTTGATGCCCTTTGAGACTTTTGTACATGCCTGTCACATACAATTCCTTCAACCCTGCATTTTCGTCAGTGATACTTGTGGTATCCTCGGATGAGGAATTTGAGACCACTGGAATAGTTGAAGAATTTGCAGCAATAGAAGCATTTGAACATTCAAGTGAAGAATTAGTAGTTTCCCATTCGATGCATTTCAAACAAGGTGGAACAAATTCTTCCTGAGCGGTACTGATCTGTTGAGCCAGTAAGGAATTGTTTTCCCTTTGGAGATCCACATGTGACACCCTTAGTTTCTCAAGATCTTGCTTTCTTTGAATAAATTTATAAGAAATCTTCTCATGATCGGCTAAGAGAGCATTATGATGACTTTGAAGGTTATCATACTTTGTTTGAAGACTTTTGAGATCGTCAAACAGAGTTTGAGTCCGATCCACTTCATCGTTCCATAGATCATCGCTTTTGTCTAGCATTTTCTGAAGCTTTTCAAGTGCACTTTGTTGCTTGGTGGCAAGTTTAACAAGTTTAGCATAGCTAGGTTTCACATATTCATCAGATTCACCTTCACTTGATTCAGATGAGGAATGATGTTTGTGTACCTTTGAGCCTTTTGCCATGAAGCAATAGGTGGGAGCATAATCATCATTGCTGACGTCAGAGTTGTTGGAGTAGTAATTCTATTCATTGTCGAAGATGGACTTGCTGAGGAAAGCAGTAGAGAGAGCAAGGCTAGCGACACCAGATTCAGATTCCACCTCAGATTCTTCCTCTTCTTCATATTCTTGAGATTCTTCTTCAGAACCCATTTCCTTGCCAATGAACGCTCGAGCCTTTCTGGAACCATTCTTCTTGTGCTTTGAGGACTTTGGAGATGAGGACTTTGCAGATGAGGACTTTGAAGATTTCTTATTTTTCTTTGATTCATCGGAACTATCATCCTTGTATTTCTTATTCTTCTTTGAATCTTTTTCCCAGAGAGGACAGTCAGAGATGAAGTGACCAGGTTTCTTGCAACAGTGACAGGTTCGTTTCTTGTAGTCATCTAAGGAATCTGATTTCCTCAAACCACTCTTTGATGACATTCCAAATCCACCTCTCCTTCAAAACTTCTGGAATTTCCTCACGAGCATTGCTAGCTCCTGACTTAGTTCTTCAGGATCACCAAGGCTACTGTCAAAATCCTCGTCTTCGTATGAGGAAATTTCTTTTGCCTTCAGAGCACGAGATCTTCCATAGCTTGTCCCGTAGAGGTCTCTCTTCTCAGCTTGTTGGAATTCATGAGTATTGAGTCTCTCAAGAATATCAGCAGGATCAAGTGACTTGTAGTCTCCACGTTCTTGGATCATCAAAGCCAGAGTATCGAATGAGGAGTCAAGAGATCCTAGCAGTTTCTTCACCACTTCATGGTCAGTGATATCGGTGGCACCCAGTGCTTGAAGCTTATTGGAGATATCAGTGAGACGATCAAAAGTTTGCTGAACATTTTCATTCTCCAGTCTCTTCAAGCAGTTGAAGAGATTGCGAAGAACATCAACACGAGAGTCACGTCGAGTGGAAACACCTTCATTGACTTTGGACAGCCTATCCCAGATAAGCTTAGCAGACTCCAAAGCACTCACTCTGCCATACTGACCTTTTCTCAGATGGCCACAGATGATATTCTTCGCTTGAGAATTGATTTTCTTGAATCTCTTCACATCAGCAGCGTTGACCGTGGGAGTAATATAGGGAACACCATATTCCACAACATACCAAAGATCATTGTCAATAGATTCAAGATGCATGCGCATCTTGCTCTTCTAGTAGGGGTAGTCCATCCCATCGAAGGTAGGACATCCCGCGGAAACATTGATCATACCTGCAGTCGACATAACTAGAACTCCAGGTGGTTAAACCAAAATCACACAGAACAAGGGAGTACCTTGCTCTGGTACCAATTCAAAGTGCGTTATATCGACTAGAGGGGGGTGAATAGGCGATTTTTAAAAATTCATCACTTGAGGAATTTCAACTTGAGGAATTTGAAATTTGATGAATAACTAGCAGCGGAATAAGTACTCAAGTGCATGAGGAACGTAGTGAAAGCATGATCATCGTGATGAAATAAAACATGCACAGATTACAAGTAGCGTGATACAGGTTAAACAGGTGAGGAACAAGGCAACTTGAAGAATTTGAGGTGAGGAAATAGTGAAAGTCTTCAGTCAAATTCTTCAAACAGTAATGATCAATTTCATCAACAAGTATATGAGGAATAAAGGGGTTGAGGAAATAGAACCAGGTAGGTCGATGAAGACAATGGTTTGATGACCCAGTTCCAACTGCTATGATAGTCGTACGTCTGGTTTGGAGTGGCCTGGTATTTAAACTAGAGGACACACAGTCCTTACCGTATTATCCTTGAGCTAAGGTCACACAGTCCTCGCCCAACACTCGTGTTAAATCTTCAGGGTAGAGTTCCAAAACCCTCACAAACTGGTCACCAGGCGATCCACAATTTACTGCTGGATGCTCTAGACCAAGGTCACTTCGTGATCCCCAATTGACTGCAGGATACACTAGACCATGACGCCTAACCGTCTCGAGGATGCACAGTCCTCAAAGGTAACAAGCGTCCGTTCCACACAGTAATTTCTTCAGTGATGCTCAATCACTTTGGGTTTGGTGGTTTGGTTGTGGGTTTTTCCTCGCTGATGATTTTCTCTCAAAGTCCTCGGAGGATGGGTTGCTCTCAAATGACAAGTGTCAGTTCTCTCTCGGAGCAGCCAACCAACTAGTGGTTGTGGGGGTGGCTATTTATAGCCAGGATGCAACCTGACATGATAAGACATAAATGCCCCCAGTGATATGACCATTATATGGATATTATGATTGGGGACAGCTGGCGCTAAGCACAACAACGGTCGGAATTTCGAACTATGAAAGTCCTCAGACATATCATGTTCCTCACTTGTAGGCAATTCGCACTGGCAAAATCCTAACTCCTCGGTCAGATCAATTTCATCAGAGACCAGAAGAACATCGTCTCTGTCACTGAAGAACTTGACTGAACTGCAAGAGATTTCCAAAGGCTTCACTCGAAGGATTGGATAGGTTGAGGATTTTGAGTTGAGCATCAGTTGGAAATTTTCCTTAGTATTACCTCGGCCCCCTTTAATAGTACGGTGTTTCCTATGACTCAAAGAAAGGAAATGAAACTACGAAAACAAAAGTCTTCACGCTTCATAGTCCTCGTTCATATCTTCAAGGTCACACCAACTTCTTTATTTTCAAAGTCTTCAGGGAATACCAAAGTCTTCAGAAAAGTCTTCACAAAGTCTTCACCAAAGTCTTCAGTTGAAGACATACATTTTTAGGGGTCGATAATCTCCAAATATGTCAAAATCCTCATTGACTTATAGAGCATGTGTACACTCACAAACACATTAGTTCCTTAACCTATAAGTCTTCAATACACCAAAATCACTAAGGGGCACTAGATGCACTTACAGCTGTTCATCAGATCTGCTCTTTGTGTGAGCCTTCTTCCCCGCCGAACCGTAAAGGGATCCCTCCGATCCCATAGGTGTCGTTTCCCCCGACAAAGAGTGCCCAAGATTCTATTGGAGAACGTAGGACAAGAACGTGTATCAACCCCTATGCATAGATTACCCCAATGTCAACTCGGGAATTCGCAAGTTGAGTACCAAAACATATATCAAGTGAATCAATAGAACACCCCATTGTCAGCACGAGTATCCGCATGCAAGACATATATCAAGTGTTCTCAAATCCATAAAAGTATTCAATCCAATAACGAAATCTCAAAGGGGAACTCAATTCATCACAACTAGATAGAGAAGGAAACACATCATATGATCCGACTATATTAACAAAGCCTATGATACATCAAGATCGTGACATCTCAAGAACACGAGAGAGAGAGAGAGAGAGAGAGAGAGAGAGAGAGATTGAACATATAGCTACTGGTACAAACCGTCAGCCCATAGGGTGGACTACTCCCTCATCATCATGGACTCCGCCAGGATGATGAAGATGGCCACACGAGATGATCTACCCTCTCCGGCAAGGTACTGTTTTCTCTCCAGATTGGTTTTTTGTCGATACAGAGGCCTTGCGGTGGAGCAATGAGGATTCTAGGGTTATTTATGATCGTTTCTATATTTATAGAAATTCTTGGTGTTGGCTTCACGCGGAGATGGGCCACGAGGTGAGCACGATGCACCAAGGCACGGTTTGGGGGCCTAGCGTTCCCTGGTGGGTTGTGCCCACCTCGTAGCTCTTTTGGCCATCCCACAAAGCGTCTAGTGCCTCTTTTGTTCCAAAAAAATCATCAAAAAGTTTTGGGCGATTCCAAGAACTTTCATTTTGTGCATAAAAACAACACCACGGTAGTTCTGTTGAAAACAACGTCAGTCCAGGTTAATTCTAAATAAATCATATAAAGTGCATCAAAACCATATAAAATTATTGTAAATGTAGGTGAATATGGCTTGAATACTTCAGATTATTGATACGTTGTAGACATATCAGCATCCCCAAGCTTAATTCCTACTCGTCCTCGAGTAGGTAAATGATAAAAGAAATAATTTATGAAGTGTGAATGCTACTATAGTGCATAAGTTTGATCAATGATAATATTAGTCACTTTTCCTAGCATAATAACAACAAATCTTTCTCGTAAAATTCAAAATGATAAAGTAGCAATCAATTCACATGTCATGGTTCAAACAATGAATTCTCTTGAAACTTAACAACCTATGTTCTTAGTCACCGAACAATTGCAATTCAACTTATTCTCAACAAATTCTAAGTAAGAGCTCCACATACTCAATCATCATATAGTATTCTATGATTGCTTGTACTCAAAGCATATTTTTAGAACAAATGGCATCCATCAAACACAAAGAAAGATAGGGGCTTAATGTTTCGCTTCCCAACTCATTTATCATAGAGATAATTGTCAACAATAATAAGTCATGATCAAATATATTTGACTGACCATATGTGCCTAGTTCTTTCCCCACCACATGATGCTTGCCAACTAATAAAAGTAGGTTGGAATAAGAAGTTGACTCAACATGAAAAGTAAATAACATGAAAGTAAATAGATTGTCCCTTTGCAAAGGGAAGCAGGGATTTGCATATATGCCAGAGCTCACTGTTTAAAACGGAGATGAATATAATTTTGGGAGGTGCACCCTTCTTGTCAACGTTACGACCAACAGTTATCAATATATTCCATGTTAAACACATTAGCGGAGGTTCCCAAGCGATAAAAGTAAGGGTTTACCCCCCTCCACCAACAAACACACTCCATGGCTAGGCAAATCCACGGGTACCGTCCATACCAACAACATTCCTGGGGGAGTTTTGTTTAATTATTTGCATTTTTTATTTTTGGGACTGGGAATCCCTATTACCTCCCCTCTCGTGCAAGGACGAGTGAATAAACACTCATCATGAGAATAACCTGCTTAACATGGAAGACACTGACTGCTCCCTGTCGCTCCATGAGTGGTCCACGCACACAAAACAGATGCTCATTTGAAATTTTAGAGGTGGCACATGCAAATTTACTTGGAATGGCAGGGTAATAGCGTATATAAGTAGATATAGTGGACTCTCATGGCAAGAAACTAGGTTTAAGGGTTTTCGGATGCACAAGTAGTATCTCTACTTAGTACGAATTTTTGGCTAGCAAAAGGTTCTAAACAAGCACCACATGTTGGAGGATCCATAACAATATAACTTCTATGCAAATGTACACAACCATAACTCATTATGTTGTCTTCCTTGTCCAACTTAAACTAATTTTCTCAAGTTTGAAAATAATTAATGGGTGTTCACAATCATATAAGATGTCCAAGATAATATATTTGTATGTGAAAGTTCTCTTCCTTATACCAATCATTCATGAATTGCTTGTATGATCAATATTGTGATTGTCAAACGATTTTTAATTTATAAACCAGATGTGAAGCTAATACTAAGCATAAATCACATTGATAATTTGAGATTTATGATATTTCATTCATTCACAATTTACTCTTAGGATATAAGTGGAGCACAAGAGTAAACATCAAACTACTCTTCAAAAGGTATAAGTGAAGATCAATGAGTAGGTAAACAATCAAGTAGCTATGCGAGGACTCTCTCTCTCTCTCTCAATAAATATTTTCAAATATGAATATTTTATTAAAAAATCAATAAAAACAAAATAAAATGACATTCCAAGAATAGCACACATCATGTGAAGAAGCAATAACTTAGAGTCAACCGATACTAACCAATATTTGTTTGATGAAGAGAGGTGGGATGCGTAGCATCCCCAAGCATAGATGCTTGAGACTTCTTGAAATATTTACTTGGGGTGACTTGGGCATACCCAATATTTATCTTTTGTATCTCGTTCAATCCTCTCATATCACGGTTTCACTATTCTCAAAAACTTCATCCACACAAAACTTGAAAAGAACTCGTGAGATAGGTTAGTACACATAAAAACAAATCAACACTCCATGTACTGCAAAGACAAGTTGCACAATACTTTTAAAACATCATCTAATGTTTACTATCATTTCCACAATTTATATCTACCAATATAGGCTATGGAAACTATAGAAAAAGTAGATAACAAAACTATGACAACAATATGTCCAAACAGAACTGTCTGTAGCAATATATTAAACCAGTGTAATTATGTAACTCACACAATTATTAAAAATTAGTAAATTCTAAGTAATTTATATTAAAATTCTTTGTAAAAATTTATAAATTTTCCACGTTCCAGTAAAATATGAAAATTCAAACACCACAGCAAAAGTTTCTGTTTTTACACAGCACATATCAAAACAGGCAATGCAAGCATCCTAATGCAATTCTTGGAACTTTTTATTAGAAAAAATATTATAAATAACATATAAAATAGAATAATAAATTATAATGACGCTCCAATCAAAACACATATCATGTGATGAATAAAAATATAGCTCCAAGTAAGATGTACCGATAATGTTGGAGACGAAAGAGGGGATGCCTTCCGGGGCATCCCCAAGCTTAGATGCTTGAGTCTTACTTGGATATTACCTTGGGGGTGACTTGGGAATCCCCAAGATTAGGTCCTTGCTGCTCCTTATTCACCTCATATCGGTATCTCACACAAAACTTGAAAACTTCAATCACACAAAACTTAACGGAACTTCAAGAGATGGGTTAGTGTAGTAAAGATAGATCATTCACTTAGGTACTGTCAAGACAAGATAATAATTTTTATCACATAATAACTGCTTTATTCCATCATTAACACAATTTATATCACCAAATATAAGCTATGTAAACACTTGAAACAAGCAAACTATGCATGCAAAACAGAATCTGTCAAAAACAGGGCAGTCTGTAAAGATCTGAATGATCACCATACTTACCTGACTCTAACACTTCTGAAAAATTAGGAAAACGCATATAATTTTCATATAAATATTGCTTAAAAATTTCAGAATTTTTTACATTCCGGTAAAATGATATAATTCATATACTAGACACAAAACTTTCTATTTTTGCACAGAATCAAACAAGCAAGTATCCACACTATCCCAAAGGCTTTACTTGGCACTTTATTGAAATAAAAGAAACAAAACATGGTTGATACAGTATATTGATCATGTTAAAACACAAAAACATAAAGTAAAAGTGTTGGGTTGCCTCCTAACAAGCTTTCTTTAATGCCTTTTAGCTAGGCATGATTATTTCAATGATGCTCACATAAGATTAAAGAATTGAAACACAATGGTAGCATCAGGAAGCATATGACAAGCGCATTTAATTCTAACCCACTTCCTATGAATAGGGATTTTTTGATCAAACATTTCATGGGAGCAAGAATCAACTAGCATAGGAAGGCAAAACAAGCATATCTTCAAAAATTTGAAGACATAGAGAGGAAACTTGATATTATTGCAATTCCTACAAGCATAAGTTCCTCCCTCATAATAGTTTTCAGTAGCATCATGAAGGAATTCAACAATATAACTATCACATACATCATTATTTTCATGATTCACAAGCATAGAATTTTTATTACTACCCACACAAGCAAAATTCTTCTCATTCAAAGTAGTAGGAGCAAACTCAACGAAATAACTATCATGTGACACTTGATTGACATAACCACGTTGAATATTAAAATCATGGTAAAAAGTTCCATGATTGTCATTACTCTTTATAGAATACACGTCATAACAATAATCACCATACATAGGAGTCATGGTATCATCATAATAGTTTTGCTCATCAAAACTTGGGGCACTAAAAATATCATCTTCATCAAACATAGCATCCTGAGGATTGTGGATTTGCATATCATTAGCATCATGAATATTTAGAGAATTCATACTAAAAATATTTCTATCATGCTCATCTTTCAAGGAATTCTCATCAAGTATTTTCAAAAATTCTTCCTCTACCAATTGAGCGCAATTTTCCGCAACATCATTTTCACGAAAGACATTAAAAAGACGAAACAATTGATGCAACCTAAACTCCATTTTCTGTAGTTTTGTTTTATAAAGCCAAACTAGTGAAAAACAAGAAACTAAAAGATTTGATTGCAAGATCTAAAGATATACCTTCAAGCATTCACCTCCCAGGCAATGGCGCCAGAAAAGACCTTGATGTCTACTATGCAACTTTATTCTTGTAGACTCGTGTTGGGCCTCCAAGCAAAGAGTTTTGAGGACAATAGCAATTTTCTCTCAAGTGGATGACCTAAGGTTTATCAATCCGTGGGAGGTGTAGGATGAAGATGGTCTCTCTCAAACAACCCTGCAATCAAATACAAGCAATCTCTTGTGTCCCCAACACACCCAATACAATGGCAAATTGTATAGGTGCACTAGTTCGGCAAAGAGATAGTGATACAAGGGCAATATGGATGGTAGATATAGGTTTTTGTAATCTGAAAATATAAAAACATCAAGGTAGAAAATAACAAAAGTGAGCACAAATTGTATTACAATGCTTGAAAAAAGGGCCTAGGGTCCGTACTTTCACTAGTGCAATCTCTCAACAATGCTAATATAATTGGATCGCATAACCATCCCTCAACGTGCAACGAATAATCACTCCAATGTTCTTGTCTAGCGGAGAGTAACAAGAAATTGTTTGTAGGGTACGAAACCATCTTAAAGTTATCCTTTCCGATCAATCTATCCAAGAGTTCATACTAAAATAACCAAGTTATCCATTACGATTGATCTATCTAAGAGTTCGCACTTAGAATAACACCATCTGATATGCATCAACCAACTCTAATGTCACCTAGATACTTCAATGTTACCACAAGTATCCATGAGTTAATTATACGATACGCATCAAACAATTTCATATTCATAATACTCAATCCAACACAAACAACCTCAAAAGGTGCCCCAAGATTTCTATCGGAAAACGTAGGACAAGAACATGTATCAACCCCTATGCATAGATTACCCCAATGTCGTCGCGTGAATCCGCAAGTTGAGTACCAAAACATATATCAAGTGAATCAATAGAACACCCCATTGTAACCACATGTATCCGCATGAAAGACATATATTAAGTGTTCTCAAATACATAAAAGCATTCAATCCGGTAACGAAATCTCAAAGGGGAAACTCAATTCATCGCAACTAGATAGAGAGGGAAAACATCATATGATCCGACTATATTAACAAAGCCCATGATACATCAAGATCGTGACATCTCAAGAACATGAGAGAGAGACATTGAGAACATAGCTACTGCTACAAACTATCAGCCCCGAGGGTGCGCTACTCCCTCCTCATCATGGAATTCACTAGGATGATGAAGATGGCTACCGGAGATGATCTACCCTCTCCGGCAGGGTACATTTTTCTCTCCAGATTGGTTTTTTGTCGATACAGAGGCCTTGCAGCAGCGAAACAAGGAGTCTAGGGTTATTTCTGATGGTTTCTATATTTATAGGAATTTTTGGTGTTGGTTTCACGTGGAGATGGGCCACGAGGTGAGCACAATACACCAGGGCACGGTTTGGGGTCTAGCGCACCCTGGTGGATTGTGCCCACCTCGTAGCTCTTCTGGCCCTCCCATGAACCGTCTAGTGCCTCTTCTGTTCCAAAAAAATTGCCAAAAAGTTTTGGGAAATTTTGAAAACTTTCATTTTCTACACAAAAACAACACGGTAGTTCTACTAAAAACAGCGTCAGTCCGGGTTAGTTCTAAATAAATCATATAAAGTGCATCAAAACCATATGAAAATATTGTAAACATAGGTGAATGTGGTATGAATAATTCATAAATTATCTATATGTTGGAGACGTATCATGCTCCCTGTGGGATCGATACTCTTATTTTGAAAAGTCTAGAACTAAACAATGTGCACTTGCAGGCCATCAATGGCTGAGTCCAAGGATGCATTTTAAGCATAAAGCTAAAAATGGGGTTGTTACCATTGTCATCCTTATAGCTTGGAAGTTGGAACCTATGGGATCAATAGAAATGTGCGAGCCTTCAATAATAATAATAAAACAAACTCTTTGTTCCTACTTTGCGGATTATATCATGGATGAATTGAGCATGTGGAAGAGTGTGGGAGAGGTGGACTCAGGTAGATTAACTTGTGTCCATTAGTGTGGTGCTTGGTTTGTTCTTTGTTCGCAATGCTCACAAACTTTCTTGTAAAATTATTGCTATCTTCTAAAAAATGTGGTACGCCATTGGCATACTCTCAATTTTGGGGGGCATCAATATTGTTGACAACATAGTCATTTTTTGTTTTTGATTTATGTTCTGTATTTAGACTTGCATTTTATGACACCATAAATTTATATTGTGCATAAGTGTTGGTTCTTCTTTTTTATTTTAATTTTTTAAAGCATCAACCAAAGATGAGTGCATCGAGTATACTAGAATGCATGATGCACTAGATACTCTGGTGGGTACACGTCCACGTCATCACAACCACTTACACAGTTCCCAAATAAGCATGATCAAGCTACAAATACACATGACTTTTCTTCCTTGGCCCTAGTGGGAGTTCTTCTTCTCCTTCCTCCTCTAGCAAAACCTCTTCCGTCAATGACGCACTATAAGTGTAGACAAGTTATTTGTTCAAGTAATTATAGGCAATTTTCTGAACTTTTACGCTCCACCATGCCTACATGCATACATACAATTAGGTGGTTGTTTGTTCAAGTAATTGTAAGCAATTTTGTCAAATTTTACGTTCCACCACACCTACATGCATACATACAATTAGGCTAGGTGACTAAAGATGTTTGGTGCAAATACTAAAAACATAACATTTGTCATATGGTGAACTATATACCCCCACTTTATTTTTAACCATGTAGTATATGATCCACCATGCCCTACATTCCAAACAACACAACAAAAATCATTGATTCGTGGACAGCAAAATCCCTAATTGTCCATCCTTTGTTTTTGTCGAATTGTGCATAACAGAATGGTAAACCCTCAAAATCCCTCCATACTATAGGTGACCTAGGAATATCAACCGCCCAAGCCCATGGGCCGAACTAAATAGTCCTATTTCAAACTCCTAAGACGCTCAGAGTTCCTAGTCATCACCTAGTGTGCTCGCTAGCTCAACTGGCACCCACACACCTCTCACCTGGGCCAACTCGCCAATTCGAGCGAGACCCTTCAGGTGACCCCTTTCGGTCATTTATTGAATTGTTTAGCCCCCCCCCCTCCCCGCCGCCGCCCCTCCCCAAAAAAAATGTTGACCCACATGCGACAAAAGTTCGTAGATTTTAAAAAAAAAATCATTCATTTTAAAAATTGCTATGAATTTTAGAAACTTCATGGATTTATAAAAATATAATTATCATGATGTTTTTATGATTGAAATATTTCACGAATTTGAAAAAAGTTCACAACTTTCACAAAAAATTACTATCTAAAAGAAAACCTCATGATTTTTCAAGAAATTTCATGAATTTGAAAAAACTTCATAAATCGAAATTAAAAGGTGAAAACAAAAAATGGAAAAGGGAGAAAGAAAAAAGAAACATGGTACTGTTACTAGCAGATATCAGCTAGGAGAGGGGTGTGAAAGTGAATGCTTGATACGTCTCCATCAAATCGATAATTTATGAAGAATTCATGCCATATTTACGCAAATTCTACATGGTTTTGGTGCGCTTTTGTATGATTTTTATGGACTAACCTATTGGACCAGTGCTCAGTGAAGGTTTTTGTTTTTTGGCTATTTTTTGTATCGCAAAAAATCCATACCAAACGAAGTCCAAATGCCACAAATTTTAAGGTGATTTTATATAGACCAGAAGAGACTCACGTATACTCAGAGAGGGACCGGAGGGCTGCCAGGGATTCACGAACCTAGGGGGCGCCCACCGCCCTAGGGCGTGTCCTCTAAGCTCGTGGGTCCCTCGGGACTCCCTTGGCATGAAACCGACGCTGAAAATTCCCATAAATAGGGAAACACCAAAAAAGAAACCTAGAACTTCCGCGTCGCCGCAGAAAGCCTCTATTTCAAAGTGATCTCATTAGGAGACTTTTCCGACGCCTTGTGAGAGGGGAAATCATCACCGGAGGTCATCTTCATCGTCCCGATGGTCTCCATGGCAAGGAGGGAGTAGGTCACCCTCGAGGCTAAGGGTATATACCAGTAGCTATGTGTTTGATCTCCCTCTCTCTCCTCTATCTCTCTCATGTTCTTGATTCGACATGATTTTGATGTACCACGAGCTTTGTTAATATATTGGATCTTATGTTGTTCTTCCCTCTCTATTGTGATGAATTGAGTCTTTCCCTTTGAGGTTTTGTTATTTATCAAATTGAATATTTTGGATTTGAGAACACTTGATGTATGTCTTTCATGTGGATACCCGTGGTGACAATGGGGTATTCTATTGAGTCACTTGATGTATGATTTGGTAATAACCTTGTGAATTCCCAGGTGATAATGGGGTAATATAGGCACATAGGTTGATACACGTTTTATTCCTAATTTCTCCGCCAGAAACTTTGGGATACTCTTTGATATTATTTGTGTTGGATTGAATATGAATCTAAAATTGTTTGACTCATGTCGAATAATTAACTCACAAATACTTGTGGTGACATTGGAGTATCTAGGTGACCTTAGAGTTGATTGATGCGTATCATATGGTGTTATTTTAGTATGACCTCTAGGGTTATTTGTGACACTTATAGGGATGGTTCAATAGATTGATCAGAAATGATAACTTTGACGTCATTTGCTACCTACAACAATTTCATAATATGTTCTTCGCTATTGATAAGAACTTTGGAGTGATTCTTTGCCGCACGTTGAGGGACGGTTATATGATCCAATTATGTTAGCATTGTTGAGAGATTGCACTAGTAAAAGTATGAACCCTTGGCCTTGTTTCTAAGCATTCCAATACCATTTGTGCTCACTTGTGTCACTTGCTACCTTGTTGCTTTTTATTCAGATTACAAATACCTATATCTACTATCCATACTACAGTTGTATCACCTTCTCTTCGCCGAACTAGTGCACATATACAATTTTTCATCGTATTGGGTGTGTTGGGGACACAAGAGATTGCTTGAATTTGGTTGCAGGCTTATTTGAGAGAGATCACCTTCATCCTACACCTCTCGCGTTGATAACCTAAAAGTATAGGGGATTGCAACAGTTTTCGAGGGTAGAGTATTTAACCCAAATTTAAAGATTTGACACAAGGGGAGCCAAAGAATATTTGAGAGTATTAGCAGTTGAGTTGTCAATTCAACCACACCTGGAGATAAATATCTGCAGCACAGTGATCAGTAGCACAGTAATATGATAGTTTGATAGCAGTGGTAACAGTAATAGTAGCAGTAACAATAGCAGTAGTGATTTTGTAGCAAGTGTAGAAGTAGCAGCAACAGTAGTAACTTAGCAAGAACAATAAGTGGAAAGATCGTATGCAATAGATTGGTGTATTCATTGTATGATATTCATCATATAACAGTCATAACCTAGGGTGACACAGAACTAGCTCCATTTCGTCAATGTAATGTATGCATGTATTCTGTATATAGTCATACGTGCTTATGGAAAAGAACTTGCATGACATCTTTTGTCCTACCCTCCCATGATAGGGGGTCCATAAGGAAACTAAGGGGTATTAAGGCCTCCTTTTAATAGAGAACCAGAACAAAGCATTAACACTTAATGAATATATGAACTCCTCAAACTACGGTCATCACCGTGAAGTATCCCAAATACTGTCACTATGGGGTTGATGGATCATAACACGTAATAGGTGCATATGACTAGGCAAGATCGGATCAAGAACATAGATATAATGATGATAACATAAGTGGTTCAAATCTGAAATCATGGCACTCAGGCCCTAGTGACAAGCATTAAGCATGGCAAATTCATAACAGCATCAATCTTAGAACATAGTGGATACTAGGGATCAAGCTCTAACAAAACTAACTCGATTACATGATGAATCTCATCCAACTCCCCACCGACCATCAAGCCTAAGAAGGAATTACTCACTCCCGGTGGGGAGCATCATGGAATTGGCGATGGAGAAGGGTTGATGATGATGAAGACCGAAGATTCCCCTCTCCGGAGCCCCAAACGGACTCCATATCTAGCCCCCCGATGAAGAACAGGAGGTGGCGGCTGCTCCATGTCGTGAAACGAGGTAAAACTTTCTCTCTAATATTTTTCCGGAGAATTCTGAATTCATAGTGTTTGAATTAGGGTCAGGGGACCCAGGAGGTGTCCACCCTCCACCAGGCCGCGCCAGGGGGGCTTGCGCACCCTAGTGGAGGGTGGGCACCCTGGGCCCCAACTCGGGTGGCTTCTGGCTCCATAATTCCTCATATATTCCAAAATGAATCTCCAAAAAAATCGTTCCATTCCGAGAACTTTTATTTGAGCACAAAAAACAACACCATGGTAGTTGTGCTGAAAACAGTGTCAGTCCGGGTTAGTTTCATTCAAATAGTGCAAATTAGAGTGCAAAACAAGAGCAAAAGTGTTAGGAAAAGTAGATACGTTGGAGACGTATCAACTCCCCCAAGCTTAAAACCTTGCTTGTCCTCAAGTAATTTAGTTGACAAACTGAAAGTGAGAATGAAAAACTTTTACAACTCTTTTGTTCTTGTTTACATACATATGCTTAAGTAGCACCCAGGTTTTCAGCAAAGATCATGACTAACCATGTCAACAATAACTCTTAAAGACTATATTAACTCATATCAATGACACAAGCAACTAGTGAGCAATAATAAGATATCTCAAGTGCAAACATTTATCAAAACAGCAGTGGTATCTCGCTAGCCCTTTCTAAGACGGCAAAACATAAATGCAGAGCTCCTCCAATGTTCAAGCAATGACTAAACATTGTAATTCATGGTAGAAAATATCCAATCATGATGCATCCAACATTCACTATACACAATGCATGAGGATGACAATAGTGCTCTCAGATCTGGCACTTATTTTAGAAGGTGATGACTCGACATTAAAATAAATAGATAGTCCCTTCGCAGAGGGAAGCAAGGATTTGCAGAGGTGCCAGAGCTCAAGGATTAAATAAGAGATAAGTAAAATTTTGGGAGGTATACCATTCCTGCCACCGTTATGACCAAGAGCTATCAATATCTTCCATGTTACACAAATTAGTGGTGGTTCCCAAGCGGTAAAAGTAAATGTTTACCCCCGCCCCCCTCCACCAACAAACACATTCCACGGCGAGCCGAATCCACGGGTACCGTCCAAACCAACAACATTCCCGGGGGAGTTTTGTTTAATTATTTGCATTTATTTTGATTTTGGGACTGGGAATCCCTATTACCGCCTTCTCGTTCAAGGACGAATGAATAAACACTTATCATGAGAGTAACCCGCTTAACATGGAAGATACTGACCACCCCCTGTCGCTCCATGAGCAGTCCAGGCACAGAAAATAAATGTTCATTTGAAATTTTAGAGGTGGCACATGCAAATTTACTTGGAACGACAGGGTAATACCGCATATAGGCAGGTATGATGGACTCATCTGGAATAACTTTGGTTTAAGGGTTTTTGATGCACAAGCAGAATTCCCACTTAGTACAGGTGAAAGCTAGAAAATAGGTTGAGAAGCGGCTAGCTAGAGAGAGAATATGGTCATAAACATGTATTACAAATAATAAACATTAAATGCTATCATGAGTAGGATATGGACACCATGAACATAAGTATCATGAAGGCTATGTTGGTTTTGATTCAACTACATGTGTGAACATGTACCAAGTCAAGCCGCTTGAAACATTTAGAGGAGGATACCATATCATCATACTACATCACAACCATTTTAATGCATGTTGACATCCAAGATAAATCATTATCCACTCCTAGGTACTTGAGCATGGCATGAACCACTATAATCTCTAATTGTCACTACAAACATGTTCAATCATAATATGCTGAATCATGGGTATCAGGTTAAACATATTTACAAAAACAAGAACAAGTTGAGTCCATACCCGCTTTTCTCTGCCACAGTCAATTCATCAAATATCGTCATTATTGCCTTTCATTTGCACAATCGAATGATATGAAAATAATAATAGTGCAAGAGTGTCGTGGACTAAGCTGGAATCTATAAACATTTTATTCAAGAGGAGAAGACAAGGTAATATGGGCTCTATGTTAGGTCAACAGTAATGCATATGAGAGCCACTCAACATTTTCATTGTGGTCTTCTCCTTGGTATGACTCGATAAAAGAAAAAGGAAATTCATGGAAACACACTAAAATATTTTTGGAGTTTTTAGTTTTTCTTGAAGAAAGAAAACACAAGAAGGAAAAACAAAAATGAGAAAAACTATTTACACGGGAGAACTCCAACAAGCAAAAGAAGAAATGAGAAATATTTTTGGGTTTTCTTTTAATAATTCAACTAACTGAACTGAAAATAAAAACCGAAAAGAAGCAAGAAGTGTTTCTGGATTTTCTCAAAAAAAAAATTCAAACACACAAGAAGAAAACGAGAAAAATAAATCTAGCATGGATAATACAATGAAAGAGTGTGGACACCGACAACTGAAATGAAAAGTGTGAATATGAATGTAATGTCGATGGGAATATGTACTC
The DNA here is from genome assembly GCA_022496015.1 of Hordeum marinum. Taxonomy (NCBI): domain Eukaryota; kingdom Viridiplantae; phylum Streptophyta; class Magnoliopsida; order Poales; family Poaceae; genus Hordeum; species Hordeum marinum. Next base: position 209,515,362 of record CM039672.1, on the reverse strand, counting down.
CCCCAAGCTTAGGCTTTTGGCCTGACTTAGTAATCACCATCTATGGTAGTCGTCCGGTCCCATGTTGAAGTGCGGTGGTGGAGGTACCTGAGCATCCCAATCCTAGGGTTCCTCCTCTACCGCGACCTGGTTGTTACGGTAGGCGATGATATCATCTAGCATAACTCTGTATCCGTTCCTGGCCACATAAACCAACACATCACGGGTTATGACACTAAATACCAGATTATAGCGAATATTATGAAAGAGGTCATCCTCATAAATAAAGTGGTGATCCCGCAACGACCTGTAGTCTAGATAAACCTTGGGCGAAAGATAATCATGAGGGTGTATCTGAACTCCTAAACGACTCGCTAAGTGAGTAGCATAAATGCCACCATGTATCTTGCCCTTACTCTTGTTAACTTGTAGGCGTCGTGCAACGATAACTCCTAGGCTAAAAGTGTGATCATTATATAATGCACGTCGCAAAATGGTGAGGTCTGGAGCACTGACCTTTTCCTTACCAGTTAAACACTTAGAGATGAATATAGCAAAGTAGTCCACAGAAGGAAACAACAAACTAGTGGTTGTGGTTTTCGACACGCCTCTATGATCACCCACTGTTAAAGTGAGGAGAAAGTCCTCAAACTCTTCCGGTCTAGTCTCTCTTAATTCCTCATTAGAAGGAATCAGACATATGTCACAAAAGTCAGTGAATGGTATCTTGTCGCTTTCAGCATATAAATTAAACTACACCCCAGGAGGGTTATTCCTACTCAGGAAATTAAAACTTTGCACAAAGGGATTTGCGAGGATGTGATACTGGTCACACTTATCTGCGAGGAGTTGGTCAACCTAGCATTGTAAATAAATTGAGAAAATTCTTGATAGAAATCGGCTTCCTTCATAAAGGGAATATGTGGCCATTGGCATGGCCGCACTTCTTCCTTCCTCGGAATGTGTAGGTCACTATCAGATAACTCCCCAATAACTCCCTTAGCATTCTTCTTGGATGAGTACTTCCTAAAGGAATTCATCTTATTTTCTACAAATAAAAATTCTGAGAAAATTTAGTCCACAATTTTTTTTAAATGAAATAAGATTGATAGCAACTACTCCTAGGGATGCATAGAGGCCATATCAAGCATTCAAAGTACTTAGAACTCTAAGAATTCAACATGCAAGCTCATCTACAACAGCACCAAGAGTAGCTAATTATTCTGAAACTAAAACACTAAATCAAAAACTAATTGGAGCAATGGAGGAGTTACATACCGAGAAGCAATCCCCTAAAACAGTTTTGGAAGTAGAGCTTTGATCAAAGAGATCGAAATCCACGGGTTCTTGAGTAAGAACACAAGGGAGAGAGCAATGGTGAATTTTTTTCAGGAGGTAGGAGATGACATGGGCTAAAGGGATAGGTGGGGGGCCTGCCAAGGGGCCACCCTCTATTAGGCCGTGCCAAGGGGGTCTAGCGCGCCCTGGTGGAGCGTGGCCACTTGGTGCCCCCCTCTGGTATTCAAAGTTCTCATCAGTTTCAATGATTTCATTCTCTCTAGCTCTAGCAATTTGTTCATCAAGAAATTCACCTAATGGCACAGTATCATCAAGCATGGTACTAGTATCATCATAAGCTTCATTCATAGCAGAAGTAGCATCATCAATATCAGGATTAATAACATGTGGTGGTGTTGCAAGTTTACTCATAACAGAAGGTGAATCAAGTGCAGAGTATGATGGCAGTTCCTTACCTCCCCTTGTCTTAGAGGGAAAAATCTTGGTCTTAGTATCCTTATTCTTAATAGTGATAAGTTGATATAAATCCCAAGTGACTCAACAAATACGGCTATGCTCCACGGCAATGATGCAATAAAAATGTCTTTAACCCACGAGTATAGGGGGTTGCAACAGTTTTCGAGGGTAGAGTATTCAACCCAAATTTATAGATTCGACACAAGGGGGGCCAAAGAACATTTGAGAGTATTAGCAGTTGAGTTGTCAATTCAACCACACCTGGAGATAAATATCTGTAGTAAGGTGATCAGTAGCACAGTAATATGATAGTTTGATAGCAGTGGTAACAGTAACAATAGCGGTAACAATAGCAGTAGTGATTTTGTAGCAAGTGTAACAGTAGCAGCAACAATAGTAACTTAGCAAGAACAATAAGTGGAAAGATCGTAGGCACTGGATCGATGTATTTGTTGGATGACATTCATCATATAATAGTCATAACCTAGGGCGACACAGAACTAGCTCCAGTTCATTAATGTAATGTAGGCATGTATTCCGTATATAGTCATATGTTCTTATGGAAAAGAACTTGCATGACATCTTTTGTCCTACCCTCCCGTGGCAGCGGGGTCCATAAGGAAGCTAAGGGATGTTAAGGCCCCCTTTTAATATAGAACCGGAACAAAGCATCAACACTTAGTGAATACATGAACTCCTCAAACTACGGTCATCACGGTGAAGTATCTCAAATATTGTCACTATGGGGTTGACAGATCATAACACATAATAGGTGCATATGACTAGGCAAGATCGGATCAAGAACATAGATATAATGATGATAACATAAGCGGTTCAGATCTGAAATCATGGCACTCAGGCTCTAGTGACAAGCATTAAGCATGGCAAAGTCATAACAACATCAATCTTAGAACATAGTGGATACTAGGGATCAAGCCCTAACAAAACTAACTCGATTACATGATGAATCTCATCCAACTCCTCACCGTCCAGCAAGCCTACGAATGAATTACTCACTCCCCATGGGGAGCATTATGGAATTGGCGATGGAGAAGGGTTGATGATGACAAAGACCGAAGATTCCCCTCTCCAGAGCCCCAAACAGACTCCAGATCTGGCCTACCGATGAAGAGCAGGAGGTGGCGGCGGCTCTGTATCGTGAAATGAGGTAAAACTTCTCTCTGATTTTTCAGGAGAATTGTGAATTTATAGCATTGTTATTAGGATCAGGGGACCCACGAGGTGTCCACCCTCCACCAGGTCATGCCAGGGGGGCCTAGCGCGCCCTGGTGGAGGGTGGGGACCCTGGGCACCTCTCAGGTGGCTTCTGCCTCTATAATTCCTCATATATTCCAAAATAAACCTCAAAAAAATTCGTTCCATTCCTAGAAATTTTATTTTTGCACAAAAATAACACCATGGTAGTTTTGCTAAAAATAGCGTCAATCCGGGTTAGTTTCATTCAAATCATGCAAATCAGAGTCGAAAACAAGAGCAATAGTCTTAGGAAAAGTAGATACATTGGAGACATATCACGCGTTGATAAACCTTAGGTCATGCACTTGAGAGAAATTTGATATTATCCTACAAAACTCTTTGCTTGGAGGCCCAACAAAGTAGACAAGAATAAAGTTGCCTAGTGGACATCAAGCTCTTTTGTTGCGCCATTGACGGGGAGGTGAGTGCTTAAAGGTATATCTTTAGATCTTGCAGTTGAATCTTTTAGTTTCTTGTTTTATCACTAGTTTGGTTTATAAAAATAAAACTATAAAAAAATGGAAACGATGTTTCCACAAATTCTTTGTCTTTATAATGCCTTCTTGAAAATGATGGATCAGAAAATTGTGCCAAGGTGTTAGAAGGAGAATTCAATAAAATGTTTGGCATGAAATCCTTGAATGATAAGCATGATTGCAATGTTGTTAGTATGCTTTCTATGAATAGCCATGATACTAACGATGATTCCACTATTCATGATAAAATGTTTCTTATAAGCATGCTAATTTTTGTGGAGTGCATAAACTTTGTGAAGACATGCCATTTAGGAATGATAGATTTTGTAAGAAGCATAAACATGATAAAACCAATGGTTTGCTTAAAGTGATAGATGATTTTGCTATAAAATTAAGCTCTCTTCATCCCATTACTTGCGAGCTTTGTAATAAAGTTGGTCATCTTATTTTCCAATGCATGTTTTTTAATGATCGAATCGTTTCCAAATATTGTGATAACTTGATCGCCCTTGAACTTTATAATGAACTTTGTCTATTTTTTGGGAGTGAATAATTGTCACATAAAAAATAGCTGGTTTGATATATTCATTACCACTAAGCACACTGAAAATTATCTACAAGAAATCTATGTGTTTTGTGTGGTAAATTGCAATGAGAATGCTTATATCGCTAGTTATAGAAAGAAAGGAAAAAACAATAGAGTATAAAAGGAATAATATGGTAGGGTAAAGGTCTCTAATGACCCTGTTGTTTTTCGTAATGAATCACATAGAAAGGAGGAGCTTCCATCGAACCAATCTCTTCAATAAGAAGCTCAGAAAAATTAATTAAACCCACACATAATGTGGTGCAGAAGAAAAAGAAAAGACAGAAAAGTAGAGGTAGAAATGTATCTCCCCCCAATAATGTTGCTCCTATCATCTTTGAGAATGAATCAAAAATTATTGTGAAAGATGATACACTTGAGGATGATTTTGTGATGCTATTACTTGTCATGATAACTATGGTTGCTAAGATAATGATACTCCATATAATATGGTGATAATAATTGTTATACTATTAGTGCCATTCATACTATTAATGATAAGAGAGACATGCAAAACCACAAGCTTTAGGATGCTATGTTTGATGAGAATGACATGTTTAAGAATATATTTGCAGCAAATTATACTTATCCTAAGCCTGGGTATGCTATGTTTGATGAAGATGATCTTTTTAGTTCCCCCACTTTTAAGTATCATTTTTTATGATGATAGCATGCCTCGTATCAATGATTATTGCAATAGTAATGAAAGTGGGTTTGGAAGAGTGACAACTTTAGGTGATTATTATCCCACTACTTTGAAGGGTGTTGAATCTTATTATAACGATAAAAGTGGATTTGGAGAGGTCATGGTATTATCTAACAATGATTCCACTATCTTGGAAGAGGTTTCAATTGATTATGATGAGAAAATTTTGCTACTTATGATGATTATTATCATGATACCTATGTTATAAAAAGTAGTGATGATTGTTATTATATAACTTGTCATAATTATGAATACCCTTTTACTTAATGTCACTCTTTTAATGTGGAAACAATTTACAGTATTCAAGTTTAATACGATACTTCCACCATTATGAATGAGAATAAATTTGCTTATGTGGAGAGTAACAAAATATATGTGCTTGTGGATCATTAAAAGAATACTTTATGTGAAAATTATATTGTTGAATTTGTTCATGATGCTACTTAAAATTATTATGAGAGAGGAATATGCCTATGTATATTTCAACAATATCAAGTTTCCTCTCTTTGTGTTGACAATTATGAAGTTATGCTTATTTTGCCTTCCTATGATAGTTGATTCTTGATACAATAAATTGTTTGCTTACAAAATCTCTATGCATGGAAAGTGGGTTAGGCTTAAATGTGTTTACTATATGCTTCATGATGCTCCTTTTGTGTTTCAGTTTTTTACTTTTATGTAGTGTCATTGAAATCAGCATGCTTAACTAAAAGGCTTTTAAAAAATGCGCTTGTTGGAGACAACCCAACACTTATCATTTCTTTTTTGTGTGTTCACATGATTAAGCTACTTTATTAATCATTTTCTGTGCCTTTTTATTTCAATAATGTGCCAAGTAAAGCCTTTGAGATAGTGTGGATATTTGTTGATTTGATTCTGTGCAAAAACATAAACTTTTGCGCCTAGTATATGAATTCTCTGATTTTACCGGAGCGTGAAAATATTCTATTTTGCATGCATAGTTTGCTAGTTTTAGTGTTTCCATAGCTTATATTGAGTGATATAAATTATGAGAAGGATATAATAAACTATACATTATGTGAGAACAACTACAAATCTTGTATTGACAGTACCTAAGTGAATGATCTATTTTTATTACACTAACCCATCTCATAAGTCCCGTTAAGTTTTGTGTGATTGAAGTTTTCAAGTTTTGGGTGAGATACCGGTATGAGGAGAATAAGAAGAGGCAAGACCCTACGCCTGGTAATGCCCAAGGAATCCCAAGGTAATATTCAAGCAAGCTTCAAGCGTCTAAGCTTGGGGATGCCCCGAAAGGCACCCTCTCTTTCATCTTCAACACTATCGGTACACCTCACACGGAGCTAGATTTTTATTCGTGACATAATATGTGTTTTGCTTGGAGCATCATTTCCATTTTTTCCTACAATACAATTGTCGTTAAAGAGAGAAAAATATTGGAGTGATGGAAAATGGATGCTGGTAATTCTCCCTTGTGCGACCCCTCTATCTTCGCCAAAGCAAAGATTAACTAAAAATGACGCGTACTCAGATTTCGTGGGTTCATCGAAGGAACCCTCAAATGGAAGTTTGCACGCATCTCTACACATTTATAATGGCATGGTAAAGGAATGATCATATAGGTTAAACGAAACTCTAGACTCACAAGGACTTTTTTTGAATTTCTTTGTGAAGGTTTTCATGAGTTCGAGGTGTCGGGAGCACTTATCTGCAATGAAGGAAGAAAGCCCTGTGTTGATGATAAATTGATAAAATTTCTCCTTAATACATGCACCTTCCATGAACTCGTCGCTAGGCCACAACCATGATTTGGTGGCGGCATCTCGCATCGAGCTTTAGCTTGGTTCAACATAAGACTATCGAACTAAGCTTCCACTTGACGAGGCTCTCGAGGATCTCCTCCTCAAATAACTCCTAAAGAATTGCAATTTTATTCCTATAAAATTCTGAAAAAATAGTCCACGAAGAATTTTGTCAATAAAACTCAGTAAATTGATAGCAACTACTCATAAAGATGCCTAGAGGCCATAACAAGCATGCAAACTATTTAGAACTCTAAGAATTCAACATGCAAGCTCACCTACAGTAGCACCAAGAGTATCTAATTATTCTAAAAATAAACCACTAAATTAAAACTAATTGGAGCAATGGGGGAGTCACACACCAAGAAGCAATCCCCCAAAACAGTTTCAGAAATGGAGCTTCGAGCAAAGAGATCGAAATCCATGGGTTTGAGAGCAAGAACACGAGAGAGAAAGCTATTGTGATTTTTTTCTCGATGTAGGAGATTACATGGTCTAAATAAGAAAGTAAAGGGACCCACATGGGGGCCACCACCCACCAGGGCATGCCTGGGGGTGCTGGCATGCCCTGTTGGGTGCTGAGTACCCCGTGCACTGTTAGGGAACGTCACATGGGAAACAAAAAAATTCCTACGCACACGTAGATCTATCCATGGTGATGAGCATCTACGAGAGGGAGAGGGGATCTACATACCCTTGTAGATCGCTAAGTGGGAAGCGTTAAGAAAAGCGGTTGGTGTAGTCGAACATCTTCACGTTCCAACTCGCCGAGCGTCCCGTGATCTCATCATGATCCGTCCCGCGATCCAATCACGATCCGTCCCGCGAACACATCACGATCCATCTCGCGAACTCATCACGATCCATCTCGCGATCTCATCACGATTCGTCTCGTGAACTCATCACGATCCATCCCGCGAACTCATCACGATCCGTCCCGCGATCTCATCACGATCTGTCTCATGAACTCATCACGATCTGTCCCGCGAACTCATCACGATCCGTCCCGCGAACTTATCACGTACCGTCTCGCGATCTTGAACACGGTCCTTCCGATCTAACGCCGAACGGACAACACCTCCGCGTTCAGCACACGTGCAGCTTGATGACGATCTCCAACATCTTGATCCAGCAAGAGGAAGTGGAGAGGAAGAAGAGTTCACCGGCAGCGTGACGGCGCTCCGGTGATGGTGGTGGAGCAATTCCGGCAGGGCTTCGCCTAAGCACTGTGGAAATCCGATCTAGAGGAGCACCGGTGGAACGGGTAGCACGTGGCTGTAAAATCTTGTGCAAAACACCCAATACCACCAGTATATATAAGAGGGAGGGAGGAGGAGGGCTGGCGCACAAGGCTGCCCTTGTGCAAGGAGGAGAGGAGGAATCCTCCTCCAATCCTAGTAGGACTAGGATTCCTCCTTTCCTACTTGGAATCTCTTTCCACCTTGTGTTTTTTTCTTTCTCTTTCAACTCCATCCGCATTGGCCTCTTAGAGGACTTCCACCAGCCCACTAAGGGCTGGTTTCCACCCTCCCACAGCCCATGTAGCCTCTTGGGTCGAAATACCTCTCCCGATGGTCCCCCGGTACACTACCGGCACTCCTAGTACACTACCGATGAGCCCGAAACTTTTTCGGCGACCAAAATAGGACTTCCTATATATGAATCTTTACCTCCAGACCATTTCGGAGCTCCTCGTGACGTCCGGGATCTCATCCGGGACTCCGAACAACCTTCAGTCACCACCATACATAACTCTATACTACCGAAACGTCACCAAACCTTAAGTGTGCAGACCCTGCGGGTTCGAGAACTATGTAGACATGACCAAGACACCTCTACGGCCAATAACCAATAGCGGGACCTGGATGACCATATTGGTTCCTACATATTCTACGAAGATCTTTATCGGTCGAACCTCTATGTCAAGGATTCGATTAATCCCGTATGATGTTCCCTTTGTTCTTCGGTATGTTACTTGCCCGAGATTCGATCATCGGCATCTCCATACCTAGTTCAACCTCATTACCGGCAAGTCTCTTTACTCGTTCCATAATACAAAATCCCGTGACTAACACTTAGTCACATTGCTTGCAAGGCTTGTTGTGATGTTGTATTACCGAGTGGGCCCTGAGATACCTCTCTGTCACACGGAGTAACAAATCCCAGTCTTGATCCATGCCAACTCAACAGACACCCTCGGAGATACCTGTAGAGTACCTTTATAGTCACCCAGTTACGTTGCAACATTTGATACACACAAGGCACTCCTTCGGTACCAGTGACTTGCATGATCTCATGGTCATAGGAACATATACTTGACATGCAGAAAACAGTAGCAATAAACTGACACGATCATATGCTACATTTGTAGTTTGGGGCTTTTCCATCACACCATTCTCCTAATGATGTGATCCCGTTATCTAAGTCTCCGATCAATACAATTATAGCATGGATAATAAACGATTTATCATGAACAAGGAAATATGATAATAACTAATTTATTATTGCCTCTAGGGCATATTTCCAACAGTCTCCCACTTGCACTAGAGTCAATAATCTAGTTTACATTACCATGTGATACGCATTGTTATGAATCTAACACCCAATGAGTTCTGGGGCTCAATCATGCTTTGCATGTGACAGAGGTCTTATAGTCAACGGGTCTACGACATTCAGATCTGTGTGTACTTTGCAAATTCTCTATGTCAATCCGTAAACACTGCTACCACACTCCACTTGGTACTATTCCAAATGGCTGCTCCACTATATGTATCCATATTGCTACTACGGGTCATCCGGATTGGTGTTAAAGCTTGCATCGACGTAACTCTTTACGACGAACTCTTTATCACCTCCATAATCGAGAAACATCTTCTTAGTCTTTTAGTTACTAAGGATAATCTTGACCGTTGTCCAGTGATCCATTCCTGGATCACTCTTGTACCCCTTGACGGACTCATGGCAAGGCACACACAGGTGCGGTACACAACATGGCATACTATACAGAGCCTATGGCTAAGGCATAGGGGACGACATTCGTCCTTTCTCTCTCTTTACCATTGTCAAGATTTGAGTCTCACTCAACTTCACACCTTACAAAGCAGGTGAGAACACTACTCTCTGACTAATCCATTTTGAACTCTTTCAAAATCTTGTCAAGGTATGTACTCATTGAAAGTCTTATCAAACATCTTGATCTATCTTTATAGATCTTGATGCTCAACAATTAGGTAGCTTTATCCAGGTCTTCCTTTGAAAAACTCTTTTCAAACAACCGTTTATGCTCTCCAAAAATTCTACATCATTTCCGAATAGCAATATGTCATCCACATATACTTATCAGAAACTCTATAGTGCTCCCACTCACTTTATTGCAAATACAAGTTTCTCGTAAACTTTGTATAGACTCAAAAACTTTGGTCACCTCATCAAAGTGCATATTCCAACTCCGAGATGCTTGCTTCAGTTCATAGAAGAATCACTGAAGCTTGCACACCTTTTAGCATCCTTAGGACTGACAAAACATTCTGGTTGTATCACATACAACCTTTCCTCAAGTAAACCGTTAAGGAAACGATGTTTTGATATCCATCTGCCAGATTTCATAATTGAAAAATGCAGCAACTGCTAACATAATTCCAACAGACTTTAGCATCGCTACGAGTGAGAAAGTCTCATCGCAGTCAACTCCTTGAACTTGTCGTAAACTTCTTTGCAACAAGTCGAGCTTTACAAACGGTGACATTTACCATGCGCGTCTGTCTTCATTTTAAACATCCATTTTGTACTCAACGACCTACCGTCCAACGAGCAAGTCTACCAAAGTCTACACTTGGTTTTCATACATGGATCCTTTCTCGGATTTCATGGCCTCTAACCATTTGTCGGAATCCGGGCCCATCATCGCTCCTCCACAGCTCGTAGGTTCATCGTTGTCCAACAACTTGACCTCTAAGACAGGGTTGCCGCACCACTCAGGAGCAGTACACGTCCTTCTTGACCTACTAGGTTTGATAGTAACTTGATCCGAAGCTTCATGATCATCATCATTAACTTCCTCTTCAACTAATGTAGGCTTCATAGAAACAACTTCCTGCGCTGCGCTACTCTCTGGTTGAAATAGAGGTTCAATAACCTCGTCAAGTTCTATCCTCCTCCCACTCAATTCTTTCAAGAGAAACTTTCTCTCGAGAAAGGACCCAGTTTTAGCAACAAACATTTTATGCTTGGATCTGAGATAGAAGGTTCACCCAACTGTTCTTAGGGTATTCTATGAAGATGCATTTGTCCTCTTTGGGTTCGAGCTCATTAGGTGAAAACATTTTCCACCCAAGCATCGCAGCCCCAAATGTTAAGAAATGACAGCTTAGGTTTCTATCAAACCATAATTCACACGGTGTCATCTCAACGGATTTAGATGGTGCCCTATTTAAAGTGAATGTAGTTGTCTCTAATGCATAACCCCAAAATTATAGTAACAAAACGATAAGAGACGTCATAGCATGCACCATATCCAATAGAGCACGACTATGACGTTCGGACACACCATCACACTATGGTGTTCCAGGTGGCATGAGTTGTGAAACAATTCTCACATTGTCTAAAGTTGTATGCCAAACTCGTAACTCAGATATTCACCTCCACGATCATATCGCAAACATTTTTATCTTCTTGTCACGATGATCTTAAAACTTCACTCTGAATTTGCTTGAACCTTTCAAACGATTCAGACTTGTGTTTCATTAAGTAAATATACACTATATCTACTCAAATCATCAGTGAAGGTAAGAAAATAACGATATCCACCGCACGCTACAAGACTCGTTGGATTGCATACATCACCATATATCATTTCCAATAAATCACTTGCCCGCTTGATCAAAACAGAAAACGGGGTCCTTAGTCATCTTGACCAAGAGGCATGGTTCGCATGTCTCAACCGATTCGAAATCGAATGAGTCCAAAGATCCATCAGCATGGAGTTTCTTCATGCGCTTTATACCAATATGACATTTAGCGGTAGTGGCACGAGTATGTGGTACTATCATTATTAACTTTGTATCTTTTTGGCATCAATGTTATGAACATGTGTAGTACTATGATCAAGTTTCAACAAACCATTCTTACTGGGTGCATGACCATTGAAGGTATTATTCATGTAAATAGAATAACCATTATTCTCTAACTTAAATGAATAACCGTTTTACAATGAACATGATCTAATCACGTTCATGCTCAACGCAAAAACACCAAATAACATTTATTTAGGTTCGTCACTAATCTCGAAGGTAGAGAGAGCGTGCGATGTTGATCACATCAACCTTGGAAACATTTCCAACACACATTGTCACCTCACACTTAGCTAGTATCCATTTATTTCGTAGCTTTTACTTCGAGTTACTAACATTTAGCAACCGAACTGGTATCCAATACCCAGGTGCTACTAGGAGTACTAGCAAGGTACACATCAATAACACGTATATCAAATATATTTCTGTCGACTTTGCCAGCCTTCTTATCTACCAAGTATCTAGGGTTGTTCCGCTTCAGCGACCGTTCTCCTCATAATCGAAGCACTTAGTCTCGGGTTTGGGTTAGACTTTGGGTTGCTTCACTGGAGCTGCAACTGACCTGCTATCCATGAATTTTCCCTCCTTGCTCTTGCCCTTCTCGAAACTAGTGGTTTTGACTAACCATCAACACTTTGACGCTCCTTCTCGATTTCTACCTTTGCGGTGTCAAACATCGCGAATAGCTCAGGGATCATTATTTCTATCCCTGGCGTTTTATAGTTCATCACCAAGTTCTAGTAGCGTTAGTGACAGTGACTTGGAGAACTATATCAATCACTATCTTATCTGGAAGATCAACTCCCACTCGATTCAAGCGATTGTAGCACTCAGACAATCTAAGCACATGCTCAACGATTGAGCTATTCTCTTTCATCTTACAAGCAAAGATTCTTGTTGGAGATCTCATATCTCGCAACACGGGCACGAGCCTGAGATCCTAATTTCAGTTCTTAGAACATCTCATATGTTCCATGACATTGAAAATGTTTTGGAGCCTCAATTCTAAGCTGTAATGCATGACGCACTAAACTATCAAGTAGTTATCAGAACGTGCCTGTCAGATGTTCACAACATCTACAAACAACGCTAGAGGGGTTGGCGCACCAAGCGGTGCATTAAGGGCATAAGCCTTCTGTGCAGCAATGAGGACAATCCTCAGATCACGGAGCCAGTCCGCAATATTGCTACCATCATCTTTCAACTCTATTTCTCTAGGAACATATAAAATTCAAGGGAGCTACAGTGTGAGCTAGTAATCTACAACATAGTTTTGCAAAGACACTAGTGACTATGTTCATGATAATGAGTTCAATTAATCATATTACTTAAGAATTCCCACTCAAATTGACATCCCTCCGGTAATCCGAGTGATACATGATCCAAATTCACTAACTCAAGTCCGATCATCATGTGAGTTGAGGTGGTTAAAATGGTGAACATCATCATGTTGATCATATCTACTATATGACTCATGTTCGACCTTTCGATCTCTTGTGTTCCGAGGCCATGTCTGTACATGCTAGGCTCGTCAAGTTTAACCCGAGTGTTCTGCATGTGCAACACTGGCTTGCACCCGTTGTATGTGAACGTAGAGTCTATCACACCCGATCATCACGTGGTGTCTCAACACGACGAACTTTCGCAACGGTGCACACTCGGGGAGAACATAATTCATCTTGAAATTTAAGTGAGGGATCACCTTATAATGCTACCGTCATCCTAAGCAAAACAAGGTGCATAAAAGGATTAACATCACATGCAAATCATAAGTGCCATGATATGGCCATGAACTTGTGCTTTTGATCTCCATCATGAAAGCACCGGCATGATATCCATCATCATCGGCATGACACCATGATCTCCATCATCTTGATCTCCATCATCTTGATCTCCATCACCGTGTCGCCATCGAGGTTGTCGCGCCCACCATGCTTCTACTACTATTGCTACCGTTTAGCGATAAAGTAAAGCATTACATAGCGCTTAATGATTGACACGCAGGTCATACAATAATTAAAGACAACCCTATGGCTCCTGCCAGTTGCCGTACTCATCGACATGCAAGTCGTGATAATCTATACATCACATGATCATCTCATACATCATATATATCACATCACGTATTTGGCCATATCACATCACAACATACCCTGCAAAAACATGTTAGACGTCCTCTAATTGTTGTTGCATGTTTTACGTGGCAAGAACAATTGTCATCTATGCAAAAACCACAACAGTGATACACTAGTTGCTTTTCAACCTTCTCAAGGACCGCCTTTGTCAAATCCGATCCAACTAAAGTGAGAGAAACTGACACCCGCAAGCCATCTATGCAACAAGTTGCGGTCGAGGGAACCGGTCTCTCGTAAGCATATGAGTAATGTTGGTCCAGGCCGCTTCATCTCACAATACCGCTGAACCAAAATCAGACCAAGGGAGGAAGCAATCTAAGCATCAACGCCCACAAACCTTTTGTGTTCTACTCGAGATCTCATCTACACATAGACCTAGCTCTGATACCACTGTTAGGGAACGTCGCATGGGAAACAAAAATTTTCCTACGCACATGCAGATCTATCCATGGTGATGAGCATCTACGAGAGGGAGAGTGGATCTACATACCCTTGTAGATCGCTAAGCAGGAAGCGTTAAGAAACGCGGTTGGTGTAGTCAAACATCTTCGCGATCCAAATCACCGAGCGTCCCGCGATCTCATCACGATCTGTCCCGCGATCCAATCACGATCCGTCCCGCGAACACATCACGATCCGCGCGAACTCATCACGATCCGTCCTGCGATCTCATCACGATCCATCCCGCGAACTCATCACGATCCGTCCCGCGATGTCATCACGATCTGTCTCGTGAACTCATCACGATCCGTCCCGCGAACTCATCACGATCCGTCCCGCGAACTTATCACAAACGTCTCGCGATCTTGATCACGATCCTTCCGATCTAGCGCCGAATGGACGACACCTCCGCGTTCAGCACACGTGCAGCTTGATGACGATATCCACCGTCTTGATCCAGAAAGAGGAAGTGGAGAGGAAGAAGAGTTCACCGGCAGCATGACGGCGCTCCGGTGATGGTGGTGGAGCAATTCCGGCAGGGCTTCGCCTAAGCACTACGGAAATCCGATCTAGAGGAGCACCGATGGAACGGGTAGCACGTGGCCGTAAAATCTTGTGCAAAACACCGAATACCACTAGTATATATAAGAGGGAGGGAGGAGGAGGGCTGGTGCACAAGGTTGCCCTTGTGCAAGGAGGAGAGGAGGAATCCTCCTCCAATCCTAGTAGGACTAGGATTCCTCCTTTCCTACTTGGAATCTCTTTCCACCTTGCGTTTTTTCTTTCTCTTTCAACTCCAGCCGCATGGGACTCTTAGAGGACTTACACCAACCCACTAAGGGCTGGTTTCCACCCTCCCATAGCCCATGTAGCCTATTGGGCCGAAATACCTCTCCCGATGGTCCCCCGATACACTACCGGCACTCCCGGTACACTATCGATGAGCCCGAAACTTTTCCGGCGACGAAAATAGGACTTCCTATATATGAATCTTTACCTCCGGAGCTCCTCGTGACGTCCGGGATCTCATCCGGGACTCCGAACAACCTTCAGTCACCACCATACATAACTCTATACTACCAAAACTTCACCAAACCTTAAGTGTGCAGACCCTGCGGGTTCGAGAACTATGTAGACATGACCGAGACACCTCTACGGCCAATAACCAATAGCGGGACCTGGATTACCATATTGGTTCCTACATATTCTACGAAGATCTTTATCGGTCGAACCTCTATGTCAAGGATTCAGTTAATCCCGTATGATGTTCCCTTTGTTCTTCGGTATGTTACTTGCCCGAGATTCGATCGTCGGCATCTCCATACCTAGTTCAACCTCATTACCGGCAAGTCTCTTTACTCGTTCCGTAATACAAAATCCCGTGACTAACACTTAGTCACATTGCTTGCAAGGCTTGTTATGATGTTGTATTACCGAGTGGGCCCTAAGATACCTCTCCGTCACACGGAGTAACAAATCCCAGTCTTGATCCATGCCAACTCAACAGACACCCTCGAAGATACCTGTAGACTACCTTTATAGTCACCAAGTTACGTTGCAACGTTTGATAAACACAAGGCACTCCTCCGGTGTCAATGAGTTGCATGATCTCATGGTCATAGGAACATATACTTGACATGCAGAAAACAGTAGCAATAAACTGACACGATCATATGCCACGTTTGTAGTTTGGGTCTTGTCCATCACACCATTCTCCTAACGATGTGATCCTGTTATCAAATGACATCTCATGTCCATGGCTAGGAAACCTTAACCATCTTTGATCAACGAGCTAGTCCATTAGAGGCATACTAGGGACATGGTTTTGTCTATGTATCCACACATGCATCTAAGTCTCCGATCAATACAATTATAGCATGGATAATAAACGATTTATCATGAACAAGGAAATACGATAATAACTAATTTATTATTGCCTCTAGGGCATATTTCCAACATGCACTCCCCTCCGGTGTTATTTGTAGCAAAAATTCATAAATAATCGGGGGGAAATCGTGTTAAATTTTCAGGGCATTCTAAGAATTTTTATTTTTGGGTCATTTTTTATTGCACGGAGAAAACAGAAAACAAGATAAACATGGCATTTTATTTTATTCTACTAACTAAAAAAGAAAACTAAAAGGGAATACAGAGAGTTGTGTCTACTCAATTCATCAACTTCATACCTCTCGAAAACGATTCATTAATAAGGTTGATCAAGTCTTATTAACAACCACTTCCGATTAGCATGAAACCGAAGAACTTTCGTAAAACACTAGGTTACCTCAATGGGGATAGGCATATACCCAACCATGATAATATCATATTTCCTTTTGACAGTAGGTAGAGGTAATTGAAAACTTCCAATAGTGAGTGTCAGAGAATTTTCAATAACATTAACACCATTCACTTGGAATTGCTTCTTCGAAAAGTGCACCGTATGCTCATTACCAGTAATGTGAAAAGTGACTTTGCTTTTATTGGAATCTATAACAGCCCCTACGGTATTCAAAAAGGGTCTACCAAGGATAATCGACATGTTGTCGCCCTCGGACATCTCAAGAATAACAAAGTCTGTTAAGATAATAACATTTGCAACAACAACGGGCACATCCTCACAAATACCAATATGTATGGCTATTGATTTGTCAGCCATTTGCAATGATATCTCAATGGGTGTGACTTTATTCAAATCAAGTCTTTTATATAAGGACAAAGGCATAACACTAACACCGGCTCCCAAATCACACAAAGCAGTTTTAACATAGTCTCTTTTGATGGAGCAAGGTATAGTTGGTATTCTAGGATCTCCAAGTTTTTTAGGTACTCCATCCTTAAAGGAATAATTAGCAAGCATGGTGGAGATTTCAGCTTCTGGTATCTTTCTTTTATTAGTGATGATGTCTTTCATGTACTTTGCATAAGGGGCCATTTTCAAAATATTAGTCAAAAGGGTATGCAAAAAGACTGGCCTAATCATTTTAGCAAAGCGCTCAAATTCTTCATCATCCTTTTTCTTAGATGGCTTAGGTGGAAATGGAATGGGTTTCTGAACCCATGGCTCTCTTTCCTTACCATGTTTCCTAGCCACAAAGTCTTTTTTATCATAACGTTTATTTTTAGATTGTGGGTTATCAAGAACTAGAGCAAGCTCTATTTCAACATCATTATCTGGCTCTACATCATTACTAGGTTGAGCATTAACATGAACATCATCATTATCATTTTCATTATCACTAGGTCGATGTTCATTACCAGACTGAGTTTCAGCATTGGAAATAGAGACATCATTACTATCAAGAGGTTTTTGTGTCCCAGGTTCACTAGAAGTATGCAAGGTCCTGTCATTTTTCTTTTTCTTTTTCTTCTTAGAAGGAGTAGGTGCATCAAGATTAATTCTCTGAGAGTCTTGTTCAATTCTTTTAGGATGACCCTCGAGATAAAGTGGTTCTTGGGTCATTCTACCTCCTCTAGTTACCACTCTAGCAACAAAATCATGCATATCACTATTCATTTCATCAAGCAATTCTTTTTTAGACTTAGCAACTTGTTCTAACTGAGTCTGAACCATAGACACATGCTTTCCTACACCTCTAATATCATTATTGATTCTAAATAGCAAGTCACTCAAGCGAGCAATCATGTCAGAATTGTATTTCAATTGTTTCAAAACATGGGCATTGAAATGATCTTGCTTCATAATATAGTTGTCGAACTCATATAAGCACTGACTAGGATGTTTATAGTAAGGGGTATCAGCTTCATCAAACTTTAATAAAGAATTTACCTCTACCACCCGTGGAGGTGGTGGTGTGCTGATCCCATGTATTTCTTCAATAGGTGGCAAATTCTTAACATCCTCACCTTTAATACCTTTTTCCTTCATAGATTTCTTTGCCTCTTGCATATCTTCATGACTGAGAAATAAGATACCCCTCTTCTTCGGAGTGGGTTTAGGCGGTGGTTCAGGAAGAGTCCAATCATCATAATTCTTCAATACATTATTGAATAATTCCTTAGCTTGTTCGACAGTTTGTTCCCTGAAAACACAACCAGCACAACTATCTAGGAAGTCCCTAGAAGCATTGGTTAGTCCATTATAGAAGATATCAAGTATTTAGTTTTTCTTAAGATGATGATCAGGCAAAGCATTAAACAATTGGAGAATCTTCCCCAAAGCTTGTGGGAGACTCTCTTCTTCAATTTGCACAAAGTTAAATATTGCCTGTAAGGCAGCTTGTTTCTTACGAGCAGGAAAATATTTTTCAGAGAAGTAGTAAATCATATCCTAGGCACTATGCACACAACCAGGAGCAAGATTATTGTACCATGTCTTAGCATCACCCTTTAATGAGAATGTAAAAAACTTAAGTATGTAATAGTAGCGAATCTTCTCATCTTGAGTAAAGAGGGTGGCTATATCATTCAGCCTAGTAAGGTGTGCCATTACAGTTTCAGTTTCATAGCCATGGAAAGGATCAGATTCAACCAAAGTAATTAACTCTGGGTCAATAGAGAACTCATAATCCTTATCGGTAACACAAATAGGTGAAGTAGAAAACTTAGGATCACATTTCATTCCAGCATTCAAAGTCTTTTCCTTATACTTGCATAGTAGTTTCTTAACATCATCTCTATCCTTACAAGCAAGAATCTCTCTAGCCATTTCTCCATCCAAAGTATAACCTTCAGGTATGTTAGGCATTTCAAATCTAGGAGAGCTAGGCCTATTAGTCGTTTCATGATCATAGGTTTCAAAGTTCTCATCAATTTCAATGATCATTCTCTCTAGCTCTAGCAATTTGTTCATTAAGAAATTCTCCTAATGGCACAGTACCATCAAGCATGGTACTAGTATCATCATAAGCATCATTCATAGCATAAAGTAGCATCATCAATATCAGGATTAATAGCATGTGTCAGTGTTTCAAACTTACTCATAACAGAAGGTGAATCAAGTGCAGAGCTAGACAGCAGTTCCTTACCTCCCCTCGTAGTAGAGGGAAAAATCTTGGTCTTAGCATCCTTTAGATTCTTCATAGTGATAAATTGATATAAATCCCAAGTGACTCAAAAAATATTGCTATGCTCCCAGGCAATGGCGCCAGAAAAAGGTCTTGATAACCCACAAGTATAGGGGATCGCAACAGTTTTCGAGGGTAAAGTATTCAACCCAAATTTATAGATTCGACACAAGGGGAGCCAAAGCATACTTGAGAGTATTAGCAGTTGAGTTGTCAATTCAACCACCCTGGAGATAAATATCTGTAGCAAAGTGATCAGTAGCACAGTAATATGATAGGTTTGATAGCGGTAGTGGTAACAATAGTAGCAATAGTTTTGTAGTAGTAGGAACAGCAGCAACAACAGTAGTAACTTAGCAAGAACAATAAGTGGAAAGATCGTAGGCACTAGATCAGTAACTCGTTGGATGATATTCATCATGTGACAGTCATAACCTAGGGCGATACAGAACTAGCTCCAGTTCATCAAAGTAATGTAGGCATGTATTCCGTAAATAGTCATACATGCTTATGGAAAAGAACTCGCATGACATCTTTTGTCCTACCCTCCTGTGGCAGCGGGGTCCATAAGGAAACTAAGGGATATTAAGGCTTACTTTTAATAGAGAACCGGAACAAAGCATTAACACATGGTGAATACATGAACTCCTCAAACTACGGTTATCACCGCGAAGTATCCCAAATATTGTCACTAGGGGGTTGACGGATCATAAAACGTAATATGTGCATATGAATAGGCAAGATCGGATCAAGAACATTGATATAGAGGTGATAACATAAACAGTTCAAATATGAAATCATGGCACTCGGCCCTAGTCACAAGCATTAGGCATAGCAAAGTCATAGCAACATCAATCTCAAAACATAGTGGATACTAGGTATCAAGCCCTAACAAAACGTGATAATTCTTCTCTCCTATTTTTCCTCCAAATTTAGGAATTTATAGTGGCAGAAATAGGTCAAGTGGGCCCCCAAGGTGCCCACCACCCACCAGGGCGTGCCGAGAGGGGGCTGCCGCACCCTGGCCCCCCTCTCCGGTGGTTTCTGGATCCAGTATTTTTTTATATTTTCCAAAATAAATCTCCTGAAAGTTTTGTTCCATTTCGAGAACTTTTATTTCTACACAAAAACAACACCATGACAATTCTACTAAAAACAGCGTCACTCTGAGTTAGTTCCCTTCAAATCATGCAAATTAGAGTCCAGAACAAGGGCAAAAGAGTGAGGAAAAGTAGATACGTTGGAGACGTATCACATATGCTTAGTAGTAGTTTCACATCGGGTTTATAAAGTAAAATCTATTGAAGTTTGTCAATCACAACATTGGTCATACAAGTGATTCATGAATGATTAGTATAAGGAAGAGAAACTTCACATACAAATATATTATCTTGGGCATCTTTTATGATTGTGAATACCCATTAATTATTTTTAAAATTGATCAAGTAGTTGATGTTGGACAAGGAAGACAATGTAATGGTTTATGTTTGGGTATATTTGCATAGGAGTTATATTGTTGTGGATCCTCCAACACGTGGTGCTTCTATATAATCCTTGGTAGCCAAAATTTCTATACTAAGCGGGAATACTGCTTATTTATCAAAAATTCTTGAACCAAGTTTCTTCCATGAGTGTCCCTGGTATCTACCTATATATGTTATTTCCCTACCATTCCAAGTAAATTTGCATCCGCCATCTCTAAAACCTTCAAATAATCATCTGTTTTGTGTGCCCGTACCGCTCACAGAGCAACGGCCCGGTCAGTATCTTCCATGCTAAGCGGTTTATTCTCATGATGGGTGTTTATTCACTTGTCATTGCATGAGAGAGGTTGGTAATTGGGATGTCCAATCCTATTAAACAAAAATAAAGAAAATATAATAAAACAAACTCCCGCTAGAAAGTTGATTGTTTTGAGGGCACCCGTGAATTAGGCTAGCCATGGCTTGTGTTTGTATGGTTGAGGGGGAGTAAACTTTTCATTTCCACATGGGAACCACAGATAATGTGTTTAGCATGGAAGATATTGAAATCCATTTGTCATGATATTGACTAGAAAAACACAATACTCAAAATGTATTCATCTTTGTTTTAAGCAATGAGCTCCGGCACACATGCAAATCCCTGCTTCCTTCTATGAAGGGACATTCTATTTACTTTCATGTTATTTACTTTTCATGTTGAGTCAACTTCTTATTCAACCTCAATCTATACTTGGCAAGTATCATGTGGTGGGGAAAGATCGAGACACATATATCCAGTTAAATATATTTGATCATGAATAATTATTGTTGACGATTACCTTTGTGATAAGTAAGTTGGGATGCGAAACATTAAGCCCCTATCTTTCTCTGTGTTCGATGGATGTTGTATGTTCTAAAAATATGCTTTGAGTACCATCAATCATAGAAGACTATATGATAATTTAGTATGTAGAGCAATTACTTAGACTTTTCTAAAAATAAGTTGAATTATAGTTGTTGTGACTAAGAACACGGGTTGTTATGTTTTAAAAGAATGCATTGCTTGAACCATAGTATGTGAATTGATTGCTACTTTATCATGATGAGTTTTATGAGAAATATTTGCTATTTATGATGTAGGAAAAATGATTGAAATTACCATTGATCAAACTTATACACTATGCTAGCATTCACACTTCAGAACTTATTTCTTTATCATTTACCTACTCGAGGACGAGTAAGAATTTAGCTTGGGGATGCTGGTATGACTCCAATGTATCGATAATTTATAAAGTATGCATGCCATATTCACCTATGTTTTACATGGTTTTTATGCACTTTTATATGATTTTAATGGACTGACCTATTGACCTAGTGTCCAGTGCCAGTTTCTGTTTTGGGCTATTTTTTGTTTCGTAGGAAATCAACACCAAACAAAGTCCAAATGCCATGAAATTTCACGATAACTTTTTATGGACCAGAAGAGACCCACGGACACTCAGAGATCGACTAGAGGGATGCCAGGGGAGTCACAAGCCTAGGGGTGCGCCCACCCCTAGGGCGTGCCCTCTTAGCTCGTGGGTCCCTCGGACTCCCCCTGGCGTGAAACCAATGCTAAAAGTTCCCTAAACAAGGAAACCCCCAGAAATAAAGCTAGAACTTCTGCGCCACCGCGCAAGCCTCTGTTTCGAAGTGATCTCATCCGGAGCCCTTTTTCGGCATCCTCTCGGAGGGAGAAATCATCTCCAGAGGCCATCTTCATTATCCATGCGGTCTTCATGGCGAGAAGGGAGCATTCCACCCTTGGGACTAAGGGAATATACCAATAGCTATATGTTTGATCTCTCCCCCCTCTCTCGCGCGTTCTTGATTTGGCACGATCTTGTTGTACCACGAGCTTTTTTAATATAGTTGCATCTTATCTTGTTCTTACCCTATATCGTTGTGATGAATTGAGTGTTCCCCTTTGACTTTTTGTTATTATCAGATTGAATATTTCAGATTTGAGAACACTTGATGTATGTCTTGCATGTGGATACCCATGGTGACAATGGGGTATTCTAGAGTCATTTGATGTATGTTTTGGTAATCAACTAATGGATTCCCAGGTGATAATGGGGTAATATAGGCACATTGGTTGATACATGTTTTCAACCTACTTTATCTGATAGAAACTTTGGGATACTCTTTGAAGTTCTTTGTGTTGGATTGAATACGATGAATCTAAAATTGTTTGATCCATGTCGAAAATTAACTCATAGATGCTTGTGGTGACATTTGAATGTCTAGGTTACATTAGAGTTAATTGATGTGTATCATATGGCGTTATTCTAGTACGAACTCTAGGGTTGTTTGTGACACTTATAGGGCCTGCTCAATAGGTTGATCGGAAAGGATAACTTTGAGATGATTTGCTACCTACAACAATTTCATCTTATGTTCTCCACTATTGATAAGAACTTTGGAGTAATTATTTGTCGCACATTGAGGGGCAGTTATATCATTCAATTAAGTTAACACTGTTTAGAGATTGCACCAGTGAAAGTATGAACCCTAGGCCTTGTTTCTAAGCATTGCAATACCGTTTGTGCTCACTTTTGTCACTTGCTACTAAGGTGGCTTGAGACTGCGTTGGTAGTTCCCCAAAGAGGAAGGGATGATGCAGCACAACGACGGTAAGTATTTCCCTTAGTTATGAAACCAAGGTATCAATCCGTAGAGGAAGATCACGCACCCACATAAACAACACTTGCACATAAACAACAAATACTTGAAACCCGACGCGAAAGAGAGGTTGTCACGCTCTCTACGGTAATAAGATAGGTTAGGTAATGATAGCCTTGGCAAATAGATCTCGCAAGAACAGAAAATAAAATAAGTAAACAAAAAGTGCAGCAAGGTATTTTTTTGGATTAATAGATCTGAAAAGAAAAGATGCAAATAGTAGATCGGAAAGCAATATGTTGGAAAAGTAGACCCGGGGGCCGTAGGTTTCACTAGTGGCTTCTCTCATGAGTATATCGCATGGTGGGTGAACAAATTACTGTTGGGCAATTGATAGAAGATCAAATAATCATGACGATATCCAGGCAATGATCATTATATAGGCATCACATCCAAGATAAGTAGACCAAAACAATTCTTCATCTACTTATATTACTCCACACATCGACCGTTATCCAGCATGCATCTGGTCTATTAAGTGTTGGGGAACGTTGCATGGGAAACAAAAAAATTCCTACGCACACGCAAGATCTATCCATGGTGATGAGCATTACGAGAGGGAGAGTGGATCTACATACCCTTGTAGATCGCTAAGTGGAAGCGTTAAGAAACGCGGTTGATGTAGTCGAACGTCTTCGCGATCCAAATCGCCGAGCGTCCCACGATCCCATCACGATCCATCTCGCGATCCAATCATGATCCGTCTCGCGATCCCATCACGATCCGTCTTGCTATCTTGATCACGGTCCTTCCAATCTAGCATCGAACGGACGACACCTCTGCGTTCAACACACGTACAGCTTGATGACGTCCTCGCCTTCTTGATCCAGCAAGAGCGGCAAAGTAGTAGATGAGTTCCGGCAGCATGACGACGTAGTGACGGTGTTGGTGAAGAACAATCTACGCAAGGCTTCACCAAGCACTATGGAAACTATGACGGAGGATAAACTAGAGGGACGGGGTTGACGGCACACGTCTTAGGGTTTCTTGATGTGTTCCAGGTGCTAGCCCCGCCCCTTTATTTATATGCTGAGCCCTGGGGCCAAAAGTTGGAGAAAAATCCTCCTCAAGGTCAGTTTGCCCGCAAGGCAAGAGTCCTCCTCGGACTCCAGGACCAGACGCCAGGGTCCTTGGCGTCTGGCTGCTGGCCTTCTCAAAACACCTTTTGCACCTTCCTAAAGCCTCATGGGCTTTACCCCTTGGCCCAAATAAAGTGTTCTTGTACCCCCGAACATTTCGGGAAACATCTGAAACTATTCCGGTGAATTCCGGAACTCTTCCGGAGACAAAACACTATTATCACATATATCAATCTTTACCTTCGGACTATTCCGGAGCTCCTCGTCATGTCCAGGATCTCATCCGGGACTCTGAAAAACTTTCGGTCACCAACATAATAACTCAACTATACTTATATCGTCATCAAACATTAAGTGTGTAGACCCTACGGATTCGAGAACTATGCAGACATGACTGAGACACCTCTACGGCCAATAACCAATAGCGGGACCTGGATGCCCATATTGGTTCCGACATATTCTACGAAGATCTTTATCGGTCGAACCTTTATGTCAAGGATTCAGTTAATCCCGTATAATGTTCCCTTTGTTCTTCGATATGTTACTTGCCCGAGATTCGATCGTCGGTATCTCTATACCTAGTTCAATCTCGTTACCATCAAGTCTCTTTACTCGTTCCGCAATACAAGATCATGTGGCTAACACATTAGTCACTTTTCTTGCAAGTCTTGTTGTGATGTTGTATTACCGAGTGGGCCCCGAGATACCTCTCCGTCACACGGAGTAACAAATCCCAGTCTTGATCCATGTCAGCCCAACAGACACCCTCGGAGATACCTGTAGAGCACCTTTATAGTCACCCAGTTACTTTGCGAAGTTTGATACACACAAGGTACTCCTCCGGTGTCAGTGAGTTGCATGGTCTCATGGTCATAGGAACAGATACTTGACATGCAGAAAACTGTAGCAATAAACTGATACAATCATATGCTACGTTTATAGTTTGGGTCTTGTCCATCACATCATTCTCCTAATGATGTGATCCCGTTATCAAATAACATCTCATGTTCATGCCTAGGAAACCTTAACCGTCTTTGATCAACGAGCTAGTCTACTAGAGGCATACTAGGGACACAGTGTTGTCTATGTACCCACACATGTATTTAGTTTCCAATCAATACAATTATAGCATGGATAATAAACGATTATCACGAACAAGGAAATATAATAATAACTAATTTATTATTGTCTCTAGGGCATATTTCCAATAGTCTCCCACTTGCACTAGAGTCAATAATCTAGTTCACATCACCATGTGATTTACATTGTTATGAATCTAACACCCAACGAGTTCTGGGGTTCGATCATGCTTTGCATGTGAGAGAGGTCTTTAGTCAACGGGTCTGCGACATTCAGATCCGTGTGTACTTTGCAAATCTCTATGTCATATTGTAGACACTGCTACCACACTCCACTTGGAGCTATTCCAAACGGCTGCTCCACTATACGTATCTGGACTGCTACTCAGAGTCATCCGGATTGGTGTTAAAGTTTGCATCAATGTAACCCTTTACGATGAACTCTTTATCACCTCCATAATCGAGAAATATTTCCTTAGTCCAATAGTTATTAAGGATAATTTTGACCGTTATCCAGTGATCCACTCCTGGATCACACTTGTACCCCTTGATAGACTCATGGCAAGGCACACACAGGTGCGGTACATAGCATGGCAGACTATATAGAGCCTATGGATAAAGCATAGGGGACGCCCTTCGTCCTTTCTCTTTCTTCTGCCGTGGTCGAGATTTGAGTCTCACTCAACTCCACACCTTACAAACCAGGCAAGAACTCCTTCTTTGACTGATCCCTTTTGAACTCTTTCAAAATCTTGTCTAGGTATGTACTCATTGAAAGCAAGCATCTTGATCTATCTCTATAGATCTTGATGCCCAATAATTAGGTATCTTCATCCAGGTCTTCCTTTGAAAAACCCTTTTCAAACAACCATTTATGCTTTCTAGAAATTCTACATCGTTTCCGATAAATAATATGTCAACCACATATACTTATCAGAAATTCTATAGTGCTCCCACTCACTTTATTGTAAATACAAGTTTCTCATAAACTTCGTATAGAATCAAAAACTTTGATCACCTCATCAAAACGTATATTCCAACTCCGAGATGCTCGCTCCAGCCCATAGAAGGATCACTGGAGCTTGCACACCTTTTAGCATCCTTAGGACTGACAAAATCTTCTGGTTGTATCTCATACAACCTTTCCTCAAGGAAGAAAACGATGTTTTGACATCCATCTGCCAGATTTCAAAATTGAAAACGCAACAACAGCTAACATAATTCCAACAGACTTTAGCAGCGCTACGAGTGAAAAAGTCTCATCGTAGTCAACTCCTTGAACTTGTCGTAAATTTCTTTGCGACAAGTCGAGCTTTATAAATGGTGACATTTACCATCAGCGTCTGTCTTCATCTTAGAGGTCCATTTGTACTCGACGACCTGCCGTTCAACGGGCAAGTATACCAAAGTCCATACTTGGTTTTCATACATGGATCCTTTCTCGGATTTCATGGCCTCTAGCCATTTGTTGGAATCCGGGACCATCATCGCTTCTTCATAGTTCGTAGGCTCATCGTTGTCTAACAACATGATTTCCAAGACATGATCATCGTACCACTCAAGTGAAGTACGTATCCTTGTCAACCTACGAGGTTCGATAGTAACTTGATCCAAAGCTTCATGATCATCATCATTAACTTCCTCTTTCAACTGACGTAGGCTCAACAGAAACATCTTTCTACGCTACGCTACTCTCTGGTTGAAACAAAGGTTCAACAACCTCATCAAGTTATATCTTCCTCCCACTCAATTCTTTTGAGAGAAACTCTTTCTCAAGAAAGGACCCATTTTCAGCAACAAACACTTTGCACTTGGATATGAGATAGAAGGTATACCCAACTGTTCTTAGGGTATTATATGAAGATGCACTTTTCCACTTTGGGTTCGAGCTTATCACACATAAGTGTCGCATTCCCAAACTCCGAGAAAAGACAACTTAGGTTTCTGCCAAACCATATGGTGTCATCTCAACGGATTTAGATGGTGCCCTATTTAAAGTGAATGTAGTTGTCTCTAATGCATAACCCCAAATCGATAGTGGTAAAACGATAAGAGACATCATAGTTTGCACCATATCCAATAGAGCATGACTATGACGTTCGGACACACCATCACACCATGGTGTCCCAGGTGGCATGAGTTGTGACACAACTTTCACATTGTCTAAAGTTGTACTTGTAACTCAGATATTCACATCCATGATCATATCGTAGACATTTTTATCTTCTTGTCACAATGATCTTAAACTTCACTCTGAATTTGTTTGAACTTTTCAAATGTTTCAGACTTGTGTTTCATTAAGTAAATATACTCATACATACTCAAATCATCAGTGAAGGTAAGAAAATAACGATATCCACTGCGTGCTACAACACTCATTGGACCACATACATCAACATGTATTATTTCCAATAAGTTATTATCCCGCTCCATCATATCGAAAACGGGGTCTTTAGTCATCTTGCCCATGAGGCATGGTCCGCATGTCTCAATCGATTCAAAATTGAATGAGTCCAAAGATCCATCAACATGGAGTTTCTTCATGCGCTTTACACCAATATGACATTTAGCAGTAGTGCCACAAGTATGTGGTATTATCATTATTAACTTTGTATCCTTTGGCATCTATGTTATGAACATGTGTATTACTACGATCAAGATTTAACAAACCACTCTCATTGGGTGTATGACCATTGAAGGTATTATTCATGTAAACAGAATAACCATTATTCTCTAACTTAAATGAATAACCGTATTGCAATAAACACGATATAATCATGTTCATGCTTAATGCAAACACCAAATAACATTTTATTTAGGTTCGTCAAATCCCGAAGGTAGAGAAAGCGTGCGATGTTGATCACATCAACCTTGGAAACATTTCCAACACACATCGTCACCTCACCCTTAGCTAGTCACCGTTTATTCCATAGCTTTTATTTCGAGTTACTAACATTTAGTAACTGAACCGGTATCCAATACCTAGGTGCTACTAGGAGTACTAGCAAGGTACACATCAATAACACGTATATCAAATATACTTCTGTTGACATTGTCAGCCTTCTTATCTACCAAGTATCTAGGATTGTTCCACTTCAGCGACCGCTCTCCTCATAATAGAAGCACTTAGTCTCGGGTTTGGGTTCAACCTTGGGTTGCTTCACTGGAGCAACAACTGACTTGCCATCCATGAAGTTTCCCTCCTTACCCTTTCCCTTTTCAAAACTAGTGGTTTTACTAACCATCAACACTTGATGCTCCTTCTTGATATCTACCTTCATGGTGTCAAACATCACGAATAGCTCAAGGATCATCATTTCCATCCCTGGCATGATTATAGTTCATCACCAAGTTCTAGTAGCTTAGTGACAGTGACTTGCAGAACTATATCAATCACTATCTTATCTGGAAGATCAACTCCCACTCGATTCAAGCGACTGTAGCACCCAGACAATCTGAGCACATGCTCAACGATTGAGCTATTCTCCTTCATCTTGCGGGCAAAGAATCTTGTTGGAGATCTCATATCTCACAACACGGGCACGAGCCTGAGATCCCAATTTCAGTCTTAGAACATCTCATATGTTCCGTGACATTCAAAACATTTTGGAGCCTCAATTCTAAGCCGTAATGCATGACGCATGGAACTATCAAGTAGTCATCGGAATGTGCATGTCATATGTTCACAACATCTACAGACGATGCTAGAGGGGGTGGCGCACCGTGCGGTGCATCAAGGACATAAGCCTTCTGTGCAGTAATGAGGACAATCCTCAGATCACGGACCCAGTCCGCAACATTGCTACCATCATCTTTCAACTCTATTTCTCTAGGAACATATAAAATTCAAGGGAGCTACAGTGTGAGCTAGTAATCTACAACATAATTTGCAAAGACACTACTGACTATGTTCATGATAATGAGTTCAATTAATCATATTACTTAATAACTCCCACTCAAATTGACATCCCTCTGGTCATTCGAGTGTCACATGATCCAAATCCACCAACTCAAGTCTGATCATCACGTGAGTTGAGGTGGTTTCAATGGTGAACATCATCATGTTGATCATATCTACTATATGACTCACGTTCGACCTTTCGGTCTCTTGTGTTCCGAGGCCATGTCTGTACATGCTAGGCTTGTCAAGTTTAACCCGAGTGTTCTGCACGTGCAACACTATCTTGCACCCGTTGTATGTGAACGTAGAGTCTATCACACCCGATCATCATGTGGTGTCTCGACATGACGAACTTTCGCAACGGTGCACACTCGGGGAGAACACAATTTATCTTGAAATTTAAGTGAGGGGTCACCTTATAGTGCTACCTCGTCCTAAGCAAAACAAGGTGCATAAAAGGATTAACATCACATGCAAATCATAAGTGACATGATATGGCCATGAACTTGTGCTTTTGATCTTCACCTTGAAAGCACCGGCATGATCTCCATCGTCACAGGCATGACACCATGATCTCCGTCATCTTGATCTCCATCAACGTGTCGCCATCGGGGTTGTCACGCACACCATGCTTCTACTACTATTGTGTAACGCCCCGGACACACCCGCCAGTAGTCGTTTACTCCTGGCGGGATCTAGACTGGCCTCATAGATCAATACTAGTCTTTTCTACGCACTTTGTCCTCACTCATGCGCACCCGGGACCAACTTCCCGGTTGGTCACCCATCCTAGAACTACTCCAATCCAAGCACACTTAACCTGAGAGTTCTGTTTGAATGGGCTCCCGAAAAAGAAGGAATTCCTTATTGATATGAGTAGTCTATCATCCCTAATAAGCCAGGCTATCACATATTGCTACCACTTAGCGATAAAGTAAAGCATTACATAGCGCTTAATGATTGACACGCAGGTCATACAATAATTAAAGACAACCCTATGGCTCCTTCCGGTTGTCGTACTCATCGACATGCAAGTCGTGATATTCTATACAATACATGATCATCTCATACATCACATATATCTCATCATGTAATTGGCCATATCACATCACAACATACCCTGCAAAAACAAGTTAGACGTCCTCTAATTGTTGTTGCAAGTTTTACGTGGCTGCTACGGGTATCTAGCAAGAACAATTCTCACCTACGCAAAAACCACAACGGTGATACATAAATCCCTATTCAACCTTCTCAAGGACCGCCTTTGTCGAATCCGATTCAACTAAAGTAGGAGAAACAGACACCCGCCACCCATCTTTGTGCAACAAAGTTACACGTCAGTCGATGGAACTGGTCTCTCGTAAGAGTATGAGTAAGGTTGGTCCGGGCCGCTTCATCCCACAATACCGCTGAACCAAAACATGAACAAGGGAGGAAGCAATCTAAGCATCAATGCCCACAAACTCCTTTGTGTTCTACTCGAGATCTCATCTACACATAGACCTAGCTCATGATGCCACTGTTTGGGAATGTTGCATGGGAAACAAAAAAAATCCTACACACACGCAAGATCTATCCATGGTGATGAGCATCTACGAGAGGGAGAGTGGATCTACATACCCTTGTAGATCGCTAAGCGGAAGCATTAAGAAATGCAGTTGATGTAGTCGAACGTCGATCCCATCACGACCCATCTCGCGATCCAATCACGATCCGTCCCGTGGTCCCATCACGATCCGTCTCGCGATCTTGATCACGGTACTTCCGATCTAGCGCCGAACGGACGGCACCTCCGCGCTCAACACACGTACAGCTTGATGACATCCTTGCCTTCTTGATCCAACAAGAGGGGCGAAGTAGTAGATGAGTTCCGACAGCACGACGACGTGGTTACGGTGTTTGTGAAGAACAATCTTCGCTGGGCTTCGCCAAGCACTACGGAAACTATGACGGAGGATAAACTAGAGGGATGGGGTTGCCGGCACACGGCTTAGGGTTTCTTGACGTGTTCCATGTGCTAGCCCGCCCCCTTTATTTATATGCTGAGCCCTGGGTCAAAACTTGGAGAAAAATCCTCCTCAAGGTCGGTTTGCCCGCAAGGCAAGAGTCCTCCTCGGACTCCAGGACCAGACGCCAAGGTCCTTGGCGTCTGGCCCCAGACGCCAGGGTCCCTGGAGTCTGGCCCCTAGCCTTCGCAAAACACCTTTTGCACCTTCCTAAAGCCTCATGGGCTTTACCCCTTGTCCCAAATAAAGTGTTCTTGTACCCCGAACATTTCGGGAAACATCTGAAACTATTCCGGTGAATTCCGGAACTCTTTCGGAGACAAAACACTATTATCCCATATATCAATATTTACCTTCGGACTATTCCAAAGCTCCTCGTCATGTCCGGGATCTCATCCGAGACTCCGAACAACTTTCGGTCACCAACATAATAACTCAACTATACTTATATCGTCACCAAACGTTAAGTGTGTAGATCCTGCGGGTTCGAGAACTATGCAGACATGACCGAGACACCTCTATGGTTAATAACCGATAGCGGGACCTGGATGCCCATATTGGTTCCTACATATTCTACGAAGATCTTTATCGGTCGAACCTCTATGTCAAGGATTCATTTAATCCCGTATAATGTTCCCTTTGTTCTTCGGTATGTTACTTGCCCAAGATTCAATCGTCGGTATCTCTATACCTAGTTCAATATCGTTACCAGCAAGTCTCTTTACTCGTTTCGTAATACAAGATCCTGTGGCTAACACATTAGTCACTTTGCTTGCAAGTCTTGTTGTGATGTTGTATTACCGAGTGGGCCCCGAGATACCTCTCCGTCACACGGAGTAACAAATCCCAGTCTTGATCCATGCCAACCCAACAGACACCTCAGAGATACCTGTAGAGCACCTTTATAGTCACCTAGTTACGTTGCGACGTTTGATACACACAAGGTACTCCTCCGATGTTAGTGAGTTGCATGATCTCATGGTCATAGGAACAGATACTTGACATGCATCATATGCTACATTTATAGTTTGGGTCTTGTCCATCACATCATTCTCCTAATGATGTGATCCCGTTATCAAATAACATCTCATGTTCATGGCTAGGAAACCTTAGCCGTCTTTGATCAATGAGCTAATCTACTAGAGGCATACTAGGGACACAGTGTTTTCTATGTACCCACACATGTATTTAGTTTCCAATCAATATAATTATAGCATGGATAATAAACGATTATCACGAACAAGGAAATATAATAATAACTAATTTATTATTGCCTCTAGGGCATATTTGCAACATTAAGTTCATGCGAAAACAGAGTAATGTAATAAGAACGGTGACATGATGTAGACAAGATCTATTCATGTAGGAATAGACCCCATCTTGTTATCCTTAATGGCAACGATACATACCTGTCTTGCTGCCCTTTCTGTCATTGGGAAAGAACACCGCAAGATCGAACCCATCACAAAGCACCTCTTCCCATGGTAATTTTTTTGATCTAGTTGGCCTAAATAAACCAAAGATTCGAAGAAGAAATACGAGGCTATAAGTAATCATGCAAATAAGAGATCAAAGAAGACTCAAATCATATTCATGGATAGAAACTGATCATGAACTCAAAATTCATCGGATCCCAACAAACACACCGCAAAAGTCATTACATCAAATAGATCCCCAAGAGACCATTGTATTAAGAAACATAGAGAGAGAGAGAGAGGAAGCCATTTAGCTACTGCCTATGGACACGTAGGTCTATGGTGGACTACTCACTCATCATCGGAGAGGCACCTATGGAGAATATGAACCCCTTTGTGATGGTGTTAGATTGGATCTCGAGGTTTTGGAACTTGCGACAGCTGGAATTATGTTTCGTCGACTCCCCTAGGCTTTTCTGGATATTTGGAAATTTATAGGCTCGATAGTCGGTTGAGGGGGTGCCCGAGGTGCCCACCCTCTACCAGGCTGCGCCAGGGGCCTCTCGCGTGCCCTAGTGGAGGGTGGCCACCCTGGGCCCCCTCTTCTGGTGATCTTCGGCCCACCTTCCTTCTTCTCGTCCATAAAAAATCCACAAAACCCCCTGCAGCGTTTGGGCTCTGTTTGGTACTGATTTTCTGCGAAGTAGAAAACAAGCAAAAACAACAACTAGCACTTTGGCACTATGTCAATAGGTTAGTCCCAAAAATTGATATAAAGTTACTATAAAATGATTGTAAAACATCCAAGATTGGTAATATAACAACATGGAACAAGCAAAAATTATAGATACGTTGGAGACATATCAGCATCCCCAAGCTTAATTCCTACTCGTCCTCGAGTAGGTAAATGATAAAAATAGAATTTTTGATGTGGAATGCTTCCTAACATGTTCATCACATGTTATTTTATTTGTAGCATGGACATTTGGACTTTTCATATGGTTCAAAGCAATAGTCTAGTATTGACATGAAAACTTTAATACTCAAGCATACCAACAAGCAACCATGTCTTTCAAAATATCAACGCTAAAGCAAGTTATCCCTAGCCCATCATGCTCAATCATTGATCCATTCACAATACACACTCAAATATTAGCTACACCTAATGATCAAGTACGATCATAGTGCCCCCTAGTTGGTGCTTTATAAGAGAAGATGGAGACTCAAATTGAAAAATAAAAATTGCATAAAGTAAATAGATAGGCCCTTCGTTGAGGGAAGTAGGGATTTGTAGAGGTGCCAGAGCTCAAATGTTTAAATTGATAGAGAAAAATATTTTGGGTGGCATGCCTTTCCTGTCAACAAAAACGATTGAGAGATTTCAATATCTTTCCACACTAGATGCATCATAGGCGGTTCCCAAATAGAAAATAAAGTTTATTCCTTTTCCCATCATCCTTTCACTTTCCATGGCTAGCCGAAACAATGGTTGCCTTCCATACCAACACTTTCCAAGGAATTTATTATTTGACAACATAAAGTAAATTTCTTTTCTTTTTCATTTTGGGACTGGGCATCCCTATTAACGCCATACTTTCATGCAATGAAAAGTGAATAAACACTCATCTTGAGAATAACACATCTAGCATGAACAAATATCGGTCACCCCCTACCGTTCCATGAGCTCTACGAGCACACAAAAAGGAAAATTTATTTTGAAAGTTGAGATATGGCACATACACATTTGCATGGAACAACATGGAAATACCGTATACCGTATAGGTAGGTATAGTGGACTCATATGGCAAAACTTGGTTTAAGGATTTTGGATGCACACATAGTATTTCTACTTAGTACAAGTGAAGGCTAGCAAGGGATTGAGAATCATCCAACCAAGAAACAAAAAAACACATAAGCAAGCATTAAGCATAACAAACACTGAATAATGCACCATAAGTAGGATATAATTTCGTAGCACAACTATTGACTTTCGTGCTTGCATAGGGAATCACAAACCTTAATACCAATATTCTTACTAAGCATAATTACTCATCAACATAACTCACATATCACTATTTTCATGTCTCAAAAACTATTAGAAAGAATCAAGTTTAATTTGTCCAATGATCTCCATGAAAGTTTTTATTATATCCCTCTTGAATGTCTATCACTTTGGGACTAGTTTCATATATTTCAATTGCTCTTGACAAGCTCACATGGATATAAGTGAAGAGTATGAGCATACAAGTTTAATCTCTCAAAGTAATATAAGTGAAGCATGAGAGGATTTCTTCAAACATGTAAAAGCACGCCATGCTAGAAAAGATATAAGTGAAGCACCAGAGCAATTCCTTTGCTCAAATAGATTTAAGTGAAGCATAAAGAGCAATTCTAACAAATCATAGAATACTTTGTCTCTCTCAAATAGGCGTGTCCAGCAAGGATACTAATGAAAATGCAAAAAGCAAAACAAGCAAAGATACAAGACGCTCCAAGCAAAACTCATGATATGTGACGATTGAAAATATAGTTCCAAGTAGTATACTGATGGTTGTTAGAAGAAAGAGAGGATGCCACTCGGGGCATCCCCAAGCTTATTTGCTTGTTACTATTTGGATATTACCTTGGGGTGCTGTAGCATCCCCAAGCTTTGGCTCTTCTAACTCCTTATTCCTTCATCCGTCGTGATCTCATCCAAAACTTGAAAACTTCAATCACACAAAACTTAACAAAAATCTTGTGAGATTCGTTAGTATAATAAAGCAAATCACCACTTTAGATACTGTTGTAAACCCATTCATATTTTATTATGAATTATACCTACTGTATTCTAACTTCACCATGACTTATACCTCCCGATACAAGCCATAGATTCATCAAAACAAGCACACAATGCAATGAAAACAGAATCTATTTCAGACAGGACAGTCTGTAGTAATCTGTACTATACCATACTTATGGAACTCTAAAAATTCTGAAAAATTAGGGGAACGTAAAGAATTTGTATATAAATACCGTGTTAAAATTTCAGCTCAATATCACGTTCGAGTAAAAAATGAAATTCGTGCACTGGGAACAAAGTTTCTGTTTCAGATTTAACATTGTTTCTACTCATCTTATTGATCATCCTAAAGGCATTACTTGGCACGAACATTAAATAAAACATAAAAAACACAATCATAAGAGAATTATAATTGTGCAAAACACTCAAAAATAGAAAGCAAAAGATAAAAATAATTTATTCATCTGGTCCTCCCAACAAGCGCTATTGTTTTACGTCCCTAGCTAGGCATAACACATAAATTCAAGTATTGTCATCCTTAGTTTGCACTCCATAGAAGGCCCTCATGATTAATTCATATGGTGGCTTAATTATTGTTATAGGAAAGTGTTCCATACCCTTTCTAAGGGAAAATTGAAACTTAATATTGCCTTCTTTCATATCAATCACAACACCTATAGTGCTTAGAAACGGTCTACCAAGTATGATATGACAAGACGAATTGCAATCAATATCAAGAACAATAAAATCAATGGGAAAATAATTCCTATTTGCAACGGCTGGTACTGTATTTCGTCGACTCCCCTAGGGTTTTCTAAATATTTAGGAATTTATAGGCTCAATAGTCGGTTGAAGGGTGCCCGAGATGCGCACCCTCTACCAGGCCGCGCCAGGGGCCTCTAGCGTGCCCTGGTGGAGGGTGGCCACCTTGGGCCCCCACTTTTGGTGATCTTTGGCCCATCTTCCTTCTTCTGGTCCATAAAAATTCCACAAAAATCCCCGCAACGTTTGGGCTCCGTTCGGTATTGATTTTCTGTGAAGTAAAAAACAAGCAAAAGCAACAACTGGCACTTTGGCACTATGTCAATAGGTTACTCCCAAAAAATGATATAAATTAACTATAAAATGTTTGTAAAACATCCAAGATTGATAATATAACAACATGGAACAAGCAAAAATTATAAATACGTTGGAGTCGTATCAGCTACCTTGCTGTTTTTTATTTATATTACAAAAACTTATATCTACTATCCATACTATACTTACATCATTATCTCTTCGTCCAACTAGTGCATCTATACAATTTGCCATTGTATTGAGTGTGTTGGGGACACAAGAGATTGCTTGTATTTGATTGCAGGGTTGTTTGAGCGAGACCACCTTCATTCTACACCTCCCGTGGATTGATAAATCTTAGATCATTAACTTGAGGAAAATTTGCTACTTTCATACAAAACTCTGCACTTGAAGGTTTAACGGAGTCTACAAGAATAAAGTTGCGTAGTAGACATCAACACTATTGTGAGAAAAGATCAAATGACGATAATTTTAAAACAAAAATGCCCTTTCTAAAGAAACTGCCATCTCGACCTGAAGAAACTGTCATCATCTTGCAACTAAACATGCCACCTGGCACATACACCAATGCCACTCTCCCTCGCGAACGTTCGCAGGTTAACAAGGTTCAAAGAAAAAATGAAAAAAACGACAAAACAAAAAATCTTGATGAAAACCCAGACCATAAAACCAGTGAAAGAGATAAAGGGTCGGCAACCCACTTGGATATAGCAACAAGAGGTGTGTGTGATCCCCGTACGAAATGGCTTCTATTTGGGGTGCTCCTATTTGGTACATACAGCGTGCCAAGAACAACGAACGTGCACCACCCGCTTCCCCCGCTCCCCTCATGGCCGACCCATGTGCGGGGGGGGGGGGGGAGGGGAAGCGGAAAGCACATTTTTTTGCTTATTTCTGTTTTAACTTTTCCCTTTTAAAAACTTGAGAAAAATGTTCGAAAAATAATAAATGCTCAAGGATTCAAAAAATATTCACCAAATTAAAAGAAAGTTCTTAAATTCAAGAAATATTCACGACTTCCAAAGAATGCACAATTTTTTAATTTTAACTATTTTTATATTTTGTTGAAAAACAAATCATGAGAATTTTCTAATAATGATGAACATTTTTTTGTATTTTATGAATAAATTTTTAATTCGATGAACAATTTTTGAACTTGATGAAAAAATTTGTATTTAAGATTTTTTTCAAAAAATGGATGAACAAAATTGTAATTCAATGAACATATTCTGAATTTAATTTTTTTTGAAAATCTATGAACAAATTTCGATTTTGATGAACATTTTTGTAATTCGATGAAGAAATTTTGAAATTTAATGTACATTTTTTAATTCTGCTGAACAAAATTTCAAAAACTGTTCACTATTTTTTTTTCATGAATTTGAAAGGTGTTTTCAAACTGAAAGCGAGATGTTTTTTTTCAATTTCATGAACATTGTTTTAATTTTATGAACAAATTTTGACTTTGATGAACATTTTTCAAATATGATTAACAAAACTTGAATTCAATGAACATTTTTCTAGGTTGATGATTTTTTTGGAATCAATGAACAAAAAATGTTCACGAATTTGAAAAGCATATTCGTAAAAAAGTAAAGATGGAAAAAACAGAAAATAAAAATAAAATAAAACAGAGACTAAAAAAATAAAAAATAAAAAGGAAAAGAAGGAAAACAAGAAAGAGAGAAAACGAGAAATGGGCCGGCCCATACGTACACCCCGGGACATACGCGCTATGTTGCATGTCAGCGACCTACGCGCTGTATAAGAGCCACCCTCTATTTGTCGCTTAGGCGAAGGCACCGGTGCACGCGGCGGAACGGAGCACCCCGCATGCCCACTCCCCGGCCCAGATGCTACTCCACTCTTCCGCTTGCCGCGGCAGTCTCCTGTTCCGCAGCGGGTTCCCCTTCCCGGCCACCACCACCCGCAGAAACCTAAGGGCGCTCACAACCGTAGCAGCTACTCCCAACATGTATCGCGGCGGGCGCGGCGGCGGCGGCGGCACCAACTCCCAGCGTGGTCGCGGGCGCGGGCGCGGCGGCGGAGGCAGAGGAGGCCGTGGCGGCGGCGGCGGGGGCCGTGGTGAGCAGAGATGGTGGGATCCGCAGTGGCGCGCCGAGCGGCTACGGCAGATGGCCGGAGAAGTGAGGGCTCTACTCCCGTGCGCATCGTCGTGGCTGGATGATGTTCTGTTTGTTTAGTTTGTATTTCGTGTGGTGGCTCGATGCTGTCATGCGTATCTTATACTTAATTCGGAGTATGTTCTTCTTTTGTACGAAGGCTTGGAATCATGTAGCTAACGTCCATCTAGGTCCGTAGATTGGTCCACTGGGTCATCGCTAATTTGCTGCCATGACAATCGAGTGAAAGCCTACAATTCTACATACTGCAATGGTCCCACATGGAGTTAGCTGGCCGATGTGTTACTTGTCAGAAGTTTGAACAATCACGAGTTAGACTACATACATCACATCTGCATTGCATCTCCTCTGATGTTTGTTCTGTACAAATGTGTTGTTAGTAACTGTTTCAACCATGTTAATTTCCATCCAAATGTTATGCACACAAGGTCTAGGCCCATACTGAATTGCTCAATTTCTTTAAATTATATAGTACATGTAGGATTTTCGCACTTGTTTAAGTTGATTCTTTAAGATCTACACTCTTGTGAATGCCTAATGTTTAGGTGGAAAAGGTCGATGAACATGAGTGGTGGAATAAGATTGGACAATTAAGGGAAGGATCTCAGCAGGAGTTAGTAGTCAAGAAGAATGTTGGACGTGATGGACAGAACACACTTGCAGATATTGCTCAGAGACACGGCCTTTACTTGTAAGGACGCCACACCTATTCTGTGCTTTATTTCTCTCATCTCCACCATCCTTAACTTCCATTTATAGATGCAGCATTCTTCCTGTCATCAGTTCACCGATGGTACCAAAATTAAGTAATTTATAACTAACTCTAATTGTTATGTCTCCTGTACACGAAGGACTATCTGAATTTCTCACGTTGATCATTTTATGCCTTTTGTGCTATACCTTTAGATCACACTAGAAATCTGATGAATTATAGTTTCTCTATTTTGTGTTTTAACCTGGGGAAGATAGCAATGCATACAACAAAGGGAAGACACTTGTTTTCAGCAAAGTGCCACTGCCTGATTACCGAGCAGATCTTGACGAGAGGCATGGATCATCACAAAACGAGGTGTTATGCAGTGTCTTTGTGATAGTGGACATCAACATATGTTTTTTTACTTACACTTGTATTTGAACTATGGACAGATTAAGATGTCCAATGAGACAGAGAGACGAGTGGAAAACCTTTTGTCCAGGGCACAATCAAATAACAATGCTTCTGCTAGCACATCCACTGTCTCAATGAGGCAATCTTTGCCCAGCACATCCACGTCAGTAGCTGAATCAACAACATATGTTGATAAACAGAAGCTAAGTTTTCAGCTTAGGGATATGCAGAGATCAAAAAAGGTAACCAGTGATTTTCTAGTGACTGACTCAAACCCCATCAATATCAAACATAGAGCCACCCTAAATTCTGAAGTCGCATCATCTACATTTTGTTTCAGATGATGCCAAGTGCTAGATCAATGCAGTCTTTCAGGGAAAAATTACCAGCATTCAAAGCGAGAGAGGAGTTTTTGAAAGCAGTAGCAGCTAATCAGGTACAGAGTAAGAACTATAAGATGTTTCCAAGTTTGATCTATATAGATGAATATATTCACATACATTATCAAAGATTCTCAGCCCTTAGCCCACTAGTGATATAAATACAATTGGCTACGTAGTTTGTAAGGATATCCATTTTGTTAGGGAAGACTTGAAGAGATCGGTTTAGTTAGGAAGGTAAAGATATGGTTTGCTAGGAGGATTTTGCATCAAGTTGAGTCTTCCCTATAAAAGGGACACTGTATACCTCATATGGGTTATACAATAAATTAGAATAAACCAGCAAAGATTCCCGCCGTCAACCTTCTCCCCCTTTCATCCCTGACACCATAGCCGACCAACCCTCGCTTCTCAGAGCTTTACCCTCAACCGTTTCACATTGACTAGGCTTAGCAAGGGTACCAATTCTAGCATCACGTGCAAGGCATTGGGATCGACTGTCCCTGGAAGATGTGGAGACCTGGAGGGCATTGTCAACAGCAAGCTCTCCGACCTCCCGTGACCCTATCCACCAACACTCGAGGTGAAAACCAATCCAAGCTGACAAATACGTTGGGCAAAGCTGTTTCGACCTCAAGGAAGGGCAGGCAAGACGAATGTGCGCGGAGCACAAGGGAAAGCAAACGCGCTGTCCCAACTGCTTGGCACCATCAAGATTATGCAGCAGACCTGTGTGGTGGATGAGTACAGTGAGCAATTTCTCACTTCCATATGCAG
This sequence comes from Hordeum marinum, assembly GCA_022496015.1. Classification (NCBI taxonomy): domain Eukaryota; kingdom Viridiplantae; phylum Streptophyta; class Magnoliopsida; order Poales; family Poaceae; genus Hordeum; species Hordeum marinum. The sequence goes on along the minus strand of CM039672.1, from coordinate 209,474,215 downwards.
GTGCTGAGGGCACTCCCAGTGGCACCAGGTGGATCTGGTTGGCCTCCACAAGCCACTCCAGACAGATGTATCGCTGAAATTTCTGACCATCTGGAGGATACCATAGTCCACTTCTGCGTCTATGGGCAGCAGCAAAGCCTGCACCTACAAGAAGCAGCAGTAGTGCAACCTGCAGCGGCGCGGGGCAAACTCCAGCAGCAGTAATGGAGTGCCTTCCAGAGGCAGCCATGCAATCAATCTCGATGGCAGTGATGCACACAACAGCTGTGGTGGCAGAGTTCTCTCGCAGTGGCCACACAGCCAGCAGTGGCGGTGGTACCCTTCCTAGCAGCAACAGCTGTCATGCAGCCACGAGAGCAAGATGTTTCTCCTCAAAGCAATGGCTCCTCTGCCCAAGCCAGTGATGATGCTTCTGCTTCCAGCGACATTCCTCCATAGTGTAGCAGCAGTGTCGCAGCTCTTTATGCTGGCAGCAAGTGATGAACCATTCCTTGCGCCCCTTCATCCAAACCCTAAGGCTCATTGGAATTCCTTGTTGGGCTTGAGCTTCTACTTCGACCAAAGGGGCAGACCACACAACTCCTATGCAGGTCAACACAATGAACAGCAGCAAGCAGGCCTGTCAGGACCCGATTTGGAATCGACAAGATCAGAGGAATTTGGCAGAGGATTTGAGCGGAATTTAGCTAGGGTTTCGGCCAAATCACGAGGGCCATCTTATCTATATAGTATCTATAGAGTATATTCGTTCTCCCTTGAGGCTACAAGCAAATGAATAAGTGATAAAACTCCAGCACACATTCCGGCTGGTTATAAGCAGAGTGCTTCGTTAGCGACAGCGAGTGAAACGCTACAGGTACATCCGACGGTGGCGACGCTGGCGTAGCTGAAGGAGCCACCCCAGCCGTTGGATAATTGAATCGGTATTTGCCCAGGATGTTAGGACACTTTAACTGAAGCTAGTGTCGACTGAATATCAGTCAGGCCTGACATTGCCCCCTTCTAAGGAACTGACGAGTCCTCGCGGCGTTCCTGGTTTGCCCGCCATTCTTGAGTTGTAGTTTTGAAGAATTCCGGAAATGTGTATTTGATGAAATCTGCATCTTCCCATGTCGCTTCATCAGGAGAGAGATTTTGCCACTGAATTTGCCATTGTACGACTGGAATATTGTGCCTTGGTATTTGTCTCACTTGCAACACTTTTTCTGGGCCAGTTTTAATGCTGCCGTCCAAGTTGACCATGGGGAGATTCGGGCTAGGAATTGCTTTGTGTCCAATGTGTTTCTTCAGCTGACTTACATGGAAAACTGGATGGATCTTCACATGTGAAGGAAATTGTAGCTTATAAGCTGATCTGCCCACTTTCTGAATGACTAAAAATGGACCATAGTATTTGTGTTGTAATTTCAGAGCTCCTCGAAAACCAAAAGCTGCTAGCCTGTATGGTGCCATTTTGAGATAGACCATATCCCCAATTTCAAAACTTCTTTCCACTCTTTTCAAATCAGCATATCTTTTCATTCTGTTTTGAGCCTTGTGTGAATTGTCCTTGAGTTGTTCCAGCATTTGCTGTTTAGCAGACAAGAAGGTGTGAGCTTCCTCATCATCAGGACCAGGGATAGCTAGTTCTGAGATCAATGGTGGTGCAAAACCATATAATGCCTGAAATGGTGACATTTGAATGGCAGTGTGATATGTAGTATTATACCAATATTCAGCTAAGGATATCCAAGAGCTCCATTTGGTGGGATGTGAGCTAGTCATGCACCTGAGATATGATTCAACACACTGATTAACCCTCTCTGTTTGTCCATCAGTCTGAGGATGATAGGTTGTGCTATACCTTAACTCACTTTTCCAAGCAGAGAAAATATCTTTCCACAATTTGCTGGTGAATATTCTGTCTATGTCTGCAATAATAAGCTGTGGTGGTCCATGTAATCTCAGGATGTTATCCACAAAGGCTTGAGCAACAGTTAGAACTGTGTATGGATGAGATAATGGTATAAAGTGGAATCTATCAACAACTTGGCCACATAAATGCATGCATGCAGCTTGGTTGTTTTGCTTTAGCCCCACTAGACGAAGGTGAAATCTATCAACAACTTGGGGGACTCCCTTGGGCTCCAAGCCTCCAACTGTGGCAACCACTGCTCGAGGATGAGGTGTTCAAAAGGGTTGGTGTAATGTCAGAGGCGTGCATTCAGCCCTTAGTCCATTAGTTATGCAGTTAGTAAGGATTCAGCTAGGAAAGAGAACCATTTAGTTAGGAAGATAAAGCTATGGTTTGTTAGGATAATCAGGATTCTGTTCCTAGGCCTCAAGTCCAGTATTCTCTATAAAAGGTACACCATATGGATTATCCAGTGAACGTGAGTAAACCAGCAAAGACTGATTAAGTGACAAGGTTTAGGGTGTAGCTCCGAGGAAAGAGGCTGATTGGCCAAGGTGATGGGTATGAGAGGGAGAGTAGGTTCGGGAGAAGATAAGGGCCAGTTCTTTTGGCAGCTTAAAAAATAAGCCACCTCCCTCATTCATTGTGGCTTCTGAATTAGTTATGGGATAACTAATTGAGAAGCCTCAAAAACTTTAGGTAGCGGCTTATTTTTTAAGCTGGGGAGAGGCAGCTTATTTTTTAAGCTGCCCAAAAGAACTGGCCCTTATCTTCTCCCGAACCGACTATCCCTCTCATCCCCATCACCTTGGCCAATCAGCCTCTTTCCTCGGAGCTATACCCTGAACCTTGTCACTTAATCAGTCTTTAGGGATGGTACCAATTGTAGCACGTGACATCCATATATTGAAATTGTGTTTTCCTGACACTCTGCTTTATATCCTTAGGGCGTGTTTGGGAGCCCTCCAGCTCCTCAACTCCTCGAGTCCAGGTCAGGAGCCAAGCCGAACGCTTCAAATCGTGGTTATGGAGTCGAGAAGCTAGCTAACTATGTAGTGTATTTTACGTGGAGTTGAGGAGCTAGCAATTCCCAGCTCCTAGGAATTGAAGAAGCGGGAGTTCATCCAAATTACAGGAGCCTGCCACCGCGAAGTGAGCCAGAGCGTACCGGTTTGAGCTTCTAATCCCATGACCGCACGACCGACCAATCCCACCGTAAAGAAAAACGAACCAGCAGCGAATTGGGCTACGGGCCTGCTACAAATTTTGAGTTGAATGGGCCACATTGGAATAATTTCATGGGCTTCAGACTGACTCCAGGTACGAGCGAGAAGCCGTGTCTCCGAACGTTTCGCTTGATCCCCACTCGCTCAGGAGAAGCTGGCGACAAGAACCTGGCAATGGAGTTGAGGCGTTGGTGCCCGCGGAGGGCTAACGAACAGGCCCTTAGTAGCCAGTAAAATTTGTTGCTAGTTTTTTGAATGATTTGGCGCAGTTAAATTAACTTGAATCTCATGGTCAAGTCTGAGAGTTAAGGTTGCATTGTCATTTTTTTATTCATCTTTGCTATCTGGTGATATTCATTACTATATTCGTAGTACGGCCTATACAGTCGGGCTCTATAGTTGATCTTATTAGTATGGCCATTTAATTTATTTTCTTACTTAATTTACTATTTCAGGTTTTGGTCATATCTGGTGAGACAGGTTGTGGTAAAACAACACAACTTCCGCAGTTCATACTAGAAGAGGAGATAGATAACCTTCGTGGTGCTGATTGCAGCATAATATGTACTCAACCCCGCCGTATATCTGCCATATCGGTTGCAGCACGTGTAGGATCCGAGAGAGGTGAAGAGCTTGGTGAGACTGTTGGATACCAGATTCGCCTTGAATCAAAACGTTCCACACAAACACGACTGCTCTTCTGCACGACAGGAGTCTTGCTTAGAAAACTGGTATGACTGACAGATAGATTTGCATATGCATGAGTGACTTACCGCACCACGTCATTTTTGCATTGTTTGTTTTGTCGATTTTCTTACTGTGAATTGTATATATCGCCTTGTTCTTTGTTTGTTGTCCATTATTGCTTTCTGCATATCTTAGAACTTTTGGTTTGATAGTAGCTTGATTTATGCATTTGGTTGTAGCTGTATAATCTTTCTCCAGGTTTGTTCAGATACTCTAAGGAAATTAAGCTTCATTATATATGCAACAGTACAAAGCCTATGGCTATGATGATCTGAATTTGTTGTGCAGTTGCATGTTCAGCACTCCGTCTGTTTCACTATAACTGTCACTGGCCTTGGCAGCCTAGTTTTAAAAACTGTACCGGACCAGCGATCTGACCAGAAAAAACCGAGTGGCGCCTTGACCGGTTCAGTCTGCTTAAAAGACCGTTTTACCCATAAAAACAGTAATACAACTACTGGTTAATGAGTTGTCACACGAAGGAATCAAATGCAAGACCCTTGCCCCACCTTCCCGTGAGTGTTTGGACTTCGGAGGTCCACCACCAACTTGGCTGCATTGCTTTGACTAAGCTAGCCAGTATAACTTCTATTACCCACTCCCTCTATTTCGCTATATCTGTCCTCAGCCCACCATGTGCACATCCCAAGGATGCTCTAAATCTGGAAGAACTTAATACAAGATTTAACTAACACACTACAACCAATCAGCAATTCTGGAAGCAATTAAATAGGGGCAGAAGTGCAAATATTGCAAGAACTGCGCTCTTGATCCCCTCAATAGAAACGGAGACTTCCCCGAGGCCAAAATCAGAGTAAGAGTAGCTCACGGAGTCAAATTTTCTATAAACTTGAAAATCAACGAGCTATAATATTTCCTTTTGCCTTTATCAAACTGGCTGTGCCGGTGGTTAGACCTGCGAACCGGTAGCTTCAGCGGTCCGATTTTTTAAACTACGCTGGCGAGTCTCTGTTTCATAATATCTGTCCATTGGGGAAACTAATAGTGTAATTCATGGTCTCTACTATCTATCCTTACTTTAATGCTTTGAAGGATGTTTAGTGGTTGTAGCACGACGTTCTGATTCTAGTGTATGCCATTTTTAATTAACTTTATCTTGGATTTACTTTTTCCTTGATCTGGGTGCATGGTGGGTGGTGGTGTGATGAAAGATATTGTGAAACTGAGTATTGGAAAGTGAATACTTCTTGACTAAAGTAGATTACACTGGCAATGGACACTTCTCAATTTTGACACAAGCAGAACACAATAGTTTTTTCTTTTGAGATGTGAAAGAATTGAGGTTTTGTTGTTCATATTATTTCATCCCCATTGCACATGATCCTGGTTCCTTTAAGAAGATGTATCCAAAACTAGTCAATACTGTGTGATTTCTAGCACTCCAATGATCCAATCATATCACAGCTGTAGCTACTGTTAACATGTACACGTGTGACCTTAATTATGCAAAGATATTTTCGAGGAAACGCAAAGGGCCTTTGCGTTTCATTGCATTGAAAAGGTGGAGTTATTGCTGCAGGGGTCTTCATTTGCTATAGACTATAGTGCATCTTGAGATTTGGCAAATCGAATTGAATTGCTCTCTAATTTCCAAATGTTCAGTCATTTTGGTGTTATTGCACTTACATTCAATGCAAACACTATATGTTGCAGGTTCAGGAGCCAGACTTAGTTGGTGTAAGTCATTTACTAGTTGACGAAATTCATGAACGTGGCATGAATGAAGATTTTCTCATCATCATTTTACGCGACCTTCTGCCAAGGCGTCCCGACCTTCGCCTTGTATTGATGAGTGCAACAATAAATGCTGAACTATTTTCCAAATACTTTGGAGATGCCCCAATTATGCATATTCCGGTACTGTAACCTTCCGTAAACAGTACCCATTGAAGTGATTTTTGTGCATCATACTTACATTGAGGTGTTGTGATCAGGGTTTCACTTTTCCTGTTGCCGAGTTATTTCTGGAAGATATTTTGGAAAAGACTCAATACAAAATCAAGTCTGAACGTGATAATTTTCAAGGAAATTCAAGAAAAAAGAGATTTGCTTCAGTTAAGAATGATCCATTGGCTGATGTTTTCGAGGTAAACTTGAGTTACTTTTCCAATCTTGCCCATTGTAGTTTCGTAGTTCAGTGTTGATGTCAGGGGATCAAAAGTTCTGAGATGGCCAATATTTAGATGATTTAGCTCTACTGTTGCTAATGCAGATAACTAATTTGTTAACACTAAACTGAAGTGTGGAAAACATATTGCAAAAAGTCAGACATGCTTGATTCCCTATCCTTTAAAACTAGGAGGGTCAATAGTTTTGTTTGCTCATTTTTTTTCCAGGATGTCGACATTAATAAGGAATACGGAAACTACAGCATTACAACAAGGCAGTCCCTTGAAGCTTGGTCTGTCACTGAACTGGATTTGAGCCTTGTATGTATTCTGAGATCTGAACTGGTTATTTTCATGTGCATTTGTTTGATTGCACTAGTAGATGGAACCTTGAAGTCCTTGGATATTGGGATAGTTAGTGGAGGAGATCCAGTTGCATGTATGTACGAGTGATTGCAATTTAGTGGAGATATATCAGCGCTGTTGCTAAAAATGACCAGCTAATTGCCCTTTGTTAATTATTCCATTAGGTATTAGCAGATCTAGTGGTCTTGGATCAGCTTCTTTGGTATAGGAATCGGAAGGGCTTATTCTTGTATTAACAGATGTATTGGATCAACTTCCAAAATCGATCAAGAAGGGAAAGGGCATAAGGAAACACATGGAATAATATAATATCGACTGTTAGACGCAAATACGTGCAGTTATGTGCTGATATGTATGATGCAAATACTGGAACTTCTCTGTCTGCAAACATGGTGGAAACTAGTCAGAACTCAGAAGTACTCTTAAGAATTTTGTTCACCCTTTGTAACTTTATAAGTTCACTCGAAATAAATTAGAAGAGACCAAAACAAGAAGCTTGTTGTGCATTGTAACATTTACTCGTTCCTTTTGTGACTATCAACATAGATTGAATGGGAACTTAATATTATATACATAGTTATGGACTTGATAAATCAAGAAATGCATCTAAACAATTTTCTCCCAGTTTTTTTCATGTGAATTTGCTACCACAAACCAAAAGTGATATATGATATCGCCTAGCTGTGTTATGCACTTGATATCTCCCTGAAAAGTAACCTGCATTTCATGACATCCTAATACCATGTAGTAACCTATCTCTGCTAATATTTATTACTTTATGTTGACATTTTTAGGTGGAAGGTACGATTGAGTATATCTGTCGTCATGAAGGAGAAGGTGCAATCCTTGTATTCCTTACTGGTTGGGACGAAATTTCAAAACTTTTGGACAAGATTAAAGGGAATAATCTGCTTGGCAATTCCAATAAATTCCTAGTTCTCCCACTGCATGGCTCTATGCCAACTGTTAATCAGCGTGAAATTTTTGACAGAGCACCAGCTAATATGAGGTAATTAGTCACCTAGGTGTATTATATAGAAACATTTGATCTGGATTATTTGCTATGGATATGATTTTGCTTTTACATATGGATATTGTGTTACAGACATACTTCTGTCTTCCTACCTGCATACCTTCTCACTTTCTCAGTGTCACGCCTCCACTATTATAAGTTACTGAAACATGCTCGGTTTCTTGCCCTTCTCGTTATCAGTGGCAGTGTATTTAATGCTAAAAGTATGTGTTAGCATTCGCACGTTGGTAAAATTATTGCCAGGAAGGAACTACTGAAAGTACAAAATTTTGGTGATGATTTTAGATATGCCATAGCAATTTCCACATTTTCCCTCTCAGTTTCCTTTTAAACTATCTGGTACCACTTAAGCTATTTTCTCTCTTACCCTCACATTTGACGTAGGTTTTATTATTATTATTGTGTGCTGTTAAATTACTATTTTATTTTATTTATTAATTAATGCAATTTGTTCTTTGTTATGTACTTGTGCAACAAGTTCTAAGTTCATTTGAGCATGTTGTCCTAAGTCCTAATGGTCAATGCCATTTTATTTGAACAATCTGAACTACTTTAACTGTTTATATCTACTACATATGTAATTTGCAGAAAAATTGTTCTGGCGACAAATATTGCAGAAAGCAGTATTACAATAGATGATGTTGTGTATGTAATTGATTGTGGTAAGGCGAAGGAGACAAGTTATGATGCCTTGAATAAGCTAGCGTGCCTTCTACCATCGTGGATATCAAAAGCCTCTGCTCATCAAGTACGTTACCATGGACCATGTTACCCACTTTTCTGGCAAAACTGAATATCCAATAACAGTTGTCGTTGATGACTTTCCTAATTTACAGAGGCGAGGCCGTGCAGGCCGCGTTCAGCCAGGTGTTTGCTATAGGTTGTACCCGAAAGTCATTCATGATGCCATGCCTCAGTTCCAGCTGCCTGAAATTCTTAGGACTCCTCTGCAAGAACTGTGCCTTACTATCAAAAGCTTACAGCTTGGAGCAGTTGCTTCTTTCTTAGCCAAGTCACTGCAACCCCCAGATCCGCTTTCTGTTAAGAATGCAATTGAGCTTCTGAAAACCATTGGAGCGCTGGATGATTTGGAGGAGCTCACTTATTTAGGTACAAAGTTGTACTGCCACCCTTCAATTGTATCATTTTTTAAGTTTTATTGTAAGTGTTTTTATTTACTTTTGCCCAATTTTGATTTATGCAGGACGGCATCTATGTACACTTCCACTGGATCCAAACATTGGAAAGATGCTGCTCATTGGATCCGTCTTCCAGTGCCTGGATCCTGCATTAACAATTGCTGCTGCTCTCGCTTATCGTAATCCATTTGTGCTCCCAATAGATAGAAAGGAAGAAGCAGATGCTGTCAAAAGATCATTTGCTGGTGACTCCTGCAGGTAAATGTTATAAGCTTATATCATATTGATATTTCGTGAGGAAGCATGTAGAAGTGTTTTTTGACAACCAAGATTACAGAAATTATGGTTTAGTTTGATGTTGTTTTGCCTGTTAAAAGAAAAGATATCTTCAGTATCATCAAGTGCTGCTTCATTTATGGTGCCTATGTAGCATTCCCTCTGTTTCACTATATCTGTCCCCAGCCTACCATGCGCACAAACCAAGGAACCACTAAATCTAAGGAGATTTTAATAGATGATAACCTTAAATAAGCAGTTTGTAAAGCAATTAAATAGGGGCACCGATGCAAAAAATGCAACAACTACACTCTTGATTTCCTCAACGGATATGTATGTTGAAAAGTGGCCTAGTCCAGGACATATAGTGAAACGGGGTGAGTATTAGTTACTGGTTGCTATATGCTAGAAAGCTTGACCCAAGAGGAGCCACAGGATATGGAATGATAGAACCAGGATAGGGAGTGCATAGTATCACTTGCCAATGATAGCATTGCCTGCAAAAAGTTTTACTCTGAAGTTGTTGAAGGCACACTGATAGTCCCTATGACCTCTTTTGCCAGTGATCACGTTGCCCTTCTTAAGGCATTTGAAGCATGGAAGGAAGCAAAACGCAGTGGAAGGGAGCGTTCTTTCTGTTGGGAAAATTTTCTGTCTCCTATGACCCTGAAGATGATGGATGACATGCGAAATCAATTTTTTGATCTACTTTCTGATATTGGGTTTGTTAGCAAGACAAGAGGAGTGAAGGTTTGTAACCCCAGATCTCTCTTACATTCCATAAGTAATTCTACAACCTATGTAGTTATCTATGTTTTTTCATTCCAGTGCACCATTTTTTCTACTTTTCAACTGAAGAGCTTCAGTTTCCATTACGATTACTTCCGTGCTAAAATTTCAGGCATATAACCATTATGGCAAGGATCTGGAGATGGTTTCTGCTGTTTTATGTGCTGGGCTTTACCCAAATGTCATACAGTGCAAAAGACGGGGCAAGAGGACAGCATTCTACACCAAAGATGTTGGAAAGGTGGACATTCACCCATCATCAGTCAATGCAGGAGTGCAGCAATTCCCATTGCCTTATCTGGTTTACAGCGAGAAGGTGAAAACTGCTAGCATTTATGTGAGGGACTCCACAAACATATCAGATTATGCTCTTCTACTTTTCGGCGGTTCCTTAAGCCCAAGTAACACCGGAGAAGGCATCGAGATGCTTGGGGGGTATCTTCACTTCTCTGCACCAAAGCGTATCATAGAGTTGATTCAGGTATGATCAACTTCTCAACAATAACTTGCTTCTTCAACCTTTTCTCTTCTATAAATATAGTGTTAAGTAAATTTGAGTGTTCGTTCAGCAACAAAGAGGTGACATGAAACTTTAGGTGCCGGTGCTTCTTTTAATGATAGTTTTGTGTTTGTGGTTGCTGCTTGATCTAGATTCCTTGTTATAAGAGCTGATTTCATATAACAGTAAGTAAGCTTGGATGTGGTTATCATAGTAGTTGGAATGACTGATATCTGGTTTTACTGCTGTACTGCAATCAAGATCATTTCAGTGAAAAAATAGCTTATTTTTCAGCTAAAATTTTCAGTTTACCCGATTAATGCTCTGGTTTGCTTTGGCTATCGATGGACAAATACCGGATATCTATGTAAATAATATTGTTGCATTATATCCATTTTTTTTCCTGTATTGAGAGATGTTTTTTTACTTGGCAGAGATTAAGAGGTGAATTGGACAAACTCCTTCAGAGAAAAATTGAGGAACCTGCACTTGACATCTTTTCCGAAGGGAAAGGGGTTGTGGCTGCGGCCATAGAACTGTTGCACAGTCAAAACATATACCACTAGAAGCTACATATACACGTTGCAGAAGGCAATTCCCCTACTAAATTAAACCCGTCCCAAGACTTTGTAATATTTGTATTCTTTAGTACCTTCTGCCTAGCCTATTTGACACTCTTGACACATTCTAATATGTTTGTGACACGAATGATCTCATAGAAGAATTTTTTTTTGCCTTTACTAAACGGTTGATAATTTACATAATGAACTTTTTTTTACATTCTATCATTAGTCTGTTAATTTTTCTATTATTTTTTGAGAGAAGTACATATTTCAATCCCGAACTTCTACTTTAATTTAATCTACAACCCTGAACTCCAAAACTGGTTTAAAATTTTCTCTCAAAACCATTTATTTTTGAGAAAAATCCTATCTAACACTGTTTTAAATTTTGACACAGAAAAACTTTGTCTTCGTCTAACACCAACTCTAAACTCGTCACCTTCTACAGTTGAAATGTGCAATTAGACATGTCCGTATTTTATAGTTGGATAGAATTGCCCTTGTTTGGGCAGTTTGTTATGTGGAATGGTCAAATGAAAGTTTTTTTTGTGAAAGATTACAAAGATGGGCTGTTTGTACATAATTTTTCATGTCCATAATCTATTTTTGTGATTGTCTCGGAGTGTGGTTTAGAAGATTTGGGTCTCGTTGGCGATCCTTTTGCTTAAGAGGTAATATTAGGGAAAGACTTGATTGTGGAGTTTGTAATGTGGAGAAATAAATTTCCACGTGATGCGGTGCAATGTTGGTCTTTAAATTCCTTAAAGGATTTATAAAGGAATTATTGACGTGATGTAGAAAATAGGTGTCTCAAAGAATCAAGGAGGGATGGATTTTCATGGTTCACTGTTTCAATGTGGTGATGTTGACAAAGCTGGCTTAATGTGGTGATGTTGACAAAGCTGGCTTGACGTCTTTTTGAGAACCCCGGCTCTTCATGTTCCACTGTTTTGAGAACTAAGTACTTTCTTGATGGTGATTTACCAAATTTAGAGGGAAAAAAAGATCTCCGCTTACTTGACAAAGTATTATGAAGGGTGTTAATACTCTTAAACATGGTTATAAATGACAAGTTGGGAATGGTCAGAATATTTATGTTTAGGATGACACTTGAATTTCAAATTGTTCTGATAGAAAAGTTATCATTTCTAAAGGGGACCATCTATTATCTAAGGTGGTAGTTTTTATTGACCGTATTTGTAATAATTGGATGAAGACCCGGTAGAACAAACATTGTGTCCAATTGATGCACAACGGATTTCTCAACACGACATGCCAGACTTTTCACTTGGAGTTACATGAAGAATTGGGTGTTTACAGTTCGGTCAACTTATTGCCTGGAATGAGATCATCAACAATGGAAAAAGCTGTGTTGTACTAATGAAACGGGAAAAAACCACTCCCTTCGTTCGTTTTTATAAGACGTTTCAAACAGCCTGCTCTGTATTGTTTTAGGCAGTGCCTGAATACCTAAAACGTCTTGTATAAACGAACAGAGGTAGTACAATTAATCCTGTTTGGTGTAAGATTTGGAAGATATTATGGTCGATAAAGGTTAATTCTTTTATTTAGCGTATGTTGCATGGCACCCTCCAGTGCCTTGTTACACTTGCTAATAGACATTTAAAAATCTTGCCTCAGTGTCCTTGTTATGTTGGTCCAAAAGATACAAACCACTTGTTGTTCCTTAGCAATAAACAAAAGATCTTTGGAGAAAACTAGGGATGGACGAAATTATTAGAAAAGCCCTAAGAAGTTGATCACGCTGGTGAGGTGCTGCTGGAGTTCTTACTTCTTTTGCCAGACTAGGATTTGTTTAATTTTTTTGAAAGATCCAGCATCGCTGGCATTCATTGATGATAGCAGGAAGCAATGAAAAACAACAAGGTGATGAAGGTCCTAAGACCAAAGATATGAAGATCAAAGAAAAAGAAAAACAACTGCCCCAAAGAGCTACAACACACCACTCCCTACAATCCATACTAGACAGCGCAGCTCGACTCCAACGATGCACGCCGAAGGAAAGTAGACAAGGTTGACGTCACGAAGGATCACCAAACGAACTACCAGTCCCGCGTCATCGTATACCACCGCCCCCACCCCCTCACCGTGGCTTCGACTTCGCAGCAACCGCCAGTCGAGGCACTCCCACGGACACGCCGGAGAAGAAGGCCGACTACCACGACCAAGACCACGCCTCTGACATTGGACACCGCCGTCATGGTTGCCACAAAAGCCACCGTGCACGTCCAGTCGTCGAAAGCACCAGCGGGATCGAGGCACTCCCACATGATTTGTATATTATCTTTCTTCGGAATGCTCATGAGATGATTGCCATTACCTCATGATTTTTATGATGGGTAAGGCGTAGACTGGTTCAAGATGCTTATCATCTTACTATGGGGATTCGTCTTCTAACGACAAACTATGTTGTTCTTTCCTCTCCAAATGCTACCATGAAAAGCGAGAGATAGATCCATCCCCTGTGGTTTTGTAAATTTAATGTTGACGCTTCTTTTGATCAAGACTTTCTTAGGATATGTTGCGGCGGTCTCGAGGGATGATAAAGAAAATTTAATTGTTAGGGGGGTCAAAAAATTAAATGGTGTGTGGACGTCTTGACAGCTGAAACTTCGACGCTCAATTTCGGTATTTCCCTTACGCAAATGATGAGACGCAACCAACTCATTATTTGGGGCTTATTAACACTGAAAAATGGAGGACGTTCTGCAGGTACGACACCAACAATTTTCGACGATTATTATCATATTGCTTGTGATTTTTCTATGTCTGGTTTTAAACTTTGTAATAGAGAAGCGAATAAGGTTGCTCATGAACCTTGATTGGCTAGATTTCTTTTGTCTTTTGATTGGTTTGAGTAGCCCCGAATAAAATTGTACTCATCCTTATAAACCATGTAACCATTATTTTTAATGAATAAAGTTTGTGTTTTTCAAAAAGAAAATACCAACAGGTCTTCATGAAAATATTAGGGACAAGTTACACGTCTTCATGTAATATTAATGACCTCGCTTTTACTTACCTATCGGCAGCTTTGGTACTCTTGCAAATTTACTGTTGACTATAAAGAGACGAAACCCTAGGTACATTCCAATCCTTCTTTGAGAAAAAAAAAAGGCTAGGTCAGTACAGTTTGTAACAGCAGCCAATTCCGAAATTTTGTTCTCAACAATCAAATAGTATCATCTTCTACCTCCCCAAACCAATTCCGAAAGCCACGACATAACGGCATATGGTCCAAACACAGCTAATATTTTCATGTAGCTTGTGATTCAGTTGCAGGAGGGGTCAAAGGGCACACGATGAATATTCCACCAAATCACATTTCATAGAAAAAAAACATTTTTATTTCAGCACATCAAACAACAGGCTGAACAATTCATGAAAAATACAATTCACTCGGCAAAACGAAGAATGATGATACAAACCATATCTTTAACAAATTATTCTGTGTACATGTAGACGGTTTGTTTATTTGTCGGTCATTATGCCAGAAAAGCCATTATTCATTTTTTTCCAAGTCCAAAGTAGAATCAGGCAATACAACAATATGTTACCCCATGAACATACATCCTCTTCGCAGAACCAGCCATCTCAAGATGCATTGCGGGTCAATCTTGACATCATATGTTCAGATCTCTGCATACGTGAAAAACAAAATTGTATGCTTAGAACTGCTTGCCAAATTCAAATAAGCCATTAGTGTGATAAACCATGATTTAAAACCTAGAACGATTATCATAATTAGTTTTAACTGCCTCAGCCCTCAATAACTATCTACTAATATCCATTGCTAGTCATATTTAATTAATGAATCACTTTTGGCAGGAACAAGCATCACTTAAAGCAGGTAAACACAGCATTATGTTCCAAAATTTGCCGTACAGAAGGCAGTTGCTTCAATATACCCATGAATACAAACTACCATCACATTGGCTTATCAGGAACAAATGAAACCTCCAAAAAAAATAACAAACCTGCTCAGTGTAAGGCAGATACTTCCCATCAAACGTGACCACCACACGTTCTTTTCCATCAGCCCCTTTAATCTTGTCAACTGAACAGTAGAAGTCTATAGCCGACATGCTGCAATTGAAAGGATTAAAAAAAAGGATTAAGACATGGCACGTTTATTGAAACTAATAAGAATCGAAACTTCCCAATTAAGATAGGACTGCATCAAGGGTCAGCTTTGAACCCTTATCTTTTTGCCTTGGTGATGGATGAGGTCACAAGGGATATACAAGGAGATATCCCATGGTGTATGCTCTTTGCGGACGATGTGGTGCTAGTCGATGAGAGCCGGACGGGGGTCAACAGGAAGTTGGAGTTATGGAAGCAAACCTTGGAATCGAAAGGTTTTAGACTTAGTAGGACTAAAATCGAGTACATGAGGTGCACTTTCAGTACTACTAGGAACGAGGAGGAGGAGGATGTTAGCCTTGATGGGCAAGTGGTGCCTCAGAAGGACACCTTTCGATATTTGGGGTCAATGTTGCAGAAGGATGGGGATATCGATGAAGATGTGAACCATCGAATCAAAGCCGGATGGATGAAGTGGTGCCAAGCTTCTGGCATTCTTTGTGACAAGAGGGTGCCACAAAAGCTAAAAGGCAAGTTCTATAGGACGGCAGTTCGACCCGCAATGTTGTATGGCGCTGAGTGTTGGCCGACTAAAAGGCGACATGTGCAACAGTTAGGTGTGGCGGAGATGCGCATATTGAGATGGATGTGTGGCCACAAGGAAGGACCGCATCCGGAATGATGATATACGAGATAGAGTTGGGGTAGCGCCAATTGAAGAGAAGCTTATCCAACATCGTCTGAGATGGTTTGGGCATATTCAGCGCAGGCCTCCAGAAGCCCCAGTGCACAGCGGACGGCTTAAGCATGCTGATTATGTCAAAAGAGGCCGGGGTAGACCTAACTTGACATGGGAAGAGTCCGTAAAGAGAGATCTGAAGGACTGGAGCATCACCAAAGAACTAGCCATGGACAGGGGTGTGTGGAAGCTTGCTATCCATGTGCCAGAACCATGAGTTGGTCGCGAGATCTTATGGGTTTCACCTCTAGCCTACCCCAACTTGTTTGGAACTAAAGGCTTTGTTGTTGTTGTATAGATCATCGAAACTACTGCACATCTGATACTTGAGTGTCCGATTTAGATACAATGGTAAATCCACTGGCTGTGCTGCACTTTATCATATCAATGGACAATGGATGGTTCGATCTTCAGTATCATACACAAATCGGATGTGCAGTGTCGTATGCATAGCATAGCATCACTCATAGACCACTGAACAAAGATATCCTGTGAAGAACAGCATCCTTGGAACTGAGAGATGCACACATTTGAGACAGCATGGAATACAACTGTTTTTTCACACACACAAATGACAGAATCTAAATCAACTCAAGTTCTAATGGATGTTCTAAGTTACAGGAGAACACAGCACAAATCAAAAAATGTGTTCTCCTGTATTAAGAAATGTCAAGTTTATAGATACGCAATAAAATAAAAAAAATGCAACAAAAGTGTGCATGGGTCCAATAAGCACAGCACAAATTCAACAAAACATAATTATGACTTTATCAGTAAACTTTTCCTATGTGCAGCAATGAGGAAGTGATGCAACTAAGTATAGGTCGGTCTCTTACATTCCATCACCAAAATCCTCATTGATGATTTCCTTGATGCTCTCTCCAAAATGCATAACAGCTTCATTCAACCTGTGTACATTAAAATATAACAAAGTTAGTAACTTACTTATTTAGTAAACGTTGTGGAATCTTAGCAACTTTCCCACCCTCGTCATGTCTTCGTTCAGCACAGGAGTAAATAATCTCCCATTTTCCACTGACAACGTAAACTATCACTTTGTTTTACAACATCATGCGCTACAGTTAGTGTTTGAAGTAGCTGGCAGTAATCCCACACCCCCTATACCGAGTTCGAGATGGAAATCAGAGACAACTACGAGGGCTTTGGGATAAGACTGTGCGGTCGGCACGACGTAGGCACAGGCACCTGTATATGGCGGGCTCGTGGACGATGTCCGGGTGGTAGGACCGGAAAGGCGGCCGCATCATGAGCTCCAGGAGCTCGTCGGTGAGCGCCGGGACGGCCGCCCGGAGCTTGGGCGCCATGTCGGGCTTGAGCTGCGCCTGGCGGCGCAGCAGCTGCGCGACGTAGACGTTGGTGAGCCCCGTCTCGGTCGCGATGTCCGAGAAGCTTTTCCCGGACTCCGCCTTCGCCGCCAACAGCCGAGGAACTACGGCCGCCGCGCTCGCGCTGCTCTCCTCCATGATTTGTCCGTCCGCCGGTTGCCTGTTCTGCCCGGGAGGTGCTCGACGAAATCGTGGGGCTGGGAAGGTGAGGCACGGCAGTGGATCTCTGACTGTACACTCGTGGTGGGTGAGTGTGGCCGCGAAACGACGGGGAATGTTTTCTCTTTGACGTTGATAAGAGCAAATCCAGACCAACGGAAGCCTGATTTGTCCATTTTTCGTCTATTTAGATTCATCGAGCTAATGTTGGTGTCCGATTTTTTAAATGGGTCGGCTAGTCCGTTTAACACAGACTCGGACGTAAATCGTGTTCATCTCGGTTCCACTTGTTAGCGCGGATAGAAAAAATACCCAAACAACGATGTTAAAACATAATTAAACATTAAAGTCCGGTCAAAGCCGGCCCAAGTCCATATAAAACTTAATTAAACACAAATAAAAAAATGCGACCGCCCTTGTCCGCATGTGGCGTCGGCCCTATGCATCGTCGTCCTCGTCGTCGTCGAGGGCGGTGAGGTCGATGAGCTCCGGCGCCGGCCCAGCCCAAGGGAACGCAGCCTCCCACGCGCGCGCAGCGTCCTGCCCCGGCAACACCGGCGGCGCAGGCTGACAGGCTCGCTCCTCCTCCCGCTCCCGACGCTCCGGCCCCCCTCCTCCGCCCACCTACGCTCAAGCTTCATCTGCTCCGCGGCCTCGGCTCCCTCCTCGCCAGTGCCAGCGACCTGTGGTGTAGCAGGTACTTCTGTTCGTGCTCCTCTGTGAACCTATACCAGATGGGAGGCGCGGAGACCCACTCCCGGAGCTGGCCTGTCCACTTGCAGCTCCTGGCGCTCCTCGACCTCAACCTTGGGCTCGCGGATCGTCAGAGCGGCCGGCCGAGCTGGAGGAGGAGGGGGCACGACGTAGTCGCCCACCGCGGACAGCGTGAGGGCTTCTTCAAGGCCTTTCCAGCGCGCCTCCTCCTCGCGCCTGCTCTCCTCAATGGCGTAGGTCGTTGCCTCCTCGAGGGCAGCCTCCTCCTCCTGCTCCTCTGGCTTCACTTGCGGGGGCGGTGGAGGGATGTCCGGATCGAACTGGGCGCCATGGAGGCGCTCCTGCTCGTGCTCGACGGCGAACCAAACCTCCCAGTTAGGGAAGTCAGCCGGGTACGTCGGATCGCACCGCTGCTCCGGGGTGAGGAGTTCGCGCCGCCGACGGACCTCCTCCACGTGCGTGCGCACAGACCACGGCACTGCTGGGATAGGGATGCGGTCGGGGTCCAGATGCCAACCATGTGGGAGGTTGGCATCTGGGTAGGGCAGAGCTTGCCTGTACTGCCAGTGCCACCGAGCTTGGTGGACTGGGATGTACAGGCGCTCCCGTGGTGGCGCAAAGCGGCGAGATGGCACCAGCGTCCTGGACGAGCTTGCGCGCGGGGGTGAGCTTGCCCTTCCCCTTGCTGAAGAAGCCCATGGCGGCCGCTAGCTGGAGGGCTGGCTAGGGTTTCGTGGTCGCCGCAGGGGGAGCAAGAGTGGCCAGATGTGTACGGGAGGGGAAGTGGATGAGGCCGGCCCCGCCGCACGCTTCGGATTAAAAAGGACGACCCACGGCCACCTTCCACCCACTGCCAGACGGGCCCCGTAGGTAGCTGGTCGCATTTAATACGACCGGGGGCAGATAGGCGGCCGACGAGTGGGGCCGAGGCGGACACGAGGGGGACGCACGGCGCGTCCGCGGCGACGCAAATTTGGCCAGAATTTAGGCCTGAAATGGGTCGGCGCGGACGCGATTTGGGATTGGATCGGCGCGTTAGGCGCATGTTTTCGGCTGCGGTGACCCAAACGGACGCGGGCGGACGAAATGGGTCTCCGCGTTGGAGTTGCTCTAACAGGCCAACCTAAACGGGCGGTGCTTTTGTCCGTTTTTTGTCTGTTCGGTCGATCGCTCGCTCAGTGTCCGCCTTGTTTGAGATTAGGATCGGTTGTGCGTCCAACGCGTCGCCCTTTTTCAACACATAGCACAAATTCGCATTGCTATAAACGCACACAAATTTTGCATTATTTCGCAGGCAAACATATAGTCCACAACCAAATATTATAGCATGATTTTAACCAAATAAATAACATAGTTTTACAAGCCGAATAAAAATAAAACAATCTCACATAGTTTTGCAAGTCGAATTAAAGAGATACATCTATTGGTTGTCAACATGAGCCCACATATGGTGAACCAAATTATTTTGCAATTGCATGTGAGTTTCCCAATCACGCATGTCGTGATGAAATTGGATGAACTGTTCAAATGTTGCCGCTCCTCCATGCTGAGGCACAACATTCTCACCCTGATACTAAAACCCTTGATCGTAGAGATGTTCCGGTCCCCATCTTCTACGATCATATTGTGCATGATCACACAAGCAGTCATTACCTCCCATAGTTTCTTCGTGCTTCAAGTTTTTGTAGGATATCGAATGATGCCCCATCGAGATTGCAAAACACCAAAGGCACGCTCGACATCTTTCCTAGCACTCTTTTGTTCTTGGGCAAATCTTTTCCTCTTCTCTCCGACAGGATTGGGGATTGTCTTCACAATAGTGGTCCATCGAGGATAGATACCATCACCCAGGTAGTATCCTTTTTCGTAGTTGTGGCCATTGATGGTAAAATTAACCGGTAGGTTGTTGCCTTCGGCAAGCCTAGCAAACACCGACGAGCGCTGAAGCACGTTCATATCATTGTGTGATCCGACCATGTCAAAGAAAGAGTGCCAGATCCAGGGATCTGGATCTTGAGATGTAACAGCCTCAAGTATGACAGTGCAAGCCCTGACATGGCCCTTATACTTCCTTTGCCAAGCAGAAGGGCGGTTCTTCCATTCCCATTGCATGCAGTCTATGCTGCCAAGCATCCCTGGAAAGCCCCTGCTGGCATTCATTGCTAACAAATGGATTGTATCTTTAGGAGTGGGCTCTCTCAAGTACTCAGGGCCAAACACAGCAATAACAACCTTGCAAAACTTATACAAGGAGTCTAGACAAGTAGACTCGCTCATACAGACGTACTCGTCAATAAGATCACCGGGCACTCCGTATGCAAGCATTCAGATGGCTGCATTGCATTTCTGATAAAAGGAGAAGCCAATATTTCCAACGGCATCCTCTTTGCATTTGAAATAGTTATCGTAGCCGACCACCCCCTCTCTAATAGGGTTGAAAACATGTCTACTCATACGAAAACATCGACGGATTTTCTGATGTTTGAACAACGAGTTTGTTGTGTCAAAGTAGTCTTTCCGAAGACGCAAATGCCCGCTCTCTCAGTTGTGATTCAATGCCGGAAGATGCCGCGGAATGGAGCCACGGAACAACGGCCGTTGGCTATTGATGTGGTGATGGACCAACACGATAGCCAAGATCTCCTCCTCCTCATCGAACGAGGAATCGTCGGAGTCGCAAAGAAAATGTGAAAGAAGAACTGGCCGGCGGAGTACATTTTCTTACCTTGGCAAACTGTCGAACAACCTGCGGGCGGCGATGAAGGATCCGGATGGCGAAGGGAGTCGAGCCGCCCTCAGGCCAGCTAGCTGCCCTGGCGGCGTCCGACGAGTGTGTCGGCGTTCGACTAGCGTGCCGGTGTCAAGACGAAGGAGCTGGCCGAGAGGCGGCGAGGCGGCTTCTTGGCCGCGGCCTCAACTGTGTCAGGGGAGTGGGGGCGGGAAGCTTTCGGTTCCCCGGCAGCAAGACGATGGGGAACCGGGGCGACATGTGAGGTGGCAGCGTTGCAGGTGACGACACAGACAACTGGCATAGGCATTAGAAAAATGGGCGACGGTGTCGGCGACGAAGGAGGAGGGTTTGTTATTGGAATGGGAGAGGATGACCAATGTGTCATCGACAAGCGAGCCAGGAGGGAGTAGGCAGGTGCGTGCATGCATCGTCTTGTGTCCACGTCGACGCAAATTCCGCTCAAAAATAGGTCGGGAATGGATCCTTAGGCGGACGAAAAGCGAACGCATGTCCATTTGGATCGACGCGTTGGGCTGACTTTTCTGTCCGCGCCGACCCAAACAGACGTGCGCGGACGAAATGGGTCGTCTTGTTGGAGTTGCTCTAACCATCGCACACGTGACAGGAAGTAATTTGGGCCAAACGTTTATTATCACAGATCGCATCACGTCAATGCATACATGCATAAATGACAAAATTGATGATTTTAACATAATTTTCTTGATTTTCAGTTTTTAAAATGGTTTATCTCTTAAATAAAAAGTTCGATCGGAAAATCTTTTTACCATTAAATTCATAGTGACGAGATCTTCGAATCTAGATTTCATATCAATATGTTTCAACGACACTCTTCTAAGGGTTAAAAGTTATCATGTCTATTACACATAAATTGTCATGATGTTTACACTGAAGTTACATGATATATTTCACCTACTTTTTCTTCTATGTTTAAAATAAATTTTGACGTGTTATAAAACAGGGAATTAAGAAACTCTTGCCATAATGAATTACTAAATGGGGAATTAAATAGAAATCATAAACTAAAATTATCATGATGAATTACGTAATTTTTTCATGATACATGAACGAAAATTTACCATGGTTCATACAAAAAATATTTTTCATGGTCAAAAACTAGAATTGCCATGGTAAAAAATATTAAAATTGCTATGATAGATAAACTAAATTTGCCATGGTGGATCACTAAAAATTGTCATGATCCACGAATTAGATTTGTCGTGGTTAATTACTAAAAATTGTCATGGTCAATTAATAAAATTCGCCATGAAAATTAGTTGAAAATATAAAGATATCTTTAAATCTAGAAGAAAAAAATAGTTAAAACATATCAAGGCAAATTTAGTGTAAATGTTATGGCAAATACAGTATAAACACCATGAAAACTTTTGACCAACAAAAAATCATCGAAACAAATCAATATGAGATCTATTTTTAAAGATCTCGTCGAGACGGATTTAACAACGAGAACAAAAGTTTAATTAAGAGACAAAACATTTTTAAGTCCAAAAACCAAAAAGATTCCGTTGATCTCATCTGTATGATGTCGCAAGATGGATGATAATGAAAGCGCTTGGACCATGTTACTTAATGCCACACGTGTGGGCGTTATTATTTAGGTTCTCTTTTACTCCCTCCACTTCCTTTATACTCCCTAAGTGACTCAACTTTGTAGTACTAACTTCGTACAAAGTTGAATCACTTAATTTGAGACAAAGGAAATATTTTTTATAAAATTCTACGATGTAAGGTGTATTTATTCTCATTTCTCGTAATTTTGTTTTTAGACCTTTAAAAAGACCCCCCCCCCATTGCATATATCTTTGCTAGTAGAGAAAAAAGGATAGTATCACTCTCTCGATCGCGTGTATCTCTTCCTTTCCTAACATAAATGATTTACTTTCTGCTAATCAAAGTCAAGGTTAATTTTATCCAAAATTGTCTATAATTATGTGTCTTGGTCAACATGCTGAAGATAATACATCTTACATAAAAAAGATGAAGGGAATACTAACTAGCAAAAAGATCTGTGCGTTGCAACGGGTTGACAAAACTACGCCGTTCAAATCAAGCTATTGAGAACATATAATGCATAACCACCTTGTTAATTCAAAAAATACTGAAGTGTATTTAGGGTGTTTTCAAAAAAACTTTATGGGCACAATTTTAAAAAATATGGAGATCAACATTAAACACTTCTGTACATAAATCTAGTATCAACAATTAAGCGTACATCATCGTATATTGATTGGTCATTATGCACGATAGAATGGGTTAAAAAAATCATGCATGATAGAAAATAGAATGACTATGTACCTACTGTAATATTTAGCATATGATAGCTAGTAGGAATCAACATCTGCTATGGTGCCAACAATATCTTTTGTGAGATCATTAAAGTATCATATCTACTCAAGTTAAATGGGATAGGAAACATATATGTAAGACATTTTCACATTAACCAATATAAAGAAGGTATTAATTAAGGTTGCATCATAAAATTTATTCTAGAAATGAGTAACATGCAAGATAATATCGTATTTTGAAATGTACACATTTTTCTGAGCAATTTTGGTATATAACATGACAGATTTGAAGTTAGGGTTTGAAAGATATAAATATTTTAAGAAGCATTTAAATTTACAGAAAAAAAAGTGAAAAAGAGGAAGGGACCAATCTGGGGTCAATCTCAGATCTCCTGGGTAGTGGAGTATGACTTATGACCAGTGGGATAGCTTGGTGGTTGTGTTAAATTAGGGGGTCGCAATTTATACAAATCAAATAAAAGGTTCATGTAGCGAATCAAACGTTTTTTTCATTTATGTGTGGCATAGTGGATAAGTTGTGTTAATTTTAGGGATAATTTTAATGATGGACGGGCAAAAACAATAACCCTTTATGAATAGGTATATGTATAGATTTATTTGATAGGAAAGTTTTTGCGCGGAGCTCGCCGAACAAGATGTCTTTTGGGCCATGCTTCATATAGTAATTAGGCAGGTCTTATGGCCTGGTTATTTTTAGCAAGGCAACCTTCTGACTCGCTGAAGCGTCTTGCTGTCGCTTGAGCGTAGCCCGGTCCAGTGCGCGGGAGGCCACTGCCTAATTTTTTTTCCATGTTATTTTATTTTATTTGTTTACCTTCGTTTATACTTTCAAATATTCTAGATAAATATAACACAAAAAACACATTACATAAACATTAAAGAAGTTAACTAGGCATTTAAAAGATGTTAAATGTACATAGAAAAAATATTTCTCATGTATACAACAACAACAACAACAACAACAACAAAGCCTTTAGTCCCAAACAAGTTGAGGTAGGCTAGAGGAGAAACCCATAAGATATCGCGACCAACTCATGGTTCTAGCACATGGATAACAAGCTTCCACGCACCCCTGTCCGTGGCTAGTTCTTTGGTGATGCTCCATCCTTTAGATCTCTCTTTATGAACTCTTTTCATGTCAAGTTCGGTCTACCCCGACCTCTTTTGACATTATCAGCATGCTTTAGCCGTCTGCTATGCACCGGGGCTTCTGGAGGCCTATGCTGAATATGCCCAAACAATCTTAGACGATGTTGGACAATCTTCTTTTCAATTGGTGCTACCCCAACTCTATCTCATATGTTATCATTTCAGATTCGGTCCTTCCTTGTGTGGTCACACATCCATCTCAACATACGCATCTCTACCACACCTAACCGTTGCACATGTCGCCTTTTAGTTGGCCAACACTCAGCGCCATATAACATTACGGGTCGAACCGCCGTCCTATAGAACTTGCCTTTTAGCTTTTGTGGCACCCGCTTTGTTGGGGAGCGTTGCATGGAAAACAAAAAAATTCCTACGCACACGCAAGATCTATCCATGGTGATGAGCATCTACGAGAGGGAGAGTGGATCTACATACCCTTATAGATCGCTAAGCGGGAAGCGTTAAGAAACATGGTTGGTGTAGTCGAACGTCTTTGCGATCCAAATCGCCGAGCGTCCCGCGGTCCCATCACGATCCATCTCGCGATCCAATCATGATCCGTCCCGCGATCCCATCACGATCCGTCCCGCGATCAAATCACGAATCATCTCGCGATCTTGATCACAGTCCTTCCGATCTAGCGCCGAACGGACGTCACCTCCGCGTTCAACACACGTATAGCTCGATGACGATCTCCGCCTTCTTGATCCAGCAAGAGGGAGTGGAGAGGTAGATGAGTTCTCCGGCAGTGCGACAGCGCGGCGACGATGGTGGTGGAACTATTCCAGCAAGGCTTCGCCTAAGCACCGCTGAAATGATCTAGAGGAAGAACTATGATCTAGAGGAAGATGGAGCACGTGGTTGTTTTCTATGTCTCAAAACCCTCAAAATGCCTAGTATATATAGAAGAAGGGAGGGAGGAGGCCTGCGTCCTAGGGCTGGCCCTCTTGCCTCAGCCGCAAGGAGGAGAGGAGTCCTCCTCCTCCAATCTTGGTAGGATTAGAACTCCTCCTTCCCACTTGCAAACTCTTTTCATCTTGATTTTTTTCCACCCCAGACGCATGGGCCTTTAGTGGGGCTTTGTCCAGCCCACTAGAGGATGGTTTACCTCCTCCCACAGCCCATGTGGCCCCTTGGGTCGAGACACCCCTCCCGGTGGTCCCTCGGCCCTCTCCCGACACTCCCCGTACACTACCGATGAGCCTGAAACTTTTCCGGTGACCAAAACAGGACTTCCTATAAATCAATCTTTACCTCCAGACCATTCGAGAGCTCCTCGTGACGTCCGGGATCTATCTGGGACTCCAAACAACCTTCGGTCACCACCATACATAACTCTATACTACCGAAACGTCACCGAACCTTAAGTGTGCAGACCCTGCGGGTTCGAGAACTATGTAGACATGATCGAGACACCTCTACGGTCAATAACCAATAGCGGGACCTGGATGCCCATATTGGTTCCTACATATTCTACGAAGATCTTTATCGGTCGAACCTCTATGTGAAGGATTCAGATAATCCCGTATGCTGTTCCCTTTGTTCTTCGGTATGTTACTTGCCCGAGACTCAATCGTCGGTATCTCTATACCTAGTTCAATCTCGTTACTGGCAAGTCTCTTTACTCATTCTGTAATACAAGATCCCATGGCTAACTCTTTAGTCACATTGCTTGCAAGGCTTATAGTGATGTTGTATTACCGAGTGGGCCCTGAGATACCTCTCCGTCATACGGAGTAACAAATCCCAGTCTTGATCCATGCCAACCCAACAAACACCCTCGGAGATACCTATAGAGCACCTTTATAATCACCCAGTTAGGTTGTGACGTTTGATACACACAAGGTACTCCTCCGATGTCAGTGAGTTGCATGATCTCATGGTCACAGGAACAAATACTTGACATGCAGAAAACTGTAGCAATAAACTGACACGATCATATGCTACATTTATAGTTTGGGTCTTGTCCATCACATCATTCTCCTAATGATGTGATCCCGTTGTCAAATGACATATCATGTCCATGGCTATGAAACCTTAACCATCTTTGATCAACAAGCTAGTCTATTAGAGGCATACTAGGGACATGGTGTTGTCTATGTATCAACACATGTATCCGAGTTTTCGATCAATACAATTCTAGTATGGATAATAAACGATTAACATGAACAAGGAAATATGATAATAACTAATTTATTATTGCCTCTAGGGCATATTTCCAACACGCTTGTCACAGAGAATGCTAGAAGCTTGGCGCCACTTCATCCATCCGGCTTTAATTTGATGATTTACATCTTCGTCGATATCCCCATCCTTGTGCAACATTGACCCCAAATATCGAAAGGTGTCCTTCTGAGGCACCACTTGCCCATCAAGGCTAACATCCTCCTCCTCCTCGTGCCTAGTAGTACTGAAAGCGCACCTCATGTACTCGGTTTTAGACCTACTAAGTCTAAAACCTTTCGATTCCAAGGTTTGCCTCCATAACTCCAACTTCCCGTTGGCCCCCGTCCGACTATCATCAACTAGCACCACATCGTCTGCAAAGAGCATACACCATGGAATATCTCCTTGTATATCCCTTGTGACCTCGTCCATCACCAAGGAAAAAAGATAAGGGCTCAAAGCTGACCCCTGATGTAGTCCTATCTTGATCGGAAAGTCATCAGTGTCGCCATCACTTGTTCGAACACTTGTCACAACATCATCGTACATGTCCTTGATGAGGGTAATGTACTTTGTTGGGACTTTATGTTTCTCCAAGGCCCACCACATAACATTCTGTGGTATCTTATCATAGGCCTTCTCCAAGTCAATGAACACCGTATGCAAGTCCTTCTTTTGCTCCCTATATCTCTCCATAAGTTGTCGTACCAAGAAAATGGCTTCCATGGTCGACCTCCCAGGCATGAAACCAAACCGATTTTCGGTCACGCTTGTCATTCTTCTTAAGCGGTGCTCAATGACTCTCTCCCATAGCTTCATTGTATGGCTTATCAGTTTAATTCCACGGTAACTAGTACAACTCTGAACATCCCCCTTGTTCTTGAAGATTGGTACTAATATACCCTGTCTCCATTTTTCTGGCATCTTGTTTGCCCGAAAAATGAGGTTGAACAGTTTGGTTAGCCATACTATCGCTATGTTCCCGAGGCCTCTCCACACATCAACGGGGATACAATCAGGGCCCATCGCCTTGCCTCCTTTCATCATCTTTAAAGCCTCCTTGACCTCTGACTCCTGGATTCGCTGCACAAAATGCCTGCTAGTGTCATCAAAGGAATCGTCTAGATCAATGGTAGAGCTCTCACTCTCACCATTGAACAACTTGTCAAAGTACTCCCGCCATCTATGCTTAATCTCCTCGTTCTTCACGAGAAGTTGATCTGCTTCGTCCTTGATGCACTTGATTTGGTCAACATCCCTCATTTTCCTCTCCCGGATATTGGCCATCTTATAGATGTCCCTTTCGCCTTCCTTCGTGTCTAACTGTTGGTAGAGGTCCTCGTATGCCTGACCCCTTGCTTCACTCACAACTCGCTTTGCGGTCTTCTTTTCCATCTTGTACTTCTTCATGTTGTCTGCACTCCTATCAAGATATAGGCGTCTGAAACAATCTTTCTTTCTCCTTAATTGCCTTTTGGATATCATCGTTCCACCACCAGGTATCTTTAGCTTCTCTTCTACTTCCCCTGGACACTCAAAACTCTTGTGGGGCCACCTTACGAATGCAAGTCGCCATCTTCATCCACATGGTGTCTACATCACCTCCTTCCTCCCAAGGGCCCTCCTTAATGACCCTCTCCTTGAACGCATGAGCTACCTCCCCCTTGGCTTCCACCACTTCATTCTAGCGACTTTGGCACGCTTATCCCACTGGACACGAATCCAAAAGCGGAAGTCAGCAACCACAAGCTTATGTTGAGGGACAACACTCTCTCCAAGCATCACCGTATAGTCTAGGCATGCACGCCTATCTTCTCTTCTCGAGAGGATGAAATCAATCTGGCTAGAGTGTTGCCCACTACTGTAAGTCACTAGATGTGATTCTCTCTTCTTAAAAAGGGTGTTAGCTATGATCATGTCGTAGGCTAGCGCAAAGCTTAAGACATTTTCTCCTTCTTGATTCCTGATGCCATAGCCAAATCTCCCATGCACCCCTTCAAATCCTGTGTTAGATGTGCCCACGTGGCCATTAAGGTCTCCTCCTATGAAGAGCCTCTCACCAATCGGTACACTCATAACCATGTCCTCCAGGCCTTCCCGGAACTCCCTCTTGGTGTTCTCATTGTGGCCTACTTGCGGGGCATACGCACTGATAACGTTGAGAACTAAGTCCCTAACTACCAACTTGACCAGGATAATCCGGCCCCCATGTCTCTTGACGTCTACCACTCCATACTTGAGACTCTTACTGATCAAGATGCCTACTCTATTTCTGTTTGCAACCGTCCCATGTACCACAACTTGAAGCCGGTACCCTCCACCTCCTTCGCCTTCTGTCTCCTTTATTTGGTCTCTTGGACGCAAAGGATATCAACGCCTCTCCTCACCGCTGCATCAACTACCTTCCGAAGCTTACCTGTCAAACACCCAACATTCCAGCTACCTAAGCAAATCCTCCTAGACTCATATTTCTCATGTATATAGAAAATATATAATGTGTGTGAAAAGTTAATCTTGTATTTAAAATATTAAGCCAAGCATTTTAAGAAAAGTTAAACAAGTATTGAAAAAATGTTTCTCAAGCATTTAAAAATATTATGTGTGTATAAAAATATTAACCATGTATAAAAATAATGTTAAATTTAATTAGAAAATGTTAACCAAGAATTTGTTTTTAAATGTGTATAGAAAAACATTGTTGACCATGTATTAAAAAAAATTGAAACTTGTACTTTAAAATGTATTAATCAAGTAGTTTTAAAATTTTAAATTATATACAGAAATAATATTGACCATATATTAGAAAATGTTAATCCAGCATTTGAAAAAATGTTAAATGTATAAAAAATATTGAACATGTAAAAAAACTTAAAATTTTATTTGAAAATGTTAATCAAGGATTTGAAAAAAATGTAGAATATCTATAGAAAAAATGTTGACCATGTATTCAATTTTTTAAATAATGATATTTGAAAATTATTAATCAAGCATTTGAAAAATGTTAAATATATATAACAAAAATTTAACCTTGTATTCAATAAATGTTTATCTTGTATTTGAAAAATATTAAATGTCCATCAGGAAAATGTATTAGACCAAAAATGTGTATAGAAAAAAATAAAAACCCAAGAGAAAAAAATAAAAACCAATGAAAACAAGAAAAAGGAACCTGAAGAAAGATGACAAAGAAGAAAGAAAAGAAACAAACAAAAACAAAACAAAAAATAAAAACAATAAAACAGAGTAAGAAATCAAGAGAAACAAATGAAAAACAAGCCCCCCGCCCCCCACCCCAAGGAAAAACAGTGACAAACCGGGTCTTTTTCTTAGCAAGGTCACTAGCTGCTAATTTAACATGAATAATACGGTGGTCCAATGGCTAGCAGCGCTGCGCTACAACCAGCACACCCGTGGATCGACTCCCGCGTGCTTCTTTTTCTCTAATCCATTTCCTTTAAGTATGCGCGAATGGGGTCGGTCCGTAATTCTAGACGCTTCAGACGACACCGAGCAACACTCGCTACAAGTAACATATTACCTTTGTGTGGTTGAATATCCTGAACTGAGCTCTTGGACGAACCAGTTGAATTCAGTCTGGCTAGTTCTGCGCTTAGCCTTGTGGGTGTGAAATGTTCATTTCAACTCAAGTATGTGCGAACGGGCCAACCCACAATTGTAGACACTTCAAGTGAGACCGAAGGAAAACTCGCTATAAGCGGGATATAGCTTTGCGCGGTTGAATATCGTGAACCGGGCTCTTGGACAGACTAGTTGTGGGCTTGGCCTTGTGGGTGTGAAATGTTTATTTCAGCTTATACATATTTTTAATCTTTTCCTTTTCTTCTTCTTAAAATATATGTCTCCATTCAGTGCCATTTTTACTTATAAGTACTAGCCATCCACCCATTCAACCACATTATAAATTGTTTAGAGTTTGTTATAACGATTTTTGTGTGCGAATGGTGAAAATGTAAGATTTTCGAAACGCTGCTATAAAGCATGTAACAATTCATATTTCCCCGCAAAATAAAATAAAATATGTTCATATTGTTTGCCACCCACTGGGCAAACGGTGAATCATAATGGTTTATTCAACTTGCCGATGCATGCAGTCAAGAAAAAAATAAGGGGTCATTAGCTCTTTTCGGAGGTTTACACTTTTCGTTTAACATCTTTTGCGTGCATGCCATGTATCGGGGATGTACTAAGCCTCTGTGGAGAAAGAGATGATCAGTATGAAAATTTTACTCACACTCTTAAGTTCTTTCAGTCAACTGTAGAAGACTTCCTGCTTCGGTGTGTAATAATCTGACATGTATAATGAGACAATATTGGTGTGGAATTGATAAAAGGGAAGAGGAAGATGGCCTGGCTCAGTTGGGATAAAATGGTCTTCCAAAGTCCAAGGGATGCATGGGGTTTAGAGATATGCGTGTGTTTAACCAGGCCATATTAGCTAAACAAGCATGAAGGTTGATTGATAATCCAGACAGTTTGCGTGCTCGCCTGCTCCGGGCAAAATATTACCCTAGTGGAAATCTATTGGACACAGTTTTTTCAGGAAATTCGTCGGCGGTTTGAAAAGGTATCAAGTATGGACTATAACTGGTAAAAAAGGAATTATGTGGAGGATAGGCGATGGGTCCTGTGGGCACGTGGTAGGATCCTTGGATTCCTAGGAGACACGACCAAAGGCTGATTACCCCTAAAAGGATTTAACTGAGTCTCAGACTTCCTGTATGATCATGGTGGGTGGAAATTTGAGCGGTTGCAAGAGCACTTTTGGGATGTGGACATGCAACAGATTTTGAAGATACGTGGAATCGTGTGGACTTTCTTGCATGTTCCCCGGAGAAATCTGATCATTTTACTGTGAAAAGCGCCTATAAAACCGGGGGGGGGGGGGAGCATCAAGTACAAACCTAGCGGGTGAGCATTCTCTCTGGAACAATGTATGGTGTGCAAAGGTTCCATTGAAGATGCGTATTACCGCATGGAAAGCAGCCTCTCTGGTGCACTAGCGACTGAACAAAATAAGGTATACTATCAGCTCTCATCTTTTGATCGTTGTCGGGTATGCGGCTATGACAAGAAGGTACGTATCATGCGCTTATTACATGCCCTCAGGCTAGAAGTGTGTGGTAGGCCATACGTTTGTTATGGCATCTGCCTGCTAACGAGGTACTAGTGGATAGTGGGAAAGAATGTCTTCTACATGTTCTAGGAAAATGCAATGATCAATCATGGGACTTGGTAATTATTCTCATCTGGAGGATATGGCAATTAAGAAATGATGTGGTGCATGGCATGGATGTACCATCGTTTGGGATTACCAAGGAGTTTCTGGATAGCTATTATAAATTCTTGGTCTCACAAGGAAATATAGTACGTATGAGATTATAAAGGGTAAAATGCTACTACAAGAGGAGACACCACGTCAGGTGGTGCATCATGTGGTGCCACCTGCCCCGTGGCCACCACCACCATCATGATGGACAACTTTGTCCATCGATGGTTCCTTCTCCGGGTAGGATGGTGGCACAAGTGTCGGTATGATCCTATGTCGGGAGGACAGCTCGGTTATGTTTTCTGCATACCGATTTATTTTTCGCTGCAATGAGACACTTGAGGCGGAGATACATGCGCTTATGCAAGGTTTGGCCCTTGCTGCACAACATATAGATCGTCCAGTGATGGTCCAACCAGACTCCTCAGAGGTTCTCTTCGCTTATGGACACTTGGTAGCTGAAATCAAGGCGACGATGATTGGGAGAGAGTTTATTCCTCAGAAAATCAGTAGAGCTCAAGATAGGATAACAGATTGTATGAAAATTTATAGCCGTATTGAGTCGTGTACTGCAGTATGGATGAGCAGATGTCCTCCATGTTATAAGGATATATTGCCACTCGATTGTAACCCTATAGTCCATGAATAAAACTCCCTTAGTTCGCAAAATAAAAAAACTATAAAAGACTTTCTTTCATTACTAACCAGAGTTTGAGGTAACAGTGAGAAAATATCACCCAAAATAAGCAGACCTTCGCACACGCATTATTGCAACCATAGTGAATAACTAGTAAGCGAAAGTCACCTTCTACCCCCTAGCTCATTTGAGCTTGGGATGAACAGTAAATATAAAAAAATATGAAAAAACAATTTTAAAAATGTGTCATATTTTGGGTGCAAACTTTTACAAATGCTATCAACGCTAGTAAAATTAGCGACTGAGCATCAAGTACAAACCTAGCGGGTGAGCATTCTCTCCGGAACAATGTGTGGTGTGCAAAGGTTCCATTGAAGATGCGTATTACCGCATGGAAAGCAGCCTCTCTGGTGCACTAGCGGCACTAGCGACTGAACAAAATAAGGTATACTATCAGCTCTCATCTTTTGGTCGTTGTCGGGTATGCGGCTATGACAAGAGGGTACGTATCATGCGCTTATTACATGCCCTCAGGCTAGAAATGTGTGGTAGGCCATGCGTTTGTTATGGCCTCTGCCTGCTAACGAGGTACTAGTGGATAGTGGGAAAGAATGTCTTCTACATGTTCTAGGAAAATGCAATGATCAATCATGGGACTTGGTAATTATTCTCATCTGGAGGATATGGCAATTAAGAAATGATGTGGTGCATGGCATGGATGTACCATCGTTTGGGATTACCAAGGAGTTTCTGGATAGCTATTATAAATTCTTGGTCTCACGAGGAAATATAGTATGAATGAGATTATAAAGGGTAAAATGCTACTACAAGAGGAGACACCACGTCAGGTGGTGCATCATGTGGTGCCACCTACCCCGTGGCCACCACCACCATCATGATGGACAACTTTGTCCATCGATGGTTCCTTCTCCGGGTAGGATGGTGGCACAAGTGTTGGTATGATCCTACGTCGGGAGGACAGCTCGGTTATATTTTCTGCATACCGAGTTATTTTTCGCTGCAATGAGACACTTGAGGCGGAGATACATGCGCTTATGCAAGGTTTGGCCCTTGCTGCACAACATATAGATCGTCCAGTGATGGTCCAACCAGATTCCTCAGAGGTTCTCTTCGCTTATGGACACCTGGTAGCTGAAATCAAGGCGACGATGATTGGGAGAGAGTTTATTCCTCAGAAAATCAGTAGAGCTCAAAATAGGATAACAGATTGTATGAAAATTTATAGCCGTATTGAGTCGTGTACTGCAGTATGGATGAGCAGATGTCCTCCATGTTATAAGGACATATTGCCACTCGATTGTAACCCTATAGTCCATGAATAAAACTCCCTTAGTTCGCAAAATAAAAAAAACTGTAAAAGACTTTCTTTCATTACTAACCAGAGTTTGAGGTAATAGTGAGAAAATATCACCCAAAATAAGCAGACCTTCACACACGCATTATTGCAGCCATAGTGAAGAACTAGTAAGCGAAAGTCACCTTCTACCCCCTAGCTCATTTGAGCTTGGGATGAACAGTAAACATAAAAATATATGAAAAAACATTTTTAAAAATGTGTCATATTTTGGGTGCAAACTTTTACAAATGCTATCAACATTAGTAAAATTTCATCCCAAAATAACATCGTGGAAGTCATGGCAAAAAACACACACGCTCCAAAATGCTTTTGAAAACATCATTTTGGAGTGTCGATTTTGCTTTATTACCACGACCTCCATGAATGTTATTTCGGAATAAAAAAGTTCAAGAACTGACAAAATTTGCTAAAGTTTGCACCAAATAAAATTCAAAATATTTGATTTGTTTTACTATTGTCTTTGATTTTATTGTTCATTGGGGGCATATGAGCTCGAGCTGAAAATAGCTCCATCAACTAATGAAGTCCGATTTTTTATTAATAATAAATAATAATGCTGTAATACCGAAACTAGTAAGGATAAGTTATAATTTTATAAAATAGGAAGGACACCATGACTGTAGGTGACGGTGGAGCGGTGAGCGTGCGCGGTACACGGGGCATACCTTTGAAGCACGATCAATAACGTTGGTCGTGCTCGATGGCGAACCACGCATCCCATTTCGGCAAATGCACTGTGTACGCTGGGTCATGGCGAAGGTCGGCCGAAAGTGCAAGACGACAGTGGTGGATCTTCGTCAGCTGCGTGGGACATGAGTCCGGCATGGCTGGCACCGGCACCGGAACCCTATCGAGGTTGAGGTGCCGTGCGGCAGGTTCACGTCGGGCTACGGCATCGGCACATCATGCTTCAAGAAGTACTAGCAGTAGTGCACCGACACGTAGAGGTGAAAGCACAACCGCCGACTCCCGAGCCACTTATCTTTTCTCATAAAGTAGTCAATTACCAATTGTATTTTCCAAGAACAACAACCCAGTCACCTATACAATGCTTGTAACCATAGAATAAATTGTATTCCCTTCGTCTCAGTGTATAAGTCATTCGCGTAGTTTCAGGTCATCGATTTAAGTAATTAAACATGTGTTGTATGTCATGAAAAACATATCATTAGATTTGTATATGGATGTAGTTTCTAAATATATTTTTTTGTTACGTGTAATACATATTTAAAAAATTAAATTATCAACTTAGAACTACGCAGACTTGTACATCAAGACGAAGGTAGTACAGAAGACCAAACAAAAAAAATTCAATGAGGCCTTGGAAAAACTCACACGCTCCAACCATACGAGTGGATGATCCTAATGATGAGCCAATGATTCTAACGACAAGCGGCCAGTGAAGTAACAAACGACGGCTGCAGACGTATTAGGGTTAATAGGTCATGAGACTTCTATCCATCAGAGGGAAACGACTCGGTTAAGCCTAATCAGAGCACCAATCGAAGGGCGTTCTAGCGTCCAGACCTAGACCCTGATGTTCCTGGCGTCCTTCCTATTTTTACAATTTCCACTATCCCGTTATCAGTTTTGGAATTACAGAATTACCATTTACTATTATTAGTAAGAAAATCGGAAAAAAGTAGCTACTCAAGACCATCAGGCATCAGTTAGTACTACGTGTTACTAGTGCCCGTACAGGAATGAGTGCTCCACGTCACGCCCGGCGATCGAATTCGAAGCCCCGAGCGAGCGACGGGTACAGTACAGTAAAGTATATACGGTCCGAGATCCGGGACGATGAGACGTACGTCGTCCTCACCGGCCGGCCGGCTACTCAATGCGCGCGCCGGGAAATTAAGTCCCGGCACCGGCAGCCGTGCAACGATCGGCTACGCCTGCATTCACTTGTCCCCGCCGTTAGCCCGGTGGCCCCGCGTGTATCTACAGCATCGTCAGCAGAAAGCAGCCGGTCCTTGTAGAAGAATCTCGAGCCAAGCAAGCCACGCAACACCTGTGGGCTGGTGGCTGTGGGCGCTGCGTTGCCTACTACTGCACCGTCGATCGGACTCGCCATCTGGCATCTGTATGCATGTGTGGTCGATCGTACGTACGCGTTTGCGGAAACAAGCTAGCTGGCTGCGACAAGCATGTGCTCGATCGTCCGTTGCGACGTCGCGGTACCGGAGAGGGAGGCAGGCAGGCAGAGACCCTTCCCTTCCCTGCTCGGCTGAATAACTGATAGGTCGGCTCGTCCTGATTTATTCGTGAGCCTCCCCCTGCACCAGCAATCTTTTCTTATCCCACAGTTCAGCTGCTCCAACAGTAGGGCTTAATTTTGGCATGCTTGGTTGTTCCTTTTTTGCTTTCAAAAGACTACACGAACCCGCGGGAGGAGCGGAAAGTCAAGTTCTGACAGACGCAGGCCGACCATGCCTACAAACTTCATCTCCTCGATGAGCACCGGGACAAACCCCGGATCAATTCTTCCGGGCGACACACGCCGAGCAGCCTTTCGACCACATAAACACCGAATGAAGATAGATGAAGGAGACATCATAATTTTCGGCGACGAACGTCGCGGCGCACGAATGCATGGTTTCATTTCACATAACGACTCGAACACATACATGGGTGCACACCCACACACGCAGCACAAACTATAAAAACTCTCATATCGACCGGCGCACACCATAATCCAAAATCAAGGAAGAAACCAAAAGAGATAGCGTATTTTTTTAGTTAATTGCAAAAAATACCACAATTAGGGCAATACGTGCGGATTGATACCAAGATTGATAATTTTCGTATGTCAGTACCAACTTTGGAGCGGGTCGTTGCAAATCGAGCTAAACCGCCTAGCAGGTGCTGACGTGGCAGTTTTTTTTACCAGCAACCCCTTGCTTTATACGTAATGACGTAAATGTACTTTATTTCGCTGAAAAATGATCACGTGAATGGTTTTTTTGTTCGTAATTTTTTAACGTTGAATCGGACTATGTTGAAAGTTTTCATCGAATTCGACATTGTAATAAAATAAATGAAACATGGAGGAGGCGGTAATTTTTTAACGTTGAATCAGACTGTTTTGAAAGAGTCCGATTCAGTGTTGAAAAATTATGAAGGAAAAAAATCTCTCATAATATTTTTCTTTTCCTACGAAATAAAGAGTATTTATATGATTAAGTATAAAGCAAGGGGGTTTTCTATAAAAAAACTTGCCACGTCAACACCTGACAGGCATGCCCCGTTAGTCAAATACACCGTCAATACATATTTATACGCAGTTTAGATCTTTTTGTAATGGCTCGGCACAAAGTTGGTACGGACATAAAAAAATTACAATCTTAGTATCAATCTATTTTATTTTTTAAATCTGTTTTTTTGGTATCAAAGATAAACAAGTTTCCTAAGGACGTGAAAAATTTCATGGCGATTGAGCATCGGAGGAGCACTAGACAAAAAGGTCCATTTATTATTATTACTTTGAAGCAGATTTTCTTTTTCTGTCCTGAGCTGCTAAGGTGATAAACCGCCATGAGATTTTGCACGCCCTTAGAAACTTGTTTCTTCTTTAATTTGTAAATGTTTATTTCAGAGACAAGCTTCGATGTCAAATCTCCATGCGAGTATTCTTTCGTTTTTACTGTTTATCCGAGAGCATTTGTACTCGTGATCAGCTATGGATTACCACTAAGAGTGCTTCTAGTGCACACGTTTAAAATATATTTTTAATCAATGGAATATGGGAAAGCTTTGCTCATTTTTTAAAATATAAAATAAAATGGAGGTCAATCGTGGCGAGATCATTGTAGGAAACATCAAATTGGAAAGCTATATCTTAAAAACCAAAGCGGTATTAATTGGGTTAGCACCAATGATGTTCCCATTTAATCAAGTAACAGTGCTTACGAATATAAAATTGCATGACATTCGTTGACCGTCCACATCATTTCTAGATGGGCGAACACTAAGCGTGAGCTCAGTGAGTGTTAAATGTTTTGGGCGATCTCGATCATGGAGCAGTTGGCCATCAATAGATACCACTAAAATCAGCTAGATTGTTGTTGTCTTTTTTAGTGTAAGTCGGCTAGGAGTGGATTAGTTGTAGAAATATGGTGTGGTATTGTAACTAATGACGTGTAAGAGGGTTCCGGTATCATATTATGGTAAATCATATCATCAAAGGAGAAAAAATAATTAGAAATAAACTCTCAACCAGAACTTTGTATTTATTAGAGTATAGGTGAGTATAGGTCGGTTAGGTATGGCCGGTTTGGCCTTCCTCTTTGAATTGTAATCTATCTCTATTAGTTTAGGAGTTCAAGTTTTGTAATCTATATAAACAGTCTTTCGAGGTCCCAATCAATACAATTATTATTCTCCAATTATCATCATATCAAACGTCTAGGTTTTCCGCACCTGGCATGGCGCCGCCAGCCGCGCCGTCACCCTGGCCGACTCGGTCCCTCTTCTCCATGGCCGAGTTCCGCGCGGCCGGTGCCCCTACTTCTTCTTCCTCCTCTACAACCACCCAAACAACC
Source organism: Hordeum marinum (assembly GCA_022496015.1). Taxonomy (NCBI): domain Eukaryota; kingdom Viridiplantae; phylum Streptophyta; class Magnoliopsida; order Poales; family Poaceae; genus Hordeum; species Hordeum marinum. The sequence continues at coordinate 209,436,255 of CM039672.1, read as the reverse complement.
CCTCCTCAACTCCCAATGATCTTCCTCGCCGACGTCTTCCCCGTCATCCCGGTCTCCTTAGATCTTGGCGCCCACAACTACTACCATTGGCGCCACCTCTTCACCATCCACCTCGGCCGCTGCGGCCTCCGCCACCACATCGACCCATCCTACCCTCCGCAGCACGCCGACCCACGCTGGGTGAAAGATGATCTCGCCATCATCTAGTGGATTTACACCCGCATCTCCACGGAGCTCTTCAATCTGGTCTCCTCCGACGACGCCACCGCCGACGAGCTTTGGGCCTCCCTTCAACAGCTGTTCCAGGACAACTCCGACGCACGCATCAACGCCCTCAACACCGAGCTATGTATGACCGTCCAGGGAGATGCCCCAGTCACCGTCTTCTGCCAGCGGATCAAGGCCATCGGCGACGAACTTCGTGAACTTGGTGATCACGTCGACGACCGCGCCCTCATCAACACCCTCCTCGTCGGTCCTGGTGAGCAGTTCGAGAAGCAGCAATCCTTCATCCCCATGCTCAAGCCCTAGCACACCTTCAAGGAGGCCCACTCCCTCCTCCAGCAAGAAGAGAAGAACCAAGCTCGCAAGGCGCAATGGCCACCGCAGGTGTTTCACGATGATGCTCCCTCTGCTGCGACCGCGCCACACGCGTCTGGGCTGCAACGACGATCTGCCACACCTCCACCTCCTGTCGCGGCATCAGCGGCTCCTCCTTCGCCCCCAGGATGGCGCCCAAGCCCTAACTACAGGGGAAAGAATCCGATCTACCGGCCTCCTGCACCGCGCCTCGTTAGTCCTGCACCAGATCCGCCATCGGCCGCTCCATCGCCACCAGCTCCCTCGAGGTGGCCTCCTTAGCACGATCCTTGGACCGGTCTTGTACAATCTTGGCCGATGCCCTGGTCGGCTCCTTCGCCGTACGGTGCCCCGCCTGCATACACGGGCACGTGGAGCCTCGGTGTCCGTCCAGCCCCCGGCTCTCCTAGACTCCTTGGGCCCAAGCCGCCGGCGCACGTCTACACTGCCACTCCTACACCACCTCCCAGCGCGCCAGGACTATTGCTACCCTACTACACCATGCCGGCCCCACAACATGCAGGCCCTGTCCGTCTATTACCAGCCGCCGACTCTACCCTACGCTCCCATGCAAGCTCCTGGCCCCTCTGCTCCTCCACAGCAGTCGGCTTGGGACCAAGCCGCCTTCATCAATGCAATGAACAACTTTACCCTAAATAACGAAGGTACGGATTGGATTTTTGATTCTGGTGCATCCACGCACATGTCTTCAAATATGAATTTGTTGTGAGCTTGTTTCCCTTCTGCTTTTTCTACAATCACCATTGGCGATGGTTCCATCATTCCTATTTTCTGCACCGGTCATTCTTACATCTCTTTCTCTTATGCCAATTTTTTTCTCCGCAACATTCTTCTTGTCCCTTCCCTAATCAAAAATCTTATTTCTGTTCGCCAATTTTGCATTGACAATAAAGTTATTCTGGCTTTTGACCCTTTTGGTTTATCTGTGAAGGATCTGACAATGGGGAGGGGGGGGGTCCTCACTCGGTATAATAGCACGAGCGATCTTTATCCGCTTCATGGCGCGCCTACATCCACTCCCCGTATCATGCTTGCATCAGTTGATTTGTGGCATCGTCGTCTAGGCCACCCCAATAAAACCACCTTGTCATCTTTGCTTCAATAATTTTGTATCCCTAGTTCTAGTGTTCCTCACAATACCTCTCTTTGTAATGCGTGTCAATGCGGCAAACATGTTAGATTACCTTTTCGTACCTCTACTACCCTTATCACTTTTCCGTTTGAGTTACTTTATTGTGATTTATGGACCTCTCCCGTCCCTAGTGTTTCTGGTTACAAATATTATCTTGTGATTTTGGATGACTATTCTCATTATATTTGGACTTTTCCTATTCGTGCTAAATTTGAAGTACATGCAATCTTTCTCAATTTTTGACAATATGTTCTCACACACTTTGGCTTGCCAATTCGATTTATTCAATGTGATAATGGTCGTGAATTTGATAACACTCAAAACCGGAACTTCTTTCTCTCTCAAGGCATTCTTCTTCGCTCTTCATGTTCTTATATACCCCCTCAAAACGGTAAAGTTGAACGCTCTTTTCGCTCAATTAATGACATTCTTCGCACATTGCGTTTACAAGTTTCTCTTCCTTCTCATTTTTGGGCCGAAGCCCTTCGCATCGCCACGCTACTTCTAAATATTCGCCCAACTAAAACATGCCCTCTTTATTCGCCGTTTCAATCTCTTTTTCTTTCCCATCTCGACTATTCTTTTTTGCGTGTTTTTGGTTGTCTTTGTTCCCCAACACCGCCTCTACCGCCTCCAACAAACTAGAACCACGCTCACTACCTTGCATTCACCTTGGTCTTTCTGATGATCACAAGGATATCGCTGTTTTGATCCATCTTATGGTCACATCCTTGTCTCTCGCCATGTCATATTCGATGAAAATACTTTTCCCTATTCTGCCACTAACACCACATCACACAACCCACCACTAACCACCACCACAAAAAACCCTCCCCTAGTTCCTCCTTCGATCATCTCTGCCACCGCAGACCTCTGACCTAACTCTCTGCCGCAGCAGACTGCCGCGTCAAACCCGACCTCCACCACCTCTGTCGCGGCAGACCCACTTCTACCACGCCCACCACCTCTGCCGCGACCACCACCTCTACCGCGACATCCTCCTCCTCACCACATCCTACCACGATAGACATCTCCACACCCGCCACCTCTAGCTCTTCTTTCTCTTCCCCCACAATTTCTCTCCCATCCGAACCACCACTCCCACCCAATGTCGTACCCATTCCACCACCCACCAATGATCACATCATGTGCACCCGCGACAAATGCGGATTTCTTCTACCCACAAAACGCCTCAATCTCATAGCCACCCCAACAATTTCTCATATTCCCACTTCCTATAAACGAGCTCTTCTTGATCCTCTTTGGCTTTCAGCTATGCGCGATGAATTTGACGCTCTTCAGCAAAATAATACATGGACTCTTGTTCCCAAACCTCCTGGTGTTAATGTTGTTTCTGGAAAATGTTTTTTCGCCATAAATTTCATTCTCATGGAACCCTTGCTCATTACAAAGCCAGATGGGTGTGTCGTGATTTTTCCCAAAAACATGGCATTGATTTTGATGAGACTTTCTCTCCCGTTGTTAAGTCAAGTACTATTCGTGTTGTTCTTAGTCTTGTTGTTTCCTCCTCTTGGCCTATTCATTAGCTCAATGTTAAAAATGCTTTTCTTCATGGCACTCTTAATGAAACAGTTTATTGTCAGCAACCCTCTGGTTTTGAGCATCCCTCTTCTCCAAATTTTGCTTGCCTTCTTAACAAGTCTCTTTATGGTCTTAAACAAGCTCCTCGTGCATTGTTCCAATATTTTGATGCCTTTATTCAAACAGTAGGGTTCATTCCATCCAAATCCGATTCTTCACTATTTATTTTTCGGTCTTCTTCACACACTTGACTATCTCTTGCTTTATGTTGATGATATAATTCTCACGGTTAGCTCTGACTCTTTTCTCCAACATATAATCTCTTCTCTTAATCATGAATTTTCCATGACTGATCTTGGTCCTTTTCATCATTTTCTGGGTGTAACTGTTTCTCGCACAACGTCTACCCTTTTTCTTTCTCAATGTTCCTATCTTTTAGACTTGCTTTCTCGTTCCGATATGTCTGATTGTCAACCGTCTCGTACACCGGCCGACATTGGTGCCAAATTGTCGGCTGATGGTGATCCTATTTTGACCCCACTTTATATCATAGCATCATAGGTGCTCTCCAATATGCCACTCTTACTCGACCCAACATTTCCTATTCTGTTCAACAAGCCTGTCTTTTTATGCATGATCCTCGCGCTCCTCGTCTTGCTCACGCCCGCCGCATTCTTCGCTATTTAAAAGGCACTTTTGATAATGGTCTTCTCATTAATTCTTCTTCTCCAACAAGCTTGACAGTTTATTGTGATGCAGATTGGACAGGTTGTCCAGACACTCGACGGTCCACATTCGGATTTTGTGTTTATTTGGGTGATAATCTTGTTTCTTGGTGTTCTAAAAGGCAGGCAACAGTTTCCAGGTCTTCTACTGAGGCTGAGTATAGGTCGGTTTCTCATGTTGTGGCTGAGGCGGTGTGGCTTGGCTGCGCCAACTTCTCGTGGAACTTCATCGACCGCTTGACCATGCAACCATCGTTTATTGTGATAACATCTCTCCGGTCTACATGGCTTCCAATCCAGTTCAGCATCGTCGCACCAAGCATATTGAGATTGACATACACTTCGTTCGTGAGAAGGTGGCTCTTAGCGAGGTCCGTGTTCTTCATGTTCCTACCAGTGCTCAATTTGCTGATATTTTCACCAAGGGACTTCCGACTGCCTCGTTCACCGACATACGCTCCAGTCTCAACATCGTTACTCCTGATGCTGAGACTGCGGGGGATATTAGAGTATAGGTCGGCTAGGTATGGCCGGTTTGGTCACCCTCTTTGAATTGTAATCTATCTCTATTAATCTTAGAGTCCAAGTTTTGTAATCTATATAAAAACCCTTTGAGACCCCAATCAATACAATTATTATTCTCCAATTATCAGTATTGAGCTTCTACAAATGAATAAACAAAGTGACAATATGATACTAGTCTACAATATTACAATTAACGAGTTGATATCATAAACAAGTGTCGTCTGCATAATATTATCTTATGATACTCGTCATTATCAAAGGTCTTAAAAACATATTATGTCCAGCCAAGATTTTGACAATAGTTATGTTATTAATATTTAACTTGTACAATGCAAATATGATGTTTTTTTCTTTTCAAAATTACATTTGACTGTGATTTTATATCTTATAAGCGACATATTAAACGTTAATTATTGATTAGTGACTTGTTTGATAAATCACATGCGCTTTACCAAAAGAAATGGAGGCCCTATATAGACGGTAGTTGTACTTGTGTCAGGCTCTTAATCGTGATCCGTGTCAACCTCTTAATTTGTGACAATGACGTAAAGGGAGACTTGGCTTTGTGATTGGGTCTGCAGTTGTGCAACCTAACCATCTAGATTAAAAAAAAATAGAATCGACAGACAATGCACACACAAGTTTTTTCCGTAAGAATAATATGCTTATCAGACAAGTTAAATAGCTAATGCGCACCATTTACCATAGCTTAAGTGTTCATCGATTTTCATAAAAGGCGAATTGAACAAACTTTGATCAAGTTTTTTGAAAAATGCATATATCTAATATCAAATCTATATCATATGAATTCTTTTTTTTAGAAAAAAGAGCTAAGTCTATATCGTAAGAATGATTGGGAAATCTAATGATATAAATTTGATATTGTAGATGGGAAATCTATATCATACGAGGTGGGACATCTATATCATACGAATTCTACAATATCAACAACACTTAGCCTCTGCATCATTAATGTACCCAACCATTCTTATTTACTATTAAATAGAGTACATAACAGGACAACCACGTTCGAACCATTACAATATATGAAACACACATCTATGACTAATTTAAGTTCTTTTACAACAACACCTTCAAAAAGAATACACTTACTTATGCCGATGTCACCATGTCGAGTCGGAGATGGCCAGGACAAGGATTTTCAGGGTACTTGTTGAGATCAGCCAATAAAGACCAATACAACAAGTAAACAGTGCCTTTAACAAAATAACGACAGTAGTTTGTAGCTGCTGAGCCCAACCAATAAAGATCAGACAAGAGTTTTTATCCACACATGAAGTGGCTTTGCATTAGTCGTTCGAATGTTGTATCTGTCAATATTCCAAGTCATGCGAAAAAGATGTTAGCAGATTGGTGGGGCGATTCCTTACCTTAGACCATCAACAGGGCCATCTGGAGGTCGTTTGTGTCTCGATGTGCGTGGGACTGGCTGACGCCACTCCACACCAATCCGAGATACTCCCTCAATTCCCTTATAAAAGGCAAAATTTAATGACTGCTTGAAAAGTAAAGTTTTTTCTCGTTAACAGGAATCATTAATACGCCACATGCATGCAACAAATGAATGAGAAGAAAATAGCTCAGTGTCATTATGAATACATGCATGCAAGTATTAAACAAGTTGCTAGCACGAGAAAACATCATTAATGTTTATCTCAATTAGTGTTTGTGGCTTTATATAGATGCAAAATGTATTTTTCATAGTGGTCTTGTATAAGGAAATGGAGGGAGTAGATGTTTACATAAACTTAGTCGAAGTTTACAAAATGTAACTTTATTAAAAAAAAAGGTCTAATTTATAGTACAATTTGGAACGAAGAAAAATAGTGAAGAGTGCATTTAGGGCATGTGTAACTGGAAAGCGTGAGTTTCACTTGATGCAGTACTACGGACCTACTGTTAATAGGAAGGAAAATGCCAAATTATGCGCCCCCGCGCGTTTCTGCTTAACACATCAGCGTCGCATATGGCTCGGACTTGAGAAGTGAAAACAGAACGTCGATCATGCAAGATGTATGCGTGCGTGCCTGCATGCGTGTGCGAATCCTCGACGGACGTACCGGCCGGCCAACTACGAACCACCGTACCGATGGTTCGATCCCGTGCACGCATGCACGTTTCCTCCCCGTTCCGAAGCAAGAAACACGAGGGCACCCCAGCCCTTCCATGCCCCCGTCGGTCGGTCGACGTGCGGAGCGAGGCCAAATCACGCCGGGCGGTCGCCCGCCACGCGACGACGGCAGCACACGGCGAGACGCAGATCAGGTCCTACGTGTGCCGGCAGATCAGGTCCTACGAATTCATTGCTGCCCGTACCGGTGCATCCATGCTCGTCCATGACGAAATGATATATACGACCCTGGTATTCACCTGATACAGGAAGGTGGTCGACGGCACCTACATCCCGAGGGATCGTCGTCCTGCTCAGGGCTGCACTGACCGCCGTGTGGACAGACGCGATGACGACGACAACCGTAACGGAAGGCACGGCCGTGATGAAGGGCGTCCTCGTGTGGGTTGGGGAGCCAAGGTCCGGCGGTCACTCTCCCGCAACCCGCGCGAGCGTCAGCGCGAGGAGGGCCAAGACCGCAACAGAGACAGGTCCGATGGACGCCGTCATGATAGTAACTCTGCTGTCGTGGCTGCTCCGCCTGTGTGCCTTGGTGCTGCTACTATCCTGCATGGCTCGGGCTCAGGCAGTGATGCGCCGGTCCGCGCCCTCGAGCTCCTGGACGCCCGAGTGCCGGTGCTTGGGGCTGCACGTGGGTGCAGCCCAACACGCCAGGCGTCTCCCCGTGCCTCCAGGCGCCGCTCCCTGGAGGAAAGGACCCCCCAGCGTCACCCCCTCTTTCTCCAACAACAGTGCTGCCGCCTACCACAATATCCAAGCGAGATGAGTCCAGGCCCTCCCCTCTGCTGCAGGTTGCTTCCAATCAAGCCATGTGCGAGCTCTGCTCTCCCACGACGATGGTCCGGCCTCTGGTGTCACCATCCAGGCCCCCCGGGTTCCAGTCGCCGCCCACGCCGCCGCTCCCATGCGACGGTCCTCTGCGTCGTACACCATCACCTGCACGTGCCCCAGCCGCTGGTGTCTCCACTGCAGCCCTCGCGCCAATCTTTGTGGAACGGCAGATGGGCATCCTCACCCCACCTGAGTCGTCCCCTCCCAAGCCTCCAGCAGCTCGCCGCAAGACCCTGGCAGGTGTCAAGATCTCAACCAAAGGTGGCCTTACCCTACAGAAGATCAAGCACGTCGGCGCCCCTGGTGAGACCATGGCGGCAAAGGCAGCAGAGAAGCTCGTATGCCGGACAATGGGCATCACCAAAAATGGAGAGGACGTGACGGAGGCCATCATTGATGAGTTCACTCACAAGTTCAAGGAACAACTAGCCCCTGAAGTGATTCTGGCAATGAGACGGTTCTTCCACCTTGACGACTCGGCCATCAATGCCGTCGAAGATGCTCTGATCGACCATGGCGGTGAGGGGGCTCTGGAGTTGGCCCAGGATGGTGGTGCAGCTCAGGAAAACTCCGGATCGCAGCCGGCGTCGGCTTGAACGCCCAGTTTGTTTGATAGTGCAGGACTAGCTTCAGATGTTAATCAAACTACCTACAACGTGGTCAGATGGCGCCTGTGTTGTCTACGTAGTGCTTGTGAGTTGTACCTGTAGTGTGTACTCATGCATTCAACTTGTTTCCTTCCAGTGTTGTCACGCCATGGTGGGGTTTCTTCTACTTGGACATGCCTTTGTACTCTGTGTCTGCTTCAAGACAAATCAATGTGTTACCTACTGTTATCCATGACGATACAACCCATTAACACCCTCAACTGGAATGTACGAGGTCTAAATCGTCCGGATAGGAGGGCAACAGTGAGTGCCACAATTGCTGCCTCATCGTGCCAAATTGTGTGTTTACAAGAGACGAAGCTCAGTAATGTAGATATGTTTGTCGCATCCTTCCTGGGTGGTAACAGACTCAAAAAATTTGCGCAACGCCCGGCCATGGGAACAAGGGGAGGGATTCTTTTGCTTTGGGATGATAACGTTCTTGAGATCTCTGACATCACAACTTCAACTTTTTGCCTCTCGGGCAAGGTCCGAATCCGCGCGACCGACGTGTGCTTCAAGTTAACATCCGTATATGGCCCCACTGACTCCGCTAGTAAGGATTCCTTCTTCGCCGAGCTCGCTTCCCACAAGACTATGGCGGGTGTTGCTTGGCTTGCTATTGGGGACTTCAATCAAATTTATCATGCACGTGACAAAAACAAGAGAAATGTTAATCGGAGTAGGATCAACCATTTCCGCGCAACCCTACAATCATGTGAGTTCAAGGAAATCCACCTTCAAAACAGGCGCTTCACCTGGAGTAATGAGCGGGAAAACCCAACTTTGTGCAAACTTGACGCCTTTTTTTGCAACGCGGATTGGGACACGACCTTTAACACACATGTGTTACACGCCTTGTCGTCTTCCCTTTACGACCATTGCCCTCTTCTGCTTGCCGACTCCAAGGGGCCTACGAGACCACGATCATTCAAATTTGAGAATTTCTGGGTATCTTTGCCCGGTTTCTTTGATGTGGTTCAACAAGCGTGGGACGAGCGTGTCAATCACACGGAGCCCTTTCTCATTCTGCATAGTAAGCTCAAAAAACCCGCATTTCGGTTGTCCGAATGGAGCAAGAAGTTATTCTCCAATGCCAAGATACAACTTCATGCAGCCCTCCTCGTCATTCTTCGGTTGGATATTGCGCAAGAGGGAAGATCTCTCTCCCCAGAGGAGCGAGACCTGCGGTGTAGACTAAAGCGAAGGGTGATTAGTTTGGCAGTGCTCGAGCATGCGAGGAAGAGCCTATGTGCCCGGATTGCCAACTTGAGAGATGGGGATACCAACACCAAGTTCTTTCACCGCCGCATTAATGCCCGTAGACGAAAAAATCATATCCACCGGATCAAGCACGCTCATGGTTAGGTGACCGACCACGAAGAAAAGGAGAAGATAGTTCATGAGCACTTCTCCGAGGTCATGGGGAGGGGTGGTACGATCAACAAAGATTTCAATTGGGAGGAGCTTGGCATTGAGCCTCATGCACTACAAGACCTTGACAATACAATCTCTGAAGAAGAGGTTCGGGATGCTATTAGAGAGATGCCTAGTGATAAGGCCCCAGGTTCGGATGGCTTCACAGGGATGTTTTTCAAGAAATGTTGGGGAATCATCAAGCTTACAGTTCTGAGGGTTGTTCAGCGCTTCGACTCGCTGAACACCTCCAATCTGCAGTGGGTCAACTCCGCCAATGTTGTCCTCCTGCCGAAGAAGGATGGTGCTAAAGGCATCCCTGACTATAGGCCTATTAGCCTCATCCATGCCATCGTCAAAATCATTGCCAAGGTTCTCTCACTTAGGCTTGCTTCCCACATGGACAAACTTGTATCCAACGCTCAAAGTGCCTTCATCAAGAGCAGAAGCATCCACGATAATTTTATGTACGTTCGGAATTTTGCCCGACGCCTACACAAGAGAAAAACCTCTGCCCTCCTCTTCAAGCTTGATATCAAAAAGGCCTTTGACTCAGTCAAGTGGGGATATTTTCTTGAGCTTCTGCAACGTTTGGGGTTCCCGCCCAAATTTCGGGCATGGATTGCTACGCTTCTTTCCTCATCTTCATCACAAATCATTTTAAATGGCATGCCCGGCCCTCCGATCAAGCACGGACGCGGGTTCAGACAAGGGGACCCCCTCTCCCCACTCCTGTTTTTCCTTGCGATTGACCCCTTGCATAAGATTCTGGACCTCGCCACTCGGAAAGGGCTCCTTCATAAACTTTGTGGTCGGGGAGCAGTGATGAGAACCTCCCTATATGCAGACGTTGCTGCGGTCTTCGTGGCGCCCATCAAGGGCGACATTGACAACCTAGATGCTATATTGCGAGGTTTTGGTGACGTGACGGGCCTCTGCACCAACTTCCAAAAAAGCTCGGTCGTGCCAATTCGCTGCAACCTTCTTGACCTTGAGCACATCCTTCGGAGTATGCCGGCGACCCGCGCTTCCTTCCCGGTGAAATATTTAGGTCTACCTCTCTCCGTGTGGCAGTTAAAGACGGTGGATTTCCAATATCTGGTAGACAAAGCGGCCGGAAAACTAACCACTTGGGACGGTCAAAACATCACTGCTATCGGACGCACGACCCTCGTCAAGTCGGTCATCTCCTCCCAAGCGGTTTTCTCCATCACGCCACTCATTGTGCCGCTGAGCACTTTGGATACTCTAAACAAGCTGGAGAGGGCTTTCCTTTGGTCGGGTGCGGACAAGACCACGGGAGCCAAATGCAAGGTCAATTGGAAAATGGTGTGTACACCAAAGGAATACGATGGACTTGGGGTGCTCAATATAGACAAGTTTGCACGTGCTTTGCGGCTACGTTGGCTTTGGTACGAATGGAAAGAGCCCCGCAAATTATGGGTTGGCTTGGGCAACCCCTGCACTGAAGAGGACCTCCAGTTCTTCTATGCATGCACGACTATCATTGTCGGTGACGGCGCCAAAATGCCTTTCTGGGACTCGCCTTGACTCCTTGGGCGTAAGCCAAAGGACATTGCATCGCTAATCTATGAAGCCTCGAAAAGGAAGAATTGGAAGGTACGTGAGGCTCTTAAGGGGAACGCTTGGATCTTCAAAATCAAGCAAGACACCGCCATGTCCGTCAACCACATTTCGGAATTCTTCAACATTTGGATGCTTGTGCATGACTTCCATCTCGATGAACAAGCTGAAGATGATATTATTTGGAAGCATGCGAACGATGGGATATACACGGCAAGCACCGCCTACAAAGCTCAGTTTCTAGGCCGGACACTCTCCCCCATGGACTGCATGGTATGGAAGGCTTGGGCACCTCCAAAGGTTAAGTTCTTTGCTTGGTTGGCCTTGCAAGATAGGATCTGGACCGCCGATCGCTTGGAGAAGCGTGGTTGGCAAAACTGTGGCCTTTGCCCGCTTTACAAAAGGGAACAAGAAACGGGGATACATCTCTTCTTCAAATGTCGCTACACGCTTAGGCTATGAAGATCAATCATACAGAAGTTTGGGCTCGCACACATAGACACCTCCGAGTGGCACTCGGATGAAACCGTCACCGAGTGGTGGCAAAAAAGAACCGACAACCCCAACCCCAACCGACAAGCAATGACTTCTCTCACCATGCTCATCTCTTGGACCATTTGGAACGAGAGAAACGCACGCGTTTTCCGTCACAAAAGCGCCCCACCGACGATCCTCCTAACCAACATCTTAGAAGAGGCTAAACTTTGGGTTATCGCCGGTGCAAAGAAGCTAGGGAATATCATTATGTACGAGTAATTGCCATGTCGTATATTTATGAGTGTGTTGTAAAACTCTAAACTCTACTCTTCCTTATTTAATTGAAGAGACAAATTTTTTGTCTCCGTTTCAAAAAAAAAAAATGACTCCCCTCTGCGATTCCGCATGATCGGATCTGCGCCGGTTCATCATGGGAACCCCTTTCTTTCGTAAAAAAAACAAATAATAAAAAAAAACGACTCAGGCGCAGCCCCGCGTCAACTTCTCCATCCACTTGGACCCATGCCTCTTCGCCGGCTCTTTAAGCGACACGTACGCATGCATCACAGCTCGATCACACCTACTGTAAAGTACGAACTGCCCGCCCAATCAATCTGGTCGGGCCTAGTCAAATTCAATGGCGCGGGGCATGCTTGTGTCATACACGTATACATACGTTACACTGTACAACATCAGAGCCATCACGCATGGAGGGAGAGAGTAAAGTTCACTCAAAAAGGTTTTCTTCCGTTTTGTATTACAAAGCAACCAATCGAACATTTACTGATAGGTGCTCGGGTGAAAACAGCACAGCCACATTCAAAATAAACGACAGAAAAAATACAAAAGAAATAAATGCCGATAATGGTGGATCAACAAAAACGAAGAAGCCTCGCGACCTTTGTGCCCACCGCGATCATCCACCAAGCTTCAAGACTCCGTAGCGTCGGAACCAATCAACGTCTCCAAGAAGGACCGCGACGATGACGACGCTGCTGCCAAGGATTTCCTCCCGATACACGACGAGGCGAGAGGAAGGGTAGCCCCGACGCCCTTCAGGAAGGTCAGGCGGCACCAACAGGCGCCACGGCGACGGTGCTGACCAAGCCGACAAGGGTTTCCCCTGATCCCAACCAACACCTCGGGCGCTCCGGAGCTTGCCACCAAACCAAGCACCACCTTGCGCCAACACAGTCTTGAGGCCCCCACGCCGTCTCACCATGACACCGCGAAGTGAGGGGCTGCACAACAATGATTCGAGCCGGGACTAGGGGCTGCAGCACCATCGGCACGCGGGAGGGCTCAACCTCCACCATCAAAGACGGTAGCCGTCCGGATGCAATAGCAGGAGCACACCAGGCCCATGGGCCCATAGGCCCGGCCAGGCACTCATAAGCCCGTAAAGCTCCCGCCATCGCGCTGCTGTCGGCACGCCGTCGGCGTCGCCGCCCCACATACGAGCTCCTCCTCCTCCTCACCGTGCAGCGGACAACGAAGCCATACCGGGGGTCGGCCCGTTAGGACCCAGATGGGGCCTGTAGGGCCCAGATCTGGGCCGGGAACGCGCTGCCGGCCACCCCGCGCCACCACACTGCCGCGCCGCCAAGGAGCAACGCCGCTACCTCGCCTGCTGCCGGCCATCGCCGTCGGACCGCTGCCTAGCCGAGCAGCACCGCCGCCGCCCCTTGCCACGGGAAGGGAAGGCGTGCACGCAGGAACAGGAGGTCCCGTCGCCGCCGGCACCACCCAGGCCAGAGCCGGGGGCACCCGCCGCCGACGGCGGAGGAAGGGGAGGAGGGGGAGCGACAGGGGAAGGAGCTCGCAGGACCCCGGCCGCCTCCTGGGGAGGTGACCCAAGGGCGGGATCTGGCAAGGGGAGGGAGGAGGGAAGGAAGGGACGGCGGCCGACAACCGGCGGCGAAGGAAGGACGCGAGGACGACCGGTGGCGGCGGGGGTGAGAAGGAGAACCCTAGCGGGGGGTCGTGGTCGGGGTGGGGAGGGAGGAACCTTCAAAGGATTTAGTTGTAGATGCTGAAGCAGAGAGTAAAGTTGAGGCTGAAAAGTTTATTCAATGTACTGTTTTATCCGTCGTTTCCAGAATTATTGGTCTCGAGTGGATCAAGGCCACTACGGTACCGGCACGCGGTCAAGCTCTGCTTTTACGGGCCGGTCGGGCTTGACATGAGTTCGTCTGACATGCACGTTCTGAGTAAGTAAGCACAGCGAATCAATATTGACATCGGGCTGCAGTGATATACTAAATGACGTGCCATGCTAGCTTCCTTCACAAAGCTAGCTAGGGAAGCAGTAGTGTGGTCAGTACGACACGTCGACGCACACAATTTATGATCACGTTCCGTCACGTACATGCTACATGCCCTTGGACAAGCAAGAGACGTCTGGCTTCGTGTTGTCTGTTCATGCATGCCTCAACATTCGACTAGTTAGGAATAATGGTTAGTTTTTTTTAATGAAACCAGCTTATCAAAGATTAAGACTATTCATAATGAAATTAACATTCAGAAATCATAATAAGAGAAGACTACGTTGGTCAGCTTCAGAAAAGAGCGGCCTCGCGTTGCCTTGGCCCTGGGCGACTCGGGCGCCACCATCAACCCTAGCGCCGTCGGGCCTTCCTCCTCTCCTTCCGCTGCCGCCGCCGCCGCCGGAGGCCGTCGCCGGGCGAAGCCTGCGCGGCCGATGGTGGCGGCGGGGGCTTCCTCTCGTGACGGCTCCTGGCTCTGTTGGGCAACAGATCCAGAGGCGTGTCGGCGTGCGTTGGGGCCACGGGTCTTCAGCGACCGGCGACTGAGCACGGCGTCCACTCGAGGGGCGTGCGTGGTGGCTACCGACGGCGTGGCGTCCAGCGTCGGAGGTGCGCGGTTGGGGCTGCAGCGTTGGCTGGATTTGGGCACGATCTAGATCAGATGGCGTTGTGGTTCTCCAGCTAGGTCGGATGCACCCCTTCGAAGAGATGAAGGGGCGCAGAGATGGCGGCGGTCCGTGCACGAGATGCTTGATGGAGGCCCTTCGAACAGATCCGGGTGAAAACCTACTTTCGGTTAGCTGCCAAAGCCGACGGTGGCGGCGCTATTTTGCGGCGTTCCCTTCTTGAAGGCACCGCCGAGGAGAAGTTCTAAGACACTATCTGCTACCTCCGGGGGAAACCCTAGATCACTAGATCGGATGACGGCGACGCTCTTGTGTCGTCTCCTCCTTGGGGGCATCATTCGTGGAGGTGTATACGGGACCGAGGGACCAGTGGTCGGCTTATTTGGTGGAGCGGTGCTTCATCTTGAACATTGATGGCGGCGGATCTCAGCGGCGTGGTGCAATGGAGACTCGGCGTCCGATGCTTGGAGATGGACTCGCGCAGGAGGAGGACGTTGTCTGGCGTCATGGTGGCATCGATGGCAGAAAGACCTGGTAAGGTGGACACCGCAGTTTATGCTCTGAAGACGGATTAGTGGAAGACAGTGGCGACGGCACATGAGAGTGCGTCAGACCGGTTTGTGCCCCAGACCCGGTATGTGGCTCGGCTGGGGCCTCCGGCTTTAGATGTTAGGCTTAGGTGAGAGGTCTGGGTATTTGGCCTAGCATTTCTGCATCCTTTCATCAATTGGATAGGAGTAGCGACATATGTTGTCAAGATGGCGGATTCAGACATACTGATGTACTACTTTGTTAGATTCTCGTGAATAATCAATAAAATGGCCGCATGCATCTCCTAGATGCAGAGGCCGGGGGTCATCCTCCTTTTCTAAAAAAAACAATGAAAGTAACATATAATATAGATGTCACATAAGCAAAAATTATGATGTGACATCTAATTAATGAGAAGAGAGAGAAATTGAGTAACTTAGCATGTTACTACACCTATGAGTAACATAACGCATACCAAGATAAAATGAGTCTATAAGCTAATAAATGAAAGGCGCAATGTTACTACTCATATGTTACTATCCATTGTGGAGGTAGTAACTTAGACAAGTAACATATGCATGTTACTACTTTATGTTACTCCCCGTTGTGAGTAGTCTAAATAGTACTCTCTATACTCGTCATTGAAATGGATATATCTAGACGCATTTAAGCTCTAGATAAAATTATTTCTACGATAAGTAATTTCACGCCAAGGGAGTATTAGACTTGACATTATGCTTGTATTTTTTTGAATTTATTTTAGATTTTTTCCGATATTATTTCGATCGGAGATGTCCCCCTTAACTACGGAGGTGCGTGTAATAACTTCGTTAATTCCAAAATGATATATCGCCCCGGTATCTCGAAAGTATATACATATGTATAAATGCTTGAGTCCTTACCGTGTTAAAAAACATTCGGCTAATCAAAGCGTGCATGTCTGAAAGTGCCATGAGATAATCCATATTTTGTGCCTCATCTCGTGTCTGAGTGAGAGTTTAGTCTTTCAATTTTAATATTAAATGACAAGTTGATTCTCAAATTTTAATAACCAGATGAACTTTGGCACATCGTTCTAAACACTCGCATAGTGTTGGCGGGATTGTCCTCCCACTCATTTTTGTGCAGAAAACATTTTCTTCAAAATTTCCGCACTCTATAACATAACACTTTAGCCTCAATGTAGTGGTAGAGAAATACCCAATCATTTAGGATCACCAACAAAGTGGTACTTATCATTTCATATCTTATATGGTATCAATTTTGATGGCATTATTTTCAATGTAAAAACCACATTCTCTAAAGCTTCATATTAAAAGTATATTGACATTTGATTAACGCCATTTTGGATCTCACTATGTCATATATAGCTTGATTACATCTACTTAATACACTCTACTCTCAGCAGTGTTATGTGCAAGCTATAAAATTATTTTCATAGCTCATCAAACATTCGTTAAATATGTAACTCCAATTTTCTTTCTGCAACCCAATTGTAGAAATATAAGTCTCTTGTTACAATAATTCCTAATTCGTTCTGAAAACCTTTTGAAACATTTCAAAGGATCCGGTTTATGTCCCAATAATAAATATAAATATCTACTTGAGTCATTCTTCAAGATAGATAAATTCACTGCTTGCAACAACACTTATTGGGATACATACATCAATATTCATATTTCCAATTATTTTTGTTGCTCGTTATTTATAGCTTGTAAACGATATTTTAGTTTACTTTACTATTTGGACGAAAGTTGCAACTGTGAGATGATTCATAATCAAATGACTTCAAATCCATCACTATGGAATTTCTTCATGCAATTATCTTCAATGTGAGTAAATGCAGTGTCACACATATGTGGTATTCTTTTAGTCTTGTGACATTTAGTGTCAGTGTTATGAATGTTTACTTATATTATCAATATTCATAACATATGTCGAATTCATAATAGGAGTATGGATTTTTGTTCATAACATCGAACAACTATTGTTCTCCCTTGAACAACCTCTTGCAACTTTTATGCAATGGGCTAGAGTGCACAAAACTCTAAAATAAATTATGATAATGCATTACATAGGTAATATGTTGATGGGAAGTAGTGGAACTTTTACATAATTTTCACCATATATATTAACCTCATTACTTGATCATTTGGGCCTAGTAGTTCTCGCATCGATTCACAACAACATGCAATCGAGTCGGTATCCTTGTGATCAAACTTTAACTACAATAACAAGGAATTTAGTGATCAACAATTTAACCATAATTCCCAAGAGTTACTATTACTTGACCATCCATTTCTTCATCTTATAACTTGTATGACATTCATACATGAGCTGGACATTCCAGTCTTCTTTCTTTCTGCCTTTTAACTTCTTATAGTTTTACTTTCAATATTTCTCCTACTCACAGAAGAAGCATCCAACATTAAGAGTGGCGTGAGCCCTGAACTACCCTAGGCATGTAAGTCTTATTACATCCTTCAGATTTGTTCTTTCTCTTTAAGTTCTCACCATCTACTCATGCTTGGTGTTCTTCTGGGTCCTACACATTTTAGTCTTAAACATAGTGAAACATTTCATTAGAACTTGCAGACAAAACACTTCTTTGGATATCTCATATCTTCCGGTCTTTGTTTGTTTATGAAAACAATTTTCAGTTACAAGAATATCACATAACTGTCCCAAACATTTTTTAAGTTCAGGTTTCTTGGAAGAAAATAGACCGTAATGCAATTCTATCCTTTTGGATCGAAGGATATGAGTCTCGTCATCTATAGCATCAGCAGGAGGGTATTCTAAGCATGCAATAGAAACCATCTTTCTTGGCACTATAAAGGATGATCCTCTCATTACATTTACCAATCGTAAATATTCAACCACATCAATAACAACTAATCAATTTCAACAACAAAGGTGGAACCGTGAGCCATATTGTACAACTATAATGAAAACTACATTGACATTATTCGTAATTAATTGCACTAGCGATTAAACTTAATACAAAATTGTGCTCCCACTCAAAACAGTATCTCTCATAGTTGATTTTAAGTCATTCAAGACTTTGATCTTATACATCCATTGATGTGGACATCTGATGATGTGAATTCAAATGGTAGGCAATCTTTTGCTAACAGTATCTCCATATGACTCTTGTTCTTCTTTCGATGCTTTGTGTTCCAAGCCCAGAACGATTGTGCCAGAACTTCAAGACAACTGAGTACTATCTTTGATAGGTCTGACCTAACACATCTTACACATCACAGACCGTTTGTACTCATGTGGACATGACGCACTCCGGAAAGTTATCTGTTATAGACGGTTCACAACACTGGGAAGATCACCTTTTAACTTGATATTTTCAATGAGAGATCAACCTAATAATTGACTAATGCGCAATCAAGGGTGCAAACAACAAAGGAATAAACATCTCACGCAATTCATAATAGCATGATATGGTATACCCCTGGGCGTCGAGAATCCTTCATGACCATATCCAATCTTTAGTCGAAGCGTCGTGGCGACTAATATTTCGTTGCCATGGAAACCGTTTCAAAAACATTGTCGTGGCGGCAATTTTTGAAAATGTTGTTGTGGCGACCGTTTCAGAAAACATTGCCATGGAACCAAATTTAGACATTCGGCCATGGCACAAAATTACAGCTCCTCGTCCCGCGCCTAGTACACCTTCTCCATGTTGGGGTTCTGCGTGTACACTTGCCATCGTCACCTGTAACCTGCAGGCTATTTCTATGATATTACATTAATGTGGCAATGTCATGGCTCTACCCATCATGTCGTGATGCGCATGCCACTTAACATTACAACATATAACCATATCATACATCAACATATTATCATGATGAAGGCTATACCACATCACATGCAATCTTGCAAAACCAAGTTAGACGTCCTCAAATCGGTTTGGAAAATTTGAATTATGTGGTTTCTAGGGTTTCTGGATAACACTAGCTACCTACGTCTGCCATTAAGGCGATAATCCTTGTTGCTAGATTAAGTTTAGGGGTGTGTGAGGGAAGAGACTTAATTAAAAATCTCTAGCCCCATACTAAACTTCGTCAATACCCGTGACCCTAGAAGATCGAACATATTCATCACCCTCTTGTGTATGCAAGAGTTCACCATTCTTGACAATGATGGGGCCCAAAGAACTGTTAGCAGATCGTCGACAGCCAGAGCCGATCGATTGTCAGAACTTTGTACAAAGCCACATCATGCCGTCAATGAACTGAACTAAACCAATACCCGAGGAAAGCAAACAAGCAAATCAAACCTTCACATCCACATGTGATCTAGATCGCAACATGGACCGCTCATGATGCCACTGTTGGGAAGCGTAGTAGAAAAAAATAATAGTTCGCCCTACAATCAACCAGAAACACTATGAAGATACAATAATGGTTGGGATCATGATCGTTACCGTCACCGAGTAGTAGCAGAAGAAGAGCATGACGATGACGGTCGGGCTTGGAGTCCCTCGAACCATGTATGAACGATCCCTCGAACTAAAGACCGAAAGAGCGACCTCTGTAGTTGGTTGCAAGCGTACAATCTTCACGATACGGCATCGCTTCATCGTCCAGAGCTAATTTCCACCGGAGAATTAGAAGCACACTAGGATTCTAGACCTAGCTCTAATTAGTCAATTAGGACCAACTAGAACTAGAGAACTAGATGAGGCTCCAAAACTTGTGTATTCAAAAGGGCCAAACCTCAAGTATATATTGGTTTGAGGGGGAGGGGCAGCCACGAGGAGGAAACCCTCCTTGAGGTACCATCCAAGGGGATGAGGAGTCCAACTCCCCCCCAATCCCCCCCCCCCCCGCCCACAAGGAAAGGTGGTGCCTCCATCACTTGGCCCTTCTGGCCCAAGTTGCCTTCCACCTCTTGGCCTTTTTAGGCCTGTTGATATTTTACTAAATATAAAATAGTTCTAAATACTTTAAGACCATTTTACATATAATTTAGATCTCCATAAACATTTACCTATTATATATATTAATCAGTAATACCCGGTATCACCCGATACTTCACCGAAACCCTTTCGATGGCCCTAGAACGCTTCTGGATCCTCTCGGAACTATTCCAAATATTAATGAAACAATTCCACACATAAACCCTAGATACTCTAGACCTACTAACACTCAACAAATCATGATTACCTTAAGCTTGTGACCCCGTAGGTTTGGTAACTCATAGACATGAAAGAAACCCCTTCGTTCAATGACCGATAGCAGAACCATAGATGTCCATATCGATCCCTATGAGTACACGAATGATATTTAAGTGAACCATCGGTTACCAAGTGACATTGCCTTTGCTTTGCGATACTTTACAAGACTGAGAATTGTCGGTATCCTTTCGAGTCATCCACATGCTCATTATATGGTTATTCTCGTTATCGATTTTGTCCTTCTTTCTCGTTGATATGTTCCAACATCCTCGTTACATAGTCACTTGTGTCTGGCCATATGATGACTGGTGCCTTCACACTGAGAGGGCCCTAAGAATATCTCTCCATCACTAGAGGAGAAAATTCCACTCTCAAGCTATCTAGTCCCTTGTCAAACTTTCCCATGAACATGCAAGTTAGCGTTATGATCACCTCGTTAAAGATGACGTTTGAGCAACCCCAAAGCTCATCCTACGGTAAGAAGTTACTACGATACTGTCATGGTCTAAGGAAAATAGAACACATGTTAACACTCCGTGTTATAACAATTGATTTCAGACGATATTATCTCAAACTATAACAAACAAGCTTGGGTCGATTCAATATGATCGTTCTTCTAACATCATACTATTAATGTTGTTTTAGGATCATCGTTACACTTAAAAATATTCTAAGATACAGAAAATGTGATCACCAACAACACTTGGATCACTGTATTATTTTACCGTTTATCATTCCACACGTGCAGATGAGTTTTCCACTGAATCACGTATTCCAGGATCATAGCAGATATAACATAGAATATAAACTCTTAATTATGAATATGGAAATACAATAATATAATATTATTGCCTCTATGTCATATTTCTGACAAGAAGAAGGCACGATTATATAGTGCTTTCATAAATGTAATTGTTACCAGATTGGACCCTGTGCGCATGGGCTAAGTTAACCTTGTGTGCATGTGCTGTCGAGAGGGGAAAAGACCACCCCGCACGCATGGGGTGACAAGAGATATTCTCTCTACCCCGTGCTCATGGGGTTCTAAGATCCCTAATGAGCTGATCACCAGCCCGTGTGCACGGGGGTCCAGTCCTCGTGCGCGTGGGGTAACCAACAACTTTGGACAGACACCCCTTAGGCAGTGGAGAGATGAAGGGCACTTCCATGGTGGTAGGTGTAGGAGGGCTACTGTATGTGTTAAAAGTGTTCCCACGCAATAGATTTTCACGTGGACCCTTTTGATGGTCCACGCAATAGGTGTAGGAGGGCCCTATGACTCAAATCAAGCCGAAATAGAACGTTTGAGTTGCTAGAAAACCACACATTTGATCTTTTTGTAATGGGGGGGGGGACCATCTCCATAATAAATATCCACGAACCAATGGTATGAGATAAATCTTAGCAAATGACATTAATTCCACTAACCACATTATCATTAAGTTATAAATGCACTTCCAATGGCATTGTTTGGGTGCTAATGAGTGATGTTGTTGTATGCGACATTGAAAATCTCGTGATGATCCCAATTGAAGGGCCCTCATATCATTCTTATGAACACATGCACAGTACGTCGGCATGGGGTTGGGATACATCATTGTATAGGCCTGTGTGGGGGCGGTGTGGCGTGATCCAAGGACGTGCCGCATTTGGAGGGACCCGCAATGAGTGAGGAAGAGCAGCACCAATGGCACAAAGTAAACCATCGAGGGAGTGAGGAAATCCCCGACGTGAGTACTACAACTGCCATTTCGTGTACCCATGATCGACAAAGGAGTTGTGTACTGGAGCGCCGTGACTATGGAACGAGGTGGAGCTGCGAACCCTGCCCGAAGAGGTGTAGCCTCTAGATCCGTCATGGATAAAAGGGTAGATGATCCCTCAGTGCCAAGATGAATCTTTTTCTCGATGATGGAGACACGCGAAAATGGCGAGTTCAAAGTCCGAGAGCGTGATAGTGTCGTCGAGGATGCCGCCTATCACGTCAAAGGATTTGTTGGGATCATGGAGTTGCTGCGAGGTTTGATCCTCATCGAAAATGGGTTCAGTAATGTCATCGATGGCAATGGCGAGATTCTTTAGGCGATGAGTATATTTGGCGATGCACAAATCTCCCTATGGTAGTGATGCAGAGCAACCCATGACCCTTCACCAACACTTCAAGATCCATGTGGTCGTATGACAAGAGCTTGCATAGGTGCTAGCGAAACCAATGTTACATCTCTCCTTACCAAAGTACCGTTTGATTCACTCAAGACATGGTCGCTGCCTCAAGCGGAAACACTTTGTATACTCAGGTACTCAGAGGAATACCATAGAACGACTATGAAGGACATGGACACCAAGCGCAGAAGGATCAAAGAGGAGTTGTCGACACGCTACAGCCACCAGAGCACCGGTCCATACCGGAGGACCGCCCCCTTGAGATCCGCCAGCCCAAAGGCCCAACCGAGTTCTACGGCTTCCGGATGACTGACAAAGACCGGGCGTCCGACACATCACAGGGACCGGCCTCCCAAACCTCTCCAAAAATCCTATGTCTAAGTCCAGAGCTAAATGTACGGAAGTCCGAAGCTCTCTAGACGACCATGCCTATGTACGTCCGAAGTTCTTTGGAAATCTGGCGTCCTCGCATCCGATCCGAATCTTTGGAAGTCTGGCCCGTTCCGGACGTCCGGTCCTTCATGAGCTACCGTATGACTGGTAACTTCCGAAAGTACGAAACCTGTCTGCGCCCAGCCGCTCGGGCCTTGGCCCATGTACCCTCTCTCTCTCCCTAGACTATAAGTACCTCACGCCTTGGACGTTTTAGGGTTAGATTATGTTTAGCATTAGAGATTGTTGAGCATAGCTCCTTCCACTTACCTCCTCCCATGCAGATGACCTCTATGTGAGAAGATCCAAGTGGATGCCAATGCCCCTCTCGCAGGGAAGATCCTCCGAGATATCAAGGCCCCTCTCTGGAGTGGGAAGACTACCTTGTTACTTGTGTCCTTCGTTGAACTTGATTCGATGTATCTCGTGTGTTTTCTATGTATCTTGTGGATGTGTGATCGAAGACTATTCTTGAGAGTTTGTGTTTTTCTCTTTGGACTTCTCCCTTTCCCTTCCATCATGTGAAAAGATCGACATTCACAGGTTGGCCTCCTATCATCATGGTATCATGAGCCACGTTCATTCACACCTTGTAGTCTCTACCCCCATTTGCTAGCCATTTTTTCTTCGCTTTGAACTAATTTCGAAAATCCACACAAAAATAGCCATACCCAAAATTTCTTGGATTGGGTCTTGAGGAGATTTTTTCGATTTTGATCCATGGATTTCGTGGTTGACAAGTGGATCTAGCTTTCCCCCATCATTTCCCTCAATTTCATCCACAAAATAGGCCCAATTTTCTGGAAAAAAATTGTGTTCATCCCAATTTTCCTCGAGTTCATCTCCTGCCCGAGGGCAACCCTCGAAATTGGCAAACACCGGACGACCAACCGTTATCGGACGTCTGGACGCTTGCGAAACACCAGACGTCCGACCTTCTCTGGACATCCGGAAGAACCTAGCGAAACTGAATTTTCCATTGTAATTTTTGTCTCCACCATTTTCGTCCGCCTTTTCCACCGCTAATTTTCCACAACCTTTTTGCACTTGAGATTTTGAGTCATGAATTTGCCACTTCCTAAGGTGTTTTGACTACTTAGGAGTGGTTCTTCACTGACATCTCCGCTCATCATCGCCCTGATTCGCCGCTGACCAACTCATCGTTGTCACCTCACCATAAGCAAGGACGATAATAGTGACGACACTCTTGATTATACCCCTTCCATTGCATTGTTACCCCAAGTCTATTTGCATAACTTGCCTATCGAGACTAGCCATTGAGTATTGTTGGGCTATGCTAGTTGTACACTTTAGTGATACATACTCCACATAGCTTCAATTGCGTGCATATAGCATCGTATCATCTCTTGTGTTACAATAGTACATGCATATACATAATTACTATCTTGGTGTGCACATCCCACAAAGTGACCATACAAATATCATCACCAAAAGAAAGAGAAGCAAAGCTTTTAAGAAAAGAGCGAAAGCAATAGCATCGCCCAATTGCATGTCATACTTGATCATCTTGGATCACTTGAGTGAGTGACGTCATGCCTCGTACATACATAGCAAAGTCGGGATAGAAAGGCGACACATTTTGCTTCTTATAAGTTGTACACAAGTTCATATCACGCCCATTTAAGCAATCATGCTAATGTCTCTCTAGTGTCTCTCAAGTGTTGTGCAACATGAGCTTTTTCGTGGATACCACATTTTGTGCTCATTCCTTGGTTGTATGACCCCACTAATCTATCCATGTGTGTGTGTGAGTTTTCGTGTATACTCATTGCTAT
Source organism: Hordeum marinum (assembly GCA_022496015.1). Classification (NCBI taxonomy): domain Eukaryota; kingdom Viridiplantae; phylum Streptophyta; class Magnoliopsida; order Poales; family Poaceae; genus Hordeum; species Hordeum marinum. The sequence goes on along the minus strand of CM039672.1, from coordinate 209,411,615 downwards.
TGGTCTATTTTTTCATACTTGAGAGTGTGCGAATCACTTTCAACATTATTGCATCTTGTCTACATATTGCTTGAATTTTGTGCCACCATCCTAACCAAGCTACTCCATAAGTATTATATGTGCAAGTGTGAGACAGACGATCTCGGGTACAAATTCTACTATTTCCATATTTGCACATCGAGTGATCTTTGATCCATTTTCAACATATGAAACAATAATTTCGTATTGTCTTCTAATTATCCCACTTATATGTCCTTTGAGTGTTATGGATACATCAAGCATACCGAACCCGATATTTGAGGAGCACGCAGACGACGCAAATGACTACGTCACCAAGATGCACTTCTTCGACGCGCAAAAAGCCATGCGCCAATTGCAAGATGTCTTGAATGACTGCATCGATCAACTCGCCACCGACTTATGCCAATCCGAGGAGCATACGCGGGACTACCTCGACACCAAGCTATCAAGCCAAATGGATGAGTTTCGTGCCTTGATGGTCAACCACCTTCCTTCAACATCTACATTGACAAGGCGGCGACACTCAAGTCATCACTCATCGGAGTACTCTTCCGACGTAATTCCTCCTCGAGCTCGTCCTCATCTTCGAGATGATCATTATGTCCCAAGCTCACCACACGATCACTAACATCAACCTTCAAATAATCCATTTCATGGAAATGGGTTACAAGACCGCCTACAGGAGCATGAACAGAATCGTTAATAAGACCAATAACATGAATAACAATGTCGCGAAGAAGAAGAACATCATCGTCAAGAACAAGCGCTTCAAGCACAGTGTGCCCTCTGTGATGCAACTTGCGTCTTAGAAGAACACAATTTCCAAGCACGCGAAGAACAAGAAGCCCTCCGGAGTGAACGTGAGTCGTAACATGACCCGGACTTTTGTAAACCCAGGGCCTCGACCTGTATATAAAGGTGAGCCCCTGAGGCTGATAGACTTAAGCTGCAAACTCTTGAAAGCTAGGTTAGTGATTCCGCACCCTTGTAATGGAGATCACCATCAATATAGACACCAAATGCAAGATGTGGGCTTTTACCTCCATCGGAGGGGCCGAACCTGGGTAAAGTCCTCTCTCGTCCCTGACTAACCCCTTCGAGTCGCCACACAACAACGATGGCCTCACACCTAAGTTCTCCTACAAGGAAATCTGTTGTGACAAAACCACAACAGTTGGCGCCCACCGTTGGGATATTGCGGGGTGGAGTTGAGTTCTTGGAGGGAGCTCTTCCAGTTTCGGGAGCTATGTGGCTGGTCAGATGACCAAGATTCACCGTGGCAAGCTCTGTATCGACAATTCAGGCTGGGATCCCGAGGCTGACTCGATCGAGTTTGGGTAACGGGTCCCCTTAGGTAGAATCCACGTCTTCATTGGCAAGATTGACGCATCAGTACCTGAGCCGAACAAGTGCACCGACATCATCGAGCCGGCTTAGTACGCCTAACCCGGCCGATGTTAGGCCATATGATGTCACATATTCGTGAGGAACACCAAGTCAATTTGTCCTATCAAAGAAGAGAAGCTTTGGGCTTTTCGAAAGTGGAAGCTACTCAGGAAACAGCTAAGCCTCCCCTCCAGGTCATCCCCATGGTGGGAACCGCGATGGATCAAGACCCGTTGGTGGCAAGGGCTAAGAGCCCGCATCAAAACAATCGTCCTGGAGGGACTCATCATGGGAATAAGCCGCGAAACTGCGAGATGGAGTTCCACAATCAGGCTCCCCAAAACCGCCAAGGAGGCAATGGTGGAAGACATCTGGTTCAGGATGGCCCTGGCAGGTATCATGCCGGCTCACCTGGCCGATCCTCGGGGTCAGGTTTTCAGTACCAAGGAGGCAATGATAGTGGGCAGCGTTCTAGTCAGGGCGGCCAACAACATAACAACCAGGCTGGTTTTCATGGTAACCCTAAGCAGTTGAGTAGTGGTCAATACCATGTCTTACTACCAATACTTGCAAACGAGACATGAAACTCAAGTAGAGAGCCATTAGCATGATTGAACGAGCAGTTCCCAGATTCCTCAACTGGTATGACTATCCAATCACCTGGAGCAGAGAGGATCACCCCTCCCGGGTTGACAATCCAGGGGATCTAGCCTTGGTGGTGGCACCTCAGGTGGGTGGCTATACCCTCACAAAGGTCTTGATGGATGGAGGCAGCAGCATAAACATCCTGTATTACGATATCTTTCAGTGGATGAATCTCCCAGATAGCAGTCTGCAAACTTCAACCACATTTTTTTCATGGCATTGTTCCTGGAAAGTCAGCGTACCCAATTAGGGTGATTAAGCTCGATAATTCTTTTGGTGATGAATACAATTACAGGTGCGAGCCTCTAACCTTTGAGGTGGTAAAATAAAGAGCCCATACCATGCTCTCTTCGGAAGGCCGGCTAACGCTCGTTACATGGTCCACCCTTGTTATATCTACGTCAAGCTTAAGATGCCGGTTCCCAAAGGTACTATAACTGTGGGAGGCAGCAGGAAGATCGCTTAGGAGTGTGAGGAAGGAGACGTGGCCTACGCTGAGTCGGCTTGTGCTAGTGAGGAGCTGAAGTTCTATACAGCCAATGTTGACCTAGCTGATATGAGTCCCCTTACGAAACCAACCACCGAGTCTGAGTCGCCGCTCAAATTCAAGTTGACTGAAGATACCAGATAGATTGACTTCACGGAAGGCGAATAACCCAAGCAGTTCACCATTGGGACCGACTTAGATCCCAAATAGGAAAGCGCGCTCATCGAGTTCATCATTAGAATCGGGACATCTTTGCATGAAAATGTTCTAACATACCTAGAGTACCGAGAGAACTCGCTAAGCACCACCTAAATGTAGATCCTAATATGAAACTAGTACGACAATACCTCCATCATTTTAACGAGGAGAGACGCAAGGCTATTGGAGAAGAGGTAGCCTGGCTCCTAGCTGCCAGGTTTATTGTTGAAGTTTTTCAACCTAAGTGGTTGGCTAACCCGGTACTTGTCTTAAAAAGAATGATACCTGCCGTATGTGTGTCGACTACATAGATCTCAACAAGGCTTGTCCCAAAGATCCTTTTGCTCTTCCCCGTATCGATCAGATCATCGATTCTACGGTGGGTTACAAGCGCTTATGTTTCTTGGATGCATATTCTGGTTATCACCAGATCAAGATGGCCAAGGAGGATCGGGAGAAGACAACTTTCTTAACCCCCTCTTGGGGCTTTGCGCTATGTCTCTATGCCCTTTGATCAAGAGTGGTGGGGTGACTTACCAGTGTTGCGTTCAGATTTGCCTTCACCCACGGATTGGGCACAATGTTCATGCTTATGTCGATGATATTGTGGTGAAATCTCAGAAGGAGACACTCTTGGATGACATCAAGGAGACGTTTGACAACCTTCGAGTGTACCAGATGAAGCTTAACCCGGTGAAGTGTATCTTTGGTGTTCCTACAGGAAAGCTACCGAGGTTCCTGGTTTCTGAACGAGGCATTGAAGCTAACCTAGACAATATCAAGGCAGTCACCTCACTGGGCAAGCCGGCTAACATAAACCAGGTCTAGTGCATGGCTGGTTGTATTGCGGTGTTGAGCCAGTTTATAAGCCGCACCGAAGAGAAGGCAATCCCACTTTACCAGTTGTTGAGGAAAACAAACAATTTTGTTTGGACTGATGCGTCTAATGAAGCTTTTGAAGCAATCAAGAAGCAGCTAGCTGAGCCACCTGTTTTAGCCGCCCCGACCGACAAAGATCCCATGCTCCTGTACATTGCTGCTAACTCAAAGGCAGTAAGTGTTGCAGTTGTCGTTGAACGAAAGGAGGCAGGGAAAGAATATACGTTTCAGCGGCCAGTTTATTTCATTAGTGAATTTCTGACCTTATGCAAGCAACGATATCCACATTGGTAGAAGCTAGTGTTTGGAATCTTTATGACAAGCCGAAAGGTGAAGCACTATTTTCAAGAACATCCAAGTACTGTGGTCAGTTCAGCACCCCTTGGGGACATCATACAGAATCGAGAGGCCACTGGCCGTATCGCCAAGTGGGCAATTGAGCTTGGCCCTCACCATGTGAAATACATTCCCCGTACAGCCATCAAGTCTCAAGCACTGATTGATTTCATCAATGACTGGACAGAACTGCAGATTCCAGAAGATAGGCAAGATAACACGTATTGGACTATACACTTTGATGGATCCAGACAATTGGAGGGATCGAGGGCTGGAGTTGTTCTATCTTCCCGACGAGGTGACACATTTTGTTATGTTTTACGACTCATGTTCCCTTGTACTAACAATGCACCTGAGTACGAGGCCCTCCTACATGGACTCAGAATGGCTAAGGAGATGAATCTTAGCCGGGTTAGGTGTTTCCACGACTCAGATTTGGTGGCTTAGCAAGTTTCAGGGACTTGAGACTCTAAAGACCCTCTAATGGTGGCTTACCAATGAGCGATCTCGGATGTGGCGGGTCACTCTCAAGGCTATCAAGTCGACCATATCGATTCCCGGCTCAACAAGGCGGCGGATTCCCTGTCATGGATCGGCTCTTTGCGAAAGCCGGTTCCTCCTAATGTCTTTCTAGACGTCATTCACAATCCTTAAGTCAAGTTGCCGTCTAAGGAAGACATACAATTCCTGACCCGAAGGAATAGTTTTTGGCGGCTCTTCGTGATTCCCTTGATTCGACGGTGCCTTACTTGGATTATCTAACTCAAGGTGAGATCCCAGCTGAGGAAATCATCGCTTGTCAGATAATTCAGCGGTCCAGGTCCATGACTATCATCAGAGGCGAGTTACATGGACGAAGCAGCACCAATATTTTCAATGTTGTGTTTCTCCTAAGGAAGGACAAGAGATTCTTAATGAAATCCATGTTGGTGATTGTGGACACCATGCCCGCTCACAATCCTTGGTGGCAAAGGCTTTTTGCCATGGGTTTAATTGGCTGACAGCTCATGCAGATTCAGAGGGCATTGTGCGCAAGCACGATGGATGTCAAAAGTTTGCTCGACAAAACCATGTGTCGGCTCAAGAATTGTGCACGATCCCAATTAGTTGGACGTTTGCGGTCTAGGGGCTTGATATGGTTGGCTCGTTCAGGCCATCTTCTGATAGAAAGACCCACCTATTAGTGGCGGTTGATGAATTCACCAAGTGGGTTGAAGCAAAGCGAGTCAACGATTGTGATGCAGAGACAACAGTCAAATTTTTGAAAAAGTTGCTCTTCCATTTTGGCTATACTCATAGCATTATTACTGATAATGGTACCAATATATCCAAGGGAGCAATGGAATAGTTTTGTCAACGTGGGCACATCCGGCTTGACTTACCAGCAGTGGCGCATCCACAGTCCAATGGGCAAGCAGAAAGAGCTAATTAGGAGATTTTGAGAGGGATCAAACCCTGACTCATGGTTCCACTACAGCGTACCCTAGGATGCTGGGTTGAGGAACTCCCCTCGGTGCTTTGGAGTATTAGGACAACTCCAAACAGATCCACTGGGTACACGCCTTCCTTTTTTGGTTTATGGTGCTGAGGCGGTATTGCCAAGTGATGTTCGTCATGACTCTCCTCGAGTCACCACTTATGTTGAGGGTGACAACGAACAATCACGTCAAGATTCTTTGGATGCTTTGGAGGAAGAGCATGACTTAGCCAGAGCCAGATCAGCTATATATCAACAAAACCTATGCTGCTATCACAACCATAGGGTTAGAAGCCGCACCTTTTAAGAGGGCAACTTAGTGCTCCGTCTGATTCAAGATCAAATAGGAATGCACAAGCTTTCACCACCTTGGGAAGGCCCCTTTGTCATCAGCAAAAACCTCAATAATGGTTCACATTACCTAGTGGATCTTAGACCAGACTCATATACCTCTAAAGAAGAGATAACCCGACCTTGGAACATCGCTCATCTTTGGCCTTATTATACTTAGAGCCACCGGATCATTACTTTTGTACCTCACCCAATTTCTGTACATACTTCTATATGTTCAAATATAATAAAGTCGGCACCCTCGAAACTCGGGGTCTTTGTCGTTTCAGCCTACAAATTTAGCATGAGTCTTTATTGTTTGAAACAAAGGTCACTTGGGGGCTTGCAACTCATCGAGTTTAGCTTTCTAACCCTCTTGACCCGGCAAAAAAAATACGCCACAATATATGGTTAAACCTGCATGTATGCTTGATGCGACTCCAATCAGGTGACCCCATGTACTCTTGATAAGTCAATCATTTATGGACCCTGAACTTTTCAAGGTTAAAAAATTGGCTTGAGTCATGTGAGAGCTGGCATAGAGAGAGCTAGGACAAACCATGGGTTATCATACCCGCTTCATTGAAGCAAGACTTGAGCCTCGAAAGCCAGTCTCCTTACCGAGTCTCACTGAGACGGCCTATTATAATTTTACTTATTATCATTATCATTATATGTTGACTTTCCAGGTATAATACTATTATTATTACCGGCTCATAAAAGAGTGCCCGGGCTATAAAACTGTGATCATACCATGCCCAGTTCAAATTACATGGTTCTGCAAACAAGTGTTGTGGAAAGATTTCAGGGACCAGGTTAACAATAACCCCCCATATTGCTTCAAGCAAACGATATATAAAGCAGAGATCAGCCGAGACAAAATAAGTTGAGGACACAACCTGTATGACTCATACACAAGGATTAAAAGGCGACTTGACAAGAGCCTAGACATACACAAATTTCTTGCCATCAATACAATATCAAGAGTTTGAAAACATGCACGAAGGCACGACACATGCAAAACAACTGTTGGCTTAAGACTATTACACGACACTATCAGGCCCAAAAAGTTGAATCAAAGTTTTTAGACATTTCTCATAACCCAACCTCTGAGCCATCCGGGTTAAGGTTTGGGCTGATCTTCCGCGTGGGATGACTCCATGTTATCCTCCGCTCGGGCTTCCGGATCTTCGATCTGAAGGTTGTCCAAGTCCCACTTGTAATGGGTTAAAGATTGGAATATAGCTTCTTCATTCAAGACTAGGGCCGGGTCAACGCCAGGGGCAAATATCTGTTTACGGTGCTGCGGAGTCAAGTTCATCGGCGCAAAGGAGTAGGGCTGGGCGTTCGGTATAAACCGAAAATTCGGTTTCTACCAATCGGTATTTTTTTAAATTCGGTTAGGAAAAATGGAAACCGAAAATGTATATAAAAACAGCTAAATGAAAATTCGGTTAACCAAGTATTCGGTGCGGTTTTCGGTTTTATAATGAAGCACCACGCTCTAACTATTTGTGCTCCGAGCGTTGCAGCGGACACTCTTATATACGAAAAAATCCTGCCTTAACTCCTCAGTCGGGCAAGGTGGGACTAAAGGAATCGAATGGTCTGGTCAGGTGTCCGCATCCTCTCACGCGTGGGCATATACCCGTCAGCAAAAATCCAATGTGAGATGGGCCCGACATGCTTGCATGCCCCTTGGTCATTTAAGGCCCACGTTACGTTAGATGGAGTGAGATGCACAGGATACACGTTGGTAGGCGTACGTGGGGGCATGACTCGCGAAGACATTAATGCATGATTTTAACTCCTTAAGTTATTCCTAATGTTGAGTCACGTTATTTGGTTTTATACGGTTAACCGAGATGAAAACCGAATCTATCGAATCCTGTTCGGTTAGTCAACAAGAAAACCGATTTTTTTGTTACAGTAGTAAAAACAAAAAAAATCGGTTTATTCGGCTTCGACATCGGTTTGGTTTTCGGTTCGTCGGTTTTTATGTCCACCCCTACAAAGGAGTGCGGCTGAACTCGAGAGTTGTTGGCGTCGTAAGCCGATTGATAGCTCTTCAAGGGCATTTCATTCACAATTTGGCTATCAAACACTCGATCCGCCTTGACGCACTTAATATAATCAACTTTGGTGAATGCTGACCCGTCTACCTTTGGCGCCGAAAAATCTCCGGTCATCTCCTTTGGGTCAACTTTTGTTGTGTAAGCCAGAGCCTGACTTAAAGAATATGTTGCACCGGCTCAGGCGGCTGATCTCTTCAGTTCTACAATTTTCTTTGGGATCGTCGAGAGGAAGTTCAGCACATCTTTGATGAGCTTCACCGAGACCCATAACATATTTGATGATGCACAAGCTTTCAGTATAAAGTTGCTCCGTCAGTACATACAAGGCCTCGAGTTTCAGCAAAGTGTTATCCTGCAAGAAATTCAAGTACATGAGTCTCCATGTGATTTATCTTCATATTTGAGTATTAGAGTGGGTTAGCAAAAAATATATAAAGATACTCAACAAAGATGGCTTGGGTCATGTGGTCAATATGCCGCTTTAACCCAGACAGCTCTTCAGAAAATGTCTTCAACTGACCCTTGATACGTCTCCAACATATCTATAATTTTTGCTTGTTCCATGATGTTATATTATCAATCTTGTATGTTTTACAATCATTTTATAACAACTTTATATCATTTTTTGGGACTAACCTATTGACCTAGTGACAAAGTGCTAGTTGCTATTTTGCTTGTTTTTTTACTTCACATATAATCAGTACCCAACGGAGTCAAAATGCTGCGGGGATTTTTGTGGATTTTTTCTGGACCAAAAGGAAGGCCATGGACCAAAGAACACAAGAGGAGGGGGCCCAGGGTGGTCATGCCCTACCTGGGTGCGCTAGAGGCACATGGAGCGGCCAGGTGGGTTGTGGGCACCTCGGGCATCCCCTCCGCCGACTATCAAGCCTATAATTTCCCTGAAAATCCAAAAATCCTAGGGGAGTCGACGAAACACAATTCTAGCGGCCACAAGTTTCAGAACCGCGAGATCCAATCTAGACACCATTACGAAGGGGTTCCAATTCATCATAGGCGCCACTCCGATGATGCGCAAGTAGTCCATCATAGACCTACGGTGTCAGTGCACGACACCTATGGGACCACGAGGATCCCTTCGTGGTTCGGCAGGGGAAGGGATGCGCAAAGAGCAGATAAAACGAACGGCGCGAGAGGAGATTTTTACCTAGGTTCTGGCCGTTGAGGAGCATAAAACCCTACTCCTGCTTCGATGTATTGTGGGTGTTTTTAGGGTTCTAGCTACAGGAGCGCTATGAATAGCTGCTACGCTCATGATCTAGAAGGTGGGAGCCAAAAGTCCTCTCTCGCAACGCCTTGGGCCTCCTTTTATATGACCAAGGGGATCCCATTAGTGGCGTACAACGCGCGCACGGGGTGCACAGTGCTACAGTGTTATCATACCTAACACTGATGGAGTGGGACCAATGCATTTAATGCTCCATCAGGCATCCCTGACCTTCTACGAGACGGGACAGGAGCCCGTCCCATCTGCACCGCTTAGCCTCTCCATCGCCAGCGCATTGACACGTATCCTAGGGGTCGACACCTGGCCTCCGTGCTGGCAAGGTGGCGAGGCCTTTCCAAGTGCCCTCCTTGCCGGGGCTCCGCAGGCCACCCCCGACAAGATCTTGTTGGGGTTCCAGCCCTTTGCCTTCGGTCTTGTGCTTGTTGACTTGAGTGTTCCTTTGACATCTTCGTGCTTGCTTCTAGTAGTCTTCCGGTGGGCCTTGCTGCGAGCGCGGCTACAAGTGCCCATGCACAAGTAAGGGGTACTAATAGACCCGATCCTTAGTACACCGAAAGGAGCCCCCGGGCCTGGGCCACACAGTATGAGGCATTGTTGGGCTAGGCCCAAACAGTGCACGGACACGCATGACAGGGGTCTATAGTTGCAATCATTCTGCTTACTACGCCTCTCCCCCTCCAAGCGGAGCGACCTTGCCGGGGGTCCTTGTCCCGGGCGCTGCCTCATCTTCCAGCTGGATCCCTTGGCAGCCCCGTGGACTTCGGCTTCGTCCTCCCTTCTAGATGCCCTGCCCTCCGCGCAGTGCTGGTCCAGAAGGGGTCAGGCTGGGCTTCTGCTGGGGGCCTCTTCCTATCTTTTTCTTCTTGGAATCTACCCCTAGGGGAGAAAGTCAAATAAAGATGTACTTAGGAAAAGGCATTGTCCCGTGTAAATTTATTCCCTTTAAACGAATGCATGTTATTATTCTTGTTATATTTTCCTCTGTATGGTGTACTCCCTACGCTGTATCAGAAACTTGCCAGTGTACGCAACACCGTCGCGAGTGCTTTGAGGAGTGGGTCCTTAGCAGCCTGCTAGTGATGCCACTATTGGCAAGATATCTTGACACTTTTAGTGCAGCCTCTTAGACTGTTGAGCGGACTCAAAACAGAACAAGGGCGCGACCAATTGTGACAAGTTACCTTGACGTTCTCAGTGCAACCACTCGAACTATTGAGCGGACTCAAAATAGAACAAGGGCGCAACCGATGACGGCAAGGTCCCCTCGCGTGCAGGTTTTCCATACAAAAGTTAAAATCATCCAAGGACAAAAATAACCTCATAGTAAAAGTTTACTTAGAGTTTTTCCACTTGTCTTTTCATTGTCGCACTCCTTCCCGCAAGGTGCGAACTTCGAACGTTGTCCGTAGGTGTCCACACCACCTCTTCCCCCCCGGCAACTTCCATGCGAGGGAACCTTCTATCCCTTTAAGAAAATGAAAGAATAGAAAATAGAAGTATGGAACCTTGACGGTTCGTTAGTACTTGTCGGGAATAAGCGTAATGCAACGTCTCGGATGAACATGCATGTAAAGAAACATGGGAAGTGACAAGAGTTGCAAGACGCCTGATCTTATTCAACTATGCGCAGAGTCTACGCCTGGCTTCATACAGAGGATGACATGCCCTGCCGGCAAGACTTGTACAAAGGGTGATTGCCGGGGGGGGGGGGGGGTGACAACCGCGCCTTATGGATAGAACTTACAAAGATGTTCGATGTTCCAGAAGTTGCTCACTCGGACGCCATCTTTGCTCTCCAGGTGGACTGCGCTAGGCCTGGTGACTCGCACTACCCGATAAGGGCCTTCCCACTTTGGCGTCAACTTGTTTGAATTCTTGTCCGACTGAACGCGCCGAAGAACAAGGTCGCCTTCCTCAAGACTCCGGGCATGAACTTTGCGGCTGTGGTAGCGGCGCAAAGCTTGCTGGTAGCGTGCAACTCGCACAGTAGCCCAAAGACGATCTTCCTCAAGGAGCATTACCTCGTTTTGGCGCAACGGCTCTTGCTCAAGCTCATCATAATCAAGCACTCGAGGTGACCCGTATATGAGTTCTGTGGGGAGAACTGCCTCCGCCCCATATACCAGGGAGAAGGGTGTCTGGCCGGTGGCTCGATTTGGCGTCCTTCTGATCGACCAAAGAGCCGTCAGCAACTCATCAATCCAGCGTCTTTCGCACTTGCACAACCTCTCGAAAGTCCTCGTCTTAAGCCCTCACAACACTTCAGCATTTGCCCTTTCCTCTTGGCCGTTGCTCCTGGGATGAGCAACAAAAGCAAAGCAGATCTTGTCGCCAAGATCTTGGACATACTGCATGAAGGCGCGGCTTGTGAACTGTGTGCTGTTATTGGTGATGACCCTTCTTGGTACACCAAAACGGCAAACTAGTCCTCTGAAGAACTTGATGGATGATTGTGATGTCACCTTTCTGACTGCTTCCACGTCCTGCCACTTTGTGAACTTGTCGATTGCGACGTACAAGTACTCAAAGCCCCCGGTAGCATGGGGAAAAGGGCCCAAGATGTCGAGCCCCCAGACCAAAAATGGATAGGAAAGAGGGATTGTCTGAAGAGCTTGAGCTAGTTGATGTAGCTTCTTCGAATGAAACTGGCACGCTTCACACTTGGTTCCCGGCAAGAGCTCTTGATCCTATGTGGGAGACACATATGCCTCCATGCATCTCTGCCAATAGCTCTAGTCCATCTTCCCGAGGAACGCACTTCAATTTCACACCGTTCGGTCTCTTTCTGTATAGGACGTCATCGACAAACTGGTACATACTAGATTGACAGGCTACTTTCTCCGGTTCTTCTAGTTCCTTTGGGAGTTCTCCGGTTTGAAGGAATTGAACTATGTGTTGTGCCCATGCTGGAACTTGAGGCTCGACGACAAGGACTAAAGGCACGTCTTCTGCCACGGGTGCGCTTGTCTCTACGGCAAGGGCTTGAGGCCTGCCGGAGCCTGTTGCCCCCGGCAAGATTGGCGTCAATCCCGGCAACTTCCTCACCGATAGCTTCCGTGAGCTCTGCCGGGAAGTACTGGCCATAATTCAACTTCCTTCTCTTTTTCTGCTTTGCCGGCAGCGATACACATGGCTGATTCAGTTGGAGCACAAAACTCCCTGGTTCCACAGGTAACTTGATGGCAACATGCTTCGACAGCTCGTCAGCAACACTATTCTCTGCATGAGGAACGTGCTTTGTTTGCAGACCGTCAAAGCGCTCCTCCAACTTCCTCACTTCATCTACGTAAGCTTCCATCAACGGGCTCTGATAATCCTTGTTAACTTGCCTGACGACAAGCTGTGAATCTCCTCTGACAATAAGCTTCTTGATCCCAAGGTTTGCCGCGATTCTGAGGCCGGCAAGCAGCCCCTCATATTCTGTGGTGTTGTTTGTCGACTTATCCCCGGGAAAGTGCATTTGGACTACATACTTGAGGTGCTCTCCGGTGGGTGCGACAAGCAGCACGCCAATGCCGGTTCCCTACAGGGAGAAAGCCCCATCAAAATACATAACCCATTCTTGGCTTGTTTCCTTGACAGGGATGGCCATTTCTTGGATCTCTTCGTCTGGCGTTGGAGTCCATTCTACAATGAATTCTGCCAAAGCTCTGCTCTGGATGGTTGAAGTGTATTCAAACTTGAGGCCAAAGCTTGACAACTCCAAAGCCCACTTCACAATCTTGCTGGTCGCGTCCGGGTTTCGCAAAATCCGTTGCAGCGGAAAGCGAGTGACGATGGTAATTTCATGTGCTTGGAAGTAATGGCGCAGTTTCCTTGAGGCCATGAGGAGGCCAAAAAGTAACTTTTGCACACCAGAGTACCTCGACCTGGCCCCTTGCAAAAGGGAGCTGACAAAGTACACTGGGCGCTGCATCGGCTTCTTCTTCTGTGTCGCTTCGTTCATCTGCACAGGTCCTGACTTATCGATACCAGACCTTGCCGGGGAAGCCCCCAGTTCGTCGCTTGGCGGTCCTGCTTCTGTAGCTGCTTCTTCATCGACTTCTCTTTGCGCCACCAACGTAGTACTAGTCACTTGATTTGTTGCCGCCAAGTATAGCAACAACGGCTCTTGTGGTCTAGGCGCGACTAGTATTGGCAGAGAGGAGATGTATTTCTTCAAATCCTGCAGCGCTGCCTCCGCTTTCGGAGTCCACTTTATTGGACCCGCCTTCTTCAAGATTTTGAAAAAGGGTAGGGCGCGCTCATCAGAATTTGAGATGAACCTACTCAGTGCCGTGACGCAGCCGACAAGACCACGCACATCCTTGACGCGTTTTGGTGCTTCAATCTGCTCAATTGCTTTGATCTTGTCGGGGTTCGCCTCAATCCCATGTTGAGACACAAAGAACCTAGGAAGCTTGCTGGATGGAACACCGAACACACATTACTCAGGATTGAGCTTCAAGTTGATCTTGCATAGATTCGCAAACATCTCTTCCAGATCTTGTACGAGCGTTGCTTTGTCCTTGGTTTTAACCACCATGTCATCCATATAGGCTTCCATATTTCTATGTAGCTGGGGCTCAAAACCAATCCGGACTGCTCTTGCAAATGTCGAACCAACACTTTTCAACTCGAAAGGCATACGCACATGTAACAGCCCGGGACCAACGCTTCAGAAGATTCCCCTTTTATTCCATTGTCGTCATGTGATTCGTCTGCTTGTTGCATTCATCATATCATCATTTGCATCATCTGCATAGCATCATCACTCGTTTTCGAAAACTTGCATCCCTGAGTAGCTGCCGGTTCTCTCCGTTCGTGTCGCTGACCGTTTCGAGGCCAACCACACACACACGCGCCTGCGACATCGTTTAAAAAACTGTTTTTAAAGCGCGTGAAAATATTCTCGGATTGGGTCAAAAATTGGCATGCGGTCTTGTTATATTGTAGGTGGACCGCCTGCCAAATTTCGTCGCATTCTGAGTTCGTTTGGTACCCAAACGGTCAACCGTAGCAGTGCGGTCATCGGTTTATTATCGGACGTTTTCTCGATGTTCCAAACTCATGTCACTGGCTCACATATCCCCCTCTCCTCAGCCCACACCCCTCTACAAAACCCACTTAAACCTACCACGTGACCGGAGCCGTCCGATTGCGATCGCTCAAAACGATGCAAAAAACCCTCCTATTATTCATCTGCTATTTATAGTTGTGTAACCCCTAGCCCAATTGGTCCAAACCCTAAATTCTAGGAGCCTTGTCCCATCCACCCCTCAGCCCCCCCCGCCACCCCCTTCTCCATTTTCGTGCCCGACCAATTCCCCTCCTCCTCGGGATATCCCCTGTTCAACCCGCCAAGAACCAGCGCCCCTGTCACCCTTGCTGTCGGCCCAACCAACCCCGTGCCTCCACCAGCAAGCAACAGCCGCGCCTGAGCTCCTCGTTCCCGACTGCCCATGCATCTCCCCCGCGCTCGTGCCCCTCCTCCAAAATGCAGTCAGGAGAGGAGCTCCCGATCTAAAGCTTCTGCGTCTCTGGGTCCTCCTCGATGCAAACAGGGAGAGGCGCTCCCGTGCACGTCCAGCCGCAAGGAGAGGATCTCCTCCTACAACTCCCGACGACCCTGGGAGAGTAGCCTCGCGCTATTGTTACCTTTGCTCGCGACTCTCCCTGCTTCCCTTCCATTATTTTCCCCCTCTGAACTCTCTCTCTGTGTACTCTATTTCTTCAGGTAACGACAGCCAAGCCGGAGGCCTTGCGCCTGAGCCTCCTCGCTCTCCTTGTCAGGCCAGCCACCGCCGGCGACTGAATCAACAGTAGCTCATGCCGCCGGCCTCCTCCCTCTCCTCCATTTCCCGTTCTCCTCTCTTTGATGGCCTCTCTCTCTTCTATTTGCCTGCAGGAGCCGTCATGGACATCGCTGCAAGCATCCGCCGCCGTCATTGGTTGTCTCCACCCCGTTCTGGTAGAAAACCAAACACCGACGAGCTCCTTGACCCAGGTCCGGCCTTCCTCGAGCTCTCTGCTGCCAACCGCCTCCATGCCGACGCCATTGACCTGCTGCACCTCCATAGCCGGCCTCCTATGTTTATCAGGTTCAGTTATGGCGTTTTCAGTCTCGTTCAGTTCCGCAGCAGTGTTGGTTCATCATGCAAAATCCACTTGTTTTAGCATAAGCCCTTGATAGCCCAACTGGTTAGCTCGTTGGTTTGTAGCCAGGAGATCTGGGTTTGAATTCCCATGGATGCAGTTTTTGTTTTCTGCAGTTTCTCTCTGAGAATGAGCTCATGGTGCCATTTATTTTTCCGCGAGACCTTGTAGTTTTGCATACCAGTGGCCAGCCCAACTGGTTAGCATGAGGCTTTTCTCCCACAAAGGTCCTGGGATCAAAACCCAAGGAAACTTATGTTTTTGGGCATGCATATTTTAGTCAATGTCAGTATTTTACATTGCTCATAAATAAGTGATGGTGCATCCAAATAAAACATGTTATATATGAAATATGCTTAGAATTTCGTGTAGATTTAAATTTTCCAACTCTCACATGTATTTAAAATGTTTAACCTGCTGTTTTCATGAAATTTGCATAAATGCCATGTAAAATGATTTATATCATAACTAATTAACCGTAGCTCCGTTGAAAATATTCCACTTATGTAACTTGGCTAGAAAAATGTGTAGAATCTCATGGTGACATTTACATTGCTGGTTAAAAACTCTAAAATATGGTTAGTACAGATCTGGACCAAATTCATAGTATGCATATGGGGTTGTTTCGGAAATGCTATATGATGCTTCCGTCCTCATTTAAAATGCCTAGATGATATAGTTGTTCATGCTTCACCTCTTGCCATGTTTAAAAACATTTAACATTGATGTGTATCTAAACGGGAGTGAACTAAATAATTCAAATGTGGAGTTTTGTCAATATGCAACTCGTTGCATAAGCTTCACTTTAATGTGTAGTAGTTGTTTGAGGTGAATTGCCATGCCTTGCATATTAAACCGGACATGCATCATATTTGTTTGCGCATCATATCATGCATATGTTGTGATGTTATCGAGTGTTGATTGTTTGTTCCGGATTGCTTCTTCTCGATAGAGTTCCGAAAGCGTTCGGAGTGTGAGGATTCGTTCGACTACGTTGGCTCGTCTTCTTCATGGACTCATTCTTCTTCCGAGCGGGATCTCAGGCAAGATGACACATTTCCCTAGATACCACTACTATCATTGCTATGCTAGTTGTCCCGCTTTTATCGTTATGTCTCGCTACCTACCACTTGTTTGTCAAGCCTCCCAACATTGCCATGAAAAGCCTCTAACCCTCCACCTTCCTAGCAAACCTTTGTTTGGCTATCTTACTGCTTGCTCAGCCCTTTTTATAGCGTTTCTAGCTGCAGGTGCAATTGCTTCCATGTGTCAACATGGACATTCTTTTGTTATCACAATATTATTGCTATTTAATTTAATGCACATATATACTTGGTAAAATGTGGAAGTCTTGGCCTTTTGCTCGGTGATTTGTTCCACTTTCGCCGTCCCTAGTTACTTGTGAACCGGTGTTATGTTCCATAATTGAGCGCTCCTAACATGCTCGGGGTTATTATGGGGACCCCCTTGATTTTCATTTTAGGATAAAGCTTGTCTGGCAAGGCCTAACATTGGTACTACATTTGCCTAATAACTAAAATTGCATAGGGACCCGCCGACACCCGTGGATCTTTAATCAACAACCCGGTCCAGTGCTCCCCATGAGTGTTGGTCCACCTACCTAGCAGTCAGCGGTGCCACCTCGGGGAAACTCGAGGCATTTTCAGGCTACCGTCCACTTCGCATACACGGATGATGCCCGTGGATAGAGAGCGCACGGCTCTAGATGCGGATCTGGCTCACGGGAAGGCCTTGCTGGATTTGTTTTACCTTTCTCGAATGTCTTGAGTGAGGAATTCCGATTTTCTTCGGGCTATCTCGAGGTGGCGGATTTCCTATGGAATTGCCTAGGAAGATCATGAGATCCGTGGTCGAGGTTATTCCCGCTGCGTGTGGTTAATTTGTGATGGATGAATTGGAGCACCCCTGCAGGGTTAAATCTTTCGGAAAGCCGTGCCCGCGGTTATGTGGCAAACTTGGATATTTTGTTTAACACCCGGTCATAGCAAACTTGAAGTAAACTCAAATAAAATACACCAACTGTATGTGTAATCGCGACTGTCTCTTCTCATGAGTCCTTATCCGAGAGAGAACATGGTGGTGTTATGTTTGATGTAAGTAGGTGTTCAGGATCACTTAGTGATCATTCTTAGCTCACGTCCGTTATGCGTAGACCACCATACTTTACTTTTTGTATTCGTAAGTTAGCCACTCAAATAAATGCTTAGTCGCTTGCTGTAGCCTCACCACTTAACCATACCCCACCCATTAAGCTTTAATAGTCTTGATACCCTTGGAAATGAGATTGTTGAGTCCCTGTGGCTCACAGATTACTACAACAACAGTTGTAGGTACAGGTAATTGTTGGAAATATGCCCTAGAGGCAATAATAAATTAGTTATTATCATATTTTCTTGTTCATAATAATCGTTTATTATCCATGCTAGAATTGTATTGATCGGAAACTCAAATACATGTGTGGATACATAGACAACACCATGTCCCTAGTATGCCTCTAATGGACTAGCTCGTTGATCAAAGATGGTTATGGTTTCCTAGACATGGACATGAGATGTCATTTAATAACGGGATCACAGCATTAGGTGAATGATGTGATGGACAATACCCAAACTATAAATGTAGCATATGATCGTGTCAGTTTATTGCTACAATTTTCTGCATGTCAAGTATGTGTTCCTATGACCATGAGATCATGCAACTCATTGACACTGGAGGAGTACCTTGTGTGTATCAAATGTTGCAACGTAACCGGGTGACTATAAATGTGCTCTACAGGTATCCCTGAGGGTGTCTGTTGGGTTGGCATGGATCAAGACTGGGATTTGTTACTCCGTGTGATGGAGAGGTATCTCAGGGCCACTCGGTAATACAACATCACTATAAGCCTTGCAAGCAATGTGACTAAAGAGTTATCCATGGGATCTTGTATTACGGAACGAGTAAAGAGACTTTCCGGTAACGAGATTAAACTAGGTATAGAGATACCGACGATCGAATCTCGGGCAAGTAACATACCAAAGAACAAAGGGAACAACGTACGGGATTAACTGAATCCTTGACATAGAGGTTCAACCAATAAAGATCTTCGTAGAATATGTAGGAACCAATATGGGCATCTAGGTCCCGCTATTGGTTATTGACCATAGAGGTGTCTCGGTCATGTCTACATAGTTCTCGAACCCGCAGGGTCTGCACACTTAAGGTTCGGTGACGTTTCGGTAGTATATAGTTATGTATGGTGGTAACCGAAGGTTGTTTGGAGTCCCGGATAAGATCCCGGACGTCACGAGGAGCTCCAGAACGGTCCGAAGGTAAGGATTGATATATAGGAAGTCCTGTTTTGGTCACCGAAAAAGTTTTGGGCTCATCGGTAGTGTACGGGGAGTGCCGGGAGGGTACCGGGGGACCATCGGGAGGGGTGTCACGCCCCGAGGGGCCGCATGGGCTATGGGAGGAGACAAACCAGCCCCTAGTGGGCTGGACGAAGCATCCACTAAAGCCCATGAGGTTTGAGAAGGAAAAAAAATCCAAAGGTGGAGAGGTGGAAAGAGTTTCCAAGTGGAAAGGAGTAATCCTACTCCTAATAGGATTGGAGTAGGACTCCTCCACCCCCAATTTTGACCAGGGTTTGAGGCTGCCTCCTCCCCTCCCTCCCTCCTATATATACTATAGTATTTAGAGGGGAAAGCTAATCCTAATTGCCACGTGTTGCCCTCTTCTTCCTCTAGAGTTGTTTCTCCTCTAGATTAGTTATGCGGTGCTTAGGCGAAGCTTTGCAGGATTTGTTCACCACCACTGCCACCATGCCGTCCTTAAGAAGGTTGAAAAGCAACTTATGTATCACCGTTGTGGCTTATGCGTAGGTGAGAATTGTTCTGGCTAGATACTCGTAGCAGCCACGTAAAACATGCAACAACAATTAGAGGATGTCTAACTTGGTTTTGCAGGGTATGTTGTGATGTGATATGGCCAATTACAAGATGAGATATATGTGATGTATGAGATGATCATGTGTTGTATAGAATATCACGACTTGCATATCAATGAGTATGGCAACCGACAGGAGCCATAGGGTTGTATTTAATTATTGTATGACCTACGTGTCAATCATTAAGCGCTATGTAATGCTTTACTTTATCGCTAAAGGGTAGCAATAGTAGTAGAAGCATGATGGGAGCGGCAACCCCGATGGCGACACGTTGATGGAGATAAAGATGATGGAGATCATGGTGTCATGCCGGTGACGATGGAGATCATGCCGGTGCTTTCAAGATGGAGATCAAAAGCACAAGTTCATGGCCATATCATGTCACTTATGATTTGCATGTGATGTTAATCTTTTTATGCACCTTGTTTTGCTTAGGACGACGGTAGCATTATAAGGCGATCCCTCACTTAAATTTCAAGATCAATTGTGCTCTCCCCGAGTGTGCACCATTGCGAAAGTTCGTCGTGTCGAGACACCACGTGATGATCGGGTGTGATAGACTCTATGTTCACATACAACGGGTGCAAGCCAGTGTTGCACATGCAGAACACTCAGGTTAAACTTGACGAGCCTAGCATGTACAAACATGGCCTCGGAACAGAAGAGACCGAAAGGTCGAACATGAGGCATATAGTAGATATGATCAACATGATGATGTTTACCATTGAAACCACCTCAACTCACGCGATGATCGGACTTGAGTTGGTAAATTTGGATCATATCACTCGAATGATCGGAGGGATGTCAATTTGAGTGGGGGTTCTTAAGTAAGATGATTAATTGAACTCTTTATCATGAACATAGTCAGTAGTGTCTTTGCAAATTATGTTGTAGATTACTAGCTCACGCTGTAGCTCCCTTGGATTTGTATATGTTCCTAGAGATATATAGTTGAAAGATGATGGTAGCGATATTGCAGATTAGGTCTGTGATCTAAGGATTGTCCTCATTGCTGCGCAGAAGGCTTATGTCCTCGATGCACCGCTCAGTGCGCCACCCAATCTAGCGTCGTCTATCGATGTTGTGAACATGTGATAGGCACGTTCCAATAACTACTTGATAGTTCCGTGCGTCATGCATTGCGGCTTATAATTGAGGCTCCAAAACGTTTTGAACGTCATGGAACATATGAGATGTTCTAAAGAGCTGAAATTGGGATCTCAGGCTCGTGCCCGTGTTGTGAGATATGAGATCTCCAACAAGATTCTTTGCCTGCAAGATGAAGGAGAATAGCTCAATCGTTGAGCATGTGCTCAGATTGTCTGGGTGCTACAATCGCTTGAATCGAGTGGGAGTTGATCTTCCAGATAAGATAGTGATTGATATAGTTCTCCTAGTAGCACCTGTGTATTGGATACCGGTTCGATTGCTAAATGTTAGTAACTCGAAATAAAAGCTACGGAATAAACGGAGACTAGCTAAGGGTGAGGTGATCAACATCGCACGCTCTCTCTACCTTCAGGATTAGTGACGAACCTAAATAAATGTTATTTGGTGTTTGCGTTGAGCATGAACATGATTAGATCATGTTTATTGCAATACGGTTATTCATTTCAGTTAGAGAATAATGGTTATTCTGCTTACATGAATAATACCTTCAATGGTCATGCACCCAATGAATGGTTTGTTGAATCTTGATCGTAGTAGTACACATGTTCATAACATAGATGCCAAAAGATACAAAGTTAATAATGATAGTACTACATACTTGTGGCACTGCCTCTAAATGGCATATTGGTGTAAAGCGCATGAAGAAACTCCATGCTGATGGCTCTTTGGGTTCATTCGATTTTGAATCGGTTGAGACATGCGGACCATGCCTCTTGGGCAAGATGACTAAAACCCCATTTTCCGGCTTGATGGAACAGGCAAGTGACTTATTGGAAATGATACATGTTGATGTATACGGTCCAATGAGTGTTGTAGCTTGTAGTGGATATCGTTATTTTCTTACCTTCACTGATGATTTGAGTAGATATAGTGTATATTTACTTAATGAAACACAAGTCTGAATCGTTTGAAAAGTTCAAGCAGAATCAGAGTGAAGTTTGAGATCATCATGACGAAAAGATAAAATGTCTATGATGTGATCGTGGAGGTGAATATCCGAGTTACGAGTTTGGTATACAATTTAAGACAATGTGAAAGTTGTTTCACAACTCACGCCACCTGGAACATCATAGTGTGATGGTGTGTCCGAATATCGTAGTCGTGCTCTATTGGATATGGTGCGAATTATGATGTCTCTTATCGTTTTACCACTATCGTTTTGGGCTATGCATTAGAGACAACTACATCCACTTTAAATAGGGCACCATCTAAATCCATTGAGATGACACCATATGGTTTGGCAGAAACCTAAGCTGTCATTTCTTAATGTTTGAGGCTGTGGCGCTTATGTGAAAAGGTTTTCACCTAAAGAGCTCGAACCCAAAGTGGATAAATGCATATTCATAGAATACCCTAAGAACAGTTGGGTAAACCTTCTATCTCAGATCCAAGCATAAAGTGTTTGTTGCTAAAATGGATCCTTTCTCGAGAAAGAGTTACTATCGAAAGAATTGAGTGAGAGGAAGATAGAACTTGATGAGGTTGTTGAACCTTTGTTCAACCAGATAGTAGCGTAGCGCAGAAAGATGTTTCTATGGAGCCTACGTCAGTTGAAGAGGAAGTTGATGATGATGATCATGAAGCTTCGGATCAAGTTACTATCGAACCTCATAGGTCGACAAGGACACATACTGCTCCTGAGTGGTATGAAAACCCTATCTTAGAGGTCATGTTGTTGGACAACGATGAACCTACGAGCTATGGAGAAGCGATGATGGGCTCGGATTCCGACATATGTTTGGAGGCCATGAAATCTAAGAAAGGATCCATGTATGAAAACCAAGTATAGACTTTGGTAGACTTGCTCGTTGGACGACAGGTCGTTGAGTACAAATGGACCTTTAAGATGAAGACAGACGCTGATGGTGAATGTCACCATTAATAAAGCTCAACTTGTTGCAAAGAAGTTTCTGACAAAGTTCAAGGAGTTGACTGCAATGAGACTTTCTCACTCGTAGCGATGCTAAAGTCTGTTGGAATTATGTTAGCAGTTGCTGCATTTTTCAATTATGATGGAGAGGTATCTCAGGGCCCACTCGGTAATACAACATCACTATAAGCCTTGCAAGCAATGTGACTAAAGAGTTAGCCACGGGATCTTGTATGAAGGAACGAGTAAAGAGACTTGTCGGTAACGAGATTGAACTAGGTATAGAGATACCGACGATCGAATCTCGGGCAAGTAAAATACCGAAGAACAAGGGGAACAACGTACGGGATTAACCGAATCCTTGACATAGAGGTTCAACCGATAAAGATCTTTGTAGAATATGTAGGAACCAATATGGGCATCTAGGTCCCGCTATTGGTTATTGACCGTAGAGGTGTCTCGGTCATGTCTACATAGTTCTCGAACCCGCAGGGTCTGCACACTTAAGGTTCGGTGACGTTTTGACAATATAGAGTTATGTATGGTGGTGACCGAAGGTTGTTCGGAGTCCCGGATGAGATCCGGACGTCACGAGGAGCTCCAGAATGGTCTAGAGGTAAAGATTGATATATAGGAAGTCCTGTTTTGGTCACCGGAAAAGTTTTATGCTCATCGGTAGTGTACCGGGAGTGCCGGGAGGGTACCGGGGGACCATCGGGAGGGGTGTCACACCCCGAGGGGCCTCATGGGCTGTGGGAGGATACAAAACAGACCCTAGTGGGCTGGATGAATCCTCCACTAAAGCCCATGAGGTTTGAGAAGGAAAACAAATCCAAAGGTGGAGAGGTGGAAAGAGTTTCCAAGTGGAAAGGAGGAATCCTACTCCTAATAGGATTGGAGTAGGACTCCTCCACCCCCAATTTCGACCAGGGTTTGAGGCTGCCTCCTCCCCTCCCTCCCTCCTATATATACTATAGTATTTAGAGAGGAAAGCTAATTCTAATTGCCACGTGTTGCCCTCTTCTTCCTCTAGAGCTGTTTCTCCTCTAGATTAGTTCTGCGGTGCTTAGGCGAAGCTCTGCAGGATTTGTTCACCACCACTGCCACCATGCCGTTGTGCAGCCGGAGAACTCATCTACCTCTCCGCTCCATCTTGCTGTATCAAGAAGGCGGAGATTGTCATCGAGCTGTACGTGTGCTGAACGCAGAGGTGCCGTCTGTTCGGCGCTAGATCGGAAGGACCGTGATCAAGATCGTGAGACGATTCGTGATTGGATCGCGGGACGGATCGTGATGGGATCGCAAGACGGATTATGATTGGATCGCGAGATGGATCATGATGGGATCGCGGGACACTCGGCGATTTGGATCGCGAAGACGTTTGACTACATCAACCGCGTTTCTTGACGTTTCCTGCTTAGTGATCTACAAGGGTATGTAGATCCACTCTCCCTCTCGTAGATGCTCATCACCATGGATAGATCTTGCGTGTGCATAGGAAATTTTTGTTTCCCATGCAACGTTCCCCAACAGTAATGCGATGATTTGACGTGAGCGCGATGCTTGTTTTGATTTGGAGTTCTTCTTCTTCTTATTCTTCTTCTTCTTCAATCTAGGATGGGTTCTAGGCGGCAGCCTAGGATAGCAAGGATGGATGTCATTTTATTGTTTGATTTCATCCGTAGTCAGACCCTGCTCTTCTGTATGATGTTTGAACATGTTGTTGTATTGATGTGATCTTGTTGTAGCTTGTGGAGAGTGTAAGCCAATTCCATATACTCATCTCTTTTGTACATGTACTTGTAATGATATCCATTCTTGCAACACGACGAACTGCGCTTCTATCCCTGTCGAGGCCCTCATGCCAAAATAAGAATATGATCCCATGTTGGGCGTGACAAGTTGGTATCAGAGCCTGTACCGACTTAGGAACCCTTTGATTGATCGAACCTTGCCAAGTCGAGTCTAGTGAAAAACTATTTTGAGTCTAGTTATATAGGAGAGTAAGATTCTTTTTACTCCTCTTCTATGCTCTGGTAAGGAATTACGACTTAGGAATTTTGATTCTACCCTCTTCTCACTCAATTTTTTTTAGCATCACGCGGGTATTTTGGAAACTATATGATGCCGATGTGACGGAGTTCTGTCTTGATGCCTCTTGTCTGACTTGATTTCTTCCGGGGAGTTGAGCTCCAGGGGATTCTTGGCACATCGTTATTGTTCAATTTCCTTAGTATCTCAGGACGGAGGATGTTTGAAATTTCTTCAATACTTTTCGTGGCAAGATAAGGTCGAAGTCACCCAGTACTAGGGAGGCGTACAGGGTACTACCATGTTTGGTATCGTTATGTTTTCG
Organism: Hordeum marinum; assembly: GCA_022496015.1. Classification (NCBI taxonomy): domain Eukaryota; kingdom Viridiplantae; phylum Streptophyta; class Magnoliopsida; order Poales; family Poaceae; genus Hordeum; species Hordeum marinum. The sequence goes on along the minus strand of CM039672.1, from coordinate 209,387,052 downwards.
AGTGTCTGAGATAGATGAAGTTTCGGAGCCTCTGGTTATGTGTTGAAGGATGGATATAGTTGGGGTGTAGGACTTGTTAGTTGTGTGAGATATTTCCTCCTTGTATCCCCAACACCCGATTGCATAACCAAGAAAGTTTCACGAGTTCTTAGGTGGGAATTCAAATAGTTACCTAGGATATCTTCCAACAAATCATGATGTGAGGTTGGGGTTCGACATCTAGTGGATTCATTTGTTCACGATCTTTCTTATAGAGGACAGTCTCGATATAACTCATCAGATATGCTTCGTCAAGACTTGTAGTTCGCTATGCCCAGGGAGCATATTCGAGCGTCATTTCAATATGACAATCCAATGTACGATTGAGCCCATGCAAACCTTACCATGAAAATATCAAGCGAAATCTCTGCTATGCATTTGTTCTGGCTTGTTTCATAAGCCTCATCCTTTGTTTTGTTTTGAATATGGTAATTCAAGTTGCTTCGATGTGTAGTGGTGATCTCATATCTTTCCGAAGTAGTGTTCTCATATTTATGTGGGATTGCTAATTCCTTTGCTCAATCAAGTTGTCATATCAATTCTTTTATCCGGTGTGCTTCTCTTCAGATAATTCTATCATCTCCAATATTTGCAAATCAATCCTCTTATTTCTTTCCGAAGTTTGTCTCATCAGTCCCAAGTGTCTTTATTTTTCCCCACCCTCCCGCCCTTTTTCTTCAATAATTAAATTCTCATCCAAGTTCCTTTCTATTCATGTGATGCTTTCGCTATCTTTTCTTCCATTTCGTATCCAATGATTCATTGTGAAGGTCCTCAAGTGCTTCAAGTTCATCGTTCTTCGTTCTTGTTTTCTTCTGCGGTGGATTCGATTCAATCTCTTGGTGTTCATCATATCCTTCATCATTTGTTCTATGGTTTGCTTGTTGGGAATTCTTATCCAAGCGTCTCTTTCTTATTCATTCCTCTCTATTCTATCCGGAGTGTTGAAGATATATCAGAAGACATTCATTTTCATTCTTATCCTCTTAAATTATTTTGAGGTCCTCACCTCATCAAGTTCTTAATTTCTACCGGTGCAATCTCTCATACTAAACAATCTTTCAACGGTGGTTTCTTTTGAGTGGGCCCATAACCCACAGTTTTTTCCCAGGATCCTACCCGACTCTTCTAATCTTTTCGGAGATGTCCTCAAGTTCTTTTCAATGTGACGTAAGAATGAATTCCACCAGTCATATTCCTTCTCCAAGATCGCTTCTAAATCATTTTCATCATTGGCTCAACCTTTCTTTATTCATTCTTTCGGAGTGTTTTAGTAATTCATGGTGTTGTTTCTAGTCATCATTCTCGGCATTGAAGACCGAAGGAGAGTTTCTCTTAAATCGTTGCTCATTCTTCCAAAGATTCATGGTTTCAGCCTGTTGCTATGATCTCAAATTGTTTTTGATCATGAGTAATTCCATCCTTATCTATCCGGTGCATTTCAGAGTTGTTCTCATTTCTTGATCCTCCGAAGGCCATCGTTTCAGAAGATTTCTTTGTTCTCAGCTTTCAGCTTTCGTTCTGAAATTCTTCTCAAGTGTTGTTCCTTTGTTCGTATCTCAATTATTCTGATGCTTCGTTCAAGTTTTCTATTAGCCAGATCATGCTCTCTTTTCTCTCATGTTATATCATTCATTTGTATTATCCTCTTTCATTTCAATTCTTATCGGTGTTCTCGTGCAAGACTTCTTCAAGTTTGTGATCTCTCTCTCTTTTTCTTCAATTCTTTGCAACAAGAATAAGTAGTGTGCGAAATCCTTTGCTTGTCATAAATCTAACTTGATGAAGGATAAGCATAACATAAATCTTATTCTTGTTTCATCAAGTGATTTCAATCCCTCTTCCGTAGTTGTGCATGATATCAATTCTAGATTTCAAGTGTTCTCATCTTTCCTTTTCCGGAGTTCCTAGTTTTCTCAAGTATCTTGTCGCTAAGCGTCATCTAATTCATAGCAAGGCCCTAATTGTGTTCTTTTTCAACCTTCAATTCTTTTCTATCATCCTTTTATTCTGTAGTTCATCCCGATGGTTTTTCATAGTGGTTCGTCAAGGAGCTAATTCTTCTCGAGGTGTTCTTGAAGATTCTTATGGAGGTGCTCAAGTGTTCTTTATCTTGGATTTGTAAGTTCAATTCCTTCTCTATTGTCTTTTGAGATGGTTTTATTAAATTCTTGTTTAGGAGGAGTCTCGAAGGAAAATTGTTAAGAATGAGATAAGTAAACACATCTTGTTTTCTCGGAGTTATCTTGGGTTGGATTTCACCTAAAGCATTTCCTAAGGATTGTTGCTATCATGGTGTCATAAATGATCCAAGTTTTCTCCTCTTCTTCTTGGTGAAAGAAGTTTTTTTACCTCTTGTTGCTCTCAATCAATCAATTGTTTTTGTTGTGGCAGGTTGTCACCTCATAATTTTGAGATGTTTTCCATAAGCCCATAACAAGCTTTTCTTTTCATTGTTGATTCTCCATCAACTACGTTCAACCATGCTTTTCAAATGCATTGGTGGTAGAGGTTGTCATTTTCTTCTCCGTTCTCTTCTCTCCAAAGATCTAGCTTCTATTCTTTTGTTTCGGAGGCATTGTGGTGTTGCTCTCTTTCAACCATCATCTTTTTGTATCAAGATCATGTTCTTTCTTTGCTATTCATTTCACCGGAGTGTTGTGTTCTATGTTCAAGTTCTTCTCCTTCTTACCAAGTTTTGCCTCTCTTTCCTACCGAAATGCTACCGAAATTTCTTTTGAATTCTTGCTTGTTCCTCATGTCGTTCTTCATCTCTTTCCAACCTTCATGTTTCATTGGTTTCACTCGTTTATCAGAGAACCAACTAAGTTTTACCTCTTGCTCTTTCTCTTCCCCTTCTCATTCTAGATCTCGGGCCGAGATCCTCATGTAGTGGAGGAGAGTTGTAATAGCCCGGGATCGATGCTCCAGGAGATTCCCCTTTTATTCCATTGCCGTCGTGTGATTCGTCTGGTTGTCACATTAATCATTGCATCATTCGCATCATCTGCATAGCATCAACACTTGTTTTCGAAAACTTGCATCTGTGAGTAGCTGCTGGTTCTCTCCGTTCGTGTTGTTGACCGTTTCGAGGCCAGCCACACACGCCTGCGCCCGCGGCATCGTTTAAAAAAACTGTTCTTAAAGTGCACGAAAATATTCTCGGATTGGGTTGAAAATTGGCGTGCGGTCTTGTTACATTGTAGATGGACCGCCTGCCAAATTTCGTCGCATTCCGAGTTCGTTTGGTACCCGAACGGTCAACCGTAGCAGTGCGGTCATCGGTTTATTATCAGACGTTTTCTCGGTGTTCCAAACTCGTGTCACGGGCTCACATCTCCCCCTCTCCTCAGCCCACACCCCTCTACACAGCCCACTTAAACCTACCCCGCGACCGGAGCCGTCATATTGCGATCGAACGGCTCGAAATGATGCAAAAACCCCTCCTATTATTCATCTGCTATTTATAGTAGTGTAACCCCTAGCCAAATTGGTCCAAACCCGAAATTCTAGGAGCCTTGTCCCATCCAGCTCTTAGCCGCCGCCACCCCTGTCTCCATTTTCGTGCCCGACCAATTCCCCTCCTCCTTAGGATCTCCCCTGTTCAACCCACCAAGAACCAGCGCCCCCGTCGCCCTTGTTGTCGTGCCCAACCAACCCCGTGCCTCCACCAGCAAGCAGCAGCCGTGCCTCAGCTCCTCGTCCCCAACTGCCCATGCATCTCCCCCGCGCTCGTGCCCCTCCTCCAAAATGCGATCAAGAGAGGAGCTCCCAATATGAAGCTCCTGCGTCTCTAGGTTCTCCTCGATGCACACAGGGAGAGGCGCTCCTGTGCGCGTCCAGCCGCAAGGAGAGGATCTCCTCCTGCAACTCCCGACGACCCTGTCAGAGTAACCTCGCGCCGTTCCCTTTGCTCCCGACTCTCCCTGCTTCCCTTCCATTATTTCCCCCCTCTAAACTCTCTTTGTACTCTATTTATTCAGGTAACAGTAGCCGGGCCGGAGGCCTTGTGCCTGAGCCTCCTCGCTCTCCTCGTCGGACCAGACACCGCCGCCGACTGAATCAACACCAGGTCATTCCGCCGGCCTCCTCCCTCTCCTCCTTTCCCGTTCTCCTCTCTCTGATGGCCTCCCTCTCTTCTGTTCGCCTGCATGAGCTGTCATGGACATCGCTGCAAGCATCCGTCGCCGTCGTTGGTCCTCTCCACCTCGTTCTGGTAGAAAACCGAACCCCGACAAGCTCCTTGTCCCAGATCCGGTCTTCCTTGAGCTCTCTGCCGCCAGCCGCCTCCATGCCGACGCCGTTGACCTGCTGCACCTCCATAGTCGGCCTCCTCTGTCTCTCAGGTTCAGTTGTGGCATTTTCAGTCTCGTTTAGTTCCGCAGTAGTGTTGGTTCATCATGCGAAATCCACTTGTTTTAGCATAAGCCCTTGATAGCTCAACTGGCTAGCTCGTTGGTTTGCAGCCAGGAGATCCTGGGTTCGAATTTGTATTCTGCAATTTGTCTTTGAGAATGAGTTGCAATTTGTCGCTCAGAATGAGCATGATGCATAAAAATAAGTAATGGTGCATCCAAATAAAACATGTTATATATGAAATATGCTTAGAATTTCGTGTAGATTTAAATTTTCCAAGTCTCACATGTGTTTAAAATGTTTAACCTGCTGTTTCATGTAACTTGCGTAAATGCCATGTAAAATGATTTATATCATAACTAATTAACCGTAACTCTGTTGAAAATATTCCACATGTGTAACTTGGCTAGAAAAATGTGTAGAATCTCATGGTGACATTTATTTTGATGGTTAACAACTCTAAAATATGGTTAGTACAGTTTTGGACCAAATTTATAGTATGCATATGGGGTTGTTTTGGAAATGCTATATGATGCTTCCGTCCTCATTTAAAATGCCTAGATGATATAGTTGTTAATGCTTCACCTCTTGCCATGTGTAACAACATTTAACATTGATGAGTATCTAAACAGGAGTGAACTAAATAATTCAAATGTGGTTAGTACTGTTTTGGACCAAATTCATAATATGCATATGGGGTTGTTTTGGAAATGCTATATGATGCTTCCGCCCTCATTTAAAATGCCTAGATGATATAGTTGTTAATGCTTCACCTCTTGCCATGTGTAACAACATTTAACATTGATGTGTATCTAAGAGGGAGTGAACTAAATAATTCAAATATGGATTTTCGTCAATGTGCAACTCGTTGCATAAGCTTCACTTTAATGTGTAGTAGTTGTTTGAGGTGAATTGCCATGCCTTGCATATTAAACCGGACATGCATCATATTTGTTTGTGCATCATATCATGCATATGTTGTGTTGTTATCGAGTGTTAATTGTTTGTTCCGGATTGCTTCTTCTCGATAGAGTTCCAAAAGCGTTCGGAGTGTGAGGATTCGTTCGACTACGTTGGCTCGTCTTCTTCATGGACTCGTTCTTCTTCCGAGCAGGATCTCAGGTAAGATGACACATTTCCCTGGATACCACTACTATCATTGCTATGCTAGTTGTCCCGCTTTTATCATTATGTCTTGCTACCTACCACTTGTTTGTCAAGCCTCCCAACATTGCCATGAAAAGCTTCTAACCCTCCACCTTCCTAGCAAACCTCTGTTTGGCTATCTTACTGCTTGCTCAGCCCTTTTTATAGCGTTTCTAGCTGCAGGTGCAATTGCTTCCATGTGTCAAAATGGACATTCTTTTGTTATCACAATATTATTGCTATTTAATTTAATGCACATATATACTTGGTAAAAGGTGGAAGGCTTGGCCTTTTGCTCGGTGATTTGTTCCACTTTTGCCGCCCCTAGTTACTTGTGAACCGGTGTTATGTTCCATAATTGAGCGCTCCTAACATGATCGGGGTTGTTATGGGGACCCCTTGATTTTCGTTTTAGGATAAATCTTGTCTGGCAAGGCCCAAAATTGGTACTACATTTGCCTAATAACTAAAATTGCATAGGGACCCGCCGGCACCCACGGATCTTTAATCAACAACCCGGGCCAGTGCTCCTCATGGGTGTTGGTCTACCTACCTAGCAGTCGGCGGTGCCACCTCGGGGCAACTCGAGGCATTTTCAGGCTACCGTCCACTTCGCATAGATGGATGATGCCCGTGGATAGAGAGCGCACGGCTCTAGATGCGGATCTGGCTCACCGGGAGGCCTTGCTGGATTTGTTTTACCTTTCTCGAACGTCTTGAGTGAGGAATTCTGATTTTCTTCGGGCTATCTCGAGGTGGCAGATTTCCTATGGAATTTCCTAGGAAGATCACGAGATCCGTGGTTGAGGTTATTCCCGCTGCATGTGGTTAATTTGTGATGGATGAGTTGGAGCACCCCTACAGGGTTAAATCTTTCGGAAAGCCATGCCCAAGGTTATGTGGCAAACCTGGATATTTTGTTTAACACCCGTTCATATCAAACTTGAAGTAAACTCAAATAAAATACACCAACTGTATGCGTAACCGTGAATGTCTCTTCTCGGGAGTCCTTATACGAGAGAGAACACTGTGGGGTTATGTTTGATGTAAGTAGGTGTTCAGGATCACTTAGTGATCATTCTTAGCTCACGTCCATTGCGCGTAGACCATCATACTTTACTTTCTGTATTCGTAAGTTATCCACTCAAATAAATGCTTAGTCGCTTGCTGCAGCCTCACCACTTAACCATACCTCACCCATTAAGTTTTAATAGTCTTGATACCCTTGGAAATGAGATTGTTGAGTCCTTGTGGCTCACAGATTACTACAACAAGAGTTGCAGGTATAGGTAATGCGATGATTTGACGTGAGCGCGATGTTTGTTTTGATTTGGAGTTCTTCTTATCCTTCTCCAATCTAGGATGGGTTCTAGGCGGCAGCCTGGGATAGCAAGGATGGATGTCATTTTCTCGTTTGATTTCGTCCGTAGTCGGACCGTGCTCTTCTGTATGATGTTTGAACATGTTGTTGTATTGATGTGATCTTGTTGTATCTTGTGGAGAGTGTAATACAATTCTATATACTCATCTCTTCTGTACATGTACTTGTAATGATATCCATTCTTGCAAAAATAAGGATAGGATCGCATCTTGGGCATGACAGCACAAAGCAATATGTCCCACATGGGTTGATAAATGCGGACCTGGCCATGGGCAGACCTAGCCATGGGCAGACCTAGCCATGGGCAGCCCGGCCTGGCCCGACCCGACCTTGTCCATGGGCCCGGCTCGAGCCTAGATTTTGAGCCCGGTGGCCGGGCCAGGCCCGGGCCCGGGCCCATTGAAATCTAGATTTACGCCTATGTCGTGCCGGGTCGGGCTTTCTTCGTGCTCGGGCTAGGCCTGGGCCCAAATATCAGGCCCGACAACCGGGCCGGGTCGGGCTCGGGCCTGGGTTTCTAACATCGGGCTTTTTTAGGCCCGGCCCAAGGCCTGACCCGGCCTAAGGTTTGGCCAGGTATATCCGCAGGCCATCCCTCGCAAGATCTTGCCGAGGTTCTAGCCCTTGGCCTTCGGTCTTGTGTTTGTTGACTTGAGTGTTCCTTTGAGGTCTTCGTGCTTGCTTCCAGTAGTCTTACGACGAGCCTTGCCGCGGGCACAACTACAATTGCCCATGCGCAACTAATGGGTACTAATAGACCCGATCCTTAGTACACCGACATACGGGTCCGTAGGCCGTATCTAGATGGCTTTCTCTCACTCTATGTTTCTCAATACAATGGTCTCTTGGAGATCCACTTAATGTAATGACTATTGCGGTGTGTTTGTTGGGATTCGAATAACTTTGAGTTCATGATGAGTTTTAATCCATGAATATGATTTGAGTGTTCTTTGATCTATTATTTGCATGATGAGTTATAGCCTCGTATTTCTTCTTCGAATCTTTGGTTTAGTTAGGTCAACTAGATCGATTTGTCTTGCCATGGGAAGAGGTGCTTTGTGATGGGTTCAATCGTGTAGTGTTCTTTCCCAATGACAGAAGGGCAGCAAGACACGCATGTATCATTGCCATTAAGGATAACAAGATGGGATCTATTCCTACATGAATATCTTGTCTACATCATGTCACCGTTCTTATTGCAATACTTCGTTTCTCCATGAACTTAATACACTAGATGCATGCTGGATAGCAGTAAATGTGTGGAGTAAGATAAGTAGATACATGATTATTTCGGCCTACTTGTCTTGGACGTGATGCCTATATAATGATCATTGCTTGGATATCTTCATGATTATTTGATCTTCTATCAATTTCCCAACAATAATTTGTTCACCCACGTAAGCTATACTCATGAGAGAAGCCACTAGTGAATCATACGGCCCCCGGGTCTACTTTTCAAACATATTTATTTTCGATCTACTATTTGCACTCTTTGTTTTCAGATCTATAAAACCCCAAACCCAAAAATACCTTGCTACAATTTTTTTATTCATTTTATTTTGTGTTTTTGCGAGATCTATTGGACAAAACTATCATAATCCAATCTATCATATTACCCTAGAGAGATTGACAACCTCTCTTCCGCGTCGGGGTTGCAAGTGTTTGTTATTTCTGTGCAGGTGTTTTTTACTTGGGTGCATGATCTTCCTCTACAGATTGATACCTTGGTTTCATAACTGAGGGAAATACTTACGTCACTGTGATGCATCATCCCTTCCTCTTTTGGGAAATCGATGCAGTTTCAAGCCACGCCAAAGGAATTTCTGGTGCCGTTGCCAGGGAGGAAGCAATATCATCTACCAGGTTCCTAATCACAAATCTCACCTCCTTTCAATTTACTTTATTTTCCATTTGCCTCTCGTTTTCCTCTCCCCCACTTCACAAATTTGGCATTTTATCCGCCCTCCTTTTCCGTTTGGCCTTTTGCTTGTTTTCTATGTTTTCTTGTGTTACCATGTGCCCCCTATTGCTTGCATCTTAGCTTGCTAAAAATATATTTATATGGTTCCTCACCCACTAATCTTTTCAAAATACCAAATCATGATGAACCAATTGCTAGTGAGTTGAGTGCACTTGATTATCTCTATGAAGTTTTGTTTGAAAATCATGAATCTGAAAATTTTGATGAAGTGTTGAAAGAAGAAATTTATAAGGTGATTCACGATAGCTCCTTGATTGAAAATCATGATTGCCATGTTGTTAGTATGAATTCTCTGAATATCCATGATGCTAACGATATGCAAAACCACAAGCTTGGGGATGCTATGCTTGACGTAGATGATATTATTTCCCCAATTTTTGGTGATGACACATATGCTATAATTGGTAATGATAACCATGGAACTTGTCATCATTATATTAATATTCAATGTGGTTATTACAATCAAGTGTCACATGATAGTTATTTTGTTGAGTTTTCTCCCACTACCATGAATGAAAAGGAGTTTGCTTATGTGAAGAGTAATAAATTTTCTATGCTTGTATATCATGAAAAGAATGCTTTATGTGATAGTTATATTGTGAGATTCCTTCATGATGCTACTGAAAATTATTATGAGGGAGGAACATATGCTTGTAGGCATTGCAATAATATCAATTCCCCCCCCCTATGTGTTCAAAGTGTTGAAGTTATGCTTGCTTTGCCATCCTATGCTAGTTGATTCTCGCTCCCATAATTTATATGCTTATAAAATCCCCATGCGTATGAAGTATGTTAGACTTAAGTGTGTTTTCCATACGCTTCATGGTGCTCTCTTTGTGTTGCTATTATTATCTTTCATGAGGGCATCATTGAAATCTCAAGCCTATATTAATGCCTATAAAGAAAAAGCTTATTGGGAGGCAACCCAATGAATAAATTTTATTTTTTCCTTTATGTTTTTGAGTGTTTACACAATTATTCCTATGTTATTATTGTGTTTTTATGTTTTATTTAGTGTTTGTACCAAGTAGAATCTTTAGGATGATTCATAAGATGAGTAGAAACAATGCTGAATGTGGAACAGAAACTTTGTTCCAAGTGCCTGAATTTTAGTTTTTTACTGGAACGTGATATTGAGCTTAAATTTTAACACAGTATTTCTATACAAATTATTTATGTTTTCTTAATTTTTCAGAATTTTTAGAGTTCCAAAACTATGGGTAGAGTACAGATTACTACAGACTGTTCTATCTGAAATAGATTCTGTTTTCATTGCATTGTGTGTTTGTTTTGATGAATCTATGGCTTGTATTGGGGGGGGGGGATATAAGTCATGGTAAAGTTATAATACAGTATGTAGAATGCAATAATAATATATGAATGGGTTTACAACAGTACCTAAAGTGGTAATTGTTTTATAATACTAACAGATCTCACGAGAATTTTGTTAAGTTTTGTGTGATTGAAGTTTTCAAGTTTTGGGTGAGATCATGATGGATGAAGGAATAAGGAGTTAGAAGAGTTAAATCTTGGGGATGCTACAACACCCCAAGATAATATCCAAAGAGTATCAAGCAACTAAGCTTGGGGATTCCCCGAGTGGCATCCCCTCTTTCTTCCAACAACCATCGATATACTACTTGGAACTATATTTTTATTCGTCACATATCATGAATTTTTCTTGGAGCATCTTTTATATTTGCTTGTTTGATTTTTGCATTTTCATTAGTATCCTTGTTGTACACACCTATTTAAGAGATCCAAAATATTCTATGACTTGTTAGAATTGCTCTTTATGCTTCACTTAAATCTTTTCAGCAAAGGATTTCTTCTAGTGCTTCACTTATATCTTTTTGAGCACGACGTGATTTTACATGTTTGAAGAAATGCTCTCATGCTTCACTTATATTAATTTGAGAGTTTTTAATTTTGAAGAAATCATCTCATGTTTCACTTATACTATTTTCAGAGATGAAACTTGTATGCTCATGTCCTTCACATATATCCATGCGAGCTTGTCAAAAGCAATTGCAACATATGAAACTAGTCCCAAAGTGATAGATATTCAAGAGGGATATAATAAAAACTTTCATCAAGATCATTGGACAAATTAAACTTGATTCTTTCTAATAGTTTTGAGGCATGACAATGGTAATATGTGAGTTATGTTAGTGATTAATTATGCTTAGTAAGTATATTGGTGTTAAGGTTTGTGATTCCCTATGCAGGCACGAAAGTCAATAGTTGTGCTACGAAATTACATCCTACTTATGGTGCATTATTCAATGTTAGTTATGCTTAATGCTCGCTTATGTGATTTTTCTTTTCTTAGTTGGATGCTTCTCAGTCTCATGCTAGCCTTCACTTGTACTAAGTAGAAATACTACTTGTGCATCCAAAATCCTTAAACCCAGCTTTGCCATATGAGCCCACTATACCTACCTATATATGGTATTTCCATGCCGTTCCAAGAAAATTTGTATGTGACATCTCTAATTTTCCAAATAAATTTTCCTTTTTGCGTGCTCGTACTGCTCATGAAACGGTAGGGAGCGAACGATATTTTTCCATGCTAGATGTGTTATTCTCAAGATGAGTGTTTATTCACTTATCATTGCATGTGAGTATGGCGGTAATAGGGATTCCCAGTCCCGAAATGAAATGAAAAAGAAACAAAATTTACTTTATATCAAATAATAAATTCCTTGGAAAGTGTTGGTATGGAAGGCGACAATGGATTCGGCTAGCCATGGAAAGTGAAAGTATGGTGGAAAAAAGAATAAACTTTATTTTATATTTGGGAACTGCCTATGATGCATCTAGTGTGGAAAGATATTGAGATCTTTCAGTCATTTTCGTTGACAGGAAAGGCACGCCACCCAAAATAGTTTTCTCTATCAATTTAAACACTTGAGATCTGGCACCGCTACAAATCCCTACTTCCCTCTGCGAAGGGCCTATCCATTTACATTATGCAAGTTTTTTATTTTTCAATTAGAGTCTCCATCTTCTCTTATAAAGCACCAACTAGGGGGCACTATGATCATACTTGAGCATTAGGTGTAGCTAATATTTGAGTGTGCATTGTGAATGGATCAATGATTAAGCATGATGGGATAGGGATAATTTGCTTTAGCGTTGATATTTTGAAAGACATGGTTGCTTGTTGATATGCTTGAGTATTAAAGTTTTCATGTCAAAACTAGACTATTTCTTGACCCATATGAAAAGTCCAAATGTCCATGCTATAAAGATTAATAGTATGTGATGAACACGTGAGGCATCATTCTACATCAAAAATTCTTTTTTGACATTTACCTACCCGAGGATGAGTAGGAATTAAGCTTGGGGATGCTGATATGTCTCCAACGTATCTACATTTTTTTCTTGTTCCATGTTGTTATATTATCAATCTTGGATGTTTTACAATCATTTTTCAGCAATTTTATATCATTTTTGGGACTAACCTATTGACCTAGTGCCAAAGTGCCAGTTGTTGTTTTTTGCTTGTTTTTTTACTTCGCAGAAAATCAGTACCAAACGGAGTCAAAACGCTGCTGGGTTTTTTGTGTATTTTTTATGAACCAGAAGGAAGGCCATGGGCCAAAGAACACCAGAGGAGGGGGCCCAGGGTGGCCATGACCGACCTAGGTGCGCCAGAGGCCCCTGGCGTGGCCAGGTGGGTCGTGGGCACATAGGGCACCCCCTCCACAAACTATCAAGCCTATAAATTCCTTGAAAATCCAAAAACCCTAGGGGAGTCGACGAAACACAATGCCAGCCTCCGCAAGTTCCAGAACCGCAAGATCCAATCAAGACACCATTACGGAGGGGTTCATCTTTATCATAGGTGCCTCTTCGATAATGCGTGAGTAGTCCACCATAGACCCGTGAGTCTGTAGGCTGTAGCTAGATGGCTTCCTCTCTCTCTCTATGTTTCTCAATACAATGGTCTCTTGGAGATCCACTTGATGTAATGACTTTTGTGGTGTGTTTGTTGGGATCCGATGAATTTTGAGTTCATGCTCAGTTTTTATCCATGAATATGATTTGAGTCTTCTTTGATCTCTTATTTGCATAATTACTTATAGCCTCGTATTTCTTATTTGAATCTTTGATTTAGTTAGGCCAACTAGATCGATTTTTCTTGCCATGGGAAGAGGTGCTTTGTGATGGGATCTATCTTGCGGTATTCTTTCCCAGTAACAGAAGGGGGAGCAAGATGCGCATGTATCGTTGCCATTAAGGATAACAAGATGGGGTATATTACTACATGAATATATCTTGTCTACATCATGTCACTGTTCTTATTGCATTACTCCATTTCTCCATGAATAATACACTAGATGCATGCTGGACAGCGATCGATGTGTGGTGTAAAATAAGTAGATGCAGAATAGTTTAGGTCTACTTTTCTTGGACGTGATGCCTATATAATGATCATTGCCTGGATATCGTCATGATTATTTGATCTTCTATCAATTTCCCAATAGTAATTTGTTCACCCACTGTGTGCTATACTCATGAGAGAATCCACTAGTGAATCCTACAGCCGCCGGGTCTACTTTCCTAACATATTGCTTTCCGATCTACGATTTGCACTCTTTGTTTTCAGATCTATAAAACCCAAAACCCAAAAATACCTTACTGCACTTTTTGTTTATTCATTTTATTTCGTGTCCTTGCGAGATCTATTTGCCCAAACTATCATAATCACATCTATCATATTACCCTAGAGAGATTGACAACCTCTCTTTCGCGTCGGGGTTGCAAGTGTTTATTATTTATGTGCAGGTGATGTTTACGTGGGTGCATGATCTTCCTCTACGGATTGATACCTTGGTTTCATAACTGAGGCAGATACTTACCATCACTATGCTGCATCATCCCTTCCTCTTTGGGGAAATACCAACGCAGTTTCAAGCCACTCAGTCCTTCACATTTTCTGAGCGCTGGATCAAAGCGATTTTCTCAGCTTCAAATGACTTCTTCTCTATCTCAAAGCTTGCCTTAACCTTCTCTAGCTCCTCCAAAGCTAATCGAAGTTTTTCTCAAGCTCTACCTGGGTGTTTTGCCCCATCTCAAGATCCTTTTTAAAGTCAGTCATGTTTGATTCAACCGCTTTTAGAGTTTCCTTGATTCTCAAAGTTATCATATTGTTCAGCAGTAAAGGTGCAATATGACTATGATAAATTATAATAAGTCTCAACCAGATTGCAAGCAATATACTCGACACTTGGGGACTAATGCATATCGGTTCTTTCCAAAGAATATTGTGTTACAAAGACCCGACTCATCTCAAGAAGATGAGCTGGCCCTTGGCGGCTACAGGTCGAATTCTTCAGTTATAAAAGACCCGAGTCATCTCAAGAAGATGAGCGGGCCCTTGGGGGCTACATGTGGAATTCTTCACAGTTATAAAAGACCCGAATCATCTCAAGAAGATGAGCCGGCCCTTGGGGCTACAGGTCGAATTCTACAAAGTTATACAAGACCTGACTCATCTCAAGAACATCAGCCGGCCCTTGGGGTCTACACGAGGATATATGGAATATATAGCAAGGATGAACATACCTCATACTTTATTTTCATCATATTAACAAGGCTGGCTTCCATCTGCCGGCTCGTGGAAGGACGATCAAGATAACCAACATGTAATTCTTCGGCACTGAAGGTTTCATAAATTGGAAGCTCCAGCTTGGCCTTTCCCTTTTCCGGCAGTGATGTCTCCTCCTTGGTAACAACTTTGGCTAGCACATTGGAGGGTCTAGGAGTGGTATAACCCAACCCAGTAATGGCAATCTCCGCGTCCTTGACAAAAGGAGGATCTTCAGCGGCCTTCTAAGGACTGGGAAGGTAAATGCTTGCCGTGGGGTCAAGTTCAACATCCATAGTCGCAGTAGAGGCTGGTTCAGGCTGTGCAGGCAAATCGACGTGGGCCTCCTGAGGCTCTTCAATATGCTCAGTAGCTTCAGGAGTCACCGCATCTGGATTTTCTGTCTCAGGAGCTTCAAGATTAAGAGATGACTCGCCAAGATTCCTCTTCTTGTCTATAGCTTTGTAAAACAAAACGACAGAATAAAACATACACAAGTTAGAGCTTGACAGGCAAGTGTATGATCCAAGGAAGAGAAAGCTTACCCATGGTTGATAACAAGGGGTGGTAGTTTTGAGCCAGTCGAGTTGCCAGAAGAAGGTGGTGACTCCTAGTAATTTGAATCAGAAGGTTTGAGAGGTTGTTTAAAGGACTAGCTTGAGGATGAGATGGAGTTGGACTATGAGGCGCCTCATCCTGTTGATGACGGGTGGTTGGCCTGTTGGGTAAGCCGACCATAAGGTTGCCGGAGACGCTCCGAGTCTGGCGTCTTGAGTCCTGTTGGGCCTTCCTCAAAATAAAATTGGGATCCAAATAAGCATCCGGGTGAGAAAAACTTACTTTCCAAATGACCCACCTTGCCTTCCTTGGAGACAAGGATTCTGAGCCGAAGGAGATGGAAATTATCTCAACATTATCGGCTCGGCTTGTGGCAACATCACCCTGATAATAAGAGGCGTTAGCACGCTCAATGAAAAGATGGCCAAAGGAATTAAATTTTACCTCTATAGACGCATCAGCCGATGGAGATTCGCCCTAAGTGATGGCTCTTGTATGATCGCCTTGCTCTTTTTCTTGTTGGGGGCGGCTCTAGACTTGCTAGCCAAAAAAATTCTCTTCTTCTTCCAAAACAAAGAAGTCGCCCACAAGATTATCGATATAAATGACAAGCTAAGCAGTCATGTTTGAAAAATCATACAATAACAGTTAAAATGTTATTGAAGGTTCTTACTGAAGGAGCCAGGTTAAGGGCGTTGAAGGGTTTCAGGACAGTTTGATCACAAGCTGCTTGAGGCTATCCCAACAGTTTCTTCACAATCCGGTTTATTTCATATTCTATCAAGACTACGTTGCTATACCTTTGAGCATCATCCGACTTGATAGAGTAATTGCACATTAAGTTGTCGAAGCGACTCAATGGCAGGATCAACCAGGATACCTAGCACTGGGTTAGGTCAACCCCAATTAAACCATGGGCTTGTAAAGCCGCCAGTTTTGGATATACATAGGCAAATTTATCACGTTCTTCTTGGGAAGCTCGGCCAAGAAGCTCAAAATTCATAGGAAGGCGATCCGGTCTGTAACCCGACAAAGGTTTTTCATTCTCAGGAGCTGTGTACTGACATTAGAACCAAGTTTTAGCCCATCCTTTGGGGTGATTCGGCAGAATAGCAGCAGGGAAGTCACCATCTCTACGCCTTTGAACAGAGATTCCGCCTAATTCTTGGCTAGGACCATCTGTGCATTCGGTCTGGCGATTCAAATAGAAAAACTCCATGAAGAGTGGAACAGTGGGATCCATTTGCAAATACACCTCGCATAGCACTTGGAATTGGCAAAGGTTGGATAGGGAATTGGGGTCCAGATCTTACGGATGAAGGTGGAGAAAGTTAAGAGCATCCCGGAAGAATTTTGACCCGGGGGAGAAAACCCCCAAAGAAGATGATCTAAGAACACTACAACTTCCCCTTAGCCGGGTTCTAGGCAGTCTTCTCCATGAGGAATCCGACATCCAATTGCCTCTTTAGACTGCAAGAAACCTTGGCCTTCATAGTCCTTAAGCACGAGTTCAGAAACTTGTGAACGCACCCAATTATAGATGGAGGATTTTGACATAATGAGTCGCCTAGATACAAGCAAAGAAGTTACAAGAGAACATGTGTTATGACTAGGAATAAGGCGGTACAAGTAATTACAGCAAGAGAGACGCCTTAAATAAGAGTCGGTGCCTAAAGAAATAGTATTTACAATATGGCAAGTTACAATCATAGGGACGAACCGTCGAACATGAGGACGCCTTGTACCAAGTTGGAGGTTTTTAGTTTTTGCTAAGTATGGGATAAACAAGTTTCTACCAAACTCGCTATAATCATGGTTCTACAAATGGTTCAGAAAAGGAAACAATTTCTAAACCTAACGACAAAACATGGAAAAAGTGGTGGTATAATCTATGGATTCTTAATGGGGATCTCAGTATACTATGCATGAAATGGAGCTGTTATCTCTACCGCTTTATTCTCAGGATGGAAGGCATTGAAGACATGCAAGAACCAGCAATGGCGATGAACAACTAGAACACTTCGGTTTTTCCAACGAACTCCGACGAACTAAGATATATCTAAATATAGGGAAATGGCGTACCTTGGCGATTCTGCAGGCACCGAAGGTGTTCGGATGAACCTTGGTGAAGACAAGACGCCGCTATAGTCCCTTAGATGGTTGCCGGAGGCGACGCACATGCAACGATAGTGGCGCAGCACAGCTTCGGGCTCAAGGAAGAAGAAGGAGTGAGAAGGCGAAGTAAATAGTGAAAGAGGCCCCCCACCCGTGAATATTTATAAGGAAAATACCCAAAGGAGCAACTGGCAGGCGCGGGAAACAAGGAGGCACAGTAAATTTCGGAAAAAAGTAACGCCTCAATTTTCGGGGTAAATGGATTCGTGCAAAGATTCAGTGTGACGTCATCATGTTTCTTTCCTAAAATTCCGGCGGGTGATGTCATAGGTGGATGGCACAAGAAAAATCACAAGTCTAGAAGTATCGGAAGCCGGCATTTGGAGATACAGAGAAGACATAAATGCACGCAAATGATAAACCGCCTCGTGAAGGTATGTGAGGGAGTCCTGGATTAAGGGGTCCTCGGGAGGCCGACCTGTTTCTTATGGGACGGACTGTATGGGCCGCTTGCCAAACATTGATCGATCGAAGGCCCTATCTCTAGGAAGCAAGCTTCGGGAATCGTGGCTTGTCCTCCACATTTGATGTAGCGAATAGGCATGTTTATCTCTTCGGCATGTAACCGACCATGTGTAAGCCCTAGGTACCCCCAACGTCTATATAAGCCGGAGGGTTTTAGGTTGTAGAGATAGAACAACTCATCTAGGGTTTAGCTCTTGGATCTCGAGGTAGATCAACACTGTAACTTCTATATCATTAATACAATCAAGGAGGACGTAGGGTATTACCTCCATAGGAGGGCCCGGACCTGGGTAAAACATTGTCCCCTTCATCTCCTGTTACCATCGATTTTAGTCTCACAGCTCGGGACCCCTACCCGAGATCCGCCTGTTTTGACACCGACATTGTTGCTTTCGTTGAGAGTTCCACTGTGAGCACCCAAGGAATCGATGTCTCGCCTTATTATCAATGAAGAGGTCCGCAATATGGACACTTTCGTCCCGGACTGTCTTCGCCTTTGGCAGCGTGTGCTGCACGCTGACTAGACCGGCCATCTAGGCTGTGTTGGAAGCTTCGCCCCTGGTGAAGAGATCAAATTCAGGAACCTAGAGTTCTCTGTGGATCCTAGGGTGACTTGTCACTAACTGGGCTCGCACTCTCGCCTACCATGCCCGAAGACTCTGAGGCTTTAACCTCGAGCTCCGTTTTCGGTCACGCCCACGAGGTTAACTCCGACGATGGCCCGACTTTCAGTCCGGGTCCGGTCATAGTGTCGGAGGTCCGGATACCTGTTCTTGCCGAACACTCCACTTGTCTGGACACATCGGGGATTAACTCCGTCTGTTCTGCACGGTTTGATCCGATCAAGCTCTCGACAATTAACGAGGCCTTAGATCGGATCTCATCGATGAAAATTACCGACGATCCAAACCCGACTGTGCTCGGATCGGCCACAAAGAGGGCCAGGACAAACTTTTTGACCGACCCACCACCCACTTCATAGGCACAGTCGAAGACTTAACCGACATGTTGGACTATGCCTCTGACGAGGCAGAATACATGGATGAAGAGGACTGCACTCCAACGCCTGTTAATACCAGGCGATGGGCCGACACTTCTACATATGACATCTACATGGTGGACACCCCTGCCGCTAATGGCGACAAAACTCCTAATAATGACGGCGACAATTCAGGCGATGCACCGTCAAGGCGCCAGAAACCGCATAAGCGGTCCAAAGGCAAAAAGGGAAGGAAAGCTATTATCGGCACCGCGGATGGAGATATCCTTGAAGACCGTGGCGATCCCGATATCCCTGAACACCCGTTAGAGGGCCAGGAGAGACCTGAAGACCAGAGCAACCCTGACGACTTCAATGACTCCGAGCATGACAACTATCTCCCTCCCGTCGAGGAGGAGGACATCCCGGAAGCCGATGACCTAGACCTTCCTGATAACTGTAAAGACCAGGAACTATTTAGACAACAGATCAGAGCAACGGCCCGCAGCCTGAAAGCAAAGGAACAACAACTTAAAGCCGAACAAGACGACCTCAATGATCGATGGGCGAGAGTCCTCTCAGCCGAGGACGAATACGGTACCAGTGTGTCGGACCAACCC
This sequence comes from Hordeum marinum, assembly GCA_022496015.1. Taxonomy (NCBI): domain Eukaryota; kingdom Viridiplantae; phylum Streptophyta; class Magnoliopsida; order Poales; family Poaceae; genus Hordeum; species Hordeum marinum. The sequence continues at coordinate 209,367,756 of CM039672.1, read as the reverse complement.
AAGAGTTATCCACGGAGAAGGCTGCTGCCGCAATTTTACGACGAGCTCACTGATACCACTCCCAAATATACCCCGTATGATAAGCCAGACCTCCCTCCTCACGGGCGTGATAGACGGCTGACGACACTGGTTACAGACCGGCTATGCCCCGAAGATGGGGAAAGGAGCCGCTAGAGCCCAATGACAGGTTCGACATGCGAGACGACCTAGACTACAGAGCGGGTCGCACAATATCCATATATGCATCCAAAGGATACTCACCCGATAGACGGGATGGGTACAGACCATGGCTCAACCAAATAAGTAACAGAGATCGGGAACGCAACAGGGCTAGAACAGACGCCGAATACATGAGCGATGTATCTCGGGTTCGAGCCGCCCCTCACCCTTTGTGCTTCACAGATGAGGTGATGTAGCATCAGTTCCCAGAGGGGTTAAAACCCATGAACATCAAACAATAGGATGGGACAACTGATCCAACCGTATGGATTGAGGACTTCCTCCTCCACATCCACATGGCACGAGGAGATGATCTCCACGCCATCAAATATCTCCCCCTAAAACTCAAGGGGCCAGCTCGGCACTGGTTAAATAGCCTCCCAGAAAACTCCATCGGATGCTGGGAAGACTTAGAGGATGCATTCCGATCTAATTTCTAGGGCACCTATGTTCGGCTGCCGGATTCCTCCGACTTAAGCAACGTCATACGGAAGCCCGGAGAGTCTGCGCGACAATTCTGGAATCGGTTCTTGACCAAGAAGAACCAGATTGTCGACTGCCCGGTTACTAAGGCAATAGCCTCTTTCCGGCATAATATTTGGGATGAATGGTTGGCTTGCAAGCTCGGCGAGGATAAACCTTGGACTATGTCTTCCCTTACTTCCCTCATGACCCGCTTTTGCATGGGCGAAGATAATTTGCTAGAACCGCAGCCACAACTCTGAAGACCCCGGAACCACTGAAGTTCGGGACGACAACGGGAAACCCAAGAGCAACAAGAACAAGCACCGTTACAATAAAAGTGATGCCGATGGCATGGATGTTAACACCAGCTTCCGCAATCCCCGACCTGGGCAGCAGAAGAAGCCTCATAAAGGCAATTGTGATGGACCAAACCCACTGGAGAAGATCATGGAAAGGCCTTGCCAAATCCATGGGACCCAAATGAAGCTTGCCAACCACACACACCGTAACTGTTGGGTGTTTAAATAGGTCGGCAAACTCCCGCCCAAGGATCAAGGCAAGACCCTCGCAGCAAGGACGAGGATGAGCCTCGAGGTCCGATTGGTGGTGGACAAAAGAAATTCCCTCCAGAGGTCAAAACAGTAAACATGATATACGCCACCCATATATCCAAGAAGGAGAGGAAGCGTGCCCTTCGTGACGTCTACGATGTAGAGCTTGTAGCTTCAAAGTATAACCCCTGGTTGGCATACCCGATCACCTTTGATCGACGTGATCACCCAACCAGTATCCGCCATGGGGTTTGGTCGCACTCGTCCTAGATCCCATCATAGATGGGTATCACCTCACAAAGGTCCTTATGGATGGAGGAAGTAGCCTTAACCTGATTACTCAGACAAAGTGAAAAATATGGGCACAGATCCGTCAAGGATCAAACCCAGTAACACTACCTTTAAATGAGTGATCCCAGGTGTCGAGGCCCGATGCACGGGCTCCGTAACCCTGGAAGTTGTGTTCGGCTCGCCCGATAACTTTCGCAGCGAAGACTTGATCTTCGACATTGTGCCCTTCCATAGCGGCTATCATGCCCTACTCGGTTGGACAGTGTTCGCTCGCTTCACGCCATCCCGCATTATGCATACCTCAAGCTCAAGATGCCCGGCTCCAAGGGGGTCATCATTGTTAACGGCAACATGGAGCACTCTCTACGAACCGAGAAACATGCGCTGGCCCTGGCGGCCGAATTTAACTACAAAGATGATCGGCAAGCTCCGACATCTGTCGTAAAGGCACGCAAGATTGGGAAGTAAGCTCGGCTTCAGTCCGAACTCTCAGAGCCTTCCTCTTTCCTTAAATAGGGACTCGCCCCCATGACACAACCCTAGGACCAGCAAAGTACGTGCCAAGGAGGCACAACTTTGCACTTAAAATTCCATGGGTAGCGGTGGGGACACAAAGGTGGGTGTCCGGCTGGACCGAACCACTACCATTAACATGTCTTAAGATACAATGCAGGTACAATTGAAAGGCCTGCCAATGGCATAAAACTCATCCACAATTTGGCGAATTCTCAAGACCTTGTTTGCAAGATCCGTTCGCCGAACAATATCACCTATTAAGGTGCACCAAGACGCAGGAGTACATAAGCGGCAGGGCTCACCGAAGACTTAAGGTCACAACTTGAAGTCCCCTGGTACAACCACTCATGTAAAACTTCTTTTTCTTCACATTCCTATAAGCAGTTTCTTCGGCACTCTGAGTAATAAGAGTTGTTGAGGGAAAATATGGCATCATTATACATGTTTGTCTTGTTGCCCTTTTTGGCACATATTTTCCTTTTCTCCCTCTTCTCACGAAACAGTTCGATATGTTACAATGCAACCGAGTAATACACCGGGGGCTCGACCTTACAAACAAATTGCCTTATGTACATCTTATTATGTGTTCGGCGTCTTGGAATTCACTTTATATGCATTGGTTCCGAACTATGTCTTGGGTCAATAGTTGGGTTGCTCGGCTCCTGTGCTTGCCCCTTTACGTTTCGCTCGTTCGGCTAAAAGGGCAAAGGGAGAACCCCTGCGATTGTGTTTCCGGATAGTCTGGTCAAGGTCCTTAGGGGAGAAAGCCGAAACTAACTGTCATAGTATGCGAGAGCTGGTCTGCGAATCCGAGCTTAAAGTGTTATACTTAAATCCTCGTCAGAGGATATTACATGTTATGCGAGGGGTTTGCTCTCCATGCAAACCATGTGATGCTGGCCTTAGCCACGGTTCATCCGAACACCACAACACTCTGGGGGCTAGTCATCAGCCCCCCACAGTCCTTTTCGCACCCTTATGGCTAAGTGAAAGTAATAAAGCAGTATTGTCTCATTGGCTAGTCCGCCGCACTCTACCGCCTTCGGGTTCCGATCACTCGGCTAAGGGACATAGTGCATTAGCAGAGACACCCCATGTAGTATCTACATGAGGGCTGAAGCTGATGACTCGCATCTTTCAGTTTCAAACGGCCACACAGGAGTTATAAAGGAATGCAAAACATTGAAGGCATGATAACATTAAAGCTTTAAAAATGTCTTCGGACACGTTACAACTTATTCATGCATGTTATCATTCGAACATTGTGACGCTATCACTCGAGCACCTTCCATCACTCCGACAAAGTACAGCTCAGGGCGCCTATGTTCCTTCCTAGGAGGTGGCGGGGTGGTAGCTATCTTCATTGGATCCAACCCCGGCCAATGCACCTTGGACTTTGCAAGGGCCATCTGAGCTCCCTCGATGCAGGAGGAGCGCTTTATAGCATCGAGGAAGGGCGCGGCGTCGACCAGCCTCTGCACCAGGATGAAGTAGCTGCCGGGCAATGGCTCATAGAGCCATAACCGAATGAAGAGGTCCTTCATGGCCGACTCTACCATCTGGTGCAACTCCATCAGTTGCTTCAACTGCTCGATGAGAAGAGGAGAGTTCTCGGGAGCTTTAAACTAAGCCTAGAATAGTCGCACTTCATCTCCTTCTTGGATTGTTAGAAATATGAGCAATTTACCATATGATTTTACTAATATGAAAAATAAATAAAACATCATGGAAAACATGACTATTATAATAGAGATGAAACAAGTCATGTTCTCTAAAAGAAAGAAGGCAAATAGCATGCACACATGTGAAGGAGAACATAACATATGTGGAACAGAGGCTAGTGCAAGATAAACTAGAGCAGGAAACTGAAGCATGATCTTAAACAAAAAGAACACTAGGATGTACCAAACAGCGGCAGAAGCCCCGGTCTTGGGTCGGTGTCGTCGCCAGCCATGTCATGGAAGAGGTCATCGACGTCGGGGAAGAAGTCGTCGTTGGGGAAGTGGTTGTCGGTGTCCGGAGCGTCCGTGATGAATCGGTCAGTAGTCGCGCAGAGCGCTCCCCAAAAACCTTATCACCCTTCTCCCGTACAGGACTCAAAGAGGTGCGGTTTCGGAGGCCTACTGTTCCGACCTGCGGTGCACGCCGCAAGCCGGGATGGAGAAGATCATAGCAGCTCGGTGTTTGGAACTCAGTGGCGAGAGGGAGATGATCTCCTGGTGTCTCTGTGGAGAGGAGCGGCCTCTCTTTTATAGGCATAGGAGAAGGAGGCGAATAGGCTGCGTCAGGAGCTGAAGGGAAAGAGGGAGATGAAACGAAAAGGTAGCAGCCAAAAGGTGTTGTGTTCGTATTCAATATCCACTACAGAATAAACTTTCAGCTTCCGAGTGACCTTTCGTATACCAATCATGCACAGCAAAATTATAGACAATGGCTCGGCTCATTCCCGCAACCCACGGCGCGTCGTGACAAGGCGTGGCGTGGCGAGGCGGGCGGCGGAGGAGGAGCGCGCGTGTATGTCTCTCTTGTTCTCATGCTCATACATGTGGGGAAACATCCTCCCTTATAAGGAGGTCCAACTCCCACCAAACTAGCAATGTGGGACTAAACTTTGGTTCCACCTCTTGCCATGCACGAATGGACTCTGTGGGCCTCTAGGATTTATTAGGAATTTCTAAAATAGCTATTGGGCTGGCCCAAAACGATTAAATTCCAACAATCCCCCACCAGATCCCAGAGGCACACAAAATTTGCCTTTGGTTCCAAAACACTGTTTTATATACCAGTACTGCAGTGGAGACTGTTAAGTTGAACTTCCACCTAAAACTCTATGCTACACTAGTAAGCAACTTGAACAGTGGACTAGGCCTTGAACTACAAGTTTTCTGCAAATCTAGATTCACACAAAGCCTTGACCGATACTAGGCTACCGTGGGTCTTCCCCACGGGTGGAACTTATGCATCATACTCCGAGACCTTTCATGAGTTTACTGGAGAGAACCCTATTCTCATAGATTGCGACGTTTAACAATCAGACTCATATAGGTGTGTTCTTCAAGAGATGTTCTGTAGGATAACATCTCTGCTAAATAAGCCACTCAGAACACATTAAGATATACATCAACTTGCCATGCACATTAGGAGAGTACTGCATCTTCATGGAGTGGTATTAAATAGTAAGGATACTCTCCTCTGAGTTGACCAACAGCTTGTCTTCCACATCTAATTCACGGGATCTCCGATAATATAGATTAGGTTACCACTGTGAACAACTCATATTGCGGGTCTCATACCCATCTCCTTCGATGCATTATCTATCACATTACGTGATAGACCCTTAGTAAAAGGATCTGCCAGACTTTTAGACGTTTGGATAAAATCCAATGCAATAACTCCGGAGTTTCTCATTTTCCTGACGGACTTTAACCTTCTCTGAACATGTCTTGGTGACTTCATGTTATCCTTTGAACTACTCACTTTCGTGATCACGGTTTGATTGTCATAGTTCATAAGAATACCCGGTATAGGTTTCTCAACAACCGGCAAGTCATTCAAGAGCCGACGAAGCCAATCTTCTTCGACCATAGCTGTATCTAGTGCTGTGAGTTCTGCTTCCATTGTTGACCTTGTTAAGATGGTCTGCTTGCAAGGCTTCCAAGAAACAGTGCCACCTCCATGAGTGAATACATATCCGCTCGTGGCCTTTATCTCATGAGCATCTGAGATCCAGTTTGAGTCACTATACCCTTCAAGCACCTTTGGGTGCCCGGTATAGTGAATTCCATAATTCGTAGTGCCTCTCAAATAACGCGTAACTCTTTCTAGAGCTTTCCAATGATCATCTCCTGGTTTTGTAACAAATCGGCTCAGTTTGCTAACAGCAAAAGAGATGTCAGGTCTTGTGGCACTGGCCAAATACATGAGCGAGCCAATAATTTGAGAATATTTCAATTGATCTCTAGCAATTCTTCGATTCTTTTGAAGCAACACGCTAGCATCATATGGTGTTGGAGAGGGCTTGCAGTCATTATAACCAAAGCGACTCAAGATCTTTTCCACATAGTGAGATTGAAGCAATGTAATCCCACCATCATCATCCCTCAATAGCTTGATGTTTAGAATAACATCTGCTACTCCCAAATCCTTCATCTCAAAACAACAAGATAGGAAATTCTTGACCTCCTTAATAACATTTAAACTTGTTCCAAAAATCAATATGTCATCAACATACAAGCAAAGGATAACTTCTTCACCTCCACCATGTCGATAGTACACACATTTGTCAGCTTCGTTTACAACAAAGCCTGCAACTGTTAAAGTTCTTTCGAACTTCTCGTGTCACTGCTTAGGTGCTTTCTTAAGTCCATACAAAGACTTCAACAATTTGTACACCTTTCCTTCTTGACCGTCGACTATAAAACCATTTGGTTGTTCCATGTAAATTTCCTCATCCAATTGTCCATTTAGGAAAGCAGTCTTAACATCCATTTGAAACGAGAAGACCATGTGAGGCTGCTAGTGAAAGTAGCACTCGAATAGTGGTCAGTCGAGCCACATGTGAGTAAGTATCAAAAAAGTCTTCACCTTCCTTTTGGGTATAACCCTTAGCCACGAGTCGTGCCTTGTACTTTTCAATAGTACCATCAGGCCTAAGCTTCTTCTTGAACACCCATTTGCACCCTATAGGTTTGCACCCATAAGGTCAATCAGTTATCTCCCAAGTTTCATTTGCCAAGATGGAATCCATCTCACTATAGACCGCCTCCTTCCAGTAGTCAGTGTCTTCAGAAGGATAGGCCTCTGAAATAGAACTGGGAGTGTCATCTATGAGATACACAATAAAATCATCACCAAAAGACTTTGCAGTCCTCTGTCTCTTGCTCCTTTTAGGAGTATCATTGTTGTCCTCCACGGGATCTTCAAGAAGTTGCATCGGAATTGTAGGTTCAGAAATTGTAACTACATCCCAACTCGAGGAACTAGGCAACTCTTGATTTGATGAGCTACCCATATCCTTCATGGGAAAGATATCTTCAAAGAAAGTCGCATCGTTCGACTCCATGATTGTATCGACATGCATGTCTGATACCTCAGATTTTACAATCAAGAATCTATAACCAATGCTATGAAAAGCATAACCCAGGAAAACACAATCCACAGTTTTTGGACCAAGTTTGGGTTTCTTTGGAATTGGCACATTGACTTCCACCAAACAACCCCAGGTTCGTAAGTAAGAGAGTTTTAACCTTTTCTTCTCCCATTCCTCAAATGGAGTTATTTCTTTGTTCTTTGTGGGAACTCGGTTTAGAACATGACATGTAGTGAGTATCGCCTCCCCCCACCATGCCTTGGAGAGACCCGATGTTTCTAACATGGCGTTGACCAAATCAGTTAGAGTGCGGTTCTTTCTTTCGGCTACCCCATTTGACTGAGGTGAATAGGGAGGTGTCCTCTCATGGATTATACCATATTCCGCACAAAAAGAATCAAATTCATTGGAAAAATACTCTCCACCACGATCGGACTAAGCCTCTTGATTTTTCGATCAAGTTGATTCTCCACTTCCGCTTTATAGGTCTTGAAGAAGTTCAAAGCTTCATCCTTTGATTTCAAAAGATACACATGGCGGTATCTAGTGGAGTCATCGATTAACGTCATGAAATATTTCTTTCCACCTTTTGTCAAAACACCATTCATTTCACAGAGATCTGAATGTATGAGCTCTAGTGGTGCAAGATTTCTCGTTTCAGCAGTCGTGTGAGACTTACGAGGTTGCTTAGCTTGCACACAAACTTGACACTTAGATCCCTTGATAGTGGTGAAACTAGGGATTAAGTTCAATTTGGCTAGTCATGACATGCAACCAAAGTTAACATGACAAAGACGTGAATGCCAGACATTTGATTCACTATTGTTGCAAACATGATTAACAACTTTATTGCAAACATCTGACAAGGATAAACGAAACATGCCTCCTGACTCATAGCCTTGAACAACAAAGGTTCCATACTTGGATATTACAAATTTATTCGATTCAAAGACAAGCTTGTAGCCATCTCTACACAGAAGAGATCCGCTAACAAGATTTTTATTGACGGAGGGGACATAATGCACGTTCTTCAGCCGCACGATCTTCCCCGAAGTAAACTTCAGATCGACCATGCCAACACCACGAACAAAAGCACCTTAACTGTTTCCCATCAGCATGGTTGAAGTGCCTGCGGTCTGATAAGAGGAAAACATAGAAATATCACCGCATACATGCACATTAGCACCTGTGTCAATCAACCAATCAGGAGAATGACATACTGAAAGAATAGTAGGAAATATACCATACCCAACATCCTTCATGTCAATGTCTCCAATGATAACATTTGCGGTCTTGCCACCTTCCCTAGGATTACACTTGTCATAGCGATTAGGGCAACTGGGAGCCCAATGGTCAGGATCTCCGCACACATGGCAAACACCTTTCTTCTTGTCATTCTTCTTATTGAAGTTGGTGTGTTGTACAACCTTGTTCTTCCCATCAAATTTTGCTTTACCATCAAACTTGCCCTTGTTCTTGAACTTGTAGGCTGGAAGTTTTTCTTCTGTACCAGATTGGCACTAGATCCTCCCTCAATACCTCGAGCACGTGTATCCTTTGCTCTCGCCTTTTCTTCGACATCAAGAGTACCAATGAGATCCGAAACGGAAAACTCTTGTCTCTTGTGTTTCAGAGAGGTAGCAAAGTTCCTTCACGTAGGAGGAAGCTTAGTGATGATGCCTCCGGCAACAAACTTGTCCGATAACATACAATTGAAGTGCTCAAGTTCTCTAGCAAATGATTGTATCTCGTGAGCTTGCTCAACCACGGAGCGCTCTTCAGTCATCCTGTAGTCATAGAATTGTTCCATGATGTACAGCTCAGTGCCGGCATCCGAGACCCCAAACTTGGCCTCGAGTGTGTCCCACATATCTTTTCCATTGTCAATTGACACATAAGCATCAACTATGTTTTCACCAAGAACACTCAAGAGAGCAGCCTTAAATAGGGTATCCATTTTTTGGAAAGCTTGCTCCTGTTGAGCATCATAATCTCCTTCAGGTTTGCCAAGAGTAGCGTCATAGCAACTCATGGTTTGAAACCATAAGACTGCTCTCATGCACCACTTCTTGTAGTGCACACCCTCAAACATAGGAGGCCTCATGGATGCAGCAAAACCACTTGGGTTAAATTGCCTATAATAAGGTTTTTGAATTGTTAGAAATATGAGCAATTTACCATATGATTTTATTAATATGAAAAATAAATAAAACATCATGGAAAACATGACTATTATAGTAGAGATGAAACAAGTCATGTTATCTAAAAGAAAGAAGGCAAATAGCATGCACACATGTGAAGGAGAACATAACATATGTGGAACAGAGGCTAGTGCAAGATAAACTAGAGCAGGAAACTAAAGCATGATCTTAAACAAAAAGAACACCAGGACGTACGAAACAGCGACAGAAGCCCCGGTCTTGGGGTCGGTGTCGTTGCTAGCCATGTCGTCGAAGAGGTCGTCGACGTCGGGGAAGAAGTCATCGTTGGGGAAGTGGTCGTCGGTGTCCGGAGCGTCCATGATGAACCGGTCGGTAGTCGCGTAGAGCGCTCCCCAAAAACCTTATCACCCTTCTCCCGTACAGGACTCAAAGAGGTGCGGTTTCAGAGGCCTACTGTCCTGACCTGCGCTGCACACCGCAAGTCGAGATGCAGAAGATCGTAGCAGCTCGGTGTTTGGAACTCGGTGGCGAGAGGGAGATGATCTTCTGGTGTCTCTCTGAAGAGAAGCGACCTCTCTTTTATAGGCACAGGAGAAGGAGGCGAATAGGCTGCATTGGGAGCTGAAGGGAAAGAGGGAGATGAAACAAAAAGGTAGCAGCCGAAAGGTGCTGTGTTCGTATTCAATATCCACTACAGAAAAACTTTCAGCTTCCGAGTGAACTTTCGTATACCAATCGTGCGTAGCAAAAATATAGACAATGGCTCGGCTCATTCCCACAACCCGCGGCGCGTCGTGACGAGGCGGGCAGTGGAGGAGGTGTGCGTGTGTATGTCTCTCTTGTTCTCATGCTCATACATGTGGGGAAACATCCTCCTTTATAAGGAGGTCCAACTCCCACCAAACTAGCAATGTGGGACTAAACTTTGGTTCCACCTCTTGCCATGCACGAATGGGCTGTGTGGGCCTCTAGGATTTATTAGGAATTTCTGAAATAGCTATTGGGCTGGCCCAAAATGATTAAATTCCAGCAGAACTTGCTATCCCCGAAGACACACTGCAATAAGTACGACTTACCTTCCGTTATGTCCTTTGCTTGGCGGACCTGCTCCTCAAAGAATCGCCTATCCACCCGCTCCTTTTGTAGATCGGCTTTTAGGGTGGATAGTTCGACCACACGCTCCTTGCCTTTTTGCTCAAGGACCTCACACTTATGGCTAGCGTCCTTGAGCTCCTGCTGTATCTCTTACACCCGCGCCTCGTGTTTGTCGCTGGTGGCTCTCAAAGCCAGCACGGTGGCCGCTCCTCCGGCCGCCACCATCTCAACCACCGCCTCATCCTTGGCCTGCTATCTCGGCCTTGAGCTTTTCCACCTCCTTTGCCGAGGCTGTTTGATCATTAATACTATGAAAAACTGCATTGATAGTATTTCGACAAAGGTGTCCGGATTTTGATTCAGACTTACCTTCCGCCTCATCGAATCTTTTGTTGAGGGCATCAAGATCATTTTCGGAGCTTTTGAGCTTCTGATTCAGCTTGTCTAGCTCGGCGCCATTTACAGCCACCGCCGATGATGAAGCCTGGAATACACAAATCGTTACCGGGTTACATGGGTTTAATACTTCCGAACTGTCATCAGTCCGATCACATGTCCGGTCCTCTTAGGGGTTATTCAAACATTTCGAACACACATTTTTGTATGTTGTTCGGAAACGGTTCCATGATTGACCCCAAACTTACCTAGGCCTCGGGGGCTACCATGTGTATAATCATAAAAATAAATAAACATTTTTGACAAGAGTGTCGCGTGGCTTACTTGAAAACTCGTCACGAGACCGTTCAAGGCCACCTTCAGTCCATTGTCGACGGACTGAATGCTCTGCAATACCGCACCCATAAGGGTGCTCTACTCCTAGGCGATGGAGACGCTCCACAAAGCCTCCTCCATGACCGACTACCCATTGGTTGGTGGCGCCGGTGGTGATCGGATAACCCGATCACCAACTGGGGTTTGAACCGTTGCGTCCGGAGGAATGGTGCTCTCCGAAGATTCCCTTAGAGGGGACTGAGAGGCTGCTCGTCCGGCCTCCTCAGTATCCGGGCGGGGAACCTCCCTCGGTCTTCGGTGACCGAGGCATTAGCCCCAGCCATGATGTCATCTCCCCCGCCGCCAGTGCCGATCTCCATGGGAGCATGCTGGGACGACAACTCCATGGAGTCCTTCACGATGCCCGGAGGGGTGGGATGCGACGCATTCCTGCTCTCCACTAGTTCGGCGGGCGGGGTCTCCCCGTCCGACACTTGGACGATGGGGAGCATGCGCGGGGGGCTGCAAAGTTAATAAATGCCCGCACGTTATTAAACTATAAACTCATCCATGAAAAATAAAAGAGTCCTCGGATCCTCACCTTCGAGCAGGGCTTGACCCTTCAGCTCCTCCATGAATCCCTCTCGAAGTCATCAGACTCGGTATCCGAGTCCGAACTATCGTCGGACATGATTACCTATGACCGACGTGCCCTCTTCGGGGTAGTAGAGGGTACGACCCCCATGGCGTCCGATGACGCCCCCTCTTTCTTGCGAGGCGGGAATCGCCCTCCCCCTCATCTTCGTCCTCATCCTCATGCTCCTCTTGATTCGAGGAGGCATGGGTTTCTTCGGACGTAGCCTCTGGTTGGTCCCTGATGGGCGGGCCCTCTTGGCCTGGTATCTTCTTCTTCTCTTTCCTCACATATGCCTCGTAAGGCGCCTCCACGAGCATCTCCGCTAACAGCCTGGGCCTAGGGTCTTCGGGCTGAGGCATCGGGCAGTCAACGCCAGTGGCTTTGCTCAGCCATTTCTGTGAAGTGATCGGAAAATATATTATAGATCTTTCTCTATGATGGACAGAGCTGATCAAGCAAAAATGTACCGTACCTTGGAAGCGGGCTTGGCACAGTGCACACCCCGATCTTTGTCTTCAGATGGCCAATCCTCTTGATGTTGGAGATATGCCCTAGAGGCAATCATGTATGATGATATTTCCTATGTGTTTATGAATAAAGATAGTCCTTGGACATTATCATTGATGTGTATTAACAAGTACAAGACTTGTTTGTGAGACTATGCATTGTATGATAACTGTCCTAAATGGTCCCTAGTCCAAAAGGGTTGTGTGGATGCACAACTAATCATAGCATATGACACAGTGGATGGTTCGGTCTCAATGACCATGTAGCATTCGATGCTAGCCGGATAATATGGACTCAGAAAGGTCTGGTCGGATTTGACATAGTCGGATCCGAGTCGAGATAAGGTGTGAGTTGGACAGACCCAACTACAAGACGCAGTGATAGGTCATCTGTGAGTCTCTAGTACAACATAAGTTCTATGTCCTAAGACCTGAGCTGGTGCATGTACTCGGGATGGTGACAGACTTGCTTTGGGCCGACCAAACACTACTCCGTGACTGGGTAGTTACAAAGGTAGGTTTCGGGCTTGTCCAGACCCATGCTACGAGACATGGTCGAACAACATGGGATTTGCCCGTCCGATTAGGAGAGATATACTCTAGGCCCCTCAGGTGATCCGACCTGGATAAGCATGGCCATGCGATGAGGATTATGAGATAATGCGAATGTTGGTCGGATTCACCAGAACGAAAGAAAGGTCGTGCTGCAAGAAGGATGACCATATTCCCTTGTGCACCACAACATATATTGTGTGGCAAAGGGAACAGAAGTGTGAAGTGCAGGTTTGGCTAATCAGCTTCATCGGACACTTGGAGTCGACATGTATTGCTAGAGGCCGCCACCGATCGGTCAAGTTGAATGTGATCTGACTCGCGACCAAGTGGACGAGTATCTAAAGGGTTGCGCGCTTAAGGGCAGGAACACATGTGCTTTAGGATTCGTGCGAGGCCCAAGAGTTGAGCCCGCGCCGGATGCCTATATATAGTGGAGGTGTGTCACACCCATCCAGTTGATCGCTTTGGCACAATCATTAGGGATTTGCATGAGTTGTAACTAGCCATATCCACTCGCCGTCGACGACCATGTGATTGGACTAGCAGTCCGCCGCACTGGTGTTCCTCCTGTATGCGCGGATATCATTAGAGGCGGTGCACTTGCACCGCTCCAGCGAACCTGTACGTGGGATCCGACGACCAGCTCTTTGAAGGAGATCGGCGACCGGCTGTATGAGGGAGATCGGACCGGCTACTCAAGGGAGAACGGATGAGGAGGAGACGGACCACATGGAAGCGCTACCACAACTCTACTTTCGCTGCACGGCACTGCACATCTAGTGGTAACGATCTGTGATCCAACTCCATAGCATGTTCTTGGATGTTCTGCGCGTAGGAAAATTTTAGTTCACATGCGATGCACCTACGGTAGAACCCAACAGTGGTATTAGAGCCTCTGTTATAGGATTTGGATTCAGATCGGATGCATATTTGATATGCGGAGGCGGCGAATGAGATCCGTCGTCGTTCATGAGATTGGCTATGTGCACAGTTGATGAGATCCATTGTCGTTCATGGGACCGCCGTCGCCGTTCATGAGATCCGTCGTCATTCATGGGACCGCCGTGTGCATAGCGATAACACAAACCGGTAGAATGTGATTCTATGCATAAGTTTGTTTTGCAGGTTTGATGTGAATAGTATGGCTCATATGTATGTGATGCATGTGTGTAATTTAACATGACCTGCGTGTCATGATTGTCAGCCGGTAGGAGCCAAAGTGTGTTGGGGAACGTTGCATGGGAAACAAAAAAAATTCCTACGCACACGCAGATCTATCCATGGTGATGAGCATCTACGAGAGGTATAGTGGATCTACGTACCCTCATAGATCGCTAAGCGGGAAGCATTAAGAAACGCGGTTGGTGTAGTCGAACGTCCTCGCGATCCAAATCGCCGTGCATCCCGCGATCCAATCACGATCCGTCCCGCGATCCAATCATGATCCGTCCCGCGATCCAATCACGATCCGTCCCACGAACTTGATCACGATCAGTCCCACGAACTTGATCGTGATCCTTTCGATCTAGCGCCAAACGAATGGCACCTCCGCGTTCAGCACACGTACAACTTGATGACGATCTCCATCGTCTTAATCCAGCAAGGAGTAGAGAGGAAGAAGAGTTCTCCGGCAGCGTGACGACGCTCCGGCGATGGTGGTGGAGCAATTCCGGCAGGGCTTCGCCTAAGCACTGCAAAAATCCAATCTAGAGGAGAAACTATGCACTGGAGGAACGGGTAGCACGTGGCTGTGAAAAACTTGTGCAAAAACCCTCAATACCACCAGTATATATAGGAGTAAGAGAGGAGAGGCCTTGGCACAAGGGCCAAGGCCTCCTTGCTTCGGCCGAAGGAGAGAGGGAGAGGTGGAGTCCACCTCCAATCCTAGTAGGACTAGGATTCACCCTATTTTGCCTTTTTTCACTTTTTCTCTTAGGACTTTTTCCTCCAGCCGCATGGGCCTCTTGTGAGTGTCCCACCAGCCCACTAAGGGCTGGTTTACACCCTCCTACAGCCCATGTAGCATCTTGGGTCGAAATACCCCTCCCGGTGGCCTCCCGGTACACTACCGGCACTCCCGGTACACTACCGATGAGCCCGAAACTTTTTCCGGCGACCAAAACAGGACTTCATATATCTGAATCTTTACCTCCAGACCATTCCGGAGCTCCTCGTGATGTCCAGGATCTCATCCGGGACTCTGAACAACCTTCGGTCACCACCATACATAACTCTATACTACCGAAACGTCACCAAACCTTAAGTGTGTAGACCCTGCGGGTTCGAGAACTTATGTAGACATGACCGAGACACCTCTACGGTCAATAACCAATGGCGGGACCTGGATGTCCACATTGGTTCCTACATATTCTACGAAGATCTTTATCGGTCGATCCTCCATGTCAAGGATTCAGTTAATCCCGTATGTTGTTCCCTTTGTTCTTCGGTATGTTACTTGCCCGAGATTCGATCGTCGGTATCTCCATACCTAGTTCAACCTCGTTACTGGCAAGTCTCTTTACTCGTTCCGTAATACAAGATCCCATAACTAACACTTAGTCACATTGCTTGCAAGGCTTATTGTGATGTTGTATTACCGAGTGGGCCCTCAGATACCTCTCCGTCACATGGAGTAACAAATCCCAGTATTGATCCATGCCAACTCAACAGACACCCTCGGAGACACCTATAGAGCACCTTTATAGTCACCTAGTTACGTTGCGATGTTTGATAACCATAAGGCACTCCTCCGATGTCCATGAGTTACATGATCTCATGGTCATAGGAACATATACTTGACATGCAGAAAACAGTAGCATTAAACTGACATGATCAGAAGCTACGTTTGTAGTTTGGGTCTTGTCCATCACATCATTCTCCTAATGATGTGATCTCGTTATCAAATGACATCTCATGTCCATGGCTAGGAAACCTTAACCATCTTTCGATCAACGAGCTAGTTCACTAGAGGCATACTAGGGACATTGTGTTTGTCTATGTATCCACACATGTATCCATGTTTCCAATTAATACAATTCTAGCATGGATAATAAAAAATTATCATGAACAAGGAAATATAATAATTAACACTTTATATTGCCTCTAGGGCATATTTCCAACAGTCTACCACTTGCACTAGAGTCAATAATCTAGCTCACATCACTATGTGATTTACATTGTAATGAATCGAACACCCATACAGTTCTGGTGTTGATCATGTTTAGCTCTTGGAAGAGGTTTAGTCAACGGGTCTGCAACATTCAGATCCTTGTGCACTTTGCAAATATTTATGTCCTTCTCCTCGATGTAATATCGGAGTTGAAGCGTCGCTTTATATGTCTGGTCCTCTTGTGAAACCTTGGTTCCTTGGCTAGAGCAATGGCACCAGTGTTGTCAAAGAACAAGCTCATTGGATTCAGTGCACTGGTCACTACACCAAGATCTATCATGAACTGCTTCATCCAGACACCTTCCTTTGCCGCCTCCGAGGCTGCGATGTATTCCGTTTCGCACGTAGAATCAGCTACCATGCTTTGCTTGGAACTGCACCAGCTTACCGCTCCCCCGTTAAAAATAAATACGTATCCGGTTTGCGACTTAGAGTCGTCCAGATCAGTGTCAAAGCTTGCATCGACGTAACCCTTTACGATGAGCTCTTCATCACCTCCATAAACAAGAAACATTTCCTTAGTCCTTTTCAGGTACTTCAGGATATTCTTGACCACTTGCCAGTGCTCCATTCTAGGATCACTTTGAAACCTTCCGGCCATACTTATGGCAAGGATGACATCGGGTCTTGTGCACAACATTGCATACATGATAGAGCCTATGGCTGAAGCATAGGGGATGACACTCATCTTTTCTCTATCTTCTGCAATTACTCGGCATTGAGTCTTACTCAACTTCACACCTTGTAACACAGGCAAGAACCCCTTCTTGGACTGATCCATTTTGAACTTCTTCAAAACTTTATCAAGGTATGTGCTCTGTGAAAGTGCTATTAAGCATCTCGATCTATCTCTATAGATCTTAATGCCTAATATGAAAGCAACTTCTCCTAGGTCCTTCATTGAAAAACTATTGTTCAAATATTCCTTCACGCTTTCCAGCATTTCTATATTGTCTCCAATCAGCAATATGTCATCCACATATAATACTAGAAACGATATAGAGCTCCCACTCACTTTCTTGTAAATACAAGCTTCTCCGTAAACTTGTATAAACTCAAACGCTTTGATCACCTCATCAAAGCGCTTATTCCAACTCCGAGATGCTTGCACCAGTCCATAAATGGATCGCTGGAGTTTGCAAACTTTGTCAGCATTCTCTGGATCAACCAAACCTTCGAGTTGCATCATATACAACTCTTCCTCATGGAAACCGTTGAGGAACGCTGTTTTGACATCCATCTACCAAATTTCATAGTCGAAATAAGCAGCTATTGCTAACATGATTCTAACAGACTTAGGCATCGCTACGGGTGAGAAAGTCTCATCATAGTCAACTCCTTGAACTTGTGAAAAACCCTTTGCCACAAGTCGAGCTTTATAGACGGTGACATTACCGTCCGCGTTTGTCTTCTTCTTAAAGATCGATTTGTTCTGAATGGCCTTTCGCCCTTCAGGTAATACTTCCAAAGTCCATACTTTGTTTTCATACATGGATCCCATCTCGGATTTCATGGCCTCTAACCATTTCTCGGAATCCAGGCCGATGACTGCTCCTCCATAGCTCGTAGGTTCATTGTTGTCCAACAACATGACCTCTAAGATAGGGTTGCCGTACCACTCAGGGGTAGTACGCGGCCTTGTCGACCTACGAGGTTCAATCGCAGGTTGATCCGAAGCTTCATGATCATCATCATTAACTTCCTCTTCTATCGTCCTAGGTTCCACAGAAACATCTTTTTGTGCTGCGCTACTTTATGGTTGAAGTAAAGGTTCAATAACCTCATCAAGCTCTATTTTCCTCCCACTCAATTCTTTCGAGAGAAACTCTTTCTCAAGAAATGTTCCGTTGTTAGCGACAAACACTTTGCCTTCGGATCTAAGATAGAAGGTATACCCAACTGTCTCCTTCGGGTATCCTATGAAGACGCATTTCTCCGCTTTGGGTTCCAGCTGTTCAGGATGAAGCTTTTTGACATAAGCCTCACATCCCCAAACTTTAAGAAACGACAACTTTGGCTTCTTGCCAAACCATAGTTCATATGGCATCATCTCAACGTATTTCGATGGTGCCCTATTTAAAGTGAATGCAGCTGTCTCTAATGCATAACCCCAAAACGATAGAGGCAAATCAACAAGAGACATCAAACGCACCATATCTAATAAGGTTCGATTACGATGTTCAGACAAACCATTATGCTGTGGTGTTCCGGGTGATGTCAACTGTGAAACAATTCCACACTGTCTTAAGTGATTGCCTAACTCATAACTCAGATATTCACCTCCTCAATCAGATCGCAGGAACTTAATCTTCTTGTTACGATGATTCTCAACTTCACTCTGAAATTGCTTGAACTTTTCAAACATTTCAGACTTATGTTTCATTAAGTAAATATACCCATATCTACTTAAGTCATCAGTGAAGGTGAGAAAATAATGATATCCACCACGTGTTGTGACATTCATTGGAACTCACACATCAGTATGTATGATTTCCAACAAGTCACTCGCCCGTTCCATTGTTCCAAAGAACGGCGTTTTAGTCATCTTGCCCATGAGGCATGGTTCACATGTGACAAGTGATTCAAAATCAAGTGACTCCAAAAGTCCATCAGCATGGAGCTTCCTCATGCGTTTTACACCAATATGACCTAAACGGCAGTGCCACAAGAAAGTGGTACTATCATTATCAACTCTACATCTTTTGGCATCAATGTTATGAACATGTGTGTCATCACTTTCAAGATTCACTATGAATAAACCCCTAACATTGGGTGCATGACCATAAAAGATATTACTCATATAAATAGAACAACCTTTATTCTCTGATTTAAATGAGTAACCTTCTCGGAATAAACAAGATCCAGATATAATGTTCATGCTTAATGCAGGCACTAAATAACAATAATTCAGGTTCATCACTAATCCCGATGGTAATCGAAGAGAGAGCGTGCCGACGGCGATCACATCAACCTTGGAACCATTTCCCATGCACATCGAAGCTTTGTCCTTTGCCAGCCTTCGTTTATTCCGTAGTTCCTGCTTTGAGTTGCAAATGTGAGCAACCGAACCGATATCAAATACCCAGGCACTACTACGAGAGCTAGTAAGGTACACATCAAGAACATGTATATCATATATACCTTGTTTGTCGTTGGCCGCCTTCTTGTCAGCCAGGTACTTGGGGCAGTTCCGCTTCCAGTGACCAGTTCCCTTGCAACAAAAGCACTCAGTTTCTCGCTTGGGTCCATGCTTGGGCTTCTTTACAGGAGTAGCAACTGCTTTGCCATCCTTCTTGGCTTTACCCTTCTTGCCCTTGCCCTTGACCTTGCCATTTTTCTTGAAACTAGTGGTTTTATTAACCATCAACACTTGATGTTCTTTCTGGATTTCAGACTCAGCGACTTTTAGCATTGCAAACAGCTCGGCAACTGACTTGTTCATCCCGTGCATGTTATAGTTCATCACAAAGCTCTTGTAACTAGGCGGTAGTGATTGAAGAACTCTATTAGTGATCGCCTCTGGCGGAAGGTCAATTCCCAACTCCGCTAGACGAGTTGAATACCCAGACATTCTGAGTATATGTTGACTGATAGACCCGTTCTCCTCCATCTTGCAAGCATAGAACTTATCGGAGGTTTCATACCTCTCGATCCGGGCGTTCTTCTGAAAGATAAACTTTAACTCCTGGAACATCTCATATGCTCCATGACGTTCAAAAAGTCTTTGAAGTCCCGGTTCTAAGCCATACAATATCGCACACTGAACTATTGAGTAATCTCTAGTACGTGCCTCCCAAGCGTTCTTAACATCTTCGGAGGTCATGTCTTCTGGTTGGTCACCAAGCGGTGCATCAAAGGCATATGATTTTTGGGAATCCATGAGGATAATCCTTAGATTATAGGCCCAGTCAACAAAGTTACTTCCATCATCTTTCAACTTAGCTTTCTCTAGGAACGCATTAAAATTTAGGGGTGCTACTGCGCGAGCCCTTGATCTACAACATAAATATGCAAAGTTTACTTAGACTATTGTTCAAGATAACGACTTTATTTAATCAAATTACTAAAGCTCCCACTCAAATTGACATCCCTCAGGTCATCTGAGTGTCACATGATCCAAATCCACCAACTCAAGTATGATCATCACGTGAGTTGAGGTGGCTTCAATGGTGAACATCATTATGTTGCTCATATCTACTATATGACTCATGTTTGACCTTTCGGTCTCTTGTGTTCCGAGGCCATGTCTGTACATGCTAGGCTCCTCAAGTTTAACCCGAGTGTTCTACTCGTGCAACACTGGCTTGCACCCGTTGTATGTGAACATAGAGTCTATCACACCCGATCATCACGTGGTGTCTCAACACGATGAACTTTTGCAATGGTGCACACTCGGGGAGAACACAATTTATCTTGAAGTTTTAAGTGAGGGATCACCTTATAATGCTACCGTCGTACTAAGCAAAACAAGGTGCATAAAAGGATTAACATCACATGCAATTCATAAATGACATGATATGGCCATGAACTTGTGCTTTAGATCTCCATCTTGAAAGCACCGGCATGATCTCCATCGTCACCGGCACGACACCATGATCTCCATCATCTTGATCTCCATCAACGTGTCGCCATCGGGGTTTTCACGCCCTACATGCTTCTACTACTATTGCTACCGTTTAGCGATAAAGTAAAGCATTACATAGCACTTAATGATTGACACGCAGGTCATACAATAATTATAGACAACCCTATGGCTCCTGCCGATTGCCGTACTCATCTACATGCAAGTCGTGAAATTCTATACATCACATGATCATCTCATACATCATATATATAACATCATGTAATTGGCCATATCACATCACAACATACCCTGCAAAAACAAGTTAGATGTCCTCTAATTGTTGTTGCATGTTTTAGGTGGCTATTATGGGTTTCTAGCAAGAACAATTCTCACCTACTCATAAACCACAACGGTGATACATAATTTGCTTTCAACCTTCTCAAGGACCGCCTTTGTCGAATCCGATCCAACTAAAGTGAGAGAAACTAGCACCCGCAAGCCATCTATGCAACAAGTTGCGGTCGAGGGAACCGGTCTCTCGTAAGCGTACGAGTAATGTTGGTCCGGGCCGCTTCATCTCACAATACCACTGAACCAAAATCCGACCAAGGGAGGAAGCAATCTAAGCATCAACGCCCACAAACCTTTTGTGTTCTACTCGAGATCTCATCAACACATAGACCTAGCTCATGATGCCACTGTTGGGGAACATTGCATGGGAAACAAAAATTTTCCTACGCACATGCAGATCTATCCATGGTGATGAGCATCTACGAGAGGGACAATGGATCTACGTACCCTTGTAGATCGCTAAGCGGGAAGCGTTAAGAAACGCGGTTGGTGTAGTCGAACATCTTCGCGATCCAAATCGTCGTGCGTCCCGCGATCCAATCACGATCCGTCCCATGATCCAATCATGATCCGTCCCGCGATCCAATCACGATCCGTCCCACGAACTTGATCATGATCCGTCCCACGAACTTGATCACGATCCTTCTGATCTAGCGCCGAACGGACGACACCTCCGCGTTCAGCACACGTACAGCTTGATGATGATCTCCACCGTCTTGATCTAGCAAGAAGGAGTGAGAAGAAGAAGAGTTCTCCGGCAGTGTGACGGCGCTCCGGCGATGATGGTGGAGCAATTCTAGCAGGGCTTCGCCTAAGCACTGCAGAAATCCGATCTTAGAGGAGAAACTATGCACTGGAGGAACGGGTAGCACGTGGCTGTGAAAAACTTGTGCAAAAACCCTCAATACCACCAGTATATATAGGAGGAAGAGAGGAGAGGCCTTGGCACAAGGGCCAAGGCCTCCTTGCTTCGGCCGAAGGAGAGAGGGAGAGGTGGAGTCCACCTCCAATCCTAGTAGGACTAGGATTCACCCTATTTTGCCTTTTTTCACTTTTTCTCTTAGGCCTTTTTCCTCCAGCCACATGGGCCTCTTGTGGATGCCACCAGCCCACTAAGGGCTGGTTTACACCCTCCTACAGCCCATGTAGCATCTTGGGTCGAAATAGCCCTCCCGGTGGCCTCCCGGTACACTACCGGCACTCCCGGTACACTACCGATGAGCCCGAAACTTTTTCCGGCGACCAACAGGACTTCCTATATATGAATCTTTACCTCCGGACCATTCCGGAGCTCCTCGTGACATCCAGGATCTCATCCAGGACTCCGAACAACCTTCGGTCACCACCATACATAACTCTATACTACCGAAACGTCACCAAACCTTAAGTGTGTAGACCCTGCGGGTTCGAGAACTTATGTAGACATGACCAAGACACCTCTACGGTCAATAACCAATGGCGGGACCTAGATGTCCACATTGGTTCCTACATATTCTACGAAGTTCTTTATCGGTCGAACCTCTATGTCAAGGATTCACTTAATCCCGTATGTTGTTCCCTTTGTTCTTCGGTATGTTACTTGCCCGATATTCGATCGTCGGTATCTCCATACCTAGTTCAACCTCGTTAATGGCAAGTCTGTTTACTCGTTCCATAATACAAGATCCCGTAACTAACACTTAGTCACATTGCTTGCAAGGCTTATTGTGATGTTGTATTACCGAGTGGGCCCTCAAATACCTCTCTGTCACACGGAGTAACAAATCCCAGTATTGATCCATGCCAACTCAACAGACACCCTCGGAGACACCTGTAGAGCACCTTTATAGTCACCGAGTTACGTTGTGACGTTTGATACACACAAGGCACTCCTCCGATGTCCGTGAGTTACATGATCTCATGGTCATAGGAACATATACTTGACATGCAGAAAACAGTAGCATTAAACTGACACGATCATAAGCTACATTTGTAGTTTGGGTCTTGTCCATCACATCATTCTCCTAATGATGCGATCCCGTTATCAAATGACATCTCATGTCCATGGCTAGGAAACCTTAACCATCTTTCGATCAACGAGCTAGTTCACTAGAGGCATACTAGGGACATTGTGTTTGTCTATGTATCCACACATGTATCCATGTTTCCAATTAATACAATTCTAGCATGGATAATAAACAATTATCATGAACAAGGAAATATAATAATAAACACTTTATTTATTGCCTCTAGGGCATATTTCCAACAAAGTGATGTCATTATATTGTATAACGACCTGCGTGTCAACTTGTGATTCTCTATAAATTCATTACTAGTTTTAGTAGTTGGAGGACAGAGAACAAGTTCGAGGCTTTGGCATCCTGGCGAGACGAACAAGATGGAGTTCCGCCCTGGTCGTCGGAGTTGGAGCCGACCTGGAAGGAAGTCCATGAAGGAGCCATACTATTTAACATATTTATGATTATATGTGATTGATATTGCTTCTTGTTTCTATGCATGTTAGTATGGGAGAAAGATCCCTCATTAATTTCAAGCACATTGCCATTCCGGATGTTGCACCTTCGCACGTCAAGTACGTCTAGTGGTGGGCTCACAAAATTTAGGTGCTACCGGGTGTTCTTGAACTGGAGGGTTCATGTCGGACAGGAACATGCACTGCATCAGGTTAACTTGACAAGGTTATCAAAACGGTTTGGGCCTTGTGGCAAAGAAGGTTGGGAGCCGGGGTATAAGATACCTACCCGACCGGCAGGAGTCGTATAGTGATACGATTAGCAAGGAGTTGCTTACCGAATAGGCAAGTTGGCTAGCAGTGATGCTAAAGCTCACTAGTTGCTTGCGCTAGACGGGTCCTGAATCACTGAGAGTTTGCGGAGGAATGCTGACCTCCATGGGAGTAGTTGTGTTTAAGGCTTGAATTACTCTGCATAAACACATTACTTAGTGATTGCATATTTTCTGTTGTAGATCAATGGCACCACCTGCTCAACCCAACTTTGCATTGAAATCAATTCTGGAAAAAGATAAACTGAATGGAACAAACTTTACCACCTGGTATAGAAATCTGAGAATTATTCTCAAGCACGATAAAAAGGAACATGTTCTAGAGGATCCACTTCCAGAGGAACCTGTCGAGAATGCTAATCCACAACCAAGAATGCCCACCAGAAACTCGTTGGTGAATCAAACCAGATCAGCTGCCTCATGCTGGCTTGTATGGAGCCCGATTTGCAACAGCATTTCGAAAACATTCAGGCTTTTGATAATCGAGAGTTTCAAGAGCATGTTTCAGGTACATGCTAGGACCGAAAGGTTCATCATCTGGTAGTCCTTGACGGATTGTAAGCTAAAGGAGGGTGATCCACTGAGCCCGCATGTGATCAAGATGATCGGGTACGTGCAAGATTTTGATCGATTAGGCTTCCCACTTGGGGACGAGCTGTCCACGGATGCAATTTTGGGTTCTCTTCCACATAGCTATGGGACGTTCGTCTCGAACTATCATATGCACGGCATGGATATGAAGCTCACTGAATTGCATGGGATGCTCAAGGTGGCAGAGCAAGATATTAAGAAAGGAACGCATCAAGTGTTGATGGTGCAGAACTCGGCTAAATTCAAGAAGAGTTTGTCCAAGAAAAATGGTAAGGCAAAGGGCACGGAGAAGGTTGTCTCCGCTGTTGAGCCAAAGTTCGGACCGAACTCAAAGACCATTTGCTTTCACTGCAAGGAAGCTAGTCACTGGAAGAGGAACTATAGCAAGTGGCTTGCTGAGCACGGTAAGAAGGCCGGAGATGCTTCTTCAGGCAAAGGTACACTTGTTACATATGTTATAGACATTTACCTTGCTAACATACCTAGTAGCTCTTGGGTATTTGACACTTTTGGTTTTTCCTATTTGCAACTCGATGTGGTGGCTGGTAAGAACTAGGCGTGTGGCACAAGGGGAGATTGACATCAGGGTCGACAACAAAGCAAGAGTTATGGCGTTGGAGGTCGACACGATGCAGCTCAAGCTTCCTTCTGGATTTAATTTGGAATTGAATAATTGTTATTACATTCCCGCACTTAGTCGGAACATTATTTCTGCCTCATGCTTGTTGAGTCAAGGTTATGAATTCAATATAAAGGACAATGGTTGTTCATTTTATTTGAATGGAATGTTCCATGGCTATGCAACCATAGTAGATGGGCTATTTATTTTAAATCTAGAAACGAAACCAGACTATAACGTGAATGTCAAGAGACATGAGCCTAATGAGATAAATCCAAACATACTTCTAGCATTGCCGGCTTGGACACATTAGTCTGAACGCATGAAGAAGCTCCATGATGATGGACTCCTAACTTCGTCTGACTTCTGGTCGTTTGAGACATGCGAATCATGCTTGCTAGGCAAGATGACTAAGTATTCTTTTTCAAAGAGTTGCGAGAGAGCATCCGAGCTGTTGGAGCTTATACAAAGTGATGTGTGTGGTCCAATGAGCACAACGGTCAGAGGTGGCTATCAGTACTTCGTGACTTTTACCGACGACTTGAGTAGATATGGATATATCTATTTGATGAGGCACAAGTTGGAAACTTTTGAAAAGTTCAAAGAGTTTCAGAACAAGGTTGAAAATCAGCTCGACAAGACGATAAAACTTCTACGATCAGATCGTGGAGGTGAGTACATGAGCCAGGAGTTTGATAATCATCTGAAAAGCCGAGGTATAGTACCTCGGCTCACACCTCCTGGTATGCCGTAGAGAAACGGTGTGTCAGAACGGAGAAACCGAACCTTGTTGGATATGGTCCAGTTGATGACGAGCAAATCGGATTTACCATTGTCATTCTGGGGATATGCTCTAGAAACTACAGCTTTCACACTTAATAGGGTACCATCAAAATCCGTTGACAAGACACCACATGAGATGTGGACTGGGAAGACTCCTAGTTTGTCTTTTCTACATATTTGGGGTTGTGAAGCATTTGTCAAGCGACTCATGTTGGACAAACTTACACCCAAGTCGGATAAATGCATATTCGTGGGATATCCGAGGGAAACCTTGGGATATAACTTCTACAACCGAGAAGAGAACAAAGTGTTTGTTACTTGGGACGAGGTTTTCCTAGAGAAAGAGTTTCTCAATCGGGAGGCCAGCGGGAGAACAGTGCGACTAGAAGAAATTCGAGAGCCACTCGGGGATGAATCGGCTGGTGATGAGATCATACAGGAGTTGATCAGGGAACCCGTAGTGGAGTCGGTACTGGAGCCACGGAGGTCGGAAAGATTGCGCAGAGTGCGTGATGTATTGTTGCTGGAAAGCGACGAGCCGGCACGTATGCGGAAGCGATGGTGAGCCCAGATTCCAAGGCATGGCTCGAGGCCATGAGATCAGAGTTAAAGTCCATGGATGACAATCAAGTCTAGTACTTGGTTGATCCGCCACTTGGCATAGTAGCCATTGGTTGTAATTGGGTATTTAAGAAGAAAACCGATGTGGATGGAAATGTTCAGATCCACAAAGCTCGACTCGTCGCTAATGGTTATGGACAAGTTTAAGGAATTGACTACGACGAGACCTACTCGCCGGTAGCGATGCTAAAGTCGGTGAGGATCATACTGGCTATAGCTGCATATTTCGATTATGAGATATGGTAGATGGATGTCAAAATGTCTTTCCTTCATGGAAATTTAAAATAGGATGTATACATGATACATCCTAAAGGTTTTGTCGATCCAACTAACGCTGGTAAATTATGCAAGCTCAAGAGATCCATTTATGGATTGAGGCAATCAGCTCGGAGTTGGAACATTCGTTTTGATGAAGTCATCGTTGACCTTGGTTTCATCAAGAACGAAGAGGACTATTGTTTATACAAGAAGTCTAGTGGGAGCTCGGTAGTATTTTTGATCTTGTATGTGGATGACATACTGCTGATCGGAAATGATGTTTCGATGTTGAACTCAGTCAAGGAATCATTGAATGGCAAGTTTTCGATGAAAGACCTTGGAGACGCAGTGTACATTTTAGGCATCAAGATCTATAGAGAGAGATCGAGGAGGCTGCTCGGCTTAAGCCAGAGCACGTACATAAACAAAGTGTTGAAGAGGTTCAACATGAGTGAGGCCAAGAAAGGGTTCTTTCCCGTCTCACATGGTATAAGGCTAAGCAAGACTAAGAGTCCTACGACTTCTGATGAGCGAAACCGGATGAGTAGGATTCCATATGCCTTGGCAGTTGGATCCATCATGTATGCCATGCTATGTACACAGCCTGATGTTGCCCATGCAATAAGCTTAACAAGCAGATACCAGGCCGACCCAGGTGAGAGTCACTGGGCAGAGGTGAAAACTATCTTGAAGTACCTGAAAAGGACTAAAGAGATGTTCCTAGTTTATGGAGGTGGGGAGGAGCTCTGTGCAAAGGGTTACGCTGATGCTAGTTTCCAAACCTATAGGGATGATTGTCGATCGCAAACTGGATTCGTGTATGTCATCAAAGGAGGAGTAGTGAGCTAGACGAGTTCCAAGCAAGATACGATGGACGACTCCACAACAGAGGCCGAATACATTGCGGCTTGTGAAGCCGCAAAGAAAGGTGTTTGGATTCGGAAGTTCCTGGAAGATGTTGGTGTGTTCCCGGGCTGGTCAAAACCATTCGACCTTTATTGTGATAATTCAGGTGCCATCGCACAGGCCAAGGAGCTGAGACAATGATACGTCTCCAACGTATCTACTTTTCCTAATGCTTTTCCTCTTGTTTTGGACTCTAATTTGCATGATTTGAATGAAACTAACCCCGGATTGACGCTGTTTTCAGCAGAACTACCATGGTGTTGTTTTTGTGCAGAAATAAAAGTTCTCGGAATGGAACAAAAATTTGTGAGGACTTTTTATATCAATAATAAGAATTTATTGAGCCAAGACCTGCCAGAGAGGGGCACCTGGGTGGGCACAACCCACCAGGGCGCGCCCCCCTCTCCTGGCGCGCCCAGGTGGGTTGTACCCACCTGGTGGCCCCACAGACCCTAATCCCGATGCTATAAAATCACATTCTTCCAAAAAAATTAGGGAGAAAGAATTATCGCAATCCACGAGACGGAGCCGCCGCCACCTCCTGGTCTTCATCGGGAGGCCAGATCCGGAGTCCATTTGGGGCCCGGAGAGGGGGGTTCTTCGTTCTTCGTCATCACCAACCCTTCTCCATCGCCAATTCCATGATGCTCCCCACCGAGAGTGAGTAATTCCTTCGTAGGCTCACTGGTCGGTGAGGAGTTGGATGAGAGTTATCATGTAATCGAGTTAGTTTCGTTAGGGCTTGATCCCTAGTATCCACTATGTTCTTAGATTGATGTTGCTATGACTTTGCCATGCTTAATGCTTGTCACTTTTGGCCCAGGTGCCATGAACTCAGATCTGAACCGTTTATGTTTTCATCATTGTATCCATGTTTTAGATCCGATCTTGCAAGTTATAGTCACCTACTACGTGTTATGATTCGGTAACCCTGGAGTGACAATAACCGGGACTTCTTTCGGTGATTACCATAGTTTGAGGAGTTATGTATTCACTATTTGTTAATCTTTGTTCCGGTTCTCTATTAAAAGGAGGCTTTAATATCCCTTGGTTTCCAGTATGGACCCCGCTGCAAGTTCTTTTAATAAAGGGTAGGATAAAATATGTCATGCAAGTTCTTTTAATAAAGCACGTATGACTATTTACGGAATACATGCCTACATTATATCGATGAACTGGAGATAGTGCCGTATCGCCCTAGGTTATAACTGTCTCATGATGAATATCATCCAATAAGTCATCGATCCAATGCCTACAAATATATCTTATATTGTTTTTGCTAAGTTATTACTACTATTGTTGTTACCGTTACTGTTACTGTTGTCACTACTATCAAAACTATCATATTACTTTGCTACTGATTACTTGCTGCAGATAATTAATCCCCAGGTGTGGTTGAATTGACAACTCAGCTGCTAATACCTTCAAATATTCTTTGGATCCCCTTGTGTTGAATCTATAAATGTGGGTTGAATACTCTACCCTTGAAAACTGTTGCGATCCCCTATACTTGTGGGTTATCAAGACCTTTTTCTGGCGCCGTTGCAGGGGAGCATAGCTATATTTGTTGATCACTTGGGATTATTATCATATTATCACTATGAAGAATTTGAAGGATCCTAAGACTAAGATATTTCCCTCAAGGACGAGGGGAGGTAAGGAACTGCCATCCAGTTCTGCTTTAGATTCACCTTCTGTTATTAGTAAACTTCCACCACCACCACATGCTATTAATTCTGATATGTCGCAAGTTATTGATGATGCTACTTCTGTTATGGATAATGCTTATGATGATGCCAGTACCTTGCTTGATAATGATGATGTGCCACTTGGTGAATTTCTTGATAAACAAATTGCTAGAGTTATACAACATGATGTTGTTGAATCGGATGATGAGCTGGAAACTGAATCTCCTGAAACACCTGCTAGAACTAGCCTTCCTAAATATGAATTGCCTAAGGTACCAGAAGGTTATGTTATGAGTGAACAAAAAACTAGAGATATTCTTGCTTGGAATGATAGAGATGATCTAGAGAAATTATTACACAAGTATAAAGAAAAATCTCTGAATGCTAGAATGAAGTGTGATCCTAAGTTTCCTACTTCACCTATATTTATTGATGATAAGGATTATGTTTTCTCTGTTGACCCAGAGTTAATTACTTTGGTTGAATCTGATCCTTTCCATGGTTATGAAACTGAAACTGTTGTGGCGCATCTTACTAAGTTGAATGATATAGCCACCCTTTTTACTCATGATGAGAAAACTTGCTATTACTTTATCCTCAAATTATTTCCTTTCTCATTAAAGGGTGATGCTAAAGCTTGGTACAATACTCTTGCTCCTGGTTGTGTGCGTAGTCCCCAGGATATGATTTATTACTTCTCTGAAAAATATTTTCCTGCTCATAAGAAACACGCTGCCTTACAGGAAATATTTAACTTTGTGCAAATTAAAGAAGAGAGTCTCCCACAAGCTTGGGGGAGGCTTTGCCAGTTACTTAATGCTTTTCCTGATCACCCTCTTAAGAAAAATGAAACACTTGATATCTTATATAATGGACTAACCAATGCTTCTAGGGATTTCCTAGATAGTTGTGTTGGTTGTGTTTCCAGGGAACGAACTATTGGACAAGCTGAAGAATTATTGAATAACATATTGAAAAATTATGATGATTCGACTACTCCTGAACCACTGCCTAAACCCACTCCAAAGAACAGGGGTATATTATATCTCAGTCCCGCAGATATGCAAGAGGCAAAGAAATCTATGATGGAAAAAGGTACCAAAGCCGAGGATGTTAAAATTTTACCTCCTGTTGAAGAAATACATGGGCTTAATACACCACCACTACCTAAGGTGGTAGAAGTAAATTCTCTAATGAAGTTCAATGATAATGATAATCCTCACAATATGCATCCTAGTCAATGCCTTTATGAGTTTGAAAACTATATTAGAAAACAAGATCACTTTAATGCAAATGTTATGAAACAATTGAAATATAATTCTGATATGATTGCTCGCTTGAGTGACTTTTTATTTAGAATATCAAATGATGTTAGAGGTGTTGGAAAACATGTTTCTATGGTTCAAACTCAGTTAGAACAAGTTGCTAAATCTCAAAGAGAATTGCTTGATGAAATGAATCATAATATGCATGACTTTGCTGTTAGAGTTGCAACTAGAGGAGGTAAAATGACTGAGGAACCACTTTATCCTGAGGGACACCAAAAAAGAATTGAACAAGAATCACAAAGAGGTAACACTAGTGCACCAAGTCCTTCTAAAAAGAAAAAGAAAAAGAAAAAGAAAAATGATAGGACTTTGCATACTTCTAGTGAACCTGAAATAGAGAAACCTTCTGATAATGATAATGAAACTTCTATCTCAGATGCTGAAACTCAATCTGGTAATGAACACTCACCTAGTGATAAGGAAAAGGATAATGATGGGGTTCATGAAGATACTCAAACAAATGATAAAGAACCAGATAATGATGTTGAGATAGAACCACCTGTTGATCTTAATAACCCACAACCTAAGAATAAAAGATATGACAAAAGAGACTTTGTGGCTAGAAAACACGGTAAAGAAAGAGAACCGTGGGTTCAAAAATCTATGCCTTTTCCACCCAAGTCAACTAAAAAGAAAGATGATGTAGAATTTGAAAGTTTTGCTGAAATGCTGATGCCAGTCTTTCTGTGTACTCGCTTGATTGACATCTTGAAAACGCCTCCTTATGCAAAGTATATGAAAGACATCATCACAAATAAGACAACAATACCGGAAGCTGAAATCTCCACTATGCTTGCTAATTACACTTTCAAAGATGGAGTACCTAAAAGCCTTGGAGATCCGGGAATACCAACTATACCTTGCTCTATCAAAAAGGATTATGTTAAAACTGCTTTGTGTGATTTAGGAGCTGGTGTTAGTGTCATGCCTTTCTCTTTATATAAATACTTGATTTGAATAAACTCACAACCTACTAAAATATCTTTGCAAATGGCTGATAAATCTGCCATACCTATCGGTATCTGTGAGGATGTGCCCGTTGTTGTTGCTAATGTTACTATTTTGACTGACTTTGTTATACTTGAGATGCCTGAGGACGACAACATGTCAATTATGCTTGGTAGACCCTTCTTGAATACTCCAGGGGCTTTTGTTGATTGCAATAAAAGCAAGGTCACTTTTCATATCAATGGTAATGAGCATACGGTGCACTTTCTGAAAAAACAATTCCAAGTGAATGGCATTAATGTTATTAAAAATCTCCGACAATCACTATTGGAAGTTTTCAAATACCTCTACCTACTGTCAAAAAGAAATATGAAATGCTTATTGTTGGGTAAATGCATATCCCCATTGAGGTAACTCAGTGATTTACGAAAGTTCTTCGGTTTCTTGCTAATCGAAAGTGGTTGTTAATAAGACCTGACCAACCTTATTAATGAATCATTTTTGAGCGGTATGAAGTTGATCGATTTAGTAAGCACTACCTTCTGTCCCTACCTTTTGTTTTCTATTTTTATTAGTTGAATAAAATAGAATGTTGTGTGTTGTCTGTTTTCTGAATTTCCAGTACAATAAAATAGAATGTCGTGTGTCGTCAGAAAGGTTGTCAGGGGACGTTGTTTTACCCCTTGACGATTGGCCTTCAGGGCCAACCTACTCACGGTTTCCGGACATGCCACTATTAAAAAAACTACAAGTCGTCGGAGGCCGAAGACTCTAATTACACAAATCGACTGAAGCTAAGACCCTTGGCGTTGGAGGCAAGTTCGGGGGCCTTTGAGGGAGTCCTGGATTAAGGGGTCCTCGGGAGGCCGACCTGTATAGGACGCTTGCCGAACATTGATCGATCGAAAGACTTATCTCCAGGAAGGAAGCTTCGGGAATCGTGGCTTGTCCTCCACGTTTGAGGTAGCGAATAGGCATGTTTATCTCTTCGGCATGTAACCAACCATGTGTAAATCCTAGGCACCCCCGACGTCTATAAAGCTGGAGGGTTTTAGGTTGTAGAGATAGAACAACTCATCTAGGGTTTAACTCTTGGATCTCGAGATAGATCGACTCTGTAACCTCTATATCATCAGTACAATCAAGAAGGACGTAGGGTATTACCTCCAGAGGAGGGCCCGAACATGGATAAAACCTTGTCCCCTTGTCTCCTGTTACCATCGATTCTAGTCTCATAGCTCGGGACCCCCTACCCGAGATCCGCCGGTTTTCACACCGACAGTAAACGAGATTGACATGAATAAATTCAAATCAATCTGGGGCCTAATGTCAGGGATATGACCCCGCGGTGTAACCCGCCTATTGGGTCGGGTCAGCATACTCGTGGCTTAGGAATCACAATCAAGATGGGCCATGCTGTTGTTAATGAGGCAAGTAAGGCGACTTACCAAACAAGTCAGGTGGCGGCCAAGCACGTGAAAATGGCGACTCAAGGCCCAAGAGGCATAAGACACCAGGAACTTTCCTTGAGAGACAAGGCAAATTATAGATGTATTAGGTCACGAGTCGTAACATGACCCAGACTCTTGTAAACCCAAGGCCTCGACCTCTATATATAGGCGAGCCCCTGAGGCAGATAGACTTAAGCTGCAAACAAACCTAGGTTAGTGATTTTGGACCTTTGTAATCGAGATCACCATCAATATATACACCAAAGCAGGGTGTAGGCTTTTACCTCCATCGGAGGGGCCGAACCTGGGTAAACCCGTCTCTCGTTCCCGATCAACCCCTTCGAGTCGTCACATAGCCACGATGGCCTCACACCTAAGTTCTCCTATGAGGACATCTATCGTGACAAAACCACGGCACTTTCCTTCCTCCTCGATGTGTTGCGTAATCGCCGAATGGATGTAGTTGCTCTGTTGTAAACGGCATCATTCCGGTGCTTCCACAACATCCACATGCCAAGCAAGGACTTTGCTCTTGTTGCTCGCCGGTTATCCCTCCTATTGTCCTGCCTCATGCACCACTCTCCCAAAGTTTCATTCTCTCTAGTTTCAACCTCCGGTCTGTCCATAGCCACACTGAACTAGTGCCAGACTTGCCTTGCGTCCATGGTTTCGTCCTGTTGATCACATCATCGGAAGGCATCTGGGTGCGGCAGTCCACGTCTTGCCAGCTCGTTTGATGTCCAACACCAGTTCTTAATTGCAAGCCAGTCAAAGAAACAACATTGCAAAGGCACCTTCGATTTCCACCATGAAACTTATTCTCTGCCTGTTTGAACAATTATCGGGGTTGAAAATAAACTTCCACAAGAGCGAGTTGTTCTGCTTTGGAAGAGCCAAAGAAGCACAGGAGTACTAGTAGGGGTACGTCAAAGACTGGACTTTTATCGATCCAGGTTCTTTTGGCAGAGTGATGACGTTAAGAGAAAGTATAGACTTACAAGATGGGACATAATTTGCAGACCCAGAGACCAGGGAGGTTTGGGGATTGAAAACTTAGAGGTTAAGAATAAATGTCTACTTAGTAAGTGGCTATATAGATTATCAATGGAAACTGAAGGGATGTGGGCACAGATTCTACGTAATAAGTATCTCCAATCGAAAACATCAGCCCAAGTTACCGTAAGACCGACATACTCTCCTTTCTAGAAGGGCTTGATGAAGGTGAAAGCACACTTCTTTCAGAGGACTCGGTTTACAGTTGGGAATGGAGGTGCCACGAGATTTTGGGAGGATACTTGGCTGGAGGAGACGCGCTTAGCTTTACAATGCCTGCCTTATATAATATTGTCCAACGTAAAGAAGTGTATGTTGCCATAGTATTTCAATCTATCCCACTAAACATACAGTTCCGACGATCTCTGATAGGACATCATTGGGCTCAGTGGTTGCACTTAGTCAGACGCCTTATGGACATACAGTTATTGGATGAGCCTAATACAATTAAGTGGAAGCTCACAGAATCAGGTACATTTACGGTCAAATCAATGTACCTCGATCTCATAGACACAACGGATTTACCAAAGTCCAAAAACATTTGGAAGGAGAAGGTTCTTTTGAGAATCAAAGTCTTTATGTGGTTTGTCCAAAAGAAGGTGATTCTTACTAAGGATAATTTAGCTAAGCGTAATTGGCCAGGCAATACAAGTTGTTGCTTCTGTGATAATCCGGAAACTATCAAACACCTTTTTCTCCAATGTCCGCTAGCAAGACTACTATGGTAAATTGTTCGAGTTACTTTTAATATTGATCCTCCGGATAGCATTGACACACTATTTGGTACATGGCTAAACGGAGTTAATACTAGTATTGCTAGACATATTCGCATTGGGGTCTGCGCATTACTATGGGCTATTTAGAATTGCAGGAATGATTTGGTTTTTAACAGGTCAACACATATACATTTCTTGTAGGTAGTTCACAGGGCGTCGGCGTTGATCCATACGTGGTCGTTACTCACTCCTGCGAAGACAAGGGAGCCTTTGGTTACTGGGTGTGCCTGATGGGAGATGGTAGCGCAGGATATATTCAACCGGTTTGGATGGCTGTCCACTAATAGAATAAATGGTAGGCATCTAGGTCTATTTTTGCCGGTTGTGGCCTTTTTTTTTGTTTCCCTTTACTATTATCACTTTGCTCCGATGGAGCGTGACGAGGATATGTACCTAGGGTAGGGTCCTAGGCAAGGCCCACATACCCTACCTAAGGACACCACATGGGAGGACTTGAAGATCAAGCATGAACTTCCAAGTGGATCCTTGGAGACGTTCAAAGTCACTCAACAGTAATCCACTCGAAGACTCCCGCTCTCACTCGGCAGTCGCGTGTCACTCGACAGACCTCGCTTCACTCGACGCCAGAAGACCAGGAGCCATCATCAAGATCCCAAAGGGCAGACGCTGGCTTAATGGCCCTTAATAGCTTTAACTACGTACGTTACCTATAACGGCAGACTTTACACCCCACAACCAGACCCTTTGATGCGGGGCCATTATGAGGGGTAGCGAACTCTATGTAAGCCGCCCCTCCCCTCCTGCACAAGGGTTAAGAAACTATTGTAATCTCTACATTCCACTCGACATAAAGCTCCCGAGCACTGAGACGTAGGGCTGTTACCTCCACGAGAGGGGCCTGAACTCATACATCTGTGTGTACACCCTCGACGTAGCTAGGACTCTGCCCTCTCCATTCGTACCCCTACCATCTACTGTCAGGCTCGTTCCCACGATAGTTGGTGCCCACCGTGGGGTAGGCGTCTAAGCGACTTCCGGCGAGGTTGCATTTTCATCCTTCAACATGTCTTCCGGCAGTGTTTTTGCTTTGGGCCACGAGATCCGTTTCGGAGCGCTCACTTTCATCGCCGACGATTCGGCATGGCTTCAGGAGGTGCCTCTCGATGTCGAGGCGCTCCCGGTCCGTGAGGCCACGCATTTCCGCGCGAGTCCATGTGGCGTGTTGCTGCGTCGGCTGTCGACCCCTTATGCATCGGGTCCTCTTGCCATTCGCGGTCGCAAGTGGTCCAGCCGCTCACGACTCCAGCGGTGGGTCGAACACGCAGTCGCGCGTCAAGCTTCTTCGCAGGTTGCAGCACTCGAAATGCCGAGTCCCTTCATGGCGTGTTCGAGTCAGATTCCGATCCGTCCGATGTGCCTTCCGAGTGCGAGAGCTGCGATCCCGCAGCGGAGGTCTTGATGGTGGGCTCTCATCAGAGCTCACCACCTGGCTTTGGTCGTGGCGAGCACGAGGCTGGTGACCCGTCGAACGTGCAGTCACGTCACGATGAGAAGGTCCTTCATACCCCCATCATCGGCGCAACCGCCGAGGCCCGGGCTTTGGAGGCCGCACGCGTTCGTCTAGAAGAGCTCCAGGCAGAGATCGACGAGCACGCCCGTCCACGCCCGCCGCGCCCTAGTCGACGTCAGCGATAGCTGTTCCCGACTGGATCTCACGATGGCGTCGAGGTATACCGAACTCCCGTGCTTAGCGGCTAGGATAGCAGATTCCATTCAGATGTCATGGTCAGAGGCTGGTAGAGGGCTGTTGCAGATTAGAGCACTGTTGGATGCAGCACAAAGCCAGAATTCAGCAGTTTCCCAGTCTCGTCACAAGATACACAACAATTCACCCAAGACAGAGACCGTTCAGTCGGCACATAGTCCTGGGTCGCCCTTACGTCGTCGAGGCGGCGGTTATCGTGAAGGGCAAGACAGAGATCAGCATCACCGCAAAGACCACCGTCGAGTGCCCACTCCTCCACGGAGTGGTCCGTACGCGCCCCGGTGCCAAGACAACAGGCACTCCTTCGGTGACAAGCGGGACGCGGACTTTGATGCCCGCGCTTACCTTCTTCAGAAGTGGATCGACAAGAGCAGAGCCTACAGAGAAGGACATGACAGAGATGTCCCGAGTGGAAGCTCAGCTGCAGTGTCTGGTCCAGAGTGTTTTAGCAGAGCTATACATTCTATGGAGATTCCCCCCAACTTCAGAATGGCGGCAGGGATCGGAAAGTTTTCTGGTGAAACAAAACCAGAGACTTGGCTTGATGATTACCAAGTGGCTGTGCAGATTTGCGGCGGGAATGACAATGTCGCAATGAAGCACCTACCTCTTATGTTGGATGGTCCAGCTCGAGCTTGGTTGAATCGTTTGGCTCCTTCCAGCATTCATTGTTGGGAAGATCTTGCCCGAGTGTTTGTCCGGACCTTCGGGGGCACTTGCAAGCGCCCCGTAGGTCTGGTCGACTTACAGCACTGCGTCCAGAAGCCCAGTGAAACCTTAAGGGACTATATTTAGCGATGGTCCACCCTGCATCATACGGTGAAAAATGTGTCGGAACACCAGGCTGTTTGTGCCTTCAAGACCGGTGTGAGATACAGAGAGCTGTACTTGAAGTTCGGGCGCACTGGTGACATTTCACTCGGCAAGATGATGGAAATTGCCACTCGCTACGCCAATGGCGAGGAAGAAGACCGCCTCCATAGCGGCAAAGGAAAAGCGGTCGCCAACGAGTCTGGCGGCGGCAACAATAGGAAACAAAAGCGGAAGGCTGAAGACCTAGCTCCGGCATAGGCGGCAGCACTGGCGACTTAGTGCAAGAACAAGGGCAAGGCCAAAGCTCAGTATGCCCCAAGAAGGGGAAGGGTCAGCCAGGAACCGATATCTTGGATCAGCCGTATGTGATTCACACGAAGAAAGATGCAGAAGGCAACCTGATTTTGCCCAAGCACACCACTCGACAGTGTCGGACCCTCATCCAACAGTTCAAGGGAGACCAGTCGAGTGGGAAATCTTCTGAAAAAGAAGATGAAGATGAAGAAAAGGAAACATTCCCGGATGTCACTACTGCACTGGTGATCTTTGCTGACGTCGAGAGCAAGAGCCGTCTGCAAGTCATAAATAGAGAGATCAACATGGCTGTGCCAGACACCCCCCACCTACCTCAAATGGTCTTAGTATGCTGTCACATTAGACCAGACTGACCATCCTGCCCATGTGGCCACACCCTATCGACATGCTCTGGTAGTTGATCTGGTGGTGCAGGGGACTCGACTCAGAAAGGTCCTCATGGACGGCGGCAGCGGCCTGAATATTCTGTATGTGGATACCCTGAAGGGAATGGGCATTCCTATCTCCCGCTCAATGAAAGCAGCATGCATTTCCATGGGGTCATCCCAGGAAAGAAGGCCAAGTCACTCGGCCAGATAGCATTGGATGTGGCATTCGGAGATAACAAAAAATTCCGAAAAGAAAAGTTGACGTTTGAAGTCGTCGATTTCAAGAGTGCTTACCACGCCATTTTGGGTCGACCCACTTATGCACGTTTCATGGCCCGACCATGTTACGTGTATCTCAAGCTGAAAATGTCGGGCCCTAAGGGCGTGATCACGGTCACTGGCAATCGACAGCGGGCCGAAGAATGTCTCCAGCAAGAGTCCAAGATCGCCGATTAACAGATGGCCATGGTCGAGCTGGAGGAGTACAAGAATACCACTGACCCTGCTGATTTGCTCCGCGCAAAAAAGGCGGCCACCGAGTCGGCATTTCAATCGGCAGGAGAAGTGAAGAAGGTGCAAATCCACCCGATGGATCCAACCGCTGCCCCGACGAATATCTCGACAACACTCGAGAGCAAATAGGAAGCCGAGCTCATCCAGTTCCTCCATGAGAACTGGGATATCTTTGCATGGAAGCCTACTGACATGCTGGGGATTCCCAGGGAGCTGGCTGAGCACCGTCTGCGAGTGGATCCGAAGGCCAAGCCCATCAGGGAGCATTTGCATCGATCCGCGGCTGAGAAGTTCAAGGCAATCGGAGAAGAAGTGACCCGTCTCTTGCAAGCCAAGTTCATTCGGAAGATTTACCACTCCGAGTGGCTCTCGAATGTTGTGATGGTGCCCAAGAAAGATAAGTCGTTACACATGTGCATTGACTTCAAACATCTCAATAAGGTGTGTCCAAAAGACCATTTTCCGCTCCCCCGCATAGATCAGATTGTTGACTTGACAGCGGGGTGCGAGCGATTATTGTTTTTGGATGCCTATTTTGGGTACCATCAGATCCGTCTATTTGGCCCAGATGAAATAAAAACAGCTTTCATCACCCCGTTTGGGTGTTTCTGCTACATCACCATGCCTTTTGGTCTCAAGAATGTCGGCGCTACTTTTATGGGCATGATTCAGAAATGTTTACTCGACCAGATCCCTCGGAATGTCGAGGCGTACATGGACGATATAGTGGTCAAGTCCCGCAAAGGTTCCGACCTGCTGGCTGACTTGGCTGAGACATTCGCCAATCTGAGGCGATTCGACATAAAGCTGAATCCGGCCAAATGTACCTTCTGTGTCCCTGGGGGCAAATTACTCGATTTTCTCGTTTCCGAATGAGGAATTGATGTCAATCCCGAGAAGATCAGCGCCATTACCCATATGAAGACTCCCGTGCGTGTGCACGATGGTCAGAAGCTCACAGGTTGCTTGGCGGCATTGAGTCGATTCATTTCTCGTCTTGGCGAGAAGGCTCTGCCCTTGTATCAGTTGATGAAGAAATCAGGCACATTCGACTGGACTCCTGAAGCCAAAGCAACATTTGTTAAGCTCAAAGCCCTGTTGTCCACCCAGCCGGTGTTTGCCGCTCCTGCCAGCAAAGAGCCCTTGCTCCTGTACATCGCGGCCACAAATCAGGTCGTCGGTATAGTGTTGACTGTCGAACGATAAGAGGAAGGCAAAGCCTATAAGGTTCAGCGGCCAGTTTATTATGTCTCAGAAGTTTTGTCCCCCTCAAAGCAGAGATATCCTCATTATCAGAAGCTAGTGTATGGTATTTACTTATCAGCGAAGAAGGTGGCACATTATTTCCAAGACCATTCGATCTCAGTCATCAGTGATGCACCTTTATCAGAGATTTTCAATAATCGCGATGCATCAGGTCGAGTGGCTAAATGGGCAATTGAGCTGGGACACTTCAACATCAGATTCGAGGACAAGAAGGCAATCAAGTCCCAAGCATTGCAGATTTCATGGCCGAGTGGATCGAACAACAACAACCTATCCAAGTTCACACGGCGCATTGGACAATGTTCTTCGATGGCTCCAAAATATTGAATGGGTCCGGTGCTAGCATTGTTCTGATATCCCCCAGAGGCGACAAGCTCAGCTACGTCTTGCAAATTCACTTTGATTCCTCCAACAATGAGGCAGAGTATGAAGCACTTTTGTACGGGTTGCGCATGGCTATCTCACTCGGCGTCAAGCGCTTGATGGTGTATGGCGACTCAGATTTGGTGGTGAATCAAGTGATCAAAGAGTGGGATGTTAGAAACCCTGCTATGAGTGGATACTGCAATGCAGTCCAGAAGCTGGAGAAGAAATTGTAAGGTCTGGAACTTCACCATGTTCCTTGACTAAAAAATCAGGCAGCTGATGAGCTATCCAAGATTGGTTCCACTCGACGGCTTGTCCCCAGCGGAGTGTTCCTGGAGCATTTGCACACTCCTTCGATTCAAGAGGATCCCTTCACTGAAGAGCCCCCGCAAACCTTAAGCTCCGCTGACTCGACTGAAGTCGATGTTCCTGTTGTGATTGACCTGGTCATGGAGGTGCTAGTTATCATTCCCGACTGGACTGTACCGTACATAGCCTATATCCTCAGACAGGAGCTTCCTGAAGATGAAGCAGAGGCTCGACAGATTGTGCGCAGGTCCAAGGCTTTCACTGTGATGGGAGATCAGCTATTCAAAGAAAGTGTGACTGGTGTCACCCAACGCTGCATTTCACCCGAGGAAGGTCGAATGATTCTAGATGAAATCCACTCGAAAACTTGTGGACACCATGCGTCTTCAAGGGCGATCGTCGCTAAAGCATACCGAGCGGGTTTTTATTGGCCACGGGCTAATGAAATGGCTAAGGACATTGTTGATCATTGTGAAGGTTGTCAGTTCTATGCAAACCTGTCACACAAGCCAGCGTCTCCTCTGAAGACAATTCCACTTGCCTGGTCGTTTGCGGTTTGGGGCTCGACATGGTTGGTCCTTTTCGACTCGGAAAAGGAGGATTCACCCACTTGTTGGTAGCAGTCGACAAGTTCACCAAGTGGATTGAAGCCAAGCCCATCAAGAAGCTGAATTCCTGCACGGCGGTCACGTTCATGAGGGAGATCATTATCCGGTTTGGCATTCCCCACAGCATCATCACGGACAATGGCACTAATTTTGACTCGGAAGAATTGAGGAGATTCTGTAACTCCCAAGGCACTCGAGTGGATTATGCTTCCATTGCACATCCTCAAACCAATGGGCAAGTTGAGTGGGCTAATGGTCTCATTCTGCAAGGTCTGAAGCCTCGTCTCATGTGCGATTTGGATCATGCCGCTGGTGCGTGGGTAACTGAGCTGTCATCTGTTTTGTGGGGGTTGAGGACAACGCCTAATCGGTCGACTGGACGAACTCCTTTCTTCCTTGTCTATGGTGCTGAAGCTATACTGCCGAGTGACTTGGCCCGCAATTCTCCTCGAGTGGAGTTGTATTCTGAAGCTGAAGCCGAGCAAGCCAGGCAAGATGGGGAGATCTTCTGGAAGAAGAGCATGAGATGGCTCTGATCCGGACCACAGCCTATAAGCAAGACTTGCGGCGCTTCCATGCAAGGAATGTCAGAAGCCGAGCGTTCTATGAAGGAGATTTGGTGCTCCGAGTGAATCAGCACCGACCTCACAAGCTAGCTCCTGCATGGGAAGGCCCTTTTGTAGTCACCAAGGTGCTAAACAATGGAGCCTACCACTTATATAATCTCATGAAGCAGATGGATGAGCCACGAGCTTGGAATGCAGACCTGCTTTGACGTTTTTACACTTGAGACATTTGTTTTCTGATGTAATAAGAGTACTTCATCAATGCAATTTGTGTCTCTGCAATAAATACCTCGTCAATTCCAACCGTGCAGTTATTTACTTGGGGATACTCCGAGCGACGAGCAATCCTCGCACTCGGGGGCTTAGCTGCGAAACATGTTTCGCCTAAGTTAAAAACCCTGTCGGGTGGATAGCAGTCCATTCACTCGACGGCCTATTTGCGAATCCGTCTTTGCTTGGGTTCAAAAAAATACTCCGAGTGATGAGCGATCCTCACGCTCGGGGGCTTAGCTGCGAATACATTTCGCCTAAGTTAAAAACCTCGTCAAGGTGATGGTAATCCATTCACTCGATAGCTTAGATGCGAATCGACATTCGCCTAAGTTCAAAATACTTCGAGTGATGAGCGATCCTCACGCTCGGGGGCTTAGTGCGAATACATTTCTCCTAAGTTAAAAACCTCGTCGAGGCGATGGTAACCCATTCACTCGACAGCTTAGATGCGAATCGACATTCGCCTAAGTTCAAAATACTCCGAGTGATGAGCGATCCTCACGCTCGGGGGCTTAGCTGCGAATACATTTCGCCTAAGTTAAAAACCTCATCGAGGCGATGATAATCCATTCACTCGACATCTTAGATGCGAATCGACATTCGCCTAAGTTCAAAATACTCTGAGTGATGAGCGATCCTCACGCTCGGGGGCTTAGCTACGAATACATTTTGCCTAAGTTAAAAACCTCATCGAGGCGGTGGTAATCCATTCACTCGACAGCTTAGATGCGAATCGACATTCGCCTAAGTTCAAAATACTCCGAGTGATGAGTGATCCTCACGCTCGGAGGCTTAGCTGCGAATACATTTCGCCTAAGTTAAAAACCTCGTCGAGGCGATGGTAATCCATTCACTCGACAGCTTAGATGTGAATCGACATTTGCCTAAGTTCAAAATACTCCGAGTGATGAGAGATCCTCACGCTCGGGGGCTTAGCTGCGAATACATTTTGCCTAGTTAAAAACCTCGTCGAGGCAATGGTAATCCATTCACTCGACAGCTTAGATGCGAATCGACATTCGCCTAAGTTCAAAATACTCTAAGTGATGAGTGATCCTTA
Organism: Hordeum marinum; assembly: GCA_022496015.1. Lineage (NCBI taxonomy): Eukaryota > Viridiplantae > Streptophyta > Magnoliopsida > Poales > Poaceae > Hordeum > Hordeum marinum. Next base: position 209,324,886 of record CM039672.1, on the reverse strand, counting down.
CGCTCGGGGGCTTAGCTGCGAATACATTTCGCCTAAGTTAAAAACCTCGTCAACTGGATAGTAATCCATCCACTCAATAGCTTAGATGCGAATCGATATTCGTCTAAGTTCAAATACTCCGAGTGATGAGCGATCCTCACGCTCGGGAGCTTAGCTGCGAATACATTTTGCCTAAGTTAAAAACCTCATCGACTGGATAGTAATCCATCCACTCGACAGCTTAGCTGTGAATCGACATTCACCTAAGTTCAAAATACTCCGAGTGATGAGCGATCCTCACGCTCGGGAGCTTAGCTGCGAATACATTTCGCCTAAGTTAAAAACCTCGTCGACTGGATAGTAATCCATCCACTCGACAGCTTAGCTGCGAATCGACATTCGCCTAAGTTCAAAATACTCCGGGTGATGAGCGATCCTCACGCTCGGGGGCTTAGCTGCAAATACAATCCGCCTAAGTTAAGAACCCCGTCGACTGGATAGTAATCCATCCACTCGACAGCTTAGCTGCGAATCGACATTCGCCTAAGTTCGAAATACTCCGAGTGATGAGCGATCCTCATGCTCGGGGGCTTAGTCGCGAATACATTTCGCCTAAGTTAAAAACCTCGTCGACTGGATAGTAATCCATCCACTCGACAGCTTAGATGCGAATCGACATTCGCCTAAGTTCAAAATACACCGAGTGATGAGCGATCCTCACGCTCGGGGGATTAGCTGTGAATACATTTCGCCTAAGTTAAAAACAAAAGCAGTCGAACAGACGATTGAAAGCCAAAGCGCGAGCAAAATCCAAAGGATAAAACCGCGAATAAACGTCTTGTGCAGAAGCAAATGTGCTCAGGTCTAAGGCCTGAATAAACTTTTAAGGCATACAGTTCCACTCGGCATACCGAGGCAATTTTAACTGTTTTTTCCAAAGACTCAAGTTTCTAGGCAGGCGACGGACTGGCGGGCTCGACAAAAGTGTCTAGGTCAATGCCATCGACGATTCTGGTGGCCGCCTCGATGAAGGTTTCCATGAAGTCCTCGAATCGGAGTTTCTTTGTGTTTACCACTTGGAGCTCCTTCAGCTTCTCCTCCCTCGCGTCCCTACAATGGACCCTGACTAGTGACAACACCACATCAGTCCCGCAACGAGCAGCAGATTTTTTCCAAGCTTCCACTCGACTGGGAAGTTTGTTCAGGCGAGCCATCATGGAGTTGAGGTTGAGCTGAAGAGTGTCCTCAGGCCATAGCTCCTTGTCGATTCTTTCCATGATAGATTTCAGTCGAGCGATATAAGCCTGGGCACCCTGGAGCCGAAAGTTAAGCCGAAGCATGTTCATCGCCACCGCATCAGCAACTGGCGACTTGGTGGGGCCAAGCATGTGCTCAATCTCCCCTATTTCCTTTTCAAAGTCCTAGCAGAATTCTGTTGAAGAAGGGAATCGGTGAACTACAACCCTCAATTTCTTTTTTTGCAAATGCCAATCGACAAGAAATACTCACCATCGAGCAGAAGATACATCTTCCTCGAGAATTCGCCCAGATGCCTCTCCAGGGCATTACTCCTCTTGGTTAGTTGCTCGGCCTTCTTGACAAGATCCGCACGCTCCTGCTTCAGCTTGGCGTTCTCCTCTTCCAGCTTCTGGACGGCCGCCAACTTCTGCTCTGCAGCTTCAGTTTTGTCCTTGGCCACTTGTTGGGCGTCAGCAAGTGCTTTGTCCTTCTCCTCTAGTGCCCTCTTAATGGAATCTAAAGAAACAACATTGTTGAGTTGCGCTTGGAGTCGACGGTTTTCATTGCGCACGTCTGTTCGAGCGAGAGCACTTGGTTCAAAACATGAAAAGGGGAAGATGGGAATGCTGACAGTCGACACTTATTACCTCCCAGAGACTTCAGCTCAGCACGTGCTCGCTCCAAGGCATTGTTTGCAACCGCTAAGTCCACCTGCAATCGGTTCTTCTCCTCCTCCATCTTCTTGTACTGCGTCCCAAGTTCGCAAGCCGTCTGGAACCAACAAAAGGCAGGAGTTCAATCAGCAAGTAGTTCTTGGACAGTCGACTGAGTTATTAAAACCGACGAATGCCCATGTTGGAAGAATTCAAATAGAAAGTCCACTCGACATATCAAGTGGCTCTGGCGCTCCGCGTGCCGTAAACAAATTCAAACAGAAAGCTATCTCTATTAAGACCCCTGTCGATGCAAGCACTCGACAGTGGTCTAGGGGACTACACCCAGTGGGTGCGCTAAGACCGCCCCCACTAAGACAGTTAACTCTCGATCCGTCGAGTAACTCGTCAGAAAACACACTCGACAAGGTCAGCCATGTCGCGACACTCAACCCGTCGAGTGACGCACCCACCCTACTCTATAGAGTGCAGCCTATCCTTATGCAGCATCATATCATGGTTTGTAAATAATATCCATGAAACCTGCAAGGTAGATGCAGAATGGTGTGATTCAAGGCGAAGTGTATCCTGTATACAATAGACTCTAAGACCCCTGCCGATGCAAGAAATCGACAGCGGTCTCGGGGACTACACCCAGTGGGTGCGCTAAGAGCGCCCCCAGTGAGACGATTATCTCTCGATCCGTCGATGAACTCGTCAGAAGAAAAAAAACACTCGACAAGGTCGGCCCTGTCGTGATACTCAACCCGTTGAGCGACGCACCTCCCCCACTCTACGAAGTGCAGTCGATCCCTATGCAGCGTCATATAATGGTTCATAATAATATCCATGAAACCTGCAAGGTATCTATGGAGTGGTGTGATTCGAAAACAAAGTGTATCCTGTGTACAATAGACTCTAAGACCCCTGCCGATGCAAGCAATCGATAGCGGCCTCGGGGACTACACCCAGTGGGTGCACTAAGAGCGCCCCCACTAAGACGGTTAACTCTCGATCCGTCGAGTAACTCGTCAGAAAACACACTCGAAATGTCGAGCGAAAATAGTACCGCGTGTACTACCAATCCTAGTCCTACTCGACTACGATCCGATCCATTCGACTGGTGAAGGTTCAAATATTCTACGGTGATCACCCAGTGGGTGTACGACAGCCAAGAGAAGACAATAATTCAATCGACAATGGACTTACAATCGAACTTACTCGGACATTGGTGCGGAGGGTTGCGCTGATGTCAAAAGCCAGTTTGCTGGCCTCGTACGCCTCCTTGGTCCTCAGCATGAGCGGCTCCGCCTAGATCATGGCTTCCTTTGCAGCTCCGGTTTGGTCTTCCGGGGTGCGATGTAGAGGGAAGGTCGTCGCAGGTGGGGTCGGCGTAGTCGCTGGAGCAGCTGAGGCAGCCTGAAGAGGTCCGGTTGGAGTCGACGTCACGACGGTTGAGACGGTTGGAGGAGCATGCGACAGAGGCGTTGCAGGCTCAACCCTGGGTCGCGTTGAGTCACCTCTCCTCTGGGAAGACTCCACGGTTGAGCGCTGAGGTCCTTGCGACGACGACGCCCTTCGGGTGCGAGCGCGTGAAGTGTCTAGCGGCCCCTCGTCGTCCTCCACTTGAATGACCTCTGCAACAACCGACAGCATCAACACCTGCATGTGTCGAGTCCTATTCGGACAAACTAACAACTTTCTTACCTCTATGAGAAGTGGCAGCGTCAGCGGTATCAACATCCATCGCATCCTCTTCATCTCGACGAGGCGAGGTCACAGATGTTGCAGCTCTGATGGATTAGACAGCTTTCACTCAGATATAACTCAAGACTGCAGTCGACAGAACAATTCGGAAATGAACACTTACGTGGAGACGACAGGTACGGCCACCCTCATGCGGGGCAGTGCTTTGTGAGGCTTGGAGGTGGCTTGCTTGGGCTGCTTGGCCAGTCTTTCATTCGACTCGACAGTTCAAGGGCGGCTCCGTTTTGGGTTCTACTCGCTTGGGCCCGAGGCCTTGTCCTCAGTAGCTGCCGGGCCATGGAGGGCCTTAGTGCGGCCTTCGCGACGAGGGGGCGACTTGACTCCTTCCTCTTCGCCGGAATCTTCATATTCATCCTCATGGTCGAAAAGTCCGTCGCCGTCCACGCTGCTGCCCTCGCTCACCACGCCGTCATGCACATGGTTCCCGTTGGGAACGGGCGAGTGCATGTTCATCCATTCCTGCATAATTCAAACAAGAGAGTCAGACTACAAGTCAATACATCACTCGACGGTATAAATGTATCAGTCGACATCACACGTCTCACCAGGTTCTTCGGTGGGTTTTCAGCCAAGTAAGGCCAGATCCTCTTGGCTCCCGAGGGGTTGTCACAAGCCCAGTGATGCTCCGAAGCCACTGCTCGACAGTCTCCTGTGTAACTTCTTCTGGATGCATCCTGGTCGAGTCCCTCGGACCTGCGTAGTGCCACATGGTGTGGTCTCTGGCCTGGAGTGGTTTTATACGTCGACCGAGGAACGTTTCAGGCAGATCCATGCATGTCACCCCGCCCCGGATCAGCCGAACCACTGCCTGGACTAGGATAGCTACTTGGACATGCTCCTCGTTGGTCACCTTCAGGGACTTGGGGGCAGCGGGTCGATCAGGTGAAAACGGGGGAAGACCGGTCGACATGTTGGGTGGCGCTACATCTTTGCAGTAGAACCAGGTCGACTACCAGCCTCGGACAGACTCGGGAGAGTAATGGCAGGAAAGGAACTACGTTGCCTTTTCTAGACCCCTAAACCTCCACACAACTGGAGCACGTGAGTCTTCCCGTCGGTGGCAAGGATTTTCTTCACAGTCTGTGATCTGATCGTGAAGAGATTCTTAAACAACTCCCAATGGGGAGAGCACCCCAGGAAACACTCGCACAAGGTGTCGAATACAGACAAGTACGCCATGGTGTTCAGCGGAAAGTGATGCAGTTGTGCACCGAAGAAATTAAGAAATCCCCGGAAGAATGGGTGGGGTAGCATGGAGAAACCTCTTTCTACATGGGAGAGGAGAAGAACCCACTCTTCGTCGCGCGGCTCCGGCTCGCGCTCCTCCCCCGGCAGCCTCCAGGCGCCGTCCGCCACCAGCTTGTCGGATACGAGGCCCTCGAGGTCGGCGTGAGTGACAACAGAGGGGAGAAAATCCTCTGCATCCACCCCACGGGCGCGGTGAACCGAGCGGTCGAGGGCTTCTTGCCCTTGAGCTTCGACGTCCCCTTCTTTGCGCGCTCCAGCTTCTCCGTCACGTTCTTTGTCATCGAAGCGGCGGCTCTGGTCGGAGGAGAGCGGTGTGTTGCGTTGGGGAGCAGAGGAGGCGGAGGAATAGAGGGAGAATCGGCGGAAGGTACTGTGCAATCCGCGGCTCAGGATGCTTTATATGCTGCCGAGTGTCTCACTGACCGGTGGGCCTGCGAGATAACCGCACATGCCAACCGCTGACGGCGCCCAGTGCGTGGCGAGATGATCGGCATAAGAATCGAGGCATCGTGCCTCCACTTGCCCTGATCGTGGCGTCATCTCCGCACGTGCACGCGCTTCCAAAATTTTCGTATCCCGGAGAATCCGGGCCCGTTAGACCGACCCGTCATCTCCGCAAGATGCGCTCGATTCACTCAGACGCTTTTAAGTCTGAATGGATCTAGGCGAGCGGAGAAGAATTCAATCGACGTAAATTTCGTTGAGGACCCGAATATCATTCGGAAGATTTTGCGTGTCGATCCTGAATGAATGCTAATGCTCAGAGTTCAATCGATGCAAGTTCCATGGAAATCTCAAATATCATTCGGAGGATTTGATGCACTAACTCAAGGTCTACGATGATATCTCCTTCCACCACTCAAACCCCGACCCATTCGGGGGCTAATGATGGGGATATGTACCTAGGGTAGGGTCCTAGGTAAGGCCCACATACCCTACCTAAGGACACCACATGGGAGGACTTGAAGATCAAGCATGAACTTCCGAATGGATCCCTGGAGACGTTCAAAGTCACTCGACAGTAATCCACTCCGAGACTCCCGCTCTCACTCGACAGTCACGTGTCACTCGATAGACCTCGCTTCACTCGACGCCAGAAGACCAGGAGCCATCATCAAGAGCCCAACGGGCAGACGCTGACTTAATGGTCCTTAATAGTTTTAACTACGTATGTTACCTGTAGCGACAGACTTTACACCCCATGATCAGACCCTTTGATGCGGGGCCATTATGAGGGGCAGCGAACTCTATATAAGTCGCCCCTCCCCTCCTGCACAAGGGTTAAGAAACTATTGTAATCTCTACATTCCACTCGACATAAAGCTCCCGAGCACTGAGATGTAGGGCTGTTACCTCTACGAGAGGGGTCTGAACTCATACATCTGTGTGTACACCCTCGCCGTAGCTAGGACTCTGCTCTTTCCATTCGTACCCCTATCATCTACTATCAGGCTCGTTCCCACGACAGTTTGTAATCTCTACGTTCCACTCGACATAAAGCTCTCGAGCACTGAGACGTAGGGCTGTTACCTCCACGAGAAGGGCCTGAACTCATACATGTGTGTGTACACCCTCGCCGTAGCTAGGACTCTGTCCTTTCCATTCGTACCCCTATCATCTACTGTCAGGCTCGTTCCCACGACAGAGCGCGTTTGGATTTGCGCACTATTTGCTTTCGTTCGATTAATAAAAAGACCGTATGCATCATGCTGATGCAGAAACCAGAGGTAACACTTCTTTTCTAAAAAAATCCTTTTGATTTCCACGTGAATGATGTCGTAGGCGACACTGAACTTTCGCCGCTTAACTAGATCGGGCCGAGAACTACCCTCCTTTTTCCATGACCAAGTAATCGAGTCATCCATACTTTCGTCTAACTGCATGGCTATGATTCTCGGCCATAGGTGGAGGAACTCATTGAGCGTTCCTTACTCAAGGTCCGGTCCAATGTCTCCAGCTCATGCATTGTTTTGGACCGTGTCCTCAACTGTTCGAGTAGTCCTTATGCGCTTCGATACTCTTGAGTAGATTCCGGGTGCAAGTTCGCATACCCTAAAACCATTAACCCACCGGTCTTTCCAGATGAGAGTTTATCGTTGCCGATCGTAGCATAGCAGCCGCATGGAACAACGCCATGGAACAACGCCGATCTCTACATCCACGCCATGTGTGTACATGTGAACGTTTGCAGCATCATACCGATAGGTCTTGATGTAGAAAAGAAAAACTTCCGTCGTTGGTGCAACATCCTTGCGTGCATGCATCATGACTGGGTTATCTATTTTACATTTACATTTTTGCAATTTTGGCCGTCGGGTTGGTAACACACTGTTGCATCATGTGCTGGCCTGCGGCCAAGAATTGGGACTGGGATCGGGACTAGGACGTCGTCGTCCTGCCGAGCGAACCAGCGGCTGGCCTCCTCGTCGAGCTAGCTATGGTTGAGTGTCTTGTGGTATGTGGCTGGCCAAATCAATGCGACGACAGGCCACTGGCATGTTAATTAGCCGATGGCGACGGCAGCGCTATGCGAGGACTTTCAACGACACGGCAGAGAAGAGAGGGCGGTGGCCTTCTCCGCAGAGGCGGTGGGAGAAGAGACAGGTTTCGGACTTTGAAGGCGGGCTGGTTGTTGGCAGTTGAAGCACTGGGTCCTTATACAATCTGATTGAGAAAAATACATACCGATAATGTGTCTAGGGCGTGTCTAGATGTGATATAGTTATTGCATATCTAAATAATCAAATTAATCATAAAAAGGAAAAGAAAAAGGAAAAAATCACCCACATAAATTTTCACGTAAGATCAATGATATATGACTTCGATATGTAATAATTATCTCATATCTAGATGTCATTGTATTCAGGGGCAGAGGAGCCGGTAGGTCGAGATTGGGCCTCCGTCCTATCTTGATTTGGGGCAAAACGATTTTATACTGGTACGCTGTGTTGCTGCCTACGCATGCATCAAGTCATGGATGCGTAGCTGGATGGTTGGGAAGTCCGCTCATGAGCCTTTGACTAACTTACTTGGGCTTAGTCCTGCCACTGTATGGAAATTATTTGGGGCCTACTCCTGCTACAAAGTATGGGCGTCATTCGGGTTGAACGAAACAAAAAGGCATCTAGCACAGCCACCACGCTTAACATGCGAGGGACCGACTGGCATGCGGGCAGATAACGGGAGCGGCGGAGGATAGACATGGCTTAGGACATCTTCAATGGTTGTAAGATAGTTGTTGGTAAATTTTGCCACGTAGTATATATGATTATGTGGCAATAAATAAATGAGGAAAGAGTGGAAAGTTGTATGTAAAATAACCAATAGCTCTTGCACAAACTCCAAGGTTAAATAAAGAGCAATTGCATTTATTGCCACTTCTCCCATTGAATAATATAGATGCAACCATTGAAATAGTTGTATGATCCCTTATTGGTTGATGACATAAATAATTTTACCAACAAAACTACATACAGACTATTGAAGATGCCCTTAGTCAAGTGAGTAGACATTTGCGTAGGCAACAGGTGAGCAGCAGCGGCATTGGTGGTGGTTAGTGTCGGGTGCCCGGCACACAGAGGTTGCCGGTCTAGGGTTCGTCACACCTTAATTTTGTTTTGTCCTTCGTCACTGATGGTACTCGAAGCGGAAACATGAAAATAGACTTATTATGGTCATTATATATGTTTTCCGATGATTATATACGGTGACTAACACACAATAGAGCATCGTATTGCAATATATTAACCGATCAAATAGTCTATATGATTCTATTTTAGATCACAATTTTAGTAACCTATAACGTCTTATATTTGTTTATAGAGGGAACACTATTGACCAGTCAAATAGTCTACTTGACAAATATGTTTTAGGTTCTACTCACTCCGTCTCGAAATAAGTGACTTAAAAATGACTTAATTTTTACTAACTTTAATATAAAATAAAGTTACTTTTGAGTCACTTATTTTGAGACGAAGGGAGTATTTATCAGGAGAGGAAAGAAATAAAACTGGAAACGCAGGGAAATGGGTTCAAACCCACGCCCTCCTGCAGGTGGCCGGTGCGCACGCACACACATCGTTCAAAAAGACAAACGCACGCGTGCGTCACGCACATTTTTATTAAAAGTGTTTGCATGTTTTTATTATAAAACATGTAATTTTATATTTCAAATAAATCAATATTTATTAAAAATACATGAATGCTCATGGAAATACATGGGCATTCCTGTAAAAGTAACAATACTTTACTTAAGTGAGTATGAACATTTTTTAAATTACAGAAGCACTTTTAGACTACTATTTTTTTTGAAATTTGGTGACCTTTTGAAATTTCAAAACATTTTTGAAATTTAGGATTATTTTTTATTCACGAAAAGTTTTGGAATCAATTTTTTTTAAATTCGCAAAGAAATTTGGAATCGGTGATTTTTTAATCAGCAAACATGTTTGAAAATTTTGAAAACAAATATTGACAACCGCATGGCATAAATAAATAAAACACTAACATACTTACACCACCTTGCATCACAAATATAAAACACAATTTCAGAATGAAAACTGAAAACACACACAACACGTAGTAGCGCCTATCATATAAATGGCAGTCTTATATCGAGTGATGAAGGGCGTAAGGCGGGGTGACCAGCGCGCGGAAACCACTTTTTTTTTTGAAACGGGCAAAAAAGCTTTTGCCTTATATTGATATAGGAGAAGCAAACAGGGGTATGGCAAGAGCCAAAAAAAGAGAGGAAGGGAACGAACACCGCCCCCGACAAAAGGGGAAAGAGGATCAACCTACCAGTTCCGCCAGATTTTTAGCACCAGCGAGGATCCAGTCCTTCCCCTCTTCCCTAATCTTATGCATGACAACCGATGGCATGGAGGACTTATCGTTGAAAACTCATTCGTTCCTCTCTTTCCAGATCTCCCAAGTGATGAGCGTGATAGCTGAGCGCAAGCCTTTTGAGGAGGAGGTGGTGGACTTCGAAACGGCCAGCCAATAGTCCACGACTTTAGGCCTACCCTCCCCGACGCTGCTGATGAGGTCTGGACAAGACAACCAAGAGGTCGCGATCGTCCAGATACGTCTAGAGAAGCGGCACTCGAAAAGAATGTGTTGTGTCGTCTCAGGGGAGGTACGGCAGAGCTGGCAAGTAGGTTGGTGCGGCCATCCGCATTTTGCCAAGCGATTAGCGGTCCATAAGCGGTTTTGGACAGCGAGCCACGCGAAGAAACGACACTTTGGAGGGGCCCAGGTCTTCCACACGATGTTCCCAAAACTGTCAGGACAAAGAGGCAAGGAACTGGACCTTGTAGGCGGAGCTGGCCGAGTAGCGCCCATTAGGGGTCAAGGACCAGGTAATGGAGTCCTCAATGTCAGGATGAAGCTGGATTTCCGACAGGAGCTTCCAGAGGCGGACGTATTGTTCCATGTGTTCGACAGTGAACACATCCACCGCAATGTCCGAGATCCAATTGTTATGAGTGAGAGCGTCCTGGACCGTCCGATTCTTCCTCTTGGAAGCCTTGAAAATAAGCGGAGTCAGGTCTTTTGGCGGGGCGCCATGGAGCCATGAAGACGACCAGAAGGAGGCCTTGGCGCCGTTTCCGATGGTGACACGAGTAGCCTCATTGAAGAGGTCAAGGTCGGAGGTGTCATTGGGGGTTTCAGAGCCCACCCATGGCTTCTGAGGAGCCTTCCACTCATACCATAACCAGCAAAGCCTCAGGGCCCAGGAGAACCTCTCCAGGTTCAAAACCCCCAAACCACCGAGCTCCTTGGGGCGGCGGACCTTTTGCCAGTTGACTTTGCATTTCCCTCCACTAACCGCCTCCTTATAGGCCCACATCATGCCGCGACAGATCTTCGAAAAGGCCTTGAGGATACCTTTGTTAGCCTTTAAAGCCTTCAGCAAGAAGATTGGCATGGAGGAGAGCACGGACTTAACCAGAGCAGTGCACCGGAATGATTCAGGAACTTTCCTTTCCACGGGCTAAGACGAGCCACCGCCTTGTCGATGTAGGGTTGAAGGTCCACACGCCTAAGTCTTCCGAGGGAGAGGGGCAACCCCTGGTACTTAATGGGGGAAGGGGGTCGTAGTCACCGGGAAGTTCGCCAGAATCTCCTCCAAGTTGATGTTGGCGCATTGGATGGGGGCGATGGAGCTCTTGGTCACATTTGTCACGAGCCAGAGACTACCCCAAAACTCTTTAGTATGCTAGCAAGGCCTTCCACATCATGTGTCGTGGGGGATAGAAAAATGGCAGCGTCGTCCGCATAGAGGGAGACCCTAGGGCCCTGAATACCTCCAGGCATAGCAAACAGCAGGACGGATTTTGTAGCCTTTTCCAGAAGTCTCTGAAGTGGGTCGATGGCGATGTCGAACAGGAGGGGCAAGAGGGGATCTCCCTGACGAAGACCGCGACCATGCAGGATGTCCCTCCTAGGGATTCCGTTGAGGAAAACCCTAGAGGAGGCCGTGGTGAAGAGAGTCGTCAAGAGGGCCCGCCATCTTTGAGGAAAGCCGAGGCGTTGCAAAAGATCCAGCATGTAATCCCAGCGAACAATGTCGAAGGCCTTGGCGATGTCCAATTTGATCAGAAGGTACGGAGTTTTGCAGCGGTGTAACCGGCGGGCGGTGTTCCTAACGTACATGAAGTTTTCGTGGATAGTTCTAGACTTGATGAAAGCGCTCTGACTGTGGGAAACAATGTCGTTCATCTTTGGGCTGAGACGTTGTGCCATAGCTTTGGCGATGATGTTAGGGACCACATGGATGAGACTGATGGGCCTGAAATCCGATATGGACTCCGCACCGTCCTTCTTAGGCAGAAGCACGACATTGGCTGTGTTGATGATGTGGAAATTGGACGCTGACAGCTCGGAGAAGGCATTGATGGTGGTCATAAGGTCATCCTTGACTATATCCCAGCAAGAGTGAAAGAAGGCGATTGTAAAACCGTCAGGGCCCGGAGCCTTGTGCGCGGGCATGTCATCAATAGCCTCCTTTATCTCATCCTCAGAGAAAGCCAGGCCCAGATCCTCTAGGGGTTGGGTAGTGGGGTTCAGGGCGTCCCAGTTGAAGTCCAGCATACGAGGAGGAGGCCGACCTAGAGCGCGGGAGAAGTGGTTGAAAATCAGCCCGGCTTTATCATCGTGAGTCACAACCTAGCCAGTGTTATGCTTGAGTCTCAAGATGTGATTTTTGCGCTTCCTCGCATTAACTCGTAGATGGAAAAATTTGGTGTTGGCGTCGCCCTCGTGTAGGTAGAGAATTCTAGAGGCTTGACGTTTGCGGGATCTTTCCAGAACAGCGAGACCCTTAACCCGACATTTCAAGTTAGCACGGAGCCATCTTTCTTCTTGGGAGAGTGTGCGGGACTCTTGAGCAACATCTAGCTGCAGAATGACATCCAAGGCCATGAGGAGTTGCAGATTGCCATCAGAGACGATGAGCTAGTGACCGTATAATCACCGTAAAACAAATATAATGAAGGTAATGAGCTATTCTAAAGTTCAGTGACCGTATCATGCTTTCGCTTTAAATACATTCACCGCCAGTATATTTATTTCTCTCTGATTTCACATAACCTTGGGGAGCAGAGACCATGAATGGCTCCACATAAAAATCACCTCACGAACTACATGATGATCCCCACACTTTTGAACCGTATATGTATAAGTAAGTAAGTGATCCTATATATATATATATAACCAGGATTCTTAATGTGTCTTCATTTCACATTCTCGTTGATCGATGCAGGAAAGAGGCTGATTAAATTCTATACAAACACCAAAGGCAGTCTACTATGAAGGGTGATACTAATTCTATCCAGGATTCTCAAGGTATCACGAGTCGACCAATTTTCGAGGACTATATGAGATTAAATTTCTTTCGCACAAAGCAATCAAACATCCAGTGTTAACTTCCTTAAGAGGAGTCAATGATGAGGGTTCAATAGTAACTGGATTTGTAGAAGTGAATTCTCATATCCCATCAACACTTTAGACCTTGGCATTGATATGCTGATAGAACACATTATTAAGTGTGACTCCCATTTCCTATGACTAGAATAGGGCAATACCACCACTAAAGCCATTGTTGCTTACGAGATCATAACCCGGAAAAACCAAACGAGCGCTCAAATTTGTACTCTACTACCTTAGGCCTCCATTTTACACAAAAATACCAAGACCAGTGCTTCCAACCTCACTATACTATGAAGTTATATAATTGTCTCTGGGTTCCAACCAACGAGGAATCCGTACTATGCAATTCATTGATCTCGGTGGGACTATAGCACATCCTCCGCTAATTAGAGTTGTCGTACCCTTTACATCATTATTTTTCTTGGAGTCCCCTATTTTTCTCCTCTGGAACATTTTCTACTCCATTCTCAACGAGACACTTTTTATTCAATGTTTCCCGATCAATCAGTCTTAGTGGACCCTTCGATAATTTGCCTTGCGTATTATGTACCAGGCTCAACATGACAACAAATCCTGTTTCCTCCTCAACATAGACTCATGTGGCATAACCTCCCTGCCCATCAAAGGCAGCCCTAGGAGCATTGAACTTGATTTTTTTACTTTGTCTTGCCCTGGCTTTAATGGTGACCACGCCACATCCATTACCTCTACGTATTCTTCGTCCTCGCATTCGTCATGCATGTTACTCACTCCAAAGGATGGACCTTGACCCATATGGGCCCACTCCCCCTACTCCAATTAGTACTTGGTCATCTAATGCTTTATCTACAAGAGAGTTAGCCATTGGCATCTTTCTCTGTCGTATTGGGGCAAAACACACATGTGTATCCCAACAGTCCACATGAGAAGCATAAGTTTGACAAGCATTCATACTAAATATCATAGAAATTATTCTCCTTCATGGGAGCCGACTCCAGTTGTACCCATCTGTGGGATCACTAGAAGGGACGTCTAGAGGGGGGTGAATAGACTATACTTGACAAAATTAAAACCTAACTTTTTCCCAAGTTAGTTGGTTGGTAGATTTTAGAAATTTTAACAAGTCTAATGCACCCTACACATGCTAGTCAACAAGTATGGATGCGGAATGTAAAGACAAGCATATGTAAGAAGGAGTAAAGATAGGAAGATCAAACACAATTAGAGACACGAAGATTTTTCCCGTGATTCCGATAGGTAGTGCTATCATACATCCACGTTTATGGAGACTTCAACCCACGGAGGGTAACGGTCGCGAGAGTCCACGAAGGGCTCCACCCACGAATGATCCATGAAGTAGCAACTTCTGTCTATTCCATGATGACCTACGTACATGAAGTACTATCCTTACTCGGGGTAGATCTTTAAGCGATCTCCAAGCCCTAACAAACTTCTTGGTTCAACTCCACAATCACGAAGAAGGAAGATCCCAAGCAACACCTAACCAATTTAGGAGGCACCACCCTCCAAAAGGTAATAGATGTGGTCAGAACTGGATGTGGTTGTATGATGAACTCCTTGATCTTGTGCTTCAAAAGATAGTCTCCTCAACACTCAATCACTCTCTCACAGATTTGGCATGGATAGAGGAGATTGATTGGATGGAAAGCAGCTTGGCGAGGCTAGAAATCAAGATCCATATGGTTGGAGTGGATGATCTTGACCTCAACACATGAGTAGGTGGCTCTCTCTCAGAAAAATGGATAGGACAAGTGTTTGTATGTTCTGAGTGCTTCTCTTGCGAGTGAGAGGTGGTGAAGGGATATATATAGGCATCTCCAAAAATCTAACATTACAACATTATTGCCCAACTCGGTGAAACCAAAGTGAAAACTAGGTTGCACCGACTAGTGCAAAATATGGCAACTTTGGCCTTTTCGGTGAGACCGATATATGAATGTCGATGGTACCGATTCTTGAAATAAGCTAACCAGAGAGTTGGTCCAAAACTCGTTTGGACCAATTCTCAAAACTCGATGGTACCGATTCCTGAAAATGGCTAACCAGAGAGTTGGTCCAAAACTTGGTTGGTCTGAATCTTCAAACTTGGTGGTACCAAGATGCTAGGATTTGGCATGGGAATCTGTCTAAGTGAAACTTGGTAGGGCCGAATGAAAATTGTTGGTGGCACTAGTTTTTGACTTTTGGCTTTGGACACAAGATTTTTATGGATGAATGGATGAGTATTTTTGGTGTCTAATCTCTAAGAACTTGAGCAACTAGATCATCATATTTATCTCATCCTCTATTAATAGTATTGGCTTTTTTATGTACTCAAAAGTGATTTCTCACAAAATATGAAATGTGGAGTCTTGTATCTTGAAGCTTGGCCAATCCTATTCCTTCCCTTCTTCTTCTTGGAAATTCTCCTCACAATCCTTAGCCAATCCAGTGGACTTCATCTGGAATAAGCTAGGTAAAACTATTAGTTCAAGAGACAATGTATATTGTGATGAATTATCAAAACCACCAAGGGAGCATATGTGCTTTCACCGTCTCATGAGGGGCTCCTTCACATTGATCTAGATCATGGCCCTTAGCGATTTACCGAACACAAAACTCTTAGCATCTACGTAAAGTTTCGTCACCTCTTACATCATTCCCACGATCCTCTTAGGTCAAGGCTGGTATCAAATATTGAAAGGGAGGTTAACCACATGCACCCAATTTTGTCAAACTTTTGGTTAGATGGGCGCAACTGACAATCAAACCCTTCAGAATGGCCACAAACAAATTCCGTCACGCTGAGTTGAAGGACGCCCCCTCAGCTTACCCCTAAGGCGGAGTGCTTTAGCTATTGTGTTGACACGCAATACTCTTCGGTGCAAAACCTTCTCAACCAGCGCCCACAAGGATAGACCTTCATCTTCCTCATTTTTCATCAGATTCATCTTCTTCATCATTTGTTCTATATCTTCACTTTCCTTGTTACTCGATTCTGAGTTTTCCAAAAACACCGACCTCTCCAAAGCCCTAACCACCTCCCACTCCTCACACCCGAAGTGAGTGTAGGGGTGCCAAACACCCCCGGATTGCCCCGAGAGCAGCAACCGGAAAGGAAAAGAGAATTGGCGTCGATGAGTGTACATCGTGGCTGGCAACTAAGTCATTTGACCACGCCTTGAAGATCAGAATCGCATGTGCACTATCCTGCCACTTAAAACCCTAGAAAACGGTTCGGGGTTCACATATGTTCAAAATTAATGCCGAACCTTGTCAGGATTCATCCTTATATCCTTAAACACGGTAAAAAGAAAATCGAGTAAACTTTAACACAAGTCCTTTTTCCTTTGCAAAATCTACCTCGACGATAGAGTTTCCCAACACAAAATAAAACATTTTGTAAACAGACATGCGACGGAGGCTGTCATTTAATGTGGGTTCTGTCCCATATGCACATGCACTCTCGAACTCTCGAAGCCACACCGGCCGAGTCTATAAATTGATGAAGCTGCCAGTACCAAACGGAGAGGTCGGGCCTTCCCAAGATTGGAGAGAACAGATAAGCTAGCAAGCTGCTCCAAGGCCCCAGGACGCCATGGCCACAAACCCCGGCCTCTTCAGCGAGTGGCCATGGAAGAGGCTCGGGAGCTTCAAGGTACGTACCAGATCTAGTTTGCTTCACCATCACCGTGCGCTTGCTAGTTATATGAGAACTATATATCACCCTAGCTAGCTAATCTATCGTGTCCAAACTCCAAACTGACCGATCGATCTGGCATGCATGTGGATGAAGTACGTGGTGCTGGCGCCATGGGTGGCGCACGGCATCCAGCAGGTGGCGACCAAGGGGTGGCGCGAGGCGGACCTGGGCTACCTGGTGATCCTCCCGTCGATGATGCTCCGGGTGCTCCACAACCAGGCGTGGATCACGGTGTCCCGCCTCCAGAACGCGCGCGGCAAGCGGCAGATTGTCGACCGCGGCATCGAGTTCGAGCAGATCGACCGCGAGCGCAACTGGTACGTCCTCCCGCCCCGCCGGCCTCTGTCCTCTCCTAGCTAAGCCGACGTGAAAGAAATAAACGGCGCGTGCGTGCGTGCGTGCGTCCGTGAGTGCAGGGACGACCAGATCATCCTGAGCGCCATCCTCTTCTTCCTGGGCGCGGTGCACCTGCCGGGCGGGCAGAACCTGCCGCTGTGGAGGACGGACGGCGCGGTGCTGATCGCGCTGCTGCACGCCGGTCCCGTGGAGCTCATCTACTACTGGTTCCACCGCGCGCTGCACCACCACTTCCTCTACACGCGCTACCACTCCCACCACCACGCCTCCATCGTCACCGAGCCCATCACATGTAAGCATGCTTCTCTATTCACACTGGTACTTTTTCCTGAGTGACCATCTTTTTCCTGCGTGCGCTTGCTAGCTGCTACTTGCTCTTTTTTACTGGAGTGCAACGTATACTGAGGTTTGCCTTTCGAGGGCGCCAATCAGTGCATCTTTCCGAAAGGACATGTGCATGACCCGTTTCTTTCGAACAAAATCAGGAAAGCCATCAGATCTGGGCCCGCATCGATCAGGACGACGTCTCAGCGGGTCACTGACCCTTCCCACTGACCCAGCGGACTGACATCTCTCACGCTAAAAGAATAAGATATCCGAGTGATCTACCACGCGCATCGTCTTTTTGTGTGTAGAAACTTCAAGAGCTCGAATTGACTGAAGCTCAAGGTCAAGGCGTAGTTGTAACGATTTTAAGCGAGTTTCAAGCTACATAATACGTACGATAAAAAAGAATATAGCGTATGGCGATATCCAACTAGATAGGGCACAACACTACTTATTGTCCATAATAGTTCTTAAAATCGATCTAAAAAAGTAGTCCTTAAATCCAGAAAGTACCCCCTCTCTTCACTATTACTATAAGATAATATGTTTTTGATATTTCAATATGGACTGAAATGAGTGAAAAAAACTCACTAGAACTTGTCTACGTACATGCAATTTAGAAAATAGTTAGAACATTTTATAATAGTGAACCGAGGGACTAGTTCTTAACAAAATACTTGTGCTGGAAATGCAAATTTAAAGATAACACCAAATAGCTTCTTATCAGAGATTAAAGAATACAAATTCAAAACACTCAACTTTGTTGATTTCTTGTGGTGCTAAATACATTTGATTTTGATTTTTAAAATTTAAAATTTTACAAAAAGAAAAAAAAAACATGTCCTCAACATACCGTACGTAGTAACTTGGAGATCATCTCATGTATACACTGTAAGGCAAAGCAAAAACAAAAAACTTATACGATCGGATTTTTTGTTGTGTTTTTGCGGGTCAAGAAGCCGATCGGGTTGTACCTTATACACGTGATATGTCGTACCTGAGCTCATGTTTACAACCTTGATAGACTGACAGGGACACACGAGAGTACGTACCTACATACGAAACCATATTGTGGGACCATTTGGAGGTTGAGTGAGTGCATCCGTTGCCGCGTATGCATGCTTCATTTATGACCAAACAGAATGTGGTACTTACTGCTGCTTCACTGTCACGTACCCGCCACGCACCATAGCACTCACAACTTTCGCATTGACCCCAACCTATGGGAGGTACAGACAGTAGCACGTAGCGTCTGGACAGTGGTCGCTTCACTGCTACGTGTCGATGTTTGCAACGAGGCCTCTTCTTGCCGGGAACTTTCTACTAAATAATTGTTCAAGAATATGTGTGAAATGGATGCAGAAAGAGTCTTTATGTTCTTTGTACCGTTGTGATGTTTGATAAATATACTATCTCCTTTTCGGTTTATAGGGTTCAATTCAAAAATCTTACCAACCAAGATAGATGGTGAGTGATGAAATAGTTTTTGTAGTTTGCAAACATACTCAATTAATGTGCTTGTTTTACTCAAAAGGTTGCTTTTACCAATGTATTAATTACAATGCATGCAAAAACTTTAGCATGCATTGGTCAATCTTTTCTTAATCTTTGCATGCGACAATTTAATGCACCTTAAAATCTGAACATGTGATGAAAAACAATCAAATTGAGACTTATAAAACGAAAAAACTAAAATTTTGAGATAAGCCCTATAAACCGGAAAGGAGGGAGTAGATCGTAAGCTTTTCCCCGCAAAAGTAAAGAAGAAACACGAGAGACAAAGTAGTTTTGAAGAGACTTTGTGAAACTTTCTAATATGAGGACGCTCCAAATAAACCATAATTGTATGGCGGCTCATGGAAAAGAATTTGACGTCTTCAATAAATTCACATTCTTGGTTAGTCAGACAAAGTACAGTAAGTGCATGACTGTTTCCTGACCCTTGTTTTTTTCCTGCAACAAGATGGCAAAGCATCACTTTCCTGTCCTGTCCACCGTAAGTAGAAAGACATCGACATCCAATTAAGACAAACCGCAAGCTTGCCGGTTGCCATTGCCAACCATCTTGCAAAACAGTTTTATCCGTTTCAATTTCTTTATTTTCATTTTGCTAATTAAGATAGTAAAAGTAGACCATAGACGAAATGTTACTGGTCTTGTCATGTTGTTAATTGCAGCCGTGATTCATCCATTTGCCGAGCTCGTGGCCTACGAACTGCTCTTCTCGATCCCGATGATCGCCTGCGCTCTGACAGGAACTGCTTCCATCATGACTTTTGAGCTCTACATGCTCTACATCGACTTCATGAACAACATGGGCCATTGCAACTTCGAGCTGGTGCCCACCTGGCTCTTCACATGGTTCCCTCCTCTCAAGTATCTCATGTACACACCATCGTAAGTAATTCTCTCCACCCCCATCACACACCTCAAAGTAACATTCTTCTCAAACATAGCAAAACAATGACCTGCAATTTCTTTAGAAAAGAAATGTGACCTCTGGCCTCTGCATCAGCATGATGCATACGACCATTTTATTAATTATTCATAAAGACCATACAAGATAATACATCAGTCAGCCTGAAGCCACCATCTAGACAACACCTGTTGCTACTCCTATCCCATCAAGGTGTGCCAAATATCCGGACCTAATGACCTGCAAATGGTTACATGTTATGATCTGGGTGTGATATGAACTTCTTCAATGTCTTAGGTTCCATTCTCTCCACCACACCCAGTTCCGGACCAACTACTCTCTTTTCATGCCGTTCTACGACTACATATACAACACAATGGACAAGTCGTCGGATACGCTGCATGAGAAATCACTCAAGAACAAGGAGGAAGCCATAGATGTGGTGCACCTCACCCATCTCACCAGCCTGCACTCCATCTACCACATGAGGCCCGGGTTCGCCGAGTTCGCCTCCAAGCCATACGCCTCAAAGTGGTACATGCGCGCCATGTGGCCTCTGTCGTGGCTCTCCATGGTACTCACATGGGTGTATGGCTCTTGGTTCACCGTGGAGAGGAACGTCATGCAAAAACTCAGAATCCAGTCATGGGCCATACCAAGATACAATTTCCATGTGAGAATTGTCTTGTTTTTACATGCGCTGGAGAGTTGGCTTATGTCAATTATCAACAGACAACTAACCTTTGAGTTCTGCAGTATGCATTGAGCTGGGAGAAGGAACCAATTAATAACCTGATTGTGAGGGCAATATGTGAAGCTGACAAGAAAGGAGCTAAAGTTGTTAGTCTTGGCCTCCTGAATCAGGTAAATTGTTTTCTTCAGCTGTCCAAACTTCAAACTGTACATCATCGTATTAAATCGAGTGGAATATATTGTATATCAACCGATCAAGCTTAAACTTGGAAAGAAATATCATTAACTATTAATCAAATATGTAAATTCTGAAGCATGTAAATTCTACCCGCAAAAAAAAACACCAAGTAAATTCTGAAGAAAAATCCCCGCAAAAAACACTTGTGAAGAAAAAACTTCAGTTCACATGCTCATGATCTAGAAGTACTAATGCGGTGTAGCTAATGTTGATGAATCTGGATGGATGTAGGGAAAATTTAGAGATACATTATCGATTGCTTATATAACAAATACCACCGTTAACAAATATATGACCATATCTTTAAACCAACAGGCCCAGAGCCTCAACGGAAGTGGAGAGCTTTATCTGCAAAAGTACCCAAAGTTGGGGTTAAAATTGGTGGATGGAACCAGTCTAGCTGCTGCAGTGGTTGCCAACAGTATCCCCCAAGGCACGGATCAAGTTGTTCTTTCAGGATACACTTCGAAGGTGGCCTGTGCTGTGGCTACAGCTCTGTGCAAGAAAAATATCAAGGTCAGATCAGAATATTCAGATCTTCTTCATTTTAATCACACGGCGAGACAGCATCTTTACACCAACAAGCAACTCTCTTGTGCAGGTCATAATAACAAACAAGCAAGATTATCATTTCCTTCAGCCCAAAATACCACAAGATGCTGCTGACAACCTTTTACTATCTAAAACCGGCATCGCTAAGGTAAGAACGAAGTTATGCATGTCATTGTCATCATATAATTTGGTATCAAGTACAATCAGCTATGGAATGTGTGGTCGGATATTTCGCAGGTGTGGATAATTGGAGAGGGGATGGATGCCACTGAGCAGCTCAGGGCACCGAAAGGAACACGGTTCATCCCATGCTCACAGTTTCCACCGAGAATGGTACGCAAGGACGGCTGCACATACTCGACGACTCCAGCAATGAGCGTGCCTAAAACAC
Source organism: Hordeum marinum (assembly GCA_022496015.1). Taxonomy (NCBI): domain Eukaryota; kingdom Viridiplantae; phylum Streptophyta; class Magnoliopsida; order Poales; family Poaceae; genus Hordeum; species Hordeum marinum. The sequence goes on along the minus strand of CM039672.1, from coordinate 209,303,412 downwards.
TGCAGAATGTTCATTCGTGCGAGGTAATAACACGCCCCCGTGAACCATGACTCTGCTGCAAGAACTATACGCGATATGATCTTGTTGAGCTGACCAATTTAAAACATTCCAGAATTGGTTGCCAAGGAGGGTGATGAGCGCGTGGCGCATCGCCGGGATCGTTCATGCGTTGGAGGGATGGGACGAGCATGAGTGCGGGGACAAGGTGCTCGACATGGACAAAGTTTGGTCTGCTGCACTTCTGCATGGGTTTTGCCCCATTGCTGAGGCTTGATCGTCTAGCTGCAAATCGAGTGAATAAGCGCTACGCAGACGAAGATGTTGTATGCTCGCTGGAGCCATGCTAAGGAAGAAGTAGAAGAAGAAGCAGACATACCGGCTAGCAGAAGAGTAGCCTATAATTAATTAAGTACGTACTAGTTTGATCTATACCAAGGTTACTTGGTTAGCTATTACCATTACTGCATTATGTTCGTCTCCTATGGCAATGAGTTGATGACCAGCAGGTTCGACCTATTTCTAGCGCTATCAATAAATAAGTAGATGTACTAGTACGATGGTCTTGTGCAGTTTCAACAAAGCAACAGCAGACAACCCCTGTGGTGCTTGACGGATGCAAACATTAAAAAAGCTTGACCAATTTATGATGCTCTCCGACAGACAAGACTAACTCGCTGGCGAGCTCTTTGTTGAAAACATAAAAAACGTCGGTGGTGCTATAGCAGTGTCTCAACACTGCCTGACTGATGTGATGTGAACAAGGACTTCTTAATACTGTTGGAACGAGGGCCGCGACCGCCGTCAGCAACCCTTGTTCTAACAGTATGGTCACATCCACTGCCTGCCATGGCATATGCAGGGCCGGACCCACTGTTGTGTTGAGTGTGCAGCCCGTGCAAGACTTATAAATTAGGGGGGCAGCCCGTGCAAGACCTATAAATTAGGGGGGCCCAAACTTTTATAAACAAACTTTTATAGACCCAGTATGTATATTTTTTAGAAAACAAATGTTGTTCTACTGAGTCGCTAGGTATTAGCCCACCCTCATTTACCAGTGAATAATAACAAAAAAAATTGGAAGTCCAAGATTTCATTAAAAATAAAAAAATGCATGTGGTATCTTCGTAGGGAAGTTGTGTTAACAAAAGACAACCTCGTTCGACGCAACTGACAAGGGAGTAAGAAGTGTACTTTTTATACTCATGACCAGACAATCAAACGCCTCCTTTTCCAATGCAGGTTTGCACGTTCTATGTAGCCAGTCATCCAAATAGTGTCAATTTTATATCCGTCCACAAGTGTCGTCAATATTCTTGATCATTGGTTGGACGGTATTTCAAATAAGTTCAAAACGCTTATAAGGGTGAGATCGAATGCCTTAATTTGGTCGCTCTGGCTATGTAGAAACAATTTGATTTTTAATGGGAAAAATATTTCTTCTCTACAGGTTATTTTTCGGTGTACGCACTCGCTTCATACATGGTCTATGCTACAACGACAGGAGCATCAACCGCTGTTCAAGGCGATGTGTATGCAGTTAGAGTAGGTGGCTACGGAGGTTTTTTCCTAACATGGATGGCAACATAATCTCCGGATCGATCCATCACCACCTTCGACATAGGCATAGTGTCGGTCTATAGGACTCTGCTGTTGTCGAAATGTCGATTTTATTTCATGTTTTTGTTTGACTTTTGAATTGGTTGTGTGCATCTTACTTATGCAGAGGCCGGGTGGCACTCATAATGCTTTGTATCCGCTTGATGCTACATTCTGAGATAATAAAATCGTCCTTTATTGAAAAAAGGCACTAGCCCACTGGCTTTCGAGTCGCGAGTCAGCCGCTAGGCTGCTGCGCTCGATTCCACGCGCATTGGATCGCTGCTCGTTGGTTGTTCAGGGACAAGGGACCGTCACATCTCATATCTCATAATTGTCTAAAAAAACACATATCTCAGCTTTCCCCATCTGCTAGACCAAGAGCCTCCTCAATGGCTCAAAGTGTAGAGTTGCCTGTAAAAAAATTTGACCTCTAGTGCTCAGTTCCTGCTTCTGCTAGTGAGCTTTCACAATCCTCGCTTGTGATTGATTCTTTCTCGACTCCTTCTATATGAATATGATGTAGTCAATGGCGCGAACCGAACGCATCTTGCTTAAACGAGGGTTATAGGCTTGTGGGGACAAGATATCAAGTTTGCAAAAGGGACCGAGCACAATAGCAAAATGGCTTACGAATAAGCGAAAAAAATAGATTCTTACTCTGGTAGTTTGGTTTGTAGTTTTTTTCTTGACTCTAGTAGTGTAGTTAGCATGCCTTCCGTTCCTTGTTTGCTTATGCACTTTTTAATTAAAGATGACCTTTCAATTCATTATTGACTAGATAAAGTAGTAAAACGGGATCGGGGCGGGAGTTAATCGATCGCGAAACAGCTATCGCATTGCCGTCAGCCGTCGCTACTCGGCTTCGCCGCTTCGGCTACGGGCTGCTCAGGAGGATGATCAATTGGCGATTCAGCGACTATCTTCAGACCGCTCCTTGATTAAAAAAGGGATCGTTTGACCGCGGCGGTTTCATCCTTTGGATAATCTCACCGTCTCACCGTTTCCATCCTCTGATTTCTTCACGGCTTCAAAACAAGTAGCCTGTCGCTCATGAGTCCTCCTTTCTAATTAACAATGGTTCCTACTCCCTTTTATTAAAGTACTACATGTGTACTAATACTAGGATATCATTGAAGATTTCATTTAAAAGAATACTAAAAGAATGATATTATTCAAATAAATATTACTGGAGTAGAATAGGTATGATTTTCTATATACCCAATTATTATGTAAGACATTATATTATATACACTATAAAAAATTTCTTCGAGATATATACACATTATAATTGCTTGTTGGTTATTTTTTATAATGAGATAGGGCCCTATTTTTTAGATTCATACGGGCCCCCGAATTTTGCCGGCCCGGCCCTGGGATCTCGGCTCAACGTAGACAGTGACGATCAGGTGTGAAATATAGGGTTTTTTAACTGATAAAATGTAGGGTTTTGATATGTGTTGGGGTGGACAGCACAACCCTTTAGGGGTGTGGTCATATCTCGTACCCCCACCCATCACTAAATGTATAAACGCAGTATTGTCTTTACACCTTATGTATGCCGTACCCGCTGCCCGTCGTACGTTCGTCCGCCCCTCGTATGTCCGCCCGCCCGTCTATGGTTCGCCCACGTACGTCTGCCCACATCCGTCCGCCCGTCTACGACACGTCGGTGGTTGGTTGGAAAAAAAGACGACGTCGCACCCCCGCCGAACTAACCCTAGCTTTGTCCGTCGCCACTGTGACTCTAGCGGATGATTTAGGTCACGTGGTCGTCTCCGCCATGCTCGCCATGACCACCGACACCAGCACGGGTCGCCTCGTCGTCTCCTCCACCACCGACGCCTCGACGCCCTTCTCGCTGTGACCATCGTCCATTAACACCAGCACGACGGCGTCCGCAGTGACCGACACGATGTGTCCACGTTGAAACGACGACGTGGTAGCCACCGGCACAGCGACTTCGAACCCGACGTCCGATGGCTTCTTACCCGTCGACAACGGACAATAACTTTTTTTTCATTTAACCCATGTGATTGTTGATGATCTCACTATATCCGCTATGGTGTAGTGGGATGTTGGCATTGATCTAACACCTTTTTGAAGGTGTATCGATGGAGGGAGAAACCGAATATGCCAATGATGACTCTGGTGGTAAACATGGATCCTTGTCATTGAATGCAAAGGAACCGTCTAGAGACAACTATATGAGTCGTATAGTGGTAATGTAAGTGTCGTGAACGTTGACTAGAAAATATCGAATAGAAACTAGTGCGTTGACACTTACATGTCTTATTAAATTTATACAGGTGCATGCCAATGATGACAATGAGGATTACGATATGGATGAACAATCTTATGTTCAAAGTGCAACCCGGGTACGTTTAAAAAATGTTGGACAATGATTGGCATGAAAATTGCATTACCACTTACATGTTTTACTATAAATCTGCACAAACAGATGTCGACGGTGACAGTGCACCAAGTACTTTAGATGAGAGCGACATTGATGCATCTTATGAAGGAAGTGTGATCCAAGTAAGTTTTTTAAATTATTCATGGAAACTAACAACATAGCAACAGACTGACGAACATGGTTGTATGTGTTATTTTGTAGGGGGTGTTGATGGTCCTGGAACGATGAGCACGTCGACGATCTTGAGTTTGACCTTGACATCGGCTATGAGGAATATCTGCAAGAGTCACTGGATAGGCATTGCGAAGTGATGTCCAAGACATTCAGATCAGAAGGGGGGTGTACACGTTCTACAACCAGCACGCAAAGAACGTGGGTTCAACATCAAGAGGGACTTGACGAAATTTACAAAAGGACCTACGGGTATTTTGCACTTGAGGAGGTATCTCTGTTCCAGGGCAAGAAAACAACGGGCCAAATTTTGTACCATGGAAGGCCGGACCCGCAGACTTAGACCAGAGAGTCGATCCTTCTGTGAAGCCCATTTAAGAGTGAAGCTTGATAAAAAAGCATGTAAGTTTTGTATATGAGCAGTTTCTTCAATGATCACAACACGTTCTTGCAAGACCGGACGAAGTCCCTTCCCTCCGGTCTCACAATGTCATCAAAGAATTTCAGAGAGTAGAGATCTTAGCTATGGAAGGAGCTGGGATAAGAAAGCACATTATTTTTGATAACTTCATCAACAAGTATTGTCCGTTTGCTAAGACAGGGTTTGAAAGGAGGAGGCTATATAATATGGGCTATAGGAAGAAGATGAAAAATCTTGCTCGGGGTGATACTGACACTGCTATAGGAATCATGATGACTAGAAAGGACAGGGATCCGGATTTTTTTATCACACTGTTGATGCCGAAGGCAGGCTCAACAGCTTGTTCTGGTGTGATTCGCAATCACGTCGGGATTATCTTGACTATGGTGATGTAACTATCTTTGATAGTATGTACAAGATGAATAGGTATGAAATGTCGTTTATCCCTTTCGTCGTTCTCAACAATCGCCGTTGCACTATGGTATTTGCACGAGCCATTATTTCAGGTGAGACTGAAGGTATGTATGTTTGGCTGCTTGAGACGTTTTTGAAAGCTCATTGTCAAAAGAAGCCACAGTCCGTAATTACTGATGGAGATGCAGTGACGATAAGGAGTATCAAGAAGGTGCTTCCTGACGCGTGGCACCGTCTATGCTCATGGCATATTAAAAAGAACATGCAGAAACACCTCCACCATAAGTCGTTGAAAGAATTTAGGTCACTACTATACTATGCAACTACACATACAGTTTTTGTGGAGAGATGAGCCGCGTTTGTACATAAATGGCAAACTGAGAAAACAAAAACATGGATCAATAGGATGTATATAGAAAGAAGAAGCTTTGGGATGCATCATATTTGCCTGGTGGGTTTTTTCTTGGTATGCGGAGTAATCAGAGGAGCGAGAGTCTGAACTCATGCCCGCACCTTCATCTTGATTACGTTATGACCATCGTTAACATGATTGTACACTATGAGAATTGCATTTTTCACCTCCGTGAGAATGAATTGCACGACGACTGCACGACCACACAAACTCTCCCAGTAGCAGTGACTGAGTGTAAGACCATTGAGTTGTTCGCTGCCAAAGCATTCACGTAGGCAACTTTTATATCTTACGACAAGATTAAAAAAAGGTACATCATCTTGAGGTCATTGATAGATTGAGAGGAGCCGATAGTCAGATATTTGTGGTTGTGTGGGAAAAATAATAGGGATCACATGTTTAATGTGGACTATGCGCCAAGTAACTCTTATAACGTGTAGTTGTCGAAGTATGACTCGCAAAGGTCTTCCTTGCAAACATATTCTTCATGTTATGAATGCACTCAACTTACCTATGATACCTAAGTGTTGTGTCCTATGAAGGTTCACAAAAAAAGAAAGATCTGGATTGCCTGTGAAGCGCACCAGCGATCTGTTTGCATGGAGTTGGATGGGTACTGAGGCCGGAGCTAGATATAGTAAGTTGAGCATTGTATCTGCAGAAGCATCTCATATGGCATGTCATAATACATTCTTATTTGACAAGATGTTGTCAGCAATGGAATAAATTATAGCTTGTAAGGACGTCCAGGGGAATGAAGATGCTAGTCAGCAAAGCTTTGGGAATAATGATGCATTTCAGCCTAACCAAGATCATATTCTGGTTCGTGATCTAGTGAAAGTTTCCACCAAGGGTCACCTAAGAAGAACAGTAGAGGTCGTAGTAAGAATGGTCCTGAGGTGACCAGAAATGAGAGACCAAAAGAATTTGATGAAAAAATCAGACGTCTATGTAGCCCATGCAAACTTGAAGATCATAACAAGGCCACTTGCAACCAAAATCCAAAGTATGTGTTAGTATGTGTTTTGTTTTGTGTATTTTAGTTATGTTGTTCCATTTACATTGATTCTCAAAATCTATAATTTATTTTATGCAATAATTGGGGTTGAGGACACGAGCACTGATGTTGCAAGTGTTTTATTTTATTCATTTATTAAAGGACATGAGTTTACTTCATCCAATAATATGAAAGACAATACTTATCTTTATATTCAAATTATATGAGACATATGAGACTCTTTTATATGTGTTGTTGGGGAAGTTGCATGGGAAACAAAAAAAATCCTACGCTTCACCAAGATCAATCTAGCAGATGAGCATCTACGAGAGGAGAGATCAGATCCGCATACCATTGTAGATCGCTAAGCGGGAAGTGTTAAGAAACACGGTTGATGTAGTCGAACGTCTTCGCGATCCAAATCGGAAGTCGTCCCGGATCCAATTATGATCTAGCACCGAACGGACAACACCTCTGCGTTCTGCACACGTACAACTCGATGACGATCTTCGCCTTCTTGATCCAGCAAGCAATGGCGGAGAGGGAGATGAGTTCTCCAGCAGCACAACGACATGGTGGCGGTGGTGGTGAACTAATCTAGCAGAGCTTCGCCAAGCTCATCGGAACTAATCTAGAGGAGAAAGACAATCTAGAAGGGATAGGGCAGCACATGGCTTTTCAGGCGGTGGCTGCCCTCAAAATGCCTCACTATATATAGGAGGAAGGGAAGGGGGAGGCGGCCCTAGGGAAACTCTAGGGCTTGGTCGATCGGCCCAAGGGGGAGAGTCCTCCCCCCATAAGGGAGGTGGAGTCTTGGGAGGACTCCCTCCCCACTTGGCCACTTCCACCTGTTGCGCAAGGGCCTGATACATCTCCAACGTATCTATAATTTATGAAGTATTCATGCCATGTTTATAATAATTATATATGATTTTGGTATGATTTTATTAGAACTAACCCGGACTGACGTTGTTTTCAGCAGAACTACCGTGGTGTTGTTTTTGTGCAGAAATAGAAGTTCTCGGAATGGGCTGAAAATTTACTGAGAATATTTTTGGAAAATATAAAAAATACTGGAGCGAAGAGCTGGGCCAGGAAGTGGACGAGGAGGCAACAAGCCTGCTAGGCGCGACCACCCCCTGGCCGCGCCTAACAAGCTTGTGGGCCCCTCGAGCACCTCCTTGACGTGATTCCAACGTCAAAAAGTCCTATAAATCTAGAAACCTCCAAAAGCAAACCTAGATCGAGAGTTCCACCGCCACAAGCCTCCAGAGCCACCAAAAACCAATCGAGAGCCCGTTCTGGCACCCTGTGGGAGGGGGAAACCATCACCGGAGGCCATTTCATCATCCCGGCGCTCTCCATGACGAGGAGGGAGTAGTTCACCCTCGAGGCTGAGGGCATGTACCAATAGTTATGTGTTTGATCTCTCTCTCTCTCTCTCTCTCTCTCTCTCGTGTTCTTGAGATGGCACGATCTTGATGTACCGCGAGCTTTACTAATATAGATGAACCATATGAAGTCTTTAAGGAATTGAGAACACTTGATGTATGTCTTGCGATGGGATATCCATGGTGACAATGGGATGTTCTATTGATCCACTTGATGTATGTGTTTGGTGATCAAATTGCGGGTTCCGTGACCTTGGGAATCTATGCATAGGGGTTGGCATATGTTTTTCTCTTGACTTTCGGGTAGAAACTTTTGGGCACTCTTTGAAATTCTTTGTGTTGGACTGAACATGATGAATCTGAAATTATGTGATGCATATCGTATAATCAAGCCCATGGGTACTTGTGGTGACATTGGAGTATCTAGGTGACATTAAGGTTTTGGTTGATGTGTATCTTAAGGTGTTATTTTAGTACGAACTCTAGGGTTGTCCGTGCTACTTATAGGGATAGCTCATAAGATTGATTAGAAAAGATAACTTTGAGGTGGTTTCGTACCCTACAATAATTTCTTCGTTGGTTCTCCGCTATTTGTGACTTTGGAGTGAACTCTTTGTCGCACGAGAGGTACTTACATATGATTCAACTATGCCAATATTGTTGAGAGAAATTGCACTAGTGAAAGTATGGACCCTAGGCCTTGTTTCCAAGCATTTATACAATGTTTTGCTCGCTGTTTACTACTAGTTACCTTGCTGTTTTTATATTTTCAGATTACAAAAACCTATATCTACCACCCATATTACACTTGTATCACCATCTCTTCGCCGAACTAGTGCACCTATACAATTTACCATTGTATTGGGTGTGTTGGGGACACAAGAGATTCTTTGTTATTTGGTTGCAGGGTTGTTTGAGAGAGACCATCTTCATCCTATGCCTCCCACGGATTGATAAACCTTAGGTCATCCACTTGAGGGAAATTTGCTACTGTCCTACAAAACTCTCCACTTGGAGGCCCAACACGAGTCTACAAGAAGAAGGTTGCGTAGTAGACATCAGGGCCCATCAGGGGCTGGCTGCCCAGCCCACCAGGGGTTGGTGCGTCATCTCCTAGGCCCATGTGGCCCCTGGGGTGGGTGGCCCCCTCCCGATGGACCCCTGGAACCCTTCCGGCACCCCCGGTACGTTACCGGTGACACCCGAACCTTTTCACGTGACCAAAATAGAACTTCCTATGTATCAATATTTACCTCTGAACCATTTCAGATCTCATCGTGACGTACGAGATCTCATCCGGGACTCTGAACAACCTTCGGTCACCAACATACATAACTCAGTAATACTGAAATGTCATTGAACGTTAAGTGTGCAGACCCCACGGTTCGAGAACTATGTAGACATGACCGAGACACCTCTACGACCAATAAGCAATAGCGGGATCTAGATGCCCACATTGATTCCTACATATTCTACGAAGATCTTTATCGGTTGAACCTCTATGTCAAGGATTCAGTTAATCCCGTATACAGTTCCCTTTGTTCATCGGTATGTTACTTGCCCGAGATTTGATCATCGATATGTCTATACCTAGTTCAATCTTGTTACCGGCAAGTCCCTTTACCCGTTCCGTAATACAAGATCTCGTGGCTAACACTGTAGTCACTTTGCTTGCAAGCTCATTATGATGTTGTATTACCGAGTGGGCCGTGAGATACCTCTCCGTCTCACGGAGTAAAAAATCCCAGTCTTGATCCATGCCAACTCAACTGACACCCTCAAAGATACCTGTAGAGTACCTTTATAATCACCCATTTACGTTGCGATGTTTGATACACACAAGGTATTCCTCTCGTGCGAGTGAGTTGCATGATCTCATGGTCATAGGAACAGATATTTGACATGCAGAAAACTATAGCAATAAACTGACACGATCATATGCTACATTCATAGTTTGGGTCTTGTCCATCACATCCTTATCCTAATGATGCGACCCCGTTATCAAATGGCATATCATGTCCATGGTCAGGAAACCTCAACCATCTTTTACCAATGAGCTAGTCTATTAGAGGCATACTAGGGACACCGTGTTGTCTATGTACCCACCCATGTATTTGAGTTTCCAATCAATACAATTGTAGCATGGATAATAAATGATTATCATGAACAAGGGAATATAATAATAACTATTTTATTATTGCCTCTACGGCATATTTCCAACAGTCTCCCACTTGCACTAGAGTCAATAATCTTGCTCACATCACCATGTGATTTACATTGTGATGAATCTAACACCCATACAGTCCTGGTGTTGATCATGTTTAGCCCGTGGAAGAGGTTTAGTCAAAGGGTCTGCGACATTCAGATCCGTGTGTACTTTGCAAATATTTATCTCCTCCTCCTTGATGTCATCGTGGATGGAATTGAAGCGTCGCTTTATGTGTCTGGTCCTCCTGTGAAACCTTGGTTCCTTGGCCAGAGCAATGGCACCAATTTGTCATAGAACAGAGTCATTGGGTCCAGTGCACTCGGCACAACTCCAAGATCGATCATGAACTTCTTCATCCATACACTTTCTTTCGCCGCCTCCGAGGCAGCTATGTACTCCGCTTCGCATGTAGAATCAATTACCATGCTTTGCTTGGAACCGCACCAGCTTACCGCTCCCCCATTGAGAATATATACGTATCCGGTTTGAGACTTAGAGTCATCTAGATCGGTGTCAAAGCTTGCATCGGCATAACCCTTTACGACGAGCCCTTGATCACCTCCATAAACGAGAAACATTTCCTTAGTCCTTTCCAGGTACTTAAGGATATTCTTGACCGTCGTCCAGTCTTCCATTCCTGGATCACTTTGAAACGTTCCGGTCATACTTATGGCAAGGCTGACATCTGGTCTTGTGCACAACATTGCATACATGATAGAGCCTATGACAGAAGCATAGGGGATGACACTCATCTTCTCTCTATCCTTTGTAGTCACTGGGCATTGAGTCTTACTCAACTTCACACCTTGCAATACAGGTAACAACCCCTTCTTGGACTGATCCATTTTGAACTTCTTCAAAACTTTTTTAAGGTGTGTGCTCTGTCAAAGTCCTATTGAGCGTCTCAATCTATCTCTATATATCTTGAGGCCCAATAGGAAAGCAGCTTCTCCTCGGTCCTTCATTGAAAAAGTCTTGTTCAAATATTACTTTACTCTTTCCAAAAGTTCTATATTGTTTCCAATCAGCAATATGTCATCCACATATAATATTAGAAATGTTATAGAGCTCCCACTCACTTTCTTGTAAATACAAGCTTTTCCGTAAACTTGTATAAACCCGACCGCTTTGATCACATCATCAAAGTGAAGATTCCAACTCCAAGATGCTTGCACCAGTCCATAAATGGATCACTGGAGTTTGCAAACTTTGTCAGCATTCTCTAGATCGACAAAACCTTCTGGTTGTATCATATATAACTCTTCCTTAAGGAAACTGTTAAGGAACGTTGTTTTGACATCCATGTGCCAAATTTCATAATTGAAAAATGCAGCTATCGCTAACATGATTCTGATGGACTTAAGCATCGCTATGGGTGAGAAGGTCTCATCATAGTCAACTCCTTGAACCTTTTTCCACAAGTCGAGCTTTATGGACGGTGACATTACTGTCCGCGTCCGTCTTCTTCTTAAAGATCCATGTAAGTGCATCTAGTGCCACCCTTGTTTGGTTTTGGAGTATTGAAGACAAAACGTGGTTAAGGGACTAATGTGTTTGTGAGAGTTCGCAGGTTAACACAAAGAGATGTTTCTGGAGTTTCGGTTTAGCCGTCGAAGATGACCCCCAAAAATGTGCGAAGACATTGATGATGGATGAAGCCATTAGTGGTGGACGAAGACATTCATCTGAAGACAATGAAACGCGAAGACGATGTCTTTTGGTAGTTTTGTTTCTTCTTTCATGAGTCATAGGAACCACCGTACTATTAAGTGGGGTCGATATGATTGAAGTCAGATGCTTACGTGATGCTCAACCCATACATATGCCTTCGAGCGAAGACATTGAGAGGAAAACTCTTCCAGAGCTGGTTGAGTCAGCTTTACTTGTAGCCCAAGAAAAGCTACCACTTGTGTTTGAAATCCGATCGTTATGACACGTGTCGGTTGGCCATTGACCCAGGGTAATTTTGGTCATATCAGGTCGGGTTGCCCGCTGGCTATAAATAGCCCACCCCCTCCACCAGAAGTAGGCCGCTGCTTAGAGAGAGATACTGCTGTTATCGTTTTGGAGCAACACACCTCGAAGACTTTGAGAGATACATATCCTGCGAGAATACACCTGAACACCTAGAGGTAGAGTGTTTGAGCATCACCAAAGACTTTATGTTCTGAGTGAACTGAAGACTTATTACACTTGAAGATTGTGATCTTCCAGACGGTTAGGCGTCTAGGTCTAGAGCGTCCAAGAGTCATTTTGGACTGTCGGGTGACCAAGTTTGTACTAGTTTCAAAAGTCTCCCCTGAAGACTTACCTGAGTGATTGGGCATTGTGTAAGTGACTTCGGCTCAAGGGGAATAAGGTGAAGACGAGGTCTTCCGAGTTCAATCTCAGCCTCCCTAACCAGACGTACAGTTGTCACAACAACCGGAGTCGGTCCAACAAATCTTGTGTCTTCGCCAAGCAACTGGTTCTATCCTTCACTCTCTTACATTCCTACTCTGAACTGTGAAGTCATTTCTTGAACATTGCGTGAAGACTTTCGGCAAAGACATTCATATCAACTATTTATCTTCATACCATCTAAGTTTGTCTTTGACACATCTTAGTAGTCATGATGATTATGCTTGACTTGCTTGAATGTCTTCTCTGCTTTGCATGCCCTGTCTAGATTCTTGATTGTATCCCTACCTAACCCTATTTACGTTTCTGCATTATTCGAATACATTCATTGTTTCGAAGCCTTTCATCAAAATCTCCTATTCACCCCCTCTAGTCGATAACTGGCACTTTCAATTGTTATCAGAGCAATGTACTCCCTTTTTCTATGTTTTGGTTTAACCACCGTGGAGTTTTAGCTATGTCGACTGCAGGGATAATCAAGGTCTCCGCTGCGTGCCCTGTCTTCGATGGCACCGACTACCCCTATTGGAAGAACAAGATGTGCATGCATCTCCTAGCCATTGACAACGACCTATGGTATGTCATCATGGCGGGCATTCCCAAAGTTGGTGAAGGTGTTACTGCTGCTGATGTGAAGAGGTTCGCGCAACTCGACTCCACCGCCAAGAACATCATCTACAGTCATCTGACCAAAGGACAATATGGCCGTGTGAGTGCACTTAACACCTCCAAGCAAATCTGGGAATGGTTGTCCAAAGGGAATGAAGGTGTCTCATCCCAAAGAGACTCCCGTGTTGATGTGCTTCACAACTTGTTCAACCGCTTCAAGAGACTTGACAACGAGAATGATTAGCTCACCTTTGATCGCCTCACTGACATCTCCAATGAACTGAATGCACTCAACACCATTGATATCACCAAACATGAAGTCGTCAAGAAGCTACTCAGATCACTTGATAGTTCCTTTGACACTCTCGCACTTATGATCCAAGAGCACCCTGACTTCAAGAGTTTGGATCCAGCTGATATACTTGAGAGGTTGAACACCCACAGATTCCAACAAGCTGAGAAGAGAGATATCTATGGAGCAAGCTACAATTTCTCCCGTGCGCTGAAGGCCAAAGTTGTGTCTTTGTCCGAAGACAACTCTGAATGCAGTTCTGATGGTGCTGAAGACTTTGGAAAGGATGTTGCCATGCTTGTTAGAAAGTTTCAGAAGTTTGCCAAGTCAAAACTCTATGCTAAATCTTCAAGATGTGATTCCAAGAGATCTGGAGATATGTATTACAAAGACAACAAGAAGCAAACTTGTCACAAGTGCAAGAAAACTAGTCACTTCATTGTTGATTGTCCTCAATGGGAGAAGGAATCCAAGAAGAAGAGCAAGAACAACGACTCCGGTGACAGAATAAGAAGTATGCAAAGTCTTCGTCACATAAGAAGAGTTCATCAGGAAAGGCCCATGCCTTCATCGGAAAGGAGATGGACTCATAGTCTGAATCTGGTTCTAACGCTGAGGACGCATCTGAGGAGGAATCTGACGCTGAAGTAGCTAGACTGGCAATGGCTTCAGCTTATCTTTCTACGTCTTTCTTCGAACCTGAAGACAATGGCTCCTTGTTCAACACCAAAGCCAGTGATGATGACACCGTTCCAACCTACTGCTTCATGGCGAAAGCCTCTAAGGTATCCCCAAAGTCCTCACGTCATGATTCTAAATCTGAATCTGAATCTGATGATGACATGAAACCATGTTATGCTAAACTTGTAAAAATTGCCACTAAGCAACAAAATGCCATGAAGAAAATGCAATATACTCTAGAGAAAAGTGATGACCTATTAAGTGAAGAGATGAGTCTAAAGGAAACTATGGCTGAAGACATGCGTAGTCTTTGTTCAAGGTTTGAGGATCTCCAAAATCATCATGATGCCCTCTCAACTGATCATGAGAAGCTTTCTCTTGAATATCTTTAGAAAAAGATAGATCTTGAGAATTTGAGGGAAGCACTTGATGATCTACGGAAGGAAAACGACTCACTCCTAGCACAACAGATCAATACCGCTCACGATGAATTTGATGCTCCATGCATAAGATGCATTGCTCGTGAAGCTAATGACTCTACTGCTGAATGTTCTAAGGCTTCTGAAAATGTTGTATCTTCAACTGTATATGTGGCACCTAACCCCTCATCTGAGGAAGCCATTGCTATCACTGATGACAATGACAGATTGAAGACATTGCTTGAGACTGGCATGTACAAGAGTCTGAAAGGGCATCAGATTCTTTGTGATGTCCTGAAGAAGACTATACTGAACAAAAACCCTAGGAAAGAGGGTGTTGGTTTTGAAACAAACCTCAATGTTGATGGATCATACTGGACACCTGAGCAATACCCCAAAACCACATGGGTTGCTGCGAAAGGTCCTTCAATTGATCCTTCCACATTATCTGACTATGACTATGTGAATCCTCTCATTATTGATGAATCCTTTGATTCCAACTATAAACTATTCAAATGCCAAATTGGTGAAGTGTTTGCCAGATTTGTTGGTACTAACTGCAGGAATGGTTGTCCTTTGAAGAAGATCTGGGTTCCCAAAAGTCTTCTTGAGAAGCTTCGTGTGAATGTCCTGACGACATCTCTCAAGAAGAAGACTAACCCAGATCAGTGTCTTCGAGAAGACAAAGGTCTTCATATGATCACTCTAACAAATTTGTTTCACAGGCTAGGACTCAAATGACACATGAATATGTTCACCACGGCATGAACCGTTATGTTCATCCGACCAAGAATTTCTCAGCTTATTCATTTTAGTATACTAACCCTCCTGTGAAACATGATATTAGGGCAACTTTGCCAAAATTCTCTGATGTTGCCTTATGTCTTATTGCTTCTAAGCCACCCCTTCGCATGTGAGTTGTTAAGAAGAGCAAATATCTTCATGCAGCATCGGGTCTTCAGATAGGAAGAAGCCTATCCTGAAGATTATCTATGGAGACCCGAAAACTATCTTGTTTGGACGCAAGAAAATAAATGCGAATGTTATCATTCAAATCGTCCAATGTATTCTATCAATATGCACTGCCATATCACTCATCAATGCATGTTGCGTTGCATGCCTTGGTGAACCATACTAATTCTCCATGCAGGAAGACAAATCCAATGCCACTGAATGGATCATGGATAGTGGTTGCACTAGTCACATGACTGGTGATCGAAGCCTATTGATGGAGAAAAATCTTTTACCTCCAACAAAAGACCACATTGTCTTTGCTGACAAGAGCAGCAGCAAAGTATTGGGGCTAGGTAGAGTTGCTATCTCAAGGGACCGGCACATGTAAATTTCATGCTTGTTGAATCCCTTGGTTACAACTTAATGTCTGTTTCAATGCTATGTGACTTAGATATGCTTGTTATATCCGGCAAATTTCGATGTGCGGTACTAATGGCCTTTGACAAAACGAAAGTCTTCGAAGGTTTTCGACGAGGTGATTTGTATATGGTAGACTTCTCTGCAGGACCATAGGTTGCCTCATGTCTTCTAGCAAAAGCTTCGAAATGCTAGCTATGGCACAAAAGGCTAGGTCATGCTGGGATGAGGAACTTGCATACACTTGCCAAGAAGAAGCTTATCATTGGCGTCAAGGGTGTGCTACTTCTCGAGCATGCGTTGGTTTCCCGTGAAGAGGAACGGTTTGATGCGGCAAAGTAGATAAGTATTTCCCTCAGTTTTTGAGAACCAAGGTATCAATCCGGTAGGAGATACAAGCGAGCCACCAATAGATGTACCTGCACAAAGAATCAAACTCTTGCACCCAACGCTATAAAGGGGTTGTCAATCCCTTCACGGTTACTTGCAAGGATGAGATCTAATAGAGATAGATATAATAGGATGCTTGAACGGAAAATAAAAAATAAAAATAAAAATAGGGCAACAAGTAATTTTGGTATTTTTGGTTTTAGATCTGAAAGTATAATATGGGAAATAGACCCGGGGGCCATAGGTTTCACTAGATTGCTTCTCTCATGATGGCAAGTATTATGGTGGGTGAACAAATTACTGTCGAGCAATTGATAGAAAAGCGAATAATTATGAAGATATCCAAGGCAATGGTTATGCATATAGGCATCACGTCCGTGACAATTAGACCGAAACGATTCTGCATCTACTACTATTACTCCACACATTGACCGGCTCCTGCCTGCATCTAGAGTATTAAGATCATGAAGAACACAACAACGCATTAAGTAAGATGACATGATGTAGAGGGATAAACTCAAGAAATATGATGAAAACCCCATCTTTTTACCCTTGATGGAAACAATACAATACGTGCCTCGCTACCCCTGCTTTGTCACTGGGTGAGGACACCGCAAGATTGAACCCAAAACTAAGCACTTCTCCCATTGCAAGAATTACCAATCTAGTGGGCCAAACCAAACCAATAACTCGAAGAGACTTGCAAAGATATAAAATCATGCATATAAGAATTCAGTAAAGACTCAAATAATATTCATGGATAATCTGAACATAAACCCACAATTCATCGGATCTCGACAAACACATCGCAAGAGTATTACATTGAATAGATCTCCATGAAGATCATGAAGAACATGGTATTGAGAAGCAAAGAGAGAGAAGAAGCCATCTAGCTACTAGCTATGGACCCGTAGGTCTGTGGTGAACTACTCACGCATCATCGGAGGGGCAATGGAGTTGATGTAGATGCCCTCCGTGATCGAATCCCCTCCGGCAGATTACCAGAAAAGGCTCCAAGATTGGATCTCTCGGGAACAGAGGCTTCTGGTGGCGGAAAAGTGTTTTCGTGGCTCTTTTTGATAATGATGGAATACTTGGGAATTTATAGGCCAAAGATTAGGGTTAGCGGAGTTGGCAGGGGCCCACAAGCCTGCCCAGTGTGGGGTACCCCTTGGTCGCGGCTAGCGAGCTTGTGGCCCCGTGGCAGCTCCTCTGCCTTGGTTGTCAAGTCTCGTGGCTTCCTTTTATTCCAGAAAAAATCATTCCGGAGGTTTTATTCCGTTTGGACTCCATTTAATATTCCTTATCTACGAAACTCAAAAACAAGGAAAAAACATGATCTGGCATTGGGCTCTAGATTAATAGGTTAGTCCGAAATATGATATAAAATAGAATATTAATGGATATATACATCCAAAACAGATAATATAATAGCATGGAACAATAAAAAATTATCGATATGTTGGAGACGTATCAACATCCCAAAGCTTAATTCCTGCTCGTCCTCGAGTAGGTAAATGATAAAAACAAATTTTTTGATGTGGAATGCTACCCAACATATTTATCCATGTAATATTCTTTACTGTGGCATGAATATTCAGATCCATTAGATTCAAAACAATAGTCTAATATTGACATAAAAATAGTAATACTTCGAGCACACCAACAAGGTAGTCATGTCCTTTCGAAATAACATGGCCTTAGAAAGTTATCCCTACAAAATCATATGGTCTGGCTATGCTCCATCTTCCCCACACAACGTATCAAAATCATGCACAACGCCGATGAACAAGTCAAGCAATTGTTTCACACTTTTGGTGTTCTCAAACCTTTTCAACTCTCACGCAATACATGAGCGTGAGGCATGGATATAGCATGATAGGTGGAATAGAATATGGAGGAGGTGCAAGAGAAAAAGGAGAAGGTAGTCTTACATCAAATAGGCGTATCAACGGGCTATGGAGATGCCCATCAATAGATAGCAATATGAGTGAGTAGGGATTTCCATGTAGCAAATGCACTTAGAGCTATAAGTGTATGAAAGCTCAAAAAAAAACTAAGTGGCCGTGCATAATGAATATCCACTAGTTATATGAAAGTGACAAAATAGGAGACTCTCTATCATGAAGATCATGGTGCTACTTTGAAGCACAAGTGTGGAAAAAGATAGTAGCAATTGTCCCTTCTCTCCTTCTCTCATTTTTTATATATTATTTTATGGTGGGCTTCTTTGGCCTCTTTAATTTTTTAAAGTCCGGATACTCGTCCCAACTTGTGAGGGAGTCATAGCCTCCATCATCCTTTCCTCTCATGGGACAATTCTCTATTAATGAAAAATCATCACACTTTTATTTACTTATAACTCAAAGAAAAAGAAATTACAACTTGATTCCTATGACAAGATATAACTCTATATGCAATATGAAGTGATGATGCAAGTCACAGAAAAACTACATGGTGGAAGTTGCATGGCAATATATCTCGGAATGGCTATGGAAATGCCATAATAGGTAGGCATGGTGGCTGCTTTGAGGAATAGATGGTGGCTGTTTTGAGGAAGGAGGGTTTGATGTACTGGCGAAAGTTGCGTGGTACTAGAGAGGCTAGCAAAGATGGGAGGGTGAGAGTGCATATAATCCATGGACTCACATTAGTAATAAAGAACTCACATACTTATTGCAAAAGTCTATTAGTTATCAAACAAAGCATTAGACGCATGCTCCTAGGGGAGAGGTTGGTAGGAGTTAACCATCGCATGCTCCCAACCCTCACACAAAGGTCGACAATCATTAGACAAATCATGCTTCGACTTTGTTACATAACGGTTCACCATACATGCATGCTACGGGAATCACAAGCTTTAACACACATATATCTTAAATTTAAAACTACTCACTAGCATGACTCTCATATTACCATCCCTATTATCTCAAAACTATATGCAAGGAATCCAACTTCTCATAGTTGTTCATGCACTTAATATGAAAGTTTTTATTATATCCCTCTTGGATGCCATTATATTAGGACTAAATTCATTACCTAAACAAATTACCATGCTGTTTTAAGAAACTCTCAAAATAATGTAAGTGAGTAACGAGAGTTCAATAATTTCTATAAAATATAACACCACCATGCTCTATAAAGATATAAGTGAAGCACTAGAGCAACATTGCCTAGCTCAAAAGATATAAGTGAAGCACATAGAGTATTCTAACAAATTCACGATTCAACATGTCTCTCTCAAAATATGTGTGCAGCAAGGATTATTGTGGAAAACTAACAAGCAAATACTCATATCATACAAGACGCTCCAAGCAAAACACATATCATGTGGTGAATAACAATATAGCCTCAAGTAAATTTACCGATGGATTGAAGACGAAAGAGGGGATGCCTTCCGGGGGATCCCCAAGCTTAGGATTTTTGGTATCCTTGAATATGACTTGGGGTGCCTTGGGCATCCCCAAGTTTAGGCTCTTGCCACTCTTTACTCCATAGTCCATCAAATCTTCACCCAAAACATGAAAAGTTCACAACAGAAAACTCAACAGAAAACTCATGAGATCCGTTAGTATAAGAGAAATAAATCACCACCTTAGGTACTATTGTGAACTCATTATTCTTTATATTTGTGTAATACCTACTGTATTCTAACTTTTTCATGACTCATACCCCCCGATACGACCCATAGATACATCAAAATAAGCAAACAACACAAGGAAAATAGAATCTGTCAAAAACAGAACAGTCTGTAGCAATATGTAAACTTCGAATACTTATGGAACTCTAAAAATTCTGAAATATTAGTACAACAAGGGAAATTCGTATATAAATCCTATGTAAAAATTTCAGATCAATTTGATGCTCATAAAAATTCATAAAATTGTGTACTGAGCGCAGAAGTTCTTGTTTTTCAGCAAGATCAAATCAACAACTACCATAGATCACCCCAAAGGTTTTACTTGGCTCAAACACTAATTTAAACAAAAAACACAATTACGACAGAAGTAATAATGTGCCAAACACACCAAAACAGAAGCAAAGGGCAAAAAAAAAAATTGGGTTGCCTCCCAACAAGCGCTATTGTTTAACGCCCCTAGCTAGGTATAACGATTTCAATGATGCTCACATAAAAAGTAGTAGTTGAGATATGCAAAAGAGCATCAGGAATAGCATTAAAAACACGTTTAAGTCTAACCCACTTCATATTCATAGGTATTTTGTGAGAAAGCAATTTATGGGAACAAGAATTAACTGGCATAGGAAGGCAAAACAAGCATAACTTCAAAACTTTGAACACATAAAGAGGAAACTTGATATTATTGCAATTCCTACAAGCATATGTTACTCCCTCATAATAAATTTCAATACAATCATGAAGGAATTCAACAATATAACTATCATATAATATTTTCTCTTCGTGATCCACATGCATGCAAAGTTGATACTCTTCCAAAATAGTGGGTTTATCATTAACTAAAGTAATGACCTCTCCAAACCCACTTTTATCAAAAAAATCATAAGACCGAACATTCTCCAAAATAGTGGGATAAATAATTCCTAAAGTTGACACTCTTCCACACCCACTTTTAATACCATATTCATCACGAGTATTAAATAAATTATCAAGATCATAAGAAGCATTATCACCCCAATCATGATCATTGCAATAAGTAGTGGTCATGGCAAACTCATCAATTATAGCATCCCCAAGCTTGTAGTTTTGCATATCATTAACATAATTGACATTAATAAAATTTATAACGATATCATTGCAATCATGATTTTCATTCAAGGAAACATCATGAATCACTTCATCACAATTTTCAGATTCACGAATATCAAGCAAAACTTCATAGATATAATCAAGTACACTCAACTCACTAGAAATTGGTTCATCATAATTTGTTCTTTTGAAAATATTAGCAAGTGGATGAGGATCCATAAAAATAGATTTTTAGCAAGTGAAGATGCAAGCAAATCGAAGGCACATGACAACACAAGCAAACATAGCAACGAAAAGGCGAACGGATAAGGGCGAATAAAAAGGGAAATCTTTTTGGTATTTTTTGAAAATCATTTTAGAAGTGGGGGAGAGGAAAATGAGAGGCAAAGGTCAAACAAAGTAAATGCACGATATGAGTTTGTGATGGGTACTTGGTATCCTTGACTTGCTATGTATCTCCCCGGCAACGGCGACAGAAATCCTTCTTGCTACTTCTCGAGCATGCGTTGGTTTCCCGTGAAGAGGAACGGTTTGATGCAGCAAAGTAGATAAGTATTTCCCTCAATTTTTGAGAACCAAGGTATCAATCTAGTAGGAGATACAAGCGATCCACCAATAGATGTACTTGCACAAAGAATCAAACTCTTGCACCCAACGCTATAAAGGGGTTGTCAATCCCTTCACGGTTACTTGCAAGGATGAGATCTAGTAGTGATAGATATAATAGGATGCTTGAACAGAAAATAAAACTAAAAGTAAAAATAGGGTAGCAAGTATTTTTTGTATTTTTGGTTTTAGATATGAAAGTATAATATGGAAAATAGACCCGGGGGCCATAGGTTTCACTAGATGGCTTCTCTCATGATGGCAAGTATTACGGTGTGTGAACAAATTACTGTCGAGCAATTGATAGAAAAGCGAGTAATTATGAAGATATCCAAGGCATTGATTATGCATATAGGCATCACGTCCGTGACAAGTAGACCGAAATGATTCTGCATCTACTACTATTACTCCACACATCGACCGACTCCTTCCCGCGTCTAGAGTATTAAGTTCATGAAGAACGGAGTAATGCATTAAGTAAGATGACATGATGTAGAGGGATAAACTCAAGAAATATTATGAAAACCCCATCTTTTTACCCTTGATGGCAACAATACAATACGTGCCTTGCTACCCCTACTTTGTCACTAGGTGAAGACACCGCAAGATTGAACCCAAAACTAAGCACTTCTCCCATTGCAAGAATTACCAATCTAGTTGTCCAAACCAAACCAATAACTCAAAGAAACTTGCAAAGATATGACACGTAAGAATTCAGGAAAGACTCAAATAATATTCATGGATAATCTGAACATAAACCCACAATTCATCGGATCTCGACAAACACACCGCAAAAGAGTATTACATTGAATAGATCTCCATGAAGATCATGAAGAACATGGTATTGAGAAGCAAAGAGAGAGAAGAATCCATCTAGCTACTAGCTATGGACCCATAGGTCTGTGGTGAACTACTCACGCATCATTGGAGGGGCAATGGAGTTGATGTAGATGCCCTCCATGATTGAATCCCCCTCTGGCAGATTACCGGAAAAGGCTCCAAGATTGGATCTCTCGGGAACGGAGGCTTCTGGTGTCGGAAAAGTTTTTTCATGAACCTTTTTGATAACGATGGAACATTTGGGAATTCATAGGCCGAAGAGTAGGGTTAGGGGAGTTGCTATGGGCCCACAAGCCTGCCCGGCACGGGGTACCCCCTGACCGCAGCTAGCGAGCTTGTGGCCCCGTGGCAGCTCCTCTGCCCTTGTTCTCAAGTCTCGTGGCTTCCTTTTATTCCAGAAAAAATCATTCTGGAGGTTTTATTCCGTTTAGACTCTGTTTAATATTCCTTATCTTCAAAACTCAAAAACAAGGAAAAAACAAGAACTGGCACTGGGCTCTAGATTAATAGATTAGTCCCAAAAATAATATAAAATAGCATATTAGTGCATATAAAACATCCAATACAGATAATATAATAGCATGGAACAATAAAAAATTATAGATACGTTGGAGACGTATCAGGGTGTCAAGTTCAAGAAGGACCACCTTTGTGGTGCCTGTGAAGCCGGGAAGATGACCAGGGCCAAACACCCCTCGAAGACTATCATTACAACTTCATGTCCCTTCGAGCTGCTACACATGGATTTATTTGGCCCTACTCATTATTCCACTTTCTCTACCACTGCAAATCTATATAGCTTCGTAATTGTTGATGACTATTCTCGATTCACTTGGGTGCATATCATACTTTACAAAACAGAAGTGTAGGATGTCTTCAGGTGTTTCGCCAACAGGTGTATGAACAACTACGACATCAAGATCAAGCATATCAGGAGTGACAATGGGACTGAGTTCAAGAACACTAGTCTTGACATATTGCTTGACCAGCTAGGCATCACTCACGAGTTCTTAGCTCCATACACCCCACAACAAAACGGCGTTGTGGAGCGCAAGAATAGGACTCTCATTGAGATGGCACGCACCATTCTTGATGAATACAAGACACCTAGGAATCTATGGCCTCAAGCCATTTATACTACATGCCACATCATCAACAGAGTATCTTCACAAGTTCTTCAAGAAAACATTTTATGAGCTTCTCACTGGTAAGAAACCCAATGTAAGTTACCTCAAAGTCTTCAGTGCAAGATGTTGGATAAGAGATCCACACCACACTTCTAAATTTGCACCGAAAGCACATGAGGGTTACAAGCTTGGTTACGGAAAGAACTCGCACACCTACAGAGTCTACCACATCCTTCACAATAAGGTTGTTGAAACTGTAGATGTGTGGTTCGATGAAACTAATGGATCACAAAGAGAGCACCTGCCTCCTGTGCTAGATGAATTAGCTTCGGAAGAAGTAATTATACTGATGGGCACTAGAGAAATTGTGCCTGAAGAACCGTGATTGAAGAAGTCATCATTCCACCATCCACTCAGCATGAAGATAATGCTGAACCTAAAGACAATATTGCCGACAAACACAATGCTCAGCAGCCGGAACAAAGTCTTCGCCCTGCTCACCCACACGTGGCAAATGAAGTTCAAATTGAGAGAATGCTTGACAACATTAATGCACCAGGTCCACTTACTCGCTCAAGAGCTACTCAATTAGCTAACTTTTGTGGGCATTTTGCTTGTGTATCTATCACAGAACCCACCAAAGTTGATGAAGATTTCAAGGAATCAGAATGGATTCAAGCCATGCAAGAAGAGCTTCACTAGTTCAAGCTGAACAATGTGTGGGAGCTCATAAAGCATCCTGATCCTAGGAAGCACAATGTCATCGGTACAAAGTGGATCTTCCACAACAAGCAAGACGAGTCTGGTCAAGTCATCAGAAATAAGTCACACCTAGTGGATCAAGGTTACACTCAGGTCGAGGGTATTGATTTCGATGAAAATTTTGCACCTGTAGCTAGACTCGAAGCCATTCGAAATTGCCTGCTTATGCTAACCATCATGATATATGCTTGTATCAAATGGATGTCAAAAGTGCATTCCTCAATGGTAAGATTGAGGAAGAAGTATATGTTGCTCAGCCACCAGGGTTTGAAGATCCAAAGCATCTTGACTATGTCTTCAAGATCAACAAGCCACTCTATGGCCTCAAGCAAGCACCGAGAGCTTGGTATGACACACTCAAGGAATTCCTCATGAAGAAAGGCTTCAAACCTGGTTCAGTCGATCCCACTCTCTTCACTAAATCTTATAAAAGCGAATTGTTTCTATGACAAATATATGTGGACGACATTATCTTCGGTTGTACTAACAACAAATACAGTGATGAGTTTGCTTATATGATGCAAGAGAAGTATCAAATGTTGATGATGAGAGAGCTGAAGTTTTCTTAGGACTTCAAATTCGACAACAACCAAATGGCATCTTCAGGAGAAGTACCTCAAGGACCACCTCAAGAAATTTTGCATGAATGAAGCCAACGGCTTCAAGACGCCAATGCCTACCAACAGACACCTTTGCACTGACTAAAATGGTAAAGATTTTGATCAGAAGGTATATCGCTCCATGATTGGATCTTTGTTGTACTTATGTGCATCTAGGCTAGATATAATGCTTAGAATTTGCATGTGCACCCGATTTCAAGCGGCACCAAAGGAGTCACATCACCTTGCTATGAAGCGAATACTTAGATATCTAGCTCACACCCCAATGCCACGATTGTGGTATCCAGAGGGTTCAAAGTTTGAACTAATGGGCTACCCGGATTTTGACTTCGCTGGCGACAAAGTTGATCGCAAGTCTACATCATGCACTTGTCACTTTCTTGGTGTAAGTGCATCTAGTGCCCCTTAGTGATTTTTGTGTATTGAAAACTTATAGGTTAAGGAAAAAAGTGTTTGTGAGTGTACACAGGATCTATAAGTCGATGAGGAGTTTGATATATTCGGAGATTATCAACCCCTAAAAATATGTCTTCAGCTGAAGACTTTGGTAAAGACTCTGCTGAAGACTTTGGTATTCCCTGAAGACTTTGAAAATGAAGAAGTTGGTGTGACCTTGAAGATATGAACGAGGACTATGAAGCATGAAGACTTTTGTTTTCGTAGCTTCATTTCCTTTCTTTGAGTCATAGGAAACACCGTACTATTAAAGGGGGCCGAGGTAATACTAAGGAAAATTTCCAACTGATGCTCAACTCCAAAAGCCTCAAACTATCCAATCCTTCGAGTGAAGCCTTTGGAAATCTCTTGTAGTTCAATCAAGTTCTTCAGTGACAGAGACAAAGTTCTTCTGGTCTCTGATGAAATTGGTTTGACTGAGGAGTTAGGATTTCGCCAGTGCGAATTGCCTACAAGTGAGGAACATGATAAGCCTGAGGACTTTCATAGTTTGAAATTCTGATCGTTGTTGTGCTTAGCACCAGCTGTCCCCAATCATCTTATCCACATAACGATCATATCATTGGGGGCATTTATGTGTTATCATGTCAGGTTGCACCCTGGCTATAAATAGCCACCCCCACAACCACTAGTTGGTTGGCTGCTCCGAGAGAGAACTGACACTTGTCATTTGAGAGCAACCCACCCTCTCAGGACTTTGAGAGAAAATCATCAGTGAGGAAAAACCCAAATCCAAACCACCAAACCCAAAGTGATTGAGCATCACTGAAGAGATTGTTCCTGTGTGGAACCGACGCTTGTTACCTTTGAAGACTATGTATCTTCCAGACAGTTAGGCGTCATGGTCTAGTGCATCTTGCAGTCAATTGGGGATCACGAAGTGACCTTGGTCTAGAGCATCCAGCAATCAATTGTGGATCGCCGGGTGACCAGTTTGTGAGGGTTTTGGAAGTCTACCTTGAAAACTTACCACAAGTGTTGGGCGAGGACTTTGTGACCTTAGCTCAAGGAGAATACAGTAAGGACTGTGTGTCCTGGGACCGTGTGTCCTCTGGTTTAAATACCAGGCCGCTCCAAACCAGACGTATGACTATCACAGTAGTTGGAACTAGGTCATCAAACCATTGTCTTCATCGAGCTACCTGGTTCTATTTCCTCAACATTTTCATTTCCTCATATACTTGTTGATGAAATTGATCATTACTGTTTGAAGAATTTGACTGAAGACTTCCTCAATTTCCTCACCTCAAATTCTTCAAGTTACCTTGTTCCTCACCTGCTTATCCTGTATCATGCTACCTGTAATCTATGCATGCTTTATTTCATCATCATGACTATGCTACTGTTATGTTTCTAATGCACTTGAGTTCTTATTCCGCTGCTAGTTATTCATCACATTTCAAATTCCTCAAGTGATGAATTTGTAAAAATTGCCTATTCACTCCCCTCTAGTCGATATAACGCACTTTCAATTGGTACCAGAGCAAGGTACTCCCTTGTTTTGTGTGATTTTGGTTTAACCGCCTAGAGTTCTAGTTATGTCGACTGCAGGTATGATCAAGGTTTCCGCAGGATGTCCTACCTTCGATGGGACGGATTACCCCTACTAGAAGAAAAAGATGCACATGCATCTTGAAGCTATTGACAACAATCTCTGGTATGTTGTGGAAAATGGTGTTCCTCGCACTTCTCCGACTGTTACTGTTGCTGATACGAAGAAGTTCAAGCGACTCGACTCTCAAGCAAAGAATATCATCTGTGGCCATCTGAGCAGAGGTCAGTATGGCAGAGTGACTGCTTTGGAGTCTGCTAAGCTTATCTGAGATAGTCTATACAAAGTCAACGAAGGTGTTTCCACTCAATGTGACTCTCGTGTTGATGTTCTTCGCAATCTCTTCAACCGCTTCAAGAGACTCGACAATGAAAATGTTCATCAAACTTTTGATCGTCTCACTGATATCTCCAACGAGCTTCAAGCACTGGGTGCCACTTGTTGGAAATATGCCCTAGAGGCAATAATAAAATGGTTATTATTGTATTTCCTTGTTCATGATAATTGTCTATTGTTCATGCTATAATTGTATTAATCGGAAACCGTAATGCATGTGTGAATACATAGACCACAACATGTCCCTAGTGGGCCTCTAGTTGGCTAGCTCGTTGATCAATAGATGGTCATGGTTTCATGACCATGAACATTGGATGTCATTGATAACGGGATCACATCATTGGGAGAATGATGTGATGGACAAGACCCAATCCTAATCAAAACACAAGATCGTGTAGTTCGTCTGCTAAAGCTTTTCTAATATCAAGTATCGTTTCCTTAGACCATGAGATTGTGCAACTCCCGGATACCTTAGGAATACTTTGGGTGTGAAAAACATCACAACGTAATTGGGTGGCTATAAAGGTATGCTACGAGTATCCGCAAAAGAATCTGTTGGGTTGCCACGAATCGAGACTGGGATTTGTCACTCCATATGACAGAGAGGTATCTCTGGGCCCACTCAGTAAGACATCATCATAATGATCTCAATGTGACTAAGAAGTTAGCCACGGGATGATGTGTTGCGAAACGAGTAAAGAGACTTGTCGGTGACGAGATTGAACAAGGTATAGGGATACCGACGATCGAATCTCGAGCAAGTGTCATACCGATAGACAAAGGGAATTGTATACGGGGTTGATTGAATCCCCGACATCATGGTTCATATGATGAAATCATCGTGGAGCATGTGGGATCCAACATGGGTATCCAGATCCCGCTATTGGTTATTGACCGGAGAGGTGTCTCGGTCATGTCTACGTGCCTCCCGAACCCGTAGGGTCTACACACTTAAGGTTCGATGACGCTAGGGTTATAGGGAAATAGTGTACGTGGTTACCAAAGGTTGTTCGGAGTCCCAGATGAGATCCCAGACGTCACGAGGAGCTCCAGAATGGTTCGTAGGTAAAGATTCATATATAGGAAGTGAGGTTTTGGTCACCGGAGGTGTTTCGGGGATTATCGATAACGTATCGGGACCATCGGAATGGTTCCGGGGGTCCACAAAGTGGGGCCACCAGCACCAGAGGGCTGCATGGGCTGCAAGTGGGAGGGAACCAACCCCAAGGTGGGCTGGTGCACCCCCACAAGGGCCCAAGGCGCAGCTGAAGGTGGGAGGGGGGCAAACCCTAGGGCAGATGGGCCCTAAGGCCCACCCTAGGGCAGCCGCACCCCTCTCCCTCTGTGGCCGCCGGCCAGATGGGATCTGGGGGCTGCCACACCACTCTAGGGTGGGAACCCTAGGGAGCATCCCTCCCTCTTCCTCCTCCTATAAATATAGGAGCCCTTGGGGATGCCGAACACACGCATCTCTCTCTCTTCCACGGCGCAACCCTACTCCTCCCTCTCCTCGTCCTTTGTAGTGCTTAGCGAAGCTCTGCCGGAGAACCACGTAGCTCCACCGTCACCACGCCATCGTGCTACCGGATATCTCCCTCAACCTCTCCTTCCTCCTTGCTGGATCAAGGCGTAGGAGACGTCACCGGGATGCACGTGTGTTGAACGCGGAGGCGCCGTTGTTTGGCGGTTAGATCGGATTCCACCGCGATCTGAATCACTGCGAGTACGACTCCACCAACCGCGTTCTAGTAATGCATCCGCTTTGCGATCTTCAAAGGTATGAAGATGCACTCTCCCCTTACTCGTTGCTGGTTTCTCCATAGATAGATCTTGGTGATCGTAGGAATTTTTTTGATTTACTACTACGTCTCCCAACAGTGGCATCATGAGCTAGGTCTATGCGTAGAATCTATGCACGAATAGAACACAAGTTGTTGTGGGTGTCTATCTTGTTAATTTGCCTGCTGTTACTAGTCTTATCTTGATTCGACGGTATTGTGGGATGAAGCAGCCCAGACCAACTTTACACGTACGCTTACGTGAGACCGGTTCCACCGCCTGACATGCACTTGTTGCATAAGGTGGCTAGCGGGTGTCAGTCTCTCCCACCTTAGTCGGATTGGATTCGATGAAAAGGGTCCTTATGAAGGGTAAATAGCAATTGGCATATCACGTTGTGGTTTTGGCGTAGGTAAGAAATGTTCTTGCTAGAAACCTATAGCAGCCACGTAAAAACTTGCAACTACAAATTAGAGGACGTCTAACTTGTTTTTGCAGCATATGCCTTGTGATGTGATATGGCCAAAGGATGTGATGTGATGCATTGTGATGTATGAGATTGATCATGTTCTTGTAATAGGATTCACGACTTGCATGTCGATGAGTATGACAACCAGCAGGAGCCATAGGAGTTGTCTTAATTTATTGTATGACCTGTGTGTCAATCATAAACGCCATGTAATTACTTTACTTTATTGCTAATCGTTAGCCATAGTAGTAGAAGTAATAGTTGGTGAGACAACTTCATGAAGACACGATAATGGAGATCATGGTGTCGTGCCGGTGACAGTGATGATCATGGTGCCCCGAAGATGGAGATCAAAGGAGCAAGATGATATTGGGGCCATATCATGTCACTATATTGATTGCACGTGATGTTTATCAGGTTTACATCTTATTTGCTTAGAACGACGGTAGTAAATAAGATGATCTCTCACTAAAATTTCAAGAAATGTGTTCACCCTAACTGTGCACCATTGCTAAGGATCGTTGTTCCGAAGCACCACGTGATGATCGGGTGTGATAGGTTCTAACGTTCGCATACAATGGGTGTAAGCCAGATTTACACACGCAATACATTTAGGTTGACTTGACGAGCCTAGCATGTACAGACATGGCCTTGGAATACGGAAGACCGAAAGGTCGAACATGAGTCGTATAGAAGATACGATCAACATGGAGATGTTCACCATGGATGACTAGTCCGTCTCACGTGATGATCGGACACGGGCTAGTCGACGTGGATCATGTGTCACTTGGATGACTAGAGAGATGTCTATCTAAGTGGGAGTTCATTAAATAATTTGATTATGTGAACTTAATTATCATGAACTTAGTCTAAAATTGTCTTTACAATCTATATTGTAGATCCAATGGCCAACGCTAATTTCACCCTCAACTTCAACGCTTTCCTAGAGAAAACCAAACTGAAAGACGATGGAAGCAACTATGCGGACTGGGTCCATAGCTTGAGGATCATCCTCATAGCTTCCAAGTGATTGTATGTCCTTGATGCACCGCTAGGTGACCCACCCATTTTCCCAGTGGACCAAGACATTACGAACGCTTGGCAGTCATGCTGTGATGATTACTCCCTGGTTTAGTGCGGCATGCTTTACAGTTTAGAGCCGGGGCTCCAAAAGCATTTTGAGCAACACGAAGCATATGAGATGTTCCAAGAGCTGAAACTGGTTTTCCAAGCTCATGCCTGGGTCGAGAGATATGATGTCTCCGACAGTTCTTCGGTTGTAAGATGGAGGATAATAGTTCTGTCAGTGAGCACATACTCAAAATGTTTGGATTGCACAACCGCTTGACTCAGCTGGGAGTTAATCTTCCGGATGACTCGGTTATTGACAGAATCCTCCAGTCGCTCCCACATAGCTACAAGAGCTTTGTGATGAACTACAACATGCAGGGGATGGAGAAGTCCATTCCTGAGTTGTACTCGATGCTGAAATCAGTGGAGGTCGAGATCAAAAAGGAGCATCAAGTGTTGATGGTCAATAAGACCACTAGTTTCAAGAAAGGCAAGGGTAAGAAGAACTTCAAGAAGGACAGCAAAGCAGTTATCACGCCCGATAAGCAAGTTGCCGGGAAGAAGAACAAGAATGGACCCAAGCCTGAGACTGAGTGCTTTTATTGAAAGGGTACCGATCACTAGAAGCGGAACTGCCCCAAGTACTTAGCGGATAAGAAGGCCGACAACGTTAAATGTATATGTGATATACTTGTTACTGATGTGTACCTTACCAACGCTCGTAGTAGCTCCTGGGTATTTGATACCGGTGCAGTTGCTCACATTTGTAACTCCAAGCAGGAGTTGCGGAATAAGTGAATACTAGCAAAGGACGAGGTGACGATGCGTGTCGGGAATGGTTCCAAGGTCGATGTGATCGCCGTCGGCACGCTACCTCTACATCTACCTTCGGGATTAGTTTTAAACCTCAATAATTGTTATTTAGTACCATCTTTGAGCATGAACATTGTATCTGGATCTCTCTTGATGCGAGATGGCTACTCATTTAAATCTAAGAATAATGGTTGCTCTATTTATATGAGAGAAATGTTTTATGGTCATGCCCCGCTGGTCAATGATTTATTTTTGATGAATCTCGAACGTGATGTTACACATATCCATAGTGTGAGCACCGAAAGATGTAAGGTTGATAACGATAGTCCCACTTACATGTGGCACTGCCGCCTTGGTCATATTGGTGTTAAACGCATGAAGAAGCTCCATGCTGATGGACTTTTGGTGTCTCTTGATTTCGAATCATTTGACACGTGCGAACCATGCCTCATGGGCAAGATGACCAAGACTCCGTTCTCTAGAACAATGGAGCGAGCAACTGACTTGTTGGAGATAATACATACCGATGTATGTGTTCCAATGAGCGTCAAGGCTTGCGGTGGCTACCGTTATGTTCTCACCCTCACTGATGACTGGAGCAGATATGGGTATGTCTACTTAATGAAACACAAGTCTGAAACCTTTGAAAGGTTCAAGGATTTCAGAGTGAGGTAGAGAATCAACGTGACACGAAAATAAAGTGCCTACGATATGATCGTGGCGGAGAATATTTGAGTCACGAGTTTGGCACGCACCTAAGGAAATGTGGAATTGTTTCACAACTCACACTGCCTGGCACACCTCAGCGAAATGGTGTGTCTGAACGTCGTAATCACACTCTATTGGATATGGTGTGATCTATGATGTCTCTTACCAACTTACCGCTATCATTTTGGGGATATGCATTAGAGACTGCCGCATTCACTTTAAATAGGGCACCGTCTAAATCCGTTGAGATGACACCGTATGAATTATGGTTTGGAAAGAAACCTAAGCTATCATTTATAAAAGTTTGGGGATGCAATGCTTATGTGAAGAAACTTCAACCTGAGAAGCTCGAACCCAAAGCGGAAAAGTGCGTCTTCATAGGATACCCCAAAGAAACTATTGGGTATACCTTCTACCTCAGATCCGAAGGCAAAGTCTTTGTTGCCAAGAATGAATCCTTTCTTGAGAAAGAGTTTCTCTCGAAAGAAGTAAGTGGGAGGAAAATAGAACTTGATGAGGTAATTGTACCTCCACTCGAACCGGAGAGTAGCGCATCACAGGAAGTTGTTTCTGTGGAGCCTACACCGGCTGGAGAGGAAGTTAATGATGATGATCATGAAACTTCAGATCAAGTTACTCTTGAACGTCGAAGGTCGACAAGGGCGCGTTCCGCACCAGAGTGGTACGACAACCCTATCCTGGAGAGCATGTTGTTGGACAACGGTGAACCTTCGAACTATGAAGAAGCGATGGTGGGCCCGGATTCGAACAAATGGCTTGAAGCAATGAAATCCGAGATAGGATCCATGTATGAGAACAAAGTATGGACTTTGGTGGACTTGCCTCATGATAAGCGAGCCATAGAAAATAAATGGATCTTTAAGAAGAAGACTGACGCGGATGGTAATGTGACCGTTTATAAGGCTCGGCTTTTCGCTAAGGGTTATCGACAAGTTCAAGGAGATGACTACGATGAGACTTTATCACCCGTAGCGATGCTGAAGTCTGTCCAAATCATGTTAGCAATTGCCGCATTTTATGATTATGAGATCTGGCAAATGGACGGCAAAATGGCATTCCTTAATGGTTTCCTTAAGGAAGAACTGTATATGATGCAGCCGGAAGGTTTTGTCGATCCTAAAGATGCTAACAAGGTATGCAAGCTCCAGCGCTCCATATATGGGCTGGTGCAAGCATCTCGGAGTTGGAACATTCGCTTTAATGAGGTGATTAAAGCGTTTGGATTTATACAGGTTTATGGAGAACCCTGTATTTACAAGAAAGTGAGTGGGAGCTCTGTAGCATTCCTCATAGTATATGTGGATGACATATTGTTGATGGGAAATGATATAGAAATCTTGGAAAGTGTAAACGCCTACTTGAATAAATGTTTTTCAATGAGGGACCTTGGAGAAGTTGCTTACATATTAGGCATCAAGATCTATAGAGATAGATCGAGACGCCTCATAGGTCTTTCACAAAGCACATACCTTGACAAGATATTGAAGAAGTTAAATATGGATTAGTCCAAGAAGGGGTTCTTGCCTGTGTTACAGTGTGTGAGATTGAGTACGACTCAATGCCCGACCACGGCAAAGGATATAGAAGAGATGAGTGTCATCCCGTATGCTTCAGCCATAAGCTCTATTATGTATGCCATGTTGTGTACCAGACCTTTTGTGAACCTTGCCATAAGTTTGGTAGGGAGGTACCAAAGTGATCCTGGAGCGGAACACTAGACAACGGTCAAGAATATCCTAAAGTACCTGAAAAGGACAAAGGATATGTTTCTCGTATATGGAGGTGCCGAAGAGCTCGTCATAAAGGGTTACATCGATGCTAGCTTCGGCATAGATCCGGATGACTCCAAGTCACAAACCGGATATGTGTATATTTTAAACAGAGGGACAGTTAGCTAGTGCAGCAGCAAGCAAAGTGTCGTGGCAGCATCTACATGTGAAGCGGAGTATATAGCTGCTTCAGAAGCAGCAAAGGAAGGAGTCTGGATGAAGGAGTTCATCACCGACCTAGGAGTAATTCCCAATGCGTTGGGCCCGATGACTCTATTCTATGACAGCACTGGAGCTATTGCCCTTGCCAAGGAGCCCAGGTTTCACAAGAAGACAAGACACATCAAGCGCCGCTTCAACTCCATCCATGATTACATTCAAGAGGGAGATATAGATATTTGTAAAGTACATACGGATTTGAATGTCGCAGATCCGTTGACTAAACCTCTCTCACGAGCGAAACATGATCAACACCAAAACTCTATGGGTGTTCGATTCATCACAATGTAACTAGATTATTGACTCTAGTGCAAGTGGGAGACTGTTGGAAATATGCCCTAGAGGCAATAATAAAGTGGTTATTATTGTATTTCCTTGTTCATGATAATTGTCTATTGTTCATGCTATAATTGTATTAACCGGAAACCGTAATTGATGTGTGAATACATAGACCACAACATGTCCCTAGTGAGCCTCTAGTTGGCTAGCTCGTTGATCAATAGATGGTCACGGTTTCATGACCATGGACATTGGATGTCCTTGATAACGGGATCACATCGTTGGGAGAATGATGTGATGGACAAGACCCAATCCTAAGCATAGCACAAGATCGTGTAGTTCGTCTGCTAAAGCTTTTCTAATGTCAAGTATCGTTTCCTTAGACCATGAGATTGTGCAACTCCCAGATACAGTAGGAATACTTTGGGTGTGCCAAACATCACAACGTAACTTGGTGGCTATAAAGGTATGCTACGGGTATCCCCGAAAGTATCTGTTGGGTTGGCACACATCGAGATTGGGATTTGTCACTCCGTATGACGGAGAGGTATCTCTGGGACCACTCCGTAAGACATCATTATAATGAGCTCAATGTGACTAAGGAGTTAGCCACGAGATGATGTGTTATGGAACGAGTAAATAGACTTGTCGGTAACGAGATTGAACAAGGTCTAGGGATACCGACGATCGAATCTCGGGCAAGTGTCATACCGATAGACAAAGGGAATTGTATACATGATTGATTGAATCCCCGACATCGTGGTTCATCCGATGATATCATCGTGGAGCATGTGGGAGACAACATGGGTATCCAGATCCCGCTGTTGGTTATTGACTGGAGAGGTGTCTCGGTCATGTCTATGTGCCTCCCGAACTCGTAGGGTCTACACACTTAAGGTTCGATGATGCCATGGTTATAGGGAAATAGTGTAGGTGGTTACCAAAGGTTGTTCGAAGTCCCGGATGAGATCTCTGATGTCACGAGGAGCTCCATAATGGTCCGGAGGTAAAGATTCATATATAGGAAGTGAGGTTATGGTCACCGGAAGTGTTTCGGGGATTACCGATAACGTACCGAGACCACCGGAAGGGTTCTGGGGGTCCACCAGTGGGGCCACCAGCACCAGAGGGCTGCATGGGCCGCAAGTGGGAGGGAACCAGCCCCTACGTGGGATGGTGCGCCCCCCACAAGGTCCCAAGGCGCAGCTGAAGGTGGGAGGGGGGAAAACCCTAGGGCAGATGGGCCCTAAGGCCCACCCTAGGGCAGTCGCACCCCTCTCCCTCTGTGGCCACCGGCCAGATGGGTTCTGGGGGCTGCCGCACCACCCTAGGGTGGGAACCCTAGGGTGCAGCCCTCCCTCCCTCCTCCTCCTATAAATAGAGGAGCCCTTGGAGCTGCTGGACACACGCATCTCTCTCTCCCACGGCGCAACCCTACTCCTCCCTCTCCTCATCCTCAGTAGTGCTTAGCGAAGCTCTGCCAGAGAACCACACAGCTCCACCATCACCACGCCATCGTGCCGCCTCCTTGCTGGATCAAGGCGTAGGAGACATAACCGGGCTTGAACGTGGAGGTGCCGTTGTTCGGCGCTTAGATCGGATTCCACCGCGATCTGAATCGCTGCGAGTACGACTCCACCAACCGCGTTCTAGTAATGCATCTGCTTTGCGATCTTCAAAGGTATGAAGATGCACTCTCCCCTTACTCGTTGTTGGTTTCTCCATAGGTAGATCTTGGTGATCTTAGGAATTTTTTGATTTACTACTACGTCTCCCAACACCACGGACATCACCGACCATGAAGTGGTGAAGAAACTGCTAAGATATCTTGATTCCTCATTCGATACACTGGCTTTGATGATTCAAGAGCGTGGAGACCACAGGTCACTTGATCCTGCTGATATTCTTGAGAGACTCAATACTCATGAATTCCAATAAGCTGAGAAGAGAGACCTCTACGGGCCAAGCTATGGAAGATCTCGTGCTTTGAATGCAAAAGCAATTTCCTCATCCGAAGGTGAAGATTCTGATAGTAGCCTTGGTGATCCCGAAGAACTGAGTCAGGAGTTGGCAATGCTTGTGAGGAAATTCCAGAAATTCTCAAGGAGAGGTGGATTTGGAAAGTCATCAAAAAGTGGTTTGAGGAAGTCAGACTCCTCAGGTGACTACAAGAAGAGAACTTGTCACAAATGCAAGAAATCAGGTCACTTCATCTCTGACTGTCCTCTCTGGGAAAAGAATCAAAGAAGAAGAAGTAGAAGTACAAGGACGATAGTTCAGATGACTCGAAGAAAAATAAGAAGTTTTCAAAGTCCTCATCTGCAGATTCCTCATCTTCAAAGTCCTCAACGTACAAGAAGAATGGTTACATAAAGGCTCGGGCTTTCATTGGCAAGGAAATGGACTCAGAAGAAGAATCTGAAGAATATGAAGAAGATGAAGAACCTGAGGTGGAATCGGAATCTGGTGTTGCTAGCCTTGCTCTCGCCATTGCTTTCGTCAGCAAGTCCATCTTCAACGATGAAGAAAATGACTACTCCAACGACTCTGATGTCAACAATGATGATTATGCTCCCACCTATTGCTTCATGGCTAAAGGTTCCAAGGTAGATAAGCATCACTCCTCCTCTGAATCAAGTGATGGTGAATCTGTTGAATATGTGAAACCTAGCTATGCCAAACTTGCTAATATTGCCACTAGGCAACAAAGTTCACTTGAAAAGCTTCAAAAACCGTTAGACAAAAGCGATGATATGTTGAATGAGGAAGTGGATCGGACTCAAACTCTATCTGACAATCTCAAAAGTCTTCAGACAAAGTATGGTAACCTTTAGAGTCATCATAATGATCTCTTAGCCGATCATGAGAAGCTTTCTTATGAATTTCTTCAATGAAAGCAAGATCTTGAGAAACTAAGAGTGTCTCATGAGGATCTCCAAAGGGAAAACGATTCCTTACTAGCTCAACAGACCAGTACCGCTCAGGAAGAATTTGTTCCACCTTGTTTGAAATGCATTGAAGGTGAAACTGCTAACTCTTCACCTGAATGTTCAAATGCTTCTATTGCTGCAAATTCTTCAACTATTCTCGTGGTCAAAAATTCCTCATATGAGGATACCACAAGTATCACTGACGAAAATGTAGGGTTGAAGGAATTGTGTGTGACAGGCATGTACAAAAGTCTCAAAGGGCATCAAACCCTTTGCGATGTCCTCAAAAAGCAGATTCTAAACAGGAACCCTAGAAAAGATGGTATTACCTTTGAGAGGAAACTCAATGCTGATGGATCCTACTGGACACCTGAGCAGTACCCCAAAACCTCATGGGTTGCTACGAAAGGACCTCATGTAGATCCATCCACTTTATATGGCTTTACTTGTGAAACTTCATATTCCTCCGATGAGTCACTTGACTCCAACTACAAATTCTTCAAAAATTAGAAAGGTGAAGTATTTGCCAGATTTTTTGGAACTAACTGCAGGAACTGTTCACCTATGAAGAAAACCTGGGTTCCCAAGAGCTGCTTACAAAATCTTCAAGTGAATGTCCTCACGACACCACTCATGAAGAACAGGAACCCCAGACCAAATTCTTCATATGGACCAAATTCCTCAAATGGTCAAAAATATCATTCTCCTGCTAATGCATCTGGTTCGCACAGAAAATCTAAGAGTTATGAATATGTGCATTATTCTTCAAATCACTATGTTCATAAGTCCTCGAAGAATTTCTCTGCTTATTCATATGAGTATTCTAACCCTCGTCCTATGAAACAAAGTGCACTTGCTTCAATGCCTCCGTTCTCATATGGTGCTTGCAGAATGATGAACTCTTTACCACCCCTCCAGATGTGGGTGGTGAAGAAACCGAACTAATCTCTTATGCAAGGCCAAGTCTCCAGATGAACTTTAACGTCTAATGAATTTGCTGGAGACCAGAGGAAATGCTTGAAAGGACGCAAGCTAATCATGTAGAAATGAATTCCTCATTTCTCACGTCCTCACACTGCTTTAGTTACCATATTGTGTGATGAAATTGTGCCTGATCAATTTGACATATTATTCGCTCTGAAGCATATGAGTTCGTAATTTGTACTAATTCATCTGTAGGATGAACCTCTAAAAGCTACTGAGTAAGTCCTCGACTATGGATGCACAAACCACATGACTAGTGACAAGAATCTACTGATGAATTTGCCACTTGCCCCATCCCATATGAAGCATATCACCTACGCTGACAAAGGAAAAAAGCAAGGTATTGGGTCTAGGTAAGGTTGCAATCTCAAAGGACCGACACATGGATAAGGCGATGCTTGTCGAATCCCTCGGGTTCAACCTTATGTCTATCTCAATGCTTTGTGATCTTGATATGGTTCTCGTCTTTGGAAAATATCATTGTGTTGTCATCATGGAATCTGACAATTCCAAAGTCTTCAAAGGCTTTAGGAGAGGAGACTTATATATTGTTGATTTCTCTACAGGTCCTCAGTCTGCCACGTGCCTCCTTGAAAAGTCCTCAGAAGGCTGGATGTGCCATCGATGACTTGGACATGCTGGTATGAGGAACTTGCACACGCTCGTGAAGAAAAAGCATGTCATTGTCATTGAAGGTGTCAAATTCCTCAAGGATCACCTCTGTGGTGCATGTGAGTCTAGGAAGATGACCAGATCCAAGCATCCCTTGAAGACAATGATGACCACGACTCGACCCTTTGAATTGCTTCACATGGACCTCTTCGGCCCCACTCACTATTCCACACTAACAAATTCTTCATGTTTGTATGGCTTTGTCTTGGTTTATGATTACTCTCGTTACACTTTGGTGCATATTATTCTGTACATGTCTGAAGTGCAGGATGTCTTCACACGATTTGCTTCAAGGGCCTCAACAAACTTCGCCGTCAAGATCAAGAATATCAGGAGTGATAATGGGACTGAGTTCAAGAACACCAATCTTTATGAATATTTTGATTAACTTGGTATTACTCATGAGCTACCTGCCCCATATACTCCTCAGCAGAACGGCGTTGTGGAGCACAAGAACAAGACTCTTGTTGAGATAGCTCGCACCATGCTTGATGAATACAAGACTCCTCGTCGCTTCTGGTCTTAGGCAATTGATATAGCATGCCACATAATCAACATGGTATATCTTCACAAATTCTTCAAGAAAACTTCATATGAACTCATGACTGGCAAGAAACCCAACGTAAGTTATCTCAAAGTCTTCGGTGCAAAATGCTGGATTAGAGATCTTCACCATAGTTCTAAATTTGCACCGAAAGCACATGAAGGTTTAATGCTTGGTTACGGAAAGGACTCGCACACCTACAGGGTCTTCAACACCTACCACCATAAGGTTGTTGGAACTATAGATGTGCGATTTGATGAAACTAACGGCTCGCAAAGAGAGCACGTGCCTTCTGTGCTAGATGAACAGCCTCCTGAGGAATCCATCAAGCTGAAGGCTACTGAAGATGTCATACCCACCGAGGAAGTCATTCCAATGAATGAAGATATTCATGCTGATACACCTGAAGAAAATGGTGCTGAAGAAAATCCTCAGCCACGTCAACCTGCTCATCCAAGAGTTGCAGATGAAGTGCAGATTGACAAAATCATCGACGACATCAATGCACCAGGTCCCCTCACTCGCTCAAGAGCTTCACATTTGACTAAATTTTGTGGGCACTTTGCTTTTGCCTCTATCATAGAGACCACCAAAGTTGATGAAGCATTCAAGGAGCCTGAGTGGATTCAAGCTATGCAAGAGGAATTGCATCAATTCAAGCTCAACAACGTGTGGGAACTTGTCAAGCGGCCAGATCCTCGCAAGCACAACATCATAGGTACCAAGTGGATCTACCGCAACAAGGAAGATGAAAATGGCCTTGTGGTAAGGAATAAGGCTCGTCTTGTAGCTCAAGGCTACACACAGGTTGCAAGAATTGACTTTGATAAAACTTCTGCACATGTTGCTAGACTTGAAGCTATTCGCATATTGCTTGCTTATGCTAACCATCATGATATCATCTTATATCAAATGGATGTGAAAAGTGCATTCCTCAATGGTAAGCTTGAGGAAGAAGTACATGTTGCTCAACCCCCAGGTTTTGAAGACCCTAAGCATCCCGACAAAGTCTTCAGACTCAACAAGGCCCTCTATGGCCTCAAGCAGGCCCCTCGGGCGTGGTACGACACTCTAAAGGAATTCCTCATGAAGAAAGGCTTCAAACCCGATTCACTCGACCCAACTCTTTCCACTAAATCCTATGAAAATAAACTGATCATATGCCAAATATATGTAGACGATATTATCTTTGGCTGTACTGACAAATGTTACAGTGATGAATTTGCCTATATGATGAGTGAAGAATATCAAATGTCTATGATGGGAGAGTTGAAATTATTCTTAGGTCTTCAAATTCATGAGCAAGACAATGGCATCTTCATCTCTCAAGAGAAATACCTCAAGGATGTTCTAGGGAAATTTGTATCTACGTGCATCTAGGCCTAATATTATGCTGAGTGTTTTCATGTGTGCCCGATTCCAAGCAACACCGAAGGAATCACACCATAAGGCTGTGAAACATATTCTTCGATACTTAGCTCACACACCAACGCATGGATTATGGTATCCCAAGAGCTTAAATCTTCACCTCGTCGGATACTCAGATGCTGACTATGCTGAAGATCATGTGGATCGCAAGTCAACCTCAGGCACATGTCATTTCATCGGACGATCCTTAGTCTGTTGGTCCTCAAAGAAGCCGAAGTACATGTCACTATGTACTGCTGAAGCTGAGTACATTGCTGCTGGTTCATGTTGCGCTCAGTTGCTGTGGATGAAGCAAACCCTCAAGGACTATGGCATCAAGGTGAAGAATGTGCCTCTCTACCGCGGCAACGAGAGTGCTATCAAGATTGCTTACAACCCAGTTCAACATTCCAAGACCAAGCACATCCAGATTCGTCATCATTTTCTTCGAGATCATGTACTCAAGGGCGACATCTCCATCGACCACATCGCCACTAAAGAACAATTGGCTAATATCTTCACAAAGCCCTTGGATGAAA
Organism: Hordeum marinum; assembly: GCA_022496015.1. Classification (NCBI taxonomy): domain Eukaryota; kingdom Viridiplantae; phylum Streptophyta; class Magnoliopsida; order Poales; family Poaceae; genus Hordeum; species Hordeum marinum. The sequence continues at coordinate 209,261,994 of CM039672.1, read as the reverse complement.
AGTGATTTTGCAAGTTGTGGTGTGAGCTAAATATCTTTGAATCTTCGAATGTTCTTTGAAAAGACACACATTCTAACACTTATGCAAAATTGATGACATAGATGTGAAACACACGCAGTAACGTTTTTCTTCAATCAATGAAGAATAACCCTCTAAGTATGAATAAATTAATGAAGAATTTGATTCTCAGAACCCTACGACAATTGTACACGGTGTCTGAAATCATCATTCTTATATGATGGGTCATGCAACCAACCATAGTCGAAATTCTTCAAAGTTGAGTTTTTTTTCATGTTGCAAATTCTTAAATTTTTCAAATTCCTCAAGTTTGCAAATTCCTCAAGTTTGCAAATTCTTCAAAACTATGAAACTGATGTTCTTCATTGACTATATGTATATATGAGTTTTCAATGTCCTCAACAACATTCACTTATTGCTAATTCTTCAAGTTGAGTTTCATCTAAGTGAATGTGATCAGACTCGTTCCCCTTTATGCTAAACTCAACCCAGTCTGTTAACAAATTCTTCATATGCGTTCTACCTTGAAACTCATTCAAAGTCTTCACTGTGTCCTTGACAGATGAAGAATTTGTGAATGGAAACTTTAAAATTTTCACTATCTAAATTTTCGGCGCTTCTTGCTCAAACCATTCCGATTCCCACGACTGGATAACCCACGATCCCCCACAATCTCCACTACTCAGAATGTGGGTGACACATGTCGTGTGGAGAGCAAGGGTCAAGAGGAATCTGGTCCAAAATCTTCGGGTAGATTGGTTTTCACCTCTGCTATAAATACCCCTTCCCTTTCAATGTGCTCGGTTACTCCTCACTCCCCCTCTCTCCCGAGCTCAATCCTAGCGCTGCCACTAAAATCATCGCCGCCGGTGTGGAAGAGCTTCACTGCCTCGACTTTGCCGTCGTTGTACTCACATCGGCCGTGGAAATCTTCACTCCACCATTGCTGTAGTTGTCTACCTCTGCCAAGCTAGGGCATGGGGGATCTAGACGGACAAACTTCCTCGATTTCCTCTCACTGTTTGTCGTGTTCTTCATCAGGGTAAATAAGAACTAATTTTACTACCCTTGTTTGATCTTCTAGTTTTCCACAATTTCCTCAAAGGTGTTTATTCTTTAAGAATCATATTCCAAAGCACCTTACATGTTCATACCCTTGATGTTTTTCCTAAGTTATGATTTTCTTCAAGATTCCTCAATTGTGTGGATCCTCCAAATTTGCACAACTCTGGAACCTAAGACAAGAACACTTAGTGAAATTCCTCAAGACATCTACGGTCAAAATTCCTCAACTTGATGTATTTTGAAAATTTTGGAGAACGCATATGACCTCTTCAAATTCCTCGCACCTATACTCTATTCATAGGTACAAAATGTCTGCTGATGAATCACTAGGTTCTCATCAACTTAAATCATTTGCAGTGTTCCTTGAAGAAAAATTGTGTACATCTTCAGAATCTTCAAGAGTTCAAAGTCATCAGCCGAAGAAAATGACTGATGAGAAAAGGCCACAGAAAGGTGGAAAGAAACCTGAAGTGCAAACTCCGTTTGAGATACCTGATGAACTGTATGAGAGATATTGCACGCCAGATGAAGAAACTCATGGCAAGGAAACTACAAAGCAGCGAAAGATTCGTATACAAAAAATTGAGAGGAGATGGGCACGGGAATGGAAAGAATATCGCTATGTTACTCCAAAGTACATGAAGAAATTCGTTGTTAAACCCCCATGCAACAGGCCACAATTGGCTCCAAACCAAACTTCTAATCCCACTAGCCTCAAAATCGGTGATAACTTTCCTCAAGAATGGGAAAGAAAGCAAGCCAAGCTGGCAAAGAAGGCAAAAGAGGTTGTGAAGAAATTCAATGAAGACTCTGCTGCTGGTGCCACTACCGGAGCTTCTGCCAGTGCTCCAAAGAAAACTATTGTGAGGAAGACTGCTGTGAAGTCAAAGTCCTCAACTTTAAAATCCTCACAGCAAATTCCTCAAGCAAAGTCTTCAAAGGCCTCTGCAATGCCTTTTGTGGCTGCACAATCTTCAGCTGCTGCCTCAAAATCCTCAACACTAGTGCACCTTGCAACATGTCAGAGGACCGAGGGCTTCTCAATTGCTTCAGGTTTTTTTGCAAGTTCCTCTGCCCAAGCACAGTCCTCAACCAGTCCTTAACTGATGAAGATGAAAGCTCTGCTGGACGAGGCATTCGATCAAGTCCTTAACCAAAGAAGGTGGTGTTCAAAATACCATCAGAGTCTTCAGATAAAGCTGATGATGAGGAACTGGCTGCAATCATCAGAAACAAGCAAGCACGAGTGGATCAAGCAAAGGGCACTAAGATTCCTTTGTGGTTGGATCCAAAAATGGTGCTGGACTTCATTGATATATGGCACAAGGATCCCAACACCCCAATTGATGATTTGAAGTTGCCTCCTAGTCCAGATCATGTCCTCGCTGCCTTCATCGCTGAAGAAAAGTGGAAATATGAGAAGGCCAAATATACCAAGAAAGCTCAGTACAAGAAAGAGCATTTCTTGAAGAACAATGTTCTAAAGCTTTCTCCTGAGGAACTCGTGAAGATGCAGTCTGAGATCAAAGACCTCGGTGAAAACTTCAACATATACTATGCTGATTGGCAAGGCACAAAAGTTCGTTTTGTCAATGTGGCTGATAAAGCCATCAAGTACCACAACAAAAGGGTCGCAGCTCGATCGCAACCTCAAATTCCTCAAGGTGAAGAATCTGCTCAGCCTGCTGAATAAACTACTCCCGCAGGTAAAGAAATTCAGACTGCTGAAGAACCTGTCAGGGCAACCTCCACTGTTGCGCCTGAAGAAATTGCCAGGACAGCTGAAACTTTCGCTGTGACTAATGAAATTGAGACCACAAGGGCGACTGCATCAGTTGTGCCTGAAGAAAATGCTCCTCCTTCACCCTCTACAAAAACAGCAAAATCCTCAAGGGTGAAGTATAGCAACCTTCCTTCGGCATCAGAAGTGAAGAAAACTAAGGCTACGGAGAAAAAGGCACTGAAGAGAAAGGCATCAACAACAGATTCCTCAGCAGTGAAGAAATTGAAGTCACTGCCAAGTACTTCAACTGAGTCGTTTGATGCAACTCCTATCAGCTCCGTGCAAGTCTATGAAATAGTACCATTTGGTGTTGACTATGTCATCCCAAATGATGATCAAGATGAAAAGGATAAGTCTGCTACTACCTCAGAGCAGATTGATGAAGAAATTGAAGTGGAAACAAATGCTTCAACCCCACTTGTATCATCACCCCAGCCTTAGTTTACTACTGAAGAGGTCGGCTTTGAAGAAATGGAAGAGGAGCTACAGATTGGAAACACAACACCTCTGATCAATGATGAATATTGGGAAGTTGCACACCCAAATTGACTAAAGATCACTCCTCTGTCACAAATTCCTTAGTCTCCAACCTAGACTCGAGAAATTCAAACAGGATCTGATGACTTGGCTACAACCGTAACTGAAGATATTCCAGTTGCATCAGCTGAACAAATTGTTGCTCCAACTACTACTGAGGAACCTACAGAGCAAATTCCTCAGTTTGAAGAAGTTCCACCAATGCCTAATGAAATTGTGGGCCGCTTTAAACCGAACCTTCAGCCGAAGCCTAGGATGCCATTCAAAGGCTCAAAGCGCCCCAAATTCATCAAGACCAATTTCTTCAATGAGCACATTTTCTTCACTAGACCAAATCCATATGACTCTACAAGAACCGGTCGCACCAGATTCTGGACAACCACACAGATGAATTACTACGCATCAGTGCTGTTTGACAAGAAGAAAGTCTTCGAGCATCATCAAATTCCTCATGCGGATATGGAAACTATTCCATCCTTCACCCCAGTGCTCATAGTTCTTTATGATGCAGGAATTCTTCCGTTCTGTGTGGATATTTGTGATTGGAATGAGGAGATGATTCTTCAATTTTATGTCACCTTGCACATCACAGGTGAGGCTTCTAACATCAACTCATGGGTCTTGGACTGGATGACTGGATCTACTCACTACACTGCACCAGCATCAGAATTGCTTCGATCAGTCCCAGTTCCAATTCCTTCAGAAGGAGCACAATGCCTCTTTGATGAACCTGCTCTGCCCAACCACATGATGCAAGTGCTGATGAAGCCACTGGCTCCTGGAAAACCTCAAAGGACTACCTTCCTTGTGAAGGATTTACTCTATGTGCCCAGGACATTCTATCACATACTTACCAATACCCTCAGTCCTTAGAAGGGACACAACTCTAAAGAAGAAGAAGTGGAGGGAGTCATGAAGAACATACTATTCAACATAATTTCATGGGATTCCCATCAACTACCATGATTTCTTCATGAGGACGTTGCCCAATGAAGCATTAGCCCCATTTGAATTGAAGCCCTATGCTCCCTGGATCATGAAATTCATCAGACCAAGGTCTTCAATCCCCTTCAAGGCTGAATTCCAGAATCACTTTGGCTTTCTGCCACCTATTGAAGTCCTCAAGCACACAATTGCTTCAATTTAAGGAAAAGGCAAATATGTCATTGATGAAGGTACTCGTCCATTGGATGGCCAATTTCGCAAAGGTGCATCTTATTCCACCAACGATGAGACTGCTACCCAAGACTCTGCTGCAAAAGCCTCAATGCAAAAGCCTCAAGAGTCTGCTCCTTGAGTGATGACAGATCATGGGCTTCTCATAAGTCTTCATTAGAAGGTTGATCGCAACAACAAATGGGTCAAGCGAAAGTTTGGAGCACTTCTTAGAGACATGACTGTCACGCACAACATTGTGAGAAAGAACCAATACTACCTCCATGAAGTCTTCAACCGCACTTGGGCCATTCCGTCTCACCTCAAGACTCCTGTAAAATTGAAGGAGATGAATCTTGAGCAAAACCTTGACTAGGCTCGTCCTCAGAAGAAATTCAAGAAAGTTCAAGTTCCTCAGCTGGTTACAAGCTCAAATTTTTCATCACGCGAGATGGATGAAGCTAAGGACATTGACAACACTACGGCAGGCCCTGCATCGACAAACGACCCCGTCAATGCTGGCGCTCCTTCATCACCCTCAAGATGAAATTCTTCAAGGGGCGTTAGTCCTCAGTTTTCGTCCCTTTTGGTCTTCGATGACAAAGGGGGAGAAAATTTTGAGTTAGTCTTCAAGTGGGTCTCTATATATGGGCTGTTTTTGTTTAGGTTACTCGCTCTTCTGAAGATTTTGTTGGTTAGTTGTAAACTTAAGTCTGTTGGTGGTCTGACTCTTTTGAATTGCTTTCCGTATGCCTATTCCTCAAGTACCTTAATGCATGCATGCTGAATTTTGTCAGACACCATTTTCATCATGCATTTCAAATTCTTCATATCATATGTTAAATGTGTGTATGAATTACAAGATATAGGGGGAGTTCTCCAAATTTTTAACCTGCCATGTGCATTTGCAGCCCAAAGCAAATTCCTCAAATATGCAGATCTTCAGGGGGAGTTCTTCTATATCTTGCAATCAAATTCCTCAAACTCAGTACTTACACTTCATATGTTTATCCCCGTTGAAAACTTAACCAATTTGTCATCAATCACCAAAAGGGGGGAGATTGTAAGTGCATCTAGTGCCCCTTAGTGATTTTGGTGTATTGAAGACTTATAGGTTAAGGAACTAATGTGTTTGTGAGTGTACACAGGCTCTATAATTCGATGAGGAGTTCGATATATTCGGAGATTATCGACCCCTAAAAATATGTCTTCAGCTCAAGACTTTGGTGAAGACTTTGCTAAAGACTTTGGTATTCCCTGAAGACTTTGAAAATGAAGAAGTTGGTGTGACCTTGAATATATGAACGAGGACTATGAAGTGTGAAGACTTTTGTTTTCGTAGCTTCATTTCCTTTCATTGAGTCATACGAAACACTGTACTATTAAAGGGGGCCGAGGCAATACTAAGGAAAATTTCCAACTGATGCTCAACTCCAAAAGCCTCAACCTATCCAATCCTTCGAGTGAAGCCTTTGGAAATCTCTTGCAGTTTAGTCAAGTTCTTTAGTTACAGAGAAAAAGTTCTTCTGGTCTCTGATGAAATTGTTCTGACTGAGGAGTTAGGATTTTGCCAGTGCAAATTGCCTACAAGTGAGGAACATGATAAGCCTGAGGACTTTCATAGTTCAAAATTCCGACCGTTGCTGTGCTTTGCGTCAGCTGTCCCCAATAATCTTATCCACATAACGATCATATCATTGGGGGCATTTATGTCTTATCATGTCAGGTTGCACCCTGGCTATAAATAGCCACCCCCACAACCACTAGTTGGTTGCCTGCTCTGAGAGAGAACTGACACTTGTCATTTGAGAGCAACCCATCCCGTGAGGACTTTGAGAGAAAATCATCAGTGAGGAAAAACCCAAATCTAAACCACCAAACCCAAAGTGATTGAGCATCACTAAAGAGATTGTTCCTATGTGGAACCAACGCTTGTTACCTTTGAAGACTGTGTATGTTTTAGACGGTTAGGCGTCATGGTCTAGTGCATCCTGCAGTCAATTGGGGGATCATGGAGTGACCTTGGTCTACAACATCCAGCAATCAATTATGGATCGTCGGGTGACCAGTCTACCCTGAGGACTTACCACGAGCGTTGGGCAAGGACTTTGTGACCTTAGCTCAAGGAGAATACAGTAAGGACTGTGTGTCCTGGAACTGTGTGTCCTCTAGTTTAAATACCAGGCCGCTCCAAACCAGACGTACGACTGTCACAACAGTTGGAACTGGGTCATCAAACCATTATCTTCATCGAGCTACCTGGTTCTATTTCCTCAACCTTTTCATTTCCTCATATACTTGTTGATGAAATTGATCATTACTATTTGAAGAATTTTACTGAAGACTTTCTCGATTTCCTCACCTCAAATTCTTCAAGTTACCTTGTTCCCCACCTTCGTATCCTGTATCATGCTACCTATAATGTGTTCATGCTTTATTTCATCATGATGACTATGCTACTGCTATGTTTCTCATGCACTTGAGTTCTTATCCCGCTGCTAGTTATTCATCACGTTTCAAATTCCTCAAGTGATGAATTTGTAAAAATTGCCTATTCACCCCCTCTAGTCAATATAACGCACTTTCACTAGGACTATCCCTTGTGTGTTGGTCTTCAAAGAAGCAGAATTGTGTGTCACTCTCTACTGCCGAAGACGAATATATTGCTGCTGGCGCATGCTTCCCTCAGCTTCTCTGGATGAAGCAAACACTCAAGGACTACGTCATCAACCTGAAGGATGTACCTCTCTACTACGACAATGAGAGTGTAATCAAGATCTCCTACAATCCAGTACAACACTCGAAGACGAAGCACATTCAGATACGACATCATTTTCTTCGGGATCATGTGATGAAGGCAACATCAACATCAAGCATGCAAACACTGAAGATCAACTGGCAGATATCTTCACGAAGCCTTTGGATGAGAAGAGGTTTTGCAAGTTGCGGTGTGAGCTAAATATCTTAGAATCATCAAATGTCCTCTGAAATGGGAATACATCCTAACGCTTATGCATGTTGATGACTTTGATGCACAACACATGATGTAACATATGTCTTCAACTCAAGAAGACTTACAAGCTGCATGTGAATACATTAACAAAGAATATAACTTCAGAGCGCCACGATAATTGTGCATCGTGTCTAGGTCAAACATTCTTATATGGTGGGTAACGCCACCAACCAATCTCAAAGACATTGCTTTTATCTCAACTTTTTCATATGTCTTTGAGAGCCAAATGTCTTTGTAACAAAACTTTGTTGTTTGCATGTGTGTTTCAGTTGAAAACTATTTGCAGATCTACATTTGGATTAGAGATTTTTCCTATACAACATTTGTCTGATAGCTTTGTCTTCAACTTTTTCCTACGCAAATGTGATTGGACCCGACATTCTCCTCTGTTCTTACCTCGTCCAATCTGTTCTAATCCAGTCATATGCATTCTATGTTGACACGTGTTAACTATCTTCACTGTGTCCTTGTTGGTCGAAGACAAATCAACCACATATTTAATTTGCAAATCTAAACTATCTTCGTGTTTTTAGCAACAACTCCCATGCCGCCGCTTCGATTATGGTAGTGGGTTGTCAGGTGGTTTGTATGCATGCCACATGTCCCTCTTTAGCCGAAGAGTCAGGGGTATATTTGTCTTTTTTGTTCAAACTCCTCCACCCTTATAAATAAGAGTTACCCCTTCCATTATTACTTTCCCCTTCCTCCACCACCCCATGTGCTCAGAACCCTAGCGTCATCGCTGGAATCCATTGTCACCAGAGACGAAGTGCTTCACTGCCCCGACTTCTCCGACGACGTACTCATGCCAGCCGCGTTCATCCTCTGCTTGTCGCTGCCGTAGCCGTCTGCCTCCACCAAGTTAGGGTGAGGGAGATGCTCGGATTTTCCGCCTCATCAAGTAGTTCATCTCGTTCTTCATCGCGGTAATTAAAATCTATTTTTACCCCGCGTTTTGATCAAAGATTCTTACTGAAATTTGTTGGTTCATGTTTAATCTCTTTCCATTCAACCGAATCTAGATCTAGATCTATCCTTACCTAATATATTCACTTTGTGGTCTGAAACTTGGTTTGATTCCTCACTTGTGCAAATCCTTGGACTTGTACAAATCTGAAATCACCATATTCTCTATAGAAGTGAATGTCCTCGGTATAAGGTCAATGTCTTCAAAACTCAGTTTTAACTTCCAAATCCTCTGAGAATGCATATGACCTCTCCTCTTCCCTCGCGTCTCTAACTCTTTCACAGGTACATGTACGCAGCAGAATCGCTTGAATCTCATAGTCTGAATTTGTTTGGAGACTACTTGCACATACATCTGGAATCTTCTGGTGCGTGTTCCTATTTGTGCACCCCTGTGAAGCCATTGCCGAAGGCTTTGCCGAAGCCAAAGGCAGACGACAAACTAGTCAAGAAGGTAGGAAAGCAGAGACGCAAGAACACTACTAAGGATCTTCCCCCAGATCTGTATGAGCTGTACAAGTCTGATAAGGAGGAGACATACACCAAACGCAAGAATCGCCTCCAATGGATCCGAAGATATTGGAGTGTGGAGTGGTTTTACTACTGCTTCGTCACTGATGAGTATGCTGAAAAGTGTGCTGAGTATGCACCTTGGACATACATCATATACAGAAATCTTCATCCGAAGACCAAGGCTAACGCTATCAAGATGGGATTCTACCCCTGTATGTTCAGGCCACCAATGCCAGGGAATCCCGATCCATCAAGCATACTTGGCATCCCAGATCCCACAGAGTCAGATGAGGAGGAAGTTGAGCAAGAAAATGCTCCTGAACCGCCACCGAAGCCTTTGGAAGAAAGAAAGTCTTCCAAGTCGAAGTCTTCAAATCCTAAGTCTTCCAAGCCTCCTCCTCCTCCTCCTCCTGCAGAGTGTTCACCACAAGCTTCTCGGTCACCTTCTGCAAACCCTAAGGAACCAGAATCTGAAGGTCACCTGCACAGGCGTATGAAGAGAAAGGCTATTGCTTCTCGTGGCCCAAAGCCTAACATGTCTTTGATGGATGCAGCCAACATGATTGAGTTGTGAGATGACGAGTTTGATGATGAAGCCTTGGCTAGGCTTATTCAGTAGAAAGAAGAGGAAGCCAAGCAGCTTGAAGACTTACCTCTGATTGACCCGGTTGTCTTCGAACATTTCATTGATGAATGGTTTGCTGACCCCTGCATCAGCATTGATGCTCTTCAGCTCCCAGTTGGCCTGAGTGTCATGTTCCAAGGACTTGTGAATGGGAACTAACTATGGCTTTGAAGGCGAAGCATACCAAGGCCAAGATCATCCATGAGAAAGAACTCTTCAAGCAAAATGTGCACATACTTGATGTCGAGCAAACCAAATGCTTCAGACTTACGATGGCAGATCTCAAAGCTGTGTTTGAGAAGAGATGTGAAGCGGTCAAGGGTGCTCTTGCACGCCTCAAGTGGAAGACCACCATGATCGTGCAAGCTCACAATGATATGCTAAAGAGGAAGGCGCTCAGTAAGCCTGCCCTTGCGCCCAAAGTCATTGCTCGCTCATATCAAGCTTCAGTGTCTTCTAGACAGCCTGCTCTTGCACAATCTGAGGAGTGTGGCATAGTCTTCCCTGTTGGGTTTGCCAACCCATGGTTGCACCCCACAACCACTGCTTCGTCTAGCAAGAAGCCAAAGCAAGCTGAAGTTGAAGCCAAGAAGCGCAAGGCGTCTGCCTCTGAAGCCCAACCTCCGAAGAGGTTGAAAACAAGAAAAACAAAGCCTTCAGAACCAGCACAAGACCCATCACTAGCACCAGCCTCTGCTCCATCATCAATACATGCTCCTCAAGAGCCTTTGCTCATTATGCCAATTTCTATGGCGCCCCCTGCATCAGAAAACTTGGAAAGACAAGTTGTACTACACGAGTCTGCTTCCACAGAGACTCAGAAACCTGAAGAGATTCCAGCTGTCGAAGACACTGCCGCAGCTAAAGACACTGCTCATGAAGACATTGGTCCTGAAGACAATGTCGAGCCAGAACCTGTTCTACAAGTGGATGCCCAATGGTCCACTCTCCCCAACCAACCAAACGAGTTCATGGACATTGGAACTCCTCTCCGTTCGGATGTACCTGAAGCTGACCCTGGTACACGATCACCTCCATTCTTCCCGCATGTGTCAGCTTCGCCAGAATCTTCGTTTGCACCAGAGGAGACTGAACCTATCAACCCCACTTCACCACTCAAACGTCTTCATAGAGGACCCCGAGCTCTCATGTCTCCAATTCCTAAAGACAAAGTGCGTGTTTCTCCGACTGCACCAGTCGATGATGTGCTACGGATTGAACATGTTCCTCCAAGCCAACCTACCCCTGAAGACATGGCAGCCGAAGATATTGTTGCCGATACCACCATGGGCAAAGCCAATGCCCCATCCCCTGATGGACCTCTTGTTCCTGCCACGCCATCAACTGAAGACAATGAAGATAACATTGTGCTGGCTCAAAATAGGAAAGGAAAGATGGTCCCTACAGGATGGCCTCGCCTTGTTGCACCACCAAGGATGGGATCTCAGTTTGAGTTCAACCTGGATCGCAATACTCTGTCATGAATCCTATGCCTCGATTTCCAAGTCTTCGACAGTCAGGCCCAGCAAGAACCTTGGTCTTCGAGTTGGAGAGATTCAGGCTGAACAACACATTCTTCGACTCCAACCGCAATCCATACAAGAGAGCCAGGATACAGTCTAACAGATTCTGGAGTGCTCCACAACGTCAGTACTACATGTGCACGCTGTATGGCCAAAACAGGATCTTTCCCCACAATCATCTAAGCTTTGAAGCTATGAAAGGTCTTCCTTGTTTTGACCAGCACTGGATTGTCTTCAATATGAGGGTTTTCTGCCTTTTTGCACAGATGATGAAGACTGGAATGAAGAACTCATCCTCCAGTTCTATGCAACTCTACACATCTCAGGCTTCGGTCGTGACGTGAACACCTGGCAGATGGAATTCATGATAAGGGATGAACACATCACTGGTTCACCACTCGATTTCTTTCCTGCAACACCTCTTGATGCCTCTGGTGAAGACTTGCACTACTAGAAAAAGGATTATCCCCAATATCTCTACTAGTGGCGCACCACGATGGTGGTGCGCCACAACTATATAGCAGTGGCGCACCAGAATCAGGTGCGCCATTGCTATTTTTTTACTAATGGCGCACCACATAGTAGTGCGCCATTGCTATTTTTTGGTCCATCCCCCCACTAGACATAGCAATGGCGCACCACACCTAGGTGCGCCACTGCTATGCTACATAGTAGTGGCGCACCTAGGTGTGGTGCGCCATTGCTATGTCTGGTGGGGGTGTGCCTGCGTGTGTGTGTGAGGTTAGTAATGGCACACCCTCCCTGGTGCACCATTGCTAGGGTTAGCAATGGCGCACCAGGGAGGGTGCGCCATTACTAACGTCTCACACACACAAACACACACAAACACCCCCCTGGACTGCCTTTTAGGTTTTTTAAAAAATAAAAGAAAATGATAAAAGATTCAAAAAAAATTCAAAAAAATAGATGTCCATGTGTTATGTGTTCTAGTTGTTAGGAAAATTAACAAACATGAATTTTGAATTTTTTTTGCAAAAGGCCGCCGTGTTTCGGTAAAATGGCTGTAACTTTTGCATACGACCTCCGATGAAAAAGTTTTTTATATGAAAAGTCATCTACTCGAAAAGTTACATCCGAATTCAACTGGCTATGCCCGTTATCGATTTTCTAGAATCCTAAAAAACCTAACAGAAAAAAGTTATGATGCTTTTAGGATCTGGAGGCAAAAAATTCGAAAAAATGCAATAAATAAATAAATTAGCAATGGTGCACTAGTGCATGGTGCGCCACTGCTATTTTCCCGCCTTCAAAATTCAAAAAAAATACAAAAATAAAAAACAAGTTAGCAATGGCGCACCTTATGAATAATGCGCCACTACTATTTTCCCGCCTTCACAATTCAAAAAAAATTCAAATTTTTTTTAGCAATGGCGCATCAGTGAATAGTGCGCCACTACTATTTTCCCGCCTTCACAATTCAAAAAAATAGCAATGGCGCACCAGTGCATGGTGCGCCACTGCTAAGTTGGGACAGAAGTTTAAAAGGGCCGACCAGCCACTTACCCCTTCATTCTTCTCCTCCTCTCCTCCACTCCATCTCCTCCTCTCCTCCTCTCCTCCACTCCATCTCCAACTCTCTGGCGACCTACTCCTCCTCACGGTGCTCCTCCTTCGGTGACCTCCTCCTCACGGTGCTCCTCCTCCTTCCTCCTCTCCTCCTCACGGTGCTCCTCCTCCGTCGACGTCCTCCTCCCTCCTCTCCTCCTCACGGTGCTCCTCCTTCCTCTCTTGCTAACGGTCCTCCTCCTCCTCCCTCCTCTCCTCCTCATAGTGCTCCTCCTCCGTCGACCTCGTCCTCCCTCCTCTCCTCCTCACGGTGCTCCTCCTTCCTCTCCTGCTAACGGTCCTCCTCCTCCTCCCTCCTCTCCTCCTCACGGTGCTCCTCCTTCCTCTCCTGCTCACGGTCCTCCTCGTCCTCTCCGGCGACCTCCTCCTCCCTTCTCTCCTGATCCTCACGGTCTCTCCTCCCTCCTCTCCTCCTCATGGTCTCTCCTCCCTCCTCCTCTACTTCCGGCCACATGTAGAGCTCCCCCGGCACAAAGAACGTACCAGATCCAGGTCGAGAACAAAAGTTGAAAAAAAAATTCAAGCAAAAAAACGAGCAAAAAAGCAAGCCAAACAAATGAGCCAGATCCAGATCCAAATTCAAAATTCAAAAATAGCAATGGCGCATGGTGGGTGTTAGACGGTGCGCCACTACTATTTTCCCGCCTTCAAAATTCAAAAAAATCCAAAAAAATCCAAAAAAAGTTACCAGTGGCGCACTTGTAGCCTGCAAGGTGTGCCACTCTTACCTGCAATACTAATGGCGCACCAAAGGTGTGCCATTAGTATTTGTTACTAGTGGCGTGGTAATAGGGGCGCACCTATAGTGCGCCATTAATGGCAAAAATAGGTGTGCCACTAACAGTCCTTTTCTAGTAGTGTTGGATCTTCTGCTCTGAAGCCTACGTGGCTGCAACTCGAAGCCTATTCCATATGCGCAAACCCAATATGATAGAGATGTTGACATTGATGCAGCCTTTGGGTCAAGATGCAGAATTGCCCACTTCATTCTTTGTGGATGATCTTCAGTACCTGCCCAGGACATTCTACCATATTCTTCGACATACAATTTGGCCGATCAAAGGGCACAACTCCTCACGCAAGATTGAAGGGCCTCTGAAGACATTGCTATACAAAATTGTATATGGCATCAGGTGCAATCTTCGAGACTTGTTCCTTCGCAACCTTGCCATCAATTGTGTCAATGTCCTTGAGCCGAAGATTATGCTCCTTGGATCATGAGCTTCATCAAGTACAGAACCAACACCAGGTATCTTCCCTCGGCTCGATACCATGGCATTTATCTTCTAGAGATTGAGGTTGTGCCAACAGACTTGTATCCATCCAAGAGCAAGAACCCCATTGTTGAAGGCACAAGTAGCACTGCTGATGTTGAAGGTCTTCTTATTCCTTCTGATCCATCACGAGCAAGAATCATTGGTGCACTTCGCCAACCAAGATTTGCTGCAACCAACTCCGACGCCACTGTCACCACTTTGCCTTGTCAACGCCTGCCCAGGAGAGAGCGTGCGCTTACTGATCGTGAACTTCTAGTTTCACCGATTCAGAAGCAAGAAAAGCATCATGAATGGACTCGACGCCAGATGCACTTAGTTGTGCAAGATCTCAACCATGTTCGCAACTTGGCTACGAAAAATGTCTTAATTGCTTAGGAAACAAGTCATCGTTCATGGAGGACCATGACTCTGCTAGCACGTGAGCATGAGCTTCATGAAGATGGATTTCACCCTCTCTAAAAATTTGGTGCACCACCTCCCAGTGCGAAGAAGTGGAGCCAGACCCCATCTCTCGAAGACAGTGATTATTCTTCGTTGGCTCCTTCCGTCAACGTCAGGCTTGCAAATGAAGTTGATGATGCGACTTCTGTGCCTCCATCGACTCGGCGTCGTGGCATCGCACCAAGCTCCTCTACACCAGCAACTCAAGACCCTACTGCACTATCTTCATCAACACCTGCTGGGGACGCATAGTTCTCAATGTCTTCGTACCTTATTTATTATTCGATGACAAAAGGAGGAGAAGCATTGGGTGATAGTCTTCAAATGGGTCTACTAATAAGGGCTGGGTGTTGTTTTGCTAAGTTTACAACTCTCGTTTCTGAACATTTGCTGCTTTGGGATGTAAAACATTAGCCCCGATGGACATCTGCACTTTATCTTTACCGTTCTCTTTGGCGCTTCTTCAAGTTATTTTATGCGACTGAAGCCATTCTACAGACGCCCATTTTCCGTTGTGCATTTCATTATCTTCGTCATATCTATTAAATGCATAGTGATTAGATTACAAGATATATCTCCACAAACTACAACCTTCCATGTGCATTTGCATTCAAAGCAAAAACTTCATATGCACATCTTCAGGGAGAGATCTCTATATCTTGCAATCAAAATCTTCAAAACATTATCTTCACATATTTTTATCCCCGTTGAAAACTTCAACCGGTTTGTCATCAATCACCAAAAAGGGGGAGATTGTAAGTGCATCTAGTTCCACCCTTGTTTGGTTTTGGAGTATTGAAGACAAACGTGGTTGAGGGACTAATGTGTTTGTGAGATTCATAGGTTAACACAGAGAGAAGTCCCTAGAGTTTCGGTTTAGCCGTTGAAGGCGAACCCCAAAAATGTCCGAAGACATTGATGATGGCTGAAGCCATTAGTGGTGGACGAAGACATTCGTCCGAAGACAATGAAACGCGAAGACGGTGTCTTTTGGTAGTGTTGTTTCTTCTTTCCTGAGTCATAGGAACCACCATACTGTTAAGTGGGGTCGATGTGATCGAAGTCAGATGCTGACGTGATGCTCAACCCCTACCTATGTCTTCGAGCAAAGACATTGAGAGGAAAACTCTTCCACGGCTGGTTGAGTCAGCTTTACTTGTAGCCCAAGTAAAACTGTCGTGTGTGTTTGAAATCCGACCGTTATGACACATGTCGGTTGGCCATTGACCCAGGGTCATTTTGGTCATATTAGGTGGGGTTGCCCACTGTCTATAAATAGCCCACCCCTCCATCATAAGTAGGCGGCTGCTTAGAGAGAGATACGACTATTGTCATTTTGGAGCAACCCACCTCGAAGACTTTGAGAGATAAATATCCTGCAAGGATACACCTAAACACCCAGAGCTAGAGTGTTTGAGCATCGCTGAAGACTTTTTGTTCTGAGTGAACTAAAGACTTATTACACTTCAAGACTGTGATCTTCCAGACGGTTAGGCGTCTGGGTATAGAGCGTCCAAGAGTCATTGTGGACTGCTGGGTGTCCAAGTTTGTATGGGTTTTGGAAGTCTCCCCTGAAGACTTATCTGAGTGATTGGGCGTTGTCTAGGTGACTTTGGCTAAAGGGGGATAAGGTGAAGACGAGGTCTTCTGAGTTCAATCTCAGCCTCCCTAACCAGACGTATAGTTGTCACAGCAACTGGAACTGGTCCAACAAATCCCATGTCTTCATCAAGCAACTGGTTCTATCCTTCACTATCTTACATTCCTACTCTAAACTGTGAAGTCATTGCCTGAACATTGCGTGAAGACTTTCACCGAAGACATTCATATCAACTGTTTATCTTCATACCATCTAAGTTTGTCTTCGACACATCTTAGTAGTCATGATGATTATGCTTGACTTGCTTGAATGTCTTCTCTGCCTTGCATGCCCTGTCTAGATTCTTGATTGTATCCCTACCTGATCCTATTTACGTTTCCGCATTATTCGAATACATTCATTGTTGTGAAGCCTTTCATAAAAATCGCCTATTCACCCCCTCTAGTCGATAACTAGCACTTTCAATCCATTTATTCTGAATGACCTTTCGCCCTTCAGGTAATACTTCCAAAGTCCATACTTTGTTTTCATACATGGATTTCATGCATCTCGGATTTCATGGCCTCTAACCATTTGTCAGAATTCGGGCCCATCATTGCTCTCCATAGCTCGTAGGTTCATCGTTGTTCAACAACATGTCCTCCAAGACAGGGCTACCATACCACTCAGGAGTTGTATGTGTCCTTGTCGACCTACGAGGTTTGATAGTAACTTGATACTAAGCTTCATGATCACCATCATTAACTTCCTCTTCAACTGATGTAGGCTCCACGGAAACATCTTTCTGCGCTGTGCTACTCTCTGGTTGAAATAAAGGTTCAACAACCTCATCATTCTATCTCCCTCCCACTCAATTATTTCGAGAGAAACTCTTTCTAGAGAAATGACCCGTTCTTAGCGACAAACACTTTGCCTTCGGATCTGAGATAGAAGGTATACCCAACCATATCTTTTGGGTATCCTATGAAGACGCATTACTCCGCTTTGGGTTCCAGCTTTTCAGGCTGAATCTTTTTGACATAAGCATCGCATCCCCAAACTTTAAGAAATGACAACTTTGGTTTCTTGCCAAACCACAGTTCATATTGCATCATCTCAACAAATTTTGATGGTGCCCTATTTAAAGTGAATGCAGTTGTCTCTAATGCATAACCCCAAAATGATAGTGGCAAATCAGCAAGAGACATCATAGAATGCACCATATCCAACAAGGTACGATTACGACATTCGGACACACCATTATGTTGTGGTGTTCCGGGCGGTGTTAATTGTGAAACAATTCCAGCCAAACTCATAACTCAGATATTCTCCTCCTCGATCAGATCATAGGAATTTGATCTTGTTGTTATGATGATTCTCAACTTCACTCTGAAACTACTTGAACTTTTCAAATGTTTTAGACTTGTGTTTCATTAAGTAAATATACCCATATCTACTTAAGTCATCGGTGAAGGTGAGAAAGTAACGATATCCACCGCGCGCCTCAATGCTCATCGGACCGAACACATCAGTATGTATGATTTCCAACAAGTCACTTGCCCGTTCCATTGTTCCGGAGAACGGGGTCTTAATCATCTTGCCCATGAGGCATGGTTCACATGTGTCAAGTGAATCAAAATGAAGTGACTCCAAAAGTCCATCAACATGGAGCTTCTTCATGCGTTTTACACCAATATGACCTAAACAACAGTGGCACAAGAAAGTGGTACTATCATTATCAACTCTACATGTTTTGGCATCAATGTTATGAACATGTGTATCATCACTATCGAGATTCAATAAGAATAAACCGCAATCATTGGTTGCATGACCATAAAATATATTACCCATATAAATAGAACAACCATTATTCTCTGATTTAAATGAGTAACCGCCTCGCATTAAACAAGATCCAGATATAATGTTCATGCTCAATGCAGGCACTAAATAATAGTTATTCGGGTTCATCACTAATCCTGATGGTAATCGAAGAGCGAGCGTGCTGACGGTGATCACATGAACCTTGGAACCATTTCCCATGCGCATCATCACTTCATCCTTTGCCAGCCTCCATCTATTTCGTAGTTCCTGCTTTGAGTTGGAAATGTGAGCAACCGAACCAGTATCAAATACCCACGCAATACAATGAGAGTTGGTAAGGTATACATCAATAACATGTATATCATATATACCTTGTTTGGTGTTGGCCGCCTTCTTGTCGTCCAAATATTTGGGGCAGTTCCACTTCCAATGACCAGTTCCCTTGCAATGAAAGCACTCAGTTTCTGGCTTGGGTGTAGCCTTGGGTTTCTTCATGGGAGGGGCAACTTCTTTGCCACTCTTCTTGGAGTTACCCTTCTTGCCCTTGCCATTTTTCTTGAAACTAGTAGTTTTATTGACCATTAACACTTGATGCTCCTTCTGGATTTCAGACTCAGCGACTTTCAACATCGCAAACAGCTCGGTGACTGACTTGTTCATCCCTTCTTGTCCATGCATGTTATAGTTCAACACGAAGCTTTTGTAGCTAGGTGGCAGTGATTGAAGAACTCTGCCAGTGATCGCCTCTGGAAGGAGGGGCATCCCTAATTCAACCAGACAGTTGGAATACCTATACATTTTGAGTATGTGTTCACTGTTAAACCCGTTCTCCTCCATCTTGCAAGCATAGAACTTATTGGAGGTCTCATACCTCTCGATCTGGGCATTCTTCTCAAAAATAAACTTCATCTCCTGGAACATCTCATATGCTCCATGACGTTCAAAATTCCTTTGAAGTACCGGTTCTAAGCCATACAACATCGCACACCAAACTATTGAGTAGTCATCAGAACACGCCTGCCAGACATTCACAATGTCTGCAGATGATACTGGAGCAGGTGGTTCACCGAGCGGTGCATCAAGGACATAAGCCTTTTGGAAAGCCATGAGGATGATCCTCAGATTACGGGCACAGTCTATGAAGTTACTTCCATCATCTTCCAACTTGGGTTTCTCTAGGAACGCACTGAAATTCAGGGCAACTACTACGTGAGCCATTGATCTACAACATAAATTTGCAAAGATTACTTAGACTATTATTCAAGATAATGAGTTTAGTTAATCATATTACTTATAAAATTCTCACTCAAATTGACATCCCTCCAGTCATCCGAGTGCTACATGACCCAATTCACCAACCCAAGTCCAATCATCACGTGAGATGAAGTGGTTTCAATGGTGAACATCTCCATGTTGATCATATCTACTATATGACTCATCCTCGAACTTTCGGTCTCTTGTGTTCTGAGGCCATGTCTTTACATGCTAGGATCATCAAGTTTAACCTGAGTGTACCACATGTGCAACACTGGCTTACACCCATTGTATGTGAACGCAGAGTCTATCACACCCGATCATCACGTGGTGATTCGAAACGACTGACTTTCGCAATGGTGCACACCCGGGGAGAACACAATTGTATCTTGAAATTTAAGTGAGGGATCACCTTATAATGCTACCATCGTCCTAAGAAAAATAATATGCATAAAAGGATTAACATCACATGCAAATCATAAGTGACATGATATGGCCATGAACTTGTGCTTTTGATCTCCATCCCCAAAGCACCGGCATGATCTTCATCGTCACCGGCATAACATCATGATCTCCATCCTTGTGTCACGATCGAGGTTGTCGCGCCAACCATGCTTCTACTACTATTGCTACCGCTTAGCAATAAAGTAAAGCATTACATGGCTCTTAATGATTGACATGCAGGTCATACAATAACTAAAGACAACCCTATAGCTCCTGCTGGTTGCCGTATGCATCGACATGCAAGTCGATATGAATTGTTACAAAACATGATCATCTCATACATCAAATATATCTCACCATGTCTTTAGCCATATCATATCACAACATACCCTGCAAAAGCAAGTTAGACGTCCTCTAATTGTTGTTGCATGTTTTACGTGGCTGCTATGGGTATCTAGCAAGAACGATTCTTACCTATGCAAAACCACAACGGTGATATACAAATTTATATTCAACCTTCTACAAGGACCGCCTTTGTCGAATCCGATTCAACTAAGGTGGGAGAGACAGACACCCGTCAGCCATCTTTATGCAACAAAGTCACATGTCAGTCGATGGAACCGGTCTCATGTACGTGGAAATGTAAAGTTGGTCCGGGCCGCTTCATCCCACAATACCGCTGAATCAAGAAAAGACCAAGGGAGGAAGCAATTTGAATATCAACGCCCACAAACTCCTTTGTGTTATACTCGTGATCTCATCTATGCATAGACCTAGCTCATGATGGCACTGTTGGGGAACGGTGCATGGGAAACCAAAAATTTCCCATGCTTCACCAAGATCAATCTAGGAGATGAGCATCTACGAGAGGATAGATTGGATCAACATACCCTTGTAGATCACTAAGCAGGAAGCGTTAAGAAAAGCGGTTGATGTAGCCGAACGTCTTCGCGATCCAAATCGCAAGCCGTCCCGCAATCCAATCACACTCTAGCGCCGAACGGACGGCACCTCCACGTTCAACACATGTACAGCTCGATGACGATCTCCAGCTTCTTGATCCAGGAAGAAAGGGTGGAGAGGTAGATGAGTTCTCCAGCAGCACAACGGCATGGTGACGGTGGTGGTGAACTTATTCGGCAGGACTTCGCCGAGCTCTACCAAACTAATCTAGAGGAGAAAGACGATCTAGAGGGGGGAGGGCAGCACATGCTTTTCAGGTGGTGGCTTCCCTCAAAATCCCTCACTATATATAGGAGTAAGGGGAGGGGGGAGGAATCCCTAGGGAAACCCTAGGGCTTGGCCGATCGGCCCAAGGGGGGAGAGTCCTCCTCTCCCACAAGGAAGGTGGAGTCTTGGGAGGACTCCCTCCTCACTTGGCCACCTCCACCCCTTGCGCAAGGGCCCCTCAGGGGCTGGCTTCCCAGCCCACCTGGGGCTGGTGTGCCACCTCCTAGGCTCATGTGACCCCTGGGGTGGGTGAGCCCCTCCCAGTGGACCCTCGGAACCCTTCCGACACCTTTGGTACGTTACCGGTGGCGCCCGAACCTTTTTCGTTGACCAAAACGGAACTTCCTATATATCAATATTTACCTCTGGACCATTTAGGAGTTCCTCGTGACGTCTGGGATCTCATCTGGGACTCCGAACAACCATCGGTCACCAACATACATAACTCAATAATACCGAAACATCACTGAATGATAAGTGTGCAAACCCTGCGGGTTCGAGAACTATGCAGACATGGCTGAGACAACTCTACGGCCAATAACTAATAGCAGGACCAAGATGCCCATATTGATTCCTACATATTCTACGAAGATCTTTATTGGTTGAACCTCTATGTCAAGGATTCTGTTAATCTCGTATCTAGTTCCCTTTGTTCATCGGTATGCTACTTGCCCGAGATTCGATCGCCGGTATCTCTATACCTAGTTCAATATCATTGCCGGCAAGTCTCTTTACTCGTTCTGTAATTGAAGATCCCGTGGCTAACACTTTAGTCACTTTGCTTGCAAGCTCATTATGATGTTGTATTACCAAGTGGGCCCTGAGATACCTCTTCGTCACACGGAGTAACAAATCCCAGTCTCGATCCATGCCAACTCAACAGACACCCTTGGAGATACCTGTAGAGTACCTTTATAGTCATCCAATTACGTTGTGATGTTTGATACACACAAGGTATTCCTCCGGTGTGAGTGAGTTGCATGATCTCATGGTCATAGGAACGCATACTTGACATGCAGAAAACTATAGCAATAAACTAACATGATCATATGCTACGTTCATAGTTTGGATCTTGTCCATCACATCATTCTCCTAATGATGTGATCCCATTATCAAATGGCATCTCATGTCCATGGTCAGGACACCTTGACCATCTTTGATCAACGAGCTAGTCTATTAGAGGCATACTAGGGACACAGTGTTGCCTACGTACCCACACATGTATTTGAGTTTCCAATCAGTACAATTATAGCATGGATAATAAACGATTATCATGAACAAGGAAATATAATAATAACTATTTTATTATTGCCTCTAGGGCATATTTACAACATGTGTGTAATCAAGATTATTGGATACACATTGTTATGTTTCTCGTGTTATATGAGACATATGACTTGTTATAATGTATTGTTGTTAGTGTATTTAAACTATTAATGATGTATTGTAAATTTTTTTATCTTAATCATTTGTTATTAGTGTTTTTAAATTGACGCTGAATTTAGTGGGTTTTTGAAAGGGCGCCGTCTATTTAAGCCGATTGACACCCCCTTCGATTGGTGAGGTGGTACTAAATAATGACCGCCGGCTCCCATCTCCTTTGTGCGTCGTTTTAATTGGGTCGGCCCATGGCGCTAAGTCCATCGTGAATTCATGCCATGTTACCCGTGCCTCTATTGGTCCGGCCCACCGCGCGACCGACTTCCTCCAACGAGTTGCGCAGCCAAGGGGATTCTTTAGTCCCACCTCGCGGTCAAAGGGCACGAGGACATGCTTATGCACCCATCGGTCCTAATTGATTTTTACTCCGATAATAACCTGCCATGTACAACGCCTACTTGCCGAATCGCCCTATGGGGCCCAGTTTCCGCCGGCCTTTCTGTGATGTGACACGTCGGCTGCCTGGACGGGCTTTTTTTAAAAGAGTTTTGAAGTGGTGCATGCCATCGTCGACGGCCTCGACAGACATGCTATTGCATTTTAACAATATTTTAAACAACGACACAAGTACATATACATAAAATGAGATATTTTTCTCTAGATAACGATATATTTAAACAATATTGACATGCCCATAAACATCGTGACAAAGTATATAATCTATGCGAAATAAATTGAACAATATGTGACATATCCATAAAAATGTAACTAAGTATATAATCTTTCGAACACAAAATATGCTTTAGAACAATAAAAATGTTTGTTACAAAAGTTTATAACGAACTGTGAAAAATTCTTGGAGAATCTAGTCACGTAGTAAACTCAATCATGCATAGAACTCCTCTAGTCGCATCTATTTCTTCCTCCTTGCAATCCTAATAACTTGGTTTTTTACTTCCGCAAGATTGTTTATTTTAGAAAAAATAAGTTGCGCTATCATTAGGTCCCTCGAATCATCAATTGACGTCTGCAAAACAAATCATGTTAGTACAATATGCTTCATAGTAAATAGTACTAATATTAATTGTGTCCCTATGAAAATTGGCCAAACCATTTTTCGTCATCCCAATTTTTTAAGCATTGAAGAACTAATATTCCACATGAGTTCCTGGTGCATATAATTTACAATAAATAACTATGCATCATACATACATAATGCACCAACATGATATTCAACTAGATACTCACCCATCTTGTTGTTGAGGCATGTCGTACGTTTGAATAGGCCATGTGGACACATCTAGATAATTCACAGCTCCGGTTGCATTTGCTTCTCTAATATTTGTTTCAAGTTATTTTTTCTAAAACAATATAAACAATGGCATGAAAAACTTTAGTAGATATGGTGAACAAATGATGGTTTGCTAATACAAATGTCTAGTAAAACCTACCACGTCCTCGACGATTTTTCTAGTATCACTGTCAAGTTCTCCTGCCATCAATGAGTCTAGAACCCAGAACTCTTTCTTCTCGTTATGCATGACGACAGTAACCCAATGGGTGATTCCCTTGTTAAGAGGCATATAAGTCTGTAGACAAGGAGGATACAACCCAAATCAACACAGAATTTGTATCACTATTGCACTTATGTGTATACCATACAACCACTCGAACTTAACTTTGGTTTTTTGAAATACTCATCGATACAACTATTCACCGATTCATTTGTATTTGACACTGCTTCGTTGTTGTTATCGTTGGCCTGCTTACCAGGTCTATAGTCGAGCAGCTACTTCACCCTCCAAGTCACCAACATGTGACGATCGTATTTAAATTCTCCCCAAAAAATAAGATGGGTAAGCATTGATAACTTGAAAATAATATAACAGATGTAACGATTGTACTTTGTTGTGACATATAATATTAGAGACAAAAATAACTTACATCGCCCGCTTAGCCGCTTAGCCACTCGTGGTTAAGAATCTGACAAGCTCTTTGTGCACTTAGACTGTCGGCCGTACCATCATAGAAAATTTCTATATTGCTATGTTTCTCTGAGTTCTCATATGCATGTATGTACTTAACACTCGCTTTGATGACATCGCATTCATCATGAGATTTCTTAACGTCTTGCTTATTGAACAGTTCTGCAAAACACAACTCAAATATTTGTAAACATAATTATATAATAAAATTTGTGTGCACAAAAACATTGACTCGTAACAATCCTACTTGCTTTCGCAGAACATCTTGCACGCTTGATAGGTTTAACAACCACACAAGGAGAGTTCATGGCTTTTGACACCGTGTGTTTTCGCTTGCCATGAACCTCCTGTACTTGCTCACCTGCACCGTTAGAATGGCCCGATCCGTGCAATGCTATTTTGTCTGTCCCTAAAGACGTGGCTGCCTTTTCATATGATATGTTTGGTACTTTGATAGGATCACTCATATCACCCTAGAAACTATCCAAGTACTCAAGTGTGCAGTAATAAGGTTTATTACCATGAGAATTCACATCAACACCCCACTGTCCATTTGCACATTAATATTCGCATGTGTGTGATAGTCGTCCATATATTCGTAATAAACAAACTATTTATCATGAAATGCACCATCGTTTGTAGATTCATTATTGTCACTATATAGATTCTCTTCTTCTTCTTCCATTTTACAGGTTTTGGAGAAGACATCGATTTTGTTCGTTCTCTCAATCATCCTTTGAAAAAAACATTAATTCATCTTAGTTTTGCAGTACAATGAAACTCATGATGCAGGACAATAAAGCATGTGTTGTAATGTTACCCGTGCGCATAACTCTGGCAAACAAAACATGTCCTTGTGAATCTCCTTCATCTCATTCAAAATCTGGTCCATAATAGGCTTCTGGATCACGGAAGCCTCTGATGTGCTGCCCTCTTTCTTCCTTCTAGTAACACTAGACTTCTTCTCACTAGCTTTCTTATTTTTTTCAGCTTGTTCTTGAGCAATTTTTTCACCCTATACTCCTCTGTAATGTTGTCATCAATCTACAAGAATGAAAATTATACATTGAAAACATATTAAAAATTAATGGCACTTTGTAAATGTAAAATAAAATAAGACTATATGGATTACCATCCCAACACCCCCGACCATATTAATAGTCGTATTTGTCTCTTTTCTTCATTAAATATTCCGTCCAGTTCCTCATCAAGGGGCTCAGCAGTGACAACGGATCATATTTTGGACTGGTAATATGATGTACCTTCTCCCAATATACATAATTAATAAGCCGAGAACAATTAATAAAATATACCTGCAAAAGGGCCAGGTTCCCATGTGGCCACTCCCTAACACAAGCGTCCTCTAGAACCTTACCTATCTCCGAACAAACAAAACCACAAAGTGAATGTGTTTCAATTGAACTTCCTTGGCAACTTGATATCTTTTACTAAGGAATAGTACTCCTTCGAAATATATTCATGTGAGACTGATGCGATTACAGTTCCTAATAGAACCAGAAACATCATTCGGACAAAGTCATCATCTGTGCTTTTATTTCTCACAATCTTATTTATTAGAACAACAATCATGATCTTTCCATTTTTGTGTTAACAAAATTAACTGGTATTTTTTTCATTGCTTTATGTCCTTCCGTACTAAGAAAACCAAAAACATTGACTCCTTGATTTTTAACCAAATATAGAAAACACATCATCAGGCCCTAATGAAATCAGACCTTTACTTCCAGATGTCTCTTGGACCATGAATTTATTACTATGTCGATTGTAGCCTTGGATCATAAAGTGAAGCAAAAATTCACGTATATTTACCGATGGTATTTGTAACATGCCTTGCAAATCCGTTTCATAAAATGTAAATTCACTAGTGCAGAAATGTCTAGGCACAACTCTTGTTCGTGGCACGTCATTTCTCACCAACGCTAGCACTAATATTTTCAAATAGTTCTGACATTGGCTGAATTCATATGCCATAGCCATTCAATTAGTGCTGGTGTTCCACATTAGGTCCATTAGGCCCACGCCAACACTAATCTACCTAATCCCCACACCATGCCCCCTACTCCCGAGTGTCTCCAGCCCCAACTCCCTCGTCCTCCTCTCGATACCCGCCGCCACCCCCGACGTTGCCCGTTACTGCCCCGTCCAACGCCGCCCGTCGCTGCTCCGCCCGAAACCACACGTCGCCGCCTCGCCCGACCCCGTGCCCGACGCAGGCCGTTGCACCCTCTCCGAAGTTGCGCTGGACGCCGCCCCTCCGACGCCACGCCCAACGCCGCCCGACCCGCCGTCGCGCCCGACGCCGCACGACCCAATGTCGGCTCTTCGACGCTTTTAGGTATTTGAGATGTAGATCCATTCATTTTGCTTCGAATGTAGATTCATGCATGTATTGTTACTAGTAAAATTCATGTGCCTTGCATGTAACGAAGATATTTCATGGGCTAAATTCGTTAAAATTCCTCCATTTACTAATTTATGTAGTAGTGCAATATACTTTTATGGGATAAATTTTGAGCATCTGCATCTATTCCCATGTTATTAGAAATAACTCTTAACCACTATATTCCAAACAAAATATTACTCATAATGTAGGATATTGCAAACACTTTTCCACACGATGTTATCACACGATGTTACCAAACACCCACTAAATTGGTCAAACTTGTCTAACCTTAGTTGTGGCAACCTTTGGCAAACTTAGA
Organism: Hordeum marinum; assembly: GCA_022496015.1. Classification (NCBI taxonomy): domain Eukaryota; kingdom Viridiplantae; phylum Streptophyta; class Magnoliopsida; order Poales; family Poaceae; genus Hordeum; species Hordeum marinum. The sequence goes on along the minus strand of CM039672.1, from coordinate 209,235,075 downwards.
CACAAACCAAACAACACCTATGACATGTGGGGTTTACTACTCATTAAAAGTCTTGTCTGTTTCTATCAAATACAGCCTAAGTACGCAACATGTTTACATTTTTTATGCATTAAACACACTCTTTTCATTCTTTAGCCAAATAGCATGGACGACTCTAACCTCTCGATAGGCTCATCTAATCATTGGCCGAGGTCTTCTGAAGGTAGACGTGACATGAGCACCAACCAGGTAATACCATTAGCATTGGAAACATCCATCCCCCCCCCACATATATATGTATATAAACACACACACACACGTATCTAACCACTAATTAATTGTTTGTGATTTGAAACCCTTGGCAGGCGTACGTAGGAGGTCCAGCTGTCATTGTGCAGTCTTCAGGTGATGTGGACGAGCTCAGTCACGAGCTAATCACGTCACGTGACAGTACCCTCAAGGCCCTGCAGGAGTTGAATGACTCGCTGATGAAGAAGGACAAAATTATCGATGACAATGCTATTGTCTACCATAAGATTCTCAGTATCGAAAGTCAGATCACGTTGTTGAACCTCGACTGAAGACCGAGAAGGCGCATTACATTAAGAGGGGGAGACGAATAGGAATAAGCTTCGTCATCTTTAGAAAGTACTTAGGAAAAACTAGATAGGTAGGGTCGGTTATCAGAGGGGAAGATCGATATATACATTGTGAGAAGTAATTGGTACTTTCCTTTTGTGAATTTGTTATCTTTTGTGAATGAAATGTTTAGTATCTTTTGTGAATGAAATTTTTAGTATCTTTTATGAAGATGATATTTTTTTATTAGCTAAATATGACAGTGTCAGCGTGCAACTCTATCCAACGCCAGTGGGTATTCAAAATTCTCCTGGCGTCGTCTCCGACGCCACCACTAAATTTTAACTATGGCGCCGTATTGATGGCGTTGTGTGTCCATGCCGGCAGGTCCCTTTTTACCATGTCATAGCTAGGATTTTTTGAACTAGTGATTTTTGACTTGCTGAAAGTTTGTCAACAAGACTAACCCACTTCTCAACAGAACATGGAACCACACTAACGATGTCCATACTACATGAAAAACAATAGTTGTCACATACCATGCAACTCATATGTCGTGTCAATACTAATATGAAAAAAAACACTTAACCACAGCACACGTACGGCGCTGCAGCCGACATGCAAGATGAAGTTGACGGCGGTTGCACGCGTGCGTGTGTGTGTGGGGGGGGGGGTGCGCGTGACGACAAGGTGGGATGCCATTTTTTGTATTTTTGCCATTCATGCATTTTCTATGTTGTTTCATGTGAAAAACACGCAAAAACAATTGTCGGTCGTGACGCAACGTGCGTTTGATGTCCGATTTTGTTTAAATTTTGTTGGACCATTTGTATGAGCATTCACACGTGCTGGCAAAACTAGGGTAGGTTTCATGAATGTATGCATATACATCATGTGTAACCTATGGGTGTCGGTACGGATGGAAGGAGTGTTCTCATGCAGTCATGTTTCTCCTCTTTATCAAATGAGCCTAATTTTTTGCCACACGCTTTAATGATCATGACAAGGAGACATGCCGATTTTTTATTCTTGGCATTCCGTGCGTTTTCTATGATTTCCCATGCAAAAACACGTAAAAACAGTTGCCACACGTGACACAACATGCGTTTGGTGTTTGATTTCATTTAAATTTTGTGTGGGCCACTTGGATGGGCATTCACACATGCTGCCAAAAGTTGGGTATATTACATCATGTGCAATGCACGGATGTCGGTACGGGCGAAAGGGGTGTTCTCATGCAATCATGTTTCCCCTCTTCGTCAAACGGGCCTAACTTTTTTCACAGGCTTTAATGATCGTGACAAGGAGGCATGCGAAATTCTTTTATTTTTTCCATTCCTTCCATTTTCTATGACTTTCCTTGTGAAAACACGCAAAAATAGTCGCGAGACGTGACGCAATGTGCGTTTGGTGTCCGATTTCGTTTAAATTTCTCCTTGGGCCACTTGGATGGGCATTCACAAGTGCTGGAAAAAGGGGTAGATTTCATGAATTTATACATGTACATCATGTGCAACCCATGGATATCGGTACGGACAAAAGGGGTGTCTCATGCAATCATGTTTCTCCTCTTCATCAAACAAGCCCAATTTGTTTTCACATGTTTCAATGATCATGACAAGGAGGCACGCCATTTTTTTTTTATTTTTGCGATTCCGTGCATTTTCTATGATTTTCCATGCAAAAAACAAGCAAAATAGTTCCTGGACGTACGCAACATGTCTTTGGTGTCCGATTTCATTTAAATTTTGTGTGGGCCATTTGGATGGGCATTCACATGTGCTACCAAAAGTTGGGTAGATTTCATGAATGTATGTATGTACATCATGTGTAACTCATCGGTGTCGGTACGGGCGAAAGGAGTGTTCTTATGCAATCATGCTTCTCCTCTTCATCAAATGGGCCCAAAAAAATTCACAAGCTTTAATGATCATGACAAGGAAGCACATCAATTTTTTTGCCATACTATGCATTTTCTATGATTTTCCATGCGAAAAACACGTAAAAACAGTTGTCGGATGTGATGCAACGTGCACTTTGTGTCCGATTTCGTTTAAATTTTATGTGGGCCACATGGATGTGCATTCACATGTGCTGTCAAAAGTTGGATAGATTTCATGAATGTATGCATGTACATCATATGCAACCCACGGGTATTGGTATGTGCGGAAGGGATGTGCTCATGCAATCATGTTTCTCCTCCTCATCTAACGGGCTAATTTTTTTCACACGCTCTAATGATCATGACAAGGAGGCACACCAAGTTTCGATGCTTTCTGTCATTAATTGGTTTTTCAATTATTTTTTCGTTGATGAAACCCTATAAAATAGGTCGGGCATGCTGCAACGTGCCTACAAGTGTTGGAAATCTTTGAAACTTTGTATTTACGATGATAATAGGCATGTCCACCTTCTTGCAAATTTTGGTGTCATTCGGAAGATGTCAAAAATTTGATCATCTTCAGCGCGACCCGTTTGGGGTAGACGAAGGGGTCCGTCTGAAAGAAGATTAATTTTCGACATCATTCAAATTGACCCGAAATTTTTTCACAACCTTTCATCATCATGATAAATATGCACAAGAAGATTCAATGCTTTCTGACGTTAAATGATTTTTCTATAATTTTCTCAATGATGAAACCCTATAAAATAGGTAGGGCGTGTTGCAACGTGCCTACAAGTGTTGGAAATCATTCGAACATTGTATTTACGATGATAATACGCATGTACACCTGCTTGCACAATTTGGTGTCATTTGGAAGATTTTAAAATTTTGATCATCCTCAGCGCGACACGTTGGGGTAGGACGAAGGGGTCCATCTGAAAGAAGATTATTTTTCGACATCGTTCAAATTGACCCATAATTTTTCCACAGCCTTGCATCATCAAGAGAAGGAGGCACGCAAAGTTTTTTTTAATTCGTTAGTTGATTCTTTAAATTTTGTTTTCGTTTTATAAATTCTTAAAAATAAAATGTAAATATTTTTGGACGTAAAAAACATGAACCAATATTTAATTAAACATAGTGATATTTCATTCATATTATATTCGAACACTAACATAGTACTCTTCGACGTAAACAACGCGAAATTTAATTAAACTTAGCGAGACATTACAAAGTTCAAATAAACATAGTGAACTTTATTAAACTGAACACTAATCTAAAATTCATCATCCGAGGCGGTGGGGTCGACGATGTCTGCCACCGCCGCCGCACCGCCATCGTCGTCGTTGTTCGAGCTGCTCCCGAGGTTGTCCCAGTTGATGACATTGTCATCATCATCATCCTCGTTGGCCTGTGCTTCCTTCGCGGGTGCTGGGGCCGTCGGTGCCATTGCCGCCGCTGCCTCCCTCGTAGTCGCGGCCGCTGCCATGGTCGCCTGTGAGGCACGTGACGATGTAACCACGGCGTGTCGTCGGGTTCTCTGTCCTCTTGGAGGACCACCTGCTCCGGCGGGGCCACCGAAGGGGCCGGCGGGGCCTTTAGGGTTAACACCTGCAGCCCGCGATGTCGTTGATGGCCACCGAAGTTGAAGGCATTGCCTGCGGCCGCCGACACGCGCCAGAATTGGCTGATGAAGTCCACGTAGGACTCGCATCCCAAAACATGTGACGGTCGGCGATGTTGCACCAGCCGTCGGGGTGGTTATGGCGCTCCTCTGCCGTGGCGCCGGGGTCGGGCTTCGCGTAGCTGCCTTTGTCCTCCATGGCGTCGCGAGCCGTCACCCCGGCGGCTCCAGCAGCACATAGAGGTAGATCTCCTCTGTCGTCGGTGTGTCTAGGCTTGATGGCCAGATGTTGGGGTCGTCGTCGCTTTCGACGTCGGAGCTGCTTCCACCGGTGTAGAATGCCATCACCGGAGGGGTTGGAGAGAGAGGTGTGAGCGATGCGGGAGAGAGAGGTCGGGGTGTGGGCGACGGATAGGAGCGCCGGGCGCTTTATATAGCCCACCGAGGGGCGATAGGCAGGTGGGCGGCATTACTCCCCTGGAGTAATGGTGTTGCCTCGGGATCAGACGATCACCACGATGGTCTCAAGCAACGAACGGTCGTCGTCGTTAGGATTTAGTTCAACGGGCGACCGGCGGCACGGGTCGGATTAATGGTGAAGGCATCAGGAAACGTCGGGGTCCATCGGAAAGCGACGACACACAGTTTGACCGCGGTCACGCACGACGCAGTGCTTACGCGCATACACCCGCTTGCTGACTGAAAGCACATTTGCTCCCTTGGTGGTTTTGGTTGTTAATAACAACATATAAGTCATTGAACTAATGTTTCCACCAAGTATATTTCAGGAAAAGTTCAATGATAGGAATGGCAAAAAGGATTGTGGAGATTGTGGAAGTACTCCAAGATGCAAAGAAATAGGTTGACCAAGATTCAAGCAAGAGGACTCTACATTTTACATTTATGAGAAATCACTTTGAGCCCATAGGAAAACCAATACTATTAAAAGGGGGTAAGGTTTTGTTGGTGATCAAAATGCTCATACGTGCAGAAGTGATAGTCACCAAAAACATCCACAAGCTCTCCCACCAAAGTCTATCTCTAGACAAACATGCAAAATCGTTGGAACCAACATTCCTATCCCGGTGCCACCGGCTCCAAACCCTAGACAGACTCAGCCAAACCCTAACAGTTCGGTGCAGCCGACACTCCTTTCGGTGCCACCGAGTTGGGTTGCCAACTTTCTGTTACGGAAGTTCACACTTTCAGTCCATCCGAGAATGTTGAATCGGCGTCACCGAGTTTGGCCATTCTGACCGTTGGTCACCTTGTCGGTGCAACCGAGATTCCTATATCGGTCTCACCGAGATTCAAAAGTTGTCACCTTTTAGTCACTTCGGTACCACCGAGATTAACACATCGGTGTCACTGAGTTGGTAATTTTTTGTGTAACGGTTGGATTTTTCGGGATGCCTATATATACCCCTTCACCACCACCCACTCGAAAAATAGAAGCACTCAGAACTATTCCATACCTATCCTACTCGGTTTTCTGAGAGAGAACCACCTACCCTTGTGTTGAGGTCAAGACTTTTCACTCCAACCATATGGATCTTGATTTCTAGCCTCCCCAAGTTGCTGTCCACCAATCCCATCTCTTCTACCAAGCCAAATCTGTGAGAGAGTGATTGTGTGTTGAGTAGTCTATCATCTTGAAGCACAAGAGCAAGGAGTTCATCGTCATTACCAGGCCTATTACCTTTTGAAGGGTGGTGCCTCTTAGATTTGTTAGGTGTTGCTTGGGAGCCTCCTACTTCGTGTTGTGGAGTGAACCAAGAAGTTTGTAAGGGCAAGGAGATCGCCTACTTCGTGAAGATCTACCCATAGTGAGGCTAGTCCTTCGTGGACGGAAGTCGTATGGAATAGTCAAGGTTGGTACTTCGTGGACCCTTATGGGTGGAGCCCTCCATGGACTCTCGCGACCGCTACCATCAGTGGGTTGAAGACTCCATAAATGTGGATGTACGATAGCACCACCTATCGGAACCACGGGAAAAATCATCGTGTCTACAATTGCATTTGATCTTCCTACCCTATCCTTTTACTCATGCTTGTTGTTACTTTCCGCTGCTATACTCTTAGACATGCATTTCTAGGGTGTACTTGATATTCTATGAATGCTAAAACTTGCCAAGAATCAAAATTGGAAAAAAGGCAAATTATTTGGTCAAGTAGTCTAATCATGCCCCCTCTAGACCTACTTTCGATCCTACAAGTGGTATCAGAGCTTTGGTCTTCATTGCATTGGTTTCACAACCTAGGAGAAGTTTGGCATCTAGTGAGGGAAATTATCACCGCAGAGGTCTGTACTTTGATGGCACTAATTTTGCTAGTTGGAAGCATAAAATGAAAATGCATTTGCTTGGTCATAATCCTGCCGTTTAGGCTGTTGTTCGTGTTGGTTTGCAAGGTGAATTCTTTGGTGATGGAAGAGAACTGGATCGTGACGCGAACGCAGATGAATTGAAGATGTTGCAACTCAATTCACAAGCATGTGACATTATCTTCAACTGCCTATGCCCCGAAGAATTCAACAAAATCAGCCGTCTTGAACAGGCAAAAGAGATTTGGGACACTTTGGTTGATATGCACGAAGGAACTGAGTCCGTGAGAGAATCCAAGTTAGATGTTATTCAAGGTCAGCTTGATAAGTTCAAGGTGAAGGATGGTGAAGGAGTCGTTGACGTGTACTCTAGGCTAGCTCTCATCACAAATGAGATTGCTGGCTTAGGAAGCGAAGAAATGAATGACAAGTTCATCATCAAGAAGATACTTCGAGCTTTGGATGAGAGATATGACACCGTGTGCACATTGATCCAAATTATGCCCAAATACAAAGATCTCAAATCAACGGAAGTGATTGGTAGAATTGTTTCTCATGAGATGACACTCAAAGACAAGGAAGAGCTTCACCACAAGTCTAGCGGTGCTTACAAGGCCACAAGTGATGCTCCCGCTACCTCAAGAGACAACCTTGTCACAAATGAAGAGATAAGCCTCATGGTCAAGAAATTCAACAAGTTCTATAAGAATAGAAGCAAAGATCATAGCTCCAATTCAAGACATGAACAGAAGCGTTCGTCATGTCGTGACCAAAACTGCTACAATTGTGGGAAGCCCGGACACTACTCCAATGAGTGCACGGCTCCCTACAAATGAAGAGAAGAGTCACCAAGAAGACGAAGCTCAAGAGATGAATCACCTCGAAGAGGCAGAAGGAGTAGAGGTTATCATTTTGAACGAAGACCCTCAAGGAGAAGTAGGGACTCGGAGAAGAAGGACAAGTACACCAAGAGCTACTCAAGAAGAATAAATAAAGCTCATGTTGGTGAATGGGTTTCCGGCTCTGACTCCGACAATCACTCCGAGAGAAGCTATCACTCCAACTCCAACTATAGTCAAGATGATGGTGTTGCCGGAATTTCACTAGTGACAACCAACTCCTATGATCTATTTGATTCACCAAATGAAGGGAGTGTAAGTTGCTTGATGGCTAAAGGCCCAAGGTATCACACCCCGAATATCTTGATTTCAATAGTGATGAAGATGATTTGCTTTACGATGATGACTTGCTATGTGATAAAACTACTGATGTTGATCATAATGAACTTGATATTTCTCATGCTAGTCAAGATAGGTCAATTGACAATGATTAGATGAAAATATAAGAACTAACTAAAGAACTTAACACTCTTAAGTTAGCCCATGAATCTACTCTTGAAGATCATAGAGAGCTTGTAAGAACTCATGAGAAGATACGCTTCGAGAAGCTCAATTTGGAGCAAGAACATGAATTTCTTAAAGCTATCAACGACAATCTCCGAAAGAAGACTTCATCTTATCTTGCCAAATGACTACTCTTGTCTACATTCATGCCACAAGTGAAATCTAAGCAAACTAGTAACAAAGGCAAGAAAGGTTCTTCATCTTGTTGCAATAAACATGCTAAACCCAATGATGTTGCTCCTAGTAGTTCTATTTATTCCACTAATGATGATTCTCTTAGCCAAGTTACGCTTGAGCAAGAAAATGCTTTATTGAAAGGAATTATAGAGAAAGGTATCTACAAGAGTCTTGTCGGGTGCAAACAATTTGAGGAGATTGTACGCAAGCACGGAGGATACCGGAAGAATCGTGATGTTGGCTACTTCAACACTAATGGAGTTGAATGCGAAGAAGGTCAATATCCCGAGCCCAAGTTTGTTCCTCAAAAGGAGAAGTATGAAAATACTCTTCCCAGGGGGACAAACACTCAAGATGACCTTTCACCACAAGACCACAAGCTCCAAGAGGACTTTGACTCTTATGAATATGAATCCCAAGCTTTGGTGAAGTGGATTCCCAAGGCTACTACAAGCTCAACTTCTACAAGTGCTACTTCAACACCAAGGATCCTCATCAACTTGATGTGGGTCCCCAAGAAGAATAACTAGAAAGTTCTTGAGGGGTGACTCCGCCAATGAAATTCAATCACATTCATTATTGGCAAGATCTATTTGCAATCAACATCAACCCTATGCAATAGTTCAAGGAGTCACACATTCCCTCAAAGGTAAGCAAGGGACAAGGTAATCAACAAATCAATGGACATCATCACATATGCTTTGCACTCCATGTCCACAGATATCCTTGTATTTGTCTCTTGTGTGTTGGGACTAACCCATGTAGGTGAGAAGAGTAAGGAAACAACGAGGATGCTCCCAACTCTTGGTGATCTTCATCAACTTTGAGCATCCACCACTACCTCACCAACATGAAGTCTTCATCGACAAAACCCAAGGTTAGTTTATCCCTCTTATGGGGGGTGTCACATCAAGGGGGAGCTTTACTCTAAAACTTGAGTCAAAGCATCTCTTAGTATGTGGCAACATTAAATGATTTATGTAAAAGTGATAATCCCACTTGTGCTTAAACGATGAGTATGACCTATGATCAAGTATTCTTACTTGGCTCCTAAGTCAAAATACTCATATATAGATGACTTCGTTGCCGCCCAAGTGCTTCTTAGATGCTAGAGTGTTTGTGCATGTTTTCCATGATTTCATTTGACATCTTATTGTATGAGCATGTTGGTATACATTTATTTACTCATTCGAGGATATCCACTTGTTGCTATTTGGCTTTTGATTTATCTTTTGCCAATTGGATAGACAAGAATGCCTATGACCACCTCTTAGATATCTATGCTTTCTCACCTCATAATCTATTTGTGTTGCATCACAAAATTTGAACAAGTGCTTTTCGACCCCTCTATGTGTGGAGAGTTCTGTATCGACAAGGGCTGGCCACTAAAACCTCCCAAGTGCATCTCGGTGGAACCAACCACAAAATCTTGGTCTCACCGAATGCCTAGGCTTGATCTGGTTTTCAATCTTGCTACCATCGATTCCATCTTCTCGGTTACACCGAGTTTCCCTATCAACTGACAGTTAAGGAACTCGGTGACACCAAAAAGTTAGAATCGGTGACACCAATAGTGGTGGATATAAATACGGTGGACCCCGACGCTTTGAATTTCACCCTCAAACCGTCGCGCCTCAGAACCCTAAGCTGCCGCCTTTGAGACCCCTGGTCGTCGCCCTTGTCTCCCTGCGCTCCTCCGCCGCTGGGAATCGCCCCCATCGACGAAATCCTCTCCATCGTTGCCGCCGTAGCGGATCCGCACCAAGTTAGGGTACGAATTTGACCTGCTTTGCGCTCCTCGTCTGATTCTTGTGCATTGGACTTGATTTTATCTATAAGACACTCATTGCACGTATTTCTATCCACACAAAATTCCAATAGTCTAGCGAATGTTAGATTTCTAGGGTTTTGCCGTCCGCCCAATGGAACTCGGTGGAACCGAAGCAAACAAATCGGTCTCACCTATTTGTCTTTCTGTGTTGCTGGGAACAGTCTCGATGGAACCGAGTACTACTTTTTGGTCTCACCAAAAAGAGTGCCAAGGTTTTGTTAAGAGAGACAGTCAGTCTCGGTAGCACCAAAAACTTTGCTTCGGCTATAACGATATTCACTCGACAGAATGCAAAAACTTTGAAAATCGATTGTTCAAACTTTCAAAAACCAGCCTCATTTTGTGATGACTCATCTACCTATGATCTTCTATACTCTATTCACAGGGTCAATATGTTAGATGCTGAGGACAGTCAAAACTTGCTAGAGCAGGGTGCTGACATGAGTTCAGGCACAAGCCTAGAGTCTAGTTCATTTTCAGATCCAGGCACCCCCAGCTCCCATGGGTTGCCCAAAGCTGCTACAAGGACTAGAAAGAAGCTGAATTCAGATGAGAAGGTTAAGACTTTATCCCTGAGGAGATTCTTGCCAAGAAGCAAGAAAAGGCTGCTAAGAAGTCTGCTACTAAAGCTACTTCTTCAAGGAGAGTTTTCAGCAAGATCTATGCCAGCTCTGAAACTATCAAAGCACATGAGAGTGCTAGGGCCACTATGTCTATTGATCCCCCAAGGAAGTCTATGCCTAAGAAGGCAGGGGAGAAGAAAGTCATAAAGAGGATTATTCATGTGACTGGCAGGCCTACTTCCATGTATGAAGATCCAGAGGAAGCTGCCTGGTGCTGCTGCTGAGGAAGAGGAGGATGAGCCAGCTGCAAAGGCTCCTCCCAAGAAGAAGGCCAAGAAGCTTATGGCTAATGCTATGCCAAAGATTGGCACATCCAAGAGCACCAAGTCTACATCCAAGAAGGTTGCTGCTGAGAAGCCAAAGAGGACATCCAGGCAGATTCCAGCTTCTGAGAAGAACAAGGGAACTGCTTCCAGAGTTGAAGATGATGATGATTTGACAACATTGATGAAGCTCGGACCACATCTTCCAGTACATGATGTCGGCCACCTAGTTGCTGAAGATATGAAGAAGAGAAAGACTCAGGATTGAGACCCTGGAGAGCTATAGATCCATATGCCCAGAGGAAGAAAACTACTGTTGACTACATGTTCTACACCAGAGAGCAACATGAGTATTATGAAACAGTGCTGCTAGACAAGAGCCCAGCTGTTAGTGATATGAGATATGTTGATTGGAAATTCATTAAGGAGAATCAGGACTACTTTCCAAGTGTCCAAGATAATTTCCACTGCATTGGTCTGGATGAGTTCATTGGAAGAGAGCTTAGTGCATGGAACAATGAGGTGATCTTGCAATTCTACTCCACTGCACATTTCTATGGAGATGGTAGAATTATATGGATGACTGAAGGAGCAAGGTATGAATCCACTCTTGATGAGTGGGCTGCACTTCTAGGAGTTGCAGAGGTTCAAGATGGTGATGTGGATGTATACTCAGAATCCAAGGCAAGCCACAATGCCATGAAGGATATTTATACTCCTATCCCCGCAGACAAAGTGCAATCTCACAAGCTAGGATCCATCTACTATCTGCAAGCTGTCCTTCATACCATGAACACTATTCTGAGGCATACCTTGATGCCCAAGTCAGGAGATGACAAGATGATCCGTGGATACTCCATTAACATGTTGATCCACCTTGACAAGAACACCAGGATTGGAGTTATGGACTTAATTGTTGAGACAATTAAGAGGGTTGTTGCTGATCAAAAGCGCTCTTGCTGCTGTGCACCCTACATCCAAATGCTTATCAACTCTCAGTTGGAAAAGCACATATTTGCTCTAGATCGTCCACACTTGCCCCTACAGCCAGAACTCGAGGATAATGTTGTGGCGATGGACCCAGATCATCCCACATCTGCTATAGCATAGGTAGAGGCAGGGGCAGTTCGAGACGCTAGTGCTCAAGTCCCTAGATCTAGAAATGAGCAAATGGATCTTTTGCTCTTGCCAGTTCAGGGCATGCAAAAGGATATTAAGGGGATTCTGGATAGCTAGAACAGTCTTGTGAGGATCTTTGAAACAAAGATCAAGACTCTTGGTGATAAGGTGGACAAGGTGACAAAGACAGTCATAGAGCTTCAGAAGGAAGTTGACTCGGTGCACATCCCTCGGGTCTCTTCTACTTCTGATGATGATGATGATTATGATGGTGATGAGAATGGATCACCTCTCAGACCGAGCACACAGTTCACTACTCAGGCTAGATCAGTCACAGTGCCTGCACCAGACTTGAGGCCCTCTTCATCAGCTCCTGCTACCTCCAGTGTCTACTCCAGATCCATCCATGACATCTGTAGAGATCTTTGCCGATGCTGTTCCCTCGACTCCTTCACCAACAACCGGAGGAGATCATCCCAAGAACGCTTAGATATATGCCTTTAAACTTTTTGGTAACTTGCTGCCAAAGGGGAAGAAGTGTGTATAGATCTTTAGGCTTTGAGTGAGAGAGCGTTTGTTGTTTGTTGCTTTTTCAAAAACAATTGTTTTTGCTTACTGTGATACTCTGTTGCTTTGCTTGTGATACACGCTTGATGATGTTTGATCATACACTTTAATGTGTGATGCTACTATTTCCTTTGATCTTAATGCTTATGTGATGATCATTCATCTTTGCTTGATTGTGTTGTGCTATGATATTCATTCTAATTATTTTTGCACACCACCAAGTGGTATGTGACATCTAAGAAGTGACCCATGTACCTAATCGATTGTGCATTTTCATTCAAACGCAAACTTAAAATAATGCACAAATTTAGGGGGAGCTCTTGCTTATCACATACTTCTCAAAGCGACGATTATATTCATTGATTATATCTTTGTCGAAGCTTTGATCTATATGTTGTCGTCAACTACCAAAAAGGGGGAGATTGAAATCACATTTGCTCTGTTCGTGGTTTTGGTAATTAATAACAACATATAAGTCATTGAACTAATGTTTCCACCAAGTATATTTCAGGAAAAGTTCAATGATAGGAATGGCAAAAATGATTGTGAAGATTGTGGAAGTACCCCAAGATGCAAGGAAATAGGTTGGCCAAGCTTCAAGCAAGAGGACTTTATATTTTACATTTGTGAGAAATCACTTTGAGTCCATAGGAAAGCCAATACTATTAAAAGGGGGTAAGGTTTTGTTGATGAACAAAATGCTCATACGTGCACAAGTGATAGTCACCAAAAAAATCCACAAACTCTCCCACCAAAATTTGTCTCTAGCCAAACATGCAAAATCAGTGCAACCAACATTCCTACCCCGGTGCCACCGATTCCAAACCCTAGTCAGACTCAGCCACACCCTAACAGTTCGGTGCAGCCGACACTGCTTTCGGTGCCATCGAGTTGGGTTGCCAACTTTCTGTTACGCAAGTTCACACTTTTGGTCCGTCCGAGAATGTTGAATAGGCGTCACCGAGTTTGGCAATTTTGACCGTTGGTCACCTTGTCAGTGCAACCGAGATTCCTATATCGGTCTCACCGAGATTCAAAAGTTGCCACCTTTTGGTCACTTCGGTACCACCGAGATTAACACATCGGTGTCACCGAGTTGGTCATTTTGTGTGTAACGGTTGGATTTTTGGGGATGTCTATATATACCCCTTCACCACCACCCAATCGAAAAAGAGAAGCACTCAGAATTATTCCATACATATCCTACTCAGTTTTCTGAGAGAGAACCACATACCCTTCTGTTGAGGTCAAGATCTTCCACTCCAACCATATGGATCTTGATTTCTAGCCTCCTCAAGTTGCTTTCCACCAATCCCATCTCTTCTACCAAGCCAAATCTGTGAGAGAGTGATTGTTTGTTGTGGAGTCTATCATCTTGAAGCACAAGAGCAAGGAGTTCATCATCATTACCGAGGCTATTACCTTTTGGAGGGTGGTGCCTTCTAGATTGGTTAGGTGTCGCTTGGGAGCCTCCTACTTCGTTTTGTGGAGTGAACCAAGAAATTTGTAAGGGCAAGGAGATCGCCTACTTCGTGAAGATCTTCCCATAGTGAGGCTAGTCCTTCGTGGACGGAAGCCATATGGAATAATCAAGGTTGCTACTTCGTGGACCCTTATGGGTGGAGTCCTCCATGGACTCTCGCGACCGTTACGCTCCGTGGTATGAAAACTCCATAAACGTGGATATACGATAGCACCACCTATCGGAAGCACGGCAAAAATCATCGTGTCTACAATTGTGTTTGATCTTCCTACCCTATCCTTTTACTCATGCTTGTTGTTACTTTCCGCTGTTATACTCTTAGACATGCATGTGTAGGGTGTACTTGATATGCTATGAATGCTAAAACTTGCCAAGAATTAAAATTGGGAAAAAGACGAAACTTTTATTTGGTCAAGTAGTCTAATCACCCCCCTCTAGACCTCTTCGATCCTACACTAACCCAGGGGTACGTGTCCTACATGTACGACGTGTCCGCGGCGTCGTTACTAGTATGCCACCCCTACCGTCTGTTGTGCGTCGCGGGGCTAACGTGCGTACGTTGGCTCGGGGGAATTGACGATGTTTCCCTTCCTTATGAAAGGGTATCAAGCGATCTGTGCCGTCATTGTATCTAGGGGAGGGGTTGCACTGAAGAAGAAGTGTTTTATATATGGGACAATTGCATTTTTGCCCCTAGTTGGAACCTACCCACGTGTTTTGCCCTTACTTTTCGAGTCTATTCAGTTTTGCCCTTAGATTTGCCCTCGAGGTCTCTCAAATGCCCTTTCATAGTTTGACCAATACTTTGAAAATTCATAAAAAAATTATATGAACTGAAAAAAATGCAAACACGATATCAAAATGTTTAGAAAAACATTACCTTTATGTACATGTCATTTTCATTCAGGAAAAAAGTACCATTTAAACTACCCATGGTTATTAGTGTTACTAAATTATTAAAAATAAAAAGGTATAACAAATAGTGTTTTCATGAATAAGAATTTCATGCAAATGTAGGTGATGTTCTCCGAACATCCTGATATCTTATTTACAATTTTATGAGTTCATATCAACTCGATAAACTTCATATGAATTTTTTCCTAAATGGTACTTTTTTCCTGAATGAAAATGACATGTACATAAAGGTAATGTTTTTCTGAACGTTTTGATATATTGTTTGCATCTTTTGAGTTCATATGAATTTTCAAAGTATTGGTCAAACGGTCAAAGGGCATTCGGGTGACCTCGGAGGCAAATCTAAGGGCAAAACTGAGCAGAGTCGAAAAGTAGGGGGAAAACCCGTGGGTAGGTTCCAACTAGGGTCAAAACTGTATTTGTCCCTTTGTATATAAGAGAAGAGCATGAACAAATGCAAATTTATACATGGTAGATAAGCTATATAAAGTCTAACACCCTCCCTCGATCTCAATCATGACCTGCAGGTTGAGATTGCATGGGCAAGCCTCAAACAAAGGTAATGCTAAATGCTTCTTAAAATTGTCCGCAAGTTGATTTTTTAGAGTAGATGAACTTGATTTGAATTAGTTGATGGGCAACATGTTCCATAAACAATAATCAACTTTGATGTATTTTGTTCGTTCATGAAATACCGGACTAGCAAAAAGGTTTGTAGCACTAATGTTGTCACACCAAAGAACTGGTATCTGTCGCTCACATGTCCAACTCACGAAGTAAAGATGGAACGCAAATAAGCTCTGCGGTCCATTGAGTACAACTTTATACTTACCTTCACTACTACTGTGAGACACACTGGGAGTATGGCGTTGCAAAGACCGAGCTCCATGGAGCTCGGTGTGCAAAAAAAATAAAAATATATTTAGATGTTTCAAACAATGTCAAACTTTTTTCTACAAACACATATGTATATCCTTGAAGTATGTAAAAACATTCATGAACTAATTTGATTATTTGCATGCTACACAAAAAAGACAAATATCTAGCCCAAATACAACAAAGGAAAAGCCCATTTTAACATGTGTATTTGTCTTTTTTGTGTACATCACATATGAATATATATGTTCATGAAATTTTATACATGTATACTACAAATATATGTGTATACATAGACTTTTTTCAGATTTTTTTTGGGGTGTGTAAAAGGTATTTCCGCTGAAAAAAAAAGTAAAGAGCTCACTGGAGCTCGGCCTCTGCATGCACTTATCGGACACACTGGTCTGTTTTCACAGACTTCACGGGATCAAGTTAGAACCAAAGACCATATCATAACCCCATGGATCGCCAATATTTATTTTATTTTATTCTGGTTCCAATCGTTTGAGGAAAAACCTCTTTGGCATAGGGCTAGTAAAAATTTACTCACTTGGTCTCACAATATAAGAGCATTTTTTACATTAGTGTAGTGTAGAAAATGCTTTTATATTATGAGAGGTACGGAATACATTTCATCTACTTGCTTCCAAAGAATGTGGATTAACTATACACAATGCTGCCGGTTTTTTATACTGTCAATAATGGTGTGGCCTAGAAATGCCATGACAGTAGTAAATTAATTACTAAAGGTGAGCAGATAACGTAGACGCCACTACGAGAATGTGTATGTGTTGTTCAGCGTCCCAACAACACCACTGATTTGTTCATTATTAATGAAGTTTGCGCCCAATGCCTCTAATGTCGAGTGATGCCACTAGTGACTCCTCATCGCTAGCATCATATTAGTGGCGTCTGGACTCAACGTCATTAGCAACATTTCTCAAACTTTGTTAGTAAGTGTTTCTGCACTAATGATATGTAAATATGTATTCAAATATTGTTCTACATGTTTGCAATAGGAACTTTCACAACATCTTTTGTCATGCCCTTCTGTATTGAAATTAAGGGTATTAGCATCGAAGCAAAGCATTAACTGTCAAAAAATAATATAACCCTCAAATCACAGCCATTTGTGTCGATTCCCTGATTATTGTCACTTTAGTGTCACGAGATTAAACTATAACAGGCATATATAGCTTGCAGATAAGATGTCAAACACATACATAAATAAAATATAAAGAGTTCAAATCTGAAATAATGACACTTGGTGTCAAGCATGAAGAAGATCAAAATCATAACAACATCAATTTCAAAATATAGAGGAGACTTGGGATCAAACCATAACAAATCTGGCATCTAGTACATAGAAGATCTCATCCAATTCCAGTCACCCACACATGCCTACATGTAGATTACTCACACATAAGAGAGTAGATCATGGTGATGGTGATGAAGAAGGGGTTTATGATGACGACGGTGGTGAATTCCCCTCTTCAGACGAAGAACAGAGGTGACAATGGCTCCGTATCGTAAAAAAATCCCTAAACAAATCCATGCTAGTTTTAGCTAGAGAAGGATTTTATAGCCAAAGGAGGGTGTCACGCAATGCTCAGGGGGCGCCCTAGGCCATGTGGTGGGGGGCGCGCGTTGGCCTTGTGGCCCTCCTTCGGGTGCCCTTTCTGACTTCGTAGCTCTTTCTTTCCGGGGGAAATCAATAAAAAAAATTGAGCGATTTTGGTCAACTTTATTTCTACATAAACATAACACCAAGGGATAGTTCTTCTAAAACAACATCATTTCGGGTTAGTTTTTATTCAAATCATGCAAGTTAGAGGACAAAAACAAAGCAGAAGTGCTTGAAAAAATAGATCCATTTGAAACGTATCATTAGCCACTAGAGTTGATGAGCTTCAGTGTACAGTAGGGAGCACAGAACATAAGAACTATCAGCAGCGTCGAATCTATTCAACAAAAAATGAAGTGTGCTTTTCTTCTGAACAAAGTGAATATTTTTTAAATCGCAAACATTTTCAGTTTTGTTAACAAAATATTTTTTACAATAAAATATTTTCTAAAATCGCAAAGATTTTTGAATTTGTGAACAATTTTTGAAAAATAGGTATACTTCTCCGAAATATTGAACACAATTTGATTTTTCTGAAACTCCGAACAATTTTGTTGAAAGCGATTGTTTTTGGATCCGTGAAGAATTTTTTGAAACAGGGATATGTTTTGAAACTCCAAACATGATTTGAAAATGCGAACATTATTTATGAAATCATGTTTTCAAAAATATAAAAAAGGAAAGAAAAACAGAAGCTGAAAAACTAAAAAAACACAGAAAAATCATTCAAAGAAACCAACAGCAAAGAACTATTTCAGGAACCTTCTAGAAAGTTCCTAAAACCACTATTAAAATATACAAAAAAATGTTATGCTACCGAAGGGGCCATCCCACTCTACCCCTCACTCGTGCATCCCTTGTGCGTTTCAACAACATTACGTCGAAACGATGTCGTATAGGGAATTCCATTGTGTGGATTTGGTCGAAAATTGCATGAAAAGTTATGATTTATTATTTGGCGGCTCAGGCTCCATTTACTTCGGTTTGGGTACACTATGCATCCCTTTTGCAAAGTTACATGAGTTGGGTAGGCCGGACATTTTGGACCCTCACATCTGTTTGGGGAACCTTCTAGAAGGTTCTACAGTTTTTTCTCATTTCTCTGTTTTACTTCGGTTTTGTTTGGTATGTTTTCTTAGGGTTTTCATCTGTTTGTTCGCTCGGGTTTTATTAGGTTTTATCCTTTTCCGTTTTCTTTTTACTCCTTTCTCCCGTTTTTATTTTTCCTTATTAAAATATGTGTACCTTTTTAATCCCTAAAATTCACGTACTCCTTTCAAATTCATGATCATTTTTCAAAATCCTATTTTTTTCAAATCAGTTAACTTTCTAAGAATTCATGAACCTTTTTTTTTTATTTCCAAAGCTGTTAAATGCTACAATTGTTTTCCAAATTAGTGAACATTGTTTTATATTTATGAACTTTTCTAAATATACAATCTTCTTCGAATATAAGATTTGTTTCCCAATATGCTCAAACTTTTAAAATTTAAGAAATTCATCAAATTTGATGAACATTTTTAAATACATTAAATTATTTCCAAATTCGTAAAAAAACAAAATTCTTAAAAAACAAAATTGAATCCGCTAACATTCTCTAAATTCATGAACGCTTATAGTATAATGAGCATTTTTTAAATTTACAGGATTTTTGAAATCTGATAACATTTTTAAATTCACTAAAAATTTGTTCTTCTCGAATATCTGTTTCAAATTGATGAACTATTTGTGTATTCACGAATAATATTTTCAAATTCACGATATATTTTCTCGAACATTTCTAAAAGGTGTGGACATTCTTTGAATATGCTCTTTTTTCCAGGACAAATGTTGGTCTTTTAAGTGGTTGGCACAACTAAACGATATAGCCGATATATTATTGGAAGAAAGAGGCGATCGAACCACCCAGCCTACGAAGGACCGAGCGAATCACTATTTGGACCGGGGCTTGCCTTAAACTCCGCGGGAGCGCTTAAAGTGGAAAGCTCCTAATCGCCGCTTACTGCGGCGATCTGTCGGGCCTTGGCATAGGGCCCCCCGATTGGAGCGGTCACGCTAGCCTGCGGGTACTGTAGCGTATTCTGATTCCTTTTTCCTTTTCTTTTTCTGTTTTTCTGTTATCTATTTCATTTTCTATTTTTTTAATTCCTTCTATTTCTCTTTTTTGTTCATAAAAATGTCATTTTTTTAAAAGAAATTTCAAAAAAATGTCCAGAAGCTCAAAAAATGTTCATATTTTTATTTTTTATTCACAAATTCCAAAATTATTGCATTCTTAAAAAAACTTTTCACCTTTCAAAAAGTATTCATAATTCCAAAAACTGTTCCGTGTTTTAAAAAATGTTCAAGATTTTCTTAAAATAACGTGTTATCAATTTATTCTGGGAGTTTCCTAAAAAATTTGTATTTTCAAATTTGTTTGTGAGCTTCATAAAATGCTTTCATCATTTTAAATTGTGAACACGAGAACATTATTTGAAATAAGAAGATTTTATGAAATCGTGGACGTTTTTTTGAAAAAGTGAACAATATTGAATTAATTTTTTTTATGAAATCCTGATTTTTTTGGTTGAAAACAAGAACATTTCCTTATATCCATGAACTTTTTTCAAAACAAGGAAATTTTGAAAAAATCATGCAATTTGTTGAATATGAGAAGAAAAAATCAAACACAGACCTTTTTAAAAATATGAACACATTTTGTAAGCAATAACATTTGTTGCAATTCCTGATTTTTTTTGAAGCACGAACATTTAAATATAAATTGTGAACACGAGAACATTTTTTAAAAATCAGAACAAAAAATTAAAAATGTCAAACAAAAATAATACGAAAAGGAAAAAAGGGGTAACGAAAAAAATTAAAACGAAAACAATAATACTTTTTGAAAAACAAGAACATTTTTTTGAAAATCCGGAACATTTCTTGAAAATCCTGAACATTTTTTGAAGTTCTGACTAGTTTTTGAAAAACGATATTTATTTGGAATTTAGAACATTTTTTAAAAAAACAAGAACATTTTTCGAATTATAAGAACAATTATCGAACATTTACTTAGTTTAAAAAACGATAAAATAACCTTGAAAATGAGGAAAAAGAAGAAAGAAGAAAGAAGAAAAAGAAACAAAAACAGAAAAACCAAAAAAGAAACAAAAACCAGTAAAAAAATATGACCAGAGAACCCGCTAGAAGGTTCCCAAAACTAGGCCAGCCCAAATCGAGTCAGGGGGTGTGCGGCACCTTGACACTTTGATGGAGAATGCGGCGAATAGGATTCTCCCATAAAGTGGTGGGGAGCACCTACTTAGCGCTATGCGCATTGGCGAACGAGTTAGGGCGCACCCTCCTTTGCCTCGGTTCGCCAGTTTGGGATGACAGGAAGGGCCATGTTAAGGAGGCTGGTAGGGATGGAGGCTCCGGGGCACTGCACGCCGCTGGTGGCCACGGGAGGACGCACATGTACGTTCACCTGGTTTAGAAGCTTCACATGAACGTCAATGCTGATGACGACAAAGGTGCTTTGTTCATGGAGTTTGGTAGCATGAGGTTATTCATGAGTTCTAAGTATGTTTGTTTTGGAAGCGAAACCGTAGAAAAATTGTTCTATGGAAAATATATTAATTAAAGGCATGTATATACAGGTGGAAAAGAAAGAAAGAAAACCTAGCCTATCATACCAGACTGGTTGTACACATATCCAATGCCTGCTCAATGAATATCCATGATTAAAAAGATATACTATAAGTGTTGATCAATCCAACTAAGCAGTAGATGTTTAAACTTGCTCTTGATTCTATATTGTAGTAACAGCAAATCAGATTTCAGAAGTACCCTCTAGGATTTGATTGATGGGGTTTGGGCTCTAAAAATCTTGCCATTTCTTTGCATCCAAGTGTGCCGACACCCATGATAATGATTTCAAAAGCAATTCCATTAGGAAGTTCTGAATGACCATATTAATCTCATCAAAAACTGAAATACCTCTGTGCTTGGATCCCAAAATGGAGTCCCAAGATCCCAAAGCAAATGGGTAGTCCCATAACAGATGAAGAGAAATCTCTTCTATGTTATCATGGCACAAATCCCAGTTATATGAAGGTAGGTGGAAGGATTTTCTATGAAGAATACTTCTTGTGTTGGCTCTGTCATGAAGGATGAGCGAGAAGAAAATCTTGTGTCTTAGAATGGTTGAACTCTTCAGCAAACCTTTAGACAATTGATCTATGAAAGTGCTAGTTATTGACTAGAGGGGGGGGGGGTGAATAGGCGATTTTTATGAAAGTCTTCGAAACAATGAATGTATTCAAATAAAGCGGAAACGTAACAAAGATCGGGTAGGGATAGTAATCAAGAGTCTAGTCTAGACATGCAACACAGTGAAGACATGGAGACAAATCAGACATCATTATCATGCATACTAAGATGAGTCGAAAACAAACTTAGACAATATGAAGATAGACAGTAGATATCAATGTCTTTGGAGAAAGTCTTCAAGCAACATAGAGGCAATGAGTTCAAAATTCAAAATAGGAATGCAAGAAAGTGAAGGATAGAACGACTTGCTTGACGAAGACACGTGATTTTTTGGACCAGTTCCAGTTGCTGTGACAACTGTACGTCTGGTTAGGGAGGCTGAGATTGAACTCAGAGACCTCGTCTTCACCTTATTACCCTTGAGCCGAAGTCACTTAGACTGCGCCCAATCACTTAGGTAAGCCTTCAGGGTAGACTTTTGAAACCCATACAAACTTGGTCACCCTACAGTCCACAATGACTCTTGGACGCTCTAGACCCAGACGCCTAACCGTCTCGAAGATCACAATCTTCAAGTGTAATAAATCTTCAGTTCTCTCAGAACAGAAAGTCTTCAGTGATGCTCAAACACTCTAGCTCTAGGTGTTTAGGTGCATCCTCGTAGGATGTGTCTCTCTCAATGTATTCGAGGTGGGTTGCTCCAAAACGACAACAACCGTATCTCTCTCTGAGCAACCACCTTCTCATGGTGGAGGGGGTGGGCTATTTATAGCCAACGGGCAACCCGACCTGATATGATCGAAATGACCCTAGGTTAATGGCCAACCGACACGTGTCACAACGATCGGATTTTGAACGCACGCAACAACTTTACTTGGGCTACAAGTAAAGATGAATCAACCAACTCTCGAAGAGTTTTCCTCTCACAGTCTTCGCTCGAAGACATATATATGGGTTGAGCATCACGTCAGCATCTAACTTCGATCACATCAACCCCACTTAACAGTACGGTGGTTCCTATGACTCGGGAAAGAAGAAAAAAACTACCAAATGACTTCATCTTTGCATTTCATTGTCTTTGAACGAATGTCTTCGTCGAGCACCAATGGCTTCAGCTGTCATCAATGTCTTAGGACATTTTTGGGGGTCGTCTCCGACGGCTAAACCGAAACTCCAGGGACTTCTCTCTGTGTTAACCTGTGAACTCTCACAAACACATTAGTCCCTCAACCACGTTTGTGTTCAATACTCCAAAACCAAACAAGGGTGGCACTAGATGCGCTTACAATCTCCCCCTTTTGGTGATTGATGCCAAACTGGTTGAAGTTTTCAAAGGGGATAAATATGTGTGAAGATAAGGTTATGAAGATTTTGATTACAGGATATAGAGAGCCCCCTTCAAGATGTGCATATGAAGACTTTGCTTTGAATGCAAGTGCACATGGCAGGTTGTAATTTTTGGAGATCTCCCTCTATATCTTGTAATCTAATCACTATGCATTAAGAGATATGTTGAAGATAATGAAATGCATAATGAAAAATGGGTGTCTGCACAATGACTTCGGACGCATAAAATAACTTGAAGAAGCGCCAAAGAGTATGGTAAACATAAAGTGCAGACGTCCATCGGGATTTAAGTTTTACAACCCAAAACAACAAATGTTCAAAAAGAGAGTTGTAAACTTAGCGAAAATAACACCCAACCCTTATTAGTAGACCCGTTTGAAGAGTATCGCCCAATGCGTCTCCCCCTTTTGTTATCGAATTACCAAAAAGGAACGAAGACATCGAGAACTACGTGTCCCCAACAGGTGTTGATGAAGACGGTGCCGTGGACTCTTGGAGTGCTAGTATAGTAGAGCTTGGTTTATCGGGACGCCAAGTCGATGGAGACAGAGAGGTTGCATCATTAGCTTCATATGCAAGTGGGACATTGGCATAAGGAGCTGAAGAGGAGAAGTCAGTGTCTTCGAGTGAGGGAGTCTTGCGCCACTTCTCCGTGTTGGGAGGTGGTGCACCCAATCTGTAGCGTGGATGATATCCATCTTCACGAGGCTCATCCTCAGGTGCCAGCATGGTCAGGGTCCTCCATGAGTGACGACTGGTTTCATAGGCAACGAAGGCGTTTTTGGTGGCCAGATTGCGAACATGGTTGAGGTCTTGCACAACAGACTGCTTCTCGCGTCGAGTCCACTCATGATGCTTATCTTGCTTCTGGATTAGTGAAACGAGAAGTTCACGATCAGTGAGTGCACACTCTCTTCTGGTTAGGCGTTGACGAGGCAAAGTGCTATCAGTGGCTTCAGTGTTCGTAGCACCAGATCTTGGTTGACGAAGAGCACCAATAAGTCTCGCCCTTGATGTATCAGAGGCAATGATAAGACCTTCAACAACAGCAGTTCCACTAGTGCCTTCGACAATTGGATTCTCGCTCTTGGATGGATACAGATTTGCTTGCACAACTTCAATATCGAGAAGATAAATGCCATGGTTGCGAGCAGAAGAGAGAAACCTGGTGTTGGTTCTGTACTTGATGAAGTGCATGATCCATGGGGCATAAATCCTATTGGGGGAACGTTGCATGAGAAACAAAAAAATTTCCTACGCACATGCAAGATCTATTCATGGCGATGAGCATCTACGAGAGGGAGAGTGGATCTACATACCCTTGTAGATCGCTAAGCGGGAAGCGTTAAGAAACGCGGTTGATGTAGTCGAACGTCTTCACGATCCAAATCGCCGAGCGTCCCGCGATCCCATCATGATACGTCCCGCGATCCAATCACGATCCGTCCCGCGATCTCATCACGATCCGTCCCGCGATACAATCATGAATCGTCTCGCAATATTGATCACGGTCCTTCCGATCTAGCGTCGAACGGACGACACCTCCGCGTTCAGCACGCATACAGCTCGATGACGATCTCCGCCTTCTTGATCCAGCAAGAGGGAGCGGAGATGTAGATGAGTTCTCCAGCAGCACAACAACATGGTGGCGGTGGTGGTGAACTAATCCTGCAGGGCTTCGCCTAAGCACCGCATAACTAATCTAGAGGAGAAACAAATCTAGAGGAAAGAAGAGGGCAACACGTGGCAATTGGGGTTAGCTTTCTCCTCTAAATCCTCTAGTATATGTAGGAGGGATGAAGGAGAGTAGGCAACCTCAAACCCTCAAGGTTTGTTCGAAATTGGAGGTGGAGGAGTCCTACTCCAATCCTATTAGGAGTAGGATTCCCCCTTTCCACTTGGAAACTCTTCCCACCTCTCCACCTTTTGGGGTTTTCCCACCCCTAGCCGCATGGGCCTTAGTGGGGGCTTAGTCCAGCCCACCAGGGGATGGTTTGACTCCTCCCACAGCCCATGAGGTCCTTTGGGTCGAGACACCCCTCCCGATGGTCCCCCGACACCCTCCCGACACTCCGGTACACTACCGATGAGCCCGAAACTTTTCCGGTGACCAAAACAGGACTTCCTATATATCAATCTTTACCTCGGGACCATTCTGGAGTTCCTCGTGACATCCGAGATCTCATCCGGGACTCCGAATAACATTCGTTCACCATCATACATAACTCTATACTACCAAAACGTCACCGAACCTTAAGTGTGCAGACCCTACGGGTTCGAGAACTATGTAGACATGACCGGGACACCTCTACGGTCAATAACCAATAGCGGGACCTGGATGCCCATATTGGTTCCTACATATTTTACGAAGATCTTTATCGGTTGAATGTCTATGTCAAGGATTCAGTTAATCCCATATGTTGTTCCCTTTGTTCTTCGGTATGTTACTTGCCGAGATTCGATCGTCGACATCTCCATACCTAGTTCAACCTCGTTACCGGCAAGTCTGTTTACTTGTTCCGTAATACAAGATCCCATGGCTAACACTTAGTCACATTGCTTGAACGGCTTATTGTGATGTTGTATTACCAAGTGGGCCCTGAGATACCTCTCCGTCACATGGAGTAACAAATCCCAGTCTTGATCCATGCCAACCCAACAGACACCCTTGGAGATACCTGTAGAGCACCTTTATAGTCACCCGGTTACATTGCGATGTTTGACGCACACAAGGTACTCCTCTAGTGTCAGTGAGTTGCATGATCTCATGGTCATAGGAACAAATACTTGACATGCAGAAAACAGTAGCAATAAACTGACACGATCATATGCTACGTTTGTAGTTTGGGTCTTGTCCATCACATCATTCTCCTAATGATGTGATCCCATTATCAAATGACATCTCATGTCCATGACTAGGAAACCATAGCTATCTTTGATCAACGAGCTAGTCTATTAGAGCATACTAGGGACATGGTGTTGTCTATGTATCCACACATGTATCTGATTTTCCGATCAATACAATTATAGCATGGATAATAAACGATTATCATGAACAAGGAAATATGATAATAACCAATTTATTATTGCCTCTTGGGTATATTTCCAACAATCTCCCACTTTCACTAGAGTCAATAATCTAGTTCACATCACCATGTGATTCGCATTATTATGAATCTAACACCCAATGAGTTTTGAGGCTCGATCATGCTTTGCATGTGAGAGAGGTCTTTCAGTCAACGGGTCTGCGACATTCAGATCCGTGTGTACTTTGCAAATCTCTATGTCATACTGTAGACACCACTACCACACTCCACTTGGAGCTATTCCAAATGGCTACTCCACTATACGTATCCGGATTGCTACTAAGAGTCATCCGGATTGGTGTTAAAGCTTGCATCGACGTAACTCTTTACGACGAACTCTTTATCACCTCCATAATCAAGAAACATTTCCTTAGTCTTTTAGTTACTAAGGATAATCTTGACCGCTGTCCAGTGATCCACTCCTGGATCACTCTTGTACCCCTTGACGGACTCATGGCAAGGCACACACAGGTGCGGTACACAGTATGGCATAGTATATAGAGCCTATGGCTAAAGCATAGGGATGACCTTCGTCCTTTCTCTTTCTTCTGTTGTGGTTGAGCTTTGAGTCTTACTCAACTTCACACCTTACAAATCAGGCAAGAACTCTTTCTCGGACTGATCCATTTTAAACTCTTTCAAAATCTTGTCAAGGTATGTACTCATTGAAAGTCTCATCATGCATCTTGATCTATCTCTATAGATCTTGATGCTCAACAATTAGGTAGCTTTATCCATGTAGTCCTTTGAAAAACTATTTTCAAACAACCATTTATGCTTTCTAGAAATTCCATCATTTTCGATCAATAATATGTCAACCACATATGCTTATCAAAAATTCTATAGTGCACCCACTCACTTTATTGTAAATACAAGTTTCTCATAAACTTTGTATAGACTTAAAAACGTTGATCACCTCATCAAAGCGTATATTCCAACTCCGAGATGCTTGCTCCAGTCCATAGAAGGATCACTAGAGCTTGCACACCTTTTAGCATCCTTAAGACTGACAAAACCTTCTGGTTGTATCTCATCCTACCTTTCCTCAAGGAAGGAAACGATGTTTTGACATCCATCTGCCAGATTCATAATTGAAAAACGCAGTAACTGCTAACATAATTCCAACAGACTTTAAGCATCGCTACGGGTGAGAAGGTCTCATCATAGTCAACTCCTTGAACTTGGCGGAAACTTCTTTGCGATAAGTCGAGCTTTACAAATAGTGACATTCACCATCAGCGTCTGTTTTCATCTTAAAGGTCCATTTGTACTCAACGACCTGCCGTTCAACGGGCAAGTCTACCGAAGTCCATACTTGGTTTTCATACATGGATCCTTTCTCGGATTTCATGGCTCCTAGCCATTTGTCAGAATCTGGCCCATCATCGCTTCTCCATAGCTCGTAGGTTCATCGTTGTCCAACAACATGACCTCTAAGACAGGGTTGTCGTACCACTCAGGAGCAGTACACGTCCTTGTCGACCTACGAGGTTCGATAGTAACATGATCCAAAGATTCATGATCATCATCATTAACTTCCTCTGCAACTAACGTAGGCTTCACAGAAACATCTTCCTGTGCTACGGTACTCTCTAGTTGAAACAAAGGTTCAACAACCTCATCAAGTTCTATCTTCCTCCCAGTCAATTCTTTCGAGAGAAACACTTTCTCAAGAAAGGACCCGTTTTAGCAACAAACACTTTGCACTCGGATCTAAGATAGAAGGTATACCCAACTATTCTTAGGGTATTCTATGAAGATGCATTTGTCCGCTTTGGGTTCGAGCTCATTAGGTGAAAACCTTTTTCACATAAGCGTCACAGCCCCAAACATTAAGAAATGACAGCTTAGGTTTCCGCCAAACCAAAATTCATACGGTGTCATCTCAACGGACTTAGATGGTGCCCCTTTTAAAGTGAATGTAGTTGTCTCTAATGCATAACCCTAAAACTATAGTGGCAAATCGATAAGAGACATCATAGTTCGTACCATATCCAATAGAGCATGATTACGGCGTTCAGACACACCATCACACTATGGTGTTATAGGTGGCGTCATTTGTGAAACAACTTTCACATTGTCTAAAGTTGTATGCCAAACTCGTAACTCAGATATTCACCTCCACGATCCTATCATAGACGTTTTTATCTTCTTTTCACGTTGATCTTAAACTTCACTCTAAATTTGTTTGAACTTTTCAAACATTTCAGATTTGTGTTTCACTAAGTAAATATACTCATATATACTCAAATCATCAGTGAAGGTAAGAAAATAACAATATCCACTGCATGCTACAACACTCATTGGACCGCATACATCAACATGCATTATTTCCAATAAGTTACTAGCCCGCTCCATCATACCGAAAACGGGGTTTTTAGTCATCTTGCCCATGAGGCATGGTTTGCATGTCTCAACTGATTTGAAATCGAATGAATCCAAAGATCCATCAGCATGGAGTTTCTTCATGCGATTTATACCAATATGACATTTAGCGGCAGTGCCACAAGTATGTGGTACTATCATTATTAAGTTTTTATCTTTTGGCATCAATGTTATGAACATGTGTATTACTACAATCAAGATTCAACAAACCATTCTCATTGGGTGCATGACCATTGAAGGTAGTATTCATGTAAATAGAATAACCATTATTCTCTGACTTAAATGAATAACCATGTTGCAATAAACATGATCTAATCATGTTCATGCTTAACGCAAACACAAAATAACATTTATTTAGGTTCGTCACTAATCCCGAAGGTAGAGAGAGCGTGCGATGTTGATCACATCAACCTTGGAGACATTTCCAACACCCATCGTCACCTCACCCTTAGCTAGTCTCTGTTTATTCCGTAGCTTTTATTTCGAGTTACTAACATTTAGCAACCGACTGGTATCCAATACCTAGGTGCTACTAGGAGTACTAGCAAGGTACACATCAATAACACGTATACCAAATATACTTTTGTCAACGTTGCCATCCTTCTTATCTACCAAGTATCTAGGGTTGTTCCGCTTCAGCGACCGCTCTCCTCATAATAAAAGCACTTAGTCTCGGGTTTGGGTTCAACTTTGGGTTTCTTCACTGGAGCAGCAACTGACTTGCCATCCATGAAGTTTCCCTCCTTGCCCTTGCCCTTCTCGAAACTAGTGGTTTTACTAACCATCAACACTTGATGCTCCTTCTTGATTTCTACCTTTGGGATGTCAAACATCGCAAATAGCTCAGTGATCATCATTTCCATCCCTGGCATAATTATAGTTCATCACGAAGTTCTAGTAGCTTAGTGATAGTGACTTGGAGAACTATATAAATCACTATCTTATCTGGAAGATCAACTCCCACTCGATTCAAGCGATTGTAGCACCCTAGACAATCTGAGCACATGCACAACGATTGAGCTATTTTCCTTCATCTTGCAGGCAAAGAATCTTGTTGGAGATCTCATATCTCACAACACGGGCACGAGCCTAAGATCCCAATTTCAGCTCTTAGAACATCTCATATGTTCCGTGACGTTCAAAATGTTTTGGAGCCTTAATTCTAAGCAGTAATGCATAACACACTGAACTATCAAGTAGTCATCAGAATGTGCATGTCAGATGTCCACAACATCTACAGACGACGAAGGGGGTGGCGCACCGAGCGGTGCACTAAGGACATAAGCCTTCTGTGCAGCAATGAGGACAATCCTTAGATCACGGACCCAGTCCAATATTGCTATCATCATGTTTCAACTATATTTCTCTAGGAACATCTAAAAATACAAGGGAGCTACAACGTGAGCTAGTAATTTACAACATAATTTTCAAAGACACTACTCACTATGTTCATGATAATGACTTCAATTAATCATATACCTAAGAACTCCCACTCAAATTGACATCCCTCTAGTCATTCGAGTGATACATGATCCAAATTCACCAACTCAAGTCCAATCATCACGTGAGTTGAGGTGGTTTCAATGGTGAATATCATCATGTTGATCATATCTACTATATGACTCATGTTTGACCTTTTGGTCTCTTGTGTTCCGAGGCCATGTCTGTACATGCTAGGCTCGTCAAGTTTAACCCGAGTGTTCCGCATGTGCAACACTGGCTTGCATCCGTTGTATGTGAACGTAGAGTCTATCACACCCGATCTTCACGTGGTGTCTCGACACGACGAACTTTTGCAATGGTGCACACTTGGGGAGAACACAATTTATCTTGAAAATTTAGTGAGGGATCACCTTATAATGCTACCGTCGTTCTAAGCAAAACAAGGTGCATAAAAAGGATTAACATCACATGCAAATCATAAGTGACATGATATGGCCATGAACTTGTGCTTTTGATCTCCATCCTTAAAGCACCGACATGATCTCCATCATCACCGGCATGACACCATGATCTTCATCGTCTTGATCTCCATCAACGTGTCTCCATTGGGGTTGTCGCGCCCACCATGCTTCTACTACTATTGCTACTGTTTAGCGATAAAGTAAAGCATTGCATAGCACTTAATGATTGACACGTAGGTCATACAGGCATGACACCATGATCTCCATCATCTTGATCTCCATCAACGTGTCTCCATCGGGGTTGTCGCGCCCACCATGCTTCTACTACTATTGATACTGTTTAGCGATAAAGTAAAGCATTGCATAGCACTTAATGATTGACACGCAGGTCATACAATAATTAAACACAACCCTATGGCTCCTGCCGGTTGCCGTACTCATCGACATGCAAGTCGTGATATTCTATACAATACATGATCATCTCATACATCACATATATCGCATCATGTAATTGGCCATATCACATCACAACATACCCTGCAAAAACAAGTTAGACGTCCTCTAATTGTTGTTGCAAGTTTTACATGGCTGCTACGAGTATCTAGCAAGAACAATTCTCACCTACGAAAAAACCACAACGGTGATGCATAAGTTTCTTTTCAACCTTCTCACGGACCGCCTTTGTCGAATACGATCCAACTAAAGTAGGAGAAACAGACACCCGCCAGCCATCTTTGTGCAACGAAGTTAAACGTCAGTCTATGGAACCGGTCTCTCGTAAGCGTACGAGTAAGGTTGGTTCGGGCATCTTCATCCCACAATACCGCTGAAACAAAACACGGTCAAAGGAGGAAGCAATCTAAGTATCAACACCCACAGACTCTTTGTGTTCTACTCGAGATCTCATCTACACATAGAACTAGGTCATGATGCCACTGTTGAGGAACATTGCATGGGAAACAAAAAAATTCCTATGCACACGCAAGATCTATCCATGGTGATGAGCATCTACGAGAGGGAGAGTGGATCTACATACCCTTGTAGATCGCTAAGCAGGAAGCGTTAAGAAACGAGGTTGATGTAGTCAAACGTCTTCGCGATCCAAATCGCCGAGCGTCCAACGATCCCATCACGATCCATCCTGTGATATCATCACGATCCGTCCCACAATCCAATCATGAATCGTCTCGCGATCTTGATCACGGTCCTTCCGATCTAGCGCCGAACGGATGACACCTCCGCGTTCAGCACACGTACAGCTCGATGATGATTTCCGCCTTCTTGATCCAGCAAGAGGAAGCGGAGAGGTAGATGAGTTCTCCAGTAGCACAACAGCGTGTTGGAGGTGGTGGTGAACTAATCCTGCAAGGCTTCGCCTAAGCACCACATAACTAATGTAGAGGAGAAACAGATCCAGAGGAAAGAAGAGGGCAACACGTGGCAATTAGGGTTAGCTTTGGCCTCTAAATCCTCTAGTATATATAGGAGGGAGAGAGGGTAGGAGGCATCCTCAAACCCTCAAGGTTTGGTCAAAATTGGAGGTGGAGGAGTCCTACTCCAATCCTATTAGGAGTAGGATTCCTCCTTTCCACTTGGAAACTCTTTCGACCTCTCCACCTTTTGGGTTTTCCCATCCCTAGCCGCATGTGCCTTAGTGGGGGCTTAGTCTAGCCCACCAGGGACTGGTTTGACTCCTCCCATATCCCATGAGGTCCTTTGGGTTGAGACACCCCTCCCGATGGTCCCCCGGCACCCTCCCGGCACTCGCCGTACACTACCGATGAGCCCGAAACTTTTTTGGTGACCAAAACAGGACTTCCTATATATCAATCTTTACCTCCGGGCCATTATGGAGCTCCTCGTGACTTCCAGGATCTCATCCGGGACTCCAAACAAACTTTGGTTACCACCATACATAACTCTATACTACCAAAACGTCACCGAACCTTAAGTGTGCAGACCCTGCGGGTTCGAGAAGTATGTAGACATGACCGAGACACCTCTACGGTCAATAACCAATAGCAGGACCTGGATGCCCATATTGGTTCCTACATATTCTACGAAGATCTTTATCGGTCGAACCTCTATGTCAAGGATTCAGTTAATCCCGTATGATGTTCCCTTTGTTCTTCGGTATGTTACTTGCTTGAGATTCGAT
This sequence comes from Hordeum marinum, assembly GCA_022496015.1. Taxonomy (NCBI): domain Eukaryota; kingdom Viridiplantae; phylum Streptophyta; class Magnoliopsida; order Poales; family Poaceae; genus Hordeum; species Hordeum marinum. The sequence goes on along the minus strand of CM039672.1, from coordinate 209,202,670 downwards.
CGTCGGTATCTCTATACCTAGTTCAATCTCGTTACTGGCAAGTCTCTTTACTCGTTCCGTAATGCAAGATCCCGTGGCTAACTCTTTAGTCACTTTGCTTGCAAGGCTTTTTATGATGTATGACCAAGTGGGCCCTGAGATACCTCTCCGTCACACGGAGTAACAAATCCCACTCTTTCTCCATGCCAACCCAACAAACACCCTCGGAGATACCTGTTGAGCACCTTTATAGTCACCCGGTTACCTTGCGACGTTTGACACACACAAGGTACTCCTCCGGTGTCAGTGAGTTGCATGATCTCATGGTTATAGGAACAGATACTTGACATGTAGAAAATAGTAGCAATAAACTGACACGATCATATGGTATGTTTGTAGTTTGGGTCTTGTCCATCACATCATTCTCCTAATGATGTGATCCCGTTATCAAATGACATCTCATGTCCATGACTAGGAAACCATAGCCATCTTTGATCAACGAGCTAGTCTATTAGAGGCATACTAGGGACATGGTGTTTTCTATGTATACACACATGTATCTGAGTTTCCAATCAATACAATTATAGCATGGATAATAAACGATTATCATGAACAAGGAAATATGATAATAACCAATTTATTATTGCCTCTAGGGCATATTTTCGACAAAATCTTCGGCTCGAGGACATTGAAGCCATTTGCAGCAAGGTTACGAAGGAACAAGTCTTGAAGATTGAACGTGATGCCATACACAGTGTTGTAGAGCAATGTCTTCAGAGGCCCTTCAATCTTGCATAAGGAGTTGTTCCCTTTAATTGGCCAAATGGTGTGTCGAAGTATGTGGTAGAGAATGCTGGGCAAGTACTAAAGATCATCCATGAAGAATGAAGTGGACAATTATGCATCTCGAGCCAAAGGCTTCATCATGGTGAGCATCTCAGTCATGTTGGGTTCTTGCATATGGAATAGGCTTCGAGTGGCGGCCACATAGGCTTCATAGTGAGAATCCAAGTCTTCAGCAGAGGCAGCAAGGGGTTTTGCAGGAAATAATTCCAGTGGTGAAGCATTGATGTGTTCATCCCTTATAATGAGGTCCATCTGCCAAGTGTTCAAATCACGACCGAAGCCAGAGATGTGAAGGGTTGCATAGAACTGGAGGATAAGTTCCTCATTCCAGTCTTCGTGATCCATGCAGAAAGGCAGCAAACCCACACCTCGAAGACAATCCAGTGCTTGATCAAAACAGGGAAGACCTTTCATAGATTCAAAGCTGAGATGTCTGCGGGGAAAGATCCTGTTCTGACCATAAAGCACACACATGTAGTACTGACGTTGTGGACCACTCCAGAACCTGTCAGACTATATTCTGTCTCTCTTGTATGGATTGCAATTGGAGTCAAAGAATGTGTTGTTGAGCCTGAACCTTTCAAGCTCAAAGATAGTGGGTCTTGCTGGGCCTGACTGTCGAATACATGGAAGTCGAGGCATTGGGTTCATGATAGAGGGGCGATGATCCAGGTTGAACTCATACTGAGGGCCCATCCTTGGTGGTGCAACAAGGCGAGGCCATCTTGTAGGAACCATCTCTCCTTCCCAATTCTGAGCCATCACAATGTTATCTTCAGTGTCTTCAGTTGATGGTGAGCAAGGATAGGAGGTCCATCAGGGGATGGGGCATTGGCATCGCCCATGGTGGCATCGGCAACAATGTCTTCGGCTGCCATGTTTTCTGTTACAGGTTGGTTGGGAGGAACATCATCAATCTGCATCACTTCTTCGACTGCTACAGTCGCTGAAACTCGTACTTCGTCTTCAGGAATAGGGGACATGAGAGCTCGAGGTCCTCGACGATGACATTTGAGTGGTGAAGTAGGAGTGGTGGTTTCAATCTCCTTTGGAGCAAATGGAGATTCTAGTGAGGCTGACACTGGTGGGAAGAAAGGAGGTGATGGTGTACCAGGCTCAGCTTCAGGAACTTCTAGCCAGAGAGGAGTCCCAATGTCCACAAAGTCACTAGTTGGTTGTGGGGAGGAGACCATTGGTGCATCCACTTGTGGAACATGTTCTGGATCGACATTGGCTTCAGGACCAATGTCTTCATGAGAAAAGTCTTCAGCTATTGCAGTTTCTTCAGCAGCTGGAATCTCTTCTGGTTTCTGAGTCTCTATGGAAGTAGACTCATGCAGAATAACTTGTCTCTCCAAGTTTTCTGAGGCCGTAGGAGCCAGTGAGTTTGGCGCAACAAGCAGAGGCTCTTGTTAAGGAGAAGGTGTTGATGATGGAGTAGAAGGGGGTACTTGTTCTTGTGCAGGCTCTGAAGACTTTGATTTTCTTGTCTTCAATCTCTTCGGGGGTTGGGCTTCAGAGGCAGTAACCTTGCGTTTCTTGGCTTCAGCTTCAACCTGCTTTGTCTTCTTGCTACATGTAGTAGTGGTAGAGGGGCACGTTCATGGGGTGGCAAACCCAGCGGGGAAGACAATGCCACAGTCCTCTAACCGTGCAGGAGCAGGTTGATCCGAAGGCATTGAAGCTCGGCAAGAGCGTTCAACGATTTCAGGAGCAAGTGCAGGCTGGCCAAGAGCCTTTCTCTTCAACATGTCATTATAAGCGTTGACCATAATTGCAGACTTTTTCTTGAGGCGCGCTAGGGCACCCTTGGCAACCTCACATCTCTTCTCAAACACAGCTTTGAGATGTGCCATCATTAGCTGATATTCCTTGGTCTATATGGCAGATAGTCGATGCACATTTTCCTTGAATAGCTCATTTTCATGGCTTATCTTGGCCTTTGTCTACTTTGACATTTGAGCCATAGTCTTCTCCTCATTCACCAGCCCTTGGAAGGTGACGTTCAGTCCAAATGGAAGTTGGAGGGCATCGATGGAGAGTGAGGGATCGGCGAACCATTCTTTTGTGAAGTGTTCAAAGATGACAGGGTCGAACAGAGGTAAGTCTTCGGGCAACTTGGCTTCCTCTTCTTTCTGTTGAATGAGCCTGGCTAAGGCTTCATCATCAAACTCATCATAAGACAGCTCAACCATATTGGCTGCATCCATCAAGGACATGGTTGGCTTCGGACCTCAGGAGGCAGCAACTTTCCTCTTCAGTCGCATGTGAAGGCGGCCTTCATGTTCAGACTCTTTAGGATTACCAGAGGGTGAGCGAGAAGCTTGAGGTGAAGACTCAGCAGGCTTGGGAGTCTTTGAAGCTTTTGGCTTTGAAGCCTCTGACTTCTTCAAAGGCTTCGGCTGCGGTTCTAGAGGATTTTCTTCCTCTTCTTCCTCAGAGTCCGACTCTGTGGGTTCTGGGCAGGCAAGGATGCTTGATGGATGAGGATTCTCAGACATTGGGGGCCTGAACATGCATGGGTACACTCCAATCTTGATAGCATCTGCCTTAGTTTTTGGATGAAGATTTTTGTAGGCTATGTCAGTCTAGGGTGCATTTTCTGCACACTTCTCAGCATACTCGTCGGGGATGTAGCGGTAGTAAAACCACTCCACACTCCAATATCTTCGAATCCATTGGACTCGATTCTTGCGTTGGCGATATGTCTCCTCTTTATCAGACTTGTATTGCTCATATAGATCCGGGGAAGATCCTTAGCAGTATTCTTGCGTCTCTACTTCCCTCCCTTCTTGACTGGTTTATCATCTGTCATTGGTTTCGGCAAAGGCTTCAGCAAAGTCTTCACAGGAGTGCGCAAGTAGGACCACGCACCAGAGGATTCCCGATGTATCTGCAAGTAGTCTGCTAATGAATTCAGACTATGAGATCCAAGCAATTCCGCTGTGGACATGTACTTGTGAAAGAGTTAGAGACGCGAGGGAAGAGGAGAGGTCATATGCATTCTCAGAAGGTTTGGGAGGTAAAACTATGTTTCGAAGACATTGACCTTTTACCTAAGACATTCACTTCTATAAAGAATATGGCGATTTCAGATTTGTACAAGTTCATGGATTCATTCAAGTGAGAAATCAAACCAAGTTTTAGACCACAAAGTGAACATATTTGGCAAGGATAGATCTAGATCTAGATGCGGTTGTGTGGAGAGTGAAGAAACAACAACCGACAAATTTCAATAAGAATTTTAGATCAAAGCATGCGATAGAAATAGATTTTTATTTACCGCGATGAAGAACATGACGAACAGCTCGACGAGGCGGAGAAGCCAAGTGGTTTGATATGCCTCACCCTAACTCGGTGGAGGCAGACAGCTACAGTGGTGGCGAGCAGAGGATGAACGCGGCCAACGGGAGTACGTCGTCGGAGAAGGCATGGCAGCGAAGCACTTCGTCCCCGATGACGATGGATTCTAGCGACGGCGGTAGGGTTTTGGGCACGTGGGTTGCAGAGGTAGAGGAAGGTAATAATGGAAGGGGTAAGTTGTATTTATAATGGGTGGAAACATCTGAACCAGTTGGACGTATATGCCACTGACTCCTTGGTTTAAATGGACACGTGGTATACATGCAAACCACCTGACAACCCACTACCACAATCGAAGCGGCGGTGCGGGAGTTGTTGCTAAAAACACGAAGATAGTTGAGATTTGAGAATTAAATATGTGGTTGATTTGTCTTCGACTGACAAGGACACAGTGAATACAGTCAACATGTGTCAACAAAGAATGCATATGACTGGATTAGAACAGATTTAGACAAGGTAAGAACAGAAGAGAATGTCGGGTCCGATCACATTTGCCTAGGAAGAGGTTGAAGACAAAGCTATAGGACAAATCCTGTCTAGGACAAAGCTCTAATACAAATGTAGATCTGCAATTAGTTTTCAACTGAAACACACGTGCAAACAATAAAGTTTATTCTGAAGACATTCAGCTCTCGAAGACATGTGAAGAAGATGAGATAAAAGCAATGTCTTCGAGTTTGGTTGGTGGCGTTACCCATCGTATAAGAATGTTTGACCCAGACACGGCACACAATTATCATGGTGCTCTAAAGTGATATTCTTCGTTAATGTATTCACACTTAGATTGTAAGTCTTCATGAATTGAAGACGTATGTTACATCGTGTGTTGCGCATCAAAGTCATCAACATGCATAAGCGTTAGGATGTATTCCCATTCAAAGGACATTTGAGGATTCTCAGATATTTAGCTCACACCGCAACTTGCAAAACCTCTTCTCATCCAAAGGCTTCATGAAGATATCTGCTAGTTGATTTATAGTGTCTGCATGCTTGATGTTGATGTCTCCCTTCATCACGTGATCCCGAAGAAAATGATGTTGTATCTGAATGTGCTTCATCTTCAAGTGTTGTACTGGGTTCTAGGAGATTTTGATTGCACTCTCATTGTCGAAGTAGAGAGGCACATGCTTTAGGTTGATGCCATAGTCCTTGAGGGTCTGCTTCATCCAGAGAATTTGAGTGCAGCATGCGCCAGTAGCAATGTATTTGGCTTCGGTAGCGGAGAGTGAAACACAATTTTGCTTCTTCGAAGACCAACATACAAGAGACTGTCCCAGAAAGTGACAAGTGCCTCATGTAGACTTGCGATCAACTCTGTCGCAAGCTAAGTCAGAATCTAAATAGCCAATCAGTTCAAACTTCGAACCCTTTGGATACCATAATCCTAGCATTAGGGTGTGAGCCGAATATCTAAGTATTCGCTTTACAGCAAGGTGATGCGACTCCTTTGGTGCCGCTTGAAATCGGGTGCACATGCAAACACTAAGCATTATATCTGGCCTAGATGCACATAAGTACAACAAAGACCCAATCATGGAGCGATATACCTTCTGGTCGAAATCTATACCATTTTCGTCAATGTAGAGGTGTCCATTGGTAGGCATTGGCGTCTTGTAGCCTTTGGCTTCGTTCATGCCAAATTTCTTGAGACAGTCCTTGAGGTACTTCTCCTGGGATATGAAGATGCCATTTGGTTGTTGTCGAATTTGAAGCCCTAGGAAGAATTTCAGTTCTACCATCATCGACATTTGATACTTATCTTGCATCATATAAGAAAACTCATCACTGTATTTGTTGTTAGTACAACCGAAGATAATCTTGTCCACATATATTTGACATACAAACAGTTCACCATCATAAGATTTAGTAAAGAGAGTGGGATCGAGTGAACCAGGTTTGAAGCCTTTCTTCTTGAGGAATTCCTTGAGTGTGTCATACCAAGCTCTTGGTGCTTTCTTGAGGCCATAGAGTGTCCTATTGAGATTGAAGACATGGTCAGCATGTTTTGGATCTTCAAACCCTGGTGGTCGAGCAACATATACTTCTTCCTCAATCTTACTATTGAGGAATGCACTTTTGACATCCATTTGCTACAAGCATATATCATGATGGTTAGCATTCGCAAGCAGTATACGAATGGCTTCGAGTCTAGCTACAGGTACAAAGGTTTCACCGAAGTCAATACCCTCGACCTGTGTGTAGCCTTGAGCCACTAGTCGGGCCTTGTTTCTGATGACTTGGCCAGACTCATCTTGCTTGTTGCGGAAGATCCACTTGGTACCGATGATGTTATGCTTCCTTGGATTAGGACGCTTTACGAGATCCCACACATTGTTCAGCTTGAACTGGTGAAGCTCCTCCCTCATGGCTTGAATCCATTCTGATTTCTCGAAAGCTTCATCTACTTTGGTGGCTCTTTGATAGATACAAAAGCAAAGTGCCCACAAAAGTTAGCCAATTGTGTAGCTCTTGAGCAAGTAAGTGGACCTGGCGCATTTATACTATCAAGCATTCTCTCAATTTGAACTTCATTTTCCACACGTGGATGAGCAGGCCAAAGACTTTGTTCTAGCTGTTGAGCATTGCCTTTGTCAGCAACATTGTCTTGAGGTTCAACATTGTCTTCGCGCTGAGTGGATGGAGGAATGATCACTTCTTCAACCACAGGTTCTTCATGCACAATTTCTCTAGTTCCCATCAATCTGATAGCTTCATCAGGAGGTAATTCATCTAGCACAAGAGGTAGGGTCTCTCTTTGCGAGCCATTAGTTTCATCGAACCATATATCTATAGTTTCAACAACTTTGTTTTGAAAGGTGTTGAAGACTCTGTAGGTGTGCGAGTCCTTTCCATAACCAAGCATGAAACTCTCATGTGCTTTCGGTGCAAATTTAGAAGTGTGGTGTGGATCCCTAATCCAGCATCTTGCACTGATGACTTTGAAGTAACTAACATTGGGTTTCTTACCAATGAGAAGCTCATAAGATGTTTTCTTGAAGAACTTGTGAAGATATACTCTGTTGATGATGCGACATGCAGTGTCAATGGCTTCAAGCCATAGTTTTCGTGGTGTCTTGTATTCATCAAGCATGGTGTGAGCCATCTCAATAAGAGTCCTATTCTTGCGATCCATGATGCCATTCTATTGTGGGGTGTATGGAACAGAGAACTCATGAGTGATGCCAAGAGTATCAAGATAGGTGTCCAAGACCGTGTTCCTGAACTCAGTGCCATTGTCAGTCCTGATGTGCTTGATCTTGATGTTGTAGTTGTTCATGCACCTATTTGTGAAGCGCCTAAAGACATCCTGCACTTCTGTTTTGTAAAGAATGATATGCACCCAAGTGAATCAAGAATAGTCATCAATAATCACGAAGCCATATAGATTTGCAGTGGTAGAGAAGGTGGAATAATGAGTGGGCCAAATAAATCCATGTGTAGCAGCTCGAAGGGACGCGAAGTCGTCATGATTGTCTCCGACGGGTGTTTGGCCTTGGTCATCTTACCGGCTACATAGGCACCACAAAGGTGGTCCTTCTTGAACTTGACACCCTCGACGCCAATGATGAGCTTCTTCTTGGCGAGCATGTGCAAGTTCCTCATCCCAGCATGTCCTAGCCTTCTCTGCCAAAGCCAGCACTCCAAAGCTTTTGCTAGAAGACATGAGGCAACATGTGGTCCTGTAGAGAAGTCTACCATGTACAAGTCACCTCTTCGAAAACCTTCGAAGACTTTGGTTTTGTCAGAGGACATCAGTACCACACATCAAAATTTGTCGAAAATGACAAGCATATCTAAGTCACAAAGTATTGAGACAGACATTACGTTGTAACCAAGGGATGCGACAAGCATGAAATTTTCCATGTGTCGGTCCCTTGAGATAGCAATTCTACCTAGCCCCAATACTTTGTTGCTGCTCTTGTCAGCAAAGATAATGTGGTATTTTGTTGGAGGTTGAAGAGTTCGCTCCATCAATAGGTTTCGATCACCAGTCATGTGACTGGTGCAACCACTATCCATGATCCATTTAGTGGCATTGGATTTGTCTTCCTGCATTGAGAATTAGTACGGTTCACTAAGGCATGAAGATGTAACATGCATTGATGATGATATTGCAGTGCATAGTTGAATGAAGACACTAGACGATATGAACAATAACATTCACATTAATTATCTTGCGTGCAGGCAAGATTATTTTTAGATCTCTAGGGATAATCTTCGGGATAGGCTTCTTCCTATCTCGAGACCAATGTTGCATGAAGATATTAGTTCTTCTTAACCACCCACATGTGAAGGGGTGGCCTAGAATCAATGAGACATAAGGCAGCCTCAGAGAATTTAGGCAAAGATGCCCTAATAACACGTTTCACAGGAGGGTTAGTGTACTCAAATGAATAGGCCGAGAAATTCTTTGTTGGTTGAACATAACGGTTCATGCCATAATGCACATACTCATGTGTCATTTGAGTCCTTCCCTGCAATGCAGATTTGTTAGAGCGATCATATGGAGGCCTTTGTCTTCTTGAAGACATTGATCTGGGGTTTTTCTTCTTCTTGAGTGATGTCGTCAGGACATCCACACGAAGCTTCTCAAGAAGACTTTTGGGAACCCAGACCTTCTTCAAAGGAGATCCATTCCTGCAATTAGTACCAACAAACCTGGCAAACACTTCATCATTTTGGCATTTGAACAGTTTATAGTTGGAATCAAAGGATTCATCAATAATGAGAGGATTCACACAGTTGAAGCCACATAATGTGGAAGGATCAACTGAAGAACCTTTTGCAGCAACCCATGTGATTTTGGGGTACTGCTTAGGAGTCCAGTAGGATCCATCAACATTGAGGTTTCTTTTGAATCTCACACCCTCTTTCCTAGGGTTTTTGTTCAGTATAGTCTTCTTAAGGACATCACAAAGAATCTGATGTCCTTTTAGACTCTTGTACATGCAAGTTTCAAGCAATGTCTGCAACATGTCATTGTCATCATACATATCAGTGGCTTCCTCATATGAGGGGTTAGGTGCCACATATATAGTTGAAGATTGAGCATTCTCAGAAGCATTAGAACATTCAGCAGTTGAGTCATTAGCTTCACGATCAAGACATCTTAAGCCTGGAGCATCAAATTCATCCTAAGCAGTACTGATCTTCTCAGCTAGGAGTGAGTCATTTTCCTTCTGTAGGTCATCATGTGCTTCCCTCAACTTCTCAAGATCAATCTTCTTCTGAAGATATTCAACAGAAAGCTTCTCATGATCAGTTGAGAGGGCATCATGACGACTTTGGAGATCCTCAAACCTTGAATGAAGACTACGCATGTCTTCAACCATAGTTTCCTTCAGACTCATCTCTTCGCGTAACAGGTCATCGCTTTTCTCTAGAGTAGTTTGCAATTTCTACATGGTAGTTTGTTGCTTGGTGGCAATTTTTACAAGTTTAGCATAGCTTGGTTTCATGTCATTATCAAATTCAGCTTCAGATTCAGAGTCATGACGTGAGGACTTTGAAGATACCTTGGAGTATTTCGCCATGAAGCAGTAGGCTGGAGTAGTGTCATCATCACTGGCTTCAGTGTTTGAGGAAGGAGCCATTTTCAATTCGGGTTCAAAGACAGACGTAGGAAGATAAGCCGATGCCGTTGCCAGTTTAGCTACTTTAGCGTTAGATTCCTCCTTAGATGCTTCCTCAACCTTACAACCAGATTCAGACTGTGAATCCATCTCCTTTCCGATGAAGGCATGGGTCTTTCCTTATGAAATCTTCCTGTGTGACGAAGACTTTGCAAACTTCTTCTTCTTGTCATCCGAGTCGTAGTTCTTGCTCTTCTTCTTGGATTCCTTTTCCCATTAAGGATAATAAGCAATGAAGTGACCAGATTTCTTGCACTTGTGACAGGTTTGCTTCTTGCTGTCCTTTGAAGACATTTCTCCATACCTCTTGGAATCACGTCTTGAAGATTTAGCATAGCATTTTGACTTGGCAAACTTCCGTAACTTCCTGACAAGCATGGCAAGTTCCTTTCCAAAGTTTTTAGCACCATCAAAACTGCATTAAGAGTTGTCTTCAGATGAAGACACAACTTTGGCGTTCAATGCATAGGAGCGACTGTAGCTAGGCCCGTAGATATCTCTCTTCTTAGCTTGTTGGAATTCATGGGTGTTCAACCTATCGAGTATATCAGCTAGGTCCAAACTCTTGAAGTCAGGGCTCTCTTGGATCATGAGTGCAAGAGTGTCAAAGGAATTGTCAAGTGATCTGAATAGCTTCTTCATGACTTCATGTTTGGTGATATCAGTGGCGCCGAGTGCATTCAGCTCATTTGAGATGTCAGTGAGGCAATCAAAGGTGAGCTGAACATTTTCGTTGTCGAGTCTCTTGAAGCAGTTGAACAGGTTGCGAAGCACATCAACACAAGAGTCTCTTTGAGATGAGACACCTTCGTTCACTTTGGACAACCATTCCCAGATTTGCTTGGATGTGTTAAGTGCACTCACACAGCCATATTGTCCTTTGGACAGATGACCACAGATGATGTTCTTGGCGGTGGAGTCGAGTTGCGCGAACCTCTTCACATCAGCAGTAGTGACACCTTTGCCAATTCAGGAATGCCTGCCTGATGACATACCATAGGTCGTTGTCAATGCCTTCGAGATGCATGCGCATCTTGTTCTTCCAGTAGGGGTAGTTGGTGCCATCAAATATAGGGCATGCAACAGAGACCTTGATTATCCCTGTAGTCGACATAGCTAAAACTCCACGGTGGTTAAACCGAAACACAGAATAAGAGACTACCTTGCTCTGATACCAATTGAAAGTGCTAGTTATCCACTGGAGGGGGTGAATAGGCGATTTTTATGAAAGTCTTCGAAACAATGAATGTATTCGAATAAAGCGGAAATGTAACAAAGATCAGGTAGGGATAGTAATCAAGAGTCTAGTCTAGGCATGCAACATAGTGATGACATAGAGACAAATCAGACATCATCATCATGCTTACTAAGATGAATCAAATACAAACTTAAACAATATGAAGATAAATAGTAGGTATCAATGTCTTTGGAGAAAGTAATCAAGCAACGTAAAGGCAATGACTTCACAATTCAGAATAGGAATGCAAGAAAGTGAAGGATAGAACAGTTGCTTGATGAAGACACATGATTTGTTGGACTAGTTCCAGTTGCCGTGGCGACTGTACGTTTGGTTAGGGAGGCTGAGATTGAACTCAGAAGACCTCGTCTTCACCTTATTCCCCTTGAGCCAAAGTCACTTAGACAATGCCAAATCACTCAGTTAAGTATTCAGGGGAGACTTTCGAAACCCATACAAACTTGGTCACTCGGCAGTCCACAATGACTCTTGGGCGCTCTAGACCCAGACGCCTAACCATCTGGGAGATCACGGTCTTCAAGTGTAATAAGTCTTCAGTTCTCTCAGAACAAAAAGTCTACGGTGATGCTCAAAAAATCTAGCTCTAGGTGTTTAGGTGAATTCGCGCAGGATGTGTCTCTCTCAATGCATTCGAGGTGGGTTGCTCCAAAATGACAACCGTATCTCTCTCTAAGCAGCCACCTTCTCATGATGGAGGGGGTGGGCTATTTATAGCTAGCGGGCAACCCGACCTGATATGACCGAAATGACCCTGGGTCAATGGCTAAGCGACAGTGTCACAACGGTCGCATTTTGAATGCACACGACAAGTTTACTTGGGCTACAAGTAAAGTTGACTCAACCAACTCTCGAAGAGTTTCCCTCTCATAGTCTTCGCTCGAAGACATAGGTATGGGTTGAGCATCACATCAGCATCTGACTTCGATCACATCGACCCCACTTAACAGTACGGTGGTTCCTATGACTCATGAAAGAAGAAACAAAACTACCAAAAGACTTCTCCTTCACATTTCATTGTATTTGGACGAATGTCTTCATCCATCACCAATGGATTCAGCCATCATCAATGTCTTCGACCATTTTTGGGGGTCATCTTCGACAGCCAAACCAAAACTCCAAGGACTTATCTCTGTATTAACTTGTGAACTCTCACAAACACATTGCTCCCTCAACAACATTTGTATTCAATACCCCAAAACCAAAAAAGGGTGGCACTGGATGCACTTACAATCTTCCAATGGTCCAAATGATAATCTCTTGTAAAGTTTCATAGAAGAGAAGGAAGATCCTCCCCAGGAATATTTCGATTTATCCTTGTTAGCAGAAAACTAGATGTCTTGTGCAATCTGATGGGTTTGCTTAAACTATTGAAAAGCTTGTACAAAGAGTGGTGTATGAACGTGTTGGTAAATCTCAGGGGGTTGACAGAAATCCTGGATTGTAATGTGCTCTTTGGAGCAATAGGAGAATAGTTCAGGGTATTTATCCATGAGAGTGACTTGACCCCAATCATATTGCCACGGAAGAATAGTGTTGCCTTGTTCAATGACTCCTTGTGCAAATGATTAAGATTCTGGAACTAATTTAGCAATACTTCTCCACTGGAAAGAGCCATCGGGCTTTGGGATGAACACGCTATCAGGATAGTATGTTTTTCAAATGAGCTTAACCCAAGGAAGGTTCCCAGTATTGACGAATTTCTGCAAATATTTCATGAGGAGGCCTTTGTTATGCACTGCAAAATTTAGAAGCCCGAGGCCTCCACTATATTTTTGCAGACATACTTTGTTCGAGGAAATGAGCGAAGTGCCTTTTTCTTCATGTGCATATTTTCTCCAAAAGCAAAGCCTTAGGTATGTGTTGATCTGTTCTAGAATTCCTCCAGAGAGCACTAGGGTACTAATGAATAATTTAGGCAAGCTAGTGAAAACTGGTTTGCTAAGAGTTAGCTTATCTCCATAAGATAGCATAATTGAGCAGCTAGCCATTCTCCTATCAACCCTCTTCGGCATTGGGGCAAACTCTTCTAGTATAGGATTGGATAAGCACAGAGGGATACCCAAGTAAGTGAAAGGTAGGCTTCCAACAAAGCACTCAAAAATAGTAAGATCCTACATTTTATTGTGATCAGTGTTGATGGGCACCATGGCACACTTGTCAAAACTGATGTGTAATCCAGTGTAAGCTATGAAATGCACTAGAAGATTTTCCATTTGTTGGATTTTAGTTGGGCATACTGGCATAATGAGGACAGTGTCATCTGCATACCGAATGGCAAGAAAATCTGGGCATGCTTGGTTTTGAAGATGGGTTCTGATGAAATTGTTTATCATGGCTTCATTAAGAATTGATTGGAGCAGATCAGTTGCTAACACAAACAGGAGAGGAGAAAAGGGGTCTTCATGTCTAACACCTCTTTTGCAAAGGAACTATTTGCGTGGAACCCCATTGAGTACAACTGAAGAATATCCTGAGCTTAAGATCATATCCATCCACATCAACCATCTGTTGCCAAAACCCCTAACTTTTAAATTGTCTTTGATAGTTTGATGTTCGATAAGATCAAAGGTTTTCTCAAAATCCAGTTATAGAATGACAAGCTCTTCTTTTGATGCATGACACTGGTGAATGAACCCATATACCCCTGCCAGGCAGTCTTGAATAGATCTTGTTTTAATAAAACCATATTGATTTGTATGGACCAGCTACAGAATATTTTTTTGCAATATGTTTGCCAAGAGCTTAGTAATGATTTTAATGAAACAATTCAACAAAGATATAGGCCTGAATTCATTTGCATTGAGTGGACAATCTTTTTTGGGAATACGAGTAATATATGATGAGTTGATGGCCTGAAGGCTGATCTTCCTTGGAAAAAAAATACTCAATGAGTGCATAGATGTCCGGGGCAATAATGTCCCAGTAGTGCTTGGCAAAATTAGTGATGAAACTATCTGGTCTAGGGGCTTTATCATTTGGAAGATTCTTAACCACATCATCAATCTCTTCCTTGTAGAAGGGTGTCTCAAGAGTAGAGAGATCTATGGTTAGCTGAATCAACTCGTCCAGTTTAAGCATATTAAAAGTGGACACACAATTTTCGAATCTTTGTTTAAAAGCACTCCATAGGATGTTTACTTTTACCGAGTGATCACTACGAGTAACACTATATTCATCCTGTAGCCTATCAATATGATTTACTCCATACTTAATGGTGGCCTTTGCTTGGAATTTCTTTGAATTTTCCTCTCCAAATTTAACCCCTCTGATGGTTGCACTTTGCTGACAGTATATCTTTTCCAAGTTGAGAAGTGCTAGAAGATGATCCTTCAAAAAGGCTCTGCCATTCCATTATGCAGTAGAAAAATCTCTGAATTCCTCAATGGTGTCAAAAAACAATATTGTCTCAGTAGTGGCCATAGAGGAACTAAGCTTAGATATGGATTTATCCCAGATTTTTTAGCCTTTCCTTAATCTATTGAACTTAGCAGAAATCTTCTTTGGACTATTGGAGATGTGATTTTCTTGGTCCTAATTTTGTGTGCAAAAATCTTTAAATCCATAAATCTCCATAAAAAAATCAAATTTGAAAACTACAGTTTTGGGAATGTGAGTGCTAATTTGAACAAGACAGGGAACATGATCAGAGACTGGTCTTACTAGAGGCAATGCTAGAGTGTTGGGTATCGATTTGTCCAAGCTTCTGAAGTTAAAAAATCTAGTCCAAGTTTTCCAATAATGGACATTCTTGCATATTTCTCTAGGTATAGCTTCTTCTTTTCAAAGTAATTTTAATCATAGAAAGAGAGTTGACGACTTCGTTAAATTTGAGCATATCTGGAAATTCCCCCATACCTATTTCTATTACTTGGGTGTCTAATGTAGTTGAAATCCCCCATTAAAATCCATTTGTTATCATCTATGATTTAAATATATTTTGACCAATCTAAGAAAAATCATCCTTTCTTTGCTTTGACATGGGCCATAAATGTTGGTGAGTATCCTAGAATCACTAGAAAGTTTTGAGATAAATTTGATGGACAAAGAGAATTCATTTCGAATTTCTCTCTCCCCAACAAGCAGTGACCCATTTCAAGCAATAAGAAGTCCACCTGAAGCCCAATTGAGGGTAGAAATTCATATTTGTTGATTTTCCTTGGACAAATTTTTTTGAGGTATCTAGCATCAAAAGTATCCCTCTTAGTCTCTTGCAGATAGATTATATCGCAATTTGATTCAACAATTTTACTTCTCAAAGCAAGCCATTTACTACTATCATTGATGCCCCAAATATTCCAATTAAGGATGTTCCGATCGCTTTTTGTAACTACCATGGGATATTGTGTGATTAGAAGCAAAGGCAACTTTCTGAGAATGAGAAAGAAAACACCCAGCAAAAAAGGGAACATAAATATTTTCACTAGCAAACACCACACAGTTAGTTTGGACTAGAGCAACGATGTTTGAACATCCAAAAGATAACAAAGTCTGAAAGGCCCCTTAAGATCATTCCAAAAAAATCATACTAAAACTTTTAGTAGCAAAATACATACTGACTGGTAGAACTGACCAAAGCAACTAGATTTCTAAGAAAGGAGACCACTAATACTTGTCTTCGGGTCCCTTATGTTGGGTGCCTTTAGCACCTCCTTTGCAATCCTTGCCATCTTTCTTTATATTTGGCTGTTGCAGCATATCTTCATTGCAGTCCTTGGAAGCATCGTTGAAAAACGAGACAGAAAGATTCTTAACCTCTTTTGGAGCAATTATGGTGGCTTAGATGTGCAAGCTAAACATTTTTTTATCCTGACAGGTCTTTCTCCTGAAACCTTTATTTAACCGCGAAGTCTACAACTTCTCCTTACCCCAGTGTCAACCATAGGGGCCTTTTCCTTTCATTTTCTTTAAGCATGGATGGACGAAGTGCTGGAAGGGAGTTTGTGGAGTTCCATGTTTTCCTTGCTGGTATTAGGAGTGGAGTGCTTTGGCATACAAGAGGCCTCATCCTCCTGTTCCATCATCCGACAAATAGGAGGCTGTCTAGAGTTACAACAGTAAGGTAAAACAAATGGCATGAAATTAGAATGACAAGATCCTTCTAAAATGCAAGACCAGTGTTTTGAACATAAGAGTTCCTTTCCAGAGTCAATTTTTTAGGTGTGAGAAGAGCAAGAGTGATAAAGTTAGACAACGGGGGGGGGGTACCTTAACAATCTTGGAGTTCTCAAAATAGGGGGCAAATTCTTTTTCCATAGATCTAGACCTTCCAAAGATAGTTGGTTTTCCCCCTCTCTCTCCCTCCACCAAAGCTAGCTAGCATTTCTAGGAGCTTGGGGTCTGCATGTTCACGTAATTGCATAGCACCAATAAGAGAAGTGTGCCTGAAAATTGGAAAGGGGAAGCTAGGAGCGGCCTCCATACTAGTACCTTCAGATGAGGATATGAGTTGAGTATCTTCATTTCCTGGTTCTTACACTAAAAAGGGTTACATAGCAGAGCGATCTGGTAGCTAGTCCTGTGGGAGATCTTGCTGCAACACTGATGTTTGGACAGGGATATCAACAATAGCCATAGCCACACTAGCATTGATAGAAGTAGAAGCATAAGGAGCTATAGGAGGCATAATATCAGGCTCCTACAACACTGGCTCATTTAAAATATCCTGTGAGGTAGCTTGCTATAACACTGTTGTCTGGATAGGAATATCAGAGACTATTGCAACTTGAGGAACTTCAACAGCCACAAACACACTAGCATTGAGTGAAGGAGGAGCAGCAGGAAAAACATTAGACCCATGAAGCACTAGTTCATTAGACTGCAGCATCAAACCAGGAATGGGAGCTACGACCAAATCTTAATCATGCAACAGATGTTCATTTAATTGAGACATAAGCTCAGGAGGAAATGCAGGAGACACTTTTTTTCTTTGCAACAGTGGATGAAACTCATCTTCTTGAGCAACACGCTGAACTGCTCCAATTACAGGTTCAGGCGGAGGGATGTTTAGTCAAAATCAGCCACCACCTACATCTCAGGCATATTCAGTGGTGCCATGAGCTCATCAAAGAAGTGCAAATGAGGATCACCCTATGCAGATTCAGCTGTACTGGTAGAAACACCTGGTAGACCCAGTGACAGAGTAACGCCACTGTTTTCTTCCTCACTAGGCAAAATAATAGGATCATCAAGAGGAGACATGATATCATTTAGTTCCAAAAATTCCCCATCATGAAGCTCAGCATTAATCAAATTTTTCTGACCTGGCATTGCCCAATGGCCCCAACCTTCTTCATCCTCTGCATTTTCTACTTCCATGTTTTCAATGCTATTCTGATTTGTTGTTTTGTTGCTCATTATCATTGTTCCGAAGGAGGTGAAAGGCAGCTAGACCAACAAAGATGTTATTCTGGTTAGGGTGATGAAATTGTTCAAGGGGCCTAGGGTGATGATTTCCATTGTCATGCACCGGGTCCTCATCAACAGGTGGACTACCTAGTGGAATGTCTTGGAAAATGACCATTGGATATGTCCAAGATTACCTCTGAAGTTGTTAGCACCAGAAACAAGGATGCGAGCAGGCCCATCTCTAAGAGAATCCATGCTAACTTTAAGAGTAATAACACCATCATAATATTTAGCTCTATCCAAAGAGAGTAACCTACAAAAACTAGAAGTTGCATTTGACAGTTCTTGAAAATATCTCAGATCAACATGAAACCCTACTAGCAATAACCAAATTTCTCTGGTAAGGGTGAATTTGTTCCAAATGAGCCCTTCATCATGCTTTTGAAAAGCAATACGAATATCATCATAAAGATGTTGCCCTTTTTTAACAAGGAAATCTCTATCTGCAACACTATAGAGCCTCGCAAAAGCTTGGCCAAATGGACACGTGGAGATGGATTCAATGACTATGCATTTAGACTGAAGAAACTCTGTCAAGATCTCCTGGACATTAGCAAAAGCGACCTCACCTCAAGTCATTGGAATAATGGTGGCATTGCCAAGGTCCTCATTTCGCTGAACCAACGACCCATGGATGATTCTGACACGAGCCAGCCTCCCTTGGACTTCGATAGCCTGACAACCGACAGGCAGAAATGGTGACCGATCGAAGGGGAGGGTGGCCATCTCCGTCGATGGAGACAAGCTCGAGGTGGCAAGGCGGGTTTCTCCAATCAAGGAAAGAGAGAGCCACAGAGAGGGTGGAGGTCGATGAGAACGCGAGTCGACAGGGGCTCTTTGGAAAATATGCAGGGGCCACTCGGGGCAAAGGAAGGAATGAGAGGTTGTGCAAGAGGAGGCCTATGGTCGCTGATAGCGGGGCCACCTTCCTCCTAACGGCTGATAGCACGACAATCATCCAAATCAGGAGGATTGTGTCTGGGATTAGGAGACACACGAGGAGCTCTGATTGCGGACTTAAAACAACAATTAGCTTAAATATGGCCCAACCTATTGCAGCCTCTAGAGAGGATTCGACTAGAAAAATTGGGCCTTAGATGGCCCACTAAGACGTAGTGAACACAAAAGTTTCTATGATGGGCTTGGGTTGTAGCTAGACCATTGATACATGCAGGAGATTTGGAGTTTTCAAAACCCGCAGAAACTGCCCTTCCCAGAGCAATGTTATTGGGAGAGATTAATGTCGGGTTTAAGCCAGACACTGACTGAGTCACGCATTCAGAAACTGAAACGTGATTTGGACTGGATGAACTGGGATTCGGACTGTCTGAGGAGAAGATCCTGGGTGACTTGGCCATGATAGCATATGATCACCGATCATTTGAACGGTTAACCACTGTCCATTCTTGATCAAGTTATTGATGATAAAGCCGGAATTCTCATTTATAATCTGGGCCACCATTTCCCTAAAGAATAAAGTTTTTTTTTACTTTTGCGCCTCTGGTTCCTTAGTTGTACTCATTCATCCCACGCTCTTAACTTTTGCTCACTTTTCCCCACTCCCTTGTCCGAAACCCTTAGAAATGGTTACCGCAGAGGATGTCGTCGGGTCAATGGTTTGACCATTAACTTTGAAGAGTGGGGCCATGTTGGAACGACTCCCCCTTTGACCATTCTGACACGTGGGGCCAGATTGGGGCATGTTAGATGGGCTTGTCTGAACCTCGAGCTCGAGCCCTACAATACCGCGTCGCTCCACCCCCTCTGCCCCCTCCGCTGCCGTGCTCCGCCCCCTCCGCCCCCTCCGCCGCCGTGCTCCGCCCCCTCTGCCACCGTTGTGCCCTCCAACCTCTAACCACGTTCTGCCTCTACCATCGTCGTGCCCTTGCGAGATATACCCCCACATCCCCATCTGGACTAAGAAGTGATGTCGGGGGAGTAGGCTCTCAAGCCCGTCGACCATGGAGAGGATTGGGTGGAATCGGCGGCGGATAATTCATGGATTACACCTGGGTAAGCATCATTTTCCCCTCTAACTGATTTGTTGATTCATAAATTCAGCCCTATTTGACCACTAGTCGCTTGAATCGTTCAAATTTTTCTAAATTGTTCCCGGGCTAACAACACCCCTTATTTGAATCGAATAGGATTGATCCTGCGCTTGCTTTCCGACTGTCGGTTAGGATGGAAGTTAGTGTGTTGCGCAGTAAATAACCGCATATGCTTACTAGATATTTCTATTCGAAGGTGGTAGAAACCAATATCTCATTCAAAGATTTGCTCGCGGCGCTCTGAAATTCTCCATTTGGATGGAGCCCTGTCGATGTTGTTGAAATGAAAAAATTTCAGTAGTACTGAGCAAAAATTTAGACCACTAACTTGTGATGAGCATCTGGGATTGCTCTTTACTTTGAATGATGAAAGCTGCTTCGTTAAAATCCATATCGAGGTGCTTCAACCACACAATGAAGATGAGAAGGGGAAGGGTGTTCA
Organism: Hordeum marinum; assembly: GCA_022496015.1. NCBI lineage: Eukaryota > Viridiplantae > Streptophyta > Magnoliopsida > Poales > Poaceae > Hordeum > Hordeum marinum. The sequence continues at coordinate 209,182,693 of CM039672.1, read as the reverse complement.
GGAATCTTCTACCTCTGCAAACAGAGAGCGCCCCGACACTCTTTGTAGGTCAAAACCAAGCAGAGCTAATGGTTCTAAAAGTCACAATATATCTGCTAGCACTTCTTGTGCCGCTTCTCTTGTCACTATCGCAGCCAATGTAGTATAGGATGGAGAGCCACACGAAGAGGTGCCTCAACATGATGACAAGGATGAGAATATGTTCCCTGACCTTGTAGTTATTGCTAGTAAACAAGCAACAAAAGATGAATTTCAGGAGCAACCTATCAGTCGTGCTAGATTTGATGACACTGACGATGAAGAGAGGGAGGAGAACATCGACAGCTTAGTTTTAGATGAATATGATGGTGAGGACATGCCAACAATTGAGTGGAACAGGGAAGATCCCCAGCTTACTGTCGACACCATATTCCATACGATGGTGGACTGTCGTAATGGAGTGACTACATACTGCATTCTAACACAAAATACATATGTGATTGATAGGAGTGAGCATCAAGGTTCACTCTTCATTTCCCATATGATAGGTGTAGATGGAGGTTGCATGTATCACGTATGTTGAGGAGCAAGTTCATCCAAGTTTGTGTAATTCAGTTTATACTGATTCTATTTTCAGACCATTGTGTAATGTTTTCAGATCATATTTTTAAGATAAAAAGGAACCCACACCAGCACACTTGTCCACCTGGAGGGGGAGGGGGAAGGCTAAAACAAATCTAGCAAAGACTAGGTGGGTGGCAGATGCAATTTTGGATTAATTGAGGGAAAAACAAACACTTGGTCTGACAACACTACATGGGAAACTATTTGCAAAAGACAAGATTGATATACCTTACATGAGGATCTTTTATTCTAAGAAAATACATCTTGATAGGTTAATGGTCCTTGGAATGAGAGCTTTCAATTGCTCTACCTATTTAAAGCTGAAGTGGAAGTTGCTAGTCCAGGGAGTGTTATAGATATTGAGAAGCATACATTTCCATACAAAATAAAAGGGAAGTCATTTGAGAAGGAGTGCTTCAGGAGGGCTTTTGTTTGTTTCAAGGCTTGTTGGCAGAGGTTTTTGGATGGTTGGAGACCCTATTTGGTTGTCGATGCAAATGCTTTAAATGGAAGGTGGAGAGGAAAATTGGTGGCATCTTCTACAATTGATGGACACAATTGGCTATTCTCAATTGCATTTGGTTTGGTGGAGGCAGAGTCCAAGGAAAGTTGGGTCTAGTTTCTGCAGTAGTTGCGCAACCTTATAGGTACACCCCGAGGTTTAGCTATACACGCAGATGCTTGCAAGGGTTTGGAGACTGCAGTGGAAATTGTATTACCTAGAGTGGAGCATAGGGAATGTATGCCACGTCTAGCGCAGAATTTCAAAAACAAATTGAAAGGTAAAGTTTATGATGAGAACTTATGGCCAGCATCATACACATGCAGTGAGAGAAGCATGAGCATCATTTCAGAGTATTGTATGCTCACAATCCTCTGGTGAAGGAGTACCTAGATGCACATCATGGAAAGTTGTGGTCAAGAAGCAAATTCAATGAAATATGCAAAGTAGACTATGTGACTAGTAACCTGGCCGAGTATTTCAATGCAAAGGTCAAGTCATTGAAAGGGCTTCTAATATGGCAACTATTTGATAAGATTCAGTAGACGATCATGATAAAGATGGCTCTTGTTCAATTGAGTCATCCGCCTCAAGTTCTTGATCATCTTCTTTAATTCTCCATTCAGATCCGCATCCCCAACTGTCAGAGTAGCACTTTCAGAGACCAAATTCCACACAACTTACGGCAGATTGAGCTCCCGGTTTGCGGACCCATTGAATTGAATCAAGCCCTCCCCTTGAAGCCTTAGAATGTAGTCATCCAGCCATTCAAAATGTGTGCACCTCATCATGATCTAAAACGAAATCATGAGCCCTAAATCCTTGATCCAACAAAACAATAAGAGTAAAGATAAAAAGAAATGAGAGAAAAATCATGAGATCTAACCTTCCCATCTGGATTGCTCTCGCATTTCACGAACTCGCGCCCAAAGTTGTCATTCCTGTCCTCCTTTGAAGTCAACAATTTCAGTGGCGCGGTGCGTGGGAAGTCAGGACGTGGTTGCATGGACAGTGGACCATACTGGGTCCATGAGCGCCGGGAGGCTAAGGTGGAGCTCGACATATCTTGTCACCAGGGAAGACAAAGCAAACGAGGGGCTCCTATCGTCGCCGCAAAAGAAGAAGGAGAGGAAAGGGGGCAATGCCGCAATGGTGGGCGAGCAGAACCAACCTCTCGTCGTCTCACGGATCGCCCAATGATCCAACGATGCGGAGCAGTCCATGTGATCCAATGGAACACAACCTACCCTCGGAATTCCTTCTAGAAGACCATATTTGAGGGTTGTCGCTTGGTGCTAGGGTATGATCGGACGGCTGTAGTTCGACGCTAGGGTTTGGAGAGATGATGTGGGGTTTTGAGACGGTCAGCGGGGTTACGTTAGGTTTGACCCACTTTCAAATGAACTTACCTAATTCAAAACAAACAAAAAAAGAAATCTTCGCGGTTCGTCGTTTTATAAGACATAGTTACCATAAAAAATATGAACTTGGTTTAGGGACATTTTTATGGAATTTTTTTTTTGAGATGAGCTACCATTTCCAAGTTAAAATGAGGAGAACAAATTCAAAAAAATCTAAATGTTGGAAGACCTGCGCACAATGCCATTGCATGTGACATGGTTATGACAAAAAAAATCTTGGTTTATGGACATTTTTGATGAAAACTCCTTCATAAAAATGAGTTATCACATACAAGGTTGTATAGAGTTTGAGAAGAGAGTGATAGTGGGTTTAGGTTTACATTTAAAAAATCACCAAAGCTTCGTTTTAGTGTCAATAAGAAGGATCTAATTTTTTTCAAATTTTGCCACATATAACAATTCAAATTTTGCCAACATCAACATCAACAACAACAAAGCCTTTAGTCCCAAATAATAATTCAAATTTTGCAAACATCACATCACAGAGCAAAGGACTTCAAATATCGCCTCCAATTTCGAATTATTACAAATCCTTAAAATTCAAAGATTAGTTCAAATTCAAATTTCATTACCAATTTTGCATTATTACAAATCCTTAAAGTTCAAAGTTTACAAGTTGCATTCAACATTCAAAGTTCACATCTTTGCCTTGCTCCTTGTGTTCCTAGACGGCTTAACAGACTTGCTCCTGGTTTCCCTAGGTGGGAACCCACTTTTTTTCTTCCTTTTGATCTTCACTTTGGTTGGTGGCTATCGAGGTGCCGACAGAGAACTTCCACTGGCCAGTTGACAGAGTTCAATAGCTTCAAAACCTTCATAAACCATGGCTTCAAATTCTGCATTGGATGATGACTGAACCGAAGTTTCATTCTCTCTTGGACTATTCTCTCCTTTCCCTTTCATTTCCCTAGAGCTAGATCAAACAGAAAAAAGTGTATAAGCCGTCAATAAAAAACAGAAGAAACGCACAAAAAGGGAAGGTTGTTGCACACATACCAACCTGCCAACAATGCTAATTCAGTTACTTGATTCTCCTCTGCATTAGCTACAATCTGTTTTGTTGCTTCATCCTCCTCTGCATTAGCTACAATCTGCTCTAATGCTGCATTCTCCTCTGCATTTGTTGTTGCCCATTGTTCCTCTTCTCCAAATGAAGCATCCACAGGATTGGTACATATCCTTGAAATGTGCCCTAGGGTTCCACATTTTTTGCACTTATGCTGTCTTTTTACATGACCCTCTTCACCCCTTCGGTACCTGTTCGTCATTGGTCTTCCTGGTGGATTAGTCAGGAGAATGTAGCTTGAACCCTGGATCTACTATGTTCCATTGGTCTTTTCCCAAGAGTGCAAGCACATTGGAAGCATAAGCAGCCCTGAATTTGGCACCAGGAAAATATTCAGAGATGTATTGATCAACTTCACCATCTTCACCACGATAACAGTCATCAGATGTAAGTCATGTATGCATGGTTTCCCACGAATCTGCCATTGCCTAAAACTGCATTCCCTAGTTGCTATGTTAACTGGATATCTCCATTCCCTATTTTTACTATTAGTACTTGGCTGAGGTAACATGCCATGAGCAAGGAGTTCATCGTCATTACCGAGCCTATTACCTTTTGGAGGGTGGTGCCTCCTAGATTGGTTAGGTGTCGCTTGGGAGCCTCCTACTTCGTGTTGTGGAGTGAACCAAGAAGTTTGTAAGGGCAAGGAGATCGCTTACTTCGTGAAGATCTACCCATAGTGAGGCTAGTCCTTCATGGACGGAAGCCATTATGGAATAGTCAAGGTTGCTACTTCGTGGACCCTTTTGGGTGGAGCCCTCCATGGAATCTCGCGACTGTTACCCTCCGTGGGTTGAATACTCCATAAACATGGATGTATGATAGGGCCACCTATAGGAACCACGGGAAAAATCATCGTGTCTACAACTGCGTTTGATCTTCCTACCCTATCCCTTCTATACATGCTTGTTGTTACTTTCTGCTGCTATATACTCTTAGACTTGCATGTGTAGGGTGTACTTAACTTGCCATGAAATGCTAAAAACTGTCAACCCTAAAACTTGGTATAGGCAAAACTTTTATTTGGTCAAGTAGTCTAATCACCCCCCTCTAGACATACTTTCGTTCCTACAAGTGGTATTAGAGCGTTGGTCTCCATTGCTTAGGTCTCACAACCTAGGAGAAGTATGGCGTCTAGTGAGGGAAGTTATCACCGTAGAGGTCCATACTTTGATGGCACTAATTTTGCTAGTTGGAAGCACAAAATGAAAATGCATATTCTTGGTCATAACCCCGCCGTTTGGGCTGTTGTTCGTATTGGCTTGAAAGGTGAGTTCTTTGCGGATGGACGGGAACCGGATCGTGAAGCGACCGCAGATGAATTGAAGATGTTGCAACTCAGTGCTCAAGCATGCGACATTCTCTTCAACTGCTTATGCCCCAAAGAATTCAACAAAATCAGCCATCTTGATAATGCAAAAGAGATTTGGGATACTTTGGTTGATATGCACGAAGGAACCGAGTCGGTGAGAGAATCCAAGTTAGATGTTCTTCAAGGTCAGCTTGACAAGTTCAAGATGAAGGATGGTGAAGGAGTCGCAGAGATGTACTCTAGGCTAGCTCTCATCACAAATGAGATTGCCGGCTTAGGAAGCAAAAAAATGACCGACAAATTCATCATCAAGAAGATACTTAGAGCTTTGGATGAGAGATACGACACCGTGTGCACATTAATCCAAATGATGCCCAACTACAAATATCTCAAGCCTACGGAAGTCATTGGAAGGATTGTTTCTCATGAGATGACACTCAAAGATAAACAAGAACTTCATCACAAGTCTAGCGGTGCTTACAAAGCCACAAGTGATGCTCCCGCAACTTCAAGCAACAACCTTGTCACCAATGAAGAGATAAGTCTCATGGTCAAGAAATTCAACAAGTTATACAAGAATAGAGGCAAAGAAAGAAACTCCAACTCAAGATACGAAAAGAAGCGTTTGTCAAGTCGTGACCGCAATTGTTACAATTGTGGGAAGCTTGGACACTACTCAAATGAGTGCACGGCTCCCTACAAAAGAAGAGAAGAGTCACCTCGAAGACGAAGCTCAAGAAATGAGTCACCACAAAGAGAGAGAAGGAGTAGAGATGATCGTTATGAACGAAGACACTCAAGGAGAAGTAGAGAGTCAGAGAAGAAGGACAAGTAAACCAAGAGCTAGACAAGAAGAAAACATCAAGCTCATGTTGGTGAATGCGTTTCTGGCTCCGACTCCAACAACAAATCTGAGAGAAGCTATCACTCCGACTCCGACCATAGTCAAGATGATGCGGTTGCCGGAATTGCTCTAGTGACTACAAACTCCTACGATCTATTTGATTCACCAAACGAAGGGAGTGGAAGTTGCTTCATGGCTAAAGGCCCCAAGGTATCACACCCCGAGTATCTTGATTTTGATAGTGATGAAGATGATTTGCTTTGTGATGATGATTTGCTATGTTATAAAACTAGTGATGTTGATCATAATAAACTTGATATTTATCATGCTAGTCAAGATAAGTCAATTGACGATGATAAGATGAAAATAGAAGAACTAACTAAAGAACTCAACACTCTTAAGTTAGCCCATGAATCTACTCCTGAAGATCATAGAGAGCTTGTAAGAACTCATGAGAAGCTACGCTTCGAGAAGCTCAATTTGGAGCAAGAACATGAATTTCTTAAAGCTATCAATGACGATCTCTGAAAGAAGACTTCATCTTATCTAGCCAAATGACTACTCTTGTATACATTTATGCCAAAAGTCAAATCTAAGCAAACTAGTAACAAAGGCAAGAAAGGTTGTTCATCTAGTAGCAACAATAAACATGCTAAATCCAATGATGTTGCTCCTAGTAGTTCTATTGATTCCACTAATGATGATTCTCTTAGCCAAGTTACACTTGAGCAAGAAAATGCTTTATTGAAAGGAATTATAGAAAAGGGTATCTACAAGAGTCTTGCCGGATGTAAGCAATTTGAGGAAATTGTACGCAAGCACGGAGGATACCGGAAGAATCATGGTGTTGGCTACTTCAACGCTAATGGAGTTGAGTGGGAAGAAGGTCAATATCCCAATCCCAAGTTTGTTCCTCAAAAGGATAAGTATGAAAATACTCTTCCCAAGGGGACAAACACTCAAGATGACCTTCCACCACAAGACCACAAGCTCAAGGGAAAGAACAAGCTTTAAGAGGACATTGACTCATATGAAGGTGAACCCCTAGCTTTGGTGGAGTGGGTTCCCAAGGCTACTTCAAGCTCAACTACTACAAAGGCTACTTCAACACTAAGGATCCCCATCAACTTGATGTGGGTTCCCAAGAAGAAGAACTAGAAGGTTCTTGAGGGGTGACTCCGCCAATGAAATTCACTCACATTCATTATTGGCAAGAACGTTTTGCACTCAACATCAACTCAATGCAATAGTTCAAGGAGTCACACATTCCCTCAAAGGTAAGCAAGGGACAAGTTAGTCAACTAATCAATGGACATCATAACATATGCTTTGCACTCCATGTCCATAGATATCCTTGTATTTGTCTCCTGTATGTTGGGACTAACCCATGTAGGTGAGAAGACTAAGGAAACAACAAGGATGCTCCCAACTCTTGGTGATCTTCATCAACATTGATCATCCACAACTACCTCACCAACATGAAGTCTTCATCGACAAAACCCAAGGTTAGTTTATCCCTCTTATGGGGGGATGTCACATTAAGGGGGAGCTTTTTACTCTAAGACTTGAGTCAAAGCATCTCTTAGTGTGTGACAATATTAAATGCTTTATGTAAAAGTGGTAACCCCACTTGTGCTTAAACGATGAGTATGACCTATGATCAAGTACTCTTACTTGGCTCCTAAGTCAAATACTCATATATAGATGACTTCATCATCGCCCAAGTGCTTGTTAGATGCTAGAGTGTTTGTGCATGTTTGTCATGATTTCTTTTGACATCTTATTGTGTGAGCATGTTGGTCTGCATTTATTTTCTCATTCGAGGACATCCAATTGTTGCTATTTGGCTTTTGATTTATCTTTTGCCAATTGGATGGACAAGAGTGCCTACGACCACTCTTTAGCTATCTATGCTTTCTCACCTCATATTCCATTCATGCTGCATCACAAAATTTGAACAAGTGCTTTTTGATCCCTCTATGTGTGGAGCACTCGGAGTTCCGTATCGACAAGGACTGGCCATTAAAACCTCCCAAGTGCAACTCGGTGGAACCAATCCCAAAATCTCGGTCTCACCGAATGCCTAGGGTTGATCTGGTTTTCAATCTCGGTACTACCGATTTTATATTCTCGGTTACACCGAGTTTCTCTGTTAGCTAACAGTTGTGGAACTCGGTGACACCGAAAACATAAAATCGGTATCACCGACAGTGCAGGGTATGTATGCTATGGACCCCGACGCTTTTAAATTCAATCTTCAACGTCGCGCATCAGAACCCTAAGCTGCCGCCTCGAGACCCCAGGTCGTCGCCCTTGCCCTCCTGCGCTCCTCCGCCGTTGGCAATCGCCACCGTCGACAAAATCTACTCCATCGCCGCCGCCGTAGAGGATCCACGCCAAGCTAGGGTACGGATTCGATCTCTAGTGCGCTCCCCATCCGATTCTTGCGCATTAGAAACTTGATTATCATCTTTGCACCCTTGGCTTATACATCCATCCACTTAAAACTATAAAATCTCGAGTTAGATGGATTTTCTAGGGTTTTGTTGTCCGCCCGATATATCTCGGTGGAACCGAAACGAAAATATCAGTCTCACCGATATGCTTTTCAGTGAGGGTGATAACTGAATCAGTGGAACCGAGTATCTCTTTTCGGTCCTACCGAAAAGGCTGCCAAGTTTCTGTTAAAGAGTTAGTCTGTCTTGGTCTCACCAAAAAATTCTTTTCGGCCACACCGATATGTATTTGATGGATTGCAAAACTTTTGAAAATTCATTGCTCAAATTTCAAAAACCAGCCTCATTTTGTGATAACTCATCTACTTCTTCTCATCTACACTCTATTCACAGGGTCAGTATGTCAGGCTCAGAGGATAGTCAGAATGTGCCAGAGCAGAGAGTTGATATGAGTTCTGGAAAAAGCCCAAAAGCCAGTTCTTTCTCAGATCCAGGCACCCCTAGCTCTCATGGGTTTCCCAAGGCTGCCACCAGAACTAGGAAGAAGCTGAACTCAGATGAAGAGGATTTAGACTTTGTCCCTAAAGAGATTCTTGCTAAGAAGCAAGAGAAGGCTGCAACTGAAGCTACTTCCTCTCGAAGAGTAGTTGAGAAGATATATGCTCCCGCTTCTACCTTCAAGGCTCATGAGACTGCCAGAGCAACAATTTCTGTTGAGGTCCCCAAGAGAGCTATGCCTAAGAAGGCAGGGGAGAAAAAGTCCAGGAAGAGGTTCATTCATGTGATTGACAGGCCTACTTCCATGTATGAAGATCCAGAGGAAGCAACTTGTGATGCTGCTGAGGAAGAGGAGGTTGAGCCAGCTACAAAGGCTCCTCCCAAGAATAAGGCAAAGAAACGGATGTCTGATGTTATGCCTAAGACCAGCACATCCAAGAAGGCTGTTGAGAAGCCTAAGAGGACAACTAGGCAGATTCCAGCTTCTGAGAAGAACAAAGGAGCTGCTTCCAGAGTTGAAGATGTGGATGACTTGACAACACTGATGAAGCTCAGACCACACCTCCCAGTTCACAATGCCAGCTACCCACTAGTTGAGGACATGAAGTGACCCCGCTTAGAGACCCTGAGCTGGTTCAAGAAATTGATGGCCAATCTCGCTTAAAGACCCTGAGCCAGTTCAAGAAATTGACGGCCAATCTCGCTTAGAGACCCTGAGCCGGTTCAAGAAATTGACGGCCAATCTCGCTTAGAGACCCTAAGCCGGTTCAACAAATTGACGGCCAATCTTGCTTAGAGACCCTGATCCGGTTCAAGAAATTGACGGCCAATCTCGCTTAGAGACCCTGAGCCGGTTCAAATAATTGACGGCCAATCTCGACAGAGACCCTGAACTGGTATGAGTTTAACCGTTTGAATCCACGCAGAAGAACCGTCATATGAGTTTTTTGAACAAGGAAAGATCATCATCGCGTATTGTATCATGCCAGCTTATCAAAGCCGGGTCAGAGCAATGCAATTATAAATCCTGGGTTGTCACAGGCGGAACTACCCGACACTTGGGGGCTACACAGCCATAATTCTCCTCAAAAGTTCCGGCTCATCAATAGCCGCAGTTGTCGATAGAGGCTTCTTACCATCAGGTATAGCTTACATTATCCTAAAGACAACCGGATCTTTAATGACTTCGTCCGATGAGAGCTGGAGCCATGTTGCTTTGGTCGACAAAATTTAAGGTTTCAAAGAGATTGTCCGGCTCTAATATTCTGGAGAAAGGAATGGCATCTTAAAAGACAAGACACTCCTCATCAGAAAAATCTCAAGGTATATCCCTGAAGAGCCGGCAACACATTAAAACAAAGAGAGGTGCAAATATATACGGTCACCAAGTGGGAGAGTCATGTTTACTCTATTACAAAAGCTACTCTCAGAAGGAGCAAAAGCATTGTCAGCCACCCACGGCAGGTCATTACATAAGTCTATGCTCAGAAAGGTTAAAAGAATAAAATTCAGCTATTGGCCGACTCATCCTGCTCCGGGTCTTCTGCTGGCTTTATCTGAAGATTGTCCAAGTCCCAATTATAGTCAGCCAGAGCAGCAAAAGACCCTTCAAGGAACGGAGACGCGTCAATCTCACAATGAAAGAGATCCTTACTGCGGGCGGGTGTCAGATCTTTCCACTCGTAGAGAGGCCCGTGGATTCTCTTCTCCTCTGTGTCATAAGCCGCCTGATAGGTGCTCAAGTCAGCTTCATCCGCCAGATAGCGCGACTCTTTGACACACCAGGTGTAATCTTCTTCAGTGAATTCTGAGCCATCATCTCTTTTACACGGGTAACCATCCATCATTTCAGCCGGTGTTAGCTCGGGGGCGAAGGCCAGAGCTCGGCTCAATCCAGCAATGGCTCCTTGGTAGAAGGCGGACTTCTTGAGCTCTTATATCTGCTTGGGCATCGTAGAGAAGAGTTCCAAGACCCCTTTCAGAGCAGTGGGGATCTTCTCCTTGTATTGCACGCTCTTGATCGTGAAGATGGCACCACAGTATAACTGCTCCGCAAAAGTATAAATGGCCTTCGGTGGTAGAAGGCTATCAGAAGCCAACTGCCAACTCCTGGGACCTGGATAAGTCAGATAAAGTTAATGAGTCGCCACGTTTTTTCACTAGCAATGCTAAACAGTACAAAGTAAACAAGAAAACTTACCAAATAGGGCGGCTGACATCTTCATGATGTGCTATTTCAGACCTTGAAGTTCCTCTGTAAGCCGCTGTTCAGCGTCATCCGCCCGTTTGGTTAGAGCGGCCTTTTCAGATTCAACTATCTCTTTTAAAGAGGTAAGCTCATCAGTGACATTGGCCAGTTCCTCAGAGAGAAGCCGACATTTTTCGTCAGCGATACTTCGGGCTTCTTGCTGAGCCGCCAGGTTGGCCCTCAGATCCGTCAACTGAGACTCGGCTTCATTCAAAGCTTCCTATAATACATCAAAATACAAGATAAGCCGGCAAAATGCAGGACGAGTGTTAAAAGCAAATACAAGTCTCAAATAGATTGCAAGCAATATATTTGACACTTGGGGGCTAATGTATATTTGATCTTTCCAGTATGCAGTTCTGGTTCGTCTCCTTTGAAGCTAATCCGGAACTTGGGGGCTACACTGTAGCTCTTCAATGTACTAATAATTGAAGCACCAACTCAACTTGATCAAGTTTGAGCCAGCCCTTGGGGGCTACGATTAGATCTTCAAGTTGTCTACATTACAGGCCCGGCTCAAATATAATCTGAGACGGCCCTTGGGGGCTATGATTGGCGATTCACTTTATTTACATTACAGGCCCGGCTCAAAAATAATTGGGACGGCCCTTGGGGGCTACGACTGGCGGTTCACTTTATTTACAGTGCAAAGCTAAAGCAATTTTAAGGGAATTGGACATGACAATATCTGCAGAGGTCACAGAAAGACCCGGCACAACGATTTAGTATGTTAAGCCGGCTCTTGGGGGCTAAGTAAAGATATAGTAATAAGGAAAAGTACCTCATATTTTGTCTTCATGGAAGAGATCAGCCGAAGTTCCAAATCCCGGCTGGTGGTAACCCAGTTTACGTACCCGGCGTGTAGCTCTTCAACGGTCATCTTCTCGCACGAAGAGTCGAAATTCAGTTTCTTCGAGGCTTCAGTCGGCTTTGTATGTTTGGTAAGCACATGAGACGGAGGCGTTTGATGACCGGACTCGGTGATAACAACATCCGGAGTGTCAGGGGTCTTGGCAGGAGTCGCTGGCTTGGAAGGAGCCCTTGGAGGGCTCTCCATGATGACATCTTCAGCGGCCGGCTCCGTGGAGGCAGCCGGCGGGTTTTCTTCCGGTTGAGTTTCCTCCGGTTGTTCGGGCTCCAGTTCTTCGATAACTGGGCCGGAGGAGGGCTTGTTAGTCTTGCGACGTTTAGCTTGAGCACTGCAAAAAAGAAAGATCAGCAGTTGAAGATATTGATGCCATAGTAATAGCCGGATATCCAGGTATCATAGTAAGGAATACTTACAGCGGGTTAATCTTGGGCGGTGGTATAATTGACTCCGAAGAGTCGCCGGAGGAAGGAGATTTCTACAAAAATAAAACAGAAAGGTGAAGAGAGTATCAAGTTTACAAAGGAAAGACAAAGGAAAAGAAGGGGTTTAAACCTCGGCAGGGCGTTTCTTGGGAGCCGGAGAGTTTGGCAACCTGGACATGAGCTCGGTAGAGCTGGTGCTTCGAGTCTGTTATGCTCAATTTGTTGTTGCTTTTTTAAGAGAAAATTGGGAGCCAGATAAGCAAGAGGGTGACAAAGAGGAACTTTTCTGATAACCCGCCGTGGCTTTCGGGGGACGAAACATTCTGAGCCGGAGGAAAAGTAATTTACCTCAGGAGCATTGGCATGGATGGTTTCCACTTCATCTTGCGAGTAAAGTAAGTGTTAAAATAGGAAGGTAAAAGATCAAGCAAGACAGTTGAAACTTTACCTCTGAGCTGGATGATGGTGGCGGGTCAAGCAAATTATCTTGCAGGGCATATTTTTTAGCCTTCTTGGTTGGGACCTTCTTCCTGGATTTCTTCGGAGGGGCAACATATTCCCTCTTCCAGAAGTCTGAGTCGGCCTATAAGAATGACCCAGAGAGTGAATATCAAATCAACAAAGTGCAAACAACGTCTAAGAGACGGAAGGGAAGATATTAAACTTACATCGAGAGCCGGATTGATGGCACTAAAAGGTGCCAGTCCAATTTCGCTACATGCTCCGGAAGCTTCATGAACAAGGCTCCGGATGGCAAGGGTAATGTCATTCTCTGTCAATGTGGATCGGCTGAAGCATAATGAGCTATCATACTTGCCTTTATATTCGCACATGAGTCGGCTTCTATGGCTCAAAGGCATAATCCGCCACGAAATCCAGCAGCGGATCAGGTCCAGCCCGATTAAGCCGTTGGCCATGAGAGCCCTGATTTTGGCATGGGCCGGCTCATATCCTGCACGTTCTGAAGCTGGTAGCCGTCCAGGAAGCTCTGATGTTGTTGTGAGCCGGGAAGGACGATAACCCGACAAAGGATGCTCGTTCTCAGGAGAGCTGTCCTTGCAATAGAACCAGGTCTTGTTCCAGTCCTTGGGGTGACTCGGCATCTATGTAGCTGGAAAGATGATATCTCTATGCCGTTGGATGGATATGCCTCCAAGTTCTAGGCTCGGGACGGCTTTCACTTTAGTTTGCCGGTTAGCATAAAAAAACTCCCGAAAGAACCCCACAGACGGCTTGATCTGAAGGTAAGCTTCACAGAGCACTTGGAAATTGCATATGTTTGAGACGGAATTGGGGGCCAAGTCTTGCGGGTGAAGCTTATAACAGTGAAGGACGTCCCGAAAGAATTTTGAGCCAGGAGGCACGAACCCTCGTTCAATATGGTCAGAAAAAACCACCACTTCACCTTCTTGAGGTTTGGGCCGCGTCTCATCACCTGGGACCCGCCAACTAATGACTTCCTTAGGATGAAGAGTACCCGCGTGAACAAAATCCGACAAAAAGTCCTCCGTGATGCATGACCCAACCCAGTTGCATGAGTTGGACACACGAGACATGTTGGCGGCTTAAGTGTTGTGCAAGATAAAAGGCGTGATGAGTCGAAGTGCAAGCAAATATTTTTGACGGCTTAAAAGTTTAAGGGATCTATGGATAAAGCGGAAGACCCGGCTGATCAGAGCCGGAGAAGCTTGGTGACTCAACAGGGAAAGGGAAGATCGAAAAATCGGCTAAGTTCTAAAACCAGATTCCGCAAGATGTTACTATATCTACGGATCTACAAAAGCAGAGAAAATAAATTTTATTCTGACCTAGCAAAGGAACAGCGGAGGAAAAAGAAACGGATTGGGGTCATCGTGGCCCGTGCATTACGCGCGACCGACCCACGTGTGGCGGCGGTGCAAGAGCGCATTCTAAAGGCGTTAGTGGCATCGAGATACACTGGCGATGGCGGTGCTGGAGCCCGAACGGCGACGGTGGAGCACCGGTGAAAACCCTACTACGGCAGCGGCAATCTAGGGAGTAGGAAAACTTACCGGAGATGGCGCGGCAGAGGCGGACGGATCTCTGGTATGTTCAGGGTGATGCAGCGGCCAAGGTTGGGGATGATGTTCGGACGGCGCCGGAGCAAAGCTCGAAGACGCTGGGGCGGCGACGGGAAGAAGGCGAAGAAGTAGAGGCACGAGCGGGAGAATGGGAAACTCCGACCCGCACGGGTCATATTTAAAAGGGGGGTTAAGGAAGGCGCGAAAATCCAGGCGATGACACCGTTTGACCGAGGCGGACGCCTCGATTCTCGAGATGACAGTTAAGTGAAAGATTTGGTGACACGTCAGCAGATCTCATGACGTCACGCCGGGTCATTTCCGGGCGACTCGCCAAAAGTGGAAGAGAAGGATGAAGTGAGCAAGCTCAATTCAACCTGGGGCCTAATGTTGGGGATATGACCCGCCGAAGAGGCTCTGGGTCATGTTATTCGCTCGTGAACCAGCCCAAAGGTGAGTCGTAAGATTAAGTGGCCCAAGAGGATAGGCGGCTCATGGTGTGGGCCGTACGACGGCCCGGACTGAGAAGACCCGGGCGTGCAAGCCGACTCACAGACGGCTTGGACAAGAAGATAGAGAGAGACTCGGTTAGCAATTGTAACAACCCGGATGTCCTGACCTCTTATATAAAGGCGGATTCGGGGCGACTTAGAGGGCAGGCAATCGAGAACTAGGTCAAGATTTTAGCTCCTTGTAATCGATACGCAAGCAATACAAACACAAGCAGGACGTAGGCTATTACCTCGATTTGAGGGGCCGAACATGGGTAAATCCGTGTCTTTCGTCCCAACTAACCCCTTTGAGTCCACCCCATTGGCGATGGCCTCGAACCAAAGTCCGTTCACCCAGACATCTGCCATGATAAAACCACGACAGGAAGGATTCTGGATTGAGGGCATGGAGAGCTATAGATCCATATGCCCAGAGGAAGAAAACAGCTATGGACTACAGGTTCTATACCAAGGAGCAACAGGACTTCTATGAGATTGTACTCTTTGACAAGAGTCTAGCTATCAGTGATATGCATTACGTTGATTGGAAGTTCATCAAGGAGAATGAGGACTACTTTCCAAGTGTCCAGGACAACTTCCACTGCATAGGTCTAGATGAGTTCGTTGGCAGAGAATTCACAACACGGAACAATGAGATGATCATGCAGTTGTACTCCACTGCACACTTCTACGGAGATGGTAGAATTGTGTGGACGACTGAAGGTGTGAGATATGAATCAACTATTGAGGAATGAGCTGATATCTTAGGAGTTTCTGAAGCACAGGATGGTGACTTGGATGTATACTCAGAATCCAAGGCTAGCCACAATGCTATGGCTAACATGTATAAGGAGATCCCTACTGCAAATGTGAAGTCTCACAGGCTAGGATCAATCTATTTTCTCCAGGCTGGCCTCTGCACGATGAACACCATTCTGAGGCATACCTTGATGCCCAAGTCAGGAGATGAAAAGATGATCTGAGGCCACTCCATAAACATGTTGATCCACCTTGACAGACACACGAGGATCAGAGTCATGGATCTGATTGTTGAGACAATCAAGAGGGTTGCTGCTGACCAGAAGCGCTCCTACTGTTATGCACCCTACATCCAGATGCTCATCAACTCAAGACTGGAGAAGCACATCTTTGCCCTAGATCACCCACATTTGCCCCTACAGCCAGATCTCGAGGACAATGTTGTGGTGATGGATGCTGATCATCCCACTTTAGCTGCAGCTCAGGAGGAAGCAGAGGCAGTTAGATCCACTAGTGCTCAGGTCCCCAGATCCAGGAACGATCAAATGGATCTGTTGATATCATCTGTTCAGGGCATGCAGAAGGACATTAAGGGGATTCTGGACAACAAGAACAGTCTTGTTAGGATCTTTGAGACCAGAATCAAGACCCTTACTGATAAGGTGGACAGGCTAACTAAGACTGTCACACAGCTTCAGAAGGAAGTTGACTCCATGCACATCCCTCGTGTCACTTCTACTTCAGATGATGACGATGATGATGAGGAGGAGGATGAATCACCTCTAGGACCAGGCACTCAGTTCACCACTCAAGCCAGATCAGCCATTGTGACAGCTCCATCAGCTCCATTAGCTTCTGCTCCATCACTGACCACTCCAGCTCCATCCACGACATCTGCAGAGATCTTTGCCGGCGCTGTCATCTCGACTCCTTCATCAACAACCGAAGGAGATTTGCCCAAGAACGCTTAGATGTATGCCTTTGAACTTTTTGGTAACTTGTTGCCAAAGGGGGAGAAGTGTATATAGATCTTTAGGCTTCGAGCGAGAGAGCGATTTGGTTTTTATTGCTTTTCAAAACATTTGGTTTGATGTGAGATACTTTTGTGATCATGTGTGTTATGCTACTATTTTACGTTGTTATGAGTGATGCAACTATTTCCTATCATGTTAATGCTTATGAGATGATCATTCACCTTTGCTTGATTGTGTTGTGCGTTGTTATTCATTCTAAATTATTCTCGCACACCACCAAGTTGTATGTGACATGGAAGAAGTACCCCATATACCTAATCGATTGTGCATTTGCATTCAAATGCAAATTGAAAATAATGCACAAATTTAGGGGGAGATCTTGCCTATCACATACCTCTCAAAGCGATGATTGTATTCATTGAATTTATCATATGTCAAAGCTTTGATCTATATGTTGTCATCAATTACCAAAAAAGGGGGACATTGAAAGCACATTTACTCCCTTGGTTGTTTTGGTAATTAATAACAACATATAAGTCATTGAACTAATGTTTCCACCAAGTATATTTCAGGAAATGTTCAATGATAGGATTGGCAAAAGGAGATTGTGGACATACCCCAAGATGCAAGGAAATAGTTTGGCCAAGCTTCAAGCAAGAGGACTCTACATTTTATATTGTGAGAAATCACTTTGAGTCCATAGGAAAGCCAATACTATTAAAAGGGTGCAAGGTTTTGTTGGTGAACAATATGCTCAAACGTGCACAAGTGATAGTCGCCAAAAACATCCACAAACTCTCCCACCAAAGTCTGTTCTATACCTACCACTCAAAATCGGTGCAACCAACTTTCCCATACCGGTGCCACCGATTCCAGAACCTAGACAGACTCAAGCCAAACCCTAGCCACTTCGGTGCAACCGGTTCCATACCGGTGCCACCGAGTTTAGGTTGCCAACTTTCTGTTACGCAAATTCACATTTTCGGTCCCACCGAGAATGTTGGATCGGTGTCACCGAGATTGGAAATCTGACCGTTGGTCACCTTATCGGTGCAACCGAGTTTCCTATATTGGCTTTACCGAGATTCAAAAGTTGCCACCTTTTGGTCACTTTGGTACCACCGAGATTAACACATCGATGTCACCGAGTTGGTCATTTTCTGTGTAACGGTACGATTTTTGGGGATGCCTATATACCCCTTCACCACCATTTACTCAAAAGAGAAGCACTCAGAACTATTCCATACCTGTCCTATTAGATTTTCTGAGAGAGAACCACCTACCCTTGTGTTGAGGTCAAGAACTTCCACTCCAATCATATGGATCTTGATTTCTAGCCTCCCCAAGTAGCTTTCCACCAATCCCATCTCTTCCACCATGCCAAATCTATGAGAGAGTGATTAGGTGCTGAGGAGTCTATCATCTTGAAGCACAAGAGCACGCAGTTCATCGTCATTACCGAGCCTTTTACCTTTTGGAGGGTGGTGCCTCCTCGATTGGTTAGGTGTCACTTGGGAGCCTCCTAGATTGGTTAGGTGTCACTTGGGAGCCTCCTACTTCGTGTTGTGGAGTGAACCAAGAAGTTTGTAAGGGCAAGGAGATCCCCTACTTCGTGAAGATCTACCCATAGTGAGGCTAGTCCTTCATGGACGGAAGCCGTTATGGAATAGTCAAGGTTGCTACTTCGTGGACCCTTTTGGGTGGAGCCCTCCATGGACTCTCACGACCGTTACCCTCCATGGGTTGAAGACTCCATAAACGTGGATGTACGATAGCGCCACCTATCCGAACCATGGGAAAAATCATCGTGTCTACAACTGCGTTTGATCTTCCTACCCTATCCCTTCTATACATGCTTGTTGTTACTTTCCGCTGCTATATACTCTTAGACTTGCATGTGTAGGGTGTACTTGACTTGCCATGAAATGCTAAAAACTATCAACCCTAAAACTTGGTATAGGCAAAACTTTTATTTGGTTAAGTAGACTAATCACCCCCCTCTAGACATACTTTCGGTCCTACACAAATGCAGAGGAGAATGCAGCATTAGAGCAGATTGTAGCTAATGCAGAGGAGGATGAAGCAACAAAACAGATTGCAGCTAATGGAGAGGAGAATGACACAACTAAATTAGCTCTGTCGGCAGCTTGGTATGTGTGCAAAAACCTTCCCTTTTTGTGCGTTTCTTCTGTTTTTATTGATGGCTTATACTCTTTTTTCTGTTTGATCTATCTCTAGGGAAATGAAAGGGAAAGGAGAGAATAGGCCAAGAGAGAATGAAACTTCAGTTCAGTCATCATCCAATGCAGAATTTGAAGCCATGGTTTATGAAGGTTTTGAAGCTATTGAACTCTGTCAACTGGCCAGTGGAAGTTCTCTGTCGGCACCTCGACAGCTACCAACCAAAGTGAAGATCAAAAGGAAGAAAAAAAGTGGGTTCCCACCTAGGGAAACCAGGAGCAAGTCTATTAAGCCGTCTAGGAACACAATGAGCAAGGCAAAGATGTGAACTTTGAATGTTGAATGCAAGTTGTAAACTTTGATCTTTAAGGATTTCTAATAGTGCAAAATTGGAGACGAAATTTGAATTTGAACTAATCTTTGAATTTTAAGGGTTTGTATCGAAATTGGAGGCGATATTTGAAGTCCTTTGCTCTGTGATGTGATGTTTGCAAAATTTGAATTATTGTTTGGGACTAAAGGCTTTGTTGTTGTTGATGTTGATGTTGGCAAAATTTGAATTATTATATGTGGCAAAATTTGAAAAATAAAGTTTAGATCCTTCTTATTGACACTAAAATGAAGCTTTGGTGATTTTTTTTAAGTGTAAACCTAAACCCGCCATCACTCTCTTCTCGAACTCTATACAACCTTGTATGTGATAACTCATTTTTATGAAGGAGTTTTCATCAAAATGTCCATTAACCAAGATTATTATTTTTTGTCATAACCATGTCACATGCAATGGCATTGTGCGCAGGTCTTCCATTTTTTAGATTTTTTTGAATTTGTTCTCCTAATTTTAACTTGGAAATGGTAGATCACCTCAAAAAAAGTTTTTCCATAAAAATGTCCCTAAACCAAATTCATATTTTTTATGGTAACTATGTCTTATAAAACGGCGAACGGTGAAGATTTCTTTTTTTGTTTGTTTTGAATTAGTTAAGTTCATTTGAAAGTGCGTCAAACCTAACGTAACTCCGTTGACCGTCTCAAAACCCCGCATCATCTCTCCAAACCCTAGCGTCGAACTACAGTCGTCCGATCATACCCTAGCAGCCCTCAAATATGGTCTTCTAGAAGGAATTACGAGGGTTGGCAGCGTGCCATTGGATCACATGGACTACTCCGCATTGTTGGATCGTTGGGTGATCCGCGAGACGATGAGAGGTTGGTCCTGCTCGCCCACCATTGCGGCATTGCCCCCTTTCCTCTGCTTCTTCTTTTGCGGTGACGACAGGAGCCCCTCGTTTGCTTTGTCTTCCCCGGTGACAAGATATGTCAAGCTCCACCTTAGACTCTCGCCGCTCATGGACCCAGTATGTTCCACTATCCATGCAACCATGTCCTGACTTCCCATGCACCGTGCCACTAAAATTGTTGACTTCGAAGGAGGACAGGAATGGCAACTTTGGGCGCGAGTTCGTGAAATGCGAGAGCAATCCAGATGGGAAGGTTAGATCTCATGATTTTTATCTCATTTGTTTTTATCTTTACTCTTATTTTTTCATTGGATCTAGGATTTATGGCTCATGATTTCATTTTAGATCATGATGAAGTGCACACATTTTGAATGGCTAGATGACTACGTTCTAAGGCTTCAAGGGGAGGGCTTGATTCAATTCAACGGGGCCGCAAACTGGGAGCTCAATCTGCCATAAGTCGTGTGGAATTTGGTCTCTGAAAGTGCTACTCCGACAGTTGGGGATGCTGATCTGAATGGAGAATTAAAGAAGATGATCAAGAACTTGAGGCAGATGACTCAATTGAACAAGCAGGTGAATCTGATAGCTTTAGGATTTTATTTTTGTATAGCTGCCCTTGGATTTGCTTACTTGCTAGTCATCACTCGTTAGAGATGTTATAAGTGTGGTGTAAGCTTGATTTGTGGATCATGTGCTCTTTAGGTTGGTTAAAGTATGTCCCTATCTCCTGCTCTGGTTGGGTTGTCGCATGGTGTTGACTTCCGAAGGCCCAAAGATAAAAGAGGCCTACAAAATAGTGCACGCCCTGGTTCTATTATTTTTGGCTTATATTTTGATTCGGACATGCATGCGATGTCTCCTCGTCCGCCTCGGGGACGCGTGGAGGCCTTCCAACTGTCCCCATAACCCAAATTAAATGTGCATGCGCGGCGGGCCCCTGTAGTCAGCCAGCCATGTTCGGGTCGTCGTCCTTCTTTAAATGGAAACCCGTGGACAATAATCCCTTTGTACAGGTGCATAGGGCATCTAAGAAGCTGCATCAAGACCTAGGCATGTATGGATTGGACTAAAACATTAATTAGCATGTGTTTTTACGTGCACTTAATGAATTATTTGGGACAATGCACTTAGGCAACCAACCACCAAGCATTGTTGTTTGCATACACATGCGTTAATTAAGCGTTGTCGTTTGTATGCAGAGGTTGTATGCAACGATTGGACAGAGGGAGTAGCTTCCACCCTTCCAAAGCCAAGCCTGCAACTGTCCCCTCCACCCTCGGCAGGATCTACAAACGCTAGACCGCCGATGACAAACCCTAGCCCGTCGGCGACAATTCAAAATATTAAGCTTTATTTCCTTTTTCTTTTGAACATCAACATGGCTCATTTTTCTCCTTTTTGACACTTGCACTAGCCCATTAGCCGCACGTGCCAAAAGTCCCAAACTTTCGAACCCATAAAATATAGGGCCAAAATACAAATATCACCGAATTGGCTACAAAATAACAAAGAAAGGTAGCAAGCATAAGATAGATATATAAATAGGGTAGCAAGCATAACATAGTTCTTACATAAAACATTGTATAACACGACATAGATAAATAGATAGTTCACGTTACAACCAATGACATAACATAGAAATATAAAAAAATCCCTAGGGTCTACCACCCTAGGTCAAGACAAGCTTCTCCGTGCCTCCTCTTCACTGCTCCGTGCCTTCTCTTCACTGCTCCGCGCCTCCTGTTCACTCCTATGCCTCCCTTCCGTTCTCACCAAGGAGGTTGTGGATGACATTCCGGTTGGAGAAAATTCTATCGACACCTGTGAAGATGTTGTAGGTTGTGAATGCGATGAGCTTGCACCCACACCAAAACACCTTGTCGAACAGGTGGGACGCATCAAACCTGTTACTGAAGGTGGCGATGAGCCATGATGGCGGAGAGCTGGAGTTTGGACGCAGTTCCGCCAGTCAGAATATCACCGTCAAGCCTGCCGGCAGGTGGGCGAAGCCCGCATGGAGGAACCACTCAAACAAATCCCAGCCAGTCCTCTAGCGTGAGATCGTCAACATGTGGAGAATTTTCTCGCGACGACGTCAGTGGGATACCACCTCTCCTGCCTAACTGGTGGCATTTGGATGCTGGGGTCATAGTACTCCATTTTCACCTAGCTTTGAGAGTGCTCTCGATTTGGGTGAAGAAGAGAAGGGGAGCAACACAAATGGATGTGTGGAGAGTAGGTGGAGGGGTGGGTGGTTTAAATAAGGGCATCGAACGCATGTTACTACATTCAAACACAGCGCGTCGATCGGTATGCCCTAGATTTTAATCGCCACGCTGAATTGATGCTGCGAAGGTCAAAGTCTGAAATTATGTGAACTGTGAATTGATCGAGGAGACGCATGCAAAAAGAGACAAACCAGTAGCAACGACCGTCCCTACATCTGTGGCGGCTCACATGAAGGCTGCGTCAGTGGGGCATCGCGGCGGCGCGCATTAGCGCATGCAGGCATGCTAGCTGGATCATGTCGTGCATGCATAGCAGGCTCATCATGGCGGTTTGCATCAGCGAATGCAATGGCCCAACAGTCCAACGAAACCATGGCAGAATGGTCCAACCAACGCCACCTTCCAATGTGGCCCCACTTGTCAGGTCCAACGGGCGATACAGTCTAGTGTGGCCCCACTCATCAAAGTTATCGATCAAACCATTGACCCGATGGCATCCTCCACTATGACCATTTCTGAGGGTTTCGGACAAGGGAGTGGGGAAAAGTGAGCAAACATTAAGAGCGTGGGGATGAATGACTACAACTAAGGAACCAAGGGCACAAGAATAGAAAACCAAAGATTAAACAGCTCCGAGGCAATATTTCCTCCCTTAATAATTGAAAAACCAACTTCTTTGGCATAGGCACTGAACTTGAACGACCAATTTTACAGACAGGAAACTTTGAAACAAGAAGCATGAGCCCCCAAACCAGATTGAAGGATGAGACTAACCGGGTCCAAATTGATGTGTATCCTTGACCGAGCAAATTTGGCGACCATGATGAATTCTTGGAGCTTCCCACCCTCATAATGGTTGATGCGACCTCCAAATTCCTGACAGATGAAGGCTTCAAAAGCCAAACCTTGATCGAACTTGAGATCAGAGCAACATAAAAAGTGGTGGCCACAACAACCATAGTGGAGAGTGATGGGGACGTGGCTGCCCCGACAAGGGTGGCTTGCGTTGGGAGGGGTGGCTGCCAGGGCCGGAGTAGCCGAAGGCACTAGAGGAGTGGCTATGCATACTATGAACCTAAGACGGTGAATCTGTTGCCTTGTTCTAGGGTAGTTTGCCTTGCTGCTATTTGTGAAAACTTTCTTCATTTCTTCTATGGGAAGGGGAAAATTCAAATTGAACATTTCATCAAATGATGATCATTTTCTGCATGCTGCTTGCACATGTTGTTGGGGCAGTATACCATAGAGTGGCAGTGAGTTGTTTTCCTGTCCGTTGTGATTATATGTCTTGGAATGCAAAGTGCTCTTCATAACTCTTACATATTTCAACCCTTGTTTCTTATTGTTCCATGTTATTGTTATTCTTTGTTCAGGTATCTGCAAAAGGCTATCAACAATTTCACCATGATTCTGGTACAAGGATGTAATGGCTGTTGGTTGATACGTCTCCAACTTATCTATAATTTTCCATTGTTCCATGCTATTATATTATCATTCTAGGATACTTTTTGAGTAATTATTTACCAATTTATATTATTTTTTAGCACTAACCTATTGTCCTAGTGCCCAGTGCTAATTCCTGTTTTTTTTGTTTTTGGTTTCGCAGAAATTCCATGTCAAACAAAGTCCAAACACAATAAAAATTTAGGAATATATGTGAGTTTTGGGAGCCGGAATCAACGCAAGACGAGGCCCCAAGGCCCCACCACATAACAAGGCGCGACCTGGGGCATCCAGATGGCTTGTGAACAACCCTTAAGTCAGTTGAGGCTCTCCTTCCGCCACAAGAAATATATTTTCATGGTAAAAATACCCTCAAAATTTCATACCGATCAGAGTTACAGATCTCAGGATATTTAGGAAACGGTGAAGGGGTCAGAAAATAGTTGCGAAAACAGAACAGAAATAGAGAGAGATCCAATCTCGAAGTGGCTCTTGCCCTCAGGGATCCATGGAGGACATGTACCAGAGGAGGAACTCTCCTCCCACCTAGGGGAGTACAAGGAATAATAATAAGGAGGGAGGCTCTTTCCCCCTCTCTCACGGTGGCGCTAGAGCGCCGCCAGGGCAACCATCGTGACGGCGATCTACACCAACAACTTTGCCGCCGTCACCACCAACTCTCTCCCCCTCTATGCAGGAGTGTAAAACCACTTCTCCCCACTATAATGTCTACTTGAACATGGTGCTTAATGCTATATGTTATTATCCAATGATGTGTGGCTATCCTATGAAGTTTGATTAGATCTCTTTTGTCCTATGGGTTACTTGTGGTATGATGTTATTGATATGAGTTGCATGTTGATATGGTGTTGTCCTAAGGGTCCTTCCGTCAGGCACACACATGAAGGATTCACGCTGGAGGGTTTGCAATATGTTCATGATTTGCTTATAGTGGGTTGCGAGAGTGACGGAAACTTACACCCGACTAAGGGAGTTGTTTGCATATGGGATTAAAGAGGACTTGATGTTTAATGCTATGGTTGGGTTTACCTTAATGATTTCTAGTAGTTGTAGATGCTTGCTAGAGGTCCAATCATAAGTGCATATGATCCAAGTACGGAAAGTGTGTTAGCGTATGCCTCTCCCTCTCTGCATATGACAAGTATCTATCATATTATATTCAATTTCCTATGGACAATCTTTCTCTTGCGTTACACAAAAATCTTTCTACTAAACAATTTACTTTATTATTCTTTATCTAAACAACACCTAACTTATATTTACTTGCTCTTTGTTATCTTGCAAACCTATCTATTACACCTACTAAGTACTTCTAGTTTCTTTCCCGCAAAGTACTTTCATACTTATTCTAGTTAAACTAAGTGTTAGCGTGTAGAGTTGTATCGGTGGTCGATCGAACATGAGAGAATATTAATTCTACCTTTAGCTCCTCAATGGGTTCGAGACTCTTACTTATCGAAAAAGGGTACAAACAATCACCTACACTTGTGGGTTGCCATGACCTTTTTCTGGCGTCATTGTCGGGGAGCAACAACATAGTGCTTGATATTCTTGTGTGTGCTTTTTTGCTTTATCACTAAGTAATTTTTATTTTTTGTTATTAGTTGTTTTATTTTCTGTTATTTTTTTATATCTTTAGTTATGGATATGGAACACGAAACACCAAAAATATTAGTGGTACTTGCTACTCATGGAGATGGGGAACTTCCTAAAACCCTCGATGCTAGTTATATGAAATACATCAGTTACTCCTTTGATAATCCAGAGAAATCCTCACTGAACTTGATAATTGGAGACATGTTGGATCAACGTGAGTACTTTAGGGATTATCGCTTGTCTCAAAAATAGAAACACTTATGGAATCAAATTAAAATGTTGCGTTGGTATGCTTGGGATGTATGTTTGAGATATGATTACACTTGTTTCTCTAAGATTAAGGGTCTTCACCTTGGTTTCTTATGCTAAAGGTATTTATGACTACTATGATGTGGAACAAATAGAAGAACCTTTTTCTTTTAAAGATGCTTATGAAATTGCCTCTTTGATTGAAAACTATGATGATGTTCCTTACAATTCTGAAAAAAATTCCATACTTAAATATTGCTATGAGAATTATGAATACAATGCTGACATTAATGAATTTATTGAGAGAATGTCCGCTGCCTTGACTAATATTTTGGAAGAATCTATGGAAGAAGAAACTGCTGAAACTGTGAGCTCATTATATGAAAAAGATGAGGAGGAGAGCAAAGAACAAAAGGAGGAAGAGCGGATTAGCTTCCCATGACCATCTTCTAATGAGCTCATAAATTGTTTAATTTCCCTTCATACATACCAAAGGATGAATGCTATGATAATTGCTATGATCCCTTGGATTCATTTGAAATATCCCTTTTTGATGAACTTGATGCTTGTTATGCTTGTGTCCATGGTGCGAATACGAATTATGCTTATGGTGATGAACTTGCTATAGTTCCTTATGTTAAGAATGAAATTGTCGCTATTGCACCCACACACGATAGTCCTATTATATTTTGAATTCTCCCAACTACACTATATCGGAGAAGTTTGCACTTATTAAGGATTATAATGATGGGTTGCTTCTTACTATCACACATGATGATTTTCATGAATATAATATGCATGTGCTTGCTGCTCCTACTTGCAATTATTATGACAGAGGAACCAAATCTTCATCTTGATACGTCCATTTTGCATCATGATTTCTTACCAGTATCTATCTTAATTTTGTCCATTATTCCACATTATCATACAATTCTTATGTTTACTCTCTCTAAATATGCAAGGTACATCACAAGGAGGGAAATATCTGGAAATCGGATTTTTTGACCGGAAAACTAAGAAAAAGGCAGAAAAATGAACAGACTCAAAATGACCTGAAAATGTATGGAGAATACTTTTGGAATATTTAAGAATTTCTAGAGCAAACATATACCAGAGAGGAGCTGCCAGTTGGCCACTGGCCAACTAGCCGCGACCCCCCTAGGCGGCGGCCAGAAGGCTTGTGGGCCCCCTTTCTGGCTCGCCGATGCCCCTCTTCTCCTATATGGTGTGTTTTACCCTACAAAAAATAATAAGCAACCTTTCAGGACGAAGCGCCGCCATCTCGAGGCAGAAACCTGGGTAGAGGCCCTTTTGCACTCCAACAGTCAGATTATGTTGGGGAAATCCCTCTCTGGGAGGGGGAGATTGAAGCCATCGTCATCACCAACGCTTCCTCCTTCATGGGAGGACGAATCTTCATCAACTTCTTCACCAACACCATCTCATATCCAACCCTAGTTCATCTTTGTTATTTAATGTTTGTCCCAAAACCTCAGAATTGTACCTGTGGGTTACTAGTTGTGTTGATTACATCTCGTAGTTGATGCTTGTTGGATTACTTGGTGGAAGAGATTATATTCAGATCCTTAATTGTCATTATTACTCCTCTAAGGTGAACATGTTGACGATGTGTGAGTAGTTACTATTGTTCCTGAGGACATGGGAAAAGTCTTGTTATAAGTAATCTTGTGAAGTTGGTATGCGTTCGATATTTTGATGATATGTATGTTGTTACATATCTTAGTGGTGTCATGTGAACGTCGACTACATGACACTTCACTTTGTTATGTACCTAAGGGAATTCATTGTGGAGTAACAAGTAGATGATAGGTTGTGAGAGTGACAGAAACTTAAACCCCAGTTTATGCGTTGCTTCATAAGGGGAAGATTTGGATCCAGATGTTTCATGTTATGGTTAGATTTAGCTTAATTCTTCTTTCGTAGTTGTGGATGCTTGCGAGAGGAGTCAATCATAAGTAGGTTGTTATTTAAAGTAAACAACACCTTAACACCCATCCACCCACATATCAAATTATCAAAGCAGCGAACGTGAATCGACTCAATGCGATGAACATGACAAGACAGAAATTCCCATGTGTCCACGGGAGCACTTGCTTAATATAAGAGTACTTTCAGACCTGTCCTTTGCTACAAAAAGGATTGGGCTACATTGTTGCACAATTGTTACTATGTAGCGACCCGACTCAAAATGAGTCAAGCCTCTGTGTTTTCTGTGCCATCCCTGGATCAGTATGCTGGCACACACAGTACATCAATGTATATATCAAAGTGCAATCACATGTAATTAACGTAAAACTGATATATACCTTAAAATAGTAGCGGATACAGTCAACGGGAGTGGAGTCCCAATAACACCAACGGCAAGTTGAGTGCGGATCGTAACCCTGAATCGTACTCTTACCCGTCGTAGAAGAGTATCTGCAACATAAGACGTTGCAGCCATGTAGGTCAGTACATGGAATGTACTGGCAAGATCACCATAGAAGAACAGAAGAATAAAGACTATTCTATATGCAAAGGCTTTGTGGCTCTGTGTCTAAGTTTTTGCATAAAAGCTGATTTTATTTTCCTACAACAAAGGAATATCAGGAATTTCACTATGGAGTTACCTATCATGACATGGTTCCGCCAACCAATGTCTCAATGCCCACAAATATCTTAAGTTGCCCACAATTAGTTATCAGTCCAGTGTTGAGAGTTCAGAGATAGATCCAAGTCCAGAGGCTCAAATTGTCCGTAACCAGGGACACGACTAATCGATTAGGTTTTAACTCTGCAGAGTGTTGTGTACTTTACCCACAAGATTCGTTCCCTCCTGGTAAGTCCTCGCACTGCATGGTGTTTGAGAACAGGATGAACGAAACATGGTCTTTCAAAGTGCTTCCCTGACTATCCGACAGTGCCCATCCATTCCTAACGTCGACTACATCTCGTAGCACTGCCTAGACAGAGTCACAACAAAGATCAACCAAGCCAGAGCCCATAATGACTTGTGGCTACACAGGTAAGCTTCCGAGCATGAAGTATTCATCCTTCCCTTTGAATTTGGGTGAGGCTTTCCGCGTGAATACTGGCCATCTCCAGCAACACCTAGGCAAATCCACTGGCTTCTCCAGGGTACCGTTCCAACCATCCCTCACCCAGTAGTGTGTATTGAAAAACTTGTTTCTCGAGTCTCGAAGTCTTGAGGTCTTGAATTTGCAGGTCTTGAAGAAGCCTTCATGAAGTCGTCGTTTTGACGTGGAGTCCTTCTTCACACCACTCACGAACACTCATACCAGACCCCGTCTACTTTAGCATAGCATTGCACTAACTAGCGTTCCCGGGGCTTTAGTAACAAGTGGTGGGTTCCTACCTCATGCATTCTACTTAATTACAAGAATTTCAATAACACTACGGGAGGGATTTGTTGAATGATGTCACTACATGCAATAAAACATAGGTATGAACAAAATGGTCAAAGTGAACTTGCCTGGTATTACTTGATGAAGATAGTCGCTCTCACAATCTAGATAATTCTACTCGTCACACTCCAAGAAATCTATCATAAGTAAATAACATTCAATAAACATTCATGCAAAAACAAAGAACCGAAAGAACACAAGAACAAATCATGCCTTGGAGCGAATATAACAACATACTAGGGTTAAATAAGAAAGGATAGGTTCTAACTGTGTTGTAAAGTGAAAGTGGAGGAATCGACTTAAAAGAGTTAATGGATGATGAACTATTGTTATATAAGCTTAGGTTGGAGAGACTACGAAAGACGATCCAATGTATGGGAGAACAACATGAACGTTGTTTGACAAATAGTATAAGGCATAAGAATTTATTTGTAGAAAGAATTTAATTGAAAAGGTCAAAAGAAGTTGAACTGTAAATCCAAGTATGAATTGAATTTGAATTCACAAAGGTCAAAAGAAGTTGAACCGACGTACGATGGTTATGAATAGAATTATATGACACGAGTATTTAGGGGCAAAAGGAATCAATTGAAAAGGTGTTACAGTTTGCAAGATATGATCAAATGAAGATTCGGATTCAAATTGAATCGCTCCAATTTGAAAGGTTCAAAGATTGAAACTAATGATGTTACTATATATGGGAAGTCAATATGAACGTGTAGAAAAAAGAATTACTAGGTTCAAAATGACGGATCAAAATTTATAAGCAATTCAATATGACATTGAATTAGGTTAGTACAATGTGTGAACACATTTTGGGGACTAATAGAGAAGTATGAGCAAGATCAAAATTATATGTTGAAACGATAACACTAATGATGTGAACGGAAAGATTACTTCGATATGGATCCGACGCAATTGGATTCATCGGAAACAGAGCTACGGATAAAAAGATATGATCAAAAAAGTTTGAATATAAATCTGAATAAATTTCGAAATTTGAAATTTTGAAAAAGTTGATTGGATAGGTGAGGTCAAGACGAAAATCTAGACGTTGGTTTCATCTAATTCTGATAAACGAGTAAAAAGTTATGGCTATTTGAAAATTTTGGGCCAAGCTGTTTTACGGAGGAAAAATGCTATGTCTAAAAGAATTCTAGGATTAATGAGTAAATACGGAGACTAATTAATAATCTAATTACTCTATCGTATACTACTATAGAAATACTAGTTTAGGGATATTAAACTACAGGAATATAAAAGAAAAATACGAAGAGAATACCTTTAGAATGCAGAGAAGATATAAATCCAAAGAGGAGACGACTTCCAGAAATCCCGCCGGAGAGAAGATTTTTTTTTTATAAAACTAGTCAAACCGAAACGATTCGATTCAACCCGAAGTGGATGACTTTTGGGTTCACCTATGGGTCTATATTTATAGGTGGAAGGGAGATGCAAAGGTCTAAAGCTAAAAGAGGTGGGACTAAAATCATAGACAAAGAGGAAAAGAAAGAAGAAGAGGGCCACATGGGCTTCGGTGGCTGCAGGAATTTTTTTTTGTCCCGGATGAACAGTGTCCGCAATGAACAGTGTTTCCTGTTTTTTTTAAACCAGCAAATAAAAACAAATAAAAAAATAGAAAAAAAAATTATATAGGCACATTATATATCAAAATTTTCAAAAAAATATTTCCTAAGATATGAACATTTTTTTAAGGACGAATAAAATACTTTAAAAAATAGTATTTTTTTGCAATAACTCCAAAATGAAAAGAAACTAGAATTTCAAATAAATGGCAAATAGTTTTTATTTTAAAATTTGAGTCAAAACATTGTATCTGATTTTTGAGTGTAATTTACCTCCTCTCATTTGATTTTATAAGAGGGTTTTGAAAATATTTGAACTCAAAATTGAATAGGGATTCGAAATAGAAAATTTTGAAAAGTCATTTTATTCCCTCTCATTAAAATTTCAAAAGTTTCAAAATTCCACTCAATTTCACACAATCAATCACACAACATACAAGCAAACAATCCTACTTATTTATTTAATATAACATTCCAAAAATTAGAATTTTGGGATGTTACATACTATTGTTAATTGTAACTTGTTATGAATACCTTGCGACAAAACTATCTATCACTGTTACTCACAGCACTTGCGGAGAATACCTTGCTGAAAACTGCTTATCATTTTCTTCTGCTCCTCATTGGGTTCGACACTCTTAATTATCGAAAGGACTACGATTAACCCCCTATACTTGTGGGTCATCAAGAATCTTTTCTGGTGCCGTTGCCAAGGAGTGAAGCGCCTTTGGTAAGTGGAAATTGCTAAGGAAACATTTTCTATACATGTTGAAATTCACTATGATCAGTCACCCTTTGAGTGGCTTATTAGGGGCATCTTCGCCCCGAATGAAAGATGAGGTAATTGTTCCTCCACCTACTCCACCTACTCAAAATATTTTATTATGATATTCCTTTGGGTATGCTTGAAAAACTATTGTCTGATCCTTATGAAGGTACGACTAATCCTGATTTCCATTTGATATTCGTTGATGAGGTTTGTGGATTGTTTCAGCTTGCAGGTTTGTCTAGGGATAAAGTTAATAACAAGTTTTTCCCTTTATCTTTGGAGGGAAAATCATTGATGTGGTATAGGCTATTGGATAATATTGAATCATGGGATTAGAATCGCTTGAAGTTGGAATATCCAATGCATCTAGTTTACCATGATCGGAATTATATATATAACCTATGTCCTCACAAAGGACAAAGCATCGCTCAAGCTTTGGGGAGGCTTAAATGTATGGTGCACACTTTCCCCACCCATGAGCTTCCAAGAGAAATTATTATACAAAACTTTTTTGCTCGGCTTTCTCATGATGATCAAAAATTAATGGATTCTTCTTCCTTTGGCTCATATATGAAAGAAACTATTGAATTCAAATGGGGTCTTTTCGAAAGAATTAAACGCAATTCTGAAGATTGGGAGCTCGACAAAGGTAACAAGTCAGGTATAAAACTTATTTATGATTGTGTTGAATCTTTTATGGAAACCAACACCTTCCATGAGTTTAGCAACAAATGTGGTATTGATTATGAAATAGTGGCTACTCTATGTGAATCATTTTCTACTCATGTAGATATTCCCAAAGAGAAGTGGTTTAAATATCATCCTCCCATCGAATCACCACTAGAGGATCCTATTTAAATTGATAAAGAAGAAATAATTATTAGTCATGTTCATTCTGTTATTCCCACTGCTTACATTGAGAAACCCCCTTTTCTTGTTAGAATAAGTGAACATGCTAAGACTACGACCATGGTTAATAGGAGTCATATTAGAATACCCATACCTTCTGAACAAATAAATGTTGAACCTAATGTTTCCATGGCCAAAGATCTTCTAGATAACAAAGCCGAGGGCCAGGTTCTCTATTTCTATGGGGAAGCTACTAGGATTGCGAAACTGACTAGAAACAAACATGATAAGTTAGATAAGAATAAGCCGATGGTTGGCATGCCTGTTGTTTCAGTTAATATTGGAGAACATTGTTATCATGGTTTGTGTGACCTTGGTGCTAGTGTCAATGCTATTCCTTATACCTTATATCAAGAAATTGTGAGCAACATAGCACCCTCTACTATGGAAGATATTAATGTTACTATTAAGACTTGCAAACCGAGATACTATTTCACCACTTCGGATTGTTAGAGATATTGTGGTTTTGTGTGGGAAGGTCAAGTACCCCGCTCATTTCTTAGTACTTGGTTTAGATAAAGATAACTTTTGTCCCATTATATTTGGTAGACCTTTCTTAAATACCATGAATGCCAAAATCAATTGTGTTAGTAATAAGGTTAGAGTAGGCTTTGGTGATATGTCTCATGAATTTACTTTCTCTAAGTTTACTAATCAATCACTTGAGGAGGAATTACCTAGTAAGGATGAAACAATTGGTATTGCTTCTATTGTTGTACCTTCTACTAATCCTTTAGAGCAATATTTAATAGACCATGAGAATGATATACAAATTACTGAAAGGAATGAACTAGATAAGATTCTCCTCAAACAAACACCTATACTCAAACACAACTTACCAGTTGATATTTTAGGGGATCCTCCTCCACCCAAAGGAGATCCCGTGTTTGAATTAAATACCTTACCAGATACTCTGAAATATGCTTATCTTGATGAAAACAAGATATATCATGTTATTATCAGTGCTAACCTTTCAGAGCATGAAGAAAGAAGATTACTTAAAACTCTGAGGAAGCATGGGGCTGCTACTGGATATACTCTTGACGATTTAAAAGGCATAAGCCCCACTCTATGTCAGCACAAGATTAATATGGAACGAGATGCTAAACCTGTTGTTGATCACCAACACCGCTTAAATCCTAAAAAGAAAGAAGTGGTAAGAACTAAAATACTAAAGCTTCTGAAGGAAGGTATTGCTGATAGTAGGTGGGTAAGTCTTGTTCATTGTGTCCCTAAGAAGGGAGGTATTACTGTTGTTCCTAATGATAAGAATGAGCTTATTCCGCAAAGAATCATAACTGGTTATAGGATGGTAATTGATTTTAGAAAATTAAATAAAGCTACTAAAAAGACCATTACCCCTTGCCTTTTATTGATCAAAATTTTGAAAGATTGTCTAAGAATGCACACTTTTTCTTTCTTGATGGATATTCTGGATTTCTCAAATACTTGTATCAAAAGAAGACCAAGTGAAAACTAAATTTACATGTCCTTTTGGAACTTATGCTTATAGACACATGCCTTTTGGTTTATGCATTGTACCTGCTACATTCAAAGATGTATGACTGCTATACTCTCTTATTTTTGTGAAAAGATTGTTGAGGTTTTCATGGACGATTTTTTCATTTATGGGACTTCCTTTGATGATTGCTTGAGCAACCTTGACCGAGTTTTGCAAAGATGCAAAGAAACTAGTCTTGTCTTGAACTCGGAGAAGTGCCACTTTATGGTAAATGAAGGTATAGTGCTTGGGCACAAATTTTCTGAACGACGCATTGAGGTAGACAAGGCTAAAGTTGAGGCGATAGAGAAGGTGCCATGCCCGAGAGATATCAAAGCTATAAGAAGTTTACTTGGTCATGATGGTATTTATAGGCGTTTCACTAAAGATTTCTAGGTTGTTAACTAATCTTCGTCAAAAAGATGTTCCTTTTTTTTGATGATGATTGGGTAGAAGATTTTGAAATACTTAAAGAATGCTTTAATTTCTGCACCTATTGTTCAACCACCTGATTGGAACCTACCCTTTGAAATTATGTGTGATGCTAGTGATTATTTCGTTGGTTCTATTCTAGGACATATAGTAGACAAAAAATTAAATGTTATTCATAGTAAAACTCTAGACTTTGATCAAAGGAATTATGCTACCACTGAAAAGGAATTTTTAGCGGTCGTCTTTGCTTGTGATAAGTTTAGACCTTACATTGTCGATTCCAAAGTAACTATTCACACCGATCATGCTGTTATTAAATACCTTACAGAAAAAAGGATGGTAAACCTAGACCTATTAGCTGGGTACTTTTACTTCAAGAATTTGACGTGCATATCATTGATAGAAAAGGAGTTGAAAACCCTGTAGTAGATAACTTGTCTAGGATGGAAAATGTTCTTGATGACCCACTTCCTATAGATGATAGTTTTCCCGATGAACAACTTGCTGCTATAAATACTTCATGTATTGCTCCTTGGTATGCCGATTATGCTAATTATATTGTTGCTAAATACATCCCACCTAGTTTCACATATCAACAAAAGAAAAAATTCGTTTATGACCTACGACATTACTTTTGGGATGACCCACATCTTTACAAACATGGAGTAGATGAAATTATTAGATGATGTGTGCCTGAGCATGAAGAAGAATAGATTCTTCGGAAGTGTCATTCTGAAGCTTATGGAGGACACCATGCCGGTGACCGAACTGCACACAAGGTATTATAATTTGGTTCCTATTGGCCTACTGAGGGAGTCCTGGTTCAAGGGGTCCTTGGATGTCCAACCTGTTCCTCATGGGCCGGACTATGTGGGCCGCTGGTTGAGCATTGGATGATCGAAGGCCCCGTCGCCAGGGTGGAAGCTTCGAGGATATGTGGCATGACCTCCAAGTTTTCGTCAGTAGATAGGCATGTTTTCCCTTCGACGTGCAACCGACCGTGTGTAAACCCTAGTACCCCCCCGGTACCTATATAAACCAGGAGGGTTTTAGATTGTAGGGCAGAGAAACTCATCTAGGGTTTTAGATATTCGATCTCGAGGTAGATCAACTCTTTAACCTTCATGTCATCAATACAATCAAGCAGGACGTAGGGTTTACCTCCATAGGAGGGCCCGAACCTGGGTAAACATCGTCTCCTTCGTCCCCTGTTATCGTCGATCCTAGTCTCACAGCTCGGGACCCCCTACTCGAGATCCGCCGGTTTTGACACCAACATTGGTGCTTTCATTGACAGTTCCGGTGTGATCGCCAAAGGAATCGATGGCTCGCCTTGTCACAAGCAACGAGATCTGCAGCCAGGATATTCTCATCCCTGATCATATCTTCACAGGTGGTGATGTCTTGTCGTACGCAAACCCGACCGGCCACCTTGCCAGATCGGAAGCTTTTCCCCGAACTTGGAATCAGATTCGGAACCCTAGAGTTCGTCGCTGATTCACGGGGAGAACTTGTCTTGATAGGACCCTCAACTCTTATGGAGGAGCCTGCAGATCCCGATGCCTCCACACCGAAGACATCGGGCCCCACCTCTGAGGAGGCCTTCACCCTCGGGCTGTCTGGAACACCCAATCCAGTTGTTGTGACCGGATCCACTATGGCCGAACAGGACCCGGGTCCTCTTTCATGCGACTCCAAAACCGCGACGCTGCATATCGACCCCACTCGCTTCAGAGACACGCATTTTACCGTCGCCTCGTTTCTAAATGAGCTATTTGATCGGATTCAGACCATGCGTATAACTGACGACCAGACCACGGTCTACGACCAGCTCGGGCTTAAACCTAACGATAGGGAGATTCTTATCCCCATGGCCACTCAATTAGTCACCACCGTCGAGTGTCCGGCTAGGGGCTCGTCCCCCCAACGAACGGAATTAAAAATGGTTTATACCCCAATCTCTCATCATCGAGACCTCGCTTGCAACTATGTCTGGCCATGGGCTAGGCCGGGTCGGGCTTGGGCAAGGCCCTAAAAATCCCATGGAAAAAAACTGAGGCCCAGGCCCGGCCCAGGCCCTATCATCGGGCCTACTTTGAAGCCCAAGCCCGACCCAGGCACTGAAAAGCCCGGCGGGCTTGGGGCCATGGGTCGGGCTTCTTCCATAAAATCCCAATGTGCCAAGCCCAAGCTTGGCCCGGCCCTACGGGTGGGCTCAAAACTCAAGCCCAAGCCCAGCCCACGGGCAAGCCCGTTGGGCCTAGGTCCTGGATTTTGGGTCCGGGCCTGGGTGGGCCGATGGGGCCAGGCTCGAGATGCCCAGGTATACTTGCAACCTAGACCCTGGAGTTCGCTGCGGAGATAGATCGGTATGGGTCCCTGATCTAGCACACAAATAGGAGCATGTAATTCCGGACTCACATCATGGCGTGGAGTCAAAAAAATTCCCACCCACCACCCAAGCCGAGCACTCAAGCATCGCAGCAGAGTCCAAATCTTCGGACTTACGGGATGTTAAACAGTTACCAGGAGAGTCGGTTCATCATTTTTGGGCTAGACTTCTCCTCACTAGAAACAAAGTACGAGGTCTTGGTGACCAAGAGATAATGGCAACCTTCAACCGCGATGGCCATCACGAAGGGATTCTCAATGCCCTGGCTCATCGGCACATTTGTGACTTCACCGAGCTGCCATGGAAAGCGTCTGGCAAGCCGAACGGATATTTTCAAAACCAACCTTTACCGAGTCTCTAGAGGAGATCGGAAAAATAGGATACCTTCGAAGCGGCCAGACAAACTCGTACCTGCCAAAAAGAGAAATAGGCCCCTTACAGGGGTCAAAATTATCCTTGACGGGCTATTGGATAAACCATGCCCTATACATTTTGTATTGCTAATCACAAGCCCGACTCACAGCCTTAGAGCTTGTTGGGTCATCAGGCAGGTCGCAAAAAGCGGTGAAGCCATCCTTGAGGCACTACCGCCGTGTAGGTGCTCCATATCGCCACCAGAATACAACGTCGAAGTCTTGACGATCTATGAAATGTTCCCCTCAAGTAACAGGAGGAAAAGAGCACTTAAAGAACTCGAATAGGTCTATCATGTGGCAACAACAAGTGCATGGGCAGACATACCCATCACCTTCAGAGATACTGACCAACTAGCCATTCGTCCCGGTCATACATCGGCCGCGCTGGTCCTAAACCCCATCGTTGATGGCTTCAGGTTGCACAAAGTGCTAATGGATGGCGGCAGTGGTTTAACCTTATCTAAGAAGATACCCAACAAAAAAGTAATTCGACCAATCTCGCTTCGAGCATAGGAACACGGCATTCCGGGGGATCATTTCTGGGAAAGAGGTGCATTGTTCAGGATGTATCGCCCTGGACGTAGTGTTCGGCACGCCCGAAAACTACCGATTCTAAGAACTTCTCTTCCATATCATGCACTTCTCCAGCACTACCACGCCCTGCTGGGACATGACACCTTCAAAAAATTCCAGGCTATACCACACTACGGGTATATGAAGCTCAAGATGCCTGGACCAACTGGGGTAATCACAATCACTAGTGATTCGAATATAGCACTTCGACCTAAAAACAAAACAGCAGCGCTCTCCCTCGAGACACTAGCTGAGACCTTCCCTACAGAAGATCTGACCGCACTTCGGTCAACAGTGGACAAGGACAATGTGATCCTTATCAAAAGGCCCAAACCCACGTCCTTTAAACCTGCAAATGAAATCGTTAAATTTCAGGTACACCTGATGGACCCCAATAATACAACGTCCATCGGAGCTCAGCTAGACCCCATAGTGGACGAAGAACTGCGAGCATTCTTACGAGAAAACTGGGACATCTTCGCCTGGCATCCTTCCGATATACCTGGAATCCCATGGCGGCTAGCAAAACATAGTTTGAACATCATCACAGGCTTTAAGCCTATTAAGCAGACTCTATGCCGCTTTTCCAAGCCCAAACGACAAACTATGGGTGAAGAATTAGCCAAACTGCTAGAGGCCGGATTCATTCAGGAGATTAAGCACCCCGAATGGTTGGCAAACCTGGTGATGGTACCAAAGAAAGACAAACCCTGGCGGTTGTGCGTGGACTTTAAAGACCTCAACAAGGCCTTCCCTAAGGACCCTTTTCCCTTACCATGTATAGACCAGATTATTGACGCCACAACCGGACACGACTAATTGTGTTTCGTCGATGCTTATTCTGGATGCCATTAGATTAAAATGAAGGAATCCGATCAAGCTGCAACCGCATTCATCACCCCTTACGGGCCATTCCACTTCAACATGGTGCCTTTCGGGCTAAAAAACATTGGAGCTATGTACCAGTGAATGATGCAGACTTGTCTCGCAAAACAAGTCAGTAAAACAGTCGAAGCATACGTGGACGATGCGGTAATCAAAACAAAACACGTCAGCCTGCTAATTGACGCCTAAGGAAAACCCAGCCTACGTTAGTACGATATACGACTCAATCTAGAGAAATGTGTATTCGGAGTTCCCGCTGATAAACTGCTCGGATTCATCATTCCCTGTAGAGGAATAGAAGCGAAATCGGCTAAGATCTACGCCCTATCAGAACTTGCAGTTCCCATAGAGATAAAACGCGTCCAGAGGTTGGTTGGTTGCGTGGCGGTGTTAAGCCGCTTTATCTTCCACCTCGGTGAAAAGGCTTTTCCGCTCTCTAGATTGCTGAAATAGACTAACAAAGTAGCGACTGCGTTAGAAGAATTAAAACACTGCTGGCAAGTAATCCCATTCTCACAGCACCAGGCACCGGTGAACCCATGTATTATACATATCGGCCACCAACCAAGTCGTTAGCGCAGTGCTCATCGTCGAACGAGAGGA
The DNA here is from genome assembly GCA_022496015.1 of Hordeum marinum. Classification (NCBI taxonomy): domain Eukaryota; kingdom Viridiplantae; phylum Streptophyta; class Magnoliopsida; order Poales; family Poaceae; genus Hordeum; species Hordeum marinum. Next base: position 209,143,731 of record CM039672.1, on the reverse strand, counting down.
GGAGGGACACAAATTCCGGATTCAGAACCCGGTCTATTACGTGTCAGAAGTACCAACCCAGTGCAAGTCCAGATACTTGCACTACCAGAAGATAGCCTATACAGTATGTACGGCATCACAAAAACTAAGACACTACTTTGAAGAGTGTTCGGTTATGGTGGCATCCGAAGTACCCCTGAACGATATAATCAACGACAGGGATGCCACCGGCCGCATAGCCAAATGGGCCATTGAGCTCCTTCCTTTCGAAATTGCCTACAAGCCACGATGAGCTATTAAATCTCAAGTGCTGGCAGATTTCCTTGCCGAATGGACAGAGGTCGAGCTCCCCAGGGAATATAGTACATACTCCCATTGTACGATGTACTTTGATGGATCCAAAACTTTGGCCAGACTGGGGGCTCGAGTTATTCTCACATCCCCCATGGAAGACAACGTTCAATACGTGTTGTAGATCATGTATGCCGATTCCAACAATGCAGCCGAATATGAAGCACTCCTGCATGGTCCTCGGATGGCAGCATCAATGGGCATACAACGGCTAGAGGTGTGGGGACACTCCAACTTGGCCATCTCCCAAATCAACAATGAATTCGATGCCAAAAACCCGAAGATGGTGGCATACAGAAATGATGTCCTCAAGATATCTGCATAGTTCGAGGGGCCACCATGTCGCTACGGACAACAACCAAGCCGCCGACATACTGGCCCGCATGGGGGCCAAACGCGACCCTGTCCCAAAAAACACTTTCCTAGAACGACTCTTTAGGCCATCAGTGTTTTGGCAGGACGATAATAAGGGCTCCGGTCTCACTAGCATGGAAGAGGTTGTTTCCCCTATAAACGAACGAGACGACCAAATCAGCGGTCTCACCAGCAGTTCTGTAATGGACGAAACGCCTTCGGCTCATGAGGTCATGGCAGTAATCGCGCCATGGACCGAGCCCTTCCTTGCCTACCTTCTTCGCAAAGAACTCCTCGACGATAAGACGGAGGCGCGACGCATAATTTGGCGATCCAAAGCCTATAAGGTCCACGAGGGTAAGTTATACAAGAAAAGCATCACCGGAGTACTACAGCGGTGCATATCTGAGGAAAAAGGATGACATCCCTTAGCCGAAGTCCACGCAGGGATGGGCGTCCATCACATCGTGGCATGTGCCTTGGTTAGCAAGGCCTTTCGGGCCAGTTTCTTTTGGCCCACTACTTGAGCGGATGCTCAGTCACTTGTCAAGCATTGTGTGGGATGTCAACTTTTTGCAAATCAAAGTCAAATGCCCCCAACAGCTCTTCGGACTATTCCGATTACCGGGCCCTTTGCGGTCTAGGGGCTGGATATGGTCGGACCACTTAAAGGGGGGGCCAAGAAGAATAAATACCTACTCGTCATAGTTGACAAATTCACCAAATGGATAGAGGTGAAACCTGTTAAATCAGCCAAGTCCGGACCAGTAATCGACTTTATATCCGGTGTGGTACACTATTACGACGTCCCACAAAGTATAATAATGGACAATGGATCCAACTTCATAGCCCAAGACATCAAAGACTGGTGCACATAAATGGGCATCAAGCTCGATTACGCATCGGTGTATCACCCATAGACCAATGGACAAGTCGAACGGGCAAACGGCCTCATCATGAATGGTATTAAACCACATTTAGTCCAATCTACATGAGTCCGGCTGCCATTGGGTAGAGGAGCTTGACTTCGTTCTGTGGGGCATGCGCACCACCCCGAACAGATCAACGGGATACACACCATTCTTCATGATCTATGGGGCAAAAGCAGTCCTCCCTTGTGACATTATTCACGACGCACCAAGGGTGCGCATGTACGAGGAAAAGGAGGCCGAGTTAGATCGACAAGACGACCTGGACGCCTTAGAAGGAGAGCGCTAGAAAAAGAGCTTCTACAAAGTACCCTTGCGTCAGGATGGGATTATATACTAAGATCATCAGAACAGATATACTCACCATGCGCCTCTCAGGTAAAATTCTTCACTTGCTCAAGTTCGTCCGTCACGGTATCCACCTGTGTTTGGCTCGCCTCCAATTCCTTGGACAGTTGCTCGTTATGCTGCTTGGAGGCCTGCATCAACAGTAAAACATTGCACGGACCCTTAAATTCGATCGTTCCGACCAATTCAAGTCTTGGGGTGCTACTGGTTTTACATGTGTGTTAGGATTCTTATAGCCAATCACTCACCTGCAGGCTGGACGATATCAGTTTCATGGCCTCCCCGAACCCAACTCGGGGCAGCTCCGATGTATTGCCTCAGCCAACCATAGAGCATTGAACTCTTGTTCGGAGAACGCTGGGTAGTGCAGGGCTTCTCGTTGCCGCTGGTGACCCATCGCACTCTCTGCCTCGGATTTACTAACTGATACCGCGTCCTCGGAGTCTTTAGGGCCTGATTGACCACAGGGACCTCTGAAGCGGGTTCATCATGAGCCAAAGATCTGGAGTCATGAGCATTGCCAGACACCCTGGCTACGTCCTCGGCATTTGATGGCTAAACTCATTGCCTAAGTATTTTAACATGATATCTCCTGTGAGGCCCTATTAATTGTAATGATAAATTAAGCAGCTAAACAAAGTACCTTTGAGCTACGCGAGTGGTCAGGCCTGTCCCCATGACTGGCTTACTTGACGCATTCCTGCAGCTATCCGGTCCAGGCATTGCTGCCGTAGTCGGTGTATGTCGCATGGACCGACGACACTTTGGAGTAGGAGCTGGTGCGTTTGGGTTGTTGGAGGATACTTGCCTTTTGCGGGACAATTTTTCTTCTTCTTTCCCATAGTAGGGGAAGGGAATGATCCGGGGTAATCGGCTATGATAGCCACCTTGGAGCGGTCGAGGCTCTCATGGTAGAAGACCCCGTCTTTGTACTCAACTGACAAATCCGGTCGTCATGAAATCCCGGATCATCGTCACGAGAATAATTATCGAGTTAGGGCCCCTCCATTCCTATATACACAGATTAAAGGCTTGGATCAGAAAGGGATAAATGTAAAATCATAAGTTGGGTCACAGAGTTGAAAGGCTCACCTGTTCGATGGGATTGTGACTTGAGTAGCCCTCCTTGGTTGGTAGCCGAACAAATTCTTCTTTCTCCCCTTTGTATAGGTCGGCAAGTGCGGCTGCTAATGCTGCTTGATTGGCAGGGCCCAAGCATCAGGAGCGAGTGGGGTCGCTTGTCCTGTTGTAACACCACAAAGGGTGTATTCTTTGCTGAAGGGGCTGGACACATCGGGTGATGGCGGCGGCCATCACGTCTATCATGGTCAACTTATCATGACCTAGTAGCCGCATGTGGGCAGCCAATCGTTGCACTTTAGCGTCGTCCGCTTGAGATGAACTTTTCGGTCGCAGTTGTACCTTTTGTTCAAGGGGGTGTCGGAGTATTCGGGCAAACCCCTCCGAGCTGGATCGAACAGGGGAACGTCCTTGATATAGAACCATTCCGGAGACCATTCTTCGGACTCCTTCAGTGTTCCCACTGGATACCCCGTCCCCATCTTGCGGCATATTTCGGCTCCCCCGGCCTCTAAATTTGTCTTGTCCTGAGTGCAAGGGATGAGGCGGAAGTACTTCCTCCACAATTCAAAGTGTGCCTCGCAGCCCAAGAACATCTCGCAAAGGACGATGAAGCCCGAGATATGAAAAATGGACTCCTGGGTACATGATGGAGCTGGATCCCATAGAACTCCAATAACCCCCTTAGGAATGGATGAATGGGGAACCCGAGACCCCACAAGAGGAAGGGCACAAAGCATACATGCTCCCCTTTTGAGGATTGGGGAAGTTTTCCGTGTAGGCTTCGTCGTTGAATGAAGTCAAACCGGCGCGGGTAACCGCTAGATCCGAGGAGGGAAGATATCCTTGGGTCTCGAGGCTGTGTAGTCGAATGAGGGATACAAAGCAGCTTGTCCAATCCTTGGGACGAGAGCCATAAGGGCGCGAGGAAGAGCTGGGGGTGCTCGCCATGTTCTTGTGGTGATCTCGCGCTGAAAGTTTTTCTCGGCGGAGAGGAAGAAGAGGATGTGGCCTAGACCATGATTCAGTTTGTTTAAATGGGTGGTGCCTCCTTTGTGGGAGGGAAAGTATTGTAAAAAGATGCTAAACCGCTCGTCTCCCCTTGGCACGCGAGGATCGAGAAGCGTTGACTGTTATTACAATGGACCTTGCAAGATCGTGACGCTTGGGATTTCGCCAATGACAGGATGGTTGCCGAACAAGAAGGGATAGAGGGACTTGCCTTGCAAGCCGAAGACTTCAACGCGGAAGATTGTCCATATATTATACCTCGGCATTGGAGGCTATTCCGAGGGCTACTGAGGGAGTCCCGGTTTAAGGGGTCCTCGGATGGCCGACATGTTCCTCATGGGCCAGACTATGTGGGCCGCTGGCTGAGCATTGGGTGATTGAAGGCCTTGTCGCCAGGGTGGAAGCTTCGAGGATATGTGGTGTGACCTCCAAGTTTTTGGTAGTAGATAGGCGTGTTTTCCCTTTGATGTGCAACCAACCATGTGTAAACCCTAGTACCCACCGGTGCCTATATATACCGGTTTTTTTTAGATTGTAGGGCAGAGAAACTCGTCTAGGGTTTTAGGTATTCGATCTCGAGGTAGATCAACTCTGTAACATTCATATCATCAATACAATCAAGTAGGACGTAGGGTTTTACCTCCATAGGAGGGCCTGAACCTGGGTAAACATTGTCTTATTCATCCCTAGTTACCGTCGATCCTAGTCTCACAGCTCGGGACCCCCTACACGGGATCCGCCGGTTTTGACACCGACACCTACTCTTTTCAAAGATGCTCATAAGTATGTCCTTTCATGCAATGAATGCCAAAGAGTTGGCAACATCAGTAAGCGTAGGGAAATGCCTATGAATTATTCACTTGCTATTGAACCATTTGACGTCTGGGGTTTTGACTTTATGGGACCTTTTCCTTCCTCAAATGGATGTTGATTACATTACTAAATGGGTGGAAGCTATTCCAACTAGTAGTGCTGATCATAACACCTCTATTAGAATGCTTAAAGATATTATTTTCCCAAGGTTTGGAGTTCCTAGATATTTAATGACTGATGGTGGTTCACATTTTATTCATGGTGCTTTCCGTAAGCTTATAGCTAAATATGATGTTAACCATAGGATTGCATCACCTTATCATCACCAGTCTAGTGGTCAAGTTGAATTGAGTAATCAAGAAATAAAATTAATATTTCAAAAGACTGTTAATAGATCTAGGAAGAATTGGTCTAAGAAACTAGATGATGCACTTTGGGCTTATAGAACTTCTTATAAGCACCCTATGGGTATGTCTTCGTACAAAATGGTCTATGGGAAAGCTTGTCATTTACCTTTTGAATTAGAACACGATGCTTATTGGGAAATTAAAGAGCTTAACTATGATTTTAAACTTGCCATTGAGAAGAGGTTATTTGACATTAGCTCACTTGATGAATGGACAACACAAGCCTATGAAAATGCTAAGTTATTTAAAGAAAAGGTTAAAAGGTGGCATGACAAAAGGATTCAAAAACGATAATTCAATGCAGGAGACTTCGTACTTTTATAAAATTATCATTTCAGATTTTTTGGAGGAAAACTCCTCTCCAAGTGGGAAGGCCCATACGTTTTTCAGGAGGCTTATCGCTCCAGTGCTATAAAAATCAACAACTTCGAAGGCAAGAACCCGAGAGTGGTGAATGAGCAAACAATTAAGCATTATATATTAGGTCCACCCATTATGAAGAAACAAATGTCATCCAAGTCATCACACCGAAAGAACATATCAAGGAAGTCTTTCGGAACACTCCAAAAACCTGAAAAAAGGGTAGGTATGTGGTACGATAAGTAAACCGACTCCAAAATTTCCATAAAAATAATTTCTGTCATTTTTGGTATTTTATAAAAATTACAAAAATAAAATGGAGTCAGAAGGACCCAAGGGAGCCACATGGCAATAGGCCGCAACACCCCCTAGGGCGTGGCCAGATGGCTTGTGGGCTCCTCGTATGGCCTCCGGACTCCAATTTCTTCTCGAACACATATTCCCACCTAAAAAAATCATATATATACTCCCGGACATTTTGACCACCACATCGCGAGATTTTCCTCTGTTCTTGTTTCGGGCTATTTTTCTGAGATCTAGATCGCGATGACTTCCCCTTCACCAACCAAGGACAAGTTCTTCGAGAAGGTCATCAATCCCTACCTGCCGAAGGAGAATAAACACCCTCAAGCTATTGATATGCGTGAGGGGGTGCTCACCAGCCAGGACATACAAGGCCCCAAGAAGGAGGGAAGCGAGAAGGCTAAGCTTGCACAAGTGGAGCAAGAAATCTTCAAGTCTGAAGGGATGGTTGAACGTGGCTTGAGTGCTAATCACTCTATGATCGTGAACTTCATCCGTGAAAACAAGATGGACACCAAAAGCATGGGGGAAGCCCTCGCCAAGCTCCAAGATCAGATTGAACACCTCTGGGATCAACTCTACCAACTCCAACTCCAAAATTGTGAGTATGGATTCAGGTTTAAAAGGATGACCCCAGCTGCTGATTTCATGATCCCGGAGATAAGTATTTCTTTCTTTGATGGAGAACATATGCCTTGAAAGATGGAGGACCACCAAAAACCACCACCATCACCAAAGAACACTTGTGTACATGGGTATGGACCCTCCTTGGCTTGTTCCAAGCTTGGGGGATGTGCCCTGGTATCGTATCACCATCACTTTTTACCACTACTATCTATCTTAGTTCGATCTTTAGTTTTTTGTGATCTAAGGGGTTAAATTTCAGATTTGCTTTTTTAGAGTTTTTGCTTTGAGTTCAACCTATCCTTGTAATCGAGTGTGAGAGTTATATAATAAATCTTGTTGAGATCGTGTGTCCCCTCTTCACGTGCCCACGTCATCTTAGCAAGGCAATAAAAATAATAGAAAAAAATCATATGCCTATCTCTTGAGAAATAATGACTTCATGTAGAAGAGGAGGTATAAGAAATAAGAAGAGTTGGAAACCAACAAACATAATGGTAGTAATTGATATAATCTATGCAAAAGTGTGGTAGAGAAGAGGATATTTGCAAATAAATATACTATCATGAACACCTTCTATGATTGTGAGCTTCCAACAAAATATTATATAATGACCAAGTGTTGAAGTGGGACATGGAATATGACATAATGATCAAGTTTGTCTACATTTTCATAGAGGTTATATGGTATTGAATCCTTTAACATCTGATGCTTTCTTAGGACTTTTTTCTATCCCAAAGATTCGCACTAAGTACAGATACGACTTGTGCGTCCATAACCATTAAACCCAGTTTCTTGCCATGAGAGTCCACCATACCTACATATGGAATGAACAACATCCTTCAAGTAAGTTGTCATTGTTACACAAGTCAGTAAAAAATGCCTCTAATCATGTAAGATCTTTATTGTAAGGGAAAATAAACTTTGTACGATCTTGTGATGGTGAAGTAATAGAAGCGACGGAATGCATAATAAATTCTCTATCACAAGGGGCAATATAAAGTGGTGTTCCTTTATGTTAATATATTAAACATATCATGCAAATAAAATCTCATGCAACCTCTACTCCCCTCCGCGAAGGGCCTATCTTCTACGTTCTTATAAGTTTTATTTTCATGCAAGAGTCAATAATATTTGCCTTGTTCTTATTCTCCAAGCTATTTAGTGCCAAGCATCATATGTTGAGGAAAGATTCAAACAAGTATATCCAGCTGAATGTAAATGATCATGTTCCATTATTCTTGACATTATCCTTCAGGTAAATAAGTTGGGTGACAAGAACATTCAATCCCCCATCTTCCTATGTGTCCCGCATAGTCACTTGTTCCAAAAATATGAAATGTATGTTAGCAATCATAGAAGGTTACATCATAGTTGAATATGTGAACTTGCTAAAAATATAAGCTCTTACATAGACTCTTATCTCAATTGCAAAAGCTATGATTATGTCAAGGACTAATTGCATTGCTTGTTGATTATCAGTAAACATTATGCTCTATATTTCTTCAGTTGTGAATGGATTGTTACTTTTTCATGAGAGGTTATATGATTGAAAACTTGCTTCTATGATGATATTCATGATGTTCTCATGCATGTATTTAGTTTTTATCTACACCTCTCTCTCAAATTATGTGGTCATTATTTTAGAGTTCGGCTTTCGCTTGAGGACAAGCGAGGTCTAAGCTTGGGGGAGTTGATACATCCATTTTGCATCATGATTTGTGACCACTATCTATCTTATTTCTAACCATCATTCCACATAATCATACAATTATTATGTTTATTCTCTCTGAATATGCAAGGTACATCACAAGGAGGAAAATATCTGGAAACTGGAATTCTAGACCGGAAAACCGAGAAAAAGGCAGAAAAATCACGAGTCTCAGAATGACTCGAAAATTTACGGAGAATAATTTCAGAATATTTAAGAATTTCTGGAGTAAAAATATACTGGATAGGAGCTGCCAGCTGGCCACAAGCCAATTGTCCCCCCCTAGGCGGCGCTACATGCCTTGTGGGCCCCCTATTGGCTCTCCGACGCCCCTCTTCTCGTATATGATGTGTTTTACCCTAGAAAAATCATAAGCAACCTTTTAGGATGAAGCGCCATCGTCTCGAGGCAGAAACCTGGGTAGAGGCCCTTGGTAAGGCTCTTTTAGGTGCAACGTAATTTTAGTGCCAGCTTTCAGTACATAATAATTAGAAATTTCTCCCCAAAGGCCTTCTTCAAAGTAGGAGTGACAATATTCATCAATTTTTATAGAAACAACAATTGTGAATCCATGGTTTGTGCTCAATGTGACATCCCTGGAGTCTTCAGTTATGTAAAGGCAAAGATTTAGCACTACAGTTGTTGTTGCAGCACAAGGGATGTACTGCAAGAAATGATAAGATTGTTATAGAACATGGTAACGTGATAGCATGAGAGTAGTAGTTGAAAGAACAACATATGCACATCAGTTGATTTGAAAGGAAACAAAATATAAGTAAACAGATAATGTAACCATGATGTCATGCAAATATATATATATATATATATATATATATGAGAGTGAACAAAAGAACAATACATCATTAATTTTCCTAATATAGAAGGATAACGAGAAGAAGAAGAAGAAATCACATTTGATGTAAATGTTGCATGTGCCACCTTTTATCCAAATGTAGCAATCTATAGTATAGGTTCAAAAAAGAATAGGCCATGCATGTCAACCCAGGTAGTGTGAGACTGAACATATCATGCGCTCTGTGAAGTCGTCTGGTACGGTGAGTGGAACTCCTCGGGTTTTTGGTCGAGTCCGCATAGCCCTGATGTATCCTTGCAGTGTACACTCTATGAATAAAAACCCTCAAATCAGCTAGAAGAAACATGAATCCACGGCGATTTCGGACGGGTGATTAAAAGGGGCCGACAGACTGGGATAAGAGATGAGAGAAAATATTTCAGTAGGTTAGTTACCTAGTTCTTCATGGGGGAAAAACCTAGTATCAAAGATTCCCCAATCGGGCAAGCTGGGTCGACAGCGAGCAGCATCAAGAAAGTCGGTGTTGATAGGCTGCGGCAATTGGCAGTGGAGATATGCGGTGGCGTTTGGCGGCATCCGACGGTGGCGACAGACATTGAGCTAAGCGGTTGCCACGGGGATAGGAGGTGACATGCATGGAGAGCCCCCGAGTACTAGTGTTAGTGTAGGTGCTAATGGGGTTGGGAGGGGAGGGAAGGGGAGCAGGCGAGGGTTTTGTGACGTGTGGGTGCTGAGTTTTTTTTCCAGGTGGTGCTTAGGGATTATGTCTAGCTTCAGTGACGTAACTATAGCTGCCTTTGGGTGTATGACATGTGGACCAGCCACCTGTTGGGCCCAGATGTCATACACACAAAGGCAGGTGCAGTAAGTCACTGAATCTTAGTCCCCTAGAATAATGTACTTCAGAGGAAACAGTTTATTAGAGCCAACCGTGTGTGATAAATCAAGTAAACTAGCACCCCGGTGTGATGGAGATACCTCATAATGAAAGTCGTCACAAAATTTCAATCTCAGGAAAAAATATAATACACAAGCATAGATATAATGCACACAAACTAGATAGATTCAATTCAATATTCATTTTTCAAAACAGTCAATCCAACATCTCATCTTCATACTTGATGGTTAAGATTCTCCAAGAACTGGGTGTACGCGGTGTGCGCTATCCTGGCAGAATACTTCTGCTTGAAGGAGCCAACAGCTCGTCCTCTTGCATGCGCCAAAACGCTCGAGTATGTGTTGTTAATCTTATGGTTGAAGAATGGGCATCCATAGCCCCCATTCTTCCTAACATGCTTGTTCTACTTTCTAGACATAAGCTCTCTAAGCCTTTGCCTCTTGAAACTCTCCTAGACGTATCCATCCCTGCTATCTTGTGAGATAGCACCTATACATAGTAAAAAAATGTGATGTTTGTATAGTTTATAATGCAATTCGCAAGGCAAATTTTATGAAACATACTAGATATATCATGCGATAACGTGAGCCCTAAATTGAAGCTAACTGATTTGATGCGAAAAGTTAGCATGCCATGTTTTGGTACCAAACCAATCAGCCTATCATATGTATTTACCAAAAATGGGTATATATGACCAACCAGTCTCCGTCTGAGTCATTATCGTCGCTGGAGTGTTCGTGGGAGTCGCTATGGACCACCGGCTCCAGCTGGGGAAGCATAGCGGTGGCAACAACGTCAAGGCCGTGCTGCTATCCGCGCGATACGTCATCTCCGACGATAGCAATCTTTATGCCCACCTTCACGTTGTGCTCGGGTGCTTTGCTAGCACCGAAGTGGTTACTCCCTCCCATGGTGCAGGGAGGCCGCTGATGACATTGAGAACGGCGGTGAGGATGAGGGGGGGGGGTAAAAGAGGATTGTGTGTAGAGAGAATGTTAAAGAGAACGGCTCGGGCTAGGTTAATAAAAGGGAGTTGAGACATGAGAGGAGGCAGGCAGCGGTTTAAAGGGACGGCTCGCCTCCTGATGAAGCGCCTGTGTGTCGGATTGCTGGCATGTGCATGGTCAATTCACACGTCTGATGGCACGTCTCCCTACGAAACTGCTTAGGGAATATGCCTCCCATCAATTCAACCACCTTTTCACATGCATCCTAGTCAGCCTGCGAGGCGACCTGCTGCTAGCATGTGTCTCGTCAAATCATATCTGCGTGCAAGGATCACGCTTGATACAGTTTGACCTACTTTAAAGAAAGAAATAGAAATAATTACCATGACAAAAAGATATGACGTGAAAGTATATTCAATAAAGAATCCAATGGTAATGATTTTTAATTGTAAACGTTAACATTTTTTCTGAATTTGGTCAAAGTTTACAAAGCTTGACTTTATCCAATGCTAATACATGGTGTAAATAAAAACAATTGGATTAATAAACCGTTTACGATGTAAATGTGATGGTTCTATGTTGCATTTATTAATAAGCCCCCGTTTGCAAGAAGCTTAGATGAAAACTTCTCTCAAATTGGACGATTTATTTACCGCGACCTATATGTTCCATATCATGAAATCATGTCAACGTTTCATGACTTCTATCTTAGTTGGGCGTTTGTTGCAAATTCATTGCCAAGAATCAATGTTTGCGGCCCCGGGATGTTCGAAATTCATTGTTTTTCCTTCCATGGGGACTAAACATGCACCCAACACACAAAAAATGAATTTCTAATCCACTCAAGTGCACAACCGCGTGTGCATATAGTTCAAATTTAAATTTTACGAATTAAATACCTAAGGAATCAATTTGATGTATATAATGTCCTAATGTTCTTTACAAATCAAATTTTAACACTACACTCCTATTGTCACATGTGCACTACATAAAAAAGTTCGACATGCATGCCTTGAAGTGACGGTGGTGTGGCGGGACAAGTGGCGGTGTGGGGTCCGGCACACAATACGCATCTTATGTGCGCCACCACGTGGCGTTGTCCGGTTAGTTAGGCATCAAGCTAACAACAGGGATTACTGATCAGGCGGGTATATTGGAGTCCCATCCCCATCTCCATCATCGCCCTCTCATTCCTGCCGCTGTCTCCGTACCCGTGTATGGGGATAAAATGTTTCCCATCCCTGTCCCGATCACCATCGTCCCATTCCCTTCACCGTCTCCGTACCCATGCATGGGGATACAAAATTTCCCATCCCCATTACCACTTCTTTATCCCCGTGGGGAAACTCAACATGCATTTACTAACAACATTCAATAGTATTTCAGTAAAAAAAATAGTACTCCAACGCAAATAAACAATATGTGGTGGCTAAGTTTGGGATTTCTTAGGGATATTTGGGCCAGATGGGTGGGGTCTGTGGAAATTTGGGTGACCGAGGTCACAAATTACGTGGGGTCTACTAATTCAGAGCCCACATGTTAGTACTTCATGGTTAAGGTGGGTAATGCTATGTATATCCCATCCCCATCCCTGTCATGCACACTAGGTAAGGAGTTTTACCCACCATCTTCCTCATGGGAATTCTAGTTGGCACTTCTCCGTGCCCGAATATAGTAAACACCCATGGGGATGTGGGTAACGGTTTTAACCAATGACACCTTCAGATGAGGCACACGTGCCACGTCAAAAGTCGTGCATTGGGTATATATTCAAAGCATCTCAATCATGACCTTTTCATGCCTATGTTTGTGTCTCATGCATGCGGAGGTGGTCCTCGTACACTCACTCATGCGGTTACCACAGACACACCCATTCGTTGCCCCTGTGTGGTCTATCACCTTCGATGGCGCACGTGAGAGGGGTTTGATCAAAGGTGTATTCATATTAGTCCATGTTTCGGCGAATATCATGGTGAGATTACCGACGAAAGTTTGGGCACATGCGTGCATGCGCGTGCTCATTGTACAAGTCATGAGCCTTCATTTTTTTGATTTTGCGAAGGTGCCATGTGAAAGGTGTGCATTGGGTATTCAAAACATCACACAACACCTTCGTACATACGTTAGGGCAACATGGAGGCAGTGTTTGTCCTCGGACACTGCCCCCCTTGCACAATTGTTAGTGTCACTCATATATGTGGCCTCGCATCTGTAGTTTATGCATGAATATAACGTCTCTCCCATCGGTTCGAAGGGGGGGCTATATATATGACACGCGTCGTGAACCTCGCTTTCCGTGTGGACTTTAAGATTCCCGAGGAAGGTGTGCCATGATAAAGTTTGTGTGCTGGGTATGTAAACATCACACAACACTTCCATGCATATGTTTGATCCACGCTCAGACGGTGATTGTCTTTGGATACTCCTTCATGTGGTTGTCGTTGGAAAGTCCATTCCTGGGCCCATGTGGGTGTCCATCACATTGACTAACAACGAGAGAGAGGTTACCATGGTGGAATCTTCAATTGTTTTGTGTTATGGTATACATTATATAGGTCATTTGAGTTTCCTTAGCAAAGTTTGAGCACACGCCTACGAATGTGTGAATCACTCCCATCGACGCTCAGCATACTAGTTGTACGTGTCATGAACACTCACTCAGGGGGCACTTTCCCGTTCCAAAGCACGTGACCCATCAAAGTTGCACATGAGGTATATATATTAATGAATTCAAATTCAACACAACATTTCTGTACACATGTTTGCACCACCAACAAGGGATGATTGTATTCGACACTCTAATGCATGGTTATTATCGGCGCCACGCCCATTCATGGGCCTTAGTGGACGTCCACCCTTTCGACCGACAACGGGAGAGATTTGACCAAAAGTGTTGATTGTTTGGTCGGGATGTTCGTGTTTTGAGGTGCATGGGCCCTAGTCCACCTTTGACCGACAAAGAGATGGGGGGGGTCGACCATCCTGGATTCATGTATATGTTTCATTTTCATGTTAAGGCATGAGTGATACACAAGACCAATTTGGGGGCATGTATTCATGGCTAGGATACCCCCTCCACGGACATGAAGTGGCAACGGAGGAGACATGTGCCACATCAAAGTTGCGCATTGGGTATTTTGAACGATCAAACCACCATGTGCATACAAATATTTGTTCCACATGCAGGTGGGTATGTTTTTTAAGACAACGCATGCATGTATGTGTTCTGACGCCTTTCCTGCATTTTCTTTGATGAAATGCTCCTTTATATTATTATTCCAAGAGTAAATAGAAAATGATTCGAATGTAACAACCATTTGCGATTGTACACTCAATAGAAACCATTCCATCTGCCGCTGGCACATTAGCACGCTCCACCAGTGGGCGCCGGCATGATTGTCCACGAGACTTCCCACATAAAAATATCTATGACCTTGAGCCATTTGAAAAATGGCGGTTTCGCGGTTTTTTCCTATTTCATAGCACAGACTTATTATGTTTCGGCTGTGTGTGATGTTTGTTGCTCCCGCCCTGGTCGCGCCGCTTCAATCCCGTAATCTAAATTTTCAGTAGCCCCGGCATTCCCGCCTAGTAAAATTTTCAGTAGTCGCGTGACATTTCCTCAAAGGCCACCTACCACCTCCCCACCATAAAACCTCTGCTCAGGTAACATAAAAAAGGAAAACCTCCACTCCTGCTTGCACCACTCCTCTCCCTCACTCGAACCATAGCTTGCCAGTCATCACCGCCGCCGCTGCCTCTGACTCCACCTTCATCCTCTACAGGCCTTCCCATGACTATGACGAAGTCCTCATGAAGATCCATCACAAGGGGGTTGGACTAGAGTCATCTGTGCAATTGACTGTGGTGCTCCCCAATGTCGAATAATGCATGCACAACTCTGGTCCACCCCATAGTGTCGGCCTGCGAAGCACCCTCTTCCCCACAGATCCCCATCAGCATCCTTACCCACACTCCAGAGAGTCGTTGCCTCATACCGGTTATGCTTACTGGGGAGCTGGAGGAGCGAATGGCCAAAAAGAGGGTATATCGAGGCCTGTCCGTTGGACGACGACGAGGTGGCCGCCGAGGCCCCTAGAAGCGAGCTACCTATGACACGGGTTAAGTATATCACCCCCGTCCTTCGTGTTCAACCTCCTTGGATCTCATCCATGCCCCCACCCCCTCCCCCCAACATTGATCTACTCTGCTTTGATGTCAGGATTTTGCCTTCATTGCCATCAAGACCCTTCTATCATTACTGAAAGTCATGTACTATATATATGGTGGTGGCTCGGCATCGTCGGCTGCCAAGTCAGACCTCATAGATGACGAGGACGACAAGGCGCCCTATCCGTCCCTTCCAACGAGAAATAGCCCATCCACGACATCAGGGATGTCACCCTGCAAACGTGCTCTTCCAATGGCAAGGAGATAAGCTGCCACAATAGGGAGCGCATGATGCGCACCCCCACTCCAGGATCTTCCAAGGGGTATGAATTGTTCAAAAGTGCAATTTGATATCCTAGTGTATGAATTGTTCAGTTAAATTTCAGTGATGATGCGTTAGGTTGTCTGTAGTGAGCATATACCTTGTTTAGCGTGATATGTGGTTGTTTGTAGTGAACATATGTCCAGTTTCATTGCTAAATTTGGTTGTTCAATCATACAATTGGTTCCCGTTAAAGCTAGTGTATTTAACATGCCCCTGTTCATTTTAGTTTTCTCACAATGTGATGTTGAATCATACAATTTGATGTTTAAGCACATGGTGCATTCTATCTTCTATGCAATTTAAACAATACTAATAAGAATGACTGCTTGGTTGTTGTTAAGTCTATTGTATTGAGCATATGTTTTCTGTAAAGGTTTTTTGGTGGTTTGTGGTCATGATTTGTCCAATTTAAATTGTTATATTTGGTTGTTTGTAGTATGCCTATGATCTACTCTGCTTCGCTATCAGGAATGTGCTATGCTGGAGTATGAATCGTAATGTTCAAAAGTGCAATTTGATATGCTGGAGTACGAATTGTTCAGTTCAATTTCACTTCCTATATTTGGTTGTTTGTAGTTAGCATATACCTATATTCAGTTGTTTGTAGTATTCATCTGATCTACTCTGCTTTGTTGTTAGGAATTTTCGTTCATCACCAACGGGACCCTTTTGTCATTTATGGAAGTCGCGTTCTATGGCGATGTTTTGGCATCGTCATCTACCAAGTGAGGCCTCATTGACGACAACAACTTATCGTCAACAAGTGCGCCCTACGCTCGAGTATGAATTTTTCAGTTCAATTTCATGAACGCCTATGTTTGGTTGTATGTAGTGAGCATATACCTTGTTTAGATGTTTTTGGTTGTTTGTAGTGAACATATGTCCAACTTCAATTGCTAGATTTTGTTCTTCAATCATACAATTGGTTCCTGTTAGAGCTGGTGTAGTTAACATGCCCTTGTTTATTTTCGTTTTCTAACTATGTGATGTTCAATCATAGAATTTGATGTTTAAGCACATGTTACGTTCTGTACAATTTCAACAATACCGATATGAGTGACTATTTGGTTGTTGTAGTATGCCTTGTTTATTTAGTTATACACCGTCTGTTTTTTTCACTCTGTGATGTTCAATTATACAATTTGATGTTTAAGTACGAGCTTTGTTATATGCAAATTCGACAATACCATTATGAATGACTTTATTTGGTTGTTGTTAAGCCTGATGTAGTGAGCATATGCCTATTTTAATGGTTTTTGGTTCACATGGCTATATTTGTTTCCCATTTTATACTCCCTCTGCTCCATAATGAAAGACGTTGATACATCCAATATGTTTGTGCATTGGATGTAATTAGATCTTATATAGTGGGATGGAGAGAGCATCATGTGAGGTAACTGATAAATATTGCCAGTACAATTTGTCAAAATGTGGCAATTAAACTATTTATTTACAGTTTGTCCAAGACAACAGTGATATCAAGTATATTAACTCATGACTATGTACCCTTTTTGCTGCACATAATGAGTTGTTAGATGACAATCTATATATCTTTTTTCCTTTGAAGTGGTTCCGAACGCAGTCTACCCAAGATCACCTCTCAAACTACATGATTGTTGGACATGCAAATGTACATGTATTTCTACCAGGCTAGAATGACTATCTGAAAGTCATGAAGATATTGAAGGATGGGAAGTCGACCATCACAAGGGATCGGGCTAGAGTCGTGTGTGCAGATGACACGGAGGAGGACAGACTACGAGCATTCCGCTTCACCTTTTACAGCAATCAGAATATACTTTGCTTCTTTCTTTGTCGTCTTTAATACAAGTATTCAACCATCATTCATCATTCTTTATTTGGTGCTTATGTAATTCTTTCGTTGACGTAATTCTTGAGCATATGTACCTGAATGGAATAATGCATTGGTTGATGAACCTATCTATGTATATGTAAAAAGCTATTCCCTACTTTCAAATTCAAATTCTATACAATTTTAAATTTTAGTGATTAAAATAATAAAAAATGCTCTATGGGTCATTACGCTACACACGGTTTGCAAGTCTCATTGTTTGTGATATACCTCAAGATCTGACACGTTTCACAGATAGAAAACGTGTATGACCATGCACACAGTTGTCGTTTGCGAACAGTGTGTGATTTTATATAATATAACAAACGGTGCAACCGGATGCAATGTTGGTGATACAATCTCTCTCACACACAATTTAAAATGATGAACTGTTTGTGATGTAGTATGCATCGCACGTTGGACCACGGAATAGCGCGTGCAATAGTTATCCTATCGGACGCGAGTACAATGTTTCTTAAACCTATCTGATACTTGTACGACGGTTAAATTATAGTCTTAGTTAAATATTGCCAATGGTTCGTCAAATATAAGTGTTTGTGATATACCCCTTATCATACACGCTTCGTAATCATGAAGTGTGTGTGATATGGTGCACATCGTAAATGGTGAGCCACAAAATAACGCACGTGATATTAGTGTGATCTCACACGAGTTGCAAGGATGGGGCGTATGGGAAGTCCACCATATCTCAAACGGTTGACCGGTGACTCTCGTTTGTGATAGATGTGGACATCGCATACGCTTAGTTTTGCTAAACGTTTGTGTTCCTTGGCCACCATCGCCGACGGGTTTGCGG
Organism: Hordeum marinum; assembly: GCA_022496015.1. Classification (NCBI taxonomy): domain Eukaryota; kingdom Viridiplantae; phylum Streptophyta; class Magnoliopsida; order Poales; family Poaceae; genus Hordeum; species Hordeum marinum. Next base: position 209,125,638 of record CM039672.1, on the reverse strand, counting down.
TGTCGAGTGGGATGGACCCCCCTATTGCCCACACATGCAAGGTGACGGTTTGAAACTACGTCACGGAAATGGGTTAATAACCATTTGTAAAGCACATCATTGCATCAGTGGGGGTCCTAATGGAAACTAAGGGTAATTAAGGTGCTCCTTTTTAATACAGAACTAGAACATAGAATTAACACAAAGTGAATACATGTACTTATCAAGTTAAATTCATTGTTGTCAATACCTGAATTCATGGTCACCTTGGGGGTCTAAGGTTCATAACGGTAACATATGCATACAACTTGCAGATAAGATCAAGAACAAAAATATATTCATGAAAAGATAACATGTTCAGATATGAAATCATGGCACTTGGGCCCTAGTTACAAGCATTAAGCATATGAAAGTCATATCAACATAAATCTTAGAACATAGTGGATACTAGGGATCAAGTCCTAACAAATTAACATGATTACATATGAAATTTCATTCAACTCTCATCTACCTCCAATATGCCAACAAAGGGATTACCCACACATGATTGTGAGCATCATGAAATTCTTGATGGAGAACGGTTGGTGATGATGATGGCGACGAATCCCTTTCTTTGGAGCCACTACCAGACTCCAGATTAGGGCTCCCAACGAAGAACGGGAGGTGGCGATGGATCTATATCATAGAACCCGATGAAACTTTATCTTTGATTTTTTTCTCGGCAAGACAGAATTGATGACATTGGAACCAGGCCAGACGGAGGTCCACGAGCCCCACAAGTCTGGGTGGCGCATCAAGGGGGATGGCCATGCCCCTGACCTTGTAGGCCCTGGGTGGCTCCTCTGCGGTATCTCTCTGCTCCATTATATTTCATTTATTCCAAAATAAATCTCCATAAAATTTCATCCAATTCTGATAACTTTTTATTCTTTGCACAAAAAACAACACCAATGTAGTTCCGTTGAAAACAACGTCACTCAAATCATGCAAATCTGGGGTAAAACAAGAGCAGAAGTGTCTAAAAAAGTAGATGCAATGGAGACGTATCAGGCCGTTATCTGCTCCTTTATTCAGATGGAGCGTTCCGTGTTGCCATTTTCCGTTATGATATCGTACAATCCCGTCGTTTCGAGATTTAGATAAGTGTAGTGCGGGAAAACATGAAAACGAGCAAAGGATGTTCTCCCAAGAAGTGAATGATAACTACTCCTGAAAGGGACGATGTCAAAGGTTAACTCTTCATGTTATCGTGAATGATAACTACCTCCAAGGTCACCCTTCCCAAGCATCATGCCTAAACACATGGTATAATGCCCTTAAAGGTTGTAGTGCTAGGCTTGATCCATGTCGGGTCGATATGCATTTTCTTGGCAGTATATGCATATATTAAGTTGAGGCTACTGCCACCATCCATTAGGACTCGTGTCAAATGAAAGCCATCAACTATGGGGTAAAGGACCAAGGCCATCATGAAAGATACTGGTAGGGTGGTCTCGACGATCAAAGATGATCCGTATTTCTGACCATAGATTATAAATTGGCTCGGCGGCATAAACTTGACGAAGTGCATGCTTCCTCTCCTTCCTAGTGGTGTGGGTGGCATAGATCATATACATGTCCTTGACCTTGGGAGGGAATTTTTTTTGTTCGGCATTGCTTGGCCTAGCTAGTTTCTATCCTCATTATGAGGTTGGCCTTTGCCCAGAAATTCAATTTGGTATGTGTGTCTGACCTGTCGGTATTGCCGTGAATGGCGCATGGTTTATCCAATATCTTGTCCAACTACATTTGGCCATCCTTTCCACCTTGGAAAGGCTTCTTTTCATAGCCTCCATGCTGGCTACTGAAACCGACATTAACCTCGGTCTTCTTGGATTAGGTGTTGCTGCCTCGATTCCGATGCTTGTTGTTTCTGTTATGCCATGGTTTCCCATTCCCGTCATGCACCTCGTAACTGTCGGGGTCGTTGCTCCAATTACCATTACGAGCATGCCAATTGTCCTCACAGTGTAGAACCGAGTCATGATCTGTGTAAGGCTTGCCATAATGTGGGGATTTTCATGCCCTAGTTCTCCAGCCATTCGTCACTAACATTGTGCTTAAATGCCGATACTACCTCTACACCCTGGCAATCCACTATCTAGTTTTTCTTGGTCAAGAACCGATTCCAGAATTTTTGGACCGATTCCCTTGGTTTTTTGCATGACGTGAGCGAGATCATATGATCTTGATTGTCGAACATAGGTGCCCTAGAAGTTTCCTCAAAATTCATCCTCGAGGTCCTCCCAGGTGCCCCGAAAGTTTTAGCTAGCGGCGAGCTGAGCCTTTCAATTTAGTGGCAGATATTTAATGGCATGGAGATCATCGCCGCCCATGATGTGTACTACAATGAGGAAATCCTCTATCCACATTGTTGTGTCCGTTGTCCCATCGTAGTGCTTGATGTTGGTGCCATCAGGGAATTGACGATGCATGCCCACATTAGTAAAGCACTTGGGGTATGCATCTCCTCTAAATCTTGTAGTGGTGTGGAGTACATCTGAAATGGTCACGTTGTGCTCATGAGTATAATCACCCACATCACCGTTCTTATCTAGCCAAGCTAAGTATCTAGCTTGTCCAGCAGGCGGACATTGTCTAGATTTGTAGATTGATCGAGGCTGCTTTTCGGACCTCAAGGGCCTCTTCTCCTTGGGGTCATATCTCATGGCCCATGGTGGTGTGACTCCACCTCAAGATCCTGGCCCTTCAAAAGCGTATTTGGTTGTACCGGTCGGCCGATCTCTGCCCTGACGAGGGTGGTTGAGGGTTTCAACCCACACGCATGTTAAAAGAACATTGTCCTCGGCCTCCACGTCCAACTCATTCAATAAGTTTTTGTGGGGGTAAAACTGGCTAGCCCTAGTCTATTGGAGCTTATCCTCAAATGTCTGCTCATCCCTAAGGAGCTCGACCCATCTGTCGTTTATATTATCCTCTTTAGTCTTGAGCCCTTGGGACTTTTCTTGATGCTTTTGGTCGTGCTGGACAATCGCTTACGTAGAGTTTCGAGATAAGGTGCCTCACTGGGCTCCTCAAAAGCATCATATTCATCAGGGTCGAGGCTTATATATTCCTCGACTTCTGGATCATAATCCCCATCATCGGCATCATCGTTGTCATCATTGATCATGTTGCAGTCGTTGTTAGTGTTGTTGGTGTCGTGGTTATGATCTCGTCCTTCGCTCCATCACCATTGGGGGTGTCACCATTTCCAGTGACATTGTTGCTTGCCTCCCTGTTGCCATTGCCCCCATCATGGCGACCCATGTGTCAGCGTTTGAGGAGTCCTCTTCCTCCGTCCTTGGGAGTGTCTACTACACACGTCGTAGGTGCAGGTTGCTGCCCACTTGCCAATGTGGATGACAATGGGGGCGATGTAGTGTCCGAGTTGGTATCGATGTCTTCATCCATGTCGGTTGCTGATACGTCTCCAATGTATCTAGAATTTTTGATTGTGGCATGCTATTATATTGTCTGTTTTGGATGTTTTATATGCATTAATATTCTATTTTATATTATTTTTGGGACTAACCTATTAATCTAGAGCCTAGTGCCAGTTTATCTTTTTCCTTGTTTTTGAGTATTACAAATATGGAATATTAAACAGAGTCCAAATGGAATAAAATCTTCGTGATGATTTTTTCTGGAACAAAATAGATCTACCAGGCTTGGAGTGCAAGGCAAGGAAGCTGCCAGGAGGTCACAAGCCAGGGGGCGCGGCCACCCCTCTAGCCGTGCCTGGCAGGCTTGTGACTCCCTGGCAGGAGTTCTAGCCCTAATCTTCATCCTATAAATACCCAAATATTCCCCCCTAATACCAAAAAGAACCACGAAAATACTTTTCCGCCGCTAGAAGCCTCCGTTCCCGAGAGATCCAATCTTGGAGCCTTTTCCGGTAATCTGCCGGAGGGGGATCCGATCACAGAGGGCATCTACATCAACTCCATTGCCCCTCCAATTATGTGTGAGTAGTCCACCACAGACCTACGGGTCCATAGCTAGTATCTAGATGGCTTCTTCTCTCTCTTTGTGCTTCAATACCATGTTCTTCATGATCTTCATGGAGATCTATCCGATGTAATACTGTTTTGCGGTGTGTTTGTCGAGATCCGATGAATTGTGGGTTTATGTTCATATTATCCATGAATATTCTTTGAGTCTTTTCTAAATTCTTATATGCATGATTTCATATCTTTGCAAGTCTCTTCGAGTTATTGGTTTGGTTTGGCCAACTAGATTGGTAATTCTTGCAATGGGAGAAGTGCTTAGTTTTGGGTTTAATCTTGCGATGTCCTCATCCAGTGACAAAGTAGGGGTAGCGAGGCACGTATTGTATTGTTGCCATCACGGTAATAATATGGTGTTTTCATCATATTGCTTGAGTTTATCCCTCTACATCATGTCATCTTACCTAATGTGTTACTCTGTTCTTCATGAACTTAATACTCTAGATGCAGGCAGGAGTCGGTCGATGTGTGGAGTAATAGTAGTAGATGCAGAATCGTTTCGGTCTACTTGACACGGACGTCATGCCTATATGCATAATCATTGCCTTGGATATCTTCATAATTATTCGCTTTTCTATCAATTGCTCGATAGTAATTTGTTTGCCCACCGTGATACTTTCCTTCAAGAGAGAAGCCTCTAGTGAAACCTATGGCCCCCGGGTCTACTTTCAAAATTATATTTTCAGATCTATAAACCAAAAATACCAAAAATACCCTGCTACAATTTATTTACTTTTTACTTTCCTCAATCTTTTACATCTATCTCTATGAGATCTAATCCTTGTAGATAACCATGAAGGGATTGACAACCTCTCTATAGCGTTGGGTGCAAGAGTTTGATTGTTTGTGTAGGTGCATCCATTGGTGACTTGCTTGTTCCTCCTACTGGATTGATACCTTGGTTCTCATCATTTTCTGCATCACCCTTTCCTCTTCAAGGGAAAACCAACGCAAGCTCAAGAGGTAGCAAGAAGGATTTCTGGCGCCGTTGTTGGGGAGGATACACATCAAGCCCACCAAGTACCCATCACAAACTCATCTCTTGCATTTACATTATTTTCCATTTGCCTCTCATTTTCCTCTCCCCCACTTCTAAAATGATTTTCAAAAAGTACCAAAAATATTTGCCATTTTATTCGCCCTCTCTTTTTTGTTTGCCTTTTTCTCGTCAGATCTCTTGTTTGCTATGTTTGCTTGTGTTGCCATGTGCCTTTTATTGCTTGCATATTTGCTTGCTAAAAATCTATTGACATGGATCCTCATCCACTTGGCAATCTTTTTAAAAGACCAAATTATGATGAACCAATTGCTAGTGAGTTGAGTGCAATTGATTATCTCTATGAAGTTTTGTTTGAAAATCATGAATCTCAAAATTTTGATGAAGTATTGAAAGAAGAAATTTATAAGGAGATTCATGATAGTTCCTTGAATGAAAATCATGATTTCCATGTTGTTATTATAAATTCTCTAAATATCCATGATGCTAATGATATGCAAAACCACAAGCTCTGGGATGCTATGCTTGTTGAATACGATATTTTTTGTTCCCCAAAGTTTTGATCGGCAAATTCATTATGATGATTGCAAGCTTGTGCATCATGAAAGGAATGATTTATGTGATAGTTATATTGTTGAATTACTTCATGATGGTACTGAAATTTATTATGAGTGAGGAACATATGCTTGTAGGAATTGCAATAATATCAAGTTTTCTCTGTGTGTGTTCAAAGTTTTGAAGTTAGGCTTGTTTTGCCTTCCTATGCTAAGTGATTCTTGTTCCCATGAAATGTTTGCTCACAAAATCCCTATGCATAGGAAGTGGGTTAGACTTAAATGTGCTTGTCATGAGATTCATGATTCTTTCTTGCGTGTTTCAATTACTAATTTTTATGTGAGCATCATTGAAATCATTATGCCTAGCTACGGGCATTAAACAATAGCGCTTGTTGGGAGGCAACCCAATTTTATTTTTATCTTCTGTTTTTTGCTTATGTTTTTGAGTGTTTCCCACATTATTACTTCTTTAATAATTGTGTTTTGGTGTTTTAATTCGTGTTTGAGCCAAGTAAGACCTGTGGGATGGTCTATGGTGGTTATTGATTTGATCTTGCTAAAAAACAGAAACTTTTGCGCTCAATCCAGGAATTTTATACATGTTTCAGAGCATAGAATGAGTCTTATTTTTTACACAAGATTGATATACAAATTTCCCAGGTTTTCATAATTTCTCAGAATTTTTTGAGTTACAGAAGTATACGAAGTTTTCTGATTGCTACAGACTTTTCTGTTTTTGACAGATTATGTTTTCTTTGAGTTGTTTACCTATTTTGATGTATTTATGGGTTGTATCGGGGGGCATGAACCATGGAGAAGTTAGAATATAGTAAGTATTACACAAATATAAATAAAGAATGATTTCACAACAGTACCTAAAGTGGTGATTTATTTTCTTATACTAACGGATCTCACGAGCTTTCTGTTAAGTTTTGTGTTGTGAAGTTTTCAAGTTTTTGGTAAAGATTTGATGGACTATGGAATAAGGAGTGGCAAGAGCCTAAGCTTGGGGATTCCTAAGGCAACCCAAGTCATATTCAAGGATTCCAAAGAGATTAAGCCTGGGGATGCCTCGGAAGGCATCCCCTCTTTCATCTTCAATCCATCGGTAAATTTACTTGAGGCTATATTTCTATTCACCACATGATATGTGTTTTGCTTAGAGCATCTTGTATGATATGAGTATTTGATTTTTAGTTTTCCACAATCATCCTTGCTACACACATCTTTTGAGAGAGACACGCATTAATCGTGAATTTATTAGAATACTCTATGTGCTTCACTTATATCTTTTGAGATAGGCAATTTTGCTCTAGTGCTTCACTTATACCTTTTTAGAGCACGGTGGTGTTTGGTTTTATAGAAACAATTGAACTCTCGTACCTCACTTAGATTATTTTGAGAGTCCTTAAACAGCATGGTAATTGGTTTAGGTTATGAATTTAGTCCTAATATAATAGGCATCCAAGAGGGATATAATAAAAACTTCCATATTAAGTGCATTGAGTATTATGAGAAGTTTGATTCCTTGCATAAAGTTTTGAGATATAAAGATGGTAATGTTAAGAGTCATGTTAGGAAGTAATGGTGAATTGGTAAAAATACTTGTGTAAAGGTTTGTGATTCTCATAGCACGCACGTATGGTGAACCGTTATGTAAGGAAGTCGGAGCATGATTTGTTTATATATTGTCGACCTTTGTGTGAGGGCCGGGAGCGCGCGATGGTTTACTCCTACCAACCTCTCCCCTAGGGGCATGCATCTAATGCTTTGCTTCAATGACTAATAGACTTTTGCAATAAGTATGTGAGTTCTTTATGACTAATGTGAGTCCATGGATTATACGCACTCTCACCCTTCCACCTTTGCTAGCCTCTCTAGTACCGCGTAACTTTCACAGGTGCAATAAACCCACCTTCCTCAAAACAGCCACCATATATCTTTCCTCAAAACAGCCACCATACCTACCTATTATGGCATTTCCATAGTCATTCCGAGATATATTGCCATGCAACTTCCACCGTTCCATTTATTATGGCACGCACCATCATTTTCATATTGCTTTGCATGATCATAAGATAGCTAGCATGATGTTTTCATGGCTTGTCCGTTTATTTACGTCATTTGCTATGCAAGACCATTGCACATCCCGGTACACCACCGGAGGCATTCATATAGAGTAATTTGTTCTAGTTATTGAATTCTAATTCTTGAGTTGTAAGTAAATAAAAGTGTGATGACCATCATTATTAGAGCACTGTCCCATGTGAGGAAAGGATGATGGAAGCTATGATTCCCTCACAAGGGGGGATGAGACTCCGGACTTTATAAAAAATAAAAGAGGCCAGCGAAGCCCAAATAAAAAAAAGAGGCCTTAGATGCCCACCAAAAAAAGAGAGAAGGGATAATGCTACTATCTTTTTTTCTACACTTGTGCTCCAAAGTAGCACCATGATCTTCATGATAGAGAATCTCCTATTTTGTCACTTTCATATACTAGTGGGAATTTTTCATTATATAACTTGGCTTGTATATTCCAATGATGCGCTTCCTCAACTTGTCCCAGGTCTTCATGAGAAAGCAAGTTGGATGCACACCCACTTAGTTTCCTTTTGAGCTTTCATACACCTATAGCTCTAGTGCATTTGTTGCATGGCAATCCCTACTCACTCACATCGATATCTATTAATGGGCATCTCCATAGCCTGTTGATACGCCTAGTTGATGTGAGACTATATTCTCCTTTTCCTTCACAACCTCCACCATATTCTATTCCACCTATAGTGCTATATCCATGGCTCATGCTCATGTATTGCATGAGAGTTGAAAAAGTTTGAGAAAATAAAAATGTGAAACAATTGCTTGACTTGTCATCAGGGTTGCGCATGATATAAATACTTTGTGTGGGGAAGATGGAGCATAGCCAGACTATATGATATTGTAGGGATAACTTTCTTTTGCCATTATATTTTGAAGGGATACAATTGCTTTGCTTTAAATATTATTGTTTTTATGTCAACATTAAGATTTTATTTTGAGTCTTACAGATCTGAATATTCATGCCACAATAAACAATATTGCATGGATAAATATGTTAGGTAGCATTCCACATCAAAACTTCTGTTTTTATCATTTACCTACTCGAGGACGAGCGAGAATTAAGCTTAGGGATGCTGATACGTCTCCAACGTATCTATAATGTTTGATTGTGTCATGCTATTATATTATCTGTTTCGGATGTTTTATATGCATTAATATGCTATTTTATATTATTTTTGTGACTAACCTATTAATCTAGAGCCTGCTGCCAGTTTTTGTTTTTTCCTTGTTTTTGAGTATTGTAGATATGGAATATTAAACGGAGTCCAAACGGAATAAAATCTTCGCGATGATTTTTTCTGGAACAAAAGAGATCTACAAGGCTTGGAATGCAAGGCAAGGAAGCTGCTAGGAGGTCACAAGCCAGAGGCATGGCCACCCCCCTGGTCGTGCCTGGCAGGCCTGTGACTCCCTGGCAGGAGTCCTAGCCCTAATCTTTGTCGTATAAATACCCAAATATTCCCCCAATACAAAAAAGATCCACGAAAATACTTCTCCGCCGCCAGAAGTCTCTATTCCCGAGAGAACCAATCTTGGAGCCTTTTTTGGTAATCCGCCGGAGGGGGGTCCGATCACAGAGGGCATCTACATCAAATCCATTGCCCCTCCGATGATGCGTGAGTAGTCCACCACAGACCTATGGGTCCATAGCTAGCATCTAGATGGCTTCTTCTCTCTCTTTGTGCTTCAATACCATGTTCTTCATGATCTTCATGGAGATCTTTCCGATGTAATACTCTTTTGCGGTGTGTTTGTCGAGATTCGATGAATTGTGGGTTTATGTTCAGATTATCCATGAATATTATTTGAGTCTTTTCTGAATTCTTATATGCATGATTTCATATATTGTCAAGTCTCTTTGAGTTATTGGTTTGGTTTGGCCAACTAGATTGGTAATTCTTGCAATGGGGGAAGTGCTTAGTTTTGGGTTCAATCTTGCGGTGTCCTCACCTAGTGACAAAGTAGGGGTAGCGAGGCACGTATTGTATTGTTGCCATCAAGGGTAACAAGATGGGTTTTTCATCATATTGCTTGAGTTTATCCCTCTACATCATGTCATCTTACCTAAAGCGTTACTCTGTTCTTCATGAACTTAATACTCTACATGCAGGCGGGAGTCAATTGATGTGTGGAGTAATAGTAATAGATGAAGAATCGTTTCGGTCTACTTAACGCGGACATGATGCCTATATGCATAATCATTGCCTTGGATATCTTCATAATTATTCGCTTTTCTATCAATTGCTAGACAATAATTTGTTTACCCACCGTGATACTTTCCTTCAAGAGAGAAGCCTCTAGTGAAACCTATGCCCCCGGGGTCTACTTTCCATATTATATTTTCATATCTATAAACCAAAAATACCAAAAATACCTTGCTGCAAATTATTTACTTTTTTACTTTCTACAATCTTTTACATATATCTCTATCAGATCTAATCCTTGCAAATAATCGTGAAGGGATTGAAAACACCTTTATAGTGTTGGGTGCAAGAGTTTGATTGTTTGTGTAGGTGCATCCATTGGTGACTTGCTTGTTCCTCCTACTGGATTCACACCTTGGTTCTCATGAACTCAGAGAAATACTTATCTACTTCTCTGCATCACCCTTTCCTCTTCAAGGGAAAACCAATGCAAGCTCAAGAGGTAGTAGTTGCCTCCTCGGAGGAGCTGGCTATCACGTTGGTAAATTCTTGGACAATAGCAACTAGGTGGATGGAGGGTGGGCTGAAAATTCAACCATCTCTAGGATTTTCCTAGATATGATCATACACCGAGGTTCGATCGTCCGAGATAGCAAGGATCTAAATCTAATCTGACATCTCGTTCAGAAGCACTTTGTTGGATTCGCCTATATCTTGATCGAAAGTTGGGATAAGCTAAAGTGTGAGGGTCCTCATCGTCCAAGATCGACGCCTGATCTATTGTGGTATTGTTTGGCTCCAAGCTCAAGGCCAGATCTAAGGTATGGTGCAAACCATGATCTTGATTAGAGATCGAATTTGAGATCAGGTTAAAGACATCGGTGTGGTCTTTGGCCTGGTCTGAGACGCATCCTGAGAACGCAAGCTCTCCGCGGGGGTTCGCGGCGTACTCCAGAGTTCCAAATGTGGTGGTTTATCTTGGAGGGAAATTATCAATCTAGCTGAGGTGGTTAGTCGAATCAGCATGAAGCGTAATGCTGCCGAAAACAAAGAGTTGTTCGGGAGGAAAGACTTGCCACAACCGTTATTGTCGTTGATCCAAAGGCGATCCATCGAGCCATTGTGACCACACAGAGGGGCATGTATGGGAGACCAATGATAGAGCTGAATCTAGAAGATCCCGGGTAGGGGGTCCCGAGCTGGTTATCTTGGCACGATGGTAATATGACGAATAAGAGAGACCGTGTTTAACCAAGTCTAGGCCCTCTCGTAGACGTAAAACCCTATGTTCTCCTCGTATTGTATTGATTCTGGATGAGGAACAGAGTACAGGTTGATCTACCTCTAGATCGTATGTATGAATGAATCTACCTCTATGGGTTAAAAACCCTTGGCTTATATGGACACCCAGATACCAAGGGTTACAACTAGGTCAGTAACATCGAGGATAAACATGTCAAAAATTACATTATGTCTTGGAGTGTGTGCTGATACTTGGGAACTGCGTTGGGATTTTCCCTAAATAGGAGGGAATGATGCAACACAATAGAGGTAAGTATTTCCCTTAGTGAGAACCAAGGTTATCGAACCAATAGGAGCACCAAGCAGTTTCCCGTCTCTAGCACCTACATACAAAAGAGCACACACTTACACCCAACGCGGGCAAGAGGGTTGTCAATCCCCTTGAACTCGTTACTTGCAAGCGATAAGTAGTGATAGATAGATAATATAATAAATATAAATTGAAAATAAAATGGAAGTAAATAATGGCAGAAAAGTATTTAGAGGTTTTGTAAATATATTTGTGCGGTGACCCGGGACCATAGTTTTCACAAGATGCTTCTCTCTCGAAGAAAGCATACGATGCGTACACAAATTACTGTTGGGCAATTGGTAGAAAAGTGCATAGTTATGCAATATTTATTCACGAAAATGATCATCTATATAGGCATCACGTCCATAACCAAGTAGATCGACTCCTTCCTGCATCTACTACTATTACTCCACCCATCGACCGCTATCCAGCATGAATCTAGAGTATTAAGTAAAAATAAAATAATGCTTGGAGGGTGATGACATGATGTAGACTAAGTAAATCCAATTAATATGAATAAACCCCATCGTTTTACTCTTAGTAGTAGAAAAACATTACGTGTCATGTCCCTTTCTGTCATTGGGATTGAGTTACGCAAGGTTAAACAACTACAATGCACCACTCGCACTTGAAGATAAATCAATCTAGTTGGCCAGACCAAATTGATAGATCCGAGAGCATTACGAAGCTATAACAATTATACATATAAATAACCAGCAAGGATTGAATATATTTGCATGAATAATATGAATATAAACCCACAATTCATCGGATCCCAACAAACACACCGCAAAGACTGATTACATAAGATAAATCATCGCAGGAATCGCGGTGATCATGGCATTGAAGAACATAGACAGAGAGACAGACATCTAGGTACTAACTACAGACCCATAGTTCAATGGTGAACTACTCACACGTCACCATGGGAGCGGCAAGAATGATGTAGAGGCCCTTCATGATCGATCCCCCCTCCGGCAGAGTACCGGAACATGGCTCGAGATGGACACACGGTGGAACAGAGACTTACGGCGGCGGAAAAAGTGTTTCGGGAGGTTCGCTAGGATTTTGGGGATATATGAGAATTAATAGCGAAGAGATCCGGGCCAAAGGAGTTGGGAGGTGGCCCCAAGCCATTAGGGTCTGGCCACCCCCTAGGCACGCCCTATTGGCTTGTGGCACCTCGTGTGCCCTCCGGTCTTCCTCCAAAACTTCCACGTCTTATTTTTGTTCAAAAAAAATCTTAAAAAAGTTTCAGAGTATTTGGACTTCGTTTGGTACAATATTTCTGAAAAGCCAAAAACGTGCAAAAAAGCATCAATTAACACTTGGCACTTGGTTAATAGGTTAGTGCTCAAACATAACATAAAACAACAAGTAAATGCTTAAAAGTATGCTAGACTGATAATATAATAGCATGGAACAATTAAACTTATAGATACGTTGGAGACGTATCATCCGTCAAGTCTTCGAAAGATTCCATCTTGAGTATGTCGTGGGGCGTGACAAATGTGGCCCACTTGGTTGATAGTTTGGGGGTCCTTGTTCCAACCTTTTATCGGAGGACGACGTGGTTCGTTTCCGCTTATCCATGATACCATCAACTGGCTAGCAGCTAGTCGACTAAAAATAAATTATGGGCCAGTCGATTATTAGATCAACCCTTAATTGTCATATCAAACATACGAATAAAATTGACTCACCCAGCCTAAGAATCGATCGATTTTGTGAAAAATAGCCCAAACCAATAGAGGCCCACAATGATTCATGGCCAAAGCAAAACAACATTCCTATGATGAGCAAAAAGAAAGAAAAAGAAAAGGAAGTTTTATAATGGAGAATGACTTAGTTAATGCAAAAAATATTGAAAATGTCCACTCAATTTACAGAAAAAATGTGCTTTCGTACAATATGCAATAATAAACATATGGGAGTGGAATTTAGGTAAAAAATCTAAGAATGAATGGATTAGTGGCATGGGTATTAACCTTTAAGAAGAATTAAAATGAAAATACTAAAATAAATATTGACAAAAATTGCAAATAATTTACACATAAATTGTACGTTTATAATAGGCAAAAGTAAGCATATAGTAATAGCCAAAATATTGAAAAACAGTGTTTTCTAGAAAGTAATTGAGTAGTGATATCGGTATTACCCCGCATAAAAGTTATATCGGTATTATCCTTACAAAATAAAAAAAGAGGAATGAAAACTAAAAATAAATAATAATAATAATAATAATAATAATAATAATAATAATAATAATAATAATAATAATAATAATAATAAACCAAAACATACTAAACATATGAAGTTTAATAAGAAAGAATGAATTAGTGGAATTGGTATTAACCTCTAAAAAAACTAAAGCATAATAAAAATAATGAAGTTTTCTAACAAACAATAAAAAAAATTAAGAAGAAAGAAAATAAAAAAACCTTTAAAACCTTGCACATAAATTTACACAAAAATTCTATTTTTGTACAATATGCAATAATAAACATATGGGAGTGGAATTTAGGTAAAAAAATTCTAAGATTGAATGAATTAGTCGCATTGGTATTAACCTTTAAGAAAAAATAAAAATAAAACAAATAATTACAAAATTTTCAAATAATTTACACATAAATTGTATGTTTATAATAGGCAAAAGTAAGGATATAATAGCTAAAATATTGGAAAAAGCGTTTTCTAAAAAGTAATTGAATAGTGATATCGGTATTACCCCGCATAATAGTGATATATGTATTATCTGTACAAAATAAAATAAAGTGGAATGAAAACTAAAACAAAATCAAAAAATTAATAAAAAACAAAACATAATAAAAATTGAAGTTTTATAAGAAAGAATGAGTTGGTAGCATCGGTGTTAACCTCTAAAAAGTCTAAAACATAATCAAAAATGACGTTTTCTAACAAACAATGAAAACTCTTAAGTAGAAAGAAAATAAAAATATCCTTTAAAACCTTGCACACAACTTTGCACTAAAATTGAACTTTTTGGATTATGCAAATAATAAGAATATCATATTTTAATTTTTGCATTCTACTATAATTTAGACATATGGAGTATTATTTATTATTTGCATGTATACTTGCACACACAAAAGTAAAAAAAAAGCATTTTCTAACAATGAATGAATCGGTGACATTGGTATTATCCTTTAAGAAAAAAGAGTGAAAACAACAAAATGACATAATGACAAAAATTACACACAACATACTAAAAAATATGCTTTTATAATATGCAAAAGCAAAAATATAATAGTGAAACAAAAAAACTTACACACAACTTTGCACCAAAATTGCACTTTCTGTAATGTCAAAGATTAATCATAAGATAATAAAATTTTGTACATGCTTTATACTATTTGTGCATATATATATTTACAGTCATCCAACATTTGAAAAATACACACACACAAAACATTAACACCAATAAATAAAGAAATAAAGAAACAAAAGCAAAAACACATAAAAACTGAAGAAGAAAAGGACAAAGAGGAAGGCTATAGCGCACATGAATGGGCTTTGGTCCGTTAACGAATTAACTGGCCCAAATATGTGGTTAGTGAAAAAACCAGCCCAATACAATACACACCAGACAAGAAAAAAAATGGTACAAAAATCTCAAAGCAGAAATCAACGGCCTACATGTCGACTGACCCAAAATTAATTTCCAGGTGACTTACATATCGGGATTCCTATTTCACATCTAGATGT
This sequence comes from Hordeum marinum, assembly GCA_022496015.1. NCBI lineage: Eukaryota > Viridiplantae > Streptophyta > Magnoliopsida > Poales > Poaceae > Hordeum > Hordeum marinum. Next base: position 209,110,492 of record CM039672.1, on the reverse strand, counting down.
AATACTTCTTCCATTCTAAATATGGGTATTTTTAGAGGTTTCACTACAGACTACATACGGATGTATATAGACATATTTTAGAGTGTAAATTTATTCATTTTGCTCCGTATATAGTTCCTAGTGAAATCTCTTAAAAAACTTACGTTTAGGAACGGAGGGAGTATGACCTTACATTTAAGTCTCCAACTACATGATTGATTGCTATAAGACTAGTGCAAACTGTTTTCTAACACTGATTCGTGTAACTGTTGTGTGTTAGATGTTTTTTTTTTGAAAAATCAACCGCAGGGGGTGGGGGGAGCTCCTCACCCGAATATATTTCTCAAGTTCGTAACACAATGTTAGTCAGATTACAAGGTGAATTATATAAGCACGTGTAAACGTGATAAGAAATAGAATCGCCATGAGTAGACGGCCTGTTTATGCTCTGGTTTCTTCATCCTGTGTGTCCAGAGCATGAGATCATCAATGGTTCTCTTGAGGGTGTAGATGTTGTGATGGTTTTCCTGCCTGAAGATCATAGCATTTTTAGAGTTCCAAATCTTTCATAGAATAATGAGGATAATTGAGTTCCAAATTAGCATGTCTACTTGGGAAGGTAGACAGCAGTCCCAAAGATCATCAAGGTTATCTGTAGGTGACAAGCCAAGCCGTTGGCATATTCCCCACGCGACCGAGCGGGCAATGAATGAAGATGTGCTGGCTGGTTTCACCATAGAACCCACATCGCGGGCAGAGTGAGTCCGAGACTATATGCTTGCGAAGGAGGTTGCTTTTGAAGTTGAGTCGATCGCGGAACAGGAGCCACGCAAAGATCTTCACACGGTTAGGAACGAAAGAAGACCATATGGACACGGCATGCGTGTCGTCGTAATCGTTAGACATGATTAGCTGATAAGCGGCCTTCGTGGAGAAGTGCAGGCCACCGTTTAGGTAGCGCTCATCTGGTCCTGACGATACTTGTAATTCTTGCAGGAGTGACAACAAAGAGCACAACTCGATAGCAGCATTCGATGTTATTGTGTGTTAGATGTAAGATAACATATTATCTCACATCTAGATGTAACATAGTCGGATCCCTTACATATAGCTAAACTAGAAGAAAATAAACGTCCCCATTTGTAGCGTTAGTCCATATACCTGTGCCAACGATTTTGTGGGCACATTGTGGCGATGATTTGTATTGGAACGGAGCACACCGCTCTCATTAAATCAGAGGCTGCCCATAAGAGGAAAATATCAAGCAGTGGCTACCCCTAATAGGGGAAAAAAATTCAAGCAGATGCTTTGGAGTTTGGACCAATTTGTGGATGCCTATCGCCGCCAACCCATTCAAGTGCAGTTATGTTGACACCAACGTAGGATGTTATATCACCCGTTTTGCATCCACCCACATAACGCCAACGGGCCTATAAAGCGAGTGGATGCAGGGGGTCATCTCGTCGCCACAGCCCACAGGTACCAACCGGCAAAGAGCTTTGCAATGGCTACGAACCCCGGCATCCTCAGCGAGTGGCCATGGAAGAGGCTCGGCAGCTTCAAGGTACGTACGTAGCTAACAGATTTGCACCACCTCGATCGCGAGCATATAGATGAGATGGCGAATGCATATGCATATGCAGTATCTCGTGCTGGCGCCGTGGGCGGTGCACGGGTGCCACCTCGCGGCGACCAAGGGGTGGAGGGAGCTGGACCTGGGCTACGTCGCCATCCTCCCGTCGATGCTGCTCCGGGCGCTCCACGACCAGGTATGGATCACCGTGTCCCGCCTCTACAACGCGCGCGGGAAGCGCCAGATCGTCGACCGCGGCATCGAGTTCGACCAGGTCGACCGCGAGCGCAACTGGTACGTACGCACCTAAATCATCTTGTCGGCCGAGCTTAGGTGACGAGTAGAGTATAAGGGCCAATACATTAGTTGCACATAATACACCGATATAAGGTCGTCCATATACCTACTTTGAAACACTCTTACGTACTCTTTTTGTGGGATGAAAAACACTCTTACTTGAACATCAAAGATCCAGACCCCCGCAAAAAAAAAAAAGATCCAGAGTTGGTTTTGTCTAAATAAAATTAGATAGTTGCACGTTTTTGGAACTATATATGTGAAAAAGTTAGGGTCGTGTTTATGATGCATCAATGTTTCAGTTAAATTATTTACAAAACATCTCATCTTGTGAGGTGAGGGCGACATGTGCAATTTGATTGATTTAAAAGTAGTGTGTCCCCATTTACAAATGTAAGACGTTTTCGATATTTCAACATAGACTATATACAAATTTTAATAAATAAACAAATATACTAAAATGTGTCTATATACATCTAAATTAGAAAAAAGTTGAAGCATCTTATATTTGTGAACGGAGTTGCGTATCACAAGTATGACAAAAGGGCATACTAGCAAACATGATGCGAAATTATTGTTACATGCGTCGACTTATCCACCAAAAGGATAAGACAACTGACGTTGCATGTGTTTATATGTGTGTATGGCAGGGACGACCAGATCATCCTGAGCGCCATCCTGCTGCTCCTGGGCGCGGTGTACATGCCGGGCGGGCAGAACCTGCCATGGTGGAGGACGGACGGCGCGGTGCTGCTGGTGCTGCTGCACGCCGGCCCGGTGGAGTTCCTCTACTACTGGTTCCACCGCGCGCTGCACCACCACTTCCTCTACAACCGCTACCACTCGCACCACCACGCCTCCATCGTCACCGAGCCCATCACATGTAAGGCACCCTCGCGCCCTCACTTAACATGCTTTTTTTTCGACGTGACCCTCGCTTAACATGCTTAATTAATTAGCCGGTGAGGTGAGCTATCACATGATTCAACCCCATCTAACACATGCAGCTGACTATGTTTAACGGGTGCACTCCTAAGTAGTAGTAGCACTGGTGATCATCATTAATCGAAGTTCCCAACCTCTTTTACATGTTCTTTCAGTACGTTCAAACATTCAGAAGGTGACCCCACCAACAGTTCCGACATAGGGACGGCTACCAACGCTGTCTGTACACAACTAGCCATACTGTATCGCTAGATTTGTGGTGTTAAAAATGCTTCCGCTATCAGAAGTATGCTATTAATGCCTACTCTTATGGTCGTTAAGTAGCCGATAAATCAATAAATCGCTCAATGCATTGATTATCTTACCGATTCGTTTATTAATTTCATATAACCTAGCAGCTACCGAATAGCGATTTCCTTAACAATTGTTGAAACTAACTAGTATCTTCGGTATTATTTTTTAATATATAAAACGGAACGAAAACCTATTTCGAAAAATCTTTAGTGTTTTTTTTAAAGGATTACTCCGGGCCTCTGCATCAAAGCAATGCATGCAACCTTTTTATTAACCAAAAGATCAAACAAGTATGTAATACGATACGAAAACTCATGAAGAAAAAAGTAAAAGGAGAACTCAAAATCACAACCGGCAAAAAATTAGGACTAGATGACTATATACCTATCCTATCCTATTGTCGAACCGTCATCCAAAAGGGTTGTAGATATCCCGTGCTATTGTCCCATTGATTGCATCCATAAGCCATATGCTTCTTGTCTTCCACACCCTGAGTTCCACATGCTCCATATTATGGACTCTTTCATCTACATGCTTCATGCTATGCATATATATCTTGCATGTCAAGATTACATCACAACATTACAGGGATGGGTGCTTAACTATGCGCATCCGACTAGGAAGATTACAATCAATCACAATGAATTAGCTATACAGAATCATGTCTGCTAACACACCAGATAATTAAATTCACACAGTTGGAGAGATATACCAAGTGATCAACTGAATGCATAACAACAGCAAGCTACTAGTTGCTCTCCTTTTACTCGCAAGGCCTTTCTCTTTCGAACAAGTACATAGGGGCGGCCACAACGGTATCAGTATCCGTACCGAAAGACACAACTAGCCACCCATCACACTATACCCATATCTCTTTTTGAACAAGTACACCTAACGAGCCATCATCATGTGATGTTCATTCATGCAGCCGTAATCCATCCGTTTGCCGAGCTACTGGCCTATCAGCTACTGTTCTCGCTCCCGATGATCACCTGCGCACTGACCGGAACCGCCTCCATACTCACGTTCGAGATGTACGTGATCTACATCGACTTCATGAACAACATGGGCCACTGCAACTTCGAGCTGGTGCCTAACCGGCTCTTCAAATGGATCCCCCCTCTCAAGTACCTCATGTACACGCCATCGTAAGTGTTGCCCTCTACTCCTGCAAACAACCCAGCTCTCCTTGGTCCTACAAAGCAAAGGGAAAGTTCAGTTCCTGTAGATTTTGCTCTGTAAAATTGAGCTTTTGTTTTCATGATTCAATCTTTCTCAGTGTGTGATCTGCGATGTTGCTTCTAGGTTTCATTCTCTCCACCACATGCAGTTCCGGACAAACTACTCTCTTTTCATGCCGTTCTATGACTACCTATACAACACCACGGACAAGTCGACGGACACGCTGTACGAAAACTCACTCAAGGGCAAGGAGAAAGAAGTAGATGTGGTTCACATCACGCATCTCACTAGCCTGCAGTCCATCTACCATATGAGGACCGGGTTCGCCCAGTATGCCTCCAAGCCGTACACTTCCATGTGGCAGCTGCGGATCATGTGGCCCGTGTCATGGCTGTCCATGGTGCTGACATGGGCATACGGTTCTTGGTTCACGGTCGAGAGGAACTCCATGAAGAAGCTCCGGATGCAGTCATGGGCTATACCAAGATACAGTTTCCACGTAAGAATATATCATGCTTGAATTTTATTCAAGAAGACAGCTGGTAAATATATTAATTGGGAAAAATTATAACCTTTTCGTTGTTGCAGTATGGACTGAAGAAGGAGCAGGAAGCAATCAATGACCTGATTGAGAAGGCGATATTTGAAGCTGGTAAGAAAGGAGCTAAAGTTGTTAGCCTTGGACTTCTGAATCAGGTATGCCGTTTCTTTCGTCATTCAGATGAGTGACTCCGTTCAGATCTCGTGTAATAGCACAGCTTGTAACTGACAACAACATCTTGAACATCAGGCCGATGGCCTCAATGCAGGTGGAGAACTTTATCTGCAGAAATACCCAAAGATGGGGGTTAGACTTGTGGATGGCACTGGCCTAGCTGCTGCGGTGGTCATCCACACCATTCCCCAGCGCACAAATCGAGTTATCCTTGCCGGAAAGATTTCCAAGGTGGCTCGTAGTGTTGCTGCAGCACTGTGCAAGAAAAATGTCAAAGTAAGGACCAGCTACCCACATCCGTTCCAATTCAAATTCAATCATACACATAAAATGGATTTTTTATACTGAAATGTAACAAGCCAATCGTCTTGGGCAGGTCATAATGACAAACAAGCAGGAGTACCATCTCCTTAAGCCCTGCATACCAGAAAATGACGCCGGCAATCTTGTATTATCAACAACTAGCACTGCAGAGGTAATAAGGAGAATTAAAAACGACTGGCTTCATTTAGGATAGCATAATGCATAAATGGCTAATTAACAAGCCGCATCACTGGTTGGCCTCAACGTTCGTTTGCAGGTGTGGCTAATTGGAGAAGGTCTGGATGCTGCTGAACAGCTGAGGGCACGGCAAGGAACAAAGTTCATCCCATTCTCACAGTTCCCGCCAAAGATGGCGCGCAAGGATAGCTGCTGCACCTATGCGATGACTCCTGCAATGGGCGTGCCTGAATCGATGCAGAACGTGCACTCGTGCGAGGTAAATATGGTTGCGCTAAGCTGTAATTAACTTTGGAAGAAGCTTCAGTGCATCATCTAGTATTTGCCAACCTTTGTTGTTTTTAGAATTGGCTGCCAAGGAGGGTCATGAGCGCGTGGCGCGTCGCTGGGATCGTTCATGCGTTGGAGGGATGGAACGAAGATGAGTGCGGAGATGCAGTGCTGGACCTGGAGAAAGTATGGTCTGCTGCAATTATGCATGGGTTCCGCCCTGTTGCACAAGTTTGATGGCTTGGCTGCGAGTCTCTGCCATGATATTCAGATAGCTATGCCATAATAATTAATAAACATGCAAGGGAGAAAGGGCACAAATTATATTGGACACAGCAAATGTAAAATTAGAGTACTTTGATCTCCTATGATTGGCTCTTTACTGAATTGTTTATCTTCTATGCAATCAGACCTACAATGAGTTAATTCTGTATCACTCTTTGTTGCATCAATAATGTAAGTCAATATAGAATCAGAGATGGACCATTTATGTGATCATTATACATTTAGACTTGGGATTTTATTTTTCCGAAAAGGAGGTTGAAATCCCTGGCCCCTCCGTCCTTGTGATGCACGGATCTATTTTTTATTGGAATCAAAGTCAACAAGTAGAGCAAATAACATATACGAGTACTGCAAATCCATTACAAGATACTCCTTCCATTTCAAAATAACTGTTTAAGCTTAGTATTGTTAAGCTTCATACATTAGCTGAGCCAAAAGTCCAAACTAATGGAAAGGGTTAGGCAATTCACATATGCACTGGAACATCCCCTATAATTTTTAGATAAATCGCGAAAGTGAGGACTTGAACTCAAGACCTTAGCCCTAATAACATGTTAAGCTTCATGCACTAACCAACGCAACCAAAACCGAACTGATGAATGGGCTAGGCAATCCACATATACACTTGAACACCCCCTCTCACGGTTGATGCGGAAAGTCAACACATGGACATACTCATAGGTATGCCTCAAGAGGCCTATACGTGGTTACAAAGGGGGAAACAACAATTTCTAGATAAATTGCGAAAGTCATGACTTGAACTCAAGACTTTACCCCCGATACCATGTTAAGCTTCATGCACTAGCCAATGCAACCAAAAGTCCGAATTCATGAAAAGGGCTAGTCAATCTACATATACACTTGAACACCCCCTTTTACGTGTGACGCGGAAAGTCAACACGTGGACACACTCAAAGGTATGGCTCAAGAGGCCTATACATGGACACAAAGGAGGAAACAACAATTTTTAGATAAATAGCGAAAGTCGGGACTTGAACTCAAGACCTTAGCCGTGATATCATGTTAAGCTTCATGCACTTGCCAACGCAACCAAAACCGAACTGATGAACGGGCTAGGCAATCCACATATACACTTGAACACCCTCTCTCACGTGTGATGCGGAAAGCCAACACGTGGACAGACTCAGAGGTATGGCTCAAGAGGCCTATAAGTGGACACGAAGGGGGAAACACAATTTTTAGATAAATTGCGAAAGTCAGGACTTGAACTCAAGACCTTAGCCCTGATAGCATGTTAAGCTTCATGCACTAGCCAACGCAACCAAAAGTCCAAACTGGTGAAAAGGGCTACGCAATCCACGTATACACTTGAACACCCTCTCGTGTGACGCGGAAAGTCAACACGTGGACAGACTCAGGGGTATGGCTCAAGAGGCCTATACGTGGACAAAGGGGGGCAACAAGAATTTTTTAGATAAACTACGAAAGCAAGGACTCAAACACAAGACCTTAACTCTGGTACCATTTAAAGCATCATGCACTAGCCAACGCAACCAAAAGTCCAAACTGATGGGAAGGGCTAGGCAATTCATATATACACTTAAACATCCCCTCTCATGTATGACGCGGAAAATGAACACGTGGACAGACTTAGAGGCATGTACGTGGACATAAAGAAGGAAACAACAATTTTTAGATAAACTGCGAAAGTCAGGACTTGAACTCAAGACCTTAGTCCTGATACCATGTTAAGCTGCATGCACTAGCCAATGCAAACAAAAGGTTGAACTGGTGGAAGGGCTAGGCAATCCACATATACACTTCAACACCCTCTCTCACGTGTGACGCGAAAAGTCAACATGTGGACAGACTTAGGGGTATGGCTCAAGAGGCTTATACATGGACAAAGGGGGAGCTACAACATTTTTTTAGATAAACTGCAAAAGCAAGGACTCAAACACAAGACCTTAACTCTCATACCGTGTTAAGCTTCATGCACTATCCAACATAACCAAAAGTCCGAACCGATGGAAAGGGCTTGGCAATCCACATATACACTTCAACAAGTATGACTTTGTACTAGAGCTGGTGCAAAGTTGAGACACTTATTTTGGGACGAATGGAGTATGAATTTAACACCTAGGACCAAGTCAACTTCTCCAACTTCTTCTAGAAGAGGTACACATTTGACCCCTGGACGACTATTATGAATTTACCATGTCTGGCCTCAACGTCTTCTACATTGGGCCGATATGAATTTTACCATGTCTGGCCTCAACATCTTATACATCTAGGTCGTGTACAATGAACACCCTCCCCCGCCCCCTCCATCGCCCACCTTAGCAAGGCAACGATTTAGAACTGTGTCGGCAAAAGGGGTTTAAACCGTTTGCATGGGACAGCTCTGCAATAGTGTTCTTGGCCGCTTCAGGTTCTTCAACTTGCATCTTGATATCTTATTTCTTGGCCACCGGCCCTACCCTCGGGTCAGAATTTGAGAATTCTAACTTTCCCCACAAAAATCATATGTGTAGGTTATGACATATACAAACGTTCGGTTCAATATTTAGGTATGGCAGAACTCCAAAATATAGATACATTTGGATGTAATATACATATAGATCGGTTGCATAATAAAAGACAATCTCACAATTTAAAGAAGTGTTTACAGGAAAAAAAGAATGTCGACTCACTGCTCTAGCTTGTTTTCTCTTGGATATGCACTTAGTAATACATGTGAAACAAGATATATGCTCCGTTCGACCTCTTGATGTACCATCTATATACTCTTCGTTTGTACTCCAGTTGATAATGATAAAATGTCTACTATGATGTAGTAGAAGACATTAGATTGTAATATACGATTTACACTACATTTTCATGTAACATGATGTAAACATATTCACAACATAGATGAAGAGTTTGAATGGTCGTTGTCATCAACATCTCTAACCTTATCTTCAACAAGGGCTAGCTATGCGTCATTTGGTTCACATTCAATGCCCCAATATATCACTTCTTTGTTGTGGTTGTGTCCCTTTGTGTGCAGGACCATAAACTAGTAAATTTGAAAAGGCTGGGAAATTGTTAGGCAACCCGTATACATAGACATTTCATTAAAATGTTCTTCAAGTCGAGATGCGTTCTTCCTGATAGTGTGTTCCCGAAGCTTCTCAAACTTTGTTGGTGACCTGTCAGCGGCTACTATAAAATGATGATATAATAAGACGATTTTTTTTGTAAATGACGCTATTCTAGATATCCCCTGATATTCCTATCGCTTACCGGTGTTTGGCCGATATGTCGATAAATCCGCCGACATGCCAATATACCGACCGATTTACCCATAATCCTGGGTCGACCGATAATTTCCCGATAAGCGATATCCCCAACATTGGTAAATAATGGTGCCAAAATAAAGAAACATGGGCGTACTTGTTCTACAATCAAGAATTAAACTAATAATTTGTATATTGTGAACATAGATGACTCCAGAACAAAAGCAACATGAGAGGACAAACTCACTGAACCAGAAAAAGATATACTGATAGATTGGATAAAAAAGAAGCTAACCACTAAATTACAAGGACAAACCTCATGTGGTTGTTCCACTCTATCGTCGCCACTCTTGCCGCTAAGATCCGATGGCCAGATGGCCTAGCCTTAGCGGCAAAGACATTGTGGCATCGGGCCTCGCAAGGCAGGGTTGGTGTGTTGATGTCATCGGTGTCAGGTGTTCTTGAATGTTAGGATTGTTGGTTTCTCCCTCTAGCTGGTGGTCGTGTATTCCCAGATCTAGCAGAAGCCGATCAAGCTCATGGTCTACGATAATCGAAGGGGCAGCTACAATGCCATGCCATTGTGGTCACAGAGGGTTGCAGAAGTCATGTGAAGGTCTGATGATATACACTTGGGTGTGCAATGATCTATAGGTTCTGCGTCGAAGGCCGGGATCCCATGAATCCATGTGTTGGGTGTGTGGGTGGCACAACACGTGTTAGCGCATGGTGGTGTTGTCTGATCCAGATTTTCCATCAAGTGCCACTTGTGAGGATGGTGGGGGCCACCAAAGCATCCTGAATTAGGATTTTGGCAGTGTCAGTAACCTTCCTCCTCTGCTAGGGTCACAAAAAGTGAAAGACAAACATATAATAAATTTGATTTGGTGGTGCTTGAGTATCTAGTCTCGAGATCCGTGGGTGAAAACCCTATACATGACCCTAGTCGGTTGTACCTGTTGTGGTATTTTTTGTGTTGTACCTTGTTGAAGGCATTGCATGGAGTTTTCTTGGACTTGATCTCTAGGGTGAAAACTCATTAGCCGGCCTTCGTTGGTTGGATCTTGCTGATGTAGGTGTACACAGGCATTCTAAAAGGAGTGACAATGTTTGGTGTAAGGATTCTTCTATGGAAGCATTGACTCGATATGAAAAATACGGGATTTCCGATCCTAGCGAGAAAAGGAGGGAAATAGATACTCAATTCAAAGTGAATAAATAGCTTCCTTTACTGCAATATTAACTGTCTTTTATATGTTTCGGATATATTTACTTACATTGGATGGTTATTTGCATGTTCATCTCAAAAATTACAGTAGCACTAAAGAGAGTTCCTTGTATTCAAGGTTGTGTTTACGCGGGAGCAATAGAAGTTGGGATACATATGTCTCTTCTGAGCAACCTCTTTTGGATTCCTAAGACCACCCTTGCAGTAGGATACCATCTGCTTTGCTTTATTTATGCCTTTAATTTTATATTATTGAAAAACATGTAAATATTATTAGGATTTGATACATCTACTTGTGTAAGCGTTTTATGATTAAGAATCAATTTATTCTTGTATATTGATCCAATCCATTCTTGGGGTCTGGAAAAGACACAGGATGTGTAGGAAGATTGTGTACCATACTAAGACCAAATGGGTTTTTTATAAGGCAAAGGGCACGAAGAAGGTTGTATCTGCCCTGAGCAAAAGTCCGTACCGAACTCAAAGAACATTTGCTTTCATTGCAAGGAAGCTGGTCACTAGTAGAGGAACTATAGCAAGTGGCTTGCTGAGCATGACAAGAAGGCTGGAGGTGCTTCTTCATGCAAAGGTACACTTGTTACATATGTTATAGACATTTACCTTGCTGACATACCTAGTAGCTCTTGGGTATTTGATACTGGATCGGTTGTTCATATTTGCAACTCGATACAGGGGCTGGTAAGAACTAGGTGCGTGGAACAAGGGGAGATCGACATCAGGGTCAGCAACAAAGCAAGAGTTGCTGCGTTGGAGGTTGACACGATACGGCTCCGGCTTCCTTCTGGATTTATTTTGGAATTGAATAATTGTTATTACATTCGCGCACTTAGTCAAAACATTATTTCTGTCTCATGCTTGATGAGTCAATGTTATGAATTCAATTTAAAGGACAATGGTTGTTCATTTTATTTGAATGGAATGTTTCACGACTATGCACCCATTGTAGATGGGCTATTTATTTTCAATCTAGAAACAGAACCAGTCTATAACATGAATGTCAAGAGGCATAAGCCTAATGAGATAAATCCGACATACTTCTAGCAGTGCCGGCGTGGACACATTAGTATGAAACGCATGAAAACGCTCCATGATGATGGACTCCTAACTTCGTCCGACTTTGGGTCGTTCGAGACATGTGAATCATGCTTGCTAGGCAAGATGACTAAGTCTCCTTTTGCAAACAGTTGTGAGGGGGCATCCGAGATATTGGAGCTTATACACAGTGATGTGTGTGGTCCAATGAGCACAATGGCAAGGGGTGGCTATCAGTACTTCGTGACTTTTACCGACAACTCGAGTAGATATTGATATATCTATTTGATGAGGCACAAGTCAGAAACTTTTGAAAAGTTCAAAGAGTTTCAGAACAAGGTTGAAAATCAGCTTGGCAAGACAATAAAGCTTCTACGATCAGATCATGGAGGTGAGTACATGAGCCATGAGGTTGATGATCATATGAAAAGTCAAGCTATAGTACCTCAGCTCACACCTCCGCGTCCGCCGTAGAGAAACGGTGTGTCGGAATGGAGAAATCAAACCTTGTTGGACATGGTCCGGTCTATGATGAGCAAATCGAATTTACCCTTGTCATTCTAGGGATACGCTCTAGAAACTGCAACTTCACACTTAACAGGGTACCATCAAAATTCGTAGGCAAGACATCTCATGAGATGTGGACTGGGAAGAGTCCTAATTTGTCTTTTCTAAAGATTTGGGGTCGTGAAGCATTTGTCAAACGATTCATGATGGATAAGCTTACACCCAAGTCAGATAAATGCATATTCATGGGATATCCGAGGGAAACCTTGGGATATAGCTTCTACAACTGAGCAGAGAACAAAGTGTTTGTTGCTCGGAATAGGGTTTTCCTAGAGAGAGAGTTGCTCGGTCGGGAGGCCAGTGGGAGAACGGTTTGACTTGAAGAAATTCGAGAGCCACTCGGGGACGACTTGGCTGATGATGTGATCATACCGGAGTCGGTCAGATAACCCGTAGTGGAGTTGGCATCGGAGCCATGGAGGTTAGAAAGATTGCGCAGAGTGTGCGATGTGTTGTTGCCGGAAAGCGACGAGCCGGCCACGTATGTGGAAGCGGTGGTGTGCACAGATTCCGAGGCATGACTGGAGGCCGTGAGATCCGAGTTATAGTCCATGGATGACAATCAAGTCTAGGATTTGGTTGATCTGCTGCCTGGCGTAATAGCCATCGGTTGCAAATGGGTCTTTAAGAAGAAAACCGATGTGAATGGAAATGTTTAGATCCACAAAGCTCGGCCTTTCGCTAAAGGTTATGGACAAGTTCAAGGAATTGACTACGACGAGACCTACTAGCCGGTAGCGATGTTGAAGTCGGTAAGGACCATACTAGCTATAGTTGCATATTTCGATTATGAGATATGGCACATGGATGTCAAAATGGCTTTCCTTCATGGAAATTTAAAAGAGGATGTATACATGATACATCCCGAAGGTTTTGTCGATCCAACTAAGGCTGGTAAAATATGCAATCTCAAGAGATCCATTTATGGATTGGGGCAAGCAGCTTGGAGTTAGAATATTTGTTTTGATGAAGTCATCGTTGACCTTGGTTTCATCAAGAATGAATAGGACTATAGTTTATACAATAAGTCTAGTGGGAGCTCATTGGTATTTTTGATCTTGTATGTGGATGACATACTGCTGATCGGAAATGATGTTTCGATGTTGAACTCAGTCAAGGAATCATTGAATGGCAAGTTTTCGATGAAAGACCTTGGAGAGGCAGTGTATATTTTAGGCATCAAGATCTATAGAGATAGATCGAGGAGGCTGCTCGGCTTGAGCCAGAGCACGTACATAGACAAAGTGTTGAAGAGGTTCAACATGAGGGAGGCCAAGAAAGGGTTCTTGCACGTCTCACATGGTATAAGGCCAAGCAAGACTCAAACTTCTATGACTTATGATGAGTGAAACCGGATGAGTAGGACTCCATATTCCTCGGGAATAGGATCCATCATGTATGTCATGCTATGTACACGGCCTGATGTTGCCTATGCAATAAGCTTAAGAAGCAGATACCAGGTCGACCCTAGTGAGAGTCACTCGGCAACGGTGAATGCTATTCTGAAGTACCTGAAAAGGACCAAAGAGATATTCCTAGTTTATGGAGGTGAGGAGGAGCTCTACGTAAAGGGTTACGCTAATGCTAGTTTCCAAACCGACAGGGATTATTGTCGATCGTAGACTGGATTCGTGTATGTCATGAATGGAGGAGCAGTGAGCTGGATGAGTTCGAAGCAAGATACAGTGGCCGACTCCACAACAGAGGCCGAATACATTGTGGCTTCTGAAGCCAAAAAGGAAGGTGTTTAGATTCGGAAGTTCCTGAAAGATGTTGGTGTGTTCCCGGGCTGGTCAAAACCGTTGGACCTTTATTGCGATAATTCAGGTGCCATCGCACAGGCCAAGGAGCCAGGACAACACCACAAGACCACGCACATAGACCGAAAATATCACCCGATACGAAAGCTCGTAGAGAAAGGTGATACTAATTTATGCAAGATTCATACAGATGCAAATATTGAGATCCGTTGACTAATCCGCTTCTACAACCTAAGCATGAGGGGCACGTTAGAGCTATGGGCATGCGATGTCTATTTGATTGACTCTAGTGCAAGTGGGAGACTGTTGGAGATATGCCCTAGAGGCAATCATGTATGATGATATTTCCTATGTGTTTATGAATAAAGATAGTCCTTGGACATTATCATTGATGTGTATTAACAAGTGTGTGACTTGTTTGTGAGACTATGCATTGTATGGTGAATGTCCTAAAGAGTCCCTAGTCGAAAGGGTTGTGTGGACGCGCAACCAGTTAGACTAGAATATGACACCGTGGATGGTCCGGTCTCACTGGCCATGTAGCATTGAATGCTAGCTGGATAATATGGACTCAAAAAGATCTGGTCAGATTCGACGTAGTCGGATCTGAGTCGAGATAAGGTTTGAGTTAGACAGACCCATATGAGACGTAGTGATAGGTCATCTGTGAGTCTTTAGTACAGCATACGTTCTATGTCCTGAGCTTGAGCTGGCGCATGTACTCGGGATGGTGACAGACTTGCTTTGGGCTGACCAAACGCTACTCCGTGACTAGGTAGTTACAAAGGTAGGTTTCGGGCTTGTCTAGACCCATGCTGCGAGGCATGGTCGAGCAAGATGAGATTGGCCGATCTGATCAGGAGAGATATACTTTGGGCCCTTCGTGTGATCCGACCTGGATAAGCATGGCCATGCGATGAAGATTATGAGATAATCCAAAGTGTTGGTCGGGTTCATCGAAAGGAGAAAGAGGTCGTGCTGCAACAAGGATGACCATGTCGCCTTGTGCACGATAACATATATCATGTAGCAAAGGGAACAAAAGTGTAAAGTACAGGTTCATCTAACCAGCTTCATCGTACACTTGGATTCGACACGCCTTGCTAGAGGCCACTACTGACTGATCGAGTCGTATGTGATCTGACTCATGACCAAGTGAATGTGTACCTAAGGGGGCGCACGCTTAAGGGAAGGAACACATGGGCTTTAGGATCCATGCGAGGCCCAAGCGTTGAGCCCACGACGGATGCCTATATATAGTGGAGTTGTAGAACACCCATCTAGTTGATCGCTTTGGCGTCATCATTAGGTTTTGCATGTGTTGCAAGTATCCACCTTCACTCGTCGCCGAACTATGTGATCGAACCTAGCAGTCCATTGCACGGTGTTACTCCTTCACGTGCGGATACCGTTAGAGGCGGTGCACTTGTGTTGCTCCAGCGAACCTGTATGTGGGATCTGGTGACAGGTTGTTCGAGGGAGAGGATCCGGTGACCGGCTGTTCGAGGGAGATTAGACAAGGGGGAGACGGACCACTCGGACGCACTGCCCCAACTCTACTTTCATTGCACGGCACTGTGTGTCTAGTGGTAATGATCTATAATCCATTTGTTGGAAATATGCCCTAGACGCAATAATAAATTAGTTATTATCATATTTCCTTGTTCATGATAATCATTTACTATCCATGCTAAAATTGTAATGATTGGAAACTCACATACATGTGTGGATACATAGACAACAAAGTGTCCGTAGTAAGCCTCTACTAAACTAGCTCGTTGATCAAACATGGTTAAGGTTTCCTAGCCATAGACATGTGTTGTCATTTGATAATGGGATCATATCATTAGGATAATGATGTGATGGAAAAGACCCAAACTATAAACGTAGCATATGATCGTGTCAGTTTATTGCTATTGTTTTCTGCATGTCAAGTATCTGTTCCTATGACCATGAGATCATGTAACTCACTGACACCGGAGGAGTACCTTGTGTGTATGAAACGTCGCAATGTAACTGAGTGACTGTAAAGGTGCTCTACAGGTATCTCCGAGGGTGTCTATTGGGTTGGCATGGATCAAGACTGGGATTTGTTACTCCGTGTGATAGAGAGGTATCTCAGGGCCCACTCAGTAATACAACATCATAATAAGCCTTGCAAGCAAAGTGACTAAAAATTTAGCCATGGGATCTTGTATTATGGAACGAGTAAAGAGACTTGCCGGTAACAAGATTGAACTAGGTATAGAGATACCGACAATCGAATCTCGGGCAAATAACATACCGAAGAACAAACGGAACTACATACGGGATTAACTGAATCCTTGACATAGAGGTTCAATCGATAAAGATCTTCGTAGAATATGTAGGAACCAATATGGGTATCCAGGTCCCGCTGTTGGTTATTGACCGTAGAGGTGTCTCGGTCATGTCTACATAGTTCTCGAACCCATGGGGCCTGCACACTTAACGTTTGGTGACGTTTCGGTAGTATTCAGTTATGTATGTTGGTGACCGAATGTTGTTTGGAGTCCCGGATGAGATCCCAGACGTCACGAGGAGCTCCGAAATGGCCCGGAGGTAAATTTTGATATATAGGAAAGTGGTATTTGGGCTTCGAAAAAGTTTCGGGCACTTCTGATAGTGTACCAGGAGTGACGAATGGGTTCCGGGGGTCCACCAAGTGGGGCCCACCCACCCTAGGGCCGCATGGGCCTTGGAGGTGGCGCACCATCCCCTGGTGGGCTGGGAATCCAGCCCCTAGAGGCCCTTGCGCAAGGACGTGGGAGAGGACCAAGTGGGAAGGAGTCCTACTAGGACTCCACCTCCCATGTGGGAGGTGGACTCCTCCCCTCCTTGTGCCAAGACCCTAGGGGAAACCCTAGGGCGCCTCCCACCTACCCCGTTTCCTCCTATATATATTGGGCCACCACCTGAAAAGCCACGTGTTTCCCTCCTCCCTCTAGATCGTCTCTCTCCTCTAGATCTATTCGGTATAGCTTAGTGAAGCTCTGTTAGATCGGCTCCACTACCACCGCCACCATGCCGTTGTGCTGCCAGAGAACTCATCTACCTCTCCACCCTCACTTGCTGGATTAAGGAGCCGGAGATCATCATCGGTCTATACGTGTGCTAAACGCGGAGGTGTCGTCCGTTCAGCACTATATCGGAAGGACCGTGATTGGATCGCGGGACGAATCGTGGTTGGATTGCGGGACGGATCATGATTGGATCACGGGACGGATTGTGATTCGGATCACGAAGATGTTCGACTAGATCAACTGCTTTATTAATGCTTCTCACTTAGCGATCTACAAGGGTATGTAGATCCACTCTCCCTCTCGTCGATGCTCATCACCATGGATAGATCTTGTGTGTGCGTGGGACAATTTTTGTTTCCCATGCAACGTTCCCCAACAATGGTATCATGAGCTAGGTCTATGCGTAGATGAGATCATGAGTAGAACACAAAGGAGTTTGTGGGCATTGATGCTTAGATTGCTTCCTCCCTTGGTATTTTCTTCATTCAGCGGTATTGTGGGATGAAGTGGCCCGGACCAACCTTACTCATCCATGTACGAGAGACCGGTTCCATTGACTGACATGTGACTTTGTTGCATAAAGATGGTTGGCGGGTGTTTGTCTCTCCCACATTAGTTGGATCAGGTTTGACAAAGGCAGTCCTTAAGAAGGTTGAATAGCAATTTGTGTATCACCGTTTGTGGTTTTGCATAGGTAAGAATCGTTCTTGCTAGATACCCATAGCAGCCACATATAACAAGCAACAACAATTAGAGGACGTCTAACTTCTTTTTGCAGGGTATATTGTGATATGATATGGCCAAAGACATGATGAGATATTTTGATGTATGAGATGATCATGTTTTTTAATAGTTCATATCGACTTGCATGTCGATGCATACGGAAACCGACAGGAGCCATAGGGTTTTCTTTAAATTATTGTGTGACCTGCATGTTCATCGCTAAGCGCTATGTAATGCTTTAGTTTATCGCTAAGCGGTAGAAGTAGTGGTAGTCATAGCTTGGTGGGCGCGACAACCCCGATGGCGACACAATGATGGAGATCATGATGTTGGAGATCGTGGTGTTATGCCGGTGACGATGGAGATCATGCCGATGCTTTGGAGATGGAGATCAAAAGCACAAGTTCATGGCCATATCATGTCAATTATGATTTGCATGTGATATTAATCCTTATAGAGCATCTCCAACAGGCGCGCTTCGCTCGACACCCAAAAACGGATTTGCAGAGCGCGATAAGCGATTTTTAGCGCGTGCCCGAGCTTTGGCTCCAGCGGCCGCGACATAATATAGCGCGAGCGCGGCGCTCCAGCGGACGCGCAAAAATGCAGCACGCGCAAGCAGCCAGCGCTTGCAACATGCATATTTCAAAGACAATTTGATGGATTTTTGATATTTCAGAGACAAATGAAACACAAAAGAACATAGAAAATTCAAAGGCACATCATCCCATCATCTCATCATCCAATCAAGTTCAAGATCACAAACCAAGTTTAAACATATAGGAAACAAGTTCACACAAACAAATGGCACATGATCAATCATACCGCATCCTCATCTTCGTCCTCCTCCTCCTCCGATTCTTCATCCTCACCCAAAGTCTCATCTTCGTCCTCATCATCATTGTCTCCCGGTGATGTCGAAGGTATGTGAGGCACACCCGAAGACATGCGTCCACCCATGTCACCCGGAGGTGCTCCTATGCCTCCCATGAGTGACGCAAAACTCATGCTTCACATGGTTCCTCCGAAGCCACCCATGCCTCTCATGCCGGACATGGTATCTCCAAAGCCACCCATGCCTCCCATGGTAGCTCACATGCCACCAATTGAGGGAGTCCTATATTAGGGGGTCCTCGGATAGCCGACCTATTGTTGTGGGACGGACTATGAGGGCTACTTATCGAACATCGAAAGATTTGAAGGCCCAGTCTCCATGATGGAAGCTTCAAGGAGCACGGCTTGCACTCTACGTTTAATGTAGTAAATAGGCATGTTTATTTCTTTGGCATGTAACCGACCATGTGTAAACCCTAGGCATCCTCGGCATCTATATAAGCTAGAGGGTTTTAGGGTGTAAAGGGAGAACGACTCGTCTAGGGTTAGCTATACGATATCGAGGTAGATCAACTCTGTAACCCCCATACCATCAATACAACCAAGCAGGACGTAGGGTATTACCTCCATAGGAGGGCTCGAACCTGGGTAACGCGTGTCCCCTTCGTTGCCTGTTATCATTGATTCTAGTCTCACAGTTCGGGACCCCTACCCGAGATCCGTCGGTTTTGACACCAATATTGATGCTTTCATTGAGAGTTCCTCTGTGAGCGAGCTGGAATCGACGCCTCGCCTTGTTATCAACGAAGAGGTCTGTAACATGGACGTTTTCTTCCCCGGACAGATCTTTGCCTTCAGCAGCGTTGTGCTGCACGCTGATTCCGCTAGCCATCTAGGCTGCGTTGAGAACTTTGCCCCCGATCGAGAGATCAGATTCAGAAACTTAGAGTTCTCCGTCGATTCTCGGGGTGACTTGTGATTAATCGGGCTCGCAGCTTTGCCTATAGCCTCCAAGGACTCTAAGGCCTTAACCTCGAGCCCCTTCTTCGGACATGTCGATGGGGTCACCCACGGCGATAAGCCGATCTCTTACCCCGGTCCGGCAATTAAGCCAGATGACCGAACACGTGTTCTTTATGAACACTCCCCATGGGTGGACGTCATGGAGGTTAGCTCCACGAGTTCCAAACATCTGGATCCGATCGGGCCTCAGCGATCAACGAGGCCCGGGAGCGATTCTCATCGATGAAGATCGCCAACGATCTAGCTCCGATCTATGCTTGGTTCGGTTATAGTGCGGGCAAGGACGAATTTTTCGACCCACCCACCACCCACTTGATAGCCATCGTCGAAGATTTAACCGACGTGCTAGACTATGCCTCTGAAGAGGCAGAATATATGGATGAAGAGGACTGTGCTCCCACCCCCATTAACACCGGGAGTTGGACCACCACTCCTACATACGACGTCTACATGGTGGATACTCCTGCAACCAACGGCGATAACACGCCTCACAACAATGGTGACAAATCGGGCGATGCACCTTGAGGAAGTCGCATAAGCGGTCCAAAAGCAAAAAAGGGAAGAAGAGCTATTATCAACAACATGGACAGTAACGCCCCCGCTGATCATGACAATCCCGATATACCCGAGCACCCGTTTGAGGGTCCAGAGGGGCCTGAGGACCAAAACAACCCCGATAATGTCAATGACCCTGAAGGTGATGAGTACCTTCCCCCGTCGAGGAGCAAGGTATACCGGAAGCTGATTACTTGTACATCCCTGATAACCTCACAGATCAGGAAGAAATCAGGTAGTGGCTCATAGCAACGGCTCGCAGCCTAAAGGCTAAGGAGCAGCAACTCAAAGCCGAACAGGCCGACCTCAATGATCGATGGATGAAAGTCCTCTTAGCCGAGGAAGTATACGGCACTAGTCTGTCAAACCAGCCCAAAAGCTACCCTCGGAGAAGGCTGATGTCGCAATTCGATGATGAACTTACTGATACTCCATCTCCAGACCGTACTCCGTATGACAAGCTAGACCATCCCCCTCGTGGTCGGGACAGGACGGCTGATGATGCCGGTTATATACCGGCAGTGCCCCGATGACGGGGTAAGGAGCCATTAGAGCCCAATAACAGGTTCGACCTGCGAGATGACCTGGATCATAGAGCAGGCCGCACTAGATCCATCTATGGATCCAGAGAGTACCCGCCCGATAGACGCATCGGATACAGACCATGGTTCGACCAAAACAACAGAGTCTGGGAACACAATCGGCCCCACACAAACACCGAATATAGGCGGGGCATAGCACGGGTCAGAGGCATCCCTCACCCACTGTGCTTCACATATGAGGTAATGCGGCATCAGTTCCCTGAAGGGTTTAAACCCGTGAATATAGAGCAGTATGACGGGACCACTGACCCAATTGTATGGATCAAGGACTTCCTCCTCCATATCCACATGGCACGAGGAGACGATCTCCATGCCATCAAATACCTCCCTCTTAAACTTACAGGGCCAGCTCAGCACTGGTTAAACAGCCTCCCCGAAAACTCCATCGGATGCTGGGAAGACCCGGAGGATGCGTTCCGCTCTAACTTCCAGGGAACCTATGTCCGCCCACCGGACTCCTCTAATCTCAGCAGCGTCGTCCAGAAGCCCCGCGAGTCTGCACGACAGTTCTGGAATTGATTCTTAACTAAGAAGAACCAAATCGTCGACTGTCCGGATGCTGAGGCCATAGCCTCCTTCCAGCACAATATTCGGGACAAATGGCTGGCCCACCAGCTAGGCCAGGATAAACCTCGGACTATGTCCGCCCTTACATCCCTCATGACCTGCTTTTGCACGGGCGAAGACAACTGGTTGGCTAGACGTAGCCACAATTCGGAGGATCTCGTCACACCTGAAGCCCAGGACGACAATTCAAAGCCAAAGCACAATAAGAATAAGCACCGACACAATAATAATGACGCCAATGATACGACTGTAAAGCGTTGGATTCTGCAACTCCCGACCTAGGAAGCGAAAGAAGCCTCCAAAAGGCAATTGTGATGGACCCACTACGCTCGAGAAGATCATGGAAAGGCCCTGCCAAATCCATGGGACTTCGGAAAAGCCCGCCAACCACACACACCATAACTTCTGGGTGTCTAAACAGGTCGGCAAGATACCACCCAAAGACCAAGCCAAAGCTCTCGCGCTGAGGATGAAGATGAGCCTCGGGGTCCAATTGGTGACGGACAGAAGAAATTCCCTACCGAAGTCAAAACGGTGAACATGATATACGCCACCCATATATCCAAGAAGGAGAGGAAGCACGCCCTCCGAGAAGTCTATGCGGTGGAACCCGTAGCCCCGAAGTATAACCCATGGTCGGCATACCCGATCACCTTTAATCGGCGTGATCATCCGACCAGTATCCGCCATGAGGGTTCGGCGGCCCTTGTCCTAGACCCCATCATAGATGGGTACCACCTCACAAAAGTCCTATTGGATGGAGGAAATAGCCTCAACCTGATTTGCTCAGATACGGTGAAAAAGATGGGCATAGATCCGTCAAGGATCAAACCAGGCAGCACTACCTTCAAAGGAGTAATCCCGGGCATTGAGGCCTGATGCACGGGCTCTGTAACTCTAGAAGTTGTTTTCGGCTCGCCCGGTAACTTTCGCAGCGAAGACTTGATCTTTGACATCGTGCCCTTCTACAGCGGCTATCATGTGCTGCTCGGTCGGACGACGTTCGCTCGTTTCAATGCAGTCCCACACTACACATACCTCAAGCTCGAGATGCCGGGCCCCAAGGGGTCATTACTGTCAACGGCAAGACCGAGCGCTCCCTTAGAACTAAAGAACATGCACTGGCCCTAGCGACCGAATTCAATTAAAAAGAAGATCGGCAAGTTCCGATATCCGCCATAAAGGTACAGAAAGCTAGGAAGCGAGTTCGGCTATGGACCGAAAACTCAGATCCTCCCTCCTCCCCTCTATAGGGACTCGCTCCCCACCCCACAACCCCAGGACTAGAAAAGTACGTGCCGAGGAGGCACAACATCGCACTCAAGATTCCATGGGTAGAGGTTGGGAAATTAAGATGGGTGTTCGGCTGTCCTGAACTGTTACCATCCACATGTCTTCGGACAAAACGGAAACGCTCCTAAAAGAGCCTGCCTACAGCGTAAAGCTCACCTACAATTTGGCGGCCTCTCAAGATTTTGTTAGCAAAATCCGCCCGCCGAACACTAACACCCATCAAGGTGCATCTAAGAGAAGGAGTCAACTAGTAAGGGGGCATACCGAGGAATTGAAGACCCCTGGTACAATAACTCCTATATGATTTTATTCCTTATTTTCTTTCACATACCTGTAAACAGATGCTTCGGCAATCCGAGTTTTAAGATTGGTTGAGAAAATGCAAACATTGTGTGGCGCAAGTTCGCCTCATTCGTCCTATTTTCGGTGCATATTTTTCCTTTCTCCCTCTTCTCGAGAACTTGTTCGGTATGACATGAGGTAACCGGCTAATAGACCGGCGGCTCGTGTTCAAACACAAATCACCCTATTTATCATGTGTTTGGCGTCTTGGCGTTCGCTTTATATGCATCGGTTCCGAACTATATCTTTGGTCAATAAGTTGGGTTTCCCGGCTCCTGGGCTTTCCCCTTTACGTCCGCTCGTTCGGCTAAAAGGGCAAAGGGAGCACCCCTGCGATTGTGCTTCCGGATAGTCCGGTCAAGCACCTCGGGGGAGAAAGCCGAAAGTGGACTGTCATAGTATGCGCGATCCGATCTGTGAACCCCGAGCTGGAAGTGTTATACTTCAATCCATGTACGCGGTTATTCCGTGTTATACGAGGAACCTGCCCTTTGTGCAGACATTATGATGCCAGCTTTGGCCACGGTTCGTCCGAACATCACAACACTCCGGTGACTAATCGTACGCTTCCCATAGTCCTTCTCGCGCCCCTCCGGCTAAGCGAAAGAAATAAAGCACTAGAGTCTGATTGCCTAGTTTGTCGCACTATACCGCCTTCAGGTTCCAATAATACGGCTAAGGGACATAGTGCATTGGCATAGACACCCCATGTAGTATCTACCTGGGGGCTGAAGCCGAAGACTCACATCTTTCAATATTAAGCAGCCACATAGGAGTTATAAAGGAATCCAAAACCATATAAGAGCGAATACTAATATCATTAAAAGTTAACGCAAGTCTTTGGACACGTTACAAGCTCATTCAAATAATTTTTCAACCAAACAATGTGACGCTATCACCTGAGCACTCTCCATCACTCCATCGAAGTATAGCTCAGGGCGTCGATGCTCCTTCCCGGGTGGCGGTGGGTCGGTGGCGACCTTCATCGGATTCAGCCCTCACCAGTGCACTTTGGCCTTGGCAAGGGCCATCCGGACTCCTTCGATGCAGGAGGAGCGCTTGACGGTGTCGAGGCGAGGCATAGCAGCGATCAGTCTTTGCACCAGGCCGAAGTAACTGCCTGGTAGCATCTCGCCAGGCAGTAAGCAGATGCAGGCGTCCTTCATGGCCGGCTCCACCATCTGGTGCAGCTCCATCAGCTGTTTCAGCTGTTCCACCAGAAGAGAAGGACGCTCGAGGGCTCCAAACTATGCCCAGAACGTCCGAGCTTCATCTTCCTTTCCCCGCGAGGCGAATAGTTGATTGGCGTCCGCCACGCTCTTCTGGAGGTCGGAGGATGCACCTGAGGATCGCCACACCCGGGTAAGCAATTGAATCTTCTATCCCTGAATACGCACTTTAGTGAGTATGGCTTACCATCAACTATGCCCTTAGCCTGGCGCACTTGCTCCTCGTAGAACTGTCTGTCCACCTGCTCCTTCTGGAGTTCGGTTTGCAAGGTGGACAGTTCGGCCGAGCTCGCCTTGTTCTTTTGCTCGAAGGCCTCGCATCTCTCGCTGGCATCCTTTAGCTCCTGCTAAACCTTTGCCACGCGAGCTTCATGCTTGCCACTAGTGGCTCGCATGGCGGAAAGGGCGACAGCCATTTCCTTAGCAGCCGCCCTCTCGGCAGCCATCTCGTCCTTCGCGCGCTGGAGCTCAGCCTTGAGCCTCTCCACCTCCTTCGCTAAGGCTGCGCATGCATTATACAATATGAAGAAGCTATATTCGGACTATAGAGCTCAGACAAAGGCATTCGGATTCTGTTTTGACATACCTTGAGCCTCGTCGAGCCTCCGGTTAAGGGCCTCAGCTTCATCTTTGGAGCGCTTCAGGTTCCGATTTAGCTCTTCTAGCTCGGTGCCATTTATGGCCGCCGCCGATGACAAAGCCTGCATTACACACACAGTTAATAATACATTACATGGGCTCTCAATTCCCGAATTATAGACAATCCGATCACCTAACGAGCATCTAGTTCGGTATTGGATTAAGATGTGACCCCTAGGTGAGATTTTTCACCTCACCTACGGCTCGGGGCCTGCCATGTATACAATACGAATAAACGAAATTCTTTGCAGAATAATACATCGGGTGACTTACTTGAAAACCCGCAAGGAGACCTTTGAAGGCCTCCTTCACTCCATTGTCAATGGACTGGACGCTTTGTAGTACCGCTCCCATAAGGGTGCGGTGATCCTCGGGGATGGAGGCGCTCAATAGAGCCTCCTCCATGACCGACCACCTATTGGTCCGTGGTGTCGGGGATGATCGGATTTCTCGATCACCCACCGGGGATTGGACCGGTGCCTCCGGAGGCATAGTGCGCTCCGGAGATGTTCTCGGAGGGGACTGAGCGTCCGCTCGTCCAGCCTCCTCGGTGTCCGAGCGAGGTGGTGCCCCCGGTCTTCAGTGGCCGAAGTGTTAGCCTCGGCCATGATACGATCTCCCTCGCCCCATGTGTCCGCCTGCATTGGAGTGGGCTGGGACGACACCTCCATGGCGTCCTTCGTGGCGCCTAGAGTGGTGGGGTGCGACGCGTCCCCGCTCTCTGCCAGTTTGGCAGGTGGGGTCCCCCGTCCGATATCACCTTGGTGGGGATAACGTGCGGGGGGCTGCAAGGCCAATAACCTGCATGTTAGCAAACTCTAAATCTACTCGTGATAAACAGGAGGGTCTTCAGATCCTAACCTGGATGGGGGAGGCTTGACCCGTAGGCTCCTTCGCGGAACCTCCTCAGGGTCTTCGGACGCGAAGCTCGAGTCCAAGCTATCGTCGGACAGAACCACCCGCATCTGCCACGCCCTCTTCGGGGCAAGAGAAGCGACCTACTCCGGGGCGTCCGAAGGCGTCGCCCTTTTCCTGGCACGAGGGGAATTGCCTCCCCCCTTACCCTCGACCTCGGCCTCCTCCTCCTCTTCTTCTTATTCCTCCTCCTCATGCTCCTCCTGATTTGAGGAGGTGGGTGTATCCTCAGATGTGGCATCATGCTGGTCCTTGATGCGGAGGCCAGCCTGGCCTGGTTTCTTCTTCTTCTCCTTCTTCGTGGGAGCCTCGTAAGGCTTCACCACGAGCATCTTGGCTAACAGCCTGGTCATCTCATCTTCGGGTTGAGGCGCCGGACTGTTCATGTTGATGGCTTTCTTCAGCCATCTCTGCCCAAACAGATCGGATAAGGGGTTACAGGAATTTTCTGTTTAATGAAGCTGACCAAGCTGGGGTGTATCATACCTCGGAATCGGGCTTGGCAGCATGCAGACCCTTGTCCTCCTCCTCGGATGGCCAGCTCTTCATTGATTTGAAGAGCGCCTTCCAAAACTTCTCCCGCATAGTGCGAAAGAGGTTTCGGACTGTGGGCTCGGCTTCGAGTTCTCAGGCCCACAGGGGGGTGTCCCGGTGCTGGCAGGGGAGGATGCATTTTCGGAGCATCACCTAGACCACATCGGTCAACTTGGTGCCCTCCTTGACCAAGGAGTGGATGCGTTTCTGCAGATCGGTCACCTCCTTGCCTGATCCCCAGACAAGGCCCTTTTCGAGCCATGAAGCCAATCTGGTGGGGGACCAGATTTGAATGCGGCGGCAGGGAGCTGGCCCTCTTCTTGTGGTTCGGTGACATAGAACCACTCCGTTTGCCACCCCTTGATGGTGTCGATGAGGGTGCCCGACGGCCACCCGACACGGGTGATCTTGCCGATGATGGCCCTGCCGCAATCCGTGTGCTTGCCGCCGACACACTAGGGCTTGATGTTGAAAACCTACAGCTAGAGCCCGAAGTGCGACTTGATGCGCAGGAAGGCCTCGCAGACGAGGATGAACACCGATATGTGCATGATGGAGTTCGGCTGGAGGTCATGGAAGTCGAGGTCGTAGAAGAACAACAGCCCCTTGACGAAGGGGTGGGGTGAGAATCTCAACCCCCTAATAAAGTGGGGGACGAACACCACCCTCTAGCCTGGCTTGGGGGTGGGGATTACTTGGCCCTCCTCCACTACGCGGTGAGGGATGTTGGCGGGGAGGTAGCCGGCCTTGTTGAGATCGAGTATGTCCTAGTTGGTGAGCATGGAAGCTTCCCACTGGTCGTTGGAGCCCGCCATTGATGAGCTCGAAGGTGGGGGCAGAGAGACCTAGATCTGTGCTCCAGAGGCGCAAGGGAATGGGAGGTGGATAAGTCGAATGGAGAGCGTAAAAAAGCCTTTGGGGTTTTCCTTATCTTTTTATGAGGCCTGTCGATGTGGACTCCCCTCGCTGTGCTGTAAATCCCTCCACTTCCCGAGACGTGCGAGTCATTGTGTGCACGTGATTAAGCATATCCCGTATAAAACAGGACAAGATCGGTATATTGATAGATCGTGATGATTAAAACGGCCTCGAACTGCGAATCGAGTCTATGCGACTGGCCTAGCGGTCGTGGTGGGTCATCGCCTTTTGTTAGAAAGATCGTCAGAGGGCTGTTGTTTATCCCCTGACATTTGGACTTCAAATCGATTCAATTTGTAGTATTCGGATGTGCCACTATGCAGGAGACTACTTGTCATCGGAGGCCGAACTATGGTTCGGCAGGAAGGAACTCACCTCGCAAGCCAAAGATTCTGTTCACGAAGCAGTCGGAGCTGAAGACCCTTGGCATTGCAGGCAAGTTCGGGGGCTACTAAGGGAGTCCTGGATTAAGGGGTCCTCGGATAGCCGACCTATTGTTGTGGGCCGGACTATGAGGGCTACTTACCGGACACCGAAAGATTTGAAGGCCCAGTCTCCAGGATGGAAGCTTCAAAGAGCACGGCTTGCGCTCCATGTTTGATGTAGTAAATAGGCATGTTTATATCTTTGGCATGTAACCAACCATGTGTAAACCCTAGGCATCCTTGGCATCTATATAAGCCGGAGGGTTTTAGGGTGTAAAGGGAGAACGACTCATCTAGGGTTAGCTATACGATCTCGAGGTAGATCAACTTTGTAACCCCCCATACCATCAATACAACCAAGCAGGGCATAGGGTATTACCTCCATAGGAGGGCCCAAACCTGGGTAACTCGTGTCCCCTTCGTCTCTTGTTATCGTTGATTCTAGTCTCACAGTTCGGGACCCCCTACCCGAGATCCTCCGGTTTTGACACCGACACCAATCCCTCCCATGGTAGCTCCAATGCCACACATCCCTCCCATGGTAGCTCCCATGCCTCCCATGGTCATGGCTCTTTTTTGGACCAAGACTTCTTCACGGGCAAGATTGATGTACTCCTTTTGCTTCTCATCGAGTGTAGATGTGTCCATGACAAACAAGATCTTCTCCCATTCCAACAATCTAGTGTGCTCCTTCATGGACAATTTCATCTCCTCCAATGCCACCTTCCTCTCCTCAGCCACCAACCTCCTCTCCTCGGCCACCGCATCTTGGTTCCTTGCCATCTTCCTATGCCCGTTCGCTTACTTTATTGTATTCACAATAGCTTCCATAACATTTTTTAATTCATCATCTCCTTTTCTATTCTTTTTATCTTGTCTTTCTTTTTTGTCTCCATTTGGTCTTCTTGGCTTCGAGTAGGAAACTGAGTTTGGTGTGGGGCTTCTCTTGCCGTCATCGATTGATGCCTCCTCCTCATCATCATCCAAATCAATAGATCGCTTGCGTTTGTTGGTATCATCATCGACACCTTCATGTGGCTTCCATTTCTCATCATCCTTCAAATCTTCATAGCAATGGGGCAAGGTAAATGGTCTCCCTTTCTTGGGATTCCCCTTCTTGTTCTTCTCCTCCTCTCCTTGAAACAAGTTTTGAGCGATATTGAGCTACACAAAAATCATGGACATGGAAGAACAAGTTAGCACTTGAAACACCAAAGAAAGAGGATGGATATAAAAGAAACATGAACATGGAAGAAATGACACTTACCCTATCATCATCATTAGTTCCACTTGGGTTTAGCGTGTCAACCGCCTTAAGTGCGGCCGCCCATCTTTGACAATCTTTGTTGATTGTCGACCACCGATAGCGAAGAGATCTTGTCGTGCGCTCCATTCCACTCTTGTTGTGTAAATCAAAGTGCTCCTTCATCTGGATCCAATAGGCGTCTCCAGTTTGATTCCCTCCAACGATGGCATCCCTAGACACTTGCAACCATGTATTGCATATCAATTTGTCTTCGTCCGTGGTGTAGTTGCCCGCCCTTCCTTTCGGTGCATCGAAGATATCCTCACCATCTTCGTCTCCTTCAAATTCTTCATTGGTTTGAGACCAATAAGAATTGTTGGAGCCAACACCCATAATTGACATATAGGTGTCATCATTGAAACTACAAAGTATATACAACAAACCAAATATAAAAGCTATCCATATGTATCCATTCATGTGAAAAACCAACAAAGGAAAAAAATTGACGAAGTCAAAGCTTGTTGGCATTTCATCAAACACATTGTGCGCATCGGTCGTCGGTGCAACAAGCGAGCTCATCGGCGCTTCGCTCGCCCGCACGTCGGCCGCACGCCCTACAAGCTTCTTCCCCGGCCACACGGGAGGAGCCGTCCATCACCTTCTTCTTATTCTTCCCGGCCACCTTCCCTGCCTTTGTCGCTGCCGCATTTGAGAGCTTCGAGAGGGGGTCACATGGATTCACGACGTGCGCCGGCATGATGCCACCCGCCGTGGT
Organism: Hordeum marinum; assembly: GCA_022496015.1. NCBI lineage: Eukaryota > Viridiplantae > Streptophyta > Magnoliopsida > Poales > Poaceae > Hordeum > Hordeum marinum. Next base: position 209,080,943 of record CM039672.1, on the reverse strand, counting down.
CGTCCGTGGCGCCATGAATAGCCCGCACGCGAGTCTGGTACTTGGAGGAGCACCGACGGAGGCGAAGCCAAAGCTCCACGCGCTAGGGATGGTGGCGGCGGCGCCGACGGGGTCATGGACGTAGGAGGGAGTGAGCGGGTGTCACCACAGTCGTCCATCGGGCGCTCGTGTCGGCGGCAGCGCGGGGTGGCGCGAGAGAGGCGCAGCTAGCAGAGGACGAGGAAAGGCACGAGTGCTCGAGCGGTTCCACGCGCGGTAGCGGGCGCACAAAATATACGGCGTGCAATGCAGTTTTGCTCCGCACGCGGAACGACTTATACCGCGCGTGCGGTTTTAGTCCGGCCGCTGGAGCGCTTTATTTTTTTGCGCTCGCACTATATGTGTGTATTTTGCAGCACGGGCGGCTTTTTGGGTGCTTGTTGGAGATGCTCTTATGCATATTATTTTGCTTAGGACGACGGTAGCATTATAAGGTGATCCCTCACTAAAATTTCAAGATAAAATTGTGTTCTCCCCGAGTGTGCACCGTTGCAAAAGTTCATCGTTCCGAAGCACCACGTGATGATCGGGCGTGATAGACTCTACGTTCAAATACAATGGGTGCAAGACAGTGTTGCACATGCGGAACACTCGGGTTAAACTTGACGAGCCTAGCATGTACAGACATGGCCTCAGAACACAAGAGACCGAAAGGTCAAACATGAGTCATATAGTAGATATGATCAACATGGAGATGTTCACCATTGAAACCACCTCATCTCACATGATGATCGGACTTGGGTTGGTGAATTTGGATCATGTAGCACTCGGATGACCTGAGGGATGTCAATTTTAGTGGGAGTTCTTAAGTAATATGATTAACTGAACTCATTTTCATGAACATAGTCTAAAGTTATCTTTGCAAAATTATGTTATAGATCAATAGCTCGCGTTGTAGCTCCCCTGTGTTTTTTTGATACATTCCTAGAGAAAATAGAGTTGAAAGATGATGGCAAAAATTATGCGGACTAGGTCCATGATCACAGGATTGTCCTCAGTTGCTGGACAAAAGGCTTATGTCCTTAATGCACCGCTCTATGCGCCACCCCCTCAAGTGTTGTTTGTGGGTGTTGAGAACATCAGTCAGGCATATTTTTTATGACTACTTGATAGTTCAGTGTGTCATGCATTACATCTTAGAATTGAGGCTCCAAAACATTTTGAACGTCACGGAACATATGAGATGTTGTAAGAGCTAAAATTGGGATTTCAGGCTCGTGCCCGTGTTGAGAGGTATGAGACCTCCAACATGATTCTTTTCCTGCAAGATAAAGGAAAATAGCTCAATCGTTGAGCATGTGCTCAAATTGTCTGGGTGCTATAGTCTCTTGAATCGAGTGTGAGTTAATCTTCCAGATAAAATAGTGATTGATATAGTTCTCCAAGTCACTGCCACAAAGCTACTAGAGCTTCGTGATGAACTATAAATATGACAGGGATGAAAAAGATGATCCTTGAGCTATTCGCGATGTTTGACACTGCGAAGGTAGAAATCAAGAAGGAGCATCAAGTGTAGATGGTTAGTAAAACCACTGGTTTTGAGAAGGGAAAGGGAAAGAAGGGAAACTACATGGGTGGGAAGCCAATTGCCACTCCAGTGAAGACACCCAAGGTTGAACCCAAACCCGAGACTAAGTGCTTCTATAATAAAGGGAACGGTCACTAGAAGCGGAACTGCCCCAGATACTTGGCAGATAAGAAAGCTGGCAACATCAACAGAACTATATTTGATATACATATTATTGATGTGTACCTTGTTAGTACTCCTAGTATAACCTAGGTATTAGATACCGGTTCGATTGCTAATGTTAGTAACTCGAAGTAAAAGCTACGGAATTAACGGAGACTAGCTAAGGGTGAGGTGACAATGTGTGTTGGAAGTGTTCAAGGTTGATGTGATCACCATCGCACCTCCCTCTACCTATGGGATTAGTGTTGAACCTAAATAAATTTTATTTGGTGTTTGCATTGAGTATGAACATGATTAGGTCGTGTTTATTGCAATACGGTTATTCATTTAAGTTAGAGAATAATAGTTATTCTGTTTACATGAATAAAACCTTCAATAGTCATGCACCCAATGTGAATGATTTATTGAATCTCGGTCATAGTGATACACATGTTCATAATATTGATGCCAAAAGATGCAAAGTTACTAATGATAGTACCACATACTTGTGGCACTACCGCTAAATGTCATATTGGTGCAAAGTGCATGAAGAAAACTCCATGTTGATGGATCTTTGGACTCACTCGATTTTGAATCAGTTGAGACATGCGGACCATGCCTCATGGACAAGATGACTAAGAGCCTGTTTTCTGGTATGGTGGAGCGGGCAAGTGACTTATTGGAAATGATACATGTTGATGCATGCGGTCCAATGAGTGTTGTAGCGTGGAGTGGATATCATTATTTTATTACCTTCACTGATGATTTGAGTATATATGGGTATATTTACTTAATGAAACACAAGTATGAAACATTTGAAAATTTCAAGCAAATTCAAAGTGAAGTTTCAGATCATTGTGACAAGAAGATAAAATGTCTACGATATCATCATGGAGGTGAATATCTGAGTTGCTAGTTTGGTATACAACTTAAGACAATGTGGAAGTTGTTTCACAACTCACGCCACCTGGAACACCATGATGTGATGGTGTGTCCGAACATCGTAGTCGTGTTCTATTGGATATAGTGCATACTATGATGTCTCTTATCGTTTTGCCACTATCGTTTTGGGGTTATGCATTAGAGACAACTACATTCACTTTAGATAGGGCACCATCTAATCCGTTGAGATGACACCATATGAATTTTGGTTTGGCAGAAACCTAAGCTGTCATTTCTCAGAGTTTGGGAATGCGACGCTTATGTCTGATAAGCTAGAACCCAAAGCGAAAAAGTGCATCTTCATAACACACCCTAAAGAAACAGTTGGGTATACCTTCTATCTCAGATCCGAGGGCAAAGTGTTTGTTGCTAAAAATGGGTCCTTTATCAACAAAGAGTTCTCTCGAAAGAATTGAGTGGGAGGAAAGTACAACTTGATGAGGTTGTTGAACCGTCACTTGAGTTGGAGAGTAGCACAACACAGAAAGATGTTTCTGCGGCGCCTGGACCAAGTGAAGAAGAAGCAGATGATGATGATCATGAGGCATCGGATCAAGTTACTACCAAACCTCATAGGTCGACAAGGACACGTACTGCCTCGAGCGATATGGTGATCCTATCTTGCAGGTCATGTTTTCAGACAACAGTGAACCTACGAGCTATGAAGAAGCGATGGTGGGCCCGGATTCCAACAAATGGCTAGGAGCCATGTAATCCGAGAAAGGATGCATATATGAAAACCAAGTATGGACTTTGGTAGACTTACCCGTTGAACGGCAGGCCATTGAGTACAAATGGACCTTTAAGAAGAAGACATGCGCTGATGGTAAATGTCACTATTTATAAAGCTCTACTTGTTGCAACGAAGTTTCTGATAAGTTCAAGGAGTTAACTACGATGAGACTTCCTCACCCGTAGCAATGCTGAAGTCTGTTGGAATTATGTTAGCAGTTGCTGCATTTTTCAATTATGAAACATGCCAGATGGATGTCAAAACATCGTTTCATTAACGGTTTCCTTGAGGAAAGGTTGTATGTGATACAACCAGAAGGTTTTGTCAGTCCTAAGGATGCTAAAAGGTATGAAAGCTCCAGCGATCCTTCTATGGGCTGGAGCAAGCATCTCGGGGTTGGAATATGCGCTTTGATGAGGTGATCAAAGTTTTTGGGTTTATACAAAGTTTATGAGAAACTTGTATTTACAAGAAAGTGAGTGGGAGCACTATAGAATTTCTGATAAGTATATGTGGTTGACATGTTGTCGGTCGGAAATAATGTTGAATTTCTGGAAAGCATAAAGGGTTGTTTGAAACGAGTTTTTCAAAGGAAGACCTGGAAAAGCTACTTGAATATTGGGCATCAAGATCTATAGAGATAGATCAAGACGCCTCATAATATTTTCCAATGAGTACATACCTTGGAAAGATTTTGAAAGAGTTCAAAATGGATCAGTCTAAGGAGTTCCAGCCTGATTTGTAAATGTTGGATTCAGGGATCCACAAAACCCTCAAGATTGAAACACCGGGGCATGTGCGAGGATCTAAACCGGCTCAAATTCTCACGCTTGTCACCCTACGGCCTAGCTACGATGAGTGAATGCAAGCGAGGGAGAAGATGGACTCGAAGATTTACCTAGGTTCGGGACACCTTGCGGTGTAAATCCCTACCCCTTCTTTATGGTGGATTGGCCTCACGAGGAGGCTAAGGATGAACTAGTACAGTGGTGTGGAAGCCTCGCGATGGCCTTTGGTGGTGATGAACTAGCTCTACTCAACCTGCTTTCTACGATGGGAGTGGGTGGCTATTTATAGGGGGGCATGGTCCTCTTCCCTCATTGCACAGGTGGGAAGGGATCCAAAATGGACAAATTTGAAAGGGACAAGAGGTACATCTTATCCTGACTAAAGGTGGTCTTCGCCTGGAAAGCTTCGGGGGGTGACGCGGTGGTGGGCTCGGCGATGACATCCGTCCTGCCGAGCTTGTGGTCTCGGTCTCGTTGCACCGGGAAGGAAACCTTTGGGTGATTCCTTGGGAACCTGTGTATGTCCTTGTCTCCTTAGCATGAAAGAGGAAACGGTCCTCCTCCTGCGCCTGCTGGCGCCTGCCTGGCTTCGTCGTCAGAATCCACGTCATCCCATCCTCGGGAGGTTGGGCACTTGCCTAGGAATCTCCGCTCCTCCGGAGGCAACCTAGGGGGATGCTACTCTCTGGAGGTCTTGACGTCGTTCTCCTCACGAGGCGAGGGGCCCTCGCAAGGGTCTTGGCTAGAGGAACTTATTGTTGGGCCGTACCGCGCCGTTGTGGTGGGCCATGCGTTGGGCCGCAGGCAGGCAAGTTTGGGTACCCTCGGTCCCAAAACGCCGACAATAGCCCTCAGGCCCAAGGCTTGCTGACCCTGGCTTCAAGACGAAGGCGAGGGGCGAAGGGTGAACCGTCATGGGACCCCAATCGCCTACGAGTCAGGCTTGACGCGTGGCACGCGACATGGAGCGGATGGCCCCGCCCCTAATCGCCTCGACAACTGTCCAGGCTGACAAAAGTCGAGTGCCCACTGTAGAGCCATCATTACCTTCCTTCTCCACACCTTGCTCCCTTGCTTAGATCCCCTTTCCGCTGCAAGAAACTCCTCCAAGTCTTGATGCGGAATCATCCTTCCTCTTGCTCTCCTGCTTCCGGGATCCTGCGGATGGCGCCTGCTGGGATGACGAAGCCCGAGGCTCAAGCCTTGGCCCCCTCTTCTCCCTCTCCGTCACTCATGGCATCCGCCATTGCCAAGGAGGGGGACCTCGCCCCGGTGATCCCGCTGACTGCGAGAGACACCAACGAGTGGGGGCAGACCTTTATCCGGTGCGACTCTGCAGAGCAGCGCACCTTGGAGAAGACGGTCTACCCCTTCTTCCTCCACAGCATCTTCTGCGGGCTCATCCCGCCCTTCTCCAGGTTCTTCTCCGCCATCCTTGTGCACTACGGGATCCAGGCTCTCCACCTTCAGCCCAACTCCATCTTGCTCTTGTCGATCTTCGCTTTCTACTGCGAGGCTTTTGTGGGTGTGAGGACTTCCATGGCCCTCTTCTGCCATTACTTCAGCATGCGGCTTCATGATAGCGTGCAGGGGTCGAGATGCGCCTCCTTCGTTGAGGTTCAGAGCGGCAACATGCTCCTGAAGGCCGGGAAGAAGGTGAAGGTCTACAGGCACCGTTGGGTCTTCTTGGATGTCAAGGGGGTCGACCCGCATCTGGAGCTTACGACGAGACTGCCTAAGAAGACTCTTGGGTGGGCCTCCGCGAAGCTCACCGACTCTGGGGTGGCGCCCTCTTGAGGCGGATCTCCTAAGACATGGACGCCAGGAAGCTGACCAGGGCGGTGATGGTGAAGGAATTCGTGACGCAACGTCTGGCGCCACTCCAGCAACACTCGAAGCCCATGTGGGAGTACACAGGCAGGGGGGCGGCATCAGGCTTGGATCTGCCGACCTGACAGGCGAGGAGCGGGACAGGGCCATGAACATCCTGCTCAATGGAGACCCCGGGGACCTTCCCAAGGCCTATGCCCCGCTGTACTACCGTGACAACAATGGCACAGCTCTGGCTGCCGCTATGCCTGACTTCGACGACTTGGGGCTCACGCCATCCAAGCATCCCAATCCCCCGGTACTGGTATCCTCCGGCGACACCAGTGGTGAGGGAGGATCGGACGAGACCGTGGACGACAGAGAGGAGGCGTCCCTTCCGGCACAGAGCGTGCTCCTCTGCAATCTTGATGGTGATGACAACGGTGAGCCCCCGGCCGCTGGCTTCCTGCGCTTGGCCAGGGTTCCTAGGGGGGCGGGGCCTTCCCCCTAGGTCGCTTGGTCGTTCGGCTGGGCGACCCCGAAGAAGCACGTGGATGCATCCCCTTAGGAGGACTCCTCGTGTCCCAGCGAGGCGACCAAGACACTGGTCTCGTCTCAGCCCGTGCTGCCATCGGGAGGCAAGGCAACCGCCACCGGGGACGGCACGGGCTCACGGTCGCGGATTCCCAGGTCGCCCTCGACACTTCTCTGGGGGGCAGCACCGCACACGGGGTCGGTGTGGAGCACCTGTTATGCCCTCTAGTACAGCTAGGACCACGCTAAAGGGGAGCAGGGGCATCCCAACCCGCGCCGAGGTGGAGCTGAAGAGGAAGTGGGTTGCATGCGAGGAGTAAGTAGCCTTTCCTTGCTTCTGGTTGATCTTTGAACTGTGGATTTGCTCACGGTCCTCCCCCTCTTGACATCCAAGGTTGAGGTAGATCCGAAGAGGAGGAAGGCAAGCGTTTAATTGAGGGAGCCCCCTGCCCTGGGGGCGTCACCCGACTTGGGCCACGATGGAGGTGTGCACCAGCCTGGTGTGCCGCTTGGAGGACTGGTTGTCGGGGGCACGAAGACTCACGAGGTGGCGCCCCCTATCGCAGCCGCGGCGATCCCAGCATTGATGGAGGAGGAGGTCACCTGCCCCCTGTAGGGGTGTCCGCTCCTAAGGGCACATCGGTGCAGCCTCGGGAGGAGCCAGCCTCCGCTGGCCAGCTGGCTGTGAAGTCACCCGCGCTCATCACGACGGAGAATTTGGAGCCCCAGACTCCACAAGACAGTCATGTCGTCCGACCTTTGGACGCTACATCTGTCGATGCCTCAGCATCATCTCTCGGTCTGGCCCTCGCGCTTGCATGTTGCGGTCCTTTGATCAGGTCTGGTGCCTTGGCCGAGGCCTACACCATGCTTGATTGGCTCCAGACCGACCTCCAAGATGCCGAGAGTCACCTCACAAGGGAACGCCTGGGGCTCATGTCCGGGTGGTCCCAGGCCAAGCAGGCCATTCGGAAGGCTTGGTACCAAGCCCAAGCTACTATCGCGAAGAGCAAGGAGGAGGTCGCTGAAGCCAAGGCGGAGCGAGACGCAGCACGGGTTGAGATGAAGTCTTCCAGGAAGCGCTGCGGTGAGGCGGAGGCCAGTCTAAAGGCCTTCCATGAGGAGCAAACTACGCTTGCACGACGGCTCCACGAGCAGGAGGAGACCCTCAAGGCCCGTGAGGCGAAGCTTGCCGGCCGTGATTCCGAGCTGTCCCTTATGGACGATGTTCAAGCCAAGGAGAGTGAGCGCCTGACCAAGCTGAAGGGGAAGGTGGAAGAAGCCCAGGCATCTCCTGCCCGTCACGCTTCTGAGGTGGCGACTCAGCTAGAGGCCAGGGAGAGGACCCTCACCGTTGCTGAGGAGAAGGCGGCCACAGAGTGCGACGCCTTCCCCTCCATTGAACTCAATCTTCGCAAGTCACTGCGCTCCATCTGCATGAGGATTCCGAGAGCCTTTGGCGACTCCCAAGGCCGGCTACGTAGGGCTTTCCTTCAAGCTTGCCGACATTCTCGAGGGTGCCTCCACCAGGGTGGACACCATTCTGGAGGATGAATGACGTGACCTCCTCACCACGGCCACGTCGTGGGTCTTCATCCAGCTCTACCTTCGCGAGCCCGTGTTCAGCTTTGACGCAGTGCTTGTCCCGAATGCTCCTGAGTCCTGCGCCGCGGCGGAGGCGGACGTGAAGGATCCAGTGGACACGTTGGTGGATAAGTTCACCTACATTACCATCGCCAAGCCCCTAGTGCAGAAGACGGCCTGTGGCGACAACAACGACGGCGATGTTGATGACGAGCTTGCCGTGGCCATGACAATCGGCGATGACGGCCACTGTAGTGGTGGCCCCTCCTCCTAGGTCTTTCTCTGTAACATTTATCATGTCTCGCGGAGGCGTAAGACATTGAACTCGCAAGACATTTAGTGCATGTAATAATTGCTTGAATTTTCTTTGCATTTCGTGATTTCCTCCCGTGCCCTAATTCCTTCATGTTTTCTTTTGCACTCTACGTCGGCTGGGCCCAATCCCGCGCATAACTCGATCACCGTTGGGTCCTCCGGATCGCTAGGACGAGACCAAGGGGCGAGGGGCTATGTGACCAATGAGGCCCATGGGTCGCGATGCTCAGGGGTTCCCCTTGACGTCCAAGCAACAATCATGAAGGAAACATGGCGATGCCAGGACAGATTTGGAGCGCCATAGTGCTCTGTGTCAGCGGGGCCCAATCCCGCGCATACCTCAACCGCCCTTGGGTCGTCTGAATCGCTAGGATGAGACCAAGGGATGAGGGGCTACGTGACCAGTGAGACCCCTGGGTCGCGATGCCCAGGGGTCCCCCTTGACATACGAGCGGCTTCCGTGAGGTGAGTTCGTACCTTTCCTTGCCAGCTTTTACCTCGGGGGCGCGATAAGACCATGTGTCGGAACCTGGTGAGGTGGCTCACGCCAGGCCAGCCCTGGGTGTAGCCCCCGGCTAGACCCCTCTCGCTTGCATTCCGAGGAAATGATGCATGATGGGGTTGTGCAAAGAGTCGGGAGGCTATCTTGAGGTTGGTGCAACCGCTAGGGCTCCCTCACTTGTTTATCCCCTAGCACGGAGCATGGGGCTTCCACTGGGCATGGGCATAGCCGCTGAGCAACAGTGTCGTCCGCCAGCATGGAGCATGGGGCTTTCACTTAGGCGTGGGCATAGCCGTTGAGCGACAGTGTCGTCGCCAGCGCGGAGCATGGGGTTCCACTTGGGCGTGGGAAGGGAGCTATGTGTGAGAGTCTTCAGGCGTTTACAGCCCAATAAGTTCGCACTCATGGCTTGCACGGCTGAACTGGGAGGTGTATCTAGGCACTCGTGAGCCAGTGCGGGACTCGCGAGGGCCTACCTCAAAGGTGGGTTGCGCCTGAATTTATAGCTCGAGGCGCTCTTCTGAACTCTTGTAGCGCGAGGCGCTCTTCTGAACTCTTGTAGCGTGAGGCGCTCTTCTGAACTCTTGTAGCGCGAGGCGCTCTTCTGAACTCTTGTAGCGTGAGGTGCTCTTCTGAACTCTTGTAGCGCTAGGCGCTCTTCTAAACTTGTGTAGTGTGGGGTGCTCTTCTAAACTTGTGTAGCATGAGGCGCTCTTGCAGGACCTATGGGGTGTGGGTAACCTGCGCCGAATGAATCTCCAAAGGCTATCACATGAGAAGGTCGAACACCAACGACCCCATGAGGTGATATGCATGGGGCCAGGCCGCCAGATAGAGCTCAGCCGTTGGGTTTCTTGACGCTACAGGGATGGACCCGAGCACAAATGTCGTGCCGAGTCTTCTCATGCGACCATCCCAAGGAAAAGCATCCGGCGCGTGGCTCCCGTAACGGCAAAGCGCCGAGCAGCAGTTTTTGGAACTCGACCATACATCTCTGACTCACCCACATTCGATTAGCTCATGCAAGGACAAGCACCAAGGGCCTCGACTAGGTGACGTACACAGGGCTAGCCCACAAGACAGAGCTCAGCCTCTTGGGTTTATCAGCGCTGCAGGGACAGACCCGAGCACAAACGCCGTGCGAGCCCTTAATCATGAGGCGGTCGATAGAGCAAGATCGTAAGGGCGCAGCGACATTCATGGTGACGAAGCACCGGGCATGTAGTTGGAATACTTAGGAAATTCATTGGATGCAAAATAAGTCCGGTGCATGCGCAAAATGATACAGCTACGGGGATTGGCCCTAGCAACCTAAGGATAATGCAGCCCGAGGGGCGCCCTCAATTGAACAAATCGAAAGTCACCTGATGTCGGCGCTATCGAAGCATCGGGGAAGTCGTCGAGGCTGGATCATCGTGAGTTGGAGTGCTTTGGAGGCTCGAGGGGCCCGCGAGGGCCTGGGACCTCCTGAAGAACTGCGCGTCATCGGACCTCATGAGACGTGTGGGCAGTCTGCATGAGGCGCTAGTACGAAGCACCCACGATCATGACACCAGGGCATGCGGATGTAGCTGCAGGGGAAGCCCTCGCTAGGCCCGACACGTGACGGCCAGAGTAGGCCCTATGACGAGACCCTGGCAAGGCCCGGAATATCCACGTAGATGTGCAGCCTGCCGTCGGGGACGACTGCCGCTCTGGGTGGCGCAGGACGGTGTTCACTACGCATGGCATGCGCCTCCTGAAGCTCCTTGATCGTGTTGGTGATGAACTCTCTTGCTCATGGTGCCTCGCGCCTTACTTCACGCTTGTGGGGGCACGCATCGAAGCACGCCTCCGGGTTGCGCCCGAGCTCCTCCCACGTTGCTCCGATCAGACCTGAGGCTCCCGGGGTGGAAGCCCCCAAGCCTGCCCTGAGGGAGGCGTCGGGCGCGCCTTCCTATGCGAGAGGGGGAGGCGCCCCAGCAGCGTGCGCAGGGCCTGGGACGCCAGCGGTGGAGGTCCCAGCCCTCGAGCGACTCTTCGGGAGGAGCTGCTTCAGCTTCTTGCGGGTGTCCTCGGGAGGCAGGACGTCGCGCCTGTCGTTAGAGTTCGCGGCTACTGCGACCTGGTAGGCACGCTTGAGGGAGCAGAGTGCATCCTTCTCCTCACAGGCGACCATGATGATGTCGTGGCCGTTGGGGAACGTTGCATGGGAAACAAAAAAAATCCTATGCACACGCAAGATCTATCCATGGTGATGAGCATCTACGAGAGGGAGAGTGGATCTACATACCCTTGTAGATCGCTAAGCGGGAAGCGTTAAGAAACGCGGTTGGTGTAGTCAAACGTCTTCACGATCCAAATCGTCGAGCGTCCCACGATCTCATCACGATCCAATCCACGATCCAATCATGATCCGTCCCGCGAACTCATCACAATCCATCCCACGAACTCATCATGATCCGTCTTGCGATCTTGATCACGGTCCTTCCGATTTAGCGCCGAACGGACGACACCTCCGCGTTCAGCACACGTACAGCTTGATGATGATCTCTGCCTTCTTGATCCAGCAAGAGGGAGCGGAGAGGAAGAAGAGTTATCCGGCAGTGTGACGGCGCTCCGACGATGGTGGTGGAGCTATTCCGGCAGGGCTTCGCCTAAGCACTGCAAAAATCCGATCTAGAGGAGAAACTATGCACTAGAGGAACGCGTAGCACATGGCTGAAAATCTTGTGCCAAAACCCTAAAATCCTCTAGTATATATAGGAGGAGAGGAGGAGGAGGCTTGGCTCCCAAGAAGCCAGCTCTTGGGTCGGCGAACCAGGAGGGAGGAGTCCTCCTCCTCCACTCCTAGTAGGATTAGGACTCCTTCCTTATCTTGGCCCTTTTGCCTTCTTCCACCTTTTTCCTTTTGGGCTTTTCTTCCTAGCCACATGGGCCTTGTGTGGGACTTCCACGAGCCCACAAATGGCTGGTATTCATCCTCCCACAGACCATGTAGCCTCTTGGGTCAAAATACCCCTCCCGATGGTCTCCCGGTACACTACCGACACTCCCGGTACACTACCGATCAGCCCGACACTTTTCCGACGACCAAAATAGGACTTCCTATATATCAATCTTTACCTCCTGACCATTCCAGAGCTCCTAGTGATGTCCGGGATCTCATCTGGGACTCCAAACAACCTTCGGTCACCACCATCCATAACTCTATACAACTGAAACGTCACCAAACCTTAAGTGTGTAGACCCTGCGGGTTCGAGAACTATGTAGACATGACCGAGACACCTCTACGGTCAATAACCAATAGCGGGACCTGGATGCCCATATTGGTTCCTACATATTCTACTAAGATCTTTATCGGTCGAACCTCTATGTCAAGGATTCAGTTAATCCCGTATGATGTTCCTTTTATTCTTCGGTATGTTACTTGCCCGAGATTCGATCGTCGGTATCTCCATACCTAGTTCAACCTCGTTACCGGCAAGTCTCTTTACTCGTTCTGTAATACAAGATCCCATGACTAACACTTAGTCACATTGCTTGCAAGGCTTGTTGTGATGTTGTAATACCGAGTGGGCCCTGAGATACCTCTCCGTCACATGGAGTAACAAATCCCAGTCTTGATCCATGCCAACCCAACAGACACCCTCGGAGATACCTGTAGAATACACTTAGTTACTAAGGATAATCTTGACCGTTGTCTAGTGATCCACTCTTGGATCACTTTTGTATCCCTTGACAGACTCATGGCAAGGCACACACCAGGTGTGGTACACAGCATGGCATAATATAGAGCCTATGGCTAAGGCATAGGGAACAACGTTCGTCCTTTCTCTTTCTTTTGCCGTTATCGGGCTTTGAGTCTCACTCAATTTCACACCTTACAAATCAGACGAGAACTCTTTCTATGACTGATCCATTTTGAACTCTTTCAAAATCTTGTCAAGGTATGTACTCATTCAAAGTCTCATCAAGCATCTTGATCTATCTCTATAGATATTGATGCTCAACAATTAGGTAGCTTTATCCAGGTCTTCCTTTGAAAAACTCTTTTCAAACAACCATTAATACTTTCTAAAAATTCTATATCATTTCCGATCAACAATATGTCAACCACATATGCTTACCAGAAACTCTATAGTGCTCCCACTCACTTTATCGTAAATACAAGTTTCTCATAAACTTTGTATAGACTCAAAAACTTTGATCACCTCATCAAAGCGTATATTCCAACTCCGAGATGCTTGCTTCAGTTCATAGAAGGATCACTGAAGCTTGCACACCTTTTAGCATCCTTAGGACTGACAAAACCTTTTGGTTGTATCTCATACAACTTTTCCTTAAGGAAGGAAACAATGTTTTGGCATCCATCTGCCAGATTTCATAATTCAAAAATGTAGCAACTGCTAACATAATTCCAACAGACTTGAACATCGCTATGAGTGAGAAAGTCTCATCGCAGTCAACTCCTTGAACTTGGCAGAAACTTCTTTGTGACAAGTCAAGCTTTATAAATGGTGACATTCACCATCAGCGTCTGTCTTCATCTTAAAGGTCCATTTGTACTCAACGACCTGCTATCGAACGAGCAAGTCTACCAAAGTCTATACTTGGTTTTCATACATGGATCCTTTCTCGGATTTCATGGCATTTGTCGGAATTCGGGCCCATCATCGCTTCTCCACAGCTTGTAGGCTCATCGTTGTCCAACAACATGACCTCCAAGACAGGGTTGTCGTACCGCTCAGGAGCAGTACACATCCTTGTCGACCTACGAGATTCAATAGTAACTTGATCCGAAGCTTCATGATCATCATCATTTACTTCCTCTTCAAATAATGTAGGTTCCACAGAAACATCTTTCTGCGCTCCGCTACTCTCTGGTTGAATCAAAGGTTCAATAACCTCATCAAGTTCTATCCTCCTCCCACTCAATTCTTTCGAGAGAAACTTTTTCCACTTTATGCTTGGATCTGAGATAGAAGGTTCACCCAACTGTTCTTAGGGTATTCTATGACGATGCATTTGTCCGCTTTGGGTTCAAGCTCATTAGGTGAAAACAATTTTCCACACAAGCGTCGCAGCCCCAAACATTAAGAAAATGGCAGCTTGGGTTTCTATCAAACCCTAATTCACACGGTGTCATCTCAACGGATTTAGATGGTGCCCTATTTAAAGTGAATGTAGTTGTCTCTAATGCATAACCCCAAATTATAATAGCAAAACGATAAGAGACATCATAGCACGCACCATATCCAATAGAGCACGACTATGATATTCGGACACACCATCACACTATGGTGTATCAGGTGGTGTGAGTTGTGAAACAACTTTCACATTGTCTAAATTTGTAGGCCAAACTCGTCACTCAAATATTCACCTCCACGATCATATTGTAGACATTTTTATCTTCTTGTCATGATGATCTTTAAACTTCACTCTGAATTTGCTTGAACCTTTCAAACGATTCAGACTTGTGTTTCATTAAGTAAATATACACTATATCTACTCAAATCATCAGTGAAGGTAAGAAAATAACGATATCCACCGCACTCTACAAGACTCATCGGATTGCATACATCAACATATATCATTTCCAATAAATCACTTGCCCACTCCATCAATCCGGAAAACGGGGTCCTTAGTCATCTTATCTAAGAGGCATGGTTCGCATGTCTCAACCGATTCGAAATCGAATGAGTCCAAAGATCCATCAGCATGGAGTTTCTTTATGCGCTTTATACTAATATGACATTTAGCGGCAGTGTCACAAGTATGTGGTACTATCATTATTAACTTTGTATCTTTTGGCATCAATGTTATGAACATGTGTATTACTATGAACAAGATTCAACAAACCATTATTACTGGGTGCATGACCATTGAAGGTATAGTTCATGTAAACAGAATAACCATTATTCTCTAACTGAAATGAATAACCGTGTTGTAATAAACATGATCTAATCACGTTCATGCTCAATGCAAAACACCAAATAACATTTATTTAGGTTTGTCACTAATCCCGAAGGTAGAGAGAGTGTGCGATGTTGATCACATCAACCTTGGAAACATTTCCAACACACATTGTCACCTCTCCCTTAGCTAGTTCTCCGTTTATTCTGTAGCTTTTATTTTGATTTGCTAACATTTATCAACCGAACCGATATCCAATACCCAGGTGCTACTAGGAGTACTAGCAAGGTATACATCAATAACACGTATATCAAATATACTTCTGTCGACGTTGCCAGCCTTCTTACTTACCAAGTATCTAGGGTTGTTCTGCTTCAGCGACCGCTCTCCTCATAATCGAAGCACTTAGTCTTAGGTTTGGGTTCAACTTTGGGTTGCTTCACTGGAGCAGCAACTGACTTGCTATCCATGAAGTTTCCCTCCTTGCCCTTGCCCTTCTCGAAACTAGTGGTTTACTAACCATCAACACTTGATGCTCCTTCTTGATTTCTACCTTCGTAGTGTCAAACATCACGAACAACTCAAGGATCATTATTCTATCCCTTGCATTTTATAGTTCATCACCAAGTTCTAGTAGCTTAGTGACAGTGACTTGGAGAACTATATCAATCACTATCTTATCTGGAAGATCAACTCTCACTCGATTCAAGCGATTGTAGCACCCAGACAATCAGAGCACATGCTCAACGATTGAGCTATTCTCTTTCATCTTGCGGGCAAAGAATCTTGTTGGAGATCTCATATCTCGCAACACGGGCACGGGCCTGAGATCCTAATTTCAGCTCTTAGAACATCTCATATGTTTCGTGACATTCAAAACGTTTCGGAGCCTCAATTCTAAGCCGTAATGCATGACACACTAAACTATCAAGTAGTCATCAGAACGTGCATGTCAGATGTTCACAACATCTACAGACGATGCTAGAGGGGTTGGTGCACCGAGCGGTGCATTAAGGACATAAGCCTTCTATGCAGCAATGAAGACAATCCTCAGATCACGGACCCAGTCCGCAATATTGCTACCATCATCTTTCAACTCTATTTATCTAGGAACATATAAAAATTCAAGGGAGCTACAGCGCGAGCAAGTAATCTACAACATAATTTGCAAAGACACAACTAACTATGTTCATGATAATGAGTTCAATTAATCATATTACTGAAGAACTCCCACTCAAATTGACATCCCTCCGGTCATTCGAGTGATACATGATCCAAATTCACCAACTCAAGTCCGATCATCACATGAGTTGAGGTGGTTTCAATGGTGAACATCATCATGTTGATCATATCTACTATATGACTCATGTTCGACCTTTCGGTCTCTTGTGTTCTGAGGCCATGTCTGTACATGCTAGGCTCGTCAAGTTTAACCCGAGTGTTCTGCATGTGCAACACTGGCTTGCACCCGTTGTATGTGAACGTAGAGTCTATCACACCTGATCATCATGTGGTGTCTCGACACGACGAACTTTCGCAACGGTGCACACTCGGGGAGAACACAATTTATCTTGAAATTAAGTGAGGGTTCAACTTATAATGCTACCGTCGTCCTAAGCAAAACAAGGTGCATAAAAGGATTAACCTCACATGCAAATCATAAGTGACATGATATGGCCATGAACTTGTGCTTTTGATCTCCATCTTGAAAGCACTCGGATGATCTCCATCGTCACCGTCATGACACCATGATCTCCATCATCTTGATCTCCATCAATGTGTCGCCATCAGGGTTGTCGCGCTCACCATGCTTCTACTACTATTGCTAACGTTTAGCGATAAAGTAAAGCATTACATAGCGCTTAATGATTGACACGCAGGTCATACAATAATTAAAGACAACCCTATGGCTCCTGCCGGTTGTTGTACTCATCGACATGCAAGTCATGATATTCTATACAAAACATGATCATCTCATACATCACATATATCTCATTATGTAATTGGTCATATCACATCACAACATACCCTGCAAAAACAAGTTAGGCGTCCTCTAATTGTTGTTGCATGTTTTACATGGCTGCTACGGGTATTTGGCAAGAACAATTCTCACCTACGCAAAAACCACAACGGTGATACATAAGTTGCTTTTCAACCTTCTCAAGGACCGCCTTTGTCGAATCTGATCCAACTAAACAGACACCCGCCAGCCATCTTTGTGCAATGAGGTTACACGTCAGTCGATGGAACCGGTCTCTCATAAGCGTACGAGTAAGGTTAGTCCAGGCCGCTTCATCCCACAATACCGCTGAACCAAAACACAACCAAGGGGGGAAGCAATCTAAGCATCAACGCCCACAAACTCTTTGTGTTCTACTCGAGATCTCATCTACACATAGACCTAGCTCATGATGCCACCATTGGGGAATGTTGCATGGGAAACAAAAAATTTCCTACGCACATGCAAGATCTATCCATGGTGATGAGCATCTACGAGAGGGAGAGTGGATCTACATACCCTTGTAGATCGCTAAGTGGGAAGCATTAAGAAACGCGGTTGGTGTAGTCGAACGTCTTCGTGGTCCAAATCACCGAGCATCCCGTGATATCATCACGATCTGTCCCACAATCCAATCACGATCTGTCCTGCGAACTCATCACAATCCGTCCCGCGAACTCATCACGATCCGTCTCGCGATCTTGATCACGGTCCTTCCGATCTAGCGCCGAACGGACGGCACCTCCGCGTTCAGCACACGTATAGCTCGATGACGATCTCCGCCTTCTTGATCCAGCAAGAGGGAGCGGAGAGGTAGAAGAGTTCTCCGACATTGTGACGGCGTTCCGGCGATGGTGATGGAGCTATTCCGGCAGGGCTTCGCCTAAGTACTGCAGAAATCCGATCTAGAGGAGAAACTATGCACTAGAGGAACGGGAAGCACATGGCTGAAAATCTTGTGCCAAAACCCTAAAACCATCTAGTATATATAGGTGGAGAGGAGGAGGAGGCTTGTCTCCCAAGGATCCAGCTCTTGGGTCGGCCGAACCAGGAGGGAGGAGTCCTCCTCCTCCACTCTTAGTAGGATTAGGACTCCTTCCTTATCTTAGCCCTTTTGCCTTTTTCCACCTTTTTTCTTTTGGGCTTTTCTTCCCAGCCGCATGGGCCTTGTGTGGGACTTCCACCAGACCACAAAGGGATGGTATTCATCCTCCCACAGCCCATGTAGCCTCTTGGGTCGAAATACCCCTCCCGATGGTCTCCCGGTACACTACCGACACTCACGGTACACTACCGATAAGCCCGAAACTTTTCTGGCGACCAAAATAGGACTTCCTATATATAAATCTTTACCTCCTGACCATTACGGAGCTCCTCGTGACATCCGGGATCTCATCCGGGACTCCAAACAACCTTTGGTCACCACCATCCATAAGTCTATACTACCAAAACGTCACCAAACCTTAAGTGTGCAGACTTTGCGGGTACGAGAACTATGTAGACATGACCGAGACACCTCTACGGTCAATAACCAATAGCGGGACCTGGATGCCCTTATTGGTTCCTACATATTCTACGGAGATCTTTATCGGTCAAACCTCTATGTCAAGGATTCAGTTAACCCGTATGATGTTCCTTTTATTCTTCGGTATGTTACTTGCCCGAGATTCGATCATCGGTATCTCCATACCTAGTTCAACCATGTTACCGTCAAGTCTCTTTACTCGTTCTGTAATACAAGATCCCATGACTAACACTTAGTCACATTGCTTGCAAGGCTTGTTGTGATGTTGTAATACCGAGTGGGCCCTGAGATACCTCTCCGTCACATGGAGTAACAAATCCCAGTCTTGATCCATGCCAACCCAACAGACACCCTCGGAGATACCTGTAGAGTACCTTTATAGTCACCCAGTTACGTTGCGACGTTTGATACACATAAGGCACTCCTCTGGTGTCAGTGAGTTGCATGATCTCATGGTCATAGGAACAGATACTTGACATGCAGAAAACAATAGCAATAAACTGACACGATCATATGCTACATTTGTAGTTTGGGTCTTGTCCATCCCATCATTCTCCTAATGATGTGATCCTGTTATCAAATGACATCTCATGTCAATGGCTAGGAAACCTTAGCCATCTTTGATCAACGAGCTAGTCTATTAGAGGCATACTAGGGACATGGTTTTGTCTATGTATCCACACATGCATCTAAGTCTCCGATCAATACAATTATAGCATGGATAATAAATGATTATCATGAACAAGGAAATATGATAATAACTAATTTATTATTGCCTATAGGGCAAATTTCCAACAGTGGCATCCCAACATCTTGAGGCCGTTGTAGCCATGGTGGACGGCTGCCATGAACTTGGCGAGGCCAAGGTACCCACGGATGGCGTTGTATGGGAGGCCGATGTGGGCCACGTCAAAGTCGATGAGCTTGGTGTGGTAGTTCTCGCACTTGCCGAAGGTGACCGGGAGGCGCACCTGCCCTAGCGGTGTGGTGGAACTATCGGTCACCGCTGAGAAGGGCCTAGTAGCATGAGCTAGTCGTAGGGAACCTGGAGCGTCTCGAATGTCTCGACGGAGAGGACATTGAGTCATGCACCACTGTCGATTAGGGTCTTGGTGATGAGGACATTGCTGATGACGGGTGTGCAAAGAAAAGGGAGAGCGCTCGCTGTAGCTAAGCACTTGAGCTGGTCCTTGGAGTCGAAGGTGATGGCCCACTTTGACCACTTGAGCGGACGGGTGGCCTCAAGCTTTGGGAGGGTGGCGTTCACCTCGCGAGAGAACTTCTTGAAGATGCGGTTGGAGGCTGGGGCCTAAGCGTTGCCCAGGATGCAGGCGACCGCACGAGGCTCCTGGAATCCCCCAGCCCCATCATCCCTCCAGACGTTGTCGTTCCTCCTTAGTGGCGGCGGCGGCGGAGGAAGGCCGGTTCTGTCCCAAGGACAGGCCTCCCGAGGTTGATCACGCCAGGGTCCATCACGTGGCTCGTCACGCCAGCAATCTTCGCAAGGCCGGTCACGCCAGCGGTCCTCACGGGGCTGGTCACACCAGCCCTACCGTGAGTCGCGGTTGTCCCAACGGCATCCGTTGTGGCCTCCTCCATGGCTGTAGCCACTGTTGGAAATATGCCCTAGAGGCAATAATAAATTAGTTATTATCATATTTCCTTGTTCATGATAATCGTTTATTATCCATGCTATAATTGTATTGATCGGAGACTTAAATGCATGTGTGGATACATAGACAAAACCATGTCCCTAGTATGCCTCTAGTAGACTAGCTCGTTGATCAAAAGATGGTTAAGGTTTCCTAGCCATGGACATGAGATGTCATTTGATAACGGGATCACATCATTAGGAGAATGATGTGATGGACAAGACCCAAACTACAAACATAGCATATGATCGTGTCAGTTTATTGCTACTGTTTTCTGCATGTCAAGTATATGTTCCTATGACCATGAGATCATGCAACTCACGGATATCGGAGGAGTGCCTTGTGTGTATCAAACATCGCAACATAACTGGGTGACTATAAAGGTGCTCTACAGGTATCTCCGATGGTGTCTGTTGAGTTGGCATGGATCGAGACTGGGATTTGTTACTCCGTGTGACGGAGAGGTATCTCAGGGCCCACTCGGTAATACAACATCACAACAAGCCTTGCAAGCAATGTGGCTAAGTGTTAGTCACGAGATCTTGTATTACGAAACAAGTAAAGAGACTTGCCGGTAACGAGATTGAACTAGGTATGGAGATACCGACGATCGAATCTCGGGCAAGTAACATGCCGAAGAACAAAGGGAACGTTATACGGGATTGACTGAATCCTTGACATAGAGGTTCGACCGATAAAGATCTTCGTAGAATATGTAGGAACCAATGTGGACGTCTAGGTCCCGCCATTGGTTATTGACCGTAGAGGTGTCTCGGTCATGTCTACATAGTTCTCGAACCCGCAGGGTCTGCACACTTAAGGTTCGGTGACGTTTCGGTAGTGTAGAGTTATGTATGGTGGTGACCGAAGGTTGTTCGGAGTCCCGGATGAGATCCTGGACGTCACGAGGAGCTCCGGAATGGTCCGGAGGTAAAAATTGATATATAGGAAGGTGGTGTTTGGACTCCGGAAAGATTTCGGGCACTTTCGGTAGTGTACCGGGAGTGACGAATGGGTCCCGGGGATCCACCAGTGGGGCCCACCCACCCCATGGGCCAAAGTGGCGACCCATCAGCCCCTAGTGGGATGGTGGGGTCAGCCAAGGTGGCCTGGGCGCAGGGAGAGAGGCCCAAACCGAATTGGGGTGGAGTCCTCCCCAAGTTCCACCTCTCGTGTGAGAGGTGGACTCTCAGGTGGAGGAGGACTCTTCCTCCACTTGGTTCGGCCGAGCCAGCAGGCCTTGGAGGCCAAGGCTGTGCCCTCCTCTCCCTCCCTCCTATATATACTGGTGGAATAGAGGGTTTTTGCATAGAAATTACGGCCACGTGCTACCCGTTCCACCTGTGCTCCTCTAGATCGGTTTTCTGCAGTGCTTAGGCAAAGCCCTGCTGGAATTGCTACACCACCATCAACGGAGCGCCATCACGCTACCGGTGAACTCTCTCTCCACTCCACCTCCTCTTGCTGGATCAAGACGGCGGAGATCGTCATCAAGCTGCACGTGTGCTGAACGCGGAGGTGTCGTCCGTTCGGCGCTAGATCGGAAGGACCGTGATCGAGATCACGAGACAGCTCGTGATAAGATCGCGGAACAGATCGTGATGAGTTCGCGGGACAGATCGTGATCAAGATCGTGAGACGGATCGTGACAAGATCGCGGGACGGATCGTGATGAGTTCACGGGATGGATCGTGATTGGATCGCGGGACGGATCGTGATGAGATCGCTGGACGCTCGGCGATTTGGATCGCGAAGATGTTCGACTACACCAACCGCGTTTCTTAACGCTTCCCGCTTAGCGATCTACAAGGGTACGTAGATCCACTCTCCCTCTCGTAGATGCTCATCACCATGGATAGGTTTGCCTGTGCGTAGGAAAAATTTTGTTTCCCATGCGACGTTCCCCAACAGCCACGGCCTCCGCGCTTCGGGCGGCGACCGAGGCGTTTGTCGCGGAGCTCCGTGAGCTCTTGGCAATCACTGGTGTTGTGGGTGTCGGCGTAGTGGAAAATGCAGTATGGGAGGTTGCTCTTGGGAGGTTCTTCCTGGTCTTGTCCACACTTCGTCTCGGGCTCTGCTGCCAACACGGTGGTGTTATTGCACTTCATCTCCTTGGATTTGGCCTTCTTGTCCTCGGGGTCTGCCTTCGGAAGCTCGCGAACGGATAGGCGGTCTGCCTCGGCCTTCACACACTTGCTCGCCAGGTTGAACATCTCCAGAGCTGAGCATAGGTCGTCGTGGATGGCGAGCTCCTCTCTCATCCTGAGGTCCCTGACGTTGTCGGTGAACGCCAAGATGATGGCTTCATCCGACGCCTTTGGAATCTTGAGGCGGACGCTTGTGAAGCGTTGCATGTACTTGTGCAAGGTCTCTCCTTCCTGTTGCTTCACGCGCCGCAGGTCGTTCACTGTCGGAGGACGGTCTCAGGTGCCTTGGAAATTGGCGGCGAAGTGCTCGCGAAGCCCCTCCCAAGAGGAGATCGACTCCTTTGGGAGGTTGAGGAGCCAGGAGTGTGTGCCATCCTTCAGAGACATAAGGAACCAATTCACCATCACCTTGTCGCCGCCACCTGCCGCCTCGATGTTCAACGAGTAGAGCTGAAGGAACTTTGTGGGGTCGCCGGTGTCATCGTAGCGCGGAGGTAGGTCTGGCTTGAACTTGTTGGGCCAGACGACACGAAGCAGCTCCGAGGTGAAGGCGCGGTAGGCCGAGTTGCTCTCCGACATAGCATGGACTGGGGGAGCCTGGTCTTGATGCCCGTCAGCCGCCACCTCCAGCGGTGCGCGGCCCTGGCACTGCCGTTGCGGTGTGCGGAGCGCGCGTGCGTCACCTTGCGGCCGAGGCACCACCTGGCAGCTCGCCTCCTCTCGCGCGTGTGCTAGTGTTGTGAGTGGCGGGTCGCGGGGGCGCGCTTCGTGCCTAGGCTCGAGGTTGGCGCTTTGTAGGGATGGAGCAGGTGGTGCACCGCGGGCCGTGCCGGTCGCTTGAAAGGGTTGGGGCCGAAGCGAGTTGGAGGGCGTTGGGGCCTCGTGGGCCGCATCGATGAGCTCAGTGATACAGCCTAGCCAGTCTATGTAGCAGTCATTGGTGGGGTGGTAAGGCCGCAGCTCGCGCGCCATGAGCAGCGTGGTTGGTGGGTTCGCCGGTCCATGGCGGGAATGGGAGGACGACGCCGTGGCAGGGACAAGGGATGAAGTGGCGGTGTAGTCGTCGCGCTGCACAGAAAGCGGCAGCGATGAGTCATGCTGCTCTTGTGTAGCCGGGCTGGTGGCAACATTGGCTGCCGGGGAGATGGAATGACGTGGGGCACCGCATCCCACAGGCGCCACCTGGGCGATGCGAGCGGCCCTACGCTCGGCACGAACTCGGCGGGCATCAGCCATGGGAGCTACGGAGCGGAGACTGTTGGAAATATGCCCTAGAGGCAATAAATAAAGTGTTTATTATTATATTTCCTTGTTCATGATAATCGTTTATTATCCATGCTATAATTGTATTAATTGGAAACACATTACATGTGTGGGTAAATAGACAACACTTTGTCCCTAGTATGCCTCTAGTGAACTAGCTCGTTCATCAAAGATGGTCAAGGTTTCCTAGCCATTGACATGTGATGTCATTTGATAACGGGATCACATCATTAGGAGAATGATGTGATGGACAAGACCCAAACTACAAACGTAGCATATGATCGTGTCAGTTTATTGCTATTGTTTTCTGCATGTCAAGTATGTGTTCCTATGACCATGAGATCATGCAACTCATGAACATCGGAGGAGTGTCTTGTGTGTATAAAACATCGCAATGTAACTGGGTGACTATAAAGGTACTCTACAGGTATCTCTGAGGGTGTCTATTGAATTGGCATGGATCAAGACTGGGATTTGTTACTCCGTGTGACGGAGAGGTATCTCAGGGCCCACTCGGTAATCCAACATCACAATGAGCCTTGCAAGCAATGTGTCTAATTGTTAGTCATGGGATCTTGTATTACGGAATGAGTAAAGATACTTGCCAGTAACGAGATTGAACTAGGTATGAAGATATCGACGATCGAATCTCGGGCAAGTAACATACCGAAGAACAAAGGGAACATCATACGGGATTAACTGAATCCTTGACATAGAGGTTCGACCGATAAAGATCTTCGTAGAATATGTAGGAACAAATAAGGGCATCCAGGTCCCGCTATTGGTTATTGACCGTAGAGGTGTCTCGGTCATGTCTACATAGTTCTCGAACCAGCAGGGTCTGCACACTTAAGGTTTGGTGATGTTTCGATAGTATAGAGTTATGGATGGTGGTGACCGAAGGTTGTTCAGAGTCCCGGATGAGATCCCAGATGTCACAAGGAGCTCCGGAATGGTCCGGAGGTAAAGATTCATATATAGGAAGTCCTATTTTGGTCGCCGGAAAGGTTTCGGGCTCATCGGTAGTGTACTGGGAGTGCCGGTAGTGTACCGGGAGACCATCGGGAGGGGTATTTCTACCCAAGAGGCTCCATGGGCTGTGGGAGAGTGTTTACCATCCCTTAGTGGTCTGGTGGAAGTCCCACACAAGGCCCATGCGGTTTGGGAAAAAAGGCCCAAAGAGAAAAAGTGGAAAAGGGCAAAAATAGGGTGAATCCTAGTCCTACTAGGTTTGGAGGTGGAGTCCACCTCCTCCACATGGTTCGGCCGACTCCTTGGAGGCTTGGCCCTTGTTCCAAGCCTCCTCCTCTCTTCCTCTTATATATACTAGAGGTTTAAGGGCTTTTGCACAGAATTTTCAGCCACGTGTTGCCCGTTCCTCCAATGCATAGTTTCTCCTCTAGATCGGTTTTCTGCACCGCTTAGGCGAAGCCCTGCCGGAATAGCTCCACCACCATCGCCGGAGCACCGTCACGCTGCCGGAGAACTCTTCTTCCTCTCCACTCCTTCTTGCTAGATCAATACGGCGGAGATCATCATCAAGTTGTAAGTGTGTTGAACGCGGAGGTGTCGTCCGTTCGGCGCTAGATCGGAAGGATCGTGATCAAGTTCGTGGGACGGATCATGATCAAGTTCATGGGACGGATCATGGTTGGATCGCGGGACGGATCATGATTGGATCGTGGGACAGATCGTGATTGGATCATGGGACGCATGGCGATTTGGATCGCGAAGACGTTCGACTACACCAACCGCGTTTCTTAACGCTTCCCGCTTATCGATCTACAAGGGTACGTAGATCCACTATCCCTCTCGTAGATGCTCATCAGCATGGATAGATCTGCGTGTGCGTAGGAAAACAATTGTTTCCCATGCAACGTTCCCCATCAGTGGCATCATGAGCTAGGTCTATGTGTAGATGAGATCTCGAGTAGAACACAAAAGGTTTGTGGGCGTTGATGCTTAGATTGCTTCCTCCCTTGGTCGGATTTTGGTTCAGCGGTATTGTGAGATGAAGCGGCTTGGACCAACATTACTCGTACGCTTACGAGATACCGGTTCCCTCGATCGCAACTTGTTGCATAGATGGCTTGCGGGTGCCAGTTTCTCTCACTTTAGTTGGATCGGATTCGACAAAGGCGGTCCTTGAGAAGGTTGAAAAGTAACTAGTGTATCACCGTTGTGGTTTTTTGCGTAGATGAGAATTGTTCTTGCTAGATACCCGTAGCATCCACGTAAAACATGCAACAACAATTAGAGGACATCTAACTTGTTTTTGCAGGGTATGTTGTGATGTGATATGGCCAATTACATGATGTGATATATGTGATGTATGAGATGATCATGTGATGTATAGATTATCAAGACTTGCATGTAGATGAGTACGGCAACCGGCAGGAGCCATAGGGTTGTCTTTAATTATTGTATGACCTGCATGTCAATCATTAAGCGCTATGTAATGCTTTACTTTATCGCTAAACGGTAGCAATAGTAGTAGAAGCATGTTGGGCGCGACAACCTCGATGGCGACACGTTGATGGAGATCAAGATGATGGAGATCATGGTGTCTTGCCGGTGACGATGGAGATCATGCCGGTGCTTTCAACATGGAGATCAAAAGCACAAGTTCATGGCCATATCATGTCACTTATGATTTGCATGTGATGTTAATCCTTTTATGCACCTTGTTTTGCTTAGGACGATGGTAGCATTATAAGGTGATCCCTCACTTAATTTCAAGATAAATTGTGTTCTCCCCGAGTGTGCACCGTTGCGAAAGTTCGTCGTGTTGAGACACCACGTGATGATCGGGTGTGGTAGACTCTACGTTCACATACAACGGGTGCAAGCCAGTGTTGCACATGCAGAACACTCGGGTTAAACTTGACGAGCCTAGCATGTACAGACATGGCCTCGGAACACAAGAGACCGAAAGGTCGAACATGAGTCATATAATAGATATGATCAACATAATGATGTTCACCATTGAAGCCACCTCAACTCACATGATCGGACTTGAGTTGGTGGATTTGGATCATGTGACACTCAGATGACTTGAGGGATGTCGATTTAAGTGGGAGCTTTAGTAATTTGATTAACTAAACTCATTATCTTGAACAATAGTCTAACTAAACTTTGCATATTTATGTTGTAGATCAATGGCTCGCGCAGTAGCACCCCTGAATTTTAATGCATTCCTAGAGAAAGCTAAGTTCAAAGATGATGGAATTAACTTTGTTGAATGGGCCCGTAATCTGAGGATCATCCTCACGGCTTCCCAGAAATCATATGTCCTTGATGCACCGCTTGGTGACCAACCAGAAGACATGACCTCTGAAGACGTTAAGAACGCTTGGGAGGCACGTACTGGAGATTACTCAATAGTTCAGTGTGCAATATTGTATGGCTTAGAACCGGGACTTCAAAGATATTTTGAACGTCATGGAGCATATGAGATGTTCCAGGAGTTGAAGTTTATCTTTCAGAAGAATGCTCGGATCAAGAGGTATGAAACCTCTGATAAGTTCTATGCTTGCAAGATGGAGGAGAATGGGTCTATCAGTGAACATATACTCAGAATGTCTGGGTATTCAACTCGTCTAGCAGAGTTGGGAATTGCCCTTCCCCCAGAGGCGATCACTGACAGAGTTCTTCAATCACTGCCACCTAGTTACAAGAGCTTTGTGATGAACTATAACATGCACGGGATGAACAAGTCAATCGCCGAGCTGTTTGCGATGCTAAAAGTCACTGAGTGTAAAATCCAGAAAGAACATCAAGTGTTGATGGTCAATAAAACCACTAGTTTCAAGAAAAATGGCAAGGTCAAGGTCAAGGGCAAGAAGGGTAAAACCAAGAAGGATGGCAAAGCAGTTGCTACTCCTGTAAAGAAGCCCAAGCATGGACCCAAGCCAGAAACTGAGTGCTTTCATTGCAAGGGAACTGGTCACTGGAAGCGGAACTGCCCTAAGTACCTGGCTGACAAGAAGGCGGCCAACGACAAACAAGGTATATATGATATACATGTTATTGATGTGTACCTTACTAGCTCTCGTAGTAGTACCTGGGTATTTGATACCGGTTCGGTTGCTCACATTTGCAACTCAAAGCAGGAACTACGGAATAAACAAAGGCTAGCAAAGGAAGAAGTGACGATGCGCGTGGGAAATGGTTCCAAGGTTGATGTGATCGCCGCCGGCGCGCTCTCTCTTCGATTACCATCGGGATTAGTGATGCACCTGAATAATTGTTATTAAGTGCCTGCGTTAAGCATGAACATTATATCAGGATCTTGTTTATTGCGAGACGGTTACTCATTTAAATCAGAGAATAAAGGTTGTTCTATTTATATGAGTAATATCTTTTACGGTCATGCACCCAATGTTAGGGGTTTATTCATATTGAATCTTGATAGTGATGACACACATGTTCATAACATTGATGCCAAAAGATGTAGAGTTGATAATGATAGTACCACTTTCTTGTGGCACTGCCGTTTAGGTCATATTGGTGTAAAACGCATGAGGAAGCTCCATGCTGATGGACTTTTGGAGTCACTTGATTTTGAATCACTTGACACGTGTGAACCATGCCTCATGGGCAAGATGACTAAAACGCCGTTCTCTGGAACAATGGAACGGGCGAGTGACTTATTGGAAATCATACATACTGGTATGTGTGGTCCAATGAATGTTACAGCGCGTGGTGGATATCGTTATTTTCTCACCTTCACTGATGACTTAAGTAGATATGGGTATATTTACTTGATGAAACACAAGTCTGAAACGTTTGAAAAGTTCAAACAATTTCAGAGTGAAGTTGAGAATCATCGTAACAAGAAGGTTAAATTCCTGCGATCTGATCGAGCAGGTGAATATCTGAGTTATGAGTTTGGCAGTCACTTAAGACAGTGTGGAATTGTTTCACAGTTGACACCGCCCAGAACACCATAGCGTAATGGTGTGTCCGAACATCGTAATCGAACCTTATTAGATATGGTGTGTTCTATGATGTCTATTGCTGATTTGCCACTATCGTTTTGGGGTTATGCATTAGAGACAGCTGCATTCACTTTAAATAGGGCACCATCGAAATCCGTTGAGATGACGCCATATGAACTGTGGTTTGGCAAGAGGCCAAAGTTGTCGTTTCTTAAAGTTTGGGGATGTGATGCTTATGTCAAAAAGCTTCAGCCTGAAAAGCTGGAACCCAAAGCGGAAAAATGCGTCTTCATAGGATACCCGAAAGAGATAGTCGGGTATACCTTCTATCTCAGATCCGAAGGCAAAGTGTTTGTCACTAAGAATGGAACATTTCTTGAGAAAGAGTTTCTCTCGAAAGAATTGAGTGGGAGGAAAATAGAGCTTGATGAGGTTATTGAACCTTTACTTCAACCAAAAAGTAGCGCAGCGCAGAAAGATGTTTCTGTGGAACCTACGACGGTAGAAGAGGAAGTTAATGATGATGATCATGAAGCTTTGGATCAAGCTACTATTGAACCTCGTAGGTTGACAAGGCCGCGTACTACTCCTGAGTGGTATGGCAACCCTGTCTTGGAGGTCATGTTGTTGGACAACAATGAACCTACGAGCTATGGAGGAGCAGTGATGGGCCCGGATTCCGAGAAATGGTTAGAGGCCATGAAATCCGAGATGGGATCCATGTATGAAAACAAAGTATGGACTTTGGAAG
This sequence comes from Hordeum marinum, assembly GCA_022496015.1. Taxonomy (NCBI): domain Eukaryota; kingdom Viridiplantae; phylum Streptophyta; class Magnoliopsida; order Poales; family Poaceae; genus Hordeum; species Hordeum marinum. The sequence continues at coordinate 209,051,855 of CM039672.1, read as the reverse complement.
TATTACCTGAAGGGCGAAAGGCCATTCAGAACAAATGGATCTTTAAGAAGAAGACAGACGCGGACGGTAATGTCACCGTCTATAAAGCTCGACTTGTGGCAAAGGGTTTTTCACAAGTTCAAGGAGTTGACTACGATGAGACCTTCTCACCCGTAGCGATGCTTAAGTCTGTCAGAATCATGTTGGCAATAGCTACTTATTTTGACTATGAAATTTGGCAGATGGATGTCAAAACAGCGTTCCTCAACGGTTTCCTTGAGGAAGAGTTGTATATGATGCAACTAGAAGGTTTTGTCGATCCAAAGAATGCTGACAAAGTTTGCAAACTCCAGCGATCCATTTATGGGCTGGTGCAAGCATCTCGGAGTTGGAATAAGCCTTTTGATGAGGTGATCAAAGCGTTTGAGTTTATACAAGTTTATGGAGAAGCTTGTATTTACAAGAAAGTGAGCGGGACCACTATAGCGTTTCTAATATTATATGTGGATGACATATTGCTGATTGGAAACAATATAGAAATGCTGGAAAGCGTGAAGGAATATTTGAACAAGAGTTTTTCAATGAAGGACCTAGGAGAAGCTGCTTTCATATTAGGCATTAAGATCTATAGAGATAGATCGAGACGCTTAATAGCACTTTCACATAGCACACACCTTGATAAAGTTTTGAAGAAGTTCAAAATGGATCAGTCCAAGAAGGGGTTCTTGCCTGTGTTACAAGGTGTGAAGTTGAGTAAGACTCAATGCCTAGTGACTGTAGAAGATAGAGAAAAGATGAGTGTCATCCCCTATGCTTCAGCCATAGGCTCTATCATGTATGCAATGTTGTGAACAAGACCGGATGTCAGCCTTGCCATAAGTATGGCCGGAAGGTTTCAAAGTGATCCTGGAATGGAACACTGGGCAGCGGTCAAGAATATCCTTAAGTACTTGAAAAGTACTAAGGAAATGTTTCTCGTTTATGGAGGTGATGAAGAGCTCGTCGTAAAGGGTTACATCGATGAAAGCTTTGACACTGATCCGGATGACTCTAAGTCACAAACCGGATATGTATTTATTCTTAACGGGGGAGCGGTAAGCTGGTGCAGTTCCAAGCAAAGCGTGGTAGCCGATTCTACATGTGAAGCGGAGTACATCGCAGCCTCGGAGGCGGCGAAGGAAGGTGTCTGGATGAAGCAGTTCATGACAGATCTTGGAGTAGTGCCCAGTGCACTGAATCCAATGAACCTGTTCTGTGACAACACTGGTGCCATTCCTCTGGCCAAGGAACCAAGGTTTCACAACAGGACCAGACACATAAAAGCAATGCTTCAACTCCATCCGCGATTACATCGAGGAGAAGGACATAAGTATTTGCAAAGTGCACACGGATTTGAATGTTGCAGACCCGTTGACTAAACCTCTTCCAAGGGCTAAACATGATCAACACCAGAACTGCATGGGTGTTCGATTCATTACAATGTAAATCACATAGTGATGTGAGCTAGATTATTGAGTCTAGTGCAAGTGGGAGACTGTTGGAAATATGCCCTATAGGCAATAAATAAAGTGTTTATTATTATATTTCCTTGTTCATGATAATCGTTTATTATCCATGCTATAATTGTATTAATTGGAAACACATTACATGTGTGGGTAAATAGACAACACTTTGTCCCTAGTATGCCTCTAGTGAACTAGCTCGTTCATCAAAGATGGTCAAGGTTTCCTAGCCATTGACATGTGATGTCATTTGATAACGGGATCACATCATTAGGATAATGATGTGATGGACAAGACCCAAACTACAAACGTAGCATATGATCGTGTCAGTTTATTGCTACTGTTTTCTGCATGACAAGTATGTGTTCTTATGACCATGAGATCATGCAACTCACGAACATCGGAGGAGTGCCTTTTGTGTATCAAACGTCGCAACGTAATTGGGTTACTATAAAGGTGCTCTACAGGTATCTCCGAGGGTGTCTATTGAGTTGGCATGGATCAAGACTCCGATTTGTTACTCTGTGTGCCGGAGAGGTATCTCAGGGCCCACTCGGTAATACAACATCACAATGAGCCTTGCAAGCAATGTGTCTAAGTGTTAGTCACGGGATCTTGTATTACGGAACGAGTAAAGAGACTTGCCAGTAACGATATTGAACTAGGTATGAAGATACCGATGATCGAATCTCGGGCAAGTAACATACCGAAGAACAAAGGGAACATCATACGGGATTAACTGAATCCTTGACATAGAGGTTCGATTGATAAAGATCTTTGTAGAATATCTAGGAACCAATATGGTCATCCAGGTCCCGCTATTGGTTATTGACCATAGAGGTGTCTCGGTCATGTCTACATAGTTCTCGAACCCGCAGAGTCTGCACACTTAAGGTTTGGTGACGTTTCGGTAGTATAGAGTTATGGATGGTGGTGACCGAAGATTGTTCGGAGTCCTGGATGAGATCTCGGACGTCACTAGGATCTCCGAAATGGTCCGGAGGTAAAGATTCATATAAAGGAAGTCCTGTTTTGGTCGCCGGAAAAGTTTCGAGCTCATCGGTAGTGTACCGGGAGTGCCGGGAGTGTACCGGGAGACCATCGGGAGGGGTATTTCGACCCAAGAGGCTCCATGGGCTGTCGGAGAGTGTTTACCATCCCTTAGTGGGCTGGTAGAAGTCCCACACGAGTCCCATGCGATTTGGGAAAAAAGGCCCAAAGAGAAAAAGGCAAAAAGGCAAAAATAGGGTGAATCCTAGTCCTACTAGGATTGGAGGTGGAGTCCACCTCCTCCACCTGGTTCGGCCGACTCCTTGGAGGCTTGGCCCTTGTGCCAAGACTCCTCCTCTCTTCCTCTTATATATACTGGAGGTTTTAGGGTTTTTGCATAGAATTTTTAGCCACGTGTTGCCCGTTCCTCCAGTGCATAGTTTCTCCTCTAGATCGGTTTTCTGCACCGCTTGGGCGAAGCCCTGCCAGAATAGCTCCACCACCATCGCCGGAGTGCCGTCACGCTTCCGGAGAACTCTTCTTCCTCTACGTTCCTTCTTGCTAGATCAAGACGGCGGAGATCGTCATCAAGCTGTATGTGTGCTGAACGCGTAGGTGTCGTCCGTTCGGTGCTAGATCGGAAGGATTGTGATCAAGTTCGTGGGACGGATCGTGATTGGATCGCGGGATGGATCGTGATTGGATCGCGGGACGGATCGTGATTAGATCACGGGACGCACGGCGATTTGGATCGCGAAGACGTTCGACTACACCAACCGCGTTTCTTAACGCTTCCCGCTTAGCGATCTACAAGGGTACGTAGATCCACTCTCCCTCTCGTAGATGCTCATCACCATGGATAGATCTGCGTGTGCGTAGGAAATTTTTTGTTTCTCATGCAACGTTCCCCATCAGAGACGGGGTTGAATTGGAGAAGATTTTGACACGCCACTACGTGGCACGCCAAATGTCGGATTCAGGGCACCACCAAACCCTCAAGTTCAAACACCGGGGCATGCACGAGGATCTAAACTGGCTCAAAATCTCAAGCTTGTCACCCTATGGCCTAGCTACGACGAGTCTGTCATGATGTGTACCGCACCTATTCCTTAGCTATATAGTATGCCATGATGTGTAGCGCACCTGGTGTGTGCCTTGCCATGAGTCTGTCAAGGGGTACAAGAATGATCCACGAGTGGATCACTGGACAGCGGTCAAAATTATCCTTAGTAACTAGAGGACTAAGGAAATGTTTCTCGATTATGGAGGTGATAAAGAGTTCATCGTAAAGGGATACGTTGATGCACGGTTTGACACCAATCCGGATGACCCCGAGTAGCAATCTGGATACGTATAGTGCAGTAGACATCAGGAATAGCTCCAAGTGGAGCGTGGTAGCAGCATCTACAATATGACATAGAGATTTCCAAAGTACACACGAATCTGAATGTTGTAAACCCGTTGACTAAAACCTCTCTCACAAGCAAAACATGATCAAACCCCAGAACTCATTGGGTGTAAATCACATGGTGATGTGAACTAGATTATTGACTCTAGTGCAAGTGGGAGACTGTTGGAAATATGCCCTATAGGCAATAATAAATTAGTTATTATCATATTTCCTTGTTCATGATAGTGATTTATTATCCATGCTATAATTGTATTGATTGGAAACGTGGATACATGTGTGGATACATAGACAAAAAGTGTCCCTAGTAAGTCTCTACTAAACTAGCTCGTTGATCAAAGATGGTTAAGGTTTCCTAGCCATAGACATGTGTTTTCATTTGATAATGGTATCACATCATTAGGAGAATGATGTGATGGACAAGACCCAAACTATAAACGTAGCATATGATCGTGTCGGTTTATTGCTATTGTTTTCTGCATGTCAAGTATTTGTTCCTATGACCATGAGATCATGTAACTCACTGACACCGGAGGGGTACCTTGTGTGTATCAAACATCACAACGTAACTGGGTGACTATAAAGGTGCTCAACAGGTATCTCCGAGGGTGTCTGTTGGGTTGGCATGGAGAAAGGGTGGGATTTGTTACTCCGTGTGACGAAGAGGTATCTCAGGGCCCACTCGGTAATACAACATCATAAAAAGCCTTGCAAGCAAAGTGACTAAAGAGTTAGCCACGGGATCTTGCATTACGGAACGAGTAAAGAAACTTGCCAGTAACGAGATTGAACTAGGTATAGAGATACCGACGATCGAATCTCGGGCAAGTAACATACCGAAGAACAAAGGGAACTGTATACGGGGTTAACTGAATCTTTCACATAGAGGTTCAACTGATAAAGATCTTCATAGAATATGTAGGAACCAATATGGGCATCCAGGTCCCGCTATTGGTTATTAACCGTAGAGGTGTCTCGGTCATGTCTACATAGTTCTCGAACCCGTAGGGTCTGCACACTTAACGTTCGGTGACGTTTTGGTAGTATTAATTTATGTATGTTGGTGACCAAAGGTTGTCCAGAGTCCCAGATGAGATCCCATACGTCACGAAGAGATCCGAAATGGTCTGGAGGTAAAGATTGATATATAGAAAAGTGGTGTTTGGGATCCGAAAAAGTTTCGGGCACTTCCGGTAGTGTACCGGGAGTTACGAATTGGTTCTGGGGGTCCACCAAGTGGGGACCAACCATCCTAGGGGCCGCATAGTACTAGGAGGTGGCGCACCAGCCCCTGGTGGGCTAGACAGCCAGCCCGTAGAGGCCCTTGTGCAAGGAGGTGGGAGAGGGCCATGTGGGAAGGAGTCCTACTAGGACTCCACCTCCCTTGTGGGAGGTGGACTTATCCCCTCCTTGCGCCAAGACCCTAGGGGAAACCCTAGGGCTCCTCCCACCTACCCCCTCTCCTCCTATATATATTGGAGGGTTTTAAGGGCAGCCACCACCTGAAAAGCCACGTGTTGCCCTCCTCCCTCTAGATCGTCTCTCTCCTCTAGATCTGTTTGGTATAGCTTAGCGAAGCTCTGCCAGATCAACTCCACCACCGCCGCCACCACACCGTTGTGCTACCGGAGAACTCATCTACCTCTCCATCGTCGCTTGTTGGATCAAGGAGGCGGAGATCATCATCGAGCTGTAGGTGTGCTGAACGCGGAGGTGTCGTTCGTTCGGTGCTAGATCGGAATTACCGTGATTGGATCGCGGGGCGGATAATGATTGGATCGCGGGATAGATCATGATTGGATCGCAGGACGGATTGCGATTTGGATCGCGAAGACGTTCGACTACATCAACCGCGTTTATTAACGCTTCCCGCTTAGCGATCTACAAGGGTATGTAGATCCACTCTCCCTCTCGTAGATGCTCATCACCATAGATAGATCTTGTGTGTGTGTAGGAAAATTTTTGTTTCCCAAGCAACGTTCCCCAACACCATCTTTGTAGCATGTTCTTGGATGTTTCTGTGCATAGGAAATTTATATTTCATACGATGCACCTACGATAGAACCCAACAGCTCTAACAATCTCTTTTGTTGACGGGACTTTGTAATGGGGAAGCTCTGCCATTGAGAGGGCATTCGGAGGTCTCCAGGATCATTCGGGTATTGTTTGTGGAGCGGAGACACTTTGACAGCTCGGGACGTGATGCGTGATCTTGCACAATGTGATTGCCAGGGATGAGGGTGAGGGGCAGCCCGCACACACGATTTGAGAAGCCTGGTGTTGAAGTCCGCCTTTCAGAACAAGAGGGGAGATAATATTGCTAACTTTCTATAGATGCATCGACAACTACGAGATCAACAGGTGTGTATGCAACTTCGTAATGATCTTGTGGAGCATATGTGGATCCAAGTTGTAAGTCAGTAAACTTTGTCTTTAATGTCTAAATTATGTAGTATGAACAATTTTTAGGATTACGGTATGTTTTGATTATGTATTCTTAAGTACGAATAATTTGTATTTGTGTGCACTAAAAAGTGTTTGGCCGCGATCGACATGCATATTGAAAGTAGGGATTGTGGTTGCAAATGCGGTCTTTTAAAGACCAATACGTGGATAGTATGCGGACGTATATGGTTTGATTAAGCCAACTCCAACGCACGACCCCAAACGGATGTCTGTTTTATCCGGATTTGGTCCAATTGGGTAGGCAACGGGGCGGCGGTCGACCGTTTTTCGGTTTGCACTGGTCGTGCATCCAACGGGGCGAACGCATCTGGTCCTCCACGGACGTATGGTGGTCGTATGCATACACAATGTTGAGGATATCGCTTGTCGTTAGTGTCTCGGTCAGCTGTGGATTAGATATTAATTAAATCGTCTCATTAATCGATTTTATCGGTAGACTATTAATTGGCTATTTTTTGGCAAATCCTGGGTTCCCAACACTAAAATATGATATATTCAACACTAAAACAATATTGAAAAGAAGTGTTACCTTTACTTCGAACCTTTGAATCCTTGTATAATGACAAACAAAATAGGAAAGTAGTACATATTTTGTAAACAAGGTCCACAAAACACAAATAAACATAGCTTTTGCAAACATAGTGCTATGAATAGGCCCGATTTATGAGTAGATTCCCGATAAATCGCGTGTGAGAGCGATAAATCATCTCAAATGATAAATGGTGAAGATAAGGAATAACCTTATTGATCACCCCACCCCACCCTCCCAAGTAACGATAAATCATTGAATCGGATGATTTTTTGAACAGTGTGCATACATGAAAATAGGTTTTCCTCACAACCAAATGAATAAAATATTGTAAATAGTCTTACAAATAAAATAGTTCCATATCCAAAAAAACACAATCAAATAGTTTTACAACCCAATCAAAATTGTCTTCAATAGATGGAAATAAAATGAACAGATGCATCTACTGGTTGCTAATGTGAGTCCACATGTACTAAACCAAGTCATCTTGGAGCTGCATGTGAGTATGTCAATCACGTATTTCATGATGGAACTGGGCAAACTGTTCAAAAATTGCCGATTCTTGGTGCTCACGCATAACATTTTCACCATGAAAATCAAACCCTTGGTCATAGATGTTGTCATCCCGCTCATCCTCCATGATCATGTTGTGCATGATCACACAAGAAGTCATCACCCCTCAAAGATTGGTGGTTCTCCATTTCAATGTAGGCTTTCGAACGATATCCCGTCGATATTGAAGCACACCAAAAGCATGCTTCACATTCTTCCTAACTCTCTACTGCATTTGGGCAAATCCCTGTCTCTTCTCTCCTTGCGGGTTAGGTATTGTCTTCACAAGACTTGACCGTTGAGGGTAGATACCATTAGCTAGGTAGTATCCTCTGTTGTAATGGTGTCTATTTACCTTTGAAGGGTGGCCTTCTTCAAGCCTTGCAGACACTAGTGAACGATGAAGCACGTTGATATCACTGTGAGAACCAGCCATGCCGAAGAAAGAATGCCATGTCCAAAGATCTTGAGATGTCACCGCTTCTAGTATGATAGCGAAACCTTTCACATGTCACTTGTACAGCCCCTGCCAAGCAAATGGACAGTTCTTCCACTTCTAGTGCATACAATCTATACTATCAAGCATGCCCAGAAAGCATCTATCGACATTGATCGTCAACAATCTTTCTGTATCAGCAACAGTTGGCTCTCTCAGATACTCGGGGCCAAACACTGCCACCACGGCCTTGCAGAATCTCTATGTTGATTCGAGACATGTGGACTCACTCATACGGACGTACTCATCCACAAGATCGCACGGAATTCCATTGCCAGCATGCGAATAGCCGTAGTGTATTTCTGGTAAGAGGAGAAGCCAAGCTTGCCAAGGGCGTCCGCTTTGCACTCAAAGTATGGGTCACATGCTACCACTCCCTCTCGAATACGATTGAACACATGTCTCCACATACAAAAGCGGCGGCAGAATTGATGTAGTTTGAAGAGCACGGTATTCTCAAAGTAATCGGCATAAAGCACGGCGTGGCCGATATCGCTATTGCGGTTCAAGTTAGAAGCATGACCTGGGATTGATCCCCTAAAGCGAGGCCGCTACCTAGCAATGTAGTCACTAACGATCAATGCAACCATCGCAAGCTCTTCGTCATCCGAGGACGAATCATCCCATGAACAAATAAAGTTGTGAAAAAATACTCGTCCCCACTATCCATGGTACCTTGTGAGCAAAGTGTCGAACACATTGCTGTCGTAGTGTAGACGTGACCGGAAAGCACACCTCGGACTTCCCTCACAGGCAGCAGCCGATGTAGAAGTAGGCGGCTGGCAGGTGGTGGTTATGCCAATCCTGCCGAAAGAATCTAGGGTCGATGGGTGTCACCGGAGCCGTAGCTCCTCTGGTACCGGATGCGGCGACAAAGAGCAAGAAACGCCGGCAAAAACTCCACTGAAACGTGGGCGTGGGGCGGCTATAGCGAGGGGTGGTCATGGTTTCGAAGGCCGGGCCGGTAAGCGAGGCGGCGGCCAAAAAATGGATGGTGGTGGCGATGGTGGGGGGAGGGGCGGGGGAGGAGGAAAGAGGTTGTGTTCCCGACTGACAGGATAGAGGAGGAGAAGAGCACACGTCACGTGTGTCCGTACGTGTATGTTTCGATGCAAACACGATTCAAATTTACGTTTAAAATGAATTAAAAATGAAAAAAATGAATATTTATCCGTTTGTTCCACACATTGGCCGCGGATTTTTTTGGTTTAGGCTCAAATGGAGGCGCGGCCTGAATGTAGTGCGTTGGAGTTGGCCTTTGTCAAGGGTTGTAGATGTTTTTAGAGTCCAAATTGGATTCTGTTACATACATCACCTTTACATTGTCTTTACAGATGTGGAGACTGCCAAGTGGCAGGGGCTTTCGAAGTGCAAAAGTAATGGGACTAAAAATTCGTGTAGCACCTAGAGTCTTTCGTCGAGCATTTGGCCGACATCACCGCCGCTTGGCGAGCTGGAACGTGCGCTTCAAGAACTGGTTGGCGACCTCGTCGTCGCGGTGGCACAAGACGCGGAGGATGGTGTTTGGGTCCGCAGGGCCCCACTGCCTCGACGTCGGCGGCACGGGGGTCGCGCCGCCGTCGCCGTCCTCGTATTCCCGCACGCCCGCGATGGACTCCGACGTGGCGGCGCCGAACGCCGCGATGAGGTGCTCCGTCGACTGGGCCATGAGCTCAACGACGCCCTCCGCGGCCTCCGCCTCCTGCGCCACCACGTCCTCAGGGACCAGGCCCTCGCCACACGTGCAGAAGGCGCGCTTGAGGCTCCGGAAGTCCTCGTCCACCATCCCGTGGTCCGCCCTCGTGAAGCTCCGGTCGTTGCCGCCGGCGAGGAGGACCATCAGGAACGCCTGGAACGAGGCCTTCATCACCTCCCGCACGGCCACCGGCTGCGCGCGGTCGGCGAGCACGGACACGAGGAACGACAGGTTCTGCTTCAGCGCGCGGAGCACCGGCCGGATGCGCGTGTCGACGACGTTGCGGACGTACAGGCCCTGGTAGAAGGAGTGGCGCGAGTCGAGGAAGACGAGCCGGTACGCGGCAACCTCGGCGACGTGGGACACCGCCGACTGGGCCGCGGCGCGGGTGCGGTCGAAGTGGACGGACGTCGCCACGCGGTTGCCGCCGGAGGCCGAGGAGAGCGACTTGTCCATGGCCTGGACGTGGGTGAGCACGTAGTGGAGCGTGTTGAGGCGGACGTAGAGGCGCTGCGTGCCGCGGCTTATGGACGGCCGCGGGGTGTGCTGCGAGGCGCCGCCGCGCGGGTTGGCCTCCGGCGCCTGGCACGACGGCAGCACCGCCTTCTTCCACAGCCGGAAGAAGCCCGAGTCCTGGTTGCACCTCGTCAGCGCCGGGAGGGGAGGGACGTAGGTCTGCTTCGACCCTGCATTTCGATTGAAACAAGCTCGATCGATCGATGATGGCGTGCTAAGTTTACTTTAAATTTGAGCATGACCGTTCGATCGGATCGTTTACCACACGATGCGACGAAGGAGATGTAGTCTTGAAAGACTGACTCGAGGCCGTCGGTGAGCTCCTGAACCACGTCATCTTTTGCTGTCGCCGGAATGTCAGAGAACTCATCGATGGTCGCCCTGGACAGCCTCATCAACTCTATTGCCGACGACGGGAAAGGCTCCTCCTTCGACTTGGGAATCCAGCTCTACAAAAACAGTGTCAAGCTTTACGAATTCCAGCTCCATCGACCATCGATATCCACTATCCAGGTGTTCTTCATTACCTCGGTTTCTTTGGCTCTGAGGAGGCAGTCCCTGCCGATCGTAAGCCTGTCGTCGATCCAAGCCTTGAGCAAGCTCATCACCACCGTCTCCACCTCGTAGGGCTCCATGTCGCCGACGACGGCCTTTGTCCGATCGTCGTCGCAGTCCGCCGCGTCTTCGGCGGTCATCTGCGCCAGGGCCTTCTCCAGGCGGCTCGCCGAGTGGAGCACGCGGACGAGCTCCTCCGTCAGGATGGTGACCTTGCCCAGGTACTGCCTCAGCACCACGCCGAAGCAGCCGTGCAGGGTGACTGCGGCGACCGCTATGGGGGCCGGGTGCAACCGCCTCAGCAGCGGGCTGAAGTTGGCGCGCTCGAACATGGCCAGCTGCTCCGTGTCCCTCGCCAGCCGAGTAAGGACCACGCCGGGGTCGTTTGCAGGGTCCGCCTCTCCCATGCCATTCTCGAGTATCTGGAATCATATCATGTCCGGTGGTCGTATCAAATCCTGTCGAACGTACTGCTAATGTTTTGTGCTTTTCCTATGTGATGAAGCATGGGCTCACCTTGGTGAAGATGTTCTGCATCGAACACCTGATGTAGTAGTCGACGCGGTCGGCGGCGAAGTTCCCTGTGCCCGCGTATTCGCGGTCGGCGACGATCTTTCCGGCGGCAAGCGCCAACGAGAGCAATATCTCCATGCGCTCCGTGGAAGTCCCGGCGATGCCTCTCTCGTACCTCTCGTGGTAGTCCAGCAGCCGCTTCTCCGACCACTCCTGCATCTTGGCGAGCACGCTGAGGAGCACCTTGGTGTACACCGGGTCACGGGACTGGGACTCGCGGCTCCCCTGCTTGGCGTCGGCGGCCACGTCGGCGAGCAGGGCGAGCGTCGCGGCGGCGAGGTCCGGCTCGGCCTGCTCGGTGACCACGTACTGCTGGAAGAAGACCCAGGCGAAGCACACGTTGTGCACCGCCCGGCCGACGCCCAGGATCGGCCACGTCTTCTTGATGAGCTCCAGCAGCTCGTCGACCTCGTCCAGCACGACGGTGGGCTCCCGGTGGTCGAAGACGGTGTGGAGGAGGGAGACGTAGAGGAGCACGTTGAGCGGGTAGCCGTCGGCCCAGTGGCACGCGTCGCTGCCGCTGCCGGGGCGCCACGCGAGCGCGTGCACGGCGTTGGTCAGGACGCGCATCGCGTCGGAGCCCTTGCCCGTGTCGATGGCGCGGATCTCAGTGGCGCGCATCACCTCGCGGAAGCGGAGCACGGCGGCGTGGAGGCTGTCGAGCGGGAGGGACGGGTGCAGGATGAGGCCCGCCTCCAGGAGCTTGATCTGCCGGAACTGCCACTGGTGGTACTCCTCGCCGTCGCTGAACTCGGACGGCTTCAGCTGCCGGAGTAGCTCCAGTGGCAGGACGATGGAATCAGGCCTCTTCCCAACCTGAGCAAATATATCAATAGATGAATTCGACGACCGACCGACCGACCAGGGGCACGTGCATGGATGTGAGTGGAAATCGCCATGCATGCATATGTGCGTGCGCATTCGGACCTGCCCGACGACGGCGCGCATGAGCGTTCGGCGGAGCCGCGCGTCGCTCTGCTCGGTCACCCGCATCTGTTGCCGCATGATCTCCGCCGAGGTCATCGGCCGCCGTGTTCGGCCGGGGGAGACCGGGCCTGAATTCTGGCTCAAGGTGCGCACCATCGTCGGCGCGGACCGCCGCGGCTTGAGCCCCAGCGCCTTCTTCACCTTGCTGCTCATGACGGCGCTCCCGCCCCTCGCCCCCGCGCCGGCCACCGGCGACGACACCTCCCCCTCCGACGCGCCGCCGACGCCCCGCGCCCCGGGGCTCGCCGCCGGAGCGCCAGCGGACGAGCGGCAGGACATGAAGAAAACCTCGTACGCCGTCTCGCGGAGCTCCACGGAGCCGAGTGCATCGATGCCGCCGAAGGGGCATTCTAGGTCGACCGCGGCGAAGTCAAGCTCGGTGACGTTCGGTGAGCGCGGCGTCGCCGGGGAGCTCGCGGAGGCGGAGCGCGACCGCTGGTGGTGTCCCATCATGCCCATGGTCGCGTCTCCCGTGCGTTCCAGTCGGCCGGGCCGGGCCGAGTCGAGCGAGGTCGCTGGCAGCTAGCGCTGGCTGGCTGGCGACGTCGCCCTCCCGGCCGCGCAATGGAGGCACGAGAGAACTGGCTAGGCAGGAACGGGACGGAAAGGTTGAGGTAGCCACGCCCAAATAGATGGTGGACTATTTCTATGTCACAATTCGAGGAGAACCAAGAGAAGTTGTTTCGCACGTGATATTTTAGCCCCAACGTATAGGAGTGACAAAAAGCAATAATGCCGACGCCTTTTTAAATGTTACCATTTCGGAAACTTCGATTTGATTTAGTACAGTACCTCCCAAGCCGCTACTCGATACGTATTATGTGTACATTGTTTCGACAAGATCTTCGAAACGACTTCGTCCGTTTCTAAATGTAAACTTTTTTATATAAATTACATACGAATGTATAAACATACTTTAAAGTATTAATTCATTCATTTTGTTTCGTATGTAGTTCAATCTTTAAAAGACCTTCTAATTAGAAACAAAGGGAATAAGTCTCATGGTTCTTTTTCTTTTGAAGTATTGTATCAAAACTATCACATGGCAATTTTGACATCAACACGGCGACAACTTTCATTTGAATACAATGGCAATTTCAATGACCGTGGGATGATAGCTTTTCGTTATTGCTGAAACTGTGAAACATATCTAACCTAGCTCCGGACGGAAAAAACAAACTAGCTGTTTAGTCTGCATTTTCTAGCAACGTTGGTGTCTATGGTTCACCCCTACAACATTTTCACTGATGTATACATTTCACTATGACTTCATTTTTTCAAACTTGGAACTTTTTTTCAATTGAATCACTGCAATAGTTGGCTACACTATTGCAAAGTGTCCAAAATACATGGAGACGATGGCACAGCTTACAAAATGACATCACAGATATACTTATAGCATAATAATACCATTAAGTCAGGCAACCTTCCATCTTTCACAGTAAATCAGACTCGTATTTCTGTCGATCCAGTAGAGCCTTGCTGTTTGTTCTGGATAGAGCTCGTCTGGGGTCGGGCGGCGATCTGCATTTCAACAAGATAAACCAAATTTGGTGGGAATTGGTTCATGGTGTAATTCACTCCCAAAGAGATCCTAGCAGAGTGAAACAAACCTCCAAGGTCTCATGTTACTTTATATGTGACGAATGAAAACTTCACGTCTCCAGTTTAAAGTACTTTTCGGTCAATGCACCTGTCGAGCAGCATGTCAGGCAAGGGGGGAAGGATGTAGCCAATTTCGAACATTAATTGACCCCCCCAAAATACAGCAAATTAAGACTTCCACACATTTTCAGTAAAATGCAAATGAACATCAGAAAGATGAAGAGAGATCAATCAGTATTGCCATACAACTTTTTTCTTGAGGGAAAAATACATGAGAAAAGGTGGCACCTCTAGTTTTCCATAGTTATTTATCTTAGATGCCCTCGTTTTGAAGCAAACATGAAATTACATCACCGGTCGTTCAGTATTTTAAGATTTCAATCAAGTTAATCCTAACACAGGATGCGCTTATGCCAAGTTTACTTCTTTGCTTTTACAAAAAATATATACTCCCTCCATTCACAGACATAAGATGTTCACACGCTTTTGCAAATCGGATGTATATAAGCATGTTTTAGTGTGTTTGTTCACTCATTTCAGTGCAGCATATGAAGTCCATACTGAAATATCCAAAACATCTTATATTTGTGAGCGGGAGGGAGTACATCACAAAGACTCGCTCCTCTGGTTCATAGGGTAGCAAAATCATAGGAATATGTTAGTCATAGGAAATGAGACGACATGTATCTCAAATAGGTATAGGAAAGGAGATGTCCTTTGGTTCACATCATAGGAATTTCCATTGAGTCTAGTCCAATGTTTATTCTCCTACAAAATGTGGAGGATAGGAAAAATTCTTCCATAGGAATAGGGTTTTATTCCTACAAACCAAAGGGCTCTAAAGGAATTTTTCCTATTAGAAATCCTATCCTGTGGAATTCTACAAAACTCTTCACCTCTCGTCCAATTTTATTGCCGACAAAGGAAATATGTGATGCTATATCGCCATTACTGAATGAGATAAAGCAAATACTCCGTATATTACTCCAGTACAACCACCAAAATAGCAAACAACTTATGATACAATTTCTTCAGAAAAGAACAATTTTGCCCCCACCATCCTCCAGAATAAATCTGTTTTTATCCAGAGCATACATATTCAAATCCACTAACAAGTACGGTATTGCCACAACATGCAGGCAAATTAACTTCAGGTGCTTAAACCAGGTCATGCTGATGGCATATTTGGTGCTAACAATCGCAGGCCAAGCCTAAATTGTATTAGTCAACATGGTTTTGAACACCATATTGCACGAGGCCTCTGGTCTAGTTATATTAATTGCTACATTCATGTTAAAAAGTTATGTGATTGTACTATGCCAGTTCTGATAAGGCTGTTATTTACTCCGTTAGAAAAAAAATAGTGATGACTCTACTATTACATGCTACATCTCACATTCTTGGCACTTGTATATTATGTGGGTAAAAAGTGTTTGCGGTTACATGCAGACCATTCCATTTGTTACAACTGAATGGAGCATATGCAAACCTAATAAAGCAACAGAGCTTCCATACCAGGGCATACACGTATATAACTAAACCATAATTATAATATATGCCTTTACCACATGTCGTAGATGTTATATGCATACCGACAAGGAAGCCTCTAGACACTATAACATTAACCTGCACTAAATAGACACAATGACTAAATTAGGTTTACACACGGGGGGCGGGGGTGTATTTCCATAAATATGTATACACTATTATGATTGTAGTAAAAAATAAACTAGAGATTAACCGATAACTAAGCTAAAATGTCGTTATCTGTATATAACGACGAACAAATTTTCAGCTTTCTATTTATTATCTTCATCTTCACGGATTCAGCAGACGAGCAAGTCATAGTGAAGTAGTAAATGAGCACTGATTTCTATGATGGATATAGTAGGCAAATGAAATTCTAATATGGCATGATATCTATCAAACGCATCACCGTTTTAGGATGTGTGATGTAGTGTGTTACAATAAATCCTGGTTTTCTCAAAAAAAAAAGGACAAAGGGGAGTGAATAATGCTAAATCTTTTGTGTAAGGGAATGATCGTTCAATTGGTTTGATCTTGTGTCCAAAACACAATAGAGCAGTTACTTTAGTAGAAAATTTATTGTGTCAAAACCATTGCTATCGCTGGTAGCACCAAGGTGTTTTTTCTCCTTTTTTAGAGCATATTTCACAATTAGTTTTACTATCTTACATGTATGACAAAAGTAAATAATGTTTAAGTGCAAGCTTGTGGAAATTGCTTCCAAAATCTACATGTTTTTTATTTATCGTTGAGGTTAATCTAGACATTCAGAGAAGATACTGCGGGCTAAAATTGACAAGGCTTGAGTTCAGTGCTTCACAGGGTGAATTAGTTAACTTCTTTATGAAGATATACCAAATCTACAGGGCAGGAACCAAGGTATCATCTCCAACTAGGACAAAAACCATGTTGAAACGATTTTCCAAACAAAACTGAAAGACAATGAATCTTTGTTTCCACGTACCACCACCTTGCAGCACAGCAAGATCCTCAAGAACATGAAGCACATACAAAGCTAGTAGCTTGCATTCTGTGCCAATGCTTCAAATCGCAACTTCTCATCAGCTCATCAAGCAAAATCAGCAGATTTCCGATATCATTTTCACCCTCACTTGGACATTCTTTACACAGAATGGCGTCGCGTGCAACCTGTACAGAAATGAAACGAAGGAGGAAGGACAATTATTTTACTTGCCAAATGCCTCGCTACTGTACTCTAGGGTATCTACCTGTACATCATTCATCATGTAGCATCACTGATTTTTTGGCATCTACACTACCTTAGAAGTTGATGCTACCATCTTGCTGCTAGTAAGCTCTTTATCACTGCATGCGCACTATCAAAATTTAAGACCAAAAGGCTTGAAGGGCTAATCAGTTCCGTCTACTATGCCTGTTTTATCCATCTACATACCAAACATCAGATGCTAACCCTGAAACATATTCACAGCTTCATCATGCATACGAACAATGTGTTTCTCAAAAGAAAAAAGTACACATAGGATGACACGTTCCAGTTACATAAAGAAGTGCACTACACTTGACCATCCATCTGAAGCAGCTACGGTACCAAGCCTCTATCAGTGCATAGTTTCAGGATTAGCATGTGTTGCAAACCATCGAATTTGAAGAATAAAAGTAACACCTTAACTCCAAGGTGAGCTAAAGCAAAGCAAGGAACCAGAGATGAACGCAACCACCAGCGATAAACATTTCAGACTTAACACAATAGGGAGAGAGTATCCAGCATAAATACTACAGTCAAACACGAATATATGATTCTGTAGAATAGAGATACAACTAGATAATTTGGTCCATAAGCAGTGAAGCTACTCTAGCTTTAAACTAGAGATGAAGCAACCTGAAGTCCACTCATGACAAAGCACACCGAAGGATAAGCTAAATATAAATGAAGCATTATGAAGATACAGCTACTCGACATAATAGCTACTTATTGACTTAAGTTCTAGTTAAGCCACGAAGGGATCAAGCATTCCAACCAGGAGAAATACTGATTTAACCGGCAGAACGGATGGTCTTCAGGAGGACGAGAGCAAAGCCAGAATACTGCAATAATACATATGCTGCCCAAATGCACTGGTTCGCACCATGAACATTATAACGGCCTCTTCTACTGAGCAACCCTAGGCTGCATACCACCATAACCGCTGCCATAATTTGATTGGCCCTCAGAAGCTCCATTGACTGAACCACCAAACCCTCCGCCTTGTGAAGGATCAGTCCACGCATTTGGATATCCAGAGTTTCCATTCCCACTTCCATATCCAGCAGCACCATACCCAGAGGCTGCACCAGTAGCAGGATTTCCAGCACCATCTCCCCGGCCCCCATAAGCACCATACCCTCCATGATTGCCATATGATGCATCTCCTCCATATCCACCATAACCATAGCCCTGGTTTCCATAACCTGCAGCTGCACCAGGTGCCTGACTTGTAGGTGGATTCCCACCAGCAGAAGAGCTATTCCATGGACCATAGCCAGCATTGCCAGCATAACCCCCAGTGCCATAACCAGACGGAGCTTGACTGCCCCAGGGTCCTCTGTTAGCGCCTGGAGGGCCACCCTGGTAACCAGAAGCAGCGGCGCTTGGATTGCCATAAGCCCCAGCATATGCAGCAGGAACACCTCCATACCCTGCAGACCCATAGTTTCCATATGTAGTTCCAGGATTGGTGTGCCCATATCCATATCCAGTTGGAGCACTGCCATAAGCTCCAGCACCATAACCTGGGTAGCCACCACTGCCTTGCTGCGCCTGCCCATATCTGCTAGCATCGCCTCTGCCATCATAGCTGCTAGCATTGGAGTTAGGTCCATTGTTACTATGAAAACCCCCACCTCCCATGGAACGGCCGCCAGAGCCAGGATTCGCTTCTCGGGGCAGAGCACGCTTCACCTCTACCATCTTCCCTCCAAGGTCGTGGAAGGTTTTGTGCAGCACACGGTCAACTGCATCCTCCGAGTCAAAGGTAATGAAGCCGAAACCCCGGGGGCGCTGTGTTGTCTGGTCATACATCACCACAACATCGGTGACAGCTCCGAAGGTCTGGAAGTACTGCCGGAACTCCTCGTCTGTCAGACTGGAGGGCAGCCCGCCCACAAAGATCTTCTTTGTCCTGGCACCACCGGCATCACCGCCGCCGCCACCCCCTCCGCCTCCAGAGTTTCTTCCTGCGCTAGGGTTCACCGCCTTGGTAGCCTGCTGCTCCTCCCGCGAGAGCGCCCGCTTCACATCGACCTGAGACAACAAAACCACAACCCACGCTTGAGCACACACGCGCGACCCTAGGCCGCTGCAGCGGGGTAGATCGGAACGCGACCGAAGCGAATATTCGACGCGAATATCCCGCTAGGGTTTGGGCGGGGCGAAGAGGGCAGGCGAGGGGGGAGAGTAGGTACCGTGCGGCCGTCGAGGGTGTGGGGCTCCTGGAGGGCGGCGTCGACGGCGGCGGGGTCGGCGTAGACTACGAAGCCGAAGCCCCGCGGGCGGCCGGTGAGCTTGTCGCGCATGACGGCGGCCTGCGAGACCTCGCCGAAGTTGGAGAAGTGCTCCTGCAGCTTCTCCTCCGTCGTCTCCCAGGAGATGCCGCCGATGAAGAGCTTGCCCTGATCCGACTCCATCTCCGCCTCCTCCTTGCGCCGCTCCTCGGATTCTTTCGCGCTCGGGTGCGGGAGGCGGGGCGATGGGGAGGGAGAGAGAGAGAGAGAGAGAGGGAGAGGGGAATTGGGGGATTTCGGCTTCGGGGAGGGGGCGGAGGGGGGCTTTGGGATATTTTAGGGCGCGTGCGGGGTGCGGGCCTGCGGGGGGACACGGGGAATCGGTGGGCGTACTGGTACTCTGTACTGTAGTAGGGTTTCTGATAGTAGTATCTCATCGGGGCTTTTCGGAGTTGTTTTTCTCGTAAAGGGCTTCTGGTGTTGTGGTTGTACTCTATATGGGCCGACCTTTGTTTGGAAACCCGGGGTGGGGGGGATCTGAAGGGGCGAAATTTCTGCATCTGTTGGGGTTGATCTCTTGCCGTCAGTGACAATAAATTTCAAAAACTTGTCTCGCAAAAACATAAAATATATGTATTGGTAGATTACACTATGGACTACTATACATAAACATATTTTAGAGTATAAATTCACTAATTTTGCTCCGTATGTGGTCTTATAGTGTAATCTTTAAAAGGTCTTATATTTAGAAACGAAGGGAGTATAAAATAACAAAATGTGAATCATTTTGACACCAAAGATGCTTAAATTTTCTAGGTGTGTGCAGATTCTCGTGGCGAGATGACATCGGAGGAGCTTGGTAAAAAAACAAATTGAGAGCTCGGAAAACTCAAGCAACTTTGGGCATTTTGGAACTCTGATTTTCATTTTTCATATTTTTTTCACCGAGCTCCTAGATGTAATCTCGGCATGAAAATATGCAAGCGCCCAGAAAATTCAAGCATCCTTGGTGTCAAAACAATTCAGATTTTCATTAATCCTTTTGCTATTCTTTTTCTGAATTTCTTCTTCACCCGAGAGCATGTGAGCTCAGTCTGAGCTATGAATTGTCGATGGATTCAGGTTTTCTTTTGTATTATTAATTAACTTGGAGCAATCCCATATACAATGGGCTAAGGTTTGGCTCCTCGATGTTCAGGACGTGTGCATTTTTTCGACATGTTTAAGTCACATTCCAGAGTGTTGTCCCACCACAATCTCTGCATCAATTGTATTTTTTTGAAATTCACGTACGACCAACCTTGTGCCGTTGCAGAGTCCATTTGCAGGGTCGATGTTTCTGAGTAGTATGATTGGGCAATTTATTTTGAGCTTCAACATATGTGGAGGCAGTCCATTTAGGGTGAGAGTGTTTAGGAACTCTGGTGGGTAGTAGTTATGTGGGTCGTCTTCTATTGAATCGAAGTTGTGGTACACCATCTCCTCCCCCTTAAAACGATCAATCATTTTTAGGTTGATTTTGTCTACGGAGTCGTTCCTTGTGGATAAAATTGCTCTTGACGTGATGTACTTTGGATCTTTTAGGGAAGCATTGTCCGTTTGATAGACACTGTTGATGAGCATATCCAGGCCATTGTCATCCGTCTTATTTGCCACACATATACTTGTAGGTAGTAGTATTTCACCATCTTCATTTGTCTCCTCGGTTCCGTTTCTAATGCGTAGTAAGTATTCCGCAAACCACTTGTCGTTTTGAGCCCTCGTGTTGCGTACGAGCTTCAATTGACGCATTGAATTCCAAAGGTCAGACCTTCTTAGTGATGCATCTACTATCTGGGCTCTTGTTTCCTTTCGGACAACAGGTAGCACTTGCCTAAAATCCCCTCCAAATACGACAGTTTTTCCACCGAACGGAAGTTTTGGTTTGTCCATTATGTCCCGCATGCTTTTGTCTAGTGCCTCCACTGTTTGCCTCTTGGTCATAGATGCCTCATCCCAGATTATTAGCGATGCTGCTTTGAGTAGCTTGGTTGTCCCACTCTGTTTTGTGAATCCACAAATAGCCCCATCGTCTATTTTTAGTGGAATCTTGAACCTCGAGTGTGCGGTCCTCCCTCCCGGCATTATTGAAGCAGCTACGCCGGAAGTGGCTGTCGCCACAGCAATCTTGCCTTGTCCGCGTATTGTGGCCAAGAGCACCCTGTAAAGAAAAGTTTTTCCCGTTCCTCCAGGTCCATCGACAAAGAATACTCCTCCTCTTTGGCGGTCAATTGTAGCTAGGATTTCATCATAGACCTCCCTCTGCTCGTTGTTTAGGTTCTTATGCAAAGATGTGTCCTCATGGTCCACCTCGATGGAGGTCTCCTCGATGATCTCCCTCGGTATGTCGTCTATCGTCTCATGTTGTTGGTCGATCTGTGGAAGAGGAAATGATTCTATGTCTTTTCCCATTGAGTGTAACATGTCTCTGATATTTTTCAGAACCATCTGTTCGACTGTGTGCTTGCATTGCAATTTCTGTTGTAGTCCTCTGACATTGCCTCGAGGTGTTTGTTCTAGAGGCTACGTACGTCGCTGGGCTCACAAAAAACCAAGACTGTCGCAAATAGCCTTCTTAGCGATGATGGCATTTGAAACAATTTCGCTTTTGTCATGCAGTCGTCCAATGTGCTATCTGCCTCAATGAGACCTCTCTTTTTTCTGCAGCTTCACGAAAGGTTGGCATTACTTGTCCATCGACTGTTCGTAGGTCTTCGTAGCTGGTGGCGCCTGTCATGTGGTTTAGGAGTACTCGAAGATAGTATCGTTCTCCTTCAGTCGGGTGTGTTGAGACGATCCTGCCAACCTGGAACACAGCTGCTTGCTTCCTCTCTTGCCAAAACTTCCCCTGACTTTGCCAAGTATAATGTTCCGGAAACTCTCTGTATAGTATGCCTCGTGCTTTTTCATGTTGTTTGCTTCAAAGTACGCAGTCAACATTGATCTTTCTGTGCCTTCACGGTCGACAACATTCTGTATTTTTTCCATGTCATGATATGAAACCATGTGCATATTTGGGAGATGTAGCTGCAGTTGCAAGACCGGTGGGTGCATTTTGCTTAGTTCGAAGCCATATATTCTCCACAGTGCTTCAGGAGGTATCACCCACCGTGCGTCTCTGTATTGCTTTATCTCGTCGATTTCGACTTCGTCTGCTTTGTTAGTTACAGATACAGATGCTCGGTCATGACCCTTGTAGATGTACTTGAAGAGGTACTTAACGGCTTTAATGCTTGAGCATATCTCAACATTTATGTGGTAGTTGAACATCCTTAACAGATATGGATTGTAAGGAACCACCCACCTGTTATCTAGTTTGCAATTTCGGACCGTTTCGGCCCGTCTGTCGTCGCATCTCCTATATATTGGGTAGGAGTCGTTGCCTTGAATGGTAGTTTCGTTAAATGGCCTTGGATAATTGTTCTTGCATGACGGGCGATTCTTTGTGCATGGACAAAGTTTATTCAGTGCACCAAAGGGACCATGCATCATATGTTTGATTACCATTTTGTATAGCTCTGGGTACTTGTGCTTGTTAGGGAGCTCCGCGGAGATGATTCTATCATACTGCTCTGGGCATGTGTACTTGTATTTTCCAGTCATGATGAGCAAGAAGTGAGCATAGGGTAACCCTCTCTTTTGGAACTCTACGACATATGTATATGCCTGAACCTTTCCAAGAATGGCCTTCTCAAATAGTTGCTTCTTCATTTCTTGTAGCTTGGCTCTGAAAACACGGACGACAATGTCTGGGCAATCTTGTGGTGTTTGTCCAGTCTCTAGTTCACGTGTGATCTCTTCCCAGTTGGGGTTGCAGGTCATTGTTAGGAATACGTCTGGCTTTCCATATTTTCGAACTAAAGCCATAGCTAAAGTTGACGCAGCCATCTTTGATCCAGGGGTTGCCACAAGAGCCGGGCAGACAGCCGCAGTGGTATCCTCCGGACGTGTTGGTGCACACGTCGAAACACATGCCGGGCCGCGCGCACTCGTCGACGTCTTGGCATCCGCCGGCGAGGTATGGGTTGCCCTGGTACCCGTCCTGGCACTGGCACACGTAGCCTGTGCGGTAGTTGTGGGTGATGTTGATGCACTTGCTGCGGCTGCTCCGGTAGAAGCTACTCCCCGCGTCACTGGGGCAGCCCGTCGTCGCCCATCCCGGGGGATCCCGAGGTCGCCGGAGCCGCCGGGAGGCCATCACCCACTCCAGCACCATGGGCATCGACGTGCTGAGCAGCGCGTCGGAGCCTGCCTCGGCGATGTGCACCGAAACGATAGGCAACAACTTGTCGATCTCCTGGGTCGGGTCCAGCCCCGTGAAATTAACGTGTGATAGGAGGGACGGCCGATGGTGATGAGCGTCTCGCAGCAGCCGACACCGACGCACTCGGCGACGTCCTCGGGAGAGATGGTGTTCTGCAACCCGTCGGTGAAGACGCAGAAGGCGGAGCAGCCTACGATGACGTTGTCGCCTGCCCCAAGCAGCTTGGCCAGCACGTTGCACCCCGTCAGCCTGAACCTGTTGCGCGTCGCTGACACCACGAACGGGCCATCATCAGCGCCGACGCCGAGGCCGCCCCACGTGCCGTTGGCTCGGGTAGTGTTGACTATCCCCGAGTTGCACGGCGCCAGCGGTGTTCTTGACGTGCACGGTGGAGTTGGCCAGTGAGATCTCCATGACCTCGAGGAGTGGTGGAACACCAATACACAGGGATGCGACGCGGCTGCTTCGGTCAAGCGACTACCTACGTACTCTGGAATGTTTGGAAAGAGCGGAGCAGGCAAAATTTTAATAATGTCTCGTGTTCGGTGCAAGATGTTGCCTATCTAGTCATAGAAAATTTGAACCAAGTGTGTTTAGCATTTGTGCTCACTCGGTAGTTGCCCGTTGGGGTTGTAATGTAAATCATGGGCTAGCTTGCAGCATGTAAGAAACTCTTGTACATTGTTTTCTCCTTTTACCTTCTACATGAAATGGGCAGAGCACCTGCTTTTCACGTCAAAAAAAACCCGGACGCGACATTCCGGAAAGCAAGCAAACTCATCCCCGTACAGACCATTCAAGTCGTGATGAGTCGCGGACCGGAGCAAACAGCTAGGAATCATTAAGATATTGGACACCTCTGAAATCGGCGGCGATGATGAGGCGGAGGTTGGAGCTGTGGCAACAACGGTGCCACGGTGAGGCGTCGTTATCTCGCGTCGGCACTCCTCTGCCTGGCGGCCGCCGCAGCCTGCGGGCGATGAGGTTTCGAGGTGATCGGCGAAAACAAAGGAAGCGAACAGCATGTAGGCGATTGTCATCGTGCATGATGTAAATTGAGAAAATCACTTCCCCATGATTCGCCGCACAATCCGCGCTCCCTGGTCGATCGATACCAGTGCACATAACGTAGGCCCAGTTACAACATTTTACGAAGTGTAGCATAGGTCCAGTTGTATTAACAGGCAGACGACACTAAAAAAAGGCAGACTTGGGGGGGTGGCAGCTCTCCCCCCGCCCTCCCCCCTCCCCGCCTACCTCCGCTGAGGACGGAGCTGTGCAAAAGTCCGGCACGGTAGTATTGGACATACATCACGATACTATCGCTTGAGGGCGAATGTAAAAAAATTACAATCGTGCCTACTATCGCAAGCGCACGCAACAGATGCTGGGGACAACGGTACTACTGCTCGCAGGAGCGGTACTACCACTGGAGTGGTACTACCGCTGCTCTGAGCGGTACTACGCATGCCACAGAAGCCTCCGTCGAAACGAAGAAAAGGTGGTGCAAAAGAATAGATGTGTACGTGTTGATTCCATCCAAACCTTTCCGAAGCGGACCCCCTCTTAATAGTGCGGCTTTCCTACGACTCAAATCCATCGAAAAGAAACGTAGAGAACAACCGTCTTTGATAGACTCCGAGGGGAACCGAATCGTCTTGTGCCTACACATGAGATATCTAAAATGCTCAATGCACACGATTAGTCTGCAAAAGCATTGTCATTAATCACCAAAACCACTTAGGGAGAAATATGCCCTTACACCTTCTTTCGCCGCCTCCGAGGCTGCGATGTACTCCGCTTCGCATGTAGAATCGGCTACCACGCTCTGCTTGGAACTGCACCAACTTACCGCTCCCCCATTAAGAATAAATACGTATCCGGTTTGCGACTTAGAGTCATCCGGATCAGTGTCAAAGCTTGCATCGATGTAACCCTTTATGACGAGCTCTGGATCACCTCCATAAACGAGAAACATTTCATTAGTCCTTTTAAGGTACTTAAGGATATTCTTGACCGCCGTCCAGTGCTCCATTCCTGGATCACTTTGGAACCTTTCGGCCATACTTATGGCAAGGCTGACATCGGGTCTTGTGTACAACATTGCATACATGATAGAGCCTATGGCTGAAGCATAGGGAATGACACTCATCTTTTCTCTATCTTCTGCAGTTACTGGACATTGAGTCTTACTCAATTTCACACCTTGTAACACAGGCAAGAACCCCTTCTTGGGCTGATCCATTTTGAACTTCTTAAAACTTTATCGAGGTATGTGCTCTCTGAAAGTCCTATTAAGCGTCTCGATCTATCTTTATAGATCTTAATGCCTAATATGAAAGCAGTTTCTCCCAGGTCCTTCACTGAAAAACTCTTGTTCAAATATTCCTTCACGCTTTCCAGCATTTCTATATTGTTTCCAATCAGCAATATGTCATCCACATATAATATTAGAAACGCTATAGAGCTCTCACTCACTTTCGTGTAAACACAAGCTTTTCCATAAACTTGTATAAACCCGAACGCTTTGATCACCTCATCAAAGC
The DNA here is from genome assembly GCA_022496015.1 of Hordeum marinum. Classification (NCBI taxonomy): domain Eukaryota; kingdom Viridiplantae; phylum Streptophyta; class Magnoliopsida; order Poales; family Poaceae; genus Hordeum; species Hordeum marinum. Next base: position 209,026,163 of record CM039672.1, on the reverse strand, counting down.
GCAGATTCCAACTCCGAGATGCTTGCACTGGAGTTTGCAAACTTTGTTAGCATTCTCTGGATCGACAAAACCTTTCGGTTGTATTATATGCAACTCTTTCTTAAGGAAACCGTTCAGGAATGTTGTTTTGACATCCATCTGCCAAATTTCATAGTCGAAATATGCAGCTATAAGGCGGAGAACTTCTGGAACTTGTGAAAAACCCTTTGCCACAAGTCGAGCTTTATAGACGGTGACATTACCATCCGCGCCCGTCATCCTCTTAAAGATCCATTTGTTCTGAATGGCCTTTCACCCTTCAGGTAATACTTCCAAAGTCCATACTTTGTTTTCATACATGGATCCCATCTCAGATTTCATGGCCTCGAAACATTTCTCGAAATCCAGGCCCATCATCGCTTCTCCATAGTGTTGGGGAACGTTGCATGGGAAACAAAAAAATTCCCTACGCACACGCAAGATATATCCATGGTGATGAGCATCTACGAGAAGGAGAATGGATCTACATACCCTTGTAGATCGCTAAGCGGGAAGTGTTAAGAAACGCGGTTGGTGTAGTCGAACGTCTTCGCGATCCAAATCGCCGAGCATCCCGCGATCTCATCACGATCCGTCCTGCGATCCAATAACGATCCGTCCCGCCAACTCATCACGATCCATCCTGCGATCTCATCACGATCCGTCTCGCGATCTTGATCACGGTCTTTCCGATCTAGCTCCGAACGGACGACACCTCCGCGCTCAGCACACGTATAGCTCGATGACGATCTCCGCCTTATTGATCTAGCAAGAGGGAGCGGAGAGGTAGATGAGTTCTTCGGCAGTGCGACGGCATTGCGGGGATGGTGGTGAAGCTATTCCAGCAGGGCTTCACCTAAGCACTGCTGAAAACCGATCTAGAGAAGAAACTGCGATCTAGAGGAGAGGTAGCACGTGGCTATTAGGGTTAGCTTTTCCCTCTAAATCCTCTAGTATATATAGGAGGGAGGGAGGGGAGGAGGCAGCCTCAAACCCTGAAGGTTTGGTCGAAATTGGAGGTGAAGGAGTCCTATTCCAATCCTATTAGGAGTAGGATTCCTCCTTTCCACTTGGAAACTCTTTCCACCTCTCCATCTTTGGATTTTTTTTCCTTCTCAAACCACTCCAGCCGCATGGGCCCTTAGAGGAGGCTTTGGCCAGCCCACCAAGGGCTGGTTTACCTCCTCCCATAGCCCATGTAGCCTCTTGGGTCGAGACACCCCCCTGATGGTTCCCCGGTACACTCCCGACATTCCGGATACACTACCGATGAGCCCGAAACTTTTCTGGCGACCAAAACAGGACTTCCTATATATCGATCTTTACGTCCGGACCATTTCAGAGCTCCTCATGACGTCCGAGATCTCATCCGGGACTTTGAACAACCTTCGGTCACCACCATACATAACTCTGTACTACCAAAACGTCACCGAACCTTAAGTGTGCAGACCCTGCGGGTTCGGGAACTATGTAGACATGACCGAGACACCTCTACGGTCAATAACCAATAGCGGGACCTAGATGCCCATATTGGTTCCTACATATTCTATGAAGATCTTTATCGATCGAACCTCTATGTCAAGGATTCAGTTAATCCCGTGTGATGTTCCCTTTGTTCTTCGGTATGTTACTTGCCCAAGATTCGATCGTCGGCATCTCCATACCTAGTACAACCTCGTTATCAGCAAGTCTCTTTACTCGTTCCGTAATACAAGATCCCGTGTCTAACACTTACTCACATTGCTTGCAAGGCTTGTTGTGATGTTGTATTACCGAGTGAGCCCTGAGATACCTCTCCGTCACATGGAGTAACAAATCCCAGTCTTGATCCATGCCAACCCGACAGACACCCTCGGAGATACCTGTAGAGCACATTTATAGTCACCCAGTTACGTTGCGACGTTTGATACACACGAGGCACTCCTTTGGTGTCAGTGAGTTCCATGATCTTATGGTCATAGGAACAAATACTTCACATGCAGAAAACAGTAGCAATAAACTGACATGATCATATGCTACGTTTGTAGTTTGGGTCTTGTCCATCACATCATTCTCCTAATGATGTGATCCCGTTATCAAATGACATCTCATGTCCATGACTAGTAAACCATAGCCATCTTTAGAGGCATACTAGGGACATGGTTTTGTCTATGTATCCACACATGTATCTGAGTTTCCGATTAATACAATTATAGCATGGATAATAAACGATTATCATGAACAAGGAAATATGATAATAACCAATTTATTATTGCCTCTAGGGCATATTTCCAACAGTCTCCCACTTGCACTAGAGTCAATAATCTAGTTCACATCACCATGTGATCCGCATTGTTATGAATCTAACACCTAATGAGTTCTGGGGCTCGATCATGATTTGCATGTGAGAGAGGTCTTATAATCAACAGGTCTGCGACATTTAGATCCATGTGTACTTTGCAAATCTCTATGTCAAACTGTAAACACTGCTACCACACTCCACTTGGATCTATTCCAAATGGCCGCTCTATTATACGTATCTGGATTGCTACTACGAGTCATCCGGATTGGTGTCAAAGCTTGCATCGACGTAACTCTTTACGACAAACTCTTTCTTACCTCCATAATCGAGAAACATTTCCTTAGTCTTTTAGTTACTAAGGATGATCTTGACCGCCGTCAAGTGATCCACTCCTGGATCACTCTTGTACCCCTTGACGGACTCATGGCAAGGCAGACACCAGGTGTGGTACACAACATGGCATACTATACAGAGCCTATGGCTAAGGCATAGGGGACGACATTCGTCCTTTCTCTTTCTTTTGCCGTGGTCGAGCTTTGAGTCTCACTCAACTTCACACCTTACAAAGCAGGCGAGAACACTTCTCTCTGACTAATCCATTTTGAACTCTTTCAAAATCTTGTCAAGGTATGTACTCATTCAAAGTCTCATCAAGCATCTTGATCTATCTCTATAGATCTTGATGCTCAACAATTAGGTAGCTTTATCCAGGTCTTCCTTTGAAAAACTCTTTTCAAACAACCGTTTATGCTTTCCAGAAATTCTACATCATTTTTGATCAATAATATGTCAACCACATATGCTTATTAGAAACTCTATAGTGCTCCCACTCACTTTATTGTAAATACAAGTTTCTCATAAACTTTGTATAGACTCAAAAACTTTGATCACCTCATCAAAGTGTATATTCCAACTCCGAGATGCTTGCTTCAGTCCATAGAAGGATCACCGAAGCTTGCTCACCTTTTAGCATCCTTAGGACTGACAAAACCTTCTCGTTGTATCACATACAACTTTTCCTCAAATAAACTGTTAAGGAAACGATGTTTTGTCATCCATCTGCCAAATTTCATAATTGAAAAATGCAGCAACTGCTAACATAATTCCAACATACTTTAGCATTGCTACGAGTGAGAAGGTCCCATCGCAGTCAATTCTTTAAACTTGTCGGAAACTTCTTTGTGACAAGTCGAGCTTTATAAATGGTGACATTTACCATCAGCGTATGTCTTCATCTCAAAGGTCCATTTGTACTCGACGACCTGTCATCCAACGAGCAAGTCTACCAAAGTCTATACTTGGTTTTCATACATGGATCCTTTCTCGGATTTCATGGCCTCTAACCATTTGTCGGAATCCGGGCCCATCATCGCTTCTCCATATCTCGTAGGTTCATTGTTGTCCAACAACACGACCTCCAAGACAGGGTTCTCGTACCACTCACGAGCAGTACACATCCTTGTCGACCTACGAGGTTCGATAGTAACTTGATCTAAAGCTTCATGATCATCATCAGTTACTTCCTCTTCAACTGATGTAGGTTCCATAGAAACATGTTTCTGCGTTGTGCTACTCTCTGGTTGAAACAAAGGTTCAACAACCTCATCAAGTTCTATCTTCCTCCCACTCAATTCTTTCGAGAAAAACTTTTTCTCAGAAAAGGACCCGTTTTAGCAACAAACACTTTATGCTTGGATCTGAGATAGAAGGTTCACCCAACTGTTCTTAGGGTAATGTATGAAGATGCATTTGTTCTCTTTGGGTTCAAGCTCATTAGGTGAAAACATTTTTCCACACAAGCATCGCAGCCCCAAACATTAAGAAATGACAGCTTAGGTTTCTATAAAACCATAATTCACGCGGTGTCATCCCAACGGATTTGGATGGTGCCCTATTTAAAGTGAATGTAGTTGTCTCTAATGCATAACCCCAAAACTATAGTAGCAAAACGATAAGAGACATCATAGCCCGCACCATATCCAATAGAGCACGACTATGACGTTCGGACACACCATCACACTATGGTGTTCCAGGTGGCCTGAGTTGTGAAACGAATTTCACATTGTCTAAAGTTGTATGCCAAACTCGTAACTCACATATTTTCACCTCCACGATCATATCGCAAACATTTTTATCTTCTTGTCACGATGATCTTAAACTTCACTCTGAATTTGCTTGAACTTTTCAAATGATTCAGACTTGTGTTTCATTAAGTAAACATACACTATATCTACTCAAATCATTAGTGAAGGTAAAAAAAATAACAATATCCACCGCACGCTACAAGACTCATCGGATTGCATACATCAACATGTATCATTTCCAATAAATCACTTGCCCGCTTTATCAATCCGGAAAACGAGGTCCTTAGTCATCTTGCCCAAGAGGCCTGGTTCGCATGTCTCAACCGATTCGAAATCGAATGAGTCTAAAGATCCATCAACATGGAGTTTCTTCATGCGCTTTATACCAACATGACATTTAGCGGCAGTGTCAAAAGTATGTGGTACTATCATTATTAACTTTGTATCTTTTGGCATCAATGTTATGAACATGTGTATTACTATGATCAAGATTCAACAAACCATTCTCACTGGGTGCATGACCATTGAAGGTATTATTCATGTAAACAGAACAACAATTATTCTCTAACTTAAATGAATAACCGTGTTGCAATAAACACAATCTAATCACGTTCATGCTCAACGCAAAACACCAAATAACATTTATTTAGGTTTGTCACTAATCCCGAAGGTAGAGAGAGCGTGCAATGTCGATCACATCAACCTTGGAAACATTTCCAACACACATCGTCACCTCACCCTTAGCTAGTATCCGTTTATTCCATAGCTTTTACTTCGAGTTACTAACATTTAGCAACCGAACCGGTATCCAATACCCAGGTGCTATTAGGAGTACTAGCAAGGTACACATCAATAGCACGTATATCAAATACACTTGTGTCGACGTTGCCAGCCTTCTTATCTACCAAGTATCTAGGGTTGTTCCGCTTCAGCGACCGCTCACCTCATAATAGAAGCACTTAGTCTTGGGTTTGGGTTCAACTTTGGGTTGCTTCACTGGAGCAGCAACTGACTTGCATTCCATGAAGTTTCCCTCCTTGCCCTTGACCTTCTCGAAACTAGTGGTTTTACTAACCATCAACACTTGATGCTCCTTCTTGATTTCTACCTTCGCGGTGTCAAACATCGCGAACAGCTCAGGGATCATTATTTCTATCCCTGGCATTTTATAGTTCATCACCAAGTTCTAGTAGCTTAGTGATAGTGACTTGGAGAGCTATATCAATCACTATCTTATCTGGAAGATCAACTCCCACTCGATTCAAGCGATTGTAGCACCTAGACAATCTGAGCACATGCTTAACGATTGAGCTATTCTCCTTCATCTTGCAGGCAAAGAATTTTGTTGGAGATCTCATATCTCACAACATGGGCACGATCCTGAGATCCCAATTTCAGCTCTTAGAACATCTCATATGTTCCGTGACGTTCAAAATGTTTTGGAGCCTCAATTCTAAGCCGTAATGCATGACGCACTAAACTATCAAGTAGTCATCGGAATGTGCCTGCCAGATGTTCACAACATCTACAGACGACGCTAGAGGGGGTGGAGCACCGAGTGGTGCATTAAGGACATAAGCCTTCTGTGCAGCAATGAGGACAATCCTCAGATCACGGACCCAGTCCACAATATTGCTACCATCATCTTTCAACTCTATTTCTCTAGGAACATATAGAAATTCAAGGGAGCTACAACGCGAGCTAGTAATCTACAACATAATTTTGCAAAGACACTACTGACTATGTTCATGATAATGAGTTCAATTAATCATATTACTTAAGAACTCCCACTCAAATTGACATCCCTCCGGTCATTCGAGTGATACATGATCCAAATTCACCAACTCAAGTCCGATCATCACGTGAGTTGAGGTGGTTTCAATGGTGAACATCATCATGTTGATCATATCTACTATATGACTAATGTTTGACCTTTCGGTCTCTTGTGTTCCGAGGCCATGTCTGTACATGATAGGCTCGTGAAGTTTAACCTGAGTGTTCTGCATGTGCAACACTGGCTTGCACCCGTTGTATGTGAACGTAGAGTCTATCACACCCGATCATCACGTGGTGTCTCGACACGACGAACTTTCGCAATGGTGCACACTCGGAGAGAACACAATTTATCTTGAAATTAAGTAAGGGATCACCTTATAATGCTACCGTCGTCCTAAGCAAAACAAGGTGCATAAAAGGATTAACATCACATGAAATCATAAGTGACATGATATGGCCATGAACTTGTGCTTTTGATCTCCATCTTGAAAGCACCGGCATGATCTCCATCATCAATGGCACGAAACCATGATCTCCATCATCTTCATCTCCATCAACGTGTCGCCATCGGGGTTGTCGCTGTTGGGAAACGTCGCATGGGAAACAAAATTTTCCTACGTTCATGCAAGACCTATCCATGGTGATGAGCATCTACCAGAGGGAGAGTGGATCTACATACCCTTGTAGATCGCTAAGCGGGAAGCGTTAATAAATGTGGTTGGTGTATTCGAACGTCTTCACGATCCAAAACACCGAGCGTCCCACGATCCAATCATGATCCGTCCTGATCAAGCACCGAACGGACGACACCTCCGCGTTCAGCACACGCACAGCTTGATGATGATCTCCGCCTTCTTGATCCAGCAAGAGTGAGCGGAGAGGTAGATGAGTTCTCCGGCAGCGTGACGACGCCGCGGCAATGGTGGTGGAGCAATTCCGGCAGGGCTTTGCCTAAGCACTGTAGAAAACCGATCTAGAGGAGAAACTATGCACTAGAGGAACGGGTTGTACGTGGCTGAAAAACTAGTGCCAAAAACCCTAAAACCTCCAGTATATATAGGAGGAAGAGAGAAGGAGGCTTGGCCCTCAAGGGACCAGCCCTTGGTTCGGCCGAATCAAGGAGGAGAGGAGGACTCCTCCTCTAATCCTAGTAGGACTAGGATTCCTCCCTATTTTGCCTTTTTCCACCTTTTTCTCTTTGGGTTTTGTCTCCTAGCCGCATGGGCCTTGTGTGGGACTTCCACCAGCCCACTAAGGGTGGTATTCACTCTTCCACATCCCATGTCACCTCTTGGGTCGAAATACCCCTCCCGATGGTCTCTCGGTACACTACCGGCACTCCCGGTACACTACCGATGAGCCCGAAACTTTTCCGGCGACTAAAATAGGGCTTCCTATATATCAATCTTTACCTCCGGACCATTTTGGAGCTCCTCGTGACGTCCGGGATCTCATCTGGGACTCCGAACAACCTTCGGGCACCACCATACATAACTCTATACTACCGAAACGTCATCAAACCTTAAGTGTGTAGACCTTGCGGGTTCGAGAACTATGTAGACATGACCGAGACACCTCTATGGTCAATAACCAATAGCGGGACCTAGATGTCCACATTGTTTCCTACATATTCTACGAAGATCTTTATCGCTCGAACCTCTATGTCAAGGATTCAGTTAATCTCGTATGATGTTCCCTTTGTTCTTTGGTATGTTACTTGCCCGAGATTCGATCGTCGGCATCTTCATACCTAGTTCAACCTCGTTACCGGCAAGTCTCTTTACTCGTTCCGTAATACGAGATACCGTGACTAACACTTAGTCACATTGCTTGCAAGGCTTATTGTGATGTTGTATTACCGAGTGGGCCCTGAGATACCTCTCCGTCACACGGAGCAACAAATCCCAGTCTTGATCCATGCCAACCCAACAGACACCCTCAGAGATACCTATAGAGTACCTTTATAGTCACCCAGTTACGTTGCGACGTTTGATACACACAAGGCACTCTTCTGGTGTTCGTGAGTTGCATGATCCCATACTCATAGAAACATATACTTGACATGCAGAAAACAGTAGCAATAAACTGACACGATCATATGCTACGTTTGTAGTTTGGGTCTTGTCAATGACATCATTCTCCTAATGATGTGATCCCGTTATCAAATGATATCACATGTCAATGGCTAGGAAACCTTGACCATCTTTGACCAACGAGCTAGTTCACTAGAGGCATAGACAAAGTGTTGTCTATTTACCCACACATGTAATGTGTTTCCAATCAATACAATTATAGCATGGATAATAAACGATCATCATGAAGAAGGAAATATAATAATAAACACTTTATTTATTGCCTCTAGGGCATATTTCCAACAGTCGCGCCCACCATGCTTCTACTACTATTGCTACCGTTTAGCGATAAAGTAAAGCATTACATAGCGCTTAATGATTGACACGTAGGTCATACAATAATTAAAAACAACCCTATGGCTCCTGCCGGTTGCCGTACTCATCGACATGCAAGTCGTGATATTCTATACAAAACATGATCATCTCATACATCACATATATCTCATCATGTAATTGGTCATATCACATCACAACATACCCTACAAAAACAAGTTAAACGTCCTATAATTGTTGTTGCATGTTTTACGTGGCTGCTACAGGTATCTAGCAAGAACAATTCTCACCTATGCAAAAGCCACAACGGTGAAACACAAATTTCCATTCAACCTTCTCAAGGACCGCCTTTGTTGAATCCGATCCAACTAGAATAGGAGAGACAAACACCCGCCAGCCATCTTTGTGCAACAAAGTTACACGTCAGTCGATGGAACCGGTCTTTCGTAAGCGTACGAGTAAGGTTGGTCCGGGCCGCTTCATCCCACAATACCACTGAAACAAAACACGGCCAACGGAGGAAGCAATATGAGCATCAACGCCCACAAACTCATTTGTGTTCTACTCATGATCTCATTTACACATAGACCTACCTCATGATGCCACTATTGGGGAATGTTGCATGGGAAACAAAAAATTTCCTGCGCACACGCAATATCCATCCATGGTGATGAGCATCTATGAGTGGGAGAGTGGATCTATATACCCTTGTACATCGCTAAGCGAGAAGCGTTAAGAAACGCGATTGATGTAGTTGAACGTCTTCGTGATCCAAATCGCCGACCATCCCGCGATCTAATCACAATCCGTTCCGATCTAGTGCTGAACGGACGACACCCCCGCGTTCAGCACACGTACAACTCGATGACGATCTCCGCCTTCTTGATCCAACAAGAGGGATCGGAGAGGTAGAAGAGTTCTCCGGCAGCGCGATAGCGTGGCGGTGATGGTGGTGGAACTATTCCGACAGGGCTTCGCCTAAGCACCGCCGAACTAGACTAGAGGAGAAAGACGATCTAGATGAAGTTGAGGAAGCACGTGGCAATTAGGGTTAGCCCTCACCTATAAACCTCTAGTATATATAGGAGGGAGGGAAGGGAGGCTTGCGCCCTAGGGCAGCCCCTTGTTGCGGCCGAAGTGGGGAGGAGAGGGAGTTGGACTCCAATCCTACTCCTAGCAGGACTCCTCCCCCACTTGGAAACTCTTCCCCCTTTTGGGCTTTAGCCTTTTCCGTCCACCTCATCCGCATGGGCCTTTAGGGGAGGCTTCGGCCAGCCCATCAGGGGCTAGTCTACCTCCTCTCACAGCCAATGAGGCCCTTTGGGTCGAGACACCCTTCCCGATGGTCCCCCGGTACCCTCCCGGCACTCCCGTTACACTACCGATGAGCCCGAAACTTTTTTGGTGACCAAAATAGGACTTCTTATATATCAATATTTAGCTTCGGACCATTCTGAAGCTCCTTGTGATCTCCAGGATCTCATCCGGGACTTTGAACAAGCTTCGGTCACCACCATACATAACTTTATACTACCGAAACGTCACCAAACCTTACGTGTGTAGACCCCGCGGGTTCAAGAACTATGTAGACATGATCGAGACACCTCTACGGTCAATAACCAATAGCGGGACCTGGATGCCCATATTGGTTCCTACATATACTAAGAAGATCTTTATTGGTTGAACCTCTATGTCAAGGATTGAGTTAATCCCGTACGTTGTTCCCTTTGTTCCTCGGTATGTTACTTGCCTGAGATTCGATCGTTGGTATCTGTATAGCTAGTTCAATCTCGTTACCAGCAAGTCTCTTTACTCGTTCCATAATACAAGATCCGTGGCTAACACTTTAGTCACATTGCTTGCAAGGCTTGTTTGTGGTGTTGTATTACCGAGTGGGCCCTGAGATATCTCTCCTTCACACGGAGTAACAAATCCCAGTCTTTATCCATGCCCACTCAATGGATACCCATGGAGATACCTGTAGAGCACCTTTATAGTCATCTAGTTACGTCGTCACGTTTGTGTTGGGAGACGTAGTAGTAAATCAAAAAAATTCCTACGATCACCAAGACCTATCCATGGAGAAACCAGCAACGAGTGGGGAGAGATTGCATCTTCATACCTTTGAAGATCGCTAAGCGGAAGCGTTGCAAGAACACGGTTGGTGGAGTCGTACTCGCAGCGATTCAGATCGTGGTGGACTCCGATCTTAGCGCCGAACAACGGCGCCTCCGCGTTCAACACCCGTGCAGCCCGGTGACGTCTCCTACGCCTTGATCCAGCAAGGAGGAAGGAGAGGTTGAGGGAGAGCTCCGGCAGCACGATGGCGTGGTGACGGTGGAGCTACGTGGTACTCCGGCAGAGCTTCGCTAAGCACTATGGAGAACGAGGAGAGGGAGAGGTAGGGCTGCGCCGAGAGGAAGAGAGAACCGTGTCTCAAAACAGCCCTAAGGGCACCTCTATATATAGGAGGAGGAGGAGGTAGGGCTACACACTAGGGTTTCCACCCTAGGGTGGTGCGGCAGCCACTAGATGCATCTGGTGCGGCGGCCATTGTTGGAAATATGCCCTAGAGGCAATAATAAATTAGTTATTATCATATTTCCTTGTTCATGATAATCGTTTATTATCCATGCTATAATTGTATTGATCGGAGACTTAGATGCATGTGTGGATACATAGACAAAACCATGTCCCTAGTATGCCTCTAATAGACTAGCTCGTTGATCAAAAGATGGTTAAGGTTTCCTAGCCATGGACATGAGATGTCATTTGATAACGGGGTCACATCATTAGGAGAATGATGTGATGGACAAGACCCAAACTGCAAACGTAGCATATGATCGTGTCAGTTTATTGCTACTGTTTTCCGCATGTCAAGTATGTGTTCCTATGACCATGAGATCATGCAACTCACGGATATCGGAGGAGTGCCTTGTGTGTATCAAATGTCGCAACGTAACTGGGTGACTATAAAGGTGCTCTACAGGTATCTCCGAGGGTGTCTGTTGAGTTGGCATGGATCGAGACTGGGATTTGTTACTCCGTGTGACGGAGAGGTATCTCAGGGCTCACTCGGTAATACAACATCACAATGAGCCTTGCAAGCAATGTGACTAATTGTTAGTTGTGGGATCTTGTATTACGGAACAAGTAAAGAGACTTGCCAGTAACGAGGTTGAACTAGGTATGGAGATACCGACGATCGAATCTCGGGCAAGTAACATACCGAAGAACAAAGGGAACATCGTACGGGATTAACTGAATCCTTGACATAGAGGTTCGACCGATAAAGATCTTCGTAGAATATGTAGGAACCAATGTGGACGTCCAGGTCCCGCCATTGGTTATTGACCATAGAGGTGTCTCGGTCGGTCATGTCTACATAGTTCTCGAACCCGCAGGGTCTGCACACTTAAGGTTCGGTGACGTTTCGGTAATGTAGAGTTATGTATGGTGGTGACCGAAGTTTGCGGAGTCCCGGATGAGATCCGGGACGTCACGAGAAGCTCCGGAATGGTCCGGAGGTAAAGATTCATATATAGGAAGTCCCAGTTTGGTTTCCGGAAAAGTTTCGGGCTCATCGGTAGTGTACCGGGAGTGCCGGTAGTGTACCAGGAGGCCTTCGGGAGGGGTATTTCGACCCCAAGAGGTCCATGGGCTGTGGGAGAATAATAACCAGCCCTTTGTGGGCTGGGAAAACAGCCACAAAGGCCCATGGCGCAGGAGAGAAAGTCCTAAAGCAAAAAGTGGAAAATCAGCCAATAGGAGGCAATCCTACTCCAACTAGGATTGGAGGTGAAGTAGGATTGCTTCCCACCTCCTATTTAGGCCGACCCAAAGGCCTTGGCTGCCTCTCCTCTCCTCTCCTCCTATATATACTAGTGGATTGGGTGGTTTTTGGACAGAATTTCCGGCCACGTGCTACCCGTTCCACCGGTGCATAGTTTCTCCTCTATATCGTAGTTCCGCAGTGCTTAGGCGAAGCCCTGCCGGAATTGCTCCACCGCCATCACCGGAGCGTTGTCACGCTGCCGGTGAACTCTCTCTCCTCTCGACCTCCTCTTGCTGGATCAAGACGGTGGAGATCGTCATCAAGCTGCACGTGTGCTGAACGCGGAGGTGCCGTCCGTTCGGTGCTAGATCGAAAGAACCGTGATCGAGATCGCGAGACGGTTCGTGATGAGATCGCGGGACGGATCGTGATGAGTTCGCGGGACAGATCTTGATCAAGATCGTGAGACGGATCGTGATGAGATTGCAGGACGGATCGTGATGGGATCGCGGGATGGATCGTGATGAGATCGCGGGACGCTCGGCGATTTGGATCGCAAAGATGTTCGACTACACCAACCGCGTTTCTTAACGCTTCCCGCTTAGCGATCTACAAGGGTACGTAGATCCACTCTCCCTCTCGTAGATGCTCATCACCATGGATAGGTTTGCGTGTGCGTAGGAATTTTTTTGTTTCCCATGCGACGTTCCCCAACAGTGGCATCATGAGCTAGGTGGATGGTTCGATGAGATCTCGAGTAGAACACAAAAGGTTTGTGGGCGTTGATGCTTAGATTGCTTCCTCCCTTGGTCGGATTTTGGTTCAGCGGGATTGTGAGATGAAGCGGCCCGGACCAACATTACTCGTACGCTTACGAGAGACCGGTTCCCTCGACGCAACTTGTTGCCTAGATGGCTTGCGGGTGACAGTTTCTCTCACTTTAGTTGGATCGGATTCGTCAAAGGCGGTCCTTGAGAAGGTTGAAAAGCAACTAGTGTATCACCGTTGTGGTTTTTGCGTAGGTGAGAATTGTTCTTGCTAGATACCCGTAGCAGCCACGTAAAACATGCAACAACAATTAGAGGACGTCTAACTTGTTTTTGCAGGGTTTGTTGTGATATGATATGGCCAATTACATGATGTGATATATGTGATGTATGAGATGATCATGTGATGTATAGATTATCACGACTTGCATGTCGATGAGTACGGCAACCAGCAGGAGCCATAGGGTTGTCTTTAATTATTGTATGACCTGCGTATCAATCATTAAGCGCTATGTAATGCTTTACTTTATCGCTAAACGGTAGCAATAGTAGTAGAAGCATGCAGGGCGTGACAACCCCGATGGCGACACGTTGATGGAGATCAAGATGATGGAGATCATGGTGTCATGCCGGTGACGATGGAGATCATGCCGGTGCTTTCTAGATGGAGATCAAAAGCACAAGTTCATGGCCATATCATGTCACTTATGATTTGCATCTGATGTTAATCCTTTTATGCACCTTGTTTTGCTTAGGATGACGGTAGCATTATAAGGTGATCCCTCACTTAATTTCAAGATAAATTGTGTTCTCCCCGAGTGTGCACCGTGGCGAAAGTTCGTCGTGTTGAGACACCACGTGATGATCGGGTGTGATAGACTCTACGTTCACATACAACGGGTGCAAGACAGATTTGCACACGCGGAAACACTCGGGTTAAACTTGACGAGCCTAGCATGTACAGACATGGCCTCTGAATACAAGAGACCGAAAGGTCAAACATGAGTCATATAGTAGATATGATCAACATGATGATGTTCACCATTGAAGCCACCTCAACTCACGTGATGATCGGACTTGAGTTGGTGGATATTGGATCATGTGTCACTCAGATGATCTGAGGGATGTCAATTTGAGTGGGAGTTCTTAAGTAATATGATTAATTGAACTCATTATCATGAACATAGTCAATAGTGTCTTTGCAAATTATGTCGTAGATTACTAGCTCACGCTGTAGCTCCCTTGTAATTTTATGTTCCTAGAGAAATAGAGTTGAAAGATGATGGTAGCAATATTGCGGACTGGGTCCGTGATCTGAGGATTGTCCTTGTTGCTGCACAGGAAGGCTTATGTCCTTGATGCACCGCTCGATGCGCCACCCCCTCTAGCGTCGTCTGTAGATGTTGTGAACATCTGACAGGCACGTTCCGATGACTACTTAATAGTTTAGTGCGTCATGCATTACGGCTTAGAATTGAGGCTCCAAAACATTTTGAACGTCACGGAACATATGAGATGTTCTAAGAGCTGAGATTGTGATCTCAGGCTCATGCCCGTGTTGCGAGATATGAGATATCCAACAAGATTCTTTGCCTGTAAGATGAAGGAGAATAGCTCAATCGTTGAGCATGTACTCAGATTGTCTGGGTACTACAATCACTTGAATCAAGTGGGAGTTGATCTTCCAGATAAGATAGTGATTGACATAGTTCTCCAAGTCACTGTCACTAAGCTACTAGAGCTTAGTGATGAACTATAAATTGCCAGGGATAGAAATAATGATTCCTGAGTTGTTCGCGATTTGACACCACGAAGGTAGAAATCAAGAAGGAGCGTCAAGTGTTGATGGTTAACCAAACCACTAGTTTCGAGAAGGGCAAGAGCAAGGAGGGAACCTTCATGGATAGCAAGCCAGTTGCTGCTCCAGTGAAGCAACCCAAAGTTGAACTCAAACCCGAGACTAAGTGCTTCTGTTATGAGGTGAACGGTCGTTGAAGCGGAACAACCCTAGATACTTGGTAGATAAGAAGGCTGGCAACATCGATAGAAGTATATTTGATATACGAGTTATTGATGTGTACCTTGCTAGTACTCCTAGTAGCACCTGGGTATTGGATACCGGTTCGGTTTCTAAATGTTAGTAACTCGAAATAAAAGCTATAGAATAAACGGAGAAGTAGCTAAGGGTGAGGTGACGATATGTGTTGGAAGTGTTTCCAAGGTTGATGTGATCAACATCGCACGCTCTCTCTACCTTCAGGATTAGTGACGAACCTGAATAAATGTTATTTGGTGTTTTGCGTTGAGCATGGACATGATTAGATCATGTTTGTTGCAATACAGTTATTCATTTGAATTAGAGAATAATGGTTATTCTGTTTGCATGAATAATACCTTCAATGGTCATGCACCCAGTGAGAATGGTTTGTTGAAATCTTGATTGTAGTAATACACAAGTTCATAACATTGATGTCAAAAGATACAAAGTTAATAATGATAGTACCACATATTTGTGGCACTGCCGCAGAATGTCATATTGGTATAAAGCGCATGAAGAAACTCCATGCTGATGGATCTTTAGACTCATTCGATTTCGAATCGGTTGAGACACGCGAACCATGGCTCTTGGGCAAGATGACTAAAGGACCCCGTTGGATGGAGCGGGCAAGTGATTCATTGGAAATGATACATGTTGATGTATGCAATCCAGTGAGTCTTGTAGCGTGCAGTGGATATCGTTATTTTCTTACCTTCACTGACGATTTGAGTAAATATAGTGTATATTTACTTAATGAAACACAAGTCTAAATCGTTTGAAAGGTTCAAGCAATTCAGAGTGAAGTTGAAGATCATCGTGACAAGAAGATAAAAATAACTACGATATGATCGTGGAGGTGAATATCTGAGTTACGAGTTTCGCATACAACTTGAGACAATGTGAAATTTGTTTCACAACTAACGCCACCTGGAACACCATAGTGTGATGGTGTGTCCGAACATCATAGTCATGCTCTATTGATATAGTGCATACTGTGATGTCTCTTATCGTTTTACTACTATAATTTTTTGGGGTTATTCATTAGAGACAACTACATTCACTTTAAATAGGGCATCATCTAAATCCGTTGAGATGACACCGTGTGAATTATGGTTTGATAGAAACCTAAGCTGTCATTTCTTAATATTTGGGGCTGTGACACTTGTGTGGAAAATGTTTTCACCTAATGAGGTCGAACCCAAGGCGGACAAATGCATCTTCATAGAATACCCTAAGATCAGTTGGGTGAACCTTCAATCTCAGATCCTAGTGCAAAGTGTTTGTTGTTTAAACGGATCCTTTCTCGAGGAAATGTTTCTCGCAAAAGAATTGAGTGGGAGGACGATAGAACTTGATGAGGTTGTTAAACCTTTGTTCAACCAGAGAGTAGCGCAACGCAGAAAGATGTTTCTCTGAAGCCTACGTTAGTTGAAGAGGAAGTTAATGATGATGATCATGAAGCTTCAGGATCAAGTTACTATCGAACTTCGTAGGTCGACAAGGATGTGTACTGCTCCTAAGTGGTACGACAACTCTGTCTTGGAGATCATGTTGTTGGACAACGATGAACCTACGAGCTATGGAGAAGCGATGATGGGCCCGGATTCCGACAAATGGTTGGAGGCCATGAAATCCGAGATAGGATCCATGTATGAAAACCAAGTGTAGACTTTGGTAGACTTGCTCGTTGGACGGCAGGTCGTTGAGTACAAATGGATCTTTAAAATGAAGACAGACACTGATGGTGAATGTCACTATTTGTAAAGCTCGACTTGTTGCAAAGATGTTTGTGACAAGTTCAAGGAGTTGACTACGATGAGACTTTCTCACTCGTAGTGGTGCTAAAGTCTATTGGAATTATGTTAGCAGTTGCTGTGTTTTCAATTATGAAATCTGGCAGATGGATGTCAAAACATCGTTTCCTTAACTGTTTACTTGAGGAAAGGTTGTATGTGATACAACCGGATGGTTTTGTTAGTTCTAAGGATGCTAAAAGGTGTGCAAGCTTTAGTGATGCTTGTATGGAATGAAGCAAGCATCTCGGAGTTGGAATATACGCTTTGATGAGGTGATCAAAGTTTTAATGTTTATACAAGGTTTACGAGAAACTTGTATTTATAATAAAGTGAGTGGGAGCACTATAGATTTTCTGATAAGTATATGTGGATGACATATTGTTGATCGGAAATAATGTAGGATTTCTGGGAAGCATAAAGGGTTGTTTGAAAAGTGATTTTTCAAAGGAAGACCTGGATAAAGCTACCTAATTGTTGAGCATCAAGATCTATAGAGATAGATCAAGATACTTGATGAGACTTTCAATGAGCACGTACCTTGACAAGATTTTGAAAGAGTTCAAAATGGATCAGTCAGAGAAAGAGTTCTCGCCTGATTTGTAAGGTATAAAATTGAGTATGACTCAATGCCTAGTGACTGCAGAAGATAGAAAAAAGATGAGTGTCATCACCTATGCTTCAGCCATAGGCTTTATCATGTATGCAATGCTGTGCACAAGACCCGATGTCAGCCTTGCCATAAGTATGGCTGGAAGGTTTCAAAGTGATCCTGAAATGCAGCACTAGACAACGGTCAAGATTGTCCTTAGTAACTAAAAGACTAAGGAGATGTTTCTCGATTATGGAGGTGATAAAGAGTTCGTCGTAAAGAGTTACGTCGATACAAGCTTTAACACTAATCCGGATGACTCGTAGTAGCAATCTGGATACGTATAGTGGAGAAGCCATTTGGAATAGTACCGAGCGGAGTGTGGTAGCAGTGTTTACAGTTTGACATAGGTATTTGCAAAGTGCACACGGATCTGAATGTTACAGACCCGTTGACTATAAGACCTCTCTCACATGCAAAGCATGATCGAGCCCCAGAACTCGTTGGGTGTTAGATTCATAACAATGCGAATCACATGGTGATGTGAACTAGATTATTGACTCTAGTGCAAGTGGGAGACTGTTGGAAATATGCCCTAGAGGCAATAATAAATTAGTTATTATCATATTTCCTTGTTCATGATAATCGTTTATTATCCATGCTATAATTGTATTGATCGGAGACTTAGATGCATGTGTGGATACATAGACAAAACCATGTCCCTAGTATGCCTCTAATAGACTAGCTCGTTGATCAAAAGATGGTTAAGGTTTCCTAGCCATGGACATGAGATGTCATTTGATAACGGGGTCACATCATTAGGAGAATGATGTGATGGACAAGACCCAAACTGCAAACGTAGCATATGATCGTGTCAGTTTATTGCTACTGTTTTCCGCATGTCAAGTATGTGTTCCTATGACCATGAGATCATGCAACTCACGGATATCGGAGGAGTGCCTTGTGTGTATCAAACGTTGCAACGTAACTGGGTGACTATAAAGGTGCTCTACAGGTATCTCCGAGGGTGTCTGTTGAGTTGGCATGGATCGAGACTGGGATTTGTTACTCCGTGTGACGGAGAGGTATCTCAGGGCCCACTCGGTAATACAACATCACAATGAGCCTTGCAAGCAATGTGACTAATTGTTAGTTACGGGATCTTGTATTACGGAACGAGTAAAGAGACTTGCCAGTAACGAGGTTGAACTAGGTATGGAGATACCGACGATCGAATCTCGGGCAAGTAACATACCGAAGAACAAAGGGAACATCGTACGGGATTAACTGAATCCTTGACATAGAGGTTCGACCGATAAAGATCTTCGTAGAATATGTAGGAACCAATGTGGACGTCCAGGTCCCGCCATTGGTTATTGACCATAGAGGTGTCTCGGTCGGTCATGTCTACATAGTTCTCGAACCCGCAGGGTCTGCACACTTAAGGTTCGGTGACGTTTCGGTAATGTAGAGTTATGTATGGTGGTGACCGAAGTTTGCGGAGTCCCGGATGAGATCCGGGACGTCACGAGAAGCTCCGGAATGGTCCGGAGGTAAAGATTCATATATAGGAAGTCCCAGTTTGGTTTCCGAAAAAGTTTCGGGCTCATCGGTAGTGTACCGGGAGTGCCGGTAGTGTACCGGGAGGCCTTCGGGAGGGGTATTTCGACCCCAAGAGGTCCATGGGCTGTGGGAGAATAATAACCAGCCCTTTGTGGGCTGGGAAAACAGCCACAAAGGCCCATGGCGCAGGAGAGAAAGTCCTAAAGCAAAAAGTGGAAAATCAGCCAATAGGAGGCAATCCTACTCCAACTAGGATTGGAGGTGAAGTAGGATTGCTTCCCACCTCCTATTTAGGCCGACCCAAAGGCCTTGGCTGCCTCTCCTCTCCTCTCCTCCTATATATACTAGTGGATTGGGTGGTTTTTGGACAGAATTTCCGGCCACGTGCTACCCGTTCCACCGGTGCATAGTTTCTCCTCTATATCGTAGTTCCGCAGTGCTTAGGCGAAGCCCTGCCGGAATTGCTCCACCGCCATCACCGGAGCGTTGTCACGCTGCCGGTGAACTCTCTCTCCTCTCCACCTCCTCTTGCTGGATCAAGACGGTGGAGATCGTCATCAAGCTGCACGTGTGCTGAACGCGGAGGTGCCGTCCGTTCGGTGCTAGATCGGAAGAACCGTGATCGAGATCGCGAGACGGTTCGTGATGAGATCGCGGGACGGATTGTGATGAGTTCGCGGGACAGATCTTGATCAAGATCGTGAGACGGATCGTGATGAGATTGCGGGACGGATCGTGATGGGATCGCGGGATGGATCGTGATGAGATCGCGGGACGCTCGGCGATTTGGATCGCAAAGATGTTCGACTAGACCAACCGCGTTTCTTAACTCTTCCCGCTTAGCGATCTACAAGGGTACGTAGATCCACTCTCCCTCTTGTAGATGCTCATCACCATGGATAGGTTTGCGTGTGCGTAGGAATTTTTTTGTTTCCCATGCGACGTTCCCCAACAGTGGCATCATGAGCTAGGTGGATGGTTCGATGAGATCTCGAGTAGAACACAACAGGTTTGTGGGCGTTGATGCTTAGATTGCTTCCTCCCTTGGTCGGATTTTGGTTCAGCGGGATTGTGAGATGAAGCGGCCCGGACCAACATTACTCGTACGCTTACGAGAGACCGGTTCCCTCGACGCAACTTGTTGCCTAGATGGCTTGCGGGTGACAGTTTCTCTCACTTTAGTTGGATCGGATTCGTCAAAGGCGGTCCTTGAGAAGGTTGAAAAGCAACTAGTGTATCACCGTTGTGGTTTTTGCGTAGGTGAGAATTGTTCTTGCTAGATACCCGTAGCAGCCACGTAAAACATGCAACAACAATTAGAGGACGTCTAACTTGTTTTTGCAGGGTTTGTTGTGATATGATGGCCAATTACATGATGTGATATACGTGATGTATGAGATGATCATGTGATGTATAGATTATCACGACTTGCATGTCGATGAGTACGGCAACCAGCAGGAGCCATAGGGTTGTCTTTAATTATTGTATGACCTGCGTATCAATCATTAAGCGCTATGTAATGCTTTACTTTATCGCTAAACGGTAGCAATAGTAGTAGAAGCATGCAGGGCGTGACAACCCCGATGGCGACACGTTGATGGAGATCAAGATGATGGAGATCATGGTGTCATGCCGGTGACGATGGAGATCATGCCGGTGCTTTCTAGATGGAGATCAAAAGCACAAGTTCATGGCCATATCATGTCACTTATGATTTGCATCTGATGTTAATCCTTTTATGCACCTTGTTTTGCTTAGGATGACGGTAGCATTATAAGGTGATCCCTCACTTAATTTCAAGATAAATTGTGTTCTCCCCGAGTGTGCACCGTGGCGAAAGTTCGTCGTGTTGAGACACCACGTGATGATCGGGTGTGATAGACTCTACGTTCACATACAACGGGTGCAAGACAGATTTGCACACGCGGAAACACTCGGGTTAAACTTGACGAGCCTAGCATGTACAGACATGGCCTCTGAATACAAGAGACCGAAAGGTCAAACATGAGTCATATAGTAGATATGATCAACATGATGATGTTCACCATTGAAGCCACCTCAACTCACGTGATGATCGGACTTGAGTTGGTGGATATTGGATCATGTGTCACTCAGATGATCTGAGGGATGTCAATTTGAGTGGGAGTTCTTAAGTAATATGATTAATTGAACTCATTATCATGAACATAGTCAATAGTGTCTTTGCAAATTATGTCGTAGATTACTAGCTCACGCTGTAGCTCCCTTGTAATTTTATGTTCCTAGAGAAATAGAGTTGAAAGATGATGGTAGCAATATTGCGGACTGGGTCCGTGATCTGAGGATTGTCCTTGTTGCTGCACAGGAAGGCTTATGTCCTTGATGCACCGCTCGATGCGCCACCCCCTCTAGCGTCGTCTGTAGATGTTGTGAACATCTGACAGGCACGTTCCGATGACTACTTAATAGTTTAGTGCGTCATGCATTACGGCTTAGAATTGAGGCTCCAAAACATTTTGAACGTCACGGAACATATGAGATGTTCTAAGAGCTGAGATTGTGATCTCAGGCTCATGCCCGTGTTGCGAGATATGAGATATCCAACAAGATTCTTTGCCTGTAAGATGAAGGAGAATAGCTCAATCGTTGAGCATGTACTCAGATTGTCTGGGTACTACAATCACTTGAATCAAGTGGGAGTTGATCTTCCAGATAAGATAGTGATTGACATAGTTCTCCAAGTCACTGTCACTAAGCTACTAGAGCTTAGTGATGAACTATAAATTGCCAGGGATAGAAATAATGATTCCTGAGTTGTTCGCGATTTGACACCACGAAGGTAGAAATCAAGAAGGAGCGTCAAGTGTTGATGGTTAACCAAACCACTAGTTTCGAGAAGGGCAAGAGCAAGGAGGGAACCTTCATGGATAGCAAGCCAGTTGCTGCTCCAGTGAAGCAACCCAAAGTTGAACTCAAACCCGAGACTAAGTGCTTCTGTTATGAGGTGAACGGTCGTTGAAGCGGAACAACCCTAGATACTTGGTAGATAAGAAGGCTGGCAACATCGATAGAAGTATATTTGATATACGAGTTATTGATGTGTACCTTGCTAGTACTCCTAGTAGCACCTGGGTATTGGATACCGGTTCGGTTTCTAAATGTTAGTAACTCGAAATAAAAGCTATAGAATAAACGGAGAAGTAGCTAAGGGTGAGGTGACGATATGTGTTGGAAGTGTTTCCAAGGTTGATGTGATCAACATCGCACGCTCTCTCTACCTTCAGGATTAGTGACGAACCTGAATAAATGTTATTTGGTGTTTTGCGTTGAGCATGGACATGATTAGATCATGTTTGTTGCAATACAGTTATTCATTTGAATTAGAGAATAATGGTTATTCTGTTTGCATGAATAATACCTTCAATGGTCATGCACCCAGTGAGAATGGTTTGTTGAAATCTTGATTGTAGTAATACACAAGTTCATAACATTGATGTCAAAAGATACAAAGTTAATAATGATAGTACCACATATTTGTGGCACTGCCGCAGAATGTCATATTGGTATAAAGCGCATGAAGAAACTCCATGCTGATGGATCTTTAGACTCATTCGATTTCGAATCGGTTGAGACACGCGAACCATGGCTCTTGGGCAAGATGACTAAAGGACCCCGTTGGATGGAGCGGGCAAGTGATTCATTGGAAATGATACATGTTGATGTATGCAATCCAGTGAGTCTTGTAGCGTGCAGTGGATATCGTTATTTTCTTACCTTCACTGACGATTTGAGTAAATATAGTGTATATTTACTTAATGAAACACAAGTCTGAATCGTTTGAAAGGTTCAAGCAATTCAGAGTGAAGTTGAAGATCATCGTGACAAGAAGATAAAAATAACTACGATATGATCGTGGAGGTGAATATCTGAGTTACGAGTTTCGCATACAACTTGAGACAATGTGAAATTTGTTTCACAACTAACGCCACCTGGAACACCATAGTGTGATGGTGTGTCCGAACATCATAGTCATGCTCTATTTATATAGTGCATACTGTGATGTCTCTTATCGTTTTACTACTATAATTTTTTGGGGTTATTCATTAGAGACAACTACATTCACTTTAAATAGGGCATCATCTAAATCCGTTGAGATGACACCGTGTGAATTATGGTTTGATAGAAACCTAAGCTGTCATTTCTTAATATTTGGGTCTGTGACACTTGTGTGGAAAATGTTTTCACCTAATGAGGTCGAACCCAAGGCGGACAAATGCATCTTCATAGAATACCCTAAGATCAGTTGGGTGAACCTTCAATCTCAGATCCTAGTGCAAAGTGTTTGTTGTTTAAACGGATCCTTTCTCGAGGAAATGTTTCTCGCGAAAGAATTGAGTGGGAGGACGATAGAACTTGATGAGGTTGTTAAACCTTTGTTCAACCAGAGAGTAGCGCAACGCAGAAAGATGTTTCTCTGAAGCCTACGTTAGTTGAAGAGGAAGTTAATGATGATGATCATGAAGCTTCAGGATCAAGTTACTATCGAACTTCGTAGGTCGACAAGGATGTGTACTGCTCCTAAGTGGTACGACAACTCTGTCTTGGAGATCATGTTGTTGGACAACGATGAACCTACGAGCTATGGAGAAGCGATGATGGGCCCGGATTCCGACAAATGGTTGGAGGCCATGAAATCCGAGATAGGATCCATGTATGAAAACCAAGTGTAGACTTTGGTAGACTTGCTCGTTGGACGGCAGGTCGTTGAGTACAAATGGATCTTTAAAATGAAGACAGACACTGATGGTGAATGTCACTATTTGTAAAGCTCGACTTGTTGCAAAGATGTTTGTGACAAGTTCAAGGAGTTGACTACGATGAGACTTTCTCACTCGTAGTGGTGCTAAAGTCTATTGGAATTATGTTAGCAGTTGCTGTGTTTTCAATTATGAAATCTGGCAGATGGATGTCAAAACATCGTTTCCTTAACTGTTTACTTGAGGAAAGGTTGTATGTGATACAACCGGATGGTTTTGTTAGTTCTAAGGATGCTAAAAGGTGTGCAAGCTTTAGTGATGCTTGTATGGAATGAAGCAAGCATCTCGGAGTTGGAATATACGCTTTGATGAGGTGATCAAAGTTTTAATGTTTATACAAGGTTTACGAGAAACTTGTATTTATAATAAAGTGAGTGGGAGCACTATAGATTTTCTGATAAGTATATGTGGATGACATATTGTTGATCGGAAATAATGTAGGATTTCTGGGAAGCATAAAGGGTTGTTTGAAAAGTGATTTTTCAAAGGAAGACCTGGATAAAGCTACCTAATTGTTGAGCATCAAGATCTATAGAGATAGATCAAGATACTTGATGAGACTTTCAATGAGCACGTACCTTGACAAGATTTTGAAAGAGTTCAAAATGGATCAGTCAGAGAAAGAGTTCTCGCCTGATTTGTAAGGTATAAAATTGAGTATGACTCAATGCCTAGTGACTGCAGAAGATAGAAAAAAGATGAGTGTCATCACCTATGCTTCAGCCATAGGCTTTATCATGTATGCAATGCTGTGCACAAGACCCGATGTCAGCCTTGCCATAAGTATGGCTGGAAGGTTTCAAAGTGATCCTGAAATGCAGCACTAGACAACGGTCAAGATTGTCCTTAGTAACTAAAAGACTAAGGAGATGTTTCTCGATTATGGAGGTGATAAAGAGTTCGTCGTAAAGAGTTACGTCGATACAAGCTTTAACACTAATCCGGATGACTCGTAGTAGCAATCTGGATACGTATAGTGGAGAAGCCATTTGGAATAGTACCGAGCGGAGTGTGGTAGCAGTGTTTACAGTTTGACATAGGTATTTGCAAAGTGCACACGGATCTGAATGTTACAGACCCGTTGACTATAAGACCTCTCTCACATGCAAAGCATGATCGAGCCCCAGAACTCGTTGGGTGTTAGATTCATAACAATGCGAATCACATGGTGATGTGAACTAGATTATTGACTCTAGTGCAAGTGGGAGACTGTTGGAAATATGCCCTAGAGGCAATAATAAATTAGTTATTATCATATTTCCTTGTTCATGATAATCGTTTATTATCCATGCTATAATTGTATTGATCGGAGACTTAGATGCATGTGTGGATACATAGACAAAACCATGTCCCTAGTATGCCTCTAATAGACTAGCTCGTTGATCAAAAGATGGTTAAGGTTTCCTAGCCATGGACATGAGATGTCATTTGATAACGGGGTCACATCATTAGGAGAATGATGTGATGGACAAGACCCAAACTGCAAACGTAGCATATGATCGTGTCAGTTTATTGCTACTGTTTTCCGCATGTCAAGTATGTGTTCCTATGACCATGAGATCATGCAACTCACGGATATCGGAGGAGTGCCTTGTGTGTATCAAACGTTGCAACGTAACTGGGTGACTATAAAGGTGCTCTACAGGTATCTCCGAGGGTGTCTGTTGAGTTGGCATGGATCGAGACTGGGATTTGTTACTCCGTGTGACGGAGAGGTATCTCAGGGCCCACTCGGTAATACAACATCACAATGAGCCTTGCAAGCAATGTGACTAATTGTTAGTTACGGGATCTTGTATTACGGAACGAGTAAAGAGACTTGCCAGTAACGAGGTTGAACTAGGTATGGAGATACCGACGATCGAATCTCGGGCAAGTAACATACCGAAGAACAAAGGGAACATCGTACGGGATTAACTGAATCCTTGACATAGAGGTTCGACCGATAAAGATCTTCGTAGAATATGTAGGAACCAATGTGGACGTCCAGGTCCCGCCATTGGTTATTGACCATAGAGGTGTCTCGGTCATGTCTACATAGTTCTCGAACCCGCAGGGTCTGCACACTTAAGGTTCGGTGACGTTTCAGTAATGTAGAGTTATGTATGGTGGTGACCGAAGTTTGTTCGGAGTCCTGGATGAGATCCGGGACGTCACGAGGAGCTCCGGAATGGTCTGGAGGTAAAGATTCATATATAGGAAGTCCCAGTTTGGTTTCCGGAAAAGTTTCGGGCTCATCGGTAGTGTACCGGGAGTGCCGGTAGTGTACCGGGAGGCCTCCGGGAGGGGTATTTCGACCCCAAGAGGTCCATGGGCTGTGGGAGAATAATAACCAGCCCTTTTTGGGCTGGGAAAACATCCACAAAGGCCCATGGCGCAGGAGAGAAAGTCCTAAAGCAAAAAGTGGAAAATCAGCCAATAGGAGGCAATCCTACTCCAACTAGGATTGGAGGTGAAGTAGGATTGCTTCCCACCTCCTATTTCGGCCGACCCAAAGGCCTTGGCTGCCTCTCCTCTCCTATCCTCCTATATATACTAGTGGATTGGGTGGTTTTTGGACAGAATTTCCGGCCACATGCTACCCGTTCCACCGGTGCATAGTTTCTCCTCTAGATCGTAGTTCCGCAGTGCTTAGGCGAAGCTGTGCCGGACTTGCTCCACCACCATCACCGGAGCGCTGTCACGCTGCCGGTGAACTCTCTCTCCTCTCCACCTCCTCTTTCTGGATCAAGATGGTGGAGATCGTCATCAAGCTGCACGTGTGCTGAACGCGGAGGTGCCGTCCGTTCGGCGCTAGATCGGAAGAACCGTGATCGAGATCGCGAGACGGTTCGTGATGAGATCGCGGGACGGATCGTGATGAGTTCGCGGGACAGATCCTGATCAAGATTGTGAGACGGATCGTGATGATATTGCGGGACGGATCGTGATGGGATCGCGGGACGGATCGTGATGAGATCGCGGGATGCTCGGCGATTTGGATCGCGAAGATGTTCGACTACACCAACCGCGTTTCTTAACGCTTCCCGCTTAGCGATCTACAAGGGTACGTAGATCCACTCTCCCTCTCGTAGATGCTCATCACCATGGATAGGTTTGCGTGTGCGTAGGAAATTTTTTGTTTCCCATGCGACGTTCCCCAACAGCCAGAGGGAGGGAAGGAGGTGCGGCTGCCCTAGCCGCCCTAGGGTGGGCCTAGGGCCCATCTGGGGCTAGGGTTTGCGCCCTCTCTCCCCTTGCTGCGCCTTGGGCCAGGTGGGAGGGGCGCACCAGCCCACCCAGGGGCTGGTTCCCTCCACCTACGGCCCATGAAGCCCTCTGGGGCCGGTGGGCCCACTTGGTGGACCCCCGGAACCCTTCCGGTGGTCCCGGTACACTACCGGTGACGCCCGAAACACTTCCGGTAACCAAAACCTCACATCCAATATATCAATCTTCGTCTCCAAACCATTCCGGGACTCCTCGTGACGTCTGGGATCTCATCCGGGACTCCAAACTACCTTTGGTAACCACGTACACTATTTCCCTATAACCCTAGCGTCATCGAACCTTAAGTGTGTAGACCCTACGGGTTCGGGAGACACGTAGACATGATCGAGACACCTCTCTGGTCAATAACCAACAGCGGGATCTGGATACCCATGTTGGCTCCTACATGCTCCACGATGATCTCATCGGATGAACCACTATGTCGGGGATTCAATCGATCCCGTATACAATTCCCTTTGTCTATCGGTATGATACTTGCCCGAGATTTGATCGTCGGTATCTCTATACCTTGTTCAATCTCGTTACCGGCAAGTCTCTTTACTCGTTCCGTAATACATCATCCCGTGGCTAACTCCTTAGTCACATTGAGCTCATTATGATGATGTCTTACCGAGTGGGCCCAAAGATACCTCTCCGTCACACGGAGTGATAAATCCCAGTCTCGATTCGTGCCAACCCAACAGACACTTTCGGAGATACCCGTAGTGCACCTTTATAGCCACCCAGTTACGTTGTGACGTTTGGCACACCCAAAGCATTCCTACGGTATCCGGGAGTTGCACAATCTCATGGTCTAAGGAAACGATACTTGACATTGAAAAGCTTTAGCAAACGAACTACACGATCTTGTGCTATGCTTAGGATTGGGTCTTGTCCATCACATCATTCTCCTAATGATGTGATCCCGTTATCAACGACATCCAATGTCCATGGTCATGAAACTGTGACCATCTATTGATCAACGAGCTAGTCAACTAGAGGCTCACTAGGGACATGTTGTGGTCTATTTATTCACACATGTATCACGGTTTCTGGTTAACACAATCATAGCATGAACAATAGACAATTATCATGAACAAGGAAATACAATAATAACCTTTTTATTATTGCCTCTAGGGCATATTTCCAACAGTCTCCCACTTGCACTAGAGTCAATAATTTAGTTACATTGTGATGAATCGAACACCCATAGCATTCTGGTGTTGATCATGTTTTGCTCGTGAGAGAGGTTTAGTCAACGGATGTACGACATTCAGATCCGTATGCACTTTACAAATATCTATATCTCCCTCCTGAATGTAATCACGGATGGAGTTGAAGCGGCGCTTGATGTGTCTTGTCTTCTTGTGAAACCTGTGCTCCTTCGCAAGGGCAATAGCTCCAGTGTTGTCACAGAATAGAGTCATCGGGCCCAACGCACTTGGAATTACTCCTAGGTCGGTGATGAACTCCTTCATCCAGACTCCTTCCTTTGCCGCTTCCGAAGCAGCTATGTACTCCGCTTCACATGTAGATGCCTCCACGACGCTTTGCTTGCTGCTGCACCTGCTGACTGCCCCTCCATTCAAAATATACACGTATCCGGTTTGCGACTTGGAGTCGTCCAGATCTCTGTCGAAGCTAGCATCGACGTAACCCTTTATGGCGAGCTCTTTGGCACCTCCATATACGAGAAACATGTCCTTTGTCCTTTTCAGGTACTTCAGGATATTCTTGACCGCTATCCAGTGTTCCACTCCGGGATCACTTTGGTACCTCCCTACCAAACTTATGGCAAGGTTCACATCAGGTCTGGTACACAACATGGCATACATAATAGAGCCTATGGCTGAAGCATAGGGGATGACACTCATCTCTTCTCTATCCTTTGCCGTGGTCGGGCATTGAGTCGTACTCAAGCTCACACCTTGTAACACAGGCAAGAACCCCTTCTTGGACTGATCCATATTGAACTTCTTCAATATCTTTTCAAGGTATGTGCTTTGTGAAAGACCTATGAGGCGTCTCAATCTATCTCTATAGATCTTAATACCTAATATGTAAGCAGCTTCTCCAAGGTCCTTCATTGAAAAACACTTATTCAAGTAGGCCTTTACACTTTCCAAGAGTTCTATATCATTTCCCATTATCAATATGTCATCCACATATAATACGAGAAATGCTACAGAGCTCCCAATCACTTTCTTGTAAATACAGGGTTATCCATAAACCTGTACAAATCCAAACCCTTTAATCACTTCATTAAAGCGAATGTTCCAACCCCGAGATGCTTGCACCAGCCCATAGATAGAGTGCTGGAGCTTGCATACTTTGTTAGCATCTTTAGGATCAACAAAACCTTCCGGCTGCATCATGTACAGTTCTTCCTTAAGGAAACCATTAAGGAATGCTGTTATGACGTCCATTTGCCAGATCTCATAATCATAAAATGCGGCAATTGCTAACATGATTCAGACAGACTTCAGCATCGCTACGGGTGAGAAAGTCTCATCGTAGTCAACTCCTTGAACTTGTCGATAACCCTTAGCGACAAGCCGAGCCTTATAGACGATCACATTACTGTCCGCGTCAGTCTTCTTCTTAAAGATCCATTTATTTTCAATGGCTCGCTTATCATCAGGCAAGTCCACCAAAGTCCATACTTTGTTCTCATACATGGATCCTATCTCGGATTTCATGGCTTCAAGCCATTTGTTGGAATCCGGGCCCGCCATCGCTTCTTCATAGTTCGAAGGTTTATCGTTGTCTAACAACATGATCTCTAGGACAGGGTTGTCGTACCACTCTGGTGCGGAACGTGTCCTAGTGGACCTTCGACGTTCAATAGTAACTTGATCTGAAGTTTCATGATCATCATCATTAACTTCCTCTCCAGCCGGTGTAGGCTCCATAGAAACAACTTCCTGTGCTGCGCTACTCTCCGGTTCGAGTGGAGGTACAATTATCTCATCAAGTTCTATTTTCCTCCCACTTACTTCTTTCGAGATAAACTCTTTCTCGAGAAAGGATCCATTCTTGGCAACAAAGACTTTGCCCTCGGATCGTAGGTAGAAGGTATACCCAATAGTCTCTTTGGGATATCCTATGAAGACGCACTTTTCCGCTTTGGGTTCGAGCTTCTCAGGTTGAAGTTTCTTCACATAAGCATCGCATCCCCAAACTTTTAGAAACGACAGCTTAGGTTTCTTTCCAAACCATAATTCATACGGTGTCGTCTCAACGGTTTTTGACAGTGCCCTATTTAAAGTGAATGCGGCAGTCTCTAATGCATATCCCCAAAATGATAGCGGTAAGTCGGTAAGAGACATCATAGATCGCACCATATCCAGTAGAGTGCGATTACGACGTTCAGACACACCATTTCGCTGAGGTGTGCCAGGTGGCATGAGTTGTGAAACAATTCCACATTTCCTTAGGTGCGTGCCAAACTCGTGACTTAAATATTCTCCGCCACGATCAGATCGTAGGCACTTTATTTTTCTGTCACGTTGATTCTCTACCTCACTCTGAAATTCCTTGAACCTTTCAAAGGTTTCAAACTTGTGTTTCATTAAGTAGACATACACATATCTGCTCAAGTCATCAGTGAGGGTGAGAACATAACGGTAGCCTCCACGAGCCTCGACACTCATTGGACCGCATACATTGGTATGTATTATTTCCAACAAGTCAGTTGCTCGCTCCATTGTTCCGGAGAATGGAGTCTTGGTCATCTTGCCCATGAGGCATGGTTCGCACGTGTCAAATGATTCGAAATCAAGCAACTCCAAAAGTCCATCAGCATGGAGCTTCTTCATGCGTTTGACACCAATATGACCAAGGCGGCAATGCCACATGTAAGTGGGACTATCGTTATCAACCTTACACTTTTTGGTACTCACACTATGGACATGTGTAACATCACGTTCGAGATTCATCAAAATAAACCATTGACCAGCGGGGCATGACCATAAAACATCTCTCTCATATAAATAGAACAACCATTATTCTCAGATTTAAATGAGTAGCCATCTCGCATCAAGCGAGATCCATATACAATGTTCATGCTCAAAGATGGTACTAAATAACAATTATTAAGGTTTAAAACTAATCCCGAAGGTAGATGTAGAGGTAGCGTGCCGACGGCGATCACATCGACCTTGGAACCATTCCCGACGCGCATCGTCACCTCGTCCTTTGCCAGCCTTCGCTTATTCCGCAGCTCCTGCTTGGAGTTACAAATGTGAGCAACTACACCGGTATCAAATACCTAGGAGCTACTATGAGCGCTGGTTAGGTACACATCAATAACAAGTATATCACATATACCTTTAACGTTGCCGTCCTTCTTATCCGCTAAGTACTTGGGGCAGTTCCGCTTCCAGTGATCGGTACCCTTGCAATAAAAACACTCAGTCTTAGGCTTGGGTCCATTCTTGTTCTTATTCTTCCCGACAACTTGCTTACCGGGCGCGACAACAGCTTTGCCGTCCTTCTTGAAGTTCTTCTTACCCTTGCCTTTCTTGAAACTAGTGGTCTTCTTCACCATCAACACTTGATGCTCCTTTTTGACTCGACCTCTGCTGATTTCAGCATCGAGTACAACTCAAGAATGGACTTCTCCATACCCTGCATGTTGTAGTTCATCACGAAGCTCTTGTAGCTAGGTGGAAGCGACTGGAGGATTCTGTCAATGACCGAGTCATCCGGGAGATTAACCCCCAGCTGAGTCAAGCGGTTGTGCAACCCAGACATCGTGAGTATGTGCTCACTGACAGAACTGTTTTCCTCCATCTTACAACTGAAGAACTTGTCGGAGACATCATATCTCTCGACCCGGGCATGAGCTTGGAAAACCAATTTCAACTCTTGGAACATCTCATATGCTCCGTGTTGCTCAAAACGCTTTTGGAGCCCCGGTTCTAAACTGTAAAGCATGCCGCACTGAACAAGGGAGTAATCATCGCAGCGAGAATGCCAAGCGTTCACAACGTCTTGCTCTGCTGGGAGAATGGGTGGGTCACCTAGCGGTGCATCAAGGACATACAATTTCTTGGAAGCTATGAGGATGATCCTTAAGCCACGGACCCAGTCCGCATACTTGCTTCCATCATCTTTCAACTTGGTTTTCTCTAGGAACGCGTTGAAGTTGAGGTTGGCATTAGCGTTGGCCATTGGATCTACAATATAGATTGTAAAGACAATTTTAGACTAAGTTCATGATAATTAAGTTCACATAATCAAATTATTTAATGAACTCCCACTTAGATAGACATCTCTCTAGTCATCCAAGTGACACATGATCCATGTCAACTAGCCCGTGTCCGATCATCACATGAGACGGACTAGTCATCCATGGTGAACATCTCCATGTTGATCGTATCTTCTATACGACTCATGTTCGACCTTTCGGTCTTCCGTGTTCCGAGGCCATGTTTGTACATGCTAGGCTCGTCAAGTCAACCTAAGTGTTCCGCGTGTGTAAATCTAGCTTACACCCGTTGTATGCGAACGTTAGAGCCTATCACACCCGATCATCACGTGGTGCTTCGGAACAACGATCCTTAGCAACAATGCACAATTAGGGTGAACACTTTTCTTGAAATTTTATTGAGAGATCATCTTATTTACTACCGTCGTTCTAAGCAAATAAGATGTAAACATGATAAACATCACATGCAATCAATATAGTGACATGATATGGCCATTATCATCTTGGTCCTTTGATCTCCATCTTCGGGGCACCATGATCATCACTGTCACCGGCACGACACCATGATCTCCATCATCATGATCTCCATCATTGTGTCTTCATGAAGTTGTCTCGCCACTATTACTTCTACTACTATGGCTAACGTTTAGCAATAAAGTAAAGTAATTACATGGCGTTTATGATTGACACGCAGGTCATACAATAAAATAAGACGACTCCTATGGCTCCTGCCGGTTGTCATACTCATCGACATGCAAGTCGTGAATCCTATTACAAGAACACGATCAATCTCATACATCACAATGCATCACATCACATCCTTTGGCCATATCACATCACAAGGCATATGCTGCAAAAACAAGTTAGATGTCCTCTAATTTGTAGTTGCAAGTTTTTACGTGGCTGTTATAGGTTACTAGCAAGAACGTTTCTTACCTACGCCAAAACCACAACGTGATATGCCAATTGCTATTTACCCATCATAAGGACCCTTTTCATCGAATCCAATCCGACTAAGGAGGGAGAGACAGACACCCGCTAGCCACCTTATGCAACAAGTGCATGTCAGGCGGTGGAACTAGTCTCACGTAAGCGTACGTGTAAAGTCGGTCCGGGCCGCTTCATCCCATAATACCGCCGAATCAAGATAAGACTAGTAGTGGTAAGCATATTAACAAAATCGACGCCCACAACAACTTGTGTTCTACTCGTGCATAGATTCTACGCATAGACCTAGCTGTGATACCACTGTTGGGAGACGTAGTAGTAAATCAAAAAAATTCCTACGATCACCAAGATCTATCCATGGAGAAACCAGCAACGAGTGGGGAGAGATTGCATCATCATACCTTTGAAGATCGCTAAGCGGAAGCGTTGCAAGAACGCGGTTGGTGGAGTCATACTCGCAACGATTCAGATCGTGGTGGACTCCGATCTTAGCGCCGAACAACGGCGCCTCCGCGTTCAACACATGTGCAGCCCGGTGACGTCTCCTATGTCTTGATCCAACAAGGAGGAAGGAGAGGTTGAGGGAGAGCTCCGGCAGCATGACGGCGTGGTGACGGTGGAGCTGCGTGGTACTCCGGTAGAGCTTCGCTAAGCACTACGGAGAACGAGGAGAGGGAGAGGTAGGGCTGCGCCAAGAGGAAGAGAGAACCGTGTCTCAAAACAGCCCCAAGGGCACCTCTATATATAGGAGGAGGAGGAGGTAGGGCTGCACCCTAGGGTTTACACCCTAGGGTGGTGCGGCAGCCACCAGATGCATCTGGTGCGGCGGCCAAAGGGAGGGGAAGAGGTGCGGCTGCCCTAGCCGTCCTAGGGTGGGCCTAGGGCCCATCTGGGGCTAGGGTTTGCCCCCTCTCTCCCCTTGCTGCGCCTTGGGCCAGGTGGGAGGGGCGCACCAGCCCACCCAGGGGCTGGTTCCCTCCACCTACGGCCCATGAAGCCCTCTGGGGCCGGTGGGCCCACTTGGTGGACCCCCGGAACCCTTCCGGTGGTCCCGGTACACTACTGGTGACGCCCGAAACACTTCCGGTAACCAAAACCTCACATCCTATATATCAATCTTCGTCACCGGACCATTACGGGACTCTTCGTGACGTCCGGGATCTCATCCGGCACTCTGAACTACCTTCGGTAACCACGTACACTATTTCCCTATAACCCTAGCGTCATCGAACCTTAAGTGTGTAGACCCTACGGGTTCGGGAGACACGTAGACATGATCGAGACACCTCTCTGGTCAATAACCAACAGCGGGATCTGGATACCCATGTTGACTCCTACATGCTCCACGATGATCTCATCGGATGAACCACTATGTCGGGGATTCAATCGATCCCGTATACAATTCCCTTTGTCTATCGGTATGATACTTGCCCGAGATTCGATCGTCGGTATCTCTATACCTTGTTCAATCTCGTTACCGGCAAGTCTCTTTACTCGTTCCGTAATACATCATCCCGTGGCTAACTGCTTAGTCACATTGAGCTCATTATGATGATGTCTTACCGAGTGGGCCCAAAGATACCTCTCCGTCACACGGAGTGATAAATCCCAGTCTCGATTCGTGCCAACCCAACAGACACTTTCGGAGATACCCGTAGTGCACCTTTATAGCCACCCAGTTACGTTGTGACGTTTGGCACACCCAAAGCATTCCTACGGTATCCGGGAGTTGTACAATCTCATGGTCTAAGGAAACAATACTTGACATTGAAAAGCTTTAGCAAATGAACTACACGATCTTGTGTTATGCTTAGGATTGGGTCTTGTTCATCACATCATTCTCCTAATGATGTGATCCTGTTATCAACGACATCCAATGTCCATGGTCATGAAACCGTGACCATCTATTGATCAACGAGCTAGTCAACTAGAGGCTCACTAGGGACATGTTGTGGTCTATTTATTCACACATGTATTATGGTTTCTGGTTAACACAATTATAGCATGAACAATAGACAATTATCATGAACAAGGAAATACAATAATAACCATTTTATTATTGCCTCTAGGGCATATTTCCAACAGTTTGATACACACAAGGTACTTCTCCGGTGTTAGTGAGTTGCATGATCTCATGGTCATAGGAACAGATACTTGACATGCCGAAAACTATAGCAATAAACTGACGCGATCAAATGCTATGTTTATAGTTTGGGTCTTGTTCGTTACATCATTCTCCCAATGATGTGATCCCGTTATCAAATGACATCTCATGTCAATGGTTAGGAAACCTTGACCATCTTTGATCAACGAGCTAGTCTACTAAAGGCATACTAGGGACATAGTGTTGTCTATATGTCCACACATGTAATGTGTTTCCAATCAATACAATTATAGCATGGATAATAAACGATTATCATGAACAAGGAAATATAATAATAACCATTTTACTATAGCTTCTAGGGCATATTTCCAACAATCTATCCTCCCCATTCGGCATGGTGGCCGGTCTTGTCGATCCAATTTGGCGAGATAATCCGTTGTTTGAAACTGTCACCACCCCACGATCTAAACTAACATCAAAATCAGGGTCGGGTAGTGGTTCAGGACCACCTTGTTAGCCCGAGTTGACTTCGGTAGCGATCAACAGAGGAGAAGGAAGAAACTTGACATGATCTTATGGTCATAGGAACAGATACTTGACATGCAGAAAACTATAGTAATAAACTGACATGATCAAATGCTATGTTTATAGTTTGGGTCTTGTTCATTACATCATTCTCCCAATGATGTGATCCCGTTATCAAATGACATCTCATGTCAATGGTTAGGAAACCTTGACCATCTTTGATCAACGAGCTAATCTACTAGAGGCATACTAGGGACATAGTGTTGTCTATATGTCCACACATGCAATGTGTTGCCAATCAATACAATTATAGCATGGATAATAAACGATTATCATGAACAAGGAAATATAATAATAACCATTTTACTATTGCTTCTAGGGCATATTTCCAACAATCTATCCTCCCCATTCGCCATGGTGGCTAGTCTTGTCGATCCAATCTGGCGAGATAATCCGTTGTTTGAAACCGTCACCACCCCACAATCTAAACTAACATCAAAACCAGGGCCGGGTAGTGGTTCAGGACCACCTTGTTAGCCCGAGTTGACTCCGGTAGCGATCAACACAGGAGAAGGAAGAAACTACTCAACGTCGTGATGAGAGAAAGGGAAATAGGTTGTATCCGGTGCAATAGAGGTTCTTTTGCTATCGGTGCACCCAGTTTAAAAATTAAATGCAAAAAAAATTCTAAAATTATAAAAATAATAGAGTACACGAACACAATAC
Source organism: Hordeum marinum (assembly GCA_022496015.1). Lineage (NCBI taxonomy): Eukaryota > Viridiplantae > Streptophyta > Magnoliopsida > Poales > Poaceae > Hordeum > Hordeum marinum. Next base: position 208,989,511 of record CM039672.1, on the reverse strand, counting down.
ATATATCTATCACGTCTTAGAATTTTAGCTAAAAATTCAAGTCATACATTGAGGAAAAAAAGATAAATCATGATATGAATGTTGTTAATTTAAACTGAGCCGTGAATTGGGTCCATTTGTTATTTTCTCTCTCTCTTGCTGTGAGTTGAATATAGGACTCAGCTTTTGCAACATGTTAGGTGTATGCTATTCCTTTATACTCAATTAGTTTCAATATTTTTTAGAAGTCTAGGTGCAAGCCTTTGATGTTTTTTAAAGAACGTCAACGTTTTATTGTTTAAGTAACAAAGTCATACAAGGTCCCCGGATACAATGTGAAGCAGAGTGCGAAATAAAAAACAAATTAAAATTCTACAAGAATTAGCCAAAACATAGGTCACTAAATTACATTGCCGACGAACATGCTTAAAGGCTGAAGATGTGAAAGCTAGGTCGCTTGTTTAATATCCATAACCATAGATCTCACATTTAATGGTCCCGAATATTAGAATTGATCCAATGCATCAAAGAGAGATAATAAGAGGCGAATATCACATGCGTGAAAATGTTCATCTCTAATCAGAACGACCGCACGCGAAGTGCTAAGGCTTCCGCCATCTTTAGATTGAAATCTCCAAAAAGGGGCTCAGAGCACGTGAGGGTGCACTGTCCCTCGTGATCCTACGTCACCACATCCAAGCCAGCCTTGTTAAGACTAGCAAAGACAACATCATGATAATAGATTAAAACAATACCTAGTGACGGCGGAGACCAACTGGAACTAGAAGCATGAGTCTCACGTCTATGAGCAGTGATTTAAAAAAAAAAGACACTTCCTCCGTACGGAAATACTTGTCCTAAAAATAAAAAAAATGGATGTATCTATAACTAAAATAAGTCTAGATACATCCGTTCCTAAAAATGAAAAAAATGAAGTACATCATAATCATCATAATAAAAAGACAAGCTTTTGATGTACGGTGCACCGATAGCTAAAAAAACATAAGGTGCACAGGGTATGAGGGAAAACTAGAGGAAAATAAATAAATCAAGATAAGCTACCTGGGTCTTTTTTTTCGTACACTTTTTTTAGGCTACCTGGGCTGGGCCTGGACTACTTGCACAAAAGAAACCCACAACTCGGGGCTTTACTACTTCCGGCAGGCAGTCCCGAGGTTGTCTCCTCCGCCGCCCGCCGCCCGCCGCCCGCCGCCAAGCGCAGCCTACACGTCGCGGCGGATGCCACTTCTCCCATGACTGCGGACTGGACATCGGTGTGCCGGGCGTGGGAGAAGTGGACCGGGAAGCACGTCGGAACTATCGGTCTGCCCTCCCTTCCTTTCCTTCCTGCTTCGCTACTCTTTCTCCTCTCTCGTCTGAACTATAATCCCCATCCTCTTGCAGGGATGCCGATCAAGACGGCGCTGCTGCTCAACTACGACGCGGCCGGACCATCTCGCCTCTTCCCCATGGTGTAAGTATCGTCTCAAACCCCGGTTGCACGGGCAATTATTTTTCCCCCATAGGAAACTCAAAAAGTCGACGGTGGCAATTTAATGGGCATTTCTTTGGTCATAACCACCGTTACAAGTTGCAATTGTGGGGGCTATATAATCTTCAATACTGTCACTTGGATGGAGAATGGGGTTAATGATTTTTCCCACGCGTTCGTGTATTTTTCTGATGGAAGTTGTTCAGTTATTTATTTAGTTAGTTAGAATGTTGCAGATGAATTTGGTAGTAATGCCATTTGTTCATATGAAACTGGCACCGTTTCTTGGTTGATGAATTTAGCAAAGTTGTAGGAGTAGTTTAATAACGTTGTTATTTCCATCCATAGCTAGCGGAAGGTGCATTTGATAAACTAAATTTACGGATACATTCTTTAGTATGGAGTTTAATGCCTAAATCACACATGTGACAGACATCTCAGTGCCAAAGATATGCAAAACCCTGTTCACTGCTCACTAGGACACACGAACGTTCAAGTTGTAGACGTTTGAAGTCACAATCTTTTTAAAATGTCCAGAGCAGAGCAAGAGGGAGCAAAATTTACTGCTGTTGATCTGCAGCCAGCCATGGATTTCTTTAGAAGGAATAATCTGCAGACAGAATTCTTTTCCATTGGGCTGAATCAATGTGAGTTGCAAGTTATAACCGAGTTATCTTTGTTAAACCAAATTGTCTTTGTTATCTCCGGCAACATTGTGATTGCAAGTTATAAATGTGTAGACGTGGTCACCTCAATCCATGAGCACTGGTTTTCTGCTCGTTGCGTTAACACAACACAGCCAGGAGGTGAAGGACTTATAATTATGCAGATTGGAGCATACTTATTAGTCTCTATGTACGTATCGCCTTGTTCAACTTTTTCTTTACTGAAATCACTTATCAGGTTTCCTCTAAGCGTTCTTAGTATACAGCTTGATTTGCCAGAATTAATTCAATTCACAATGGTTCTTGATGCATAGGTATGATGGTTCTGTTGGTTCGGCTTCACGGGCTATGGTGGCTGTTGATCAGTTTGCATGGCACTTCAACCGGAGAACAAATTAAGTTTTTATGATGTAGACCCATGGCCTTAGAGTCTAGTGTAGAACTTGACATACTGCCTAATGTTGCTGCTGTACCGGGATTAGTAGGTATGTAGTGTAATAACTAATGTTCTCTTTAATGGAGTAAGTTCAAATGGTATGGTGTTTCCGTAATTTACAGATTGCGCTGAATATTTACGAGGTTTAGCTCAGTTCAAGAGGAAGGCACAGGGTAGAATGAGTGGAATTTGCGTGAAAAATCGCTATTTTTGTGTTCAGCCCAAGCATGTTTTTTAACTTAAAAAAATGGCTTGATGGTCAGTCCCCACAGGTCTCCCCCATCTTGGGGGTGGAGTGACTGAATTTAATCGTATCATGTGAAGATTAGCTTCTACATCTCCAATTGTTTGCTTAGACTTTTGGAATTTCATGTATGAACTTACACACTACTTGAGCAGTATCCGTAACTATTACTCTTATAGGATTTCACACTGATAAAATGGTGAAATTATGAAGATGTCATTAGAAACGTTAAATTAGAAGTAATGTTTAAAGTTCTTTAGTAGGGGAGATGTGCTATCCAGTATATTCGAAATCCAAATTGGTACTACCTATGCTCCTAAATATAAGAACTGCGAAAACGTCTTATATTTAGGAACATAGGGCGTATATAATGGATGCGGATTTTGTGTACATGCGGGCACGCGCTACCCGTATCCGCATCGCCCATGGTTGCCTCGCGATTGGTTGCTAATATAGCATTGCGCGGCCCCGCCAGCTATACAGTGTTTATTGTCATTGGGCTGTAATACGATTCGATATACGACGTGCGTGCGGGCCACAAGTGATAAATGATCGTATATATTTATGATCAGGATGCAGGGCTGCAAGCTACCATCCAATGCAATTAACGTTTGTGACCTGAGTCGTAGTAAATGAAGCCTGCTCCTAGATAAATAGAGATTACTCACCCAGAAAACATTATGGACCCTTCGTCAACCTAGCACATGGGATCAAGTTGGTCTGACCGTGAAAGTTGTTGGTCCAGTTCTTGCTTGCATATGCATGTTCACCAATAACCTTGCATTGCAATAGCAGGTTTGCCAAAGCAACCTTTTTCTGACCAGATGAAAATTGCATCCCTCCTGTTCTGTTGCTAGTAGGAGTTGGTTCTGAACTTGTGCTAACAACATTACAACAAAATCAAGACTCCTTGAACCAAAGCAACTTCTCTTTGTTTTCTCCTTTGCATGGCATTAAGCTTCCCTTGACATGGATTAGTGGTATTGTTCAGTGGGGTATGGAGTAGCGCATTCAGCTGTTGTTCTTTTGTTAGGCTAGTAGATTTTGTAGTGCGTCTAGAGCATGGATTGGTGGAGTTTTTTTTCTTTACTTCTTTTCTAGCCAGGTCTTGATCCTCGAACAAAACAACAGCTCTCAATCTTCAGCAGCTTCCAAGCTTAGTGGTTTACTCTCACGCAGGCCAGATGAAGATTAGAATTTTTGCTAAAGAAACACAACACCATGACCGTGCCCGTGCTAGAGGAGTAGAGGTGCTGGAGGAGCCAAAGAACTGTCGTGAGGCATTGAGGGGGGAGAGAGAGATAGGAGATGAACATGAAGTAAATAAGAGATGTGCTGCAGCATGACGAAGGCGGGAGGAGAGAAACTATCCGTCGGTGAAGTTGCCGTTGCGGAACGGTGATCATCAACATATGAGGCTTTAAGGCCGTGCAATCAATTCCCGTCGACGCATCTATGGTTTCAATGCGTGAGGCTGACATGTGGGCCTTTTACTGGGGCGCAGTGCCAATACGAGCACTATACCAGCTGGTGTACGCCGACCAGGAAAAGGTTATGCGCCAGCCACGTATTGTAGTAGCACGATTGCACGAATCACGTGGGCACGAGTGGTTTTTTGGCGAGGGTAAAAAAGATTTATTCCAATACCACAGGTTACAATTAAGAGGCAAAAGTTTTTCCATACAAGGTGGACCTTTATCGAGCCATACAGGGTTACAATCAAGAGGCAAAAGTTCCTCCACACAAGGTGGACCTTTACCGAGCCATACGCCAGTAACGTTTTTCGTACGACTATACAAAGTCAATCGATCTGCTACCCTATTTTCTTCACGCTTAATTTTTGAAGGAATAAACTCTCGTTCACCCATAAGATGTTGAATCTCAGCCATCAGGTGTCCATATGCGGAGTACAAAAGGCTATCCCTCTTCATTGCCACCAGTGCTTCTGATGAGTCGGACTGGATAATGACAGGCCCCTCACTATGTTGAATAGTCAGGGCCATTCCTTGCATTAGGGCATGTAGTTCGGCCTCCAGTGCGTCATTGCAGTTAAATATGCAATCGTAAGCTGCAAAAATAACACTGCCGTCAGACCTTCGTAGTACCATCCCTGCTACTGTAGAACCATCTGACTCGGGAAAGCTCCATCCACAGACAAGGAGATCCGTCCGGGTGGAAGCCTCGGCCAGGACAGCGCCGGGACTGCAGCTCGTGGTGTAGCCGGGTTGATATCCACTGTCGGCATCTTTCCCTTCAAGATTTCATCGGTGGAATACTTCCTTGCCATGTGCAGTGATGACATGTAGCTCTAAAGGTAATCAGTCGTCGTTGCGATAGATGGCACTGCCTTACCGTGTGTAAGATCAGATCGAAACGACCAGATCCTCCATAGTAGCATTATGGTGGAGTCCCTCATTGTGTCATCACAATTTATCAGAATATTTAGGAGCCAGTCCTTCCCTGTATCCCGCAATAATTGTTGATCTGGTAAAGCCCAAACCTGGCGCATTTGCATTCATATTGCCTGTGCATGATCACATGTGATAAGTGCGTGGAAACTTGTTTCCTTCTCAGCACCACATAGCGGGCAAGTGTCGCGAGTAGACTTTTTTTGTTTTGAAACAAGGCAAAAGATTTTCCATTTTCATTGATTAAGAAGGAGGGTTAAGAGATTGTGGCCATGGGACAAATTAATTACATCACTCTCGCGACATGATATTACATAAGTGTTTCGCTCCTGTTAAGCTCCAAAGCGAGCATCCCTCTTTGATCTTGGCGATGGTCACTCCCACCGGAACGGCCGTGTTATGGAAAACTCGGGCATTGCGTTGCTTCCATATTTTCCATGAGATAAGCATCATCAGGAAGGTGAGCGACCTTCTCGACGGGGCCTGCTTAGTGGCATTTCGCCTCCACTAGTCCTCAACAGAGTTCAGAACCAATTAATTGTTGGGCCGTACATCATGAAGTGCCAGCCAAGTTTTGATCATGCCCCAGACCCGAATGGTGTATCTTAAGAGAAGGTGGGTCGCCGATTCCTGTACTTGTTGGCAGAGTGGACATAGGTTGCAGTTTGGCCATCCGCGACTGTGAAGTCTGTCAGCCGTCCAAATCCTATTTTTGAGGACAAGCCAGGCGAAGAATTTGCACTTTGGGGACACCCAGTTTTTCCAAACGATTTGGTTCATATCGTGTCCACCAAACCGGTGAACTGAACCCGATATGCCGATGATGCAGAGTAGTGGCCATCACTAGTGAGCTTCCAGATGATGGAGTCTTGCATGTCCGGGTCCAACTGGATGCGGGTGAGTCTTTCCCAAAGCATGACAAACTGGACGATGTGCTCAGGGGAGACGACCGAGGCTGAGTAGAAATGTGCCTGTACTTCTTGCAGGAGTTTGTTGCGAGTGCCCCGGACACCACCTTCCAGGCTAGGGCACGAAGTGGTTCTGATAACGCCCTCACGTGGCTGCATGTACACAGGCTATTCATCGGTATATAAGCTAACTAAAACATTAATACCATGTTTGACCAACAATTTCCGCTCACTAAGATAAGCAACACTCATAACCATATTTGTAATCATTTGATGAAATTTGTTGACTTGCTTTACTCTATGTATCATTATGGATAACTAGTTGGTGCCTGGTTCTCACTATTTTCCATCAAGTTTTCAAGGGAATAATTTAGTCCTGGTGGGTGTGAATAAATACTATCCATTCTATGCAGAAGATGCCACTGCTTCTCACGGTTCCTTAAACGTTGACGTTTCGGATATAGTATCCGAAGCATAACTTTGAGCACTAATTTGTTTTGGAACTTATACCCATAACACCAAACAAAACAATATATTGTGGGGAATTAGGGACGATTCAGTGGTGGACGAGAGTATTGCTTATGAGTCTGTGCCGTGATTGGTAAATTAAGAAGTGTCAACAACAGATTAGCAGTGTCCTGTAAAGCAAGTGGGAGCAAAATTTGCTGCTGTTGATCTGCAGCCGTCCATGGACTTCTTAAGAAGGAATAATCCGCAGACAGAATTCTTTTCTAATTGGGCCAAACCAGTGCGAGTCTTTCATATTATGAGCCTAAAAATCCCGCTCATTGATTCATGGATAATTAGACCGAGTTACTCCAGCAATGTGGTGATTGCTAGTACTTCCTCCCTTCCAGAATAATGTGCATTCATTTTCGTGCAAGTCAAACTTATAGATGGATCATGAAGACACCATTTCGAAGGCAAAGCGAGGGCCTCTAGAAATCCTGAAAGTTTTGGCCAGCAGCCTGGAACTTCCGTTCCACCCCGAAACTTCTCGCCTCCCTAACACACGCCTATGCAAACTCTCTAGATATCCCAGAAGCTGCCCAGAACATCCGACCAGCGAAACTTCAGGTCCACCCTAAAACTTCCGCCACCCTGCCTGCACGCAGTGAGTTGGGCTCAGCCCATGTATCTTTCCCCTCCTCACTTGCCCCTTCGTGAGCTAGACTATAAAAATCTATCCCACGCCTCCTCTTTAGGGTTAGCAAACACTAGAACTAAAAACCATAAAGCTTTCTCATGTATCTTCCGTTTGTGGGATCATCTTCCCTAGTCGAATCAAGACCTCTTCTTGTGGGGAAGGCTCCATCAGAGTATATATTTTTAGGAATATCACGAGCTCCACTCGTGGAGAAGAAAGGCTTCATAGAAGCATCAAGCCCTCTTTGTCTTAGGACTTGGAAGAATCATATCTTGTTCCATCTCTCTTTGGATGACTTGGATCGGTGATCTATCTATGTGTATCTTTATTTGCATCTATATGTGTTGATTCGATTGTTTCCCCTTGTGTCTATCGTGTTTTTCCTCAACCACCTTCGGTTCGTGAAGATGGGGCTGCCCTAGAGGCTTGTGTTGGGAGATGTAGTAGTAAATCAAAAAAATTCCTACGATCACCAAGATCTATCTATGGAGAAACCAGCAACGATGTGAGGAGAGATTGCATCTTCATACCTTTGAAGATCGCTAAGCGGAAGCGTTACAAGAACGCGGTTGGTGGAGTCATACTCGTAGCGATTCAGATCGCGGTGGACTCCGATCTTAGCGCCGAACAACGGTGCCTCCGCGTTCAACACACCTACAACCCGGTGACATCACCCATGCCTTGATCCAGCAAGGAGGAGGGAGAGGTTGGGGAAGAGCTCCAACAACAGCACGACTGCGTGGTGGTGGTGGAGCAGCAAGGTATTCCGGCAGGGCTTCGCCTAAGCACTGCGGAGGAGGAAGAAGAGAGGTAGGGCTGCGCCGTGGGAGAGAGATCAAATCTTGTCTCAAAACAGCCAAAACCTCAAGTATATATAGGAGGAGGGAGAGGGAGGGCTGCCTTGGCCCCTCCTCCAAGGAGGAGAGATTCGGCCGAAGCTAGGGAGGAGTCCACCTCCCACAAGGGAGGTGGATCTCTTCCTTTTGAATCTCCTTTAGCCTAATCTCTTTATCCCTAGCCGCATGGGCCTTTCCGGAAGGACTTGGCCAGCCCAATAAGGGCTGGTACACCTCCTCTAACAGCCCACGAAGTCCTTTGGTCGTCACACCCCTCCCGGGGGTCCTCCGACACCCTCCCGGCACTCCCGGTACACCATCGATGAGCCCGAAAACTTTCCGGTGACCAAAACAGGACTTCCTATATATCAATCTTTACCTCTGGAACATTCCGGAGCTCCTCGTGACGTTCGAGATCTCATCCGGGACTCCGAACAACCTTCGGTAATCACGTATACCATTTCTCTATAACCCTAACGTCATCGAACCTTAAGTGTGTAGACCCTACGGGTTCGGGAGACACGTAGACATGACCGAGACACCTCTCCGGTCAATAACCATCAGCGGGATCTGGATACCCATGTTGGTTCCCACATGCTCCACGATGATCTCATCGGATGAACCATGATGTCGGGGGTTCAATCAATCTCGTATATAATTCCCTTTGTCTACAGGTATAATACTTACCCGAGATTCGATCGTCGGTATCCCTATACCTTGTTCAATCTCGTTATCGGCAAGTCTCTTTACTCGTTCTGTAACACATCATCCCGTGGCTAACTCCTTAGTCACATTGAGCTCATTATGATGATGTCTTACCGAGTGGGCCCAGAGATACCTCTCCATCATACGGAGTGACAAATCCCAGTCTCGATTCGTGCCAACCCAACAGACACTTTCGAAGATACCCGTAGTGCACCTTTATAGCCACCCAGTTACGTTGTGACGTTTGGCACACCCAAAGTATTCCTACGGTATCCGGGAGTTGCACAATCTCATGGTCTAAGAAAATGATACTTGACATTGGAAATGCTTTAGCAGACGAACTAAACGATCTTGTGCTATGCTTAGGATTGGGTCTTGTCCATCACATCATTCTCCTAATGATGAGATCCCGTTATCAACGACATCCAATGTCCATGGTCATGAAAACGTGACCATCTATTGATCAACGAGCTAGCGAACTAGCGGCTCACTAGGGACACATTGTGGTCTATGTATTCAGACATGCATTATGGTTTCCAGTTAACACAATTATAGCATGAACAATAGACAATTATCATGAACAAGGAAATACAATAATAACCATTTTATTATTGCCTCTAGGACATATTTTCAACAACTTGACCATATCACATCGTGGTGTCACTTTTATGGGTGTATAACAACCTTTGCTATAATGCCACTGTACACACCTTACTAATCTCATTTGCGATCATGTTACTAGCGACATCTGTTGTTGAAAGTTGGTTTCAATTCAATAATTAGTGTATTGGTCATTTTCCATCTGGACTCTAATTTCCTTCTTATTGGGTTTTTAAGTTGGTGTTTAGCAATTTTATGTTAGGCCTTTTTCTTTTCTTATTATTATTCTTATTTTCAATTCTATGTTGAGGTTTTGCTTTCCATATGATACTGTGCAGTACTAGTATTTCACAACAGTTTAGCTAAAGTACATCGAGACGTGACATAAGTATTGTATATTTAGTTTTTATGTCATTAATTTTACGTGTGAATATCTCATTTTTGTTTTTTCTTTTCCTTTTTATGTTTGTTTGTGTCATTTAGATGTATAATAATTATGTCACATCTAGATGTATCCTAGATAAACATATTTCACAATACTTTGAATTCGATTGACGAAGGTTTCGGAGGGAATATCAAGGATGAACTTCTACTGCGTCTGCGAGAGCAGATGGCTGCATCGCCACTTCCGGCTTCTGTTTCTCCCCGCTGCTACCATCAATGACGTGGGTGACCTCGGCGTTATACACGTACATCCGGCACACGGCGAAGAAGACGAGGAGGTTGGCGCAGTTGAGGACAGCGAAGAAGGCGTAGTAGTGGTCCAGCCGGGAGGCGTTGAGGTTGTTCTGGATCCAGCCGCCTCCCTGCCCGTGCCGGCTCGTGACGCTCGACACCGTCGACAGCAGGAAGCTGCTGAGGAAGTTGCCGATGCCGAGGCTGGTCATGGAGTAGGAGGTGCCGAGGCTCTTCATGCCCTCGGGCGCCTGGTCGTAGAAGAACTCAATCTTGGCGACCTCCAGGAACGCGTCGGCCACGCCCATGAGCACGAACTGCGGGAGCAGCACGAAGATGGAGAGCGGGATGGTCGTGCCCTTGCTCTCGAATATCCCGTTCTCCATCGCCACGCGCAGCCGGTGCCGCTCCGTCACCGACGCGATCACCATGATCACGATGTGGAAGACGAGCCCGACGCCCATGCGCTGGAGCAGCGAGATGCCGCGCGGGTTCTTGGTCAGCCGCCGCATGAAGGGCACGAAGAGGCGGTCGTAGAGCACCACGGAGACGAGCATGGAGATGGTCACGAACCCCTGCAGGCTGGCCGGCGGGATTTCGAAGTGGTGAAGGCGCCGCTCCAGCGTCGTGCCCTGCTTCACGAACAGCGTGTTGATCTGCGCCAGCATCGCGCTCGGGACGAACGTGATGCATAGCACCGGCAGCATCTTGAGCATCTGCTTCGTCTCCTCCACCTGGGTCACCGTGCTCAGCGACCACCGTGACGTGCTCCTGCTCCCCTCGATCTTCACAGCCGCTTTGCTCAGCACGCTGCAACCCCAGCAATGGCAACAGAGGGCGATTAATTATTGAGACCACACACACATAACAATCTGACGTACTCCAGTAGTTTAGACATGTATGGGCACCTGAAATTGGGCGTGTACGGCAACGGCGACGTCTTCTTTTTCTCGTATTGGTTGGGATCGAGCTCGTGCAGGTCGCGCGGGTCCACGGGCGCGGGGACGCGGCACTTGCGGACGGCGGCGACGATGACGCCGGCCATCTTGGCGAAGGAGCTCTCGGAGGTTGGCTTGTGGCGGTAGAAGGGCGTCCCGGCGCTGAAGACGGCAATGGAGACGGCGAGGCCCACGGTGGGGAGCGCGTAGCCGACGGTCCAGCCGATCCTGTCCTGGATGTAGACGAGGACGGTGTTGGCGAAGAGCGTGCCGAAGAAGATGCTGAACATCCACCAGTTGAAGAAGGAGAGCTTCTGCCGGCGCTCCCGCGGCTCGTGCTCGTCGAACTGGTCGGCGCCGATGGTGGAGATGTTGGGCTTGGTGCCGCCCGTGCCGACGGCGAGGATGTAGAGGGCCAGGAAGAAGACGCCCAGCTGCACGCTCGTGGCCTTATGGTCGCAGTTGGTGTCCGCCGTGCCGAGGCCGCATTTCGCCGGCTTCAGCGACGGCAGCGACACGGACATGGTCAGGAGGATCATTCCCTGTGGCGATCATCAGCGGAGGTGAGAGTGAGACTCACCCACCGGAAGGAGAGCAGAAGGGGAAACCAAAACAAAGAATGCGGCGGTGGCGGCGGCGGCGGCATGAAGAAGAAGAAGAAGGACGGCGACTTACGAGGAGGTATATGATGGAGGCGACCATGAAGGTGCGGTAGCGGCCGAGGTGGGCGTCGGCGATGTAGGCGCCGATGATGGGCGTCATCCAGACTGTGCCCACCCAGTTGGTGACGTTGTTGGCGGACAGCACCGTGCCCTGGTGCAGCTCCGTCGTCAGGTACAGCACCAGGTTCGACGAGATGCCGTAGTAGGCCAACCGCTCGAACACCTCGTACACTGCACCGCACATTCATAATCATACAGGCCAAATTAAAACCAAGCACAATTTTAATATTTGTATATGCATACACTTTCTTTCTTCCATCAAAGTAACAAATATGGAAAGCTTGGGATGATAATCAGAAGAGCCTGAAATGAACCAGCTAAAATAAGACGGGGCTGCCTCTTAAGAAATGGCCAATGCATAGTCGAAGATGATGCTTCCCATGCCATGGATGATTGAATGTAGATTCGGACGGTGTAACGGAATTTTCAACAGGAGGCGAATATTTAAGAAAAAAAAAATGACCCGATAGATTTTTTTTTGAAAAGTTGAAATGAAAAGTGAAAATGCTCGTGTCTCTATATTCTTTTCCTTGACGAGGTCTACTAAGTAATTGCTTACATTAAAGAGAAAAAATTAATGTAAACACCTTAACTATTTTGTCTTCATTAGACACATGTATCCGTATACCATCGTGCCCTTAAAGAATAAATTAGCTGCAAAACGTATACTACGGAAACAAGAAAGAGACGGATTGCGTAACATGCTCACTCCTCGTAGCTGGGACCACCCTTGCATATATTCCGGCCTCACGCATATGTTTTTTCGATGGGAAGCTGTCATGTTACACCAATGAGGTCGGCGTTTGTCACCAAAACCATAACCATCATCCAATAAATCATCATCGGATCTTTTTGGTGTTGAAAGAAAAGGAAATCTTCCATACGAAGTTCATGGTGTGAAGTGTGAACCAGCTTCAGGAACAAAACAAAAGAAAATGGACTGTTGTCAAATGTTGACCCCTGAAAGGGACCAGAACACTTGTAATCACCCAGCCAGTTTTGGCCGATATAAATTGGAAACACTGAGTATGCTGCGAGCTTATCGTTCTTACCATGATCAATTATAAACTTAGTAAGTACAGATCGGCTGGACTCACTCGTCTTCTCAGACAAATCACAAGTGGGTTCGTGAGCATTGGTTAGTACACACGGTTAATTCCAAAACCTATGTTCCACTAGCAGCAGACAAGCCGGCTAGGCTTAACAAGGCCGCAATTCAGTTCTCTCTCCATACATCGTAGTTTCACCCACCTCTCACATAGTATTATCATATGTTAGTAGTATATATTTATATATGCAATACTAGTTTATCAATGTAGTATGTTTATATATTTTCCTATGTAAGATTTTTTTAAGCGAGCAATATATGATTCCACGTGACTCCAGAGATTTTATTATATTTTGACAATACCGTCATATGTACATATAAAATAATACACTAAAAATTAGTACATACTGGTACATAAAAAGTCATATATACTATACATACATACTCCGATATACTCGCTCAGTTCACTACTACAAAATGAGAGAGGCGTTTTGGAGTCCGAGCTCCATGGAGTCCTTTATTTTTGAAAAATTCAAATTCAAATTTTTATGGTTCAAAAAACTCTGAAAAAAATATGCGTATATGTAAGGATGTAACCCATATGTGTGTAAAAATTCATGATGAAATACCTTGAATTGCGACCTGTATAAAAAAGACAAATTCATGGCCTGAGAGAATGAATAGTATCATGTGTTAAACAACTCCAGATTTGTTTTTTTTGCATAGCCCTCATTTCAATGTATTTTGAACTGAAAATTTACCCACATGTGTATCTGTATTTTTTATCAGAATTTTTTGAACAACCGCCGGTCTATAGCAAATTTATTGCGATCGGGTTTGTCTTGCTTGTCAATTCGCAAGTGCTGCATCCATGGCTGCAGATGGTCGTATGTTCACAGAGCGCGTGGGTGCCATACTGGGTTGGCCGGTTCCAGCTCTTCAGCTATATATCGCCAATCCGATCCTAACCAAACCTTTTCATGATTCCCTTGAACATGCCATATCTATGCACGTGGCCAGCAGAGAAAAATAAACTCGCACGTACTTATTACTCAACTAACACGAGCCTCCATCGCCCGATAAGATCACTATTTAGTTTTTGGTTTAACAAAAGAAAAGGAAGACACGGACGCCTATGGAGGAGAACCCATGGCTAGGAGGCCGGAGAAGCAGCTGAAGCAAACCGGAGAAGCAGAGAAGCACTGGAGGTGGAGGAGATGATTTCGCTAGCTAACTAGCAAACTGTGAGCAGTAAAGCAATTACCTACGACGAAGGCGCAGGCTCTCCAGCCTCCTCGCTTTGACCGGAGGATGGGGTTGCCGTGGAGGTCCGTGGTGCCGTCCTGCGTGTACTCGCCGTCGCCGCCGCCGGCCTCCAGCCGGGTCGTCCCCGCCATGGACGCTCCCTGTGTGTGTATGTGAGGCAGGGAGGGAGGGAGGGAGATGGGTGTGTAGGCAGGGCACTGCTAGTTCACCGGGTGCCTGCGTGAGCTGATGAGCTCCTGAACTTGCCCGTTTATAAGCCCGGTCTTCGCGGGCAGCGACTGGGCAAGTGGCGGGTTGGACTGCGGGGAGTGCCAAAGTGTCTGGACAGCGGGTTTTTGGACATCGCAGCCACAAACTAAAAATAAAGCATGCCATTTGGTGGACTCCAAGGGCACCTGATTGCGTACTCGGCATACTTCTTGGACGAACTTGTTGCATCCACACTGGGAGAGGTTCTAAGTTAATTAGAGTTGGCGGGCTTGCAATTATGTGCACTTGCCATTGCACCCTAGACGACCCACTTGCTAAACAAAATTACTAGTAGTAGTTGCGTTCCCACGCCCTCGAAATTTCCAAAAGAGTATGCACGATTTTTTTTTTTGATCGAAACTGGTTTCCCCTACCCCACGTTTATTAAAACGCAGCATCAAGGCTACATATAACCCCCCCGCAAAAAAAAAAGACTACATATAAACGGTTCACAGCGCTCGCCAAAGTAGTTGAGCCAAATCATTAGGGTTAAAACAAGAAAGGACACTTAAGACATCATGCTATTTATCCAAAAAGTTAGAATGCACACATCTTCTAATTGCCAATTTTAAAACTTGACCATCCCACAACTTGGCAACAATACAATTTTGTTGGTAACAGAGTTCAATCACACCCCAAAATCCAGTTTTTAAAAACATTTCACCTGCCCAAACATCAATGCCAAAAGCCTCATGTTCTTCGTCTACTGTTACCATCTGTCCGATCTCACAGCTCGCCCCCCCTACCCGAGGTCTGCCGGTTTTGATACCAACATAGCTCGCTGTGTGATCATCAGGACCGATGTGTCGTCTGTAGTTTAATAGCAGCATTGGCTGCGGTGGTGCTTTCGTCCCTGGCCAACTTTTCGCCTTCGACGGTGTATTACACGACGCCCCCAGTGTCCGTCTAGGCCGCATCGACACCTTCACCCCGAATCATGTCATCATGTTCGACAGTTTGGAGTACGCTGCTTACGCCCGCAGCGACCTAGGAACTCTTTGGCGTCAACACCATGGAATTCATCTCCGATTTAACCCATGGGTCCGACCTCCTTACGGAAACTGCCCCAGAGATGGATCTGGGGGCTATTGTGTCTGACCCCGTCTGTGCCACCTCGGGCAATCACTTGGCGCCGAACTGCTCTTCGGATCCGATGGCCATCGCCAAAGACTCCACCCCAGTCCTTGAACTGAAGTTGACCAATGAAGCCTCGGGTGATGGGCCAATCGCGAGTGGCCCAAACAAACTTTTCCATGTTAGCCCGGCCTACCCCAGGCCTTGCATGCGGGAGAGTTCTCACAGATAAACGAGGTACATGACCGGATCCAGAACCTGGCGATCTCACCTGTAGTTTATGATCACATCAGTTGAAAAACCGATGAGCAGGAAATTTTCATCCCACTCACCACCCACCTAGTCTCCACGGTTGAAGATCTAACCGATGCGTTTGACTATGGATCTGATGACGCCCTCAGTATGGACGAGATCTCCGCATATACAGACCAAACTCACCCACGGTCATGCCCGGACAAGGAAGTGGACTGTCCCATCTACCTATGTTGTCTACATGGTGAACACTCCCAAGGAGGACCTCGACTAGAAGCCTAAGGAGAGTTCCAAACACCACCATCCGAAGAGGAAGCCCAAAGGAATCGACAGAAGCAATAAGAAAACCAACACCGAAGAAGACGATACCACCACCAATACCGATGAGAACGAGCATATCGAGCCTATACAATAGAATGGTACCATGGACAAAGCCGAGGAGATGGAAGGCTCCGAGAACGGAGCGGACGACGACTACATGCCAGAATTTGAGGACGATCACAACATTGGACCCTTCGACTTTGAGGCACTCGAGGACCCATCCGAACAGATACCTTTCCAACATCGGCTAGCTGCCACCGCTCGAAGCATGAAGCGGGAGAAGTGGTAGCTGTATTCACATGAAGCCACCCTTAGCGACAAATGGGAGAAACTACTCACAGCCTAAGCTGATATGGAGATATAGCGTGCATCGGCAAAATCGTTTCTAGGATGATGTCTGTTGCCCAAATTTGAAGATGAGGTCACCGAATCTGACCCCCTCGGTTACCATTATGACGAATGCGCTGACCGTCCCCCTAGAGGACGAGATCGTACCACAGGGCATATAAAGAGCCCCCAAAGAGGCCTCGCTTGCATGGTAAGAACCCGGTCGAGCCGTACGACCTACGAACTAAGATACGCATGAACATATCACCTCACCGATCGATTTATGAGCCTGGGACGACGTACCCGCAAGACGGGATATATATGACACCTAGATAGAAAGGCAAGGTCAAGCCTGGGAAATAAGAAGGCAACATGCCTCTTCAAATCCCCGCTAGGATACATTCTGGCAGTAAGATCCCACACACCCAGTCTGTTTCACAGACGAGATCAGAGGGGTTTAAAACCATCAACATCGACCAATATGATGGCACTACAACCCCGGTCGTCTGGATAGAAGACTTCCTTCTGCACATACACATGGTACAAGAATATGATATTCACACCATAAAATACTTGCCACTCAATCTTAAGGGGCCAGCACGACACTGGCTCCATAGCCCGCCCAAAAATTCTGTTAGAAGCTGGGAAGAGCTAGAGGACGCCTCTAGTCCAATTTTTAAGGCACCTATGTTCGGCCCCCGGTTGCCTATGACCTTAGCAATGTTATCCAAAAGGAGGACGAGTCAACCTGGAAGTTCTGGCATCTGTTCTTAACTAAAAAGAACCAAATCATCGACTGCCCCGACACCGAGGCCATCGACGTCTTGAGGCCCAACATCTGGGACAAATGGTTAGCCCGACAACTCGGATAGGACAAGCCTAGGACCATGGCTGCCCTCACAGTACTGATGACCCGTTTCTGCTCGGGAGAGAACACTTGGCTAGCCCACGGCTCCTAAGGAGCGACCTCGACACTTCGGAAATCCGGGATGGGAACAGCAAGCCCAGGCGCAAAAAATAGAATCGACAAGATAATAATACCGGCAGTGATGCCGAGGACCCAACAGTCCATGCATGATTGACAAATTCATGGTCCGAATCCAAAAAGAAATCCTTTAAAGGAGGCAAAGATGATCTAAGCGCTTTGGAAAAATACTTGAAAAACCTTGCCAGATCCATGGCACCTCGGATAAACCTGCCACCAACACCAATAGGAATTGCTGGGTGTTCGAGCAGGCCGGTAAGGCCTTGGCCAAGGACTTAGGCAAAGTCCGGTCCAGGAGAGAGGACGACTAGGATGAACCTCGGGGGCCGAGCAATGGCAGCCAAAAGCAGTTCCCCTCCCAGGTAAAAGAAATAAACATGATTTACGTTACGCGCATTCCTAAAAAGGAGAGGAGACGTTCACATCGGGACGTGTACACCATAGAGCATGTAGTTCTGAGCCGCACACCCTAGATGGCACCATTATCGATGGGTTCCACCTTACCCGCGTCCTTATGGATGGCGGAAGCAGCCTGAACCTGATATACGTGGATACGGTAAGGAAGATGGAGATTGACCCATCACGAACCCGACCTAGCAAAACCATTCAAAGGGGTAATACCCGAGATGGAGGCCCAGTGCACATGCACCATTGTGATACAAGTTGTTTTCAGCTCGACCGACAACTTCCGCTACGAGAACCTAAACTTTGACATAGTCCTATTCCACAACGGCTACCATGCATTTGCTTGGTCGTAATGCCTATGCCCACTTCAATGCAGTAGCGCACTATGTGTACCTTAGGATCAAGATGCCAGGGCCCAATGGGATCATTATCATCAATGGCAACACAGAGCGCTCCCTCCTGAGAGAGGAGCAGACGACGACATATGTAACTGATATCCAGAAGGCTGAGGAGGCGACACTATAGGAGGTTTGGCAAAAGTTCCCGGCCACCCTAAACGCGTCCACACATCCCTAGGTCGAATATGTGTCCCTCCCAAATGGAGATACATGATCCCCTGCCCCTGCTATCTGGTATAAGACTGTGTACCTAGGGTATCCAATTTCACGCTTAAAATTCCTTGGGGAATTGGGGGAGCAAAAATTATTTTTTCACACCAGGACCACTACCTCGGATAATCCGAACACCTGAGGTTCTTGGTAACCTCTTTGGTACATGAAGGACCAAACATAGGATCTCTTGGGCAGGCTAAACCTACCACATGATGGCTTGAGCCTCATTGGAGGCCCATTTTTCATAATGCTTCCAACATCACAGGAGAGGATGATAACCCACAAGTATAGGGGATCAATTGTAGCATTTCTTGATAAGTAAGAGTGTCAAACCCAATGAGGAGCTAAAGGTAGAACAAATATTCCCTCAAGTTCTGTCGACCACCGATACAACTCTACGCACGCTTAACGTTCGCTTTACCTAGAACAAGTATGAAACTAGAAGTACTTTATAGGTGTGATAGGATAGGTTTGCAAGATAATAAAGAGCACGAAAATAAAAACTAGGGGCTTCTTAGATAAATAAACAACTAAGTTAGTTTAACGAGTGTGGAAAAGTGGTGGTAGGAGTTGTGAAATTGTCCCTAGGCAATTGATAACTAGACCGGTAATCATTATTACAATTTTATATGAGGGTGAGGCATAAGCTAACATGATTTCTCTACTTGGATCATGTGCACTTATGATTGGAACTCTAGCAAGAATCCGCAACAACTAAAGATCATTAAGGTAAAACCCAACCATAGCATTTTAAGGTATCAAGTCCTCTTTACTCCCATATGCAACAACCCACCTACTCGGGTTTATGCTTCTGTCACTCAAGCAACCCACCATAGGCAAATCATGAACACATTGCAACACCCTACAACAAGGATCCCTCAAACTTGTGCAACACAGAGAGCACCATAGGACAACACCAATAATAAAATATGCAACTCAAACCAATCATGATCATCAGTCAACCAATAGGACAAAATAGATCTACTCAGACATCATAGGATGGCAACACATCATTGGATAATAATATGAAGCATAAAGCACCATGTTCAAGTAGAGGGTACAATGGGTTGCGGGAGAGTGGACCGCTATAGATAGATGGGTGAAGGTGATGGAGGTGTTGGTGAAGATGATGGAGTTGTTGGAGTAGATCGCCATCACGATGATGGCCCCGACGGCGTTCGGTTGCCACTGGAAGAGAGGGGGAGAGAGCCCTCCTCCTTCTTCTTCTTCCTTGACTTTCCACCTAGATGGGAGAAGGGTTTACCCTCTGTTCCATGGCCTCCATGGTGGTGGAGGGGCGAGAGCCCCTCCGAGATTGGATCTCTTCCTCTGTTTCCTTCTGTTTCTGTGCTCTCATTTTCTGTCCTTTCACCATTTCTTAAATATCCAGAGATCCATAACTCCGATAGGGCTGAAATTTTGAGGGGATCTTTATCCTAAAATTAGCTTTCCTGCGGCCAAAGGACAGCTCCAACCGACCTAATGGTTGGCCACGAGCCCTCAGGGCGCGCCCTCCTGGCCTGTGGGCCCCTCGGGCACTGCCTTCTGTTGATTCCACTTTCCAAAATTCACATATATTCCAAAAAAGTCTCCGTATGTTTTATCCCATTTGGAATTCATCTGATATGGATTTTCTGCGAAACAAAAAACATGCAACAAACAGGAACTGGCATCGGGCACTGGATCAATATGTTAGTCCCAAAAATAATATAAAAAGTTTCCAAAAGTATATGAAAGTTGTAGAATATTGGTATGAAACAATCAAAAATATAGATACGACGGAGATGTATCAGCATCCCCAAGCTTAATTCCTGCTCGTCCTCGAGTAGGTAAATGATAAAAAGATAATTTTTTATGTGGAATGCTACCTAGCATAATCTTGATCATATAATCTAATCATGGCATGAATATTAAGACACGAGTGATTCAAACCAATAGTCTATATTGACATAAAAACAATAATACTTCGAGCACACCAACAAGGCAATTGCGTCCTTTCAAAATAACATGGCCTTAGAAAGTTATCCCTACAAAATCATATGGTCTGGGTATGCTCCATCTTCCCCACACAAAGTATCTAAATCATGCACAACCCCGATGACAAGTCAAGCAATTGTTTCACACTTTTTTATGTTCTCAAACCTTTTCAACTCTCACGCAATACATGAGCGTGAGCCATGGATATATCATTATAGGCGGAATAGAATATGATGGAGGTGACGTGGAAAAAGGAGAAGATAGTCTCACATCAACTAGGCGTATCAACGGGCTATGGAGATGCCCATCAATAGATATCAATGTGAGTGAGTAGGGATTGCCATGCAACAAATGCACTGAGATCTATAAGTGTATTAAAGCTCAAAAATAAAACTAAGTGGTCGTGCAAAAAATTCCACTAGTTATATGAAAGTAACAAAATAGGAAACTCTCTATCATGAAGATCATGGTGCTACTTTGAAGCACAAGTGTGGAAAAAGATAGTAGCAATTGTCCCTTCTCTCTTTCTCTAATTTTTTTATTTTTTAAATTTTGGTGGTCATCTTTGGCCTCTTTTATTTATTTATTTGGGCTTCACTGGCCTCCTTTATTTTTTTAAAGTCTGGAGACTCATCCCAACTTGTGAGGGATTCATAGATTCCATCATCCTTTTCTCACACAGGACAAATGCTTTGATAATGAAAATCATCACACTTTTATTTACTTACAACTCGATACCTAGAACAAAATATGACTCTGTATGCAATATGAAAGTGATGATGCATGTCATGAAAAACGGAATGGTGGAAGTTGCATGGCAATATATCTCGGAATGGATATGGAAATGCCATAATAAGTAGGTATGGTGGATGTTTTGAGGAAAATATATGGTGGCTGTTTTGAGGAAGGTGGGTTTGATGTACCGGTGAAAATTCAGAAAATTTTGACATTCTAGTAAAAAAATGTAAATTCACACACTACAGCCAAAGTTTCTGTTTTTGCACTGCACACACCAAACAAGCAATCTAATCATCCTAAAGGCAAATCTTGGCACATTATTTTTATAATACAATGGATTTATACAAGGGGATAATTATTTTTGTTGAAATTTTTCTGTAATCAAGATTTGCAAAGTTTCCATGGGCATGAACAAAGTTCAAGGAGCTCCCCCACTTCAATGGTGCTCGTCCTTCTTACTTTCACTTCTCTTTTTGAAAAAGTTTTAGGTTCCCCTCTTTATTTTTTGTTTTTAAAATATATAAAATAACACAACAGAATAAAATGACTCTCTAAAACTTCCGGGTTGTCTCCCTGGCAGCGCTTTCTTTAAAGCCATTAAGCTAGGCATAAAGTGCTCAAGTAATTGATCTATCCGGATCCCAAGGTATATCATAGACAATTTTAATTAACAATGATTTGTAGTTTAGTAGTGAGCACAATGTAACATATATCATGCAACAACAAATTCTAACTCTCTTCCTATGCATCGGCATGTCATAAAAGAACAATTCATGCACACAAAGTAAAGGCCAGTATATAGCGTAATCAGTTTCTTGCAATTTTATCATATTGGAAACATAGAGAGGTGGAGATGTAGTTCATCTCTCATAATAATTGCAAGTAGGAGCAGCAAGCACATGAATAGTGTATCTATCAAAATCATCATGTGTAATAGTAAAAGGCAACCCATCTGCATAATCCTTAATAAGTGCAAACTTCTCCGATATAGTGTAGTTGGGAGAATTCAAAAATATAATAGGGCTATCATGCGTGGGTGCAGTAGCAACAATTTCATTCTTAACATAAGGAACTATAGCAAGTTCATATCCATAAGCATCATTCATATTGGCATCATGGGCACAAGCATAGGAAGCATCAAGTTCATCAAAAAGGGATATTTCAAACGGATCCAAGGGATCATAGCAATTATCATAGCATTCATCCTTCGATAAGAACGAAGGGAAATTAAACAATGTATGAGTTGAAGAGTTACTCTCATTAGAAGGTGGGCATGGGTAGCTAATCCGCTCTTCCTCCTTTTGATCTTGACTCTCCTCCTCATCTTTTTCATCTAATGAGCTCACAGTTTCAACAATTTCTTCTTCCATAGTTTCCTGCAAGATATTATTCTCTTCCAAAGCAGCGGTCATTCTTTCAATAAATTCAATAATATCAGCATTGCAATCATAATTCTCATAGCAATATTTAAGTATGGCAAAAATTTCAGATTCGTAAGGAACATCATCGTCATACTTTTCACGCAAAGAAGCAATTTCATAAGCACCTTTAAAAACAACAAATTCTTCTATTCGTTCCACACCATAGTAATCATAAATACCTTTAGCATATGAATCTAAGGTTTCATTATCATTAAATTTGCATTGAAAGGGAAGGTTTCAAGCTTCTATATTAGAGCAACAAGTAAAGTCACATCTCGAGCATGCATCCCAAGCAAACCATCCCAGTATTCTAATTTGATCCCATAAGTGTTTCCCTTTTTAAGATAAGCGATAATCCCTAAAGTATTCGCGTTGATCCAACGTGTATCCCATTATTAAGTTGAATGGGGTTTTCTCAGGATTATCAAAGTAGTGCATAATATTTTCCACATAACGAGCATCGAGGGTTTTAGGAGGTTCCCCATCTCCATGAGTAGCAAGTACACCTATTTTTTTTGGGTATTTCGTGTTCCATATCCATAACTAAAGATATAGAACAACTTGGAACAGCAAATAGAATCTACTTAGTGATAAAGCAAACAAGCACATACAAGAATATTCACCCCACGCTATTGCTCCCCGGCAACGGCGCCAGAAAAAGTTCTTGATAACCCACAAGTATAGGGGATCAATTGTAGCCTTTCTTGATAAGTAAGAGTGTCGAACCCAACGAGGAGCTAAAGGTAGAAAAAATATTCCCTCAAGTTCTATCAACCACTGATACAACTCTACGCACGCTTAACGTTCGCTTTACCTAGAACAAGTATGAAACTAGAAGTACTTTGTAGGTGTGATAGGATATGTTTGCAAGATAATAAAGAGCATGAAAATAAAAACTAGGGCATGCTTATATAAAGAAACAACTAAGTTAGTTTAACGAGTGTGGAAAATGTGGTAGGAGTTGCAGAATTGTCCCTAGGCAATTGATAACTAGACCAGTAATCATTATTGCTGTTTTATATGAGGGTGAGGCATAAGCTAACATACTTTCTCTACTTGGATCATACACACTTATGATTGAACTCTAGCAAGCATCCACAACTACTAAAGATCATTAA
The DNA here is from genome assembly GCA_022496015.1 of Hordeum marinum. Classification (NCBI taxonomy): domain Eukaryota; kingdom Viridiplantae; phylum Streptophyta; class Magnoliopsida; order Poales; family Poaceae; genus Hordeum; species Hordeum marinum. The sequence goes on along the minus strand of CM039672.1, from coordinate 208,965,964 downwards.
GGTAAAACCTAACCATAGCATTATAAGGTATCAAGTCCTCTTTACTCCCATATGCAACAACCCACCTACTCGAGTTTATGCTTCTGTCACTCACGCAACCCACCATAGGCAAATCATGAACACATTGCAACAACCTAGACCGATGATCCCTCACGCTTGCGCGACACGGAGAGCACCATAGGAAAGCACCAATAATAAAACATGCAACTCAAACCAATCATGATCATCAATCAACCAATAGGACAAAATAGATCTACTCAGACATCATAGGATGGCAACACATCATTTGATAATAATATGAAGCATAAAGCACCATGTTCAAGTAGAGGGTACATCTTGTTGTGGGAGAGTGGACCGCTGTAGATAGATGGGGGAAGGTGATGGAGGTGTTGGTGAAGATGATGGAGTTGTTGGAGTAGATCGCCGTCATGATGATGGCCGCGACGGCGTTCTGGTGCCACCAGAAGAGAGGGGGAGAGAGCACCCCTCCTTATTCTTCTTCCTTGAACTTCCTCCTAGATGGGAGAAGGGTTTACCCTCTGTTCCATGGCCTCCATGGAGGCGGAGGGTGAGAGCCCCTCCGAGATTGGATCTCTCTCTTTGTTTCCTTCTGTTTCTGCGCTCTCATTTTCTGGCCTTTCACCGTTTCTTAAATATCCGGAGATCCGTAACTCCGATCAGTCTGAAATTTTGAGGGGATATTTATCCAAAAATTAGCTTTCTTGCGGCCAATGGACAGCTCCAACCGACCCAAGGGGTGGCCACAAGCCCTCAGGGCGCACCCTACCCCCCAGGGCGCACCCTCCTGGCTCGTGGGCCCCTCGTGTTGGAAATATGCCCTAGAGGCAATAATAAATTAGTTATTATCATATTTCCTTGTTCATGATAATCGTTTATTATCCATGCTATAATTGTATTGATCGGAGACTTAGATGCATGCGTAGATACATAGACAAAACCATGTCCCTAGTATGTCTCTAATAGACTAGCTCGTTGATCAAAGATGGTTAAGGTTTCCTAGCCATGGACATGAGATGTCATTTGATAATGGGATGACGTCATTAGGAAAATGGTGTGATGGACAAGACCCAAACTACAAACGTAGCATATGATCATGTCAGTTTATTGCTACTGTTTTCTGCATGTCAAGTATCTGTTCCTGTGACCATGAGATCATGCAACTCACTGACACCGGAGGAGTGCCTTGCGTGTATCAAACGTTGCAACGTAACTGGGTGACTATAAAGATACTCTATAGGTATCTTTGAGGGTGTGTGTTGGGTTGGCATGGATCAAGACTGGGATTTGTTACTCCGTGTGACGGAGAGGTATCTCAGGGCCCACTCGGTAATACAACATCACAACAAGCCTTGCAAGCAATGTGACTAAGTGTTAGTCGTGGGATCTTGTATTACGGAACAAGTAAAGAGACTTGCTGGTAACGAGGTTGAACTAGGTATGGGGTTACCGACGATCGAATCTCGGGCAAGTAACATACCGAAGAAAAAAGGGAACATCATACGGGATTAACTGAATCCTTGACATAGAGGTTCGACCGATAAAGATCTTCGTAGAATATGTAGGAACCAATATGAGAATCTAGGTATTGCTATTGGTTATTGATCATAGAGGTGTCTCGGTCATGTCTACATAGTTCTCGAACCCGCAGGGTCTGCACACTTAAGGTTTGATGACGTTTCGGTAGTATAGAGTTATGCATGGTGGTGACCGAAGGTTGTTCGGAATTCCGGATGAGATCCCGGACATCACTAGGAGCTCCGAAATGGTCTGGAGGTAAAGATTGATATATAGGAAGTCCTATTTTGGTCGCCGGAAAAGTTTCGGGCTCATCGGTAGTGTACCAAGAGTGCTGGTATTGTACCGGGAGACCATCGGGAGGGGTATTTAGACCCAAGAGGCTACATGGGCTGTGGGAGAGTGAATACCAGCCCTTAGTGGGCTGGTGGGAGTCTCACACAAGGCCCATGCGACTGGGAAGAAAATCCCAAAGAGAAAAAGGTGGGAAAAGGCAAAAAGACCAAAATAAGGAGGAGTCCTAGTCCTACTAGGATTGGAGGAGGATTCCTCCTCTCCTCCTTGGTCTGGCCGAAGCATAGGGCTGGCCCCTTGAGGTACAAGCCTCCTCCTCTCTTCCTCTTATATATACATGAGTCATATAGTAGATATGATCAACATGATGATGTTCACCATTGAAACCACCTCAACTCACATGATGATCGGACTTGAGTTGGTGAATTTGGATCATGTATCACTCGAATGACTGCAGGGATGTCAATTTGAGTGAGAGTTCTTAAGTAATATGATTAATTGAACTCATTATCATGAACATAGTCAGTAGTGTATTTTCAAAATTATGTTGTAGATTACTAGCTCACGCTGTAGCTCCCTTGATTTTTTTATATGTTCCTAGAGAAATAGAGTTGAAAGATGATGGCAGCAATATTGCGGACTGAGTCCGTGATCTGAGGATTGTCCTCATTGCTGCATACAAGGCTTATGTCCTTAATGCACCGCTCGGTGCGCCAACCCCTCTAGCGTCGTCTGTAGATGTTGTGAACATCTGACAAGCATGTTCCGATGACTACTTGATAGTTTAGTGTGTCATCCATTACGGCTTAGAATTGAGGCTCCGAAACGTTTTGAACGTCACGGAACATATGAGATGTTCTAAGAGCTGAAATTGGGATCTCAAGTTCGTGCCCGTGTTGTGAGATATGAGATCTCCAACAAGATTCTTTATCTGCAAGATGAAGGAGAATAGCTCAATTGTTGAGCATGTGCTCAGATTGTCTGGGTGCTACAATCGCTTGAATCGAGTGGGAGTTGATCTTCTAGATAAGATAGTGATTGATATAATTCTCCAAGTCACTGACACTAAGCTACTAGAACTTGGTGATGAACTATAAAATGCCAGGGATGGAAATGATGATCCCCGAGCTGTTCGCGATGTTTGACACTGCGAAGGTAGAAATCAAGAAGGAGCATCAAGTGTTGATGGTTAGTAAAACCACTAGTTTCGAGAAGGGCAAGGGAAAGGAGGGAAACTTCATGGATGGCAAGTCAGTTGTTGCTCCAGTGAAGCAACCCAAAGTTGAACCCAAACCCGAGACTGAGTGCTTCTATTATGAGGAGAACGGTCACTGAAGTGGAACAACCCTAGATACTTGGTAGATAAGAAGGCTGGCAACGTCAACAGAAGTATATTTGATATATGTGTTATTGACGTGTACCTTGCTAGTAATCCTAGAAGCACCTGGGTATTGGATACCGGTTCGGTTGCTAAATGTTAGTAACTCGAAGTAAAAGCTATGGAATAAACGGAGACTAGCTAAGGGTGAGGTGATGATATGTGTTGGAAATGTTTCCAAGGTTGATGAGATCAACATCGCACGCTCTCTCTACCTTTGGGATTATTGACGAACCTAAATAAATGTTATTTGTTTTGCGTCGAGCATGAACGTGATTAGATCGTGTTTATTGCAACACAGTTATTCATAAGTTAGAGAATAATGGTTATTATCTTTACATGAATGATACCTTCAATGGTCATGCACCCAGTGAGAATGGTTTGTAGAATCTTGATCGTAGTAATACACATGTTCATAACATTGATGCCAAAAGATACAAAGTTAATAATGATAGTACCACATACTTGTGGCACTACCGCTAAATGTCATATTGGTATAAAGCGCATGAAGAAACTCCATGCTTATGGATCTTTGGACTCATTCGATTTCGAATCGGTTGAGACATGTGAACCATGCCTCTTAGGCAAGATGACTAAGGACCCCGTTTGCCGGATTGATGGAGCGGGCAAGTGATTTATTGTAAATGATACATGTTGATGTATGCAATCCAATGAGTCTTGTAGCGTGCGGCACATATCGTTATTTTCTTACCTTCACTGATGATTTTAGTAGATATAGTGTATATTTACTTAATGAAACACAAGTCTGAATTGTTTGAAAGGTTCAAGCAAATTCAGAGTGAAGTTTAAGATCATCGTGACAAGAAGATAAAAATGTCCGCGATATGATCATGGAGGTGAATATCTGAGTTACGAGTTTGGCATAAAACTTTAGACAAATGTGAAAATTGTTTCACAACTCATGCCACCTGGAACACCATAGTGTGATGGTGTGTCCGAACGTCATAGTCGTGCTCTATTGGATATGGTGCGTGCTATGATGTCTCTTATCGTTTTGTTACTAAAATTTTGGGGTTATGCATTAGAGACAACTACATTAACTTTAAAAAGGGCACCATCTAAATCCATTGAGATGACACCATATGATTTATGGTTTGATAGAAACCTAAGCTGTCATTTCTTAATGTTTGGGGATGCGACACTTATGTGAAAAAGGTTTTCACCTAATGAGCTCGAACCCAAAGCGGACAAATGCATCTTCATGGAATACCCTAAGAACAGTTGGGTATAACTTCTATCTCAGATCCGAGTACAAAGTGTTTGTTGCTGAAACTGGGACCTTTCTCGAGAAAAAGTTTCTCTCGAAAGAATTGAGTGGGAGGAAGATAGAACTTGATGAGGTTATTGAACCTTTGTTTCAACGAGAGAGTAGCGTAGTGCAGGAAGATGTTTCTGTGAAGCCTACGTTAGTTGAAGAGGAAGTTAATGATGATGATCATGAAGCTTCAGATCAAGTTATTATCGAACCTCGTAGGTCGACAATGATGCGTACTGTCCTGAGTGGTATGACAACCCTGTCTTGGAGGTCATGTTGTTGGACAACGATGAACCTACGAGCTATGGAGAAGCGATGATGGGCCCGGATTCCGACAAATGGTTAGAGGCCATGAAATCCGAGAAAGGATCCATGTATGAAAACCAAGTATAGACTTTGGTAGACTTGCTCGTTGGACGGCAGGTCGTCGAGTACAATGAACCTTTGAGATGAAGACAAACGCCGATGGTAAATGTCACCATTTATAAAGCTCTACTTGTCACAAAGAAGTTTTCGACAAGTTCAAAGAGTTGAATGTGATGAGACTTTCTCACTCGTAGCGATGCTAAAGTCTATTGGAATTATGTTAGCAGTTGCTGCATTTTCAATTATGAAATCTGGCAGATGGATGACAAAACATCGTTTCCTTAACAGTTTACTTGAGGAAAAGTTGTATGTGATACAACCAAAAGGTTTTGTCAGTCCTAAGGATGCTAAAAGGTGAGCAAGCTTCAGTGATCCTTCTATGGACTGAAGCAAGCATCTCGGAGTTGGAATATACACTTTGATGAGGTGATCAAAGTTTTTGAGTCTATACAAAGTTTATGAGAAACTTGTATTTGCAATAAAGTGAGTGGGAGAACTATAGAGTTTCTGATAAGTATATGTGGATGACATATTGTTGATCGGAAATAATGTAAATTTTTTGGAAAGCATAAACGGTCGTTTGAAAAGTGATTTTCAAAGGAAGACCTAGATAAAGCTACCTAATTGTTGAGCATCAAGATCTATAGAGATAGATCAAGATGTTTGATGAGACTTTCAATGAGTACATACCTTTACAAGATTTTGAAAGAGTTCAAAATGGATCAGTCAGAGAAAGAGTTCTCGTCTGATTTGTAAGGTGTGAAGTTGAGTGAGACTCAAAGCTCGACCACAGCAGAAGAAAGAGAAAGGACGAACGTCGTACCCTATACCTTAGCCATAGGCTCTGTATAGTATGCCATGCTATGTACCGCACCTTTGTGTGCCTTGCCATGAATCCATCAAGGGGTACAAGAGTGATCCAAGAGTGGATCACTGGACAAGAGTCAAGATTATCCTTAGTATCTAAATGACTAAGGAGATGTTTCTCGATTATGGAGGTGACAAAAAGTTCATAGTAAAGAGTTACGTCGACGCAAGCTTTAACACCAATCCGGATGACTCGTAGTAGCAATGTGGATACGTATAGTGGAGCAGCCATTTGGAATAGTACCAAGTGGAGTGTGGTAGGTGTGTTTATAGTTTGCATAGAGATTTGCAAAGTACACACGGATCTGAATGTCGCAGACCCGTTGACTATAAGACCTCTCTCACATGCAAAGCATGGTCGAGCGCCAAAACTCATTGGGTGTTAGATTCATAACAACACGAATAACATGGTGATGTGAACTAGATTATTGACTCTAGTGCAAGTGGGAGACTGTTGGAAATATGCCCTAGAGGCAATAATAAATTAGTTATTATCATATTTCCTTGTTCATGATAATCGTTTATTATCCATGCTATAATTGTATTGATCGGAGACTTAGATGCATGTGTGGATACATAGACAAAACCATGTCCCTAGTATGCCTCTAATAGACTAGCTCGTTGATCAAAGATGGTTAAGGTTTCCTAGCCATGGACATGAGATGTCATTTGATAATGGGATGACATCATTAGGAGAATGGTGTGATGGAAAAGACCCAAACTACAAACGTAGCATATGATCGTGTCAGGTTATTGCTACTGTTTTCTGCATGTCAAGTATCTATTCCTATGACCATGAGATCATGCAACTCACTGACATCGGAGGAGTGCCTTGTGTGTATCGAACGTTGCAACGTAACTGGGTGACTATAAAGGTACTCTACAGGTATCTCTGAGGGTGTCTGTTGGGTTGGCATGGATCAAGACTGGGATTTGTTACTACATGTGACGGAGAGGTATTTCAGGGCCCACTCGGTAATACAACATCACAACAAGCCTTGCAAGCAATGTGACTAAGTGTTAGTCGCGGGATCTTGTATTACGGAACAAGTAAAGAGACTTGCTGGTAACGAGATTGAACTAGGTATGGGGATACCGACGATCGAATCTCGGGCAAGTAACATATCGAAGAACAAAGGGAACATCATACAGGATTAACTGAATCCTTGACATTGAGGTTCGACGAATAAAGATCTTCGAATATGTAGGAACCAATATGGACATCCAGGTCCCACTACTGGTTTTTGACCGTAGAGGTGTCTCGGTCATGTCTACATAGTTCTCGAACCCGCTGGGTCTGCACACTTGATATATAGGAAGTCCTATTTTGGTCGCCGGAAAAGTTTCGGGCTCATCGATAGTGTACCGGGAGTGTTGGTAGTGTACCGGCAGACCATCGGGAGGGGTATTTCGACCCAAGAGGCTACATGGGCTGTGGGAGAGTGAATACCAACCCTTAGTGGGCTGGTGGAAGTCCCACAAAAGGCCCGTGCGACTGGGAAGAAAAGTCCAAAGAGAAAACTGTGGAAAAAGGCAAAAAGACCAAAATAAGGAGGAGTCCTAGTCCTACTAGGATGGGAGGAGGATTCCTCCTCTCCTCCTTGGTTAGGCCGAAGCATAGGGCTGGCCCCTTGAGGGCCAAACCTCCTCCTCTCTTCCTCTTATATATACTAGAGGTTTTAGGGTTTTTGGCACTAGTTTTTTCAGCCACGTGCTACCCTATTCTCTAGTGCATAGTTTCTCCTCTAGATCGGTTTTCTGCAGTGCTTAGGCGAAGCCGTGCCGGAATTACTCCACCACCATCTCCGCAACGCCGTCGCGCTGCCGGAGAACTCATCTACCTATCCGCTCCCTCTTGCTGGATCAAGAAGGCGGAGATCGTCATCGAGCTGTACGTGTGCTGAGCACGGAGGCGCCGTCCGTTCGGCGCTAGATCGGAAGGACCGTGATCAAGATCGCGAGACGGATTGTGATGAGATCGCAGGACGGATCGTGATGAGTTCGCGGGACGGATCGTGATTGGATCGCGGGACGGAACGTGATGAGATCGCGGGACGCTCGGCGATTTGGATCGCGAAGACGTTCGACTACACCAACCGCGTTTCTTAACGCTTCCCGCTTAGCGATCTACAAGGGTATGTAGATCCACTCTTCCTCTCGTAGATGCTCATCACCATGGATAGATCTTGCGTGTGCATAGGATTTTTTTGTTTCCCATGCAACGTTCCCCAACACCTCGGGCACCGCCTTCTGTTGATTCCACTTCCCAAAATTCACATATATTCCAAAAAATATCCGTAAGTTTTATCCCGTTTGGACTTCGTTTGATATGGTTTTCTATGGAAAAAACATGCAACAAACAGGAACTAGCACTAGGCACTGGATCAATATGTTAGTGCCAAAAATATTCTAAAAAGTTTCCAAAAGTATATGAAAGTTGTCGAATATTGGCATGAAACAATAAAAAATTATAGATACGACGGAGACGTATTAGACGACCATACAAAACAACCTTGGAATAGACAAGACTGGGCTGGTTTATAGCTCGGGGATGCAGACGTGCGACAGGGAAGCAACGGGCCTCTAAACCCGATTGATTAACAAAACCTTGTACTACACGCCCCTTAATTTTATTTTTGTCTTTTCAGCATACCCCTTGTATCTATTTTTAGCTCGACTTGACGATTAATAAAATAGACCCTTTTCTCGGTCCTCGCACATCTTTAATGTGTTGCTTTTTTATCTCATACAATATCCGAGGTGGTTTTCTCCCACATACATCAGGGCTCGGCTTTGAACCGGGGGCTTGGATATAAAACGACCCCATGTTTAAGTCTAATTTGTGGTCTCGTCTTGGATTTGTGTTATATGCACATGTTTTGAATTGTGATTTTTGTCAAATATTGGGTTTCCCGGCTCATGTGCTTACATCTTACTTTCCGCTCAGTTCGGATAAGAGAGTAAAGGGAGAAGCACTGCGCTTGCGCTTCTAGTCTGGATGGTTAAGCACTGCTACTTCTTGAGCTTGCGTTGGTTTTCCCTTGAAGAGGTAAGGGTGATGCAGAAAAGTAGATAAGTATTTGCCTCAGTTGTTGAGAACCAAGGTATCAATCCAGTAGGAGATACAAGGATCTCCCCAATATTCGCACCCACACAAATAATCAAACACTTGCACCCAACGCTATAAAGGAGTTCTCAATCCCTTCACGGTTATCTGCAAGGATGAGATCTGATAGAGATAGATATAGAAGATTACTAAAACGAGAAGTAAAACAAAATTAAAAAGATTGCAGCAAAGTATTTTTGGTATTTTTGGTTTATAGATATGAAAATACAATATGGAAAGTAGACCCGGGGGGCATAGGTTTCACTAGAGGCTTCTCTCTTGAAGGAAAATAACACGGTGGGTGAACAAATTACTGTCGAGCAATTGATAGAAAAGCGAATAATTATGAAGATATCCAAGGCAATGATTATGCATATAGGCATGATGTCCGTGTCATGTAGACCGAAATGATTCTGCATCTACTACTATTACTCGACACATCGACCAACTCCTGCCTGCATCTAGAGTATTAAGTTCATGAAGAACAGAGTAACGCATTACGTAAAATGACATGATGTAGAGGGACAAACTCAAGCAATATGATGAAAACCCCATCTTTTTGTCCTTGATGGAAACAATACACATACATGCCTCGCTACCCCTACTATGTCATTGGGTGAGGACATCGCAAGATTGAACCCAAAACTAAGCACTTCTCCCATTGCAAGAATTAGCAATCTAGTTGGCCAAACCAAACCAATAACTCAAATAGACTTGCAAAGATATGAAATCATGCATATAAGAATTCAGAAAAGACTAAAATAATATTCATGGATAATCTGAACATAAACCCACAATTCATCGGATCTCGACAAACACACCGCAAAAGAGTATTACATCGGATAGATCTCCATGAAGATCATGAAGAACATGATATTGAAGCACAAAGAGTGAGAGAAGAAGCCATCTAGCTACTAGCTATGGACCTGAAGGTCTATGCTAAACTACTCACACATCATCGGAGGGGCAAAGGAGTTGATGTAATCCCCCTCCGGCAGATTACTGGAAAAGGCTCCAAGATTGGATCTCCCGGGAACGGAGGATTCCGGTGGCGGAGAAGTATTTTTGTGTCTCCCTTTGGTATTGGGGAAATATTTTAGAATTTATAGGCCGAAGAATAGGGTTAGGAGACCTGGTGGGGGGCCACAAGCTTGCCAGGCGCGGCCAGGGGAGGTGGCCGTGCGCCCTGGCTTGTGACCTCCTAGCAGGTCTCTTGCCTTCCCCTCCAAGTCTGGTAGATGTCTTCTGGTCCAAGAAAAATCATCACGAATATTTTATTCTGTTTGGACTCGTTTTAATATTCCTTATCTGCAATACTCAAAAACAAGGAAAAACAGAAAGTGGCACTAGGCTCTAGATTAATAGGTTGGTCCCAAAAATAATATAAAATAGCATATTAATGCATATAAAACATCCAAAACAGATAATATAATAGCATGGAACAATCAAAAATTATAGATAGGTTGGAGACGTATCAGCATCCCCAAGCTTAATTCCTGCTCGTCCTCGAGTAGGTAAATGATAAAAACATAATTTTTGATCTGCAATGCTACCTAACATATTTATCCATGTAATATTCTTTATTGTGGCTTGAATATTCAGATCCGTAAGATTCAAAAGAAAAGTTTAATGTTGACATAAAAACAATAATACTTCAAGCATACTAACAAGGCAATTTTGTCCTTTCAAGATAACATGGCCTCAAAAAGTTATCCCTACAAAATCATATGGTCTGGCTATGCTCCATCTTCCCCATACAAAGTATTTAAATCATGCACAACCCCGATGAAAAGTCAAGCATTTGTTTCACACCTTTATGTTCTCAAACCTTTTCAACTCTCACGCAATACATGAGCGTGAGCCATGGATATAACACTATAGGTGGATTAGAATATGGTGGAGCTTGTGAGGAAAAGAAGAAGATAGTCTCACATCAACTAGGCATATCAACGGGCTATGGAAATGCCCATCAATAGATATCAATGTGAGTGAGTAGGGATTGCCATGCAACGGATGCACTAGAGCTATAAGTGTATGAAATCTCAAAAAGAAACTAAGTGGACGTGCATCAATTCCACTAGTTATATGAAAGTGAAAAATAGGAGACTCTTTATCATAAAGATTATGGTGCTACTTTGAAGCACAAGTGTGGAAAAACATAGTAGCATTGTCCCTTCTCTCTTTGTCTCATTTTTTTTATTATGGTGGGCATCTTTGGCATCTTTTATTTTTTTATTTGGGCTTCATTGGCCTCTTTTATTATTTGTAAAGTACGGATACTCATCCCAACTTGTGAGGGAATCCTAGCTTCCATCATCCTTTTCTCTCACAGGACAATGCTCTAATGATGATGATCATCACACTTTTACTTACTTACAACTCAAAAAAATAACAACTCGATATCTAGAACAAAATATGACTCTATATGAATGCAATATGAAAGTGATGGTGCGTGTCATGAAAAACGAAATGGTGGAAGTTGCATGGCAATATATCTCGGAACGTCTATGGAAATGTCATTATAGGTAGGCATGGTGTCTGTTTTGAGGAAAGGTATATGGTGGTTGTTTTGAGGATGGTGGGTTTATTGCACCGGCGAAAGTTGCGCGGTACTAGAGAGGCTAACAAAGGTGGAAGGGTGAGAGTGCGTATAATCCATGGACTAAACATTAGTCATAAATAACTCACATACTTATTACAAAAGTCTATTAGTTATGAAAGAAAAGTATTAGACGCATGCTCCTAGGGGAGAGGGTGGTAGGAGTTAACCATCGCACGCTCCCGACCCTCACACAAAGGACGACAATCATTAAAGAAAGCATGCTTCGACTTCGTTACATAACGGTTCACCATACGTGCATGCTATGGAAATCACAAACTTTAACACAAGTATTTCTACCAATCCACAATTACTGACTAGCATGACTCTAATATCACCATCTTTATATCTGAAAACTATATGCAAGGAATCAAACTTCTCATAGTATTCAATGCACTTTATATGAAAGTTTTTATTATATGCCTCTTGGATGCCCATTATATTAGGACTAAATTCATAACCTAAACCAATTACCACGTTGTTTAAATACTCTCAAAATAATATAAGTGAGGTACGAGTGTTCAATTATTTCTATAAAATAAAACACTACCGTGCTCTAAAAAGATATAAGTGAAGCACTAGAGCAACATTGCCTAGCTCAAAAGATATAAGTGAAGCACAAATAGTATTCTAATAATATCACGATTAACGCGTGTCTCTCTCAAAATATGTGTGCAACAAGGATGATTGTGGCAAACTAAAAAGCAAAAACTCGTATCATACAACACGCTCCAAGCAAAACACATATCATGTGGTGAATAAAAATATAGTCTCAAGTAAATTTACTGATGGATTGAAGACAAAAGAGGGGATGCCTTCCGGGGCATCCCCAATCTTAGGCTCTTTGGTATCCTTGAATATGGCTTGGGGTGCCTTGGGCATCCCCAAGCTTAGGCTCTTTCCACTCCTTATTCCATAGTCCATTAAATCTTTACCCAAATCTTGAAAACTTCACCACACAAAACTCAACAGAAAACTCATGAGATCCGTTAGTATAAAAAGATAAATCACCACTTTAGGTACTGTTTTGAACTTATTATTTATTTATATTGGTGTAATATCTACTACTCCCTCTGTAAACTAATATAAGAGTGTTTAGGTTACTAAAGTAGTATTCTAAATGCTCTTATATTAGTTTATAGACAGAGTATATTCTAACTTCACCATGGTTCATACCCCTCGATACAACCCATAGATACATCAACATAAGCAAACAACACAAAGAAAAAAGAATCTGTCAGAATCAGAATAGTCTGTAGCAATCTATAGCCTTTGAATACTGCCGTATGTCCAAAAATTCTGAAAAATTAGTACAATCAGGGAAATTTGTATATCAATCTTGTGTAAAAATTTCATACTTATTCTGCACTTAGATAAATTTTGACTGGGCGCAAAAGTTTCTATTTTTCAGCAAGATCAAATCAACAATCACCATAGACCATCCCAAAGGTCTTAATTGGCTCAAACACTAATTAAAACACAAAAACACAATTACTTCAGAGGTAATAATGTTTGAAACACTCAAAAATAGAAACATAAAAATAAAATTGGGTAGCCTCCCAACAAGCGCTATTGTTTAATGCCCCTAGCTAGGCATAATGCAATATATCTAGGTATTGTCATCTTTGGTATGCAATCCGTTCTTATAACCTGGATCATCACCATAGATATCATCATATAAAACGCGTATCTTATTTTTAATGGGTTCCCTGATTTTTTCTTCTAACAAATCATCATTGAATCCTACATAAATGCCTCTAGTGATCCAACCAAATTCATCATATGTTTCAAGGTAAATGGTTTGGGTAAATTCGCAATAGGGAACTCTTCTTCTAAGATTATCATGGTAAGACTGATAATCCCTAGACTCAAAGATACACAAGGTTTCTTTATCATGTAGGATTTATTTAATCAAAGGGTGCTCAATATCCTTTTTATAGAAAGCAAAAATTTCCCCAGCCTCTTAGTTCGGCTAAGGGAGTAAGGGGCAAGCACCGCGATTGCGCTTCCAGTCCGGATGGTTAAGCACTGCTACTTCTTGAGCTTGCATTGGTTTTACCTTGAAGAGGAAAGGGTGATGCAGCAAAGTAGACAAGTATTTTCCTCAGTTGTTGAGAACCAAGGTATCAATCTAGTAGGAGATACAAGCAAGTTCCCAATCTTTGCACCTACACAAAAAATCAAACACTTGCACCCAACGCTATAAAGGGGTTGTCAATCCCTTCACGGTTATCTACAAGGATAAGATCTGATAGAGATAGATATAGAAGATTACTAAAACTAAAAGTAAAAGAAAAGTAAAAAGATTGCAGCAAAGTATTTTTTGGTATTTTTGGTTTATAGATCTAAAAATATAATATGTAATGTAGACCCGGGGGCCATAGGTTTCACTAGAGGCTTCTCTCTTGAAGGAAAATAACACGATGGGTGAACAAATTACTATCGAGCAATTAATAGAAAAGCGAATAATTATGAAGATATGCAAGGAAATGATTATGCATATAGGCATCACGTCCATGTCAAGTAGTCCGAAACGATTCTGCATCTACTACTATTACTCCACACATCGACCGACTCCTGCCTGCATCTAGAGTATTAAGTTCATGAGGAATAGAGTAATGCATTGGGTAAGATGACATGATGTAGAGGGATAAACTTAGGCAAAAAGATGAAAACCCCATCTTTTTATCCTTGACGGCAACAATACAAATACATGCCTCGCTACGCCTACTATGTCATTGGGTGAGGACACCGCAAGATTGAACCCAAAACTAAGCACTTCTCCCATTGTAAGAATTACCAATCTAGTTGGCCGAACCAAACCAATAACTCGAAGAGACTTGCAAAGATATGAAATCATGCATATAAGAAATCAGAAAATACTCAAATAATATTCATGGATAATCTGAACATAAACCCACAATTCATCAGATCTGGACAAACACATCGCAAAAGAGTTTTACATCGGATGGATCTCCATGAAGATCATGAAGAACATGGTATTGAAGCACAAAGAGACAGAAGAAGACATCTAGATACTAGCTATGGAGCCGAAGGTGTGTGGTAAACTACTCACGCATCATCAGAGGGGCAATGGAGTTGATGTAGATGCCCTCCGTGATCAAATCCCCCTCCGACAGATTACCAGAAAAGGCTCCAAGATTGGATCTCTCGGAAATGGAGGCTTCCGGCAGAAAAAAAGTATTTGCGTGGCTCCCTTTGGTATTGGGGGAATATTTGGTAATTTATAGGCTGAAGAATAGGGTTAGGAGACCTGCTGAGGGCCACAAGCCTGCCAGGCGCGGCTAGGGGAGGTGGCCTCGCCCCTGGCTTGTGACCTCCTGGCAGGTCTCTTGCCTTGCCCTCCAAGTCTGGTAGATGTTTATGGGCCAAGAAAAATCGTTGTGAAGATTTTATTCCGTTTGGACTCCATTTAATATTCCTTATTTGCAATACTCAAAAACAAGGAAAAAACAAAAACTAGCAGTAGGCTCTAGATTAATAGGTTAGTCCCAAAAATAATATAAAATAGCATATTGATGCATATAAAACATCCGAAACAGATAATATAATAGCAAGGAACAATCAAAATTTATAGATATGTTGGAGACGTATCAAGCGCCTTAGTGGAGAAAGCCAAAAATGGATAGTCACGATAAGCGCAAACAAGTCTTGCTATCCGAAGATAGTGTAAAACTAATACACCGTTAGCGGTGATGCCGTGATAAACGATGGGTACCTCCTAAAAGGACCGAGGTGTTATGAGTGGAACTTCGGTCGGTTCGATCACCCCTACATTGGGGCTAGTTCAACTGCCCCATAACTTAGAGCTCCTAGTACTAAGTGAAAGGGATAAAGTCATTAAGGTTCGATTGCCTCATTCATCTCATCACACAAATCACTAGTGTGGTTCTGAGACGTTGGCCCAAGATTCTTGTGTGCTTGGAGAACATCCCCTATAGTATCTATGAGGGGATAGAAACCGACGATCGAAAACTTTCACATCAAATAAACAGTCGCACATGAGGTGGGTATAAACACATCTGATAAAACCAAGAAAAAACTTCATAAACTTAATCTTTGTCTTTACAAAAGTACCCCCGACATAACAAGGGACCTACTCAAAATACAACTCGGACTTGGAGCACTGTAGCTTGACGTGGCTTGAGACTGCGTTGGTATTTCCCCAAAGATGAAGGGAAGATGTAGCACATCCACGGTAAGTATTTCCCTCAGTTATGAAACCAAGGTTATCGAACCAGTAGGAGAACCAAGTAACACTATGTAAATGGTATCTGCACACATAGAACAAATACTTGCAACCCGACGTGTAAGAGAGGTTGTCAATCTCTCCATAGTAAAAAGATAGATTACTTTGTAGTAGATTGGATGGATAGATCACACAAGAACACAAAATAAAGAAGAAAATAAAAAGTGTAGCAAAGTATTTTTGGGTTTTTGGAATAATAGATCTGATAGCAAATGCGGAAAAAGATAGATCGGAAAGCAATATGTTAAAAGATAGACCCGAGCCGTAGGTTTCACTAGTGGCTTCTCTCATGAGTATAGCACACGGTGGCTAAACAATTTACTGTTGGGCAATTGATAGAAGATCAAATAATCATGACGATATAGAAGGCAATGATCATTATATAGGCATCACGCCCAAGATTTGTAGACCAAAATGTTTCTGCATCTACTACTATTACTCCACACATCGACCGCTATCTAGCATGCATCTAGTGTATTAAGTTCATGGAGAAATGGAGTAATGCAATAAGAATGATGACATGATGTAGACAAGATCTATTCATGTAGGAATAGACCTCATCTTGTTATCCTTAATAGCAACGATACATGCATGCCTCGCTTCCCCTTCTATCACTGGGAGAGGACACCGCAAGATCGAACCCATCACAAAGCACCTCTTCCCATGGCAAGAAAAATCAATCTAGTTGGCCTAACTAAACCAAAGATTCGAAGAAGAAATACGAGGCTATAAGTAATCATGCATATAAGAGATCAAAGAAGACTCAAATAATATTCATGGAACGAAACTGATCATGAACTTAAACTTCATCGGATCCCAACAAACACACCATAAAATGGCATTACATCAAATAGATCTCCAAGAGACCATTGTATTGAGAATCAAGAGAGAGAGAGAGAGAGAAAATCCTGGCCCTCCTCTGGCGCGCCCTGGTGTCTTGTGGCCTCCTCGGCCCTCCTCTCTAGTTCTTCTTTGGTCCTACATGTGTCTTCTGGCCCCAAAAAATCTCCAAAAAGCTTCACGGTGTTTGGGTTTCGTTTGGTACTAATTCGGAAAGTAAAAAATGGCAAAAAATAGCAACTGACACTTGGCACTATGTCAATAGGTTAGTCCCAAAAATGATATAAAGTTGTTATAAAATGATTGTAAAACATCCAAGATTGATAATATAACAACATGGAACAATAAAAATTTATAGATACATTGGAGGCGTATCAGCGTCCCTAAGATTAATTCCTGCTCGTCCTCGAGTAGGTAAATGATAGAAACAATGTTTTTGATGTGGAATGCTGCCTAACATGTTCATCACATATTATTTTGTTTTGTAGCATGGACATTTGGACTTTTAGACGATTCAAAGAAATAGTATAGTTTTGACATGAAGACTTTAATACTCAAGCATACTGACAAACAACCATGTCTTTCAAAATATTAACACTAAAGAAAGTTATCCCCAGCCCATCATGCTCAATCATTGATCCATTCAGGAAACACACTCAAATATTAGCTACACCTAATGCTCAAGTATAGTCATAGTGCCCCCTAGTTGGTACTTTATAAGAGAAGATGGAGACTCAAATATAAGTAAAAAATTGCATAATAAATAGATAGGCCCTTCGCAGAGGGAAGTAGGGATTTGTAGAGGTGCCAGATCTCAAGGTTTAAATTGACAGAGAAAAATATTTTGGGTGGCATGCCTTTCCTATCAACGAAAACCACTGAGAGCTTCCAATACCTTTCCATTGTAGATGTATCATAAGTGGTTCCCAAAAAGAAAATAAATTTTATTCCCTTTTCCACTATTCTCTCACAATCCATGGCTAGCCGAATGCATGGTTGCCTTCCATACCAACACTTTCCAAGGAATTTATTATTTCACAACATAAAGTATTTTTCTTTTTCATTTCGGGACTGGGCATCCCTATTACCGCCATTCTCTCATGCAATGACAAGTGAATAAACACTCATCTTGAGAATAACATATCTAGCATGGAAAAATATCGGTCACCCCCTTCCGCTTCATGAGCGGTAGGAGCACACAAAAAGGAAATTCATTTTTAAAATTAGAGATGGCACATACAAATTTTCTTGGAACAACATGGAAATATCGCATATAGGTAGGTATGGTGGAATCATATGGCAAATCTGGGTTTAAGGATTTTGTGGGCACAAGGAGTATTTCTACTTAGTATAAGTGGAGGCTAGCAAATAGATTGAGAAGCAACCAACCTAGAAATGAAAATTGACATAAGAGAGCATTAAGCATAATTAACACCGAATAATGCACCATAAGTAGGATGTAATTTCACTGCATAAGTATTGACTTTCGTGCTTGCATAGGGAATCAAAAACCTTAACACCAATATTCTTACTAAAGCATAATTAGTCACCAACATAACTCACATATTACTATCATCATGTCTCCAAATTATTACAAGGAATCAAGTTTAATTTGTCCAATGATCTTCATGAATGTTTTTATTATATCCCTCTTGAATATCTATCACTTTGGGACTAGTTTCATATATTGTCATTGCTTTTGACAAGCTCACATAGATTTAAGTGAAGAACATGAGCATAAAAGTTTCATCTCTCAAAATAATATAAGTGAAGCATGAGAGAATTTATTTTAAATTTACTAACTCTCAAATTAATCTAAGTGAATCATGATAGTATTTCTTCAAAAAAATATGTAAAGCACGCCATGCTCAAAAAGATATAAGTGAAGCACAAGAGCATTTCCATAGCTCAAAAGCTTTAAGTGAAGCATATAGAGCAATTCTAACAAATCATAGCATAATTTTGGCTCTCTCAAATAGGTGTGTCCAGCAAGGATACTTTTAACAAAATAAAAAGCAAATCAAGCAAAGACTCATATAATACAAGACGCTCCAAGCAAAACTTAGGATATGTGACGAATAAAAATACAGCTCCAAGTAAAATACCGATGGTCGTTAGAAGAAAGGGGGGATGCCCCGAGTGGCATCCCCAAGCTTAGTTGCTTGTTTCTCCTTGGATATTATCTTGGGGGTGATGTAGCATCCCCAAGCTTAGGCTCTTTTCACTCCTTATTCCTTCATCCATCGCGATCTCACCCAAAACTTGAAAACTTCAATCACACAAAACTCAACAAAATCTTTGTGATCCGTTAGTATAATAAAGAAAATCACCACTCTAATTACTGTTGCAAACCCATTCATATTTTATTATTTCATTATATATAATGTATTCTAACTTTAACATGGCTTATACCCTCCAATACAAGCCATAAATGCATCAAAAAAAGCACATAATGCAACGAAAATAGAATCTGTTAAAACAGAACAATCTTTAGTAATCTGTACTCTAACCATACTTCTGTAACTCAAAAAAATTCTGAAACATTTGGAAAACGTCAAACATTTGTATATCAATCTTGTGTAAAAACTTCATAATTTTTCGTTGCTTCTATGATTTTTAAGGATTCTTTTACTGGACACAAAAGTTTCTATTTTTCGACAAGATCGAATCAACTATTACCCAACATGGTCCTAAAGGCTTTACTTGGCATAAAAACTAATTAAAACATAAAAAACACAATCATAATAGTCGCATAATTGTGTAAACACTCAAGAACAGAAATAAAAAGGTAAAATAAATTTTATTAATTCGGTTGCCTCCCAACAAGCGGTATCGTTTTTCGCCCTAGATAGGCATAATGCATAGATTCATTGTCATCGTTCTTCTTTTTCTTCATAGATGTATTTTCATCAAGAGGTTTTGTAAATATAACTTGAAACACATTATCCGTAGAAATCTTAGCACTATCAAGTTGTCCATCTATGTACCCTCTTTGATTTCCGACCACAATCCAAGAATATTGTTGATTAACATCATTAAAAGATTGTTCTATCATATCTAAAATGGGGACTTCCTTTTAAAGGTCTGATAAAAAATTTGATTATTTCCAAGCAGATGTCGCAACATGTAGTCACTTTGTAAAGGATCTCATCTATTACCGGTTTTTATGGTTCTTACCAAAAAAATCAAAAAATTCCCTAGCTCCTCGCACTATGTGATCAAATTCATTCATAAGAACAAGGGTAGCTAACTTTTTAGCTTTAGGATCCTTTATAACGGGTAGCTCGTCAAACAATATTTTCAAGGTAGGATGAGTGCGGATAAACCTATATTCGAGTTTCACAACTACTGCTGAAATAGCTTTCACATAAGTTTTAGTTCTTTTAAATCTCCAACACAATTGAAGAATTCTTGGATAGTTTATTTTCCTATAACGTTCCCTTGCCCTAAAACACAAGTTTTAGAATCCAGATTACCAGAATGTCCAACTTTAGGACTCCTGCCATCATTTGTTTCTGCCATACCAAAATCAATCATGATAACAAGCAACAAAAGATTGAACGGGAAATTAGCAAACGAAAAAGGGCGAATAAAACAACAAATTTGTGAAGTGGGGGGAGAGGAAAATGAGAGGCAAATGGCAAATAATGTAAATTGCAAGGAGATGAGATTTGTAATTAGGAACCTGGTAGATTTTGATGATGTCTCTCGGGCAACGGCGCCAGAAATTTCTTTGACGTGGCTTCACACTGCATCGGTATTTCCCCAAAGAGGAAGGGATGACGCGTCACATCTATGGTAAGTATTTCCCTCAGTTATGAAACCAAGGTTTTTGAATCAGTAGGAGAACCAAGAAACACTATGTAAACGGTACCTGCACGCAAAGAACAAATACTTGCAACCCGACGCGTAAGAGAGGTTGTTAATCTCTCCACGATAAAAGGATAGATTAGTTTGTCGTAGATTGGATGTAATCGCACAAGAACACAAAATAAAAGAAGCACATAACAAGTGCAGCAAAGTATTTTTAGGTTTTTGGAATAATAGATCTAAAAGCAAATGCGGAAAAAGATAGATCGGAAAGCAATATGTTAAAAGATAGACCCGGGGCTGTAGGTTTCACTAGTGGCTTCTCTCATGAGTATAGCACACGGTGGGAAATTACTATTGGGAAGTTGATAGAAGATCAAATAATCATGACTATATCTAAGGCAATGATCATTATATAGGCATCACGTCCAACATTAGTAGACCGAAACGATTATGCATCTACCACTATTACTCCACACATTGGCCGCTATCCACCATGCATCTAGTGTATTAAGTTCATGGAGAAACAGAGTAATGAAATAAGAACGATGACACTATGTAGACAAGATCTATTCATGTAGGAATAGACCCCATGTTGTTATCCCTAATAGCAACGATACATGCATGCCTTGCTACCCCTTCTGTCACTGGGAGAGCACACCGCAAGATCGAACCCATCACAAAGCACCTCTTCCCATGGCAAGAAAAATCAATCTAGTTGGCCTAACTAAACCAAAGATTCGAAGAAGAAATACGAGGCTATAAGTAATCATGCATATAAGAGATCAAAGAAGACTCAAATAATATTCATGGAACGAAACTGATCATGAACTTAAACTTCATCGAATCCCAACAAACACACAATAAAATGGCATTACATCAAATAGATCTCCAAGAGACCATTGTATTGAGAATCAAGAGAGAGAGAGAGAAATCCATCTAGCTACTGCCTACAGACCCGTAGGTCTATGGTGGACTACTCACGCATCGTCGGAGAGGCACGCATGAAGACTGTAGGATCGAAAGTAGGTCTAGAGGGGGGGTGATTAGACTAGTTGACCAAATAAAATCTACCTTTTCCCAATTTTGATTCTTGGCAGATTTTAGCATTCATAGAATGTCAAGTACACCCTACACATGCATGTCTAAGGGTATAGCAGCGAAAATTAAAAACATTTCACATGTAAGTAAAGAGAGAGTAAGGAAAGCAAACACAATTGGTGACACGATGATTTTTCCCATGCTTCCGATAGGTGGTGCTATTGTACATCCACGTACTTGGAGTCTTCAACCCATGGAGGGTAACGGTCGTGAGAGTCCATGGAGGGCTCTACCCACGGAGGGTTACGCGAAGAAGCAACCTTGACTATACCCCGACGGCCTACGTCCACGGAGGACTAGCCTTACTCGGGGTAGATCTTCACAAAGTAGGCAATCTCCTTGCCCTTACAAACTTCTTGGTTCCCTCCACAACACGAAGTAGGAGGCTCCCAAGCGACACCTAACCAATCTAGGAGGCACCACCCTCCAAAAGGTAATAGGCTCGGTAATATCGATGAACTCCTTGCTCTTATGCTTCAAAATGATAGACTCCTCAACACACAATCACTCTCTCACATATATGTCTTAGTAGAAGAGATGGGATTGGTGGAAAGCAACTTGGGGAGGCTAGAAATCAAGATCCATATGGTTGGAGTGGAAGATCTTGACCTCAACACAAGGGTAGGTGGTTCTCTCTCAAAAAACCGATAGGATAGGTATGGAATGGTTGTGAGTGCTTTTCTTTCGAGTAGGTGGTGGTGAAGGGGTATATATAGGCATCCCAAAAATCCAATGGTTACACGCAAAATGACCAACTCGGTGATACCGATGTGTTAATCTCGGTGCTACCGAAGTGACCAGAAGGTGGCAACCTTTGAATCTTGGAGTGACCGGTATAGGAATCTCGGTTGCACCGATAAGGTGACCAACGGTCAGAATGCCCATTCTTGGTGACGCCAATTCAACAATCTCAGAGGGACCAAAACTGTGAACTTGCGTAACCGAAAGTTGGCAGCCCAACTCAGTGGCACCGAAACAGTATGGGCTATACCGAAGGGTTAGGGTTTGGCTGAGTCTGTCTAGGGTTTGGAATCGGTGGCACCGGAATGGAATGTTGGTTGCACCGATTTTGAAGTTTGGCTTAGAAGAGACTTTTGTGGGAGAGTTTGTGGGTGTCTTTGGTGACTATCACTTGTGCACGTATGAGCTTTTTTTTCACCAACAAAACTTTACCCCCTTTTAATAGTATTGGCTTTCATTGACTTATATGTTGTTATGAATTACCAAAACCACCAAGGGAGCAAATGTGCTTTCAATCTCCCCTTTTTTGGTAATTTATGACAACATATAGATCAAAGCTTCGACATATGATATAATCAATGAATATAATCGTTGCTTTGAGAAGTATGCTATAAGCAAGAGCTCCCCCTAAATTTGTGCATTGTTTTGGATTTGCGTTTGAATGCAAATGCACAATCGATTAGGTACATGGGGCACTTATTCCATGTCACATACATCTTGGTGGTGTGCAAAAATAATTAGAGTGAATATCATAGCACAACACAATCAAGCAAGTGGAAAGATCATCTCATAAAGCATTAAGATGATAGGAAGTAGTAGCATCATACAAAAAGTGTATCACAAGCAACCAAAAGACAATTGTTTTTGAAAAGCAATAAACACCAAAATGCTCTCTCACTCGAAGCCTAAAGATCTATATACACTTCTCCCCCTTTGGCAATAAGTTACCAAAAAGTTCAAAGGCATATGTCTAAGCGTTCTTGGGCAGATCTCCCCCGGTTGTTGATGAAGGAGTCGAGAGAACAGCGTCGACGAAGATCTCTGCACATGTCGTGGATGGAGTTGGAGTGGCATCTAGAGGAACTAGAGCTAATGGAGCAAGAGCTAAGGTGACAACAGCAGGAGCTGATGAAGAGGGCCTCAAATCTGGAGCTGGCATAGTGGTTGATCTGGCCTGAGTGGGAAACTGTGTGCCCGTCCTGAGAGGTGATCCATCCTCCTCCTCCTCATCATCATCATCTGAAGAAGTGGTGTGAGGAAGTGGCACTGAGTCAACTTCCTTCTGGAGTTCTGTGACTGTCTTAGTCAGCTTGTCCACCTTATCATTAAGGGTCTTGATCCTAGTTTCAAAGGTCCTCACGAGACTGTTCTGCTTGTCCAGAATCCCCTTAATGTCCTTCTACATGCCCTGAACTGATGAAATCAACAGATCCATTTGCTCATTTATAGATCTAGGGACTTGAGCACTAGTGGCTCGAGCTGCCTCTACCTCTGCGTGAGCTATAGCAGATGTGGGATGATCTGGGTCCATCACCATGATGTTATCCTCAAGCTCTAACTGTAGGGGCAAATGGGGACTGTCAAGAGCAAATATGTGCTTATAAATCTGAGAGTGGATAAGCATCTGGATATAGGGTGCATAGCAGCAAGAGCGCTTTTGATCAGCAACAACCCTTTTGACTGTCTCAACAATCAGATCCATGACTCTGATCCTTGTGTGTCTATCAAGGTGGATCAACATGTTGTTGGAGTAGCCTCAGATCATCTTGTCATCTCCTGACTTGGGCATCAAGGTGTGCCTCAGAATGGTGTTCATGGTGTGAAGGCTAGCTTGAAGATAGTAGATGGACCCAAGCTTGTGAGATTGCACTTTGTCTGCAGGTATAGGAGTATACATATCCTTCATGGCATTGTGACTTGCCTTGGATTCTGTGTAGACATCCAAGTCTCCATCCCGAACCTTAGGCACTCCTAGAAGTGTAGACCATTCATCAACAATGGACTCATATCTTGCTCCTTCTGTCATCCATACAATCCTACCATCTCCATAGAAATGTGCATTAGAGTAGAATTGCATGATCATTTCATCATTCCATGTAGTAAATTCTCTGCCAACAAACTCATCCAAACCAATGCAGTGGAAATTGTCTTGAACACTTGGAAAATAGTCCTCATTCTCCTTGATGAATTTCCAGTCAACATACCTCATGTCACTCACAACTGGACTTGTCAAATAGCATAGTCTCATAGAAATCCTGTTGCTCTTTGGTATAGAATCTGTAGTCCATAGCTGTCTTCTTCCTTTGGGCATATGGATCTATAGCTCTCCATGCCCTCCAACCTGAGTCTTTCCTCTTCTTCATATCTTCAGCAAGTGGATAGCTGGCATTATGCACTAGAAGGTGTGGTCTAAGTTTCATAAAGGTCATCAAGTCATCATGATGCTCAGCTCTGGAAGCAGTTCCTTTGTTCTTTTCAGAAGCTGGAATCTGCCTAGATGTCCTCTTAGGATTTTTAGCAGCAACCTTCTGGGATTTTGTGCTCTTGGATGTACTAGACTTGGGCATAGCATCAGCTAGAAGTTTCTTGGCCTTCTTCTTGGGAGGAGCCTTTGCAGCTAGATCATCCTCCTCTTCAGCAGCAGCGGCCTCCTCTGGATCTTCAAACATAGATGTAGGCCTGCCAGTCACATGGATTATCCTTTTTCTGGCTCTCTTCTCCCCTGCCTTCTTAGGCATATACTTCCTTGGGTGATCAATGGTCACTGTTTCCCTAGCACTCTCATGTGCTTTGATAGTTTCAGCAGGTGCATAAATTTTGCTGACCACCCTCCTGGAAGAGGTGGCCTCATTTGCTGACTTCTTGGCAGCTTTCTCTTGCTTCTTGGCAAGAGCCTCCTCAGGCAAAAAATCTGAATCTTCCTCATCTGAATTCATCTTCTTCCTGGCCCTAGTCGTAGCCTTGGGCAACCCATGGGAGCTGGGGTTGCCTGGATCTAAAAAGGAACTAGGCTCAAGGCTAGTGTCTGAACTCATGTCAACTCCCTGCTCTGGTAGATTCTGACTATCTGACTCTGACATGCTGACCCTATGAATAGAGTATTGAAGAGCGGAATAGGTTGAGTCATCACGAAATATTCAGCTGGTTTTGGAAAGTTTGAACAGGAAAATTATAGATGTAGTTCACTGGAAAATTGGATTTCGGTGTCGCCGAGTCAAACCTCTCGGTGCCGCCAAGACTCACAAAACCCTTAACCGAAACTTGGCAACAGTTTTGGTCAGACCGAAAACTGTCACTCGGTCTCACCGAGTTTTGTTCTCAGTAGCACAAACAGGTAATCGATGGAACCGATTTTTCACACTCGGTCTCACCGAGATGCAATTTCACGGGCAACTAAAACTAATTTTTTTCGATTGGCTAGTCTATAGAGTTAATCTTGTGGATAGAATAATTTGAAGTAGTGGCAAGATAATAGTGAAACCCTAATGCACAAGATTTGGAGGTTGGAGCGCAAGAGAGGGCCGAATCCGTACCCTAGCTTGGTGACACATCCGCTACGGCGGCGACGGGGGCGAAGATTCCATCGACAGCGGCGATTCCCAGCAGCAGAGGAGTGTAGAAAGTGAAGGGCGATGACCAGGGGACCTTTTGCGGTAGCTTAGGGCTTGGGGCATGAAGTTTTGAATAATAAATTTTTGAAACATCGGGACCACCGAATATATACCTTTATTGTCGGTGACACCGATTTGTAATTTTCGGTGTCATCGAGTTTCTCAATTGTCATCTGAAAGGGAAACTCGGTGTAACCAAGAATATGGAATCGGTTGTACCGAGGCAAGAAATCCAGATCAACCCTAGGCATTCAGTGTGATCGAGATTTTGGCGTTGGTTCCACCGAGATGCACTTGGGAGGTTTTAATGGTCAGTCCTTGTCGATACGGAACTCCGAGTGCTCCACACATAGAGGGATCAAAAAGTACTTGTTCAAATTTTATGATGCATCATGAATAGAGTATGAGGTGAGAAAGCATAGATAGCTAAAGGAATGGTCCTAGGAATTCTTGTATATCCAATTGGCAAATAAATATGAAAAGCCAAATAGCAACAATTGGATATCCTCAAATGAGTAAATAAGTGCAGACGAAAATGCTCACACAATAAGATTTCAAATGAAATCATGGCAAACATGCACAAACACAATAGCATCTAACAAGAACTTTGGCGATGACGGAGTCATCTATATATGAGTATATTGACTTAGGATCCAAGTAAGAATACTTGATCATAGGTCATACTCATCGTTTAAGCACAAGTGGGGTTACCACTTTCACATAAAGCATTTAATGTTGTCACATTCTTTTGAGATGCTTTAACTCAAGTCTTAGAGTAAAGATCCCCCTAGATGTGACATCCCCCCATAAGAGGGATAAACTAACCTTGGGTTTTGTCGATGAAGACTTCATGTTGGTGAGGTAGTGGTGGATTCTCAAAGTTGATGAAGATCACCAAGAGTTGGGAGTATCTTTGTTGTTTTATTACTCTTCTCACCTACATGGGTTAGTCCCAACTCACAAGAGACAAATACAAGGATATCTATGGACATGGAGTGCAAAGCATATGTGATGATGTCCATTGATTTTTTGATTACCTTGTGTCTTGCTTACCTTTGAGGGAATGTGTGACTCCTTGAACTATTGCATAGAGTTTATGTTGATTGCAAATAGTCCTTGCCAATAATGAATATGAGTGAATTTCATTGGCCGAGTCACCCCTCAAGAACTCTCTAGTTCTTCTTCTTGGGGACCCACATCAAGTTGATGGGGATCCTTAGTGTTGAAGTAGCACTCGTAGAAATTGAGCTTGTACTAGCCTTGGGAACCCACTTCATGAAAGCTTGGGATTCATCTTCATATGAGTCAAAGTTCTCTTGAAGCTTGTTCTTGTCCTTGAGCTTGGTGTCTTGTGGTGGAAGGTCATCTTGAGCTTTCGTTCCCTTGGGGAGAGTATTTTCATACTTCTCCTTTTGAGGAACAAACTTGGGATTGGGGTATTGACCTTCTTCCCATTCAACTCCATTAGTGTTGAAGTAGCCAACACCACGATTCTTCCGGTATCCTCCATGATTGCGTACAATCTCCTCAAATTGTTTGCACGCTTCAAGACTCTTGTAGATACCTTTCTCTATAATCCTTTTCAAGAGTTCATTTTCTTTCTCAAGCGTAAATTGGCTAAGAGAAGAGTTAGTGGGATCAAGAGAACTACTAGAAGCAATATCATTGGATTTATCATTTTTATTGCTACTGGTTGAAGAACATTTCTTTCCTTTGTTACTAGCTTGCTTAGACTTAACTTGAGGCATGAATGTAGATAAGAGAAGTCATTTGGCTAGATAAGATGAAGTCTTCTTTCGAAGATCGTCATTGATAGCTTTAATGAACTCATGCTCTTGCTCTAAATTGAGCTTCCCGAATTGTAGCTTCTCATGTGTCCTTACAAGCTCTCTATCATCTTCTAGAGTTGACTCATGAGCTAACTTAATAGTTTTTAGTTCTTGAGTTAGTCATTCTATTTCCAACTTATCATCATCACATGATTTATATACACTAGAGTGAGTACTAGCAAGTTCATTTTGACTATCATTACTAGTTTGGTCAAATAGCAAGTGATCTTCAATTAACAAGTCATCTTCATCACTATTGAAATCAAGATACTCGGGGTGTGATACCTTGGGTCCTTTCGCCATGAAGCAACTTCCACTCCCTTCATTTGGTGAATCAAATAGATCATAGGAGTTGGTAGTCACTAGAGCAATTTCGGCAACACCTTCATCTTGACTATAGTCGGAGTTGGAGTGATAGCTTCTCTCGGATTGGTTGTCGGAGTCGAAGCCGGAAACCCATTCACCAACATGAGCTTGATGTTTCCTTCTTGAGTAGATCTTGGTGTACTTGTCCTTCTTCTCCGAGTCCCTTCTTCTCCTTGAGGGTCTTCGTTCATAACGATAATCTCTACTCCTTCTCTCTCTTTGAGGTGACTCGTCTCTTGAGCTTCGTCTTCTTGGTTACTCTTCTCTTCATTTGTAAGGAGCTGTGCACTCATTGGAGTAGTGTCCGGGCTTCCCACAATTGTACAAGTTTAGGCCATGACTCAACAAATGCTTCTCTTCATGTCTTGAGTTGGAGCTTCGATCTTTTCTTCTATTCATGCAGAACTTGTTGAATTTCTTGACCATGAGGCTTATCTCTTCATTTGTGACAAAGTTGTCACTTGAGGTAGTGGGAGCATCGCTTGTGGCTTTGTAAGCACCGCTAGACTTGTGGTGAATCTCTTTCTTGTCTCTGAGTGTCATCTCATGAGAAACAACTCTACCAATCACTTCCGTTGGTTTGTGATCTTTGTAGTTGGGCATCATTTCGATCAATGTGCAAACAGTGTCATATCGATCATCCAAAGCTCGAAGTATCTTCTTGATGATGAATTTGTCTGCCATTTCTTTGCTTCCTAAGCCAGCAATCTCATTGATGATGAGAGCTAGCCTAGAGTACATCTTAGTGACTCATTCACCATCCTTCATCTGGAACTTGTCAAGCTGACCTTGAAGAACATCTAACTTGGATTCTCTCACGGACTCAGTTCCTTCGTGCATATCAACCAAAGTATCCCAAATCTCTTTTGCGTGTACAAGACGGCTGATTTTGTTGAATTCTTTAGGGCATAGGCAGTTGAAGAGAATGTCACATGCTTGCGCATTGAGTTGCAACATTTTCAATTCATCCGCAGTCGCTTCACGATCGGGTTCCTTTCCTTCCACGAAGAATTCACCTTGCAAGCCAACACGAACAACAGCCCAAACGGCAGGATTATGACCAAGAAAATGCATTTTCATTTTGTGCTTACAACTAGCAAAATTTGTGCCATCAAAGTATGAACCTCTACGGTGATAATTTCCCTCACTAGATGTCATACTTCTCCTAGGTTGTGAAACCAATGCAATGGAGACCAAAGCTCTGATACCACTTGTAGGATCGGAAGTAGGTCTAGAGGGAGGGGGAGGTGATTAGACTACTTGACCATATAAAATCTACTTTTACGCAATTTTAATTCTTGGCAGATTTTAGCATTCATAGTATGTCAAGTACACCCTACACATGCATGTCTAAGGGTATAGCAGCGGAAAGTAAAGACATTGCCCATGTAAGTAAAGAGAGGGTAAGGAAAGCAAACACAATTGGTGACACGATGATTTTTCCCGTGGTTCCAATAGGTGGTGCTATTGAACATCCACGTTCATGGAGTCTTCAACCCACAGAGGGTAACGGTCGTGAGAGTCCACGGAGGGCTCTAACCACGGAGGGTTCCACAAAGAAGCAACCTTGACTATACCATGACAGCCTACGTCCATGGAGGACTAGCCTTACTCGGGGTAGATCTTCACTAAGTAGGCGATCTCCTTGCCCTTACAAACTTCTTGGTTCACTCCACAACACGAAGTAAGAGGCTCCCAAGTGGCACCTAACCAATCTAGGAGGCACCACCCTCCAAAAGGTAATAGGCTTGGTAATGTCGATGAACTCCTTGCTCTTGTGCTTCAAAATGATAGACTCCTCAACACACAATCACTCTCTCACAGATATGGCTTGGTAGAAGAGATGGGATTGGTGGAAAGCAACTTGGGGAGGCTAGAAATCAAGATCCATATGGTTGGAGTGGAAGATCTTGACCTCAACACAAGGGTAGGTGGTTCTCTCTCAGAAAACTGATAGGATAGGTATGCAATGGTTCTAAGTGCTTCTCTTTCGAGTAGATGGTGGTGAAGGGGTATATATAGGCATCCCCAAAAATCCAACTATTACACATAAAATGACCAACTCAGTGACACCGATGTGTTAATCTCGATGGTACCGAAGTGACCAAAAGGTGGCAACTTTTGAATCTTGGAGGGACCGGTATAGGAATGTCGGTTGCACTGGTAAGGTGACCAACAGTCAGAATGCCCATTCTCGGTGATGCCGATTCAGCAATCTTGGAGACACCTAAACTATGAACTTGCGTAACAGAAAGTTGGCAGCCCTACTCGATGGCACCGAAAATAGTATCGGCTGTACCGAAGGGTTAGGGTTTGGCTGAGTCTGTCTAGGGTTTGTAATTGATGGCACCGGAATGGAATGTTGGTTGCACCGATTTTGAATGTTTGGCTTAGAACTGACTTTGGTGGGAGAGTTTGTGGCTGTCTTTGGTGACTATCACTTGTGCACGTATGAGCTTTTTGTTCACCAACAAAACTTTACCCCATTTTAATAGTATTGGCTTTGCTATGGACTCAAGGTGATTTATCACAAACATAAAATGTAGAGTCCACTTGCTTGAAGCTTTGCCAACCTATTTCCTTGCATCTTGGGTGTTCCACAATCTCTTTGCCAACCCATCATTGAACTTTTCCTGAAATATACTTGATGGAAACATTAGTTCATGACTTATATGTTGTTATGAATTACCAAAACCACCAAGGGAGAAAATGTGCTTTCAAAGACGATGCACCCCTTTGTGATGGTGTTATTAGATTCGATCTCCTTGTTCTGGAACTTGCTGCGGCTGGAATTGTGTTTCGTCGACTCCCCTAGGGTTGTGTAGCCCCCAAGGGTCGGCTCATCAGTGTGTGATGGGCCGGGTCTTCAGTTTGGCCCTTATAATCTATTTGAACAACTGAAAACTGTTGCCCCCAAGTGTCAGGTCGCATGCCTTCAACGACTTTGGGACTTTAGAAAATTTGATCTGAGTAGTGTAGCCCATCATAATGCACTTTAGAGGTTCTCTTGAACTGATATTTATCCGATTTGAATGAATCCTTGGTCGTGGTTGTATTATCCTGGAATAACGCCTTTGTCTTTGAAATGAAATCTCTTGTCGTGGTTGCGGTGCAACCCGAAAAATATATGTTTGAGAAATCCATGAGTCTTGTAGTTTACTACAGATCACAGGTTGAAAAAAAATCCAAGAGTCGGTCAATTAGATGACCCGACATTATATGTGATAGGGTGGCTCTTCGAAAATAATCAAGTCTTCTGAGCTGGCCTAAAAAAACCAATCATTTAATGTTGGTTATGATAAACCACGATGAAGATCTAGCCATATTAGCTATCAAAAGATCTATTTGGTCTTGCAGAAGTTCATGCTTTGACCCAGTTTGAAGACCGGCATAATATGTATGTATGATGCATGATGCAATGCATGATGATGTATGTATATGATGACAAAATATAAAGTGCCAATTTTGAAGGCATGCCATAAAGACCGGATTTCGAGGCTCGAGACTTGCTTCAATGAAGCGGGTATGATAACCCATGGTTTATCCTAGTCTCTCTATATGTCAGCTCTTATGCGACGCATCTCGATGTTTTAACCTTGACAAGTTCAGGGTCCAGAATGGATTGACTTGTCGAGAGTACACGGGGTCACCTGATCGGAGTCGCACAAGCATACATGCAGGTTTAACCATTTTGTGGCATTAATTTTTTGCTGGATCAAGAGGGTGAGAAAGCTAAACTGAGTGTGTTGCTAGCCCCCAAGTGACCTATGATCAAGGAAAAGCTCAGCCTAGGATTACATGAGATAATGCTACTACTGCAAGACATCCGGGGTCTAGATAAAGCTGGCTTGATTCCACTTATCACAATCGGGTGCCTATGTTTGAACCATGCATCATGGCAACTGGTCCTCTCTGGCCTCATGGCACCTATGTTTGAATGGTCGCATCATGGCGGCTCGTCCTCTTTGGCATCCATGGCACCCATGTTTGAACGGTCGCATCATGGCGGCTCGTCCTCTTGAGCGACTTTTAAATCATCCGCCAATGAGGCAGGGCACCCATGTTTGAATGGTCGTATCATGGCGGCTCATCCTCTTGGGCAACTTTTAAATCGCCCGCCAATAAGGCAGCAGCCCCCGGGACTGGGTTATCTTCCTTGTAATGACCCAGGGTTATAGATTTTTTGAGCCGGATTGAATCTGTCAAGCCATGTCTGTGTAGCCCCTGAGTCTTAAGTCGACTCAATAAGGCGGCTTGAGAGTCTTCATGGTTGACTGTGGCATAAACCAACATATAGTTCATGGCTGAACAATGGATTTAACTGAACCTCGAGACGATGTGGCGAGTTGATGATCTTTGTGATGCTCATCGTATTTCCTTGGCAAATGCCATGGCCAAATTGAGTTCATGTGCCACTTGACCCATTCCTTTGTTATTCTTACTTGGTCCATTTTGCCTAGCTCTTCTCAGGGCCAATTTTTTTATCTTTTGCTGCTGGCTTTGAATTGCAGACTCAATAATGGTTGGTTCTAATTGTGGCTTCTCCAGGGATGTTTCCTTCATAGCAAGATTTCCTGGTGCTGGTGAAGGATGGCACTTCTTTTCGCGATGTTGCATAAAACATGATTCTAAATGTCATTTTTTCCTTTGCTCCAATGTTGTTAGAGGAGGCGCACCATGGGGGAGGCTTGCGTGTGACCATAGGATGGATCATACGGGTGGGTGCTGCCCTGGCATGTTGATATAGACATGAGAGTCAACCACGACATTGAAAGTCGATGTTGATTTGAGTTGGCCACGACGTTGTAAGCTGACTTGGATGCAGGAGTTGGTCATCGGATTATGAGCCGGTATGGAAGCATGAGGCATCCACGGCATTGTTGATGTATACTATACCATGGGGATGGCGGCTTGCACGCGTCCGTTGGGCGACTTGAGCAAGCAGGTGCAACACCGACGTGTTGACGTAGACCGGACCACGACAGCAGCGGCTTGCGCGCATCCATTGGTACGCTCGTACGGTGGGCACACCACCGGCATGTTGATATAGACCGGAAGTCAGTTGTGGCGTTGTAAGCTGACATGGACGGCGACTCGGTCGTGGCGTTGTAAGTCGTCTTGGTCGCGCGGACGTGAGAGTTGGCCGCAGCGTGTTGATGTAAATCGGACCACAGGGGCGGCGGCTTGATAAGGATGGACGCTGGTGCATGGGAATGCTGACCAAGTAATTGTTCTCGAATGAGTTAATATGTATGAAAAAATAGATAGGAGAAATATCACCTAGAATTTTCGTCGGATGAATATGGACACCGGTGCTGAATAATATTGGGTTAAGTACTGTTTAGATGTATTTCCAATATAATAATACAACCCACGTCGTCTTTTTCCCTGTCCCTTTCTTAGTCCCACCAGCTCTCTTTTTCTTGTCTGACTCGGACCACCGCTCGAGGAAGGGGGCAACTGACATGGGGTCGGATTGGGGGCAAGGATGGAGGCCACGGGCGAAGCATGACGGTGGCGGCAAGGGATGAACGAGCGGGTCAAAGCCGGCTCTCACCGTGCAAGGCGGTCTCGGGGCGATTTGGTGGCTCGAGCTTTGATGCGGGCGGCACCGGCCGTGCCGGTGGCGGGGCAGCTCACACTGGCGGGTACGCGGTGCGGGTGCTGAAGTGAGTATGCGGAGGCGGAAGTGGCAATGCGGGGCAATGGCTGACCGCGGCGACTGCGGCAGGTGTGGCGAGATGAAGCCGCGGTGAAGGCAAGGTGGAGCTGCGTCAACGAGCAGAGGCAGAGCCGGCATGCTAGGCGGCAGCCGCGGTGGTGAGGTGAGGCCAAGCTGGCACCCGCGACTAGAAGCACAGCCGACGCGCAAGACGGAGCCGCGACGGCGGGGCCGTCTCAACGAGGTAGCAACAGAGGTGAGTGCGGTGAGTTGAGGCCGCGGCGGTGGCTAGTCAGGTGCGTGGAGCAGTAGCAGATGCGAGACTGTGGTGGCCAGGAACGATGGTGCAACGGCAGGGTGGACTCAAGCCAGGGCCAGCTTGAGGCATGGCGGAGTCGGCTGCAGTGCAGCAGGCGAGCAAGGCCACAGCCGAGGGCCGGTTTAGGGCGAGGCGAGGCGAATCACGACGGCGGGCGCGGAGCAGATGAGGCGTACCGAACATGGAGCAAGGCTGCACGGAGGCCGGCACCATGAAGAAGCCGACACGGTGGGCCAGGTGAGAGGCGAGGCAGGGCGAGGTGACGCCACGACAAAGGCGAGCAGGCGAGGTGCGGCCGGCGACAGAGAGCTCGCTCGGGGCGAGGCGATGCTGTGGGAAGGGCGAGCAAGCGCGGTGCATCCAACGGAGGAGAGCTTAGGCAGCGGTTGAGTCCGTGGTCAGCAGAGGCGGAGCTCAGCAACAGTCGGCGGGTGTGCGGGTGGCGAGTCGGAGGCGAGCCGATGCAGCGGCCGAGTCCGTGGTCAGCGGAGGCTGGGTCAGCAACAGTCGGCGGGTGCACGGGCGGCAAGTCAGAGCCCATGGAGCGCGGTCTTGGCGACAGAGGTGTGTAGGCCTCATGGGCGAGACGAGGAGGATGGCGTCCCCGATGATGGAGCCCATGAAGGCAGCAGCGAGGCAGGTCGAGACGAGGCTGTTCCAAGGCAAGACCGTGGCGGCGAGGCAAGCCACAACGGTGGAGGCGGGCCGACTGTATATGTGAGCCGACTAGGCGAACGACGGCAGCGGAAGCGCGCTAATAGAGTCTGAGTCCGCGTCTATGCCCGCCTCCAGGTCGGTGTTGTGATGTTCTGGTTTTGCTTTTATTCCCGTGAATCTCGTAGCTGGACCACACGATAGAGCCACCACAGCTTGCCGAAACTTTTGCTGCTACACCAGTCCGAGTCCACCATGATTTGAAAACAGCTGGCCTCGTCATTGATTGCCGTCGTGGATTTCTGCCTGTAGGCGTATTCGTGAGTGCCATTGCATATAAGATTGCAATAAAATTTATGTGTTCATCCGATCACCGTCCGAAACCATAGAGACAGGTGCGGATGCGGATGTCAGCCTGAACGCTCGAAACCGGTGCAAACGCGGGCGTCCGACAAAACGCGGGAATCCGACGGAAACGCGGTTTGTTGGAACTTACGAGGGAAGTGTTGATGTCGAGCCCCCGGACGTTGGTACGGCGGGTCATCACCGTTGTTGATGTAGATTGGATCCATCGAAATTTAAACCATGTGCCTATAGATCCTTTGGAGCCGACCCTTGTGGATCCGGTGAGTCATAAGCCTCTCGATCCGTAGGAGAGATCCCATCAAGAACACCACACCACCGTGTAGAGCCCCACGATGAGCGCCGACTGTCGTGGTTTTTTCACGACAGATGTCCTCATGAGAGAACTTAGGTGTGAGGCCATCACAACTATGTGGCGGCTTGAGAGGGGCTGGTCGAAATCGAGAGACGCGAGTTTACCCAGGTTCGGCCCCTCTGATGGAGGTAAAACCCTACATCCTGCTTTGTGTGTATTGATGATGATGATATTCTCGATTACAAGGGTCTTGTTTTGCTACCTCTAGTCTCGAGAGCCTCTAATCTATCTATCTCTAATGACTTGAACTTGTCCCTCTTGGGGTGCATTATCCCTCTTTATATAAGTGGAAGGGGTAGGTTTACATGTAGAGTCCTACTGGGAGTAGGATTAGGACTAGTCTCTCTTGAATCCTAATCCAGGTCTTGTTTCCTTTGTGAGCAAGTCTTTCCTTTCCTTGGGCCTTCTCCGTGAGCTGCCCTCCAGACCCGCCCATAAGCCTCCTTGCGCCGACCTGCACACTGGGCCTTAGGCATGGTCATCCTGTGACCCGGTAATAGAGGTGATCCATGAGCCGCCAAATGTGGTCCGGGTCATACTCCTGGCCGGTGAAACTCCTGGCCGGGTCATACTCCTGGCTGGATCATACACCTGGCCGGGTCAAACCGTGGGTAATATCCCCGAGATATTGTCATGGATCCTTTAACATGTGGTGCTTGCTTTAAACCCAGTTTTTTTCCATGAGAGTCCACCATACCTACCTATGGATTGAATAAGGCCCTTCAAGTAAGTTGTCATTGGAGCATAAAGCAATAAAAATGCTCTTAAATATGTATGATATTTTATTTTAAGGGGAAATAAACTTTGTACGATCTTGTGATGGCAAAGAAATAAAAGCCACAGACTGTAGAATAAAGTTTGCTATCATAAGGGGCAATATAAAGTGATGTTCCTTTCCATTAAGAGTTTGCACATCCAAAAATAAAAGGCACATGACACCTCTGATTCCCTCTGTCGACGACCTATATTTCACTTTCATGCATTTACTTTTATATAAGAGTCAGTAATGTTTATCCCTTTTCTCGATCTACTAATTCTATAATTGGCAAGCAACATGTGTTGGGAAAAGATCCATATATATATATATATGTCCAGTTGGATGTAGGTGATCATGATTCATCATTGTTGACATTATCCTTGAGGTAAATGAGTTGGGTGGCAAAAACAATAAAGCCGCTATCTTCCTATGTGTCTTGTGTGTCGACATCATAGAAGACTAAATGATAGTTGAGTATGTGAACTTGCTAATATGAAAGCTCTGTCACATCCCTAGCTAGTTGTCTTAGGACATCATGTGTGTGCATCATATTTTATTTTTGCATCAACTTGAAATGGGGATTAAAAGAAACCCCAAACCCTCATTTGAACCAAACTAATTCAAAGTTTGTGAAAAACCAACAAATTCAAAATGCCCATCTAAAATGTCCCCTATGTCTGACAAATATGGACATGAATATATCAGGGGCCATCTTAAATATTTAAACATTTATAGCATTTCCAGAATAAATAATAAATCTTCTGAAAATGCCAAATAAAGCATTATCATTATTTTAGATTTCAAAATATCCTGAAACTTTTTACAGAAGTTTGAAATATTCAAACTTAATGCTATAAATATTTGGGATATTATTACCCAGCAATTGTGCGTGAAAATAAAATAAAACTAATGTCAGAAATTAGAAAAGAAAACAAATAAAGAAAAAGGGGGAGAAAACCCACCTGGGCCTTACCTGCGAAAAAGAGGCCCAACCCATGGGGGGCAGCAACGTCTTCTTCCTCCTGCCAGGAGGAGAAGCAGCTGCGTGCCTCCGCCGCAGCTGGCCGTGGCCACGCGCCCGACCACCTCCTCCTTGCCTGCTTAGCCTCCTCCTCGTCGCGTTGGCGAAGGGATAGACCCCAGCCGCCGCCTGGACCCTCTTCCCCCCGCCCATTCCTCCCTCTCTCCTCCTCTGCTCACCATGTCCGAAGCCATCGCGGTTGTAGCGCTGTCGCTCCAGCCGCTCCCTCACCTCGCTGAGTAGCCTCTGAGCTCCGCCGTGACCCCCTCGACCTCCCAGTGGAGCCAGAAGCCTCCGGGAGTTCCTCGAAGCCATCCCACCGCCGTCTTCCCTGCCTCCGGCCGCCTCTCCCCGTCGTCGATTCGCCAGCTGCCGGTCATCCCCGAGCCCGCTGAACCTCCCCTACAGCTCCCTATGAGCCCTTGATGCTCCCCCTTCTCCTCCCCGATCTTCCCGTGCCCTCTAGCACCGTAGCCAAACCTTCCCGAGCCGCAGTCGCCGTCGAGCTCGTCGTGGCTATCGTCTCCGGTGACCCCAAGCCCCTAGACCAGCCCCACTCAACGCAGACGAGCCTGGGCGTCCTGTAGCCGCTTCCGGCGCGCAAAACCGTGCCCTGTGGCTTGTTTCCAGCCAACTCCGGCGGTCCTCTGCCACGGGTTTGGTCGCCGCTGGCCCCGCTCCGGTGGGCGCCGACGTGGCCGGCTTATTAGTGCTAATCAGCAAGGCTAATTAAGTCGTTAGCCGCTGACAACGGGCCCCGCAGAGGGTCAAACCTCTGGTCAGCGCGGGGAACTAGCCCCTGATGCTGACATGAGGGCCCCACCCTGTAAGGTTAACCTGGGCGGGTCTGTTGACCTGCTAACGTCACAGTGACGTCAGGCTGACGGAGTAATCAATTTTTAGTATAAAAATAAATCAGGAAATTCAGAAAATGTTTAAAACTTCTAAAATTCATATAAATTAATCTGTAAATCAGATGAAAATAATTTATATATGAAAATTTATCAGAAAAATCCAATGAATCCAATGGTGCTGTTATCATGCATGTTAGAGCAACCTGTGTAGATGAACATTGACATTTACTAATAGGTTAACTTATGAAATATAAAATGGAGAATGACTTTGAACCTATATTCAAACTCCCTTCATTTAACATGGACAATAGTTGCATTAGCTCATCCATACATGCTGCCATGTCATGATCCTGCATCATATTGTTGCACTTATGTGTATTGATTGCTATTTATCTGCATTGCGGTAGGCCCTGCTTCTGAGGATACCTCCGAGTATTCCATCGAAGGAGAAAACCTTCCCGCTACCCAGCAAGGCAAGCAACCCTTTTGATCATTCCGATAACATCCCACTCTCTCGCTCCTGCTCTTGTTTATTGCATTAGGACAAACATTCACTTGTCTGTCATACACGGTAGATGAACCCATTCCTTTGCATGACCTGTCATTGTCACAGTAAATAGCTAAACCTTGCAACCAAGCATACCAGGTAGATGCTGGTGCCATGATGTGCTTTGCTTACTTTGCCTGCTATGCTTGCTATGCTTAGAGTTGTGTCAAGTCTGATTCATCTGGGTGATGAACTGGAGTGAAACAATGCTGTCAGATGTGATAAGCTTATGATGAACCCGATTCGGTAAAGGTAGCGATGAGAGGCTATGTAGGAGTACATAGCGGGTTGTCTCATTGGGACCGTTCTTAGGAACTGAGTTTCGTGTTTGTGTTCCAAGACTAGATACTACCACATGTTGGGCCCTGAAATATGACCCCGCTCGACTTATCAATCGCTTAGTCCTTAGTCCAGGAGTTGCAAGTAGTTTCTGGTGTTTATAGCATGCTGGAGGCCGTGCATAGCGCTGACCCTAGGGGTGGGTTATGACGCGGTAGGCAGTGACACGGTGTACCAAGGGTCACCCGAATGGTGGACTTGGGAACCTTGCGCACATCGTTTGGGTCCGTAGCGGAAACTTTGGCCAGACTTCCGTGCGGGTTCAGTCTCAAATAGGCGATAGCTTGGACTAGAGGTCTTGTGTGATTGATGGTCGTGGCCGACTCCCTCGCTGGGCTTCCGCTTGAAGGTTGCCGAGGTGCATGGTTTTATTAGCACACAACGATAAGTGGCGAGAGCGTGTGTGAAGAAGTACACCCCTGCAGGGTATGAAACTATTCGAATAGCCACGTCCTCGGATATGGACTACTTGGAAAGCTTATGATATTCATAGATAATTAAATGGATACTCATAAAAATATCAAGACAAGTGTGAGTACCGTGGATGGCACTCTCGTAGAAGACGGAAGTGAATCCATGGTTGTGTATTGTTATGGAGTTAGTGGACTCGTGTGCGATATCTAAAATTTAAACAAATAGTTAAAATTGTGTAGTGTAGGTTAGCCATGAGTTAAAGCTCGCATTGCTGCATAAACTCCACCACTCCCCTTGTTGATACATGAGCATGAATAGTCTAGGTCTGTTTTAAAGACTTGCTGAGTACGTTTGTACTCACGTCTGCTTAATAAATGTTGCAGATGAGACTCACGACCCATCAGGTGGGTTCTATCTAGATGTCGATGATGCCGAATAGCTGGTGTCCCAGCTACGACCTTATGCCCTGTGGCGGGCTGTAGATAGTCAGGCCATGTGCCTTTTTACCCTTTCATCTGTTTGTACTCAGACAACTTTATGCTTCCGCTTGGTTTGTATGACTTGAGTGTCGGGTCATATGACCCCTACCTGTAAGGACATATTATGCAAGGCTCTTCTGAGCCTCTTAAATAAAAGTTGTGTTGTTGTATGGTTATGTTGTGATGCCATAGTTGTATCTATGCATATCGGGCATGTCGTGCATACGTGTGACGTGCAACGGTAGTTATGGGATCCGACACCTAGTCGTGTGCCTTTAGTAGTACTCTTTACGGGAAACTGCCTCTCTGTGCTTCCACCGAGCCCTGGTAGCTTGTTATTGCTCCGGACACATTGATTGACCGACATGTATCATTCTTTGCTACTGTGTCTGTCCCTTCGGGGAAATGTCTCGCATTGTAATGGAGTCCCTATAGCCTGCTACGACTCGTCTATGTGCAGTGATGACATTTATGTCCCACGGTGTAATGGAGTCCTTGTAGCTTGCTATGACTCGTCTACACACGCTTGAGGCTGACACCTGCATTGCTGGGTTACATATGCCTGTTTCCGTACGGATGTGCCACTTGGGTTGTATGACTAGTCATGTCGGCCTGGGTTCTCTGTTGTTTGATTGCCAGCGACATGTTCACATACGTGAGCCAAAAGACGCAAACGGTCCCGGCTAAGGTAAGGCTGCAACCATGGAGCTTACCATGCATGAGGCCACAAAGTGATGTGATATGTTATAGTCTGGATTCATATGACTTAGGATCGGGATCCCGACAAGCTCTTACACTTGCTACTATTGTTACTTGTCACTTGTTACAAGTTATCTTGCTAGAAAACTATTTATCACTGTTACTTACAGCACTTGTTGAGAATACCTTGCTGAAAACTGCTTATCATTTCCTTGTGCTCCTCGTTGGGTTTGATAATCTTACTTACCGAAAGGACTACGATTGATCCCCTATACTTGTGGGTCATCAATAACATATAGTTTTGTAGCAAGGCAATTCATAACAAGTAACAATTGAAACAACGGTGCAGCAAGGTGCCCCAATCCTTTTTGTAGCAAAGGAGAAGCCGGACGTACTCTTATATCAAGTATAGATCTCTCAAGGACACATGGGAATTTTTTCTAGTCACAGTTCATCTTGTTCAGTTGATTCGGGTTTGTTACTTTGATAATTTGATATGTAGGTGGACTAGTGGCGGCGTGTTGTTCTTACTTGAACAAACAACCCACTTTTGGTTACCCTCTCAAGCAAGTATCCGCTACTACAAAAGAAAAATTAAGATAGATCTAACCATATCATGAAACATGTGGATCCAAATCTTTCCCTTACGGAATAACGCATAAACTAGGGTTTAAGCTTCTGTCACTCTCATAACCCACAATCTATTTGTTACTCCCCTGTGCTTTCCCTTAGGCCCAAATATGTTGAAGTGCCATGTAGTCGATGTTCACACGACACCACTAAAGGAAGAGCAACATACATATCATGAAAATGTCGAATGGATACCAACATCACACGATTATTTATGACAAGATTTATCCCATGTCCTCAAGAACGAAAATAGCTACTCACAAATCATCATCATGTTCAAGAGCGGAGGTGTAATGAATATGCTTAAATATATGAACATATAATATTCCATCGATTAAACCAACTTGCATCAACCACAATATGTAACCAAGACTACTAGCAACCCACAAATACCAATATGTGGTTTTGGGACAAAGATTGAATACAAGAGATGCAATAGGGTTTGAGATGAGATAGTTATTGTGAATATCTTGATTAAGACTGCCCCCCCATGATGGAGGAAGCATTGGTGATGACAATGACTTCGATTTCCCCCTCCCGAAAGGAAGTTTCCCTGGCGGAATTGCTTCGCCGGAGAGCAAAAAGTGTTCCCGCCTAGGTCCTGCCTAGAGATGGTGATGCTTCATCCTGAAAGTCTTCTTCTAATTTTTTCTAGGGTAAATGCATCATATAGGAGAAGATGGGCACCGGAGGCCTGCCAGGAGGCCCACGAGGTCGGGGGCGGGCCCCTGGTTCGTGGCCACCTGGTGGGTCCCCTTCTGGTAATGCTTTCGCCAATAATTATTATATATTGCAAAATAATTCTCCATAAATTTTAGCTCATTTGGAGTTGCAGAGAATATCCACCTCTTAGGTGGTCTTTTTCGGTCTAGAATTCCAGCTGCCGACAATCTCCCTCTTTGTGTGAAACTTGCAAAAAAAGAGAGAAAAAGCATTAGGATTTCATCATAAAGTGAAATAATGAATCAAAACATAAGAAATATCATCGCAAAAACATGATGAAAAATGGGTGTATCAATAGGTAGGGGTAAGATCTAATAATGATGATCATCAAACTTTTATTTAATTATAATTTGATAAGCCTAGAAGAATTTGACTCTATATGAATGCCTCTCATAGTGTACCAGGATGTGCAATGATCTAGCGTAACATGTATTACATTGATGACGGTGGCTTTGCCACAAATATCATGCTAGATCTATATGATCATGCAAAGCAATATGATAATGAAAACACAAGTCATGAAACATAACGGTGGAAGTTGCATGGTAATATATCTTGGAATGGCTGTGGAAACGCCATGATAGGTAGGTATGGTGACTATTTTAAGGAATGATATAAGGAGGATTATGTGTGATAGAGCATGGCAATATAACAGTGGAATGATATAATGGTGGAAGTTGCATGGAAATATATCACGGGATTTGGATGCACCAGTGAAGTTTGCGCCAACTCTCGAGGTGAGAAAGGGCAATGCATGGTACCTAAGAGGCTAAAAAAATATGGAAATGATGGGAAGTGCTTAAGGTCCACAAACTCACACTAGTCGCAAGGAACTCATATACTTATTGTGTCCTCTTTTAGCTCTCTCAAAGTAAAACACTCATTGCATCCCCTAGGGGTTGGGAGGAGTTAACCGCCGCGCGCCCCCGGCCAGACAACACACAAGGTTTCAATCAAGGATACAAAACACTCAAACTTCCTTGTCTTGCCACAGCAAACATAGGGAATAGTGGATCACATATCTTAATATCATTATTCTTACTATTCAATTTCCATAATACAGTACATCCACATATTATAATCTCAATACCTTTGATCACATGTTTCACATTTAGTAATCTACATGGAAGTATTTATTATATCCCTCTTTTATACATATCATTTCCGACTGAACACATAACTCGTGCAAATTGCCAGTTCCTATATCGAGACTCTCAAAAAGATTTAAGTGAGGCATGAGAGTACTAATGATTTCTACAAAATACAAATTTTGTCATTCTCCAAAGATATAAGTGAAGCACATGAGCATAATTTCCTTAACTCAAAAGATATAAGTGAAGCATAATGAGCATTCTAATAAATTATGAGGATTGCGCGTCTCTCTAAGAAGGTGTGCCCAACAAACAATGATTGTGGCTAACTAATAAGCAAACAAAATACAATACACAATGCACCAAGAAAAAGTCATATCATGCGATGAATAATAATATAACTCCAAGTAACATAACGATGGACCGTAGACGAAAGAGGGGATGCCATCCAAGGCATACCCAAGCTTAGATGCCTGACTATTCCTTCAATATTACCTTGGGCCGCCTTGTGCATCCCCAAGCTTATGGTCTTTCTGCTCCTTATTCCTTTATCCATCGTGATCTCACCCAAAACTTGAAAACATCAGCACACAAAACTCAAAAAATATGTTAGTGTAATAATAAAATCAAATGCCTTAAGTATTATCATAAGTATATTCATATTTGTTCTTTCATAATAAATACTGCGTTCTAACTATCCCATGACTTATACACCCCCAATACTATCCATATAATCATTAAAACAAGCACACTATGAAAGTAAAAAACTGAATTTGTCTATAACAGAATAGTCTGTAATGATTTGTATTAAAACTATACTTATGTAAATCCAAGAATTCTGAAAAATTAGTACTATGTAGGAAATTTGTATCTCTATTATAAGTGAATCTAGTGCCCCTTAGTGATTTTGGTGTGTTGAAGACTTATAGGTTAAGGAACTAATGTGTTTGTGAGTTTACACAGGCTCTATAAGTCGATGAGGAGTTTGGTATATTCGGAGATTATCGACCCCTAAAATGTATGTCTTTAACTGAAGACTTTGCTGAAGACTTTGATATTCCCTGAAGACTTTGAAAATGAAGAAGTTGGTGTGACCTTGAAGATATGAACGAGGACTATGAAGTGTGAAGACTTTTGTTTTCGTAGTTTCATTTCCTTTCTTTGAGTCATAGGAAACACCGTACTATTAAAGGGGGCCGAGGTAATACTAATGAAAATTTCCAACTGCTGCTTAACTCAAAAGCCTCAACCTATCCAATCCTTCGAGTGAAGCCTTTGGAAATCTCTTGCGGTTCAGTCAAGTTCTTCAGTGAAAGAGACGATGTTCTTCTGGTCTCTGATGAAATTGATCTGACTGAGGAGTTAGGATTTCACTAGTGCGAATTGCTTACAAGTGAGGAATATGATAAGCCTGAGGCTTTCATAGTTTGGAATTCCGACCGTTGTTTTGCTTAGCGCCAGTTGTCCCCAATTATCCTTTGCACATAACGGTCATATCATTGGGGGCATTTATGTCTTATTATGTCAGGTTGCACCTTGGCTATAAATAGCCACCCCCACAACCACTAGTTGGTTGGCTGCACCGAGAGAGAACTAACACTTGTTATTTGAGAGCAAACCATCCTCTGAGGACTTTGAGAGAAAATCATCAGTGAGGAAAACCCCCAAAACCAAACCATGAAACCCATAGTGATTGAGCATCACTGAAGTAATTGTTCTTGTGTGGAACCGACGCTTGTTACCTTTAAAGACTATGTATCTTCCAGATGGTTAGGCATCATGGTCTAGTGCGTCCTGCAGTCAATTGGGGATCACGGAGTGACCTTGGTCTAAAGCATCCAACAATCAATTGTGGATCGCTGGGTGACCAGTTTGTGAGGGTTTTGAAAGTCTACCCTGAAGACTTACCACGAGTGTTGGGCGAGGACTTTGTGACCTTAGCTCAAGGATAATACGGTAAGGACTGTGTGTCCTCTGGTTTAAATACCAGGCCGCTGCAAACCAGACGTACGACTGTCACAACATTTAGAACTGGGTCATCAAACCATTTTCTTCAT
Source organism: Hordeum marinum (assembly GCA_022496015.1). Taxonomy (NCBI): domain Eukaryota; kingdom Viridiplantae; phylum Streptophyta; class Magnoliopsida; order Poales; family Poaceae; genus Hordeum; species Hordeum marinum. The sequence continues at coordinate 208,921,010 of CM039672.1, read as the reverse complement.
CGAGCTACCTATTTCTATTTCTTCAACCCTTTTATTTCCTCGTATACTTGTTGATGAAATTGATCTTTACTGTTTGAAGAATTTGACTGAAGACTTTCACAATTTCCTCACCTCCAATTCTTCAAGTTACCTTGTTCCTCACCTACTTATCCTGTATCACACTACCTATAATATGTGCATGTTTTAGTTCACCATGATGAATATGCTATTTCTATGTTTCTCATGCACATGAGTACTTATTCCGTTGCTATTTATTCATCACATTTCAAATTCCTCAAGTTGAAATTTCTTAGTGATGAATTTGTAAAAATCACATATTCACCCCCCCTAGTCGATATAACGCTCTTTCATCTATACTACGTACATATTTCTGCAATTTCTAACATTTTAGTAAAAAGAAAAAAAAATCAAATATTGGGTGTAAAAGTTTTTGTTTCTATGCGGTATCAATTCAACTATCAACCAAATCATCCCGAAGGCTTTAATTGGCACAAACACTAATTAAAAGATAAAAACAAAATCATTACAGTAGCAACAATCATGTCATCACACAAAATAGAATATAAAAGTTACAAATAAAATAAATATTGGGTTGTGTCCCAACAAGCGCTATTATTTTATGCCCCTAGCTAGGCATGATGCATAGTGACATGTTTTCTCATCCTTTTCCAAATCTATAGAATTTTAAATATGAAATCTTTGTAAGCATTCCATAATAATTGTCTTTTTTCAATAAGATATATTCTATCAAGAGAGCTTAAATATTTAAAGGGCTACATTCATCGATTTTAATTTTAGTAGGATTTTCATGGTCAGCAAGGGACCTTTCACAAGTGATGATGAGTTAATCTTCTAAATGAATATTAAACTTCTCAAAGTAGTATTCATAAAATCCTTGTTGGTTTCCTCTAACGATCCAAGCATATTGATCATTGGTGCTATAAAATAGATATTGGATTAGACATAGAGATGGAACTATCTATTTAGCATTCTCGATGTAAGCTTCCTGATTTTTAGCCATGAATCTACACATTAATTATTGATCATGGAGAACTTCATCTATTAGAGGATGCTCATAATTCATATCATAATGAACAAAGATCCCTCTAGCTTCTTGAATTATGTAGTCAAACTCATTGAGGAGGATAATCGTAGTGAGTTTCTTTGCCTTAGGATCACAAAAGTTTGGTAACTCGAAGAATAATCGTTGCAAGGAGGGGTGAGTACAAATAATTTTCCTTTCAAATTTGACTATGTGGGCAAAAATGGAATTTGCATACCTTTTTGTTCTTTTCGGGACAAACATTTCATTTGTTGCTATAGACCATGTGCACGTAAAAATTCTTGAATAATATTCTTTCCAATAATGTTCCCACTTCCAAAATAAAAAGTTTTAGTGTCCATAACATGAAGTGACCTATTATCATGAGGTTCGTCATCAAAATTAACTAATTTAGGCATTTTCTCATAAGTATCGCTAGGACTATCTCCACTACCGTTTTCAACAACAACTTTTTCAAAATCAGACATGATAGCAGTTTCAAGCAAGTAAGAAAGATAACATATTTTTGGTATTTTTTATATAAATAGAACTAAAAGCAATTAAACAATAGTACAAGTAAATGATAATGTATGTGAAGGAAAATGTAGTTGTTTGATGATACTTCCCCACAACGACGTCGGAAATCCTGTTCCTACTTTCTGTAGATGCGTTGGATTATTCCCTGAAAATGAAGGGATGAATATAGTAAAGTAGCAACAAGTATTTCGCTCAGTGAGAACCAATGTTTATCGAACCAATAGAAGGATCACACAAACAACTGTCAATAGTACCTAGACAAACAAGAATAAATACTTGCATCTAACATGGGAAGAAGGGTTGTCAATCCCCTTGTACTCGTTAATTGCAAGGATCAAATCTCAGTGGTGCATAGATAAATTGCAAACTAAAATAAATATAAATAAAGTGCAACTAGGTAAATAGGTTTTTAGTAAATATATTGTAAACCCAGGGGGCATAGTTTTCACTTGAGGCATCTCTCTCAAGAAAATGACATCTGATGGGTAGACAAGTTACTATTGGGTAATTGATAGAAAAATGTATAGTTATGATGTTATGCATGGCATGATAATATACATAGGCATTACGTCCGTGACAAGTAGACCGGCTCTTGCCTACATCCACTACTATTATTCTGCCAATCAACCGCTATCCAGCATGTATCTATGGTATTAAGTTCATGACAAACAGAGTGGCGCTTTAAGTAAGATGACATAATGTAGACAAAGTAAGAGAAGAAATATGTTCAGACCCGTCAGTTTATCCTTGGTGTCAAAAGTACAAGTATGTGCCTCGCTACCCCTTCTTTCATGAGACGAGGACATCGCAAGATTGAACCAACTATTATGCACCATTCCCTTTGATTTTTTTTGGGGGGGGGAGAGTACTCCCTCTGACGATCTACTCATCTACTTGGCCAAAGAAAACTCTTAGATCAAAAAGCATACATATCTATAATAATCACACATAATAAAGTTCAGATTTGACTCAATCACTTTTAGTGAATAATCTGATCATAGACCCATAATTCATCGGATCCCAACAAACACACCATAAAAGAGGATTACATTGGATAGATCTCCGTGGAGAACATTGTATTGAATATCAAAGAAACACAGAGATAGTCATCTACAATCACTATGAATTCATAGGTTTGTGGTGGACTAGTCACGTAGGATCATTGAGACAACAAGATTCATGAAGATAGCTTTTGTGATCGATTCCCTCTCCGGCAGAGTATCGACGGAGGCCTCCAGATGGATCACAGAATAACAGAGGCTCGCAGCAGCGAAAAAATTGTTTCGGGTCTTCTGGTGGTTTTGGGATTTTAGGGAATTTATAGAAGTGGAATTAGGATAATCGGACTTACGAGGGGCCGACAAGCTCAAGTGGCGTATGGCATGTGAGGTTGTGGCCCTCGTCGTACATTGTCTAGTGTCCTCCCAATGCTTCTAGGGTCCCTTCTGGTCCAGAAATCATCGTAAAGTTTTGTTTCATTTGGACTTCGTTTGGTATTGGTTTCCTGCGAAACAAAAAATAGGAACATGCGCCTGGCACTAGATTAATAGGTTAGTTTTCAAGAATTATATTAAATTGCTTCTAAAGCATATAAAATTGATAATATAATAGCATGAAAGAATCAGATATTATAGATACGTTAGAGACGTATCACACCTATATGCAACTTTTCACTGCCCTCATGTATGTGCAGTTTTCACCATCCAACAATCTCTACGGGTATGTAACTACGTGTGTTGCGCTGACCACCTCCCTTTATTGACACATGGTCTTATCTCTTCCCCAAACCCTCTCCTGTATCCAAGTACCTCAGCGGCAATCAATAGCACCCACTTTGTCAGAGAGGAGGATGCTGGTGAGGCGACCTGGTCGAAGGTCCGACGCTCGCTAGCGACGACGCGGTGGTGGGGGTGTGCGGTGCAACTCCTCCCTCACCACCATTCATAGGGCTCTCAACCAACGACGGTGGTGTTTTGTTTTGCAACATCCAATTTGTTGGAAGAAAGATTTCTGCAACATTAGTCATGTTGCAAAAAATTCTTCCGTAACACCATACGGAAGTGAAGACAAGGAAAAAAAAATCCTGCAACATCACCTCAATTACAAAGTCTTTCTGCAATAATACCTTTGTTGCAAAAAAAGTAAAAAAAGAAAAGAAATTGCGACACGACAAATGTTGCAAATATAATAATCCCGCAACACAACCTGCGCTGTAAAAAAATAATCCACAACACAATCTCTGTTACAAATGTCTTCACAATAAGATCATTGTTGCAAAGAAGAAAAAGACATCCACGCATTTGATTTTATCATATCGGACGGCTTGCTAGGCGGCGAATCTTACGCGGGCCGACAACGTAGCCGCCTCATACTATTTCTATCTCTGCTTAAGTACAACAACAAGCTGAACAAATTAAGCACTCCGATCAAAAGCTAAATATCTGAAATAGTTACCCATGAAAAGCGAGGAACAAAAGTATGGTAGGAATTGTAAGGTTAGACTTTGTGAAGGCTGGATTAGCACGTTAATTTTGGTCCGCCGAGAGGCACTACATTCAACAACCAGACAATGATCTACTTTCAGTTGTGAATCGAGTCTTTGGACTAAAAGTAAACAAATCCAACTGTTTACGGTCAAGCCTCTGATTGGATGATGCACGAATCGGGACTTCTGGACGCACGAGTTTGACTGTGATTCGTTCGACCCGTCAGCCTCGCAATAAAGATTTTTTTTAATGCAGTATAAACACAAACGTTTATACATGCATATATTTATTTTTATCAACGCACATATGATATCCTATTTCTACGATTAACTTTGAAAGACTGACTCGGCATATTATTTTGAGATTTATTATGAAGTTAACGTAGTCGTCTCGTCGTGGACAGAAACATTTTCTCCCACTAAAAATGTCACGTCAGAAATCAAAAAATATATTTAAAAATAATCTGAACATCAAAATTTAAACCCTAATAAGCTAAGAATATTATTGTCGCTTTAATCATTTAACCACAGGATGGTTCGCTCCTAGATAAAGAATCTGATCCATGTACTCTGGGTGAAAAAGACACACCGAACTTAGGGCAAGCTAACTCAAAAATTTAGTAACCAGCACAAGAAACAAAGCAAGGAAAAAAAGGTAAGCATAAAAAATCAGCTCCCAGAACTTTCCAGTTTACACTAGCTCGGTGGCTCCCGCACGTGAGTAGGCTACTTGCTAAAAGTATTACTTTTCTCGAAAAAGGCTCCTTGCTTTATAGTGCCGCCAATCTGTTTTGTGCTTTTTGTGAGGGGTACATTCGTACGGAGCTGCTAATCGAGATACCCCTCTGACTTTTTAAAGACATCTAAGGCTTCCTTTGATGCATAGAATAGGATTATCATAAAAAAATTGTAGGAAATAAAATGACATCTTAATCTTATAAGAAGGATTAGAAAAAAAATGTCATTTGATTCACATCATAGAATTTTTCTAAATTAAGTTTAGGCTCTTTTTATTTTTTTTCAAAATGTGAAGGATAGGAACCAATCCTATGTAGGAATAGAAATGCATTCATACGAATCAAAAGGCTCTAAATAAAAAATCCTACAAGAATCATATCCTATAGAATTTCTATGAAATTCTTCTAAACCAAAGGAGGCTTAGGCATATTAAATTTGATAATTATTACTAAAAATAAATATCACTAGAATGGACAAGGACATAAAATGATCGGTAAAAAGTAAAACTACATCAAAATTCATATTAGTAGGACTTTTCTTCCTTTGATTACCCGCCGTGGAAGAAGATAGAAAATTACATTAAAGTAATAACAAAGAAGAAAGAACTCCGCAAACCCTCACTATATTAGGTCTTGAAGACCACAATAGCCACTCGTTGGCTGAAACAACATCAGTTGAAGCATCATCTCACATAATACAGACTTGCAATTCATCACCCTTCGTCGTGCCATATTGTCCTTGTCCATACCCGACGAAGGAGGCACCTCGTAGGACATCCTGCGCTACCCCGGTGAAGGCAATCCCCCTACCGCAACGAGGTGGTCGTCGTTCTAGACCAGCTTCCTCCATGATATTCTTGAATTCGCATCAACATGTTACTGTAATGTTACATTGGTGTTGTCGTGTTGGTTCAGGGTTTCATTGTACGCATGAGATATTAGTGATTTAGTCATGTAGATTTCGGGAGGAAATCTACATGACTTATGAAGGATTTTGACAATTCCTGAAAAAAATGGTCGAATCCTTTGTTCAAGAAGGCAGTATTTGTATTAAGGTAAATGACGTTACATGTCATTATTTTCAACGCAAAAGGGCCTAAGACAAAGGGATCCGATGACTTGCATTTTATCCAATATAGTGGCAATTCTTATCGGTCGGGACAAGGAGGATGGTAAAGTAGGCAGACTAGTGCGTCATCTAGTGGATGATGGCGTGTCCATTATACAATACGAAGATCACACAATTGTTTTCATGGAACATGATATAAGAAAGGCTAGAAATATGAAGCTAGTCATATGCCTTTTCGAGCAATTGTTGGGTTGAAGATCAATTTTCGCAAAAGTGAATTGTTTTCTTTTGTAAGAGCCAAAAGAATAACAAGATTCTTATAGACAATTGTTCTGAATTTGGCTCACCATTTACTTATTTTGGTATACCAATTCGTCATCGTAAGTCATCCAATAAGGAATGGAAATGCATTGAAGATCGATTTGACGAAAAACTAAGTTGCTGGAAGGGTCTTATGGAGGACGAACTCGGTATTGACAAGCATGCCAATGTTTATACTGTCTTTCTTTGAAGTGTTTGTAGGGGTACGGAAAAGGTTAGACTTCTATGGATTATGATTTTTCTTGCAATGTGATGAAATCAAGACAAAGTACATGATTTCCATGTGGGATATTATATATTGACCAAAGGACTAGGGTGGGCTAGGGATTGATAACTTAGAGGTTAAGAATATATGCTTGCTCAGGAAATGGTTCTACGCGATTTATGTTAAGACCGAAGGGACGTGGTTGCAAATTTTGCGGAATAAGTACTTACATCCAAAGACTGACCCAAGTTACTATCAGACACAATGCATACTTTCTGGAAGGGGCTAGTGAGAACGAGAGTTGCCTTCTTCCACAGAACCAAATTCATCATTGGGAACGGTAACACGACTAGATTATGGGAAAATACTTGGTTAGGGGAGACACCACTAGCCATACAATATTCTTATCTATACAATATTGTGTAACATAATGAAGCTTATGTTACTAAAATATTACAGTTTGTCCTTTTTAATATCTAGTTCATAAGGTCTGTAGTAGGTAACATATGTGACAACTGGTTACATCTCGTGTGGAGGCTGGCCGATGTTCACCTTTCTGATGAGGCAGATACGATTCACTGGAAATTACCCGTCCATGGGATATTCTCCGTCAAGTGTATGCATTTAAACCTAATAAACTATGGTACAATTCTGAAATTAAGTCATATTTAAAGACTAAAATACATTCGAGAATCAAAATATTTGTATGGTTTGTGCGCAAGGAAGTGATTCTAACTAAGGATAACTTGACCAAGTGAAGAGGGAAGGGTAGTAAACGATGTTGCTTTTGAGATCAATATACAAATTTAAAACACCTCTTTCTCAAATGTCCTCTTGCCAAACTTTTATGGTGTATGATTCATGTAGCCTTTAATGTTAACCATCCAACTAGTATCAATACATTATTTGAAACGTGGATTAATGGAGTGGGAGCCAAGTATTTCAGGGCATATTCGAATAGGAGTATGTGCATTATTATGGGCTATATGAAACTGCAGAAATGACATGATTTGTAACAAACAAACTTGTAATTTTTTAAGGTTGTATACAGGATCACTTCTTGGATCTGTACATGGACATTCCTCAGTCATGTGGAAGCCAAAGAGCATATGGCTATTGGGTGCAACCTATGGGAAATGATAGTATTGGCTACTTACAACCGTCTAGGATGGCGGTCCAATAATAAAGTAGGTATTTAGTCATCTTGTTCTATTTTTTGCGGTTGTGGCAATTTTATTTATCATATTACTTTGGTTCTTTTTGGAGCAAATGCTATAGGGTAGATCTTTTGTGGAACCTTTTGCTTAATAATATAGCTGCATTCATTATTCAGATGTAAAGCCAGGGTGATCCTTCTTTACAAAAAGAACTCATGTAGATTTCTTATCTTTATTAGACCTCAGTTCAGCTTCTCTAAAAGTTAGCGTTCCCTCTGTTTTTACTTACTCCGCATATTAGAGATAATGAAGTCAAACTTCATAAAGTTTGATCAAGTTTATAAAAAATATATAAATATTTACCATAACAAATCTATATTACGTGAAGATACATTCAATAATGAATCTAATGGTATTAATTTGTCAAAGTTTATAAAGGTTGACTTTGATCAAACCTAATATACGAAGTAAATAAAAACAAAGGGAGTACAGTCCTCAATATGACGATGCACACCACAATCGTCACACTTTAAATATAAATAAACATGGAGTTGCAAGTTTTGTACTACTTCGGTGCTAGTCTAATTCAAGCTATTTGTTTTCTCTAATGTTTAGAAGCTGGCTGCCCATCATTGTCGTCCTGCTGAAGCTAGGCTTAACTTAAATGCAGGTTGTTTAATAGAAACATTGTTCTTCTCGTTCTGAAGCTATCTTGGTTTGTTGTAACAAAAAAGGAATTCATTAATCGGCTATTAGGGAATACAAAGATGATCCTTAAATTTCCTTCGGCATCCATCCGTAGACAAGGAGACCATCCTATGTACATGGATGCGAGAGACGGCCAGTCAGTGCTATCATATATATGTCCGTCAATAAAGAGCAATTTTAAATTTGAATATAATCCGATCCGCATTGTGCACCGGATCAGACTACTGTTGGATTCCATGCCTGATCACAACAAAAAATAGCAAGTATGCTTAGTTTTTAGTGTCCGAATTGAAAAGAACAACAGTCCAACAGTCCGTGCAATTTTCCGTCATGCTGGACCGGCAGTCACATCAATCTGCTCGATAATCAAGGTGTCATCACTGCTTAGGCAGCTTGCGCCTCCGCGTCCACCTCCGACACGTCCTCATTGTCCGTCGTTATCAACTCATCTTTCCGCAGCTACAACATCTGGTAGCGGATGGATTGGACGATCATTTTTTCCGTCGGCATTCAAAGAGGCCACATATAAGGACAACATCTTGGCGACCTCCACATTGGCGGCGATCATTAACTTCTTTCCTCGAGCGAGGCCTTCCTCGATTCGATCATGGTCCTCCTCTCTTTGAGCTTGAGATTCTCCTTCGTCACCTCCATCAACAAGTTGAACTTCTCTGCCTTCTTCTCCTCCTTGAGGTCCGAGCGCTTGACGCATGCCTCCTTCTTCGACAAGATTGATACGTCTCCAACATATTTATAATTTTTTATTGTTCCATACTATTATATTATCAATCTAGGATACTTTGTATGCAATTATATGCTATTTTATATAATTTTGGGAAACTAACCTATTAACCCAGTGCCAACTGTGAGTTGCTTTTTTTGTGCATATTTTCAGTTTTCCAGGAAATCTGTACCAAATAAAGTCCAAACCCTACGAAACTTTTTGACGATTCTTTATGGACAAAAGAGACCCACGAAGCTTTGTGAGGAGTCAGGAAGCATCGCGAGGAGGCTAAAGGCACCTCGGCGCGCCTAGGGGGGTAGGCGTGCCGACCTACCTTCTGGGCCCCTCGTGGCTCCTCCTGGCCTAATTCCACTTCTATAAGTTCTCAAATATTCGGAAACCAACAAAGAGCCACCTGAAACACTTTTTCCACCACCGCAAGCCTTTGTTCTGATGAGAGGCCATCTGGAGACCTTTTTCGGTGATCTATCGGAGGGGGGTTCGATCACGGAGGCCATCTACATCAACCATGTTGCCTCCATGATGATGTGTGAGTAGTCCATCATAGAAATACGGTTCCATAGCTAGTACCTAGATGGCCTGTTCTCTTTCTCTCTTCGTTCTTCAATACAAAGTTCACCGCAATCTTCACGGTGATCTATTTGATATAATCTTCTTTTGCGGTGTGTTTGTTGGGATCCGATGAATTGTGAGTTTATGATCATATTATTCATGAAAACCTATTGAGTATCCTTTGAATTTCAATATTCATGATCTTATAGCTTCGTATTTCTCTCCGATCTATTGACCTGGTTGGCCAACTATATCGGTTTATCTTCAGTCGGAGTGATGTGTTGTAGTGGGTTCAATCTTGTAGTGCTCTATCCTCATGAAAGAAGGGGTTAAGACACGTATTTCTATTGTTGCCATTAAGGATAAAATGGCGAGGTCTGAGCATATTGCTCCTATTTCTTTATCTACATCATGTCATCCTGCTCCAAGCATTACTTCGTTTGTCATGAACTTAATACCATAGATGCATGCTGGACAGCGATCGATTAGTGAAGTGAGAGTAGTAGATGCATAATTGTTTCGCTCTACTTGTTTATGAATGTGATGCTTATATATATGATCATTGCCTTGAATAACATGGCATAACTATGCGATTTTCTATCAATTGCCCAATAGTAATTTATCTACCCACCGTATGCTACTTTCGAGAGACAAGCCTCTAGCGAACACTATGGCCCTCGGGTCCAATTAAACATATAAACTAAAAATCCTAAATTACCTTGCTGCACTTCATTTACTTTTATTTTATTTTCCATTTACAATATCTATTATATCAAGATTTAATCCTTGCAAGTGACGAGTTCAAGTGGTTTTAGAACCCTCTTTCCCGCGTTGGGTGCAAGTGTTTGGTTTTGTGTGTGTAGGTGCTGTTTAAGGGAATTTGCATTGGTTCTCCTATTAGTCTGATAACCTTGGTACTCATTAAGGTAAATACTTATCCCTACTGTTCTGCATCTCTCCTCCTTTTCGGGAAAAATCCCAATGCAGCTCACAAGTAGCAAAAAGAATTTCTAGCGCCGTCGCCGGTGAGCATCATCAAATTCTTTTCAAGTCCCTACACACAAATTATCTTTAACTTGTTATAACTTTTGCTTGATATTATATTTTACTTTATATAAAAAACTAAAATATTTATATTTTCTTGTTTGCTTAGTTATCTAGTTTACTTGTTAGTTTACTTATTTGCGTGCTTGTTTGAAGATCCTATCATGTCTGAGTACGTCATCGAGAAATGTTAGGATGGTAAAATACCTAAGGAAGAAATTTTCACCAATTTGGATACTAATTTTTTTGTGATGGGAAGTGGAAATATCATAGGGAAGAACATTATTCAGGAATTGTTTAATTGTACGTGAACTTTGGTTTGCAATGATATTCTATCCTTAAATGAACTAAAAGTTACTCCGAAGATATTTTAGCTCTTGTTCTTAAACTTGAAAGAAGATTTGTGCATCTCATCCCACTTTGCAAAGGACTTTCGAGTAACCTGTTAAAAACAACCCTAAGCCTAAAAAGATAGCTAGTCTTATCCTCATGAACGGATATGACTTTATAGTGTGTGAGGCTCGCGAGATCTTTGATTTTTATCATATGAGTCATGAGGATCCTGTGATAGATGAAATTTTATATGATGAGTATTATATTATGAGATATATGTTTCGTGATAATCATACTTTTGATGAAAATACTAAAAACGAAGTTCCTCCTTTGCATATTATCCAACAAGTTTTCAATGATATTAATCAACAATATTCATGGATAGTGAGAGGGAACCAACAAGGATTTAAAGAAAGTAGCCTTGAGAGTGCTAAAACTTTATAGGATGATGTGTTTCCCATTGTTTTTGAAAAGCCTCCCGATGAACAATCATCCCAAGATGCAAAAACTAAGGATGACAATACTTGATACTATGCATTATGCCTAGCTAGGGGCATAAAACAACAGCACTTGTTGGGAGGCTACCCAATAGTTATCTTTAAATTTTTATTTTACTTTCTACTTTGGTGTGTTGACTTGATCATTACTACTGTAATGATTTTTTTATGATTAAGTTAGTGTTTGGGTCAAGTAAATCCTTTGGGATGATATGGAAGATAGTAGAATTGATACGGTGTAAAAACATAAACTTTTGTGTCTAGTGCAGAATTTCTCTGATTTTACTGGAATGTATTGTTGATTTGAAATATTTACACAATATTGGTATACAAATTCCCCAGGTTTTCCTAAGTTTTCAGAATTTGCAGAGTTACATAAGTATAGTTGTTCTATAGATCTTTACAGATTGTTCCATTATAGACAAATTATGTTTTTTGCTTGCATAGTTTGCTTGTTTTGACGATGCTATGGATCGTTCGGCGGGTATAAGCCATGGAGAAGTTAGAATACAGTAACTATTGTGCAATAATTTAATACGAATCAATTTATAACAATACCTAAAGTATTTGATATATTGATTATACTAACGGATTTCATGAGCTTTTGTTGTGTTTTGTGTGCTGAAGTTTTCAAGTTTTTGGTGAGAAAACTATGGACAAAGGAATAACGAACGACAATACCCTAAGCTTGGGGATGAACAAGGCACCCTAAGGTAATATTCAAGTAATTCCCAAGCTTCTAATATTGGGGGTGCCCCGGGAAGACATCCCCTCTTTCATCTCCAATATATTGGTATGTCACTTTGAGCTATATTTTCATTCATCACATGATATGTGTTTTGCTTGGAGAATCGTGTGGCATATTTTGTTTTTTACTTTAGTTTGCCACACTCATTTTGTGATGAGAGACACACGGTAATCATAATTTGTTTGAATACTCTATATGCTTCACTTATATCTTTTGAGCTAGGCAGTTGCTCTAGTGCTTCACTTATACCTTTTTCGAGCACGACGGAGTCTAAAATTTGTAGAAATAATTGAAATCACGTGTTTCACTTAAATATTTTTGAGATTATAATAATAAATAGGAACGTTACATGGCACGAGTTATGAGACTAGTCCAAAAAGGATAGATATTCGAGGGGGGTATAATAAAAACTTTCATGTAGCTCTCTAAAGAAGAAACATGAGTTGATTATAATGTTGTAGTAATATGAAAGGACATGAGTACAGGATTGTTGGTTAGTATAAATATCGGCAATTAAATCTTGTCATTTTTATTCATCTAAGTATTAACATGGCATGGTTATGATGTGTGAGCATTTTTATGTATGAAATGAAAACCTATTGTGTTGGTTGAATCGGGGGCGCTCGATGGTTAACTCCTCCCAACCTCCTTCGTAGGGTATGCGGTACTACTTTTCTTCGAGAGAGCTAATAGGCTTTGTAATAAGTATGTGAGTTCTTTATGACTAGTGTGAATCCATGGATATACGCACTCTCATCTTTCCAAATTTTCTAGCCTCTTCGGTACCGTGCATTGCCCATTCTCACCTCGAGAGTCCGTGCAACCTTCACCGGTGCATCCAAACCCCGTGATATGATATGATCTATTACACATAAGACACCTTACATCTTCCTCAAAACAGCCACCAAACCTACCTACCAAGTCATTCCCATATCCATTCCGAGATATATTGCCATGCAACTTCCATTGTTTCGTCACATGACTTGTGTGTTCATCATCATATTGTTTTGCAGGATGATATAGCTCACATTGTATTTGTGGAAAAGCCACCTTTCATCATCGTTTACATGTTACGCTAGATTATTGCACATCCCGGTACACTTCTAGAGGCATTCATATAAAGTCATAATTGTTTCATGTTGAGTTGTATATTGACATGTAAGTAAATAAAAGAGTGATGATCATCATTATTAAAGCATTGTCCCTGTGAGTAAAGGATGATGGAGTAAATGATCCCCCCACAAAAAAGGAGAAAAAAGAAAGAAAAAATAGAAAAAAAGAAATAGGGGAAAGGTAAAAAATAAATAAATGAGAGAAAAAGAGAGAAGGGGCAGTGTTACTATCCTTTTGCACATTTGTGCCTTAAAGTTGCACCATGTTCTTCATATAGTGAGTCTCTTGAGTTGTCATTTTCTTATGCTAGTGGGAATTTTTCATTATAGAACTTGGCTCCTATATTCCGATGACGGGCTTTCTCAAATGCCCGAGGTCTTCACGAGGAAGCAAGTTGGATGGACACCCACTTAGATTCCGTTGAGCTTTCATACACTTATAGCTCTATTGCATCCATTACATGGCAATACCTACTCCTCGCAATATCTATTGATGGGCATCTCGATAGGTCGTTGACACGCCTAGTTGATGCGAGACTTTCTTTTCCACTTTGACTCCTTTGATATCTACCACCATATTATATTCCATCCATATGTTATATCCATGGTTGACGCTCATGTATTACGTGAACTAGAAAATGCTGAAGCGAGTTAGAAGTACGATCCAATTGCTTGATTTGGCACCAGGGTGCTCATGATTTATACTTATGCGATGAAGACAGAGTCATGCCATGCTTGATATGATAAAATGAGTAGGGAATAATATTCATTAATGATCGCATATTTTGAAAAGTGATGATTATGTTGTTTATGTTTATGTATATTATTATGTTGATATCAATTAGTTCATCGTTTCTCAGTGATCATACTAAAAAGAGATTACATGCTGGGTAGCACGTCACATATTTTGTTTTTGTTTTTATCATTTACCTACTCGATGACGAGCACGAATTAAGCTTGGGGATGCTGATATCTCTCCAACCTATCTATAATTACTGATTGTTCCATGCTATTATATTATCAATCTAGGATACTTTATATGCAATTATATGTTATTTTTATCATTTTTGGGAACTAACCTATTAACCCAGTGCCAAGTCATAGTTGTTGTTTTCTACATGTTTTTAGTTTTCCAGGAAATCTGTACCAAACGAAGTCCAAATGCTATAAAAAATTGATGATTTTTTCTGGCGAAAAGAGACCCAGGAAACTTTGGGAGGAGTCCCGAAGCCTCACGAGGAGGCCACAAGGCACCTCAGCGCGCCCAGGGGGTACGCGCGCCGACCTGCCTTGTGGGGCCCTCATGGCTCCTCCTGACCTAATTCCACTTCTATAAGTCCTCAAAAAATGGGAAACCAACAAAGAGTCACCCTAAACACTTTTTTTGCCGCCGCAAGACTCTGTTCAATGGGAGGCCATCTGGAGACCTTTTGTGGTGATCTGCTGGAGGGGGAATCGATCATAGAGGTCATCTACATCAGCCTGATGTTTCCATGATGATGCATGATTAGTACAGCACAGACCTGCTGGTCCATAGCTAGTACCTAGATGGCTTCTTCTCCTTCTTTGATCTCTAGTACAAAGTTCATCGCGATCTTCGCGAAGATCTATTCAATGTAATCTTCTTTTGTGGTGTGTTTGCTGGGATGTGATGAATTGCGGGTTTATGATCAGATTACTCATGAAAACTTATTGTGTCTCCTCTGAATTTCAAAATGCATGATCTTATAGCTTCATATTTCTCTTCAATCTATCGATTTTGTTTGGCCAACTAGATTGGTTTATCTTCAGTGGGTGTGCTGCATTGTAGTTGGTTCAACCTTGCGGTGCTCTATGTTGGGAAACATTGCATGGGAAACAAAAAATTTCCTATGCACATGCAGATCTATCCATGGTGATGAGCATCTACGAGAGGGAGAGTGGATCTACGTACCCTTGTAGATCGCTAAGCGGGAAGCATTAAGAAACGCGGTTGGTGTAGTCGAACGTATTTACGATCCAAATCGCCGAGCATCCCGTGATCCAATCACAATCCATCCCGCGATCTAATCACGATCCGTCCCACGAACTTGATCACGATCCGTCCCACGAACTTGATCACGATCCGTCCCACGAGCTTGATCACGATCCTTCCGATCTAGCGCCAAACGGACGGCACCTCCGCGTTCAGCACACGTACAGCTTGATGACGGTCTCTGCCGTCTTGATCCAACAAGAAGGAGCGGAGAGGAAGAAGAGTTCTCCGGCAGCGTGACGACGCTCCGGCGATGGTGGTGGAGCTATTCTGGCAGGGCTTCGCCTAAGCACTGCAGAAATCCGATCTAAAGGAGAAACTATGCACTGGAGGAACGGGTAGCACGTGGCTGAAAAAGCTAGTGCAAAACCCTAAAACCCACCAGTATATATATGAGGAGAGGAGGAGAGCCTTGGCTCAAGGGCCAAGGCTCCTATGGTTCGATCAAACCCACCAGGAGAGGAGGACTCCTTTTTTTACCTTTTTTCCACCTTTTCCTATTGGGTTTTCTTCTCCAGCCACATGAGCCTTGTGTGGGAGTTTACACCAGCCCACTAAGGGATGATATTCACTCTCCCACAGCCCATGAAGCCTCTTGGGTCGAAATACCCCTCCCGGAGGCCTCCCGGTACACTACCGATGAGCCCAAAACTTTTCCGACGACCAAAACAGGACTTCCTATATATCAATCTTTACCTCCAGACCATTCCGGAGCTCCTCGTGACGTCCGGGATCTCATCCGGGACTCTGAACAACTTTCGGTCACCACCATACATAACTCTATACTACTGAAACATCACCAAACCTTAAGTGTGCAGACCCTGCGGGTTCGAGAACTATGTAGACATGACCGAGACACATCTACGGTCAATAACCAATAGCGGGACCTGGATGCCCATATTGGTTCCTACATATTCTATGAAGATCTTTATCGATCGAACCTCTATGTCAAGGATTCATTTAATCCCGTATGATGTTCCCTTTACTCTTTGGTATGTTACTTGCCCGAGATTCGATCGTCGGTATCTCCTTACCTAGTTCAACCTTGTTACCGGCAAGTCTCTTTACTCATTCCATAATACAAGATCCCGTGACTAACACTTAGTCACATTGCTTGCAAGGCTTATTGTGATGTTGTATTACCGAGTGGGACCTGAGATACCTCTCCGTCACACGGAGTAACAAATCCCAGTCTTGATCCATGCCAACTCAACAGACACCCTCGAAGATACCTGTAGAGCACCTTTATAGTCACCCAATTACGTTGCGACGTTTGATACACACAAGGCACTCCTCCGATGTCCGTGAGTTGCATGATCTTATGGTCATAGGAACATATACTTGACATGCAGAAAACAGTAGCAATAAACTGACACGATCATATTCTACGTTTGTAGTTTGGGTCTTGTCCATCACATCATTCTCCTAATGATGTGATCCTGTTATCAAATGACATCACATGTCAATGGGTAGGAAACCTTGACCATCTTTGATCAACGAGCTAGTTCACCAGAGTCATACTATGGACAGAGTGTTGTTTATTTACCCACACATGTAATGTGTTTCCAATCAATACAATTATAGCATGGATAATAAACGATTATCATGAACAAGGAAATATAATAATAAACACTTTATTTATTGCCTCTAGGGCATATTTCCAACAGTCTCCCACTTGCACTAGAGTCAATAATCTAGTTCACATCACTATGTGATTTACATTGTAATGAATCGAACACCCATGCAGTTCTGGTGTTGATCATGTTTAGCTCTTGGAAGAGGTTTAGTCAACGGGTCTACAACATTCAGATCCGTGTGCACTTTGCAAATATTTATGTCCTTCTCCTCGATGTAATAGCGGATGGAGTTGAAGCGTCGCTTTATGTGTCTGGTCCTCTTGTGAAACCTTGGTTCCTTGACCAGAGCAATGGCACCAGTGTTGTCATAGAACAGGTTCATTGGATTCAGTGCACTGGGCACTACTCCAAGATCTGTCATGAACTGATTCATCCAGACACCTTCCTTCGCCGCCTCCGAGGCTGCGATGTACTTCGCTTCGCACGTAGATCGGCTACCATGCTTTGCTTGGAACTGCACCAGCTTACCGCTCCCCCGTTGAGAATAAATACGTATCCGGTTTGCGACTTAGAGTCATCCGGATCAGTGCCAAAGCTTGCATCAACGTAACCCTTTACGACGAGCTCTTCATCACCTCCATAAACAAGAAACATTTCCTTAGTCCTTTTCAAGTACTTAAGGATATTCTTGACTGCTGCCCAGTGCTCCATTCCAGGATCACTTTGAAACCTTTCGGCCATACTTATGGCAAGGCTGACATCGGGTCTTGTGCACAGCATTACATACATGATAGAGCCTATGGCTGAAGCATAGGGGATGACACTCATCTTTTCTCTATCTTCTGCAGTCACTAGGCATTGAGTCTTACTCAACTTCACACCTTGTAACACAGGCAAGAACCCGTTCTTGGACTGATCCACTTTGAACTTCTTCAAAACTTTACCAAGGTATGTGCTCTATGAAAGTGCTATTAAGCGTCTCGATCTATCTCTATAGATCTTAATGCCTAATATGAAAGCAGCTTCTCCTAGGTCCTTCATTGAAAAACTCTTGTTCAAATATTCCTTCACGCTTTCCAGCATTTCTATATTGTTTCTAATCAGCAATATGTCATCCACATATAATATTAGAAACGCTATAGAGCTCCCACTCACTTTATTGTAAATACAAGCTTCTCCATAAACTTGTATAAACTCAAACGCTTTGGTCACCTCATCAATACGCTTATTCCAACTCCGAGATGCTTGCACCAGCCCATAAATGGATTGCTGGAGTTTGCAAACTTTGTCAGCATTCTCTGGATCGACAAAACCTTCGGGTTGCATCATATACAACTCTTCCTCAAGGAAACCGTTGAGGAACGCCGTTTTGACATCCATCTGCCAAATTTCATAGTCGAAATAAGCAGCTATTGCCAACATGATTCTGACATACTTGAGCATCGCTACGGGTGAGAAAGTCTCATCGTAGTCAACTCCTTGAACTTGTGAAAAACCCTTTGCCACAAGTCGAGCTTTATAGACGGTGACATTATCGTCTGCGTCTGTCTTCTTCTTAAAGATCCATTTGTTCTGAATGGCCTTTCGCCCTTCAGGTAATACTTCCAAAGTCCATACTTTATTTTCATACATGGATCCCATCTCGGATTTCATGGCCTCTAACCATTTCTCGGAATCCGGGCCCATCACTGCTCCTCCATAGCTCGTAGGTTCATTGTTGTCCAACAACATGACCTCCAAGACAGGGTTGTCGTACCACTCAGGAGTAGTACGCGGCCTTGTCGACCTACGAGGTTCAATAGTAGCTTGATCTGAAGCTTTGTGATCATCATCATTAACTTCCTCTTCTACCGTTGTAGGTTCCACAAAAACATCTTTCTGTGCTGCGCTACTTTCTGGTTGAAGTAAAGGTTCAATAACCTCATCAAGCTCTATTTTCCTCCCACTCAATTCTTTCGATAGAAACTCTTTCTCAAGAAATGTTTCGTTCTTAGCGACAAACACTTTGCCTTCGGATCTGAGATAGAAGGTATACCCGACTGTCTCTTTCGGGTATCCTATGAAGACGCATTTTTCCGCTTTGGGTTCCAGCTTTTTAGGCTGAAGCTTTTTGACATAAGCATCACATCCCCAAACTTTAAGAAACGACAACTTTGGCCTCTTGCCAAACCACAGTTCATATGGCGTCGTGTCAACGGATTTCGATGGTGCCCTATTTAAAGTGAATGCAGCTGTCTCTAATGCATAACCCCAAAACGATAGTGGCAGATCAGCAAGACACATCATAGAACGCATCATATCTAATAAGGTTCTATTACGATGTTGGGACACACCATTACGCTGTGGTGTTCCAGGCGGTGTCAACTGTGAAACATTTCCACACTTTCTTAAGTGACTGCCAAACTCATAACTCAGATATTCACCTCCTCGATCAAATCGCGGGAATTTAATCTTCTTGTTACGATGATTCTCAACTTCACTCTGAAATTGCTTGAACTTTTCAAATGTTTCAGACTTGTGTTTCATCAAGTAAATATACCCATATCTACTTAAGTCATCAGTGAAGGCGAGAAAATAACGATATCCACCACGCACTGTAACATTCATTGGACTGCACACATCAGTATGTATGATTTCCAATAAGTCACTCGCCCGTTCCATTGTTCCAGAGAATGGCGTTTTAGTCATCTTGCCCATGAGTCATGGTTCACATGTGTCAAGTTATTAAAAATCAAGTGACTCCAAAAGTCCATAAGCATGGAGCTTCCTCTTGCGGTTTACACCAATATGACCTAAATGGCAGTGCCACAAGAAAGTGGTACTATCATTATCAACTCTACATCTTTTGGCATCAATGTTATGAACATGTGTGTCATCACTATCAAGATTCAATATGAATAAACCCCTAACATTGGGTGCATGACCATAAAAGATATTACTCATATAAATAGAACAACCTTTATTCTCTGATTTAAATGAGTAACCGTCTCACAGTAAACAAGATCCAGATATAATGTTCATGCTTAACGCAGGCACTAAATAACAATTATTCAGGTTCATCACTAATCCTGATGGTAATCGAAGAGAGAGTGTGCCGATGGCGATCACATCAGCCTTGGAACCATTTCCCACGCACATCGTCACTTCGTTCTTTGCCAGTCTTTGTTTATTCCGTAGTTCCTGCTTTGAGTTGCAAATGTGAGCAACCGAACCGGTATCAAATACCCAGGCACTACTACGAGAGCTAGTAAGGTACACATCAATAACATGTATAGCATATATACCTTGTTTGTCGTTTGCTGCCTTCTTGTCAGCCAGGTACTTGGGGCAGTTCCGCTTCCAGTGACCAGTTCCCTTGCAATGAAAGCACTTAGTTTCTGGCTTGGGTCCATGCTTGGGCTTCTTTACAGGAGTAGCAAATGCTTTGCCATCCTTCTTGGTTTTAACCTTCTTGCCCTTGCCTTTGACCTTGCCATTTTTCTTGAAACTAGTGGTATTATTGACCATCAACACTTGATGTTCTTTCTGGATTTCAGACTCAACGAGTTTTATCACCGCAAACAGCTTGGCGACTGACTTGTTCATCCCGTGCATGTTATAGTTCATCACAAAGCTCTTGTAACTAGGTGGCAGTGATTGAAGAACTCTGTCAGTGATCGCCTCTAGCGGAAGGGCAATTCCCAACTCCACTAGACAAGTTGAATACCCAGACATTCTGAGTATATGTTCACTGATAGACCCGTTCTCCTCCATCTTGCAATCATAGAACTTATCGGACGTTTCATACCTCTCGATCTGGGCATTCTTCTGAAAGATAAACTTCAACTCCTGGAACATCTCATATGCTCCATGACGTTCAAAACATCTTTGAAGTCCCGGTTCTAAGCCATACAATATTGCACACTGAACTATTGAGTAATCTCCAGTACGTGCCTCCCAAGCGTTCTTAACGTCTTCGGAGATCATGTCTTTTGGTTGGTCACAAGGCGGTGCATCAAGGACATATGATTTCTGGGAAGCCATGAGGATAATCCTCAGATTATGGGCCTAGTCAACAAAGTTACTTCCATCATCTTTCAACTTAGCTTTCTCTAGGAACGCATTAAAATTCAGGGGTGCTACTGCGCGAGCCATTGATCTACACCATAAATATGCAAAGTTTACTTAGACTATTGTTCAACATAATGAGCTTAGTTAATCAAATTACTAAAGCTCCCAATCAAATCGACATCCCTCAGGTCATCTGAGTGTCACATGATCCAAATCCACCAACTCAAGTCCGATCATCACGTGAGTTGAGGTGGCTTCAATGGTTAACATCATTATGTTGATCATATATACTATATGACTCATGTTCGACCTTTCGGTCTCTTGTGTTCCGAGGCCATGTCTGTACATGCTAGGCTCGTCAAGTTTAACCCGAGTGTTCTGCACCTGCAACACTGCCTTGCACCCGTTGTATGTGAACGTAGAGTCTATCACACCCGATCACCACGTGGTGTCTCAACACGACAAACTTTCGCGACGGTGCACACTCGGGGAGAACACAATTTATCTTGAAATTAAGTGAGGGATCACCTTATAATGCTACCGTCGTCCTAAGAAAAACAAGGTGCATAAAAGGATAAACATCACATGCAAATCATAAGTGACATGATATGGCCACGAACTTGTGCTTTTGATCTCCATCTTGAAAGCACCGGCATGATCTCCAGCGTCACCGCCAAGACACCATGATCTCCATCATCTTGATCTCCATCAACGTGTCACCATCGGGGTTGTCGCACCCAACATGCTTCTACTACTATTGCTACCGTTTAGCGATAAAGTAAAGCATTACATAGCGCTTAATGATTGACACACAGGTAATACAATAATTAAAGACAACCCTATTGCTCCTGCCGGTTGCCGTACTCATCGACATGCAAGTCTTGATAATCTATACATCACATGATCATCTCATACATCACATATATCACATTATGTAATTGGCCATATCACATCACAACATACCCTGTAAAAACAAGTTAGACGTCCTCTAATTGTTGTTGCATGTTTTACGTGGCTGCTACGGGTATCTCGCAAGAACAATTCTCATCTACGCAAAAACCACAACGGTGATACACTAGTTGCTTTTCAACCTTCTCGAGGACCGCCTTTGTCGAATCTGATCCAACTAAAGTGAGAGAAACTGGCACCCGCAAGCCATCTATGCAACAAGTTGCGGTCAAGGGAACCGGTCTCTCGTAAGCGTACGAGTAATGTTGGTCCGAGCCGCTTCATCTCACAATATCGGTGAACCAAGATCCGACCAAGGGAGGAAGCAATCTAAGCATCAACGCCCACAAACCTTTTGTGTTCTACTCGAGATCTCTACACATAGACCTAGCTCTGATACCACTATTGGGGAACATTGCATGGGAAACAAAAAATATCCTTCACACATGCAGATCTATTCGTGGTGATGAGCATCTACAAGACAGAGAGTGGATCTACGTACCATGTAGACCGCTAAGCGGGAAGCGTTAAGAAACGCGGTTGGTGTAGTCGAACATCTTCGCGATCCAAATCGCCGAGCGTCCCGCGATCCAGTCATGATCCGTCCCACGATCTAATCATGATCCATCCCACGAACTTGATCACGATCTGTCCCACGAACTTGATCACAATCCGTCCCACGAGCTTCATCACGATCCTTCCGATCTAGCGCCGAACGGACGGCACCTCCGCGTTCAGCACACATACAGCTTGATGACGGTCTCCGCCGTCTTGATCCAGCAAGAAGGAGCGGAGAGTAAGAAGAGTTCTCCGGCAGCGTGACGGTGCTCTGGCGATGGTGGTGGAGCTATTCCGGCAGGGCTTCGCCTAAGCACTGTAGAAATCCGATCTAGAGGAGAAACTATGCACTCGAGGAACGGGTAGCACGTGGCTGAAAAAACTAGTGCAAAACCCTAAAACCCACCAGTATATATAGGAGGAGAGGAGTAGAGCCTTGGCACAAGATCTAAGGCTCCTATGGTTCGGCCGAACCCACTAGGAGAGGAGGACTCCTCCTCCAATCCTAGTAGGACTAGGATTGCTCCTTTTTGCCTTTTTTCCACCTTTTCCTATTGGGTTTTCTTCTCCAGCCACATGGGCCTCGTGTGGGAGTTTCCACCAGCCCACTAAGGGATGATATTCACTCTCCCACAGCCCATGAAGCCTCTTGCGTCGAAATACCCCTCCTGGAGGCCTCCTGGTACACTACCGGTACTCCCGGTACACTACTGATGAGCCCGAAACTTTTCCGGCGACCAAAACAGGACTTCCTACATATCAATATTTACCTCCGGACCATTCCGGAGCTCCTCGTGACGTCCAGGATCTCATCCGAGACTCCGAACAACTTTCGGTCACCACCATACATAACTCTATACTACCGAAATGTCACCAAACCTTAAGTGTGCAAACCCTGCGGGTTTGAGAACTATGTAGACATGACCGAGACACCTCTACGGTCAATAACCAATAGCGGGACCTAGATGCACATATTGGTTCCTACATATTCTACGAAGATCTTTATCATTCGAACCTCTATGTCAAGGATTCAGTTAATCCCGTATGATGTTCCCTTTGCTCTTCGGTATGTTACTTGCCCGAGATTCGATCGTCGGTATCTCCATACCTAGTTCAACCTCGTTACCGGAAAGTATCTTTACTCGTTCCGTAATACAAGATCCTATGACTAACACTTAGTCACATTGCTTGCAAGGCTTATTGTGATGTTGTATTACCGAGTGGGCCCTGAGATACCTCTTCGTCACACGGAGTAACAAATCCCAGTCCTGATCCATGCCAACTCAACAGACACCCTCGGAGATACCTGTAGAGCACCTTTATAGTCACCCAGTTATGTCGCGATGTTTGATACACACAAGGCACTCCTCCGATGTCCGTGAGTTGCATGATCTCATGGTCATATGAACATATACTTGACATGCAGAAAACAGTAGCAATAAACTGACACGATCATATGCTACGTTTGTAGTTTGGGTGTTGTCCATCACATCATTCTCCTAATGATGTGATCCCATTATCAAATGACATCACATGTCAATGGCTAGTAAACCTTGACCATCTTTGATCAACGAGCTAGTTCACCAGAGTCATACTAGGGACAGAGTGTTGTTTATTTACCCACACATGTAATGTGTTTCCAATCAATACAATTATAGCATGGATAATAAACGATTATCATGAACAAGGAAATATAATAATAAACACTTTATTTATTGCCTCTAGGGCATATTTCCAACACTCTATCCTCGTGATAGAAGGGGTCAAGACATGTATTTATATTGTTTCCTTTAAGGATATAATGACTTGATATGAACATATTGCTTGTCTTACTTTGTCCACATCATGTCAACTTGCTCCTATCATTGCTTTGTTTGTCATGAACTTAATACCGTAGATGCATTTTGGATAGCGGTTGAATGGTGAAGTAATAGTAGTAGATGCAAAATCGTTTCGATCTACTTCTTTATGACCACTATATGCATGATCATCACCGTGAATAACATGTCATAACTATGCCTTT
This sequence comes from Hordeum marinum, assembly GCA_022496015.1. Classification (NCBI taxonomy): domain Eukaryota; kingdom Viridiplantae; phylum Streptophyta; class Magnoliopsida; order Poales; family Poaceae; genus Hordeum; species Hordeum marinum. The sequence goes on along the minus strand of CM039672.1, from coordinate 208,896,548 downwards.
TTCTATCAATTTCCCAACAATAATTTGTCTACCCATCGTATGCTACTTTCAAGACACAAGCCTCTAGCGAACAATGTGCCCCCGGGTCTACTTAAACATAAAAACTAAAATCCTATATTACCTTGCTGCATTATATTTACTTTTATTTTATTTTGCGTTCACAATATATATTCTATCAAGATTTAATCCATGCAAGTGACGAGTTGAATGGGCTTGACAACCCTCTTGTACGTGTTGGGTGCAAGTGTATGGATTGTGTGTGTAGGTGTTGTTCAAGGGAATTTTCATTGGTTCGATAATATTGGTTCTCATTTAGGGAAATACTTATATCTGTGGATTGCATCTCTCCTCTTCTTCAGGAAAAATCCCAACGCAACTCACAAGTAGAAAAGATGTCCTCGAACCTCTGCGCCAGTTTGGCCATCACACCGTCTCGCTTGCCCCTCTCCTCTTCCCACTTCCTCCCTTGTAAAAATCCTATAACCTTCTTAGGAGGTTCTAGGGTTCATTCGGTAGGGTCCTCGGTTTCTTCCTTAGTGGCTTGGGCGGCGGTCTTGGATGCTGCAGGTAGTTGCCTGACTTGGTGGGATCCGAGTATTCCACCTTCTCGTATTTGTAGCCACATCCTCCTCCTCCTCCATCATGGATGATGTTGAGAAACTCTCTGCCTGAGTCTTCATATGTGGCTCCCCCTCTCTAGGCATTGTAGCGAACAACATGCGGGCATCCATCCGCTTCCCGCCCGCCGTACAAGCCTGGACAAGTTGCGGCAAAGAACACTTGGAGATGAGTGGTGCCGCATTTATGTCGACACTGTAAGGCACCTTCCCAGCAGAGGTTCCGAGCTGCTTGGCGGTGTAGTGGTACGGAGGCTTGTAATGCTCTGACCACAATGCCGCCAGTACTGTGTGGGCGCCCATTGTTGGCAACGTTGCATGGGAAACAAGAATTTCCTACGCACGCGCAAGATCTATCCATGGAGATGCTTATCTATGATAGGGGGAGTGTATCTACATACACTTGTAGATCTCTAAGCAGAAGAGTATATAAAGCTGTTGATGTAGTCGTACTCTTCACGAACCAATCGCGGTTCAATCCGATCTAGCGTCGAACATACGGCACCACCGTGTTCAGCACACGTGCAGCTCGATGACGTCTTCGCCTCATCGACCAGCGAGCAAGGGCAGAGTAGTGGATGGGTTCTCGACCAACACGATGGCGTAGTGGTGATGGTGGTGTCGCAGTGCCGGCAGAGCTTCGCTAAGCGCCTCCGGAATGATGTAGGAGGAAGAAACGAGAGAGATGGGAGGAGGGTCGCGGCCGTGGGAGGGTGTGATGCCCCCTTGCACTTTGCACCTTTATATAGGCATGTGAGGGGCTGGTGGCTTGCCCGCCAAGCCCCTAGGGTCGTTGGTTAAGGGGGACGAAGGAAATCCCTCCTTTCATTCCCCAACGATCACTATCCCCTCTTTTTAGGGATCTTGATCTTATCCTTTCGGGATATGATCCTATTCCTTTTAAGGGGGGATCATGCAAAGCCTAGACTAGGGGTGTGGGGACTTTACCCACTGCCCACGTCCATGTGGGCCCCATGCAGGTGGGGCCCACTTCAGAACGTTCTAGAACCTTCCTGGTACAATACCGAAAAATCCCGAACATTTTCCGGAACCCTGAGTATGACTTCCCGAATATAAATCGTTACCTCTAGGCCATTCCGGAGCTCCTCGTGACGTGCGGGATCTCATCCAGGACATTGAACATCATTCGGTCACTAACATACATATCCCAACACTAGTCTAGCTTCACCGAACATTAAGCATGCGGACCCTACGGGTTCGAGAATCATGTAGACATGACCGAGACACCTCTCCGGTCAATAACCAATAGCAGCACCTGGATGACCATATTGGTACATATTCCACGAAGAACTTTATTAGTCGAACCACGATGTCAAGGATTCAGTCAATCCCATATGCATTTCCCTTTGTCCAGCGGTATATTACTTGCCTGAGATTCGATCATCGGTATCTCCATACCTATTTCAATCTCATTACCGACAAGTCTCTTTACTCGTTCCGTAATACAAGATCCCATGACTAACTCCTTAGTCACATTGCTTGCAAGTTTCTTGCGATGTTGGATTACTGAGAGGGCCCAGAGATACCTCTTCATCATACTTAGTGACAAATCTGAGTCTCGATCCACGCCAACCCAATAGACACCTTCAGAGATACCTATAGAGCACCTTTATGATCACCCTGTTATGAAGTGATGTTTGATACACACAAGGAATTCCTCTGGTGTCAGGGAGTTGCATGATCTCATGGTCTTAGGAACAGATACTTGACATGAAGAAAATAGTAGCAACAAACTAAGTGATACAATCAAATCTTATGCTTATGGTTGGGTCTTGGCCGTCACATCATACTCCTAATGATGTGACCCCGTTATCAAATGACAACTCATGTCTATGGTTAGGAAACCTTAACCATGTTTGATCAACAAGCTAGTCTAGTAGAGGCTCAATAGGGACACGGTGTTGTCTATGTATCCACACATATATCTGAGTTTTCGATCAATACAATTCTACCATGGATAATAGATGTTTATCATGAACAGGGAAATATGATAATAACCAATTTATTATTGCATCTAGGGCATATTTCCAACATTATCTCAATTGCACTAGAGTCAATAATCTAGTTCACATTGCCATGTGATTTTCACCCAATGAGTTCTGAGGTTTGATCATGTTTTGCTTGTGAGAGAGGTTTTAGTCAACGGGTCTGTAACAGTCGGATATGTGTGTACTTTGCTAATCTCTATGTTATATTGTAGATGCTGCTACTACGCCCACTTGGAGTTATTCCAAATGACTACTCCACTATACGTATCTAGTTTATGACTTAGAGTCATCCGGATCGGTGTCAAAACTTTCATTGACATAACACTTTACGACAAGCTCTTTATCACCTCCATAACCGAGTAACATTTACTTAGTCCTCTTTAGGTACCTAAGGATAATTTTGACCGATGTCTAGTGATCCACTCCTGGATCACTCTTGTACTCCCTCTGCCACACTCATAGCAAGGCACCTATCAGGTGTAGTACACAACATGGCATACATTATAGAGCCTATAGCTAAGGTATAGGGTACGACCTTCGTCCTTTCTCTTTCTTCTACCGTGGTCGAGATTTGAGTCTTACTCAACTTCACACCTAACAATACAGGAAAGAACTCCTTTGACTGATCCATTTTTAACTCCTTCATAATCTTGTCAAGGTATGTGGTGTGTGAAAGTCTTATCACACGTCTTGATCTATCTCAATAGATCTTGATGCCCATATGTAAGTAACTTTACCCAGGTCTTCCTTTGAAAAAATCCGTTGAAACAACCCTTTATGCTTTCAAAAAATTCTACATTATTTCGAATCAATAGTATGTCATCCGCATATACTTATCAGAAATGCTATAGTGCTCCCATTCATTTTCTTGTAAATACAAGTTTCCTTATAAACTTTGTATAAACCCAAAAGCTTTGATCACCTCATCAAAGCATCTATTCCAACTCTGAGACACTTGCACCAGTACATAGAAGGATAGTTGGAGCTTGCATACCTTTTAGCATCCTTAGGATCGACAAACCCTACTGGTTATATCACATACAACCTTTCCTCATGAAAATCATGTAGGAAACAATGTTTTGACATCCATCTGTCAGATTTCGTATCCAAAAATGCAGCAACTACCAACATAATCCTAACATACTTTAGACTCACTACAAGTGAGAAAGTCTCATCGTAGTAAACCCCTTGAACTTGTCGGAAACCTCTTTGCGACAAGTCGAGCTTCATAGATGGTGACATTACCATTAGCGTATGTCTTCTTCTTAAAGATCCATTTGTACTTAATATCCTGTCGGTCATCGGGCAAGTCTACCAAAGTCCATACTTGGTTTTAATACATGGATCCTATCTCGGATTTCATGTCTCCTAGCCATTTGTCGGAATCCATGTTGAGTGTCGCTTCTCCATAGCTCGTAGGTTCACCGTTGTCTAAGAACATGACCTCCAGAACAAGATTACCATACCACTCTGGGCAGTACGTGTCTGTGTCGACCTACGAGACTCGATAGTGACTTGATCCAAAGCTTCATGATCATTATCGTTCACTTCCTCTTCAATTGGTGTATGCATCACAGTAACACCTATCTGCGTTGTGCTACTTTCCAACTTAAGTGAAGGTTTGATAACCTTATCAACTTTTACCTTCCTCCGACTCAATTCTTTCGAGAGAACCTCCTTCTCTGGAAAGGATTGATTGTTGGCAACAAAGACTTTGCCTTCGGATCTAAGATAGAAGGTATAACCTATTGTTTATCTGGGGTATCTTATGAAGACACACTTTTCTGCTTTGGGTTCGAGCTCATCAGGCATAAGTGTTGCATCCCCAAACTCTAAGAAACGACGACTTAGGTTTCTCTCCAAGCCATAATTGATACGGTGTCGTCTCAACAGATTTAGATGGTGCCCTATTTAAAGTGACTGTAGTTTTATGTAATGCATAACCCCAAAACAATAGTGGAAAAATGATAAGAGACATCATAGAACGTGCCATATCCAATAGAGTACGGTTACGATGTTCGGACCCACCCCAATACTGCAGGCGACTGCTATACAAACGGTTTTTAACCCCTTTTCATGACGTAATCTCTAACCATCGCCTTTCATGTGTGGGCGATTGGGGGGGGGGCTATCCCACACGACCCGAAAAAACCATTGGCGATGCATGCTCCTGGTCCCACACGATAGGCAAAATTATGTCGTGTGCGATTGGAAGGACTATCCCAAACAGGTATTTAGGAGAAATCATGTGAGATGTGCATACCATCCCACACAATGAATCCCAAACATACATTTCAGTTCGTATTGTACATCACACACAATTTCTTGCTTAACATCGTTTGTGTTAGGGGTGGCCATCACGCACGGTGCCTAGAAGAAGCTGTTTGACATAGGGCTGTCCATCACATACACGTTTTATGTGAAAACGTTTGCAAATGGGCATTCTAACGCACACCGTTTTCGCCCGGAAATAGCGTGTGATTGTTCACTGATCCAACTCGCTAATTTTCCAGCAAGCATGTGGGTTTGTTGAGGTCATCGCTCACGGTGTTCTATGACAAACTAATACGTCTCCAACGTATCTATAATTTTTTATGACGTCATGCTATTATATTATCTGTTTTGGATGTTTTATATGCATTGATATGCTATTTTGTATTATTTTTGGGACTAACCTATTAATCTAGAGCCAAGTGCCAGTTTCTATTTTTACCTTGTTTTTGAGTTTTGCAGATATGGAATATTAAATGGAGTCCAAACGTAATAAAACCTTCGGAAGGAATTTTTCTGGAAGGAAACAAGTCGATCAAGCTTGGAGTGCACATCACGGGAGGTGCCAGGGCGCCACAAGCCTGCTAGGCACCCCCTGGCCGCGCCTAGCAGGCTTGTCGCTCCGTGGCAGGTCTCCTAACCCTAATTCTTGGCCTATAAATACCCAAATATTCCCGCAACATCAAAAAGAGCAAAGCCAATACTTATACGTCGCGGGAAGCCTCCGTTCCCGAGAGATCCAATCTTGGAGCCTTTTCTGGTAATCTGCTAAAGGGGGTTTCCATCACGGAGGGCATCTACATCAACTCCATTGCCCCTCTGATGATGCGTGAGTAGTCCACCGTAGACTTACGGGTCCATATCTAGTAGCTAGATGGCTTCTTCTCTCTCTTTGATCTTCAATACCATGTTCTTCATGATCTTCATGGAGATCTATCCAATGCAATCCTCTTTTATGGTGTGTTTGTCAAGATCCGATGAATTGTGAGTTTATGTTCAGATTATCCATGAATCTTATTTGAATCTCCTCTGAATTCTTATTTGCATGATTTCATATCCTTGCAAGTCTCTTTGAGTTATTGGTTTGGTTTGGCCAACTAGATTGGTAATTCTTGCAATAGGAGAAGTGCTTGGTTTTGGGTTCAATCTTGCGGTGTCCACACCCGGTGACATACTAGGGGTAGCGAGGCACGTATTGTATTGTTGCCATCAAGGGTAACAAGATGGGGTTTTCATCATATTGCTTGAGTTTATCCCTCTACATCATGTCATCTTTCTTAATGCTTTACTCTGTTCTTCATGAACTTAATACTCTAGATGCAGGCAGGAGTCGGTCGAAGTGTGGAGTAAGAGTAGTAGATGTAGAATCATTTCGGTCTACTTGTCACAGACGTGATGCCTATATACATGATCATTGCCTTGGATAACTATGTGATTATTTACTTTTCTATCAATTGCTTGACAGTAATTTGTTTACCCACCATGATATTTGCCTTCAAGATCAAAGCCTCTAGTGAAATCTATACCCCCACGGGTCTATTTTTCATCATATACTTTCAGATCTATAAACTAAAAAACCCAAAAATATCTTGCTACAATTTATTTACCTTTTACTTTCTGCACTCATTTACATCTATCTCTTTTAGATATAATCCTTGCAAATAACCGTGAAGAGATTGACAACCCCTTTATAGCATTGGGTGCAAGAGTTTGATTGTTTGTGTGGGTGCATCCATTGGTGACTTTCTTGTTCCTCCTACTGGATTTATACCTTGGTTCTAAAAACTGAGGGAAATACTTATGTACTTTGCTGCATCACCCTTTCCTCTTGAAGGGAAAACCAACACAAGATCAAGAGGTAGCAAGAAGGATTCCTGTCGTTGTTGTCGGGGAGGATACATAGCAAGTCAAGACAAGAACCTTCCCGCCAACTTGCCAATTCTGGCAGCGTTGCATGGGAATACCGAGTACCCATCACAAACTCATCTCTTGCATTTACTTTATTCGCCATTTTCCTCTTATTTTCCTCTCCCCCACTTCTAAAACGAATTTCAAAAAATACCAAACAGATTTGCCTTTTTATTCGCCCTTCTTTCTTTTGCCTTTCGTTTGCTCGTGTGCTTGATTGCTTGCTTTGTCACGATGTCTGAGAATACCAAGTTGTGTGACTTTTCCAATACTAATAATAATGATTTTATTAGTATTTCTCCCGCCAATAGTGAGGAATCTTACGAAATCAATGCTGCCTTGCTAAATCTTGTTATGAAAGAACATTTTTCTGGCCTTCCCAGTGAAGATGCCGCATCCCATCTAAATACTTTCATTGAGTTGTGTGATATGCAAAAGAAGAAAGATGTGGATAATGATATTTTTAAATTGAAGCTATTTCCGTTCTCACTATGAGATCGTGCTAAAACTTGGTTTTCATCTTTGCCTAAAAATAGTATTGATTCATGGAATAAGTGTAAAAATGCTTTTATTTCCAAGTAATTTCCGCCTGCTAAGATCATCTCCCTTAGGAATGATATAATGAATTTTAAGCAACTTGATCATGAGCATGTTGCACAATCTTGGGAGAGGATGAAATTAATGATTAGGAATTATCCCGCGCATGGTTTGAGTTTATGGATGATTATATAAATTTTCTATGCGGGCTTCAATTTTGCATCTAGAAATCTTTTAGATTCTACCGCAGGTGGTACTTTTATGGAAATAACATTAGGAGAATCTACTAAACTCCTAGATAATATCATGACAAACTACTCTCAATGGCAAACCAAAAGATCTACTAGTAAAAAGGTGCACGCTATTGAAGAAATAAATACTTTGAGTGAAAAGGTGGACGAATTGATGAAATTTTCTGCTAGTAAGAGTGCTCCTATTGATCCTAATGATATGCCCTTGTCTTCTTTGATTGGAAATAATAATGAATCTATGGATGTGAATTTTTTTGGTAGGACCAATTTTGGTAACAATGCGTATAGAGGTAATTTCAACCATATGCCGTTTCCAAGTAATTCCTCTAATAATTATGGTAATTCTTACAACAATTCTTATGGAAATTATAATAAGATGCCCTCTGATCTTGAGAATATTTTTAAAGATTTTATTGGTTTGCAAAAAGGTTTTAATGCTTCTATTGAAGAAAAAGTGCTGAAGATTGACGATTTGGTTAGGAGTGTTGATAGAATTTCCCTTGAGGTTGATTCTTTTAAAGTTAGGTCTACTCTACCCAAGCATGATATTAATGAGTCTTTAAAATCCATGAGAATTTCTATTGACGAAAGTAAGGAAAGAACTGCTAGAATTCGTGCTAAGCATGAATGGCTTGAAAAGGTGTTTTCTCGCGATAATAATGATGAAGATCTTAAAGTGATTGATGTGACTCCTATTGAATCTTTGTTTTACAATGTAAATCTTGATAATGATGGGACTGGAGATAAATAAATTTAGTTAAAAGGCGTCCCTATGATTCGGAGTCGACAGATCTTAATGCAAAGATTGATAAAAGTGGGATTGAAGAGGTCAAAACTTTAAATAGCAATGAACCCTCTTTTATGGATTTCAAGGACTTTAAAGATAATATATTCTCTTTGATTGATTGTATTTCCTTGCTTCAATCCATGTTGAATTCTCCTCATGCTTATAGTCAAAATAAGGCTTTTACTAAACATATCGTTGATGCTATGATGAAATCTTTCAAAGAAAAACTTGATTTAGAAGTTTCCATTCCTAGAAAACTTCATGATGAGTGGGGACCTACTATTAAGATTAAAATCAAAGATTATGAGTGTCATGCTTTATGTGATTTGGGTGCTAGTGTTTCCACGATTCCGAAAACTTCATGTGATGTGCTAGGTTACCATGATCTTGATGATTGCTCTCTAAATTTGCATCTTGCGGATTCCACTATCAAGAAACCTATGGGAAGGATTAATGACGTTATTATTTTTGCAAATAGGAATTATGTTCCCATATATTTCATTATTCTTGATATAGATTGCAATCCTACATGTCCTATTATTCATAGTAGACCTTTGCTTAGAACGTTTGGTGCAATTATTGACATGAAAGAAGGAAACAATAGATTCCAATTTACATTAAGGAAAGGCATGGAACACTTTTCTAGGAATAAAATAAGATTGCATTATGAATCTATTATGAGAGTTACTTTTGGATTTCATACCAAATATGACAATACCTAGATCTATTGTGTTTTGCCTAGCTAGGGGCGTTAAACAATAGCGCTTGTTTGGAGGCAACCCAATTTTATTTTCGTGTTCTGTTTTTGATTATTTTTTTGTGTGTTTCCCAAATTATTACTTATGTAATAATTGTGCTTTGGTGTTTCAATTAGTGTTTGATCCAAGTAAAACCTTTGGGGTGATCTATGGTAGTTGTTGATTTGATCTTCGTGAAAAACAAAAACTTTTGCACACAGTCCCGGAATTTTGCAGATTTTTCAGAGCGTCTAATTGATCTGAAATTTTTATAACATATTTATATATAAATTTCACATATTTTCCTAATGTTTCATAATTGTTATAGTTACAAAAGTATACAAAATTTCAAGATTGCTACAGACTGTTTTGTTTTTGACAGATTCTGTTTTCTTTGAGTTGTTTGCCTATTTTGATGAATCTATGGGTTGTATCATGTGGTATGAGCCATGGATAAGTTAGATTACAGTAGGTATAACACCAATATAAATATAGAATGAGTTCACAATAGTACCTAAAGTGGTGATTTATTTTCTTATACTAACAGATCTCACGAGTTTTCTGTTAAGTTTTATGTTGTGAAGTTTTCAAGTTTTGGGTAAAGATTTGATGGACTATGGAATAAGGAGTGGCAAGAGGCTAAGCTTGGGGATGAAAAAGGCACCCAAAGTCATATTCAAGGATGCCAAAATCCTAAGCTTGGGGATGCCCCAAAAGGCATCCCCTCTTTCATCTTCAATCCATCGATAAATTTACTTGAGGCTATATTTTTATTCACCACATGATATGTGTTTTGCTTGGAGTGTCTTGTATGATATGAGTATTTGCTTTTCAGTTTGCCACAATCATCCTTGCTGCACACATATTTTGAGAGAGACATGCTGAATCATGAATTTATTAGAATGCTCTATATGCTTCACTTATATCTTTTGAGTTGGGCAATTTTGCTCTATGTGCTTCACTTATATCTTTTAGAGCACGGTGGTGTTTGCATGTTATAGAAATACTCGAACTTTCGTACCTCACTTATATTATTTTGAGAGTCTCTAAAACATCATGGTAATTGGTCTAGGTTATTAATTTAGTCCTAATATGATAGGCATCCAAGAGGGATATAATAAAAACTTCCATATTAAGTGCATTGAGTATTTATGAGAAGTTTGATTCCTTGCATAAAGTCTTGATATATAAAGATGGTAATGTTAAGAGACATGTTAGGAAGCAAATTGTGATTTGGTAAAAATACTTGTGTAAAGGTTGGTGATTCCCGTAGCATGCACGTATGGTGAACCGTTATGTAAGGAAGTCGGAGCATGACTTGTTTATAGATTGTCGGCCTTTGTGTGAGGGTCGGGGGCGCGCGATGGTTAACTCCTACCAACCTCCCCCTAGGAGCATGCGTTTAATGCTTTGTTTCAATAACTAATAGACTTTTGCAATAATTATATGAGTTCTTTATGACTAATGTTGAGTCCATGGATTATACGCACTCTCACCCTTCCACTTTTGCTAGCCTCTCTAGTACCGCGCAACTTTCGTCGGCACACCATATACCTTCCTCAAAACAGGCACCATATACCTTCCTCAGAACAGCCACCATATACCTTCCTCAAAACAGCCACCATATACCTTCCCCAAAACAGCCACCATACCTACCATTATGTCATTTCCATAGCCATTCCGAGATATAATGCCATGCAACTTCCACCGTTTCCTTTTATGACATGCACCATCACTTCCATATTGCACATAGAGTCATATTTGGTAATAGGTATTGAGTTGTAGTTTTCCTTTTGAGTTGTAAGTAAATAAAAGTGTGATGACTTTCATTAATAGAGCATGTCCCATCTGAGGAAAGGATGATGGAATCTATGATTCCCTTAATAGTAGGGATGAGAGTCTAGAATTTATGGAAAAAATAAAAGAGGCCAGCGAAGCCCAAATTAAAAAAATGAATAAAAGAGGCCTTAGATGTCCACAAAAAAATGAGAGAAAATATAGAAGGGACATTGCTACTACCTTCCACACTTGTGCTTGAAATTAGCACCATGATCTTCATGATAGAGAGTCTCCTATTTTGTCACTTTAGTATAGCTAGTGATTTTTTTCTTCACGATGCACGTCCACTTAGTTTCTTTTTGAGCTTTCATACACTTATAGCTCTAGTGCACCCGTTGCATGGCAATCCCTACTCACTCACATTGATATCTATTGATGGGCATCTCCATAGCCCGTTGATATGCCTAGTTGATGTGAGACTATCTTCTCCCTTTCCTTGACAACCTCCACCATATTGTATTCCACCTATAGTGCTATATCCATGGCTCGCACTCATGTATTGCGTGAGAGTTGAAAAAGTTAGAGAAAATATAGGTGTGAAAACAATTTCTTGACTTTTCATCGGGGTTGTACATGATATAAATACTTTGTGTAGGGAAGATGGAGCATAGCCAGACCATATGATATTGTAGGGATTACTTTCTTTTGCCATTATATTTTGAAGAGCTATGATAGCTTTGCTAGTATGCTTTAAATGTTATTGTTTCTATATGAATATTAAGCTTTTGTTTTGAGTATTAAGGATCTGAATATTCATGCGACAATAAAGAATATTATATTGATAAATATGTTAGGTAGCACTCCACATCAAATATTCTGTTTTTATTACTTACCTACTTGAGGAAGAGCATGTATTAAGCTTGGGGATGCTGATATGTCTCGAGCGTATCTATAATTTTTAATGATGTCATGCTATTATATTATCTGTTTTCGATGTTTTATATGCATTAATGTGCTATTTTATATTATTTTTGGGACAAACCTATTAATATAGAGCTAAGTGCCAGTTTTCTAATTTTTTTCTTGTTTTTGAGTTTTGTAGATATTGAATATTAAACGGAGTACAAACGGAATAAAAACTTCGGAAGGATTTTTTCTAGAAGGAGACAAGTTGATCAAGCTTGGAATGCACGTTAGGGGAAGTGCCAGGGCACCACAAGCCTGCTAGGCACCCCCCTGGCCGTGCCTAGCAGGCTTGTCGCTCCGTGGCAGGTCTCCTAACCCTAATTCTTGTCCTATAAATACCCAAATATTCCCGCAACATCAAAAAGAGCAACGCAAATACTTTTCTGCCGCCGGAAGCCTCCGTTCACGAGAGACCCAATCTTGGAGCCTTTTTCGGTAATCTGCCGGAGGGGGTTTCAATCACGGAGGGCATCTATATCAACTCCATTGACCCTTCGATGATGCATAAGTAGTCCACCATAGACCTACGGATCCATAGCTAGTAGCTAGATGCCTTTTTTCTCTCTTTGATCTTCAATACCATGTTCTTCATGATCTTCATGGAGATCTATCTGATGTAATCCTCTTTTATGGTGTGTTTGTCAAGATTCAATGAATTGTGAGTTGATGTTCAGATTATCCATGAATCTTATTTGAATCTCCTCTGAATTCTTATTTGCATGATTTCATATCCTTGCAAGTCTCTTTGAGTTATTGGTTTGGTTTGGCCAACTAGATTGGTAATTCTTGCAATAGGAGAAGTGCTTGGTTTTGGGTTCAATCTTGTCGTGTCCTCACCCTGTGACATATTAGGGGTAGCAAGGCACATATTGTATTGTTCCCCTCAAGGGTAACAAGATGGGGTTTTCATCATATTGCTTGAGTTTATCCCTCTACATCATGTCATCTTTCTCAATGTGTTACTCTGTTCTTCACGAACTTAATACTCTAGATGCAGGCAGGAGTCGGTCGATGTGTGGAGTAATAGTAGTAGATGCAGAATCGTTTCGGTCTATTTGTCATAGACGTGATGCCTATATGCATGATCATTGCCTTGGATAACTACATGATTATTCGCTTTTCTATCAATTGCTTGACAGTAATTTGTTTACCCGCCATGATATTTGCCTTCAAGAGAGAAGCCTCTAGTGAAATCTATGCCCCCTGGTCTATTTTCCATCATATACTTTATGATCTATTAAAAAACCAAAAATATCTTACTGCAATTTATTTACCTTTTACTTTCTGCACTCGTTTACATCTATCTCTTTTAGATCTAATCCTTGCAAATAATCTTGAAGGGATTGACAGCCCCTTTATAGCGTGGGTGCAAGAGTTTGATTGTTTGTGTTGGTGCATCCATTGGTGACTTGCTTGTTCCTCCTACTGGATTGATACCTTGGTTCTCAAAAACTGAGGGAAATACTTATCTACTTTGCTGTATCACCCTTTCCTCTTCAAGGGAAAACCAACGCAAGCTCAAGAGGTAGCACAAACCGTCTGCAATATGAAACCCCAATAATCTGGCTAATCGCTCTATTATTTATAATCCAGCTAGTAAAAAAATGATACTTCATATAAAGCACACAATATATTTCATTTCATATTAAGCCAACCAGGATTTCATAATTGAAATACATTAGAGTACAACATCATATAGGCATATTGTACCTAGATACCCAATTACACGACGAGACCGAGTTTCACAGGCAACATCTAAAACCTTTGGAAAATAGCATCATATACGGTAAATAGACAGATAAATCTCGTCTAGAAAACTGTCGAAGCGGACGACAAATATTGAGCCTTCACTGATGTCGAAGGTTCTTGCAACTTTGTGCCAGTGCCTATGGATGGTTGCCCGCCCATCCTTGATCCTATTGAGGAATACTTCAAGATTATACCGTGGGTGTTGTATGAATACCTTCCTCGCCTTTTGACCATACATGTGTTCTAAGACATACTCTTCGATGAACTTCTTTGGAAAGGAATGTAAACAAAGATATGCATAAATTGCGTTACTAAAAATTGAAATTTCACAAAGGGAAAAAGACAAGGTAAAAGAGATAGTACCATCCTATAGTTCACTGATGTCTTGTTCATTGTGCTGACAAACAACTTGTTGTTTTTTGTTGCACGTTTCTTTATCTTAACAATCTTTCTGAGTTTCTTGATTTGACTGATATTCATGAACACATAATTTCCCCACATGCAAAATGGGTCGAACAGTGGGTCTAAACCTCTTAAGGTAGGACCTACATGTGCAAGACCAATTTATTGTTAGAAACCTAAATATTAGAATGGTTCCTGCAATTTCATAATAATGTGCTATTAGCCAAAGGACCATGAAAGTGCAAAGATGGTAAACCTCAGTGTCTCCCATTGTTCCCCCTGTAACGTGTTTAAGAATAGATATTGATCAGTAAAATCTGTGAATGAAAGATAAATGCATTGCATATCCAACAAATGAATTCAAGGCACATGAAAAAGCCAAGCGTGCTAAGAAGTATGAAATATAGCAATTGTAGGTTTCACGTGCATAACAAAACAAAATTGTACCAACAATAATTGTACATCACATTGTAGATGATCACCAAAACAACTGAACCAAACAGTTAACTAAGCATCACATTGCACAATACAACATAGTAGTAGAAGGTCAGATTGCATACTTGTTGGAAATATGACCTAGAGGCAATAATAAATTAGTTATTATCATATTTCCTTCTTCATGATAATCGTTTATTATCCATGCTATAATTGTATTGATCAGAGACTTAGATGCATGTGTAGATACATAGACAAAACCATGTCCCTAGTATGTCTCTAATAGACTAGCTCATTAATCAAAGATGGCCAAGGTTTCTTGGCCATGGACATGAGATGTCATTTGATAACGGGGTCACATCATTAGGAGAATGATGTGATGGACAAGACCCAAACTATAAACATAGCATATGATCATGTCAGTTTATTGCTATAGTTTTCTGCATGTCAAGTATATGTTCCTATGACCATGAGATCATGCAACTCACTGACATCGGAGGAGTACCTTGTGTGTATCAAACATTGCAACATAACTGGGTGACTATAAAGTTTCTCTACAGGTATCTCCGAGGGTGTCTGTTGGGTATGCATGGATCAAGACTGGGATTTGTTACTCCTTGTGACGGAGAGGTATCTCAGGGCCCACTTGGTAACACAACATCACTATAAGCCTTGCAAGCAATGTGACAAAAGAGTTAGCCACAGGATCTTGTATTACTCAACGAGTAAAGAGAATTGCCGGTAACGATATTGAACTAGGTATAGAGATACTGATGATCGAATCTCGGGCAAGTAACATACCGAAGAACAAAGGGAACATCATACGTGATTAACTGAATCCTTGACATAGAGGTTCAACCGATAAAGATCTTCGTAGAATATGTAGGAACCAATATGGGCATCCAGGTCCCACTATTGGTTATTGACCGTAGAGGTGTCTTGGTCATGTCTACATAGTTCTCGAACCAGCAGGGTCTACACACTAAACGTTCGGTGATGAGATCCCGAACGTGATGAGGAACTTCAGAATGGTCTGGAGGTTAAGATCGATATATAGGATGAAGGGAATCGCAGTCCGGAAGCATTTCGGGGGTACCGGGTTATAACCGGGAGTACCGAAAGGTGTTTCGAGGGGCACCAACAAGTGTCGGGGGGCCTCATGGGCCAAGGGGAGGGGGCACACCATCCCACAAGGGGGTTGTGCGCCACCCAAACCCTAGCCCACTTCGCCCAAGGGTGGGGGAGCCCATCTAAGGGGCTGCCACTAGGTAACTTGGGGGCCAAGCCACCCTTGGGTTTCCCTAGGGGCGCCCCCCTTTGCCTTGGCCGCCACTCCCTAGGTGGGATCTAGGGCACCCACCTCCTCTCTGCCTATATATAGTGGAGGGAGAGAGAGGGAAGCCCACCTGAAAATCCACGTGCTACCCTCTCTCCCTCTAGATAACTTCTCCTCTAGATCTGTTCAGTACAGCTTAGCGAAGCTCTGCCGGATCAGCTCCACCACCATCGCCACCACGCCGTCGTGCTGCCGGAGAACTCATCTACCTCTCCACCCTCGCTTGCAGGATAAAGGAGGTGGAGATCGTCATCGAGCTGTACGTGTGCTGAACGCGGAGGTGTTGTCCGTTCGGTGCTAGATCGGAAGGATCGTGATTGGATCGCGGGACGGATTGTGATTGGATCGCGGGACGGATCGTGATGGGATCATGGGACGGCTAGCGACTTGGATGGCAAAGACGTTTGACTACATCAACTGCGTTACTCAATGCTTCCCGCTTAGCGATCTAAAAGGGTATGTAGATCCACTCTCCCTCTCGTAGATGCTCATCACCATGGATAGATCTTGCGTGTGCGTAAGAATTTTTTTGTTTCCCTTGCAACGTTCCCCAACAATACTATCATTACATTGCATATTTCACTAGAGTTTCTTAAGGGAAGGCAAGAGCAGCACATGTAGCAGGTAAAATAAACATGCGTAACAGGCATAGCTATCTGAACACAGGTTATTAGTAGTTAAGCTTAAAAACAGGATATTCCTTGTCGTTCGAGATATCGATATCGCTGGGCTTGGACGAGGGCGAGGCCTCCACATCATGGGTGCCCTCCTCGTAGTGGTGAGTTGCCTTAGCATGTCCGGGTAGTAACCCCCTGCTATTGAGTTGAGGAAAGAAAGGGCGCACTGAGAAAACAGCCCGGAGTCATCGTCGAAGGCAAAACACAACGAGTTGTTGTTCAAAGCAGCAAACAGCGTGGCGGCGTCCGCGTGCGAGGCTTCGCCAGTGGCATCGACGTCTAGATGCTGCTCCAAGATCTGGGGCTCAGCATGCATGGCAGCCATCACGGCCTCAACCGCGTGTGCGGTCGCGATTTGCTTCTCTGCTGCCAGGTGTTCCTTGAGATCTTGGCTATACTGCGTGCACCATGTCTTTCGGCGATGATTGTGTGGGGGGTGGGCCAGTGATTTTGGTGGAATGTGTCGCGTTGGCGGTCGGGCCATGTGGAATGGAGGAGGAGGGGTGGAGGGGGAGGGGGTATGGGGAAGGTTTGGATTACCTGACTATGACTAGCTGGATGAGGCCAAGCAGCAGGAAGGAGCATCGC
Organism: Hordeum marinum; assembly: GCA_022496015.1. NCBI lineage: Eukaryota > Viridiplantae > Streptophyta > Magnoliopsida > Poales > Poaceae > Hordeum > Hordeum marinum. Next base: position 208,879,499 of record CM039672.1, on the reverse strand, counting down.
CGCCGAGCAGCAGGAAGGAGCGTCGCCGCCAAGGAGGCGGCGCTGCAAGCAAGCAATGAAGGTTTGAACTTAGGAAATGAAGGGGGAGCAAGGAGAATGGGAAATGTGGTTTTTGGTTGGTACGAGGGGCGGGGGAGGTAGATATTTGCGTGGCAGCCCAAAATTTCATTCGGTGCGGCAAAAAAGTAGCGCACACAGTCACATCAGACACAGTACCATTACCATAACTATGTGTGATACTCAGCAACACAAATGTATCCTATATTTTATCCCATGTGTGATGAGACTGAACGTGAAAATTTTGGTCTCCAAGCTTTCGGCGTATGATATTGGATACTACATTGCACACGGTGCTTGCATTTCATGTTCATTTGGAAGAGAAAATGGGGATACAGCGGAATATTCTGGTCTTAATTTCCCTTGTTACATTGGTCATTGCTTAGTTTAACAACACTTACAAATTTTGTACATGGATTATGAGTATTGGACCAAGATATTTTGTATTCCATCACAAACGATTCATGAACGTCAACTGTTTGTGAAAGACTTAATTTTCAAAATGTTTTAAAAACAAAAAATGAGGTTTATTCAACAAAGGACGTTGTTTGGTTTGCAATAATATTTATTTGTAGTGAACACTTGCCAATAGTTGTGTCGTGCTAAAATATGGAATTATTCAGGGTCTATTTGGCATTTTTATAAATTAATCGACTTTTCTAGACATTTAGTATGTATAATTCAAATTTAAACTATTGTCCCAATGTCCGTGCATCAAAATAGGATGAAAAATCACATTAGTTTCCATCACTTCCTCTTTAGGTCACGAGTAATAAATGGGAATGAACTTCAAACATCTCAGCATCATGGCTCGTGCACAAACTTTGAGAAATCTGGTTTTTAGTTTACTGTAAATCCAAAACGCATCAGAAATTCTAAAAAATTGGAATGTTGTCATGACATGGCACATATATATGTGCCATGGTAAAAAAATTGTCCAACATGGGACAATTTTAGCTACAAGTCCCTTACAAAGCAGAGCTTCCACTTCAATCTTTGAGGTCCCGATAAGGAAAACGTCACCTTAGTAGGCCAAACGGCATCCGCTCATCTTCTCGCCATGAACTTTTGTTAGAGGCAACTCGCACCATTAAGAGTGTCTTGCTAAAATATGGAATTATTCAGGGTTCTTTTCTCATTTTCATACGTTAACTGAGTTCTCTAGGCATACAATGTGGATAATTAAAATTTGAACTAAAATCACAAGGTCCGGTGCATCAAAATGGGTTGAAAAATCATATAAGGGTCCATTGTTACTTTGGGCCCCATGCAAGATATTTGAGTGGATTTCAAACATCTCGGGGTCTTGACTCGGCCACATACATTGAGAAACTTGGTTTTACATCCATGTATAAATCAAAAACTCGTCAAAAAATCAAGAAACTTGGCATGGTGTCATGGCATGGCTCATATGTGTCCTGATGATAAATTGTCCGATTTGGGACATGTTTTGGCACAAGCCCTTACAAACCTCAACTACTCACGGGGAAGCTAGCTTTTCTGGTTTCGATAAGGAATATGTCAAATTATGTGGGCGAATCGACATCCGCTGCCTCTTCTCGTCTTGAACTATATATTTCTAGAGGCAACATGTACCAAATGAGTGTCGTTCCAAAATATGAAATTATACATGGTTCGTTTGGGCCTTTTATACATTAATTTACTTTTATATGCATTATTTTAACGTGCATATATGATTCAAATTTGAACTACTATCACAAGGTATGGTGCATCAAAATGGGTTGAAAATTGTATAAGTTGTACATGCATCTTTAGCATCAGATGCAAAATATGGGAATGAATTTCAAACATCTTGGGGTCCTGGCTCGGCCATACAAACACTAAGAAACACGGGTTTTAAATCATGTGTAAATTAAAAGCTAGTCAGAAAATTCATGAAACTTGGCATGGTGTCATAACATACATGGCTCATATGCGTCCTCATAAAATAATGTCCGATTTGGGACAAGTTTTTGTTGAAACTACGCACAAACTACAGATTTATTATCACACGAAGTTTTGTTGCTTCGATATGGAATGTGTCACCTTATGTGGGCGAATCGACATCCGCTGCCTCTTCTCATCTTGAACTATTTTTATAGGCAACATATACCAAAATGAGAGTATCGTGCCAAAATATGAAATTACACATGTTTCGTTTGGCCTTTTTATACATTAATCGACTTTTATATTTAACGTGCATAATTCAAATTTGCACTATAATCAGAGTGTCCGGTGCATCTAAATGGGTTGAAGACCATATAAGTGTACATTCATCTTTAGGATCCCATGTAATATATGGGAATGAATTTCAAACATCTCGCGGTTTTGGCTCGGCCACAATAACATTGAGAAACTCCGGTTTTAAATCATGTGTATATCAAAAATTAGTCAGAAAATTCATGAAACTTGGCATAGTGTCATAACATGCATGGCCCATATGTGCCCTGGTAAAATAGTGTCTAATTTTGGGCAAGTTTTGGCACAAGACCAACACAAACCAAAGATTAATTATCACGTGAAGCTTTGTTGTTTCGATATGGAATATGTCACCTTATCTGGGCGAATTGACATCCATTGCCTCTTCTCGTCTTGAACTATTTATATTGGCAACATATACCGAAATGAGAGTGTCCCGGAAAAATATGAAAAGATGCATGGTTCGTTTGGCCTTTTATACATTAATTGACTTTTATATGCATTATTTAATGTGCACAATTTAATTGACTTTTTATACATTAATTGATTTTTATATGCATTATTTAACGTGCACAATTCAAAACCATATCAGTGTGCATGCATCTTTAGGTCCCATGCAAAACATGTGAATGAATTTCAAACAACTCGGGGTCTTGGCTCGGCCACAGAAACATTGAGAAACTAGGGTTTTAAAACATGCAAATCAAAAACTCGTCAGGAGATTCATGAAACTTGGCATGGTTTCATGCACATGGCACGTAAAGGCGTCATGGCATTTTGTTTTCCTAGCTGATACTTATTTTTTTATATATATTTTCTTTTTGAGACAACATTGAGAATATTAATTTAATTATAGTAACTCCAGAACTCACAAAAAATTCAAGAAATTTACCATGGCGTCATTATATAGCACAAATATGTTGTGATATTTTTCGTGTCATTAATAGCAGACAAAAGCTTTTTGGAACAAAGAACTGTCACGTTTCAACGCAAACGGTTGCATTATTTTCAAACCGTTGGCATTCTACTGCCCTTTACGTGCTGCCAAGAATTGCACTATTTTATTGGCTAGGCCTTAGGAGATGTCGTGCGAGCAGCTGCTTGAGTTGACAGGAGGCGTGCGAGCTAGCATCCGTCGTGCAGGCTCACCTGGAGACGTGCAGTCAGTACACCAAAGACTCATGGGGAATCGAGCCCTTTGACCACCGTATCCGCCCTCTTTGCTTCTAACATGTCCATCAATGGCGCCCGAGCCGCTCTTTAATAAGCGGCTTTACTGCCCACTCACTCACAATCCTCCATATATCTTCGCCCCACATTCCCCTCCATCTTCAGACCTCTGTGGTGACCTACGCCATGGTGCAGAAGGATCATATGCCACTAGTCTTCCGGTTTGGTGAAGTTGACACCAAGCCGGAAGAGATAGAACATAAAGACGAATGGGACGCCATTGACATGGCTCTGGAAGAGCTGCATGCCACAGTGGATGCTGCCCCGACACACTCTCCATCAACCATCGCCGCGCCCGCGCCAGCCACCATCCCCATGGCATTGATGGGCTGGTCACCCAGCATCATCGCAGCGCTGGAAAACCGTGGGCGTCACGTAGGTCCCCGCCGACCAGCGTGAGCTCGTGTACGTGCAAGCACCAGCGCCTCCTCCTGCCCCCCGTGCTCGTGCATGCCCTTGCACATGGCACGCCGGTCCCAGTGTGCGTGCCCGCACCACTGGCAGTTGACCCCTTGCGCGCTCCTGCACCCACCGCGCTCGTGCCCGTGCGTGCGCCTGCACCCGTCACACCCCCCTCAACAGATTGGGGGGTCGCCGTCGACAACTTTCTTGCAGCGCCGCTAGTCGCCTCCCCCGGCCCCGCGCCCGTCGATCACGTGACTACCGGCTCTTTGATTGTGAAGTCCATAAAATTCTGATCTCGGTTGAAGAACTGTACAACTACGCCCCGGAGCACGAGAACACCGCCGCAGGAGGCCGCCGCCGCCGCAACTAGTTTTCGTTGTATCGTATCTCATTTGTATGAATGTAAAGTGAAAGCTTGTCTGAATGAAATCTATGGTTTGATGAACTAAGTATTTATCTCTAAATTCACGTTGCAAACAAAAAAACAATCATAGTTTTATCTAAATGAACACACATCACAAAGGTTCAGGTGGAATAGCTGTTTGAATATCGACAACTATCTTCATACGTAAGCCAAGTCAAAAATTGATGCGAATGATTGTTCCAATGCATCATCGCAAACGTTTATCAATATGATCTGTGTGCCTAGTACATACAATCCGAGAAGATTTGCATCTATCATACTGGGTAAATTTCCAAGTGTCAAATCAGAAACATTGGCATCTGTCGATCTAGTAACACTGGCATTTGTCAACATTGTAGCACTAGCATTTGTCAAGTATTGCAGAAACAAAATTACAATTAGGGTGTAATTTTGCAACTAATATTCATTTTAAACACGGATTTCATTCATATACTAAGCACTGGTCTTTGTACAATACAATTCAACTCGACAACTGAACCGAACAAACTTTTCCCCAATTGTTGCCAACCATGTACTAAATTAGCTAGTTCAACTATATACTAGCTAATGAAAGTACGAGGTACAGTTCAACCATATATATAGTTAGATGAGCGGAACAAAATAGCCTCTAAATACTAGTACTATGGAGGGGCTTTGTACTACTTCTAGAAGAATCGAGCGCGCTCAGTAAGAGCAAGTGGAGGAGGAGCCTGTTGACGAGTTGACAGAGACGTGTCCGTTGCCTGCTAGTGGTGCCCTCCGATGCTCAAGACGCCCCTTCTCAAAACGACGGGACTCTATTTAAATATCCGCATTCCGCGCCACCTCTGCAGCTTCTCCTCCGGCCACGACGTTGGTGAGCTTCTTTGCGTGCGCGACCTGGCACTTCACCTCCTTCTCTAGGAAGTGGATGTAGCCCCCAAGAATTGTGACGTAGAAGCCCGATGGCGGGCCTTTCGCCGACTCCACCTCCCGCATTCGGGCCTTGGTGGCGGCACGGGTTATGACCCTGTAGCCTGACGGCGGGGTCGTGGCAAAGACGGACGACGATGGAGTGGCGGCCTTGGCGGCAGTCGGGGTGGTGGCGGCTACGGTAGCCACCGGCAGGAGCTGCCTTCGGGTAGCGGTGGTGGAGCGTGTAGTTGGTGGCGTGCGCACACCCACCAGGGATGCCACGTGCACTACACGCTTCAGAGGACTACCGCACCGATGCGGTGAAGCCTCCCAGCTGGAGCCGTCCTCTGGCGGAGTGGCTGGATGACGACAGACGGCCAGTGCCATTGATGATTGGGGGAGAAGCAAACTAGACAAGCTATGGGGAGGGGATATGAAGGCAATGTGGATTCGCCGGCAATGAGGGTTTGTATAGCAGGCCAACAAGCATTGGGGATTTCACCGAGCATGGCGGGAAGCTAGAGCCTTAGGATGGTTTTGCTTGCGGGAACCTGCATGGTTCTGAGCGGGAACGGGATCATCAAGCGGGCGCGTGGCCAAAACCTAGAAGCGGTGCTAAAGCGTGCATTGGAATACTCAGGCGGCAACGCGGTGACAAGACGTGAGAGAGGAGGACTGACTGAGGGGAGGCACAAGGTCAAAATAATAAAAGGACTGCGATATTAATACAGGCAAATGGCACTTCCCAACGTAGCGTCTGTAATGATTTCATCCATCGCTGACAATTATTTGGCAGCAACCGACTGCCACAACACACATAGCTTGTCAGTTGGAATCGTCTGTGTTATTTCTGGTGCTAACACACGATTCTCATTAATCACCTGTTAGCTGTATATCGCACACATCATGTTATGCCGAGTCATTTGTGTTCTGCTATATTAGTGCACATAGTTTATCTGAGTGAACTGTATGTCGTACTTCGCACACGTATGTAGTTTTGGTAACCGTTTCTCTTATCTTCTCTAATCACAAGCGGTTCATAAGAACAAACTGTCTACCATAGATCACACACACAACTACTTTCTGTTACGATCATATCGTAGTCATTTTATCTTCTTGTTACGATGATTTTCTACTTCACTCTGAAATTGTTTGAACTCTTCGAACATTTCAGACTTGTGTTTCATTAAGTAAAGATCCCAATATCTACTCAAGTCATCCGTGAAGGTAAGAAAATAACAATATCCACTGTGCGCTTCAACACTCATTGGACCGCATACATCATCGTATATTATTTCCAATAAGTCACTTGCCAGCTCCATCATACTGGAAAATGGGGTCTTAGTCATATAGCCCATGAGGCATGGTCTACATGTCTCAAGCGATTCGAAATAGCATGAGTCCAAAGATCCATCGGCATGGAGTTTCTTCATGCGCTTTACGTCAATATGACCTTTAGCGGCAGTGCCACAAGTATGTGGTACTATCATTATTAACTTTGCATCTTTTGGCATCAATATTATGAACATGTGTAGCACTATGATCGAGATTCAATAAACCATTCACATTGGGTGCCTGACCATAGAAGGTATTATTCATGTAAATAGTACTACCATTATTCTCTTACTTAAATGAATAATCGTGTTGCAATAAACACGATCTAATCATCCTCATGCTCAACACAGACACCAAATAATATTTATTAAGGTTCAACACTAATCTCGAAGGTAGAGGGAGCGTGCGATGGTGATCACATCAATGTTGGAAACACTTACAACACACATCATCACCTCACCCTTAGCTAGTCTCCGTTTATTTCGCAACTTTTGTTTCGAGTTACCAATATCAACAAATGAACCAGTATCTAATACCCAGTCGCTACAACGAGTACTAGTAAGGTACACATCAATAATATGTATATCAAATATACTTTTGTTGACGTTGTCAGCCTTCTTATTTGCAAAGTACTTGGGGGCAGTTTTGCTTCCAGTGATCTTTCCCCTTACAATAGAAGCACTTAGTCTCGGGTTTGGGTCCAACCTTGGGTTTCTTCACTGGAGCGGCAACTGGTTTGCCATTCTTGATGTTTCCCTTATTGCCCTTTCCCTTATTGAAACTAGTAATCTTGTTAACCATCAGCACTTGATGCTCCCCTTTTTATTTCTAACTCCACGGCCTTAAGCATCTCGAATAGCTCAGGTATCATATTGTACACCCCCTGCATGTTATAGTTCATCACAAAGCTCTAGTAGCTTGGTGACAGTGACTGGAGAACTCTGTCAACCACTATCTTATCTGGAAGATTAACTCCCACTTGATTCAAGCGATTGTAGCACTCAGACATTCTGAGCGCATGCTTGCAGACTGAGCTGTTCTCCTCCATCTTGTAGGCAAAGAACTCGTTAGAGGTCTCATATCTCTCAACACGGGCATGAGCCTTAAATACCAATTTCACCTCTTGGAACATCTCATATGCTCCATGGTTTTCAAACGTCTTTGGAGCCCTGATTCTAAGACGTATAGCATGGAGCACTAAACTATCGAGTAGTCATCAGAACATGTCTACCAGATGTTCATAACATCCATAGATGATGCTAGAGGGTTGGCAGACCGAGTTGTGCATTAGGGACATAAGCCTTCTGTGCGGCAGTAAGGACAATCCTCCGATTGCGGACCCAATCCACACAATTTTTTACACTATCTTTCAACTTAGACTTTCTCTAGGAACGTATCAAAATACAAGGGAGCTACAACGCGAGCTATTGATCTACATCATAATTTGCAAAAACAACTTCAGACTATATTCATGATAATGAGTTCAATTAATCATATTAATAAAGAACTCCCACTCAAATCAACATCCCTGAGGTTGTCTAATTGTGACATGATCCAAATCCACCAACCCAAGTCCAATCACACGTGAGATGATGTGGTTTAAATGATGAACATTTGATCATATCTACTATATGACTCATGTTCGACCCTTCGGTCTCTGTGTTCTGAGGCCATGTATGTACATGCTAGGATCGTCAAGTTTAACCCAAGTATTCCGCATGTGTAAAACTGGCTTACACCCGTTGTATGCGAATGAAGAGTCTATCACACCCGATCATCATATGGTGCTTCGAAACGACGAACTTTCATAATGATGCATACTTGGGGAGAACACAACTTTATCTTTAAATTTAGTGAGGATCATCTTATAATGCTACCATCATCCTAAGAAAAATAAGATGCATAAAAGAATAAACATCACATGCAAATCATATAAGTGACATGATATGGCCATCATCATCTTGTGATTTTGATCTCTATCTCCAAAGCACCAGCATGATCTCCATCATCACCGGCAAGACACCATGATCTTCATCATCATGTCGTCATGTGGTTGTCAAGCCAACTATTGCTTCTACAACTATTGCTAACTCATAGCGATAAAGTAAAGCAAATGGCACAAAATAAATTAAAGACAACTCTATGGCTCATGTCGGTTGTCGTACTCATCGACATGCAAGTCGTGATAACTATTACAAAACATGATCATATCATACATCACATATATCAAACCACGTCTTGGCCATATCACATCACAACATGCCCTGCAAAAACAAGTTAGACGACTTCTAGTTTGTTGTTGCAAATTTTAGGTGGCTGCTATGGGCTAGCAAGAACCGTTCTTATCTACCCAAAGCCACAATGGTGATATTCAAGTTGCCTTTTAACCTTCTACAAGGAGCGCCTCTGTCGAACCCGATTAAACTAAAGTGGGAGACATAGACTCCCGCCAGCCACCTTTATGCAAACAAGTTGCATCTTACTCGGTGGAACCGGTCTCTTGTGCGAGGACAAGTAAGGTTGGTCCGAGCCGTTTCATCCCACAATAATGTCGAATCAAAATAAGACTAAGGAGGTAAGCAATCTGGACATCAACGCCCACAATCACTGTGTGTTCTACTCGTGCATATCATCGACGCATAGACCTAGCTCATGATGCCATTATTGGGGGACGTTGCATGGGAAACAAAAAATTTCCTACGCACACGCAAAATCTATCCATGAAGATGCATATCTACAATATGGGAAGTGTATCTACATCCCTTATAGATCGCTAAGCGGAGGCGTATATAACGCGGTTGATGTAGTCGTACTCTTCACAATCCAATCGCAATCCACTCTGATCCAGCGCCGAACGGACGACACCTCCATGTTCAGCACACGTATGGCTCGAGGAAGTCTTAGCCTCCTTGACCAATGAGCAAGGGCGGATTAGTGGATGGGTTCTCTACTAAAACGACGGCGTGGTGGTGATGGTGGTGTCGTAGTGCCGGTAGGGCTTCGCCAAGCGCCTCAGAAACGACATACGAGGAAGAAACGAGAGAGATGGGAGGAGGGCCACGGTTGTGGGAGGGTGTGCTGCCCCCTTGCGCCTCCCCACCTTTATATAGGCGTGGGAGGGGCTGGTGGCTTGCCCTCCAAGCCCCTAGGGTCGTTGGTCAAGGGGTAGGAAGGAAATCCCTCATTTCCTTCCCCAACGATCACTATCCCCCCTTTTTAGGGATCTTGATCTTATCCCTTCGGGATATGATCCTATTCCTTTTAAGGGGGGATCTTGCTACACCTATACTAGGGGTGTGGGTACTCTATCCACTGCCCACGTCCATGTGGGTCCCATGCAGGTGGGCCCAACTTCGGAACGTTCTAAAACCTTCCCGGTATAATACCGAAAAATCCCGAACATTTTTCGGAACCCTGAATATGACTTCCCACATATAAATCTTTACCTTTGGACCATTCCAAAGCTCCTCGTAACGTCCGGGATCTCATCCGGGACTCCGAACATCATTCGGTCACCAACATACATATCGCAATACTAGTATAGCATCACCGAATGTTAAGCGTGCGGACCCTACGGGTTTTAGAATCATGTAGACGTGACCGACACACCTCTCCGGTCAATAACCAATAGCGGGACCTCGAAGCCCATATTGGTTCCTACATATTCCGCTAAGATCTTTATCGGTCAAACCACGATGTCAAGGATTCAGTCAATCCCGTATGCAGTTCCCTTTGTCCAGCAGTTTGTTACATGCCCAAGATTCGCTCGTCGGTATCTCCATACCTAGTTCAATCTCGTTATCGACAAGTCTCTTTACTCGTTCCTTAATACAAGATCCCGTGACTAACTCCTTAGTGACATTTCTTGCAAACTTCTTGTGATGTTGTATTACCAAGAGGGATGAGAGATACCTCTCCATAATACGGAGTGACAAATCCCACTCTCGATCTACGCCAACCCAACAGACACCTTCGGAGATACCTGTAGAGCATCTTTATGATCACCTAGTTACGAAGTGAAGTTTGATACACACAAGGCATTCCTTCGGGTTAGGGAGTTGCATGATCTCATGGTCTCAAGAAGAGTTACTTGACATGAAGAAAGCAGTAGCAACAAATTAAGTGATACGATCAAAGGCTATGTTTACGGTTGGATCTTGTCCATCACATCATTCTCCTAATGATGTGACCCCGTTATCAAATGACAACTCATGTCTATGGTCAGGAAACCTTAACCATATTTAATCAACGAGCTAGTCTAGTAGAGACTCACTAGGGACAAGGTGTTGTCTATGTATCCACACATGTATCTGAGTTTCCGATCAATACAATTCTAGCATGGATAACAGACGTTTATCATGAACAGGGAAATATGATAATAACCAATTTATTACTGCCTCTAGGGAATATTTACAACACCCATCTAGGCATCGTGGCCTCCGCTGCGACGTCTGCCATGCCCAACGCCACCATGACGCCCATTGGCGGCCATGTGCTTCTCGAGTTTCTCCTCCTTTGCGGCCTTCGCTTTGTCATGGCAAGTTTGCTACGTAGCCAAGCTGATATTTTGGGCAAGCATGATGATCGGATCCTTCGGCACCTCCATATTCGATAGGTTCTCCTCTGGCTCCATGCGATGGCGGCAAAAGGAAGGAGAGGGCAGAGAAAAGGGTGGGAGTTGGGTGGAGAGGGATGGGGATAGAAGAAGGGAGTGAGGGATTTTGGCCCAGAAACAGTGTGGTTGCTACAAAAGCGCGGGCTCCACCTTCATGTTGGGTGGGCCAAGGGGTTAGAGTCCGACATTTCTCGTGTCCAAACTTTCGCAAAAAAACCCCACATTTGCCTTCGGTTTGCGAAAAAATATCGCAAGAAGGGAAGCATAGCGATTTGTACTACCGGGAAAGTGTTGCTAACCGCTAGGCAATAGAGTCAGCTTACGGGGTGGGGCGCAAGCAAGCGTAGCGAATAACATAGAGTTTCCCCTACCTACCAGTGCGCAGATAGATAGGGCGGGTGGGCACAGGTGGCGCTATGCACGTCTTCAGTTGACAAAAGCGAACAAGATAGTACTAGCGCCCGCGGAGAATTTTGTTTGTCCGCCTTCTAGAAGGCCTACTGACCCGGGTATGGGACCGACCGGGGATTCTTCCATCGAAGTGAGTACCGCCCTTGTGATTTGGGTTCAGTATGACACCGACCTTCTCTTTGGTTTATAATTGGGCTTGCCCGAGACATCATGGCCCGGACTGCATCGTGGGCCGATACAAATCCACGTTGGATGGCTTCCGGGGTGCAAAGTGCAGAGTCCGGACGAATGTGGATGGTTTAAGGATCGGTGTTGGAAATGTTATTAGAATCTTAAAGAATGATACTAATAGATGATCTATTCTCCTCACCTAGGTCGGAGAAATGCTTGCTAACCTAATAGTCGGTTAATAATATAGTTAATAACCAGATATTTAGATTTGTCATATCATCTATAGCCAACCTAATAGTAGCTATATATAATAGCACTATTATCTTAACACATGGCTCATATTAACCTCTCACAATGTTTTTCAAAGTAGGTGTTGCAGCTGACTGTTAATCCATAATCCATTTTTCTCTCTGTTCTCTTCTTTTTCATCCAACTCAACAAAAATATAATATTTTAATCTGTATGTTTACTGAATGTGACATATTAAACTCACTCCAATCCTAGTAGATGAGCTATTTCTATGACCTAGGTGCAACCTTTTAGTTGCGTAGAACATTAGAAGTCAATGAGCGAGGGCACACTATTAAGATATATTTGGGTTACATGTATTTGGTAGTTCAGGATTTGTAATTTGTCTCCTACCTTATCTCTAGGAGTGGCTTCTTGCCCTCCAAGTCTATACTCCTATATATAATCATCCGTGAGGCACAATGCAACATCCATCGCATTACGCCAATCCCTCTCTATTCCCTTCTAACATGGTATCAGCCTAACCGATCCCAACGCTAGCCGTCGCCTGCTGCTTCCGCCCCGCGCTGCCCTCGGGGTGGTCGGCCTCCATGATCGTTTTTGGGGGGCACACCGCCCTTACCTAAGGTTTGTCCACCAGTCTTGTTCACCGGCTGCACTAGAGAGTGTTTTTCCCGATACCTTGATCCTAGTTTTCTCGCTCTTGTCGTCACTTTGATCGACATTTTTCTCTTTGTTTTTTTGTTCTAAGACCGGTTTGCATCGCCCGCCACTGCCGTTGACCCCGCGCCTCAACTCCGACTTCGGCACGACCACCCGACCTCTACTCCGACCAGGCGACCTCATGCGATGCAGCCGCCTGTCAGGATCGTCGTCTACGCATCATCTTGCCTGTCGCTCTAAACTGGCCGTCGCTACCTTGCTTCGAATGGGACATCCGCATCACCTACCGTCTCCGCCACCGCCGTCGGCTGCCTCGGGCTTTCCGCCTCCCTCGCCGGTTGCCTTGGGCTTGTCGGTTGCCGTCTGCCTCGGGCTTGTCGCCCCCCTCGCCGAATGCCTTGGGCTTGCTGCCCCCTCGCCGGTTGCGACAGGTCTGCCGGTTGCCGGCTACCTCGGGATCACCGGCCACATGTTGGCCTCCGCCAGCACGTCGTTTCCCACCGGTCGTCGCTGCCTTGGTCTGCTCGCCCATCCCGCTTCATGGTCCATGACGTTGTCATCATCGCCGAGCAGTGCCCCCCCGACCTCGTGTGCGATCAGATTGATCACCCGCCCGTCACGATCCGCTCCATCCACGCACATGCGACTGACCTGATTAGTCAGTTGCACGCGCCTCCGCGGGTCCCATGAAATCCGTCCCTGAGTACAGCGTGTTGCTACTTGTGAGCTGCGTTGGGACTTTACCTAAAGAGGAGAGGATATGCAGTACAGTGAAGATAAGTATTTACCTTAGTGAGAACCAAGGTTGTCGAACCAATAGGAGAACCAAGCAAATTCCTTTCAACAACACCTACACACACAAAACCAAACACTCGCACCCAACGCGGGCAAGAGGGTTGTCGAGCCCCTTGAACTTGTTACTTGTAAGGATCAAATCTTTGATAGAATAGATATTGCAAATAATAAAAGTAAAAAAACAAATAATAAAAGGCAAGGAGGCAACGTAAGAGTTTTTCTATTTATTTTTAGGTAGACCCGGGGGTCATAGTGTTCGCTAGAGTTTTTTCTCTTGAAAATAGCATACGGTGGGTAGAGAAATTATTGTTAGGTAATCGATAGAATTGTGCATAGTTATGACATGTTATTCATCACAATGCTTATGTATTAGGCATCACGTCCATAAACAAGTAGACCGAAACAATTCTGCATCTACTACTATCACTCCAATTCGAGAGCACTTCCGTGCTTGCCTCTCCAGGTATTAAGTTTATGACAAACAGAGTAGTTTTTGGAGCAAGGTGACATGATGTAGAAAAAATAAGACAAGCAATATGTTCAGATCTCTTCATTTTATCCTTAATGGCAACAATACAAATACGTGTCTTGTCCCCTTCTATCACGAGGATGTAGAGCACCGCAAGATTGAACCCACTACAACACACCACTCCCATTGCAGATAAATCAACCTAGTTGGCCAAACCAAACCAATAGATCGGAGAGAAATAAGAGTCTATAATAACCATGCATAATATAATTTATAGGAGACTCGGTTACTTTCAATGAATAATCTGAGCATAAACGCATAATTCATCGGATCCCAAAACACACCGCAAAAGAACATTACATCAGATAGATCACCGTAGAAATAGCGGTGAATTTTGTTTTGAAGATCAAAGAGAGAGAAGAATCCATCTAGGTACTAACTATGGAACTGTAGGTCTATGATGGACTACTCACGCATCATCATGGAGGCAGCAAGGTTGATATATATGGCCTCCATGGTCGACTCCCCCTCCGGTAGAGTACCAAAAAAGGTGTCTAGATGGCCTCCCATCGGAACAGTGGCTTGCGGCAACAGAAACAGTGTTTCGGTGGCTCTCTGTTGGTTTCTCAATTTTAGAGAATTTACGGAGGTGGAATTATGTCAGACGGAGCCACGAGGGGCACACAAGGCATCAGGGCGTGCCTACCCCCTAGATGCACCCCGTTGCTTTGCCGTCTCCTTGTCTGGCTTCTGGACTCCTCCCGAAGCTCCCTGGGTGTTTTTTATCCAGAAAAAATCATCCAAAATTTTCGTTGTGTTTGGACTTCGTTTGGTATAGATTTCCTAAAAAACAAAAACATGCAAAAAAACAGCAACTGACACTTGGCACTGGGTTGATAGGTTAGTTTTTAAAAATGATATAAAATAGCATATAATTGCATATAAAGTATACTAGATTGATAATATAATAGCATGGAACAATTAAAAATTATAGATACATTGGAGACGTATCACACGCCCCTCCACCGATCGAACAAAGGGTTGTCATTGCGTCGCCCCATCGAGACGCAACGCCGCCACACCGTGGTTCTCCCAGTGGCTGCACCGATTCGAGCATTGGTGCTTCGTCGCCCTTCGGGCCATAGTGTCGTGACACGTAGTCCGTGCCGCCACATGACGCCGTCCTCGTGGCTGCACCGACCTAAACTCCGCCGCCCCTTTGGGACGTACCATCACGGCACACAGTCCTTGCCGCTGCCCTCGAAATCTTTCCGTCGTCGCCTAGACCCTCTTGCTTCCACTACGTAGCCCCTTCGGGCCATAGCACCATATATGGCCCGCGGTCCACTACGTCATTCTCGTGCGTCGAATTCTTGTGAGATACGCCATGCCGTCTCCCTTGGCACAAGAACGCCACCGTCTGTGCTGGTCTTTGTCACGCTGACGGGTTTTTCTTCACGTACTTCGAGCATCGTCGCCGCGCTCCTAACCTTTTCGCGGTCGCCGCTCTGCTTCGGCGCCACTACCGCTCGCTCACCCGACCCACACTGTCCGTCTACCTCCTTCGTCTTCGTCCAGCACCAGCTCACCGCCAGCGTCGCTTTCATATACCTCGACCACTTCTTCTACTCCAACCACCGCGAGCAACATCGTCCCCACGCCGATTTGCACCGCAACCGTCGTCGAGTCCTTCTCTATTAGCCTCCTCGACATGATGTACAAACTCATGCAGGTCCTCGTCTACACATGCCCGGTGCTGGCAACACCGACGCGTGGCTTCGTCTCAGATGTGTTCCCAGGCATGGCAAATCTGGCGTGTCGCATCTCAACATCACCGTTGTCCGTCTATGCATGTCGGTGCTAGCAACACCGATGTGTGCCTTCGTCCACGGGCTTGGCAAACCCGGTGCGACGTGTCGTCAACAACATCTTCTTCCCGGCGCACCACTACTTCGACACCATTACGCCCATGACTAACTCGTCGCCACCTTGCGCCTTCTACTCCACGACGACTTCCTCGACACCGGCCTCCCCGACTCGACATCAACTACGACGTACTTTGCACGGCTACCTCGAGCATGACTACAACGACCATGCTCTCGGCTACCTCAATAACGGCAGAAAGGGCTATCACCTCGTTTGAGCAACTCATCGGCTTTCTCTATAGTCCATGCTTCCGTGACGTGACACCGTTCCCCATGTTCCCGTTGCGACTGCGCGGGGAGGTCAGCCCCTCGACTGTTATGTTCTTCAGTCTGATCGTCCGCGACGCTTCTGTTGTTCGCAACGCTACCGCTACGACCGCAGGGGGATTTTAGAGATATATTTGGGTTACATGTATTTGATAGTTTATGATTTTTAATCCATCTCCCATTTTATCTTTGAAAGGCTTCTTGTCTTCCAAGTATATATTCCTTATATACTCGTCCGTGAGATTCAATACAGCATCCATCACATTACATCAACCCCTCCCTCCCTTCTAGTACACACGAAACAAAGCGTCATTCCGTATCAAATTAGTCAAACATATCTATTGAGAAAACTATTAGTCAAAGACAATGCCTTGGAAGTCTAACCGGATCTGTGACAGCGACCTCTTTTGACAAACTCGTGGCCAACTTTTTCGACCGCGAAAGCCACATAAATCGTATCCAGAGCAATAATACTAGCCAGGTGTGCCAACTGCTACGTTCACGAGTATCAAGCAATGCAGCTCAAAAACAAGAAGAGTATCAAGGAATGCATTCTCTTATAAGCAGGTTAAGGGAATCTTAATAATAAGCAGATAGCGCGTTATATAAGTTGCAGATCCGATCGTGCTTATCTGGTCTAGTAACTCACTCAATCACGATCATCAGCTCGCTGCACATACACGTGGATTCGCATTATTGTCCTTTAATAGGAGATCAAATCAGAGTATCTAGAAATTAAATCGTTGTATATTGCAACTGCCGTGTGCGTGTTACTGACAGCCAGACACTTACTAACAAGAGATAGATAATTGTGTAGGCGTAAATCCTAAAGCTTCTCTCGTTCGTGTACTATGGCTGGTTGTAATGGAAATGTCAGATTAGTCATAATAGGGAGTAACATATGTTACTAGTTAAAGTTACTATCTTCACATTGGGTAGTAACATTGAATAGTAACATTGAGCCTTTCATTTATTAGTTTATAGATTCATCTTGTCTTTGTATGCGGTATGTTACTTATAGGGATAGTAACATGCTAAGTTATTCAATTTCTCTTTCTTCTCATTAATTAGTTATCGCATCATATTTTTATTTAGGTGACATCTATATTACTACCTATGTTATTTTCATTGTAAATAGTCTCGTAGGTAGTACTCCCTCCGATTCTATTTAGTCCGTGTGTAAGTTTTTCTCATTTTTTTCCTTATAGTCTGCATGCTAGCATTTTGGCCCTGATTCTTTCCAAACTGCCCCTGCTTTTGGGGTGTGCATGCGAATGCTTAACTCATTGCAAGAAAGAGGAAGGGCATACACTGGTCGAGCGTCCTGGACAGCGTGCATGCGGGGGCATGGGTAACGAGGGGTATGGAGGGTAGCCAATCAACTCATCTGTAGTTACAACCGTGCAATAATTACTGCCATGTAGACCAAGCGAGATCACATGCCGGACCATGGGTAAAAAAGTCCAGATTCTTGCTCCCGTAGGTCTCCTTGGTATCTGTGCTTGCTATTAGACGCAAACAAAATAGAATCGGAGGGAGTATCATGGCAATTTTAATGAGATGACATATAATTAAATGAAGAAAGAAATGGTTGAGTATCATATGATGATACTGTATCATATTAAATAATGTATTACTATGTGTCATGCATGATAATAAATAAACTATGTTATGATACTATGCATTAGTGAGGTAATATCATATACGGTATCATATGCATGATAGTAGTATACCTCCCCGCTACGACCAGCCTAACAAGTGGTTTTAAAGCCACTGCATATTTGGTCGACTAATGTTTATCTGACGATTAATATCATTGTGTTTTGACCAATGAAATGCATACCCAATACCACACGGAAAAAACAATAGTTCGTCTGTCGACTGATGAAATATAAAAGCATCTCTAGTGGCTTGTCTAAATTTGATAGTGTATATCTTCGTATAGACAATGGTATAAAAAAATTTATTTTAGACAACCTCGGTTTTCTAACGGATTGTCTAAATTTGACAGTCTATATTTTCAACGGCCCACTTGCAGCCACAGCTCCAGCCGCCGCCGTTCGCGCATGCAGCCACAACCACCGGTTTAGACGTCCTCGCTCAATTGTCCAAATGTGGACGATGGATAGCTAATTCGATGGTTGTCTAAAATTTAGACTATGTGATAGACCAGTCGCTGGAGACGTTTTTTTGACCTGCGGTTGTCTATATTTGGCTTAGACTATGGGATAGACTAGCCACTAGAGATGCTCTAAGAGTGTTCGCTTACATCCTGCGTCGTCCCGGTTAGGGCGACTCGGGCGGCACCCAAACCCTAGCCGTCGGGGGGCGCGCATTCAATCCCCCCTTCCCTCTGTCACCGTCGGGGGACGTTGTCGAGCTATGCCCGGGGGCCGACGGCGACGACGGGGGACTCCCTCTCTTCCGCATCGCAGGGATGGTGCGGGGTCCCTACACACGTGAAGGCGTGACCGATCTAGCGGAGCGGAGGCGATGGCTGCGGCGACGACGTCGGTGCCAGCCTTGCCTTGGACGAAGACGACTGTAGGTGCGTCGGGTAGTCCGGTTACGGACGACGGCAAATGGCTATGCCACGACGGCACGCAGTCTGGCTTCAGATCGGCGGCGGCGTGGAGGGCCTGGTGGACTGCTCAGCGACACTTCTGGTCAGATCTATTTTGGTCGGTGCAGCCGGCGTTGGTGGTCATCTCCTTCGTCGGAGGTGGTGGGCCTGAGGTTGGATGATCGGATCTCGAGATCCATCATCTAGTTCCGATTGCGAGTCGGGGAGACATAGTTACCGGTGAAAACCGAGCCGACGACAGACGATGGTGACGTTCTGCGCCGCTACATTGATGAAGACATCGTTGTGTAATTATTGTCGACCCACTCATGCTGCTTCAGGGAAACCCTAGGATCTGGTTTTCCAGATCAAACGACGACGATATTATGGTGTTGTTTTTCTCTTGGGAGCATCGTTTGGGGAGCAACGCTGGAAGACAAAGGCAAGAGGCAGAGCGGCTTCGTCTTGAACGGAGCTTCGGTGAAGACGTCAAGTCATGCCTGGCCGAGAGGTGCTACGTTGTGTTATGATTGTTCGGCAGGTGCTACGCACGACAGATCTTTCAGAGTCTCAGCATCGGGGTGGACGAACGCATGGCGGTGGCATTGTTCGATGCCGTGGTGGCGCCGACGAATGGTCAGACTGGTAAGGATGATGCGAATATCTCTCCTGAAGATGGGATAGTGGTTCGATGATGATGGCGGCTTCGAAAACGTTGCACTTGATGTTCGCTTTAGGTTTGATGCACGTGTGGTTGATTTCGATACGTTATATGGATGGATCGACGACGACATCGACTTTAGATATAGAGAGTAGGAACACTTTATATTATCGAGTTTGTAGATGTGAGTGATGATTTCAAATAGTTTAATGTATATTATTGTCAGACATTTGTTAAATAATTAATAAACGATGGCCATATACATCAATTGATGCAAATTCCGAAGGTCTTAACCTCCATTTCTCCCCAAAATAATCTATCGACTGGTTGTTTTCTTAAACTGCCTCTGGGTCGTCATGAACTCATGATCTGTTCCTAGCTTTATCACAGCCTCAGCGCGAACATGTTACGTAGCCAGTTAGAGACCGAGTGCAGCACGGTACCGCGACATCAATCCATCTATCTACTGATCTACAGGCCAACATCGTCGTAGCCGGTCAACAGGTCACCGGTCCGAGCAGTAGACTTTGCAGCTCTCGATTGGCGTCCGACGAAGTCTACGTCCGTGCTGAGCAGTCTCGCAGGTATATAGGTCAAATACGTTACCCAGGGCCCCTCCGCGATGACAATAATGCAGCGTGCGTTTCTACTAGCAACTTGGTTCGAAATTACGCATGCGGCTAGGCAGCTAGTTTTGTTTTTCCCCAAAGAGTACACACCATTAAACTCAGCCTCTACCGTTACGCTGTACACGTCATTTTAGTTAAAGACTACGAATATATTTGTGCATTGCAACGAAAGGAAAATTATATATACAAAGTAAGAATTATACGTGCAAAAAGAAACAGGAAATTTAAGATTTAAGTAAATGATGGCCGTGTCTAATTGAACATCAATTGTGGAGGTGCCCTGAGTTCAGGTGGGCTTGTCTTTGCTTGTTTTCCATGTGTATCATCATGTCCCACAATCCAGGACTAATGTCTTTGATGGTACGACGTCCTCTTTTGATATTTATGGCACCCCTATATAATCTTTGAGAGTTCTTCCCTCCATCCCATAATATAAGATGTTTTTTAACATTAGTATAGTGACAAAAACATCTTATATTATGAGACGAAGGGAATAATTTCTTCTGGATCTTTAGACCGTAATTTCTTTTGGGTTGTGATTTAGTTTGTTTTAGCCATGCATGTTTCCACCTTTATCAAGTCTTTCTCTTTGTATCTCTGTTTCCTAGATTATGAGAAGCCTTGCTGATATTTCAGGTGATTTGCAAACGTATACAAATTGATGTGATTAAATGTAAACAATTGAGTTGGTATTATTAATTGGCTAATGGACTCTTTCTTGTAAGACAATTCTACGTTTTCAGTCGTTGGAGCCTTCTTTTTAGTAGGAAAGATCCTGAGCTTGAATCCCACACGAGTAGCATTTTTCTTTTTCCCGGGCCCAATCAAATGAAAAAATAAATGATGCGAAGCAGGCCCATAGGGGAGCTCTTATTTGTCGCGCGAGCACTCGCATAGGGCGAGCTCGGTTGGGTGAACCCGGCTCTACACGAAATGAACACATGACCTTCAGTTCTTGTGTGCGCATAGCTAGCCACTTGACTTGATGACTATTTCATGAATACAAAGCAACAAGAAATGTTAAAGGACTGAACAACAGTGGCAGATCCAAATGAATTTTTTTAATTTTCAAACACAAACATTTTTCTAAATCACGAAAACTTTTGTAATTTGGAAGACTTAAAAAAAATGAAAACAGAACATTTTTTTTGAACACCCTTTTTAAGCTTGAAAATTCGAATATTTTTTGTATATGGACCTTATTTTGAAAGTGTATTTTTTTACTCCCAAATAAATCAAAACGCAAACAATTTTTGGAAAATACGATCAGTTTTTAATATGTCATTATCCAATGGGAATATTTTTGAAGCCCCCAAAATAATTCAAAGTCTATACTTTATGAATATGTATTTTTTTACAAAACATTTTTTGGATCTCCTAGACAAAATTCAAAAATACAAACTCTTATGAATATGCTAAAAATAATTAAAAGGCTACATTTTTCAATTTCGTGTTTTTTTGAAACATGAATAGTTTTTGGGAAACGTGGATTTTACTAGAATTATAAACATTTAAAAAAACATGAACAAATGGGAAAAAATTAATAGAAAAGCGAAAATAAGAAGACCGGTTTAGGAAATTTCTAGAAGGTTCCAAAAATCCACAAAACCGATCGAGAACCATCTAGAAGGTTCCCAAAATGGAACTGAAAGTTGTATGCATGTACACGTGGCCGGCCCAGAAATGGCTCGCTCGGTCACTCTTATGTGTGATAGGCCGACTTTTTGACGCAGCAGCAGGCGTCCAATAGGTTTCCGGGTCCCTTGACCCATGTACTCGCTCGGTCTCGGTCGCTCGTATATGTGCGAAATCATTAGTTAGCTAGTACACCTTCTAACAATTACTTTCATCCTTCAGGTTGCGAAAAGCGGTACACTGCATGTGCCACTTGTCACGACCTGAGAGTTTTTCCTTTTTTCGTAAATTCGTATTTTTGAAACGTTTTATCTCCTAAACCGTGCGTCCAAATCTCGAACCGTTTTCATTGTTGGCTTTCTCACGCCGAGATCTACAAAACTAGATCCCATGTTGATAGGTTTTCACGAACTTTTTTTTCATGAAAAAACCGGACGAAAAAACCATGCCTCACACGATAGAAAGAAAAACAGAAAACACGTTTTTTTCCTTCTGAGAGGAACGGGCCGTGCCTCTCGCGATAAAAAAATGAGCAGAAAATGCGCTTTTTCCCTTTTGGGAGCCGTGCCTCTCACGGAAGCAAAACCGTGCCTCTCGCGGAAGAAAAACCGTGCCTCTCGCGAAAAAAAAGAGAGTGAAAAATGCGTTTTTTCCCTTTCGGAAGAGGTACGACCGTGTCTCTCGCGATAGCAAAACCGTGCCTTTTGCGGAAGCAAAACCGTACCTTTCGTGAGAAAAAAAAGAGAACAAAAAACTCTTTTTTTCCTTTCCGAGAGGCACGGCCGTGCCTCTCGCCAAGACAAAACCGTGCCTTTCGCGAAAGCAAAATCGTTCCTCTCGCAAAAAAATACACGTTTTTTCACATAAAAATGAAAACATGTTTTTTTTCGTTTTTTCGAAAAAAAATCGTCCAAAAGCTACGAAAGAACGGTGAAAAACCATAACACCAAAACAATCCGAAAAAAACCAATCCGAAAAGGAAGAAACACGTGCGAAAAAAATAAAAAAATAAAATCCGAAGAGAACGCTCAGGGCGCGACACGTGGCGGCAACTGAAAATGCGCCAAGTAGCGGCGCGTGAGAGCGATTGCTGGAACGCTTGTGAAAAAACGCTCGCTAACTAGTTGCTCCCGTATGTGTGATACTTCGACTTTGACATCCAATAAGTTTCCGGGTGCCTTGGCCCATGTAGGGAAATGACTCCTTGCAGCCCAGTCAAAGAAAAAAATAATGCGGAGGAGGTCCTTGACTGCACAGTTTAGAGGCCCAGCTAAATACTGGAGTAATTATGCATGAACGGATAAAAAAAATAGGAAAGAGTCAAACGGACGAAAAATCAAACTCACGTCATGTATTTTTATCTAATAATAAAGCACGAATAATTTCTGTCCATACGTCAATTAATTACCTTTAAAGTTATAAAAATATTACCCACCAATGCTATTGGCAAGTGAAAAAAAAAACGTTTGGTTTTTTATCTTAAGTCCGCGACCACCGTAAGTCAATAAGAGGATAACCTCATCTATTGACAACGCACGCAGTGTGGTTGTTCGTCCCTTGGCCTACCATGCGGGAGGTTGTGGGTTCGAACCTCCAACTCCTTATTTTTCAAAAGGCCGATTACTTTTTCAAATATTCATAACTTTCAAATTCTAACTCTAAATCTAACATGTTATATATAAAAATTTATCAGAAAAATACGTAGAATCTAAATACGCTATTATCTTGTAGCTTTTCAAAGGTTGTAAGAAAGAGAAAATATCCAAGGAAGATAATAGTAGGGAACTACACTAGGTGATTGAAGGTTACAAGGGCATCTAATGAGCAGGAAAAAACAATAGATCGGTTGAGGCAAAGATTTAGTGCTGAATTAGAAAAGAGGTCTATTAGAAGTAGCGAAAGCATCAACATGATGCAAATGGAACTTTTGATAAGAAAAAAACTGAGAAAGAAATCCAGTCCTGTAATCTTGAAATAGAGTCTTTTCAACAACAAAACATAGAGATTTTAAATCGTGTACAAAACATTAGCAATTGATTAATTTTATCAAGTTCACGCTGTAGTGGTCAACTTGCAGATGCTATCATTACTTGAAGATATCTTCCACTGTATTCATGCTATGTGATTTACACTCCTCTGAATGGACTTGTGCCATTTCCATATGAATCACACATAAATGTCACCTTCAAGGCACCCTTTGCCCCTTTCTCAGCAAGTTGATGGTGGCAGGTCAGGTCCATGGCTATGAAATATCGCAGTCAAGTCTGCACTAGAATCTGAGGTGTGTCTGACACGAGTGGTGGCACGAATGTGTTCCTAGGAGCATGTGTGAATGCATCTCCGGCGTCATCGTGTGTGTGACGTTCGTGCTAGATGTGGTATGTGTGTCCGGCATGCTAGAATTGGTGTGTGTGCTTATTTGGCTGTCTGTTCTTTACTGCACCAGCCATGGAACTTATGCATCAACAACAATGTGCATCAGGAAGGAAGCATCCTGGTTTTTTTTTCCGTCAGCGTGCTCCGTTGCGCATCTATAATTGTGTGGTTGTATAGTAGGAAATGAAGGACGCGCTGCGGGCTGTAACTTCAACATGTGGTCTGTCCATCTTGGTGTCATTTGTGAACTGAATTGGTTTTCTTGAGGTAAAAGAAGTACAGTACATAGTAGATATAGATATAAAACCTAGGAAGTAACATAAGAGAGTTTTTAGATCCATAGCTTCAGTTCAGTGTATCGAGCATATATTACAGACTGAGTTGAATCCCACAAAGCATAAAAAATGTTGATAGAATTCGTCAAAGAGAAAATTTCTTGATAAAATATGTTTTGATGCAATCTTAAAAAGCATATATATTTTAAGAGAAAAAATAGCACATTTTTGTTGCTGCAAGTGTTACTCTCCATTGATCCTAAAAAATAGTATTAATCTCGATCGGTTTGCTTGTTGCGGCAATTGTTATTTTGGGTTGGCTATTTTTTTCGCATTCTACTTTTAAATTTCAGAATGAATTAATAATAATCTAAAGTTAATGTTGAACTAATAATAATCAGTTTATGTTGTTCACTCAGATTAATTTACTCAGAATAATACCCCAAGTCCTATCAAATGTCCAATTTTTTTCATCAACTAATGTTGTCACATAACATAGCTTCTTGACGCGTCCGATTTTATCCCGTTGCAACGCACGAGCATTTGTGCTAGTAGACTATAATAGACCTTTTCCACGCAAAGAAAAATCTTTCCTGAAGCTAGTCACCTCTAAGTCAAACGGAATAAGTTTCTCTATGGTAGAATCTGATGGTGGCAGGTCAGGTCCATGGCTATGAAAAATCGCAGTCAAGTCTGCACTAGAATCTGAGGTGTGTCTGACACGAGTGGTGGCATGAATGTGTTCCTAGGGGCATGTGTGCATGCATCTCCGGCGTCGTCGTGTGTGTGACGTTCGTGCTAGATGTGGTATGTGTGTCCGGCATGCTGGAATTGGTGTGTGTGCTTATTTGGTTGTCTGTTCTCTACTGCACCAGCCATGGAACTTATGCATCAACAACAATGTGCATCAGGAAGGGAGCATCCTGGGTTTTTTTCCGTCAGCGTGCTCCGTTGCGCATCTATAATTGTGTGGTTGTATAGTAGGAAATGAAGGACGCGCTGCGGGCTGTAACTTCAACATGTGGTCTGTCCATCTTGGTGTCATTTGTGAACTGAATTTGTTTTCTTGAGGTAAAAGAAGTACAGTACATAGTAGATATAGATGTAAAACCTAGGAAGTAACATAAGAGAGTTTTTAGATCCATAACTTCAGTTCAGTGTATCGAGCATATATTACAGACTGAGTTGAATCCCACGAAGCATAAAAAATGTTGATAGAATTCGTCAAAGAGAAAATTTCTTGATAAAATATGTTTTGATGCAATCTTAAAAAGCATATATATTTTAAAAGAAAAAATAGCACATTTTTGGTGCTGCAAGTGTTACTCTCCATTGATCCTAAAAAATAGTATTAATCTCGATCGGTTTGCTTGTTGAGGCAATTGTTATTTTGGGTTGGCTATTTTTTTCACATTCTACTTTTAAATTTCAGAATGAATTAATAATAATCTAAAGTTAATGTTGAACTAATAATAATCTAAAGTTTATGTTGTTCACTCAGGTTAATTTACTCAGAATAATACCCCACGTCCTATCAAATGTCCAATTTTTTTTCATCAACTACTGTTGTCACATAACATAGCTTCTTGACGCGTCCGATTTTATCCTGTTGCAACGCACGAGCATTTGTGCTAGTAGACTATAATAGACCTTTCCCACGTAAAGAAAAATCTTTCCTGAAGCTAGTCACCTCTAAGTCAAACGGAATAAGTTTCTCTATGGTAGAGACTGCAAGTCCTGGATGAAACTGCTCCAAAAATAAAATTGGTGAAGTGAGCTGATTTTGATGGAGATGAGCCTACACTTACCAATCACAATCATGCTTCCACACAAAACATGATGGTTCTAAAAAAACAATCCACACTTACCAGATTTTATGATGGTTCCCAAAAAATAATCCACGCCTACCAATCAGCATGTCTAGAAAATTACCAATTTTCAACTAAAACAAATATTTGTATCGTTTTAATTTACTTTTCATCATATGTAATCCAAAGGCCTTAAAATCAAGTCATACAAAAACTTCTCTACCTAATAGTAAAGGAGCTATTGCTTCTGTCCGTTCACCATCATACTATTTTGTAGAAAAGACCTTACTACTTTATATAATTAACCCACAGGAGCCGGCCTGCTCGCATCTTTTTCTTTGTATCATGTTGGCTGAACTCGGCTATCTAAGCAGCCTTTTTTTTCTTTTCTTGACGATTGCAGAGTAGCAAAGTAAAAAAAGAGGCTCTAGGATATTTATGCAGCATTGTTTTATTTTCTTGACGATTGCAGAGCAGCAAAGCAAAAATAGGCTCGTGTGGGATTCAAACTCACAAGCTCCACTTATGGGGAGAAGGCAACAACCAACTGAGATATTAGGCTATTGTGCAAAATTTCAAGTTCTTTCCCAAATAGTCCCCACCTCGCTTCGTTGCATCAAACTTTTTATATACGTTTGTAATTTCTAAAATATCAGCAAGTCATCAAAAGAACCAAGATTTAAAGGAAAAGAACGAATTAGCTTCACAAATCGTGGCTCGATAAAGAAGGAGAGACATGCATGCTGGTGTTGGTTCAAATAAAATGGATTGTGGGCGAATTAACTCGAAGAAGCTTTTTCACACTACAATTAGATGGGATGGGCGAGGGATATGCATGCATGCCACTATGATTATAATGCAATGATTCGTCGACATATGTGCTAGTAGAATATAATAAATCTCTACTTCTAAAGTCCCAGTTTGCAGGATTGTATTGATGGTTATTTTCCATTCCCCACTTTCATCTGGTTTTCTTCGTTCCTCCTTTCATTATAATTTATTTCGTCTGGGTTTTTACGCATCATCTTCCACCACCCTCTTTCGCGGGTTTTTTTGTTTTATCACCCACAAGATGGAAAAATAATCTGAACGGATCCCAAATTTCCATGCGATCATAAGTTATTTAGTAACGTCCTTATATGAAAGAATCAATCACGGTCAGTCTTTAATGAATCTTCAACAATCAAATCTAAATTAACTAACCTTATAATAAGTTGCTAATCATCTTAATTAATATCTCCATACATCATTAAAATTAAATTAATTAACATTACCATATGTTGCTCAATCACAATAATGTCGCATGACACATCGTACCAAATTTCTATTTGGGAGCTTTCGTTCAACATTTTTTTGTCTCACCTACCCCCTTCACCTTGATTTTTTTTGTCTTTTTTGTGTCACCACCACGAGAGCGCACTAAAAACTACATTAGGAAAGAAAAATACAGCGCCACTTCCCCTTCGATCCAGCTACTTCCTCCATCTAGGGAATCCTACGGCATGGTTTTGGGTTGCCGCCGCTGCCATCGCCGGGGTTCCCAGCCTCCACCGACCACCGACAGCATTGCCGCGAGCGCCATCCAATCCCAGTACAGGGCAGGACTCAAGGAGATCGTGGCTCCCCAATCTGCCTCAATCCCACCGCCCCGATCAGGAGGACATGCAACAACGAGCGTTGGTGCATCGTTGTGCGTAACAACGAGAAGGACAACCCATGGCAGCTCCCGAATCACCACCATGACGACACTTCATCGCGACACCTCAACATGGGTTGGCGCCCCCTCAGCATGGGTTGGCGCCCCCGTCCAAGAGATGGGTAAGCTCCCGTGATTCCCACCGGACCACCTCCCATGAATTTCTAGATTGTCTGTGCTCTCCACCGACTGCTTGAGTGGCCAGCGAGTAGGGTTCGATCTCGATTTCGTTGTGGATGTGAAACTTCTTGTAACAAGTAGGGTGAGATGTACAGTGTGTCGGCTAGGATCTGCTTTGGGATTTTTCATGTAGTTGTCGATTCTATGATTTTCCTCTGGTAAATGTGAGTGAGCATTGATCCATCATCATATGGCTACTTACATGAGTTGCTGTTGTGATTATAATTGTGTTGGTGCTCCAAGAGTATGTTCACTACATGAGGGAAATGAGCTCCTGGTTGATCACGAGGCTTATAAGTATCTCCTTGTCGAATATCAGGTTGTGTTCTCTCTCTACTTCATGTTTTGTATTACAAGCAAATATAGTTTGCAATTCATATTTGTTGATGAACAGTAAGTGGCAATCTTCTACTCAATTATCATTTACAATCATTTTCCCGTAGACAACATTTATTTGTCTAACGCAATCTTATGTTACAAAATTAACTATGAGCTCGAGCTAATATTGCAGCGACTCACCATGTAAATGCAGGTTTGGCTTTTGGCACCATTGCATTAATATTTGTATACCTTTTTTGAAGTGTACCATACTATTATCAATCAAGTCTTCAATAGCAAATGGACAATCATCTTGCTACATATGTGTCCGTTGGTAAGGCTCCACCCTGTTCAAGGGTGGTATGTCCCACGGGAACTGGCTGCAATGAGAGTCCCACTATTGCAACTTTCAAACATCTAGATAAATTATTTCCCTCCATGCCCGGCCTAGAAAAAGATAAATGATTGCTTGAAATTTTGGCAAAAATCTAAAAGCTATGCAATGATGATTTTGATGCCCCCTTCTGATAGCATGAGAAAATGGCATGTTCATGAACTGGAGGTCGCCTCTCATCAGGTTGCTACAACACTTTCCCCTAAATTTTTTTCAGAAGTTTATAAATTTACTTTTAGTCTTTTAAAAATAGTAGGAATGTGTAAATATACTCCTCGAGACAAACCATAGAGTCCCTTAGTTTCTGTTTCTCTTTTAGGACCAAATAAACAACTATCTCTATTCCGAATGTCCCAGTTGATCGGATTGCATCCACGGTTATCTTTTGTCCCTCATTTTCGTCTCGGTTTTTTGTCCCTCTTTCTATCATCATCTATTTAGTGTGGGTTTTTTCTGCATCACCTTCACCACCCTCGTTCAATGGTATTTTTCCTTTACCTCCACACAATGGGAAATAAATCTAAACGGATCTGAAATTTCCATACGGTCATAAGTTATTCACTAATGTCTTTACGTGCAAGAATCAATCACGATCAATCTTTACCGAATCTTTAACCATCAAATCTAAATTAATTAACATTATCGTAAGTCACTCAATCATATTAATTATTCTTTCCATAGGTCATCAAAATTAAATTAATTAACATTACCATATGTTACTGAATCACATTAATGTTGCATGACACATCCTATCAAATCTCTATTTGGGAGCTTCCTTTCCATGGTCTTTTGTTCTCACCTACCCCCTTCACCTTGATTTTTTGTCTTTTTCGCGTCACCACCACTAGCTCGCACTAAAAACTACACAAGGAAAGAAGAATACACCGCCACTTCCCCCTCGACCCAGCTACTTCCTCCATCAAGGAAATCCTGAGGCGTGGTTTTTGGCCGCCACCACCGCCATCGCCGGGGTTCCCAGCCTCCTCCACCTAACTTTGTGCTTCTTTGTCGTCCTCCAAGACTATCGTCGTCAGCGCCATTGCAACCCTAGGCCAGGGTAGGGCTCAAGGGAGATGATGGCTCCCCTAGTCTGCCTCAATCCAACCGCCCTTACCAGGACATGCAATGACAAGAATTGGTGCATCGTCACAGGTAACAGCGAGCAAGATGACCCTAGCTGCCCCAAAGCACCACCACGACGGCACCTCACCATGACCCCTCGGCATGTGTTGGCACCCCGCGTCCAAGAGATGGGTAAGCTACAATGATTCTCACCTGACCCCCTCCCCTGGATACCTAGAGTGCTTGTTCTCTCCACCATTGGAGAGCACCGATCCATTGTCATATGGCCATTGAGATGAGTTTCTGTTGTGATTAGAATTGTGTTGGTGCTCCGGGAGTAGTTTAACTACATGAGGGAAAGGTTCTCTTGGTTGATCATGAGGCTTATAAGTATTTCCTTGCTAAATATCAGGTTGTGTTCTCTATCTACTTCATGTTTTGTCTTACAAGCAAATATAGTCTGCAATTCATATTTTTTGACAGACAGTAAGTGGCAATCTTTTGTTCAATTGTCATTTACAATCATTTATCCTTAGACATCATTTATTTGTCTGATGCATTCTTAAGTTACAAAATTAACTATGGGTTCAAGCTAATGTTGCAGCCATGCACCGTGTAAGTGCAGGTTTGGCTTTTCGCACCATTGTATTAATATCCGTAGCCCTTCTTTGAAGTGTACCATACTATTGCCAATCAACTCCTCTAGAATTTCACCATTTTTCAAATTGCTTTTAAATCATACAGATTAAAAAACATTCTACATATGGAAGATGAGGATTTTCACCAGCTTTCCAATGCCATCTCATTTGCTCAATTCCGGCAAACCGTTTGAAAATTAACTCCAAAATATGATTCGTGTTTTTGGTTTAGAAAAAAACGTTTTTTTCCAAAACTGCTCTTAAACCATGATGATTTTGCAAAATAATATATTATATGACTGTCATTTATATGTCAAGAGCTTTCCAACGATATATTACACGTCCCATTTCGACGATTTTTTCTTGCAATGTTTGTTAATTTTGTTTTTGAACTAAACATGACGATCAGTTCGACGTAATGAAAGAATCAGTTCACCTGCTCTAGTTCGTTAGTTCAACAATAGTAACAGAATAATATTCTGTTAGGCGAAACAAAATAGCTTCCATGTATATATAAATTATATATATAAGAATAACCTATTCTACACCTTGGTCATTCAACGAGCCATATTGTTTGTCACCAGCAGAACGTACTTTCTAGCATGCATGTTGTAAAATTACCTTACTTTTTAATGTAAGATTAGCTCATTTCCTCTTGTAAACTTACAACAATATGGTGTGATAGTGATGCGTCATATTTTGCTCTCACATACAAAACATAACTTTTTAGCATGCATGTTATAAAATTACATCACTTCCTTTTGTACCAGGAGAGACTAGTCACCTTCCTCCCAGTTGTAATAGTACCTTAGGTAACTTTTTTCTTACTTTTTCAACTTATGGTCGTGGGATTGGACTAGGGTGGAGAATATATATACCCGAGCTATTTTCTTGTAATCAGTATAGCGTTAGTACAAATGTTCGAAGTCATCAGTATAACTGCTACTAGTAACAAAATAATATTCTATTACTAGTAACAGAATAGTCCTATCCTATATATATATATGTGTGTGTGTGTGTGTGTGTATTTTCTCAGACCTCTAATGTATAAAACCTTGAAAGTATGTGAGGTTAGTTAATTATTATATATACTTGATACTGATGCATGTTTAACATACCGATCTCCTGCAGACTGGTAAAGATGACACCAAAGTGTAGGTTAGTTCACAAACATACTTGAGAAATCTGCATTTATGCATCTTAAATAAATTTGGACCGGTTTGATATTTGTATGAACTTGAAATTATGTGATGTCTAACAATGTCTTATACTCAAGTATAAAGTATCGATGTCATCTTATGATCATCTACATCCATACTGGATTTGTTTACATAGAAACTATCCCTGCATTCTGTTTACGGTTTACCCTATCTCATCTTAAGCATAGCCCTTTGGGGTACTACATTCATCACTATGTGGCTAAACAGGAAAAGTTGAAAAAGAAAAGGAAGCTCAAATAGGCCGACCCTGGATGAAGTTGTCTTTGAATGATCGCCACCCATGATGTTGAGATCCTCTTTTCTTAGGATGGTGGCGAAATAAATGTTATAGAAGCACTGTTTCACAAGATCCCACGGTTGCATTTCAGCGGTGTGAACATATAGATGGTTTTCTTCACACATGAAAGCCTGTAATAGATTCAGGTCATTGGTGATTTGCCAATATGGTGAAATTTTCTTCCATAATAATTGAACTTATTCCCGGGCAATGGTAAATGTTCTTGTATGGATGAGTTTGGATATATAGTCATTTGACAATGTAAAGATTTATTATAATTTTGATCTTGTGAAAAGTGTGCTAATAGTTACTAATTTCGTTAAAGGTAAAAATTGATCCTTCGACCACTGGTGAGTTAGTAATTTCATGTTGTTTGTTCCATAAGCATATCTAATTTTGTGGCTTGATTTTAGTCCTCTTGAATCAGTTGACCTATAAAAAGTATATCTTTGGAAATATTTAGCTGTAGTGATGCCATTCCAGAACATGGTATTTAATTAAGTATATATCTCATTGCTCCCAAGATGGTATTTAATTACAACCTAAGCGGATGATTCTTTGGTATGGTGGGACAATATTAAAAAAAAGGAAACACCCGCTTGGATTGTTATTTATTTGAGCAAATGTATAGCAAGATGCCTTTTGCATCTGTTTCACCTCTCAGGCGGATCCAACTACCTAGGATGCTAAATCAGTGGGCTGGCTCGATGGCGAGGCGATGGGGCGAGAGATTGTTAGAGGGAGAAGGAGGCAAGCCATGTTATGGCAGGGAGAGGAGGGGGCTAGCGACACCATGGATGAGAGGGGAGATGGTGGGGAGAAGAGCGGGCAGGCTTCACCATGGCATGGAGGGGAGGTGCCTAGGAGGGATCGTGGAGGCAATGTTGTGCAGGGAGATGAGATGCGGTGACAATCGGTGACTGATTGGTTGTGCAGGAAGAGTAGGAGGCGAGCGGCCGTGCGGTGCATGAGTGAGAGGAGTGACTATTTTCTGCCCGTCAATAAAATGATAAAGGAGGAGCTTCTATACGTTGCCATCAATAGCACATAGCATAACAAGTCATTTCTAGGAAAAATACCAACCAAATGATCTATCGGTAGCCTACAATTTAAAAATTGCTAAAATCAAGATGCGGCTCACATTCTGCCATGCAAATAAATCTAAAGACAACATTCCTCACATTGAACAAAAACGTCTTAAGCACATCAAATAGACATTAGTTTGTAAGAGATAATTAGTTGGATCATTGCTCTCTATGTAAACATCGTTCTATTCGA
The DNA here is from genome assembly GCA_022496015.1 of Hordeum marinum. Lineage (NCBI taxonomy): Eukaryota > Viridiplantae > Streptophyta > Magnoliopsida > Poales > Poaceae > Hordeum > Hordeum marinum. The sequence goes on along the minus strand of CM039672.1, from coordinate 208,846,401 downwards.
TTTTTTATCAACTTACATCGCAATTGAAGTGGATTTCAATTACTTCTCAATTGCTACATGCTATAATTTATATACATTGAAAATTTGAGATGCATTTTGATTATGTTTACAACTGGTAAAAATATATCCATGGCTCGTCGCACCGCACATGCATTTTTTTCGAGGAACTGACATGAGCACTACCTTTTCATTTCATACGAAAAAGATGGTTATGTATAGAGATGCCAGGTTTTTCGAGGAACATGACAAAAAACCCTATTACAAAAGGCGTGTCACACGGAACAAAACAAATCAACCAATACCGGTCGCCACTTGTATCATGCCAAAAACCCCTAGCCCCCGATCTTATGTTGTCGAGTGCGATGGTTGCCACCTCCGGATGTGTGAGGCGGGGTCCGTTAAAAATGCGATGGCTGGGCTCCTTCCAGATATTCTAGATGGTGTAGATGAAGTGACCATTGTGCGGGCATTTATTGTCCTTGAATAGGGGAGGGGTGAACAGATCCCACCAGTGGGAGGCGGGCATGTCATTGTGTTCGCCGGCGGCTCCGCGGTCAATGCCTATACATGCGACCAAACTGCAATCACAAACTGGCAGTCCTTACAAAGGTGAGATGATTTCTCTGGTGCCCCTAGGCAGAGAGTGTTGGAAATATGCCCTAGAGGCAATAATAAATTAGTTATTATCATATTTCCTTGTTCATGATAATCGTTTATTATCCATGCTATAATTGTATTGATCGGGGACTTAGATGCATGTGTGGATACATAGACAAAACCATGTCCCTAGTATGCCTCTAATAGACTAGCTCGTTGATCAAAAGATGGTTAAGGTTTCCTAGCCATGGACATGAGATGTCATTTGATAATGGGGTCACATCATTAGGAGAATGATGTGATGGACAAGACCCAAACTGCAAACGTAGCATATGATCGTGTCAGTTTATTGCTACTGTTTTCCGCATGTCAAGTATGTGTTCCTATGACCATGAGATCATGCAACTCACAGATATCGGAGGAGTGCCTTGTGTGTATCAAACGTCGCAACGTAACTGGGTGACTATAAAGGTGCTCTACAGGTATCTCCGATGGTGTCTGTTGAGTTGGCATGGATCGAGACTGGGATTTGTTACTCCGTGTGACAGAGAGGTATCTCGGGGCCCACTCGGTAATGCAACATCACAATAAGCCTTGCAAGCAATGTGACTAATTGTTAGTTGCGGGATCTTGTATTACAGAACGAGTAAAGAGACTTGCCGGTAACGAGGTTGAACTAGGTATGGAGATACAGACGATCGAATCTCGGGCAAGTAACATACCGAAGAACAAAGGGAACGTTATACGGGATTAACTGAATCCTTGACATAGAGGTTCGACCGATAAAGATCTTCGTAGAATATGTAGGAACCAATGTGGACGTCCAGGTCTCGCCATTGGTTATTGACCGTAGAGGTGTCTCGGTCATGTCTACATAGTTCTCGAACCCGCAGGGTCTGCACACTTAAGGTTCAGTGACGTTTCAGTAGTGTAGAGTTATGTATGGTGGTGACCGAAGTTTGTTTGGAGTCCCGGATGAGATCCCATACGTCACGAGTTGATCTGGAATGGTCCGGAGGTAAATATTCATATATAGGAAGTCCCAGTTTGGTTTCCGGAAAAGTTTCGGGCTCATCGGTAGTGTACCGGGAGTGCCGGTAGTGTACCGGGAGGCCTCCGGGAGGGGTATTTCGACCCCAAGAGGTCCATGGGCTGTGGGATAATAATAACCAGCCCTTAGTGGGTTGGGAAAACAGCCACAAAGGCCCATGGCACAGGAGAGAAAGTCCTAAAGCAAAAAGTGGAAAATCAGCCAATAGGAGGCAATCCTACTCCAACTAGGATTGGAGGTGAAGTAGGATTGCTTCCCACCTCCTATTTCGGCCGACCCAAAGGCCTTGGCTGCCTCTCCTCTCCTCTCCTCCTATATATACTAGTGGATTGGGTGGTTTTTGGACAGAATTTCCGGCCACGTGCTACCCGTTACACCGGTGCATAGTTTCTCCTCTAGATCGGTTTTCTGCAGCGCTTAGGCGAAGCCCTGCCGGAATTGCTCCACCACCATCACCGGAGCGCCGTCACGCTGCCGGTGAACTCTCTCTCCTCTCAACCTCCTCTCGCTGGATCGAGACGGTGGAGATCGTCATCAAGCTGCACGTGTGCTGAACGCGAAGGTGCCGTCCGTTCGGCGCTAGATCGGAAGGACCGTGATCGAGATCGCGAGACGGTTCGTGATGTGATCACGGAACGGATCGTGATGAGTTCGCGGGACAGATCGTGATCAAGATCGTGAGACGGATCGTGATGAGTTCGCGGGACGGATCATGATGTGTTCGCGGGACGGTTCGTGATTGGATCGCGGGACGCTCGGCGATTTGGATCGCGAAGAAGTTCGACTACACCAACCGCGTTTCTTAACGCTTCCCGCTTAGCGATCTACAAGGGTACGTAGATCCACTCTCCCTCTCGTAGATGCTCATCACCATGGATAGGTTTGCGTGTGCGTAGGAAAATTTTTGTTTCCCATGCGACGTTCCCCAACAGAGAGGGCATGTAGGGTCGTGCGGCCATCCACGAATGGCGAGCATGTCAGCCGTGAGGATGTCCCCATGGAACAGCGATGTCTACTACACAACTTTATTCTTGTAGACTATGTCGGGTGTACAAGCGTAAAATTTTGTTGGACAGTAGCAATTTTCCCTCAAGTGGACGACCTAAGGTTTATCAATCCATGGGAGGTGTAGGATGTAAATGGTCTCTCTCAAGCAACCCTGCAATCAAATACAAGAAATCTCTTGTGTACACAACACACCCAATACAATGGCAAATTGTATAGGTGCACTAGTTTAGCGAAGAGATGGTGATACAAGTGCAATATAGATGATAGAAATAGCTTTTTGTAATCTAAAAATATAAAACAGCAAGGTAACAAATAATAAATAGCGAGCAAAATGATATGTTAATGCTTAGAAACAAGGCCTAGGGTTCATACTTTCACTAGTGCAATCTCCCAACAAGGCTAATATAGTTTAATCATATGATCATCCCTCAACGTGCAACAAAGAATCACTCCAAAGTTCCTATCTAGCGGAGAACAAACAGATGAAATTTGTGTAGGTAGTAGAAGCACCTCAAACTTAGTCTTTCCGATCAATCTTTTGAGTTATTACTATAAGTGTCACAAACAACCCTAGAGTTTGTAATAAAATAACACCAATGATACATATCAATCCACCCTAATGTCTCCTCAAATATCCGTGGGTAAATTATGCGACATGCATCAAACAATCTCAGATCTATCATATTCAATCCAACACAAAGAACTTCAAGGAGCACCCCAGGATTTATATTGGAGAACATGGTATGAAGACGTGCAATCAACCCCTATGCATAGATCCCCAAGGTCACCGGAATCCGCAAGTTGCTGGCAACATATATCAAGTGAATCAATAGAATACCCCAATGTCACTATGGGTATTCCACGCAAGACGTACATCAAGTGTTCTCAAACCAAAATATTCAATCCAACATAACGAGATCTCAAAGGAAAAAAATTAATTCATCCCAATAAGATAGAGAGGGAAGAACACCATATGATCCAACTATATTAACAAAGCCCGTGATATAGCAAGATCGTATCATCTCAAGAACACGAGAGAGAGAGAGATTGAACAAATAGCTACTAGTACAAACTGTCAGCCCCAAGGGTGAACTACTTCCTCTCGTCATGGCCTCCGCCAGGATGATGAAGATGGCCACTAGATGATGATTTGACTCTCCGACAAGGTACTGGAATGCCTCCAAATTGGTTTTTCGTCGATACAGAGAGTTTCGGCGGTGAAATGAGGAGTGTCTCTTTATTTCTGGGGTTTCTAGGATTTATAGGATTTTCAGCGTTGGAATCACGCGCAACAGAGGTGGTTCTTGTATCCCACAGGTGGCTCCCCTCCGTTGGTTCTTGTATCCAATGTTTCTTATTTCCTCCAGAAAAAATCACAAAAAAGTTTTGGGCGATTCCGAGAACTTTCATTTTTTGCACAAAACACCACGGTAATTCTGCTAAAAATAGCGCCAGTCCGGGTTAGTTCTAAATAAATCGTATGAAGTGTATCAAAACCATATAAAAGTATTGTAAACATAGGTGAATATGGCATGCATACTTCATAAATTACCGGTACATTGGAGATGTATCAGCATCCCCAAGCTTAATTCATGTTCGTCCTCGAGTAGGTAAATGATAAAAGAAATAATTTATGAAGTGTGAATGCTAGCATAGTGAATAGTTTTGATCATTGATAATTTCAGTCACTTTTCTAGCATCACAACCAGCAACTTTTTCTCAAAACATCATCATCATAGAGTAGCAATCAGTTCACATGTCATGGTTCAAACAATTTATTCACTTGAAAGTTAACAATCTATGTTCTTGGTCACCAAAAAATTTCAATGCATCATCAAGTTTAAGTAAGAGCTCCACATACTCAATTATCATATAGTCTTATATGATTGGTAATACGCAAGGCATATTTTTAGAACAAACAACATCCATCAAATACATAGAAAGATAGGGGCTTAATGTTTCGCCTCCCGACATACTTATCATAAAGATAATTGTCAACAATAATGAATCATGATCAAATATATTTGAGTCGATATATATGTTTGGATCTTTCCCCACCACATGGTGCTTTATAACTAATTGACTGAGGTTGGAATAAGAAGTTGACTCAACATTAATATAAAATAGTGTGAAAGTAAATGGATTGTCCCTTCGTAGAGGGAAGCATGGATTTTCATAGGTGCCAGAGCTCATTGTTTAAAACAGACATGAATATGTAATTTTGAGTGGTGTGCTTTTCCTGTCAACATCACAACAGAGCTTTCAATATCTTCCATGCTAATCACATTATTGGTGGTTCCCAAATAGAATTGCAAATTTTTACTCCCCCTCCACCACTCAAAATCATTCCATGGCTAGCCGAATCCATGGTTGCCCTCCAAACAATCAACATTCTAGGGGGAGTTATTGTTTTTTTTGTGTTATGCAGGATTGGGCATCCTTTTTACCAGCCTCTGTTGTGCAACGACAAGTGAATAAACACTCATCTTGAGAATAAATCGCTTAGCATGGAATATAATGACCACACCGTTGCTCCATGAGCGGTACGAGCACACAAAACGGGTGTTTATTTGAAGGTTTAGAGGTGGCACATGCAAATTTACTTGGAATGGCAGTGAAATACCATATATAGGTAGGTATGGTGGCCTCTCATGGAAGAAACTTGGCTCGAGGATTTGGATGCACAAGTAGTATTTCTACTTAGTACAAAGTTTTGGCTAGCAAAATATTCTAGACAAGCACCACATGTTCGAGGTTCCATAAAAATAAAACTTCTATACAAATATACCCGAACATAACCATTACGTTGTCTTCCTTGTCCAACTTCAGTTATTTGATCAAGTTTGAAAATAATTAGTGGGTATTCACAATCATAAAAGATGTCCAAGACAATATATTTGTATGTGAAATTTCTCTTTCTTATACTAGTCATTCATGAATTGCTTGTATGACCAATTTGATGATTGTCAAACTTTAATGGATTTTACTTTATAAACCAAATGTAAAGCTACCACTAAGCATAAACAACATTTGTAACATCCCAAATTTTGGAATGTTATAATAAATATTAAAATGTTTGTTTGTTTGATTGAGTGATTGAATTTGAGTGAAAATTTAAACTTTCAAAAAAAAAACTTTTAAATGAGAGGGAATGACATGACTTTCCCATATGCTTTTGGAATTCAAATTCCTACATTTCAAATCAGTGCGAGAAGATAACATGACCTCTTCATAAACAAGGAATTTGACAAGTGGATTTGAAAACCTCTAAATTATTCTATTTGGAATTCATTTCATATTTGGTTCCATTTTAAATTTTGAAAGAATTCAAATACCCTTCACAAGATTTTGAGAGGAGTAACATGACACTCCACACCAGGGTTATTTTTTTTGAAGTATTTGAACCATAAAAACCCAGGAGGTTATTTGAAAATCATTTGCAAAAGGAATTAAAAGCCATTTAGGCATTTTCTGAAAATAATTTTTTTAACTATTTATTTTGGCCGTGGAAAAATGTTCATCTTATTGCATTTATTTACTTGATCATTTTGGTATAAAAAACATTATTTTTTGGAAATGTTTTGATTGCCCAAAAATTAGTTTCCTTCTCTCTTATTTTATAAAAGGAAAATATTTTTTATTAGGAAACCCACCGCGGCCCACCTACCGAATCTGGCCCGATCCGGATCCAGATCGGATCCAAATCTCATTCGGATCGGCCACCGACGCCGCACACCCTCTCCCCCTCTCTTTGATGCGTGAGCCCCACTTCCCGACCGAAATCGCCCTGCGGTCACCTTCCTTCTTCCTCCCTCCCTCTTTCCTTCCTCGCTCGCGAAATCAAATCCGCCCCGGATCTCCCTCCCTTTCCTTTCCCCGAGCCCCTAGAGGCCCTATATAAAGTCCCCTGCCCCTCCGCACCCCGTTTCCCCCCGACACCCCGATCCTCCCTTGCCAGAATGCCCCACCGCCACCTCGCTGGAGCTTGGCTCCCCACCAAAGCTCCCTGAGCTTGTGGCCGTCGCCCCCTTCACCCCCACACCCCACCATCGCCACCCACGAACACCGGAGGACCGCCGCCGCCGTTTGGACCATTCGGACACTACCCTCGACCACCGTGACGCCGTCCCCGACCACGCCCGCCGCTCCGCCGCCGTCGACCATCGCTGGAGACACCCCGACCCTCTGTGTAAGCCACCGCCCCTCCCTAGACCGTCAGATCTAGACCCAACTCGTAGAAATAGATCACTTAAATCCCCGAATCAGTATCCGTTAGCGCTCGGCCACCCGCTCGCTAGCTCCCTCACGCACACGGCTTCGGCCAATCACATCCTGACACGTAGGCCATTGTCCGTTAGGATAGTTTTTCCTTTTCCGTTTTTGTTTTAGAAAAATAGAATAGTTCTATATTTATTTTTGTTATATCTTTTAGGATATTTAGATTTTTTGATTGATTCTTTTTGCAACATGTCACAAATTTCATGTAGTTTCTGTCTGTAGTTTTAGTTTTCAAATTTGAACTTTTAACTTTGAATTTTGTTAAATTTGATCAAATCACTAAAACTTGAATAACTTGAGTTTAAAAACTTATTTTTGAGTGATTCTTTTTGTCACTGCTTTATATTAGTTAGATTTATCATCCTGAACTGTTTGAGTATTTTTAGGATATTTTTAGATTAGATTTTTTAGCAAAAACAGATTTTTTTAGTTCTTTTTAGGTTTATTCTATTTCTTTTGTTTCAAATTGTTTTAATTTATTTTATTTTATATTAGTAGACAAGTTTTACTTTGTTTTATGTTAGTTAGCAGAAGTACTTCAACCAAATTTATTTTTATGTTATTTATTATATTTTGATAGCATGAAATCAATCCTAGTTTCATAGTAACTTGCAAATTGATTTCATTGCTAGCCTGACTTCTTATTTGAAAATATTTTTATAAATTGTTTTATAAGTTTTACTTTCTGTTAACTTAGTTGTTTTATAATTTGTTTTTCTCTTATCTTATTATTTCATTTGTTTTTCTTGTTGTTAAGTTTGTTAGGCAAAAACTTATGTTGTTTAGAGTATTGTTCTCTTAGTTCTTAGTTGTTCTTTACAAGTAATCCTTTTGCTAGTAAAATATTTATAAAAATACTTTTTTTATATTTTACTTTGTTTTTGTGTTTTTACTTTTGAAAATAGGATTTATTTGTAGAGAAAACCAACCTTAGTTGTGTTGATGAAACTTTGTTGTTTTGAGTTTTGTCTTAAGTATTTCCTTCATCACAGCCTTGTTGCTTTTGGTTTTGTGTTAATTTTTGATTGTTAGAATTGATTGCTAGTATGATTGCTTATATGAGTGCAATGTTTGATTATATAGATTTTCATCGGAGGGTGACGAATAGTTCTAACAAGTATTTCTGAGAGCGATATTTTTCTTCATCAACAGTACAGGCAAGTTCACTTTGACCATCTATTTAATACCTATGTTTTATTGCATGTAGTGATATCATTCGACAAATCCCTCCAGTAGTGTTATTGAAAATTCTTGTAGTCAAGTAGAATGCATGAGGTAGGAACCCACCACTTGTTACTAAAGCCCCGGGAACATTAGTTATATTTAATGCTATGCTAAAGTAGACGGGGTCTGGTATGAGTGTCCGTGAGTGGTGTGAGAAGGAAGACTCTACGTCAAGACGACAACTTCATGAAGGCATCTTCAAGTCCTGCATCTTCAAGACCTCAAGACTTCGAGACTCGAGAAACAAGTTTTCATTACACACTACTGGGTGAAGGATGGAATTGATGGGCATCCCTGGAGTAACTAGTGGATGGTCGGGATGCATGGAGAAGCGCCATGACATCTTGCGGAAACCTTCACCCAAACTCAAAGAGACGGATGAATACTTCATGCCCAGAAGCTTACCTGTGTAGCCACAAGTCATTATGGGCTCTGGCTTGGTTGATCTTTGTTGTGACTCTGGCTAGGTAGTGCTACGAGATGTAGTCGATGTTAGGATTGGATGGGCACTGACAGTAGCTAGGGAAATACTCTGAAAGACCATGTTTCGTTCGTCTTGTTCTCAAACACCCGGCAGTGCGAGGACTTACCAGGAGGGAACGAATCTTGTGGGTAAAGTACACAACACTCTGTAGAGTTAAACCTAATCGATTAGCCGTGTCCCTGGTTACGAACAATTTGAGCCTCTGGACTTGGATCTATCCCTGAACTCTCAACACTGGACTGATAATTAATTGTGGGCAACTTATGATACTTGTGGGCATTAAGACATCGGTTGGTGGAACCATGTCATGTTAGGTAACTCTGTAGTGAAAACTCCTGATATTCCTTTGTTGTAGGAAAAGATAATAAAAACAGCTTTTATGCAAAAAAACTCAGACACAGAGCCACAAAGCCTTACTGCATATAGAATAGTTTTTATCTTCTGTTCTACTATGGTGATCTTGCCGGTACATTCAATGTACTGACCTACACGGCTGCAACGTCTTATGTTGCAGATAAGCTCTATGACGGCTAAGAATACGATTCAGGGTTACGGTCTGCACTCAACCTGCCGTTGGTGTTATTGGGACTCCACTCCTGTTGACTGTTTCCGCTGAGATTTTAAGGTATATATTAGTTTTACGTTAATTACATGTGATTGCACTTTGATATATACATTGATGTACTGTGTGTGTGCCAGCATACTGATCCAGGGATGGCACAGAACACATAGAGGCTTGACTCATTTTGAGTCGGGTCGCTACAGAGATGGTATTAGAGCACATGTTGACTGTAGGACGTGACCCTAGGAAATGGATTAGAAATAGGAAGACCTTGATAGGAACAACTTTTGTTTTCACTACTCTCATAACTTCTAAATTCTTTTACTGATCCCTCCCTGTTTCAAACTATAGATGGAGAACTACACCCTGAATAAAAGAGAGGACTATGAGGATGTTCTCAGAGGCTCATTCCTCATGGAGCTAATGCAGATGGTGAAGCTGCTGATACCTGAGATCAAGGTGAATAAGAGGAAGTCTGGATTCTGGGGCATCAAAACTAAGGTTTTTGGATGTGAAGAAGACCCCAAGACTGAAGACATCAACTATGGCACATTGAGCCATGAATGTGAGATTGGCATAAACACTGTCGTCCATGATGCCATCGCACGTTTGAGCTATTGTCATCGTGCTGAGTTGTGCAACCACTACCTTGGAAGGCTTGGATGGCAGAAGCCTGATGGAGCACTCATCGACCTGACCGATGAGCAGAAGATGAAGTTCTCACCCGTAATTGTGTAAAATCAAGAACTGGAGCACTACATCAAGAACCTTCACATGGACCTTCTCTCAGAGTTATTTGAGAATGAAGCACTTTGTGAGAACCTCAAGGCTAAGAAGCTGAAGGTAGCCAATCTGACGAAACATGATCCCGAGATTCAGAAGCTTCGTCAAGACTTGAAGAATAGTCAGGCCATGGCACATGGTGGAGATGTTGAAATTCAGAAGCTCCAGAACCATCTCCTAGAACTACAAGGACGACACCGGAAACTCCGCATCAACAGGGAAAATCTGGTAGAAGAACTTGAGAATATCAAGCATGACCAGAAGAAGCGCACTGAAGACGAAGACATGATATAGACTAGCTTAGTAGTATCCCACCATGAGAGAATAAAGGATAAATGTTTTTACGATTTGAGTGATCGACCATACCAACCTTATGTGGGTGGCGATACTATAGTTTGATTCAACTTTATGAATGTGTGGACTTGAGTTTGATGTTTTGTGTCTTTGAGTTGTTTGTATACCTTCTCTCTCTCTCTCTCTATCTCTCTCTCTCACGCATCTCATCCCAAAACCTTGAACCCAATAGATGATGAATGAAGCTGGACTCGTGTATTCTGGATCGATGACTCGGTTAGAGACAGAAGAATGGATTCAGAACATGGAGGATCATCTAAGGAGTAACCATGTTGCAATGAACAAGATGGTGCAGTATGCTCTTCGGTACTTTGCAAAAGGTGCTGCAAATTGGTGGAAGATGCATGAAGCTATCCATGATAGGCAAGCATCCATCACCTGGGAAGAATTCAAGAGGACTCTGCAAAAGTCTCATGTTGTCACCAATACCCATAAGCCCCGTTGCAAAGATGTGAAGAAGATTTGTGCATGCAAGATATGTGGGGAGATAGGACACACCCAGGAAGAACACAAGGAAGGATGCCCTCACTATGAAGAAAATCACCGAGCTGAGGAATGCCCAACTGGGCAGGTAACATGTTTCTTGTGTGAAGGAACCACGCACTATCCGGCACAATGTCAAATATACCCCAAGGTACAAGAAGTCATGAAGCAGTAGAAGGAAGCAATGAAAGAAGCCCTCGGGAATAAGTTAGAAGAACCCATGATGATGGGAGATATACCAGACCCAAACATAAGTACCAAGTCATGTTATTCATGTGGAGAGGAAGGACATATCTCTCAGGATTGTCCGAATGAGTATTTGGGAGACTTCGCAACAGAAGAAGTGCAATATGACCCTCAGGAGATAGAAGAAATGATCAACCTAGACAAGAAGAAAGGCTAAGTAAGCGGAGGCATTAGATGTTTGTATTGTAGCTTGGAGAGGCCACACTGTTTTCGCAAGAGGTATGAGCCAAGCATCAGGAAAGGAACCCAACCCAAGAAGAAGAAGAGGACTCCATGGTTTTATACACGGAAGGATCTGAGCCACATCACTTGTCATCAATGTAACAAGACAAGACACTACTCCTATACCTGCCCGGAGAAGAAGGCTAAACATGAGTAGTTTGAGTTTTGGAATTTTGGAAGTAATAAATGTAATAGGTAGCCCTCTTATCCCTTTGAAGTTATGTAACGGAAGTCTCAGAGTTTGTAATAAATTCATGAATCAATGGAATTTATGGTGTCATGATTCTCCTATGTTGAATTATATGAGTTGTTACTCTATGAACAACGATCTCTGACCATTTTCGAGGATATGAGAAAATATAGTCTATGTAGGCATGTGTACATTTCATTTTAAGTGTGGTAGTAACCACATCGACGAATGAATAAATAAAGTACCATTCCGGTTAAGGAGTTTGGATAACTGAATACAGGTGAAGAGAATGTGGAACCATATCCAACTATGTGGATGACACCTAAGATATTATACCTTGGATTTTGAATATGATGAACCAAAACTTCTATTGGTAAACAGGCCAATGGAAAGGAAAACATATTCAAGGGATAGGATGGATCTCACAGTTTCATGAAGGCTGCCCAAAGATCATGAAACAAGGAGTTGTGATTCGACCAACCCACGTTTTTCCTAGGATGATACGAAAACCTGAGGGATGTGATCAAACGATAGATGTTTGTTCAGCTTGCAGAATCAATGGATTTATCCGAACTTCGTTCGTTGACAAGAGAAATTTCTGCAATGCTTGTGAGGAAGCCCAAGTGTTAGAATATGAGATTCATTGAACCTTATACAAGGTAATGATTTTAGTGCAACATGGATTGATCACCATGATGACTTACTCTTATCATTTCTCTTGCTATTCGGAATGGTAAATCTGAGTGACTTACCCATAGTAAAGAGACGACGTTCTTTCGAAGCTTTTGTTTAAGCCTTAGAATGGTATGAAGAAAACCCCATGTACATGGCAGTTGCTGTCACACGTAGGAATTTTGCGGTGAGGAATGAAGCCATGCCCCACTTCACTACAGGATAATCACTCATGGTAGACCCCCATGAGATCTTCGATAAGTTACTTAGAATGAATGCGAGACTTATCAGCTAAGAAGACCCAGTATCGGAGGAAATACAATTTGTTATGAGAACACAAGATTTTTGATTTAAACGGAAGAGCATCACCGAAGGAGCTATTGTAAATAATGCGAAGAGATAGATGCACCGAGAGGACTGTCATGATTTTTAGGGACGAGTAACTCTCATTTTAAGTGTGGTAGACCCCACACCCTCTTGGTCAATGGATTTGCTAGAAAACCCCAAACCCTAACCTTTAATTTCTAGCCTCTTCAAATCTCAAGGACGAGATTCATTTTAAGTGTGGTAGGTTTGTAACATCCCAAATTTTGGAATGTTATAATAAATATTAAAATGATTGTTTGTTTATTGAGTGATTGAATTTGAGTGGAAATTTAAACTTTCAAAAAAAACTTCTGAATGAGAGGGAATGACATGACTTTCCCATATGCTTTTGGAATTCAAATTCCTACATTTCAAATCAGTGAGAGAAGATAACATGACCTCTTCATAAACAAGGAATTTGAAAAGTGGATTTGAAAATCTCCGAATTATTCTTTTTGGAATTCATTTCATATTTGGTTCCATTTTAAATTTTGAAAGAATTCAAATACCCTTCACAAGATTTTGAGAGGAGTAACATGACACTCCACACCAGGTTTTTTTTTGAAGTATTGAACCATAAAAACCCAGGGGGTTATTTGAAAATCATTTGCAAAAGGAATTAAAAGCCATTTAGGCATTTTCTAAAAATAATTTTTAACTATTTATTTTGGCCGTGTAAAAATGTTCATCTTATTGCATTTATTTCCCTGATCATTTTGGTATAAAAACATTATTTTTTGGAAATGTTTGGATTAGTTTCCTTCTCTGTTATTTTATAAAAGGAAAATATTTTTTATTAGGAAAACCCACCGCGGCCCACCTACCGAATATGGCCCGATCCGAATCCAGATCGGATCCGAATCTCCTTCGGATCGGCGACCGACGCCGCACACCCTCTCCCCCTCTCTCTAACGCGCGGGCCCCACTGCCTGACCGAAATCGCCCTGCGGTCACCTTCCTTCTTCCTGCCTCCCTCTTTCCTTCCTCGTTGGTGAGATCAAATCCACCCCGGATCTCACTCCCTTTCCTTTCCCCGAGCCCCTAGAGGCCCTATATAAAGTCCCCTACCCCTCCGCACCCCGTTTCCCCCCTGACACCCCGATCCTCCCTCGCCAGAATGCCCCACCGCCACCTCGCCGGAGCTCGGCTCCCCACCAAAGCTCCCTGAGCTCGTGGCCGTCGCCCCCTTCACCCCCACACCCCACTGTCGCCACCCACGAACGCCGGAGGACCGCCGCCGCCGTTTCGACCATTCGGACACCACCCTCGACCATCGCGATGCCGTCTCCGACCACCCCCGATGCTCCGCCGCCGTCGACCATCGCTGGAGACACCCGACCCTCTCTGTAAGCCACCGCCCCTCCCTAGACCGTCAGATCTAGATCCAACGCGTAGAAATAGATCATTTAAATCGCCGAATCGGTATCCATTAATGCTCGGCCACCCGCTCGCTAGCTCTCGCACGCACACGGCTTCGGCCAATCAAATCCTGACACGTAGGCCATTGTCCGTTAGGATAGTTTTTCCTTTTCTGTTTTTGTTTTAGAAAAACAGAATAGGTCTGTTTTTATTTTTGTTATATATTTTAGGATATTTAGAGTTTTTGATTGATTCTTTTTGCAACATGTCACAAATTTCATGTAGTTTCTGTCTGTAGTTTTAGTTTTCAAATTTGAACTTTTAAATTTGAATTTTGTTAAATTTGATCAAATCACTAAAACTTGAATAACCTGAGTTTAAAAACTTATTTTTGAGTGATTCTTTTTGTCACTACTTTATATTAGTTAGATTTATCATCCTGAACTGTTTGAGTATTTTTAGGATATTTTTAGATTATATTTTTTAGCAAAAACAGATTTTTTAGTTCTTTTTAGGTTTATTCTATTTCTTTTTTTTCAAATTGTTTTAATTTATTTTCTTTTATATTAGTAGACAAGTATTTCCTTAATCACAACCTTGTTTCTTTTGGTTTTGTGTTACTTTTTGATTGTTAGAATTGATTGCTAGTATGATTGCTTATATGAGTGCAATGGTTGATTATATAGATTTTCATCGGAGAGTGACGAATAGTTCTAACAAGTATTTCTGAGAGCGATATTTTTCTTCATCAACAGTATAGGCAAGTTCACTTTGACCATCTATTTCATACCTATGTTTTATTTGCATGTAGTGATATCATTCAACAAATCCCTCGAGTAGTGTTATTGAAAATTCTTGTAGTCAAGTAGAATGCATGAGGTAGGAACCCACCACTTGTTACTAAAGCCCCGAGAACGTTAGTTATTTTAATGCTATGCTAAAGTAGAAGGGGTCTGGTATGAGTGTCCGTGAGTGGTGTGAGAAGGAGTTCTCTAATCAAGATGACAACTTCATGAAGGCATCTTCAAGTCCTGCATCTTCAAGACCTCAAGGCTTCGAGACTCGAGAAACAAGGTTTCAATACACACTACTCGGTGAAGGATAGAATTGATGGGCATCCCTGGAGTAACTAGTGGATGGCTGGGATGCATGGAGAAGCGCCATGACATCTTGCGGAAAGCTTCACCCAGACTCAAAGAGACGGATGAATACTTCATGCCCGGAAGCTTACCTGTGTAGCCACAAGTCATTATGGGCTCTGACTTGGTTGATCTTTGTTGTGACTCTGGCTGGGCAGTGCTACGAGATGTAGTCGACATTAGGATTGGATGGGCACTAACAGTAGCCAGGGAAATACTCTGAAAGACCATGTTTCGTTCGTCCTGTTCTCAAACACCCGGCAGTGCGAGGACTTACCAGGAGGGAACGAATCTTGTGGGTAAAGTACACAACACTTTGCAAAGTTAAACCTACTCGATTAGCCGTGTCCCGGTTACAGACAATTTGAGCCTCTGGACTTGGATCTATCCCTGAACTCTCAACACTGGACTGATAATTAATTGTGGGCAACTTATGATACTTGTGGGCATTAAGACATCGGTTGGCGAAACCATGTCATGTTAGGTAACTCTGTAGTGAAAACTCCTGATATTCCTTTGTTGTAGGAAAAGAAAATAAAATCAGCTTTTATGCACACAAAAAACTCAGACACAGAGCCACAAAGCCTTACTGCATATAGAATAGTTTTTATCTTCTGTTCTACTATGGTGATCTTGCCGGTACATTCAATGTACTGACCTACATGGCTGCAATGTCTTATGCTGCAGATAAGCTCTACGACGGGCAAGAATACGATTCAGGGTTATGGTCCGCACTCAACCTGCCGTTGGTGTTATTGGGACTCCACTCCCGTTGACTGTTTTCGCTGAGATTTTAAGGTATATATCAGTTTTACGTTAATTACATGTGATTGCACTTTGATATATACATTGATGTACTGTGTGTGCCAGCATACTGATCCAGGGATGGCACAGAACACACAGAGGCTTGACTCGTTTTGAGTCGGGTCGCTACAACATTGCTAATTTCATATTTATGATATTTCATTCATTCACAATTTACTCTTAGGATATAAGTGAAGAACAAGAGTAAACATCAAACTACTCTCAAAATATATAAGTGAAGATCAATGAGTAGTCAAACAATAAAGTAGCTATGTGAGGACTCGCTCTCAATAAATATTTTCATATCTGAGAATTTTATTCAAACAACAAAGAAAACAAAAGGCTCTCCAAGAATAGCACATATCATGTGGACAAATAAAACTTTAGGATCATCATAGGCTAAACGATAGTTGTTGATGAAGAGAGGTGGGGTGCGTAGCATCCCCAATCTTAGATGCTTGAGACTTCTTGAAATGTTTACTTGGGGTGCCTTGGGCATCCCCAAGCTTGAGCTTTTGAATCTCATTCAATCCTATCATATCCCGGTTTCACCTATTCTCAAAAACTCCTTCCACACAAAACTTGAAAAGAACTCGTGGGAAAGGTTAGTACACATAAGAATAAATCCACACTTCTTGTACTGCCAAGACAAGTTGCACAATAATTTCCAACGTCATCTACTGTTTACTATTGTTTCCACAATTTATACCTAATGACCCACAAGTATAGGGGGTCAATCATAGTCCTTTCGATAAGTAAGAGTGTCGAACCCAACGAGGAGCAGAAGGAAAAGATAAGAGGTTTCCGGCAAGGTAATTTCTGCAAGCATTGAAATTGTAGGTAATAGGTAGTTTAATAGCAAGATAATTGGTAATGAGCAAGTAACAGTAATTTTAAATAAAGTGCAGCAATGTAGCTCAATCCTTTTGTGTCAAAGGACGGGCCAAAACGATCTCTTATAATAAGCAAAGTGTTCTTGAGGCTACACGTGAATTTCATCTACTCACTTTCATCATGTTGGTTTGATTCGCGTTCATTAATTTGATAATTTGATATGTGGGTGGACCGGTGCTTGGGTGCTGTTCTTACTTGAAAAATCTCCCACTTATGATTAACCCCCTCGCAAGCATCTGCAACTGCGAGAAAAGTATTAAGATAATATCTAACCATAACATTAAACATGTGGATCCAAATCAGCCTCTTACGAAGTAGCGCATAAACTAGGGTTTAAACTTCTATCACTCTAGCAACCTATCATCTAATAACTACTCCACAATGCATTCCCTTAGGCCCAAGGATGGTGTAGTGTCATGGAGTCGAGGTTCACATGATACCACTAAGGGAATCTCAACATACACATCATCAAAATACCAAACACATATCAAATTCACATGATTACTTGCAACATGAATTTTCTCGTGACCTCAAGAAAAAGGTAAGTACTCACAAATGATATCCATGCTCAAGATCAGAGGGTACTAAATAGCATAATGGATCTGAACATATAATCTTCCACCAAATAAACCATATAGTAATCAACTACATAATGTAATCAACACTACTAGTCACCCACAGGTACCAATCTGAGGTTTCGGTAAAAAGATTGAAAACAAGAGATGAACTAGGGTTTGAGAGGAGATGGTGTTGTTGAATATGTTGATTAAGAGTGGCCTCAAAAAGATGAGAGGGTTGTTGGTGATGATGATGGCTTCGATTTCCCCCTCCGGGTGGGAAGTTCCCCTGGCGGAATCACTCCACCAGAGGGCAAAAGTTCTCCTGGCCACGTTCCTCCTCGGGATGGCGGAGTTCCGCCCCGAAAGTCCCCTCTTTATTTTTTTAGGTCAAAACACCTTAATTACCAGAAGATGGGCATCAGAGGTGGTCCTAGCTGAGCACAACCCACCAGGGCGTGCCTGGGGGGCTGGCACGCCCTAGTGTCTTCTGCTCACCAAGTGGACCCCTTCGGTAGTTATTTGCTCCAGTATTTTTTTATATTCCAAAATAATTATCCGTGAAGCTTCAACTCATTTGAAGATGTATAGAATAGGTATTTCTGATATGCTTTTTCACGTCCAGAATTCCAGCTGCCGGCATTCTCCCTATTTGTGCAAACCTTGCATATTATGAGAAAAAGGCATTATAATTACTTCATAAAACATTATTATGCATAAAAACATTATAAATATCAGTCGGAAATCATTATGTAAAATGTACGTATCAACTCCCCCAAGCTCAGACCTCGCTTGTCCTCAAGCGAAAGCCGATATCGAAAAACATATTCACATGGTTTGAGACAGAGGTGTTGATAAAAACAAAATACGGACATGGTAGCATCATGCTTATTATCATAGCAGCAACAAAATTTATCATGAGACTCTTTCATATAACTTTTGTTCTATAACATCATCATATAACTTCTTATGAACAAGTAAGAATTCATCACAACATAGAAGTATAAAGCATAAACCTTATTGAAAACCAACAAACTATTCTCAGTCAACTTTGCAACTACAATTCATCATATTTTCAGGAAGGGTCTCGTGTCGGAGCCTTTTGGCAAGTCCACATACTCAACCATCATTTAATCTTCTATGATTTCTAACACTAACAACATACCCATGGGCAAAAAGTTTCAACCGGACACATAGAAAGATAGGGGCTTATAGTTTCGCCTCCCAACGTATTCACCTCAAGGGTGATGTCAACAATAATAACTCATTCTCACTCATATCCAACTAGATATATGTGCCTAGATCTTTCCTCACCACATGATTCTTGCCAAAAGAGAAAAATAAAAAGGAATAGAGAATAATACTTTGACTCTTGCATAAAAGTAAATACATAAAAGCAAAAGATAGGCCCTTCGTAGATCGAAGCAGAGGTTGTCATGCACTTTTTAGTTTGAATGCCAAATCCCTTAGTGCAAAATAACGTCACGTTATATTGCCCCCTGTGATAGCAACCTTTATTATGGAGCCCGTCGCTTTTATTACTTTGTCATCACAAGTTCGTACAATGCTCAATTTTCTCTTACACTAATTGATCAAACACTTTTAGAAGTAATTTTTATTGCCTTAGTGCACCGATCACAACTTACTTGAAGGATCTTATTCAATCCATAGGTAGGTATGGTGGACTCTCAAAACATGAGTTTGGGTTTAGGGTTTTTGGATGCACAAGTAGTATCTCTACTTAGTGCGGAATTTTTGGCTAGCAAAGATATTGAGCAAGCATCACATGTGGAAGGATCTATGACAATATAACTTCTATGTGAATATGAACAAACATAAATCATTACATTGTCTTCCTTGTCCAATGTCAACAATTTTGGCATATAATGTTTAATGGGGGCTCACAATCATAAAAGATGTCCAAGATAGTGTATTTGCATGTGAATCTTCTCTTACCTAATTAATTCTTTTATGAAGTACATCATTCGCCAATGCTATGTTTGTGAATCTCCAATAAATTTTACCACTTATAATTTTCCTTATGTGATGTCATTACTCGCCATAAGATTAGCATATGATCCTTTTTGTTTATTTTATTTTATTATGATTGCAATGAGAAAGTAAATAAGCAAGAGCTCAAACTAAACTTTATTATATAACTCTCACTCGATTACATAGATAGATAGATCACGAAACCAACACTCGAAAATTGATCATACTAAACTTTTATTCAACTAAATCATGAAAAAGTGAAGGATCAAAATAAAATAAGTAAAGGTAAAAAGTGATGGTGATACGATACAGGGGCATCTCCCCTAAGATTGACTAAAGCCAATGGGAGTGCCCATACCCATGTACTCAAGTCTCATTTGGTGGTGAAGATGATGAACGTGGTGGTGATGAAGTGTCACACTTCAGCCTCAATAAGTACTCCAATTTAGGATGATGCTCCGAAGGGTGATGATGTTCTCCTCTACAAAATATTTTCACGAGTGAGAAATTTATTCTGAACACGAACCGCTTCGAAGGCCCTAAAAGCTTCAATTTTAGTGGGGGTGAGATGATCGTAATAAGGTCGAAGGATATCCTCTTCTTCCTCCTCTTTTGGCATGGATTGCCCTCCATCTTGATCTTGATCCCTCATAGGTTCCTTGCCCTTGTCTTCGTTGTTGACTTCTTTTGGCTCCTCTCTCTTCAGCTCCATCTTCATCAACCAAGCATCTTCTTCTACGTTATTGGAGGAGGAAAAAGACATGGTGCCTGGCTTGATAGATCTGATAGGAAAACATCATGAAACAAGAACAAGGGATTTTCTGCGATGCGGTGGTCAAAAAATAGGGCATATATATAGAGATTTTTCTATCTTGGGAAACAAGAATATGGAAGGAAAACAGAGTCAAGAAGGTGCCCGAGGAGGGCACAACCCACTAGGGCACGCTAGGAAGGGCAGGCGCGCCTTGGTGCATCATGCTCACCTCAGTTGCTTTCCTGATTATTTCTAATTTTCCTAATTCTTCTAATATTCCAAAACTGATAGAAAATATTTTTGCATTTTTTTGAGTCTGTTTACTTACCGTATCACGCACGTCCTCTTTTTCAAGATTCTTGAGTGTTCTAGAAGGCTTCTTTTATATGTTTCTCTAGTACCATGGTTTGGATAACATTGCTTTCAACATTAGTAGGCATACCTGAGATATAATTTTTAATTCTTGGTCCATTGACCACCGTCGGGTTAGTACCTTCAGCATTATTAATCTTGATAGCTCCACAGCGATAAACCTCTTCAATAACATATGGTCCTTCCCATTTGGAAAGAAGTTTTCCTGCAACAAATCTAAAACAAGAGTTTTACAAAAGAACATATTCTCCAACTTTGAATTCCTGCTTTTGGATTCTTTTCGCATGCCATCTTTTAACTTTTTCTTTGACTAGATTGGCATTTTCATAAGCTAGGGTTCCCCATTCATCTAGTGCGACAATATCAAATAACCTCTTTTCTCCGACAAATTTGAAGTCATAGTTAAGTTCTTTAATTGCCCAAAATGCTTTGTGTTCTAATTCTTGAGGCAAATGACAAGCTTTCCCATATACCATTTTGTGTGGAGACATATCCATAGGATTTTTACAAGCTGTTCTATAGGCCCAAAGTGCATCATCTAGTTTCTTAGACCAATTCTTTCGAGACCTATTGACAGTTTTTTGTAATATTAATTTTATTTCTCTATTGCTAAGTTCAACTTGACCACTAGATTGAGGATGATAGGGTGATGCAGTTCTATGGTTAACATCATATTTAGCAAGAATTTTACGGAAAACACCATGAATAAAGTGTGAACCATGATGAGTCATTAAATATCTAGGGACTCCTAACCTTAGGAGGATAACTTCCTTAAGAATTTTTTTGGAGGTGTTGTGATTAGCACTACTGGTTGGAATAGCTTCTACCCATTTAGTAACATAATAAACGGCAACCAAAATATGAGTATACCCGTTAGAGGAAGGAAAAGGTCCCATATATTCCAAACCCTAAACAACAAATGGTTCAACAACAAGTGAATAATTCATAGGCATTTCCTGACGTTTACCGATATTACGAATTCTTTGACATTCGTCACAAGACAAGACAAACTTACTGGCATCCTTGAAGAGAGTAGGCCAGTAAAAACCAGATTGCAATACCATATTAGCATTTCTTCTCCCGCATGATGTCCTCCATAGGATTTGGAATGACATTTCCATAGGATTTGTTCCTGTTCATGCTTAGGTACATAACGTCTAATAATACCATCTACTCCTTCTTTATAAAGATGTGGGTCATCCCAAAAGTAATGTTTTAAATCATAGAAGCATTTTTTATTTTGTTGGTACGTGAAACTAGGCGGTATATATTTAGCAACAATGTAATTAGCATAATCAGCATACTAAGGAGTGTTTTGAGAAACATTTATTACAGCTAACCGTTCATCGGGAAAACTATCATCAATAGGTAGTGGTTCATCAAGAATATTTTCTAACCTAGACAAGTTATCATCTATGGGGTTCTCAGCTCATTTCCTATCAGTGATATGTAAATCAAATTATCGAACCAAGAGAACCCACCTAACGAGTCTAGGTTTAGCATCTTTCTTTTCCATATGATAGTTTTATAGCAGCATGATCAGTGCCAATAACTTTGGAATCAACGATGTAAGATCTAAATTTATCACAAGCAAACACAACTGCTAAAAATTCTTTTTCAGTAGTAGAATAATTTCTTTGGGCACTGTCTAGAGTTTTACTGGCATAATGGATAACATTTAATTTCTTATCAACTCTTTGTCCTAGAACAGCACCAACAACATAATCACTGGCATCACACATAATTTCGAAAGGCAGGTTCCAATCAGGTGGTTGAACAATAGGTGCATAAATTAAAGCTTTCTTAAGTGTTTCAAAGGCTTCTACGCAATCATCATAAAAAACAATGGGAATATCCCTTTGTAAAAGATTAGTAAGAGTCCTAGAAATTCTAGAGAAGTCTTTAATAAACCTCCTATAGAAACAAACATGACCATGGAAACTCCGAATACCTTTAATATCCTTAAGACATTGTATTTTCTCAATTGCATCATCTTTAGCTTGATCCACCTCAATACCTCGTTAAGATATTTTATGCCCAAAGACAATGCCTTCATTAACCATAAAGTGGAACCTCTCCCAAACATCTCTCTAAAACTTGATCAAGGTTGGTTAAGCAATCATCAAAAGAAGTTCTGTAAACGGAAAAATCATCCATGAAAACAACCACAATCTTTTCACAAAAATTAGAGAATATAGCAGTCATACATCTTTGAAAGGTAGTAGGTGCATTGCATAAAGGAAAAGGCATACGTCTATAAGCATAGGTTCCAAAAGGACAAGTAAAGGTGGTTTTGTCTTGATCATATTATGACATAAGTACTTGAGAAAAACCGGAATATCCATCGAGGAAACAAAAGTGTGTGTGCTTAGATAATCTTTCTAGCATTTGATCAATGAAAGGCAGAGGGTAATGATCTTTCTAGTAACTTTATTTATTTTTCTAAAATCAATTACTATTCTATAGCCAGTAACAATTCTTTGTGGGATAAGTTCATTTTTATCATTAGGAACAATAGTAATACCTCCCTTCTTAGGTACACAATGAACGGGACTTACCCATCTACCATCAGCTATGTGATAGATTATACCTACTTCTAGAAGCTTTAATATTTCAGTTCTTACCACTTCTTTCATCTTAGGATTCAATTGTTGTTGGTGATCAACAACAGGTTTAGCATCAGGTTCCATATTAATCTTCTGCTGACATAGAGTGGGACTAATGCCTTTAAGATCGTCAAGAGTATATCCAATAGTAGCCCGGTGCTTCCTCGGAATTTTTAATAATCTTTCTTCTTCATGTTTTCAAAGGTTAGCACTAATAATAACATGATATATCTTTTTCTCATCAAGATAAGCATACTCCAAAGTGTCAGGCAATTGTTTTAATTCAAACATAGGTTCACCTTTAGGTGGAGGAGGACCTCCTAGAGTTTCAATAGGCAAATTTTGTTTTAGGAGAGGTTGTTTTTCAAATAAATTTTTATCTATTTCATTTCTTTCACGCAAGTGCATATCATTTTCATGGTCTAGCAAATATTGTTCTAGTGGATCGGTAGGAGGAACGGCAATAGAAGCAAGACCAATTATTTAATCCTTAGTAGATAATTCTTTATTAAGGGGTTTTCTACTAAATTTGGAAAATTTGGAATGACAATAGACACATCACCAAACTTAACACTGGTGGTTTCTCTCTTGCAATCAATCTTAGCGTTAACATTGTTCAGGAAAGGTCTACCAAAGATAATGGGACAAAACTCATATTGTGGGGAACCAAGAACTAGAAAATCAGTAGGATATTTTATTTTCCCACACAAGACTTCAACATCTCTAACAATCCCAAGTATTGTGATGTTGTCTCTATTATCAAGTTTGATAGTAACATCAATGTCTTCTATTACAGCAGGTGCTATGTCATTCATCAGTTTTTGGTATAAAGTAAAAGGAATAGAACTCACACTAGCACCTATATCACATAAACCATGATAACAACGATCTCCTATTTTAACTGAGACAACAGGCATGCCAACTACGTGTCTATCTTTATCTTTTTCATCAGGTTAGGAAATTCTATCATCACAAAAGTAAATAACATGCCCATCAATATTTTCTACCAAGAGATCTTTAACCATAGCAACACTAGGTTCTACTTTAATTTGTTCAGATGGCTTCAGTGCTTTAATATTACTTTTGCTAACCACAATTGATACCTTAACATGTTCCTTTATCCTAATAGGGAAAGGTGTTTTTTCAATATAAGCAATAGACACAACTGGGTCAAGATTGTAAATGATAGTTTCTTCTTTAGCTACGACCAGTTCTTTGATTTATTTTCAATAGGGGATGATATTTAAACCACTTCTCCTTAGGGATATAAACATGAGTAGAAAATAATTCACAAAAGAGGCTACTATCTCAGAGTCAAGTCCATATTTAGTGCTATACTTGTGAAAACATCGGTATTCATAAAGGATTTAACACAATCAAACTCAAGCTTAATACCTGACTCATTACCTTCTTCGAGTTCCCAATCTTGAGAGTTGCGTTTAATTCTTTCTAAAAGATCCCACTTGAATTCGATAGTGTTCTTCATAAAAGAACCAGTACAAGAAGTATCGAGCATGGATCAATCATTATGAGAAAGCCGAGCATAAATTTTTGAATAATAATTTCTCTCGAAAGATCATGATTGGGGCATGAATATAACATTGACTTAAGCATCCCAAAATCTAGAGCGATAATTTCTCATTCGCGAGGCAATATATATATATATATATATATATAAAAAATTCCGATCATGATGAACTAGATGCATAGGATAAAACTTTTGGTGGAATTCCAATTTCAGTCGATTCCAGTTCCATGATCCAATATCATCACATAGGCTATACCATGTCAATGCTTTTCCCTTCAAAGATAAAGGGAAAACCTTATTCTTAACTTCATCTCCGGATAAACCTGCAAGCTTTAATAATCCACTAATTTATCCACATGTATTAGGTGCATATCGGGATGTTCAGTTCCATCTTTTGCATAAGGAATAGCTAGCAGTTGTTCTATCATACCCGAAGGAATTTCATAAAAAATATTTTCAGTAGGTGCAGTAGGTTGAGGGGCAACTAATTTTAGTTCCGTTTGAGGTGAAGATACCCCTAACAAACCCCTCAAAGGATTATTTTCCATAGTAGCAGGTGACAATAAATTTTAGCACGTAGTATGAGTTTTTCCTTAACGATTTCCACTTACCAAGAGCGCTTCATTCGCCGGCAACAACGCCAGAAAAGAGTCTTGATGACCCACAAGTATAGGGGTTCAATCATAGTCCTTTCGATAAGTAAGAGTGTCGAACCCAACGAGGAGCAGAAGGAAATGACAAGCGATTTTCAACAAGGTAATTTCTGCAAGCACTGAAATTGTAGGTAACAGGTAGTTTGATAGCAAGATAAATGGTAACGAGAAAGTAACAGTAATGGTAAATAAAGTTCAGCAAGGTAGCCCAATCCTTTTGTGGCAAAGGACATGCCAAAACAATCTCTTGTAATAAGCAAAGTTTTCTTTAGGCTACATGGGAATTTCATCTAGTCACTTTCATCATGTTGGTTTGATTTGTGTTCGCTACTTTGATAATTTGATATGTGGGTGGACCGGTCCTTGGGTGATTTGCTTACTTGAACAACCTCACACTTATGATTAACCCCCTCGCAAGCATCCGTAAACAATGAGAAACATACTAAGATCAAATCTAACCATAGCATTAAACATGTGGATATAAATCAACCCCTTATGAAGTAGCACATAAACTAGGGTTTAAGCTCACTCTAGCAACCCATCATCTAATAACTACTCCACAATGAATTCCCTTAGGCCCAAGGATGGTGAAGTGTCATGTAGTAGACGTTCACATGACACCACTAAGGGAATCTCAACATACACATCATCAAAATATCGAACACATATCAAATTCACATGATTACTTGCAACATGACTTCTCTCGTGACCTCAAGAACAAAGGTAACTACTCACAAATAATATTCATGCTCAAGATCAGAGGGGTATTAAATAGAAAAATGGATCTAAACATATAATCTTCCAGCAAATCAACCATATAGTAATCAACTACGTAATGTAATCAACACTACTAGTCACCCACAGGTACCAATCTGAGGTTCTAGTACAAAGATTGAACACAAGAGATCAACTAGGGTTTAAGAGGAGATGGTGTTGTTGAATATGTTGATGAAGATTGGGCTCCCAAAGATGACAGGGTTATTGGTGACGACGATGGCTTTGATTTCCCCCTCCGGGAGGGAAGTTCCCCCGGCAGAATCACTCTGTCGGAGGGCAAAAGTGTTCCTGCCCAAGTTCCGCCTCGAGACGGTGGCGTTCCGTCCTGAAAGTCCCATCTTGATTTTTTCTAGGTCAACACACCTTAAAACCAGAAGATAGGTCTGCAGGTGGGCCGGGCTGAGCACAACCCACCAGGGCGCGCCTGGGGGGGGGGGGGGGTTGGCACGCCCTCGTGTCTTGTGCTCCCCCGGTGGCCCCTGAGGGAGTTCTGGATTAGGGGGTCCTCGGATATCTGACCTGTTGTTTATGGGCTGGACTATGTAGACTACTTACCGAACACTCGATGGTTTGAAGGCCCAGTTTCCTGGATGGAAGCTTCAAGGAACACGGCTTGCGCTCCACGTTTGATGTAGTAAATAGGCACGTTTATCGCTTTGGCATGTAATCGACCATGTGTAAACCCTAGGCCTACTCGGCATCTATATAAGCCGGAGGGTTTTAGGGTATAGAGGCAGGATAACTCATCTAGGGTTAGACATACGATCTCGAGGTAGATCAACTCTGTATTCCCATACCCCATCAATACAATCAAGCAGGACGTAGGGTATTACCTCCATTAGAGGGCCCGAACCTGGGTAAACTCGTGTCCCCCTTCATCTCCTGTTACCGTCGATCCTAGTCTCATAGTTCGGGACCCCCTACCCGAGATTCACCGGTTTTGACACCGACATTTGTGCTTCCATTGAGAGTTCCTCTGTGAGCTAGATGGAATCGACGCCTCGCTTGGTCATAAACGAAGAGGTCCACAACATGGAAGTTTTTGTCCCCGGGCAGATCTTCGCCTTCGGTAGCGTTGTGCTGCATGCCAGTTCCACGGGTCATCTAGGCCGCGTTGAGAGCTTCGCCCCTGATCAACAGGTCAGGTTCAGAAACTTAGAGTTCTCCATTGACTCTCGGGGCGAATTGTCGCTAATCAGGCTCACGGCTTCGCCCGTAGCCCCCAAGGACTCTAAGGCTTTAACCTCGAGCCCCTTCATCGGACATACCAATGGGGTCACCCATGACGGCAGTTCGGTCTTTCATCCCGGTCGGGCCATCAAGACATATGACCAGACATGCGTTCCTTCCGAACACTCCCCATGGGTGGGCTGCGTGGGGGTTAACTCCTTAGCGGTCGACGAGGCCTTAGAGAAATTCTCGTTAATGAGAATCACCAACGATCCAGACCCGATCTATGTCCGGCCCGGTTGCAGTTCGGGCAGGCATGGATTTTTTGACCCACCCACCACCCACTTAATAGCCACCGTCAAAGACTTAACTGACGTGCTAGCCTATGCCTCCGAGGAGGCAGAATACATGGAGGAAGAGGACCGTGCTCCCACTCCCTTTAACACCAGGAATTGGACCGCCACTTCCTCATATGACGTCTACATGGTATATACTCCCGCCACGAATGGCGACAATTCGCCTCACAGTGATAGCCACAAATCGGGCAACGCGCCATCAAGGCACCAGAAATCGCATAAGAGGTCCAAAAGCAAAAAGGGAAGAAGAACTATTATCAACAGGAGGGATGGTAATGCCCCTGCCGATCATGACCATCTCGATGTTCCCAAGCACCCGTTTGAGGGTCCGAACAAACCTGTGGACCAAAACGGCCCCGATGCCGTCAATGACCCTGAAGGCGACGATTACCTCCCCCCCCTCGTCAAGGAGGAATACATACTAGAAGCCGATGACTTGTACATCCCTGATAACCTCGAGGATCAAGAAGAAATCAGGCAGCGACTCATAGCAACGGCTCACAGCCTAAAGGCCAAAGAGCGGCAACTCAAAGCCGAACAGGCCGACCTCACTGATCGATGGATGAAAGTCCTCTCAGCCAAAGAAGTATATGGCATTGGTCTATCAAACCAGCCCAAAAGCTACCCTCGGAGGAGGCTGCTACCACAATTCGATGATGAGCTCACTAACACTCCATCTCTACATCATACCACATATGACGAGCTGGACCGCCCTCCTCGTGGGTGTGATAGAGCGGCTAAAACCACCGGTTATGTACCGGCGATGCCCCGAAGACAAGGTAAGGAGCCATTCGAGCCCAGTGTCCGGTTCGACCTGCGTGACGACTTAAATCACAAAGCAGGCCGTACAAGATCCATCTACGGATCTAGAGATTACTCACTAGATAGATGGGGAGAATATAGACCATGGTTCAAGCAAAACCATATAGGCCAGGAATGCAAACGGTCCCATACAAATGCCGAGTACAGGAGGGACATAGCTCGGGTCAGGGGCGCCGCTCACCCACTGTGCTTCACAGATGAAGTAATGCGGCATCAGTTCCCCAAAGGGTTTAAGCCCGTAAATATAGAACAGTATGACAGGACCACTGACCCAACTGTATGGATCGAGGACTTCCTCCTCCATATCCATATGGCATGAGGATATGATCTCCATGCCATCAAATACTTACCTCTCAAGCTTAAGGGGCCAGCTCGACACTGGTTAAACAGCCTCCCCGAAAACTCCATAGGATGCTGGGAAGACTTGGAAGACGCGTTTCGCTCCAACTTCCAGGGACCTATGTCTGCCCGCCGGACTCTTCCGACCTTAGTAACGTCGTCTAGAAGCCCGACGAGTCTGCCCGACAGTTCTGGGATCGGTTCTTGACCAAGAAGAACCAAGTTGTCTACTATTCAGACGCCAAGGCCATTGCCTCCTTTCGGCACAATATTCGGGATGAACGGCTGGCCCACCAGCTAGGCCAAGATAAGCCTCAGACAATGTCTACCCTTACACCCCTCATGACCCGCTTTTGTGCGGGTGAGGATAATTTCCTGGCAAGACGCAGCCACAACTTTGAAGATCCAGTGGCACTTGAAGCCCAGGATGGCAATTCAAAGCCGAAGCGCAATAAGAACAAATGCCGGCACAATAGCAACAATGCCAATGATACGGCGGTTAATGTTAGATTCTGCAACTCCTGACCTAGGTACCGGAAGAAGCCCCCTAAAGGTAATTGCAAGGGATTCACTCAGCTCGAGAAGATCATGGACATGAGTTGCCAAATTCATGGAACTTCGGAAAAGCCATCCAACCAGACACACTGCAACTGTTGGGTGTTTAAACAGGCCGGCAAGATACAACCCGAAGACCAGGGCAAGAGCTCGCCCAACGAGGACGAAGAAGAGCCTCGGGGTCCAATAGGTGGTGGTCAGAAGAAATTCCCTCCCGAAGTCAAAATGGTGAATATGATATACGCCACCCACATACCTAAGAAGGAGAGGAAGCGGTCCCTTTGGGAGGTCTATGCCATGGAGCCCATAGCTCTGAAGCATAACCCATGGTCACCATACCCGATCACCTTCGATCGGCACGACCATCTGACCAGTATCCTTCATGGGGGCTCAGCTTCCCTTGCACTAGATCCCATTTTAGATGGGTATCACCTCACTAAAGTCCTAATGGACGCAGGAAGTAACCTCAATCTGATTTACTCAGACACGGTGAAAAAGATGGGTATAGATCCATCAAGGATCAAGCCCAGCAACACTACCTTCAAGGGAGTGATCCCAGGTGTTGAGGCTCGATGTACGGGATCTGTAACCCTGGAGGTTGTGTTCGGCTTGCCTGATAACTTCCACAACGAGGACTTGGTCTTCGACATTGTGCCCTTTCGCAGCGGCTATCACGGGCTGCTCGGCCGAACGATGTTTGGTCGGTTCAACCCAGCCCCTCATTACGCATACCTCAACCTCAAGATGCCGGGCACCAAGGGGGTCATCACTATCGATGGCAATAAAGAGCGGTCCCCTAGAACGGGGAACATGCACTGGCACTGGTGGCCGAATTCAGCTACAAAGACGACCGACAAGCTTCGGCATTCGTCGTAAAGGCACAAAAGCCTAGGAAGCAAGTTCGGATTCAGACCGAACACTCCGACCCTCCTTCACCCACTCAATAGGGACTCGCCCCCACCACACAACCTCAGGACCAGCGAAGTACGTGCCGAGGAGGCACAACTTTGCACTTAAGATTCCATGGGTAGCGGTGGGGAATTTCTGATGGGTGTTCAGTTGTCCCAAACTATAACCATCAACACGTCTTAGGACAAGATGCAGGCGCTCCTCAAAGAGCCTGCCCACGGCGTAAATCTCACCTTTAACACTACGGCCTCTCAAGATTTGTTCGCAAGATCCGCCTACACCAACACCCATCAAGGTACATCCAAAAGCAGGAGTCAACTAGCAACAGGGCATATCGAAGGTGTCTGGTCACCAATTGAAGACCCCTGGTAAAATAGCTCCTGTAGGACTTTATTTCTTATCACATTCCTATAAACAGCCATTTCAGCAATCCGAGTCATAAGAGTTGTTGAGAAAATGTGAAATTGCATGGCGCACGTAGGCCTCATTTGTCCTTCCTTTTATGGCATAGACCTTTTTTTTCCTTTCCTCCTTCTTCTCATGATTCTGTTCGGTATGACTCGAGGTCACCGGCTAATAGACCAGGAGCTCGATTTCGAACACAAATCGCCTTAACTATTGTGTGTTCGGCGTCTTGGCATTCGCTTTATATGCATCGGTTCCGAACTTTATCTTTGGTCATTAAGCTGGGTTGCCCGACTCCTGTGCTTGTCCCTTTGTGTTCCGCTCGTTCAGCTAAAAGGGCAAAGGGAGCACCCCTCTGATTGTACTTCCGAATAGTCCGGTCAAGCACCTCAGGGGAGAAAGCCAAAAAAGGACTGTCATAGTATGCATGATTCAATTTGTGAAACCCAAGCTAGAAGTATTATACTTCAAACCTTGTAAGCAGTTATTCTGTGTTGTGCGAGGAAATTTCCCTTTGTGCAAATATCATGATGACGGCTTTGGCCCCGGTTTGTCCAAACATCGCAAATACTCTGGTGGCTAATCGTACGCTTCCTGCAACCTTTTTCGCGCCCCTTCGGTTAAGTGAAAGAAATAAAGCATAATAGTCTAATTGCCTAGTCTTCCGCACTAAAATCGCCTTCGGGTTCCGATAATATGGCTAAGTGATATAGTGCACTGGCGTAGACACCCCACATAGTATCTATGTGGGGGCTGAAGCCGATGACTTGCATCTTTCAGTATTAAACAACCACACAGGAGTTGTAAAGGAGTACAAAACCATATAAGAGTGGATACCGATATCATCGAAAGTTATAACAAGTATTCGGACATATTACAAGCTCACTCAATTTTTTTGCCCGAACACTACGACGATATCACTCGCGCACTCTCTACTACCCCATCGAAGTAAACCTCGGGGCGTCGATGCTCCTTTCCGAGGGGCGCTGGGTCAATGGTGACCTTCATCGGATTGAGCCCCGGCCAGTGCACTTTGGCCTTGGAAAGGGCCATCCGAACTCCTTCGATGCAGGAGGAGCGCTTGATGGCGTCGAGGCGGGGCGTAGCATCAATCAGTCGTTGCACAAGGCCGAAGTAGCTGCCTGGGAGTGGCTCGCTAGGCCATAAGCGGACGTGGAGGTCCTGGATGGCCGGCTCCGCCATCCGGTGCATCTCCATCAGCTGTTTCGGCTGCTCCACCAGAAGAGGAGGACGCTCGGGGGATCCGAACTGTGCCCAGAATGTCCGAGCTTTGTCTTCCTCTCCCAGCATCGTAAGCAACTGATTGGCACCAGCCACACTCTTGTGGAGATTGGCGGATGCGCCTGAGGATCTCCACACCTGGGTCAGCAATTCAGATCTGCTATCCTCGAATACGCACTTTAGGGAGTACGGCCTACCATCGGCTATCTCCTTGGCCTGGTGAACTTGTTCCTCGAAGAACCGTCTGTCCACCCGCTCCTAATGGAGATCAGACTTCGTGGTGGATAGTTTGCTCGAGAGCGCCTTATTCTTTTGCTCCAAGGCCTCACACTTGTTCCTGGCGTCCTTGAGCCCATCCTTTATCTCCGCCACACGATCCCGGTGTTTATCACTGGTGGCTCATAGGGCAGAGACAGCGGTGGCCGCTTCTTTGGCCGTCGCTTTCTCCACAGTCACTTGATCTTTGGTGCATTGAAGCTCGGCCCTGAGGTCTTCGATCTCTTTAGACGAGGCTGCAAACACAATAAAGCCCTATATAAAAGGAATCTACATAGACAGAATTTGGGGGGAATATTAAGACTTAATTCGAACATACCATGTGCCTCGTCGAACCTCTTGTTGAGGGCTTCCACCTCATACTCGGAGCGCTTCAGCTTCTGATGTAGCTCGTCAAGCTCGGCGCCATTTTTGGTCGCCACCGATGACGAGGACTACACCACACATAATGCATACATCACATCGACACTTACTTCCCGAACTATAGAAATGACCCCTAAGCGAGTTTTCTCACCTCACCTAGGGCTCGGGGGCTGCCATGTATACAATACGACTAAATTAAATCTTAGCAAAAACAACGGCCGACTTACTTGAAAGCCTGCAAGGAGACCTTTGAAGGCCTCCTTCAGTCTGTTCTCAACAGACTGAACGCTTTGTAGTACCGCACCCATAAGGGTGCAGTGCTCCTCGGGGATGGAGGCGCTTGATAGAGCCTCCCCCATGGCCGACCACCCGTTGGTCGGCGGTGCCGGGGATGATCGGATTTCCCGATCACCCACCGGGGATTGGACCGATGCCTTCGGAGGCACCATGGGCTCCGGAGACATCCTGGGAAGGGATGGATTGCCCGCCCGGCCGGCCTCTTCGGTGGCCAGGTGGGGGATCGTCCCCTGATCTTCTGTGGCCGAAGCATTAGCCTTGGCCACGATGATATTTGCCTCGCCCCCTACATCCGCCTCCATTGGAGTATGCTGGGACGACACCTCCACGACGTCCTTTGTAGTGCCTAGAGTGGTGGGGCGCGAGGCATCCCCACTCTCCGCCAGTTCGGAGGGTGGGGTCTCCCCACCCGATACCACCTCGGTGGGAATGTCACGCAGGGGGATGTAGGACCAATAGCCTGGGTGTCAGCAAACTCTGGATTTACTGGTTATAGGAAGGAGGGTCTTCAGATCCTAACCTGGATGGAGGGGTCTTGACCCTAAGGCTCCTTCGGGGAACCTCGTCGGCATCTTCGGACGTGGAGCTCGAGTCCGTGTTGTCGTTGGACAGGATCATCCGCACTTGCTGCGCCCTCTTCGGGGAAGGAGAAGTTGCCTACCCCGGGGCGTCTGAAGATGCTGCTCTCTTCTTGGCGCGGGGCAGACCGCCTCCCCCTCGCTCTGGACCTCCTCCTCCTCTTCTTCCTCCTCTTCGGCCTCCTCCCGATTCGAGGAGGCGGGCGTGTCTTCGGAAGCAGCATCAGGCTGATCCTTGATGCGAAGGCTAGCCTGACCTGGTTTCTTATCTTTCTCCTTCTTCATGGGAGCCTCGTAGGGCTTCTCCACGAGCATCTTGGCTAACAACCCAGTCCTCTCGTCTTCGGGCTAAGGAGCCGGACTGCTGATGTTGATAACTTTCCTCAGCCATTTCTGCATAAACATATCGGACATAGGGTTATGTACCTTCTATGTAATAAAACCAAACTGGCTAGGATGTGTCTTATCTCAGAGTCCGGCTTGGCAGCATGTAGGTCCTTGTCCTCTTCCTCGGCTGGCCAGCTCTTCATTGATTTGAAGAATGCCTTCCACGGCTTCTCTTGTGTAGTATGGAAGAGTTTCCGGACTGTGGGCTTGGCATCGAGTTTCCGAGCCCACAGGGGAGTGTCCCGACGCTGGCAGGGGAGGATGCGTCTTCGGAACATTACCTAGACCACATCAGCCAGCTTGGTGCCGTTCTCGACCAGGGAGCGGATCCATTTTTGTAGATCGTCCACCTCCTTACTCGACCCCCAAACGAGGCCCTCTTCGAGCCATGAAGCTAGTTTGATCGGAGGATCGGATCTGAATTTGGCAGCGGGGTGCAGACCTTGTTCTTGTGGTTCGGTTATGTAGAACCACTATTTCTGCCACCCCTTGATGGTGTCGATGAGGGTGCCCAACGGCCACTCGACGCACGTGAGTTTCCGATGACGGCACCACCACCGTCAGCGTGCTTGCTGCTGACGCACTTTGGTTTGATGTAAAAAATCTGCAGCCAGAACCCGAAGTGCGGCTCGATGTCCAGGAATGCCTCGCAGAGGATGATGAAGGTGGAGAGGTGCATGATGGATTTTAGTGGGAGGTCGTGGAAGTCGAGTCCGTAGAAGAACATTAAACCCCTGACAAAGGCGTGGAGCGGAAAGCTCAACCCCCTAATTAAGAGGGGGATGAACACCACCCGCTCCATGGCGCTGATGGCTTGGGGTGGGGATTACTTGTCCCTTCTCCATCTTGCGATGAGGGATTCCGTGGGAAGATAACCGGCCTTCTTGAGGTCGATTATGTCTTGGTTGTTGACCGTGGAAACTTCCCACTAGCCATTGTAGCCTGCCATTGTTGAGCTCAGAAGCGGGGGGTGGAGAAACCTAGATCTGTGTTGTGGAGGCGCATGTGAATAGGATGCGGAGAAGTCGAATGGAGAGCATGAGGGGCCTTCGGGGTTTTATTTCCCCTTTTATGAGGTCTGTCGAGTTGGGCTCCCCTTGCCGTGTTGTGAATCCCTCCACTTCCCAAGACGCATGAGCCGTTGCGGGCGCATGATTAAGTATATCACATATAAAAGAGGACACAATCGACATGTTGATAGATTGTGTGGATGGAACAACATCAAACCACGCATCGAGTGCCTATAATTGTCCTATCGGTCATGGTGGGTTGTGACCTTTCGTTGGAAATGTCGAAAGGAAACATTACCATTTCCCCCCTGGCGTTTGGCCTTCAAAGCCAACTTATCTCACAGGATTCGGATGTGCCACTATGCGGAAAACTATTTATCATCGAAGGCTGAACTATAGTTCAGTAGAAAGGAACTCACCTCGCAAGACGAAGACTCTGTTCACGAAGCAATTAGAGCTGAAGACCCTTGGTTTTGGAGGCAAGTTTTGGGGCTACTGAGGGAGTCCTGGATTAGGGGGTCCTCAGATATCTGACCTGTTGTTTATGGGCCGGACTGTACGGACTACTTACCGAACAATGGATGGTTTGAAGGCCCAGTTTCCCGGATGGAAGCTTCAAGGAACACGGCTTGCGTTCCATGTTTTATGTAGTAAATAGGCATGTTTATCTCTTTGGCATGTAACTGACCATGTGTAAACCCTAAGCCTACTCGGCATCTATATAAGCGGGAGGGTTTTAGGGTATAGAGGTAGGATAACTCATCTAGGGTTAGACATGCGATCTTGAGGTAGATCAACTCTGTATTTCCATACACCATCAATACAATCAAGCAGGACATAGGGTATTACCTCCATTGGAGGACCCGAACCTGGGTAAACTCGCGTCCCCTTCGTCTCCTCTTATCGTCGATCCTAGTCTCACAGTTCGGGACTCCCTACCGGAGATCCGCCGGTTTTGACACCGACAGCCCCCTCCGGTAGTTGTTTGCTCCAGTATTTTTTATATATTCCAAAATAATGCTCCATCAAGTTTCATCTCATTTGAATATGTGTGGAATAGGTATCTCTGATATGCTTTTTCAGGTCTGGAATTCGAGTTGCCGACATTCTCCCTCTTTGTGCAAACCTTGCATAACATTAGAGAAAAGGCATTAGAATTACACCATAAAACATTATTATTCATAAAAACATTATAAATAAAATTATGAAATCATGGTGCAAAATGAACGAATCAATATCTACCAATATAGGCTATGGAAACTATAGGATAGGTAGATAACAATACTATGACATCAATCTGTCCAAACAGAACAGTCTGTGGGAATCTATCAAAACTGTGTAATTATGTAACTCACAAAATTATGAAATTATAGTACATGATAAATAATTTATATTAAAATACTGTGTAAAAATTTCAGAAACTTTCCACGTTCCAGTAAAATATGAAAATTCAAACACTACAACAAAAGTTTCTGTTTTTACATAGCACACATCAAAACATGCAATGGAGGCATCTTAAGGCAATTCTTAGAAAATTTTATTGTAAAAAATATTATAAGTAGCATCTAACAGGGAAAAAAAATTAAATGTCTCTCCAAGCAAAACACATATCATGTGACACATATAAATATAGCTCCAAGTAAGATATACCGATATTGTTGGAGACGAAAGAGGGGATGCCTTCCGGGGCATCCCCAAGCTTGGACGCTTGAGTCTTCCTTGGATATTAGCTTGGGGGTGCCTTGGGAATCGACAAGCTTAGGTCCTTGCTGCTCCTTATTCACGTCATACCGTTATCTCACCGGAAACTTGAAAACTTCTATCACACAGAACTTAACGGAACTTCATGAGATGGATAGTATAGTAAATATAGATCATTCACTTAGGTACTGTTAAGAGAAGATTCATAATTGGTCTCACATAATACCTACTGTATTATAAAATTCTCATAATTTATATCACTCAGTATAAGGTATAGAAACACTTAAAACAAGAAAACTGCGCATGCAAAACATAATCTGTCAAAAACACAACAATCTGTGAAGATTTGAATGATCACCATAATTCCCTGGCAGTAAAAATTCTGAAAAAGTAGGAAAATGCAGAGAATTTTCCCATCAAAAATGTGTAAAAAAATCAGATTTTTTTGACACAGCGGTAAAATCATAGAAATTCTGCACTTGACATAAAAGTTTCTGTTTTTGCATAGAATCACACAAACAAGTATCCACACTATCCCAAAGGCTTTACTTGGCACTTTATTGTAATAAAAGATATAAAACATGATTAATACAGTAGCGTAATTATGTAAACACACAAAAACATAAAGTAAAAGTGTTGGGTTGTCTCCCAACAAGCAGTTTTCTTTAAAGCCTTTTAGCTAGGCATGGTGATTTCAATGATGCTCACATATAACGTAGCAATTGAAACATGCAAGAGAGCATCATGAATATCATGACAAGCACATTTAAGTCTAACTCACCTCCTATGCATAGGGATTTTGTGAGGAAACAATTTATGGGAGCAAGAAACAACTAGCATAGGAAGGCAAAACAAGCATATCTTCAAGATTTTGAACACGTAGAGAGGAGACTTAATATTATTGCAATTCCTAAAAGCATATGTTCCTCCCTAATAATAATTTTCAGTAGCATCATGAAGAATTCCACAATATAACTATTTCATAAAGCATTCTTTTCATGATTCACAAGCATAGAAATTTTATTACTCTCTCCATAAGCAAACCTCTCATACATAGTAGTGCGAGTATCATAGGAGACTTCAATATTATAAATTGTTTCCACATAAAAAAGTAATGTTCAGAGCAAGGGTATTCATAATTGTGACAAGTTGTATAATAATCATCATCACCACTTTTCATAACATAAGTATCATCACAATAATCATCATTAATAGGAGGCATGTAATCATCATAACAAATTTGATCATTTGAAGTAGGGAAACTAAAAATATCATCTTCATTATGCATAGCATCACCAAGCTTTGAACACACATCAATTGTAGCAGATATATTCTCGAATGTCATTCTCGTCAAGCATAGGATCCCCAAGCTTGTGGGTTTGCATATCATTAGGATAATCATCAATAGCATGAATAGCATCAATAGTGTAACAATTATTATCATCATAATTTTACAAGTTGGTGCCAAAAGGATTTTTAATATTATAAGGAGTATCATTATCTTCCCAATCATCCTCATCACAACAAGTAGTAGGCATAAAAAAATAATCAAGTTTATCATCATCCACACTACTTTCGTAGTCATTCTCCACGATTATAGGAGCAACATTATTTGGGAGAGATACCTTTTTAACTTTACCTTTTCTTCTCTTCTTCTTCTTCTCCTTTACCACATTTTGTGTGGGTTTAAGTAGTTTTTCTGAGCTTTTTATTGAAGAGATTGGTTCAACGGGAATATCTTCCTTGCAACCTGATTTATCACGAGAAACAATAGGAGGGTATTGGGAGACCTTTACCCTTTTATTACCATTTATATTAGATAGGTTTCTCATTATTTCTATAGTTGGAAATATAGGCATTCTCATTGCAATTCACTACACAAAACATATAGATTTCTTGTAGATTAGTTTCATTATCATTTGTGACAATGAATATATCAAACCAATCATTTTTATTGATAATTATTAATTTCCCCAAAATAATAAAAATTCATTATAGAGTTCATGGGAGATCAAATTATCACAATATTTGGAAATGGTTCAGTCATTAAAAAGCACAAATTGAAAATTAAGATGACCAACCCTATTGCAAAGTTCACAAGTAATGGGATAAAGAGAGCATAATCCCGTGGCACATTCATCTATCACTTTAAGCCACCAATTAGTTTGATCACGTTTATGCTAATTACAAAATATATCGTCCCTATATAGCATGTCTTTGTAAATTTTATTCACTCCACATAAATTGGCATGGTTCTAGGAAATCTTTTTATCATGACTAGTGCAATCATCATGAGCATCATGAATATTCAGAGAATTCATAATAACAATATTTCTATCATTATCATCATTCAAGGAATTCATATTAATCATTTTGATAAATTCTTCCTCTAACCATTGAGCACAATTTTCCGAACCATCATTTTCACGAAAGACATTATAAAGACAAAGCAAATGAGGCAACCTAAACTCCATTTTTTATAGTTTTATTTTATAACACCAAACTAGTGATAAAACAATAAACTAAAAGATTTAATTGCAAGATCTAAATATATACCTTCATGCAATTACCTCCCTGGCAACGGCGCTAGAAAATAGCTTGATGTCTACTACACAACTTTATTCTTGTAGACTATGTTGGGCCTCCAAGCACGGAGTTCTGTAGTACAGTAGCAATTTTCCCACAAGTAGATGACCTAAGGTTTATCAGTCTGTAGGAGGTGTAGGATGAAGATGGTCTCTCTCAAGCAACCCTGCAATCAAATACAAGAAATCTCTTGTGTCCCCAATACACCCAATACAATGGTAAATTGTATAGGTGCACTACTTCGGCGAAGAGATGGTGATACAAGTGCAACATGGATGATAGAAATAGGTTTTTGCAATCTGAAAATATAAAAACATCAAGGTAATAAATATTAAACAACAAGCAAAACGATATATTAATGCTTGGAAACAAGGCATAGGGTTCATACTTTCACTAGTGCAATCTCACAACAATGCTAACATAATTTAATCATATGATCATCCCTCAACATGCAACAAAGAATCACTCCAAAGTTCCTATCCAGTGCAGAACAAATAGATAAAATTGCTGTATATAGTAGAACCACCTCAAAGGTATTCTTTCCAATCAATCTTTTGAGCTATTCCTATAAGTGTCACAAATAGCCCTAGAGTTTGTAGTAAAATAACACCAATGATACATATCAATCCACCCTATTATCACCTATATAATCCAATGTCACCTGAAGTATCCGTGGGTAAATTATGCGACATGCATCAAACTATCTCAGATCTATCATATT
Organism: Hordeum marinum; assembly: GCA_022496015.1. NCBI lineage: Eukaryota > Viridiplantae > Streptophyta > Magnoliopsida > Poales > Poaceae > Hordeum > Hordeum marinum. Next base: position 208,806,729 of record CM039672.1, on the reverse strand, counting down.
CAATCCAAGACAAAGAACTTCAAGGAGCACCCCAAGATTTCTATCAGAGAACGTGGTATGAAAACGTGCAATCAACCCCTATGCATAGATCCCTAAGGTCACCGGTATCTACAAGTTGATGCCCTAACATATATCAAGTGAATCAATATAATACCCCAATGTCACTACGGGTATCCCACGAAGACGTACATCAAGTGTTCTAAAACTAAAATATTCAATCAAACATAACGAGATCTCAATAGGAAATATTCAATTCATCACAACAAGATAGAGAGGGAAGAACACCATCTGATCCAACTATATTAACAAAGCCTGTGATATATCAAGATCATGTCATCTTAAGAACACGAGAGAGAGAGAGAGAGAGAGATTGAACACATAGCTACTGGTACAAACCGTCAGCCCCGAGGGTGAACTTGTCCCTCCTCGTCATGGCCTCCGTTGGGATGATGAAGATGGCCACCGGATGATGATTTGCCTCTCCGGCAGGGTACTGGAATGCCTCCAGATTGATATTTCATTGATATAGAGAGTTTCGGCGGCGGAATGAGGAGTCTCTCTCTATTTCTGGGATTTCTAGGATTTATAGGATTTTTCAGCGCTGGAATCATGCACAACGGAGCCACGTGGGCCCCACAAGCCATCAGGACGCACCCCCTAGGGGCGCCCTATTGGCTTGTTGCCCACAGGTGGCTCCCATATGGTGGTTCTCTACTCAAATGTTTCTTATTTCCTCCAGAACAAATCACAAAAATGTTCTGGGCGATTATGAGAAATTTCATTTTCTGCACAAAAACAACACCACGCTAATTCTGGTGAAAACAGCGCTAGTCCGGGTTAGTTCTAAATAAATCTTATAAAGTGCATCAAAACCATATAAAATTATTGTAAACATAGGTGAATATGGCATGAATACTTCATAAATTATCGATACGCTGGAGACGTATCGAGCACCGACAAGGAGTAGAGCTTGCATTTTGGCTCCACGTGTGCCTCCATCATCTTCGTTGGCGAGATCCTGGGGAAGGATCCGAAGAATTGGGTCGTATAAGTTGAGGTCACAGAGTAGGTGCCATAAGGAGTCCAATGCTAGGCGATGGAGTCCTACCTGTCTAGGGATGGTGTAATCTAAGAGGTTGAAGATGCGATCATAATGAATTCATGCAGATGCATGGGTGACTGAAGGCAGGTGACCGATCTGATCCAATTTTCACCTTGTAGCTCCATGAACACGGATCTCTGCTTTCATGTGGCAATATTGTATAATCTGGGAGCCACAAGCCTTAGGGGACCTTTTCCAGTCCAGTCGTCGTGGCAGAACAGAGCTTTATGGCCGTTACCCACCACAATGGAGGTGGATGCTACTTCTTGAGATTGCGTTGGTTTTCCCTTGAAGAGGAAAGGGTGATGTAGCAAAGTAGACAAGTATTTACCTTAGTTGTTGAGAACCAAGGTATCATTGCAGTAGGAGGTACAAGCAAGGCCCCAATTTATGCACCTACACAAACAATCAAACACTTGCACCCAACGCCAAGGTATCATTGCAGTTGTCAATCCCTTCGCGGTTACTTGCAAGGATGAATCTGATAGAGATAGATATAAAATATTGCTAGAAGTAAAACTAAATAAAAGTAAATAAAATTCCAAAAAGGTATTTTTGGTATTTTTGGATTATAGATCTTAAAATATAATATGGAAAATAGACCCGGGGGCCATAGGTCTCACTAGAGGCTTCTCTCTTGAAGGAAAATAATACGGTGGGTGAACAAATTACTGTCGAGCAATTGATAGAAAATCACATAGTTATGACGATATCCAAGGCAATGATTATGCATATAGGCATCACTTCCGTATCAAGTAGACCGAAATAATTCTACATCTACTACTATTACTCCACACATCGACCGACTCCTGCCTGCATCTAGAGTATTAGGTTCATGAAGAATAGAGTAACACATTAAGTAAGATGACATGATGTAGAGGGATAAACTCAAGCAATATGATGAAAACCCCGTATTTTTATCCTTGATGGCAACAATACAAATATGTGCCTCACTACCCCTACTTTGTCACTGGTTGAGGACACCTCAAGATTGAACCCAAAACTAAGCACTTCTCCCATTGCAAGAATTACCAATCTAGCTGGCCAAACCAAACCAATAACTTGAAGAGACTTGCAAACATATGAAATCATACATATAAGAATTCAGATAATATTCATAGATAATCTAATCATAAACCCACAATTCATCGGATCTCGACAAACACACCGCAAAAGAGTATTACATCGGATAGATCTCCATGAAGATCATGGAGAAAATGGTAATGAGGAAAATAGAGAGAGAAGAAGCAATCTAGCTACTAGCTATGGACCCGAAGGTGTGTGGTGAACTACTCACGCATCGCCGGAAGGGCAATGGAGTTGATGTAGATGCCCTTCGTGATAGAATCCCCCTCTGGCAGATTACCGGAAAAGGCTCCAAGATGGGATCTCACAGGAACAGAGGCTTGCGATGGCGGAAAAGTATTATCGTGGCTCTTTTTGGTATTGGGGGAATAATCCTGAATTCATATGCGAAGAATTAGGGTTGGAGGAGCTACGGGGAGCCCACAAGCCAGGGGTGTCCCCCCTAGGGCACGCCCAGGCGGCTTGTGGTCCACCCGTGGGTCTTCTGGCCTCTTATCCAAGTCTCCTGGGTTCCTTCTGGTCCAAAAAAATCATCGTAGAATTTTATTCCGTTTGGGCTCCGTTTGATATTCCTTTTCTCTAATACTAAAAAACAAGGAAAAACCAGAAATTGGCACTAGGAACTAGGTTAATAGGTTAGTCCCAAAAATAATATAAAATAGCATATTAATGCATATAAACATCCAAAACAGATAATATAATAGCATGGAACAATCAAAAATTATAGATACGTTGGAGACGTATCAGCATCCCCAAGCTTAATTCATGCTCGTCCTCGAGTATGTAATGATAAAAATAGAATTTTTGATGTGGAATGCTACCTAACATATTTATCCATGTAATATTCTTTATTGTGGCATGAATTTTTAGATCCCTAAGATTCAATACAAAAGCTTAATGTCGACATAAAAACAATAATACTCCAAGCATACTAACAAAGCAATCGTGTCTCTTCAAAATAACATGGCAAAAGAAAGTTATCGCTACAAAATCATATCATCTGGCTATGCTCCATCTTCCCCACACAAAGTATTTAGATCATGCACAACCCTGATGACAAGTCAAGCAATTGTTTCACACCTTTTATGTTCTCAAACCTTTTCAACTTTCACGCAATACATGAGCGTGTTCCATGGATATAGCACTATAGGTGGAATAGAATATGGTGGAGGTTGTGAGGAAAAGGAGAAGATAGTCTCACATCAACTAGGCATATCAATGGGCTATGGAGTTGCCCATTAATAGATATCAATTTGAGTGAGTAGAGATTGCCATGCAATGGATGTACTAGAGCTATAAGTGTATGAAAGCTCAAAAAGAAACTAAGTGGGTGTGCATCCAACTCGCTTGCTCAACAAGACCTAGTGTAATTTGAAGAAGCCCATCATTGGAATATACAAGCCAAGTTATATAATGAAAAATTCCCACTAGTATATGAAAGTGAAAAAATAGGAGACTCTCTATCATGAACATCATGGTGCTACTTTGAAGCACAAGTGTGGAAAAAAAGATAGTAGCATTGTCCCTGCTCTGTTTTGTCTCATTTTTTTGGTGGGTATATTTGGCCTCTTTTTATTTATTTATTTGGGCTGCATTGGCCTCTTTCATTATTTTTAAAGTTCGGAGTTTCATCCCAACTTGTGAGGGAATCATAGCTTCCATCATCCTTTCCTCACATGGGATAATGCTCTAATAATGATGATCATCACACTTTTATTTACTTACAACTCAATAATTACATCTCGATACCTAGAACAAAATATGACTCTATATGAATGCCTCCGACAGCGTACCGGGATGTGCAACGATCTAGCATAGCAAATGGCATAAAAACGATTAAGCCATGAAAACATCATGCTAGCTATCTTACGATCATGCAAAGCAATGTGAAAATGATGGTGCGTGTCACAATAAATGGAATGGTGGAAGTTGCATGGCAATATATCTCGGAATGGCTATGGAAATGCCATAATAGGTAGATGTGGTGGTTGTGTTGAGGAAGGGTATATGGTGGGTTTTATGCACCGGCGAAAGTTGCACGGTACTAGAGAGTCTAGCAAAGGTGGAAGGGTGAGAGTGCGTATAATCCATGGCCTCACATTAGTCATAAAGAACTCACATAGTTATTTCAAAATTCTATTGGTTATGTAAGCAAAAGTATTAGATGCATGCTCCTAGGGGAGAGGTTGGTAGGAGTTAACCATTGCGCACTCCCAACCATCACAGAAAGGATGACAATCAACAAATCATGCTCGGACTTCGTTACATAACGGTTCACCATACATGCATGCTATGGGAATCACAAACCTTTAACACAAGTATTTCTATCAATCCATAATTACTCACTAGCATGACTCTAACATCACCATCTTTATATCTCAAAACTTTATGCAAGGAATCAAACTTCTCATAGTATTCAATGCACTTTATATGAAAGTTTTTATTATATCCCTCTTGGATGCCCATTATATTAGGACTAAATTCATAACCTAAACCAATTACCATGTTGTTTAAAGACTCTCAAAATAATATAAGTGAGGTACGAGAGTTCAATTATTTCTATAAAATAAAACACCACCGTGCTCTAAAAAGATATAAGTGAAGCACTAGAGCAAAAATTGCCTAGCTCAAAAGATATAAGTGAAGCACATAGAGTATTCTAATAAATTCATGACTCATGCGTGTGTATCTCAAAATATGTGTGCAGCAAGGATGATTGTGGCAAACTAAAAAGCAAAGACTCATACCATACAAGACGCTCCAAGGAAAACACATATCATGTGGTGAATAAAAATACAACCTCAAGTAAATTTACCAATGGATTGAAGCTGAAAGAGGGGATGCCCAGGCTCTTGCCACTCCTTTTTCCATAGTCCATCAAATCTTTACCCAAGACTTTAAAACTTCACAACACAAAACTCAACAGAAAACTCGTGAGATCCGTTAGTATAAGAAAAATAAATCACCACTTTAGGCACTGTTGTGAACTCATTGTTTATTTATATTGGTGTAATATCTATTGTATTCCAACTTATCCATGGTTCATACCTGCCGATACAACCCATAGATACATCAAAATAAGCAAACAACACAAAGAAAACAGAATTTGTCAGAAACAGAACAGTCTGTAGCAATCTGTAAACCTAGAATACTTCTGTAGCTCCAAAACTTCTGAAACATTAGGACAGTCTTGGAAATTTGTATATCAATCTTGTGTAAAAAATTCAGACTCATTCGGCGCTCTGGTGAATTTATAAAATTCCTGGACTGAGGACAAATGTTTCTGATTTTCAGCAAGATCAAATCAACAATCACCATAGACCATCCCAATGGTCTTATCTGCCTCAAACACTAATTAAAAGACCAAAACACAATTACTACAGAGGTAATAATTAAAAAATCAATAACATAAATAAAAACAAAAATATAAAAGTAAAATTGGGTTGCCTCCAAACAAGTGATGTTGCTTAACGCCCCTAGCTAGGCATAACGCAATAGATCTAGGTATTGTCCTCTTTCGTATGCAACTTCTCGATTGCACACTTATAAACCCTAGGAGGTTCTTTTCTCTTATCAATAATAATGCTCCTAGGCAATAATTCAAGAGATTCACTAGTGTCAATTGATTCCCTAACAATATTGATAAAGTTGGGGTGAATACTTATCATCTTAAGATCTTCATACTCTTTTCTAGAGGATCCACCCTTATTTTTAGGGACATAAACAAACTTGGCAATCTTAGAAGGAGGAAAAAAATTGGAGTGGTTTGAACCGAGGCAAAAGCAAAACCCAAGTTGGTAATAATGTCCTCTAGCTTGTCAATTCTAGAGGAATCTTGATCCAATTTTTCATTAACTATGCGTTCATTTTCCCTTAGATTTTTTAAAGTAAATCCTACCTTAGATCCATATTGAGAAATTTGATTGTGAATCTTTTTATCCAAATTTTCAATAAGCTCTACAGTAGCAACTTTATTTACAATAATATCAAGCCTTTGAATCACATGTTACAAAGTTAAGATTGTTTCATTAACCATGATTGGGGGTGAACCTACCAAATTTATCATAGAATTATAAGAATCAAAGGCATGGCTTCCCAAGAAATTTCCCCCCATAATGGTATCCAAAACATATCTATTCCATGGAGAAACACCTACATAAAAATTGCGACGGAGCACGATAGTAGATTGCTTACGAGTTAGATCTTTTTGAGCATTGCAAATTCTATTCCAAGCATCTTTTAAGTTTTCTCCCTCCCTTTGCTTAAAGTTAAGAACTTCACTCTTGGGAGTACTAGTGATAGTAGTAAGTCTAGGCATGAGTTCAAGCAATCTAACACACGAGCAAACAAAAAGCAAACGAAAAGACAAACGGAAGGAACGCGAATAAAAGGGCAAATCTTTTTGGTTTTTTCTAAAAATGATTTGAGAAGTGGGGGAGAGGAAAATGAGAGGCAAATAATGTAAATGCAAGAGGTGAGTTTGTGATGGGTACTTGCTAGGCTTGATGTATACTTTCTATGTATCCTCCCCCACAACGGCGCCAGAAATTCTTCTTGCTACTTCTTGAGCTTGTGTTGGTTTTCCGTTGAAGAGGAAAGGGTGATGCAGGAAAGTAGATAAGTATTTCCCTCAGTTGTTGAGAAACAAGGTATCAATCCAATAGGAGGTAGAAGCAAGTCCCCAATTTATGCACCTACACAAACAATCAAACACATGCACCCAACGCTATAAAGGGGTTGTTAATCCCTTCATGGTTACTTGCAAGGATGAGATCTGATAGAGATAGATATAAAAGATTGCTAGAAGTAAAACTAAATAAAAGTAAATAAAATTGTGGCAAGGTATTTTTGGTTTATAGATCTGAAAATATAATATGGAAATAGACCCGGGGGCCATAGGATTCACTAGAGGCTTCTCTCTTGAAGGAAAATAATACAGTGGGTGAACAAATTACTGTCGAGCAATTGATAGAAAAGCGCATAGTTATGACGATATCCAAGTCAATGATTATGCATATAGGCATCACGTCCGTATCAAGTAGACCGAAATGATTCTGCATCTACTACTATTACTCCAAACACCGACCGACTCCTGCCTGCATCTAGAGTATTAAGTACATGAAGAATAGAGTAATGCATTAAGTAAGATGACATGATGTAGAGGGATAAACCTAAGCAATATGATGGAAACCCCATCTTTTTATCCTTGATGGAAACAATACAAATAGGTGCCTCGCTACCCCTACTTTGTCACTGGGTGAGGACACCGCAAGATTGAACCCAAAAATAAGCACTTCTCCCATTGCAAGAATTACCAATCTAGTTTGCCAAACCAAACCAATAACTCGAAGAGACTTGCAAAGATATGAAATCATTCATATAAGAATTCAGAGAAGATTCAAATAATATTCATAGATAATCCAATCATAAACCCACAATTCATCGGATCTCGACAAACACACCGCAAAAGAGTATTACATCGGATAGATCTCCATGAAGATCATGGAGAATATGGTATTGAAGAACATAGAGAGAAAAGAAGCCATATAGATACTATCTATGGACCCGGAGGTTTGTGGTGAACTACTCACGCATCATCAGAAGGGCAATGGAGTTGATGTAGATGCCCTCCGTGATCGAATCCCCCTCCGGCAGATTACTGGAAAAGGCTCCCAGATGGGATCTCACGGGAACAGAAGCTTGCGGCGACAGAAAAGTATTATCGTGTTTATTTTTGGTATTGGGGGAATATTCCTGAATTTATAGGCGAAGAATTATGGTTGGAGGAGCTACATGGGGCCCACAAGCCAGGGGCGCCCCCGTAGGGCGCGCCCAGGTGGCTTGTGGCCCATCCGTGGGTCTTTTGGCTCTTCTCCAAGTCTCTTGAGTTCCTTCTAGTCCAAGAAAAATCATCGTAGAGTTTTATTCCATTTGGACTCCGTTTGATATTCCTTTTCTGGAATACTCAAAAACAAGGAAATACAGAAATTGACACTATGCACTAGGTTAATAGTTTAGTCCCAAAAATAATATAAAATATCATATTAATGCATATAAAACATCCAAAATAGATAATATAATAGCACGGAACAATCAAAAATTATAGATACGTTGGAGAAGTATAAGTGGATGCTTTGAATAGCTCGGCCTTGTCGCAAGGTAGGGCGGAGCCCATCCACTAACGATCAGGGTCGGTCCACATTATCCATGGTTAGCATAGGCGGAGATCCTGACCAAACCTCTCTATGTCTTTGATACCCAGCCCATCCATGACCTTTGGCCTCCACACCATGTTCTAGTTCACAAGGGAGTGACCTCTAGTCGCATTCTCGAAGTTGTCACCATGCCAAATGAAGTTCCGTGTAATCTTGCTAAGCTTGTGATTGGCCCAAACCGGGAGAGGGGTGCAGTGAGATGGTGCATGGCGATGGCGCACAAGAGATACTTCGCCAAGGAGACCCTTTCCAACCGTGCGAGGTTCTTGCCCTTCCATCCTGATAGTATGCCCATTGCTTTGTCTATGAGAGGATGCATCTCAACCCGCTTGAGCCGTGAGGCATGCAGAGGGAGGCCCAAGTACTTAGTTGGGAAGGAAGTGGTCTTCACGGGGAATCCCGATAAGATGTTCGCGGGATCATTCCCTTAGCAGCAATGAGGAACACCTCTGTCTTGGTGATGAGGGTTGATGCCTCCCCAAAATATGCTAGTATCCCCGCAATGGTGGCCAGTTATTCCTTCATTGGGTTGGCAAAGATGCTCGCCTCATCGACATAGAGTGAAATTTTGCAGGAAGCCCAACAAGATTTGATCGGCTTCAAGATCCCAGCCTGGGAGGCTGCCCGGAGCATAAGTTGGAGAAAATTTATTGCCAGAATGAAGAGCATGAGGGACAAAGGGTCATCCTAGCGCAGACCGCAAGCATGTGAGAAAGGGGTGCATGGGTCATGCAAATCCAGTCCCGCGAGCGCTGACCGAATCCAAGTTGTTGAAGTACCTCTAGGAGGTAAGCCCAGCCGACTGAGTCGAAAGCCTTTGATATGTCTAGCTTAAGGAAGAGGCCAGACGTTGACATGCGATGCAATTCCTTTACCAAGTTCTGCACATGTAGGAAGTTATCATGGATCACCGCTTCTGCACAAAGGTGCTCTAGCACTTGGAAACTAGCATGTGGAGGAGGGGGCAAGCTAGTTCGCCAACAACTTGGAGAAAAACTTCCAGATGTGGTGCATGAGGCTGATTGGATAGTAGTCCCCAATCTCGCGGTGTTTGCCTTCATAGGTAGCAGGATAATGTTTGTCGAGTTAATCAGACCGACACAATTGCCACGTAGATCTATCAACTATAGGACCGCAACCACGACATTGGTCTTGATGATCTCCCAGCAGGACATGAAGAAAGCACCAATGAAGCCGTCCGGTCCGGGTGCCTTGACCGACGGCACGGAGAAAACTGCCTTCTTGATCTCATTTGCATCAAACAGGGCATCCAACTGTGATAGATCACGATCTTGTATTCCGATGTTATCCCATGCTAGGCGTTTGGATCTTTGCTTCGGCATCGCAAGGTGTTCTTGGAAGTGGTAGAGGAGGGACCTCTCCTTGTCATCTCTTGTAATGGCCAACCCGATGTCGGTCCTGATGGTATAAATGAAATTCTTGTGCCTTCATCCATTGGACCGGGCATAGAAAAGCTTGGTGGTGGCATCCCCCAAGCGGATCCAGTTAAGACGCGAGCGATATCTCATTTTGATCTTCTGGATGGCAAGAAGGCCAAGATAAGACGCCTTGAGTTGCCTCCTCAACACCCTCTACGGTTCTGACAAGGGTGCCCTTCCTTGTTGACGTCAAAACCCCAAATGATCTCCTTTGCTATCATGATCTGGGCATTCAAAACAACGACCTTCTCTTTCTACCACATGTGTAAAGCCTTCGCGGTTCGGCAAAGCTTGATATGAATCCTACGGATCGCATCTCGGGTCAGGACAGGTTTGTTCCATGCCAACGATATTGTATCATGGAAGCTAGAGAGTCGCAACAAGAACTCTTAGAATGTAGATGGGGGCATGGTCGAAGCAGGTCATGGGTATTGGGGAACGTTGCATGGGAAACAAAAAAGTTCCTATGAACACCCAAGATCTATCTATGGAGATCAACAAGTACTTAAGGGAGAGTGGATCTACATACCCTTGTATATCACTAAGCAAGAAGCGTTAAGAAATGCAGTTGATGTAGTCGAACATCTTCGCGATCCAATCACGATCCGCCCTGCAATCCAATCACAATCCCGATCTAGAGTCGAACGGACGACACCTCCGCGATGAGCACACATACAACTCGATGATGTCTCCGCCCTCTTGATCCGTCAAGCAAGGGCAAAGATGTAGATGAGTTATCCAGTAGCACGACGACGTGGTGGCGGTGGTGGTGGAGTAATCTCAGCAGGCTTCGCCAAGCGATGTTGTAGACACGTTTTGGAGGCGAAGCTGGTCTAGGGAGAGAGGGAGGGTTGCACCTACGCCTTGGGGTGAGGCTGCCCTGCCTCTCCCTCTCTATATATAGGAGGAGGGGGTAAGTGGGGCGCAGCCTTGGCCCCTCCTCCATGGAGGGCTGGCCGGCCAAGCTGGGCGGGAGTCGACCTCCCACAAGGGAGGTGGGCGCCCTAGGAAGGACTCCCTCCCCTCTAAGTCACCCCCAACTACCACCTTGGGCGCATGGGCCTTTAGGGGTCGGCTGCCCATCCCACCAGGGGATGGTGCGCCACCTCTTAGGCCCATGTGGCCCCTAGGGTGGGTGGGCCCCTCCCGGTGGACCCCCGAAACCATTTTGGCACTCCCGACACAATACCGGAAATACTCAAAACTCTTCTGGAACCCGAACACCACTTTCCTATATATAAATATTTTCCTTCGGACCATTCTGATACTCCTCGTGACATCCAAGATCCCATCCGGGACTCTGAACAACTTTCGCTCACCAACCTATATAAGTAAAAAATACCAAATCGTCACCGAACGTTTAGACCCTGCGGGTTCGAGAACTATGCAGACATGACCGAGACACCTCTACAGTCAATAACCAATAGCAGGACCTGGATGCCCATGTTGGTTCCTACATATTCTACAAAGATCTTTATCGGCCAAACCACGATGTCAAGGATTCAATCAATCCCGTATGCAATTCCCTTTATCCATCGGTATGTTACTTGCCCGAGATTCGGTCGTTGGTATCTCCATACCTAGTTCAATCTCATTACCGGCAAGTCTCTTTACTCGTTTCGTAATACAAGATCATGTGACTAAATCCTTAGTCACATTGCTTGGAAGCTTCTTGTGATGTTGTATTACCGAGTAGGCCTAGAGATACATCTCCGTCATACGGAGTGACAAATCCCAGTGTCGATCCATGCCAACCCAACAGACAGCCTCGAAGATACCTATAGAGCACCTTTATAGTCACCCATGTATGTTGTGAAGTTTGATACACACAAGACATTCCTCCTGTGTCAGGGAGTTGCATGATCTCATGGTCATAGGAACAGATACATTGACATGTAGAAAGCAATAGCAGTAAACTTGATACGATCAAACACTATGCTTACGGTTGGGTCTTGTCCATTACATCATTCTCCTAATGATGTGATCCATTATCAAATGACAACTCATGTCTATGACTAGGAAACCTTAACCATCTTTGATCAACGAGCTAGACAAGTAGAGGCTTACTAGGGAGACTTTATTGTCTATGGATCCACATATTTTGAGGATCCAATCAATATAATTTTAGCATAGATAATAAACGGTTATCATGAACAAGGAAATATGATAATAACTAATTTATTATTGCCTCTAGGGCGTATTTCCAATAGTCTCTCACTTGCATTAGAGTCAATAATCTAGTTCATCACCATGTGATTTACACCAAATGAATTCTAGGTTTGATCATGTTTTGCTTGTGAGAGAGGTTTTAGTCAACGGGTCTACAACATTAAGATTCATGTGTACTTTGCAAATATCTATGTCATATTGTTCATGCTACTACCACACTCCACTTGGAGCTATTCCAAATGACTTCTCCACTATACATATCCGAATTGCTACTCAGAGTCATCCGAATTGGTGTCAAAACTTGCATCGACGGAACCCTTTACAACGAACTCTTTATCACCTCCATAATCGAGAAACATTTCCTTAGTCCTCGAGTTACTAAGGATAATTTTGACCGTTGTGCAGTGATCCACTCCTGGACCACTCTTGTACCCCTTGATAGACTCATGGCAAGGCACACACCAGGTGCGGTACACATCATGACATACTATATAGAGCCTATGACTAAGGCATAGGGGACGACTGCGGGATCACTAGAAGAGTATGTCTAGAGGGGGGGTGAATAGACTACTAGCACAAATTAAAATCTACACAAGGTCCAAAGTTAAATGTTGACAGATTTTAGCAATTGTAGCAAGTCTAGCACACACTACGCATGCAAGTCATCAAGTATAGCACCGGAAAGTAAAGACATTGCACACGAAAGTAAGGAGATGAGATAGGGAGATCAAACGCATGAGGGACACGAAGATTTTTCTCGTGGTTTCTATAGGTGGTGCTATCGTACGTCCATGTTTATGGAGACTTCAACCCACGAAGGGCTCTTCCCATAGAGGGTTCCACAAAGAAGCAACCTTGTCTATATCATGATGGCCTACGTCCACGAAGGACTAGCCTAACTCGGGGTAGATCTTCACAGAGTAGGCGATCTCCTTGCCTTTACAAACTTACTGGTTCACTCCACAACACGAAGTAGGAGGATCCCAAGCGATACCTAACCAATCTAGGAGGCACCACCCTCCAAAAGGTAATAGGCTCGATAATGTCGATGAACTCCTTGCTCTTGTGCTTCAAGATGATAGACTCCTCAACACTCAATCACTCTCTTACAGATTTGGCTTTGGTGGAAGAGATTGATTGGGTGGAAGGCAACTTGGGGAGGCTAGAGATCAAGATTCATTTGGTTGGAATGGAATGGCTTGATCTCAACACATGAGTAGGTGGCTCTCTCTCTCAGAAAATCTAATGGGATAAGTGGGGATCTGTTCTGAGTGCTTCTCTTGCGAGTGAGTGGTGGTGGAGGGGTATATATAGGCATATCCAAAAATCCAATTGTTACACCTAAAGTGACCAACTCGGTGACACTGATATGTGAATCTTGGTGGTACCGAGTTGCTCCAAAGGTAGCAACTTTTGAATCTCGGTGAGACTGATACAGAAATCTCGGCGGTACCGATAAGGTGTCCAATGGTCAGAATCCAAATCTCGGTGGTGCTGATTCAAAACCTCAGAATTTCCAATTTTGTGCATCGAGGTAACAGAAAGTTGGCAAGCTGAACTCGGTGGCACCGAATCAGAATCGGTTGCACCGATGTGCTAGGGTTTCGCAGGGTTCTGTATGTGGTTGGAGATCGGTGGCACCGAGTGGAAGAAGTTGGTTGCACTGATTTTCATGAAAGGCTTTGGAAAGACATTTGTGCAAGAGTTTGTGGGTATTTTTGGTGACTATCACTTGTGCACGTGGAGCATGTTGTTCACCAACAGTACCTTACCCCCTTTCAACAGTATTGCATTTTCCTATGGACTCAAAGTGATTTCTCACAAAGTAAAATGTAGATTCCTCTTGCTTGAACCTTTGCCAATGCTATTCCTTCTCCTTATTATTCTTGGAGATACTATTCACACTCCTTAGCCAACCTTCTCTATGGACTTTATCTGAAATACACTAGATAATAGTATTGGTCCAAGAGACAATGTATGTTGTCATGAATTATCAAAACCACCAAGGGAGGATGTTGTGCTTTCAATCTCCCCTTTTTTGGTAATTGATGACATCATACAATCAAAGCTTCAATTTAACATATGCAGAAATATGTGAAGACTTTGAAGGATACATGACCAATACAAGCTCCCCCAAGATGTGTGCAATCCATGTTAAGGATAGTTGCTTTTGAATGCATGAACACACACATAGTAGGAAGAACATAAGAGGTCATGTATATCTTGGCAATATGCATCAAATATGTGTGGAAATGATTTCATGTTCACTCACTCTTGCAAACAATTTGTACAAGAAGCAAGAGGTCATCTTGAACAAGAATATGATGCATATACTTACCTTGAGGTCCTTGAGCATTTAACAGTAGGAACACACTTGAGAAAACAATGTTAGGAAACACAAGCGTATTTGATAGTGCAAATGCAAATGGAACAAAGAGTACCAAGATATGAAAGACATATAATGGATGATTTCTTGAGAATGATATGTTTCCAAATAAGTTTTTAGAGCTTTCTCCCCTAAATACCAATTGTGAAAGTTTTCCTCTCTCCCTGAATAATAATATGTAGACATTGTGAGTAGGTAGGGCTGATAAAAGTCTAAAACATATGAGAATCAAATTTAATCAGATTCATTCTTCTCTCAAGAGGTGTTTTTGTGATAAGGGATCCTTGATATTTCTCCCCCTTTATGTGATAAGTTTGGACTTGTTCTTATCAAGATTATCTCTCCCCTGAAACATCCCTTTAGTATTATATTTCCTCCTTTGAGATTATCTATCCCTTTAAGTATAAGCTTTGAAGCTTTGGTATTTCTCCCTCTTTGGTATTAATTTCCAAAAAGGTCACACAAGGGACAGATAAAGGAATCGTTAAGTGGGAAGGGATCCTAGAGATTTAGGGTCATTGAAAGTATTGAGACAAGGGTTCCTTGAAAACAGTTTTCTCCCCCTTAAGATCGAAAAACCTTTAAAAACTCTCCTCTTTTGATGTAGGGATCCCAGATTATTTGAGATTATATCTCTTGATGCCCCCCTACATCATTGGAATCATTGAGTTGATCATAGAACAAAGCAGGCAAAATACATACATGTCGGTGGCTTCGAGGCAAAATGTGTCGGTAGCACCGATATGTGTTTGTGCAGTAGGACTGCAATATCGGTTAGACCGAGTTTTTGTCATTTTCTCATGACAGATGCCATGGGTAGGCTTATCGAAGGTGGTTGGGGCCGGAGGACGCCGACGGGCTCCGGATGCGGGATTAGGCACAAGCGATGGTGACACACGATGTACCCAGATTCAGGGCCCTAGATGGGAGGTAACACCCCTAGTCCTTCTTGGTCTAGTTGATGGATGAGAGTGTTTACAAGGTTGCTCCTAGAGCTATGTCTAGGGGAGGAAGAGGGAGCAGCCGACTCACCTTCCTAAGTTATCAAGTGTGAGGGTGAGGGAAGTGTCCCGTGGATGTGTGTGCGTGAGACTCTTTGTCCTCGTAGCATGGGGCGCTCTGTGGGTTTTATAGGCAAACCCCTGGCTTACAATATTCCTGAGGTACAAAGTGGGGTGACCCGGCTGGCAGCCTCTCCGGCTGGCCAGGGGGCCCCGCCTTGCGAACTGTCTCGTCGCCCGTAGGGTCCATCGGTCGTGCGGTCCCGTCAACCGCTGGGGCCCACCAGCCAGCTCTGTGATTGGCCCCCGCCCACCTGCTACGGCACGAGTCGCCTGGGTGGCGTCGTCTAGTGCCAGCCGGCCGAAGTCTCCGGTACGGCCGGTTGCAGTGTAGCCATGCCGGGGTAGGTAATCGAGTGGGTGCGGGCGTGCGGGCACTATTCCCCAGCCCGGTCGCGGTCGCCAAGGTCAGCGGCTCAGACGGCCGCACTGTAGCCACGCGCGCCCGTGCGTTAGCGGCCACTGTGGCTGCACTAGCGTCCATTGCGGGCGTCCCGTTGTGTCGCCTTATTTGCATGCATAGGGAAGGGACGGAAGCCTGTCTGCCCGAGGGTCAACGGAGGTGGTGGCTCGAGGTCAGCCGATGATCCTCAGCCGACCGAGGCCCGGGCCGGCTCCTCGATCAACCGGCCTTGACCCGGTCTGCAACGCGTCTGCCAGATGCGTGCCAGCCAGCCGTAAGCAGCCGGAAACGCGCCAATTTCTTTGAAGCGGGGGAGAGAACAACATTGCTTTGGCCTACCCAGGGGTAATAACCCCGTCAGTAGTCCCCGAAGCCGGCGGGGTCCCGCGTCTGGCTGACGGAGGGGAGCCGACGGCTTCTCCCTAGCGGTACCCGCCTCCGGTGCGAAGCCGAAAGGCTAGCTGGGTCGGCAGCCGAGCCCGACGCCTCGGGTCACGATGCGACGCCCCGGGACCCGGGCCGGCCCGTCGCACGCCACACAATGAGTAATGATGTCATGGGTCCCGCGCACGCGGGCAGCCGGGACGTCACACTGGGCCTAGCCTGCTAGGCCTCGGGCGTAGCCCGGTAGGCCTCGGGGCGCAGGCAAGGATCTTCTGCGCCCCGAAGAGGTGGGAACGGCCCAGAACGCCCACGCGCATGCGGAGATTCCGGGAAAGTGGGCGCAGTTAATCCCCACGTCCGATGGTGCCGAACGTGACACCACCCGCGGCCGAGCCGGCCCGGGTTGACGTACCGGAGGTTTCGGTGGCCCCGGATGTGGCGTCCATAGAGATGGAGGCACCGTCCGTCGCGGTCGCCGCGTCCGACCGGCAAGAGGAGGAGGCAGCGCGGACACCGAGAGAGGGGCAACTAGGGACCGATTCCCGTGCCCTTGCCGTCATCAACCCTCCCCCGACGGCCAGCACCGTGGCGAACATCAAGACAGGCGACGACGATAACCAGGCCCGAAGGTCCATGGTCGACGTGATTCGGGACTGGGAGGCGCTGGCATGCGTCCCTACCCTTCCAGCTCCCCCGGCAAGCAGCTCGGTCCCCGCATTCGAGGAGTAGGGGAGCATCCTGGATCGGTGTCACCAGGAGCTGGCCCGGTTCGTGGAGGCGGCCCACACCACCCTGTGGCGCATGGAGGTAAGCGTTGTTATCCTTGTGGAAATTTTCAGTGGGGGCGCGCAAGCGCACCCACTGGGTGTAGCCCCCGAGATGCGGGCCGGGACGGATCTCCTTGTGTGTCTTTTGATTTTGACATCCTGTGGCAGGAGGGGAACTCCCAGCGATAGAAGTTGTTTCATGTGGTGGTCTCCATCCACAACCATGGCAAGCACGGCTTCTACCGGCTGGAGGAGGAGCTGGCGCGGGTGCGAGGTATGTCAGGTCTCGGGGGGGCATGTAGCCCCCGGGAGTCGGGCCGGCTGCCTGGGAGCCGGAACGGGCCTGGAATGTCCGGATGATGCCCGTTTTACTTTGTAGAGGAGCTGACCACCCTCCGGGCGGAGAAGGCCGGGGCAGTCTCCGAGCAGGACCGGCTGGCGCAGAGCGTCCAAGGGGTCACCCAGGAGAGGGACCGGCTCAATGCCCAGCTGGCGGATGGGCAGGCGGCCCAAGAATGACTGAAGGCCGACGTGGTGTGGGAGGCGACGGCCAAGGAGAAGGTCGTCAAGGAAGCGTCCCAAGCCGCCCAATGCACCGCCACCCTCCAAAACGAGGTGACCCGCCTTGAGAGGACGCTCGAGGACCATAGGGTGGCTCTTGCCGAGGCGGAGGCGGTGCTGGTGTCGGAGCGGGACTCGTCGCTCCACTTCGCCATCAAGCTGGATGACTCCCTCGAGCGTAAGTACCCATTTTTCTATTTTCGGCCGTCTGCTTTCTTCTTGCTAGTTCTTGTCCTTGATTTGCCTTTTTCTCCTTCTTACCTTTGTTCTTCAGGGTGCTTCCCGGAAACCCAGCATCGCGCTGAGCATGCTGTCGAGGAGCACCAGGAGTGTCTTCAGGCGCGCGGGTGCTCCATCGAGGAGGACTCCGCTTGGGATATGGCGGAGCTTGGGCTGGCCATAGAGAACCGGTTGACCACCTCGAGCGGAGTGTGGAGCGGCTGAAGACGATCGGCAAGGAGGTCATCGCCGCCTTGTGGCCGGGCCGTGGAGCTCCATACAGCCGCGTGGCTTTGTGGCTGGAGCACGCTATGGCCTGGCTCGAGGTCTAGAAGGCGTCGGTGGCACGAGCCGAGGAGCAAATGGCGCTCTGGTTTGTCACCTCGTGGTACTGTGGCATTGACTTGGACCGGCTGGCCACTATGTGGGACGAGCCGTCTGAGGAGCGGGCGGCCCACGAGCCGTTCCTCATCCTTCGGGCCAACGAGCTCGCGTCGTACGTCGACCCTGACGAGCTCCTGCCGGCCCTTGGCGAGGACGGCGAGCCGGTAGCCGAGGACTCCTTCGGAATCCCCCAAGGTCCGAAGGACGAGGTTGCCGATGAAAGCACCGACTCCAGCACCAAGACAGCTGGGACTGTGGAGGCTGCCCCGAAGGCTAAGGAAGCCGACCCGAAGGCCGGAGCACCTCCACGACGAGAGTCGAGCCGCCCAGCGATGCATCGGTTGGCGACACGCCAGTGGCCGGAGCCCCCGTGCGTTCTATCTTTTCTTTTGTTATTTCTCCTGTATGTTAGACTCAAGCCCACCCACTGGGGTGTAATGTAATGAATCGTAATGGCTGTGGGCCATTTTTATTTTAAATTTGTGTTCTGAATGCTTAATGTGTTACCTATCATGCGTGCCTGCTTGTCCTTACTCCTTTTTTGCCCCTTTGGTTTCGTCTGCCTAGGCCATTTTCCCTTTTGGTTTCGGCCCCGCCAGCCCAACAGCCGGGAGCTGGTCTGTAGCTGGGCCGGGGTGTCCGCCTTGAGGAAGCCGGTTCCAAACTCAGGAACCACTAGAGTTTTTTGGGTAAGCTGAGCAGCAGAGGCAAGGCGGTGGTCCGGCTAGACCTAGCCGGCAACCCCCTTGCGGTCCATTTTTCATGTGCGCTAAGTTTTGCTGCCTCGAGGCCCCGTCTATCGGACAACCGGGAGCCGGTCTGTAGCTGGGAGGGGGAGGGCTTCCTTAGCTTACACTACTTGGTCGATTTTGGGAGAGGCGACCTAGGACCAGCCTCGGGCCCGGGAGCCAGGTCGGGGAGCCGGTCGTGAGGAAACCTTGGAGGGAAACTAAAAGGGCGTGCCCCAAGAGCCGGCCTGGAGCACCCATTGCATTCATAAGCCCAAAAGGGGAGGGATACATACATACACTGATTTTTTCAGCAGTAAAACGAACGGAGGAGCGCCGCGCTCCACGGGCGCTCGGTCTCCTCGCCGGAGGCGTCTGTCTTGCGCTTCTACGGCTTCTGGGCATCTATTAGGTAGTACGCGTTGTTATGCAGCGCCTTGCTGATGATAAACGGGCCCTCCCATGGGGAGGACGGCTTGTGCTAGCCGGTTGTCCGCTGGATCCGCCTGAGCACTAGGTCCCCTTCGCGGAAGGAGAGCGTCCGGATCCGTTTGCTGTGGTAGTACCAAAGCTTCTGCTGATAGATGACCATCTGCCTCAAGGCCAGTTCGCGGACTTCTTCGAGTAGGTCGACGCCGTCTTCTCTTGCCTCCTTTGCGCCCTTCTCCGTGTATAGGGTGACCTGAGGTGAGTCGAACTCGATATCGGTGGGGATGATCGCCTCAGACCCGTACACAAGGAAGAAGGGCGTGTAGCCGGTTGAACGGTTGGGGGTGGTCCTAAGGCTCCAAAGGATAGCCGGCAGCTTGTCGACCCAATGGCGGGCTAACCTCACCAGCGGCATTACGAGCAAGGGCTTGATGCCGGACAAGATTAGGCCGTTTGCCCTCTCGACCTGGCCGTTTGACTGTGGATAAGTGACAGAGGCCAGGTCGAGCCGGATGCCCTGCTTGGAGCAGAAAGGTGCGAGCGCGCCCTTGGCGAAGTTCGTGCCATTGTCGGTGATGATGCTGTGGGGGACGCTGTAGCGAACCGTGATTTTGTCAATGAACCGGACGGTCGTGGGGCCGTCCAGCTTCTTGATTGGTAGGGCTTCGATCCACTATGTGAATTTGTCGATGGCCACCAGCAGATGTGTCATGCCGCCTCGTGTGGTCTTCAAGGGACCCACCATGTCCAGCCCCCAGACGGCAAAGGGCCACGAGAGGGGGATGGTCTCGAGGGCCGACATCGGTAGGAGGCTCTGCATGCTGAAGCGCTGGCAGCCCTCGCACTCGTCGACCAGCTTCTTGGCCGCTTCCAAAGCGGTGGGACAATAGAAACCTTGGCGAAAAGCCTTTGCCACCAGGGTCCTGGAGGCTGCATGGTGCCTGCACTCGCCCTGGTGGATGTCGAGGAGGATCTCCTGACCCTTTTCCAGCTCGACGCACCGTTGGAAGACGTCGGTGGTGCTGCAATGGAGGAGCTCACAATTGATGATGTTGTAGGCCGAGGCCCGGCGCTGAATTTGTCTTGCCGTGGCCTCGTCCGGGGGGAGCTCACCGCGCAGGAGGAACGCCAGGATGAGCTGGGCCCATGGGGAGCCGAGACGGGGCCGGATCAAGAGCCCCCGTGCCTGGATGATCAGTCCCCGAGACCGGCTCGCCAGCCCTCGGGATGGCTCGTCAGCCCCCGGGTAGGGGATGGCCGGAGGGGCGTTGACTGCCATCATGACAGCCGCGGCGTCGGAGCCGGCTACCACGGGTGCAGCCGGCTCAATCGGTGCCGGCAAGGCAACCGAGGTTGATGGAGCGGACGGCAGGGTCGCCGAGGGAGCAGCCGGAGCCGCCGACAGGCCGGCGGCGTCAACCGACACGAAGATGGACTCTGAATCCGGGGAGGGCTTGATCGATGGTTTGAGAAGCCGCTCGAGGGAGACGCCGGCTGGGATGGCCTGCCGGGTGGAGCCGATCTTCGCTAGCGCGACGGCCGCCTCGTTGTCCGCCCGTGGGATGTGATGGAACTCGCAGCCCTCGAAGGAGCCGGTGAGTTGCTATATGAGGAAGCGGTAGCTGGCCATGTTGGCGTCCCTGGCGTCTCATTCGCCAGAGACCTATTGTACCACGAGGTCAGAGTCGCCGAAGCATAGGATGCGCCTGATGCCAATCTCCTTGGCGAGCCGGAGGCCATGGACGATTGCCTTGTATTCGGCCACGTTGTTGGACATGGTGAAGTGGATCTAGAGGGCGTACTTGAGCTGGTAACCTTTCGGGGAGTAGAGGACTATGTCGGCACCCAGGCCGGTCCTCATTTTTGAGCCGTCAAAATGCATGCACCAATGTGTGGAGTCTAGGGGAGGTGGCACGAACTCGGTCTCCGCCCAGTCGACGAGGAAGTCGGCTAGCGCCTGCGACTTGATGGCGGTACATGGCTCGTACCGGATCTCGTGGTCGGCGAGGGAGATGACCCATTTGGCGATCTGGCCGATGGAGTCCCGGCTGCTCATGATCTAGCCGAGCGGGGTCGTGCTCACCACGGTGATGGTGTGCTCCTGGAAGTACTGCTTGACCTTGTTGGCAGCGAAATATATGCCATAGCACATCTTCTGGTAGTGGGGGTAGTTTTGCTTGGAGGCGGAGAGGACCTCACTGAGGTAGTAGGCGGGACGTTGGACCCGCCGGGATTTGCCCTCCTCCGGCCGCTCGACCACTAAGACGACGCTGATGACGCGAGTGGTCATCGCGATGTAGGTGAGCAAGGGCTCCTTCTCAGCCGGTACGGCCAAGATGGGCACGTGGGTGAGAGCCTTCTTGAGGCCGCGGAAGGCCTCATCCGCCTTGTCGGTCCAATCGAACATGCTCGGCTTCTTGGTGTGACCCGGCTCGACCAGAGCCATCTTGCAAAGGAGCACGTAGAGGGGCAAGGCCTTCTCTCCTAGCCGGCTGATGAACCGGCTGAGCGAGGCGAGGTATCCGGTGAACTTCTGGACGTCGCGGAACCGGGTCAGCTTGGGCATGCACTCGATCGCGCTGATCTTCTCCGGGGTGGCTTTGATGCCGCGGGCGGACACGAAGAAACCCAGGAGCTGGCCGGCTGGGACACCAAAGATGCACTTCTTCGTGTTGAGCTTGATCTTGTACTCGTGCATGTTCACGAAGGTCTCCTGGAGATCGTCGAGGAGGCTGAAGTGATTCTTGGTTTTGACGACGATGTCGTCGATGTAGACGTGGACATTCCTGCCTATCTAAGGCAGGAGGCACTTCTGCATGCACCGCTGGAAGGTGGTGCCTGTGTTCTTCAGGCCGAAAGTCATGGTGACATAGTAGTAGGCCCCGAAGGGCGTGATGAAGGAGGTCTTGAGCCGGTCCTCCGGAACCAGCTTGATCTGGTGGTAGCCAGAGTAGGCGTCCAGGAAGGACAACAAGTCGCCGCCAGCCATGGAGTCGATGACTTGGTCGATTCGTGGCAGGGCGAAAGGGTCCTTGGGGCACGCCTTGTTCAGGCTGGTGTAGTCAATGCACATGCACCGGGTCTTGTTCTTATTCAGCACCAGAACTGGGTTGGCCAGCCAGTCCAGGTGGAAAACTTCCATGATGAAGCCGGTTGCGAGCATTCAGGCGATCTCTTCTCCTCATCCGGCTTGACCAGCTTAACGTCCGGCCGCACGTGTAGTTTGTGCTTGGCGAACTTCCTCGGAACACCCGGCATGTCCTTGGGGAACCATGCAAAGATGTCCCGATTCTCACAGAGGAAGTCGACGAGCTCACCTTCCTATTTGCTATCGAGGCGGGAGCCGATGGTGACGCACTAAGCGGGGTTGGCCAGGTCGAGCGGGATCTGCTTGGTGTCCTTGGATGGCTGGAAGGAGGCCTCGCCGACGGACTACAAGGGAGGAGCCGGCATGGCCGGCTGGCTGGCAGCGAGGGCCACGGGCCGGTCGAGCTGCCGCTTTTCCTCGGCTATCTCTAGGGCCTCGGCCAGCCGGTTGTCGTCTCAAGCACACTCGAGCGACATCTTGTAATCACCCATGATGGTGATGATTCCCTTAGGGCCCGACATCTTGAGCTTGAGGTAGGAGTAATGGGGGACCACCATGAACTTGACGAGAGCCGACTGTCCCAACAACGTGTGGTAGGGACTTGCGAGGTCCACTACCTCAAACAGCACTAGCTCACGGCGAAAGTGGACGGAGACGCAGAAGAGGACGTCAAGCTCGATCTTGCCTACAGGGGAGCAGGACTTTCCCAGCACGATGCCGTGGAAAACCGCCCGGCTCGCCTAAAGGTCTTCTATTTTCAACCCCAGCTTGCGCATCGTGTCGAGCTAGAGGATGTTGATGCTGCTTCCACCATCAATCAGCACCCGCAAGAAGCGGTAGGTGCGCTTCCTGGTGGCAATGGTGAGGTCGAGGACTAGGGCGTAGCTGCTGGGGCTCAGCATCACGGCTGGGTGGTCAGGCCGGCTCCAGATGACCGACTTCTCTGACTAGTGCATGAACTGGGGAGTTGTCGGCATGGTGGCGTTCACCTCATGGTGGAGCCGGTGCTGAGCATGTTTGCTCGCTTCTTCACTGGTAAAGACGACGTAGCAACCATCCTGGTTGGGAAACTGGTCGTGTAGGCGACCGTCATTTTGGGCCGGAGCCGGAGCCGACGCCGGGGCGGCAGCTGGGGCCGGGGCCGGCGCACGGGCAGGCGGCGCGGGAGGAGCCGGAAGGCCATCCCCTGGGCTAATCGCTGTGAGAAGCTATAGTGCCGGAGCGTGTGTGTTGAGGGCTTGGCCCCAGAGTGGTTCTTGCAGGGGAGGTCAAGCATCTGCTCGAATGTGAGCTTGGGCTGCTAGGCAGCCTTGCCAGTGCGCTGGCGCTGGCTGGAAGACTGGACAACCGGCTCCTGCTCCTCGATGGTGGCAACCTGCCGGCTCCCGTAGCGGGAGTTTGGCTGGTCGTTCTTGCGTTTGTTGTTCTGCGGCTGCCGGTTGTCGGCAGCCGGTCGGGACCCCGCCAGTGTCGTCGTTGTCCTGCCGGGCGGGGTCGTCTTGACCCGAATGGCGGACTCGGCCGTGGCGTATTTGTCCGCCTTGGTCATGAGCTCGGCGAGTGTAGCCGGCTCAGAGCACAGGAGTTTTTGCTTGAGGGGGGTGCCATCACGACAACCTTCGATGAAGTACTGCACGACTTGCACCTCATGCACCCCCTCACAGGAGTTGCGGAGCTCGGTCCACCGGCTGAGATAGTCGCGGAGGGACTCGTCCGGCCCCTGAACGCACATGGCAAGTTCGCAGGGGCGGCCAGGACGCTTGTAGGTGCCGGTAAAGTTGCGGACGAAGGCCTCTTCGAAGTCCGTCCAGGTGTTGATGCTACCGGCTACCATGCTATTGAGCCAGGTGCAGGCCGAGCCGATCAACATGAGGGGGGCATAGCGAATGGCTACGCGTTTGTTCCCCGTGGCGATGCCGACCACGGTGGTGTAGTCGAGCAGCCAATCTTCGGGCTTGGCGCCCCCGTTGTACTTTGGGGTGTCTCGGGGGAGCATGAAGCCGGTTGGGAATGGCTCATTGCAGATCCGAGGGCCGAAACACGTCGGGCCAATCAAGCTCTCCTCCTCGAGGAGGGCCGACAGCGCGAGTTGGTCGATGTGGAGGCGGGCGTCATTCTCGCTTCGGGGGACACGCGGTCAGAGCCGAGCCGAGAGCTCGGGGCAGATGACGGGCAGAACTAACCATTTCGGCTCGCGCCGCAGGGGTGGCCTATGCCCGCGGCTGCGCCGGCTACCGGCTGCCGGCGCCTCATGATGGCGGCCGCTGCGAGGCGGGTCGTTGGTGCGCCGGCTGTTTACAGCCGGCTGCTCGTTCCCTGACAACTGAGAGGGTCGGGGGTTGTTTGCCTCGACCCAGCGGCCTAGGAGGGGAGAAGGAGTGCTGAGCCGGCTGCCCGCCAGCAGTCCCCGTGCCCTCGCGCTCGAGCCGGGGGCCTTCGGAGGCGGCACCTCCCGCCGCGAGCAGATGTTGTTGCGCGTCGGTGGTGTCAATGAGGTCCTTGATGTGATGCTCACGGGCGGCACATTCTTCGCCCTCCAAGGTAGCCAAATCCTCGTAGGCTACCTTGGCGGCCCACAGGTTGGCTATGGGGGTGTCATAGACGGGCATGTTGCCGCCCAAGATTTCGGCGACCACGCGACCGCGGTCGCACACAGCCCCATGCTGGCTGGGCTCAGTGCCAGATGGGGTGAGACCGTAGGCAGAGGCATACTCCCGTTGAGCGGCCTCCATGCTGCGTCGCATGGCCACGAGGGCGCTGGCGTCCTCGAACAGGAGGCGGTGAGCCACCTCCAGCTCTGCCGTGGCGACGTCACGGTTTACCGTTGGGGCAATGGGAGTGCTCAGGCCCCGGAGGGCCGCACCGAGCGGGTCGGAGGTGCTGACACGGGTCGCGATGGTGTCGGCCTCGGCCCGCGCATGTCTGGAAGAGGTGGAGGAGATGATGGACATTGCTCCCACGCGATCGTGGGAGCCGCTTGACTGGGTCGCAACGAGTGTGCCCATAGCCATGGGCGGATCGGCGCAGACGAGCACCTAGTTAGGGTACTCATCCGCGACCGGAGCTTCGGCAAGGCTTAGCCTGCCGAAGCGCTCGGTGAGCGCATCGATGTCAAGCATGAGGTCAACGGAGCTGCCCGCAGGGCCTGCCGGAGCAAGCCCCAGGAGCCCGCGGTTTCGCCTGGACGTGCAACAGCGGCAGGGAATGGCGAGAGGTCCCACCCGGAGCATGAATCCGTCCGGCGCTGCGTACGGCCCCACGGTGGGCGCCAATTGTCGTCGTTTTCTCACGACAGATGACATGGGTAGGCTTATCGAAGGTGGTTGGGGCCGGAGGATGCCGACGTGATCCGGGTGCAGGATTAGGCACAAGCGGTGGTGACACATGATGTACCCAGGTTCAGGGCCCTCCATGGGAGGTAACACCCCCAGTCCTGCTTGGTCTAGTTGATGGATGAGAGTGTATACAAGGTTGCTCCTAGAGCTGTGTCTAGGGGAGGAAGAGGGAGCAACTGACTCACCTTCCTAAGCTATCACATGTGAGGGTTAGGGAAGTGTCCCGTGAATGTGTGTGCGTGAGACTCTTTGTCCTCATTGCATGGGGGGCTCGGGGGGTTTTATAGGCCAACCCCCTGGCTTACAATATTCCTGAGGTACAAAGTGGGGGGACACGGCTGGCAGCCACTCCGGCTGGCCAGGGGGGCCCGCCTTGCAAAATGTCTCATCACCTATAGGGTCCACCAGCTCTGTGATTGGCCCCCGCCACCTGCTACGGCACGGGTCGCCCGGGTAGCGTCGTCTAGTGCCAACCGGCCGAAGTCTTCGGTACGGCTGGCTGCACTATAGCCACACCGGGGCAGGTAATCGAGTGGGCGGGGGCGTGCCGACACTGTTCCCGCGCCCTGTCATGGTCACCAAGGTTAGCAGCCCGGATGGCCGCACTGTAGCCACGCGCGCCCGCGCGTCAGCGGCCACTGTGGCTACACTGACGTCCGTCGTGGGCATCCCGTCGTGTCGCCGTACTTGCGTGCAGAGGGATGGGACGGAAGCGTGTCTGCCCGAGGGTCAACGGAGGTGGCGGCTCGAGGGCAGCCGGTGACACGCAGCCGGCCTAGGGCCGGGCTGGCTCCTCGATCAGCCGGCCTCGGCCCGGTCGGCAAGCGCTAGCCGGCCGTAAGCATCCGGCCACACATCAATTTCTTTGAAGCGGGGGAGAGAACCCCATTGCTTTAGCCTACCTAGGGGTAAGAACCCCATCAGAGTTTTTGTGATCAGAGGTTCCTAGTTGGAAAACAGAAACTTGGCAACTTTATCAAATGCTATTTTTAGAATGTCTCAAAAGATTTGCAATGAATTTTCAGAAATATTTTCAATGAATTTTCAGAAAGATTTGCAATGAATTTTCATAAAGATTTACAATGAATTTTCATATAGATTTGCAATGAATTTTCAGCTAGGTTAGAGTTGAAGGGAAATGTCAAAGAGCAACAAAACAGAAAAGTTTCCATTCAATTCTTATAACTAAATGATCGGCGGTGACTAGGTTACCTATATTAGAGTATGTTGACTTAAGGAGTCAAGCAAGAATACTTGATCTTAGGTCATACTCATCAATAAGCTTGAAATGGGGTTGCCATTTTTCATTTAATCATTTTATTTTCTTCATATCTCTTGAGTTGCTTTATCTCATGACTCTGAGTAAAGCTATATCAAGGATATGAGTACATACCTTTGAGTGACGTTGATGACGTGGCTTGTAGGTGAACTTGATGAGGATGCTCGAGGTTGATGAAGTTCATCATGAGTTATATATGTCAAATGACTTATACCAATTGAGAGCAATTGTGAACTCATCAAATATATGTCAAGGATATGTTTTGTTGTCTTCTTCCTTTCATCAACAAATAGAGGTTGTGGATACTTGGTCATGAAAAGATTGCTTATGATGGGAATTGATGACAATCTTGTGGAGTGTTGTTCTGCCAAGTACCTACAAAAGGGTTAGATGCAAGACAAGGGAGCATAGAATTCCAAGATACATGGTATTCATGGTAAAGATAGCATGGAATGGTTAGGTAAGCTCATCCCCTTGCATGCATCCGAGTGAGCTTAGCTCAAGTTTGAAGCATCAATGATGTTCAACTCACTCCTCCAGTGACAAAACACTTTTTCATCAAGTGGCTTAGTAAAGATATCGGCTAATTGTTTGTTGGTAAGAACATGCTTAAGATTAATGTCTCCTTTGGCAACATGACCACGAATGAAATGATGTCAAACTTGAATGTGCTTGGTTCGAGAATGTTGCACGGGATTATGACCAATCTTAATAGCACTTTCATTGTCACAAAGTAATGGGACGTTTTTCACATGGATTCTATAATCCTTAAGCATTTGTGTCATCCATAGAAATTACACACAACATGATCCGGCAGCAATATACTCAGCTTCGGCGATAGATAGAGATACTGAGTTTAGTTTCTTGGAGGACCAAGACACAAGAGATCTACCAAGAAATTTACATGTACTCGAGGTGGATTTTCTATCAACCTTGTCACCCGCATAGTCCGAGTCAGAGTAGCCTACAATATTAAAAGAAGATCCCTTGGGATACCAAATGCCAAAGTTTGGTGTATGTATAAAATATCTCACAATATGTTTTACGGCCTTAAGATGACATTCTTTAGGTGCACCTTGATATCGGGAACACATGCACACACTAAGCATAATATCGGGACGGGCGACACATAGATATATCAATGAACCAATCATTAATCGATAAACCTTTTGATCAACCAGTTCGTCCTCCTTAGTGAGATCGACATGTCCACTAGTGGGCATGGGAGTTTTCATACCTTTGCACTCTTGCATGTTGAACTTCTTGATCAAGACCTTGGTGTACTTGGTTTGAGAGATAAATGTACCTTCTCTTGTTTGCCTGATTTGTAGACCAAGGAAGAATTTCAGCTCACACATCATAGACATCTCATACTTCTCTGACATCAGACTTCCAAATTTCTCACTAAATTGTGGGTTAGTTGATCCAAAAATAATATCATCCACATAAATTTGGCACAAAAATAATTCACCATTAACTCTCTTTGTGAATAAGGTTGCGTCAATTTTACCAATTTCAAAACCTTTTTCAATAAGAAACTTCGTTAGGCTCTTATACCCACCATGAGGAGCTTGCTTAAGACCATATAAAGCTTTGTGAAGTTTGTAGATGTGGTCAGGTTTCGGGAGGTGGTTTAACATAGACTTCCTCCTCTATTTCTCTATTTAAAAAGGAACTTTTAATATCCATTTGGCAAAGAGTGATGTCATGGTGATTGGCATAAGCAATAAGAATTCGAATGCCTTCAAGTCTACCAACGGGGGCATAGGTCTCACTGTAGCCCATACCTTCGACTTGCGTATAACCTTGGGCTACGAGACACGCCTTGTTGCGTAAAACTTGACCGTCTTCATCTTTCTTGTTTCGAAACACCCATTTTGTAACGATGATGTTTTACTCGTCCTTGGGCTTCTCCACGAGTGTCCACACTTCGTTCCTCTCAAAGTTGTGAAGCTCTTCATGCATAGCATTCACCCAATCCGCATCTTCAAGAGCTTGTTCAACCATCAAGTGTTCAATGCTAGAGATGAAAGAATAATGCTCACAAAAGTTAGCTAGGCAAGTTTTAGAGCGAGTGATCCTCCCTGTTTGTATGTCACCGAAGATTTGGTTTCGAGGATGGTTCTTGGTCACTTGTGCTCGAACTTGAGGTAGCTTTGTCTTATTGGATGGTGGAGCTTCTTCTTCATCATCTCCTTCATCTTCGTTGTTGTCGAAGGTGTCATCTCCTTGAGGTGGTGGTGAAGAAGGTTGTGGTGGAGGTTCACGTTGTACTTCCTCCTCCTCTTCATCTTTCCATGTACCACTTGTGGATACTTCCATGTCGTTTTGTTGGTAGCCTTTATGCAAAGTATGAGCTTCCACTAGTGTTGATGAAGTACTTCCTTCACCTCCTTGGGACGAATCTTGCCAATGGACAAGTCTTGGATAGCTTCCGAAGGATCTTTATCTTCTACATCATTTGGCAATTGTTCGACTTGCGGAACCATTAGACTCATCAAACTTCACATCTACCGTCTCTTTAACTTTTAGAGTGAAGTTGTTGTAGACACAATAGGTGTGAGAGTTCGATCTGTAACCAAGTAGGAAACCTTCATGAGATTTGGGACAAAATTTAGCACGACAATCCTTATCAAGAATGTAGAACTTAGAGACGAATACCCGAAAGTACCCAACTTGGGGTTTGTTACCGGTGAGTAGCTCGTATGCCGTTTTACTAAGAAGCTTATCCAAGTAGAGTCGGTTTGTGGCATGACATGATGTTTCCACGGCTTCTACCCAAAAGTGTCTTGGCGTCTTGCATTCGTCAAGCGTCGTTCTTGCCATCTCAATGGGGTTTCGGTTCTTCCTCTCAACAACTCCATTTTGTTGAGGCATGTACATAGTCGAGAACTCATGTTAAATGCCTTCTTTGTCAAGAAAGGTATCCACATGGGTTTCTTGAACTCTGATCTGTTATCGCTTTGAACCTTTTTGATATTCACTTAAATTGATTTTGCTCTTTGCATGCAAAGTTCTTGAAGATCTTTTGTATCTGTGACTTATCATCAATAAAGAATACCCACATAAATCTGGAAAAGTCATCAACTATAACTAGACCATAAGATTTTCCACTAAGACTCTTGTAAGCATTGGGACCAAAAAGATCCATATGAAGTAACTCGAGTGGTCTCCTAGTAGTCATGATCTTCTTGACCAGATGACTTCCACCTACTTGCTTTCCCGCTTGACAGGTGCTACAAAGAATATCTTTGTCAAAGTTAACATCTTTAACACCAAGAATGTGATCGCCCTTGATAAGCTTATCTAGATTGCGTCGTTGGGGAACGTTGCATGGGAAACAAAAAATTTCCTACGCACACGCAAGATCTATCCATGGTGATGAGAATCTACGAGAGGGAGAGTGGATCTACATACCCTTGTAGATCGCTAAGCGGGAAGCATTAACAAACGCGATTGATGTACTCGAATGTCTTCGGGATCCAAATCGCCGAGCATCCCGCAATCCAATCACGACCCGTCCCGATCTAGCGCCGAACTGACGACATATCTGCGTTAAGCACATGTATAGCTCGATGACGATCTCCGCCTTCTTGATCCAGGAAGAGGGAGCAAAGAGGTAGATGAGTTCTTCAGCAGTGCGATGGCATGGCGGTAATGGTGGTGGAACTATTCCGGTAGGGCTTCGCCAAACACCGTCGGAACGATCTAGAGGAGAAACTACAATCTAGAGGAGGAGGGTAGCACGTGGATATTTTCTATGTTGAAAAACCCTCAATACCTGTAGTATATATAGAGGAGGGAGGAAGGAGGCTTGTCCCACAAGGGACCAGCCCTTGCTTAGGCCGAAGGTGGAGAGGAGTCCTCCTACAATCCTAGTAGGATTAGGACTCCTTCTCTCCACATGGATTCCTCCTTCCACCTTTGGGTTTCTCCACCCCAGCCGCATGGGCCTTTAGTGGGGCTTCGGACAGCCCACTAGGGGCTGGTTTACCTCCTCCCACAGCCCATATGGCCCCTTGGGTCGAGACACCCCTCCTGATGGTCCCCAGGTACCCTCCCGACAGTCCCGTTACACTACTAATGAGCCCGAAACTTTTCCGTTGACCAAAATAGGACTTCCTATATATCAATCTTTACCTCCGTACCATTACAGAGCTCCTCGTGACGTGCAGGATCTCATCCGGGACTCCAAACAACCTTCGGTCTCCACCAAACATAACTCTATACTACTGAAACTTCACCGATCCTTAAGTGTGCAGACCCTGCGGGTTCGAGAACTATGTAGACATGACTGAGGCACCTGTACGGTCAATAACCAATAGTGGGACCTGGATGCCCATATTGTTTCCTACATATTCTATGAAGATCTTTATCGGTTGAACCTCTATGTTAAGGATTTAGTTAATCACATACGTTGTTCCCTTTGTTCATCGGTCACTTGCCCGAGATTCGATCGTCGGTATATGTATACCTAGTTCAATCCCGTTACCGGCAAGTCTCTTTACTCGTTCCATAATACAAGATCCCGTGGCTAACACTTTAGTCACATTGCTTGCAAGGCTTGTTGTGGTGTTGTATTACCTAGTGAGCCTTGAGATACCTCTCCGTCACACAGAGTAACAAATCCCAATCTTGATCCATACCCACTCAACAGACAGTCTCGAAGATACCTTTAGAGAACCTTTATAGTAACTCAGTTACATTGCGACGTTTGATACACACAAGGCACTCATCGAGTGTCAGTGAGTTGCATGATCTCATGGTCGTAGGAACATATACCTAACATGCAGAAAACTATAGCATAAACTGACACGATCATATGCTATGTTTATAGATTGGGTCTTGTCCATCACATCATTCTCCCAATGATGTGGTCCCATTATCAAATGACATCTCATGTCAATGGCTAGGAAACCTTGACCATCTTTGATCAATGAGCTAGTCTACTAGAGGCATACTAGGGACAAAGTGTTGTCTATGTATCCATGCATGCAATGTGTTTCTAGTCAATACAATTATAGCATGGATAATAAACGATTATCATGAACAAGGAAATATAATAATAACCATTTATTATTGCTTCTAGGGCATATTTCCAATAGTCTCGCACTTGCACTATAGTAGATAATCTAGCTTACATCACCATGTTATTTACAATGTAATATATCTAACACCCATACAGCTATGGTGTTGATCATGTGTAGCCCTTGGAAGAGGTTTAGTCAACGGGTCTGCAACATTCAGATCCGTGTGCACTTTGCAAATATTGATGTCCTCCTCCTTGATGTACTCACGGATGGAATTGAAGCATTGCTTTATGTGTCTGGTCTTCTTGTGAAAGCTTGGTTCCTTGGCCAGGGCAATGGCACCGGTGTTATCACAGAACAGATCCACTGGATTCGGTGCACTGGGCACTACTCCAAGATCTGTCATGAACTCCTTCATCCAGACACATTCCTTCGCCGCCTCAGAGGCTACGATGTACTCTGCTTCGCGTCTAGAATCATCTACCACGCTCTACTTGGAACTGCACCAGCTTACCCCCCCCCCCCATTGAGAATAAATACGTATCCGGTTTGCAACTTAGAGTCATCCTGGTTAGTGTCAAAGCTTACATCGACGTAACCCTTTACGACGAGCTCTTGATCACCTCCATAAACGAGAAACATTTCCTTAGTCATTTTCAGGTACTTAAGGATATTCTTGACCGCCGTCCAATGCTCCATTCCTGGATCACTTTGAAACCTTCCAGCCATAGTTATGGCAAGGCTGACATCGGGTCTTGTGCACAGCATTGCATACATGATAGAACCTATAGATGAAGCATAGGGTATGTCACTCATCTTTTATCTATCTTCTGTAGTCACCGGGCATTGAGTCTTACTCAACTTCACACCTTGTAACACAGGAAAGAACCCCTTCTTGGACTGATCCATTTTGAACTTCTTCAAAACTTTATAAAGGTAAGTGCTCTGTGAAAGTCCTATTAAGCGTCTTGATCTATATCTATAGATCTTAACGCCTAGTATGAAAGCAGATTCTCCTAGGTCCTTCATTGAAAAACTCTTGTCCAAATATTCCTTCACGCTTTCTAGCATTTCTATATTGTTTCCAATTAGCAATATGTCATCCGCATATAATATTAGAAATGCTATAGAGCTCCCACTCACTTTCTTGTAAATACAAGCTTCTCCGTAAACTTGTATAAACACGAACGCTTTGATCACCTCATCAAAGCGCAGACTCCAACTCCGAGATGCTTGCACCATTCCATAAATGGATCGCTGGAGTTTGCAAACTTTGTCAGCATTCTCTGGATCGACAAAACCTTCCAGTCGTATCATGTACAACTCTTCCTTAAGGAAACCGTTAAGGAACACTATTTTCACATCCATCTGCCAAATTTCATAGTCGAAATATGCAGCTATTGCTAACATGATTCTCACGGACTTAAGCATCACTACGGGTGAGAAGGTCTCATTGTAGTCAACTCCTTGAACTTGTGAAAAACCCTTTGCCACAAGTCGAGCTTTATAGACGGGGACATTACAGTCCGCGTCCGTCATCCTCTTAAAGATCCATTTCTTCTAAATGGCCTTTTGCCCTTCAGGTAATACTTCCAAAGTCCATACTTTGTTTTCATACATGGATCCCATCTCGGATTTCATGGCCTCTAACCATTTCTCAGAATTTGAACGCATCATCGCTTCTCCATAGCTCGTAGGTTCATCGTTGTCTAACAACATGACCTCTAAGACAGAGTTTCTGTACCAATCAGGAGCAATGCACCCCTTGTCGACCTACGAGGTTTGATAGTAACTTGATCCAAAGATTCATGATCATCATTATGAACGTCCTCTTCAATTGCCATAGGCTCCATAGAAACATCTATCTGCGTTGTGCTACCTCTGGTTGAAACAAAGGTTCAACAACCTTATCAAGTTCTATCTTCCTCCCACTCAATTATTTCGAGAGAAACTCTTTCTCAAGAAACGTTCTGTTCTTAGCGACAAACACTTTGCCTTCGGATCTGGGATAGAAGGTATACCCAACTATCTATTTTGGGTATCCTACGAAGACGCATTTCTCCACTTTGGGTTCCAGCTTTTTAGGCTGAAGCTTTTTGACATAAGCATCACATCCCCAAACTTTAAGAAATGACAACTTTGGCTTCTTGCCAAACCATAGTTCATATGGCATCGTCTCAACGGATTTCAATGGTGCCCTATTTAAAGTGAATGCAGCTGTCTCTAATGCATAACCCCAAAATGATAGTGGCAAATCGGCAAGAGACATCATAGAATGCACCATATCTAATAAGGTTTGATTAAGACATTCGGACACACCATTACGATGCGGTGTTCTAGGCGGTGTCAATTGTGAAACAATTCCACACTGTCTTAAGTGACTACCAAACTCATAACTCATATATTCACCTCCTCGATCAGATCATAGGAATTTAATCTTCTTGTTACGACGATTCTCAACTTCACTCTGAAATTGCTTGAACTTTTTCAAACATTTCAGACGTGTGTTTCATTAAGTAAATATACCCATATCTACTTAAGTCATCAGTGAAGGTGAGAAAATAACGATATCCACCGCGCGCCTCAATGCTCATCGGACCGCACACATCAGTATGTATGATTTCCAACAAGTCACTTGCCCGTTCCATTGTTCTAGAGAACAGCGTATTAGTCATCTTGCCCATGAGGCATGGTTCCGATGTGTCAAGTGATTCAAAATCAAGTGACTCCAAAAGTCCATCAGCATGGAGCTTCTTCATGTGTTTTACACCAATATGACCTAAACGTCAGTGCCACAAGAAAGTGGTACTACCATTATCAACTCTACATATTTTGGCATCAATGTTATGAACATGTGTATCAACACTATCGAGATTCAATATGAATAAACCCCTCACATTGGGTGCATGACCATAAAAGATATTACTCATATAAATAGAACAACCATTATTCTCTGATTTAAATGAGTAACCGTCTCGCAATAAATAAGATCCAGATATAATGTTCATGCTTAACGCGGGCACTAAATAACAATTATTCAGATTCATCACTAATCCCGATGGTAATGGAAGAGCGAGCGTGCCAATGGCGATCACATCAACCTTGGAACCATTTCCCACATGCGTCATCACTTTGTCCTTTGACAACCTTCGTCTATTCCGTAGCTCCAGTTTTGAGTTGCAGATGTGAGCAACCGAACTGGTATCAAATACCCAGAAACTACAACGAGAGTTGTAAGGTACACATCAATAACATGTATATCATATATACCTTTTTGGTGTTGGCCGCCTTCTTGTCGGCCAGATACTTGGGGAAGTTCTGCTTCGAGTGACCAGTTCCCTTGCAATGAAAGCACTCAATTTCTGGCTTGGGTCCAGCCGTGGGTTTCTTCACGGGAGGGGAAACTGCTTTGCCACTCTTCTTAGAATTACCCTTCTTGCCCTTGCGATTCTTCTTGAAACTAGTGGTTTTATTGACCATCAACACTTGATGCTCCTTCTGAATCTTAGACTCAGCGACTTTTAACATCGTAAACAGCTCGGTGACTGACTTGTTCATCCCGTGCATGTTATAGTTCAACACGAAGATCTTGTAGCTAGGTGGCAATGATTGAAGAACTCTGTCAGTGATCGCCTCTGCCAAAAGGGGCATCCCCAATTCGGCCAGACGGGTGGAATACCCAGCATTCTAGGTATGTGTTCACTGGCAGACCCGTTCTCCTCCATTTTTCAAGCATAGAACTTATCGGAGGTCTCATACCTCTCGATCTAGGCATTCTTCTGAAAGATAAACTTCAACTCCTGGAACATATCATATGATCCATGACGTTCAAAATGTCTTTGAAGTCCCGATTCTAAGCCATACAACATTGCACATGTAACCATTGAGTACTCATCATAATGTGCCTGCCAGGCGTTCGCAATGTCGCAAACTCAACTGGAGCGGGTGGATCACCAAGCGGTGCATCAACGACATAAGCCTTTTGGGAAGCTGTGAGGATAATCCTCAGATTACGGGCCCAATCCACAAAGTTACTTCCATCATCTTTCAACTTAGCTTTCCCTAGGAATGCATTGAAATTTAGGGGGTGATACTGCGCGAGCCATTGATCTACAACATAAATATGCAAAGGTTACTAAGACTATCGTTCAATATAATGAGTTTAGTTAATAAAATTACTAAAGCTCCCACTCAAATTGACATCCCTCAGGTCATCTGAGTGACACATGATCCAATTTCACCAACTCAAGTACGATCATCACGTGAGTTGAGGTGGCTTCAATGGTGAACTTCATCATGTTGATCATATCTACTCTATGACTCATGTTCGACCTTTCGGTCTCTTGTGTTCCAAGGCCATGTATGTACATGCTAGGCTCGTCAAGTTTAACCTGAGTGTTCCACACGTGTAACACTGGCTTGCACCCATTGTATGTGAACGTAGAGTCTATTACACCCGATCATCATGTGGTGTCTCGACATGACAAACTTTCGCAATGGTGGACACTCGGAGAGAACACAATTCATCTTGAAATTGAAGTGACGGATCACCTTATAATGCTACCGTTGTCCTAAAAAAACAAGGTGCATAAAAGGGTTAAAATCACATACAAATCATAAGTGACATGATATGGCCATGAACTTGTGCTTGTCTTCATCTTGAAAGCACCGACATGATCTCCATCGTCACCGGCATGACACCATGATCTCCATCATATTGATATCCATCAACGTGTCGCCCCCGAGGTTGTCGTGCCTACTGTTGCTTCCACGACTATTGCTAACTCATAGCGATAAAGTAAAGCAAAAATGGCGAAAATAATTAAAGACAACCCTATGCCTCCTGCCGGTTGTCGTACTCATCGACATGCAAGTCGTGATATTCTATACAAAACATGATCATCTCATACATCACATATATCTCATCATGTAATTGACCATATCACATCACAACAAACCCTGCAAAAACAAGTTAGACGTCCTCTAATTGTTGTTGCAAGTTTTACGTGGATGCTATGGGTATCTAGCAAGAACAATTCTCACCTACTCATAAACCACAACGGTGATACACAAATTTCAATACAACCTTCTCAAGGACCGCCTTTGTCGAATCTGATCCAACTAGAGTAGGAGAGACAGACACCTGTCAGCCATCTTTATATCCAAAGTTACACGTGAGTCGATGGAACCGGTCTCTCGTAAGCATACGAGTAAGGTTGGTCCCAGCCACTTCATCCCACAATACCGCTGAATCAAAACACGACCAAGGAAGGAATCAATCTAAGCATCAACGCCCACAAACTCCTTTGTTTTCTACCCATGATCTCATCTACACATAGACCTGTCTCTGATACCACTATTGGGGAACGTTGCATGGGAAACAAAAAAAATCCTATGCACACGCAAGATCTATCCATGGTGATGATCATCTATGAGGGGGAGAGTGGATCTACATACCATTGCAGATCGCTAAGCGGGAAACGTTAAGAAACGCGGTTGATGTAGTCGACCGTCTTCACGATCCAAATTGTCGAGCTTCATTGATGTGTTTATGAATATAGTCAGTCCTTGGACATCATCGTTGATGTGTATTAACAAGTATGTGACTTGTTTGTAAGACTATGCATTATATGATGACTGTCCTAAATGGTCCCTAGTCGAAGGGATGTGTGGACGCGCAACCAGTTAGACTAGCATATGAC
Source organism: Hordeum marinum (assembly GCA_022496015.1). NCBI lineage: Eukaryota > Viridiplantae > Streptophyta > Magnoliopsida > Poales > Poaceae > Hordeum > Hordeum marinum. The sequence continues at coordinate 208,768,962 of CM039672.1, read as the reverse complement.
ATGGTGGATGGTCCGGTCTCACTGACCATGTAGAATTGGATGCTAGTCGGATAATATGGACTCAGAAAGGTATGGTCGGATTCGACGTAGTCAGATTCGACGTAGTCGGATCCGAGTCGAGATAAGGTCTGAGTTGGATAGACCCAACTATGAGATGTAGCGATAGGTCATCCGTGAGTCTCTAGTACAACATACGTTCTATGTCCTAAGACCTGAGCTGGCGCATGTACTCGGGATGGTGACAGACTTTCTTTGGGCCGACCAAATGCTACTTCGTGACTGGGTAGTTACAAAGGTAGGTTTCGGGCCTGTCCAGACCCATGCTGCGAGACATGGTCGAGCAAGATGGGATTTGCCCCTCCGACCAGGAGAGATATACTCTGGGCCCCTCGCGTGATCCGACCTAGATAAGCATGACCATGCGATGAGTATTATGAGGTAATCCGAATGTTGGTCGGATTCACCCAGAAAGAGGTCGTGCTGCAACAAGCATGACCATGTCGCCTTGTGCATGACAACATATATTGTGTGGCAAAGGGAACAGAAGTGTGAAGTACAGGTTCATCTAACTAGTTTCATCGGACACTTGGAGTTGGCACATCTTGCTTGAGGCCGCTACCGACCGGTCGATTCAAATGTCATCTGACTTGTGACCAAGTGGACGAGAACCTAAAGGGTCACGAGAACCTAAAGGGTCGCGCGCTTAAGGGAAGGAACACATGGTCTTTAGGATCCGTGCGAGGCCCAAGAGTTGAGCCCGTGCCGGATGCCTATATATAGTGGAGGTGCGGCACACCCATCCGGTTGATCGCTTCGGTGTCATCATTAGGGCTTTGCATGAGTTGCAACTGGCCACCTCCACTCGCCGCTGCCGACCGTGTGATCGAACCTTGCAGTCCACCGCACGGGTGCTCCTCCTGCACGCGTGGATACCATTAGAGGCGGTGCACTTGTGCCGCTCCGGCGAACATTTACGTGGGATTCAGCGACTGGCTTTTCGAGCGAGATCGGAATGGTTGTTCGAGGGAGATCGGACGAGGAGGAGACGGACCACACAAATGCGCTGCCCCAACTATACTTTCGTTGCACGGCACTGCGCGTCTAGTGGTAACGAACTATGATCCATCTCTGTAGCATGTTCTTGGATGTTCTGCGCGTAGGAAAATTTTAATTTGCATGCGATGCACCTACGGTAGAACCAAACACCAGTTACATTGCGACGTTTGATACACACAAGGCACCCATCCAGTGTCAGTGAGTGGCATGATCTCATGGTCATAGGAACAGATACTTGACATGCAAGTTTTACCCTTGTCATTCTAGGGATACACTCTAGAAACTGCAGCTTTCACACTTAATAGGGTACCATCAAAATCCGTTGACAAGACACCACATGAGATGTGGACTGGGAAGACTCCTAGTTTGTCTTTTCTAAAGATTTGGGGTTGTGAAGCATTTGTCAAGCGTCTCATGTCGGACAAACTTACACCCAAGTCGGATAAATGCATATTCGTGGGATATTCGAGGGAAACCTTGGGATATAGCTTCTACAACCGAGAAGATAACAAAGTGTTTGTTGCTCGGAACGGGGTTTTCCTAGAGAAAGAGTTTCTCAATCGGGAGGCCAGTGGGAGAACGGTGCGACTCAAAGAAATTCGAGATCCACTCGGGGAAGACTCGGCTAGTGATGAAATCATACCGGAGTTGATCAGGGAACCCATAGTGGAGTCGGCACCGGAGCCACGGAGGTCAGAAAGATTGCGTAGAGTGCATAATGTATTGTTGCTGGAAAGCGACGAGCCGGCCACGTATGTAGAAGCGATGGTGAGCCCAGATTCTGAGGCATGGCTAGAGGCCATGAGATCCGAGTTAAAGTCCATGGATGAGAATCAAGTCTGGGACTTGGTTGATCCTCCACCTGGTGTAGTTGCCATTGGTTGTAAATGGGTCTTTAAGAAGAAAAACGATGTGGATGGAAATGTTCAAATCCACAAAGCTCAGATTGTCGCTAAAGGTTATGGACAAGTTCAAGGAATTGACTACGACGAGACCTACTCGCCGGTAGCGATGCTAAAGTAGGTGAGGATCATACTAGCTATAGCTGCATATTTCAATTATGAGATATGGCAGATGGATGTCAAAACGGCTTTCCTTCATGGAAATTTAAAAGAGGATGTATACATGATATAGCCCGAAGGTTTTGTCGATCCAACTAACGCTAGTAAAATATGCAAGCTCAAGAGATCCATTTATGGATTGAGGCAAGCAGCTCGGAGTTGGAACATTCGTTTTGATGAAGTCATCGTTGACCTTGGTTTCATCAAGAACGAAGAGGACTATTATTTATACAAGAATTCTAGTGGGAGCTCCATAGTATTTTTGATCTTGTATGTGGATGACATACTGTTGATCGGAAATGATGTTTCGATGCTGAACTCAGTCAAGGAATCATTGAATGGCAAGTTTTCGATGAAAGACCTTGGAGAGGCAGTGTACATTTTAGGCATCAAGACCTATAGATATAGATCGAGGAGGTTGCTCGGCTTGAGCCAAAGCACATACATAGACAAAGTGTTGAAGAGGTTCAACATGAGTGAGGCCAAGAAAGGGTTGTTTCCCATCTCACATGGTATAAGGCTAAGCAAGACTCAAAGTCCTACGACTTCTGATGCGGAAAACCGGATGAGTAGGATTCCAGATGCCTCGGCAATTGGATCCATCGTGTATGCCATGCTATGTACATGGCCTGATGTTGCCTATGCAATAAGCTTAACAAGCAGATACCAGGCTGATCCAGGTGAAAGTCACTGGGCAGCGGTGAAAACAATCTTGAAGTACCTCAAAAGGACTAAAGAGATGTTCCTAGTTTATGGAGGTGAGGAGGAGCTCTCGTAAAGGGTTACGCTGATGCTAGTTTCCAAACCGATAGGGATGATTGTCGATCGCAAACTGGATTCGTGTATGTCATGAATGGAGGATCAGTGAGCTGGACGAGTTCCAAGAAAGATACGGTGGGCGACTCCACAACAGAGGTCGAATACATTGCGGCTTGTGAAGCCGCAAAGGAGGGTGTTTGGATTCGGAAGTTCCTGGAAGATGTTGGTGTGCTCCCGGGCTGGTCAAAACTGTTGGACCTTTATTGTGATAATTCAGGTGCCATCGCACAGGCCAAGGAGTCGAGACAACACCACAACACCAGGCACATAGACCGAAAATATCACTTGATACGAAAGCTCGTAGAGAAAGGTGATACCAATTTATGCAAGATTCACACGGATGCAAATGTTGCAGATCCGTTGACTAAGCCGCTTCCACAACCCAAGCATGAGGGGCATGTTAGAGCTATGGGCATTCGATGTCTATTTGACTGACTCTAGTGCAAGTGGGAGACTGTTGGAGATATGCCCTAGAGGCAATCATGTATGATGATATTTCCTATGTTTTTATGAATAAATATAGTCCTTGGATATTATCATTGATGTGTATTAACAAGTATGTGACTTGTTTGTGAGATTATGCATTGTATGATTCCTGTCCTAAATGGTCCCTAGTCGAAAGGGCTGTGTGGACGCGCAACCAGTTAGACTAGCATATGACACGATGGATGGTCCGGTCTCACCGACCATGTAGCATTGGATGCTAGTCGGATAATATGGACTCACAAAGGTGTGGTCGGATTCAACGTAGTCGGATCTGAGTCGAGATAAGGTCTGAGTTGGCCAGACCCAACTATGAGACGCAGCGATAGGTCATCTGTGAGTCTCTAGTACAACATATGTTCTATGTCCTAAGACCTGAGCTGACGCATGTACTCGGGATGGTGACAGACTTGCTTTGGGCCGACCAAACGCTACTTCATGATTGGGTAGTTACAAAGGTAGGTTTCGGGCTTGTCCAGACCCATGCTGCGAGACATGGTTGAGCAAGATGGGATTTGCCCCTCCGATCAGGAGAGATATACTCTGAGCCCCTCAGGTGATCCGGCCTGGATAAGCATGGCCAGGCGATGAAGATTATAAGATAATCCGAATGTTGGTCAGATTCACTAGAACGAGAAAGAGGTCATGCTGCAACAAGGATGACCATGTCACCTTGTGCACGGCAACATATATCGTGTGGCAAAGGGAATAGAAGTGTGAAGAACAGGTTCGCCTAACCAGCTTCATCGGACACTTGGAGTCGGCACGTCTTGCTAGAGGCCGCTACCGACCGGTCGAGTCGAATGTCATCTGACTCGCGACCAAGTGGACGAGAACCTAAAGGGTCGCACGCTTAAGGGAAGGAACACGTGGGCTTTAGGATCGATGCGAGGCCCAAGAGTTGAGCCTGCACCGTATGCCTATATATAGTGGAGGTGCGGCACACCCATCCGGTTGATCGCTTTGGCGCCGTCATTAGGGATTTTCATGAGTTGCAACTAGCCACCTCCACTCGCCGCCGCCGACCATGTGATCGGACCTAGCAGTCCGCCGCACGGGTGTTCCTCCTGCACACGCGAATACCATTAGAGGCGGTGCACTTGTGCTACTCCGGCAAACTTGTACGTGGGATCCGGCGACCGGATGTTCGAGGGAGATCGGAACGGCTGTTCGAGGGAAATCAGACGAGGAGGAGACGGACCACATGAACGCGCTGCCCCAACTCTACTTCTGCTGCACGGCACTGCGCGTCTAGTGGTAACGAACTTTGATCCATTTCCGTAGCATGTTCTTGGATGTTCTACGCGTAGGAAAAATTTAAATTGCATGTGATGCACCTACGGTAGGACCAAACACCAGTTACGTTGCAACGTTGATACACACAAGGCACTCTTCCAGTGTCAGTGAATTGCATTATCTCATGGTCATAGGAACAGATACTTGACATGCAGAAAACTATAGTAATAAACTGACATGATCATATGCTATGTTTATACTTTGGGTCTTGTACATCACATCATTCTCCCAATGATGTGATCCCGTTATCAAATGGCATCTCATGTCAATGGCTTGGAAACCTTGACCATCTTTGATCAATGAGCTAGTCTACTAGAGGCATACTAGGGACAAAGTGTTGTCTATGTATCCACATATGCAATGTGTTTCTAGTCAATACATTTATAGCATGGATAGTAAATGATTACCACAAACAAAGAAATATAATAATAACCATTTATTATTGCCTCTAGGGCATATTTCCAACATGCGCATGCCTACATGTCCTAGCCTTCTATGCCATAGCCAACCTTTAGATGATTTTGCAATGAGATAAGTACGACGTTGGGCCTTTTTAGTGAAATCGACAATGTATAGATCACCTCTACGAATACTGGTAAAGACAGTTTTATGATTATCATGACGAAACACTTGGCAATCTACTTTTGTAAATAGCACATTGAAACTGAAGTCTCCTACTCTAGATATGGAAAGAAGATTGTAGCCAAGGGATTCAACCAACATGACATTTTGAATAGAGCTACCATGAGATATGTCCACGTTACCAAAGCCAAGTACCTTACCCTTAGATTTGTCTCCAAAGGTCACGTACCTCCGAGGTCCTTGATTAGGTGTGATCTCTTGAAACATGTCTTTATCTTCAGTCATATGATTGGCATCCACTATCGAGAATCCACTCTTTTGTACTGGACATGTAATCCTTGACGTTTGCTGTGTGACTTAGGCACTTCATCGTCTTGGCACATTCGGTGTCAAACATCTCATCATCATCATAGTAGCCATGTTCTTCATTGTCATCATTAGGTAGAATCTCCTCATCATAGAAACCAAGAGACTCGTTAGAATTTTGACTAGGACAATGTTCAAGCTTATGTATGTGAATGGCTTCTACAACAATGTTGCTAATGGTAGTGACATCTCCTTTAGCAAGCATAAGATCACAAAGCTCAAATTAGCATTTATCAAAGTTTGGATCACTAGACTTCATTCCATGGACAGCGACAGTTTTATGAAGAATTTCATCAAGATTATTTAATGAATAATTTGGATATCTTTTCTACAAATCATTCCACAAAGTATAAGAACATTTGAAATTCTTCAATTGAGTAAGCACAAATCTTGGTAAACCTCTAACGATAAGATTGACAGTTCTAAGGTTACCAATCATGTCAATTTCCTCTTCGTATGTGGGATGTTATTCATCAATGGGGAACACATAGGGATTTTCAATATGCTTCCTCAAATGGAATTTGTCAAATAGATCAATCATAGCATCTTGCCATTGACCATAGTACTCTCCATCAAGAATAGGCACTCTACAACTCAAACTCTCCAAACTAGTCATATTCATCTTCCTCCAAAGGTGATTAAACCAAGGTTATGGAGACCTTGCTCTGATACCAATTGTGAGATCACTAGAAGACTATGTCTAAAGCGGGGTGAATAGACTACTAGCACAAATTAAAATCTACACAAGGTCCAAAGTTAAATGTTGGTAGAATTTAGATATTGTAGCAAGTTTAACACACCCTACACATGAAAGTCATCAAGTATAGCAGCGGAAAGTAAATACATTGCACATGGAAGTAAGGAGTTGAGATAGGGAGATCAAACGCATGCAGGACACGAAGATTTTTACCGTGGTTCCAATTGGTGGTGCTATCATACGTCCACGATTATGGAGACTTCAACCCATGGAGGGTAACGGTTGCGAGAGTCCACGGAAGTCTCTACCCACGGAGGGTTCCACAAAGAAGCAACCTTGTCTATACCATGATGGCCTACGTCCACGGAGAACTAGCCTAACTCAGGGTAGATCTTCACGAAGTAGGCGACCTTCTTGCCCTTACAAACTTCTTGGTTCACTCCACAACACGAAGTAGGAGGCTCCCAAGCGACACCTAACCAATCTAGGAGGCACCATCCTCCAAAAGGTAATAGGCTCGATAATGTCAATGAACTCCTTGCTCTTGTGCTTCAAGATGATAGACTCCTCAACACTCAATCACTCTCTCATAGAATCGGCTTTGGTGGAAGAGATTGATTGGGTGGAAAGAAACTTGGGGAGGCTAGAGATCAAGATTCATATGGTTGGAATGGAATGGCTTGATCTCAACACATGAGTAGGTGGCTCTCTCTCAGAAAATCTGATGGCATAAGTGGGGATCTATTCTGAGTGCTTCTCTTGCGAGTGCGTGGTGGTGGAGGGGTATATATAGGCATCTTCAAAACTCCAACCATTACACCTAAAGTGACCAACTCGGTGGCACCAATGTGCAAATCTCGGTGGTACCAAGTTGCTCCAAAGGTAGCAACTTTTGAATCTCAGTGAGACTGATACAAAAATCTTGGCGGTACCAATAAGGTGCCCAACGGTCAAAATCAAATCTCGGTGATGGCGATTCAAAAACTCTGAATTTCCAATTTTGTGAATCGATGTAACAGAAAGTTGGCAAGCGTAACTCGGTGGCACTGAATCAGTATCGGTTGCACCAATGTGCTAAGGTTTGGAAGGGTTCTGTCTGAGGTTGGAAATCAGTGGGACTGAGTGGAAGAAGTTGGTTGCACCGATTTTCATGAAAGGCTTTGGACAGAGTTTTTTGGAAGAGTTTGCGGGTGTTTTTGGTGACTATCACTTGTGCACGTGAAGCATCTTGTTCATCAACGGTACCTTACCCCCTTTTAATAGTATTGGCTTTTCCTATGGACTCAAAGTGATTTCTCACAAAGTAAAATGTAGAGTCCTCTTGATTAAAGCTTTGTCAATGCTATTCCTTCTCCATCTTCTTCTGGGGGATACTCTTTACACTCCTTAGCAAACCTTCTTTGTGTCATTTATCCGAAATACACTAGATAAAAGTATTAGTCCAAGAGACAATGTATGTTGTCATGGATTATCAAAACCACCAAGGGATCATGTTGTGCTTTCAATGACCTTCGTCCTTTCTCTTTCTTATGCCGGGGTCGAATTTTGAGTCTCAATCAAATTCATACCTTAAAACATAGCCAAGAACTCCTTCTTTGACTGATCTATTTTGAACTCTTTCAAAATCTTGTCAAGGTATGTATTCATTTGAAGTTTTATCAAGCATCTTGATCTATCTCTATAGATATTGATGCCCAATATTTAAGTAGCTTCATTCCAGGGCTTCCTTTGAAAAACTCCTTTCAAACAACCCTTTATGCTTTCTAGAAATTCTACATTATTTCCGATCAACAATATGTCAACCACATATACTTATCGGAAATAATATAGTGCTCCCACTCACTTTCTTGTAAATAAAAGTTTCTTATAAACTTTGGATAAACCCAAAAACTTTGATCACCTCATCAAAGCATATATTCAAACTCCGAGATGCTTGCTATAGTCCATATAAGGATTGCTGGAGCTTGCATACCTTTTAGCACCCTTAGGATCAATAAAACCTTCTGGTTATATCACATACAACCTTTCCTCAAGGAAACCATTGAGGAATCGATGTTTTGACATCCATCTGCCAGATTTCATAATCAAAATGCATCAACTGCTAACATAATCCCAACAGACTTAAGCATCGCTACGGGTGAGAAATTCTCATCGTAATCAACTCCTTGAACTTGTGAGAAACTTCTTTGCGACAAGTCAAGCTTTATAAATGTTGACATTTACCATCAGCTTATGTGATACGGGGCAAGACCCATGGTGGTCAATCTTTCACGAATCAGTGGGGAACACGAAGTACATGGGGAAGAATGAGAGGAAACACTCAAGAGCAAACTCAATCACACATCAACTAGGTCCATAATGTCACAAGAGGTACAAGATCCCAAATAAACCAACGATACAAGTAATGGTATGTGATCTCCCACTCCGGGGGAGGAGCCTTGAATCCACGGGGGATCTTCCCTCTAGAGGGGCCTTGGCATCATTTGGATCTACTCCCAAAGGAGGGCAAACTCCCTAGGAGAAGCAAGTAATGGAGATAAGGTCGAGAGAAAACATTAGCTAACCCTAACTTGAGGTGGAAGAAGGGTTTATATAGTCTCTGGGCAACACATGGGCCTCGGGACTGAGTGGCATCGCTCTATGAAGGCCGGAAGTTTCGGGCTAGGTCGGAAGTTCCAGGAGCCGTAGGTTCTGGGCTGGTTCCGGGTGGGCTCAGGGCTTTCCCTAGTGTTAGCGCAGGCTTCGGTGGCTAGGCTGATGGAGGGCCGAAAGTTCCAGGCCGGCCAAAAGTTTCGGGGGCCGGAAGCTCCGGGTAGGTTTCAGACTAACCCGAAAGTATGCATCCCTAGACTTGACCTTGGATCAACGGTGGCCCGGATGTTCCGGGCTGGCCGGAAGTTCTGGGCTATCCAGAGACTTGCCCTTGGTGCTAGCTCCTTCTCCTCCTCGGCCTTCGTCTTGGGGATGATTACTTGGTCCTTTGAGGTCATCTCCCTCGTACCTAAGGATACACAGGGTTTCATTCTGAGGCAGCATCCAAGTGCCTTTGCCATCAAAGTCATGTTCGAAGAGGAGCAATTTCACCTTAGCTTCAATGTGGCATGCGCATGCTCTTGTCATAGGGACACTTGGGGGTTGTTTGATGGTGCCTTCTTCATGGGGGTGATGGTGGGATTCTCCCCATCATCTCACCCCCCCTCGGGGAAGATCCGACCTCGGATCAATATCTTTATCACCATGAAATAGGGAAAGGTCAGAGACGTTGAAGATGTCACTCATGTTGTACTTGTCGCGTGGAATGTCGATCTTGTAGGCATTGTTGTTGTAGCGTTACAACACCTTGAATGGGACATCGACTTGAGGTAGTAGCTTGGACTTGCGCTCATTGGGAATAGGCTCCTTCCAGATATGTAGCCACACAAGGTCACCGGGCTCGAACACCATGGGGTGTTTGTTCGTGTTGCACTTGGCGGTGATGCGTTCCACTTGGCACTCGATGGTGTTCCTTCTATCTTCGTGCATCTTCTTGATGTAGATTTCCCTTGTACTTGCATGCATGTTGATGCGTTCTTCTAGTGGTAGCGGGAGGATGTCCAATGGGGACAAAGGGTTGAAGCCATAGACCACCTCGAAGGGATACTTGTTGGTCGTGAAGTGTCTTGCACGATTGTAGGCGTACTCAGCAATGGGAAGGCAACCTTCCCATTCCTTGATGTTCTTCTTGTTCAACACGTGGAGAAGAGTCCCAAGTGTCCGGTTCATCACCTCATTTGGCCACCAGTTTGTGGATGGTAGGCCAAAGAGAAGAGTAACTTGATAACGAGCGTGGCGCAAAGAGTCTTCCATAAGTAGCTCAAGAATTTGACATCGCGATCCGAGACAGTCTTGGGTACTCCATGTAGGCGTAAGATGTCCCTACAAAAGAGATTGGCAATATGTGAAACATCGTCTATCTTCTGGCAAGGAATGTAATGAGCCATTTTGGAAAAATGATCCACAACAACAAAAATGGAATCATGGCCATTACTTGTTCATGGAAAACCAAGCACAAAATCCATGCTAATATCTTCCCAAGGTTGAAATGGTATAGGAAGAGGCATGTAAAGACCATGGGATTGAGCTTTGGACTTAGCTTTGCGGCATGCAGAGCAACGGTTGGTGAAGCGTGCGACATCACGAAGCATCTTTGCCCAATAGAACTTGTCGCGTCCAAAGTGACCCATTAGTCCTCCACCATGAGCCTCTTGCAAAAGCAACAAATGAAGAGAAGACTTGGGAATATAAATTTTGTTAGTGTGCATAAGATATCCATCTTTCATATAGTAGTTTTCTCAACAAGATTCCACTTGAAAATTGGCATATGGAATAGCAAAAGAAGCATCATGCTCATACAAATCTTTTATATGGTGAAAATCGATAACATTCAATTCAAGTTGAGTAACGAGCATGCATTTGTGGGAAAGAGCATCCACCACAACATTTTCTATGCCCTTAATGTTTTTGATGACATAAGGGAAAGACTCAATAAATTCACTCCATTTAGCATCTCGTTTGTTCAACTTAGTTTGACTCTTTAGGTACTTGAGGGTTTGATGATCAGTATGAATGACAAATTCATGCGGTCACAAATAATGTTCCCAATCTTGTAAAACTCTCACCAATGCATACAATTCTTTATCATAGATAGGATAATTTAGTTGAGCACCGGAAAGTTTCTCGCTAAAATACACAATTGGGCGCTTTTCTTGCATAAGCACGCCTCTTATGCCATTACCACTAGCATCACAATGCACTTCAAAAGTCTTGTCAAAGTTAGGCAAGGCAAGCAAAGGTGCGTGAGTGAGCAAATTCTTAAGTTCATGGAAAGTGGTGTCTTGGGATGGTCCCCAAACAAAATGTGCATTTTTCTTGCTCAAAGCGTGTAGAGGAGTGGCAATGGTGCTAAAGTCCTTCACAAACTGGCGATAGAAACCGGCTAGTCCTAAGAAACTACACACTTGTTGCAAATTGGTTGGTGTGGGCCAATTTTTAATTGCCTCAATCTTAGTTTGACCAACATGGACACCCTTGGAGGAAACCACAAATCCTAGGAAAACAACTTTGTCAACATCGAAAATGCATTTGTCCATGTTTGCGTAAAGTTTTTCTTGACGAAGAGTTTGCAAAATGTCCCTAACAAGTGTGTAATGTTGTTCTAGAGAGTTGCTAAAAACAAGGATATCATCAAAGTAGACCACAACACAATATCCAATGTAGGGGCGCAAAACATGATGCATCATGCGCATGAACGTACCCGGTGCTTCGGATAAGCTCATGGGCATCACTAACCATTCATAGAGACCAAATTTAGTTTTGAAAGTCGTTTTCCACTCACCACCATCTTGTATGTGAATTTGGTAGTAACCACTCTTCAAGTCTATTTTGGAAAATATAGTGGCACCACTAAGTTCATTGAGCATGCCATCTAAGCATGGGATAGGGTGATGGTAGCGAATGGTGATAGCATTTATAGGTCGGCAATCGGAACACATGCGCATACTACCATCTTGTTTAGGCCCTTTATATAGGAGTTTTTGGACTTGCCTTTGTATCTATTTTGTTTCGTCGGGGTTGGCACGGTAGGGAGCCTTGTTAGGGAGCGGTGCTCCGGGTATGAGGTCGATGCGGTGTTCGATCCCTCGTTTTGGTGGTAGTCCCGGAGGTAGCTCATCGGGAAAAACATCTTGGATTTCTTGCAACAATTTAGATAACACAAGAGGAAGATGTTGTGAAGGGTTAGGCTGGGTAATATCATCCCTGCACACTATCACGTAGTGCAGGACTATCAATGGGCTCTCACTCACATCCCTCAAATCTCTTTTCGTGGCAAAAAGGACTAGGTCACTCATGTCCCTCATCGTGGAGTCACTCAATTTTGGCTTGTGGTTCTCACTTTCTTTGAGGTGGATCACTCTCTCACTTTTCTCTCCATGATGGGGCGAAGCTTGCTTGTCATCGGTTACTTGACTTGGAGACATAGGGCGAAGCACATATTCGGTGCCCTTCATCTTGAAGCTATATTGATTTGTGCGCCCATTGTGTATGATGCCACGGTCGAATTGCCACGATCTCCCAAGGATTAGGTGGCAAATGGACGTGGGCACCACATCACACTCCATGGTGTCTTCGTAAGCTCTAATCTTGAAGGAAACTTGCATGGTGTGGTCGACTTGTATTGTGCTGGAGTCACTTAGCCATTTGACCTTGTAGGGGCGAGGGTGCTTTTTCTTGACCAAGTGTAACGTTGAGCAAAGTTCCTCACTTGCCAAATTGTGGCAACTTCCTCCTATGATGATGACCTTGACGGATCTTCCTTGGATACCGGCCTTGGTGTGGAAGATGTGGCAACGTTGGTTCTCGTCTTGTTGTTGTTGTAGAGTCAAAACCTTTGGGACAATGAGAGCGAGGCTCGAATCATTGTCACAGAATATTTGAGAGTCTTAATCTTCATTGATTTGTCGGTGCATAGGCACTCGTTCCAATGCTTCCATTTCATCTTCGCTCATGGAGTCATATGAATCGTCATCTTGAAGGATCATGGTCCGCCTTGTGGGACACTCGTACATCTTGTGTCCTCGGCCTTGGCACGTGAAACACTTGATGGAGCTTGTTTTCGTGTCAACCGGTGTTGGTGTAGAGGATGACGCTCTTGTTTTGCTTGTAGGAGCGTTGCGGGATGATGAAGACGACTTGTCCTTGTAGCTGGACTTGTCATCCTTTGTCATGGAGGTTCTTGTAGAGGAAGGTGTCGTAGTCGGAGAAGCTTGAGTAGTTGCACCATAGGTCTTGTAGGAGGTCTTGGAGTACTTCTAGTCCTCTTGAACTTGATGTTCCACCTTGGTGGCTGGATGCACTAGCTCGAGCAAGTTGGAGTATGGTTGGAAATCCGCAATTTTCTTGATTTAGTAATTTACACCGTTCAAGAAACGGGGCATAGTTTGCTCATCATCTTCCTTCACATGGGCTCTTATCATTGCCATCTCCATCTCTTGGTAGTACTCTTCAACCGACTTGGTGCCTTGCTTGAGTAGTTGTAGCTTCTTGAAGAGATCATGATTGTAGTGTGTGGGAACGTATCGAGCTCTCATTAGATCTTTCATTTGTGCCCAAGTGGTGATTGGAGGGTCGCCTCTTTCTCTCCTTTGCTCAATCACATGTTCCCACCAAATAAGCACATAATCTTGGAACTCGAGGGAGGCCATGGCAATCTTCTTGTCCTCTTCATAGTTGTGCAACCGGAACATTTTGTCAACCCTGATTGCCCAAGGGAGATAGTCTTCGGGATTGTTGCTTCTGGAGAACTTAGGCATATTGAACTTGAGCTTACCAAAGAGATTTTCCTAATTGTTGTTGTGATTGTGGTATATTTGTTGTGGAGGAGCATAGTTGTCTGTTGGCGTTGTCCTTGGCGTGGAGCTTGATCATCCACGTGGTCAACAAGATTTGCTTGAAGTCACACTTCTTGTCGTGGATGTGCGTTGTTGTCATGTTGATATTGCTCTTGCCTTGGAGTGAGATAATCAGTGTGTTTCTCCTCTTGCCTTGGGTGTCATTGACGTCGTGGTCGCATCCGTTGTTGGCATTCTTGGTGCTCCTTACGTGCGGCTTCCTCTTGGCGTTCTTGACGTAGAGCTTCTTGTTCCTCGTGAGCTAGTTGGTTGCGTTCTTGCAAGGCATGGGTTGATTCACAAAGTGCACGTTGTGCCTCGTTTTCTTGCTCTTCACGGTGGTGGTCTTCCTCACGGCGGTGACATAGGCATTCTTTCTCGTATGCGTCTTGCTCTTGTTGGTGATGGTGGTCACGCTCATGATGTCGACCATGAGGCTCGTCGTCATGGAAAGGATTGCTTGAGTCTTGAGAGAGACGACGTGCATCATGTTGTTGTGGTCGAGCCCGTGGACAAAGCCACCGAAGAGCGTCGTGCTACTGAAGCTAAAAGGCCTCCCCTTTGGCACACCGTCCGTGAGGTTATTAATGAACTGACATCGGCCAAAGATCTAAAGATCAGCCATGCACGACATAACTCGGAGCGCCCACCATTCAGCCATAAAGGTTAACAGCAAGAGGGTAGCAGACGGTCAAAGCGCCACCGAGGATTGGCTCCCAAAGTTCACATCATCCGAACTACCCCACCTTGCAGACAACCACCGAGCTGCACCCCTCCCATCTTTTCCTCCGTCTCCTTGATTGCATGAAAAGGGTAAAACAGCAAGACACCTGCAGAAATCCGCCCAGCACCAGAGCGCGAACTTATTAGGGAAGGAGCTCCGACCAGACCCCGACCGCCGCCGCCGCTCTCCATGAGCGTCGATTGGCACGTCAGGTCTTCAACGCTTCAATATCGCTCTCCAGTGCCAAGCACAAGCTCCATAATAGCATGACATCATACATCACGGGACCATGCCCAAACCTACACCAAAACCTACATCTACTACTGTACAAGGGCAACCAGCATCCTAATCCATCTTTATGACACTAGCATGAGCGCCGGCGGCGAGAAGGACCGGATCTGAGAGGATGGTGGAAACTCTCAAAGGGCGGTGGAGAGGCTTCGGGACGGGGAGTGTTAGAGTTGTGTCGAATATTATTGTACAAGTTAGGTTGCACTTGGACTTGGATTTGGACTGTGTGTAGACAAGGTAGGAGTCGTGTCCTATTAGGACACCTGTACCACTAGGCCTCTCATATATAGCAGGGGTAGACACACGATGTAACCTATGCCAACATAATAGCACATACAGGGAGGGGGAGCCGGCGGTGTGTGTCGGCGCCCAGGATGGATAGGGTATGGTATTGTGATGGTGTCATGGGGAGGAGCACCCGTAATTAGGCCCCGGGGATGTAGCCATATTGGTGAACCTAGTTAATAAATCTCGGTGTCGTGCTCGTGTGATTGCTTGGTCCTCGATAGATCGAAGGAGAGCCTCAGATTATTCTAACAAGTGGTATCATGAGCTAGGTTATTTGAAAAGGTCACTGATGTTTTGATCTAGAGGATAAGAGAAAAATAGTATTGAAATTCCGCGGGCTGATCATTGGAGCAGAAGAAAATCGACGTGGAATCATCGACGAGTTGCTGTGGGCACAATCTAGAAGCAGACGGATTCATGGTGATATAATCTTCAAGGAAGCAGGCATCAATGATAGTAGCTACGAGCTGATTGGATCGATCGGGATGTACAACTACAAGGATATGCGGATCGGGTTCTCGCGACAGCGGCAGGTGTTCAAGTCGACTGGTTCAACCTGACACCATGCGAGGGCCATGAGAGAACTTCAACACTAAACTGGGACAAGCTTGAGCTCGAACATATGGAACCATCGGACCTCGAGAGAGATTTCACTCTTGCACGACATGGAACCATCGGACCCCTCACGCTTGCACGACATGGAGAGCACCATAGGACAACACCAATAATAAAACATGCAACTCAAACCAATCATGATCATCAATCAACCCATAGGACAAAACTGATCTACTCAAACATCATAGGATGGCAACACATCATTGGATAATAATATGAAGCATAAAGCACCATGTTGTAGAGGGTACAGCGGGTTGTGGGAGAGTGGACTATTGTAGATAGATGACAGAGTTGTTGGAGTAGATCACCGTCACGATGATGGCCCTGGCGACGTTCCGGTGCTACCGGGAGAGAGGGGGAGAGAGCTCCCCTCCTTCTTCTTATTCCTTGACCTTCCCCCTAGATGGGAGAAGGGTTTACCCTCTGGTCCATGGCCTCCATGGCGGAGGAGGGGCGAGAGCCCCTCCGAGATTGGATCTCTCTCTCCATTTCCTTCTGTTTCTATGCTCCCAGATTTTGGCCTTTCACCATTTCTTAAATATCCAAAGATCCGTAACTCCGATCGGGCTGAAATTTTGAGGGGATTTTTCTTATAAAAATATCTTTCTTGCGGCTGAAGGACACCTCCAACTGACCTAAGGGGTGGCCACAAGCCCTCTGGGCACGCCCTACCCCTAGGGCACGCGTGGCAGGCTTGTGGGCCCCTCGGGCACCGCCTTTTGTTGATTCCACTTCCCAAAATTCACATATATTCCAAAAAAAATCTCCGTAAGTTTTTATCCCGTTTGGACTTCATTTGATATGGATTATCTGCGAAACAAAAAGCATGCAACAAACAGGAACTAGCACTGGATCAATATGTTAGTCCCAAAAATAGTATAAAAAGTTGCCAAAAGTATATGAAAGTTGTAGAATATTGGCATGAAAAAATCAACAATTATAGATACGATGGAGACGTATCAGCATCCTCAAGTAGGTAAATGCTAAAAAAAGATAATTTTTTAGGTGGAATGCTACCTAGCATAATCTTGATCATATAATCTAATCATGGCATGAATATTAAGATACGAGTGATTCAAAGCAATAGTCTATATTGACATAAAAACAGTAATACTTCGAGCGCACCAACAATGCAATCGTGTCCTTTCAAAATAACATGGCCTTAGAAAGTTGTCCCTACAAAATCATATGGTCTGGCTATGCTCCATCTTCCCCACACAAAGTATCTTAATCATGCACAACCCCGATGACAAGTCAAGCAATTGTTTCACAATTTTTATGTTCTCAAACCTTTTCAACACTCATGCAATACATGAGCGTGAGCCATGGATATAGAATTATAGGTGGAATAGAATATGGTGGAGGTGATGAGGAAAAAGGAGAAGATAGTCTCACATCAACTAGGTGTATCAACGGGCTATGGATATGCCCATCAATAGATATCAATGTGAGTGAGTAGGGATTGCCATGCAACGAATGCACTTAGATCTATAAGTGTATGAAAGCTCAAAAAGAAAACTAAGTGGTCGTGCAAAAAAACTCCACTAGTTATATGAAAGTGACAAAATAGGAGACTCTCTATCATGAAGATCATGATGCTACTTTGAAGCACACGTGTGGAAAAAGATAGTAGCAATTGTCCCTTCTCTCTTTCTCTCATTTTTTTTATTTTTTATTTTTTTTTATTTTGGTGGGCATCTTTGGCCTCATTTTTATTATTTATTTTGGCTTCACTGGCCTCTTTTATTTTTTTGTAAAGTTTGGAGACTCCTCCCAACTTGTGAGGGAATCATAGCTTCCATCATCCTTTTTTCACACGGGATACTGCTATAATAATGAAAATCATCACACTTTTATTTACTTACAACTCGATAACTAGAACAAAAATATGACTATATGAATGCTTCCGGTAGGATACCGGGATGTGCAATGATCTAGCCTGGCAAATCACATCAAAAAACGGACAAGACATGAAAACATCATGCAAGCTGTCTTACGATCATGCAAACCAATATGAAAATTATGGTGCATGTCATACTAAACGGAATGGTGGAAGTTGCATGGCAATATATCTCGGAATGGCTATGTAAATGCCATAATAGGTAGGTATGTTGGCTGTTTTGAGGAAGGTGGGTTTGATGCACCGGCAAAAGTTGCGCGGTACTATAGAGGCTAGCAAAGGTGGAAGGGTGAGAGTGCATATAATCCATGGACTCAACATTAGTCATAAAGAACTCACATACTTATGTCAAAAGTCTATTAGTTATCAAACAAAGCATTAGACGCATGCTCCTAGGGGAGATGTTGGTATGAGTTAACCATCGCGCGCTCCTGACCCTCACACAAAAGTTGACAATCATTAAACAAATCATGCTCCGACTTCGTTACATAACGGTTCACCATACGTGCATGCTACGGGAATCACAAACTTCAACACATGTATTTCTCTAATTCACAACTACTGACTAGCATGATTCTCATATTACCATCTTTATATCGCAAAACTATTGCAAGGAATCAAACATATCATATTCAGTGGTCTACAAGTTTTATGTAGGAATTTATGACTAACCATGTGAATGACCAACTCCTGTTAACTCTCTAAATAGATATAAGTGAAGCATGATAATTTAATTATTTCTAAAAAAGATATTCCCATGCTCTAAAAAATATAAGTGAAGCAAAAGAGCATTCTACAAATGGCGGTTTTCTATGTGTGAGAAACAGGCAATCCAAACTTCAAATGATATAAGTGAAGCACATGAAGCATTCTATAAAGCCATACTCAAAATATATAAGTGAAGTGCATGAAGCATTCTATAAATCAACCAAGGACTTTCTCATACCAAAATGGTGCATTATTAAAATAAATAAAAAGGCACATGACGCTCCAAGATTTATGCATATCATGTGATGAATAAAAATATAGCTCCAAGTAAAATTACCGATGGTTGTTAGAAGAAAGAGGGGATGCCTTCCGGGGCATCCCCAAGATTAGTTTCTTGGGAGTCCTTGAATATTATATTGGGGTGTCTCGTGCATCCCCAAGCTTAATCTCTTTCCACTCCTTATTCCTTCATCCATCGTGATCTCACCCAAAACTTGAAAACTTCAATCACACAAAACTTAACAAAACCCTCGTGAGATCCGTTAGTATAATAAAGCAAACACAATTTTAAGTATTGTTGCCAACCAATTCATATTTTATTTTTGCATTGTATCTACTTTTGTATAATTTTTCCATGGCTTATACCACCGATACAATCGATAGTTTCATCAAAACGAGCAAAACAATGCATCAAAAACAGGATATGTCTTAAACAGGACAGTCTGTAGCAATCTGAACATTCACCATACTTCTGTAACTCTCAAAATTCTAAAAACTTAGGAAAAAATATAAAATTTGCATAGCGGTACTGTGTAAAAAATTTAGAAACTTTTGACATTCCACTAAAAAATGTAAATTCACGCACTACAGCCAAAGTTTCTGTTTTTGCACTGCACACACCAAACAAGCAATCTAATCATCCTAAAGGCAAATCTTGGCACATTATTTTTATAATACAATGGATATGTACAAGGGGATAATTATTTTTGTTGAAAGTTTTTGTAATTAAGATTCACAAGGTTTCCATGGGCATGAACAAAGTTCAAGGCTAGCTCCCACTTCCACAATGCTCGTCTCTCTCACTTTCATTTTTCTTTTTGAAAAAGTTTTAGGTTCCCCTATTTATTTTTTGTTTTTTAACTATATAAAAGCACACAAAAGAATTAAATGACTCTCTAAAACTTCCGGGTTGTCTCCCTGGCAGCGCTTTCTTTAAAGCCATTAAGCTAGGCATAAAGTGCTCAAGTAATTGATCCACCCAGATCCCAAGGTATATCAAAGCCAATTTTAATTAACAATGATTTGTAGTTTAGTAGTGAGCACAATGTAACATATATAATGTAACAAAGAAGTCTAACTCTCTTCATATGCATCGGCATGTCATAAAAGAACAATTCATGCACACAAAGTAAAGGCCAATACATAGCATAAGCAGTTTCTTGCAATTTTATCAAATTGGAAACATAGAGAGGTCGAGATGTATTTCCTATCTCATAATAATTGCAAGTAGGAGCATAAAGCACATGCATATTATATCTATCAAAATCATCATGTATAATAGTAAAAGGCAACCCATCTATATAATCCTTAATAAGTGCAAACTTCTCCGATATAGTGTAGTTGGAAGAATTCAAAAAGATAATAGGACTATCATGCGTGGGTGCAATAGCAACAATTTCATCTTAACATAAGGAACTATAGCAAGTTCATCTCCATAAGCATCTTTCATATTGGCATCATGGCCACAAGCATAGCAAGCATCAAGTTCATCAAAAAGGGATATTTCAAATGAATCCAAGGGATCGTAGCCATCAACATAGGATTCATCCTTCGGTAAGCACGAAGGGAAATTAAACAATGTATGAGTTGAAGAGTTACTCTCATTAGAAGGTGGGCATGGGTAGCTAATCCCGCTTCCTCCTTTTGCTCTTCTCTCTCCTCCTCATCTTTTTCATCTAATGAGCTCATAGTTTTAGCAATTTCTTCTTCCATAGATTCCTGAAAAATATTAGCCTCCTCCAAGGCAGCAGACATTCTCTCAATAAATGCATCAATATCGTAATTATATTCATAATTCTCATAGCAATATTTAAGTGTAGCAAAATTTTCAGGTCTATAAACAACATCATCATAATTTTCACACTTCTCAAACAAAGATTCAATTTCATAAGCACCCTTAAAAGCAACGAATTCTTCTATTCGTTCCACATCATAGTAATCATAAATACCATTAGCATAAGAATCCAAGGATTCATTATCACTAAATTTACATGAAAAAGGAAGGTGTTGAGCCTTCATCCTAGAGCAACAAGTATAATCATATCTCTGGCATAGATTCCAACCATACCATTTCAACATATAAATCTGATCCCATAACAGTTTCCCTTTTTGAGTCAAGCGATAATCCCTACAGTATTCACGTTGATCCAACGTGTATCCCATTATCAAGTTGAATGGGGTTTTCTTAGGATTATCAAAGTAGTGCATAATATTTTCCACATAACGAGCATCGAGGGTTTTAGGAGGTTCCCCATATTCATGAGTAGCAAGTACACCTAATTTTTTTGGGTATTTCGTGTTCCATATCGATAACTAAAGATAGAGAACAACTTAGAACTGCAAATAAAATCTACTTAGTGATAAAGCAAACAATCACACACGAGAATATTCACCCCATGCTATTGCTCCCCAGCAACGGCGCCAGAAAAAGGTCTTGATAACCCACAAGTGTAGGAATCAATTGTAGCCTTTCTCGATAAGTAAGAGTGTCGAACCCAATGACGATCAAAGGTATAACAAATATTCCCTCAAGTTCTATCGACCACCGATACAGCTCTACGCACGCTTAACGTTCGCTTTACCTAGAACATGTATGAAACTAGAAGTACTTCGTAGGTGTGATAGGATAGGTTTGCAAGATAATAAGGAGCACATAAATAAAAACTAGGGGCTGCTAATATAGAGAAACAACTAAAGTTAGTTTAACGAGTGTGGAAAAGTGGTGGTAGGAGTTGCGGAATTGTTCCTAGGCAATCGGTAACTAGACCAGTAATCATTATTGCAATTTTATATGAGGGAGAGGCATAAGCTAACATACTTTCTCTACTTGGATCATATGCACTTATGATTGGAACTCTAGCAAGCATCCGCAACTACTAAAGATCATTAAGTTAAAACCCAAGCATAGCATTATAAGGTATCAAGTCCTCTTTACTCCCATATGCAACAATCCACCTACTCGGGTTTATGCTTCTGTCACTCAAGCAACTCACCATAGGCGAATCATGAACACATTGCAACACCCTACAACGAGGATCCCTCACGCTTGCACGACATGGAGAGCACCATAGGACAACACCAATAATAAAACATTCAACTCAAACCAATCATGATCATCAATCAACCCATAGGACAAAACTGATCTACTCAAACATCATAGGATGGCAACACATCATTGGATAATAATATGAAGCATAAAGAACAATGTTCAAGTAGAGGGTATAGAGGGTTGCGGGAGAGTGGACCGCTATAGATAGATGGGGGAAGGTGATGGAGGTGTTGATGAACATGAAAGAGTTGTTGGAGTAGATCACCGTCACGATGATGGCCCCGGCGACGTTCCGGTGCCACCGGGAGAGAGGGGGAGAGAGCCCACCTCCGTATTATTCTTCCTTGACCTTCCCCCTAGATGGGAGAAGGGTTTACCCTCTGGTCCATTGTCTCCATGGCGGCGGAGGGGCGAGAGCCCCTCCGAGATTGGATCTCTCTCTCTCTGTGTGTGTGTGTGTTTCCTTTTGTTCTACGCTCCCAGATTCTGGTCTTTCACCGTTTCTTAAATATCCGGAGATCCGTAACTCCGATGGGGCTGAAATTTAGAGGGATTTTCCTTATAAAAATATTTTTCTTGCGGCCGAAGGACACCTCCAACCGACCTAAGTGGTGTCCACAAGCCCTCTAGGCGCGCCCTACCCCCCAGGGCGCGCCTGGCAGGCTTGTGGGCCCCTCGGGCACAGTCTTTTGTTGATTCCACTTCCCAAAATTCACATATATTCCAAAAAAATCTATCCTATCAAATAGTTTGGACTTTGTTTGATATGGATTATCTGCGAAACAAAAAACATGCAACAAACAGGAACTGACACTGGGCACTGGATCAATATGTTAGTCCCAAAAATAGTATAAAAAGTTGCCAAAAGTATATGAAAGTTGTAGAATATTGGCATGAAACAATAAAAAATTATAGATACGACGAAGACGTATCACCTAACCAAGGTTGACCTAGAGCTGCTGCTCCTGAAGTTCGGCAATAAAAGCGACGGTTTGGAAAGGAAGATTGATGGCCAAGAGTGGTCGGTTGGTGCCTCTGAAATCCAGATTGACACACTTAGCCATATACATGATGACGATACACAAATTACCGGCCTGGATGTGGAAACGACTGCTACAGATTTTTCGTGCCTGGTTGTGGAGCGGCGAAATAGAGTGCACATGTGGAAAGTGTAGGGTGGTTTGGGGACTCATTTGTCGCCCAAAAAAGTTTGGAAGCCTAGGTGTGTTTAATCTACCGCGATTTGGTGCAGCACTGAGGCTGCGATGGCTATGGGCTACATGGCAGTACCCGACACGACCATGGGTGAGGTCTCAGCTACCGTGCGAGGAAAAAGATCGCATGCTCTTTGCAATGGCAACAGAGGTCAGTTTAGGAGATGGTCAGTGTGCCAATTTTTCGCATGACCGATGGCTTCAAGGGCAATGCCCCAAAATAAATTGACCTGTCCTTTTCAAGATCTCAGTGAGGAAAAACCGATCGGTCCAGGACGCCATGCGCTCCGAGGCCTGGCTTCCCGACCTGTCTAGGGGCCTCACGGACTAGATGTTGTCGGAGCTAACGTGACTTGCCACGTTACTGGATGTAGTGCAGCCGCACGAGGTCCAGGAAGACTTGATCTATTGGTGTTTCACGACATCACATGAGTACACGGCGAGATCGGCTTACTTACTGCAGTTCGAGGGTTCAACCCCCATGGAGAACTACAATCTCATCTAGAGAATTTGGGCACCCGAGAAGTGTCATTTCTTCATGTGGGCCGCAGCGCTTGGAAGGATACTAACTGCTGATGTTTTGCTTCACCATGGATGGGAAAACAAGTACTTCTGCACTCTATGTGAGCGAAACCTCAAAACAATGGCACATCTATTTTTTCATTGCCCATGGTGAAAGCAAGTTTGGGCCAAAGTAGCCTACCTGACCAACATGCCAACACTTCAGCCACAAACCTGGAGCAACCATGCAGGGGTCATGGGATGGATGGCAAATTGCCACAATCAGGCAGCAAAGGAAAAGAAGACAGGAACGTTATCCTTACTGCATCTGGTCCCATGGGAGTTGTGGAAGGAACGAAATAGGAGGATGTTTCACCGGGAAGCACTGAGCCTAGCAGCTTTCATCAATAGAGTGCGCGACGAGATAATGCTTTGGAATCTCGCTAGAGACGGAATTCCTTTCGACCCAGGCTTATTTTTAGTCTTCTTATATTTTTTTCTGTGTGCTCTCTGTGACTAGCTAGTGTTGCGTCTCTAGCGCCCTTTTTCTTTTGATTTCTGATTTGCCGCTGCTGCGGTGCTACTCTCTGTAGCCCAACTGTTGTTTCCCCCTATCAATGAATTTGGTAGAATCTACCGACATTCAAAAAAAACTACTCAGGAGGGTCAAATGGTGTTGGTTGTGGAGTTGAAATTGTCTCTTTGCTGCACATACATGAGAAGACTAGCTGGAAGACTACGTTTGGGTTCTTTGCTTTGTACACTCGTCAATGATCACGTCATGATAGCGATGTTATTCAACAGATGCAGTCAAACGAAAACGAAGATCAGCGACATGCACATAATGTTCAGAGGATCATGGAGTGCGTGTGCAAGATCATGCATACACAGGGCATCAAGCAGTGCACGGATGTGCGATACGGACACGGCATAGAGTGAAGCATGGTTGCATTCGAGTAATTTCGGCTGGGTCAGACTAGACTGTTTAACGGATCGACGGGGATGTCGGTCAAAGCATAAGACGACGCTGATTTTAGCGACGACGACATAGGAGCGTGATGCTGATGGTGGCCGACTTCTGGGGCATGGAACACGTGATGCGGGCCTGAGGGCTTGTGCGGCTTTGATGGACTATGGCCCAGGGTTGATTCAAAGCAGTGTAGACATGAGTGCTTGAAGTCGACAGGGCGCGGGGTAGCACGGCCAGCTACATGGAGTCATGTTGAAGGTGGAGCTGGAGTCTAACGGAAGACTTCACTCTGTGCTGATGGAGGGGATGCGGTGTAAGATATCGGAGAATCGAAGCCTATTTTTAGCGGGATAGCAAGAGACGCGTGGATCGGATTGGGTCCCAGTGGTTTGATGGAGGCATGATACTTGGCATTGGTCGGTGATGATCGGTGATTCTTTGCAGTGGGGGTTGAGGCAGTGTGGGCTAGCTATCCAGGACACTCAACCAGGACAGCAAAGGCTCGACGCGGTCATAGCGGCGAGGCGTGCAGTATGCACGTGACACAGCGACATACCAAGGCACTAATGGTGAGACATGTGGTTGTACAAAGTGTGCAGGGGTGCTGAAGCAGTGTTAACGAGTACCAGATTCAAGTTGGTGACTGGGTCTATTGGTGTAGGTTGATGGATGGGAGTTGACCATGGAGAGTCTGAGAAAGTGACGGAAAGTCTGAAATTGTTAAAAGCGAAGAGAGTACATGGTTGTATATTCTGTGGTGTTCAGTGCACATAGCAAAGTGCAGATAACAAGTACAGAAGGAGACGGAGGTCTATAGCTATGGGACATGTAAAAGAATATCCGGGAAGAGGATGAGACATCTACGAATTTGACTCGGGGTGACACACGGCAACGGTGAAATTCCTTCAAATTTCAGAGTGACGGTCAAGAAAAGAGCAAGGGTGTTGAGTTTAGCTAACTCTTATCTATGGCATCGAATATGTGAGTTGTTCATTTTCACGTAGGTCAGGGATCAGTGTGTGATGGCGTTGAATGGATACTCCGGAAATTGGGAGCACAAAGTAGAGTAAAGAGAAACTTAATTTTGCTCGAGTGTTGACTATGAAGAAGACGAGAAGGGACTGCAGTTGCAGGTGGAGTCACATGGAGTCTGGGAGTAGCAGCGATGCTCATGGTGTATCTCAAGTCCAATGTACATGAAGTTTCGACGCATGGATAAATCCAAGGTGACTGAAAATCTTCGTCAAGACGGAGTTTGTTAGAGTTGTGTGGAATATTATTGTACAAGTTAGGTTACACTTGGAATTGAATTTGGACTGTGTGTAGAGAGGGTAGGAGTCATGTCCTATTAGGACACCTCTATCCTTAGGCCTCTCATATATAGCAGGAGTAGACACACGATGTAACCTATGCCAACATAATAGCACATGCAGGCAGGAGGAGTGGCCAGGACGGCCAGGATGCGGTATTGTGACGATGTCACGGGAAGAAATGCCCGTAGTCAGGCCCTGATGATGTAACCATATTGATGAACCTCATTAACAAATTCGGTATCGTGCTTGTGTGATTGCTTGGTTCTGTATAGATCTACGAAGAACCTGGTATTATTCTAACATGAAGAGCCTCTTCGCCTTGTCGATGTTGAACCACAATATGTCCCTCGTTCCAACGTAACGTATGGACGATTAGCTAGTGTTCATCTAATGTGTATTTATATCTTACTCCAGTCAGAGACTCACCGCCATTTGAGATACATAATGATTTCAGTAACAGTATCATTAACAGAACACATCACTTCATCAACATTCCACTGTTAATTAGCTAATTGTACAGGCCGAACACGAACACATCCACTTTTTTCATGCCGCTGGCGCTGGCTCTGGATGAAGCCTGACCGGGCCGCCCTGCACGTCGACATCAATAGTCTCCCTCGACTCCGACCGGTACTTGTACCTTCCGCTCAGCGCAAGGAACACCGACGTGTTCACCGCGGCGAGCACGGTGAGGAGCGCGTAGTAGTAGTCGAGTCGTGAGGCGTTAAGATTGTTGGTCACCCACGGGCTCCCCCTCTCCGCAGTAACACGGCCGACCAAGGAGAGGACGGCGCTGCTGAGCACGTTGCCGGCGCCATAGGCTGTGAGGGACAGAGCCGTACCAAGGCTCTTCATGCTCTCCGGCGCCTGGTCATAGAAGAACTCCACCTGCCCCACAATCAGGAACGCGTCGGCGGCGCCCAAGAGCACGAACTGCGGCAGCAGCACGAAGATGGTCAGGGGAAGCACGCCGGCGGCGTCAGACCTGTGGCCCCTGGCGAAGCTCAGCCTCCGGTTCTCGATCCCCGCCGTGATCGCCATGGTCACCACCTGGAGCAGCATCCCGGCCCCGATCCGCTGCAGCAGCGTGATCCCCCTCGGGTTCTTGGTGCGCCTCCGGACGGCGGGCACGAAGACCCGGTCGTAGAGCGCGACGCAGATGAGCATGGTGAGCGTGATGAACGCGCCGAGGCTCGCCGGTGGCACCAGGAACGCGCCCAGGCGCCGGTCCAGCGTCGCGCCCTGCTTGACGTAGAGCGTGTTCGCCTGCGCCACGAGCGTGCACGGGACGACCAGGGTGAATAGCAGCGGCACAAGCTTAGCGATCTGCTTCGTCTCCTCCACCTGCGTCACGGTGCACAGCGTCCATGGGGGAAGCCGGGGCGGCACCGACCCGCCGTTGGAGTCCCCGGGATTAACCTTGACGGCCGCCTTGTTGAGGAACCTCATGGAGTCGGTGGCGTCCATGCGGAACCTCTTCCTGCCCTTGTAGTGCTCCAGCTCTAGCTCGTGCAGCTCCTTGTTGTCGTCGGGCAGCGCCATGCCGTGCTTCCACACGGCCGCCGCGATCACCCTCCCCATGCTCGTGAACGGGCTGCCCTGCGGCGCCTTGTGGCGGTACAGAGGCGTGCCGGCGAGGAAGATGACGACGGAGGCCAGGAGCCCGAGCGTCGGGATGCCGTAGCCGACCGACCAGCTGACGTTGTCCTGGACGTAGACGAGGACGGTGCTGGAGAAGAGGATGCCCAGGAAGATGGTGAACATCCACCAGTTGAAGAAGGAGAGCTTGTGCAGCTTCTCCGCCGGGTCGAAGTCGTCGAACTGGTCGGCGCCGATGGTGGAGATGTTGGGTTTGGTGCCGCCGTGGCCCAGCGCGATGGTGTACAGCCCGCCGAAGTACACGCCCAGCTGCAGAGCGGAGGCGCGCGGGCAGGTGGCGCCGCCGCAGGCCGGCGGTTTCAGTGCCGGCACGGTGACCGACAGGGTCAGCAGGATCATGCCCTGCGTTCGTTTCAGTAATTCGGCCATGTCAAAGCATATATACGTAGTACTGTATGAATTTTGACAACGCATGCATGGTGCAGTAATTCTTCAAGAGATTTCAAATTTGCTGATAAATTCGACAGTAGACTGACAATACTCGAATAGGGACAAATCCAACGTGACAGTATGAGCTTGGGAAATGTTGTTTGCCGTGCCATCTGAATTTGCGTATCGTTTGTATTTTTTATGTTTTGACAGGCCGAATCGTTTGTATTATGTTTCTAACTGCAAAAACCGGTGAAACAAAAAAGATTAAATATATGTGATACCCGTGTTGCATTGCCATTTTCAGTATCGAAACACTACCTGAACAAACAAATACTCCCTCGTTCACTATTGCAAGATGGTTTTGATATTTTAAATAAACTACGAACTAAAATGAGTAAGCAAACACATTAAAATACATCTACGAACTTCCCCGTTTTTATTTGAGCTGATTGAAGTCAAACTTCATAAAGTTCGATCAAGTTTATAATAAAAAATATAAACATTTACCGTAACAAATCTTTATGATGTGAAAGTCCACTCAATAATGAATCTAATGATATTTATTTGCTTATTATATATGTTAATATTTTTGTTTATAAACTTTGTCAAAGTTTACAAAGCATGACTTTGATCAAAGCTAATACGCAGAGTAAGTAAAACGGAGGGAGTGCATCTAGTTCAGAAAAAAAATATTAAAACATCTTCTAATGGTATAAGGAGGGAGTACTTTTTACAAATGTTTTACTACAATTGCACAATCATGCATTATCCCTACTCTTTTTTTCAAGGTTTCACCAGTTAACTACACTTTTTTCTTAGTTGCCTTTGTCATTGCGGCATGGTTACCAACTATTCCCTCCGTCTAGAATTACTTGTCGTTAAAATGAAAAAAAACATGTTTAGAACTACAATACGACTAGATGCATTCATTTTTATGATAAGTAATTTCGAACGGAAGAAATATTTGAAGAGGAAGGGTACATCCTCAAAAGAGATTCATATGGCCACTGGATGGTATAAATTGTATGAATGACATTTGTGTTTCTACGACCAGGGCTAAGCCAAATCAAAACTTGAGCAACGCATTGTTTCATCAACATGGATCTATATCAAAATATACAGTTTTATTTGTATTTATAATGTACTATCCTGTCCATTCAATATTATAAAATGTTTTAGATATTTTAATATAAACTACATACAAATTTAAAAAGTAAACAAAGGCACATAATCATGTTTACAAATTAAAAAAAACATTTTGTAATACTGAACGGGTGGAGTACTACTACACCAACGCAACAAATCTTTTGAACTTTGATCAGATATAAACTTTGTTTTTTGACACGTGCAAATGTGATGGTCACTTTGGTTATAAAAAGTACTTTCTTCATTATTCTGGTACGTACTAGTACTAGTAGTACTAATATACTATCGCAGATCTACCGCCATCTCGTCATTTTTCTTCTGCAAGTCCCGCCTCATGATTGAAAAGGATAACAGCCAGTCACCCTCAAAATAAAAAAAGGTAAGAGTATCTTCACCCGTTAGTCCTTTTAGGAACCGATTTTAGCGTCGCCTGGGGCGAGCCAGCGTTAAAATCGGTTTGGGGGGCTCAGCCTCCCAGTCGCGTCCCCGGCGGTTTTCGCTTTCAACCCATTATGGACGTAGAAACGACTAAAAGTGACCGAAACATTCGGATTTTTCATTAAAAATATAATACAAGAAACAAAAAAAAAACTACGTCGATTATGTCGTCCCGCCGCCCTAGGCCCGTCGCCACCGCGTTCTACATGCCGAGGAGCTTGTAGAAGTTGGTGTAGTCGCCGCCGTCGTCCCCGTCCCCGTCGCTGTCGTCGCCGTCCGGCGCGCCGCGGCCGCCGTCCCTACTGCAGCCCTGTCCTGCGTCGCCGAGACGGTGCAGGTCGGGGTTGGAGGGGCCGGGCGCCTCCCCGTCGCTGTCGTCGTCGAGGATGATGAGGCCGGCGATCTCCTCCTTGCGGCGGGCGCGGTGGCGAGCCTCGATCTCCTCGAGGGCCCGACGCTGCCGCTCCACTTCCTCCCGGACGTAGTCGTCTCGCGCCCACTTCAGGGCGGCCTCGTCGTCGGTGGCGGCCATGGCCAGGTGCTCCTGCTTGACTACCACCGCCGGCGTGCCAGGCTTCGTCTTCGGCCTGACAAGGCAGAGGTGGCCGCGTGGAGGCGAGGGCTCGCGGCGCCGGCCCTCGTTGATGGTGATGCCACCGCCGCTGCGGCCGCTGCATCGAACGAGGGGCGACAGCAGGCCGGGCTCGGCCTTGATGGCGACGAGCGGTGTGCGCGTGCCGAAGGAGTGGGAGGACTAGGAGGACTGGGAGGAGAACGAGGACGACGACGACGGCGCCTTCATACGTCGGGGCTGCCACGACGAGCCCCTCCGGCGGGAGACGGACGTCGCCTCTAGGTACTCGAGGCGCGGCTCGTTGCCGGCCTCGATGTGCTCGAGGACGGCCTCGAGCGTGCGTCCGGGACGCCCCACCAACGCCGGCGGCCCTCGCTGTTGTTGCGGCCGAGCGCGGGGCTGCCGTTGGTGGAGGCGAGTTGCTCCTCGCGACGGCGCTCGAAGTACGCCGTCCAGAGGGAAGTGTTGTCCGGGGCGTACCTCAGCAGCCGGCGATGCTCCTCGGACAGGGTGGACCTGATCCGGGCGATCTCGAAGCGCCGCTCGCCTCCGGTGGGTACCGATGGTACGGGGACGCCGCCCGCGCCGAGCCTCCAGTTGTCGGGCGCCCGCATGTCCGGCGGCGCCGTGTACTCCGCCTCGAACAACAGGCGGGCCTCGTCCTCGTGGAGGTGACGGTGGCCGAAGCTGTTGAGGGCCGCACCGCCGCCGGGGTAGCGCTCAGCCATTGCGTTGCGGGGGGGGGGGGGGAGGAGAGATCGCGGCGGGAAGAAGAGAGATCGCGGGGAAAAGGAGATCACAGGTGACGAGGTGTGGCGAACACTAGCGAGGTCGCCTTTTATAGCGGCGAGAGGGCGGCAACGTGCGGAGGCGTGGGAGGCGAGGTGTGGACGCGCGGCGCCGCCCCGTGAACTTCCGTACTGATTGCGCCGCCCCGTGAATGCTGGCTCATCAATGAAAGGCTGACCGGCGAGCAGCCTTGGCATTGATTCGATTCCCCGCGGGGAAACCGAGTCGATGAGGACGACGACGCGCGCTCGGGGTCGCTGACTCGACGGACCCACCTCCGTTTTCACGCTAAAACGTTTCGCCCGGCGTCCCCAGACGCCCTCCAGCGCATTGGGTTTGGCCTGGATACGCAGACACTAAATTAGGCTCTAATCGGCGAAAATTAGGCTCGTGTGAGCACGACTGAACCGATTTTAACCGTCGACGTAAAAAAAAGGTCTTTAAAAACCTTTTAGGGGACGGCTGGAGATACTCTAACCACCGGCCTTAAATGTCGCCCCAAGAATCCAACAATCCTGCCCATGACATGTCCGAAAGACAGATCCTTGTTAATTATTGAACCCGGGTCCTGCGGTCAAGTACGAGAGGCCCCATTGTTGTTGCTTCCTCATAACGCCGTTTTCTGGGTCAGATCTATTTGACTTCTAGTTTGGATGGGTTTCAAGATTCAACTTTCAACAAATTGTTTTTGTTGCCACGCGAAAAAGGGTCAAGACGGCTGCGTCACCCAGAAAACTGCCATGGCTATCTCGGAAGACTGGAGCAGGCGAAGATGACGAGTGAAACGTACGTGTGCGTAGATAGATATACCATGAGGTAGACGGCGGAGCCTGCGACGAAGGTCCAGTAGCGGCCGAGGTAGGCGTCGGCGACGACGGCGCCGATGAGCGGCGTGAGGAAGACGGTGCCGGACCAGTTGGTGACGTTGTTGGACGCCTCCACCGTCCCCTGGTGCAGCCTGTTGGTCATGTACATCACCAGGTTGGACGCGATCCCGTAGTACGCCATCCTCTCGAACAGCTCGTACACTGCACACACAACGCCGACGGCGACATCAACGCGGCAAGTGAGCCGGCGAAAAGAACGTATACTACGTAGACACGAATCTGCTGAGGCCAGTACCGACGATGAAGGCGCAGGCGGTCCAGCCGCCGCGCTTGGAGCGGAGGACCGGGTTGCCGCGGAGGTCGACGGAGCCGTCCTGCGCGTACGCCCCCTCGCTGTTCTCCATGGCCTGCTGCTGCTGGTGGCTATCTCCTTGTCTATCTTCTGGGATAGCCACCGCGCTTGTCTGGGCTGGCTATGTGGAGGTCTTGGCGAGCCAATTCAATGGCTGCTGCGGCTGCCGCACTGGGTTCCCCTGACGAGCTACTTATTATGGATGGCCGCATTGATATGTTGTGTACGTAGGGCCGTTTCTTTCTGGCTCCCTCGCTTTACTCCTCCACTCTCTACTGACCAGTGTCGCTTAATTACGATTATACCCTCCAGACAAGTTTCTTTCTTTTTTTTGAAACAAGGCAAAAGATTTGCCATTTTCATTGATTAAGAAGGAAGGTTAAGAGTTTGAGGCCAAAGGCCAAATAAAGTACATCACTCTCGCGGCATGATATTACACAAATGTTTCGCTCCCGCTAAACTCCACAGCGAGCACTCCTCTTTGATCTTGGCGACCAGTGCTCCAACCGGAACGGCCTTGTTGCGGAAAACTCTAGCATTGCGCTCCTTCCATATTTCCCAGGAGATGAGCATCATCAGGGAGACAAGCGGCCTTCTCGACGGGGCCTGCCTATAGGCGTTCTGACTCCACCAGTCCTTAACAGAATTGAGAACCCTCCAATTGTTGGGTCGGACATCATGTAGTGCGAGCCAAGTTTTGATCATGTCCCAAACCCGAATGGTGTATCGGCACTGGAAGAGGATGTGGGCCGTCGATTTCTGAACTTGTTTGCATAGAGGACATAGGTTGCAGTTCGGCCATCTGCGGCGGTGTAATCTGTCCGCCGTCCAAATTCTATTGCTGATAACAAGCCAGGCAAAGAATTTGCACCTTGAGGGCGCCCAGTTTTTCCAAACATTTTGGTTCATTTCCGTGTCCATCGAACCAATGAACTGAGCCCGGTATGTCGAGGACGCAGAGTAGTGTCCAACATTAGTGAGTTTCCAGATGATGGAGTCTTGCATGCCCGGGTCTAACTGGATGTGGGAGAGTCTTTCCCAAAGCGTGACAAACTAGGCGATGTGCTCAAGGGAGACGAGCAAGGCAGTCTTCACCTGAGAGATCCAGTAGTCATTAGTCAGGGCCGTGTGGACAGAACAGTTCTTTTTATTGGAGATTTCGTAGATTTTGGGGCAATGTCTTTGGGTCTTATGCCATCAAGCCAAGCTGACTCCCAGAAAGTTGCGCGGATGTCGTCGCCCACCTGAACCTTGGAGACCGACGCAAAAATGTTCTGGTCATTCTTGTTGCAAGGAGTACCCAAGCCCACCCAAGGCTTAGTGGGGTCCTGCCAGTTAAACCACATCCAACGAAGGCGAAGGGCCGTCGCAGATTTTTCCAGATTTAGGATTCCAAGGGCACCGTGAAGCTTTGACTTGCAAACTTGCTCCCAGTTCACCTTACATTTACCTCCCGTGACCTTGTCACAACCAGCCCAGAAATAGGCACGACGAAGAGCATCAACCTTTTTTAGCACTTCGACCGAAACATTTAGTGCCTCATGTAGTAGATGGCGATGGCCGTGATGACCGACTTGACGAGGACCATCCTTGCAGGGGCGGCCACATGTTTTCCCATCCAAGGTGTGAGGTGTGCTACAATCTTGTCCTCAAGTGTTTGAAAGTGAATTCTTTTCAGACGCTTCACAGATAGTGGTAAGCCAAGATACTTCATCGGGAAGGTAGACCGTTGAGCCGGGAAGGATTGCAGAATATCCGGAAGGTCCACATTGTCGCATATAATTGGGGCAACCAAGCTCTTGGAGCAGTTTGTTATCAATCCAGAAATTTCCCCGAAGCTCCTGAGTGTATCAGCAAAGAAGCAAACATCCTCCTTGATTGGAGCAATAAAAACAGCAGCAGCATCCGCATAAAGGGAGGACCGGATCGGCATGGCACGTTCACCAATGGGATGTAGGTGACCTTGTGATGTGGCCTTATCAAGGATATGATGCAAAGGACCAATGTCCAGCACAAAGAGGAGGGGGGACAGGGGGTCCCCTTGCCTCAGCCCGCACCCAAGCCTCTAAGGGTCTCTAGGCACACCATTGAGCAAAACATGCGATGAGCCCGTGGATAGCAGGGCGGACACCCAGCCCCTGAAGCGCAGTGGGAAACCAAGGTGGTTAAGCAAGTCCAAAAGGTAGTCCCAACGCACTGAGTCAAACGCTTTCTTGATGTCAAGCTTAAACAAAAGGGCCGGGGTCTTATTGCGATGTAATCGTCGGGCAAGGTTGTGCACGTACATGAAATTGTTGTGGATACACCTCTTCTTGATGAAAGCGCTTTGGGCTTGTGAGACAAGATCATTCATGTGGGGTGCCCGTCTTTTGGACATCATCTTCGCAATGAGCTTTGCGATTGCATGGATTAGGCTTATGGGTCGAAAATCGGAGATATCCTCAACACCATCCTTTTTTGGAATGAGAGCAATGTCAGCCGAGTTCAACCAATGAAGATGGGTAGTGTGGAGGTCGGAGAAACGATTGGCAGCAAGCATGATATCTGGCTTGATTGTATTCTAACATTCCTTGAAGAACATGCCCGTGAATCCATCCGGGCCAGGCGCCTTGTCACACGGAAGCTCAAAAACCACCGACTTGACCTCTTCCTCGGAGAAAGCCTCATCAAGATCGTGTAGGTCACAACTGGGGGTAGGTAACATCCCCCAGTTGATATCAATGTTCCGAGCAGGACCTTTTTTGGCAATGTTCTTGAAGTGACTATGGGC
Source organism: Hordeum marinum (assembly GCA_022496015.1). Taxonomy (NCBI): domain Eukaryota; kingdom Viridiplantae; phylum Streptophyta; class Magnoliopsida; order Poales; family Poaceae; genus Hordeum; species Hordeum marinum. Next base: position 208,734,396 of record CM039672.1, on the reverse strand, counting down.
AATTTTCTCTTTGTCATCATGCGAGGTGACCCATCCTTGGTTGTGTTTGAGGCGATGTATAAGATTTTTCCTCCTCCGATGGTTGACTTGGAGGTGAAAATAGCGGGTGTTAGCGTCTCCTTCTTTGAGATTTGTAATCCTAGAGTTTTGTGTTTTCCTTGCTTTTTCGGGCACTACCAAGCCAACGATCCTTCTTTTTAAACTTGTCCGGAGGTTCCTTTCCTCCGGACTCAGCGCTCTTTGCTCTTGGGCAAGGTCGAGGCGAAGGAAAACTTCAAGAGCCATATGCAATTGAACCTTAGAGTTGGAGAAGAGGGTCTTGCTCCAGGAGCGCAGTTTTTGACCTGTTCTCTTTAGCTTGTGGAATAGCCGTTGATAAGGCTCGACATGACCAGAGTTCTCATTCCAAGCCTCGATGACAACTCTTTGGAATCCTGGCATCTTGGTCCAGTAATTTTCAAACTGGAAGGATTTAGGCTTCTTTAGACCGACATCATTAGCAAGCAAGAGAGGGCAGTGATCCGAAAGTGATGAGGATAGGGCATGCAAAATGTGGGTGGCAAACTCAATATCCCAGTCTTCGTTGCAAAAGAAGCTGTCAAGCTTGCTCATCGTTGGGTTACTTTGCTCGTTGCTCCAAGTAAATTTCCTGTTTTGCATGTGAATCTCTTTGAGCTCACATGTGTTCAAGGCGTTGCGAAAACGCACCAGACGGCCACGGTCAACATTGGTCCGGTTTTTGTCTGTAGCACGGTAGATTTGATTAAAATCTTCATTGACTAGCCATTTGGTTCCAAGCGCTGGCTTCTCGGAAATAAGCTCAAGGTAAAAAACCTCCTTGTGGATGCGACGAGTCGGACCATACACAGTGGTTAGCTTGAAGGATTTGGCATCGTCATAGTTTTTGATTGCAACCGTCGCAAAGAGGAAGTAGACACCAATTTGCACATTGCTCACCATGACCGCGGAGTCATCCCAAAGTAGCAAAATGCCACCCTTGGTACCATCAGCCGGCCTTTGCGAGAAACTCTTTAGGCGTTGACCACCCAAGTACGCAACCAAGAAGGGGTCAACGGAGTGCATCTTGGACTCTTGGATGCACATAAGTTGACAGGAGGAAGAGGCAATGGTTTCATGGACGACCACGCGTCGGTCCGGGCAGTTTAGCCCCCGAACATTCCAGCACGGAATTGAGAGGTTTGTGTCTAACATAGCAACACATGGGGCACATCTGGACTCACATAACAAGCATCATCTGGACAAACATACCCGCCTTGATAGGCTGACCACGAACATGACACTAATGGTCTTGCCAGGACCAACATCAGCAATGCACAAGAGCCATTTCAAACAGGCGTACACCTAGTACATGGATTAACTAACATGGTAAACTAGACTACATCCTTGACGGAGCAACACTGCTCAGGCTTCCCCCGCGGTGGCCGCGCTAGAATCAGGACCACCTTCCCCGCCATGCTGCACCAGAGCATCTTCAACAGCTGTGGTCAAATCACAATCCAATCTAGAAAGGGCACGCAGAGCGGCAATGGTGATGTCCGGCAGGCGTCCCTGAAATATGTCTGCGAACTTGGAGATGGCTATTTCAGTAACGTGTTCATCTTCAGAGACGATTCCCATGCGCCGACACAACAACTGTTCTGCAAGCTTGGCAATGGGCATGGATCTCTTCTTGTCCTGGATGCGAGGACTACGCCGGTGGAGCTGGAAGCCAGAGATCCCGACCAATGTTTTGCGTCTTGTTGTTGGCCTTTTGGAAGGTGTTGATCTTGGTGATGGGGAGGGTAGCAACGCTGGCATGCGGGGGATGAGGGGTGATCTCCCCATCCTCCAAGGCCTCATACACCACAGGCTGCACCGACGTGGAAACATCCAGCAGCAGCCCACTTTGGTTTGCATCAAGACAAGCTTCGGCCATCATAGTCTGGACCGGAGTGGGATCACTCTGTTGCAGTTCAACATGACTCACGTCCTGGATTGTGGAGGCATGTTGCTGCAGTTCTTCATGGCATTCTTCAGTATCAACAGTAGCCTCCAGGAAGGGTCCCAAACTGGCCAAGGAAGGAGCAGGGACGTGCGTAGCAACATGTGTCATGCCCACCGGAGCAGCAACAGCCACAACCCTGTCAGGCACCTCCGTATTGAGTGATGGCTGGACCTTGGAGCCCAGGCAAGCAGCACGCCGCAACCAAGACAGGACCGGAGTGGCAGGGACAATCTCCACAATGTCCCTGGAAGTTGTACGCGGGGACGGAGGTGGTGAGCGGCCTCGTGTCTCCTCAGTGACCACATCAGCGGCAAGCCTTGGAGAGTGGTCTTGCGGGCGATGGCGAGCACGGCACGCCGAGGCCGGGATGACCTCTCCAGATGGCAGCCGCTGGACACGACCAAGGTCGAGCGTGCGCTTGTCCGCGTAACCCGGGTCGATGTGACGTCGTCCACCTCGGTAATCATCGCGCCACTCCCACGTCCATCATGTTCCCCGCGGCGAGAGCCTTCACGGTCGTCATCGGGCCGGCGAGACCGGCTGCGGAAGAGACGATCCTTCCAGGAGGAGGCCCGCCGGTCATTGTCCCGGCCACGCCGCTCGTCCCTGTCGCGGTCTTCGTCTTCGTCACGGCAATGGTGGTCGTTGTCATCTCGGCGTGTCGGAGCCGGGTCACGCCTGTCGCGGGACCGCTCCTCGCCCTCAACCACACCCACCCGGATGGTGAAGGGTTGTGATCGATGGCGGCGGGGGATCCGTCCCGAGGCATCAGGAGTGTAGTCCTCAAGGAGGTCCATGTGGACCAACACACGCTTCTTGATGCCGGAGTGGCCGATGGCCGTTGATGGAGCTCCTCCGACCCTGTGTCAACACGGGGAGCGAAGGTAACGTGCTGGACCTTGGGAATGGCCGAAGGATTCGCCGACCACGCCCACAGCTTGAGGCCAGAGGCATCCTCCTAGCGCAGCGTGGCAATGTCGAAGTAGTGGACGAAGGTGTCGGGGCCCAGCACCTGCGCCGCCACGGCATCGCTCCAAGCATTCAGCGGCATGCTCTCGATTCAGAGGTGGACATGAAAGTTGCCTTGCATCACGTCCGCCAGCGCGTCCATCCTCCACTTCGCCGCATGGATGTCGAGGCCGGCGTGGCGGAAGCGACCCGGAGACGCCGTGACCTTGTCGCGGTGGTGCTGGTAGTCGAACAAGGCGAAGAAGTCCTCTGGGTAGTGAGGAACCACCTTGACACGCTCGATGCCGAACTGGACCTAGAGAGCTTCACGGATTTTCAGCGGCGTTGACGGACGGCCGGTTCCCGCCCAGCCAGATGAAGGCGCCGAGGCTAGCGAGGCGCGCGGCGTTGGCCTCCATCTCCAGGGTGGAGACGACGATCCGCATGAAAGGGCCTTGACGACGAGTCGCACCAGACCGACGCAGCTATGCCCTGGCTACAAATAGTGGTGGTAGTACTGTGGATTGAGGGCAACCACAGCTGCGATGCAACGTCGCTCAATGCTCAAACCACGATCATTTTATGTGGCCAAAATGGAATTGAAGGAAGGAAACGAGCGTGTCTGGTGGCCGGAATCGATCGGCTCCGCCAAATCGGGCGCCCTCCGTGGGGACCACGCGCCCAAGTCAACGTGTCGCCGGCCGGCCGGCCGTCGAACCGACCTCCCTTCGTTCCTTGATGATCCCACGTTTCCCACTAATTTGCATGAATAGAAACGGCATCGTACAACATTGTTTTCTCTGACCCACCCAATCGGCATCGCTTTATTCCTCTTTTTCTACACCACTCCTGCTCGGACTGATAGTATGGTGGGATGATGGAAACTGGACAGCTAATAGCGTTTGTTGCGGCGACAACAGGAATCAGGTGCTACAGCCTACGGCGCATTATGGATGATGATGACTTTGGGCTGGGGCACGTCGCACGTGGGATTTTGGGGAGGCCACCGCCGACACGTACGGCTGATATCCAACACCCCGGTGCGCAGTGCGATCGTGGTCCTCCTGCGGAAACATGAGCTGTGCCCCAGCTTTAAGGCTTCTTTATCAAACTTTGTGGGTTTTTTTTCTGTTCTCTAGGAAAACCATTTTTTTAGGACACGATAAATTCCGACCGAACGTTTGGATTTTTAACATTTCATTCTAAACGTTTTTATGATGATTTTAGATGACGCAAGGTGACAATTTTAATTATCAAGACATGATAACTTTGTTTCAGTTCAGAAAATTGTCATGTTTGCTAACTAAAATTACCATCTCCTGTCTACTCAACTTGCCACCTCGTGTCAACTAAAGTTGTAAATTCAGGATGAATGCTTAAATCCTGAGCGTTCGGAATTTATCATTTCTGTTTTTCTAACGAAGGATAAGAGTTGCGTCGCCGATTAATTAAGCAGTAGAAGAGGTTTTTCAAGTTAATGAGAGCCATTAGAAATATACCACATGCGGACTACTCACAAAGTTTGAAACCTAATGTTAACCCTACAAACATCTCTAGCATGCAATAAATATAGGCCCTCACATTTCTACGTCGTTGGAGAATCTTCAACAAGAACACCCCAACAAAAAATAACTAAGAGTAACTCTAACCGGCCGACTCAAGCGGACACCCGCTTTGTCTGTTTGGGTTGGCAAGATCCGCCATCGTTTGCGTTTGAGTTGGTCGCGCGCCTAGCGTGCGGACACATTTTTGTCCTCACGGCTGACCGGCGTCCATATTTTACTCTTTTGCATTCAAACATGGGGAAAAAACTGTCCGTAGTTCAGAAAATACAAATATCCCATAGTTTCACAATGAATAAAAACATCTCATAGTTTAGAAGCCAAATAGAAATTAAATTGTCTCAAATAAAATAGACCAATACATCTATAGGTTACCATCATGAGCCCACATATGCTCAACCAAGTCATCTTGCAGCCGAACGTGAGTCTTCCAATCAAGCATTGATGATGAAATTCGATGAACTATGCGAACGTTGCTGCTCCTCGATGCTCAGGCACAACATTGTCTGAAACTGAAACCCTTGGTCGTAGATATGTTTCAGACGCGCATCCTCAACGATCATGTTGTGCATGATCAGCAAGCTGTCATCAACTCTCACAACTTCTTGGTGCTTCAAGTTCTAGCAGAATTCCCAAGGATGCCCCATCGAGATTGAAGAACACCGAAAGCACGTTGTACATCCTTCCTAACACTCTCTTGTTCATGGGAAAATATCTTCCCTTTATCTCCTATAGGGTCGAGGATTATTTTCACAAGAGTAGTCCACTAACAATAGATGTCATCAGCTAGGCAGTATCCATTTTCGTACTGCTGGCCGCTGATCTCAACATTAACCTCTAGTCCGTTGCCTTCTGCAAGCCTTGCAAACATCGAAGATCATTGAAGCACGTTGATATCGTTGTGAGATCCGGCCATGCCAAAGAAAGGGTGCCAGATCCAGAGATCTTGTGATGCCACGACCTCGAGTAGGAAGGTGCAAGCTTTGACATGGCCCCTATACTGCCTCTGCCAAGCACATGGGAAGTTCTTTCGTTCCCAGTGCATACAATCTATGCTACCCAGCATCCTCGGTAAGCCCATGCTGGCATTCAGCGCTAACAACCGGGCAGTATATGCATCATTTGGCTCTTTAAAGTGCTATAACCCAAGCACTGCTACCACATCTTTACAAACCTATGCATGGATTTCAGGCACGTGTACTCGCTCATACGAACATACTCATCAATGAGATCACCAGGAACTCCGTAAGCAAGCATCTGAATAGTCCCAATGCATTTGTGATAAGCCAACCTTTCCCAGGGCATCCTCCTTGCACTCGCAATACTTACCGTATCCCACCACCCCCTCCCGGATACGATTGTACACATGTTTAGCCATCCGGAAATGGCTCCAAAATAGGTGTGGTGGAAAGAGCGATTTATGTGCCTCGGTGCAATCCTTCCAGAGTAGGAAAATACCGCTCTCTCGATTGCGATTCAACGCCGGAGTGTGCCCCGGAATCAAGCCCCGGAACATCGGCCGCTGCTTGCTAATGTGGTCATGGACGACCAACACATCAGTCACAAGATTCTCATTGTCGGATGAAGAATCATCTGAGTCAAAAATGAAATTGTCGAAAAAGAACTCATCGCCGTAGTCCATTTGCACTTTGCGGGTAAACCGTCGAACATCTTGCGGGTGTTGTCCGAGAAGTTGGCAAGGGCGGGTGAGGAGGCGCACGAGGAGGTGCTGGCGCCGACGTCGGCGACCGGTGAGCATGTAGGCATCCGGCAAGTAGGCACATGTGGGCGAGGAGGCGCTGTCGGGTGCGGGGGACGAGCGAGGAGGTGTTGGCAGCGACATCAAAAGATGCTCCGACGATGGTGAGGGTGAGGCGTTGGGCGGGGGCGGTTGAATGTGGTCGGCTGTAGGGTGGGTGCGAACCGCTTGCATGGGCACGAATACAGAGATGGGCGGCGACGGCGACAGGGGGTGCCGACGAGGAGTCCTAGGAGCAAGATAGAATGGACAATGTGTCACTGATGGGGGGAGGCATGGGAAGGAGTAGGCAGGTGAGGCATGTGTCCCCGCTGACGCAAACAAAGCCCAATTTTGGGCTCCAAATGAGTCGCATGGCGGACATAAAGCGGACGTGTGCTTGTGTTGGCTTGGCGTGTTGGTCCAGTTGTTTGTGTCCACGCCGACCCAAACTGACACATGCAGACGAAATGGGTCAGTCAGTGGGAGTTGCTCCAAGGGCATCTCCAACATTGATTTTCAAATCGGACACCATATTCGTGCGCAGACCGGTGAAAACCTGCCCACGGACACTCATGCAAGAGAGAGTCATCCAACCATGTTTCCATGCATTTCAAAGTGGATTTCAACAAATCGAACAAAATTCATGCAAACAAACGGAATTCGTCAAATTACGAACATAATTTATAGAAAATAGCACGTACCACTCAAGTAATTATAGAAATGGCACAATTCATCCATGCAAATATCTCTAATACAACAATAGTTCAAATTCTATGAGATAACCGGGTGTTCAACAAGATTTTCGAAATCATCAATTCCAAACTGAATGATACTAGAACCAGAAACGACACATGTCGTCCAACACAAACTGCCCCTTGAGGTTCATGCATCAGTGTATGTGTGTGAATGGCCTACCCCTGTCATGTAGTATGTCATGGTAGCGCGTCTAGGCTATAAAATGTGTATATCGACATTGAGTGAATAAATGAATTAACCAAAATGTAGAGGACATAAAGCAGGACTTACAATCTCAAATGGCATTTGACGAACTCCTATTTGGTGCCGTCTGCCATTGATGGTGTCGGCATGGATGTAGAGGGATTCCTGGATGGACATAGACATAGTCCATGGTTGGCAGTCTTGTGGGTCGGTTCCATGGACGTCCGAGGATGCCTGAGGGGCGGTCGGAGAGGTACAACGGCGATGATAGACGACGAGAGTGTGGATTAAGGAAGGGGGAGCAATGATGGGTTGATATAAAAGGGGACTTGAAAGGGCATTTTAATGGGCTTGGGGTGTCGAGGTCTGATGTGGTTGGTGTTCGGACTCCCACAAAGCCCCCTCCACCGTCTCCCCCAAGTTTCCCTCCAGCTTGCTAGAAAAATGATGGGTTTGTGCAATAATTTTCCGTTGGAAATATTCCTAGAGGCAATAATAAATTAGTTATTATCATATTTCCTTGTTCATGATAATCTTTTATTATCCATGCTATAATTGTATTGATTGGAAACTCAGATACATGTGTGGATACATAGACAACAAAGTGTCCCTAGTAAGTCTCTACTAAACTAGCTCGTTGATCAAAGATGGTTAAGGTTTCCTAGCTATAGACATGTGTTGTCATTTCATAATGGGATCACATCATTTGGAGAATGATGTGATGGACAAGACCCAAACTATAAACGTAGCATATGATGGTGTCATTTTATTGCTATTATTTTCTGCATGTCAAGTATCTGTTCCTATGACCATGAGATCATGCAACTCACTGACACCGGAGGAATACCTTGTGTGTATCAAACGTCGCAACGTAACTGGGTGACTATAAAGGTGCTCTACATGTATCTTCGAGGGTGTCTATTGGGTTGGTGTGGATCAAGACTGGGATGTTAATCCGTGTGACGGAGAGGTATCTCAGGGCCCACTCGGTAATACAACATCATAATGAGCCTTGCAAGAAAAGTGAATAAAGAGTTAGCCACAAGATCTTGTATTACGAAAAGAGTAAAGAGACTTGCCGGTAATGAGATTGAACTATGTATAGAGATACCGACGGTCGAATCTCGGACCAGTAACATACTGAAGAACAAAGGGAACTGCATACGGGATTAACTGAATCCTTGACATAGAGGTTCAACCGATAAAGATCTTCATGGAATATGTAGGAACCAATATGGGCATCCAGGTCCCGCTATTGGTTATTGACCGTACAAATGTCTCGGTTATGTCTACATGGTTCTCGAACCCGCAGGGTCTGCACACTTAACTTCGTTGACATTTCTATAGTATTGAGTTATGTATGTTGGTGACCGAAGGTTGTCCGGAGTCCCGGATGAGACTCCGGACGTCACGAGGAGCTCCCGACTAGTCCGGAGGAAAATATTGATATATAGGAAAGTGGTATTTGGACTCCGGAAAAGTTTCGGGCACTTCCAATAGTGTACCGAGAGTGACGAATGGGTTCTAGGGGTCCCCAAGAGGGGCCAACACACCCCAGAGGCCACATGGGCCTAGGAGGTGGCGCATCAGCCCCTGGTGGGCTGTGCAGTCAGTCCCTAGAGGCCCTTGCTCAAGGGGGCGGGAGGAGGGCCAAGTGGGGAGGGAGTCCTACTAGGACTCTACCTCCCTTGTGGGAGGTGGACTCCTCCCTCTCTTGTGCGCCAAGACCCTAGGGGAAATCCTAGGGTGCCCCCACCTACCCCCTCTCCTCCTATATATAGTGGATGGTTTTGAGGGCAGCCACCACATGAAAAGCCATGTGTTGCCCTCCTCCCTCCAGATCGTCTCTCTCCTCTAGATCTATTCGGTATAGCTTAGCGAATCTTTGCCGGATCATCTCCACCACCACTGCCACCACGCCGTTGTGTTGCCGGAGAACTCATCTACCTCTTCACCCTCGCTTGCTGGATCAAGGAGGTGGAGATCATCATCGATCTGTATGTGTGCTGAACGTGGAGGTGTCATCCGTTTGGCGCTAGATCAGAAGGACCATGATTGGATCGCGGGACGGATCGTGTTTGGATCCCGGGATAGATCGTAATTGCATCGTGAGATGGATTGCGATTTGGATCACGAGGATATTCGACTACATCAACTGCGTTTCTCAACGCTTCTTGCTTAGGGATCTACAAGGTTATGTAGATCCACTCTCTCTCTCGTAGACACTCATCACCGTAGATACATCTTGGGTGTTCGTAGGATTTTTTTGTTTCCTGTGCAACGTTCCCCAATAGTGGTATCAGAGCTAGGTCTATGCGTAGATGAGATCATGAGTAGAACACAAAGTAGTTTGTGGGCATTGATGCTCAGATTGCTTCCTTCCTTGGTCTTTTCTTGATTCAGTTGTATTGTGAGATGAAGTGGCCAGACCAACCTTACTCGCCCATGTATGAGAGACCGGTTCCATCGACTGACATGTGACTTTGTTGCATAAAGATTGATGGCGGGTGTCTGTCTCTCTCACCTTAGTTGGATCGGATTCGACAAAGGCGATCCTTGAGAAGGTTGAATAGCAATATCTGTATCACCATTGTGATTTTGCGTAGGTAAGAATCGTTCTTGCTAGATACCCACAACAGCCACGTAAAACTTCCAACAATATATACCCTGATTACAATGGTTCAACAGCCAATGCATAAATCGAAAGCTCAATACATGTTCCATGGTTACATAGTTCGATAGAAGATTAAATATGATGAACCACAATATATAGTACTAGAGGCGGTAAAGGTGAAGAGAGAATTGTAAATGCTTTTGGCTTCTGATGGTGTTGAAGAAGCGGAATACCCATAATGTTCCCTCCTCCATGCCAAAGGTGCGCACAACTTTTGTCCAACCCCTTGTGATGATCGTCCATCCATTCTTCACTGCCTGTAGGAAGACTTCTACACCGTTATCATGGTAGCATGAATTATATACTATAAACTTCATTACCTCCACATTGGTTAGGTAGTTTGCTAGGTAATCTTGAGTAAATTCCTTTGGAAACCACTGAAAAGATACAACTTTCAGGTATTCATGTCTAATAAAGTAACTTGTTCTAGTCTGGAAAAGAAGGCAACGGATTACTTACCATCCTAAAGCTCACTGATGTCTTGGATAAAGTATAAATAAAGAGTTAAATTCCAATGAGATGTCTCTTCTACCTAAAATTTTTTCTTAGTTTCCTCACTTGATGCTTGTTCATGTTTATCTCATTGCCCCATATGCAAAGGGGGTCAAAGCATGAATCAGTACCGCTGATATATGTACCTACAAGCAACAAATTAATGTTAGAACACAAGTTGCAATTGCACAGATGATGTAAAATATTATAAGAGAATGAGAGGTGACTAACCTCGATGGTAAATAACAACATCGCACATCGTAGCCCTACATTAGCACATAGAAAAGCATGTTAAATACAACAGGGTTAACATCCATCAAAAATAGCAAATGTTAACTAAACGACAATATCTCTGGTGATATTTTCATTGCTAGGAGTAGCGCGGTAATAAAGGGACGGGTATCGGTGAAATTAAACTCGATGTGTTAACTTTAGAGTTCAGACAACCTTACATAGTCATTAAAACTTGTACCGGTGAAACATAAATTGACACATTTAAACATCACGAGCTAGTCCATACTTGGTAAATCCCGAGGGGTAGTTGTTGGGGTACTTCAACTCAGCGAGAGCCCGCACAAAGTCGGTGGCTAGGTGTTCCTGTTGGTCATAGCGTGGATCAGTACGGCTAACATATGTACCTACAAGCAACACGTAAATGTTAGAAGCTAAACATCAACTGAACAAATGATGTAAAATACTATAAGATATTGGGATGTGACTGACCTCGACGGTAAACAACATCGTCGTGCATTATGGAACTGCGTAGGTACTAGGAAAGGCATGTCAACTACAATAGGGTTAACATGCACCAAAAATATATAATGGTAATTTAAGGACATCATCTCTAGTGATATCTTATTTGCGAAGAGTAGCACGGTACTGAATGGACAATGTAAATAATGGATATAATTGTTCACTATAGCCGGCTTAACAACAACCTAGTATAGGCATTGTAAGTTTGTAACGGGTATTGGTAAAATTGAACTGGACAGTTCATACTTGAACAACACACTACGCATAACTGGAATGAACAACACAAACCTAACATGGCAATCTAAACGTGTACTATTGAAACTGAAATTGACATGGTTAAACATTGTTATACTGGTATTCGTAAAAATGAACTGGATAGTTCATACTGGGTAGGTCCTGGGGGGTAGTTTCTTGGGAATTTCATCAAGGCCAGATCCCGCACCACGTTGGTGACGTTGGTGGCGAGGTGTTCCTATGGGTTGGCACGCATAGCGTTCACCACATCATCGACCGCCATGACCATCTCATCGACCTCCGTGTGATATGTGGTTGGGCTTAGGCGAGGATGCTCGGCGATAGGGGGTGGGGATGTGGAGGCGTGAGGGTGCTTCGCATGCTCCATCTAAGCTATCGGGCCGGGGCGGAGATGGAGATCAGAGGTTACCTCAGTAGATCAAGAAGCAAGATTGGTGTAGAACATAGATTTGGTTGTGGCGGCGACGACGGTTTGGGCTACAGTTAGAGAGGGGTGAGAGGGGGGTAGTGGGGATAGGGTAAAATGTTATGGGTTGATATGGGGTGGGAGGAATAACTACTGAAATCGCGCGCCTATTGAAACTTGGGCGGCGAAACTCGAACCTTACGGGGGGAACACGCAATGTAGACGAAGCACATCAAATACCTGTGTGCGATAAAAGGGAAAATTGGTGATCTCGCATTGGAAAAATTGAAGTCTTCTCTCTCTCGTGCCATCGGACGCTTTGCAAACAGTTTGTTGTAAGAAAACGTATGCCATTAAGGATGTATTAAAAACATAAAAGGCCTAGAAAATACACAAAAGACTAAATACGATAAACAAGCCTGAAAATTGTGAAATTTGGACATGGTGCATTCTAGTGGGTATGTTAATCATAGAAAATAAATCAAGTTGAAAGGACCAAGAAAAAATGGGTTCTCCTTGAAAACTTGGCGATTTGCGCTCCCGGAACCATGAAACTCCATAGGTGATGGTCCGGTTTATGAAGAGTGACTATCATGACATTATCCATACCTCCTCAATTTTGTACCGAATCATATTGAGGTCATGCCCGGGCATCACATGAGATAACATGTTCTTCAAGCATGTTTTCCATTTTTCTAGAGATACAAAATAAATAAACGACACATCTCTAGTTGCCTCTTCCCATACATATCCTTTAAAATTGTATTAGTTTCCTACAAAATACATGAAAACTTATCCAACGACACAATTACAAATTTTTGATTTTGTTTTGAACACATTTTCATGTACAGAATGTTCTAACCTAAATTATAAGCACAAAGGACCTAGAAAGTACACAAAAGGGACCAAATACGATGAACGAGCATGAATATTGTGAATTTTGGACATGGTGCATTCTAGTGGGCATGTTGATTGTATAAAATAAATCTAGTTGAAAGGACCAAGGAAAAATATGGGTTCCCCTTTAGAACATGGTGATTTTCGCTCCCGGACCATGAAACTCCATAGGTGATGGACTGGTTTATGAAGAGTGTCTATCACAACATTATCCATACCTCCTTAAAATTTTACCGAATAATATTGAGGTCATGCCCGAGCACCACATGAGATAACATGTTCTTCAAGCATTGTTTCCATTTTTCTAGAGTTACAAAATAAATAAATGACATATCTATGGTTGCTTGTTCCCACACATATATATCCTTTAAAACTGTATTAGCTTCCTATTAAATACATGAAAACTTATTCAATGACACAATTATGAATATTCTAGCCCTTTTTGAACGCTTTTTCATGTGCAAAATGTTCTAACTTGAATTATACGCACAAAGGACCTAGAAAGCACACAAAAGGGACCATGAGCATGAACATTGTGAAATTTGGACATGGTGCATTTTAGTGGGCATTTTGGTCGTATAAAATAAATCTAGTTGAAAGGACCAAGGAAAAATATGGGTTCCCCTTGAAAACATGGCGATTTTCGCCCCCGAACCATGAAACTCCATAGGTGATGGTCCGACTTATGAAGAGTGTCTATCTCGACATTGTCCATACCTCCTCATTTTTTTACTGAATCATATTAAAGCACACAAGATAACATGTTCTTCAGGCTTGTTTTCCATTTTTCTTCGGTTATTACAAAATAAATAAATGACACATTTCTGGTTGCCTCTTCCCACACATATCCTTTAAAATTGTATTAGTTTCCTATAAAATACATGAAAACTTCTTCAAGGGCACAATTACAATTTTTCGAGTCCTTTTTGAACGCCTTTTCATGTACAGAACATTCTAACCTGAATTATAAGCACACATGAATTACAAAGTACATAAAATGGGACCAAATATGATAAACGGGCCTATAAATTGTGAAATTTAGACATCGTGCATTCTAGTGAGTATGTTGATCGTATAAAATAAATCTAGTTGAAAGGACCAAGGAAAAAGTATGAGTTCCCCTTGAAAACATGGCAATTTTCGCTCCCCAAACCATGAAACTCCATAGGTGATGGTCCGATTTATGAAGAGTGTCTATCACGACATTATCGATACCTCCTCAAATTTGTACCGAATCATATTGAGGTCATGCCCGGGAACCACATGAGGTAACATGTGCTTCACGCATGTTTTCCAACTTTTCTATAGTTTCAAAAAAAATTAAACGACACATCTCTAGCTGCCTATCCTCACACATATCCTCTAAAATTATATTAGTTTCCTAGAAAATACGTGAAAACTTATCCAACGACACAATTACTAATTTTCGAGTCCTTTTTCAAAGCCTTTTCATGTACATAACGTTCTTACCTAAATTATAAACACAAATGACCTAGAGAGTACAGAAGAGGGACCAAATACGATAAATGGGCGTGGAAATTGTGAAATCTGGACATGGTGCATTCTAGTGGGTATGTTCGTCGTATAATATAAATATAGTTGAAAGGACCAAGGAAATATGGGTTCCCCTTGAAAACATGGTGATTTCGCTCCCCGAATCATGAAACTCCATAGATGATGGTCCGGTTTATGAAGAGTCTATCACGACAATATCCATACCTCCTGAATTTTCTACCAAATTATATTGAGGTCATGCCTGGACACCACACGAGATAACATGTTTTGAACACCTTTTCATGTATAAAACGTCAGAACTTGAATTATAAGGAGTAAATGCCTAGAAAAGTACACAAAAAACTAAATATGGTAAACGAGCGTGAAAGAATGTGAATTTTGGACACATTGAATTTTAGTGGGTATGTTGATAGTAGAAAAATAATAATGGAGAAACGACCAAGGAAATATGGGTTTCCCTTGAAACTTTGAGATTTGTTTGGGCAAATAGTTACTTTGCAAATGTCGTGTGCGTTCACCCCATTCCGCGGTGTGTTTTGATTGGCCAGAACACTAGCCACACAGATCGCGCATGCGCATCGTAGGATGCACCGCGATCGAACGACAATCCAAACTTCTCCTGTCACACCCATGTACTGTAGTTGGGATTTTAGTTCGTACATGCACTAGATTCTTTAATGGCAGTAATCACATACGGTTCATGTTTACGAACCGTTTCCTACGAGGACCCTCTACCGCGAGTCCCCGACCGTCTCCCCATTCTTCCTCATTCGCATTGTTGTATACTTGCTTGTTCTCGACCTCGGCCTGACCAAATCACCGAGCTTGACGAGCACCTATAGCAGTCAGCTGCCGTCGACGAACGCAACCGTAGTGTCCACCGTGCAAGCACAAATCAAGTATTAGTAGTTCAATCGAGCATTTACATGCTCAAATTGGTACAGTGCATGGTTGGCGGAGTAATTTACAAAATATTAGCTCGCTATTAAATTTATATCAATATAATACATATGAACTACACGTGCGCAAAAGTGCTACTGCTTCTAACGCCGACCCAACACGCACAACTGCCATCGTCCATCGATATCGTGTCATTCCTTGCCCCAGGAGGACAGGAGGTCGCCAAGTCGATGACCTACACCTTGATCGACTGAGGAAGGGTCAGCCTCGACGACGGCGGCCGACGAGACCCTGACCGTCGCCAATTCTGCAGCAACGGCCGCTTGTCCTCCCCCGACGTTTGGAGGTGCGTCCTCCTCCATCTGGTACATAAGCCCTCACCTCGTGCGGTGGCCACTAACACAGTTGTCCTTGCAGTGTTGTGGTTCCTCCTCCGTCGCCCGCACCATCCGGTGCACTTTGCGTCGAGCCCACAATATCGCCCACTGGCGATCGCTAGCTGCTTTCAAGATGACCCTGGCTAACTTCTTGGCTTGCTCATGTCGTGATTCCTGCCTCCTCTGGCTATTGTTGGGAGAGGTAGCGTCATGGTCATCGATCCTCAAGCCGACCATCACGCACACAACCTTGATTCCACGTTTCCCAATTCCATCCTGTTGTCGACCATTGGGGGTTTGATGGTGTGTGTGGCAACTGGCTAGGTGATCATTGACTCCCCGCCGCCGACCATCACTTTGGTTATTTATAGCTAGCTGATGCCAAGGGGGTTGGGGATTTTATAATTTATTGTTATGGCTAGCGAGTGCACTTTTGCGGGAAGCATTTTCACAGTTTTTGAGTTCTTTTCCATGCACACATAATCACACACAGAACACATATAGCAACTGTATGCAATCGTGTATAGGGTCATAAATTAATATCACCACTCTTCGCTCTCCACTGTCTCTTTCCCCTCTCGCACCCCCCAAATCTGTCTCTTCTTCTCCCCACTGTCCTCGCGTCCATAAAATCCTCAACATTAGAGATGTCATCTGCATGGAGGACCCCACTACAGAGGAGCACATGGTCAAGGCAGGTACGCACTACTAAGGGACCGGAGGCCTTGGCGGCAGTACGCGCTGCTGAGACGCCGCTACGGAGGAGCACGCGGTTGAGGCAGGTATGCGCTGCTGAGGGTCTGGAGGCCTTGGTAGCGGTACGCACTGCTGAGGGTCCGGAGGCCTTGGCGGTGGTACGCGCTGCTGAGGGTCCGAAGACCTTGACGAATAAAGAGGAAGAGTTGAATTTTATATCAGATCAATTGCTGGCAAGCGCGGTTCCGTATGCGGAACATGCGGCTGTGGCCTTCGGAAGAGCATCATGCCCCGACCAGTCCGCCATTGCCTTGCCGCCTCGCGTGGATTTGGCCTCGGCAATGGTAACAACCTCCTTACTGCAGTCTCCTACCACTCTAGCACAGCGTGCAGCTCTTGACTATGTTGTTTACAACCGCTTTGAATATATTTGTCGTGAGAGGGCCGTACGCATGCAGTTTGCCGTGGATGGGATTTTTCATGATACCGGAGCTACCGTGATGGCGTATGAGCAGAGGAAAGTCCGAGCCTATGAAGCGTTCAAGAACATGGTCAATGCTAACACGAAAGCGGATCCTACTTTCATAGATAGGATGTTGCATGAGTGCAGAAGATATTTCTATTAAGGGGAACCAACAGGCCAGCCCTGCAACTGACGAGGATATGTACCTAGGGTAGGGTCCTAGGCCTGACCTACGTACCCTACCTAAGGACACTGTATTGGAGGACTTCAAGATTACAAGAGAGATTCCGACTGGATTCTCCATGGTGCTCAAGTCACTCGACATTTAGTCCACTCGGTATCTTCTCCCTTCACTCGACAATCACTTGTCACTCGGAAGACCTCGCTCCCAGTCGACGCCAGAAGACCAGAAGCCGCCCCAGGAAGGCCAGAAGGCAGGCGTTAGGCCAGTCGTCATTAGTAGCAATTATGATGTACGTTACCAGTAATGCTCGTCTTTATACCCACAATCAGACCCTTGGATGCCTAACACTTATGAGGGGCAGCGTACTCTATATAAGCCGCCCTTCCCCTCTGGCACAAGGGTTCGTACCTACTGTAACTTATACTTTCCACACGACAAGAGCTCCCGAGCACTAAGATGTAGGGTTGTTACCTCCACGAGAGGGGCCTGAACTCATACATCCGTGTGTACATCCTCGCCGTAGCTAGGACTATGCCCTCTCCTTTCGTACCCTTATCTTCTATTGTCAGGCTTGTTCTCACGATAGCAACAACAAGGACGAGTAGTTGTTTCCATTTTGCTGTTTTCTGAACCTTGCTGATATGTAATGTCGCTATTATGTTCTTTAGTCGATTATGTAGGAGTGCGAACGATAATTTGTGCTATCACTTTCTGAATCTGGTGCTTATTACCACGAATCATCTGTGTTATTATCTGTCTGTGTTATATTCTATCTTTCCACACAATTTAGATTACTGACCTGTTTGGTTGGCATCACACACATCTTGTTACGCCAAATTGTTTGTGTTATTTTGGCTCACACATTTCATCCGAGCGCACGGTATGCCCTCTGCCGCACACATCTTGATCTATGCAACCATTTGTGAAGGCAGAATAGATGTTGTCCAAACAGAGCAAACCACAATATACACGGACAAAACTACGAAATCTGTCGGTGATGATTTCGCCAGTTGCTGATAGTTGTATAGCAGCAAACGTTTCCCCACAACACACACATGTTATTAGCACCAATCGTCTGTGTTATATCTGGTATTCACACACGATTCTCATTACTTACATGTTCGTTGTATATCGCACACATCTTGTTATGCCAAATCGTTTGTGTTCTGTTGTATCAGCACACATAGTTTATCCGAGTGAACTGTATGCCCTACTTCGCACACATCTTGTTATAGTGGATCGTTTGTGTTCTGCTATATTATCACTCACAATTTGTAGTGATGAACGGTGTGCCCATTATCGCACACATCTAGATCTGTGTAACTGTTTCTCTTATCTTGTCTAATCACAAACGGTCCATAAGAACAAATTGTCTGCCATAGATTGCACACGCAACGACTTTATGAATCGTATTTGATGGATTCACCTTCGCACACAGTTAATGCCATTAGCGACAGAGCTTGAACTATAACGTTTGCGATTCATGCATCGCACACAGTTTTGTCGAAGGGTCTCTGATTGCAGTGTCGCACTAGCAGCATCCTGCAGTAGTGTATAGAGATTGATCAAGACGCGTGATAAAAAATTTCAATGAGTACATACCTTGATAAGATTTTGAAAGAGTTCAAAATGGATCAATCCAAGAAGAAGTTATAGCCTGATTCTTAAGGTGTAAAGTTGAGTGAGACTCAATGCTCCACCATGGCAGAAGAAAGAGAACGGGCGAAGGTCGTCCCCTATGCCTTAGCCATAGGCTCTATATAGTGTGCCATGCTATGTACCACACCTAGTGTGTGCCTAGCCATGAGTCTGTCAAGGAGTACACGAATGATCCAGGAGAGGATCACTGGACATCGATCAAAATTATCCTTGGTAACTAGATGACTAAGGAAAATTTTCTCGATTATGGAGGTGATAAAGAGTTCCTCATAAAGGGTTACGTCGATGCAAGCTTTGACGCCAATCCGGATGAATCTGAGTAGCAATCCAGATACGTACAGTGGAGCAGTCATTTGGAATAGCTCCAAGTAGATCGTGGTAGCAACATCAATAGTATGACATAGAGATTTGCAAAGTACACACATATCTGAATGTTGCAGACCCGTTGACTAAGACCTCTCTCACAAGCAAAACATGATCAAACCCAGAACTCATTCAGTGTAAATCACATGGTGATGTGAACTAGATTATCGAGTGTAGTGCAAGTGAGAGACTGTTGGAAATATGCCCTAGAGGCAATAATAAATTAGTTATTATCATATTTTATTTTTCATGATAATCATTTATTATCCATGCTATAATTGTATTGATTGGAAACTTAGATACATGTGTGGATACATAGACAACAAAGTGTCCCTAGTAAGCCTCTACTAAACTAGCTCGTTGATCAAAGACGGTTAAGGTTTCCTAGCCATAGACATGTGTTGTTATTTGATAACGGGATCACATCATTAAGAGAATGATGTGATGGACAAGACCCAAACTATAAACATAGCATATGACCGTGTCAGTTTATTGCTATTGTTTTCTGCATGCCAAGTATCTGTTCCTATGACCATGAGATCATGCAACTCACTGACACTGGAGGAGTACCTTGTCTGTATGAAACGTCGCAATGTAACTGGGTGACTATAAAGGTTCTCTACAGGTATCTCCGAGGGTGTCTGTTGGGTTGGCATGGATCAAGACTGGGATTTGTTAATCCGTGTGACGGAGAGGTATCTCAGGGCCCACTCGGCAATATAACATCATATTGAGCCTTGCAAGCAAAGTGAATAAAGAGTTAGCCATGGTATCTTGTATTACGAAATGAGTAAATAGACTTGCCGGTAACGAGATTGAACTAGGTATAGAGCTACCGACGATCGAATCTTGGGCAAGTAACGTACCGAAGAACAAAGGGAACTGCATACGAGATTAACTGGATCCTTCACATAGAGGTTCAACCAATGACGATCTTTGAAGAATATGTAGGAAACAATATGGGCATCCAGGTTCCGCTATTGGTTATTAACTGTAGAGGTGTCTCGGTTATGTCTACATAGTTCTTGAACCCATAGGGTATGCACACTTAACGTTTGGTGACAATTCTGTAGTATTGAGTTATGTATGTTGGTGACCGAAGGTTGTTCTGAGTAACGGATGAGATCCCGGACATCAGGAGGAGCTCGAGAATGGTCCGGAGGTAAATATTGATATATAGGAAAGTGGTATTTGGACGCAAAAGTTTCGGGCACTTCCGGTAGTGTACCGGGAGTGACAAATGGGTTCCGGGGGTCCACCAAGTGGGGCCCACCCACCCCAGGGGCCACATGGGCCTAGGATGTGGCGCACTATCCCCTGGTGGGATGGGCATCCAGCCCCTAGAGGCCCTTGCGCAAGGGGGTGGGAGGAGGGCCAAGAGGGGAGGGGGTCCTACAAGAACTCAACTTTCCTTATGGGAGGTGGACTCCTCCCTCTCTTGTGCGCCAAGACCCTAAGAGAAACCCTAGGGTGCCCCCACCTACCCCCTCTCCTCCTATATATAGTGGAGGGTTTTGAGGGCAGCCACCCCCTGAAATTCACATGCTGCCCTCGTCCTTCTAGATCGTCTCTCTCCTCTAGATCTGTTCGGTATAGCTTAGCGAAGCTCTACCGGATCAGATCCACCACCACCGCCACCATGCTGTTGTGCTGCTGGAGAAATCATCTACCTCTCCACCCTCACTTGCTAGATCAATGAGGTGGAGGTCATCATCGAGCTATACGTGTGCTGAACACAGAGGTGTCGTCCGTTCGGCGCTAGATCGGAAGGACCATGATTGGATCGCGGGACGGATCGTGATTGGATCGCGGGACGGATTGCGATTTGGATCGCGATGATGTTCGACTACATCAACCACGTTTATTAACGCTTCCCGCTTAGCGATCTACAAGGGTACATATATCCACTTTCCCTCTCGTAGATGCTCATCACCATAGATAGATCTTTGGTGTTCGTAGGATTTTTTTTGTTTCCCATGCAAAGTTCCCCAACAATATTTAGTCCTTGTGGTTTGTAGATAGTTGTCATAAACAGTGAGGGACTAATCAGTTTGCTACTGTACACAAAGATTTTAGGTCCCTTGACTAAAGAGGAGTTTGATACTCTGAAGATAATCACATGCGCTGTAGTGAAGATTATCATCGAAGATTATGCGTGACAAAGTTGACCCAAAATAGTTGTTGAAGTGAAAGAATTGCTTTGGTACCTCATCCAAAGAAATTGACTTCAACCAAGAAAAATGAAGACGTAAAAAAGACATAGTATTTCTTTCGTAGTTTATTTTCACTTTCTTGAGTCATAGGACCACCATACTATTATGAGGGGTATAGGGTTTGAAACTTATGTTTCTCTGATGCTAAACTGGAACCTATGTGAGTTGCGAGAAATCTCTTTGTTTTCCGAAAAAATACTCGTCAGCCAAGGTCATTGTTCCTTGGGGCTAAAAGAGATTTGATTCAAACCGAGGAGTCAGCTTACTTGTTCCTCAAGTAAAGTCATCGGGTCCATTTGAAACCCGACTGTTGGAAACGTGTTGGTTGGCCGAAATGATCTTTTCCATCTCAGGAAGGCCGCGACTATAAATAACCAACCCACTCCCATGTTCATTATTGTCTGCTCCATGTGATTGTAACAAATTTGTGTGAGAACCCTCTCTCTAAAACATTAGGGTTTAGAATCCACCGAGAGAATAAACACTAGAGCAGAAAAATTAGATATTGGTTTAGTATCACTGGAATCTAAGTCTATTACGCTCCACCTATTACTCTTGAGAGCTGCCAACTCTCTAGACGATTAGGTGTAAAATTCTTCAGTGACCAAGAATAATTGTGTTTCATGAAGACAACGTCTATGAAGGTTATGGAGATCACCTCTAGCATCTACCCCGAGTGATTGACACTAGCTAATGAACTAGTTGTTGAGGAGAATGGGATGAAGAGAGTTTATATTTTGTGTTAAATCACAAGTCCCTCCAATTAGATGTAGTTCTTTTGGATAAGATCAAACTGGTCAAACAAATATCTTGTCGCCATCGAGCATCACTGGTTACCTCTTAATCCTGCTTTATCTTCGGTTGTGTTTATCCTCGGTTAAATTTTGACCATGTGATTTATGTTTTGTACGTGCTCTTGATTTTCTTTGGTAGTTTTATATCGTAGACTTGTATCTATTATGTTTATTCCGCTGCTGGGTGCTAATGGATTCGAAGTTTCTCGAAAGAAATTTTAGATCTCCCATTCACTCCCACTGGTAGGCATACTTCGTTCCTACAGGATGTCTGAGCCATACCACGTTGGATGGAGAAACGCGTTTAGATTGCATGGTCTAGACGGACGAGGGAGGTTGGAGGGTCCATGTTGGAGATGCCCTAACACCACCAAATCCATGGCGATAAGCCAAACCATGGAGACAGACCAAGAGACAGAGGAACATGCATTAAGGAGACGCATACAAATTTCTTATGGCCCACTCTTCTTGCCTTTACTTGAGAGTGATTTCTCCACTTGATATTTCCCCAGATAGTCTTCCTCTCAGGAGGCATGCAATATCCTTACCTGACCTAGGGATAGCCACCTCCAGGCTAGAGATCAAGTTGCAAAGATCTTTTACAAAGAGAGCCTCAAATATTAGGTCCAACGCACCCGCCTCATCAACCTCGTGATACACATACACCACTTGCCTAATGGACATAGATGAGTGAGTGAAGGTTATTAGGACATCCCTACCACTATCACACTCAAATCCCATGTCGCTACTCAAATCTTACATTCTTAAGAAGTTAGTACCAATTCTCTCACATGCAAAGTGTCCACCTCAATGTCCTACTGAGCAATGAATTAAGTATTTTCTCTCCCACTAAGCCATGCAAAATCTGCCACATAACCGAGTCATGCATTTGACTTATAAATTACAACTATTCTTGTATTAGTCAAAGCAAGTAACGCTGCCACATCATATTTTCATGTTAGTTATCCTTCATATTTTTATTTGAAATGACATTTTTAACTATAATTTTCAAAAGTTATAATTATATATTTAGAAATTGTCTTTATTGATTTTCATGAGATTTAGTTATTTTTAGCAACTACTTATGCATTTTATAACAAAGTTACAGAAACAACGCTTGGGGAGAGAGTTATCCTCACGAATCTATTTATCTTGACATGCACACATGTCAACTCAGCTATCATGCCATATTAGCAAGCATGCAATTAAATTACCGAATTTCCAAGCTCTAGTGTGATGCCTTGTCATCACTTATGTTTTCATTTTTTCTTTGCTTCAGCTCACTAACCGCGAGCCCATTTTCTGCTCTATGCAAAAAGAAGCAGTAGAAACGGTTGGCTGTTCACATCCCCACTATCTTATTGATATTAAACTCTACCACAAAACAAGTCTATGAGTAATAGATGAAGGTCTCACTTCATTCCATCATAACATGTCATTCTCACATGAGTTCTTCTAAATAATAGCAATGACCTCATCGTCTGACGAGGATTCTCCCTTGATCGGTCACTTCTAGAGAACCCAGACCAACCTGGGTAATGTATGACTATACATACCTAGAGGTTCAGAGGCTGACGTCGTGCGGAAAGATTATGACACCGATTCTAGAGTTACACATTAAATCTAAGCCATCATTTGTTGCAAAAAATATTTTTTTATTTTCTTACTCTTTTTCTCCTATTCATAGACTGGTTTTAGAGTCTGTATTGTTAGTAAAAGAACTTAAGATGCATCTGTCTATAAATACAACCCTTTGGGCTCCATTTAGACATGGGTTTGTGTAGTTAGAAGTTAGACATAGTTGTAACTTTTTATACTTCATTTGTGTCCAAGGACCAGGCCGAAACAACTTATGTAGCCCAACTTTCGTAAATAATGATTTCACCTTTATTCACAATATCCATATTGAACTCTTAGTTCTTGCATGTTCTTCATTCGCCTGCTAGAGTTAAGACCTTTGTAGTCGTGTTGGTTGTGCTCGTCAATACCTTCAGAGTTGATTTAGCGATTGCTAAAACGCAACGTCTTCGTATGTTCGTAGTTAGATTGTCAAAGTATGATCCACCCAAGAAATTTACCATTCATCAAAGATCGGGCCAACCGTGTCCTATGAAGTGGTATCATATTTCCAGGTTGCTATGTGATATTTGACAAAAAACATAGTCTTGATTGCATATATTCTTCATACCTAGATAACGGTACGGAAAACCGATAGTACCCTCAATAGGGTGCTGAGCGTGGTCAACAACAACAACAACAACAACAACAGCAATAGCAACAACAACAAAAACAACAATAGCAACACCACCAACAACAACGATAGCAGCAATAGCAACAACAACAACAACAAAAACAACAACAACAACAACAACAACAACAACAACAACAACAGCAACAACAATAGCAACAACAACTACTACTGCAACAACAACAACAACAACAACAACAACAACAACAACAACAAAAACAACAACAACAACAACAACAACAACAACAACAACAACAACAACAACAATAAAAACAACAACAACAACAACAACAAAAGCAACAACAACAGCAACAGCAGCAGCAACAACAACAACAACAACAACAACAACAACAACAACAACAACAACAACAATAACAACAGCAACAACAACAACAACAACAACAACAACAACAACAACAATAAGAACAACAGCAACAACAGCAACAACAACAGCAACAGCAACAACAACAGCAGCAGCAACAACAACAACAAGAACAACAACAACAACAACTAGAACAAGTGTTGTCCATGTATCCACACATGTATCTGAGTTTCCGATCAATACAATTCTAGCATGGATAATAAATGATTACCATGAACTAGGAAATATGATAATAACGACTTTACTATTGCCTCTAGGGAACATTTTCAATAGTATCCCACTTGCACTAGAGCCAATAATCTAGTTCACATCGCCATGTGATTAACACCCAATTAGTTCTGGGCTTTGATCATGTTTTGCTTGCGAGAGAGGTTTTAGTCAACGGGTCTGCAACATTCAGATCCGCGTGTACTTTGCAAATCTCTATGTCATATTGTAGATGTTGCTACCATGCTCCACTTGGAGCTATTCCAAATGGCCGTTCCACTATACATATCCGGTTTGCTACTCAAAGTCATCTGGATTGGTGTCAAAGCATGAATCGACATAACCCTTTACACCAAACTCTTCATCACCTCCATAACTCTAAAAATTCTGAACATTTAAGACAAAATGGAGAATTTGTATAGAAATACAGTGTAAAAATTTCAGATCATTATCATGCTCTAGTAAAAAACGAAAATTTATGTACCAGAGTCAAAAGTTTCTATTTTGTTTCAGCATCGTTTCTACTCATCTTGTGAGTTATCCCAAAGGATTTACTTGGCACACACACACTAACTAAAACATAAAAAATAATCATTATAGAGGAAATAATCATGTTATCACAAAATAATAGAAGGTAAAAAGCAAAAATAAAGATAAATACTGGGTTGCCTCCCAACAAGCACTATTTTTTTATGCCCCTAGCTAGGCACAATGCATAGTTTCAAGTGTTGTCATCTTTGACATCAAGTTCCTCAATAACACAACCACGAGTAATACGAACAATGGGAAGTTTGAAAATATGATCTTTTATCAAGTTCACAAAATTGGGATGAACACTAATCATTTTGAGATCTTCATTTCTTTTGGAGGGAGGTGTACTAACGCTCTTAGGAATGTATATGAACTTGGGACTTTTGTCTTGTGAGGTGCTAGCATTAGTTTTAGATTGAATAAGAGCGGAACATAACTTATCAATAACCACCTCCATTTTATCAATTCCACACAAACCTTGTTCCACCCTCTTATCAATATTAGTGTCCTTTTCCTTTAAAGTTTTCAGAGTTATTCCTACCCGTGACCCAAATTGAGTGATATGATTATGATTTTTTATCTAACTCTTCAATTTGTTCACTAGTGGTCATTTTATTTTCAACGACATCAAGCCTTTGCATAACATGTTCCAAGGTTAAATTGGTTTCATTGATGATAATGGGTGGTGTTCCAACAAGATTTTCAATTGCATTACAAGCATCCAAGGTGTGACACATTAAGAAGTTCCCACCTGTGATGGTGTCAAGGACAAACCAATTCCAAGTTGTCACACCAACATAGAAATTATGAAACAAAGTATTGGTGGATAACTTATTAGTTGCTTTATGTTGAGCGTGTAAAATTTGCTAGGGAACGTTGCATGGGGGAAAAATTCCCTACGCACACGCAATATCTATCCATGGTGATGAGCACCTACGAGAGGGAGAGTGGATCTACATACCATTCTAGATTGCTAAGAAAGAAGCATTAAGAAATGCGGTTGATGCAGTTGAACGTCTTCGGGATCCAAATCGCTAGCCATCCCGCGATACAATCATGATCCATCACGACCTAGCGCCGAATGGACGGCACCTCAGCATTCAACACACGTACATCTCGATGACGATCTCCGCCTTCTTGATCCAGCAAGAGGGGGAGAAGAGGTAGTTGAGTTCTCCGGCAGCGCGATGGCACGGCGGCGGCGTCGGTGGAACTATTCCGGCATGGCTTCGCCTAAGCACCGTCAGAATCTATTTCATGGAGGAACTTGGGAATAGAGAACTAGCACGTGGAATTATGTTTTGGGGATCTATCCCTCTAGTATATCTAGCAGGGAGGGGGAAGAAGGCAGCCCTAGGGTTTCCCCTAGGGGCTTCGGGAAGTGGGAGGAGGTGGAGGAGTCCACCTCCAATACTACTCCAAGTAGGATTCCAATCCTACTTGGAAACCCTTCCCTCTGTTTGTTTTTTCATTTGCCACCTTCCTAGCCACAAGAGCCTCGTGGGGCTGATTTTTCCAGCCCACTTAGGGCTGGTGCACCACCCCTCAGGCCCATGTGGCCTCCCAGCATGGGTGGCCCCTCCCGATGGTCTCCCGACACCCCCGCTATAATACCGAAAATACCCAAAACTTTTCCGGTGACCAAAACGGGACTTCCTATATATCAATCCTTACCTCCAGACCATTTTGGAGGTCCTCGTGACGTCCGGGATCTCATCCGGGACTCCGAACAACCTTCGGTCAACACCATACATAACTCAATACTACCGAAACATCACTGAACGTTAAGTGTGCAGACCCTACGGGTTCGAGAACTATGTAGACATGACTCAGACACCTCTACAGTCAATAACAAATAGCTAGACCTGGAGGCCCATATTGGTTCCTACATATTCTACAGATATCTTTATCAGCTGAACCTCTATATCAAGGATTCAGTTAATCCCGTATGATGTTCCCTTTGTTCTTCGATATGTTACTTGCCCGAGATTCAATCGTCGGTATCTCTATACCTTGTTCAATCTCATTACCTGCAAGTCTCTTTACTCGTTCCGTAATACAAGATCCCGTGGCTAACACTTTAGTCAGTTTGCTTGCAAGGCTTGTTGTGATGTTGTATTACCGAGTGGGCCCTGAGATACCGCTCCATCACATGGAGTAACAAATCCCAGTCTTGATCCATGCCTATTCAACAGAGACCTTCAAAGATACATGTAGAGAATCTTTATAGTCACCCAGTTACATTGCGACGTTTGATACACACAAGGTATTCCTCCCGTGTTAGTGAGTTACATGATCTCATGGTCATAGGAACAAATACTTGATATGTAGAAAACAATAGCCATAAACTCACATGATCATATGCTACGCTCATAGTTTGGGTTTTGTCCATCACATCGTTCTCCTAATGATGTTATCCCATTATCAAATGACATATCATGTCTATGGCTTGGAAACGTTGACCATCTTTGATCAACGAGCTTGTATACTAGAGGCATACTAGGGACACAATGTTATCTATGTGTCCACACATGCAATTGTGTTTCCAATCAATACAATTATAGCACGGATAATAAAATATTATCATGAACAAGGAAATATAGTGATAACCACTTTATTATTGCCTCTAGGGCATATTTCCAACAGTCTCCCAGTTGCACTAGAGTCAATAATCTAGTTCACATCACTATGTGATTTACACTTTAATGAATCTAACACCCATACAGTTCTGGTGTTGATCATGTTTAGACCTTGGAATAGGTTTAGTCAACGGGTCTGCGACATTCAGATCCATGTGCACTTTGCAAATATTTATGTCCTTGTCCTTGATGTAATTGCGAATGGAATTGAAGCGTCGCTTTATGTGTCTGGTCCTCTTGTGAAACCTTGGTTCCTTGGCCATAGCAATGACACCAGTGTTGTCACAAAACATAGTCATTGGGTTCGGTGCACTAGGCACTTTTCCAAGTTCTGTCATGAACTCCTTAATCCAGACACCTTCCTTCGCTGCCTCCAAGGTTGTGATGTACTCTGCTTCGCATGCAGGATCGGCTACCACGCTCTACTTGGAACTGCACCAGCTTACCGCTCCCCGATTGAGAATAAATATGTATCTGGTTTGAGACTTAGAGTCATCCGGATCAGTGTCAAAGCCTGCATCGACGTAACCCTTTACGATGAGCTCTTGATCACGTCCATAAACGAGAAACATTTCCTGAGTCCTTATCAGATACTTAAGGATATTCTTGACCGCCGTCCAATGTTCCATTCCTGGATCACTTTGAAACCTCCCGGCCATACTTATGGCAAGGCTGACATTGGGTCTTGTGCATAGAATTGCATACATGATAGAGCCTATGGCTGAAGCATATGGAATGACACTCATCTTCTCTATATCTATTGGAATCACTGGGCATTGAGTCTTACTCAACTTCACACCTTGCAACACATGAAAGAACCCCTACTTGGACGGATCCATTTTGAACTTCTTCAAAACTTTGTTAAGGTATGTGCTCTGTGAAAGTCCTATTAAGCGTCTCGATCTATCTCTATAGATCTCGATGCCTAATATGAAAGCAGCTTCTCCTAGATCCTTGATTGAAAAACTCTTGTTCAAATATTCCATCACGCTTTCCAACATTTCTATATTGTTTCCAATCAGCAATATGTCATGCACATATAATATTAGAAACGCTATAGAGCTCCCACTCACTTTCTTGTAAATACAAGCTTCTCTGTAAAGTTGTATAAACCCGAACGCTTTGATCACCTCATCAAAGCGAAGATTCGAACTCCGAGATGCTTGCACCGGTTCATAAATGGATCACTGGAGTTTGCAAACTTTGTCAGCATTCTCTGGATCGACAAAACCTTCTGGTTGTATCATATACAACTCTTCCTTAAGGAAACTGTTAAGGAATGCTGTTTTGACATCCATCTGCAAAATTTCATAATCGAAAAATGAAGCTATTGCTAACAGGATTCTGACGGCTTAAGCATCGCTGCGGGTGAGAAGGTCTCATCATAGTCAAATCCTTGAACTTGTGAAAAAACCTTTGCCACAAGTGGAGCTTTATAGACGGTGACATTACAGTCCGCGTCCGTCTTCCTCTTAAAGATCCATTTGTTCTAAATGGCCTTTCACCCTTCAGGTAATACTTCAAAAGTCCATACTTTGTTTTCATACATGGATCCCATCTCGTATTTCGTGTCCTCTAACCATTTCTTGTAATCTGGGCCCATCATCGCTTCTCGATAGCTCATGGGTTCAAGGTTGTCCAACAACATGACCTCTAAGACAGGGTTGCCGTACCACTCAGGAGTAGTATGTGTTTTTGTCGACCTACGAGGTTCGATAGTAACTTGATCCGAAGCTTCATGATCATCATCATTAACTTCCACTTCAACTGGCGTAGGCTCCACAAAAACATCTTTCTGCACTGCGCTACTCTCTGGTTGAAACAAAGGTTCAACAACCTCATCAAGTATTATCTTCCTTCCCACTCAATTCTTTCGAGAGAAACTATTTCTCAAGAAATGTTCCGTTTTTAGCGACAAACACTTTGCCTTCAGATATGAGATAGAAGGTATACCCAATTGTCTCTTTTGGGTATCCTATGAAGATGCATTTCTCCGCTTTGGGTTCCAGCTTTTCAGGCTGAAGCTTTTTGACATAAGCATCACATCCCCAAATTTAACAAACGACATCTTTAGCTTCTTGCCAAACCACAGTTCATATGGTGTCGTCTCAACGGATTTAGATGGTGTCCTATTTAAAGTGAATGCAGTTGTCTCTAATGCATAACCCCAAAACGATAGTGGCAAATTGGCAAGAGACATCATAGAACGCACCATATCTAATAAGGTTCAATTACGATGCTCGGACACACCATTACGTTGTGTTGTTCCAAGTTGTGTCAATTGTGAAACAATTCCACATTGTCTTAAGTGACTGCCAAACTCATAACTCAGATATTCTCCTCCTCGATCAGACCGTAGGAATTGAATCTTCTTGTTGTGATGATTCTCAACTTCACTCTGAAATTGCTTGAACTTTTCAAATGTTTCAGGCTTGTGTTTCATTAAGTAAATATACCCATATCTACATAAGTTATTAGTGAAGGTGAGAAAATAACGATATCCACCATGTGCCCCAATGCTCATCAAACCGCACACATCAGTATGTATGATTTCCAACAAGTCACTTGCCCGTTCCATTGTTCCAGAGAACAGTGTTTTAGTCATCTTGCCCATGAGGCATGGTTCACATGTGTCAAGTGATTCAAAATTAAGTGACTCCAAAAATCCATTAGCATGGAGCTTCTTCATACATTTTACACCAATATGACCTAAGCGACAGTGCCGCAAGAAAGTGGTACTATCATTATCAACTCTACATCTTTTGGCATGAATGTTGTGAACATGTGTATCATTAGTATCGAGATTCAATAAGAATAAACCCCTCACATTGGGTGCATGACATAAAAGATATTACTCATATAAATAGATGAACCATTATTCTCTAATTTAAATGAGTAATCGACTCATAATAAACAAGGTCCATATATAATGTTCATGCTTAACGCAGGCACTAAATAACAATTATTCAGGTTCATCACTAATCCCGATGGTAATCGAAGAGCGAGCGTGCTGACGGCGATCACATCAACCTTGGAACCATTTCCTACACGCATCGTCACTTCCTCCTTAGCCAACTTTCATCTATTCCGTAGCTCATGTTTTGAGTTGCAAATGCGAGCAACTGAACCAATATCAAATACCCAGGTACTACAATGAGAGTTGGTAAGGTACACATCAATAACATGTATATCATATATTCCTTGTTTGGTGTTGGCCGCCTTCTTGTCGGCCAGATACTTAGGGCATTTTCGCTTCCAATGACCAGTTCCCTTGCAATGAAAGCACTCAATTTTTGGTTTGGGCCTAGCCTTGGGTTTCTTCACGGGAGGGGCAACTGCTTTTCCACTCTTCTTGGAGTTACCCTTCTTTCCCTTGCCATTCTTCTTGAAACTAGTGGGTTTATTGACCATCAGCACTTGATGCTCTTTCTGGATTTCAGACTCAACGACTTTCAGCATTGCAAACAGCTCGGCGACTGACTTGTTCATCCCATGCATGCTATAGTTCAATATGAAGCTCTTGTACCTAGGTGGCAATGATTGAATAACTCTGTCAGTGAAAGCCTCCGGTGGAAGGGGCATCCCTAACCCAGCCAGACGGTTCGAATACCTAGACATTCTGAGTATGCGTTCACTGTCAGACCCGTTCTCCTCCATCTTGCAAGCATAGAACTTATCGGAGGTCTCATACCTCTCAATCCGGGCATTCTTCTCAAAGATAAACTTCAACTCCTAGAACATCTCATATGCTCCATGACGTTCAAAATGTCTTTGAAGTCCCGGTTCTAAGCCATACAACATTGCACATTGACCAATTGAGTAATCTCTAGAATGTGTATCCCAAGCGTTCACAACATCTTCGAACGACACGGGAACGGGTGGATCACCAAGCGGTGCATCAAGGACATAAGACTTTTGGGAAGTTGTGAGGATAATCCTTAGATTACGGGCCCAGTCTACAAAGTTACTTCCATCATCTTTCAACTTGGCTTTCTCTAGGAACGCATTAAAACTCAAGGAAGCTAGTACGCGAGCCATTGATCTACAACATAAATATGCAAAGGTTACTAAGACTATTGTTGAAGATAATGAGTTTAGTTAATCTTATTACTTAAAAACTCCCACTCAAATTGACATCCCCCAGGTCATTCGAGTGTCGCATGATCCAAATTTACCTACCCAAGTTTGATCATCACGTGAGATGAGGTGGTTTCAATGGTGAACATCTTCATGTTGATCATATCTACTATATGACTCATGTTCAACCTTTAGGTCTCTTGTGTTTCGAGGCCATGTCTGTATATGCTAGGCTCATGAAGTTTAACTCGAGTGTTTTGCACGTGCAACACTGGCTTGCACACATTGTATGTGACTGTAGATTATATAATACCCGATCATCATGTGGTGTCTCTAAATGACGAACTTTCGCAATGGTGCACACTCAGGTAAAACACAAATTTATCTTGAAATTTTAGTGAGGGATTGCTACCTCTTGAGCATGCGTTGGTTTTCCCTTGAAGAGGAAAGGGTGATGCAGCAAAGTAGATAAGTATTTCCCTTCGTTTTTGAGAACCAAGGTATGAATCTAGTAGGAGGAACAAGCAAGTCACCAATGGATGCACCTACACAAATAATCAAACTCTTGCACCCAACGCTATGAAGGGGTTGTCAATCCCTTCACGGTTATTTGCAAGGATTAGATCCGATAGAGATAGATGTAACGAGTGAGGAAAGTAAAAGGTAAATAAATTGCAGCAAGTATAGATCTGAAAATATATGATGGAAAATAGACCCGGGGGCTATAGGTTTCACTAGAGGTTCTCTCTTGAAGGCAAATATCATGGTGGGTAAAGAAATTACTGTCAAGCAATTGATAGAAAAGTGAATAATCATGTAGTTATCCAAGGCAATGATCATGCATATAGGCATCATATCCATGACAAGTAGACCGAAACGATTCTGCATCTACTACTAATACTCAACACATCGACCAACTCCTGCCTGCATCTAGAGTATTAAGTTCATGAATAATAGAGTAACACATTAGGAAAGATGACATGATGTAGAGGGATAAACTCAAGCAATATGATGAAAACCCCATCTTGTTACCCTTGATGGCAACAATACAACACGTGCCTCGCTACCCCTACTTTGTCACTGGGTGAGGACACCACAAGATTGAACTCAAAACCAAGCACTTCTCCCATTGCAAGAATTACCAATCTAGTTGGCCAAACCAAACCAATAACTCGAAGAGACTTGCAAGGATATGAAATCATGCATATAAGAAATCAGAGGGGATTCAAGTAAGATTCATTGATAATCTGAACATAAACTCAGAATTCATCAGATCTTGACAAACACACCACAAAAGATGATTACATCGGATAGATCTCCATGAAGATAATGAAGAACATGGTATTCAAGATCAAAGAGAGAGAATAAGCCATCTAGCTACTAGCTATGGACCCATAGGTCTATGGCGGACTACTCATGCATCATCGGAGGGTCAATGGAGTTGATGTAGATGCCCTCCATGATCAAAACTCCCTCCGACAGATTAACGAAAAAGGCTCCAAGATTGGATCTCTCGGGAACGGAGGCTTCCGCCAGCGGAAAAGTATTTGCGTGGCTATTTTTGATGTTACGGGAATATTTTGGTATTTATAGGCCAAAGAATAGGGTTAGGAGACCTGCCAGGAGGCGACAAGCCTGCTAGGCGTGGCCAGAGGGTGGGGGGCACGCCTAGCAGGCTTGTGGCGCCCTGGCACCTCCCCTAACTTGCACTCCATGCTTGGATGACTTGTTTCCTTCCAGAAAAATTCCTTCCATAGGTTTTATTTCGTAGTCCATTTAATATTCCATATCTGCAAAGCTCAAAAAAAGGAAAAAACAGAAACTGGCACTTGGCTCTAGATTAATAGGTCAGTCCCAAAAATAGTATAAAATAGCACATTAATATATAAAACATCCAAAACAGATAATATAATAGCATGCCATCATAAAAAATTATATATACGTTGGAGACGTATCAGGGATCATCTTATAATTCTATCGTCGTCCTATGAAAAATAAGATGCATAAAAGGATTAACATCACATGCAAATCATAAGTGACATGATACGGCCATGAACTTGTGCTTTTGATCTCCATCTTCAAAGCACCGGCATGATATTCATCGTCACTGGCATGCCACCATGATATCCATCATCTTGATCTCCATCAACGTGTCACCATGAGGTTGTCGTGCCAATTGTTGCTTCCATGACTATTGCTAACTCATAGAGATAAAGTAAAGCAAAACGGCAAGAATAAATTAAAGACAACCCTATGGATCTAGCTGGTTGCCATACTCATCGACATGCAAGTCATGATATTCTATACAAAACATGATCATCTCATACCTCACAAATATCTAATCATGTAATTGGCCATATCACATCTCAACATACGCTGCAAAAACAAGTTAGACGTCCTCTAATTGTTGTTTCATGTTTTACGTGGCTGCTATGGGTATCTAGCAAGAATGATTCTTACATGCGCAAAAACCACAATGGTGATACACAAATTGCTATTCAACCTTCTCAAGGACCGCCTTTGTCGAATCCGGTCCAACCAGAGTAGGAGAGACAGACATCGACCAACCATCTTTATGCAACAAAGTCACATGCCAGTCGATGGGACCGGTCACTCGTAAGCATACGAGTAAGTTTGGTCCATGCCGCTTCATCCCACAATACCGCTGAATCAAGAAAAGACCAAGGGAGGAAGCAATCAGAGCATCAATGCCCGCAAACTCCTTTATGTTCTACTTGTGATCTCATCTGCACATAGACCTAGCTCATGATGCCACTGCAGGGGAACGTTGCATGGGAAACAAAACAGATCTTGCCTCCAAGGTCTTGGACATACTGCACGAAGATGCGGCTCATGAAATGTGTGCCGTTGTCAGTGATGATCCTATTGGGAACACCAAAGCGACAGACTAGTCCTTTGAAGAACTTGACGGCTAACTGTGCTGTCACCTTTTTCACCAGTTCCACTTCCGACCACTTTGTGAACTTGTCAATTGCAACGTACAAGTACTCAAAGCCCCTGGTAGCACGGGGAAAGGGGCCCAAGATGTCGAGCCCCCAGACCAAAAATGGCTAGGAGAGAGGGATTGTTTGAAGAGCTTGAGCTGGTTGATGCATTTTCTTCGAATGGAACTGGCATGCTTCACACTTGGTTACTAGCGCATTTGCATCCTGGCGGGCAGTGCGCCAAAAGAGACCTTCCCGGAATGCCTTACCGGGAAGTGCTCTTGGTCCTATGTGGGAGCCACATATGCCTCCATGTATCTCCGCCAACATCTCTAGTCCATCTTCCCGAGAAATGCACTTGAGTTTCACACCGTTCGGCCTCATTCTGTATAGGACGTTGTCCACGAACTGGTACATATTAGACTGACACACTACTTTCTCACCCATCAGAAAGTTGATCTTGCGCAGATTTGCAAATGTTTCTTCTAGGTCTGATATGAGTGTAGCCTTGTCCTTGGTTTTGACCACTATGTCATCCATATTTCTATGTAGCCGGGGCTCAAAACCAATCTGGACCGCTCTTCCTTGGCGGTCTTGTCTTCGTCTTCCTTGGCCATGAAAATCTGATGATAACTTGAATAGGCGTCAAGGAAAGACAACAAGTCGCAGCCGGCGGTGGAGTCCACAATCTGGTCGATGCACGATAAGGTAAAAGGATCTTTGGGGCAAGCTTTATTAACATTTGTGAAGTCAATACATAGCCTCCATTTCCCATTTGCCTTGCACACTACAACTCGATTGGCCAACCATGATGGATGAAGTACTCCTCTAATCAAGCCAGCCGCTTCTAATTTCTTGATTTCTTAGGCAATAAACTGTTGCTGCTCCAAAGCTTGCTTCCTGACCTTCGGCTTGACGAGCCGTGCGTCTGGACAGATGGCAAAGTGTTGCTCAATCACCTTCCTGGGAACACCTGCAAACACATCGACATTCACCCACAGGAACGCGACAAGCGTGCTTTCCTATTTGTCATCAAGGGTGGAACTTATGGTGAAAGTTCCTCCCATGCCATCCTCCTTGGCGGGCACCTTCTTAGTCTCTAGTGGAGCTGCTTTGGACTTCTTGATCTTGTTGGTGGAACTCTCTGGCACATCGTCAACGGGAGCGCATCACTCTGAGGAGGTGCGCTTGCCAGAATGTGCGCCAAAGGTATTATAGGGCTTCTTTCTCCCGGGAGTTTCAGTGACAGGAGCAAGTGCCTTGGTGAAAAATGATACAACCGCCTCCTAGTAGAGTTGATCAGCGTAGATAAGCGCGTCCTTCTTGTCGGAGTTGACATTGATGATGCCCATCGGCCCAGGCATCTTCAATACGTTGTACATTGTAGGCATAGTGCGACACCTCCATGAACTTGGGCAATGCTGGACAGCCAAGGATCCCATTGTATGGCAGCAGAATCTTGGCGACATCAAAAACAACCTTCTCCATCCTGAAGTTCAGATTGCTGCCAAATGTTACCGGAAGCGTGATCTTTCCCTTGGGTTGGCTCCTTCCTGGATTGACCCCCTGAAATGAGCCCGTTTCCTCGAGATCTCCATCAGGAATTTGCAATTTCTTGATTACCTCGGGCGAGATCAAGTTCAAGCCGGCCCCATAGTCAACTAACATTTTCGTCACCTTGAGGTTAGAGATCATTGGTGAGACCAACAACGGCAAACACCCAACCGCGGTTATGCGATCAGGGTGATCCTCAACATTGAAAATGATTGGCGTGTTGGACCATTTCAAAGGCTTCCGGACACCGACAGATGGCTCAGTCGCATTAACCTCACGCGCCCACTGTTTAAGTTGGTGGTGGGAAGAATGCAACGAGGCACATCCGTCAATGCACATGGCGTCTGTAGCTCTCTAGAATTCTTGCTCGTTGGACTCGTCATACTCTTCAATGTCATCATCATCCCCTTCTTGCTTGTCACGGCCGCGGGCAAGCCGGTCCTTCTGTGGCTTGGCCTTCCAGTGGTGACCTCCTCGGCCACCGTGCTTCTTGCCCGATCCTCCTGCACCATCTTGGCCCTTCTCCTTGACTCGCCTCTCGTACTCAGCTTTTTGCTTCTCGGCAAGCTGCTCAACTTGCTGGCAGTCTTGGAGATCGTGGCCTTTGGTTCGATGGATCTTGGAATAGTGCTTCACGGAGCCTTATGGCTTGTCGGCAGCTGCCAAAGCCTGATAGGAGATGCACCCGACAACATCCTTGCCGGGGTCATCAGCCTTGGCCATTTTGAAGGTGCCGGGGTTGCCGGATCCCTCGACGGCAAGCACGGCCTTGCCCTTGCACTTCTTCTTACGCTGCCGGCCATTCTTCGCTAGGGCGTCGGTGTCCTCATCCTCAGAGTCGACCCCTGTGCCAGCGTCTTAGCCGGGGAGCCTCCTCCCTTCTTCAGCTCGAGCACATTTATCTGCCAGAGCATAGAGCTCGGCAACATCACTAACCTTGTTCATCGCCAGCTCTTCCCGCATCCCACGGTTGCGCATGTTCTGATGGAACGCGTTAATAACAATGGCAGGATGAACGTCTGGTATGTTGTGGTGTATGCGGCTGAACCTCTGGATGTACTTGCACAAAGTCTTGCCCTCCTTCTGGGGGATGAGATGTGAATCACTTTCTTGACTAGGAGCTTGATGACCTCCGGTAAAGGCGCTAACAAACTCATCGCACAGATCTGCCCATGAAGAAATGGATCATTCACACAAGTGCATCAACCACGACCTGATGTTGGGCTTAAGCACCAACGCGAAGTAGTTGGCGAGTATCTTGTTGTCACGAGCCCCGACAGCCTACACCGCAATGGTGTAGATGCTCAGGAAATCTGACGGCTAGTCTTGCCGTCTTATTTCTCCGAGACCTCTGGGTTGAATGTGCGGGAATTGGGCCACTGGACTTGCCGCAGCTCATGGGTAAACGCTGGACAACCCACCTCGTAAGGTAGGCTAACAGGATACCTTGGAGCGGATTTGTCTACAGTGGGTCCCACGCACTTATCAGATTGATGGCATGCTTCCCGCCGTCGCTCGATTGTAGTTCGAGCGTCTTCCTTGCTTAGTTCCCGAAGAACTTGACGCTGATTGCGGCGAGTCCGTGGATCGGACGACGCCGTTGAGTAACCGTCGGAAGCATCGATTCGTCGAGTTGGTGACCGACGTTGTTACTGTGGAGGAGAGTGCACTGTCGTCACACCGCCTCCGGCCTTCTCGCCATGGGTGCAAGCCATCTCGATGGATCGAAACTTGTCAGGGAGGCCGAGGAGGCTCTGAATAGTGGCTCTCCACTCGTCAAGCTTCTCCGTAGCAGGAGGGAAGTTCAGGAGTAGTTGTGCCCGTGCCGTTGCTTCTTCCAACGTGGTCGGCAGCGAACGACACGAAGAATGTGAGGTGCTCTGACTCCTAACCATGTTAGAAGGAGGTCCATCGCGGTCCCGTGATTGCATGCCACTCCCACTAGCATGATGTTGTGCATGCTGGTCCCGCGCATCTTGGAGGCAATGCGGAGGAGCTTTTCCGTGGTGGCGTTGGAACCACCGACACTGTGGGGCTACTCTTCGCGCGCGTTCTGGGAAGGTCGCGGCCTACGCGCCGACGTGGGTGCCTTGGAAGGTGCTCTCTCGTCCCCGGAGTTCACCGTACTGCCCGTAGGCGATACAACTCCATCCTGAGACCCAGCGGCATGGTTTTTTTGCCGTTGTCGTGAGCGTCTCTACAACAGGCATCGCCGCTTGTTTGGTCTTGATCATCGGAGCACCGCATGGGCACAGGGTCCCCGCTCCCTCCGCTCGTGCCCACTCCGTCGCCCGCTTGAGCGGCTATGGGCGCGGCGGACGTGGAGGGTTCCACCGCCGTGAAACCTTTCTTCTTTGGAGCCATGGCGATGATGATTATGACGAAGGAACTGACGCGCTAATCACAAGCTCAGGTTCACGCGACCTTTCCCCCTACCTTTGGCGCGCCAAAGATGTCAGGGAATCGACACCTATGGGATCGGAGGGATCCATTTATGGTTTGGCAGGGAAGAAGGCTCACACAAAGAGCAGATCAGATGACTAGCACGCGGGGGTTTACCCAGGTTCGGGCCGCAAAGATGCTTAAAACCCTACTCCTGCTTGGTTGTATTTGGTGAATTGTAGCTCAGGTTCTAGGAGCGCTACAGTATACAGATGCTACTCATGCAGAACGGGCTAGAGGAGCTCCAAAAGTCTAGGAGTCCGAAAAGGTCGAAAAAGTGTCGAGAAGTCCTCTACCGTAACACCCTGGGCCTCCTTTTATACTCTCGAAGGGGTCATGAACAGTGGCGTACAATACATACACGGGGTGTACAGTGCTACAGTGTTATCGTACCTAACACTGACGGTGCGAGACAAATGCATTTAATGCTCCGTCAGGCGTCCCTGACTGTCTGTGGGACGGGACAGGAGCCCGTCCCATCGGCACCGCTTAGCCTCTCCATCGTCGGCGTCTCGACACGTGCCCAAGTGAAGCGATACCTGGCCTCTGCACTGGCGGGCGCTTGCTGGGGCTTCGCCTCTGCGCTGGCAGGATGGTGGGGCCTTGCTGGGTGCACTTCTTGCCAGGTCTCCGCAGGCCATCCCGGCAAGATCTTGCCAGGGTCCCAACCTTCAGTGTGTCGACTTGAATGCCTTCTCGATTTTGCTGTATTTTGTCCTTAGTTGCTCCTTGGCAGGCCTTGCCACTGGTATGGCTACGACTGACCGTGCAAAAGTACGGGGTACTAAAAAGCCCATACTTTAGTACACCGTCAGTTCCTATAGCTTATATTGAGAATATAAACTATGCGAATGATGGAATATAGTAGGTATCATGTGGGAATAATAATGAATCTTGTCTTTATAGTACCGAAGTGAATGATCTATCTTTATTACACTAACCCTTCTCACGAAGTTCCGTTAAGTTTTGTGTGATTGAAGTTTTCAAGTTTTGGGTGAGACACCGATATGAAGAGAATAAGGAGTGACAAGAACCTAAGCTTGGGAATTCCCAAGGAACCCCCAAGGTGATATCCAAGGAATACTCAAGTGCCTAAGCTTGGAGATGCCCCGGAAGGCATCCCCTCTTTCATCTTCAACATTATCGGTATATCTTACTTAGAGCTATATTTTTATTCATCACATAATATGTGTTTTGCTTGGAGCGTCATTTTATTTTGCTGTTCTCTGCTAGGTGTTATTTATAATCTTGTGTTTCAATAAAATTTTCCAAGAATTGCCTTTAGGATCCTTGAATTGCATGTTTGATGTGTGCTCTATAAAAATAGAAACTTCTGCTGTAGTGTTTAAATTGTCATATTTTACCGGAACGTGAAAAGTTTTTGAAATTTTTACATAGTGTTTTAATATAAATTATTTATCATGTAATAATGTTTCATAATTTTTTGAGTTACATAAGTACACTATTTTCATAAATTGCTACACACTGTTCTATTTGGACAAATTGTTGTCATAGTTTTGTTATCTACTTATTCTATAGTTTCCATAGCCTATATTGGTAGATATAAATTGTGGTAATGATAGTATACAATACCTAATGTTTGAAGATTATTGTG
The DNA here is from genome assembly GCA_022496015.1 of Hordeum marinum. Taxonomy (NCBI): domain Eukaryota; kingdom Viridiplantae; phylum Streptophyta; class Magnoliopsida; order Poales; family Poaceae; genus Hordeum; species Hordeum marinum. The sequence goes on along the minus strand of CM039672.1, from coordinate 208,693,920 downwards.
AAACCTGTCTTGGCAGTACATGAAGTGTTGATTTTTTCTTATGTGTACCAACCTATCTCACGAGTTCTTTTTGAGTTTGTGTGGATGAAGTTTTTGAGAATAGGTGAAACCGGGATATGAGAGGATTGAACAATATACAAAAGGTCAAGCTTGGGGATTCCCAAGGCACCCCAAGTAATATTTCAAGAACTCTCAATTATCTAAGCTTGGGGATGCTATGCATCCCACCTCTCTTCGTCAACTATCGGTTAGTCTATGTTGAGCCTAAATTTTTATTCGTTCACATGACGTGTCTTGTTATGGGAGTACTGTTTTTCTTTTGCTTGATGTTTAAGTAAAATACTAGGATCTTAAAATCTTTATTGAGAGAGAGAGAGAGAAAGTCCTCACATAGCTACTTAATTGTTTGACTACTCATTGATCTTCACTTATATGTTTTGGAGTAGTTTTGTCATTTACTCTCGTGCTTCACTTATATCCTATGAGTAAATGGTTGGATGAATTGAATATCATAAATCTGAAATTATATATGTTTTATATGATTATCCCTTGTGGAGTAATGTCTTCACATATAAGAAGTATAGGTGGTAAAATTTATTGAAAGTTAGCAAACACCGGAGTGGTCACTTGAACAATTCATGAAAGAATATTAAAGGAAGAGAGATTTCACATATAAATATACTATATTGGACATCTTCTATGATTGTGATCCCCATTATTTATTTTCAGACTTGAGCAAATTAGTTGAAGCTGGATAAGGAAGACAACGTAATGAGTTATGCTTGGGTATATTTGTATAGAAGTTATATTATTGTAGATCCTCTGGTGCTTGCTTCCACCTCATACTAGCCAAAACTTCCGCACCAAGTAGAAATACTACTTGTTCATCCAAACACACTTAAACCCAAAGTTGTTCCATATGAGTGCACCATACCTAGCTACCTATATGCGGTATTTACCTGCCGTTCCAAGTAAATTTGCATGTGCCAAACTCTAAACCTTCAAAAAATATTATGTTTTGTATGCCCGAATCGCTACTATAGTGGCTAGGGGCTGTCAATATCTTCCATGGTAGGTGGGTTATTCTCACGATATGTGTTGATTCACTATCATTCACGAGAAAGTGGCTGGTATTCGGGGTGCCCAGTTCAATGTAAAAAATCAAATCAAAATATAATGAAACAAAACTCACCCAGGATTGTTGTTTGTATGGACGGTACCCGTGGATTCGGCTCGCCATGGAGTGTGATTTATTGGTGGAGGGGGAGTAAAAACTTTACCATTCTGTTTGGGAACCGCCTATAATGTATCTAGCATGGAAGATACAGAGATCTCTCGGTTGTTATGTTGACAATGAAAGCATACCGCTCAAAATTATTATTCATCTCTGTTTTAAAAGCTCGAGCTCTGGCACATATGCAAATCAATGCTTCCCTCTGCGAAGGGCCTTTCTTTTACTTTCTAGTACTTACCTTGATACAAAAGTCATGGTGATCTTCACAACTTCCTATATTTCGCCTTTTTCTCTTGGCAAGCATCATGTGTCAGGGAAAGATCCAAGCATATATGGCCATTCAAATATATTTGATCATGAATTATTATTGTTGACAATTATCTATATGATAAATAAGTTGAGAGGCGAAACTTTAAGTCCCTATATTTTTGTATGCTCAACGGATGCCCTTTGCTCTAAAAATATGCTTTGAGAGTTAGCAATCATGGAAGACTATATGATAGTTGAGTACGTTGAATTTGATAAATCAAAGCTCTTACAAAGACCCTTCCTGGAAATAAGATGAATTGCAATTGTTTGGTGACTGAAAGCATAGTTTGTTGTTTTCAAGAAACTTTATGGTCTATACTTTAACATGTGAATAGCTTGTTACTTGATCATGAGAAGTTATATGAGATGAGCTATTGTTTATGATATAAAATTATGCTAGAAAAAGTGTTTGGAACTATCATTGATCAAATTTATGCACTATGCTAGCATTCATAGTTCATAAATTATTTATTTTATCATTTACCTACTCAAGGACGAGCAGGAATTAAGCTTGGGGATGCTGATACGTCTCCAACATATCTATAATTTATGAAGTATTCATGCCATGTTTACAATAATTCTATATGATTTTGGTATAATTTTATTAGAACTAACCCGGACTGACGCTGTTTTTAGCAGAACTACTATGGCGTTGTTTTTTGTATAGAAATAAAAGTTCTCGAAATGGGCTGAAAATTTACGGGTGATTTTTTATGGACCAAAAGAGACCACCGAAGCACAAGAGCTGGGCCAGGAAGTGGACGAGGAGGCCACAAGCCTGTTGGGCGCGCCCCCCTAGGCCGATCCCCTATGGCTTGTGGACTCCTCGAGCACCCCCTTGTCGTAAGACCGACGCCAAAATTCCTATAAATACCAAAACCCCCAGAAATAAACCTAGATCGGGAGTTCCGCATCACAAGCCTCTATAGCACCAAAAAAACAATCGGGAGTTCGTTCTGGCACCCTACCGGAGGGCGAAACCATCACCAGAGGCCATCTTCATCATCTGGGCAGTCTCCATGATGAGGAGGGAGTAGTTCAACCTCGGGGATGAGGGTATGTACCAGTAGATATGTATTTGATCTCTCTCTCTCTCTCGTGTTCTTCAGATGACATGGTCTTGATGTATTGCGAGATTTATTGATATGGATGAATCATATGGAGTTTCCCCTCTCTATCTTCTTGTGATGAATTGCGTTTTCCCTTTGTAGTTTTCTTATCGGATCGAGTCTTTAAAGAATTTGAGCACACTTGATGTATGTCTTGTGATGGAATATCTGTGGTGACAATGGGATGTTCTATTGATCCACTTGATGTATGTTTTGGTGATCAACTTGCAAGTTCCGTGACGTTGGGAATCTATGCATAGGGGTTGGCACACATTTTCGTCTTGACTCTCTTGTAGAAACTTTGGGGCACTCTTTGAAGTTCTTTGTGTTGGATTGAACATGATGAATCTGAAATTGTGTGATGCATATCGTATAATCAAGCCCGTGGGTACTCGTGGTGACATTAGAGTATCTAGGTGACATTAGGGTTTTGCTTGATCTGTATCTTAAAGTGTTATTTTAGTACGAACTCTAGGGTTGTTCGTGACACTTATAGGGATAACTCATAAGATTGATCGGAAAAGATAACTTTGAGGTGGTTTCGTACCCTACAATAATTTCTTCCTTTGTTCTATTTGTTATATTGGAGTGAACTCTTTGTCACATGTGAGATATTTACATATGTTTCAACATTAGTATTGTTGAGAGAAATTGCACTAGTGAAAGTATGAACCCTAGGCGTTGTTTCTGAGCGTTGCAATACCGTTTGTGCTCACTTTTATCATTAGTTACCTTGCTGTTTTTATATTTTCAGATTACAAAAACCTATATCTACCATCCATATTACACTTGTATCACCATCTCTTCGCCGAACTAGTCCACCTATACAATTTACCATTGTATTGGGTGTGTTGGGGACACAATAGACTCTTTGTTTTTGGTTGCAGGGTTGTTCGAGAGAGACCATCTTCATCCTACGCCGCCCATAGATTGATAAGCCTTAGGTCATCCACTTGAGGGAAATTTACTATCCAACAAAACTCTACGCTTGGAGGCCCAACACGAATCTACAAGAACAAGGTTGCGTAGTAGGCATCATGCTAATATACACATGATCATTGCCGTGAAAATTGCATAACTATACGCTTTTCTACCAATTACCCAACAGTAATTTGTTTACCCATAGTATGATTTGCTTATCAGAGATGCCACTAGTGAACTCTCTGGTCCCAGGGTATTCACTTATATATTCACAAATGCTATCATTACCTTACTGTTATTTATTACCTTTTATTTTATTTTGCACTTTACTATTATCTACAATTATTTACACAGCTCACTTGCTTGCAAATAACGAGATCAAGGGGATTGACAACCCTCTTGCTGACACTGGGTGTAAGTTTTTTGTTCTTTTCTGTGGATCTGCTGAAGACGGTTGAGGATCGGTTTTCCTATTTGTACGATAAAGTTTGGTTTCATATCTGAGGGAAATATTTACCCACTTTGTGCTACGGTTATCCATTCCTCTTGACGGAAAACCCAACGCAGATCACGAGTATCATGAGACAAAATAAATATAACAACAAATAAAAATAAGAACAAGTGAATGATAATTTGTGTGAAGTTACTTGATAGTTGGTGATGCTATTCCCCTGCAATGTGCCAGAAATCCATCCTAATACTTGTGATCTGCGTTGGGTTTTCCGTGAAGAGGAATGGGTTATCGCAGCACAATATGGGTAAGTATTTCTCTCAATTATGAGAACAAGGTTTATCGAACCAATAGGAATACCAATCTTCAACCGTCTTAAGAGGCTGCACACAAAAGACCAAACAACTTGCACCCAACGTTGGCAAGAGGGTTGTCAATCCCCTTGATCTCGTTATTTGCAAGCAAGTGAGTTGTGTAGATAATTGTAAATTTCAAAATAAAATAAAAGCAAGTAAATAATAGTGTTTGTAAATATATAAATGAATAGACCTGGGGGCGTAGTGTTATCTAGTGGCATCTCTCATAGAAATAGCATATGGTGGGTAAAAAAATTACTCTTGGGCAATTGATAGAAAATCGAATAGTTATGAAATTTTCATGGCAATGATCATGTGTATATAGGCATCACGTCCATAAGAAAATAGGCCGACTACTGCCTGTAGCTATTACTAGTACTCCACTCATCGACCCCTATCCAGCATGTATCTAGAGTATTAAGTAAAATGGCGTAATGCATGGAGAATGATGACATGATGTATACAAAGTAAATTTAGTCAATGTGAATTAGCCCCGTTGTTTTATCCTTAGTAGAAGCAACACAAAGACGTATCTTGTACCCTACTTTGTCACTGGGACATACAAACTCGTCAGGTTGAACCTACCACAACGCACCACTCCCACCAAAGAAATATCAATATAGGTTTCCAAACTATCTCAATAGATCGGAGAGCATTACAAAGCTATAATGTTCATGAAAATAAGAATCATAGTAATCAGGCTTGACTCAAATACTTTTCATGAATAATCTGAACATAAACTCAAAAGTCATCGGATCCCAACAACAAACGCACCATACAAAGGGCTTACATCGGATAGATCAAGGCAAAAGTGCAATGAACATTGTATTGAAGATCAAGAGAGAGATAGAGATAGATAGAGAGATTTCCATCTAGGTACTACCTACGTACGCATAGGTCTATGGTGAACTACTCACACATCATCATGAGGGTATCAAGGTTTATGAAGAGGACCTCCGTGATCGATCCCCCCTCCGACAGGGTGTCGAAACGGAGCTCTTGATGGGCTCCTATCGGAACGAAGACTCGCGGCGGCGTAAAAGTGTTTCGGGACCTCTTCTAGAGTTTTTGGATTATTGGAGAATTTATAGTCTAGAGAGGGACGTACGGAGAGCCACGAGGGGGCCACCACATATCAAGGCGCCGTCCCAGGGCACACCCTGATGTGTGGTGGGGTCGTCGTGTGCTGCCCGACCTCCTCCCAAAGCTTCCAGGTCTTCTTTTGGTCCAAAAAACCCATCAAAAAGTTTCGTGGTAGTTGGACTTCGTTTGTTACTGTAAAACATGCAGAAAAAAGGAGACTCCATATCAAGAACATGGTGCCAGTTTGAGGCACAAGTATGGTAAAGGATAGTATAAAAGCCCCTTCTATCTTTTTCTTTCATTTATTTTCTTTTCTCTTTTTTTCATGGTGGGATTTTCTATTTTTGCCTCCCTCATTTTTTTAATATATGGTGGGCTCATTTGGCCTCCACCATTATTTATTATTTTTCGTCCGGAGTCTTATTCCGACTTGTGGGGGAATAGTAGTCTCCATCATCCTTTCCTCATTGGGACAATTCTCTAATAAGGATGATCATCACACTTTTATTTACTTACAACGGAATACGAAAAACTGATAGGACGATATCACTCTATATGAATGCCTCTGGCAGTGTACCAGGATGTGCAAGATCTAGCATGACATGTATCAAAAGTATGATGAATGGTGGCTTTGCCAAAAATACTATGTCAGCTCTATATGATCATGCAAAGCAGTATGATGATAAATGAAATAGTCATGTGAAGTGACGATGGAATTTGCATGGCAATATATCTCCGAATGTAAATGGAAATGCCATGATAGGTAGCTATGGTGGCTGTTTTGAGGAATATATAATGAGGCTTATGTCTACACAATGTATCATGTCACGGGGTTTGGATTCACCGGGGAAAGTTGCACCGGTCCTCAAGGTGAGAATGGGCTATCCACGATACCGAAGAGGCTAGCAAATATGAGAAGGTGAAGATGGGTATGTACATGGTATCACATTAGTCATAAAGAACTCATATATTTATTGCAAAGTTTTATTGGTTTTATCATTAGTCAAAGTACTACTCGCATGCCCCGAGGGAGGAGGTTGGGAGGAGTTAACCATTGCGCGCCCCCGACTCAAAACAACACTAGGATTTCAAGCAGGAATACAAATGCTTAGACATCATCACCATGACTTTAATTTTTAAATGAATAACAAGTTCACACCACTTAATATCGACACTTCTATGAATCAATAATTGTGGACTCATACCTTTTTCATATTACCAAATTAATGTCATTGACACGAAATTTCTCTATATGTACTACATGATGGTTTTGATTGTCACTCATTGAATACCTATTATTTTTGGACTAGTCTTATGACGCATGCAAATTACCATCACTATTTATTAACTCTCAAACAAATATAAGTGAAGAACGAGAACATAATATTTCTATAAAATCTATATGCCACCGTGCTCAAAAAGATATAAGTGAAGTGCTAGAGCAACTGCCAAGCTCAAAAAATATAAGTGAAACACATAGAGTATTCTCAAAAATTATGATGAAGGCGTGTCTCTGTCAAATAGGTGTCTCCAGCAAACAATGATTGTGACAAACTGAAAGTAAAACCAAACAAAAACAAACGTCGCTCCAAGGAAAACACAAATCATGCGATGAATAAAAATATAGCTCCAAGTGACATACCTATGGATTGAGACGAAAGAGGGGATGCCTTCCGGGACATCCCCAAGATTAAACACTTGAGTGTCTTCCTTAGAATATTACCTTGGGGTGCCTTGCGTATCCCCAAGATTAGTCTCTTAATACTCATTCCGTGGTCCATCGTGATCACACCCAAAACTTGAAAACTTTAATCACACAAAACTCAACAAAACTACGGGAGATCCGTTAGTATGAGCAACATATTGAATACTCTAGGTACTGTTATAAATTTGTTATTTTATCATTTTTTTATAATAGGTAATGTATTGTAACTTCTTTGTGTCTTATACCCCGATACAATCCATAGCATAATCAAAACAAGCAAACTATGCAAGCAAAACATAATCTATTTGAAACTGAACAGTCTGAAGGAATCGGTAAAGAGGCCATGCTTCTGTAACTCTAAAAATTCTGCAAAATTAGCACAACATGGAGAATTTGTATAGAAATATTGTGTATAAATTTCATATCATTATCACGCTAAGTAAAAATATGAAAATTTCTATACTGGTGTCAAATGTTTATGTTTTGTTTCAGTATCATTTCTACTCATCTTGTGAGTTATCCCAAAGGCTTTACTTGGCACACACACACACACACTAATTAAAACATAAAACATAATCATTATAGAGTCAATAATCATGTTATCACAAAATAACAGAAGGTAAAACACAAAAATAAAGATAACTATTGGGTTGCCTCCCAATAAGCGCTATTGTTTTATGTCCCTAGCTGGCATAATGCATAATTTCAAGTGTTGTCATCTTTGACATCAAGCTCCTCAATAACACAACCACGAGTAATAGGAACAATGGGAGGCTTGAAAATAGTATCTTTTATCAAGTTTACAAAATTTGTATGAACACTAATCATTTTGAGATCTTTGTTTCTTTTGGAGGGAGGTGTACTAACGCTCTTAGGAATGTATATGAACTTGGGACTTTTGTCTTGTGAGGTGCTAGCATTAGTTTTAGATGGCATATAAGCGGAACCTAACTTATCAACATGCTCCTCCATTTTATCAATTCTACTCAAACCTTGTTCCATCCTCTTATCAATATCAGTGTCCTTTTCCTTTACAGTTTTCAAAGTTATTCCTACCCGCGACCCAACTTGAGTGATATGATTATGAATTTTTTATCTAACTCCTCAATTGGTTCACTAGTGATCATTTTCTTTTCAATATCATTAAGCCTTTGCATAACATGTTCCAAGGATAAATTGGTTTAATTGATGATAATGGGTGGTGTTCCAACAAGATTTTCAATTGCATTATAAGGATGCAAGGTGTGACACATTAAGAAGTTCCCACCCATGATGGTGTCAAGGACAAGCCTATACCAAGTTGTCACACCAACGTAAAAGTTATGAAGCAAATTAGTGGTGGATAACTTATTAGTTGCTTAATTTTGAGCGTGGAAAATCCTATACCATACATCATTATTCGGAGTAATGCGAACAAAGGAAGAACTAGCCACGACTTAAAACAACAAAACTAGTAAGAAGCAAAGATAAATATTTTTGATTTTTATGATACAAACTAAATATAACATCAAATAAAAATAAGAACAAGTGAATGATAATTTGTGCGAAGTTACTTGATAGTTGGTGATGATATTCCCCGTCAACGGCGCTAGAAATCCTTCGTGATACTTGTGATATGCGTTTGGTTTTCCGTGAAGAGGATCAGGTTATCGCAGCACAATGTGGGTAAGTATTTCCCTAAGTTATGAAACCAAGGTTTATCAAACGAATAGGAATACCAATCCTCAACCATCTTCAGTGGCTGGACACAAAAGAGCAAACAACTTGCACCCAACGCTGGCAAGAGGGTTGTCAATCCCCTTGGTCTCATTATTTGCAAGCAAGTGAGTTGTGTAGATAATTGTAAATTGGAAAATAAAATAAAAGCAAGTAAATGGCAGCAAGGTAATACTAGTGTTTGTCAATATATAAGCAAATAGACCCGGGGGCCATAGTGTTCTCTAGTGGCATCTCTCATAGAAATAACATATGGTGGATAAACAAATTACTCTTGGGCAATTGATAGAAAAGCGAATAGTTATACGATTTTCACGAAAATGATCATGTGTATATAGGCATCACGTCCATACGCAAATACGATGACTCCTGCATGCACCTATTACTATTACTCCACTCATCGACGACTATCCAGCATGCATCTAGAGTCTTAAGGAAAACGTAGTAATGCTTGGAGAATGATGACATGATGCAGACAAAGTAAACTCAATCAATATGAATTAACCCCATCATTTTATCCTTAGTAGCAGAAACACAAAGACTTGTCGTGTCTTCTACTTTGTAACCAGGACATAGAAACTCGTCTGGTTGAACCTACCACAATGCACCACTCCCACCAAAGAAATATCAATATAGTTGGCCAAACTATCTCAATAGATCAGAGAGCATTACAAAGCTATAATGGTCATGCAAATAAGAATCATAGTAATCAGGTTTGACTCAAATACTTTTCATGAATAATCTGAACATAAACTCAAAATTCATCAGATCCCAACAAACACACCATACAAAGGGATTACATCAGATATATCAAGGCAAAGATGTGATGAACATTGTATTGAAGATCGATAGAGAGAGAGATTGCCATCTAGGTACTACCTATGGACCTCTAGATATATGGTGAACTACTCACACATCATCATGAGGGCAACAAGGTTGATGAAGAGGCCCTCCATGATCGATCCCCCCTCCGATAGGGTTCCAAAACGAAGCTCCAGACGGGCTACCACCGGAACAGAGACTTGCGGCGACATAGATAGTGTTTCTGGACCTCCTCTAGGGATTTTGGATTATTGGAGAATTTATAGGCAAGAGAGGGACATCGGGAGAGCCACAAGGGGGCCACCACATATCAGGGCGCCCCCTAGGGCGTGCCCCGATGTGTGGTGGAGCCCTTGTGTGCCTCCCGGCCTCCTCACAAAGCTTCTAGGTTTTCTTTTGGTCCTTGCATTTGGACTTCGTTTGGTACTGTAAACCTGAAAAGTGAAAAACATGCTGAAAACAACAACTAGCACTGGGCACTGGGTCAATAGGTTAGTGCTCAAAAATATTATAAATTGGTAAAAAAATGCCCAAAAAGTATCCTAGAATGATAATATACCAGTATGGAACAATCAAAATTTATAGATACGTTGGAGACGTATCAACATCCATTAGCCAGATTTCATAATCGAAAAATGCAGCAACTACTAACATAATTTCAATAGACTTTAGCATCGCTACGGGTGAGAAAGTCTCATTGTAGTCAACTCCTTGAACTTGTCGTAAACCTCTTTGCGACAAGTCAAGCTTTATAAATGGTGACATTACCATTATCGTCTGTCTTCTTAAAGATCCATTTATCCTCAATCGCTTTCCATTACCATTTGCCCAAAAAATGAGGTTGAAAAGCTTGGGTAGCCATACTATCGCTATGTCCCCAAGGCCTCTCCACACCTCAATGGGGATACAATCAGGGCCCATCGCCTTGCCTCTTTTCATCATTTTTAAAGCCTCCTTGACCTCCAGCTCCTGGATTTGCCGCACAAAATGCTTGCTAGTATCATCGAAGGAGTCGTCTAGTTCAATGGTAGAGCTCTCACTCTCTCCATTGAACATATTGTCAAAGTTCTCCCGCCATCTACACTTAATCTCCTCGTTCTTCGCTAGGAGATGATATGCTTCCTCCTTGATGCATTTGATTTGTTTAACATCTCTCGTATTCCTCTCTTGGATCTTGGCCATCTTATAGATGTCCTCTTCACCTTACTTCATCTCTAACCGCTGGTAGAGGTCTTCATACGTCTGGCCCCTTGCTTCACTCACAGCTCGCTTGTGTGAATATTGTACTCGATATTTTTTTATAAATGGTAAAATATCATAAAACAATTGTTCTAATTGTTTGATGTTAAAACAAGTCAACACGCTATTGTTAAAAACCAGCCAAAATGAATTTTATTGTCTTTAGAGGAATTTCAACATACACATCTTACCATGAGGTGATATTACCTGATCAACTTTTCAAGTTAAATACAAAAATCTAACAGTAAATTTATCAGTTTTAGTCAAAATCGATGTGGATGTATCCTCTTGTTCATAAAGATTCACTTCTATGCATATTGCTTTATGCCGAGCCCACATGTCAGCACATTCCTAGGTTTTGACTAGCGAATCCCAAAAAATATGACGGGAGGGCCAGAAACATGGATACCAAAAATATCAAAAACAATTTGCTAGAATTTTGTAATAAATTTTGAATTCATAATTTCCTGATTTTGGAATAGATTCCACTCGAACCCATATGTTTCAGTAACTTGATTGCGATGTGTGGTTGGTTCCCGTGACCCTTCAATATGGATGTCGAGAGAGTTGGATTCCCCATGTGGCCCTCGACTTTTGCAATAATACCAGGTTTATTTACATGAAAGTTAGGGAAAAAACAAGTACGAGACCCAGTACATGGCCTATTGAGGCGTTGGTGCAGGGGCGAGAATAACCACTAGACAACCATTGTTTATCTGTTCTATACGAGTTTCCTTTTTTTGACCCGAAACCATAGAACAATAGTTCTACAGTATGATTTTTTCATTAATGAAAAATAGTAGACGGTAACAAAAAAACTAAAAGAAATGGTCCTCTAAGGACTTTTATCCAATGCGAGTTGTTTCAAGGATTCTAAACAATTAGAAGTTACTTTGCAGCCACTGTTTGAAACTCTGTGAGTGCTTGTCCTTTAATTTGTGTTGCAAAATGATCAGTTCTTGTTTTTGATGAAATCGCCAAGACTTAATCATGTAAGAAATCCCTCTGAAGATTGTGCCATTCCTTTGATTCCAAATATTCCAACATCCAAGGATTGTGATTTCAGTTGAGAATTGTTTGGGAAGATGTTTTGCGGCTAGAATTGCCTCTTCATATAAAGAAGTGCCTTTCTTTCTATTTGGAATCAAAGTGTCCCAACATTGTTGAGCAAAAATGCAGTTCCAAAGAAGATGCAGAGATGTTTCTTCAGCATGTTGATTGTAGTTTGGACAGTGAACATTATTGATATGCATACCTTTCCTTTTAAGAAGTGATCTCATGTTGATTCTGTAGTGAGCCAGCAGCCAAAAGAAGATTTTGTGTTTAAGTCCATTGGAACTGTTCCAGATTATCTTGAAGATAGGACACCCTTCCTCATTGCCGATCAGATGCTTGTACATACTCATGGAACTGTATCTGTTTTGCACTTCATTGCAACTCCAAATATCCTTACCTTCACTGTTGAAATTTGGAAGGGTAAATTGATTGTACTATTGAAAGGCTTCAGTAGAAAGAGGCATTAGGAAATGATTTGTCAGATTTTCCAGGCTACAAAATTGTTTGACAGAGATTGCATTCTTATGAGAAAACGAATGGAGTTCAGGAAATTTTTGTTAAAGAGGTTCTCCAGCTCAGTTGCCCTACCAAAAAAGAATTGTTTTCCTCGAGGAAATCTTACATTTGTTGGCCTTTTTTGAATCAGATAAGAGTGCCATGTGTGCTTTCCACCAGAATGATCCTTTTTTCTGTGGGTAAATTTGTGTGATAGTATTTTTCCCAGATTAACTTTACCCCAGGCACTTCTTCATTGTTTAGGAATTTGTAAATGATTTTCATCAGCAGAGCCTTATTGTGAGTAATATTATGCAACACTCCCAGACCTCCTTGTGAACTGAGTTTGGTGACTTTGTCCCAAGCAATCAGTGCAGTTCCTGTCTCAGTCATACCATATTTTATCCTAAATAAGTGCTCGAGATATTTAGTTATTTGCTCTACTAATCCCTTTGGAAGAGCCAATGTGCACATAAAGAAAATAGGCCGTGAGGAGAAAACTGACTTAATCAGTTGCAGATCAGCATCATAGGAAAGTAGAGTGGAGCACCCTGAAAGCCTTCTTTAAACTCTTGTCATTATTGGTTTGAACTCTTCAATTTTTGGTCTTGAAGTGCTCATTGGGAGTCCCAGATAAATAAAGGGGAAAGATCCTTGTTTACCACCTAACGTGGCTAGTAGAACAGGCATGCAGTCATCAGGGACATTGATGGGAACCAAATAAGACTTGATGTAGTTAACTTTCAGTCTAGTGCATTCATAGTAGTGTAGCAGCAAATTTTTGATCTACATCAGCTGTGTAGGAATTGCAGGCAACACAATCATGGTATCATCAGCATATTGGACTACTGGAAATTTTGGGAATGCAATGCTTTGAATATGGGTTCAAATCAGATTGTGATGCATAGCTTTATTGAGGGTTGTTGGCAATAGATTTGCTGCCAAGACAAAAATTACAGTGGAAAGAGGGTCCCCTTGTCTCACACATCTTCTGCATTGGAAAATCTTCCTAGGGATACCATTAAGCAGTACAACAGAAGTTCTAGAAGATAGTATCATTTGTATGCATGTCAACCATCTTTCTCCAAATCCTCTTGCTCTGAGAATGTCTAAAATTGTCTTATGTTTAATATGATCAAAAGCCTTTTCAAAATCTAGTTTGAGCACTACAACAAGGTTTTTTGATTGCTGGCACTGGTGGATGTATTCAAAGGATCAGGCTAGGCAGTCTTGCTCTCTTCTTGAGGAAACCATATTGATTTTCATGGACAATTTTTAAAATCACTTTTTGCAACCTGTTAGCCAGCAGTTTGGTAATGATCTTCATAGATGTGTTGAGCAAAGAAGTTGGCCTAAAGTCATTTGGGGATTAGTGTGATGAAAGAGCAATTGATGCTTTGTAGAGAATTACTTACCTCTTGGAAATCATGAATAAACTTGTAGAAGTTCTGGGCAATAATATCCGAGAAACTTTTAATGAAATATCCATTAAATCCATGTAGGCCAGGTGTTTTATGTGAAGGGAGATTTTTAACTACTTCCTCAATTTCCTTCTTTGAGAATGAGAGCTCAAGGTCTCATAATCCTTCCACTCTTTCAATGTTTGAAATTAAATCAAGTGGGTTGCTTGTATCTGAGGATTGTCCAAACCTATCCTTAGAAGCCTTCCACAGAATGGTGGCTTTAGCAACATGGCATGAGTGTCCATTCCCATGCTCATCCTGGGGGCTATCCCACACGACACGGAAAACCCGTTGGCGATGCCTGCTCCCAGTCAGACACAATAGGCAAAATTATGTCGTGTGCGATTGGAAGGGCCATCACAAACATGTATTTTGGAGAACTCGTGTGAGATATGCTTAGCATCCCACATAGTGAATCGAAACTTAATTTTCTGTTTGTATACATCACACACCATTTTCTACATAACATAGTCTGATTTAGGGGGGGGGGCATCACGCATGGTGCCTAGAAAAAAATGTTTGGCATAGGGATGTCCATCACACACACGTTTTATGTGAAAATATTTGCAAATGGGTGTTCTAATGCACAAAGTTTGTGCCCAGAAGTCGTGTGTGATTGTTCAAAGATCCAACATGCCAACTTTCGAGAAACTGTGTGGGTTTGTTGAGGTCATCGGTGACGGTGTTCCATGACAAACCGTCTACAATATGAAACCCCAATAATGAGGCTAATTTATGTATTATTTATGATCCATCTAGTAAACTAATTGACACTTCATGTTAAGCACACAAGATATTTCATTTCTCATATGCTAACAAAGATTTCATAATTGAAATACATCAGAGTACAACATCATATAGGCATATACTACCTAGCTACCCAATTGCACGTCAGGACCGAGTTTCACATGCAACATTAAAAACCTTTGGAAAATAACATCATATACGGTAAATAGACAAATGAATCTCGTCTAGAAAACTATTGAAGTGGAAGGCAAATATTGAGCCTTTGCTGATGTCGAAGGTTCTTGTAACTTTATGCCAGTGCATGTGGATGGTTGCCCGCCCATCCTTTATCCTCTTGAGGAAGACTTCAAGATTATACTATGTGTGTTGTATGAATACCATCCTTGCGTCTTGTTCATACATGTGGGTTGAGATGTACTCATTGATGAACTGCTTTGGAAAGGACTGGAAACAAAGATATTCATAAATTTCATTTCGAAAAATTTAAATGTCACAAAGGGCTAAAAGACAAGGTAAAAGAAATAGTACCATCATATAATTCACTGATGTCTTCTTAATTTTATAGACAAACAACTTGTTGTTTTTTGTCGCAAGTTTATTTGTCTTAAAAATCTTTTTGAGTTTCTTGATTTGACTGATATTCATGAAAATATCATTTCCCCACATGCAAAATGGGTCGAACAGTGGGTCTAAACTTCTTACGGCAGGACCTACATGTGCAAGACCAAATCATTGTTAGAAACCTAAATATTAGAATTGTTCCTGCAATTGCACAGTAATGTGCTATTAGACAAAGGATCATGAAAGTGCAAACCTCAGTGGTAAACCTCAGTGTCTCCCATTGTTCGCCTGCTAACATGTTTAAGAATAGATATTAATCAGGTTTTAAGTGAGATTTGGCATGCTATTAGTAAAATATGTTAATGAAAAATAAACACATTGCAGATTCAACATATGATTTCAAGCCACATGGAAAATCCAAGCATGGTAAGAACTATGAAATGTAGCAATTGTATGTTTCACGTGCATAACAAAACAAAATTGTACCAACAATAATCGAACATCACATTGCAGATGATCACCAAAACAACTGAACCAAATAGTTAATTGAGCATCACATTGCACAATAGAACATAGTAGAAGGTGAGATTGCATAGTATCATTACATTGCATATTTCACTAGAATTTCTTAAGGAAAGGCAGGAGCAGCACATGCAGTAGGTAAAACAAACATGCGTAACAGGCATAGCTAGTTGAACACAGGTCATTAGTACTTAATCTTAAGAAACAAGATATTCCTCATCGTTGGAGATATCGATAATGATGGGCTTGGACGAGGGCCAGGCCTCCACATTGTGGGTGCCCTCCTCGTAGTGGTGAGTTGCCTCAGCCTGTCTGGGCACCAACCGCTGGCTATGGAGTTGAGGAAAGCACATGCATGTTGAGAAAACAACTCGTAGTCATTATCCAAGGCAAAAACGGAGCCCTCGAGAAAACACAACGAGTTGTTGTTCAAAGCAGCCAACCTCGTGGCGGCGTCCGTGCGTGAGGCATGGACGGTTGCCTCGACGTCTAGGTGCTGCTCCAAGATCTGGTGGTCAACACGCATGGCACCATCGCGGACTCATCCACGCGTGTGGTCGCAATTTGCTTCTCTGCTGCTTGGTGCTCCTTGAGATCTTGGCTATACTGCATGAACCATGTCTTTCGACGGCGATTATGTGGGGGGTGGGCCGATGATTTTAATGGAATGTGTCGCGCCGGTGGTCGAGGAATGTGGAAGGTAGGAGGATGGGGTGGAGGGGGAGGGGGTATGGGGAAGGTGTGGATTACCTGACTATAACTAGATGGATATGGATGAGAAGCAGGAAGGAGCGTCGCTGACGAGTAGGTAGTGGTACAAGCAAGCAGTGAAGGTTTGAACTTAGGAAGGAGGGGGGAAGCAGGGGGGAATGTAGCTTTTGGTTGGTATGAAGGGCAAGGGAGGTAGATATTTGCGCGACAGCCCAAAATTTTGTTCGGTGCGGCAAAAAAGTAGTGCTCACAATCATATTGGACATAGTACCTTTACGTTAACTGTGTGCGATATTCAAAAACACAAACATATCCTATAGTTTATCCCGTGTGTGATGGGACTGAATGTGGACATTTTGGTCTCCAAGATTCCTGCATAAGACAATGGATACTACATTGTGCACGATACTTGCATTTCATGTTCATTTGGAAGAGAAAATGGGGATACAACGGTAAATTTCGGTCTGAATTTCCCTTGTTACATTGGTCAACGATGTCATTGCTTAATTTAACAACACTTCGAACTTTGAGTACTACACAAAAGAGCCCACAACACTGCCCGCACTTACTTAATGGAGCAACTGATAAACATTAGTTAGTTGACCAAAATATTACTCTAAAAAATCACCATCGCTCTAGACAGAGATTAATATTCCACCTGGCATGTAACAGCCCGGGACCGATGCTCCAGAAGATTTCCCTTTTATTTCCATTCTCGTCTGTGTTTTGTTTCGTTGTTGCATTCATCATCATGGCATCATTCGCATCATCTACATAGCATCGTCACTTGTTTTCAAAACTTGCATCCGTTCATAGTCGCCGGTTCTCTCTGTTCTTGCTGTTGCCCGTTTCGAGACCAACCACACACGCACATGCCCGCAGCATCATTTAAAAAAACTGTTTTTAAAGCGCGCTAAAAATATTCTCGGATTGGGTCGAAACTTGGCATGCGGTCTTGTTATTGTGTAGTTAGGCCACCTGCCAAATTTCATCACATTCCGAGTTCGTTTGATACCCCCTCGGTCAACCATAGAAGTGAGGTCATCGGTTATTCATCGGACGTTTTCAGTGTTTTAAAACCTCGTGTCATGGGCCGTGACTTCCCTCTCATCCCCGCCTAGCCCATCTACACGGCCACTGCAGCCACCACCCTTGCCCCGATCCATTCGTCCGATTGCGATCGCACGGCCGAAATCGGCTCCGAAAACCATCACCCTAGCCCCTAAACCTATAAATAGACCCCGTCCCCTTCCTAATTTGAAACTAATCGTAACCCTCCTTGTTTCCCATGCCAAACCAGCCTCCCACCACCCACAGCCACAGCCTCCCTCCTCCTGGATCAAGCCGCCGTAGCGCTCGTGCCCGCAGCTCCTCCCACAGCTAGCGCCTCAGCCGACCGCAGGAGCCAGGGCCTCCGTCGGCCCCTCGCCGGAGCCGCCCCGAGATGCCCTCTCTCTCTCTTACCTTCTTCGTCCTTCTCCCCTTCTTGCCCCATGCACAAGCTCACCCCGGCCTCTCTCTTCTCTTGCAGGAGGCTGCCACCGTTGTCGCTGACGGCCACCTTCAGTCGCCGGATCCGGTGGCCCTCGGCCGGATCTGCCGGTCCCCAGGCTCGCCGCGCCTCTTACCCTTGCCGGTGCTCAGCCAACCGCCGGCCCTGCCTCGGCTTCCCTCGATCCAGGCAGGATCAGGGAAGGACGACGCTCGCTCGTGTTGACCCTCTGCCTGGGCTGCCTCCTCTGCGCCTCGCGTGGGCCGCGCCTCCTCCCAGCCTAGTTCCCTGCTCCAGCCGGCCCATGAGGCCCATGGGCGAGCCGCCCCTTTTTTGCCTATCCAGCGCATGGGGAGCCATATTTTATCTTGCGCCCACCAGATTCGGCCCGTTTTTTCTTCCTGCGTTGTGAATTTATCAATTTAACTAGTAATTACAGATTTCCAGAAAAGTCCCTAATAATCATGCATTTAATAACTCCACTTCCATGCATGGGATTAAAACAAATTATATATGAAACTTGACTAGAATTTTGTGTAGATTCATAATTTCCAACTTTAGCACATGTTTAAAATGTTTAACCTTGCTGTTTGCATTGATTTGTGTAATTGCCATGCTAAAATGATTTATTCAATAACTACTCAACCGTAGCTCCAAATTAAATGTTCCACATATGTAACTTGACTAGAAAAATGTGTAGAATCTCATGGTGACATTTATTTTGCTGTTTAAAAACTCTAAAAATATGTTTAGTACATATCTGGACCGAAATCTTAAATTGCGTATGGGGTTGTCTCAGAAATGATATATATTGCTTCCGGCCTCATTTACAATGCCTAGATGTTGTAGTTTGTTATTGCTTCACCGTTTGCCATGTTAAACAACATTAGTATTGATGAGTAACTAAACGGGAGTGAACTAAATAATTCGAACATGGAGTTTTATCAATATGTAACTCGTTGCATATTGAGCTTCACTTTAATGTGTAGTAATTGTTTGTTGTTCTTGCCATGCCATGCCTTGCATAAATAAACTGGACATGCATCATGTTTGTTTGCGCATCATATCATGCATATGTTGTGGTGTATCGTGTTGATTGTTGTTTCCGGATTGTTCCTTCTCGATAGAGTTCCGAAAGCGTTCGGAGTGTGAGGATTCGTTCGACTACGTTGGCTCATCTTCTTCGTGGACTCGTTCTTCTTCCGAGCGGGATCTCAGGCAAGATGACACATTTCCCTGGATACCACTACTATCATTGCTATGCTTGTTGTCCCGCTTTTATCGTTATGTCTCGCTACCTACCACTTGTTTGTCAAGCCTCCCAACATTGCCATGATAAGCCTCTAACCCCTCCACATCCCAGGAAACCATTTTTTGGCTATGTTACCGCTTGCTCAACCCTTCTTATAGCGTTTCTAGCTGCAGGTGCAATTGCTTCCGTGTGACAACATGGACATTCTTTTTATATCACAATATTATTGCTATTTCATGTAATGCACTTATACACATGGTAAAGGGTGGAAGGCTTGGCCTTTTGCTCGGTGTTTTGTTCCACTCTTGCCGCCCTAGTTTCTTGTGAACCGGTGTTATGTTCCATAATGGAGCACTCCTAACATGCTCGGGGTTGTTATGGGGACCCCCTTGATTTTCGTGTTAGGATAAAGCTTGTCTGGCAAGGCCCAACATTGGTACTATTTGCTTAATAACAACTAAAATTTGCATACGGCATCATCACTACATGGATAATTAATCAACCCCCAGGCCAGTGCTCCGCATGAGTGTTGGTCCACCTACCTAGCAGTCGGCGGTGCCACCTCAGGGAAACTCGAGGCATTTTTAGGCTACTGTCCACTTCGCATAGACGAATGATGCCCGTGGATAGAGAGCGCATGGCTCTAGCTGCGGATCTGGCTTACCGGGTGGCCTTGCTGGATTTGTTTTACCTTTCTCAAACGTCTTGAGTGAGGAATTCTGATTTTTCTTTGGGCTATCTCGAGGTGACGGATTTCCTATGGAATTGCCTAGGAAGATCACGAGATCCGTGGTCGAGGTTATTCCTGCTGTGTGTGGTTAATTTGTGATGGATGAGTTGGAGCACCCCTACAGGGTTAAATCTTTTGGAATGCCATGCCCGTGGTTATGTGGCAAACTTGGATACTTTGTTTAACACCCGGTCATAGCAAACTTGAAGTAAACTCTAATAAAATACACCGACTGTGTGCGTAACCGTGGCTGTTTCTTCTCGTGAGTCCTTATCCGAGAGAGAACATATTGGGGTTGTGATGGACGTAAGTAGGTGTTCAAGACCAGTTAGTGATCACTACTAGTTCTCGTCTGTTATGCATAGACCACCATACTTTACTTTCTGTATTCGTAAGTTAGCCACTCAAATAAATGCTTCGTCGCTTGCTGTAGCCTCACCACTTAACCATACCTCACCTATTAAGCTTTAATAGTCTTGATACCCTTGGAAATGCGATTGCCGAGTCCCTGTGGCTCACAGATTACTACAACAACAGTTGCAGGTACAGGTGATGAGGTGCTTTCACGTGAGAGCAATGTTTGATTTGATTTGGAGTTCTTCTTCTTCTTCTTCGTCAGTCTAGGATGGCTTCCAGGCGACAGCCTGGGATAGCATGGGTGGATGTCATTTTGTCGTTTGTTTTTGTCCGTAGTCGGACCGTGCTCTTCTGTATGATGTTTGCATATGTTGTTGTATTGATGTGACTCTGATGTAGCTTGCGGCGTGTGTAAGCCAATTTCATATACTCATCTCTTCTGTACATGGACTTGTAATGATATCCATTCTTGCAACATGACGAGATGCGCTTCTATCCCTGTCAAGGCCCTCGTGCCGAAATAAGGATAGGCCCGCATCTTTGGCGGGATAAGTTGGTATCAGAGCCTGTACCGACCTAGGAGCGCCCTTGATTGATCGAACTTGGCCAAGTCGAGTCTGGAGAAAAACTATTTTGAGTCTAGTTATATCGAAGAGTAGGTTTCTTTTTACTCCTCTTCTATACTCTTGTGAGGTATTCGACTTAGGAATTTTGATTCTACTCCTCTTCTCGCTCAATTTTTTTAGGATCACGCGGGTATTTTGGAAACTATATGATGTTGATGTGACGGACTTCTGTCTTGGTGCCTCCTACCCAACTTGATTTCTTCCAAGGAGTTGAGCTCCAAGGAATTCTTGGCACATCGTTATCAGTCAGCTTCCTTAGTATCTCAGGACGGAGGGTGTTCGAAATTACTTCAATACTTGTCATGGTGAGATAAGGTCGGAGTCACCCAGTACTGGGGAGGCATCCGGGGTACCACCATGGTTAGTATCATTGTGTTTTCGAGGATCCGAGTTAGATGGATTTGCGAAAGCCTCTGGTTATGTGTTGAAGGATGGATACAGTTGAGGTGTAGGTTTGTTAGTTGTGTGTGATATTTCCTCCTTGTATCCCCCACACCGGATTACATAACCAGAAAGTTTTTGGAAGTTCTTAGGTGGGAAGTCAAGTAGGTACCTAGGATTATCTTTCCAACAAGTGCATAGTGGGTATGTATTTGTTCTGGCTTGTTTCGTTAGCCTCATCCTTTGTTTTGTTTTCGAAGATGGTAATTCGAGTTGCTTCGATGTCAAGTGGTGATCTCATATCTTTCTGAAGTGGTGTTCTCATATTTTGTGGGATTGCTAATTCTTTTTCTCAATCAAGTTGCCATGAAATTCTTTTTATCCGGTGTGCTTCTCTTCAAGATAATTCAGTCATCTCCAATATTTGCAAGATCAACCCTCATATTTCGTTCCGGAGTTTGTCTCATCTGTTCCATGTTTTATTTGTTTTTCCCACCCTCCCGCCCTTTTTATTCAATGATTAAATTTTCTTCCAAGTGCCTTTCTCTTCATCAATGCTTCTGCTATCATTTCTTCATTTGTATCCAGTGATTTCTTGTGGAGATTCTCAAGAGTTTCAATTTCAAGATCTATCCTCATATTCCTTGTTTTCGTTGTTTATTCTTCTCTGGTGGATTTAATTCAAATTCTCGGTGTTCATTATATCATTTTTATTCTCTAATTGCTCTCCCGTGTTTGAATTCTCATCAAGCCTCTCTTGCTTATTCTTATCGCTATTCTATCTGGAGTGCTGAAGTTATCTCAGAAGACTTTCATTTCCATTCATAATCCTTTCAAATTATATCAAGGGTCTCATATCATCAAGTTTCACCCTGTACCGGTGCAATCTTTCTTTCTAATAAAGTTTTCAACAGTGGTTTCTTTTGAGTGGGCTCATAACCCACAGGTTCTTTCCTAGGATCCTACCTAACTCTTCTAATCTTTCTGAAGATGTTCTCAAGTTCTCTTCAAATATGACGTAAGAATGAATTTCATCAGTCATATGCCTTCTTGGAGATCGCTTCTAAATCATTTTCACTGTTGGCTCAACCTTTTCTTTATTCATTATTCCGGAGTATTTCAGTAATTCGTGGTGTTGTTTCTCATCATCATTCTCTGCATTGAAGACCGAAGGACAGTTCTCTTAAATCTTAATCCATTCTCCTAGAGATTCATGGTTTCAGCTGGTTGTTATCATCTCAAATTGTTTTGATCATGAGTTATTCCTCCCATATATATCCGGTGCATTTCATAATTGTTTTCATTCCTCGATCCTCCCGAAGGCCATCATTTCAGAAGATATTTCGTTCTCATCTTTCAGCTTTCGTTCTCAAATTCTTCTCAATGGTTGTCCCTTCATTCGTATCTCAATTATTCCAGTGCCTTGTTCAGTTTCTATTAGGTGGATATTGATCTCTTCATTCTCATGTGTCCTCTTTAGTTTCTAATTCTTTCCAGTGTATCGTTCAAGACCTCTTCAAGTTTATGTTCTATCTCTCTCTTTAATCTTTTCAAGAAGAATAAGTGGTGTGCGAAATCCGTTGCTTGTCATCAATTTAATTTGATGAAGGATAATCATAACATAATTCTTATTCTTTTCATCAAGTGATTTCAATCCTTCGTCTGGAGTTGTTCATGATATCAAATTCCTTATCCCAAGTGCTCATCTTTCTTTTCCGGAGTTCCTAGTTTTGCTCAAGTATCTTGTCCCGAAGCATCATCTAAATCATAGGAAGGCCCCAATCTTGTTCTTTTTCAACCTTAAATTCTTTTCTATCATCCTCTCATTTCTGGAGGTTCCTAATGGTGGTTTGTTAAGGGTGTAATTCTTCCCGAATTGTTTTTCAAGATTCTTGTTGGAGGTGCTCAAGTGTTCTTTATCTTGGATTTCTAAGTTCAATTCCTTCTCCATTGTCTTTTGAGATGGTGTTATGAAATTCTTTAATATGAGGAGTCTCGAAGGAAAATTGTCAAGAATAAGATAAGTAAACCCACCATTCCTTTCTCGGAGATCTTGGGTTGGATTTCACCTAAAGCATTTCCTAAGGATTGTAGCTATCATGGTGTCATAAATTATTCAAGTGTCTCCTCCACCTCTTGATGAAAGAATATTTGCATATCTTGTTGCTCTCAAGTAATCAATTGTTCCGTTGTGGCGGGTTGTCACCTCATAATTTTGAGATGTTTTCCATAAGCCCATAACAAGCTATTCTTTCATTGTTGATTCTTCATAAACTCCGTTCAACCATGCTTTCAAATTCATTGGTGGTAGAAGTTGTCATTTTCTTCTCCGTTCTTTTCTTCCAATGATCTAGTTTCTATTCTTTTCTTTCGGAAGCGTTGTCATGTTCCTCTCTTTGAACCATCATCTAGTTTGGTTAAGATCATGTTTTTCCCTTGCTTGTCCATTTACCGGAGTGCTGTGAAATCTTTTCATGATCCTTCTATCTTATGAAGTTTGGATTCTAATCCAACCGAAGTTTGGTGTCTCTCTTTCAATTTCTTTCCTTTATATCAAATTTTTTCCTCTTTGTCCTACCGAAGTGCTGCCGAAATTTCTTGTGAATTCTTGCTAGTTCCTCATGTCATTCTTGATCTCTTTCAAACCTTCATGTTTCATTGGTTTCACTCGTTTGTCAAAGAAGCAACTAAGTTTACCTCTTCCTCTTTCTCTTCCCCTTCTCATTCTAGATCTCAGGACGAGATCCTCGTGTAGTGGAGGAGAGTTGTAACAGCCCGAGACCGACGCTCCTGAAGATTGCCCTTTTATTTCCATTCTTGTCTGTGTTTTGTTTGGTTGTTGCATTCATCATCATGGCATCATTCGCATCATCTGCATAGCATCGTCACTTGTTTTCAAAACTTGCATCTGTTCGTAGTCGCCGGTTCTCTCCGTTCTTTCCGTTGCCCGTTTCGAGACCAACCGCACCCGCACGTGCCCGCGACATCATTTAAAGAAAACTGTTTTTAAAGCACGCTAAAGATTTTCTCGGATTGGGTCGAAACTTGGCGTGCAGTCTTGTTATAGTGTAGGTAGGCCGCCTGCCAAATTTCGTTGCATTCCGAGTTCGTTTGATACCCCGTCGGTCATCCGTAGCAGTGTGGTCATCGGTTATTCGTCGGACATTTTCGGTGTTTTAAAACCTCGTGTCATGGGCCGCAACTTCCCTCTCATCCCCACCTAGCCCATATACACGGCCACCGCAGCCACCACCCTTGCCCCGATCCGGCCGTCTGATTGCGATCACACGGGTGAAATCGGCTCCGAAAACCATCACCCTAGCCCCTAAACCTATAAATAGACTCCCTCCCCTTCCTAATTTGGACCAAACCCTAATCCTCCTCGTTTCCCGTGCCAAACCAGCCTCCCACAACCCTCAGCCATAGCCTCCCTCGTCCCAGCGCCGCCAGGCCCGCTAAAGCCCATTTGGGCCCGCCTCGGGCCCGAACCCCGCCGTCGCTCGCCCCAGAGCCCGGATCGAGCCGCCGTAGCGCCCGTGCCCGCAGCTCGTCCCGTAGCGAGTGCCTTAGCCAATCGCAGGAGCTAGGGCCTCCACCGGCCCCTCGCCGGAGTCGCCGCCGCCGGTCGCCGTCCCGCAATGCCCTCTCTCTCTTACCTTCTTCCTCCTTCTCCCCTTCTTGCCCCATGCACGAGCTCACCCCGGCCTCTCTCTTCTCTTGCAGGAGGCTGCCACCGTTGTCGCCGACGGCCACCTTCGATCGCCGGATCCGGTGGCCCTCGGCCGGATCTGCCGGTCCCCAGGCTCGCCGCGCCTCTTCCCCTTGCCGGTGCTCAACTAACCGCCGGCGCTGCCTCAGCTTCCCTCGATCCAGGCAGGATCAGGGAAGGACGACGCTCGCTCGTGTTGACCCTCTACCTGGGCTGCCTCCTATGCGCCTAGCGTGGGCTGCGCCTCCTCCCAGCCTAGTTCCCTGCTCCAGCCGGCCCATGAGGCCCATGGGCGAGCCGCCCCTTTTTCGCCTATCCATCGCATGGGGCACCATATTCTATCTTGCGCCCACCAGATTCGGCCCGTTTGTGTTTTTTCCTGCGTTGTGAATTTAGCAATTTAACTAGTTATTACAGATTTCCAGAAAAGTCCCTAATAATCATGCATTTAATAACTCCACTTCCATGCATGGGATTAAAACAAATTATATATGAAACTTGACTAGAATTTTGTGTAGATTCATAATTTCCAACTTTAACACATGTTTAAAATGTTTAACCTTGCTGTTTGCATTGATTTGTGTAATTGCCATGCTAAAATGATTTATTCAATAACTACTCAACCGTAGCTCCGAATTAAATGTTTCACATATGTAACTTGACTAGAAAAATATGTATAGTCTCATGGTGACATTTATTTTGCTGTTTAAAAACTCTAAAATATGTTTAGTACATATCTGGACCGAAATCTTAAATTGCATATGGGGTTGTCTCAGAAATGATATATATTGCTTCCGGCCTCATTTACAATGCCTAGATGTTGTAGTTTGTTATTGCTTCACCGTTTGCCATGTTAAACAACATTTAATATTGATGAGTAACTAAACGGGAGTGAACTAAATAATTCGAACATGGAGTTTCATCTATATGCAACTCGTTGCATTTTGAGCTTCACTTTAATGTCTAGTAGTTGTTTGTTGTTCTTGCCATGCCATGCCTTGCATAAATAAATTGGACACACATCATATTTGTCTGCGCATCATATCATGCATATGTTGTGGTGTATCTTGTGTTGATTGTTGTTTTCGGATTGTTCCTTCTCGACAGAGTGCCGAAAGCGTTCGGGGTGTGAGGATTCATTCGACTACGTTGGCTCGTCTTCTTCATGGACTCGTTCTTCTTCCGAGCGGGATCTCAAGCAAGATGACACATTTCCCTAGATACCACTACTATCATTGCTATCCTAGTTGTCCCGCTTTTATAGTTATGTCTCGGTACCTACCAATTGTTTGTCAAGCCTCCCAACATTGCCATGATAAGCCTCTAACCCCTCCACATCCTAGCAAACCGTTCTTTGGCTATGTCACCGCTTGATCAGCCCTTCTTACAACATTTCTAGCTGCAGGTGCAATTGCTTCCATGTGACAACATAGACATTCTTTTGGTATCAAAATATTATTGCTATTTAATTTAATGCACTTATACGCATGGTAAAGGGTGGAAGGCTTGGCCTTTTGCTCGGTGTTTTGTTCCACTCTTGCCGCCCTAGTTTCTTGTGAACTGGTGTTTTGTGCCACTCTTGCCGCCCTAGTTTCTTGTGAACCGGTGTTATGTTCCATAATTGAGCGCTCCTAGCATGCTCGGGGTTGTTATGGGGACCCCCTTGATTTTCGTGTTAGGATAAAGCTTGTCTGGCAAGGCCTAACATTGGTAATATTTGCTTAATAACAACTAAAATTTGCATAGGGCATGATCACCCCGTGGATAATTAATCAACCCCCGGGCCAGTGCTCTGCATGAGTGTTGGTCCACCTACCTAGCAATCGGTGGTGCCACCTCAGGGCAACTCGAGGCATTTTCAGGCTACTGTCCACTTCGCATAGACGGATGATGCCCATGGATAGAGAGCACACGGCTCTAGCTGCGGATCTAGCTCACCGGGTGGCCTTGCTGGATTTGTTTTACCTTTCTCGAACGTATTGAGTGAGGAATTCCAATTTTTCTTTGGGCTATCTTGGGGTGATGGATTTCCTATGGAATTGCCTAGGAAGATCACGAGATACGTGGTCGAGGTTATTGCCGCTGCGTGTGGTTAATTTGTTATGGATGAGTTGGAGCACCCTTGTAGGGTTAAATCTTTCGGAAAGCTGTGCCCGCGGTTATGTGGCAAACTTGGACACTTTGTTTAACACCCGGTCATAGCAAACTTGAAGTAAAATCTAATAAAATACACCAACTATGTGTGTAACCATGATTGTCTCTTGTCATGAGTCCTTATCCGAGAGAGAACACGGTGGGGTTATGATTGACGTAAGTAGGTGTTCAGGATTGGTTAATGATCACTACTAGTTCTTGTCCATTATGCGTAGACCACCATACTTTACATTTTGTATTCGTAAGTTAGCCACTCAAATAAATGCTTAGTCGCTTGCTGCAGCCTCACCACTTAACCATACCTCACCTATTGAGCTTCAATAGTCTTAATACCGTTGGGAATGCGATTGCCGAGTCCCTATGGCTCATAGATTACTACAACAACAGTTGTAGGTACAGGTAATGCGGTGCTTTCACGTGAGAGCGATGTTTGATTTGATTTGGAGTTCTTCTTCTTCTTCATCAGTCTAGGATGGGTTCCAGGCGGCAGCCTGGGATAGCAAGGGTGGATGTCATTTTGTCGTTTGTTTTCGTCTGTAGTCGGACCCTGCTCTTTTGTATGATGTTTTCATACGTTGTTGTATTGATGTGACTCTGATGTAGCTTGTGGCGAGTGTAAGCCAATTTCATATACTCATTTCTTCTATACATGTACTTGTAATGATATCCATTCTTATAACACGATGAGATGCACTTCTATCCCTGTCGAGGCCCTCATGCCGAAATAAGGATAGGACCGCATCTTGGGCGTGACATGGCATTTCTCGATCTTTGCCTCCTCCTCAATGACCAACTCCCGCTCGACGAGCAGCTCCCGCTCTAAGACCTCAGGGGAAAGGAGAACCATGGGATCCATCACCACATACTCCAACATCTCGCAGTCTTCGTCCACCATCTCTTTGGATAAGGCTGCCATGAGCCGGCCATGGGCGGCCTTGCTCCGGGCATGGACAACCACAATCTTGGCTAGGGAGGTCGTCGACGAACGGAAGCCTGCTCGAGCACGCTAACGATTAACAATTCAATGGACGTGGGTTGTCCACCCGTGTCGGAGAAGGCATATGTGATTTGTTAAGTGACCGACAAGAGATGGGCATGGGTGGCCTCGAGATGGGACTGGACGTCCGCCATCAGGGCTACGATGACGACCGAGGAACAAACAACTGATGTGCCATTCTCGCCATTTGCTATCCCCACCGTGGTTGTTGTTGTCGCCCTCTCAGCTGCAGCTGCTACCCTGTCGAAGGTAGTGATTGTATCCAAGCATGTTGAGAGCACGCTCATGGTTGATGCGGCCGTGCTCCGGCCGGAGGCGGTTGTCAAGGTTGCCCTCACGATGGGGATCCACGTCACCATCTTTCACCGGTGACGATTGAAATGTAAAATGGTGTGAGGAGTCAGTGCGATAAACTGGTCGACGATGTACTGCAACCGACGAAGCTTCCGGCCTAATCCATGCATTATGAGGATTGTCCAAAGATATTTTGTACTGCATCACATGATTCATGAATGTGAACTGTTTGTGAAAGACTTGATTTTCAAAATGTTTTTAAAACAAAAATAGAGGTTACTTCGACAAAGGATGGTTTTTGGATTGCAATAAGATTTATCTGCAGTGAACACTGAGTAACGGCTGTATCGTGCTAAAATATGGAATTATTCAAGGACTGTTTGGCATTTTTATAAATTAATTGAGTTTTCTAGACATTTAATGTGTATAATTCAAAATTTAACTATCGTCTCAATGTCTGTGCATCAAACTGGGATGAAAAATCATATTAGTGTCCATGGCATCATATTTAGGTCATGGTCAAGATGGGAATGAACTTCAAACATCTCGGCATCTTGGCTCGACCACAAACATTGAGAAACTTGGTATTTAAATTACTATGAATCCAAAACGCGTCAGAAATTCTAAAAACTTGGCATGTTTTCATGACATGGCACATATGTGCCATGGTAACAAAATATCCAACTTGAGACTATTTTCGGCACAAGTCCCTTGCAAACCGGAAATTCTCACTGCGATCTTTGTGGTCGTGATAAGGAACACACCACCTTACATGGGAAAAACGACATACACTAATCTTCTCACCATGAACTTTTGTTAGAGGCAACTCGGACCAGTACGAGTGTATCGCTAAAATATGGATTTATTCAGGGTTCTTTCTCATTTGCATATGTTCATTGAGTTCACTAGGCATATAATGTGGAGAATTAAAATTTGAACTAAAATCACAAGGTCCGTTGCATCAAAATGGGTTGAAAAATCATATAGGCATCCATGGCTACTTTGGGCCCCATGCAAGATATGTGAATGGTTTAAAACATCTCGGGGTCTTGCCCCGGACACATACATTTAGAAACTTGGTTTTACATTCATGTATAAATCAAAAACTCGTTAGAAATTCATGAAACTTGGCATGGTGCCATGGCCTGGCTCATATGTGCCCTGATAAAAAATTGTCTGATTTGGGACAAGTTTTGGCAGAAGCCCCATACAAACCTCAGCTACTCACGGGATTCTAAGGCTTTAAACGAAAGCTTCAAAGAACGTCGTCTCTTTACTATGGGTAAGTCACTCAGATTTACCATTCCGAATAGCAAGAGAATGATAAGAGTAAGTCGTCATGGTGGCCAAACCATGTTGCACTGAAATCATTACCTTGTATAAGGTTTAGTGAATCTCGTATTCTAACACTTGGGCTTCCTCACAAGCATTGCAGAAATCTCTCTTTTCAATGAAAAAAGTTCGGATAAATCCATTGATTCTGCAAGCTAAGCAAAAGCATCTATCGTTTCTTCACAATTCTCAGGTTATCGTAAACTCCTAAGAAAACGTTTGATGATCAGTCGTAGCTTCTTCCAGGTTTCTTCCTTCACAAGAGTGGGACTTGATCCTTATCAATCCTAAGATCAGTGTCTTGTGTTCACTTGAATACTTGGACAGTTTTAACTCACTCCTGGGGTTACTATCGTTCCTTATACCAACATTTCCTTCAGTTCAATACATCATACCCTTGAGGTAACAAATCATAGACTTATTCTTGTTTAGAATCCACTCAGCGGAATTCATTTTCCTTTCCATTGGTCTTTTTAACCTTGGGTATGGTTTCATCACAATCATTCTTTTTTTCTCAATGTTCCAGCTTCGAAAGCACTTGTCACAAAGGTTATCATCCACACAGTTTGAGGTGGTTCCACATTCTCTTCACCTGTATTCACTTATCCAAACTCCTTAATCCGGGAAAAGGTACCTGTGGTTACCACCACACTTAAAATGAAATGCACTCATGTATGCATAGACCATATTTTCTCATATCCTCGAAAATGGTCGGAGATCTTGGGTCATAGAGTAACAACTCATGTAATGCAACATAAGATAAATCATGACACCATAAATTTCCAGTGACTCATGAATTTATTTACAGACTCTGAGACTTCCATTACATAACTCCAAAATGGTAAGAGTGCTACCTATTACATTTGTTACATCCAAAACTCAGACTACTCATGTTTAGCCTTCTTCTCTGGGCATTTATCGGCATAGTGGCCTAAATTCTTGCACCAGAAACACATGATTTGACTCAGATCCTTCTTTGCAGAAATTGGGTTGTTCTGAGAATGGCTTCGTTTTCTCTTCCTAGGCTTCTTTATTCCGATCAAACTTTCAATTTCCTGTGGATCAAACTCCACTTCTTCTGTCGGGAAGTTTCCCAGATACTCTTTTCTTTCCTTCGTACAGTCCTATGAGAAATGTCCTTCTTCTCCACATGAATAGCAGGCATTGGAGTAAAATCTGTTTAGGCCTTCTCCATTAAGGTCTTCATCATCTTCCTTCTTCACAAGTTCTCCTGAATTTTCTCTGAAGGCTTCCTCCATGGCTTCCTTCTGCTGCTTGATGACTTCTTGTACCTTGGGGTACACTTGGCATTGAGCAGGGTAATGATTGGTTCCTTCACACAGGAAACAAGTCACCTGCCCAGTTGGGCAGTCCTCAGCAGGGTGTTTCTCTTCACAGTAAGGGCATACATCCTTGTGTTCTTCTTGGGTGTGTCCTATCTCTCCACATATCTTGCATGCACAAATCTTCTTCACATGTTTGCCACGGGGCTTCTGGGTGTTGGTAACAACATGAGATCCTTGCAGAGTCATCTTGAATTCTTCCCAAGTGATTGATGCTTGCCAATCATGGATATCTTCGTGCATCTTCCACCAATTTGCAGCACCTTCTGCAGAGTACCGAAGAGCAATTTGGACCATCTCGTTCCTTGTAACAAGGTTACTCCTTAGATGATCCTCCATGTTCTGAATCCATTCTTCTGTCTCTAACCAAGTCATCGATCCAGAATACACAAGTCCAGCTTCATTCATCATCTATTGGGTTCAAGGTTTTGGGGATGAGATGGGTAAGAGAGAGAAAGGAGGGGATACACACAATACAAAAAATGGTTTTGAAAATAGATTTTAGTTGTGGCTGTCAAAAATTACACACAAATGACAGCTCACAAAATCATCATATCTAACGTAAGTATACAACAGGGGTTTGGTCTTCTAGGGCATAATATCTTGGAAATTCTTCATGGTCTTCAATTTCTTCGGGTCTTCACAGTCTTCAACTCGTGTAGCTTCAACTCTTCTAATGCATGGTGAAATCTTCTTTACTTTGAAGTGACCATCAGTTGTTTCGATATCTTGTCCTTCTTGGAGGGCTTCAGTTGATCCTTCGTGTGGTCAAAAGGGGTATTGTCTAACTATTTGATAAAACTCAGAAAGGATGAGAAGTAAAGACTCTTTTGAAAACAAGTTGGAGTGAAATCTTTTCCTAAGGGCTTTCCAGTTTCTAGGGTCACGTCCTACAGTCAACATGTGCTCTCATACCATTTTCTGTAGTGACCCGACTCAAAACGAGTCAAGCCTCTGTGTGTTCTGTGCCATCCCTGGATCAGTATGCTGGCACACACAGTACATCAATGTATATATCAAAGTGCAATCACATGTAAATAACGTAAAACTGATATATACCTTAAAATAGCAGCGGATACAGTCAACGGGAGTGGAGTACCAATAACACCAACGGCAAGTTGAGTGCGGACCGTAACCCTGAATCGTACTCTTACCCGTCGTAGAAGAGTATCTGCAACATAAGATGTTGCAGCCGTGTAGGTCGGTACATTGAATGTACTGGCAAGATCACCATAGTAGAACAGAAAAAATAAAGACTATTCTATATGCAAAGGCTTTGTGGCTCTGTGTCTGAGTTTTTGCGTAAAAGCTGATTTTATTTTCCTACAACAAAGGAATATCAGGAATTTCACTATGGAGTTACCTATCATGAGATGGTTCCGCCAACCAATGTCTCAATGCCCATAAGTATCATAAGTTTCCCAAAATTAGTTATCAGTCCAGTGTTGAGAGTTCAGAGATAGATCCAAGTCTAGAAGCTCAAATTGTCCGTAACCGGGGACACGGCTAATCGATTAGGTTTAACTCTGCAGAGTGTTGTGTACTTTACCCACAAGATTCTTTCCCTCCTGGTAAGTCCTCGCACTACCTGGTGTTTGAGAACAGGATGAAAGAAACATGGTCTTTCAGAGTGTTTCCCTGACTGTCCGACAGTGCCCATCCAATCCTAACGTCGACTACATCTCGTAGCACTGCCTAGCAGAGTCACAACAAAGATCAACCAAGCCAGAGCCCATAATGACTTGTGGCTACACAGGTAAGCTTCCGGGCATGAAGTATTCATCCTTCTCTTTGAGTCTGGGTGAGGCTTTCCGCGTGAATACTGGCACTTCTCCAGCAACACCTAGGCAAATCCACTGGTTTCTCCAGGGTGCCGTTCCAACCATCCCTCACCTAGTAGTGTGTATTGAAAACTTGTCTTCTTGGGTCTCGAAGTCTTGAGGTCTTGAAGATGCAGGACTTGAAGATGTCTTCATGAAGTTGTCGTCTTGACGTGGAGTCCTTCTTCACACCACTCACGAACACTCATACCAATCCCCGTCTACTTTAGCGTAGCATAAAAGTAACTAACGTTCCCGGGGCTTTAGTATCAAGTGGTGGGTTCCTACCTCATGCATTCTACTCAACTACAAGAATTTCAATAACACTACGGGAGGGATTTGTTGAATGATGTCACTATATGCAATAAAACATAGGTATGAACAAGATGGTCAAAGTGAACTTGCCTGTACTGTTGATGAAGATAAAGATTGCTCTCAGAAATAACTTGATAGACTATACGTCACTCTCCGATGAAAATCTATATAACAAACATTGCATTCATAAGCAACCATACTAGCAATCAATTCTAACAATCACAAGGTAACACAAGAACAAAACAACAAGGTTGATGAAGGAAATACTTAAGACAAAAGTTAAGATGAAGAAAGTTTTCATAAAAGCATCTAAAGTAGTTTCCCCCTACAAACAACTATTTTCAATAGTACCAAAACAAGGTAAAATATAACAAAAGGGTTTTAGTAAATATTTTACTAGCAAAAGAATTACTTTTGAAGAACAAGTAAAACTATGAAAACAACATCCTAAACAACATGAGTGTTTGCCTAATGAGCTTAACTACAAGCACAACCATAAACTAAGGGAAAACAATTTATGAAACAACTAAGTTAACAGAAAGTAATTAATAAAAATCTTTATTATAAAAAACAGAATTAAGTTCATTAAAGTTTTGTTGAGAAAAACTTTAATAAAGTTTTAAAAAGTTTTGATAAACACTACTACATGAAGTGGGCTAGGTTTTACTAAACATATGGTGAACTAAACTATATTTTTATTAATAAAACATTTCCCTAACAGAAAAGAATTTACTATGAAATTTCTTAGAAAACAGAATTTAATTTATATAAAACCTTGTTGAAATAAACTATCACTAACTAATTTGTTTTATCAACTAAACATAATTGAAAAAAAAGGTGTAGGTTCCTACATTATTAGTTTAATAAACTAATCAAATTATTATTTTTAACACCATGTTTAAACCCTAAGTTTATAACAACAGAACTAACTGGAATCTACAACAATAAGTTAAATTACACTCAGATTTCAAATTAAATCCAAAAGAATTCAAAGTAACTAACCTGATAGAAACTAAACAGATTCTGTATTTTTTTTGTAAAACCCTAATCAAATTTGTTATAAAAATTCTCAAACTTTACCAATTGATAAATAAGATCACTAGTGACAAGTAGCAAAAAGAATCAATCAAAAATATATTTTTAAACTCAAGTTATTCAGAAAACAAAATTTAAATCAAATCTGTTTAAATTCAAATTTAAATGTTCAAACATGGTTAAACTTGGCATCTACAGAAACTAGATACAAATTTTGACCTAATACAAAAAGAATCAAGTTAAAATACTTAAAAACATAAAAGATATAAGCAAAACAAAATCAGAAACTATTCTGGAAACAGAAATTAAAACAGAAAAGGGAAAATCGTTTCTAACGGACAGGGGGTGACGTGACGCTTCCTGATTGGCTATGGGTGTGAGCGCAAGAGGGTTTGCGGGCGGACGAACGATCGTTAGGGAAAAACGGTCCGCGTTCTAATCTGGGCCGTTTGATTAAAATCGGACGGATGGGGGAGGCTCACCGGGGTGGAGGTCGCCGGCGAGGGGATCTCCGGTGGTCCGAAGCGGCGTGGTCGTCGGCGAGGGGCTCCGATGGTCGAGGGAGGCACCCGAGGGCTTCAGGCGACGGAGGCGAGGATGGAGAGCACGACGGTGGCGTAAGGGGACCGAGGGGGCAACCGAGGCGACGTGCAGGAGCGGAGGGAGCTTCAATGGGGCAGCAGCTCCGACGAGGTCGTCGCGGCGTCTCAGGCGAGGAGAGAGGGGGATCGTGGGGGGGGGGGTAATGGAGTGCGGGTACGGCCGCACTTATATAGGGCCGGAGAGGGGGTCGGGGAATGGAAAGAGGAGGGGATCCCGCGGCGAGGATCTCGGCGGCGGCGGCGCGCGGGGGAGGTAGGAGGCGACCGGTGCGGGGTTACGGGCGGTCGGGGCGGGGCCCGCTGGTCAGAGAGAGGGAGAGATTCGCGGGGCGACGGTCGGCCGAGCGGGAGGGATTTCGGGAGGGATCAGGGGGAGTTGGGCCGACAGGCTTTAAAGCCTTTAAAGTTTTTCCTATTTTCTATTTCCAGAGCAATAAAAACCTACTTAATGCATTCAATAAATTCCAAATATAGGAAAGTTCTATATCATAATTATTATAATAATTAATTCCATTAATTGGACATTTTTATTCTGTAATTTGCACACTTAAAAAAATATTTTCAGAAATACCTATTTGGTTTTAAAATCTTTTGCAAAATATTTTTCAAATAACCCTTTGGGTTTTATAGTCAAAAACTTCATAAAAATACCCCTGGTTTGGAGTGCCATATTTACTCCTCTCAAATTTTTGTCAGGGATTTGAATACTTTGGAAATCTTGAATAGGAACCAAATATGAAATGGATTCCTATGAAAATTTGAGAGGCATTTTCAAATTCTTCTTTTCAACCTCCAACTCATATTTCATAAAATTTTAGGAAGTCCTATTATCCTTTCTCATGAAAATCATTGAGTTGCATAAAGTTGCTGGATTTGAAATATTTCCAAATGAAATTCAAATCATTTTAAATTCCCATTTCATTCCTTTGAATGGAAGAAGTCATGTCATCTTCACTCTGGGTTTTGTAATGAAATGAATTTGAATTCTTGATGATCAAACTGCAGAGTAAATGTTTTGGGAAAGTAATTTATTTCCTCTCATTAAACTTTCAAAAGTTTCAAAAAATTTCAAATTCACTCACTTTCAATCACCCAAACAAACAAACAATCGTTCTCATAATTATTATAACATTCCGAAGTTTGGGATGTTACAGGCCCTCATGCCGAAATAAGGATAGGACCGCATCTTGGGCATGACATGGCATTTGTCGATCTCTGCCTCCTCCTCAATGACCAACTCCCGCTCGACGAGCAGCTCCCGCTCTAAGACCTCAGGGGAAAGGAGATCCATGGGATCCATCACCACATACTCCAACATCTCGCAGTCTCCGTCCACCATCTCTTTGGATAAGGCTGCCATGAGTTGGCCGTGGGCGGCCTTGCTCCGGGCATGGACAACCACAATCTTGGCTAGGGAGGCCGTCGACGAACGGACGCCTGCTCGAGCATGCTAACGATTAACAATTGAATGGACGTGGGTTGTCGACCCGTGTCGAAGAAGGCATATGTGATTTGTTAAGTGACCGACAAGAGATGGGCATGGGTGGCCTCGAGATGGGACTGGATGTCCGCCATCAGGGCTACGATGACGACCGAGGAACAAACAACTGATGTGCCATTCTCGCCATTTGCTATCCCCACCGTGGTTGTTGTTGTCGCCCTCTCAGCTGCAGCTGCTACCCTGTCGAAGGTAGTGGTTGTATCCAAGCATGTTGAGAGCACACTCATGGTTGATGCAGCCGTGCTCCGGCCGGAGGCGGTTGTCAAGGTTGCCCTCACGATGGGGATCCACGTCACCATCTTTCACCGGTGACGATTGAAATGTAAAATGGTGTGAGGAGTCAGTGCGGTAAACTGGCCGACGATGTACTACAACCGACGAAGCATCCGGCCTAATCCATGCATTATGAGGATTGTCCCAAGATATTTTGTACTGCATCACATGATTCATGAATGTGAACTATTTGTGAAAGACTTGATTTTCAAAATGTTTTTAAAACAAAAAAAGAGGTTACTTCGACAAAGGATGGTTTTTGGATTGCAATAAGATTTATCTGCAGTGAACACTGAGTAACGGCTGTATCGTGCTAAAATATGGAATTATTCAAGGACTGTTTGGCATTTTTATAAATTAATTGAGTTTTCTAGACATTTAATGTGTATAATTCAAAATTTAACTATCGTCTCAATGTCTGTGCATCAAACTGGGATGAAAAATCATATTAGTGTCCATGGCTTCATATTTAGGTCATGGTCAAGAAATGGGAATGAACTTCAAGCATCT
The DNA here is from genome assembly GCA_022496015.1 of Hordeum marinum. NCBI lineage: Eukaryota > Viridiplantae > Streptophyta > Magnoliopsida > Poales > Poaceae > Hordeum > Hordeum marinum. Next base: position 208,656,697 of record CM039672.1, on the reverse strand, counting down.
CGGCATCTTGGCTCGACCACAAACATTGAGAAACTTGGTATTTAAATTACTATGAATCCAAAACGCGTCAGAAATTCTAAAAACTTGGCATGTTTTCATGACATGGCACATATGTGCCATGGTAATAAAATATCCAACTTGAGACTATTTTAGGCACAAGTCCCTTACAAACTGGAAATTCTCATTGCGATCTTTGTGGTCGTGATATGGAACACACCACCTTACATGGGCAAAACGACATACACTAATCTTCTCACCATGAACTTTTGTTAGAGGCAAGTCGGACCAGTACGAGTGTATTGCTAAAATATGGATTTATTCAGGGTTCCTTCTCATTTTCATATGTTCATTGAGTTCACTAGGCATATAATGTGGAGAATTAAAATTTGAACTAAAATCACAAGGTCGGGTGCATCAAAATGGGTTGAAAAATCATATAGGCGTCCATGGCTACTTTGGGCCCCATGCAAGATATGTGAATGGTTTAAAACATCTCGGGGTCTTGCCCCGGACACATACATTTAGAAACTTGGTTTTACATTCATGTATAAATCAAAAACTCGTTAGAAATTCATGAAACTTGGCATGGTGCCATGGCCTGGCTCATATGTGCTCTGATAAAAAATTGTCTGATTTGGGACAAGTTTTGGCACAAGCCCCACACAAACCTCGGCTACTCACGGGAAGCTAGCTTTTGTGGTTTCAAGATGGAACACGTCACCTTATGAGGTCGAATCGACAGCCGCTGCCTCTTCTCGTCTTGAGCTATATATTTATAGAGGCAACATATACCAAAATGAGTGTAGTTCCAAAATATGAAACTGTACATGGTTCGTTTTGCCTTTTTATACATTAACTGAATTTTATATACATTATTTGTCGTGCATAATTCAAATTTGAAGTACATTCACAAGGTACAGTGCATCAAAATGGGTTGAAAACCATATAAGTGTATGATACGTCCATTTTGCATCATGTTTTCCTACTATTATTTATAATGTTTTTTATGCATAATAATGCTTTGGGGAGTAATTTTAATGCCCTTTTCTCTAATAATTTGCAATATTTACACAAAGAGGGAGAATACCGATAGCTGGAATTCGGGACCTGAAAATCATGTCACACATACCTATTCTGCACATCCCCAATGGAGCTGAAACTTTACGAAGAATTTTTTATGGAATAAATGAAAAATACCGCAGAATTTTTTTTCTGGAGGGGGCCACCTGGTGAGAAACATACACAAGGACGCGCCAGGCCCCCAGGCACGCCCTGGTGGGTGCTGCTCACCCTGGCCTACCTCCGGAGCCTATCTTCTGGTATAAATTCTGGAAAAACCTAGAAAAATAGGAGAGGACTTTCTGGACGAAGCACCGCCGTCTCGAGGCGGAACTTGGGCAGGAGCACTTTTGCCCTCCGGCAAAGCAATTCCGCCGGGGGAACTTCCCTCCCGGAGGGGTAAATCGAAGCCATCGTCATCACCAACAACCCTCTCATATTGGGGAGACCATTCTTCATCAACATCATCAACAACACAATTTCCTCTCAAACCCTAATTCTTCTCTTGTGTTCAATATTTTTACCGGAACCTCAGATTGGTACCTGTGGGTGACTAGTAGTGTTGATTACCTTGTGTAGTTGATTTCTATATGGTTTATTTGGTGGAAGATTATATGTTTAGATCCATTATGCTATTCAATACACCTTTGATCTTGAGCATGCATATTATTTGTGAGTAGTTACCTTTGTTCTTGAGGTCACGGGAGAAGTCATGTTGCAAGTAATCGTGTGAATTTGATATGTGTTCGATATTTTGATGATATGTATGTTGTGATTCCCTTAGTGGTGTCATGTGAATGTAGACTACATGACACTTCACCATCCTTGGGACTAAGGGAATGCATTGTGGAGTAGTTATGAGATTATGGGTTGCCAGAGTGACAAAATCTTAAACCCTAGTTTATGCGCTACTTCGTAAGTGGCTGATTTGGGTCCACATGTTTAATGCTATTTTCTCGTAGTTGCGGATGCTTGCGAGGGGTTAATCATAAGTAGGTTGTTAGTTCAAGTAAGAACAACACCTTAGCACTGGTCCACCCACATATGAAATTATCAAAGTAGCGAACACAAATCAAACCAACATGATGAAAGTGACTAGATGAAATTCCTGTGTACCCTCAAGAACACTTATCTTATTATAAGAGATTGTTTTGGCCTGTCCTTTGCCACAAAAGGATTGGGCTGCCTTGTTGCATCTTACCTAATGTTTGTGTTACTTTCTCATTACAAATTATCTTGCTAATAGAAATTACCTTGCTGATAACTGCTTATCATTTCCTTCTGCTCCTCGTTGGGTTCGACACTCATACTTATTGAAAGTACTATTATTGATCCCCTATACTTGTGGGTCATCAAGACTCTTTTCTGGTGTCGTTGCCAGGGAGTGAAGCGCTCTTGGTAAGTGGAAATCGGTAAGGAAAAACTTATACTACATGCTGAAATTTACTGTCACTTGTTACTATGGAAAGCAAACCTTTGAGGAGTTTTTTCGGGGTATCTTCATCTCGACTGGAACTACAATTAGTTGTTCCACAACCTACAACACCTACTGAAAATATTTGTTCGCGTATGTTAGAACAACTGCTAGCTAATCCCCCACTTTCTTTTAGAATTTGCCCGTCTCCTTCAGCGAAGGGCGATTCTACGGATAGGCCTCCCATCTGGTGGACTTGATCTCATCGGGCTTCCATCTACATGCGCATCTGGTGCAAGATTAATTCTCTCGAGCTTGTTCTCATCTCTCAGTTCCCCAATCGTCGTCTTCAATTGCAGTTTGGGGTGAATAAGGGGCAAACTTTGGTTTTTGCTGCGCACCCTTGGTTGTGTCCAGATTGATTGAAAGCGAGGTGGCGAATGGCAAGATTGATGGGATTTTTTTTAGAAACAACAATGGAGACCAACTCCAGGCCCTATTTAGCAATGGCGATGGTGGATTCGAAGGAGCGGACTGCGGAGAAGGTGGAGAAGCGAGCTGGCGTAATAGCAGGTGCAAAGAGCAAAGTCTCTGATTTGTTTCAGTGACTCAACATTACCTTGGAGGAGGTAGATGCTGTCATCTTGGAGTACAAAAATGAAGAAAATCTGGTGAGTCTGAACTGGGCTTTAATTGGCAAGGTTCTATCCCCCAATGTATTACACATCAAAACTATTATGTCAACTTTAAGACCAGCATGGGGGAACCCAAAGTGGATGGCAGCGAATCGTGTAGCAGACAATGTGTTCATTGTTGAATTTGAATCCTCGACTAACATACATAGGTTGAAGGAAGCTGCTCCATGGACGATAGGAAAACACAGAGTAATCCTTAATGATTTTGATCCTAGGCAAAAACCATCCGAAGTATCATTTGATAAAATTACACTTCGGGCAAGGATTCGGAACCCTTGCTTCGAGTTGATGAATAAGCATTGGGGAAAATCTCTTGGAGCTAAAATTGGCAAGGTGGAGAAAGAGGATGTGGACAGTGAAGGTAGAGCCTGGGGGAGTGCTATGCGAGTAAGGGTCTCGACTGATATTACAAAACAATTGATGAGATGGGTTTCTGCTGTTTCAAGGAAGAAGCAGGAGTATGAAATATACGATGTTAAATATGAGAGGCTCCCTCATTACTGCTTTTCATATGGCTTACTTGGACATTCATCATTAGAGTGCCCAACACTCGGGATGAGGGATGTGGATGGTAAAAAACCATATAACGCAGATAAGCTTTGTGTGAAAGAGGAGAGAAAGAAAAGCTTCTCTGTGGTGAAATTGGACAAAGCTCTCACTCAAGTGGCAGAAGCTCTTGCGATGAAGACACGCAAGGCGAGTCACTTCCCCATCCAAGAGGCATATCAGGGGAAGGGAGATCAGATTGGAATGGAACTCATATGGTTGTATCTACTATAAAACAACAAGAGTAGTCACCTAATCATAAAAAGGATGTCAATAATGGGACCATGGAACTCTTCCAAGTGGAGAAGGATGGTTCTCAGATAGAGGGACAGAAAAGAAGGGTACTCAAGTTTTATAGGCCAAAGGTGCAAAGTCAGAAACAAGAGGAGAAAGTGTTGCACTCCACATCTAGTCTTACCCGAGGTCGGCTGGACAGTTTCCGAACACTGACGACCCTAACTTACATATAGTCCAGAATGATGACTAGCTGATTGACTCTCATAAGAAAATGAAGAAGGAAAGTTCTATTTTCAGCTTAGGATTAGTAGATCAGGCGGAGGCTACAGAGCAGCCCCGCCACATGCAATGAGGAGCCTATGTTGGAACTGTCGCGACATGGGGACAAACGGGGCAGTTGGCGAGCTAAAATGGCTCGTGAGCAGATTTCGTCCTCCATCATATTCTTATCCGAGACGAAGATGAGGGATACTAGAGCTCGGAAATTTTGTGGCAAATGGGATATAATGGTTCTTTCTGTGAGTAGCGATGGCCTTAGTGGGGGATTAGCGCTCTTTCGGTCCTCCTCTATCTCAGTATCTCTGAAAGCATACTCCACACAATTATTCAATATTTTTATCAATACAGAAGATGGAGAAGAACGGCGCACAATTTTCGTGTACGGGGAGTCAAAAAAGGAAATTTAGGTACAAATTTTTGGACCAACTCTGCTTTGTGAAATCAAAATGGAATGGACCTTGGCTGTGCGCAAGGCATTTTAATGAAGCATTAAGCAGAGATGAGCACATGGGACCCAGGGCTAGAGATGATAATCAAATGACTCTATTCCGAGAATGCCTTAATGATTGTGGGCTTGTAGATATGCATTACAGTGGCCCTAAATACACCTGGTCAAATAGACAAGAAGATGGGCACAATGTTAGGGTGAGGCTGGACAGAGCGGTCGCAAATGAGGATTTTCTACATAAGTACGATGACTATTCTGCGAAAAATATAATCACCACATCCTCTGATCATTTCGCAATTTTAGTGACAGTAGCACGAAAAGGAAGTCAAGGTGCCACAAACTCAATACATCACCCTTTCATATTCGAAGCAGCATAGCTGAGACCACCTCATTATATGCAAACTTTTGAAGAGAATTGGAGAGCGCAAAAAGAAAGTCCTCCTTCATTGAGTAGCACATGGAAAACTCTGAAAAAGATGTCTATAGTTTTACAAAACTGGTGACGAGTATCCTTTGGTTCTGTAAAAAAGGAGATCAAGAGGATGGAAAAAAGGCTAGCTACTATCCGAAAGAGCAATGAAAATAGTTGTAGTTCTAAGGAGGAAAAGGACACAGAAAGGCGGTTATGTGAGTTATTTGAAAGAGAGGAGATCATGTGTAGATAACGTTCAAGAATAGAATGGTTGTGTGAAGGTTTTCGAAACACTTCTTTTCCCATGCTCGGGCCTCAGCAAGAAGGAGAACAAATAGTATAAAATATGTTAGGAGTGCTGATGGTTCATTGTGCATGGATCCAAAGGGCATCAAGAGTATGGTACTTGATTTCTACTCTACTTTATTTACTTCTAAACCTTGTGTCTCATAGGAGACTATTCTGAATTCCATCCCATGCAAAGTATCTAAAGAAATTAATGAGGAACTATGCAAGGAGTACACTAATGATGAAATCAAGATGGCCTTGTTTAAGATGGGACCGACAAAGGCACCAGGGCCGGATGGATTTCCAGTTCTATTTTACCAATAGCATTGGGTTTGACTGGAGATGACATATGTGTTGCGGTTAATGGTTTTCTTTTTGGATCAGAGTGTTGGAAATATTCCCTAGATGCAATAAATAAAGTGTTTATTATTATATTTCCTTGTTCATGATAATAGTTTATTATCCATGCTATAATTCTATTGACTGGAAACACATTGCATGTGTGGATATATAGACAACACTTTGTCCCTAGTGTGCCTCTAGTAGAATAGCTCGTTGATCAAATATGGTCAAGGTTCCCTAGCCATTGACATGAGATGTCATTTGATAACGGGATCACATCATTAGGAGAATGATGGGATGGACAAGACCCAAACTATAAACGTAGCATATGATCGTGTCAATTTATTGCTACAGTTTTCTGCATGGCAAGTATATGTTCCTATGACCATGAGATCATGCAACTCACGGACACCGGAGGAGTGCCTTGTGTGTATTGAATTTCACAATGTAACTGGGTGACTATAAACATGCTCTATCGGTATCTCCAAGAGTGTCTGTTGGGTTGGCATGGATCAACACTAGGATATGTTACTCCGTGTGATGTACAGGTATCTTAGGGCCCACTCGGTAATACAACATCACAATAAGCCTTGAAAGCCATGTGACTAAGTGTTAGCCACGGGATCTTGTATTACGGAACGTGTAAAGAGACTTGCCGGTAACGAGGTTGAACTAGGTATGGAGATACCGACGATCGAATCTCGGGCAAGCAACATACCGAAGAACAAAGGGAACATCATACGAGATTAACTGAATCCTTGACATAGAGGTTTGACCGATAAAGATCTTCGTAGAATATGTAGGAATCAATATGGGCATCCAGGTCCCGCTATTGATTATTGACCGTAGAGGTGTCTCAGTCATGTCTACATAGTTCTCGAACCCGCAGGGTCTGGACACTTAAGGTTCGGTGACGTTTTGATAGTATATAGATATGTATGGTGGTGACCGAAGGATTTTCGGAGTCCCTGATGAGATCCCAGACATCACGAGGAGCTCCGGAATAGTTCGGAGGTAAAGATTGATATATAGGAAAGTGGTGTTTGAACTCCGGAACAGTTTCGGGCATTTCCGGTAGTGTACCGGGAGTGACGAATGGGTTCTGGGGACCACCAAGTGGGGCCCACATACCCCAAGGGGCCACATGGGTCTTGGAGGTGGTTCACCATCCCCTGGTGGGCTGGGAAAGCGAGCCCAAGAGGCCCTATGCGCATGGAGAAGGAGATAGAGTAGGGGCAAAGTTTGGGAAGGAGTCCCACTTGGAATCCACCTCCCTTGTGGGAGGTGGACTATTCCCCTAGGCTTTGGCCGAACCTCTCCTTGGAGGAGAGGCTAGGGCTGCATCCTCTCCCCTCCCTCCTATATATACTATAGGATTTTGAGGGCGGCCCCAACCCTAATTCTGCCAAGTGCTGCCCTCTTCCTCGTCTAGATCGTTTTCTCCTCTAGATCAGTTTTCAGTAGTGCTTAGGCGAAGCCCTACTGGAATTGCTCCACCACCATCGCCGCAATGCCGTCACGTTGCCGGAGAACTCGTCTACCTCTCTGCTCCCTCTTGCTAGATCAAGAAGACGGAGATCTTCACCAAGCTGCACATGTGCTGAACGCGGAGGTGCCGTCCGTTCGGTACTTGATCGGGAGTTCGTGGGACGGCTTGCGATTTGGATTGTAGAGACATACCACTACATCAACCGCGTTCTTTGACGCTTCTGCTTAGCGATCTACGAGGGTACATAGATCCAATCTCTCCTCTCATAGATGCTCATCTCCTAGATTGATCTTGGTGAAGCGTAGGAATTTTTTTGTTTCCCATGCAACTTTCTCCAACAGTGGTATCAGAACTAGGTCTATGTGTAGATGAGATCTTGAGTAGAACAAAAAGAGTTTGTGGGTGTTGATATTCAGATTGCTTCCTTCCTTAGTCTTTTCTTGGTTCAGCGGTATTGTGGGATGAAGCGGCTCGGGCCGACCTTACTCGTACGCTTACGAGAGACCGTGTTCCATCGAGTGACATGTGACTTCGTCGCATAAAGATGACTGGCGGGTGTCTGTCTCTCCCACTTTAGTTGGATCAGATTTGATTGAGGCGGTCCTTGTAGAAGGTTGAAAATCGATCTTCATATCACCGTTGTGGTTTTTGCGTAGGTAAGAATCGTTCTTGCTAGATACCCATATCAGCCACGTAAAACATGCAACAACAATTAGAGGACATCTAACTTGTTTTTGAAGGGTATGTTCTGATGTGATATGGCCTATTTCATGATGTGATGTATGTGATGTAGAGATGATCATGTTTTTCTATAGAATATCATGACTTACATGTCGATGAGTACGACAACCGGCAGGAGTCATAGTGTTGGGGATATAACCCCATGGTGAGACCCTCCCCAAGAGCTCCAGGTCACAACAGGCGGCTCGTACACCAGCCCAAGAGTGGGTTGTGAAGACTTAATCCCAAGACGTTTGGCGGCTTGACAAGATGGGCTGGAACGTGGCCCGGATGGATAAGACCCGAGCGAGTAAGCCACCTAGAGACAACTTGAACAGGAAGGCAAGATAAGGTAGAGATAGACTCAGACATGTATTGAGAGTCGGCTACGACTTTTAGGACCCGTGGTCTTGACCTCCTATATAAAGGTGAGACCCGGGGTGACTTAGAGATCAGACAATCGAGAACTAGGTCAAGCAATAGCTCCCTTGTAATCGATACATCAAGCAATACAAACACAAGCAGGCTGTAGGTTGTTACCTCGACTTGAGGGGTTGAACCTGGGTAAACTCGTGTCCTTCGTCCCGACCAACCCCTTTGTGTCCATCACCTTAGCAATGGCCTTGAATCCAAGTCCGTTCACCCGGACATCTCCCGTGATAAAACCACGACAGTTGGCGCCCACTATGGGGCAAGCGCTCGGTGGTGTTGAGTTCTCTAAGGGCTCTCTCCTAGGGCTCGAGTGATACATGATCGGATGGATGAATAAGAGTCGCCGTGGCTGGCTCTACATTGACGACGCCGGCTAGGGGCTTGATGTCAGCTCTGTGGAATATGGATTCTGGGTTCCTTTCGGTGGGATCCACGTCTTCATCGGCAAGATCGATGGATCTACATCCGGGCCGGACTTCTACACCGACATCATCGAGCCGGCTCGGCATGCGCAACCCACCCGTGATGTGCAGCCCGCCCGTGTTAACCCAGGCCGGAAGCACGTCTTCGTGGGATTCACTCAAGGTATGGATCTGGAAGCCTCCGCGTCGCAGGAAACTCTTCTCTATTCAGAGGACGGGTCTTCGAACGGGGAAACGGAGTCGATCTACCAGCTTCACAAGGGTGGGCTCGAGGGCTACGATGAACTTTACCCTCAGTCGGATCATTCTGAGCCGGACGATCTTGGGTCGCCGGTTCATGCAGCCGTGTTCATGGCAGGGTCAGCCCCAGGTGCGAACAACACAGCCGCTAGAGCAGCAACCTCGGGGGCCGACTCGCCGCCGCCGGCTCAAGTTCTTCTGGATCTGATGAACAAACTCGCGGCCCTAATGGCCACTGAAGTTACACCAGATAACCAGGCCGCTCAGAACTTAGAGATTGTGAGGCTCAAGGACCGGATGGCGGAGGAGCAACAGAGGATAGCTGAGATAAAGGTTCAGATGGAGGAAGAAGCAGAACACATTAAGACGGATGCCTTCCGCCTTGGACTAGAACAACAATCAGTGGCTGCGGTGCACCGGATGAGGCATCAATCCCGCTTACCAGAACACTATGAAGCTAGGAATCTCTTCAACATGCTAGGTACGGGACGGGTAGACGATGTACCTGGAAGTCGGCCGACGGCTCGACCGCAGCTTTACCCGCCCCGACGAAATCAGGCCTCACCGGTGGCCTTTCCAACGCCGGCGGGTCATTACTCCAACCCGGCAGAGAACATGGTAGCCGCAGCCACCCGGCTTGAAACAATCCCTATTTCGGATGAAGCGCCTTTTGCCGAAGAGGTACGGAATGCCATTGGATACCTTCAGACGGTGATGGCCCAACAGGACAAGTATGCTTACAGCCGGAGCCGCGTCCATTCAACCCCGCTCCCCAACCGCAGCTTTAGCGGGTGCTATGAATCACCGGTGGCTTCCAGCAGCAATCGACACAGAGGGCCTCCAGGGGACGATCGGGCGGCTCTAGATGCGCAAGCGCTCATAAACCGGGCAAGAAACCAGCAAGAGTCGACAGCTTTGGCCATGGCGGCTCACCAAGAGCCCACGCCCTCCGTATCAGTGGGAGCAGGAGTGACCACCAGGGCCGTGGGAGTGCCATGTTTAACACCGGCTTTGCGAAGTGAGCGGTTCCGAAGGATTTCAAGGGACCTCGCAAGGTTCGGAATTACACTGCTGACTTACCTCCGGAGGCCTGGATCGAAAGTTATGAGCTAGCTATGGAGATGTTGGATGTCAGTGAGGCGGTGTGTGCTGAATACTTCATCACGATGCTTGAAGGTCCGTCTCGCACGTGGTTAAAAGGGTTGCCACCCAATACCATCAATTCATGGGCTGAGTTGAGGGCAAGGTTCATCAAAAACTTTCAAGGGACTTGCAAACAGCCTATGACCATTGTGGATCTCGATCATTGCGTCCAGCAGGAGAATGAGTCGGCTCATCATTGGTTCCGATGGGTGTCGACCATCATCCACTCATCTGAACAGGTCACGGCGGCTCAAGCGGTACTAATCCTAGAAAAGAACTGTCACTTGATCCCTCTGAAGCAGGAGCTTGGCCAGCTCAAGCGTACATGTCAAGACATGGGGGAACTCATGATGGCTCTTACAAAGTATGTTGACTCTGATAACACGAAGGATCCAGGTTCTGATGAGGAGAAGGCCGGCCAAGGTAAGAGGAACAACCCGGGCAAGGGTGCAGTGAACAATGGTAACCAGAGTAAGCGGAAAAACCCAGATGACGGGTCAGAACTGGTGGCCAATGCAAGCATCGGCCAGAATCATCCTAAAGGCAATGGGAAGTTAAGTCCGCCTTTTAACAAAAATAGGACTCCTTTCAATTTGGAGGAAATACTCAAAAAACCCTGTCCGGAGCACAGCCGGCCCGATAAACCTTCAGCGCACACATGTTACAACATGCAGCAAGCAACAACCATGGTGGTGGCCCGCCCGGCGGCTCAGGACCAGGCGGGTTATGAGCCGGATTTGGATCCGGCGGCTCGGGGTCCGGTCATCATGGTCAGGGCAATCAAGGAGGACATCCACAACACTCTGGTAACAACAATCAGTAGAAACATAACCAGTCTGGGTATCAGAGTAATCCAAAGCAACTCAGTTCAGGCCAATATCATGTTTTCATGACCAGCCTTAACAAGTGGGATCAGAAGTTGCGCAAGCGAGTGGTTAATGCAGTTGCGCCTGCTCTGTCGCAATACTTGAAGTGGTCTGAATATGACATAACGTGGAGTCAGGAGGATCACCCGCCACGTGTTGATGACCCGGGGCAGCTGGCCTTGGTAGTTGCCCCCCAAGTGGGAGGATATATGGTGAATAAGGTACTTATGGATGGTGGCAGCAACATCAACATCCTATATTATGATACCTTCCGGCGGATGAAGCTGCTTGACAAAGACCTTAAGCCCTCATCAACCAGTTTTCATGGTGTGGTACCAGGCAAGTCAGCTTACCCGGTGGGCAGGATTTCTTTGGAAGTCGCCTTTGGCGAAGAGTACAACTATAGGGTGGAGTCCTTGTGGTTTGAAGTGGTCAAGATCAAAAGCTCATATCATGTGTTGTTTGGCCGGTCGGCTTATGCTAAGTTCATGGCTAGACCCTGTTATGTCTACTTACAGCTCAAGATACCTGGATTAAAAGGCACGATTACTATTCACGGTGATCGGAATACGGCTATTGAGTGCGAGGAAGGAGACGCGGCTTATGCAGAATCCACTTGTGCTGAGGCAGAACTCAAGTTGTATAAGGAGAATGTTGACCCGGAGGATATGACCCCGCTGAAGAAGCCTACGATGGAGGTTGAGCCGCCCCTCAAATTTTTGGCGGATGATACCAAGGCGATAGATTTCACCCCGGGCGACTCATCCAAAGAGTTCATCATTGGGGTTAACATGGATCGCTAATAGGAAAGCGCGCTCATCGAATTCATCCGTGAGAATCGGGACATCTTTGCATGAAACCTTCTGACATGCTAGGTGTATCGAGAGAGTTCGCTGAGCATAACCTTAATGTGGATCCTAAGTTTAAACCCGTCAAGTAGTTTCTATGGCGGTTCAATGAGGAGAGACGCAAGGCCATTGGGGAAGAGGTCGCCCGGCTCTTAGCGGCGGGTTTCATCGTCGAGGTCTTTCACCCGGAGTGGCTTGCTAACCCAGTGCTGGTGCTTAAGAAGAACGACATGTGGCGTATGTGCGTGGACTATACGGACCTTAACAAGGCTTGTCCGGCTGATCCTTTTGCTCTCCCTCGTATTGATCCGATCATTAATGCTACGGCGGGTTGTGAAAGCTTATGCTTCATGGATGCTTATTCAGGATATCATCAGATCAAGATGGCAGTTAAGGACCAAGAGAAGACGGCTTTCATCACGCCTTTTGGAGCCTTCTATTATGTGTCTATGCCTTTTGGGCTCAAGAATGCCCAGGCGACTTATCAGCGCTGTGTGCAGAATTGCCTTCACAGTCAGATCGGACACAACGTTCACGCTTATGTGGATGATATTGTGATCCAATCAAGGAAGAAGGAGACCCTGCTTGAAGACTTAAGGGAAAGCATTGACAATCTCCGGATCTATAAGATGATGCTTAACCCGGCAAAGTGTGTCTTTGGTGTTCCGGCTGGCAAGCTTTTGGGATTTCTGGTTTCCAAGCGTGGCATTGAAGCTAACCCGGATAAGATCAAAGCTATCACCTCCCTAGCTGAGCCGGCTTGTGTTAATGATGTCCAACACCAGGCAGGGCGGATCGCCGCGTTGAGCTAGTTCATAAGCTGCCTTGGTGAGAAAGCTATCCCTCTATATTAGATGATGAAAAAGACAGACAATTTTGTCTGGAGTATGGCAGCGGGTGAAGCGTTTGAGGCGCTCAAGAAGCAGCTCACTGAGCCACCGGTATTAGCTCCTTCGGCTGTGAAAGAGCCTTTGCTCCTGTATGTGGCGGCTAACAGCCGGGCTGTCAGTGCTGCAATTGTGGTCGAGCGCAAGGAAGCTGGGAAGGAATATCCGGTTCAGAGGCTGGTTTATTATATCACTGAGGTCCTGACAAAGTCTAAATAGAGATATCCACACTGGCAGAAGCTAGTGTATGGGGTATTCATGGCCAACCGCAAGTTAAAGCATTACTTCTTAGGGCACCAGATCACTGTGATCAGCTCTGCTCCGTTGGGGGACATAATTCAAAATAGAGAAGCCACTGGTAGGATTGCTAAGTGGGCGTTGGAGCTGGGACCTCTCAATCTAAAATACGTACCTCGTACGGCTGTCAAGTCTCAAGCCCTCGTGGATTTCATAAACGACTAGACAGAGTGTCAAGCGCCCGAAGAAAAGCCGGATAACACGTACTGGACTATACACTTTGATGGATCGAAGCAGCTGGAAGGATCAGTGGCAGGAGTTGTTTTAACATCTCCCAAAGGTGATAAGTTTTGTTATGTGCTCTGGATGATGTTTCCTTGCACCAATAATGTGGCTGAATATGAAGCCCTGCTTCATGGCCTTAGATTAGCTAAGGAGATGAATTTAAGCCGGGTAAGGTGTTTTGGCGACTCAGATCTTGTGGCTCAGCAAGTTTCAGGCACTTGGGACTCCAAGGACCCGCAGATGGCAGCTTATCGTCAGGCGGTGGATGTTATTGCTGGTCACTTCAAAGGTTATTAGGTGGATCACATTGATCATTGCAGGAATGAGGCGGCTGATGCCTTGTCAAGATTAGGCTCTCAACGAAAGCCGGTGCCGCCCAATATCTTTTTGGACGTCTTACATCACCCGACTGTCAAGTTACCCTTAGAGGAAGATTTGGATGTTCCTGACCTAAAGGGGCAATTGGTGGCGGCTTTACATGCTATTCCGGATTGGAATGTACCTTACTTGGCATATTTGATTCGGGCCGAGTTACCTGATGATGAAAATCTGGCTAGATAGATCACCCAGCGATCTAAGTCCATGGCAATAGTTAATGGTGAGTTGCACAAGTGCAACATTACCGGGGTGTTTCAACGTTGTGTCTCACCAGAGGAGGGTAAGGAAATCTTGAATTAAATTCATGCTGGAGACTGCGGACACCATGCCAGCTCAAAATCTCTAGTGGCCAAGGCTTTTCGGCACGGTTTCTTCTGGTTGACGGCTCACAAGGATGCAGAGGATCTGGTCCGCAAGTGTGACGGCTATCAAAAATTCGGTCGGCATGCTCATGTTCCGGCTCAAGAGTTGCGCATGATACTGCAGTCTGGGGGCTTGATATGGTTGGGCCTTTCAAGATTTCCAAGGATAAGAAAACACACCTCTTGGTGGCGGTTGATAAGTTCACCAAGTGGGTAGAGGATGAGCCGGTCAGTAAGTATGACGCGGCTACGGCGGTTCAGTTTATTAAAAAGCTGAAATACCGTTTTGGTTACCCTCACAACATCATCATGGACAATGGCACAAATTTGTCCAAGGGGGCTATGAAAAAATTCTGTGACCTGGAGCACATCCGGCTTGATGTTTCGGCGGTTGCTCATCCACAGTCCAACGGTCAGGTAGAGCGGGCTAATCAAGAATTTTTGCGAGGTATCAAGCCATGGCTTATGGTTCCTTTACAGCAAACGTCGGGTTGTTGGGTGGAAGAGTTGTCGTCCGTCTTATGGAGCATCAGAACTACCCCCAACAGATCCACGGGTTATATGCCTTTCTTCATGGTTTACAGTGCAGAGGCCGTGTTACCAAGTGACATCCAACATGACTCACCACGAGTGGCGGCCTACATTGAGACGGATAATGAGACGGCACGTCAAGACGCCTTGGATGCTTTGGAGGCGGAACGAGAGCTGGCGGCTGCCTGTTCGGCGATCTATCAACAAGACCTGCGTCGCTATCATAGCCATAGAGTCAAGACCCGGACGTTTCAAGAAGGCGATTTGGTGTTGTGACTGATTCAAGATCAAACAAATATGCATAAGTTATCTCCTCGATGGGAAGGACCTTTTGTGGTCAGCAGGAATCTCAACAACGGGTCGTATTAGCTCATTGACATCCGGGACGATTTAGATACCTCGGGGCAGGAGACCCGCCGGCCGTGGAACATAGCGCATATGTGGCCTTATTATACCTGAGTTGTTGAGACTCGACATTGTACACTATCATTGTACATATCATATATATATATATATGAATAAAGTAGCATCCCTGCAAACCGGGGACTCTGCCATTTCACATATCTTCATCCATGCAAGAAAGATCCACAACTTTCGTTGTCGAAGGGGGCTTCCCACCTATGGGTGTAGCTTATCTAACCCTAACAGCCGGCTCTTATGCCAAGAAAGTTGACAAGTCAACTTTGGTTGTCGAAGGGGGCTTCCCACCTCCGGGTGTAGCTAATCTAACCCTAACAACCGGCTTCCAAGCCAAAAATGTTGACAAGTCAACATAGCTGTCGAAGGGGGCTTCCCATGTACGGGTGTAGCTTATCTAACCCTAACAGCCGGCTCTTATGCCAAAAAATTTGACAAGTCAACTTTGTTTGTCGAAGGGGGCTTCCGACCTCTGGGTGTAGCTTATCTAACCCTAACAACCGGCTTTCAAGCCAAAAATGTTGACAAGTCAACATATCTGTCGAAGGGGGCTTCCCACCTATGGGTGTAGCTTATCTAACCCTAACAGCCGGCTCTCATGCCAAGAAAGTTGACAAGTCAACTTTGGTTGTCGAAGGGGGATTGCACCTCCGAGTGTAGCTTATCTAACCCTAGCAACTGGCTTTCAAGCCAAAAAAGTTGACAAGTCAACATAGCTGTCGAAGGGGGCTTCCCACCTACGGGTGTAGCTTATCTAACCCTAACAGCCGGCTCTCATGCCAAAAAAGTTGACAAGTCAACTTTGCTTGTCGAAGGGGGCTTCCCAACTTCGGGTGTAGCTTATCTAACCCTAACAACCGTCTTTCAAGCCAAAAATGTTGACAAGTCAACATTGCCGTCTAGGGGGCTTCCCACCTACGGATGTAGCTTATCAAACCCTATCGGCCGACTCTTAAGCCAAGCAGTTGACTCCGTCAACACGTTAGGAAGAAACAGCATCTTCGGGTTATGCTTTTAAGCCGCCCTCCCAAAGTTATAAATATGCATCTATTCTTGCAGACTGCCATGAGCCGGTAAAGCATACAATGAGAAGCACAAGGAAGATGGCATATATATGTTAAGCCGGAATTTTCATATGTGCACGACAGCACAATTCAAGAAAAGGCAAAAGTTAATACTAGTCTATTACATATGCTCTCTCTGGAGCCCAAAAATATCTTAAAGTTTTTTACACCGCTCATGGTGGGTCACAAAGAGCCAGCTATCAATAGGCGTTCATAGCGTGATCAGCTGGCTGGCGGGTCACCCTGCTATGGGTCGTCGGCTGCCTTGATCTGAAGATGTTCCAAGTCCCAGTTGTAGTCGGTTAAAGCTGCAAAGGTTCCTTCTTCAAAGAAGGGGGACGGGTCAAGTTCAAAGACAAAAAGATTCTAACTGCGGACAAGTGTCAGATCCCTGGATTCAAATTGGGGGCCGTGAATTCTTTTCTGGTCGGCGCTGTAAGACGCCTGGTATGTCTCCAGGTTGACTTCTTCTGCTAAAACGGAGGCAAGGACTTTGGAAGCCTTTACACACCATGTATAGTCAACTTCTGTAAACTCGGAGCCATCATCCTTTTTGGAAGGGAATCCATCCATCATATCAGCCGGAGTGAGCTCTGGAGCAAAAGCCAATGTCCGGCTTATGGCTGCGATCGCCGCCTAGCGGGCGTCTGATCTCTTCAATTCCACAATCTGTTTCGGAAGCGTTGACAGAAGCTCTAGGACCCCTTTGATAGTTGAAGGGGTATTATCCTTGTACAAGACAGCTTTGATTGTGCACACAGCGCCGCAGTACAGTTGCTCTGTCAGAGTATACAAGGCCTTCAGGGGCAGCAAGCTGTCGAAGGCAAGTTGGCGGCTCCTAGGACCTCCATAAGATGGAAGCCTCGTCATAAGTCGCTAGCACAGGTACAAATACACAAATTGAGTTAAGTTATCAAATACTTACCAAGATGGCGACTGTCATCTTTGTGATGTGGCGCTTCAAGGACTGCAGCTCATCAGTGTCATCCGCCCGTTTAGTCAAGGCGGCTTGTTCAGTCTTAGAGGATTCCTTGAAGGTTGCAGAGTCGGCCTTGATTTTGGTCAATTCTTCAGCAAGGAGCCAGCATTTCTCATCGGCTTCACTCCGGGCGGCTTGCTGCGTGGCTACATTTTCTTTTAAGCCGGTCACTTCTGACCCGGCTTCGTTTAAAGCTTCCTACGACATATCAAAGCATGAAATGAGCCGACATGAGGAGAAGTATAAAAAAACTTAGCAAGTCTCAAACAGATTGCAAGCAATATGTATGACACTTGGGGGCTAATGTCTATTTGATCTCCTAGATCAACGACAGTTCCGAATCATCTTTATTCAGTTAACCCGGAACTTGGGGGCTACATACTGGTTTTTCAGGAGGTTCAGCATGAAAGTCCCGACTCAACTTCGACAAGATTGAGCCGGCCCTTGGGGGCTACAATTGGCTATGTTACCCATTCTCCATAAAGTCCCGACTCAACTTTGGAAAAGATTGAGCCAACCCTTGGGGGCTACAATTGGCTCTATTATCTATCTTCTGTGAAGCTCCGGTTCAAGGGTATCAATTTTTGAGCCAGCCTGTGGGGGATAACAACAATGGTTTGAGATCAACTCTAAGTAAGTTGAGGCCTACATGCTAAATGTTTCTACTTCTACCAAGATTGAAGAGCAGGATCATTATCAACCAATATTAACCCGACTCTTGGGGGCTGCATAAGGGTATAAGGAGGAAAAAGAATACCTCATATTTTCTCTTCATTAAGTTAACAAGCTTGAGCTCCAGATCCCGTCTTGTAGACAGCCGGTTCATATAGCCAGAATGAAGTTCATCAACTGTCATTTTCTCGAGGGCGGGGAGCTCAAACTCCAACTTACTGGAAGCTTCAGCCATCTCACTATGCTTTGTCAGCACGTCAGGTGGAGGAGAGTGGAAGCCGGTGCCGATAATCAGGATGTCTGGAGTAGTGGTGTCGTAAGCAGCCTTGGCAGGGCTCAACAGCTTGGAATGGTCCCTCTGCGGACTCTCTAGAATAATAACGTCAGCTGCCAGCTCTGTAGAAGCCGCTGGGGGGTTTGCATTCGGCATAGGCGCGTCCGGCTTGGCAAGCTCCAGTTCTTGAGCAGTAGGGCTAGGGGAGGACTTGTTGGTCTTCCTTCGCTTGGCTTGAGCCCTGGAAAAGCATAAACGTTAGATCCCAAGGTTTATAGCCCCCAAAGTGCCGGACGTAAGGCTTGAAGAAACACGTACAACGGATTAATCTTGGGAGGCGGCAAAGCAGTGGCCGTAGAGTCGCTAGACGAAGGCGATGATCCCTGAAAAGGCAGTTCAGATAATATAAGGCAGTGTTGGAATTACATAGGAAGAGCTAGTAAGATCAAGCAAAGAAGAGATACATACTTCCGTGGGGTGCTTCTTCTGAGCCGGGGAGTTAGTTAACCAGGACATGAGATCGGTAGAGTCGGCGCTCCAGGTCTGGCGTCAATCGGCTTGTTGTTGTTTTTTCAAAAGTAATAGGGGATCCAAGTAAGCAAGAGGACGAGAAAGGGGAACTTTTCGAACGACCCACCGTATCTTCTAGGGTACAAAATATTCTGAGTCGGACGAAACATAAGTTACCTTAGGGGCGTTGGCGTGGCTCGTCTGTACCTTCTCCTATGAATGGCTATTATTAGTAGGGTGAATAATGAGGTGGCAAAAAGTAATCAAATTATACCTCTGAGCCAGATGATTCTGGTGGTTCAAACCATTCTTCTTGAGGAGTGGTCTTCTTCATCCTCTTGCCTGGGGCCTTCTTCTTGGTTTTCTTCAGAGGAGGAACATACTTCTTCTTCCAGAAGTCATAGTTAGCCTAAAAAGATAAGCCGACCAGTAGTGAGGAATTGCCAAGACAAAGTTAAACAAAGAGAAGAGACTAGGAAGAGTCGCCTTACGTTTGGGGCTGGGTTAATGACACAAAAAGGCGCCAGCCCAATGGCGCTGCAAGCTCCTGAAGTCTCATGGACAAGACTCCGGATGACAGTTGTAATATCATCTTCGGTTGACGTCATCCGGCTGAAGCAAAGGGAGTCATCGTATTGTCCCGGATATTCGCACATAAGGCGATTTCTCTAGATCAAGGGCATAATCCTCCAAGAGATCCAGCAGCGGATCAAATCCAATCCCGTCAGTCCGTTGGCCATGAGGGCTTTAATCTTGGTGTGAGCCAGCTTGTGCTTCGCCCTTTCAGCAGGTGATAGCTGGCCAGGAAGTTCAGAGGTCGTCTTGAGCCAGGATGGGTGGTAACCCGACAACGGATGCTCACCCTCTGGGGAGGTATCTTTACAATAAAACCAAGTCTTATTCCAATCTTTGGGATGACTCGGCATCTGAACAGCCGGAAAAGTTATATCCCGGCACCTCTGAATGGAAATCCCACCGAGTTCTAAGCTTGGGCTGGCCTTCACTTCCGTCTGGTGATTCGTGTAAAAGAACTCCCGGAAGAGACCAACAGACGGCTCAGTTTGCAGATAGACCTCGCTAAGCACTTGGAAGTTACATATGTTTGAGACAGAATTGGGGGCAAGGTCTTGAGGGTGCAGCTTGTAAAAATGAAGGACATCCCGGAAGAATTTTGAGCCGAGGGTACGAACCCACCTTCGATGTGATCTGAAAAGACAACCACTTCGCCCTCTTGAGGAACGGGCTTCAGTTCATTACCCAGAAACCCGCCAATGGATGACCTCTTTGGCGGGAAGGGTGCCCGCGTGTACAAAGTCCATCAGAAACTCTTCCGTGATGCAAGAGCCGGCCCAATTGCATGAGTTGGATGCACGAGACATGGTGGCGGTTCAAAAAACTACGCAAGGTAACAATGTGCGGCGAGTAAGGGAACGACAAACATCTACGGGCGGTTAAAAGTTTAAGATCTAAAGATTAAGCCGCCAGGATCCGGTTGATGAGAGACGGAACTGCTTGGCGGGTCAAGTTTATGAGAAGACAAAGCAGAATTTGGCTAAGTATATAAAACAGGTTTCACAAAGTGTCTCTGAGATTATGGATCTAGAAAACAGAGGGAAATATTTTTATTTCAAACCTAGAGATGAACAAAAACGACGAAAGTTCAAAAACAGCAGGCGGAGCCATCATAGATCTGCGCCATGTTACTATCAATTTCATACGAAGCACCGCATTGGGGACATGATATTACAGGGGTCGGATGGACTAACCATGGCCGGCATTGAAAGAGGCTCGTGTTCTAAGAGGCGGGAGGAGCTCCATGAAACCCTACCGAAATGGCTACGGATTTAGGGGAAGAAGAACTCACCGGAGACGGCGCGGCGGACGCAGGCAAAACTCTGGAACGAACAGGTCGATGCAATGGCCTCGACAATGACGGCGCGGAGGCAGCACCGGAGTGAAGTGTGCTAGAGCGGTGGCGCTGGAAGGAGGAAGACGGAGAGCGAGCGGGAAGGAAGGAAAGAGACACCCCTCACGGTCCTATTTAATAGGAAAAGGTGGAAACGGGCGCGAAAATCCAAGCGTCGGATGTCATTTGACCGGGGCAGACGCCTCGATTCCTGGACTATCCATTTAATAAGGGAAGATTCATTGCGTGCGTCAGAGGATCTTTTTGACAGATTTGACATGACGTCACGACGGGTCATTATTTTCAAGGCAACTTGCCGAGGATTAACAAGGAGGCTGAAGTGAGCAAGCTCAAATCAACCTGGGGCCTAATGTTGGGGATATAACCCCATGGTGAGACCCACCCCAAGGGCTCCGGGTCACACCAGGAGGCTCATACACCAGCCCAAGAGTGGGTTGTGAAGACTTAAGCCCAAGTTGTTTGGCCGCTTGACAAGATGGGCCGGAACATGGCTCGGACGGAGAAGACCCGGGCGAGTAAGCCGCCTGGAGACATCTTGATCAGGATGGCAAGATAAGGTAGATATAGACTCAGACATGTATTGAGAGTCGGCTACGACTTGTATGACCCGTGGTCTTGACCTCGTATATAAAGGCGAGATCCGGGGCGGCTTAGAGATCAGACAATCGAGAACTAGGTCAAGCAATAGCTCCCTTGTAATCGATACATCAAGCAATACAAACACAAGCAGGACGTAGGCTGTTACCTCGACTGGAGGGGCCGAACCTGGGTAAAGTCGTGTCCTTCGTCCCAACCAACCCCTTTGTGTCCATCACCTTAGCAATGGCCTTGAATCCATGTCCGTTCACCTAGACATCTGGCGTGATAAAACCACGACACATAGGGTCGTCTTTAATTATTGTATGACCTGCGTGTTAATCATTAAGCTCTATGTAATGCTTTACTTTATTGCTAAATGGTAGCAATAGTAGTAGAAGCATGGTGGGCACGACAACTTTGATGGTAACACGTTGATGGATATCATGGTGTCATGCTGGTGACGATGGAGATCATGCCGGTGCTTTCACGATGGAGATCAAACGCACAAGTTCATGGCCATATCTTGTCACTTATGTATTGCATGTGATGTTAATCCTTTTACGCACCTTGTTTTGCTTAGGACGACGGTAGCATTATAAGGTGATCCCTTACTTAAATTTCAAGATGAACTGTGTTCTCCCCGAGTGTGCACCGTTGTGAAAGTTCGTCGTGTCGAGACACCATGTGATGATCGGGTGTGATAGACTCTAAGTTCGCATACAGTGGGTGTAAGCCAGTGTTGCACATGCAGAACACTCGGGTTAAACTTGACGAGCCTAGCATATACTGACATGTCCTCTAAACACAAGAGACCAAAAGGCCGAGCATGAGTCATATAGTAGATATGATCAACATGATGATGTTCACCATTGAAACCACCTTAACTCACGTGACGATCGGACTTCAGTTCGTGAATATGTATCATGTGTCACTCAGATGACCCGAGGGATTTCAATTTGAGTGGGAGCTTTAGTAATTTTATTAACTAAACACATTATCTTGAACAATAGTCTAAGTAACCTTTGCATATTTGAGGGATCACTAGAAGAGTGTCTAGAGGGGGGGGGGGGTGAATAGACTACTAGTAGGAATTTAAAACCTAACCTTTTCCCAAGTTAATTTGATGGCAGATTTTAATAGTTTTTAGCAAAGCTAGCTAGTCTAACAGCCCTACACATGCATGTCTACAAATATGGCAGCGGAAAGTAAAGACATTGCATATGAAGTAAAAGAGTTAAGATAGGTAGATCAAACGCAGTTGGGGACGCAAGGATTTTTCCCGTGGTTCCGATAGGTGGCGCTATCATACATCCATATTTATTTAGTCTTCAACCCACGGAGGGTAAAGGTCACGAGAGTTCACGGAGGGCTCCACCAAAAAGGGTCCACGAAGTAGCAACCTTGACTATTTCATACGGCTTCCGTCCACGAAGGACTAGCCTCATTATGGGTAGATCTTCACGAAGTAGGCGATCTCCTTTCCCTTACAAACTTCTTGGTTCACTCCACAACACGAATTAGGAGGCTCCCAAGCGACACCTAACCAATCTAGGAGGCACCACCCTCCAAAAGGTAATAGGCTCGATAATGACGATGAACTCCTTGCTCTTGTGCTTCAAGATGATAGACTCCTCAGCACCCAATCACTCTCTCACAGATTTGGCATGGTGGAAGAGATGGGATTGGTGGAAAGCTACTTGGGAGGCTAGAAATCAAGATCCATATGATTGGAGTGGAAGATCTTGACCTCAACACAAGGGTAGGTGGTTCTCTCTCAGAAAACTGAGTAGGATAGGTATGGAATAGTTCTGAGTACGTCGCTTTTGAGTAGGTGGTGGTGAAGGGGTATATATAGGCATCCCCAAAAATCCAATCGTTACACACAAAATGACCAACTCGGTGACACCGATGTGTTAATCTCGGTGGTACCGAAGTGACCAAAAGGTGGCAACTTTTGAATCTCGGTGAGACCGATATAGGAAACTCGGTTGCACCGATAAGGTGACCAACGGTCAGATTTCCAATCTCAGTGACGCCGATCCAACATTCTCGATGGGACCAAAAATGTGAATTTGCGTAACAGAAAGTTGGAAACCTAAACTCGGTGGCACCGGCATAGAATCGGTTGCACCGAAGTGGCTAGGGTTTGGCTTGAGTCTGTCTAGGTTCTGGAATCGGTGGCACCAAAGTGGGAAAGTTGGTTGCACCGATTTTGAGTGTTGGTTATAGAACATACTTTGGTGGGAGAGTTTGTGGATGTTTTTGGCGACTATCACTTGTGCACATTTGAGCATATTGTTCACCAACAAAACCTTACCCCCTTTTAATAGTATTGGCTTTCCTATGACTCAAAGTGATTTCTCACAAATATAAAATGTAGAGTCCTCTTGCTTGAAGCTTGACCAACCTATTTTCCTTGCATCTTGGGGTTTATCCACAATCTCCTTTTGCCAATCCTCTTTGTAGAATATATCTGAAATACACTAGGTGAAAATATCAGTCCAAGAGACAATGTATGTTGTCATGAATTATCAAAACCACCAAGGGAGCATGTTGTGCTTTCAATCTCCCCCTTTTTGGTAATTGATGACAACATACAATCAAAGCTTCAAATAAATATATGCATGGTTATACTAAAGACTTTGAGAGACACATGACTTAGACTTGCTCCCCCTAAATGTGTGCAACCCTTTAAAGGATAGTTGCTTTTGAGTGTAGAAGGGATATAACAAGTCATGTGTATCTTGGTTATATGCATCAAATATATATGAATGAGATGTATCTTTGTTCAAGACATCACTCTTGCAAACAATATGTGTAGGGAGCAAGAGATCATCTTGACCAAGGATATGACGCATATACTTACCTTGAGTCCTTGAGCATCCTGGTAATAGAAACATACTTGAGAAAACAATGTTAGGAAACACACGAGTATTCTACCAAGCAGCAAGGCAATAGAACTCAAAATTTCCAAAATTACTGAGTATTCATATGTCTCCAAGATCATTGAGAATTTTCTCACCATACATATGAAAATGGATTATCCTCTCCCCCTGAATCTTAGCATGTAGATATTAGGATTGGATAAGGTGAGAAAGGTCAAAAATTTTCTTCTCTCTACTTTGATATTCTCCCCCTGTTTATAAAGATATGAGTATTGATGTCTGCTCTCGCCCTTGATCATATCTCCCCCTTTGCATAAGCATGTATCTCCCCTTTAGAATGAAGCTTTGGTCTTCTCCCGAAATGGTTGAAGCTTTGATCTTCTCCCCCTTTGGCATAAATTTCCAAAAAGGTTGAAAACAGGAATAGATACATGGATCATTGACTGAGAAGGGATCCTTGAGAACAAGGGTCATCAAAATGTAGAATTCATAGTAATGAAAACTGAGAGAATCATGGAAAATGATTCGTTCTTCTCCTTCTTTCTTCATTGAAGAAAGAGATCCTTGAAGAAGGAAATTCTCTTGGCAAGATTACTTGTAGATCTTCTACCCCTAAGTTTTTTTTCTTTTTTTAATATTAAGGGATCATCGAAGTAACACAAGTATTACAAGAGAGATCACTAACAAAACACATAATTGCAAAAACGAATTCAAAAGAGACATAATGAAAATCGGTGACGCCGAGATAGATAGATCGGTCATACCAAGATGTTGTAGTGCAGCTTGTCTGCAATTTCAGTAGATCCGAGATATCTGAGTCGGGGGCTCCAAAAGAGAAACCAAGTTTCTGTTTTACAAAATCTAGAGAAAGATTTTCAAAGAAATATGAAGCTTTTACAAGGGACATTACCTAGATAAGATTGGAGTAGTTATGAGAAATCATGCAATTAAGAGGAAACCACCCCAGATTCTTAACTAGATGATGGGCGGGGACTAGGTCACCTATATTAGAGTATATCGACTTAGGAGCCAAGCAAGAATACTTGATCACAGGTCATACTCTACGTTAAGCTCAAAATGGGGTCACTTGAGGTGATTTAGCTCATTTCTTGGAGTAAAGCCTTTTCAAGGACATGAGTACATACCTTTTAGTGACGTTGATGACGTAGCTTGTAGATGAACTTGTTGAGGATGCTTGAGGTTGATGAAGATCATCTTGAGTTTTGAGCAATCCTTCTTGTTCTAGTATACTGGTTACCTACAAAGATTAGTCATGCAAGGAAGAACAATAGATATATCCAATTGACATGATACCAATTGAGAGTGTGCAATTTGATCAAGTATATGTCAAGGATATGGTTGAGTGGCCTTCTTCCTTCCATCATCAAGATGGGTTGTGGATACTTGGTAATGACAAGATTCCTTATGATTCGAGTTGATGGCAATCTTGTGGAATGAAGTTTTTCAAGTACCTACAAGAGATTAGATGCAATACAAGGGAGCATAGAATTCCATGGCATAAGATGAGGTGTTAAGACACATGGAAATATCAAGAAAGCTCATGCCCTTGCATGCAACCGAGTTTGTCTAGCTCAAGTTTGAAGCATCGATGATGTTCAACTCACTCCTCAAGTGACAAAATGTCTTCTCATCAAGTGGCTTAGTAAAGATATCGGCCAATTGCTTGTTAGTGCAAACATGCTTAAGATTAATATCTCCTTTTGCAACATGGTCACGAATGAAATGATGTCGAACTTGAATATGCTTAGTTCGAAAATCTTGCACAGGATTATGACCAATTTTAATAGCACTTTCATTGTCACAAAGTAATGGAACATTTTTAACATGAATTCCCTAATCCGTAAGTGTTTGTGTCATCCAAAGTAATTGCGCACAACAAGATCCAGTAGCAATATACTCAGCTTCGGCAGTCGATAGTGATACCGAGTTTTGTTTCTTAGAGGACCAAGATACAACAGATCTGCCCAAAAATTGACAAGTACCCG
The DNA here is from genome assembly GCA_022496015.1 of Hordeum marinum. Lineage (NCBI taxonomy): Eukaryota > Viridiplantae > Streptophyta > Magnoliopsida > Poales > Poaceae > Hordeum > Hordeum marinum. The sequence continues at coordinate 208,630,824 of CM039672.1, read as the reverse complement.
AGGTGGATTTTCTGTCAACCTTGTCACGGGCATAGTCCGAATCAGAATATCCAACAAGGTCAAAGGAAGATCCCTTGGGATACCAAATGCCAAAATTTGACATTTGTATCAAGTATCTCACAATGCGTTTAACAGTTGAAAGATGACATTCTTTTGGTGCAGCTTGATATCTAGCACACATGCAAACACTTGGCATAATGTCGGGACGAGATGCACATAGATATAAAAGTGAACCAATCATAGATCGATAAACTTTCTGATCAACCAGCTCATCCTCTCTGGTAAGATCAGCATGCCCACTAGTGGGCATAGGGTTTTTCATACCTTTGCATTCCTGCATGTTGAATTTTTTGATCAAGTCCTTGGTTTACTTAGTTTGAGAAATGAAAGTTCTTTCTTTTGATTGTTTGATTTTCAACCCAAGAAAGAATTTCAGATCACACATCATAGACATCTCATACTTCTCAGACATCAACCTTCCAAACCTTTCCCAAAATTGAGGGTTAGTGGAACCAAACATAATATCATCCACATAAATTTGGCACACAAATAGTTCACCATTAACTCTCTTAGTGAATAAGGTTGCATCAATTTTACCAATTTCAAAACCTTTTTCGATAAGAAACTTCGTTAAACATTTGTGCCAAGCACGAGGGGCTTTCTTAAGATCATAAAGAGCTTTACGAAGCTTGTAAACATGATTAGGTCTCTTAGGATTAACAAAGCCGGGTGGTTGCTTAACATAAACCTCTTCTTCAATCTGACCATTTAAAAATGCACTTTTAATATCCATTTGATAAAGCGTGATATCAAGGTGATTGGCATAAGCAAGAAGAATGTGAATAGCTTCAAGTCTAGCGACAGGGGCGTAGGTCTCACCGTAGTCCATACCTTCGACTTGCGTATATCCTTGAGCTACGAGGCGAGCCTTGTTGCGCACGACTTGACCATCTTCGTCTTGCTTGTTTCGAAAACCCATTTGGTTCCGATGGTGTTGTGTTCATCCTCGGGCTTCTCCACGAGTGTCCACACTTAGTTTCTTTCGAAGTTGTGAAGCTCTTCATGCATAGCATTCACCCAATCCGTGTCTGCAAGAGCTTGTTCTACCTTCAAAGGCTCAATGCTAGAAATGAAAGAATAATGCTCAAAGAAGTTTGCTAGACGAGTTTTAGAGCGAGTGATTATCCCTGTTTGTATATCACCAAAGATATGATTTAGGGGATGGTTCTTGGTCACTTGTGCTCGAACTCGGGTCAGCTTCCGATTGTTGGTTGGTGAAGCTTCTTCTTCATCATCATCTCCTTCATCTTTGTTGTTTTTGAAGGTGTCATTCCCTTGAGGTGGTGGTGAAGGAGATTGTGGTGGATCTTCATGATGCACTTCCTCCTCTTCATCATCTTGCCGTGTACCGCTTGCGGATGCCTCCATGTCATGTTGTGGTTCACCTTGTTGTGAGGTAGGGGCTTCGACTTGAGTTGATGAAGTACTTTCCTTCACCTCCATGGGACGGATCTTGCCGATGGGTAAATCTAGGATAGCTTCCGAAGGGTTCTTATCACCTACATGATTTGGCAATTGTTCGACTTGCGAACCATTAGATTCATCGAACTTCACATCTAGCGTCTCTTCAACTTTTCGTGTGAAGTTTTTGTAGACACGGTAAGTGCGAGAGTTCGATCCATAACCAAGTAGGAATTCTTCATGAGATTTAGGAGCAAATTTAGTACGACGATGCTTATCAAGAATGAAGCACTTAGAGCCGAATACCCGAAAGTATCCAACTTGGGGTTTGTTACCGGTGAGTAGCTCATATGCCGTTTTACAGAGAAGCTTGTGTAAGTAAAGTCGGTTTGTGGCATGACATGTTGTTTCCACAGCTTCTGCCCAAAAGTGCTTTGGCATTTTGTATTCGTCAAGCATCGTTCTTGCCATCTCAATGAGTGTCCGGTTCTTCCTCTCAACAACTTAATTTTGTTGGGGCATGTACGTAGCCGAGAACTCTTGTGAGACACCTTCTTCGTCAAGAAAAGTATCCACACAGGTGTTCTTGAACTCAGATCCGTTATCGCTCTGAACCTTCTTGATCTTCACTTCAAACTGATTTTGCACTTTGCGAGCGAAATTCTTGAAGATCTTTTGAACCTGCGACTTATCATGAAGAAAGTATACCCACGTAAATTTGGAAAAATCATCAACTATAACTAGACCATAGGAATTTCCACCAAGACTCTTGTAAGCATTGGGACCGAAAAGATCCATGTGAAGTAACTCGAGTGGTCTCCTAGTAGTCATGATATTCTTAACAAGATGACTTCACCTACTTGCTTTCCAGCTTGACAGGCACTACAAAGTCCATCTTTGTCAACGATAACATCTTTAACACCAAGTATATGATCACCTTTGATAAGTTTGTCTAAATTACGCATACCAACATGTCCTAATCTTCTATGCCAAAGCCAACCTTTAGAAGATTTAGCAATTAAACAGGTGCGAGGTTTGGATCTTTTAGTGAAATCGACAATGTATAGATCACCTCTATAGATACCGATATAGAAAATTTTATGATTATCTTGACGAAACACTTGGCAATCTACTTTCCTGAATAGAACATTGAAACCGAAATCAGCAAGTCTAAACACGGAAAGAAGATTGTAACCAAGGAATTCAACAAGCATAACATTTTGAATAGAGCTATCATGGGATATGGCCACCTTACCAAGGCCAAGTACCTTAACCTTTAGACTTGTCTCCAAAGGTCACATACCGTCGAGGACCTTGATTAGGCGTGATTTCTGGGAACATGTCTTTATCACCAATCATATGATCCGTACATCCGCTGTCAAGAATCCACTCCTTTCCTCCGGACATGTAATCCTTAAGGTTTGCCATAAGACTCGGATTCTTCATGATCTTCTCATACTCGATGTCAAACAACTCATCTTCTTCATAATAGCCATTTTCCACATTGTCATCATCAAGTGGGAAATCCTCGTCATAAAGAACAAGAGATTCGTTAGAATAGTGATCATGACAATGTTCAAGTTTATGAGTGCGAATGGCTTCAAAGGTAATGTTGTTGATAGTGGTGACATCTCCTTTAGCACGCATAAGATCACGAAGTTCAAATAGGCATTTATCAAAGTTTGGATCACTAGGCTTCATTTTGTGAAAAGCAATGGCTTTATGAAGAATTTCATCTAGATTCCCTAAGAAAAGATTTGGATATCGTTTCTCCAAATCAGTCCATAAGGTATATGCACATGCAAAGTTCTTCATTTGAGAAAGCATGAATCTTGGTAAACCTCTAACGATAAGATTGACAGTTCTGAGGTTACCAAGCATGTTAATTTCCTCTTTGTGTGTGGGATGCAATTCATCAATAGGAGGCTCATAGGGGCACATAACATATTTGCTCAATTGAAATTGATTAAACAGCTCAGGCATCAAAAATTTCCATTGACTATAGCATTCTCCATCAAGAATGGGCGCTCTACACTCAAACTCCCTATACAAGACACATACATCTTCCTCCTCGGTGATTAAACTGAAGCAATGGAGACCAATGCTCTAATACCAATTGAGGGATCACTAGAAGAGTGTCTAGAGGGGGCGGGTGAATAAACTACTAGCAGGAATTTAAAACCTAACCTTTTCCCAAGTTAATTTTTTGGCACATTTTAACAGTTTTTAGCAAAGCTAGCTAGTCTAACAGCCCTACACATGCATGTCTACAAATATGGCAGCGAAAAGTAAAGACATTGCATATGAAGTAAAAGAGTTAAGATAGGTAGATCAAACGCAGTTGGAGATGTAAGGATTTTTCCCGTGGTTCTGATAGGTGGCGCTATCATACATCCATGTTTATGGAGTCTTCAATCCATGGAGGGTAAAAGTCACGAGAGTCCACGGAGGGCTCCACCCAAAAGGGTCCACGAAGTAGCAACCTTGACTATTCCATACGGCTTCCGTCCACGAAGGACTAGCCTCACTATGGGTAGATCTTCATGAAGTAGGCGATCTCCTTTCCCTTACAAACTTCTTGGTTCACTCACAACACGAAGTAGGAGGCTCCCAAGAGACACCTAACCAATCTAGGAGGCACCACCCTCCAAAAGGTAATAGGCTCGATAATGACGATGAACTCCTTGCTCTTGTGCTTCAAGATGATAGACTCCTTAGCACCCAATCACTCTCTCATAGAATTGGCATGGTGGAAGAGATGAGATTTGTGGAAAGCTACTTGGGGAGGCTAGAAATCAAGATCCATATGATTGGAGTGGAAGATCTTGACCTCAACACAAGGGTAGGTGGTTCTATATCAAAAAATCTGATAAGATAGGTATGGAATAGTTCTAGTGATTCACTCTTGAGTAGGTGGTGGTGAAGGGGTATATATAGGCATCCCCAAAAATCCAACCGTTACACACAAAATGACCAACTCGGTGACACCGATGTGTTAATCTCGGTGGTACCGAAGTGACCAAAAGGTGGCAACTTTTGAATCTCGGTGAGACCGATATAGGAAACTCGGTTGCACCGATAAGGTGACCAACGGTCAGATTTCCAATCTCGGTGACGCCGATCCAACATTCTCGGTGGGACCAAAAATGTGAATTTGCGTAACTTAAATTTGGCAACCTAAACTCGGTGGCACCAGCATAGAATCGGTTGCACCGAAGTGGCTAGGGTTTGGCTTGAGTCTATCTAGGTTGTGGAATCTATGGCACCAAAGTGGGAAAGTTGGTTGCATCGATTTTGAGTGTTGGCTATAGAACAGACTTTGGTGAGAGAGTTTGTGGATGTTTTGGCGACTATCACTTGTGCACGTTTGAGCATATTGTTCACCAAGAAAACCTTACCCCGTTTTAATAGTATTGGCTTTCCTATGACTCAAAGTGATTTCTCACAAATATAAAATGTAGAGTTCTCTTGCTTGAAGCTTGGCCAACCTATTTTCCTTGCATCTTGGGGTTTGTCCACAATCTCCTTTTGCGAATCCTCTGTGTAGATTGTATCTGAAATACACTAGGTGAAAATATCAGTCCAAGAGACAATGTATGTTGTCATGAATTATCAAAACCACCAAGGGAGCATGTTGTGCTTTCAATATTTATGTTGTAGATCAATGGCTCGCGTAGTAGCACCCTTGAATTTTAATGTGTTCCTAGAAAAAGCTAAGTTGAAAGATGATGGAAGTAACTTTGTGGATTGGGCCCGTAATCTGAGGATTATTCTCATGGGCTCCCAGAAGGCATATGTCCTTGATGCACCGCTAGGTAACTAACCCGCAGACATGTCATCCGAAGACGTTAAGAACATTTGGGAGGCACGTTCTGGAGATGACTCAATAGTTCAGTGTGCAATTTTGTATGGCTTAGAACCGGGACTCCAAAGACGTTTTGAATGTCATGGAGCATATGAGATGTTCTAGGAGTTGGAGTTTATCTTTAAGAAGAATGCTCGGATCGAGAGGTATGAGACCTCCGATAAGTTCTATGCTTGCAAAATGGAGGAGACCGGGTTTATCAGTGAACATATACTCAGAATGTGTGGGTATTCGACTCATGTGGCGGAGTTAGGGATACCCCTTCCACCAGAGGCGATCACCGATAGAGTTCTTCAATCATTGCCAGCAAGCTACAAGAAGTTCGTGTTGAACTACAACATGCACGGGATGAACAAGTCAGTCGCCGAGCTGTTTGCGATGCTCAAAGTCGGTTAGTCTAAAATCTAGAAAGGACATCAAGAGTTGATGGTCAATAAATCCACTAGTTTCAAGAAGAATGGCAAGGGCAAGAAGGGTAACTCCAAGAAGGGTGGAAAAGCAGTTGCTCCTCCCGTGAAGAAACCTAAGGCTGGACCCAAGCCAGAAACTGAGTGCTTTCATTACAAGGGAACTAGTCACTGGAAGCGGAACTGTCCCAAGTATCTGGCTGACAAGAAGGCGGCCCACAAACAAACAAGGTATATATGATATACATGTTATTGATGTGTACCTTACTAGCTCTTGTTGTAGTGCCTGGGTATTTGATACCGGTTCAGTTCCTCACATTTGCAACTCAAAACAGGAACTACGGAATAGACGAACGCTGGCGAAGGATGAAGCGACGATGCGCATGGGAAATGGTTCCAAGGTTGATGTGATCTCCGTCGGCACACTCTCTCTTCGATTATCATCAAGATTAGTGATGAACCTGAATAATTGTTATTTAGTGGCTACGTTAAGCATGAACATTATATCTAGATCTTGTTTATTGCGAGACGGTTACTCATTTAAATCAGAGAATAATGGTTGTTCTATTTATATGAGTGATATCTTTTATGGTCATGCACCCAATGTGAGGGGTTTATTCATATTGAATCTTGATAGTGATGATACACATGTTCATAACATTGACGCCAAAATATGTAGAGTTGATGATAGTACCACTTTCTTGTGGTACTGCCGGTTGGGTCATATTAGTGTAAAACGCATGAGGAAGCTCCATGCTGATGGAATTTTGGAGTCACTTTATTTTGAATCACTTAACAAATGTGAACCATGCCTCATGGGCAAGATGACTAAAACGCCGTTCTCTGGAGCAATGGAACGGACAAGTGACTTGTTGGAAATCATACATACTGATGTGTGTGGTGCAATGAATGTTGCAGCATGCGGTGGATATCGTTAGTTTCTCACCTTCACTGATGACTTAAGTAGATATGGGTATATTTACTTAATGAAACGCAAGTCTGAAACGTTTGAAAAGTTCAAGCAATTTTAGAGTGAAGTTGAGAATCATCGTAACAAGAAGATTAAATTCCTGCGATCTGATCGAGGAGGTGAATATCTGAGTTATGAGTTTGGCAGTCACTTAAGACAGTGTGGAATTTTTTCATAGTTGACACCGCTTGGAACACCACAACATAATGGTGTGTCCGAATGTCGTAATCGAACCTTATTAGATATGGTGCATTCTATGATGTCTCTTGCCAATTTGCCACTATCATTTTGGGGTTATGCATTAGAGACAACTGCATTCACTTTAAATAGGGCAGCATCGAAATCCGTTGAGATGATGCCATATGAACTGTGGTTTGGCAAGAGGCCAATGTTGTCGTTTCTTAAAGTTTGGTGATGTGATGCTTACGTAAAAAAGCTTCATCCTGAAAAGGTGGAATCCAAAGCAGAGAAATGCGTCTTCATAGGATACCCGAAAGATATAGTTGGGTATACGTTCTATCTCAAATCCAAAGGCAAAGTGTTTGTCGCTAAGAACGGAATATTCCTTGAGAAAGAGTTTCCCTAGAAAGAATTGAGTGGGAGGAAAATAGAGCTTGATGAGGTTATTGAACCTTTACTTCAACCAGAGAGTAGCGCAACGTAGAAAGATGTTTCTGTGGAGCCCACAACAGTTGAAGAGGAAGTTAATGATGATGATCATGAAGCTTTGGATCAAGTTACTATTGAACCTCGTAGGTCAACAAGGGCGCGTACTGCTCCTAAGTGGTACAGCAACCCTGTCTTGGAGGTCATGTTGTTGGACAACAATAAACCTATGAGCTATGGAGGAGCGTTGATGGGATCGGATTCCAAGAAATGGTTAGAGGCCATGAAATCCGAGATGGGATCCATGTATGAAAACAAAGTTTGGACTTTGGAAGTATTACCTGAAGGGCAAAAGGCAGATGCGGACGGTAATATCACTATCTATAAAGCTCAACTTGTGGCAAAGGGTTTTTCACAAGTTCAAGGAGTTGACTACGATGAGACCTTCTCACCCGTAGCGATGCTTAAGTCTGTCAGAATCATGTTAGCAATAGCTGCATATTTAGACTATGAAATTTGGCAGATGGATGTCAAAATAGCGTTCCTTAACGGTTTCCTTGAGGAAGAGTTGTATATGATGCAACTAGAAGGTTTTGTCGATCCAGAGAATGCTGACAAAGTTTGCAAGCTCTAGTGATCCATTTATGGACTGGTGCAAGCATCTCAGAGTTGGAATACGCGATTTGATGAGGTGATCAAAGAGTTTGGGTTTATACAAGTTTACGGATAAGCTTGTATTTACAAGAAAGTGAGTGGGATCCCTGTAGCGTTTCTAATATTATATGTGGATGACATATTGCTGATTGGAAACAATATAGAAATGCTGGAAACCGTGAAGGAATATTTGAACAAGAGTTTTTCAATGAAGGACCTAGGAGAAGCTGCTTTCATATTAGGCATTAAGATCTATATAGATAGATCGAGACGCTTGATATCACTTTCACAAGGCACATACCTTGATAAAGTTTTGAAGAAGTTCAAAATTGATCAGTCCAAGAAGGGGTTCTTGCCTGTGTTACAAGGTGTGAAGTTGAGTAAGACTCAATGACGAGTGACTGTAGAAGATAGAGAGAAGATGAGTGTCATCCCCTATGCTTCAGCCATAGGCTCTATCATGTATGCAATGTTGTGCACAAGACCTGATGTCAGCCTAGCCATAAGTTTGGCTGGAAGGTTTCGAAGTGATCCTAGAATGGAGCACTGGACGACGGTCAAGAATATCCTTAAGTACCTGAAAAGGACTAAGGAAATGTTTCTCGTTTATGGAGGTGATCAAGAGCTTGTCGTAAAGGGTTACGTCGATGCAAGCTTTAACACTGATCCGGATGACTCTAAGTCACAAACCGGATACGTATTTATTCTCAACGGGGGAGCAGTGAGCTGGTGCAGTTCCTAGCAAAGCGTGGTAGCCGATTCTACATGCGAAGCAGAGTACATCGCAGCCTCGGAGGAAGTGAATGAAGGTGTCTAGATGAAGCAGTTCATGACAGATCTTGGAGTAGTCCCTAGTTCACTGAACCCAATGACTCTGTTCTGTGACAACACTGGTGCCATTGCTCTGGCCAAGGAACCAAGGTTTCACAAGAGGACCAGACCCATAGAGCGACGCTTCAATTCCATCCGTGATTACATCGAGGAGAAGGACATAAATATTTACAAAGTGCACATGTATCTGAATGTTGCAGAACCGTTGACTAAACCTCTTCCAAGGGCTAAACATGATCAACACCAGAACTGCATGGGTGTTCGATTCATTACAATGTAAATCACATAGTGATGTGAACTAGATTATTTACTCTAGTGCAAGTGGGTGACTGTTGGAAATATGCCCTAGAGGCAATAAAAAAGTGTTTTTTATTATATTTCCTTGTTCATGATAATTGTTTATTATCCATGCTATAATTGTATTGATTGGAAACACATTGCATGTGTGGATATATAGACAACACTTTGTCCCTAGTGTGCCTCTAGTGGACTAGCTCGTTGATCAAAGATGGTCAAGGTTTCCTAGCAATTGACATGAGATGTCATTTGATAATGGGATCACATCATTAGGAGAATGATGGGACGGACAAGACCCAAACTATAAACGTAGCATATGATCGTGTCAGTTTATTGCTACAATTTTCTACATGTCAAGTATATGTTCCTATGACCATGAGACCATGCAACTCACGGACACCGGAGGAGTGCCTTGTGTGTATCAAATGTTGCAACGTAACTGGGTGACTATAAAGGTGCTCTAGAGGTATCTCCAAGGGTGTCTGCTGGGTTAGCATGGATCAACACTGGGATTTGTTACTCCATGTGACGGAGAGGTATCTCAGGGCCCACTCGGTAATACAACATCATAATAAGCCTTGCAAAGCCATGTGACTAAGTGTTAGCCACGGGATCTTGTATTACGGAATGAATAAAGAGACTTGCCAGTAACGAGGTTGAACTAGGTATGGAGATACCGACGATTGAATCTCGAGCAAGTAACATACTGAAGAACAAAGGGAACACCATATGGGATTAACTAAATCCTTGACATAGAGGTTCGACCGATAAAGATCTTCGTAGAATATGTAGGAACCAATATGGGCATCCAAGTCCCGCTATTGGTTATTGACCGTAGAGGTGTCTCAGCCATGTCTACATAGTTCTCGAACCCGCTGGGTCTGTTTAGTGACGTTTGGGTAGTATAGAGTTATGTATGGTGGTGACCTAAGGTTGTTTAGAGTCCTAGATGAGATCTCGGACGTCACGAGGAGCTCCGGAATAGTCCGGAGGTAAAGATTGATATATAGGAAAGTGGTGCTTGAACTCTGGAAAAGTTTCGGGCACTTGTGGCAGTGTATCGGGAGTGACAAATGGGTTCCGGGGACCACCAAGTGTGGCCCACATACCCCAAGGGGATACGTGGGCCTTAGAGGTGGTGCACCAGCCCCTGGTGGGTTGGGTCAGCCGTCCCAAGAGGCCCTATGCGCATGGAGAAGGAGATAGAGTAGGGGCCAAGTTTGGGAAGGAGTCCCACTTAGAATCCACCTCCCTTGTGGGAGGTGGACTCTTCCCCTAGGCTTTAGCCAAACCTCTCCTTGGAGGAGAGGCTAGGGCTGCCTCCTCTCCCCTCCCTCCTATATATACTAGAGGATTTTGAGGGCAGCCCCAACCCTAATTCTGCCAAGTGCTGCCCTCTTCTTCCTCTAGATCGTTTTCTCCTCTAGATGGGTTTTCAGCAGTGCTTAGGGGAAGCCCTGTTGAAATTGCTCCACCACCATCACCGCAACGCCGTCGCGCTCCCGGAGAACTCGTCTACCTCCTCTCCCTCTTGCTGGATAAAGAAGTCAGATATCTTCACCGAGTTGCACGTGTGCTGAACGCGGAGGTGCCGTCCGTTCGGTACTTGATTAGGAGTTCGTGGGACGGCTTGCAATTTGGATCGCGAAGACATACCACTACATCAACCGCGTTCTTTAACGCTTCCTCTTAGTGATCTACAAGGGTACATAGATCGAATCTATCCTCTCACAGATGCTCATCTCCTAGATTAATCTTGGTGAAGCGTAGGAAAGTTTTTGTTTCCCATGCAACGTTCCCCAACACGGAGATACCATAAGGCTTCTGTAACTCGGTAATTGTACTCATCCCAAAATTTAACAACCCCGACTCATTGTCTAATTTCCGGTCAATTAGTCTATGCAATGTGATTTATAAAATAGCCTCAAAGGTCATTGCTAATCAACTTAAGATTTTCTTGACGCAAATTATTTCAGAACAACAAAGTGCCTTCATGCCAGGTAGACTAATAACAGATAATTTCTTGGTGGCTACGAATGTTTTCACACAATTCGAAGACAAATGGCCAAAATTCCTTTCTTTGTGCTAAAAATTAACATGACAAAGGCCTATGATAAGGTAGAGTGGAGCTACCTGAAGGGCATTTTAATAAAACTGGGCTTTCATACCAGTTGGGTGGAGATGGTCATGAGATGTGTTACTTCTGTCAAATATACAGTTAAAGTAAATGTTGAATTAACTGCACCTTTTTCCCCGACAAGGGGCATAAGACTGGGCGACCCGATTAGTCCATATTTATTTCTCTTGTGCGCTGAAGGTCTTTCTTGTATTTTGCAGAAAAAAGAACAGGCCAGTGATTTGAAGGGCATTCACAATGGCCAAAGTGGCCCCGCCATCTCCCATCTCTTATTCGCTGATGACAGTGTTTTCTTCACAAGGAGATATGACAAAAGCATCAATGCTATTAATTCTGCTTTGCAAGATTATTTTGAGGGCTTAGGCCAGAAGGTAAATCTTCAAAAATCTTCTATATATGTTGGCACGAGATGTGAGGATCATGTCAAACGAATGTTAATGAGGAAACTAGGGTTGCACAATGAGACACTCCAGAGAACGTATCTTGGCATGCCGACTTGGGTGGGACGGTCTCCAACTGGCAATTTCAACTTCCTCATTGGCCGGCTTTGGGAACACCTCAATGGGTGGAGTGATCGACCTCTGTCAAGGGCTGGGAAAGAGGTTCTACTGAAGTCAGTGGCTCAAGCCACCCCAACATATGTCATGAGTTGTTTTCAAATCCCTGTATCCATTTGTGAAAAAAATGAGGAAATCAGTTTCGAATTTCTGGTGGGGTGCTGAAGATGGGAAAACCAAGTTGCACTAGAGATCATGGAGATGGTTATCATCACCAAAGTATCTTAGTGGACACAATTTTCGAGAAATTGCCATTTTCAACCTGGCTATGTTTGGGAAACAACGCTAGCGACACTAACTGAGCCAACTTCACTTTGTGCCAGAGTATTAAAGGTTCGCTACCACCCCAATGGAGATTTCTGGACTGCCCAGTGCCCAAGATCTTCCTCATATACTTGGCACAATATTATGCATGGGAAGGATTTATTACAAAAATCCATTCTATGGAGAATAGGAGATGGCAAGTACATAAATGTGTGGAGGGACCATTGGGTACCTGATGTATCACCCGACACTATCGGCAAGCCTTCTTCTCGAAGAAATGAATTTTTAGTCAACTCTGTCATGAAGGAGAATGAGCGGCAGTGAGACGAAAATGCAATTAGAAGATCTTTTCTAGAGGATATAGCTGATAAAATCTTAAGCATTCCTCTAAGTTTGGATGGGGCATGACTTTCCCTCTTGGCCTCTATCAAAGAGCAACTCGTACACAGTCAAGTCAGCCTACAATCTAGGCAAAATGCACTCCTTTTGGGTTGTACGCAGCTTGTCGGGTAAGGGTTCATCATCAAATCAGAAAGCTTTGGAGAAATCATGGATGAAATTGTTGACAATTCAATGCCCTAATAGGATGAAGGTGGTGCTTTGGAGGATGGCCCATGATTGTCTTCCCACCGGCTCCCAACTCCAAGTGAGATATATTCCCACGAGGTATGACTATCACCATTGTAATCGGGAGGAAAATGTGGAGCATTGTTTCTTACAATGCCAATATGTAAAGGAAATATGGAAAGAATTAAAGAAGGAATATGATATTTGCAGAAACTAATTTTTTTTGTTAACATCAGGCAATGGCTTTTGGACTGGATCAATGAAGCTTCAAATTTCCATGCCATGGTCCTCGCAATAACGATTTGGCATATTTGGGAAAACAGGAACAACTCCCATAATGGTGAAGCGAGGCCTCATACTTCTCGAATTTTGGGTAAGATCAAAGCCTATGTTGAGTTTATTACCTTGCACAATATCGGCTCATTAACTTCAGACAGGTGTGAGTCCTCTCAATAAAATAAAAAATGGTCTCCACCATAGGAAGGTGTGTTGCTGATAAATGTTGATGCGGCGATCTTCACTCACTCTGGACATGCGGGTTTTGGCGTCGTGGTACGGGATCACCAAGGATCTGTGAAGGCAACAAAGCGGGGTGCAAATTCCAGAAGTGGCTAAAGCCCTTGCTTTACGTCAGGCCCTTGCTTTTCCTAAGGGCTTGGGTTTTCAAAAGATTGAGGTAGCTTCAGACTGCTTATCATTGATAGATAAGGTGCAAAGTTCAGACTTCGACAGATCCTCAATAGGCGCCATTGTCCAAGATATCAAGATAGAGCATCAAAGTTTCTATCTTGTAATTTTAAGCATGTAAATCGCTGTAGTAATGAACTAGCCCTTGTGTTGGCAAAATCTACCGAACATGATGTATGGTCCTGTTGGCATAATAGTGTTCCTGATGTTACCAGGACCATTGTTTCTAAATAAAATATTATGAATGAATTAAGAGGGTGTAGCTCATTGTCTCAAAAAAACTACTAGCTAATCCTTATGCAGGAGACAGGACTGAACATCCTAATATGCACCTAATACATGTGGATATTTTCTTTTGGATTATTTAAGCTTGCGGGTTTATCCGGAGATGAAGTTAAGAAGAAGGTTTTCCCTTTATCTTTGAAGGGAAAATAATTGACATGTTATAGGCTATGTGTTGATATTGGATCATGGAACTGGAATTGATTGAAATTGGAATTCCCCCAAAAGTTTTATCCTATGCATCTAGTTCATCATGATTCGAATTATATATATAGTTTTTTGCCTCATCAAGAAGAAAGCGTCAATCTAGATTGGGGAGGCTTAAATCAGTGTTATATTCATGCCCAATCATGACATCCCGAGATAAGTTATTATTCAGAATTTTTATGCTCGGCCTTCTCATAATGATCAATCCATGGTCGATATTTCTTGTACTAGTTCTTTTATGAACAAAACTATTGAATTCAAGTGGGATCTCTTACAAAGAATTAAAAGCAACTCTAAATATTGGGAACACGACAAAGGTAATGAGTTAGGTATTAAGCTGGAATTTGATTGTGTCAAATCTTTTATGAATATCAATGCTTTTCACAAGTTCAGCACTAAATATGGACTTGACTCTGAGATAGTAGCCTCATTTTGTGAATCATTTGCTACTCATGTTGATCTCCCTAAGGAGAATTGGTTTAAATATCACCCCCTCTATTAAGAAAAATAAATAAAGAACCGATCATAGCGAAATAATAAATTATCATTTACAATGTTGATCCAGTTGTGCCTAGTTCTTATATTGAAAAACCACCTTTCCCTGTTAGGATAAAGGAACATGCTAGGGTATCAACGGTAGTTCGCAAGAGTAATATTAGAGCACCTAAGCCCTCTGAGCAAATTAAAGTGGAACCTAGTTTTGCTATGGTTAAAGATCTCTTGGTAGAAAATATTGATGGGCATGCTATTTACTTCTGTGATGAAGCTGCTAGAATTGCTAAACCCGATGAAAAAGATAAGCATAGACCCGTAGTTGGCATGCCTATTGTCTCGGTTAAAATAGGAGATCATTGTTATCATGGCTTATTTGATTGGGGTTCTAGTGTGAGTGCTATTCCTTTTACCTTATATCAAGAAATTATGAATGACATAGCACCTGCTAAAATAGAAGATATCGATGTTACTATTAAACTTGCTAATAGAGACACCATCACACCACTTGGGATTGTTAGAGATGTTGTAGTCTTGTGTAGGAAAATAAAATATCCTATTGATTTTCTAGTTCTTGGTTCCCCACAAGATGACTTTTTCCTTTATCTTTGGTAGACCTTTCTTAAACACTGTTAATGCTAAGATAGATTGTAAAAAAGAAACCGTCAGTGTTAAGTTTGGTGATGTGTCTCATGATTTTAATTTTTCCACGTTTAGTAGACAACCCCGTGATAAAGAATTACCTAGTAAGGATGAAATAATTGGTCTTGCTTCTATTGTCGTTCCTCCTACTCATCCACTAGAACAATATTTGCTAGACCATGAAAATGATATGCACTTGCGTGAAAGAAATGAGATAGATAAAATTTTCTTTGAACACCAACCTCTACTAAAACACAATTTGCCTATTGAAACTGTGGGAGGTCCTCCTCCACCTAAAGGTGACCCTGTGTTTGAATTGAAACAATTGTCTGACACTCTGAAGTATGCTTATCTTGATGAGAAAAAGATATATCACGTTATTATTAGTGCCATCCTTTCAGGACATGAAGAATAAAGATTATTAAAAATTCTGAGGAAGCACCGGGAAGATATTGGATATACTCTTGATGATCTCAAGAGCATTAGTCCCACTCTATGTCAGCACGAGATCAATATGGAACCTGATGCTAAACCCGTTGTTGATCACCAATGACGATTGAATCCCAAGATCAAAGAAGTCGTAAGAACTGAAATATTAAAGCTTCTGGAAGTAGGTATAATCTATCCCATAGCTGATAGTAAATAGTTAAGTCCCATTCTTTGTGTCCCTAAGAAAGGAGGTACTACTGTTGTTCCTAATGATAAAAATGAACTTATCCCACAAAGAGTTGTTATTGGCTATAGGATGTTAATTGATTTTCCGAAAAATAAATAAAGCTACTAAAAATATCATTACCCTCTGCCTTTCATTGATCAAATGCTAGAAAGATTATCTTAGCACACACACTTTCTTCCTGGATGGATATTCTGGTTTCTCTCAAATACCCGTGTCACAATCTAATCGAGAGAAAACCACCTTTATTTGTCCTCTTGGAACCTACTCTTATAGACATATGACTTTTGATTTATGCAATGCACCTGATACCTTTGAAAGATGTATGACTGCTATATTCACTAATTTTTTTGAAAATATTGTGGAGGTTTTCATGGATGATTTTTTCGTTTACGAAACTTCTTTTGATGATTGCTTAAGCAACCTTGATCGAGTTTTCTAGAGATGTGAACAAACTAATCTCATCTTGAATTGAGATAAGTGCCACTTTATGGTTAATGAAGGTACTATCTTGGGGCATAAAATCTCCGAACGAGGTATTATGGTGGGTCAAGCTAAAGTTGATGCAATTGAGAAAATGCCATGTCCTAAAGATGTTAAAGGTATTCGAAGTTACCTTGGTCACGCTGGTTTCCATATGAGGTTTAATAAAGACTTCTCAAAAATTTCTAGGCCTCTTACTAATATTTTACAAAAGGATATTCCCTTTGTTTTTGATGATAATTGTGTGGAAGCCTTTGAAACACTTAAGAAATCCTTAACCACCGCACCTATTGTTCAACCACCTGATTGGAACTTACCATTTGAAATTATGTGTGATGCTAGTGATTATGCTGTTGGTGCTGTTCTAGGACAAAGAGTTGATAAGAAATTAAATGTTATCCATTATACTAGCAAAACTCTAGAGAGTTCCCAAAGAAATTATGCCACTACTGAAAAAGAATTTTTAGTAGTTATGTTTGCTTGTGATAAGTTTAGATCTTACACTATTGATTCCAAAGTTATTGTTCACACTGTTCATGCTGCTATTAAATATCTTATGGAAAAGAAAGATGCTAAACCTAGACTCATTAGGTGGGTTCTCCTGCTTCAAGAATTTAATTTACATATCACTGATAGTAAAAGAGCTGAGAACCCTGTAGCTGATAACTTGTCTAGGTTAGAAAATATTCTTGATGACCCACTACCTATTGATGATATTTTTCCTAATCAACAATTAGCTACAATAAATGACTCTCAATACACTCCTTGGTGTGTTGATTATGCTAATTACATTGCTTCTAAATTTATTCCACCTGCTTTCACATACCAACAAAAGAAAAAATTCTTCTATGATTTAAGACATTACTTTTGGGATGGCCCACATCTTTATAAAGAAGGATTAGATGGTATTATTAGACATTGTGTACCTGAGCATGAACAGGAACAAATCCTACAAAAATGCCATTCTGAAGCTTATGGTTGACATCATGTAGGAGATAGAATGCTCATAAGGTATTGCAATCTGGTTTTTATTGGCCTACTCTCTTCAAGGATGTCCATAAGTTTGTCTTGTCTTGTGATGAATGTCAAACAATTGGTAATATCGGTAAGCGTCAGGAAATGCCGATGGATTATTCACTTGTTGTTGAACGATTTGATGTTTGGGGATGATTATATGGGACCTTTTACTTCCTCTAATCGGTATACTCAAATTTTGGTTGCTATTGATTGTGTCACTAAGTGTATAGAAGCTATTCCAACTAGTAGTGTGGATCACAACTCTTCCATTAAAATGCTTAAAGAAGTTATTTTCCCGCGGTTTGGAGTCCCTAGATATCTAATAACTGATGGTGGTTCACATTTTATCCATGGTGCTTTTCGTAAAATGCTTGCTAAATAGGATGTGAACCATAGAATTGCATCACCCTGTCATCGTCAATCTAGTGGTCCAGTTGAACTTAGCAATAGAGAAATAAAATTGATATTACAAAAAATGTCAATAGGTCCCAAAAGAATTGGTCGAAGAAATTAGACGATGCACTTTGGGCTTGTAGAACAACTTATAAAAATCCTATGGGTATGTCTCTGTACAAGATGGTATATGGGAAAGATTGTCATTTGCCGCTAGAGTTAGAACATAAAGCATTTTAGGAAATTCAAGAACTCAATTATGACTTCAAACTTGCCGGTAAGAAGAGGTTATTTGATATTAGCTCATTAGATGAATGGATAACCTAAGCTTTTGAAAAGGCCAAGCTATTTAAATAAAAGGTTAAAAGATGGCATGACAAAAGAATCCAAAAGCAAGAATTCAAAGTTGGAGAATATGTTCTTCCGTACAATTCTCGTTTCAGATTTTTTGCAGGCAAACTTCTCTCCAAATGGGAAGGAACATATGTTATCGAAGAAGTTTATCGCTCTGGAGCTATCAAGATTAATGATGTCGAAGGTACTAACCCGAAGGTGGTCAATGGACAAAGGATTAATGAAACTGCATTATATCGACTAGAGGGGGTGAATAGGCGAATTTTACAAATTCATCACTTGAGGAATTTGAAATGTGATGAATAACTAGCAGCGGAATAAGTACTCAAGTGCATGAGAAACATAGCAACAACATAGTCATCATGATGAAATAAAACATGCAAAGATTACAAGTAGCGTGATACAGGATAAGCAGGTGACGAACAAGGTAACTTGAAGAATTTGAGGTGAGGAAATTGTCAAAGTCTTTAGTGAAATTCTTCAAACAGTAAGGATAAATTTCATCAATAGGTATATGAGGAAATGAAAGGGTTGAGGAAATAGAACCAGGTAGCTCAATGAAGACAATGGTTTGATGACCCAGTTCCAACTGCTTTGACATTCATACGTTTGGTTTGGAGCGGCTTGGTATTTATACCAGAGGACACATAGTCCCAGGACACACAATCCTTACCATATTCTCATTGAGCTAAGGTCACAAAGTCCTCGCCCAACACTCGTGGTAAGTCTTTAGGGTAGACTTCCAAAACGCTCACAAACTGGTCACCCGGCGATCCACAATTGACTGTTGGATGCTCTAGACCAAGGTCACTCCGTGATCCCCAATTGACTGCAGGATGCACTAGACCATGCCGCCTAACCGTCTGGAAGATACACAGTCTTCAAAGGTAACAAGCGTCAGTTCCGCATAGGAACAATCTATTCAATGATGCTCAATCACTTTCGGTTTGGTGGTTTGGATTTGGGTTTTTCCTCACTGGTGATTTTCTCTCAAAGTCTTCGTAGGATGGGTTGCTCTCAAATGATAGTGTCAGTTCTCTCTCGGAGCAGCCAACCAACTAGTGGTTGTGGGGGGTGGCTATTTATAGCCAAGGTGCAACTTGGCATGATAAGACATAAATGCCCCCAATGATCTGACCATTACGTGGATAAGATGATTGAGGACAGCTGGCGCTAAGCACAACAATGGATAGAATTTCGAACTATGAAAGTCCTCAGGCTTATCATGTTCCTTACTTGTAGGCAATTCGCACTAGGGAAATCCTAACTCCTGAATCAGACCAATTTCCTTAGATGCCAGAAGAACATCGTCTCTGTCACTAAAGAACTTGACTGAATCGTAAGAGATTTCCAAAGGCTTCACTCAAAGGATTGGATAGGTTAAGGATTTTGAGTTGAGCATCAGTTGTTAATTTTCCTTAGTATTTCCTCGGCCCCATATAATAGTACGGTGTTTCCAATGACTCAGAGAAAGGAAATGAAACTACGAAAACAAAAGTCTTCATGCTTCATAGTCCTCGTTCAAATATTCAAGGTCACATCGACTTCTTCATCTTCAAAGTCTTCAGGGAATACCAAAGTCTTCACCAAAGTCTTCGGTTGAAGACATACATTTTTAGGGGTTCATAAGCTCCGGATATATCAAACTCCTCATCGACTTATAGAGCCTGTGTACACTCACAAACACGTTAGTTCCTTAACCTAAAAGTCTTCCATACACAAAAATCACTAAGGGGCACTAGATGCACTTACTATCTCCCCATTTTTGGTGATTGATGACAAATAGGTTAAGTTTTCAACGGGGATAGAAATATGGAATGTAAGTACTGAGTTTGAGGAATTTGATTACAAGATATAGAAGAACTCCCCCTGAAGATGTGCATATTTAAGGAATTTGCTTTGGACTGCAAATGCACATCACAGGTTAAAACATGGAGAACTCCCGCTATATCTTATAATTCATACACGCATTTAACATATGATATGAAGAATTTGAAATGCTTGATGAAAACGGTATCTGACGAAGTTCAACATGCATGCATTAAGGCAACTTGAGGAAATAGCATGCGAAAAGTAGTTCAAAAGAGTCAGACCACCATCGGACTTAAGTTTACAACTCAACCAACAAAAGCTTCAGAAGAGCGAGATTTGTAACTTAAACAAAAACAGCCCATGTATATAGACCCGCTTGAAGACTAACTCAAAATTTCTCCCCCTTTTTCATCGAAGACCAAAAGGGACGAAAACTAAGGACTAACGCCCCTTGAAGAATTTCATCTTGAAGGTGATGTAGGAGCGCTAGCGTTGTCGGGGACGTTTGTCGATGCAGGGCCCACCGCAGTGTCGTCAATATCCTCAGCTTCATCGGTCTCGCGCGACGAAGAATATGAACTTGTAACCAGCTAAGGAACTTGTACTTTCTTGAATTTCTTTTGAGGAGGATGGGACTAGTCAAAGTTTTGCTGAAAATCCATGTCCTTGAATTCCTCAGGAGTTTTGACATGTGCGAGAATGGCCCATGCGCGATCGAGGATTTCATGCACATAGTAGTGATTTTTCCTCACAGAGTTCTATGTCACAGTCATGTTCTGAATAATTGAAGCAAACTGATGCTTCACCCACTTGTGATTGCGATCAACCTTTCGATGAAGACTTATGAGAAGCTCATGATCAGTCATCACACGAGGGGCAGACTCTCGAGGTTTTTGCGCTGAGGCTTTTGCAGCAGAGTCCTTGTTAGCAGTGTCATCATTGGTGGAGTAAGATGCAGCTTTGCAAAACTGACCATCCAATGGACGAGTACCTTCATCAATGACAGCTTTGCCTTTTCCTTGAACTAAGGTAATTGTGTTCTTGAGGACTTCAATCGGAGGCAGAAAGCCGAAGTGATTTTGGAAGTCAACGTTGAAGGGAATTGAAGACCTTGATCTAATGAACTTCATGATCCAGGGAGCATAAGGCTTCAATTCAAATGAGGATAATGCTACATTGGACAAAGTCCTCATGAAGAAATCATGGTAGTTGATGGGAATCCCATGAATTATATCGAATAGCATGTTCTTCGTGACTCCCGCAACTTCTTGTTCTTTAGAGTTGTGACCCTTCTGAGGACAAAGGGTGTTAGTGAGGATGTGATAAACCTCCTGGGCACATAGAGCAAGTCCTTCACAAGGAAGGTGGTCCTTGGAGATTTTCCAAGAGCCAATGGCTTCATCATCACTTGCATCATATGGTTGGGTAGAGCAGGTTCATCAAATAAGGAACGGGTTTCTTTTGAAGAAACTAGAACTGGGACTGATCTAAGCAATTCTAATGCTGGTGTAGTGAGTTGATCCAGTCATCCAGTCCAAGACCCATGTGCTGACTTTAGAAGCATTACCTGTGATGTGAAAGGTGGCATAGAATTGAAGAATTAGCTCTTCATTCCAATCGCAGATATCCACACAAAACGGAAGAGTTCCTACATCGTGAAGAACTGCGAGCACCGGTGTGAAGGATGGGATTGTTTCCATATCCACATGAGGAATTTGATGGTGCTCAGAGACTTTCTTCTTGTCAAACAACACTGATGCATAATAGTTCATCTGCGTAGGAGTCCAGAATCTGGTGCGACCGGCTCTTGCAGAGACATATGGATTGGGTCCATCGAAGAAAATGTGCTCATTGAAGAAATTGGTCCAAATGAATTGGGGGCGCTTTGAGCCTTTGAATGGCATTCGTGGCTTTGGCTGGAGGTTTGGCTTGAAGCGGCCCATAATCCCCTTAGGCACAAGAGGAATTTCTTCTGACTAAGGAATTTGCACAGCAGTTTCCTCAGTGGCAGTTGGAGCAACAATTTCTTCAGCTGATGCAGCTAGAATTTCTTCAGTGGCAGTTGCAAACAAGTTATCAGATCCTGTTTGAATTTCTTCAGTCTGGGCTGGTGACTGAGGAATGTGTGACATAGGAGTGGTCATTGGGGAATTTGGGTGAGCAGCTTCCCAATATTCATCATTGATAACAACTGTTGTGTTTACAATTTCCACGTCCTCGTCAATTTGTTCAACGCCGGCCTCTTTAGTAGTCAACTGAGGCAGGGGCAATGATACCTTTGGAGTTGAAGCATTTGCTTCCACTTCAATTTTTTCATCAATCTTCTCAAAGGTTGCAGCAGACTCATTCTTTTCTTCTTTGTCATCATTTGGGATGACATAGTCAACACTAAATGGTACAATTTCATAAGCTGGCATAGAGCTGATCGGAGTTGCATCAATTGGTTATGTTGAAGAACTTGGCAGTGTCTTCAATTTCTTCACTGCTAAGCAATCTAAAGTTGATGCTTTTCTTTTTAGTGCCTTCTTCTCCATAGCCTTGGTTTTCTTCGCTTGTGATGCAGAAGGAAGGTTGATGATCTTCACCCTTGATGATTTTACTGTTTCTGTAGAGGGTGAAGGTGGAGCATTTTCTTTAGGTGCAACTGATGCAGTTGCCCTTGTGATCTCAATTTCCTCAGGCGCATCAAAAGCTTCAACTAGCCTGGCAATTTCTTTAGGCACAACAGTGGATTATCCTGGCATGTTCCTCAGCAGCGGGAGCAGTTTCTTCAGCAGGTTGAGCAGATTCTTTAGCCTGAGGTTTCTGTGGTTGCGATCGAGCTACAACCCTTGAGTTATGGTCCTTAACAGCAGCTTGGGCTGCCCTGACAAATCTTACTTTGGTGCTGTTCCATTCAGCATCATATTTGTCTTGTTCCTCAGAGAGGCAGCAAATTTCAAATTGAACAGTGACGAGTTGATTTGGAGTCAAATTCATCACATTATTCCTCAGATTTTTTTCTTTTCGATCCCTGTGTTGGAAATATGCCCTAGAGGCAATAATAAAATGGTTATTATTTTATTTCCTTGTTCATGATAATTTTCTATTGTTCATGCTATAATTGTGTTAACCAAAAACCATAATGCATGTGTGAATACATAGACCACAATGTGTCCCTAGTGAGCCTCTAGTTGGCTAGCTCGTTGACCAATAGATGCTCACGGTTTCATGACCATGAACATTGGATGTCATTGATAACGGGATCACATCATTAGGAGAATGATGTGATGGACAAGACCCGATCCTAAGCATAGCATAAGATTGTGTAGTTCGTCTGCTAAAGCTTTTCCAATGTCAAGTATCGTTTCCTTAGACCATGATATTGTGCAACTCCCGGGTACCCTAGGAATTCTTTGGGTGTGCCAAACATCACAACGTAATTGGGTGGCTATAAAGGTGCACTACGGGTATCTCCGAAAGTGTCTGTTGGTTTGGCACGAATCAGGACTGGGATTTGTCACTCCGTATGATGGAGAGGTATCTTTGGGCCCACTCGGTAAGACATCATCATAATGAGTTCAATGTGACTAAGGAGTTAGCAACGGGATGATGTGTTATAGAACGAGTAAAGAGACTTGCCGGTAACAAGATTGAACAAGGTATAGGGATACCGACGATCGAATCTCGGCCAAGTATCATACCGGTAGACAAAGGGAATTGTATACGGGATTGATTGAATCCCCGACATCGTGGTTCATCTGATGAGATAAGCATGGAGCATGTAGGATCCAATATGGGTATCCAAATCCCGTTGTTGGTTATTGACCGAAGAGGTGTCTCGGTCATGTCTACGTGTCTCCCGAACCCGTAGGGTCTACACACTTAAGGTTTGATGACGCTAGGGTTATAGGGAAATAGTGTACATCGTTACCAAAGGTTGTTTGGAGTCCCGGATGAGATCCCGAACATCACGAGGAGTTTCGGAATGGTCCGGAGACAAAGATTGATATACAGGAAGTGAGGTTTTGGTTACCGGAAATGTTTCAGGCGTCACCAGTAACATACCGGGACCATCGGAAGGGTTCCGGGGTCCACTGGGAGGGGCCATGGGCCCCTGAGAGCTGGATGGGCCAAAGGTGCAGGGAACCAGCCCATAGGTGGGCTGGTGTGCCCCTCCCACCTGGCCCAAGGCGCAGCAAGGAGGGAGGGGGGCAAACCCTAGGCCCAGATGGGCCCTAGGCCCATCCTAGGGTTGCTAGGGTTGCCGCACCACCTCTCCCTCCCTCTGGTCGCCACACCAGATCAGACTGGTGGTTGCCGCACCACCCTAGGGTGGGAACCCTAGGTCACAGCCCTCCCTCCTCCTCCTCCTATATATAGTGGTACCCTTGGGGCTGTTTGAGACACGAATCTCTCTTCCTCTCAGCGCAGCCCTGCTTCTTCTTCTCCTCGTTCTCCATAGCGCTTGGCGAAGCCCTGTCGGAGACCACGTAGCTCCACTGTCACCATGCCATCGTGCTGCCAGAGCTCTCCCTCAACTTGTCCTCCCTCCTTGCTGGATCAAGGCGTAGGAGACGTCACCGGGCTGCATGTGTGTTGAACGTGGAGGCGCCGTTGTTCGGCGCTAAGATTGGAGTCCACCACGATCTGAATTGCTACGAGTACGACTCCACCAACCGCGTTCTTGTAACGCTTCTGCTTAGCGATCTTCAAAGGTATGAATATGCAATCTCTTCCTTCTCGTTGCTGGTTTCTCCATAGATAGATCTTGGTGAACGCATAGAAAATTTTGATTTACTACTACGTCTCCCAACAGCAGTATCAGAGCTAGGTCTATGCATAGATTCTATGCACGAGTAGAACACAAAGTTGTTGTGGGCATCGATCTTGTTAATTAGATTACCACTACTAGTCTTATCTTGATTTGGTGGTATTGTGGGATGAAGCAGCCCGGACCAACTTTACATGGACGTGTACGTGAGACCGGTTCCACTGCCTGGCATGCACTTGTTGCATAAGGTGGCTAGCGGGTGTTTGTCTCTCCTACCTTAGTCGGATTGGATTCGATGAAAAGGGTCCTTGTGAAGGGTAAATAAAATTGTCATATCACGTTGTGGTTTTGGCATAGGTAAGAAACGTTCTTGCTAGAAACCTTTAGCAGCCACGTAAAAACTTGTAACTACAAATTAGAGGATGTCTAACTTGTTTTTGGAGCATATGCCTTCTGATGTGATATGGCCAAAGTATGTGATGTGATGCATTGTGATGTATGGGATTGATCATGTTCTTGTAATGGGATTCACGACTTGCATGTCGATGAGTATGACAACCGGCAGGAGCCATATGAGTTGTCTTATTTTATTGTATGACCTACGTGTCAATCATAAACGCCATGTAATTACTTTACTTTATTGCTAAACGTTAGCCATAGTATTAGAAGTAATAGTTGGCAAGACAACTTCATGAAGACACGATGATGGAGATCATGGTGTCGTGCCGGTGACAGTGATGATCATGGTGCCCGAAGATGGAGATCAAAGGAGCAAGATGATATTGGCCATATCATGTCACTATATTGATTGCATGTGATGTTTATCATGTTTACATCTTATTTGCTTAGAACGATGGTAGTAAATAAGATGATCTCTCAATAAAATTTCAAGAGATGTGTTCACCCTAACTGACACCCCGACACGACACCCCCGACACCCCGACCCCGACCCCGACACCTCGACCCCGACCCCGACACCTCGACCCCGACACGACACCCCCAACACCCCGACCCCGACACGACAACCTGACCCCGATACCCCGACACCCCGACACGACACACCAACCCCGACACCCCGAGACCCCGACACAGCACCCCGACCCCGACACCCCGACACAGCACCCCAACCCCGACACGACACCCCCTACACCCCGACCCCGACACGACACCCCGAGACCCCGACACGACACCCCCGACCATGACACAGCACCCCGACCCCGACACAACACCCCCGACACCCCGACCCCGACACGAGATTTCATCGACGTCGAGGAACCCCCTAACCCAGACACAACACCCCTACCCCGACACGACATCCCCGACACCTAGACCCCGACATGACACCCCGACCCTGACACATGTCTTGTAGCTAGGCAAGATGAGTGATCGTGGGTCGATGTACATTGGTATAATGCGTGTGTGACTTTCGGTCCATCGAGGCTTTCCTTAAATGACTTTCATGTGTGTTCTTGATGGAGGAATCCCAACTGTTGTCGTGGGGGACGCCTCATCATTCTTCTCTTCTTTGTGATATACTCGTCGATATATTGCACAAGAAGAGAAGAGGTGAGGCGTCCATCACCGGCGGTCAAACTATTACTGTGAGAGAGTGCCCACCAACATATATACACCACCATATCAGTGTGAGAGAGAGCGCACCAACACACCATGAGATATGAGAGTTACTTAAGGAAAGCCTCGACGAACCGAAAGTCACACACACATTATACCGATGTACACCGACCCAGAACTATTGCTGCGCGCGGGACATCGGGCGTCAGCATCACTTGTGGGATGTGGATCTAGTGTTCAACGCCGAGCGCCACATGTATCTCGCACCGATGATACTTGCTATTTAGGATTTCATCGACGTCGAGGAATCTCCTAACCTGACACCGACACGACACCCCCGACCCCCGACCCCGACACGACATCTCGACCCCGACACGACACCCCGACACCATGACATGACACCCCGACCCCGACACCTCTTCGGCCTCCTGTTGACCGAAAGGGTACTCTTTGGCCTTCCAGAGGCCGACGGGGTCATATATGTGTGAATTATGAGTTAGGTCATATAACTTCCAATTTTTTTATGAAAAACATCATATATATATATTTGTGTTCATCGGGTGGATTTAAATGTGCAGTTGTTTCGTCGCTGCGAGGCTTTGGTGTTCAACGACCTCCCCATGCGTTCGACGAGCTCCGCCCCTGCGTTCGTGGGTGAGCACAAATGACATCTCCTCCTCCCCCTTCATTTGCTCTGTTCCTGTCTTCGTGCCGATGAAACTTGCTAGCTGTAGGTAGATTGAATCATCAGTATGCGTGAACACTATGCGTCGCCCGTTCAAAAGGGTTACATCCATAAATATGCATACATTTGCATATTTATAAGCGTGATTCTTTCAAATTGTCCAACGTTATCCATGGACAGCCCGAGTATGTGTCGATTGGGTTCGTTTTCCCATATGCTCTGCTTCGGATCCGATGCAGAATTTCGTCAGTGCCTCCCTGTTGTTCTCCGGGTACACATCCTCTCTGCTTATTGCCTAGACATGTATTAGGAGCACAGCGGGGAGGTGCTGCCGAAATTTTGCATCGGATCCGGAGCAGAGCATGGGAAAACGAACCCAATCTACACATACTCGGATGGGATTAGGACCTATCTTTACCTACTAGCATCTAGGTTGCATCGACGTAATGAAACTGACAATCTCTATTAACTGATGAATATGGTTTGCTGAATTATGTATATATTTTGTGTGTTGCCAGTAGCTAGGCAGGATGAGTGATCATGGGTGGATGTACACCGGTCACACTAGTCAGAAAGACATGACCCGTGAATGGTTAACAAAAACCAAGGAGTTTGTGAGAGTCGCATTTGCAAATTGACAGAAAACAACCTGGTGCCCTTGTGTCGATTACGACAACTATAAGAAGAAGTAAGAGATTGAAATGATCAAACACCTATAGAAGTGGGGTTTTACGCCTAATTATACGGTCTGGACATTTCATGGTGAGTCTGCCCAACGTGCCAGAGCTAAGGTGCTTCGTCGTCGCACCAACGAGCATGGTACCGGGATCGAAGACATGGTGCAAGACTTTGATGATGCTCGGGATTTGGACGATGAGATGGAGGAATCTGCAAAGGCCTTTTATGAAATGTTGGAGTCTTCAAAACGTCCTCTCCACGAGCACACTGAACTTTGTCAGCTGGATGCCATCGCGCAAGTAATGGCTCTAAAGGCTTAGTTCAACCTGGGCAGAGAATGCTACGACGCGATTATGACGATATTTGGATGCTTTCTACCCAAAGGCCATGTATTGCCACCAAACCTGTACCAGTCGGACAAAATCCTGCGTGTGCTTAAGATGCCCTATGAGAAGATAGATGCCTGTGAGAATGGTTGTGCCTTATTTAGGCTTCAGTATGCGGGCTTGAACTATTGCCCCATTTGCAATGCTTCCAGGTATGTTATGGTAGACAACGGTATGGGTGAGAAGAGTCAGACCAAAATCCCCATTAATGTTCTTCGGTATCTGCCAATCATACCAAGACTTCAACGGCTTTTCATGGTCGAAGAGACGGCTAGACAGATGATGTGGCATAAATTGGGCAAAAGAACAGAACTGGATGCAGATGGGAATCCGATGTTGGGACACACTTCGTACGCTTTTGCGTGGAAGCACTTCGATGCATTACATAAGGATAAAGCGGCAGAACCAAGGCATCCTCGAGTTGCCATCAGCACGGATGGGTTCAATGTGTATGGTATGACGGCAGCACAATACAGTTGTTGGCCTGTATTTGTCATTCCACTCAATCTCCCCCCGGAGAGATTATGAAAAGAAAGAACATTTTCCTGACCCTGATAATTCCAGGGCCCAAATATCCCGGGAAGAATATGAATGTGTACATGCAACCGCTTAAGGATGAATTACAAGAAGCCTGGGATACTGGGATCAAGACATACGACGCCGCTACAAAAAAGAACTTCAAAAATGCATGTGTGGTACATGTACTCGATGCATGACTTGCCGGCGTATGCGCTATTCGTTGGCTGGTGTGTGCATGGAAGGTTTCCGTGCCCCACATGCAAGGCAGCTCTTCAGTTCCATTGGCTGGAGGCGGGTCGCAAGTCTTAGTCTTCAAATGTTATTGGTTCCAGCCGAAGGAGACTAGAAGGACTCATGAACATATAGGGCTAGTCGAAATCAAACAAAGCACGCATTTGGATGTTCCCGATGTCTATATTACGGCTCAACAGGCGACCCAAGTTTTCTATCTACCATGGGCCTGCCAAACGGATCCAAATTTGAAAGGCTGGGATGTCGTTTATGATGTGCCGCCACATTTTAGACCACCTCCCCTCAATGAAGATGATTATGAAGCTCATATTAACCCAGACACATATGAAGGAGAATTCTTCCAAGAAACACGTGTTTCCAAAAAACACTTCAAGAACCGCTCTACTTCACCCTAGAACATTGAGGTCGACGGCGATAGTGAACCCGACTTCACCCTTGAGCAGGAACAAGAAGAGACGGAAGAAGAAGAGGTTACTGCTGCGGATGACCTGACAATGCTTGACCGATTACATAGAGGCCTTCCACATGTTGATGCATTTATTGATGATGCTGATGAGCACGTCATTACTAATAGTGATGATGATTATGCATTTATTGATCCGGGAGCATATATAGACGATGAAGATTAATAATAGTAATATGAGGTATTCAATTATTATTATGTACATATATATTATTAATTAGTTCATGTTATTAGGTATTCAATTTTTTTATGTTGAACTAATTTCGTTCACTCTTTGTCATTGCAGGTGTTGACAGATGGTGGGCGGGGGTCGAGAGCGCTCTGAGCCTCCTTCCTCGGCGCGTGCTGGGAGGGGTGCTATTATTCCACCCCAGCAACTCCGGAGAGTGCTGGTACACAGCATGCAGACACCGGCGGGCGCTTCTTCTTCGACCGGGAGAGGTCGGGGGAAGACGAAGAGAGGTGCTAGAGGTAGGAAGGCTGCTGGGCCTTCCTCCCCGCCACCCCCAGCTGATGCTCCCAACCACAGGAGTGCTCCGTCTCGGGTGGACCCGTCTGACTTGGACCCGTCCCGGACTCCGGTCCACGAGCCTCGGGTCGACGAGCCTCGGGTTACCGAGCCTTCGTCCCAGGAGACTCGGGTCCCAGAGTCTTCGTCCCAGGAGACTCGGGTCCCAGAGTCTTCGTCCCACGTGACTCTGGAGGCTAGTGGCCATGCTGATGGTGGGGAGGACAATTACTTGTCTGACGACACCTATACCGAGAACGAGCTGGTTGAGGAGGGCAAGAAGGTCTACCAGCATGGTTGTACAAAGCTGCCTCCCGTGCCGACGACCCGCGAGCAGAGGTGGTTGATTGCGCCTAATGCGGAGAAGTAAGTGCATGTACTCTTTTTTAAACCTTTGCCTTCATGTTTCTTCAAATTAATATCTAATGTGTTGGCCTTGTCCTACTGCAGGGGTTGGAAATACAAGCATGGTGGTGTCCGCAGGCCCAACCAGGTCCTTGGTGTGCTTCTCCGGCACCACGTCCCGAGGAAGGTCCAGTTGCTCGGTGAGGCTGAGTCTCCACAGGTAGCACTGACCTGGGAGTTGTACAAGGCTGCCCCTGCCCCGCCGGAGCAGATGGTCGACGGTGTCTTGTGCGAGAAGGTGGCTGCCATTGTGATCCATCGCTTTTGGGTAATTTCTCCTTTACAGAATTAAAAATCAATAAGACCTAGTGATTGTACTAATCAGTGTCTAATGTGTTGTCTTGTTTGATTGTAGACCTTCTATAGGTGTCTTGAGGAAGACGAGGCGAGAGCGGCTGTTGTTCTCACAACCGAGTGCAAGCGCCTACTTCAGAACTTACGGCACGAGTCTCGAGTGCAGGCTATTCGAGACTACTACGCCTCGAGTAACATTAAGAGGGCCAAGAAGAAGTGCCACGAAAATTATCTGAGTAAGGAGAAGTTTATGAAGGTAATTATCTATTCTTAAGGCCTTGTACTTAGTTTCTTTGATTTGATTCGTAGGCGTAGTGCTGAAATTTCTCTTGTCTAACTTAGGTGCCCCCGAGATGGTGTGCGGATAGGATGGACTGTTGGGAGGCATTGGTGGCTGAGTGGTGCTCTCCCGAATGGCTAGCCGAACACAACAAGGCCAAGGAGAAGCGTGCCCAAATGAGAGGTGTGCCACACCATCAAGGGAGCTCCAACCTGTTTGAGTACGGGGATAACTGGGTATGTGGTTTGCTTCATGATTCATGCAATTTCATTCTTCATGCCAGCTTGAGCCCTTAACTAATATTTTGTTCACCTCTTTTAGGCGCGAGAAAACAAGAAGGAAGTGCCACCTCTGTCCGACCTCTATGCCATGGCCCATACTGCCTCGTACAAGAAGGCCAAGGCATTCTCTGAGGATGACCTCGATCATCCAAAGAGCTTCAACAACATCTCCTCCCACAACAAGCTCGTGAGGTACGAAGATGAGGGGAAGGCGAGGAAAGGGGAGGACTTCAACCCGAGCCAGAGTCCTTTTGATCCAGAGCTCGTGATGATATCTGGTGCTGGGAGGCCTCATGGCTCGATAGCCATTAGGGATGGACTGATACATTGTCCTAGAACTCTCCCAGAGATCAAGAAGCGCCAGACGAGCTCTGATCCTGAGATAAGGCCTCATCCACGGCCAATGGAGCTCGCCATTGAGGCTAGGGCCCAGGAGCTTCTAGCGGAGGCAAATAGGCAGGTGACGCAGAGGGAGAGGGAGATGGAGGAGAGGACGACTAGGATGTTGGAGGAGGAGAGGAACCGGAACGACGCGTCTCACCGGGCCCTATACAAGCTCCTCGTGGTAAGTTTCTCCTGCATATTAGCCAAATCATGCACGTAATGTTCGTTTCATCACTAACTAATATGAATGACTCGTGAAAACAAAATGTGCAGACCGTGTGCCAGAACAATGGTCAGACCCCTCCGTCGATGCCCCATATTGCTATAGCACCCATAGTGAGTTTCATTTAAATGGTCATTAGTGACTAGTATTCACATTTGAGTTGCATCATGCTAAGGAGACATTGCAAATGATCTTTGGTGCAGCGTGCCTCCCGACAAGCATCGACCGATCCTTCTACGTCTGCCGCAACCCCGACCGGTCCTTCTACATCTCACCCTGGCCGAAACCCTACCGGTCCTTCACCTCCATGTTGATGGTAAGTTTTCCCAAGTGTTTTCATTAACAAATGCATACTTAGCTTAAGAAATGAACTACTTAGCTCCAAAATGACCTATACTTAGCTTATTTTCCTAAAAAAATGACTTGATATGCTTAGTTAGCTAGAAAATGGTATATTCTACCAAGGATAGCTATAAAATGACCTATACTTAGCATTTTTTCCTCCAAAATGACTTGATATGCTTAGTTAGCTAGAAAATGGCATTAGTAGATAGTATAGCTCAATAATGATCTATAGCTAGTTCATTTATCACATAATTAGCTCACTTAGGTACAAAATGGCATAACTATCTAGGATAGCTCAATAATGATCTATAATTAGCTTAGTTAGTTCATTTATGACATTATATGCTCACTTAGGTAAAAAAAATGGCATAATAACCTTGGTTTACCTCCAAAATGACCTATACTTAGCTTATTTTCCTCAAAAATACATAATGACCTTACTTACCTCCAAAATGATATATTCTACCTAGGATAGCTATAAAATGACCTATACTTAGCTTATTTTCATCAAAAATGACTTGATATGCTTAGTTAGCTAGAAAATGGTATATTCACCTAGGATAGCTATAAAATGGCCTATACTTAGCATTTTTCCTCCAAAATGACTTGATATGCTTAGTTAGCTAGAAAATGGCATTAGTAGCTAGTATAGCTCAATAATGATCTATAGCTAGTTCATTTATGACATAATTAGCTCACTTAGGTACAAAATTGCATAACTACCTAAGATAGCTCAATATTGATCTATAATTAGCTTAGCTAGTTCATTTATGACATAATTATCTCACTTAGGTACAAAATTGCATAACTACCTAAGATAGCTCAATATTGATCTATAATTAGCTTAGCTAGTTCATTTATGACATAATATGCTCACTTAGGTAAAAAATGGCATAATAACCTTGGTTTACCTCCAAAATGACCTATACTTAGCTTATTTTCCTCAAAATACATAATAACGTTACTTACCTCCAAAATGATATATTCTACCTAGGAGCCATAAAATGACCTATACTTAGCATTTTTTCCTCCAAAATTACTTGATATGATTAGTTAGCTACAAAATGGCATTACCACCTTGGAGAAGAGGAGAGGAGAGGAGAGGAGAAAAAGAAATAGAAGATAAATTCTTCGTCTTCTTTTTTTCTTCATTTTCTTCTTCTTCTTCTTCTAGCTAGTCTTCTTCTTCTTCTAACTATATCTTTCCTACTTTGCAGATTTGCTATAGATGAGGAAGAGTGCATTGATGGACTGTACTCTTCTACTTCTGCTACCTTTATGTTTATGGAAAACTTGTTTTGGATACATATGTATGGATATATTGTTGGAAACCATATTGTGTGTTATTGGAAACTTGTATATATGTTGGACTTGTATGTTGGAACTTAATTATTGGTATATATATGCTTGTTTCAACTTATTTGGTATGCTTGTTGGAACTTGTTGAATGATATGTA
Source organism: Hordeum marinum (assembly GCA_022496015.1). Taxonomy (NCBI): domain Eukaryota; kingdom Viridiplantae; phylum Streptophyta; class Magnoliopsida; order Poales; family Poaceae; genus Hordeum; species Hordeum marinum. The sequence goes on along the minus strand of CM039672.1, from coordinate 208,597,681 downwards.
TGTTCTGGATACGTATATGTTGGATATATATGAATATTCTATCTAATTGACTGATTTTAAGAAAAAACAAAAAAACAGTGGCTATATAGCCACTTTGCCATCTGCTGGCAGACGGCAAAGAGCTTTGCCGTCCGCCAGCAGACGACAAAGTGGCCACGTGGCAGCTACCTGTGCAAACTGGGGCTGGCCTAGGTGGGTTCTTTGTCGTCCGCTGAAAGACGACAAAGAACCCACCTAGGCCAGACCTAGCTATCAAAAAAAGGTGCTTTGTTGTCCGCTGGCAGACGGCAAAGACCTTAGGTTCTTTGTCGTCCGTGGGCAGACGACAAAGACCTTAGGTTCTTTGCCGTCCGTGGGCAGACCGCAAAGCACACTGTTAAGCCCTCTAACGGAGCTAAGTGCCCACGTGTGCCGTCCAGGCTCTTTGCCGTCCGTTGGTAGACAACAAAGAACCTAAGAACTTTGCCGTCCGCCAGCGGACGGCAAAGCGGCCTTTACCGTGGATTATTCAGCCGGACGGTTTGCCATCCGCTGGCGGACGACGAAGCCTTTGTCGTCCGTGTTTCATGCCGTCAGGACGGCAAAGTTATACGATATTATAATGAAATAAAAGTTATATGAAAAATTGATATATTAAAGTTTGTTGTTGTTATTATAATAATAATGATGCTAATATGTCCATATTTTCGCTTTATCGACACCTCTCTCTCAAATCATGTGGACATGTTCTTCGATATCGGCTTTCGCTTAAGGACAAGCGATGTCTAAGCTTGGAGGAGTTGATACGTCCATTTGCATCATGTTTTACTAATGGTATCTATAATTTTTATGAATAATAATGCTTTGGGACGTAATTATAATGCCCTTTTCTCTCATTTTTGCAAGGTTTACACAAATAGGGAGAATACCGGCAGCTGGAATTCGGGACCTGAAAAACCATGTCATAGATGACTATTATGCACATCCCCAATGGAGCTGAAACTTTACGGAGAATTTTATGGAATAAATGACAAATACTGGAGCAAAAATCTACCGGACGGGTGTCATCTGGTGAGGAACATACATTAGGGCATGCCAGCCCCCCCAAGCGCGCCCTGGTGGTTGGTGCTCACCCTGGCCCACCTCTAGAGCCCATCTTCTGGTATAAATTCTAGAAAAACCTAGAAAAATAAGGAGAGTACCATTGGTATGAAGAGCCTCCATCTCGAGGCGGAACTTGGGTAGGAGCACTTTTGCCCTCCGGTGGAGCTATTTCGCTGGGGGAACTTCCCTCCCGGAGGGGGAAATCAAAGCGATCGTCATCACCAAGAACCCTCTCATCTTGGGGAGGCTATTATTCATCAACATCTTCAACAACACAATCTCCTCTCAAACCCTAGTTCATATCTTGTGTTCAATCTTTGTACCGGAACCTCAGATTGGTAGCTGTGGGTGACTAGTAGTGTTGATTACCTTGTGTAGTTGATTGATATATGGTTTATTTGGTGCAAGATTATATGTTCAGATCCATTGTTCTATTTAATACACCTCTAATATTGAGCATGCATATTATGTTGGAAATATTCCCTAGAGGCAATAATAAATTAGTTATTATCATATTTCCTTGTTCATGATAGTCGTTTATTATCCATGCTATAATTGTATTGATTGGAAACACATTACATGTGTGGGTAAATAGACTACACCATGTCCCTAGTATGCCTCTAATAGACTAGATCCTTGATAAAATATGGTCAAGGTTTCCTAGCCGTGGAGCAATATGTCATTTGATAACGGGATCACATCATTATGATATTGATGTGATGGACAAGACCCAAACTATAAACATAGCATATGATTGTGTTAGTTTATTGCTATAGTTTTCATCATGTCAAGTATATGTTCCTATGACCATGAGATCATGAAACTCACTGACACCGGAGGAGTACCTTGTGTGTATCAAAAATCGCAATGTAACTAGGTGACTATAAAGGAGCTCTACAGGTATCTCCGAGGGTGTCTGTTGGGTTGGCATGGATCAAGAGTGTGATTTGTTACTTCGTGTGATGGAGAGGTATCTTAGGGCCCACTCGGTAATACAACATCACAATGAGCCTTGCAAGCAATGTGACTAAAGAGTTAGACACGGGATATTGTATTATAGAACGAGTAAAGATACTTGCCGGTAACGAGATTGAACTAGGTATAGAGATACCGATGATCGAATCTCGGGCAAGTAACATACCAAAGTACAAAGGGAACTACATACGGGATTAACTGAATCCTTGACATAGAGGTTCAACCGATAAATATCTCCGCAGAATGTGTAGGAACCAATATGGGCATCGAGGTACCGGTATTGGTTATCGACCATAGAGGTGTGTCGGTCATGTCTACATAGTTCTCGAACCTGCGGGGTCTGTACACTTAACGTTCGATGACGTTTCAGTAGTATTGAGTTATGTATGTTGGTGACTGAAGGTTATTCGGAGTCTCGGATGAGATCTCGGACATCACGAGGAGCTTCGGATTGGTGACTGAAGGTTATTCGGATTTATATATGGGAAGTCATATTTTGCCTACCAGAAAAGTTTCTGGTTTTTCCGGTATTGTACCGGGAAGCTTCTAGAAGGTTCCAAAAACTTTCAGATGAGTCCAGAAGTCCACCAAGGGTTCCACCACGTCCCAAGGGTTTGTATGGGCTAAGGGGAGGCGCCCAGGCCTTATTGGGCCAGGCGCACCAGTTCCTCAAGGCCCATGTGGCTTGGGAGAGGTGGAAAGTCCACCATGTTTTGGAAAGGGAGGGAATTGGACTAGGAGTCCAACTCCTCCCCCTTGGCTGCGCCCTAGGGCTTGGAGGGGCTGATCTCCGCGCCCCTCCACCTATATATAGAGGGGAGGGGTGTCCCAAGAGAACACACGAAGCCCTTGGTGCCCCTCTCTCTCCCTAGATCGTTTTCTCCTCCGTTCGCGGTTTCGGTAGCACTAGGCGTAGCCGTGCCGGGATAGCACCACCACGATCGCCATCACACCTCGCCTTGTTAGATAACTCATCTACCTATTCTCCCCTCTTGTTGGATCATGAAGGTGGAGATCGTTATCGAGCTATACGTGTGATGAACGCGGAGGAGTCGTCTGTTCGGCGCTAGATCGGGACGGATCGTGATTGGATCGCGGGACGACTTGCAATTTGGATCACGAAGACGTTTGACTACATCAACCGCATTTCTTAAGCTTCCCACTTAGTGATCTACAAGGGTATGTAGAACCACTCTCCCTCTTGTAGATGCTCATCGCCATGGATAGATCTTGTGTGTGCGTAGGAATTTTTTTGTTTCCCATGCAACGTTCCCCAACATTGGCATCATGAGCTAGGTCCATGCCTAGATTAGATCATGAGTAGAACACAAAGGAGTTTGTGGGCATTGATGCTCAAATTCCTTCCTCCCTTGGTCTTTTTTTGATTCAGTGGTATTGTGGGATGAAGCTACTCGGACCAACCTTACTCGTATGCTTACGAGAGACCGGTTCCATTGACTGACATGTGACTTTGTTGCATAAAGATGGCTGGCGGGTGTGTGTCTCTCCTACTCTAGTTGGATCAGATTCGACAAAGGCAGTCCTTCAGAAGGTTGAATAACAATTTGTGTATCACCGTTGTGGTTTTTGCGTAGGTAAGTATTGTTCTTGCTAGATACGAGTAGCAGCCACGTAAAACATGCACCAACAATTAGAGCATGTCTAACTTGTTTTTTGAGGGTATGTTGTCATATGATATGGCTAGTAACATGATGAGATATATGTGATGTATAAGATTATCATGTTTTGTATAGAATATCACGACTTGCATGTCGATCAGTACGGCAACCGGCAGGAGCCATAGGGTTGTCTTTAATTATTGTATGACCTGCGTGTCAATCATTAAGCACTATGTAATGCTTTACTTTGTCGCTAAGTAGTAGCAATAGTGGTAGAAGCATGGTGGGCGCGACAACTCCGATGGCGACACGTTGATGGAGATCAAGATGATCGAGATCATGGTGTCATGCCGGTGACGATGGAGATCTTGCCGGTGCTTTAGAGATGGAGATCAAAAGCACAAGTTCATGGCCGTATCATGTCACTTATGATTTGCATGTGATGTTAATCCTTTTATGCATCTTATTTTGCTTAGGATGACTGTAGCATTATAAGGTGATCCCTCACTAAAATTTCAAGATAAAATTGTGTTCTCCCTGAATGTGCTCCGTTGTGAAAGTTCGTCATTTCGAAGTACCACGTGATGATCGGGTGTGATAGACTCTACATTCACATACAACGGGCGCTAGCCAGTGTTGCACATGTGGAACACTCGGGTTAAACTTGACGATCCTAGCATGTGCAGACGTGGCCTCAGAACACAAGAGACCGAAAGGTCGAACATGAGTCATATAGTAGATATGATCAACATGGAGATGTTCACCATTGAAACCACCTCATCTCACATGATGATCAGACTTGGGTTGGTGAATTTGGATCATGTAACACTCAGATGACCTGAGGGATGTCAATTTGAGTGAGAGTTCTTAAGTAGTATGATTAATTGAACTCATTGTCATCAACATAGTGTGAAGTTATCTTTGCAAAATTATGTTGTAGATCAATAGCTCGCGCTATAGCTCCCCTATGTTTTTGTACGTTCCTAGAGAAAATAGAGTTCAAAGATGATGGTAGCTATCATGCGAACTGGGTCCATGATCAGAGGATTGCCCTTAGTTGCTGCATAGAAGGCTTATGTCCTTAATGCCCCGCTCGGTGCACCACCCCCTCAAGCGGAGACTATGGATGTTGTGAACACCTAACAATCACATACTGATGATTACTTGACAGTTTAGTGTGTCTTGCGTTACGTCTTAGAATTCAGGCTCGAAATACGTTTTGAACGTCACGGAGCATATGTGATGTTCCAAGAGCTGAAATTTGATTTCAGGCTCATGCCCGTGTTGAGAGGTATGAGACCTCCAACAAGATTCTTTGCCTCCAAGATGAAGGAGAATAGCTCAATCAGTGAGCATGTGCTCAGATTGTCTGGGTGCTACAATCGCTTGAATCGAGTGGGAGTTGATCTTCCAGATAAGATAGTGATTGGTATAGTTCTCCAAGTGACTATCATGAAGCTACTAGAGCTTCATTTGAAACTATAAACCAGCCAGGGATGGAAATAATGATCCCTGAGCTATTTGCGATGTACGACACCGCGAAGGTAGAAATCAAGAAGGAGCATCAAGTGTTGATGGTTAGTAAAACCACTAGTTTCGAGAAGGGAAAGGGCAAGGAGGGAAACTTCATGGATGGCAAGCCAGTTGTTGCACCAGTGAAGAAACCCAAAGTTGAACCCAAACCCGAGACTAAGTGCTTCTATTATGAGGAGAGCGGTCGCTGAAGTGGAACAACCCTAGATAGTTGGTAGATAAGAAGGCTGGCAATGTCAATAGACGTATATTTGATATACATGTTATTGATGTGTACCTTGCTAGTACTCCTAGTAGCACCTGGGTATTAGATACTGGTTCGATTGCTAATGTTAGTAACTCGAAGTAAAAGCTATGGAATAAACGGAGACTAACTAAGGGTGACGTGACGATGTGTGTTGGAAGTGTTTTTCAAGGTTGATGCGATCACCATCGCACGCTCTCTCTACCCTCAGGATTAGTGATGAACCTAAATAAATGTTATTTGGTGTTTGTGTTGAGCATGAATGTGATTAGATCGTGTTTATTGCAATACAGTTATTCATTTAAGTTAGAGAATAATGGTTATTCTGTTTACATGAATAATACCTTCAACGGTCATGCACCCAATGAGAATGGTTTATTGAATCTTGATCGTAGTAATACACATGTTCATAACATTGATGCCAAAAGATACAAAGTTAATAATGATAGTACCACATACTTGTGGCACTGCCGCTAAATGTCATATTGGTGTAAAGCGCATGAAGAAACTCCATGTTGATGGATCTTTGGACTCATTCGATTTTGAATCGATTGAGACATGCGGAGGATGCCTCATGGGCAAGATGACTAAGATCTGTTTTCAATATGATAGAGTGGGCAAGTAACTTATTGGAAATGATACATGTTGATGTACGCGATCCAGTGAGTGTTGTAGCGTGCGGTGGATATCGTTATTTTCTTACCTTCACTAATGATTTGAGTACATATGTGTATATTTACTTAATGAAACACAATTCTAAAAACGTTTTAAAAGTTCAAGCAAATTTAGAGTGAAATTTGAGATCATCGTGACAAGAAGCTAAAATGTCTGTGATATGACCAGGGAGGTGAATATCTGAGTTACGAGTTTGGTATACAACTTAAGATAATGTGGAAGTTGTTGCATAACTCATGCCACCTGGAACACCATAGTGTGATGGTGTGTCCGAACGTCGTAGTCATGCTCTATTGGATATGATGCATACTATGATGTCTCTTATTGTTTTGCCACAATCGTTTTGGGGTTATGCATTAGAGACAACTACATTTGCTTTAAATAGGGCACCATCTAAATCCATTGACATGACACCGAATGAATTATGCTTTTCTAGAAACCTAAGTTGTCATTTCTTAGAGTTTGGGAATGCGATACTTATGTGTGATAAGCTCGAACCCAAAGCGGAATATTGCAGCCTCATAGGATACCCTAGGAAAAATAGTTGGATATGCCATCTATCTCAGATCCGAGGGCAAAGTGTTTGTTGCTAAAATGGGTCCGTTCTCGAGAAAGAGTTTCTCTCGAAAGAATTGAATGGGAGGAAGATAGAACTTGATGAGGTTGTTGAACCTTTCTTTCAACCAGAGAGTAGCACAGCACAGAAAGATGTTTCTGTAGAGCCTACATCATTTGAAGAGGAAGTTAATGATGATGATCATGAAGCTTCGAATCAAGTTGCTATCAAACCTCGTAGGTCGACAAGGGCGCGTACTGCTCTTGAGTTGTACGGCAACCCTGTCTTAGAGGTCATGTTGTTGGACAATGATTAATCTACGTGCTATGAAGAAGCGATGGTGGGCCCGGATTCTGACAAATGGCTAGGAACCATGAAATCCGAGAAAGCATCCATGTATGAGAACCAAGTATGGACTTTGGTATTCTTGTCCGTTGAACGACATGCCGTTGACTACAAATGGAAATTTAAGAAGAAGATAGACGTTGATGGTAAATGTCACCATTTATAAACCTTGACTTGTTTCAAAGAAGTTTTCGACAAGTTCAAAGAGTTGACTACGATGAGACTTTTTCACTCATAGCAATGATAAATTCTGTTGAAATTATATTAGCAGTTGCTGCATTTCTCGATTATGAAAGTTGGCACATGGATGTCAAAATATAGTTTCCTTAACGGTTTTTGTGAGGAAAGGTTATATGTAATACAGCCGAAAGGTTTTGTCACTCCTAAGGATGCTAAAAGGTGTGCAAGCTCCAGCGATCCTTCTATGGGCTAGAGCAAGCATCTCGGAGGTGGAATATACGCTTTGATGTGGTGATCAAAGTATTTGAGTTTATACAAAGTTACTAAGATCAAGACGCCTGATAAGATTTTTCAATGAGTACATACCTTGACAAGATTTTCAAAGAGTTCAGAACGTATCAGTCAAAGAAGGAGTTCTTGCCTGATTTGTAAGGTGTGAAGTTGAGTAAGACTCAAAGATCGACCACGGTAGAAGAAATAGAAAGTATGAAGGTCGTCCCCTATGACTTAGCCATAGCCTCTATATAGTCTGCCATGGTGTGTACCGCACCTGTGTGTTCCTTGCCATGAGTCTGTCAAGGGGTACAAGAGTGATCCAGGAGTGGATCACTGGACAGCTCAAAATTATCCTTAGTAACTAGAGGACTAAGGAAATATTTCTCGATTATGGAGGTGATAAAGAGTTCGTCGTAAAGGGTTACATCGATGCAAGCTTTAACACCAATCTGGATGACTCTTAGTAGCAATCCGGATAAGTATAGTGGAGCAGACATTTGGAATAGCTCCAAGTGGAGGATCATAGCAGTACCTCCAGTATGACAAAGATATTTACAAAGTACAAATGGATCTGAATGTCGCAGACCATTGACTAAAGCCTCTCTCACCTACAAAACATGATGGAACCCCAGAACTCATTGGGTGTGAGATTCTTAACAATGTAAATCACATAGCGATGTAAGCTAGATTATTGACTCTCGTGCAAGTGGATACTATTGGAAATATGCCCTATAGGCAATCATAAATTAGTAATTATCATATTTTCTTGTTTATGATAATCATTTATTATCCATGCTAGAATTATATTGATCGGAAACTCAGATACATGTGTGGATACATAGTCAACACCATGTCCCTAGTATGCCTCTAATAGACTAGCTCGTTGATCAAAGATGGTCAAGGTTTCCTAGACATGGACACGAGATGCATTTGATAATGGGATCACATCATTAGGATAATGATGTGATGGACAATACCCAAACTATAAACATAGCATATGATTGTGTCAGTTTATTGCTATAGTTTTCTTCATGTAAAGTATCTGTTCCTATGACATGTGTGATAATGAGATCATGCAACACACTGACACCGAAGGATTACCTTGTGTGTATCAAACATCGCAACGTAACTGGGTGACTATAAAGGTTCTCTACAGGTATCTCCGAGGGTGTGTGTTGGGTTGGCATGGATCAAGACTGGGATTTGTTAATCCGTGTGACGGAGAGGTATGTCAGGGCCCACTCGGTAATACAACATCACAATGAGCTTTGCAAGCAATGTGACTAACGAGTTAGACATGAGATCTTGTATTATAGAACGAGTAATTATACTTCCCGGTAACGAGTTTGAAGTAGGTATAGAGGTACTGACGATGGAATCTCGGGCATGTAACATACCGAAGAACAAAGGGAACTACATACGGGATTAACAGAATCCTTGACATAGAGGTTCAACCTTTAAAGATTTTCGTAGAACATGTAGGAACCAATATTGGCATCTAGGTCCAGCTATTGGTTATTGACCATAGAGGTGTCTCGATCATGTTTACATACTTCTCGAACCCGCAGGGTCTTCACACTTAACGTTCGGTGACATTTCGGTAGTATTGAGTTATGTATGTTGGTGATCAAAGGTTGTTCGAAGTCCCGGATGAGATCCGAGACATCATGAGGAGCTCCGGAATGGTCCGAAGGTAAAGATTTATATATAGGAAGCCATATTTTGCTACCGGAAAAGTTTTGGGTTTTTCCGGTATTGTACGGGGAAACTTCTAGAAGGTTCTGGAAACTTCCTGAGTAGTCCGGAAGTCCACCAAGGGTTCCACCACGTCCCAACGTTTTGCATGGGCTGAGGGGAGGCGCCCTGTCCTTATTGGGCTATGCGCACAAGTCCTTCAAGGCCGATGTGGCTTGGGAGAGGTGGAAAGTCCACGTGGTTTTGGAAAGGGAGGGAATTGGACTAGGATTCCAAGTCCTCCCCCTTGGCTGCGTCCTAGGGCTTGGAGTGTCTTATTTCCACGCCCTCCACCTATATATAGAGGGGAGGGGGTGCCCCAAGAGAACACACGAAGCCCTTGGCACCCCTCTCTCTCCCTAGATGGTTTTCTCCTCCGTTCACGGTTCCTGTAGCGCTAGGTGTAGCCATGTTGGGATAGCACCACCACATCACCGTCGCGCTGTCGCGTTGTCGGAGAACTCATCTACCTCCCGCCCCTCTTGATGGATCAAGAAGGCAGGTATCATCATCGAGCTGTACATGTGCTGAACGCGGAGGTGTCGTCCGTTGAGCGCTAGATCGGGACGAATCGTGATTGAATCACGGGACGGCTTGCGATTTGGATCGCGAAGACGTTCAACTACATCAACCGCATTTCTTAACGCTTCCCTCTTAGCAATCTAAAAGGGTATGTAGATCAACTCTCTCATAGATTCTCATCACCATAGACAGATCTTGTGTTTGTGTAGGAATTTTTTTGTTTCCCATCCAATGTTCCCCAACATATTATTTGCGAGTAGTTACCTTTGTTCTTGAGGTCAGGGGAGAAGTCATGTTGCAAGTAATCATGTGAATTTGATATGTGTTCGATATTTTGATGATATGTATGTTGTGATTCCCTTAGTTGTGTCATGTGAATGTCGACTACATGACACTTCACCATCCTTGGGCCTAAGGGAATGCATTGTGGAGTAGTTATTAGATGATGGGTTGCTAGAGTGAAAGAAGCTTAAACCCTAGTTTATGCGCTACTTCGTAAGGGGTTGATTTGGGTCCACATGTTTGATGTTATGGTTAGACTTTGTCTTAATACTTTTCTCGTTGTTGTGGATGCTTGCGAGGGGGTTAATCATAAGTAGGTTGTTAGTTCAAGTAAGAACAACACCTTAGCACCGGTCCACACACATATCAAATTATCAAAGTAGCGAACACGAATCAAACCAACATGATTAAAGTGACTAGATGAAATTCCCGTGTACCCTCAAGAACACTTTGCTTATTATAAGAGATCGTTTTGGCCTATAATTTGCCACAAAAGTATTGGGCTACCTTGGTGCACCTTCCCTTTTGTTACCATTACTTGCTCGTTACAAATTACCTTGCTATCAAGCTACTCGCTACTTACAATTTCAGTGCTTGCAGAAATTATCTTGCTGAAAACTGCTTATCATTTCCTTCTGCTCCTCGTTGGGTTTGACACTCTTACTTATTGAAAGGACTACGATTAACTCCCTATACTTGTGGGTCATCAGTGTACATGCATCTTTACGATCCCAAGCAAGATATGGGAATGAATTTCAAACATCTCGCGGTCTTGGCTCGGTTATACAAACATTGAGAAACAGAGGTTTTAGATTATGTGTAAATCAAAAACTAGTCAGAAAAATCATGAAATTTGGCATGGTGTCATGACATGCATGGCCATATGTGCGCTGGTAAAATAATGTCCAATTTGGTACAAGTTTTGGCACAAGACCCTCACAAACCAAAGTTTATCACATGAAGCTTTGTTGTTTCGATATGGAATGTGTCACCATACGTGGGTGAATCGACATCCGCTGCCTCTTCTCGTCTTGAACTATTTCTATAGGCAACATATACCAAAATGAGAGTGTCGTTCCAAAATATGAAATTATACATGGTTCGTTTGGCCTTTGTATACACCAATTGGCTTTTATATTCATTATTTAACGTGTATAATTCATATTTGAACTAGAATCACAAGGTCTGGTGCATAAAAATGGGTTGAAATTTGTATAAGTGTGCATGCATCTTTAGGTCCCATGCAAGATATGAGAATAAATTTCAAACATCTCGGGTTCTTGGCTCGGCCACAGAAACATTGAGAAACTCGGGTTTTAAATCTTGTGTAAATCAAAAACTCATTAGAAAATTCATGAAACTTGGCATGGTGTCATGACATGCATGCCTCATCTCTGCCATGGTAAAATAATGTCCAAATTGGGATAAATTTTGGCACAAGCCCCTCACAAACCACAGCTTCTCATGGGCAGCTTTGTTGTTTCGATATGGAATGTGTCACCTTACATGGGAGAATCGACATCCGTTGCCTCTTCTCGTCTTGAACTATTTCTATAGGCAACATATACCAAAATAAGAGTGTTGTGACAAAATATGAAATTATACATGGTCTGTTTGCCCTTTTTATACATTAATTGACTTTTATATGCATTATTTAATATGCATAATTCAAAATCGAACTACAATCACAAGGTCCGGTGCATCAAAATGGGTTGAAAACCATATTAGTGTGCATGCATCTTTTAGGTCCCATGCAAGATATGTGAATGAATTTCAAACATCACGGGGTCTTGGCTCGGCCATAGAAACATTGAGAAACTCGGGTTTTAAATCATGTAAATCAAAAACTCATCAGAAGATTCATGAAACTTGCATGGTGTCGTGAACATGGTACATAAATGCATCATAGCATTTTGTTTTCCTATTTGAGACTCATTTTTAATATATATTTTCTTTTAGAGGCAACATTGAGAATATTACATTAAATTATAGTAAATCTAGAACTCACGCAAAATTCAAGAAATTGGGCATGGCGTCATTATATAGAAAAAATTTATTGTGGTATTTCTCGTTTCATTAATAGCGAACAAAAGCTTTTTGGAACAAAGAACTGTCACGTTTCCATGCAAACAGTCGCATTATTTTGAAATCGTTGGCATTCTACTAACCTGCCATGCGTCGCACTCTTTTATTGGTTAGGGCTTAGGTGGTGTCGTGCGAGTAGTTGTTTGAGTTGACAAGAGGCGTGCAAGCTGGCCTCCGCTACCTAGGCTCACTAGGAGGTGTGCGGGCAGTATGTCGAAGGCTCACCGAGAAGCGAGCCCTTTGACCTCTGTATCCGCCCTCCTCGCGTCCAACCTGTCCATCAATGGTGCCCGAGCCGTTGTTTAATAGGAGGCTTTACTACCCACTCACTAACAATCCTCTATATATCTTCGCCTCACATTCCGCTCCATCTTCAGACCTCCACGGTGTCCTACGCCATGCTGCAAAAGGATCATAGGCCACTAGTCTTCCAGTTTGGTGAAGTTGACACCGAGCCGAGAGAAATAGAGAATAAAGACGAATGGGACGCCATGGACATTGCCCTGGCACAGCTGCATGCCGCAGCGAATGTTGCCCTGATGCACTCGCCAGCAACCATCACCATGCCCGCACTAGCAACCATCCCCGTGGCATTGACGGGATGGTTGCCCAGCATCATCGCAATGCTGGAAACCGCGAGCGTGAGGGAGTTCCCCGCCGACTCGCGCGAGCTCGTGTCTGTTCAAGTGCTAGTGCCTCCTCTTTCCCCCGTGCTCGTGTGCGCCCTTGCACACGCCACGCCGGTCCTAGTGCACGTGCCCATACCCACGGCGCCCGAACCCTTGCGCGTGTCTACACCCACCGCGCCCATGCCCATGCGCACACCTGCACCCATCATGCCCCCCGGAGCGGATTGGCCCGCCACCGTCGACAGCTTTCTCGTAGTGCCGCTAGTCGCCGCCCCCTGGCTCCATGCCCGTCGATCGCGTGATGACTGGCTCTTTGATTGGGAAGTCCGTAACATTCTAGTCTCATTTGAAGAACTATACAACTGCGCCCCGGCGCATGAGAACGCCGCCGCAGGAGGCCGCTGTAGCCACAACTAGTTTTCTTTATAATGTATCTCGATTGTATATATGTGAAGTGAAAGCTTGGCTGAATGTAATCTATGGTTTGGTGAACTAAGTATTCATCTCTGAATTCACATAGCAAACAAAAAACCATCATAGTTTTATCTGAATAAAGACTCATCACAAACAGTTCAGGTTGAATGCCCATTTGCAAATCGACAACTATCTTTCGTTCGGTCGTAAGCCAAGTCAAAAAATTGGCACGAGGGATTGGTGCAATGCGTCATCGCAAACGCTTCTTGAATAGGATCTGTGTGCCTAGTTCATACAATCAGGGAAGATTTGCATCTATCATATTGGGTAATTTCCATGTGGAAAATCGGAAACATTGGCATTTGTCGATCTAGTAACACTGGCATTTGTCAACATTGTAGAACTGACATTTGTCAATTTTGTAGGAAAAAAATCACAATTAGGGTTTAATTTTGCAACTAAAATTCACTTTAAACATGGATTTCATTCATACATTAAGCACTGGTCTTTGTACAATACAGTTCAACTCGATAGCTGAGCCGAAAAAGCCTTTCCCCAATTGTTGCCGACCACGTACTGAAATAGCTCGTTCAACTATATATACTAGCTAATTTAAAGTATGTGGTATAGTTCAACCATATCTATAGTTAGATGAATTGAACAAAATAGCCCCTAAATACTAGTACTATGGAGGGGTTTTGTACTACTTCCGGCAGAATCGAGCGCGCAAGTGGAGGAGGGGCCTGCCGACGAGTTGGTGGAGTTGTGTCCTTTGCCTGCCACTGCTACACTCCGGTGCTCAAGACGCCCCTCCTCAAACTGAAGGGACTCTGCATAGATCTCCGCATTCCGTGCCGCCGCTGCGGCTTCTCCTGTGCCAACCACGTCGTTAAGCTTCTTCGCGTGCGGGACCTCGCGCTTTACCTCCTCTAGGAATCAGATGTAGCGCGCAAGGGTTGCGACACAGAATCCCAGCGGCGAGACTTTGGCGGACTCCACGTCCCACATTCGGGTCGTAGTGGCAGCACAGGTGATAACCACGCAGCCTGATGGCAAGGTCATGGAAAAGACGGACGATGGTGGGGCGGAGGCTCCGGCGGCTGTCGGTGTGGTGGCGGCCACGACGGCCACCGGCAGAATCTGCCTTCGGGCAGTGGTGGTGGAGTATGTACTTGGTGGCGTCCGCACACCCACCAGGGACGTCATGTGCACAATACACTTTAGAGGACTGCCACACCGACGCGGTGAATCCTCCCTGCTGGAGGTGTCCTTTGGCGGAGTGGCTGGGCGACAACGAATGACCAGTGCCATTGGCGATTGGGGGAGAAGCAAACTAGACAAGCTACAGAGAGGGGGTACGAAGGCAATGTGGAGTTGCCGGCCGTGAGAGTTTATATGGCAGGTCGATAAGCATTGGGGATCTCATTGAGCTAGGCGGGAAGCTAGAGCCGTAGCATAGTTTTATGCGCGGGAACCTTTGCGATTGTGCACGGGAACGAGATCTTTGAGCGGGCTGGTGGCCAAAAGTGGTGCCGAAGCATGCACTGGAATCCTCGGCCGACAATGCGGTGACAAGACGCGAGAGAGGAGGATGGAGTGATGCGGAGGCACACGCGTCAAAATAATAAAGCATCTACGATATTAATATAGAAAAACGATGCTTCCCAACGTAGTGTCGGTAATAATTTCATCCATCCCTGACAATTATTTGGCAGCAACCGTCTACCCACAACACACACAACTTGTCAGTATGAATCGTTGGGGTTATTTCTGGTGTTCCCACACGATTCTCACTACTCACCTATTTGTTGTATATCACACACATCTTGTTATGTCAAGTTGTTTGTGTTCTGCTATATCATCGCACACAGTTTATGCGAGTGAACTGTATGCCGTACTTCGCACACGTATATTGTTTTGCTAACCATTTTTGTTATCTTAGCTAATCAAAAATGATTCATAAGAACAAATTGTCTGTCGTAGATTGCACGTGCAACTACATTCTGAATCTTATTTGATGGATCCACCTTTGCACAAGGTTCATGTCATTAGCGACGGATCTTGAACTATACCATTTGCGATTCATGCATCACACACACAGTTTCGTCGAAGGGTCTCTAATTGATGTGTCATCTTTGGACCATTCTGTAGTAGTGTTCCTTCCAATTCTTCCATGTGGAGAAGTTCTCTAAATTCTTCCAAAAAGTCCCACATGGCAATCAGTTCATTAGTTGCTTTACTTATTTCTTTCAAGTTGGATAACTTTTTGCTCCATATTTTGAACCCTTTTCTTAGCCTCTTGAATTTGGCAGTAATTATCTTTTTACTATTAATTTCCAGCATAGGTTGAGTCCAAATCTGATGCACTAAATCTTTAAATTCAGGATGATGCAGCCAGTAATTGTCAAATCTGAAAAAATGAGCTTTTTGAAATCTGTACCGATACAAATCAGAGTAGGAACATGATCAGAGTCTGGTTTGGAAATAGGATGGGCCATAGTGTTGGGATAATTGGTGAACCAACTTTCATAAGTGAATACCCAATCTAACTTTTCAAGCAATGGGGCTTGTTGCATGTTACTCCAAGTGAAATTTCTCCCTTTGAGAGGGATTTCAACTGAAGCTAGAGAACTTATAGCCTCATTGAACTATAGCATTAGATTGAAATTACCATTACCTTGGTTTCTGTTATGGGGGTGCGTCATATAGTTAAAATCTCTAGTAATGATCTAGTATGTCTCAAAAGGCATTTGAATATTCTTGAACAATTCCAAAAAAGTAATTCTTCCTAGATTATCACATGGTCCATAAATATTTGTAAGAATCCATGAATTTCCATTAAGCTAGGATGTGAACCTCATTGATAAGGAATAATCATTTTTAAAAAGGCATTCTCCTTGAAAACAGTATCATTCCATATGATTAACAATCCACGAGAAGCTCCAATAGAGGGAGTGAATCAAACTTGTTAAATCTTCTAGGACAAAAGTTCTTTATGTAATTGCTGTCAACCTTCACTTTTAGTTTCTTGATGACAGACAATGGCACAATCAGTTCCATCTATTTTATTTGAGATAGCCAGCCATTTATCACTTTAATTTATACCCCTTATATTCCAATTGAGTATTTTTCCAGTTATTTTTCGTGGATCAAAAACTTATAAAAGAGTTGCATAACTCAAAGAAGAGCAAATAAGTCCTATACATAACTTCCAAAGTGCCTTCCATCCATATCTCAAGCAAATAAAGTATAGCAAAGTCCCATACATAACTTTCAAAGTGCATTCCATCAATATCTCATGCAAAGAAAGCATAACAAAAGTGAAGTGATCTAACTCCAAGTCTCTTGTGACCAAAGAGCAAGTGATTTCTCTAATAGCAAGAGTTCTAATAGTGCACTTCAAGCACCCCTCAAGATTTAGTCCTTCCATGCTGGCTTCTTGGCTCCTTTTGTGCCTTCTTGTTGAGAGCTACCACCTCTCCAGTAGCCTTCTCATCCACCTTGAAATAAGAGGAATGGAGATTTTTAACCACTTTACTGTTACAGATTGGAGGTTTAGTTGAGCAGGTCATGCAGTTGGTATCTTTGCATGTTTTAGCTTTGTACCCTTTAGAAATTTCTTGAAGTCTGATACTTCTTCTTACCTCAGACTCCACCAAGGGTGTTCTTCTCTTTCTCTTTCCATGAAAAGTATCCTCTGCTGGCTCTGGAGCATCCAAGCTTTGATATTCTTCAAACATAGCATTCTGAATGCACACATGATCCATAAGAATAGGGCAATAAGCAGGAATATAGAAATTTAAGTAATCATCACAATTTAGCCCTCTCTTATGATTTGCCACATGGGGGATTGAAGGAAGTCTTTTGTCCACTCAAATTTACCTAGGTTAAGAAGAGTGGAACAAATAAAATTTACCCAATCAGCAGGTACCTGTATTGGAGGAATAGCTTCATTTCCAGATGCAAAAACTTTCTTCCAAACAACAAGACTTTCCTCTCGAAATTTAGGATGGGTTGTGTTGTCCTTGAAAGCAGGCTCATTTACTAATGTCATAAATTTACATTAAACATGAAATCCTGGGGGAGTTGAGCATGCAAAAGAAATGTAAATCGACTAGGTTTCAGGAGAGAGTGAATAGGCAGCTGAGGATGGACTATCAGAATTGTCCAGAATTACTATTTCCTCATAGACAAGGATGCTATAATTTAAACTTATGTCTCAAGAAATTGGCCTGTCTGCTGGATCAGAAAGTTGCAGAATTGGATCCTCTCCTCCTATCAGATCAAATTAAAAGAAGTTTGCATTACTATCCCACTGCTCATGATTTCCACTTGAGATAGCTCCACGGGGATTTTGAGCTCAATATTGTTGTTGTGAACTAAAGGAAGCATATAAGGAGCCACTACTTCTTGCCTCCTTATTTCGAACTCTGGTTGTAATTGGGAATGATCCTTTGTGATCTGAATCGGGACAAAATAGAAATCTTGCAGTTGAGGGCCTTCTTCAGGTAAATTCTAGGGTTGCACTTCTATTGGCTGTTCGGCTTGAATGGGCCCATGTATTAAATTTAGATCAGGAAGCCCATTCAAATTGTTTTGGTCTTGGCTCAATAAGTTCAAATCTTCATTTCCCTCCATCATTGGAGCGGCCAAGACCTCTAGGAAAGCAAGTGCGAATGCGATGTTCTCCACAAAAGCAGGTGGGCTAATCTCATTAGAGCCCACAAAGAGAGTTATCTCACTATTCACATCCATATCCGGTAATTCTTCATGCAAATGGCCATCAAGTGGCTGAATTAAATTAGCTAATTCTAGGAATTCTCCTTCTTCTATTTCTTGATCAACAAGACCATTTTCTTCTAGCATTGCCCGATGCCCCAACCTGGCATCTCTTCCTCCTCATCTCCTTCAACATCTTCAAGAGGATCTTGGCCATGTTAAGGTCCAGTTGGTTTTGCTGCTGATGCATATCATCTTGTGCTTGATGCTCCATTAAAGGCCCAATAAAATTATTCTGTTGGTTTGTATGGAAATTTCGATTATTAGGCAGTGGTTGAGGGGTACCATTGACAGGATCTTCATCAGGTGGCCTTCTAGCAAGCATTTCTTATTGAACTATCACTACTGGGACAGTCCAGGATTCAGAGTTTGCTTCATTTGTTTAACCTACAACAATAATGGATGGAATGTGCCTCAGCTCATCAACCCTCATTTTAACCATAATGGTTGCTTTTGTGCTTCTTGCTCTGTCCCAAAGTATAAGTTTGCCAAATCAACACACGACATTAGCAATTTCTTGAATGTCTCTTTTGTCAAATGGAAATCCTACCAGAAGAGCCCAAACATCTCTAGTCATTTCAAGATTTCTCCTATTAAGACCCTAATTATGCCTTTGAAAAATGACATGCACATCTCCAAAATTACGAGGGATTTTTAGAAACATACTATCTCTATCAAATGAAGAATTAAATATGACATAGGCCTGACCAAAGGGACATTAACAGATATCTGAAAATCCCAGATGCTTAACCTCGGTGATGAACTCTCCCAAGAGTTGACTTACAATGGGGAAAATGACCTGTTGATTTGGCATGGGGATGATCATAGCAATCGCCCAATATTCATGTCTATGTGCAGATGGAGCAGAAATGACACATACCCGAGTAGGCCCGTCTTTCACTAGAACTGCCTGATGATGCGACGGCAACAATGGCGCAGGATCAAAGACAAAGTTGCCCATCTCCTTCTGTGCAAGCGCATGTTGTGTCCTATCGATGGGAGGTCTTGGAGGTGGTGGTGGTAGTGGAGTAGATAGAGATGGTGAAGAGGGAGGATGAGCAGCTTCCGGAGAAAGTGTCACACCCTGTGTTGTATCACTTTCTATGTTATGGTTTTATAAAATTTTGACCCATTTAAAACTTTTGCTTGTTTGTGTGGATGACTTGGGTGCTACTTACTTGAATGATTGTTGTGTTTTAATTCCCAAAGATTCTTCTTCTCTCTATATTCATCTTCCTTGATCCAAACTTATTGACCAATGATCATACCATCTGTATAGTACCCAAAACTATTTTAATCAAATATTATTTTCGCCAAAAGGGATTTATTCAAATTAGGTTTTCAAAACCCCCGAATTGAGGTTTGTACTACAAGTCCTCAAATTGGGTGCATGCTTTACCCCCAAAGACTTTATTTGGAACCTACTATATATCAGACTTCCCAAAACCACCAAATATTATTTTTAAGAATTATTTTCCTATTTTATTTAAAGTATTTTTCTTAAGGCCAGAAATGGTCTTTTATAGGGAAAGTTACTTTATGCTTTCAAAATATTTGAGAAAATTTAGGGAAACTCAATGGACATATATTTTCCATATATAAGAGTTTCAACACATGGTCATGTTCAAAATATTGGACAAAACCCTCTAAAACCGTTTGTGCCTATTTCATGTGTTTGAATATTTCCGAAAGAAATATTCTCAAACAAATTTAGGAAAATTGCAGGAAGTCATGCATGCTATATGTGATGATCTTAAAAAGTTTCATACCAATCCTAATTGTTTTGACTCACCAAAATATCCCCAAACCCTCTATGTACGGAATCAAATATGAACAACTTTACATTGTGAAGTTTCTCATTTTTACCTCAAACTTTGTGGGCATGTTCTAATCCCCAAATAATTATACTACACCAAGTGGTGCATCAAGGAGAATAGATTTGCACACCTAGATCTACAAATGTGAGTTTCTGTTAAATCTAGGGTTAACAAAATCTCCATTGCCAACTTTTCTCAAATGATGTCAAACTTGGTAGACTACCTCACTTTTACCATCCATTTGATCCTGGTAAAGCTCATGAAGGTAGAGAATTTTTACTTACCCAAACATTGATCAAACACCTTCTCATAGATTGGTAAAACCCTAGTTTTCACTTCCTCCACTATTCTCCGTGAGCTCAAATTTTTACCATAGTCCCTTGTCTGCACCTTCTAAGTCCACTAACTCTCCCTTGCCAAGCCTCAATCATTGAAGGGGGTAAACCCTCCATTTCACCATCTGGGCACCAGAAACAGTAGCATTTATACCTCTCCCCCACTCCATTTCTGCACCCCTACCTATGCCCTAGCTCCCAAGCACTCATGGGCATCTCCAGAACCCCCCAAGACACTAGTGGACAAGCTAAGGCATGCCAGAGCGCGTGGACACGCCACTGGCATGGAAAATGCATGCTTTGGAGAACGCTACAGTGTGCCACCACACTGGAGGAGGAGCATCCCGAATATCCCGACAGCTTGTCGATGGGGGAACTTTTCCCCTGGATTCCCCTTACCGTGCGCAAGACGCTGGGTTATCGTCCCCTCAACATTCTCCCTCTAGCGACCTCCAGCACGTGTGCCCGACGCCGCCCAGTTCGGCCAATCATGGGACTCACACGAGCGTGCACCCCGCTCCCCCTCTCGCTCCCACTGGCCCTAGACCGACCCCAAAAAGACCCCAGACACGCCCACGCTCGCCCCGTGCCCTCCAACGTGGGCAATGACCTCGTCGGCGCACCCGAGCTCGGTAGACCATGGGCCACCTATAAGAAGGTCCCCCAGAACTCTCCCTCTCTCCCCTTGGCTGCTCCTTTCTCCTCCTAATAAACCTCCAGAACAATCCGAGTGAGCTCTCGGAGCCCTAGTCCTCGGATCGATTGGAGCCCCGCCGCCTCGGGCCGTCGTTGGCTGCATGGTAGGGAGCTCCCCAAACCTTGTTCTCCCTTTATCTGAAACCACACCAACATGCCAACTCGTTTCCCTCCTTTTCCCCTCCGTTTGATGCAGAGGAAGACTGGGGCGTCCTCCTCCCGAAGCACCACCACCGGACTTCCATATCACCGATGAATGGGAGCCCCCTGTACCCATCTCCACCACCGTTCGACTGGCGGCAATGCTTAGAGCACAACGGTGCCATCAGCTCCTCCCCTCGAGCCCCACATCACCGGCGGTGAGCCCCTCACCACCCTGTCCCGTGGAGGGTGATGACAGGTGGGTGATACTTCTCCATCGTATCCACTTTTTCAAAAACTTTTGCCCTTGTTTTGGACTCTAATTTGCATGATTTGAATGGAACTAACCCGGACTGACGCTATTTTCAGTAGAATTGCCTTGGTGTTATTTTTGTGTAGAAATAAAAGTTCTCAGATTGTCCTGAAAAATTATGGAGAATATTTTTGGATTTAATAAAAAATACTAGCGCAATAATCAACCAGAGGGGGCCACCTGCAGGCCACAAGCCTACTTGGCGTGGCCACCCCCTGGCCGCGCCTAGCAGGCTTGTGGGGCCCCTGTGGCTCCCCCGACCTCATCTCCAGCTCCATATAACCCTATTCGCATAGAAAAAATCAGAGAGAAGAGTTCAGCATTTTACGATACGGAACCGCCGCCACCTCCTGTTCTTCCTCAGGAGACCAGATCTGGAGTCCGTTTTGGGCTCCAGAGAGGGGAAATCGACGTTATCATCATCACCAACCATCCTTCATCACCAATTCCATGATGCTCTCCGCCGTTCGTGAGAAATTCCATCGTAGGCTTGCTGGACGGTGATGGGTTGGATGAGATTTATCTTGTAATCGAGTTTGTTTTGTTAGGGTTTGATCCCTAGTATCCACTATGTTCTGAGATTGATGTTGCTATGACTTTTCTATGCTTAATGCTTGTCACTACGGCCCGAGTTCCATGATTTCAAATCTCAACCTATTATGTTTTCATGAATATATATGTGTTATTGATCCAATATTGCAAGTTGTAGACACCCATTACGAGTTATGATCCGCATCCCCCAGGGTGACAATAACTGGGATTCTTTCCGGTGATTACCGTAGTTTGAGGAGTTCATGTATTCACTAAGTGCTAATGCTTTGGTCCGGTTATCTATTAAAAGGAGGCCTTAATATCCCTTAGTTTCCATTAGGACCCCATTGCCACAGGAGGGTAGGACAAAAGATGTGATGCAAGTTCTTTTCCATAAGCACGAATCACTATATATGGAATACATGCCTACATTACATTGACGAATTGGAGCTAGTTCTATGTCACCCTATGGTATAACTATTCCATGCTGAATGACATCCGATATAATTATCCAACACTGATCCATTTCCTACGACCTTTCTACATATAGATCTTTACTAAGTTACTGTTCCAATGCTACTGTTACAATCACTATAAAATTGCTACTGTTACTTTCGCTACCGTTATCGTTACTTCCATACTACTTTGCTACTGAATACTTTGCTATAGATATTAAGTCTTTCAGGTGTGATTGAATTGACAACTCAGCTGTGAATACTCGAGAATATTGTTTGGCCCCCCTTGTGTCGATTCAATAAATTTGGGTTGAATACTCTACCCTCAAAAATGGTTGCGATCCCCTATACTTGTGGGTTATCAAGACCCTTTTTTGGCGCCGTTGTCGGGGAGCATAGCTCTATTCTCTGAGTCACTTGGGATTTATATCTGTTGATCACTATGAAGTAACCAAAAGATCCAAAAACCAAGATCTATCCCTCTACTACGAGGGAAGGTATGGAACTGCCATCTAGCTCTACACTTGATTGTTCTTCTGTTATGAGTAAGTTTGCAACACAACCACCTGCTAGTAATTCTGATATGTCGCAAGTAATTGATGATGCCACTTCTGCTATGCATGATGCTTACGATGATACTTTGCTTGATAATACTGTGGCACTGGGTGAATTTCTTGATGAACAAATTGCTAGAGCCAATGATGAAAATTATGATACTTCTGGAACTGATGAAATTATTGAAACTGAACACTTTGAGACACCTGCATGACCTAGCTCTCCTAGGTATGAATTTCCTGATATTCCCGAGGGTTATGTTTTGGAAGGAGAGGTAGCTAGAGACTTTCTTGCTTGTAATGATAGAGATGATCTTAAGAAGCTACTATGCAAGTGGAAAGAAAAATCTTTGAATGCTAGAATGAAATATGATCATAAGTTTGCTACTTCACCTATCTTTGTTTGTGATAAGGATTATGAATTCTCTGTTGATCCTGAGTTAATTACTTTGGTTGAATCTGATCCTTTCCATGGTTATGAATCTGAAACTGTTGTGGCACATCTTACTAAATTGAATGATATAGCCACTCTATTTACTCATGAGGAAAAAATTGTTATTACTATATCCTTAAGTTGTTTCCTTTCTCATTAAAGGGTGATGCTAAGATATGGTTTAACTCTCTTGCTCCTGGTTGTGTGTGTAGCCCCCAGGATATGATATATCACTTCTCTGAAAAATATTTCCCTACCCATAAGAAACAAGTTGCCTTGCAGGAAATATTTAACTTTGTGCAAACTGAAGAAGTGAGTCTCCCACAATCTTGGGGGAGGATTCTCATATTACTAAATGCTTTGCCTAATCATCCTCTCAAGAAAAATCAAATACTGGATATCTTTTATAATGGACTAACTGATGCTTCTAGGGACCACCTAGATAGTTGTGCTGGTTGTGTTTTTAGGGAATGAACTGTTGAACAAGCTGAAATACTATTGAATAATATATTAAGCAATGATAATGATTGGACTATTCCCGAACCACCTCCGAAGCCAACTTCTAAGAAAAGAGGTATTCTATTTCTCAGTCCTGAAGATATGCAAGAGGCAAAGAAATTTATGAAAGAAAAAGGTATTAAAGCTGAAGATGTTAAGAATCTACCACCTATTGAAGAAATACATGGTCTTGATAACCCGACACAGGTAGTAGAGGTAAATTCTCTTCGTAGATTTGATAAAAGCGATATTCCTTATAATAAGTCTGCTAGCCAATGCTTGGATGAATTTGATAATTTGGTTGCTAAGCAAGAAATTTTTAATGCTTATGTTAGTAGACAATTGAAACATAATGCTTTCATGCTTGATCGCTTAGGTGATTATATGAGTAGAACTATCAATGATCCTAAACTGATTCGTAAACATGCTTCCATGGTAACTACTCAAGTAGAACAAGTACTTAAGGCACAGAATGATTTTCTTAATGAGATGAATAGTAAGAACAATGATCATTCTGTTAAAGTTGCGACTAGAGGTGGAAGAATGACTTAGGAACCTTTGTATCCTAAGGGCCACCCTAAGAGAATTGAGCAAGATTCTCAAAGGAGTAATACTGATGCACCTAGTTGTTCCAATAATAAGAGGAATAAAGATGATGATAGAACTTTGCATGCTGCTAGTGAACCTGTTATTGATACACCTGAAAACCCAAATGATATTTCTGTTTCTAATGCTGAGACACAATCTGGTGATGAACATGAGCTCAGTGATAATATTAATAATGATGTTCATGTTGATACACAACCTAGTAATGATAATGATGTGGAGATTGAACTTGCTGTTGATCTTGATAACCCACAACCTAATAATAAAAGATATGACAAAAGATATTTTATTTCTAGGAAGCATGGTAAAGAAAGAGAACCATGGGTTTAGAAACCCATGCCCTTTCCTACTAAACCATCCAAGAAAAAGGATGAAGAGGATTTTGAGCGCTTTTTTGAAATGCTTAGACCTGTCTTTTAGCGTATGCGCTTGTCTAATATTTTGCAAATGTCCCCTTATGCTAAGTATATTAAAGATATTGTGACTAATAAAACAAAGATACCAGAAGCTGAGATTTCCACCATGCTGGCTAATTATACTTTTAAGGGTGGAGTACCAAAGAAATTAGGAGATCCAGGAATACCAACTATACCATGCTCTAGAAAAGGGAATTATGTTAAAACTTCTTTATGTGATTTGGGAGCTGGTGTTAGTGTTATGACTTTCTCTTTATATCATAGACTTGATTTGAATAAGTTGACACCTACTGAAAAATCTTTGCAAATGGCTGATAAATCAATTGCACTACCTACCGGTATCTGTGAGGATGTACGTGTCGTAGTTGCAAATGCTACTATCTTAACAGACTTTGTTATTCTTGATATTGCTGAGGACGACAGTATGTCGATCATCCGTGGTAGACCCTTTTTGAACTGCCGGGGCAGCTATTGATTGCAACAAGGGCAATGTCACTTTTCATATTAATGGTAATGAGCGTACGGTACACTTTCCGAAGAAACAACCTCAAGTTCACAGTATCAACTCTATTGAAACAATTCCAACGATCATTATTGGAGACTTTGAGTTTCCTCTTCCTACTGTCAAGAATAAATATGATATACTTATTATTGGAGACATGCATATTCCCATTGAGGTAACTTAGTGTTATTTGAAAATTCTTCGGTTTCATGTTATTCAAAAGAAGTTTGTTAATAAGACTTAATCAACTTTATTGATGGATTCCTTTTGATGAGCATGAGATGGATGATATTAGAAAGCACAACTTTCTGTACCCAACTTTTACTTTCTATTAGCTAGATGAAATTAAGTAAGAATTCTATTATTTTCCTGTCTTCTGAGTTTCCCATGCAATAAAAAAGTGACCTAGAAAATAAAAGCTCTTCAAATGCCGTGAAAATGGAGTATGATTTTTTCTTGAATATTTAAAAATTTCTGGCACTAAACACACTGCAGGGGGCCGCACCAGTGGGCCACAAGCCCACAGGCGCGGCCACCCCCTAGCCGCGCCTAGTAGGCTTGTGGGTCCCACGTGGCCCCCTTCATTTATTCCAACACCCATTCACTTCATCTTCCTCCAGAAAAAATCCCACCATTGCTCAAACCCGTGTTCTAGCTCATTTTGCTGCCATTTTCGATCTCCTTGCTCAAAGCTTCATTCGCAAAACTGTTTTGGCAGATTGTTCTTCAGTATGTGACTCCTCCGATGGTCCAATTAGTTTTTGTTCTAGTGCTTTATATATTGAAATTTTTTGCTACTGAGGTGACCTTATTCTTGAGCTTGCATGCCAAATTTATTTGGTCCCAAGTAGTTTTGATGCACGATATGTCCTCTAGGCACTTGTGGGAGTAGTTGCTATGAGCTTTGTTGAGTTTTTTTACCTTTATTTTGGGTCA
Organism: Hordeum marinum; assembly: GCA_022496015.1. NCBI lineage: Eukaryota > Viridiplantae > Streptophyta > Magnoliopsida > Poales > Poaceae > Hordeum > Hordeum marinum. The sequence continues at coordinate 208,571,517 of CM039672.1, read as the reverse complement.
CTAAAAATTTCAAAAAAAATCAGAAAAAGAAAAAAATGTCGAGGAAGGTTTTTCAAGGGGGTTCATGGAGCAAGAAGGCCCCGAGACTCGCGATACGTGAGCCCGGTGTCGAACCACCGAGGAAAGCACAAGTATGAACTTGTGAATGGCTATCGGATCAATTCATGAGTGATGCTGGTTTCAAGGAAGAATTCTACGCATACATAAGAAATGCTGACCTTGAGGAATTCGTTTCGACAAATGCAAGCAATACTATCAACTCACGGATTCTTTCGTGCGGAAGTTTGAATTTTCGCTCAATCGTAATAAACCTTTCGTTCTATTTGACATTTATGAAAAGTCATATACTTTGGACATAGAGGATTTTAATCATGCTTGCAAAATTCCACAAAGGGGCAGCTATAGTGATCCGCACAAAACTGAATATAATCATATTCTTGCGAGCATTACTGTCGGAGAAACTAGAAATATTACACAGGCTACCATGGGGAGCATTCACTTTCCTTCTATACACTATTTTGCTGTATTCATAGGTAGATGTATTAACAGTAAAACTGAGAATAGACACCTTTGTGCAACCGATCTTAGTATTCTTAAGAGTGCAGTAATGGGTGAAAGGTGATATAACTTAGGAGCCATTATTGCTAGAAGGTTGCATAACAATGCTAAGGATGGAGATTTCTTTGGTGGGATTTATGCCACTCGTTAAGCTAATTATCTTGGGGTACCCATACGCGAAAATGATATTGAGTAACCACCTGCTTTTGTAGATTATGAGGCTTTGGTACGTTTTTAGTTTGTTGAAAGGAACAAACAATCTCTCCAATACAGACTAATTTTTTATAGACAGCGTGCTGTCCATGTGACCTTTCCTGCTCCCGCCTTCTTTAACTTTAAGGAAAAATAGAGATACTTGATAACCATATAGGAGGAAAACGAGTACGAGAGAAACGCGGAATCAGCTCGCCTTCACGATGCAGTCGTTTAGGAGGTAGCCATCGAAGCCCAGCATAACCCCGACTATGACTTCAGATATTACCCGAGCCAGCCATGGCCATAGACCAACTTAGTCCAAAAGCCTAAGCTTGGGGGAGTTAGTATTTCTCACCGACATTACACTCATGTTCACACACTCATCTTAGTAGTCGGTGTTCATACTCTTTCATTGTACTATCCATGGTAGTTTATTTCCTCGTTTTGCTTTCTTCTTGTGTGTTTATTTTACTCTGAGAAAAATACAAAAATAGAAGTTCTAGCTTTATTTTCTAGTTTCTTAGTTGTAGCATTAAAAAGAAAACCCAAAAAGATTTTTCGTTCTTCTTTTGTTTGTTGGGAGCTTTCCCATGTAAATAGTTTTTCTCGTTCAAGTTTTGATTTTTCTTTCTTAGGGTCGTAAGGAGAAGACCAAAATGAAAATGTTGAGTGGCTCTCATATACATTATTGTTTACCTATTAGAGATCCCATGTTACATTGTCTTCTCCTTTGAGTAATTGTTTGCAGATTTTAGCTTAGTCCAAAGCGTGTGCACTCTTATTATTATCCACACCGTCCGGTCGTGCAAGTGAAAGGCAATAATGACGATATTAGACGAAAAGATTGAGATGGAGAAAAAGCTGGTATGAACTCGACCTATCTTGCTTTTGTAAATATGATTAGCTCATCGATCCGAATTCAGTTCATCATGGGTGAAACATATTTGCAATGACTATTGGAGATTATAGTTACTCATGCAATGCTTAATGAGCTAAGAGTGGATAATGGTTTGTTTTGTGTGCCAACATGCATATTAAAATGGTTGTGATGTGGTATGATGGGATGGTATCCTCCTCTGAACGATTCAAGTGGCTCAACTTGGAAGATGTTCATACATGTAGTTGAAACAAAATCAACATAGCCTCAACGATATTTATGTTCGTAGTAATTTATATCCTACCCATGCTTGTAGTCAATGTAGGTTAATCTCAAAGCATGTTGATGACTTGTCGCTCTCTAGTTGGTCGCTCCCCAGTCTTTTGTTAGCCTTCACTTGTACTAAGCGAGAATACTGCTTGTGCATCCAATTCCTCAACCCCAAAGTTGTTCCATATGAGTCCACCATACCTACCTATATGCGGTATTTACCTGCCATTCCAAGTAAATTTGCATGTGCCAAACTCTAAACCTTCAAATAAACATTCTGATTTGTATGCCCAAATCTCTCATCTGGCGACTGGGGGCTATCGGTATCTTCCATGCTAGGTGGTTATTCTCACAATATGTGTTGATTCACTATCATTTATGAGAAAGTGGCTGGTAATCGGGATGCCCAGTTCCATGCTCGAAATAAAAACAAAATATAATTAAAAAACTCCCCCAGGACTGTACCCGTGGATTCGGCCCGCCGTGGAGTGTGATTGTTTGGTGGAGGGGGAGTAAAAACTTTATCATTCTGTTTGGGAACCGCCTATAATGTATCTATCATGGAAGATGTTGAAAACCTTATGGTCGTTATGTGAGCGATGGAAGCATACCGCTCAAAAATCAGTACTTATCTCTGTTTTAAAAACACGATCTTTTTCCCCTCTGGAAATCAATGCTTCCCTCTGCGAAGGGCCTTTCCATTTACTTTATTGTTGAGTCATCATCTTCTTATAAGAGGCACCAGTTAGAGAGCACCATCATCATTTGTATGCTTTGCTGTTAATTTATATTGACTATGAGCATGATTGGATCTCTTTCCCCATGAATTACAATGTCTAGTCAGTCCTTGTTCTTTAGAGGTGCTCTGCATTTATGTTTTGCGGTCTCAGAAAGGGCTAGCGAGATACGATTTTGTCATATTGTATCGTGATTGTTTTGAAAAAGTGTTGTCATCCAAGAGTTATTATTATTGCTTGGTAGTTGATTATGTCATTGATATGAGTAAATGTGAGACCTAAATGTTATTGTGAACGTGGTTAGTCCATGATCTTTCCTAAAAATCTGAACATCAGTTAGACGTATTTACAACAACAAGATCAAACAAAGTTTGTAAAAGTTTTTCTTTATCACTTTCAGTTTATCAACTGAATTGCTTGAGGACAAGCAATGGGCTAAGCTTGGGGGAGTTGATACGGCTCCATCATATCCACTTTTCCAAACTCTTTTGCCCTTGTTTTCAACTCTAATTTGCATGATTTGAATGGAACTAACCCGGAATGACGTTGTTTTCAGCAGAATTGCCTTGGTGTTATTTTTGTGTAGAAATAACAGTTCTCGGATTGTCCTAAAAATTTACGGAGAATATTTTTGGATTTAATAAAAAAAGCTGGCACAAGAATCAACCAGAGGGGGGCCACCTATAGGCCTCAAGATTGCTAGGCGCAGCCACCCCATGGCCACGCCTAGCAGGCTTGTGGGGCCCCTATGGCTGCCCTGATCTCATCTCCATCTCCATATAACCCTATTCGCGGAGAAAAAAATCAGAATGAAGAGTTCATCGCATTTTACGATACAGAGTCACTGCCACCTCCTGATCTTCCTCGGGAGACCAGATCTGGAGTCCGTTTTGGGCTCCGGAGAGGGGAAATCAACGCCGTCGTCATCACCAACCATCCTTCGTCACCAATTCCATGATGCTCTCCGCCGTTCGTGAGTAATTCCATCATAGGCTTGCTAGACGGTGATGGGTCGGACGAGATTTATCCTGTAATCGAGTTAGTTTTGTTAGGGCTTGATCCCTAATATCCACTATGTTCTAAGATTGATGTTGCTATGACTTTGCTATGCTTAATGCTTGTCACTAGGGCCCGAGTGTCATGATTTCAGATCTGAACCCATTATGTTTTCATGAATATATATGTGTTCTTGATCCTATCTTGCAAGTTGTAGACACCTATTACGAGTTATGATTCGCATCCCCCAGGGTGAAATAACTGGGATTCTTTTCGGCGATTACCGTAGTTTGAGGAGTTCATGTATTCACTAAATGCTAATGCTTTGGTCCGGTTCTCTATTAAAAGGAGGCCTTAATATCCCTTCATTTCCATTAGGACCCCTCTGCCACAGGAGGGTAGGACGAAAGATATGTTGCAAGTTCTTTTCCATAAGCACGTATGACTATATATGGAATACATGCCTACATTACATTGATGAATTGGACCTAGTTCTGTGTCACCCTATGTTATAACTATTGCATGATGAATGCCATCCGACATAATTATCCATCACTGATCCATTGCCTATGAGCTTTCTACATATTGAGCTTTGCTAAGTTACTGTTCTGCTGCTACTGTTACAATCACTATAAAATTGCTATTGTTACTTTTGCTACCGTTACCGTTACTTCCATACTATGCTATAGATATTAAGTCTTTTTGGTGTGGTTGAATTGACAAATCAGTTCCGAATACTCGAGAATATTCTTTGGCTCCCCTTGTGTTGAATCAATAAATTTGGGTTGAATACTCTACCCTCGAAAACTGTTGGAATCCCCTATGCTTGTGTAATATCAGTGGGACCCCCCTGTCATCCCCTAACCTCTCTCTCCCACTGTCGACTAGCCGTGCTGTCAGGTTTGAAACCCCCTCGGCCATGCGTGCCGCCTCACAACTGGGCCATTCCCCTTTGGGCCGGCTTGACTTTGACCGTTTTGGCCTAGGGTGAATAGTAGGATTTTTCTTTTTTTCTAGTAAGATTTTCCAAAAATTCCTCTAATCAAAATATTTGTCCAATCCCAATAATTCCAAGTACACAAATCTTGTAATATTATGTAGTATTTAATGATGCCACTTGTGAATTTTTTTTGAAAATGTTTTATGTAGTCGTTTTATTTAAAACCTCTGTTAAAATAGTTTTCAAAACCTTTTTCACTTCAAAACCAGAGACAAATATTTTTACTTTTTATTGTAGTGTTTTACTAGAAGTGGATTATGTGCTCTATTTTTGCTGTGTTCTTATTTTTGCATGTTATTATGGTGACGATAGATTGTGTTGTTTATGAGGGAGTTGGACCCGAAGACTATGAAGACCCTGAAGACTTTGTTGAGCCAGGCAACCAACCCTTTGACCATGTTAAGAAACCATTTTCATTGCATGGCATATAGCACTTTATTTTTGATATATTGATCATGATGATGTGGTGACCACTTGGGTGGGATACCTCCGATACTTTTATCATTGATACTTGCATCGAGCATGACCCTACCTCCTTATGAGGGTTATGTGGGTGGGAGTAGTTAGGTTGCTAAGTATTTGCTACCCAAGTGGGATGGGGATATGCATGTTGATGGAAACAAAAGTGTTTTCAAAGACTTTTCGAAAAACCCGCGGGTGCCACTAATGCCTGTGGGAGGTGGTGTTGATCTAGGTAAGCACTTGATAAAGAAGTGGTGTACTTAACCTTGGGTAGTCATATGTTGATATAAACCCCAGGATCACTTATGAACTCCAGGATAGGATGTAAAGGAGTTTAGATTAACATAAATGGGGTAGACTTTCTAGCATACCTCATCATCTTGAAGTCGCAGCTTGGATGTGATCCTATGCATGGACTGGTTAACCAAGCACCAATGCTTGTTAGACTGTGCCAAGAGGACTATCACCATGACCAATGCCCAAGGAGTGGACTTCAAGTATATCCCCAACCATGTCTCCGCTCAAGCCCCTTGGGTTAACTATTTGTCGGGAATTGAGTTGGATCAAGTGCTAGTGGCATGTGAGTACCCAGATGTATTTCCTGATGAGCTGCCCAGAATGCCTCCTGACCGCGACATTGAGTTCATCACTGATATAATGCCCGGAGCAGGACCCATCTATAAGTAGACTTATAGAATGGGATCAGAAGAGTTGGCTAAGTTGAAGAAGCAACTGGCAGAGCAACTCAGGAAAGGATTCATTCGCCCTAGTGCCTCTCCTTTGGGATCACCTGTTCCATTTGTGTCAAAGAGGGACGGAACTATCTGACTCTGTGTCGATTACTGTTCTCTCAATAAAGTCATAATAAAGAAGAAGTACCCACTCCCCAAGATTGAAGACCTGTTTCATCAACTGAATGGAGCTAAGGTGTTTTCCAAGATTGACTTGAGGTCTGGGTACTATCAGCTAAAGATCAGACCTGAAGACATTTCGAAGATGGTGTTTGTAACCCGGTATGGCATGCATGAATACATGACCATGTCATTTGGATTGACCAATGCCCCTGCCTACTTCATGTACCTCATGAATAAAGTTTTCATGGAGTACTTGGACAAGTTTGGTGTCGTCTTCATTAACGACATACTCATCTTTTCTAAGTCTGAGGAAGAGCATGAGAAGCACTTGAGATTGGTCCTAGACAAGCTTCGAGAGCACTAGCGTTATGCCAAGTTCAGCAAGTGTGAATTTTGGCTACATGAAGTTGGATTCTTGTGTCATGTATTGACGATAGAAGGATTGTCAATGGACACTGCCAAGATCAAAGTGTGACTGAATGGCAATCCCCAAGCAATGTGAAGGAAGTCAGAAGCTTCCTAAGGCTCGCGGGATATTACCGTAAGTTCGTCGAAGGATTCTTGAGCATTGCCCGGCCCATGACTCGGCTTTTGAAGAAGTACAAGGACTTTGAATGGACGACGAAGTGTAAAGAAAGCTTTTAAGAGCTCAAGAAGATATTGCCAACAGCCCCAGTTTTGGCCACCCCCGATATTCACGAGGAGTTTGTGCTTTATTGTGATGCATCAAGAACTGGGCTGGGAGGCATTCTGATGCAGGAAGGCAGAGTCGTAGCATATCTATCCAGACAGTTGCGTCCTCACGAAGAGAACTACGCTACTCATGATCTTGAGTTGGCAGCCATAGTTCATGCCTTGAAGACATGGTGACATTACCTTCTAGGGAAGCAACGTGAGATATACACAAACCACAAGAGTTTGAAGTATATTTTCACTCAAAAGTAATTGAACATGAGGCAACGAACATGGTTGGAGTTAATCAAGGATTATGATCCCAGTGTTCAGTACCACCCTCGAAAGGCTAATGTGGTGGCAGACGCCTTAAGCAGAAGGGCTTGTTCCTTGAATGATATGATTAAGGAAAGGCTACCCGCCCTGTATGAAGAGCTTGAAAGCTTCAGCGTGTGGAACTAATTGGACCAGGATTCCTAGCCAACCTCGAAGCAAAGCCTACCTTGATGGATGATATTATGGAAGCTCAGAAGGGACACGAGACCATTGAAGGCATCAAGAGGAAGGTCAAGGCAGGCAAGGCCCTAGGATTCACAGTGGATGAACAAGGAGTTGTATGGTTCAGGAAGTGCATCCCCGTACCCAACAAGGTTGAGCTCAAGAATTTGATCTTGCAAGAAGCTCATGACACTCCATATTCCATCCATCCCAGAGTATCCAAGATGTACCAAGACCTCAAGGCAAGATTCTGGTGGCATGTCATGAAGAGAGAGATAGGCACCTTTGTCGCTAATGTGGCATATGCCACAGAGTCAAAGTTGAGCATCAATGACCCGCTAGTTTGTTGCAACCTTTCAAAATGCCTGAATGAAGTGGGACAAAGTCAGGATGGACTTCATCACTGGATTTTCCAGGTCAAGCAAAGGACATGATTCCATTTAGGTCATAGTCAATCATCTGACCAAGGTAGCCCACTTCATTCCCATCAAGACCACCTATGCTGGAAGCCAGCTAGCAAACATCTAGATCAACCGCATCATAAGCCTTCATGGAGTTCCAAAGAAGATTGTGTCAGATCAAGGCACCCAGTTTACCTCAAGGTTTTGGAAGAAGTTTCCAGAAGCAATGGGAACCAAGCTATCATTCAGCACTACTTTTCACCCCTAGACCGGTGGACAAACGGAGCGAGTAAATCAGATTCTTGAAGACATGCTTCGTGCTTGTGTCTTGGCGTATGGAACCAAGTGGGAAGATTGCCTACCATTTGCCGAGTTCTCCTACAACAATAGCTATCAGTCAAGTCTTTGGATGGCACCATTTGATTTGTTGTATCGACGCAATTGTCGTACTCCCCTCAATTAGTCGGAAACCGGAGAAGGACTAGTCTTTGGACCAGATATCCTCCGTGAAGCAGAAGAGCAAGTTCAACTCGTTTGAGAGCGTCTCGAGACCGCTAAAACAAGATAGAAGAGCTATGCCGACCCCCACCGCCGAGAAGTAAACCTCAACATCGGAGATCATGTCAATCTCTGAGTCACGCCTCTCAAGGGAACCAAGCGTTTCCACGTCAAAGGAAAGCTGGCACCAAGATACATTGGCCCCTTCAAGATCACCGAGAGACAAGGAGAAGTTGCCTACTAACTAGAGCCACCTTCCGAACTATCAGATGTGCACAACGTCTTCCACGCATCACAACTCTGGAAGTGTCTCCAAGTTCCCGACCGCCACGATCATCAGGCCATCGACCTTCAGGAAGACCTCACTTGTCGTGACAGGACAGTTCACATTTTGGATGAAGCAGAGCATGATGACCCACGAGGAGCGGAAGGAAATGACAATCGGTTTTCAGTAAGGTATTATCTGCAAGCACTGAAATTATCGGAACAGGTAGTTTTGTAGCAAAGCAGAAGCCTAGACAAACTCTTATATAAAGTGAAGCGCTCCCGAGGACACATGGGAATTTCTGTCAAGCTAGTATTCATCATGCTCATTTGATTCGCGTTCGCTACTTTGATAATTTAATATGTGGGTGGAGCGGTGCTTGGATGTTGCCCTTACTTGGACAAACCTTCCACTAATGATTAAACTCTCTCGCAAGCATCCGCAACTATGAAAGAAGAATTAAGATAAATCTAACCATAGCATGGAACATATGTATCCAAATCAGCCCCTTACGAAGCAACACATAAACTAGGATTTAAGCTTCTGTCACTCTAGCAACCCATCATCTACTTATTACTTCCCAGTGCCTTCCTCTAGGCCCAAATAATGGTGAAGTGTCATGTAATCGACGTTCACAAGAGACCCCTAGAGGATAGACAACATACATCTCATCAAAATATCGAACGAATACAAAATTCAAATGATTACTTATAACAAGACTTATCCCATTTCTCAGGAACAAATGTAACTACTCAAAAAGCATGTTCATGTTCATAATCAGAGGAGTATTAATTATCATAAAGGATCTGAACATATGATCTTCCACCAAGTAAACCAAGTAGCATCAACTACAAGGAGTAATCAACACTACCAGCAACCCATAGGTACCAATCTGAGGTTTGAGACAAAGATCGGATACAAGAGATGAACTAGGGTTTGGAGAGGAGATGGTGCTAGTGAAGATGTTGATGAACATTGACCCCCTCTCGATGAGAGGATTGTTCGTGATGACGATGGCTTCGATTTCCCCCTCCAGGAGGGTAGTTTCCCCAACAGAACAGCTCCGCCGGAGCTCTACGTTGGTTCTGCCCAAGTTCCGCCTCGAGACGGCGACGCTTCGTCCCAAAAGCTCTCTTATGATTTTTTCAGGTCAAAACCCTTCATATAGCGGAACATGGGCACCGGAGGGTGTTGACACACGAACACGTCACTGTGTACCCTCGACGCCGGGGGAGATGCACCACAACTCACGTCGAGGGAGGTCCATCCAGCAGCACGATACGCAAGACAACCGGCGGACGCTTTTGCAGACCCAAAACCCCGCACGCCTGGGACAGACCTTGTCAGGGAGTGCGGCGGCTATGGGCTGCCCTATTTGTATTTTCTCTCCCCTAGAGCCTCGGGATTTGCAGCTCTCAAACACGAAGAACAATAAAGAACGAGAGAGAGAAAACGAAGAACGTAGATGAAAAAGTAGTATAGATTGATTTGTTCGATTGTGTGTTATTCAATCGGCCGTCACCCCAACATATATAAGAGGCGGCTGGACTTCCCATACAAGAAAAGGATTCATCTAGGCTTTCCTTATAAGAAAATTACATCAATTCACGTCCTAGAGTCCTAGTTCTAGTTCCACTCGGATTCGGCCCAAATCTGCCCCAATCTTCTGTCTTGCTTCTTGCGCGGGCCATGGAATCTGCATATAACCTCCGATGGAGACAGTACAAACATCAATTTTGTTTGCCTAGATGAGGCCAACAATCCGTATGTTGATCACTTCCCAAATAAAGCCATCTTGAATACTCCACGAGGTCATCTTTAACTTCGAATCGGACTCGATCACCTAGCAGACTGGACTGTCTGAGTGTTGTAGCGTCTCTCCAGGCCGTATACTATCTCAGATTATAATGACCTTAAGAGCAAAGTTGACCTTTTCGACGTTTTGAACAACTTTCATGTTGAACACTTTTCCATCCGAGGTCATTTTAAACTTTCACTCGACCGAAACTTTCACTCGACCGATATTTTTCACTCGGACGGCAATTGCACTCGGCCAGTACTTTCACTCGACCGGTACTTTCCACTCGGACGGCGATTTTCACTCGGACGGCAATTTCATTCGGCCGGCGATTTTCACTCGGTTGGCAATTTCACTCGGCCAGACGGAGAACTTTTCACTCGACCGGACGATAAACGTTTCCCTCGGTCGGCCAACTTTCACTCGGAAATCCCGAGTGAAACTCGAGGCTGATTTTGTTTTGCCTCTCTAGGCCGCATACGACCTCGAATTGAGAAGATTTATATATCAAAATAAATTGCCTTGAAGAGGCGAAACTTTTTCATGTTGTAGGTTTTTCTATCCGAGGACGTTTTGAGGTCCGAATGACTCGCGCGACCCATCAGACATGTGTCTGATCTCCTGCGCCACATTTTGCTTTGTGGTAGGGCTGCATTCTGGTTGCTCTAACTTTTGCATACGACCTCAGATTGAGATGATTTATATATAAAAACCAATAAGCTCGACGAGATAAAGACAATCCATGTAGAACATTCCTTCATTCACAGTTTCCTTGGAGGCGTAATAGACCAAAAAGCACTCAGAACATCTACATGACAATCCAAGTGTGATTTGGCCCTTGAAATGATGCCGAATGGTGATGGCCTAAACATCAAGGTTGTTTCACTCAGCAATATGAACTTTCTCTTAGAAAAAAACTTTTCGTTTGAGTCCATCTTTATTGCATTTTGCACCGTGCCAAAATCAGGTGTCAACACATGTCCCCTGTTTTTCGGTAAAGCTAGCATGCCGAAAAATAATTTGCACTATGTTTGTTCTAAGGACAATGTCAACACTCCATCGGCCATCTATATTTCTCAGGGCGATAATTATGTATCGGCCATGTTTATGCTAAGGGTGATAATCATATATCGGCCATTGCCTAATTAGGCTTCTTGCCACACACTCGGGTGGTACTTCTTCAGACATCTGCCATTGAGAGCTCGAGATAATAATACTCCATGTATGGATTCCACTAAATATGAATTTCTAGGAACTATTCTTGCAATCCTGAAAGGACCTTCCTAGTTTGGAGACCACTTCCCGAATTTTCTATCTCTAGAACCAATCAGTAGAATCACTTTCCACACAAGATCGCCAACTTGAAAATTCTTCAAGTTGACCTTTTTATTGTAAGCTCTTGCTACCCTCAATTTGTCCTTCTCCATGGCTTTTAATGCAGACAAATTTTTATCAGCAACCTCATCAATATTGTCCATCATCAAATCATACAAGTCCACTGCCGATAAATCATTTTGTTTGGCTATTCTCAAAGCACTCAAATTTACCTCCACTGGTAAAACAACCTCTTGACCGTATACTAGCTCATACGGGGTTACCTTTGTAGCACCATGCCTTGAAATTCTATGTGCCCATAAAGCCTCAGACAACAACTCATGCCATTTTCTTGGATTATCCTCAATTTTCTTCTTGATGAGCTTAATAAATATTTTGTTGCTAGACTCAGCTTGTCCATTAGCTTGGGCATAATACGGAGATGAATTGAGCAACTTTGTGTTATATGATTTAGCAAACTCTCTAACTTGATGCAACATGAAAGATGAACCTTGATTTGTAGTTAATGTCTGAGGAATGTTGAATCTATGAATAATGTGTTCGGTTATGAATTGAATTACCTCCGTATGTGTCATGCTCTTGAGAGGTACTGCTTCAGCCCATTTAGTGAAATAATCGGTTGCCACCAACACAAACCGATGCCCCTTTGAAGAAGATGGATGAATTTATCCAATGAAGTCTAAACCCCATCCTCTAAAAGGCCATGACTTGATAATAGGATGTAACATAGTAGCAGGAGCCAACTGAATATCACCAAATTTTTGACAAGCTTCACACCCTTTGTAATACCTGAAGCAATCATTGATCATAGTCGGCCAATAAAATCCAGCACGTCGTAAGAGCCATTTCATTTTGGGTGCCGACTGATGAGTACCACAGATGCCTTCATGTATCTCTCCCATAGCAACCCTTGCTTGGTCTTCGTCCAAACACTTTAAAAGAACATCTTCAACCGTTCGGCGATAAAGACCATCATCTCTTATTGTATATTTGAAAGCCATACGCCGAACAGCCCTGTCCACCCTTTCACTCGGATTGCACAAGTAATCAATAATGGGCTTCCTCTAGTCATGATTTTCACATGTACTAGATTTATTGTTAGCGGCCAAATCAGTGGGCTCTAATTCGGCCTCTCCCATATTAGCAAGACAAGACATCGGCTTCTAAGAAACATGAAACATGCCATGATCAATATGATAGACGGATGCTTGTTGTGCTAACTCATTTGCTCTCCAATTGTCATGTCTAGCTATATGAGCAATGCTAAAATAATCCAAAGTAGAAATCGCATCTAGAAACTTATCAAGATAAACATTAAGTGATTCGTCTAAACATTGAAAGACTTTGGACACCTGCTGCACTACTAATAACGAATCACCAAAAGCCTCAACATGCGTAGCACTTATAGCGAGCAACATCTCTAAATTGAATAATAATGCTTCATATTCGGCTTGATTATTTGTGCAAAAATATTCCAGTCGGCTTGACGCTCCAAAAACTGCACCATGGGGAGATATATAAACAATACCAACACCTTGTCCATTGCTACAAACTGAACCATCAAAATATAACCTCCATGGTGCTAACGATACAAGATTTATATCAACATCATGCTTGTCATTAATTTGATGCTCAACAATAAAATTAGCAACAATTTGGCCTTTCATGGCTTTAGAGATTCATAAGCCAAATCATACTCAATTAAAGCATAAGCCCACTTGCCAATCCTACCACTAAGAATTGGTCTATGCAACATGTATTTAATGACATCGGTTTGACAAGCTACTATGCAGGCACTCGGCACAAGGTAATGCCTCAGTTTTGTGCAAGCATATTATAAACAGAGGCATAACTTTTCAATAAATGTATACCTTGTCTCGGCATACAATAAGCGTCGACTCAAATACGTAATAGTGTGTTCTCTACCTTCGGTTTCTTGAGTCAATACAGCACCAATAACACCGTCCTCCGCCGCAATGTAAAGCCTAAAGGGCTCTTTATGTTTAGGTGCTTTCATAACTGGAGGAGTGCTCAAATAAGTTTTGATCATGTCGAATACCTCTTGTTGTTTTGCCCCCAAGTAAAATCAGCATCATTTTTTAACCAAAGGATAGGAGTGAATGCATCAACCTTCCCTGGCAAATTAGCTATGAACCTTCTCAAATAATTGACCTTGCCAAGGAATTTTTGCATATCTCTCTTGCATGTTGGAGCCTCCACTTTTTGTATAGCTTCTATCTTTTTGGGATCAATTTCTATGCCATTCTCATGAATAAGGAAACCCAAAAACTTTCCAGCCAACACGCCAAATGCACACTTCAGAGGATTCATCTTCAGTCTCATCCTTTCAAAGGACAAACGTAAATCGGCTAGATGAGATTCAAAAGCATCCAATTTGACAACAATATCATCAATATAAACCTCAAGTATAACACCAAGTAAATCATGAAAGATTAAATTCATAGCCCTTTGATATGTGGTACCAGCATTTTTTAATCCAAAGGTCATCACTGTCCACTCAAATAAACCAAGGAATCCGGGGCACCGAAAAGCCGTTTTGGACATGTCCTCTTCGGCCATGAAAATCTAGTTATACCCCGCATTGCCATCAAGAAACCTAATGACATTATGTCAAGAAGCATCATTAATAAGCATATTAGCTATGGGCATGGGATACTCATCTTTAGGCGTAGCTCTATTCAAATCCCTGAAATCAATGCACACCCTTATCTTGCCAGAGCCCTTCTTCTCTACTGGCACAATGTTAGAAATCTATTCGGCATACCTGCAAGGTCTAATAAAATTATCTTTAAGTAAATGACCGATCTCTTCTTTCATCTGGTCATATGTTTTTGGATTAAACTTCCTGGTTGATTGCTTATAAGGTCTAAAAACCAGCCTTTATAGGTAACCAATGCTCCACTAAATCTCGGCTTAAACCGGGCATCTCATGATACTCCCATGCAAAGCAGCAAACATATTCTTTCAACAACTCGATCAACCTATCCTTATGATCGGCTCTTAAGTTTTTATTTACAAACGTCGGCCTGGGAACTAAACCATCCCCTATATCTATTTCTTCTAATGGATCTGCCGACTGAAAACCCTGTCCTAATTTATCCATGTCATCCAACTCCTCTATAGATTCATACATATCGTTCTCGCTAGACCGATATTTTTGCAAGACGTTTCTGCAACCACTCGGAATTAGAATCCATTTAAACATATCATACCTTGGAGCCGATTTCCACTAATCGGCTTTAAAGAGATGGGTACAAAGCCATTCTTCGTTGTGCTAAGGAAATCAAACTCTGACAAGTCGCGTCCCGTCAAGCAAGTAGCATTGGGATGTTGCCAATCCACTGATGCATCGGCCAAAGCAACACAAGCTGAGCTATCCGCATGAATGACTTCCACCTCATCATCAACCCACTAGATTAAAAACTGGTGCATGGTAGATGGCACGCACTGGTTTGCATGAACCCAATCACAACCTAGTATGATGTTGTAGTTACCTTGCACCTGAGCGAATAAGAATGCAGTAGCCAAAATTTTGCTCCCGGCTGTAAGCTCCACATACATCACACCTTTGGCTTCAGTTTTCTCTTTGCCTTCAAACCCATTAAGCACAATATTGGTCTTGATTAATTCATCATCGGACAAACCCAATTTCTTGAAGACCGAATAGGGCATCAGATTCACCACAACACCACCATCAACAAGCATCCGAGTGAGTGGTGATCCATTGATATGACCTCTGAGGTATAACGGTTTCAAGTGCGTCACTGGTTCCTTTGGCTTCTCGAATATTGCATTTCTAGGGCCAAAATCCAGCTGAGCCACTTCCCCTTCTTCATCTACAACACGGAATTCAGCGGGTAAGTAATACACCATATTGATATCCATACCTTCATGAACCGGTGTAGACTCATAGTCCAACAGATCGTCTTCCTCTTCGCATGCATCCACTAAATCTGAATTATGTCCGAGTGAAGGAGAAGTAATAGGCAGCTGAGACGATGTCACAGCTACATCATCCTCTTTTGGTGGTGTAATTGCTACTGTGATAGATGTAGAAGCATACATGTCTCGCATTGGTTTGGGCTTCCACACTTGTTTCACTGGTATCATGGGCTGAGTGACATTAAACAACTCGTCCCTTTGCTTCTCAATCTCTTGTTCTACCATCTCTTGATTCCTCAACCTCTGTAATTTCCTGTTTTGTGTCTTTGTTAACCCTAGAGGACACCACTTTGGCCAAGTGTATTTAGGATCAATTGGCTTCACTTGGCTAGTACTTGCTTCATGATCATAGGTCGAGTGTTTTGGTGCGATAACAAGTATCAGATCAGTTGGGTTGCTACGCACAGCCGGTTGTTGTGTGGTGAACGTTTCACTGCCCAAGACAAGTGAGTCAGCATTGATATTTTCCTTGCCTTTCCCTGACTCCACTACCGCAACACTTGGCAACTTGACGCGCCATTCTTGTCAAATTTTCTCGCCTATGATGTTTTCACTCGGGCGCACCTTTTTACTCGGATGAGATCCATTAGGATGTTCGACTGAGTAGAATCCACTCGACCGAATTCTTTTCTTCAGATAACTTCCACCCGTGTGCATTCTTACACTTGGATAGTTTTCACACGGAGGCATATTTTGACCAACCGAATAATGGACACCCATGTTCAGTCGGCTTTCATACGAGCATCCAAGTCGATCCCAAACTGATGGTGACCTTGGTCGCTTCAGGTACGATGACCGATTAGAGCTAGAACTGGCCGACTGATTTACATATTTGGACAGCAGCATATCAAAAGTTGGCTTGATTCGGTTACGATGTACCTTGGCTTCAATCCGCTTCCACTTGCCAACTTCTGGACTCTTGGGTTTAACAAATTTAACACGAGTGTCTTGTTGCACTTGTGATTTCCCCCCCCCCCCCCCGAGTGCAGGATTCTTGATGGTAATCTTGATTACTTCCTTGCCATTGGGTTGCTTGTGAAGCACAACCTGCCTCCCCAAGACCTTGCTGTCCTCCTTGCTTTTCCTAGGCTCACCAATAATGACATTATTTTTATTAGCAGATTCGGCTACCTCTGGCCGAATGAGCAACTTTTTTCCCTCCAAATCCAGAGTCTTCATTGGGAAGGGCTGCTTATCAACTTGCATCTCAGAAAAGTTCAATCGTCCGTCATTAATGGCCGATTGTATCTGTCGTCGTAAAACATTGCAATCATTAGTAGCATGAGAAAAAGAATTACAATATTTGCAATAAGCATGCCGTTTCAACTCTTCAATCAACGGTAAAGTGTGAGATATCCTAATCATCTTAGCTTACAACAAAGCATCAAATATTTTGTCACACTTAGCAATGTTAAAAGTAAACTTCATCTCTTCATCATGATTCTTATGAATCAGTTTCAGATCATTGCAAGTAAACGGTTTGGCCTTAGACGGCCAAACAAATTCAGTAGCAAACATATCACCCTCATCATCCGAGTGATCACTACCATAGTCAACCATATTCATCTTAGGACGACCAGTTTTATATATATGCACCTCCTTGAGATCTTTGCTCCGGCTCTCCTGAGCCAAAGCTTTTTGCAAGACTTGGGTGACACTTAAGAACTCATAGCCTTCTAGCTTTTCCCTAATGTGAGTTTTCAAACCGCTGAGCACAAGGTCAGCCAAGTCCCTCTCGGTTATCACCAAACTATAGCACCGGTTCTTTGTATCTCTAAATCTCTTGACGTAATCGGAGACTGATTCATCATTTTTCTGCTTAACCGATGTAAGATGTGATAATTTAAGTTCATTGTCGCCGCTATAAAAGTGATCATGAAATATTTGTTCCAGCTGCGACCACACACGGATAGAACCATGTGGTAAAGAAGAAAACCATGAAAATGCAGTACCAGTTAATGATAAAGGAAACAAGTGCACTTTCAATTCATTCAGCGAGCCTACTTCACCCAGTTGTGCTAAGTATTGACTAACATGTTCCCATGTGGTTTTTGTACCTTCTCCATTGAACTTAACAAAATCTGGAATTTTATATCCCGAAGGGCACTGGATAGCATCAAAGTACTCGGGATATGGTTTTTGGTAAATCCGATTCCGAGGTAACTCAACTCCAAAATTCTCTCTAAGCATCTTAGCCATCTCCTCTCTAAAACTAGCTAAAGTATCGTCTGCAGTAGACGGTGAAGCTTGCTGTTGTGGGATAGGAGGAGTAGAATTAGTAGCAGTAGGTAGGAATTGTGGCACATATGCCGAACCATAGTTCAACTGTGGCCAAGTGCTTGCACCTATAGGTACAGCTTGGTTCGGTATAGGTACCGAACTTGGCACGCTCATGATGGAATTAGTAGGTGCAGCCACAATCTGATTAGTGTGGGTAGGACAGTAATTCATCGGCATGGGAGGTGCCGATGAAAGAGCTAAAGACATATTAGGGTTTTCTACACTAGCAGCCACACCAATATTAACACTAGACGATTGAGGCATATTTTTCTGCGCATTGGTATTTTCTATGAAAGTTTGATAGACTAAATTATTACCATCGGCAATACGACTCTCAATCTCAGCCCACTGCTCGGGAGAAAAGGTAGTACTTACAGGAGGTTTAACCTGCTCGGCTTGAAGAGGACGGAACTTGATTTCTCCAATTGGAGTGATATTGCCTTGGCAATCTTTCTTGAAGTTTCCAAGGAATTCCTGTAACTCCTTCTCTTCACGTGCCTTCTTGTACTCCTCCTAAGCTTGGCGATGATCAACCGATAGTTCATCAAGCTTGGGCTTAATGATGTTATCGGCATCTATCTCAGATGGCTTGGGAAGATCAGACATGATGGTTGATGAGGATGATTGATCTTTATTCCCCAACGAAGTCGCCAAAAAATGTGTTGACACACGAACACGTCACCGTGTACCCTCGACGCCGGGGGTGATGCACCGCAGCTCACGTCGAGGGAGGTCCGTCCGGCAGCGCGATACGCAAGACAGCCGACAGATGCTTTTGCGGACCCAAAACGCCGCATGCCC
This sequence comes from Hordeum marinum, assembly GCA_022496015.1. Classification (NCBI taxonomy): domain Eukaryota; kingdom Viridiplantae; phylum Streptophyta; class Magnoliopsida; order Poales; family Poaceae; genus Hordeum; species Hordeum marinum. The sequence goes on along the minus strand of CM039672.1, from coordinate 208,553,057 downwards.
GGGAGGGACCCCGTCAAGGAGTGCGGCGGCTATGGGCTGCCCTAGGTCGATTCGCTCGCCCCTAGAGCCTCGGGATTTGTATCTCTCAAACATGAAGAACAACGAAGAATGAGAGAGAGAGAAAACGAAGAACGTAGATGAAAAAGTAGTATAGATTGATTTGTTCGATTGTGTGTTGTTCAATCGGCCGTCACCGCCAACATATATAAGAAAATTACATCAATTCACGTCCTAGAGTCCTAGTTCTAGTTCCACTCGGATTCATCCCAAATCTGGCCCAATCTTTTGTCTTGCTTCTTGCGTGGGTCGTGGAATCTGCATATGACCTCCGATGGAGACAGTCCAAACATCAATTTTGTGTGCCTCGACGAGGCAAACAATCCATATGTTGATCACATTCCCAAACAAAGATATCTTGAATAATGCACAAGGTCATCTTTAACTTCGAATCAGACTCGATCACGTAGCAGACTGGACTGTCCGAGTGTTGTAGCGTCTCTCCAGGTCGTATACTATCTCAGATGATAATGACCTTAAAATCAATGTTGACCGTTTCGACGTTTCGAACAACTTTCATATTGAACACTTTTCCATACGAGGCCATTTCAAACTTTCACTTGACCAAAACTTTCACTCGACCGAAACTTTCACTCGACCGATATTTTTCACTCGGACGACGATTTTTGCTTGGACGGCAATTGCACTCGGCCGGTACTTTCACTCAACCGGTACTTTTCACTCGGACGGCGATTTTTAATCACACGGCAATTTCACTCGGCCGGCGATTTTCACTCGGATGGCAATTTCACTCGGCCGAATGGAAAACTTTTCACTCGAACAGACGGCAAACGTTTCCCTCGGTCGGCCAACTTTCACTAGGAAATCCCGAGTGAAACTCGAGGCTGATTTTGTTTTACCTCTCCAGTTCGCATATGACCTTGGATTGAGAAGATTTATATATCAAAAGCAATCATCTCGACGACGCGAAACTTTTTCATGTTGTAAGTTTTTGCATCCGTGGACGTCTTGAGGGCCGAATGACTCGCGCGACCCATCAGACATGTGTCTGATCTCCTGCGCCAGATTTTGCTTTGTGGTAGGGCTGCACTCTTATTGCTCTAACTTTTGCATACGACCTCAGATGATTTATATATCAAAACCGATCAGCTCTACGAGAAGAAGACAATCCATGTAGAATATGCTTCATTCGAGGTTGTCTTGGAGGCGTAATAGACCAAAAAGCACTCAGAACATCTACATGACAATCCAAGTGTGATTTGGCCCTTGAAATGATGCCAAATGGTGATGGCCTAAACATGAAGGTTGTTTCACTTGGAAATATGAACTTTCTCATAGAAAAACCTTTTTGTTTGAGTCCATCTTTATTGAATTTTGCACCGTGCCAAAATCAGGTGTCAACAGAGGGCTGCCAGGAGGCCCACAAGCCACAAGGGCGCGATCAGGGGGGTAGGCCGTGCCCAGCAGGCTTGTGACATCCTGGTGGGTCCCCTCTAGTATTTGTTTCACCCAAATGTTTTATATATTCGAAAGTAATTCTTCATAACTTTTCAAGACTTTTGGAGTTGTGCAGAATAGGTCTCTCATATTTGCTCCTTTTCCAGTCCGGATTTCCAACTACCGACATTCTCCCTCTTCATGTAAACCTTGTAAAATAAGAGAGAAAAGGCATAAGTATTATACCATAATGTGTAATAATAGCCCATAATGCAATAAATATCAATATAAAAGCATGATGCAAAATGGACGTATCAACTCCCCCAAACTTAGACCTCGCTTGTCCTCAAGCGAAAGCGGGTATCGATAAATGTGTCCACATGTTTAGAGATAGAGGTATCGATAAAATAAAATATGGACATGAGGGCATCATGATTATCTTTATAACAATAATAATTATTGATATATAATTTCTTATACTAGAATAACAATTCATTCACAAGATAAAGTATGAACCAAGAACTCTATTGACAACCAACAAACTATGCTCTCAGTCATTGAAGCGATTTGTAATTTATCATAACATACTCAATCATCTTTTAGTCTTTCATAATTGCTAACACTCACACGGTACTCATGAGGTCAAAGCTTCAATTGGACACAGGGAAAGATAGGGCCTTATAGTTTTGCCTCCCAACTATTTACTTCCGGGTTAATGTCAACAGAAATAACTCATGATGACCCACATCGGAGTGGATATATGTCTCTATATCATTCCCCAACACATAGTGCTTGCCAAGATAGAAAGGCGAAATATAGGAAGTGGTGAAGATCAACATGACTCTTGCATAAAGGTAAGTACTTATAAGGTAAAAGTAACAGATAGGCCCTTTGTAGAGGGAAGCAGAGGTTTTCATGCACTTTTTATTTCTGGATGTGCAAACCCTTAATGCAAAGGAATGTCGCGTTGTATTGCCCTTTGTGATAGCAACCTTTATTATGTAGTTCGCCGCTTTTATTTCTTTACCATCACAAGTTCGTAAAACGCTTATTTTCCCTTACAATAAAAGATCATACATATTTAGGAGTAATTCTTATTGCTTTTTGCACCGATGACAACTTACTTGAAGGATCTTATTCAATCCATAGGTAGGTATGGTGGACTCTCATGGCAAAACTAGGTTGAGGGTGTTTGGATGGACAAGTAGTATCTCTACTTGGTGTGGAACTTTTGGCTAGTATGATGTGGAAGCAAGAACTACATCTTGGACGATCTATAACCATATAACTTCTATTTTGAAATAAGCAAACATAACCCATTATGTTGTCTTCCTTCTCCAACATCAACTTCTTAGCATATAATATTTTAATGTGTGCTCACAATCATAAAAGATGTCCAAGATAATATATTTATATGTGAACCTCTCTTTCTTTATTACTTCCTTTTAATTGCACCAATGACCAATCGCTATGTTTGTCAACTCCTAACAAATTTCAATCGACATACTTCTTATATGTGAAGTCATCACTCACCATAAGATTATCATATACACTATTTGCGTTTATTATATTCTTCTTTTATTAGTTTTTCATTTTTCTCAAGATCATAGCAACAAGCAAAGCCCTCACATCAAAACTACTTTTTATTATATAACTCTCGGACACGCTGACATAAGGGGAATAAAAAGAAAAACTCAAAGCTAGATCGTACTAAAAACTTTATTCTACTAGATCAAGTATAACCAAAAGGATCAAACTAGGAAAAACGATAAAAGTAAAAGATGTGATCGTGATACGATACCGGGGCACCTCCCCCAAGCTTGGTACAATCCAAGGGATGTACCCATACCGATGTTTTTAGTTGTATTGCTTCGAAGGTGATGTTGGTGGAGAAGGATTTTCAAGCTTGTGCAATTTCCTCTTAAGCATAAAATTATGTTCCCTCAGATCGTCAACTTCTTGCTCGAGCTTCAATATCCTTTGACGTAATTCTTGCTTGCTCTCCTGCAGAAAATGAGAAGGGATAAATAGTGTTGGGGAACGTTGCATGGGAAACAAAAAATTTCTTACGCACACGCAAGATCTATCCATGGTGATGATCATCTATGAGAGGGAGAGTGGATCTACGTACCCTTGTAGATTGCTAAGCGGGAAGCATTAAGAAACGCGGTTGATGTAGTCGAACGTCTTCGCGATCAAAATCACCGAGCGTCCCGCGATCCAATCACAATCCGTCCCGATCTAGCGCCAAAAGGACGGCACCTCCGCGTTCAGCACACGTACAACTTGATGACGATCTCCGCCTTCTTGATCCAGCAAGAGGGAGTGGAGAGGTAGACGAGTTCTCCGGCAGCGCGACGGCGTTGCGTCGATGGTGGTGGAGCAATTCCAGCAGGGCTTCGCCGCTGAAATCAATCTAGAGGAGAAACTACGAACTAGCAGAGAGGCAACACGTGGCTTAGTGTTTCTTGATGTGTCCCAAGTGCTATCCTCGCCCCTCTATTTATACCTTGAGCCCTGGGGTCAAAACTTGGAGAAAAATCCTCCTCAAGGCCGGTTTGCCCACAAGGCAAGAGTCCTTCTCGACTCCAGGACCAGACGCCAACGTCCTCGGCGTCTGGCCCCAGATGCCAGGGTCCCTGGCGTCTGGCCCCTGGCCTCCGCAAAACAGCTTTTGCACCTTCCTAAAGCCTCATCGGCTTTACCCCTTAACCCAAATAAAGTGTTCTTGTACCCCAAACATTTCGGAAAACATCCGAAACTATTTCCGGTGAGTTCCGGAACCCTTCCGAAGACCAAACACTATTATCCCATATATCAATATTTACCTCCGGACCATTCTGGAGCTCCTCGTGACGTCCAGGATCTCATCCGGGACTTTGAACAACCGTCGGTCACCACCATACATAATTCTATACTATCGAAGCATCACCGAACCTTAAGTGTGCAGACCTTGCAGGTTCAAGAACTATGTAGACATGACCGAGACACCTCTACGATCAATAACCAATAGCGGGACCTAGATGCCCATATTGGGTCTTGTGCACAACATTGCATATATGATAGAGCCTATGGCTGAAGCTTAGGGGATGCCACTCATCTTTTCTCTATCTTCTGCAGTCACTTGGCATTGAGTCTTACTCAACTTCACACCTTGTAACACAGGCAAGAACCCTTTTTTGGACTGATCCATTTTGAACTTCTTCAAAACTTTATCAAGGTATGTGCTCTGTGAAAGTGCTATTAAGCATCTCGATCTATCTCTATAGATCTTAATGCCTAATATGAAAGCAGCTTCTCCTAGGTCCTTCATTGAAAAACTCTTGTTCAAATATTCCTTCACGCTTTCTAGCATTTATATATTGTTTCCATTCAGTAATATGTCATCCACATATAATATTAGAAACGCTATAGAGCTCCCACTCACTTTCTTGTAAATACAAGCTTCTCCATAAACTTGTATAAACCCAAACGCTTTGATCACCTCATCAAAGCGCTTATTCCAACTCCGAGATGCTTGCACCAGCCCATAAATTGATCGCTGGAGTTTGCAAACTTTGTCAGCATTCTCTGGATTGACAAAACCTTCTGGTTGCATCATATACAACTCTTCCTCAAGAAAACCGTTGAGGAACGCCGTTTCGACATCCATCTGCCAAATTTCATAATCGAAATAAGCAGCTATTGCCAACATGATTCTGACAGACTTAAGCATCGCTATGGGTGAGAATGTCTCATCGTAGAAAACTCCTTGAACTTGTGAAAAACCCTTTGCCACAAGTCGAGCTTTATAGATGGTGACATTACCGTCCGCGTCTGTCTTCTTCTTAAAGATCCATTTGTTCTGAATGGCCTTTCGCCCTTCAGGTAATACTTCCAAAGTCCATACTTTGTTTTCATACATGGATCCCATCTCGGATTTCATGGCCTCTAACCATTTCTCGGAATCCAGGCCCATCATCGCTCCTCCATAGCTCGTAGGTTCATTGTTGTCCAACAACATGAACTCCAAGACAGGGTTGCCGTACCACTCAGTAGCAGTACGCGCCCTTGTCGACCTATGAGGTTCAATAGTAACTTGATCCGAAGCTTCATGATCGTCATCATTAACTTCCTCTTCAACTTTCATAGGCTCCACAGAAACATCTTTCTACGTTGCGCTACTCTCTGGTTGAAGAAAAGGTTCAATAACCTCATCAAGCTCTATTTTCCTCCCACTCAATTCTTTCGAGAGAAACTCTTTCTCAAGATATGTTCCGTTCTTAGCGACAAACACTTTGCCTTCGGATCTAAGATAGAAGGTATACCCAACTGTCTCTTTTGGGTATCCTATGAAGAAGCATTTCTCCACTTTGGGTTCCAGCTTTTCAAGCTGAAGCTTTTTGACATAAGCATCACATCCCCAAACTTTAAGAAACGACAACTTTGGCCTCTTGCCAAACCACAGTTCATATGGCGTCGTCTCAACGGATTTCGATGGTGCCCTATTTAAAGTGAATGCAGCTGTCTCTAATGCATAACCCCAAAACAATAGTGGCAAATCAGCAAGAGACATCATAGTACGCACCATATCTAATAAGGTTCAATTATGACGTTCGTACACACCATTACGCTATGGTGTTCCAGGCGGTGTCAACTATGAAACAATTCCACACTGTCTTAAGTGACTCCCAAACTCATAACTCAGATATTCACCTCCTCGATCAGATCGTAGGAATTTAATCTTCTTGTTACGATGATTCTCAACTTCACTCTGAAATTGCTTAAACTTTTCAAATGTTTCAGACTTGTGTTTCATTAAGTAAATATACCCATATCTACTTAAGTCATCATTGAAGGTGAGAAAATAATGATATCCACCATGTGTTGTAACATTCATTGGACCGCACACATCAGTATGTATGGTTTCCAATAAGTCACTTGCCCGTTCCATTGTTCCAGAGAACGGCGTTTAGTCATCTTGCCCATGACGCATGGTTCACATGTGTCAAGTGATTCAAAATCAAGTGACTCCAAAAGTCCATCAGCATGGAGCTTCCTCATGCGTTTTACACCAATATGACCCAAATGGTAGTGCCACAAGAAAGTGGTACTATCATTATCAACTATACATCTTTTGGCATCAATGTTATGAAAATGTGTATCATCACTATCAAGATTCAATATGAATAAACCCCTCACATTGGGTGCATGACCATAAAAGATATTACTCATATAAACAGAACAACCATTATTCTCTGATTTAACTGAGTAACCATCTCGCAATAAACAAGATCCAGATATAATGTTCATGCTCAATGAAGGCACTAAATAACAATTATTCAGGTTCATCATTAATCCCGATGATAATCGAAGAGACAGTGTGCCGATGGCGATCACATCAACCTTGGAACCATTTCCCACGCGCATTGTCACTTTGTCCTTTGCCAGCCTTCGTCTATTCCGTAGTTCCTATTTTGAGTTGAAAATGTGAGCAACCAAACTGGTATCAAATAACCAGGCACTACAACGAGAGCTAGGAAGGTACACATCAATAACATGTACATCATATATACCTTGTTTGTCGTTGGCCGCCTTCTTGTTAGCCAGGTACTTGGGGCAGTTCCGCTTCTAGTGACTAGTTCCCTTGCAATGAAAGCACTCAGTTTCTGGCTTGGGTCCAGCCTTGGGTTCTTTACAAGAGTAGCAACTGCTTTGCCATCCTTCTTGGTTTTACCCTTCTTGCCCTTGCCCTTGCCATTCTTCTTGAAACTAGTAGTTTTATTAACCATCAATACTTGATGTTCTTTCTGGATTTCAGACTCAGCGACTTTTAGCATCGCAAATAGCTTGACGACTGACTTGTTCATCTCGTGCATGTTATAGCTCATCACAAAGCTCTTGTAACTAGGTGGTAGTCATTGAAGAACTCTGTCAGTGATCGCCTCTGGCGGAAGGGCAATTCCCAACTCCGCCAGACGAGTCAAATACCCAGACATTCTGAGTATATGTTCACTGATAGACCCGTTCTCCTCCATTTTGAAAGCATAGAACTTATCGGAAGTCTCATACCTCTCGATCCGGGCATTCTTCTGAAAGATAAACTTCAACTCCTAGAATATCTCATATGATCCATGACGTTCAAAACATCTTTGAAGTCCCGGTTCTAAGCCATACAATATTGCACACAGAACTATTGAGTAATCTCCAGAACGTGCCTCCCAAGCGTTCTTAACGTCTTCGGATGACATGTCTTCTGGTTGGTCACCAAGTGGTGCATCAAGGACATATGATTTCCGGGAAGCCGTGAGGATAATCCTTAGATTACGGGCCCAGTCAACAAAGTTACTTCCATCATCTTTCAACTTAGCTTTCTCTAGGAACGCATTAAAATTTAGGGGTGCTACTGTGCAAGCTTAGCTTTCTCTAGGAACAACATAAATATGCAAAGGTTACTTAGACTATTGTTCAAGATAATGAGTATAGTTAATAAAATTACTAAAGCTCCCACTAAAATTGGCATCCCTCAGGTCATCTGAGTGTCACATGATCCAAATTCACCAACTCAAGTCCGATCATCACGTGAGTTGTGGTGGTTTCAATGGTGAACATCATCATGTTGATCATATCTACTATATGACTCATGTTCGACCTTTCGGTCTCTTGTGTTCCGAGGCCATGTCTGTACATGCAAGGCTCGTCAAGTTTAACCCAAGTGTTCTGCAGGTGCAACACTGGGTTGCACCCGTTGTATGTGAACGTAAAGTCTATCACACCCGATCATCACATGGTGTCTCGACACGACGAAATTTCGCAACGGTGCACACTCGGGGTGAACACAATTCATCTTGAAATTTAAGTGAGGGATCACCTTATAATGCTACCGTCGTCCTAAGCAAAACAAGGTGCATAAAAGGATAAACATCACATGCAAATCATAAGTGACATGATATGGCCATGAACTTGTGCTTTTGATCTCCATCTTGAAAGCACTGGCATGATCTCCATCATCACCGACACAACACCATGATCTCCATCATCTTGATCTCCATCAACGTGTCGCCATCGGGGTTGTCGCGCCCACCATGCTTCCACTACTATTGCTATCGTTTAGCGATTAAAGCATTACATAGCGCTTAATGATTGACACACAGGTCATACAATAATTAAAGACAACCCTAGGGCTTCTGCCGGTTGTCGTACTCATTGACATGCAAGTCGTGATATTCTATACAACACATGATCATCTCATACATCACATATATCTCATCATGTAATTGGCCATATCACATCACAACATACCCTGCAAAAACAAGTTAGACGTCCTCTAATTGTTGTTGCATGTTTTACGTGGCTGCTATGGGTATCTAGCAAGAACAATTCTCACCTACGCATAAACCACAACAGTGATACATAAGTTGCTTTTCAACCTTCTCAAGGACCACCTTAGTCGAATCCGATCCAACCAAAGTAGGAGAAACAGACACCTGTCATCCATCTTTGTGCAACGAGGTTACACATCAGTCGATGGAACCGGTCTCTCGTAAGCGTATGAGTAAGGTTGGTCCGGGCCGCTTCATCCCACAATTCCACTGAACCAAAAAACGACCAAGGGAGGAACCAATCTAAGCATCAACGCCAACAAACTCTTTGTGTTCTACTCGAGATCTCATCTACACATAGACCTAGCTCATGATGCCACTGTTGGGGAACGTCGCATGGGAAACAAAAAATTTCCTACACACACGCAAGATCTATCCATGGTGATGAGCATCTACGAGAGGGAGAGTGGATCTACGTACCCTTGTAGATCGCTAAGCTGGAAGTGTTAAGAAACGTGGTTGATGTAGTCGAACGTCTTCGCGATCCAAATCGCCGAGTGTCCCGCGATCCGATCACGATCCGTCCCGATCTAGCGCCGAACGGGTGGCACCTCCGTGTTCAGCACACATACACCTTGATGATGATCTCCGCCTTCTTGATCCAGCAAGAGGGAGTGGACAGGTAGACGAGTTCTCCAGCAGCGCGACGACGTTGCGGCAATGGTGGTGGAGCAATTCTAGCAGGGCTTCGCCGCTGAAACCAATCTAGAGGAGAAACTACGAAATGGACGAGAGGCAGCACCTGGTTTAGGGTTTCTTGATGTGTCCCAAGTGCTAGCCTCGCCCCTTTATTTATATGCTGAGCCCTGGGGTCACTTGGAGAAAAATCCTCCTCGAGGTCGGTTTGCCCACAAGGCAAGAGTCCTTCTGGACTCCGGGACCAGACGCCAAGGTCCTCGGCATCTGGCCCCATACACCAGGGTCCCTGGCGTCTGGCCCCTGTCCTCCGCAGAGCAGCTTTTGCACCTTCCTAAAGCCTCATGGGCTTTACCCCTTGGCCCAAATAAAGTGTTCCTGTACCCCGAACATTTCGGGAAACATCCAAAACTATTTTTGGTGAATTCCGAAACCCTTCTGGAGACCAAACACTATTATCCCATATATCAATCTTTACTTCGGGACCATTCCGGAGCTCCTCGTAACGTCCGGGACTTCGGACAACCTTTGATCACCACCATACATAACTCTATACTACCGAAGCGTCACCAAACCTTAAGTGTATAGACCCTGTGGGTTCGAGAACTATGTAGATATGACCGAGACACATCTAAGGTCAATAACCAATAGCGGGACCTAGATGCCCATATTGGTTCCTACATATTCTGTGAAGATCTTTTTCAGTCGAACCTCTATGTCAAGGATTCAGTCAATCTCGTATAACATTCCCTTCGTTCTTTGGTATGTTACTTGCCCGAGATTCGATCGTCGGTATCTCCATACCTAGTTCAACCTCGTTACCGGCAAGTCTCTTTACTCGTTCCGTAATACAAGATCACATGACTAACACTTAGTCACATTGCTTGCAAGGCTCATTGTGATGTTGTATTACCGAGTGGGCCCTGAGATACCTCTTCGTTACACGGAGTAACAAATCCCAGTGTTGATCCATGCCAACTCAACAGACACCCTTGGAGATACCTATAGAGTACCTTTATAGTCACCCAGTTACGTTGCGACGTTTGATACACACAAGGCATTCCTCCGGTGTCCGTGAGTTGCATGATCTTATGGTCATAGGAACATATACTTGACATGTAGAAAACTGTAGCAATAAACTGACACGATCAAATGCTACATTTATAGTTTGGGTCTTGTCCATCCCATCATTATCCTAGTGATGTGATCCCGTTATCAAATGACATCACATGTCAATGGCAAGGAAACCTTGACCATCTTTGATCAACGAGCTAGTTCACTAGAGGCATACTAGGGACAAAGTGTTGTCTATTTATTCACACATGTAATGTGTTTCCAATCAATACAATTATAGCATGGATAATAAACAATTATCATGAACAAGGAAATATAATAATAAACACTTATTTATTGCCTCTAGGACATATTTCCAACAAATAGAACCTTGGGTTTTCTCCTTGTGTTTGGGAGGCTTGATTTCCTAAACTCCATGTGCATATCTCCTAGTTGAGGCAGAGGGATCTCTTCTTCATCCGAGCGTTCTTCCTCCATGGCCTTCCTAAAGTGGTTGGCTTCGCCATATGCTTCGGGCCCCGGTGTCGGGTGAGAGATAGGGCTCTCCCCGACCGACTCTTGCGAAGACATCTTGCTCTAACTCTGCTGCAGAAACAGCTCAAAACGAAAACATGAGGTATTGTCGTGATACGAAGTTCCAAACCTCCGGGAGATTATATAATGATTCTTTACCGATCTAAAGGAGTGTACTACAAGAAAACGGAGTCCGGAGGGTGCACGGGGTGGCCACAAGCCACAAGGGCGCGGCCAGGGGGTAGGTCGCACCCTGTAGGCTTGTCGCCTCCTCGTGCACTTTTCGGACTACTTTAAATTCTCTTAATTTATTAAATATTCCAAAACGGAGAAAAATGGCTATTGGAAATATTTTGGAGTTGGTTTGCTTACCATAACATATACCTATTCCATTTCGGAGTCTGAAACGTGGTAGGTTTCCCTAATGTACTCCTCCGGAGTTATATTATTGATAATATTGGTTTCAACATTTATGGGAGTACCTGAGATATAATGTTTGATTCTTTGCCCGTTTACAACCTTCGGGTTAGTGCCTTCGACGTTGTTGATCTTGATGGCGCTGGAAGATATACTTCCTGGACAGTAAGGCCCTTTCCATTTAGAGAGAAGTTTTCCTGGAAAAATCTTTAAAAAGAATTGTATAGCAAGACATGATCACCTACATTGAATTCACGCTTTTGTATCCTTTTATCATGCCATCTTTTAACCTTTTCTTTAAACAACTTGGCATTCTCATAGGCATGGGTTCTCCATTCATCAAGTGAGCTAATGTCAAATTACATCTTCTCACCAACAAGTTTGAAATCATAGTTGAGCTCTTTAATTGCCCAATAATCTTTATGTTCTAGTTCAAGAGGTAAGTGGCATGCTTTATCATAAACCATTTTATACAGAGACATACCCATAGGGTTTTTATAAGCAGTTCTTTAAGCCCATAATGCATCATCAAGTTTCTTAGACCAATTCTTTCTAGATCTATTAATAGTCTTTTGCGAGATCAATTTAATTTCTCTATTGCTTAATTCTACTTGACCACTAGACTGAGGATGATATGGAGATGCAATTCGATGATTAACATCATACTTACCAAGCAATTTACGGAAGGCACCATGAATAAAGTGTGAACCACCATCCATCATTAAATATCTAGGGACTCCAAATCTAGGGAAAATAACTTCTTTAAGCATTTTAATAGAAGTACTATGACAAGCACTACTAGTTGGAATAGCTTCTACCAACTTAGTGACATAATCAACAACAACTAGAATATGAGTATACCCATTAGACTTTGGAAAAGTTCCCATATAATCAAAACCCCAAACATCAAATGGTTCAATAACAAGTGACTAATTCATAGGCATTTCCTGACATCTACTAATATTACCAATTCTTTGACATTCAATCACAAGACAAGCCAAACTTATGAGCATATTTGAAGAGAGTAGGCCAATAAAAACCAGATTGTAATACCTTGTGTGCAGTTCTATCTCCAGCGTGGTGTCCTTCATAGGCCTCGAAATGACACTTGTGTAGGATCTATTCCAGTTCATGCTCAGGTACACAACGTCTAATAACACCATCTACCCATTCTTTATAAAGGTGTGGGTCATCCCAAAAGTAATGTCTCAAATCATAGAAGAACTTTCTTGTTGTTGGTATGTGAAACTAGGCGGAATAAATTTAGCAACAATGTAATTAGCATAATCAGCATACCATGGAGCATTGCGCGAAGCATTTATGAAAGCTAATTGTTCATCAGGAAAGCTATCATCAATAGGTAGTGGGTCATCAAGAACATTTTGTAACCTAGACAAGTTATCTGCTATGGGGTTCTCAACACCCTTTCTATCAATAATATGCAAATCAAATTCTCCTAGTAGAAGAACCCATCTAATAAGTCTTGGTTTAGCATCTTTCTTTTCCATAAGATATTTCATAGCAGCATGATCAGTGTGAACAGTTACTTTGGAATCAACAATATAAGGTCTAAACTTGTCACAAGCAAACACAATTGCTGAAAATTCATTTTCAATGGTAGCATAGTTTCTTTGAGCACTATCTAGACTCTTACGAGCATAATGGATAAAATTTAATTTCTTATCAACTCTTTGTCCTAGGACGGCACGAACGGCATAATCACTAGCATCACACATGATTTCAAAGGGTAGGTTCCAATCAGGTGGTTGAACAACAGTTGTTGAAATTAAGGCTTTCTTAAGGATTTCAAATGCTTCTACACAATCATCATCAAAAACAAAAGGAACATCTTTTTTCAAGAGATTAGTGAGAGGCCGAGAAATTTTAGATAAGTCTTTAATAAATCTTCTATAGAAACCAGCATGGCCAAGGAAACTTCTTATACCTCTGATATCCTTGGGACACGTCATTTTTTCAATAGCATCTACTTTAGCTTTATCCACCTCAATACCTCTTTAGGAGATTTTGTGTCCCAAGACAATGCTCTCCTTAACCATAAAGTGGAACTTCTCCCAATTGAAGCAAATATTAGTTTCTTCACATCTCTGCAAAACTCGATCAAGGTTGCTCAAGCAATCATCAAAATAAGTTTCGTAAACGGAAAAGTCATCCATGAAAACCTCAACAATCTTTTCACAAAAGTCAGAGAATATAGAAGTCATACATCTTTGAACGGTAGTAGGTGCATTGCATAAACCGAAAGGCATGCGTCTATAAGGAAAGGTACCAAAAGGGCAAGTAAAAGTTGTCTTTTCTTGATCCTCTTTTGACACAGGTATTTGAGAAAAACCAGGATAACCATCTAGAAAGAAGAAGTGTGTTGGTTTAGATAGTCTTTCTAGGATTTGATCAATAAAAGGCAGAGGATAATGATATTTCCTAGTAGCTTTATTTAATTTCCTAAAATCAATTACCATTCTATATCCTCTAACAATTCTTCGCGGGGTCAATTCAATTTTATCATTGGAAACAACAGTAATACCTCCCTTCTTAGGGACACAATGAACAGGACTAGGCCATCTACTATTAGCAATAGGATAAATTATACCTGTCTCTAGAAGCTTTAATATTTCATTTCTTACCACTTCTTTAATTTTAGGATTTAACTATCGTTGGTGATCAACAACTGGTTTAGCATCAGGCTCCATATTAATTTTATGTTGACATAGAGTGGGACTAATGCCCTTAAGATCATCAAGAGTATATCCAATAGAAGCAGGGTGCTTCTCCAGAGTTTTCAATAATCTCTTTTCTTCATGCTCTGAAAGGTTAGCACTAATAATAACATGATATATCTTCTTTTCATCAAGATAAGCATATTTCAGAGTATCCGGTAATTGTTTAAGCTCAAACACGGGATCACCCTTGGGTGGAGGAGGATCCCCAAGTATTTCAACAGGCAAATTGTGTTTCAAAATAGGATGCTGATCAAAGAAAATCATATCTATTTAATTCCTTTCATTCATATGCATATCGTTTTCATGGTTTAGCAAATATTGTTCTAAAGGATCAGTAGGAGGCACAACAATAGAACCAAGACAAATAATTTCATCCTTACTAGGCAATTCTTTATCATGGGGTTGCGTACAAAATTTAGAGAAATTAAACTCATGGGACACATCCCCAAAACTCACGGTAACAGTTTCTTTCTCATAATCTTTCTTGGCATTAACAGTATTCAAGAAAGGCCTACCAAATATAATGAGACAAAAATCATCTTGTGGGGAACCAAGAATAAGAAAATCAGTAGGATATTTTATTTTCCCACACAAGACTTCAACATTTCTAATAATCCCAACTCATGCTATAGTGTCTCTATTAGCAAGCTTAATGCTAACATCAATTTCTTCCAATCCAGTTGGTGCAATATCATTCATAATTTATTGATATAAGGTAAAGGGAATTGCACTCACGCTAGCACCCACATCACATAGGCCAGGATAACACTGATCTCCTATTTTAACAGAAACAAGAGGCAAGTAATGGGTAACAAGTAATAAATGTAGAAAAGGTGCATCAAGGTGGCACAAAATATTTTTTGTAGCAAAGGACAAGCATGGACAAACTCTTATATAAAGTGAAGCGCTCCCAAGGACACGTGGGAATTTCTGTCAAGCTAGTTTTCATCATGCTCATTTGATTCATGTTCGTTACTTTGATAATTTGATATGTGGGTGGACCGGTGCTTGGTTGCTGCCCTTACTTGGAAAAACCTCCCACTTATGATTAACCTCTCTCACAAACATCCACAACTACAAAATAAGAATTAAGATAAATCTAACCATAGCATGAAACATATGGATCCAAATCAGCCCCTTACGAAGTAACGCATAAACTAGGGTTTAAGCTTCTGTCACTCTAGCAACCCATCATCTACTTATTACTTACCAATGCCTTCCCCTAGGCCCAAATAATGGTGAAGTGTCATGTAGTCGACATTCACATGACATCACTAGAGGATAGACAACATACATCTCATCAATATATCGAACGAATACCAAATTCACACGATTACTTATAACAAGACTAATCCCATGTCCTCAGGAACAAACGTAACTGATCACAAAGCATGTTAATTTTCATAATCATATGAGTATTATCATAAAGGATTTGAACATATGATCTTCCACCAAGAAACCAACTATCATCAACTACAAGGAGTAATCAACACTACTAGCAACCCACAGGTACCAATCTGAGGTTTGAGACAAAGATCGGATACAAGAGATGAACTAGGGTTTGGAGAGGAGGTGGTGTTGGTGAAGATGTTGATGGATATTGATCCCCTCTCATTGGTAGGATTGTTGGTGATGACGATGGCTTCAATTTCCCCCTCCAAGACGAAAGTTTCCCCGGCAGAACAGCTCCGCTGGAGCTCTAGATTGGTTCTGCCCAAGTTCCGCCTCGAGACGGCGACGCTTCGTTCCGAAAGCTCTCTTATGAAAAAAAATTCAGGTAAAAACCCTTCATATAGCATAAGATAGGCACCAGAGGGATGCTAGGGGGCCCGAAAGCCACAAGGGCACGACCAGGGGGTAGGCTGCGCCCAGCAGGCTTTTGACCTCCTAGTGGGTCCCCTCTGGTATTTGTTTCACCCAATATTTTTTATATATTCCACAATAATTGTCCATAAATTTCAGAACTTTTGGAGTTGTGCACAATAGGTATCTCATATTTGCTCCTTTTCTAATCCAGAATTCGAGTTGCCGACATTCTCCCTCTTCATGTAAACCTTGTAAATAAGAGAGAAAAGGGATAAGTATTGTACCATAATGTGTAATAACAACCCATAATTCAATAAATATCAATGTAAAAGCATGATGAAAAATGGACGTATCAGAGCGTTGCACCCGAAGCCACACCATGAAGTACTTCAAGGTCCAATGGAGCAACCACACTAAAGCAAAAGCAACTTGGGAGTGTGAAGACTACCTTAGATCCGGGTTTTGTTATATTTTTAGCGCTTAGACTAGGAATCTCAGGGAATAGATTCTTGTAAGGGGGTGGGTCTATCACACCCTGTGTTGTATCACTTGCTATGTTATGGTTTTATAAAATTTGGACCCATTTAAAACTTTTGCTTGTTTGTGGTGGATGATTTGGGAGCTACTTGCTTGAATGATTGTTGTGTTTTAATTCCCAAGGATTCTTATTCTCTCCATATTCATCTTCCTTGATCCAAACTTCTTGACCAATGATCATACCATGTGTATAGTACCAAAAACTATTTTTATCAAATATTATTTTGGCCAAAAATGATTTATTCAAATTAGGTTTTCAAAACCCCTAAATGTAGGTTTGTACTACAAGTCCTCAAATTGGGTGGATGCTTTACCCCGAGAGACTTTATTTGTAACCTACTATATATAAGACTTCCCAAAACCACCAAATATATTTTTAAGGATTATTTTCCTATTTTATTTAAAGGCTTTTCCTTAAGGCCAGAAATGGTCTTTTATATGGGAAATTTACTTTTATGCTTTCAAAATATTTGAGAAAATTTAGGGAAACTCAGTGGACATATATTTTACATATATAAGAGTTTCAACATGTGGTCATGTTCAAAATATTGGAAAAAAACCCTCCAAAACCCTTTCTACCTATTTCCTCTATTTGGAATATTTCTGTAAGAAATATTATCAATTAAATCCAGGAAAATTCCAGCAAGTCATTCATGCTATATGTGATGATCTTGAAAAGTTCCATACCAATCCCAATTGTTTTGATTCACTAAAATATCCCAAAACCCTCTATGTCTAGAATCAAATATGAACAACTTTACAATTGTGAAGTTTCTCCTTTTGAACTCAAATTTTATGGGCTTGTTCTAATCCCCAAATAATTATGCTACACCAAGTGGTGAGTCAAGGAGAATAGATTTGCACACCTAAATCTACAAAAGTGAGTTTCTGTTAAAATCTAGCGTTTAGAAAATCTCCATTTACAACTTTTCTCAAATGATCTCAAACTTGGTAGACAACCTCACTTTTACCATCCATTTGATCCTGGTAAAACTCATGATAGGTAGAGCATTTTTACTTGACCAAAGATTGATCAAACACCTTCTGGCAGATTGGTAAAACCCTGGTTTTCACCTCCTCCACCATTCTCCTTGAGCTCAAATTTTTACCACTATCCCTTGTATGCACCTTCTACCTTCAGTAACTCGCCCTGGCCAAGCCTCAATCATTGAAGGGGTAAAACCTCCATTTTCACCATCTCGGCAGCAGAAACAACAACATTTCTACCTCTCCCCCACTCCATTTCTACACACCTACCTATGCCCTAGCTCCTAAGCACTCATGGGCATATCGAGAACCCCCCAAGACACTAGTGGACAAGTTGTGGCATGACCAGAGAACGTGGAAGCGCCACAAGCATGCAAAACGCACTCTCTGGAGCACGTTATAGTGCGCCACCGCACTGTAGCACGAGCATCTAGAGGCTCCTGACGGCTTTGGGATTGGGGAACTTGTCCCCTAGATTCCCCTCGACGTGCGCAATATGTTGGGATATAGCCCCCTCTCCATTCTCTCTCTAGCGACCACCAGCATGCATGCTCGACGCTGCCCGGTTCGGCCAACCATGGGCCTCACAGGCGCGAGCACCCCCACTCCCCCTCTCGGTCCCATTGGCCCTAGACCAACCCCAAGAAGACCCCAGACATGCCCATGCTTGCCCCCGTGCCCTCTAGCGTGGGCAATGACCTTGTCGGTGCACCCGAGCTCAGTGGACCATGGGCCACCTATAAGAAGGGCCCCCAGACCTTTCTTGCTCCCCCTTGGCTGCTCCCTTCTCCTCAAAATAAACCTCCAGAACGGCCCGAGCGAGCTCCCTGTGGCCCAGTCCTTGATATCGATCAGAGCCCCGCCACCTCGGGCCATCTTCGCCTACACGGTAGGGAGCTCCCCAGCCCTTGTTTTCCCTCGATCTAAAACCACACCAGCACGCTGACACGGTTCCCTCCTTTGTTCCCTTCGTTTGATGCAGAGGACGACCGGGGCATCCTCCTCCCGAAGCACCACCGCCGGATTCCACGTCATCGTTGAACAGGAGCCCCCAGCACCCATCTCCACCACCGTTCGACTAGCGGCGACGCCCGGAACATAGTGGTGCCATCAACTCCTCCCCTCAACCCCACATCGCTGGCGCTTTGGGTTCTACCGTTGGTGCATCACATGCAAATTAAAATTTTCCTATGCTTACAACATCCAAGGATATGCTACAGAGATGGATCATGGATTATTACCACTAGACACGCAGTGCCTGCAATGGAAGTAGAGTTAGGGCAGCGCGTTCATGTGCTCCGTTTCCTCCTCATCCGATCTCCCTTGAACAATCAATCGCCAGATCCCACATACAGGTTCGTCGGAGCGGCGCAGGTGCACCGCCTCTAATGGTATCCATGCATGCAGAAGGAACACCGTGCAATGGACTACTAGGCCTGATCACATAGTAAGAGGCGGCAAGTGGAGGTGGCTAGTCGGAACACATGCAAAGCCCTAACGACGTCGTCAAAACAATCAACCAGATGGGTGTGCCGCACCTCCACTATATATAGGCATCTGGTGTGGGCTGAACTCTTGGGCCTCGCACGGATTCTAAAGCCCATGTGTTCCTTCCCTTAAGCGTGTGACCCCTTAGGTTCTCATTCACTTGGTCACAAGTCAGATCACATCCGGCTCGACCAGTCGGTAGCGGCCTCTAGCAAAGCGTGTCGACTCCAAGTGTTTGATGAAGTTGGTTAGGAGAACATGTACTTCACACTTCTATTCCCTTTGCCAGATGATATATGTTGTCGTCCTCAAGGAGTCATGGTCATCCTTATTATAGCACGACCTCTTTCTCGTTTCGATGAATCCGACCAACCCTTTGGATTATCTCATAATCCTCATCGCATGGCCATGCTTATCCATGTCAGATCACCCAAGGGCCCTAGAGTATATCTCTCCTGATCGGAGGGACAAATCCTATCTTGCTCGACCATGTCTCGCAGCATGGGTCTAGACAATACCGAAACCTACCTTTGTAACAACCCAGTCATGGACAAGCGTTTGGTCGCCCAAAGCAAGTTTGTCACCATCCCGAGCACATGCGCCAACTTAGGTCTTAGAACATAGAACTTATGTTGTACTAGAGACTCATAGATGACCTATCGCTTCGTCTCATAGTTGGGTCTGTCCAACTCAGACCTTATCTCGACTCGGACTCAACTACGTCGAACCGACCAGATGTTTCTAAGTCCATATTATCTGGCTAGTATCCAATGCTACATGGTTAGTGAGACCAGACCGTCCACCGTGTCATATGCTAGTCTAACAGGCTGCGTATCCACATAGCCCTTTCGACTAGGGACCATTTAGGACAGCCATCGTAGAATGCATAGACTCACAAAAAATTCACATACTTGTTCATACACATCAATGATAATGTCCAAGGACTGACTATATTCATAAACACATAGGAAATATCATCATACATGATTTCCTCTAGGGAATATCTCCAATAGTCTCCCACTTGTACTAGAGTCAATCAAATAGACATTGAATGCCCATAGCTCTAACGTGCCCCTCATGCTTGGGTTGTGGAAGCATCTTAGTTAGTGGATCTGCAACATTTGCATCCATGTGAATCTTGCATATATAAATTAGTATCACCCTTCTCTACGAGCTTTCGTATCAAGTGATATTTTTGGTCTATGTGCCTGGTCTTGTGGTGTTGTCTCGGCTCCTTGGCCTATATGATGGCACCTGAATTATCACAATAAAGGTCCAACGGTTTTGAACAGCCCGGGACACACCAAGATCCTCCAGGAACTTCCGAATCCAAACACCTTCCTTTGCAGCTTCACAAGCTGCAATGTATTCAGCCTTTGTTGTAGGGTCGGCCACCGTATCTTGCTTGGAACTCATCCAGCTCACTACTCCTCAATTCATAACATACACAAATCTAGTTTGCCATCGACAATCATTCCTGCCGGTTTGGAAACTAGCATCAGCATAACCCTTTACGCAAAGCTCCTCCTCACCTCCAAAAAGTAGGAACATCTCTTTAGTCCTTTTCAGGTACTTCAAGATAATTTTCACCGCTGCCTAGTGACTCTCACCTGCGTCGGCCTGGTATCTTCTTGTTAAGCTTATTGCATAGGCAACATCAGGCCATGTACATAGCATGGCATACATGATGGATCCTATTGCCGAGACATGTGGAATCCTACTCATCCGTTTTCGCTCATCAGAAGTCATAGGACTCTGTGTTGGAAATATGCCCTAGAGGCAATAAATAAAGTGTTTATTATTATATTTCCTTATTCATGATAATCGTTTATTATCCATGCTATAATTGTATTGATTGGAAACACATTACATGTGTGGGTAAATAGACAACACTATGTCCCTAGTATGCCTCTAGTGAACTAGCTCGTTGATCAAAGATGGTCAAGGTTTCCTAGCCATTGACATGTGATGTCATTTGATAACAGGATCACATCATTAGTAGAATGATGTGATGGACGAGACCCAAACTACAAATGTAGCATATGATCGTGTCAGTTTATTGCTACTGTTTTCTGCATGTCAAGTATATGTTCCTATGACCATGAGATCATGCAACTCACGGACATCGGAGGAGTTCCTTGTGTGTATCAAACATCACAACGTAACTGGGTGACTATAAAGGTGCTCTACAGGTATCTACGAGGGTATCTGTTGAGTTGGCATGGATCAAGACTGGGATTTGTTACTCCGTGTGACGAAGAGGTATCTCAGGGCCCACTCGTTAATACAACATCACAATAAGCCTTGCAAGCAATGTGACTAAGTGTTAGTCACGGGATTTTGTATTACGGAACGAGTAAAGAGACTTGCCGGTAACGAGGTTGAACTGGGTATGGAGATACCGACGATCGAATCTCAGGCAAGTAACATACCGAAGAACAAAGGGAACATCATACCGAAGAACAAAGGGAACATCATAGGGAACATCATACGGGATTGAGAAGGTTGAAAAGCAACTAGTGTATCACCGTTGTGGTTTTTGCGTAGATGGGAATTGTTCTTGCTAGATACCCATAGCAGCCATGTAAAACATGCAACAACAATTAGAGGACGTCTAACTTGTTTTTGCAGGGTATGTTGTGATGTGATATGGCCAATTACATGATGTGATATATGTGATGTATAAGATGATCATGTGATGTATAGATTATCATGACTTGCATGTCGATGAGTACGGCAACCGGCAGGAGCCATAGGGTTGTCTTTAATTATTGTATGACCTGCGTGTCAATCATTAAGCCCTATGTAATGCTTTACTTTATCGCTAAACAGTAGCAATAGTAGTAGAAGCATGTTGGGCGCGACAACCCCGCTGGCGACACGTCGATGGAGATCAAGATGATGGAGATCATGGTGTCGTGCCGGTCACGATTGAGATCATGCCGGTGCTTTCTAGATGGAGATCAAAAGCACAAGTTCATGGCCATATCATGTCACTTATGATTTGCATGTGATGTTAATCCTTTTATGCACCTTGTTTTTCTCAGGACGACGGTAGCATTATAAGGTGATCCCTCACTTAAATTTCAAGATGAATTGCGTTCTCCCCGAGTATGCACCGTTGTGAAATTTCGTCGTGTCGAGACACACCGCGTGATGATCGGGTGTGATAGACTCTACGTTCACATACAACGGGTGCAAGCCAGTGTTGCACGTGCAGAACACTCGGGTTAAACTTGACGAGCCTAGCATGTACAGACATGGCCTAGGAACACAAGAGACCGAAAAGTCGAACATGAGTCATATAGTGGATATGATCAACATGATGATGTTCACCATTGAAGCCACCTCAACTCACGCGATGATCGAACTTGAGTTGGTGAATTTGGATCATGTGACACTCAGATAATCTAAGGGATGTCAATTTGAGTGAGAGCTTTAGTAATTTCATTAACTAAACTCATTATCTTGAACAATAGTCTAAGTAAACCTTTGCATATTTATGTTGTAGATCAATGGCTCGCATAGTAGCACCCCTGAATTTTAATGCATTCCTAGAGAAAGCTAAGTTGAAAGATGATGGAAGTAACTTTGTTGACTGGGCCCATAATCTAAGGATTATCCTCACGGCTTCCCAGAAATCATATGTCCTTAATGCACCGCTTGGTGACCAACTAGAAGGCATGACCTCCGAAGACGTTAAGAACGCTTGGGAGGCACGTACTCGAGATTACTCAATAGTTCGGTGTGCAATATTGTATGGCTTAGAACAGGGACTTCAAAGATGTTTTGAACGACATGGAGCATATGAGATGTTCTAGGAGTTGAAGTTTATCTTTCAGAAGAATGCCCGGATCGAGAGGTATGAGACCTCTGATAAGTTCTATGCTTGCAAGATGGAGGAGAACGGGTCTATCAGTGAACATATACTCAGAATGTCTAGGTATTCAACTCGTCTAGCAGAGTTGGGAATTGCCCTTTTGCCAGAGGCGATCACAGACAGAGTTCTTCAATCACTGCCACCTAGTTACAAGAGCTTTGTGATGAACTATAACATGCACGGGATGAACAAGTCAGTCGCCAAGCTGTTTGCGATGCTAAAAGTCGCTGAGTCTGAAATCCAGAAAGAACATCAAGTGTTGATGGTCAATAAAACCACTAGTTTAAAGAAGAATGGCAAGGGCAAGGGCAAGAAGGGTAAACCCAAGAAGGATGGCAAAGCAGTTGCTACTCCTGTAAAGAAAAGTGAGTGCTTTCAGTGCAAGGGAACTGGTCACTAGAAGCGGAACTGCCCCAAATATCTGGCTGACAAGAAGGCGGCCAACGACAAACAAGGTATATATGATATACATGTTATTGATGTGTACCTTACTAGCTCTCGCTGTAGTGCCTGGGTATTTGATACCGGTTCGGTTGCTCACATTTGCAACTCAAAACAGGAACTACAGAATAGACGAAGGTTGGCGAAGGATGAAGTGACGATGCACATGGGAAATGGTTCCAAGGTTGATGTGATCGCCGTCGGCATGCTCTCTCTTCGATTACCATCGGGATTAGTGATGAACCTGAATAATTGTTATTTAGTGCCTGCGTTAAGCATGAACATTATATCTGGATCTTGTTTATTGCGAGACGGTTACTCATTTAAATCAGAGAATAAAGGTTGTTCTATTTATATGAGTAATATCTTTTATGGTCATGCACCCAATGTGAGGGGTTTATTCATATTGAATCTTGATAGTGATGACACACATGTTCATAACATTGATGCCAAAAGATGTAGAGTTGATAATGATAGAGCACTTTCTTGTGGCACTGTCGTTTAGGTCGTATTGGTGTAAAACGCATGAGGAAGCTCCATGTTGATGGACTTTTGGAGTCACTTGATTTCGAATCACTTGACACATGTGAACCATGCCTCATGGGCAAGATGACTAAAACGCCATTCTCTGGAACAATGGAACGAGCGAGTGACTTATTGGAAATCATACATACTGATGTGTGCGGTCCAATGAATGTTACAGCGCATGGTGGATATCATTATTTTCTCACCTTCACTGATGACTTAAGTAGATATGGGTATATTTACTTAATGAAACACAAGTCTGAAACGTTTGAAAAGTTCAAGCAATTTCAGAGTGAAGTTGAGAATCATCGTAACAAGAAGATTAAATTCCTGCGATCTGATCGAGGAGGTGAATATCTGAGTTATGAGTTTGGCAGTCACTTAAGACAGTGTGGAATTGTTTCATAGTTGACACCTCCTAGAACACCACAGCGTAATGGTGTGTCCGAACATCGTAATCGAACCTTATAGGATATAGTGCGTTCTATGATGTCTCTTGCTGATTTGCCACTATCGTTTTGGGGTTATGCATTTGAGACACATGCATTCACTTTAATTAGGGCACCATCAAAATACGTTGAGACGATGCCATATGAGCTATGGTTTGGCCTGAAATGCGTCTTCATAGGATACCCGAAAGACACAGTCGGGTATACCTTCTATCTCAGATCCGAAGGCAAAGTGTTTGTCGCTAAGAACGGAACATTTCTTGAGAAAGAGTTTCTCTCGAAAGAATTGAGTGGGAGGAAAATCGAGCTTGATGTGGTTATTGAACCTTTACTTCAACCAGAAAGTAGCGCAGCGCAGAAAGATGTTTCTATGGAACCTACGATGGTAGAAGAGGAAGTTAATGATGATGATCATGAAGCTTCGGATCAAGCTACTATTGAACCTCGTAGGTCGACAAGGGCGCGTACTACTCCTGAGTGGTATCGCAACCCTGTCTTGGAGGTCATATTGTTGGACAACAATGAACCTACGAGCTATGGAGGAGCAGTGATGGGCCTGGATTCCGAGAAATGGTTAGAGGCCATGAAATCCGAGATGGGATCCATGTATGAAAACAAAGTATGGACTTTGGAAGTATTACCTGAAGGGCGAAAGGCCATTCAGAACAAATGGATCTTTAAGGAGAAGACAGACGCGGACGGTAATGTCACCGTCTATAAAGCTCGACTTGTGGCAAAGGGTTTTTCACAAGTTCAAGGAGTTTTCTACAATGAGACATTCTCACCCATAGCGATGCTTAAGTCTGTCAGAATCATGTTGGCAATAGCTGCTTATTTCGATTATGAAATTTGGCAGATGGATGTCAAAACGGCGTTCCTCAACGGTTTTCTTGAGGAAGAGTTGTATATGATGCAACCAGAAGGTTTTGTCAATCCAGAGAATGCTGACAAAGTTTGCAAACTCCAGCGATCCATTTATGGGCTGGTGCAAGCATCTCGGAGTTGGAATAAGCGCTTTGATGAGGTGATCAAAGCGTTTGAGTTTATACAAGTTTATGGAGAAGTTTGTATTTACAAGAAAGTGAGTGGGAGCTCTATAGCGTTTCTAATATTATATGTGGATGACATATTGCTAATTGGAAACAATATAGAAATGCTGGAAAGCGTGAAGGAATATTTGAACAAGAGTTTTTCAATGAAGGACCTAGGAGAAGCTGCTTTCATATTAGGCATTAAGATCTATAGAGATAGATCGAGACGCTTAATAGCACTTTCACAGAGCACATACCTTGATAAAGTTTTGAAGAAGTTCAAAATGGATCAGTCCAACAAGGAGTTCTTGCCTGTGTTACAAGGTGTGAAGTTGAGTAAGACTCAATGCCTAGTGACTACAGAAGATAGAGAAAAGATGAGTGTCATCCCCTATTCTTTAGCCATAGGCTCTATCATGTATGCAATGTTGTGCACAAGATCGGATGTCAGCCTTGCCATAAGTATGGCCGGAAGGTTTCAAAGTGATCCTAGAATGGAACACTGGGCAGCGGTCAAGAATATCCTTAAGTACCTGAAAAGGACTAAGGAAATGTTTCTCGTTTATGGAGGTGATGAAGAGCTCATTGTAAAGGGTTACGTCGATGCAAGCTTTGACACTGATCCGGATGACTCTAAGTCACAAACCAGATACATATTTATTCTCAACGGGGGACCGGTAAGCTGGTGCAGTTCCAAGCAAAGCATGGTAGCTGATTTTACATGCGAAGCAAAGTACATCGCAACCTCGGAGGTAGCAAAGGAAGGTGTCTGGATGAAGCAGTTCATGAAAGATCTTGGAGTAGTGCCCAGAGTACTAAATCCAATGAACCTGTTCTGTGACAACACCGGTGCCATTGCTCTGGCCAAGGAACCAAGGTTTCACAAGAGGACCAGACACATAAAGCAACGCTTCAACTCCATCCGCAATTATATCGAGGAGAAGGACATAAATATTTGCAAAGTGCACATGGATCTGAATGTTGCAGAACCGTTGACTAAACCTCTTCCAAGGGCTAAATATGATCAACACCAGAACTGCATGGGTGTTCGATTCATTACAATGTAAATCACATAGTGGTGTGAACAAGATTATTGACTCTAGTGCAAGTGGGAGACTATTGGAAATATGCCCTAGAGGCAATAAATAAAGTGTTTATTATTATATTTCCTTGTTCATGATAATCGTTTATTATCCATGCTATAATTGTATTGATTGGAAACACATTACATGTGTGGGTAAATAGACAACACTATGTCCCTAGTATTCCTCTAGTGAACTAGCTCGTTGATCAAAGATGGCCAAGGTTTCCTAGCCATTGACATGTGATGTCATTTGATAACGGGATCACATCATTAGTAGAATGATGTGATGGACAAGACCCAAACTACAAACATAGCATATGATCGTGTTAGTTTATTGCTACTGTTTTCTGCATGTCAAGTATATGTTCCTATGACCATGAGATCATCCAACTCACGGACATCGGAGGAGTGCCTTGTTTGTATCAAACTTCGCAACGTAAATGGGTGACTATAAAGGTGCTCTACACGTATCTCTGAGGGTGTCTGTTGAGTTGAGATGGATCAAGACTGGGATTTGTTACTCCGTGTGATAGAGAGGTATCTCGGGGCCCACTCGGTAATACAACATCACAATAAGTCTTGCAAGCAATGTGACTAAGTGTTAGTCACGGGATTTTGTATTACGGAACGAGTAAAGAGACTTCCCAGTAACGAGGTTGAACTGGGTATGGAGATACCGACGATCAAATCTCGGGCAAGTAACATACCGAAGAACAAAGGAAACATCATACGGGATTAACTGAATCCTTGACACAGAGGTTTGATCGATAAAGATCTTCATAGAATATGTAGGAACCAATATGGGCATCTAGGTCCCGCTATTGGTTATTGACCGTAGAGGTGTCTCGGTCATGTCTGCATAGTTCTTGAAGCCGCAGGGTCTGCACACTTAAGGTTTGGTGACATTTCGGTAGTATAGAGTTATGTATGGTGGTGACTGAAGGTTGTTTGGAGTCCCGGATGAGATCCCGGACGTCTGGAGCAGCTCCGGAATGGTACAGAGGTAAAGATTCATATATAGGAAGTCCTGTTTTGGTCGCCGGAAAAGTTTCGGGCTAATCGGTAGTGTACCGGGAGTGCCGGTAGTGTACCGGCAGACCATCGGGAGGGGTATTTCGACCCAAGAGGCTTCATGGGCTGTGGGAGAATAAATACCAGCCTTTTGTCGGCTGGTGGAAGTCCCACACAAGGCCCATGCGGCTAGTGAAGAAAAGCCCAAAGGGAAAAGGTGGAAAAAAGGCAAAAAAGGAGGAATCCTAGTCCTACTAGGATTGGAGGAAGAGTCCTCCTCTCCTCCCCACTTCGGCCGAACCAAGGAGGCTTGGCCCTTGCGCCAAGTCCTCTCCTCCCTCCCTCTTATATATACTGGAGGTTTTAGGGTTTTTGCACAGAATTTTCAGCCACGTGCTACCCGTTCCTCTAGTGCATAGTTTCTCCCCTAGATCGGATTTCTGCAGTGCTTAGGCGAAGCCCTGCCGTAATAGCTCCACCACCATCGCCGGAGTGCCGTCACGCTGCCAGAGAACTCTTCTTCCTGTCTGCTCCCTCTTGCTATATCAAGACGGCGGAGATCGTCATCAAGCCGTACGTGTGCTGAACGCGGAGGTGTCGTCCATTCGGCGCTAGATCGGAAGGACCGTGACCAAGTTCGCGGGACAGATCGTGATTGGATTGCGGGACGGATCGTGATTGGATCGCAGGACGCTCGGCGATTTGGATCGCGAAGACGTTCAACTACACCAACCGTGTTTCTTAACGCTTCCCGCTTAGCGATCTACAAGGGTACGTAGATCCACTCTCCCTCTTGTAGATGATCATCACCATGGATAGGTCTTGCGTGAACGTAGGAAATTTTTTGTTTCCCATGCAACATTCCCCAACACTCTGACTCTTGCTTAGACTTATACCATGTGAGATGGGCAAGAACCCCTTCTTGGCCTCACTCGTGTTGAACCTCTTCAACACTTCGTCTATGTATGTGCTCTCGCTCAATCCAAGCAGCCTCCTCGATCTATCTCTATAGATCTTGATGCCTAAATGTACACTGCATCTCCAAGGTATTTCATTGAAAACTTGCGATTCAATGATTCCTTGACTGAGTTCAGCATCGAAACATCATTTCCGATCAGCGGTATGTCATCCACATACAAGATCAAAAATGCTGCCGAGCTCCCACTAGACTTCTTGTATAAACAATAGTCCTTTTCGTTCTTGATGAAACCAAGGTCAACGATGACTTCATCAAAACGAATGTTCCGACTCTGAGATGCTTGCTTCAATCCATAAATGCATCTCTTGAGCTTGCATATTTTACCTGTAATGCCCAAGATGCGATCCTATCCTTATTTCGGCTCAAGGGCCTCGACAGGGATAGAAGCGCATCACGTCGTTTCGCAAGAATGGATATCATTACAAGTACATGTACAAAAGAGATGAGTATATGGAATTATCTTACACTCACCACAAGCTACATCAATATCACATCAGTACAACAACATATTTAAAAAGGACTTTATCCACAATAGATCCAGTGCGGGATGGCGCTCCCACCTCCACACCCCTCCCTCCGGCGATTCCTAGGCGATCTGAAATTCTAGCCGGTGTGCACGTTTTTCCCTCCGATCATCAATTCAGGTGATTGCTCACTTTCTTAGAAACATCCTTTTTGATGGGTTCTTTTGGTGGCTCCACTTTGGATCTGGATTTCTCCCATGGTGTGGCTTTTGCGGATGACGTGTTCAAACATTCTGGCCTTTCCGTGCACCCGATGGATCATCGGCGCTCTTTCATCATGGTGGTTTCCTTTAGTCGGCATTCTTTTTGCTTATCTAATGATGCTGTGGCTGCCGCTCTTGAGTCAGCTATTGGGGGTTCGGCCATTGATTTGATGGTGGAATGCATCAAGGACAAGGTTTTCTCATTCAGGGTTTCCTGTAAACAAGTTGGTTTTCTCATTCTTGATCTGCGTTCTTATAAGTGTTGTAGTTTCAAATGTTTCTTCCACCTTTGGGGTAATGGTGGGCCAAACTGGTGGCGTGAATTCAAATTATGGAAGAAGCAATGTGATGTGGAGTCGATTCTAGTGAGCCCATCCAAGCGACGCTCTGCTCTTGGTCGGATGGCAATGCATTCCAGACCGGTCAAATCTGTGTTCAAGTCTGGATCTTCCACTCGTAAGAAACTTTCTTTTGCAACTATGCAGCAGTGTGAAGTTTCCAAAGGCTATCGGTGCCCTGCCACGTCTGATGAGATGTCTGCCCTGCAATATGCTGGTTACAACATGCCACAGCATGAGAAGGTGGTTATTCATCCATTGCCACCGGCAGAACTCCGGTGGACGATCGCCTCGCCGCACATCACCTTTGGAACGGTTCCTCAATTCCCGCCTGTCACCGCGGTTTCCGGGATTCAGGTTTCACCCAACGATTTTTCAGGGAATTTGGTCGCCGGTGATGGCGTGATTGGTTCTGCGGCACCCGTCACACCAGCTCTTCGAGGCGGGAACTCTATCCTTCCAAATTTTTCGCCAATGGATGTTACACCTGGTTTGAATGAAAGCTCTGCCAATGGGCTGGGCCTTGTGAGGCCTGCTGATCAGGAGCATGGGCTCTTTATCCCATCTTCATAGGAGGCCTGGAAAGATTTCGATAATATGATTAATGACATGGTGGCTGAGATACTCTCCTGCACCGTTTGCCGTCAGGGACACATGGCCTCTAACTGCCCAACTAGAGAGATTTGCTCCTGCTGCTGCCGGGTGGGCCACACCAAATTTGAATGTGTTTCTTTTGCAATAGAAAATGGACTAGCTTGGAAACGGAAGAGTCCCCCCTGTTTCGGATTTCTCGGGAACCTCTACCTGTTCCGAAGATACTACGCGTGCTGCAGAACCGCCCTCTCCCGTCCCATCGCATTCCATCTCTCCAAGCACGCCATCGGAGCCGCCTCCATTGACGCCTCCGCCTCCAGCTTACCCTCCTCCCATGGCCAACTTCGAGCTTGACCCAGAGCGCTACGTCCCCCATGGGCAGCACATCATCGACGGCGGTCCTCACCGTTTGCCCCGGACTTATGTCACACCGGTAACTCCTATCGCCCGTCGTCATGAGCAATACTTGGTAGCGGAAGTAATGCCTCCACCACCCGCCAATCAGATTGGTCAGGTACGCCAGCAAGTTGTCGAGTTCTTGAACAATCAGGGTTTTCATGTTCGCTCATCCCAACCTTGGATTGCGGGCATGGGTCTTTTGGAGTTAAGGGATGCTGGCGAGAGATTTTCCGCCGTTCAGATGGTCCCGCAGGACCTTGGGAACGATTCTTTTGTCCGCTTCATGAAGCATAATGAGGGCGAGGGTTTTCGTGCTGCTTTGGGTTTTCGTCAGGGATGTTTATGCTTTTAGGAGTTCCACTGGATTTGCGGAACACGGAAGACCTCCGAGCGGTTGTCAACACCTTTGGAGAGTTTCACCACTGGGTCAATGATGACCCATATCTTATGAGATCAGTGGTCTTTGCATCTTTCCTTAATGATGCTCTGGTGCCCCGCGGTGTCACTTTCTCTGAATATGCTACATGGGGTGGGACAAGGGTCTCCTGGTCAGCTGATGTATACATTCTTGGCGCCAACTTTGCCGAGCAGTTGCCCCAGGATGAAGATCCTATGCCCCTCAATGGTGACCCACATCCTCTGCCAGGGAACCTAGTAAATGACAACCTGATGTTTGCCCTTCCCCCATATCCATCTATTGGGTGGAATGATGCCCCGCTCCCTCCAATGCCTGAGCACAACCAGGAGCAGAACAATCAGCATGAAGCGGATGGATGGGGTTGGAATGAAGATGCACCCGTGGATCATCAGGCGGCTCCGGCTCAGGATCAAGAATCCATGGTTATTGATCAACCTGAATCTTCAGAGTCTGTCCAAGTGATGCAGCCAATCAACCCCCAGCAAAACCCTGTTGCAGTTCAGGAGGTGCAGCCACAAGCGCCGGAGTTATTTCCCCTGGCCATTATACCTTACTAGCAACCCGTCATTCAGCCTATGAATCTGATGGTTGGTATGATAAGAGTGGTTTATGGTCCACCATTACCACCAGTGTTAGCTTGGAAGAGGACTTTTGAAACCTTGATGAATGTTTGTACCACCACACAAATTCCCAGGGGTCTTTCCATCCTCCCTGCCCTGCCTCTGGTTTTATGCAAGCGGTCATGGTCTATTTCTTTTGACGATGTCAACTGGGTCTCCAACATAACCCTCCTTCCAGATGATACGACTACGTCCTCTACTTCGGCTAGGAACCGGCCTGTTGCCAGGGCCCTCTTCTCTGATAATGCAGGTACTGTCACTCCTACAATCAACTCAGTGGACTCTACCGACAAGCAGTTCTCCTTCTCAGCTCGGTGTGCTCGGAAAAAGGGCACTCACAAGAAGCCAATACCAGTTGTCGACTCTGCCATCTGTAGGTACACGAGGGGATCTGCAAAGCGGGATAGCTTTAAGCCTATACTGCAGGAGATGCCGGTGCCGCTCCCAAAGAAGAGGAAACCGCGCTCCAGGCCACTTCAGCAGGCGGATGCAGAGGCAGTACCATCTGGAGAAGGTGATCAGCATCAAGACCTCCCACCCGCCATGGCTATCAAAGTGATACAAGCTATCGGTGAAGGCCTTGGTATTTCTCCGGAGAAGCTGACTGTGGATCTTCTTATGGAAGATCCAGCAAAACTGTCCCCAAGCAAGAATGATGATTAGGACACCTTCTGGATACTTGTTTTTGGGTCTGAATCCCCCTTTAAATTGTTGTCTCAAAACTTGTTATGTTTGCACTTCCGCTGGTTTTTCTGTACTCGGTTACCCTGAACTATGTATGCGTCGGTCGCTCTGCGACTATGCTTTTGCTGCTACAAATCTATGTTGTTATGGATAGTCGTTCAACTAGAAGCTGGCCGGTACTCTATTGGAATGTTCGGGGATTAAATTCTGATGCACGCCAATGGGCTGTTAGAAATAAGATTGATGAAAGTTCAGCCGCTGTAGTTTGCCTACAGGAAACCAAAATGCAACACATTGATCACTGCATTATTAGGAGTTTTTGTCCTAAGCGATTTGATCGTTTCGTGTACAGTCCATCTGCTGGAGCCTCTGGGGGTTTGATTGTTCTATGGAATTCATCGGTTCTAAATGGTGTGCTCCTGGACACTCGAAGATTTGGTCTCATCATCACTTTTACTTCCAAGCACAATAATGAGAAATGGACTTTGGTTAATGTGTATGGACCATGCCAAGGGAAAGACAGGGACCTCTTTGTCAGTTGGCTATACAACCTGATCATACCTGTTGATGAAAATTGGTTGTTGCTAGGGGATTTCAATTTCATTCGATCCACCTCTAATAGGAACAAGCCTGGTGCAGATATAAATGATATTTTCATCTTTAATGAGATCATAGGTCACCTGGGTTTATTAGAGTTACCCCTTAAGGGCAGATCCTATACATGGTCAAACATGCAGGACTCACCCCTCCTTGAACAATTGGATTGGTTTTTTACTTCTGCCAATTGGATTTCCTGTTACCCTCTAACACAGGTGTTGCCCTTGGCCAAAATTGCATCAGATCATGTCCCATGTGTGGTGTCTATCAACACAGCCATTCCCAAAAGCACTCTTTTCAGATTTGAAAATTACTGGGTTGAGCTTTCTGGTTTCCTGGAGTGTGTGGAGAAGTCCTGGAAAGTACCCTCTAAGAAAGGGCACATCACTGCCATCATCATGGACAAATTTAAGGTTTTGAGGCAGGCACTTAAGAAATGGCAGACTGGACTCTCAAGAATCAAACATCTGATTGGCAATTGCAATCATGTGATTTTGTCCCTGGACAATCTGGAAGAGATCAGACCACTCTTTAGGCATGAAGCTAATTTCAGAGTGATTGTTAAGTTACACTTGGAACACCTACTCCATTTGCAATTTCTCTACTGGAAAAAGAGAGCCACCATTCGGTCTGTCAAAGTAGGGGAGGAGAACACTAGGTTTTTTCATGCCATGGCCACCGAGAGATTCAGGAGAAATTCTATTTCCTCCTTGAAGCTTGATGATGGAACTACGACTTCTGATCATGCACAAATTACCGGATGTTTCTGGTCAGCTTATAAAGCCAGGATGGGTCAGTCACATGGAATCAATCTTGTTTTTGATCTTCAATCACTGTTACACAAGGTGGATGGGTTGGATGATCTGACACTGCCTTTCACTAAGGAGGAAATGGACAGGACAGTCAAGGAAATGCCCATTGACAAAGCACCAGGCCCTGACGGTTTCAACGGTTTTTTTAAAATGCTGGCATATCATCTGTGAGGACTTCTATACTCTTGCCACTAAATTCCATGTTGGACATGCTAGACTTGAAAATATGAACTCTTCTTACATCACCTTGGTACCCAAGAAGGGCTCTCCTAAGCAGGTTGAGGATTTCAGGCCCATTTCTTTAACTGGTATGGGGTTGAAGTTTCTCTCCAAGATGACGGACAACCGGCTCCAGCTGCACATTATGAAGTGCATTCATAAGAACCAATATGGCTTCATTAAATCAAGGACAATTCAAGACTGTATTGGTTGGACTTTGGAATACCTGCACCAGTGCCACCAATCCAGAAGACCAATTTTTATTATCAAGCTTGATTTTGAAAAAGCTTTTGACTCCATTGAACATGAATTCATCTTTCAGGTACTCAGGGAAAAAGGATTCAATAATAAATGGATTCTTTGCGTCCAATAGTTCCTTTCCTCTGGATCATCCTCAGTATTGCTCAATGGAGTTCCTGGTAGAAAATTTCAATGTAAAAAGGGTGTCAGACAGGGAGATCCTATGTCTCCCCTTCTCTTTGCTATTGCAGCAGATTTCCTTCAAACATTGGTTAATGATTTGCTGATGGCCGGAAAAATCAAGCTGCCAATCCCTTGCCATGATACAGACTTTCCCATTGTTCAGTATGCTGATGACACCCTTATTATTATGCCTGCTGAGGAGTCTCAATTGATGGAATTAAAAGGAATGCTTATCATGTTCTCTCAGTCCACTGGGCTCCATATCAACTACCATAAATCCGCTATGTTGCCAGTTAATGTATCTCAGGATGACCTGCAAAGACTAGTTGGCTCTATGGGTTGCAAAGTTGGTACTTTGCCCTTTACATACCTAGGTCTACCTGTTGGCATCACTAGGCCAAAGATTGCAGATTCGATGCCATTGGTGGACAATATGGAAAGGAGACTCTCTGCCAGCTCCTCCTTCTTGGCTCAGGGGGGAAGACTTCAATATCTAAACTCTACTCTATCCTTAGTACCTATATTTTATCTATGCAGTTTGGATATCCCCCCAGGAATAATGAAGCAGTTGGAGAGATTACAAAGGCAATGTCTTTGGAGAAGAAATGGTCAGGACCAAGCTCCTGCACTTGCTGCGTGGAATTTGGTTTGCAGACCTAAAAAGAAAGGAGGCCTTGGTATTTTGAATCTATCAGTTCAGAATTATGCTTTACTCCTTACACATGCTGATAAGTTTTTTAACAAGACTGATGTGCCTTGGGTCAATCTGATATGGAATACATACTACCATGGCAGAATTCCTCAAGGAACATCTTTGTGTGGTTCTTTTTGGTGGCAGGATATTTGTAAGAGGATGGACAATTACAGAGTTGTCACCTCCATCACACCAAATAAGGGAGACACATTCCTTTTTTGTTCAGATTCCTGGATGGTTGGAGGTTCAGATACACCCCTAGCACACAAATTCCAAAGGTTGTTTTCCTTTGCCATTGATAACTTCTCCACAGCTGAAGAAGTCTTTACTGCCTTTGATGCCAATGAAATGACTGGGTTGTTCAATCTGTCGCTCTCTAAAAGAACTTTCCAGGAACTGAAGACCCTTCAGGGCCTCCTACAGCAATTGCCAAGGGACCAATCCATGAATGATATTTGGTTGTGGGCAGCTGATGGTAAGGGATACTCAGCCAAGAAATTCTATTTGCATGTCCACCAGCCCATTGTTTCAAACCCCCTTCTCATTTGGATCTGGAAAAGTTGCTGCACCATAAAAATCAAGGTGTTTGCATGGATGCTTGTTATGGATAGACTGAATACTCAAGATATGCTTCAGCGCAGACACTGGAAAGTATCAGAATCCAATCTCTGCGTTCTCTGTCATGCCAGAGTTAAAGAGGACCGGGATCATCTCTTCTTCAACTGCTTGTTTAGCACAAGGGTTTGGAATTACCTACAAATACAATGGCAGGGTGCATCCATGGGGGAAATTGTAATTGCAGCCAAAAGAGTTTTTAATCAACCTTTCTTCACTAAAGTTGTCTTCATTGCCTGCTAGAACATCTAGATCATCAGAAATGATAGGGTTTTTAGGAATGAATGACCCACCTTCAGGAGATGGAAGCCAGCTTTTGTTACTGATATATCCTTGTTAGCTCATAGAATTAAGGCTAGCTATAGGGATGGCCTTCTAAGGTGGGTTTCCTTTTTACCTCCTTGAGTTTAGGTTAGTCTTCCTAATGCACTAACTCTGTAACTTTAGAGATTAGATTTTGCCTTGTAATCTATTATATGCAATGAAAGAAAAGGTTGTGGGGTGCTCTCCCCTACAGTAGTTGGTCAAAAAAACATATTTAAACATCATACATAAGTGTAGGGTCCGACTACGGAAGAAATAAAATGATAAAATTACATCCATCCTTGTTCTTCCAGGCTACCGCCTGGAACACATCCTAAATCGATGATGAAGAAGACGAAAAACTCCAAATCAAACAAGCATCGCGCTCGCATCAAATCATCGCATTACCTATACCTGCAACTGTTGTTGTAGTAATCTCTGAGCCATAGGGACTCATCAATCTCATTTCCAAGGGTATCAAGACTAGCAAAGCTTAATGGGTGAGGTATGGTTAAGTGGTGAGGCTGTAGCAAGAAACTAAGCATTTAATTGAGTGGCTAACTTATGAATGTAGAAAGTAAATATGATGGTCTACGCATAATGGACGTGATCTAATAATGATCACTAAGTGATCCTGAACACCTACTTACGTCAAACATAACACCATCATGTTCTCTCTCGGATAAGGACTCACGAGAAGAGACAGTCACGGTTACGCACACAGTTGGTGTATTTTATATGAATTTACTTCAAGTTTGCTATGACCGGATGTTAAACAAAGTTTCCAAGTTGCCACGTAACCGCGGGCATGGATTTCTGAAAGATTTAACCCTGCAGGGGTGCTCCAACTAGTCCATCACAAATAACCACAAGTTGCGTCGAATAACCTCCAACCACGGGTAAAACTCGTAGTCTCTACAGAAATTCCAATGGAAAACCTCAAATTTGAGAAAGCCTGAACTGTCCTCAGAATCCCACGCACAAGACATTTGAGAAGGGTAAGACAAATCCAGCAAGGCCGCCCGACGTGCCGACAATCCCGATAGGAGCCGCGTATCTCGTTCTCAGGGCACAACCGGATGAGCACAGCGTACAGTGGCCTGATAGAAATCACTCGAGTTGCCCGGGGTTGGCGCCGCACACGACTCTGTTTAGGACCAGCACCATCAGCATTGACCCTCCCTGTATTATGTTGAATTAATCCATGAGGGGGCGACCCTCTATGCTTTAATAAGGTGATCATTGTTATTATGTTGGGCAAATATAGTATCAATGTTGGTCCTTGCCAGAAAATTCTTATCCCAAAACGAATTATCAAGAGAGTCCCCATAACAACCCCGAGAATGTTAGGAGCGCTCAGTTATGGAACCTAACACCGGTACACAAGTAACTAGGACGGTAGAGATCGAACGAAACACCGAACAAAAGGCTAAGCCTTCCACACTTTACCAAGTATATAGGTGCGTTAAATTAAATAGCAATAATATTGTGATATCAAGATATCCATGTTGTCACATGGAAGCAGCTGCACCTGCAAGTATCAACGCTATAAGAAGGGCTGAGCAAGCGGTAACATAGCCAAACAAGGGTTTGCTAGGTTGTGGAGGGGTTAAAGGCTTTTCCTGGCAATGTTGGGAGGCTTGACATTCAAGTGGTAGGTAACGAGACATAACGATAAAAGCGAGACAACTAGCATGGCAATGATAGTAGTGGTATCCAGGGAAATGTGTCATCTTGCTTGAGATCCTGCTTGGAAGAAGAACGAATTCATGAAGACGAGCCAACGTGGTCGAACGAATCCTCACACTCCGAACGCTTTCGGAACTCTATCGAGAAGGAACATCCAAAAACAACAATCAACACACGGTACAGCACAACATATGCATGACATGATGCGCAAACAAATAGGATGCATGTCCGGTTTAATTATGCAAGTCATGACAAGCACAACAATCAACTTCTACACATTAAGTGAAGCGCAATATGCAACAGGTTGCATATTGACGAATCTCCACATTCGAATATTTAGTTCACTCTCCTTTAGGTACACGACAATATTAAATGTTGTTCAACATGGCAATATGTGAAGCATAAGTAAATTATCTATCTAGGCATCTTAAATGAGGTCGGAAACAACTTATAGCATTTCTGAAACAACCTCACATGCATATTATGATTTTTGTCCAGATCTGTCCTAAGCATTTTTATAGATTTTAAAGATCAATATAAATTGTGCCATGCGATTCTACACGTCATTCTAGTCGATTTACATATATAGAACATTTAAAACGGAGCTATGGTCTAAAAGTTATCACACACACAAGATGAATATGATATGAATGCAAAATGCATGAAAATGACAACCACAAGCATTTCAAACCATGAATGCAGCAAGATATTATGAAACTACATGAGATTCTAAGCAATTTTCACATATGGCATGCCCAAAATGGATCTACGGTTCAACCACAACAACCAACACAAGTTTTAACTAAAATATGTCCAAAACAGCAACATAGCCTATTGCAACCCACAAATCAACTAGCTACAGCCATCTAAAAATGCACAACAAGACATGGGGATGTATCTTACATGATGCTAAACAATATATCTATTGACAACAAGTTGATTAGAAGCATGTATCAATAGAAAATGAGCTCACAAGAAGACATATTGAACTAAGCAGTTTTTAGACTTAGTGAAAATCCCAGTTTTTAAATAGAGCAGTTTTTATCACGAAGGCATATTGGCAGCCATATATCTATATAATAAAAGGCATATATTGGCATGAAACTTGACAACATGCTAGAGGACATTATAATCTACAAATAACTCCATTGCACCAACCTCAAAGGGGTCCTAGATCACTAGCAAAACACATGGCAAGACAGCAACAAAATGTTATAGATTTCAGACTTAGAAATATTTTGGGCATATCAAAACAACACATTTTTATAGCATGTTGGCAACAATAAAAAAATACATAAACATGGATTATCATGGCAAACAAAATGACCAGGGTCTAGTGAACATGTCAAGGGGCATATCTCATGTACAAAAATAATTCATATGATGCATGTATATAATCACACGAAAATAACAAAAGGGCATCACAGAAAAATAGCACGCACACAAACTTACTCAAATGACAAAACAAAATGCATAGATAAATTCAATGAATTTTTCTACCCTAAAATCATATATAATATGTATAGGTTCATGTAAGAAAATATGTCACTATTAATTATGCAAGTGTGTGGCATAAACCTATTAGGAAGTATGCAAATTAAATACAAACAGCAAGTTAATTATTTTTATCATGCATCAAAGTGTGATATAATTGATCTACACAAAACTTTACACATTTTACATATACTTATTACATGCGATGCACGGTTATTTATCTATGAGCAATGCAAAATATGACATTTTTCTGAAATTATTAATGCACTGGTTAATTGGAGAAATTCGCAGACTAAAAAACAACTATGGGGCAAATCTGAGCACAGGTCCAACATGCAAAGGGCACAACATGGTTATACAATGCATGGGCGAGGAATAGGGCAACAAGTGCTCACCTAGCGGGCTTTAGCCCATGCGATGGAGCGGCTGGGCCGAGGCTAGATCGACGGCCCACCAGACGCTGATGGGCGAGCGCGCTGGGCCTCACTGGCACTGATGTGGCCCACCCAAGCGAGCGAGGCGCTGGGCATCTTCCTCCTCTCGTGCGCCTGAACAAGGGCAGGGGCCATGGCGCGGTCAACGGCGCCGACAGCGACGACCGATATGCATGGGGAAGCCGAGAGATGACGGGAACGGAAGGATCTGGTCATGGGGGTTCGGATCCGGGAAGCGGCATGGTGGATGGTCACCGACTGGAGGAGATCGACAACGGCTTTCCATGGGTGTTCCTGTGGGGTGGTCACGGGGCGAGAGCACTGAGATGAGAGAGATCGTGAGGAGACAGAGTGAACAGAGAGGCGGAACGGGAAGGAACGGGGCCTGGCCTGGTGCTTGCCGACGGTGGGGCTCCGGTGGCTGGACTCCGACGAGGCACCTCCAGCGAGACACTGGCAGGGGCAGTGGCAGCTTCCTTCCCTCGATCCAGATCAGGATCGGGGAGGCTCTGATTGTGGGGTTGCGGGAGGCATCTTGGGCCGTTGGATCTCAGATCCGATGGTCCAGACCGAGTAGGGTTTGGTTGGCTGCGGGTTGGGCTGCCAAGTGGCGAGATCCGGCTGGGCAGCGCGGAAAACAAGGTGGTGGCGAGGGCTGGTGGCGAGAGGAGACCTAGGGGCTAGGTTTTCGTTCAAAAATGGCTAGGGGAGTGCTTAAATAGGAAAGAGGGGTTAGGTGGAAGATTTTTGCACCGTTTTTTGACCGTTAGATCTTGATCGGACGTTCGAAAGCGGATGGGCTAGCTAGGTGGCCATTGGGCTGTGTAGAGGGGCTTGGTGGGGATAAGAGGGAATGGATGGCGGCCCGTGATAGAGGTTTTTAAAACACCGAAACGTCCGATAAATAAACCGATGACGGTGCCGCTACGGTTGACTGTTGGGTATCAAACAACCTCTGGTTGCGACGAAATTTCGCAGGCGGTCTACCAACAACAAAACAAGACCGCACGCATAGTTTTGTCCCAATTCGAGAAGTTTTATACACACTTTTAAAAACAATATTTTTTTATGTCGCGGGTGTGTGCGTGTGTGGTTGGTCTCGAAGCGGCCAACGACACGAACGAGAGAACCGGCAACTACGAACGGATGCAAGTTTTCAAAAACGAGAGATGATGTTATGCGGATGATGCAATGATGAATGTGACAACCAAACGAATCACACGATAACAACAGAATAAAAGGGGAATCTTCTAGAGCATTGGTCCTGGGCTGTTACAACTCTCATCCACTAACAAGAGATCTCTCCCCTAGATCTTAGAATGAGAAGGGGAAGAGAAAGAGAAAGAGGTAAAACTTAGTTGCTTCTCTGACAAACGAGTGAAACCAATGATCATTGAAGGTCTCAACGAGATGAAGAATGATACAAGGAACAAGGAAGAATTCATAAGAAATTTTGGCAGCACTTCAGTAGGAAAGAGAGACAAAAATTTATAAGATGGAAAGAACTTGAAAAGAGAGCCACAAAACTTCGGTTGGATTAGAATCAAAACTTCATAAGATGGAAAGATCGTGAAAAGATTTCACAGCACTCCGGTTAAATGGACAAGCAAGGGAAGAACAAGATCTTAATCAAACGAGATGATAGATCGAAGAGAGCAACATCACAATACCCTCAAAGCAAACAAATAGAAGCTAGATCCTTGGAGAGAAGAGAACGGAGAAGAAAATGACAACTACGACCACCATTGAATTTGGAGAGCATCCTTACAAAGAATGATTGCACGGAGTTGACGGAGAATCAACAACTAAAAGAATAACTTGTTGTGGGCTTATGGAAAACATCTCAAAATTATGAGTTGATAACCGGCCATGAAGGAAAACATTTGGTTGATGGGGATCAATGAACAGATAGAAACTTCTTTCGCCAAGAGGGGGAGGAGAAAAACTTGAATCATTTATAACACCATGATAGCAACAACCCTTAGGAAATGCCTTAGGTGAAATCCATGCCAAGATAACTCCGATAAAGGAATGATGGGATTAAATACCTCATTCTTGATAAATTATCTTTGAGACCCTCATAAATCAAGAATTCTATAAAACCACCTCAAAAGATAAGAGAGAATGAATTGCACTTTGGAATGCAAGATAAAGAATACTTGAGCTCCTCCAATAAGAATCTTGAAGAACACTTCAGAATGAATTAATTCCTTGACGAACCACCATGAAGAACCTCCGTATACAAAAGAATGATCAAAATAAATGAAGGTTGGAAGAATAAGATATGAAGCCTTGTAACGATTTAGATGAAACTTCGCGAAGCGATACTTGAGAAACTTGAACTCTGGAAACTAAAAAGATGAACAACTTAGAATTGAGATTTGATATGATGAACAACTTCCAAAGAAGGATCCTCTAGAACATGTTCCTTTTTATCATGCTTGAGAACAATTCTCAAATTTCTATACCAGGTAGTAAAGTTTGTTCCATTCAGTTTATCCTTTTCTGGAATTGATTTCAATGAAAAGTTGGGTTGAGCAGGTGGTGCCATTGATCTAGAACAGAAAAAATATGCAATCACTAAGCAATGTGTTTATGTAGAGTAATTCAGGCCTTAAATAGAACTACTCCCACTGAAGTCAGCAATCCTCCGCAAACTCTCAGTGATTTAGGACCCGTCTAGCACGAGTGACTAGTGAGCTTTAACATCACTGCTAGCCAACTTGCCTATTTGGTAAGCAACACCTTGCTAATCGTATTTCTATACGACTCATGTCGGTCGGGTAGGTATCTTATACCCCGGTTCCTGACTTTGTTTGCCACAAGGCCCAAAACCGTTTTGATAGCCTTGTCAAGTTAACCTGATGTAGTGCATGTCCATGTCCGACCCGAACCCTCCAGTTCAAGGACATCTAGTAGCACCTCAATTTTATGAGCCCACCACTAGACGTACTTGAGGTGCGAAGGTGCAACATCCGGAATGGCAATGTGCTTGATAGTTACGAGGGATCTTTCTACCATTATAACATGCATAGAAAACAAGAAGCAATATCAATCACATATAAACATAAATATGTGAAATAGTATGGCTCCTTCATGGGCATCCTTCCATGGCCAGCTCCTACTCCGATGAACAAGGAGGAACTCCATCTTGTTCGTCACATCGGGACGCCAAAACCTCGAGCTTGACCTCTATCCTCCAACTAATACAACTAGTAATGAATTTACAGAGAATCACAAGTCAACGCGCAGGTCATTATACAATATAATGATAGCACTTTGGCTCCTGCCGGCTAACAATCATGACACACAGGTCATGTTAAAATACAAACATGCATCACATACACATGAGCCATACTATTCACATCAAACCTGCAAAACAAACTTATGCATAGAATCGAATTCTACCGGTTTGTGTGAACGTGTACAAAATACAAGGCGGTCCCACTAGGTGGTTAGCGGGCGGGGTTCGAAGGGCCAGTGCCCCTCACGGGTGCAGGCAGCGCCCAGCGTTTTCGGAAATCACAGATCGAATATGTATTTCGATCATGCCGAATTTTCTAATCTGACCAATCTCATCGATCATCACGAACCTGATTCAGATTTAAGTTTCACAGTTAACCCCGATGGCGGAAACCGACTGGTAGGGGTAGGTTGTGTCATGACCTCATCCGTTCCGATGGACAAAAACATAGCCTCAATGCCCCCATGTGAAGTTGATCTCATCAACCATGCACATAGCTGAACTTACGAACGACGACAGATCTCAACCACCACCTCCACATATCAAATATGCATCTGATCAGAATCCAAATCCTATAGCAGAGCCTGTGATACCACTGTTGGGTTCTACCGTAGTTGCATCGCATGAAAATCAAAATTTTCCTACGCGCAGAACATCTAAGGATATGCTACGGAGATGGATCACGGATCATTACTACTAGACCGCAGTGTCGTGTAGTGGATGTAGAGTTGGGGCATCGCGTTCGTGTGATCCATCTCCTCCTTGTCAGATCTCCCTCAAACAGACGATCACCGGATCCCACAGATAGGTTCGCCATAGCAGCGCAGGTGCACCGCCTCTAATGGTATCCGTGCGTGCAAGAGGAACACTATGCGACAGACTGCTAGGTCCAATCACACAGTCGGCAGCGGCGAGTGGAGGTGGCTAGTTGCAACACATGCAAACACCTAATGATGGTGCCGAAATGATCAACCAGATGGGTGTGCCACACCTCCACTATATATAGGCATTCGGCGTAGGCTCAACTCTTGGGCCTCGCACAGATCCTAAAGCCCATGTGTTCCTTCCCTTAAGCGTGCAACCCCTTAGGTTCTCATTCACGTGGTCGCGAGTCAGATCACATCCGGCTCGACCAGTTGGTAGCAGCCTCTAGCAAAGTGTGCCGACTCCAAATGTCCGATGAAGCTGGTTAGGAGAACATGTACTTCACACTTCTATTCCCTTTGCCACACGATATATGTTGTCGTGCTCAAGGTGTCATGGTCATCCTTGTTGTAGCACGACCTCTTTCTCGTTCCGGTGAATCCAACCAACACTTTAGATTATTTTACAATCCTCATTGCATGGCCATGCTTATATAGGTTGGCTCACCCGAGGGGGCAAGAGTATGTCTCTCCTGATCGGAGGGGGAAATCCCATCTTGCACGACCATGTCTTGCAGCGTGGGCATGCACAAGCCCGAAACCTACCTTTATAACAACCCAGTCATGGAGTAGCGTTTGGTCAGCCCAAAGCAAGTCTGTCACCATCCCGAGTACATGCGCCAGCTCAGGTCTTATGATATAGAACGTATGTTGTACTAGAGACTCACAGATGACCTATCATTGCGTCTCATAGTTGGGTCTGTCCAACTCAGACCTTATCTCGACTCGGACCCGACTACGTCGAATCCGACCAGATCTTTCTGAGTCCATATTATCTCGCTAGCATCCAATGATACATGGTAAGTGATACCGGACCATCCACCGTGTCATATGCTAGTCTAACAGGCCGCGTGTCCACACACCCCTTTCAACTAGGGACCATTTAGGACAGTCATCATACAATGCATAGTCTCACAAACA
Organism: Hordeum marinum; assembly: GCA_022496015.1. NCBI lineage: Eukaryota > Viridiplantae > Streptophyta > Magnoliopsida > Poales > Poaceae > Hordeum > Hordeum marinum. The sequence goes on along the minus strand of CM039672.1, from coordinate 208,508,497 downwards.
AGTCACGTACTTGTTAATACACATCAATGATAATGTCCATGGACTATCTATATTCATAAACACATAGGAAATATCATCATATATGATTGCCTCTAGGGCATATCTCCAACACGGCGGTGAGCCCCTCACCTACTTGTCCCGATGAGGATGTTGACAGGTGGGACCCCCTGTCATCCCCTGATCTCTCCCTCTCCCACTGACAGCTGGGGCCTAGACGTCATGTTTGAAACCCCCTCGGCCACGCGCGCCTCCTCGCGCCTAGGCCATTTCCCCTTTGGGCTGGCTTGGCTCTGACCGTTTCGGCCCACGATGAATAGGTGGGTTTTTCCTTTTTCTGTTTTAGTAAGATTTCCCAAAGTTCCTATAGTCAAAATATTTGTCCAATTCCAATAATTCCAACTCCACAAATCTTGTAATATTCGGTAGTATTTAATAATGCCACATGTGAATTTTTTTGAAAAAATTATTATGTGTTGGTTTTATTTAATACCTATTTTTGAATATTTTTAAACCTCTATTAGAATAGTTTTCAAAATCTTTTTCACCTCAAAACCAAAGACAAATATTTTTAGTTTTTATTGTAGTGTTTTATAGAGTGGTCTGATATTTTAGAAGTGGATTACGTGCTCTGTTTTTTATGTGTTCTTATTTTTTCCAGTTATTATCGCGATGATAGATTGCGTTGTTGACGAGGGAGTTGGACCCAAAGACTTTGAAGACCCCGAAGACTTTGTTGAGCCAGGCAAGCATCCCTTTGACCATGTTAAGAAACCATTTTCATTGCATGGCATATAGCAATTTATTTTTGATATATTGATCACGATGATGTGGTGACCACTTCGGTGGGATACCTCCAATACTTTCCCGTTGATACTTGCATCGTGCATGACCCTACCTCCGTATGAGGGTTATGCGGGTGGGAGTAGTTAGGTTGTTAAGTAGTTGCTATGCAAGTGGGATGGGGATGTGCATGGTGATGGAAACAAAAGTGTTTTCAAAGACTTTTCGAAAACCCAGTCGGGTGCCACTAATGCCTGAGGGAGATGGTGTCGAGCTAGGTAACCACTTGATAAAGAAGTGGTGTACCGAGGCAAGTGAGTGAGTGTGTTTTCAAAAACAGGTTAGAATTAAGATTTGTCGACCCCTCCCAACCTTACATGTTCAACCATGATATACCTTATGGGACAGGGCTTTGTTGATTACTTTGGTGGGTACTAGCAGAGAGCCCGCATTACTAGTGGCGGGAGTGACGTAGTCACTCTCGATACGGGGTCGTGCCGTCATGGGCTGTTTTCATAGACACCGGGCACATCGTTGGTCCCTGCATGGATGATACTTGTGATGTACATCATGTGGGCTGTGTGCCAACGAGTGGACTCTTTGTTAGTATCGTCAGGGGAAAGGCAATATTCGAGTACTTACCTCGGGTATGCAATATACCGCGAGTCGTGGCTTGACACGGAAGTTTCCCGAGTCTTGTGGGTAAAGTGTGCAACCTCTGCAGAGTGTAAAACTATTCGAATAGCCATGTCCATGATCAAGGACAGTTGGGTGGTGCTGCTTAAACTATGTCCAGTGTTTTCACAAACTGGTGTGTGTGCGTGTGATGGCGACGAAGGAGATACATGAGATAAGTTATATGACTTGGCGTTATCATTGAACATGAGATGTTCAACCCATGTTCATATTTATATCTGCAATATGTTCACATGGGTACCTGCGACCTCATGATGCATGCTTTCATAAGTTAATTGGTCATGTCATTGCACTCAAAATTAGCTTTCTGCAAACTCACCTACTTAGTGCTATATCATGCATTGTTATACCTTGTTCCAAAACATGGGTTGATTGCAAGTACATTCAAAGTACTCATTGACTTGCCACTTGTTATTTAATTGTCCAGGAATGGAAGAGCAGGAATATGGTGAAGAGTTCATTTGTGACGAACATGCGAATTAGGACACTTCCTAGATAGAATACATGTAGGGCTAAGGCAGATGGCATGGCTTCATGCTTTCAATCAAGATTTCCACTGCTAGTTGTGTTTTTTATTTGACCTTCATGGACCTATCTATGTAGGACTTGACATTGAAGGTCCTTATTTGTATAAGATGCTAAGTATGGATGTAAGACTCTTGTTATTTAGCTTCTGTGTGTTCAGTGAGCATTGATACCTGGGATCACTTCACACGTGCATTCGGTGATCACAACTTATGAGTCAGGGTCCCCACAGAAAGGCAAGTTCTACCTGGATTAACTGGAGGAGCGACAATGTGGGCAGGCTGGGAAATGATTTCGACATTAATCCTGCCAGTATCCGCGGGAGACGAGCCTGAGATGATATGTTGATTAGGTGTTCCCAATGATTGGAAATTGAAGCGACACATACTGACAACATGGCCCCACCTCTTACACTTGTGGCACCGGATTATGTTCTTGCAGGCCGGCCTTTCATGGCCCATTAGAAGGCAACGATCACAAAGGGCCTTATTGGGATGAGCAGATTTGGTCTGCCCAATATTCCTAGCCAGGTCGGCCCTCCTAGTTTGAACTTGAGGAAGCAACGACATCATGCCATTATGACACTCTTCATTGGGGAATTGAAGACAGTTGAAAACCATAGTAACTGGCACTATTGATCTAGCAGGAACTTGACTGCTTCAATTCAGCCCGTCTGTAGCATTTGAATATTATTGCTGAAAAATTCTTGGTCTTCCGACTAGATCTGCATAAGCTTTTGAATTACGTGATCACGCAACCACAGTCCATCCTTGTTCCAACTCCGAATCTGAAAGAGGGCGATGCTTGGCACCTTTAGGACCCCAGAGGAGAAGACCCATGTTGAATTCCAAACAAGAGATTGTTCCAGCATTGTAAATAGAAAAACCCACGTCCATGCAAGACACTGATAATTTGAACATGCTGCTTTGAATCTTGCAAACCTTAAATAATGAAGCTCGACCCCCATAAAAGGAAATAAGAATGGTTCCCATTGTCTCCTTCGTGAGACGGATTTTTGATCTTGTGAATTATGCCACTATAAAGACCATGACCCTCAGAGAAATTGATGGGCAGATTAAGCTTACGCTGAATGTTGTCCTCGAAGGCATGTCCTCTCTCGAACTGCCGATCAGCAAGAGACATGATGAGATCTCACCAAGAGATATCATCCTCAGTCAGAAGGAGATTGCCGTTGGAGATAAGAATGGTCGGAAGGCGACGATAGGGCTTGGTTGCGGCAACTCTTGGGTGGCCGCCGGGGCCGAAGTGGCCACCAGAATGGCTAGGGGTAGGAGGGGTGGAGCGCTCGGACGTCAACGTGGGGGCATTCACGAGTTTCCTTCTTAGTTAACTCTATGCTAAAAAATGTTCAAATATTCTTGCTAAGTACATGCAATTTTAGTGGGGCAACAAGATACAAGGATACTCGATGGTATCAAATTTTCCGCCCAGTACCCAAAACCTTGGAAGTTTCTCCCCACAATACTAACATTACTCATATCATCTTCCAAAGCTTTAGCAACAGTAAAATTGACACTAAAAATAAGCATATATAATCTTGGAAATTACACACATAAAGGTTTCTATCTAATCCATAAATCTTCCAGAAAAGAGTTCTCTCCAAATTACCTACCATATTGTAGTAAAATAGCTTACTTCATTAATAGCTGCCAAAATGAAACTGTCCAGGGTTGTTTTTATATGATCTCAAAGTACATTTTTCTATCTATTTTTCCCTAACTAGATCACGCCACATGTTAGAAATATGCCCTAGAGGAAATAAATAATGATTTTATTATTATATTTCCTTGTTCATGATAATCGTTTATTATCCATGCAATAATTGTATTGATTGGAAACACATTACATGTGTGGGTAAATAGACAACACTTGGTCCCTGGTATGCCTCTAGTAAACTAGCTCGTTAATCAAAGATGGTCAAGGTTTCCTAGCCATTGACATGTGATGTCATTTGATAATGGGATCACATCATTAGTAGAATGATGCGATGGACAAGACCCAAACTACAAACGTAGCATATGATCGTGTCAGTTTATTGCTACTGTTTTCTGCATGTCAAGTATATGTTCCTATGACCATGAGATCATGCAACTCACGGACATCGGAGGAGTGCCTTGTGTCTATCAAACGCCGCAATGTAACTGGGTGACTATAAAGGTGCTCTATAGGTATCTCTAAGGGTGTCTATTGAGTTGGCATGGATCAAGACTGGGATTTGTTACTCCGTGTGACGGAGAGGTATCTCAGGGCCACTCGGTAATACAACATCACAGTAAGCCTTGCAAGCAATGTGACTAAAGTGTTAGTCACGAGATCTTGTATTACGGAACAATTAAAGAGACTTGCCAGTAACGAGGTTGAACTAGGTATGGAGATACCGACGATCGAATCTCGGGCAAGTAACATATCGAAGAACAAAGGCAACATCATATGGGATTAACTGAATCCTTGACATAGAGGTTCGACCGATAAAGATCTTCGTAGAATATGTAGGAACCAATATGGGCATCTAGGTCCTGCTATTGGTTATTAACCATAGAGGTGTCTCGGTCATGTCTACATAGTTCTCGAACCCGCGGGGTCTGCACACTTAAGGTTCGGTGACGTTTCGGTAGTATAGAGTTATGTATGGTGGTGACCGAAGGTTGTTTGGAGTCCCGGATGAGATCCTAGATGTCACGAGGAGCTCCGAAATGGTAAGGAGGTAAAGATTAATATATAGGAAGTCCTGTTTTGGTCGCCGGAAAAGTTTCGGGCTAATCGGTAATGTGCTGGGAGTGCCGGTAGTGTACTGGGAGACCACCGGGAGGAGTATTTCGACTAAAGAGGCTTCATGGGCTGTGGGAGAATAATTACCAGCCTTTTGTGGGCTGGTGGAAGTCCCACACAAAGCCCATGCAGCTAGGGAAAGAAATCCCAAAGAGAAAAAGTGGAAAAAGGCAAAAATAGGATGAATCCTAGTCCTACTAGGATTGGAGGTGGATTCCACCTCTCCCACCTGGTTCGGCCTCCTCCTTGGAGGCTTGGCCCTTGGTCCAAGCCTCCTCCTCTCTTCCTCCTATATATGTTGGTGGTTTTAGGGTTTTGCATAGATCTTTTAGCCACGTGCTGCCCGTTCCTCCAGTGCATAGTTTCTCCTCTAGATCGGATTTCTACAGTGCTTAAGCAAAGCCCTGCCAGAATAGCTCCACCACCATCGCCGGAGCACCGTCATGCTGCCGGAGAACTGTTATTTCTCCCTCTTGCTGGATCAAGACGCCGGAGATCGTCATCAAGACGTACGTGTGCTGAACGCGGAGGTGTCGTCCATTCGGCGCTAGATCGGAAGGACCGTGATCAAGCTCGCGGGACGGATCATGATCAAGTTCGTGGGATGGATCGTGATTGGATCGCGGGACAGATCATGATTGGATCGCAAGACGCTCGGCGATTTGGATCGCGAAGACATTTGACTACACCAACCGCGTTTCATAACGCTTCCCGCTTAGCGATCTACAAGGGTATGTAGATCCACTCTCCCTCTCGTAGATGCTCATCACCATGGATAGGTCTTGCGTGAAGGTAGGAAATTTTTTGTTTCCCATGTGACGTTCCCCAACAGTGGTATCAGAGCAAGGTCTATGTGTAGATGAGATCTCGAGCAGAACACAAAGAGTTTGTGGGCGTTGATGCTTAGATTGCTTCCTCCCTTGGTTGTTTTTTGGTTCAGCGGTATTGTGAGATGAACCAGCCCGGACCAACATTACTCGGACGCTTACGAGAGACCGGTTCCCTCAACTGCAACTTGTTGCATAGATGGCTTGCAGGTGCCAGTTTCTCTCACTTTAGTTGGATCGGATTCGACAAAGGCGGTCCTTGAGAAGGTTGAAAAGCAACTAGTGTATCACCGTTGTGGTTTTTGCGTAGATGAGAATTGTTCTTGCTAGATACCCATAGCATCCACGTAAACCATGCAACAACAATTAGAGGACGTCTAACTTGTTTTTGTAGGGTATGTTGTGATGTGATATGGCCAATTACATGATGTGATATATGTGTTGGAAATATGCCCTAGAGGCAATAATAAATTAGTTATTATCATATTTCCTTGTTCATGATAATTGTTTCTTATCCATGCTATAATTGTGTTGATCGGAAACTCAGATACATGTGTGGATACATAGACAACACCATGTCCCTAGTATGCCTCTAATATACTAGCTCGTTGATCAAAGATGGCTATGGTTTCCTAGTCATGGACATGAGATGTCATTTGATAACGGGATCACGTCATTAGGAGAATGATGTGATGGATAAGACCCAAACTACAATCATAGCATATGATCGTGTCAGTTTATTGCAACTGTTTTCTGCATGTCAAGTATCTGTTCCTATGACCATGAGAATATGCAACTCACTGACATCGGAGGAGTACCTTGTGTGTATCAAACGTCGCAACGTAACTGGGTGACTATAAAGGTGCTCTATAGGTATCTTCGAGGGTGTCTGTTGGGTTGGCATGGATCAAGACTGGGATTTGTTACTTCGTGTGACGCACAGGTATCTCAGGGCCCACTCGGTAATACAACATCACAATAAGCCTTGCAAGCAATGTGACTAAGTGTTAGTCACGGGATCTTGTGTTACGGAACGAGTAAAGAGACTTGTCGTTAACGAGGTTGAACTAGGTATGGAGATACCAACGATCGAATCTCGGGCAAGTAACATACCGAAGAACAAAGGGAACATCATATGGGATTAACTGAATCCTTGACATAGAGGTTCGACCGATAAAGATCTTCGTAGAATATGTAGGAACCAATATGGGCATCCAAGTCCAACTATTGGTTATTGACCGTAGATGTGTCTCAGTCATGTCTACATAGTTCTCGAACCCGCAGGGTCTGCACACTTAAGGTTCGGTGATGTTTCGGTAGTATAGAGTTATGTATGGTGGTGAACGAAGGTTGTTCGGAGTCCCGGATGAGATCCTGTACGTCATGAGGAGATCTGGAATGGTCCGGAGGTAAATATTGATATATACATATATATATATATATAGGAAGTCCTGTTTTTGTCGCCGGAAAAGTTTTGGGCTCATCGGTAGTGTACCGGGAGTGCCGGTAGTGTACCGAGAGACCATCGGGAGCGGTATTTCGACCCAAGAGGCTACATGGGCTGTGGGAGAGTAAATACCAGCCCTTAGTGGTCTAGTGGAAGTCCCACACAAGGCCCATGCGGCTGGGAAGAAAAGCCCAAAGAGAAAAAGGTGGAAAAAAGGCAAAAAAAGGCAAAAAAAATAAATAGGAACCCTAGTCCTACTAGGATTGGAGGAGGAATCCTCCTCTCCTCCTTGGTTCGGCCGACCCAAGGGCTGGCTCCTTGGGGGACAAGCCTTCTCCTCTCTTCCTCTTATATATACTAGAGGTTTTAGGGGTTTTGGCACTAGATTTTCAGCCACGTGCTACCCGTTCCTCCAGTGCATAGTTTCTCCTCTAGATCGGATTTATGCAGTGCTTAGGCGAAGCCCTACCAGAATAGCTCCACCACCATCGCCGGAGCATCGTCACGATGTCGGAGAACTCTTCTACCTCTCCGCTCCCTCTTGCTAGATCAAGAAGGCGGAGATCGTCATCGAGCTATACGTGTGTTGAACGCGGAGCTGTCGTCCGTTCGACGCTAGATCGGAAGGACCGTGATCAAGATCGCAAAACGGATCATGATGAGTTCGCGGGACGAATCGTTATGAGTTCACGGGACGGATCGTGATTGGATCGCAGGATGGATTGTGATGAGACCGCGAGACGCTCGACGATTTGGATCGCGAAGACGTTCGACTACACCAACCGCGTTTCTTAACGCTTCCCGCTTAGTGATCTACAAGGGTACGTAGATCCACCTTCCCTCTCGTAGATGCTCATCACCATGGATAGATCTACGTGTGCGTAGGAAATTTTTTGTTTCCCATGCAACGTTCCCTAACAGTGGCATCATGAGCTAGGTCTATGTGTAGATGAGATGTCGAGTAAAACACGAAGAGTTTGTGGGCGTTGATGCTTAGATTGCTTCCTTCCTTGGTCGTGTTTTGGTTCAGCGGTATTGTGAGATGAAGCGGCCCAGACCAACATTACTCGTACGCTTACGAGAGACCGGTTCCCTCAACCGCAACTTGTTGCATAGATGGCTTGCGGGTGCCAGTTTCTCTCACTTTAGTTGGATCGGATTCGACAAAGGCGGTCCTTGAGAAGGTTGAAAAGCAACTAGTGTATCACCGTTGTGGTTTTTGCGTAGATGAGAATTGTTCTTGCTAGATACCCGTAGCATCCACGTAAAACATGCAACAACAATTAGAGGACGTCTAACTTGTTTTTGCAGGGTATGTTGTGATGTGATATGGCCAATTACATGATGTGATATATGTGATGTATGAGATGATCATGTGTTGTATAGAATATCACGACTTGCATGTCGATGAGTACGGCAACCGACATGAGCCATAGGGTTGTCTTTAATTATTGTATGACCTGCGTGTCAATCATTAAGCGCTATGTAATGCTTTACTTTATCGCTAAACGGTAGCAATAGTAGTACAAGCATGATGGGTGTGACAACCCCGATGGCGACATGTTGATGGAGATCAAGATGATGGAGATCATGGTGTCGTGCCGGTGACGATGGAGATCATGCCGGTGCTTTGAAGATGGAGATCAAAAGCACAAGTTCATGGCCATATCATGTCACTTATGATTTGCATGTGATGTTAATCCTTCTATGCACCTTGTTTTGCTTAGGACGATGGTAGCATTATAAGGTGATCCCTCACTTAAATTTCAAGATGAATTGTGTTCTCCCTGAGTGTGCACCATTGCGAAAGTTTGTCGTGTTGAGACACCACGTGATGATCGGGTGTGATAGACTCTACGTTCACATACAACGGGTGCAAGACAGTGTTGCACATGCAGAACACGCGGGTTAAACTTGACGAGCCTAGCATGTATAGACATGGCCTGGGAACACAAGAGACCGAAAGGTCGAACATGAGTCATATAGCAGATATGATCAACATGATGATGTTCACCATTGAAACCACCTCAACTCACGTGATGATCGGACTTGAGTTGGTGAATTTGGATCATGTATCACTCGAATGACCGAAGGGATGTCAATTTGAGTGGGAGTTCTTAAGTAATATGATTAATTGAACTCATTATCATGAACATAGTCAGTAGTGTCTTTGCAAACTGTGTTGTAGATTACTAGCTCACGCTGTAGCTCCCTTGAATTTTTATATGTTCCTAGAGAAATAGAGTTGAAACATGATTCATGCATTATGGCTTAGAATTGAGGCTCCGAAACGTTTTGAACGTCACGGAACATATGAGGAGAACGGTCGCTGAAGCGGAACAACCCTAGATACTTGGTAGATAAGAAGGCTGGCAAAGTCGACAGAAGTATATTTGATATACGTGTTAATGATGTGTACCTTGCGAGTACTCCTAGTAGCACCTGGGTATTGGATACCGGTTTGGTTTCTAAATGTTAGTAACTCGAAATAAAAGCTACAGAATAAAAGGAGAACTAGCTAAGGGTGAGGTGACGATGTGTGTTGGAAATGTTTCCAAGGTTGATGTGATCAACATCGCACGCTCTCTCTACCTTCGGGATTAGTGACGAACCTAAATAAATGTTATTTGGTGTTTTGCGTTGAGCATGAACGTGATTAGATCGTGTTTATTGCAACACGGTTATTCATTTAAGTTAGAGAATAATGGTTATTCTGTTTACGTGAATAATACATTTAATGGTCATGCACCTAGTGAGAATGGTTTGTTGAATCTTGATCATAGTAATACACATGTTCATAACATTGGTGCAAAAAGATACAAAGTTAATAATGATAGTACCACATACTTGTGACACTGCCGCTAAAAGTCGTATTGGTATAAAGCGCATGAAGAAACTCCATGTTGATGGATCTTTGGACTCATTCGATTTTGAATCGGTTGAGACATGTGAACCATGCCTCTTGGGCAAGATGGCTAAGGACCCCGTTTTCCGGATTGATGGAGTGGGCAAGTGATTTATTGGAAATGATACATGTTGATGTATGCAATCCAATGAGTCTTGTAGCGTGCGGTGGATATCGTTATTTTCTTCCCTTCACTGATGATTTGAGTATATATAGTGTATATTTACTTAATGAAACACAACTCTGAATCGTTTGAAAGGTTCAAGAAAATTCAGAGTGAAGTTTAAGATCATCGTGACAAGAAGCTAAAAATGTCTGCGATATGATCGTTGAGGTGAATATCTGAGTTATGAGTTTGGCATACAACTTTACACAATGTGAAAGTTGTTTCACAACTCACGCCACCTGGAACACCGTAGTGCGATGGTGTGTTCGAACGTCATAGTCGTGCTCTATTGGAAATGGTGCTTGCTATGATGTCTCTTATCATTTTGCTACAATAATTTTGGGGTTATGCATTGGAGACAACTACATTCACTTTAGATAGGGCACCATCAAAATCCGTTGAGATGACACCGTGTGAATTATGGTTTGATAGAAACCTAAGCTGTCATTTCTTAATGTTTGGGGCTGCGACGCTTGTGTGGAAAATCTTTTCACCTAATGAGCTCAAACCCAAAGCGGACAAATGCATCTTCATAGAATACCCTAAAGATAGTTGGATAAACCTTCTATCTCAGATCCAAGCATAAAGTATTTGTTGCTAAAAACTGGGTCCTTTCTCGAGAAAGAGTTTCTCTCGAAAGAATTGAGTGGGAGGAAGATAGAACTTGATGAGGTTGTTGAACCTTTGTTCAACCAGAGAGTAGCGCAGCGCAGGAATTTGTTTCTGTGAAGCCTACGTTAGTTGAAGAGCATTTAATGATGATGATCATGAAGCTTCGGATCAAGTTACTATCGAACCTCATAGGTTGAAAAGGATGTGTACTGCTTCTGAGTGGTACGACAACCCTGTCTTGGAGGTCATGTTGTTGTACAACGATGAACCTACGAGCTGTGGAGAAGCGATGATGGGCTCGGATTCTAACAAATGGTTAGAGGCCATGAAATCCGAGAAAGGATCCATGTACGAAAACCAAATGTAGACTTAGGTAGACTTGCTTGTTGGACGGCAGGTGGTTGAGTACAAATGGATGTTTAAAATGAAGATAGACGCTCATGGCAAATGTTACCATTTGTAAAGCTCGACTTGTTGCAAAGAAGTTTACGACAAGTTCAAGGAGTTGACTACGATGAGACTTTCTCACTCGTAGCGATGCTAAAGTCTGTTGGAATTATGTTAGCAGTTGCTGCATTTTTCAATTATGAAATCTGGCAGATGGATATCAAAACATCGTTTCCTTAACGGTTTACTTGAGGAAAGGTTGTATGTGATACAACCAGAAGGTTCTGTCAGTCCTAAGGATGCTAAAAGGTGTGCAAGCTTCAGTGATTCTTCTATGAACTGAAGCAAGCATCTCGGAGTTGGAATATACACTTTGATGAGGTGATCAAAGTTTTTGAGTCTATACAAAGTTTACGAGAAACTTGTATTTACAATAAAGTGAGTGGGAGCACTATAGAATTTCTAATAAGTATATGTGGATGACATATTGTTCATCGAAAATGATGTAGAATTTCTGGAAAGCATAAACGGTTGTTTGAAAAGAGTTTTTCAAAGGAAGACCTGGATAAAGCTACCTAATTGTTGAGCATCAAGATCTATAGAGATAGGTCAAGATGCTTGATGAGACTTTCAATGAGTACATACCTTGACAAGATTTTGAAAGAGTTCAAAATGGATCAGTCAGAGAAAGAGTTCTTGCCTGATTTGCGAGGTGTGAAGTTGAGTGAGACTCAAAGCTCGACAACGGCAGAAGAAAGAGAAAGGACGAATGTCGTCCCCTATGCCTTAGCCATAGGCTCTGTATAGTATGCCATGCTGTGTACCGCACATGCGTGTGCCTTGCCATGAGTCCTCAAGGGTTACAAGAGTGATCTAGAAGTGGATCACTGGACAACGGTCAATATTATCCTTAGTGACTAAAAGACTAAGGAAACGTTTCTCGATTATGGAGGTGACAAAGGGTTTGTCGTAAAGAGTTATGTCGATGCAAGCTTTAACACTATTCCGAATGACTCTTAGTAGCAATCCGGATACGTATAGTGGAGCAGCCATTTGGAATAGTACCAAGTGGAGTGTGGTAGCGGTGTTTACGGTTTGACATAGAGATTTGCAAAGTACACACGGATCTGAATGTCGCAGACCCGTTGACTATAAGACCTCTCTCACATGCAAAGCATGATCGAGCCCCAGAACTCATTGTGTGTTAGATTCATAACAATGCGGATCACATGGTGATGTGAACTAGATTATTGACTCTACTACAAGTGGGAGACTGTTAGAAATATGCCCTAGAGGCAATAATAAATTAGTTATTATCATATTTCCTTGTTCATGATAATCGTTTCTTATCCATGCTATAATTGTGTTGATCGGAAACTCAGATACATGTGTGGATACATAGACAACACCATGTCCCTATGATGGACAAGACCCAAACTACAAACATAGCATATGATCGTGCCAGTTTATTGCTACTGTTTTCTGCATGTCAAGTATTTGTTGCTATGACCATGAGATCATGCAACTCACTGACACCGGAGGAGTACCTTATGTGTATCAAATGTCGCAACGTAACTGGGTGAATATAAAGGTGCTCTATAGGTATCTTCGAGGGTGTCTGTTGGGTTGGCATGGATCAAGACTGGGATTTGTTACTCCGTGTGACGGAGAGGTATCTCAGGACCCACTCGGTAATACAACATCACAATAAGCCTTGCAAGCAATGTGACTAAGTGTTAGTCACGGGATCTTGTGTTGCGGAACGAGTAAAGAGACTTTCCGGTAACGAGGTTGAACTAGGTATGGAGATACCAACGATCGAATCTCGGGCAAGTAACATACCGAAGAACAAAGGGAACATCACACGGGATTAACTGAATCCTTGACATAGAGGTTCGACCGATAAAGATCTTCGTAGAATATGTAGGAACCAATATGGGCATCCAGGTCCCGCTATTGGTTATTGACCGTAGATGTGTCTTGGTCATGTCTACATAGTTCTCGAACCTGCACGGTCTGCACACTTAAGGTTCGGTGACGTTTCGGTAGTATAGAGTTATGTATGGTGGTGAACGAAGGATGTTCGGAGTCCCGGATGAGATCCTGGACGTCATGAGGAGATCTGGAACGGTCCGGAGGTAAATATTGATATATATATATATATATATATATAGGAAGTCCTGTTTTGGTTGCCGGAAAAGTTTCGGGCTCATCGGTAGTGTACCGGGAGTGCCGGTAGTGTACCGAGAGACCATCGGGAGCGGTATTTCGACCCAAGAGGCTACATGGGTTGTGGGAGAGTAAATACCAGCCCTTAGTGGTCTGGTGGAAGTCCCACACAAGTCCCATGCGGCTGGGAAGAAAAGCCCAAAGAGAAAAAGGTGGGAAAAAGGCAAAAAAAAGGCAAAAAAAATAAGGAGGAATCCTAGTCCTACTAGGATTGGAGGAGGAATCCTCCTCTCCTCCTTGGTTCGGCTGACCCAAGGGCTGGCTCCTTGGGAGCCAAGCCTTCTCCTCTCTTCCTCTTATATATACTGGAGGTTTTAGGGTTTTTGGCACTAGATTTTCAGCCACGTGCTACCCGTTCCTCCAGTGCATAGTTTCTCCTCTAGATCGGATTTCTGCAGTGCTTAGGCGAAGCCCTGCCGGAATAGCTCCACCACCATCTCCGGAGCGCCGTCACGCTGAAGGAGAACTCTTCTACCTCTCCGCTCCCTCTTGCTGGATCAAGAAGGCGGAGGTCATCATCGAGCTGTACGTGTGCTGAACGTGGAGGTGCCGTCCGTTCGGCGCTAGATCGGAAGGACCGTGATCAAGATCGCGAAACGGATCATGATGAGTTCGCGGGACGGATCGTGATGAGTTCGCGGGACAGATCGTGATGAGATCACGGGATGCTCGGTGATTTGGATCGCGAAGACGTTCGACTACACCAACCGCGTTTCTTAACGCTTCCCGCTTAGCAATCTACAAGGGTACGTAGATCCACTCTCCCTCTCGTAGATGCTCATCACCATGGATAGATCTGCGTGCGCATAGGAAATTTTTTGTTTCCCATGCAACATTCCCCAACAATATGTGATGTATGAGATGATCATGTGATGTATAGATTATCACGACTTGCATGTCGTTGAGTACGGCAACCGGCAGGAGCCATAGGGTTGTCTTTAATTATTGTATGGCATGCGTGTCAATCATTAAGCGCTATGTAATGCTTTACTTTATCACTAAATGGTAGCAATAGTAGTAGAATCATGTTGTGCGCGACAACCCCGATGGCGACACGTTGATGGAGATCAAGATAATGGAGATCATGGTGTCTTGCCGGTGACGATGGAGATCATGCCGGTGCTTTCTAGATGGAGATCAAAAGCACAAGTTCATGGCCATATCATGTAACTTATGATTTGCATGTGATGTTAATCCTTTTTATGCACCTTGGTTTGCTTAGGACGACAGTAGCATTATAAGGTGATCCCTCACTTAATTTCAAGATAAATTGTGTTCTCCCCGAGTGTGCACCGTTGCGAAAGTTCATCGTGTTGAGACACCACGTGATGATCAGGTGTGATAGACTCTACGTTCACATACAACGGGTGCAAGCCAGTGTTGCACGTGCAGAACACTTGGGGTTAAACTTGACAAGCCTAGCATGTACAGACATGGCCTCGGAACACAAGAGACCGAAAGGTCAAACATGAGTCATATAGTAGATATGATCAACATAATGATGTTCACCATTGAAGCCACCTCAACTCACGTGATGATCAGACTTGAGTTGGTGAATTTGGATCATGTGACACTCAGATGACCTGAGGGATGTCAATTTGAGTGGGAGCTTTAGTAATTTGATTAATTAAACTCATTATCTTGAACAATAGTCTAAGTAAACCTTGCATATTTATGTTGTAGATCAATGGCTCGCGTAGTAGCACCCCTGAATTTTAATGCGTTCCTAGAGAAAGCTAAGTTGAAAGATGATGGAAGTAACTTTGTTGACTGGGCCCGTAATCTGAGGATTATCCTCACGGCTTCCCAGAAATCATATGTCCTTGATGCACCGCTTGGTGAACAACCAGAAGACATGACCTCCGAAGATGTTAAGAACGCTTGGGAGGCACGTACTTGAGATTACTCAATAGTTCAGTGTGCAATATTGTATGGCTTAGAACCGGGACTTCAAAGACGTTTTGAACGTCATGGAGCATATGAGATGTTCCAGGAGTTGAAGTTTATCTTTCAGAAGAATGCCCGGATTGAGAGGTATGAGACCTCCGATAAGTTCTATGCTTGCAAGATGGAGGAGAATGGGTCTATCAGTGAACATATACTCAGAATGTCTGGGTATTCGACTCGTCTAGCAGAGTTGGGAATTGCCCTTCCGCCAGAGGCGATCACTGACAGAGTTCTTCAATCACTGCCACCTAGTTATAAGAGCTTTGTGATGAACTATAACATGCACGGGATGAACAAGTCAGTAGCCGAGCTGTTTGTGATGCTAAAAGTCGCTGAGTCTGAAATCCATAAAGAACATCAAGTGTTGATGGTCAATAAAACCACTAGTTTCAAGAAAAATGGCAAGGTCAAGGGCAAGGGCAAGAAGGGTAAACGAAGAAGGATGGCAAAGCAGTTGCTACTCCTGTAAAGAATCCCAAGCATGGACCCAAGCCAGAAATTGAGTGCTTTCATTGCAAGGGAACTGGTCACTGGAAGCGGAACTGCCCCAGGTACCTGGCTGACAAGAAGGCGGCCAACGACAAACAAGGTATATATGATATACATGTTATTGATATGTACCTTACTAGCTCTCGCAGTAGTGCCTGGGTATTTGATACCGGTTCGGTTGCTCACATTTGCAACTCAAAACAGGAACTACGGAATAGACGAAGGCTGACAAAGGATAAAGTGACGATGCGCGTGGGAAATGGTTCCAAGGTTGATGTGATCATCGTTGGCACGCTCTCTCTTCGATTACCATTAGGATTAGTGATGAACCTGAATAATTGTTATTTAGTGCCTGCGTTAAGCATGAACATTATATCTGGATCTTGTTTATTGCAATACGGTTATTGACCGTAGAGGTGTCTCGGTCATGTCTACATAGTTCTCGAACCCGCAGGGTCTGCACACTTAAGGTTCGGTAATGTTTTGGTAGTATAGAGTTATGTATGGTGGTGACCGAAGGTTGTTCAGAGTCCCGGATGAGATCCTGGATGTCACGAGGACCTCCGGAATGATCCAGAGGTAAAGATTGATATATAGGAAGTCCTGGTTTGGTCGCCGAAAAAGTTTCGGGCTAATCGATAATGTACCGGGAGTGCCGGTAGTGTACCGGGAGACCACCGGGAGGGGTATTTCGGCCCAAGAGGCTTCATGGGCTGTGGGAGAATAATTACCAGCCTTTTGTGGGCTGGTGGAAGTCCCACACAAAGCCCATGCGGGTAGGGAAAGAAAGCCCAAAGAGAAAAGGTGGAAAAAGGCAAAAATAGAATGAATCCGAGTCCTACTAGGATTGGAGGTGGATTCCACCTCTCCCACCTGGTTCGGCCTCCTCCTTGGAGGCTCTTCCTCCTATATATACTGGTGGTTTTAGGGTTTTTGCATAGAATTTTTAGCCACGTGCTGCCCGTTCCTCCAGTGCATAGTTTCTCCTCTAGATCAGATTTCTGCAGTGCTTAGGCGAAGCCCTGCCGGAATAGCTCCACCACCATCGCCAGAGTGCCATCACGCTTCCGGAGAACTCTACTTCCTCTCCGCTCCCTCTTGCTGGATCAAGACGGTGGAGATCGTCATCAAGCCGTACGTGTGCTCAACGCGGAGGTGCCCTCCGTTCGGCGCTAGATCGGAAGGATCGTGATCAAGTTCGCGGGACGGATCGTGATCAAGTTCGCGGGACGGATCATGATCAAGTTCGCGGGATGGATCGTGATTGGATCGCGGGACGGATCGTGATTGGATCGCGGGACGCTCGGCGATTTGGATCGCGAAGACGTTCGACTACACCAACCGCGTTTCTTAACGCTTCCCGCTTAGCGATCTACAAGGGTATGTAGATCCACTCTCCCTCTCGTAGATGCTCATCACCATGGATAGGTCTTGCGTGAACGTAGGAAATTTTTTGTTTCCCATGCGATGTTCCCCAACACCACACACTACACCATGTTCATTTTCAATCTTCCATATTCATTAACAACGAAGGCAAATGTTCATTATATCACCATTAGGGAAAACCCTACCAGTAGCGTTGGACTTTTAGCTACCAGTAGCGCGGGTGCCCGCGCTACTGCTACGATGCTACAACTACTTTTTAGCAGTAGCATGCTTTTAAGCCAGCGCTACTGTTATACACATGTTGCTGCTAATTCTAGGCCCATTGGTACTACTAATAATTTTATGCTTTTGAGGGTTTACTAATGACATCACTAGTGTAACTAGCAGTATCGCTGGTGGGCCCATGTAGTAGCAGTTTCATTAGTAAGAAGAAGTGGATGGGTTGATATATATCATTATTGATGACAACTTGAGTTCAAACAGATAACTAGATTTCAAAAACCTTATAAATCCAGACCAAACTGCTAGATCGAGACCAATAATGATAAAACTATTAAACCTTAAACTAGAGTTAATCTTGCTACAATACTATTAATGAGCGGAATATGGTCGTGCAGAATCTGATGGTCGTGGGGGCATTCTCGGCGGAAGTATTCCGACAACTCTTCCCCATTGGGCTCTTTGAGACGGGCACAAAGATGTCACTTGTTGTAGCGCCCATTCCACAACAAAGTGGAGACAACTCTCAGGCGGCATCCGAGCATGCTCCGCAGCGTTGGCCTCCATGAAGATGACGTCTGCCGCAACTTTTAGTTGTCTTCCGGCATAACTCTTGCACATATTGATTTGTGCTCCCAATGACTACATTGAGTCTACCGGAACATATTCTCCGCGTCTTTCAGCTCCCGCATACAATCTCTCCATCAGAACATTGCATCGTAAACCCTTTTTCCCCATACCACCAACATCCTCCGCCACTCCAACTCCTGTTCACGAGAACGTCTAGGAGACATTGAATCCTTGTAAATTTGGCATGACATTTGCTTAACAATGGACATATTAAGTGCATCCATTCATCTAAATGCATCAATTCATCCATCCATTCATCGAAATGTATCAATTCAAGCATTCATCTAAATGCATCCATCCATTCGTCTGAGTGCATCCATTCATCTAAATGCATCAATTTATCCAGCCATATAATCATCTAAAGGCATCCATTCATCTAAATGCACCCATTCATCTAAATGCGTCAATTCATCTAAATGCATCAATTCATCCATTCATCTAAGTGCATCCATTCATCTAAGTGTATCTAGTCATCTAAATGCATCCATCCATTCATATAAGTGCATCCGTATGGGGAGGGAGGGAGAGTTATCGCTGCGTGGATGGCCGGGATGGGGGAGGGCCGCCACGTGGGGAAGGCCGAGACGGGAGGGCCGCAACATGGGGAGGTCCCGGACATGGAGGGACGCCGCGTGGGGCGGACGGCCGGGATGCGGGAGCGCCGACGCGAAGGGGATAGTGGAGAGGGATCGAGATCTAGAGAGTGAGCAGTGAGGGACTAGGGAACAAAGGAAAGCGGATAAGGTACGACTTAGCAATAACGCGAGTAGGGGATAGGCGCTACTGCTATGTTGGAGGTGGGCCTGGCTAGCCACCATAGTAGCGTCGACCCATGAACGGAGCTACTGCTAAACCCATTAGCAGTAGCGCGTGCAGTGGGCCAGTGCTGCTACTGTGGCTAGCCCATGTGCGAATGGTGTGCCGCACCTATTAATAGCGCCCTTTAACTTTTCGCGTGCTACTGCTACCGATCACGAGTAGGGTGTTTTTAGGCCAACGCTACTACTAATTAATAGTAGCGCATGTAGTTTACCCAACGCTAGTGGCAATATTCTACCTATAAGCTTTTCCCTAGTAGTGTAACTACATAAATCACACCCAAAGCTCCCATCTCCTTGGGTCTACATACATCCTCCCAATTTATCAAGTTATATTTTTGAAATATATTTTGGACAACAAAATATTATTTGAGAATTGTCTAGAAACACGAGCATTACTTAAAAAAATCAATCATTTATCAAAAAAACGAGCACTTTTAGAAAATGGGAATAATTTTTAAAAATCTGAACATTTTTTGGAAACTTTTTTTTCAAATGTTTGATTATTTTTTGAAAACCAGAATCTTTTTTGCAAAAATCGAACAATTCCTGAAAGTTCACGGACATTGATCAAAAGTTTGAACCTTTTAAAAATTATTTTTAAAATGCAATTTTATTGGAAATACAAATAATTTTTGAAATTCTCGAACATTTTTAGAATTTATGACCAATTTTGTTAAAGAAGAATATTTTTTGAAATTCTACACAATATTTCAAACATGGGTTTTGAAATAAATTCCTGAAACATTTCTAGAAATTCTAAATAATTTACTAAATCCAAATATTTGAAAAAGGGTAATTTTGAGAATAAGAAAAGAAACCAAAGAAAAACCAGTAAAAAAAGAAAAACACCAGAAAAAGCATACAACTCTCTACGAGAAGGTTCGCAAAACCAGGAACCAATGTGAAGCTAAATAGGTCGTGCCGTTTCACGTCCTCGCTTGGCTCCTGTGTGATTTGATGCGTATTTTTTCCGAAAAGGAGGATAACCCTCGGTTTCTGCATCGAGCGATGCATACAACCATCTTTATTAATTATTAAGTAGAGTCCACATAAAAGGCCACAAAAGTACGAACCATTATAAGATATGAGATAAACACCTATGACTAAGTCGACTTCGTTCGCTGCAACACCTTCAAGAAGGAATAATCGTCCTTGTGGCATCATCATCAAGTCCGACCAGAGATGGCCTAGACAGGGATTTTCATCCTGGTTGTCGAGTTCAGTCAATGAAAACCAGTACGACAACAAGTAGATGATGCCTTCAACAAGGTAATGACGCAAGTTCGCATTTGCTGCGCCCAACCAATAAAGGTCGAAACAAGAGTTTTCACTCTGGACATGAAGTGGTGTTTCAATCAGCATCTTGAAGACAGATCGTTTGAGAGTTCCCTTCGCCAGTACTCCATGCCAGGGCCGAAAGGCACTAGCAGATTGGTGAGAGGCCTTCCCACCTTAAACCATCGTCAGGCCATCAGGTGGACGCATGTCTCGGTGCGAAACTGGCCGCTACCACTCCACACGAACACGAGTAATTCTTCTATATCCCCCGTGCCGTTGGAGTTGCCGCTCTAGTGCTAGAAGCCGTCGGGGAGCCATCGGTGTTATTGCCCATTGGCGCAAACTCTATTGATGATGCTTTGAGCCTCCTCGTGTGACGGTCGTTGCCCTTGCACGAGATGAAAAATTCCTTTGGGCCATCAACAACTGCCGCACATGATCACCGCTGTCATGCCTGCAAACACGCTGATGTGCTTGTAAATGAGTAGTCGCGATCATTGATCTCCTTGCCATTGATCTCCTTGCCATGGTCATTGAGGGCGGCCTCCCCCACCCCTACTGCAATGACCAGTCGAAGTCGTCATCGCGGCCGTCATTATTATCCACTCCTCCATCATCGATGATATTGTGCAGATCGACACCACCAGCTGCTCTTTCGCACACCGAGAAGCCGACACCTACGTATCGTCACACGTCGTCGGAGCTACATCGCTTAGATATGCCACGTCCCTAGGCACCCCCGGTACAGCAATCTTCAACGCTAATAAACTGCTCGATGACCACCTCTCGTGTGGCCGGCCCATCCTGCCTAACCGTTGTGTCATCGATCGAGGACTACTTCCCCCGCCACAATGACTAGCTGAGGCCACTGCCTCCTCCGTCATGATTACTGGCGCAAATGTCGCCGATGATTTTGTGCACGTCGTCGACGCCTCTACACTGCTTCATGGCTTTCTCGCCCAAGGACGGACCATGCTTTGCAACTTCTTCGTTGCCTGCAGCACCGGTGGAGCCCCACACCGACGCTGGCTTCAGATCCAACATCCCGCAGCCTAGAAGCGACCACCAACGAGACGGCGTAGAGTGTACTCAAACATACCTAACCCAGATGGCCAGCCACGAGCTGGGCATCGTGGCACCGCCCACGCCACCACACCACAGCCACCTATAGAATACTTGAACTGCATCGGCCGCCACCAAGTCCGCCACCGCCACCGAGATGCCTCATGCACTCAATGCACGAGAGGACCCCGTACTCTCCGACCTCCCGCAAGGTGGAGCGCCACGGGATGCAACGCCCGTGCTGCCCTGACGACCCCGCTTCCCTGGCGTATGGTGTAGTGGAACTCCTTCGCCTGCTGTGGCACTTCTCCATGTGCGCTGGGAACGTGAGCCGTGTACGTGAATCCATCACGCTGAAGAACTCATCTGCCAGGTCGTCGAGGCTGACCTTGCTGCGGCGGGGGGAGAGCATAGGAGGCGGCGACTCATGCGGGGAGAGTCGCCGAACCGGAAAATCTGGATCGGGTGATTCGACGCCTATTTGACACAAAAGCATCAAATTGCCTCACAAAAAATTACATGTCAAATAGACAAGAATCTTGGGCAAAAAATGAAAATCTAAACACGCATATTGCACATTCCGAGTTGTCATGTCGCTTCTTTGTGGGCTGGCATGGGCAACTCCAACACACGGCTTCAAAGGATGGTTCATTTTGTTCGGATTTCGTACGGACGAGAATAGAATCGTGTTCGTCCGAATTTTTATTTATGTCGGCCGTGCGTTCAACGCGCAACCACATCTTCGACCGCATATCGTTCGCATAGATCTTTTTACCTCGTTTTTTATTATTTTCATCAATGATTTTTTTGACACATTGAAATACATTCATCAAATCTTGGTTAGAATAGCAAGATAAAAAAACAAGAATCACAAGACGTAAAATATATCCAACTTCCATAACTGCTTCCGTAAGTTGGATTAGTGTTTTCTCGATGCATTCATTGTTGATCTCCAGAGTCTTGATCTTGAATGTTTTTTTCTTCTCCAAGTCTACGGAAGTATACATGGCTTCAGCATATCTAAGCTCATCTCTAGTGTCTACTCTAGAAAGAAGTGCACGAACACCTATTAAGTTGTATGCTATTAGTAGATCGATGTATTCTTCGTCCCAAACCAAAAGTTGCATCCAGCCTACACAAGAAATATTTGATTGTAAGAAAAAAAATAGCCAAATCCGAAAGCACAACCGAAGCAACTAGCACATACCTCATCCTTTTTTCACTGACAAACACCCATCCGGGATGTTCCGGTGTGTTAAACACTTTTCGCACGGCCTTCAGTGGACAATCGTCGCACTTTATGAGCGGCATCAGTGCACCGACAAGCATTTGGGCCAACACCGAATCCGAACGACGGTCGTTGGTGTATTTGCCGCCAATTCGACGACAGGATAGATCCGAGCGGTTAGAGGCGGAGTTAGTACCTGCATGCGGCCTGGGGCCATTGTCGGGGCTGTGCGGATCGATACTCGGCCAGTCCATCGCAAGCGCGGCCTTCAGCTGCCTGACGCCCTCAAATTCGGCGAGACCCGCTCCAAGGCAGGCCGGGGGGGTTGGCAACTCGTAGCGTGGACGAGCACGCGATGGTGCTCGGCAGCTACACGACCGAGATATGGCGGCGGAGGCTGGGAGGGGCGAGAGCGTAGTGAGGCGGGGTGTGCTGCCGGAGTTGGGTGGAAGGAGGAATAGAAAAAGGGGCGGATGTTTCCCCGACAGGCGGGCCCAGGGGAGGACAAGGGCACGTGTCGCGCCCGTTCGCGCATGTCAATTTGACCGCAAACGTGATCCAAACTTGAGGCGGGAATGGGTCAAAAGTGGCCCAAAAACGAATATTTATTTATTTGCGATTGCACGTTGTGCCGCGATTTATGTCTGTTTACTCGAGATAAACGCAGTCGGACGATTTGAAGTCGTGCTTGCGGTTGGACTTGCCCTAAGCCTTAAGCGCTGGTCCGAGTGCTTCTGGTAAAAGGCGGGCACTCTCCATGAAGCGGGTTTAATGCGCCTGCCCATGTTCGGTACTCCCTTCTTTCTGGTTTATAGGGCTCAATTCAAAATTTTCATCAACCAAGATCGATCGTGAGTGATAGAATATTTGTGATAGTTTGTAAAAGTACTCAATTAATGTGCTCGTTTTCATAAAAACCAATGCTTTAATTATAATGCATGCATGTGTAGCCAATAAATAATCAAGATCTTTTACATGCATTGGCTAGTTTTCTCTTAATCCTTGCAAGCAGCAATTTAATGCATCTCAAAATCTGAACATGTGATAAGAAGGAGTGTAAACGAGACTTATAAAATGGAAAAATGTAAATTTTGAGTTAAGCCCTATAAATAGGTAGTAATACACTTTCTCATTCACGTCATACATGTTCTTACTGTTCATTTTTTCTTATCACATGTGTTGAAACCTTGTAGAAGATTTCATTGATTTATTTGCCTAAAAAGGTTCCTTTGGTTTCTCTCGGGCGGGTTTTCCCTGGTTTTCCTATGACGAGTTTTGTTTGGTTTTTCCTTTTTATTTTTTTCTATGTTTTTTCCTAATTCATGTAAGTTTCAAACTTATTCAAATTCATATGATTTTTTCATGCTCATCTGCTTTTTTGAAATCTATGTTTTTTTTTCAAATTCATAGAAAAACTTGAACTCTTTTAAAATTCACATCCACAAAGTTACTGAGATTTGTAAAGTTTGTTTTCAAAATCTATGAAATTTTTCCGAATTCATAAACTCTTTTGAACCCGCAAACTTTGTTTCAAATTTATGAGCTTCTAAAATCCATGTTTTTTAGAGTTCATAGACTTTTTGAAAGCTATGATTATTTATTCTACGGAATCCATCATTTTTTCCGAATTCGTGAAATATTTTGAAACCCCACAAACTTTTCTCAAATTCTAATAAAAATTAAGTCCTCAAACTTTTTAAAATTCGTGTACTATTTTCAAATTCATGACTTTTCCGAATTATTTATTCTTTTCAATTGGTTTGAAATTTTGTTTAACAAATTTGAAGTACCTTTTTCAAATTCCGTAAACAACTTAGAATCATGAACTTTTCTAAAAAGCCCATGAAGATTTTTTGAATCATGATAGTTTTCAAATCTAATCGAAAACACCGTATGCGAATCAACCGGTAGTTGGATGATTAGAAGAACAGTGATATTTCATGTCCACCAGACTTCAAGTTTTAGACTTGAAATTGGTGCTCGCATTTATCTGGATATATTTTAAGCCTTCCGTCCATGTGCGTTCAGTGGAGGAGACATCACCATCGATTATGAAGGGGTGTGTGACGACTTCGCCAATCTTAAAATAATATGCCAACTTAGTCTCTCGAAAATGCTCATAAGGATATGATATACGTGTGTGCATTCATATAGATGAGTATATGTGGGCTACTTTGATTGTATTGTGTTATTGAAAAAACTCTTCTGATTTTTTTCTGAGATTGCGGAGTGTAGATCAACAGTACCAACAGACGAATTGTTGGGCCCGTCCACAATTCGGATACATGTGCGAATAGGAGCTCTCGCTGTTGGGAGAGCAACAGCGAGCGAGCGCACGGCAACAAAGCAAGCATCAGCATCTCGTCGTCGCTAAGGGTTTACAAATTCTTGGATTATTTTCTGACTCGTGTAATTTTTTTATTTAGAAACTCCACCGATTTGTTAAATTTCTGTAAACATTTTCAAAATCCTGTTTTTTTCAAATGGTTGAATATTTTTTGACATCAGCAAAGTTTTCAAAACTAACGTTTTCCCCCCTTGAGATTGCAGAGTGTAGGCTAACACTACCAGCAGATGATAATATTGCCTAAAAAAAGCATATGATAATAAGTAAGTTTTTTTAGGCAAACTCGCAAAGCTTTTTCTTCAACCGTCACAACGTTTACACGGACGAAAAAAGGTCTCCAGGATGGCCTAACCAAACATGGCGGCCGGTCCCTAGTGGTAAAGCATGCTTTGCTCGCTTGTGGGCCTCGACATTCGAGGATCTAAACTCATGTAAGAAATTACAGGAAATGAAAGACCTAGACAACTCCTTAATTTCAAGCACAACTGCCCCATATGACGCCGATATGCCCCCCTTAATAACTTCCACCGCATTCTTGCAATCAGATGCCACCGATACCTTTTGAACATAAAGGTCCTTTGCTAGTGCCATAGCCTCTCTGATCGCTAGAACTTTAAGGATCTCAGGATCATCAATATATCTGAACAAAACCGAGGATGCACCTTGGAAATTACCCACCTCATCGCAGCATATTCTGCAACGGCTCCCATGCCACCTCATCTCGCTGCTCCTGCATCCGTGTTGATCTGGTAGTGGTTCTCCGCTGGTGGAATCCAACCAGATAGTCGAGGTGCCGGGGATGTGGTTGCCCCCACCGTCGGCTTTGAGAGACATTGGAGATCTAAAAGAAACATGTCAACAAAAGAATGTGTTGCACACGGGGTTTGCAAGATTCCTTCGTGAATAACCTTCCGCCTTGCATGCCATATTGCCCATAGGGTCGTAATCATCAGCGTGAAATCTTGTATTGGCAGAGAATCACTCATAGCGAACAACCAGCCCTTGGCATCCTCATCCTTGTTCATGCACATGTGTTGGACTAAGTCCTCATTAAACAGCGCCCAAACACTTCGCGACAACGTACAATCCAAAAGCGCATGTCTCCAGCTATCTTGAGCGCCGCACACCGCACATACCTGGGAGGGGGACATGTGCCGCCGGTGAAGGACATCGTATGACGAAAGTGAATGTTGAGCTAGTCTCCAAGTGAATATCTTAAGTTTGGACGGGACATGCAGCTTCCACACCGATGCCCAGCCATGCTATTCATTGGTGTGATTTGATGATTCATTAGCTTCCTCAATCCAGTCCTCCTAGCTCATCTTCACTCGGTATATGAGATTATAAATTGTCCTAACAAAATGAAGACGCCTTAAATCTTCCGACCAGGCCCAGAAGTCCTCCATTTGACGCATGTAGATGGGGATCTTAAGAATGGATTCCACATCAATTGGGAGAAATACCTGGCGAATAAGTTCCTCCTTTCACGTCGCACTTGTCCAATCGATCAGTTCAGCCACCACCTGCGGTGGACTCGCTATTAGGGAAGTGACTGGCTTGAAAAGTCAATCTCTAGGGATCTAATTGTACTCCCAAATTTTTGTGGAAGCTCCATCCCCAATACGCTGAATGATACCCAGGTACGGAATGTTTCTCCCGTCAATCACCGCACGCCAAATCTGGGATGGGTGGGATCCAAGCTCAGCTTCTAGGATGGAATTGTCCGAGTAGTAGATTGGTCTCAATATCCGTGCACTTAGCATGTTAGGCTCCTATAACAGTCGCCAAACCTTCCTCGAGAGTAAAGCGAGGTTGAAAATTTCCATGTCCCTAAACCAAAGACTGCTAAGATTTTTTGGTCTTGTGATAACGTCCCATGACACCCCAGCATGGCCTTCTCCTCCCTTGATTGCTCCCCCACCAAAACTGGCGAATGATAGATGTTATGCCTTCACACAATCCCCTTGGGAGTCTGAAATAGGACATAGAAAAAACTGGAATCACTTGTGCCACTGATTTAATGAGTACTTCCTTCCCTCCGACAGACAGAAGTTTTTCCAACCATCCTTTCACATTTGCCCACTGAGGGAGTCCTGGACCAAGGGGTCCTTGGGACGCTGTCCTATCTCCTAATAGGACGGCTTGGTGGGCCATTCTCTGATTGTCGCAGGAAGGGACGGATACATTGAGAGCCCATATTCCAGAAGGAAGTCACGAAGGTGCATCGTGCACTCCAAGTCAAGATAAGGGAATCACCATCTCCATCCATGGTAGGAGACCTACCATGTGTAAACCCTAGTACCCCTCGGTGTCTATATAAACGGGAGGTTTTTAGATTATAGGACAGATAAACTCGTCTAGGGTTTTATCTATTCGATCTCGAGGTAGATCAACTCTGTAACCTTCATACCATCAATATAGTCAAGCATGACGTAGGGTTTTACCTCCATAGGAGGGCCTGAACCTGGGTAAACATCGTCTCCTTCGTCCCCTGTTACCATCGTTCCTAGTCTCACAGCTCGAGACCCCCTACCCGAGATCCGCCGATTTTACACACACATTGGTGGTTTCATTGACAGTTCCGCTATGATCGCCAAAGGAATCGATGGCTCGCGTTGTCATCAACGAAGAAGTCCGCAACATGGACACTTTTGTCCCCGAACATATCTTCGCTTTCGGCGGCGTTGTGCTGCACACTGACCCGACCGGCCGTCTTGGTCGGGTCGGTAGTTTCGCCCCTCATCAAGAGGTCAGATTTGGAAACGTAGAGTTCTCCGTAGACTCTCGGGGCGATCTTTCGCTAACTGGACTCGCAATATCGTCTGTCATGTTCGAAGACTTCGAGGCCTTAACCTCGGATTCCGCTTTCGGTCCCGCCCATGGGATCCACCCCGGTGATGACCTAGCTTTTAGTCCGGATCCGGCCATAGCGCTAGACGTCCGGAGACCTGTTCCTACCGAACACTCCCCTCGCACGGACGCATCGAAGGTTAACTGCGATTGCTCTAAGCTGGTTGACCCGACCAAGCTCTCGACCCTTAACGAGGCCCTAGATCAGATCTTGTCAATGAAAATTACCAACGACCCAAACCCAATCCATGCTCAGATCAGTATCAAGGAAGGTCAAGAAGAATTTTTCATCCCACCCACCACCCATTTGATAGCCATTGTTAAAGACTTAACTGACATGTTGGACTACGCCTCCGAGGAGGCAGAAGACATGGACGAGGAAGATTGCGCTCCCATCCCCGTTAACACCGGGCGATGGGCTGTGACCTCCACCTGCGACGTCTACATGGTGGACACTCCAGCTGATAACGGCGAACACACACCCAAAAAAGATGGTGACAAATCGGGTGAAGCACCGTCAAGGCACCGGAAGCCGCACAAACGATCAAAGGCAAAAAAGGGAAGAAAAGCTATCGCTGGCACCGGGGACGGAGATACCCCGAAAGACCTCGGCGATCCTGATATCCCCGAACATCCACTAGAGGATTAGGAGAGGCCGGAAGATCAACGCAACCCCAATGATCTAAACGATTCCGAGGACGACAACTACCTCCCCCTGTCGAGGAGTAGGACATCCCGAAAGCCGATGACTTCGCCATCCCCGAAAACCTTGAAGATCAGGAATAGTCCAGGCAACAGCTTATAGCCACAGCCCGCAGCCTAAAGGCAAAAGAAAGGCAGCTTAAGGCCGAACACGACAACCTCAACAATCGATGGACGAGGGTCCTATCAGCCGAGGAAGGATACGATACCGGTCTATGGGACTAACCCAAAAGCTATTCACACCGAAGGCTGCTGCCACAATTCGATGACGAGCTTACTGATACACCGTCTCCCAAACATATTCCATACTACAAGCCAGACCGCCCTCCTTGAGGACAAGACAGGGCGGCTGGTGACACCGGTTATAGGGCGACAATACCCCGAAGACGGGGAAAGGAGCCAGTAGAGACCGATGACAGGTTTGACCTGCGACACGACCTGGACTATAGAGAAGGTCGTACGAGATCCATCTATGGATCCAGAGGGTACTCACCCGATAGACGGGAGGGGTATCGGCCTTGGCTCGACCGTAACAATAGAGGTTGGGAACGAAACCGGTCCTGAACCGACGTCGATTACCGGCGCGACATAGCTCGGGTCAGAGGCGCTGCCCACCCACTGTGCTTCACGGACGAGGTGATGCAACATCAGTTCTCGGAGGGGTTTAAACTTGTGAACATAGAGCAATACGGTGGGACAACTGACCCTACAGTATGGATCAAGGATTTCCTCCTCCACATCTACATGGCTCGAGGGGATGATCTCCACGCCATCAAATATCTACCCCTAAAATTAAGGGGCTAGCTCGACACCGGTTAAAATAGCCTCCCCGAAAATTCCATCGGGTGCTGGGAGGATCTAGAGGATGCATTCCGATATAGCTTCCAAGGCACCTATGTTCGGCCGCCGGACTCCTCCAACCTGAGTAACGTCATCAAGAAGGCAGGAGAGTCTGCTCGACAATTCTAGAATCGGTTCTTGACCAAGAAAAACCAGATCGTTGATTGCCCGGACGCAGAGGAAATAGCCTCCTTCAGGCACAATATTCGGGATGAATGGCTGACTCGCCAGCTCAGTCAGGATAAACCTAGGATGATGTCTGCCCTTACATCACTCATGACTTGCTTTTGCGTGGGCGACGATAACTGGCTAGCAAGACGGAGCCACAACCCCGAAGACCCCGAAACCTCCGAAGTTCGGGGCGGAAACAGGAAACCAAAACGCAACAAGAATAAGCGGCGGCACAGCAATAGTGATGCCGATGACACGGTCGTTAATGTCGTCTTCCGCAATTCCCGACCTAGGCAGCGGAAGAAGCCTCCTAAAGGCAATCGTGATGGACCTACCCCGCTCGACAAAATCTTGGAGAGGCCTTGCCAGATCCATGTTACTCAAGAGAGGCCCGCCAACCACACCAACCATAACTGTTGGGTGTTCAACCAGGCCGTCAAACTCGTAGCCGAGGATCAAGGCAAGGGCCCACGCAGCGAGGATGAGGATGAGCCCCGCGGTCTGATCGGCGACGGACAAAAGTAGTTCCCTCCAGAGGTAAAAACCGTGAATATGATATACGCCACTCATATACCCCAAAAGGAGAGGAAGCGCGCCCTTCGAGAAGTCTACACCATAGAGCATGTAGCCCTGAAGTACAACCCATGGTCGGCGTACCCGATCACCTTAGATCCCGACCAGTATCCGTCATGGGGGCTCAGCCGCCCTCGTCCTAGACCCCATCATAGATGGGTATCACCTCACTAAAGTCCTAATGGATAGAGGAATTAGCCTTAGTATGATTTACTCAGACACGGTGAAAAAGATGGGTACAGATCTGTCAAGGATCAAACCCAGCAACACTACCTTTAAAGGAGTGATCCTAGGCGTCGAAGCCCGATGCATGAGCTCTGTAATCCTGGAAGTAGTGTTCAGTTCGCCTGATAACTTTCAAAGTGAAGACTTGATCTTTGACATTCCTTTCCGCAATGGCTATCACGCCCTACTAGGTGGTATAGCGTTCGCTCGCTTTAACGTCGTCCCACACTACGCATACCTCAATCTCAAGATGCCCGGGCCCAAGGGGGTCATTACTATCAATGGCAACACAGAGCGCTCCCTCCGAACTGAGGAACATGCATTAGCCCTGGCGGCCGAATTCCATTACAATAATGATCGGCAAACGCTAACATCTGCCATAAAGGCACGTAAGGTTGAGAAGCGAGCTCAGTTTCAGCTCGAACTCATAGAACCTTCTCCTCCCCGGAAATAGGCACTCGCTCCCCCATTGAACAGCCCTAATGCCAGCAAAACACGTGCCAAGAAGGCATAACTTCGCACTTAAGATTCCATGGGCAGCAATGGGGAACAACTATCAAAGCACAAGTGTTCGGCTGGACCGAACTACCAGCAATATAAGTCTTCAGACATACAACAAGTACCATCAAGGACCTGCTAAAGCATAAAGCCCATCAATAGTTCGGCGACTTCTCAAGATCCTCTTTCCAAGGTCCGCTCGCCTACATCATTACCCATAAAGGAATGCAACCCCCTAGGAGGCATAGGAGTAGATAGGTGACAAGGCATATCGAGGACGTCAGGCCACCCATCGAAGACCCCTGGTACAACCCCTCCTATAAACTTTATATTTCATCTTCAAGTACCTGTAAACAGTTGCTTCGGAAATTCGAGCTATAAGAGTTATTGATCAAAATATAAGACCATTATGAATGGCCGCTTCTTGTCTTTTTTGGTACATACTCTATTTCCTCCCTCCTCAACGCTTCTTGTGAAACTGTTTGGTACACATCACAACGCAACCGGCTAATAGACCGGGGGCTCAATTTAAAATAGTGCCCTAATCAGGATCGATCATGTGTTTGACATCTCGGAGTTCGCTTTATATGAATTGGTTCCAAACTATGTCTTCGGTCAATAGTGGGGTTCCCGGCTCCTATGCTTTCCGTTTTCTGTTTTGCTCGTTCGGCTAACAGGGCAAAGGGAGAACCACTGCGATTGTGTTTCGAGCTAGCCTGATCCAGCACCTCAGGGGAGAAAGTCGAAAACTGACTGTCATAGTACGCGATAACCGGTCTGCGAATCCGAGCATAAGTGTCATACTAGAAAACTTGGTTAGAGATTATTCCGTGTCATATGATGGGTTTGTTACTCGTACAAACCATGTGATGCCGGCTTTATCCGCGGTTCATTCGAATATCACAAACCACTAGGGGCTAGTCATCAGCCCCCGTGTTCCTTTTTCACGCTCCTACGGCTAAGTGAAAGCAACAAATGTTGGGGA
The DNA here is from genome assembly GCA_022496015.1 of Hordeum marinum. Lineage (NCBI taxonomy): Eukaryota > Viridiplantae > Streptophyta > Magnoliopsida > Poales > Poaceae > Hordeum > Hordeum marinum. Next base: position 208,476,882 of record CM039672.1, on the reverse strand, counting down.
ACGTCGCATGGGAAACAAAAAATTTCCTACGCACACGCAGATCTATCCATGGTGATGAGCATCTCCGAGAGGGAGAGTGGATCTATGTACCCTTGTCGATCGCTAAGCGGGAAGCATTAAGAAACGCGGTTGGTGTAGTCGAACATCTTCGCGATCCAAATCATTGAGCGTCTCGCGATCTCATTACGATCCGTCCCACGAACTCATCATGATCCATCCCGCGAACTCATCACGATCCGTCCCGCGATCTCATCACGATCCGTCTCGCGATCTTGATCACGATCCTTCCGATCTAGCGCCAAACGGATGGCACCTCCGCGTTCAGCACACGTACAGCTCGATGACGATCTCCGCCTTCTTGATCCAGCAAGAGGGAGTGGAGAGGTAGAAGAGTTCTCTGGCAGTGCGACGGCGCTCCGGCGATGGTGGTGGAGCTATTCCAGCAGGGCTTCGCCTAAGCACTGCAGAAATCCGATCTAGATGAGAAACTATGCACTAGAGGGTAGGGTTGCACGTGGCTGAAAAATCTGTGCAAAAACCCTAAAACCCTCTAGTATATATAGGAGGAGAGGAGGAGAGGAGGCAGCCTTGGCTTCCAAGCCAAGCTGGTTTGGCCGAACTAGGAGGGAGGAGTCCACCTCCTCCACTCCTAGTAGGATTAGGACTCCTTCCTTATTTTGCCTTTTTTGCCTTTTTCCACCTTTTTCCTTTTGGGTTTTTCTTCCCAGCCGCATGGGCCTTGTGTGGGACTTCCACTAGCCCACTAAGGGCTGGTATTAATCCTCCCACAGCCCATGTAGCCTCTTGGGTCAAAATACCCCTCCCGATGGTCTCCCGGTACACTACCGGCACTCCCGATACATTACCGATTAGCCCGAAACTTTTCCGGTGACCAAAATATGACTTCCTATATATCAATCTTTACCTTCGGACCATTCCAGAGCTCCTCGTGACGTACGGGATCTCATCCGGGACTCCGAAGAACCTTCGGTCACCACCATGCATAACTCTATACTATCGAAACGTCACCAAACCTTAAGTGTGCAGATCCTGCGGGTTCGAGAACTATGTAGACATGACCGCGACACCTCTACGGTCAATAACCAATAGCGGGACCTGGATGCCCATATTGGTTCCTACATGTTCTACTAAGATCTTTATCGGTCGAACCTCTATGTCAAGGATTCAGTTAATCTCGTATGATGTTCCCTTTGTTCTTCGGTATGTTACTTGCCCAAGATTCGATCGTCGGTATCTCCATACCTAGTTCAACCTTGTTACCGGCAAGTCTCTTTACTCGTTCCATAATACAAGATCCCGTGACTAACACTTAGTCACATTGCTTTCAAGACTTATTGTGATGTTGTATTATCGAGAGGGCCCTGAGATACCTCTCTGTCACACGGAGTAACAGATTCCAGTCTTGATCCATGCCAACTCAACAGACACCCTCGGAGATACCTGTAGAGCACCTTTATAGTCACCCAGTTACGTTGCGACATTTGATACACACAAGGCACTCCTCCGGTATCCGTGAGTTGCATGATCTCATGGTCATAGGAACATATACTTGACATGCATAAAACAGTAGCAATAAACTGACACGATCATATGTTATGTTTGTAGTTTGGGCCTTGTCCATCACACCATTCTCCTAATGATGTAATCCCGTTTATCAAATGACATCTCATGTCCATTGCCAGGAAACCTTAACCATATTTGATCAACGAGCTAGTCTATTAGAGGCATACTAGGGATATGGTTTTGTCTATGTATCCACACATCTAAGTCTCCGATCAATACAATTATAGCATGGATAATAAACAATCATCATGAACAAGGAAATATGATAATAACTAATTTATTATTGCCTCTAGGACATATTTCCAATAGTCTCCCACTTGCACTAGAGTCAATAATCTAGTTCACATCACCATGTGATTCGCATTGTTATGAATCTAACACCCAATGAGTTCTGGGGCTCGATCATGCTTTGCATGTGAGAGAGATCTTATAGTCAACGGGTCTGCGACATTCAGATCAGTGTGTACTTTGCAAATCTCTATGTCAAACCGTAAACACTACTACCACACTCCACTTGGTACTATTCGAAATGGCTGCTCCACTATATGCATCCAGATTGCTACTACGGGTCATCCGGATTGGTGTTAAAGCTTGCATCGACGTAACTCTTTACGATGAACTCTTTATCACCTCCATAATCGAGAAACATCTCCTTAGTCTTTTAGTTACTAAGGATAATCTTGACCGTTGTCTAGTGATCCACTCATGGATCACTCTTGTACCCCTTGACGGACTCATGGAAAGGCACACACATGTGCGGTACATAGCATGGCATACTATACAGAGCCTATGGCTAAGGCATAGGGGACGACATTCGTCCTTTCTCTTTCTTCTGCCGTGGTCGAGCTTTGAGTCTCATTCAACTTCACACCTTACAAAGCAGGCGAGAACACTTCTCTCTGACTAATCCATTTTGAACTCTTTCAAAATCTTGTCAAGGTATGTACTCATTGAAAGTCTTATCAAACATATTGATCTATCTTTATAGATCTTGATGCTCAACAATTAGGTAGCTTTATTCAGGTCTTCCTTTGAAAATCACTTTCCAAACAACCATTTATGCTTTCCAGAAATTCCACATTATTTCCGAATAGCAATATGTCATCCACATATACTTATCAGAAACTCTATGGTGCTCCCACTCACTTTATTGCAAAAACAAGTTTCTCATAAACTTTGTATAGACTCAAAAACTTTGATCACCTCATCAAAGTGTACATTCCAACTCCGAGATGCTTGCTTCAGTCTATAAAAGGATCACTGAAGCTTGCACACCTTTTAGCATCCTTAGGACTGACAAAACCTTCTGGTTGTATCACATACAACCTTTCCTCAAGTAAACCGTTAAGGAAACGATGTTTTGACATCCATCTGCCAGATTTCATAATTGAAAGTGCAGCAATTGCTAACATAATTTCAACAGACTTTAGCATCGCTCCGAGTGAGAAAGTCTCATCGTATTCAACTCCTTGAACTTGTCGTAAACTTCTTTGCAACAAGTTGAGCTTTACAAATGGTGACATTTACCATCAGCGTTTGTCTTCATTTCAAAGATCCATTTGTACTTAACGACCTGCCGTCCAATGAGCAAGTCCACCAAAGTCTATACTTGGTTTTCATACATGGATCCTTTCTTGGATTTCATGGCCTCTAACCATTTGTTGGTTTCCGGGCCCATCATCACTTCTCCATAGTTCGTAGGTTCATTGTTGTCCAACAACTTGACCTCTAAGACAGGGTTGCCGCACCACTCAGGAGCAGTACACGTCCTTGACGACCTATGAGGTTCGATAGTAACTTGATCTGAAGCTTCATGATCATCATCATTAACTTCCTCTTCAACTAACGTAGGCTTCACAGAAACAACTTCCTACGCTGCGCTACTCTCTGGTTGAAACATAGGTTCAATAACCTCATCAAGTTCTATCCTCCTCCCACTCAATTCTTTCAAGAGAAACTTTTTCTCAAGAAAGGACCCAGTTTTAGCAACAAACATTTTATGCTTGGATCTGAGATAGAAGTTAACCCAACTGTTCTTAGGGTATTCTATGAAGATGCATTTGTCCGTTTTGGGTTCGAGCTCATTAGGTCAAAACATTTTCCACACAAGCGTCGCAGCCCCAAACATTAAGAAATGACAGCATAGGTTTCTATCAAACCATAATTCACACGGTGTCATCTCAACGGATTTAGATGGTGCCCTATTTAAAGTGAATGTAGTTGTCTCTAATGCATAACCCCAAAATTATAGTAACAAAACGATAAGAGACATCATAACATGCACCATATCCAATAGAGCACGACTATGACGTTCGGACACACCATCACACTATGGTGTTCCATGTGGCATGAGTTGTGAAACAATTTTCACATTGTCTAAAGTTGTATGCCAAACTCGCAACTCAGGTATTCATCTCGACGATCATATCGTAGACATTTTTATCTTCTTGTCACGATGATCTTAAACTTCACTCTGAATTTGCTTGAACCTTTCAAACGATTCAGACTTGTGTTTCATTAAGCAAATATACACTATATCTACTCAAATCATCAGTGAAGGTAAGAAAATAACGATATCCACCGCACGCTATAAGACTCATTGGATTGCATACATCAACATCTATCATTTCCAATAAGTCACTTACCCGCTCCATCAAACCAGAAAACGGGGTCCTTAGTCATCTTGACCAAGAGGCCTAGTTCGCATGTCTCAACCGATTCGAAATCGAATGAGTCCAAAGATCCATCAACATGGAGTTTCTTCATGTGTTTTATACCAATATGACATTTAGCGGCAGTGCCACAAGTATGTGGTACTATTATTATTAACTTTGTATCTTTTGGCATTAATGTTATGAACATGTGTATTACTACGATCAAGATTCAACAAACCATTTTCACTGGGTGCTTGACCATTGAAGGTATTATTCATGTAAACAAATAACCATTATTATCTAACTTAAATGAATAACCGTGTTGCAATAAACACGTTCCAATCACGTTCATGCTCAACGCAAAACACCAAATAACATTTATTTAGGTTTGTCACTAATCCCGAAGGTAGAGAGAGCGTGCAATGTTGATCACATCAACCTTGGAAACATTTCCAACACCCATCGTCACCTCACCGTTAGCTAGTTCTCCGTTTATTCCGTAGCTTTTATTTCTAGTTACTAACATTTAGCAACCGAACCGGTATCCAATACCCAGGTGCTACTAGGAGTACTAGCAAGGTACATATCAATAACACGTATATCAAATATACTTTTGTCGACGTTGCCAGCCTTCTTATCTACCAAGAATCTAGGGTTGTTCCGCTTCAGTGACCGCTCTCCTCATAATTGAAGCACTTAGTCTCGGGTTTGGGTTCAACTTTGGGTTGCTTCACCGGAGCAGCAACTGACTTGCTATCCATGAAGTTTCCCTCCTTGCCCTTGCCCTTCTCGAAACTAGTGGTTTTACTAACCATCAATACTTGATGCTCCTTCTTGATTTCTACCTTCACGGTGTCAAACATCGCGAACAGCTCAGGGATCATTATTTCTATCCATGGCGTTTATAGTTCATCACCAAGTTCTAGTAGCTTAGTGATAGTGACTTGGAGAACAATATCAATCACTATCTTATCCGGAAGATCAACTCCCACTCGATTCACGCGACTGTAGCACCCAGACAATCTGAGCACATGCTCCACGATTGAGATATTCTCCTTCATCTTACATGCAAAGAATCTTGTTGGAGATCTCATATCTCGCAACACGGGCACGAGCCTGAGATCCTAATTTCAGCTCTTAGAACATCTCATATGTTCCATGACATTCAAAACGTTTCGGAGCCTCAATTCTAAGTTGTAATGCATGACGCACTAAACTATCAAGTAGTTATCAGAACGTGCCTATCAGATGTTCACAACATCTACAAACAACGCTAGAGGGGTTGGCGCACCGAGCGGTGCATTAAGGACATAAGTCTTTTGTGCAGCAATGAGGACAATCCTCAGATCATAGATCTAGTCCGCAATATTGCTACCATCATCTTTCAACTCTATTTCTCTAGGAACATATAAAAATTCAAGGGAGCTACAGCATGAGCTAGTAATCTACAACATAGTTTGCAAAGACACTACTAACTATGTTCATGATAATGAGTTCAATTAATCATATTACTTAAGAACTCCCACTCAAATTGACATCCCTCCAGTCATTCGAGTGATACATGATCCAAATTCACCAACTCAAGTCTGATCATCACGTGAGTTGAGGTGGTTTCAATGGTGAACATCATCATGTTGATCATATCTGCTATATGACTCATGTTCGACCTTTCGGTCTCTTGTGTTCTGAGGCCATGTCTGTACATGCTAGGCTCGTCAAGTTTAACCCGAGTGTTCTGCATGTGCAACACTGGCTTGCACCCGTTGTATGTGAACGTAGAGTCTATCACACCCGATCATCACGTGGTGTCTCAACACGACGAACTTTCGCAACGGTGCACACTCGGGGAGAACACAATTCATCTTGAAATTTAAGTGAGGGATCACCTTATAATGCTACCGTCGTCCTAAGCAAAACAAGGTGCATAAAAGGATTAACATCACATGCAAATCATAAGTGACATGATATGGCCATGAACTTGTGCTTTTGATCTCCATCTTGAAAGCACCGGCATGATCTCCATCGTCACCGGCACGACACCATGATCTCCATCATCTTGATCTCCATCAACGTGTTGCCATTGGGGTTATCGCGCCCATTATGCTTGTACTACTATTGCTACCGTTTAGCGATAAAGTAAAGCATTACATAGCGCTTAACGATTGACATGCAGGTCATACAATAATTAAAGACAACCCTATGGCTCCTGCCGGTTACCGTACTCATCGACATGCAAGTCCTGATAATCTATACATCACATGATCATCTCATACATCACATATATCACATCATGTAATTGGCCATATCACATCACAACATACCCTGCAAAAACAAGTTAGACGTCCTCTAATTGTTGTTGCATGTTTTACGTGGCTGCTACGGGTATCTAGCAAGAACAGTTCTCATCTACGCAAAAACCACAACGGTGATACACTAGTTGCTTTTCAACCTTCTCAAGGACCGCCTTTGTCGAATCCGATCCAACTAAAGTGAGAGAAACTGGCACCCGCAAGCCATCTATGCAACAAGTTGCGGTCAAGGGAACCGGTCTCTCGTAAGCGTACAAGTAATGTTGGTCCGGGCCGATTCATCTCACAATACCGCTGAACCAAAATCCGACCAAGGGAGGAAGCAATCTAAGCATCAACGCCCACAAACCTTTTGTGTTCTACTCGAGATCTCATCTACACATAGACCTAGCTCATGATGCCACTGTTGGGGAACGTCGCATGGGAAACAAAAAATTTCCTACGCACACGCAGATCTATCCATGGTGATGAGCATCTACGAGAGGGAGAGTGGATCTACATACCCTTGTAGATCGTTAAGCGGGAAGCGTTAAGAAACGTGGTTGGTGTAGTCGAACATCTTCGCGATCCAAATCGCTGAGCGTCCCACGATCTCATCACGATCCATCCCGCGATCCAATCACGATCCGTCCCGCGAACTCATCACGATCCGTCCCGCGAACTCATCACGATCCGTCCCGCGAACTCATCATGATCCATCCCGCGGTCTCATCATGATCCGTCCCACAATCTCATCACGATCCGTCTCGTGATCTTGATCACGATCCTTCCGATCTAGCGCCAAACGGACGGCACCTCCGCGTTCAGCACACGTACAGCTCGATGACGATCTCTGCCTTCTTGATATAGCAAGAGGGAGTGGAGAGTAGAAGAGTTCTCCGGCAGCGCGACGGCGCTCTGGCGATGGTGGTGGAGCTATTCTAGCAGGGCTTTGCCTAAGCACTGCAGAAATCCAATCTAGAGGAGAAACTATGCACTAGAGGGTAGGGTTGCACGTGGCTGAAAAATCTGTGCAAAAACCCTAAAACCCTCTAGTATATATAGGAGGAGAGGAGGAGAGGAGGCAGCCTTGGATTCCAAGCCAAGCTGGTTCGGCTGAACTAGGAGGGAGAAGTCCACCTCCTCCACTCCTAGTAGATTAGGACTCCTTCCTTATTTTGCCTTTTTTGCCTTTTTCCACCTTTTTCCTTTTGGGTTTTTCTTCCCAGATGCATGGGCCTTGTGTGGGACTTCCACCAACCCACTAAGGGCTGGTATTCATCCTCCCACAGCCAATGTAGCCTCTTGGGTCGAAATACCACTCCCGATGGTCTCCCGGTACACTACCGGCACTCCCGGTACATTACCGATTAGCCCGAAACTTTTCCGGCGACCAAAATAGGACTTCCTATATATCAATCTTTACCTCCGGACCATTCCGGAGCTCCTCGTGAAATCGGGGATCTCATCCGGGACTCCGAACAACCTTCGGTCACCACCATGCATAACTCTATACTACCGAAACGTCACCAAACCTTAAGTGTGCAGACCCTGCGGGTTTGAGAACTATGTAGACATGACCGAGACACCTCTACGGTCAATAACCAATAGCGGGACCTGGATGCCCATATTGGTTCCTACATATTCTATGAAGATCTTTATCGGTCGAACCTCTATGTCAAGGACTCGGTTAATCCCGTATGATGTTCCCTTTGTTCTTCGGTATGTTACTTGCCCGAGATTCGATCGTCGATATCTTCATACCTAGTTCAACCTCATTACTGGAAAGTCTCTTTACCCATTCCGTAATACAAGATCCCATGACTAACACTTAGTCGCGTTGCTTGAAAGACTTGTTGTGATGTTGTATTACCGAGTTGGCCCTGAGATACCTCTCCGTCACACGGAGTAACAAATTCCAGTCTTGATCCATGCCAACTCAACAAACACCCTCGGAGATACCTGTAGAGCACCTTTATAGTCACCCAGTTACGTTGCGATGTTTGATACACACAAGGCACTCCTCCGGTATCCGTGAGTTGCATGATCTCATGGTCATAGGAACATATACTTGACATGCAGAAAACAGTAGCAATAAACTGACACGATCATATGCTACGTTTTTAGTTTGGGCCTTGTCCATTACACCATTCTCCTAATGATGTAATACCATTTATCAAATGACATCTCATGTCCATGTCTAGGAAACCTTAACCATCTTTGATCAACGAGCTAGTCTATTAGAGGTATACTAGGGACATGGTTTTGTCTATGTATCCACACATGCATCTAAGTCTCCGATCAATACAATTATAGCATGGATAATAAAAGATTATCATGAACAAGGAAATATGATAATAACTAATTTATTATTGCCTCTAGGGCATATTTCCAACAATAAAGCATTATGGTTTGATTGCCTTGTCCCCCTCACACTACCACCTTCGGGTATCGATAGCTCGGCTAAGGGTCACAGTGCGGAGGCAGAGACACCTCACGTAGTATCTACATGGGGGTTGAAGCCGACGACTCACAACTTTCAGTTTAAACGACCACACGGGAGATATAGCGAATGCAAAACATAAAAGACAAGATAAATCATGCATCATAACCATAAAAGTGTTAAAAGGTCTTGGGACATATTACAACGCGTTTACTCATAAAAGTTATCTTTTGAGCACTGAGCCCCTATCGCCCGAGCACCCTCCATCACTACGGAGAAGTATCGCTCAGGGCACCTATGCTCCTTTCCATGGGGGCAGAGGAGTGGTGGCTATCTTCGTCGAATCAAGCCCGCGCCAGTGCACCTTGGCCCTTGCAAAGGCCATCCAAGCTCCCTCGATGCAGGAAGAACACCTTAGAGTGTTAATCCGAGGCGAGGCATCGCTCAACTTCCACACCAGGCTGAAGTAACTGCCCGGTAATGGCTCGTTAGGCCATAGTCGGATGTAGAGATCCTTCATGGCTGGCTTCGCCATCTGGTGTAGCTCCATCATCTGCTTCATATGCTCGATGAGAAGAGGAGAGCGCTCGGAGGTTTCAAATTGCGCCCAAAAGAGCCGAGCCTCATCTCCCTCTTCTCGCGAAGCATAGAGCTGGTTCGCGTCCGCTACACTCTTCACGAGGTCCGAGATGGCGCTTGAGGAATGCCACACCTAGGTGGGCAATGCAAACTTGCTATCATCGAAGGCACACTATAGTAAATATGGCTTACCATCTGTGATAGCCTTGACTTGGCGAATATGTTCTTCAAAGAACCGCCTGTCCACCCGTTCCTTCTGGAGGTTGGCTTTCAGCGCGGATTGCTCGAAAGCTTGTTCCTTGCCCTTCTACTCAAGGTCCTCGCATTTTTGGCTGGCATCCTTAAGCTCCTGCTGAACCTCCCCCCCCCCCGAGCCTCATGCTTTTCGCTCGCGGTTTTTAAGGCGGATAGCACGGCTACTGCCTGTTCGGCTGCTGCCTTCTCTTTCGCGGCCTCCTGCTTCATCTGTTGCGGCTCGGCCTTAAACTTCTTGACTTCCTTCACCGAGGTTGTGTAATCAATAAAACATATAATTATACTAAGTCAACTATGTGAATCGCTAATGCTTAATAGCTCGGGTATTCCAAGACGGCTTACCTTGCGCCTTGTCGAACCTCTTGTTCAGAGCGTCAAGCTCCTCTTTGGAGCTCTTGAGCTTTCGGTTTTGCTCGTCAAGCTCTGCAACATTAACGGCTGCCGCTAATGATGAAGACTACAAATAGCATGTATTTATCAGTTTATATGTGTTCAAACACCCAAACTGTCAAGACCATGACCATATGTTCGGTCCTCTTAAGGACTTTTAGAACATTATAGGATGAATAGTGTCTCATACATTGTTTGGTCACTTTCTTTGTATCTGACCCTCGGGTGAGTTTTTCTAAACTCACCCAGGGCTCGAGGGCTGCTATATATAATGATAGCACAAACCTATTAAACTAAAATTTCAGGAAAATAACATTATGTGGCTCACCTGGAAGCCTATCAGGAGACAAGGTCTCCTTCAGTCCGCTATCAACGGACTGAATACCTTGCAAAACCGCACCCATAAGGGTGCGGTGATCCTCGGAGATGGAGGCGCTTGATAGAGCCTCCTCCATGACCGGCCACCCAATCATCGGTGGCGCTGGTGGTGATCGGTTAGCCCAATCTCCAACCGGGGATTGAACCAGTGCGCTCCGGAGATGACCTCTGAGGGGACTGGACATCCCTTCGTCCGGTCTCCTCAGTGGCCGGGAGGGGCTCCTCCTCCCGGTCTTCGGTGGCCGAGGCGTTAACCTCGGCCATGACATCGTCACCCCCACCGCCTGTGTTCAGCTCCAAAGGAGCCTGGTGGGATGACACCTCCGCGGCATCCTTCGCGGCGCCCAGAGGTGTGGGATGCGACGCGATCCCTCTCTCTGCTAGCTCAGCGAGTGGAGTCTCCCCATCCAAAACTTGGTCGGTGGGGAGAACGCATGGTGGGCTGCGGATCAAAAGGCACTCACACGTTAATAACATTTAAAACTTTGCATAAATAGCTCAGGGAGTCTTTGGATTCGTACCTTCGAGTTGGGGGCTTGACCCTTAGGTTCCTTTGAGGAACCTTCTTGAAGTCCTCGGACTCGGTGTCTGAGTCCGAACTGTCATCGGGCAGGACCAACATCGGCCGACGTGCCCTTTTTGGGGCATGAGGAGGTACCTCCTCCATGGTGTCCAATGACACCGCCCTCTTTCTTATGAGGGGGGAATCCCCCTCCTCCTCGTCCTCATGCTCTTCCTCATGGTTAGAGGAGGCATGGGTTTCCTCGGACGCAGCGTACGCCTGGTCCTTTATGCGGAGACCTCCTCGGCCCTTCTTCTTCTGTTTCTTTTCTGGCGCCTTGTAAGGCTCCATGATGAGCATCTTCGGCCATAGCTTTGACCTGGGATCTTCGGACTTTGGTGTCGGGCAGTTGATTCCTGTAGCTTTGCTCAACCATTTATGCAAAGATGGGAGGATAGGTGTTTAGATATTTTGTCAGAAAACAAAGCCGACCAATTGAAATTATATTATACCTGGGTAGGAGGGTTATCGGCATGTAGGCCTCGATCCTCCTCCTCAGCTGGCCAGCTCTTCCGAGTCTTGAACAACGCCTTCCACAGTTTCTCCGGAGTGGTGTGGAAGAGCTGACGAATGGTAGGCTCATCATCAAGCTAATGAGCCCATATGGGGGAGTCCCGGCGCTAGTAGGGAAGGATGCATCATCGAAGCATGATCTGGACCACGTTAACCAGCTCGATCTTGGCCTTGATCATTGAGATGATGCGCTTCTGCAGCTTGTCCACCTCTGCATCTGACCCCCAGACAAGGCCCTTTCGAAGCCATGAGGTCAATCTTGTGGGGGGTCCGGATCTGAACTCGGCCGGAGCAACCTCACCTTCTTACCTTGGCTCGGTGATATAAAACCACTCATTTTGGCAGATCTTGATGGTGTCGATGAAGGTGCCGGTCGGCCATCCGACGCGGGGACGCTTGCCGATGACCGCCCCTCCACACTCCGCGTGCTCGCTCGCAACGGTCTTCGGCTTGACGTTGAAGACCTTGAGCCACAGGCCGAAGTGTGGTTCGACCCACAGAAAGGCCTCACAGATGATGATAAATGCTAATATGTGCATAAAGGAGTTCGGGGGGAGGTCGTGGAAGTCTAGTCCATAGAAGAACATGAGACCCCTGACGAAGGGATGGAGCGGAAAGCTTAGTCCCCGGATGAAGTGGGGGACGAATACCACCCTCCCTCCTGGCTTGGGGGTAGGAACCACCTGGTTCTTCTTCGGAGCGTGGTGGAAGACGTTAGTGGGCAGGTAGCCGGCTTCCTTTAAGTCCCGGGTGTCTTGTTCGTTGACTGTGGAGGCCTCCCACTTGCCGTTTGAGCCCGAACCCGCCATGGCTAAAGCTCAGAGGAGAAGTTGAGGAAGAACAGGAGATGGGCTCTCGAAGCTTAGGAAAGTTGAGGAAGCATAGGAATTCGAATGGGGAGCGTGAATAGGCCTTGAGGTTTTTTCCTTTTATGAGGCGTGACAACGATTAGCCTCCCTTTACTGTGCCGCGAATCCCTCCGCTTCCCAAGACGTGCGTGCTGTTATACAGGCATAAAGAAACTTTATATGATTAATCATATCCCGTGTGAAACGGAGCATGATTCATGCATTGATGAATAATGTTAAGGTAAAAATGGCCTCGAACCACGAATAGAGTTTTCATAACTCGTTCAGTAGTCGTGGTGGGCCCGACCCTTCGTCGTAAAGGTTGTCAATATACACTGTTTACACTTTGATGTTTGGCCTTCGGGACTAAGCGACTCACAGTGTTCGGTCGATCATATGATCGGAAAAGTTACGCGTCATCGGAGGCCGAACTAATCTCAGCCGATCATTAGATGGGAGGAAGAACTCACCCCGCGAGCCGAAGACTCTAATCACGTCGAGAAGCCGAAGTTAAGACCCTTGGCATTGGGGGCTAGTTCGGGGGCTACTGAGGGAGTCCTGGACTACGGGGTCCTCGGGCCGCCGGCCTATTTCCTAATAGGCCGGCTTGGTGGGCCATTCTCTGATTGTCGCAGGAAGGGTCGGATACATTGAGAGCCCATATTCCATAAGGAAGTCCCGAAGGTGCCTCGTGCACTCCAAGTTAAGATAAGGGAATCGGCATCTCTATCCACGGCAGGAGACCTACCATGTGTAAACCCTAGTACCCCCCGGTGTCTATATAAACCGGGAGGGTTTTAGATTATAGGGCGGAGAAACTCGTCTAGGGTTTTAGCTATTCGATCTCGAGGTAGATCAACTATGTAACCTTCATACCATCAATATAATCAAGCAAGACGTAGGGTTTTACCTCCATAGGAGGGCCCGAACCTGGGTAAATATCGTCTCCTTCGTCCCCTATAACCATCGATCCTAGTCTCACAGCTCGAGACCCCCTACCCGAGATCCGACGGTTTTGACACTGACACCAACACCCTATCCTGTAGATACTTGAAAGAGCCATTCTTGGACTGTTTGACCTCTGTTGGCAGGACTAAGTATTTCTCATTCAATGACTCATTATGCACTCCTAGGCAATTATTCACTTCCAGCTTGATTGGCTCGGGACAACCCTTACTAAAACAAATCGAGGACTTATCATTGTTCACGAGTTGTCCCGAGGCTAAGCAGTAAACATTCAGCAAGTTTGATACAAGATTTGCACCCTCCACGCTAGACTTAAATAGCAACAGGTTGTCATCAGCAAACAGAAGATGGCTTACAACTCGAGCTATAGGGGCCACCTTGATTCCAAGTGATGATGACGAAGAACTGGATTTCAAAAGGCATGAAAGGCCCTCTGCTGCAAGTAAGAAAAGCTAAGGGGAAATAGGATCTCCCTGCCAAATTCCTCTAGATGGTTTGAACTGCTCCAGCTTTTCACCATTGAACAAAATAGAGAAAGACACTGACCTCACCATGTTCGTTACAATCTGGATCCACGGAGTTGCAAAAACCAGCTTACTCATAATGGCCTGCAAGTAATCCCACTCGAGCCTATCATAGGCTTTCATCATGTTGATCTTCAAAGCACAAAGGCCATTTGTCTTCGATTTGTTTCGTTTCATGAAATGAAGACACTCATAAGCACATATAATATTGTCGGTGATGAGCCTACCAGGCACAAAAGTAGACTACTCTTCAGATATTATGTCAGGTAGGATTACCTTGAACCTATTGGCTACCACCTTGGATGCTATCTTATAAAGCACATTGCATAAACTATTGCGTCCGAATTGATTAAGCTGTGTAGGGCTCATTACCTTCGGGATCAACACTAGAACTGTGTCATTAATATTCTCTGGGCTCTCCTCCCCTCTATGATGCGCATTACCACCGAGGAGACCTCATCTCCACATATATCCTAGTGCCTCTGGTAGAAGTGTGTCGGAAATCCGTCGGGGCCTGGTGCTTTGGACGGGAACATTTGGAAGAGAGTGCGATTCACCTCTTCATTCGTATAATCTGCACACAATGATTCATTCATGGCAGGAGTTACTTTGCATGGTACATGCATAAGAACATCATCTATTCCAGTTACCCCTTCAGAAGTATACAAAGATTTGTAAAAATCAAACACCAATGTTTTCAACATTGATGTGTCCTCCATGTATACACCAAGGGAGGAGTACAGCGGCTTGATTATATTTTTCTACCTTCTCATGCTAGCCCGCGTATGAAAAAAAATAGTGTTCTTATCACCCTCCGAAAGCCATTGCAATCTTGACCTCTAGCGCCATATGATTTCCTCTCTGTGGTATAATTCAACTAGCCTCTTGCTGATCTTGATCTCTTTGTACACAGGTCCGGTTCTAGCAGGATCATCGCATAGTTGTTGTAGCTGGCGCGTTAGGTCTTTGATTTCCTTCCGGACATTACCAAAAGATTCCCTGCTCCACCCCGTCAGCTCCTTGGCGATTCTCAGTAGCTTGTCATGGAAGTCCCACACTCCATAGCCAGGTGAAACTGAATTCCATCGGGTGGAGATGGTCTCCTGTCACTTCTCATGCAATTCCCACATGACCTCGTATTTGAAGCTCCTTGGCCGAGTGATGTTCCCTTGGGTACTATCAAAATTCAGCAAGATTGGCCCATGGTCAGAGCATGCTGCTGTGAAGTGGGATAGAGTTGCCAGAGGGAACCTGTCGCACCAACTGGGAGATGCCAGTGCACGATCTAGCCGCACCCTAGTGTAAGATCCGCCAGTAACCTTCTTCTCGAAGGTCCAGAAACAACCTTGATAGCCCAAATCCATGAGCATGCTAGCATCCACTGCGTCCCGAAAGGCCTGAATCTGGGCGTTATCCGGTTAGCTACTCCTTGATGTTCCTCCGGACGTAAAACTTCATTAAAATCTCCCATACAAAGCCATGGGAGATCACTCAAAGTCACAATTCCCTTCATCACGTCCCAAGTTTGGTGTCGCAGCGACGTTTGAGCCTTGCCATATTAACGTGAGTCTCCATGGTTCCTGTCCACCCTCATGCACCTTAGCATCAATGTGATAACACGAATCACCCAAAATTTCAATATTGGTAACATTATTCCAAAAGATTCCAATTCCTCCACTCCTTCCTTGGCTGTTTACAACATATGATTTCTCATAGCCTAGAGTGCTTGCAAGATTCTCTAAACGTGCACCACTGATCTGGGTCTCGACTATGAATAGCATGGTAGGGACAAACTTAGTCGCGAAATCGCGAAGCTCTCGAATTACCGCGGGTCTGCCCACTCCACGGCAATTCCAATAGAAAGTACTCATTGGGCATGGTGGCACCCGTCGATTGGGCCCGCCAAAGAAGTTTTCGTCGAATTCTTGTTTCCATCCTTTCCTTCTGATGTTGTCCTTGCCTTCTTCAGATCTATATTTGCCGGTGGGCTCAGTGGGGAAGTGCCAATAGGGACCAGAGCAAGATTACCAGCCTCGGCCGAAGTAACTGGGCTGGCATTCATGCTCTCGCCCGCAGGAGTAGTCATCAGGTGGGGCTCAGATCTTTCTTGACGTTTCCTGTTTAGATCCAGCATATCTATGTCTCCATCCTCAGTGTGATTCTGAACGTGCAGATTGGTTGCCGCACCATCATCCGTGAAATTGCCATGCGTGGTGTTGTGGCTACCGCTACCTTCTCCAGTTCTACCTCCCCGCCTGCCTCCTCGACGTCCACACCCTTCTCCTGGTCCCCTGTTGGTTCGCAAGGACCAAGATGCACAGAGTTCTTTATAAATCAAGGTCGAAGGAGGATGAATCCCACTCCCATGCTCCTTGAACAAATGACCCAACATACCACACACAACACACTAGTCGGGGAGCTTCTCGTACTTCACCCTGTAAATCTGCCTCTTGTTGTCACGTATCATGGACACCCCATTCTTCAAGGGTTTATTCACATCAATTTTCACCCATACTCGATGGAAATTTCCCGCAAAATCGTTAGATTGTGGTTCGGTGAACAAGACTTCCCCGACCTTGGCTGCCAATTGCATCACCAAGTGTGCATAAAGAACAGGCACATCATGTATCTGGATTCATATGTCTAAAGTATTCAGCTTGATCAGAGACGGTTTTGTGATTCCGTCGTAAGGAGCCAGGATCACTGCGTCGCCCCTGAAGTTCCAAGGTCCTTCATGCATGACTCGTTCCCAATCCCCAAGACATGAAAACTGAACCGTGTAAAGGTTGTCCTCGAGAGGTCTAAATTTAACCACTTGAGCAAGGTCCAAGGCAGCCTTCATGTTCCGATAGAACCATGTTTGGCTATAGGTTTTCGAGGTGTTCACCTTGCCAGCGTGATCCATCTCGCTGCCTCCGGTGGTGCCTCTTTCTCATCGAAGACGACGTCGTCCAGATCCTCTTCCCTCAGTCCAAGTTCTGCCATCATCCGGGACACGTCGCCCGCCGCAGCCGACGTCGAAGCGCCCGGAGAAGTCATGTCGAACACTATCCTGATCCTGATGCGTAAACTCGATGGGGATTTTGATTGGGGAACACCCCCCCCCCCCCCCGCGCGCGTACACGTCGGCCCAAGACAGCGACGACTCAGGGTCACCGCCTTGCCCGGAATCAGATCGGAATGGCAGGAAGAGATCGACACCAAGGGGACAAGAACTCAACGACGGCGAAAAAATTGCTCCGGAAGAAACAAAAGCCCTAGCTAGAGGGGGGAAATCGTGGGAGCTCGAAGAGGGCTTAGACGATAATAAGTAAGTAAAAAAGAAGTGAGTGAAAACTAAAACGATCTAACGAGAAGCTGGGCCAACGAGCGAGAGCCAGCAGGGAGAGGATTGTTCGTCCGGTCCAAAATGCGGATACATGTGCGCCAGATCGCCAGTTCGACGCTTGAAGCGCCGAATAGGAGCTCAGCGAGCGCACGGCAACAAAGCAAAGCATCAGCGTCTCGTCGTCGCTACCTGCACTGACTATCCCGAATCTTACTGTTCCCGTCGGTCAGTCCACTGGTAATGCCGTGTGGAAAACGCACGCCGCGCTCCAGAATTCCACAGCGTCGATGTCGCCCGGTTGCCGTCGTCGACGTTTCGCTGCCGGTCGGCCCGGTCCAGCCACCGCCACGACTTACAAGTGGGCGCCGCCGCGCAAACTAAAGAACTCGCTGCCAGACCTCTCCACTCGAAACTCGAGCCATGGCAGGACACGCCCAGGCTTCAAGAACACATCTGCTGTGCCTCTCCCTCTGCCTCCTGCTGCTATCCTCTGCCCAGCGGGCGACGGGCTTGTACCTCGACGCCGACGGCAACCGCGAGACCTTCTCCGGCGGCACCGTGCCCGAGAGCTTCAGCGTGCGGAGCCGCAACTCCTCCAACAGCTCCGGCGCCGGCGCGGCCTTCTGCAGGCTCCTCTCCCTCCAGATCCTCGACCTGTCCAACAACCAGCTCACGGGCGAGCTCCCCGACTGCTGGTGGAATCTGCAGGCTCTGCAGTTCTTGGACCTCTCGAACAACTCCTTCTCCGGCCAAATCCCCGCTGCAAAGGCAAGTTACAACTGCTCCCTCGAGTCGCTCCATCTCGCCAGTAATGGCTTCACCGGCACCTTCCCGCCGGTCGTGCGTGGTTGCGATTCGCTGGCCACCCTCGACATCGGGAGTAACAGGTTCTTCGGCGCCATCCCTCCATGGATCGGGAGCCAGGTTCCGTCGTTGAGAATCCTTAGCCTTAGATCAAACGATTTCACAGGAGAAATCCCTTCGGAGTTGTCGCGGCTTTCTAAACTCCAGCTGCTCGACCTTGCAAACAACAGGCTGACAGGACAAATTCCGGTAGCATTCGGCAACTTGACCTCCATGAGGAATCCAGAAATCGTGTCGACTCCATCACTGGATGGATCGAATTATCAGGATAGAATCGATATAATCTGGAAGGGCCAGGAGCTCATCTTCCAAAGAACGATCCGGCTATTAACCGGTATCGATTTGTCACGCAATATGTTGTCTCACTTCATCCCTGAGGAGTTAACTAACCTTTACGGCCTCCGATTTCTGAACCTGTCAAGAAACCATCTGTCATGCGGCATCCCTCGAGATATTGGTAGCTTGAAGTTTCTCGAGTCTCTTGATCTGTCATGTAATGAGCTCTCAGGACACATTCCACAGAGCATCTCGATCTTGTCGACGCTCAGCACATTCAACATCTCGTACAATCATTTGTCGGGCAAGATACCTGCTGGGAGCCAGATGCAGACGTTGATTGAACCTTCGATTTACCGGAACAATTCCGGCCTTTGCGGATTTCCTCTAGAAGATTGTCCAAATGCTTCGCCTGCTTCGGATGGGAAAACCGGTGAAGTGGAGGACCAGTGGCTGTACTACTGTGTGACTGCTGGGGTTGTTTTTGGATTTTGGCTATGGTTTGGACTGCTCTTTTCAGTTGAGACCTGGAGATCGGCTGTTCTCTTCTCTGTCGATGGCATGCAATCCAAGATTATGCAGAAGGTGTCACATATTGACCAGTTTATTTCAAAAAGTAACAGTGATCGATACATGTAGTTGTTTATTTCTTCGTTGTACCATCAGAAGAATGTATCTATGTGTGTTTGTGTATATGTATGTATGTTACGTACGCATGTATGTATATATGTAGTTGTTTCTTTTTTTTAGGTAATACGTTTCTCATTAATAGAATAAGATCAAGTTACAAGACACTTAAACACCGACATTACAAGACTGAAAGGATAAAATAATCCTATGCAAAATACCATCGCCTGTCCTTCTCCTTCGACACCACCAAAACGGCCACCAAAAGGAAAGAAGACAGATACATCTTCACCCGAACTCGACGCGGCTCCATCGCTGATTAGCAGCTTTACGGACCTCCAAAGTAGTTTGCAGAAGCAAAACCATTGCCATTGAAAGAATCAGACCGGGGACATGAGTAGTTTGCAGAAGCAAAACCATTGCAGTTGAAAGAATCAGACCGGGGCCATATGTCCCCATACACGCCATCGAACTCCAGATCCGACACCCCCGCATGACGACAACGTCGGAGGAGGAAACCAGAACTGCCATCCACCGACCACAAACTCAGCACAAGATGCACCATCTTCCAGCTGTCACTTGCTTAGACAACCGTCTGCGCGTACTCCTGAACGACAAAACCTCCCTGCTTCACCATGACGTCGGAGAGTACGCCGCAGCAACGGGAACAAAGCAGAAGGAGAGACACACCTGGTGGAGTCGCCGCCGCCGCCTCGCCGACACCATCCATGAACCCTAACGCCGTCGATCTGAAGGATCGACAAACACACAATGCCATCAACTCCGAGACGCCGCCACGAAGGACACCGTCGGTATGGGAGTGAAGCTAAGGCAGATTTATTCGTCCGGACGCCGCTCCCACCACCCCAACGACGCACCACGACCTATAAATCCATACCCTAACTACAGACCGGAGGAACGGGGTCCCCCCTCCCTCCCGCCGCCGAAGCAGCAGTCGGAGGGAGAGGGGACATCGTCCTGACCGATTGAGATCCGGTGGAGGAAATCCCCTCCCTAGCCGCCTGGCTCCTGGCGGCGGCTAGGGTAGGAAACGCTGCGTAAGCTCTGCCCTCAGCCACCTCTGGTCATTAGTTGTTTCTTTCTTTGTTGTACCATCAGAAGAATGTATCTATGTATGTATGTATGTATGTATGTATGTATGTATATACGTATGTATGCTAAGCTATTAATTTTCAAAATTTGTAACTTCCAAACGTACGGATCTTTGCAATAGATCCGAACGAGGTCGCTACTATCTGATCTGGTTTGCGATAAGTTTCCTCCCGACGTCTGTATCGCTCGCTTTCAGTTTTCTCAAAAAAGAAAGATGTAGCAGTGGGAATCAAACCTCGCACTTGCTGCATGCGTGTTCTTCGTGGTAACCAGCTGAGCTAACTTTGTCTTTTGCTTAGTAGTAAGTTATTTTTCCTTTCATCATGTTAGCCGAGCCTGTACTTAGGCAAAAACAGCAACTTCCCGTCAGTCATGCATGACCACGCCACGCATAGTGCTCCATGCATGCATTTGCAGATCGATGTAACTGATTTTTTTTTGTGAATGACACATGAAATTAATACAAGCGTGGTCTGAAAATCCCCGACGCCTCTCACAATAAAGGAAGGACAACTTGCGTTGTGTTTCGGGCATTCTATCGAGCATAGCAAGTAACCATTGTTCTTCATTGTACTATTCTAAAATCATGTGTCTAGTTCTATATCACTAAGAGCAGCTGATTTTGAAAATTGTAGATGAGCTGGTGGTGCTACTTATGTATCATGTACCCGTAGAATATGCATAGTACGGTAATATACATACGGCGGACCTGATAACTTAGGTAAAAAACTAGCTTTTTAGCTGGAAAAAAGTTGTTGAATGCACATCCCTAATAACTTCTATATAAATATGATGGTAATAAAAACACTCTAGACCTAGTACTTAGCTACAAACACTACGGTAACATTTTTACCTATGACAAAAATGTTGTTGACTCTCTCCTCCCTGTGATAACTATTGTATAAATAATGATGGTAATACACACTGCATACCAGATAACTTAGATACAAATACCAGAGATGACGAGTGTTGTTGAATAACATATTGTCGATAACTTCTGTGTTAAATAGCACGGTATATACATATCTCACAGCACATAACTTAGGTACAAACATTGCAATAACTTTTTACCTGGGAAAAAAGTTGTCGAATGTGTGTGAGTTGATGAACTTTTTTTGTGAATGGCATGGTAACTCACACATCGCAGACCTGATAATTTATGTACCCTGGTCCTGATAACTTTGGCGACGAGGGTGCAGGGGGGTTGATGAACCTTTTTGTGAATAGCATGGTAACTCACACATCATAGACCTGATAACTTATGCATCCGGTCCTGGTAACTTTGGAGATGAGGGTGCCGAGGGGGGTAGGAGTTGATGAACTTTTTGTGAATATCATGGTAACTCACCCATCGCCGACCTGTTAACTTATGCACCCCGGTCCTGATAACTTCGGCAACGAGGGTGGAGGGGGAGTTGACAAAATATACCCTCTATAACTTTTATGTGAATATCATGGTAACTAACACATCGGAGACCTGATAACTTATGTATCCTGGTCCTGATAACTTTGACAACGGGGGTGGGGGGATTTGATGAAATATCCCCTCGGCAACTTTTGCGTGAATAGCATGATAACTCACACATTGTAGACATGATAACTTATGCACCCTGGTCCTAGTAACTTTGGCGATGAGGGTGCCGAGGGGGTGGGAGTTGATGAACTTTTTTTGTGAATAGCATGGTAACTCACCCATCGCAGACCTGATAACTTATGCACCCCTGTCCCGATAACTTTGGCGACGAGGGTGGAGGGGGGAGTTGACGAAATATACCCTCTATAACGTTTGTGTGAATATCATGGTAACTAACACATCGGAGACCTGATAACTTATGTACCCCAGTCCTAATAACTTTGGCAACGGGGATGGGGGACTTGATGAAATATCCCCTCGGCAACTTTTGTGTGAATAGCATGGTAAATCACACATTGTAGACCTGATAACTTATGCATCCCGGTCCTGGTAACTTTGGCGATGAGGGTGCCGAGGGGTGGGAGTTGATGAACTTTTTTAAATAGCATGGTAACTCACCCATCGCAGACCTGATAACTTATGCACCCTGGTCCTGATAGACCTGATAACTTATGCACCCCGGTCTTGGTAACTTTGGCGACAAGGGTGGGGGGTGATGAACTTTTTTGTGAATAGCATGATAACTCACACATCGTAGACCTGATAACTTATGCACCCTGGTCGTGGTAACTTTGGCGGCGAGGGTGGGGGGAGTTGATGAAATATCTCCTCGTAACTTTTGTGTGAATAGCATGCTAACTTCTGTGTAAATAACATGATAATATAGGCACAACAGAGCTGATAATTTTTATCGCAGACCTGATAACTGACATACAAACACCGTGGTAACTTTTGACACAGAGAAAATAAGTAGATGAATAACATGCATCCGATAATTTTGCATAAATAGCATGGTATTTTACGCATCACATGCCTGATTATAGTTTGCCAACAGCCGACAAGGGTATGGCACAACCCTGCACACGCCTAAACGGGTCTAGACTGGCACGACCTGCAAAGTTCCGTTTATAAACGAGTCATGCAATGCCGGCATGTGAACCTCACCCCACGCCCGAGGAACATCATCGATGCTAGGCAGTATTGCAGACATGATAATTTACTTACAAACATCATGGTAACTTTTCGCCCCAAGAAAAAAAAGTAGTTGAAACACCCCCCGTAACTTCAGTGTAAACACCATGGTAAGTTAGTACTACAGGGATGGTAACTTCTGACCTGAAAAAAATATCGTTGAAACATACCAACATGGGATCTAGTTTCGAATATCTCGTCGTGATGACTTTTTTTTGTAAAAACGAATTTTGTAGCGAAACAATACTTTGAACTACAAAACATTTTTAAGTTTCAAAATAAAAGGAATATTTGCTGACATCATCATTCCTGTCTTATATGCATGCATGCATGTTTATGCATGCAAACTCTCCTCCACGACATTTTTCTTCCATAAAATAGTGTGGAATTAGCGCTATAGTGGGATTAGCAAGTGAGATTAGCGATTAAAAAAGGCAGAAATCATCGTTCGGATCTGTTCCTAATGTCCGGATGTTAGGAAGCTATCGCTGTCCATTAACTTTGTTTTGTAATAGCCAGCTTTTTTTGTCTCATTTCTCATGTAATGGGGAGGGGAAACAGTATCATGCATATGTGAGCTTCACTTGGTGTCCTTTTACTTTGAATGTCATATTTTATTTGTTCTACAAATTTGCTAATTTTGTTCCACTAGTACCTTTGTAAAATTATTTTTATGAAAAATTACTCCTTCCGTCCTATAATATAAGAGTGGTTTTATACTAGATTAGTGTAAAAAGGGCTCTTATATTATGAGACAAATGAAGTATTTGCTAATTTTGTTTCACTAGTGTCGAGCAGGTGATGAAATTATGATGTACTCTCTTTGTAAATAAATATAAAACGATTTAGATCTCTAAAGTAATGATCTTAAACGTCTTATATTTGTTTACAGAGAAAGTACATGTTTTCTTTTATAGAGCAAGTAAAACGTCAATCTAGGAGACCAAGGTCTAGGAGAGCCATTTTGTTGATCAATTTATTTTGAAGCAACCATATATTTCATTAGACAATTTGTTCACGATTACACATATGGTCACCATAAGAAACAAATATGTTTGTTAAGCAACTTTGCACAAAGAATTCCATAAGAAGTACACCTTTGTAGGAACTTGTGTCCCGCTGAAACGTAGTCCACAAACGTCCTCCGCCTCCACCATGGCAACGTCGGAAAAAGAGGAGACCAACCCTCTTCTCGAGATCTGGGAGAGCACCATCACATACAAAGATACTTTTCGAGCTGATGAATCGGACCGCCACAAGCGACGAGACCGAGACTTTGTGACACGTCGGCCAAGGATCTTCCCCGTGGTCACCAGATCTTGACATTGTCAACTTCATCCGATGTAGTCAAAGAAGAGGAACACTACCGTATGTCGCCATCCATGTATACAACTGCAAGACAACAAACACAACTACAATAGCCCACACGACCGCTACGCGAGAGTGTCAACGACCGACCACCATACACGAACCTCGCCAGATCCAGAGATCCACCAATTGAAGCGACACCGAGATGGAGAAAAGGCAGAGGCAAATTATTCCGACGTCGCGCCGTCTCCTCCATGGAAGTAACGCCTCAAGGAAACACTTGGCAAACCTTAACTACAAAGCGGAGCCGAAGCACCAGGGTCCCCACCCTCACGTCGCCGGAACATCGGTCGGAGGAGGCTGGGACCAGTGGGCAACTGTTCGGTCGGTGAGTTCGGTGCAGATGCGTGTGCCCATATCCCTTTTTCTTGTTGTGGCAGTAGTTGGTTGGGCTGGCGGCCGGTTGGACAGCAACCCGTTGATCATGTCGTTGAAAAGGTTAGCATCTGTTTGCTACTCCCTTTGTTTCTTAATATAAGTCTTTTTAGATATTCCACTACGTATTACATATGAAGCAAAATGAGTGAATCTATAATCTAAAATATGTTTATATACATTCGTATGTAGTCCTTAGTAGAATCTTTAAAAAATACTTATATTTAGAAATGGGGGAGTAGAAATTATTTTTCTACAGCCGAAACGAATTAGGTTGAATTCACCTAGAATAAGCCAAGATCGTCTGGAGGAACAATTGATTTATTTAGATAAAACAGTGTTGTTTTACTTATATTAATTAGAATAATAAAAGAAAGGAGGAAGAATATTTTTTTACAAAAGTTTACATAGTTGGCTTGAGATAAGACGGAAAAAGGAAGAAGAACAATAAAAGAAAGAAAATTTACAAAATTTTAGCTAGCCATGTGTTGAAGAAATCTCAACTCGAGCTATTGACCCGAGTTTATTACTCTTTTTAAGGATGTTGGAGTACCAACGTCGGAGGGCACAAATGCTCCCAAAATGTTGCAGTACCTGCGTCGGAGTGCGTTGATGCCCCAAGGATGTTGGAGCGCCAGCGTCGGAGGGCGCGGATGCCCAAGGACGGCCAAATGGAAATCGAGTTGCCTCAAGATGGCGTCTCATCCTCACTGATGAGAAAAAAAATCCGAAGTATCACATGGAAAGGTGTCTTGATGCATATGATCAGACTGCCTTGCAGGCCATCGGGTTTTTACAGGGATATTTTTGGCTTTGTGCTGAGGGATTATAACTACGATTTTCATGTTGATGTATAAGAAGTCGACCAGTTCTGTAGTCGCGGTTGTGTTTGTCGTGCATTATGTAGCATGCTTGGAGAGAGCGGTTGATTCCCTATGGCTTTGATCTGGGCACCAAGGCATTGAGCAACGCCTTGTGCTTCCTCTAAGCTAGGAGGTGTTAGGACCCAGGTGAAACCCCCTCCCTCCTCCCACGTCGCTCCCGCGGCCTCAGTCCATCCTCCTCCCCTCCTCTCCTCCTTGCCGCCGCCGGGGCACGCTGACGGGCAAAGCCCGTCGGCATCAGCGGCGGCGGGGCCCTTCCTCCTTTCGCTTGATGGCAGCTGGCGCGGGCCGGTGGCAGCGGGCGTTGCGTCGCGCTAGCGAGGGGCGTGGCGGCACGCGCTGGCGGTGGGGTCGCGGGCGCGTGACAGTGGCATAGTGGGCTTGGCGAGCGTGTGCGCGTCCATGGCAGGGGCGGCGTCGACTTGGTATGGTTCGGCCAGATCTCCGGCTCGGTGGCCATGGATGGCGCGGGGCGCCTCGCCCGGGAGGCGCGGTGAAAGCATAGTGTGCTCCCTTGGTGATTTTGATAATTCATGATAGCGTACAGTGTTTCTTGTACTAATACTTTCATCTAGTGTATTTCAGATAAAGTCCATATAAAGAGATGGGTTGGCTAAAAGGAGTATGGAGAGTATCCCATGAGGAAGGAGAAGGAAATAGATTGGCAAAGCTTCAAGAAAGAGGACTCTACATTTTACCTTTTGTGAGAAATCACATTGAGTCCATAAGAAAGCCAATACTATCAAAAGGGGGTAAGGTACTGTTGGTGAACAAAATTCTTATACGTGCATAAGTGATAGTCACCACTTACACCCACAAGATCTTTCACAAAAGTCCGTCCAAAGCCAAATATCCAAAATCGGTGCAATCAACACTTTCCACTCGGTGCCACCCATTCTCAGCCTCAGACGGACTCAGCCAAACCCTAGCCTTTTGGCGCAACCGATTCTGCTTCGGTGCCACCGAGTTTGGGTTGCCAACTTCCTGTTGCGCAAATTCACAAAATCGGTCCCACCAAATTTGTTGAATCGGCGTCACCGAGTTTGGCAATCTGACCATTGGTCACCTTATCAGTGCAACCGAGTTTTATGTATCGGTCTCACTGAGATTCAAAAGTTGCTACCTTTGAGGCAACTCGGTACCACCGAAATTAACACATCGGTGTCACCGAGTCTGACTTATTAGGTGTAACGGTTGGATTTTTGTAGATGCCTATATATACCCCTCCACCACCACTTACTCGCAAAAGAAGCACTCGGAATAGTTCCCCACTCGTACTTACTGATTTTGTGAGAGAGAGACACCTACTTATGTGTTGAGATCATGCCATTCCATTCATACCATATGAATCTTGATCTCTAGCCTCCCCAAGTTGTTTTCCACCCAATCAATATCTTCCACCATAGCCAAATCTGTGAGAGAGTAATTGTGTATTGAGGAGTCTATCATCTTGAAGCACAAGAGAAAGGAGTTCATCGACATTATCGAGCCTATTACCTTTTCGAGGGTGGTGCCTCTTAGATTAGTTAGGTGTCGCTTGGGAGCCTCCTACTTCGTGTTGTGGAGTGAACCAAGAAGTTTGTAAGGGCAAGGAGATCGTCTACTTCGTGAAGATCTACCCATAGTGAGGCTAGTCCTTCATGGACGGAAGCCGTTATGGAATAGTCAAGGTTGCTACTTCGTGGACCCTTATGGGTGGAGCCCTCCGTGGACTCTCGCGACCGTTATCCTCCATGGGTTGAAGACTCCATAAACATGGACGTATGATAGCACCACCTATCGGAACCACAGGAAAAATCTCCGTGTCCTTCATGCGTTTGATCTCCCTATCTTTACTATTTTCTTCCATGTGCAATGTCTTTACTTTCCGTTGCTATACTTGATGACTTGCATGTGCAGGGTGTACTAGACTTGCTATATATGCTAAAATCTACCAACACTTAACTTTGCCCTTGTGTAGATTTTAAATTCCTGCTAGTAGTCTATCCCCTCCTCTAGACATACTCTTCTAGTGATCCCGCACGCGGCTGCTGCGGCTCACGCGGTTGCCGTTGGCCCGTGGGCATGGCCCGGCGTGGCACCTCTTGTGTCCGTCTCCGGGGCAGATCCTATCCATCCATGCGTCCTCATCGCCAGGCGGGTGTCAGGTGTGCTCCTCACGAATCTGACCTGGAGGTCGTGGTGGAGCATTGCAGGGGCAACGTGAGGAGGCTGGCTGGAGGGATAGGTGGTCTTCACACCAGTCACCGATGCGTGGTGCGCCGGTCGAGGTCTCGCACCGCTCCGCCCCTTCCTCTTTCCCCTGGCTTGGTTGCCTCCGGCTCCATCTATCGAGGCGTGTTAGTGTTGGTGGCTCCGATGCTACTAGGGGTCTGCTGGTGGTCTGATGCGCTCCTTTGGGCGGCTGATGGCGGTGTCGAGTGGCAGGGCGACGGCTCTGCGGTGGGAGCTGCGGTGTTCATGGGCGGAGCTTGCAGCTCGGGTGCGGACTGGTGGCCCCGGTCGCGTGGGCGACAGAGTGGCTAAGGCTTGGCGATCCGTGGCGGTGGTACGGCAGGTCTCTCGACCGGGCGCATCCAGATCGGAGGTGGATTGGTATGTCGGGGTGAAATCCTTGTCTGACCGTGGTCAAACCGACGGTGGTGGCATCTGCGGGTGTCATCCCCATCTTGTAGGCTCCGTCGCGGTCTCTCCTGATCCTCCATGTTGCTCCAGATGAAAACCTTGGTCCTTTGGATCGGGTGGTGGCGGCATTATGGTGTCATGCCCTTCCTGAAGGCACTACCTTGGGGCTCATGGTTCGTCGATGGTCACCTGCGTTCTTCACGGTGGCTTGTTCTCGGTGGAGGGCTCTGTCATCTTCGTAGTGATGCTTACTGACATCTGTTGTTCGCTTCGAGTTGGCTTTGCTGATTTTCGGCATCTTTGTATCTTGCCTTGGGTGTGTGCGTTTGGGTGCATGTTGTATGGTTCGAATGTATGAGGTCCGTTGCTTTACATATAAGACGGGGCGAAAGCCTTTTTTGATAATAGCGGTTAAAGATCTTGGAAGAAGTTGGAGAGGGTCAAATTCTTAGAGAATCGGCCTTGGCCCTAAGAGTAAAGAGAAGAGTTGGTGACCCAAAAAGAAACAATGCTAGGCACATGTACCTAGATGAACATATAATTTAGAGTCTACAACTAATAACTAAATGCATGAAGCTTATCAGTAAGAAGCTTAGAATCTATGCATTAAGGAGTTTAGTTGTTAAACCATTTCATGCTAAGTACATATGCATTGGGAGAGGTCTTAATATATTAGACACGCATAAGTTGAGAAGCTTATATAAACACACATGGAACTCTTCTCAAGAACAAAACTCCCAAGCAACTAGGGTTTTTCTTCCTCTCGTCGGTGTTGTCGTTGGTCTACCCCGCCTTCAATGTTTGTGCCGTGGAGGTCCTCTAATTCCTCGCCGATAGGAGGGACATAACTCCCACTCGTGTTTGGTTTAACGTCTCGGTAAGGGATGTGTGGCGACATTGATGTCCCCTAATAGGAGTAATGTCTCCAACGTCTGATCCATGTCTCGATGGTGTTTCTAGCATCGTAATTTTCTCGTTGCATAAGACCACCCAATCTTACGCCCCGTGAGCGCCCTTGCTGTTTCTTTCTCCTTTGCTCTCCTCTAACCCTAGCATTTCCATCTCCAGAACCATATGTAAGGTGATAATTATCCATCGCAACTTATTTCTCGGTGTCCTCTTCTACTCTCTATCTCAGTCTCTGATCTCCGAGTAAAACAACTCTACTTCTTTTAACACAGTGATTCAAACCGCTTCGCCAGCAGACATACGCCTACCTGTTCGACGGAATGCCGCACTAAAACCCTCTTCTCTTCACCTTCCTCCTGTATCCGCGCAGCTTCCCTCACGCCCGTCGTCTCCTCTGGTAAGCAGGCGCGAGCATCCCATACCTGGCTCTCCCCCTCCGCACGGATTAACCATTGATGTCGTCCGTCTCTGTTCTTGTTGCTTTTGGGGATCAGGAGGATGGGGTTCGAGAGGAGGGATGCCTGCTTCTTCAAGCAGATGGGCAAGGGCATGCTCTGCACCTACGCTCTTTTCGGCGCCGCATGGCTCTGGAATGACACGTCGCCGCTTGGTTGGTGGACGCTCAAGCCACGCCCCAAGGTAGGTACTATGGCTGGGGACCCTCGGTTGAGGCAGAAATGAATTGGTGCCACCTTTTGCTTTTACTACAAGATTACATCGAGTACAATATGTGTATGGGATGCACTGGATTATATATCTTATGTGACACCAAAATTATCTCTTGGAGAAATATGTCTATATATAACGATCGCTTAAGGTGAATACCTCTTCTACCAGACCGTGATAAATAGCCTTTGGCGTTCTATTTGCTAATGTTCACACTTCCACCGATTCATGCTCTTTCTCGGTTTATAGTTTTCTCAAAACTATCTTTAATATTTTGCAGGAAGAAAAAGAAATGGCACATCTTTATGAGCACAGGAAGTTTCCCTATCCTGGTGATGAAGAGGCAATTGACGAGTTCATAAAAAGTGGGGGTGCTCTATGTACCACGATCGGACCCAAAGGTTTTGCGGATACAAATGTGGAATCTGATAGCATGCAGAAGCAACTGCGGTGGAAAAAGTTTGACCAGGAGGCACAAAAGCTCTGGTTCCGAATGAGGAATGAGGTTGCACATGAACTCCAAGAGAAGGGATTTGATGTTGAATGAAGTTTTATTCTTCTGAAGGGGAAAATGATGTCATGCTAGAGTTATCTTTGGACCATCTCAGCTCTGCTAATTGACACATCAGCTAGTAACTTGGAATAAATGCAAATATTAAACATGGAGCTTATGCTAGGTTTATCCTCTTTTTTCCCGCTACCTGCCTGGGGCGATATCTTATTCCACGGCAAATGTCTTTGCAGAGCACCTACATTGTGTCGTGTCCATGCCAATATTAATCTTGTTGGCCCGTTGCAATTCTGTTTTTATGGATTTCTGATATTGTAAGACATGTTATCAACCACTCGTTGAGCCCTCATTTTACCGGTGTTCTCAAACTTAACTTTATTTGATGTTTTGGTGGTGTCATGTCAAACATTTAAGTTTATCATTCGCCAGTATAGAAATAATGGTGGCGCTCTTGTAATCAGGTAGAAATGTTGTGGTGTGGAACAGTGGAAGTCACAAGGAGTTCTCCGAAGTTCTTGCAGTAACTTGCATGTTTTCTCTATTTGAAATCTACAGTACCTACATGTGAAATCATTTTCAAATATGTCAGGTAGCCAGCAGGTTAATAAAATGTGCTAGGTGTAAATTCCTGCTTTTTCCTCAGTCTACCTCTCATTTTTCTCTCAATTGTTGGTAGCAAGTATAAAATCTTTTCCTAAAAGAAGTTGACACATGTGATGTACCTGTCACTTGAGGTGGTTACATTGGCTACAATGTACACAGATAAAAGAGACCCATTGTTGTGAACAAGTATCAAATAATCAGTAGCATTTTGGTGTTAATTAATCACTATCAGTGAGTAAGTAACATGTACATTCAAAACAATAATAAAAATATATTCAGATACATTTGTTAGCTACACATTATGTACCGTGTTATACTCTGCTATAATGGATATCTTCTATCTGCCAATGTGCAGTCACACTATCACAGGAATATATTTGCGTCTAGTCTTCAGGGCTCAAAAGTTGGGACTTGAGCAGAAACGCCATGAGTTGCCTGGTACACAGCACGCTGAGCTATGCTCCTGTAAGGGTCTTCCTCCCTCTTCCTCTGTAAGTATGCCATTGCGTTCTCGACTTCTGATTTGATATGTAAATACACTTCATTTGCGCTCTCCCTGTCCGTCAGAACATTGTTCATCCCTTCCATTTTGATTGGTTTGCCAAAAAGGTAGTAGAATCGGCCGGGTACTTTGGGAACAATAGCAGGTATGTGCATGTCCTGATTCCCTTCCTCTCCTTTGACGCTATCTCTGAAATGACAAATATTCACAGCAGAATGAAAAAGGGTCCAAGTAAGCAATCGCACAAAAGGTGCTATCAGAACACTTGATTCATTTGTTTGGAAATTAATCTCACCTCACTCTCCGGCTGTCTTTGTTGATTGACTCGATCCACTCCCGAAGGTACGGAATGTTCTTTTGATCATTGTAATCCAGAACCAACTGCAGAAAGAACACACAAATACACTTGGTATGGCTTTCCCCAAAATGTGCTACTCAACCTTGGTCACAAATGTGTTATCACCACACATGGGTAATAAGGCTTTCCATTATCGAAAAAATATTCATTTGGTCAAGATTTCAAATGATATGGCATCTGAATGCAAATTTCGTCTTGCAATGATATTTTTAGAAATAGTAGAGATTTCACAGTGTTGATTTTTCCTCTGGAAACAAAACAAGGATTAGGAAAGCTACCTCTAAAATATCATCTTCTCCGACAAACCCAAATGGTACGACTGTAACACCAAATCTTGCCGCCATCCTTACAAATTCTGGCTGGTCTGGCCAAAACAGCTTGTATTCTTCACCCTGCTAAATACAGCCCAATTATCACATTAAAAAAAGGCAAAAATCTAACTCTCAGATACCATTCTTTTGCCTGTGTTTTAAGTTGTGTTAGACACTAGACTTGATCATACTATTTTTGTACATGTGAGCACACTCCTAATAACAAAAGCTGATCTGCTAAATTAGGTGTTTGCAAAAATAGTTCCATGTGGTGAAACTAAGAACATGTTTGGAAGAGTAGTATTCTGTGGTAAACTGTAGGAATTTAGTGCAAATTTGCCTTAAATACCAGTTCTTTACCAAGAAATATCATTCTCCTAAACTGCCCACAATGTTTTCTCATAACCTGCCCCTAATGGTTATGTCAAGGCTTCATAGAGATATGGTGACATTAAGCACACCTTCCTATGTAGAGCTTCTCGAACACCACCAGGATAGAGGAGAACATATTGATTTCTCTCAAACAGCCTGTACATATTGATTGGAGTGACCGGTAACCCGCCATACATAGAGACTGTATCAAATCGAGACGACTCTTGGCGCGAAGTCTCATAATTTGATCCAAACAACACTGGATGAGCCATGCCACGAACAACCGTGTTCTTCTCCCTCAAAAACTCTTCATACAATGGGCTTAACTCGATCCCCATCAGTGCATGGTAACCCACAAACAAGACCGGACCTTGGTCAGGAACACCAGCGAGGCCACGGACAATTTTTCCATTTGTCAGAGTAGACATCATGACTGGGCTCAGTGCAAGGTGAAACAATCTGCAAAAGGTTATAAGTTTTTCATTACTAGATCTATGCAAGTAGGGAAGCACTCTCAGAAGTGGAATACGTACTTGTTGTCTTCATCAAATGTTTTCTTGAACTCACTTAGTGTAGGGGGAAGGTAGTCGGTCACAAAGTCCCGTTGCCTGCCACGGCGGTACATGTTTGCACCTTTTATAACAGATAACAGATTCACACCATCCTCCTGTGAAAGGAAAACATGAATTTTAAAATTGTACACCAAAATATACAGTTCTTGTCATGAATATTATAAAATAAATGAAAATATCGGACTGTCCCCGAAACGTTTTGATGAATTACGAGTGTACCAAGAGTAGTGTATGGCCATTGTCCTTGAAGTATCGAACTCTGCAGTTTTTCAGTGCCTTGAAGAGTCGATCCGCCTCTTCTCCACTCGGAAGAAGATTGTCTTTGCCACTAAATAAATTAATATGGAGAGTATCAGATCAAACAGTTAGAATAGAAAGTCAATCAAGACTAGAGAATGACAGAATTTAGGCAGCACCGTTATAGAGTACCTGGCAAGAAACAGAACTTCAGCTTGTACAGCATGAAGACGAGAGTTGGCATAGGCTGCTCCTGACTTAAGAAGCTTGAGCTTCCACAAAAGAGCATCCCTTGGTATGATATCTGCCAATTGCTGATAAATGAAAGGGATGAAATCTAAAACAATAGGAAGAAAATATTTCTCTGCGATTAAATAGCTCTATAAGAGGATATAACTGATTCATCCGAGGACAAGAGCACCAAAAGGACTTCTGAAAATAGTGGCACAATGAAATGAATACTTATCCTTTCTAACAAATGCAATTGTTCCCTAGAAAGTAGCAACTGCAGCCTATATGTTTTTTTACTAGACGTGCAAAAAACATTTTCTATAGTAGAGATCTCCTGAAAAAGGTCTATGAAGCAAATCTGTTTAAATAACATTGGCGGATAGAGTTACAGTAGAGCAAGTAACGTTTAGGAAGTTTATAAGCATATGTTTGAATAGGAGGTCACATAAAAATGAATGTTCTCAATGCTAACTATAGGCAGAGAGAGAAACTTAAAAAGAGGAGTTATGGAAACATACTGAAAGCAAAGGCAGCAAAGAAGTGAGACTTTCTGACAGCTTTTGAAGAGTTTCTGGAGGAGAAAGGTTGTTCTCAATGCTAACCATAGCCATCTTCAGAGGGTCAGCTGCTCATAAACATCCTTGGCTCATCAAAAATAAGTGGAACAAGATTTACATTTTTAAAGGTACATACAGTGAGGTAAAATTCTGCCTGGATATGCTTTTATTATCAAGCAATAGCTCAAAGTCAAGATCATGTCTTCCAAGTTATTTAGTTCATGTGAAATTAACAAGATAAATTTGTGACAGACATGTCAGATCAGACAGTGGAAAAAAGAGGCACAGAACAACTGGAATAAAGTACAGGGTAGGTAATTAACAAGTTAAGAAGTATACCCATAACAAAACTAAGAAGATACGGAACTGTAACATGAAGGTCGCTTGGCATTGCTTCCAAAAGAGGCAATATTGGCTGCAATGGAGTCTTTGCAAATGATGTTGCTGCAGAAAAAATGTAAGGTTAATTTATAATTCGAAAAAAGAACTATCTCATCACAAGCTAAAGTAGAACGTTTTCACTTGCCTGGGTTTACCAGTAGGAGGACCAAATCAATGTGTGGATTACGAGCTGCCGCTGCAAGCGCCAGGCATCCACCAAAGGAATCTCCAACAAGATATATTGGTCTGTTTGGTGATAAATCATGCTCATATTGGATAGATTGTTCAACAATTTGTAGTAGCCCTGTAAGCATTTAT
The DNA here is from genome assembly GCA_022496015.1 of Hordeum marinum. Taxonomy (NCBI): domain Eukaryota; kingdom Viridiplantae; phylum Streptophyta; class Magnoliopsida; order Poales; family Poaceae; genus Hordeum; species Hordeum marinum. The sequence continues at coordinate 208,442,305 of CM039672.1, read as the reverse complement.
TATATTTATTGCTGTTAGACGAATATATAGAAGCTTTTGGGGTACTTATCTCAGATTTTCCTTCATAGTTCGAAATGGTAATTTTATTTTATAGTCATACTTCTGCGGTGAGGGCTCCACAGGGGCAACAGGGTGCGACAGATGGAAGACCTCGCTAAAGAGGGCGCCAAACCTCGCTAAAGAGGATGCCAAACCTTGCTAAAGGGAGTACGGCATCTTTTCTTTTATTGTGGTTTGGCACATATTGCTTGGCGCGCTGTGTACTTAGCGTCTTAGCCTTTAATACCACAAAACTTTGTACTAGTATTTATCATACTTTTGGGTCTTGATTGCGGGGGTTGATGAATCTCTACGACCATTGATCTTGGTAGGGTAAAGTTCAATCTTGTATGGCTGTGTCATGGGCGTTGTTACAGAAGGTGCAACACAAGGAGCCGATGGAGGTTGGCACGAAGCAGCTCGAATGGGTTACCACTGATAGGCGCTGGTTTGTATGGAGTGTCACTGATAGGCTCCTTAGTCTTTAGAGTTGTCTCCGTTGACATGTTTCTACCAACTGTGGTTGGGATGTATCAATGTTTTGGTCTTTCCCTTTTCCCGGCTAGGTAATTGTTTGGTGAATTCATGTAAAAAATATGTTTGCTGAATTTTTGTAGTAAATGATGTAATGATTAGCTTGTATCCATGGATGATGTAGACGTGGGTAATAAAAGTTTCCATTGTCGGAAGAAAAACTTGTGCATATTTCTGAAATTAGACTTGGACGAAACTGGAGTCCTAATGAGATACACATATCTCTAGAATCTCGGCATATTTCTATATTCCGGACTTTGTTGAGAGTTGGTATGCTAACTCTCTTCTGCTTAATTAATGGATGAGGCAAATCTTTTGCCTCCGTTTCGGAAAAAAAGAAAACATTTGCAGAGAAAAGTTGGTATGTAGATGATTATCCAACTAAAGAATAGTGATAGTGAAGCCTAGGTATGGCAAATCATACCTTCAAATGGTGTACGATCATTTACTGGTATATGCAAACAACGAACTTCAAAGGCTCTGCGAACGAGAAACGTGAGGTTTTATTAGACTTGAAAGTAGAAAACGAGAAACAAAAGGAGGCAGTCTACTTTTTGTCACATTGGGCAGTTTTAGACTAGATAAGGAACATGTAAAGGAATCGTAGGTCACATTCAGTAGGCTTATTCCCTCTCCAGTTTATTGAACTCATCTTGCAAATAACATCAACCAAAGAAGATCTACTTACGTATTGCACAACATGTTAATGCTATATGCATGGCCCCTCTCATTTTTTCATCCATTGGTTGATTCTAAATTTAGAACAAAAATCTGGCAGAATTTAAGGTGGACATAGCTATATTTGAGCCTTACAAATTGAAAAATTCTAAGTTTTTAGATAGGAGAGGCCACGTCGAACCTAGGACCACTTGCCCCAAAAGGTATCGACGCGGGCTCTCTGCATTGCACCGTGGGGTAAGGCTTGCCTCGTACGATTCTTCAGGGATGCTCACATCAACCCGCATACAGGTCTTCTAAAAGCCTACTTTATGTACATTGCATTTGATGTCAACATATATTTGACTTCAATATTGTTACTATTATATCTAGGCTTGGTGTGTGTTTGCGTCCCTACTGTTTCGGCCTTGAATTGATTAATTTGATAGATAATGACTTCATGGAGACTAGCACACTAGTAGTAACGCTGAAAGTGCTTGGCCCGCAATAGTATTTCGCTAAAGGTGACAGCAGAGATAACAATGAAACTGTTATACTGTATATAGAAAGCTAGAAAACAACAGCACACTCACTTGCCCAAAGACTTGTGGTGCAAAATGAGTCCCATCCCAACACCGTCGGTTCCTGCAGTCCATTCAATTCGAGGCACACTCTTTTAGAACAGAAGCAAACTCCCCATTTAGCTTCAGGTAACCGCAAACATGGAGGTGATCTCGCGCTGATGAGCTGCCTCCATCATGCAGTGACCAACCTGAATCGAGAAGTTGTTAATTGCGAGAGATTGGACGACCGACCTGGCAAGAAGAGCAGCAGCGGCGCGTCCTCCACCGCCGGCTGGCCTGACTCCACGGGGGAGAACCACCGCGGCGGGCCTCCGTCGTCCTTGCACAGGGCCCTGGCGGCCGCGAAGTAGTCCTTGACGGTCACGCCCCCGAACCCATCGTCGTAGAGCGGCTCCAGCCCTGTGCCCTCCTCCTTCGCCGGTTCTTCCTTCTTCCCGCTCCGGTTTCTCAGCGCCACCTCCCCGTTCACGGCGACGGAGCTGGTGGCCCGGAGGCCGCCGCCGAGCCGGGAATGGTGTCGGACCAGGCGGGCGGCCGGCTTCACGCCGTAGACGGCCGGGAAGGAGCGGAGGGCGGGAATGGACATTGCTGGAGACGGAAGTGGCGCGGATGGATGCCTCTGGTTGGAAAGGAGAAACGGAGGGGTTACTTGAAGAAGAGAAGAAGGGGCGGGGTCTGTGGAGGGGATGGGGCGGCGAGTGATTGGGGTGGCAGCCGGGCACGTAGGAGAGATCAAGAGCGAGCCCCTCTCCGGGGAAACAGACAAAGGGGGACAAGCTCAGTGCTGACCGCACCAGCTTTCTTTTTCCTTTTCTATTTAAAGCCCATGTAGAAGCTTGTACAACGCTACAGGTTAGACGGGTGCTTCAGCAAATCAACTCAAAGAACTCAAAGTGGTGCTTGCAGACTAAAGCTACTTCCTACAGAAAAGCCAACCTCCTCGACCTGAAAAACAGAAAAGGAATGGCAAAAGTAATAGAGAGAGAGTTCCTGATTCTCCTTTTTTAATCTTGAAAATAAAGGTGTAAAAAGTTGAAGAAAAAGACGAAGATGAAACCTATAGCTTGGGACCAGTGGGTTGGACAGGTGCTAGATGAAGCTAGTGCCTCACCGTCTCATGCACTCATGATGGGCATGGGGCAGCATCAGGTGATGCCTCCATAACTCATGTCCTTAGGACCCATAAAAATACAAACAGACGTGTCTGGATCCTTGAAAAAAATAGACGTGTTTAGACGCATTTTTTTAAGTAAAACTTGCTCGTTTATTCATTGTTCATAGCCCCCTCCCGGTAATCTTCAAGCTAACACACTTCAAAGCCACATGGAACCAAGTTTTAAGTCGTGGAACCAAGTTTTAAATAACGACTTATAACAACCATCTCTAGCTAGGATATGCCTGACTTTATTCACGGAACGACGCACACATACAACTCTAGAGTCTTGAAACTAAGAGAGCAGTTCCTTGATCCTTTGGACAAGTTATGTGTTGGCCGATAAGTCTCTCTGTCGACTGATGATCTTTCTCTCACTCGTCCGTGAGTCCATCTCCAGCACCACCTTGTGGGCGTTTACTTCCTACGCAAGTAGAATATCTCGACGGCATGAAAATAGCTCCGCAAGTTCAGGATCTGCAGTTGTTGGGAAAAAATGGCACGTCCCTGCCAAGAACATGCCATGGTTGTCCCCGAGGACAGCTCCACCTCCTCCCGATCCACCATGCTTTGCTAATGCCCCGTCTGTGTTGACCTTCGTCCATACTTCCTCAGGTTTCCTCCAAGTTTCCATGACTCGATGGTGGGTTACTTGGTGTCTCTCTAATCGATCTCCACTCCTCACCGAGGCGAAGCACCCTTTCATGATCGAACCCGGATCTTCAATCAGGCTGCTCTCCCCTGCACTATTACTAGCAAGCCACAACTCATACCACACCCTCATTACCGTCTATTTCTCCTCATCTGTCGCACGTTCAAACCAGTCAAGCACCCATAATCCCATGTCGTCCATATTATCCATGTGTTTAGGCAGTTGTGGAAGGGGAGCCCCAACAGCTTGACTGAGCAGTTCCAAACTGCACCGAATGAGGACAACGCCACTTTATAGACAATGGTCTCCTCCCTCCCACATGCAATACATAAGACTCCAGGCTTCACGCGTCGCCATAGCAGTTCAGACCCCACTACTAAATCATTTTTTAGCATACGCCATCCATGGATTTTGACCTTATTTGGGACATCCGTCACCCAGAGCTCCATCAAGCTCGTATGTTCAGCAACCGAGTTCGACGAGGAGGCCAATGCCTTCCTCGACGCCTTGTGAGACATTCCTAAGTGATACGCTCGGACAGTAAATATACCATTTTTGGTGAAGGCTCCAAACCCTATAATCCTATTTGCCCGGCACTCCCACTAAAATATGTCTGATATCTTGAGCATCGTCGTGAGTAAATACTTCATGTAGTTTGTCCTCGCCTAGGTCGTCCCTTGCTCAACTAGTAAATAAGCAACTTTCACAGTGTTTGGTACATAGCGGGCAGCCAATAGTACCCTGATGCCTACCCTTGGTATCCAATGATCATGCATCACATTAATTTTTGACCCATCACCAATGCGCCATATTAGTCCATGAGCTAGAAGATCCCTCCCATTCATCAAACTCCTCCATGTATATGAGCAACCTTGTGGACATGAAGCATCCATGATATCCATGTCCTGGAAATACCGTGCCTTTAGCACCTGCGCACATAATGACATCAGGGTCATTAGGATCCTCCACACCTATTAGGCTAGGAGGGCCTGGTTAAAAATCTCAAAATATTAGAAGACCATCCCGCCTGCTTGCTTCCTCGTACACATTTTATCACAATACACTGAATGAACTTCCCACTCGCCATCAACCACCCCCGCGAGAATTTTAAAGAGATAGATTTTCGGTTTTCGTCTGGATGTAGTAAGACATCCAATGTGGTGTCCAGTTAGTCAACCAACCTTCCCGCGTGCCCAAAATCCTGTAAACCCGATGTAGATCAGGGAAGGTTTGTGGGAGTCCATCCGTACGTCATGTACACGTCTGAACGCCACATTTCAGCCAAAACAATCTCTGCATAAGAAATACTTTCCGCGTGAAGAGGGTTCTTTGCATTCATGTCAGCCAACTCGCTCCAAAGCGGATGTGACTCGACACAGCCAAACGAGCAGGCAACATCGCTTCAATGTTGATGTTGCGGATATGAAGGAAGATATGCCCCCGATGATCGCGAAGGTGCGCGGGCGTCTCCTCCACTACCTCGGTGACTGCGGCTCCTCGCCGCGGAGGATCATTCTAGCGGAGAAGAGGACAGCCTAGGAGTGGCATGTGTGAAGTTTGACGCCGCACCGGCCTGGGCCTCGTGGAGGCCTTGACCCATGACCGGTCGGTGACCAGCGTGGAAACATCCTCGCAGCGATTGTGCCTCCTCAACGGGGAGCTCACTAAGATTGGACAGGAACGATCGCTCTACGACAGCACCACCGCCTCCAATAGGGGCAAGGGCAGGCTCCCCGTCCAGGGTTGGCGTTGGCCGAAGCAGCCCTCCGCACGGTGCACGAGGAAGCAGAGCGGCTCCTTCACGAGCGCCAAACATCAATTGTGCAGGGCCGACGCGCCATCGCGCCCTTTCGACACTAGAAGGACCACTCAGATGACGACGACACATACAGAGAGAGAGGTGTTGCTGGCTAGGCTAGGCATGCAAGGTCACTGTCCACTACAAATTAGTATACGTTTTTAGGTTTAGTGTGGTTTATGTAAATTCTATCGAACTTATGTTCGTCTGCATGATTTTTGTCATGTTTGCATGAATTACGTCTGAATTTATTTGTATTGTGGTGTAGGGGTTTGGGGCAAGCGTTGGATGACTGGCTCTCATATCACTGTCTGCGATCGCGTCCATAGACAAACAATGGTGGAGCCAGAAAATATGTACTATTAGGGGGACAAAGTGCTACTAAAACAGGTTGGAAAGGGACAAGCTATTGAAAAAATGATTTTAGCAGCAAACAGTTACTAATTATGCCAATTTTTATAGGAAACTAGCACTAAATTCCTGATGCTATGGGGGAAGGGGCCCCTGATGGCCCCTCGTCTCCACAACTGCGTAGATGCCTCTTTGGGGACAAATAGGATGCTTGTTTAAGGACATTGTGTGACAAGATTTTTTTGCTAGAGTGTGACAAGCTTTATGCATCAAATATACAATGCGGATTAGTTTTTTGAAAATAAAAACCAAGAGCTTCATCAGCCTAACTACAAGAAGTATTATAAATATAGATTTTTTGTAGGGGGTCCTTGGGCTTTATTGCAGAGTAATAATGTTCTCAGGCATACAAATAATATATGGTACATAAGTAAGCCAAACTTGGCTCCTGATGTGTAAAGAAGGAGGCTCTTGCAAGAGTGTGGGCCACATCGTTAAGTTAATGACACTCTGATACCCTGTAAGAGGAATAGTGAGGGATTGATGACATGAGGGATCGAAAGTAATGGTCTAGAGGGGGTGAATAGACACTAACAAGGCACAATGTGCAATTTCTATGTTTTCTTGAAACTTAGGCAGATTTTAGCACAAATTAATTTGCTAGCAATACAATCTACACATACATATCCAGAGTATAGGCAATGAATAATAAACAACATGCAAATGCAAGAAAGTAAGGGAGTAGCAGAGTTTGGAGATAATCAAATGCAATGAAGACACGATGATTTTTGGGGTGGTTCCTATAGTTGGTGCTATCGCACGTCCACGGTGGTGCAGACTTCAACCCATAGAGGGTAACGGCTACGTGAGTCCGCGGAGGGCTACACCCACGAAGGATCCACGAAGAAGTAACCTTGTTTATGCCATCATGGCTTACATCCACGAAGGACTACCCTCACTTGGGGTAGATCTTCATGAAGTAGGCGATCTCCTTTCCCTTACAAACTCCTTGGTTCAACTCCACAAGATTTGGAGGCTCAAAAGTGACACCTAACCAATCTAGGAGACACCACTCTCCAAAAGTTAATAAATGTTGCTATTGCTGATGAACTCCTTGTTTCTCTCATAATAATTATATGTAGGATCATAATGAAACTTGCTATGTAACTATCACCTAGGACTTTGTCTTCATGATCCACGTGCATACATATTTTGTCATCTTTAAAGATAGCGGGATTAACATCAAAGTCATGACCTCTCCAAACCCACTTTTGGCAATATTAACACAAGACCGAACACTCTTCAAAGTAGTGAGATCATTACGACCTAAAGCCATGACCTCTCCAAACTCACTTTCAATAGTATTGCAAACATCATTATCCATAATAAATTCATCATAAGATCCAAATGATTTTTCCAGACCACAAGAAGTATCATAATTATCTCGCCAATCATGATCATCATAATAAGTAGTAGGCATAATAAAATCACCCTCAATAGTGCCTACACACATAGAGTCACCATAAAAAAGAAATAATTTCATCAAGTGTGTCATTTTCATCACTTGAATCATAAAGATGATCATGTTTATTTCTAATTATACTTTTCTTTTAGTGAGTATATCCCAATAGCCTTTTCTTTTATAACCTCCTCATTATTTGCTATTGGTTCAAATTAGGTAACACGTTTGAAAAGTTCAGAAACTATAGAATCCATATCCATCCTTACTGCTTCTTTGTGTAAATAAAGTTGTTATAACATGATAAAAATAGCATGCTGGAATATTTTTGGTATTTCCTAACAAGCAAACTAACGGTGGACAGAAAGTAACTAGGCAAGATAGATAACAATAGAGTAAAGTGGTTAGGAGCAATTAAAGTTGAAAGAATTTTCCCTACAATGGCGCGAGAAATCTGTCTTTCTCTCTCCTAAGAGTGGTTGGATTCCCAAGTGTAAGGGTGAAATAACCTAGCAATAAGTATTTCCCTCGATTGAGAACCAGTGTTTATCTAATGAGTAGGAATTTCTTCAGCAACCTCGGTACCTACACAGCAAATACAAAACACTCTTGCCCTAACGTATCAAGAAGGTTATCAAGCTTCTTGCCCTGCTAGTTACAAGGATAAATTTTATGGTATGGTAAGAATTGATAAAGAGAACAAAATAGTAAAATAAAACAACGAGAAAATTAATTGTAATGGTCTATGTAATTAAAGAAGTTAGACCCGGGGGACATTGTTTAACTACATGCATCTCTCCAAGCAAGATAAATGTGCTGTGGTGATTTTTTTTTACAGTTGGGCAACGATAATTTATATTTATCACTATGATAATTCATGACACAATCTCATATAGGCATTACGTCTGTGATATGTAGACCATTATTCAAGTGCATCTGCAACTAATACTTCATCTAAATACCTCTATCCAACATGCATCTCGAGGTATTAAGTTCATAATATATAAAGAGAGTACTGCAATAAGCAAGATGACATAATGTAGACCGTAAAACTATCATCCAATTGTAATAAACAGACCATCATTTTATCCTTAGTAGAAACAATGTAATACTTGTTCGTTCCCTTTCTGTCACTAGGATTGATCACCCCAACATTGAACCCACCACCGCACACCCTCTAAAGGGCTACCCATCAAACTTGGCGAAAGTATACAAATAGATCGGAGAGAATATACGACTATTTAATTATGCAGCAAAGAACTCATAAGAGAATCAATGTACTTCAATGACCAATCTAATCATAAAGTGTTCATATCCCGACAAAACGCAACACTGCATTACATCATATCGATCCCGATCATGTGAGGGAGCTCATGTGAACTTTGTATTGAATCAAAAGATAGATAGATACAAATATATATATATATAGAGAGAGAGAGAGAGAGAGAGAGAGATTATGCCATCTAGCTATTGCTATGGGCCCAAGGTCCTGAGGGAACAACTCACACATGGTCATAGTGGCAGCACATTTGACAAAAATGACTTCACTGATGGATTACCTCTCCGGCAAGGTGACGGAACATGCCTCTAGATTGGACCTCCTCGAAATAGGAACTTGCATATCGCAAAAAATGGTATGAAGGTTTTATGAAATTATGGGATTTGTAGGCAAAAGATGGATGAAAGGCGATGGCCAGGGGCTCCATGCGGCCTCCTCATACGTCACCGTCATATCTATAATTTTTTATTGCTTCATGCCAATATTCTACAACTTTCATATACTTTTGGCAACATTTTATATTATTTTTTGGGACTGACTTACTTACCTAGTGCCCAGTGTCGGTTCCTATTTTTTGTGCGTTTTTTGTTTCGCAGAAATTCCATATCAAACGAAGTCCAAAAGCGATAACAATTTAGGTAGATTTTTTTAGAATATATGTGACTTTTGAGAGTTTGAATCAATGCAAGACGATGCTCGAGGGCCCCACAAGCCAACAGAGCGCCGCCTTGGAGGTTCCCTGATGGCTGGTGGCCAGCCCTTAAGTTGGTTGAAGTTCTCCTTCCACCACAAGAAAGATATTTTCGTGATAAAAATCTCCTCAAAATTTCAGCCCGATCGGAGTTATGGATCTCCGGATATTTAAGAAATGGTGAAGGGGTCAGAAAACAGTCACGAGAACAGAAGAGAAATAGAGAGAGATCCAATCTCGGAGGGGCCCTTGCCCTCCGGGAGCCATGGTGGCCATGGAACAGAGGAGAAACCCTCCTCCCACCTAGGAAGGAGGTCAAGGAAGAAAAATAAGGAGGGGGGCTCTCCCCCTCTCTCCCGGTGGTGCCAGAGCGCCACCGGGGCAACCATCGTGACGGCGATCTACACCAACAACTTTGACGCCATTACCACCAACTCTCTCCCCCTCTATGTAGTGGTGTAAAACCTCTTCTCCCCAACATGGTGCTTAATACTATATATTATTATCTAATGATGTGTGTCTATCGTATGATGTTTGAGTAGATTTCTTTTGTCCTACGGGTTAGTTGTGGTATGACGTTATTGATATGAATTGTATGTTGATATGGTGCTGTCCTAAGGTGCCTTCCATGAGGCGCACTAATACGTCTCCAACGTATACATTTTTCCTAACACTTTTGCTCTTGTTTTGGACTCTAATTTGCATGATTTGAATGGAACTAACCCGGACTGACGTTGTTTTCAGCAGAACTACCATGGTGTTGTTTTTGTGTAGAAATAAAAGTTCTCAGAATGGAAAGAAATTTTTAGAGATTTATTTTGGAATAAATAAGAAATTTTGGATCCAAAAGTCACCGGAGAGGGGGCCAGGGTGCCCACCCTCTACCAGGGCGCGCTAGGCCCCCCTGGCACGGCCTGGTGGAGGGTGGATACCTCATGAGTCCCCCGTCCCTAATCCCAACGCTATAAATTCACATTTTTCTGGAAAAAAAAATCAGAGAGAAGGTTTTACCTCATTTCAGGATACGGAGTTGCCGCCACCTCCTGTTCTTCATCGGGAGGCCAGATTTGGAGTCTGTTTGGGACTCCGGAGATGGGAATCTTCGGTCTTCGTCATCATCAACCCTTCTCCATCGCCAATTCCATGATGCTCCCCACCGGGAGTGAGTAATCCCTTCTTAGGCTTGGTGGTCGGTGAGGAGTTGGATGAGATTCATCATGTAATCGAGTTAGTTTTGTTAGGGCTTGATCCCTAGTATCCACTATGTTCTAAGATTGATGTTGCTATGACTTTGCCATGCTTAATGCTTGTCAATAGGGCCCGAGTGCCATGATTTCAGATCTGAACTGTTTATGTTATCATCATTATATCTATGTTGTTGATCCGATCTTGCCTAGTCATATGCACCTATTATGTGTTATGATCCGTCAACCCCATAGTGACAATATTTGGGATAGTTCACGATGATGACCGTAGTTTGAGGAGTTCATGTATTCACTAAGTGCTAATGCTTTGTTTCTGTTCTCTATTAAAAGGAGGCCATAATATCACTTAGTTTCCTTATGGACCCTGCTGCCACGGGAGGGTAGAACAAAAGATGTCATGCAAGTTCTTTTCCATAAGCACGTATGACTATATATGAATACATGTCTAGATTACATTGACGAACTGGAGCTAGTTCCTTGTCGCCCTAGGTTATGATTGTTATATGATGAATACCATCCAACAAATACTACGATCTAGTGCCTACGAGCTTTCCACTTATTGATCTTGCTAAGTTACTAGTGTTGTTGCTATTGTCACACTTGCTACAAAATCACACTTCCTACTGTTACCGTTACTGTTACTATTACCGCTGCTATCAAACCATCATATTACTGTGTTATTGATCACTTTGCTGCATATATTTATCTCCAGGTGTGGTTGAAGTGACAACTCAACTGCTAATACTCTCAAATATTCTTTGGCTCCACTTGTGTTGAATCTATAAATTTGGGTTTAATACCCTACCCTCGAAAACTATTGCAACCCCCTATACTTGTGGCTTATCACACACACACATGAAGGATCCTACTGGATGGTTTGCAATATGTTCATGATTCGCTTAGTGGGTTGGTGAGTGACGGAAACACAAACCCGAGTAAGTTTTTTTTTACGTATGGGAGTAAGGGTACTTGATGTTCAATGATATGGTTGGGCTTTACCTTAATGATCTTTAGTAGTTATGGATGCTTGCTAGAGGTCCAATCATAAGTGCACATGATCCAAGTAGAGAAAATGTGTTAGTGTATGCCTCTCCCTCATATGACAAGTATCTATCATGTTATATTCAATTGACTATGGACAATCTTTCTCTTGCGTTACACAAAAAGATTTCTACTAAACTATTTACTTTTATTGTTGTTTTATTAAAACAACACCTATCTTTTATTTCCACATTCTTTATTATCTTGCATAACTATGTTTACACCTACAAAGTACCTTTAGTTTTATTCTCGCAAAGTAATTTCATACTTGTTCTAGGTAAAGTAAGCGTTAGCGTGCGTACAGTTGTATCGATGGTCGATAGAACTTAAGAGAGTATTAATTCTACCTTTAGCTCCTCGTTGGGTTTGACACTCTTACTTATCGAAAAAGGCTACAAACGATCCCCTACACTTGTGGATTATCAAGACCTTTTTCTGGCGCCGTTGCCGGTGAGCAATAACGTAGTGGTTCATATTCTCGTGTGTGCTTGTTTGCTTTATCACTAAGTAATTTTTATTTTTTGTTATTAGTTGTTTTATTTTCTATTATTAGTTATCTTCTATCTTTAGATATGGGTAGGAAATGCAAAACACCAAAAATATCATATGTACTTGCTGCTCCAAAAGTTGAGGAACCACTAGTGTTCCGTACTATCGAAACTTATTACTTGGATCATCTTTGATCCCTTTGCACTCGTGCTGAAACCCCAACTAGCTTAGTTGAGGGAAAATCATTAAATGAGCATGCTCATTATGTGCAACACCACTTATCTCAAAAAGGGAAACCCTTGTGGCATCAAATTAATAGTTTGTGGTTCTATGCTTGGAATTTATGTGAAATACATGACTTTACTTGTTGTTCTGAAGAAACTAAAAAACACCTTCCCTACCAATGTGTGTCTAATGATAATGAAATACTATCTTATTATGCCAAGGAAACCTATTGTCATTATGATGTTGAACAAATTGAATAATTTGTTGCTTTTAAGGGTGCTTATGTAGTTGCTACTTTGATTGAAAAGTATGATGCTACTCTTTACAAATCTGAAAATTTTGCCATAGTTAAATGTTTCTATGAAAAATATGCTTCTAATGCTTATGTTAAAAAATTTATTGAAAGAATGTCTGCTGCCTCGGAAGAGACTAAAATTTCAGAGGAATCTATGGAAGAAGAAATTGTTGAAACTATGAGCACATTAGATGAAAAAGATGAGGAGGAGAGCGAAGAACAAAAGGAGGACGAGCGGATTAGCTACATGTTCCCGACTTCTAATGCGAGTAACTCTTCAACTCATACATTGTTTAATTACCCTTTGTACATACCGAAGGATGATTGCTATGATCTCTTGGATTCGCTTGGAATATCCCTTTTTTATGAACTTGATGCTTTCTATGCATATGGCCATGATGCCAATATGAATTATGCTTATGGAGATGAACTTGATATAGTTCCTTATGTTAAGCATGAAATTTTTTCTATTGCACCCACACGCGATAGTCCTATTATTTTTTTGAATTCTCCCAACTACACTATATCGAAGAAGTTTGCAATTATTAAGGATTATATTGATGGATTGCGTCTTACTATCACACATGATAATTTTGATGAATGTAATATGCATGTGCTTGTTGCTCCTACTTGCAATTATTATGAGAGAGGAACGAAATCTTCACCTCTCTATGTTTCCAATACTATAAAATTCCAAGAAACTACTTATGCTATGTATTGGCCTTTACTTGATGTGCATGAATTGTTCTTTTATGACATGCCAATGCATAGGAAGAGAGTTAGACTTCGTTGTCACATGATATACATCACTTTGTTCTCACTACTAAATTACAAATCATTGTTAATTAAAATTGGCTTTGATATACCTTGGGATCCGGGTGGATCAATTACTTGACCACTATATTCCTAGCTTAATGGCTTTCAAGAAAGCGCTACTAGGGAGACAACCCAGAAGTTTTAGAGAGTCATTTATTTATGTTGTGTGCTTTTAAAATAATTAAAAACAAAAACTAAAGTGAGGAACTTAAAACTTTTTCAAAAAGAGAAGTTAAAGTGAGAAAGACGAGCATCGTTGAAGTGGGGGCTAGCCTTGAACTTTGTTCATGCCCATGGAAACTTTGTGAATCTTGATTACAGAAACTTTTCAACAAAAATAATTATCCCCTTGTATAAATCCATTGTATTATAAAAATAATATGCCAAGAATTACCTATAGGATGTTTAAATTGCTTGTTTGATATGTGTTGTGCAAAAACAGAAACTTTGGTTATAGTGTTTGATTTTTCATATTTTACTGGAACGTCAAAAGGTTCTGAAATTTTTACACAATACTTTTATACAAATTCTATACCACGTCCTAAGTTCTAAGCACTATTTGAGTTACAGAAGTATGGTATCCATCTGCATCTTTACAGACTGTCATGTTTTTCACAGATTGTTGTTATAGTTGCTTTGCGTGCTTATGTTTGAATTCTTATTGAGCCTCATTGGCTTGGGAGACATAGAATTGTGATATCATACAGTGGCTAATATTATATTATAATTATGCAATAATGTCATGGCAGGACATGATAAGATTTGATGATTATGTGCTAATGTTTCTAATAAAAGTTTTGTCAAGTTTTGTGTGGATGAAGTGTTCGAAGATCGAGGAGGTATTGATATGCGAAGAATAAGGAGAGGAAAGAGCTCAAGCTTGGGGATGCCCAAGACACCCCAAGTAATTATTCAAGGAGACTCAAGCGTCTAAGCTTGGGGATGCCCCAAAAAGTATCCCATCTTTCTTCTTCAATGATTATCGGCATGTCTCGGTTTTTGTTTTGTTCACATGATATGCGTAAATTGTTGGAGCGTCATGTGCCTTTTATTTTTATTTAAGCAAGGCACCATGATGGTTTGGGAAATTCCATGGTTGATTTATAGAATACTCTTTGCGCTTCACTTATATCTTTTGAGCATGGCCTTATAGAATGCTTCATGTGCTTCACTTATATCATTTGAAGTTGGATGCATGTTTCTCTACATATAGAAAACTGTTATTTGTAGAATGCTATTTTGCTTCACTTATATTTATTAGAGCATGTGCAGGTCTTTTGTAGAATGAACTAAACTCTAATGCCTCACTTATAACTATTTAGAGAGTCAACATGAATTGGTCATTTACATGGTTAGTCATAAAATCCTACATAAAACTTGTAGATCAGTGAATATGATATGTTTGATTCCCTCCAATAGTTTTGCGACATTAAGATAGTAATATGTGGGTGCACTAGTTGATGATTGTGGATTAGTAAGAATATTGATGTTAAGGTTTGTGATTCCCGAAGCATGCACGTATAGTCTCTAGTTATGCGATGAAGATTGGAGCATAATTTATCCTTGATTGAAATCCTTTGTGTTGTTGAATCGGGGGCACACATGGTTAACTCCTCCCAACCTACTCCCTAGGAGCATGCGAGTAGTACTTTGATTTGTGATAAAACTGATAAAACTTTGCAATAAGTATTTGAGTTCTTTATATGACTAATGTGAATCAATGGACATACGCAATCTAACCTATTCATATTTTGCTAGCCTCTTTGGTACCGTGCATTGCCCATTCTCACCTCGAGGATCGGCGCAACTTTCGCCGGTGCATCCAAACCCCGTGACATGATACACTCTTGCACATAAGCCTCATTATATCTTCCTCAAAATAGCCACCATACCTACCTGTCATGGCATTTCCATAGCCATTCCGAGACATATTGCCATGCAACTTTCACCGTCACTTCATATGACTTGTATTTCCTTGCTTTGCATGAACGTAACATAGCTAGCATGATATTTACATGGCTAGTCCTTTTTTGATATATTTTGCTGTGCTAGATCATTGCACATCCTGGTACACTGCCAAAGACATTCATATAGAGTCATATCATCCTATCAGTTTTTCATATCAAGTTGTAAGTAAATAAAAGTGTGATGATCATCATTGTTAGAGCATTGTCCCAATAAGGAAAGGATGATGGAGACTATGATTCCCCCACAAATCGGGATGAGACTCCGGATGAAAGATGGAAAATGGGGGAGGCCAAATGAGCCCACCATAAAAAAATGGGGGAGGCGGAAAAAAATCCCACCATGAAAAAAATGAAAATAAACAAATAAATGAGAGAAAAGAGAGAAGGGATTTTTCTACTATCCTTTACCACACCTGTGCCCCAAAGTGGCACCGTGTTCTTCATATAGAGAGTCTCTTGTTTTGTCACTTCCATATGCTAGAGGGAATTTTTTATTATAGAACTTGGCTTGTATATTCCGATGACGGGCGTCCTCAAATGCCCGAGGTCTTTGATACGTCTCAAACATATCTATTTTTCCAAACACTTTTGCTCTGGTTTTGTCCTCTAATTTGCATGATTTGAATGAAACTAACACAGACTGACGTTGTTTTTAGTAGAACTACCTTGGTGTTATTTTTGTGCAGAAATAAAAGTTCTCGGAATTGGATGAAACTTTTTGTCGATTTTTTCTAGAATATGTAAGGAATTTTGAAGCGAAGAACTACTGAAGGAGGTGGACCAGAGGGCCACCACACAACCAGCTCCCCCCTAGGCGGCGGCCAGATGTGTGATGGGCCCCTGGTGGCTCCTCCGACCCTGATTCCTACTCTATAAATTCACATCCACGGAGAAGAAAAACAGAGAGAAGGTTTCATTGCGTTTCATGAGACGAAGCCGCCGCCACCTCCTGTTCTTCTCCGGAGGGCTGATCTGGAGCCTGTTTTGGGCTCTAGAGAGGGAAAATCGTCGTCGTCATCACCAACCCTTCTCCATCAACACTGCCATGATGCTCACCACCGGGAGTGAGTAATTCCTTTGTAGGTTTTCTGGACGATGGTGGGATTGGATGGAATTGATCATGTAATCGAGTTAAGTTTGATAGGGCTTGATCCCTAGTATCCACTATGTTCTGAGATTGATGTTACTACGACTTTGCTATGCTTCATGCTTGTCACTAGGGCCCGAGTGCCATGATTTCAGATCTGAACCTATTATATTTTCATGAATATAAGAGTGATTTGGATCCTATCTTGCAAGTTATATGTACCTATTACGTGTCTTGATCCACATACCCCAAGGTGACAATAATTGGGATTCTTTCCGGTGATTGTCGTAGTTTGAGGAGTTCATGTATTCACCATGTGTTAATGCTTTGTTCCGGTTCTCTATTAAAAGGAGGCCTTAATATCCCTTCGTTTCCAATAGGAACCCACTACCATGAGAGGGTAGGACAAAAGGTGTCATGCAAGTTCTTATTGCAAGCACGTATGACTATATACGTAACACATGCCTACATTACATTGATGAATTGGAGCTAGTTCCGTGTCACCCTAGTGTGTAACTATTATATGATCAATGTCATCTAAATCATTATCCATCACCAATCCATGTGCCTACGCATTACATGTATTGAATCTTGCCAAGTTACTATTGCTATTACTACTGTCACACCTGCTACAAAATTGCTACTGTCACTACTACCATTACTTTTACTACTACTATTTGCCGTGCTACTAAACCTTTGCTGCAGAGAGATATCCTTGGTGCGGTTGAATTGACAACTCAACTATGAAGTCCAATAAATATTTTTTGGCTCCCCTTGTGTCGAATCAATAAATTAGTGTGAAATACTACCCGTGAAGACTGTCGCAATCCCCTACACTTGTGGGTTATCAAGACCTTTTTCTGGCGCCGTTGCCGGGGAGCATAGCTCTATTTATTGTGTTAACTGAAGGATATCCAATTGCTACTATGAGAAATTTGTGTTAACCGAACTAAGATCGTCCCCTCTCGCATGAGAGGAGTTAAGGAACTGTCATCTAGCTCTGCTTTAGATTCACCTACTGTTTTGGATCAACTTGCTACAGCACAACCTATTGATCGTCCTAATATGTCACATGAACTTGATGATGCTACTTAAGATATTAATGATGAAACTATTGCTACACATGTTAAAACAGAATCTGTGCCACTGAATGAATTACTTGATGCTCATATTGCTAAATCTAGAGAACTTGTGAATGTTGAAATTGAGGAAGACTTTAAATCACCTATTACTCCTCGCTCACCTAATAGATATGAATTGCCTTTTGTACCTGAAGGTTATGTTATGGATGATGAGGTAGCTAGGGACATTCTTGCTTGTGAAAATAAAGATGATGTGAAGAAACTATTATGCAGACTAAAAGAAAAATCTATGATGGAGAAAATGAAACGTGATCCTAAATTTGCTACTTCTCCTATATTTGTTACTGATAGAGATTATGAATTCTATGTAGACCCTGATTTAACTCCTATAGTAGAGTCTGATTCTTTCCATGGTTATGAAAATAAAACTATTGTCAAACACCTTATGAAACTGAGTGATATTGTTGCTTTGTTTACCAATGAAGAAAAGATTCGCTACTATTATATCCTTAAGCTTTTTTCCTTTCTCGCTAAAAGGCAAGGCCAAGGTATGGTTCTTATCACTTACTACTGGTTGCATACGTAGTCCGCAGGATATGCTTCAACACTTTTCTGCAAAATATTTTCCTGCTCATAAGAAACAAGTCGCCTTACAAGAAATATTTAACTTTGCTCAGATTAAAGAAGAGAATGTCCCTCAAGCTTGGGGGAGGCTTCTCCGGTTACTACGAGATTTGCCTGATTGTCCACTTAAGAGAATGAAATACTTGATATTTTTTATAATGGACTAACTGATGCTTATAGGGATTTGCTAGATAGTTGTGCTGGTTGTGTTTTCAGGGAAATAACTGTTGAACAAGCCGAAGAATTATTGAATAACATAATGCAAAATCTTGATGATTGGACACTCCCTGAACCACCTTCAGAACCTATTCAAAGTAAGAGATGTATTCTATTTCTCAGTCCCGAAGATATGCAAGAAGAAAAAAGATCTATGAGAGAAAAAAGGTATTAAAACTGAGGATGTCAAGAAATTGCCAACTATTGAAGAAATCCATGGACTTGATATCCCGACACAGGTAGTAAATGTACACTCTCTTTGTTCCTTTGATAAAAGTGATATACCTTGCACTAAGACTCCTGAACAATGATGGGATGAATTTGATAATTACGTTGTTAAGCAATAACACTTCAACAATTATGTTAAGAATCAATTGCAATGTAATGCTATGATGATAGATCGCTTAAGTGACTTGATGTTTAGAATTTCAAATTTTGTAAAAGGTGTAGGCAAACATTCTTCTATGGTTCACACTCAACTAGACCAAGTTGCTAAATCACAAAATGATTTGCTTGTTGAAGTGAATAATATAAATGATCATGCTATTATAGTAGTGACTAGAGGAGGTAGAATGACCCAAGAACCTCTTTATCCTGAAGGTCATCCTAAAATAATTGAACAAGATTCTCAAAAAATTAATGAAGATACGCCTAGTCCATCTAAGAAGAAGAAGAAAAAGAAACATGATAGGAACTTGCATGCTTCTGGTGAACCTGTTATAGAAAAACCTATTGAGAATAATAACGAAGTTTCTGTTTCTGATGCTAAGACTCGGTCTGGCAATGAGCATACACCTAGTGATAATGAGAAGTATAATAATGATGATTATGCTCATATAGATGCTCAACTAGACAATAACAAAGAAAATGATGATGATGCGGAAATTGACCCTGCTGAGGACCTTGATAACCCACCTTCTAAAAATAAACGTTATGATAAGAGAGACTTTGTTGCTTGGAAACATGGAAGGGAAAGAGATGTTGGGGAATGTTGCATGGGAAACAAAAAAAATCCTACGCACACGCAAGATCTATGCATGGTGATGAGCATCTACGAGAGGGAGAGTGGATCTACATACCCTTGTAGATTGCTAAGCGGGAAGCGTCAAGAAACACGGTTGATGTAGTTGAACGTCTTCACGGTCCAAATCTCTAGACATTCTGCGATCCGATCATGATCCGTCCCACGATCCAATCAGGAACCGTCCCGCGATCCAATCACGGTCCTTCCGATCTAGCCCCGAACGGACGGCACCTCTGCGTTCAGCACACGTACAACTCGATGACGATCTCCACCTCCTTGATCCAGTAAGCAGGGGTGGAGAGATAGATGAGTTCTCTGGCATCACGACGGCATGGTGGCAGTGGTTGTCGAGCTGATCCGGTAGAGATTCGCTAAGCTATACCGAACAGATCTAGAGGAGAAGCAATCTAGAGGGAGAGAGGGCAGCACGTGGCTTTTCAGGTGGTAGCTACCCTCAAAACCCTCCAATATATATAGGAGGAGAGGGGGTAGGTGGGAGGCGCCCTAGGGTTTCCCCCAGGGGCTTGGCACAAGGAGGGGAGGAGTCCACCTCCCACAAGGGAGGTGGAGTCCTAGTAGGACTCCATCCTCCTCTTGGCCTTCCCACCTCTTGTGCATAGGTCTCCTAGGGGCTGGCTTCCCAGCCCACTAGGGGCTGGTGCGCCACCTCCTAGGCCCATGTGGCCTCTGGGATGGGTGGGCCCCACTTGGTGGACCCCCGGAACCCATTCGTCACTCCTGGTACACTACCGGTAGTGCCCGAAACTTTTCCGGAACCCAAATGCCACTTTCCTATATGTCAATATTTACCTCCGGACCATTCCGGAGTGCCTCGTGAAATCTAGGATCTTTATCGGTTGAACCTCTATGTCAAGGATTCAGTTAATCACGTATGTTGCTCCCTTTGTTCTTCGGTATGTTACTTGCCCGAGATTCGATCATCGGTATCTCTATACCTAGTCCAATCTCGTTATCGGAAAGTGTAGGATAGAAAGTAGGTCTAGAGGGGGGGTGATTAGACTACTTGACCAAATAAAAATCTACTTTTTCCCAATTTTAAATGTTGGCAGATTTTAGCATTCATAGCAAGTCAAGTACACCCTACACATGCATGTCTACGAGTATAGCAGCGGAAAGAAAGACAAGCATGAGTAGTAAAGGAAGGGTAGGAAGATCAAACACAATTTGGAGACACGATGATTTTTCTCGTGGTTCCGATAGGTGCTGCTATCGTACGTCCACGTTCATGGAGTCTTCAACCCATGGAGAGTAATGGTCGCGAGAATCCACGGAGGGTTCCACAAAGAAGCAACCTTGACTATACCATGACGACTTCCATCCAGAAAGAACTAGGCTAACTATGGGTAGATCTTCACGAAGTAGGCGATCTCCTTGCCCTTACAAACTTCTTGGTTCACTCCACAACACGAAGTAGGAGGATCCCAAGCGACACCTAACCAATCTAGGAGGCACCACCCTCCAAAACGTAATAGGCTCGATAATGTCGATGAACTCCTTGCTCTTGTGCTTCAAGATGATAGACTCCTCAACACACAGTCACTCTCTCATAGATTTGTCTATGGTGGAAGAGATTGATTGGGTGGAAAGCAAGTTGGGGAGGCTAGAGATCAAGATTCATATGGTTGGAATGGAATAGCATGATCTCAACACATGAGTAGATGGCTCTCTCTCAGAAAATCAGTAGGTATGAGTGGGGAACTATTCTGAGTGCTTCTCTATCAAGTAGGTGGTGGTGGAGGGGTATATATAGGCATCTCCAAAAATCCAACTGTTACACCTAAAAAGTCCAACTCGGTGAAAACGATGTGTTAATCTCGGTGGTACCGAGTTGCCTCAAAGGTAGCAACTTTTGAATCTTGGTAAGACCGATATAGAATTCTCGGTTGTACCGAAATGGTGGGCAATGGTCAGAATGGTAGAACTCGGTTACACCAAAGCAAAAACTCAGAATTTTCGATTTTGTGCAAACAGGCATCAGAATGTTTGCCACCCCATCTCGGTTGCACCGATCCAGAATCAGTTGTTCCAAAAAGCTAGGGTTTGGCTGGGTCTGTGTGAGTATGGGAATCGGTTGCACCGAGTGGGAGTTGTTGGTTGCACCGATTTTGAATATTTGGTTTTGGACAGACTTTTGTGCAGGATCTCTATCACTTGTGCATGTATGAGCATTTTGTTCCCCAACAGTACCTTACCCCCTTTTAATAGTATTGGCTTTCCTATGACTCAAAGTGATTTCCCACAAAGTAAAATGTAGAGTCTTCTTGCTTGAAGCTTTGCCAATCCATTTCCTTGCATCTAGGGGTCTCTCCACAATCCTCTTGCCAACCCATCATTGAACCTTTCCTGAAATGTGCTTAGTGGAAACATTAGTTCAATGACATGTATGTTGTTATTAATTACCAAAACCACCAAGGGAGCAAATGTGCTTTCAATCTCCCCCTTTTTGGTAATTGATGACAACATATAGATCAAAGCTTCAACATATGATATGATCAGTGAATATAATCTTCGCTTTGAGAAGTATGTGATAAGCAAGAGCTCCCCCTAAATTTGTGCATTACTTTTAATTTGCGTTTGAATGCAAATGCACAATCGATTAGGTACATGGTGTACTTCTTCCATGTCACATACATCTTGGTGGTGTGCGAGAATAATAAGAGTGAATATCATAGCACAACACAACCAAGCAAAGTGAATGATCATCTCATAAATATCACAAGGATAGGAAAATGGTAGCAACACACATTAAGCGTATGATCAAACGCAACCAAAGTTTAACACATGCAACACAAAAGATCAATTGTTTTTGAAAAACGATAAAAAAACAAGCGCTCTCTCACTCGAAGCCTAAAGATCTATATACAACCTCTCCCCCTTTGGCAACAAGTTACCAAAAAGTTCAAAGAGATATAGCTAAACATCCTTTTGGGGCTGATATCCTTCGGTAGCTGATGAAGGAGTCAAGAGAACTGCGTCGGCGAAGACCTCTGCTGATGTCATGGATGGTGTTGGAGTAGCAACTGGAGGCACTGGAGGAGCTGAAGTGACTGTAGCTGGTGCAGACGATGAAGGTATCATCTTCGAAGCTGGCACTGTAGGTGTCCTGGCCTGTGTCCTGAACTAGGCAGTCGTCATGGCAGGTGCACTATCCTCCTCATCATCAGAAGAATCGGATTCTGAAAAGGTGTGACGGATAGGAGCTTCATCTACTTCCTTCTTGAGGTCGTTCATGGTCTTGGTCAGCCCATCCACCTTGTCGTTGAGAGTCTTGATTCTAGTCTCAAAGATCCTCTCAAGACTATTCTGATTGTCCAGAATGCCTTTGATATCCTTCTTCATGTCCATGACTGTAGATATTAATAGATCCATTTGCTTGTTCCTGGATCTGGGGACCTGAGCACTAGTGGCTCTAGCTGCATCTGCTTCTGCCTATGCAACAGCTGATCTGGGATGATCTGGATCCATCACCACAACATTATCCTCAAGTTCTGGTTAGGGGTAGGTGTGGCCTGTCAAGAGCAAATATGTGCTTCTCCATCTTGGAGTTGATGAACATCTGAATGTAGGGTGCATAGCAACATGAGTGCTTCTGATCAGTAGCAACCCTCTTCACTATCTCTACTATTAAGTCGATCACTCCGAATCTCTGATGCTGGTCAATATGAAGCAGCAAGTTGATGGAGTAGCCTCGGATCATCTTCTCGTCTCCTGACTTAGGTATCATGGTATGCCTGAGAATAGTGTTGATAGTACGGAGACCTGGCTGGAGGTAGTAGACTGATCCTAGCTTATGTGAATGCACATAATCAGCAGGGATGGGAGTGTACATGTCCTTCATATCATTGTGATTTGCCTTGGGCTCTGAGTACACACAGATGTCACCATCATGCACCTCTGGGACTCCTAAGATGGTAGCCTACTCATCAACAGTTGACTCATATCTTGCTCCTTCAGTCATCCACACAATCCTACCATGTCCATAGAAGTGGGCAGTGGAGTAGAGTTGCATGATCATCTCATCGTTCCATGCAGTAAGTTCTCTACCAACAAAGCCATCCAAGCCAATGCAATGGAAGTTGTCTTGCACGCTTGGGAAATAGTCTTTGTTCTTCTGGATGTACTTCCAATCAACATATCTCATGTCGCTCACAGCAAGTCTCTTGTCAAGCAACACAGTCTCATAAAAATCTTGTTGCTCCTTGGTATAAAACATGTAGTCCTTAGCTATTTTCCTCCTCTGAGAGTAAGGATCAATGGCTCTCCACACTCTCAGACATGCATCCTTCTTCTTCTTCATGTCTTCAGGAATCAAGTGACTAGCATCGTGCTCAGGAAGATGTGGTCTAAGCTTCATCAACGCATACATGGATTCCTCCTCAGCATCTCTAGAGGTAGATCCCTTGTTCTTATCAGAAGCTGGAATCTATCTGGATGTCCTCTTGGTCTTAGGAGTAGTGGGATTCTTAGGTGCAGCTACCTTTCTCTTGGATGGAGCTTGCTTTGGCATAGCATCAGAAAAAAGCTTCTTATGCTTCTTCTTGGGAGGAGCCTTGGCAACTGGCTCTTCCTCCTCTTCAGCCTCGCTGTTTGTAGGAGAGGGTGCCCTTCTCATGGTAGACAGCCTACCAGTGACATGAACAATGGTTTTACTCACCCTCTTCTTCTTCTCTCCTGCCTTCTTAGGCATAGATTTCCTGGGAGGCTCAATATTCATAGTAGCCCTAGCACTCTCAGGTGCTCTCATAGTCTCTGGAGGTGCATATGTCTTGCTGACCACCCTCCTGGATGAGATGGCCTCATTTGCTGACTTCTTGGTAGCCTTCTCTTGCTTCTTGGCAAGAACCTCCTCTGGCACAAAGTATGAATCCTCCTTATCTAAATTCAGTCTCTTCCTGGTCCTTGTAGTAGCCTTTGGTAACCCATAGAACTAAGGGTGCTTGGATCTGAAAATGAGCTAGGTTCGGGACTAGTGCCTAGATCAGCATCAACACTGGGATCTTTGTGATCATTCTGACTGTCCTCTGAAGCAGACATCTCTGACCCTGTGAATAGAGTATAAAAGAGTGGAATAGGATAAGTCATCACAAAATGCAGCTGGTTTTTGAAAGTTTGAACAAAAGATTCTCAAGGTTTGCATTCTGTCACATGATAATCGGTACAGTCGAAGCAAAAAAATTGGTGCTATCGAGACTGACTTTCTCTTTAATAGAAACTTGGCACTCCTTTCGGTGAGACCGAAAAGGAGGACTCGGTTTCATCGAGATAGTTCTTAGCAGCATAGAGGGCAAATCAGTGACATCGATTTTTTTTGCTTCGATTCCATCGAGTTTCATTGGGCGGACGACAAACCCTAGAAAATTGATCCTTCGCTATTCTAATGGAATTTTATTGTGGACAGATCGATCTCAAATGGTGGCCTATGAAGGGTTCGAAATCGTACCCTAGCTTGGTGATGACTTCACTACGGCGACGATGTGGGTGAAGATTTCGTCGACGACATGGAGTTACAATGGCGGAGGCGCTCGGGAAGACAACGGCGATAACCAGGGGGTCCTTTTCGGCAGCTTAGGGTTTTGGGGTGCGACGGTTTGAGGATTGAATTTCAAAGCATCGGGTCTTCAACATATATACCCTTCACTATCGGTGACACTGATTCTAAATTTTCGGTGTCACCAAGTTTCTCAACTATCAGTTGACAGGGAAACTCGGTGTAACCGAGAATATGGAATCGGTAGTACCAAGATTGAAAACCAGATCAACCCTAGGCATTCGGTGATACCAAGATTTTGAGTTGGTTCCACCGAGATGCACTTGGGAGGTTTTAATGGCCAGTCCTTTGTCGATACGGAACTCCGAGTGCTCCTCACACAGAGAGATCAAAAGGTACTTGTTCAAATTTTGTGATGCAACATGAATAGAATATGAGGTGAGAAAGCATAGATAGCTAGAGGAGTGGTCCAAGGCATTCTTGTCCATCCAATTGGCAAAACATAAATTAAGAGCCAAATAGCAACAATTGGATATCCTCGAATGAGTAAATAAATGCAGACCAACATGCTTACACAATAAGATGTCAAATGAAAACATAGAAAACATGCACAAACACAATAGCATCTAACAAGCACTTTGGCGATGACGGAGTCATCTATATATGAGTATATTGACTTAGGAGCCAAGTAAGAATACTTGATCATAGGTCATACTCATTGTTTAAGCACGAATGGGGTTACCACTTTTATATAAAGCGTTTAATGTTGTCACATACTATGAGATGCTTTGACTCAAGTCTTAGAGTAAAGATCCCCCTTGATGTGACATCCACCCATAGGATGGATAAACTAACCTTGGTTTTGTCAATGAAGACTTCATGTAGGTGAAGTAGTGGTGGATGCTCAAAGTTGATGAAGATCACCATGAGTTGGGAGCATCCTTGTTGTTTCCTTACACTTCTCACCTACATGGGTTAGTCCCAACACACAAGAGACAAATACAAGGATATCTCTGGACATGGAGTGCAAAGCACACATGATGATGTCCATTGATTTGTTGATTACCTTGCCCCTTGATTACCTTTGAGGGAATGTATGACTCCTTGAACTATTGCATGATGTTGATGTTGATTGCAACTAGTTCTTGCCAATAAAGAATGTGAGTGGATTCCATTGGTGGAGTCACCCCTCAAGAACTTCTCTAGTTCTTCTTCTTGGGAACCCACATCAAGTTGATGGGGATCCTTGGTGTTGAAGTAGCACTTGTAGAAGTTGATCTTGTAGTAGCCTTGGGAATCCACTTAACCAGAGCTTGTGATTCATATTCATATGAGTCAATGTAATCTTGAAGCTTTTTCTTGCCCTTGAGCTTGGGGTCTTGTGGTGGAAGGTCATCTTGAGCTTTTGTTCCCTTGGGGAGAGTATTTTCATACTTATCCTTTTGAGTAACAAACTTGGGCTTGGGGTATTGACCTTATTCCCATTCAACTCCATTAGTGTTGAATTAGCCAACACCATGGTTCTTCTGGTATCCTCCATGCTTGCGTACAATCTCCTCAAATTGTTTGCACCTGGCAAGACTCTTGTAGATACCTTTCTCTATAATCCCTTTTAGAAGTTCATTTTCTTGCTCAAGTGTAACTTGGCTAAGAGAAGAGTTAGTGGGATCAATAGAAATATAAGAAGCAATATCATTGGATTTGTCATTTTTATTGCTACTAGTTAAAGAACCTTTCTTGCCTTTGTTATTATCTTGCTTAGTCTTAACTTGTGGCATGAACATAGCCAAGAGAAGTCGCTTGGCTAGATAAGAGGAAGTCTTCTTTCGAAGATCGTCATTGATCGCTTTAAGGAACTCATGCTCTTGCTCTAAGTTGAGCTTCTCGAAGCGGAGCTTCTCATGTGTCCTTTCAAGCTCTCTATGATCTTGTAGAGTAGACTCATGAGCTAACTTAGGAGTTTTTAGTTCTTGAGTTAGTTGTTCTGTTTCCAACTTATCATCATCACACGACTTATCTAGAATAGAATGATTACTAGCAAGTTCATCTTGACTAACATTACTAGATTTGTCAAATAGCAAGTCATAATCTCCTAATAAGTCATCCTCATCACTATTGAAGTCAAGATACTCGGGGTATGTTACCTTGGGGACTTTAGCCATGAAGCAACATCCACTCCCTTCATTTGGTGAATCAAATATGTCGTAGGAGTCGGTTGTCACTAGTGCAAGTCCGGCAACACCTTCATCTTGAATATACTCGGAGTTGGATTGGTAGCTTCTCTTGAAGGGGTTGTCGAATTCAGAGCCGGAAACCCATTCACCAACATGATCTTGATGCCTTCTGCTTGAGAAGCTCTTGGTGTACTTGTCCTTCTTCTCCGAGTCCCTACTTCTCCTTGAGAGTCTTCGTTCATAACGATCATTGCTACTCCTTCTCTCTCTTCGAGGTGACTCATCTCTTGAGCTTCGTCTTCTTGGTGACTCTTCTTTCCTTTTATAAGGAGTTGTGCACTCATTGGAGTAGTGTCCGGGCTTCCCACAATTGTAGCAATTTCGGTCACGACTTGAAGAACACTTGTCTTCATATCTTGAGTTGGAGCTTCGATCTGTGCCTCTATTCTTGTAGAACTTGTTGAATTTTTTAACCATGAGGCTTATCTCTTCATTTGTGACAAGGTTGTCACTTGAAGTTGTAGGAGCATCGCTTGTGGCTTCGTAAGCACCGCTAGACTTGTGATGAAGTTCTTCCTTGTCCTTGAGTGTCATCTCATGAGCAACAATCCTTCCAATCACTTCTGTTGGCTTGAGATCTTTGTAGTTGGGCATAATTTGGAACAATGTGCATATGGTGTCATATTGATCATCCAAAGCTCAAAGTATCTTCTTGATGATGAATTTGTTGGTCATTTCTTCGCTTCCTAAGCTGGCGATCTCATTGGTGATGAGATCTAGCCTAGAGTACATCTCAGCGACTCCTTCACCATCCTTCATCTTGAACTTGTCAAGCTGACTTTGAAGAATATCCAACTTGGATTCTCTCAAAGATTCGGTACCTTCATGCATATCAACCAAAGCATCCCAAATCTCTTTTGCATTCTCAAGACGTCTAATTTTGTTGAATTCTTTGGGGCATAGGCAGTTGAATAGAATGTCACATGCTTATGCATTGTATTGCAACATCTTCAATTCATTCGCGGTCCCACGATCCGGTTCCCTTCCATCCGCAAAGAATTCACCTTGCAAACCAACATGAACAACAACCCAAATGGTGGGGTTATGACCAAGAATATGCATTTTCATTTTGTGCTTCCAAGTAGCAAAATTAGTGCCATCAAAATACGGACCTCTATGGTTATAATTTCCCTCACTAGACGCCATACTCTCCTAGGTTGTGAAATCAATGCAATGGAGACCAATGCTCTAATACCACTTGTAGGATCGAAAGTAGGTCTAGAGGGGGTGTGATTAGACTACTTAAGCAAATAAAAATCTACATTTTCCCAATTTTAAATGTTGGCAGATTTTAGCATTCATAGCAAGTCAAGTAGACCCTACGCATGCATGTCTACGAGTATAGCTGCGTGAAGTAAAAACAAGCATGAGTAGTAAAGGTGTCGGTGTTAAAACCGGCGGATCTCGGGTAGGGGGTCCCGAACTGTGAGACTAGAATCAATGGTAACAGGAGACGAAGGGGACACGGATTTACCTAGGTTCGGCCCCTCCTATGGAGGTAATGTTGGGGAACGTCGCATGGGAAACAAAAAATTTCCTACGCACACGCGAACCTATCCATGGTGATGAGCATCTACGAGAGGGAGAGTGCATCTACGAGAGGGAGAGTGGATCTACACACGCGAACCATTCCGGAGCTCCTTGTGACGTCTAGGATCTCATCCGGGACTCCGAACAACCTTCGGTCACCACCATACATAACTCTACAATACCGAAACGTCACTGAACCTTAAGTGTGCAGACCCTGCGGGTTCGAGAACTATGTAGACATGACCGAGACACCTCTACGGTCAATAACCAATGGCGGGACCTGGACGTCCACATTGGTTCCTACATATTCTACGAAGATCTTTATCGGTCGAACCTCTATGTCAAGGATTCAGTTAATCCCGTATATCGTTCCCTTTGTTCTTCGGTATGTTACTTGCCCGAGATTCGATCGTCGGTATCTCCATACCTAGTTCAACCTCGTTACCGGCAAGTCTCTTTACTCGTTCCGTAATACAAGATCCCGCAACTAACAATTAGTCACATTGCCTGCAAGGCTTATTGTGATGTTGCATTACCGAGTGGGCCCCGAGATACCTCTTCGTTACACGGAGTAACAAATCCCAGTCTCGATCCATGCCAACTCAACAGACACCATCGAAGATACCTGTAGAGCACCTTTATAGTCACCCAGTTACGTTGCGACGTTTGATACACACAAGGCACTCCTCCGATATCCGTGAGTTGCATGATCTCATGGAAATAGGAACATATACGTGACATGCAGAAAACAGTAGCAATAAACTGACACGATCATATGCTATGTTTTTAGTTTGGGTCTTATCCATCACATCATTCTCCTAATGATGTGATCCCGTTATCAAATGACATCTCATGTCCATGGCTAGGAAACCTTAACCATCCTTTGATCAACGAGCTAGTCCATTAGAGGCATACTAGGGACATGGTTTTGTCTATGTATCCACACATGCATTTAAGTCTCCGATCAATACAATTATAGCATGGATAATAAACGATTATCATGAACAAGGAAATATGATAATAACTAATTTATTATTGCCTCTAGGGCATATTTCCAACAGTCTCCCACTTGCACTAGAGTCAATAATCTAGTTCACATCACCATGTGATTCGCATTGTTATGAATCTAACACCCAATGAGTTTTGGGGCTCGATCATGCTTTGCATGTGAGAGAGGTCTTATAGTCAACGGGTCTGCGATATTCAGATCTGTGTGTACTTTGCAAATCTCTATGTCAAACCGTAAACACTGCTACCACACTCCACTTGGTACTATTTCCAAATGGCTGCTCCACTATACGTATCCAGATTGCTACTACTAGTCATCCGGATAGGTGTTAAAGCTTGCATCGACGTAACTCTTTACGACGAACTCTTTATCACCTCCATAATCAAGAAACATTTCCTTAGTCCTCTGGTTACTAAGGATAATTCCGACCGCTGTCCAGTGATCCACTCCTAGACCACTCTTGTACCCCTTGACAGACTCATGGCAAGGCACACATAGGTGCGGTACACAGCATGGCATACTATAGAGCCTATGGCTAAGGCATAGGGGACGACGTTCGTCCTTTCTCTTTCTTCTGCCGTTGTCAAGCTTTGAGTCTCACTCAACTTCACACCTTACAAATCAGATGAGAACTATTTCTCTGGCTGATCCATTTTGAACTCTTTCAAAATCTTGTGAAGGTATGCACTCATTGAAAGTCTCATCAAGCATCTTGATCTATCTCTATAGATTTTGATGCTCAACAATTAGGTAGCTTTATCCAGGTCTTCCTTTGAAAATCACTTTCCAAATAACCGTTTTATGCTTTCCAGAAACTCTACATTATTTCTGAACAACAATATGTCATCCACATATACTTATCAGAAATTCTATAGTGCTCCCACTCACTTTATTGCAAATACAAGTTTCTCATAAACTTTGTATAAACATCAAAACTTTGATCACCTCATCAAAGCGTATATTCCAACTCCGAGATGCTTGCTTCAGTCCATGGAAGGATCACCGAAGCTTGCACACCTTTTAGCATCCTTAGGCCTGACAAAACCTTCTGGTTGTATCACATACAACCTTTCCTCAAGTAAACCATTAAGGAAACGATGTTTTGACATCCATCTGCCAGATTTCATAATTGAAAACACAGCAACTGCTAACATAATTCCAACAGACTTTTAGCATCGCTACGAGTGAGAAAGTCTCATCGTAGTCAACTCCTTGAACTTGTCACAAACGTCTTTGCAACAAGTCGAGCTTTACAAATAGTGACATTCACCATCAGTGTCTGTCTTCATTTTAAAGATCCATTTGTACTCAACGACCTGCCGTCCAACGAGCAAGTCTACCAAAGTCTACACTTGGTTTTAATACATGGATCCTATCTCGGATTTCATGGCCTCCAACCATTTGTCGGAATCTGGGCCCATCATCGCTTCTCCATAGCTCGTAGGTTCATCGTTGTCCAACAACATGACCTCCAAGACAGAGTTGTCGTACCTTCCAAGAGCAGTACACATCCTTGTCGACCTACGAAGTTCGATAGTAACTTGATCCTGAAGCTTCATGATCATCATCATTAACTTCCTCTTCAACTAACGTAGGCTTCACAGAAACATCTTTCTGTGCTGCGCTACTCTCTAGTTGAACAAAGGTTTAACAACCTCATCAAGTTCTATCTTCCTCCCACTCACTTCTCTCGAGAGAAACTTTTTCTCGAGAAAGGACCCAGTTCTAGCAACAAACACTTTGCACTCGGATTTGAGATAGAAGGCATACCCATCTGTTCTTAGGGTATTCTATGAAGATACATTTGTCCTCTTTGGGTTGTAGCTTATTATGTGAAAACATTTTCCACACAAGCATCGCAGCCCCAAACATTAAGAAATGACAGCTTAGGTTTCTATCAAACCATAATTCACACGGTGTCATCTCAACGGATTTAGATGATGCCCTATTTAAAGTGAATGTAGTTGTCTCTAATGCATAACCCCAAAAATTATAGTAGTAAAACGATAAGAGACATCACAGTATGCACTATATCAATAGAGCATGACTATGATGTTCGGACACACCATCACACCATGGTGTTCCAGGTGGCGTTAGTTGTGAAACAAATTTCACGTTGTCTTAAGTTGTATGCCAAACTCGTAACTCAGATATTCACCTCCACGATCATATCGCAGTCATTTTTATCTTCTTGTCACGATGATCTTTAAACTTCACTCTGAATTTGCTTGAACCTTTCAAACGATTCAGACTTGTGTTTCATTAAGTAAATATACACTATATCTACTCAAATCATCAGTGAAGGTAAGAAAATAACGATATCCACTGCACGCTACAAGACTCACTAGATTGCATACATCAACATGTATCATTTCCAATGAACCACTTGACCGCTCCATCCAACGGGGTCCTTTAGTCATCTTGCCCAAGAGGCATGGTTCGCATGTCTCAACCGATTCGAAATCGAATGAGTCCAAATATCCATCAGCATGGAGTTTCTACATGCGCTTTATACCAATATGACATTTAGCGGCAGTGCCACAAGTATGTGGTACTATCATTATTAACTTTGTGTCTTTTGACATCAATGTTATAAACATGTGTAATACTACGATCAAGATTTCAACAAACCATTCTCACTGGGTGCATGACCATTCAAGGTATTATTCATGTAAACAGAATAACCATTATTCTCTAACTTAAATGAATAACCGTATTTCAATAAACATGATCTAATCATGTTCATGCTCAACGCAAAACACCAAATAACATTTATTTAGGTTCGTCACTAATCCTGAAGGTAGAGAGAGCGTGCGATGTTGATCACATCAACCTTGGAAACACTTCCAACACATATCGTCACCTCACCCTTAGCTAGTTCTCCGTTTATTCCATAGCTTTTATTTCAAGTTACTAACATTTAGCAACCAAACCGGTATCCAATACCCAGGTTCTACTAGGAGTACTAGCAAGGTACACATCAATAACTCGTATATCAAATATACTTCTGTCGATGTTGCCAGCCTTCTTATCTACCAAGTATCTAGGGTTGTTCCGCTTCAGCGACCTCTCACCTCATAATAGAAGCACTTAGTCTCGGGTTTGAGTTCAACTTTGGGTTGCTTCACTGGAGCAGCAACTGACTTGCTATCCATGAAGTTTCCCTCCTTGCTCTTGCCCTTTTCGAAACTAGTGGTTTGATTAACCATCAACACTTGACGCTCCTTCTTGATTTCTACCTTCGCGGTGTCAAACATCGCGAACAGCTCAAGGATTAATACTTCTATCCCTGGTGTATTATAGTTCATCACTAAGTTCTAGTAGCTTTAGTGACAGTGACTTGGAGAACTATATCAATCACTATCTTATCTGGAAGATCAACTCCCACTTGATTCAAGCGATTGTAGTACCGAGACAATCTGAGTACATGCTCAACGATTGAGCTATTCTCCTTCATCTTACAAGCAAAGAATCTTGTTGGAGATCTCATATCTCGCAACAAAGGCACGAGCCTGAGATCACAATCTCTGCTCCTAGAACATCTCATATGTTCCGTGACGTTCAAAATGTTTTGGAGCCTCAATTCTAAGCCGTAATGCCTGACGCACTAAACTATCAAGTAGTCATCGAAACGTGCCTGTTAGATGTTCACAACATCTATAGACGACGCTAGAGGGGGTGGCGCACCGAGCGGTGCATTAAGGACATAAGCCTTCTGTGCAGCAATGAGGACAACCTCAGATCATGGACCCAGTCTGCAATTTTGCTACCAACATATTTCAATTCTATTTCTCTAGGAACATATAAAAATACAAGGGAGCTACAGCGCGAGCTAGTAATCTACAACATAATTTGCAAAGACACTTTGACTATGTTCATGATAATGAGTTCAATTAATCATATTACTTAAGAACTCCCACTCAAATTTACATCCCTCCGATCATTCGAGTGATACATGATCCAAATTCACCAACTCAAGTCCGATCATCACGTGAGTTGAGGTGGCTGCAATGGTGAACATCATTATGTTGATCATATCTACTATATGACTCATGTTCGACCTTTTGGTCTCTCGTGTTCCGAGGCCATGTCTGTACATGCTAGGCTCGTCAAGTTTAACCCGAGTGTTCTGCGCGTGCAAATCTGGCTTGCACCCGTTGTATGTGAACGTAGAGTCTATCACACCCGATCATCACGTGGTGTCTCAACACGATGAACTTTCGCAATGGTGCACACTCGGGGAGAACACAGTTCATCTTGAAATTCAAGTGAGGTATCACCTTATAATGCTACCGCCGTACTAAGCAAAACAAGGTGCATAAAAGGATTAACATCTCATGCAATTCATAAGTGACATGATATGGCCATGAACTTGTGTTTAAGATCTCCATCTTCGAAACACCGGCATGATCTCCATCGTCACTGGCACAACACCATGATCTCCATCATCTTGATCTCCATCAATGTGTTTCCATTGGGGTTGTCACGCCCTGCATGCTTCTACTACTATTGCTACCGTAGCGATAAAGTAAAGCATTACATAGCGCTTAATGATTGACACGCAGGTCATACAATAATTAAAGACAACCCTATGGCTCCTGCCGGTTGCCGTACTCATCGACATGCAAGTCGTGATAATCTATACATCACATGATCATCTCATACATCACATATATCTCATCATGTAATTGGCCATATCACATCACAACATACCCTGCAAAAACAAGTTAGACGTCCTCTAATTGTTGTTGCATATTTTACGTGGCTGCTATGGGTATCTAGCAAGAACGATTCTCACCTACGCATAAACCCCAACGGTGATACACTAGTTTGCTTTTCAACCTTCTCAAGGACCGCCTTTGTCGAATCCGATCCAACTAAAGTGAGAGAAACGGTCACCCGCAAGCCATCTAGGCAACAAGTTGCGTCGAGGGAACCGGTCTCTCGTAAGCGTACGAGTAATGTTGGTCCGGGCCGCTTCATCTCACAATCCCGCTGAACCAAAATACGACCAAGGGAGGAAGCAATCTAAGCATCAACGCCCACAAACCTTTTGTGTTCTACTCGAGATCTCATCGAACCATCAACCTAGCTCATGATGCCACTGTTGGGGAACGTCGCATGGGAAACAAAAAATTTCCTACGCACACGCAAACCTATCCATGGTGATGAGCATCTACGAGAGGGAGAGTGGATCTATATACCCTTGTAGATCGCTAAGCGGGAAGCGTTAAGAAACGCGGTTGGTGTAGTCGAACATCTTCGCGATCCAAATCGCCGAGCGTCCCGCGATCTCATCACGATCTGTCCCGCGATCCAATCACGATCCGTCCCGTGAACTCATCACGATCCGTCCCGCGATCTCATCACGATCCGTCTCACGATCTTGATCACGATCTGTCCCGCAAACTCATCACGATCCGTTCCGTGATCTCATCACGAACTGTCTCGCGATCTCGATCACGGTCCTTCCGATCTAGCGCCGAACGGACGGCACCTCCGCGTTCAGCACACGTGCAGCTTGATGACGATCTCCACCGTCTCGATCCAGC
This sequence comes from Hordeum marinum, assembly GCA_022496015.1. Classification (NCBI taxonomy): domain Eukaryota; kingdom Viridiplantae; phylum Streptophyta; class Magnoliopsida; order Poales; family Poaceae; genus Hordeum; species Hordeum marinum. The sequence continues at coordinate 208,407,203 of CM039672.1, read as the reverse complement.
GAGAGGAGGTGGAGAGGAGAGAGAGTTCACCGGAAGCGTGACGGCGCTCCGGTGATGGTGGTGGAGTGATTCCGGCAGGGCTTCGCCTAAGCGCTGCGGAAAACCGATCTAGAGGAGAAACTGTGCACCGGTTAAACGGGTAGCACGTGGCCGGAAATTCTGTCCAAAAACCACCCAATCCACTAGTATATATAGGAGGAGAGGAGAGGAGAGGCAGCCAAGGCCTTTGGGTCGGCCGAAATAGGAGGTGGGAGCAATCCTACTTCACCTCCAATCCTAGTTGGAGTAGGATTGCCTCCTATTGGCTGATTTTCCACTTTTTGCTTTAGGACTTTCTCTCCTGCGCCATGGGCCTTTGTGGCTGTTTTCCCAGCCCACTAAGGTATGGTTATTATTCTCCCACAGCCCATGGACCTCTTGGGGTCGAAATACCCCACCCGGAGGTCCTCCGGTACACTACCGGCACTCCCGGTACAATACCGATACTCCCGGTACACTACCGATGAGCCCGAAACTTTTCCGGAAACCAAACTGGGACTTCCTATATATGAATCTTTACCTCCGGACAATTCCGGAGCTCCTCGTGACGTCCGGGGTCTCATCCGGGACTCCGAACAACCTTCGGTCACCACCATACATAACTCTACACTACCGAAACGTCACCGAACCTTAAGTGTGCAGACCCTGCGGGTTCGAGAACTATGTAGACATTACCGAGACACCTCTACGGTCAATAACCAATGGCGGGACCTGGACGTCCACATTGGTTCCTACATATTCTACGAAGATCTTTATCGGTCAAACCTCTATGTCAAGGATTCAGTTAATCCCGTATATCGTTCCCTTTGTTCTTCGGTATGTTACTTGCCCGAGATTCGATCGTCGGTATCTCCATACCTAGTTCAACCTCGTTACCGGCAAGTCTCTTTACTCGTTCCGTAATACAAGATCCCGCAACTAACAATTAGTCACATTGCTTGCAAGGCTTATTGTGATGTTGCATTACCGAGTGGGCCCCGAGATACCTCTTCGTTACACGGAGTAACAAATCCCAGTCTCGATCCATGCCAACTCAACAGACACCATCGAAGATACCTGTAGAGCACCTTTATAGTCACCCAGTTACGTTGCGACATTTGATACACACAAGGCACTCCTCCGATATCCGTGAGTTGCATGATCTCATGGTCATAGGAACATATACTTGACATGCAGAAAACAGTAGCAATAAACTGACACGATCATATGCTATGTTTTTAGTTTGGGTCTTATCCATCACATCATTCTCCTAATGATGTGATCCCGTTATCAAATGACATCTCATGTCCATGGCTAGGAAACCTTAACCATCCTTTGATCAACGAGCTAGTCCATTAGAGGCATACTAGGGACATGGTTTTGTCTATGTATCCACACATGCATTTAAGTCTCCGATCAATACAATTATAGCATGGATAATAAACGATTATCATGAACAAGGAAATATGATAATAACTAATTTATTATTGCCTCTAGGGCATATTTCCAACAGGTAATACCCTATGTCCTACTTGGTTGTATTGATGATGTGGGGGTTTACAGAGTTGATCTACCTCGAGATCGAATAGCTAACCCTAGATGAGTTGTTTTTCTATACCCCTAAACCCTCCGGCTTATATAGACGCCAAGGGTGCCCTGGGTTTACACATGGTCGGTTACATGCCGAAGATATAAACATGCCTAACTACAACTAATAACTTGGAGAATACGTCAGGGTTTCTCGAAACTTCCGTCTGGCGTAGGTGGTCTTTGATCGTCCGATGCTCCCATTGCGGCCCACACAGTCCGGCCCATAAACAATAGGTCGGCTATCCGAGGACCCCCTAATCCAGGACTCCCACAGTAGCCCTCAGACTAGCCTTCAATGTTGATATATATCCGGTCAATCTCCTCATGTCATCATCTTAAGCTTGTGAGGCGAGTCCCTCATCCCTCCTTGTTCGGCAACCGACCAGTCTTCGGTAAGATCCTAGGCATCGTGGGCGCATGTTCATTATAATAACTGTGTGTGTTCCTCAATTTTCATGCGTCGTGGGGAGGCGAGTGGTCAGTGATTTTTACAATCTCACCCCTCCGTAACAGAGGCACCATCCATTTAATCAAACAAAATCGTGGCTCAGACCACATTCTCTTCCTCCCCATCGAAAGAAACTCCTAGAGGAAGCTCCACGCAAAACATGGCTAACCCCCCAGCTCCTCCACACGTCCCTACGGATCACGCCCAGGGGACTGGACCAACTGTTCCGTTACACTCCCGCGGCTACGCAATCATGAGACCCAGGGGAATCTTCCTTCTTCGGATCTGGCGGCGACCAGCGTAGGTCTGCTCTCTTACTGCGACAAAGTTTTCGATGAGTGTTTCCCCTATCCTAACAAGGGGGAGCGTGTATGCTTCGTCCCCTTTCTCCTTCGGGGCCTTGGGTTTCCAATACATCCGTTCCTGAGAGGGTTGCTGGAGTTCTACGGGATCCAACTCCACCACCTTACTCCAGGGTCCATTTTACACATCTCGGGCTTCATCGCTCTTTGGGAGATGTTCATGGGGTGCAAAGCACATTTTGATTTCTGGAGGAAATACTTCTGTCTTGTCCCTCGAACTCGGGACAAGATAATTTTGGAGGTCGGCGGAGCCGAAGTGTGCCGCATAGCAGGGACGGGGTATCCGGCAGGCACACCAAAGAAATCCGTAGAATGGACTTCAGAATGGTTTTATATTGAATATGTACCCCTATTCGAGCCAACTCGGACAGGTCTTCCAGAATACTCTGACGTCCTCCCGAAGAAGAGGTACAACTGGCGGCTGAGGAGCTCGTTCCAGGAGGAAAGCATCAAAGTGTGGCGCCTAGCTGCGTAGGTGCGGATGCTCGTCCACCACCAACTCACCATGATTGACGTCATTGGCGCTACCATATCTCGGTGTGTGCAGCCCCTCCAATAGAGGGTACACCCCTTGTGGTAATACAATGCGACAAGCGACACCGCACGCTCCCGAAAGCAAGGGCCTGCCAATCCGACGGTGTTGGCCGCCGCACTTGCCGACCTCTACAAAGGAGAGCATGAAGACTTTGTTCGGCGGGCAACCAAGGAAGGATATTCGGCCCACAATCCTATTGAATGGGTAAGCCTTTCTCTTTCAAACATGAAAATAGTTCGGGTTTTCTGTTCTGCACTTTATTTGACCAAAGCCTGGCATGAACAGGAATGGAGGAGTTTCATCGAGACAGTCAACTGTTTGACTCCTTAGCCCGAGAACCATTCACGCGACAACGATCCAAGTTTCAACAAGGACCCAGATCTTCTACTTGACTTCGAAGACGGAGTCTATCTCTAGGATAGGATCGTCCATTCCCCGATGGCTATCATAGTTGATTACCCCGGGTCATTCACCATCCCCGCAGCGGGCAAGAAGAAAAGCTCCTCCCGCAAGAGTCCAGCTACCAAGAGCGCCCCGGACATGCCGGTCCCGACTCCCAAACGCCGTCGATCCGCGTGCCATACACCAACAGTCGAAGCTGTGGACGAGTCGGAGGCCAACAGGGATCCTGAAAAAGAGCCAGTCATGGGGACGAATCCACCTGCCTCCTCATCCCGAAGGTACATTGTTCGGTTATCCGCTTATTGTTGTGATCAATAGAGTCTTACAGCAGTTTGTTTCATTGAAATACTTTGTCAAAATGCCCAATCCTCTCCTACTGAAGAGGTTACCCAGGTGTCTTGAGACGCCCGAAATTCCCGAGCCCCGGCCCATGCGGCTTCTGCTACAGAAGCCCCCATGGCCAATCCGGCGCCCGCCGATTCTGGTGATGGTGTATCCATCACCAAATCGGAGGTGGAGAGTTTCATGCATCACCGACAATGATGGGAGGCCATGCAGCACCCAATTTTCTCTGAACAGGAGTTCGGCGCCCTACACTCGGTGGATGCACACCTTGGTGTCGCCCGAGCTGGGTTCGGCGAAGCTATGAAGTTGATATCAACCATCATACATGTAAGTGATCAATTTTTATAGAATCTGAACATTCATGTAAGCCTAGTAGCCCCCGCGCCTTAATTTGGTTTTAAACAAACAAATTAAGGATCTCTGCACTGTTTGACTGCTGATGTAGGCCTCAAAGCAACAGGCTGAGTAATTTTCCAAGGAGCTCGAGGAGAGCTGCACGGAAGTACAATCCGTGAAGGCCGAACTGGCACAAGTAAAGAGCTTCATGCGGGAGGCCCATGGTGAGTGTACATTTACTGCTAATCTTAATGTATCATCGTGCTTGACACACGGACTCCGTGTAGCGGTCGAATCAATAGGGCACATGGAAAGGCAGTTGGAGGAAGCCAGAGACTCTTTGCGGTACGCTGAGTCCCAGCACCAAGCTGGCTGCCTTGTTGCACAAAAGCAGGCCGAAGAAATTAAGAATTTGAAGATTCAATTGGCCCAAGCTCAAGAGGAAAACCGAAAGCTTCAGAGGGGCGTGTTCGGTAAGTGCGATTCTATTATCAGCAAATATTTTTTATGCAGGGAATAATAGTAAGCACGTTGTTGCCTTATGTACATGCCTCCTCTCCGGGCATCCTGAAGAGGAGATCGGATCATACCAGGGGGACCCGCTGAAGGAGCTGACCTCTCTCCACGGGCGCGTGCGGAAAGCAATGAAAGGAATGGTGAAGGCACTATGGCCTACCGAACAGCCACCTGAAGGGCTAGCCGCACTCGTGGATCGATTCAAGGGGGCTCGAAATAGGTTCACGCTATGGAAGACTTCGGCTTGCCGTGAGGGAGCACGAGAAGCATGGGCAATGATCAAGACCCATTTCACCGGACTTAACCCCGAGCATATGGCGCGGGTTAGTCCCGTGGGATTGGATGGAAAAGAAGTGCCACTCCACCTGGTGTATGACCAGGTGATGCCTGTCGCCCATCTTTCATAAGAGGACTGCCCCCTTGACACCATAATCGACAATCTCGATTAGCGGCCGCACATGTAATTTATATGTACATGTGTATAAACATTATGTGTTGTAAACTTTGTCTTAATTGGCCATCGACTCCCCCCCCCCCGTGCGAAGAGCTCGGGAGTGCTCCTCCATATTTGTCCCTCCAAAAGAGCAAACTGTATTCGGGGAACCAGGCAATCCGTCCATGTGGTGCGAACATACAGAAAGCACACAGAAAGATATGTTATATTACTACTTAGCATAAGAAACATCTTCCGAGGAAAATAGTACCTCTATCGATACCTTTCGTTGGGGCTCTACGAAGATCATAGATAAAAGTCCGCATACTTTCAGTATGCGGCTAATTGTTCTTTGGGAAGAAAAGATCCAAACAACGGTGATAATAACCGGAGCCGTATAACACTACAGGAATCAGGCACTTTGACGTCAGCCATCCCGGATGGCAAAGGCATGCATCCCGGACAGCAAAGTCTTTGCCGTCCGCCAGCAGACGGCCAACCGTCCGGCTGAATAAGCCACGGTAAAAAGCGCTTTGCCGTCTGCTGGCGGATAGCAAAGACCTTTGAATCTTTGTCGTCTACCAGCGGACGACAAAGGGCCTGGATGGCACACGTGGCAACTTAGCTCCGTTAAGGGCTTAAAGGCGTGCTTTGCCATCCGCTGGTAGACGGCAAAGACCTTTGTTTTTTGCCGTCTGCCAGCTGATGGCAAAGAACCCACCTAGGCCAGCCCCAGGTTGCACAGGCAGCTGCCACGTGGCATCTTTGCCGTCTGCTGGCTGACGGCAAAGCTCTTTGCCGTCAGCCAACAGACGGCAAAGCTCTTTGCCGTCAGCCAGCAGACGGCAAAGTGGCTATATAGCCCCTGTTTTTTCTGTTTTTTCTTAAAATCATTCAATTTGACAGAATATCACATATATATATCCAACATATCAACAATACAAGTTTCCAACAAGCATACCAACAATAAGTTTCAACAAGCATACCAACAATAAATTCCAACAAGCATACCAACAATAAGTTCCAACAACATATCCAACATATACAAGTTTCGAACAACATATCCAACATACATATCCAAAACAAGTTTCCATAAACAAAAAGGAAGCAGAAGTAGAAGAGTACACTCCATCAATGCAAGCTTCCTCATCTATAGCAAATCTGCAAAGTAGGAAAGATGAAAGTTAGAAGAAGAAGAAGACTAGCTAGAAGAAAAAGAAGAAAAAGAAGAAGAAGAATTTTATCTTCTCTTTCTTTTTCTCCTCTCCTCTCCTCTTCTCCAAGGTAGTAATTCCATTTTCTAGCTAACTAAGCATATCAAGTCATTTTGGAGGAAAAGATGCTAAGTATAGGTCATTTTATAGCTATCCTAGGTAGAATATATCATTTTGGAGGTAAGTAAGGTTATTATGTCATTTTTGAGGAAAATAAGCTAAGTATAGGTCATTCTGGAGCTAAACCAAGGTTATTATGCCATTTTTTTACCTAAGTGAGCTAATTATGTCATAAATGAACTAGCTAAGCTAATTATAGATCATTATTGAGCTATCCTAGGTAGTTATGCCATTTTGTACCTAAGTGAGCTAATTATGTCATAAATGAACTAGATAAGCTAGCTATAGATCATTATTGAGCTATACTAGGTAGTAATGCCATTTTCTAGATAACTAAGCATATCAAGTCATTTTGGAGGAAAAAATGCTAAGTATAAGTCATTTTATAGCTATCCTAGGTAGAATATACCATTTTCTAGCTAACTAAGCATATCAAGTCATCTTTGAGGAAAATAAGCTAAGTATAGGTCATTTTGGAGCTAAGTAGGTCATTTCTTAAGCTAAGTATGCATTTGTTAATGAAAACACTTGGGAAAACTTACCATCAACACGGAAGTGAAGGACCGGTAGGGTTTGCGCTAGGGTGAGATGTAGAAGGACCGGTCGGGCTTGCGGCAGACGCAGAAGGATCGGTCGATGCTTGTCGGGAGGCACGCTGCACCAAAGATCATTTGCAATGTCTCCTTAGCATGATGCAACTCAAATGTGAATACTAGTAACTAATGACCATTTAAATGAAACTCACCATGGGTGCTATAGCAATATGGGGCATCGACGGAGGGGTTTGACCATTGTTCTGGCACACGGTCTGCACATTTTGTTTTCATGAGTTATTCATATTAGTTAGTGATGAAACGAACATTACGTGCATGATTTGGCTAATATGCAGGAGAAAATTACCATGAGGAGCTCGTATAGGGCCCGGTGAGATGATGCGTTCCGGTTCCTCTCCTCCTCCAACAGCCTAGCCGTCCTCTCCTCCATGTCCCTCTCCCTCTGTGCCGCCTGCCTATTTGCCTCCGCCAGAAGCTCCTGGGCCCTAGCCTCAATGGCGAGCTCCATTGGCCGTCGACCATCTCCTCCGATGGGGCCGGGGCAGCCTTGTACAGCTCCCAGGTCAGTGCTACCTGTGAAGACTCACCCTCACCGGGCAACTAGACCTTCCCCGGGAAGTGGTGCCGGAGAAGCACACCAAGGACCTGGTTGGGCCTGCGGACACCACGCTCGTATTTCCAACCCCTGCAGTAGGACAAGGCCAACACATTAGATATTAATTTGAAGAAACATGAAGGCAAAAGGTTAAAAAAGAGTAAATGCACTTACTTCTCCACATTAGGTGCAATCAACCACCTCTGCTCACGGGTCGTCGGCACGGGCGACAGCTTTGTACAACCACGCTGGTATACCTTCTTGCCCTCCTCAACCAGCTGCCCTCGCTATAGGTGTCCTCAGACAAGTTGTCCTTGCCACCATCAGCTTTGCCACTAGCCTCCGGAGTCATGTGGGACGAAGACTCTGGGACCGGAGTCTCTTGGGACAAACGCTCGGTGACCCGAGGCTCGTCGACCCGAGGCTCGTGGACCAGAGTCCGAGACGGATCCAAGTCAGACGGGTCCACCTGAGACGGAGCACTCCTATGGTTGGGAGAATCAGCTGGGGGTGGCGGCGAGGAAGGCGCAGCAGCCTTCCTACCTCTAGCACCTCTCTTCAGCTTCCCCCGACCTCTCCCGGTCAAAGAAGAAGCGCCCGCCGGTGTCTGCATGCTGTGTACCAGCGCTCTTCGGAGTTGCTGGGGTGGAATAATAGCACCCCTCCCAGCACGCATCGAGGAAGGAGGCTCAGAGCCCTCTCGACCCCCGCCCACCATCTGTCAACACCTGCAATGACAAAGAGTGAACGAAATTAGTTCAACATAAAAAAATTGAATACCTAATAACATGAACTAATTAATCATATATATGTACATAATGATAATTGAATACTTCACATAATAATAATAATTAATAATATATGTGTCGTGTCGGGGTCGGGGTGCCGGGGGTGTCGTGTCGTGGTAGGGGTGCTGTGTCGGGGTCTGGGGTGCCGTGTCGGGGTGTCGGGGTGTCGTGTCGGGGGTACGTGTCCGGATGACCCGGTCGTAACAATCGCAGAGGTGCTCCCTTTACTCTCTAGCCAAATAATCGGGAACGTAGAGGGTAATCACAAGAGCGAGGCAACCCAGGTTGGCAAAGTCTTAGTTCGAATTCATGCATATGATGGCTAGAACATGACAAAAGAAACATGTGTGCATGATAAGTGTGAGAAAATACTTGTAATAAAAAGGGTTGGATACTAGAAGAAGCCCCCACGTACTTTGTTTGGATTTAACACTTTATGGTGTATGCCGGTAATCTTTAGTACAAGATTGGTTCAACTGAACATAGGGAAAGAAAAGAAATTGGCCCTGTCAAACATCAAAATGGGAAGAGAAGATGAAAAAAAGGAAAAAATAACAAGGGGAAAAAGGAAAAAATGTAGGGGAGTTAGAAAACACCGGTTTATCCGTAGAAGCGCCGAAGACGAGCTATGTTCCATGGGTTTGGTTCAAGGCGGTTATCGGATGGACTCCGAAGACGATAGGCACCTCCCGCGAGTACTTCGTTGATGATTAAAGGACCCTCCCATTTGGGGTTGAGTTTATGCTTTTGTTTCTCCGGGAGTCGTAGGACGAGTTCGCCTACGTTGTATGCTTTTGCCCTGACCTCCCTACTTTGGTAATGTCGAGCTTGTTGTTGGTAAAAAGTGGAGCGAGCTAGAGCTATGTCGCGCTCTCCCTCCAAGGCGTCCAGTTCGTCCTGCCGATCCAACTCGGCCTCCTTTTCCTCGTACATGCACACTCTTGGTGCGTCGTTGATAATGTCGCAAGGGAGGGCTGCCTTTGCCCCATAGACCATAAAGAATGGTGTGTAACCTGTTAATCTGTTCGGGGTGGTACGCATGCCCCATAGAACGGAGTCGAGTTCCTCCACCCAGTGACAGTCGGACTCGTGAAGAGATTGGACCAAACGTGGGTTAATGCCGCTCATAATGAGACTGTTTGCTCGCTCGACCTGTCCAATGGTCTGCAGATGATAGACCAACGCATAATCAAGCTTTATGCCCATTTTTGCGCACCAGTCCTTGACCTCTTGGGCTATGAAGTTGGATCCATTATCCGTTATTATACTATGCGGGACACCGTAACGGTGTACTACGCTAGATATAAAGTCGATCGCTGGTCCGGATTTAGCCGACTTGACGGGCTTTGCTTCTATCCGTTTGGTGAACTTGTCAACCATGACCAGTAGGTATTTATTTTTCTTGGTCCCCCTTTAAGGGGTCCAACCATGTCCAGCCCCCAGACCGCGAAAGGCCAGGTGATCGGAATAGTCTAAGAGTTGTTGGGGGCATGTGACTTTGATTTGCGAAGAGTTGACACCCTACACAATGTTGGAGAAGGGACTAGGCGTCCATCTGAGTTGTAGGCCAAAAGAAACTAGCTCGGAAGGCCTTGCTAACAAGGGATCTTGCTGCGGTGTGATGACCACCCATGCCTGCGTGGATTTCGGCGAGGAGCTCCCGTCCTTCTTCCTCGGATATACACCGTAGTAATATTCCGGTTGTGCTTTTCTTGTATAACTCAGCTCATGTACTTTGTAGGCCTTGGATCGCCGAACTATGCGTCGGGCCTCGGTTTGATCATCGGGGAGTTCCTTGTGAACAAGGTAAGCGAGGAAGGGCTATGTCCATGGTGCTATTACTGCCATTACCTCATGAGCCGAGGGCGTTTCATTCATTGCGGAGCTGCCGATAATGCCATCGTCTAGTTCGTTTATGGGGGGAACAACTTCGTCCTCCGTATTCGAGCCGGCGCCATTGTCGTCGTCCTGCCACGCTACGGAGGGCTTAAAGAGCTGCTCCACGAAGGTGTTTCTTGGGATGGGATCGCGCTTGGATCCCATACGGGTCAATATGTTGGCGGCTTGGTTTTTGTCGCGAGCGACATGGTGGAATTTCAACCCCTCGAACCGAGTAGATATCTTGAGGATGGCATTTCTATATGCCGCCATCTTCGTATTTTTGGCGTCGAACTCGTCGTTAATTTGGGATATGGCCAGGTTTGAGTCTCCTTGTACCTCTAGCCGGCATATGTCCATTGATACCGCCATCCGAAGACCATGAAGGAGAGCTTCGTATTCGGCTGCATTATTGGAGTCAGCATACATGATTTGCAACACGTATCGCACGTTGTCGCCTATGAGGGTTTGTGAGGATAACTCCAGCCCCCAGTCCGGCCAAGGTCTTGGATCCATCAAAGTACATTCTCCAATGGGAGTGTGCATTGTATTCCTTGGGGAGCTCGGCCTCTGTCCATTCAGCCAGGAAGTCCGCCAGTACCTGAGATTTAATGGCACGATGTGGCTTGTAGGTTATTTCATAGGGAAGGACCTCAATGGCCCATTTGGCTATGCGGCTAGTGGCGTCCATGTTGTTGATTATATCATTCAGGGGGGACCTCAGATGCCACTGTTACCGCACACTCCTGGAAGTAGTGTCTGAGTTTCCTCGACGCCATAAATACTATATAGGCTATTTTTGGTAATGTGGGTATCTGGACTTGCACTGCGTTAGCACTTCTGACACATAGTATACCGGTTTCTGAGTCCGGAATTTATGTCCCTCCTCATCTCGTTCAACGACGAGCACTGTGCTGACAACTTTGTTGGTGGCCGATATGTATAATAACATGGGCTCACCGGCGCCTAGTGCCGTGAGTATGGGATTGGTTGCCAATAGTGTTTTATTTCTTCTAACGTAGCCACTGCCTCATCGGTCCATTCGAACTTGTTGGTCTACTTTAGCAGCTTATAGAGTGGCAAAGCCTTTTCTCTAAGGCGGGAGATAAAGCGGCTTAACACCGCTATGCACCCAGCTAGCCTCTAGACATGCTTCAGCTCTGTGGGAATTGCAAGTTCTGATAGAGCATGGATTTTAGTGGGATTTGCCTCTATTCCTCTATGGGAGACGATGAATCCAAGTAGCTTACCAAAGGGAACTCATACATTTTTCCGGATTGAGCCGTATATCATATTCGCGTAGACTAGCAAAGGTTTGCCATAGGTCATCAATCAACTGGCCGACGTGTTTGGTTTTGATTACCACATCATCCACGTATGCCTCGATAGTCTTACCGACCTGTGTCATGATACAGGTTTGGATCATGTGTTGGTATGTGGCCCCGGCGTTTTTTAGCCCGGAAGGCATCGTGTTGAAGCAGAATGGCCCGTAGGGGGTGATGAATGCGGTAGCCGCTTGATCAGATTCCTTCATTTTAATTTGATGGTATCCGGAGTAAGCATCGAGGAAACACAACGGATCGTGTCTGGCTGTGGCGTCAATGCTCTGGTCTATGCGTGGTAAGGGGAAAGGGTCCTTGGGGCAGGCTTTGTTAAGGTCTTTGAAGTCGACACACAGCCGCCATGACTTGTCTTTCTTAGGTACCATCACCAGGTTTGCCAGCCACTTAGGGTGTTTAATATCCCGAATAAATCCGTCCTCGTGCAGTTTAGCTAATTCTTCACCCATGGCTTGTCGTTTGGGCTCGGAGAAGCGACGCAGAGTCTGTTTCACGGGCTTAAAGCCTGGGATAATGTTTAGGATGTGTTCGGCCAGATGACATGGGATTCCAGGCATACCGAAAGGATGCCAGGCAAAAATGTCCCAATTTTTGCAAAGGAAATTCTACAGTGCTTCATCCACGAGGGGATCGAGCTGGGCTCTGATGGATGATGTCTTATTGGGGTCCGTCGGATGCACCTGAAATTTAACGATTTCCTCTGCGGGTTTGAAGGACGTGGACTTGGGCCTTTTGCTAAGGATCACATCGTCCTTATTAATTGTCAACCGTAAGGCGGTCAACTCTTCGGTAGCGAAAGCCTCCGCTAATGCTTCAAGGGTGAGCGCTACCGTTTTGTTTTCAGCCCGAAGGGCTAAGTTTAGATCATTGGCGATCGTGATCACTCCGTTTGGTCCTGGCATTTTGAGTTTCATGTACCCGTAATGGGGTATAGCCTGGAATTTTAAAGGCGTCACATCCCAATAGGGCGTGATAGCCACTTGGGAAGGGGATGATTTGGAAGACAAGTTCTTTGGATCGGTAGTTTTTGTGTGTGTCGAACACCACGTCCAGGATGATACATCCGGAACAACATGCCTCTTTCCCTGGGATAATTCCTGGGAAGGTTGTGTTGCTATGTCCGATGCGGGATCGGTCGAACTGCATTTTTTCTAGGGTGGCCTCGTACATAAGGTTAAAACCATTGCCGCCATCCATTAGCACTTTAGTAACCTGTATCCATCAATGATGGGGTTCAAGACTAGTGCGGCCGGTGAGTGACCGGGAACAATGGCCGGCTGGTCAGTGTCCTCGAAAGTAATCGGTATGTCTACCCATGGGCTAGTGGCTACCACATGGTAGACTTTCTCGAGCTCCCTAAGAGCTCTTTTATGCCTGTTCCTCGAGGGGGAGTTCTCATAGACCGTCAGGACTCCGGCATTGAATCCGGGTGGCGAAGGAAAGCGCTACTCGATGGAGTTGTTTCAAGGATGGCCTCGCCACTTTTTGTGACTTGCCCCATGACCCAGCAAGCTCTAAGGCTATGAGTTGGGTTTGTGTTTAACAACACGGAATGTATAGGGCAAGGTTTATCCAATAGTCCCTCGAGGACAGTGTCGGTCCTTGAAAAGGGCTTGTTTCTTTTTTTGACGGGTTCATACCTGGCTGGCCGCTTTGGAGATATCCTCTTTTTGCGAGCTCCTCTATGGTGTTCGGGGAAAATTGGTTCTGAGAACAACTGTTCGGATCACCAGACGCTCTCCATGGCACAATACTTTTGTACCAAATCAGAGAACTCCGAAAAGTCACTTATGTGTCGGCGGGCCAGGGCATTAAGAATCCCTTCATCATGGCAATTGCGAATGAAAATTGCCGTCATATCTTGGTCACTAAGACCTTTTACTCTGCTCCTAGCGAGTAGGAGTCTGGCCCAAAAGTGATGGACTAATTCTCCTTGTAGTTGCTTGATATCCCGAAAGTCTGAAGACACGGGCTTTGGTGCGATACTTGGATGGTTGTCTTGGGCGGTGGGTGGGAATTTTTTTGATCCCATGCTGCATTGAGTGTTCGGAATTACAGTTTCTGAATCGTGCGAAGAATCCCGAACCGATGACGGTCCGGCTTCAGAATGATTCCCTGCCTCTGGCTCACTGACAGAGTCTCGATGATCGAGGACTGGAGTATAGACAGTTTTCAATTCCGGCTGTCGGGTGCTACTTCCCGAGCATGTGTTTGTTTCCCATGAAGAGGAATGGTATGCAGAAAAGTAGATAAGTATTTCCCTTAGTTTTTGAGAACCAAGGTATCAATCCAGTTGGAGATACAAGCAAGCCACCCATAGATATACCTGCACAAGGAATCAAACTCTTGTACCAAACGCTATAAAGGGTTGTCAATCCCTTCATGGTTATTTGCAAGGATGAGATCTAGTAGAGATAGATATAATAGGATGCTTGAACAGAAAGTAAAACTAAAAGTACAAAAACGCAACAAGTATTTTTGGTGTTTTTGGTTTTAGATCTGAAAATATAATATGGAAAATAGACCAGCGGGCCATAGGTTTCACTAGATGGCTTCTCTCATGATGGCAAGTGTTACAATGGGTGAACAAATTACCGTCGAGCAATTGATAGAAAAGAGAATAGTTATGAAGATATCCAAGGCAATGATTATTCATATAGGCATCACGTTGACAAGTAGACCGAAACGATTCTGCATCTACTACTATTACTCCACACATCAACCGACTCCTGCCTGCATCTAGAGTATTAAGTTCATGAAGAACAGAGTAATGCATTAGGTAAGATGACATGATGTAGAGGGATAAACTCAAGCAATATGATGAAAACCCCATCTTTTTACCCTTGATGGCAACAATACAATACGTGCCTCGCTACCCCTACTATGTCACTGGGTGAGGACACCGCAAAATTGAACCCAAAACTAAGCACTTCTCCTATTGCAAGAATTACCAATCTAGTTGGCCAAACCAAACCAATAACTCAAAGAGACTTGCAAAGATATGAAATCATGCATATAAGAATTTAGGAAAGACTCAAATAATATTCATGGATAATCTGAACATAAACCCACAATTCATCGGATCTTGACAAACACACCACAAAAGAGTATACATCGGATAGATCTCCATGAAGATCATGAAGAACATGGTATTGAGAAGCAAAGAGGGAGAAGAAGCCATCTAGCTACTAGCTATGGACCCGTAGCTCTGTGGTGAACTACTCACGCATCATCGGAGGGGCAATGGAGTTGATGTAGATGCCCTCCGTGATCGAATCCCCTCCGGCAGATTACCGGAAAAGGCTCCAAGATTGGGTCTCTCGGAAACGGAGACTTCTGGCGGCGAAAAAGTGTTTTCATGGCCTGTTCTGATAATGATGGAATATTTGGGTATTTATAGGCCAAAGATTAGGGTTAGGGGAGTTGCCAGGGGCCCACAAGCCTACCCGACGTGGGTGCCCCCTGGCCGTGGCAAGCGGGCTTGTGGCCCCATGGCAGCTCCTCTGCCTTGGTTCTCAAGTCTTGTGGCTTCCATATTTTCCAGAAAAAACCATTCCGAAGGTTTTATTCTGTTTGGACTCCATTTAATATTCCTTATCTGTGAAACTCAAAAACAAGGAAAAACAGAAACTGGCACTAGGCTCTAGATTAATAGGTTAGTCCCAAAAATAATATAAAATAGCATATTAATGCATAAAAACATCCAAAACAGATAATATAATAGCATGGAACAATCAAAAATTATAGATACGTTGGAGATGTATCAGCATCCCCAAGCTTAATTCCTGCTCGTCCTCGAGTAGGTAAATGATAAAAACAGAATTTTTGATGTGGAATGCTACCCAACATATTTATCCATGTAATATTCTTTATTTTGGCATGAATATTCAGATCCGTTAGATTCAAAACAATTGTCTAATATTTACATAAAAACAGTAATACTTCGAGCACACTAACAAGGTAGTCGTGTCCTTTCGAAATAACATGGCCTTAGAAAGTTATCCCTACAAAATCATATAGTCTGGCTATGCTCCATATTCCCCACACAAAGTATCTAAATCATGCACAACCCTTATGAACAAGTCAGGCAATTGTTTCACATTTTCGGTGTTCTCAAACCTTTTCAACTCTCACGCAATACATGAGCGTGAGCCATGGATATAGCATTATAAGTGGAATATAATATGGTGGGGGTGCAAGGGAAAAGGAGAAGATAATCTCACATCAACTATGCGTACCAATGGGCTATGGAGATGCCCATCAATAGATATCAATGTGAGTGAGTAGGGATTGCCATGCAACAAATGCACTTAGAGCTATAAGTGTATGAAAGCTCAAAAAGATAACTAAGTGGTCGTGCATAATGAATATCCACTAGTTATATGAAAGTGAAAAAATAGGAGACTCTTTATTATGAATATCATGGTGCTACTTTGAAGCACAAGTGTGGAAAAAGATAGTAGCACTTGTCCCTTCTCTTTTCTCTCATTTTTTTGGTGGGCTTCTTTGGCCTCTTTTATTTTTTTTGTTTGGGCTTCGCTGGCCTCTTCTGTTTTTTGTAAAGTCTAGATACTCGTCCCAACATGTGAGGGATTCATAGCCTCCATCATCCTTTTCTCTCATGGGACAATACTCTATTAATGAATAATCATCACACTTTTATTTACTTATAACTCAGAGAAAAAGAAATTACAACTCGATTCCTATGACAAGATAAAACTCTATATGCAATATGAAGTGATGATGCAAGTCACAAAAAAACTACATGGTGGAAGTTGCATGGCAATATATCTCGGAATGGCTATGAAAATGCCATAATAGGTAGGTATGGTGGCTGTTTTGAGGAATATATGGTGTCTGTTTTGAGGAAGGAGGGTTTGATGTACCGGCGAAATTTGCGCGATACTAGGGAGGCTAGCAAAGATGGAAGGGTGAGAGTGCGTATAATCCATGGACTCACATTAGTCATAAATAACTCACATACTTATTGCAAAAGTCTATTAGTCATCAAACAAAGCATTAGACACATGCTCCTAGGGGAGAGGTTGGTAGGAGTTAACCACCGCGCGCTCCCGACCCTCACACAAAGGTCGACAATCATTAGACAAGTCATGCTCCAACTTCGTTACATAGCGGTTCACCATACGTGCATGCTACGGGTATCACAAGCTTTAACACATGTATCTCTTCATTTCACAACTACTCACTAGCATGACTCTCATATTACCATCCCTATTATCTCAAAACTATATGCAAGGAATCCAACTTCTGATAGTTGTTAATGCACTTAATATGAAAGTTTTTATTATATCCCTCTTGGATGCCATTATATTGGGATTAAATTCATAACCTAAACAAATTACTATGCTGTTTTAGGAAACTCTCAAAATAATATAAGTGATGAACGAGAATTCAATAATTTCTGTAAAATATAACACCACCATGCTCTAAAAAGATACTCCCTCCGTTCCTAAATATAAGTCTTTTAAGAAATTCCACAAGGGGACTACATACGGAGAAAAATGAGTGAATCTACACTCTAAAATATGTCTATATACATCCATATGTAGTCCTCTAGTAAAAACTCTTAAAAGACTTATATTTAGGAACGGAGGGAGTATAAGTGAAGTACTAGAGCAACATTGCCTAGCTCAATATAACTGAAGCATATGGAGTATTCTAACAAATTCACGATTCAGCACGTCTCTCTCTAAAGATGTGTGCAGCAAGGATGATTGTGTTAAACTAACAAGCAAAGACTCATATCATAAAGACTCTCCAAGCAAAACATATATCATGTGGTGAATAAAAATATAGCCTCAAGTAAATTTACCGACGAATTGAAGACGAAAGAGGGGATGCCTTCCGGGGCATCCCCAAGATTAGGCTCTTTGGTATCCTTGAATATGACTTGGGTGTGCCATGGGCATCCCCAACATTAGGCTCTTTCCACTCTTTATTCCATAGTCCATCAAATCTTCACCCAAAACTTGAAAACTTCACAACACAAAACTCAACAGAAAACTCAGAGATCCATTAGTATAAGAAAAATAAATCACCACTTTAGGTACTGTTGTGAACTCATTCTTTATTTATATTTGTGTAATACCTACTGTATTATAACTTCTCCATGACTCATACCCCCCGATACGACCCATAGATACATCAAAATAAGCAAACAACACAAAGAAAACAAAATCTGTCAAAAACAGAACAGTCTGTAGCAATCTATAAACTTTGAATATTTCTGGAACTTTAAAACTTCTGAAAAAACAGGAAAAACAGAGAAATTTGTATATCAATCCTGTGTAAAAATTTCAGATCAATTTGATGCTCTCAAAACTTCATAAAAATCCTGTACTGAGCACAAAAGTTTCTGTTTTCCAGCAAGATCAAATCAACAACTACCATAGATCACCCCAAAGGTTTTACTTGGCTCAAACACTAATTTAAACACAAAAACACAATTAATACAGAAGAAATAATGTGCCAAAGACACCATAACAGAAGCAAAAAACTGAAAGAAAAATAAAATTGGGTTGCCTCCCAACAAGCGCTATTGTTTAACGCCCCTAGCTAGGCATAACGATTTCAATGATGCTCACATAAAAAGTAGTAGTTGAGTATGAAAAATAGCATCATGAATAGCATTAAAAACGCGTTTAAGTCTAACCCACTTCCTATGCATAGGGAGTTTTTGAGCAAACAATTTATGGGAACAAGAATTAACTAGCATAGGAAGGCAAAACAAGCATAACTTCAAAACTTTGAATACATAGAGAGGAAACTTGATATTATTGCAATTCCTACAAGCATATGTTCCTCCCTCATAATAAATTTCAGTAGAATCATGAAGGAATTCAACAATATAACTATCATATAAAATTTTCTCTTCATGATCCACATGCATGCAAAGTTGATACTCTTCCAAAATAGTGGGATTATCATTAAATAAAGTCATGACCTCTCCAAACCCACTTTTATCAAAAAAAAATCATAAGATTGAACACTCTCCAAAATAGTGGGATCAATAATGCCTAAATTTGGCACTCGTACAGACCCACTTTCAATATCATATTCATCATGAGTATTAAATAAATTATCAAGATCATAAGAAGCATTATCACCCCAATCATGATCATTGCAATAAGTAGTGGTCATGGCAAACTCATCAAATACAGCATCCCCAAGCTTGTAGTTTTGCATATCATTAACATAATTGACATTAATAAAATTTAGAACAACACCATTGCAATCATGCTTTTCATTCAAGGAAACAACGTGAATCACTTCATCACAATTTTCAAATTCACGAATATCAAGCAAAACTTCATAGAGATAATCAAGTACACTCAACTCACTAGCAATTGGTTCATCATAATTTGGTCTTTTGAAAAGATTAGCAAGTGGATGAGGATCCATAACAATAGATTTTTAGCAAGCGAAGATGCAAGCAAATAGGAAGCACATGACAACACAAGCAAACAAAAGAGATCCGGCGAGAAAAAGGCAAACAACAAAGAGGGCGAATAAAACGGCAAATTGGTGAAGTGGGGGAAAGGAAAACGAGAGGCAAAAGGCAAATAATGTAAATGCAAGAGATGAGTTTGTGATGGGTACTTTGTATTCTTGACTAGCTATGTATCTCCCCAGCAACGGCGCCAGAAATTTGTCTTGCTACTTCTCGAGCATGCGTTGGTTTCCCGTGAAGACGAACGGTTTGATGCAGCAAAGTAGATAAGTATTTCCCTCAGTTTTTGAGAACCAAGGTATCAATCCAGTAGGAGATACAAGCGAGCCACCAATAGATATACCTACACAAGGAATCAAACTCTTGCACCCAACACTATAAAGGGGTTGTCAATCCCTTCACGGTTATTTGCAAGGATGAGATCTAGTAGAGATAGATATAATAGGATGTTTGAACGGAAAGTAAAACTAAAAGTAAAAAACAATGCAGCAAGTATTTTTGGTGTTTTTGGTTTTAGATCTGAAAATATAATATGGAAAATAGACCCGGGGGCCATAGGTTTCACTAGATGGCTTCTCTCATGATGGCAAGTATTATGCTGGGTGAACAAATTACTGTCGAGCAATTGATAGAAAAGCGAATAGTTATGAAGATATCCAAGGCAATGATTATGCATATAGGCATCACGTCCGTGACAAGTAGACCAAATCGATTCTGCATCTACTACTATTACTCCACACATCGACCGACTCCTGCCTGCATCTAGAGTATTAAGTTCATGAAGAACAGAGTAACGCATTAGGTAAGATGACATGATGTAGAGGGATAAACTCAAGCAATATGATGAAAACCCCATCGTTTTATCCTTGATGGAAACAATACAATACGTGCCTCGCTGCCCCTACTATGTCACTGGGTGAGGACACCGCAAGATTGAACCCAAAACTAAGCAGTTCTCCTATTGCAAGAATTACCAATCTAGTTGGCCAAACCAAACCAATAACTCAAAGAGACTTGCAAAGATATGAAATCATGCATATAAGAATTCAGGAAAGACTCAAATAATATTCATGGATAATCTGAACATAAACCCACAACTCATCGGATCTCGACAAACACAACACAAAAGAGTATTACATCGGATAGATCTCCATGAAGATCATGAAGAATATGGTATTGAGAAGCAAAGAGAGAGAAGAAGCCATCTAGATACTAGCTATGGACCCGTAGGTCTGTGGTGAACTACTAACGCATCACCGGAGGGGCAATGGAGCTGATGTAGATGCCCTCCGTGATCGAATCCCCCTCCGGCAGATTACCGGAAAAGGCTCCAAGATTGGATCTCTTGGGAACGGAGGCTTCTGGCGGTGGAAAAGTGTTTTCGTGGCTCGTTCTGATAATGATGGAATATTTGGGTATTTATAGGCCAAAGATTAGGGTTAGGGGAGTTTCTAGGGGGGCACAAGCCTTCCCGGCGTGGGTGCCCCCTGGCCATGGCAAGCGGGCTTGTGGCCCCATGGCAGCTCCTCTGCCATGGTTCTCAAGTCTCGTGGCTTCCATATTTTCTAGAAAAAATCATTCCTTTTATTCCGTTTCGACTCTGTTTAATATTCCTTATATGCGAAACTCAAAAACAAGGAAAAAACAGAAACTAGCACTAGGCTCTAGATTAATAGGTTAGTCCCAAAAATAATATAAAATAGCATATTAATGCATAAAAACATCCAAAACAGATAATATAATACCATGGAACAATCAAATATTATAGATACGTTGGAGACGTATCATCGGGCAGAATCCGCAGCCGGACACTCGATGGTAGTGACAAGGTGGGTGACCGGAGGGACACGAATCTCCCTGTCATCGGGTCTGATCCCGAGCCGATCATAGACCGAAACCTGGTCATATGATATACGCATAGCTTCAAACCAATCGAACAAATTGTTTAACAACGAGGTGATGGCAGGATGCGTGTCGCTGATATGAGTGGATTCATCAAGCGACGTGACGGTTCCAGAGCTACACCGAAGTGGATCTGTGTTTCGTCCAACCATGGGACCTGATGTCTTCGGTGTCAAGGCATCCAGACTTACATGTTTTTCTTCGAAGGTTGAAGGTTCCATTAGAACAAGTGTTCCCCGTAAATCATCCATGAACTCTAAGGTTTTGAACTTGATACTTTGATTGGGGGGAAAGCTTTCGGTTTGGATGTGACGGCTGATCGGGCTGGCATGCGACAAGATGTCGTTGCTGGTGAGACTCTAATCGGGGGCGAGAGTCCCTTCGATGCAGATCTCGTTACTTGTGTCCAGGCGAGCCATCGATTCCTTCGGCACTCATAGAGGAACTCTCAATGAAAGCACCAATGTCGGTGTCAAAACCGGCGGATCTCGGGTAGGGGGTCCCGTACTATGAGACTAGAATCGACGGTAACATGAGACAAAGGGGACACATATTTACCCAGGTTTGGGCCCTCCTATGGAGGTAATACCCTACGTCCTGCTTGGTTGTATTGATGATGTGGGGGCTTATAGAGTTGATGTACCTCGAGATCGAATAGCTAAACCTAGATGAGTTGTTTTTCTATACCCCTAAACCCTCCAGCTTATATAGACGTCGAGGGTGCCCTGGGTTTACACATGGTCGGTTACATGCCAAAGAGATAAACATGCCTAACAACAGCTAATAACTTGGAGAATACGCTATGGCTTCTCGAAACTTCCATCTCACATAGGTGGCCTTTGATCGTCCGATGCTCCCCTTGCAGCCCACACAGTCCGGCCTATGAACAATAGGTCGGCTATTCGAGGACCCCCTAATCCAGGACTCCCTCAAAAGGAAGGGTAGGAAGATCAAACGCAATTTGGAGACACGATGATTTTCCCCATGGTTCTGATAGGTGGTGCTATCGTACGTCCATGTTCATGGAGTCTTCAACCCACGAATGGTAACGGTCGCGAGAGTCCACGGAGGTCTCTACCCAGGATGGGTTCCATGAAGAAGCAACCTTGACTATACCATGACGGCTTTCGTCCATGAAGGACTAGCCTAACTATGGGTAGATCTTCACGAAGTAGGCGATCTCCTTGCCCTTAATAACTTCTTGGTTCACTCCACAACACGAAGTAGGAGGCTCTCAAGCGACACCTAACCAATCTAGGAGGCACTACCCTCCAAAATGTAATAGGCTCGCTAATGTCGATGAACTCCTTGCTCTTGTGCTTCAAGATGATAGACTCCTCAACACACAATCACTCTCTCACATATTTGGCTATGGTGGAAGAGATTGATTGGGTGGAAAGCAAGTTGGGGAGGCTAGAGATCAAGATTCATATGGTTGGCATGGAATAGCATGATCTCAACACATGAGTAGGTCGCTCTCTCTCAGAAAATCAGTAGGTATGAGTGGGGAACTGTTTTGAGTGCTTGTCTATCGAGTAGGTGGTGGTGGAGGGGTATATATAGGCATCTCCAAAAATCCAACCGTTACACCTAAAAAGTCCAACTCGGTGAAACCGATGTGTTAATGTACCGAGTTGCCTCAAAGGTAGCAACTTTTGAATCTCGGTGAGACCGATATAGAATTCTCGGTTGTACCCAAATGGTGGGCAATGGTTAGAATGGCAGAACTCGATGACACCAAAGCAAAAACTCAGAATGTCACATCCCTAGCTAGATGTAATAGGACGGCATGGGTGTTGCATCATGTTTCAATTTTGCATCAACATGAAATGGGGACTAAAACAAACTCCAAGCTCACATTGAATCAAAATAATTCAAAGTTGCTGAAAATTCAACAAATCCAAAATCCCCTTTAAAAATGTTCCCTATGTCTGATAAATATGGACATGGTTATAACAGGGGTCATTTTAAATATTTGAACAACTGAAGCAATTTAAAAATAAATGATAAAGCTACTGAAAATATCAAATAAAGCATTATCATTAGTTTAATTTTCAAAATATCCTGAAACTTTTTGGATAAGTTTGAAATATTCAAACTTCAATATATAAAATATTTGGGAGATTTTAAAATAGCATATGTGCCTGAAATTAAAATAAAACAAATGTCAGAAGTTATAAAAGAATTGAAATAAAAAAAGCCCACCTGGACCAGGGAAGAAGCCGGCCCAGTTCACCAGGGGCGAACCGGTCTTCTTCCACCTCCGGCCAGAAGGACGTCGGGCGCGTGGTCGCCGCGCGCCGGCCACCTCCTGCCTGTGTGCCCGCCTGGATGGAGGGATAGACTCCAGGGAGACGTCCAGATCGAGCCCTCCCTCCATCTCTCCTCCTCCCAGTCACCGCAGCTCTCTCTCCCCCTTTTTCCTCCCTGCCGCCATGGCCGAACCCTGCTCGAGCTTGCTGTCGTCGTTCTAGCCGCCCCCTCGCCCTTCTAAGCCCACCAGCAGCCCTGCAGCGACCCCCTCGTTCCCCTCGTGACGCTAGAAGAAGCCGGAAGCCCTCCACGACGCGTCGTTACCGTTTCTTCCCCGCCGGCTGCCTAAGCTCTTCTCCGGTGATTCCAGGTCGTCCGCGCATCCCCGAGCTCGTCGTCTCCCCCGGCAACCCCGTCGTGAGCTCCTACTCCGTTTCCCCCTCCTCTTGTGGCATGTCCCGCGTCGTAGGCGCCGTTCCCTTGCTGCCCGAAGCTCACTGCCGCTCGGGTCATCGCCGGCTGTAGCTCCGGTGGCCCCCGAGCCCCCTCTCCCGCAGTGCTGGATGCGAGCGTGCACGGGCTTCCTCCAGGTGCCCTCCGCGAGCCAAATGGTCATCGGAGGCACAACTCCCGTGGATCGCCGCCGTGCGGATGGTCGCCGCCGGCCCCGCTCCAGTGGGCGCCAACGTGGCCATCATCAGGGGCTAATCCCCCTTGATTAATTAGCCTCCTACCACTGACCAGTGGGCCCCAGGGTGGGTCAAACCCCTGGTCAACATGGAGTTTAGGCCCCTGTCACTAACGTGCGGGCCTCGCACATCAGGTTTGACCTGGCCTGGTCAGCCGACCAGCTGACGTCGTAGTGACGTCAGGATGACATCATATTTCATTTTCCAGTTTTAAAATAATTTCGGAAATTGTTTAAAACTTTAAAAATTCATATAAATTAATATGTAAATCAGATGAAAATAATTTATATATGAAAATTTATCAGAAAAATCCAATGAATCCAATGGTGCTATTATCATGAATGTTAGAGCAACCTATGTAGAAGAAAAATGACATTTTCTAATAGGTTAGTTTATGGAATTTGAAATGAAGAACAATTTTGAACCTATGTTCAAACTCATTTCAACTTAACTTGAACATTAGTTGCATCAGCTCATCCAAACATGATACCATGCCATGATCATGCATCATATTGTTGCACTTGTGTGTATTGATTGCTTTTTATCTATATTGCGGTTAGCCATGAGTCAAAGCTGGCATTGCTGCATAAACTCCACCACCCCCTTGTTGATACATGAGGATGAATAGACTAGGTATGCTTTAAAGACTTGTTGAGTACGTTTGTACTCATGTTTGCTTAATAAATGTTGCAGACGAGACCCAGGACCCATAAGGTGGGTTCTTTCTAGATGTTGACGATGCCGAATAGCTGGTGTCCCAGCTACGACCCTATGCCCGGTGGCGGGCTGTAGATAGTCAGGCCATGTGCCTTTTTATCTTTTCATCTGTCTGTACTTAGACAGCTTATGCTTCCGCTTGGTTTGTATGAACTTGTTTGTATGACTTGAGTGTTGGGTCATGTGACCCCTATTTGTAAGAACATATTATGCAAGGCTCGTCTGAGCCTCTTAAATAAAAGTTGTTGTATGGTTATGTTGTGATGCCATGGTTGTATCTATGCATATCGGGCATGTCGTGCGTACGTGTGACGTGCAATGGTATGTATGGGATCTGACACCTAGTTGTGTGCCTTTAGTAGTACTCTTTACGGGAAACTGCCTCTTTGTGCTTCCACCGAGCCATGGTAGCTTGCTACTGCTCCGGACACATTGATTGACCAGCATGTATCCTTCTTTGCTGTTGTGTCTGTCCCTTAGAGGAAATGTCTCGCAGTGCAATGGAGTCCCTGTAGCTTGCTACGACTCGTCTAGGTGCAGTGATGGCATTTATGTCTCACGGCGTAATGGAGTCCTTATAGCTTGATATGACTCATCTACACACGCTTGAGGCCGACACCTGCATTGTTGGGTTACGTATGCCTATTTCCATACGGATGTGCCACTTGGGTTCTATGACTAGTTATGTCGGCCTGGGTTCTCTGTCGTTTGATTGCCAACGACATGTTCACATACGTGAGCCAAAAGACGCAAACGGTCCCGGCTAAGGTAAGGCTGCAGCCGTGGAGCTTACCGTGCGTGAGGCCACAAAGTGATGTGATATGTTACAGTCTGGATTCATATGACTTAGGATCGGGGTCCCGACAGCGTTGGTATCAGAGCCTGACTGACTATAGGACTACGAAGCCAAATCGGTCGAAGTTGAGTCTAGAAACACTATACAAAAGTAGGGGAATTGATTGTGGAAGGGAACGTAAGGCTCTTTTTACGCCTCTTCCCAAGTTATTCTATTCTAAGTCTTTCTCATCTTTTCTATGGGATAAGAACTAGGCTTCTCATCTATTGCTTAGGATGACGAGTTACTAACCATGGACTAATAGCTAGCTTGTTTGCAAGAGAATATCGGTACTCAAGTATTGTTGGTGTGACAAACAGATGGAAAAGAGATTTGAGTCTAGAAAGTCGAGTGGTTATGCTTTTCCAATCTTTTGCAGTTGTCTCAAAATCCTTTTTGAGCAATTACAGCCGTTATGCTGTCCAATTTCTGCCAGAGTCTCTAATGTCTTTGCATCATTCTCTGTTTCATATGCCCCCTCGTCCTTCCCGTCAGGTGGTCCGTCTGACCAGGTGCATCGATGTACCAGGTCACACGGCCATGTTGGTTAGAGTTATGATGGAGGCTGGCTACCGTTGGTACCCAAAGTACACAGTGGAGGAACAGTATCGAGATTTCAACCAGAGTCAGTATCTGTGTACTGTTAGGATATATCCTTCATATCTTGGAGCTGTAGAGCCGCTTCATTGGACTTATGGACTAGGTGTCACCATAGATATGGCAGTTCAGGAGGCCGCCTACACCATGCTGACTATCATGAGGTTTCACCATGGTCTGCTTCAGAACACAGAGTTTTGTTATGTTCCTGCTTCCATGGGAGGAGAGGATGGTTATCTTAGCGCAGCCTACTGTGATCATTCCCATGAGGACCCTAGGCTGCAGGTGACCGCTCAGATGTTCGAGAACAGGGATCATGATGCACGTGCCCTTCGCATGGAGCTTTATGCTACCCGTGCACGTCTTTGGACAGCCCTGACGTAGTTGGCACCTGTCGTGCAGACAGGCTATGGAGATTTGGAGATGCTTAACCCATCGTGAACTCATCTGCCAGCACACATAGACTGGCCCGATGTTGGAGGCATCACCCCTCTTCGAGGACCACTGTTGCCACCAGCAAGGGGACCAAGGCCACATTCGTGTCCTTACGGTTCCCAGGGATCACAGGCTAGAGTGTTTCCAGATCCTCAGGTGCAGCTTCCGGGTCATGGGAGTAACCTATATGAGGCATTCTATGGCGATGCTTGAGTACGTGGATGTTAGTACTAGTATGTTAGTAGTCGTATCGCCACAGTCCTGCGTGTCTTGTGGGATATGACCAAGGTTGAGAGTTGAGTTCCGGAGGTGTAGATAGATAATGTATAGGAAGCTTGTAATGCCTCTATTGAGTTGTGTCATCTCTCTATAGTTTGTTTTCAGCTTGGGCTTGTACTGAACTATGTCATGGTGTGTATGAATCATGGTGTTCATAGGGCAGTTGATGTTTCCATGTTGTTGGATGTTTACCCTGCATGCCATGTTGTCGAGTACATTCCTTATCTCATGTCTTAGAGTTGATGTCCTCTATGTTTAAGTTGTGGGTTTGTTTTCCCAGGATGGTGGCAACTAGGAATAACCCCGTGCTTGCCCCCGGGCAGGGCGAGGGAAGCCAGCCAAGGCAAGAGGATCTGCCACATGCTCCTTCTTTGGCAGAAGTGATGCTTCAAGCCGAAAGGAACAAGAGAGAGACCAACAGGCTATTGGAACGAATTGAGCAGAACACAACGCGTGCTCCCTGCAATGATCTCAATAATGGCGTGTCACTCGGCGATTTTGTTAGGCTGTGCCCACCTAAGTATCATCATTCGGTCGACCCACTCGACGCGATGACTGGCTAACCAGCATGTTCCATAAGATCCAGGCTGCCAATGTGTCCGAGGCCAATAAGGTGGCCTTTGCAACCTACTTTCTGGAAGGACCCGCCAATCTGTGGTGGGAAAATTATGAAGCCATGAGTCCCGCAGGCCCCGCACCAAGTTGGGCAGAATTCAGTGCAACATTTCGTACCCATCACATCCCAGAAGGGCTGATGGATCGCAAGAGAGAGGAATTATGTGCTTTCACCTAGGGCAGATTGTCAGTGGATGCCTATAGTTGTGAGTTCGGCAATCTTGCTCGCTATGCTCCGGAGGAAGTTTCAACTGATGCCAAGAAACAGGCTAGGTTCCGCAAGCGACTCAATCCTGAGCTCCGTCGAGATTTGCGCCTGCATGAGTGCACAACCTTCCAGGTCGACCGAATGATGATACTTAGGTGGGCACAACCTGACGAAATCGCCGAGTGACACGCCATTATTGAGATCATTGCAGGGAGCACGCGTTGTGTTCTGCTCAATTCGTTCCAATAGCCTGTTGGTCTCTCTCTTGTTCCTTTCGGCTTGAAGCATCACTTCTGCCAAAGAAGGAGCATGTGGCAGATCCTCTTGCCTTGGCTGGCTTCCCTCGCCCTGCCCGGGGGCAAGCACGGGGTTATTCCTAGTTGCCACCATCCTGGGAAAACAAACCCACAACTTAAACATAGAGGACATCAACTCTAAGACATGAGATAAGGAATGTACTCGTCAACAAGGCTATCAATGCCGAGACTGGACAGACTGACTATGAGGCCACGAGAAAGCACAACCATGACTTCAACCCCGCATCTGGCTCGGGCTCCAACAAACGCCGGGTCTGGGTGCCCAACGCAGCTCTGCCGCCAAGATACACCGCGAGGCCATCCTTCCAGGCGCCTCGCCCAGCTCAGCCCAACCCTCTAGCCAGGCCCTTTGGAGGTCCGCCTGCCAATGTTGCTCCCCATGCCACCATGGTCTGCTATAAATGTAGAGAACCAGGACACTACTCTCGTGATTGTCCTCAGGCTAATTCTAAGCCGGCTGGACGTGGGAAGCCGGGAAAAGCCTTCTATGTGAAGCCAGCTCCTGCTCGTGGACAAGTGAATTATGTCTCTGCTGAGGAAGCCATTGAGGATCCTGATGTTATCCTAGGTACGCTCCTTGTCAATAGTCATCCAGCATCTGTTCTATTTGATACTGGGGCATCTCATTCTTTCATCTCAGAAAGTTATGCACAGTTGCATAACATGTCTTTTTGTGATATGCCTACTCCTTTAGTAGTTCAGACTCCTGGTTCAAAGTGGCAAACCTCTAGAGTGAGCCATGGTAATGAGATTCTGGTGGATAGGCTAGTCTTTCTAGCATCTTTGATAGTCCTCAAGTCTTCGGACATCAATATCATCTTAGGCATGGATTGGATGAAAGCCCACTATGCTAGATTGATACTCATACTAGGAATGTTCAACTTACACATCCATCGGGTGAGATAGTTAATGTCTCCACTCGAACAACCAAGCGCCAACTCTATTCCCTCAATGCTAGCCCTCTTCTAGAGTTAGAAGATATTCCGATAGTCCGTGACTTTCCGGATGTCTTTCCAGAAGAACTGCCAGGAATTCCTCCTGTCAGAGGTGTTGAGTTTGTGATAGAGTTTATTCCAGGGACTGTCCCAATAGCCAGAAGACCCTATAAGATGGCACCCTTAGAACTAGCCGAGCTTAAGATCCAACTCAATGAGGCCTTGAAGAAAGGTTTCATCCGTCCTAGTTCTTCTCCTTGGGCTTGTCCCGTTCTCTTCGTCAAGAAGAAGATGGATCGGATCGGATGGTTGTGGATTATCGGCCAGTGAATTTGGTCACCATTAAGAACAAGTATCCGTTCCCCAGGATCAACGATTTGTATGATCAACTCACTGGATCGTCTGTCTTTTCCAAAATGGATTTGAGGTTGGGATACCATCAAATCAGAATTAGAAACAGGGACATTCCAAAAACGGCTTTTGTTACTCGTTATGGCCAATACGAGTACACCGTCATGTCCTTCGGTTTAACCAATGCTCCATCCACTTTCTCTCGCTTGATGAATTCGATCTTCATGGAGTATTTAGATAAATTCGTCGTGGTTTACCTCGACGATATACTCATCTACTCGAAGAACGAACAGGAACATGCCGAGCATCTAAGGCTGGTATTGATGAAACTTCGAGAGCACCGTCTGTACGCCAAATTCTCCAAGTGTGAATTTTGGTTGCCAGAAGTGACCTATCTAGGCCACGTGATCTCTGGTAAAGGTATTGCTATCAATCCCGAGAGAGTTCAGGCCGCCCTTGATTGGACTCAACCTGAATCGGTTAAGCAAGTTCGGAGTTTCCTTGGCGTAGCGAGCTATTGTCGCCGCTTTGTCGAAATTTCTCCAAGGTTGCGAAACCTCTGACTGAACTCCTCAAGAAAGATAAAAAGTTCGAGTGGACCCCACAATGTGAGCACCGTTTTCAGGAGTTGAAAAGACGACTGGCCTCTGCTCCCGTTTTGGTGCCACCAAACTTCTCTAAGGACTTTGTTATCTATTGTGACGCCTCGCGACAAGGATTAGGTTGCATTCTCATGCAAGATCGTCATGTGATTGCATACGCATCTCGATAGTTGCGTCCACGTGAGGATAATTATCCAACACATGATCTTGAGCTTGCAGCTGTGGTCCATGCACTGAAAACTTGGTGACATTACCTTCTGGGTAATCGTTGCGAAATTTACACTGATCACCAAAGTCTAAAATATATGTTCACCCAGTCGGATTTGAATCTCAGGCAAAGACGGTGGGTTGAGTTGATTATAGATTATGACTTAGGGATAACTTACACCCCGGGGAAAGCCAATGTCATGGCTAATGCACTAAGTTGTAAGTCTTATTGTAACAACCTGATGTTACAACAAGGTCAACCACTTCTCCATGAGGAATTTCGGAAGTTAAACCTCCACATTGTTCCTCAAGGATTCCTATCCAACCTCATGGCGAAACCTACTCTTACGGATCAAATTATAGAAGCCCAGAAGCATGATGTCAGGATATCTCGGATCAAGAAAAACATTTAGAAGGGTAATGTTAGGTGCTTCTCGGTAGATGATCGAGGTGTTGTCTTCTTTGAGAACTGCTTGGTGATCCCAAAGAAGCAACATCTACGACAATTGTTCCTTAAGGAGGCTCATGATCCTCCACTCACAATTCATTCGGGTAGTACCAAGATGTATCAGGACCTACGCCAGAGGTTTTGGTGGACTAGGATGAAGAGAGAAATTGCCCAGTTCGTTGCTAATTGCGACGTTTGTCGTCGCGTGAAAGCAGAACATCAAAGGCCTGCTGGCACCCTTCAACCTTTAGCTATTCCTGAATGGAAATGGGATAAGGTCGGTATGGATTTCATTACCGGATTTCCCAGGACTAAGAGAGGGAATAATGCTATCTTTGTGGTCATTGACCGCCTTTCCAAAGTGGCTCATTTTCTTCCTGTTCGGGAGAGTATAACTGCTAGCCAGCTAGCGGAGTTATATGTTTCTCGAATAGTTTCTCTTCATGGTGTTCCATTGGAGATTAACTCAGACCGCGGAAGTATCTTTACTTCCCGATTCTGGGAAAGTTTTCAAACCGCTATGGGGACTCATCTATCTTTTAGCACTGCTTTCCACCCAGAATCAAGTGGTCAAGTCGAGCGAGTCAATCAAATCCTCGAAGACATGCTCCGAGCTAGTGTTATATCTTTCGGTATGAACTGGGAGAAATGTCTTCCATTTGCCGAATTTGCTTATAACAATAGTTATCAATCAAGCCTGGGCAAAGCCCCTTTTGAATTTCTCTATGGACGAAGGTGTCGAACCCCTCTTAACTGGTCAGAAACCGGAGAGAGGCAACTCTTTGGCCCGGATATGATCCAGGATGCAAAGGAGCAAGTTCGCATTATTCATGAAAAGTTGAAAACAGCCCAATCTCGTCAAAAGAGCCAATATGATCGCCATCATAAGGCTGTGACCTATGAAGTTGACGAGAAGGCTTACCTTCAGGTTACGCCTCTGAAGGGTACCCATCGATTCAGTATCAAGGGCAAGTTGGCTCCTCGTTACATTGGACCCTTTCGCATTCTTGCTAAACGAGGAGAGGTTGCCTACCAATTGGAACTCCCACCGCATCTTTCCAAGGTTCATGATGTCTTTGACGTCTTGCAACTCAGGCGTTGCTTCTCGCACCCTGTCCATGAGGTAGACCATGAAGCGCTTGATCTCCAATATAACCTTACATATCGAGAATACCCTGTTTGTATTCTTGATCAAGCTGAGCGTACCACTCAGCGTCGGAACATCAAGTTTCTCAAGGTTCAATGGACACACCATTCTGAAAAGGAGGCCACATGGGAAAGAGAAGATCGTCTTCGACTAGAGTACCCCGCACTCTTCCCGACGACTTCAAAATCTCGGGACGAGATTCTTTTGAGTGGGGTGAGTTGTCACATCCCTAGCTAGATGTCATAGGACAGCATGGGTGTTGCATCATGTTTCAATTTTGCATCAACATGAAATGGGACTAAAACAAACCCCAAGCTCACGTTGAATCAAAATAATTCAAAGTTGCTCAAAATTCAACAAATCCAAAATGCCCTTTAAAAATGTTCCCTATGTCTGATAAATATGGACATGGTTATAACAGGGGTCATTTTAAATATTTGAACAACTAAAGCAATTTAAAAATAAATGATAAAGCTACTAAAAATATCAAATAAAGCATTATCATTAGTTTAGTTTTCAAAATATCCTGAAACTTTTTGGATAAGTTTGAAATATTCAAACTTCAATATATAAAATATTTGGGATATTTTAAAATAGCATATGTGCCTAAAATTAAAATAAAACAAATGTCAGAAGTTAGAAAAGAATTGAAACAAAAAAAGCCCACCTGGGCCATGGAAGAAGCCGGCCCATCCCACCAAGGGCGAACCGGTCTTCTTCCACCTCCGGCCAGAAGGACGTCGGGCGCGTGGTCGCCACGTGCCGGCCACCTCCTGCCTGTGTGCCCGCCTGGATGGAGGGATAGACTCCAGGGAGACGTCCAGATCAAGTCGTCCCTCCATTTCTCCTCCTCCCAGTCGCTGCAGCTCTCTCTCCCCCTTTTTCCTCCCTGCTGCCATGGCCGAGCCCTGCTCGAGCTCACCGTCGTCGTTCTAGCCGCCCCCGCGCCCTTCTGAGCCCACCAGCAGCCCCGCAGCGACCCCCTCGTTCCCCTTGTGACGCTAGAAGAAGCTGGAAGCCCTCCACGACGCGTCGTCACCATTTCTTCCCCGCCGGCCGCCGAAGCTCTTCTCCGGCGATTCGAGGTCGTCCGCGCGTCCCCGAGCTTGCCGTCTCCCCCAGCAACCCCATCGTGAGCTCCTACTCCATTTCCCCCTCCTCTTGTGGCCTGTCCCTCGCCATAGGCGCTGTTCCCTTGCTGCCCGAAGCTCGCCGGCGCTCGGGTCATCGTCGGCCATAGCTCCGGTGGCCCCCGAGCCCCCTCTACCATAGCGCTGGATGCGCGCATGCACGGGCTTCCTCCGGGTACCCTCCGCGCGCCAAATGGTAGCTGGAGGCGCAACTCTGACGGATCGCCGCCGTGTGGATGGTCGCCGCCGGCCCCGCTCCGGTGGGCGCCGACGTGGCCATCCTCAGGGGCTAATCCCCCTGATTAATTAGCCTCCTGCGACTGACTAGTGGGCCCCAGGGTGGGTCAAACCCCTGGTCAGTGCCAAGTTTAGGCCCTTGTCACTTACGTGCGGGCCCCGCACGTCAGGTTTGACCTAGCCTGGTCAGACGACCAGCTGACGTCGTAGTGACGTCAGGCTGACGTCATATTTCATTTTCCAGTTTTAAAATAATTCCAGAAATTTTTTAAAACTTTAAAAATTCATATAAATTAATCTGTAAATCAGATGAAAAAAATTTATATATGAAAAATTATCAGAAAAATCCAATGAATCCAATGGTGCTATTATCATGCATGTTAGAGCAACCTATGTAGAAGAACATTGACTCTTTCTAATAGGTTAGTTTATGGAATTTGAAATGAAGAACAATTTTTAACCTATGTTCAAACTCATTTCAACTTAACTTGAACATTAGTTGCATCAGCTCATCCAAACATGCAACCATGCCATGATCATGCATCATATTGTTGCACTTGCGTGTATTGATTGCTTTTTATCTGCATTGCGGTAGGCCCTGCTTCTGAGGATACCCCCGAGTATTCCAACGAAGGAGAGAACCTTCCCGCTACCCAGCAAGGCAAGCAACCCCTTTGATCATTCTGATAACATCCCACTCTCTCGCTCCTGCTCTTGCTTATTGCATTAGGACAAACGTTCACTTGTCTGTCATACACAGTAGACGAACCTATTCTTATGCATGACCTGTCATTGTCACAGTAAATAGCTAAACCTTGCAACCTAGCATACTTGGTAGATGCTTGTGCCATGATGTGCTTAGATTACTTTGCCTGCTATGCTTGCTATGCTTAGAGTTGTGTCAGGTCTGATTCATTTGGGTGATGAACTGAGTGAAACAATGATGTTATGATGTGATGAACTTATGATGAACCCGATTCGGTAAAGGTAGCGATGAGAGGCTATGTAGGAGTACATAGCGGGTAGTCTCATTGGGACCGTTCTTAGGAAACTGAGTTCCGTCTTTGTGATCCAAGACTAGTTACTACCACGCATTGGGTTCCGGTAACTCGAACCCTCTCGACTTATCAGTCGCTTAGTCCTTAGTCCAGGAGTTGCAAGTAGTTTCTAGTATTTATAGCATGCTGGAGGCCATGCGTAGCGTTGACCCTAGGGGTGGGTTACGACGCGGTAGGCAGTGGCATGGTGTACCAAGGGTCACCCGAATGGTGGGCTTGGGAACCCTGCGCACATCGTTTAGGGCTGTAAAGAAAACTTCGGCCCGACTTCCATGCGGGTTCAGTCTCAAATAGGCGATAGCCTAGACTAGAGGTCTTATGTGATTGACGATCATGGCTGACGAAACTAGTGGTTTTACTAATCATCAACACTTGATGCTCCTTCTTGATTTCTTCCTTCGTGGTGTTAAACATTGCGAATAACTCAAGGACCATCTTATCCATCCCTGGCATGTTATAGTTCATCACGAAGCTCTAGTAGGTTGGTGGAAGTGCTTTGGAGAACTATATCAATCACTATCTTATCTGGAAGATCAACTCCCACTCGATTGAAGCGATTGTAGCACCCAGAAAATCTGGGCACATGCTCACTGATTGAGCTACTCTCCTTAATCTTGCAGGCAAAGAATCTTGTTGGAGGTCTCATACCTCTCAACACGGGCAAGAGCCTAGAATCTCAATTCCAGCTCTTGGAACATCTCGTATGCTTCGTGACGTTCAAAATGTCTTTGGAGCCTCAATTCTAAGTCGTAATGCATGACGCACTGAACTATCAAGTAGTCGTCACAATGTGCCTGTCAAATGTTCACAACATCCACACATGACGCTAGAGGGTGTGGCGCACCGAGCGGTGCATCAATGACATAAGCCTTCTGTGCAGCAATGAGGACAATCCTTAGTTTACGGACCCAGTCCGCATAATTGCTACTACCATCTTTCAACTTACTTTTTCTCTAGGAACATATCAAAATTCAGGGGAGCTACAGCACAAGCTAGTAATCAACAACATAATTTTCAAAGACACTTTAACTATGTTCATGATAATGAGTTCAATTAATCATATTACTTAAGAACTCCCACTCAAATCAACATCCCTTAGGTTGTCTAAGTGTGACATGATCCAAATCCACCAACCCAAGTCCGATAATCATGTGAGATGAGGTGGTTTCAATGGTGAACATATCCATGTTGATCATATCCACTATATGACTCATGTTTGACCTTTCGATGTCTTGTGTTCTGAGGCCATGTATGTACATGCTAGGCTCGTCAAGTTTAACCCGAGTGTTCCGTATGTGCAACATTGGCTTGCACCCATTGTATGGGAATGTAGAGTCTATCACACCCGATCATAACATGGTGTCTCAAAACGAGGAACTTCCGCAACGGTGCACACTCGGGGAGAACACAAATTTATCTTGAAATTTTAGTGAGGGATCACCTTATAATGCTATCATCTTCCTAAGCATAATAAGATGCATAAAAGTATTAACATCACATGCAAATCATAAGTGACATGATATGACCATGATCTTGTGCTTTTGATCTCCATCTTTAAAGCACCGGCATGATCTCCATCTTCACCGGCATGACACCATGATCTCCATCATCTTGATCTCCATCAACATGTCGCCATCGGGGTTGTCGCGCCCACTATGCTTCTACTACTATTGCTACCGCTTAGCGACAAAGTAAAGCATTACATAACTCTTAATGATTGACACGCAAGTCATACCATAATTAAAGACAACCCTATGGCTCATGCCGGTTGTCGTACTCATCGAAATGCAAGTCGTGATATTCTATACAAAACATGACCATCTCATACATCACGTATATCTCACCATGTAATTTGCACTATCATATCACAACATACCCTGCAAGAACAAGTTAGATGTCCTCTAATTGTTGTTGCATGTTTTACGTGGCTGCTACGGGTATCTAGAAAGAACGATTCTTACCTACGCAAAACTACAACGGTGATACACAAAATTTCTTTTCAACCTTCTCAAGGATCGCCTTTGTCGAATCCGATCCAACTAAAGTGGGAGAGATAGACAACCGCCAGCCATCTTTATGCAACAAGGTCACATGTTAGTCGATGGAACCGGTCTCTCGTACATGGATGAGTAAGGTTGGTCCGGGCCGCTTCATCCCACAATACCGCTGAATCAAGAAAAGACCAAGGGAGGAAGCAATCTAAATATCAACGCCCACAAACTCCTTTATGTTCTACTCATAATCTCATCTATGCATAGACCTAGCTCATGATGCCATTGTTGGGGAACGTTGCATGGGAAACGAAAAAATTCCTACGCACATGCAAGATCTATCCATGGTGATGAGCATCTACGAGAGGGAGAGTGGATCTACATACCCTTGTAGATTGCTAAGCGAGAAGCATTAAGAAACACAGTTGATGTAGTCGAACGTCTTCGCAATCCAAATCGCTAGCCATCCTGCGATTCGATCACGAACCGTCCCGCAATCCAATCACGATCCATCTAATCTAGTGCCGAACGGACGACGCCTCTGTGTTCAGCACACATAGAACTTGATGAAGATCTCCACCTCCTTGAGCCAGCAAGCGAGGGTGGAGAGGTAGATGAGTTCTCCGGTAGCACCACAATGTGGTGGCGGTGGTGGTGGAGCTGATCCGGCAGAGCTTTGCTATGCTATACCGAACAGATCTAGAGGAGAAGCAATCTAGAGGGAGAGAGGGCAACAACCCTCTGCCTTATCTCTTCCTCCCACTCCTTCTCCTACCTCTCGAAAAAATTCTCCAGCCATCTCTCTCCCGTGTTCTTCACCCAGAAAGTGAAATTTTTGATCTCTTTGCTTGGAACTCCGTTTCTAAAACTCTTTTGTGGAATTGTTCCTTGGTATGCGACTCTCCCATTCCTCCAATTAGTTTTTGTTCTAGTGGTTTATATTTTGCATAATTTGCTGCACTTGGTGCTATAGAAAATAAGCTTGCATGTATAATTCTTTGAGTTCCAAGTAGTGGGAATGCTTGATATGTCCTCTAGGCATCCACGTGAGTAGTTGCTATCAGTCTTGCAAAGTTTTATTGACATAATTTTGTGGCCCTAAAATTTCAGAATTTTTTGTTCGGGAAAAATGAGTTTCTTTAGGAGGAGCACCTTGAGGAGGCGTTCTTCAGGAGAGTTGTCGAGCGGAAGCTCGGCTCGACAGGGCTACATAGAGCCCAGAGCTAATCAAATAGTCATGGCTAATGCAAAATCATGTCAATGGCCAAGAGATGAGTTCATGATAAATGCGGGAATCAAAGAGGAATTTGATCATTTTATTGAAAATACTGGCCTCGTCGACTTCCTTACAGATAAGTGTATCCAACATTATAACCTTACCTATACTTTTGTAGATGGATTTCGCTTTCAAGAGAGTAACTCTTGGATGTTATTTTAATTATATGATGAATCTTTTAGCATGGACCTAGAGGAATTCTCAATTGCTTGCAAACTCCCACTTTGGGGTTTAACTAAGAAACCTTCAACAATTGCTTATGATATGTTTCTCAAAAGTCTTTGTGTGGGGGAGGATAGGGAAGTATCGCAGGCTAGAATTAAAAGTATTCAATTTCCCTCTATCTGTTACTTTGCATTGTTTAATGGGAGATGTGTAGTAGGAAAGCAGTAGTGCAGTGCACTGTGTGCCCATGATCTAAGCCTTATACATACTGCTGTGACGAGTGAGCAACATTTTAACCTTGGTGCAATTGTTGCTCGAAGGTTGCACTCCAACTCTAGTAATGGAGAACTATATGGAGGCATTTATGCATCTCGCGTAGCTACGCATTTGAGAGTGGCACCCCAACCTAATGATCCCATTTTGCCTGAACAATATTTAGATTATGAAGCTATGCATGCTCACAAATTTCTGGTGGAACGTCCTAGAGGCTCTGAGTACAACCTAATACTGAGAAAATACACGCCTATGCCTGTCTTTTTGCCTGCACCTACCCTCTTTGACTTTCAGACTCGACAAAGAAATTACGTTCTTGAGGACGAGGCACGAGAGGACAATGCTATGGTGGAGGCTGCTCATCTAGCAGAGGAGGAGGCCCGGAATGCCTCCATGAGTAACCACTTCAACTATTACTCACATCGCTAGTGGTGATTACCAAGCTAGGCAAAAGCCTAAGCTTGGTGGAATACGTATTTCTCACCAACATTACATTCATGTTCTCACACTTCATATAAATTGTCGGTGTTCATCCTTTTTCTTTGTATATCCTTGTTAGATTTATTTTCCGCTCTCTTCTTGTGTGTTTGAACAACTTTGAAAATCCAAAAACATTTCTTGCTTCTTTTCGGTTATTTTTTTCCTCGTGTCTTTAGTTGTAGCACGAAAAAGAAAACCCCAAAAAGATTTCCTTTGCTTGTTGGGAGCTTTCCCGTGAAAATAATTTTTCTTGTTCTTTTTTCCCCTTAGTTCCTTTGTTTGCTTAAGAAAAAAAACTCCAAAAATATTTTAGTGTGTTTCTATGAATATCTTTTCTTTTGTTGAGTTGTCAAAAGGAGAAGACCACGATGAAAATGTTGAGGGGATCTCATATGCTTTATTAATGATCTAACATAGAGTCAATTTTACCATAACTTCTCCTTTGTCTTAAACAGCACCGCAGATTCCAGCTTAGTCCACGACGTTCTTGCACTATTATTATTATCACACAGTTCAATCGTGCAATTGAAAGGCAATAATGACGATATTTGATGAGGTGACTGTGGCAAAGGAAGTTGGTATGAACTATTTTTGTTTTTTGTTTTTGTAAATATGTTTAGCGAGTTTGATCCTGATTTAGTATATCATGAATAAAGATGTTTGTGATGACGATTACATATTATAGCTTCTCATTCCATGCTTAAATAGCTAGGAGTTAATAATGATTCATCTTGTGTGTCAACATGCATTAAAATGGTTATAATATGGTACGATAGTATGGTATTTCCCTCCGAGAAATTCAAGCAGTTTGACTTGGCCCATGTTCTAACATGTAATTGAATCAATACCAATATAGCCTTCATGATGTTTAAATTCAGAGCGTTCATATCCTACTCATGCTCCGTACAATGTTAATTACTCAATATGCATGTTCATGACAGTTGTTGCTCTCTAGCTGGTCGCTTCTCAACCTATTGCTAGCCTTCACCTGTACTAAGCGAAAATGCTGCTTGTGCATCCAAATCCTTAAACCATGTTATTTCACATGAGTCCACCATACCTACCTATATGCGGTATTACCCTGTCGTTCCAAGTAAATTTGCATGTGCCATCTCTAAATATTCAAATAAACACCCTTTTTGTGCACTCATCTCGCTCATGGAGTTATGGGGCGGTCAATATTTCCCATGCTAAGCAAGTGACGGTTTTTTATTCATCATCATTGCATGAGAGAGGCTAGTAAGAGGGATGCCCAGTCCCACATAGTCGAAATAAATTAAACAAACTCCTTGGGATAGTTGATTGTTTGGAGGGCAACCGTGGATTCGGCCAACCATGGAATGTGTTTGGATGGTGGATAGGAGTAAACTTTACTATTCTGTCTGGGAACCGCCAATAATGAGTTTAGCATGGAAATGTTGAAAACCTTTGTCATAATGTTGACAAGAAAAGTGCAACGCTCAAAAACTATACTTTCATCCCTGTTTTAAGCTTCGAGCTCTGGCACCTCTACAAATCAATGCTTCCCTCTGCGAAGGGCCTATCTATTTACTTTTATGTTGTGTCATCACCCTCTTACTAAAAGCACCAGACCCGAAAGCACTATTGTCATTCTTATGCATTTTGTTTAGTAAATGTTGGATGAGCATGATTGGATCTTTTCTACCCCAAATTATAATGTTTACTCACCGCTTGGATCTGAGAGGTGCTCTGCATTTATGTTTAGCAGTCTCAGAAAGGGCTAGTGAAATACCATGTCATCATATTGTATTATGAGTGTTTTGACAAATTGTTGTCATGGGAGATGTTTTATTATTGCTTGCTAGCCGACTATGTTTTGCCATGAGTTAACATAATATCTATTTGTTATCATGGACGTGTCTGTCTATGATGTATGTTAAAAACTTGAGCACTAACTAAGCATGTGTATAATAATGAGAACAAAAGAGTTTGTAAAAGTTTTCTTTATCACTTTCAGTTTATCAACTGAATTGCTTGAGGACTGACATTGTTTTCAGCATAACTACCTTGGTGTTATTTTTTTTGCAGAAATAATAGTTCTCGGAATTGGAAGAAACTTTTTGTGGATTTTTTAAGAATATATAAGGAATATTGGAGCGAAGAATTATCGAAGGAGGTGGACCAGAGGGCCACCATGCAACCAGCCGTGCCCCCCTAGGTGGCGGCCAGATGTGTGGTGGGCCCCTGGTGGCTCCTCCGACCATAACCCAACTCTATAAATTCACATCCGCAGAGAAAAAATGAAAGAGAAGATCTCATGACATTTCACGAGATTGACACACCGCCACCTCCTGTTCTTCTTCGGAGGGCTGATTTAGAGCCTATTTTGGGCTCCGAAGAGGGGAAATCATCGTCGTCATCACCAACCCTTCTCCATCAACACCGCCATGATTCTCACCAGTGAAGGTGAGTAATTCTTTGTAGGCTTGTTGGACAGTGGTGGGATTGGATGGAATTGATCATGTAATCGGGTTATGTTTGATAGGGCTTGATCCCTAGTATCCACTATGTTCTAAGATTGATGTTACTATGACTTTGCTATGCTTAATGCCTGTCACTAGGGCCTGAGTGCCATGATTTCAGATCTGAACCTATTATGTTTTCATGAATATAAGAGTGATTTGGATCATATCTTGCAAGTTATATGTACCTATTACGTGTCTTGATCTGCATACCCCAAGGTGACAATAATTGGGATTCCTTCTAGTGATTGTTGTAGTTTGAGGAGTTCATGTATTCACCATGTGGTGGTGCTTTGTTCCGGTTCTCTATTAAAAGGATGCCTTAATATCCCTTAGTTTCCAATAGTACCCCGCTACAATTGTTGTTGCTACTATCACACCTGCTACAAAATTGCTAGTGTCACTACTACTATTACTTTGGCTACTACTATTTGTCATGCTACTAAACTTTTCCTGTAGAGAGATATCCTCGATGCGGTTGAATTGACAACTCAACTATAAAGGTCAATAAATATTCTTTGGCTTCCCATGCGTCGACTCAATAAATTAGGGTGAAATACTACCCGTTAAGACTGTCACGATCCCCTATACTTGTGGGTTATCAGTCTTCATGAGCAAGCAAGTTGGATGCACACCCACATAGCTTCTGTTGAGCTTTTATACACTTATAGCTTTAGTGCATCCATTGCATGGCAATCCCTACTCCTCGCATTGATATCTAATGATGGGCATCTCCATAGCCCGTTGATACGCTGAGTTGATGTGAGACTTTCTTCTTCACTTTCAACCCTTTTGATATCTACCACCATATTCCATTCCACCCTTATGCTATGTCCATATTTAACGCTCATGTATTGCGTGAAGAATAAAAAGTTGATGCGCATTTGAAAGCACAATATTCTCCCTTGGTACTTTTGATAATTCATGATAACATACATTGTCTCTTGGACTAATACTTTTATCTAGTGTATTTCACAAAAAGTCCACAGAGAAGGTTGGCTAAGGAGTTTGGAGAGTATCCCCAATTAGAAGAATGAGAAGGAATAGCATTGCCAAAGCTTCAAGCAAAGATGACTCTACATTTTACTTTGTGAGAAATCACTTTGAGTCCATAGGAAAGCCAATACTATCAAAAGGGGGTAAGGTACTGTTGGTGAACAAAATGCTCATACATGCACAAGTGATAGTCACCACATACACCCACAAGCTCCTCCACAAAAGT
Organism: Hordeum marinum; assembly: GCA_022496015.1. Classification (NCBI taxonomy): domain Eukaryota; kingdom Viridiplantae; phylum Streptophyta; class Magnoliopsida; order Poales; family Poaceae; genus Hordeum; species Hordeum marinum. The sequence goes on along the minus strand of CM039672.1, from coordinate 208,365,406 downwards.
CTATCCAAAGCCAAATATCCAAAATCGGTGCAACCAACACATCCCACTCGATGCCACCGATTCTCAACCTCACACAGACTCAGGCAAACCCTAGCCCTTTGGTGCAACCGATTCTGATTCAATGCCACCGAGTTTGGGTTGCCAACATTCTGTTACGCAAATTCAAAAAATCAGTCGCACCGAGTTTGTTGAATTGGTGTCACCGAGTTTGGCAATCTGACCGTTGGTCACCTTATCGGTGCAACCGAGTTTTATGTATCGGTCTCATCGAGAGTCAAAAGTTTCTACCTTTTAGGCAACTCGGTACCATCGATATTAACACCTCAGTGTCACCGAGTTGGACTTATAGGTGTAACGGTTAGATTTTTGGAGTTGCCTATATATACCCCTCCATCACCACTCACTCGCAAGAGAAGCACTCAGAACAGACCCCCACTCATACCAACTGATTTTCTGAGAGAGAGCCACCTACTCAAGTGTTGAGATCATTCCATTCCATTCCAACCATATGAATCTTGATCTCTAGCCTCTCCAAGTTGCTTTCCACCCAATTAATCTTTTCCACCATGCCAAGTCTGTGAGAGAGTGATTGTGTGTTGAGGAGTCTATCATATTGAAGCACAGGAGCAAGGAGTTCATCGACATTATTGAGCCTATTACCTTTTGGATGGTTATGCCTCCTAGATTGGTTAGGTATCCCTTGGAAGCCTACTACTTCATGTTGTGGAGTGAACCAACAAGTTTGTAAGGGCAAGGAGATCGCCTACTTCGTGAAGATCTACCCATAGTGAGGCTAGTCCTTCGTGGACGGAAGCCGTTATGGAATAGTCAAGGTTGCTATTTGGTGGACCCTTATGGGTGGAGCCCTCCATGGACTCTCGTGACCGTTACCCTTTGTGGGTTGAAGACTCCATAAACATGGACGTACGATAGCACCACCTATCGAAACCTTCATGCGTTTGATCGTCCTATATCTACTCTTTACTTCCATGTGTAATGTCTTTTCCTTCTGCTGCTATACTTGAGGACTTGCATGTGTAGGGTGTGCTAGACTTGCTATAATTGCTAAAATCTACCAACACATAACTTTGCACCATGTGTAGATTTTAATTTCCTGCTAGTAGTCTATTCACCGCCTCTAGACATACTCTTCTAGTGGTCCCACAATTGGTATCAGAGCATCGGTCTCCATTGCTTTGGTTTCATCGTCGTGGAGGAAGATGGGTGTGTCTAGTGTGGAGAGTTTGTATTGTAGAGTGTCCATTCTTGATGGAGAGTACTATAGTCGATGGAAGAATGCCATGATTGATCTATTTGACAAATTCCATTTGAGAAAACATATTGAAAATCCCTATGTGCTCCCCATTGATGAATTGCATCCCACTCACGAAGTGGAAATTGACATGCTTGGTTACCTTAGAACTGTCAATCTAATTGTTAGAGGTTTACCAAGATTTGTGCTTTCTCAATTGAAGAACTTTGCATGTGCTTATACTTTGTGGAATGATTTGGATAAACGATATACAAATCCTACATTAAGTAATTTTGCTGAGATTCTTCATAAAACTGTTTCTTTTCACAATATGAAGCCTAGTGATCCAAACTTTGATAAATGCCTATTTGAGCTTCATGATCTTATGTGTGCTAAAGGAGATATCACAACTATCAACAACATTATTTTTGAAGCCATTCACATTCATAAGCTTGAACATTGTCATGGTTACGATTCTAACGAGTCTCTTGGTTTCTATGATGAGGAGATTCCACCAAATGATGACAATGAAGAACATGGCTACTATGATGAAGATGAGTTGTTCGACATCGAGCATGAAAAGATCATGAAGAATCTAAGTCTAATGGAAAACTTCAAGGATTACATCTCCGGTAGAAAAGAGTGGATTCTCAATAGTGGATGCACAGATCACATGACTGGTGATAAAGACATGTTCCAAGAGATCACGCCAAATCAAGGTCCTCGGAGGTACGTGACCTTTGGAGACAACTCTAAGGGTAAGGTACTTGGCCTTGGTAAGGTGGCCATATCTCATGATAACTCCATTCAAAATGTGATGCATGTTGAATCCCTTGGCTACAATCTTATTTCCGTATCTAGACTAGCAGACTTCGGTTTCAATGTGCTATTTACCAAAGTAGATTGCCAAGTGTTTCAATTTGATAATCATAAAATTGTCTTTACTAGTATTCATAGAGGTGATATATACATTGTCGATTTCACTAAAAAGGGCCAACCTCATACTTGTCTCATTGAAAAATCTTTTAAAGGTTGGGTATGGCATAGAAGGCTAGGACAGGTAGGTATGCGCAATCTAGATAAGCTTATCAAGGGCGATCAAATTCTTGGTGTTAAAGATGTTATCTTTGACAAAGATAGGCTTTGTAGCGCTTGTCAAGCAGGAAAGCAAGTAGGTGGAAGCCATCCGGTCAAGAACATCATGACCACTAAGAGATCGCTCGAGTTACTTCATATGGATCTTTTTGGTCCCAATGCTTACAGGAGTCTCGGTGGAAACTCTTATGGTCTAGTTATAGTTGATGACGTTTCCAGATTTACGTGGGCATTCTTTCTTGATGATAAGTCGCAGGTACAAAAGACCTTCAAGAACTTTGCACGTAAAGCGCAAAATCAATTTGAAGTGAAGATCAAGAAGGTTCGAAGCGATAACGGATCGGAGTTCAAGAACACCCATGTGGATACCTTTCTTGACAAAGAGAGTATTTCACATGAGTTCTCGGCTACGTACACGCCTCAACAAAATGGAGTTGTTGAGAGAAAGAACTGAACCCTCATTGAGATGTTAAGAACAATGCTTGATGAATACAAGACGCCAAGACACTTTTGGGCAGAAGCCGTGGAAACAGCATGTCATGCCACAAACCGACTCTACTTGCACAAGCTTCTCAGTAAAATGGCATACGAGCTTCTCACCGGTAACAAACCCCAAGTTGGATACTTTCGGGTATTCGGATCTAAGTGTTACATTCTTGATAAGCATCGTCGAATTTGCTCCCAAGTCTCATGAGGGTTTCCTACTTGGTTATGGATCGAACTCTCACACCTACCATGTCTACAACAACTTCACTCGAAAAGTTGAAGAGACGGTAGATGTGAAGTTTGATGAGTCTAATGGTTCGCAAGTCGAATAATTGCCAAATGATGTAGGTGATAAAGATCCTTCAAAAGCTATCCAAGACTTTCCCATCGGCAAGATTCGTCCCGTGGAGGTGAAGGAAAGTACTTCATCAACCCAAGTGGAATCTCCTACTTCGGATCAAGGCTACCAACAAAACAACATGGAAGCATCCACAAGTGGTACACGACAAGATGAAGGGGAGGAGGAAGTACATCATGAAGATCCACCACGACCTCCTTCACCACTACCTCAAGGAGACAACCACTTCGACAACAATGGAGATAAAGGAGATGAAGAAGAAGAAGCTCCTTCAACTAACAGGCCTAAGCTACCCCGGATTTGAGCACAAGTGACCAAGAACCATCCCCTAAACCAATTCTTTGGTGACATACAAACAGGGAGGATCACTCGCTCTAAAACTCGCTTGGCTAACTTTTGTGAGCATTATTCTTTCATCTCTAGCATTGAACCCTTGAAGGTTGAACAAGCTCTCGAAGATGAGTATTGGGTTAACGATATGCATGAAGAGCTTCACAACTTCGAGAGGAACGGAGTGTGGACACCTGTGGAGAAGCCCAGGGACGAGCAAAACATCATCGGTACGAAATGGGTGTTTTGGAACAAGCAAGATGAATACGATCAAGTTATACGCAACAAGGCTCACCTCATAGCCCAAGGATAACGCAAGTCGAAGGTATGGACTACGGTGAGACCTATTCCCCTGTTGCCAGACTAGAAGCCATTCAAATTCTTCTTGGTTATGCCAATCACCATAACATCACTCTTTACCAAATGGATATTAAAAGTGCCTTTTTAAATTGAGAAATAGAGGAGGAAGTCTATGTTAAACAACCTCCCGGATTTGTAAATCCTAAGAAACCCAACCACGTTTACAAACTTTGCAAAGCTTTATATGGTCTTAAGCAAGCTCCTTGTGCTTGGTATAAATGCCTAACGAAGTTTCTTATTGAAAAAGGTTTTGAAATTGGTAAAATTGATGCAACCAGTTAATGGTGAATTATTTGTGTGCCAAATTTATGTGGATGATATTATCTTTTGATCTACTAACCCACAATTTAGTGAGAAATTTGGAATGTTGATGTCAGAGAAGTACGAGATGTCTATGATGTGTGAGCTGAAATTCTTCCTTGGTCTACAAATCAAGCAAACGAGAGATACTTTCATCTCTCAAACAAAGTACACCAAGGACTTGATCAAGAAGTTCAACATGCAGGAGTGCAAAGGTATGAAAACTCCCATGCCCACTAGCGGACACGATGATCTTACTAAGGAGGGTGAACCGGTTGATCAAAAGGTTTATCGATCAATGATTGGTTCATTGCAATATCTATGTGCCTCCCGTCCCGATATTATGCTTAGTGTTTGCATGTGTGATATATATCAAACTGCACCCAAAGAATGTCATCTTAAGGTTGTGAAACACATTGTGAGATACTTGATACATACACCAAACTTTGGCATTTGGTATCCCAAGGGATCTTCTTTTAATCTTGTTGGCTTCTCCGACTCGGACTATGCCGGTGACAAGGTTGATAGAAAATCCACCTCGGGTACATGTCAATTTCTTGGTAGATCTCTTGTGTCTTGGTCCTCCAAGAAACAAAACTCGGTATATCTATCTACTACCAAAGCAGAATACATTGCCACTGGATCATGTTGTGTGAAATTATTATGGATGACACAAACGCTTAAAGATTATGGAATCTATGTTAAAAATGTGCCATTACTTTGTGACAATGAAACTGCTATTAAGATTGGTCATAATCCTGTGCAACATTCTCGAACCAAGCTATTCAAGTTCGACATCATTTCATTCGTGATCATGTTGCCAAAGGAGATATTAATCTTAAGCATGTTCGTAGTAACAAGCAATTGTCCGACATCTTTACTAAGCCACTTGATGAAAAAGTGTTTTGTCATTTGAGGAGTGAGTTGAACATCATTGATGCTTCAAACTTGAGCTAAGCTCACTCGGATGCATGCAAGGGGATGAGCTTTCTTAACCAATCCATGCTATTATTATCATGAATATCATGTATCTTGGAATTCTATGCTCCCTTGTCTTATATCTAACTCTTTCGTAGGTACATGGAAGAACAACACTCCACAAGATTGCCAACAACTCATCTTAAGCAATCTTGTCATGACCAAGTATCCACAACCTATGTTTGATGATGAAAGGAAGAAGACAACAAAACATATCCTTGGCATATATTTCTCAATTGGTATCAACTCACAATTGGTATCATGTCATTTGAATATATCATGTTCTTCCTTGCATGACTAACCTATGTAGGTGAAAAGTGAACGAAAACAACAAGGATTGCTCCCAACTCAAGATGACCTTCATCAACTTCAAGCATCCTCATCAAGTTCACCTACAAGCTATGTCATCAACATCACTCAAAGGCATGTACTCATATCCTTGATATAGCTTTACTCCAAGTCATGAGATAAAGCAACTCAAGCAATATGAAGACATTAAATGCTTAATCGAAAAATGGTAACACCATTTTGAGCTTAACAATGAGTATGACCTATGATCAAGTATTCTTGCTTGACTCCTTAAGTCAATATACTCTAATATAGGTGACCTAGTCACCGCCCATCATCTAGTCATATGAATTGAATGGAGAACCCTTCTCGTGTTGCTCTTTGACATTTCCATTCAACTCTAGCCTACATGAAAATTCATTGCAAATTTTTCTGAAAATTCATTGCAAATTTTTCTGAAAAATCATTGCAAATCCTTTATGAAAATTCATTGCAAATCTTTGAGACATGTTTGAGACATTCTAAAAAATTCCACTTGACAAAGTTGCCAAGTTTTTGTTTTCCAACTCGGAGCCTCCGATCACAAAAACTCAGTTCTACCGATATTGCAGTCCTACTACAGAAACACATATCGGTGCCACCGGATCTTTTGCCTTGGAGCCACCGACCTCTATGCACTTTGTTTGCTCTGTTTTATGATAAACTCAATGATTCCAATGATGTAGGGGGAGAAAACATCAAGAGATATAATCTCAAATAATCAAGGATCCCCACATCAAAGCAGGAGAAAATTTAAAGGGTTTTTAGATCTTAAGTCAATACACCTAGGATCCCTTCCCACTCTATGATCCTTTTTATCTATCCCTTGTGACCTTTTTGGAATTTAATGCCAAAGGGCGAGAAATATCAAAGCTTCAAAGCTTACATAACAAAGGGGTGGATATTCATACCAAAGGGGGAGATATATATCTAAAGGGAAGAATATCTAAGCATTATTGCTTTAGGGGGAGAGATGATCATGAAAAGAAGAAGTGTAACCTTATCGTATAAAGGGGGAGAAAACTTATCAAGGATCCCTTAACACAAACACTTCTTAAAGAGAAGAGAGAAGAATAAATTTTAAATTTGATTCTCATGCTTTAGACTTTTCTCAGCCCTACCTACTCTCAATACCTATATATTATGATTCAGGGAGAGAGGAAAACTTTCACGGCTGGTGTCACAATTGGTGTCTAGGGAAGAAAACTCTAAACTTATTTGTTATCTTGGTACTCTTGATTCCATTTGCATTTTCACTATAGAATATACTTGTGTTTCCTAACATTGTTTTCTCAAGTGTGTTCCTACTATTAAATGCTCAAGGACCTCAAGGTAAGTATATGCATCATATTCTTGTTCAATATGACCTCTTGCTCCTTGCACATATTGTTTGCAAGAGTGAGTCTTGAACATGAAATCATTTCATTCTCATATATTTGATGCATATTGCCTAGATATACACGACTTCTCATGTCCTTCCTACCATGTGTGTGTTCATGCATTCAAAAGCAACTATCCTTAAAATGGATTGCACACATCTAGGAGGAGCTTGTATCGGTCATGTATCCTTCAAAGTCTTCATAAATTTCTGCATATCTTAAATTGATGCTTTGATTGTATGTTGTCATCAATTGCCAAAAGGGGGAGAGTGAAAGCACAATATGCTCCCTTGGTGGTTTTGATAATTCATGACAACATACATTGTCTCTTGGACTAATACTTTTATCTAGTGTATTCAGATAAAGTCCACAGAGAAGGTTAGCTAAGTAGTGTGGAGAGTATCCACAAGAATAAGAAGGAGAAGGAATAGCATTGGCAAAGCTTCAAGCAAAGAGGATTCTACATTTTACTTTGTGAGAAATCACTTTGAGTCCATAGGAAAGTCAATACTATCAAAAGGGGGTAAGGTATTGTTGGTGAACAAAATGCTCATATGTGCACAAGTGATAGTCACCACATACACCCACAAGCTCTTCCACAAAAGTCTATCCAAAGCCAAATATCCAAAATCGGTGCAACCAACACTTCCCACTCAATGCCACTGATTCTCAACCTCAAACAGACTCAGCCAAACCCTAGCCCTTCGGTGCAACCGATTCTGATTCGGTGCCACCGAGTTTGGGTTGCCAACATTCTGTTACGCAAATTCACAAAATCGGTCCCACCGAGTTTCTTTAATCAACGCACCGAGTTTGGCAATCCAACCATTGGTCACCTTATCAGTGCAACCGAATTTTATGTATCGTTCTCACCGAGATTCAAAAGTTGCTACCTTTTAGACAACTCGGTACCACCGAGATTAACACATCAGTGTCCGAGTTGGACTTATTAGGTGTAACGGTTGTATTTTTGGAGATGCCTATATATACCCCTCCACCACTACTTACTCGCAAGAGAAGTACTCAGAACAGACCCCCCACTCATACCAACTAATTTTCTGAGAGAGAGCCACCTACTCATGTGTTGAGATCATGCCATTCCATTCCAACCATATGAATCTTGATCTCTAGCCTCCCCGAGTAGCTTTCCACCTAATCAATCTCTTCCACCAAGCCAAATCTATGAGAGAGTGATTGTGTGTTGAGGAGTCTATCATCTTGAAGCACAAGAGAAAGGAGTTCATCGACATTATCGAGCCTATTACCTTGGAGGGTGGTGCATCCTAGATTGGTTAGGTGTCGCTTGGGAGCCTCCTACTTCGTGTTGTCGAGTGAACCAACAAGTTTTTAAGGGCAAGGAGATCGCCTACTTTGTGAAGATCTACCCATAGTGAGGCTAGCCCTTCGTGGACGGAAGCCGTTATGGAATAGTCAAGGTTGCTACTTCGTGGACCCTTATGGGTGGAGCCCTCCGTGGACTCTTGAGATCATTACCCTCCGTGGGTTGAAGACTCCATAAACATGGACGTATGATAGCACCACCTATTGGAACCACGGGAAAAATCTTTGTGTCCTTCATGTGTTTGATCTTCCTATCTCTACTTTTTACTTCTATGTGCAATGTCTTTTCCTTCCGCTGCTATACTTGATGACTTGCATGTGTAGGGTGTGCTAGACTTGCTATAATTGCTAAAATCTACCAACACATAACTTTGCACCTTGTGTAGATTTTAATTTCCTGCTAGTAGTCTATACACCCCCCTCTAGACATACTCTTATAGTGATCCCACAACATTGAAAGAGTACGATCCAATTGCTTGCTTTGACACAGGGGTGCTCATGATTTATACTTTATGCTAGGAAGACCAAGCATGACAGGCTATATGATTTTATAGGGATAACATTCTTTGGCATTGTTAGTTTGAAAAGACATGATTGTTTGCTAGCAAACCTGAGTATGTAAGTCTTTTTATCAGACTATTTCCTTGAATCACTTGTATCTTAATATTCATGTCATGATTAGACATTTGTTCAGAATTATGCTAGGTAGCATTCCACATCAAAAATTATTTTTTATCATTTACCTACTCGAGGACGAGCAGGTATTAAGCCTGGGGATGTTGATATGTCTCCGTCGTATCTATAATATTTGATTGCTTCATGCCAATATTCTACAACTTTCATATAGTTTTGGCAACATTTTATATTATTTTTTGGGACTAACTTACTTACCCAGTGCCCAGTGTTAGTTCCTGTTTTTTGTGTTTTTAGTTTTGCAAAAATTCCATGTCAAACGAAGTCCAAACGCGATAAAAATTTACGGAGATTTTTTTGGAATATATGTGCATTTTGAGAGTGAGAATCAACACAAGACGATGCCCGAGGGCACCACAAGCCAACACGGCGTGACCTGGGGGGGCACCCTGACAGCTAGAGGCCAGCCCTTAAGTCAGTTGAGACTCCCCTTCCGCCGCAAGAAATATATTTTTGCGATAAAAAAACCTCAAAATTTCAGCCTGATCGGAGTTACAGATCTCGAGATATATTAAGAAAAGGTGAAGGGGTCACAAAACAGTAGCGAACACAGAAGAGAAACAGAGAGAGAACCAATCTCGGAGGGGCTCTTGCCCTCCGGGAGCCATGATAGCCCTGGACCAGAGGGGAAACGCTCCTCCCACCTAGATAGGAGGTTAAGGAAGAAGAATAAGGAGGGGTCTCACTCCCCCTCTCTCTCGGTGGCGCCGAAGCGCCGCTGGGGCAACCATCATGATGATGATCTACACCAACAACTTCGTCGCCGTCACCATCAACTCTTCCCCCCTCTATGCAGCAGCGTAAAACCTCTTCCCCCCACTATAATCTCTACTTGAACATGGTGCTTAATGCTATATATTATTATCCAATGATGTGTGGCTATCCTATAATGTTTGAGTAGATTTTTCTGTCCTACGGGTTAACTGTGGTATGATGTTATTGATATGATTTGTATGTTGATATGGTGTTGTTCTAAGGTGTCTTCTGTGAGGCACACATGTGAAGGAATCCCGTTGGAGGGTTTGCAGTATGTTCATGATTCGCTTATAGTGGGTTGGTGAGTGGCGAAAACACAAACCCGAGTTAGGGGATTGTTTACGTATGGGAGTAAAGGGGACTTGATGTTTAATGCTATGGTTGGGTTTTACCTTAATGATCTTTAGTAGTTGCGGATGCTTGCTAGAGGTCCAATCATAAATGCACATGATCCAATTAGAGAAAGTGTGTTAGCGTATGCCTCTCCCTCATTGCATATGACAAGTCTCTATCATGTTATATTGAATTGCCTATGGACAATCTTTCTCTTGCGTTACACAAAAAGCTTTCCACTAAACTATTTAATTTTATAGTTCTTTTATTAAAATATCACCTAATTTTTATTTCCACGTTCTTTATTATCTTGCAAAACTATCTTTGCACCTACAAAGTACTTCTAATTTTATTCCTGCAAAGTAGTTTCATACTTTTTCTAGGTAAAGTAAGTGTTAGCGTGTGTAGAGTTGTATCGCTGGTCGATAGAACTTGAGAGAGTATTAATTCTACCTTTAGATCCTTGTTGGGTTCGACACTCTTACTTATCGAAAAATGCTACAAACGATCCCCTATACTTGTGGGTTATCACCTCTCCCTTGGGAGGGGCCCTTGTGGCACTACCTGGCCGCATGGGGGCCTAGGGTGCCCTAGCCCTTTTCGGTGCTTTTTTGATTATTCTATCTCCTAAATAATTCCTTGTGACTCTGCAAGTTATTTTGAGCTCCATAAATATGGATTTTCCATAAAACCAAAAAACATGTAGAGAACAACGACTGGCTTTGGAGACCGAATTAATATATAACTTAGTCCATAAAACTAATTTGAATTGCTATAAAAAGTATACAAAAGAGATATTATTGTTGGAAATATGCCCTAGAGGCAATAAATAAAGTGTTTATTATTGTATTTCCTTGTTCATGATAATCGTTTATTATCCATGCTATAATTGTATTAATTGGAAACATGGATACATGTGTGGATACATAGACAAACACAATGTCCCTAGTATGCCTCTAGTGAACTAGCTCGTTGATTGAAAGATGGTTAAGGTTTCCTATCCATGGACATCAGATGTCATTTGATAACGGAATCACATCATTAGGAGAATGATGTGATGGACAAGACCCAAACTACAAACGTAGCTTATGATCGTGTCAGTTTATTGCTACTGTTTTCTGCATGTCAAGTATATGTTCCTATGACCATGAGATCATACAACTCATAGATATAGGAGGAGTACCTTGTGTGTATCAAACGTCGCAACGTAACTGGGTGACTATAAAGGTGCTCTACAGGTGTCTCTGAGGGTGTCTGTTGAGTTGGCATGGATCAAGACTGGGATTTGTTACTCCGTGTGACGGAGAGATATCTCAGGGCCCACTCGGTAATACAACATCACAATAAGCCTTGCAAGCAATGTGACTAAGTGTTGGTCACGGGATCTTGTATTACAGAACGAGTAAATAGACTTGCCAGTAACGAGGTTGAACTAGGTATGGAGATACTGACGATCGAATCTCGGGCAAGTAACATACCGAAGAACAAAGGGAACATCATACGGGATTAACTGAATCCTTGACATAGAGGTTCGACCAATAAAAGATCTTCGTAGAATATGTAGGAACCAATGTGGACATCTAGGTCCCGCCATTGGTTATTGACCGTAGAGGTGTCTCGGTCATGTCTACATAGTTCTCGAACCCGCAGGGTCCGCACACTTAAGGTTTGGTGACGTTTCGGTAGTATAGAGTTATGTATGGTGGTGACCGAAGTTTGTTCGGAGTCTCGTATGAGATCCTGGATGTCACGAGGAGCTCCGGAATGGTCTGGAGGTAAAGATTCATATATAGGAAGTCCTGTTTTGGTTGCCGGAAAAGTTCCGGGCTTATCGGTAATGTACCGGGAGTACCGGGAGTGTACCAGGAGACCTCCGGGAGGGGTATTTCGACCCAAGAGGCTTCATGGGCTGTGGGAGAGTGAATATCAGCCCTTAGTGGGCTGGTGGAAACTCCCACACAAGGCCCATGTGGCTGGAGAATAAAACCCAAAAGGAAAAAGGTGGAAAAAGGGAAAAAGGGAAAAAAAGGATGAATCCTAATCCTACTAGGAGTGGAGGAGGTGGACTCCTCCTCTCCTAGTTTGGCCGAAGCCTAGGAGGCTTGGAGGCCAAGCTGCCTCCTCTCCTCCTCTCCTCCTATATATACTGGTGGTATTGAGGGTTTTTGCACTAGATTTTCAGCCACGTGCTACCCGTTCCTCCAGTGCATAGTTTCTCCTCTAGATTGGTTTTCTGCAGTGCTTAGGCGAAGCCCTGCTGGAATTGCTCCACCACCATCGCCGGAGCGCCGTCAGGCTGCCGTAGAAATCTTCTTCCTCTCCACTCCTTCTTGCTGGATCAAGACGGTGGAGATCATCATCAAGATGTACGTGTGCTGAACGCGGAGGTGTCGTCCGTTCGGTGCTAGATCGGAAGGATCGTGATCAAGTTTGTGAGACGGATCGTGATCAAGTTCATGGGACGGACCGTGATCAGATCGCGGGACGGATCATGATTGGATCGCGGGACGGATCGTGATTGGATCGCGGGACACACGGCGATTTGGATCGCGAAGACATTCGACTACACCAACCGCGTTTCTTAACGCTTCCCGCTTAGCGATCTACAAGGGTATGTAGATCCACTCTCCCTCTCGTAGATGCTCATCACCATGGATAGATCTTCGTGTGCGTAGGAAAGTTTTTGTTTCCCATGCAACGTTCCCCAACAGTGGAATCATGAGCTCGGTCTATGTGTAGATGATATCTCGAGTAGAACACAAAAGGTTTGTGGGCGTTGATGCTTAGATTGCTTCCTCCCTTGGTCAGATTTTGGTTCAGCGGTATTGTGAGATGAAGCAGCCCAGACCAACATTACTCGTACGCTTACGAGAGACCGGTTCCCTCGACGCAACTTGTTGCCTAGATGGCTTGCGGGTGGCAGTTTCTCTCACTTTAGTTGGATCGGATTCGACAAAGGCGGTCCTTGAGAAGGTTGCAAAGCAAATTATGTATCACCATTGTGGTTTATGCGTAGGTGAGAATCGTTCTTGCTAGAAACCCGTAGCAGCCACGTAAAACATGCAACAACAATTAGAGGACGTCTAACTTGTTTTTGCAGGGTATGTCGTGATGTGATATGGCCAATTACATGATGTGATATATGTGATGTATGAGATGATCATGTGATGTACAGAATTTCACAACTTGCATGTCGATGAGTACGGCAACCGGCAGGAGCCATAGGGTTGTCTTTAATTATTGTATGACCTGCGTATCAATCATTAAGCTCTATGTAATGCTTTACTTTATCGCTAAACGGTAGCAATAGTAGTAGAAGCATGCAGGGCGTGACAACCTCGATGGCGACACGTTGATGGAGATCAAGATGATGGAGATCATGGTGTCGTGCCGATGACAATGAAGATCATGCCGGTGTTTTCAAGATGGAGATCTAAAGCACAAGTTCATGGCCATATCATGTCACTTATGAATTGCATGTGATGTTAATCCTTTTATGCACCTTGTTATGCTTAGTACGGCGGTAGCATTATAAGGTGATCCCTCACTTAAATTTCAAGATAAAATTGTGTTCTCCCCGAGTGTGCATCGTTGCGAAAGTTCATCGTGTTGAGACACCACGTGATGATCGGGTGTGATAGACTCTCCGTTCACATACAACGGGTGCAAGCCAGTGTTGCATGCGCAGAACACTCGGGTTAAACTTGACGGGGCCTAGCATGTACAGACATGGCCTCGGAACACAAGAGACCGAAAGGTCGAACATGATTCATATAGTAGATATGATCAACATAATGATGTTCACCATTGAAGCCACCTCAACTCACGTGATGATCGTACTTGAGTTGGTGGATTTGGATCATGTGACACTCAGATGACCTGAGGGATGTCAATTTGAGTGGGAGCTTTAGTAATTTGATTAACTAAACTCATTATCTTGAACAATAGTCTAAATGAACTTTGCATATTTATGTTGTAGATCAATGGCTCACGCAGTAGCACCCCTGAATTTTAATGCGTTCCTAAAGAAAGCTAAACTGAAAGATGATGGAAGTAACTTTGTTGACTGGGCCCGTAATCTAAGGATTATCCTCACGGCTTCCTAGAAATCATATGTCCTTGATGCACCGCTTGGTGACCAACCAGAAGACATGACCTCCGAAGACGTTAAGAACGCTTGGGAGGCACGTACTGGAGATTACTCAATAGTTCAGTGTGCAATATTGTATGGCTTAGAACCGGGACTTCAAAGACGTTTTGAACGTCATGGAGCATATGAGATGTTCCAGGAGTTGAAGTTTATCTTTCAGAAGAACGCCTGGATCGAGAGGTATGAAACCTTCGATAAGTTATATGCTTGCAAGATGGAGGAGAACGGGTCTATCAGTGAACATATACTCAGAATGTCTGGGTATTCAACTCGTCTAGCGGAGTTGGGAATTGCCCTTCTGCCAGAGGCGATCACTGTTAGAGTTCTTCAATCACTGCCACCTAGTTACAAGAGCTTTGTGAGGAACTATAACATGCACGGGATGAACAAGTCAGTCGCCGAGCTGTTTGCGATGCTAAAAGTCGCTGAGTCTGAAATCCAGAAAGAACATCAAGTGTTGATGGTCAATAAAACCACTAGTTTCAAGAAAAATGGCAAAGTCAAGGGCAAGGGCAAGAAGGGTAAAACCAAGAAGGATGGCAAAGCAGTTGCTACTCCTGCAAAGAAGCCCAAGCATGGACCCAAGCCAGAAACTGAGTGCTTTCATTGCAAGGGAACTGGTCACTAGAAGCGGAACTGCCCCAAGTACCTGGCTGACAAGAAGGCGGACAACGACAAACAAGGTATATATGATATACATGTTATTGATGTGTACCTTACTAGCTCTCGTAGTAGTGCCTGGGTATTTGATACCGGTTCGGTTGCTCACATTTGCAACTCAAAGCAAGAATTACGGAATAAACGGAGGCTGGCAAAGGACGAAGTGACGATGCGCGTGGGAAATGGTTCCAAGGTTGATGTGATCGCCGTCGGCACGCTCTCTCTTCGATTACCATCAGGATTAGTGATGAACCTGAATAATTGTTATTTAGTGCCTGTGTTAAGCATGAACATTATATCTGGATCTTGTTTATTGCGAGACGGTTACTCATTTAAATCAGAGAATAAAGGTTGTTCTATTTATATGAGTAATATCTTTTATGGTCATGCACCCAATGTTAGGGGTTTATTCATATTGAATCTTCATAGTGATGACACACATGTTCATAACATTGATGCCAAAAGATGTAGAATTGATAATGATAGTACCACTTTCTTGTGGCACTGCCGTTTAGGTCATATTGGTGTAAAACACATGAGGAAGCTCCATGCTGATGGACTTTTGGAGTCACTTGATTTTGAATCACTTGACACATGTGAACCATGCCTCATGGGCAAGATGACTAAAACGCTGTTCTCTGGAACAATGGAACGGGCGAGTGACTTATTGGAAATCATACACATTAATGTGTGCGGTCCAATGAATGTTACAGTGCATGGTGGATATCGTTATTTTCTCACCTTCACTGATGACTTAAGTAGATATGGGTATATTTACTTAATGAAACACAAGTCTGAAACGTTTGAAAAGTTCAAGCAATTTCAGAGTGAAGTTGAGAATCATCGTAACAAGAAGATTAAGTTCCTGCAATCTGATCGAGGAGGTGAATATCTGAGTTATGAGTTTGGCAGTCACTTAAGACAGTGTGGAATTGTCTCACAGTTGACACCGCCCGGAACACCGCAGCGTAATGGTGTGTCCGAACGTCGTAATCGAACCTTATTGGATATGGTGCGTTCTATGATGTCTCTTGCTGATTTGCCACTATCGTTTTGGGGTTATGCATTAGAGACAGCTGCATTCACTTTAAATAGGGCACCACCAAAATCCGTTGAGACGACGCCATATGAACTGTGGTTTGGCAAGAAGCCAAAGTTGTCGTTTCTTAAAGTTTGGGGATGTGATGCTTATGTCAAAAAGCTTCAGCCTGAAAAGCTGGAACCCAAAGCATAGAAATGCGTCTTCATAGGATACCTGAAAGAGACAGTCGGGTATACCTTCTATCTCAGATCCGAAGGCAAAGTGTTTGTCGCTAAAAATGGAACATTTCTTGAGAAAGAGTTTCTCTCGAAAGAATTGAGTGGGAGGAAAATAGAGCTTGATGAAGTTATTGAACCTTTACTACAACCAGAAAGTAGCGCAGCGTAGAAAGATGTTTCTATGGAACCTACGACGGTAGAAGAGGAAGTTAATGATGATGATCATGAAGCTTCGGATCAAGCAGCTATTGAACCTCGTAGGTCGACAAGGCTGCGTACTATCCCTGAGTGGTACGGCAACCCTGTCTTGGAGGTCATGTTGTTGGCAACAATGAACCTACGAGCTATGGAGGAGCGGTGATGGGCCCGGATTACGAGAAATGGTTAGAGGCCATGAAATCCGAGATGGGATCCATGTATGAAAACAAAGTATGGACTTTGGAAGTATTACCTGAAGGGCCAAAGGCCATTCAGAACAAATGGATCTTTAAGAAGAAAACAGAGGCGGACGGTAATGTCACCATCTATAAAGCTCGACTTGTGGCAAAGGCTTTTTCACAAGTTCAAGGAGTTGACTACGATGAGACTTTCTCACCCGTAGCGATGCTTAAGTCTGTCAGAATCATGTTAGCAATAGCTGCCTATTTTGACTATGAAATTTGGCAGATGGATGTAAAAACAGTGTTCCTCAACGGTTTCCTTGAGGAAGAGTTGTATATGATGCAACCCGAAGGTTTTGTCGATTCAGAGAATGCTGACAAAGTTTGCAAACTCCAGCGATCCATTTATGGACTGGTGCAAGCATCTCGGAGTTGGAATAAGCACTTTGATGAGGTGATCAAAGCGTTTGAGTTTATACAAGTTTACGGAGAAGCTTGTATTTACAAG
This sequence comes from Hordeum marinum, assembly GCA_022496015.1. Lineage (NCBI taxonomy): Eukaryota > Viridiplantae > Streptophyta > Magnoliopsida > Poales > Poaceae > Hordeum > Hordeum marinum. The sequence goes on along the minus strand of CM039672.1, from coordinate 208,348,460 downwards.
AAAGTGAGTGGGAGCTCTATAGCGTTTCTAGTATTATATGTGGATGACATATTGCTGATTGGAAACAATATAGAAATGCCGGAAAGCATGAAGGAATATTTGAACAAGAGTTTTTCAATGAAGGACCTAGGATAAGCTGCTTTCATATTAGGCATTAAGATCTATAGAGATAGGTCGAGACGCTTAATAGCACTTTCACAGAGCACATACCTTGATAAAGTTTTGAAGAAGTTCAAAATGGAACAGTCCAAGAAGGGGTTCTTGCCTGTATTACAAGGTGTGAAGTTGAGTAAGACTCAATGCCCAGTAACTGCAGAAGATAGAGAAAAGATGAGTGTCATCCCCTATGCTTCAGCCATAGGCTCTATCATGTATGCAATGCTGTGCACAAGACCCGATGTCAGCCTTGCCATAAGTATGGCCGGAAGGTTTCAAAGTGATCCTAGAATGGAGCACTGGCAAGCGGTCAAGAATATTCTTAAGTACCTGAAAAGGACTAAGGAAATGTTTCTCGTTTATGGAGGTGATGAAGAGCTCGTCGTAAAGGGAACTACAAACGTAGCTTATGATCGTGTCAGTTTATTGCTACTATTTTCTGCATGTCAAGTATATGTTCCTATGACCATGAGATCTGCAACTCACAGATATAGGAGGAGTACCTTGTGTGTATCAAACGTCACAACGTAACTGGGTGACTATAAAGGTGCTCTACAGGTGTCTCCGAGGGTGTCTGTTGAGTTGGCATGGATCAAGACTGGGATTTGTTACTCCGTGTGACGGAGAGGTATCTCAAGGCCCAGTCGGTAATACAACATCACAATAAGCCTTGCAAGCAATGTGACTAAGTGTTGGTCACGGGATCTTGTATTACGGAACGAGTAAAGAGACTTGCCAGTAACGAGGTTGAACTAGGTATGGAGATACCGACGATCGAATCTCGGGCAAGTAACATACCGAAGAACAAAGGGAACATCATACGGGATTAACTGAATCCTTGACGTAGAGGTTCGACCGATAAAAGATCTTCGTAGAATATGTAGGAACCAATGTGGACATCCAGGTCCGCCATTGGTTATTGACCGTAGAGGTGTCTCGGTCATGTCTACATAGTTCTCGAACCCGCAGGGTCCGCACACTTAAGGTTTGGTGACGTTTCAGTAGTATAGAGTTATGTATGGTGGTGACCGAAGTTTGTTTGGAGTTCCGGATGAGATCCTGGACATCACGAGGAGTTTCAGAATGGTCCGGAGGTAAAGATTCATATATAGGAAGTCCTGTTTTGGTCGCCGGAAAAGTTCCGGGCTTATCGGTAATGTACCGGGAGTACCGGTAGTGTACCGAGAGACCTCCGGGAGGGGTATTTCGACCCAAGAGGCTTCATGGGCTGTGGGAGAGTGAATATCAGCCCTTAGTGGGCTGATGGAAACTCCCACACAAGGCCCATGTGGCTGGAGAAGAAAACCCAAAAGGAAAAAGGTGGAAAAAGGCAAAAAGGAAAAAAAAGGATGAATCCTAATCCTACTAGGAGTGAAGGAGGTGGACTCCTCCTCTCCTAGTTTGGCCGAAGCCTAGGAGGCTTGGAGGCCAAGCTGCCTCCTCTCCTCCTCTCCTCCTATATATACTGGTGGTATTGAGGGTTTTTGCACTAGATTTTCAGCCATGTGCTACCCGTTCCTCCAGTGCATAGTTTCTCCTCTAGATCGGTTTTCTGCAGTGCTTAGGCGAAGCCTTGCCGGAATTGCTCCACCACCATCACCGCAGTGCCGTCAGGCTGCCGAAGAACTCTTCTTCCTCTCCACTCCTTCTTGCTAGATCAAGACGGTGGAGATCGTCATCAAGCTGTACGTGTGCTGAACGCGGAGGTGCCGTCCGTTCGGTGCTAGATCGGAAGGATCGTGATCAAGTTCGTGAGACGGATCGTGATCAAGTTCGTGGGACGGACCATGATCGGCTCGCGGGACGGATCGTGATTGGATCGCGGGGCGGATCGTGATTGGATCACAGGACGCACGGCGATTTGGATCGCGAAGACGTTCGACTACACCAACCACGTTTCTTAACGCTTCCCGCTTAACGATCTACAAGGGTATGTAGATCCACTCTCCCTCTCGTAGATGCTCATCACCATGGATAGATCTTCGTGTGCGTAGGAAAATTTTTGTTTCCCATGCAACGTTCCCCAACAGTTATAATAGCATGAAACAATCAAGAATTATAGATACATTTGAGACGTATCAACCCTCGCCGGTGTGGCCTCAGTGCCTCCCTCCCTCACCCCCTCACATGTGTTTTCTCTTCCTCCCTTCCTCTACATTATGCGAAAGCCAAGAGGCCATGTTGCCAATCGAGAGCGCAGGCAGTCCCGATGGACTATGGAGCGTTTGGACTTGGTGAGATTTGATACATATAAAATGCAATTATAGCTGACGAGTATCGTCAAAAGGAGGAAACTTGTTGGCACGAGCGCATTATCACGTGTTCTAGAAAAGCCCTCGCGCAATCTACAAGCATAGAGGTCGAGGCCCACGCCGCCGCGGAAGTGGCTATCGGACCTGACCGCCTCAATGTTGCATATCGCTACACCTTGGATGTGCAGGGTGCCACGGGCTTAGAGGCTAGGATGGCGTAGTTACATGAGGCGATGGAAGTAGCCGAGGGGCGAATAAAGAGGGCCCAGGACTTCACCACTCGAATCAAAGAGGAGGGAGGAGAGAAGATGAAAAGGTAGATAGTATAGGTGGTTCATAAATTTAATTATTTCCACTTATATGTATTTTATCATTTTTGCTTCGTGTAATATATACATGTATGTATATATTGACTTTCATTCAATTGCAATTAATCGTTTGTTATTAATTATTCACCACAAATATTCTCAAAGGTGGTTTATCATAAAATGATCTTATTAATCTGGCCTAATTATATCTTTTCTTATTGATTAATCTTCCTAGCCACCTCCGCCTCCTCCACAAAAAAGCTAGGGTTTCTGCCTCCCGCCGGTGCCGTCGCAGGTCCGCCTCCACTCCGGTGGCCCTAGGGCCATGGGTGCGTGGTTGATCTCGGCAAGGGCCGGCGGGAGGGCTCCGTTTTTAGTCACTTCTTTCAGTTTTGTTAGGGTTTGTGTCCTCCTCAGGAAGATGAGATGGCGGCGGCTCCCTAAAGATGGAATGAAGGTCTCCTCGCCTAGCCTCCGTTCCGGCGGTGCATCTAGCATCATTGGTGGGCGTGTGGAGGTGTGTCTCCAGCGGATCTATCTTTGGTGGATTTTCTCGTAACTCGTTGTTGTTCGTCTACGTTCGTGTGTCTTCGGGTTGGATCCTTCTCATCTATGTTATTCTTCATCTACGGCGGTTGTTGTTCTGGTGCATTGGTCCTACGGGGCCTTAAGAAGATGACTTCCCGACTGTCTACTACAACAAGTTGTGCCCAACTCCGGTGATGAAGGGCGATGACGGCGGCGTGCCTTCGGCTCACTTCAGTGCTTGTAGTCGTCGCTAGTGGTCTGCAGATCTCGATGTAATTTTTATTATTTCTTGTGTTCGTTGTACAACCATGATTGAAGATGAATAAATCCACATTTTCCCACAAAAAAATGACAGAACATTAGAAAAAGTGACAGACCAGAATTCATTTTTCAAACAACTTATGTACAACTAGTGCTAGCAAATGAGCCCGTGCATTGCAACGGGTGAAAAAAAATACATTGCCTAACCTAGTAGGCATGACTCGAGACTTCAATACGTCTATGTTATTTATTTAATACATGGTGTTTCTATTTATTCTTCTTTCCACTCTCGTCGATTGTGGCTTCAGTGTTCACCCAATCACAACGCGTTTGAAAGTTGTCAATATCAAAACGTCGCCCTTTCGGTATAGGATGATAAATTGATTTATTTTTTCTATGAGATTTTGACGAGATGTGCATGCGTGGTTATAGATATTTCTTTTCGTTTCTCATCATGGTTTTGCCGAAGTGTTTATTTTCAATTTGGATCGTCCGTGGTATGAAAGAAAGACTGATCATACGTTGTTGATTAAGGTTTCATTACAAATAACATTTTTAATGGTTAATAAGTAAAATAATAACATATTTAGATTCTATATATTTTTCTAATCAACTTTCATATACTTCCTCTGTTCCTAAATATTTATCATTTTAGAGATTTCACTACGGACAACATATGTATGTATTTAGACATAATTTAGAGTGTAGATTCATTAATTTTGCTTCGTATGTAGTTCGTAGTTGAATCTTTACAAAGATAAATATTTAGAAACGGATGAAGTATAACATATTAAATTTGGAGTTAGGGTTCAAAAGATGTGAACTTTTGAAGAAACACTTAATATGCATTGTGGGTTGATTACCAGGAATTTGAGGGGGGTTTATAAAAAATACGATGACGGATCAAGAATACATATTTCCTTTATTAATAGTATAGACTAGCAAACGGTCCGTGCGTTGAAACGGAAGAAAAAAATACATAATCTTCAATGACCATGACCATATTTTGCCACGCTACCGATATACACTATCACTCTCATTTTCGCCAAATAGCGAACAATTTTTGAAAATCATGAACATTATTTTAAACTCATGAACATATTTAAAATCATGATCATTTTTCAAATTTATGAAAATTTTCAAAATTAGGAACATTTTTCGAATTTATGAACATTATAAACTATTTACAAATATATTTGAAAACATTTTCTGGAATCGATGAACATTTTTCGAAAATTTTGAAATAATTTTCGGAATTGATGATTTTTTTGAAATGGATGATATTTTTTTGTATCAGTGACCCTTTTATGAATAAATAAATTATTTTTAATTTATGAACAGCTCTGAATTGTTAGAAAAAAATCAATTCATGAGCATTTTTTGAATTGGCAAAAATTATTCAATTTCATTAATATTTTTAATACTTGAACTGTTAAAAAACATCATGAATGTTTTTTGATTTTCCAAACATTTGTTCATAAATTTGTTAACATTTCTTAAATATGCAACCATTTGTTAATTGGAAATATTTTCTGAATCCATAAACTGTTATGAATTATTAAACATTGTATTTGAAAATTATCATTTTTTTATTTTTTCAAACTTTATAAAATTTATAAATTATTTAAATTAGGAAAAAACAATAATGGAAAAGACCAAATTTAAAAAACAGGTCGCTCATACATGGCCGGCCCAAACAGGTGTGTGGTGTCTTCTCCTATCGCGCAGAGCGCAATATAGAAGGTTCTTGCAATGGCCGGTGTAGTCCGAGATTTTTTTGAGTGAAACGTTTTTGATCATTTATAGGTGACATTGATGGATAATATTTTGTAACTTTAAGCGCTATTTCGATGATGTACCGGCAAAAACACTCTTTTTTTAGTAGGTAAAGACTAACATATCAAAGCAAAACAAAAGACCATCCACGAGCAAAACCAACATGTTGTTGGATGATTAAAGGGACTATGATATTCATAACCCATTAAGGTTCAAGTCATGGTGCTTGCATTACTTCTGAATTTATTTCAAGATTTTTGGGGGTTCGCATTTAGTGAGAGGAGATGTTTCCGTCAATGATGAGGCGTCTACGATGATTTCGTAAATCTCAAGATGATATGCCGATTAGGCCTATCGAACATGCTCATAAGGATAACGAATGCGTGTGTGTTTATAGAAATGAATGTCTGCGCATGTATAAACGTTTCGGTCTGTATTGTGTTAAAAAAATCACCGCGTCCCAGAATAATTAGGCAAAGATATTCATGTGGTCACGCATATATAGCAGACACCAAATGCGTTTGCTGTCAAAGACTTGATGAAGATGGATGCCACCTACTTCTTCCGTCCGGAATTACTTGTCGCATGAATTGATAAAAATAGATGTATTTAGAATTAAAATACAGCTAGATACACCCATTTCTATGACAAGTATTTCCAAACGGAGGGGTATTTTTAAAATGCGAAGGAGGTGAAGAAAATCTGGCGTGAGATGGGCATGGAAGATGTACGTCTGAACCTGGTTTCCTGTGTAAGTGCTAGAGAAACAGTTCAGGGAAGATGTACGTCTGAACCTGGTTTCCTGTGTAAATGCTAGAGAAACAGTTCAGAAGATCACTGGGCTAGGGGAGGAAGACCAAGGTCGTCTTGCATGTATGCTCTGGAAATGGTGGGATAGCCGCAATAAAATAAATTCCGGTGAAAATGTGAACCCTGTTGCGTCGACTGCTGCACATATCAGGTCCTGGGCGATGGAATCCCTGCAGAATACGAGGCAAATGACACCGTCGCCGGCCGTCCAGTAAGTTTGTAAGTGGGCAAAGCCCAAGGATGATCAGCTCAAAATTAACATAGACTAGTTGCTGGGGCACCACCAGGTGGCGTCTCTTGAGGCGTTATTGTACGCACTAATCAAGCTCCCGTAGTTGTCGCAACAACCTTCCATAGTTGTGAACACACAACTTTACTGATAGCAACAAACAATAGCACTAAACCAACATTTTTGGTCTCTTTTAAATCATATTCATACACCTCTTATCAAGAGAGCAACAAATTATTTAACCAGAAAGTTTCATTCATGTACATCATGAAAGAACATTCATGACTAAGATAGCACACACATTAAAATCAGTCAAACTGGTATGAACGTAAAAAACTCAAGGTCTGAATCTGGCGGTTGACAAGCCACTTTCTTGAAGACAACAAAAGCAAACATGCATTATCATCACATCAAGCTGATTTGTTAACAGGGAGCACACCATCAATTCATTTATGGCAGTTTGTGCATCCTGTGAACAAATAACAAATGAAGATGATAAATAGCAGTTCAAATAAACTCAAACTTAGTTCTGAGTCCAGACTAATGTTTTAAGTTGCCATGGTAACACTGGCTGCTGATTCCTAAAAGAAACAAAACAAAACACACATGTTTTGTTACCTGATGCTTGCGGGGTTTGGAGATCACTGCTATTAGTTAGGAAGTGAGTATGAGACTGCCATACTTCCCCTACCACTATATATAAACCTATTACCAAAGTACCGGCCCTTATCGACACAAGGGGAATAGTATGAATAGCGTAACAAAATGATTTGTCGGGAACTTTCTGAAAACTTGAAGGGGAGCCTTGGCGCAGTGGTAAAGCTGCTGCCTTGTGACCATGAGGTCACGGGTTCAAGTCCTGGAAACAGCCTCTTACAGAAATGTAGGGAAAGGCTGCGTACTATAGACCCAAAGTGGTCGGACCCTTCCCCGGACCCTGCGCAAGCAGGAGCTACATGCACTGGGCTGCCCTTTTTTTTTTTTTCTGAAAACTTATGCAATGATTTAATGACAAGAAAGTCGACCTACCTGCTGGATGTAAGTGGAAAATATGTACTCATCTGAAAGCATAGGAAAATAAAAACCTATACTGAACTGACAAACTTTATCAGAACTTGTACCGAACTGAAACTCACAAAAATCAAAGGAAAAACAGTCCTGCTTTGACCACAAGCAGGAAGGTGTGAATCAAAAAAAGAACCATAAATCGAGAAAATTTAATTAGTGCATATTGGACCATGCTAAACATTGTCAGGTTTAACCATAAGCCGCTTATGTGGTTCAGCTAGTACAGGTTGCTTATGTGATTCAGCTGAGAACAGTCATAATTATTCAGAATAGTCAATTGGTGCTTCTGTGGTTCAGCTGCATCACCCAACTGGAAAAATGTGAAAGGTTATTGATTGCAATGGAGAGGAGTCATTATCCCAAAAGTCTAAACTAAACCAGCAAGTTGGCATGTAATTTATTTACAAAGAAACACCAAAGCAGGCTAACCAATAATTTTCCTTCTTCAATAATTTCCCTTCTTTGTAGTTCTTAATATGAACATGGAACAGTTATTCCCAATTTTAATGTTACACTGATATCCAAATTCAGCGTGTGGCACATATGTTTATCATGCCAGCCTAAAATCTGAGAAGAGCAAAAACCAAAAAAACTGAAAAAGTTCCCATGGTCATTCTAAGTTTGCAGCAAATGGACAGCATCGAAATGGTATGTCGACTACAATATACATTTTAATGAATGGGATTACATAAGTATTGAGAACTACTCCCTCCCTAAAGAAATATAAGGACGTTTAGATCTGTAAAGTAGTGATCTAAACACTCTTATATTTCTTTACAGAGGGAATATTAAATTACTACTTACAATGATTCATATAAAACGACTCTTGTTTTTACCATGCATGATATCCCTAATTGGAGTATATGTAGAATTTCTAAATGGGAGGACGGCTACCATGAGTATACATAAAAAATAATGGCAGAAAAGTGTGTGAAAAAACTATGAAAAACTTACTCAATCATGTTGGATGAACTATCAGCATATGTATGTATAGAGAACTTGGTCAATTCACTATTTTCTTTGAAACCGCTTTAGTGGTAACGGGAGATAAAATGTTACTTCAAAATTCAAATAGATCTAAGTAACACGTGGGTCGCTATCAATATACAATATCTTGATTTTGCATATCACATACCACATGACAGAATGTAGTCAGCAAGCACAAATTATGCTTTTGGTAATTATAATGTGAAGCAAAAATTATGCTTGTGGAAGAAGCAGATGTAAGGAGAAGGCTGACACATAGATTGAAATAAACCAAATAACTGAATAACGTGTACATGCACATTCTTACACCCAGATGGATAAGTATAAATGGTTCAACAAGTAATTCAGAAAAAAAAAATGAATCAGTGCATCTCACCACGTGTGCAGGTCTGTATTGAATATAATTGAAAATGAAAAGTAATTGAGAATATAATTGAGAATATTATAGCTGCCACTCGAACCCATATGGAAAAAAAAGTAATGTGAAAATGAAACTACACTGAAGCTAGTAAAGCCTGATGAAAATGAAACCGATGCACACCTCAACTGCACAAGGCAGCCACTTCACACACGCAACCATGCAAACTGGATAGCAGCCGACCTGCACGAACATGTCCAAGACAAACAAAATTTTAGAGCAGGATGTGAATCACATGATATGGACTACAAAGAAACACATGCGGGCATATTTATGAATAAGTGACGAGCAACAATCTAACAGCACAAAAGGGAACAATGTTAAGAGGCAGAGCAACCTCAGCAGAGGAGAGCGGCCTCTTGCGACGTGATTCCCTTACTACTCATGTCACTTCGGCCGGCGAGCCACTCTCAACTGCCAACACTGCCCGCACCCGCCACTCCACCAACTCCTGTTGCCTCCGCCTATAGGCGTCAGGCTCGCCATGGCCTCTTGTGCCCGCCCTTTGTCCAATACTTTCCATCTGCCCTGACTTGCTTTGTTAGGCTCCTACTCCTCATCGGCCCTGACCCTGTTCCAATGTTGCACGAAACGTTTTTCAGCATTGTGGTTTTAGAAAAAAAAGGCCAGGCCAACATAGTTGCATCATGCCCAAGAAGAATGGAGCAAAGTTGTGTTTATAATATTTATACAGTACAAGCCATTACCTTTTACCTTATTTACATATCATTGCTACCAGAGAATATCAATGGGACGATACCCGATATGAAACAGCCATTGATAACTTTATTAGCTAATGAACATGTTTATGATCAAATGTAGGCATCTAGTATGGCAGCCTATAATGCTTATTTCAACAAAACAAAACTAAGTATTCAGGTGAGGATGGCACTTATAAGTACTAACTGACAAATTGCCGTCACCTTTTACCTTGTGCTCACTTTAGTTCATACAACCTCAACCTACAACAATATACTCCCTCCATTCCTAAATATAAGTCTTCATATAGATTTCACTACGGACTACATACGGAAGTATATAGACATATTTTAGAGTGTAGATTCACTCATTTTGCTTCGTATGTAGTCCGTAATGAAATCTCTAAAAAGACTTATATTTAGGAACAAAGGGAGTACATGTCAAAATTACTAAACTACACCTGGACACCTTATTTCAAAAGTTATGAAGAAACATGAACAAACTTATTCTAGTACATCCGATCCATCATAAAGTTCAATGTTTTCACAACATTTACTAACAAAACGAGCACCATGAGGTTGTAAGTTTTGAGTAACACCCCGGGCGCGTCTCTTGAGGCGGGATTGTGAAAAGAGAGGCAGTATAGATGACCGACAGTGGTATGGTAGTGGTTAAAAATATATACAAATGCATTGTTACTTTTAGCCTTTCATTGTACGAAACACGCAAAAATATACAAATTACTAAACCTTTATTAGACCTGATGATTGTCTAAGAACATGACTAAGAGTTGGCTAAACTCTGAATACAGGAGATTTCAAATTATTGAAATAACAGTGTTGGTAACTTGAAATACCTGAGCATGGATGACAATCTCTCCATGCACAACACTGACATTTTAAACCCTGCAAGAGTCATAAGATAATTAGTGAAGTAGCTATGTATTAGAAAATGCATATAGTTGACCAAGTGATGGTCAATAATTAATCAGCGATTTGAATAAATATAATACTAAATGCCAGTAAAATTTTGGAAGTGGAAAGATATGAACTTATAATCATGGCCAAGATGTGGATGGAATGCTATGCTGTCATATGTTCATGTAACGGTAATAAGAACTTCAGGTTAAAGAATATGTGCACAGAGACAAGTGGTCAGTTCACCATATGCCCTCTCATCAACTACAACATGTTAAAAAAATCCACATGTTTTATATTCCCTCACCAAACTGTGAATGTGAACATCTTCACAAGTGACAAATTGGCAACTGAGCAGCATCTATGCTACTCGTACCATTTAAACAACAATATCATGCTTCAGCATCAAGATGTCATTGTTTTATAGTGTCAAACAAAAAAGGTTGCTGACTTTGCACTGCCACTATCACTCACAAAACTGCAAGCGAGCAGCTCAATAGTACTGAGATCTACCTGTTGACTTTTGCGGAAACTTAGAGCATCAAGTTAAAAACACTGCACTACAGTACAGACTCACTTCTAATGACTTGTAATCAACTGCGGAATAACTCTAATTTGCAGAGCAAGAGTTCATAAGTAAGGGGCCACATTAAAATCAAAGCATCTTTATAGATGATAAGTTTGCATTAAAAAAATCCTCACTTTTAGTTCGGACTATCAGATCCAGAACACTAAAGCAGAATAACCAAGCGTATTAACTACCACAAATGCACGATTGAATTAGAAATAGAAACTAAGATGAGTCCGATAAAGTAAGATCATATGAAGTAGATGTACAAATCAAGTCAAGAACCCGCCCCGCCTCATCGAAATTGCCCAAGAAAAAGAGCAAGAAAAAGATAATAGGAGAAGCGCCCCTCACCTTGGTGTTTAGGCAGAGCAGCGAGTATCCTCTCACTCCCCCTCTCCCTCTAACTCTCCCTCTCCTCTCCCTCCAACACGTGATTCCACCAGATACATAATTGTACATGTAGTTGCTTAATAACTGATGATTATCCTGAATATTGACCCAAGAGCATAACCATTGGTATTGGGTAACAAAGTCATTGTTTCTCTGGACAATGGCAGAATTAGAAGAAAGGATAAGTAACCATCAAATAGAGTTAGATTTCAACAAACTGAAGGTACTACGTGCATTGGATACTAAAAGAGAATCGAAGTCGTAGAAACCTTCTTTTTGGCCTATCGTAAAGCCCTGGGCAGGTTTACCCTTGGGAATTGACTGAACGACAGCCTCCAAAGGACCTTCCATGTTTTCCATTTGTTCGGATTAGGCATCTTCCCTCCATCTTATGATGTGGTTTGAGAGATCATCTCAACATGAGTACATGAGTTAGGGCTTTCTGGAAGTTGCCTTCTTGGAAGATTTCCTCTGCCATTAACATCAGAGACCTTTCAGTTAAAAGTACCAGACAAATTCATTTTTACACAAGAAAAAACACAGATAAGAGCAACTTACCAAAGTATCAGACTGAGAACAGTTGGTGAAAAAGGAAAAATGATGAAATTGCAGAACTGGGCTGTAGCAAGAGACCTGTAGATATAGCTCAGGGACATCTCTACCCTCCGGTTCAAGAAAAACATGATAAGATTCTCTATCTTTGATATAGCTCAGGGACATCTCTACCCTCCGGTTCAAGAAAAACATGATAAGATTCTCTATCTTTGAACCTTATAATCTGCAACAAAGAAAATATCCGTTTTTATTTCAGATTGTGACTGGCAAATAATCTAGTCCATATACTGAAACTAATCATTCTTTGTATTTCAAACATAATCCATGATATAACACTGTCTTTTCAATTGCTGGGCAGTACCTTCGTCCCTTTGCTTGAACACAGCCGCCATATATGTTGTCGAGGAATCCGGATTCTGAAGATTAAATGCCTAACCATCATCCAACATGAATTTAGCATACCCAGATAGGAGGAGGTGGAGTGGGGGCGCACCTTGAGGATTTCCAATGCGTCCAGAGAAGAAGCTCCTCGTCATGCACCTCCATCACAAACCCGAGGAGAAGAGGGGGTCCTCGACGAGCTCCTCTCCCGGAGAAACGACGAGGATCTGCGACGGCGTCCTGGTGAACACCGTCATCTCGCCTCCAATCGCTGCTGCCCTGCAACATGTGTCGCGTCAGGCACGCTGCTTGTGTAGGTCAAGCCCGGCCAGATCGCGCACCACCACCCACCGGCTCTCCAGATCGCACGCAACCACCGTGCCGCCAGATTTCGCCCCGCCGCTGCCCACGACTAATCCACTTCCTCTCCGCCCGCAATCTTGTCAGGTTCACAGGTTGGAACCTCGACGGCAATGAATCGGGAGGATGGGGACGAGGTTGGTTTGGTGGGGAAAGGAAGCTGCGGACGAGCACCGGGGAGGGGACGAAGGGTATGGCTCGGCACAGTAAAATGACACGTGGACATCGCGGTTGCTCGCCCTTCACCCGTACGTTAATGTGTTTGATTGACGGGGTATTTCATGACCAATGTTCAATCTTGTACAGGTGTTAAGACTGTCACGTAGATAAAAAATATGATGTGACATGATATTTAAGAAGAAAAAAATGAGTGTGGTGATCAAAAAAACGATGCTAAACGCGTGAACCTAGACAAAATACTTAAATGAAAGAAAGCTCATCAATGCATGAAAAACTTTAATAGCTAAATCATTAAATAGAGTGTGCTTAGCTATAACAAGTTAAGCACCTATGCATTGGGGCTTTGGTTGTTGTTAAAGTTTTAAATGTGCTTAGCACCTCATCTTAATATCAATGCATTGGAAGTAGCCTCATAATTCGTGATGATGCAGGTGATGTACGAGCGGCAGGAGCGGGGGAAATTACGCATACCCGTACTGCGTTGCAGACTGAAGCCGAAGCCTGCATGCACGCGTTGGTCATTGCAGCGGATCGGACTACCCACAATGAGAATGACATAGATAGTAACATAGATGTCACGTAAGCAAAAGATATGATGTGACACCTAATTAATGAGAAGAGATAGAAATTGAGTAACATGCTATGTTACTATAACATAACACATTTCAAGGCAAGACGAGTCTATAAGCTAATAAATAAAATCATCAATGTTACTATCTGTATGTTACTATCCACTATGAAGGTAATAACTTAGACTGGTAACATATGTATATCACTACTTTATGTTACTTCTCATTGTGACTAGTCTCAGGACATGTCCAATATTTGCATTGAAACAGATTGCAGCAATCTCATTGCCGCGGGAACGAGCACGAAGTGGGATCTTGCCCCTGAAGGCATCCTCTACAAAGATATCCGTCAGTTTGCCTTTCTAAATTTTAGTTTAGTCACTTTTTCGTATGTACCATGTGGTTGTAGTAAAGTAGCTCACGAACTCGCTGCTATGGGGAGCCGTCTATGGCTGGACGAAGTACCACGTGTGTAAGTGACCTGGTGGCCTATGATCCCGCTGTGCCAGAGTAAGCAATGGAACCCTAGTGTTCCCAGTTAAATTTTTTTACACGGAGCACAACCGCAAAAAAAGAAAAAATGTTTACACGGAGCAAACGAATAGAGTTAATTGTATGGACATATCATATTTGTGCACCATGTTATGAATCAGTACCACCATTTCTGCATGTCGCAGTTCAGTACCAGCTTTCGTCCTAATCATTACAAATAGGTTTGACAGTCGTATAATCGCGTATTGGACCTGTATCTGACATGCCTGGACCACCCATCAGTTGCCACGTTGGCCGAATCGGTGCGTTGGGACGAGGCGGGCTTGGTCGGAATCAAACCAGCCGGTCGAACCGAGCCGTCCCCCACCTCCCCATTGACGAACCGTAGTTCTTCCCTCCCCTCTCCTCCTCGCGGATCTCACGCGATGGCCGCGGCGACCCCCGGCGACGGCGATGTCGTGGGCGGCTATCCATACCTTCCTGGCCTCAGGCCCGATGACCACGTTGGTCTGGACGGCTCCAATTCATCCTATGACTCCGACGACGAGGAGGAAGAGGAGGAGGCGCCCCTTTCCATGGAGCAACGGGTGCATCTAGCCCATATGTGGTTGGCCAACCCCACCACAAGCCATCATTGGACCAGTGAAGTAGGTGGAGTAATGTAAGCCCCTCCCTCCCATTTATGATTCTGTGATGTTCAAATCAGAGCTATGGTTATGTTATAAATCATTGAATTTTTTTAATTTTGTTGTCTCTCGTAGCTTAAATGATGCTATATGGGATGTTAGGATTCACTTTGATGATGGGCATAATTTGGATAGGAAGATTTGCAGCTCAGACGTCACATTTCTGAATATGTATGCACTGTTGACACTAGTTGGATTTAATTTCAATGATGAAGTGTGCCGCATGAAGAATACTGCTGCAGGAGCTGAGAGAGAGCAAGGACTTGAACTGATTGACACGAACATCAAATTGCAACAGCTAAAGAAATAGTATCAAGATTCATTAGTGCTGAATTTGTTAGTGAGGGCAACACCATCTGTCAGTTCAGGATTAGTTAGAGAGAGCAGTATTAATCAGAGAGTAGATGATTTGGCTACAGTCTTATATCAACCACCTGTTGTGTACGATCTCAGTGGGCCAGGTATTCTAGCTGTTGATGATAATGGTGTAGTTTTCCACAGTCAGGGCAGCAACGGTAGTAGCATGCAACCTACTCAACATGCTGCTATGTGCACACAAGAGAGTAGAAATGTCACTAAGGGGGAGCTTAAAGTTGTGTTTGATGAAGAGGATCGGGAGGGATATAATAGTATTGAGGAGGAGAATGCATATAATGGTGATAACAACCCTTTTAGCTTGGAGAACTACAAAATTCCTGATGCATAGGATGAATATGAAGATGAAGATGAAGCTTCAGATGAAGAATCAGAAGAGGAGAACTTACATTATGAGGGCGACACTAATGTTGAGGATTTGTTTGAGGAGGAGGAGGAGGAGGTGAGTCGTGTTTCAGCTGAATAACCACCCATGCAGCAACCTGCAAGGAAGAGGCAGAAGCTACCAGTTAGGAGAGGTCCCACAACTAGGTCCCACTCTAATGTTCTAGAGGAGGTGCAACCTGATTTCATTCCTTCATCAGATGAGGAAGATCATGGGTTGTCGTTTGACTGTGAGGATGATGGATATGAGGAACCCGCATTTGTCCTGAAAATGCAAGAAAAGTAGGGCCAAGACAATAAAACCTAGGATATGGTACAATGAAAAACTTGAGCAACCACATCAGCAATTGTGTTTGTACATGTGCTTTAAGAATCAGCAACAATTCAGATAAGCATTGTTGAGCTTGCACATTACACAGGCAAGGAATTTCAGGTACCACAGAAACTCAGACAAAAGGATAATTGCCCAATGCAAAAATGAGAAGTGCCATTTTTTTCATAGTTGCTGCAGTGATCAAAGGGGAAAAGACATTTGCTATTAAGAAGATGGGGCTGCATCACACTTGTCCTAGCAGTATAGAGTCTTCTAGGGTTAGTGCTAAATGGATTGCAAAGACATATGAGTCACTGTTCAGATCTGATCCAAGCACCAGTATAGCCACTATGATTGACAACTACCAGGAGAAGTATGGTGTTGATGTGCCCAGGCACATGGACTATAGGGCTAAGAACCTTGATGTGGAAGCTGTATTAGGAGAGCACAAGCTGCAGTATCCCAGTCTGAGGGACTATGCTCAAACCATCATGGACACAAACCCTGAAAGTAGAGTTGTTGTGACAACAGTAACTCCAAGACCTACAACAAAAAGGCCACATCCTGGACCAAGGTTTCATGCTATGTTCTTCTGCATAAATGGAGCAAGAGAGGGATTTTTCAATGGATGTAGGCCATTCATTGGTTAGTAACATTTTTATTTCATTTAATATAGAATGCTTGTAGATCACACTTGTGAATGATGGGTGCTTTTTTTGTAAAATTAGGTGTTGATGGGTGCTTTATTAAGCTGAATACTGGTGCTCAAATCCTAGCTGCCACTGGAAGAGATGGAAATAACAACATATTTCCACTGGCATTTGCTATAGTTGGACAGGGGACACATCAAATTGGTGTTGGTTTCTACACCAGCTCAAGATATGTATTGGAGGCGAATATGGGAAATATGACCCTTACACAATCATGTCTGATAGACAGAAGGTATGCATTCATGTCCCTCTGTTTATATTTATGTTATACCAGCAATACTGCAATAGCTTAGTATGTTATATTATTTGAACAGGGGCTACTAAATGCAGTAAATCAAGTTTTTTCCAAACCGGCCATCAAAGATTTTGCCTTAGACACCTGTATGCAAATTTCCAAAATGCTGGGTTTAGGGCTTCAAAGACCATTCTGTGCCCCAAGAGCTTCAACCTATGGTGCTTCAACTTCTGGTGCTGCTCCTACTGCTGGTGGCCCAAGAAACCATTCTGGATGGATGGCTTATTTTAGTGCCATGGAAACATATGATTACAATCCTTGTTTGTGAACCCTTCTGTTGTTGAGTATTGAACCCTACCTTGTAATGAACATCTATGTATGCTACTGAACCCTACCATTGTTGGCTACTTATTATGATCTATGGTATGTCATGTGATGTGTTTGATATATGGTATTTGATATTTCATACTTCATATGTTTCCAACCAATTCTTAAACATCATAGTATAGATAGGCATAGTATAGCTAGATTCAAACAACATACTTAATAGATTCTAGCAATATAATTCAAAGATTCCAACCACATACTTAATAGAATCCAACAACATACTTAAAAGATTCCAGCAGCATACTTAATAGATTCTTACATAATTCCAGCTTAGGGTAAATAGTACACAACCATAGATTACATATACTACTTATAAACAATAACACAATTCCCAAAAGCAATGTATGTTCCTCTCCTTTGCCCTTAGCTCTACATCTTCTTCATTCTGCCAAGATATGTTGGATCCCCTTCAGCTTCTGGATGTTCCTCTCCTCTGCCCTTAGCAAATCAGCAATTTGCAGCTTTAGTTCAGCCCTGCCTACAATGAGCTTGTCATGGCCCTTCTTCAAAATAGCAATGTGAAGTTTCAACTTTGAGTTCTCCTGGGTGAGCTTTTCCTGGGACTTGATTAGTTCATCAACCTGCAACTGCAAATTCATACTAGATTCACACAGCTGCTGCTTCTCTTTCAGATGGTTGAGCTTAAGGTTCCTGATGACATTCCCTTGAGCTTCTGCCAGGTTCATCAACACTTTATACTTCTCTTGCAGCTTAAATATCTCCGCATCTTTCTTCTCCATCTCTGTCTTCATATCAGATACGACTGAGTTGGCAACCTGAGCATCCTTCACCTTAGCATTCAAATAGCTGAAATCAACCATCCTTTCCTCTTGGGCATTGAGTAGTTGATGCACATCTTCAACCAATTTGTCATAGTTGCCCTCTAACTTGTTTTTCTCCTCTGTCAAATGGTGAATAGTGAGTGACTTCTCAAGGTTATCCTTCATCCTATCACTCCTGCTGTCTTCATACATCTTCCATAGCTTCAACAAAGCATTCTGCAGTGTAGGAGGCCACTCTGGGTCAACCCATTGCACAAAGCCATAATAGTTGTCAGACTCCTACAATGTAAACAACATATTTGATTATAAGTAAATAGTGAGAGCTACCAATTAACAACTACCAGTTAAGACGGGAACTATGAAACAATTAACAAATGAAAGTACAATCAGCTACATTAAATCAATGAACATGTGCACTAGAAACAATGAACAATCGTTTAGCTAATTAAACATGCATGAGAAGCATCACCAACCAGACAAACAAGTACACACTCAGATGATGCCTAATTATACAAACACAAAAACTTGATATGCTAATAATTGACTAATAGACCTGCCAAGTACTCCAACATCAACTACGGACTGGACCATGTGCTTTCTATAGTTCTAAATAGAAGAAGTTAAATCTGTCTGACCTTATTAGTTCACATTAAGAACCTTCTGCCCGTCTCAAATCCCTCAAATGCCACACGCCTCTCAGCTGTCAGGCCATGCTGCTCGCAAGGAACCAAAGGGTATTTCTCAATGCCCATGTAGTCCTGGTCAACAATGCTAGCAGGGACCTAAAGGGGCAACAATCCACCGAAGCAAATTAGGAAATCGGCCAAGAACACAAACCCTAACCCTAACCCTAGTTCAGCAACTAACCTGGTACTGCATGTCGTCGTCGGAGGAGCCGAAGTACAACAGGCTGGAGAGGTCGTTGCTGCTCTCGTCCTCGTACACCATGGCGCGACGACGACGGCGGTCGTGGGGACGGATGACGGCGAATCGGAGGAGGGAGGGAGAGAGGTAGAGGAGGAGGAGAGAATGGAGTCGTCGGGGGTGGGGAGGTGGGGGGCGGCTCGGTTCGACCGGCCGGTTTAATTCCGACCGAGCCCGCCTCGTCCTAGCGCATCGATTCGGCCAACGTGGCAACTGACGGGTGGGCCAGACATGTGAGATACACGGTCAATACGCGATTATACGGTTGTTAGACCTATTTATAACGATTAGGACGAAAGCAGGTACTGAACTGCGACATGCAGAGATGATGGTACTAATTAGTAACATGATGTACAAATATGATATGTCCATGCAATTAACTCAAATGAATACAATGAACAATGGAGAACCACCGCCAGAAAAAATAATACAAACCTGTACAAATGCTACTGTACTAACCAACCCATATCATATCCCGTCAAAGGAAAAGAAAAAGAAAAAACACATATCATACCCGCGAACTAACGAGGTCGCCGATCATGATCGCCGTGAACGGCTTGTCCAAGGTTGACCTCCGTCGAGCGGAGAGCTCCCGAGCCACGGTGCGCATATCCGGGCGAGCGTCGGGGTTGGTGCGGACACAGGATAACGCCACGACGAAGACGAACACCACCTGCGCTGCCATCTGCTCGGCGGGACTGTCCAGCCTCTGGTCCACCAGGTCCCTAAGCAGCAGGAGCGCCGCCGACTTGCCGACACCGGCCTGCGTCTCGTCGAGGCTGTACAGTGAGCTGATGAGCCCGCCCGGGAACTTGCCTGTCAGGATCTCCATGGCCACCACGCCGAAGCTGTACACGTCGCACTTGGTCGTCACCCTCAAGTAGGCGAGCTCTGCACCAAGAAACTCGCCGGCAAATGTGAGCCTTCAAGCAGCAATGGTCACCGTACCTGGTGTCGCGCGTAGGGTGTACGTACCTGGTGCCATGTATCCGTAGGAGCCGGCGACGCTGGTGCAGTTGGAGCGTCCGGGGGCGAGGAACCTCGCCGTGCCGAAGTCTGACAGCCGCGTCTCGTACTCGGCGTCGAGAAGGACGTTGTTGACCGAGACGTCGCGGTGGATCATCGGCGGCGAGCAGCCGTGGTGCAGGTACGCCAGCGCGTTCGCCAGGCCCCTGATCGCCCGCATCCTGGCCGGCCAGTCGAACCTCTCGCCGCTGCGCTCGCCGCCCATGTACAACACCTTCCCGAGGCTGCCCCTCTCGACGCGCTCATAGACAAGGTACATGTACCCGCCGGTGGCGCAGAACCCGTGGAGCTTGACGATGTTCCGGTGCCGGACGTGCGTCAGGGCCCTGACCTCGTTCTCGAAGCTCTTCTCGCTGATGCCCCAGCACGCGTCCCCTGTTTCCGACACGTCGAGCTTTTTCACGGCGAGCGAGTGGCCGCCCGGTACTTTGGCGTGGTACACGCTCCCGAAGCTGCCCTTGCCGATGCAGTAGGCGTCGTTGAAGTGCTCCGTCGCCGCCAGGATCTCGCCGAAGGAGAACTCCACGTCCTTGCTCCATATGGACGCCTGCAGGGCCGCCGTCGTGCTGCTGCCACCCGCCGTCGTCTCCCCCGTGTCTTCGTCGGTTCGCCTCTTCTTGCCGACCAGCACGAGAGCCACTGCACCGACGAACAACAGCAGCGCGCCGACGACAGAAAGGGCGACAGCAACGATCAGCCTGACGTTGTGTCGCCCTGACCCAACTCCGGCTCCGGTGGAATGCAGGCTGCAGGATTTCAGTCCGGCTACGTCGCCGCACAGGCCCGGGTTGCCACTGAGATCCAGGTCGCTCAGCGAGCTCATCTTGCCCAGCAGAGCCGGCACCGGTCCGGTGAGGTTGTTGCTGCTCAGGTTCAAGTACCACATGCGGTCCAGTTTCGTCAGCTCCACGGGCACGCCGCCGTCGAGCTCATTCCCGGACAGGTCCAGCAGCAGCATGGTTGTGACGTTCCCCAGTGTGGAAGGGATCTGACCTGACAACATGTTGTGCCTCAGGTTCACGTTGAGCAACTGTAGTTTGCCGAGCTCCGGAGGGATCGCGCCGGCGAGGCGATTCCCAGCGAGGCTCAAATCTTTCAGTGCAGACATGTCACCGAAACCGGGAGGAATTATCCCGGAGATCTTGTTGCCGTCCAGGTTGAGATACAGGAGGCTCTTCAACTGAGCCCAGTGCTCCGGGAGCTCGCCATCGAAGGAATTCCCGGAGAGATCAATGTAGTAAAGGTTAGGATGCAATCCCAAGACTTGTGACACGTCGCCGGTAAGCCGGTTATGT
Source organism: Hordeum marinum (assembly GCA_022496015.1). Lineage (NCBI taxonomy): Eukaryota > Viridiplantae > Streptophyta > Magnoliopsida > Poales > Poaceae > Hordeum > Hordeum marinum. The sequence continues at coordinate 208,327,436 of CM039672.1, read as the reverse complement.
GCCATCCTGATGCGTACCAGCTTGGTCAGGTTGCGGTAGCAAGCAGGCACAACGCCGGTGAAGCGGTTGCTGTCCAGGCCGAGGTACATGAGGCGGGAAGCGCTCAAGCACAGCCCCGGGGGCAGCTCGCCGGAGAAGTTGTTGTTTGCCATGCTTACCACGGTCAGCTGGCGGCTGGAAATCGGCGGGATTGTCCCGGAGAAGAAGTTGTCGAAGGCGACGATGTAGACGAGGTCCGGCAACCGGACAAGCCCGGCGGGCAGCTCCCCCTCGAGCATGTTGGTGCTCACGGATATCTTCTGCAGCGCCCTCATGTTGCCCAGCTCGTCAGGCAACCGGCCGGTGAGCTTGTTGTTGTACAGTCGAAGAGTCTCTAATCTTGTGAGGTTGCCGATGTCCCGTGGTATGGTACCAGAGAATTCGTTCTCGGCGAGGTCCAGCAGCTTCAGATTCGTCAGACTTCCGAAGATCGCCGGGATCTTGCCGGAGAGGTTGTTGGTCGCGAAGGAGAGGAACTCCAGCCTCGACGCCATGCCGACCTCTGCGGGGATCTCGCCGATGAAACGGTTATTGTCCGCCTGAAACACCGTGAGACGTGTCCACGCCGTGAAGTAGTCCGGCAAGATGTCCCCGGCGAGCATGTTCTTGGAGACGTTGAATTCTCGTACTTTCCTCAGCTTGGCCCACGACACCGGCAGCTTCCCGGAGAGCTTGTTAACCGCGAGGCCAATGACGGTGAGGTTGGTGCAGAGGCTGAGTTCCGTCGGAAGGGTGGACTCCAGCTGAGCGATGCTGACATTGATGCGCTCGAGCGACCGGAGCTTGCCGAGAGAGGCGGGGATCGCGCCGCCCAGCGGGTTGCTGTGCAGCTCGAGAACTCTTAACCTCGTGATGGAGCCGAGCGCCGGCGGTATGCCGCCGGAAAAACTGTTCTTGCCAAGAACAAGGCTCTGAAGCCTGGTCAAGTTGGCGACGGAAGGCGGTATTTCGCCGGCGAACTGATTGGAAGAAAGGTTGAGGTGCTCGAGGTTGGGCATGTACGCAGGCAACGCCGGCGGAATCGGACCGGAAAAATTATTGTTGGACAAATCAACCGAAGTGATGTTAAGCAGCGGCGCGGACACGTTCGACGGGAACGATCCGACCAGCGTGTTGTAGCTGAGGTTGAGGCTGCCGAGGCTGGGCAGGGACGAGAGGTCCAGAGCGTCGAGCGTGCCGTCGATGCCGGCGCCAGACACGTCGACGCCGACGACCCGGCCGAAGGCGTCGCACGTCACACCGTGCCACGAGCACACCGCGAAGCTGGAGTTGGCAGCGGCCGCCCGGTCCCACGAGGCCACAGCGCCCGCGGCGGCCGCGGTCAGCGGCAGGCTGTCCTTCCATTCCAGGAGCGCCTCTCCCTCGCCGCGCGCAGAGCTCGCGCCGCGCAGCTGCGAGGACGACAGGAGCAGGAAGAGAAGAAGCGTGAGCCGGAGAGTGTCTCGGCTGGAGGTTCTTGCTCGATGGTGATCATGGCGCATCATCTCGATCTCTCTTGGAGAATCCGCAGTTGGATGAGGATCGTTTGTCAACCTTGTCATAGGAGTACGTGATCATTTGGAGTGCAGCTGCAGCCAATCACATTGCCTGTGGTCTGAGCTCTTCTACAGACAGTGGACATTTGATATGAGAGCGTTGACCGGTGGTAGAAGAATTGATGCTGGCACTGGCAGCCATTCGGGGTACGACCGTAATTTGTGGAATGTGTGTGTTTGTTTTGGCCATACATGTCCGCTCCTTTCCTTGAAAGGTTGAAGGTGTCACCCCGAAAGGAAAATCATAAAATACAGGTTGAAGGAGTTCTCCTTTTATAATTTTGGATTGGATTTTACAACATTGACTCGCGTGATTTGCTGCGCCCTTCTTCATTCATAGTTTTGTTTTGTAGTTCTGTGCTTGAAGGTACGAGACTTGAATGAGGCGAGACCGCGGGGCGACGTTCCTGCCGACGTCGCAAGTCGCATAGCGCCGCGGCAACAGGTTCTGGGCCATCGCCGGCTCGGACACTGACGGCTCCGATGATGAGGACCGGGACGGCAGCGGATCTGGTGCGGCGGCGTCTTCCCCAACGCCAAGTGACTACGTGTGCGAGTCGATCCGGGATGGATACTCTGAAAAAGAGGTGATAGACTTCCTCCACGACATCGTTTCGGCGAGCAACCGTGCTTGGGACGGGCTTGACAAGGCGAATGCGGTGGAGGTACTTCGGTGAGTAGTGCATCGTCGGATGGCTCCGACGGCGATCCGTCCTTGGAGGGGTCTATTACCCAAGGTAAGTCTTCCTTCACTTACCCTAGGTGATTTCTTGGGTTCTTGGAAGGTTGTAAAAGGACGCAAAAAAAAAAAAGAATCGATTGGTGGCGGATCGTTCGCCGTCACCGGCGGTGAATCACGTCGAGATCCGAGCGGTCAGGGATGAGCGTTCGAAATCCTTGTTGGGCCATGTTGGGCCTGACTTGGTGAGTGTGGGCTTGGGCGCATCAGTATCGGCGTATTTGGCCCAGGTAGCGACCCAACCCATCGAGTCAACGATCCACTCCCTCGAAACGTTGCATGAGGCTGTCTCGGACTGCGAGTCGGGACATGCACGCACGCGTTCTAGGGTTAGACTCATCGCTAAGCCGGGGTTCCCTAAGCTGGGTTCTGGCCGCGCTACGAGGGTGCCGCTGGCGGCCGCTGCGGGATCAATGTCGGCGTTGTCAACCGAAGCGACGGGCATGGCCGGTCGCGGGTCTGGGCCGCCCCAGCCTCAGAGGGTGCCTCCGGATGCGCCTCAAGGGGGACCACCTGCTAGAGAAGGGCGGGCACCGATGAATGGTCAAGGTGTCGGCCGCGGCCGTTATGCCGGCGGCGGGCAGAATTATGGTTCTCACGACGGCGGGCGCATCCCACCCCGTGGACAGTGGGGAGATGATGGGTATGATGCCTATGGGGAAGGTCAGCACCGCGGATCCTCTTCGACGGGAGGGGGTCACAGGTACGCGTGGCACAATGACAACGACGCTGGACGAGAGTTCAACGGGCCTCCGGGAGGTTTCGTGGAGGTACCATCCGGGCCAAATTATCGGCATCACGGAAACTTTCGCCATCATCGTGGAGGGAGGGGGGGATGGCAGACGGCCGCAACCGCCTAGACCTCCGGCTCAGGATACGGCCGCCTAGAAGACTGCGACGCCAGAGGTCAATGATGCGGCACCTAAGCCGGTGCTCTCAGAGGCTACGATGGACGCAGTCTCCGCCCTGAAGGTTCCCGCTGCCAAGTAGGCGGCAACTAAGCCGCGGGACGCTGTATTTGATAAAGAATCGGTCAAGTCTGATGGCGAGAGAATATCCAAGTGGGGCATAAAAAGGAGAAACTGACGTGTCATCGTTGTGGCCTTTAGGGACACTTCGTTACAGAGTGCACGATGGAGCTCTGCGATGTTTGTCTCAAGCCAAACCATAGCTCTGGAGAATGCCTGCTATTGTTGGGGCCCAAGCCGGTGGTCTCGATATATGGAGTTTGTTGTGAAGAATTGATGTTTTTCGAGTCACCTGAAGTCGAGCAGACATCGCATATCTTAGGCACATCTTTTCCGGGCATCCTGAAGGTCATGAATGGTACCATGACTGAGGCACAGATTGTGCAACAATAAAAAGAACTGGCACAGGGTAAATTTCGTTGGAACTTGGTTAGAATCGAGGGACAAACTTATAATCTGGAGTTTCCTTCAAAGGAGGATCAAACTCGTATACTAAAACTCGGCATGTGTAGAGTGCCTAGTACTAGCATCTTCCTGAAATTTGATGAGTGGAAGCAAAAGGAACCGCAGGGTACACCTTTGACTCAGGCTTGGGTTAGATTCTCTGGGGCACCTCCCAAACCTCTTCATAATTTTTGTGTGACTTGGAGTTTGGGATCTCTCAATGGCAAAACAGAGAAGGTTGATATGCCTTTTACTCACGCGAATGGTGTAGCGTGGCTTCTTGTCAGTGTAGTTAATGTTGAGCTTGTGCCAGACGTGGTAAAGTGGACTCATGCGGGGATCACTTATGAGCTCGAGGTGCAATTTGAGGATGTACCAATGGTTCAGGGTGAGGATGATCATCAGGACATGGATACAACAGATGGGGATGGTAACACTGGGGAAAAGAGTAAGGATCCACAGGATGGGTCACAGGAGCAAGGGGCCTGCTGCCTCAGGGAAAGCAAATGCGACAAATACTGGTGTTAATTATGTGCCACCATCGAACTCGTTGAGTTTTGGGTCCTTCGGAGTTTCTTCAACACCTTGTCGCTTATGGAGCCGCATGGTAGAGTTGGAGGATCCACGCGAGTCTCTATTACCACCTTTGTCAGACATAGAGGCGGTTTCGAGCACTTCACCAATGATAGACGGGAACCTGAAGACTCCCTCGCCGCTTGATACTCCTGTATGATTCGGTGCCGGCGCTGAGTACACTCACATGCCCGCGACCCGTGGTAGTACTATTGGGGAACGTCGCATGGGAAACAAAATTTTTCCTACGCACACGCAAACCTATCCATGGTGATGAGCATCTACGAGAGGGAGAGTGGATCTAAGTACCCTTGTAGATCGTTAAGCGGGAAGCGTTAAGAGACGCGGTTGGTGTAGTCGAACTTCTTCGCGATCCAAATCGCCGAGCGTCCCGCGATCCAATCACGAACCGTCCCGTGAACACATCATGATCCGTCCCGCGAACTCATCACGATCCGTCTCACGATATTGATCACGATCTGTCCTGCGAACTCATCATGATCCGTTCCGTGATCACATCACGAACCGTCTCGCGATCTCGATCATGGTCCTTCCGATCTAGCGCCGAACGGACGGCACCTCCGCGTTCAGCACACGTGCAGCTTGATGACGATCTCCACCGTCTCGATCCAGCAAGAGAAGGTGGAGAGGAGAGAGATTTCACCGGCAGCGTGACGGCGCTCCGGTGATGATGGTGGAGCAATTCCGGCAGGGCTTCGCCTAAGCGCCGTAGAAAACCGATCTAGAGGAGAAACTATGCACCGGTGTAACGGGTAGCACGTGGCCGGAAATTCTGTCCAAAAACCACCCAATCCACTAGTATATATAGGAGGAGAGGAGAGGAGAGGCAGCCAAGGCCTTTGTGTCGGCCAAAATAGGAGGTGGGAAGCAATCCTACTTCACCTCCAATCCTAGTTGGAGTAGGATTGCCTCCTATTGGCTGATTTTCCACTTTTTGCTTTAGGACTTTCTCTCCTGCGCCATGGGCCTTTGTGGCTGTTTTCCCAGCCCACTAAGGGCTGGTTATTATTCTCCCACAGCCCATGGACCTCTTGGGGTCGAAATACCTCTCCTGGAGGCCTCCCGGTACACTACCGGCACTCCCGGTACACCACCGGCACTCCCGATACACTACCGATGAGCCCGAAACTTTTCCGGAAACCAAACTGGGACTTCCTATATATGAATCTTTACCTCCGGACCATTCCGGAGCTCCTCGTGACTTCCGGGATCTCATCCGGGACTCCGAACAAACTTCGGTCACCACCATACATAACTCTACACTACCGAAACGTCACCGAACCTTAAGTGTGCAGACCCTGCGGGTTCGAGAACTATGTAGACATGATCGAGACACCTCTACGGTCAATAACCAATGGCGGGACCTAGACTTCCACATTGGTTCCTACATATTCTACGAAGATCTTTATCGGTCGAACCTCTATGTCAAGGATTCAGTTAATCCCATATAACGTTCCCTTTGTTCTTCGGTATGTTACTTGCCCGAGATTCGATCGTCGGTATCTCCATACCTAGTTCAACCTCGTTACCGGCAAGTCTCTTTACTCGTTCCGTAATACAAGATCCCGCAACTAACAATTAGTCACATTGCTTGCAAGTCTTATTGTGATGTTGCATTACCGAGTGGGCCCCGAGATACCTCTCCGTCACACGGAGTAACAAATCCCAGTCTCGATCCATGCCAACTCAACAGACACCATCGGAGATACCTGTAGAGCACCTTTATAGTCACCCAGTTACGTTGCGATGTTTGATACACACAAGGCACTCCTCCGATATCCGTGAGTTGCATGATCTCATGGTCATAGGAACATATACTTGACATGCAGAAAACAGTAGCAATAAACTGACACGATCATATGCTATGTTTGTAGTTTGGGTCTTGTCCATCACATTATTCTCCCAATAATGTGATCCCGTTATCAAATGACATCTCATGTCCATGGCTAGGAAACCTTAACCATCCTTTGATCAACGAGCTAGTCTATTAGAGGCATACTAGGGACATGGTTTTGTCTATGTATCCACACATGCATTTAAGTCTCCGATCAATACAATTATAGCACGGATAATAAACGATTATCATGAACAAGGAAATATGATAATAACTAATTTATTATTGCCTCTAGGGCATATTTCCAACAGTCTCCCACTTGCATTAGAGTCAATAATCTAGTTCACATCACCATGTGATTCGCATTGTTATGAATCTAACACCCAACGAGTTCTGGGGCTCGATCATGCTTTGCATGTGAGAGAGGTCTTATAGTCAACGGGTCTGTAACATTCAGATCCGTGTGCACTTTGCAAATACCTATGTCAAACTGTAAACACTGCTACCACACTCCGCTCGGTACTATTCCAAATGGCTGCTCCACTATACATATCCATATTGCTACTACGAGTCATCCAGATTAGTGTTAATGCTTGTATCGATGTAACTCCTTACGATGAACTCTTTATCACCTCCATAATTGAGAAACATCTCCTCAGTCTCTTAGTTACTGAGGATAATCTTGACCGCTGTCCAGTGATCCACTCCTGGTTCACTCTTGTACCCCCTGACGGACTCATGGCAAGGCACACACAGGTGCGGTACACAGCATGGCATAATATATAGCCTATGGCTAAGGCATAGGGGACGACGTTCGTCCTTTCTCTTTCTTCTGCCGTTGTCGAGCTTTGAGTCTCACTCAACTTTCACACCTTACAAATCAGGCGAGAACTCTTTTTCTGACTGATCCATTTTGAACTCTTTCAAAATCTTGTCAAGGTATGCACTCATTGAAAGTCTCATCGAGCATCTTGATCTATCTCCATAGATTTTGATGCTCAATAATTAGGTAGCTTCATCTAGGTCTTCCTTTGAAAATCACTTTCCAAATGACCATTTTATGCTTTCCAGAAACTCTACATTATTTCTGATCAACAGTATGTCATCCACATATACTTATCAGAAATTCTATAGTGCTCCCACTCACTTTATTGCAAATACAAGTTTCTCGTAAACTTTGTATAAACATCAAAACTTTGATCACCTCATCAAAGCGTATATTCCAACTCCGAGATGCTTGCTTCAGTCCATGGAAGGATCACCGAAGCTTGCACACCTTTTAGCATCCTTAGGCCTGACAAAACCTTCTGGTTGTATCACATACAACCTTTCCTCAAGTAAACCGTTAAGGAAACGATGTTTTGACATCCATCTGCCAGATTTCATAATTGAAAACACAGCAACTGCTAACATAATTCCAACAGACTTTAGCACCACTACGAGTGAGAAAGTCTCATCGTAGTCAACTCCTTGAACTTGTCACAAACATCTTTGCAACAAGTCGAGCTTTACAAATAGTGACATTCACCATCAGTGTCTGTCTTCATTTTAAAGATCCATCTGTACTCAACGACCTGCCGTCCAACGAGCAAGTCTACCAAAGTCTGCACTTGGTTTTCATACATGGATCCTATCTCAGATTTCATGGCCTCCAACTATTTGTCGGAATCCGGGCCCATCATCGCTTCTCCATAGCTCGTAGGTTCATCGTTGTCCAACAACATGATCTCCAAGACAGAGTTGTCGTACCACTTAGGAGCAGTACACATCCTTGTCGACCTACGAAGTTCGATAGTAACTTGATCCTGAAGCTTCACGATCATCATCATTAACTTCCTCTTCAACTAATGTAGGCTTCACAGAAACATCTTTCTGCGCTGCGCTACTCTCTGGTTGAACAAAGGTTTAACAACCTCATCAAGTTCTATCTGCCTCCCACTCAATTCTTTCGAGAGAAACATTTCCTCGAGAAAGGATCCGTTTAAGCAACAAACACTTTGCACTAGGATCTGAGATTGAAGGTTCACCCAACTGATCTTAGGGTATTTTATGAAGATGCATTTGTCCGCCTTGGGTTCGACCTCATTAGGTGAAAACATTTTCCACACAAGTGTCACAACCCCAAATATTAAGAAATGACAGCTTAGGTTTCTATCAAACCATAATTCACACGGTGTCATCTCAACGGATTTAGATGATGCCCTATTTAAAGTGAATGTAGTTGTCTCTAATGCATAACCCCAAAAATTATAGTAGTAAAACGATAAGAGACATCACAGTGTGCACTATATCAATAGAGCATGACTATGATGTTCGGACACACCATCACACCATGGTGTTCCAGGTGGCGTTAGTTGTGAAACAAATTTCACATTGTCTTAAGTTGTATGCCAAACTCGTAACTCAGAGATTCACCTCCACGATCATATCGCGGTCATTTTTACCTTCTTGTCACGATGATCTTTAAACTTCACTCTGAATTTGCTTGAACCTTTCAAACGATTCAGACTTATGTTTCATTAAGTAAATATACACTATATCTACTCAAATCATCATCGAAGGTAAGAAAATAACGATATCCACTGCACGCTACAAGACTCACTAGATTGCATACATCAACATGTATCATTTCCAATGAATCACTTGCCCACTCCATCCAACGGGGTCCTTTAGTCATCTTGCCCAAGAGGCATGGTTCGCATGTCTCAACCGATTCGAAATCAAATGAGTCCAAATATCCATCAGCATGGAGTTTCTTCATGCGCTTTATACCAATATGACATTTAGCGGCAGTGCCACAAGTATGTGGTACTATCATTATTAACTTTGTATCTTTTGACATCAATGTTATGAACATGTGTACTACTACGATCAAGATTTCAACAAACCATTCTCACTGGGTGCATGACCATTGAAGGTATTATTCATGTAAACAGAATAACCATTATTCTCTAACTTAAATGAATAACCGTATTGCAATAAACATGATCTAATCATGCTGATGCTCAACGCAAAACACCAAATAACATTTATTTAGGTTCGTCACTAATCCTGAAGGTAGAGAGAGCGTGCGATGTTGATCACATCAACCTTGGAAACACTTCCAACACATATCGTCACCTCACCCTTAGCTAGTTCTCCGTTTATTCCGTAGCTTTTATTTCGAGTTACTAACATTTAGCAACCGAACCGGTATCCAATACCCAGGTGCTACTAAGAGTACTAGCAAGGTACACATTAATAACTCGTATATCAAATATACTTCTATCAATGTTGCCAGCCTTCTTATCTACCAAGTATCTAGGGTTGTTCCGCTTCAGCGACCGCTCACCTCATAACAGAAGCACTTAGTCTTGGGTTTGAGTTCAACTTTGGGTTGCTTCACTGGAGCAGCAACTGACTTGCTATCCATGAAGTTTCCCTCCTTGCTCTTGCCCTTCTCGAAACTAGTGGTTTGATTAACCATCAACACTTGACGCTCCTTCTTGATTTCTACCTTCGCGGTGTCAAACATCGCGAACAGCTCAGGGATCAACATTTCTTTCCCTGGCATTTTATAGTTCATCACCAAGTTCTAGTAGCTCAGTGACAGTGACTTGGAGAACTACATCAATCACTATCTTATCTGGAAGATCAACTCCCACTCGATTCAAGCGATTGTAGTACCCAGACAGTCTGAGCACATGCTCAATGATTGAGCTATTCTCATTCATCTTGCAGGTAAAGAATCTCGTTGGAGATCTTATATCTCGCAACTCGGGCATGAGCCTGAGATCACAATCTCAGCTCTTAGAACATCTCATATGTTCCATGACGTTCAAAACGTTTCGGAGCCTCAATTCTAAGCCGTAATGCATGACGCACTAAACTATCAAGTAGTCATCGATACGTGCCTGTCAGATGTTCACAACATCTACAGACGACGCTAGATGGGGTGGCGCACCGAGCGGTGCATTAAGGACATAAGCCTTCTGTGCAGCAATGAGGACAATCCTCAGATCACGAACCCAGTCCGCAATTTTGCTACCAACATCTTTCAATTCTATTTCTCTAGGAACATATAAAAATACAAGGGAGCTACAGCGCGAGCTAGTAATCTACAACATAATTTGCAAGGACACTTTGACTATGTTCATGATAATGAGTTCAATTAACCATATTACTTAAGAACTCCCACTCAAATTGACATCCCTCCGATCATTCGAGTGATACATGATCCAAATTCACCAACTCAAGTCCGATCATCACGTGAGTTGAGGTGGCTGCAATGGTGAACATCATCATGTTGATCATATCTACTATATGACTCATGTTCGACCTTTCGGTCTCTTGTGGTCCGAGGCCATGTCTGTACATGCTAGGCTCGTCAAGTTTAACCCGAGTGTTCTGCATGTGCAACACTGGCTTGCACCCGTTGTATGTGAACGTAGAGTCTATCACACCCGATCATCACGTGGTGTCTCAACACGACGAACTTTCGCAACGGTGCACACTCGGGGAGAACACAATTTATCTTGAAATTAAGTGAGGGATCACCTTATAATGCTACCGTCGTCCTAAGCAAAACAAGGTGCATAAAAAGGATTAACATCACATGCAAATCATAAGTGACATGATATGGTCATGAACTTGTGCTTTTGATCTCCATCTAGAAAGCACCGACATGATCTCCATCATCACCGGCATGACACCATGATCTCCATCATCTTGATCTCCATCAACGTGTCACCATCGGGGTTGTCACGCCCTGCATGCTTCTACTACTATTGCTACCGTTTAGCGATAAAGTAAAGCATTACATAGCGCTTAACGATTGACACGCAGGTCATACAATAATTAAAGACAACCCTATGGCTCCTGCCGGTTGCCGTATTCATCGACATGCAAGTCGTGATAATCTATACATCACATGATCATCTCATACATCACATATATCACATCATGTAATTGGCCATATCATATCACAACATACCCTGCAAAAACAAGTTAGACGTCCTCTAATTGTTGTTGCATGTTTTACGTGGCTGCTACGGGTATCTGGCAAGAAAAATTCTCACCTACTCATAAACCACAACGGTGATACACTAGTTTGCTTTTCAACCTTCTCAAGGACCGCCTTTGTCGAATCCGATCCAACTAAAGTGAGAGAAACTGTCACCCGCAAGCCATCTAGGCAACAAGTTGCGTCGAGGAAATCGGTCTCTCGTAAGTGTACGAGTAATGTTGGTCCGGGCCGCTTCATCTCACAATCCCGCTGAACCAAAATACGACCAAGGGAGGAAGCAATCTAAGCATCAACGCCCACAAACCTTTTGTGTTCTACTCGAGATCTCATCGAACCATCAACCTAGCTCATGATGCCACTGTTGCGGAACGTCGCATGGGAAACAAAAAAATTCTTACGCACACGCAAACCTATCCATGGTGATGAGCATCTACGAGAGGGAGAGTGGATCTACGTACCCTTGTAGATCGCTAAGCGGGAAGCGTTAAGAAACGTGGTTGGTGTAGTCGAACTTCTTCGCGATCCAAATCGCCGAGCGTCCCACGATCCAATCATGAACCGTCCCGCAAACACATCATGATCCGTCCCGCGAACTCATAACGATCCGTCTCACGATATTGATCACGATCTGTCCTGCGAACTCATCACGATCCGTTCCGTGATCACATCACGAACCGTCTCGCGATCTCGATCACGGTCCTTCCGATCTAGCGCCGAACGGACGGCACCTCCGCGTTCAGCACACGTGCAGCTTGATGACGATCTCCACTGTCTCGATCCAGCAAGAGAAGGTGGAGAGGAGAGAGAGAGTTCACCGTCAGCGTGACGGTGCTCCGGTGATGGTGGTGGAGCAATTCCGGCAGGGCTTCGCCTAAGCGCTGCAGAAAACCGATCTAGAGGAGAAACTATGCACCGGTGTAACGGGTAGCACGTGGCCGGAAATTCTGTCCAAAAACCACCCAATCCACTAGTATATATAGGAGGAGAGGAGAGGAGAGGCATCCAAGGCCTTTGGGTCGGCCGAAATAGGAGGTGGGAAGCAATCCTACTTCACCTCCAATCCTAGTTGGAGTAGAATTGCCTCCTATTGGCTGATTTTCCACCTTTTGCTTTAGGAATTTCTCTCCTGCGCCATGGGCCTTTGTGGCTGTTTTCCCAGCCCACTAAGGGCTGGTTATTATTCTCCCACAGCCCATGGACCTCTTGGGGTCGAAATACCCCTCCCGAAGGCCTCCCGGTACACTACCGGCACTCCCCGTACACTACCGATGAGCCCGAGACTTTTCCGGAAACCAAACTGGGACTTCCTATATATGAATCTTTACCTCCGGACCATTTCGGAGCTCCTCGTGACGTCCGGGATCTCATCTGGGACTCTGAACAAACTTCGGTCACCACCATACATAACTCTACACTACCGAAACGTCACCGAACCTTAAGTGTGCAGACCCTGCGGGTTCGAGAACTATGTAGACATGACCGAGACACCTCTACGGTCAATAACCAATGGCGGGACCTGGACGTCCACATTGGTTCCTACATATTCTACGAAGATCTTTATCGGTCGAACCTCTATGTCAAGGATTCAGTTAATCCCATATAACGTTCCCTTTGTTCTTCGGTATGTTACTTGCCCGAGATTCGATCGTCGGTATCTCCATACCTAGTTCAACCTCGTTACCGGCAAGTCTCTTTACTCATTCCATAATACAAGATCCCGCAACTAATAATTAGTCACATTGCTTGCAAGGCTTATTGTGATGTTGCATTACCGAGTGGGCCCCGAGATACCTCTCCGTCACATGGAGTAACAAATCCCAGTCTCGATCCATGCCAACTCAACAGACACCATCGGAGATACCTGTAGAGCACCTTTATAGTCACCCAGTTACATTGCGATGTTTGATACACACAAGTCACTCCTCCGATATCCGTGAGTTGCATGATCTCATGGTCATAGGAACATATACTTGACATGCAGAAAATAATAGCAATAAATTGACACGATCATATGCTATGTTTGTAGTTTGGGTCTTGTCCATCACATTATTCTCCCAATAATGTGATCCCGTTATCAAATGACATCTCATGTCCAAGGCTAGGAAACCTTAACCATCCTTTGATCAACGAGCTAGTCTATTAGAGGCATACTAGGGACATGGTTTTGTCTATGTATCCACACATGCATTTAAGTCTCCGATCAATACAATTATAGCATGGATAATAAACGATTATCATGAACAAGGAAATATGATAATAACTAATTTATTATTGCCTCTAGGGCATATTTCCAACAAGTACTACGTGGTAGGCCTCTCATCGGTCGGCGTTGACCGTGCCCAACGGCGGTGCCGCGTCAGCGGAATGGATGGCCGCGCCGTTGTCGGCATCTTCCCAAGGTGCCGCGCCAGTGGGCCAATTGGACGCGCCGACCGTTGAGGTTGTGATGCTCGGGCGCCAGACTGCGCAGGTGGAGGTGGCACCTGATGGCGGTCAAATCTTCGGTGAGGGGCGGTTGACACTGGCTTCCCCCCGCAGCCCGACGGCGGTCCCTTCTCAGCTCGCCAACCCAACTACGCCCAGTGGTCCGGTGGTGGAGCCAGGCCCAGCCCATGGGCCAGTTGATGGCAGCTCCAAGGCCGGCATGGGGTTGTCTCGGTCGGCTTCACCCCAACGCTCGAGGGCAGTCCATCCCCAGCTAACTAACCCAACTACGACTGGGGGCCCGGTGGTTGAGGTGGCCCCGGTGATGGATGTTCTCGATCACGGCTCTCCTTCTAGCGTGGGGTCACTAGACTCGGAAACCCTCCGATGCTCGGCGGTCTCGGGGTTGCCACGGACAGAGGCTCCCATGCCGGCGAGTGTGGGTATTGCTGAGAGGAGCTCAGTGGCCGGTCTTGGAACTATGACAGTGGTGGGAGTTGTTGGGGAACGTTGCATGGGAAACAAAAATTTTCCTACGCACACGTAGATCTATCCATGGTGATGAGCATCTACGAGAGGGAGAGTGGATCTACATACCCTTGTAGATCGCTAAGCGGGAAGCGTTAAGAAACGCGGTTGGTGTAGTCGAACGTCTTCGCGATCCAAATCGCCGTGCGTCCCATGATCCAATCATGATCCGTCCCGCGATCCAATCACGATCCGTCCCGCGATCCGATCATGATCTGTCCCGCGAACTTGACCACGATCTGTCCCACGAACTTGATCACGATCCTTCCGATCTAGTACCAAACAGACAGCACCTCCGCGTTCAGCACATGTACAGCTTGATGACGATCTCCACTGTCTTGATCCAGCAAGAAGGAGTGGAGAGGAAGAAGAGTTCTCCGGCAGCCTGACGGCACTCCGATGATGGTGGTGGAGCAATTTCGGCAGGGCTTTGCCTAAGCACTGCAGAAAACCGATCTAGAGGAGAAACTATGCATTGGAGGAACGGGTAGCACGTGGCTGAAAATCTGTGCCAAAAACATAAAATCCTCTAGTATATATAGGAGGAGAGGAGGAGAGGAGGCAGCCTTGGCCTCCAAGGCTAGCTGGTTCGTCCGAACCTACTAGGAGAGGAGGATTCCTCCTCCAATCCTAGTAGGACTAGGATTGCTCCTTTTTGCCTTTTTTCCACCTTTTCCTATTGGGTTTTCTTCCTCCAGCCGCATGGGCCTCTTGTGGTTGTTCCACCAGCCCCCTAAGGGCTGATTTCCACTCTCCCACAGACCATGTAGCCTCTTGGGTCGAAATACCCCTCCCGGAGGTCTCCCGGTACACTACCGGCACTCCCGGTACACTATCGATGAGCCCGAAACTTTTCCGGCGACCAATACAGGACTTCCTATATATGAATCTTTACCTCCGGACCATTCCGTAGCTCCTCGTGATGTCCGAGATCTCATACGGGACTCCGAACAAACTTCGGTCACCACCATACATAACTCTATACTACCGAAACGTCACCAAACCTTAAGTGTGTAGACCCTGCGGGTTCGAGAACTATGTAGACATGACCAAGACACCTCTACGGTCAATAACCAATGGCGGGACTTGGATGTCCACATTGGTTCCTGCATATTCTACGAAGATCTTTATCGGTCGAACCTCTATGTCAAGGATTCGGTTAATCCCGTATGATGTTCCCTTTGTTCTTCGGTATGTTACTTGCCCGAGATTCGATCGTCGGTATCTGCATACCTAGTTCAACCTCATTACTGGCAAGTCTCTTTACTCGTTCCATAATACAAGATCTCGCAACTAACACTTAGTCACATTGCTTGCAAGGCTTATTGTGATGTTGTATTACCGAGTGGGCCCTGAGATACCTCTCCATCACACGGAGTAACAAATCCCAGTCTTGATCCATGCCAACTCAACAGACACCCTTGGAGACACCTGTAGAGCACCTTTATAGTCACCTAGATACATTGAGATGTTTGATACACACAAGGTACTCCTCTGATATCTGTGAGTTGCATGATCTCATGGTCATAGGAACATATACTTGACATGCAGAAAACAATAGCAATAAACTGACACGATCATAAGCTACGTTTGTTGTTTGGGTCTTGTCCATCACATCATTCTCCTAATGATGTGATCCCATTATCAAATGACATCTTATGTCCATGGCTAGGAAACCTTAACCATCTTTCGATCAACGAGCTAGTTCACTAGAGGCACACTAGGGGCATTGTGTTTGTCTATGTATCCACACATGTATCCATGTTTCCAATTAATACAATTATAGCATGGATAATAAACGATTATCATGAACAAGGAAATACAATAATAAACACTTTATTTATTGCCTCTAGGGCATATTTCCAATAGTCTCCCACTTGCACTAGAGTCAATAATCTAGTTTCACATCACTATGTGATTTGCATTGTAATGAATCGAACACCCATGCAGTTCTGGTGTTGATCATGTTTAGCCCTTGGAAGAGGTTTAGTCAACGGGTCTACAACATTCAGATTTGTGTGCACTTTGAAAATATTTATGTCTTTCTCCATGATGTAATCGCGGATGGAGTTGAAGCGTCGCTTTATGTGTCTGGTCCTCTTGTGAAACCTTGGTTCCTTGGCCAGAGCAATGGCACGAGTGTTGTCGCAGAACAGGTTCATTGGATTCAGTGCACTGGGCACTACTCCAAGATGTGTCATGAACTGCTTCATCCAGACACCTTCCTTAGCCGCCTCCGAGGCTACGATGTATTCTGCTTCGCACGTAGAATCAGCTACCACGCTTTGCTTGGAACCGCACCAGCTTACCGCTCCCCCGTTAAGAATAAATACGTATCCGGTTTGCGACTTAGAGTCATCCGGATCAGTGTCAAAGCTTGCATCGACGTAACCCTTTACGACGAGCTCTTCATCACCTCCATAAACGAGAAACATTTCCTTAGTCCTTTTCAGGTACTTAAGGATATTCTTGACCGCTTGCCAGTGCTCCATTCCAGGATCACTTTGAAACCTTTCAGCCATACTTATGGCAAGGCTGACATCGGGTCTTGTGCACAACATTGCATACATGATAGAGCCTATGGCTGAAGCATAGGGGATGACACTCATCTTTTCTCTATCTTCTGCAGTTACTGGGCATTGAGTCTTACTCAACTTCACACCTTGTAACACAGGCAAGAACCCCTTCTTGGACTATTCCATTTTGAACTTCTTCAAAACTTTATCAAGGTATGTGCTCTGTGAAAGTGCTATTAAGCGTCTCGATCTATCTCTATAGATCTTAATGCCTAATATGAAAGTAGCTTCTCCTAGGTCCTTCATTGAAAAACTCTTGTTCAAATATTCGTTCACGCTTTCCAGCATTTCTATATTGTTTCCAATCAGCAATATGTCATCCACATATAATACTAGAAATGCTATAGAGCTCCCACTCACTTTCTTGTAAATACAAGCTTCTCCATAAACTTGTATAAACTCAAACGCTTTGATCACCTCATCAAAGCGCTTATTCCAACTCCGAGATGCTTGCACCAGTCCATAAATGGATCGCTGGAGTTTGCAAACTTTGTCAGCATTCTCTGGATCGACAAAACCTTTGGGTTGCATCATATACAACTCTTCCTCAAGGAAACCGTTGAGGAACGTTGTTTTGACATCCATCTGCCAGATTTCATAGTCGAAATAAGCAGCTATTGCTAACATGATTCTGAGAGACTTAAGCATTGCTACGGGTGAGAAAGTCTCATCGTAGTCAACTCCTTGAACTTGTGAAAAACCCTTTGCCACAAGTCGAGCTTTATAGACGGTGACATTACCGTCTGCGTCTGTCTTCTTCGTAAAGATCCATTTGTTCTGAATGGCCTTTCGCCCTTCAGGTAATACTTCCAAAGTCCATACTTTGTTTTCATACATGGATCCCATCTCGGATTTCATGGACTCTAACCATTTCTCAGAATCCGGGCCCATCACTGCTCCTCCATAGCTCGTACCATTTAGGGGTAGTACGCGGCCTTGTCGACCTATGAGGTTGAATAGCAGCTTGATCCGAAGCTTCACGATCATCATCATTAACTTCCTATTCTACCATCGTAGGTTCCACAGAAACATCTTTCTGCGCTGCACTACTTTCTGGTTGAAGTAAAGGTTCAATAACCTCATCAAGCTTTATTTTCCTCCCACTCAATTCTTTCGAGAGAAACTCTTTCTCAAGAAATGTTCCGTTCTTAGCGACAAACACTTTGCCTTCGGATCTGAGATAGAAGGTATACCCGACTGTCTCTTTCAGGTATCCTATGAAGACGCATTTCTCTGCTTTGGGTTCTAGCTTTTCAGGCTGAAGCTTTTTGACATAAGCATCACATCCCCAAACTTTAAGAAATGACAACTTTGGCTTCTTGCCAAACCACAGTTCATATGGCGTCGTCTCAACGGATTTTGATGGTGCCCTATTTAAAGTGAATGCAGCTGTCTCTAATGCATAACCCCAAAACGATAGTGGCAAATCAGCAAGAGACATCATAGAACGCATCATATCTAATAAGGTTCGGTTACGACGTTCAGACACACCATTACGCTGTGGTGTTCCGGGCGGTGTCAACTGTGAAACAATTCCACACTGTCTTAAGTGACTGCCAAACTCATAACTCAGATATTCACCTCCTCGATCAGATCGTAGGAACTTAATCTTCTTGTTACGATGATTCTCAATTTCACTCTGAAATTGCTTGAACTTTTCAAACGTCTCAGACTTGTGTTTCATTAAGTAAATATACCCATATCTACTTAAGTTATCAGTGAAGGTGAGAAAATAACAATATCCACCACGCGCTGTAACATTCATCGGACCGCACACATCAGTATGTATGATTTCCAATAAGTCACTTGCCGGTTCCATTGTTCCAGAGAACGGCATTTTAGTCATCTTGCCCATGACGCATGGTTCACATGTGTCAAGTGATTCAAAATCAAGTGACTCCAAAAGTGCATCAGCATGGAACTTCCTCATGCGTTACCACCAATATGACCTAAACGGCAGTGCCACAAGAAAGTGGTACTATCATTATCAACTCTACATCTTTTGGCATCAATGTTATGAACATGTGTGTCATCACTATCAAGATTCAATATGAATAAACCCCTAACATTGGGTGCATGACCATAAAAGATATTACTCATATAAATAGAACAACCTTTATTCTCTGATTTAAATGAGTAACCGTCTCACAATAAACAAGATCCAGATATAATGTTCATGCTTAACGCAGACACTAAATAACAATTATTCAGGTTCATCACTAATCCCGATGGTAATCTAAGAGAGAGCGTGTCGACGGCGATCACATCAACCTTGGAACCATTTTCCACGCACATCGTCACTTCGTCCTTTGCCAGCCTTCGTTTATTCCGTAGTTCCTGCTCTGAGTTGCAAATGTGAGCAACCGAACCGGTATCAAATACCCAGGCACTACTACGAGAGCTAGTAAGGTACACATCAATAACATGTATATCATATATACCTTGTTTTTCGTTGGCCGCCTTCTTGTCAGCCAGGTACTTGGGGCAGTTCCGCTTCTAGTGACCAGTTCCCTTGCAATGAAAGTACTCAGTTTCTGGCTTGGGTCCATGCTTGGGCTTCTTTGCAGGAGTAGCAACTGCTTTGCCATCCTTCTTGGTTTTACCCTTCTTGCCCTTGCCCTTGACTTTGCCATTTTTCTTGAAACTAGTGGTTTTATTGACCATCAACACTTGATGTTCTTTCTGGATTTCAGACTCAGCGACTTTTAGCATCGCAAACAGCTCGGCGACTGACTTGTTCACCCCTTCATGTTATAGTTCATCACAAAGCTCTTGTAACTAGGTGGCAATGATTGAGGAACTCTGTCAGTGATCGCCTCTGGCGGAAGGGCAATTCCCAACTCCGCTAGACGAGTTGAATACCCAGACATTCTGAGTATATGTTCACTGATAGACCCGTTCTCCTCCATCTTGCAAGCATAGAACTTATCAGAGGTTTCATACCTCTCGATCCGGGCGTTCTTTTGAAAGATAAACTTCAACTCCTGGAACATCTCATATGCTCCATGACGTTCAAAACGTCTTTGAAGTCCCGGTCCTAAGCCATACAATATTGCACACTGAACTATTGAGTAATCTCCAGTACGTGCCTCCCAAGCGTTCTTAACGTCTTCGGAGGTCATGTCTTCTGGTTGGTCACCAAGCGCTGCATCAAGGACATATGATTTTTGGGAAGCCGTGAGGATAATCCTCAGATTACGGGCCCAGTCAACAAAGTTACTTCCATCATCTTTCAACTTAGCTTTCTCTAGGAATGCATTAAAATTCAGGGGTGCTACTGCGCGAGCCATTGATCTACAACATAAATATGCAAAGTTTACTTAGACTATTGTTCAAGATAATGAGTTTAGTTAATCAAATTACTAAAGCTCCCACTCAAATTGACATCCCTCAGGTCATTTGAGTGTCACATGATCCAAATCCACCAACTCAAGTCCGATCATCACGTGAGTTGAGGTGGCTTCAATGGTGAACATCATTATGTTGATCATATCTACTATATGACTCATGTTCGACCTTTCGGTCTCTTGTGTTCCGAGGCCATGTCTGTACATGCTAGGCTCGTCAAGTTTAACCCGAGTGTTCTGTGCGTGCAACACTGGCTTGCACCCGTTGTATGTGAACGTAGAGTCTATCACACCCGATCATCACGTGGTGTCTCAACACGACGAACTTTCGCAATGGTGCACACTCGGGGAGAACACAATTTTATCTTGAAATTTAAGTGAGGGGTCACCTTATAATGCTACCGTCGTACTAAGCAAAACAAGGTGCATAAAAGGATTAACATCACATGCAATTCATAAGTGACATGATATGGCCATGAACTTGTGCTTTAGATCTCCATCTTGAAAGCACCGACATGATCTTCATTGTCACCGGCACGACACATGATCTCCATCAACGTGTCGCCATCGAGGTTGTCACGCCTTGCATGCTTCTACTACTATTGCTACCGTTTAGCGATAAAGTAAAGCATTACATAGGGCTTAATGATTGACACGCAGGTCATACAATAATTAAAGACAACCCTATGGCCCCTGCCGGTTGCCGTACTCATCGACATGCAAGTCGTGAAATTCTATACATCACATGATCATCTCATACATCACATATATCACATCATGTAATTGGCCATATCACATCACAACATACCCTGCAAAAACAAGTTAGACGTCCTCTAATTGTTGTTGCATGTTTTACGTGGCTGCTACGGGTTTCTAGCAAGAACGATTCTCACCTACGCATAAACCACAACGGTGATACATAATTTGCTTTTCAACCTTCTCAAGGACCGCCTTTGTCGAATCCGATCCAACTAAAGTGAGAGAAACTGCCACCCGCAAGCCATCTAGGAAACAAGTTGCGTCGAGGGAACCGGTCTCTCGTAAGCGTACGAGTAATGTTGGTCCGGGCCGCTTCATCTCATAATACCGCTGAACCAAAATCCGACCAAGGGAGGAAGCAATCTAAGCATCAACGCCCACAAACCTTTTGTGTTCTACTCGAGATCTCATCAACACATAGACCTAGCTCATGATGCCACTGTTGGGGAACATTGCATGGGAAACAAATTTTTCCTACGCACACACAGATCTATCCATGGTGATGAGCATCTACGAGAGGGAGAGTGGATCTACATACCCTTGTAGATCGCTAAGCGGGAAGCGTTAAGAAACGCGGTTGGTGTAGTCGAACGTCTTCACGATCCAAATCGCCGTGTGTCCTGCGATCCAATCACGATCTGTCCCGCGAGCCAATCACGATCCGTCCCGCGATCCAATCACGATCCTTCCCATGAACTTGATCATGATCCGTCCCATGAACTTGATCACGATCCTTCCGATCTAGTACCGAACGGACGACACCTCCGCGTTCAGCACACGTATAGCTTGATGACGATCTCCACCATCTTGATCCAGCAAGAAGGAGTGGAGAGGAAGAAAAGTTCTCTGGTAGCCTGACGGCGCTCCGGCGATGGTGGTGGAGCAATTCTGGCAGGGCTTCGCCTAAGCACTGCAGAAAACCGATCTAGAGGAGAAACTATGCACTGGAGGAACGGGTAGCACGTGGCTGAAAATCTATGCCAAAACCCTAAAATCCTCTAGTATATATAGGAGGAGAGGAGGAGGGGAGGCAGCCTTGGCCTCCAAGGCTAGCTGGTTCGGCCGAACCTACTAGGAGAGGAGGATTCCTCCTCCAATCCTAGTAGGACTAGGATTGCTCCTTTTTGCCTTTTTTTCCACCTTTTCCTATTGGGTTTTCTTCCTCCAGCCGCATGGGCCTCTTGTGGTTGTTCCACCAGCCCACTAAGGGCTGGTTTCCACTCTCCCACATACCATGTAGCCTCTTGGGTCGAAATACCCCTCCCGGAGGTCTCCCGGTACACTACCGGCCCTCCCGGTACACTACCAATGAGCCCAAAACTTTTCCGGCGACCAAAACAGGACTTTCTATATATGAATCTTTACCTCCGGACCATTACGGATCTCCTCATGATGTCCGATATCTCATCCAGGACTCCGAACAAACTTCGGTCATCACCATACATAACTCTATACTACCGAAACGTCACCAAACCTTAAGTGTGCAGACCCTACGGGTTCGAGAAATATGTAGACATGACCAAGACACCTCTATGGTCAATAACCAATGGAGGGACCTGGATGTCCACATTGGTTCCTACATATTCTACGAAGATCTTTATCGGTCGAACCTCTATGTCAAGGATTCAGTTAATCCCATATGAAACCCTTTGTTCTTCGGTATGTTACTTGCCCGAGATTCGATCGTCGGTATCTCCATACCTAGTTCAACCTCGTTACTGGCAAGTCTATTTACTCGTTCCGTAATACAAGATCTCTCAACTAACACTTAGTCACATTGCTTGCAAGGCTTATTGTGATGTTGTATTACCGAGTGGGCCCTGAGATACCTCTCCGTCACACGGAGTAACAAATCCCAGTCTTGATCCATGCCAACTCAACAGACACCCTCGGAGACACCTGTAGAGCACCTTTATAGTCACCCAGTTACATTGCAACGTTTGATACACACAAGGTACTCCTTCGATATCTGTGAGTTGCATTATCTCATGGTCATAGGAACATATACTTGACATGCAGAAAAACAGTAGCAATAAACTGACACGATCATAAGATACGTTTGTTGTTTGGGTCTTGTCCATCACATTATTCTCCTAATGATGTGATCCCGTTATCAAATGACATCTTATGTTCATGGCTAGGAAACCTTAACCATCTTTCGATCAACGAGCTAGTTCACTAGAGGCACACTAGGGACATTGTGTTTGTCTATGTATCCATGTTTCAAATTAATACAATTATAGCATGGATAATAAACTATTATCATGAACAAGGAAATACAATAATAAACACTTTATTTATTGCCTCTTGGGCATATTTCCAATAGTAGTTCACCCAGCGGGGATGCAGGCAGGCGGCCTTAACCCGGTTGGGCCTACTCACGACGACATCGTTGCTTTCGGAGGGATCCCGGACCCCAGATCCAAAGGTAGACGCATGAGTGGCCGCCTACAGGATCAGCCTGACGTTGACAACCTGCAACTAGGGCGCGCTATGCGGGCAGCTAAGCTTGATGATATTGAGGTCACCACAGGTATGCCAGTCAATACTACCAATTCTATTTTGCATTTTTGGAGGAATAGATTATGAATAATGCAAATCAGTTGGGTATCTCTTTAGGTAGTAATGGAAAACAAACTGCTAAATATTTTAATGACTTACTTGATCTTGAGGCGGAAAGAGCTATGGAGGTGATTAGAAACTTAGCGGTCGTTAAAACTTTAAGTGATTCGGAGATTGATGCATTGGGTGTTAGGGTACTTGATACTTTCTGTGAGGACCTTGTGCCATCTCCCGCCCGGTCTGAGAGGGATGAGAGTTTTGAATCTCAGGAGGTTTCAGCTCCCGTCGACCTAGAGGCATGTAAACTCACTGAGCTCGGAGATATAGACCGAGTTGATGAGCATAACAAGCCCAAGCGCAAGTGGAACCGAAAGATTTTTTCTAGATTCGCTGTACGCAGAAGCGCTAGAATTCGGATCGCTAAAAATTCTATGGTGAAATATGAAAGGAATCTTTTGGAATAGCAGAGGTTTGATGGACTTGGCTAAACGAATGTTTCTGGCGGATGCATCTATAGACCACAAGTTAGATTTCATAGCCCTCTCCGAAACTGGTAGAGATAATTTTACATCTCAGTTTCTTGGCACCTTACCGGGAGGAGTTGATTTTGATTGACATTGCTTACCCCCAAGAGGAAGATCCGGTGGGATTTTACTTGGGGTCAAGTGCGAAACCTTGGAGGTTAGGAGCGTTATTTTGGGAGAATTTGCGGTTAAATTTCGGGTTAGATCGAAGGTTGATGGGTTCCAATGGGCACTTGTGGCAGTGTATGGAGCTGCGCAACCTGAGCTAAAGCCAGATTTTCTATCTGACCTAGTTCGTATTTGCAGAGATGAACGACTCCCAATTCTGGTTGGGGGTGATTTTAACATTATTAGAAGGCGGGATGAAAAGAACAATGATAACTTTGACGGCAGATGGTCGTTCATGTTTAACACTATTATTGAAAGTTTGGATCTTAGGCAGAAAATTTACTTGAGCCAACACACTACCAACTCCAACTTATGAGAAGTTGGATCGTGTTCTTACCAGTGTGGATTGGGAGGAGAAGTTTCCCCTGGTAACGGTCCAGGCGTTGACGCGAGCGATCTCGGATCATACCCCACTTCTTGTTGACTTTGGGGAGGCGGCTCATGTGGGGAATAAAAATATCTTCTCCTTTGAATTTGCATGGTTTGAGAGACAAGGTTTCTTGGATCTGGTTGTACGTGAGTGCGCAAAAGATTCAGGTGGGAGATCGAATGTAGAAAAATGGCAAAATAAGATTAGACACTTAAGACAGTTCCTTCGAGGTTGGGCCAAACATTTGAGTGGCGTCTATAAGGTCAAAAAGGAAAGGCTCCTTAATCTCATAGATGACTTAGATTTAAAGGCCAAGTCCTCCATTTTAAATACCAGAGACTTGGAGGCTAAAGTGGAGGCAGAACTGAGACTAAAAGAATTGTTGCGAGAGGAAGAATTGAAATGGGTGCTTAGAGCTAAAGTGCGAAAAGTCGTCCAAGGGGATGATAACACGTAATTCTTTCATATGATTGCGAATGGCAAGCATCGCAAGAAGAAATTTTTTCAGCTCGAGCAAGATGAGGGGACGATCTTGGGTCAGGAGAACTTAGAACTATACATTACCAATTACTACAAGCAGTTGTTCGGGGCACCTGAGGATAGTTTTGTGTCCCTAGATGAATCCAGGGTTGAGGATATTCCTCAACTTGTGACGGATGAGAATGAAATCTTATCTTCCCCATTTTCGGAGAAAGAGGTGTTTGAGGCAATTTCACAGATGAAAAATAATAAAGCGCCTGGGCCGGATGGCTTTCCGACAGAGTTTTATAAAAAGTGTTGGCATATTATTAAGGGTGATTTGCTTCCAATGTTCCATGATTTGTTTTCTGGGCATTTGCGGCTATTTCACTTAAATTTTGGAATGGTTACTTTGCTTTCTAAGAAGACGGAAGCGGTGCGTATTGAGCACTTCCGATCGATATGTCTTCTTAACATCAGTTTTAAAATCTTCACCAAGGTGGGGACTAACAGGCTGACGCAGATTGCACATATTGTGGTGCAACCATCTCAAACAGCCTTCATGCCGGACAGAAACATCCTAGAAGGGGTTGTAGTCCTTCATGAGACACTCCATGAGATCCACACGAAAAAACTAGATGGAGTGGTTTTTAAGGTGGATTTTGAGAAAGCGTACGATAAGGTTAAGTGGCCATTTCTTCAGCAGGCATTGCGGATGAAAGGATTCGATCAATCCTGGAGAAAGCAGGTAGAATCTTTCACGCAACAAGGCAATGTCGGAATAAAAGTGAATGATGACATAGGTCATTATTTCCAGACACACAAGGGTCTAAGACAGGGAGACCCGATGTCACCTATCTTGTTCAACAGTGTGGTAGACATGTTGATTGTTCTCATAGGAAGAGCTAAAGAAAATGGCCAAGTAGGTGGTCTTGTCCTGCATCTCATGGATGGTGGAGTGTCCATTCTACAGTACGCAGATGATACTATCATCTTCATCGAGCATGATCTGGCGAAGGCAAGAAATATGAAGCTTGTATTATGCTTATTCGAGAAGTTGTCGGGGTTAAATATTAACTTCCATAAAAGTGAATTGTTCTGCTTTGGACGAGCTAAAGATGAACAAGAATCTTACAAACAACTTTTTGGTTGTGAGTTGGGCTCGCTGCCTTTCACATATCTCAGCATACCGATTCACCATCACAAGCTCTCTAACAAGGAATGGAAGTGTATTGAAGACGGATTTGAAAAGAAACTAAGCTGCTGGAAGGGCAAACTTATGTTGTACAGAGGCTAACTAATTCTCATTAATTCGGTGCTCACGAGTATGACAATGTTTCTCTTGTCCTTTTTTGAGGTACCAGTAGGGGTATGGAAAAGATTGGACTTCTATCGATCGCATTTTTCTGGCAGAGTAACGAGTTAAAACGGAAATACAGACTTGCTAAATGGGATATTATTTGTAGGCCGAAAGACCAAGGTGGTCTTGGCATTGAAAATTTAGAGATGAAGAACAGGTGCTTACTCAGCAAATGGCTGTACAAGTTATCTGTAGAGATCGATGCCACATGGGCCCAGATTCTACGAAATAAATACCTTCATTCTAAGACCTTATCACACGTGACGGTTAGGACAACCGATTCTCCCTTTTGGAAAGGATTGATGAGAGTGAAATCATCCTTCTTCCACATGACAAAAATTATCGTTGGTAATGGTATTTCGACGAGATTCTGGGAGGATACGTGGCTAGGGGAGACGCTGCTAGCTATCCAATATCCTTCTCTCTATAATATTGTTCAACATAAAGATGCCTATGTTGCAACAATATTATAGTCGAATCCTCTAAATATTCAATTAAGAAGGACCCTAGCGGGAAACCGTTGGGAAGCTTGGATCCATCTTGTGAGAAGATTGATGGATGTCCACCTCTCTCAACAGCCAGATCAATTACACTGGAAACTAACCAAGAATGGAGTGTTTTCGATAAAGACCATGTGCTTGGATATTACTAACTCGGTCCCTATCCCTCGATCGGTGCATATCGGAAAAGTCAAAGTGCCTTTAAGAATTAAAGTGTTCATGTGGTTTGTCCACAAACAAGTAATTCTCACTAAGGACAACTTGGCAAAATGAAACTGGTCAGGATCTAGAAGATGTAGCTTCTATGGTCATGATGAATCTATCAAACATCTCTTTCTTGAGTGCCCTTTGTCCAAAATTTTATGGCGGTCTATCCATATAGCGTTTAACATTGTTCCTCCGTCTAGCATTCACACGTTATTTGGGACGTGGCTTAATGGAGTGGACATAGAAACAGCGAGACACATCCGTGTAGGCGTATGTGCGTTATTATGGGCTATATGGAGCTGCAGGAACGATTTGGTTTTTAACAGAATATACAATTTTCATCTCTTGCAGGTTATCTTCCGGGACACTACGTTAATCCGTATGTGGTCGCTACTCACTCCGATGGATGCCGATAGCATGGGATATCTTCAACATGTTTGGATGGCGGTCATGTAATAGGATAGGTGTTTAGTTTCCTATCTATTTTTTCCGCCGGTTGTGGCTATCCTGATTCCTTAGTCTTAGCTCTTTGTGAGTGTTTTTACTTTTTGTGACTTTGGAGACTTTGTGGAACAATTTGCTTATTAATAAAGTGGCCGTATGCATCGCTTTGATGTAGAGTCCGGGGGATAATCTCCTTTTCTAAAAAAAATTGGTCGGTAGATCTCATGATTTAATTATGCTAGGCTTGGTATATATTTTTTATGATGGTGCCATTGGTCATGTATCATCTTATCTGATTAGCAAATGTAAACAAAGAGCGCCTCTCCCTTAGCGTCGTGGGCCATTCTGGCCGCGACAACCACCACTCCACGCCGGCTGTCCCTCCAGCACCGGTGGCCCCACCATTCCACCCTCCATCCCCGGCCTCTAATCCTTGGAGTTTTGTCCATGGCCCTCTCAGATCTCAAGTTCGAGCTTGGGCTAGCATTTGTGCCTTTCGTCTGGAAGCAATTTGGTGTCCCGGTCAATCACTTTGAAGGTGGCGCCCTTAAGGAATTTTTGCTCATTGCTCAAATCACCAGATCCCAGTTGCACATCAATGAGGATTCAGTCAGTCTCATTCTCCAATCTTGCTTTGAAGGGCATGCTTCTCAATTCAAAGTTTCATGTCTTCAAAATTGGTCCTTTAAGTTCAGTGTTTCCTCGAGGGATCTGGGTTTTGCAATCATTAAAGGGGGAAATTGTATGAATGATTTGTTCAACATTGGTTTCTTCCTTTGGGCAAGGGGGGGGGGGTCAGAAGGTATTTCGTCTCTATCAACAAGAACTTGAGCAGGAATGGACTTCACTTTATCGCTCTAAATCCCCGAGATCTTACGGTGTGGTTGTTCAATCTCCTCGATTTTTCCATTTTTCAAATTTCACTGATAGAGATTCCAATCTGCGATCACTGATAGATCCTTATTTGCATGATTATTATAGCTTCATAAATCTCTCCATTCTATCGAAATAGTTTGGCCAACCAGATTAATATTTCTTCCGTGGGAGGTGTGCGTTGTAGTGGGTTCAATCTGGCGGTGCTCTATATCCCAGTGATAGAAAGGGACAAGACACGCTTTGTATTGTTGCCACTAAGGATAAAACGATGGGGTTAATTCATATTGATTTAGTTTTCTTTGTCTACATCATGTCATCGTTCTTCAAGTATTACTTTGTTTGTCATGAACTTAGTACTTAGAGAGGCATGCATAGAAGCCTCTCGACGTGGATTAATAGTAGTAGGTGCAGGCAGGAGTTATCCTATTTGCTTATGTACGTGATGCCTATATACACATGATCATTTCTGTGAATAAATATTGCATGACTATGCACTTTTCTATCAATTGTCCAATAGTAATTTGTTTACCCACCGAATGCCTACTTCATGAGAGATTCCACTAGTAAAAACTATGGCCCCTCAGTCTATCCACTTATATGTTTACAAAAATATCATTTACCTTGCTATTCTTATTTACTTTTTATTTTATTTTGCAACTTACAATTATCTACCATCATCTACACACTTCATTTGCTTGCAAGTAACAAGTCCAGGGGGATTGACAACCCTCTTGCCCGCATTGGGTACAAGTGCTTGCTTCTTTGTGTGCAGTCGCTACAGACGGGGGTTGTGTGCTACTCCTATTGGTTCGATAAACCTTGGTTATCTACTAAGGTAAATACTTATCTATATTGTGTTGCATCACCTGCTCCTCTTCCCGGAAAACCCAACGCAGATCACAAGTATCACCCCATGCAGCTCCATCACCAGGCGAAGGGGAAGAAAAGGACCGTCGTCGTCGCCACCGGACGGGCTTCGATTTGCGGCGGCATAAGAGAGTTGTTGGGGACGTTCACTCTCAGGCGGCTAGGGTTTCGCACCCAGTGTCAGTGTCAAAACCAATATATCTCGGGTAGGGCTGTAGGTGGGGGCGAGCTATGAGGTCGGACAGATAGTAACAAGACATGAAGAACTCAAGTCTTTTACCCATGTTCGGGCCCTGTTGATGGAGGCAAAACCCTACGTCCTGCCCTTTTTTGTATTGATATTGTAGAGATTACAGAGTTAATCTACTTCGAGATCATGGATTTGTGGACTAAACCCTAGGGACTATGATGTTGCTTATGGATGTGTCATCTATCGACTAGCCTGGCCTCAACTTATATAATGCACCAAAGGCCTATCATAACAAGATTCCTAGTGGATACGTCTATGGAGAGGAGTCCTTGTCTAGATCACCAAGTCTTGTGGAATATTCCTTGTATATGTCATGGGCTGCATGAAGTGGCCCATTAGTAAACCGCCAAGGGGGTCCTCGGCCCGACCCACTGGTCGAGAGACGATGTGGTGAGTAACCCCTAGTGTAGGACACCATCACTAACCCCCTGAACATGTATTCAAGTTGGAGATGCTCCTCGGTGCTTTCGAATAGTTCTTTGTCGTTGGTTCTACCTCCAAGCCCAAGGATCACCGGGGTGTATCCTAAGAGTTCACACGTTGGGTATCCGAGGAGCCTTGTTAAGTTATCGGCTTTTATGAATGCCTTGTAATTTTTATGCCACACCTCAAGATCGAAGTTTACCATCCGGAGGTGTCCTCCTACGTCCGAGATCCAACGCAGTTGTGCATATGAGGTGTCTTTTCATAGCCGAACTCCAACACTAGTAGCCCCTGATACTTGGGTTGGGCAACATGTTAGACCCTAGGATCGGATCTCCTCGGGAACTAGTTCAACTATTGTGTACATTTTGACAACTTCGAGGTTCACCCTAGCAGGAAAGATGCCGAACTTCAGGTCGGAAAAGATTTCCTGAGAAGATCCACCACACAGAACACCTCGAACAAGAGGATGTCCTGCCTCCTGAAAGAAAAACATAAAAATAGGTTAAAGGTGCCATATGCTCGACAATACCAACAAACTTTAGCAAAAACCTTAAGTCTGAACTAAATCAAGTTTCTTGGTGCCAATCCAAAAATTGGTCTTACAATTGATATGTGCTTCGGTCGTGCTTTAACATGATACATCCGATCTCCAGACTTCAAGCGAGTGAGCATTCAGCTTCAACCTCCATATCTCGAAGGCGGAGTGTTTCCCGAGGCATGTTTAGTGAACTAAACTCGAGCGGCTTTAGAAAGAAACCAGGCTACCCGGCTATTGACCACACACTCGCGTCCGAAAAAGTAGTAGTAGAAAGAGGCTTTGCAACGACCAAGAGGAAAACACATTTATCATAAAACGACCGAGATAAATTTAAGAGCCCCCAGTTATCATGGAAAAAGAGGATTGCTTCTTGAAAAAACAAAGTTTTTAACCAACAACGTTTGTAACAAGCAAAGTTTTTGACCAAAAACTTTTTTGGTTTTAAGACATAACATAACACTTGGTTTGAACCAAGCAAAAACTAAAAATTGAAAAAAAGTTGAGCATGGAAGCAACTTGTGCTCGGTGTTGATGATGTGGTCCGAGCTTGTAGCGGGTTGAGGTCCCAGCCCCCAAGCCAGTCCCGGGGCATTTCCGAGCGAGGAGATCGACTTGATGAAGTGGCGATGCAGCATAATTGTTGTGACGTAGCAAAGGCCCCGATCCAGCTAACATGACAAAGCTGGTCGACTTGGTGAAATGGAAGTCCCGTAAGCAGGTTGATGAAGAGATGGTGAAGCCCCCGGTCTAGTCGAAGCGATGGGATAGGTCAGTAAATGACGCTAGAGCCCCCAGCCAATGTGTCGAAGCAAGTTGGCGTGGTGTACGTTGGCTTGAAGAAGCAACGACGTGACGATGCCGACGCAGGTGAGAATTTGTGACACGGTCAATGCTGGCTTCATGAAGTGATTGTGCGGTGACACCAGCGCGCCTGACCCATGCAATCCATGGGGTGATGAGGTTCTCTTGATGATTATTTATCACTTGCAATGCCGAACTCGTGGTCAGCTCACCGAGGTGACTATCCAATGAGGTCGACCTTAGCCCAATGAAGCGACGATCTATCGAGCGCCGGTCAACAGCCGTGGCGCGACGTTGTCGGGATGGTTTGACACCAACGCGGCGACTAAGATTTCCTTAAAAAGGATTTTAAAAATTTGAGGCATGTGGTTGAGAATAAAACACAATACACTACAAAAAATTCTTCGAAAAGGACGTTCGGTAAACCTTTGATGAAAATGATAAACTTAGGTTGGATTCGTTTTCATGCAGAAAGCAGATCCGAAAGGTTGATGCACTCATTGTACGTTTCCTAGAGTTTAAACGGTCGGATCAAGATGAAATTTTGTGGGGTGGTTGACATGAGAATTCCGCAGTTGATCAATGGTGGGATCTTCCAAAGGATGTCCGAGCTTACTATTGGACTCCTCGACCCAAACTCAGCCAGATTCTCGTCCAGAGATCAGTGATTGCCGAAGATTCCTTCATAGGAATATGATAAAAATTTACAGGTTTATTTTAGACTCAAATCCACACAATTCCACCAAACCAATCATAAAAGCAATGCTTGAGGTGGCGGGGACAGCGAGCACGAATCCACTGTCTAGGAAAAACAGTTATCAATCCGCAGTCGGGCCATTGATCCTTTGTGATGAAATGACGAGCTCTCAATGAAAGCACCAATGTCGGTATCAAAACCGACAGATCTCGGGTAGGGGGATCGAGCTGTGAGATCGGACAGATTGTAATAGGTCACGAAGAACATAAGGCTTTTACCTTGGTTCGAGTCCTCTTGATGGAGGTAAATCCTACATCCTGCTCTTGTTGTATTTATACCGTATAGATTACAGAGTTGTTCTACCTCGAGATCATGGTTTTGTGGACTAAACCCTAGGGATTATGATGTTGCACATGGATGTGTCATCTATCAACTAGCCTGGCCTCACTTTATATAATGCACCGGAGGCCTAGAATAACAAGTGTCTAGTCGACTACGTCGGTGGAGAGGAGTTCTTGTCTTGATCACCAACTCTTGTGGAATATTCCTTGTATATGTCATGGGTTGCCCGAAGTGGCCCATTAGTTAACCGCCATTGGATCCCTCAGCCCGATTCACTGACCGGGAGACGACGTGGTGAGTACACCCTAGTCGACGACACACTCACTCGGGCCACCCCGAGGGGGAGCGACACGGGGCTGGTTTCACCAGCGGTCATAAAAAGTTTTTGGTTAGTAATGATTGGACTATATGTATGTACATACTAAAGTTGTCAATGTTAAAAAAGATGCTTACGATTACACAAGTCCTAACCTCAAACCATCACGATAGGAGTCCGCTTGTGTACACAAGATCTTGTGTGAAAGCAACAGAGAACGGATTGACGGACGCACGAATACGACAACAACGGGTGAGCAGGGACTAAAGAGGTCTTGTAGTAGGTTGTGTTAGTCGACCAGTCGGCCCCTTTGGATCCATTAGATGGCATCCCTAAAATCGTATGGTCTCATGGTTGTCTTCTAATGTCTACTACACAACTTTATTCATGTAGACTCTGTTGGGCCTCCAAGCGTAGTGTTTTGTAGGACAGTAGCAAATTTCCCTCAAGTGGATGACCTAAGGTTTATCATTATGTGGGAGGTGTAGGATGAAGATGGTCTCCCTCAAACAACCCTGCAATCAAATACAAGCAATCTCTTGTGTCCTCAACACATCCAATACAATGGAAATTTTTGTAGGTGCACTAGTTCGGTGAAGAGATGGTGATACAAGAGTAGTACGGATAGTAGAAACAAGTTTTTATAATCTAAATTAATAAAAACCACCAACGCAGCAAGTAGTAGACAATGAGCAAAACAATATATTAATGCTTGGAAACAAGGCCTAGGGTTCATACTTTCACTTTTGCATTTCCTCAATGATGCTAACATAATTGAATCATATAACCATCCCTCAACGTGAAACAAAGAATTACTCCAAAGTTTATATCTAGCGAAGAACATAAGAGAAATTTGTTGTAGGTAGAAAACCACCTCGAAGATATCTTTTCCGATCAATATGTTGAGCCATACCTATAAGTGTCACAAACAACCATAGATTTTGTACTAGAATAATACCTATGATACACATCAATCAACTCTAATGTCACCTAGATACTCAAATGTCACCACAAGTATCCATGAGTTAATTATTTGACATGCATGATGTGTACTATGCAACTTTATTCTTGTAGACTCGTGTTGGGCCTCCAAGCGTAGAGTTTTGCAGGACAGTAGCAATTTCCCCTCAAGTGGATGACCTAAGGTTTATCAATCAGTGGGATATGTAGGATGAAGATGGTCTCTCTCAAACAACCCTGCAATCAAATACAAGAAATCTCTTGTGTCCCCAACACACCCAATACAATGGCAAATTGTATAGGTGCACTAATTCAGCGAAGAGATGGTGATACAAGTGTAGTAATGATAGTAGATATTGATTTTTGTATAGTGACAATAAAAAACAGCAAGGTAGCAAGTAACAAAAGTGAGCACAAACGGTATTGCAATGCTTAAAAACAAGGCCTAGGGTCCGTACTTTCGCTAGTGCAATCTCTCAACAATGCTAATATAATTGGATCACATAACCATCCCTCAACGTGCAATGAAGAATCACTCCATAGTTCTTATCTAGCGGAGATCATACGAAGAAATTGTTTTTAGGGTACAAAACCACCTTAAAGTTATCCTTTCCGATCAATTTATCCAAGAGTTCATACTAAAATAACACCAAGTTATACTTTCCAATCGATCTATCTAAGAGTTCGTACTAGAATAACACCATATGATATGCATCAACCAACTCTAATGTCACCTAGATACTCCAATGTCACCACAAGTATCCATGAGTTAATTATACGATACACATCAAACAATTTCAGATTCATAATACTCAGTCCACCACAAAGAACGTCAAAGAGTGCAATAAACCCCTATGCATTGGTCCCTAAGGTCACTAGAATCCGCAAGTTGACGCCATAACATATATCAAGTGAATCACTTGAATACCCCAATGTCACTACGGGTATCCGCATGCAAGGCATACATCAAGTGCTCTCAAATCCATAAAAGTATTCAATCTGATAATAACAAAATCTCAAAGGGAAAACTCAATTCATCACAACAAGATAGAGAGGGGAAAACACCATATGATCCAACTATATTAACAAAGCCCGTGATACATCAAGACTGTGCCATCTCAAGAACATGAGAGAGAGAGATTGAACACATAGCTATTGCTACAAACCGTCAGCCCCGAGGGTGGACTACTCCCTCCTCATCATGGCCTCCGCCAGGATGATGAAGATGGCCATCGAAGATGATCTACCCTCTCCAACAGGGTACTGGAATGCCTCGAGAATGCTTTTTTGTCGATACAGAGAGTTGTGGCGGTGGAACGAGGAGTTTAGGGTTATTTCTGATGGTTTATGAATATATAGGATTTTTGAGCATCGATTTCACGCGAAGATGGGCCTCGAGGAGAGCACAACCCACCAGCCCACGCCAGAGGGGGCTGGCGCATGGTGGTAGGTTGTCCCACCTCGCGTCTCTTCTGGTGCTCCCACTAAGCTTCTATTGCCTCTTTTGTTCCAAAAAATCGTCAAAAAGTTTCATTGCATTTGGAGAACTTTTATTTCTGCACAAAAAACAACATCACGGTAGTTCTGATAGAAACAACGTCAGTCTGCATTAGTTCTAAATAAATCATATAAAGTACATCAAAACCATATAAAAGCATTGTAGAGGTAGGTGAATATGGCATGTATACTTCATAAATTATAGATACATTGGAGACGTATCAATGCATCAACAATTTCAGATTTATCATATTCAATCCAACATAAAGAACTTCAAAGAGTACCCCAAGATTTCTATGAGAGAAAGTAGGACGAAAATGTGCATCATACTATGTGCATAGATCACCCCAGTGTCACGGGAATCCGAAAGTTGATTACCAAAACATACATCAAGTGACTCAACATAATACCCCATTGTCACCACGGGTATCCACATGTAAGAGATATATCAAGTGTTCTCCAATACAATCCAACATAACAAAACCTCAAAAGGAAAGACTCAATTCATCACATAAAAGATAGCAAGGGAAGAACATCATATGATTCAACTATATTAACAAAGCTCGTGATACATCAAGATCGTGCCATCTCAAGAATACGAGAAAGAGAGATCAAACACATAGCTACTGGTACATACCTCATCCCCGAGAGTGAACTACTCCCTCCTCGACATGGAGACCGCCGGGATGATGAAGATGGCCTCCTATGATGATTTCCCCCTCCGACACCATGCTGTAAAAGGGCTTCAAATGAGATAGTTCAGAACAGAGGCTTGAGGCAGTGGAGCGTAAGTTCTAGGTTTATTTCTGGGGGTTTCTCTATTTATAAGAATTTTTAGAGTTGGAATCACACGAAGCAGATTTATGAGGGGCCCACAAGGTATTCCGGTGGGGCTACCCCCTCTGGGCGTGCCGGGTTCCCTTGTCACCTCCTCGTGGGTCTTGTGATCCTCCCACGAAGCTTCAGGGTCTCTTACGTTCCAAAAAAATCATCAAAAAGTTTCATCGCTTATAAACGTCGTTTGGTATGGATTTTATGAAAAGCCAAAAACAAGTAGAAAATAACAACTCGCACTTGGCACTAGGTTAATAGGTTAGTTCCATCAAAATCATATAGTAGTGCACCAAAACCATGTAAAATTGTTGAAAACATGACATTAATACTTCATAAATTATAGATACGTTGGAGATGTATCTACATTGCCAAGCTTAATTCCTGCTTGTCCTCGAGTAGGTAAATGATTAAAAATATATTTTATGAAGTGTGAATGCAAGCATAGTGCATAAGTTTGATCAATTTAAATCACTTTTTCTAGCATCATAAACAACAACTCTTTCTCATAGAACTCGTCATGATAAAGTAGCAATCAATTCACATGTTATTATTCAAACTATGCATCCTCTTGAAACTTAACAACCTATGTTCTTAGTCATCAAACAATTATAGTTCATCTTATTTTCTAAGTAATCGATTCACATACTCAATTATAATATAATCTTCTATGATTACTAATACTCAAAGCATATTTTTAGAACAAACAACATTCATCAACACAAAGAAAGATAGCAACTTAATGTTTCGCCTCCCAATCATAAAGATAATTTTCAACGGTAATATCTCATGATCAAATATATTTGACTAGATATATGTGTTTGGATCTTTCCCAACCACATGATGCTTGCCAACTAGATACCGAGGTTGCAATAAGAAGGCGACTCAACATGAAAAGTAAATGACATGAAAGTAAATAGAATGTCCCTTCACAGAGGGAAGTAGGGAGTTGCTTATGTGCCAAAGCTCATTGATTAAAATAGAAATGATTATATTTTGGGTGGTGTGCCTTTCCTATCAACGTCACAACAAGGGATTTCGATATCTTCCATGCTAAACATGTTAATGGCGGTTCCCAAACATAATTGAATTTTTTACTCCCCTCCACCATTCAAACACATTCCATGGCTAGATGAATTCGCGGGTGCCCCCAAACAATCAACTTCCTAGGGGGAGTTCTTGTTTATTTGTTTATTTATTATACATGATTAGGCATCCTTTTTACTAGCCTCTCTCGTGCAATGAAAAGTAAATAAACACTCATCATGATATAAGCACACTTAGCACGGAAGATACTGACCGCCCCGTTGCTCCATGAGCGGTACGGGCACACAAAACAGATACTTGTTTGAAGGTTTTAGAGGTGGCACATGCAAATTTACATGGGATGGCGGTGAAATACCATATGTAGGTACGTATGATGGACTCTTATGGAAAAACTTGGCTCAAGGATTTTGGATGCACAGTAGTATCTCTACTTAGTACGAATTTTGGCTAGCATAAGGTTCTAAACAAGCACCAAATGTTGGAGGATCCATAACAATATAACTTCGATGCAAATATACTCAAACATAACTCATTATGTTGTCTTTATTGTCCAACTTAAACTAATTTGATTCAATTATTCGCAATCATAAAATATGTCCAAAAATATATATTTGTATGTGAAAGTTCTCTTCCTTATACTAATCATTCATAAATTTCTTGTATGACCAATACTATGATTATCAAACTTCAATAGATTTTACTTTCTAAACCAAATGTAAAACTACTACTAAGCATAAAGAACACGGGAGGTTTTAGATTTATGACATTTCACTCATCCCAATTTACTCTTAGTATATAAGTGAAACACAAGAGTTAACATCAAATTACTTTCAAAAGATATAATTGAAGATCAATGAGTAGTCAAACTATCAAGTAGCTATGTGAGGACCCTCTCTCAATAAAGACTTCCAGATCTGATATTTAATTAAAACAACAAATAAATATGAACAAAATGAAATGACACTCCATGCAAAAACACATATTATGTGACGAATAAAACTATAGCTCCAAGTAAGATACACCGATAGTGTTGAAGATGAAAGAGGGGATGCCTTCCGGGGCATCCCCAACCTTAGACGCTTGAGTCTTCCTTATATTACCTTGGGTGCCTTGGGAATACCCATGCTTAGTGTCTTGCCTCTCCTTATTCTCCTCATATTGGTATTTCACCCAAAACTTGTAAACTTTAATCACACAAAACTCAGAAGAACTCATGAGATGGGTTAGTGTAATAAAATAGATCATTCACTTAGGTACTATCAAGACAAGATTCATAAATGTTCCCACATAATGCCTAGTGTATTCCACCATTTCCAGAATTTATATCACTCATTATAAGCTATCGAGACATTAAAACAGGCAAACTATGCATGCAAAACAGAATCTATCAAAAACAGAACAGTTCGTAAAGATCTGAATTAAAACATTACTTACCTAACTCTCAAAATTCTGAAAAAGCAGGAAAATTTAGAGAAATGGCATAGAGATTTTTTGTAAAAATTTCAGAATATTTTGATGCTCCAGCAAAACCAAATAATTCATATACTAGACGCAAAAATTTATGTTTTTGCATAGAATCAAGTCAACAAGTATCCACACTATCTAAATGGCTTTACTTGGCACATTATTGAAATAATAGACTCAGAAAATGATTACTACAATAGCTTAATCATGTGAACACACCAAAACAGTAGGTAGAGATATTGGTTTGTCTCCCAACAAGCGCTTTTCTTTAATGCCATTTAGTTGGTATGATGATTTCATGATGCTCACATAAAAGTAAAGAATTGAAACACAAAGACATCATCATGAAGCACATCAAGCACATTTAAGCCTAATAAAATTCCTACGCATATGATTATTTTGAGCAAACAATTCATGAGAACAAAAATCAACTAGCATATGAAGCCAAAGCAAGCAAAATTTCAAGATTTTCAACGCATAGAGAGGAAACTTGATATTATTGCAATATCTACAAACATATGTTACTCTCTAACAGTAATTTTCAGTAGCATCATGAAGAAATTCAACAATTTAACTATCACATAAAGCATTCCTTTCATGATCGACAAGCATAGAATTTTATTACTCTTCTCATTAATTCTCTTCTCATTCGTAATAGTGGGAGTATCATATGAAACTCAAATACTATAAATCGTTTCCTCATTAAAAGAGTAATGTTCAGTAAAAGAGTGTTCAGAATTATGACAAGTTTTATAAGAATGACCATCACTACTTTGTATAACATAAGTATCATCACAATAATCATCATAAGTAGCAACTTTGTTCTCACAATAGTCAAGTAAAACCTCTTCCAAGATAGTGGAATCATTTCTAAATAAAGCCATGACCTCTCCAAATCCACTTTTATCATTATAATATGATTCATCACCCTCCAAACTAGTGGGATAATTATTATCTAAAGTTGACACTCTTCCAAACCCACTTTCATAAATATTGCAATCATCATAAATAGGAGACATGAAATCATCATAACTAATTTGATCATTGAAAGTAATGAGGGCTAAAAAGATTATCTTCATTAAGCGTAGAAACCCCAAGCTTGCGACAAACATTAATTGCAGCAAAGAAATTATCAAACATGCCATTCTCGTCAAACATAGCATCCCCAAGTTTGCGGTTTTGCATATCATAAGCATAATCACTCTCATCATTAATAATATGAAAATCACAAATAGTATAGCAATTATTCTGATCATAATTTTCTAAGTTGGTGCCAAAAAGTTTTTCAAGATTATAAGAAGTATCATTATTGTCCTAATCATAACTACCATGACAAGTAATAGGCATAACAACAACATCATCAAATGTATCATTGTCCACAATACTATCAGATTTATTCTCAACAATGATAGGAGCAACATTATTTGTGAGAGATACCTTTTTACCTCTACTTTTTCTTGTTTTCTTCTTATTCACCACATCATGTGTGGGTTTAATCAATTTTTCCAAGCTTCTTATTAATGATATTGGTTGGATAGGAAGCTCCTTCTCGACACCTGTTTCGTCATGGGAGACAATAGGAGGGAAGTGGAAATATTTACCCTTTCATTAATATTCCTTTTATATTCTGTTGGTTTTACCGTCTTTCTATACTTGGCAATATAAGCATTCTGATGCGGAGCATCCCATGAACTCCACCACAGACCCTTCTCCAACACCGCAAGCCACAAGAGGACCCATGACGAGAGCCCATGCACGCGCCATCGAAAACGAGGTGACATCTCTCCTTACTCAACCTACGTATGACCCACTCGAGATATGGCTCCAGCCTCCGGACGATCGACTGGCCTCGGACGACCGACAAGCCTCGGACGACCGACACCAGGAGAACAGCCCAGAACGCAGGCCATCCATACTCCCTAGCGCACGGATGACCGATGACGCTCAGACGTCCGACAGGTCCAAGCGCACGAACGTCCGGGCCATCTCGGAAATCCGACCGCCAAGCACCCGCTCCGAAATGGCAAGTACGGAGCCTCCAGACGACTGAGCCCCGAACGTCCGACCGCGTCCGGAAATCCGGCCAAGCCGCACCTGCATAGAAACCTCGGACATCCGGCCTCCTCCGAATGTATGGACCACCCTGAGTCGTCGGACGTCTGACCCCGTCTAGACGTCCGAACCCGTCTGCGCACATGCCCACGGGTTTCGTCCCGTGTACCCCTCTACCTCGTATCAGACTATATGTACCTCACCCCTTCCTCAGGGTTAGCTAATTTTTTCTCTTGAGGTTAGCTCCATTACTTGCTTCTCCTAGGGAGTTTGCCCTCCTTTGGGAGTAGATCCAAGTGATGCCAAGGCCCCTCTAGAGGGAAGATCCCTCGTGGATTCAAGGCCCCTCCTCCAGAGTGGGAGATCACATACCGCTACTTGTATCGTTGGTTGATTTAGGATCTTGTACCCCATTGTGATGTTATGGATCTAGTTGATGTGTGATTGAGTTTTCTCTTGAGTGTTTCCTATTTTTCTTTGATTCGTCCTAATTTCGAAAATTCCCACAAAAATAGCCCTACCCAAAATTTCTTGGATTTGATGAGATTTTGTTGATTTGGATCCATGGATTTCATAGAGGACAAGTGGATATATCATTCCCCATCATCCCCATCATTTCCATCCGCAAAATCGCCTCAATTTTGCCCAATTTTTTTCTTTTAGTTCGAGTACATCCGGTGAAACCTGCAGGCTCCGGACGACCGACAGCCGCCGGACGACCGGACCCCAGACAACCAATCACGCCCGGACGTCCGAACAAGTCTTTCAAGACTGAATTTTCCTCGAAAAGTTTGCATTTCTTCCGCCATTTCTTCTGCAACCCATTTGCATTTAAGATTTTGAGTCACGAGCCCCGCCACTTCCTAAGGTGTTTTGGCTAATTAGGAGTGGTTCTTCATCGACATTGCCGCTCATCATCGCCCCGGATCATCGCCAACCAACTCTTCATTGACACTACACTATAAGCAAGGACGGTAACCGCAACGACACTCTTGACTAATACCCTTGCCATTTCATTGTTACCCCTACCTATTTGCGTTACTTTCCTATCGAGACTAGACATTGAGTATTGCCGGGTCATGGTACTTGTGACTCCTTTCGCCGCCTCGGTTGAAGGGATAGTCCCATGCTCAACCGTCTTGTCATTGTCGTTGATGGAGGCCGAAGATGGCACATCATCACTCGCCTCCATAACCGAAGGGAAGATCCCTTTCTTGACCATCTTCCTTGGGATGCTTCCGAAGATGGAAGGGTCATCCATGCATGTAGTCGATCGCGTTGATCTTGGCGTCGAAACTTGTCCTTGGTGGTGATCTTGGTCTATGCCGTGACGATGACGAAGGGGAATAAGACATGTAGTTGGCCACCAAGTGTCAAAGTTGCTCCATGTGTGCGACCACCATGTCTCTTTTCCGAGCTTCAGAGTGTCATATGTCGATGGCGAGTCGCTTGAGTTGTTGGTTGATGTGGTTGCTCATGTTGATGTACTCGTCGAAGACCGAAGATGGTGTGCTTTGCCTAGCCATCACAAGACTTGAGCAAAGGTGAGTGGGAAATGAGATAAAAATACCAAGATATCGTTCCCAAAGTTGAGGATGTATCCCGTTTCTCTCAATGTGAATTGAGAGAATAGTGGAATTGGTACCGGACTTGTTCACTCACACCTACAAGTAAAGCTTGTCGAGTGGCTTGGTTAGGAAAAGTGGCACAAAATTCAAGCAATTGTTAATCCAAGATATCAAAAATGTTGAGGAAGATTCACAAAATTGCAATGCAAAGCAAATAGATCAATAGCTATGGTGGCACTAGGAACACACACATGGATAGATAAATGGGATCCGCACAACGAAGGAAGGAGCACAAATGTGATAGACACGGAAAAAGCTCATGTTGCACGGATACTAGAAGAGACAATAGCTCGATTGCTCAAATGGGATAGATACGCGCTTGTGCATCAACCTAAAAGAGTAAATGTGTCATCTTCAATCCCAATTATGCTATGTATGTATGATCCAAGTGTATGAACTATACAAAATGGCTCAATGCTATTGCTATTGCTTGAAAGCTCTTTTGTACCTCCTCTTTTGCTTAAAAGCTTTTTCTTGTTTTGCTCCTTTTTTTCTATACTTGATGCTCGAACCAAGATACGAGACAAGTATGATGTATATGCACGGGAGAGACTTATGGCAAAATGTAGATGACAAGATGTTTGCACGCTAAAACTAGCTATGCGGCATATGAGTAACACTATGGTGCACAAGTAACGTGGCCCGAAAATTCTCAACTCGCTAGTCTCAATAGGTAAGGTACACAATAGGACCGAGGCAATCAAACTAATAACAAGGAAATAGACAATGATGTCGTCGAGGTTACCGTCCTTGCTTACGGTTGGGGTGCCAAAAGGCGAAGTGGCCGTTGTCGATGTCGAGGCTGAGGAGATGATGAGTAGCGGCGTTGTCGATGTAGAACCATCCCTGATTAGCCGAAACACCTTAGGAAACGGAAACCGCAACTCAAAATCTCAAACAAAATTGGGTTAGGGTGGCAGAAGTTTATGGTGGGATGCTTATGCGGAAGTTATGGTGGAGGCCTAGGCAAACATGCCAAAATTTAAAAAATGTGATGGAGTCAAATAATGATGAATCTATTTTTGTGTAATGGAGGGTTATCAATAGGTACAAACCGAGCTAAAGAACGTCACAATCGGAGTTCGGATGAATTTGTTATGATCAAAACAAAATTCCAGCCGAGTCAGATTCTACAGGTTACGGACGTCCGAAGGATGTCGGACATCCAAGGGTCGGACGTCCGGACGGTCCAGAAATCCGAGATTTTGGGTCTGTTTAAGTGTTCCGAATGTCCGGAGGCTGTCGGACGTACAAGGCTTCGGAGGAGTCCGGACGTCTGGAAATGGTCGCACGTCTGGGGGTCTGGTACGCTCGAGATCTGAGATCCGAGACATGATTTTCGGCGGAAATATCGATTTTCGGGGTCAAAATTGATGGGGAAAAGAAATATTATGTGGATTTTGTGGTGAGGAAGCTAGATCTACTTGCCAAACACGAAATCCATGGATCAAAATCAACAAAATCTCACAAGAACCAACAAATCACAAAAAATTGGCGAGGCTATTTTTGGTGGGACAAAAACACAGAAAATCAAGGCTAGAAAACAAAGAGAGGGACTCCAAATTTGTGAGAAACGTGGCTCTAGATACCAATATGATACGGGGCAAGATCCATGTGTGTCGATCTTTCACAAATTGGAGGGGGAAATCTCAAAACACGAAAAACACGGGGGGTGAACTGGGAGAAATCACAAGATGAAACACTCAAGAACAAGTCCAATCACACATCCACTAGACTCACCACACACAAGATCCACAAAGGTACATGAACAACAAAGGGAAAGAAGGATACATGGTAGACTTCATCCCAAATCCCATGGGGAGATGGGGCCTTGATATCTCGGAGGATCTTCCCTGGCAAGGGGCCTTGACATCCACTAGGGGATCTTCTCTCATAGAGGCATCTACTCCATGGGAGAGGTAGTGGAAGAAGCTAGGCTCAACTAACTAGGAGCCAAACCATTTCTAACCCTAGATAGAGGGGGAGGAGGTCCTTACATAGTCTTGCCCACAAAGGGGTAAGTGGAGAAGGGATACAAGGCCCAAGGCCCAAACTTGGTACCAATTCTACTATTTCCACGATTTCAGATTGAGTGATTGATCCACATTTGAACCTTCGGAACGGTATTTGGTATTGTGTTTTCTCATTCTTCTACTTATATCCACTTGAGTACCATGGATAGGAACACTATGACGAACCCGACATTCAAGGAGCACGACGACGACGCGAACAACTATGTCAGCAAACTACAATTCTTCACTGCACAAAAGGGAATGCGCGAAGCACATGATTTCATCACGGACCGCATCGAGCGCCTCACCACCAACATACATGAATCGGAGGAGCGGATGTGGGACTTCATGACAACCCAAATGGACGAGCTACGCACCTTGATGGTGAACCGCGCA
Organism: Hordeum marinum; assembly: GCA_022496015.1. Classification (NCBI taxonomy): domain Eukaryota; kingdom Viridiplantae; phylum Streptophyta; class Magnoliopsida; order Poales; family Poaceae; genus Hordeum; species Hordeum marinum. Next base: position 208,283,050 of record CM039672.1, on the reverse strand, counting down.
TCATCCACTTCTACCTCGACGCGACGGTGCACCGCAAGTCAACACTCCTCAGAGGACTCCTCGGGAGAGAGTCCTCCTCTAGCTTGTCCACAACAACATGATGCGTGTTGCCTCTCGCAAGTCTCAAGCAACCCTTTCCACAACGACAAGCCTCAAGGTGGACATTGCGAGCATGACCACTGTCACCAATAAGAGTAAGACGACTACGAGCAAGAATGCCTACGTCACCGCCGTGAGGAAGACCAGCACCCTGAAGAGCAATCACGAGAGGCACAATGGGCTCTTCGCGAATCAACCCATGCCTTGCAAGAACGCAACCGACTAGTTCATGAGGAACAAGAAGCTCTATGTCAAGAACGCCAAGAAGAAGCCACACGTCAAGAGGAGCGCCAAGAACACCAACAACGGATGCGACAATGAAGTCAACAACACCCAAGACAAGAGGAGCAACACACTGAAGAGCTCGCTCAAAGGAAAGAGCAAGATCAACATGACAACAATGCCCCTCCATGACAAGATGCGCGACCTCAAGCAAATCCCGTTGACCACGTGGATGATCATGCTCCAAGGCAAGGCCAACGTTAACAAGACAACTATGCTCCTCCACGACATGGATACCGCAATAACAACAACAATGAGGGAAATCGCTTTGGAAAGCTCAAGTTTACTATGCCTAAGTTCTCCGGAAGCAACGATCCCTAAGACTACCTCTCTTGGGCACTCAAGGTCGACAAAATATTCCGGTTGCACAACTATGAAGAAGACAAGAAGATTGCCATAGCCTTCCTCAAGTTCCAAGATTATGTGCTCATTTGGTGGGAACAAGTGATTGAGCGAAGAAGAGAAAGAGGTGATCCCCCAATCACCACTTGGGAACAAATGAAAGATCTCATGAGATCCCGATTCGTCCCAACACACTACAATCACGATCTTTTCAAGAAGATACAACTACTCAAGGAAGGCACCAAGTCAGTGGAAGAGTACTACCAAGAGATGGCGATAGCCATGATAAGAGCCAATGTGAACGAGGAGGATGAGCAAACTATGGCACGTTTCTTGAATGGTCTCAATTACCAAGTCAAGAAAATTGCGGATTTCCAACCCTACTCCAACTTGCTCGAGTTAGTGCATCAAGTCACCAAGGCGGAACGTCAAGTTCAAGAGGACTACAAGTACTCCAAGACATCCTACAAGAACTACCGTGCAACTACTCAAGCTTCTCCAACTACGACACCTTCTTCTACAAGAACATCCATGACAAAAGATGACTAGTCAAGCTACAAGGACAAGTTGTCTTCATCATCACGCAATGCTCCTACAAGCAAAACAGAGCATCATCCTCTACACCAACACCGGATGACGCAAAAACAAGCTCCATCAAGTGTTTCACGTGCCAAGGCCGAGGACACAAGATGTATGAGTTTCCCACAAGGAGGACCATGATCCTTCAAGATGACGGTTCATATGACTCCATGAGTGAATTTGAGATGGAAGATTTGGAACGGGTGTCTATGCACTGACAAGTCAATGAAGATGAACACTCTCAAATATTTTGTGACAACGATCTGAGCGCTGCTCTCGTTGTCTCAAGGGTTTTGACTCTACAACAACAAGAAGATAAGGACCAACGTTGCCACATCTTCCACACCAAGGCCGATATCCAAGGGAGATCAGTTAAGGTCATCATTGATAGAGGAAGCTGCCACAATTTGGCAAGTGAGGAACTTTACTCCAAGTTGCACTTGATCAAGAAAAAACATCCTCACCCCTACAAGGTCCAATGGGTAAGTGACTCCGGCACAATACAAGTCGACCACACCATGCAAGTTCCTTCAATATTGGACCTTGCAAAGACACCATGGAGTGTGATGTGGTGCCCATGTCCGTTTGCCACCTACTCCTTAGGAGACCTTTGCAATTCGACCGTGGCGTCATACACAATGGGCACACAAACCAATATAGCTTCAAGATGAAGGGCACCGAATATGTGCTTCGCCCTATGTCTCCAAGTCAATTGATTGCCTACAAGCAAGCTTCGTCCCATCGTGGAGAGAAAAGTGAGAGAGTGATCCACCTCAAAGCGAGTAAGCGTCGCAAGCCAAATTTGAGTGACTCCACGATGAAGGACATGAGTGATCTAGTACTATTTACCACCAAAAGAGATTTCAGGGATGTGAGTGAGAGCCCATCGACCATCCTTCACTACGTGATAGTGTGCAAGGATGATGTTACCCGGCCTAACCCTTCACAACATCTTCCTCTTGTGCTATCTCAATTGTTGCAGGAATTTCAAGATGTTTTCCCCGATGAGCTACCTCTGGGACTACCACCAAAGCGAGGGATCGAACACCGCATCGACCTCATCCCCGGTGCACCGCTTCCCAACAAGCCTCCTTACCGCGAAACAAAGGAGATACAAAGGCAAGTTCAAAAACTCCTAGATAAGGGGCATGTTCGTGAGAGTTTGAGTCCTTGTGCGGTTCCCGTGATCCTAGTGCCTAAACACGATGATAGTATGCGCATGTGTTCTGATTGTCGTCCTATAAATGCTATCACCATTCGCTACCGTCACCCTATCTCACGTTTAGATGTCATGCTAGATGAACTTAGTGGTGCCACTATATTTTCCAAAATTGACTTGAAAAGTGGCTACTACAAAATTCGCATACAAGAGGGTGATCAGTGGAAAACGACTTTCAAAACTAAATTTGGTCTCTATGAATGGCTAGTGATGCCCATAGGCCTATCTGAAGCACCAGGTACGTTCATGCGCATTATGCATCATGTTTTGTGCCCCTACATTGGATATTGTGTTGTGGTCTACTTTGATCACATCCTTGTTTTTAGAAAATATCTAGAACAACATGCCACACATGTTAGGAACATTTTGCAAACTCTTCACAAAGAAAACTTTATGCTAACATAGACAAATACATTTTTGGTGTGGAAAAGGTCATTTTTCTAGGATTTGTGGTTTCCTCAAAGGGTGTCCATGTTGATGAATCTAAGATTGACGCAATTAAAAATTGGACCACACCAACCAATTTGCAACAAGTGCGTAGTTTCTTAGGACTTATACTGTCAGTTTGTGAAAGACTTTAGCACAATTGCCACTCCTCTACACGCTTTGAGCAAGAAAAATGCACCGTTTGTTTGGGGACCATCCCAAGACACTGCTTTCTATGAAGTTAAGAATTTGCTAACTCATGCACCTTTGCTTGCCTTGCCTAATTTTGACAAAACTTTTGAAGTGCATTGTGATGCTAGTGGTAATGGCATAGGAGGTGTGCTTATGCATGAAAATGCCCAATTGCGTATTTTAGTGAAAAACTTTCCGATGCTCAACTCGATTATCCTATCTATGACAAGGAATTGTATGCTTTGGTGAGAGTCTTACAAGCTTGGGAACATTATGTGCAACCACATGAATTTGTCATTCATACTGATCATGAAACTCTAAAGTACCTCAAGGGTCAAACTAAGTTGAACAAACGTCATGCTAAATGGAGTGGATTTATTGAGTCTTCCCCTTATGTTATCAAATACATTAAGGGCAAAGAAAATGTTGTAGCGGATGCACTTTCCCGCAAATGCATGCTCGTTACTCAACTTGACTTGAATGTTGTCGGTTTTGAGCACACACTACTAGGCAAAAAGCCTAGTAGTAGCATGGGTATTATGTGTAGCAGTAGCGTAGGAACACGCGCTACTGACACGACGCTATAGCTAACCTGTAGCAGTAGCGCGTGTTGGCCCGCGCTACTGCTATACATGCATAGCAGTAGCGAGCGCCAAAACAGAGCGCTATTGCTACTATATGTAGCGCCTTATATTATAACGCGCTACTGGTAATGGCACGCTGCTCCTAACTTTACACCACATGCTACTGCTAACTTTATTAGTTTCTAATTTTTTTCCTGCATATTTGTTTGGTATTTGAACAGGCTTTATACAAAAATCTTTAGCACATACAAATGTCATCACCATACACATACAAATGGACGTGAGACCACGCATGTAATCATAGCATATGCATACAAATAGTCTCATCATAATCATCATCCAACACAAAGTGGTCTCTCGTCATCATCTTGAAAATAGCGATACAAGTCTCGAATACTTGCAACTACATCGTCATCCATCTAAACAATGATATACGCGAGAAGAGCTATCACTATGAGTGAGAGCGAAACTATGTAGTACATGAGGTGGCGGTTATTAGCCCTCTCTCGTGCTAGTGTGAGCCTCCTCATGTAACTAGCTTCTGCTTCTTGTATGCTTTTGAAGCCTTTATGGCTGGCGCCCGAGACCCCCTCCACTTGCGCCTGACACTAGGACCACTCGTCATATACTCCCGAAACCTTTCCTTTGTACACGACATAGCACCGGTACTTCTCCATCAAGAATCTAGGTACCTGTTAGAGATGCATCTTCATCAAGAGAATGTACAATCATATGCAACAAAATATACTTGAGCAACATAAAAAAGAAAGGGTTAGCAACTAGATGCAACATATAGTAAACATAAATAATCAATGCAGTTTCATCATACGCAAACTAATTAACTAGAGGTACGCAGGTCATCGTACCCAAACTAACAAAGTAGCATTATGCAAGTTCGGTAGGGACCGTGGACATCACAAAGTTTCATCGCTACAGAAAGTATATACAAGTTCAACTGACACATATCATCATCATCGGCATCGTAAATCACTAGAACTTCCATCCTTCGAGATCATCGAGGATGGACCCTAGCTTCTTGAATGTCATGAGGTCCTAACGTTGCATGCCTATGTAAGTTCGGATGTCAGCTCACGATATAGGGCCATGGTGGAACATCCCCTTCACTTCGACGACTTCTTTCATGAGATCGTGACAATGTCCTTCTGGATGCGAAAGAAGTCATCTTTAAGTTTATAATCCGCTTCTCCTTGAGATTCTACCCACTTGCGGATATGATCATCGTTACTGGTTGTCATGCGAAGCTTTTGGTGATCCTTTCTGAACTCCATCATGAGATGGAGGAGGTAGAATCCATCGTTCGTACTTGATTTCGGAACATAGATGCAGCAGAAGTTGGTTTATGCGAGAAACCCGTCTTGCGGTTCCTTTGTTTCTTGATCTGCATGTGGCCACCCCTGAAGCTGAAGCCTTGGAGAGCATCATCTAGAATATTCATTATGTGGGTGTAGTCCTTCTTCTCGTTGTTTCTGGTAGGGTCGAAATACACGACATGAGAGACTCGCGGGTAAGGAACGATAAGGACGGCGCGACCGTTGCTGCGGGAAAAAAACAACCGAAATTATTCTCCATATGAGCGAGAAGGAATGATTGAAATGTATGAAAGGGTTGTCCGACACTGACTTACTTTGGATGATAAGGCAGGAGGACAATTTCCTGGTCCTTGTTCTGTACCATGAAGTTTTCGAGGTACTCCCTAGCAGTTTTATGCTCAAAGTCGCCGAGACTCAAGGACTCGTGCATGACGTATGGATCCGCCACATAGATTTGTGAGACTTCTTCTCTCTTCATGACAGAGCTCATATGTAGCGTAAAAAGGAGGACGATTGTACAATCGAGCCGCCTTGTTAGAAACATCTCGAAGATATGATAAAACCGTAGGAAGACCACCTTCACAGGCCAGGTGTCGACGTAGCACTTCCCCTCAGGCACACGAGCCGCGTATGTCGGATATCCTGGATCCTTCGAGGCTAGTAGGCTTTTCTCAGTCGACAGCACATGGTCGTGCAGTCTCCTGAGATCCCTGGATATTGCCTCCAGCAGTTTCAACGGTAGCATCGGCTCGCCCGTGACATGGAACATGCCCATCGTCTGGCTGCTTTGTGCTCTGGCTTGTTTGTAGGCAGCTAAGCCTATCTTCCCCGATCTCTTCCTCTCCTTTTTCTTGGGCTGGCCTTCCAGACCCTTCCTTAACCCCTGCCCCAGTGTTGTCGGGCTAAGCACTACTGTACGACCGCCTGCATCTTTAGGCGTGTCCTGTGAGGATTGCATGAAGAGAGACTTCTTGCAATCCCTGCTAGGACGTTCCTGCCCGGGCATATCATCCATATCCTCATTAGCATGCTGATAGCCCGAGTTTTCATATGCCTGACTCATCATATCTAAGTCACCGTCACAGGCGCCTGTATTGAGGAACCAAAGAGGGTCCTCCTCCATCTCATCATCGTCCATTCTTTGTTCTACAGGAGCGATTACATCAGCCACTATTGGACCCCCTTCATCACGTCGTCCGCTGCTCTCACCCGGCACTATAGGCGCTGGTTATTGCATAGGCGGGGTGGTGGTGTCCATACCTGATTGTTGATGTGTGGTTATTGGTGTGCTCTCCACCGGCTCTAGACGAAGAAGATTCTTCGGCCATAGCAGCACCCAACCCTTGCAGCTTCCAATCCGCGATGGGGTCTTGTCGTCCTCTCCCCCTAGCCGTACTGGAGGAGGCAAATCCTCGTGCCCCGATTTCACACTCGACAAGGTAACCCTGAAGTGCCCATCGGGCATCGGCTGGCCGTGGAACATGAGTTCCAAGGGCTTCGTTATCACCCCCTTTCCCACGTCCACCTTCTGGCCTTTGATCAAGTAGAGTACGGTGCACGGGGTTTCGTCGGCCTGCAAACACATGTCTGCGGCGTAAAACATCCGAAAGGCAACGGAAATGGAATATTCTAGATATATGTTGGTGCGACATGTAATTACCTTGAGGTCGTAGAGCTCAGCCAAAGACGAAGGCTCGCCTAGTGCACTAGGGACTAAGGACAGGCTGCTATGAGGGTTGCGAGTGCGGGTCCGAGAGCAGGCTCGGTTGCGTGAGCAGGTGATGGTGCAGTGGTGTTGTTCACCGAGTTGCTCCCGACGAAACTGGGCATCTTGTCTGATTTTCCTTCATCCAGTTGATGATAGCTGGGATCAAGTTAGTAGCAAAATCATTTCTGTAGACATGTATAGCTTCGTCGACTGCCTGCTGTAGCAACTCATTTTTCTCCTCGGCTGCTTTTTCCGCATCCTCAGCTGCTTTTTTCTCGAATGCAAGCTTCACCTTCTCGTCGATGTCCGTCTGACTAAACTTCTTTTTTTGCTTCTTGGCGTCCGAGCCCTCGTTGTAAAACACCGTCCACGTGGTGCCGTCTCCGGTGCCGTGCACATGTCCATATTGCAGCCGCTAGTCCAAAGGGAGTCCCTTAAGTTCGTTGAAGGCCCGGTTGAGAAGGGTGTCCCACTTGGGCCTCATCAGCGAAGTAGGGCTTTCGGCTGCAAGCTAGTGTTGCTTCTCCTGCAGAAGGAACGTGAACCGTTTACGAATGTGTAGTCGACTTGATCAGAAGCTAAATGTAAGGTGGTAAAAGAATAATTACCAGCATTCTAATCAATTTCCTCGTGATCTGGTCCGTGTAAAAACTTTCTTTTCCTTGTCCCACTTGTAGTGGGCCCTGATGAAGTCACGCTCCAAGGGATTGGTGAACTTCGCGAAGGGGTTTGGGAGACCCGCGGCTTCACGTTCCGCATCCTCCTTATCCCATATGGGCCTTTTGCCAAGGTAGCCACGACTTCCGAGGCAATGCTTCCCTGTGTTCCTTTGCTGAAGGCTCTTGAATTTCGCAGCATTAGCCTTGGCTGCCTCGATAGTGCAAGTGTCCTTGAACTTTTCGAACTCCTCTTCCATAAGTGTCAGATTTTCCTCCAGAATCTTGGACAGGGGTTCCTCAGCCTCAATAGCTTGTTTCACCCTCCCTTTCCAGGAGGCCAAATCATTGCTGAACATGCCCAGGGCATGATTGTTAATCTTTTTCATCTTCTTATCATCCCATAGGTGTTCTATGGCGTCATCCCGGTCAGGGAACTTGAATCTCTTGTGAAGCTTTGTCAGGAGCAACTACATCAAATGTTCTTTACCCCTTATGTCATCGTCGTTGATGCTCGCGCATTCCCGTAGGATGCATCCTACTTGGTTCCCATAGCACTTGCGAGGTTCTTCCGACTCTAATGGCTCAAACTTGCCAGGGGCCATCTTTGTGATCACCAGTAGTCCGATGCCGAGTTTGTTAGGTTTTCGTATCCTCTGCTTCTTCTTTTCGGTACCTTCCCCGCCGGTCTCGGCGCCGCCATCGGTGTCGATGTCAGCGTTAGCATCATCATCTAGGCCGACCTGCAAACCTTGACTATGCTTAGCAGACAAAAAGTCGAGGTACTGTTGTTCACCCTCATAATCCATCTCGTCTGCATCTTGGTCAGAAGGCCTGGTTTCTTCGTTGTTCGACATGTTTCCTATGATTAAGTCTCCTCGTTTAATTCTAAAACTATAAAAAAAGAGAAATGACATAAAAAGATCTATGTTTGCCGGAATGCCGTTTCCCAGCAAATCCCGGCACTTGATATGCCTACTTTCAAGCACAACTCATGCCAAAATTCGCGGAAAATTTTGGCATGACCTTTGCTAAAAAGTGGACATATCGAGCGCCTGAAATTCACTGGAACGGAAATGAATCAACATTCCAGCGAAACATAGGCCACTCAGATCATTTACTCTGCACATATTCATCATTTTTCAAGCATGACATGTACAAAACATCACATGTCCAAATTCCAAATATGACATGTCCAAATCACATGTCCACTTCAAATTCCGTTTTTTAAATAGCAACATTTGCTTTAACTAATCTGTCCTAGGTTTCATACTAATTCTAATTAACTAACTAGCAATACAAAATTTAAATAGCAACAATTGCTGAAACTAAAAAAATGCAAGAAACCTATATAATCAATTCTGTTTTTTCTTTTAACTACACCTAAAACACCTAATCCTAAATTTCTATCCTAATTTGACAAAGAACCTAATTAACCTACTGCCCTAACTAACTAGGGTTCATAATATAGCCAAATTAACCTACTAGTTTGATAACTAGGGTTCATAACTAAATAGATAACCGAATTAACCTACTGCCCTAACTAAAACCTAAGTAAATTAACCGAAGAACCCTAGCTAGCAGAGAGAGGAGGAGCGGTGGGGGGCTTACGGAGGGTGCAGGGGCAAAGAGGTAGGCCCGACGACCGCCGAGGTTGGGAGGGGAGGAAGCAGAGGAGGGAGGCTTGGCGCGCCAGGGCCGGGGTCGGGGCGAGCGTGAGGTTGCCGGGGTCGCGGGCGAGCATCGGGGTCGGGGGCAAGCGCCGGGCACCGGGGTCGGGGTCGGGGGCGAGGGCGAGGTCGCCGGGGTCGAGGGGTCGGGGGCGAGTGCCGGGGTCGAGGGCGAGCACCGGGGTCAAGGGCGAGCGCAGGGCTCCGACGCTTGAGGCAGGGGCGCGGCGAGGTCGAGGGCGAGGGCACGGGCTCCGGCGGTGACGAGGGGGATAAGAGAGAGTGGGGATTTGGGGGAAGAAGCAGAGGCGGGAATCAGGTTTGGGGGTTAAGTCAATGTAGCAGTAGCGCGTTTACTAAAAACGCGCTATAGCTAAGTTATCTATAGCGCGTTTATCCAAGAAGCTCTACTACTATCATAGGTAGCTATAGCGCATTTCTCCAAACGACACTACTGCTATGTCGACTAGCCGTAGCTCTTTTTCGAAAAAGCGCTACTGCTATAACGAGTACCTATACCAGTTTTCTTGTTTGTTTCTTCTATTGTCTTTTCCTTTTGTTTTCTTCTTTTTCTCTTCTTTTCCTTTTTTTCCAAGAGCAGGAACGAAGGGAGGGTGATACAATGTATATAACTAAGGCGATATATTGCATCTTTTGACGGTTAAGTATGTATACAAAATAGGAACATATAGATTACATCATTTGACCCATGCATAACGGTTAAGTGTGTACACAAAATAGGAACATATATATTGCATCATTTGACTGATAACGGTTCCTCAACGTCGACATTTGCGTTTTTGAGTGAGCTTCTTTCCCTTCTTGTTCGTTGAAGAATAATTGAGCCCCTTATTGTGACTTTTCCTTTTCCATGGAGTACGATCTTTCTTAGGTAATGTAGTATTGATTCTTCTTTTGATGTATACTTCATCGTCATCGTCATCTTCCCTCATTGGGTTGTTATACTGGTCGTAGTCTTCCTCGTTGGCGACTCCATCCATTCCAATGATGCTCCTTTTGCCTCTCCTCACGACAACACGGCTGGGATTGCACGGGTCGATTATGAAGAAGCATTGTGTCACGTGCTTAGCGTGTACCCACGGCTCATTTTTTGCGATAGCGTTCACGGTACCGCTCTTGGCGTCAGGTATAGTCATGGTAGTGAAATACCGGTTTTCTCTTTTGACATTCTTAGCCCATCTGACACGGAACATCGTCGCGTTGTGCAGTCCAGAGTAGTCAAGCTCCCAGATCTCCTCGACCCTTCCGTAAAATCTCTCAGTTGCGCCGTTGTCGCTGTCGGTCATGCATTCCATCGTCACCCGTGAGTTCTGATCATCACTGTTCATATCTTTGGCCTCCGTGTAGAACGTGTATCCGTTGATATCGTATGCCAGATAGGTGACGAGGTTGGGCGAGGGGCCATGTGCTAAGGCGTATATGAGCAATCTGTCCTTAGAGCCCTCTTCCCGGGGATTAGCAATAATATGCTCTTTGAACCAATGCAGGAAAGTGGAGTTGTGCTCTCTAGTAACTTTGGCGTCCGTCCTGCATACCCCCTAGTCATGATACTTCATTGCGATAGTTTCTTTGTGCAATGTCGCGGAAGGATCTACCTGGTGTAGGTGTTGTAGCACTACCAAGTTTGCTATGTCAAAGTCGTTGAGTCGATCTGAGTAGGACACATGCAGTTCCCTACGACCGTTGGAGTGACCTTCTCCTTCGAGCCTCCCATCGTGCTTGTTAACGGGCAAACCAACACCAGGTGGCTGGTCCACGCCATATAGAAAATTCTCGCAGAAAGAGATGCACTCTTGTGTCAGATAGCCATGGACGATGCTTCCATTCGGACGGGACATGCTACGAACGAATCCTTTGATGATCCCATTCATCCTCTCAAACGACATCCTTTTGTGCAGGAATGACGGCCCCAGGTCTATTATGTCGTCCACAATATGGACACACAGATGCACCATGATGTCAAAGAACGCGGGCGGGAAGTACATCTCAAGCTCATTTAGTATGATAACGATCTCTTCCTGTAGCCTTTGGAGCTGCTTCACACTAATCGACTTTCGAGAGATGACATCGAAAAAGTTGCAGAGACCAATAAGCGTGTCACGGACTTGCTTGTCCATTATCCCTCTAAGGGCAACAGGTAGTATCTGCATCATCATCACATGACAGTCATGGGACTTCATCCCGCCAAACCTTTTCTTTTTCGTGTCCATATATGTGCTTATCTTGCCACAGTAATCGGAACTAACTTTGATTTCGGTAAGGCACTTGAAGAATTGATCGATCTCAGCCGGCCTTAAGGTGAAGCAAGAAGGGGGGCAATAATCCTCTTTCTTTACTTTTTTTGCCCTTCTTCTCCCGTGCCTCTGTCTCCGTCTCTGTCTCCTCTGACTTTTTATGGGGTGGCATGTGCAGATCTGCCCTGATCTCCAAATCTTGCAAGTCTTTTCTTGCCTTCGGCCCATCCTTGGTCTTATCCGGCATGTTCATCAGTGTCGCAAGTAAGCTCTCAAGGACATTCTTACATATATGCATTTGATCAAGGCAATAAGGTGTGTCGAGTTTGTGTCAGTACTCCAAGTCCCAGAAAACAGACCTCATCTTCCATAACTTCAACAGCGGCTCCGGTGCCTTTTTCATCGTCTTTCCCGGCGCGGGGCACTGTTCCTAGTTTTCAACAACTCATCGATTTCGACGCTGCTCCGCTTACGTGGAGGGCCTTGATGCTTAGCCTCACCATTGAATAGATCTCCATGGTTTCTCCACGGGTCATCCTTCTCGAGCCATCTTCGATGCCCCATGTACACGTTAGCTGTTGAGACGCTGTATCATCCATGCACCGCATGCATCCGCAATATCCTGGCACACCTGTCCTGTGACATATCCGTAACCGAGATAGTCGTGCACCATCGTGATGAAGGCGGCTCTCATATAGAAATACTCGCCTTTGCTGGCATCCCATGTCTTGGCCGGTGTTTTCCATAACGTGTTAACTCCTCTTGAAGTAGCCCCAGATATAGATTAATATTATTTCCTAGTTGTTTTGGCCCTTGAATCAGCATGCTCATGTGTATGTACTTCGACTTCATGCACAACCAGGGGGGAGGTTGTACATCCATACAAACACGGGTGATGTGCTATGGTTGGTGTTCTTGTTATAAAATGGATTCATGCCATCGGTACACGCGCCAAGCACGATGTTGCTTGCATCACATGCGAAATGCCGATATTCGTTGTTGAACACTCTCCACTGGCTTCCATCCATGACGTGTCTCAACTTCGGATCATCTCCATTGTCGGGCTTCTTCCTCTCCACGTGCCAGCGCATGAGCTTTGCTTCCTTGGGATCTACGAAATATCGCTGGAGACGGGGAGTGATTGGTAAGTACCATACAACTTTTTGGGGAGATTTCTTCCCGGCCTTCTTGTATTGAGAAGCATTGCACACCGGACAACTTGTTTTTTCCACGTGCTCCTTGTGATAAATTATGAAATCGTTGATGCATGCATGGTATCTAATGTGCGGCAGATCAAGAGGGCACACGATCTTCTTGGCCTCATCCACACTAGTAGGACATAGATTCCCGCGGGAAGAACATCCTTTAGGTACTTGAGAAGCTCATCAAGACTAGTGTCGGTCCATTTGTTTTTAGCCTTCGTCTTCAGGAGTTCGAGCGAGAAACTCAAGCGGGTCACCTCGGGATTGCAACCATGATACAATGGAGTGTTCGAGTCTACCACCAATTGCTGCATCTTGGCCTCCTCTCTAGAAGCAGCTCTCTCAGTACTTGTCTCCTTACGAAGGAGTGCTTGAACATGAGGGTCTCGCACGATTGAACTTAGTACCGACGAATTCTGCGGCGTGGAGTCCATGTTTTCTCTGTCGCCATGTCCAACCCCTTCTCCGCCGCCATGTTCGGCCTCTTCCCAGCCGCCATGTCCGGCCCCTTTTGCACCGCCATGTCCGGCCGCTTCTCCGCCGCCATGTCTGGCCTCTTCCCTGCCGCCATGTCCGGCCCCTTCTCCGCCGCCATTATCAATCATGTCTTCGTCTTGCCCCATGTCGTCATTGCCTGCCCTGTCGGCGTCCTCAACATCATCATCCCCATCTTCAATTATCCACCGAGTATAGCCATCTATGAAACCAGTCATGAGCAGGTGCGCCATCACACAACCATCGTCATAGGGGTCGAGCCAAGCTCGTCCTTTGCATCTTCGACACGGACATAAAACCTCTGTCAGGTTATTTTCTTTCATGTCCCGCACCGCCGACCGCAACCACTGTCCACCACCGTTCCACTAACCATCACGAATGCCTGAACGATAATAATAAACAAATTGATTATAAAAATGCATGCATGCATCCAAGTCATACAAAAATTTGGCATGACCTTCCCTAAAAATAGAACATATAGAGTTTGCTCGGAATTCGCCGAAACAAAAATAAATCGACATTTCGACAAAACATAGGCAACTCACAAGCACAATTCGGCGGCAACTCATGCCACACACACAATTTCCATCATATCACCCGATTATGTCATATTGCACACATACACATATTTCCATTCTTGCAAAAGCATAAATTTTTAATCACCTATCTCGAGATCGAGCACGGTGATGATGATGTCGATAGGTGTCGCCACACAAACCTATGGAATGATCAAAAGTGGACATAGCTCTTCTTGACAAGGCTATAGATCTAGTTAGGGAGGTACATAGGTCACTTCACTAAATGCTAGCTAGATCTACCTAGCTTGCTAGTTTGGGAGGAGACAAGTTCAACCAGTGGAGGGGGAAGGAAAAAAAGAAAGGAGATGCATTAATGGAGGTTGGTGTAGTTAGCTAGGAATAATAAAGAGAGAGAAAGATAGGTAGAAGAAGGAGAGTAATGGGGGGAGAAGTAGTGAGGAAGAAGCAAAGTGAGTGAGAGAGGAGGTGGGAGCTAGGGGAAAGTGAGGAATAGAGGAGGGGAGGGGAGGGGTGGGAGGAAAAAGGTGGTATGGCCGCGGCTTAGCAGTAGCGTTGGGAGCAAAATGCACTGCTGCTAATAATATAGCAGTAGCACTCCTCTTTCACACGCGCTACTGCTAAGGAGGGCCCGCCATGTGGCCAGTTTCAGAATTAGCAGTAGCGACATGAAAAAAGCACGCTACTACTATTACATTAGCATCAACACGATTATTTGAAGAGCGCTACTGCTAAACCTAGCGTGGCGGGAACGGTCGGTCAACTTTAGTAGCAGCGCGGTTCTACCGAGCCACGCTGCTGCTAAGTTGATATCAGTAGCGCCTATCATCAGACCGTGCTATTGCTAAGTAGCAGTAGCGCCCCGTCCTGTCCCGCGCTGCTGCTAAGATTCTGTGTATAAGGTTTTCCCTAGTAGTGACATAAAAGAATTGTATGAGCATGATGATTCTTTTGCTATTCCTTATGCCAATTGCAAAGTGAAGACTTGTTGGGAGAACTACTACATGAAAGATGGATATCTTATGCATGCTAACAAACTTTGCATTCCCAAGTATTCTCTTCATTTGTTGCTTTTGAAAGAGGCACACGGTGGAGGACTAATGGGTCACTTTGGACATGACAAGACATATGCCACCCTCTTCGACAAGCCCTATTGCCAAAGATGCTTCGCGATGTTGCATGCTTCCCCAACCGATGCTCTACATGCCGCAAAGCTAAGTCAAAAGCTCAATCCCATGGTCTTTACATGCCTCTTCCTATTCTGTTTAAACCTTGGGAGGAAATTAGCATGGATTTTGTGCTTGGGTTTCCACGTACAAAAAATGCCATGATTCCATTTTTGTTGTTGTGGATCGTTTTTCCAAAATGGCTGATTTAATTCCTTGCCACAAGATCGACGATGCTTCACATACACCTCCATGGAGTACCAAAGACCACTGTCTCGGATCGCGACATCAAGTTCTTGATCTACTTTTGGAAGACCCTTTGCGCCAAGCTCGGCATCAAGCTACTATTCTCTTCGGTGTACCATCCACAAACCGATGGTCAAACAGAGGTGAAAAACCAGATGCTTGGAACTCCCCTACGCATGTTGATCAATAAGAACATCAAGGAGTGGGAAGATTGCCTACCCGTCGCCGAGTATGCCTACAATCGAGCATACCACTTCACCACCAACAAGTCTCCTTTTGAGGTGGTCTACGACTTACCCATTGTCCCTATTGGACATCCTTCCTATACCACTCCAAGAGTGCTTCAACATGGATGCAAGTGCAAGCTACATCAAGAGGATGCACAAAGACACAAGGAACACCATCGAGCGCCAAGTGGAACGCACCGCCGCCAAACGCAACACCAACACACCCCCCATGGTGTTCAAGACCGTTGATCTTGTATGGGTGCACCTTCACAAGCACCGTTTCCCCACCGAGCGCAAGTCCAAGCTGCTACCTCATGCTGATGGACCCTTTAAAGTGTTGATACGTTACAAGAACAACGCCTACAAGATAGATATCCCTCGCGACAAATACAATGTGAGCGACACTTTCAACGTCATGGACCTATCCCCCTTCCATGGTTATGAAGATCTCGATCCAAGGATGGATCTTCCCCAAGGGGGGGGGGGGAGATGATGCGGAGCATCCCATGAACTCCACCATGGACCCTTCTCCAACACCGCAAGCCACAAGAGGACCCATGATGAGAGCCTGTGCACGAGCCATCGAAAATGAGGTGACATCTCTCCTTACTCAACCTACGTATGACCCACTCAAGACATGGCCCCTACCTCGGACGGAAGTGCTTTGTGTACTCGGGTACTCGGGAGAGGGACGTCAAGCTCAAAAGGACAAGGAAGGCCCCAAGGACCAGCTCGAGCCTCCGGACGACCGACCGGCCTCGGACGACCGACATGCCTCGGACGACCGATGCCTAGAGAACAGCCCAGCACGCAGGCCGTCCGGACTCCCCAGTGCACGGCCGCCCGACGCCGCCCGAACGTCCGACAGGTCCTAGCGCACGGACATGTGAGCCATCCCAGAAATCTGGCCGCCAAGCACCCGCTCTGAAATGTCGGAAGTCCAGAGCCTCCGGATGACCAAGCCCCGGACGTCCGACCACGTCTGTAAATCTGGCCAAGTCACGCCCGCACAGAAACCTCTGACATCCGGCCTCCTCCCGATGTCCGGACCGTCCTGAGCCGTCGGACGTCCGACCCCGTCTGGACGTCCGGACCCTGTGTACGCACAGGCCCACGGCTTTTGGCCCATGTGCCCCTCTACCTCATCTTAGACTATATATACCTCACCCCCTCCTCTTTCTAGGGTTAGCTAATGTTTGCTCTTGATCTTATCTCCATTAATTTCTTCTCCTAGGGAGTTTTCCCTCCTTTGGGAGTAGATCCAAGTGATGCCAAGGCCTCTCTAGAGGGAAGATCCCTCGTGGATTCAAGTCCCCTCCTCCGGAGTGGGAGATCACATACTGCTACTTATATCATTGGTTGATTTGGGATCTTGTACCCCTTGTGATGTTATGGATCTAGTTGATGTGTGATTGAGTTTTCTCTTGAGTGTTTCCTCTTGTTCTTCCCCGTGTTCTTCGTGTTTTCCCCTCCAATTCGTGAAAGATCGACCACCACGGGTCTTGCCCCGTATCACATTCTCATTGCAATTTACTACGCAAAGCATATAGATTTCCAATAGACTAGTTTCAGTGTAATCTATGAATATGAATGCTTCAAACCAACTATTTGTATGTGACAATTCTTCACATCCAAAAAATAAACAAAGTTCATTATAAGGTTCAAGGGTGATCAAGTTATTACAATATTTGGTCACGATTTGCTCATGAAAAAGTTTGCATAAGATGACCAACCCTATTGCAAAGTTCACAAGTAATGGGATGAAGAGATCATAATTTTGTAGCAAATTCATCTATCACTTTAAGCCACCAATTGGTTTTCTCATGTTTATGCTTATTACAAAATCTATCATCCATATAAGGCATGTGATACGTCTCCAACGTATCTATAATTTTTTATTGTTCCATGCTGATATATTATCCTTCTAGGATACTTTTGGGGCATTTGTTTACCAATTTATAAAAGTTTTTAGCACTAACCTATTGACCTAGTGCCCAGTGATACGTCTCCAACGTATCTATAAGTTTTTATTGCTCCATGCTAATATATTATCATTCTAGGATACCTTTTTGGATATTTATTTACCAATTTGTAATATTTTTAGCACTAACCTATTACCCCAGTGCCCAGTGCTAGTTCCTGTTTTTTGCGTGTTTTTGCCTTTTCAGAGTTACTGTACCAAACGGAGTCCAATTGCCATGAATCTTTTTGACAATTTTTTCTAGACCAATACAAGACCTAGAAGCTTGGGAGGAAGGCCGGAGGAGGCACCAGGGCCCCACCACATATCCCACCATGCCACTAGGGGCGCGACCAGATATGTGGTGCCCCCCTGGAGCGTCCCCCGATGTTGTTCTCTGGGCTATACATTCTCATATACCCTAAAACACACCAAAAGCACTCCCGAAACACCTTTTCCGCCACCGCAAGTATCTGTTCCGATGGGAGGCCATCTACACCTACGTTCAGGCACCCTGCCAGAGGGGAGATCGATCATAGAGGACTTCTTCATCGACCTTTCTGCCCTCACCATGATGTGTGAGTAGTTCACCACAGACCTATGGGTCCATAGGTAGTACCTAGATGGCAATCTCTCTCTCTCTTGATCTTTAATACAATGTTCGTCGTACCTTTGCTTTGGTCTATCTGATGTAATCCCTTTTTATGGTGTGTTTGTTGGGATCTGATGAATTGTGAGTTTATGTTCATATTATTCATGAAAAGTATTCGAGTCAAATTTTATTACTATGATTGTCATTTGCATGATCATCATAGCTACAAAATGCTCTCCGATCTATTGAGATAGTTTGGCCAATTAGATTGATATTTCTTCAGTCGGAGTGGTGCGTTGTAGTAGGTTCAACCTGGCGAGTTTCTATATCCCAGTGATAGAAGGGGACAAGTTGCGTCTTGTGTTGTTGCTACTAAGGATAAAACGATGGGGTTTATTCATATTGATTGAGTTTACTTTGTCTACATCATGTCGTCGTTCTCCAAGCATTACTCCATTTGTCATGAACCTAATATGTAGAGAGGCAAGCATAGAAGCGCTCTTGAAGTGGAGTAATAGTAATAGGTGTAGGCAGGAGTCAGCCTATTTTTCATTCCTATATACACATGATCATTGCCGTGAAAATCACATAACTATTCGCTTTTCTATCAATTGCCCAATAGTAATTTCTTTACCCATTGTATGCTTTTCTTATGAGAGATGCTACTAGATAACTCTACGATCCTGAGGTCTATTCAGTTATATACCACAAACACTATCATTACCTTCCTGTTATTTATTACCTTTTATTTTATTTTGCACTTTACTATTATCTAAAATTATCTACACATCTCACTTGCTTACAAATAACGAGATCAAGGGGATTGACAACCCTCTTG
Organism: Hordeum marinum; assembly: GCA_022496015.1. NCBI lineage: Eukaryota > Viridiplantae > Streptophyta > Magnoliopsida > Poales > Poaceae > Hordeum > Hordeum marinum. The sequence goes on along the minus strand of CM039672.1, from coordinate 208,264,445 downwards.
CCGGCGTTGGGTGCAAGTTGTTTGTTCTTTTTTGTGCAGCCATTGAAGACGATTGATGATTGGTATTCCTATTGGTTCGATAAACCGTGGTTTCATAACTAAGGGAAATACTTACCCATGTTGTGTTGCGATTACCCGTTCCTCTTCATGGAAAACCCAACGCAGATCGTGAGTATCACCTAGTGCCAATTGTTGTTTTCTGCATGCTTTGACTTTTTAGGTTTACAGTACCAAACGAAGTCTAATCTCCACAAAACTTTTTGATGATTTTTTCTAGACCAAAATAAGACCTGGAAGGTTTAGGTGGAGGTCAAGAGGCGCACACGAGGGCCCCACCACATATCAGGGTGCGCCTTGGGGGGGCGCCCTGATATGTGCTGGCCCCCTAGGGTGTCCCCCGATGTTCCTCTCTAGCCTATAAATTCTCTAATGTCCCAAATAAACCTAAGGGAGCCCCCCGAAACACTTTTTTCGCCGCAAGTCTCTGTTCTGATGGGATTCCATATACAGCTCCATTCAGGCACCCTGCCGGAGTGGAGATCGATCACGGAGGGTCTCTTGATCAACCTTGCTGCCCTCATGATGATGTGTGAGTAATTCACCATAGACCTACTAGTCCATAGGTAGTAACTAGATGGCAATCTGTCTCTCTTGATCTTCAATACAACGTTCATCGCATCTTTGCCTTGATCTATTCGATGTAATGCCTTTGTATGATGCGTTTGTTGGGATCCAATGAATTGTTAGTTTATGTTCTGATTATTGATGAAAAGTATTTGAGTCAAACCTGAATACTAACATTCTTATTTGCATGATCATTATAGCTTCGTAATGCTCTCCGATCTATTGAGATAGTTTGGACAACTAGATTGATATTTCTTCGGTGGGAGTGGTGCGTTGTAGTAGGTTCAACCTGGAGAGTTTCTGTATCCTAGTGAAAAAGGGGACAAGTTGCATCTTTGTGTTGCTGCTACTAAGGATAAAATGGTGGGGTTTATTCATATTGATTGAGTTTACTTTGTCTACATCATGTCATCATTCTCCAAGCATTACTCTGTTTGTCATGAACTTAATATAGAGAGGCAAGCATAGAAGCACTCTTGAAGTGGAGTAATATAAATAGGTGCACACAAGAGTCGGCCTATTTGCTTATGGACGTGATGCCTATATACACATGATCATTGATGTGAAAATCGCATAAATATTCGCTTTTCTATCAATTGCCTGACTTGGCTTGAGACTGCGTCGGTATTTCCCCAAAGAGGAAAGGATGATGTAGCACAGTTATGGTAAGTATTTTCCTTAGTTATGAAACCAAGGCTATCGAACCAGTAGGAGAACCAAGCAACACTATGTAAATGGTACCTGCACACAAAGAACAAATACTTGCAACCCGACACGTAAGAGGGGTTCTCAATCTCTCTGCGGTAAAAGATAGATCGGTTTGTATGAGATTGGATAAATAGTTCGTGTAGGAACACAAAATAAAATAAGTAAATAAAAAGTGCAGCAAGGTATTTTTGGGTTTTTGGAATAGTAGATCTGAAAGAAAATGCGGAAAAATAGATCAAAAAGCAATATGTTAAAAGATAGTCCCGGGGGCCGTAGGTTTCACTAGTGGCTTCTCTCATGAGTATAGCGCACAATGGGTAAACAAATAGCTGTTGGGCAATTGATAGAAGATCAAATAATCATGACGATATCCGAGGAAATGATCATTATATAGGCATCATGTCCAAGATTAGTAGACCGAAACAATTCTGCATCTACTACTATTACTCCACATGTCGACCGGTGTCCAGCATGCATCTAGTGTATTAAGTTGATGGAGAAACGAAGTAATGCAATAAGAAAGATGAAATGGTGTAGACAAGATCTATTCATGTAGGAATAGACCCCATCTTGTTATCCTTAATAGCAACGATACATGCGTGCCTCGCTGCCCCTTCTGTCACTGGGAGAGGACACGACAAGATCGAACCCATCACAAAGAACCTCTTCCCATGGCAAGAGAAATCGATCTAGTTCGCCTAACTAAACCAAAGATTCAAAGAAGAAATACGAGGCTATAATTAATCATGCATATAAGAGATCAAAGAAGACTCAAATAATATTCATGGATAGAAACTGATCATGAACACAAAATCATCGGATCCCAAAACACACACCGCAAAAAGTCATTACATCAAATAGATCTCCAAGAGACCATTGTATTACGAATCAAAAGAGAGTGCGGAAGCCATCTAGCTACTTCCTAAAAACCCATAGGTCTTTGGTGGACTACTCACGCATCATCGGAGAGGCACCCGTGAAGATGATGCACCCCTCTATGATGGTGTTAGATTGGATCTCGCGGTTCTGTAACTTCCGGCGGCTGGAATTCTGTATCATTGACTCCTCTAGGGTTTTTGCAATATTTGGGTATGTATACAGTTGATAGTCGGTGGAGAGGCATCCTGAGGAGGGCACAACCCACCAGGCCATGCCAGGGGCCTCTCGCGTGCCCTGGTTTCTTGTGTCCTCCTTGACCCTCCTCTCTGGTGCTTCTTTGGTCCTCCGGGTGTTTTTTGGCCCAAAAAACTCCAAAAAGTTTCGCGGTGTTTGGGCTTCATTTGGTACTGGTATTCTGTGAAGTAAGAAACAAGCAAAAAACAGCAACTGGCACTTGGCACTATGTCAATAGGTTAGTCCCAAAAAATGATATAATGTTGCTATAAAATGATTGTAAAAGATCCAAGATTGATAATATAACGGCATGGAACAATAAAAAATTATAGATACGTTGGATACGTATTAGCATCCCCAAGCTTAATTCCTGCTCGTCCTTGAGTAGGTAAATGATAAAAACAGAATTTTTGATGTGGAATGTTGCTTAACATGTTCATCACATATTCTTTTGTTTTGTAGCATGGACATTTGGACTTTTAGATGGTTCAAAGCAATAGTCTAGTTTTGACATGAAGACTTTAATACTCAAGCATACCAACAAACAACCATGTCTTTCAAAATTTCAACACTAAAGAAAGTTATACCTAGTCCATCATGCCCAATCATTGATCCATTCATGAAACACACTCAAATATTAGCTACACCTAATGCTCAATTACGATCATAGTGATCCCTAATTGGTGCTTTATAAGAGAACATGGATACTCAAATCAAAGTAAAAATTGCATAAAGTAAATAGATAGGCCCTTCGCAAAGGGAAGTAGGGATTTGTAGAGGTGCGAGAGCTCAATGTTTAAATTGCGAGAGAAAAATATTTTTCATGGCATGCCTTTCCAGTCAACGAAAATGATTGAGAGCTTTCAATACCTTTCCGTGCTAGATATATCATAAGGGGTTCCCAAATAGAGAATAAAGTTTATCCCCTTTTCCACCATTCTTTCACAATCCATGGCTAGCTGAATCCATGGCTGCCTTCCATACTAACACTTTCAAGGAATTTATTATTTCATAACATAAACTAAATTTATTTTTCATTTTGGGACTGGGCATCCCTAACGTGGACGTATGACAAAACCACCTATCGGAACCACGCCAAAAATATTCGTGTCAACCTTGCGTTTGTTCTTCCTATCCCTATCCTCTATTATATGTGATAGTATTTACTTTCCACTGCAATACTCTTAGACATGAATGTGTAGGGTGTGCTTGACTTGCTACAATTGTTAAAATTGGCCAACAACTAAAATTGGGAAAAGGCTAGATTTTTATTTTGGTCAAGTAGTCTAATCACCCCCCCTCTAGACCTACTTTCGATCCTACAACTGGTATCAGAGCTTTGGTCTCCATTGCATTGGTTTCACAACCTAGGAGAGTATGGCGTCTAGTGAGGGAAAGTATCACCGTAGAGATCCATATTTTGATGGTACAAACTTTGCTAGTTGGAAGCTTACGATGAAAATGCATATTCTTGGTCATAACCCCACCGTATGGGCTATTATTCGTGTTGGCTTGCAAGGTGAATCCTTTGGTGATGGAAAGGAACCGGATCATGAAGCTACCGCTGAAGAATCAAAGATGTTGCTGTACAACGCTCAAGCATGTGACACTCTATTCAACTGCCTATGCCCCAAAGAATTCAACAAGATTAGTCGTCTTGAGAATGCAAAGGAAATTTGGGATACTTTGGTTGACATGCACGAAGGTACCGAATCTGTCAGGGGATCTAAGTTGGATGTGCTACAAAGTCAACTTGACAAGTTGAAGATCAAGGATGGCGAAGGAGTCGCAGAAATGTACTCTAGGCTTGCTCTCATCACCAATAAGATTGTCAGTTTAGGAGGCGAAGAGATGACCGACAAATTCATCATCGAGAAGATACTTAGAGACTTGGATGGGAAGTATGACACCGTGTGCACATTGATCCAAATGGTGCCAAACTATAATGTTCTCAAGCCAACGGAAGTCATTGGAAGGATTGTTGCTATGATATGTCGCTCAAAGATAAGGAAGAGCTTCACAACAAGTCAACGGTGCATACAAAGCTTCAAGTGACACTCCCACTACATCTAGTGAAAACCTTGTAGCCAATGAAGAGATAAGCCTCATGGTCAAGAAATTCAACAAGTTCTACAAGAGTAGAGGCAAAGAGAGAAGCTCCAACTCAAGATAAGAAGAGAAGCGTTCATCTAGTCATGACCGAAATTGTTACAATTGTGGAAGGCCCGGACACTACTCCAATGAGTGCACGGTCCCCCACAAAAGAAGATAAGAGTCACCTATAAGAAAGAGCTCAAGGGATGAGTCACCTCGGAAAGAGAGAAGGAGTATAGATGATCTTTATGAATGAAGACCCTCCCGAAGAAGTAAAGACTCAAAGAAGAAGGACAAGTACACCAAGAGATACACAAGAAGAAGACATCAAGATAATGTCGGTGAATGGGTATTCGGCTCCGAATTTGACAACCAATCTGAAAGAAGCTATCACCCCGACTCTGACCATAGTCAAGATGAAGGTGTTGCCAGACTTGCACTGGTTTCCTCCAACTCCTATGACATATTTGATTCACGATATAAAGGGAGTGGAAGCTGCTTCATGGCTAAAGGCCCCAAGGCATCACACCCTGAATACATTGAGTTCAATAGTGATGAGGATGACTTACTTGGAGACGACAACTTGCTCTTTGATAAAACTAGTGATGTTAGTCAAAATGAACTTGATAATAATCATGCTAGTCAAGATAAGTCATGTCATGATGATTAGAAGAAATAGAGCATCTAACTAAATAATTAAACACTCTTAAGTTAGCCCATGAATCTACTCTATAAGATCATAGAGAGCTTGTAAGAACTCATGAGAAGCTACGCTTCGAGAAGCTCAATTTAGAGCAAGAACATGAATTTCTTAAAGCTATCAATGACGATATTCGAAAGAAGACTTCCTCTTATCTAGCCAAATGACTACTCTTGTCTACATTCATTCCACAAATTAAACCTAAGCAAACTAGTAACAAAGGCAAGGAAGGTTCTTCATCTAGTAGCAACAAAAATAATGATAAATCTAATGATGTTTCTTCTAGTAGTTCTATTGATTTCACTTGAGAAAGAAAATGATTTATTGAAAGATATCATAGAAAAAGGTGTCTACAAAAGTCTTGCTGGATGTAAGCAATTTGAGGAGGTTGTACGCAAGCATGGAGGATACCAGAAGAACTAATGCATTAGCTACTTCAATACCAATGGATTTGAATGGGAGGAAGGTCAATACCCCAGGCCAAAGTTTGTTACCTAAAAGAAGAAGTATGAACATACTCTACCCATGGGAACAAAAGCTCAAGATGACCTTCCACAACAAGACCACAAGCTCAAGGGCAAGGACAAGCTTCAAGGGGAGATTGATACATTTGACGATGAGTCCCAAGCCATGGTCAAGTGGGCTCCCAAAGCTAATACAATCTCTACTTCAACAAGTGCTACTTCACCTCCAAGAATCCCCATCAAGTTGATGTGGGTTCCAAAGAAGAAGAACTAGAGAAGTTCTTTGAGGGGTGACTCCGCCAACAAAATTCATTCCTATCCATTTTTGCAAGGACTATTTGCAATCAAATCCAAATGCAATAGTTCAAGGAGTCAAACATTCCCTCATAGGTAAGCAAGGCACAAGGTAATTAATGGATCAATTGGCAATATCATGAATGCATTTCACTCCATTTCCATAGATATCCTTGTATTTGTTTCTTGTGTGGGACTAACCCATGAATGTGGAAATACTAAGAAATAACGAGGATTGCTCCGAACTCAACATGATTTTCATTAACTATGAGCATCCCCTACAACAACACCTACATGAAGTCTTCTACGACAAAACCCAAGGTTAGTTTATCCCTCTTAGGGGGGATGTCACATCAAGGGGGAGCTTTAGTCTAAGACTTGAGTCAAAGCATCTCACAAGATGTGAACACATTAAATGCTTTATGTAAAAGTGGCGATCCCACTTGTGCTTAAACGATGAGTATGACCTATGATCAATTATTCTTATCTGGCTCCTAAGTCAATATACTCACACATAGATGACTCCATCAGTGTCAGAGTGCTTGGTAGATACTAGAGTAGTTTTGCATGTTTTCCATATTTCATTTGACATCTTATTGTGTGAGCATGTTGGTATGCATATCTTTACTCATTCAAGGATATCCAATTGTTGTTATTTGGCTTTCATTTTCTTTGGCCAATTGGATATACAAGAATGCCTAAGTACCCTCCTCTAGCTATCTATGCTTTCTTGTCTCAAATTATATTCATGCTTCATCACAAAATTTGAACAAGCGCTTTTCGGACCCTCTATGTGAGGAGCACTTGGAGTTCCGTTTTGACAAAGAGTTGACTTCCTATAGCTCCCATGTGCCTCTTGGTACAACCAACATAAAATCTCGGTTCCACCAAAACACTGGGTTGATCTGGTTTTATGACCTCGGTACAACCGATTTGGAAATCTCAACATCACCGAGTTTCACTGTCACCTGACAGTTATGAAACTCGGTGGCACCGATATGCTTAAACCGAAGTCATCGATATATATACATATATATATATGTATGTATATGTATATATATACACACATATATATATATGTATATATATATGTATGTATATATATATGTATGTATATATATATATGTATGTATATATATCCGTAGACCTGATTTTTGAAATTACTTCTTCAAACGTCGCCTCCCGCAAACCCTTGCTGCGGCTCAAGAAGTCTTCGAATGTCGCCTTCGCCTCCCATGTGCCCTTGCCACAGGAGTCCTCCGCCATCGACGGAAATATGCCCCGCCGTCGCTACCGTAGCGGAACCTTCAGCGGATTAGGGTAAGGTTTCGCCTCCTTTTGCACTCCCCAATCTAATTCTTGCACATTAGGTTAAGTCCATCAATAAGCCATGATTTGCAATGTTCCTATCCAACAGAAATTTCCATTAGATTAGTTGAACAAACTTTCTAGGTTTAGGTTTCCGCCATGTGTGTCTTGGTGTCACCGAGTTGATACGAATTGGTATCATGGATTCAGGGTCTAGGGTTATTGAGAAAATTCTCAGTGAAACCGAGTTTCTCTTTTTGGTGAAACCGAAAAGGGTTGCCAAGTTTCTGTCATATGAGAATGCGTGTCTCAGTGGCTCCGAAAACTCAAACTCGGTGGAACCGAAACCCACTTAGCTAAAACTTAAGACTAGAATTTTGAGTTCAAATTTGCAAAAACCCTCTGTGTTTTGCGATGATCATCCCTTCTACTCATCTACATCTATTCACAAGGTCAGCATGTCAAGTTCTCAGGACAGTGATAATGATTTCAAAGAGAAGAGCGTAGATCTCATTCCATGCACTAGTCCTGCCATTAGTCCATCGTTAGAAGACCTTGGCACCCTAAGCTCCCATTACTTGCCCAAGGCAGCCACTAGAGTCAGGAGGAAACTGAATTCAGATGAAGAGGGTGCTGATTTTGTTCCTGAAGACATTACCTCCAAGAGGCAGCACGAGAAGGCAGGTAGGAAGAAAGCCGATGAGGCTAGTTCCTCTAAGAAGCCAGTAAGGAAGGAATATGCCAGTTTAGAGGCTATGAGAGCACCAGAGAGTGCTAGGGAAATGTATCTCTTTCAGTTGAGACCACAAATAAATCTATGCCTAAGTAGGCAGGAGAGAAGAAGAGACCCAGGAAGAGGATAACGCATGTTATTGGAAGGCCAACCACAATGTATGAGGATCCATCTGAGTTTGAGGAAGCTGGAGAGGAGGAACCTGGAGCAAATCCTCCTTCCAAGAAGAAGAAGTTACTAGTCTATTCAATGCCAAGCCATGCCCCATCCAAGAGCAAGCAAACTTCCCCAAAGAAGCTAGCTGCAACCAAGCCCAAGAGAACTAGTAGAGATATTCCTACTTCTGAGAAGAACAAGAGTTCCACACCCAGAGCAGCTCTTGAGGAAGAGGAGTTGACAGTGTTGAGGAAACCGAGACCTCACTTACCTGATCATAGTGATGTCCACCCAGTTTCTGACGACATGAAGAAGAGGAGAGATCAAGGGCTGAGGAGATGGAGAGCTAATGATCCCTATGCCACCCCGAGAAGGACTCATGTTGATGCATGTTTACACACTAAAGAATAGTAGGATTTCTATGAAACTGTCCTATTGGACAAGAGCCCGACAGTCAGTGACATGACATATGTCGATTGGGCCTACACCAAGGAAAATGAGGTTCACTTCCCTGATACGTCCATTTTGCATCATGAATTTTTATTACTATTTACCTCATTCTTGTTCATTATTCCACATTATCACACAATTCTTATGTCTTTTCTCTCTGAATATGCAAGGTACATAATAAGGAGTGAAATATCTAGAAACTAGAATTCTGGACCAGAAAACCGAGAAAAACACAGAAAAAACACCAGTCTCGTAATGACGTGAAAATTCACGGAGAATATTTATGGAATATTTAAGAATTTCTGGAGCAAAAATATACAGGAGGGGGGCTGCCAGCAGGGCACAAGCCAATAGGTCACGCCCCTTGGTGGCATGGCCATATGGCTTGTGGGCCCCTTGTTGGTCCTTCGATACCCCTATTCTCATATATGGTGTGTTTTACCCTAGAAAAAATCAAAAGAAACCTTTTGGGACGAAGCACCGCCGTCTTGAGGTGGAAACCTGGGCAGAGTCCCTTTTGCATACTGACAATCGATTTCTGTCGGGGAAATCCCTCTCCGGGAGGGGGAGATTGAAGCGATCGTCATCACCAATGCTTCCTCCTTCGTGGGAGGACCAATCTTCATCAACATCTTCACCAACACCATCTCATCTCCAACTCTAATTCATCTCTTGTATTCAATCTTTGTCCCAAAACCTTAGATTGGTACCTATGGGTTACTAGTTGTGTTGATTGCATCTCGTAGTTGATGCGTGTTGGATTACCTGGTGGAAGAGATTATGTTCATATCCTTAACGAACATTATTACACCTATGATATTGAACATGTTAATGATGTGTGAGTAGTTACTGTTGTTCCTGAGGACATGTGAGGAGTCTTGTTATAAGTAATCTTGTGAAGTTGGTATGTGTTCGATATTTTGATGATATGTATGTTGTTACTTCTCTTAGTGGCGTCATGTGAACGTCGACTACCTGACACTTCACCATGTTATGGGCCTAAGGGAAGTCATTGTCAAGTAATAAGTAGATGATAGGTTGTGAGAGTGACAAAATCTTAAACCCTAGTTTATGCGTTGCTTCATAAGGGGCTGATTTGGATTCACATGTTTCATGCTATGGTTAGATTTATCTTAATTCTTCTTTCGTAGTTGTGGATGCTTGCTAGAGGGGTTAATCATAAGTAGGTTTTTAGTTCAAGTAAGAATAGCACCTTAACACGGGTCTACCAATATATCAAATTATCAAAGTAGCGAACGGGATTCAACTCAACATGATGAACATCACTAGACAGAAATTCCCATGTGTCCTCGGGAGCACTTGCTTAATATAAGAGTACTTTAAGGCCCATTGTTACTATTGTGCTACCTTGCCACACCATTTTTACTATTTTTACTTGATACTTTTTACAAAGTATCTTGCTACAAAACTATCTACTACTGCTACTCACAACACTTGAAGAGATTACCTTGCTGAAAATTGCTTATCATTTCCTTCTGCTCCTGTTTGGTTCGACACTCTCACTTATCGAAAGGACTACGATTGATACCCTATACTTGTGTGTCATCAAGACTCTTTTCTAACACCGTTGCCGAGGAGTGAAGCTCCTTTGGTGAGTGGAAATTGGTAAGGAAACATTTTCTATACGTGCTGAAATTTACTATTGTTTGTCACTATGAACGGTCCCCTTTGAGTGGCTTGTTCGGGGCATCTTCGCCCCGAATGGAATATGAGGAAATTGTTCCTCCACCTACTGCACCTACTGAAAATATTTATTATGAGATTCCTTCGGGTATGCTTGAAAAACTATTGTATGGTCCTTATGATGGTACGACTCATCCTGATTTCCATTTAGTACTCGTCGATGAGGTTTGTCTAAGGACAAAGTTAAGAAGAAAGATTTCCCTTTATATTTGGAGGGAAAAGTATTGATGTGGTATAGGCTATTGGATAATATTGAGTCATGGGATTGGAATCGCTTAAAGTTGGATTTTCATCAGAAGTTTTACCCAATGCATCTAGTTCACCATGATCGAAATTATATATATAACCTCTGGCCTCGTAAGGGAGAAAGCACTGCTCAAGCTTGGGGAGTCTTAAATCTATGATGCACACCTTCCCCAACCATGAGCTTCTAAGAGAAATAATTATACAAAAATTTATGCTCGACTTTCTCATGATGATCAAATATTATTGGATTCTTCTTCCTCGGGCTCATATATGAATGAAACTATTGAATTCAGATGGGATCTTTTGGAAAGGATTAAATGCAACTCCAAAGATTGGGAGCTCGAAAAAGGTAACAAGTCAAGTATAAAGCTTAATTTTGATTGCGTTAAATCTTTTATGGAAACCAACACCTTCCATGAGTTTAGCAACAAATATGGTATTGACTCTGAAATAGTAGCTACTTTCTACGAATCATTTGCTACTCATGTAGATCTTCCAAAAGAGAAGTGGTTTAAATATCATCCACCCATCGAACCACCACTAGGGGAACCAATTAAAATTGAAATAGAAGAAATAATTGTTAGTCATGCTGATCATGTTGTTCCCACTTCTTACATTGAGAAACCCCCTTTTCCTGTTAGAATAAGGGAACATGGTAAGACTACGACTGTGGTTAATAGAATTCATATTAAAACACCTATACCTCCTAAACAAATAAATGTTGAACCTAATGTTGCCATGGTCAAATATCTTCTAGATACTAATGTTGAGGGCCAGGTTCTTTATTTTTGTGGGGAAGCTGCTAGGATTGCAGAACTCACTAGAAACGAACAAGATGAGTTAGACAAAAATAAGTCAGTGGCTGGCTTGCCTGTTGTTTTAGTTAAAACTGGAGAACATTGTTATGATGGTTTGTGTGACCTCGGTGCTAGTGTCAATGCTATACCTTATACCTTATATCAAGAAATTAGGAACAACCTAGTACCCTCTACTATGGAAGATATTGATCTTACCATTAAACTTGCAAACCGAGACACTATTTCGAGTAGGAAGGTCAAGTACACCGCTGATTTCCTAGTACTTAGCTCAAAACAAGCTAAGTTTTGTCCCATTATATTTGGTAGACCTTTCTTAAACACCGTTAATGCCGAGATCAATTGTGTTACCAATAAGGTTAGAGTAAGCTTTGGTGATGTGTCTCATGAGTTTAATTTCTCCAAGTTTACTAATCAATCACATGAGAAGGAATTACCTAGTAAGGATGAAATGATTGGTCTTGCTTCTATTGTCGTACCTCCTACTGATCCTTTAGAGCAATATTTAATAGACCATGGGAATAATATGCAAATTAATGAAAGGAATGAAAGAGATAAGATTCTCCTCGAACAAACACCTATGCTCAAACACAACTTACTAGTTAATATTTTATGGGATCCTCCTCCACCCAAAGGAGATCCCGTGTTTGAATTAAAAACCTTACCGAATACTCTGAAATATGCTTATCTTGATGAAACGAAGATATATCCTATTATTATCGGTGCTAACCTTTCAGAGCATGAAGAAAGAAGATTACTTAAAAATTTGAGGAAGCACATGGCTGCTATCGAATATACTCTTGACGATTTATAAGGCATAAGCCCCACTCTATGCCAGCACAAGATTAATATGGAACCAGATACTAAACCTATTGTTGATCATCAACGCCGCTTAAATCCTAAAATGAAAGAAGTGGTAAGAACTGAAATACTAATGCTTCTGGAGGTAGGTATAATCTATCCTATTGCTGACAGTAGGTGGATAAGTCATGTTCATTGTGTCCCCAAGAAAGGATGTATTACTGTTGTTCCTAATGATAAGAATGAGCTTACGTAACTAGTTATAGGATGGTAATTGATTTTAGAAAATTAAATAAAGCTACTAAAAAGTATCATTACCCTTGCCTTTTATTGATCAAATGTTAGAAAGACTATCTAAGCATACACACTTTTTCTTTGTTGATGGATGTTCTGGATTTTCTCATATACCTATATCAAAAGAAGACCAGGAGAAAACTACCTTTACTTGTCCTTTTAGAACTTATGCCTATAGACGTATGCCTTTTGGTTTATGCAATGCACCTGCTACATTTCAAAGATGCATGACGGCTATATTCTCTGATTTTTGCGAAAAGATTGTTGAGGTTTTCATGGATGAATTTTCTGTTTAAGGGACTTATTTTGATGATTTCTTGAGAAACCTTGATCAAGTTTTGGAGAGATGTGAAGAAACCAGTCTTATCTTGATCTGGGAGAAGTGCCACTTTATGGTAAATGAAGGTATAGTGCTTGGGCACAAATTTTTTGAATGAGGCATTGAGGTAGACAAGGCTAAAGTTCATCCGATAGAGAAAATGACATTCCCGAGAAATATCAAAGGTATAAGAAATGTCCTTGGTCATGCTGGTTTTTATAGGCGTTTCATTAAAGATTTCTGAAAGGTTTCTAGGTCGTTAACTAATCTTCTTCAAAAAGATGTTCCTTTTGTTTATCATGATGATTGTGTAGAAGCTTTTGAAATACTTAAGAAGGATTTAATTTTTGCACCTATTGTTCAACCACCTGATTTGAACTTACCATTTGAAATTATGTGTGATGCTAGTGATTATGATGTTGGTGCTATTTTAGGGCAGAGAGTAGACAAAAAAATTAAATGTTATTCATTATGCTAGTAAAAATCTAGACTCCGCTCAAAGGAATTATGCTACCACTAAAAAGGAATTTTTAGCACTCGTTTTTGCTTGTGATAAGTTTAGACCTTACATTGTCAAAGTAACTATTCATACCAATCATGCTGCTATTAAATACCTTATGGAAAACAAGGGATGCTAAACCTAGACTTATCAGATGGGTACTTCTACTTGAAGAGTTTGACTTGCATATCATTGATAGAAAAGGAGCTGAAAACCCCATAGCAGATAACTTGTCTAGGATGGAAAATGTTCTTGATGACCCACTTCCTATCGATGATAGTTTTCCTGATAAACAACTTGCTGCTATAAGTACATCATGTAGTGGTCCTTGCTATGCTGATTATGCTAATTATATTGTTGCTAAATACATTCCGCCTAGCTTCACATATCAACAAAATAAAATATATTCTTTTATGACCTATGAAATTACTTTTGGGATGACCCACATCTTTACAAAGAGGGAGTAGACAATATTACTAGATGATGTGTACCTGAGCATGAACAGGAACAAATTCTTTGGAAGTGTCATTTCAAAGCTTATGGAGGACACCATGCCGGTGACAGAACTGCACACAAGGTATTACAATCTGGTTTTTATTGTCCTACTCTTTTCAAAGATGCTCGTAAGTATGTCCATTCATGCAATGAATGCCAGCGAGTCTATAACACTCGTAAGCATCAGGAAATGCCTATGAATTATTCACTTGCTATTGAACCATTTGATCTTTGGGGTTTTAACTTTATGGGACCTTTTCCTTCCTCAAATGGGTATACTCATATCTAGTTGTTGTCGATTATGTTACTAAGTGGGTAGAATCTATTCCAACTAGTAGTGCTGATCATAACACCTCTATTAAAATGCTTCAAGATATTATTTTCTCGAGGTTTGGATTTCCTAGATATCTAATGACTGATGGTGGCTCACATATTATTCATGGTGCTTTCCGTAAACTTCTAGCTAAATATGATGTTAACCATAGGATTGCATCACCTTATCATCCTAGGTCTAGTGGTCAAGTTGAATTGAGTAATCGATAAATAAAATTAATATTGCAAAAGACTCTTAATAGATCTAGGAAGAATTGGTCTAAGAAACTAGATGGTGCACTTTGGGCTTATAGAACTTCTTATAAGAATCCTATGGGTATGTCTCCGTACAAAATGGTCTATGGGAAGGCTTGTCATTTACCTCTTGAGTTAGAACACAAAGCTTATTGGGAAATTAAAGAACTTGACTACAATTTTAAACTTGCCGGTGAGAAGAGGTTATTTCACATTAGCTCACTTGATGAATGGAGAACACAAGCCTATGAAAATGCTAAGTTGTTTAAAGAAAAGGTTAAAAGATGGCATGACAAGAAGATTCAAAAACGAGAATTCAATGTAGGAGACTTAGTACTTTTATACAATTCTCATTTCAGATTTTTTACAGGAAAACTCCTCTCCAAATGGGAAGGCCCATACGTTGTTGAGGAGGTTTATCGCTCGGTGCTATAAAAATCAACAACTTCGAAGGAAAGAACCCGAGAGTGGTGAATGGGAAAATAATTAAGCATTATATTTCATGTGCACCAATTATGAAGAAAGAAATGTCATCCAAGTCATCACACCGAAAGAACACATCAAGCAAGTCTTCCACAACACTCCAGAAACCTGAAAAGGGGTAGGTATGTGGTACAGTAAGTAAACCGACTCCAAAAATTCCATAAAAACATTTTTTGTCATTTTTGGTATTTAAAAAAATGCAAAAATAAAACGGAGTCGGAAGGACTGCAAGGGAGGCACAAGCCAACAAGCCGCCCCCTGGCAGCGCGGCCAGATGGCTTGTGAGTCCCTCGTGCGGCCTTTGGACTCCGATTTCTTCCGGAACAGGTATTCTAACCTAGAAAAAATCATTATATATACTCCCGGATGTTTTGATCACCGCATCGCGAGATTTTTCTATGTTCCTGTTTCGAGCTATTTTTCTGGCAGATTGAAAAATACGTCGTCCCAAGATTCGGATGGAGCGAGCTATGTATCCCATTATGTTTCCAATCCAAAGATCTTTGGGGATATTTACCCCTACCTATGTTCCTCAGAGGAGGAAGAAGGCACCGACTTGGAGGAAATAGAATATGCTGGCCCGGATGCTAGCTTAGATGAAGATGAAGCTCCACTACCTCAACTTGAAGATATGCACGTAGAGTTCAAGAAGTCAAGCCTCCCTAATGGAGGGTACAAACCCAATACCTAGTTTATCCCTTCTCATTTTCTATAGGAAAGCAAGGCAACTCTATGCAAAAGGATATTGAAGCTTGAACAAGAGAACGACCATTTAGGGAAGAAAAGTTCATCTTCAAGAGAAAATTGGAGAAGAAGAATATTATTACAACACCGCTGCCATCACCGAAGAACACTTGAGTACATGAGTATGGGCACCACCCTTGGCTTGTCCCAAGCATGTGGGAGGTGCTCCGATATCGTATCCCCATCACTTTTCATCACCATTATCTACCTTAGTTTGATCTTCAATTTTTGTGATTTAGGAAGTTAAACTTTCAGATTTGCTTTGTTTAGAGTTTTGCTTTTAGTTCTACCTATCCTTGTAATCGATTGCGAGAGTTATATAATAAAGTTTGTTGGGATTTTATGCCTCTTATTTATGGCATCCATCATCTTAGCATGGGAATAAAAAGAATAGAAAAGAATCATATGCCTATCTCTTGAGAAGTAATGACTTCACACAGAAAAGAGGTATAAGCAATAAGAAGTGTGGAAAACTAACAAACATAATGTTAGTAATTGATATGATATATGCCAAAGTATGTAGAGAAGAGGAGATTTACATATAAATATACTATCTTGAACACCTTCTATGATTGTAAGCCTCCATCAAAATATTACATGATGACCAAGTGTTGAAGTGGGACATGGAAGATAACATAATGATCATGTTTGTCTACATTTGCATAGAATTTATATGGTATTGAATCCTTTAACATGTGATGCTTTCTTAGGACCTTTTGTTAGCCAAAGATTCGCACCAAGTAGAGATACTACTTGTGCATCCATAACCATTAAGCCCAGTTTCTTGCCATGAGAGTCCATCATACCTACCTATGGATTTAATAAGATCCTTCAAGTAAGTTGTCATTTTTGCACAAGGCAATAAAATTGCCTCTAATCGTGTAAGATCTTTTATTATAAGAGAAAGTAAGCATTGTACGATCTTGTGATGGTGAAGCAATAAAATTGACGGAGGGAATAATAAAGTTTGCTATCACAAGGGGCAATATGAAGTTAGGTTCCTTTGCATTAATAGATTGAACATTTCAAACAAATAAAAGCTCATGACAACCTCTGCTTCCCTCTACGAAGGGCCTATCTTTTACATGCTTACAAGTTTTATTTTCATGAAAGAGTCAATAGTATTTCCCTTGTTCTTATTCTTCAAACCATTTAGTGGCAAGAATTATGTGTTGAGACAAGATTCAAACAAATATATTCAGATGGATGTATATGATCATGTCCCATTATTGTTAACATTATCCTTGAGGTAAATAAGTTTGGTGGCAAGAACATTAAAGCCCCCATCTTCCTATGTGTCCCACGGAGTCACTTGGTTCCAAAAATATGCAATGTATGTTAGCAATCATAGATGGCTACATCATAGTTGAATATGTGAACTTTCTACAAATATAAATCTCTTACATAGACTCTTCTCTCGATTGCAAAATTTATGATTATCTCAAGAACTAATTGCATTGCTTCTTGGTTCTCAATAAAGATTATGCTCCATATTCCTTCAATTGTGAATAGATTGTTACTTGTTCATGAGAGGTTATATGATTGAAAACTTGCTGCTATGATGATATGCATGATGCTCTCATGTCTGTATTTTGTTTTTATCGACACCTCTCTCTCAAATTATGTGGTCATTATTTTAGAGTTCGTCTTTCGCTTAAGGACAAGCGAGGTCTAAGCTTGGGTGAGTTGATATGTCCATTTTGCATATTGAATTCTTATTACTATTTACCTCATTATTGTTCATTATTCCACATTATCACACAATTCTTATGTCTTTTTTCTCTGGATATGCAAGGTACATCATAAGGAGTGAAATATATGGAAGCTGGAATTCTCGACCACAAAATCGAGAAAAAGGCAAAAAAATCACTAGTCTCGGAATGACCTGAGAATTCATGGAGAATATGAAATATTTAAGAATTTCCGGAGAAAAAATATACTGGAGGGGGGCTGCCAGTAGGGCACAAGCCAACAGACCGCGCCCCCCACGCGATGGAGCGGCGAGATGACTTGTGGGCCCCCTTGTGGTCCTCCAATGCCCCTCTTCTCCTATATGATGTGTTTTACCCTAGAAAAAAATCATAAGCAACCTTTCGGTATGAAGCTTTTCCGTCTCAAGGCGGAATCCTGGGCAGAGGCCCTTTTGCACTCCGACAGTCAGATTTTGCCGGGAAATCCCTCTCCAGGACGGAGGATCGAAGCAATCGTCATCACCAACGCTTCCTCCTTCGTGGGAGGACCAATCTTCATCAACATCTTCACCAGCACCATCTCATCTCCAACCCTAGTTCATCTCATGTATTTAATCTTTGTCCCAAAAAGATTGGTACGTGTGGGTTACTAGTTGTGTTGAATACATCTCGTCGTTGATGCTTGTTGGATTACTTGGTGGAAGAGATTATTTTCAGATCCTTAATTATCATTATTACACCTCTAATCTTGAACATGTTGATGATGTGTGAGTAGTTACTATTGTTCCTGAGGACATGGGAGAAGTCTTGTTATAAGTAATCTTGTGAAGTTGGTATGCGCCCGATATTTTGATGATGTGTATGTTGTTACTTCTATTAGTGGTGTCATCTGAACATCGACTACATGAACTTCACCATGTTATGGGCCTAAGGGAATTCATTGTGCAGTAATATTAGATGATGGGTTGCGAGAGTGACAGAAGCTAAACCCCAGTTTATGTGTTGCTTCATAAGGGGCTGATTTGGATCCACGTGTTTCATGCTATGGTTAGATTTATCTTAATTCTTCTTTCGTAGTTGCGGATGCTTGTGAGAGGGGTTAATCATAAGTAGGTTGTTAGTTCAA
This sequence comes from Hordeum marinum, assembly GCA_022496015.1. Taxonomy (NCBI): domain Eukaryota; kingdom Viridiplantae; phylum Streptophyta; class Magnoliopsida; order Poales; family Poaceae; genus Hordeum; species Hordeum marinum. The sequence continues at coordinate 208,246,017 of CM039672.1, read as the reverse complement.
GTAAGAACAACACCTTAGCACCGGTCCACCCACATATCAAATTATCAAAGTAGCGAACGTGAATCAACTCAACATGATGAACATGACTAGATAGAAATTCTCATGTGTCCTCGGGAGCACTTGCTTAATATAAGAGTACTTTCAGGCATGTCCTTTCCTACAAAAAGGACAGGGCTACCTCGCTGCACCATTGTTACTATTGTTACTTGTTACTTGTTACGAATTATCTTCCTACAGAACTATCTACTACTGTTACTCACAACACTTGCAGAGAATACCTTGCTTAAAACTGCTTATCATTTCCTTCTGCTCCTCATTGGGTTCGACACTCTTACTTATCGAAAGGATTACGATTGATCCCCTATACTTGTGGGCCATCATCCCCCAATGTGCAGGACAACTTCAGATGCATAAACATTGAGAACTTTGTTGGGAGAGAGCTCACTGCATGGAATGGTGAGATGATTATGTCGTTTTATTACATGGCTCACTTCTATCCCGACGGTCGTATCATATGGATGCCTGAGGGAGTCAGATATCAGACTAAAGTTGAGTAATGGGCTACCATCTTAGGATCCCCAAAGGTAGAAAGAAGGAGATCTTGATATCTATGCTGAATCCAAGATGAATCATAATTCCATGGTTGATATGTACACTCCTATCCCAGCTGCATATGTGAAGACACATAAGTATGGCTCTGTCTACTATTTGCAATCATGATCACCCACCACCAACACGATCATGAGATACACATTGATGCCCAAGTCTAGAGATGACAAGATGATCACGGGGTACTCCATCAACATGTTGCACCATGTAGACACCCACACCAGATTCAGAGTGACGGACTTGATTGTGGAGACAATCTAGAGGACAGCTGCTGATGAGAAACTATTATGTGGATATTCACCATACATTCAGATGCTCATCAACTCCAAGCTAGAGAAGAATGCACTTGCACTTCATCGTCCTCACATGCCACTTCAGCCTGACCTAGAGGACAATGTTGTGGTGATGGACCCTTCCCATTACACTTCAGCTACTGCACAGGTAGAGGCAGAACTAGCTGGAGCCACTAGTGCTCAGATTCCAAGATCAAAGAGCGATCAAACGTCCCTTCTCATCAAATCTATCCAAGGTATAGAGAAGGATGTTTCAGAAATCCGTAAGAATCAAAAGAGAATTGTGCGGATCATGGAAACCAAGCTTTACGCTCTGGATAACAAGGTGGATGAGCTTACAAAGATTGTCACTAAGCTGAAGCAGGAGGTTGATGCAGTGCCCAGTCCCCACTCCACTGATGATGATAGTCCTCCTCTCTAGACTAACACCCAGTTTAGGACTCACGCAAGATCGTGTGTTGTGCCAGTTCCCAAGTCAAGACCATCTTCATCAGCACTAGCTACTACTCCGTCTTCTCATTCAGCACCTCCAGTGTCTACACCACCACCGAAGAGGACATCTGCCGAAGCATTTGTGGACACCCTTCTCTCAACTCCTCCAACAACTACCGAAGGATATAGAGCCCATAGCAACACTTAGCTCTATATTATTTGAAATTTTTGGTAACTTGTTGCCAAATGGAGAGAAGTGTATATAAATCATAGAGCTTTGAGAGAGTGTGTTTTGCCTTTTGTTGCTCTCTTTGGTTTCAAAAACATTTTATCGTGTGTTATGGCTTAAACTTCATTGTGTTTGATCATATGCCTTGATGGTTGATCCTACTATGTCATATCTATGTGTTGCTTATATTATGATCATTCACGTATGTTTGATGTTATGTGGATTCTTATTCATTCATATTATTCTCGCACACCACCAAGTTGTATGTGACATGGAAGAGTGACCCATGAACCTAATCGATCGTGCATTTCCATTCAAACGCAAATTTAAAAATAGTGCACAAATTTAGGGGGGCCTCTTGCTTATCACATACCTCTCAAAGCGACGATGCTATTCATTGATTATATCTTATGTCGAAGCTTGGATCTATATGTTGTCATCTATTACCAAAAAGGGGGGAGATTGAAAGCACAACTTCTCCCTAGGTAGTTTTGGTAATTAATAACAACATATATTTCATTGGACTAACGTTTTCACCAAGTGTATCTCAGGAAAAAGTTCAATGATGGAATGGCTAAAGGATTGTGTTGAGAACCCCCCCCCCAAGGAAAATAAAGGAATATTATTGACCATGCTTCAAGCTACAAGACTCTACATTTTATATTTTGTGAGAAATCACTCTTGAGTGCATTGGAAATTCAATACTATTACAAGGGGGTGAGGTAAATATGATGATGTGGTTGCTCAAGTGCTTATAGGTTAGCCACCAACTATTACTCATCAAATCTCCCACAAAATTCTATGTCCAAAATCATTCATCCAAAATCGGTGCCACCAAGTTTCTCATTTCGGCCATACCAATTTTCCCTTGAGACATGACCTAGCCAAATCCTATCAACTCGGTACAACCAATACATGTTTTGGTACGACTAGAATTAGTGACCATTATGGCCTTTGTGGACCCTTTCTAGGTGGAGCCCTTCGTGGATTCTCGCGGCCGCTACCCTCCGTGGGTTGAAGCCTCCACCAACGTGAATGTACGATAGCACCACCTATCGGAACCACGCCAAAAATCTCCGTGTCAACCTTGCGTTTGATCTTCCTATCCCTACCCTTTATTTATATGTTTCTTTCTTTACTTTCCGCTCCTATACTCTTAGAAATTCATGTGTAGGGTGTGTTTGACTTGCTACAATTGTTAAAATTGGGAAAGGCTAGATTTTTATTTTGGTCAAGTAGTCTAATCAACCCCCCCTCTAGACCTACTTCCGATCCTACAGTGTCTATGCTCTACAAGATAAACCCCACAGTTTATATAGGCACCTAGTGTATATAGGGTTACATGAATGTCGATTACCATCTATGCATTACATGCCAAATGGAATCTTCCTCCCTTGGAGCGCATGCCAAGTCTTCGTCAGAATCCAGGATGTGCATGCCTCGCCTCAAAGCCTCTGAAGTCCTTCTCCTTGATGGGCCCCCAACCTGGCCGACTAAGTAGCCCACCTCGGCTGGGACCCCCTAGTCTAGGACTCCCTCACCTATTATCTCTGCCAAGATGATTCTAATTCGTGAGATATTATTTATTGACCAGCCATTAAACTTACGTCAGTGTTACCCTTTACAATGGGCTCTTCATCACCTCATACACTAAGAACATTTTAGTCTTGTTAAGGTACATTAAAATAGTTTTGACCGTTGTCCAATGACCTTTCCTGGACCACCTTGTTACCTTCTACTAACACTTAGAGCATAGGACAAATATGTTATTGTACAAATCATGGCATACATGTTGATCCAATTGCCCGAGCATATGGAACCATAGTCATCTATAGTCGCTTACCAGTGTTCCGCAGGCACCGAATTTTCTTAATATAGTACCATGCAACATTAGCAATGACCCCTTCTTGGCATTCTCCATACTATGACGTGATTTGATATATATCTACAAATCTTCATGCCATATATACCTATTTGCCCAAGTATTTCATTAAAAACTATTACTCAATGACTCTTTTATCATGTTCAAAATTACGTCATTCCCAATCAACAATATGTCATCCACATAAAGTAGTTGAAATGTTATTGCACTTCCACTTAGTTTCTTGTAAATAGAAGCATCTTAATCATTCTGCATGAAGCCAAACTGTTTGACAACTTCATCAAAATGAAGATTCCAACTCCTTGACGCCTGATTCAATCCAGAAATGGACCAATGAAGTTTGCATACATTTCCAACATCCTTAGGATCGACAAAACTCTTGGGATGTATTATATATGCATCCTCAATTAAATTTTCATTTAGAAAAATGATTTTTACATCCATATGTCATCTCAAATAACTGAAAATGCAACAATTGCTAGCAAATCCATGAACACTTAAGAATCGCTACTCGTAACAATGTCTCATCATAGTCAACTCCTTCAATTTATCGGAAACCTTTTGGGACAACTCAAGCTTTATGGATGGTCAAATTTCCAACCGCATCTATTTTTATTTTATAGATCCATTTACATTCAATTTGTTTGATACCCTCTGGAGGGTCTACCAAGTTCCAAGCTTGATTTTTGTAGATGGATTCCATCTCGGATTTCATATCCTCAAGCCAATTCCTAAAGCTAGGACCCACCACTTCCTCTTTGTAGTTTACAGGTTCTTCATCTTCTAAGATGAATATTTGATTATCATACCACTGTGATGGTTAACGAACTCTTCCTGTACTATGTGGTTCAGCTACATTCTTGTACAAAGTTTATGCATCACATGCAAGAGCTTCTGGTTAAGTCATAGGGATGGTCTCCAAAACTTCTCCTAGTGCCCGAGCCCTTTTACCTAACACCGAAGATTTAATAATCTCATCAATTTGTGTCGTCCTCCCACTCACCACCTTCACAAGGAACTCTTTCTCGAGAAATACTTTGGTGTTTTGCGAGAAACACTTTGCCTTCAATGTGGTGGTAGAATGAATGCCCAACTGTCTTTTTGGGATAACCAACAAAGTAAAGTTTGTGTTATTTGGGATTGAGTTTTTTTGCTTTTAAGCATTTTACATACACATCACATACCCAAATTTTAAAAGAAGAGTTGGGCTTATTCCCATTCCGTATCGCATATGTCGTTGTTTCAATAGACTTTGAGGATGCTCTATTCAATGTAAAAGACACGGTTTAAAAAGCTTAACCTCAAAGAAGATGATGGCACTTCAGTTAAAGATATCAAAGATCTCACCATGTCCTACAAGGTTCGATTACATCTTGCGGGCACTACATTCCTCTATGGTGTCCGGATGACCTAAGTTATGAAACAATTCCGTGACTCTTAAGATGCTTGCTAAACTCGTAACTCACATATTATCCTCCATGATCCGATCATATAAAATTGATTTTCTTGTTACGATGGTTTTCTACTTTATTACGATCATTGATAAAACATCTATTTGTAATTTCTAACAAGTCACTTGCCCATTCATTATGGCCGGTGAACGGCGTCCAACAAGACTCACAATTGTCAAATGAATTAAAATCAAAGGACTCCAACATTACATCGCTATGGAGTTTCTTCATGCGTTTCTTTTCAATATGACCAAGATGGCAGTGCAACAAAAAATGTGGTTGTTGTTTTATCGGTCTTATGAAGACATTTATCATCAGTGTTAAAGACGTAAATACTATATTAAAAATCCATAATAATAGAATATTAACAATAGGTGCACAGTCATAAAACATATCATTCAAATATATGGAACAACTATTGTGCTCTAGCTTAAATGAATATCCACTTTACAATAATGAAGACCCTGATATAATGTTCTTGAATAAGGGCGGACTATAATACTCCCTCCAATCCACAGTAAGGGTTGTGGTTTTAGTTCAAATTTGAACTAAAACAGGGAGTAACAACTACTAAGTTTTAAAAGGAATTCCAAAGGTTGATGTATAGGTAAAACGCCGACGGCTTGAACAGAAACTTGAACTCCGTTCTCGACGACGCACATCTACACCTCATTCTTTGCGAGCCTCTGTTGTCTCTGCATCGAGTTGCAATATAAGCAACTGGTCTAGTATTAAATACCTAAGAATTACAGTGAGGACCGGCAATAAAAACATATATAATTACGCTGGGGAGTATGGGTCGGCGTTGAACGGTTGAAGATACTGTTGCCTGCGTTGTGTTTGGTTTACAGGGCAGTCTTCCATCTATTTTAGCAAGGAACCAGCACGTTTTCTCCTTATTAGACTGATATAAGACAGTTGTTTTGATTCCCTAATTGGTAACATAACCCCGTTGTACATATTTTTTATTAGTTGAGTACTCATCAATGAGCTGCTGTCAATCTGCTGGTACGGTAGTTGCACCGATTGATACATGTGTATATAAAGCATTGCATTAGGTCAGACAGTTTCTCTAGTACTAGTGTTTGTATCTCTGTCACGGTATATATATTTATACAAAGGTCAGCGTGATAGATTCTGGCTGGAGTGCACCATGGCAATTTTACTGTATTTTATCGGCAAGGACGCGTTTGCTTGCATTTAGTCTTGCTGCCTCTTTGTTACCCATGCTGTTTCAACGTCAACCAAAATAAACAGCTAGTCTGAGGCGGTGAGAAGGGATTGTTTACTGTGCAAAGTCGTATGAGTGCATCCATTTAGTTTTGCATTTTATTCTCCAAAAAATACAAAAAAATATTTTTACCTAAAAATTTAGCTCATGCAAGTCATTTCTTTCTTAAAAGAAGGCAAAAGATCCTAGCGCAAAAGTCTCAGGGAGGGCTTGGATTCCGTGATTTCCGAGTGTTCAACCAGGCACTCCTTGCTAAGCAGGCGTGGCGCCTACTAACAAAACCACATAGCTTGTGTGCGCAGGTTCTGAAGGCAAGATACTACCCTGAAGGCCGTCTTGAGGACACCGTCTTCTTCAGCAATGCTTCACCCACATGACAGGCCATACAACATGTCCTTGAGCTCCTCAAGAGAGGCCTCATCTGGCGTATTGGGGACGGCCGCAACATCCGGATATGGAGGGATAGATGGATCCCCCGGGAGCCCTCGCGACAGCTGATTACCCAACAGGGTACATGCCGCCTTCGTCGCGTGGCTGAGCTCCTGCATGATGATGGGTCTTGGCGCCTAGACCTGCTTCGCCGCTACTTCCACCCGGCTGATGTGGAGGTGATCTCCAACATTCACACTTCGACACGCGTAACTGACGACATCATCGCCTGGGCACCGGACAAGAACGGTATCTTCACCGTTCGTTTCGCTTATCGGTTCGCCATGGACGAGCGCGAGCATCCACTCGCCACCGCCACGAGCAGGTCACCGGATGGTCGTCGCGCCATCTGGAAGACCATATGGGGGTGCCCTGCTCCCCCTAAGGTACGCGTGTTTGCTTGGAGGATTGTTACGAACTCGCTTGCTACCTGGGCCAACAAGTGCTCTCGCCATCTTGAGGTTTCTGACCAATGCCCTTTGTGTGGACTGGACCGGGAGAACGTGTTCCACGTTTTCTGCAGGTGCCCCCTAGCGATGGAACTGTGGCTCGCCATGGCCATGGACTGGAGCATGCCGAAGGTGGAGGATATCGTGAACACTGGACCGGAATGGCTTCTAAAGCTGCTGGACCCACTTGACGAGGCGATGAGGATGATCGTATTGATGACCATGTGGAGGACGTGGCACGTCCAGAATGAGATCACCCATGACAAGAAACCACCCCCCGTAGAAGCTTCACGACGTTTCCTGCATGAGTATATCACCTTATGACTCTATATCCAGCAGCACCCAAACACCGATATGGTCAAGGGGAAGATGACGGTCCTCAAGCCACAGGAAGTCACTATCCCCCCAAAGGTGGCTAAGGAGGGGAGGCCATGGATCACACCCATGTCGGGCCGTACTAAGCTGAACACTGACGACAGCTTTGCAGCGTCGACTGGAGAAGCTGGAGGTGGAATGATTCTGCGCGATGACCGGGGAGACATCATCTATACCGCACGTAGAGAGCTACGCGCATGTAATTCTTCACTTCGTGTGGAACTGGCGGCATGCAAGGAGGGCCTGGAGTTGGCCTTGCACAGGATCGGGCTGCCAATTACAGTTGAGCTCGATTCTGCCGAGGCTGTGGCGTTGATTAATGCAAATGGTGAGGTTCGATCGCTACATCGGGCCATCATTAGAGAGATCAGAGAGATAGCAACTACTAATGGAAGGGAGGTCTCATTCACAACTAGTACTAGTTCACAAAATAAATGTAGCCATGAACTTGCCGCCTATGGGCAGAGGATCCCCCGGACCGCTGTTTGGTTCCACTCGGGGATTGAGTCCGTTGTACGTTTGGCGGCGGCCGAGAGGCCACCTTGAGTAATGAGAAATCCCTTTTCCACCCGCAAAAAAAGAAGGCAAAAGCTTTACCTCGTCTCAGAAGGAATACCCTACTGTCGCGGCATTAGAAAACTCAGCTGCTTTGCCCTTGCCAATCCCTCAAGTTTGGCCTAGTTTTAACTAGATGATACCCCGTGCGTTGCTGCAAGAATCGGTATATTTTAATAAGATTTGATTGTGTGGAATATAAATTTTTATATTGATAATACCTGAATTAAAATTAAAAATACATATGACTTGTTATGTTTGATTATGTTTAGTTGTCTTTTTCTAATATAAGTAGAATAACAGAATAAGAAATATTTTCTCATGTATGGTTGCATGTGGTGGTAGGTGTTTTGCCATTCATGCTTGCCTATTGAGGTGACTCTTATGTCATTCGTAATTGTATGTGATATGACATGCTTTCATGTTAAGTTAAATAAGTTAGTGATGATCACTCTCTTAGATATGTATAGGATTCTATATGTGATTACACTGGCATGGACGCCACATTCCTAAACACTCTCGCACTAAATGCATTCGAAATCTCTGAAGAAACCAAAATGACAAGAGATGCAAGGCCCTTCCTCGTAGTGGCATTGACACCAATCATGTGGTGCACCAATCCTTGACGATGTTCAAATTTGCCCACTCAGCGATGTCGGCGTTGGCCAACCCCATCCATGTCTTGATCATTGTTCAAATGTGATGATATGCGACACCATCTTTGGCGCACTTGTGCATAGTTGGCACAGGACACAGTTTGTCCATCCTCTCCATTGAAGCATTTGTTTGATCCTTACACGGTCATGAATGATGAGTCAAAGTGAAGAATTTGTTCTTCGGTGGTTCCCAATCTTTTTACACAGCCGGCTTCATTTGTGATACAATCAAGTCATCGAATTGAGCTTTCTATGTTGAAATGTTGTGTATTCAATGGAAGGTGAAAGCTTACAAACAATCTCCTTGTACACCTCCTTGTCCAAGAAGGCCTCTTTTAAGCGTAGCCAAAGCTCATAATATCAAGGATATGTTGGACTGTAAGTCCCAAGCTCAAGTTGATGTTGGCGATCCACCGATAATGACCCAACGCCCTATGGATGGTGACATTCTTGTGCTTGGAAATTGCAAAAAAGGAGGGGCTATGTCTTTCGATCTGCGGCACCCAAACCAAGAGAGTTTCATAGGGTATCCTTTATTTGTTTTCAATGGGTGATGGTAGTGCCTGATAGAATTGTAGCATGTCCTCCTTGTGACACGGGTGCCCCAAATCAACCCAACCTCTGTCCGGGTCTAACCAAGCTAACCAAGGCCATCTGAGCCGCAAGACAAGCGGAAGTTTTTCCATGTGAAGGATGCCAAGGACGCCCATGTCCTTGGTCGTATAAACCTCCCCCCATTTCATTTTAAAATTCCTCTAGAAACAAACATTGTTTGCTCCTTCCCATAGGAAAGCTCACTTAAATTTAGCAATGGAATTCATCGTTCCTTTGGGAACCACAAGTAGAATGATATGATGGATGGATTGCATGATGATGACTAACTTTTCCTGGTCGATCATGATCTTTTTGACAATCTTATCAAGTAGGTGTTGGAAATATGCAACCCGTAGATGATGTACGGACAAATGGAGGTCGACATACCTCTAGGGCAACTGAGCTGGGACAGCTGGTGATGGTGTCCTGGACTAGGGGGTTGTTGGAAATATGCCCTAAAGGCAATAAATAAAGTGTTTATTATTATATTTCCTTGTTCATGATAATCGTTTATTGCCCATGCTATAATTGTGTTGATTGGAAACTAAATACATGTGTGGGCATATAGACAAACATTGTGTCCCTAGTGTGCCTCTAGCAGCTAGCTCGTTGATCAAAGATGGTTAAGGTTTCCTGGCCATGGACATGAGATGTCATTTGATAGCGGGATCACATCATTAGGAGAATGATGTGATGGACAAGACCCAAACTATGAACGTAGCATATGATCGTGTCAGTTTATTGCTACTGTTTTCTGCATGTCAAGTATATGTTCCTATGACCATGAGATCATGCAACTCACTAACACCGAAGGAGTGCCTTGTGTGTATCAAACGTCGCAATGTAACTGGGTGACTATAAATGTGCTCTACAAGTATCTCCGAGGGTGTGTGTTGAGTTGGCATGGATCAATACTGGGATTTGTTACTCCGTGTGACGGAGAGGTATCTCGGGGGCCACTCGGTAATACAACATCACAAAAAGCCTTGCAAGCAATGTGACTAAGTGTTAGTCATGGGATCTTGTATTACAGAACGAGTAAAGAGACTTGCCAGTAACGAGATTAAACTAGGTATAAACATACCAACGACCGAATCTCGGGCAAGTAACATACCGAAGAACAAAGGGAACAAGATACGAGATTGTCTGAATCCTTAACATAGAGGTTCGACCGATAAAGATCTTTGTAGAACAAGTAGGAACCAATATGGGCATCTAGGTCCCGCTATTGGATATTGACCGTAGAGGTGTCTCGGTCATGTCTACATGGTTCTCGAACCCGCAGGGTCTGCACATTTAAGGTTTGGTGACGTTTCGGTAGTGTAGAGTTATGTATGGTGGTGACAGAAGGTTGTTTGGAGTCCTGGATGAGATCCCGGATGTCATGAGGAGCTCCGGAATGGTCCGGAGGTAAAGATTCATATATAGGAAGTCCCAGTTTGGTCGCCGAAAAAGTTTCGGGCTCATCGGTAGTGTACCGGGAGTGCCGGTAGTGTACCGGGGGACCTCCGGGAGGGGTATTTCGACCCCAAGAGGTCCATGGGCTGTGGGAGAATAATAACCAGCCCTTAGTGGGCTGGGGAAACAGCCACAAAGTCCCATGGCACAGGGGGAGGAAGTCCTAAAGAGAAAAGGGAAAAATCAGCCAATAGGAAGCAATCCTACTCCAACTAGGATTGGAGTAGGAGTAGGATTGCTCCCACCTTGGCCGGCCAACTCCCCTAAGGGGACTTGTGCGCCAGCCCCTCTCCCCCTCCTCTCCTCCTATATATATTGGTGGATAGCTAGGGTTTTTCACACAACTTACGCCCACGTGCTATCCGTTTCACCGGTGCTCCTCTAGATCGGATTTCTGCAGCGCTTAGGCGAAGCCCTGCTGGAATTGCTCCACCACCACCGTCACCAGAGCGCCGTCACGCTGCCAGTGAACTCTCTCTCCTCTCCACCCCCTCTTGCTGGATCAAGACGGTGGAGATCGTCATCAAGCTACACGTGTGCTGAACACGGAGGTGCCGTCCGTTCGGTACTAGATCGGAAGAATCGTGATCAAGGCCACGAGACGTTCGTGATTGGATCGCGGGATGGATCGTGACGAGATCGCGGGATGGTTCGTTATTGGATCGCGGGACGGTTCATGATTAGTTCGCGGGACGGTTCGTGATTGGATCGCGGGACGCTCGGCGATTTGAATCGCGAAGAAGTTCGACTACACCAACCGCGTTTCTCAACACTTCCGCTTAGCGATCTAAAAGGGTACGTAGATCCACTCTCCCTATCGTAGATGCTCATCACCATGGATAGGTTTGCGTGTGCGTAGGAATTTTTTTGTTTCCCACGCGACATTCCCCAACAGTGGCATCATGAGCTAGGTTGATGGTTCGATGAGATCTCGAGTAGAACACAAAATGTTTGTGGGTGTTGATGCTTAGGTTGCTTCCTCCCTTGGTCAGATTTTGGTTCAGCGGGATTGTAAGATGAAGCGGCCCGGACCAACATTACTCGTACGCTTACGAGAGACCGGTTCCCTCGATGCAACTTGTTGCTTAGATGGCTTGCGGGTGACAGTTTCTCTTACTTTAGTTGGATCGGATCCGACAAAGGCGGTCCTTGATAAGGTTGAAAAGCAATCTATGTATCACCGTTGTGGTTTATGCGTAGGTGAGAATCGTTCTTGCTAGATACCCGTAGCAGCCACGTAAAACTTGCAACAACAATTAGAGGACGTCTAACTTGTTTTTGCAGGGTATGTTGTGATTTGATATGGCCAATTACATGATGAGATATATGTGATGTATGAGATGATCATGTGATGTATAGAATTTCACGACTTGCATGTCGATGAGTACGGCAACCGGCAGGAGCCATAGGGTTGTCTTTAATTATTGTATGACCTGCATGTCAATTATTAAGCGCTATGTAATGCTTTACTTTATCGCTAAACTGTAGCAATAGTAGTAGAAGCATGGTGGGCGCGACAACCCTGATGGCGAGACGTTGATGGAGATCAAGATGATGGAGATCATGGTGTCGTGCCGGTGACGATGGAGATCATGCCGGTGCTTTCAAGATGGAGATCAAAAGCACAAGTTCATGGCCATATCATGTCACTTATGATTTGCATGTGATGTTAATCCTTTTATGCACCTTGTTTTGCTTAGGACGATGGTAGAATTATAAGGTGATCCCTCACTTAAATTTCAAGAAGAATTGTGTTCTCCCCGAGTGTGCACCATTGCGAAAGTTCGTCGTGTCGAGACACCACGTGATGATCGGGTGTGATAGACTCTACGTTCACATACAACGGGTGCAAGCCAGTGTTGCACGTTCTGGAGATTACTCAATAGTTCAGTGTGCAATATTGTATGGCTTAGAACCGGGACTTCAAATACATTTTGAATGTCATGGAGCATATGAGATGTTCCGGGAGTTGAAGTTTATCTTTCAGAAGAATGCCCGGATCGAGAGGTATGAGACCTCCGATAAGTTCTATGCTTGCAAAATGGAGGAGAACGGTTTTATCAGTGAACATATACTCAGAATGTCTGGGTATTCGACTCGTCTAGTAGAGTTGAGAATTGCCCTTCCACCAGAGGCTATCACTATAGATGAGTTATGTGTGTTGGTGACCGAAGGTTGTTTGGAGTCCCGAATGAGATCCTGGACATCACGAGGAGTTCCGTAATGGTCTAGAGGAAAAGATTCATATATGGGAAGTTGGTGTTTGAGTTTCGGAAAAGTTCCGTGACCTGCAAGTGGTGTGACGGAGTGTTGGAAGTGTTCCTAGGGGTCCACCGGGTGGGCCCATCTACTCCAAAGGGCCACATGGGCTGCGAGAGGGTGCGATCCAGCCCCTGGTGGGCTGTCCGCACCTCCCACCTCAAGGCCCATGAGGCTAGAGGCTTGGGCTGGGCCAAATGGGTGGGCTAGCCACCAAACTTGGTGGCCAAACCACCCTGGCCGCCGCACCAAACCCTAGGGGAAACCCTAGGGCAGCCAACCTCCTCCTCTTCCCCTATATATATGTGAGAGGGAGGATGGCAACCATACTCTAAGTCACGGCGCGGCCCTTCCTCCCTCTTCGATAGCCTCTCCTCTAGTAGATTGGTTCGGCACTGCTTAGCGAAGCTCTGTCGGATCAGCTCCACCACCACGCCGTCATGCTGCCGGCGAACCCATCTACCTCTCCGCTCCCGCTTGCTGGATCAAGAAGGCAGAGATCTTCATCGAGCTGCACGTGTGCTGAACACGGAGGTGTCGTCCGTTTGGTACTTGATCGGAAGTTCGTGGGATGGCTTGCGATTTGGATCGCGGAGACGTACCACTACATCAACCATGTTCTTTAACGCTTCCTCTTAGCGATCTACAAGGGTACGTAGATCCAATCTCTCCTCTCATAGATGCTCATCTCCTAGATTGATCTTGGTGAAGCATAGGAGTTTTTTTGTTTCCCATGCAACGTTCCCTAATAGTGGTATCAGAGCCAAGTCTATGCGTAGATGAGATCTTGAGTAGAACACAAAGAGTTTGTGGGTGTTGATATTCAGATTGCTTCCTTCCTTAGTCTTTTCTTGATTCAGCGGTATTGTGGGATGAAGTGGCTCGAACCGACTTTACTCGTACGCTTACGAGAGACCGTGTTCCATCGACTAACATGTGACTTCGTCGCATAATTAGAGGACGTCCAACTTGTTTTTGCAGGGTATGTTGTGATGTGATATGGCCAATTACATGATGTGATATATGTGATGTATGAGATGACCATGTTTTTGTATAGAATATCACGACTTGCATGTCGATGAGTACGACAACCGGCAGGAGCCATAGGGCTGTCTTTGATTATTGTAGGAGCTGCGTGTCAATCTTTAATCGCTATGTAATGCTTTACTTCATCTCTAAGAGGTAGCAATAGTAGTATGACATGGTGGGCGCGACAACCCCGATGACGACACAATGATGGAGGTCATAATGATGGAGATCATGATGTCATGCCGGTGACGATGTAGATCATGTCGGTGCTTTGGAGATGGAGATCAAAAGCACAAGTTCATGGCCATATCATGTCACTTATGATTTTCATGTGATGTTAATATTTTTATGCATCTTGCTTTGCTTAGGACAATGATAGCATTATAAGGTGATCCTCACTTAAATTTCAAGGTAAAATTGTGTTCTCCCCGAGTGTGCACCGTTGCGAAAGTTTGTCGTGTCGAGATACCACGTGATGATCGCGTGTGATAAAATCTACGTTCACATACAACGGGTGCAAGCTAGTGTTGCACGTGCAGAACACTCGGGTTAAACTTGACGAACCTAGCATGTACATACATGGCCTCGGAACACAAGAGACCGAAAGGTCGAACATGAGTCATATAGTAGATATGATCAACATGATGATGTTCACCATTGAAACCACCTCAACTCACATGATGATCAAACTTGAGTTCGTGAATCTGGATCATGTATCACTCAGATGACCTGAGGGATGTCAATTTGAGTGGGAGCTTTAGTAATTTTATTAACTAGACTCATTATCTTGAACAATAGTCTTAGTAACCTTCGCTTATTTATGTTGTAGATCAATGGCTCACATAGTAGCACCCTTGAATTTTAATGCGTTCCTAGAGAAATCTAAGTTGAAAGATGATGAAAGTAACTTTGTTGACTGGGCCCGTAATCTGAGGATTTTCCTCACGGCTTCACAAAAGGCTTATGTCCTTGATGCACCGCTTGGTGACCCACCCTCTCCAGTGTCATCCGAAGACGTTAAGAACGCTTGGGAGGCACATTCTGTAGATTACTCAATAGTTCAATGTGCAATGTTGTATGGCTTAGAACCGGGACTTGAAAGACGTTTTGAACATCATGGAGCATATGGGATGTTCCAAGAGTTGGAGTTTATCTTAAAGAAGAATGCCCGGATCGAGAGGTATGAGACGTCCGATAAGTTCTATGCTTGCAAGATGGAGGAGAACGGGTCTATCAGTGAACATATAATTAGAATGTCTGGGTATTCGACCCGTCTGGCGGAGTTAGGGATGCCCCTTCCACCGGAGGCGATCACTGACAGAGTTCTTCAATCATTGCCACCTAGCTACAAGAGCTTCATGTTGAACTATAACATGCACAGGATGAACAAGTCAGTCGCCGAGCTGTTTGCGATGCTGAAAGTCGCTGAGTCTGAAATCCAGAAAGAACATCAAGTGTTGATGGTTAATAAAACCACTAGTTTCAAGAAGCATGGCAAGGGCAAGAAGGGTAACTCCAAGAAGGGTGGCAAACCAGTTGCTTCTCCCGTGAAGAAACCCAAAGCTGGACCCAAGCCAAAAACTGAGTGCTTTCATTGCAAGGGAACTAGTCACTGGAAGCGGAACTACCCCAAGTACCTGCCGACAAGAAGGCGGTCAACACAAATAAGGTATATATGATATACATGTTATTGATGTGTACCTTACTAGCTCTCATTGTAGTGCCTGGGTATTTGATACCGGTTCGGTTGCTCACATTTGCAACTCAAAGCAGGACCTATGGAATAGATGGAGGCTGGCTAAGGATGAAGTGATGATGCGCATGGGAAATGGTTCCAAGGTTGATGTGATCGCCTTGGCACGCTCGCTCTTCGACTACCATCGGGATTAGTGATGAACCTGAATAATTGTTATTTAGTCCCTGCGTTAAGCATGAACATTATATCTGGATCTTGTTTATTGCGAGATAGTTACTCATTTAAATCAGAGAATAAAGGTTGTTCTATTTATATGAGTAATATCTTTTATGGTCATGCACCCAATATGAGGGGTTTATTCTTATTGAATCTCGATAGTGATGATACGCATGTTCATAGCATTGATGCCAAAAGATATAGAGTTGATAATAATAGTACCACTTTCTTGTGGCACTGCCGTTTGGGTCATATTGGTGTAAAACGCACGACAAAGCTCCATGCTGATGGACTTTTGGAGTCACTTGATTTTGAATCACTTGACACATGTGAACCATGCCTCATGGGCAAGATGACTAAAACACAGTTCTCTAGAACAATGGAACGGGCGAGTGATTTGTTGGAAATCATACATACTGATGTGTGTGGTCCGATGAACATTGAGGCGCGTGGTTGATATCGTTATTTTCTGGCCTTCACTGATGACTTAAGTAGATATGGGTATATTTACTTAATGAAACATAAGTCTCAAACGTTTGAAAAGTTCAAGCAATTTCAGAGTGAAGTTGAGAATCATCGTAACAAGAAGATTAAATTCCTGCGATCTGATCGAGGAGGAGAATATCTGAGTTATGAGTTTGGCAGTCACTTAAGACAGTGTGGAATCGTTTCACAATTGACACCACCTGGAACACCACAGCATAATGGTGTGTCTGAACGTCGTAATAGAACCTTATTAGATATGGTGCGTTCTATGATGTCTCTTGCCGATTTGCCACTATCGTTTTGGGGTTATGCATTAGAGACAGCTGCATTCACTTTAAATAGGGCACCATCAAAATCCGTTGAGATGACGCCATATGAACTGTGGTTTGGCAAGAATACAAAGTTGTTGTTTCTTAAAGTTTGGGGATGTGATGCTTATGTCAAAAAGCTTGAGCCTGAAAAGCTGGAACCCAAAGCGGAGAAATGCATCTTCATAGGATACCCAAAAGAGACAGTTGGGTATACCTTCTATCTCAGATCCAAAGGCAAAGTGTTTGTCGCTAAGAACGGAACATTTCTTGAGAAAGAGTTTCTCTCGAAAGAATTGAGTGGGAGGAAGGTAGAATTTGATGAGGTTATTGAACCTTCACTTCAACCTGAGAGTAGCGCAGCACAGAAAGATGTTTCTATGGAGCCAACGACGGTTGAAGAGGAAGTTAATGATGATGATCATCAAACTTCCGATCAAGTTGCTATTGAACCTCGTAGGTCGACAAGGGCGCGTATTACTCCTGTGTGGTACGGCAACCCTGTCTTGCAGGTCATGTTGTTGGACAATAATGAACCTACGAGCTATGGAGGAGCGATGATGGGCCTGGATTCCGAGAAATGGCTAGAGGCCATGAAATCCGAGATGGGATCCATGTATGAAAACAAAGTATGGACTTTGGAAGTATTACCTGAAGGGAAAAAGGCCATTCAGAATAAATGGATCTTTAAGAAGAAGACGGACGCGGACGGTAATGTCACCGTCTATAAAGCTCGACTTGTGGCAAAGGGTTTTTCACAAGTTCAAGGTGTTGACTACGATGAGACCTTTTCACCCGTAGCGATGCTTAGGTCCGTCGGAATCAGTTTACCAATAGCTGCATATTTTGACTATGAAATTTGGCAGATGGATGTCAAAACAGCGTTCCTTAATGGTTTCCTTGAGGAAGAGTTGTATATGATGCAACCGGAAGGTTTTGTCGATCCAGAGAATGCTGACAAAGTTTGCAAACTCCAGCGATCCATTTATGGACTGGTGCAAGCATCTCGGAGTTGGAATAAGCATTTTGATGAGGTAATCAAAGTGTTTGGGTTTATACAAGTTTACGGAGAAGCTTGTATTTACAAGAAAGTGAGTGGGAGATCTGTAGCATTTCTAATATTATATGTGGATGACATATTGCTGATTGGAAACAATATAGAAATGCTCGAAAGCATGAAGGAATATTTGAACAAGAGTTTTTAATGAAGGACCCATGAGGAGCTGCTTTCATATTAGGCATTAAGGTCTATAGAGATAGATCAAGACGCTTGATAGCACTTTCACAAAGCACATACCTTGATAAAGTTTTGAAGAAGTTCAAAATGGATCAGTCCAAGAAGGGGTTCTTGCCTGTGTTACGAGGTGTGAAGTTGAGTAAGACTCAATGCCCAGTGACTGCAGAAGATAGAGAGAAGATCAGTGTCATCCCCTATGCTTCAGTCATAGGCTCTATCATGTATGCGATGCTGTGCACAAGACCCGATGTCAGCCTTGCCATAAGTATGGCTGAAAGGTTTCAAAGTGATCCTGGAATGGAGCATTGGACTCTAAGTATTTATTCTCAATGGGGGAGCGGTAAGCTGGTGCAGTTCCAAGCAAAGCATGATAGTCAATTCTACATGCGAAGCGGAGTACATTGCAGCCTCGGAGGCAACAAAGGAAGGTGTCTGGATGAAGCAGTTCATGACAGATCTTGGAATAGTGCCCAGTGCACTTAATCCAATGACTCTGTTCTGTGACAACACTGGTGTCATTGCTCTGGCCAAGGAACCAAGGTTTCACAAGAGGACCAGACACATAAAGTGACGTTTCAATTCCATCGGCGATTACGTCGAGGAGAAGGACATAAATATTTGCAAAGTGCACACGGATCTGAATGTTGCAGACCCATTGACTAAACCTCTTCCAAGGGCTAAACATGATCAACACCCGAACTGCATGGGTGTTCGATTCATTACAATGTAAATCACAAAGTAATGTGAACTAGATTATCTATTCTTGTGCAAGTGGGAGACTGTTGGAAATATGCCCTAGAGGCAATAAATAAAGTGTTTATTATTATATTTCCTTGTTCATGATAATCGTTTATTGTCCATGCTATAATTGTGTTGACTGGAAACTAAATACATGTGTGGGCATATAGACAAACATTCTGTCCCTAGTGTGTCTCTAGCAGCTAGCTCGTTGATCAAAGATGGTTAAGGTTTCCCGACCATGGACATGAGATGTCATTTGATATCGGGATCACATCATTAGGAGAATGATGTGATGGACAAGACCCAAACTATGAACGTAGCATATGATCATGTTAGTTTATTGCTACTGTTTTCTGCATGTCAAGTATATGTTCCTATGACCATGAGATCATCCAACTCACTAACATCGGAGGAGTGCCTTGTGTATATCAAATGTCGCAACGTAACTGGATGACTATAAAGGTGCTCTATAGGTATCTCCGAGGGTGTCAGTTGAGTTGGCATGGATCAATACAGGGATTTGTTACTCCGTGTGACGGAGAGGTATCTTGGGGCTCACTCGGTAATACAACATCACAAAAAGCCTTGCAAGCAATGTGACTAATTGTTAGTCATGGGATCTTGTATTACGGAACGAGTAAAGAGACTTGCCAGTAACGAGATTGAACTAGGTATAAAGATACCGATGATCGAATCTCGGGCAAGTAACATACTGAAGAATAAAGAGAACAAGATACGGGATTGTCTGAATCCTTGACATAGAGGTTCGACCAATAAAGATCTTCGTAGAACATGTAGGGACCAATATGGGCATCCAAGTACCGCTATTGGTTATTGACCGTAGAGGTGTCTCGGTCATGTCTACATGGTTCTCGAACCCGCAGGGTGTGCACACTTAAGGTTCGGTGATGTTTTGGTATAGATGAGTTATGTGTGTTGGTGACCGAAGGTTGTTCGGAGTCCCGGATGAGATCCTGGACATCATGAGGAGTTCTGGAATGGTCCGGAGGTGAAGATTCATATATGGTAAGTTGGTTTTTGAGTTCCGGGAATGTTCCGTGACCTACAAGTGGTGTGATGGAGTGCCGGAAGTGTTCCTGGGGGTCCACCGGGTGGGCCCATCTACTCCAAAGGGCCACATGGGCTGTGAGAGGGGCTGAGCCAGCCCCTGGTTGGCTGGCTGCACCTCCCACCTCAAGGCCCATGTGTCTAGAGGCTTGGGCTGGGCTAAAAGGGTGGGCTAGCCACCAAACTTGGTGGCCAAGCCACCCTGGCCGTCGCCCCACCTCCTTAGCCGCCGCACCAAACCCTAGGGGAAACCCTAAGGCGGCCAACCTCCTCCTCTTTCCCTATATATATGTGAGAAGGAGGAAGGCAACCGCACCCTAAGTCACGACACAAGCCTTCCTCCCTCTCCGATAGCCTCTCCTCTAGTAGATTGGTTCAACACCGCTTAGCGAAGCTCTACCGGATCAGCTCCACCACCGCCGCCGCCACGCCGTCGTCGGCGAACCCATCTACCTCTCTGCTCCCTCTTGCTGGATCAAGAAGGCGAAGATCTTCATTGAGCTGCACGTGTGCTGAACGCAGAGGTGCCGTACATTCGGTTCTTGATCGGGAGTTCGTGGGACGGCTTGCGATTTGGATCGCGGAGACGTACCACTACATCAACCGCGTTCTTTAACACTTCCGCTTAGCGATCTACAAGGGTACGTAGATCCAGTCTCTCCTCTCATAGATGCTCATCTCCTAGATTGATCTTGGTGAACCGCAGGAATTTTTTTGTTTCCCATGCAACGTTCCCCAACAGGGGTCCCAGCCAAACTGGTCTAGTCCATGGGCGGGGTTGGTGGCCCAACAGGGAGGAAGGACTTTAGAGGCCCTCAACCTATGGCGTTAGCATATCAGACTTCACCAAAGACTTGATGCGTACTCCAAGTGATTAGATTCAGCACGTAATCCCTAGATGGTAACCGACCTTTATGTAACCATCCGACCTTTATGTAACCCTAGATACCCCCCGGTACCTATTGAGGGAGTCCTGGATTCAAGGGTCCTTAGGCAGCCGACCTGTTTCCTATGAGCTGGACTATATGGGCCGCGAAGTGACCGTTGGGTGATCGAAGTCCTCGTTGCTAGGGTGGAGGCTTCGAGAAGGCGTGGCGTGTTCTCCAAGATTGTCAGCTGTAGATAGGCATGTTTATCTCTTCGGCATGTAACCGACCATATGTAAACCCTAGGTACCCCCGATGTCTATATAAATCGGAGGGTTTTTTGTTGTAGAGGTCGGACAACTCATCTAGGGTTAGCTATTAGATCTCGAGGTAGATCAACTCTGTAACCCCCCATATCATCAATACAACCAAGCAGGACGTAGGGTATTACCTCCATAGGAGGTCCCGAACCTAGGTAAATCGATGTCCCCTTCGTCTTCTGTTACCATCGGTTCTAGTCTCACAGTTCAGGACCCCCTACCCGAGATGCGCCGGTTTTGACATCGACATTGGTGCTTTCATTGAGAGTTCCGCTGTGAGCACCCAAGGAATCGATGGCTCACCTCATTGCGAACAATGAGGTCTGTATCCGGGGAACCCTCACCCCCAAACAGACTCTTGTAGGAGGCGACATCCTAGCACACACCGGCCCGATTAGCCACTTTGGCCAGATCAGAACCCCCTATTATGGAAACAGTTTCGGAACCTTAGAGTTTGCAGACAATTCATGAGGATTACTCGTCCTTATGGAACCTTTGACCCTCGAGGAGGAGCCTGTAAGTCTCGACGCTTCGACACCGAAGACATTGGGCTCCGCCCCTAACGGGGTCGTCACCCCCGGGCGATCTAGAACGCCCAACCCGGCCGATATGATCGGATCTGCCATGGCCGAACGAAACACGGAGATGCCTTCGCGCGGCTCTGGAACCGTCACGCCGCACATTGACTCCACTCGGTTTAGCGACACGCATCCTACCATTGCCTCGTTTTTAAACGAGTTGTTCGATCGGGTCGAAGCCATGCATATGACGGATAACTAGATTCCGGTCTATGACCGACTCGGGATTAGGCCCGACGACAGGGAGATTCATGCTCCCCTCGTCACTCACCTTGTCGCTACCATCGAGTGTCCGGCTAAAGACTCATCCCGACAGCCGGAATTGGAAACAGTCTATACCCCGCTTTCTGATCGCCAAGACATCATCGGCGATACAGATGTGAGAATTTATTCTAAATCTGGACCGTCATCGGTCCAGGATTTATCGCACAAATCGGAGCCCTTGATTCCAAACACTCAATGTGGCATGGATTCAGATTTTTTTCCACCCATCACCCAAGACGATGATTCTATTATCACACCAAAGCCCGTGTCTTCGGACTTTCGGGACACTAAACAATTACCAGGAGAATCAGTCCATCACTTTTGGGCCAGACTCCTACTCGCTAGAAGCAGAGAAAAAGGTCTTAGTGACCAAGATATCATGGAAACCTTCAGTACAAATTGCCACGATGAAGGGATTCGTAACGCCCTGCCTCGCTGACACATTCGTGACTTTTCTGAGCAATTCGATGTGGTACAAAAATATTGCACCATGGAAAGTGCTTGGCAATCCGAGCAATTATTTTTGGAGCCAACTCTCCCCAAACACCCTAGTGGAGATCGGAAAAAGAGGATACCTCCAAAGCTGCCAGCCAGATTCGAACCCGCCGAAAAAAGAAAGAGGCCCCTTTCAAGGGTCAGTACTGTCCTTGATGGACTATTGGATAAACCCTGCCCCATACATTCTATCATGTAGAACATGAGCCTGACTCACAACCTTAGAGCTTGTTAGGTCGTCAAGCAGGTCGCAAAGAGCGATGAGGCCATCCTTGAGACACTTCCGCCGAACAGGCGTTATTCATCATCGCCCGAATACAATGCCGAGGTTCTGACGGTCTATGAAATGTTTCCCTCGAAGAACAAGAGGAAGTGGGCTCTTAGAGAACTCGAACAAGTCTACCATGTGACAGCAACTAGTGCATGGGCTGACATACCGATTACCTTCGGAGATATCGACCATCCAATCATTCTTTTCGGCCATTCACCGGTCGCATTAGTCTTGAACTCCATCATTGATGGTTACAGGCTTGATAAGGTGCTAATGGATGGCGGCAGTGGTTTAAACCTAATATACGAAGGCACCCTGGAAAACATGCAGTTCGACCGATCTCGCATCGAACATAGCACTACAACTTTCCAGGGGATTATTCCAGGAAAAGAGGCGCATTGTTCCGGACGTATCGTCCTGGACGTGGTGTTCGGTACGCCAGAAAACTACCGATCCGAAGAACTTCTCTTTCACATCATCCCCTTCCCAAGTGGCTACCACGCCTTATTGGGATGTGACACCTTCACAAAGTTCCAGGTCATACCCCATTATGGGTACATGAAACTTAAAATGCCAGGACCAAATGGAGTGATCACAATCGCCAGTGATCCGAACATAGCCCTTCGGGCCCAAAACAAGACGGAAGCGCTCGCGCTCGAGGCATTATCTGAGACTTTCGCTGCCGAAGAACTGACCGCACTAAGGTCAACAGTTGATAAGGACGACGTGATCCTTAGCAAAAGACCCAAGCCTACGTCCTTCAAACCCGCAAAGGAAATCGTCAAGTTTCAAGTGCACCCGACGGACCCCAATAAGACGGCGTCCATCGGAGCTCAGCTCGATCCCCTTGTGGATGAGGCTTTGCGGAACTTTCTCCGTGAAAATTGGGACATCTTTGCGTGGCATCCTTCCGATATGCCTGGAATATCACGATGGCTCGCCGAGCATAGTCTGAACATTATTGCAGGCTTTAAGCCCGTCAAACAGACTCTACGCTGCTTCTCTGAACCCAAACGGCAAGCAATGGGTGAAGAATTAGCTAAGCTACTAGAGGCCGGATTCATTCGGGAGATTAAGCACCCCAAATGGTTGGCAAATCTGGTAATGGTACCAAAGAAAGACAAATCCTGGTAGCTTTGCGTCGATTTCAAAGACTTCAACAAGGCCTGCCCTAAGCACCCTTTCCCCTTACTGCGCATAGATCAGATCATCGATGCCACAACCGGACACGACTCGTTGTGTTTCCTCGACGCTTATTCCGGATACCATCAGATTAAAATGAAGGAATCCGATCAAGCTGCAACCGCATTCATCACCACCTGCGGGCCATTCTGCTTCAACACGATGCCCTTCGGGCTAAAAAATGTTGGGGCCACATACGAGCGCATGATCCAGACGTGTCTCGTGACCCAGGTCGGTAAAACGGTCGAGGCATACATGGATGATGTGGTAATTAAAACCAAACACGTCAGCCAGTTGATTGACGACCTACGGCAAACATTTGCCAGCCTATGTGAGTATGATATACGACTCAATCCGGAAAAATGTGTATTCGGAGTTCCCTCTCGTAACTGCTCAGATTCATCGTCTCGTAATCTGGCTAAAATTTGTGCCCTATCAAAACTTGTAATTCCTACCGAGTTAAAGCATCTCTAGAGGTTAGCTAGGTGTGTAGCGGTGTTAAGCCGCTTCATCTCCCGCCTCGGTGAGAAAGCTTTACCGCTCTACAAACTGCTCAAACGGACCAAAAATTTCGACTGGACTAATGAAGTAGAAGTTGCATTAGAGGAAATCAAAGCACTACTGGCAACCAATCCCATCCTCAAAGCACCTGGCGCCGCTGAGCCCACGTTATTATACATATCAGCTACCAATCAAGTTGTTAGCGTGGTGCTCGTCATTGAACGAGATGAGGACGGACACAAGTTCCAGACTCAGAAGCCGGTCTATTACGTGTCAGCGGTACTAACACGGTGCAAGTCAAGATACCCGCACTACCAAAAGATAGCCTACACAGTGTTTATGGCATCAAGGAAACTCAAACATTATTTCCAAGAGTGTGTGGTAATGGTGGCATCCGAAGTACCACTAAATGATATAATCAACAACAGGGATGCCACCGGCCGCATAGCCAAGTGGGCCATTGAGCTCCTTCCTTTCGAAATAACCTATAAGCCACGTCGTGCCATAAAACCTTAGGTACTGGCAGACTTCCTGGCTGAATGGACAGAGGCCGAGCTCCCCAAAGAATACAGTGCATACTCCCATTGGACAATGTACTTTGATGGATCCAAAACCCTGGCCAGACCGGGGGCTGGAGTTATCCTCACATCCCGCATAGGCAATAACGTGCGATACGTGTTGTGGACCATGTATGCCGACTCTAACAATGCAGCCGAATACGAAGCTCTCTTGCATGGTCTTTGGATGGCAGTGTCAATGGGCATACGACAGCTAGAGGTATGGGGAGACTCCAACTTGGCCATCTCCCAAACTAATGGCGAATTCGATGCCAAAAACCGGAAGATGGCGGCATACAAAAACATCGTACTAAAGATCCGCATGGTTCGAGGGTTTGGAATTTCACCATGTCGCTCGCGACAACAACCAAGCTGCCGACATACTGGCTCATATGGGAGCCAAACACGACCCTGTCCCGAGAAACACCTTCCTGGAGCGGCTCTTTAAGCCATTCGTCATGTGGCAGGACGATGACAAGGGCATCGGTCTAAATATGGCGGGCGAGGTTGCTCCCCCTATGAACGAACCAGATGATCGAATCATCGGCGGCTCCATAATGGACGAGATGCCTTTGGCTCATGAGGTAATGGCGGTAATCGCGCCATGGATAGAGCCCTTCCTTGCCTACCTTCTTCGCAAGAAACTCCCCGACGACCAGACAAAGGCACGACGCATAGTTCGGTGATCCAAGGCCTACAAAGTACACGAGGGTGAGTTATACAAGAAAAGCTGCACTCGAATATTACAGCAGTGTATATCTGAGGAAGAAGGACGGGAGATCCTAGCTGAAGTCCACGCAGGCATGGGAGGTCACCACGCCGAGCCAAGAGCCTTAGTTAACAAGGACTTCCGAGCTGGTTTCTTTTGGCCTACAGCCCGGACGGACGGCCAGTCGCTTGTTAAACATTGTGTGGGGTGTCAACTCTTCGCAAATCAAAGTCACATGCTCCCAACAGCTCTTCAGACTATTCCGATTACCTGGCCTTTCGTGTTCTGGGGGCTGGACATGGTCGAACCACTTAAAGGGGGGACTAAGAAGAATAAATACCTACTGGTCATGGTCAACAAGTTCACCAAATGGATAGAGGCAAAGCCCGTCAAATCGGCCAAGTCCGTACCAATGATCGACTTTATATCTAGCGTGGTACACCGTTACAGTGTCCCGCATAGAATAATAACGGATAATGGATCCAACTTCACGGCCCGAGAGGTCAAGGACTGGTGCGTGAAAATAAGCATAAATCTCGATTACGCATCAGTCTATCATCCGCAGTCCAATGGACAAATCGAGCGAGAAAATGGTCCCATTATGAGCGGCATTAAGCCATGTTTGGTCCGATGTCTCCATGAGTCCGACGGGCATTGGGTGGAGGAGCTCGACTCCATTTTATGGGCCCCGCGCACCACCCCGAACAGATCAACGGGACACACACCGTTCTTCATTTTCTATGGGACAGAGGCAGTCATCCCTTGTGACATTATTCACGACATACCAAGGGTGCACATGTACGAGGAAAAGGAAGTCGAATTAGATTGGCAAGACAACCTGGACGCCTTAGAAGGAGAGGGCGACATAGCTCGGGCTCAATCTACTTTTTACCGACACCAAGCCCGACGTTACCAGAGTAGGGAGGTCAGGGCAAAAGCATACAACGTAGGCGAACTCGTTTTACGACTTCCGGAGAAGCAGAAGCATAAACTCAACCCCTAATGGGAGGGCCCATCATAATCGACGAAGTAGTCACGGGAGGAGCCTAGCATCTTCGGAACCCGTCACACAACCGCCTTGAACCAAACCCATGGAACGCAGCTCATCTTCGGCGCTTTTACGGATAAAACGGTGTCGTCTAAATACTTCAACATTTTTCCTTTTTCTTCTTTTTCTCTTCTATTTTTACTTTCCCCTCCCATTGTGTTGTTTGATAGGATTAAATTTTTTCTTTTGTCCCTTTCATGTTTGGTCCAACCGATCTTGTACTAAGGTTATCGGCTTACACCATTAAGTGTTAAATCCGAACACAGGGACTTCTTCTCGAAGCCACAACTTTTACATTATAAGCATTTCTTCACACTTATCGTGTACACACATTTCCTTTGTCACTCTCAAGCCATCATATGCATCAATTCGAACTAAGACTTTGCCAAGCTGGGCTGCCTTGCTCCTGTGCTTGCCCTCTACGTTCTCGATTGTTCGGCTAGAGGGTAAAGGGAGCACCTCTATGATTATTACGACCGGGTCATCCAGATACGTACCTCAGATGGGTGAAGCTGAAAGCTAGCTATCTTACGTAGACAATTGATCGGCTGTGACGGAAGCATTTATACGGCTATGGTCGTTATCACCATTATTTGGGTTTGTTTTCCCTTCCTAAAAACACCCTTAGCCGCACACTAGCAGTGTGCGGACTTTTACCTACGTTCTTCGTAGGGACCCGAAAAAAGGTATCAATAGAGGTACTATTTTCCTCGAAAGATGTTTCTTATGCTAAGCAGTAATATAATATATCTCTCTGTGTGCTTTCTGTCTGTTCGTACCAAATGGCCGGATTGTCTGGTTCCCCGAACACAATTTGCTCCTTTGAAATAACAAATTGCGAGGAACACTCTCGCGCTCTTCGCACGGGAGGGAGAAGCCGATGATCGGTTAAGACAAAGTTTACAACACAGTTTGTTCATACAAAAGTATACAAAATTACATATTCGACTACCGATCTAAATTATTGATTATGGTATCTATGGAGCAGTCTTCCTGTAAAAGGCGGGCGGCAGACATCACCTGGTCATACACCAGCTGGAGTGGCACTTGTCGTCCATCCAATCCCACGGGACGAACCCGAGCCATACGCTCGGGATCAAGTCCGGTGTAGTGGGTCTTGATCATTCCTCACACCTCCCGTGCTTCCTCCCAGCAGGCCAATGTCTTCCACAGCTCGAACCTTCTTCGAGCTCCCTTGAATCGATCGGTTAGTTCTGACATTCCATGCGGCGGCTGTTTGGCAGGCCATAGCGCCTTTCCATGCCTTTCATTGCTTTCCAATCACTCTCATGGAAGGCGGACAACTCCTTTAGCAAGTTCCCCCGGTAGGATCCGATCTCTTCTTCAGGATGCCCGGACAGAAGGCCTATACATGAGTGAAAGACATGCTTACTATACTTCCTTTATACGAAGTACTTCCTAATATTCGGATCACACTTACCAAACATGCCCCTCTGAAGTTTCTGATTTTCTTCTTGGGCCTAGGCCATTTGAGCCTTTAAATTCTCAATTTCTTCGACCTATTTTTTCTTCACTGATTGGAGACGGTTCATAACACTACACCCAGCCTCATGCTGAGACTCGGCGTACCGCTAAGCTTCTCGGGCTTCGTCCAGCTCTTTTTGCATATGCCCTATGGATTCGGTTGCTAAATAGAATCCTTGCGCGCATGGACATTTACTAGAAATTAGCGGCACTGGTATACTCACCATGGGGCTCCCGGGTAAAGCTCTACACTTTCTCCAGCTCCGCCTTCACAGATTGAACCTGTGGTTGGCTCTCCTTTAGATCCTTGGCCAGTTGCACATTCTGTTGCTTTGAAGCCTGCATTAGCAGCACAACAGAATAAAGACCCTTAATTCGGTTGTTCTTAACCAATTTAAGGGTCGGGGGCTACTGGGGTCGCACGAGTGTCTGGACTCTTTCAAGCCTATTACTTACCTGCAAACTGGCCGATATCATCTTCAGGGCCTCACTGAACCCACCTTGGGTTGCGCGGATGTTGCGCGTCCGCCGTGCGTAGGGAACCAAACTCTTGTTCGGAAAACACCGGGTGACGCAGGTCCTCCTGTCGTCGCCGATGATTCATAGCGCTTCCTACCTCCAATTTAGTGACAAACACACCATCACCAGAATCGGTGGGAGCCTGATTGGCTATAGGGGCCTCTGCAGCAGGGTCGGCATGAGCAGTAGCTCTGGAATTTTGAGCATTGTCGGACACCTTGGGGACCTCTTCGGCAGGGGAAGCCTGGAACATTCACCTATGTGTTTTGACGTAAACTGTCGTAATATTCCATTATTTGTGTAAGTAAGCAGAAAGCCGGACAAAATACCTTTGGGTTGAGTGAGCAGGTGAATTCGTCCTCGCGGCCGGCCTATTGGTTGTGCTCCTGCTGGCTTCCGATCCAGGTGTTGTTTCGGTCATCGGCGCATGGCGTGCGGATCGACGATGCTTGGGAGTAGAAGCTGGTGCGTTCGGAGCACTGTTGGATGCTTGCCTCTTGCGGGACGAGATTTTCTTCTTCCTGCTTGTTGCAGGAACGGAGAATGACCCAGGGTAATCGGCTATGATAGCCACCCAAGATCGGTCGAGGCTCTCCTGATAGAAGACTACGTCTTCAAATTCAATTAGAAGATCCGGGTCTTTGCAAAAACCCGGATCATCATCATGCGAATAGTTCTCGGGCTGGGGAGTTGGACAATTGACTGTCTCGATGAAGCTCCTCCATTCCTATTCATGTAAGATTGAAAGGCTTCTATCAAATAAAGAACGGAATGGAAACCCCGAACTATGTTCGCATAGGAGAAAGGCTTACCCATTCGATGGGATTATGGCTTGAATACCCTTCCTTGGTTGTCCGATGAGTAAAATCTTCTTGCTCTCCTTTGTATAGGCCGGTAAGGGTGGCGACCAGCACCGTTGTATTGGGCGGACCCAATCTTCGGGAGCGAGTGGTGTCACTTGTACCATTGTAGCGCCACAGGGGATGTATCCTCTGTTGGAGGGGATGCACGCACCGTGTGATGGCGGCGGCCATGACGTCGGGCATGGTCAGGTTGTGGTGGGTAAGCATCCGCACGTGGGCCACCAAACATTGCACTTCAATGTTGTCCTCTTGGGACGAACTCTTTAGCCGCCAGTTGTACCTTTTCTTCAAAGGGGCGTCAGACTATTCGGGCAGACCTCTCCGAGCTGGCTCGAACAGGGGGGTGTCTTCAATGTAAAACCACTCCGAAGTCCACTCTTCGGATTCCTTCAGTGTACCCACCAGATACCCTGTTCCTGCTATGCGGCCTACTTAGGCTCCGCCGACCTCCAAGATTGCCTTGTCTCGAGTTCGAGGGACAAGACAGAAGTACTTCCTCCATAGCTCGAAATGCGCCTCACAGCCAAGGAACATCTCGCAGAGGGCTATAATGGACGAGATGTGCAAGATTGACCTCGGGGTAAGGTGGTGGAGTTTGATCCCATAGAATTCCAACAATGCCCTCAGGAACGGGTGGATGGGAAACCCGAGGCCCCGCGGGAGGAAGGGCACGAAGCATACGCGTTCCCCACTTTGAGGGTTGTGGAAGCGCTCCGTGAAGACCTCGTTGTTGTAGGCAGTTAACCCTGTGCAGGTCACCACCAGATCCGAAGAAGGGAGATACCCCTCAGTCTCTAGATTGCGCAGACGTAGAAGTGATACGGAGTACCTGGTCCAGTCCCCGGGACGTGAGACATAGGGGGCGCACGAAAGAGCTAGGGCCGCTTGCCATGTTTCTCGTGGATTTTCCGCACAGAGTTTTTCCGTTAGGGAGAAGGAGGAGGATGTGGTCTAAACCGCGATCCTGTTTACTTAAATGGGTGAAACCTCTATTACGGAAGGGCAGCACCGTAAAAAGTCGTTGAATCGCTCGCCCCTCCACGATGCGCGAGAATCAAGGAATGTTGGCGGTTATTATAATGGACCTAAAGAGCCTGTGATGCTTGGGATTTCACCGATCACTGGTCGGTTGCCGAATAAAAAGGGATACAGGACTTGCCTTGCAAGCCGAAGATTATGAGGATCATCCGGATATACATCGGCGTTGAAGACTAGTCCGGGGGCTACCGAGGGAGTCTTGGATTCAGGGGTCCTCAGGCAGCCGACCTGTTTCCTATGGGCCGGACTGTATGGGCCGCGAAGTGACTGTTGGGTGATCGAAGGCCCCATTGCTAGGGTGGAGGCTGCGAGAAGGCGTGACGTGTTCTCCAAGATTGCTAGCTGTAGATAGGCGTGTTTATCTCTTCGGCATGTAACCGACCATATGTAAACCCTAGGTACCCCTGGTGTCTATATAAACCGGAGGGTTTTACATTGTAGAGGGAGGACAACTCATCTAGGGTTAGCTATCCGATCTCGAGGTAGATCAACTCTGTAACCCCCCATAGCATCAATACAACCAAGCAGGACGTACGGTATTACCTCCATAGGAGGGCCCGAACCTGGGTAAATGTGTGTCCCCTTCGTCTCTTTTGTTACCATCGGTTCTAGTCTCATAGTTCGGGACCCCCTACCCGAGATCCACCGGTTTCGACACCAACACCTATATAAGCCAAAGGGTTTAGTCGGTAGAAGACAAATAAACATTCATCATCATCACACTTAGGGTTTGGAACACAACTTACGATCTCGAGGTAGATCAACGATGTACTTCGATACACCCATAATATAACAAGAGTAGGACGTAGAGTTTTACCTTCATCGAGAGGGTCTGAACCTGGGTAAAGGTTTGTGTCCCTTATCTCTTGTAACAAATCGATTCGATTTCACAGCTCGGGCCTCCTACCCGAGATCTTCCAGTTTTGACACCGATGGCTGGGAAGGCACCCAAAGTCATGTCAAGGTTAACACCGAAGGATCCAATAGGAACCACCAAACTCTTATGGATGTTCGAAGCTAGGCCGGTGACGTTGCCAAGGTTACGAAGAATGGTGGCAAGCATGTCCACTTCCCCTCCTTGAAAGCACCAAGAAAACTACCGCGTCATTGTGGCACCTTGGCTCAACGAACCAGATGCCCTTTGTTCCAGCCTAGAGATCAATATCTTCTAGAGACGTTGTACAACTTGGCATAGAATAGAACAACCCTTTATTGCAATTGCTAAGGATACAAGGGTTTGAATTATAGTTCTAGTGAGGCAGAATAGGGACATGTTTGTGCCTATGTTACTAGGAGCGGAATAAAACATAGTGGTGGAACGACATAGAGTGACGATGATGGGCTCCACTCCAAAGGGACACTACTTGGACACTTTCTAGTTCGCTAACTCGGGATCCTCGAGATATGTAATCACAACATTACCTGCATCTAGCATGACACGATATGTGAGTACTTTGAACGTACTCGCAAGCTCATCGTAGCCAAAACAATCAAGGCAAGGCAATGACATAAAAATGTTAAGTTCTTAGAAACTATTAAAAGGTGGACTAAAACAATGAGCATGATGTTGTTAACCTGGTTATAGTGATACATCATTGTTTAAGGTCACATGGACCGTCTTACTCTTAACTATCCAGACAATCCACTTACTCTCATAATCATCACCAAATCACCTCATGATCATCACAAGCCTTCTGTCAAGTTGTTACTTAACCAGTTATAAGGATGAGTCCTTCCATCATTGACCATGTTGATCACAGAGTGCGACCTAGTATAAGCTGTGTCTAATATCGTGGACGCAGCTATTCGAATAGATTCAAACACTCTACAGAGCTTGCTCACCTTATCCACACTAAGGGCATCCGTTTAGCAAAACTTGTCTACCTTATGTCACACTAAAATATCAGTGGTTTCTTGCAAAAGGAAAATTTAACTTAAAACTAAACCTGTGCATGAACAACCAGGCCCGAGCCCGGCCCGAAAAACCGGGCTTCGGGCTTCGAGCTTGGCATTCGGGCTGCGCTCGGGCTTCATTTTTCAGCCCGAAAGATAGTTCGGGCTAGGCTTGGGCTTTCAAGCTTCAGAACGGGCTTACACGTGCAAACAATAAAAAATAGCAATCGAGCCGGGCTATCGGGCTTCGGGTTAAGCTTCGGGTCAGGCTTCGGGCCGGGTTCCGGCTTGAAAAAAAGTGCACTTCGGGCTTCGGGTCGGGTGAGGGCTTGGGATGTTTTTCGGGCTTTGCAAAGCCCGGCTCAAACCCAACCCGGCCCCATCAATGATCAAGTCTACTTAAAACTAATGTACGGGTTGATTTGCAGAAACATCACATTATTTTTTAAGAAAGATAAATCTGACTTAAATGTAAACTATGGGTTAATTAATACAAACATTAAAGAGTTTTCTATAAAATAACATAACGAATTAAGAATATTTATTTCTTTTGTTAATAGGTATATATACCGTTTGGGACACGTGGGTGCTTGGGCACTTTGCCTATCCCGTTGGATCATGTTTGGCGGATGATATGAAAACCAATATAAATGCCTCATTTACTAGGTAATTTGGCAGGCTTTAATTATCTGATCATCTCATGCATGCATGTCATGTGATAAAAGACATGTCATTATATATACCATAGTGAATGAAAATTAACATTTAGTGTATCCTTATATAGCATTTATTGATTCGTAGAATAAATTACTAGGTATGCACATATCCGTTTATATACTAACTTCAACAGTAGGCATATGCATACCCGCACATGTATATAATTTCATTAGTATGTATATACATATACGTGTACATACATTTTTACTAGCTACAAATTAGAATAAATAATTGGATTTATATATCCGCATATGTATATTATTTTTTTAGTAGGTATATCATATCCATGTATGTACATAATTTCGTTAGTAGAATACATATATATCCACATATGTATTTTATTTACTAGCTACAACCTAAAATAAGTCATTGAAAATATATACGAACATACGTACATAATTTCATTACTAGGTATTACATACCATGGGTATGTCTCTACAATTTGGAGTTGGTGCACAATTTTTTGGTTTTATAAATATTTTATGATCGATACCTAATGAGATAATCGATGTCTGTGTATACATACATTCATGTATCCGTAGAAGGTTCATTGACCGACGAGTCACATTGTGCGTACATGCATGTATACCTTGACCTAGAAAAGATCCATGTAAACATGTATACCTCTTTCTTTTTATTTTTTTATTCTTTCTCCATGAATTAATGTGTGTTTTAATTCTTTCCAAATCAATAAATGTCAATGGATTTACATGTAAGCTATTAATGCTAGGTGCCAAGGCACCTAGGTGCCGGATTTTCTATCATAGCTTGTCACAGAACTAGTTAAGGTTTTCGATCGTGTAGAAGTTTCTAAAAATTCTGAAACACCACACTTATAATATAACAGTGCGATTGAAAAAATAATATAACTTCATGTGTCCTGGACAAAAATAACAAGTAGGTCAGTATATATTTTATGTTAGCACAAGCTGAAATACTTGGTTTTTGTCGAGGACACATAAATGCATATTTTCACAATCCCATCGTTGGATCATCTTGTTACATTACAGAGATGATACACTATTTATTTCATATTTTTTGATAACTTTTAAACCGTAAAAAACTTAGCCAACCATATATATAGGCAAAACTGTGTCTATCATAGCTTGCCACAGAACTTGTTTAGGTTGACTATATATCAACATTATTCTGATTACGGGATGAGAATAATATTCTGATAACTACACAACATGCCGCAACAGTAGCACTTGAACTTCCCAGAGTGCTAGGTTGAACTTCAAGTGTTCAAATGGGGCTTGCGATATACCGTTGCAAAGCTATGGACACCGGTATAACTGCCTAGGTTGATTTTTTTTAGCAAAATGTACACAGTTTAAAAGCAGTTTTTCTTCATACAAAGAAAACGTGAATCGTATTTTGAGCCTATTTCTAAACCG
Source organism: Hordeum marinum (assembly GCA_022496015.1). Classification (NCBI taxonomy): domain Eukaryota; kingdom Viridiplantae; phylum Streptophyta; class Magnoliopsida; order Poales; family Poaceae; genus Hordeum; species Hordeum marinum. The sequence goes on along the minus strand of CM039672.1, from coordinate 208,211,631 downwards.
TTTATCGGAATGAGACAAACGTGAAATTGGATAGCTGCTGCAAATCCGCTTCCTTTTTGTAGAGAATTTTTTTTCAATTTTAAACTATTTAAACATAATTTTGAAAATGGCTGAAGTCCCACCGAGTTTGTATTTTCGCGTTATTTTCTCAATGGTTTATAGGAATACAACAAATGATATGGCGTTGGAAAGCTTGAGGAAATGCGAAACTTTTTTTATGTAGATTGTTTTTCCAATTCTTTATGGTTTTAAGTCAATTTTCAAAATGATGAAAAATATTTTTTGGCCGTAATTTCTAGAAAATTTATCGGAATGGGGCAAATAATATACCGTTCAGAAGCTACAGAAAATGCGACACTTTTTCATGTAGATGGTTTTCTCTGATTCCTAACCATTTTCAAGCAATTATGAAAATAACAAGATCATGTGTTGTGCCTTTTATCGCGAAACAGAGTCTTCAAAAATGCACCGCGTGAAGAATATGAACTTCTTCAGCATGTCTACCTGAACTTCACTATGTTTCTTCACGTGTCGTTTTTTGCTCGTAGCCTCTCCATCCACTCATCGAAATTGAGCAAGTGATATACCGATGAAAAGCTGTTGTAAACACGCAACTTTCCGTATTGATCATTTTTTCCATACTCGCAACGGTTTAAAAGATTTTCATCTAAAATTCATTCACTTTAGTAGTTGAACTTCCTGCTGTTTTCACGTTGAACTTCTGTGACGTATTTTCATTTGTAATTTCTCACGTATTCATCGGGTTACACAAATGATATTCCTTTTTGTACAAACCTCTCTCACAATATTTTTTTAACTTTCTTCATCGAAGACTTGAACTTATAGCAATAAAAAAATTAGACCTTGCCTTTTTATTTATCTTTCTCACATTAAACACACACCATGTAGTACGTGAACTTTCTCCGTTTTATAATTTGAATTTTTAATTTTCTCTTTTTGAAATCGAATTGCTCCCAAATAATAAATGAACTTCTTTGTGGATTGACAGAATTGTTTTAAAACACGAAAACGGTTTTTTGGGTTTTTGAACTTGGAAACACAAGGTGAACCTCTCTTGCAAGAATTTTCGAACTTCCTAGGCAGATCACTTGAACTTCTAGCAACAACCATTTTAGGCTTTTAATTTTTATTCTTTTATTCTCATCTAAAACGCATCATGTGTAGCAGTTGAACTGCTTGTTGTTTTCACATTGAACTTCGGTCACATATCTTTGTTCGTAATTCCTCACCCGTTCCTTTGGAGTTGCACAAATGATGCACAATTAGAAACCTGTTAAAAAGACGCAAGTTTTTCTAATATGGTTAAACTTTTCTTCTCGAACAACATACACCAATTTGTTTTTACCGTTTATTTTGGAATACAACATTGAGAGAATTATTTTAAAACAACATATTTTTGTGTGTTTTTAAACATGTAAACACACGATGAACCTCTCTCTCAAGAATTTTTGAACTTACATGGGTCGAGCACTTGAACTTCTAGAAACCATTTTTTTGGCTTTGCCTTATTATTATTTTCGGATATGAAACACATAGCATGCAATACGTGAACTTCTGGCTATTATCACTTTAAACTGCTCTCATTTTCTATAGTTTTGGGAGAAATCCGAGTTTTGTAAAAAACATCAAACCACTCTACTATTATAAATTGAAATTCTTTGTTTTATTCTTTTAGTAATGAGGGAAAATTCACTTACAAAGGCCATCTCAAGAAAAACATTAAGTAGTGGCAGTAACAAATACTGAATCATTCGTCAACATGTGTAGGTGTTGTAGGTTCTATACATGTTCTATCTAATTCTTTTTACATCTGATAATAGCATTGGGATAATCATATTTGTAGGAAATAAATTTTGAGGCTAAAGAAGATGAAATATACCGGAAGTGAGATCACATCCTCATGTCAAACTGCTCCCAAAAAACAGCACAAAATCACTCAACCTGTTCTAAACTCCAGTTGTCTTTCTGCCCACATGTGATCTTCTTCCCTGCCTCGTGGTGACCTTGTCTTCCCTTTGTGCATGCGGGTAGAAAGTGGCAGCAGCACTTTTGAGAAGAACAGAGAGAAAAAGCATCAAACATATTTACATCTGAACATCAAACAAGACGACCAACCGACATTTCACAAACACGCGGAGGAGATTCAGGGGGCGGGTTGCATCTGCACAAAAAAGAATAATCAGACTGTTTGTTGCATCTACACAAAAAGAATAATCTAACAATCATGGGGGTGGGGCAAAACAACGATGAAGAGATTTTCTTGCACGGGCGAGCTTGGACTGCCCGGAAATTTCACCGCTGCACACGCGAGCTTGGCCTAAGAGCGCTAGTGACCTTGGATTGGGACGGAGGTGCATCTCAGAATAATGTACCAACGGTGTGGGGGAGACCCAGTGGGTCGTGCTATTGGAAATATGCCCTAAAGGAAATAAAATGGTTATTATTGTATTTCCTTGTTCATGATAATTGTCTATTGTTCATGCTATAATTGTATTAATCAGAAACCGCAATACATGTGTGAATACATAGACCACAACATGTCCCTAGTAAGCCTCTAGTTGGCTAGCTCGTTGATCAATAGATGGTCACGGTTTCATGACCATGGACATTGGATGTCATTGACAACGGGATCACATCCTTAGGAGAATGATGTGATGGACAAGACCCAATCTTAAGCATAGCACAAGATCATGTAGTTCGTTTGCTAAAGCTTTTCCAATGTCAAGTATCGTTTCCTTAGACCATGAGATTGTGCAACTCCCGGATACCGTAGGAATAATTTGGGTGTGCCAAACGTCACAACGTAACTGGGTGGCTATAAAGGTACACTACGGGTACCTCCGAAAGCGTCTGTTGGGTTGGCATGAATCGAGACTGGGATTTGTCACTCCGTGTGACGGAGAGGTATCTATGGGCCCACTCGGTAAGACATCATCATAATGAGCTCAATGTGACTAAGGAGTTAGCCATGGGGTGATGTGTTATAGAATGAGTAAAGAGACTTGTCGGTAACAAGATTGAACAAGGTATAGGGATACCAACGATCGCATCTCGGGCAAGTGTCATACCGATAGACAAAGGGAATTGTATACGAGATTGACTGAATCCCCGACATCGTGGTTCATCCGATGAGATCATCATGGAGCATGTGGGAGACAACATGGGTATCCAGATCCCGTTGTTGGTTATTGACCGGAGAGATGTCTCGGTCATGTCTACGTGCCTCCCGAACCCGTATGGTCTACACACTTAAGGTTCGATGACGCTAGGGTTATAGGGAAATAGTGTACGTGGTTACCGAAGGTTGTTCGGAGTCCCATATGAGATCTCGGACGTCACGAAGAGTTCCGGAATGGTCTGGAGGTAAAACATGATATATAGGAAGTGAGGTTTTGGTCACCGGAAATGTTCCGGGCATCATCGGTAACGTACCGGGACCACTAGAAGGGTTCTGGGGGTCCACCAAGTGGGGCCACAGGCATCGGAGGGCTGCATGGGCCGCAAGTGGGAGGGAACCAGCCCCTAGGTGGGCTGGTGCGCCCCCCACAAGGGCCCAAGGCGCAGCACAGGTGGGAGGGGGCAAACCCCAGGGGCAGATGGGCCCTAGGCCCACCTAGGGCGCCGCCCCTCCCACTCCCTCTCTTGGCCACCGCCCTAGATCAATCTAGGGTTGGCCGCCAGCCCTGGGGAGGGAACCCTAGGGCTACCGCACCCCTCCTCCTCCTCCTATATATAGTGGGGCTTTGGGGGCTATCAGACCCACGAGGTCTCTTTCTCTCTCGGCGCAGCCCTACCCTTCCTCTTCCTCGTTCTGTGTAGTGGTTGGGAAAGCTCTACCGGAGACCACGCAGCTCCACCGTCACCACGCCGTCCTGCTTCCGGAGCTCTCCCTCAACCTCTCCTTCCTCCTTGCTGGATCAAGGTGTAGGAGACATCACCGGGCTGCACGTGCGTTGAACGCGGAGGCGCCGTTGTTCAGCGCTAAGATTGGAATCCACCATGATCTGAATCGCTGCGAGTACGACTCCACCAACCGTGTTCTTGTAACGCTTCCGCTTTGCGATCTTCAAAGGTATGAAGATGCACTCCCCCTTTGCTCGTTGCTGGTTTCTCCATAGATTGATCTTGGTGACACGTAGGAATTTTTTTGATTTACTACTACATCTCCCAATAGTGGCATTATGAGCTAGGTCTATGTGTAGAATCTATGCACGAGTAGAACACAAGTTGTTGTGGGCGTCGATCTTGTTAATTTGCTTACCGTTACTAGTCTTATCTTAATTCGGCGGTATTATGGGATGAAGCGGCCCGGACCAACTTTACACGTACGCTTACGTGAGACCAGTTCCACCGCCTGACATGCACTTGTTGCATAAGGTGGCTAGCGGGTGTCTGTCTCTCCCACCTTAGTCGGATTGGATTCGATGAAAAAGGTCCTTATGAAGGGTGAATAGCAATTGGCATATCACGTTGTGGTTTTGGCGTAGGTAAGAAACGTTCTTGCTAGAAACCTATAGCAGCCACGTAAAAACTTGCAACTACAAATTAGAGGACGTCTAACTTGCTTTGGCAGCATATGCCTTGTGATGTGATATGGCCAAAGGATGTGATGTGATGCATTGTGATGTATGAGATTGATCATGTTCTTGTAATAGGATTCACGACTTGCATGTCGATGAGTATGACAATCGGTGGGAGCCATAGGAGTTGTCTTAATTTATTGTATGACCTACGTGTCAATCATAAACGCCATGTAATTACTTTACTTTATTGCTAATCGTTAGCCATAGTAGTAGAAGTAATAGTTGGCGAGACAACTTCATGAAGACACGATGATGAAGATCATGATGATGGAGATCATGGTGTCATGCCGATGACAATGATGATTATGGTGGCCCGAAGATGGATATCAAAGGAGCAAGATGATATTGGCCATATCATGTCACTATATTGATTGCATGTGATGTTTATCATGTTTACATCTTATTTGCTTAGAACGACGGTAGCTAAATAAGATGATCTCTCACTGAAATTTCAAGAAATGTGTTCACCCTAACTGTGCACCGTTGCTAAGGATCGATGTTCCGAAGCACCACGTGATGATCCGGTGTGATAGGTTCTAATGTTCGCATACAATGGGTGTAAGCCAGATTTACACACGCGATACACTTAGGTTGACTTGACGAGCCTAGCATGTACAGACATGGCCTCGGAACACGGGAGACCGAAAGGTCGAACATGAGTCGTATAGAAGATACGATCAACATGGAGATGTTCACCATGGATGACTAGTCCGTCTCACATGATGATCGGACACGGGCTAGTTGACGTGGATCATGTGTCACTTGGATGACTAGAGAGGTGTCTATCTAAGTGGGAGTTCATTAAATAATTTGATTATGTGAACTTAATTATCATGAACTTAGTCTAAAATTGTCTTTACAATATATATTGTAGATCCAATGGCCAACGCTAATGTCATCCTCAACTTCAACGTGTTCCTAGAGAAAACCAAGCTGAAAGACGATGGAAGCAACTATGCGGACTGGGTCCGTAGCTTGAGGACCATCCTCATAGCTTCCAAGAGATTGTATGTCCTTGATGCACCGCTAGGTGACCCACCCATTTTCCCAGCGGATCAAGACATTATGAACGCTTGGCAGTCACGCTGTGATGATTACTCCTTGGTTCAGTGCGGCATGCTTTACAGTTTAGAACCGGGGCTCCAAAAGCATTTTGAGCAACACGGAGCATATGAGATGTTCCAAGATCTAAAACTGGTTTTCCAAGCTCATGCCAGGGTCGAGAGATATGATGTCTCCGACAAGTTCTTCAGCTGTAAGATGGAGGAGAATAGTTCTGTCAGTGAGCACATACTCAAAATGTCTAGGTTGCACAACCGATTAACTCAGCAGGGAGTTAATCTTTTGGATGACTCGGTCATTGACAGAATCCTCCTATCACTCCCACCTAGCTACAAGAGCTTTGTGATGAACTACAACATGCAGGGGATGGAGAAGTCCATTCTTGAGTTGTACTCGATGTTGAAATCAGCGGAGGTCGAGATCAAAAAGGAGCATCAAGTGTTGATGGTGAATAAGACCACTAGTTTCAAGAAAGGCAAGGGTAAGAAGAACTTCAAGAAGGATGGCAAAGCAGTTGCCGCACCCGGTAAGCAAGTTGCCGGGAAGAAGAACAAGAATGGACCCAAGCCTGCGACTGAGTGCTTTTATTGCAAGGGTACCGGTCACTGGAAGCGGAACTGCCCCAAGTACTTAGCGGATAAGAAAGCCGGCAACGTTAAAGGTATATGTAATATACTTGTTATTGATGTGTACCTTACCAGCGCTCATAGTAGCTCCTAGGTATTTGATACCGGTGTAGTTGCTCACATTTGTAACTCCAAGCAGGAGCTGCGGAATAAGCGGAGACTAGCAAAGGACGAGGTAACGATGCGCGTCGGGAATGGTTCCAAGGTCGATGTGATCGCCGTCGGCACGCTACCTCTACATCTACCTTCGGGATTAGTTTTAAACCTCAATAATTGTTATTTAGTACCAGCTTTGAGCATGAACATTGTATCTGGATCTCGTTTGATGCGAGATTGCTACTCATTTAAATATGAGAATAATGATTGTTCTATTTATATGAGAGAAATGTTTTATGGTCATGCCCCGCTGGTCAATGGTTTATTTTTGATGAATCTCGAACGTGATGTTACACATGTTCATACTGCGAGTACCAAAAAGTGTAAGGTTGATAACGATAGTCCCACTTACATGTGGCACTGCCGCCTTGGTCATATTGGTGTCAAACGCATGAAGAAACTCTATGCTGATGGACTTTTGGAGTCTCTTGATTTTGAATCATTTGACACATGCGAACCATGCCTCATGGACAAGATGACCAAGACTCCGTTCTCCGGAACAATGGAGCGAGCGACTGACTTGTTGGAGATAATACATACCGATGTATGCGGTCCAATGAGCGTTGAGGCTTGCGGTGGCTACCGTTATGTTCTCACCCTCATTGATGACTTAAGCAGATATGGGTATGTCTACTTAATGAAACACAAGTCTGAAACCTTTAAAAAGTTCAAGTAATTTCAGAGTGAGGTAGAGAATCAACATGACAGGAAAATAAAATGCCTACGATCTGATCGTGGCAGAGAATATTTAAGTCACGAGTTTGGCATGCAGCTAAGGAAATATGGAATTCTTTCACAACTCACGCCGCCTGGCACACCTCAGCGAAACGGTGTGTCTGAACGTCGTAATCGCACTCTATTGGATATGGTGCGATCTATGATGTCTCTTACCGACTCACCGTTATCATTTTGGGGATATGCATTAGAGACTGTCGCATTCACATTAAATAGGGCACCGTCAAAATCCGTTGAGACGATACCGTATGAATTATGGTTTGGAAAGAAACCTAAGCTGTCGTTTCTGAAAGTTTGGGGATGCGATGCTTATGTGAAGAAACTTCAACCTGAGAAGCTCAAATCCAAAGCGGAAAAGTGTGTCTTCATAGGATACCCCAAAGAAACTATTGGGTATACCTTCTACCTCAGATCCGAAGACAAAGTCTTTGTTTCCAAGAATGGGTCCTTTCTTGAGAAAGAGTTTCTCTCGAAAGAAGTAAGTGGGAGGAAAATAGAACTTGATGAGGTAATTGTACCTCCACTCGAACCGGAGAGTAGCGCAACATAGTAAGTTGTTTCTGTGGAGCCTGCACCGGCTAGAGAGGAAGTTAATGATGATGATCATGAAACTTCACATCAAGTTACTATTGAACGCACTAGGACACGTTCCGCAACAGAGTGGTATGGCAACCTTGTCCTGGATATCATGTTGTTGGACAACGGTGAACCTTCGAACTATGAAGAAGCGATGGCGGGCCCGGATTCCAACAAATGGCTTGAAGCCATGAAACCTGAGATAGGATCCATGTATGAGAACAAAGTATGAATTTGGTGGACTTGCCTGATGATAAGCAAGGCATAGAAAATAAATGGATCTTTAAGAAGAAGACTGACGTGGATGGTAATGTGACCGTCTATAAGGCTCGGCTTGTCGCTAAGGGGTATCGACAAGTTCAAGGAGTTGACTACGATGAGACTTTCTCACCCGTAGCGATGCTGAAGTCTGTCCGAATCATGTTAGCAATTGCCGCATTTTATGATTATGAGATCTGGCAAATGGACGTCAAAACGGCATTCCTTAATTGCTTCCTTAAGGAAGAACTGTATATGATGCAGCCGGAAGGTTTTGTCGATCCTAAATATGCTAACAAGGTATGCAAGTATCCAGCAGTCCATCTATGGGCTGGTGCAAGCATCTCGGAGTTGGAACATTCGCTTTAATGAGCTGATTAAAGCATTTGGATTTATACAGGTTTATGGAGAACCCTATATTTACAAGAAAGTGAGTGGGAGCTCTGTAGCATTTCTCATATTATATGTGGATGAGATATTGGTGATGGGAAATGATATAGAACTTTTGGAAAGCGTAAAGGCCTACTTGAATAAGTGTTTTTCAATGAAGGACCTTGGAGAAGCTGTTTACACATTAGGCATCAAGATCTATAGAGATATATCGAGACGCCTCATAGGTCTTTCACAAAGCACATACCTTGACAAGATATTGAATAAGTTCAATATGGATCAGTCCAAGAAGGGGTTCTTGCCTGTGTTACAGGGTGTGAGATTGAGTATGACTCAATGCCCGACCACGACAGAGGATAGAGAAAAGATGAGTGTCATACCCTATGCTTCAGCCATAGGCTCTATTATGTATGCCATGTTGTGTACTAGACCTGATGTGAACCTTGCCATAAGTATGGTAGGGAGGTACCAAAGTTATCCCCGAGCGGAACACTGGACAGCAGTCAAGAATATCCTGAAGTACCTGAAAAGGACCAAGGACATGTTTCTCGTTTATGAAGGCGCCGAAGAGCTCATCGTAAAGGGTTACGTCGATGCTAGCTTCGACACAGATCTGGATGACTCGAAGTCACAAACCGGATACGTGTATATTTTGAACGGAGGGGTAGCCAACTGGTGTAGCAGCAAGCAAAGCGTCATGGCGGCATCTACATGTGAAGCAGAGTACATAGCTACTTCGGAAGCAGCAAAGGAAGGAGTCTGGATGAAGGAGTTCATCACCGACCTAGGAATGATTCCCAATGCATCGGGCCCAATGACTCTATTCTGTGACAACACTGGAGTTATTGCCCTTGCCAAGGAGCCTAGGTTTCACAAGAATACAAGACACATCAAACGCCGCTTCAACTCCACTCGTTACATTCAGGAAGGAGATATAGATATTTGTAAAGTACATACGGACTTGAATGTCGCAGATCTGTTGACTAAACCTCTCTCACGAGCGAAACATGATCAACACCAGAACTCAATGGGTGTTCGATTCATCACAATGTAACTAGATTATTGACTCTAGTGCAAGTGGGAGACTATTGGAAATATGCCCTAGAGGCAATAATAAAATGGTTATTATTGTATTTCCTAATTCATGATAATTGTCTATTGTTCATGCTATAATTGTATTAATCGGAAACCGTAATACATGTGCGAATACATAGACCACAACATGTCCCTAGTAAGGCTCTAGTTGGCTAGCTCGTTGATCAATAGATGGTGACGGTTTCATGACCATGGACATTGGATGTCATTGATAACGGGATCACATCATTAGGAGAATGATGTGATGGACAAGACCCAATCCTAAGCATAGCACAAGATCGTGTAGTTCGTTGCTAAAGCTTTTCCAATGTCAAGTATCGTTTCCTTAGACCATGAGATTGTGCAACTCCCGGATACCGTAGGAATACTTTGGGTGTGCCAAACGTCACAACGTAACTGGGTGTCTATAAAGGTACACTATGGGTACCTCCGAAAGTGTCTGTTGGGTTGGCACGAATCGAGACTGGGATTTGTCACGTGTGATGGAGAGGTATCTCTGGGCCCACTCAGTAAGACATCAACATAATGAGCTCAATGGAACTAAGGAGTTAGCCACGGGATGATGTATTACAGAGCGAGTAAAGGGACTTGCCGGTAACGAGATTGAACAAGGTATAGGGATACCGACGATCAAATCTCGGGCAAGTGTCATACCGATAGACAAAGGGAATTGTATACGGGATGGATTGAATCCCCGATATCGTGGTTCATCCGATGAGATCATCGTGGAGCATGTGGGAGCCAACATGGGTACCTATATCCCGTTGTTGGTTATTGACCGGAGAGATGTCTCGGTCATGTCTACGTGCCTCCCGAACCCGTAGGGTCTACACACTTAAGGTTCGATGACGCTAGGGTTATAGGGAAATAGTGTACGTGGTTGCCGAAGGTTGTTAGGAGTCTCGTATGAGATATCGGACATCACGAGGAGTTTCGGAATGGTCCGGAGGTAAAGAATGATATATAGGAAGTGAGGTTTTGGTCACCGGAAGTGTTCCGGGCATCACCGGTAACGTACCGGGACCACCGGAAGGGTTTCGGGGATCCACCAAGTGGGGCCACAGGCACCGGAGGGCTGCATGGGCCGCAAGTGGGAGGGAACCAGCCCCTAGGTGGGCTGGTGCGCCCCTCACAAGGGCCCAAGGCACAATACAGGTGGGAGGGGGGCAAACCCTACGGGCAGATTGGCCCTAGGCCCACCTAGGGTGCCGCCCCTCCCACTCCCTCTCTTGGCCGCCGTCCTAGATCAATCTAGGGTTGGCCGCCGGCCCTGGGGAGGGAACCCTAGGGCTGCCGCACCTCTCCTCCTCCTATATATAGTGGGGCTTTGGGGGCTGCCAGACACACGTGTTCTCTCTCTCTCGACGCAGCCCTACCCTTCCTCTTCCTCGTTCTCCGTAGTGGTTGGCGAAGCCTTGTCAAAGACCATGCAGCTCCACCGTCACCACGCCATCATGCTCCCGGAGCTTTCCCTAAAACTCTCCTTCCTCCTTGCTGGATCAAGGCGTAGGAGACGTCACTGGGCTGCACGTGTGTTGAATGCGGAGGCGCCGTTGTTCGGTGCTAGGATCGGAATCCATCGTGATATGAATCGCTGCAAGTACGACTCCACCAACCGTGTTCTTGTAACGCGTCTGCTTTGCGATCTTCAAAGGTATGAAGATGCACTCCCCCTTTGCTCATTGTTGGTTTCTCCATAGATTTATCTTGGTGACACGTAGGAATTTTTTTGATTTACTACTACGTCTCCCAACACGTGCGTCGACGCGTTGTGGTGCCAGGTGGCGTCGGGATTGGTCCCGAAAATGGCACAACGAGCGGATTTGGAGATGTAGGCGGTGTGGCGGACGGAACCAGGACCAGAGGCCGACGACACGATGGCTGGTGGTTTGACCTGGCTCTCGTGGAATGGGCGGTGGTGGATGACTCACGATGCATGACAGCATGCGAGGCTCGTCCGGCGGTGAGCGAGGCTGTCGGGTGCGGTCGCGCGCGTGGTTGCAGAGGGGAGGTGGTTGTTGGTGGAGGGATGAGGTGGCCACACGGACGCAGGTGAACCTGCATGGTTTCCGACGGCGGGGTGAGGGCGGAGGCCGGCGGCGAGGCGCGAGAGGAGGCCGACGGCGGGGCCTGGGTAGAGGCCGGCGGCGGGGCGCGGGAGGCTGTCGGCTGGAATCGGGGGAGGTTAGAGAGGAGTGCGAATAGGGAAGGTCATGGGTGTTTTATTAGTCCGTTCAGGAATCTAGTAATGGGCCGGTCTGGTACTAATCTTTTTCCGTTTCTGGAACTCGGAAACAACTGATCGCCCCTATATAGGGCTGCTATGATCGGAAACTCTATTCATCACACAGGGTGCATAATAGGTTATTCTTCATCTGAGATAATCTTACGGTCAATTTGTAAATAAATTACATTTGGAATACAAATAGTTACATTTATATTGAATCACTGCGTAAAATTTGTTATAAGAAAAAAAATATAGCTCACAAGACAAGAAAAAATTGAATTTATTGTATATTTTACATTATTTTTAATGTTTGTAATTTTACGTGACATAAAATATTTTTACCGTGATTATATATTTTCTTACGGTCTTTTTTTACGTATGAAATAAGATAAATTTTATGAAATGTAAAATTACGGTACATTAATGTTAAAATAGAGAGGGTTATATATATTCATGCTATTCTTCAGCCCTCCTATTTTAATATTAATGCACCGTAATTTTACGTTTCGTAAATTTTATTTTATTTCATACGTAAAAAGAAACCGTAAGAAAATATGTTCGTGCTATTCGTTATCCTGGATGAGAAATATATTTGTATTATTTCTCATCCAGGATGACGAATAGCATGAATATATATATATATATATATATATATATATATATATATATATATATATATATATATATAATCCTCCTGCTCCAGCGAAAACCCCATTGTTAAAACTGGCATTTAGGGATTCTTTTTCTGGTGGAATTTTTCGGCTATCCATCGTATCATGGACAAAATCTCGTAGTTTCTGTCTTGTCGTTGAAACGGACCTGGTAATGAAGATCACGACCATATTTGGGAAAACTCAAAAAAGAACAGGCGCAGTGCACTCCAGCCAGCAGGATCAATAGAAGAATGATAAAGTCGCTGACCCTGGTACAAGCACCAACGCAACAATACGACGACAAGCAGGCTGACCTGATGCAAATGTTTTCTGTATATATACTTCATCACTTGGTGCCAACTGCCAGGAGAAGGACAGAATGCAGCTCTCGGTGCTAATTAAGGAAGTACACGTCGCATCGGAGGCGAAATATTCAAACATGAGTTCACACACACCTAACGCGAACAGTAAAATAAAAAGGGTAAAATAAGTCAAACAATTCTACTCCCTCCGTAAAGAAATATTACGGTGAAGATCACTATTACTTTTATATTTCTTTATAAAAGGAGTATTTTTTTTAAGAAATATGGTCTAGTGTTCTACTCACTTGTAAAGTTTCAAGAAGAAATGACATCGGCAATATTTTGGGCAAAAAAGAGAACCCTGATGTTATGAAAAATAAATCATCTTTAAAGCAATTTGAAGGTTGCTTTTTTTATGCCAGGAGTACCACAAATGCCATTTATTCGTCAAAATTTACATGTGAGTAGAATAGTCCATCAAGTTTGTTAACCTAAAATTATAGAATTGTTAGAATGGTTTTGCTATCTTTTATGTTGTGATGTTCATAAAAGCATCTATAGTTGGACCCCTCACACTACAGGAATCAGACACTTTGCCGTCAGCCATTCCGGACGGCGAAGGCTTTGCCGTTCGCTAGCAGACGGCCAACCGTCCGGCTGAATAAGCCATGGTAAATGGCGCTTTGCCGTCTGCTGGCGGATGGCAAAAACCTTTGCATCTTTGCCGTCTGTCAGCGGACGGCAAAGGGCATGGACGGCACACGTGGCAACCTAGGTCCGTTAATGGCTTAACGGCGTGTTTTGTCGTCTGCCAGCTGACGGCAAAGCACCTGATTCTTTGCCGGGCTAGGTGGGTTCTTTACCGTCCGCTAGCAGACGACAAAGAACCTTAGGTCTTTGCCGTCTGCCAGCGGACGGCAAAGAACCCACCTAGGCCAGCCTAGTGCTACCCCAGGTTGCACAGGTAGCTGTCACGTGGCAGCTTTGCTGTCTGCCAGCAGACGGCAAAGTGGCTATATAGCCCCTGTTTTTTCTGTTTTTTTCTTAAAATCATTCAATTTGACAGAATTTCACATATATATTCAACATATCAACAATACAAGTTTCCAACAAGCATACCAACAATAAGTTTCAACAAGCGTACCAACAATAAGTTCCAATAACATATCCAACATACAAGTTTCCAACAACATATCTAACATACATTTCCAACAACATATCCATACATACATATCCAAAACAAGTTTCCAACAAGTTTCCATAAACAAAAAGGAAGCACAAGTAGAAGAGTACACTCCATCAATGCAAGCTTCCTCATCTATAGCAAATCTGCAAATTAGGAAAGATGGAAGTTAGAAGAAGAAGAAGAAGACTAGCTAGAAAAAAAGGAAGAAAAAAAGAAAAAGAAGAAGAAAAGGAAGAAGAAGAAGAGGAAGAATTTATCTTCTCTTTCTTTTTCTCCTCTCCTCTCCTCTTCTCCAAGGTAGTAATGCCATTTTCTAGCTAACTAAGCATATCAAGTTATTTTGGTGGAAAAAATGCTAAGTATAGGTCATTTTATAGCTATCCTAGGTAGAATATATCATTTTGGAGGTAAGTAAGGTTATTATGTCATTTTTGAGGAAAATAAGCTAAGTATAGGTCATTTTGGAGCTAAACCAAGGATATTATGCAATTTTTTTACCTAAGTGAGCTAATTATGTCATAAATGAACTAGATAAGCTAATTATAGATCATTATTGAGCTATCCTAGGTAGTTATGCCATTTTGTACCTAACTGGGCTAATTATGTCATAAATAAACTAGCTAAGCTAGCTATAGATCATTATTGAGCTATCCTAGATAGTAATGCCATTTTCTAGCTAACTAAGCATATCAAGTCATTTTGGAGGGAAAAATGCTAAGTATAGGTCATTTTATAGCTATCCTAGGTAGAATATATTATTTTGGAGGTAAGTAAGGTTATTATGTCATTTTTAAAAAAAATAAGCTAAATATAGGTCATTTTGGAGCTAAACCTAGGTTATTATGCCATTTTTTTACCTAAGTGAGCTAATTATGTCATAAATGAACTAGCTAAGCTAATTATAGATCATTATTGAGCTATCCTAGGTAGTTATGCCATTTTGTACCTAAGTGAGCTAATTATGTCATAAATGAACTAGCTAAGCTAGCTATAGATCATTATTGAGCTATCCTAGGTAGTTATGCCATTTTCTAGCTAACTAAGCATATCAAGTCATTTTGGAGGAAACAATGCTATGTATAGGTCATTTTATAGCTATCCTAGGTGGAGTATATCATTTTGGAGGTAAGTAAGGTTATTATGTCATTTTTGAGGAAAGTAAGCTAAGTATAGGTCATTTTGGAGCTAAGTAGGTCATTTCTTAAGCTAAGTATGCATTTGTTAATGAAAACACTTGGGAAAACTTACCATCATCACAAAGGTGAAGGACCAGTAGGGTTTGCGCCAGGGTGAGACGTAGAAGGACCGGTCGGGGTTGCGGCAGACGTAGAAGGATCGATCGATGCTTGTCGGGAGGCACGCTGCAGCAAAGATCATTTGCAATGTCTCCTTAGCATGATGCAACTCAAATGTGAATACTAGTAACTAATGAACATTCAAATGAAACTCACCGTGGGTGCTATAGCAATATGGGGCATCGACGGAGGGGTCTGACCATTGTTCTGGCACACGGTCTGCACATTTTGTTTTCATGATCATTCATATTAGTTAGTGATGAAACGAACATTACGTGCATGATTTGGCTAATATGCAGGAGGAACTTACCACGAGGAGCTCGTATAGGGCCCGGTGAGATGCGTCGTTCCGGTTCCTCTCCTCCTCAAATAGCCTAGCCGTCCTCTCCTCCATGTCCCTCTCCCTCTGCGCCGCCTGCCTGTTTGCCTCCGCCAGAAGCTCCTGGGCCCTAGCCTCAATGGCGAGCTCCATTGGTCGTGGACGAGGCCTTATCTCAGGATCAGAGCTCGTCTGGTGCTTCTTGATCTCCGAGAGAGTTCTAGGACAACGTATCAGTCCATCCCCAATGGCTATCGAGCCATGGGGCCTCCCGCCACCAGATATCATCACGAGCTCTGGATCAAAGGACTCTGGCTCGGGTTGAAGTCCTCCCCTTTCCTCGCCTTCCCCTCATCTCTGTACCTCATGAGCTTGTTGTGGGAGGAGATGTTGCTGAAGCTCTCTAGATGATCGAGGCCATCCTCAGAGAATGCCTTGGCCTTCCTGTACGAGGCAGTATGGGCCATGGCATAGAGATCGAACAGAGGTGGCACTTCCTTCTTGTTTTCTCGCGCCTAAAAGAGAGGACCCCTATATTATTTAAGGTCTCAAGCTAGCATGAAGAATGAAATTACATGAATCATGAAGCAAACAACATACCTAGTTATCCCCGAACTCAAACAGGTTGGAGCTCCCTTGATGGTGTGGCACACCTCTCATTTGGGCACGCTTATCCTTGTCCTTGTTGTGTTCGGCTAGCCATTCGGGAGAGCACCACTCATCCACCAATGCCTCCCAACGGTCCATCCTATCCGCACACCATCTCGGGGGCACCTAAGTTAGACAACAGAAATTTCAGCGCTACGCCTACGAATCAAATCAAAGAAACTAAGTACAAGGCCTTAAGAATAGATAATTACCTTCATTAACTTCTCCTTACTCAGATAATTTTTGCGGCACTTCTTCTTGGCCCTCTTAATGTTAGTCGAGGTGTAGTAGTCTCGAATAGCCTGCACCCGAGCCTCGTGCCATAAGTTCTGAAGTAGGCGCTTGCACTCGGCTTCGAGAACAACAGCCGCTTTCACCTCGTCTTCCTCAAGACACTTGTAGAAGGTCTGCAATCAAACAAGACAACACTGATTAGTACAATCACTAGGTGTTGTTGATTTTTAATTCTGTAAAGGAGAAATTACCCAAAAGCAATGGATCACAATGTCAGCCACTGTCTCGCACAAGACACCGTTGACCATCTCCTACGGCGGGGCCGGGGCAGCCTTGTACAGCTCCCAGGTCAGTGCTACCTGTGGAGCCTCACCCTCACCGGGCAACTGGACCTTCCCCGGGAAGTGGTGCCGGAGAGGCACACCAAGGACCTGGTTGGGCCTGCGGACACCACGCTCGTATTTCCAACCCCTGCAGTATGACAAGGCCAACACATTAGATATTAATTTGAACAAACATGAAGGCAAAAGGTTAAAAAAGAGTAAATGCACTTACTTCTCCGCATTAGGCGCAATCAACCACCTCTGCTCGCGGGTCGTCGGCACGGGCGGGAGCTTTGTACAACCATGCTGGTAGACCTTCTTGCCCTCATCAACTAGCTCACCCTTACTATAGGCGTCCTCAGACAAGTTGTCCTCGCCACCATCAACATGGCCACTAGCCTCCGGAGTCACGTGGGACGAAGACTCTGGGACCTGAGTCTCCTGGGACGAAGACTCTGGGACCGAAGTCTCCTGGGACGAAGGCTCGGTGACCCGAGGCTTGTCGACCCGAGGCTCGTGGACCAGAGTCCGAGATGGGTCCAAGTCAGACGGGTCCACTTGAGACAGAGCACTCCTGTGGTCGGGAGAATCAGCTGGGGGTGGCGGCGAGGAAGGCACAGTAGCCTTCCTACCTTTAGCACCTCTCTTCGTCTTCCCCCGACCTCTCCCGATCGAAGAAGAAGCGCCCACCGGTGTCTGCATGTAGTGTACCAGCGCTCTACAGAGTTGCTGGGGTGGAATAATAGCACCCTCCCAGCACGCGCCGAGGAAGGAGGCTCAGAGCGCTCTCGACCCCCGCCCACCATCTGTCAACACCTGCAATGACAAAGAGTGAACGAAATTAGTTCAACATAAAAAAAATTGAATACCTAATAACATGAACTAATTAATAATATATATGTACATAATAATAATTGAATACTTCACATTACTAATATTAATCTTCATCGTCTATATATGCTCCGGGAACAATAAATGCATAATAATCATCACTATTAGTAATGACGTGCTCATCAGCATCATCAATAAATGCATCAACATGTGGAAGGCCTCTATGTAATCGGCCAAGCATTGTTAGGTCATCCGCAGCAGTAACCTCTTCTTCTTCCGTCTCTTCTTGTTCTGACTCAGGGGTGAAGTTGGGTTCACTGTCGCTGTCGACCTCAATGTTCTGGGGTGAAGTAGAGCGGTTATTGAAACATTTTTTGGAAACACGTGTTTCTTGGAAGAATTCTCCTTCATATGTGTCTGGGTTAATGTGAGGTTCATAATCATCTTCATTAAGGGGAGGTGGTCTAAAATGTGGCGGCACATCATAAACGACATCCCAACCTTTCAAATTTGGATCCGTTTGGCAGGCCCACTATAGATAGAAAACTTGGATGGCCTGTAGAGCCGTAATATAGACATCGGGAACATCTAAATGGGTTCTTTGTTTGATTCTGACTAGCCCTATATGTTCATGAGTCCTTCTAGTCTCCTTCAGCTGGAACCAATAACATTTGAAGACTACGACGTTTGGTGGGTTTTCACCAAAGAATGTAAGTTCATAAATTGCTTCAACTCTTCCATAATACTCGACCCCTCCTTCGCCGACATTGGAGACACAACAATTTGTAGACTTTCGGTCGGCCATAGATAGACTTTCGGTTGGATCGACCTTTTTCACGGTTGACATCATTGTACCGAGGCTTCGGATTATGCAAAGGACGATTCTTGGCTTTGTAGTGTGCTGCCACGAAGTTTGCCGCCTCCTCGGTAATGAATGCCTCAGCCATCGATGCTTCAACTCTACATTTATTTTTACATTTTGCTCGAAGCGTCTTCTGCATCCTCTTAGTTGTGAAACACCAACGATTTTGCATGCCCCCCCCAATCTTGCCTCGGTCGGGAGATGCAAAATCAAATGCTGCATTGGATTAAAGAAGCCCGGTGGAAAGATCTTTTCTAACTTGCAGATCAACTCCAGCGCCAACTCTTCCAGTTCGTCTAGCACGTCAGGCGATAGTTCTTTCGCACAAAGAGCACGGAAGAAATAGCTCAGCTCTGCCAGTACTAGCCATTCATCCTCAGGGATAAATCCACGCAACATCACCGGCATTACCCGCTCAAGCCATATGTGCCAATCATGACTCTTGAGACCAAATATTTTCAATTTTTCAAGACTCGCTCCCCTCTTTAGATTTGCTGCATACCCATCGGGGAACATCAACTGCATTTTCACCCACAAGATCATTTCCCTCATAGCTGGCCTTCCAAGATTGAACCATGCCTTTGGCTTCCTCCAGTTCTTCTTTCCTTTCGGTTGTCGAATGTTTTGTAACGGTCTATCACATAGAGCCTCCTGGTCGACTCTAGCCTTAGGATTATCCTTCAACTTCCCCACTATGCCGAACAATGTACCAAAAAGGGCCTCCGCGATATTCTTTTCAGTGTGCATCACGTCGATGTTGTGTGGGCAAAGGATGTCTTTAAAGTAAGGAAGATCCCACGAACATATCTTGTGAGTCCAGGCGTGTTCCGTATTATACCCTTTGAAATACCCTGGACGATCTGGATCCGGCTCGAGAGCATTTATCTGATCCAAGATATGTTGGCCTGTCAACGTAGGTGGTGCAGTGTTTTTGACAACTCTACCTTTGATGAAATTCTTCTTGTCTTTTCTGAACTTATGGTCAGGATCCAGGAACTGTCTATGCATGTCGAAGCAAGAAAACTTGCGACCTGCCTCCAGCCAACGGAACTGAAGAGTTGCCTTGCATGTGGGGCACGAAAACCTTCCATGCACACACCAGCCAACAAATAGCGCATACGCCGGCAAGTCATGCATCGAGTACATGTACCACACATGCATTTTGAAGTTCTTTTTTGTAGCGGCGTCGTATGTCTTGATCCCATTATCCCAGGCTTCTTGCAATTCATCCTTAAGCGGTTGCATGTACACATTCATATTCTTCCCCGGATATTTGGGCCCTGGAATTATCAACGTCAGAAAAATGTTCTTTCTTTTCATAATCTCTCCGAGGGAGATTGAGTGGAATGACAAATACAGGCCAACAACTGTATTGTGCTGCCGTCATACCATACACATTGAACCCATCCGTGCTGATGGCAACTCGAGGATGCCTTGGATCTGCCGCTTTATCCTTATATAATGCATCGAAGTTCTTCCACACAAAAGCATCTGAAGTGTGTCCCAACATCGGATTCCCATCTGCATCTAGTTCTATTCTTTTGCCCAATTTATGCCACGTCATCTGTCTGGCCGTCTCTTCGACCATGAAAAGACGTTGAAGTCTTGGTATGATTGGCAGATACCGAAGAACATTAACGGGGATTTTGGTCTGACTCTTCTCACACATACCGTTGTCTACCAAAACATACCTGGAAGCATTGCAAATGGGGCAATAGTTCAAGCCCACATACTCAAGCCTAAATAAGGCACATCCATTCTCATAGGCATCTATCTTCTCATAGGGCACCTTAAGCGCACATAGGATTTTGTCCGACTCGTACAAGTTTGGTGGCAATACATGGCCTTTGGGTAGAAAGCGTCCAAATATCGTCATCATCGCGTCGTAGCATTCTCTGCCCAGGTTGAACTGAGCCTTCAGAGCCATTACTTGCGTGATGGCATCCAACTGACAAAGCTCAGTGTGCTCGTGGAGAAGACGTTTTGAAGACTCGAACATTTCATAAAAGGCCTTTGCAGATTCCTCCATCTCATCTTCCGAATCCCGAGCATCATCAAAGTCTTGCACCATGTCTTCGATCCCGGTACCATGCTCGTCGGTGCGACGATGAACAACCTCAGCTCTGGCACGTTGGGCAAACTCACCATGAAATGTCCAGACCGTATAATTAGGCGTAAAACCCCACTTCTGCAGGTGTTTGATCATTTCAAACTCTATCTTCTTCTTACAGTTGTCCCAATCGACACAAGGGCACCAGGTTATTTTCTGTCCATTTGTAAATGTGACTCTCACAAACTCCTTGGTTTTTGTTATCCATTCACGGGTCATGTCTTTCTGACTAGTGTGGCCGGTGTATATCCACCCACGATCACTCATCTTGCCTAGCTACTGGACACACAAAAAATATATACATAATTCAGCAAACCATATTCATCAGTTAATAGAATTTGTCAGTTTTATTATGTCGATGCAACCTAGACGCTAGTAGGTAAAGATAGGTCCTAATCCCATCCGAGTATGTGTAGATTGGGTTCATTTTCCCATGCTCTGCTCTAGATCTGATGCATAATTTCGGCAGCACCTCCCCTCTGTTCTCCTGATACACGTCTCGGCAATAAGCACAGAGGATGTGTACCCAGAGAACAACAGGGAAGCACTGACGAAATTCTGCATCGGATCCGGAGCAGAGCATATGGGAAAACGAACCCAATCTACACATACTCGGGCTGTTCATGGATAACGTTGGACAATTCGAAAGAACCACGGTTATAAATATGCTAATGAATGCATATTTACAGATGCAACCCTTTTGAACGAGAGACGCATAGTGGTCACGCATACTGATGATTGAAGACACCTATAGCTAGCAAGTTTCATCGGCACGAAGACCGGAATAGAGGAAATGAAGGGGGCAAGAGGAGATGTCATTTGTGCTCACCCACGAACGCAGGGGCGGAGCTCGTCAAACGCACAGAGAGGTCATCGAACACCAAACCCTCGCAGCGACGAAATAACTGCACATTTAAATCCACCTGATCAACATAAATATGATGTTTTGTATAAAAAATCGGAAAATATATGACCTAACTCATAATTCATAAATATATGACATGTCGGCCTCTAGAAGGCCAAAGAGCACCTTTTTCGGGATCAGGGTGTCGGCGGTGTCGTGTCGGGGTAGGGGTGCTGTGTCGGGGTTGGGGGTGCCGTGTCGGGGTGTCGGGGTGTTGTGTCGGGGGTCGGGGTGTCTGTGGTGTCGTGTCGGGTTCGGGGTGCTGTGTCGGGGTCGGGGGTGCCGTGTCGGGGTCGGGGTGCTATGTCGGGGTCGCGGTGTCAGGGTGTCGTGTCGGGGTCGGGGTGTCGTGGTGTCGTGTCGGGGTCGGGGTGTCGTGGTGTCGTGTCAGGGTCGGGGTGTCGTGGTGTCGTGTCGGGGTCAGGGGGTCGGGGTCGGGATGGCAAATCCTCGACCCCTCAACCCCTCGGCGACCCTCGACCCCTGGACCCCTTTTCCCCTCGACCCTCGACACCTCGACACCTCGATCCTCGACCCCTAGACCCTCGACTCCTTTCCCCCTCGATCCTCGACCCCTCGACCACTCGGCGACCCTCTTTTCCCTCGGCGACCCTCCTTTTCTACTTTTCCTACTTCTTTTTTTCATCTTCTACTTCTACTTCTTTTTTTCATCTTCGTCGTCTTTCTTCTTCTTCTTCTTTTTCTATTCTTTTCCTCCTCCTCCTCCTCCTCTTATCCTTTTTCTTCTTCTTCTTCTTCTTCTTTATTTTCCTTTTTCCTCTCCATCTTTTTATTCTTCTTCCTTCTTTTCCTTCTTCCTCTTGTCTTCTTTTTCTTCTTCATTTTCCTTATTTTCCTTTTTCCTCTCCACTTCTACTTTTTCTTCTTTTCTTATTTTTTTCATCTCACAAAACGTACTAATAACCTAAAATATGACTAACCTAAAATCTACTGACCTAAAATATGACTAAATATAAAAAACTAACCTACAATCTACTAACCTAAAAAAAGCAACTAACCTAAATTACTAACAGTACAACCTAAATCAACTAACCTAAATTACTAACAGTAGCTAAATCAAAAAACAGCAAGAAAAAAAGTAAGAAAAAAGGGGAAGAACCTCACCAGGGGGCGGCTGGACGGAGCGGCATCGGGCGGCGGGGTGGGGGGGGGGCTGGACGAAGAGGGGCGGGACGGCGCCGGGCGGCGGGGGGCAGCTGGACAGAGAGGGGCCGGGGGCCGGGGCGGCCGCAAGGCTTGGGCAGGGCACCGGGACGGCGGGGCGGCCGCAAGGCCTGGGCAGGGCGCCGGGGCGTCGGGCAGCCTTGGGGGTCGGGGCGGTGGGGGCGGTGGTGGTCGGCGGCGGGGGCGGCTCGGGCACGGGAGAGAGAGAGGGGATAGAGAGAGAGGGGGTGGGGCGCGGGCGTTGACCGGTTTTTTGTTAGGTCAAAGCTCTTTGCCGTCTGCTAGCAGACGACAAAGAGCCTAGCTAGTGGGAGGGAACGGCCGTTAGGTTGGCCACTTTCTTTGTCGTCTGCTAGCGGACGACAAAGAAAGTGGACGTTAGGTTGTTCTCGTTAGTGGGCCACCCTCCCTCTTTGAGGTCCGCTAGCAGACGGCAAAGAGCTGGCTGACGGCAAACATGATCTTTGTCGTCGGGTCTTTGTTTGCCGCCAGTTTTACTTAAGCTGATGACAAAGACCTTCTTTGCCGCCAGCTAGCAGACGACAAAAAGCTGGCTGACGGCAAAGATCCTGATTCCAGTAGTGTCATACTCTTCTCAAACGTCCGGGCATCCGTCCCCGTCACTGACCGGTCACGAAAAAACCACCCAGACGGACCCCAAATACCCATCTTAAATGTCCGGACTGACCGGCACCCCTCATATCCATCTCAAATATGAGGACGATATGAGGGGTCACGGACGCGTCCGGACACGCCAGGTCAGTCCGCCACGTAGGACACGATCCCACCCGGATCACCTTTTCTCTTTCTTTATATATTCTTTTTTTCTCTCTTTTCTTCTCCACCAATCCCGTGCAAGTGATCGGACATATGAAAAAAAATATGAGAGATGCGACTGCACGGACGAAAAAGTAAGAGTTCAAAACGGACACGCCCGGTTACTGACCAGGCATGTACGTGAACGTTTGAGGGTCTGAATTTGCAAGTCGTGACTGAAGATATTTTAAAAGGGCGTGTGTGCGGACCGTGTACACCCTTGTATTTTCGAGCAAGCAACTGGATTCTATCCTCTCAAGAATTAAGGGTTAGAAATGTGCTAAGTTGGTTGTTAGAATAAAATAGAGGATTGGATGAAGGACGCAACTTGCCTCCTCCCTTCGTATATTTCCATTCGTTATACCTATCCCCCACTACGTGGCATGCATCCAAATATTTCCATCCTATACCTAGGGACGTTTATTTAGTGATATGGAAAAAATTAAAATACGAATGAGGTTGTATGATTTTCTAACGCCTTAAAGCATAGCACAAAACTGGAGGGAACTTCTTTGCGCGCCAATATATAGATAATTCATGGTTGCTTGCTAAAAGGTGCGTGATACAACGAGAATTAAGTGCTTAATGGGAGCGGGAACAAATTCAGGAGGTCATGATATGGGAGGAGAGCGAGAAGGGAGCTGTGATGGAGGAGATCGACATGGCAGGGTAGCATCTGCTACCTCCATTGTGGTTGTCTGAAGCGAAGGGATAGAAGGAGGTTGATATGTATCACGGGAGAAAGAAGTACACGGGGAAACGAAATAGGAGATTTATTTTTGCCTTTTCTTTAGTTGCAAAAGGAACTTTTGGGAGAAAGAAGGAAACCCCCTCCCCCGTGTCAGTCTCCTCTGAGGCGACTCGGGGGGGGGGGGGGGGGGGCTAACCCTAGCTGCCGCCGCCGCGGCCCTCCCCCTCCGCCGCCGCCTGAGGTGTGCTCTGGCGCTCGCGCTCCACACCGTTAAAGGTGGCGGTGGGGATCTGGCGGCTCCACATCGCGCAGAGGGCCTCGGCTTTCGGGGCGACGGCCCCGGGCGGTGTGTGCAAGGTGGCCCTGGCGGCGGGTCGCCTCTGGTGGTGCTGGTGATGCAGCGCCCTTGGTCGCTGGTGTGCACCCCTCCTCGTAGGTTTGCCACCGCCAATGAAGCCCATCCCCTCCATGACGATCTGCTCCTTCCAACGCCAGATCTGGGTCCTAATGACTTAGGCTGCTGCTCCCGGTTGCTGGTTGCGAGGATCTCGTTGGGCGGCGTTGGATCGGGGGAAACCCCTGGTCGGCGTGGCGGCCACACCAAAGGTGACGCCTTGGGCGCATTCCCTCACTGGAGGTTGTGGTGTGGATCCTCTCCCCCTCGTTTCGTCCCCTGCTAGGTGAAAACTTAGATCCCCTGCTTCGGGTGGTGATGACACGTCCATGTCGTGTTCCTTCTTGGAGGCACCGTCTAGGGATCGGAGGGGCGGAAAGAGAGTTTGGTTGTGGATGTGATGGTGGCGGGGACAGCTTGGATTGTGTTCTGCATTGTCTCTTCATAGGCTGCTGGCTAGGGGGGTCCCTGACGTGGTCACCGGAGTGAGAGGGGATCGGGTTCCCCTCTACGGCAACAACGGTGTACCTTTTGGTAGGAGCCATGTGCTTCGGCGATTCCAGCTGTAGCCCTTGACATGCTCACAAATGTGTCCCTTGCTTCCATGACTGTTGTCGGTATCTCTCGTGCTTCGGTGTGGCTACACCATAGACGATGACGGTGCTCGTGAGTAGTGTGTCTCGGGCTTGCGGGTCTGCTCTAGTTACTTCTCCCATTCAGCTTTGGATGACATCCATTTGGGTTCTAGGGTGAACCGAGCTTCCGGCTATCGGTGCGGTATCCTTCGAGCCAGGATGAAAGGGTGGGGTTCCTTTGCAGTGGCGGCTACAGATGGTGGTTGGTCCATTTCTGTCTTTGAGGATGGTTGTGATCACGAAGCTTGCGATTTTCTGTATTCCTCCCTAGTTTCTTAGTTTAGTTATGTTGGTATTGGTCGTCTTGTTGGGTGTTGGTTGCAGCATGGTGATGTTTCGGCTTGCTTCCGCTGCTGCCTATGTGCTCTTTTGTTTGAGTGCCTTGTACCAGTCGTCTTGTTCTTTTTCTTTGTTTTTGGTCTTGTTAGTTGATGTTCTTGTACCCCTGACCGGTTGATGGCTTTGTTAATTCAAAGTCGGGCTCTTATGAATCCTTCGTTCCAAAAAAAGGAATCTTCTGGGAAGGAAACACCCTAATCACTGGACAAAATAATAAGGATAGAAAGCACATACAGGGACTATAGGAGGAGCAGGCAAGCCGCGGATGGCGGCCCTTAAAATTTGGATAAACTATGATATGCAAGGCAGAGGATAGTGTAACACATATTTGCTCTGGATTTTTGGGTTAGAGGACCGGCATCAATTTGAAATTAATTTTAATCATTTTTCCAATAATATCCCCTGCGAAAAAATATTTTAGATTAATAATATAAGAATTGTGTGCCATAAAAATATTGGAAAAATTCTTTTTTAATACTTCTCGCAAATAAACTGAAGTGAAATATTGGACCCGTAATAATATTGTTTACAATATGTCATGAAAATAGAAGTACATGCAACCAAAACTTTTTGATAAACCATCCGCATAGGTGTAGGATTATTGCCCCGGAAATAATCCGGGGGAACCTTTCATTGGGAGACCATTTTGGTTTGAATGTTTTTTATAGAAAAAGTACTGGATTTTTTATAACTCTTCCATTGTTCCGCCGTTTGGTTTGCAGGACCGAAGTAGTAATATCAAGGGCGCCTCATGCATTGCTCTCACGGACATGTCACCCTCTTTCGCTCCATTGATAGTAGTATCCTACTATGTACTTGTGTAGGACAGCAATATCTGAATAAAGAACTTCCTGACAGCGCCTCTGCAACCACCAGCCCGACCAGCTTCCAAATTCCAAGCTCCATCGACTCGTCCGTGGTAATGGTCGCCATGACGGCACCTGCACTCTCCATGGATCAACACGTGTTGTGCGATTCCGGCAGCAGGTCCTCGTGCTGAATTCAAAGGATGCGCGCGTCAATTTAGCTCGACATTCGCGATCCAACTCATCCAAAGTGTGCCCTGCGATGGAGCGCCATGCCCATGAAGGACAAGCTTTGTGGGGCGCGATGCTTCTTGTCTTCCTGCTCCTGTCGTCCTCACAGCTGCGCGGCGCGAGCTCCGCGCCGGGCGAGGCCGAGGCGCTCGTGGAATGGAAGAGCAGCCTGCTGCCGCGTCCCGCGGCACTCGCCTCGTGGGACCGAGAGGCCGCCGCCAACTCCACCTTCGCGGCGTGCTCCTGGGACGGCGTGTCGTGCGACGTCCTCGGCCGGGTCGTGACCGTCGACGTGTCCGGCACCGGCCTCGCGGGCACGCTCGACGCGCTGGACCTCTCGTCGCTGCCCGGCCTCGGCAGCCTCAACCTCAGCTTCAACTCGCTGACGGGATCGTTCCCGTCCAACGTGTCTGCGCCGCTCCTCGGCCTCAGTTCTTTAGATTTGTCCAACAACAACTTTTCGGGTCCGATCCCGACGATGCTGCCGGTGTACATGCCCAACCTCGAGCACCTCAACCTTTCTTCAAACCAGCTCGTCGGAGAGATCCCGGCGTCCCTCGCCAAGTTGACCAAGCTTCAGAGCCTCATCCTCGGCTCCAACGGTCTTTCCGGCGGCATACCGCCGGTGCTCGGTTCCGTCTCAGGGTTAAGAGCGCTCGAGCTGCACAGCAACCCGCTGGGCGGCGTCATCCCCTCCTCTCTCGGCAAGCTGCGGTCGCTCGAGCGCATCAATGTCAGCCTCGCGCTGCTGGACTCAACCATTCCGACGGAGCTCAGCCGCTGCGCCAACCTTACCGTCGTTGGCCTCGCCGGGAACAAGCTCTCTGGGAAGCTGCCGGTGTCGTTCGCCAACCTGACCAAAATACGGGAATTCAACGTGTCCAAGAACATGCTCACCGGGACGATCTTGTCGGATTACTTCACGGCCTGGCCCCATCTCACGGTGTTTCAGGCAGATAGAAACCGCTTCATCGGCGAGATTCCCCCGGAGGTCGGGATAGCGTTGAGGCTGGAGTTCCTCTCCCTGGCAACCAACAACCTTTCCGGCCCGATCCCGTCGGTGATGGGAAGGCTGGCAGACCTGAAGCTGTTGGACCTCTCCGAGAATGAGCTCTCCGGCACTATTCCACGGACCATGGGCAACCTCACCGGATTAGAGGTTCTTCGGCTGTATGACAACAAGCTCACCGGCCGGTTGCCGGCCGAGTTCGGGAAAATGACGGCGCTGCAGAGGCTGTCCATAAGCACCAACATGCTCGAGGGCGAGATTCCGGCCGAGCTCGCCCGCTTGCCAAACCTCCGCGGCCTCATCGCCTTCGAAAACCTCTTCTCCGGCGCCATACCGACGGAATTTGGCGGGAACGGCATGTTCTCCATGGTCAGCATGGCAGACAACAGGTTCTCCGGTGGGCTGCCACCGGGGCTGTGCAAGAGCGCGCCACGCCTCCGGTTTATCGGCTTGGACAACAACCACCTCACCGGCAACGTGCCCGCCTGCTACAGCAAGTTTGAGAAGCTTGAGCGCATCCGCATGGCAGGCAACTGGCTGGCCGGAAATTTGTCAGAGATCCTGGGATCGCAGCAGCCGGACCTGTATTACATTGACCTGTCCAGGAACCTGTTTGAAGGCGAGCTCCCAGAGCACTGGGCTCAGTTCCGGAGCCTCTCATACCTGCACTTGGATGGCAACAAAATCAGCGGAGCAATTCCTCCCGGTTACGGTACCATGGCCGCATTGCGAGACCTGAGCCTGGCATCCAACCTGCTCACCGGCACGATCCCGCCCGAGCTCGGAAAATTAGCACTGCTCAAGCTGAATCTTCGTCACAACATGTTGTCGGGACGAATCCCTGTGACACTAGGAAACATCGCCACCATGCTACTGCTGGACCTGTCTCAAAATGATCTCCACGGAGGCGTGCCGGCGGAGCTGACAAAGCTGAGCTCCATTTGGTACCTCAACCTGAGCGGCAACAGTCTCACCGGCGAGGTTCCAGCTCTGCTCGGCAAGATGAGTTCGCTAGAGACGTTGGACCTCAGTGGCAACCCGGGTCTATGCGGCGACGTGGCTGGCCTGAATCCCTGCACCTTGAATTCCGTCGCCGGTGGTGGTTCTCGGCGGCACAAGGCAAGGCTGAACCTTGCCATAGCGCTGGCTGTTGCCGCTGCGCTGCTGGCCGCCGTCGCCGCCGTGGCATGCGTGGTGGTCCGCAGGAAGAGACGAACCGGCGAAGATACGCCTGTGACCGAGAAATCGACGAGAGGCAGCGAAATGGCTCTGCAGGCTTCGATATGGGGCAAGGATGTGGAGTTCTCCTTCGGCGACATCCTGGCAGCGACGGAGCACTTCAACCAGGCCTACTGCATAGGCAAAGGCAGCTTCGGGAGCGTGTACCGGGCCGACCTACCAGGCGGCCACTGCTTCGCCGTGAAAAAGCTCGACGTGTCGGAGACAGGGGACGCGTGCTGGGGCATCAGCGAGAAGAGCTTCGAGAACGAGGTGAGGGCCCTGACGCACGTCCGGCACCGGAACATCGTCAAGCTCCATGGCTTCTGCGCCTCCAGCGGGTGCATGTACCTGGTCTACGAGCGCGTCGAGAGGGGCAGCCTCACCAAGGTGCTCTACGGTGGCAGCTGCGAAAGGTTCGACTGGCCGGCAAGGGTGCGCGCGATCAGGGGGCTGGCGCACGCGCTGGCCTACCTGCACCACGACTGCTCGCCGCCGATGATCCACCGCGACGTGTCCATCAACAACGTCCTGGTGGACGCCGAGTACGAAACCCGGCTGTCGGACTTCGGCACGGCCAGATTCCTCGCGCCCGGCCGCTCCAACTGCACCAGCATGGCTGGCTCCTACGGCTACATGGCACCAGGTACGTACCATACACACCTTTTTCCTACACGCATGACGCCATGTCGCCATTGTAGCTGCCCGCGGTCTCACATTTCTCGCCGTGTTTCTCGCCGCAGAGCTCGCGTACCTGAGGGTGACGACCAAATGCGACGTGTACAGCTTCGGCGTCGTGGCCATGGAGATCCTGATAGGCAAGTTCCCCGGCGAGCTCATAAGCTCCTTGTACAGCTTGGACGAGGCGCGTGGTGTCGGCGAGTCGGCGCTCCTGCTGCTCAAGGACGTGGTGGACCAGAGGCTGGACCTTCCTGCCGGGCAACTGGCTGGGCAGCTGGTCTTCCTCTTTGTCGTGGCCTTGTGGTGCCTTCGGACCAACCCTGATGCCCGGCCGCCCATGCGCACCGTCGCACAGGAGCTCTCTGCTCAACGGCAGTCTATCTTGGACATGCCATTCGGTGCTATCAGCATCGGCGACCTTACAATTCTGCATGTGTGATGATTTGGATACTGTTTGTATTTATGCCGAGACAAAATCTCACTTTTATTTGGTGAAATTGGCTAAATGCCAATGTAGTTTTCATCAATTTGAGAAATGCCATTATTTTTTTTCCAGCTTTCACACGAACTTTGCTAGATAATTACCCGTGCGTTGCATTGAGGATGGAGCCAGGATTAGGCCAAGCCACGGGCACCAATCTCTCTATAATGTCACTACAATGTCAAATAGTGCCCATGAAGCTATAGTCAACAAATGAATTTATACGAACCAACTGTGGTTGGATGGTTAGAGGGACAGTGGTATTCCCAACCCATCAGAGTTTAAATCCTAGTGCGCGTATTTATTCCTGAATTTATTTCAGGATTTCCGACGATGCGTATTTAGTGGGAGTAGACGTTTCCGTCAATGACGAGGTGCCTACGGTTACTTTGTAAAGTTCAAGATGATATGGCTCAGTCTCTCAAAAATGCTCATAGAGTTAGGATGTGCATATGCACGTGTTTATAAACGTTTGCGTCTGTACTGTATTAAAAAATGAATTTATTTTCCACGCCCTAGATGCTTGGGTCCTGTTCATATTCTAATTGTTCAACACCAATAACAATTTTGTCTTTTTTTTTCTTTTCTTCTTTTTCCTTTTCTTTTCCTTCTTCTTCATTTTCTTCTTCACTCACTATCTTTATTTCTCCGCTTCACCAATCCAATCTCGCCACCTCTGTCAATGACGCTTCCGGTTGACAGTCCTTCCCTCCACTGCCACTCAAACGCATAATTTCTTTTTCTACGAATGACAATGCCTCATACTTGGTTTCTATTATTGGGCACTCAACCGATTCATGTCATAGAAATGATATCATAGAAATCGATCAACCATGATCATATGCGCATTATATTTGCTGCCACAGCAAAGGGAAATAAGTCATAGAAATCGATCAACCATGGTCACATGAACCCAGTTCGAGTATAGCTTTTGAGCCATTTGTTTTTCATTACTATTTTCTTTAATGAGAATAAGTCATTCATTTTTAGCATAAACGTTAGAAGACAAGGACCTTTATGGCTTATTAACTAAGAGCATCTCCAACCAGACGCGCAACGCGCAAAAAACGGGTTTACCGCGTAGCCGAGCACTGGTTTCAACAGCCGCCGCAAAATATAGCGCGCGTGGCGCTTCAGCAAGCGCTAAAAAACACGACGTGCGCGCCCAACACAAATAACATATGCATTTCAAAAACAAAACCAAAATATCAAACACATCAAGAAAATCAACAATAAATAGTTCAATTTTATTACAACTCTAACAAATAGTTTATCATCCAATAACAAATATTTCAACAATACAACATTAAACATACAACATCAAACAAACAAATCAACATGCGTTTTGTTGGCCATTCCATTCCCACCACTCCTCGATGAGATCGTTTTGAAGATCATCATGTGTTTCAGCACGCCGAATAGCATGATAGAAAGCAACAAATCGGGCCACCCCCGCAGCACTTCGTCGCACTCGCACGAGATGTCCCAAGAGCTCGTATTGAGAGTAGTCTAAATCTTGGCCACGTTCATTCTCGATGATCATGTTATGCATGATCACACAAGCGTGCATGATGTACCAAAGGATCTTTTGATCCCAAAATCTAGTCGGTCCTCTCATGCTGAGAAAGCTGCAGCAACGCGGGGATAGGTCGGGGAAACACCGTTGGGTCGCCAGACCAAATGGGTGGCGCGGTGGCAGCACGGGCGCTGGGGGTGGAGGGAGGTGGGAGACGAGGCGTAAGCGCTCGAGTGTTTCTACACGCGGGAGCGGGCGCACCAAATAAGCGACGCGTGATGCCGTTTCGCTCCGTGCGCGGAAGCACTTATGCCACGCGCGGTTTTTACGCGGCCGCTAGAGCGCCCGATTCCGCTGAGCGCGCGCTAAAACAACGAATTATGCAGCACGGCCGATTTTTGGGTGCTTGTTGGAGATGCTCTAAGATCTACTCCATGAGTGCTTAATATGTACGATTATTAAAGCTACTAAGCAGGCTCGCTCTAGGTTCACTCGCCGTGCTATCGATAGATTGTCTCCGTGTTTCATATTTTCTCCTCTTTTTCCAACGTGTTCTTTTTTTACTGGATTGGCTGCTCATGGGCCAGTATGCCTAACTGGGCTTCCTTATTTTTCTTTGCATCGGTTTCTCATTCTGCTATACGGACTGCTCGACGGATCGTCCCGTTTTCCTCTCGCTTCGTCCGCACGCATGGTGGCGGTGGTCGATCGATCGCCACGAGGTGGCCGCGGGCGACCCATTGCTCTTTAGTCGCGGGCGAGCGCGGGTTCCACTCCCTCTGTTTCTGGTGTGTCGAAATTTCCTTTTTCTCTGATTCCACCCCTCCATCGATCTCGTCGGTACGTGGATCCTTTGTTTTCTTCGGCTTATCGATCGGCCGCTACGCCCTACACTACCACGATAAAGTCTTATGCCGACGGCTCAGGCCGTCGGTATAACCCTGATTCCCGTCGGCATAGACCTATGTCGACGGCCCCCATCGGCGTAGCACCATCGGCACCATATATGTCGGCGTATCCCAGGTTGCCGTCGGCATAGATGATATGCCGACGGTGTCCGTATATCGATACCGACGGCCCCGACCGTCGGCATAGCTCCATGGCAAACGACGTCCGGCAACACTGCCATCAAGAGCGTCGCATCCAGGGATGGCCACGTGTCGTGCTATGCGGACGACCCGGTCATCGGCATCGACTGCCATGTGGCTGCCGACGATGGTCCCTGGTGGCATACCTATGCCGATGGCCGGGGCCGTCGGCATAGGTCCAAAACTACGTCGACGGCATAGCCATCGGCATACCCTGACATGTGGCGACCGCTGGTAGTTCCTGGGGCGTGCTGTCACGCCAAAGATGCGATCCTATCCTTATTTCGGCACGAGAGCCTCGACAGGGATAGAAGCGCATCTCGATGCGTTCGCAACAATGGATATCATTACAAGTACATGTACAGAAGAGATGGGTATATGGAATTGGCTTACACTCGCCACAAGCTACATCAGAGTCACATCAATACAATACATACTCAAACATCAAACAAAAGAGCAGGGTCTGACTACGGATGAAATCAAATGATAAAATGACATCCACCCTTGCTATCCCAGGCTGCCGCCTGGAACCCATCCAAGATTGAAGAAGAAGAAGAAGAAGAACTCCAAGTCAAATCAAGCAACGCGCTCACGTCAAATCATTGCATTACCTGTACCTGCAACTGTTGTTGTAGTAATCTGTGAGCCACAGAGACTCAGCAATCTCATTTCCAAGGGTAAGGTATGGTTAAGTGTGAGGCTGCGGCAGCGGCTAAGCATATATTTGAGTGGCTAACTTACGAGTATAGAAAGTAAAGTATGGTGTCCTACGTATAACGAACATGAGCTAATAATGATAACTAACTGATCCTGAACACCTACTTACGTCAATCATAACCCCACCATGTTCTCTTTCGGATAAGAACTCACAACAAGAGACAGTCACGGTTACGCACACAGTTGATACATTTTATTAGAGTTTACTTCAAGTTTGCTAAGACCGGGTGTTAAACAAATTATCCAAGTTTGCCACATAACCGCGGGCACGGCTTCTCGAAAAGATTTAACCCTGCAGGGGTGCTCCAACTCATCCATCACAAATTAACCACACGCAGCGAGAATAACCTCAACCACAGATCTCGTGATCTTCCTAGGCAATTCCAAAGGAAATCCGACACCTCGAGATAGTCCGAAGAAAATTAGAGTTCCTCCCTCAAGACGTTCGAGAAAGGTAAAACTAATCCAGCAAGGCCGTCCGGCGTGTCGACGAACCCGATAGGAGCCGCGTATCTCGTTCTCAGGACACGACCAGATGAGCGCAGCGTACTGTGGCCAGATAGAAATCTCCCGAGTTGCCCTGGGTTGGCCCCGCATACGGCTCTGTTTTGGACCAACACCAGCAGCACTGGCCCCCCTGTATTATGTTAAATTAATCCACGAGGGGGCGATCCCCTATGCTTTAATAAGGTGATCAGTTTTATTATGATGGGCAAATGTAGTACCAAAGTTGGCCCTTGCAAGACAAGTTTTATTCTAACCAAAAATCAAGAGGGTCCCCATAACAATCCCGAGCATGTTAGGAACGCTCATTTATGGAACATAACACCGGTTCACAAGTAACTAGGGGCGGCAGGAGTGGAACAAAATACCAAGCAAAAGGCCAAGCCTTCCACCTTTACCTAGTATATATGTGCATTAAATTAAATAGCAGCAATATTGTGATATAACAAGGAAAGCCTATGTTGACACATGGAAGCAATTGCACCTGCAACTAGAAACACTATAAGAAGGGCTGAGCAAGCGGTAACATAGCCAAACAATGGTTTGCTGCGATATGGAAGGGTTAGAGGCTTTTCATGGCAATGTTAGGAGGCTTGTCAAACAAGTGGTAGGTAGCGAGACATAACGATAAAAGACGAGAAAACTAGCATGGCAATGATAGTAATGGTATCCAGGGAAATGTGTCAAGATCACGCTCGGAAGAAGAACGAGTTCATGAAGAAGACGAACCAACGTAGTCGGCGAATCCTCACACTCCGAACGCTTTCGGAACTCTATCGAGAAGAAGCAATCCGAAACAAAGAATCAACACAAGATACACCACAACATATGCATGACACGTGCACAAACAAATATGATGCATGTTCGGTTAAATATGCAAGGCATGACAATTCACCACAATCAAATACTACACATTAAGTGAAGCTCAATATGCAACGAGTTGCATATTGACGAAACTCCACATACGAATTATTTAGTTCACTCCCGTTAGGTACACAACAATATTAAATGTTGTTAAACATGGCAAGAGGTTAAGCATAAGTAAACTAACTATCTAGGCAACTTAAATGAGGTCGGAAACAACTTATAGTATTTTCGAAATGACCCCATATGTTAATTTCGAAATTGGTCCAGATCTGATCTAAAAATATTTTATGTTTGTTAAACAGTAGAATAAATCATATCATTTCATTCTACACGTCATTCTATTCGATTTACATATATAGAACATCGCAAACGGGGCTATGGTCTAAAAGATATGAGCAACACAAGATGCACATGACATGAATGTAAATGCATGGGAAAACCACCACAAACTTTTCAAATCATGAATGCATCTAGTTATTATGAATCTACATGAGATTCTAAGCAAGTTTCATATGCAACATGTTCAAATCGGAGCTACGGTTCAACCACAGTCAACAAAACAAGTTTTAGTTGAAATCTGCCAAAAACAGCAAGATAGCATTTTGCACACATGAAAACAATAGGTTACAATATTACAAAATGCACAAACTAAGCATGGTAAATAGCATACAAAATCCACTTCATTTCATCTTCACACATCATATTCAAAACATGCATGGATCACATGGTAGGAAGCTCACAAGAAGACTACTTGATAACAGTTTCAGACTTAGTGAAAATAGCAGTTTTTGACAGTGCAGTTTTTATCACGAAGGCATATTGACAGCAGTTAAACTATACGCTAAAGATCATGAAATGGCATGAAACTTAACAGCCTACTAAAGGACAATATCAACTACAAATAACTCCATTACACCTACCACAAAAGAGTTCTAGATCACTAACAAATCACATGGCAAGACAGCAGCAAAATATAACAGATTCCAGACTTAGAAATATTTTGGACCCTCAAAATAACAGATTTTCATAGCAAGTTGACAACAACAAAATAACACTTAAACATGCATTTCTATGACAAGCAAAATGTCCATGGGCTAGGACACATATCCAAGGGCATTTTTCATATTGAAAATTAATTCATACATGTACAGATTAAATCACACGAAAATGACAAACGGGCATCATGGCATAAATGACATTCACACAAACATGTTCAAATTAGTCGCAATTGAATATGCAAGTATTAGGCCTAACCACGTTATAGCAATGCATTGATGCAAACTAAATGCAAACAACATGCCAACAATTTTATCATGCATGAAAATGCGGTGCCGATGATGTGAACATTTTAATATGTGAATTTATTAATTTCGATTCACGGTTAATAGCTATGAATTAAACCATATTAAATAGGTCATCACGCAAATCGATGCAAACAGCAGGTTTAAATATTTTAAACATGCATGAAAATTGGTTATTGTGAAACTAGATGAAATTCTACACATTTAACATGTCCAAATATTTTCATACGGTGTAGGGTTGATTTTATAATGGCATTATTAATTATGCAATGGTCTAAAATAAATAAAACAAAAGAGAAAAAATAGGAGGGGGGAGCTGCTCACCAGGCCACATGGGCCGGCTGGCAGGTGCGGCTGGGCCGCGCTGGGGCAGCAGGGGCAGCTGGGCCGGCTGGGTGCTGGGGAGGCCGAGGCCCACGCGGGAGGTGCTCGGATCAATGGGCTTGTCCCCTTCCTCCCAAGCGAGCGGAAGCAGGAGGCGGCCATGGCGGGGCTCGGGCGGCGGCATGGCGACCCTCCGGCGACCGGAACGACGTGAAGGCGAGGGGAACTGCCGGATCCAGGGTGGCAGGATCCGTTCCCGGCGGCGGCGCGGAGATCGGGGGCGGCGGACCTGCGAAGAAGAGAGAGGTCGCGGGGTGAGAAGGGAGAGGAAAGGAGAGGGGAGGAGAGGGAGAGGGGCTGGTCCGGCGGCGGCGAGGCAGCGAGCTGCGGCGGCTTCGGCGAGCTGCGGCGGCCTGTGGCCGGCTGGAGGAAGCTGCAGGGACGGGAGGAGCTGCGCCACCATGGGAGCTCGGGGGAGCTCGGGGAGCTCGGGCCCGGAAGGGCTCGAACGGGCCCAGATGGGCTTCGGCGGGCCGGCGGCTGGAGGTGGGAGACAGGAGGCTGGCTGGCATGGGGAACGAGGAGATTAGGGCTAGGGGTCCTATATATAGGTTTCGGGGCTAGGGTTAGCTGACGTTGTCCGTTTTCGGACTGCCGGATGACGATTTGACGTCCAGAAGCGGAGCGAGGGCTACGGTGGCTGTGCAGAGGGGCTAAGTGGGGAAGAGAGAGAGAATGGTGACCCGTGGCACGGAGGTTTTAAAATACCGAAAAACGTTCCACGATAACCGATGACCGCACTGCTACGACTGACCGACGGGGCATCAAACGAACTCAGAACGCGACGAAATTCGATGGGCGGTCTACCTAGACTATAACAAGACCGCACGCCAAGTTTCGACCCAATACAAGAATATTTTTGTGTGCACTTAAAAACAGTTTTATTTTACATGGTGTCGCGGGCGCGGGCGTGTGTGGCTGGTCTCGAAACGGGCAACGGCAAGAACGCAGAGAACCGGCGACTATGAACGGATGCAAGTTTTCGAAAATGAGTGATGATGCAATGCATATGATGCGATGATGAATGCGAGAACCAGACGAACACATGACGAGAACAGAAATAAAAGGGGAATCTTCTGGAACGTCGGTCCCGGCTGTCACAACTCTCCTCCACTACACGAGGATCTCGTACCGAGATCTAGAATGAAAAGTGGAAGAGAAAGAGCAAAAGGTAAAACTTAGTTGCTTCTTTGACAAACGAATGAAACCAATGATCATGAAAGATGCAAGGAGATGAAGAATGAGGAACAAGCAAGAATTCACAAGAAATTTCGGTAGCACTTCGGTAGGAAAGAGAGGAAAAAATTAGATAAGATGGAAAGAAATTGAAAGAGATACACCAAACTTTGGCTGGATTAGAATCAAAACTTCGTAAGATGCAATGGACATGAAAAGACTTCACAGCACTCCGGTTAAATGAATAAGCTAAATGTGAGATGAAAAGGGCAACACCACAATGCCTCTGGAA
The DNA here is from genome assembly GCA_022496015.1 of Hordeum marinum. Classification (NCBI taxonomy): domain Eukaryota; kingdom Viridiplantae; phylum Streptophyta; class Magnoliopsida; order Poales; family Poaceae; genus Hordeum; species Hordeum marinum. The sequence continues at coordinate 208,173,904 of CM039672.1, read as the reverse complement.
CAAAAGAATAGAAGCTAGATCTTTGGAGAGAAGAGAACTGAGAAGAAATGACAACTTCTAGCATCAATGGATTTGAGAAGCATATTTAGGAAGGAGAGATTAAACGGAGTTGTTGGAACACCAACAATGAAAAGAACAAGCTTATTGTGGACTTATGGAAAACATCTCAAAATTATGAGGTGACACCCTGCCACAACCTAAACAATTGATTGCCTGAGAGCAACAAGATATGCAAAACTTCTTTCACTAAGAGGAGGAGAAAAACTTGAATCATTCATGACACCATGATAGCAACAATCCTTAGGAATTGCTTTAGGTGAAATCCAACCAAAGATAACTCTGAGAAGACAAGGTGGGTTTACTTATTTCATTCTTGACAATTTCCTTCGAGACTCCTCATAATCGAGAATTTAATAACACCATCTTAAAAGACAATGGAGAAGGAATTGAACTTAGAAATCCAAGATAAGAACACTTGAGCACCTCCAACAAGAATCTTGATGAACACTAGAAAATGAAAGAATCTTAATGAACCACCATGAAGAACCACCAAAAATGAGAGGATGATAGAAAAGAACTGATGGATGCAAAAGAACAAGATTGGGCCTTCCAATGAATTAGATGATGCTTCGAAAAGAGATATTTGAGGAACCTAAACTCCGGAAAAATATGAGAACACTTGAAATCAAGAATTGATATCATGAACAACTCCGAAAGAAGCATTGAAATCACTTGATGAAACAAGAATAAGAATTATGATATAACCATCCTTCATCAAGTTAAATTGATGACAAACAACAGATTTCGCACACCACTTATTCTTCTTGCAAAGATTGAAGAGAGATACATAGATCACACACTTGAAGAAATCTTGCACGAGAGCACCGGTTAGAATTCACAAATGAATGAGGTTGAAACAAATGAATGAAATAACATGAGAACGAAGAGAGCATGATCCACCTAATGGAAAACTTGAACGAAGCACCGGAAAGAATTAGAAACTAAAGAGGACACAAGAGAATGAAGGGATCAAGATTTGCCTAATAGAAACTGAAAAAGGCACCGGAATAATTGAGATATGAATGAAGGGACAACACTTAAGAAGAATTTGAGAACGAAAGCTGAAAGCTGAGAACGAAGAAATCTTCTGAAATGACGGCATTCGGAGGATCAAGAAATGAAAACAATTCTAAAAGCACTGGATAGATATAGGAGGAATGACTCATGATCAAAATAATTGAGATGAAAGCAACAACAGAAACCATGAGTCTCTTGGAAGAACGAACAACGATTGAGAAACTCTCCTTCGATCTTCAAGCAGAGAATGACGACGAGAAACATCGTGAATTACTAAGACACTTCGGAACAATGAATAAATAAAGGTTGAACCAACAATGAAAAAGATATAGAAGCGATCTTCGAGAAGGCATATGACTGATGAAATTCATACTCATGTCATATCTGAAAAGAACTTCAGGACATCTTTGGAAAGATTAGAAGAGTCAGGTATGATCCTGGGGAAAGACCTGTGGGTTATGGGCCCACTGAAAGAAACCATCGTTGAAACAATTGATTAAAAGAGAGATTGCACCGGTATAAATTAAGAACTTGATGATATGAGACCCTTGAAAAAATTTAAGAGGACAACAGTGAAAATGAATGTCTTCTGAGATATCTTCAACACTCTGGATAGAACAGAGAGCGGTGAATAAAAAAGAGAGGCTTGATAAAGAATTCCAACATGGGAGAGCAAATAGAGAATGGAAATGATGATGAACACGAAGAACTTGAATTGAATTCACCGGAAAAGAAAACAAAGATGAATACTAACAAATGATAACTTGAGCACCGAGCATCTTCATAAAGAATCATTGGAGAAGAATAACACGAGAACAAAGAATACGATGATAGATCTTGAAATGAAAGACTCGAGAATCTCCACAACAAATCACCGGAAACAAGATAGAAGAAAAGATAGCGGAAGCATTACATGAATAGAAAAGACACTTGGATGAGAATTTAATCATTGAAGAAAAAGGGCGGGAGGGTGGGAAAAACAAAGAAAACTTGGAACAGATGAGACAAACTCCGGAACGAAATATGAGGATTGATCTTGCAATATTGGAGATGATAGAATTATCTTGATGAGAAGCACACCGGTAGGAAAAGAATTCATATGATAACTTGATTGAGCACAAGAGTTAGCATTCCCACAGAAATATGAGAACACTACTTCAGAAAGATATGAAATCACCACTTGACATCAAATCCACTCGAATTACCATATACAAAACAAAACAAAGGATGAGGCTTACGAAACAAGCCAGAACAAATACATACCCACTATGCACTTGTTGGAAAGATAATCCTAGGTAACTACTTGAATTCCCACCTAAGAACTTCCGAAGTCTTTCTTGTTTATGCTATTCGGGTTGCAGACCCAGGAACCTACCCTAGGTAATCAGCTGCAACTGCACCCGCAACCTTCCACACCATAATTCAAGAAGCTCCACAAATTTGTCTACCTCAGGCGCTCGTAATCACAACGATACTAAACCATGGTGGTACCCTGGACGCCTCCCCAGTACTGGGTGACTCCGACCTTATCTCACCACGATAAGTACTGAAGCAATTTCGAACATCCTCCGTCCTGAGATACTAAGAAAACTGAATGATAACGATGTGTCAAGAATCCCTGGGAGCTGAACTCCCCGGAAGAAATCAAGTCAGACAAGAGGCACCAAGACAGAACTCCGTCACATCGGCATCATATAGTTTCCAAAATACCTGCATGATCCTAAAAAAAATTTTGAGCGAGAAGAGGAGTAGAATCAAAATTCCTAAGTCGAATACCTCACCAGAGCATAGAAGAGGAGTAAAAAGAATCCTACTCTCCGATATAACTAGACGCAAAACAGTTTTTTTGCTAGACTCGACTCGGCCAAGTTCGATCAATCAAGGGGGCACCTAGGTCGATATAGGATCTGATACCAACTTGTCACGCCCAAGATGCGATCCTATCCTTATTTCGGCACGAGGGCCTCGACAGGGTAGAAGCGCATCTCGATGCGTTCGCAAGAATGGATATCATTACAAGTACATGTACAGAAGAGATGAGTATATGGAATTGGCTTACACTCGCCACAAGCTACATCAGAGTCACATCAATACCATACATACTCAAACATCATACAGAAGAGCAGGGTCCGACTACGGACGAAATCAAATGATAAAATGACATCCACCCTTGCTATCCCAGGCTGCCGCCTGGAACCCATCCAAGATTGAAGAAGAAGAAGAAGAAGAAGAACTCCAAGTCAAATCAAGCAACGCGCTCATGTCAACATCGCATTATTTGTACCTGCAACTGTTGTTGTAGTAATCTGTGAGCCACAGGGACTCAGCAATCTCATTTCCAAGGGTATCAAGACTATTAAAGCTTAATGGGTAAGGTATGGTTAAGTGTGAGACTGCGGCAGCGACTAAGCATATATTTGAGTAGCTAACTTATGAGTACAGAAAGTAAAGTATGGTGGCCTACACATAAGGAACGTGAGCTAATAATGATCACTAACTGATCCTGAACACCTACTTACGTCAATCATAACCCCACTGTGTTCTCTTTCGGATAAGAACTCACGACAAGAGACAATCATGGTTACGCACACAGTTGGTGCATTTTATTAGAGTTTACTTCAAGTTTGCTAAGACCGGGTGTTAAACAAATTATCCAAGTTTGCCACATAACCGCGGGCACGGCTTCTCGAAAAGATTTAACCCTGCAGGGGTGCTCCAACTCATTCATCACAAATTAACCACACGTAACGGGAATAACCTCAACCACGGATCTCGTGATCTTCCTAGGCAATTCCAAAGAAAATCCTACGCCTCGAGATAGTCCGAAGAAAATGAGAGTTCCTCGCTCAAGACGTTCGAGAAAGGTAAAACTAATCTAGCAAGGCCGCCCGGCGTGTCGATGAACCCGATAGGAGCCGCGTATCTCGTTCTCAGGTTATTAAATGTTGTTAAACATGGCAAGAGGTTAAGCATAAGTAAACTAACTATCTAGGAACCTTAAATGAGGTCGGAAACAACTTATAGTATTTTCGAAATGACCCCATATGTTAATTTTGAAATTGGTCCAGATCTGATCTAAAAATATTTTATATTTTTTAAACAGCATAATAAAGCATACCATATCATTCTAAACGTCATTCTAGTCGATTTACATATATAGAACATCGCAAACGGGGCTACGGTCTAAAAGATATGAGCAACACAAGATGCACATGACATGAATGTAAATGCATGGTAAAACCACCACAAACTTTTCAAATCATGAATGCATCAAGTTATTATGAATCTACATGAGATTCTAAGCAAGTTTCATATGCAACATGTTCAAATCGGAGCTACGGTTCAACCACAATCAACAAAACAAGTTTTAGTTGAAATCCGCCAAAAACAGCAAGATAGCATTTTGCACACATGAAAACAATAGGTTACAATATTCCAAAATGCACAAACTAAGCATGGTAAATAGCATACAAAATCCACTTCATTTCATCTTCACACATCATATTCAAAACATGCATGGATCACATGGTAGGAAGCTCACAAGAAGACTACTTGATAACAGTTTCAGACTTGGTGAAAATAGCAGTTTTTGACAGTGCAGTTTTTATCACGAAGGCATATTGACAGCAGTTAAACTATATGCTAAAGATCATGAAATGGCATGAAACTTAACAGCCTACTAAAGGACAATATCAACTACAAATAACTCCATTACACCTACCACAAAAGAGTGCTAGATCACTAGCAAATCACATGGCAAGACAGCAGCAAAATATAACAGATTCCAGACTTAGAAATATTTTGGACCCTCAAAATAACAGATTTTCATAGCAAGTTGACAACAACAAAATAACACCTAAACATGCATTTCTATGACAAGCAAAATGTCCATGGGCTAGGACACATATCCAAGGGCATTTTTCATGTTGAAAATTAATTCATACATGCACGGATTAAATCACACGAAAATGACAAACGGGCATCATGGCATAAATGACATTCACACAAACATGTTCAAATGGCAAAACTAAATGCACAGATAAATCACATGAATTTTCTTCTACCCCGAAAACATATATAATATGCTTAGCTTCATGTGGAAAATTAGTCGCAATTGAATATGCAAGTATTAGGCCTAACCACGTTATAGCAATGCATTGATGCAAACTAAATGCAAACAACATGCCAACAATTTTATCATGCATGAAAATGCGGTGCCGATGATGTGAACATTTTAATATGTGAATTTATTAATTTCAATGCACGGTTAATAGCTATGAATTAAACCATATTAAATAGGTCATCACGCAAATCGATGCAAACTTCAGGTTTAAATATGTTAAACATGCATGAAAATTGGTTATTGTGAAACTAGATGAAATTCTACACATTTAACATGTTCAAAATATTTTCATACGGTGTAGGGTTGATTTTATAATGGCATTATTAATTATGCAATGGTCTAAAATAAATAAAACAAAAGAGAAAAAAATAGGAAGGGGGAGCTGCTCACCAGGCCACATGGGCCGGCTGGCAGGTGCGGCTGGGCCGTGCTGGGGCAGCAGGGGTAGCTGGGCCGGCTGGGCGCTAGGGAGGCCGAGGCCCATGCGGGAGGCGCTCGGGTCAACGGGCTCGTCCCCTTCCTCCCGAGCGAGCAGAAGCAGGAGCCGACCATGACAGGGCTCGGGCGGCAGCATGGCGACCCTTCGGTGACCGGAACGGCATGGAGGCGAGGGGAACTGCCGGATCCAGGGCGGCAGGATCCGTTCTCGGCGACGAGAAGGCAGGCGGCGACGGCGGCGCGGAGATCGGGGGCGGCGGACTTGCGAAGAAGAGAGAGGCCGCGGGGTGAGAAGGGAGAGGAAAGGAGAGGGAGAGGGGCTGGTCCGGTGGCGGCGAGGCGGCGACCTGCGGCGGCCTGTGGCCGGCTGGAGGAAGCTGCGGGGACGGGAGGAGCTGCGCCACCATGGGAGCTCGGGGGAGCTCGGGCCCGGATGGACTCGAATGGGCCCAGATGGGCTTCGGCGAGCCGATGGCTGGAGGTGGGAGACAGGAGGCTGGCTGGCATGGGGAACGAGGAGATTAGGGCTAGGGGTCCTATATATAGGTTTCGGGGCTAGGGTTAGCTGACGTTGTCCGTTTTCGGACTGCCGGATGACGATTCGACGTCCAGAAGCGGAGCGGGGGCTACGGTGGCTGTGCAGAGGGGCTAAGTGGGGAAGGGAGAGAGAATGGTGACCCGTGGCACGGAGGTCTTAAAATACCGAAAAACGCCCGACGATAACCGATGACCGCACTGCTACGACTGACCGACGGGGCATCAAACGAACTCAGAACGCGACGAAATTCGACGGGCGGTCTACCTAGACTATAACAAGACCGCACGCCAAGTTTTAACCCAATCCAAGAATATTTTTGCGTGCACTTAAAAACGGTTTTATTTTACATGGTGTCGCGGGCGCGGGCGTGTGTGGCTGGTCTCGAAACGGGCAACGACAAGAACGCAGAGAATCGGCGACTACGAATGGATGCAAGTTTTCAAGAATGAGTGATGATGCAATGCATATGATGCGATGATGAATGCGACAACCACACGAACACATGGCGAGAACGGAAATAAAGGGGAATCTTCTGGAATCATCTGGAACGTCGGTCCCGGCTGTCACATGTGCCTACGCCGACGGCTCAGGCCATCGGCATAGGCTAAAAAGCTACACCGATGGCCTAGTCGTCGGCATAGCTTACCACGTGGCAGCCACTGGTAACTCGAATGCCCTCTAAGCCGACGGCTTAGCCGTCGGCGTAGTTTTGTGCTGTTTTTTTTCTTTTTCCTGTTTCATACAAATTCATATCAATTCAAAATAGCAGGGTATATACAATGAAATATAAATGCACAGCAGCACCATCAAGAGCATCATAAATATATATGTTCTCACAACCAACACCACCATCACATCCTTACAACCAACACCAACACCATCACATCCTCACAACCAACAACATAAGCATATCAGAAATATAAGTAGCATAAAAAGACGGACATCATCTAAAGAGCACAAGTCATCTAAGGAGCGCCAGTACGTCCACCTCCAAGGTCATCAACGCCAAGTCCGCCAAAGCCTAGGTCTTCACTGCTAGCGGCAGCGCTACCGCCTCGGTGGATTGGAGTGACCGAGCTCCGTGACTCGGGATTGATGTGAACACCGACACCACCACCAATGGATGATCCACCGGTTCCCTGGATGTTTGAAAAGACATGTTGAGTGAATGATATTGTGTTGAATAAACAGTAAGCGGTGGTTGAATAGTTTGGGGATGTACTAACCATCGTTGTCCCCGGTTGTTGTGCTAGAAATTCCTCAAAGGTAAGCAACACTGGTTGTGGTCCTGTAGCTGGTGGTGCTGGTTCCATTTCAGGAATCGTGTCGTTCCTGATGCTCTCAAACACGAGCTGCATGTTAACTGACAAAGCAAACACCAATGTCAGAAGAAATGAAAGTGCCAATATGGAAATGAAATTAAAGGGGCTAAATTAACCGTCATCATGCGAGTGTTGTGGTCCTGGACGGCTGCAACTCTCGTGCTCCACGCCATGGTCTTCTGTCGTGTGTACTCCATGTAGGCCTACAATATGACGTGATGGAACTCATTAAACATCTCAATGCGGAAAATAAAGTGAGCAATGAAGATAAGAGGGAAAAATACTTACAGAGTGTCGCTCGGCTAGGAGGGGCTGTGACTGCACAGTGGTCGTGGGCGTGTGTTGTCTCAGGCTTGGGTCGGTAGCTCAGAGCTCTGTGTAGGAGATAGAAGGAGTGACCACAGCATCCAGAACGGGCAGCCGACCATGAGCCTTCGGCCCCATGCCAACCACCGGCCTGTCGTCCAAAGGCGCCTTGATGGGGTCAGGTGTGTCAGGATGTAGATTCAGATACGCTGCAGAGTAGTTCTTCTTCTTCTCCGCGGTGTTGCCGTAGTACTTGTTTTCCCCAGGCTTGGGCTTCCTCTGAGTATGGGCGATCTCCCATGCGTCCATGTGTGAGAGCGGCTGCTTGAGTTTCTCCTCCTGCACCAACAAATATATGTTAGTCATACATAAAAAAGTGACAGTAAACAGAAGAAGATTGTTTAATGAGGTTAGTCATACCTGAAGTGCCTTGTGGAGAAAGTGGTTCCGGTTTCCCTGAGCATGTACTCCCTCCTTCCCTCGGTTAGCCTTGTTTTTGCTGCTAGTAGCCGCCCAGGCTTCATCCTGACCACACCACATGTCCACCAATGCCGCCCAAGACTCCTCTTTTCCATAACACCAATTTGGACACACCTACATAATAGGAAGCATAATGGCATGTGTAACACGAAACGATGAAATTTACCACAAACTTTGGAATGAAAAATTGTTAATACTTACCGACAAGTACTCGTCCCTCTCCAAGGTAATGTGCCGCGCCTTCACTCCTTCCTTGGTCATCTTAATACCAAGATAGTCGTGATAGTAAGCGTGATGGCCACCAACCGCACCTCATACTGCATCTGGCGGGCCTTCTTCTTCGCTTGGCGCAGCACGATCTCGTCGGCAGTGGCCTTGTGCTCTGGAAGAACTCGATAGTATTTCTACAATCATTCATGAAACCATAATGGAAGAAGCCATGAGTTAAATCATTCATGAAACCAGAATGGATGTGTGCTTGTGAAGAGAACTCACCCAAAAATTAGTGATCACGGCCTTAGCATGGGTCACATACTCCGCGTGGGGGGCCGCTTCCTAGTGCTCCCAGGTCTTAGCCAAAACCCAAAGATTCGGGTGCCTGACTGGATCCGGACAGTACAACCCCGGCCAGTATTCCTTCAGCAAGACGGTGATGATGCCGTTGGGAACACGGGCCCCTTTAGGATGTACCCAGTTACTGCAAAAGATATAAAGAATGAAAATATTAGAATGTGACAAGCAAAAGATTTAAAGAATGAAATATTAGGATGTGACAAGCAAAAGAATTAAATTATTATTCAAATTATTTAGTGAAACTTACTCTATCCCCTTTGGCTCAATGAGCCACTTCTGCTCCTTGGTAGGAATATGCTTTGGGACCTTTGCGTTACCACGCAACCATCCCTTATTGTTGCCATTCCCGTCACCACCAAAGTTCGCACCACCACCATCGTCCCCGCCTACCTCCTCCTCCTCCTCGCCCCCCTCCCCAACCTCCTCCTCCTCCTCCTCACCCCTCCTCGCGAACCACCTCCTCCTTCTCGGCAGAGGGTACCTCACTAGAGGAGGGCCTCGAAGACAACACCGCTAAGTCGGTGAGGGTGCGCTCTTTCTGGCCGCGACCCCCTCTAGTGGCTCTCCCACCACCCCCTCGCCCTTCATGGGCTCTCCCTCTCTCTTCCTGTGAGGAGTCATCCTCAAGTAGTCGGGGGGTAACAGTACATGCTTGACCACTCCGACTAGCAATGCCGACGACCTTGCGTATGAAACCTGCGCTGTCGGCCTTCCCCTTGCCCATGTTCCATGAACCTGCATTGAAAATAGAATAAACAATTAGTACATTAATAATGAAGGAAAAAAGCATAATAATAATGACTAATAAACACATTACAAATAAGCATAAAAAGGCATATTCCTAAACCATAGGGAAAAAGACATGAAACGTACATTTGCTAGAACCCGTACGAATCATCACTGTTGTAACCGATTTCTCGCTCGGTCTCATCATCAGTATCAATCATATCATCTTTGTTGTCTGACAGAGGTGGAGGCTCTTCCTCCTCATCAGCGTCTTCGTTTAACTTTTCTAGCATAAGTATGTCATTTTCATTAACAATGGTCTCACCATCATTCCATGCATCGTCATCGTTTGGATCCACATCATCCTTGCTCAGTGGTCTAGCGTCATCGTTTCTGACCACATCATCATCGGGTTGCTCTTGATAGAACACTCCCTCGTATGTCATGGGGTTAATGTTGTAGTAATCATCTTCATTCGGGTCCGGTAGCTTACCATGTGGCGACACCTTGAACACAACTTCCCAACCCCGTAGGTACTCTTTCTGGCATGGGTAAGGCAAATAATAAACTTGTGTAGCTTGGGTAGCTGCAATGAGGAGATCAGCTCCATCATAGATGGTTGATGGTTTAAATTTGACCAAACCAATGGAAGGCGTATGTCTCTGCCCCTCCTACGGATCGAACCATCGACATTTGAACACAGGTAGACTTAGGGTTTCGCGCCCTTTGCGGAATGTAATCTCGTATATATTTTGTACCCTTCCATAGTAGTCTACTAAATTTTGACCGGGGGTGTACACTCCGGTATTTATAGTTTTGGGATCAGGCCGACTGTTCTGGTGCTCCTCTGTATGGAAGCGATACCCATTCACATCATACTTTTTACATGTCATGATGGCAGGGTCAAAACCCATGGAAACCCATCTCAATTCATCATCCATAGATATGTTCGGATCTTTTCCCTACAAGTATAATTGAAATTGTTGGGTGCATTAGTTTGGTTAACTAATAAATGTTGAACTACGTATTTAATAGGGGAATGTGGAAAATTACTTTCTCCATGAACCAAGCAACAAATTTTTTATTTCCAGGGTTTCCATGGCGAAGAAGAGTAAGTGCCTCCGCCTCAGTAGGAGGATTCATTCCCGTCCATTCCTCTTGAACGAAATCACTAAAAGAAGATAAGCGGTGTTAGACCGAGATTAAGTGAACATAGAACATGATGATGTGCATAAAGGAATGGTGTAGTGGTATTACCTCATCCACACTTCCTCGACTTCCTTGATGTTGTGCAAGACATAGAACATAAGGTCCTCCCACTCTTGTCGTGGCATGTTATAAGATTTCGAGGCCCCAGCCCTGCCACCTTGCCCGTTGAATAGATGGAGCTTGGGTTGATACTTGGGCTCTTCTATATTGTATCGAGGCACCTTATTATGCAGATGGGGAACGTGGTCTGGATAGTACGATGTCCTGAGGTTTGACACCTCCTCTAGGATAACTGCCTCAGCTATGGAAGCTTCAATCTTAGCTTTGTTTACACATTTCTGTTGGAGATGCTTGTTCTGTCTCTTAGGGCCATACTGCCAACGATTCTGCACAGCCCCCCCCCCCAACAATACCTCTTTCGCGAGGTGCAGAATGAGATGTGTCATCGGAGTAAAGAAGCCTGGCGGAAAGATCTTCTCTAGCTTGACTATCAACTCCGGTGCCTTCTTATACAATTGTTCAATCACATCTTTACTTACTTCTTTAGCACAGAGCATGCGGAAGAAATGGCTTAGTTCGGCAAGCACTCGCCAGACATGCTCGGGGACATAGCCTCAAACCATCACCGGCATTACCCGCTCAATCCACACATGGTAGTCATGAATCTTGAGCCCGGTCACTTTGCCCGTTGAAAGATTGACTCCCTTACTTATATTCGATGCATAACCATTGGTGAACTTCAAAATGTGTTTCCCCCAGATAAATACTTCCTTCTTTTCTGGCGGTTTATGGACAAAGTCAGCATCTGGCTTGAACCAGCTTCTTCGACCGCCTATGGGAGGCTTCATGTTTAGACGTGGTCTATCACAAATTCTCTGTTGATTGGCTCTAGCTTTAAGGTTATCCTTCATCTTATCGGGAATGTTGAGGATCGTGCGGAAAAGGGACTCTGCGACATTCTTTTCGGTGTGCATCACATCAATGTTGTAAGGAAGTTTGAGGTCCTTGAAATAGGGAAGCTTCGAGAAGGGGGTAATGTGAGTCCAGTTGTGCGTCTCACCATATCCCTCAAAGCGTTTTCCTTTGCCTTTGCCTTTGAATTTAGGCTTGAGAGCTTTTAGCTGAGCAAGAACATCTGCCCCCGAAAATGTTGGAATCTCGGTTACTTCATGGATAACACGACCTTTCGTGAAGTTCTTCTTGTCTTCCCCGTCTGGATGGTCTGGAAGGATGAACTGTCGATGCAGGTCAAAGGTTGAATACTTGCCACCCTTCTGCAGCCAAATCAAACGCAGAGCCTACATGCACACTGGGCATGGCATCTTCCCACTTGTACACCATCCGTAGAATAGAGCATAGCCGGGAAAGTCATGCATGCAATACATCAACCAAACTTTCATCAAGAATTTTTTTTGCAAATGTCGGTCGTATGTCAACCTTGGGAAGTACCAAGAATGGTGCAAATCATCCACCAGCGGCAACATAAACACTGCCAAATTCTTCCCCAGGTATTCAGGCCCTGGAATAATCAGCGACAAGAACATGGTGTTGCATTGCATTAGGACACCTGGAGGGAGATTGAGTGGAATAACAAACACGGGCCAACAGCTGTATGGATTGGTCGACATACCATATGGATTGACCCCATCACCTATTATTGCAACTTTGACATTCCCAACCTCTGCTGCTTCCTTGGGGTATTCTTCATCGAACGACTTCCATGCTTCACCTTTTGATGGATGTACGATTTTATTTGGATGATACCTTTTACCTTCTTGTGCCACTTCATCATTTTGGCAGACTCCTCCATGATGAAAAGGCGCTACAGTATTTGTATGAAATCGAGATACTGAAGAACCTTAGCGGGGATCGTTAGCTGCCTTTTCTCACCATCCTCACCGACCACCTCAAGGTACCGAGACGAACCACACTCCCTACAGTACTTGTCATCCGCATACTCGTGCCTAAACAAAAGGCAATTCTTCGGACAAACATGTATTTTCTTATAATCCATAGAGAGTGCCTTCCTAATTTTCTTTGTAGCATACATGCTTTTCGGCAGTTGATGACCCTCGAGAAGGTTGTTAGCCCATACTCCCAGCAATGCTTCAAAGCATTTCTGGCTACAGCCGTACTCGGCCTTGACTACAGTAAGTTGCGAGATGGCATCCACCTGAGATATTTTGGCACCCTCATAAAGAGGTTTCTTTGACAAGGCCAAGACCTCCAAGAAGGCCTTTGCGATTGCCTCTGGCTCCTCCAGTTCATTCTCTGAAGGTGTTGCATTTGTCGTTTCTACAGCAATGACATCATCTAGCATGTCCCTGACCCCATCGTCTTCATAACCATCGATGCATTGTCGCATCACCTCCTCTCTGCCACGGTCATGCTTAGCTAAGTTTATCGGTGGCATGTCAAAGTTTGCCATATATCCGTGCGTGCGAAGGTGGTCAATCATGTCCTTCTGATTTTTACGGTGACGCCTGCCACATCTCGCACATGGGCATGGTGGGATAATTCTCATTGGCCTATGGAATATCTCCTTCAGATACACATCGGTTTTCGCGATCCACTCTGATGTTACTCGATTCTGACGGATAAAATCACTGTACATCCATTGATTATCTGCCATCCTCTGTTTTATTGGGAGCCACACAACAAAATTAAGGATTCATTTGAATTAATCACATCAAATTTTTATTTTCTTCTGCGGTGAATCCAACAACATCTCTAATAGGTAAAGATGGGTCCTAATCCCACCCGAGGATGTCTAGATTGAGTACGTTCTCCATGCTCTACCCTGTTCCGAGACAAAATTTTGGCAGCACCTCCCCGTTGTTCTCCAGATACACGTCTCGACAAATAGCCGAGAGAATATGCTCCGGAGAACAACGGGGAGGCACCATTGAAATCTTGTCTCGGAACGGGGTAGGGCATGGAGAACGTACCCAATCTACACATCCTCGGGTTGTCCGTGGAAAACGTTGGACAATCCAAAAGAGTTGCGGTGATAAATATGCAATTGAATGCATATTTATCGATGCAACCCTTTCGGACGGGAGACGCCTAGGTTACGGGACTTGACGTGAAAAGAAAATCTAGTGACATAAAAAAGCAGATGAGGAGGTGGTGGATTTGTAGCTCACCCTCGGCTGTAGAGGAAGTAGTCGAACAACAGACGATCGGGGACCAACAGCTCCGACGTCGAATGATCACTCCAGGGAGATGCAACACCACAAAGCCTGTAAATTCCAACAAGTGAAAAAAATAGGTCATCACATCTCGTATAGCAATCTTTGATGACAAAATGATAGCATCCATCCATCCAAAAACCACTCATCAGAGACAACCGCTTCCGACGAGGGTCACTCCGGGGATACCCGACACAACATAGAATGTTAATTCCACCGTGAGAAAAGTATATATGACCACGTCACACACAACATTGACACTTCAAACTTGGACAAAAATCATACTGATAATGACATCCATTGATAACAAATTTGACCAACATTCCATCCATCCATCCATCTATGAATCTAAAAACATCCATACTATCTACGGCATACTCATTCATGTATCCATCCACCTAGAAACAGTACCAAATAACTAAAAAATGAAGTAAAAAATGCTCACTATGTGGAGGGAGTCGGCTGGTCCGGGGGGTGCCGGTGGTCGGGGGGTGTCGGTGAGAATAAGAGGAGGGCAGGGCAACAGGCTGGGAAGGGGCGCCGGTCGGCCGGAGCCGCAGCCTGAGGGCGTCGAGGAAAGCTGGCCGGACGGTGGCGGGGCGGGTCAGCGACAGCTAGGGGAGGACGGGGCCGGTACGGGAGGGTGACGGTGGCGGCGAGGACGGGGCTGGTGCGGGGTGGACGACGGGCGAGGCGACGGCCCAACCCATCGAGGCAGAGCGCGGGCAGCCGGCGGAGCGCGGGCGTGGTCGGGCGAGGCGGAACACGGGCGGGCGGACCAGCCGGCGTAGCGAGGGCAGGCGGCGGGGACGAGACGGTAGCGGGACAAGGGTGGCGGCGGCGGTCGTGGTCGAGAGAGAGAGGGAGATTAGGGTCAGGTCGGGGCGAGAGACGAAACGAGTGGAGGAGGAGGAACGGCCGAGTGGATAAGGGGGCACTATGCCGACGGTTTGGCCGTCGGCATAGTATGGGTCCCACGTGTCAGGGGCAGCTGCCTGAGTGGATAAGATTGATCTATGCCGATGGCCTAGCCGTCGGCATAGATAGGAGGTCTATGCTGATGGCTTTGCCGTTGGCATAGATGTGACACTCAGCAAACTTTCAAATAGTACCACCTCGCCCATAGCTACACCCCCGAACACGGTCCGTGCCCAACCCACCGCAAGATTCCCTTTGTGTTTGCCCGATGTGGCCATTTCCCCCCTCCATGCGACGGCAACAGCGACGTCCGTGAGGGGGGTCACACCCAGGAGCCGCGTGCCGGGTACTTGCACCTGCCACCACGCTTCCAGACATGTAAGAGGGGCCAGCGCAAGACCTGGCGGCATAGCTACCCCCCCCCCCCCCAAGTACACTGTCTTGTCTAACCCTGGCACAGTTTACCGACGGATCTACGCCTTTGACTTTCGCCGGACGGGGTTTGACCGATGGACCTTTTCACCTGGTTGTCATAGGCCAGCCCATAGCTACACTCTCAAACACGGTCCGGGCCCAACCCACCACAAGATTCCCTCCGTGTCGGCCCGACGTGGCCGTTTCCCCTCTGTGAGACGGCATGAGCGACGTCTGTGAGGGGGTCATACCTCGGAGCCATGTGTCGGGTGCTTGCACGTGCCACCACGCTTCCAGACGTGTGAGAGGGCCCAACGCAAGACCTGGAGGCATAGCTACCCCCTAAGTACACCGGCCCATCTAACCGTGGCATAGTTGACCGACGGATCTAGGCCTTTGACTATCGTCGGACGGGGTTTGACTGATGGATCATTTCACCTGGTTGTGATAATCCAGCCCATAGGCACACTTCCGATCAACGTCCGGGCCCAACCCGCCGCAAGATTCCCTCCGTGTCTGCCCGACGTGGTCGTTTTCCCCCTCCGTGAGCCGGCGGCAGCGACGTCCGTGAGGGGGGTCACACCCCGGAGCCGCGTGCCTGGTGATTGCACCTGCCACCACGCTTCCAG
This sequence comes from Hordeum marinum, assembly GCA_022496015.1. Lineage (NCBI taxonomy): Eukaryota > Viridiplantae > Streptophyta > Magnoliopsida > Poales > Poaceae > Hordeum > Hordeum marinum. The sequence continues at coordinate 208,157,960 of CM039672.1, read as the reverse complement.
ACGTGTAAGCGGGCCCAGTGCAACACCTGGCGGCATAGCTTCCCCCCCTCCCCCAAGTACATCGTCCCGTCTAACCATGGCACAGTTGACCGACGGATCTAGGCCTTTGACTTTCGCCATACATGGTTTGACTGATGGATCTTTTCACTTGGTTGTGATAGTCCAGCCCATAGACACACTTCCGATCAAGGTCTGGCCCCAACACACCGCAAGATTCTCTCCGTGTCTGCCAGACGTGACCGTTTCCCTTCTCCATGCGACGGCGGCAGCGACGTCCGTGAGTTGGGTCACACTACGGAGCCGCATGCCGGGTGCTTGCACCTGCCACCATGTTTCCAGACCTGTAAGAGGGCCCAACGCAAGACCTGGTGGCATAGCTACCCCCCCCCCCCAAGTACACCGTCCTGTCTAACCCTAGCATAGATGACCGACGTATCTACGCCTTTGACTTACGTCGGACGGGGTTTGACCGATGGACCTTTTCACCTGGTTGTCATAGGCCACCCCATAGCTGCACACCCGAACACGGTCCAGGCCCAACCCACCACAAGATTCCCTTTGTGTTTGACCGATGTGGCCGTTTCCCCCCTCAATGCAACGGCGGCAGCGACGTCCGTGAGGGGGTTCACACCCAGGAGCCGCGTGCCGGGTGCTTGCACCTGCCACCACGCTTCCAGACATGTAAGAGGGGGCCAGTGCAAGACCTGGCAGCATAGCTACCCCCTCCCCCCCAAGTACATCGTCCCGTCTAACCCTGACACAGTTGACCGACGGGTCTACGCCTTTGACTTTTGCCGGACGGGGTTTGGTCGATGGAGCTTTTCACCTCGTTGTCATAGGACAGCCCATAGCTACACTCTTGAACACGGTCCGGGCCCAACTCACCGCAAGATTCCCTCCGTGTCGGCCCGACGTGGCCGTTTCCCCTCCATGAGACGGCATCAGCGACGCTTGTGAGGGGGGTCACACCTTGGAGCCGCGTGTCGGGTGCTTGCACCTGCCACCACGCTTCCAAACGTGTAAGAGGGCCCAGCGCAAGACCTGGAGGCATAGCTACCCCCCAAGTACACCGTCCCGTCTAACCGTGGCACAGTTGACCAGCGGATCTAGACCTTTGACTATCATCGGACGGGGTTTGACTGATGGATCATTTCACCTAGTTGTGATAATCCAGCCCATAGCACACTTCCGATCAACGTCCGGGCCCAACCCACCGCAAGATTCCCTCCATGCCTGCCCAACGTGGCTGTTTCCCCATCCGTGAGACCGCGACAGCGACGTCCGTGAAGGGGGTCACACCCCGGAGCCGCGTGCCTGGTGCTTGCACCTGCCATCATGCTTCCAAACGTGTAAGAGGGCCCAATGCAACACCTGGCGGCATAGCTACCCCCCAAGTACATTGTGCCATCTAACCGTGGCACAGTTGACCGATAGATCTAGGCCTTTGACTTTCGCCATACATGGTTTGACAGATGGATCTTTTCGCCTGGTTGTGATAGTACAGCCCATAGGCACACTTCCGATCAAGGTCCGGCCCCAACACACCACGAGATTCTCTCCGTGTCTGCGAGATGTGGTCATTTCCCTCCTCCATACGACGACGGCAGTGACGTCCGTGAGGACGGTCACACTACGGAGCCGCGTGCCGGGTGCTTGCACCTGTCAACACGCTTCCAGACCTGTAAAAGGGCCCAGCGCAAGACCTAGCGGCATAGCTACCCCCAAGTATACCGTCTCGTCCAATCCTGACACAGTTGACCGACGGATCTACGCCTTTGACTTTCGCCGGACGGGGTTTAACCGATGGACCTTTTCACCTAGTTGCCATAGGCCACCCCATAGCTGCACCCCCGAACACGGTCCGGGCCCAGCCCAAGACCTTGCGGCAGAGCTACCCCCGAAGTACATCGTCCCGTCTAACCATGGCACAGTTGTCCGGCGGATCTAGCACTTTCAAGACGCTTATAAAAAACATATAGAACTTGTCAAACTAAATGTAATTATCAATGGTTTGTGATTTTAATAAAGTATAGGAACCTATATGCAAAAGAACATGTGGTCACATTACTAACATACTCGAAAACAAATACAAACTATATATACATAATATATGAAAAATTCTACACAAATCCATATATAATTTAATATGTATGTTTATGTTTAGATAAGACACATTTAAGTTAATCAAATTTTAATTTGAAAAAAAAACTAAAATACAAAAATTAGTAAAAAACAGATAGAACAAAGCTATGTCGACGGCAAAGCCGTCGGCATAGGTCTGCCCACGGATCGACCGTCAGGCCTCGGATCGATGACGTGACATGCGTCGCGGATCGGTGATGTGGACCACACCTACACCGACGGCCTTACTGTCGGCATAGCTATGCCGACGGCCGTCGTCAGGGCCGTCGGCGTAGGTATGACAGCGTCGAACTCCCATTAGACGGAGGCTCGCCGGACCCACATCTATGTCGACGGCCCTGCTATGCCGACGGTCGTCGTAGGCATATATCACGGTATGCCGACGGTCTGTTTACGCCGACGACCACCGTAGGCATATCTCTAGATACGCCGACGACTTCGTCTAGGCCGTCGACGTTTCTTCATCTATGCCGACGGGGACCGTTGGCATATCGTAGGCCGTCGGGATTAGGGGCGATTCTGGTAGTGCTGCCATGTTCGTCCGCGTCCTGCGTGACGAGTTTGTCGTTCTTCGTCACATGTTAGTCCCCTATGCTTTATTTATTTTATCGATTGGCCGTCGCGCACTCTCATGTTCGTCCGCCTGCTACACGACGAGTCCACTCTACTTCGTTAGCTGTCAATCTATCTGATGGTTCTGGATGTGCAACCTCGATTTTTCCTTTTATTGTCTGGCAGCTACTTCGATGACGGTAGAGATCCATCTTTTAATCCAGGTGTTGGTCGTCCTTGTGCAGGCTGAAATTTTTCATTTTTCCTTAGGGGGACACTATGTATGTGTGCAGCAATTCTTTCCTTTGCACTCTGTTATCTGCCTTGTGGCCTCCATATGTGCACTGTGGTTACTTTTTTTGTTTCTATAACTAATGTTGTTGCTCTTTGGCTCTTTTATTCAATTTGTACTTTGTATAATTACTTCTCCCTTTTGTATATTCACAATTGTGTTTCTGTAGATAGACCTGCCGATCCTGCTGAAGCACGGCGCCGCCATCGTCAGGATATTCGTCAGGGCAAGCGTCCCGTTGAAGACAATCCATATAACAAAAGTGTCCCCTCGGCTTCTACAGGTCCACTTCTTCTCTTTGTTTTTTTTTGTCATGGTTAAATTTTCCATTTGCACCTCATGGTGATATTTCTCTGTTTTGTTATGGTTTTGACGGTATGCGTGTCTTCTCCTACCGCTGTCCAGCGTGATTGTTTTACATTACTGTTTTCATCATTTAGGAGTGCTCCGTTGCAACAACCAGTCCCTACTTCGCTGACCTTTGGACCATCATTATTTTTGGTTTTCGAACTGTAAGATGCGCCTATCTGAAACCATTGGGTATGTCCTGTTTATTTTAATTTTTCCTGCTATTTGAAAATTTTGCTTCCTGTTTACTTAGTATGTTTTTTTTCGTAGTGTTTCCTCTGTCGTATGTTCGTCCTCTTCAAGCTGGATTGAATAGGAGAAAGCGGAAATTTATTTGGAAACATCAATTGGGCAAAATTAAAAGTATAAACTTTCTTACTTGCATATTGACCATCTAATTGTTTACATGTTTCCACCTCCTTGCTTATTTAATTGATGCCCATGGTTGTATTTTCAGTAAAAAAAACTTGTGCCTCCATTTCCCAAAGATCACATTTATTTGCTGAAAGGTACATACTTTTAGACTTTTCTTCCAGTTCACCGTTTTCCCTATAAATATTGTCGATTTAAAAAGAAATTTAAGTGTCACGTGCTTATTTATTTCCCAAGACAAAAATGTGTGCTTAGGATTTTCCAAATTATAAACATAGACATAATGTATCTAAAGCCAGATGCTCATTACCATTTGCACAATATATATCGTCACAGTGTTGGAAACCTACTTCTTAATTATTATCATTTGTAAATCCTATGTTGTTTCTTTTTGGATGACAACAACCGTTCGCGGACGTTCATACTATGGAGGCCCTGAGTACATATGTGGTAGTTCCAACACTTTATATTGGTTTCAAGAACGTTCTAAGGGTGCTCATGATGGAAGATTAAATTTGCCAGTTTACAACTGTTGTTGTTGTGTTGCGAAAATTTCCTTACCAAAATTTTCTGATTGGCCTTTTCCATTGAAGGACTTGCTTAGATTTGATGGTGATGATGCTTCATCAAGAGATCTGAGGTTGATTAGACATTACAACTATATGCTTTGCTTTACCTCTCTTGGTGCTCATGTTGATGAAAGTATTAATATGGAAAATGAACCATACGTCTTCAAGATGGGTGGTTCGGTCTATCATCGTATTGGTTGTTTGATACCTGCAGATGATCAGCCTCCTAAGTTTGCTTAGTTATATATAGTTGACTCAGCCGATGAACTAGACTATAGATTCAATGCTTTCGAAGTGGAAGGTGGCGGTTCGAGCCAGGCAGATCCTTTTGTTGTATTGGCATTAACTGAGATGCTTGATGAACACAATCAATATGTGCAGTTGTATAGGACAGCCCGACAAATATTACAATCAGCTGATGCATCGAATCTTGCAATTCAATTTTTTGGACATGAAGGTGCTGCTCATGAAGATAGATATTCTGGTCCTACTATTCCTGAGGTTGCTTCCCTTATTATTGGTGAATTGACACCTTAATGTCACAAAATTGATGTTATAGCAGAGGCTACTTCCGGACAACTAGAGCATATATCTTATTAAAACCCATCACTTATGCCTCTTCAGTATCCATTGTTGTTTCCATTAGGTGATCCAAGCTTCCATGTTGGCATTGAGTATCAGCGACGCCGAGCCGCTAGCCGAAGACGTTGTCAAACTTCTAGGCAAACTTCTTCTTCGTCGTCAAGTCGTAAACATGTTACTATGCTATAGTATTATGCTTACTATTTTCATTACCGACCAAATGAGCCAAATCCTTATACATGTTGTGGGCGTCTTAGTCAACAAGCTGCAGTTAACTGTTATTCTTGTGTGGAAGCGAACCGGTAACCTTACCATTTCTTGAAACAAGACGAACTGCGTTCTGAAACTTACCAAGGCATCACAGATGCTATGGGTGAGGGAAGTACTACGGGGAAAAACTTGGGTGTTCAGATTATGTTACACTCCAGTTTTACCGATGGCCCCTGTTATATGGTAAAAAAATTAGCATGATGGGATGGCTATTTGTCAAGAGTATGGAGCTCCAGATCTTTTCATCGCATTTACATTTAATTCCGTTTAAACAACACCATGAACCAGCCACCACAGGTAACACTTTAATTCCGTTTAAACAACACCATGAACCAGCCACCACAGGTAACACTTTAATTCCGTTTAAACATGCTATTCAAATAATGAACAAAAGTATTAGCTCATCTTTTAACCCTTCTTCGAACCATTTTCAGATCATCACACTTTCCAGGATGTATATCTTGGAAGACATCTGCAAGGCCGCAGGGATCAGAGTGCACGCATACGACGTACATCCTCGAAACAGTGTTGGGTACATCACCAGACTTCGCATAGACCTTCCACCAACCCGAAATTCTGTAATTTTCTAGCGCAATCATCCCTCACACACACTTCAGTAGCCCAGAAGCAACAAAAGATAAAGCCCTGGAACAGATAACAGAATTCGCCATCAGAGAAATCATACGTTCTGACAACTTTGCAATAGATGATGTAAACTATAGAGAATTACAGAAAACATCATCACGCGTCCAATTTGCCACCATGCATGCAATAAATTACTTCAACAACTCCATAAGGGCAATGGACGAAAATCTTTCTCTTAAAGAAGAAAACAATACCAAGCTATACCAACTCGCAGAAGCATGCATCAACTCCAATGGCATCTTTCCTATAGCTATCGACGATTTTTTTTAAATGAATACCAAGATATTTCTTGACGGATGGTTTCACCACATACCAAGCTTGATCCATAATAAATGGAGAATAAACCTGTGCATCATCTGTCAATTTTAAAATTAAATTCGGATCATTAGACTGCATAACCGCATGCCCAACCACTGAACTATGGCTTTCTTGCTTAGACTGCTTTGGTGAAGAAGGAAATTCTGAATTAAACATTTCTTATAGATTTACGAGTACACTGAAAAGTGCACTCTGATCACTTTCAGACTCAATGTCGATGATCCATATCCCTGTGTTCATATTTCATAAAGGTAAGTGCGTGGAGATCATGTTTAGCTTCTTCAAATGCTTGCATTAAATAGTTTGGGATGAGATAAATTTACGGCATGCAGGACGCCAGGACCTGCCCGACTTCTCAGGCAGTTCCCGCATGAGATCATCAGATCATCGTCGTTGCCGAAGCTTTCGCCGCATCGCAACCTCAGACTGCCGGCCACGAGCGCTCATGTTCTGAGCCGACGTACATTGTCAGCCTAGACGACAGGGCGGGCCTGCTTCGTTGGTAGGCGACGAACAGCGAGTACGGTCGATTGTGAAGAAAAGAACGAAAGTGGTATACCAAAGAGGTGGCGTCGGCAAGGGAAGGAGAACTGGCAAGGATGTGTTAGGCTGATCATAGGTGAGGTATCATATATTAGTATCGTGCATATGATATTAATACCATGCTATCCTTTGATTTGAAGAAATTTCACGAAAATTCTATAAGATATAATTCTTATAGAATTTTTTTCTTTAGAGGCATTTAGTTCGTAGGAATGCATTTTTATTCCTATGTATGATTGATTTTTATTCTCCACATTTTAAAGGAAAATAAAAAAGTGTCTAAACTCAATGAAAAAAAAATTATGATGTGAACCGAATGATATTTTTTATAATCCTACGCATAGGATTTAAGATGCATGTCCTCTTATTTCCTACAAGTTTTCTTTTTCTATGATAATCATATCTTATGAATTATATGAGGCTTGTAATGTATAGTATTATATGTTGATATCATAGAATAGTTTATTTATTGTCATCCATTACATATAGTGGTATATCAGTTAATATGATGTGGTGACATGATATGACACTCGACACTTTCTTTCGTTATTTAATTATATGACACCTCATAAAGTTGCCTAGTTAGCCTGTATAATATTATATATGATACTTTTATTGTAAGCAGCCTTGTCAAAGAAAAGGCTGATTACCATCGGTGAATTAATTGTGTTGCCAAAAATTGAAAACCATTTGGGGATGTGATTGGTACACGGAGACCTCTGGCAACTCACTTCACAACAGTTGACTTTATTAGAGCAACTCCAATCGCATGATACAAATGGATGCGCGCTTTGTCCACGTTTTGTCCGTTTGGGTCGACATGTTCGTCCCCTTTTATAAATGGGTCAGTCGTGCGTTCAACGCACTGACCTGACCCAATTATTGTCCGCGCGGTCGGTCGGGGCTCGTTGTATTCTTGGATTTGCATGTTATTTTTATTTCATTACATGTATTACAACACATACATTTTTTCAGCCAATTATTCATTACAAATACAAAATCAAAGAAAACAAGAATCATAATTAGACATTTTAAAAGATGTCCAACTTCCCTAACTGTCCCACTAGTTGGGCTAAGGTCTTTTCTATGTCTTCGTTCTTGATCTGGGGATTCTTGAGTTTAACAATGTCTTTCTTCTTTTGTAAAGAATTAGACGTAGCTTCCCTGTTGGTCTCTTTTTTACTTTCATCTATAGCTTCAAGTCTAGCTAAGAGTGAACGAACATCTAGCAATTTTCATGAGAGCAATACATGGATGTGTTCTTCTTTTCAAAACCAAAATTTGCATCCGTCCTACACAGGCGAGCAAATAAGCTACAAAATTTCATCGATTCAAAGAACAAAAGGTTGCACGAAAAATATATCCCATTGTTAAAGCACTTGATGAACACCCAACCGAAATGTTCTGGCGTCCAAGAAACACATCGGACGACATGAAGCTCGTAATCGTCGCACTTTATGAGCGGCAACGGTGTGTCGGCCAGCCTTCGGGCCAGTGCCGACCCAGGACGCCAGTCGGGCGTGGCTTTGCCGGCGGACCGACGACGATACAGATCTGAGCAGATAGAGGCAAATTGAGAGCCTGCATGCAATATCGAGGCTTTTCCCAGACTAGGTGGACCGGCTCCCGGCCAATCCATGGCAAGATGCGCCAAAATCTCATCGTCGCCACCGCCGCTGATGTCGCCGCCGCAGATCTACCAGTAGGCCTCCCGTACTGGGTCGAGGGAGGCACCCCACCGGTGGATGTACTACTGAGTGGAGGAGGAAGGGAGCTGGGGAGCAAGGTGGCCTGGAAAAATGGGGTCGGCCTAGGTTTTGTGCGCTTTTGCCGGCGACGGGGTGGGCAAGGGGATAAAAAGAGGAGATTGTGCCACCGACTAGCGGGCCCGGGGAAGGAGCACGCGGGCGAGGCGCGTGCCCGCTTAGTGTCCGCACCGACGCAAAAACGGCCCAAAAATAGGCTTGAAATGGGTAGCGAACGGATAAAAAACGGACGTGCGTCTGTTTGGATCGACTCGTTGGGTTGTACTTTCTGTTTACGACGATTTAAACGGACGCACGCGGACGAAATGAATCGCCCGATTGAAATTGCTCTTAGGCCCGGATGGATGTGTTTGGGAGAGGACCGCTTCGAGAGAGCATTCCACGGGGACGGCCTATCCAGTCACTTTCGCGGGAAGCGAAGAGTGCGGCTGGAGCGAACTGCTTGGGCGACTTGGACGCCGTTAAAGTTTAAATTCTTCGCGTGGCTTGTCCTTGAAACAAGTGTCGGTCTACTGATAGATTAGCTCAGTGAGGCCTCCCTCACTAGCCGGCTTGTCCCCTTTGTGCGCAGCAAGTCAAAGACCATTAAGCGCTTGCTCTTGTGCTACCCCTATGCACGAGAGGTATAGTTCATGGTGGTTAAGACAGGAAAGGGGTGAGCTATGCTATCATGTGCACTCTTCGGTGCATTTGGCTGGAAAGAAACCAGCGTGTGTTAAAAAACAAATCGCTTCTCCCCCATGGTGTGTGAAAAAATTTCTAACCACTGCCGAGACTGGAAACTGGTGTGTAATGGTAGTCTGAAGTGAGACTTCCGGCGTTGTTTTCTAGTGTATGTTCATCATGCGAGTCCGGACATAAACGTCTAGGGTATCGATTGTCCATGTTTGTAATTTTTTTATTGTACTTTCACATACACGCCTATCTTAATACATCGACACGCAAGCCTTTTGCGTGTTCGCAAAAAAAGTGATCCCATAGTGAAACAAAGGGTGGATGGAGTTCTTGAGGCAGCCAGCCTATTGGCGCATCGAGTGAACCTTGTATATGTAATTTCTCTCTATCTTAATACATGGGCACGTAGCCCTCATGTGTGTTCTTAAAAAAGATTGTAAACCGGGAGGGGAGGAAAGATGGGGCAGAGGGAGAAAATTCGGGGAGGATGGGGATACCGTATGGGGAGGGAAGGACGAAAGGGTGGGACGAAATTTTGGCGTAAGATGGGAAACGAAACGTTCCATTTCTTTTAGGTAGTAGAGATGTATATTATTTGGGATGGGCAGGCCCAACCAACTTTGGAGGGCGGAAGGGTGATCAATGAGAAAAGAAAGTCCGTAGGTATGCAATTTAATTTCATAGGTCTAGCATATTTGCTTTGAAACCCGCCACATGGAGGAAATCCGGATGCAAACGATTCGTTCCCCCAGGAAGGGGAGAAAGTGTGAACGCTTCGTTCGCTCGGAAACCATCTCCGGCGCGACCTTCTTCATGTTAAATATTTACTAAAAACAACGTGTGATAAGGAAACTGAGTAAAAAAAGACCTAGCTTTAGCACCACAAAAGAGTTGTCTTGGAAAAACAAAGATAATTGCATCCCACTAAACTAACTAAAAACATAGAAAAAAATTCATCCTTTTATAATAAAACTAGTGATTTCTATTTGTGTGCCCCTCCTTCCTTAGTTGTGCTGAATTTTGCCCAAGGCATCTAACTTTCATCACTTTTCCCCTTCACCTCTTGCCCCATTTTCACAAGAGTCCAAACGGAGCCATGCCATCGGTTCAAAGCAGTTGACCATCATCTGCTCAGCTATTGACGTGTGGGGTCGAATATTTTTGGACACGTAGGTCGAGTATGACAGGTGTGCCTTGGCCGTGACCGCTTTTGATGAGTGGGACCTAGTCTAGGTGACATAGCCCGACCCCAAGCGAGCCGTCGTATGCTCGCCCATCCCTACTCCATCGTCGTTGCCACCGCCGTGCCCCTAGCAGCCCCGCCGCATACACCGGTCGTCCGCCTGATCTCCGGTGGCGCACCGAAGTGGTTCTACCGGAGGGCAATCCTTTCTCCCGTATGCAGGAACAAAAGGTGATCATTGGCCAACCGGTACATTTCTAATCGAAACCATAGCAATTAGGATTCGTCTATAAGTCGACCGAAGTCTCGTGCGTTGAGTTGGTCCAGTTTGCAATCATTATGGACGTTTATTTAGGATTGGATCCGAATAATTGAGTTCATTTTTAGTTCTTTGACTTGCAAATCTGGTGTTTGATTGATGGCAAGCAGGTCCGAGCTTGAAGAGGGCAATGGATTTGTTTTGCGTCGGGGATGAGCTCTTGTTGGGCAAGTGCGAGGAGATATGCTCCTGGTTTTCAAGCGCGAAATCTCTCGTGTTACATTCACTTGGCCTGGCATTGGAAGTGACAACGTAAGAACGGAAGTGGTTACTTCTTAATGGCAAGGGGGTAGTCGCAATTGAGATTCTCTTGTGGGCAATGGTAGAGGCGATGGAGTCTCCAGATCATCGATAGCGAGCCCGCCGGTACGAGTACCTCTCCTGCCTCTCCTCGCTGAATCCATAGGCGAAAGGGCCGGTGAATTTGCGTATTATTCAGGTCGTTGATAAGGAGACAGAGGAGGATAGTGACGAGGAGCGGGATGAAGACCAGGAGAGATATCAGGGGGTTGGAGATCAGCACACAAGAGGATGAAAAAGAGGAGTGCTATCAGGGGGTGGAGATCATTGCACAGGAGGAGGATGCACACAAGGAGTGCTATTAGGGGGTTTGGAGATTGCGGGATCACTAGAAGTGTATGTCTAGAGGGGGGTGAATAGACTACTAGCAGGAATTTAAACCACCTCAAGCACAAGTTTAAGGGTTGACAGTTTTAGCATATATAGCAAGTCTAGAACACCCTACACATGCAAGTCATCAAGTATAGCAGTGGAAAGTAAAGACATTACACATGAAAGTAAGGAGTAGAGATAGAGAGATCAAACGCATGAAGGACACAAAGAATTTTCCCATGGTTCCGATAGGTGGTGCTATCGTACGTCCACATTTATGGAGTCTTCAACCCACGGAGGGCAATGGTCACGAGAGTCCACGGAGGGCTCTACCCATGGAGGGTTCCACGAAGAAGCAACCTTTACTATACCATGATGGCCTACGTCCACGAAGGACTATCCTAACTCGGGGTAGATCTTCACGAAGTAGGCGATCTCCTTGCCCTTACAAACTTCTTGGTTCACTCCACAACACAAAGTACGAAGCTCTCAAGCGACACCTAACCAATCTAGGAGGCACCACCCACCAAAAGGTAATAGGCTCGATAATGTCGATGAAGTCCTTGCTCTTGTGCTTCAAGATGATAGACTCATCAACACATAATCACTCTCTCACAGATTTGGCTTGGTGGAAGAGGTTGATTGGGTGGAAAGCAACTTGGGGAGGCTAGAGATGAAGATTCATATGGTAGGAATGAAATGGCATGATCTCAACACATGAGTAGGTAGCTCTCTCTCAGAAAATCAGTAGGTATGAGTGGGGAACTGTTCTGAGTGCTTTTCTTGCGAGTGAGTGGTGGTGGAGGGGTATATATAGGCATCTCCAAAAATACAACCATTACACCTAATAAGTCAGACTCGGTGACACCGATATGTAAATCTCGATGGTACCGAGCTGCCTCAAAGGTAACAACTTTTGAATCTCGGTGAGACCGATACATACAAATCGGTTGCATCTTTAAGGTGACCAACGGTCAGATTGCTAGACTTGGTGATGCCGATTCACAAAACACGGTGGGACTGATTTTGTAAACTTGCGTAACAGTAAGATGGCAACCCAAACTCGGTGACAACGAAATGGAAACGGTTGCACTGAAATGCTAGGGTTTGGTTGAGTCTGTCTGAGGCTAAGAATCGGTGGCACCGAGTGCAAAGTGTTGGTTGCACCGATTTTGAATATTTGGCTTTGGACAGACCTTTGTGGAAGATCTTGTGGGTGTACGTGGTGACTATCACTTGTGCACGTATGAGCATTTTGTTCACCAACAAAACCTTACCCCCTTTTAATAGTATTGGCTTTCCTATGACTCAAAGTGATTTCTCACAAAAGGTAAAATGTAGAGTCCTCTTGCTTGAAGCTTGGCCAATGCTATTTTTCTCCTTCTTCTTCATGGGGATACTCTCCACACTCCTTTTAGCCAACTCATCTCTCAATGGACTTCATCTGAAATACACTAGATGAAAGTATTAGTCCAAGAGACAATGTATGTTGTCATGAATTATCAAAACCACCAAGGGAGCACATTGTGCTTTCAATCTCCCCCTTTTTGGTAATTGATGACAACATACAATCAAAGCTTCAAATAAAGATATGCATGTATATAATGAAGACTTTGAGAGACACATGACTTGGACTTGCTCCCCCTAAATGTGTGCAATCCCTTTAAAGGATAGTTGCTTCGGAATGCATGGACACACATGTAGTAGAAAGGATATGATAAGTCATGTGTATCTTGGCTATATGCATCAAATGTATATGAGTGAGGTGTATCCTTGATCAAGACTTCACTCTTGCAAACAATATGAGCAAGAAGCAAGAGATCATCTTGATCAAAGATATGATGCATATACTTACCTTGAGTTCTTGAGCATTCTAGTAGTAGAAATACACTTCAGAAAACACAAGAGTATTCTACCAATCAAAAGCAATAGAACTCAAAAGTACCAAGATATGGAGAACATACAGAATATAGTATCCCTTAGAATTGATATGTCTCCAAGATCATTTAGAAGTTTCTCCCTTAGATCTGAAAAATGTAGGACATCCTCTCCCTATGAATCTTAGCATTTGTATATTGGGATTGGATAGGGTGAGAAAGTTCTAACATGAGAAAATCAATTGCAATAAAAAGATCTAAACAAATCTTTCTCCAAAGCATATTTTCCCTACTTTGGTATTCTCCCCTTGTTTATATATAAGTGTACACTTTTGATATTCTTCTCTCCCCCTAAATTATATATCCCCATTTGCATAAGCATGTATCTCCCTTTTTAGCTTTGAAGCTTTGTATATTTCTCCCCTTTGGCATTAATTTCCAAAAAGGTCTGATATAGGGTTAGATACAGGGATCATAGATTAAGAAGGGATCCTTGAAAACAAGGGTCATAGAATGTAGGACTCTTGGTATATGAAAATCATGAGAGAAAAATGAGGGAATCATTGAAAATAATTTCTCTACCACAAGATTAATTGAGAATTTTCAGAATTTCTCCTCCTTTGAGTTAGGGGTCCTTGAATGTATTTCTCCCCTTCATTTTTTTATTTTTTTAAATAATAATAAGGGATCATCGAAGGATTGAGAAATCACATAAGAAACATAAAGATTTACAAATACATACACAGACTCGAATAAAATAGAAAGTCAGTGGCTCCGAGGCAAAATTGTCGGTGGTACCGATGTGGTGTTCTGCAGCTTATCTGCTAAATCGGTGGAACTGAGTCCTTTGAATCGGAGGCTCCGAGGCATAAAACAGAAACTTGGCAAATTGAAAATTTGATCAAAAGGTAAAGTTGTAAATGAAAATCAACCAGGGAAGAAAAACAATGATTTGGACCAATTACGGATAATTTACAGAGAGGTATCAACTAGGAAAGATTTGAATGGTTCCAAGAAATTTTGCAATAGAGAATGAACCAAACAAGATGCTTAACTAGATGATGGGCGGTGACTAGGTCACCTATATTAGAGTATATTGACTTAGAATCCAAGCAAGAATACTTGATCATAGGCCATACTCATCATTAGGCTCAAAATGGGGTTACCATTTTTCAGTTAAGCATTTTAATGTCTTCATCACTTGAGCTGCTTTATCTCATGACTTGGAGTAAAGCTATATCAAGGTATGAGTACGTACCTTTGAGTGATGTTGATGACGTAGCTTGTAGGTGAACTTGATGAGGATGCTCGAAGTTAATGAAGGTCATCTTGAGTTGGAAGCGATCCTTTTTTTTCTCGTTCACTCTTCACCTACAAAGGTTAGTCATGCAAGGAAGAACATAATATACCCAAATGACATGATACCAATTGAGGTTTAGCAATTTAGGGATATATGTCAAGGATATGTTTTGTTGTCTTCTTCCTTTCATCATAAAGGCGAGGTTGCGGATACTTGGTCATGACAAGATTGCTTAAGATGTGAGTTGATGGCAATCTTGTGGAGTGTTGTTCTTCCAAGTACCTACAAAAGGGTTAGATGCAAGACAAGGGAGCATAGGATTCCAAGATATGATATTCAAGGTAATATCATGGAATAGACAATAAAGTTCATATCCTTGCATGCATCTGAGCGAGCTTAGCTCAAGTTTGAAGCATCAATGATGTTTAACTCACTCCTCAAATGACAAAACACTTCTTCATCAAGTGGCTTAGTACAGATGTCGGTCAGTTGCTTGTTAGTATGAACATGCTTAAGATTGATATCTCCTTTGGCAACATGATCACGAATGAAATGATGTCAAACTTGAATATGTTTGGTTCGAGAATGTTGCACAGGATTATGACCAATCTTAATAGCACTTTCATTGTCACAAAGTAATGGCACATTTTTAACATGGATTCCGTAATCTTTAAGCGCTTGTGTCATCCATAATAATTGCGCACAACATGATCCAGCAGCAATATATTCAGCTTCGGTAGTAGATAGAGATACCGAGTTTTGTTTCTTGGAGGACCAAGACACAAGAGATCTACCAAGAAATTGACATGTATCTGAGGTGGATTTTCTATCAACCTTGTCATCGGCATAGTCCGAGTCGGAGTAGCCAACAAGATTAAAAGAAGATCCCTTGGGATACCAAATGCCAAAGTTTGGTGTATGTATCAAGTATCTCACAATGCGTTTCACAGCCTTAACATGACATTCTTTAGGTGTAGCTTGATATCTAGCACACATGCAAACACTAAGCATAATATCAGGACTAGAGGCACATAGATAAAGCAATGAACCAATCATTGATCAATAAACCTTTTGGTCAACCGGTTCACCCTCCTTAGTGAGATCATCGTGTCTGCTAGTGGGTATAGGAGTTTTCATACCTTTGCACTCTTGCATGTTGAACTTCTTGATTAAGTCCTTGGTGTACTTAGTTTGAGAGATGAATGTACCTTCTTGTCGTGGATTTATCACAGCAGATGTCCAGGTGAACGGACTTGGATTCGAGGCCATCGCTATCGTGATGGACTCAAAGGGGTTGATAGGGACGAAGGACACGAGTTTACCCAGGTTCGTCCCCTCAAGGTGAGGTAATAGCCTACGTCCTGCTTGTGTTTGTATTGCTTGTTGTATCGATTACAAGGGAGATAAAGCTTGACCTAGTTTTTGATAACCTCATCCCTAAGTCGCCCCGGGTCTCGCCTTTATATACCGAGGTCAAGACCACGGGTCATACAAGTTGTGGCCGACTCTCATTACACGTCCGAGTCTGCCTCTATCTTCTCTTGCCTATCCTGACCAAGTTGTCCCCGGGCGGCTTTACACGCCCGGGTCTTCTCATCCGGGCCACCTCGCTGACCCATCTTGTGAGCCACTAATCTTGTTGGGCCCTCCAGTCCTGACGGCTCACTCTTGGCTGGCTATGAGCCGTCCAGTTTAACCCGGAGCCCTCCAGGGCGGGTCTCATCGTGGGGTTATATCCCCAACATTAGGCCCCAGGTTGATTTGAGCTTGCTCATTTCATCCTTCTCTTCTGTTCCTCGGTGAGTCACCCGGTAATGACCCGCCGTGACATCGCGCGGACTCTGCAAAAAAGATTCGCTGACGCACCGCCAAATCCTTCCATTAAATGGTTAGCCCGAAAATCGAGGCGTTCGCCTCGGTTAGACGATTTGTGTCACCTGGATTTTCGCGCCTGCCCCGCTTTCCTTTTAAATAGGACTACTGTGGGCGGCATTTCCTTTCTCCCGCTCGCGCCGTTGACTGGCCGCTGCATCAACCTGTTGCGAACCAGAGTTCATCTCGCGCTCCTCTCGCCGTCGCCGGAAGTCTTCTTCCCTTAGACCCATAACCGTCTCCGGTAGGGTTTCTATAAAGCTTCGCCGCGTCGTCGCTTAGAACTCAAACTCCATTGCCGCCGGCCGTGTTCAGCGTATGAACTCCGGACAGTCGCCTGACCTCGCGGCGCCGCTGCGTAATAGGTAGTGAGTAATAACACATAGATCGGTCCCTACTCAGCCTGCCATTTTAGGTTTCATCCGCCTCGCCCGTTCGTCCTTAGGTCTGAAAATAGAGGCATTTTTCCTGCTTTTGTAGATCTATCATTTTAGCTGAACTTTCATGAAATCTGTTTCCTGGGACTTAGCCTCCTCTTTTCTTTGTTGACTCACCAGGCCCCTCCGGCTCTCATCAGCCGGACCATGGCATATTATTTGTAGAACCCTTAAAATTGTAAGTCGTCGTATATATTTGTTTTGCTCTTGACTCGTCGTACTTTTTAATTTGCACAGTCCTTAAGCTGCCAGCATGTCTCGCGCCTCCAACTCATGCAACTGGGCCAGGTCTTGCATCACGGAGGAATACTTATTGGATTTTGTTCACACGGGTACCCTTCCTTCCAAGGAGGTCCTTAATTGGCAGGCCCCGAGTGATGAAATGCGGCCCACTCCTCAAGAAGGCAAAGTAGTGGTCTTCTCCGATCATATCGAGCGAGGATTCGTGCCTCCTGGCTCGAAGTTCTTTCGTGACGTCCTTCACTTTTACAAGCTTCACCCCCAAGACTTGGCCCCCAACTCCATCTCCAATAGATGCAATTTTCAAGTGCTCTGTGAACTCTATCTGCAAGCCAAGCCGTCTGTGGGGTTATTTCGAGAGTTTTTCTACGCCAACCGACAAACTGAGGTGAAAGCCGGTCCGAGTCTAGAGCTTGGCATGATCTCCATTCAACGGCATAGGGATATTACTTTTCCATCCATGCAGATGCCGAGTCATCCAAAGGACTGGAACAAGACTTGGTTCTACTGCAAGGATACCTCTCCTGAGAATGAGCATCCACTGCCGGGTTATCGTCCCTCCCGGCTCAAGACAACTTCAGAGCTTCCGGGCCGGTTGTCAGCTTCGGAACGTGCAAGGTACGAGCTGGCTCACGCCAAGATCAAGGCCCTCATGGCCAATGGTTTAACCGGGCTGGATTTGATCCGCTACTGAATTTCTTGGCAGATTATGCCCTTAAGTCATAGAAGCCGGCTCATGTGTGAATACGAAGGCAAATATGATAGTTCATTATGCTTCAGCCAATCAACCCTGACGGAGGATGACATCACCACCGTCATCCGGAGCCTTGTCCATGAAGCATCCGGATCATGCAGCGCCATTGGCCTGGCGCCTTTTAACGCCAAAAATCCGGCTCCAGATGTAAGGCGACTCTTCACCACCTTTTCTCCTTGTCACTTATACCTTGCTGATGCATTATCGTTTAACCGGTTTAACCTTTCCAGGCCAACTCTGATTTCTGGAAGAAGGAGTATGTTCCTCCTTTAAAGAAGCCCAAGAAGAAAGTTCTGGCTAAGAAGTCCAAGAAGACCGCCCCACAAGAAGGATAGTTTGACCCGCCGCAATCGTCTGACTCAGAGGTAAACCTTGGCTGCTTTCTGCCATTTTATTACCTTATTTTACTTACACTTGTTTTACTCACGGGATGATGTTGAAACAAGCCGCGCCAACGCCCATGAGGTAATATACATTTCTTCCGGCTCAGAATATTTTGTCCCCCGGAAGCCGCGGCGGGTTATTGGAGAAGTTCCTCTATCTCATCCTCTTGCTTATGTGGCTCCCGATTTTCTTTTGAAGAGGCAACAACAGGTTGATCGTCGCTAGACCCGGAGCGCTGGTTCTACTGAACTTATGTCCGGCTTGCCAAACTCGCTAGCTCCGAAGAAACGCTTGGCGGAGGTATGTATCTCCGTTCTAATTAATTTCACTTTGCGACCTCGACGTTGTCTCATCTTTCTTAAATTGTCTCTCAGAAATCACCCTCTTCTGGCGACTCTTCGGCGACCGCTCTGCCGCCTCCCAAGATCAACCCGCTGTAAGTATTTCCCATTATCACATCCGGCTCTCTATGCGGTAGTAGTATCCTTTGGATTCTGATCCTCATATCTACAGTGCTCAAGCCAAGCGTCGGAAAACCAACAAGTCCTCCCCTGGCCCTGCTGCCCAAGAACCGGAGCATTCAAAGCTGGATGACTCGCGGCCGGCTGAAGATATCCCAGCCGCTTCTGCAGAGCCAACCACTGATGATGTTGTGCCAGATAATCCACCAATGAATCCTGCTAAGCCGCCGAACCCTACCCAGGAGGCTAAGGACACGACTGGCCCAGAAGTTGAGTTCACTGGCGCTGGTTTGCATTCTCCCCCGGCTCACGTGCTGACCAAGCGGGGTGAAACAGCTGAAACTTCTAGGAAGCTTGAATTTAAGCCCTCTGCCTTAAAGAAAATGACAGCCGAAGAGCTTCATGCTAGCTACATGACCCGCCTATCCACCAGCCAAAACCTGGAGCTCCAACTGGTTAACCTCATGAAGAAGAAGTATGAGGTATTCTTTTCCTCCTTATATCCTTATGTAGCCCCCAAGTACCGGCTTAATCTCTCGACATGTTGAGCCGGGACTTTGCATAGTTACTTTGTAGATAGAATTATTCTGTTTAAAATAATCAAAAGAGTCGATAGTAGCCCCCAAGGCCTAGCTCAAACTTGTTCAAAGTTGAGTTGGGACTTCTTAGAAGATAACTTAAGAGAGCTAATAGTAGGCCCCCAAGGGTCGGCTCAAACCTGTTCAAAGTTGAGTCGGAACTGTTTAGAAGATAACTTAAGAGAGCTAATGGTAGCCCCCAAGGGCCGACTCAAACCTGTTCAAAGTTGAGTCGGACTCTTTATAAGATAACTTAAGAGAGCTAATAGTAGCCCCCAAGGGCCGGCTCAAACCTGTTCAAAGTTGAGTCGGGACTCTTTATAGTGACCTTCTGAAAAATAAACATTAGCCCCCAAGTGTCATGCATATTGCTTGCAATCTGGTTGAGACTTGTCCGTTTTACTCTCTGCTTTGAAATGTTTGCAAGAATCCTTGACTAAAGCCGAGTCACAGTTGGCTAGCTTAAGGACCAACCTGGCTGATCAATAGGCTGCCCGGAGCGCCACCGATGAGAAATGTCGGCTCTTGACCAAAGAGCTGGTTAAAGTTAAGGCGGAGTTCGCCACTTTCAGAGAGTCTGTCGTGTCTGAGAAGGCCAAGCTAATCAAACAGGCGGACGACGCTGATCAGCAGTTGATGATCGTCTCTAACGAGCTGCAATCCTTGAAATGTCATATCACCAAGATGACAGCCGCCCTCTTCGGTGAGCTCTTGACAACTTTTCCTTAACTGCTGTGATAACATCTGAACTGGTGACTTATCATTAAAACCTCCGGCTCCTATAGGTCCTAGAAGCTGTCAACTGGCGTCCGACAGCTTACTGCCTCTGAAGGCTATTTACACCCTGGCGGAGCAGCTGTATTGCGGCGCGATGTTTACCATCAAGTCTGTGCAGTACAAGGACAAAATCCCTTCAACTCTCAAAGGGGTCTTGGAACTTTTTTCCACCATGCCGAAGCAGATTGCAGAATTAAAGAAATCAGCCGCCCGCCAGGGAGCAATCGCAAGCATAAGCCAGGCTCTGGCCTTCGCTCCGGAGCTTACTCCGGCTGATATGATGGAAGGCTTCCCCTCCAAGAAGGGTGACGGCTCTGAGTTTACAGAAGCTGACTACATCCGGTGCGTCAAGGATTCCAGGTTTCTGGCTTCCATCTTAGTAGAAGAGGCTGACCTGGACACTTACCAGGCGGCTTATGATGCGGACCAGAAGAGAATTAGTGGCCCACTCTACGAATGGAAGGACTTGACGCCTACCCGCAGTAAGGACCTCTTCGCTTCTGATCTCGGCCCGTCTCCCTTCCTTGAAGAAAGGTCTTTTGCAGCTCTAGCTGACTGCAACTGGAACTTGGACAACCTTCAGATCCAGGCACCCGAAGAGCCGGAGCAGGATGAGCCGCCAGCCAGTTGATTAACCCCAGTTTGTAATAGCCGGCTCTCCTTAACCCGTCATAGGGGACTTTAAAAAACTTTGATCAACACTTCTGGTGCTCTACATAGAGCGTTTGTAATATATACCCTGTGATATTTGTTGTGCTGGTCTTTTTAAAATGAGAAAAAATCCGGCTTTCCAAGTGCCATCTTCCTTGTATGCATTCCAGTTAATAATTTCCGTCGGTTGTCTCTTCTTCTTGGGTCGAGAGTTGGCCTAAAGGACTTCATGATTTCCGTCCGCAGCTAATCATGTCAACCGGAGTTTTTGAGCATAAAGCCAGTTAACAAGCATTACAAGTTGTACCCGAAGGTAATAATACAGCGTAAACGCTGGCGGATAGGCGTTAGAAGTTGTACCCGAAGATAAGAAGCCGCCCTCGCCGCGGCTAATTTTCCGTTAGCCGGATTTTTATGTACCCGAAGGTAATAATACAGCGTAAACGCTGGCGGAGAGGCGTTAGAAGCTGTACCCGAAGGTAAGAAGCCGCCCTCGCCACGGCTAATTTTCCGTTAGCCGAATTTTTGTGTACCCGAAGGTAATAATATAGCGTAAACGCTGGCGGATAGGCGTTAGAAGCTGTACCCGAAGGTAAGAATCCGCCCTCGCCGGTTATGAGGTGTTAGCTACCCGTCGGTAAAAAAACCTCACAACCGCGTCTAAACGTGCTAGCCGGAAATTTGGCATAAAGCCGGCCGATAGGGTGTTAGAAGCAATACCCATCGGTAAGAAGCCTCCTTCAGCAGTATGGCGTACGACGCCGGCGGATAGGCGTTAGAAGCTGTACCCAAAGGTAAGAAGCCGCCCTCGCCACGACTCATTTTCCTGAGCCGGTTTTTTTTGTGGCATAAAGCCTGGTGCCGCGACTCATTTTCCTGAGATGGGATTTTGTTTTGGCAGTGATACTATTTGATATAACTGTGACATGTACAATGATAGTGTACAATGAAGGGTCTCTACACCCTTAAGTGAAATAAGGCCGGAGATGCGTGATGTTCCACGGCCGGCGGGTCTCCTGACCCGCCGTATCCGAGTCATCTCGGATATCGATGAGGTAATATGACCCATTGTTGAGATTTCTGCTGACTATAAAAGGTCCTTCCCATGGAGGAGAGAGCTTATGGATATTTGTCTGGTCCTGAATCAGCCGGAGCACTAAGTCGCCCTCCTGGAATGTCCGGGTCTTGACCCTGCGGCTGTGATAGCGACGCAAGTCTTGTTGATAAATTGCCGACCGGGCCGCTGCTAGCTCTCACGCCTCTTCCAGAGCATCCAATGCATCTTGATGTGTCGTCTCATTGTCTGCCTCAACGTAAGCCGCCACCCTTGGCGAGTCATGCCGGATGTCACTGGGCAAAACTGCCTCGGCCCCGTACACCATAAAGAAAGGCGTGAAACCCGTGGATCTGTTAGGGGTAGTCCTGATGCTCCATAAGACGGAGGGTAATTCTTCTACCCAACTTCTGGCGCCGTTTGTTGAGACCGGTCGTGAAAACATTGTACTGCCCGGAGCTGAGCTGCTTCGGATTACTCTGAAAGCCGGACTGATTACGCTGTTGTTGCTGATTATTGTTACCAAAATGCGGCTCGTGTCCCTCTTAACTATCCTGACCCGGATGACGGTGGACCGGATGACCGGACCCTAAGCTGCCAGAACCAAAACCAGCTCCTGGCCCGTCATGTCCTCAGCCGCCTGGCGGACCACCATCTCGATTGTTAGGTTGTATGAAATACCGCTTGTACTTCTGCATGAAATTGCAATTCCCCATGTGTGGTTTGCCAGCTTATCAGGCAGACCGTCATTTGGACAAAGTCTCTTAAGTAACTCCTCCATGTTCAAGGAAGAGCTGTCCCTGCCAAAGGGCGATCTAAACCTCCTATTGCCTTTGGGGTAATTCTTCTGGGTGTTTGTATTAGCCACAGCTCTGACCCGACCTCTGGATTCATACGTTTGCTCTGGCTACCATTGTTTGCCGCACCCTTGCCTTGATTGCCTTTCTTACCTTGGCCAGCTTTCTCATCATTAGAACCCGGATCTTTCGTACTGTCAGAGTCAGCATATTTCGTGAGAGCCGTCATGAGCTCTCCCATGTCCTGGCACGTACGTTTGAGCCGGCCGAGTTTCTATTTCAGAGGAACAAAATGACAGTTCTTCTCCAAGATCAGTACCGCCTGGGCCGCCGTGATCTGTTCTGAGGAGTGGATGATTGTCGAGACCCGCCGTACCCAATGACGGGCCGACTCGTTCTCTTGTTGGACACAGTGATCAAGATCCACAATGGTCATCGGCTGCTTGCACGTTCCTTGAAAGTTTTTAATGAACCGGGCCCGGAGCTCCGCCCATGAATTGATGGTATTAGGCGGTAACCCCTTTAGCCACGTGCGAGCCGGGCCTTTAAGAATCATGACGAAATACTTGGCATAAACCGTCTCACTGACCTCCAGCATCTCCATGGCCAGTTCATAACTCTCCACCCAGGCCTCCGGGGGTAAATCAGCGGTATAATTTGGGACCTTGCGGGGCCCTTTGAAGTCTCTTGGGAGTCGTTCGCTCCGTAGAGCCGGCGACAAACACAGCAGCCCTCCCGTCCTGGAGTTTACTCCTACCCCTATCGAAACAAAAGGCACAGGCTCCTGGTAAGTCGGCCTAGCTGGCGCCTCTTGCGGGCTTCCTGCATGGTTTACAAATGCTGACGTGTCTCTACCCGGCCGGTGACCCGTCAGAATCTCTTTGTGCCGGTTGCTGCTGGAACCTGCTGGTGACTCGTAGTGCCGGCTAAAGCTACGGCTAGGAAGAGGGGTTAAATGAACACGGCTCTGGCTGTGAGTATATTTCTCCTGCTAGGCCACGGTCGTCTGCAGGTACCCGATGGCGTTCCGCACATCCTCTGCAAAGGGTGCTTCATCCGGGATAGGAATTGTCAAAAGTCGGGTGGCCTCTGCCACCATATTCTCGGCCGGGTTAGAATAATGACCCACCGGCGTCGGAAAGCCACCGGGTGAAGCTTGGTTACGCCGGATCGGATGAGTCGTTGGTCGCTCCGTCGGGCGGCTTTCGGGCGCGTCCATTACTCGCCTCGCGCCAGGAGGAGTATTGAAGTGGTTCCTTGCTTCATAGCGCTCTGGTAGACGGGATTGATGCCTCCTTCGATGTATCCTTGCTGTTGATATTTGCTCCAGCCCTAGACGGAAAGCATCTACCTTGATACGTTCTGCCTCTTCCTCCATCTGGATCTTTAGCTTGGCCATCCTTTGCCGTTCCTCTGTCATCCGGCCCTTGATCCTGGCGATCTCTAAATTCCAAGCTGCTTGATTATCTGGTGTGACCTCAGTGGCCATTAAAGCCGCGAGCTCATCCATCAGCTCCACAAGAACTTGAGCCGCCGGCGGCGGGTTATCACCCGAGGTGGCGGCTTCTGCGGCTGTACTACCCGTGCATGGGGCTGACCCCATCATGAACACGGCAGCATGAACCGGAATCTCAAGATCATCCGACTCAGAGCGATCTGACTCAAGGCAGACGTCGCCGTAGCCCCCAAGGCCGCCGTTGCGGAGCTGGTACACCAACTCCATTTCTCCACTTGAAGATTCGTTCTCCGAATAGATGAGAGTTTCCTATGATC
This sequence comes from Hordeum marinum, assembly GCA_022496015.1. Taxonomy (NCBI): domain Eukaryota; kingdom Viridiplantae; phylum Streptophyta; class Magnoliopsida; order Poales; family Poaceae; genus Hordeum; species Hordeum marinum. Next base: position 208,133,817 of record CM039672.1, on the reverse strand, counting down.
CGGAAGCTTCCAGATCCGTACCTTGAATGAAGCCTATGAAGACATGCTTCTGACCCGGATTAGCACGGGCAGGATGCATGTTACACGTAGGCTGCAGACGCCGAGCCAGCTCGATGATGTCGGTGCAGACGTCCGGCCCGGGTGTAGATCCATCAACCCTTTCGATGAAAACGTGTATCCCGCCGAATGGAACCCGGAATCCATACTCCACGAACTCAGCATCAAGCCCCCAGCCGGCATCGTCGATGTAGAACCGGCCACAGCGACTCTTGCTGATCCTTCCGACCACGTATCCTTCGAGCCCCGAGAGAGAGAGCCCTTTGAGAACTCAACACCACCAGGCGTTAGCCCCACGGTGGGCGCCAACTGTCGTGGATTTATCATGGCAGATGTCCGGGTGAACGGACTTGGATTCGAGGCCATTGTTATCGTGATGGACTCAAAGGGGTTGATAGGGACGAAGGACATGAGTTTACCCAGGTTTGGCCCCTCAAGGTGAGGTAATAGCCTATGTCCTGCTTGTGTTTGTATTGCTTGTTGTATCAATTACAAGGGAGCTAAACCTTGACCTAGTTTTCGATAACCTCATCCCTAAGTCGCCCTGGGTCTCGCCTTTATATACCGAGGTCAAGACCACGGGTCATACAAGTTGTGGCCGACTCTCATTACATGTCCGAGTCTGCCTCTATCTTCTCTTGCCTATCCTGACCAAGTTGTCCCCGAGCAGCTTTACATGCCCGGGTCTTCTCATCCGGGCCACCCCGCTGGCCCATTTTGTGAGCCGCTACGCTTGTTGGGCCCTCCAGTCCTGACGACTCACTCTTGGGCTGGCTACGAGCCGTCCGGTTTAACCCGGAGCCCTCCAGGGCGGGTCTCACCGTGGGGTTATATCCCCAACACTTCTCTTGTTTGCTTGATTTGTAGACCAAGAAAAAATTTCAGCTCACACATCATAGACATCTCATACTTCTCTGACATCAACCTTCGAAAATTCTCATTAAATTGTGGGTTAGTAGATCCAAAGATAATATCATCCACATAAATTTGGCACACAAATAATTCACCATTAACTCTCTTTGTGAATAAGGTTGCGTCAATTTTACCAATTTCAAATCATTTTTCTGTAAGAAAATTCGTTAGGCATTTATACCAAGCACGAGGAGCTTGCTTAAGACCATATAAAGCTTTGCGAAGTTTGTAAACGTGGTCAGGTTTCTTAGGATTTACGAAACTAGGTGGTTGCTTAACAAAGACCTCTTCTTCTATCTCACCATTTAAAAATGCACGTTTAATGTCCATGTGGTAAAGCGTGATATCATGGTGATTAGCATAAGCAAGAAGAATTCGAGTGGCTTCTAATCTATCAACGGGGGCGTAGGTCTCACCGTAGTCCATACCTTCGACTTGCGTATATCTTTGGGCTACGAGGTGAGCCTTGTTATGAACGAATTGACCGTTTTCATCTTGCTTGTTCCGAAATACCCATTTCGTGCCGATAATGTTTTGCTCGTCCTTGGGCTTCTCCACGAGTGTCCACACTTCGTTCCTTTCAAAGTTGTGAAGCTCTTCATGCATAGCGTTCACCCAATCCGCGTCTTCAAGAGCTTGTTCAACCTTCAGGGGTTCAATGCTAGGGATGAAAGAATAATGCTCACAAAAGTTAGCCAAGCGAGTTTTAGAGCGAGTGATCCTTCCTGTTTGTATGTCACCAAAAATTTGGTTTAGGGGATGGTTCTTGGTCACTTGAGCTCGAACTCGGGGTAGCTTAGGCTTGTTACTTGGTGGAGCTTCTTCTTCTTCATCTACTTCATCTCCATTGTTGTCGACGTGGTCATCTCCTTGAGGTGGTGGTGAAGGAGGTTGTGGTGGATCTTCATGATGTACTTCCTCCTCCTCTTCACCTTGTCGTGTACCGCTTGTGGATGCTTCCATGTCGCTTTGTCGGTAGCCTTGATCCAAAGTAGGAGCTTCCACTTGGGTTGATGAAGTACTTTCCTTCACCTCCATGGGACGAATCTTGCCGATGGGCAAATCTTGGATAGCTTCCGAAGGATCTTTATCTCTTACGTCATTTGGCAATTTTTCGACTTGCGAACCATTAGACTCATCAAACTTCACGTCTACCGTCTATTCAACTTTTCGAGTGAAGTTGTTGTAGACACGGTAGGTGTGAGAGTTCGATCCATAACCAAGTAGGAAACCTTCATGAGATTTGGGAGAAAATTTAACACAGCAATGCTTATCAAGAATGTAACACTTGGAGCCGAATACCCGAAAGTATCCAACTTGGGGTTTATTACCGATGAGAAGCTCGTATGCCATTTTACCGAGAAGATTGTGCAAGTATAGTTGTTTTGTGGCATGACATGCTGTTTCCACGGCTTTTGCCCAAAAGTGTTTTGGCGTCTTGTATTCGTCAAGCATCGTTCTTGCCATCTCAATGAGGGTTCGGTTCTTTATCTCAACAACTCTATTTCGTTGAGGCGTGTACGTAGCTGAGAACTCATGGGTGTTCTTGAACTTCGATCTGTTATTACTTCGAACCTTCTTGATCTTCACTTCAAACTGATTCTGCGCTTTGCGTGCGAAGTTCTTGAAGATCTTTTATACCTGCGACTTATCATCAAGAAAGAATACCCACGTAAATCTGGAAAAATCATCAACTATAACTACACCATAAGAATTTACACCGAGACTCTTGTAAGCATTGGGACTAAAAAGATCCATATGAAGTAACTCGAGTGGTCTCCGAGTGGTCATGATGTTCTTGACCGGATGACTTCCACCTACTTGCTTTCCTGCTTAACAAGCGCTACAAAGTCTATCTTTGTTAAAGATAACATCTATAACACCAAGAATGTGATCGCCCTTGATAAGCTTATCTAGATTGCGCATGCCTACATGTCCAAGCCTTCTATGCCAAAGCCAACCTTTAGATGATTTTGCGATGAGACCAGTACGGGGTTGAGCCTTTTTAGTGAATCAACAATGTATAGATCACCTCTACGAATAACGGTAAAGAAAATTTTATGATTATCAAACCAAAACACTTGGCAATCTACTTTGGTAAATAGCACATTGAAATCGAAGTTTGTTAGTCTAATATGGAAAGAAGATTGTAGCCAAGGGATTCAACAAGCATCACATTTTGAATGGACCTATCATGAGATATGGCCACCTTACCAAGGTCAAGTACCTTACCCTTAGAGTTGTCTCCAAAGGGCACGTACCTTCGAGGACCTTGATTAGGCGTGATCTTTTGGAACATGTCTTTATCACCAGTCATGTGATCTGTGCATCCATTGTCGAGAATCCACTCTTTTCCACCGGACATGTAATCCTTGAAGTTTGCAATTAGACTTAGATTCTTCATGATCTTTTCATGCTCGATGTCGAACAACTCATCTTCATCATAGTAGCCATGTTTTTCATTGTCATCATTTGGTGGAATCTCCTCTTCATAAAAACTAAGAGATTCGTTAGAATCATAACCATGACAATGTTCAAGTTTATGAATACGAATGGCTTCAATAATAATATTGTTGATAGTTGTGACATCTCCTTTAGCACGCATGAGATCACGAAGCTCAAACAAGTATTTATCAAAGTTTGGATCACTAGGCTTCATTTTGTGAAAAGCAACGGTTTTATGAAGAATTTTGTCAAGATTACCTAATGGAATATTTGGATATCGTTTATCCAAACCAGTCCACAAAGTATAAGCACGTGCAAAGTTCTTCAACTGAGAAAGCACGAATCTTGGTAAACCTCTAACAATAAGATTGACAATTCTAAGGTTACTAATCATGTTAATTTCCTCTTTGTGTGTGGGATGCAATTCATCAATGGGGAGCACATAGGGATTTTCAATATGTTTTCTCAAATGGAATTTTTCAAATAGATCAATCATGGCATTCTTCCATCAACCAAATTGCTCCCCATCAAGAATGGGCACTCTACAATACAAACTCTCCACACTAGACACATACATCTTCCTCCATGGTGTTGAAACCGAAGCAATGGAGATCAATGCTCTGATACCAATTGCGGGATCACTAGAAGTGTATGTCTAGAGGGGGATGAATAGACTACTAGTAGGAATTTAAAACTACCTCAAGCACAAGTTCAAGGGTTGGCAGTTTTAGCATGAAGGACACAAAGATTTTTCCCGTGGTTCCGATAGGTGGTGCTATCGTACATACATGTTTATGGAGTTTTCAACCCATGGAGGGTAACGGTCGTGAGAGTCCACGGAGGGCTCTACCCACGGAGGGTTCCACGAAGAAGCAACTTTGACTATACCATGATGGCCTACGTCCATGGAGGACTAGCCTAACTCGGGGTAGATCTTCACGAAGTAGGCGATCTCCTTGCCCTTACAAGCTTCTTGGTTCACTCCACAACACGAAGTAGGAGGCTCCCAAGTGACATCTAACCAATCTAGGAGGCACCACCCTCCAAAAGGTAATAGGCTCGATAATGTCGATGAACTCCTTGCTCTTGTGCTTCAAGATGATAGACTCCTCAACACACAATCACTCTCTCATAGATTTGGCTTGGTGGAAGAGGTTGATTGGGTGCAAAGCAACTTGGGGAGGCTAGAGATCAAGATTCATATGGTAGGAATGGAATGACATGATCTCAACACATGAGTAGGTGGCTCTCTCTCAGAAAATCAGTAGGTATGAGTGCAGAACTGTTCTGAGTGCTTATCTTGCGAGTGAGTGGTGGTGGAGGGGGATATACAGGCATCTCCAAATATCCAACCGTTACACCTAATAAGTCAGACTCAGTGATACCGATGTGTAAATCTCGGTGGTACCGAGTTGCCTCAAAGGTAGCAACTTTTAAATCTCGGTGAGACCGATACATACAAATTGGTTGCACCGATAAGGTGACCAACGGTCACATTGCCAAACTCGGTGATGCCGATTCACAAAACTCGGTGGGACTAATTTTGTAAACTTGCGTAAGAGGAAGTTGGCAACCCAAACTCGGTGGCACCGAAATGGAATCGGTTGCACCGAAATGCTAGGGTTTCACTGAGTCTGTCTGAAGCTGAGAATCGGTGGCACCGAGTGCAAAGTGTTGGTTGCACCGATTTTGAATATTTGGATTTGGACGGACCTTTGTGGAAGAGCTTGTGGGTGTACGTGGTGACTATCACTTGTGCACGTTTGAGCATTTTGTTCACCAACAAAACCTTACCCCCTTTTAATAGTATTGACTTTCCTATGGACTCAAAGTGATTTCTCACAAAAGGTAAAATATAGAGTCCTCTTGCTTGAAGCTTGGCCAATGCTATTCCTTCTCCTTCTTCTTCATGGGGATACTCTCCACGCTCCTTTTATCCAACCCATCTCTCAATGGACTTTATCTGAAATACACTAGATGAAAGTATTAGTCCAAGAGACAATGTATGTTGTCATGAATTATCAAAACCACCAAGGGAGCACATTGTGCTTTCAGAGATCATCGCTCATCCTGGCCAACTAGACATGAATTCAACGTTTAATGTGGATGACGAGGATGAACACATGGTTGACCAGGAGTAGTTGGAGGCTAATGCTGGCAACGATCTGGCGCTGGTCACCGTGGAGTCCAAGGCTGGCTACCAGAATGCTCCAATAGTGGTGGAGCAGTATAAGTTCTCGGTGCAGTTTGAGCATAATGCTCAACGCTCCAACCGCCGCCTGGCTCGCCACCTAAAGCGTATCAAGTAGTTTATTTTTTTCTGTGTTTAGGATCCAACATGTGGATGCGGGAGCAACTAGAATAGAAAACAGCCATGTGGTAGAAAAATAGAAAAAACCGTCATGGACCGCCAGATCGAAGATGGATGGCCCATATTCTAGTGGAGACATCCCATTCCACTTCATGGTCATTTTATGGAAACCCCCTACTAATATGTAGATATCAAACACATTTTTAATAGTAATCACCTCAACTTTCTCATATTCAACCCTTTTGTTCTCAATAAATAAGACTAATTTTCATTTCCTCTCAACGTCGAGGCCCCATCTTTGCACATATCTGGTGCATGTATACTTGAGTACAAATAGTGGCTTCTACAAGCAAAAATTGAACATGTTGGGCCCTGATTTTTTTGCCAGTATCCATCACAATATTTGTAAGCACATGAAATTTAAGCCATCTCATTCAAGTATATGTCAAACTGGACCATCCTAGACACAAATAGTTGAGCACACTTCTAGTTAGACCATCCCGGGCATAAAGACCTGAGTACATGTGAAACCATCTCAGGCACGAATATTTGAGTACATGTCACTCTAGACCATCTCACTCACTAATTTTGAGTACATTATCAATTTGGAGCAGCAGAACATACACAAGAGGCATGCAGTACATAACATGGCATGAACATTTCAAGTGTCGTGCTATCTTGAATGCAGAGAACAAAAAAGTTGTAGCGCTTGCTTCCGGTGCTCGTGCTTCTTGCTCATCGAGGTTTATGTGCTGGAAAGATGATACCAAATATAGGAATCAGATTGAGCACAAGACCATGTATGTATCACACATCCGTACTTAAAATATTTGCTCCTGAGCTAATCTAATGAGTATGCATTAATAATATCATTTGACTAGCAAGAAGAGAACTGTACGTTGCATAGAATCATTTGTACACTTCACTTAATATCATCACTAAACTCGCAATAACAATTTGATCGGGTATAAATTATGCCATACAGGGGAGATGAAATTTCTCGAATATGTGAATGGAAAGATGATTCGAATGCAATATAACCATGCTAAATCATTTGGATATAGTTACTATCTAGAATAAACAGTTGATTGTTCGGTCACCTTGAATATAACAAAATGAGAAATCAGCTCCAATTCCAAGATTGCAAAGTTAAGGTTACAAACTAAAAAGATGCACACAAAGAGCTTATTTTTAGCATAGAAAAAGGTAAAAAAAAAATGCAGTTTTTTTACAACCAGAGTGTTATTACTCCCTCCGTTCCTAAATATAAGACCTTTTAGAGATTTTACTATAAGACTACGTACAGAATAAAATGAATGAATTTATATTCTAAAATATGTCTATATACATCCGTATGCAGTCCATAGTGTAATCTCTAAAAGATCTTATATTTAGGAACGGAGGAAGTAGAACCTAACGAGGAAAGAGTAAAGAGCTAACAAAATTGTTTCACTAAAGCAAAACGATGGCCGACCACGACGGCGCACCACAGAAGGTAGCACCTCCTTGTCCCTCTGCTCACTCACCTGCTAATCTTCTCGCGATGGCTGCTGCTAATCTTTGAATGGTTGCTGTTTGTTCGCTAGTTACACGACTCATTTTTTTTGCTAATGGCCCATTAGGTAGAGGTAGCTAGATATGCACGTGTTGGTGCTCATCAGCTCATGGACTCGCTGCTTTGCATGTTTCCCTTTAGATCATTAGTTAGCTATGCTATGCATGTGGTGGGTTAATTTGGCAGAAAGAATACTTGTCCTTGTTTTGATTTCCTTGCTGTCAAATTAATCCTTGACTACTAATACTAGTACATCAGATTAACTGACGAAAAACTTTTGCCTCTGCTTAAAATAAAGCCCAATCATCAAATTCCTCAAGCAATGGATCCGATTGGCAACATATTTGTTTTGTACAACAACAACAATACATTGAACAAACTGACCTATATATATGTTGAGGAACAAAGAGGATATATACTTGCTTCTGTTCTGCTGTTGGGGCAGACACGCAACAAGTGACAGTAGAATATTTGAATGGCTGCTACACAGGCCAGGTGCTCTGCTGCTAGTTAAACTACAGAGGTCAGGGCTTGCTACAAACCGAGTCGACGAGCGTGGCATTGAGGAGTGAGGCTGCGGTACAATCGTTGTCCTATCCTTGGCTACAGGCGATAGAAGAAAGAATATGCAGCAGCATTTTTTGGTTCAAACAAACTGAAAATGTTTTCTCCTGTTTGTTGTGTATGACGAAAATTTAGGGATATTCGATTCTAAGCTCAGGCTCAGCTGCTCCTAAAATCATACCCATCAGCTTGTCTGTGGATGCGTACCCTCACGTGTATTCCCAGACGTATTTTACCCGTATTAGATTTAAACAACGCACAGGCCTGCACGCATTTATTTCGACGGGAGGCGTTAGCCTGCACGCGGAACAGGCTGTGGACGCTCGGCCCAGCGATTTTCCCGAGCCAGCCTGAGCCGTCTCTTGCGCGGCGGACTTAGGGCCAGTTCTTTGTAAAAATAAGCTCCTGTAAAAATAAGTTCCAAATAAGCTCCTATGAAAATAAGCTCCAGATAATAAGCTAGCCAGTTCTTTTCGATGCCTTTTTTTCAGCTTATATATGGTATGATTAGTGAAAAGTTGGGCTCGGTGGTGGGACGAGGGGTTGGACTCGATGGTGGGACGAGGGATTGGGATCGGTGGTGGGACGAGGGGTTGGACTCGATTCTAAATGAGCTCTGCGCGAAGCTGCTCACCCCAGCTTTTTTCCATTGCAAAGGAGACTCCGGTAAAAATAAGCTAAGCTAGCTTATCAAAAACGAGTTCTTTTGGTCTTCTAGCTTATTTTGACAATAAGCTGAAATAAGCTAGAAAAAAACTGACCCTTAACAGCCACCCACCCAATCTGTCTTTATCTATTCTCTTATCCTCGACTATGTCCGCTTCGTCATCAGCGAGAGCTACACATGTATGACAATACGAGGGCATGTAAATCTGAGAATGCCATGCAACCATGCACATATCCACCTATAGAAGACAAACGCCACAGTGACCACCATGACCATAAGCCCATCAAGCTGGACCATTTTCATGTGACAGAACAAGAGCAGCCATTACACATAAGAGCAACTTCAATGGGGCGACCCAAATGGACGGCACATTTGTCCGCTTTTTGTTCGTTTGGATCGGTCGTCCGCCCGCCGTCCGTCCAGTTTTGTATTTGGGTCGACAGTGCGCCGAACGCGCCGACCCATTTCATGTCCGCACTTAACTTTAAAAAAAAAACCGCGGCCGATCATGCCAGCGGTCTCATGCCGGCATCATGCCAGTGGCGGCATACAATGTCGGCTTCAGAAAATATCACCACAGTTCATGCTAACGCACTCGCCAGCCGGCCGACACACATACCAACACACAAAAAAGGGTGAGACTTAAGTTCGACCACGCCATCGCGGCTCCCATGGTCATCCCAGCACACCTGCCGGCATACAAAAAAGATGGCACTCGCCACCATAGATCACTCGTCGTCGAACTTGAGCATGTCGGCCTGCATCTTCTCGAACCACGGCCTCTTCCTTGGCGACACGGTGTTGAGATCCACCTTCATGATCTCCACCCCGGTCATGATGCTCGCGAGAGACACTTCTTTCGCATTGGTCTTGGCATTGGCGGCCTCGATCTCTAGCATCTTGGCTTGCTTCTCCGCCTCTAACTCGAACATCTTGGCTTGCTTCTCGCCGTCCATCTCAAGCCTCCTCCTTTGGATCTCCATGAAAGCATCCATTTGCTCCGCCTTGAAACGCCGGCGCTCTTCCTCCCTTGAGTCCTTCTTATTCATCATGCCCTCCACGCTTGCGATCAAGGCGTTGGAGGCCGCATCCCGCTTGTCCTCCTTCTTGGAGTTGGTTTTCCCCCGCGGTCGTGCCGGCTCGCCCTCCCCAACATCCTCCACGGCTTGCTTCCCTCCACGCGACTTGAGTGCGGCATATTGCGCCTTCAACTTCTCCTCGTCCTTGATGATCCGAAAGCAATGGGAGAGGTTGAAGCACTTGCCATTGTGTTGAACCTTGAATGCCTCCAAAGCTTGAAATGCCTATAAATGTTTCCATGCAAGCATATGGGCAAATGATATGCAAATGAACATGCAAAGGATGAACTTGATGACACAAAAGAGGGCAGCTTGCTATCATACCATGTCTTGAATGCCGATGCCGCTCATGGGGCGGGCCTTGACGCTCTCAAGAGTGGCGCAAAACTTGTTGCACTCTTGTTGGATCACCCTCCATCGCTTGGAAATGGAGACCCACCCGGGCGTGCTCACAAATTGGTATGGCGGAAACTTCTTGAGCTCATGAAACTCTCGATGGACACGAATCCAAACGGTTGAATGCTTTTGCTCGGCGCCCGTCTTGGGGTCTTGTCTAATGTCTCGCCAATACTCGCAAAGAAGCTTGTCCTCGGTCGCCGTGTATGCCTTCGTGCGCTTGCTCTTGCGTTTCGGCTTAGGACCGGCAGCTTGGTTGGCACTCGTCCTCTTCCTTTAGCCCGTAGTCGTCTGGGAACTCGTGGTCGAGTGGGAAGCCGTCCAGGTCGATGCCGACCTGATCACGCATGAAGGCCGCCTGATCGGGATCATAGCTAGCGGCCGGCGTGAATGCCCCGCGACCGTCCTGGCTTTGTGTCTCGTCAGGATCGTAGCCAGCCTCCGGCGCACCACCCTCAAAGATGAGGTTCTGCATGTAGTCCTCGTCGACGATGGACGGCATTCCCTCGAATAGGTTGCGGGCGTCCGGGAGCATGCCGGACGGTGTCTGCCGCACGCGTTTCCTCGCGCCTTCGGATGACGAGCCACCTGCCACCAGGGTCGCGTTGAGGTCGATGGGGGTGGGCGCGGGCGTGGAAGACACGACCACGCTCACGTCTGGCGAGCACTCCCCGGAAAGGCGGCAGGCCTGCGGGTAGACGTGGAAGCCGAGGATCGGGTTGCAAGCCGACGCGCGGGGCGAGTCGGGCAGCACCATCCGAGGAAACACTGACGAGCCGGTGCTGGCCGCGGCGACGGCGGCTTGAACGAGGCCGTGCTAGCCAGGGTTTAACCCTAACATGTAGAACGCCTCCCCCGTTGCCGCGGCGACGCGGGCGTTGGTGACCTCCTGCTGCGCAGCGACGACGACGGCGGCCTGCGCGGTGACCTCAGCCCTCGCGACCTCAGCCCTTGCGTCCGCGACGTGCCTTCGGTCCTTTCTCTTCGCCGAATCCCTTCCCGTTGTTCGAGCGTCAGCGTCTTCTTTGGCTTGGTCGCGGCGACGGTCTTGCGCGGGGCACGAGGCTTGCCTTTCCCGAACGAGGCGAGGGAGGCGAGCCGACGACGGCATCAAGGTCAATGACGTCGTCTATGGCAGGTGTGTGGCAGGAGCGCACGGGCAGGAGGGTTTTTGATGGAAATGGGAGGAAATGGTGATGGCTGCCACCGACCGATGAGCCCGAGGAAAGGAATAGACACGCGCGTCCGTCTCATGTCCGCGCTGACGTAAATCCGGCTTAAAATTGGGCCGATAATGGGTCGCCATGCGGACACCAAGCGGACGCACGTCCGTTTGGGTCGGCACGCTGGGCCGCCTTTTGTGTCTGCGCAGACCCAAACGGACGCCAGTGGACGAAATGGGTCGCCCCATTAAAGTTGCTCTAAGAGCATCACTGCTCAACAAGTTCTGAATTTTAGAACTGCAAGGTGAACACAAATTGTAGCGAATCGGTTTTGTCTATCGGAAACGCATGAACTGCAGGGTTGTCCCAGACATATATCTAAAAAAAACTAAATTGTAAAATATAAGCCATCATGTCCGGGGTGGCGACGCTTCTGAAGATGCAAGCTGAAAGGCAACGGTCACTCCTGGCTTTTCTCTACTGCACATCGGTTGGGAACCACAGCTCCATGTTGCCTAAATTACAAGAAACAATTAGGAACTCAACGACCATTTCAAAATACAACAATTTAGTAAACTGTTTCATACTACAACAGTTTTGGAACATTGTTTTCAAGCATAAATAGGTTCACACAAAGAGATGATGGTAAGACTAGTTAAAAGGATCACTATTCTAGTTAGTCAAAGTACTCGAGCAACAAGTTGATGCAATTCGGGATAACTTGAGCAGTACAACTTAAGTAATATTATAAAGAAAATGGTTTCTTCAATCTCGTTTGTGATTTACAAACAAACAATTTTGTTGGGATGCATTTAGTATATAGATTGTCATATGAATATAAACGAGAAACTCTTCATTACTTCTGATCATCAGAGTGGAATTTCGTTATTGCAACATGAACTGTACAAGCATAGATTCAACCTGTCCCTAAAGTACACCCAAAACATCTAACCAAGATAAGCTATCAGATTGTGATTTTTTGGACCAAGTTTACTAGCAGAAAGAAAATATATAAAAGCCTATTTTCATCATGAAAGGCTGACCAATACAAGAACACCAAAACTCCTAGCAGATGATAAGAAACTGCAAGTAGAGAACAAGCAATGAAGAACTCTTTACACACCTTACGAACTTTTCACAACCGGCTAACATGGAAACAGCTAAAGCCTCATATGTGTTGCCTGTGGATGTGGTTCACACTGACAAGGGAACTTCACAAAACAAAAAACCAGCCTGTCATAATTCTATCATCACCGGAACAACTGACATAAGAACTTCACTTTTTTTTTCTTTTGTAGAATTGGATTACCATAATCCATAATCTGAGGAATGAACACTGATTGTCAACGGATCACTGAGGTGAATTATGAAAAATTAAATCATGGACAAAGTTGACCAGATGCTTCTGAAAGAGTACTAGATAACCCTTTTGTATGAATTACAGAAAACTCATCCTAATTTTTTTAATGACATTTTACAAGTTAGCGCATTTCCTCTTTTACATGAAGTGAGTTCTTTATAAATTGATACTATAATTGAGCATTTAGATTAGAAGTTTGCTCAAGAAAATGATGTCAGGGCTTGAACAACAATGTGGCCTTTAACAAATAAGAATCTTCCTGTACGTAGTCCAGCACAAGCTGCAACTAGATATCCAGTGCTAGCAAAATTTCAAGAACGTATTAAAACAGAAAAGATTTAGAAAGAAGCTTCTTGGGCCATACCAACATACAGACCTATGGAGCAAATTCAGGCTAAAAAACTTTGCCACATACTGTTGTCTTGCAAACTGAAAATAACATTATTTGATAAATTGAATAATTGCTCAACTTAATCAAATAATATTGATTGGTACTACCTTCATGAGACATTTGATAAATTGAACAGAAGAGGGCATCCTCACTTCCTCAGTGATCAATGCTTCAGCTAAAGCACGAGGAAGACATCAACATAGAAAAATGGGGAATGTGATTCACTGGGTAATTTAATTCGCAAAGAATGAACTAGTGAATTGATGCTGGTGCCTGAACTTGCAAACTGTTGTTACAATTATAGTCTATACTCATTCAACCCAATACTAATTTTCAAATAAACTCGCCCGATAATCCTAGGCACGAATAAACCAACAAATCAATTGACTTGCTAGAAAATCAACAAGCAATAGATCTGAATCCATTGTAATCTGGATATATAGAACCGATTACCTTTTTTTTTTTGAGACAAATAGAACCGATTACCTGAAGAGAAGGCGCCGGGTCTGCTAGGGAAAGGCTAGAAGAGGAGCAGACCCGGATTAGGCCCAGCGCCTTCTCCATGGGGTGCTCCTGCTACTACATTAGTACCAATCGCCACCTAAATTTCGGATTACCAACAGGGTCAACATTTTTTCAGTAAACTGCAGCCGCTGGCTTAAGTCAGAACAAAAGAAGTCCCTTAATCGCTGCGCGCAGCCGGCGCTTCCACACGCGACGGCGACAGCACCAGAGGGAACGGATCTGGCTGCTCCAAGCTGCCCGCGAACTCCTCCTGAAGTGGGAACCTGAAAAGCACAGCAGAGTAAGCGGCGGCGGCGGGGAATCGGGGTATCCATCGAAACACGAAAATCCACCTGTCACCCGCCCCATCGGCACCATGGCGCTCCGCCGCTCGTCCGCCGCGCACGCCGTTACCGATGTCCCACCCCACCAGCGCCAAGTTTCGCTGTTCGTCAAACCGCCCGTCCCGCCCACGGCGGACCCACCAACAGAGGTGCAGTACAGTCACGGCTAGGGAGGGCTCAGTTTGGCCCCTCACGAGCTGGACTACCATCGTTCAAGTTCTGAGCCACGGCTCAGACGCCCGCAGTCACGAATCGACGCCACCAGCTACACAACTGGCCCACCCGTGCGCACTGTGCCGTACCGTGTATAGCCCGTATCCTTATTTTCTCACGGTCCACCTCTGTCGCACCTGACACACTTTCCACCATCCGAACCCACCAGCTAAAGGCTCAGATTTCAGATGCAGATGAGCCCAAGCATCAAATCGCCTGTCCGGAAAATTTAATTCTATCTCTCTCTCTAAGCAAAATATAGAAAGTTGTCTGGAAATAAGAAAAAATAACCATAGATCCAACTGGAAGATAATTACCCATTAAAGGATCATTTATTCCCCAAAATGTTACTCCGGTCTGTTAGTTTTTACGCTCTTTTCATCTACATTCGATCACATGTGCGAGGAGCCTCCAGAGGCCCTGAAAATAATCAAGCGTGATTTTCTTATCGCAACAACTAGAATGGGTCAATAATAACGTTTTCTACAATTTCATATAATGGATCATGCTTAATAAGGTGGGCACCAGAGCTCAAGATTCTTATATGATGGGATAAGAAAAAGGGCAATGTGGCTGATTGTACTATTATCCTAATTTCATCTCAATTGAAAGAAACTATTTGGCGCATGGCAAACCTGCATTCCTGAAGACTCGAGGCTTGTTCTCTGCCGTCAGCAGATGTCCGAGCTAGGCATGGGGGTAGGGGGGCTACTTGTGGAGAATGGCTGGATGGGGCAAGAAAAATAGTAGATCGAGGTGCCACCTGTGGACAATGACTGGATGGGGTAAGACAAATGGTAGATCGAGGTTGTATTCTAGAAGCCGGAGAATGATACCTGGAGATTTGCTCGCCCAACGTCGCAGCGCAGCACGGGAGAGATCCGCCCGGGCAGCCCGACCGCCGACGACGAGACGACCTGGATTCGTTAGGGCGGAGATGGAACGGTGCCTATAGTGGCCAAGATCGCTGAGGTAAGTACATGATCTACACTGTCGTCGTTATTGGCAAGCTTGATGGAGATGGGCTTGCCATTAGAGCATCTCTAGCCATTGCCCCCCCCCCCGGGAACCCAAATAACGCCGTCTCGGGCCAAGCGTATGCTAAAATCGGGCTTGTGAGCTCGTTTTCCTAGCCGTCGCCCCACGGACGCCCCCAACCGGCGATTTCGGCCTAGTATGGGCGCAGATTCGGCCCAAATTCGACGCTATTTCGGCATTACTTTAACAAACTCGGCGCTCTTTCGGCTTAAAATAAACAAAATCGGCGGAAATTCAACAAAAAACTGAATGTTTGGTACCAAAGTCCATCATAGAAATTAATGCAAAATCAAATAGTTTAATGAAGCAAGTTTCTGCATAAATTAAAACAAATCAAGTTAGGCGTTGCCCTTGAGCCTCCATAGGTGCTCCACCAGATCGTCGTACAGTTCTTGATGCACTTGTGGGTCTCGGATCTCCTGGTGCATATTGAGCTAGGCAGCCCATGTTGCTGGTACCTGGTGATCAACAACTACAAGAGGTCCCATCCTCTACATCTCATGCCAAGCAAATGGGCGGTTTCTCCATGCAGTCGATTCTTCCAAGCATCCCAAGAAAATCCTCTTGCTGCATTTTGTTCTAGGATCCAAGCAGTGTCTTCGGTATTGGGTGATCGCAAATACCATGGTCCAAACACTGCCACCACTGCTCTGCAGAACTTGTATAGACACTCAATGGTGGACTCGGCCATTCGTCCATAGTCTTCTTGTATGTCCGCGGGAGCTCCGTATGCAAGCATCCTCATAGCTTGGATGCATTTCTGGAGTGAGGAGAATCCAACTGTGCCGGTGCAATCCTTCTTGCAAACGAAATAGTTGTCGAACTCCCGGGCGGAATTTAACAATCCTGAGGAAGAGCTTCCGGTTCATCCGGTAGCGACGTCGAAATACTTTTATCGTGCAATGGAGAGTTGGCGAAGTAGTCGGCGTAGAGCATGCAATCCCCCTTTGCTTGCTCTTGTGCCGGCCCGGTGCTGAGCCACCTCGTCGGGGCTTGTCATTGTTGACGAACAGGTCGGCCAGCGAGGCGAGTATCATGAGGTGCTCCTCGTTGGCAGTGTCGGCCTCGGTTTCTTCCTCCAACAAGGCCGCGAACGCCTCCTCGTCGTCTGAGTCCATGGACGAGCAGGCAAAACGACGAACACCTTATCGGCGTGACGGGCGAGTAGCCCCCGGCGCCCTGCCGGTGTGGTTTAGGCCGGAGGACGTCGATGTGTGAGGGTTGGGGAAGCAAAATCCGGCGAGGGGGTGAAGGGGCGGTCAAAGAAGGCCTTCTAGCGGCGACGCAGTGGCCATGAACAGGCGAGGGGTGTCGGGATCGAAATTACGGAGAACGGGAGCGGGGAGTGACTCGGGCGAGGAAAAGGACGAGTTTCGCCTGACAGTGGTGTCCCACATGCTGGTTTGTTATCGTCGGAGCCCCCCAAGAGGCCCCCAGTGCGTTGGGTTCGGCCTGGGTTCGCCGGTCCAAAAAAGGGCTCTAACCGGCAAAAAACGGGATCCTGGAGCGCGACTGGGCCGATTTTTCGGCGCCGACGGTAAAAAAGACGCCCGGGGAGACCTGTTGAGGGTGTGGGTGGAGATGCTCTTAGGATTGGGGATTTTTTTTTCAAGCCTCGCCCGCCGCTGCTCGCTTAGGAAAGAAGGAGAAGGAGAAGGAAGAGAGGAGAACTAAGCAAAAAAACTACTAGAAGCAAGGGGCTATTAGGCCAACTCTAGTCCGTGACCTCATCCTGTACACCCGCGTCCGTTTGGGGCAAAACGGACATACCAGGCGGTCCAGCGCGCGGGCGCAAACTGACTTTTTTCTATTTTCTGTCCGCTTTCGACCCATCCCCGGCCAAAACTTGGTCCGGTTTTGAGGTGAAACGGACAGGCGTGGACACCGCGCGGACGGGAGGGACGCGCGCGCTTGTCCTCTCCTGGCCCGCCCGTCGGTGGGACAAAGCAGCACGACCTTCCCCGCTGTAAGAGCACATTTCTCCATATGTGGTTTTGGGTAATTGATGACACCCCTACGGACTAATGGTTGCCTTGAGTTATATTCGAAGGATTTGTCCATAGGCACTTCTTGAAGTCCATCTGTTGGGTTTTAAGGAGTTTATATGGTGACCAAGGTGGTATTCAAGGTTTATCCAAAGATTGGTCATGTGGGAGTTGAGCTTATTGCAAGCATGTATTGAAGAAAAAGATTGTGTAAGCATTCATGTTTACCTTCAAGACATCACCTTTATGAAGAGAGAATCTAAGATACAAGGTTCATCAATACTAAGTCAAAAAGTGAATCAAGTTAATCAACACACAAAGCGTATAAGATGTAGTGAGAGGGATCAAGTGATCCCATGGTGTGGTAAGCATTGTCCATTATGCTTTGTCTACTAATCCATGGTCTACGTGAGAGTTCTTTGTGAGGTTAGGTATATTTCCATGGGCTTGCATCAAGAGGCAGATCCCATACATCCCATGGAAGATGACATCAAGTGGAGATCGTCATCAAGGTTGTGATGTGCAAGATCAAGTGAAGCATCACGGAGAGATCATGCTTGAGGCTTGCCGTTCATTGTGGCGACAATGGACTTGTGAAGATGTGCCGAAGAATGGCTCACCCAGAATGGAGTATGGGAGAGCAATCATCTAGTCTTCATCAAGCCAACGCAATCAAGAAATGTGGTCCATCTTGAGGAAGTCAAGATCGTCATCATATAGCTCAAGTGGACTATGCGCAAGGCTAAGGTTTGACCTTGATAGAGTTTTCTATTTTAATGGTCCCATGGTGGTAGTTGAGAGACCGGGTTATAGGATCGATTGCCGTACTATCAAGGGGGCTCTCAAGTGAGTCGCTTGATCGTATCGTTCGTTGAGAGCTCAAACCATTGCATTCTTGGCATCATCATATTTCTTGGTTCTTTGTTGGCTTTTCTCTATGTGGGTTCTTGAGCTTGTGGTTATCTTCGTGAAAAGCTCTAGTACATCAAAAACGGATTTCATATGCTTCATCTATTGCGTTTTCAGTGTTGGAAGTTTTACCGGTCTTATTCGAGGAAGGGTTCTCACCATTTTCTTATAGGACTTTTATCATTTGCTTCTTATTGCTATTTAAATCAATATTTTGTTAGCACATGTCATTAGCTTTTCAACAAACTTTGTTTTATTGAATTCTAAGTCCGTTTGCAAAAGTTGTGGCGATTTTGGTGTTCTTAAAAGGCTGCAGCGGTACTACCGCGGCTAGAGCGGATGTAATTTTTTACTACCGCTCCGGAGCGGTACTACCGCGGCTCCAAGAGTGGTACTACCGCTCCGGACCAAAATCTCGTGTTATTTACGGCCGTGGTAGGCACGGATGTAATTTTTTAGTACCGCTTGCAAGCAGTAGTACCGCTACCCGTAGCGGTAGTACCGTGAGGACGAGCGGTAGTACCGCTCCGGCGGTTATACTGGCCTTTTGCCTCCTCGGTGTTGTTTTTCAAAGGGGTACTACCGCCCTAGCGGTAGTACCTCTCCTTGGAGCGGTAGTACTGCTATGTGCGGGCTGTGAGGATAACGGTTGGATTTTTCCCCACCTATAAAAGGGGGTCTTCTTCTTCAATGGACCTCATCTCTTGAGCTCGTGTTCTTCCCCCATTGTTGACCTTCTTCGAGCTTGCTAACTCTCAATCCCTCCAATGATTCTTGCTAGTACTTGAGGAAAAAGATAGAGGAGATCTAGATCCACATTTCCACCAATCACTTTCTCCTCTAAGTGAGGGGAACCCCTTGGATCTAGATCTTGGAGTTCTTCGTGTTCTTCTTCGTTCTTCCTCCCATTTCCCTTCCTAGCATTAGTTGTTTTGGTGGGATTTGGGAGAGAAGGACTTGGGCACTCCATGTGCCCTTGCCATTGCATTTGGTGCATAGGTTTGAGTTCTCCATGGTGATACGTGGAAGTGAGAAGTTGAGAAGCTATTACTCTTGGGTGTTTGAGCACCCTAGAGCTTGTTCCTCTTGGGTGCTTTGGCGCCCTAGACGGTTGGTGGTGCCTCGGAGCTCAATCATTGTGGTGCAAAGCTCCGAGCAAGCTTCGGGGTCTCCAATTAGGTTGTGAAGATTGCCCCGAGCATTTGAGGTCACCTCTGAGCCACAATCCATTGTGGTGAAGCTTCGTGGTGTCGTCGGGAGCCTCCAATCAAGTTGTGGAGATTGCCCCAACCTTGTTTGTACGGGTTCGGTGACCACCCTCAAGGGTCCCTTAGTGGAATCACGGCGTCTTGCATTGTGCGAGGGCGTGAGGAGCTTACGGTGGCCCTAGTGGCTTCTTGGGGAGCATTGTGCATCCACACCTCTCTGAACGGAGATTAGCATCCACAAGGGTGTGAACTTCGGGATACATCGTCGTCTCCGCGTGCCTCGGTTATCTCTTACCCGAGCCCCTTTACTTATGCACTTTACTTTGTGATAGCCATATTGTTTCTTGTTATATATCTTGCTATCACTTAGTTGTTTATCTTGCTTAGCATAAGTTGTTGGTGCACATAGGTGAGCCTAGTTGTTTTAGTTTTTTTGCTTGACTAATTAAACGATAGTTTTATTCCGCATTTGTTCAAGCCTAAACCGTAATTATTTTAAAGCACCTATTCACCCCCCTCTAGGCGACATCCACGTCCTTTCAATTGGTATCAGAGCTAGGTCTCTCATTGTTAGGTTTAACCACCTAGAGAGTAAGGATGTTGACTAGGGGATTAGGATTCTCTAACACTCTTAGTTTCGATGGCACAAATTTTGATGTTTGGGTAATTCGCATGCTTAATCTCTTTAGGGGCATGGACCCAATTTTAGAGCGAATTGTAGATATGGGTATTTCTGCTCCAAAGGATTCTCAACACATATCTTTAGAGGATGAGAAAAACTCTTATCTCAATGCTCAAGCTTCTAATGTGCTTTTTGATGCTTTGAGCAATGTAGTTATATTTGAACTCATGCCATTCCGGGATGCTCATGAGTTGTGGACAAAGCTTCAAGATGAATATGGTGTGTCCAAGATTTGTAGGGATGATTGTTCTCCCTCCACCTCGGGTCGTGTTGTCTTCTCAACTTCTTCTACTTCACCTACATGTGGATTGCCACAAGGTAATTATATGGTGAGTAGTGATGATCACTGTAATGATGATAGTGGGCTTATTGTTGATAATTCTTCTTCACTATCTTATTGCAATGCTTCATCTTTGGACTTTAACACCTCGAGCACTTTAAATGTTTCACATGCTTGTGTTGATAATCCTTGCATATCATGTACAAATAGCTTGGCTAAATCTCATGATGATATGCTTGCTATATCTTGTTGCCATGATAAACATGTATCTATGTCCTCGAGTTGTTGTGCTAACAATGTAGAGGACACCCAACACTCCATGGAACAAGATGTGGTCTTGAATGGTGCTTCAAGGGATCCTACATCATCATCTGTTTTTTCTCACTTTTGCCTTATGGCTAAGGCTTCAAAGGTGTCTCCTACTTTGAATCCCAATATATCTCACGATGATGATGTTGATGATAATGATGAAGAGAGTGATAATATTGCTTCCTTAAAACTTAAGGGAGAAATGGTTTTTAAAGCTCTTCATAAGAATAATATTGCTTGTTCCAACTTCATGGAAATCATGTCTATTGCCATTGAGGGCAAGAAATATATTGAAGAGTTGGAAGCTCATCTCGAGGAGCATGAGGCCACCATTGAGAAAATGGAAGGTCATGAACATGATTACGCTAATGAGATCACGGAGCTATCTCAAGCTCTTGAGAATGAACAAACCACCAAGGAATCTCTTGAGGAGTCCTTTGGTCTAGAATTATCTAGATTAAAGGAATCCCATGAAAGAGCTCTCGAGGTGGCTAATGATTTTAGAAATAAAAATGATAAGCTTGAAGTTGCACATGCTAAACTCCTTGACGACTTTGAGCACCTCGAAAATGGCTCAAGGGTCGTTAAGAGTTCGCTCATTGAACTCACTGAGTCTCATGCTCAACTTAAAGTTTCATATGCTAAAGAGCTTGCCAAGTTGCCTTCTCCTCTTGTTGGTAATGATGATGCTTGTGCTACTAACTCTATTTCTTGTGAAGCATCCATATTAAAGGAGAATGTTGAGCTAAGGGTTGAACTTAAGTTGCTATCTAGTAATTGTGGGAAATTGGAAGAGAGTCATGAAAATATTTCTAGCTACCATGGCGATCTTCTAGTATCTCATAATGTGCTAAAGATAGCTCATGAGGCTAGTACTACTAAGGTAACATCAAGTGATCCTCATGTGGAAATTAGCACTACATCTAGTAGAAATGCTTTATTGCCATGTGCTAGTCCTCGTAGTTCATCTACTCATAATGTTGGTACATCTTGTGATTAATTACTTTCCTTGCCTTGTTGCTCTAACGATGAAGCATATGCTTCCTCTAGTACTTGTATTGATACTAACCATGTAGAGGAAATCAAAGAGCTCAAGGCCCAAGTCACTTCTTTGAAGAAAAACTTGGAAAAGAGTCATCAAGGTAAGTCCACACTCAACAATATCTTGTGTGGGCAAAAATACCCAAATGACAAAGGTGTACTTGGATTCAACTCCAATAAGAAGAATAAGTCCAAGAGAAACAACAAGAAGGGCCAATAACAAGTCAAGAACTCGGCCAAGATTGTTTGCTTCAAGTGCAAAATAGAAGGGCACCATGTTAGATCTTTCCCATTGAATAAGAAGCCCCATAGTGACAAGCAACAAGGGAAGTGGCCACAAGTTCAATCTCATGCTCAACATCAAGTTAAAGAAAGGCCACTTGCCAAGAAGACACAAGTCAACACTCCTCAAGTTGAGAAATCAATTGAGAAGAAAGTAAAGGGTAAATGTTGCTACTTATGCCGTGAGAAGGGTCACTTTGATTCTTCATGCACTAATGGTAACTTATCCAACCAAATCATTACTGATGATATCTATTCTCTTAGGAAGGATAAGGTTGGCAATGTGTTTGCCAAGTTTGTTGGTACTCAAAGTGGTGTCAAGAAAAGAACCATTTGGATAGCCAAGCCTATTGTGACTAACCTCTTAGGACCCAACTTGGTTGGGGACCAACAAGCTCAAACTTGATCAATAGGTATTGTTGGAGGGCATTGGTGACGTGGCTATATTGTGAAGAATTGATGGTTCTTCATCATTCATATTGTCTCAAGCCAAGTCATGTGGATCATCAAGTGTCTATCATATACCAATGTTCTTCCTTGCGGTAACTTGTACTTAAATTGAATACATTGTTAGTTACTTGCCCCTTTGCATGTTGTGGTTTTGTACCTTGCATGTGTTTGTATATGTTGTGCTTCCTATTTGTTTATCTTGAGAAATCAAGTATGTATGATGGGTTGCACATCATGTATGTGTGAGTCTTGTGTAGAGCCTTTTTGCATCATGTTTGTATCTTAGTTGGCTCTTTGTGAGAGATTAATGGATTATCCCATTTCGGGGGAGTGATGTGCTTTATGCACTCCACGACCCTAAAAATGTGTGTTCATGAGGAATACCACTTAGTATTGATATTACAAGATTATCTAGCTTCTATTTGGTATGTCTTCTCATGAGAAATTCAAATTATAAATGGTCCATTAATTATCTCTTGTTGGATTTCATTTGCCACTTGTTACCAACGTTGGTTACCACATTATGGGGGAGTAATATGCTATGTGCATATTACAAGCCCAGATAATGTGTACATTTGAGATATTGCCACTTAGATTTTATATTACAATTTATCTTGTTCCTAGGTGGCATGTTAGCTCTACAAGTATCATTTGCTTATGATTTACGTGTGAAGATGATGTTGGATATCTTTGCAATCTACCAATAGGAAATATTTCGAATTACTTCTTGTCCTTTGACAATTGGCATCCTTTTATGTGGTAGAATTTGCTAATCATCTTTGCATTGTATTTTGTTTATCGTTTGTCTTCCTTTCCTCTTGTGGATCTTTCTGAGCGTGCCTAGTGTTTCTATAGATATAGGGAAAGTGATGATCCCATCGTGTGCATTTTGTATTCAAATACAAATTCTATATAATGCACATCTCTTGGGGGAGCTATCCTATTTTTTGTAGAACACTCTCTTTTGTGTTCATCATAAAATCTTTTGATCTTAATCAAGCGTGTGTTGGTGGGAGGAAAGCCTTCTCTCTATGGTGCTTTGTGCCATCATGAAAATTGGCGGAGGGTTTGGTTTGTTTGGAACCTAGCTCTCTTTTGAGAACTTGATACCTCTTGTTTCCCTTCAATTGGTATCTTGTTTCCTTCTATTTGGCATGTGTCAATGGATATCTCATTCCTTGATATATCTTTTAGTTGGTATCCGTCAAGTGATTTTTTTTGTTTGGTATCTTATTTTCACTTGATACCTTTTCTTTCGGCATCTTATCAACTGTGTGTTGAGTTGATTCTTGAAAGCTTTGAGCATGCATATTTACTACATGTACGTTCGTTGGCATGGTCTCTTTCCTTGACCCAATATATAGGGGGAACTCCTATGACATAAATTGGCTAAAGTGTGCATGAAATTCAATTTCATATCTATATGCACATATTTATGTGGAGTTTTGTCCTATATATTGTTGGTACACTAACTGTTTGGTCCCAATAAGTTTGGGTACCACTTTGTTTGTGGTGTTTTTCTAGGAACAATTGGAGATACTTTGGACACTCGGCTCACTTACAAGGAAGGTGTTGACACCATGTGCTTATTGGAGCCTTGCTAGGATGATCGAAGAACCATTGTCTACTACATCAATCCTATTCTATTTTGGTAACAAGTATCTACTTCATGCATACATTTCTTGCATTCAACTATTTATAGGTTTCATCATGGCATGAATTTATTGACTCATTCTTGTGGTACTTGTTTCCTTTATCAAAGAGTCTCAACGATGATGTCATATTGCTAGTTGTGATGTCTTTGATGTTCGTGTTGGGGAACATCGCATGGGAAACAAAAAATTTCCTACGCACACGCAAACCTATCCATGGTGATGAGCATCTACGAGAGGGAGAGTGGATCTACATACCCTTGTAGATCGCTAAGCGGGAAGCGTTAAGAAACGCGGTTGGTGTAGTCGAACTTCTTCGCGATTCAAATCGCCGAGCGTCCCGCGATCCAATCACGAATCGTCCCGCGAACACATCATGATCCGTCCCGCGAACTCATCACGATCCGTCTCACGATCTTGATCATGATCTGTCCCGCGAACTCATCACGATCCGTTCCGTGATCACATCACGAACCGTCTCGCGATCTCGATCACGGTCCTTCCGATCTAGCGCCGAACGGACGGCACCTCCGCGTTCAGCACACGTGCAGCTTGATGACGATCTCCACCGTCTTGATCCAGCAAGAGGATGTGGAGAGGAGAGAGAGTTCACCGGCAGCGTGACGGCACTCCGGTGATGGTGGTGGAGTGATTCCGGCAGGGCTTCGCCTAAGTGCTGTGGAAAACCGATCTAGAGGAGAAACTGTGCACCGGTGAAACGGGTAGCACGTGGCCGGAAATTCTGTCCAAAAACCACCCAATCCACTAGTATATATAGGAGGATAGGATAGGAGAGGCAGCCAAGGCCTTTGGGTCGGCCGAAATAGGAGGTGGGAGCAATCCTACTTCACCTCCAATCCTAGTTGGAGTAGGATTGCCTCCTATTGGCTGTTTTTCCACTTTTTGCTTTAGGACTTTCTCTCCTGCGCCATGGGCCTTTGTGGATGTTTTCCCAGCCCACTAAGGGCTGGTTATTATTCTCCCACAGCCCATGGACCTCTTGGGGTCGAAGTACCCCTCCCGGAGGTCTCCCGGTACACTACCGGCACTCCCGGTACACTACCGGCACTCCCGGTACACTACCGATGAGCCCGAAACTTTTCCGGAAACCAAACTGGGACTTCCTATATATGAATCTTTACCTCCGGGCCATTCCGGAGCTCCTCGTGATGTCCGGGATCTCATCCGGGACTCCGAACAAACTTCGGTCACCACCATACATAACTCTACACTACCGAAACGTCACCGAACCTTAAGTGTGTAGACCCTGCGGGTTCGAGAACTATGTAGACATGACCGAGACACCTCTACGGTCAATAACCAATGGCGGGACCTGGACGTCCACATTGGTTCCTACATATTCTACGAAGATCTTTATCGGTCGAACCTCTATGTCAAGGATTCAGTTAATCCCGTATAACGTTCCCTTTGTTCTTCGGTATGTTACTTGCCCGAGATTCGATCGTCGGTATCTCCATACCTAGTTCAACCTCGTTACTGGCAAGTCTCTTTACTCGTTCCGTAACACAAGATCCCATGACTAACACTTAGCCACATTGCTTGCAAGGCTTGTTGTGATGTTGTATTACCGAGTGGGCCCTGAGATACCTCTCCGTCACACGGAGTAACAAATCCCAGTCTTGATCCATGCCAACTCAACAAACACCATCGGAGATACCTGTAGAGCACCTTTATAGTCACCCAGTTACGTTGCGATGTTTGATACACACAAGGCACTCCTCCGATATCCGTGAGTTGCATGATCTCATGGTCATAGGAACATATAGTTGACATGCAGAAAACAGTAGCAATAAACTGACACGATCATATGCTATGTTTGTAGTTTGGGTCTTATCCATCACATGATTCTCCTAATGATGTGATCCCGTTATCAAATGACATCTCATGTCCATGGCTAGGAAACCTTAACCATCCTTTGATCAACGAGCTAGTCCATTAGAGGCATACTAGGGACATGGTTTTGTCTATGTATCCACACATGCATTTAAGTCTCCGATCAATACAATTATAGCATGGATAATAAACGATTATCATGAACAAGGAAATATGATAATAACTAATTTATTATTGCCTCTAGGGCATATTTCCAACAGTCTCCCACTTGCACTAGAGTCAATAATCTAGTTCACATCACCATGTGATTCGCATTGTTATGAATCTAACACCCAATGAGTTTTGGGGCTCGATCATGCTTTGCATGTGAGAGAGGTCTTATAGTCAACGGGTCTGCGATATTCAAATCCATGTGTACTTTGAAAATCTCTATGTCAAATCGTAAACACTGCTACCACACTCCACTTGGTACTATTTCCAAATGGCTGCTCCACTATACGTATCCAGATTGCTACTACTAGTCATCCGGACAGGTGTTAAAGCTTGCATCGACGTAACTCTTTACGACGAACTCTTTATCACCTCCATAATCAGGAAACATTTCCTTAGTCCTCTGGTTACTAAGGATAATTCCGACCGCTGTCCAGTGATCCACTCCTGGACCACTCTTGTACCCCTTGACAGACTCATGGCAAGGCACACATAGGTGCGGTACACAGCATGGCATAATATAGAGCCTATGGCTAAGGCATAGGGGACGACGTTCGTCCTTTCTCTTTCTTCTGCCGTTGTCGAGCTTTGAGTCTCACTCAACTTCACACCTTACAAATCAGACGAGAACTATTTCTCTGGCTGATCCATTTTGAACTCTTTCAAAATCTTGTCAAGGTATGCACTCATTCAAAGTCTCATCAAGCATCTTGATCTATCTCTATAGATTTTGATGCTCAACAATTAGGTAGCTTTATCCAGGTCTTCCTTTGAAAAACACTTTTCGAACAACCTTTTATGCCTTCCAGAAATTCTACATTATTTCCGATCAACAATATGTCAACCACATATACTTATCAGAAACTCTATAGTGCTCCCACTCACTTTATTGCAAATACAAGTTTCTCGTAAACTTTGTATAAACATTAAAACTTTAATCACCTCATCAAAGCGTATATTCCAACTCCAAGATGCTTGCTTCAGTCCATGGAAGGATCACCGAAGCTTGCACACCTTTTAGCATCCTTAGGACTGACAAAACCTTCTGGTTGTATCACATACAACCTTTCCTCAAGTAAACCGTTAAGGAAATGATGTTTTGACATCCATCTGTCAGATTTCATAATTGAAAACGCAGCAACTGCTAACATAATTCCAACAGACTTTAGCATCGCTACGAGTGAGAAAGTCTCATCGTAGTCAACTCCTTGAACTTGTCACAAACATCTTTGCAACAAGTCGAGCTTTACAAATAGTGACATTCACCATCAGTGTATGTCTTCATTTTAAAGATCCATTTGTACTCAACGACATGCCGTCCAACGAGCAAGTCTACCAAAGTCTATACTTGGTTTTTCATACATGGATCCTATCTCGGATTTCATGGCCTCCAACCATTTGTTGGAATCCGGGCCCATCATCGCTTCTCCATAGCTCGTAGGTTCATCGCTGTCCAACAACATGACCTCGAAGACAGGGTTGTCGTACCGCTTAGGAGCAGTACACATCCTTGTCGACCCACGAAGTTCGATAGTAACTTGATCCTGAAGCTTCATGATCATCATCATTAACTTCCTCTTCAACTAACGTAGGCTTCACAGAAACATCTTTCTGCGCTGCGCTACTCTCTGGTTGAACAAAGGTTTAACAACCTCCTCAAGTTCTATCTTCCTCCCACTCAATTCTTTCGAGAGAAACCTTTCCTAGAGAAAGGATCCATTTTAGTAACAAACACTTTGCACTTGGATCTGATATAGAAGGTTCACCCAACTGATCTTAGGGTATTCTATGAAGATGCATTTGTCCGCCTTGGGTTCGACCTCATTAGGTGAAAACATTTTTCACACAAGTGCCGCAGCCCCAAGTATGAAGAAATGACAGCTTAGGTTTCTATCAAACCATAATTCATATGGTGTCATCTCAACGGATTTAGATGGTGCCCTATTTAAAGTGAATGTAGTTGTCTCTAATGCATAACCCCAAAATTATAGTAGTAAAATGACAAGAGACATCATAGCACGCACCATGTCCAATAGAGCATAACTATGATGTTCGGACACACCATCACACTATGGTGTTCCAGGTGGCGTTTAGTTGTGAAACAACTTTCACATTGTCTTAAGTTGTATGCCAAACTCGTGACTCAGATATTCACCTCCACGATCATATCGCAGTCATTTTTATCTTCTTGTCACGATGATCTTTAAACTTCACTCTGAATTTGCTTGAACCTTTCAAACGATTCAGACTTGTGTTTCATTAAGTAAATATACACTATATCTACTCAAATCATCAGTGAAGGTAAGAAAATAACGATATCCACTGCACGCTACAAGACTCACTAGATTGCATACATCAACATGTATCATTTCCAATGAGTCACTTGCCCGCTCCATCCAACGGGGTCCTTTAGTCAGCTTGCCCAAGAGGCATGGTTCGCATGTCTCAACCGATTCGAAATCGAATGAGTCCAAATATCCATCAGCATGGAGTTTCTACATGCGCTTTATACCAATATGACATTTAGCGGCAATGCCACAAGTATGTGGTACTATCATTATTAACTTTGTATCTTTTGACATCAATGTTATGAACATGTGTAATACCACGATCAAGATTTCAACAAACCATTCTCACTGGGTGCATGACCATTGAAGGTATTATTCATGTAAACAGAATAACCATTATTCTCTAACTTAAATGAATAACCGTATTGCAATAAACATGATCTAATCATGTTCATGCTCAACGCAAAACACCAAATAACATTTATTTAGATTCATCACTAATCCTGAAGGTAGAGAGAGCGTGCGATGTTGATCACATCAACCTTGGAAACACTTCCAACACATATCGTCACCTCACCCTTAGCTAGTTCTCCGTTTATTCCGTAGCTTTTATTTCGAGTTACTAACATTTAGCAACCGAACCGGTATCCAATACCCAGGTGCTAATAAGAGTACTAGCAAGGTACACATTAGTAACTCGTATATCAAATATACTTCTATCAATGTTGCCAGCCTTCTTATCTACCAAGTATCTAGGGTTGTTCCGCTTCAGCGACCTCTCACCTCATAATAGAAGCACTTAGTCTCGGGTTTGAGTTCAACTTTGGGTTGCTTCACTGGAGCAGCAACTGACTTGCTATCCATGAAGTTTCCCTCCTTGCTCTTGCCCTTTTCGAAACTAGTGGTTTGATTAACCATCAACACTTGACGCTCCTTGATTTCTACCTACGCGGTGTCAAACATCGCGAACAGCTCAGGGATCAATACTTCTATCCCTGGTGTATTATAGTTCATCACTAAGTTCTAGTAGCTTTAGTGACAGTGACTTGGAGAACTATATCAATCACTATCTTATCTGGAAGATCAACTCCCTCTTGATTCAAGCGATTGTAGTACCCAGACAATCTGAGTACATGCTCAACGATTGAGTTATTCTCCTTCATCTTACAGGCAAAGAATCTTGTTGGAGATCTCATATCTCGCAACACAGGCACGAGCTTGAGATCACAATCTTTGCTCCTAGAACATCTCACATGTTCCATGACGTTCAAAACGTTTCGGAGCCTCAATTCTAAGCCGTAATGCATGACGCACTAAACTATCAAGTAGTCATCGAAACGTGCCTGTCAGATGTTCACAACATCTATAGACGACGCTCGAGGGGGTGGCGCACCGAGCGGTGCATTAAGGACATAAGCCTTCTGTGCAGCAATGAGGACAATCCTCAGATCACGGACCCAGTCCGCAATATTGCTACCAACATCTTTCAACTCTATTTCTCTAGGAACATATACAAATTTAAGGAGCTACAGCGTGAGCTAGTAATCTACAACATAATTTGCAAAGACACTTTGACCATGTTCATGATAATGAGTTCAATTAATCATATTACTTAAGAACTCCCACTCAAATTTACATCCCTCTGATCATTCGAGTGATACATGATCCAAATTTACCAACTCAAGTCCGATCATCACGTGAGTTGAGGTGGCTGCAATGGTGAACATCGTCATGTTGATCATATCTACTATATGACTCATGTTCGACCTTTCGGTCTCTTGTGTTCCGAGGCCATGTCGGTGATACATAGATTTCTTTTCAACCTTCTCAAGGACCGCCTTTGTCGGATCCGATCCAACTAAAGTGAGAGAAACTGTCACCCGCAAGCCATCTAAGCAACAAGTTGCGTCGAGGGAACCGGTCTCTCGTAAGCGTACGAGTAATGTTGGTCCGGGCCGCTTCATCTCACAATCCCACTGAACCAAAATCCGACCAAGGGAGGAAGCAATCTAAGCATCAACGCCCACAAACCATTTGTGTTCTACTCGAGATCTCATCGAACCATCAACCTAGCTCATGATGCCACTGTTGGGGAACGTCGCATGGGAAACAAAAATTTTCCTACGCACACGCAAACCTATCCATGGTGATGAGCATCTACGAGAGGGAGAGTGGATCTACATACCCTTGTAGATCGCTAAGCGGGAAGCGTTAAGAAACGCGGTTGGTGTAGTCAAACTTCTTCGTGATTCAAATCGCCGAGCGTCCCGCGATCCAATCACGAACCGTCCCGCGAACATATCATGATCCGTCCCGCGAACTCATCACGATCTGTCTCACGATCTTGATCACGATCTGTCGCGCAAACTCATCACGATCCGTTCCGTGATCACATCACGAACCGTCTCGCGATCTCGATCACGGTCCTTCCGATCTAGCGCCGAACGGACGGCACCTCCGCGTTCAGCACACGTGCAGCTTGATGACGATCTCCACCGTCTTGATCCAGCAAGAGGAGGTGGAGAGGAGAGAGAGTTCACTGGCAGAGTGACGGCCCTCCGGTGATGGTGGTGGAGTGATTCCGGCAGGGCTTCGCCTAAGCGCTGCGGAAAACCGATCTAGAGGAGAAATTGTGCACCGGTGAAACGGGTAGCACGTGGCCGGAAATTTTGTCCAAAAACCACCCAATCCACTAGTATATATAGGAGGAGAGGAGAGGAGATGCAGCCAAGGCCTTTGGGTCGGCCGAAATAGGAGGTGGGAGCAATCCTACTTCACCTCCAATCCTAGTTGGAGTAGGATTGCCTCCTATTGGCTGTTTTTCCACTTTTTGCTTTAGGACTTTCTCTCCTGCGCCATGGGCCTTTGTGGCTGTTTTCCCAGCCCACTAAGGGCTGGTTATTATTCTCCCACAGACCATGGACCTCTTGGGGTCGAAGTACCCCTCCCGGAGGTCTCCCGGTACACTACCGGCACTCCCGGTACACTACCGGCACTCCCGATACACTACCGATGAGCCCGAAACTTTTCCGGAAACCAAACTGGGACTTCCTATATATGAATCTTTACCTCCGGGCCATTCCGGAGCTCCTCGTGAAATCCGGGATCTCATCCGGGACTCCGAACAAACTTCGGTCACCACCATACATAACTCTACACTACCGAAACGTCACCGAACCTTAAGTGTGCAGACCCTGCGGGTTCGAGAACTATGTAGACATGACCGAGACACCTCTACGGTCAATAACCAATGGCGGGACCTGGACGTCCACATTGGTTCCTACATATTCTACGAAGATCTTTATCGGTCGAACCTCTATGTCAAGGATTCAGTTAATCCCGTATAACGTTCCCTTTGTTCTTCGGTATGTTACTTGCCCGAGATTCGATCGTCGGTATCTCCATACCTAGTTCAACCTCGTTACTAGCAAGTCTCTTTACTCGTTCCGTAACACAAGATCCCATGACTAACACTTAGCCACATTGCTTTCAAGGCTTGTTGTGATGTTGTATTACCGAGTGGGCCCTGAGATACCTCTCCGTCACACGGAGTAACAAATCCCAGTCTTGATCCATGCCAACTCAACAAACACCATCGGAGATACCTGTAGAGCACCTTTATAGTCACCCAGTTACGTTGCGATGTTTGATACACACAAGGCACTCCTCCGATATCCGTGAGTTGCATGATCTCATGGTCATAGGAACATATACTTGACATGCAGAAAACAGTAGCAATAAACTGACACGATCATATGCTATGTTTGTAGTTTGGGTCTTATCCATCACATGATTCTCCTAATGATGTGATCCCGTTATCAAATGACATCTCATGTCCATGGCTAGGAAACCTTAACCATCCTTTGATCAAAGAGCTAGTCCATTAGAGGCATACTAGGGACATGGTTTTGTCTATGTATTCACACGTGCATTTAAGTCTCCGATCAATACAATTATAGCATGGATAATAAACGATTATCATGAACAAGGAAATATGATAATAACTAATTTATTATTGCCTCTAGGGCATATTTCCAACAGTTCGTGTATTGGGAGTTCATTTATGTGCAATAAGAAAATATTAGGCTATATGCTATGCTTTCAAGCAAGGATCTTATTGGTATAGTTATGACTTCCTTGTGGATATCTTGTTTGTTCCTTCTTGTAACTATTTCTTGTGTACATTATTCTTTGTGGATATATCATCATTATTTCCCTCTACCTAGAATCTTATACACATGAGAGAAGTTACATCTCTAGTTGATATCCTCTTTTCTTTCACGTCCACCATTGCATTTCATTTTTGTGTACTTGGTGGTTTCGTGAAAGAATATGTCTTGAGTGCGGATCTTATATCCTAGCATCTTGATGCACTCTTTGGTGGTGAAGATTATTTTCCTCGTGCTTGTCTTCACGAGGGTTTTGCCATTTCGATTGGTATACCTCCTCTTGACAAGGCTATCATTTTCCTATCTTCACTAGGGTTTGTCACAAGCTTTGGTTTTTAATTTTTCCTATTAGTAAGCTTGTGAACCTTTTTGCTAGTGGTTTGTGTGTGGGAAGGATATGGTTTGCACTTTGTGTCTCATTTCATCAAGACTATGTTGATGCTTTATGCTCATCCTTATACTAGTCTTATCAAGTGCTTTTCCATGACTCACACACATCATTTTGGTTGAGCCTATTCTTAAGATTGCCTCTTTTACATGTTGCTCAACCATATGCTTAGTGCAAGTACTATGTTGTTTCTCTTATCTTATTGATTGCACTTGTGGTGTGTTTATATTGATTTTGGGGGAGTCATGATCCTTTATTTTGTGCACTTGTATTCAAATACAAATATTATTATTTGTGCACAAATCATGGGGAGCTCCTCTAGTTTCTTTATAAACATTGTTTTTCCCATATCATAATATCTTTTATTCATGTGGCTCGTTGGTCCATGTGATTGATTGTTCCAATTAGTATCTTTTGATTGCTTGCTTCACTCTGGTGTATGTCTTTGTGCCATACGATCATTTGTGCAATCTTTGGGTTCTCAATATAGTTTGTCTTCCTCCAACTACTTATCATTGGTTATGTGTATTTCTTTGCACATGTATTTGAGATATACAAACTTTTTGGAGGAACACCTATTATATTGGATTTCTAAACTTTTTGTCCATTTTGGCAATCGATGCCAATGGGGGAGAAGTTTAGAGAGTTTGGTTTGGAATGATTTGAGAGTTTTGCTTTTGTTGTTTAAGCATTTGCATCTCACATCCATGCATTGCATTGTGTGTGCTTGGTTGTACTTATTTTCTTATATAAACTCTCTTGAAAGTGGTTGTCATCAATTACCAAAATGAGGGAGATTGTAAGAGCACATTTCTCCATGTGTGGTTTTGGGTAATTGATGACACCCCTCTAGACTAATGGTTGCCTTGAGTTATATTCGAAGGATTTGTCCATAGGCACTTCTTGAAGTCCATCTGTTGGGTTTCAAGGAGTTTATATGGTGACCAAGGTGGTATTCAAGGTTTATCCAAAGATTGGTCATTTGGGAGTTGAGCTTATTGCAAGCATGTATTGAAGAAGAAGACTGTGTAAGCATTCATGTTTACCTTCAAGACATCACCTTTATGAAGAGAGAAGCTAAGATACAAGGTTGATCAATACTAAGTCAAAAGGTGAATCAAGTTAATCAACACACAAAGCATACAAGATGTACTGAGAGGGATCAAGTGATCCCATGGTGTGGTAAGCATTGCCCATTATGCTTTGTCTACTAATCCATGGTCTACGTGAGAGTTCTTTGCGGGGTTAGGTATATTTCCATGGGCTTGCATCAAGAGGCAGATCCCATACATCCCATGGAAGATGACATCAAGTGGAGATCGTCATCAAGGTTGCGATGTGCAAGATCAAGTGAAGCATCACAAAGAGATCATGCTTGAGGCTTGCCGTTCATTGTGGCGACAATGGACTTGTGAAGATGTGCCGAAGAATGGCTCACCCAGAGTGGATTATGGGGGAGCAATCATCTAGTCTTCATCAAGCCAACGCAATCAAGAAATGTGGTCCATCTTGAGGAAGTCAAGATCGTCATCATCTAGCTCAAGTGGACTATGCGCAAGGCTAAGGTTTGACCTTGATAGAGTTTTCTATTTTACCGGTCCCATGGTGGTAGTTGAGAGACCGGGTTATAGGATCGATTGTCGTACTATCAAGGGGGCTCTCAAGTGAGTCGCTTGATCGTATCGTTCGTTGAGAGCTCAAACCATTGCATTCTTGGCATCATCATATTTCTTGGTTCTTGGTTGGCTTTTCTCTATCTGGGTTCTTGAGCTTGTGGTTATCTTCGTGAAAAGCTCTAGTACATCGAAAACGGATTTCATATGCCTCGTCTATTGCGTTTTCAGTGTTGGAAGTTTTACTGGTCTTATTCGAGGAAGGGTTATCACCATTTTCTTATAGGCCTTTTATCATTTGCTTCTTATTGATATTTCAATCAAGATTGTGTTATCACATGTCGTTAGCTTTCCAACAAACTTTGTTTCATTGAATTCCAAGTCCGTTTGCAAAAGCTGTGGCAGTTTTGGTGTTCTTAAAAGGCTGCAGCGGTACTACCGCGGCTAGAGCGGATGTAATTTTTTACTACCACTCCGGAGCAGTACTACCGCGACTCCAAGAGCGGTACTACCGCTCCAGACCAAAATCTCGTGTTATTTACAGCTGTGGTAGGCATGGATGTAATTTTTTAGTACCGCTCGCAAGCAGTAGTACCGCTACCCGTAGCGGTAGTACCGCTATCCATAGAGGTAGTACCGTGAGGACGAGCGGTAGTACTACTCCGGCGGTTCTACTGGCCTTTTGCCTCCTCGGTGTTGTTTTTCAAAGGGGTACTACCGCCCTAGCGGTAGTACCGCTCCTTGGAGCGGTAGTACCGCTCTGTGCGGGCTGTGAGGATAACGGTTGGATTTTTTCCCACCTATAAAAGGGGGTCTTCTTCTTCAATGGACCTCATCTCTTGAGCTCGTGTTCTTCCCCCATTGTTGACCTTCTTTGAGCTTGCTAACTCTCAATCCCTCCAATGATTCTTGCTAGTTCTTGAGGGAAAAGAGAGAGGAGATCTAGATCCACATTTCCACCAATCACTTTCTCCTCTAAGTGAGGGGAACCCCTTGGATCTAGATCTTGGAGTTCTTCATGTTCTTCTTCGTTCTTCCTCTCATTTCCCTCCCTAGCATTAGTTGCTTTGGTGGGATTTGAGAGAGAAGGACCCTGGCACTCCATGTGCCCTTGCCATTGCATTTGGTGCATAGGTTTGAGTTCTCCACGGTGATACGTGGAAGTGAGAAGTTGAGAAGCTATTATTGTTGGGTGTTTGAGCACCCTAGAGCTTGTTCCTCTTGGGTGCTTTGGCACCCTAGACGGTTGGTGGTGCCTCGGAGCTCAATCATTGTGGTGCAAAGCTCCGGGCAAGCTTCGGGGTCTCCAATTAGGTTGTGGAGATTGCCCCGAGCATTTGAGGTCACCTCGGAGCCACAATCCATTGTGGTGAAGCTTCGTGGTGTCGTTGGGAGCCTCCAATCAAGTTGTGGAGATTGCCCCAACCTTGTTTGTACGGGTTCGGTGACCACCCTCAAGGGTCCCTTAGTGGAATCACAGCGTCTTGCATTGTGCGAGGGCGTGAGGAGATTACGGTGTCCCTAGTGGCTTCTTGGGGAGCATTGTGCCTCCACACCGCTCTGAACGGAGATTAGCATCCACAAGGGTGTGAACTTCGGGATACATCGTCGTCTCCGCGTGCCTCGGTTATCTCTTACCCGAGCCCCTTTAGTTATGCACTTTACTTTGTGATAGCCATATTGTTTCTTGTTATATATCTTGCTATCACTTAGTTGTCTATCTTGCTTAGTATAAGTTGTTGGTGCACATAGGTGAGCCTAGTTGTTTTAGTTTTTTTGCTTGACTAATTAAACGATAGTTTTATTCCGCATTTGTTCAAGCCTAAACCGCAATTATTTTAAAGCGCCTATTCACCCCCCCCTCTAGGCGTCATCCACGTCCTTTCACCCACCCTCACACCCCATTTCAATTCGTTTCCCCCAAAAAACACTCCCACGTCCCGCCCTCTCCTCCCCTCCTCTCCCGCCATGGTCGATCCCCCACCGAATTCCGGCGACCCGGTCGTCGTCCTGGCCACCCAGGCGAAGAAGAAGAAGGCGACCAAGGGTACGAAGAAGCCGCGGTCGAAACTCACGCTGACGGAGATCGCAAAGCTCGACATCGAGGCCGCCAATGCCGCGGCTAGGTAGAGGCAGCTCTACATTGGGGCCACCAATGCCGCAACCAAAGCAAAGGAGGTGGCGCTAGCGATCATGAACGTGGACACGAGCAAGATGTGTGAGAAGACAAGGAGATGGTTCGAGGCCCGGCAGAAGGAGATGTTCGACGCCGATGGCCTGAACTAGGGCGTGTGATCGGCCGTGGCCGTTCTTTTTTTGGAGGCTAGCATGGTGAGCCGGCCACTGGCTGTGTGCCGACGCGAAAAACCTATTCTTTCTGGAGGCTGGTTGTGTGCCGGCGCGAAAAACCTATTCTTTCTGGAGGCTGGCTGTGTTGCCGGCCGCCGGTTGTGTTGCCGGTGAAAAACCTATTCTTTTTTGGAGGTCGTCTGTGTTGCCGGCGAGGACGTGTAGGCTGGCTGTGTTGCCGACGTGATCTAGGGACGCTTGCATGAACTATGGGTTCTGGCTATTCGAATGCCTGTGTTTGAAAATAAGGCGGACAAGATGCGACCAAGGATACGTCCGCGCGTTGGGCGCACTACCACCGCATCCCGGAAATGGCCCGGACACGACTCCATCGCCCGCCCTAAACGGACAGAATCCGAACAAAACGGGCGTACAGGTGGGTTCGCGCGCTGGAGTTGGCCTTATGTAAAGAAGGGCGCACAAGTCCACCACTAGAAGCTGAGCCATCCATGTTGGATCGAACGGTCCGGGACAACTTTTTCAATTTTTCTACCACAATGTTGTTTTCTATTCTAGTTGCTCCCTGTGGATGCCCTTTTAACTGAAAAGAGTATGTTATTTGAATATGTTTAATCGATAGTTGTATGCTGTGTTTTGGATTTCGTGCGTTGAGTGGGTTTTCGATGTTCAAACAGAGTGCAACATGCAAATCTTACCAAAAATAACAACATGCAACACTAACTTAAAATGGGGTCAAACTTGCAATGTTGACTTTTCAGAACTTGTGGTATTGCAAGTTTATGATTTCCCCCACTTACTAATGCACACAAGAGGGCTTCATGCACAAGGATTATGTTTTTTGAGGCTTTTTTATTTTCTTTGATTTTTTTTCCAAAATGGGGTCAAACTTGCAATGTTAATCATCCATATCAAATGGCTTGGAGTTTCAAATTTGGTGATCACAAGTGGATACACCATCATTTTCAAAAGGGAACACGGGTGTGCATGGCGTCCGGTTTTGCCTCCAACGGGCACTATAGGCAAGGTTGTCAGAATCACGATGGTCGAAACTTCAATCATAGGATCGCAAATAGTAGAATGTTAACTATCAGGATAGGAGAATTGTAGATTCTATGACCTAATACCTTAGAATTGTAAGAGTTAGTTTATGTCGTAAAGTCGTAAAATCATACAACAAAATAGCGATTCTGACGACCTTGTCGGCAGACGCTGAATATCATCTGCAATTTCTACAAGACGCTTGCTGCAAGGTATGGCATGGGTTTGCCCACAGTGACCATAAATGGGCCCACCCCAGGAAGCCAAGCCGGCAGGTTTTTATTATTTGCTTGTTAGCGGTTTATTTCGTTAGTTTTTATTGCTTTTCTGGTTTCACTTTCATTTTCCCCTTTTCTGCTTTTTTCATTTATTTCATAGCCTTTTTTCTCGTTAACATTTTGATTAAAAAATTGATTCTTCAATATTTTACTTATTTTGTTTTCATTCTTTTTAGGTTTGTAGCAAACCTTTTATCTAACTCTTTGCTATATTTTTTCCCTTTTTATCATTTTTATATAATACATTTTAAAAAGGAAATATTTATGGTTAACACATTTTTTTTATTTTTTAGGGAAAAATAGAGGTACATTAACCAGAAACTCAGTATATTATTTGAGATGTATATATTTTAAAAGTTTCAACATCTCAAAAACAAATGTGTGAACAATTTGTCAAAAGTGATGAACACATTTTAAAAATCTAACAACGGTGTTTTCTCAAAATGCGTGCATTTGTTTTTTGTTAATATGTGAGAACTTCATTATCTGTACGAATCCTTTTCAAAATCTGGGTAAATTTTATTTAACTACATGAACCTTTTCAAAAAGAATTGAGGTTTTTCTCCAAAAAATTATGAACTATTTTAAATTTGTGATTTTTTCCAGATCTATCTTTTTGTAGAGTAAACGGTTGACCAGTCAACCATGAACGAGGGAACCAAGCCACGAGCGATTGAAGAAAGCGACAAGTACCCAGCACGTTGGGCCAGATCAAGTGTGTGGTAGCGTGAGCGCCAGGTTCCCCGAACTGGTGCCTGAAGTGCCGTTTAGGAGGACACATAGTATAAGCCATGAAAAAAATGTATTCTACGCCCCCATGGTTTAGAGCAATGTTCAGGAAATCGGTAACTGATAGTTGTTCGGTTAGCTTGGGAGTAGCGATTAATTAGTAAATTAGCCTATTAATTGGATTGATCGGTTGACCATTAATCGATAGATTAAATAGAAACTTTCCAACATATATCTAGATTTTTTATGTATTATACCAGCACCTAACTATGTAATATACCAAAATATTCTATTGTAGGCATATAAAAATTTATACAATAGGTAAAATTAATAATCGTTGTACATCCAAATCTACAAAATCTCAAAATTCAAATTACCAATTCAACATTTAAACTTATCCATATAGTACTTAATAACACACATCACACAATATACTACTGATAACAACCAAAACCAACAGTTCCATCCACTAATCTATAAAATTGTAATTTATAATCTACTAATATATGAATGCTGGATTCTTCACTAAGGTATGGGTAAGATGGTAGTACCTTGCCTACTGGTGACGCCACAGAGGAAGAGATGGGGGGCATCCCATGGGAGAGGATGGGGAGTGGCCAAGGGGGGTGAGGTCCAGGTAGGCGACCAGAATGATGAAGCACCTGGATCTTGGAGGTGTAGTGTGGTGACTGGCACCGGTGAGGACCTGGTTAGCCACCCGCCAGGTTAGGAGGGGATGAAAGGAGCATGAGGCGGGCGAGAGGAGGGCCAAACCCTAGGTATTTGGTAGCAAGAGGGGGTGGGAGGGGTTGTGTGCCAAAATTTTGGGATTCGTTTGCCCACCAGTTAACAGGCCAGTAGCAATTAATCGGTCTGGTAACTGATTAATCGGTCTCACAACTGATTAATCAGTCTAACTGGTCATTTAATCGGCCTGACAAGTTAACGCGATGAATAGGTGCTATTCGATTCGGTCATCCTACGATCAACGATTAACTAGCAAGTTAACTAATTAATCAGATGAATTCTTGAACAGTAGTTTAGAGTTTAGGGTATCCCCAAATCTCCTGGGACAAGACAACGCTAGACGTAGCTGTTTTCTTACTCCTTTTCCCTCTTG
Organism: Hordeum marinum; assembly: GCA_022496015.1. NCBI lineage: Eukaryota > Viridiplantae > Streptophyta > Magnoliopsida > Poales > Poaceae > Hordeum > Hordeum marinum. The sequence goes on along the minus strand of CM039672.1, from coordinate 208,094,023 downwards.
TTTAGTTTTCATTGTGTTTTTGCTCCTTTATTTTGGTATAGCACCCGCTAGGGAGCTGGCGCTCACTAGCAAACTAGATGGGCCGCGTCCCATGAAATCACTGAAGCATTGATTGTTTGACACTGGCCGTGAACTTTTTGAAACGAGTTCCTAATATCAGAAAATATATATCTAAAATTTGGAAAATGTTCACAAATTAAAACAAAAGTTCATGCTTTGAAAAGGTTTACCAAATTGAATTATTTTATTAATTTTTGATAAAATGTGTATGTGAAGAAAAGCTTGTGAATTTGAGGAAAAAATCAAGAATTTGACAAAAAAATCACACATTTTAACAAATAAATAATGAAAAAGGAAAACAAAAAACAAAAAATCAAACAGAAAACGAGCAGTTCCAACCGGTTTTGTGATGTTTCTAGAAACTTCCAAGAGCAGTTGGAGCTTATGTATACTTGTGCATAAGTGCAACCCTCTTATTGCCTGATTCACTTAGAAACCTACGTACGTTGGGGTGTGAACAATCTACCAACATGCGCCAATGGAAGTTGGGTCTATCAAAGGCGTACAAATTTTCAGTGCCAATCATTTTTCAAAGTTATTTTCATTTTTGAACATGGAACACCATACCACTTTTTAATAAACGAAGAGTAATAGCCTATTGGGCTATCGTTAAGTCCTATGTCTACGGAGGCGCACAAATTTCCATCATTGGGACTGCCTCTAGGGCATCACCCACATGGACTTAGGCCAGCAAAAAAATTGAGTCCTGTCATTGCTCATATCTTGCTACACGTGGTATGGTGTTCTTAGACAAAAATCGGACTGGCTTTTATTAATATTTAATATATTTTCAAAACTTGGTGAGATCATAAAAATGTAATGTATCCAAAAATATGTTTGCGAATTTGGAAAACAAAGATGACAGATTTAAAATAATCAAATGCTCAGAAAATGTTTGTGAATTTGAAAAAAATGCATGTTATTAAAACAAGCTCATGAAATTTGGAAAAATTGCGAAGTTGAAAAGCTTCGTGAATTTTAAAAAAATCAATGAATCTAAAATATTTAAAAATTCTAAAAGCATGCATATTTAAAAAAATATTTGCATTAAAAATAATAAAAACATAAACATCAAGAAGAAAACAGGATAAAATACTAGCAAAAAAAGAAACAAAAAAAAACACCCCAAAACTTCTAGATGGCTAAAACCAGTGGAATGACCTACATAGTGCAGTCTAATGGACCGATCCATTTTGTTCAATGGGAGTGTGCAGCATGTGCGCCATGTACCATTAACGCCCTGTTGTTTCTCCAAAAAAGAAAAATAACGCCTTGTTTGGCGCCAAACAGGGTTTTCCTCCATTGCGACCATGTGCTTCGAGACATCCTAGTTAGTGCATGCATGATGCAAGCGCACCAATCATGCACCACTGTACTGATCCAATGTGCTTTCTTTTGCGTTTATTTTAATTTTTTACACTCTTTGTTTTTTGTTTTTTATTTATTTTTCAACGAAATAAGAAATTCACGAAATTTAAAAATCTTCACAAATTAAAATATGCTCTCAAGTTTAAATAAAGTTTCAAGCATAACAAATATGTTCATACAAGTTTGAAAAGTATTCATGGATTCAACAAAATGTTCAAGCTTTTTTAAAAAAATGCTCATAAATTCTAAAAGTTGTAAATTCAGGAAATTTAAGAATTTTAAAAATATTCTTGAATTTAAGAAAATTGTCCCAAATTTTAAAACATGTTCATAGATTTAATAATGAAAAATACAATAAACAAAAGATTAAGAAAAAGAACACTGGTGTGCTCTTAGGTAGGGTATATGCATTTGGTCGCTACACAACGACTTGACGCGAAATAGGATATAAATTGGATGATACAAAGTGACGACTACAAGGTGCATTATGATGCACATAAAAGAAGTATCGTAGTTAGTATTATGCATGTCAACTAAACAATTTTAATGTGGCGACATAAAAATAAATAAAGAAAGAAAGAGTGGAGTATCATATTATTGATACCGTATCAGAATAAATATTTTACTACTATACGTCTTGCATGACAATATCATCTAAAATACTAGGATATTATGCATTACAGAGGTAGTATCAACATTTGTACCATATATGCAAGCTACTAACTTGTGATACTACCTCGTATGACTTAGATGAGCGCAAAATTTTTAGCATAACTTATGAAGGCACGACTACCTTGGATATGATCAAAAATATTACATACAAGCATATCCATGAGGTGGTTTCTAACAAAAATTATGCAGAAGTTTATTTATGTTATCCAGCACAAAAATAATTCACCAAATTTTATTTTATGTGGAATTACGGGACAATCAGACACTTGTACAAACCACTTGTGAAGATAAGAAAAAAAGGAGATGATTAGTTGTTGTTCAAGATGTTACCTCACGTTGTTTTTGGCCCAAGAGAAGTTAGAGACCAAGTCTCTCACGTTTTGAACTAAGATTCGGACGTCACTGTCTCACATACATACCTGATTTCAAAAGGTTACAAACTTTTGCATACGGACTCCAAATTGGATGAATTTTTTTGCTTGAAATCTTATCTCGCGTATTTTTCCACACAATTGGTTTCACTTTCAAAATCCTTCAAAGCGTGCAGATATAGGCAAAACGGTGCAACGCTTTTATAGAATCTAAGTTAAAGTCCAAGTACAAAGGTGTTGTATAATCTTCACTTGGGCCCATGGGCCTTGTACAACCTAGTGTTAGGTTTGGGCTGACTTGGGACATCCTCCCACCTTCTTGTCGTTGCCCCTTGAACGTATATAAGTAGACCAATCTAGCAACGTTTTCTTTATAATTTGTTTAGTTAAAAGTTAGTCATTGTAACTTCTTGTACTTTGTGTGTGTCCAACGACCATGTCAAGACCCCTTTCGGATCTTCACTTTTATCAATACTTCATATATGTTTGTAATATTCAAATTGCTTTATCATGTTCTTCCTCATTCTTCGATTACTTGCAGGAATAGATCTTTCTGGCCGGGCCGATCGTGGTTCTGGCATCGTCAGTAACCTCTCAGATATAGGTTTAGCGATTGCTCAGGCGCAAACTCGTGCACATTTATAATTGGCTCGTCAAAATTGTTCTCCACCAAATTGATGGTTATCATCTCGTCAAAAGATTAGAACTCTCACCTCTATCAAGTGGTATCAATTTTCATGTTGATCGGTAAAAAATTTCAGTTATCCATAGATTAGATTTGTTTTCTTACCTGTTGTCCTAGAAAAAACTAGACAAAAAAGTTATATATGTTCATCCTTTGTCCCGGCGAGTATGACTGTCTGAGCCTTTACAATTTTCTTTTCAGTACTTGCATTGTTGAACTATCGGTTGCATCATCGTGTCGAGTTGATGGTCTTAGTGTCTAGTTTCCTTTAGAGTTTCGAGTTCTGTTCACATTAGTCACGTTGTCGCTCCACCAACACTCCTTCTGTTGTTGACCATCACCATCCCCATCAATGTCCATCACGTCGCCACCACCCCCTTTTGTCAAATCCCACTATCATACTTAAATTATGTTGCATCTTCGGTTGAGCCAATTTGCATCTTCTCCTGTTTGATTTGGAGAGAAGGAGAAAAAAAGAGAAAAAAGTTTTTTGAAAGTGAAAAGAAGTTGAAAAGAAAGAGAGAGAGCTTTTCTGATCTATCCAGACTCAAGCTCGTATGTGGATTTTGATTGGAATCTGTTTTGTGTAGTGTTCTGTGGATTTTGATTGGAATCTGTTTTGTGTAGTGTTCAGTAAAATAGGCATATCTCCCTCATACGAAATCCGTTTTTGCTCCACAAGTACTCAAATTAAAGCTTTCAAAGATCCTAATATAAATAGTTCATAAAGCTAGTTCATTATTGTTACATTTAAATATGATTCTGAATAGGATTTTTTCCTTCAAAGTTTGCAAACACGGGTTGTCACGGTTTTCAAGCCAGTTTCAGATTTTTTTGCCTCCTCGTATCAACTCGGAATTGTGTGATTATTTTTTTGTTGGTAAGTTTGAGTCAGTGGCGTTACTAAAAATATTACCAGCAAAGTGGCACAAACTTTTCCAAAGGAAATTTGCTAATAGAGTTTTTTATATATCATGCTTACCGATTATTTATCATCATTATCTTTACTGCCATTGTTACCTTTACTTATGTCTTGTTGTCGAGAGCTTCTTCATATCGTTTCTGCTGCTAGTTGTGCTACATCATGACCCCATTATTATTCCAGGATCACGCCTCTAGTACAGTCAAGCCTAGCACAAGCACGGTATTGTCGCCGAGCGTTTATTCAACATTGCATTGATAAATTTATTATTGCTAGTCTTTTGCTACCATATATTCAAGCTTTGCAAGCTCCACATATTTCTACACCGGGTATACGTACGTTCATGTGGCAATCGCATGATTCAACCTTGGAGTTCTTTGACATCACTAGTTGCCGGTCACCACCTGCTGCATAGTAAAAACTTGTAAGCCATTGATATTCACTACTAGGAAAAAGCTTATAGGTAGACGCTTGCTAGTAGCGCGGGTTTATACCCCTCGCTACTGCTACTTACTAGTAGCGCAGGTTTATACCCCCCGCTACAACTATGTTGATAGTAGTAGCGCGGGTTTATACCCCTCGCTACTACTAAGTGGTATCTACCGTGCCCCCCGGGGTCATACCATAGTAGTAGTGAGGGGTATAAAGCCATGCTACTACTAAGTTGATAGTAGTAGCGCGGGTTTATACCCCTCGCTACTACTAAGTGGTCTCTACTATGCCCCCATCGGGACATGCTATAGTAGTAGCGATGTGTTATACCCCTCGCTACTACTAAGTACAGGGTAGGTTAACAGCCTCGAAGTCCTCATATCCTCCCCCGAATCCCTCCTCTGTCCCGTCACTCTCCCCCTCTCTCTGATTTATTCCTCCCCTCCCCTCATGCATTGCCGCCGCCACCCAACGCCGTCCCATCTCCTCCTGACCTCGCCGTCGCCGGCAATGGCCCCTGCTCTCTCCTTCACTGCCGCCGCCGCTCCCACCCTCTCCTCATCACATCCCGTACCCTCCCTTCCCCTCTAGCTGCAAGAAGGTCAGGCGGCGGCCATGGTGCCCGCCCGTAGATCCACCATGGGCTTCGACCCAACGCTCCAACATGTCCAAATAGTCACGCGACGGGACATACGTGTGCTCTTGCTTAGCCAACGACCCCATGGAGCTCCTCCTCTCCTTGTGCTTCTTCTCGCACGGGCAACATTGCTCGTCAAGCTAGGTACTCTCTTGCCCATCTCCGATTTTCTCTTCCCTTCCCTTCCCTCCTTTAATGGGTTTCCTTCCCATCTGCCGGTGTACAGGATGGCGATGCCTTATCTCCTCCCCATCTCCAGCTGGCGATGCACATGAACTAGTCCTCGAAGCGGCCCTCTTCTCCAGCATGCGTCGCGATTTTTTTTGGTTTTTGAAATTTATAGTAGTAGCGCGGGTCACAGACACGCGCTACAGATAGTTAGTAGTAGCGCATGTGGCACCCGCGCTACTACTAACACATGTACTAGTAGCGCGGGATGCACCGCGCTACTAGTACTAGTTAGTTGTAGTGCCCTAGTAGTAGCGCGGGAACCCACACTACTACTAGTTGTTTTACCCGCGCTACTACTAGGCTTTTTCCTAGTAGTCATTTGCTATACTATGAGCAATTTATCACCACATCCTAGTAGTTGATTGGAATATTATTCTCGTATTTTGTTTCTTATTTTCTACTATTTATGGTAGGTTCCGTAGTTCGGAGTTCTTGGACGACCAACACATCTTCACAGCCAAGAGAGGTGCAACCACACAAACAAGCATATGGTCAGGTTATCTCTCTGTCACATTTTGTGGGTAGATATAGTACTAGACACAAAGCGTGGAAGATGTACCGAGTGAGATCAAGCGATCTCACTAGATGGTAAGTATTATCTATTGCACTTTGTGAATTAACCCATAGTCCATCTATGTGGTGGTTCTATGTGGGGTTACAGATTTTTCCATGGGTTTGCATCGAGAGGAAGATCACATATAACCTATGAACGATGACATCAAGTGATGATCGTCATCAAGATTGAGTTGTGCAAGTTCAAGTGGAGCATCACGAAGAGATCACGTGCTTGAAGCTTGTTGTCCATTCTGGTGATCATCAACTTAGCGCGATCAAGAAAGGTGGTCCAACTTGAGAAGGTCATGATCTTCATCATCAAGCTCAAGTGAATTATGCACAAGGAAAAGGCTTGTCCTTGATAGTTTTTTCTATTTTATTAGTCTCTGATGTCGCTTGAAGCTACGTCGGTGTTTCCCCAAAGAGGAAGGGATGATGCAGCACAGCGGCGGTAGGCATTTCCCTCAGATATGAAACCAAGGTTATCAAACCAGTAGGAGAACTAAGCAACACAACGTAAACAACCCCTGCACACAAATAACAAATACTCGCAACCCAACGTGTTAAAGGGGTTGTCAATCCCTTTCGGGTAACGGCGCCAGAAAGGCACGTGGACGGGAGAAAGTTGTAAATGTTGATAGATCGAATGCCAAATAAAATAAAGTGTAGCAAGGTATTTTTGGGCTTTTGGAAATATAGATCTAAAAATAAATGCAAGAGAAAAGTAGATCGCAAAGGCAAATAATATGAGAAAGAGACCCGGGGCCCGTAGGTTTCACTAGCGGCTTCTCTCGAGAAAAAAAGCAAATCGTGGGTCAACAAATTACTGTTGGGCAATTGATAGAATTTCAAATACTCATGACGATATCCAGGCAATGATCATTACTTAGGCATCACGTCCAAGATTAGTAGACCCACTCCTGCCTCCATCTACTAATATTACTCCACACATCGACCGCTATCCAGCATGCATCTAGTGTATTAAGTCCATGGAGAAGCAGAGTAATGCAATAAGAACGATGACATGATGTAGACAAGATCTATCTATGTAGAGATAGACCCCATCATTTTATCCTTAGTAGCAATGATACATACGTGTCGTTTTCCTTTCTGTCACTAGGATCAAGCACCGTAAGATCGAACCCACTACAAAGCGCCTCTTCCCATTGCAAGATAAATAGATCAAGTTGGCCAAACAAAACCCAAATATCGGAGAATAAATACGAGGCTATAAGCAATCATGCATATAAGAGATCAAAGAAACTCAAATAACTTTCATGATATAAAAAGATAGATCTAATCATAAACTCAAAGTTCATCGATCCCAACAAACACACCGCAAAAGAGTTACATCATATGGATCTCCAAGAGACCATTGTATTGGGAATTCAGCGAGAGAGAGAAAGCCATCTAGCTACTAACTACGGACCCGAAGGTCTACAAAGAACTACTCACGCATCATCGAAGAGGCACCAATGGAGGTGGGGAACCCCATCCGAGATGGTGTCTAGATTTGATCTGGTGGTTCTGGACTCTGCGGCGGCTGGATGAATATTTTGTCTGTCTCCATAGGGTTTCTGGAATATTGGGGTATTTATAGAGCAAAGAAGCTGTCCGAGGGGCACCCGAGGTGGGCACAACCCACCAGGGCACGCCTGGCACAACCCACCAGGGCGCACCTGGGCCTCCTGGCGCGCCCTGGTGGGTTGTTCCCCCCTAGGGGCAGCCCCCAGGCGCAGCCAGGGCCCGTTGTGTTCCTTCTGGCCCATAAAAAATCACCGTGATGTTCGTGGCATCTGGACTTCGTTTGGTATTGATTTTCTGCGATGTAAAAAACATGGAAAAAAACAACAACTAGCACTTGGCACTATGTCAATAGGTTAGTGCCAAAAAATGACATAAAATGACTATAAAATGATTATAAAACATCCAAGATTGATAATATAACAGCATGGAATAATCAAAAATTATAGATACGTTGGGGAGGTATCAGCATCCCCAAGCTTAACTCCTACTCGTCCTCGAGTAGGTAAGTGATAAAAACAGAATTTTGGATGTGAAATGCTGCCTAACATGTCATATCATATTCTTTTCCTTATAGCATGGACATTTGGACTTTTAGTTGTTCAAAGCAATAGTCTAGTTTTGACATAATAATTTAGATACTCAAGCATATCAACAAGCAACCATGTCTTTCAAAATATCAACGCTAAAATAAGTTATCCCTAGCCCATCATGCTCAAACATTGATCCATTCATGAAACACACTCGAATATTAGTTACACCCAATACTTAAGTACGATCATATTGCCTCCTAGTTGGTGCTTTGGTAAGATAAGATGGAGACTCAAATTCAAAAATAAAAATTGCATAAAGTAAAAGAAAGGCCCTTCGTAGAGGGAATTAGGGATTTGTAGAGGTGCCAGAGCTCAAAGCGAAAAACTTAGAGATAAAACATTTTGGGAGGTGTATCCATCCCACCGACGAAAACGACTTAGACTTCCCAACACTTTCCATGCTAGATATATCAAAGGTGGTTCCCAAACAGAAATAAAGTTTATTCCTTTTTCCACCATACTTTCACTTTCCATGGCTAACCGTATCACGGATGCCCTCCATACCAACACTTTCCAAGGAATTTATTATTTGACAACATAAAGTAAATTCATTTTTGCATTTCGGGACTGGGCATCCCTAATATCTTTGCCTTACTCTCATGCAATGACAAGTGAATAAACACTCATTGTGAGAATAACACATCTAGCATGGAAAATATTAGCCACCCCTCACCACTCCGCGAGCGAAACAAACACACAAAAGAGAAGTTTATTTTGAAAATTAGAGATGGCACATACAAATTTGCCTAGAACAACATGGAAATACCGCATATAGGTAGGTATAGTGGACTCATGTGGCAAGAACTGGGTTTAAGGATTTGGATGCACAAGTAGAGCTCATACTTGGTGCAAAATGAAGACTAGCAAAAGATTGAGAAGCGACCAACCAAGAAACGGATAATCTCATAAGCAAGCATTAAGCATAAATAACACCGAATAATGCACCACAAGTAGGATATAATTTCATTGCATGACTATTGACTTTCGTACTTGCATAGGGAATCACAAACCTTAACACCAATATTCTTACTAAAGCATAATTACTCATCAACATAACTCACACATAACATCATCATATCTCAAAACTATTACTAAGAATCAAGTTTATTTTGTTCAATGATCTTCATGAAAGTTTTTATTATATCCTTCTTGGATATCTATCACTTTGGGACTGATTTTCATGTGTTGCTTTTCATAATCTCAAATAAATATAAGTGAAGATCAAGAGCATAATTTTTCTTCTTTCTCTCAAAATAATTTAAGTGAAGCAAGAGAGAATTTCTTGAAAATTTTACGAACTCTCAAATAAATCTAAGTGAAGTAAGAGATCATTTCTTCAAAATACTAAGCACACCATGCTAAAAAAAGATATAAGTGAAGCACTAGAGCAAGTCCATTGCTCATAAAAAATTTAAGTGAAGCATAGAGAGCAATTCTAACAAGTCATGACATAATTTTGGCTCTCTCAAATAGGTGTGTCCAGCAAGGGATCAAAACTTAAAACACAAAATAAAACAAGCAAAGACTCATATCATACAAGACGCTCCAAGAAAAACACATATCATGTGAGGAATAAAAATATAGTTTCGAGTAAAATATCGATGATCATAGGAAGAAAGCGGGGATGCCACTCGGGGGCATTCCCAAGCTTAGTTGGTTGCTCATTTTTTGGGATAATAGCTTGGGATGCTGGGGAATCCCCAAGCTTAGGCTCTTCCATCCTTCCTTCATCCATCGTAAGATAACCCAAAACTTGAAAACTTCAATCACACAAAACTCAACAAAACCTTCGTGAGATCCGTTAGTATAAGAAAAATAAATCACTACTATAAGTACTGTATTAAACCAATTCATATTTTTTTCTTGCATTATACCTACTGTATTACAACTTTTCTATGGCAAAAACTCATCAAAGAAAACCATAGAGCCATCAAAATAAGCACACAACACAAAGAAAACAGAATCTGTCAAAACAAAACAGTTTGTAGTAATCTAATTTGTTTGAATACTTTTGTAACTCAAAGAATTCTGAACAATTAGGAAAACGTGAGAAATTTGTATACCAATCTTGTGTAAAAAATTCAGAATTTTATCACGCTTCTGTGATTTTTAATAATTCTGTGACTGGCGCACAAAGTTTCTGTTTTTCAACAAGATCAAAGCAACTATCACCCAACATGATCCCAAAGGCTTTGCTTGGCACAAACACTAATTAAAACACAAAAACACAATCATAATAGTAGCATAATTTTTTAAAAACTCAAGAACATAACACAAAAAGCAAAAATAAATTTTATTCATTGAGTTGCCTCCCAACAAGCGCTATTGTTTTACGCCCTTAGCTAGGCATAAAGCAAGGATCTAAGTTTTGTCATCTTTGTTCTGAGATCCATAAGATGCCCTAATGATTGATTCATATGGTGGCCTAATTCTTGTGCTAGGAAAGTGTTCCATGCCATTTCGCAAAGGAAATATTGCCTTCTTTCATATCAATCACGGTACCGATAGTGCGTAAAAACGGTCTACCAAGAATAATTGGACAAAACAGATTGCAATCAATATCAAGAAAAATAAAATCTATGGGCACATAATTCCTATTCGCAAGAATAAGAACATCATTAATTCTTCCCATAGGCTTTTTAATAGTAGAATCCGCCAAGTGCAAATTTAAAGAACATGATTCAATATCGATAAGACCAAGCACATCACATAAAGATTTCAGAATTGTAGAAACACTAGCACCCAAGTCACACAAAGCAAAACACTCATAATTTTTAATCTTGGCTTTGATATTAGGTTCCCATTCATCATGCAATTTTCTAGGAATTGATACTTCTAATTCCAATTTTTCTTCGAAAGCTTTCATCATAGCATCAACAATATGTTTAGTAAAAGCTTTATTTTGTTCATAAGCATGGGGTGAATTTATCATGGATCGAAAAAAAGAAATAAAATCAATAAAAGATCAACTATCATAATTAAAGTCTTTGTAATCCAAAAGAGTGGGCACATCACTAGTTAAAGTGTTGACCTCTCCAAACCCACTTTCATCAATTTTCTCCTCAAGATTTTCACCATCCGAAATATTGGGACGCCTTCTACCTAAACTTGACTCTTCTCCAGTCCCTTTTTCATCAATCTTAACTTTACTAAACAAGGAATCAATGGAAGAAACACCAATCATTTTAAGATCTTCATCATTTTTACGAAAGAAATCACTAGAAAACACTTTTTCTAAAAATTCTCTTTTGGCTCTAAGCATAGCGGTTCTTTTCTTACTTTCATCCATAGAAACATAAAGAGCTTTAATTGATTCATATACCTTAGGCACACAAAAAATCATCTTGAGATTCTCCACATCATGAGCAATTCTATCAACACTTCTAGACAAATCATCAATCTTACTCAACTTTTCTTCTATGGAAGTGTTGAAAACTTTTTGTGTATTGATAAATTCTTTAATATTATTCTCAAGATTAGAGGTGTTCCTATTATTATTATAAGATTGATTTCCATAGGAATTACCATAGTTATTATAGGAATTACTAGGAAAAGGCCTAGGATTAAAATTACCTCTATAAGCATTGTTATTGAAATTGTTTCGAGAAATGAAATTCACATCTATGGCATCACTATTTTGCTCAATCAAAGTAGACAAAGGCATATCATTAAAATCAATAGGAGCACTTTTACTAGCAACCAATTTCATAAGAGCATCAACTTTTTCATTCAAAGAAGAAATTTCTTCGACCGAATTAACTTTTTTACTAGTAGAAGCCCTTTCGGTATGCCATTGTGAGTAATTTGCCATGATATTATCAAGCAATTTGGTGGATTCACCCAAAGTAATTTCCATAAAAGTACCACCCGCGGCGGAATCTAAAAGATTACGAGAAACAAAATTCAACCCCGCATAAAAAATTGTATGATCATCCAAAGATTTAACCCATGAGTTGGGCAATTCCTTAGCATCATTTTCATCCTTTCCCAAGATTGTGAAACATGCTCATGTTCAAGTTGCTTGAAATTCATGATCAGGGTTCTAAGGGAAATAAATTTTGCGGGAGGAAAATAGTTAGTGATAAAAGCATCTTTGCACTTATTCCATGAATCGATACTATTGCGAGGCAAAGAAGAGAACCGGTTTTTTGCAGGATCACGCAAAGAAAACGGAAATAATTTCATCTTAACCACATCATTGTCCACATGTTTTTTCTTTTGCATATCACATAATTCCACGAAGGTATTAAGATGGGACGCGACATCCTCATTAGGAGTACCGAAAATTCATCTTTCATAACAAGATTCAGCAAAGCAGTATTAATATCACAAGACTCCACACTAGTGGCGGGAGGAGCAATCGGAGTGCCGATAAAATCATTGTTGTTGGTATTTGAGAAATCACATAACTTGGTGTTCTCTTGAGTCATGATAACCACACAACAAGATTGCACTCAAAAACAGATCCGGCAAGAAAACGGAGAACGGAAAAAGAGAGGCGAATAAAATGGCATTTTTTTGTGAAGTGGGGGAGAGGAAAACGAGAGGCGAATGGCAAATAATGTAAATTGCAAGGAGATGAGATTTGTGATTAGGAACCTAGTATATGTTGAAGATACTCCCCCGCAACGGCGCCAGAAATTCCTTTTGATGTTGCTTGAAGCTACGTCGGTATTTCCCCAAAGAGGAAGGGATGATGCAGCACAACGGTGGTAGGTATTTCCCTCAGATATGAAACCAAGGTTATCGAACCAGTAGGAGAACCAAACAACATAACATAAACAGCCCCTGCACACAAATAACAAATACTCGCAACCCGACGTGTTAAAGGGGTTGTCAATCCCTTTCGGGTAACAGCGCCAAAAAGGCACGTGGACGGGAGAAAGTTGTAAATGTTGATAGATCGAACGCCAAATAAAATAAAGTGCAGCAAGGTATTTTTGGGGAGGAAAGTAGATCGCAAAGGCAAATAATTTGAGAAAGAGACCCGGGGCCGTAGGTTTCATTAGTGGCTTCTCTCGAGAAAAATAGCAAACAGTGGGTGAACAAATTACTATTGGGAAATTGATAGAACTTCAAATACTCATGACGATATCTAGGAAATGATCATTACTTAGGCATCACGTCCAAGATTAGTAGACCGACTCCTGCCTCCATCTACTACTATTACTCCACACATCGACCGCTATCCAGCATGCATCTAGTGTATTAAGTTCATGGAGAAACGGAGTAATGCAATAAGAACGATGAAATGATGTAGACAAGATCTATCTATGTAGAGATAGACCCCATCGTTTTATCCTTAGTAGCAACGATACATACATGTCGTTTCCCTTTCTGTCACTGGGATCAAGCACCGTAAGATCGAACCCACTACAAAGCACATCTTCCCATTGCAAGATAAATAGATCAAGTTGTCCAAACAAAACCCAAATATCGGAGAATAAATACGAGGCTATAAGCAATCATGCATATAAGAGATCAAAGAAACTCAAATAACTTTCATGGATATAAAAAGATAGATCTGATCATAAACTCAAAGTTCATCAATCCCAACAAACACATTGCAAAAGAGTTACATCATATGGATCTCCAAGAGACAATTGTATTGAGAATTCAGCGAGAGGGAGAAAGCCATCTAGATACTAACTACGGACCCGAAGGTCTACAAAGAACTACTCACGCATCATCGGAGAGGCACCAATGGAGGTGGTGAACCCCATCCGAGATGGTGTCTAGATTGGATATGGTGGTTCTGGAATCTGCGGTGGCTGGATGAATATTTTGTGTGTCTCCCTAGGGTTTCTAGAATATTAGGGTATTTATAGAGCAACGATGCGGTCCGGGGGGCACCCGAGGTGGGCACAGCCCACCAGGGCGCGCCTAGGCCTCCTGGCGCGCTCTGGTGGGTTGTGCCCCCTCGGGGCACCCCCAGGCGTAGCCAGGGCCCGTTGTGTTCCTTTTGGCCCATAAAAAATCATCGTGAAGTTTCGTGGCATCTGGACTTCGTCCAGTATTAATTTTGTGCGATGTAAAAAACATGGAAAAAAACAGCAACTGGCACTTAGCACTATGTCAATAGGTTAGTACCAAAAAGTGATACAAAATGACTATAAAATGATTATAAAATATCCAAGATTGATAATACAACAACATGGAACAATAAAAAATTATAGATATGTTGGATACGTATCAGTCTCTTGGTGCCAGTTGGGAGACCGGGTTATATGATCGATAGCCATACTATCAAGGGGAGATCCGAGTGAGTAGTTTGTTCCTATCGTTCGTAGAGAGCTCAAACATTTGCATCCTTGGCATCACCTTTGTTGGTTCTTGTTTGTATTTTCTCTTCGTGAGGTTTTAAAGCTCGTGTTTATCTTCGTGACAAGCTTTAGTGCATCAAAATAGATTTACTATGCATCTTCTAATGTATTTTCGGTATTGCGGATTTTACCGGTTCTTATTTGAGGATGAGTTCTTGCCCTTTTAGTATTAGTATTATATCAATTGCTAGTTCTTAATATTTTCTATCAAGGTTGAGTTAGCTCTCGTTATTACTTTCAAACTAGTCCATTGAATTTGGAGTACATTTTCAAAAGTTATTGTTGTTCTAGTTTTTCATGTTGGTTCGGTCGGGTTCGGGTGCCGGGGTCCGAGAGCCCGGGGTCACCCGAAAATTGGCAAGGGGTTTAGCCATGCCTGGGTGCCCGGGGTCTCCTTTCTTTTTTCTTGGACATGTTCGGGTACCCGGGGTCATGACTCCTTGGGTGTACATCCCCTCCCCCTCGTGCGCCACCCGGGTGTCCGGGATTTCACCCCCGGGTGCCCGGGGTTGAGAGACTTTTCTCTAGGATGTGTAAGGGCACCCGGGGGTGGCGGTTGTGTGCAACTACTCTTTTCATTTGGGGGTACAAATAGCCCCCCTTCTTCCACCTCCAACCCTTGTTCTGTGGAGCACGATTTTCCCTCCATCCTCGACCTTCAAAATCTTGATTTCTCTACATTCTTCCCATGACTCCTGATTGTTTTTTAGGGAAAAGAGAGAGGATATCTAGATCTATATCTCCATGAATCATCCCACCCCCTAAGTGAGGATAACCTCATGATCTAGATTTTAGAGTTCTGTGTGTTCTTTGTTTGTTATTCGTCTCATATTCCTCCATAGCATTAGTTGTTGTGGTGGGATTTGTTAGAGAAGGACTTGAGCACTCTATGTGTTCTTGTCATTGTATTTGATGCATCTGTTTGAGTTCTTCACGGTGATACATGGAAGTGAAAGTCGAGAAGCTTTTTACTATTGGGTGTTCGGGCACCCTAGAGCTTGTGCCTCTTGGGTGCTTGAGCGCTTTAGATAGTTGGTGGTGTTGCGGAGCTCAGTCATTATGGTGTAAAGCTTTGGGAAAGCTTCGGGGTCTCCAGTTAAGTTGTGGAGATTTACTCAATCAATTTGTATGGGTTCGATGACCGCCCCCAAGGGTCGTCACTTGTACGGTTTTGTTGACCACCCTCAAGGGTCCCTTCATGGGTTCATGACACCTTGCATTGTGCGAGGGCGTGAAGAGAATACGGTGGCCCTAGTGCATTTGGGGAGCATTGTGCCTTCTCACTGCTGCAATGAAGATTAGCATCCGCAAGAGTGTGAACTTCGGGATACATCGTTGTCTCCGCATGCCTCGATTATCTCTTACCCGAGCTCTTTACTTATGCACTTACTTTGTGATAGCCTTCACGCGTGAGGTTATATATGTTGCTATCACTTAGTTGTTTATCTTGCTTATCTAAGTTCTTAGTGCACATGGTTGAACCTAGTATATTTAGATTTTTTGCTTGACAAATTAAATGCTAGTTTTATTCCGCATTTGTTCAGGCCTAAAACGTAATTGTTTTAAAACACCTATCCACCCCACTCTAGGCAACACCCATGTCCTTTCACTAACCATTTTGTTCTATAACATGCATATGTTATCCTTTGTTCATTTTTCGTCACGTACTCGTGGACAAAGAAAGTGGAAGATGCAGAGTTCTATCTCATTTGAGCTAGTCATACTTCAATAGCTAGTTATATTTAGATTTGTAATTGTGTTTAAGGTAGTTGGATACCGGATGTGTATTATGTTTGATTGTAAATGTGACTTGAACTATATATGTTTGATTGTAATGTTGCCAAGTTTGGCAGTTTGCTGTGCCTGAATTTTTTACTTTTGTTTTCCATTTGTTCCGATTTAAATATTTGTTATTTATTTACTGGAAATATAAAATCCGAAGAATATGACCCTGACAATTAGGACCAACTTAGTGAAACTGATAACTCGGACCCAATCACTTGAACCTGATGCTTGGACCACATCTAACTAGTGGACCCATTTTCTAAAAAACAAAACCGTGGAACCAAAAAGGTCGTGGCCCAAAAATAAAAAAAAGATTAAGTGTTGGGCTTGGCCCATGTAGCTAACCAGAATTGACTCAAAATAAATACGTAATAAATAGGTTGAATTGTTGGCTTGGCCCATGAAATGCACCAAACTTGACTAGGCTGATTTTAACCTACGACCATTTTGTTTAGTCATAATTTTGGCACGTCAGCTTTGCCGCGTTGGATCTAACATGGTTTGGGAAGGTTGTGAGTGACCAAAATATTTTTCGTGGAATCTATGTTCATTGATTTTGGTCATTACAGTCTACAATCATTTCACTAAAAAGTCGTCGAGTTTCATTGTAGACGTTCAATTTTTGACCTAATTGTTGTTGGTAACAAAAATGTCACAAATGAAAAACAATGACCGTTTCATGACAAATATTGAAGGTCGCAAATTGGCATATTCCTTGTAGTGATATTGAATGCATGCACCGATCAGTTGCTTTAAAAGTCCAAACTTATGAAAGAGACAGACTATATTTCAACACTTTGTTTCGTATGTAGTGCGTAGTTAAATCTCTAGAAAGACAAATATTTAGGAAGTACTAGAAGCGCGCTTTGCCACGCTGTTTTCTTTCACTATGGTCAAAGCATATTGTGGAGTGCCATATTAGAATAATATAAGAATATTTTTAATATGACACGAGTATTGCAGAATATGGTCTTGTGCAAACTCTGCAATATCCGTGTTGATTTCGATCGTATGGAAGAAGCCCCGCCAGTGCGCAAAGCCAGTCGTAGTCGACGCGCTTCTGGTTGACTGACTTTTTTATGTGCATGCAGATGCTGCACGCACGCATGCATGCATGCATGCAGTGTGAGCACATCCCTACAAGCATAAAGAAAGGAAGAAAAAAGAGGGTGGGCACGTTTCAAGGCTTTGAACGCAAGAGGTCTACGGGCGGCCGTCCAGATGAAGCGAGACTTGGATTGCTTGACGTGACTGCAGAGGAATTCATGAATCGATCCACAATGTGATGGTGACTTGATGTAGTTGACTTGGTGGTAGATTTCACACTTCTGTATTGTTCGATGTGGTTAGTGGATACCGTATAGGGTTCTTTATAGTGCAGTCCAGGTGTTGCAGATGCGCGTACTGGGTTCTTTATAGTGAGCAGCGCTTGTGCCAGAATCGGACAGTGAAATTAATAAGTATTTTAAAATCAGAATCTGACTTTAGAAAAAATATGCAAAGCTAGTATCCCCCGTTTTAAAAACACAGTGCATATCTTCAAAAGTAAATTTTATAAAGTTGGTCAATTTGTAGGGAAAATTATCAGTATTGATGATATTAAATCGTCAAGAATTATATTCTAATATGTTATATATACTAGAAGGATAAGCACGATTTGCTGCGCAGTTTTCTTGTCATTGTGCATGAAAATTTTCTTTTCTTATTATATGTACCTTTCAGGATTCTCATTATATTTTTTATTAATAATACTATCTTGCCACTAAATAGACCAGTGAGTGAAAACACAATCCATGATAGCCGCAAACCACCGGGATGACGAAAGAGGCAGCAAGAGAAAGGGGACCTCCAAATTTGACGTTGTGACCGTCCCAGAGGACGCCACTGGGTCACCGGTCGGCCGGCACGCTCCAGATGAAGGCCGCCGTGGGCCAGATCGGCGCCGCCTCATCGATCGGGGTCTCATCCTCGAGAACGGAGATCTCGCGCATCCCGAACCTGGAGTGAGACGGTGATGCCTCCGACGCCGCCGTCGCACGTGCAGGCTTAGCCCGACGCCGACCACCGGCGGCGAAGGGGAGTGAGAAGGAGGAGGAAGATCGGCGGCGAAGAGTTGGGTCCCTCGGTCGTCCGCGCGGTGGGCGACGGAAGGGAGGGGCGTCAACCAATCTATGCCTACTATTAAATAACAGGGCGTTTCCTCAATTATTTTGTTCATAAACGCATATATCTGAAAGATAGAGATGACGGAGCGAGGTGGAACTAATAACGCAAGTAAAAAAGTTCCGTATGGCAAGCTAAGTGTGCCTCCTACTTGGCCTGGTCGCTACACTTCACTGAGCCTCGACCGCGATCCATGTTGGGCCTGGTTCATCAGCACATACTATCAGCAAAACAAGCTAAAAAAATGAAATATTTACGTCAGACCATGTCGTTTCGGTGTTTGCAAGCTCATATGTGTATATGTATATATGCACATGTGCTACATGTTATGTTGTGCTTCAAATTCGAATATAAAGATAAGGACTACTTCTAACAAGCGAGGCTCCTTGTCGGTAGGCTTCTTACGGATTAGTATTGACATAGATCACATGTGTTATATATCCTTTGTAAGCTGTCGTACGGGACACGTTGATCAGTTATAAATCTCCGACGTTTGTAACCTCTTTCGGTATAGCGAAATTCGGTGGTTGGTGCCCGTAGTTTTCCCCCCTTTGTCTTGAAGGGGTTTTCCACGATAAAATCTCGTGTCTCCTATGTTAATTTCGTTCTTCCACATTTGATTTGTGTGTTGTATCTCTAACATCACGGTTGGGTTTCACGTACCAAATTATCAGATTGTGGGAACATACACACTATTGTAGGCACGTAGCGACCGATGTCATCCTCGTTGTCGTTGCCGCCTCTGATCTCCGTCGGCCGTCGCTGGAAGGAGTCAATGTTGTTCCACCTCTAATCTTTCATGGTGCACGAGCAGATCTAGGAGCAGTCGGGTAGAAGCGCTCAAAATATGCTCGTGACAATTGATCCGATCAAGCAAGCTGTGCCCGTTTAAGTTGCTACTCTAGCACGTTGTTAGCTACCGCAGTCCATCGATGGACTAAGAATTCCAGTCGGTTCTTTCAAAATTTTGGAGCATGGTCCGGCACACAACGTGACATGTAGATCCAAGAAGAAGGCATATGACGAGGATAGAATGAACATCGCGTTCTACGAGCATGTTAGCCGCATGTCTCGGCGTCTTAGGACCATGTCATCTTCTTTTGGTTTTCTTAGGTACGCAACGATAGTGCCAGCGATGGATGGTTACAAGCTCAATCACTTCGATGAGATATAAGTTCCAGAAGGCATTACAGTTGGTTGGGATCATGCTATGAAGCAGAAGAAGAGGAGGCATGTTCGCACGATTGGTCGCGCCTCCTTCAACAAGGCAACCCTCAGGCCAACCTTGCACTGTTGCACCACGTCTCGGCAGCCTCTTCCGCACACGTCTCTCCCTTTCAATCGGCATACGTGGTTTGTTTCCTTCAAAAAAGATCGTTTCGTCTACAATTTGGACCAGAGCAAGTGATTTGTCTGCAAATCAGAGAAGTGGATCTAGCGATAGATGCTTTCAGATTTGTAGTTGATTCAAACCGGCCGCCAGCTTCCGAGCCTTGGCACTCGGTAGATCAAGGTCGATAGAGGGGTGACATGGGAGAGCAGTCAGATGGCGCCGACCTCTTGGTAACACAAGCGCGACAACCACTGGGCATCATCCTCATCGACCTGAAGTTAAGAAACCCCTCAACTCTATTATTTTTTCTGTGAGTTTCTTAGTTTGTCTCATGATTGATTCATTCATTATTAGTACACTTTATCTTTTGTTTCATGTGTTTTAAGTGTAGAAGTTAGGTTTGGATGACCGATGAGCATCTAGACATGAGATAAAGAGCAACCCTCTCGAGCTGACATAGTGTTACTCTTCTAAATAATTTGGTATTTTGACATATGTATGGGCATGAAGAACATCATTCATCATTAGTACCTTTTTTGGGGTCGAACGGGATCTGCTCCAATTCATGTTACTTGACCCGTCAGTGTACAACTTAAATAAGATCAAGTTCTTTGTCGGATGCAAGAAAATGTTTCCTTGCTACAATGGTAGGCTATTCTTAATCCATCTCACACTGTAGCTGCTCATGTCTAAGCCTATTTGTTGTTTTTTGGACTTGTTCATGATTCAATAACATTATTTTGAGACTTTCTTATGGTATTATGGATTTTCTTCTTCCAATGGTAAGCTATTTTAAGTTTTTCACTCTACAAAAATAGCATGAATGCATTTTTTTTGTTTATCCTTGTAAACTACACCTTTACGTTATAGGCATCTTAGTTCCGCATTGGAATTTCTCATGTGCATGATACTACAATTAAATGAGCACTTTTATTTGTTAAATCGGTCCACATTGTCTCTGCAAACTGAGTTTTGTGCGTAAGCACGCATCATGGATTGTTGTGATGAAGTGGTCCTACATTGACATTTCAAGGCAACCAAGAAGCTAAGAAGGTTGCTGACAAAGGTACTCAACTGATCTGTAACTGTAAGCTTTGCCTTCTTGCATCGTCGTTACATGACAAGTCATATCTCTCATGTTTATTGTGGGCTTAAGCGAAATGTTTATATGCTTGGACACAGACCTGGCCAAACGGGTCGACCCGGCCCGGCCGTAAACGGGCACGGCACGGCACGGCCTGCCCAGGCACGTTTAGTAAACGGGCCATGCCGTGCTAGCCCGTGGGCTGCGCCTCCAGGCCCAGGCATGGCTTGATTGCTAAACGGGTCGGCCCGTTGGTCCGTTTAACACGTGGGTAAAAAAAAGCTTATTAGGCTCATTTTAAGACCTATTGGGCTATATTTAACTATATACATATATTAAAAAAATCAGAAATTACATAAAAAAATAGACGGGTCGTGCCGTGCCGGCCCGGGTGCCCAACCTCTAGGCCCAGGCAGGCCTGAGGCGTGCCGCGTGCCGTGCCCGACCCATGGCGTGTCGTGCCGGCATGCTCACGGGCCGACCTGTTTAGCCCGGTCCATTTGGCCAGCTGTACTTGGACAGTATGATAATTAGTCTTAAAAAACTACTTAAATGATAACACCCACACATGTGGCATATTTGTACTTCGTCCACACACATTGATCTTCGTCTGTTATGTTTTGCACGAATCTTGAAGGAATCTATTGAAATTTTAGTGTCACGTAGGCGTAGCGTGTTGTGTGGGCGTTAGAGCGCTCGCCCACACGACCCACAGTGCGCGGTTGCGAGTTGCGTCGTGTGAGCGAACCAGTTCCCGCCCACACAGTCATCATCCAGTCCGCGCACGTGTGGGTGAAGTGCTCTTCGCCCACACGTCGTTCGTATGGTGCTAGATGACAACTACATCTGCGCGTATGTGGCAACTAGATAATCACACATGATAACCATGGTTAACCATACATGACAATTATGGTTGGACCATACGTGACAACTAGCTAATCGCACATGGCAACTATTGTTTGATCACATGTGGCAAGTAGTTAACCACACATGGCAACTATGATTTGATTACACGTGACAACTACCGTTAATTAGACATGTCAACTACAGTTAACCAAAACAGAGAAGTTGTCATTCTTTACAACTACAGTCGCCATCCCGGGTATCTAAAGTTGCCATCCCCGGGTAATTAAAGTTGCCATCCTCCGGATAACTAAAGTTGCTACGTCAGGTCATGTGGACAGATTTTTCTTCGTGCCACACGCATGAGATAGGGATGAGTAGTAGTCGTTGGGCGTGTGGCACGAAGTAGTTGAGTCCATACGTGTGGGCAGTTCGAATGTTCACCGACACATAACCGTGTGGGCTGCCTTCTGGGTATGCCATACGCGGTGTGTGGGCGAATGTCTAATATGTCATAGGTGTGGTGAATATCGGGACCCAAAACCAAAGGTATGTTTAAGTTTATTACGATTGTGTACCTCATTGCGTTGCAACACACGAGCATATGTGCTAGTGATTTGTTGTTGAAGGAACAATGTTGTTCCGTCGTCACATACCAAATTTATTTCATACATAACAACAGAGGAGCCATAATAATTTGGAGAAAATAAATAATTATTATGCATTTTACATATTTATTGTTAGGCGAAAGAATACAACAAAACTATCGTAAAGTTCAACAAATCTATCCTAGGTGTACATAGTGTGCTCTGCATACTTTGTGGAGAACCTACAATGTGTGCAGTGAATAAACATATAACTATTTGATATTCAATAAAGGAAATTATTGTTGCTCCCACCCTTATTATCACCTAAAAAACAACGTAGCAAGAGGCCATATGAATTAAATTTATCAAAATTTTAAACTCAAAGAATGGAAACATTAGACAAATAAGTAGTTCATAAAAGCTTTTCACAAAGTTGCATCTCAGGCCCGAGACGTCCCCGAAACACCACAGAAGTGTTTTCGCGACCTCCATCTTGCCGAGCAATGGCTGGATCAGAAGCATGAGATCGTCCCGCTTAAAGGAAGAGCATGTGATGAGCTGCCCAAGAGGTTAAATGGAATGAACAGGTTGGTCCGTTGGTGCCCCTGACGGGCTAAAACACGCACGTGATAAGTTGAAAGAGTGCATGTGTGATATACCCTGTCATGACCTATATATGCAATAAAAGAAAGAACACGTACTTCCTGCGTTCCTAGATATAAGTCTTTTTATAACTTATACTACGGACTGCATATAGATGTATATAAACATAATTTATAATATAGATTCACACATTTTATTTCGTATATAGTCTCTAATGAAATTTCTATAAAGAGTCACATTTAGGAACGGGAAAGTAGCACAATGCCTGATCTAAATCTCAAGGTCCAATAGATAGGTAATGACAAGAGAAAATGAATGCGCATTCGCTCCACGCCACTATACAATTTATTAAAACTCCACTACAAGGAAAAGAAATCCAAAATAAGGCTAGCTGCTCGTTTTTCATGGCCGAAGGTATAACTGAAATTCTAATTAATGAGTTCATTTATTAATAGATACTCCCTCTGTTCATTAATATAAGACATTTTGATAGTTTAATTTAAACTGCCAAAACGTCATATATTAATGAACAGAGGTAGTAGAATGCATCTCATGTAGATAGACACTACATTGTCCATGTTTGGAGCGCAGTTACTGAAAACTGAACCCACGGCACGGGCAGACGGCACAGGGTGGCCAAAGGAGGGACTGACGGCTACGGCGACGGCGACGGCTCTCAGGGAAGGGAACCTCCCGGCGGTTGTCACCGTCCGGCAGCAGCTCACGTTCGGCACGGTCCATATTCTAAATTAGCGGCTGATCACGATGGATCAATCAATCAACGATTCAACCAGTAAAGAGGAATTGTCCACCATTTTTATGCGAGTCAACGCACGGCAGGCCGCTGGTATCATGGACAAGCAAAGCACAGGCTGTCGGCCCTGAAACCCTCCTTTCTCGCCTCCGGAATTCCGGTACGCGACGACGATCTCCTCCAAGTCGTAGTCGTATTCCTCCTCTTCCCCACACTCACGCGCCGCGCCGCACCCGCACCGCACCACCCAACCACACCACACGAGCACGTGGCCGCAGTGGCGCTTGCCTACTCGAGCTCGAGTCAACCCACGCCCCACTGACCGGCCGGCCGCGCCGCGAGCTGAAATCCCCCCCCCCCCTCCTCCTCTCGCTCGCTCGCCATTCCCCGTGCCCTCCCCGACGGCGCGCTCCGTCCAGCCAGCCAATGCCGACGCCAGGCGCACCAACCCCCATCCTCCTCCTCCCGCTCCTCGTCCTCCTCCTGCTCTCCGCCGGCGCCGCCAATGCCGCGACGGAGGCCGAGGTGCTGCTGGCCTGGAAGGCCAGCCTCGACCGCCCGCTGCCGGGCGCGCTCGCCAGCTGGGCCAAGCCCGCGGGGCTCTGCTCCTCCTGGAAGGGCGTGTCCTGCGACGCCGCCGGCCGCGTCGAGTCGCTCACGCTCCGGGGGTTCGGCCTCGGCCTCGCCGGCACGCTCGACAAGCTCGACGCCGCGGCGCTTCCGTTCCTGACCGCCCTCGACCTCAACGGGAACAACTTCGTCGGCGCCATCCCGGCGAGCCTCTCGCGCCTGCGCTCCCTCGCCACGCTCGACCTCGGCAGCAACGGCTTCAACGGCTCCATCCCGCCGCAGCTCGCCGACCTCTCCGGCCTCGTCGAGCTGCGTCTCTACAACAACAACCTCGCCGACGCCATCCCCCACCAGCTCAGCAGGCTCCCCAGGATCCAGCATTTCGATCTGGGCTCCAACTTCCTCACCGACCCGGACTACGCCAAGCTCTCGCCGATGCCCACCGTCAGGTTCATGTCGCTCTACCTCAACTACCTCACCGGCGGCTTCCCGGAGTTCGTCCTCAACAGCGCCAACATCACCTACCTCGACCTGTCGCAGAACAATTTCTCGGGGCCGATACCGGACTCGCTGCCGGAGAAACTCCTCAACCTCATGTACCTCAACCTGTCCATCAATGCTTTCTCCGGCCGGATACCGCCATCGCTGTCCAAGCTGAGCAATCTCCGGGACCTGCGGGTTGCAAATAATAATCTGACCGGGGGAGTCCCCAATTTCCTTGGGTCCATGTCCCAGCTGAGAGTTCTTGAACTCGGCAGCAACCCGCTCGGCGGGGCGATCCCGCCGGTACTTGGCCGGCTCCAAATGCTGCAACACCTTGACCTGAAGACCGCCGGGTTGAATTCCACTATTCCACCGCAGCTGGGCAACCTTAGCAATCTCAATTTCATGGAGCTGTCCATGAACCAGCTCACGGGTGTCCTGCCGCCGGCGTTCGCCAGGATGCGCAAAATGCGGGAGTTCGGCATATCGTCAAACAAACTCGCCGATCAGATTCCGCCAGATTTGTTCACGAACTGGCCAGAGCTTATATCATTCCAAGGGCAGAACAACTCGTTCACTGGGACGCTTCCGCCGGAGCTCGGTAAGGCAACCAAGTTGGAAATCTTGTATCTCTTCAGCAACAACCTTACAGGCTCTATCCCAGCAGAGCTCGGCGAGCTGGTGAACCTGATTCAGTTGGATTTGTCGGTGAACTCTCTCACGGGCCCGATCCCCAGCTCGTCCGGTAAACTCACGCAGCTCACGAGGCTGGCACTTTTCTTCAACAATCTCACTGGCACTATCCCGCAGGAGATTGGCAACATGACATCGTTGCAAGTCTTCGATGTCAACACCAACAGTTTGGAAGGTGAGCTGCCCACCACCATCACATCGCTCAGAAATCTTCAATACATCGCCCTGTTCGACAACAACCTCAGTGGTACTGTACCGCCGGACCTCGGGAAGGGGCTGAGCTTGACGGACGTGAGCTTCGCCAACAACAGCTTCTCTGGCGAACTGCCGCAGAGACTGTGCGACGGTCACACACTGCAGAACTTCACGGCGAACCACAACAACTTCAGCGGCAAGCTGCCACCGTGCCTCAAGAACTGCACGAGGCTGTTCCGGGTCAGGCTGGAAGGGAACCACTTCACTGGTGACATCTCAGGGGCGTTCGGTGTCCACCCCAGCTTGGACTACCTGGACGTCTCTGGGAGCGAACTGACCGGCCGGCTATCTTCCGATTGGGGAAAATGCAGCAATATCACCCGCCTGCACATGGACGGCAATGGCTTATCAGGTGGCATTCCAGCGGCGTTTAGGAGCATGGCAAGCTTACGGGACCTCAGCTTGGCTGACAATAATCTCACAGGAAGTATTCCACCTGAGCTGGGCCAGCTCAGCCTCTTGTTCAGTCTCAATCTTAGCCATAATGCCCTCTCGGGGTCAATTCCCGCAAATTTGGGCAACAATTCCAAGTTACAGGAAGTCGATTTGTCTGGGAACTCGCTTACCGGGACGATCCCGGTGGGCATAGGCAAGCTCCGTTATCTATTGTCTCTTGATATGAGCAAGAACAAGTTGTCAGGGCAGATACCAAGTGAGCTCGGCAATCTGGCTGGGCTGCAGATCCTTCTTGATCTGAGCAGTAACTCTTTATCGGGTACAATCCCCTCGAATCTTGAGAAGCTGAGGAGTTTGCAGAAACTGAACCTGTCACACAACGATCTCAGTGGTTCGATACCACCAGGGTTTTCTAGCATGACAAGCCTTGATACAGTCGATTTCTCTTACAATCAACTCACCGGTAAGATACCATCGGGGAAGGCTTTCCAGAACACATCACTTGATGCCTACATTGGGAATTCAGGTCTCTGTGGTAATGTGCAAGGTATGACTTCTTGTGACCCCAGTTCTGGCAGTGCATCTTCCAGGCATCACAAGAGAATAGTCATCGCAACAGTTGTGTCGGTTGTTGGGGTTGTGTTACTTGCAGCCCTTGCTGCTTGCCTCATACTGATACGCAGAAGGAGGCCTCGTGAGCAGAAAGTGCTGGAGGCCAACACCAATGATGCTTTTGAGTCCATGATCTGGGAAAAGGAGGGAAAGTTTACATTCTTTGATATCGTGAATGCCACAGACAACTTCAACGAAACCTTCTGCATTGGTAAAGGAGGGTTCGGGACCGTGTACAGGGCCGAGCTTGCAAGTGGGCAGGTTGTGGCTGTGAAGCGGTTCCATGTCGCCGAGACAGGCGACATATCGGATGTTAGCAAAAAGAGCTTCGAGAATGAGATCAAGGCACTGACAGAGGTCCGCCACCGGAATATCGTCAAGCTCCATGGCTTCTGCACTAGCGGTGACTACATGTACCTGGTGTACGAGTACCTGGAAAGGGGCAGCTTGGCGAAGACATTGTACGGGGAGGAAGGGAAGAAGAAGCTGGACTGGGACGTGAGGATGAAGGTGATACAGGGGGTTGCTCATGCCCTGGCCTACTTGCATCATGACTGCAACCCGCCCATCGTTCATCGTGACATCACTTTGAATAATATCCTGCTTGAATCTGACTTTGAGCCACGGTTGTGTGATTTTGGCACCGCAAAGTTGCTCGGGTCTGCTTCGACAAACTGGACTTCTGTGGCAGGATCGTATGGCTACATGGCTCCAGGTACACATCTTACACATACAATATATGACTTTGCAATGAGACATATAAATGTATTCTTTATTAATTGCATGGTAACAGTAAGCTTTGTAAAAAAACTTCAATAATACGAAGATCCCTACTGGTGCTGGAGAATATTATGAGACATTATTTTAGATATTTCTATTCACTCTTCGTGAGAACCTACTAGTGAATCAAAGGCACTTATATCCTAGTTGAGTAATTGCCGTCAAAGCGTTAAGTACTCAGAAGTAGTTGCCACAGCCTTGCTAATATGAGTATTTTGATCAGTGTCATTCCATATGCTCAAATTCCACAAAATTCAGATTACCTACTTAGCAATGTCATATTGGAGCACCACACTAACATATGACGTCTCTTGTTTTCCTCTTGCAGAATTTGCATACACAATGAGGGTGACAGAGAAGTGTGATGTTTACAGCTTCGGCGTTGTTGCGCTCGAGGTCCTGATGGGGAAGCACCCAGGTGACTTGCTAACCTCTCTGCCGGCGATATCCTCGTCACAAGAGGACGATTTACTCCTCAAGGACATACTGGACCAGCGGTTGGATCCTCCAACGGAACAGCTTGCGGAAGAGGTCGTGTTCATCGTCAGGATAGCACTTGCCTGCACCATGGTGAATCCTGAATCCAGGCCTGCAATGCGATCGGTAGCACAAGAGATAGCAGCACATACCCAGGCATACCTCTCCGAAGCATTCAGACTCATCACTATAAGCAAGCTAACAGACTACCAGAAGTGACGTCCCTCTGTGCGGAGATTGTGAACCTAAGTCGGCAGGTGAGAATTGCAGACTTATTAATTCTGTAAAATGCAGTTTCAGATCCCCAAGTACTTTGTGCATCCTTTAGGGGAGCATATTGCCATAACTCGTTGATAAAATAGTTAGCCAAACTGTCCTGAAGATTGTCTGACTGTGAAACAACGTCGGCGTCGGCGGTGAAAGATGCTTGTATCTCTCTTTGTAGTTTGTACTATCGTTATGCTATTTCCTGTGAAGGGCTAAGCAGTAAGGTGTAACTCTAAGATATAGACAATAAATAGGCAGCAAGTGTTATGTCTCTGGAAATGGATAAAAATATCTTGTTCAAATAGATAATGGATGTATTTATGTGCTAAGTCTTTTTATAGCTTCCTAAAGAAGAGAAATCAAGAAAATCAGTGACTACAAAGTGTTGTGAAAAGTGATCCCATGCCACAACTTAGATTCAGTTACCTAGATTCGGGAGAAGAGTTTCTTGCAAGGGTGGTGCCTGAAGAAATCCACACCGTAGTAGTAACAATTTCTGTAGCCCTCGCTGTTGTTGATCAATCATTCATCTCCATCCACGGCACTATCGTCACCAGAGTCGCATCCATGGAAGAGGTCTAATATCCAGGATTTGTCAATCTCTTGTGATTTGTGGCACCAGTCGTAGCCTTCAAGCAAACCTGGCCAAACGGACCGGTCCACACGTGGCCTGACCCGACACGAGCTAAACGGGCCATGCCAGGCCCGCGGCCTGCCTTGGGCCGTGCCTGGGCCGCCACCATCAGCACGCGGGCTGGCACGGCACGGTCCGATTATCTTTTTTTTTATTTTTTATACGGCCCAATAAGTAAAAATAGACTAAAAAACGCTCAATGCGTCAAATAGTAGGCATATTAGCGGGCCTGGCGTGTCGACGGGCCGGTCCGATTAGCAAACGGATCGTGCGTGGGCCGCAAGGCTGCGCACGCGGGCCGACACGACACAGCCCGTATACTAATCGTGCCGAGGCGGGCCGTGCCGTGCCAAGCACGTTTTACGGCGGGCCGGACCGTGGCCGGCCCGACCCGTTTGGCCAGGTCTGGCTTCAAGTCAGCCTGATTTGTTTTTTCTTAAATCAAGTCGGCTTGATTTGTGCCACTCCCTGATTGATTCGCTTCTAATGCGTCATGGAAACTAGGCCGTACCCAGAATTGGCATCCTTGGAGTTGGAGAGTAGAGCTACCTCCATCTTGGTCATCATGACGGGAAATTCTGACACTTTTTAGGGAAAACGGAATACCCTCTCTTCCCTCCCGCGTCATTCCCGTAGGCGCCGGGGAGGACAACCCTAGCAGCAGCTGCCGTCGGGCGCTCCCTCCTCCAGCCCCTCCTCCCCCGCTGCCGCCACAGGGTGTGACCGGGCAAAGCCCGACCGGCACCAACGGTGGCGGGATCTCTTGTCCCCTCACACTTGGTGTCTGGTGCGGGCTAGATGCGACGGGCTAGGGCACCGCGCGTGAGTGGGGCGCGGCGGCGCGGTGGCTCACCTCCCGGGGGCGACGTCCGGTGGGCTCGACGGCGCGGCAAGCTGCTGGAGGGTGGAGCGCGCCTGGCTACACCGGCCGGATCTGGCTGGCAGGCGGCGCGGGCTGGTGGTTGCTCTGCCGCGTTCCGATGGTGGTGGTCAACGGCGGCAGCGGTTCCCTGCTCCTCGTGCGGCTGCTCTTGGACACGACGGGGCGGGGCAGGCTTTGGGGCGGCTGCGGCGGTGCGGCGACTAGGGTCCAACAGGTGGTGGAGGGGGTGGTGGCCATCTCCTTCTTCTAGATCCAAGCCGATGGTGTATGGGGCTGGGCGGGTGCCGGTGGTGCCGGCCGCACGTGCGACAGGGGAGGTGAGGATCTGGGCTTCGTGCTTGGGCAGGCTTGATCTGGGCCGAGGTGGACCAGAGTTGTGCTCCGGGTAGGTATGGTGGGGCTCAACCTGGGATGTGCCCGTAGTGCCTTGCGGGCGCGGTGGTCGTTGGTGGTGGTTGGGGACATCCCTTCTCTGTCGGGGCAGATCGGCGTGATGACCATGGGCTTGGCTTTGTGTGAGTTTGCTCGCCGACGACCGTCGGTAGCCACGGGATTGTGTCTCCCCCGGTCTATCGGGACTGGTTGGGGGCGCGGGCGTTGACGCCTCCTACGGTGGCGGCATCGACCCAGATCTTGTGTCTGATGCCAGGCTAGGAGTGAAAGAAGGTACCTTTTACTCTTCCTTCCATTGTTGATGCATCATGATGTGGACGAGTAGTGGTGTCTCGGACATGGATGCTAGATCAGCAGCTCCGGATGGTGGTCCGCATGGTTGGATCTCTGGCGGGCACTATGTCGGTGATGGTGGGTTTCCCTCTTGGTCGTGTGGACGGCGAGAGGTGTAGCGACGGGTGGCTCGGGCGTGCCCTCATTGGCAGTGGCTATGCCTCGGTTCGGACCTGGGGATATGGACACGTTGTGCTTGCCCTGGTGACCTCGTGGTGGCATGGAGGAGCTGCCGAGCGAAAGCTCTGCGCTTTGGCACAGATGATGGCGACGCTCGCGGGCGCCGCTTTCTTCTTGAAGACGTCGTTGTGGTGCTCCTCTCGTTGTCAGGGTTCCGGGTGAAAACTCTTCTCTGCTCCAGACTCGGCAGCGGTGACGCTTAGCGCCATTCTCCCTCTTGAGGGCGTAGTCGTGGGACTTAGGTGCTATAGGGTGTAGCGGGGCCGTGTACTCTTCTTTCTATGTTCTTTGTCGGTAGCGTACTCACGTGTATTCTACGTGACCCGGTTATCTTAGGATCAACATTATATGAGGGCTTCCTCACCATCATGTATCGCTCGGCCGTGTACTTTATACCGTTGTTGCTTTATTTATAAAGTGGGGCGAAAGCCTGCTTCGAGACGGGAAATTCTGCGTGGCTAGCGTAGGTCACGTATGCGAGCACATGTCCGTGGCTCCTAGCCATGGAGGAAACACATCGGAGGACATCATTGATGAGGGAGATCCATGTGTCACAGACTTGCAGTCCGGTTAGAGCATCTATAGCCAGATCTTGACGCGTCCGCGGGCACTGACCGGGCACATGCCTCATATCTTATATTGGACATCCTATATCTATACTACACATGCAACGATGAACTACTCTATGTTCAGACATCAGACAACAAAATCGAAATCAAACGAACACAAGATCGTCTACAAACGGACATCAAACATCATCCAAAAGATCATCTTAAGTTCACCGGACATAGTTTTTAAATTTCAACAACTAAAAACATATATAAACAACGTGGACGAGGGAGGGAGGGATGGCAAATCACCACTTCCTCTCCGGCACAACTGTAGCCGTCCGTGGCTAGCGGAGGGTCTTGGTTATTGTCGTCGGAGGTGCAACTGTTGCCGTAGTCGAAGCCGGGGTCGGAGAGGACGATGGGACCCTTCATCTGACGGACCGCCCTGTCCTACTCTCGCTTCAACTTTGCGAGCTGGGCCTTCCCCTCCAATGCCTCCTTCACCTCGCGCTCTGACTGCTCAATAACAAGTCGGAGCACCTTGACGTTCTTTCATCGGAGGCACCGAGCATCCGTCTTCGCTATCGTGAGAGACCGACAATACACCCATGCGAGGAGCCGTTCATCGTCGTCGGGCTCCGCCGGCATCCCACGGCGGTGATGCGTGGACTGCTCTGCGTCCCTCTTCCTTGCCCACTGCCTCTCATGGTGGGCGGAGCGCACCTCCGATTCCGGAGTGTGCGTGCGGTCCGGGGGCACGGGCACTAGCACCCAACGTTATCCACGTGGAGGAACGGGCTACGGGGGAAGGAGATGGTGTAGGGCCAGTGCGGACTGCGCAGTCCCGACGAAGCTGCGTGTGGGCTGGGAGGGTCCATCTCGAGGGGGTCCGTGTTGCGCCGACGCGGGAGATGCGGTTTAGCTCCAGATCCGGAATTGCCATCGGTCTCCGCCTTGGACCGCTCCAAGGCGATGCGGAGGGCCAACTCCTCGGAGTCAACGTCGGAGCAGTCGGAGCCGGAGCGGCTGTTGGAGCTTGACATTGGAGTGGATGGGATCGAAATCGAAGAGGGAAAGGAGGGGACGGAGCAAGAGAGAGTGAGATAGGGTTCGAAGCGAGGCGCCCGGAGTGGGGATTTTGTGGGACGGCAGTGGGGTCAATGGTGGGTCGGGCCTATCAGGTGGATGAGCCCGGGCATGACCGGGCCGCCCCATATTCGCCCTATATTTGGGCAGGATATGACGGGTGCCAGTCAACCCATGCTTTTGAGGCAGGTTTGAGAGGTCCGGTTGGGTCGCGTTTTGTGACCGGTCACTGACCGGATGGCCTGTGCGGGCGTTTGAGACAGGTATGAGGGGTCTGGTTATAGATGCTCTTAGGATTACACTTTGCGTGGAAACGTCGTGGGGGTAGAGGCGGTGCCATCCTATCCTACAAGTCCAATGCAGCAAAAATATACTCCCTTCCTATAATGTAAGATATTTTTTAACATTGCACTAGAGTAAAAATAAAGAAAGTCTTACATTACTGGCCCAAATTTTGGCCGGACGCGTGTTGGCCCTTGGATTGCCCCCCATAGACGTTAGATGGGTTTCCCTCCTATCGTCACTCTGGCTCTGCACGTGAAAATCTGAGAAGAAAAAAACAAGGAGGCATGGCAATCGGCCCCTCCCCGTGTCGCACAACGCGCGTCCGTCTCTTGCCGCTGCCAATCACCGTCAACGCTTGTCCCTTGCCGGTGTTGCCCATACCCTTCCCCTCGCCACCCTGTAGAAATCAATGGTGACGACACCGTGACTCACATGCAACAACGATGGTAGCAAAAAATAGCAGTGGTTTTGGCCAATCAAAAAACGTTGGTATTATGCAAGTAGGAAAATTGTTACAGGAACTTGTCAATCTCACACCTACACGGGTAATGCTTTTAGAGGAGCTTGGTTAGGAGAAGTGGAACAAAATTCGAGAAATTTGTTAGACAAGATATCAATAATGTTAAAGAAAATTTGAAAATTCGCAAGGGAAACAAATAGATCAATATCAATGAGTGGTACATGGAAACACACACATGGACAGTTAAAAAGGGGTTGTGAAACCAAGGAATGAGCACAAAATGTGTTATCTACGGAGAAGCTCATGTTGCACGACGTTAGAGAGACACTAGCACAATTGCTCGGAGGGTTTGATAAACTTGTGCACAATCTAAAAGAAACAAAGCATGCCGTCTGTCTAGCCCAGTTATGCTATGTATGTATGAGTCACAATGACACTCGCACATGGTGATCCAAGATGATCAACAATATAAATATGGGATTGCAATGTGGCAATGCTATTGCTATTGCTTACAAGCTCTTTCTTGTCTCTTTATTTTTGCTTACAAACATTGCCTTTTTTTAATATTTTGTTTTGGTCACTATGTGAAATGTGCGAACCAAGAAAGCAATGAAGTATATACGGGGAATAGATAACACAAGAGATGACATGATGATATATGCACGTAATTGAAGCTATGTGGAATAGGTATCACTAAAGTGTACAAGTAGTGTGACCCGACAATACTCAAAAGCCTAGTCTCCATAGGCAAGTGACGCAAAAGGCTCGGGGTTAACAATGCAATGGCAAGGGAATGTATTAGTATGTCATTTATGTTGCCATCCTTGCTTACGATCGTATTGCAAAATGATGAAGTGGTCGTTGTCGGCGACGATTCCGTGGCGATGATGAGCGGCGATGGTGGTGATGTCGAACCGTTCCTAAGTAGTCGAAACACCTTAGAAAACAGAAAACCGTCAGCTCAAAATCTCAAATTGCTAGGGTGTGTGGAATGGTGGTGGTCTTGCGTAAGAATTGGTCGTAAGGATCGAAAACCCAAAATGTGGGCTAAATGGATTTGCTGGCTATGTCGTATCGGATGTCCAGGACTCGGGTCGGATGTCCGGCTGTTGTTCTCCGAGGTAGTTTGGATCTCGCGAGTTTGAAGATGAAAAAAAGATTAGCAAAGTTGAGGGGGAATTCGTGATGGAAATGGTGTATAATATGAGGGGAAGCTAGATCCACATGCAACACTTCAAATTCATGGATCAAAATCAACAAAATCTCATCAAAATCAACAAATCACAAACAAAATGGTATAGCTATTTTTGGTGGGGATTTTAAAATTGTGCAAAAACACACAACGTTAGGTTAGAAAAGGGGCGGGGGTGATGCTTCAAGATGTGAATCAACCTATGCTCTGATCCAAGATGATCTAGGGTGGAACCCTAGATGTTGATCTTCTTCACACTTGGAGGTGGGAAGGAGGGAATCAAAACAAACACAAGAATAAAACACTCATGACAAGCTCCAATCACACATCCACTAAATCCTCAAAACACATAAGATATACATGATTCAAATTAAACAAGAGGAAATGCAAAAGAGATAGATAGTTCTTCCCAATCTCTAGGAGAGAGTGTCGGTGCTAAAACCGACGGATCTCGGGTAGGGGGGGGTCCCGGGTTGTGGATCTAGGAACAATGTTAACATGAGACAAGGTATAAGCGCATATTTCTATCCTAGTGATTTTGGTGATTGATGGCAATAATTTTGCGGACTAATCGTGTGCATTAAGCCTTTCAGATAATTCATCATATGGCACAAGACGATTCTAGCCCCTCGGTGGATTATAGTGAAGATGTTTTCTTCCCTTCATTTTGTTTTTGGTGGAATTGAGTCGTAGGAGAACCGTGCTATTAATACGGATCCGCATCGGAAAGCTTTGGGTGGAATCAACACATACACTTTCATTTGCAGCCTTGCTTCCTTTCCCGCATCAATGGAGCTATTCCAACTGTGTCTCTATTCTAGTCGTCAAGGAACCAAGTGGCAGTATCGCGCAAGCAAGCGGTAGTACCACTCTGGCCAGCGGTAGTACCACCTATGGGTCTTGACTTTTTGTGCCGGACTGAGCGGTTGTTGGACGATAGTACAGCGCGGTAGTACCACCTATTACTACTGCTTTGACTACCACCCTTCCTCATGGTCCTGGAACTCTCAGCAACCTCCGGGCGACAGTAGGGCGAGGTACTACCGCCTATAAGCGGTAGTACCGCTCTCGCGGGAGGTAGTACCGCTTAGGCAGAACTACCTCTGCTCCTGCCACTGCCTTGCGTTCGTAGAGATATTGTAGTGCAACCCCAGCGGTAGTACCGCTGGGGCGAGCGGTAGTACTGCTCCAGCGGCACTACCGCCTCGTGGCCTCGTGCCATTGCGTTGTCTGGCTGGCTCAGCCTCCCAAGCGATAGTACCGCTCCCTTGCATGGTAGTACCGCTTCTGTGCGGGCGGAGAGGGGATAACGGTTGGATTTGCTCCCCCACTATATAAAGGGGGTCTTCTTCCCCAAGAAGACCACCTCTTCCATCTCTAAGCTCCATTGTTGTTCCAAGCTCCTTTTTCGCCCAACTTCTCTCCCTAGCCAACAAAAGTTGTTGATCTTTTAGGGTTTGGTTAAGAGGGCCCCGATCTACACTTGCACCAAGAGAAATTTGATTCCCCCACTAATACCTTGCGGATCTTGTTACTCTTGGGTGTTTGAGCACCCTAGACGGTTGAGGTCACGTCGGAGCCACAATCCATTGTGATGAAGCTTCATGGTGTCATTGGGAGCCTCCAATTAAGTTGTGGAGATTGCCCCAACCTTGTTTGTAAAGGTTTGGGCACAACCTTTAAGGGCACCACTAGTGGAATCACGACATCTCGGATTGTGTGAGGGCGTGAGGAGAATACAATGGCCCTAGTGACTTCCTGGGGAGCATTGTGCTTCCACACCGCTCAACGGAGACGTACTTCCCCTCAAAGGGAAGGAACTTCAGTAACACATCCTCGTCTCCATCGGCTCCACTTGTGGTTATTTCTTACGTTCACTTTGTGCAAGCTTTACTTGTGTTGTATATTTTGCTTGCTTGTATCATTGTTGTTGTTAGCATCATATAGGTTGTCCACCTAGTTGCATATCTAGGCAACCTATTTTTTGCTAAATCTAATTTGTTAATAAAAGCTAAAAGTTGGTAGTTGCCTATTCACCCCCTCTAGTCAACCATATCGATCCATTCATTTGGTATCAGACCTACGTCTCTTTTAAAGAGTTAACCGCCCAAAGAGTATGGATGACGTAGTAGGTGACGAAGGGGAGAACTCTATGACCGCGTCCGAGGCCGTGGTCACCCGTGTTGATTTCAATGAGGCCACCGCCTCTCTCAAATCATCCATGGTGGATGAGGTCAAGGACTGATACTTGTGATCTGCGCTGGGTTTTTCGTGAAGAGGAACGAGTCATGTCAGCACAATGTGGGTAAGTATTTCCCTCAGTTATGAAACCAAGGTTTATTGAACCAATAGGAATACCAATCCTCAACCGTCTTCAGCGGCCGCACACAAAAGAGCAAACAACTTGCACCCAACGCTGGCAAGAGGGTTGTCAATCCCCTTGGTCTCCTTATTTGCAAGCAAGCAAGTTAGATAAATGTAGATAATTGTAAATTGAAAAATAAAATAAAAGCAAATAAATGGAAGCAAGGTAATATTAGCGTTTGTAAATATATAAGTTAATAGACCCCGAGGCCGTAGTGTTCTCTAGTGGCATCTCTCATAGAAATAGCATATGGTGGGTAAACAAATTACTGTTTGGCAAATTATAGAAAAGTGGATAGTTATGCGATTTTCACGGTAATGATCATCTGTATATAGGCATCACGTCCAGAAGAAAATAGGCCGACTCCTTCCTGCACCTATTACTATTACTCCACTCACTGACCGCTATACAACATGCATCTAGAGTACTAAGTAAAATAGAGTAATGTTTGGAGAACATGACATGATGTGGACAAATTAAACTCAATAAATATGAATTAACCACATCATTTTATCCTTAGTAGAAGCAACACAAAGACATATCTTGTCCCCTACTTTGTCACTAGGATATAGAAACTCGTCGGGTTGAACCTACCACAACGCATCACTCCCATCGAAGAAATATCTATCTAGTTGGCCAAACTATCTAAATAGATCGGAGAGCATTAGGAAGCTACAATGATCATGCAAATAAGAATCATAGTAATCAGGTTTGACTCAAATACTTTTCATGAATAATCTAAACATAAACCCACAATTCATCTGATCCCAACAAATGCACCATATAAAGGGATTACATCGGATAGATCAAGGCAAAGATGCAATGAACATTGTATTTAATATCCAGAGAGAGAAATTGCCATCTAGTGTTGGGAGACGTAGTAGTAAATCAAACATTTTCCTACGATCACCAAGATCTATCCATGGAGAAACCACCAACGAGAGGGGAGAGATTGCATCTTCATACCTTTGAAGATCTCTAAGCGGAAGCATTACAAGAACGCGGCTGGTGGAGTCATACTCGCAGCGATTCAGATCGCGATGGATTCCGATCTCAGCGCCGAACAACGGCGCCTCCGCGTTCAACACACGTGCAGCTCGATGACGTCTCCTATGCCTTGATCCAGCAAGGAGGAAGGAGAGGTTGAGGGAGAGCTCCCGCAGCACGACGGTGTGGTGACGGTGGAGCTACGTGAACTCCGGTAGGGCTTCGCCAAGCGCTACGGAGAACGAGGAAGAGGAAGGGTAGGGCTGCGCCGAGAGAGAGAGAAGTCGTGTCTCAAAACAGCCCAAACCCTTGCATATATATAGGAGGAGGGATAGGGAGGTCTGCCTTGGCCCCTCCTCCAAGGAGGAGACGTTCGGCCGAACTAGGGGGAGAGTCCACCTCCCACAAGGGAGGTGGATCTCCTCCTTTTCAAACTCCTTTGCCCTATCTCCTTATCTCCAGCTGCATGGACCTTTCTAGAAGGTCTTGGCCAGCCCAATAAGGGTTGGTACACCTCCTCTAAGGGCCCACGAAGTCCTATGGTCATCACACCCCTCCCGGGGTCCTCCGGCACCCTCCCGGCACTCTCGGTACACTACCGATGAGCCCGAAAACTTTCCGGTGACCAAAACTGGACTTCCTATATATCAATCTTTACCTCCGGACCATTCCGGAGCTCCTCGTGACGTTCGGGATCTCATCCAGGACTCCGAACAACCTTCGGTAATCACGTATACCATTTCCCTATAACCCTAGCGTCATCGAACCTTAAGTGTGTAGACCCTACGGGTTCGGGAGACATGTAGACATGACCGAGACACCTCTCCGGTCAATA
Organism: Hordeum marinum; assembly: GCA_022496015.1. Lineage (NCBI taxonomy): Eukaryota > Viridiplantae > Streptophyta > Magnoliopsida > Poales > Poaceae > Hordeum > Hordeum marinum. The sequence goes on along the minus strand of CM039672.1, from coordinate 208,055,781 downwards.
ACCAACAGCGGGATCTGGATACCCATGTTGGCTCCCACATGCTCCATGATGATCTCATCGGATGAACCATGATGTCGGGGATTCAATCAATCCCGTATACGATTCCCTTTGTCTATCGGTATGATACTTGCCCGAGATTCGATCGTCGGTATCTCTATACCTTATTCAATCTCGTTACCGGCAAGTCTCTTTACTTGTTCCGTAATACATCATCTCGTGACTAACTCCTTAGTCACATTGAGCTCATTATGATGATGTCTTACCGAGTGGGCCCAGAGATACCTCTCCGTCACACGGAGTGACAAATCCCAGTCTCGATTCGTGCCAACCCAACAGACACTTTCGGAGATACCCGTAGTGCACCTTTATAGCCACCCAGTTACGTTGTAACGTTTGGCACACCCAAAGCATTCATACGGTATCCGGGAGTTGCACAATCTCATGGTCTGAGGAAACGATACTTGACATTGAAAAGCTTTAGCAAACGAACTACATGATCTTGTGCTATGCTTAGGATTGGGTCTTGTCCATCACATAATTCTCCTAATGATGTGATCCCGTTATCAACGACATCCAATGTCCATGGTCATGAAACCGTGACCATCTATTGATCAACGAGCTAGCCAACTAGAGGCTCACTAGGGACTTGTAGTGGTCTATGTATTCACACATGTATTACGGTTTCCGGTTAACACAATTATAGCATGAACAATAGACAATTATCATGAACTAGGAAATACAATAATAACCATTTTATTATTACCTCTAGGGCATATTTCCAACAGTCTCCCACTTGCACTAGAGTCAATAATCTAGTTACATTGTGATGAATCGAACACCCATAGCATTTTGGTGTTGATCATGTTTTGCTCGTGAGAGAGGTTTAGTCAACGGATCTGCGACATTCGGATCCGTATGCACTTTACAAATATCTATATCTCCCACCTGAATGTAATCACGGATGGAGTTGAAGCGGCGCTTGATGTGTCTTGTCTTCTTGTGAAACCTGGCCTCCTTCGCAAGGGCAATAGCTCCAGTGTTGTCACAGAATAGAGTCATTGGGCCCGACGCGCTTGGAATTACTCCTAGGTCGGTGATGAACCCCTTCATCCAGACTCCTTCCTTTGCTGCTTCCGAAGCAGCTATGTACTCCGCTTCACATGTAGATGCCGCCACGATGCTTTGCTTGCTGCTGCACCAGCTGACTGCCCCTCCGTTCAAAATATACACGTATCCGGTTTGCGACTTGGAGTCGTCCGTATCTGCATCGAAGCTAGCATCTATGTAACCCTTTACGACGAGCTCTTCGGCACCTCCATATACGAGAAACATGTCCTTTGTCCTTTTCAGGTACTTCAGGATATTCTTGACCGCTGTCCAGTGTTCCGCTACGGGATCACTTTGGTACCTCCCCACCAAACTTATGGCAAGGTTCACATCAGGTCTGGTACACAACATGGCATACATAATAGAGCCTATGGCTGAAGCATAGGGGATGCCACTCATCTCTTCTCTATCCTTTGCCGTGGTCGGGCATTGAGTCGTACTCAATCTCACACCCTGTAACATAGGCAAGAACCCCTTCTTGGACTAATCCATATTGAACTTCTTCAATATCTTTTCAAGGTATGTGCTTTTGTGAAATACCTATGAGGCATCTCGATCTATCTCTATAGATCTTAATACCTAATATGTAAGCAGCTTCTGCAAGGTCCTTCATTGAAAAACACTTATTCAAGTAGGCCTTTATACTTTCCAAGAGTTCTGTATCATTTCCCATTATCAGTATGTCATCCACATACAATATAAGAAATGCTACAGAGATCCCACTCACTTTCTTGTAAATACAGGGTTCTCCAAAAACCTGTACAAACCCAAACGCTTCAATCACCTCATTAAAGCGAATGTTCCAACTCAGAGATGCTTGCACCAGCCCATAGATGGAGCGCTGGAGCTTGCATACTTTGTTAGCATCTTTAGGATCGACAAAACCTTCCGGCTGCATCATATACAGTTCTTCCTTAAGGAAACAATTAAGGAATGCCGTTTTGACGTGCATTTGCCAGATCTCATAATCATAAAATGCGGCAATTGCTAACATGATTCGGACAAACTTCAGCATCACTACGGGTGACAAAGTCTCATCGTAGTCAATTCCTTGAACTTGTTGATAACCCTTAGCGACAAGCCAAGCCTTATAGACGGTTACATTACCATCTGCGTCAGTCTTCTTCTTAAAGATCCATTTATTTTCAATGGCTCACTTATCAACAAGCAAGTCCACCAAAGTCCACACTTTGTTCTCATACATGGATCCTATCTCGGATTTCATGGCTTCAAGCCATTTGTTGGAATCCGGGCCCGCCATCGCTTCTTCATAGTTCGAAGGATCACCGTTGTCCAACAACATGATCTCCAGGACAGGGTTTCCATACCACTCTAGTGCGGAACATGTCCTAGTGGACCTTCGACGTTCAATAGTAACTTGATCTGAAGTTTCATGATCATCATCATTAACTTCTTCTCCAGCTGGTGTAGGCTCCATAGAAACAACTTCCTGTGCTGTGCTACTCTCCGGTTCGAGTGGAGGTACAATTACCTCATCAAGTTTTATTTTCCTCCCACTTACTTCTTTCGAGAGAAACTCTTTCTCGAGAAAGGATCCATTCTTGGCAACAAAGACTTTGCCCTCGGATCGTAGGTAGAAGGTATACCCAATAGTCTCTTTGGGATATCCTATGAAGACGCACTTTTCCGCTTTGGGTTCGAGCTTCTCAGGTTGAAGTTTCTTCACATAAGCATCGCATCCCCAAACTTTTAGAAATGACAGCTTAGGTTTCTTTCCAAACCATAATTCATACGGTGTCGTCTCAACGGATTTTGACGGTGCCCTATTTAATGTGAATGCGGTAGTCTCTAATGCATATCCCCAAAACGATAGCGGTAAGTCGGTAAGAGACATCATAGATCGTACCATATCTAATAGAGTGCGATTACGACGTTCAGACACACCATTTCGCTGAGGTGTGCCAGGCGGCGTGAGTTGTGAAACAATTCCACATTTCCTTAGGTGCGTGCCAAACTCGTGACTTAAATATTCTCCGCCACAATCAGATCGTAGGCACTTTATTTTCCTATCACGTTAATTCTCTACCTCACTTTGAAATTCCTTGAACCTTTCAAAAGTTTCAGACTTATGTTTCATTAAGTAGACATACCCATATCTACTCAAGTCATCAGTGAGGGTGAGAACATAACGGTAGCCACCACGAGCCTCGACACTCATTGGACCACATACATTGGTATGTATTATTTCCAACAAGTCAGTTGCTCGCTCCATTGTTCCGGAGAACGGAGTCTTGGTCATCTTTCCCATGAGGCATGGTTCGCACGTGTCAAATGATTCGAAATCAAGAGACTCCAAAAGTCCATTAGTATGGAGCTTCTTCATGCGTTTGACACCAATATGACCAAGGCGGCAGTGCCACATGTAAGTGGGACTATCATTATCAACCTTACACTTTTTGGTACTCACACTATGGACATGTGTAACATCACGTTCGAGATTCATCAAAAATAAACCATTGACCAGCGGGGCATGACCATAAAACATTTCTCTCATATAAATAGAACAACCATTATTCTCAGATTTAAATGAGTATCCATCTCGCATCAAGCGAGATCTAGATACAATGTTCATGCTCAAAGCTGGTACTAAATAACAATTATTAAGGTTTAACACTAATCCCGAAGGTAGATGTAGAGGTAGCGTGCCGATGACAATCACATCGACCTTGGAACCATTCCCGACGCGCATCATCACCTCGTCCTTTGCCAGCCTCCGCTTATTCCGCAGCTCTTGCTTGGAGTTACAAATGTGAGCAATTGCACCGGTATCAAATACCCAGAAGCTACTACGAGCGCTGGTTAGGTACACATCAATACCAAGTATATCACATATACCTTTAACGTTGCCGTCCTTCTTATCCGCTAAGTACTTGGGGAAGTTCCGCTTCCAGTGACCGGTACCCTTGCAATAAAAACACTCAGTCTCAGGCTTGGGTCCATTCTTGTTCTTCTTCTTCCCGACAACTTGCTTACCGGGCGCGGTAACAACTTTGCTGTCCTTCTTGAAGTTCTTCTTACCCTTGCCTTTCTTGAAACTAGTGGTCTTATTCACCATCAACACTTGATGCTCCTTTTTGATCTCGACCTCTGCTGATTTCAGCATCGAGTACAACTCAGGAATGGACTTCTCCATCCTTTGCATGTTGTAGTTCATCACAAAGCTCTTGTAGCTAGGTGGAAGCGACTGGAGGATTCTGTCAATAACCGAGTCATCCGGGAGATTAACTCCCAGCTGAGTCAAGCGGTTGTGTAGCCCAGACATCTTGAGGATGTGCTCACTGACAGAACTATTCTCCTCCATCTTACAACTGAAGAACTTGTAGGAGACGTCATATCTCTCGACCCAGGAATGAGCTTGGAAAACCAGTTTCAGCTCTTGGAACATCTCATATGCTCCGTGTTGCTCAAAACACTTTTGGAGCCCCGGTTCTAAACTATAAAGCATGCCACACTGAACAAGGGAGTAATCATCGTAGAGAGAATGCCAAGCGTTCGCAACGTCTTGCTCTACTGGGAGAAGGGGTGGGTCACCTAGTGGTGCATCAATGACATACAATTTCTTGGAAGCTATGAGGATGATCCTCAAGCTATGGACCCAGTCCGCATAGTTGCTTCCATCATCTTTCAGCTTGGTTTTCTCTAGGAACGCGTTGAAATTGAGTGTGACATTCGCGTTGGCCATTGGATCTAATTGTAAAGATAATTTTAGACTAAGTTCATGATAATTAAGTTCACATAATCAAATTATTTAATGAACTCCCACTTAGATAGACATCTCTCTAGTCATCTAAGTGACACATGATCCATGTCAACTAGCCCGTGTCCGATCATCACGTGAGACGGACTAGTCATCCATGGTGAACATCTCCATGTTGATCGTATCTTCTATACGACTCATGTTCGACCTTTCGGTCTTCCGTGTTCCGAGGCCATGTCTGTACATGCTAGGCTCGTCAAGTCAACCTAAGTGTATCGCGTGTGTAAATCTGGCTTACACCCATTGTATGCGAACATTAGAGCCTATCACACCCGATCATCATGTGGTGCTTCGGAACAACAATCCTTAGCAACGGTGCACAGTTAGGATGAACACTTTTCTTGAAATTTTCTTGAGAGATCATCTTATTTACTACCGTCGTTCTAAGCAAATAAGATGTAAACATGATAAACATCACATGCAATCAATATAGTGACATGATATGGCCAATATCATCTTGCTCCTTTGATCTCCATCTTCGGGGCACCATGATCATCACTGTCACCGGCACGACACCATGATCTCCATCATCATGATCTCCATCATTGTGTCTTCATGAAGTTGTCTCGCCAACTATTACTTCTATTACTATGGCTAACGTTTAGCAATAAAGTAAAGTAATTACATGGCGTTTATGATTGACACGCAGGTCATACAATAAAATAAGACAACTCCTATGGCTCCTGCTGGTTGTCATACTCATCGACATGCAAGTCATGAATCCTATTACAAGAACATGATCAATCTCATACATCACAATGCATCACATCACATCCTTTGGCCATATCACATCACAAGGCATATGCTGCAAAAACAAGTTAGACGTCCTCTAATTTGCAGTTGCAAGTTTTTACGTGGCTGCTATAGGTTTCTAGCAAGAACGTTTCTTACCTACGCCAAAACCACAACGTGATATGCCAATTTCTATTTACCCTTCATAAGGACCCTTTTCATCGAATCCAATCCGACTAAGGTGGGAGAGACAGACACCCGCTAGCCACCTTATGCAACAAGTGCATGTCAGGCGGTGGAACCAGTCTCACGTAAGCGTACGTGTAAAGTCGGTCCGGGCCGCTTCATCCCACAATACCACCGAATCAAGATAAGACTAGTAGTGGTAAGCATATTAACAAAATCGACGCCCACAACAACTTGTGTTCTACTCGTGCATAGATTCTACGCATAGACCTAGCTCATGATGCCACTGTTGGGAGACGTAGTAGTAAATCAAATTTTTTCCTACGATCACCAAGATCTATCCATGGAGAAACCAGCAACGAGAGGGGAGAGATTGCATCTTCATACCTATGAAGATCGCTAAGCGGAAGCGTTACAAGAACGCGGTTGGTGGAGTCGTACTCGCAGCTTCAGATCGCTGTGGATTCCGATCTCAGCGCCGAACAACGACACCTCCGCGTTCAACACACGTGCAGCCCGATGATGTCTCCTACGCCTTGATCCATCAAGGAGGAAGGAGAGGTTGTGGGAGAGCTCCGGCAGCACGACGGCGTGGTGATGGTGGAGCTACGTGAACTCTGGCAGGGCTTCGCCAAGCGCTACGGAGAACAAGGAAGAGGAAGGGTAGGGCTACGCCGAGAGAGAGAGAAGTCATGTCTCAAAACAGTCCAAACCCTTGCATATATATAGGAGGAGAGAGAGGGAGGGCTGCCTTGTCCCCTCCTCCAAGGAGGAGAGGTTTGACCGAACTAGGGGGAGAGTCCACCTCCCACAAGGGAGGTGGATCTCCTCCTTTTCAAACTCCTTTGCCCTATCTCCTTATCTCCAACCGCATGGGCCTTTCTAGAAGGTCTTGGCCAGCCCAATAAGGGCTGGTACACCTCCTCTAAGGGCCCACGAAGTCCTATGGTCGTCACACCCCTCCCGGGGTCCTCCGGCACCCTCCCGACACTCCTGGTACACTACCGATGAGCCCGAAAACTTTCCGGTGACCAAAACTGGACTTCATATATATCAATCTTTACCTCGAGACCATTCCGAAGCTCCTCGCGACGTCCGAGATCTCATACGGGACTCCGAACAACCTTCGGTAATCACGTATACCATTTCCCTATAACCCTAGCGTCATCGAACCTTAAGTGTGTAGACCCTACGGGTTCGGGAGACATGTAGACATGACCGAGACACCTCTCCGGTCAATAACCAACAGCGGGATCTGGATACCATGTTGGCTCCCACATGCTCCCCGATGATCTCATCAGATGAACCACGATGTCGGGGATTCAATCAATCCCGTATACAATTCCCTTTGTCTATCAGTATGATACTTGCCCGAGATTCGATCGTCGGTATCTCTATACCTTGTTCAATCTCGTTACCGGCAAGTCTCTTTACTCGTTCCGTAATACATCATCTCGTGACTAACTCCTTAGTCACAGTGAGCTCATTATGATGATGCCTTACCGAGTGGGCCCAGAGATACCTCTCCGTCACACGGAGTGACAAATCCCAGTCTCGATTCATGCCAACCCAACAGACACTTTCGGAGATACCCGTAGTGCACCTTTACAGCCACCCAGTTACATTGTGACGTTTGGCGCACCCAAAGCATTCTTACGGTATCCGAGAGTTGCACAATCTCATGGTCTAAGGAAACGATACTTGACATTGAAAAGCTTTAGCAAACGAACTACACGATCTTGTGCTATGCTTAGGATTGGGTCATGTCCATCACATCATTCTCCTAATGATGTGATCCCGTTATCAACAACATCCAATGTCCATGGTCATGAAACCATGACCATCTATTGATCAACGAGCTAGCCAACTAGAGGCTCACTAGGGACTTGTTGTGGTCTATGTATTCACACATGTATTACGGTTTCCGGTTAACACAATTATAACATGAACAATAGAAAATTATCATGAACTAGGAAATACAATAATAACCATTTTATTACTGCCTCTAGGGAATATTTCCAACATCTAGGTACTAGCTAAGGACCTGTAGGTCTATGGTCAACTACTCACACATCATCATGAGGACAACAAGGTTGAGGAAGAGGTCCTGTGTGATTGATACGCCCTCCGGAAGGGTGCCGGAACGGAGCTCTAGATGGGCTCCTGTTGGAACAGACACTTGCGGCGACATAAAAAGTGTTCCAGGACCTCCTCTAGGTTTTTTGGGATATTAGAGAATTTATAGGCCAGATAGGGACGTTGGGAGAGCCACGAGGGGGCCACCACATATCAGGGTGGGACCCCCCCAGGGCGTGCCCTGATGTGTGGTGGAGCCCTCGTTCGCCTCCCAACCTCCTTCCGAAGCTTTCAGGTCTTCTTTTGGTCCAGAAAAAAATTATCAAAAAGTTTCATGGCAATTGGACTTTGTTTGGTACTGTAAACCTGAAAAGTAAAAAACATGTAGAAAACAACAGCTGACACTCGGTCAATAGGTTAGTGCTCAAAAATATTATAAATTGGTAAACAAATGCCCCAAAGTATCATAGAATGATAATATATCAACATGAAAGAATAAAAAATTATACATACGTTGGAGATGTATCAAGCATCCCCAAACTTAATTCCTGCTCGTCCTCGAGTAGGTAAATGATAAAAACCGAATTTTTGTTTTGACATGCTACACATTATGTAATGCTTTGTATTTATGCTCATTGAGAAACGATGAATTAACAAACATTAACATAGCAATATTTATAAGGGTCTTTTACATTTGTGTCCCTAACTCGAACCCACTACTGAGATTTATCCCTAATTTCGAAGCATGCTCAAATTTGCCCCTCTACCGTTAGGTGTCTTTATAGAAATGCTATTCCGTGCCGTTTCTGTCTGGTCAAATGGCTTTGACCGTCTGTGGGACTTTTCCTAGACACATTTGCCCTCCTATGCATGTATCACTTACACATGGGTCCTATTCAAAGTAAAAAAGAGAAAGACACTCTCTCTCACCCTCTCACTCACTTACATGTGGGACCAACCCTAGAAAAACAAACTTATAAGAAATACCGGTCCACCCGTGTAGTGCGAGGGTCAACACCGGTCCACACGTGCCAGGAACGCTGGCCGGCCTTGAGCAGCTACGCTCGCCAACAGCTTGCCATACATGGCTGGCCAAACGCGGGACAACGTGAAGCGCACAACCTAGCTGCGCGAGGCACACACCACACACACACACCAATTTGTCCTCATGTGCACTACAGGCGTAGGTGGGCGCACGCACAGCCGAGCCAGTTGAGGTTGCTCATGGCGGCCAGCTTCGAGCAGGGCGCTCTGGGAATGGAATCGAGTGAGGGAAGAGGGGATTTGGGGCGTGAGATTTCAAGGACAACGAAACGGAGGTCGGAGAGGTCAATGATGGCTCAGTGCGGCTGAATTTAGGAGGTCAAGAGCGACATCCGTGGCGGAGATCGGGGTCCCGGCCGTCGTCTATGGGCGACCCCAAGCCCGATTGACCGCATAGGGTGGAGGAGAGGCGGACGACAGAGCACATGGACACGCTCGTCGATCTCGGGCTAGCCTCCGGCCGTGATTTCTCGCAACGATGTCCCCGGCGGAAGCTAGCAGGCGCTCCACGTGCATGGCATTGCCGTCCGCTGCCATCCTCCTCGAGCCCCACCTACACATCATTCCATAGGCCACCCCGAGACCGCTTCCTTGGTCTTCACCTGCAGACAGGGCTCGAGCCCGCCTCCTCGAGCCCCACCTACGCCGGTGACGACAACTCTGAACTATTCTGTTGGGGCGCTGGTTTCGGTCGCCGGCCGTGCACTCATCTATCGCCACTTGACGGGCTATGGCGTGGTGCCAGAGCAGCACGGCCACGATGGTGAGCCTGTTGCTGGCCGTCGCCGGTTCGGTTCACGCCATAGGTGAGAGAGATAGATAAAAAGAGGGGAGAGAGAATAACTTTTTTGGGGAGGGGGGTCCACATGTAAGTGTGTGAGGCTGCTTCTAATGCAAAGGTGCTAAGATATGGTGTTAAGACCATTAAATAGCTTAGCAACTCAACTTCATAATGCATGGGTGCTTAACTTGTTGCTAAGCTCACCCTATTTAATGATTTAGCACCTAAACTCTCTCATGCATTGGTCATCTTCTTTCATTTAAGTGGTTTGCCTAGGTTCACGTGTATGGCATTGGTTCTTCCTGGGGTCACCAAAGCACTTTCTTTCCTCCTTAATTTCTATGCCATGTCATTTTTTTGCTTGTGTGGCATGCTTAGCACCTGTCCACCATGGAGCACTGGGAAGGGCCTAAGAGAGAGAGGGCTGAGAGAAAGAGTTTGTTCTTTTATTTTTAAAATGGGCCCCACATGTTAGTGGCACTCGCAGACAAGGGTAGAAATGTCCAACAAACGTCTAGAAAACGATCAAAGCTCTTTGACCAGACGGAAACGGCACGAAAGGGCATTTCTATAAGGACACGTAACATCAGAGGGGTAAATTTGAGCAGTCTTTGAAATTAGGGGCAAATCTGAGTAGGTGGTTCAAGTTAGGGACAGAAATGCAAATGGCCCTATTTATAAGTATAAGAAACAAAATCATTGATTCTCAAAGTATACGATCCTAAAAGAATGTGGACCCCCATTCATCTTATTATATTAGCAAGGCATGACTCCGTCTTCACCACATCAATACAAATGTTAAGCACCACAGTGTCCAAGTCAGGCAATTGGATCGTACTTTTTCAGTATGCATCAACTTTTTATTCTTCATGCAATACATGAGCGTGAGCCATTGGACATAGCATGTAGGTGAAATGGAATATGATGGTAGATATCAAAGGGGTAAAAAGTGGAGAAGATAATTTCACATCAACTAGGAATACCAATGAGCTATGGAGATGCCCATGGATAGATGTCTATGCAAGGAGTTGGGATTGCCATGCAAATGATGCACTAGAGCTATAAGTGTTTGAAAGGTCAATTTAAGCTAACTGGGTGTGCATCCAACTTGCCTGCTCATGAAGACCTCGAGCATTTGAGGAAGCTCGCCATCGGAATATACAAGCCAAGTTTATAATGAAAAAGGTAGTTCCCACTAGCATATGGAAGTGACAAAACAGGAGACTCTCTACATGAAGAACAGGGTGCCACTTTGAGGCACACATGTGGTAAAGGATAATAGAAAAGTCCCTTCTCTTTTCTCTCTCTCATTTTCTCTTTTTTTCATGGTGGGATTTTTTTTTATTTTTATTTCCGCCTCCCCCATTTGTATTTTTTTGTGGTGGATTTGGCCTCCCTCATTTTTTTTCGTCCGAAGTCTCATCCCAACTTATGGGGGAATCATAGTCTCCATCATCCTTTCCTCATCGGCACAATGCTCTAATAAGTATGATCATCACACTTTTATTTACTTATAACCGAATATGAAAACTGATAGGACGATATGACTATATATGAATGCCACTGGCAATGTACCAGGATGTGCAAGATCTAGCGTGCCATGTATCAAAAATATGATGAACGGTGACTTTGCCACAAATACTGTCTCAACTCCATATGATCATGCAAAGCAATATGATGATGAACGAACTAGTCATGTGAAGTGGCGATGGAATTTGCATGGCAATATATCTCAAAATGGCTATGGAAATGCCATGATAGGTAGGTATGGTGGCTGTTTTGAGGAAGATATAATGAGGCTTATGTGCAACAGAGCGTATCATGTCACGGGGTTTGGATGCACCGACGAAAGTTGCACTGATCCTCGAGGTGAGAATGGGCTATGCACGGTACCGAAGAGGCTAGCAAATATGAGAAGGTGAAAATGCGTATGTCCATGGTATCACATTAGTCATAAAGAAATTGTATACTTATTGCAAAGTTTTATTAGTTTTATCATAAATCAAAGTACTACTCGCATGCCCCAATGGAGGAGGTTGGAAGGAGTTAACCATCGCACCCCCCGACTCGAAACAACACTAGGATTTTAGCGAGGAATAGAAATGCTCACACATCATCACCATGCCTCTTTAATTTTTAGATGGACAACAAGTTAACACCTCTTAATATCGACACTTATACAAATCAATAATTATGAACTCACACCTTTTTCATATTACCATGCCAATGTCATTAACCCGCAATTTCTATATATGTGCTACATGATGGTTTTGATTATCACTCATTGAATACCTATTATTTTTGGACTAGTCTTATGACCAAGGAAATTACCATCACTATTCATTAACTCTCAAACACATATAAGTGAAGAACGAGAGCATATTATTTCTATAAAATCTACACGCCACCGTGCTCAAAAAGATATAAGTGAAGTACTAGAGCAACTGCCAAACTCAAAAGATATAAGTGAAGCACATAGAGTATTCTAACAAATTATGATGAAGGTGTGTATCTCTCAAATATGTGTGTCCATAAAATGATGATTGTGGCAAACTTAAAGTAAAATCAAACAAAAGCAAACGACGCTCCAAGCAAAACTCATATCATGTGATGAATAAAAATGTAGCTCCAAGTGACATACCGATGGATTGAGACGAAAAAGGGGATGCCTTCCAGGACATCCCCAAGCTTAAACGCTTGTGTATTCCTTAGAATATTACCTTGGGGTTCCTTGGGCATCCCCAATATTAGGCTCTTTCTATTCCTTATTCCGTAGTCCATCGTGATAACACCCAAAATATGAAAACTTCAATCACACAAAACTCAACAAAACTTCGTGAGATCCGTTAGTATAAGCAACATATTGAATACTCTAGGTACTGTTATAAATTGATTCTTATTTAATTTTTGAATAATAGGTATTGTATTATAACTTCTCCATGGCTTATACCCCCAGATACAATCCATAGCATAATCGAAACAAGCAAACTATGCAAGCAAAACAGAATCTGTCTAAAATAGAACAGTCTGTAGCAATCTGTAGAGGACCTATAATTCCACTATTCTAAAAATTCTGAAAAATTAGGAAAAGCTCTAAATGTTTTATGTAAATATTGTGTACAATTTAAGATCATTATCATGATCCAGTAAAAAATGAAAAATCCTATACTGGAGTCAAAAGTGTGTGTTTTGTTTCAGTACCGTTGTACTCATCTTGTGAGTCACCCAAAATGATTTACTTGGCACAAACACTAATTAAAACATAAAAACATAATCATTACATATGCAATAATCATGTTATAACAAACAAATAGAAAGTAAAAAACAAAATTCAATATAAATATTGGGTGGCCTCCCAACAAGCACTATTGTTTTATGCCCCTAACTAGGCATAATGATTTCAATGATGCTTAGATAAAAGTAAAGAACTGAAACACAATAGGAGCATCATGAAGAATAGGACAACCACATTTAATACTAATCCACTTCCTATGCATAGAAATTTTGTGAGCAAATAATTTAAGGGAGCAAGAATCAACTAGCATAGGAAGGCAAAACAAGCATAACTTCAAAACTTTGAACACATAGGGAGGAAACTTGATATTAGTGCAATTCCTACACACATATGTTCCACCCTCACAATAATTTTCAGTAGAATAATGAAGTAATTCCACAATATAACTATCAAATAAATAATTCTTTTCATGATCCACAAGCATAGAAAATTTGTTACTCTTCACATAAGCAAATTCCTTTTCATTCATAGTAGTGGGAGCAAACTCAACAAAATAACTATCATGTGACACATGATTGTCATAAAAAAATTGAAAATTTAAATCATGATGACGAGTTTCATGGTTATCATTACTAATTATAGCATATGTGTCATCACCACAATCATCATAACAAATTTGCTCATCAAAACTTGGGGGGCAAAAAATATCATATTCATCAAACATAGCATCCCCAAGCCCGTGGTTTTGCATATCGTTAACATCACGGATATTCATAGAATTCATACTAGAAATATATAACAGGAAATAAAAAGAAGAACAAGTGAATGATAATTTGTGTGAAGTTACTTGATAGTTGGTGATGGTATTCCCCGACAGCGGTGCTAGAAATCCTTCCTGATACTTGTGATCCGCGTTGGGTTTTCCATGAAGAGAAGCGGGTTATCGCAACCCAATGTGGGTAAGTATTTCCCTCAGTTATGAAACCAAGGTTTATTTAACCAATAGGAATACATATCCTCACCCGTCTTCAGCAATCGCACACAAAAGAGCAAACAACTTGCACCCAACGCTGGCAAGAGGGTTGTCAATCCCCTTGGTCTCGTTATTTGCAAGCAAGTGAGCTGTGTAGATAATTGTAAATTGAAAAATAAAATAAAAGCAAATAAATGGAAGCAAGGTAATAGTGGCGTTTGTGAATATATAAGTGAATAGACCCCGGGGCTGTAGTGTTCCCTAGTGGCATCTCTCATAGAAATAACATATGGTGGGTAAACAAATTACTGTTGGGCAATTGATGGAAAAGAGGAGAGTTATGCGATTTTCATGGCAATGATCATGTGTATATAGGCATCACGTCCATAAGCAAACAGACCGACTCCTACCTGCACCTATTACTATTACTCCACTCATCGACCGCTATACAACACGCATCTAGAGTATTAAGTAAAACATAGTAATGCTTGGAGAACGATGACATGATGTAGACAAAGTAAACTCAATCAATATGAATTAATACCATCGTTTTATCCTTAGTAGCAGCAACACAAAGATGTATCGTGTCCCCTACTCTGTCACTAGGATATAGAAACTTATCAGGTTGAACCTACCACAACACACCACTCCCACCGAAGAAATATCAATCTTGTTGGCCAACCTATTTCAATAGATCTAAGAGCACTACGAAGCTATAATGATTGTGCAAATAAGAATCATAGTAATCAGGTTTGGCTCAAGTACTTTTCATGAATAATCTGAACATGAACCCACAATTCATTGGATCCCAACAAATGCACCATACAAAGGGACTACATCGGGTAGATCAAGGCAAAGATGAGATGATGAACATTGTGTTGAAGATCAAGAGAGATAGATTGCCATCTAGGTACTACCTACGGACCCGTAGGTCTATGGTGAACTATTCACACATCATCAAAAGGGCAACAAGGTTGATGAAGAGGCCCTCCGTGATCAACCCCCCCTCCGACAGTGTGCCTGAATGGAGCTCTTGATGGGCTCGCGTAGGAACAGAGACTTGCGGTGGCGTAAAAAGTGTTTTGGGACCTACTCTAGGGTTTATGGGATGTTAGAGAATTTATAGGCTAGAGAGGGACGTCGGGAGAGCCACGAGGGGGCCACCACATATCAGGGCACCCCCAGGGCGCACCCTGATGTGTGGTGGAGCCCTGGTGCGTCTCCCGCCTCTTTCCGAAGCTTCCAGGTCTTATTTTGGTACAGAAAAATCATCAAAAAGTTTTATGCCAATTGGACTTCGTTCGGTATTATGAACCTGAAAAGTAAAAAACATGCAGAAAACAACAAGTGGCGCTGGGCACTGGGTCAATAGGTTAGTGCTCAAAAATATTATAAATTGGTAAGTAAATGCCCAAAAAGTATCCTAGAATGATAATATATCAGCATGGAACAATCAAAAATGATAGACACATTGGATACGTATAAAGGACACGTTAAATTAATTCCTTGAGAATCTTAAACTCATCGATCGCAGGGATTTGGTTAATCCAATCCATGTGAAGACTGATGCCGATTCCGTCAAGGAAACAACTAGTACCAAGCTTCCCAAATCATCTCATGGAGTTAATGGATTGGGCTCCCATGTCATTGTTGCCCTTCCCATGTCCTACGATGGACCGATTCCTTCACCTCATATTAACCTGGATGGGCCCCCACCCAAACTTGATTTGACTAACTTTCCTAATTGGGTGTTTCGTATCAAGTCTCATTTGAATCACAGGTCAACACAACTATGGAGCGTGATTGAGCAAGGCTTCCACCCTCATGATCTCAACAACATGACTCCAAGAGAAGAAGTGGACAACCAACTCAATGCTTCCGCTTTGTTCATTATTCAATTCGCCATGCCACCCGAAGAGCTCTCCCACTTGTGTCCATTCACCATTGTGAAAGAAGCATGGGCGCACATCAACTCCTTGTACAAAGGGAGCTCAAGCATTCAACGATGCAACTTTGAGGTGGCTCTTGATGAAGCCGATGAGTTTGTGATGAAGGAGGATGAATACCTAAGAGAGCTCTATCAAAGATTGATCACTCTTCCCGTCTCTCTTCGAGATGATGGGAGCAAGGACACGTATGATGAGTCAAGCGCAAGTTCCTCAAGGCCATCATGCCATTCAGCAAAATCATGTCTTCTGTGATACGTCAAAGACCGGACTTCCACACCTTGTCCTCACGTGAAGTGTTGGATGAGTTCGTTGCAATGAACATCTTGAACAAGACCATGGACAATGATCTATCTTGTGTTCAGCGGTCAAAGAATCCCATCCTTGCTTTGAAGGCCAAGGCAATATCGGAAAAAAAGAAGAATAGGAGGAGGAGGGTTGCCCTGAGGACACCAAATATGCTTACCACGAGCACATGGCTCTTGCGTCAAGGTAATTTTAGGGCAACAAGGGGAACACGGAGCCCAACTTCTCCAAGAATAAATCAAGTGCATCCAAGGCAAGCAACGAGTGAGAACATGCTACAATTGGGACATTGTAAGTCACTTTGTTGTAGATTGTCCGTATGAGAAGAGAGAAGACAATGGAGGCAAGCTCATTCGCAAGGACAAGTCGAAGTCCTTCCCCAACAAGAACACCTTCACAAAGAGGGCACCTCCAAAGGGTTGATGGGTGCAAGAAGAGTACAATTCTAATGATGATGCAAGTGGAGAAGGAATGGCAATGGCTTCCGTGGCCATTGCTATCTCTCCACCGACCATGGTGTATCTCTTCAACACACCAAACTAAGATCACATCCCCATCGCCAAGTGCCTAATGGTCAAATCCTCCAACAAGGTAACCTCCAACATCAATACTTCCATCTCCACTACTCCTTCTCGTACGGATAGTTGGGATGAAAAAAGGATTTAAAACTAGATGAAAAATCCTTTGATTAATTCATGAGAAAACTCAAGGGTGATACCAAGAAGCATCTCATCGCTCTCTTGGAACAATTAGGTGAGGGCAAGGATGTCATTGAGACTCACTAAGAGACCATCTCTAAGATGGAAGGGCATAGACATGAGTATGCCGATGAGATTGCGGATCTTTCCAATGCTTTATAAAAAGAGCAAAGTCTTTGTTTGGCTCTTGAGGAGTCATACAATGTTGACTTAGCTATACTCAAGAAAGATCTTGAACATTCTCAAGTTCCTGCTCACGTACTTAAATTCGAGAATGTTGAACTTAGGATTGGCCATGAGAAACTCAATGAGAAGTTTGGGTTGCTTGACAAGGCTCATAAGGTCTTGAAGAGCACTCACACAAGCCTCAAGGTTTCTTATGATCAACTCCAAGTGAAGCTAACGAAGGGGATTGCTACGTATCCTTCTTTTGTGTTAATTGATAATGGTCATGCTACTAACCCTTGTTGTGAGCATGCACATCTTATGGAGGAAAATTATAAGTTGAAATAGCAACTTGAGAAGGGCCTTGTGACTTGCATCCAAGGGGAGAAGAACCTCAATGACCTTTTGAGCAATCAAAAGGAAGTTGTGTCTAATGAGGGACTTGGGTTTGTACCCAAGTCAAAGAATAAGCGATCAAAGAAGAAAGACAAGACCAAGAAATCTCTCCCTCTTAAAGAAACATTTGTCGAAGAGGGAGAGGGTGCTCCTAAGGAGAAGAATAAATGGGTGATGGGTGGCAAGGCCGTAAAGGGCAATGCCACTCATCTCAACAAGACCAATGACTTTAATCCTTCATATGTTTTTTTTGCCATGCTAGTGATAGGCATGTTTATGCCAAATTTGTTGGTTCTCCTTATGAGTACATTGAATGGTCTATTTGTGTTCCTATGCCCCTTGTTGCTAATCTCAAGGGACCCATTCAAGAATGGGTACCTAAATCCAAGCATTGATCTTATGTAGGAGTTTGCTTCTAGAGGAGGATCATGGTTGCTCGATAGTGGAGCAACAAATCATATGTCCGGAAGAAAGGACTTGGAGGTGGACATGCAAAGTAACTCATCTATGGCCACTCAAGTCCAATTTGGTGATGCGCAATGTCAAATGTATTGGGTCTTGGCAAGGTGGTGATCTCTCTAGACTTAACCATTGAGAAATTCATGCTTGTCGAGACCCTTGCATTCAATTTGTTTTCCATTCATTAACTTGTACTCATGGTTTTTTCTACCTTCTTTGATACTGATACCGTGGCCCTCTTGTGGAGCAAGACTCTTAAAGTAGCCTATGTTGGACATGTTGAGAATGGTCTCTATGTGGTCAACTTCTCAAAGAAGCCCACTAAGACCGCAACATGTCTAATGGTTAAAGTTGATGTGGGATGGATTTGGTATCGCCGACTAGCCCATGTCAATATGAGATGTTTGCAAAGTATCCTTAGTGGGGACTATGTCCGTGGACTAACAGATGTTAGATTTGCCAATGATCGTGCTTACAATGCTTGTATGAAAGGAAAGATTCGTGAGACGGCTCACCACCTCACGACTACAATTTAATCCAAGAGGCCCCTAGAGATCCTTCACATGTTTCTCTCTCCAGGCGATGCAAGTGCTCTGGAGGACACCGCCGGACCTCTGTTTTCAGCCGTTCTTCCACAATTTTGACCTGGGGACTCGATCCCCACCCTCTCCTCGTGCCATGGATGCTGGTATTGTCCTCGTTTTACTCTCCTATGGTTCTATTTCTTGAATCTAGGCTTTAGCGCAATATGATATGCATTCTTCGATTCTTAGTCAAATCGAGGTATGCGTAGGATGTGGAAGGATTCTAGTGAGTAGATTTGAAGTTCTACTTGAAAATATTTGCATTTGGCATCACCGGTAGTACCGGATCTATCCAACAGTGGTGGTTACCCCGATGACCTCCACCCCGAGCAATACTACCACTCCTCTAGGAGCGGTACTACCTCTTGCGGGCGATACTACCGCTTTTGGTAGGCAGTACTACTGCTTGTGCTACCAAAGTCACATATTTTGTTAATTCAACTTCAGGTTTACTCTCTCCTTTTATTTTGGCTTATGCGTTTTTCTTTACACCTACTTTCCCTCACTCTGTGTAGTGGGTTCCACTTGGTAGTAGCTCTGCTCACCAGGAGCGTAGGATGAATCCAACTCGTGAGGTTGGCTCTAAGAGCTACCGCATAGAAAGAGATGATAGTGCTAACCTGTGGGAACGAGAAGGGGAGTCTATGGGGGGGGGTGAATAGACTACTTGGCAAAATAAAAACCTAACCTTTTCCCAGTTTTAATGCTTGGCAGATTTTAGCAATTCTAGCAGTGTAGCACACCCTACACATGCAAGTCAACGAGTATAGTAGCAGAAAGTAAATACAAGAACATGTAAGTAAGAGTAGAGAAGAAGATATCAAACACAATTGGAGACACGAAGATGTTTCCCATGGTTCCGATAGGTGGTGCTATCGCACGTCCATATTGATGGAGACTTCAACCCACGGAGGGTAGTGGTAGCGAGAGTCCATGAAGGGCTCCACCGTAAGGGTGCACAAAGTGGCAACCTCGTCTATTCCATCACGGCTTACGTCCATGAAGGACAGGCCTCACTCGGGGTAGATCTTCATGAAGTAGGCGATCTCCTTGCCCGTACAAACTTATTGGTTAAACTCCACACACGTAGACGGAGGCTCCCAAGTGACACCTAACCAATCTAGTAGACACCACTCTCCAAAAGGTAATAGATGTGGTAAGAATGATGAACTCCTAGATCTTGTGCTTCAAAAGATAGTCTCCTCAACACACAATCACTCTCTCATAGATTTGGCTTGGTAGAAGAGGTTGATTGGGTGGAAGGCAACCTGGGGACGCTAGAAATCCAGATTCACATGGTTGGAGTGGAAGATCTTGATCTCAACACATGAGTAGGTGGTTCTCTCTCAGAAAATGGATGGGGCAAGTGTTGGTGTATTCTGCGTGCTTCCTCTATGAGTGAGAGGTAGGTGGAGCAGTATATATACATCTCCAAAAATCCAACAGTTACAACATTATTGCCCAACTCGGTGAAACCAAAGCCAAACTCGGTTGCACCGACTAGTGCAAAATATGGAACCTTTTGGCGTTTCGGTGAGACCGATATATAAATATCAGTGGGTCCAATTTGGTTGACCTAGACAGTTACCAAAACTTGGTGTCACCGATTCCTAAAACTCGGAAATTCCGATTCTTGGAAATAGAATACCCGAAAGTTGGTCACCAAATTTGATTTCACAAAAATCAAACTTGGTGCCACCAAATTTGAGTGTTAGGGTTTGGCTTAGGATCTGTCTAGGGTGAAAGTCGGTAGGGCCGATTTGGAAATATTGGTGGCACCGAATTTGAGTGTTAGGGTTTAGACAGAGTATTTTGTGGGAGAATTCATGAGTGTTTTTGGTGGCTAACTCTAAGCACTTGAGCAATCAGATCATCATGGATACCTCATCCCCTTTTAATAGTATTAGCTATCCTGTGAACTCAAATGTGATTTCTCACAAAATGCAGAATTTAGTCTTGAAGCTTGACACCTTGCCAATCCTATTCCTTCTTATTTACTTGGGGTTTGTCCTCACATTCCAACCAATTCTCTCTGTGGACTTCATCTGAAATGAAGTAGGTAAAACTATTAGTCCAAGAGACAATGTATGTTGTCATGAATTATCAAAACCTCCGAGGGACCATATGTGCTTTCAGTCTCCCATTTTTGGATTAACAAAATATGTGACAGCATACTATCAATCGAAGCTCCAAGTTTAGATATGCAAAAATACATGAAAGCTTTGAGAAACACATGACTAAGATAGGCTCCCCCTAAATGCGTGCAATCCCTTTTTAGAGGATAGTTTCTTTGGAATGCATGAACACACACATGGTTGAAGGGACATGATAAATCATGTGTACCTTGGCTATATTCATAAAACATATGTGAATGAGGTGTCTCCTTGTTCAAGACAAACTCTTGCAACCAATATGTGCAAGAACAAGAGACATCTTGACCAAGGATATGATGCATATACTTACCTTGAAGTTCTTGAGCATTTTAACAGTAGCAACACACTTGAGAAAACAATGTTAGAAAACACAAGATTCTTCTTCTCATCCAAATGCAATAGAATTAAAATGTACCAAGATATGGAAGACATATAGCAAATTGTTTTTCTCAAAATTGATTTGTCTCGATGAATATTTTGTACTTTCTCCCCTAAGTATGGATTTGTAAGTCTTCCCCCCGAATCTTAGCATGTACATATAGGGAGTAGGTAGGGTGAGAAAGGTCTAACACAAATAAAAAATCAAATATAAATTAAAATTTCCCTCTCCTTTGATGATAGTGTCGATTTGGCTTCTCTCTCCCCCTTGGATGATCTTGAATATTTCTCCCCTTGATAGATATTTCCCGCCCTTGAGAAGCATAAGCTTTGATATTTCTCCCCCTTTGGCATTAATTCCAAAATGGGTCAGAGGGTAAGGTATCCTTGAGAGTAAGGGTCATTGAGATCATTGAGTAAAGATGTCAAGAAAATGGCAATGAACATGGCAAAAAGTCGGTGGCTCCGAGGCAAAGTGAGTTGGTAGAACCAATAAGGAAATATTAGGGCTCTGGGTAAAATCGGTACAACAAAATAGGTTCATATCGGTGGTATCGAAGAAGCTCTTGACAATATATCTTCTTTATTGGTGAAACCAATTTTCCCAGTTCGGAGGGAACGAGTTGCAAGCAGAAACTTGGCAAAGGCATTCTTGGACATTTTATTGACGTGAATGATTTTCAGAAAATTTGAATACATTCTAGAAGATTTGCAATGAATTTTCAAGAAGATTTGCGATGAATTTTCAACTAGATTTGTAATGAATTTTCAAGAATATTTGCATTGAATTTTCAACTAGATGAAGATTGAATGGTTCTAAGAAAACATGCAACTAGAAGATGAACCAAACAAGAAACTTCATCCTGATGATGGTCAGCGACTAAGTCACCTATATTAGAGTATATTGACTTAGGATCCAAGTAAGAATACTTGATCACAGGTCATACTCATTGTTAAGATCAAAATGGGGTTACCGGTTTTCATTTAAGCATTTTGATGTTTTCATATCACTTTGACTTGCTTTATCTCATGACTTGGAGTAAAGCTTCTTCAAGGATATGAGCACATACCTATGAGTGATGTAGATGACATGGTGTGTAGGTGGACTTGTTGTGGATGCCCAAATTGATGAAGATTATATTGAGTTGGGAGCAATCCTTCTTCTCTTTGTAGATAGGTCCTCCTACAAGGGTTAGTCATCCGACGAAGAACAAGATATATCCAAATGACAAGAGTGAGGTTTTCATCATGTATGTCAAGGATATAATTTGTGTTGTCTTCTTCCTTCACCACAAATAGGGTGTGTTGATATTTGTCCAAAATGAGATTGCTTTTGATAGTAGTTGTCGACAATCCTATGGAATGTAGTTCATACAAGTACCTACAAAAGGTCAGATACAATACAAGGGAGCATATATTTTCATGGTTTAAGATAGTATCATCTGAATAGTAACAAGGAATTGTCAAGTAAGCTCATGCCCTTGCATGCATCCGAGTGATTCTAGCTAAAGTTTGAAGCATTGATGATGTTCAACTCAGTCCTCAAGTGACAAAATACTTTCTCATCAAGAGGCTTAGTAAAGATATCAACCAATTGCTTGTTGGTGCGAACTTGTTTGAGATTGATGTCCACTTTAGCAACATGGCCACGATTGAAATGATGAAGAACTTGAATATTTTTAGTTTGAGAATGTTGCACGGGATTATAAGCAATATTAATAGCACTCTTATTGTCACTCAACAATGGAACATGTCTCTCATGCATTCGATAATCCTTAAGAGTTTGAGTCATCCACAGTAATTGTGCACAACATGATCTCGTGATTATGTTGTATTCCGCTTAGGCGGTAGATAAAGATACCGAGTTTTTTTTATTGGATGACCAAGGCATAAGAGATCTCCGAAGAAATTGACAAGTACCCGAGGTAGATTTTCTATAAACTTTGTCTCTGGCATAGTGCGAGTCAGAATAGCCAACGAGGTTAAAAGAAGATCCCTTGGGAACCAAATGCAAAAGTTTGGTGTATATCAAGTATCTCAAATTTATTTTCATGACCTTAAGATGACACTCTTTAGGAGCGGCTTGATATCGAGCGCACATGCACACACTAAGCATGATATAGGTACAGGAGGCACATAGATATAGCAATGAACTGATCATTGATCGATAAACCTTTTGATCAACCAATTTGTCCTCCTTGGTGAGGTCAACATGTCCACTAGTAGGCATAGGATTTTTCATACCTTTACACTCTTGCATCTTGAACTTCTTGATCAAGTCCTTGGTATACTTGGTTTGAGAGATAATTGTTCCTTCTCTCGTTTGCTTGATTTGCAAACCAAGAAAAAATTTCAGCTCACACATCATTGACATCTCACATTTCTCGCACATCAACCTTCAAAATTTCTCACTAAAATGTGGGTTAGTAGATCCAAATATAATACCATCCACATAAATTTGGCACACAAATAATTCACCGTTAACTCTTTTTGTGAACAAGGTTGCTTAAACTTTACCAGTCTCAAAACCCTTGTCAATAAGGAACTTCGTTAAGCATTTGTACCAACCTCGTGGGGCTTGTTTAAGACCATATAGAGCTTTACGAAGTTTATAAACATGATTAGGTTTCTTAGGGTTCATAGAGCCAGGAGGTTGTTTCACATAAATGTCCTCCTCAATTTCACCATTTATAAAAGTGCTTTTGATATCCATTGGGTAAAGTGTAATATCATGGTGATTGTCCTAAGCAAGAAGTATACGAATGACTTCAACTCTAGTGACATGGCTTGAGACTGCGTCGGTATTTCCCCAAAGAGGAAGGATGATGCAGCACAGTGACTGTAAGTATTTCCCTCAGTTATGAAACCAAGATATCAATCTGTAGAGGAAGATCACGCACCCACGTAGACAACACCTGCACACAAATAACAAATACTTGCAACCCGACGTGAAAGAGAGGTTGTCAAGCTCTCTACAGTAATAAGCTAGATTAGGTAATGATAGTTTTGGCAAATATATCTCACAAGAACACAAACTAAAATAAATAAATAAAAAGTGCAACAAGGTATTTTTGGATTTTTTGGACAAATAGATCTGAAAACAAAAGATGCAAATAGTAGATCGGAAAGCAATATGTTGGAAAAGTAGACCCGGGGCCGTAGGTTTCACTAGTGGCTTCTCTCAAGAGTATAGCGCACGGTGGGTGAACAAATTATTGTTGGTCAATTGATAAAAGATCAAATAATCATGACGATATCTAAGCAATGATCATTATATAGGCATCACGTCCAAGATAGGTAGACCGGAATGATTATGCATCTACTTCTATTACTCCACACATCGACCGATATCTAGCATGCATCCAGTGTATTAAGTTCATGGGAAAACAGAGTAATGCAATAAGAACAGTGACATGATGTAGATATGATCTATTCATGTAAGAATATACCACATCTTGTTATCTTTAATGGCAATGATACATGCGTGCCTTGCTACCCCTTTTGTCGCTGGGAAAGAACACCGCAAGATCGAACCCATCACAAAGAACCTCTTCCCATGGCAAGAAAAATCGATCTAGTTGGCCTAACTAAACCAAAGACTCGAAGAAGAAATACTAGGCTATAAGTAATGATGCAAATAAGAGATCAAAGAAGACTGAAATCATATTCATGGATAGAAACTGATCATGAACTCAAAATTCACCGGATCCCAACAAACACATCGCAAAAGTCATTACATCAAATAGATCTCCAAGAGACCATTGTATTGAGAATCATAGAGAGAGAGGAAGCCATCTAGCTACTGACTACGGACCCGTAGGTCTATGGTGGACGACTCACGCATCATCGAAGAGGCACCTATGATAAATATGAACCCCTCCATGATGGTGTTAGATTGGATTTCGAGGTTCCGGAACTTGCGGCGACTGGAATTCTGTTTCGTGGACTCTTCTAGGATTTTTTGATTTTTTGGGAATTTATAGGCTCGATAGTCGGTTGGGGGGAGTCCCGTGGTGCCCATCCTCTACCAGGTCGCGCTAGGGGCCTCTGGCTTGCCCTGGTGGAGGGTGGCCACCCTGGGACCCCTCTGCTAGTGATCTTTGGCCCATCTTGGCTCTTCTGGTCGATAAAATTTCTCCAAAAATCCCCACGGCATTTAGGATCTATTTGGCACTGATTTTCTACGAAGAAAAACAAGCAAAAACAGCAATTGGCACTTTAGCACTATGTGAATAGGTTAGTCCCAAAAAAAGATATAAAGTTGCTATAATATGATTGTAAAACATCCAAGATTGAAAATATAACAACATGGAACAAGCAAAAAATAATAGATACGTTGGAGATGTATCATCTAACAACGGGGGCATAAGTCTCATCGTAGTCCATGCCTTCGAGTTGAGTGTAACCTTGAGCTACAAGACGTTCCTTGTTGAGCAACACTTGACCATGTTCATCTTCCTTGTTTTTAAACACCCATTTTGTTCCAATGATGTTTTGCTTGTCCTTGGGATTCTCGAGTATTGTCCACACTTCATTTCTCTCAAAGTTGTGTAATTCTTTGTGCATGGCATTCACCCAATCCGGGTGTTCAAGTGCTTCTTCCACCTTCATAGGCTCAATGCTAGAGATATATGAGTAATGCTCACAAAAATTAGCTAAACGAGTTTCAGAGCGAGTGATTCTTCCAGTTTGGATGTCGCCATATATTTGCCCTAAGGGATGACTCTTGTTCACTCTTGCTTGAACTCGTTGTGGCTTTTGCTTGTTGGATGGTGGAGCTTCCTCATAATCATCATCTCCTTCTTTGTTGTTGTTGAAGGTGTCATCTCCTTGAGGTGGTGGTGAGGAAGTTGAGGTGGATCATCATGATGTACTTCTTCTTCCTCTTCGTCTTGTCGTGTACCACTTGTGGATGCTTGCATGTCATTTTGTGGTTCGCCTTGGCGCAAGGTAGGAGCTTCCACTTGTGTTGATGAAGTTCTTTCCTTCACCTCCATGGGACAAATCTTGCCAATGGGCAAATCTTGAATGGCTTACATCGACGAAGGACTAGCCTCACTCGGGGTAGATCTTCATGAAGTAGGCTATCTGCTTGCCCGTACAAACTTATTGGCTCAACTCCACACACGTAGATGGTGCCTCCCAAGAGACAACTAACCAATCTAGGAGAAACCACTCTCCAAAAGGTAATAGATGTGGTAAGCAGGATGAACTCCTTACTCTTGTGCATCAAAAGATAGTCTCCTCAACACACAATCACTCTCTCTTTGATTGGGTGGAAAGCAACATGGGGAGGCTAGAAATCAAGATTCATATGGTTGTAGTGGAATATCTTGATCTGTGCACATGAGTAGGTGGTTCTCTTTCAAAAAATGGATGCGGCAAGTGTTCGTCTGTTCTGAGTGCATCCTCTAAGAGTGAGAGCTATGTTGAGGGGTATATATAGGTGTCTCCAAAAATCCAACTATTAGAACCTTATTTCCCAACTTGATGAAACCGAAGCAAAACTCAGTTATAGCGACTAGAGCAAAGTGTGGCAACTTTTGCCGTTTTGGTGAGACTGGTATATAAATCTCGGTGGGTCCAATTTGACTGACCTAGGTAGTTACCAAAACCCAGTGTCAGTGATTCCTAAAACTAGGAAATTACAATTCTTAGAAAAAGGATATTTGAAAGTTGGTCACTGAGTTTGGTTTCACCGAAATCAAACTTGGTGTCACCGAGACATTAGCATTTGGCTTAGGATCTATCTAGGGTGAAACTCGGTAGGGATGATTTGGAAATATTGGTAGCACTGGATTGGAGTGTTAGGGTTTAGACAAAGTATTTTGTGGGAGAATTCATGAGTATTTTTGGTGGGTACCTCTAAGCACTTGAGCATCGAGATCATCATGGATACCTCATGCCCTTTTAATAGTATTTTCTTTCCTATGTACTCAAATGTGATTTCTCACAAAATGCAAAATGTAGAGTCTTGAATCTTGATGCCTTACCAATCCTATTCCTTCTTATTTCCTTGGGGCTTATCCTCACATTCTGGCCAATTCTCTTTGTGGAATTCATCTTAAATTAACTAGGTAAAACTATTAGTCTAAGAAACAATGTATTTTTCATGAATTATCAAAACCTCCAAGGGAGCATATTTGCATTCAATCTCCCCCTTTTTCGATTAACAAAATATGTGACCACATACAATCAATCGAAGCTTCAAATTTAGATATGTAAAAAATATATGAAAGCTTTGAGAAACACATGACTATGGTAGGCTCCCCTAAATACGTGCAATCCATTTTTAGAGCAGAGTGGCTTTGGAATGCATGAACACACACAAGGTGGAAGGGACATGATAACTCATGTGTACCTTGACTATAAACAACAAACATATGTGAATGAGGTGCCTCCTTGTTCAAAACCGACTCTTGCAAACAATATGTGCAATAACAAGAGATCATCCCGACCAAGGATATGATGCATATACTTAACTTGAAGTTCTTGAGCATTTTAACAGTAGGAACACACTTGAGAAAACAGTGATATAAAACAAATGTAGGTATTCTTCTCACAAATGCAAAAGAATTCAAATGTACCAAGATATGGAAGACATATAGGAAATGGTTTTTCTGAAAATTGATTTGTCTCCAAGAATATTTAGGACTTTCTCCCCTAGGTATAGATTCATAAGTCTTCCTCCCCCCGAATCTTAGCATGTAGGTATTGGGAGTAGGTAGGGTGAGACAGGTCTAACACAAATAGACAATAAAATCTAAATCACATTTTCTCTATCCTTTGATGATAGTCTCGATTTGGTCTTCTCTCTCCCCTTGGATGTTCTTGAATATTTCTACCCCTTGTTAGATATTTCTCGCCCTTTGGCATTAATTTCAAAAAAGGGTCAGAGGGCAAGGGATCCTTTAGAGTAAGGTTCACTGAGATCATTAACTAAAGATGTCAAGAAAAGGCCAATGAACATGGCAAAAAGTCGGTGGCCCGAAGGCAAAGTGAGTTGTAGAACCAATAAGGAAATATTAGGGCTCTGGCAAAAATCGGTACAACCAAAGAGGTTCATAACGGCGGTACGAAGAATCTCTTGACAATATATCTGCTTTATCGGTGAAACCAATTTTCCCAGTTCAGAGGGACCGAGTTGCAAACAGAAACTTGGCAAAGGCATTCTTGGCCATTTTGTTGATGAGAATGATTTTCAGAAAATTTAAATAAATTCTAGAAATTTGCAATGAATTATCAATTAGATTTGCAATGAATTTTCAACTAGATGAGCATTGAATGGTTCTAAGAAAACATGCAACTAGAAG
Source organism: Hordeum marinum (assembly GCA_022496015.1). Classification (NCBI taxonomy): domain Eukaryota; kingdom Viridiplantae; phylum Streptophyta; class Magnoliopsida; order Poales; family Poaceae; genus Hordeum; species Hordeum marinum. The sequence goes on along the minus strand of CM039672.1, from coordinate 208,027,471 downwards.
ATGAACCAAACAAGAAACTTCATCTAGATGATGGTCGACGACTAGGTCACCTATATTAGAGTATATTGACTAGGAGCCAAGTAAAAATACTTGATCAGAGATCATTCTCATCGTTATGCTCAAAATGGGGTTCCCATTTTTCATTTAAGCATTTTGATGTTTTCATATCAATTTGAATTGCTTTATCTCATGACTTGGAGTAAAGCTTCTTCAAGGATATGAGCACATACCTTTGAGTGATGTAGATTACATGGTATGTTGGTCGAGTTGTTGTGGATGCTCAAAGTGGATGAAGATCATGTTGAGTTGGGAGCAATCCTTCTTATCTTTGTAGATAGTTCCTCCTACAATGGTTAGTCATGCAAGGAAGAACAAGATTTATCCAAATGACAAGAGTGAGGTTTTCGTCATATGTATGTCAACGGTATATTTTTTGTCTTATACAAAGAGGGTTTGTTGATACTTGGTCAAAACAAGATTGCTTTTGATAGTAGTTGTTGGAAATCTTATAGAATGTAGTTCATCCAAGTACCTACAAAAGGTTAGATACAATACAAGGGAGCATAGATTTCCAAGGTTTAAGATAGTATCATCTGAATAGTAACAAGGAGTTGTGAAGTAAGCTCATGCCCTTACATGCATACGAGTGAGTCTAGCTAAAGTTCGAAGCATTGATGATGTTCAACTCACTCCTCAAGTGACAAAATACTTTCTCATCAAGAGGCTTCGTAAATATATCAGCCAATAGCTTGTTGTTGCGAACATGTTTGAGATTAATGTCCCCTTTAGCAACATGATCACTGGTGAAATGATGAGAAACATGAATATGTTTAGTTTGATAATGTTTCATGGGATCATGAGCAATCTTAATACCACTCTCATTGTCACACAACAATGGAACACGCCTCACATGTATTCTGTAATCCTTAAAGTTTGGGTCATCCATAGTAATTGGGCACAACATGTTTCGGAGGCTATGTATTATGCTTCGGCAGTACATAGAGATACCGAGTTTTGTTTCTTGGATGACCAAGACACAAGAGATCTCCGAAGAAATTGACAAGTACCCAAACTAGATTTTTTATCAACCTTGTCTCCGGCATAGTCCGAGTCGGAATAGCCAACGAGGTTGAAAGAAGATACCTTGGGATACCAAATGGCAAAGTTTGGTGTATGTATAAAGTATCTCACAATTCTTTTAACGGCCTTAAGATGACACTCTTTAGGACCGGCTTAATGTCGAGCGCACATACACACACCAAGCATGATATTGTGAAGGGACGCACATAGATATAGCAATGAACGGATCATTCATCGATAAAAGTTTTGATCGTCCGGTTTTTCCTCCTTGGTGAGGTCAACATGTACACTAGTAGGCATAGTAGTTTTCATACTTTTACACTGTTGCATGTTGAAATTCTTGATCAAGTCCTTTGTATACTTGGTTTCAGAGATAAATTTTCCTTCTCTCGTTTGCTTGATTTGCAAACCAAGCAATTGTTTCAGCTCAGACATCATAGAAATCTCATACTTCTCGGACATCAACCTTCCAAATTTCTCACTAAAATGTGGTTAGTAGATCCAAATATAATATCATCCACATAAATTTGGCACACAAATAATAATTCACCATTAACTCTTTTGTGAACAGGGTTGGTTTAATTTTACCAATCTCAAAACCCTTGTGAATAAGAAACTTCGTTAAGCATTTGTACCAATCTCGCGAGGCTTGTTTAAGACCATAGAGAGCTTTACAAAATTTATAAATATGATTAGGTTTCTTAGGGTTCACAAAGCCAAGAGGTTGTTTAACCTAAATTTCCTCCTCAATTTCACCATTTAGAAAAGAGCTTTAATATCCATTTGGTAAATAGTAATATCATGGTGATTGTCATAAGAAAGAAGTATAAGAATGGCTTCAAGTCTAGCAACGACGACATAAGTCTCATCGTATTCCATACCTTCGACTTGAGTGTAAGATTGACCTACAAGACGTGCCTTGTTGCGTACCACTTGACCATCTTCATCTTCCTTGATTCGATACACCCATTTTGTGCCAATGATGTTTTGCTCATGCTTGGGCTTCTCCACTATTGTCCACACTCCGTTCCTCTCAAATTTGTGTAATTCTTCATGCATGGCATTCACCTAGTCCGGGTCTTCAAGTGCTTCTTCCACCTTCATAAGCTCAATACTAGACGCAAATGATTAATGCTCACAAAAGTTAGTGGAACGAGTTTTAGAGCGAGTGATTCTCCCAGTTTGTATCTCGCCAAATATTTACTCTAAGGGACGATTCTTGTTCACTCTTACTCGAACTCGTGGTAGCTTTTTCTTGTTGGATGGTGGATCTTCCTCCTCCTCATCATCATCTCCTTCTTCTTCCTTGTTGTTGAAGGTTTCATCTCCTTGAGGTGGTGGTGAAGGAGGTTGAGGTGGATCATCACGATGTACTTCCTCTTCCTCTTCATCTTGTCGTGTACCACTTGTGGATGCTTCCATGTCGTTTTGTGGTTCGCCTTGGCGCCAGGTAGGAGCTTCCACTGGTGTTGATGAAGTGCTTTCCTTCACCTCCATGGGACGAATCTTGCCAATGGGCAAATCTTGAATGGCTTCCAAGGTTCTTTATCTTCTACATCATTTGGCAATTGTTCAACTTGTGAACCATTAGATTCATCAAATTTCACATCTACCATCTCTTCAAATTTTTGAGTGAAGTTTTTATAGTCACAATAAGTGTGAGAGTTTGATCCGTAACCGAGTAGGAAACCTTCATGAGATTTAGGAGCAAATTTGGAATGACGATGCTTATCAAGAATTTAGTGCTTTGAGCCGAATACCCGAAAGTATCCAACTTGGGGTTTGTTACCGGTGAGTAGCTCGTATGACGTTTTACCTAGAAGCTTGTGTAGGTAGAGTTGGTTTGTAGCATGAAAAGCTATTTCCATGGCTTCCAGCCAAAAGTGTCTTGGGTTCTTGTATTCGCCGAGCATCATTCTAGCCATCTCTATGAGAGTTCAGTTCTTCCTCTCAACTCCATTTTATTGAGGTGTGTATGTAGCCGAGAACTCATGTGAAATCCCTTCTTTGTTAAGAAAGGTGTCCACATTAGTGTTCTTGTACTCTGATCCGTTGTCGCTCTGAATTTTCTTGATCTTCACTTCAAATTGATTTTGGGCCTTGCGAGCGAAGTCCTTGAAGATATTTTGGACCCATGACTTGCAATCAAGGAATTGTACCCATGTAAATCTAGAAAAATCATCAACAATAACTGAACCAAAGAAATTTCCACTGAGGCTCTTGTATGGATTGGGACCAAATAGATTCATATGAAAAAACTCGAGTTGTCTCCTAGTAGTCATGATTTTATTTATGGGATGACTTCCACCCACTTGTTTTCCTGCTCGACATGCACTACAAAGTCTATCTTTGTCAAAGATAAGATCTTTAACACCAAGTATATGATCACCTTTGATGAACTTGTCTAGATTACACATACCAACATGTCCTAGTCTTCTATGCCAAAGACAACCTTTAGAATATTAATTGCAATAAAACAAGTACGAGCTATGGATCTTTCGATGAAATCAAAAATGTATAGATCACCTCTATGGAAACCGGTAAATACCATGCTATGATTGTCTTGACCAAACACTTGGCAATCAACTTTAGTAAATAGCACATTGAAACCGAAGTCGGCTAGTCTAGATATGAAAATTAGATTGTAGCCAAGGTATTCAACAAGCATGACATTTTGAATTGAAGTGTCATCTGATATGGCTTGTAGTTTTCTCCGAAAGTTACCTCCATGGTCCATGGTTTGGTGTGATCTCTTGAAACATGTCTCTATCTCCAGTCATGTGATCATTGCATCCACTATCGAGAATCCACTCTTTCCCTCCAAACATGTAGTATTTAAAGTTCAACATGAGACTTAGATTCTTCATAGTCTTGTCATATTTGATGTCAAACAACTCATCTTAATCATAGTAGCCATGTTCCACATTGTCATCATCAAGTGGAATATCCTCGTCATAAGAATCAAGAGATTCGTTAGAATTTGATCATGACAATATTTAAGATTATGAATACGAATGGATTCAACAATGATATTTTTGATAGTTCTGAAATCTCCTTTAGCACGCATGAGGTCTCTAATCTCAAAGAGATAAACATCAAATTTAGGATCACTAGGTTCCATCTTGTGAAATGCAATAGTTATGGAGAATGACATCAAGGTTTTTCAACGAGTAGTTTGAATATCTTTTCTCTACATCATTCCACAAAGTATAAGCGCACTCAAAGTTTCTCATTTGATTGAACACAATTCTTGGTAATCCTCTAATGATAAGATTATCAGTTTTAAAATTATGAAGCATGTCAATTTCTTCCCCGCGTGAAGGATGTAAGGGATCAATGGGAGGCACATAAGGGCTCTTAACATACTTGCTCAAATGGAATTCATTGAATAGATTAAGCATCTCATCTTTCCATCGACTATAGTACTCCCCATCGAGAAAAGGCACTCTACAACTAAGACTGCCCAAACTAAGAACATCCATCTTCCTCCAATGGTGATAAAACCAAAGCTATGTAGACCTAGCTCTATTACTAGTTGTGGGATCGAGAAGGGACATCTAGAGGGGGGGGGGTGAATAGACTACTTGGAAAAATAAGAACCTAAAATTTTCCCAATTTTAATGGTTGGCAGATTTTAGCAATTCTAGCAAGTCTAGCACATCTTACACATGCAAATCAACGAGTATAGCAGCTGAAAGTAAAGACACACACATAAGTAAGAGTGGAGAAGATGCGATCAAACGCAATTGGAGACACAAAGATTTTTCCCGTGGTTCCGATAGGTGGTGCTATCATACGTCCATGTTGATGGAGACTTCAACCCACGAATGGTACCGGTCGCGAGAGTCCATGGAGGTATCCACCCATAAGGTTCCACAAAGTAGCAACCTCGTCTATTCCATCACAACTTACGTCCACGAAGGACTAGCCTCACTCGGGGTAGATCTTCACGAAATACGTGATCTCCTTGCCCATAAAAACTTCTTAGTTCAACTTCACACATGTAGACGGAGGCTCCCAAGCGACACCTAAACAATTTAGGACACACCACTCTCCAAAAGGTAATATATGTGGCAAGCATGACGAACTCCTTGCTCTTGCGCTTAAAAAGTTAGTCTCCTCCACACACAATCAATCTCTTTAAGATTTGTATTGGTAGAAGAGGTTGATTGGGTGGAAAGCAACTTGGGGAGGCTAGAAATCAAGATTCATATGGATGGAGTGGAAGATCTGATATCAACACATGAGTAGGTGGTTCTCTCTTAGAAAATGGATGGGGAAAGTGTTGGTCTATTTTGAGTGCTTCCTTTGTGAATGAGATGTAAGTGGAGGGGTATATATAGGCATCTCCAAAAATCCAACCATTACCACATTATTGCCCAACTCTATGAAACCGGAGCAAAAACTCGGTTGCACCGACTAGTGCAATATGTGGCAACTTTTGGCATTTCGGTGAGACTGATATATAAATCTCCGTGGGTCCGATTTGGCTAACAGAAGCAGTTACTAAACTCGGCTTCACCGATTTCTAAACCTCAGAAATTCTGATTCTTAGAAATAGGATACCCATAAGTTGGTCACTGATTTCTATTTCACCGAAATCAAACTTGGTGTCACCGAGACATTAGTGGCTGGCTTAGGATCTATGTAGGGTGAAACTCGGCAGGGCCGATTTGGAAATATTGGTGGCACCGAATTTGAGTGTTAGGATTCAGACAAATTATTTTGTGGGAGAATTCATGAGTGTTTTTGGTGGCTAACTCTAAGCACTTGAGCAACCAGATCATCATGGATACCTCATCCCCTTTTAATAGTATTGGCTTTCGTATGGACTCAAATGTGATTTCTCACAAAATGCAAAATATGCCCTGCCAATCCCGTTCCTTCTTCTTTCCTTGGGGGTTATGATACGGGGCACACCCGTGTGCATTGATCTTTTCACGCTTGGAGGGGGAAAAGGGGAAATCAAGAGAGAAATCAAACACCCATGGACAAAATCCGATCACACATCCACTAAGAACAAGCAAACACATGTGGTAATTCGATCCACAAGCAACAGACGGATACAAGTAACCAGTAGTTCTTCCTCACTCCGGGTAGGAGGCCTTGAATCCAAGGGGGATCTTCCCTCTATAGGGCTTGGCATCACTTGGATTTACTCCCAAAGGAGGGCAAACTCCCTAGGAGAAGCAAGTAATCGAACTAAGACCAAGTGCAAACATTAGCTAACCCTAGAAAGTGTGGGAGGGGTTATTTGTATAGTGCTAGTAGAAAGGGGGCGAGAGAGGGGGTACAAGGGCCCCCAGCCCGTGTCTGCCCACGCAGGGGCCGGATGTCCGGGCCTGGGGAGCCGGATGTCCAGGGCTTCAGGGGACGCCGGATGTCCAAGCCGAGGGGCCAGATGTCCGTGCATAAGTGTCCGGCTCCGCTCAGTTTGGTTGCCACAGGCCAGATGTCCGGGCTTCGGCCGGATGTTCGGCGCCTGTATCCTAGTCCTTGCGCTGGTGGGTTCTCTAGGGGCCGGATGTCTGGTGCCCTTTCCGAATGTCTGGGGCCTGGAGGGGAAACCTGCCTTCCTTTGGTGCTCTCATCCGTACTTCTCCATGCCCATCTCTGTGGGGGCTTGTACTTCACTCCAAGCATCCGCTAGGCCATCTCCAATGTACCTGATCATGCATAGGGTCTCCGCTTGAGGTAGCATCCAAGTTCCAAGGACATCAAAAGGAGAATCGTATAGGAGGTATGTCACCTCGTTTGCAATGGCATGTGCATGGCCTCTCATCATTGGTCCTTTCATAGCTTGAGGCGTTGGTGATGGGTCCATGGTGGTGATCATGGGATGCTCCGTATCATCTCCCCCCTTGCGAGGGATCCAACCTCGGATCAAGATCTTCATCACTATGGAAAGGGTAGAGGTCCGCGACGTTGAAGCTGTCGTCACGTCGTACTTGTCATGGGGAATGTCGATCTTGTAGGCATTGTTGTTGTAGCATGCCAACAGTTTAAAGGGTCCATCAGCTCGAGGTAGTAACTTTGACTTGTGCCTGGTGGGGAAACGGTCCTTGCAAAGGTGTAGCCACACAAGATCGCCGACCTTGAACACCATCGGTTGCTTGTTGGTGTTGCACTTGGCGGTGACATGCTCCACTTGACGTTCAATTGTGCGCCTTGTATCATCATGCATCTTCTTGATGTAGCTTGCCTTTGTGCTTGCGTCCATGTTGACGCGCTCTTGTAGCGGTAGTGGGAGAATGTCCAGTGGGACAAAGTTTGAATCCATAGACCACCTCGAAGGAAGACTTGTTGGTGGTGACATGTCATGCACGGTAGTAGGCGTACTCGGCGATGGGGAGGCAATCTTCCCGTTCCTTGTTGTTCTTCTTGATCAACACGTGGAGGAGAGTCCCAATCGTTCGGTTCATCACCTCTTTTTGGCCATTGGTTTGAGGATGGTAGGCCGAAGAGAAAAGTAACTTGATACCGAGCTTGGCGCAAAGGGTCTTCCAAAAGTAGCTCAAGAATTCGACGTCATGATCCGAGACAATGGTCTTGGGTACTCCATGTAGGCGTAAGATGTCCCTACAAAAGAGATTGGCAATATGTGAAGCATCGACTATCTTGTGGCAAGGAATGAAATGAGCCATTTTGGAAAAACGATCCACAACTACAAAAATGGTATCATGGCCATTCTTTGTTTGTGGCAAGCCAAGCACAAAATCCATGCTAATATCTTCCCAAGGTTGAAACGGTATAGGAAGAGGCATGTAAAGACCATGTGATTGAGCTTTTGACTTAGCTTTGCGGCATGTAGAGCATCGGTTGGTGAAGCGTGCAACATTGCGAAGCATCTTTGGCCAATAGAACTTGTCAGAGAGGGTGGCATATGTCTTGTCACATCCAAAGTGACCCATTAGTCCTCCGCTGTGAGACTCTTGCAAAAGCAATAAATGAAGAGAAGACTTAGGAATGCAAAGTTTTTTAGCAGGCATAAGATATCCATCTTTCATGTAGTAGTTATCTCAACAAGTTTTCACTTTGCAATTGGCATAAGGAATAGCAAAAGAATCATCATGCTCATACATGTATTTTATGTGCTCAGAACCAACAACATTCAATTCAAGTTGAGTAACGAGCATGCATTTGCGGGAAAGAGCATCCGACACAACATTTTCTTTTTGATAACATAAGGAAAATACTAAATAAATTGTCACACCCTATGATTGTATCACTTTGCCATGCTTGGTTTTAAAAAATTTGGAACCAATTAAAACTTTTTAAGTGCATGCTTGTTTGAACTGTTGCTTGTCTGATTGTTTGGTTGATTATGTTTGACACTCTTAGGTTCTACACCTCTCCATATTCATCTTACTTGATCCAAACATCTTGCCCAATGATCATGCCATGTGTGTAGAACCTAAAGCTCTTTTAATCAAAATTTATTTTGACCAAAAAGGATGTATTCAAATTAGGTTTTCAAAACCCCCTGAGTTGAGATTTGCACTGCAAGTCCTCAAATTGGGTGGATCCTTTTTCCTCAAAGGTTTATTTGGAACCTACTGTACTTATGACTTTCCAAAACCACCAAATATTAATTTTAAAGATTATTTTACTATTTTATTTAAAGGCTTTTTCTTAAGGCTAGAAAAGGTCTTTTATAGGGAAAAATTATTTAAATGCTTTACAAATATTTGAGAAAATTTAGGGAAACTCAGTGGACATATATTTTCCATATATGTGAGTTTCAACACATGGTCATGTTCAACATAATGGGCAAAACCCCTCAAAACCCTTTCTTCCCAAATCAAGCTTTTGAAATATTTCTATAAGAAATATTCTCAATAAATTACAGGAAAATTCCAGCAAGTCACACATGTTATATTTGATGATCTTGCGGAGTTCCATCTCAATCACCATTCCTGTTCAGATTGAAATTTGAACAACTTTACATTGTGAAGTTTCTTCCCTTGACCCCAAACTTTGTGGACATGTTGTAGTCCCCAAATAATGCTGCTATACTAAGTGGTGCATCAAGGAGATTATCTTAGCATGACTAGATCTATAGAAATCTGATTCTGTTGAATTCTAGGGTTTTCCAAGTTTGTCCTGTCAACTTTCTTCAAATCTCCTAAAACTTGGTGATGCTCCCTATTTTTACCTACATTTCTATACTGTTAAATCTTATGTCAAGAAAACTCCATTTTCTTGCCTAAAACTCCATCAAATACCTACTGGATGATTGGTAAAAGCCAAGTTTGACCCCCTCCCTCTATTCTCCTTGAGACTAAATTTTTACATAGCTTACTAGCATTGCACTTCACCTCCGGTAACTTTCTCTAGCCAAGAGTCAATGTTTAAATGGGGGTAAATACCCATATTTCCCTTCAACATAGAAGGAATTTATCTCTCTCCACCCCTCTCTCACCCTAGTGGGTCACGGGAGCATCCAATGCATTTACCCTATTATCTAAACCCCTATGATACCCCTAGACGCTAGTGGCCACGAGCAAACACCGTTGGCATGCCATGACATGCCAAACGGGCGCTCCAGAGTGCACTACAGTGCCCGAACGCAAAGTAGCTGTCGCCCAATCCCTTCTCCCGACCACCTAGGGCCTCCCCCTCGTGTCCCCGAGACACCCTCAACGTCTGGGACACGCTACCCTGTCAGACCCCTCCTCCTTGTCTCTCTGACAGCCTCCCCCGCGTGTGCCCGACGTCGCCCAGCTCAGCCAACTGGTGGATTCACAAGCGCGTGCTCTCTCCTCTCTTCTCTCTCTCCCTCTGGTCGTGGACAAGTCCCAGGAGGACCGCACGCACACCAGCTCCTTCCCCCGTGGCCTCTGGCCTCGTCCCCGAGCTCGCATGTGCACCCGAGTTCAGTGGACTCGCCCCCCTCTATTTAAGCCGCTCCCACATCTCTATCTCCCCTCCTATGGCTTCACTCACCCCTCAGTCGCCCCCTGCTCCACGCACTACTCACTAGAGCTGCCCGAGCTCGAGATCGAGCTCGAGCTCCGCCGCATCGGGTTACTAGAGTTCGCGCGACAGGAAGCCCCTCCGCCTTCATTCTCTCTCGATCTGGACCCCCTGGAGCTCTCTGATGCGATTCCCCTTCCTCCTCATTCATTTTGCAGCACGAGACGGCCCCTAGAATCACCTCCTGAATCCCCTCTGCCATGGACTCCTCGCCACCGGTGATTCCGGCCATGCCCACCGCTCCTTCGACCTCCAGGAGAACGGCGGCTGGACGCCGAGTCCATTCCTGTGCTCGCCTCTCCTCGCCGTCGCTAGTAGCCTCGCCAGTGAGCCCCTCCCCCTTTACCGCGAGGAGGAACAAGGACCTGATAGGGGGACCACACATGTCGGACTCCTCCTCGCCTCTCTCTCCCTCTCCCAGTCGCTGGCCTTTGGGCCCCGCACGTCAGGTTCAAACCTGGCAAGCGCGGGGGAGCTAGCGCGCTTGGCCTGGCTGGCCACTGGGTAGTCCTAGCCGCTGGTCGCCTCTGGCCTAGTTGGTTGTGTTCCCTTTTTCTTTTTATTTTCTATGGGATTTTGCAAAAATTCTACAGATCCAAATATAATTCTTATTCCAATGACTTTGTCCACCTAAAATCTTGTAGTATTCTGTAGAATTTATAGTGCCACTTGTAAAAATATTTGAAAACCGTTTATGTACTGTTTTATTTTGAAACCCCTTTTAGGCATTTTTAACCTCTGTTATAAATAGTTTTAAAGACATTTTCCTACCAAAACCCTAGAAAAATATTCTTAGAATAGTTTGTAGTATTTATCAGAGTAGAGTAGCATTTTAGAAGTGAGTTTTGTGCTCTGTTTTTGTTGTGATGCTTATTATTATCGTTATTTATCGCGATGATAGATTGTGCTATTGACAAGGGAGTTGGACCCGAAGACTTTGATGCCCCGAAGACTTTGTTGAGCCAGGCAAGCAGCCCTTTGACCATGTTAAGAAATTGTTCATGCATGTCATATAACACTTGTTGTTTCGATGAATTGATCATGTTGATGTGGTATTCCCCTTTGGTGGGATGCCTCCAATACCTTGTCATTGATACTTGCATCGTGCATGACCTACCATCCTTATGAGGGTTGTGCGTGTGGGAGTAGACAGGATGCTAGTAGATGCTACGCAAGTGGGATCGAGAATATCCATGGTGATGGAAACAAACAAATGATTTCAAATACTTCTTGAAAACCCCGTCGGGTGCCACTAATGCCTGAGGGAGATGATGATGAGTTGGATAACCACTTGAGAAAGAACTGGTGTACCGGAGCAAGTGAGAGTGTGTCTTTGCAAAAAATGGATTAGATTTAAGATTTGTTGACCGTCCCAACCTTACATGTACAACCAAGATACCCCTTATGGGACGGGGCTTTGTTGGTTACCTTGATGGGTACTATCAAAGGGCCCGCATTACTAGTGGCGGGAGTGACGTGGTCACTCTCGATATGGGGTCGTACCGGGAAGGACGATCATGCAATGTCTTCACAGGCATGGGGCACACCATTGCGTGCCCTCATGGATGATACGTGTGATGTATATCATGAGGGATGACACCAATGAGTGGACTCTTTGTTTAATATCGCTAGGGGAAAGGCATTGTTCGGGTGCTTACCTCAGGTATGTAATATACCACCAGTCGTGGATGACACGGAAGTTCCCCGAGTCTTGTGGGTAAAGTGTGCAACCTCTGCAGAGTGTAAAACTATTCGAATAGCCGTGTCCATGCTCAAGGATAGTTGGGTGGCGCTGCTTAAACTACGTCCAGTTGTTTTCGCAAAACTTGGTGTGTGTGGATGACACAGAGGTGATACTTGAGCTAAGTCCGATGACTTGGCTTGATGCTGAACATAAGATGTTCCACCCCTACTTATGATGATGACCGTGACTCATTCATATCAACACCTGTCTACAATTGATGTATGCTTACATAAGTTTCTTGATCATGTCATTGCACTCAAAATTAGCTTTCTTCAAAACTTACCTACTTAGTGCTATATCATGCATTGTTATAACTTGTTCCACAACTTGGGTTGCTTGCGGGTACATTCAAACTACTCATTGTCTTGCCGCTGGTTATTTAATTGGCCGGGCATGGAAGAGCACGAATACGGTCAAGAGTTCGTTGGTGACGAACATGCGAACTAGGACGCTTCCCAGTCAGATTGCCTATAGGTTTAAGGCAGATGGCATGGGTTCACGCTTTTGATCAAGATTTCCGCTGTTTGTTATGTTTAAATGTTTGGCCCTTGTGTCCCTATGTATGTAAGACTTGGCCTAGCTGGCCCTTTATTTGTGTAAGACGGTATGTAAGGATGTAAGACTCTTGTTATTCTGCTTTTGTGTGTTCAGTGAGCATTGATCTCTGGGATCATTGTACACGTGCATTAGGTGATCATGACTTATGATTCGGGGTCCCCACAGAGCTGGTATCAGAGCCATCCTGACTATAGAAAGCCCTTAGTTAGCATTGACGTTAGTTAGGATGAAACCATCTTCAAAACTACACCAAGCACCTATACTTAGGAATTCTGCACTTATTACCTCTTCTATTCTTCACACAACACTCTACTGACTCTCCTCCCTTCAAACCTTTGTAGATGCTCGTCGTACCCGAAGCCTTCCTGACATGCGGCTTTCCCTTACTCCTTGAGGATAGCCTCGAGAAGTGCCAGTATCACCGAGCACCCGTTTTCATCTATCACGAGCACTGGGTCAATGCCGTCACGAAGGTGTACCACGTTGATGTGGTCATGAAGACAAACGACTCCCCGATCAATTGGTTCTCTAAAGGACCACAGATGGAGACCCTGTCACTCGCAGTCGAGACAGCTGCACGGAAGGCACTCATCCACCTTTGAGGAATCATCCCAGAAATGGCTGACGAGCCAGCTACTCGCTACCTTCCTTTCAGGAAGGATGATCTTGGTGAGAGTTGGACGTTGATTCCATCCAAGGAGGATGGCACACCACTCAGGTTCTAGACCTACTTCAGCCCCCCCCACCAACAGTTTGGATCACTACTTGATTAAGGAGTCCGTGAAGCTCCATGAGGAACTTCACCACACCCAAGAGCTAATCCATCAAGCCAAGACAAAGCCAGACAGGATCCAGAAGGATGGAGCCCTCGAGGGACGACCAACTATCTCTTACCAAGGAGGAGTATCCCTAGCTAGAGATGCACCCACACGTCATCGTCGCGTGAGTGCGAAGGAGTACCGTGCGCTCTTCATCGACCCACCGACGAAGCGTCGTCGGGATGGACCTCCTCATTCTCCGACTCCCTCGACCGAAGACGATTACCGTCCGGAGGGCGATCAGGCAGAAGACCCAGAGGAGCGTGACTATGAGACCGAGCACTCCACCACCTGAGTCCGAGAACCCCTAGGGTAGGATCAGTCATGTACCCCTCATGTGAAGCCGAGTCCGTGTAATGGTTCATACGAAACCATGTGTGCTTGTTCTTTGTTTTTTTTTTGTGTTCCGATGCAAGTCGCACTTTTGCATTAGGCAACATGTAAGCGACTCCATCGTCTATCTTATCTGAATATATGTGTTGGTCTTTCGACCTTTGTTTTACTACACTTCCACTCGACCAACCCCCTTAGGCGCGCTTTTCCATTATTCTTTTTCCTCTTGTCTATCCCAGTTGTTTGACTTGGCTGCTCCAAATAGGATGGTAACCGCTACCCGCAATAGCACCTTTGGCAACCCTGAAGGCGACAACTCAAGCTAGCAACAGGGAGCTGGTGGTGCTGCTCAGGCTAGAGGACACCAGGAGCAGCCCCAAGGCGACATTCCCCCGCCACCACCTCCACCAAAGAACATGACCATAGCTCAGTTTCTCCAAGTTCTTTGGGAGGAATGACAAGTCAACACTGCTAGCATTCAGCAGATGGATCAAGTCCTTGGGAACAACCAGCAGCAAGGCAGGAACGACAATGGCCGATCCACTCTGTCTGAGTTCATGAGGAATTCGCCCCCCAACCTTCACCGAGACTGCTGAGCCCTTGGATGCTGACGACTGGATCCGCACCGTCGAGGACCTCCTTGCACTGGTCAACTGCAATGAGGACCATGAGAAGGTGCTTTATGCCTCTCACTGGCTCGGAGGTACCACCAGAGCTTGGTGGGATGGATTCAAGGTCATGCAAGGTGGTCATGTGATTACCTGGGCTAACTTCAAGGAAGGATTTCGCACTGCCCACATTCCTTCTGGGATCATGGCTATCAAGAAGAGAGAATTCCGAGCACTGAAGCAAGGAAGTGGCTCTGTCAAGGAATATATGCAGAAGTTCAACCTGCTGTCCAGGTATACACCTCAAGATGTCAACACGGAGGCTGCTAAGATGGAATGCTTCATGGAAGGACTCCAGCAAACCTTGCAGTACGAACTCATTGTCTGCAACTGTAGGACCTTCTTAGACCTGGTGAACAAGGCCCTCATGTTGGAATACAAGCGTCGTGCCATACACGACACTCCCAAGCGGAAGATGATTAACAAGGGTAGTTCCAGCAGCCAGAAGCCTCGCCCCTGGAAGCCAACCTCAGCCAAGCTAGCCTATCACCCGCAGCAGGCTAGACCTCCTACACCTCGTCCGAGCTACCAGCCTTAGCAGTATGCCAATCCCAGGCTGGCTTGCAACAACGCCAATAACTACAACGAAGGTAGGAACAACAACAACAACTATGGACATGTCACTTGCTTTGGGTGTGGTCAGCCCGGACACATCTCTAAGATGTGCCCTAGCAAGAAGCCAGATGCACCGTGCCCTAATGCGCCAAACCAAGGTCAAGTCCATGGAGCGCCACCAAGGAACCCAGCTCCCCGCAACCAGCCCAACAATGGCAAGGGTCGTGTGAATCACGTCACCGTAGGGGAAGCCTGGGAAGACCCAGACGTCATACTGGGTACGTTCCTCGTCAACTCAACCCCAGCAACTGTACTGCTTGATTGTGGAGCTTCGCATTCTTTTGTCACCCAAAAGTTTGCACTAGAGAGTGGTACGAAGCCTACACCCCTAGGTAGTCGTATGTTGATACAAACCCCGGGATCGGTTATGAAGTCCGGGATAGGATGTAAAGGAGTTGAGATCAACATCAATGGGGTAGAATTCCTAGAAGACCTTATCATCCTAAAGTTAGAAGTCTTGGATGTGATCCTAGGCATGGACTAGTTAACCAAGCACCAAGGCTTGTTAGGCTGTACCAAAAGGATTGTTACCATGACCAATAGCCAAGGAGTGGAAGTCAAGTATGTCCCCAGCCCTGCCTCCGCTCAAGCCCCTTAGGCTAACTGTCTGTCGAGAATTGAGTTGGATCAAGTGCCAGTGGTATGTGAATGCCCGGATGTATTTCCTGATGAGCTGCCCGGAATGCCTCCTAACTGTGACAATGAGTTAATTATTGAGCTAATGCCTGGGTTAGGTCCCATCTATAAGAAGCCCTATAGAATGGGATCCGAAGAGTTGGCTGAATTGAAGAAGCAACTGGCAGAGCAACTCAAAAAAGGATTCCGTTGCCCTAGTGCCTCTCCTTGGGGATCACCTATTCTATTTGTGTCAAAGAGGGATGGAACTATCTGACTCTGCGTCGATTACCGTTCTCTCAATGAGGTCACAGTAAAGAACAAGTACCCACTCCCCAAGATTGAAGACCTGTTTGATCAGCTGAATGGAGCTAAGGTGTTTTCCAAGATCGACCTCAGGTCCGGGTACTACCAGCTGAAGATCAGACCCCAAGACATTCCAAAGACATCATTTGTAACCCAGTAAGGCCTGTATGAATACACGGTCATGTCATTTGGGTTAACCAATGCCCCTGCCTACTTCATGTACCTCATGAACAAGGTCTTCATGGAGTATTTGGACAAGTTTGTTGTCGTCTTCATTGATGACATACTCGTCTTCTCCAAGTCTGAAGAAGAACATGTGCAACACTTGAGATTGGTCCTAGACAAGCTTCAAGAGCACCGGCTTTATGCTAAGTTCAGCAAGTGTGAATTCTGGTTGCATGAAGTTGGATTCTTGGGTCATGTGTTAACTGTAGAAGGATTGTCAGTGGATCCTGCCAAGATTGAAGCCGTGACTAAATGACAATCCCCAACCAATGTGAAGGAAGTGAGAAGCTTCCTTGGACTCACGAGGTATTACCACAAGTTTGTCGAAGGATTCTCGAGCATTGCCCGACCCATGACTCAGGTCTTGAAGAAGGATAAGAAGTTTGAATGGAAAGCTAAGTTCGAGGAAAGCTTCCAAGATCTCAAGAAGAGATTGACCACAACCCCAGTTTTGGCCACCCCCGATATTCACAAAAGAGTTTGTGATATATTGTGATGCATCGATAGCCAGGCTTGGAGGTGTTTGATGCAAGAAGGCAAAGTCATAGAATATCTATCCAGAGAGCTACGTCCTCATGCAGAGAACTACACTACCCATGATCTTGAGTTGGCAGCTGTGGTTCATGCCTTAAATACATGGCGACATTACCCTCTAGGGAAGCGATGTGATATATACATATACCACAAGAGTTTGAAGTATAGTTTCACTCAAAGGGAATTAAACATGAGGCAACGGAGATGGTTGGAGTTGATCAAGGACTATGACCTCAGTGTTCAATACCACCCCGGAAAGGCTAACGTGGTAGCAGACGCCTTAAGCAAAAGGCTTGTTCCTTGAATGCTATGATTAAGGAAAGGCTACCTGCCCCTTGTATGAAGAGCTTGAAAGCTTCGGCTTGGAACTAGTTGCACCTGGATTCCTTGCCAACCCCGAAGCAAAGCCTATCTTGATGGATGACATTAAGGAAGCTCAAAAGGGACATGAGAGGATTGAAGGCATCAAGAGGAAGATCAAGGCATGCAAGGCCCTAGGATTCTTGATGGATGAACAAGGAGTTGTATGATTCGGGAAACACATCTGCGTACCGAACAAAGAAGAGCTCAAGAACTTGATCTTGCAAGAAGATCATAACACTCAGTATTCCATCCACCCTGTAGGAACCAAGATGTACCAAGACCTCAAGGCAAGATTCTGGTGTCATGGCATGAAACGGGATATATGCACCTTTGTTGCTAAGTGTGACATATGCCAGAGAGTTAAAGCAGAGCATCAGTGACCCGCTGGACTATTGCAACCTCTTAGAGTAACTGAATGGAAGTGGGACAAAGTCGGGATGGACTTCATCATTGGATTACCAAGGTCTAGCAAGGGACATGATTCCATTTGGGTCATTGTCGATCACCTAACCGAGGTAGCTCATTTCATTCCTGTCAAGGCCACTATGACAGAAGCCAGCTGACAAACCTCTACATCAACCGCATCATGACTCTTCACGGAGTTCCAAGGGAGATTGTGTCGGATCGAGGAACCTAGTTTACCTCAAGGTTTTGGAAGAAGTTTCAAGAAGCAATGAGAACCAAGCTCTCCTTCAGCACTGGTTTTCACCGCCAGACAGGTGGGCAGATGGAGCGAGTAAATCAGATACTCGAGGATATGCTCCGTGCTTGTGTTCTCGCATATGGAGCCAAGTGGAGGACTGCCTGCCATTTGCTGTGTTCTCCTACAACAACAACTATTAGTCGAGTCTTCAGATGGCACCCTTTGAAGTGTTGTATGGACGCAAATATCGTATTCCCCTCAACTGGTCGGAGACCGGAGAAGGACTAGTCTTTGGGTCAGACATCCTCCGCAAAGCAGAAGAACAAGTTCAACTCACCCGAGAGCGCCTTGAGACAGCCAAGACAAGATAGAAGAGCTACTCCGACTCTCGCCGTTGAGAAGTGAACCTCAACATCTGAGATTATGTTTACCTCCGAGTCACGCCTCTCAAAAGGACCAAGCATTTCCATGTCAAAGGAAAGCTTGCACCAAGATACATCAGCCCCTTCAAGATCACCGCAAGACGAGGAGAAGTTGCCTATCAGCTAGAACTACCTTCCGAGCTTTCAGATGTGCATGACGTCTTTCATGTATCACAACTCCGAAAGTGTCTCCAAGTTCCCAACCGCCCCGACCTCTACAAGGACATCGATCATCAAGCCATCGACCTTCAACCAGACCTCACTTATCATGAGAGGCTAGTTCGCATTTTGTATGAAGTAGAGCTTTTCACCTGGAGCTGCACCATCAAGTATTTCAAGGTCCAATGGAGCAACCACACTGAAGCAGAAGCAACGTGGGAGAGTGAAAATTATCTTAGATCTGAGTTCCCTTATCTTTTTAGCCCTTAGCCTAAGAATCTCGGGGACGAGATTCTTGTAAGGGGGGTAGGTCTGTCACACCCTATGATTGTATCACTTTGCCATGCTTCATTTTACAAAATTTGGAACCAATTAAAACTTTTTGAGTGCATTCTTGTTTGAACTGTTGCTTGTCTAATTGTTTGGTTGATTATGTTTGGCACTCTTAGGTTCTACTCCTCTCCATATTCATCTTACTTGATCCAAACATATTTCCCAATGATCATGCCATATGTGTAGTACCTAAATCTATTTTTATCAAAATTTATTTTGACCAAAAAGGATTTATTCAAATTAGTTCAAAACCCCTAAGTTGAGGTTTGCACTGCAAGTCCTCAAATTGGGTGGATCCTTTTCCCCCAAAGGCTTTATTTGGAACCTACGGTACTTATGACTTTCCAAAACCACCAAATATTAATTTTAATGATTATTTTACTATTTTATTTAAAGGCTTTTTCTTAAGTCCAGAAATGGTCTTTTATAGGGAAAAATTATTTAAATGCTTTAAAAATATTTGAGAAAATTTAGGGAAACTCAATGGACATATATTTTCCATATATATGAGTTTCAACACATGGTCATGTTCAACATAATGGGCAAAACCCCTCAAAACCCTTTTTGCCCAAATCAAGCTTTTGAAATATATATATAAGAAATATTCTCAATAAATTCTAGGAAAATTCCATCAAGTCACACATGTTATATTTGATGAGCTTGCGAAGTTCCATCTCAATCACCATTGTTTTGCTTCACCAAAATATTTCAAAACCATTCCTGTCCAGATTGAAATTTGAACAACTTTACATTGTGAAGTTTCTTCCCTTGACCCCAAACTTTGTGGACATGTTACAATCCCCCAAATAATGCTTCTACACTAAGTGGTGCATCAAGGATATTATCTTAGCATGACTAGATCTACATAAATCTGATTCTGTTAAATTCTAGGGTTTTCCAAGTTTGCACTATCAACTTTCTTCAAATCTCCTAATACTTGGTGATCCTCCCTATTTTTACCTACATTTCTATACTGTTAAATCTTATGTCAGGCAAACTCCACTTTCTTGCCTAAAACTCCATCAAACACCTTCTGGCTAGTTGGTAAAAGCCAAGTTTGGCCCCTTCCTCTATTCTCCTTGAGTCTAAATTTTTACCACAACTTACTAGCATTGCAGTTCACCTCCGGTAACTTTCTCTGGCCAAGAATCTATGTTTAAATGGGGTAAAGACCCATTTTTCCCTTCAACACAGAAGGAATCTCTCTCTCCACCCCTCTCTCACCCTAGTGGGTCACTAGAGCATCCAATGCATTTACCCTATTATCTAAACCCCAATGATACCCCTAGACACTAGTGGCCGCGAGCCAAACGCCGTTGGCATGCCAAACGGGCGCTCCAGAGCGCGCTACAGTGCCAGACCGCACTGTAGCCACCGCCCAATCCCTGCTCCCGACCACCTAGGGCCTCCCCCTTGTGTCCCCCAAGAAGCCCTCGGCGTCCGGGACACGCTACCCTGTTGGCCCCCTCCTCCTTCTCTCTCCGACAACTTCCCCCGCGCGTGCCTGACGCCACCCAACTCGGCCAACCGGTAGCTTCACATGCGCACGCTCTCTCCTCTCTTCTCTCTCTCTAGTCATGGACAAGTCCCAGGAGGACCGCAGGCACACTAGTTGCTTCCCCCGTTGCCTCTGTCCTCGGCCCCAAGCTCGTCGGCGCACCCGAGTTCGATGGACTTGCCCCCCTCTATTTAAGCCACTCCCGCACCTCCCTCTCCCCTGCTTTGGCTTCCCTCGCCCCTCAATCGCCCCTGGTCCACCCACTCCTCCCAGAGCCGCCCGAGCTTGAGATCGAGCTCGAGCACTGCCGCATTGGGTCACCAGAGTTCGCACGGTAGGAAGCCCCTCCGCCAACATTCTCTCTCGATCTTCCCCCCTGGAGATCTCTAATGTGATTCCCCTTCCTCCTCATTTGTTTTGCAGCGTGAGACGGCCCCGACAATCACCTCCCGAAACCCCTCCACTGCGTCCTCCCCGCCGCCGGTGACTCCAGCCACCCCCGCCGCTCCTTCAACCTCCAGGAAAACGATGGCTAGACAACAAATCCATTCCCGTACTCGCCTCTCGTCGCCGACATCAGTAGCCTCGCCGGTGAGCCCCTCTCCCTTCTGCCCCGAGGAGGAACAAGGACCCCACAGGGGGACCCCACCTATCGTCCTCCTCCTCACCTCTTTGTCCCTCTCCCAGTCGCTGGCTTCTGGGCCCCGCACGTCAGGTTCAAACCTTGCGCGCGCGCGCGGGGAGGGGGGGGGGCACCAGCGCGCGTGGCCTGGCTGGCCACTGGGCTGGCCCAATTGCTGGTCGCCTCTGGCCCAGTTGGTTCCGTGCCCTTTTTCTTTTTCTTTTCTGTGGGGTTTTGCAAAAATTCCACAGATCCAAATATAATTCCTATTCCAATGATTTTCCACCAAAAATCTTGCAATATTCTATAGAATTTATAGTGCCACTTGTAAAAATATTTGAAAACCTTTAATGTACTGTTTAATTTTGAAACCCTTTTAGGCATTTTTGACCTCTATTATAAAGAATTTTTAAAACCTATTTCCTACCAAAACCCTAGACAAATATTCTTAGAATAGTTTGTAGTATTTATCAGAGTAGGATAGCATTTTAGAAGTGAGTTTTGTGCTTTGTTTTTGTTGTGATGCTTATTATTATCATTATTTATCGCGACGATAGATTGTGCTATTGACAAGGGAGTTGTACCCGAAGACTTTGAAGACCCCGAAGACTTTGTTGAGACAGGCAAGCAGCCGTTTGAGCATGTTAAGAAACTGTTCATGCATGTCATATAACACTTGTTGTTTCGATGAATTGATCATGTTGATGTGGTATTCCCCTTCAGTGGGATGCCTACGATACCTTGTCATTGATACTTGCATCGTGCATGACCCTACCATCCTTATTAGGGTTGTGTGGGTGGGAGTAGATAGGATGCTAGTAGATGCTACACAATTGGGATCGGGAATATGCATGGTGATGGAAACAAATAAATGATTTCATAGACTTGTTGAAAACCCCATCGGCTGCCACTAATGCATTAGGGAGATGATGATGAGTTGGGTAACCACTAGAGAAAGAACTGGTGTACCAGAGCAAGTGAGAGTGTGTGTTTTCGAAAACAGATTAGATTTAAGATTTGTCGACCGTCCCAACCTTACATGTACAACCACAATACCCCTTATAAGACGGGGCTTTGTTGATTACCCTTGTGGGTACTAGCAAAGGGCCTGCATTACTAGTGGCAGGAGTGACATGGTCACTCTCGATACGGGGTCGTACGAGGAAGGACGATCATGCGCTATCTTCACAGGCACCGGGCACACCGTGGCGTGCCCTCATGGATAATACGTGTGATGTATATCATGAGGGATGGCACCAATGAGTGGACTCTTTGTTTAGTATCGCTAGGGGAAAGGCATTGTTAGGGTTCTTACCTCGGGTATGTAATATACCGCGAGTCGTGGATGACACGGAAGTTCCCCGAGTCTTGTGGGTAAAGTGTGCAACCTTTGTACAGGTAAAACTATTCGAATAGCCGTGTCCATGGTCATGGACAGTTGGGTGGTGCTTCTTAAACTATGTCCAGTTGTTTTCGCAAAACTTGGTGTGTGTGGATGACACAGAGGTGATACTTGAGCTAAGTCCGATGACTTCGCCTGATGCTGAACATAAGATGTTCCACCCCTGCTTATGATGATGACTGTGACTTGTTCATATAGACACATGTCTATAGTTGATGTATGCTTACTTAAGTTTCTTGATCATTTCATTGCACTCAAAATTATCTTTTTACAAAACTTACCTACTTAGTGCTATATCATGCATTGTTATAACTTGTTCCACAACTTGGGTTGCTTGAGAGTACATTCAAAGTACTCATTGGCTTGCCACTGGTTATTTAATTGGCCAGGCATGGAAGAGTAAGAATACGGTGAAGAGTTCGTTGGTGACGAACATGCGAACTAGGACACTTCCCAGAATGCCTGTCGGTTTAAGGCAGATGGCATGGGTTCACGCTTTCGACCAAGATTTCCGCTGTTTGTTATGTTTAAGTGTTTGGCCCTTGTGGCCCTATCTATTTAAGGCTTGGCCTATCTAGCCCTTTATTTGTGTAAGACGGTATGTAAGGATATAAGACTCTTGTTATTCAGCTTTTGTGTGTTCAGTGAGCATTGATCTCTAGGATCACTATACACGTGCATTAGGTGATCACGACTTATGAGTCGGGGTCCCAGCATAAATTCACTCCATTTAGCGTGTCATTTGTTCAACTTAGTTTGGCCCTTTAGGTACTTGAGCGTTTCATGATCGGTATGAATGGCAAATTCATGCGGTCGCAAATAATCTTCCCAAGCTTGTAAGACTCTCACCAATGCATACAATTCTTTGTCATAGATAGGATAATTGAGTTGAGCGCCGGAAAGTTTCTCACTAAAATACACAATAGGGCACTTTTCATGCATAAGCACACCTCCTATGCCATTACCACTAGCGTCACAATGCACTTCAAAAGTTTTGTCAAAGTTAGGCAAAGTGAGCAAAGGTGCATGAGTGAGAAAATTCTTAAGTTCTTGGAAAGCGGTGTCTTGGGATGGTCCCCAAACAAACGGTGCATTTTCTTGCTCAAAGTGTGTAGATTAGTGGCAATGGTGCTAATGTCTTTCACAAACTGACGGCAGAAACCGGCTAGTCCTAAGAAACTACGCACTTGTTGCAAATTGGTGGGTGTGGGCCAATTTTTAATTGCCTCAATCTTAGTTTCATGAACATGGACACCCTTAGAGGAAACCTCAAATCCTAAGAAAACAACTTTTTCCACCCCAAAAATGCATTTGTCCATGTTTGCATAAAGTTTTTCTTTCCCAAGAGTTTGCAAAATGTTCCTAACATGTGTTGCATGTTGTTCTAGAGAACTGCTAAAAACAAGGATGTCATCAAAGTAGACCACAACACAATATGAAATGTAGGGGCGCAAAACATGATGCATCATGTGCATGAACGTACCCGGTGCTTCGGATAAGCCCATTGGCATCACTAACCATTCATAAAGACCAAATTTAGTTTTGAAAGTCGTTTTCCACTCATCACCCTCTTGTATGCGAATTTGGTAGTAACCACTTTTCAAGTCAATTTTGGAAAATATAGTGGCACCACTAAGTTCATATCGCATGTCATCTAAGCGTGCAATAGGGTGGCAGTAGCGAATGGTGATATCATTTATGGGTTGGCAGTCGGAACACATGTGCATACTATGATCGTGTTTATGCACTAGGATCACAGGAACCACACAAGGACTCAAACTCTCACGAACATGCCCTTTTTTGAGGAGTTTTTGGACTTGCCTTTGTATCTCCTTTGTTTCGTCGGGGTTGACGTGGTAGGGAGCCTTGTTTGGGAGCGGTGCGCCAGGAATGAGGTCGATGCGGTGTTCGATCCCTTTCTTTGGTGGTAGTCCCGGAGGTAGCTCATCGGGGAAAACATCTTGAAATTCATCCCGCAAATATCTTTTGGTTTCAAACAATACTAGGTCACTCATGTCCCTTGTCGCGGAGTTGCTCAATTTTGGCTTGTGGCACTCACTCGCTTTTAGGTGGATCACTCTCTCACTTTTATCTCCATGATGGGACGAAGCTTGCTTGTCGGCGATCACTTGACTGGGAGACATAGGGCGAAGCATATATTTGGTGTCCTTCATCTTGAAGCTATATTGATTTGTCCGCCCATTGTGTATGATGCCACGGTCGAATTGCCAAGGTCTCCCAAGGAGCAGGTGGCAAACGGACATGGGCACCACATCACACTCCATGGTCTCCTCGTAAGCTCCGATCTTGAAGGAAACTTACACGGTGTGGTCGACTTGTATTGTGCCGGAGTCACTTATCCATTGGACCTTGTAGGCGCGAGGATGCTTTTTCTTGACCAAGTGCAACTTGGAGCAAAGTTTCTCACTTGCCAAATTGTGGCAACTCCCTCCGTCGATGATGACCTTGATGGATCTTCCTTGGATACCGGCCTTGGTGTGGAAGATGTGGCAACATTGGCCCTCGTCTTGTTGTTGTAGAGTCAAGACCTTTGAAACAATGAGAGTGGGGTTTGGATCATTGTCACAAAAGATTTGAGAGTCTTCATCTTCATTGACTTGTCGGTGCATATCCACTTGTTACAAAGCTTCCATCTCATCTTCACTCATGGAGTAATAGTAACCGTCATCTTGAAGGATCATGGTCCGTCTTGTAGGACACTCGTACATCTTGTGTCCTCGGCCTTGGCACGTGAAACACTTGATGGAGCTTGTTTTCGCGTCATCCGGTATTGGTGTAGAGGATGATGCTCTTGTTTTGCTTGTAGGAGCGTTGCGGGATGATGAAAATGACTTGTCCTTGTAGGTTGACTTGTCATCTTTTGTCGTGGAGGTTCTTGTTGAGGAAGGTGTCGTAGTCGGAGAAGCTTGAGTAGTTACACCGTATGTCTTGTAGGAGGTCTTGTAGTACTTGTAGTGCTCTTGAACTTGACATTCCGCCTTGGTGGTTTGATGCACTATCTCGAGCAAGTTGGAGTATGGTTGGAAATCCGCAATTTTCTTGATTTGGTAGTTTAGACCATTCAAGAAACGCGCCATAGTTTGCTCATCGTCCCTTTTCACATTGGCTCTTATCATGGCCATCTCCAGCTCTTGATAGTACTCTTCCACTGTAACATCCCAAACTTTGGAATGTTATAATAATATTTAGAATGATTGTTTGTTTTCTTGAGTGATTGAAAGTGAGTCAAATTTGAAACTTTTTGAAACTTTTTGAAAGTTTAATGAGAGGGAATGAAATGACTTCGCCAAAACTTTCACTCTGCATTTTGATCACCAGGAATTCAAATTCTTTTCATCACAAAACCCAGAGTGAAGATGACATGACTTCTTCCATTTAAAGAAATGAAAAGGGATTTGAAAATGGTTTGAATTCCCATTTGAAAATATTTCAAATTCAGAAACTTTATGCAACTCAATGATTTTAATGAGAGAGGATAATATGACTTCTTCAAATTATATGAAATATGAGTTGGAAGTTAAACCAAAGATTTGAAAAAGGGAATTTGAAAACTATTTGAGAATTTCTGATATGGAGTTTCAATTTCATTTGAATTCCCTATTTGAAATTTCATGCATCCAAACCCCTTGTCAAAAATTTGAGAGGAGTAAATATGACACTCCAAACCAGGGGTATTATGTGAAGTTTTTGAAATCATAAAACCCAAGGGGTTATATGAAAAATAATTTGCAAAAATAAATAAATCCATTTAGGCAATTTTCTGAAAATATCATTTTAAATTATTTAATTGGCCAGGGAAAAATGTCCATTAAATGGCATTTATTCTCCTGATAATTTTGGTATAAAACTTTTTATTTTTAGGCATGTAATTATTGTCATTTAATTGTTTTTGATTCGCTGATAAAATAAAAAGGGAAAGTATTTAAACGTTTTAAATTGCCGCCGGCCCACTTACCTAAACCCCCTCCCCACTTTCCTTACTTACCGGCCAACCGACGCGCCTCTCCCTCCCCCCCTCTCTCTGGCAAGTGGGGCCCGCCGACCGACCCTGAGATCTCGCCGGTCACCTTCCTCCTTCCTCGCGCCATCGCCCTCGCCGGATCTCCTCGCCGTGATCTCCTCCCCCTGCCTTTTCTCGAGCACCCGAGCCCGCCTATAAATAGCCGCCGCTCCCCTCGACTCGTTCCACCCATTTCCCCCTCTGCCTGAGCTCTCCCCTCGCCGGAATAGCTCACCGGAGCTCTCTGTCGCCGCCGCACTTTTACCCTCGTGTTGCACCACCCCACCTTCCCCGAAACCCCCAGAGCCCGCCAACCTCTCTCTCTCACTCTCCCGCACCTCCCCAACCATTCGCCCGTCCTCCACACCCACCGGAGCTCTCTCCCCCGTCAACACCCGGAAGCCGCCGCCGCCACGAAGCTCCTTGCCGTCGACATCATCACCCCCGAGCCCCTCCGACGCTGCTATCCTCACCGTCGTGCTCTCCTGCATCGATTGGAGCCCTCGCCGTCGCCGGAGGATAACCAGAACGCAGTCCCCGTTGACGTCGCCGTTTCGGACCTCGCCGGAAGTTCGCCGGAGACCCACCACCGCGGTGAGCCTCCCTTTTCTCCTCCACCGTCAGATCATAATTCAACGGGCGAGATTAGAACCGTTTTATTTAACGAACCGGTACGCGTTATATTTCGGCCGTCCGCTAGTTAGTCCCCGCACGCACACACCCGTAGCCAATAGCAGAGCGCCACGTGTACCCCTATCCGTTCGAAGCAATTTTTTTCTTTTTTTCTTTTAATTTCTGTTTCCAGAATAGTTTCAGATTTATTTTGCTTATATCTTTTATGTTTTTAACTATTTTAAATTGATCCTTTTTGCATTAGGTCACAATTTTTATCTAGTTTCTTTAGATACCAAATTTGACCATGTTTGAATATTTAAATTTGAATTTTTACAGATTTGATTTAAATTTTGTTTTCTGAATATCTTGAGTTTTAAAATGTATTTTTGATTGATTCTTTTTTCTACTTGACACTAGTGATATTAGGTATCAGTAGGTAAAGTTTGAGAATTTTTAGAATAAATTTGATTAGGGTTTTAACTAGAAACAGAATCTGTTTAGTTTGTTAATATAGTTTAATTAGTTTTATTTTGTTAGTTTAAATCTGAGTTAGTTATATTTTGTTTTAGTAGGTTCTATTGTCTCAACTTTATGAGTTTACTTGCTGTTAATACAATAAAATAATTTGCTTAGTTTATTACTATGTTGTTATAGGGACATTATAGTTTGTAACTAGGTATAGTTTGATAAAAACAAACTAGTTAGTGATAGTTAATTTTAACAAAGTTTTAAGTAATTAGATTCTGTTTTCAAATAAAATTTGTAGTAATTCCTTTTTGTTAAGAAATGTTTTGTTAATAACAATAATAATTTAGTTTTGCTCTATTATGATAGGAAAACTAGATTATTTTTCATTAGGTAATGTGTTATAAAACAATTTAGTTTTAATAGAAACTCTTTTCCCAAAAGTTTTAGATGATCTAATTCTGTTTTGTAATAAAGATTTTTATTAATTACTTTCTGTTAAATTAGTTGTTTTATAATTTTTTTCCTCTTAGTTTATGGTTGTGCTTGTAGTTAAGTTCATTAGGCAAACACTTATGTTGTTTAGAATGTTGTTTCCATAGTTTTACTTGTTCTTCAAAAGTAATTCTTTTTGCTAGTAAAATATTTACTAAAATACTTTAGTTGTATTTTACTTTGTTATTGTTTTGTTACTATTTGAAAATAATTGTTTGTAGGGAAAAACTACTTTAGTTGCTTTTATGAAAACTTTCTTCATTTTAACTTTTGTCCTAAGTATTTCCTTCATCATCACCTTAGTTGTGTTGATGTAGTTTTGTTACCTTGAGTTTTTGTCTTAAGTATTTCCTTCATCAACCTTGTTGTTTTGTTTCTTGTGTTATCTTGTGATTGTTAGAATTGATTGCTAGTATGATTGCTTATGAATGCAATGTTTGTTATATAGATTTTCATCGGAGAGTGACGTATAGTCTATCAAGTTATTTCTGAGAGCAATCTTTATCTTCATCAACAGTACAGGCAAGTTCACTTTGACCATTTATACCATACCTATGTTTTTATTGCATATAGTGACATCATTCAACAAATCCCTCCTGTAGTGTTATTGAAATTCTTGTAGTTGAGTAGAATGCATGAGGTAGGAACCCACCACTTGTTACTAAAGCCCCGAGAACGTTAGTTACTTTTATGCTATGCTAAAGTAGACGGGGATTGGTATGAGTGTTCGTGAGTGGTGTGAAGAAGGACTCCACGTCAAAACAACGACTTCATGAAGACATCTTCAAGTCCTGCATCTTCAAGACCTCAAGACTTCGAGACCCGAGAAGACAAGTTTTCAATACACACTACTGGGTGAGGGATGGTTGAAACGGTACCCTGGAGAAACCAGTGGATTTTCCTAGGTGTTGCTGGAGATGGCTAGTATTCACGCGGAAAGCCTCACCGAGACTCAAAGAGAAGGATGAATACTTCATGCCCGGAAGCTTACCTGTGTAGCCACAAGTCATTATGGGCTCTAGCTTGGTTGATCTTTGTTGTGACTCTGCTGGGCAGTGCTAGAAGATGTAGTCGACGTTAGGATTGGATGGGCACTGTCGGACAGTCAGGGAAACACTTTGAAAGACCATGTTTCTTTCATCCCGTTCTCAAACACCAGGCAGTGCGAGGACTTACCAGGAGGGAAAGAATCTTGTGGGTAAAGTACACAACACTCTGCAGAGTTAAACCTAATCGATTAGCCGTGTCCCCGGTTACGGACAATTTGAGCCTCTGGACTTGGATCTATCTCTGAACTCTCAACACTGGACTGATAACTAATTGTGGGCAACTTAATGATACTTGTGGGCATTTGGACATCGGTTGGTGGAACCATGTCATGATAGGTACTCCATAGTGAAATTCCTGATATTCCTTTGTTGTAGGAAAATAAAATCAGCTTTTACGCAAAAACTCAGACACAGAGCCACAAAGCCTTTGCATATAGAATAGCCTTTATTCTTCTGTTCTACTATGGTGATCTTGCCAGTACATTCCATGTACTGACCTACACGGCTGCAACGTCTTATGTTCCAGATACTCTTCTACGACGGGTAAGAGTACGATTCAGGGTTACGGTCTGCACTCAACTTGCCGTTGGTGTTATTGGGACTCCACTCCCGTTGACTGTATCCGCTGCTATTTTAAGGTATATATCAGTTTTACGTTAATTACATGTGATTGCACTTTGATATATACATTGATGTACTGTGTGTGCCAGCATACTGATCCAGGGATGGCACAGAAAACACAGAGGCTTGACTCGTTTTGAGTCGGGTCGCTACATCCACTAACTTGGTGCCTTGCTTGAGTATTTGTAGCTTCTTGAAGAGATTATGATTGTAATGTGTTGGGACGAATCGAGCTCTCATGAGGTCTTTCATTTGTTCCGTAGTTGTGATTGGAGGGTCACCTCTTTCTCTTCTTCGCACAATCACTTGTTCTCAACAAATGAGCATGTAATATTGGAACTCGAGGGAGTCCATGGTAATCTTCTTGTTGTCTTCATAGTTGTGTAACCGGAATATTTTGTCGACCTTGAGTGCCCAAGAGAGGTAGTCTTCGGGATCGTTGCTTCCGGAGAACTTAGGCATGGTGAACTTGAGCTTGCCAAAGCGATTTTCCCCATTGTTGTTGTGATTGCGGTATCCTTGTCGTGGAGGAGCATAGTTGTCTTGTTGACGTTGGCCTTGACTTGGAGCATGATCATCCACGTGGTCAACGGGATTTGCTTGCGGTCGCACATCTTGTCGTGGAGGGGCATTGTTGTCATGTTGATCTTGCTCTTGCCTTGGAGTGAGCTCATCAATGTGTTGCTGTTCTTGCCTTAGGTGTTGTTCACGTCGTTCTCGCATCCATTGTTGGCGTTCTTGGTGCTCCTATTGACGTGCGGTTTCTTCTTGGCGTTCTCGACGTAGAGCTTCTTGTTCCTTGTGGGCTAGTCGGTTGCGTTCTTGAAAGGCATGGGTTGATTCGCGAAGCGCTCGTTGTGCTTCTTGTGCTTGCTCTTCACGGCGCCGGTCTTCCTCACGGAAGTGACGTAGGCGTTCTTTCTCGTAGGCGTCTTGCTCTTGTTGGTGATGGTGG
The DNA here is from genome assembly GCA_022496015.1 of Hordeum marinum. Lineage (NCBI taxonomy): Eukaryota > Viridiplantae > Streptophyta > Magnoliopsida > Poales > Poaceae > Hordeum > Hordeum marinum. Next base: position 207,997,336 of record CM039672.1, on the reverse strand, counting down.
TCACGCTCGTGATATCGACCTTGAGGCTCGTCATCGTGGAAAGGATTGCTTGAGTCTTGAGAGAGGCGACGTGCGTCATGTTGTTGTGGTCGAGCTCGAGGAGGAGGACACTTGCGGGAGGAGCCCTCGCAGGAGTGTCGACTTTTGGCGCACCGTCGTTTTGAGGTAGAAGTGGATGATCCACAGTTCACCGTCAAGGTGCGAAGCTCGTCCATTTGGGTTGTCATGAAGTCCCGTGTCCTCTTGTCGGATTCACGTAGGTTGGTGGCGAGGTGCTCGATGCAGTCCGTGATGACATCATGTGCTTGGCGCATTCCCTTTTGTGTGGCAAAGAATTGTAGTTTGGTGGTGTAGTTGTTCACGTCGTCATCATGCTCCTGGAATGCCGGGTTCTACATGATGTTCCTATCCATATCACTCAACAAGATATAAGTGGATAAGTGAGAAGACACTACCAGTTATCGTTCCAAAGGTTGGGACTGGATCAAGTACACTCAATGTGCAAGCATGAAATAGTAGAATTGGTACACAAGATTTCCCGCTCACACCTACACAATTAATGCTTATGGAGTAGCTTGGTTAGGATTGTGGCACAAATATTCAAGTAATTTGAGAATAAGATTAAATCAAGTTGAGATAGAGCCGCAAATCCGTAAATGAGACGAGGTAGACTTCTAGCAAAAAATAAGAAGGAAACACAGATGTATAGGAAAGTGGGATTGTAACACCGAAAAATGAGTGCAAAATGTGGAATCCACGATGACGTCAAGGTGTACAATAGTGGAGAGACGATTGCATGAGTGGGCGTGATACGGTCGTGTGCACACCTATACGAATCAAAACTAGATGTCTTCCTATACCCAACTTTTGTTATTTATGTGGTTGGCACGAAATAGCAAGGTATTTTTGGTTTATAGATCTGAAATTATATTATGGAAAGTAGACCTGGGGGCCATAAGTTTCACTAGAGGCTTCTCTCTTGAAGGAAAATATCATGGTGGGTAAACAATTTGCTGTCAAGCAATTTACAGAAAAGCGAATAATCATGTAGTTATCCAAGGCAATGATCATGCATATAGGCATCACGTTCGTGTCAAGTAGACCAAAACGATTCTGCATCTACTACTATTACTCCACACATCGACCGACTCCTACCTGCATCTAGAGTATTAAGTTCATGAAGAACAGAGTAATGCATTAAGAAAGATGACATGATGTAGAGGGATAAACTGAAGCAATATGATGAAAACCCCATCTTTTTACCCTTGATGGCAACAATACAATACGTGCCTCGCTACCCCTACTATGTCACTGGGTGAGGACACCGCAAGATTGAACCCAAAAGCAAGCACTTCTCCCATTGCAAGAATTACCAATGTAGTTGGCCAAACCAAACCAATAACTCAAAGAGACTTACAAGAATATGAAATCATGCAAATAAGAATTAAGAGGAGATTCAACTAAGATTCATGGATAATCTGAACATAAACACACAATTCATCGGATCTTGACAAACACACCACACAAGAGGATTACATTGGATAGATCCCCATGAAGATCATGAAGAACATGGTATTGAAGATCAAAGAGAGAGAAGAAGACATCTAGCTACTAGCTATGGACCCATAGGTCTATCGTGGACTACTCACGCATCATCGGAGGGGCAATGGAGTTGATGTAGATGCCCTCCATGTTTGAAACCCCCTCCGACAGATTATTGGAAAAGGCTCGAAGATTGGATCTCTAGGGAATAGAGGATTCTGGCGGCTGAAAAGTATTTGCGTGGCTTTTTCTAATGTTGGGGGAATATTTGGGTATTTATAGGCCAAGAAATAGGGTTAGGAGACCTACCGGGAGACGACAAGCCTGCTAGGCGAGGCCGGGGGGCCCGCACCTACCAGGCTTGTGACTCCCTAGCAGGTGCCCTGACGTGTACTCCAAGCCTGGTTGATTTGTTTCCTTCCAAAAAAAATCCTTTCGAAGGTTTTATTCCGTTTGGACTCCGTTTAATATTCCATATCTGCAAAACTCGAAAACAAGGAAAAACATAAACATGCACTGGGCTCTACATTAATAGGTTAGTCCCAAAAATAATATAAAATAGCATATTACTGCATATAGAACATCCAAAACAGATAATATAATAGCATGACATCATCAAAAATTATAGATACGTTGGAGACGTATCAGCATCCCCAAGCTTAATTCCTGCTCGTCCTCGAGTAGGTAAATGATAAAAACAGAATTTTTTATGTGGCGTGCTACCTAACATATTTATCCATGTAGTATTCTCTATTGTGGCATGAATATTCAGATCCGTCAGACTCAAAACAAAAGCTTAATATTGATATAAAAACAATAACGTTTCAAGCATACTAGCAAAGCAATCATATTTCTTCAAAATATAATGGCAAAAGAAAGTTATTCCTACAATATCATATGGTCTGGCTATGATCCATCTTCCCCACACAAAGTATTTATATCGTGCACAACCCCGATGACAAGTCAAGCAATTGTTTTCACACCTTTATTTTCTCAAACTTTTTCAACTCTCGTGCAATACATGAGCGCGAGCCATGTATATAGCATTATAGGTGGAATAGAGTATGGTGGAGGTTGTCAAGGAAAGGGAGAAGATAGTCTCACATCAACTAGGCGTATGAACAGGCTATGAAGATGCCCATTAATAGATATCAATGTGAGTGAGTAGGGATTGCCATGCAACGGATGCACTAGAGATATAAGTGTATGAAAGCTCAAAAGGAAACTAAGTGGGGGTGCATCCAACTTGCTTAGTCATGATGTCCAAGGGACTTTGGGGAAGCCCATCATTGGAAAATACAAGACAAGTTATATAAAGAAATTTTTTCACTAGTATATGAAAGTTACAAAATAGGAGACTATCTATTATGAAGATCATGGTTCTACTTTGAAGCATAAGTGTGGAAAAAGATAGTAGCAATGTCCCCACTCTCTTTTCTCTCATTTTTTGTGGTCATCTAAGGCCTCTTTTGTTTATCATCATGTTTTTTGGGCTTCGCTAACCTCTTTTTTTTCATAAAGTCCGGAATCTCATCCCCACTTGTGAGGGAATCATAGCTTCCATCATCCTTTCCTAACATGGGACATGCTATAATAATTATAATCATCACACTTTTATTTACTTATAACTCAAAATAAATTACAACTCGATACCTATGAATAAATATGACTCTATATGCAATATGGAAGTGATGGTGCAAGTCATAAAAGGAAACGATGGAAGTTGCAGGGCAATATATCTCGGAATGCTATGGAAATGCCATAGTAGATAGGTATGGTGGCTGTTTTGTGGAAAAACATATGGTGGCTGTTTTATGGTGGATGTTTTGGGGAAGGTGTTTGTTGCACCGGCGAAAGTTGCGCGGTACTAGAGAGGCTAGCAAAGGTGGAAGGGTGAGAGTGCGTATAATCCATGAACTCATCATTAGTCATAAAGAACTCACATACTTATTGCAAATGTCTATTATTCATTGAAGCAAAGTATTAAACGCATGCTCCTCGGGGAGAGGTTGGTAGGAGTTAACCATCACCTGCTCCCGACCGTCACACAAAGGTAGACAATCTATAAACAAATCAAGCTCCGACTTCCTTACATAACGGTTCACCATACGTGCATGCTACGGGAATCACAAACCTTTAAACAAGTATTTTTACCAAATCATAATTACTTCCTAACATGACTCTTAATATTACCATCTTTACATCTCAAACTTTATGCAAGGAATCAAACTTCCCATAAACACTCAATGCACTTAATATGGAAGTTTTTATTATATCCCTCTTGGATGCCTATCATATTTGGACTAAATTCATAACCTAGACCAACTACCATTCTGTTTATAGACTCTCAAAATAATATAAGTGAGGTATGAGAGTTCAAGTATTTATATAAAAATGCAAATACCATCGTGCTCTAAAAAAATAATAAGTGAAGCACATAGAGCAAAATTTCCTAACTCAAAAGATATAAGTGAAGCGCATAGAGTATTCTAATAAATTCACGATTCAGCATGTCTCTCTCAAAAAGATGTGTGCAGCAAGGAGGATTGTGGCAAACTAAATATCAAAGACTCATATCATACAAGACACTCCAAGCAAAACACATATCATGTGGTGAATAAAAATATAGCCTCAAGTAAATTTACCGATGGATTGAAGACGGAAGAGGGGATGTCTTCCGGGGTATCCACAAGCTTAGGCTAGTTGGTATCCTTGAATATGACTTGGGGTGCCTTGTTCATCCCCAAGCTTAGGATCTTGCCACCCCTTATTCCATAGTCCATCAAATCTTTACCCAAAACTTGAAAACTTCACAACACAAAACTTAACAGAAAACTCGTGAGATCCGTTAGTATAAGAAAACAAATCACCACTTTAGGTACTGTTGTGAACTCATTATTTATTTATACTGGTGTTATACCTACTATATTCTAACTTCTCCATGGTTCATACCCCATGATAAAACCCATAGATTCATCAAAATAGGCAAACAACTCAAAGAAAACAGAATCTGTCAAAAACAGAACAGTCTATAGCAATCTGAAATCTTCGTATACTAATGTAACTCAAAAAATTCTGAAAAATTGGTAAAACCTGAGAAATTTATATATAAATCGTTTTTAAAAGTTTCAGATCCATTCGACGCTCTGAAAAGTTTAGAAAATTCCTGGACCAAGCACAAAAGTTTCTGTTTTTCAGCAAGATCAAATCAACAACTACCATAGATCACCCCAAAGGTTTTACTTGGCTCAAAAACTAATTAAAAAACCAAAAAACAATTACTAAATAAGTAATAATGTGGTAAACACTCAAAAACATAATTAGAAAGCAAAACACAAAAATAAAATTGGGTTGCCTCCCAACAAGCGCTATTGTTTAACGCCCCTAGCTAGGCATAATGATTTCAATGATGCTCACATAAAAAGTAGTAATTGAAGCACGCAAGAGAACATCATGAATCTCGTTACAAGCACATTTAAGTCTAACCCAATTCCTATGCATAATGGTTTTGTGAGCAAACAATTTATCGGAGCAAGAATCAACTACCATAGGAAGGCAAAACAAGGATAATTTCAAAACTTTGAACACATAGAGAGGAAACTTGCTATTATTGCAATTCCTACAACCATATGTCCCTCCCTCATAATAATTTTTAGTAGCATCATGAAGGAATTTCACAATATAACTATCAAATAAAGCATTAGTTCCATCATCAATTATAGCATACGTGTCATAATCAAAACTTGGGGAACAAAGAATATCATATTCATCAAGCATATCATCCCCAAGCTTGTGGTTTTGTATATCATTAGCATCATGGATATTTAGAGAATTCATACTAACAACATGGCAATCATGATTTTCATTCAAGGAACTATCATGAATCTCCTTACAAATTTCTTCTTTCAACACTTCATCAAAATTTTTAGATTCATGATTTTCAAACAAAACTTCATAGAGATAATCAAGTGCACTCAACGCACTAGCAATTGGTTCATCATAATTTGGTATTTTGAGAAGATTAGCCAGTGGATGAGGATCCAATTCAATAGATTTTTAACAAGCGAAGATGCAAGCAAATAGAAGGCACATGACAACACAAGCAAACATAGCAACGAAAAGGCGAACGGAAGAAGGGCGAATAAAAAAAGGAAAATCTTTTTGGTATTTTATGAAAATTGTTTTAGAAGTGGGGGAGAGGAAAACGAGAGGCAAATGGAAAATAATGTAAATGCAAGAGATGAGTTTCTAATGGGTACTTGGTAGGCTTGATGTGTATCCTCCCCGGAACGGCGACAAAAATCCTTCTTGCTACCTCTTGAGCTTACGTTGGTTTTCCCTTGAATAGGAAAGGGTGATGCAACGAAGTAGACAAGTATTCTCCTCAGTTGTTGAGAACCAAGGTATCAATCCAGTAGGAGGAACAAGCAAGTCACCAATGGATTCACCTACACAAACAATCAAACTCTTGCGCCCAAGCTATAAAGGGGTTGACAATCGCTTCATGGTTACTTGCAAGGATTAGATCTGAAAGAGATAGATGTAAACGAGAACGGAAAGTAAAAGATACATAAATTGCAACAAGGTAATTTTGGTATTTTTGGTTTATAGATCTGAAAGTATATTATGGAAAGTAGACCCGGGGGCCAGATGTTTCACTACAGGCTTCTCTCTTGAAGGAAAATATCATGGTGGGTAAACAAATTACTGTCAAGCAATTGATAGAAAAGCGAATAATCATGTAGTTATCCAAGGCAATGATCATGCATATAGGCATCACGTCCGTGTCAAGTAAACCGAAACGATTCTGCATCTACTACTATTACTCCACACATCGGCTGACTGTTGGAAATATGCCCTAGAGGCAATAAATAAAGTGTTTATTATTATATTTCCTTGTTCATGATAATCATTTATTATCTATGCTATAATTGTATTGATTGGAAACACATTACATGTGTGGGTAAATAGACAACACTTTGTCCCTAGTATGCCTCTAGTGAACTAGCTCATTGATCAAAGATGGTCAAGGTTTCCTAGACATTAACATGTGATGTCATTTGATAACGGGGTCACATCATTAGGAGTATGATGTGATGGACAAGACCCAAACTACAAACGTAGCATATGATCATGTCAGTTTATTGCTACTGTTTTCTGCATGTAAAGTATGTGTTCCTATGACCATGAGATCATGTAACTCACGGACACCGGAAGAGTGCCTTGTGTTTATCAAATGTCGCAACGTAACTAGGTGACTATAAAGGTGCTCTACAGGTATCTCCGAAGGTGTCTGTTGAGTTGGCATGGATCAAGACTGGGATTTGTTACTCCGTGTGACGGAGAGGTATCTTAGGGCCCACTCGGTAATACAACATCACAATAAGCCTTGCAAGCAATGAGACTGAGTGTTAGTCACGGGAATCTTGTATTACGGAACGAGTAAAGAGACTTGCCGGTAACGAGGTTGAACTAGGTATGGAGATACCGACGATCGAATCTCGGGCAAGTAACATACCGAAGAACAAAGGGAACATCATATGGGATTAACTGAATCCTTGACATACAGGTTTGACCAATAAAGATATTCGTAGAATATGTAGGAACTAATATGGGCATCCAGGTCCCTCTACTGGTTATTGACCGTAGAGGTGTCTCGGTCATGTCTACATAGTTCTCGAACCCGCAAGGAGTGCACACTTAAGGTTCAGTGACGTTTCGGTAGTATAGAGTTATGTATGGTGGTGACCAAAGGTTGTTAGGAGTTCCGGATGAGATCTTGGACGACACGAGGAGCTCCGGAATGGTCCGGAGGTGAATATTGATATATAGGAAGTCCTATTTTGGTCACCGGAAAAGTTTCGGGCTCATCGGTAGTGTACCGGGAGTGCAGGTAGTGTACCGGGAGACCATCTGAAGGGGTATTTCGACCCAAGAGGCTACATGGGCTGTGGGAGAGTGAATACCGGCCCTTAGTGGGCTGGTGGAAGTCCCACACAAGGCCCATGCGTCTTGGAAAGAAAAGTCCAAAGAGAAAATGTGAAAAAGGCAAAAAGGCAAAAAAGGAAGAGTCCTAGTCCTACTAGGATTGGAGGAGGAGGAGGACTCTCCTCCCTAGCTTCGGCCGAAGCCTCCTAGAGGCCTTTGCCCTTGCGCCAAGCCTCCTCTCTTCCTCTTATATATACTAGAGGTTTTAGGGTTTTTGCACTTGATTTTTAGTCACGTGCTACCAGTTCCTCCAGTGCATAGTTTCTCATCTAGATTGGATTTCTGCAGTGCTTAGGCAAAGCCCTGCCAGAATAGCTCCATCACCATCGCTCGAGTGCTGTCACGCTGCCGGAGAACTCATCTACCTCTCCGCTCCCTCTTGCTGGATCAAGAAGGCGAAGATCGTCATCAAGCCGTACATGTGCTGAACGCGGAGGTGCCGTCCGTTCGGTGCTTGATCGGGACGGATCGTGATTGGATCGCGGGATGCTCGGTGATTTGGATCACGAAGACGTTTGACTACACCAACCGCGTTTCTTAACGCTTCCCGCTTAAAGATCTACAAGGGTATGTAGATCCACTCTCCCTCTCGTAGATGCTCATCACCATGGATAGATCTTGCGTGTGCGTAGGATTTTTTTTGTTTCCCATGCAACGTTCCCCAACAGTGGCATCATGAGCTAGGTCTATGTGTAGATGAGATCTCTAGTAGAACACAAAGTGTTTGTGGGTGTTGATGCTTAGATTGCTTCCTCCCTTGGTCGTGTTTTGGTTCAGCGGTATTGTAGGATGAAGCGGCCTGGACCAACATTACTCGTACGCTTACAAGAGACCGGTTCCCTCAACTGCAACTTGTTGCATAGATGGCTAGCAGGTGCCAGTTTCTCCTACTTTAGTTGGATCGGATTCGACAAAGGCGGTCCTTGAGAAGGTTGAAAAGCAACTAATGTATCACCGTTGTGGTTTATGCGTAGGTAAGAATTGTTCTCGCTACATACCCATAGCAGCCACGTAAAACATGCAACAACAATTAGAGGACATCTAACTTGTTTTTGCAGGGTATGTTGTGATGTGATATGGCCAATTACATGATGTGATATATGTGATGTATGAGATGATCATGTGTTGTATAGAATATCACGACTTGCATGTCGATGAGTACGACAATCGTCAGGAGCCATAGGGTTGTCTTTAATTATTGTATGACCTGCGTGTCAATCATCAAGCGCTATGTAATGCTTTACTTTATCGCTAAACTGTAGCAATAGTAGTAGAAGCATGGTGGGCGCGACAACCCTGATGGCGAGACGTTGATGGAGATCAAGATGATGGAGATCATGGTGTCGTGCCGGTGACGACGGAGATCATGTCGGTGCTTTCAAGATGGAGATCAAAAGCACAAGTTCATGGCCATATCATGTCACTTATGATTTGCATGTGATGTTAATCCTTTTATGCACCTTGTTTTGCTTAGGACGATGGTAGAATTATAAGGTGATCCCTCACTTAAATTTCAAGAAGAATTGTGTTCTCCCCGAGTGTGCACCATTGCAAAAGTTCGTCGTGCCGAGACACCACGTGATGATCGGGTGTGATAGACTCTACGTTCACATACAACGGGTGCAAGCCAGTGTTGCACATGCAGAACACTCGGGTTAAACTTGAAGAGCCTAGCATGTACATACATGGCCTCGGAACACAAGAGACCGAAAGTTCGAACATGAGTCATATAGTAGATATGATCAACATGATGATGTTCACCATTGAAACCACCTCAACTCACGTGATGATCGGACTTGAGTTGGTGCATTTGGATCATGTGACACTCAGATGATCTGAGGGATGTCAATTTGAGTGGGAGCTTTAGTAATTTGATTAACTAAACTCATTATCTTGAAAAATAGTCTAAGTAAACCTTTGCATATTTATGTTGTAGATCAATGGCTCGCGCGGTAGCACCCCTGAATTTTAATGCGTTCCTAGAGAAAGCTAAGTTGAAAGATGATGGAAGTAACTTTGTTGACTGGGCCCTAATCTGAGGATTATCCTCACGGTTTCCCAGAAATCATATGTCTTTGATGCACCGCTTGGTGACCAACCAGAAGACCTGTCATCCGAAGACGTTAAGAACGCCTGGGAGGCACATTCTGGAGATTACTCAATAGTTCAGTGTGCAATATTGTATGGCTTAGAACCGGGACTTCAAAGACGTTTTGAATGTCATGGAGCATATGAGATGTTCCAGGAGTTGAAGTTTATCTTTCAGAAGAATGCCCGGATCGAGAGGTATGAGACCTCCGATTAGTTCTATGCTTAAAAAATGGAGGAGAACGGTTTTATTAGTGAATATATACTCAGAATGTCTGGGTATTCGACTCGTCTAGCAGAGTTGAGAATTGCCCTTCCACCAGAGGCTATCACTGACAGAGTTCTTCAATCACTGCCACCTAGTTACAAGAGCTTTGTGATGAACTATAACATGCACGGGATGAACAAGTTAGTCGCCGAGCTGTTTGCGATGCTAGTCGCCGAGTCTGAAATCTAGAAATAACATCAAGTGTTGATGGTCAATAAAACCACTAGTTTCCAGAAGAATGGCAAGGGCAAGGGCAAGAAGGGTAAAACCAAGAAGGATGGCAAAGCAGTTGCTACTTCTGTAAAGAAGCCCAAGGCTGGACCCAAGCCAGAAACTGAGTGCCTTCATTACAAGGGAACTGGTCACTGGAAGCGGAACTGCCCCAAGTACCTGGCTGACAAGAAGGCGGCTAACGACAAACACGGTATATATGATATACATGTTATTGATGTGTACCTTACTAGCTCTCATTGTAGTGCCTGGGTATTTGATACCGGTTCGGTTGCTCACATTTGCAACTCAAAACATGAACTACGGAATAGACGAACGCTGGCGAAGGATGAAGTGACGATGCACGTGGGAAATGGTTCCAAGGTTGATGTGATCGCCGTCGGCATGCTCTCTCTTCGATTACCATCGGGATTAGTGATGAACCTGAATAATTGTTATTTAGTGCCCACGTTAAGCATGAACATTATATCTGGATCTTGTTTATTGCGAGACGGTTACTCATTTAAATCAGAGAATAATGGTTGTTCTATTTATATGAGTAATATATTTTATGGTCATGCACCCAATGTGAGGGGTTTATTCATATTGAATCTTGATAGTAATGATACACATGTTCATAACATTGATGCCAAAAGATGTAGAGTTGATAATGATAGTACCACTTTCTTGTGGCACTGCCGTTTAGGTCATATTGGTGTAAAACGCATGAGGAAGCTCCATGCTGATGGAGTTTTGGAGTCACTTGATTTTGAATCACTTGACACATGTGAACCATGCCTCATGGGCAAGATGACTAAAACGCCATTCTCTGGAACAATGGAACGGCCAAGTGACTTATTGGAAATCATATGTACTGATGTGTGCGGTCCAATGAATGTTACAGCGTGCGGTGGATATCATTATTTTCTCACCTTCACTGATGACTTAAGTAGATATGGGTATATTTACTTAATGAAACACAAGTCTGAAATGTTTGAAAAGTTCAAGCAATTTTAGAGTGAAGTTGAGAATCATCGTAACAAGAAGATTAAATTCCTCCGATCTGATCGAGGAGGTGAATATCTAAGTTATGAGTTTGGCAGTCACTTAAGACAGTGTGGAATTGTTTCACAGTTGACACCGCCTGGAACACCACAGCGTAATGGTGTGTCCGAACATTGTAATCGAACCTTGTTAGATAAGGTGTGTTCTATGATGTCTCTTGCTGATTTGCCACTATCGTTTTGGGGTTATGCATTAGAGACAGCTTCATTCACTTTAAATAGGGCACCATCGAAATCCGTTGAGACGACACCATATGAGCTATGGTTTGGCAAGAGGCCAAAGTTGTCGTTTCTTAAAGTTTGGGGATGTGATGCTTATGTCAAAAAGTTTCAGCCTGAAAAGCTGGAACCCAAAGCGGAGAAATGCGTCTTCATAGGATACTCGAAAGAGACTGTCGAGTATACCTTCTATCTCAGATCTGAAGGCAAAGTGTTTGTCGCTAAGAACGGAACATTTCTTGAGAAAGAGTTTCTCTCGAAAGAATTGAGTGGGAGGAAAATAGAGCTTGATGAGGTTATTGAACCTTTACTTCAACCTGAGAGTAATGCAGCGCAGAAAGATGTTTCTATGGAGCCTACGATAGTTGATGAGGAAGTTAGTGATGATGATCATGAAGCTTCGAATCAAGTTACTAATGAACCTCGTAGGTCGACAAGGGCGCGTACTGCTCCTGAGTGGTACGGAAACCCTGTCTTGGAGGTCATGTTGTTGGACAACAATGAACCTACAAGCTATGGAGGAGCGATGATGGGCCCGGATTCCGAGAAATGGTTAGAGGCCATGAAATCCGAGATGGGATCATGTATGAAAACAAAGTATGGACTTTGGAAGTATTACCTGAAGGGCAAAAGGCGATTCAGAACAAATGGATCATTAAGAAGAAGATGGACACGGACGGTAATATCACCGTCTATAAAGCTCGACTTGTGGCAAAGGGTTTTTCACAAGTTCAAGGAGTTGACTACGATGAGACCTTCTCACCTGTAGCGATGCTTAAGTCCGTCAGAATCATGTTAGCAATAGCTGCATATTTTGACTATGAAATTTGGCAGATGGATGTCAAAACAGCGTTCCTCAACGGTTTCCTTGAGGAAGAGTTGTATATGATGCAACTGGAAGGTTTTGTCGATCTAGAGAATGCTGACAAAGTTTGCAAACTCCAGCGATCCATTTATGGACTGGTGCAAGCATCTCGGAGTTGGAATAAGCGCTTTGATGAGGTGATCAAAGCGTTTGGGTTTATACAAGTTTATGGAGAAGCTTGTATTTACAAGAAAGTGAGTGGGAGCTCTATAGCGTTTCTAATATTATATGTGGATGACATATTGCTGATTGGAAACAATATAGAAATGCTGGAAAGCATGAAGGAATATTTGAACAAGAGTTTTTCAAATAAGGACCTAGGAGAAGCTGCTTTCATATTAGGCATTGAGATCTATAGAGATAGATCGAGAAGCTTAATAGCACTTTCAGAGAACACATACCTTGATAAAGTTTTGAAGAAGTTCAAAATGGATCAGTCCAAGAAGGGGTTCTTGCCTGTGTTACAAGGTGTGAAGTTGAGTAAGACTCAATGCCCAGTGACTGCAGAAGATAGAGAAAAGATGAGTGTCATCCCCTATGCTTCAGCCATAGGCTCTATCATGTATGCAATGCTGTGCACAAGACCCGATGTCAGCCTTGCCATAAGTATGGCCGGAAGGTTTCAAAGTGATCCTGGAATGGAGCACTGGGCGGTGGTCAAGAATATCCTTAAGTACCTGAAAAGGACTAAGGAAATGTTTCTCGTTTATGGAGGTGATGAAGAGCTTGTTGTAAAGGGTTATGTCGATGCAAGCTTTGACACTGATCCGGATGACTCTAAGTCACAAACCGGATACATATTTATTCTCAACGGGCGAGCGGTAAGCTGGTGTAGTTCCAAGCAAAGCGTGGTAGCTGATTCTACATGCAAAGCGGAGTACATCGCAGCCTCGGAGGCGGCGAAGGAAGGTGTCTGGATGAAGCAGTTCATGATAGATCTTGGAGTAGTGCCCAGTGCACTGAATCCAATGAACCTGGTCAATGACAACACTGGTGCCATTGCTCTGGCCAAGGAACCAAGGTTTCACAAGATGACCAGACACATAAAGCGACACTTCAACTCCATTCGCGATTACATCGAGTAGAAGGACATAAATATTTGCAAAGTGCACACGGATCTGAATGTTGCAGATCCGTTGACTAAACCTCTTCTAAGGGCTAAACATGATCAACACCAGAACTGCATGGGTGTTCGATTCATTACAATGTAAATCACATAGTGATGTGAACTAGATTATTGACTCTAGTGCAAGTGGGAGACTGTTGGAAATATGCCCTAGAGGCAATAAATAAAGTGTTTATTATTATATTTCCTTGTTCATGATAATCATTTATTATCCATGCTATAATTGTATTGATTGGAAACACATTACATGTGTGGGTAAATAGACAACACTTTGTCCCTAGTATGCCTCTAGTGAACTAGCTCGTTGATCAAAGATGGTCAAGGTTTCCTAGCCATTGACATGTGATGTCATTTGATAATGGTATCACATCATTAGGAGAATGATGTGATGGACAAGACCCAAACTACAAATGTAGCATATGATTGTGTCAGTTTATTGCTACAGTTTCTGCATGTCAAGTATATGTTCCTATGACCATGAGATCATGTGACTCACGGACACCGGAAGAGTGCCTTGTGTGTATCAAACGTCACAATGTAACTAGGTGACTATAAAGGTGCTCTACAGGTATCTCCAAAGGTGTCTGTTGAGTTGGCATGGATCAAGACTGGGATTTGTTACTCCGTGTGACGGAGAGGTCTCAGGGCCCACTCGGTAATACAACATCACAATAAGCCTTGCAAGCAATGTGACTGAGTGTTAGTCACGGGATCTTGTATTACGGAATGAGTAAAGAGACTTGCCGGTAACGAGGTTGAACTAGGTATGGAGATACCGACGATCGAATCTCGGGCAAGTAACATACCGAAGAACAAAGGGAACATCATACGGGATTAACTGAATCCTTGACAAAGAGGTTCGACCGATAAAGATCATCATAGAATATGTAGGAACCAATATGGGCATCCAGGTCCCGCTATTGGTTATTGACCGTAGAGGTGTCTCGGTCATGTCTACATAGTTCTCGAACCCGCAGGGTCTGCACACTTAAGGTTCAGTGACGTTTCGGTAGTATAGAGTTATGTATGGTGGTTACCAAAGGTTGTTAGGAGTACCGGATGAGATCCCAGACGTCACGAGGAGCTCCAGAATGGTCCGGAGGTAAAGATTGATATATAGGAAGTCCTATTTTGGTCGTCGAAAAAGTTTCGGGCTCATCGGTAGTGTACTGGGAGTGCCGGTAGTGTACCGGGAGATCATCGGGAGGGGTATTTCGACCCAAGAGGCTACATGGGCTGTCGGAGAGTGAATACCAGACCTTAGTGGGCTGGCGGAAGTCCCACACAAGGCCCATGCTGCTGGGAAAGAAAAGCCCAAAGAGAAAAGGTGAAAAAAGGCAAAAAAGCAAAAAAGGAAGAGTCCTAGTCCTACTAGGATTGGAGGAGGAGGAATCTCCTCCCTAGCTTCGGTCGAGGCCTCCTAGAGGGCTTTGCCATTGAGCCAAGCCTCCTCTCTTCCTCTTATATATACTAGAGGTTTTAGGGGTTTTCCACTTGATTTTCAGCCACGTGCTACCCGTTCCTTCAGTGCATAGTTTCTCCTCTAGATCGGATTTCTACAGTGCTTAGGCGAAGCTCTGCCGGAATAGCTCCACCACCATCGCCGGAGCGCCGTCACGCTGCCGAAGAACTCATCTACCTCTCTGCTCCCTCTTGCTGGATCAAGAAGGTGGAGATCGTCATCAAGCCGTATGTGTGCTAAACGCGGAGGTGCCGTCCGTTCGATGCTTGATCGGGACGGATCGTGATTGGATCACGGGACGCTCGGTGATTTGGATCACGAAGACGTTCGACTACACCAACCGCGCTTCTTAACGCTTCCCGCTTAGCGATCTACAATGGTATGTAGATCCACTCTCCCTCTCTTAGATGCTCATCATCATGGATAGATCTTGCGTGTCCGTAGGAATTTTTTTGTTTCCCATGGAACGTTCCCCAACACCGACTCCTACCTGCTTCTAGAGTATTAAGTTCATGAAGAACAGAGTAACACATTAAGAAAGATGGCATGATGTAGAGGGATAAACTCAAGCAATATGATGAAAACCCCGTCTTTTTACCCTTGATGGCAACAATACAATACGTGCCTCGCTACCCCTACTATGTCACTGGGTGAGGACACCGCAAGATTGAACCCAAAAGCAAGCACTTCTCCCATTGCAAGAATTACCAATCTATTTGGCCAAACCAAACCAATTACTCGAAGATACTTACAAGGATATGAAATCATGCAAATAATAATTCATAGGAGATTCAAATAAGATTCATGGATAATCTGAACATAAACTCACAATTCATCGAATCTTGACAAACACACCACAAAAGAGGATTACATTGGATAGATCCCCATGAAGATCATGAAGAACATGGTATTGAAGATCAAAGAGAGAGAAGAAGCCATCTAACTACTAGCTATGGACCCGTAGGTCTATGGTGGACTACTCACGCATCACTGGAGGGGCAATGGAGTTGATGTAGATGCCCTCCATGATCGAAACCCCCTACGATAGATTACCAAAAATGGCTCCAAGATTGGATCTCTAGGGAACGGAGGCTTATAGCAGCGGAAAAGTATTTGCGTGGCTTTTTCTATTGTTGGGGGGATTGTTGGGTATTTATAGGCCAAGAAATAGGGTTTGGAGTCCTGCCGGGAGACAGCAAGCCTGCTAGGCGCGGCCAAGGGGGGCCCGCGCCGACCAGGCTTGTTACTCCCTAGCAGGTGCCTTGGCGTGTACTCCAAGCCTGGTTGATTTGTTTCCTTCCAAAAAATTCCTTCCAAAGGTTTTATTCCGTTTGTACTCCGTTTAATATTCCATATCTGCAAACTCAAAAACAAGGAAAAAACAGAAAGTGGCACTGGCCTCTAGATTAATAGGTTAGTCCCAAAAATAATATAAAATAGCTTATTAATGCATATCAAACATCCTAAATAGATAATATAATAGCATGACATCATCCCGTTGGAGACGTATCATGTCTGTGCACACAACTCAACTTTTGGTACTTCTCGGTGGCGCAAAACTCGGAATCGAACTCATGTTGCGGGAGTCTCCTGGAGTCAAACTTTGGATTCGACATTTGATCAATTTCCTGTGTGTGAGGGGGGGGGGAACTGGGTGAGATGCTTGCTTTGGTCATGCTAAAAAGTTGAGGAATGATTGGGACGTGACAAGACGATTCGGATCCGTAGTACAACGGCCTCCTGGTGACCTTAGGCAAGTGCTAGGCGGTGACCGCCGTCTTGGTTGCGCTGCCAATGGTGCCGCCAAGAGCAACTATATGAATCGGTGCAGCCGCACTAAAACCATCAGCACCACTCGTCCGCATTTCCCCAATGTCAGCGCCATGCTAGGGAATTTGGGCGCTAGGGATTTGGAAGCTATTTAGGGATTTGGGGAAGACGGGGAAACTATGTGGATCTGATGATAACGACCGAGGAACTATTTATCGCATTCCATTGTATACGAGACACAGTTTTCCAAATCAAATCGTGTGAGATGGAAACATGCATGGTACATGGTTTCCATAACATGATTGTTTGTGATGTTCTTCCCGTTACATATGGGTGCGGCAAATAGCTGCTCTCCAGAAACCCAAAAAACGTTATGCTGATAGAGATGTCGGCGGCGACCGAGGCAGTGGCTGACGGATAGGAGGTCAATCCCCGGTCAGTCAGCAGTGTTGGTGTTATAGGGAGTCCATCCTCAGTCGGTCGGCGGTGGCAGTGTGATAGGAGGTCAATCCTTGGCCAGCGGCGGGAGATATAGGAGGAGCTCAATCCTCATGGTCGGTGCCGGCGTGACAGGAGCACGTCCCTCGCGGTCGTAGGCGGGATGGTGCAGCCCGGAGTACAGATAGGTGCCCTGCTAAGCTCTGCTCCTCGAACCTGCTGTCTCGCCGTGCCGCTACTAATTAATTAAGGCATTCTTTTCCTTGAGTGGCCTAATTGAGGTATTAAATTCATATAATGGCATTACCAATGATGCGTCTAAATTGACTGGTTGATTTGTGTCATTGCAGCGCCCTCCATAAATTTTGAAAATAAAATCTTGTGATTTATTCACCCATCTTTGTGCATCCATTAAGGATGCAACGTGTGTAGATGGAATGATCTGAATGGATGGGGGATCGGACAAGCTCAAGGTATAGGGATTGCGTGAAGGAGTTCATGGCTTTGGCTGAATGGACAAAGGAGGGAATTTGCAAAGAATATTACGTCCTCTAACCATGTAAGGATTGTAGCAATACGGTGTCACTTCCAATTGATGAGGTCGAGTTACACTCATACAAAAGGGGATTCATGGGTGGATACACAAGATGGACTAAACACGGTGAAGAGTTAGTTATGGATGTAGGTAATAACTTGCCTGTCGGCGAGGTGCCAAACCCCGATCAGAGTCGCATGGGTGATGAATATAACCTCGGGGCTCAGACGTCAACCTACAGATAGAAGAGTGGCATGCCAGAAAAACCAAAGAGAAACCAAGAGTGGGAAGAATACAACACCGACCTTGATGATATGCCAGATTTTGTTGCTATGATTGTAGATTTCCAGGGCCGAGAAAAAGATATAGCCGGGTATAAGGAGCTGCGAATCATTCATGCGGCCTCCAAGAAAGATTTGTATCCAGGCTGGAAAAATAAATATTCCAAGTTAAGTGTCACATTGACGCTTCTCAGATTTAAAGTAGAAAGCGGTCTATCAAACAAGGCCTTCACACAGTTATTGAATATTTTCAAAGACATTCTTCCAGAAGATAATGTGCTCCCCAAAAGCACAAACGAAGCAAAGAAATTGTTTGTCCATTGGAACTTGAAGTCCAAAAGATACATGCTTGTGTGAATGATTGTATGTTGTAGCGCAGTGAGTACATAGATTTGTGTTCATGTCGCATATTCAAGCACACACAATACAAGCGCGGGAGGGCAAAGGACAAGTACAAAATGGATGAAGAGATCAAGACAGGAATCCCGTTCAAGGTTGTTTGGTACTTGCCTATAATTCCAAGGTTGAAGCATTTGTTTGCAAATCCTAGAGAGGCAAAGAGGTCGCGGTGGCATCATGATGAGCGAACTGTGGATAAATATATGAGGCACCCTAAAGATGGGGCTCAGTGGGAACAAATCGCTCATAGGTTTAAAGATTTTGCAAAGGATCCTAGAAATATATGGCTAGGGGAGTGTACTGATAGATTTATTCCATTTCGCGATATGAACACCAAACACAACACCTGGCCTGTGCTTCTATGCATATATAACCTTCCTCCTTGGTTGTGTATGAAGAAAAAATATATCATGATGTCGATGATTATCCAGGGCCTAGAGCAATGTGGAAATGATATTGACATTTCCTTTTTACTACTGGTAGAAGAACTGTAGACATTGTGGAGGTCTCGTGTGAACTGTTATGATGCCTACGAAAAGGAGTTTTCCCGGCTACATGTGTTGCTGCTGCACACTGTTCAAGATATGTTGGCATTAGGCAACAGTTCGGGGTAGAAAACAAAGGGACCAGTAGGATGTGTAACATGCATGAATAGGACAGCGAATAGATTTCTTTCCAACTCATGCAAAACCGTGTATTTGCGTCATTGTAGGTTTTTACGGAAAAATCACACTTACCAAAAAATGACAACTGAATTTGATGGTACGGTAGAGAAAGGAACGGGACCAAGACCCTATGATGGGAAAGAAGTCCACAACATGGTTAAAGAAATTAAAGTTGTGCTTGGCAAGGGATCCGGTTCGACGTAAAAAATAACACCACAATACCATGTGTTTAAGAAGAAATCAGTGTTCTGGGAATTGCCTTACTGGGAGTTCCTAAGTGTACCCCACTGCACTAATGGCATGCACGTAGAGAAGAATGTTTGTGAAAGCATCCTTGGTACTCTGCTCAAGATTAAAGGCAAAAGAAAGTATGGTGACGGTGCATGACTCAATATGCTTGGTGATCAATCAGAACACATGAATGAAGCGGAAGATGATGACAAATTGCTCCACCAACACACAAATTACAATTTCACTACAGCAGAAGTAAAAGAGTTCTTCGCATTTTTGTTGTCAATTAAGACACCCTTTTCCTACTCTTGCAAACATCATAAGTCTCGTGGATTATAGCTTGAGTAAAAAGAAGTTGTCTCACATGAATTCACATGATTGCCATGTAATGTTGACACAAATACTCTCGGTGGCCATAAGGAATATGACGGACACAGACATAAGAAACACATTGATTGATCTCTATGATTTCTTCAACAAACTACGACAAAAGGTGGTAGATGTTGAAGAGCTAGATAATATGCAAGCTGGTTGCAAGGATATTGTCAAACTTAGAGATGTTCTTCCCACCGTCATTCTTTGATGTCATGGGCCATCTCACCATTTACCTTGTGGGCGAGATAAATTATTATGGTCCTGTGTTTCTTTGCAACATGTATCCCTTCGAGCGGTACATGGGAATATTGAAGCTCTATTGTCGGAACCGATGTCATACAGAGGCAACATCCTACAAGGTTATACCACGGAGGAGGTGGTTGAGTTTTGCACCGAATACATGAAACTTAGACCTATAGGTGTGCCCCTCTCTCGCCATGAGGGAAGGTTAGCTGGTAAGCCGGTCCTTGCTGGCTCGTAGTTTTGTGCACCTAGAGAAATGGCCGATCAAGCCCATTTGACGGCACTGCTTAACAACTCGATACTCGACGCTTATGCTACAGAACACATGGAGGAGATACGGCGAAGAAACTTACCAAATGTGCTGT
The DNA here is from genome assembly GCA_022496015.1 of Hordeum marinum. Lineage (NCBI taxonomy): Eukaryota > Viridiplantae > Streptophyta > Magnoliopsida > Poales > Poaceae > Hordeum > Hordeum marinum. The sequence goes on along the minus strand of CM039672.1, from coordinate 207,977,202 downwards.
CACTAGCCGCCAAGACAAATGCACACGATAAGGACTATATAAGATGGTTGAAGGATCGTTTGGCAAGCGGATCCAATGAAGACCTTGTAGCATGGTTGGCACAAAAGCCATCAACGATGATTATGAAGTACCAAGCATACGACATAAATGGCAACACGTTCTACACTGAGGAACGGGATGCTAAGACCTCGTATCAGAACACCTATGTTCGAATAGAATGCCTAACTATAGAGGAAGATGATAAACAGGTGTACTATGGAACCATTGAAGAGATTTGGGAGGTTAACTGTGTGTGAATGAAGGTGGCATTATTCAAGTGCAGATGGGTCCATCTAAGTAGCGTAAAGGTTGATGCTTACAGCAGGAAGACATATGTTGACTACAGAGTTATGGCATATCACAAGGACCCATTTATTCTTGCCAGCGATACTACCTAGATTTTCTTTGTGCCAGACCTCTTGCATACGCATTGTCATGTAGTGATATGGTAAGAGGAGGGTACTAGGCGTCCTGAATGTTGGTGGTGAGGAGGAGTACAATCAATATGATGAGTTGCCACCTGAGGGGCCATGCGACAGAAGAGAGGAGAAGCATAAAATCGTGAGAAATCCTAAGTTCATTAGGGGTCAACCTAATGATCGCGATCACCCCATGTACATGGGAATTGATTCAAAAAACTAATCATTATGTCTAATGTACTGAATTGTTGCATGTACTAAATCGTGAGTGATGTGTACTGAGATCGTTCTCTTACAAGTTTCACATGTACTATATTGCGTGGTATGCATGACCTTATGTTGATATAGATTAATATGTTGTCACCTATAGCAATGAATTTGAAATGTTCATGATACTTTACCCTATAGCTAGAATGCTCATTTCATCTCACTTCGGTATGTACGAACTGAACATGTGCATTTTGGTTTACCAATCACATATGGTTCATTAACTAAAACCGTGTGCTTTCTAAACTTCTGCCGATGACACCTAATGCGCACAAAGTGAGTCGTGCGTTCTGATTGCCCAAAACCCAAACACACAGTCATACGTCTGCACCATAGGATTCACCCAGATCGAACGATAGTCCTTATCCCTCTCGCCAACACACGTTGTTGAAGTTGGGATTCGACTTATATGCACTGAATGACCAATAACTGCAAAAAATGGCTGAAATATAGCAGGTGAGCCCAAAAATGCTCTAGAAAATCAAACCTGTCGTATAATGATGATTGACTACTATGGGATAAAATTTGGAGGAGAGGCGACGTAGTCACCATCTATTGGAGTTTGATTTTCCACTTCTCCCCTTGGAACTATGATCCTTCTACTTAGATGCTATGGTTTCCAATTAGCGATCATCGTAGCTTGTGCCAAATTTTACCAATTTTTTTCCCGGTGTCTCGAGATCATGCGATGATGACACACCAATTTTCGTGACTTTCTGAGTCCATCTGCATTTCCTGTAATTTAATTACTGACAATTATTTAGGTGGACACATCTCCCATCTGAAATGCTTGACAATTCTTCTCATTTGTTGCACTATGACAAAAATCACACAAAGTGACACACAAATGATTTGTCAAAGATTCTTCGCCACCATCCACACCTAATTCATGTTGGGATATTTTATTTATAGGAACTAATTAACATGGTAACTGTAAAATATGACTTAGATATAGCAAATGAGACATGTAATCCACTAGAAGATCAATATTAGGAGTATAATGGTGTTTTCATACCATGGGAAAAACCATGGCGAAAGGATGAGGTTGACACCGATTGGAGTCCGAAATGCCAACTCAACTGTTCATAAACTATGATCCTTTGTGTGAGATGCATTCGTTTTCAAAGGGCAGGCCATCACAACTTCCGCCAGACATTACCAATTTTTCCCACGGGGTCTTCGCATCATGCCACGGTGACACACCCATTTTTGTGTTTTTCTAAATACATCTATATTTCCTCAAATTAAATTACTAACAAGACTCATGTTGGTGGGAAAAATATCTACAAATTAGCAAACAAGTCATGAAATGCAGCCGGAAATCAATACAGGGGCTAATAGTTGATTGTCTACGGATGAAAATAAGTCACAAATTCATTTGAAATAGAAATATGATTGTTGCGCATGAACAAATAGCACACGGTTCATTCACAAAAACTGTGTGTTCTATAAACTGCGGCCTATGAGACTTAATGCGCGTAAAGTGAGTCATGCTTCCTGATTGGCCAAAACCCAAACCACATGGATCATATGTCTGCACCATAGGATCCACCCAGATCGAACGACAATCCTTATACTACTCATCAACACACGCTGTTGAAGGTTGGATTTGATTTATATGCAATAAATGCCCCTTAAATGATAAAAATGCCGAAAAATATCAAACGAGCCCATAAATGCGCCTGGAAATTTAACATGGTGTATAATTATGATAGACTACCATGAGATAAAAATGGTCAAAGAGGCGATGAAGAAACCGCCGATTGGAGTTCGATTTGCCACTTCTCCCCTTGAAACTATGATCCTTCTACTCAGATGCTATGGTTTCCAAGGAGCGATCGTCGTAGCTTGTGCCAAAATTTACAGAATTTTTTTCCACGGTGTGTCGAGATCACGCCATGATGACACACCAATTTTCATGATTTTCTGAGTACATCTTCATTTCCTATAATTAAATTACTGAGATATATTTCGGTGGACACATCTCCCATCAGAAATGCTTGACAATTCTTCTCATTCGTTGCAGAATGACGAAAATCCTGCAAAGTGACACACAAATGATTTGTCAGAGATTCTTTGCCACCATCCACACATAATTCATAAGAAGTAATTAACATGGTAACTGCAAAATATGACTTAGATATAGCAAACTAAACATGTAATCCAACAGAAGATAAATATTAGGAGTACAATGATGTTTGCATACCATGGGGAAAATCGAGGGGAAAGGTTGAGGTAGACACCGATTGGAGAGTCTGAAATGCCAACTCTATATTTGGAAACTATGATCCTTCGTGTGAGATGCCTAGGTTTTCAAAGGGCCATACATCACAACTTTCGCCAGACATTACCAATTTTTCCCCACGGGGTATTCACATCATGCCACGGTGACACACCCATTTTTGTGATTTTCGGAATACATCTGCATTTCCTCCAATTATATTACTAACAATCCCAATGTTGGTGGGTGTCTTAAAATTAGCAATCAAGTCATGAAATGCGGCCCAAAATCAATATAGGGGTTAATAGGTGATTGTATGCCGATGAATTTAATTTGAGGCGAAATGATGAAGTCACTAATTCATTTGAAATGAAAATCTGTTGTTGTGCATAAACAAATAGCACATGGTTCGTTAACTATTATTGTGTGCTTTCTAAATCATGACCAATTCACACCTAATGCGCCCAAAGTGAGTCATGCATTCTGATTGGCCAAAACCCAAATCACACGGGTCATACATCTACACCGTAGGATTCACCCGGATCAAATGGCGGTCCTTATCCATCTTGCCAACACACGTTGTTGAAGTTGGCATTCGGTTTATATGCACTAAATGACCAGTAAATGCAAAAAATGGATTAAATAGAATAGGCAAGCCCAGAAATACTCCAGAAAATCAATATTATGGTACAACGATAGTTGTGTACCGTGGGGGAAATTTCAAGACAAAATGACGAGGTCACGTCTACATTTGAAAGTTTGCAGGTTTTCATTTTGAACAAATTTGTGCTGCTTGTGCACACCGGTTACTATATGAAACCGTTTGCATAGGCCTTTCCGCGAGGCACACGACGATAGTTTTTCACCCTTTTCATCAAAGCAGTCAACATGCACCCCTCCCCTTCCCCCAAACCCATGCCCTCCTCCGTTTCACTCATCTGTCCACGTATTCTAGCCAAACTCCATCGACAACTATCTCCATTCGCCTCGCATCCTCTAGGTCCACACCAGAACCCTTTCTGATGCCGTCATGCTCAACCCGACCGCGTACCTGCCCGGCGTTAATCCTACCCTTCACTACCGATCTAAACACGCGGTTGCCCACGCCTCGCCGTCTTCATTTGCTTGACAGCCGCCATCGAGCATATCGATCCTGTACCCTCGCCTCTCCTGCCAGATTTGCACAAAACAAACCCGGTTAGTTGCTGTCCTTCATCACGGTGAGGTCTATTATCTCGCGACCCCTTTTCCTATTTGGTTCGGTTTGTCCCCTAGAACGATTATAAAATAATGGAGAGCGTATTTATGTTCACCATCTACCTTCTAACATATAAGATGTACTTGTTCCAACTACTTATTGTCGAGTTACATATCATGTGCACACGAGTCACACTAAATGAACAGATTAGCCGTACATTTCCAAATGATCACATGCCATGTTTAAATAGCTAGCTGCCAAGCAATTACATGTTTTTATGATTATCCCCCTTTTATTGAATTTCGCATGTGTCCTGTGTAGGTGTCTATTAGCAGCAATGACAGTCATACTTCTGGCGATGTATCTTCATCTGAGTCCGAAGCCAACATGTCTGCAACAGATGATCATGTATAAAGAAATGATGAACGAGATAGAGCTGCCACAATCACCCTTCCAGTCAAGAGCTGGAAGAGTGCTCTAAGAAAGCTCACACACCAACCTAAAGGTGTATACAAAGTAACTGACATCGATTTGAAGTCTTGGGCTCCAACTGAATCTGATAAAGCACGCACGAGGTTCAGGAGTGTGCGTGGATTTGTTGGCAGGGCAAGGCTCACCATTAATATGGCAGGGTTTCGGAAGGCTGGTACTAAAACACGACACAGGATAGTCCATGAGATCATGGTGCACTTCAACATTCCTGGGGAGTGGATAGAGCAGGTGCAACACGCTACACTGAAGAAGGCCAGGGGTGCTTGGAGAAATTGGAAGCATGTGTTGTATAAGAAGTTCTTGAGTCAAGGTAAGGACCCAATCCTCTCGTACCCCCAAATTACAAAGGAAGAATGGATAGAATTCAAAAGGGTCAGGGCCAATGAAGAGTTTATTAAGAAGAGTGCCATGCAATCGGAACTTTAGATGCAGAACACCCACACCCACTGTATGGGTGTGGCAGGATACTACAGCATGAAACCGATATGGGAGCAGGAGGACAAAGAAGCAGTAGTTGTGGGTGCCAAACCGTCCTTTAGTGAAATTAGGGGCACTCGCGCTAGGGACTACTTGCGGGCACGTGCAAATAGGCATGGAGACGGTTCTTATTACTTTGAAAACTCAGCAGACCAAGAACTGTATGATGTGATGGAGAAGGCTTCCAAAAACACTGGACGGTTCTATAGGAACTCAGGGCCATGTGACATTCTAACCGACGCTCTGACTACCAAAAGAGACCATGGTCGTGCTAGGGGTATTGGGGTAAATGTCCCACACAATAGGGCTTTCTCACTAAGCAAAGAAGGGAGTCTCAACATGAAAAAAGCTAGGAGTGATTTTAAGTAGAGAGACTTGCATGAAAGGATTAAGGGGGACATGCATCCTGGAGTTCAAAAGGAAGTTGAGGAGTCATATATGCAGGAGAAGACACTAATGCTGAGAGATAGCAAGGAGACGCAAGGGGATGTCAGCATGGATGATTCCACTTATTATATGGCAACACCACATAAGAGTAGTTGTGCATCAGCTGACCCCAGCGACAATGATGCTACAGTTGGACATGATGGTGCTATATCTGATCTATATGGACAGGGGGAGAGAGTGAGGGCCGTGCTTACACATTATGAAGGTACATTAAAATGTGCAACAGTGTGGGTTTACAATCCTGACTTTGACGTGGGTCTCTTGTTGGACAATGTGCCATTGAAGCTAGGTTGTGTGAAGTGCTACGTAACTGAAATAAAGCCTGGATTCAGTAATTTTGCCCTGAAGAATGTCCTTGGGGACCCTGAGGAGATGAGGATCTTGGAAGAAACACAGTTAAATCATATCCAGTGGCCACGAAAATAAATAGACTTCCTCGATGGGATCCCTCTAGTCCCCCCAATAGCAACCAATGTCGCCCTCGAACCGGCAACTCTCTTCTCGCTATAGCAGATCTTGTGTGATTCCCCTGATGAACATACTCTTGGGAATCCGATGCCCGAGGCATCATCCTGTGATCAGCCCACCTGACTTCCTATCGTACAAGCCAGGTCATCGTCCTCTCTTGAGTAGCATCTGGCAAGGCCTACAACTATTGAAGATGTATCATCGGTTCAGAAGCCGACCACTGAAGCAGATAGTGCAGACACATCGACACTGCATGCTTAGCAGACAAACCTGGTCGAACCACCTCCTAAGTAGTCCGAAAGTCTGCAACCGCCTGCTAAGCAGTGTGAAAGTCCGGAACTGCCTGCTAAGAAGTCCAAAAGTCAGGATCCACCTGCCAGATAAGCATACCGATCTGTCGGGACTGCTTGCTCAGCAAACCAATGTGTTGTCACTACCGCATCAACATACCGACATGTTCGCACCAGCTGCTCAGAACCCTGGAATAGCTTCAATGGCTGGTCAGTTGTCTGTCGCCTTTTGTACTACAGCCCAGTAGTCCGTCACAACGGCATTATCTATTCAGTTGTCCATTGTACCTTCACATGCTTCTTAGCAGGGCGTCGTTCATGAAACCGGACATCAAACAAGAAGTTCTTCAGCTAACAAGAGGAAAGCAGACATGATTGCACAAAGGATTATGGGGTCTCCAATACCGAGGAGGGACAGGACCAAGAGCCTCCTACTGGAAAGAATCATCGCCCATAACTAAATTAACGACATGTTTTTCGAAGGGATGGCTAATCCCGGTTCTGACGAAATGTCTGAAGCACAAGTTGAAAAGGTACTTTCTAGTTAGAAAGTAGACCCATTTGAAGCACGCAAATATAAGCATGGCCAGTCATTTCTTGTTGGCGGTCACTTTTAGGAGTGCACTTCCAGTTGTCACAACTTACATAAATACTACAAGGATATATGTCAAAAGGAGAAGATCATAACATTTTGGAATTGCATTATGACCGTCAACATTTCTGTCATGCCGTAGGTACCATCGGCGTGGAATTGGAGGACTTTCATCTCTTCTTCAACTTCGATATGCTTGCTACCTCTCTTGTCAAATGCTTGATGTTGTAAGTACATCACAAACTATATTGTATTCCTCTCAGGGGATTGACGGCACAGAGAGCATTAAGGATGCAAGTGCATTTCATAGATCCGGATTTAGCAAATGACATTTTGTTGAAGGAAAATAAGACACGTGAGGCTTCCATCTTGAATGTCACCAATATCTTGCGGGAGTTACAGGTAGCAGAATTCTTCATGTGGATATATCATGAAGGGTAAGTTAAATATAGAACCACACATACATTGATCATCTTTCAGTTTTTGACATAGTTCGTAAGTTCGAGGTTTTATTAAACTGTAGAAATCACTGGATCTTGGTGGTCATAGTTCCAAAACACAACACAATTTACTATTTGGAATCTGTCATAGGGTCAAATACGCCTTATGATCTGATTCATCTTCAGGAATTCATGGATAGCTATTGAATTCTTTGATATCAATATGTTGTGTTCATATCCAGTTCAAGAATAGTATGTGAAAATTCATCTTCATTGGCAGTGTATTGTGTAAGTGTTGGGGAACGTCGCGTGGGAAACAAAAATTTTCCTATGCACACGCAAACCTATCCATGGTGATGAGCATCTACGAGAGGGAGAGTGGATCTATGTACCCTTGTAGATCGTAAGCAGAAGCGTTGAGAAACGCGGTTGGTGTAGTCGAACTTCTTCGCGATTCAAATCGCCGAGCGTCCCGCGATCCAATCACGAACCGTCCCATGAACTAATCACGAACCGTCCCGCGATCCAGTCACGAACCGTCCCGCGATCTCGTCATGATCCGTCCCGCGATCCAATCACAAACGTCTCGTGGCCTTGATCACGATTCTTCCGATCTAGTACCGAACGGACGGCACCTCCGCGTTCAGCACACGTGCAGCTTGATGACGATCTCCACCGTCTTGATCCAGCAAGAGGGGGTGGAGAGGAGAGAGAGTTCACCAGCAGCGTGACGGCGCTCCGGTGATGGTGGTGGTGGAGCAATTCCAGCAGGGCTTCGCCTAAGCGCTGCAGAAATCTGATCTAGAGGAGCACCGGTGAAACGGGTAGCACGTGGGCGTAAGTTGTGTGCAAAACCCTAGCTATCCACCAATATATATAGGAGGATAGGAGGGGGAGAGGGGCTGGCGCACAAGTCCCCTTAGGGTAGTTGGCCGGCCAAGGTGGGAGCAATCCTACTCCTACTCCAATCCTAGTTGGAGTAGGATTGCTTCCTATTGGCTGATTTTTCCCTTTTCTCTTTAGGACTTCCTCTCCCTGCGCCATGGGCCTTTGTGGATGTTTCCCCAGCCCACTAAGGGCTGGTTATTATTATCCCAAAGCCCATGGACCTCTTGGGGTCGAAATACCCCTCCCGGAGGTCCCCCGGTACATTATCGGCACTCCCGGTACACTACCGATGAGCCCGAAACTTTTTCGGCGACCAAACTGGGACTTCCTATATATGAATATTTACCTCCGGACCATTCCGGAGCTCCTCGTGACATCCGGGATATCATCCGGGACTCCGAACAACCTTCGGTCACCACCATACATAACTCTACACTACCGAAACGTCACCAAACCTTAAGTGTGCAGACCCTGCGGGTTCGAGAACTATGTAGACATGACCGAGACACCTCCACGGTCAATAACCAATGGCGGGACCTGGACGTCCACATTGGTTCCTACATATTCCACGAAGATCTTTATCGGTCGAACCTCTATGTCAAGGATTCAGTTAATCCCGTATAACGTTCCCTTTGTTCTTCGGTATGTTACTTGCCCGAGATTCGATCGTCGGTATCTCCATACCTAGTTCAACCTCGTTACCGACAAGTCTCTTTACTCGTTCCGTAATGCAAGATCCTGTGGCTAACATATTAGTCACATTGCTTGCCAGGCTTGTTGTGATGTTGCATTACCGAGTGGGCCCCGAGATACCTCTCCGTCACACGGAGTAACAAATCCCAGTCTCGATCCATGCCAACTCAACAGACACCATCGGAGATACCTGTAGAGCACCTTTATAGTCACCCAGTTACGTTGCGATGTTTGATACACACAAGGCACTCCTCCGATATCCGTGAGTTGCATGATCTCATGGTCATAGGAACATATACATTGACATGCAGAAAACAGTAGCAATAAACTGACACGATCATATGCTACGTTTGTAGTTTGGGTCTTGTCCATCACATCATTCTCCCAATGATGTGATCCCGTTATCAAATGACATCTCATGTCCATGGCTAGGAAACCTTAACCATCCTTTGATCAACGAGCTAGTTCACTAGAGGCATACTAGGGACATTGTGTTGTCTATTTACCCACACATGCAATGTGTTTCCAATCACTACAATTATAGCATGGATAATAAACGATTATCATGAACAAGGAAATATAATAATAAACACTTTATATATTGCCTCTAGGGCATATTTCCAACAGTAAGACCATAACTTTAGCAGGGAGACGGTTGAAGGCATATTTACTCCCTTGGTGATTTCGGTAATTAATAGCAACATATATCTCATTGGACTAATGTTTCCACTAAGTATATTTCGGGAAAAGTTCAATGATGGGATGGCTATAGGATTGTGAGGAGACCCAAGATGCAAGGAATAGGATTGGAAATGCAACAAGCAAGGAGGCTCTACATTTTACTTTGTGAGAAATCACTTTGAGTCCATAGGAAATCTAATACTATTAAACGAGGGTGAGGTAATGTTGGTGAATGAAATGCTCCACGTGCACAAGTGCTAGCCCCCAAAAACATCCACAAGCTCTCCCACAAAAATACTCTGTCTAAACCCTACCATACAAAATCGGTGCCACCAACGTTTTCCACTCGGTCCAACCGATTTTCATCTCAGACAGAACCAAGCAAATCCTAGCTTCTCGGTACCACCAAGTTTTATATCGATGCAAACGAGTTTTGGTGCCAACATTCTGGTAACCCATTTGATAAAATCAGCATTTTTGAGTTTTATGAATCAGTCTCACCGAGTTTGGAAACTGCCCTCGGCTACTCATATCGATACTACCGAGAATCGTATATCGGTCTGACCAAGATTCCTAAAGTTGCCACATTTTGAACAAATCGGTACGACTGAGTTTTACTTTGGTTTCACCGAGTTGGTCAATAATTGTGTAATGGTTGGATTTTTGGAGATGCCTATATATACCCCTCCACCACATCCCACTCACAAGAGAAGCACTCACAACAGACCCACACTTCCCATATCCAAATTTCCGAGAGAGAACCACCTGCCCTTGTGTTGAGGTCGATATCATCCACTACAACCATATGGATCTTGATTTATAGCCTCCCCAAGTTGCTTTCCACCCAATTAATATCTTCTAGCAAGCCAAATCTGTGAGATATTGATTGGGTGTTGATGAGTCTATCATCTTCAAGCACATGAGCAAGGAGTTCATCATCACTACACAATCTATTACCTTTTGGAGGGTGGTGCCTCCTAGATTGGATAGGTGTCACTTCGGAGCCTCCTACTTCACATTGTAGATTTGAACCAAGAACTTTGTTAGGGCACGGAGATTGCTTACTTCGTGAAGATCAACCCATAGTGAGGTTAGTCCTACATGGACGAAAGCCGTTATGGAATAGTCAAGGTTGCTTCTTCGTGGACCCTTATTGGTGGAGCCCTCCGTGGACTCTCGCGACCACTACCCTCTGTGGGTTGAAGACTCCATAAACATCGGTGTACGATAGCGCCACCTATCAGAACCACAGGAAAAATCTTCGTGTCTCCAATTGCATTTGATATCTCTATCCCTACCCTCTACTACATGTGCTTGTCTTTACTTTTTGCTGCTATACTCTTAGACATGCATGTGTAGAGTGTGCATGACTTGCTATCCTTGCTAAAATCTGCCCACAACTAAAATTGGGAAAAGGTTGAACTTTTATTTGGTCAAGTAGTCTAATCACCCCCTCTAGACTTAGTTTCGATCCCACAAGTGGTATCAGAGCTTTGTTCTTCACTGCATTGGTTTCACAACCTAGGAGGCGTCTAGTGAGGGAAATTATCACCATAGAGGTCTATACTTTGATGGTACATATTTTGCTAGTCGGAAGCATAAGATGAAAAATGCATATTCTTGGTCATAACCCCGTCGTTTGGGTTGTTGTTCATGTTGGCTTGCAATGTGATTTCTTTGGTTATGGAGAGGAACCGGATCGTGAAGCGACCGCGGAAGAATTGAAGATTTTGCAATACAATGCTCAAGCATGTGACATTCTATTCAACTGCCTATGCCCCGAAGAATTCAACAAAATCAACCGTCTTGAGAATGCAAAGGAAATTTGGGACACTTTGGTTCATATGCATGAAGGTACCGATTCTATTAGAGAATTTAAGTTGGATGTGCTTCAAAGTCAACTTGACAAGTTCAAGAAGGAGTGTGAAGGAGTCGCGGAGATTTACTCTAGGCTAGCTCTCATCACCAATGAGATTGCTGCCTTAGGAAGCGTGAGATGACTGAAAAATTCATCAAGAAGATACTTAGAGCTTTGGATGGGATGTATGATACCATGTGCACATTGATCCAAATGATGCCAAACTACAAAGATCTCAAGCCAACGGAAGTCATTGGTGGGATTGTTGCTCATGAGATGTCACTCAAGGACAAGGAAGAACTTCACAACAAGTCAAGCGGTGCTTACAAAGCCTCAAGTGATGCTCCTGCTACTTTAAGAGACAAACTTGTTACCAATGAAGAGATAAGCCTCATGGTCAAGAAATTCAACAAGTTCTACAAGAGTGGAGGCGAAGAGAGGAACTCCAACTCAAGATATGAAGAGAAACATTCACTAGTCATGACTGGAATTGTTAAAATTGTGGAAGGCCCTGACACTACTCCAATGAGTGCACGCCCCCCCCCCCCCAGAAAATAAGGGAAGAGTCACCTAGAAGAAAGAGCTCAAGAGATGAGTCACCTCGAAGAGAGAGGAGTAGAGATGATCATTATGAATGAAGACCCTCAAGGAGAAGTAGAGACTCGGAGAAGAAGGACAAGTACACCAAGAGATAATCAAGAAGAATACATGAAGCTCAAGTTGTCGAATGGGTTTCCGGCTCTGAATCCGACAACCACTCCAAGAGAAGCTATCATTCTGACTCTGACTATAGTCAATATGAAGGTATTACTAGACTTGCACTCGTTACCTCTAACTCCTACAACATTTTTGATTCACCAAATGAAGGGAGTGGAAGTTGCTTCATGGCTAAAGGCCCCAAGGTATCACACCCCGAATACCTTGGCTTTAATAGTTATGAGGATGACCTACAAGGAGATGATGACTTGCTATTTGACAAATCTAGTGATACTAGTCAAAATGAACTTATTAGTAACCACTCTAGTCAAAATAAGTCGTGTGATCTTGATAAGTTGGAAATAGAGCAACTAACTAAAGAACTAAATACTCTTAAGTTATCCCACAAGTCTACTCTATAAGATCATAGAAAACTTGTAAGGACTCATGAGAAGCTCCGCTTCGAGAATCCCAATTTGGAGCAAGATCATGAATTCCTTAAAGCTATCAATGGCGATCTTCGAAAGAAGACTTCCTCTTATTTAGCCAAACTACTTCTCTTGTCTACATGCATTCCACAAGTTAGCGCTAAGCAAACTAGTAACAAAAGCAAGAAAGGTTCTTCAACTAGTAGCAATAAAAATGATAAAGCCAATGATATTGCTTCTAGTAGTTCTATTGATTCCACTAACGATTCTCTTAGCCAAGTTACACTTGAGAAAGAAAATGATCTATTGAAAGGGGTTATAGAAAAAGGTATCTACAAAAGCCTTGTTGGATATAAGCAATTTGAGGAAAGTGTATGCAAGCATGGAGGATACTAGAAGAACCATGGAATTGACTACTTCAATGCCATTGGAGTTGAATGGTAAGAAGGTCAATACCCCAAGCCGAAGTTGTTCCTCAAAGGGAGATGTATGAACATACTCTTCCCAAGGGAACAAAAGCTCAAGATGACTTTCCACCAGAAGACCTCAAGCTCAAGGCAAAGGATAATCTTCAAGAGGAGATTGACTCATATGAAGATGAATACCAAGCCATGGTCAAGTGGGTTCCCAAGTCTACTACAAGCTCAACTTCTACAAGTGCCACTTCAACTAAACTCCAAGGATTCCCATCAACTTGATGTGGGTACCCAAGAAGAAGAACTAGAGAAGTTTTTGAGGGGTGACTCCACCAATGAAATTCACTCACATTCATTATTGGCAAGGACTAGTTGCAATCAACATCAAAATTGTGCAATAATTCAAGGAGTCACACATTCCCTCAAAGGTAAGCAAGGGAAAATGTAATTAATAAATCCATGGACATCATCATGTATGCGTTGCACTCCATGTCCATAGATATCCTGGTATTTGTCTCTTGTGGGACTAACCCATATAGGTGATAAGAGTAAGAAACAAAGAGGATTGCTCCCAACTCAAGATGATCTTCATCAACTATGAGCATCCACCACTACGTCACCCACATGAAGTCTTCTATGACAAAACCCAAGGTTAGTTTATCCCCTTAGGGGGATGTCACATCAAGGGGTAGCTTTAGTCTAAGACTTGAGTTAAAGCATCTCTTAAAATGTGACAACATTAACAAGCTTTATGTAAAAGTGGCAACCCCACTTGTGCTTAAACAATGAGTATGGCCTATGATCAAGTATTCTTACTTGGATCCTAAGTCAATATACTCATATACAGATGACTACGTCATCGCTAAAGTGCTCGATAGATGCTAGAGTGTTTGTGCATGTTTGCCATGATTTCATTTGACATCTTATTGTGTGAGCATTTTGGTTTGCATATCTTTACTCTTTTGAGGATATCCAATTATTGCTATTTGGCTTTTGGTTTTCATTTTCCAATTGGATGTACAAGAATGCCTAGGACCCCTCTCTAGCTATCTATACTTTCCTCGTCTCAAGTTCTATTCATGCTACATCACAAAACTTTAACAAGCACTTATCGAACCCTCTATGTGATAACCACTCGGAGTTCCGTGTCAACAAGAGCTGCATTCCAAACCCTCTCTGTGAATCTCAGTGTAACCAACCCCAAAAACTCGGTTCCACCGAATCATTGAGTTGACCTGGTTTATGACCTAGGTAATTGATTGGGTATTCTTGGTCTCACAGAGTTTCTCTGTCACCTGACGGTTAGGAAACTTGGTGGCACCAAATGTTAAAATCGGCGTCAGCGACAGTCAGGGGTATTTAATCTGGCAGACCCGACTTTTGACATTCAAGTGTCAAAAGTTTGTTTCTCCAAACCCCGAGCTGCCACACTAGACCCCTTGGTTGTCGTCCTTGCTTCCCCGTGCGCCTCCGCCGTTAGGATCGCCGCCGTTGATGGAATCTTTGCCGCCATTGTCGCCTTTGCGGATTCTTCACCAAGTTAGGGTATGAATCCAGCCCCTTTGTGTGATGCCTTTCCGGTTCATGCGCATTACGATATTCTTATAGGTAGGCCATTGTTTGCAATCTTCCCAATCCACCAAAAACTTCATTAGATTAGCAAACGGGTAATATTTAGGTCTAGTCATCCACAAAACGAATCTCGATGACACCAAGTCGCAAAAATCAATTCTACCAATTTTGGATCTAGGGTTCCTGGGGATAGTCTCGATGAAACCGAACGACCATTTTTGGTGAAACGGAAATGGCTGCTTAGTTGATGTGAAGAAGATTATGAGTCACGGTGGATCCAATTTTTTTGACTTGATGGTATCGAAATCCCTTTTGTAGAAAGCTAAACTTAAGAATTTCTTTGTTCAAATTTTGAAAAAATTCTATGTTTTGTGATGCTCAACCCATCTGCTATTCTATACTATATTCACAGGGTCAACATGCGAGATTCAGTTGACAACTAGAATGGTTTCAGAGAGCTTAGTGTTGATGCACATCGAGGCACTAGTCCTGAGGCCAATTTTTCGTCAGTGCAAGATCCAGGCACCCCAAGTTCTCTTGGGTTGCCCAAGGCTACTGCAAGGGTCAGGAGGAAGTTGAACTCAGATGAGGAAGATTCACACTTTGTGCCAGAGGAGGTTCTTGCTAAGAAAAAGCAAGAGAAAGCAGAGAGTGCTGCAAACAAGTCTACAACAGAGGACACTTCATCTAGGAGGCCAGTGAGAAAAGAGTATGCCAGTTCTGAAGCTATGAGAGCACCAGAGAGTGCTAGGTCAACCATGTCCCTTGAGCTAGCCAGGAACTCCATGCCTAAGAAGGCAGATGAGAAGAAGAGGAGCAGAAAGAGAATTGTTCATGTTATAGGCCGGCCTACTTCCATGTATGAAGACCCAGCAGAAGCTGAGGAAGAGGAAGAGCCATTTGCCAAGGCTCCTCCCAAGAAGAAGAAGAAGAAGAAGAAGCTGCTTGCTGATGCCATATCTAGTCAGGCCCCATCCAGGAGCAAGCCAGCTGGTCCCAAGAAGCCCACAACTCCTAAGTCCAATAGAACAACCAAAGATATTTCAGTTGTAGCCAAGAACAAGAGTTCCACCTCCAGAGTTGTTGCTGAAGAGGAAGAGATGACTGTTTTGAGGAAGCAAATACCTCACCTTCTAGAGCACAATGACAACCATCCTGTTGTTGAGGACATGAAGAAAAGGAAGGATTTAGGGCCGAGGGAATGGAGAGATATTGATCCATATTCTCAAAGGAGAAGGATTGCTGTAGATTTCAGATTCTACACAAAAGAACAACAAGATCTTTATGAGACCATTCTTATGGACAAGAGCAGAGCTGTTAGTGATATGAGATATGTAGATTGGGACTACATTAAGGAGAATGAAGACTATTTTCCCCATGTGCAAGAAAACTTCAAGGCCATTGGCATTGATGCTTTTGTTGGTAGAGAGTTCACTCCTTGGAATGATGAGATGATCATGCAATTTTACTCCTCTGCTCATTTTTATGGAGATGGCAGGATTGTCTGGATGACTGAAGGTGTGAGGTATGAATCCACAGTTGAAGAGTGGGCTACCATCTTAGGATCCCCACACGTACAAGAAGGTGATCTGGATGTGTATTCTGAGTCTAAGATGAATCAGAACTCCATGGAAAAGACGTACAAGGAAATTCGAGTTGATTATCTGCATTCACATAAATTTGGCTCAGCCTACTACCTGCAAGCAGGACTGACCACCACCAACACCATCATGAGGTATAGATTGATGCCCAAGTCAGGAGATGACAAGATGATCCAAGGATACTCCATCAACATGCTGCATCACGTTGACCTTCACACCAGATTTAGGGTCATGGACTTGATTGTTGAGACCGTGAAGAGGACTACTGACCAAAAGAGATCTTGTGGATATGCACCATACATTCATATGCTTATCAGCTCCAAGCTAGAGAAGAATGTATATGCACTTGATCGACCACATATGCCATTCCAACAAGAGTTTGAGGACAATGGCGTGGTGATGGATCCTAGTCACCCCACTTCATCTACTACACATGCAGAGGCTGAGGCAGCCAGGGCCACCAGTGTGCTAGTGCCAAGGACCAGGAGTGATTAGATGGATCTTCTCCTTAACACTGTCTAGGGTATGTAGAATGACATCACGGAAATCCTTAAGAACCAGAAGAGTCTGGAAAGGATAGTAGAGGATAAGTTCCACACACTGAACAACAAGGTAGATGGGCTGACAAAGAATGTTGATGAGCTCAAGAAGGAAGTGGATACAGTACCCATTCCTCACACTTCAAATGATGATGATGACATTCAACCTCTCAGGCACAACACTCAGTTCAAGACCCAGGCCAGATCTATGACAGTGCCAGCTCCAGAGTTGAGACCATCGTCATTAGCACCTGTTGCAGCTCCTTCAGTTCCATCAACTCCTCCAGCACCTCCAGTGTCTACTCCAACTCCTTCCATGACGTCTGCAGAAGTCTTCGGCGAAGGGGTTCTCTCGGCTCCTACATCAACAACAGGAGGAGATCAACCCTAGAGAGAAGATTAGTTCTATATCTTTGAACTTTTTGGTAACTTGTTGCCAAAGGGGGAGAAGTTATATAGATCATAGGGCTTCGAGAGAGAGAGAGAGTTGCTTTTTATTGATCTCCAAAACTTTAAAATCTTTTGGTTTACCGTTTCTGTTAAAATTTGTTGGTGTTGGATCATACACTCCTTATGTGTTGCTACTATTTCCTATCTTTGAGATGCTTATAAGATGATCATTCAACTTTGCTTGATGTGTTGTGCTATGTTGTTCATTCATATTATTCTCGCACACCACCAAGTTGTATGTGACATGGAAGAGTGCCACATGAACCTAATCGATTGTGCATTTGCATTCAAATGCAAATTCAAAATAGTGGACAAATTTAGGGGGAGCTCTTGCTTATCACATACTCCTCAAAGAGATGATTCTATTCATTGATCATATCATATGTCCAAGCTTTGATCTATATGTTGTCACATACTCCGCAAATTCATTGATCATATCATATGTCCAAGCTCATCACATATTCCGTAGATTCAAAATAGGATTGAAAAAGCTACAAGAAACGAGACTCTACATTTTACTTTGTGAGAAATCACTTTGAGTCCATAGGAAAGCCAATACTATTAAAAGGGGGTGAGGTAATGTTGGTGAACAAAATGCTCCACGTGCACAAGTGCTAGCCACCAAAAACACCCAGAAGCTCTCCCACAAAAATACTCTATCTAAACCCTACCATACAAAATCAGTGCCACCAACTTTTTCCAATCGGCACAACCGATTTTCATCTCAGATAGAACCCAGCCAAACCCTAGCTTCTCGGTACCACCAAGTTCTATATCAGTGCAACCGAGTTTTGGTAACCAACATTATAGTGTCCCATTTTATAAAGAATTTCCGAATTTTATGAATCGGTCTCACTGAGTTTGGAAACTGCCCTTGGCCACTCATATCAACACTACCGAGAATCATATGTCGGTCTCACCAAGATTCCTAAAGTTGTCACATTTTGAACAACTCGGTACAACCGAGTTTAACTTCGGTTTCACTGAGTTGGTCGATAATGGTGTAATGGTTGGATTTCTGGAGATGCCTATATATACCCTCCATCACATCCCACTCGCAAGAGAAGCACTCAGAAGAGACCCACACTTCTCATATCCAAATTTCTGAGAGAGAACTACCTACCCTTGTGTTGAGGTCGATATCATCCACTCCAACCATATGGATCTTGATTTCTAGCCTCCCCAAGTTGCTTTCCACCCAATCAATCTCTTCTAGCAAGCCAAATCTGTGAGAGAGTGATTGAGTGTTGAGGAGTCTATCATCTTGAAGCACAAGAACAAGGAGTTCATCGACATTATCAAGCCTATTACCTTTTGGAGGGTGGTGCCTCCTAGATTGGTTAGGTGTCGCTTGGGAGCGTCCTACTTCATGTTGTGGAGTGAACCAAGAAGTTTGTAAGGGCAAGGAGATCGCCTACTTCATGAAGATCTACCCCGAGTAAGGCTAGTCCTTCATGGACGGAAGCCGTTATGGAATAGTCAAGGTTGCTCCTTCATGGACCCTTATGGGTGGAGTCCTCCATGGACTCTCGCGACCGTTACCCTTCGTGGGTTGAAGACTCCATAAAAATGGATGTACGATAGTGCCACCTATCGGAACCACGGGAAAAATCTTCGTGTCTCCAATTGTGTTTGATCTCTCTATCCCTACCCTCTACTACATGTTCTTGCCTTTACTTTCCTTTGCTATAATCTTAGACATGCATGTGTAGAGTGTGCTTGACTTGCTATCGTTGCTAAAATCTTCCCACAACTAAAATTGGGAAAAGGTAGAACTTCTATTTGATCAAGTAATCTAATCACCCCCCTCTATACTTTCTTTCGATCCTACAATGGTCCAGCGCCCAACTACCTCTACAACACTTGATCGTTTCTCCGATAAGACAACGAAATCTGTTATTTTCAGAAAACGCTAGTCATAGTTCAAGTTTCTAAGTAAACCTCTTTATATTTCTCTCCAAAGAAAAAAAAAAGAAACAACTTACATCGGTTAGGTTGTTCCTAACAAGGAAAATACATGACTAATACTGTACAAAAAATTGCAGTGTCCTCAACAACAACAAGGGACCAACCTATGTGGATACTACGCTTGCGCACATATGATGAACCTATGCAGACATGTTGAATGTGGTACCGATGCTGACAAAATAGAACCAGCAAGTCTGTTTCTTAATTACTATCTTCTACTCCACACATATGTCGCATGCTGATCTAAAAGTCCTGCAACCGATCTTGGGAACGATGATCTCTGAACCTCTCGCCATTGATGAATGTTTGTTAGGAAATTTATCAGCACCTTCTTTGTGAAACACTATATCAATCCCTCTTAAGACGTCGAAGATTTCAGTATTCGTTATAACCAATAATAATTACGCATTCATATAGTGTTATCAGCTAAACATACACGCATGGATGGATTGTTTTCCATGTGGTCATGTCTACGTTTTTCGTACACTGTGATTATGTATTGCATATGTCCGTCTTACATATGTGGAATTTAGCTAGCATTTGCTCAATTGCATATTGTTGCGAATTATGATGAACGTTCTTCCTATGGTCAGTATTCGTTCATTTGCATATTGTACCGAATTACGATGAATGTTCTTCATGTGACACTATTTGTCGATTGCATATTGTGGTGAATTTGCTATTTGCAGGGTGATTCAAATGTGACATTTTACAATAAGCTGACTTTTCCAGCACACACGGTTCAAACAACTAAGCGTCTGCGATTCAGAAACGGAAAGCACACGCAACTAATAGTGCAATCGCCTGTGATCTACAGGAAAAGCACACGAGATATAAAGTGAAACGTTGGTGATACATAAGAAATCACAGACAATTTGTAGTGCTTGTACGTGTGCGTAGGAGCTCCACAATCGTTTGCGATAGCAACTTATCTCACACCTGATCCAAAAGGAAACCGTGCCCGATGCAAAGTCGATCACACATACAAAAATTTCGGGAAATGTGTGTGATGATATCATACATGGCTGCCGGTTTCCAGGTAATTCCCGTGTGCGATGATGAAGATATCGCACACAGTTTATACCATGGCCCGTGTGGATTAGGTAATGTTCCACAAGCGGTAAAATGTCAAACACCATTTCTTTTCCATGAGAAATTAGACGCATTTGACTCGTGATAGATGTGTGTGATTGATCCCAAATCCCACGTGTATGCCCAAAATATAGCATGTGCAATATATTCCTGCACCGCACAAGATTATGTTTGGTAGATCGTTTGCGCTCATTGGTCACCATCACCGACGGGTTTTCCGTGTTGTGTGGGATGAACCTACCCCTATCACCCACACATGCAAGGCGACGGTTTCAAACTACATCGTATAAAGGGGTTAGAAATTGTTTGAATAGCACGGCGCTGCACCAGTGATAGCATCTGCAAGCAGTTTCTTCTTCTTGGAAAGAGGAACCTAGGCAGTTGGCTCTTCCTCCACTTCCTCTTCCTCAGCTCCTACTGGATCTTCAAACATGGAAGTAGGCCTTCCAATGACACGCACAATTCTCTTCATGGCTCTCTTCTTGTCACCTGCCTTCTTGGGCATAGAGCTTTTTGAAGGCTCAATAGATAGTGATGTGTTTGCTTTGGCAATTTTAGGTGCTCTCATTGTCTCAGTGCTAGCATACTCTTTCCTGACATGCATCTTAGCAGAAGTGGCCTCTGTTATAGATTTCTTGGTACCTCTCTCTTTCTTTTCTTGCTTCTTTTTGGCTAGCACCTCCTCTAGCACAAAGTATGAGTCCTCCTCGTTTGAGTTCAGCTTTCTTCTTGCCCGGCTGGCAGCCTTGGGTAGCCCATGTGAACTTGGGGTGCCTGGATCTTCTGAAGAAGAAGAACTGGCATCTCGGCTTGTGCATGAGCTCATGTGCACTTCTCTATCCCTAAAGTCATTCTGGCTATCATCACACCCTGACATGCTGACCCTGTGAATAGAGTATATAAGAGCAGAAGGGTTGAGCATCACAAAAATTCAGAAAGTTTTCTTAAATTTGAACTCGGAATCTTAAGTTTAATCTTTGGAAAAAAGGATTTCGGTTCCATCGATTCAAAAAAATTGGAACCATCGAGACACATAGCCTCCTTAATAGAAACTTGGCACCCACTTAGGTTATACCGAAAGTGGCCACTTGGTTTCACAGAGACTATTCTCAGTTGCCCTAAAACCAAAATCAGTAGAACCGATTTTTCTGACTCGGTGACACCGAGATTCGGTATGCAAACAGTTAAACCTAAAAATTCATCATTCTATATTCTAGAGGAATTTCTTGAGGATGGAACTTGTGCACATAGTGGGAAGAAGATGGGAATTGATCTATTTCACAAGAGTTGGGCGGGGAGTGCAAAGATACGAGGCATTACCCTAACTTCGTGATGGCCTCCTACGGCAGCAACGGCGAGTGCGATTGCACTCGATGGCGAGGAACTCCGGTGGTGCAGACACACGGGAGCAAGGGTGAAGTCCAAAGATGTTGAGCAGTAACTAGGGTTTGTAGGGATCACAGGCTTTTAAGAAGTAATTTCAAAAACCAGTTCCGCTCAGTATATATACCCATAGATGTCGATGACACCAGTTCTTAAATATCGGTGCCACCGAGTTCCTCTACTATCATTTGATTGGGAACTCAATGGAGCCGAGATTATTTAATCGGTGCTAACACAATTAATAAAACCAT
This sequence comes from Hordeum marinum, assembly GCA_022496015.1. Classification (NCBI taxonomy): domain Eukaryota; kingdom Viridiplantae; phylum Streptophyta; class Magnoliopsida; order Poales; family Poaceae; genus Hordeum; species Hordeum marinum. The sequence continues at coordinate 207,955,336 of CM039672.1, read as the reverse complement.
ATCAACCCTAGGTATTGGTGGAACAGAGATTTTCGGGTTGGTTACACTGAGTTTGCACTCAGGAGGTTTTGGAAGACAGCTCTTAACGAAATGGAAATCCGAGTGCTCCTCACACAAAGGGTTCGAGAAGTGCTTGGTCAAATTTTGGTGATGAAGCATGAATAGAATTTGAGATGTGAAAGCATAAATAGCTACAGGGAGGTACTTAGGAATTCTTGCATGTCCAATTGGCCAAAGAAAAAAAAGCCAAGTAACAACAATTGATATCCTTGAGTAAGAAAAGACATGCATACCAACATGCTCACAGAACAAAATGTCAAATTAAATATGGCAAATATGCAAAACCACTCTAGTATCTACCAATCACTTTGGATATGACGGAGTCATATATATATATATATATATATATATATATATATATATATATGAGTATATTGACTTAGGAACCAAGTAAGAATACTTAACCATAGGTCATACTCATCGTTTAAGCACAAGTGGGTTGCCAATTTTACATAAAGCATTTAATGTATTCACATATTTAAGAGATGCTTTAACTCAAGTCTTAGAGTAAAGCTCCCCCATGATGTGACATCCCCCCTAAGAGGGCTAAAACCTTGGGTTTTGTCATAGAATACTTCATGTAGGTGATGTAGTGGTGGATGCTCATAGTTGATGAAGATCATCTTGAGTTGGGAGCAATCCTCGTTGTTTCTTACTCTTCTCACATACATGGGTTAGTCCCACACAAGAGACAAATACAAGGATATCTATGGACATGGAGTGAAGTACATATATGATGATGTCCATGGATCCATTAATTACCTTGTCCCTTCCTTACCTATGAGGGAATGTTTGACTCCTTGAACTATTGCATAAGGTTGATGTTGATTGCAAATACTCCTTGCCAAAAATGAATGTGAGTGAATTTTGTTGGTGGAGTCACCCCTCGGGAAGTCTCCCGTTCTTCTTCTTTGGGACCCACATCAACTTGATGGGGATCCTTGGATTTGAAGTAGCACTAGATGATTTAGAGCTTGTAGCAGCCTTGGAAACCCACTTGACCTTGTCTTGGGACTCATCTTCATATAAGTCAATCTCTCCTTGGAACTTGTCCTTGCCCTTGAGCTTCTGGTCATGTGGTGGAAGGTCATCTTGATCTTTTGTTCCCTTGGGAAGAGTATTTTCATACTTATCCTTTCGGGGAACAAACTTCCGCTTGGGGTATTGACCTTCTTCCCATTCAACTCCATTGGCATTAAAGTAGCCAATGCCACTGTTCTTCCGGTATCCTCCATGCTTGCGTACAGTTTCTTCAAATTGCTTACGTCCAGCAAGACTTTTGTAGACACCTTTTTCTTGGGGCCTTTAGCCATGAAGAAACTTCCACTCCCTTCATTTCGTGAATCAAATATGTCATAGGAGTTGGAGGAAACGAGTGTAAGTCCGGAAACACCTTCATCTTGACTATAGTCGGAGTCGGAGTGATAGCTTCTCTCGAAGTGGTTGTCGGATTCGGAGCCGGAAACCCATTCACCAACATGAGCTTGATGTCTTGTTCTTGTGTAGCTCTTGGTGTACTTGTCGTTCTTCTCCAAGTCTTTACATCTCCGGGAGGGTCTTCGTTCATAATGATCATCTCCACTCTTTCTCTCTCTTCGAGGTGACCCATCTCTTGAGCTCTTTCTTCTAGGTGACTCTTCCCTTGTTTTGTGGGGGGCCATGCACTCATTTGAGTAGTGCCCGAGCCTTCCACAATTGTAAATATTCCGGTCACGACTAGATGAATGCTTCTCTTCATACCTTGAGTTGGATCTTATTTGTTTGCCTCTACTCTTGTAGAACTTGTTGAATTTCTTGACCATGAGGCTTATCTGTTCATTGTTACAAGGTTGTCACTTGATGTAGCGGGAGTGTCACTTGAAGCTTTGTAAGCACCGCTTGACTTGTCGTGAAGTTCTTCCTTGTCTTTGAGTGACATCTCATGAGCAATAATCCTTCCAATAACTTGCGTGGGCTTGAGATCTTTGTAGTATGGCATCATTTGGATCAATGTGCACACAGTGTCGTACTTCCCATCCAAGGCTCTAAGTATCCTCTTGATGATGAATTTGTCGGTCATCTCTTCGCTTCCTAATCCGGCAATTTCATTTGTGATGAGAGAAAGCCTAGAGTACATCTCGGCGACTCCTTCACCATCCTTCATCTTGAACTTATCAAGTTGACTTTGAAGCACATCCAATTTAGACTCCCTGAAGGATTTGGTACCTTCGTGCATATAATCCAAAGTATCCCAAATTTCCTTTGCATTCTCAAGATGACTAATCTTGTTGAATTCTTGTGGGCATAGGTAGTTGAATACAATGTCACATGCTTGAGCATTGTATTGCAACATCTAATTCTTCCACGGTCGCTTCACGATCTGGTTCCCTTCCATTGCCAAAGAATTCACCTTGAAAGCCAACATGAACAACAACCCATACGGTGGGGTGACCAAGAATATGCATCTCCATTTTATGCTTCCAACTAGCAAAGTTTGTACCATCAAAATATGAATCTCCACGGTGATAATTTCCCTCACTACACGCCATGCTCTCCTAGGTTGTGAGACCAATGTAATGGATACCAATACTATGATACCACTTGTAGGATCAAAAGTAGGTCTGGAGGGGGGTGCTTAGAATACTTGACCAAATAAAAACCTAACCTTTTCCCAAGTTAAATGGTTGGCAGATTTTAGCGATTCTAGCAAATCAAGTTCACCCTACACATGCATGTCTACGAGTATTGCAGAGGAAAGTAAAGACAAGCATATGTAAAGAGGATATGGATGAGAAGATAAAACGCAATTGGATACATGAAGATTTTTCCCATGGTTCTGATAGGTTGTGCTATCGTACATCTACGTGTGTGGATACTTCAATCCACGAAGGGTAACGGTCACAAGAGTCCGTGGAGGGCTCCACCCATGAACGGTCCACGAAGTTGAAACGTTGTATATTCCAAGATTGCCTACATCCACAAAGGACTAGCCTTACTCGGGGTAGATCTTCATGAAGTAGGTGGTCTCCTTGACCTTACAAACATCTTGGTTCGACTCCACAATCACGAAGAAGGAGGTCTAAGCAACACCTAACCAATCTAGGAGGCACCACCCTCCAAAAGGTAATAGATGTGGTAGTATGATGAACTACTTGCTCTTGTGCTTCAAAAGATAGTCTCCTCAACACTCAATCACTCTCTCACGGGTTTTGCATGCATAAAATAGATTGATTGGATGGAAAGTAACTTGGGGAGGCTAGAAATTAAGATCCTTATGGTTGGAGTGGATGATCTTGACCTCAACACAAGGGTAGGTGGTTCTCTCTCGGAAAATTGGATATGGCAAGTGGGTGGGTGTTCTGAGTGCTTCTCTTGGGAGTGAGATGTGGTGGAGGGGTATCTATAGGCATCTCCAAAAATCCAACTGTTACAACATTATTGCCCAACTCGGTGACACCAAAGTAAAAACTTGGTTCCATTGACTAGTGTAAAATGTGGCAAATTTGGCCTTTTCGGTGAGACCGATATATTAATCTAGATGGTACTAATATGGGTGACCTAGGTAGTTTCAAAATCTCGGTGTCAACGATTCCTTAAACTTGGTGGGACCGATTTTAAGAAATTGGTTAACAGAAAGTTGGTCACTGGTTTTCAGTTGCACCGAATGAAAACTTGGTAGTACCGAGATGCTAGGGTTTGGATGGGTTTCTATCTAGGGTAAAACTCGGTGGATCCACATGGGAAATGTTGGTGTCACCGAATTTTGACTTTTTTCTTTGGACAAAAGGTTATTATGGGAAAGTGGGTGTGTATTTTTGATGGCTAATCTCTAAGCACATGAGCAACCAGATCATCATAATTCCTCATCCCATTTTAGTAGTATTGACTTTCCTGTGGACTCAGAAGTGATTTCTCACAAATTGTAAAATGTAGAGTTCTCAATATTGAAGCATGGTCAATCCTATTCCTTCCTTCCCTTGGGGAGGTTCTCCACACAGACCTGTAGCCAAGCCATCATTGAACCTTTTCCTACGAAAGACTTGGTGGAAACATTAGTCTAATGAAATATATGTTGTTATTTATTATCGAAACCACCTAGGGAGAAGTTGTGATTTCAAGTCATGAAGCTTGATGCCTTGCGAATCATATTCCTTCTTCTTTCCTTGGGGGTTCTCCACACGTTCCAGCCAATCCTCTCCATGGACTTCATCTAAAATGAACTAGATAAAACTATTAGTCCAAGAGACAATGTATGTTGTCATGAATTATCAAAACCTCCAAGGGAGAATATGTGCTTTCAATCTCCCCTTTTTGGATTAACAAAATATGTGACAACATAGAATCAATCAAAGCTTCAAGTTTAGATATGAAAAATATATGAAAGCTTTGAGAAACACATGACTAAGATAGGCTCCCCCTAAATGTGTTCAGTCCCTTTTTAGAGGATAGTTACTTTGGAATGCATGAACACACACATGGTTGAAGGGACATGATAAGTCACATGTACCTTGGCTATATGAATCAAACATATGTGAATGAGGTGCCTCCTCGTTCAAGACTCACTGTTGCAAACAATATGTGTAAGAACAAGAGATCATCTTGACCAAGGATATGATGCATATACTTACCTTGAAGTTCTTGAGCATTTTCACAGTAGGAACACACTTGAGAAAACAATGTTAGAAAACACAAGAGTATTCTTCTCATCCAAATGCAAAAGAATTCAAATGTACCAAGATATGGAAGACATGTAGGAAATGGTTTTTCTCAAGATTTATTTGTCTCCAAGAATATTTAGGACTTTCTCCCCTAGATATGGATTTGTAAGTCTTCCTCTCCCCCTGAATCTTAGCATGTAGATATTGGGAGTAGGTAGGGTGAGACAGGTCTAACACAAATAGACAATCAAATGTAAATCACATTTTATCTCTACTTTAATGTTAGTCTCGATTTGGTCTTCTCTATCCCCCTTGGATGATCTTGAATATTTCTCCCACTTGATAGATATTTATCCCCCTTGAGAAGCATAAGCTTTGATATTTCTCCCCCTTTGGCATTAATTTCCAAATAGGGTCAGAGGGTAAGGGATCCTTGAGATAAAGGGTCATTGAGATAATCGACTAAAGATGTCAAGAAAATGGCAATGAAAATGACAAATAGTCAGTGGCTCCGAGGAAAAGTGAGTTGGTAGAACTGAAAACACAACTTCTCCCTAGGTGGTTTTTGTAATTAGTAACAATATATATTTCATTGGACTAATGTTTCCACCAAGTGTCTCTTAGGTAAAAGTTCAATGATGGCTTGGCTAAGGGTCTATGTGGAGAACCTCCCCAAGGAAAGGAAGGAATAGGATTGTCCATGCTTCAAGATTGAGGACTCTACATTTTACATTTGTGAGAAATCGCTTTTGAGTCCATAGGAAAGCCAATACTATTAAAAGGGGATGAGGAATTATGATGATCTGGTTGCTCAAGTGCTTAGAGATTAGTCACCAAAAATACTCACCCACTTTCTCACAAAAACCTTTTGTCCAAAGAAAAAAGACAAAATTCGGTGAAACCAACATTTCCCATTCGGATCCACCGATTTTTACCCTAGACAGAAACCCAGCCAAACCCTGGCATCTCGGTACTACCAAGTTTTCATTCGGTACAACTGAAAACCAGTGACCAACTTTGTGTTAAAAAATTTCTTAAAATCGGTGACACTGAGATTTTGAAACTTCCTAGGTCACCCATACCAGTACCACCGAGATTTATATATTGGTCTCACCGAAAAGGCCAAAGTTGCCACATTTTGCACTAGTCGGTGCAACCGAGTTTTTACACTCTGGTTTCACCGAGTTAGACAATAATGTTGTAACGGTTGGATTTTTGGAGATGCCTATATATACCCATCCTCCACATCTCACTCGCAAGAGAAGCACTCAGAACACACACACACACACACACACACACACACTATCCAGATCCAATTTTCTGAGAGAGAACGACCTACCCTTGTGTTGAGGTCAAGATCATCCATGCCAACCATATGGATCTTGATTTCTAGCCTCCCCAAGTTGAGTTCCATCCAATCAATCTCTCCTACCCATGCCAAATCTATGGGAGAGTGATTGAGTGTTGAGGAGACTATCTTTTGAAGCACAAGAGCAAGGAGTTCATCATACTACCACATCTATTACCTTTTGGAGGGTGGTGCCTCCTAGATTTGTTAGGTGTTTATTGCTAGCCTCCTTCTTTGTGGAGTTGAACCAAGAAGTTTGTAAGGACAAGGAGATCGCCTAATCCGTGAAGATCTACCCCGAGTAATTTTAGTCCTCCATGGACGTAGACCATCATGGAATAGACAAGGTTGCTACTTCGTGGACCCTTCGAGGGTGGAGCCCTCCGTGGATTCTCACGATCATTACCCTCCATGGGTTGAAGTCTACATAAATGTGGATGTACGATAGCACCACCTATCGGAACCAAGGGAAAAATCTTCGTGTCTCCAATTGCATTTGATCTTATTATCCCAATCCTCTTAACATATGCTTGTCTTTACTTTATGTTGTAGTACTCGTAGACATGCATGTGTTGGGTGAACTTGATTTTCTAGAATCGCTAAAATCTATCAACCAATTAACTTGGGAGAAGGTTAGGTTTTTATTTGGTCAAGTAGTCTAATCACCCCCCCTCTAGACCTACTTAGACCTACTTTCAATCCTACAAGTGGTATCACAGATTTGGTCTCCATTGCAATGGTCCCACAAACTAGGAGAGTATGTTGTCTAGTGAGGAAAATTACCACCGTATAGGTCCATATTTTGATGGTACAAACTTTTCTAGTTGGAAGCATAAAATGAAAATGCATATTCTTGGTCATAACCCCGTCGTATGGGTTGTTGTTCGTATTGGCTTGCAAGGTGAATTCTTTGGTGATGGAAAGGACCGGATCGTGAAGCAACCACGGAAGAATTTAAGATGGTGCAATACAATGCTCTTGCATGTGACATTCTATTCAACTTCCTATGCCCCGAAGAATTCAACAAGATTAGCCGTCTTGTGAAAGCAGCGGAAATTTGGGATACTTTGGTTGATATGCATGAAGGTACCGAATCCGTCAGGGAATCTAAATTGGATGTGCTTCAAACTCAACTTGATAAGTTCACGATGAAGGATGGTGAAGGAGTCGCCAAAATTTACTCTAGGCTTGCTCTCATCACAAATGCGATTGTTGGCTTAGGAAACAAAGAGATGACCGAAAATTCATAATCAAGAGGATACCTAGAGCCTTGGATGGGAAGTACGACACTGTGTGCACATTCATCCAAATGATGCCAAACTATAAATATCTCAAGCCCACGAAAGTCATTGGAAGGATTGTTGGTCATGATATGTCACACAAAGACAAGGAAGAACTTCACAACAAGTCAAGGGGTGCTTACAAAGCTTCAAGTGACATTACTTCCACATCAAGTGACAACCTTGTAACCAATGCAGAGATAAGACTCATGGTCAAGAAATTCAACAAGTTCTACAAGAGTAGAGGCAAACAAAAAAGATCCAACTCAAGATATGAAGAGAAGCATTCATCTAGTCGTGACTGGAATATTTGCAATTGTGTAAGGCCCGGGTACTACTCAAATGAGTGCATGCCCCCCCCACAAAACAAGGGAAGAGTCACCTAGAAGAAAGAGCTCAAGAGATGAGTCACCTTGAAGAAAGAGAAAGAGTGGAGATGATCATTATGAACGAAGACCCTCCCGGAGATGTAAAGACTTGGAGAAGAACGACAAGTACACCAAGAGCTACACAAGAACAAGACATCAAGCTCATGTTGGTGAATGGGTTTCCGGCTCCGAATCCGACAACCACTCCGAGAGAAGCTATCACTCCGACTCTGACTATAGTCAAGATGAAGGTGTTTCCAGACTTACACTCGTTTCCTCCAACTCCTATGACATATTTGATTCACGAAATGAAGGGAGTGGAAGTTGCTTCATGGCTAAAGGCCCCAAGGTATCACACTCTGAATACATTGATTTCAATAGTGATGAGGATGACTCCCTTGGAGATGACGACTTGGTATTTGACAAAACTAATGATATTAGTCAAAATGAAATTGATAGTACTCACGTTAGTCAAGATAAGTCGTGTCATAATGATAAGAAGTAAATATAGAGACTAACTAAAGAATTAAACACTCTTAAGTTAGCCCATGAATCTAACCAAAAGGAGAAATATGAACATACTCTTTACAAGGGAACAAAAGCTCAAGATGGCCTTCCACCACATGACCACAAGCTCAAGGGCAAGGACAAGCTCCAAGGAGAGATTGATTTATATGTACATGAGTCCCGAGCCATGGTCAAGTGGGTTCCCAAGGCTACTAAAAGCTTTAAATCATCTAGTGCTACTTAAACTCCAAGGATCCCCATCAAGTTGATGTGGGTCCCAAAAAGAAGAACTCGAGAGTTCTTGAGCGGTGACTCCGCCAACAAAATTCACTCACATTCATTTTTGGCAAGGACTATTTGCAATCAACATCAAACTTATGCAATAGTTCATGGAGTCAAACATTCCCTCATAGGTAAGCAAGGGACAAGGTAATTAATGAATCCATAGACATCATCATATATGTATTGCACTCCATGTCCATATATATCCTTGCAAGGTGAATTCTTTAGCGATGGAAAGGAACCGGATCATGAAGCAACCATGGAAGAGTTGAGATGTTGCCATACAATGTTCAATCATGTGACATTCTATTCAACTGCCTATGCCACCAAGAATTCAACAAGATTAGCCGTGTTGAGAATGCAAAGGAAATTTCGGTAGTTTGGTTTATATGCACGAAGGTACCAATTCTGTCAGGGAATCTAAGTTGGATGTGCATCAAAGTCAACTTGATAAGTTCAAGATAAATGATGGTGAAGGAGTCACCGAAATGTACTCTAGGCTCGCTCTCATCACAAATGAGATTGTCGTCTTAGGAAGCGAATTGATGACCGAAAAATTCATCATCAAGAAGATACTTAGAGCCTTGGATGGGAAGTATGACACCATGTGCACATTGAACCAAATGATGCCAAACTACAAAGATCTCAAGCCCACGGAAGTCATCGGAAGGATTGTTGGTCATGAGATGTCACTCAAAGACAAGGAAGTACTTCACAACAAGTCAAGCGGTTCTTACAAAGCTTCAATTGACACTCTTGCTACATCAAGTGACAACCTTGTAACAATGAAGAGATAAGCCTCATGGCCAAGGAATTCAACAATTTCTACAAGAGTAGAGGCAAAGAAAGAAGCTCCAACTCAAGATATGAAGAGAAGAGTTCATCTAGTCGTGACCGGAATTGTTACAATTGTGGAAGGCCCGAAAACTACTCAAAGTAGTGCACGACCACCCACAAAAGAAGGGAAGAGTCACCCAGAATAAAGAGCTCAAGAGATGAGTCATCTCGAAAAGAGAGAAGGAGTAGAGATGATCGTTATGAACGAAGACCCTCCAAGAGAAGTAAAGACTCGAAGAAGAAGGACAAGTACACCAAGATATACACAAGAAGAAGACATCAACCTCATGTTGGTGAATGGGTTTCCAGCTTCAAATCCTACAACCACTCTTAGAGAAGCTATCACTACGACTCCGACTATAGTCAAGATGAAGGTGTTTCCGGACTTGTATTCGTTTCCTCCAACTCCTATGAAATATTTGATTCATGAAATGAAGGGAGTGGAAGTTGCTTCATGGCTAAAGGCCCCAAGAAAAAGGTGTCTACAAAAGTCTTATCGGATATAAGCAATTTGAGGAAACTCTACGCGAACATGGAGGATACCAGATGAACCATGGCATTGGCTACTTCAACGTTAATGGAATTGAATGGGAATAAGGTCAATACCCCAAGCCAAAGTTTGTTCCCCAAAATGAGAAGTATGAACATACTCTTACCAAGGGAACAAAAGCTCAAGATGACCTTCCACCACATGACCACAAGATCAAGGGCAAGGACAAGCTCCAAGGAGAGATTGACTTATATGAAGATGATTTCCATGCCATGGTCAAGTGGGTTCTCAAGGCTACTACAATCTCTAAATCATCTAGTGCTACTTCAACTCCAAGGATCCCCATTAAGTTTATGTGGGTACCAAAAAGAAGAACTAGAGAGTTCTTGAGGGGTGACTCCGCCAACAAAATTCACTCACATGCATTTCTGGCAAGGACTATTTGCAATCAAAATCAACCTTATGCAATAGTTCAAGGAGTCAAACATTCCCTAATAGGTAAGCAAGGGACAACGTAATTAATGAATCCATGCACATCATCATATATGTATTGCACTCCATGTCAATAGATATCCTTGTATTTGTCTCTTGTGTGGGACTAACCCATGTAGGTGAGAAGAGTATGAAACAACGAGGATTGCTCCCAACTCAAGATGATCTTCATCAACTATGAGTATCCACCACTACATCATCTACATGAAGTCTTCTATGACAAAACCCAAGGTTAGTTTATCCCTCTTAGGGGGGATTTCACATCAAGGGGGAGATTTATTCTAAGACTTGAGTTAAAGCATCTCTTAAAAGCTTTATGAAAAAGTGGAAACCCCACTTGTGCTTAAACGATGAGTATGTCCTATGATCAAGTATTCTTACTTGGCTCCTAAGTCAATATACTCATATATAGATGACTCCGTCATCGTAAAAGTGCTTGGTAAATACTATAGTGGTTTTGCATGTTTGCCATTTTTCATTTGATATTTTGTTGTGTGATCATGTTGGTATGCATATCTTTTCTCATTCGAGGATATCCAATTGTTGTTACTTGACTTTTATTTTTCTTTGGCCAATTGGATATGCAAGAATGCCTAAGTACCTCCCTCTAGCTATCTATGCTTTCGTTGGCTTTTGTTGTTGCAAATTCTATTGATGCTTCATCACAAAAATTTGAGCAAGCACTTCTCAAACCCTCTGGGTGAGGAGCACTCGGATTTCCGTTTCGTTAAGAGCTGACTTCCAAAACCTCCCCAGTGCATACTCAGTGTAACCAACCTAAAAATATCGGGTTCAACGAAGCCTAGGGTTTATCTGGTTTTATCAATCTTGATAGCACTGATACCATAATCTCGGCTTCATCGAGTTTCCATGTCAACTAACAGTAGAGGAACTCGGTGGCACCGATATTTTAGAACCGGTGTCACCGACACCTTTGGGTATATATACTGAGCGGAACCGGTTTTTGAAATTACTTCTTCAAATCCCGTGATCCGTGCAAACCCTAGCTACTGCTCGACGTCTCGGGACTTCACCCTTGTTCCGGTGCATCTACACCACCATAGTTCCTCGCCATCGACTACAATCACACCCACTATCGCCACCATAGGTGGTCGTCGCCAAGTTAGGGTAACGCCTCGTATCTTTGCACTCCCCATCCAACTCTTGTGCAATAGATCAACTCCCATGTTCTTCCCATTGTGTGCAAAAGTTCCATCCTCAAAAATTCCTATATAATATAGAACAATGAATTTTTAGGTTTAACCGTCCGCAAATCGAATCTCGGTGTCACCGAGTCAGAAAAATCGGTTCTACCCATTTTTGTTGTAGGGATACTAAGAACAATCTCGGTGAAACCGAATTTGTCGGGACCCCGATCCTAAGCCATAAGAATCCAGCCTGTAACACATCACATCACTTTGCGGCCTCATGCACTGTTAACTCCACGGCTACCACCTTGCCTAAGTCGGGACCGTTTGCGTCTTTTGGCTCACGTATGTGAATGTGTTGCTAGCATTCAATGTCAAAGAACTCAGATCAACATGACTAGTCGTAGAACCCAAGTGGCACATCCGTACTGGAACAGGCATACATAACCCAGCATTGGAGGTGTCAGCCTCTAGCGTGTTTAGACGAGTCATAGCAAGCTACAAGGACTCCATTACATCGTGGGACATAAATGTCATCACTGCACATAGACGAGTTGTAGCAGGCTACAAGGAATCCATTACACTGCGAGACATTTCCCCGAAGGGATAGACACAACAGCAAAGAAGGATACATGCTAGTCAATCAATGTGTCCTGAGCAGTAGCAAGCTACCAAGGCTCGGTAGAAGCACAAAGAGGCAGTTCCCTGTAAAGAGTACTACTAAAGGCACACAACTAGGTGTCAAATCCCATACATATCGTTGCACGTCACACGTACGCACGACATGCCCAATATGCATAGATACAACAATGGCATCACAACATAACCATACAACAACACAACATTTATTTAGAAGGCTCATAAGGGACAACATAGTGTGATATTACAAGAAGGGGTCACATGACCCAGCACACAAGTCATACAAGCAACAAGCGGAAGCATAACATGTCTGAGTATAGACATCTAGAAATGAACAAGGCTGAGGGAGCCTGTCTATCTACAAGGCCCTCCAAAGGGGGTTGAGGGGTTCAATGCAGCAAGCCAGCCTTGACTAGGTGGCTATCTTGTACTACGACTTTCACTACTTTGAAAAGTTTGTGAAGCTTACACGAGTCCACTATCACCATAAGAATACACCACCATGGATCCACTCCCGTCTTCCTACGAGAGTGCCATCCATGGTACTCACACTTGTCTTGAAGCTTTTATGAGTAACCATTTAAGTTGTCTATGAACCATATAAGTCTCCAAGTAGTCCATATTCGCAGACATGGCTATTCAAATAGATTGATTACCCTACAGGGGTGTACTTCATCACACACACTCTCACCACTTACCGCCATGTGCACGTAAAAAGGCACATCGGCAACCTTCAAGCGAAAGCCCGCTGAGGGAGTCGGCCATGACCATTAACCACACAAGACTCTAGTCCAAGTTTATCACCTACTTGAGACTAAACCCGCAAGGAAGTCCGGCCGAAGTTTCCTCAACGACCCCAAATGATGTGTACAGGGTTCCCAAGCCCACCTTGACGGATGGTACTACGCTTGGTACATCGGACCATGATGCCTAGTCTGTCCCAAGCCCACCTGTACGGGGTGCCACTCGGTAGACTACTAGGATGTCCTACAAACACCAGAAACTAGTTGCAACTCCTGGACAGAGATCAAGTCGATTAATAAGTCGAGATGGTCCATTGGTTTGGGCCCCAATGCGTGGTAGTAGCTAGTCTTGGATAACATACACAGGACTCGGTTCTTAAGAACGGACCCAATGAGATAACCCGCCATGTACTCCTACATGGCCTCTCATCGCTTCCTTTACCAAATCGATTTCAAAACTTAACTCTCATCATCGTAACACATTCAATTCACTTCGGTTCATCACCCAGATAAATCAGACCTGGCACAACTCTAAGCATAGCAAGCATAGCAAAGTAAAGGCACAACATGGCTCAAGCATCTATTAGGTATGCTAGGTTGCTTGGTTCGGCTATTTACAATGACAATGATAGATCATGCAGAGGAATGGGTTCAACTACCAGAACATGTAAAAGTTGAATTGTTTTGTCCTAGTGCAATAAGTCAGAACAAGAGCGGAAGAGTGGGTTTATATCGGAGATGTTTAATGAGGGGTTGCTTTCCTAATAAGACGATCACACATTACTGCTCCTCAGATGGATACTCAACCATATCCTCCAAAAGAGTGCCTAACACGAAGAACAACCATCGAAGGGGGAACAACTCAATACATGTCAAATGCAAACAGTATCATGCATTAATATGACATGGCAATATGATGTGGTTTGGCCTAATGCATATAGCAACATAGTTAAATGAAGTAGGTTTGAACCCAAGGTTCAAATTCAACTGCATATGTGAGAACACATATTGAATTTGAACAAAATGTCCAAGTTCACCTACTTAGGTTTCTCTATCATGCATGAAAATGGTCTAGATGGATTTATTGAATTTGCCTGATAAATTTTCATATATAAATTATTTTCATCTGACTTACACATTAATTTATATGAATTTTACAAGTTTTAGCATTTTCTGGAATTATTTAAAATCATAAATGCATTTATTGCGTGAGCCATGCGTCAGCATGACGTTAGTCTGGTCAACTTACTGCTCTGGGACAAACCTGACCAGTGGGACCCACTGGTCAGTGACCTAGTGGCTAAGCAGGGTCAAATCCCGCGCTGACTGGGGGTTTCACCATCCGCGGGGCCCACTGTCAGCCTCTAAGGGGGGATTAGCAAGGGGATTAGCACTAATGGCCTCGCCACGTTGGCCACCGGTGTTTAGCCACCGGCGACCCTGGACCGTGGTGATGTCCGGTCAGAGCGGCGCTGCAGGGGGTCTCTAGGCAAGTTGAGGGCATTGGGGCGAAGCCCGAGCTCGCCCGCATCGCGTGGGACACACGGGGAGGCGAGGCCGGCCGAAGCTGATGGCGGCGAGCTCGCACGCGATGGAGCTCGGCCGTGGGCGGTCGCGGCGCTACGGCTGTGGGAGGAGGAGCTGGAGGTGGCTACGTCCTCCTGGAGAGGCGTTGAGCATGAGGACGTGCTCGGACATGGGCGGCGGCTGCTGTGGCCATGGCGTAGCCATGGCCGGTGGAGATCACCTCTCGGCTCCGGTGGCTAGCAGGGCTAGAAGAGGGATCGACAACGGGGAGAGGGGGAGAAGGACCGGGGCCTCAGCGCAGAGCTTTTGGCGTGGGTGGTGAGGTCGAGGACGGGCTAGAGCAAGCAAATTGGTGATAGGGAGGTATGGCGACCGGCGGTGGAAGCGGCAATGAAGATGACGTTCTGGAGCCTCCAGTCTTGATTCCTCTGGTGGAGAGGTGTAGGGCGATGCGACGGCTCTACTAGGCGCGACAGAGAGGCTCGGGGGTGGATGTGGTCACGCGGCACACGACGGCGCTCTTGGGTCCGAGGGGAGAAGAGAGAGCGAAGAGGGGAGGGGAGAAAGGCGAGACCCGCTCGATCTGGATGTTGGGGAATGTTGCATGGGAAACAAAAAAATTCCTACGCGCACGCAAGATCTATCCATGGTGATGAGCATCTACGAGAGGGAGAGTGGATCTACATACCCTTGTAGATTGCTAAGCAGGAAGCGCTAAGAAACACGGTTGGTGTAGTCGAACATCTTCGCGATCCAAATCGCCGAGCATCCCGCGATCTCATCACGATCCGTCCCGCGATCCAATCAAAATCCTACCACGAACTTGATCACGGTCCTTCCGATCTAGCGCCGAACGGATGGCACCTCCGCATTCAGCACACGTACAGCTTGATGACGATCTCCGCCTTCTTGATCCAGCAAGAGGGAGGGGAGAGGTAGACGAGTTCTCTGGTAGCGCGACGGCGTTGCGGCGATGGTGGTGGAGGAATTCTAGCAGGGCTTCGCCTAAGCACCGCTGAAAACCGATCTAGAGGAGAAACTACGATCTAGAGGAGAGGTAGCACGTGGCTATTAGGGTTAGCTTTTCCCTCTAAATCCTCTAGTATATATAGGAGGTAGGGAGGGGAGGAGGCAGCCTCAAAGCCTCAAGGTTTGGTAGAAATTTGAGGTGGAGGAGTCCTACTCCAATCCTATTAGGAGTAGGATTCCTCCTTTCCACTTGGAAACTCTTTCCACCTCTCCACCTTTGGATTTTTCCTTCTCAAACCACTCCATACGCATGGTCCCTTAGAGGAGGCTTCGGCCAGCCCACCAGGGGCTGGTTTACCTCCTCCCACAGCCCATGTAGCCTCTTGGGTCGAGACACCCCTCCCGATGGTCCCCCGGTACCCTCCCGGCACTCCCGGTACACTACCGATGAGCCCGAAACTTTTCCGGCAACCAAAATAGGACTTCCTATATATCAATCTTTACCTCTGGACCATTCTGGAGCTACTCGTGATGTTCGGGATCTCATCCGGGACTCCGAACAACCTTCAGTCACCACCATGCATAACTCTATACTACCGAAACGTCACCGAACCTTAAGTGTGCAGACCCTGCGGGTTCGAGAACTATGTAGACATGACCGAGACACCTCTACGGTCAATAACTAATAGCGGGACCTGGATGCTGATATTGGTTCCTACATATTCTATGAAGATCTTTATCGGTTGAACCTCTATGTCAAGGATTCAGTTAATCTCGTATGATGTTCCCTTTCTTCTTTGGTATGTTACTTGCCCGAGATTCGATCGTCGGTATCTCCATACCTAGTTCAACCTTGTTACCGGCAAGTCTCTTTACTCGTTCCGTAATACAAGATTCCGTGACTAACACTTCGTCACATTGCTTGCAAGTCTTATTGTGATGTTGTATTACCGAGTGGGCCCTGAGATACCTCTCCATCACACGGACTAACAAATCCTAGTCTTGATCCATGTCAACCCGACAGACACCCTCGAAGATACCTATAGAGCACCTTTATAGTCACCCAGTTACGTTGCGACGTTTGATACACACAAGGCACTCCTCCGGTGTCAGTGAGTTGCATGATCTCATGGTCATAGGAACAAATACTTGACATACAGAAAACAGTAGCAATAAACTGACACGATCGTATGCTACGTTTGTAGTTTGGGTCTTGTCGATCACATCATTCTCCTAAGGATGTGATCCCGTTATCAAATGACATCTCATGTCCATGACTAGGAAACCATAGCCATCTTTGATCAACGAGCTAGTCTATTAGAGGTATACTAGGGACATGGTATTGTCTATGTATCCACACATGAATCTGAGTTTCCGATTAATACAATTATAGCATGGATAGTAAACGATTATCATGAACAAGGAAATATGATAATAACCAATTTATTATTGCCTCTAGGGCATATTTCCAATAGTCTCCCACTTGCATTAGAGTCAATAATCTAGTTCACATCACCATGTGATTCGCATTGTTATGAATCTAACACCCAATGAGTTCTGGGGCTCGATCATGCTTTGCATGTGAGAGAGGTCTTTTAGTCAACGGGTCTACGACATTCAGATACGTGTGTACTTTGCAAATCTCTATGTCAAACTATAAACACTGCTACCACACTCCACTTGGTACTATTCCAAATGCCTGCTCCACTATATGTATCCAGATTGCTACTACAAGTCATCCGGATTGGTGTTAAAGCTTGCATCGACGTAACTCTTTACGACGAAATTTTTATCTCCTCCATAATCGAGAAACATATCCTTAGTCTTTTAGTTACTAAGGATGATCTTGACCGCTGTCTAGTGATCCACTCCTGGATCACTCTTGTACCCCTTGATGGATTCATGGCAAGGCACACACAGGTGCGGTACACAGCATGGCATACTATAGAGAGCCTATGGCTAAGGTATAGGGGACGACGTTCGTCCTTTCTCTTTATTTTGCCATGGTCGAGCTTTGAGTCTCACTCAACTTCACACCTTACAAATCAAGCGAGAACTCTTTCTCTAACTAATCCATTTTGAACTCTTTCAAAATCTTGTCAAGGTATGTACTCATTGAAAGTCTCATCAAGCATCTTGATCTATCTCTATAGATCTTGATGCTCAACAATTAGGTAGCTTTATCCAGATCTTCCTTTCAAAATCACTTTTCAAACAACCGTTTATGCCTTCCAGAAATTCTACATTATTTCCGATCAACAATATGTCATCCACATATACTTATCAGAAATTCTATATTGCTCCCACTCACTTTATTGTAAATACAAGTTTCTCGTAAACTTTGTATAAACTACAAAACTTTGATCACCTCATCAAAGTGTATATTCCAACTTTGAGATGCTTGCTCTAGCCCTTAGATGGATTGCTGGAGCTCGCACACCTTTTAGCATCCTTAGGACTGACAAAACCTTCTGGTTGTATTACATACAACCTTTCCTCAAGTAAACTGTTAAGGAAATGATGTTTTGTCATCCATTTGCCAGATTTCATAATTGAAAAATGCAGCAACTGCTAACATAATTCCAACAGACTTTAGCATCGCTACGAGTGAGAAAGTCTCATTGCAGTCAACTCTTTGAACTTGTCAGAAACTTCTTTGTGACAAGTCAAGCTTTATAAATGGTGACATTCACCATCAGCATCTGTCTTCGTCTCAAAGGTCCATTTGTACTCGACGACCTGCCGTCCAACGAGCAAGTATACCAAAGTCTATACTTGGTTTTCATACATGGATCCTTTCTCGGATTTCATGGCCTCTAATCAGTTGTCGGAATGCGGGCCCATCATCGGTTCTCCATATCTCGTAGGTTCATCGTTGTCCAACAACATGACCTCCAAGACAGGGTTGTCGTACCACTCAGGAGCAGTACGCATCCTTGTCGACCTATGAGGTTTGGTAGTAAATTGATCCGAAGCTTCATGATCATCATCATTTAATTCCTCTTCAACTAACGTAGGTTCCACAGAAACATCTTTCTGCACTGCGCTACTCTCTGTTTGAAACAAAGGTTCAACAACCTCATCAAGTTCTATCTCCCTCCCACTCAATTCTTTCGAGAGAAACTTTTTCTCGAGAAAGGACCTAGTTTTAGCAACAAACACTTTATGCTTGGATCTGAGATAGAAGGTTCACCCAACTGTTCTTAGGTTATTCTATGAAGATGCATTTGTCCGCTTTGGGTTCGAGCTCATTAGGTGAAAACAATTTTTCACACAAGCATCGCAGCCCTAAACATTAAGAAATGACAGCTTAGGTTTCTATCAAACCATAATTCACACGGTGTCATCTCAACGGATTTAGATGGTGCCCCATTTAAAGTGAATGTAGTTGTCTATAATGCATAACCCCAAAACTATAGTAGCAAAATGATAAGAGACATCATAGTACGCACCATATCCAATAGAGCATGACTATGACGTTCGGACACACCATCACACTATGGTGTTCTAGGTGGCGTGAGTTGTGAAACAACTTTCACATTGTCTAAAGTTGTATGCCAAACTCGTAACTCAGATATTCACCTCCACGATCATATCACAGACATTTTTATCTTCTTGTCATGATGATCTAAAACCTCACTCTAAATTTTCTTGAACTTTTCAAATGATTCAGACTTGTGTTTCATCATGTAAATATACACCATATCTACTCAAATCATCAGTGAAGGTAATAACGATATCCACCGCACGCTACAAGACTCATTGGATTGCATACATCAACATGTATTATTTCCAATACATCACTTGCCCGCTCCATCAAACTGGAAAACGGGGTCCTTAGTCATCTTGCCTAAGAGGCATGGTTCGCATGTCTCAACCGATTCGAAATTGAATGAATCCAAAGGATCCATCAACATGGAGTTTCTTCATGCGATTTATACCAATATGACATTTAGCGGCAGTGTCACAAGTATGTGGTACTATCATTAGTAACTTTGTATCTTTTTGCATCAATGTTATGAACATGTGTATTACTACGATCAAGATTCAACAAACCATTCTCACTGGGTGCATGATCATTGAAGATATTATTCATGTAAACAGAATAACCATTATTCTCTAACTTAAATGAATAACCGTGTTGCAATAAACACGATATAATCATGTTCATGCTCAACGCAAAACACCAAATAACATTTATTTAGGTTCGTCACTAATCCCGAAGGTAGAGAGAGCATGCGATGTTGATCACGTCAACCTTTGGAAACATTTCCAACACACATCGTCACATCAGCCTTTGCTAGTTCTCTGTTTATTCCGTAGCTTTTATTTCGAGTTACTAACATTTAGTAACCGAACCGGTATCCAATACCCAGGTGCTACTAGGAGTACTAGCAAGGTACACATCAATAACACGTATATCAAATATACTTCTGTCAACGTTGCCAGCCTTCTTATCTACCAAGTATCTAGGGTTGTTCCACTTCAGCGACCACTCTCCTCATAATAGAAGCACTTAGTCTCGGGTTTGGGTTCATCTTTGGGTTGCTTCACTAGAGCAGCAACTGACTTGCCATCCATGAAGTTTCCCTCCTTGCCCTTGCCCTTCTCGAAACTAGTGGTTTTACTAACCATCCACACTTGATGCTCTTTCTTGATTTCTACCTTCGCGGTGTCAAACATCGCGAACAGCTCAGGGATCATTATTTCCATCCCTGGCAATTTATATTAATCACCAAGTTCTAGTAGCTTAGTGACAGTGACTTGGACAACTATATCAATCACTATCTCATCTGGAAGATCAACTCCCACTCGATTCAAGCGATTGTAGCACCCAGACAATCTGAGCACATGCTCAACGATTGAGCTATTCTCCTTTATCTTGCAGGCAAAGAATCTTGTTGGAGATCTCATATCTCACAACACGGGCACGAGCCTGAGATCCCAAATTCAGCTCTTAGAACATCTCATATGTTCTGTGACGTTCAAAACGTTTTGGAGCCTCAATTCTAAGCCGTAATGCATGATGCACTAAACTATCAAGTAGTCATTAGAATGTGCCTATCAAATGTTCACAACATCTACAGACGAAGCTAGAGGGGTTGACACACCGAGCGGTGCATTAAGGACATAAGCCTTCTGTGCAGCAATGAGGACAATCCTCAGATCACAGACCCAGTCCGCAATATTGCTACCATCATCTTTCAACTCTATTTCTCTGGGAACATATAAAAATTATAAGGGAGCTACAGCGCGAGCAAGTAATCTACAACATAATTTGCAAAGACACTACTGACTATGTTCATGATAATGAGTTCAATTAATCATATTACTAAAGAACTCCCACTCAAATTCACATCCCTCCGGTCATTCGAGTGATACATGATCCAAATTCACCAACTCAAGTCCGATCATCACATGAGTTGAGGTGGTTTCAAGAACATCATCATGTTGATCATATCTACTATATGACTCATGTTCGACCTTTCGGTCTCTTGTGTTCCGAGGCCATGTCTATACATGCTAGGCTCGTCAAGTTTAACCCGAGTGTTCTGCATGTGCAACACTGGCTTGCACCTGTTGTATGTGAACGTAGAGTCTATCACACCCGATCATCACGTGGTGTCTTGACACGACGAACTTTCGCAACGGTGCACACTTGGGGAGAACACAATTTATCTTGAAATTAAGTGAGGGATCACCTTATAATGCTATCGTCGTCCTAAGAAAAACAAGGTGCATAAAAGGATTAACATCACATGCAAATCATAAGTGATATGGCCATGAACTTGTGCTTTTGATCATCATCTTGAAAGCATCGGCATGATCTCCATCATCAGCGGCATGACACCATGATCTCCATCATCTTGATCTCCATCAACGTGTCGCCATCGGGGTTGTCGCGCCCACCATGCTTCTACTGCTATTGCTACCATTTAGCGATAAAGTAAAGCATTGCATAGCGCTTAATGATTGACACGCAGGTCATACAATAATTAAAGACAACCCTATGGCTCCTGCCGGTTGCTATACTCATCGACATGCAAGTCATGCTATTCTATACAAAACATGATCATATCATACATCACATATATCTCATCATGTAATTGGCCATATCACATCACAACATACCCTGCAAAAACAAGTTAGACATCCTCTAATTGTTGTTGCATGTTTTACGTGGCTGCTATGGTATCTAGCAACAATTCTCACCTACGCAAAAACCACAACAGTGATACATAAGTTGCTTTTCAACCTTCTCAAGGACCGCCTTTGTCGAATCCGATCCAACTAAAGTAGGATAAACAGACACCCACCAGCCATCTTTGTGCAACAAGGTTACACGTCAGTCGATGAACCGGTCTCTCGTAAGCGTACAAGTAAGGTTGGTCTAGGCCGCTTCATCCCACAATACCGCTGAACCAAAACACGACCAAGGGAGGAAGCAATCTAAGCATCAACACCCACAAACTCTTTGTGTTCTACTCGAGATCTCAAGGGTGAAGGCTGTTTTGGGTATATCCTGTTCACCAATTTTCAATTGGTGATACCCTGATCGAAGATCGATCTTGGAGAATACTTTGGCTCCTACTAGTTGATCAAACAAGTCATTAATCATCGGCAGAGGGTACTTGTTCTTGATAGTCACATCGTTCAATGCACGATAATCGACTACCATCCTCAAGGTTTTATCCTTCTTCTCTACCAAGAGAACTGGGGCTCCCCAAGGTGAAGAACTTGGGCGAATATATCCCTTATCCAATACCTCCTTAATCTGCTTCTTGATTTCTACTAAATCATTTGCGGGCATCCGATAGGGTCTCTTGGAAATTGGGGCTGTTCCTGGTAGTAGCTCTATCAGAAACTCAATCTCTCTATCTGGTGGCATGCCTGGTAATTCCTCCGGGAATACATCTGGAAAGTCTTGTACAACCGGCACTTCCTCCTGAACAACTCTTGTGAGGGAATTTAACCGAGCACTCATCTGTGTGTGTCGGGATACATACTTAATCCTCTTGTTCTCCGGGGTGGTGAGCAAAATAGACTTGCTGGGGCAACCAAGGTTTCCTTCATACTTGGTCATACAATCCATGCCTAGGATTACATCTAATCCCTAGGATTCAAAGACGATGAGGTCGGTGGGAAAACCATGATTTCCTATATGGAGTTTCAATGTGTGGCATCCTATCCCTGCCATCATCATCCCACCTGGGGAATCGACCTTAATGAGCTGACTAAGGGTTCTGGTGGGTAAACCATAATTTTCCACAACTACCCTTGATATGAATGAGTGAGTTGCACCAGAATCAAAAAGTACCATAACTGGATGTGAATGCAATAAAAACTTACCAACCACAGTCTCGGGCTGATCATAGACTTCTTCCACATCAATGTGGTTCACCTGAGCACGAGGAAAAGGATTTGGCTTCTTAGTTGCGGAGTTGCCGTTGTTGTTGCCATTTCCATTTCCTTGCTTGTTCTGAGGACATTCAGTGGCATAGTGCCCTGTCTTCGGGCACTTGAAACAGGTGATATGGTTTAGACCCTTCTGAGCTAGAGCGGGACGGTGTTGGTTGCCATTCCCACTTCCATTGCCATTCTTGAAGTTGCCATTGTTGGGACGATTATTCCCATTTCCTCCATGGTTATGGCCTCCATGGTGGTGCATGTGATGAGTGTGTCCTCCATACTTACCGGTCCCTGATCCGGTATTTCCTGAGTACGGGGAGTAGCGGGTCTTCTGTTGAGCTCCAGAGTGAGACTTCCCCTGTCCATCCTTCCTCTTGCGGTTTTTGATTTGCTGCTGCTTCCCCTCCAAGTTGAGGGCCTTGTCTACCAGCTCCTGGTAGTTGTTGAAAGTAGCCACCATCAGTTGCACGCTCAACTCATCATTGAGTCCTTCCAGGAACTTCTCCTGTTTGGCTACATCATCGGCCACATCTCCTGGTGCATAACGAGGCAACATGCCGAATTCATCCACATACTGGGCCACGGAGCGGTTTCCCTGGCGTAAGTTGCGAAACTCACGCTTCTTCAGACTCATGGCTCCAGCTGAGACATGAGCAGTGTGGAAAGCTAGCTTGAACTGCTCCCAAGTCACACCAGCAATGGGGTACGTGGTGGTGTAGTTCTCCCACCATGAAGCTGCTGGTCCCTCCAGTTGATGGGCGGCGAAACGCACCTTTTCAGCCTCAATGCATCCAGCGGTGGTGAGTTCCCTCTCCATCTTGCGGAGCCAATCATCTGCCACAATGGGCTCAGTGCTGCTGGAGAAAGTTGGTGGATTCAGCCTCAGAAAATGGGTGAGGTTGTCGCCTTGAGGTGGAGGGTGGTTGTTGTGGTTGTTGGTTTGGTTCTGGATCAATAGATTCATCAGGGCATTCTGCTGCTAGAGAAGTTGTGTGAGTTCCGGCGAGAAGGTGAAGTCGGGCTCACGTCGCGGAGGCATCTTGCTATTTTCAGAGGGGTGAGAATTAGAATAGAACAAGGACCTAAAAGAAAATTTCAGTACCCATATGCAATGCAACAAACATATCACACCAAAAACTCATTCATTTATACAACTCAAGGTTCAAACATCGAGATACAAGTCTCCAAATCAAACTAAGCATCAACCTACGCTTTAACGATGAAAAATAAAGATACATGGGGGCATAACTAAAGTTCTCCTCAAAAGCACATGGTGAAGTGGCCTCCTACAGTGACGCTCTCCTCATAATCATCATCGTTGCTGATCAAGGGAGCCATGTCTCCTTCTGGGTGAAGATTTCCCCCCATGTCCAACTGTTCCTCCAGAGTTGCAATGCGAGTGTTTGGCTTATCGAATCTCTCTAAGAAATCCTTCACTTCATGCTCATGATCGTACTTGGCTTCCCGTAGGTCAGCTTCGAGGTCAATCTCGCGGTTCATCAGCCTCTTGATCGTCTTCGTGTCGGCACGTACCCGAAGCTCCAAGGTCCTGATGTGCGTCTCCAAAGTCTGGATGTAGGAAAGGGTGGAGTCTTCAGTGGGAGTGTTTATGATATTTCCATTGGCATCTCTGCGACAAACCACGCTGAGTCCTGGTGAAATGGGACCACCCCTGTATTCCTCCTGAATACGTCCAAGGCACGGTGAATTGCCATGTCCCTCCCAAGAATCCAGCTAGGTGCCACAAACTTGAAGTCGATGGGTTCCTTACAATTTCCAAAGGTCTTTCCGGGGATGTGCAACTCGATCCTGTAGCGGCCGTCTTGTGGAAAAGACATGATAGGAGTCCCAGTGATGCTTGGCAAAGCGATCCTTACGTCCCTGACGATCTTCACCAGCTCCTTGCCAAAAGGCATTGTCGCGTCAGGCTGTCAAAACTCCATGATCAAAACTGGGATGAAGGTGGCCATATATAAATTTTGAAATAAATCGGAGTGAAGTCAGAAACGAGCAGATGAGGGTATAAGAATTTTAAAGACAAAAGAGAAATAAATCATAAGGCTTTTCCAATCCTAGAGGTTACGTCCTATGGTTAGCGTGTGCTCTGATACCATTTCTGTAGCGACTCGACCTGAAAGGTCGAATCTTTGGTGTTTCTGTACCATCCCAAGATCATGATGGTACACACACGGTACATCAATGTATATATCAAAGTGAAATCACACAGCTTTATTAATCAAAAATCTCATATCGAGTTCTTTATTACAATAAGAATTACAATAAAGTGGCTGAAGGCCAACTCATGAGAATAACTAATCTTGCGGAAGCTTCAAAGGTAGTTGAGTCCATCTGACTCCAAGGGCATCTCACCGAGCGTAGAGAGTATCCTCACTCCTGGTCGGAAAAGTACTCTGCAACATGATACGTTGCAGCCGTATAGGTCAGCATATTGAATATGCCGGCAATGTCACAAAAGAGGGGGTGTAAAGTAATCATCTATTCTATATGCATATATGGCAGGTGGGGTAGTAGTTTTGCATAAAGCCAATTTTTCCTACAACAAGAGAGGGCAAAAGCATTATGACTACAATGTTGGTTGATTAATGAGATGGTTCCACCAACCAATTCTCATACCTAAGTTGTCATTCAAACCCACATCAATATAATTAATTGTGTTGAGAGTCCCAGATAGTTTCAGTTCCTTTGGCTCAAACTGTCCATGACCGTGGACACGGCTAATCGATTAGGTTTGGGTACTCTGCAGAGTTTTGCACATGTTCCCCACAAGATTTGATCGCCTCCGTTCGATTTCTCGCACTTCAGGGTGTTTGAGAAACGGATGACCAAAACATGGTCTTCTAAAGGGTTTCCCCGAGACTCTGTCGGTGCCCATCCTTTCCTACAGTTCTTCTACATCTCGTAGCACCGCTTGTCCAGGGTCACCACGATATCCAACCAAGCCAGAGCCCATAATGGCTTGTGGCTGTGCAGGTAAGCCTTGGGTCTTGAAGCATCCATCCATCTCTTTGTGCATGGGTGGACCTTTCCGCATGAATACTGGCACTTCTCCAGCAACATCTAGGCTAACCACTAGTTTCTCCAGGGCGCCTTTCAACCATCATCCACCCAGAGGTATGTTGAAAACTCGGAGTCTTGAAGTCTTGATCATCTTGTTGGTCTTGAAATTATTATCTCACAACTCTCATGAATCACACAACCAACCCCGTCTATTAATAGCATAGCAAAATTAAATCAACGTTTCCCGGGGCCAATGTGTCAAAAGGTTGAGGGGTGCCTACCACATGATACTACATCAAGTAACCAAGTTACCAAATTACCTACTTTGCATGAAATTGGGGAGATGGTAGAACTAATGCAATAAAAACATAGGTATACATGGTCAAAGTGACTTGCCTTGCTGACGATCCTCGTACTCAAGTGACTCTAGATAACAAGCTTCACACTCCAGATGATCTAACGAATCAAACAAAGCACACAATAAGCACAACCACAATACAATTCATACAACAGCAAGGTAAACAAATACTTCAACAAATAAATAGCACAATCAAAAGGAAGAATCACTCAAAGTATAAGACTCTAAAATTTTTGGTGTCAAATCTCTACCAAGACATAACAAGTCAAAAATTTGTTTTGACCAACTAGCCATTTAGATAACAGAAAAGTAAATACAAAATTTTATTATAAAACAGAAAGTATTTCATTATAAAAAAATTGTGCAAAAAGAGTTACTACAAAACTTTTTTTGTAAACAATACTAAAGGTGAAAATAAGATTTGCCTATTCAAACTAGAGCACAAAACAAATTAAAAAATATTTTTAATTAACAGAAAATAATACACCTAATGCTGAAACAACAGAACCTAATGAAATCTAAAAAACAAAAGTTAAACTAATTCAGATTCAAACTAAAACTAAAATCAAACTAACTAAACTCTATTAAGAACTAGACAGATTCTGTTTTTGTTAAAAACCTAACCAAATTCATCCTAAAAATTCTCAAACTATGTAGGATGATAGGTCTAACTAATACAAATCAGTGGCAAAAAGTTTCACTCAAAAATAAAAAATTTAAACTCTAGTTATACAGATTTTAGTAATTTAAGCAAATTTGGTTAGATTCAAATTTGAAAGTTCAAATTTGAAATCTAAGACTACAGGATGAAACTACATGAAATTTGTGACCTAATGCAAAAAAGAATCAATTTAAAACACTAATTAGTTTAAAATATATAACAAAAATAAAATCAGAACACACTCTGTTTTCTAAAACAGAGACAGAAAAAGAAAAAGAACTAGTTAATGGACAGAGGCTACGTGGCGACTTCCTATTGGTCGAACGAGCGCACGTGCGGGTGTTTGCGGCGAACGACCGAACGTTAGAGGATACCGTTTCGGGGTTTTAAGTGATCTAATCTAACTCGTCGAATATGAATCGAATGGTCCAGGGGGTGTGCGATGGCTTACAAAGGGGATGTCGAGGTTTCCAGTGAGGTCGACGGCGGCCGGATGGCGGAGGTGGTCGGAGGTGGCCGTGCGGTGGTCGGCGGAGGCGTCCGAAGAGCTCAGACGACGGCGACAAAGATCCGGCGTCGAATGGTGGCGTCATATGGGACTGGGGACGATAGAGACGACGGCTAGGAGCTCTGGAGGGTTCGGTTGGAGTCCGTACTCCAGCGAGGGTAGAGGAGGGCTCGGGGTGGAACGGAGAGCGGAGAAGCAGTGGCTACTTATAGGCCAGGTGCGGGGTCGAGAGAGGGAGAGAGGAGAGGGATCCGCGGGGAGGGATCGTCGGCGAGGTCGGGGGCGAGAGGAAGGGGATGAGCGCGCTGATGACTCTGTCGGACGGTGGGTCCCGCGCGACAGTGAGAGAGAGGGCGATGTTTGCGCGTCGGTGGCCGATCCGGAGGAATCTCGGGACTTGAAGGCTGTGGGCCGGCCGGTTTGCTAATTAAATTGTTTAAATATGTTTCCTTTTCTATTTTCCAAAATGTCTAAAATCCTTTAATGCATTCGAATCATTTCCAAACCTAGGAAATATATATATCAAAATGATCAGGGGAATAAAAGCTATTTAATGAACATTTTTGCTCAGTCAAAGTGAATACTTAAAAAAATCATTTTTCAGAAAAGGCCAAATTGATTTTAAATTCTTTTGAGATAAACTATCAAATAAACCTCTGGTTTTATTGTTCAAATAATTCACCAAGATGCTCCTGGTGTGGAGTGTCATGTTACTCCTCTCTGTTTTTGAATAATTCCAGAGATTTTCAAATAAATAAAACAAGTAAATGGAGAAAAAGAAAGGGGCCTTTTAGAAGTCCAAAAGAACAACTTCAACAATTCATTTCATTCAAACAATGTGATGATGATGCATAGCTATATTTCATAACATTCCAAAATGAAATTTTGGGATGTTACAGATCCAGCGAGTTGATCATACCGATCATTGACCCGGGGGAGCAGATACTTATTCTTTATTGTGACCAAATTGATAGGTCGATAATCCACAACCATATGATCCGCTCCATCCTTCTTCTTCACAAAGAGGACGGGGCAAGCCCAAGGAGAAGAGCTAGGTTGGATGAAACCCTTTTTCAAGGACTCATCAAGTTGTTTCTTAAGCTCAGCTAACTCCAAGGGTGCCATATTATAAGGCCTTCTGGAAATTGGAACAGTTCCTAGGATGAGGTCTATCACAAACTCTACATCCCTGTCAGGTGGAATGCCTGGCAATTCTTCTGGAAAGACATCCGGAAAATCTCGGACTACCGGAATATCTTCAAGCTCAGGAAGAGGGTTGGCATTGAGTGAATAGAGTTGATGCTTTGTAACTCGTGTTGAAACGTTGACTATCTTTCCAGATGGATGCGTAAGCTACACAGACTTGGTGGAGCAGTCAATATTGGCATGGTGAGCTATCATCCAATCCATTCCCAAGATGATATTAATATCTGAAGACATGAGAGCTATCAGCGAAGCAAGGAATACAAGTCTGTCAACACGGATTTCATTTCCATGGCTTTTTCTTGTGGTCTGCCATCTAGACCCTGGAGTCTGGATTTCAAGAGCAGTTGGCTTATTGCAAAAGGACATATCATGCAACCGGGCATAGCCTTACGAGATGAAGGAATGTGATGCTCCAGTATGAAACAAAACTAATGTCGGATGACAATTGACAAGGAGCGTTCCAAGGAGAACTTTTGGATCATCATTAGCTTCTTTGGATGAGATGTGATTCACACATCCCCATTCAGTGATGGTTGGCTTGGAATGGATCACCTTGATTGGTGGCTTATTACGGCCAACAGACTTTCCAGACTGAGGTGAAACAACATTGGACCGAATGCAATTGCAAGCAATGTGGCATGGTTCTCCGCACTTACAGCAAGTCACAGAAGTCTAGCGTGGAACCGCATTGGCAGGCGGTCCACCAACAGGCTTGGTTGGAGCATTGGGCTGAGTTGGACGAGGCGACACATAGGATGGCCTCGTTGCATATCCGGGTGGAAGTGATGAGTTCGGAACCCAAGTCCGGTGCTTCTGAGATCCAGAATCGAAGGTAGAAGCCAAGTCATGGTTGTGCTTGCGAGACTCTTCATAAGTGAACTAAGCTGTCTCTGCATTGATGGCCTTGTTCACAAGATCTTGGAAGGTGTCGCAATGATGCAAGTGAAGATCACGACGCAACTTTGGGTTGAGACCCTTCCTGAACCTAGCTTACTTCTTGGCATCCGTGACACTTCTTTTGTGGCGTAATGTGCAAGGTTCTCGAACTCTCGACTGTAAGCATCTATAGCCATCTTACCCTGGGTAAGGTTACTAAAATCTTCCCTCTTTCGGTCCATGAGACCCTGAGGAATATGATGCTCGCGGACAACCTCTGTGAATTCTTCCCAAGTAGGAATCTGGCCAGCTGGAATTATAGTCTCATAGTTCTCCCACCATATACTAGTAGCACCCTTCGGAAAATATGTAGCATAGGTGACCTTGTCAGCCTCGGCCACATTCGTAGAATGCAGCTTATTTGTGATGCTACGGAGGCAGTCATCGGCATCGAGTGGCTCAATGGAGTGATGGAAGGTGGGTGGGTACAGCTTGATGAAGTCATGGATGGTCACTGTTCCAGCACACTGATGTGCGGTCTTTTCCTGAATACGTGTCAGCAAGAGATTTGACTCACGCTTGTCCTTCTAAATATCTAGAATGAATTGTGCCAATGAAGGTGAATCCGACAGGACTTCAGCATCTCTAGTTCCATGTTGCTGGCCCTTCTTGCGACCAATGGTAGCTTGGGTACTGTGGGACATCCTGATGATGAGAAACTACGATTAGACAAGGCAGCATACTAGATAGATAGGAAGGAATGCAAAAGCATTTGATCTTCATAGAAATCCTAGGGAAAATTGGACAACATAACGGCTGTGAATGCTTAGAAATGAGACATCCTGCAAAAGATTTGGGTGCCATGACACCTCAACATCACAATCTCAAGATTCTGAACATACTAACATGCTACACAGATAACACACGAAATCTGGACTGCAACTGAGATCAACCATTCCTATAAGCATATGGAATAGTAAATCGAGATCCTGGTAGATAGGTAAGAAGCCTAGTTCTTAATCCCCGTAGAAAAGGAGAGGGTGACTTAGAATCAGAATAACATGGGGAAAGGAGTAAAAGGAGCCTTACGTTCCCTTCCACAATCAATTCCCTTATATAACTAAAGAGTTGCTAGACTCAACACCGACCAATTTGGCTTGGTAATCCTACAGTCGGTCAAGCTCTAATACCAACGCTATCAGGACCCCAATCCTAAGCCATAAGAATCCAGCCTGTAACACATCACATCACTTTGTGGCCTCACACACGATTAACTCCACGACTGCCACCTTAGCTGGGCCAGGACCGTTTGCTTCTTTTGGATCACGTATGTGAATGTGTCGCTAGCATTAAATGTTAAAGAACCTGGGTCGACATGACTAGTCGTAGAACCCAAGTGGCACATTTGTACAGGAATAGGCATATGTAACCCAACAATGCAAGTGTCGGCCTCTAGTGTGTGTAGACGAGTCGTAGCAAGCTACAAGGACTCCATTACATCGTGGGACATAAATCTCATCACTACACGTAGATGAGTCGTAGCATGCTATAGGGACCCCATTACACTGCGAGACATTTCCTCGAAGGGACAAACACAGCAACAAAGAAGGATACATGCTGGTCAATCAATCTGTCCTGAGCAGTAGCAAGCTACCAAGGCTCGGTGGAAGCACAAAGAGGCAGTTCCCTGTAAAGAGTACTACTAAAGGCACACAATAGGTGTCGAATCCCATACATATCGTTGCACGTCACACGTCTGCACGACATGCCTGATATGCATAGATACAACTATGGCATCACAACATAACCATACAAAAACACAACATTTATTTAGAAGGCTCATAAGGTCCAACATGGTGTGATATTACAAGAAGGGGTCACATGACCCAGCACACAAGTCATACAAGCAAAAGGCGAAAGCATAACATGTTTGAGTACAGACATCTAGAAAAGAAGAAGGCTGAGGGAGCCTGTCTATCTACAAGGCCCTCCATAGGAACCAGACCTCAGGCTGGGATTCCCAAGCTACTCAGTCAACATTGATCTTATCGTACAAACCACTAGCGAGACTGGAGTTTCCTATACAAGAACATAATTAAGAAATAGTGAGTATTGAGTACTCAGCATGACTTACATCAGAACTAACTACATATGCATCAGTATCTACAAAGGGGGTTGTGGGGTTCAATGCAACAAGCCAGCTTTGACTCGGTGGCTATCATGTACTATGACTTTCAGTACTTTGAAAAGTTTGTGAAGCGTACACGAGTCACTAACACCACAAAATACACCACCATGGATACGCTCCCGTCTTCCTACAAGAGTGCCATCCACGGTACTCACACTTGTCTTGAAGCTTTTATGAGTAACCATTTAAGTTGTTTATAAACCATATAAGTCTCCAAGTAGTCCATATCCGCGGGCGTGGCTATTCGAATATATTGATTACCATGCAGGGGTGCACTTCGTCACACACGCTCCCGCCACTTACCGCCGTGTGCACATAAAAAGGCACCTCGGCAACCTTGAAGCGGAAGCCCGGCGAGGGAGTCGGCCACGACTGTTAACCACACAAGACTCCAGTCCAGGTTTATCGCCTATTTAAGTTTGAAACCACAAGGAAGTCCGACCGAAGTTTCCACAATGGCCCCGAACGATCTGTACAGGGTTCCCAATCCCACCTTGTCGGATGGTACTACGCTTGGTATACCGGGCCATGATGCCTAGTCTGTCCCAAGCCCACCTATACAGGGTGCCACTCGGTAGACTACTAGCATTTCCTACAAACACCAGAAACTAGTTGCAAGTCCTGGACAGAGATCAAGTCGATTAATAAGTCGAGAGGGTCCATTGGTTTGGGGCCCAATGCATGGTAGTAGCTAGTCTTGGATAACATACACAGGACTCAGTTCTTAAGGACTGTCCCAATGAGACAACCTGCCATGTAGTCCTCATGGCCTCTCATCGCTGCCTTTACCAAATTGGTTTAAACACTTAACTCTCATCATCGGAACACATTCAGTTCACACCGGTTCATCACCCAGATGAAACAGACCTGACACCACTCTAAGCATAGTAAGCATAGCAAAGTAAAGGCACAACATGGCTCAAGCATCTATCAGGTATGCTAGGTTGCTTGGTTCGGCTATTTATTGTGACAATGATAGGTCTTGTAAAGGAATGGGTTCAACTACCGAAACATGTAAAAGTTGAATCATTTTGTCCTAATGCAATAAGTGAAAGCAAGAGCGAGAGAGTGAGTTTATATTGGAGATTTTCAATGAGGGGTTACTTGCCTGATAAGATGATCACGCGTTATTGCTCCTCAGATGGATACTCGACCGTATCCTCCGGAACAGTGCCTAACATGAAGAACAACCATTGAAGGGGGAACAAATCAATACACATCAAATGCAACAGTATGATGCATGAATATGACATGGCAATATGATGTGGTTTGGCCTAAGGCATATTGCAACATAGTTAAATGAAGTATGTTTGAACCCAAGGTTCAAATTCAACTCCATATGTGAGAACACATATTGAATTTGAACAAAATGTCCAACCTTACCTATTTAGGTTGCTCTATGATGCATGAAAATGGTACAAATGGATTCATTGAACTTTTCTGGTAAATTTTCATACATAAATTATTTTCATCTGACTTACGGATTAATTTATATGATTTTTACAAGTTTTAGCAATTTCTGGCATTATTTAAAATCATAAATGCATTTATTGCGTCAGCCATGCGTCAGCATGACGTTAGCCTGGTCAACTGACCTCTCTAGGTCAAACCTGATCAGTGGGACCCACTGGTCAGTGACCCAGTGGCTAAGCAGGGTCAAATCCCGCATTGACTATAGGTTTGACCATCCGCGGGGCCCACTGTCAGACTCTAAGGGGGATTAGCAGGGGGATTAGCACTAGTGGACTCGCCCCGTCGGCTGCCGGCCTTTAGCCGCCGGCGACCCTGGACCACGGCAGTGTCGGGCCGGAGCGACGCTGTAGGGGGTCTCCAGGCGAGCTGAGGGCACTGGGGCGAAGCTAGAGCTCGCCTGCATCGCATGGGACACGCGGGAAGGCGAGGGGCAACTGGAGTTGACGGTGGCGAGCTTGCTCGCAGCGGCCGGAGCTCGACCATGGGCGGCCACGAGGCTACGACTGCAGGAGGAGGAGCTAGAGGTGGCTACGTCCTCCTGGGGAGACGATGAGCACGAGGACATGCTCGGACGCGGGCGGCGGCTACTGTGGCCATGGCTACGCCATTGCCGACGGCGAGTAGCTCTCAGCTTCGGTGGCTGGCGGGGCTAGAAGAGGGCATCGATGATGGCGAGTGGGGGAGAAGGACCGGGGCCTCACCGTAGAGCATCTAACGCGGGTGGTGAGGTCAAGGACAGGTTGGAGCAAGCGAATCAGCGACGGGGGGGTCCTGCGACCGGCGGTGGAAGGGGTGACGAAGACGACATTTTGGGGCCTCCAGTTCTGATTCCTCTAGCGAAGAGGTGCAGGGCGATGCGACGGCTCTACTGGCATGATAGAGAGGGTCGGGGGTGGTTGTGGTCACGGTCGCACACGACGGCGCTCTCGGGTCCGAGGGGAGAAGAGAGAGCAGAGAGGGGAGGGGAGAAAGGCGAGTCTGGCTCGATCCGGACGCCTCTCACGGGGTCATCCGCGATGCCTCGCTGGTCGGGGACGGCCAGGCAGGCAGGTGGCGTGGCAGCACGCCCACGCGCGCACCGGCCACACGCCATGTCCACTGGCACCAGGAGGAAGAAGACCCTCCTGCTCCCAGTGGGCTAGGCCGCAGATGGGCCGCCAGGTAAGGTTGCCTCCTCTCTTTTTTCCTTTTATTTAATTTCTTTTGTTTTCTATTATTTTCAATAGGTTTTTGATTTGGTAAATATACCAAATCAATTTTGTTAACTCTGAAAATAATTATGTGGTTATAAATAAAAGGTACAAAGCCACATAAAAAGTTCCATAATTTTTGGAGCTATGGAAATATTTATAGCCTTTTTATAGCTCCAATTCAAATAGTTTCTGTTTTAATTCAGTAAACCAAAATGACAATAAAAATATGTGTCACCTTTGGTTGATGTTGCCACATTTTACCAGAGATGTTGAACATTTTACAGGGTCACTTTGGTTCATTGAAAAAAATGTTGAACCTATTTGAGTTCAAAGAGTATTAGGGCTTGATCATCCCCATTTCAAGTTTAAAAATAATTTAAACATGATGCAAAACTCAAACATGAACCCTAGTGCATGCTAAAGCTAGGGATGTAACAGAATTGGCTGCCAAGTTTCTGTTAAGGAGGTTGTGTGTCTCGATGGCTCCGAAAATTTTGACTCTGTGAAACCAAAATCCTTTTTGCTGAAGATTAAACTTAAGAATTTGAGTTCAGATTTAAGAGAAGTTTCTGGATTTTTATGATGCTCAACCCTTGTTCTCTTCTATACTATATTCACAAGGGTAGCATGTCAAGGTCTGATGATAACCAGAATGGCTTCAGGGATAGAGAAGTGGATATTGACGTGTCTTGAGCCTACGTCAGTATTTCCCCAAAGAGGAAGGGATGATGAAGCACAGTGACGGTAAGTATTTCCCTTGGTTATGAAACCAAGGTTATCAAACCAGTAGGAGGACCATGCAACACTATGTATGGTACGTGCACACAAAGAACAAATACTTGCAACCCGAAGCGTAAGAGAGGTTGTCAATCTCTCCTCGGTAAAAATATAGATTGGTTTGTAGCAGATTGGATGGATAGATCGCAAAAAAACAAAAAATAAAAGAAGCAAATAAAAATTTCAGCAAATTATTTTTGTTTTTTTGGAATAATAGATCTGAAAGCAAAAGCGGCAAAAAAGATAGATCGGAAAGCAATATGTTGAAAGATAGACTCGGGGGGCGTAGGTTTCACTAGTGGCTTCTCTCATGAGTATAGCACATGGTGCGTAAAAAAATTACTGTTGAGAAATTGATAGAATATCAAATAATCATGACAATATCCAAGGCAATGATCATTATATAGGCATCACGTCCAAAATAAGTAGATTGAGACGATTCTGCATCTACTACTATTACTCCACACATCGACCGCTATCTAGCATGCATCTAGTGTATTAAGTTCATGGAGAAACGGAGTAATGAAATAAGAATGATGACATGATGTAGACAAGATCTATTCATGTAGGAATAGACCCCATCTTGGTATCCTTAATAGCAATGATACATGTGTGCCTCGCTGCCCCTTCTGTCACTCGGAGAGGACACTGCAAGATCGAACCCATCACAAAGCACCTCTTCACATGGCAAGAAAAAATGATCTAGTTGGGCTAATTAAACCAAAGATTCGAAGAACAAATACGAGGCTATAAATAATCATGCATATAAGAGATCAAAGCAGACTCAAATAATATTCATGGATAGAAACTGGTCATGAACTCAAAATTCATCGGATCCCAACAAACACACTGCAAAAAGTCAATAAATCAAATGGACCTCCAAGAGACCATTGTATAGTGAATCAAAAGAGAGAGAGGAAGCCATCTAGCTACATCCTATGGACCCGTAGGTCTATGGTGGACTACTCATGCATCATCAGAGAAGCACCCATGAAGACGATGCACCCCTTCGTGATGGTGTTAGATTAGATCTCGCGGTTCTGGAACTTGCGGTGACTGGAATTGTGTTTCGTCAACTCCCCTAGGGTTTATGGAATATTTGGGCATTTATAGAGCTGATAGGCGGTGGAGAGGCATCCCGAGGAGGGCACAACCAATAAGGTCGTGCCAGGGGCCTTTGGCGCGCCCTGGTGGGTTGTGGCCTCCTCGAACGTCCTCTCTAGTGCTTCTTTGGTCCTCTAGGTGTCTTCTAGCCCAAAACAAATCTCCAAAAAAATTGCAGTGTTTGGGCTTCGTTTGGTACTAATATTGTGTGAATTAAAAACAAGTAAAAAACAGCAGGTGGCACTTGGCACTATGTCAATAGGTTAGTGTAAAAAATGATGATGTAAAGTTGCTATAAAATGATTGTAAAACATCCAAGAATGATAATATAACGGCATGGAACAATCAAAAATCATAGATACGTTGGAGACATATCAGCATCCCCAAGCTTAATTCTTGCTCGTCCTCAAGTAGGTAAATGATAAAAACAATTTTTTTGATGTGGAATGTTGCCTAACATGTTCATCACTTATTCTTTTCTTTTGTAGCATGGACATTTGGACTTTTAGATGGTTCAAAGCAATAGTCTAGTTTTGACATGAAGACTTTAATACTCAAGCTTACCAATAAGCAACCATGTCTCTCAAAATATCAACCCTAAATAAAGTTATCCCTAGCCCATCATGCTCAATCATATGATCCATTCATGAAACACACTCAAATATTAGCTACACCTAATGCTCAAGTACGATCATAGTTCCCCCTAGTTGGTGCTTTATAAGAGAAGATGGAGACTCAAAATAAAAGTAAAAAATGCAAAAAGTAAATAGATAGGCCCTTCACAAAGGGAATTAGGGATTTTTAGAGGTGCCAGAGCTCAAAGTTTAAACTGAGAGAGAAAAAATATTTTGGGTGGCATGCCTTTCCTGTCAACGAAAACGACCGGGAGATTTCAATACCTTTTCATGCTAGATATATCATGAGCGGTTCCCAAACAGAAAATAAAGTTTATTTCTTTTTCCACCATTCTTTCACAATCCATGGCTATCCGAATCCACGGTTGCCTTCCATACCAACACTTTCCAAGGAATTTATTATTTCACAACATAAAGTAAATTTCTTTTTTATTTCGGGACTGGGCATCCCTATTACCGCCATACTCTCGTGCGATGACAAGTGAATAAACACTCATCTTCAGAATAACACATCTAGCATGGAAAAATATCGGTCACCCCCTTCCGCTTCATGAGTGATGCGAGCACACAAAAAGGAAACTCATTTTGAAAATTAGAGATGGCACATACAAATTTGCTTGGAACATCATGGAAATGTCATATATAGGTAGGTATGTTGGACTCATATGGCAAAACTAGGTTTAAGGATTTTTGATGCGCAAGTAGTATTTCTACTTAGTACAAGTGAAGGCTAGAAAATAGATTGAGAAGCGGCCAACCAAGAAACGAAAATTCACATAAGCGAGCATTAAGCATAACTAACACCGGATAATGCACCATAAGTAGGATGTAATTTCATTGCACAACTATTGACTTTCATGCTTGCGTAGGGAATCACAAACCTTAACACCAATATTCTTACTAAAGCATAATTACTCACCAACATAACTCACATATTACTATCGTCATGTCTCAAAACTATTACAAGGAATCAAGTTTAGTTTGTCTAATGATCTTCATGAAATTTTTTATTATATCCCTCTCGAATATCTATCACTTTAGGACCAGTTTAATATATTACCTTTGCTTTTGACAAGCTCACATAGATTTAAGTGAAGATCATGAGCACAAAAAATTTATCTCTCAAAATAATATAAGTGAAGCATGAGAGAATTTCTTCAAAATTTACTAACTCTCAAATTAATCTAAGTGAAGCATTAGAGCATTTTTTTCATAAATGTAAAGCACGCCATGCTCAAAAAGATATAAGTGAAGCATATAGAGCAATTCCATTGCTCAAAAGGTTTAAGTGAAGCATATAGAGCAATTCTAACAAATCATGGCATAATTTTGGCTCTCTAAAATAGGTGTGTCCAGCAAGGATACTTGTAACAAACTAATAAACAAATCAAGCAAAGACTCATATAATACAAGACGCTCCAAGCAAAACTCGTGATATGTGATGAATAAAAATATAGCTCCAAGTAAAATACTGATGGTCATTAGAAGAAAGAGGGGATGCCACTCGGGGCATCCCCAAACTTAGTTGCTTGTTACTATTTGGATGTTATCTTGGGGTGATGTAGCATCGCCAAGCTTAGGATCTTTTCACTCCTTATTCCTTCATCCATCGTGATCTCACCCAAAACTTGAAAACATTAATCACACAAAACTCACCAAAATCTTCATGAGATCTGTTAGTATAATAAAGCAAATCACCACTCTAAGTACTATTGCATACACATTCAAATTTTATTATTGCATTGTATCTACCGTATTCTAACTTTACCAAGGCTTATACCCTTCAATACAAGCCATAGATTCAACAAAACAAGCACACAATGCAACGGAAGCAGAATCTGTCAGAAACAGAACAGTCTGTAGTAATCTGTACTCTAACCACACTTCTGTAAGTCAAAAAATTCTGAAAAATTAGGAAAACGTAAGAAATTTTTATATAAATCTTTTGTAAAAAATCAGAATTTTTCGACGCTTCTGTCATTTTTAAGAATTCCTTTACTTGATGCAAAATTTTCCGTTTTACAACTAGATCAAATCAGCTATCACCCAACATGATCCTAAAGGCTTTACTTGGCACAAACACAAATTATAAAATAAAAAAACAATCATAATAGTAGCATAATTGTGTAAATATTCAAAAAAGGAAAAGGTAAAATAAATTGTCTTCATTGGGTTGCCTCCCAACAAGCGCTATTGTTTTACGCCCCTAGCTAGGCATAACGCATAGATTCAAGTATTGTCATATTTAGTTTCCAACTCCTCAATCACACAACTAGAATTCTTGAAGGATTTAGCATGCATACTTTCAATGACAATACTTCTAGGAATAAGATTGAAAATTTTATTCTTGCAAATAGGATCATTTACCACTTCAACAAAATTGGGGTGAATACTAATCATTTTAAGGCCCTCATTGTTTCTACTAGAAGAGACACCTTTGTTTATAGGGACGTGTTTAGTTTTCCAATATTTACTAATAGGAGTTGTTTCAATAATCTTAGCGGTAGAAAAATCTGAACTCAAGTTACTAAAGATTTCTTCTAACTTATCAATTCTAGCGGGGCTCTCTTCCATTCTTTTGTTTACTTCGGGTTCTTTCTCCTTTAGCATTTTAAGAGCGTCTCTCGCTTTTTACACAATTTTATTAGCAAGATTATGCATCATTTTATCTAATTTTTCAATATTTTCTCCGGGGAGCATTTTCTTTTCAATAGCGTCTAACCTTTGCATAACATCCTCAAGAGTTAAAATCGTTTCATTGATAGTGATAAGTGGTGCACCCACTAAATCTCCCATAGCATTAAAAGCATCCAAGGTGGGGCACATCAAGAAATTCCCACTGGTAATAGTATCAAGGACGAATCTATAACAAGTGGTGATGCCCACATAAAAACTACAAAGAAGAACAACGGTAGATTGCTTACGAATAGATCTAGTATGAGCATTACAAATCCTATAACAAGCAACTTTTAGATTCTCCCCTCCCCTTTGTTTGAAGTTAAGAACCTCATTCTCAAGAGTACATGCAATAGTAGAAGAACTAGCCATAGTAGAAGGGTAGACAAACAAGAGTTCTGACGAGCAAAAGGCAAACTAATAAGAGAACGAATAAAACAGCAAATTATGTGAAGTCGGGGAGAGGAAAACGAGAGGCAAATGGCAAATAATGTAAATTGCAAGGAAATGGGATTTGCGATTAGGAATCCCTGATAGATATTGATGATGTCTCCCCAGCACGGTGCAAGAAATTGCAAGGAGACTACTTTTGTATCTCTTCTCCGGCAACGGCGCCAGAAATTTCTTTGGCGTGGCTTGAGACTGCGCCGATATTTCTCCAAAGAGAAAGGGATAATGCAGCATAGCGACGGTAAGTATTTTACTCAATTATTAAACCAAGGTTATCAAACCAATAGGAGAACCACGCAACACAATGTAAACGGTACCTGCACACAAATAACAAATACTTGCAACCCGACGCATAAGATAGGTTGTCAATCTCTCCTCGGTAAAAAGATAGATTGGTTTGTGGTAGATTGGATGGATAGATCACAAAAGAAAACAAAAGAAAACAATCAAATAAAAAGTGCAGCAATGTATTTTTTGTTTTTTTGGAATAATAGATCTGAAAACAAAAGCGGCAACAAGATAGATCGGAAAGCAATATGTTGGAAGATAGACCTGGGGGCCATAGGTTTCACTAGTGGATTCTCTCATGAGTATAGCACATGGTGGGTAAAAAAATTACTACTGGGCAATTGATAGAAGATCAAATAATCATGACGATATCCAAGGCAATGATCATTATATAGGCATCACGTCCAAGATAAGTAGACCGAAACGACTCTGTATCTACTACTATTACTCCACACATCGACCGCTGTCCAGCATGCATCTAGTGTATTAAGTTCATCGAGAAATGGAGTAATGCAATAAGAACGATGACATGATGTAGACAAGGTCTATTCATGTAGGAATAGACCCCATCTTTTTATCCTTAATAGCAACGATACATGCGTGCCTCACTGCCACTTCTGTCAGTGGGAGAGGACTCCGCAAGATCGAACCAATCACAAAGCACATCTTCCCATGGCAAAAAAATCGATCTAGTTGTCCTAATTAAACCAAAGATTCAAAAAAGAAATATGAGGCTATAAGTAATCATGCATATAAGAGATCAAAGAAAACTAAAATAATATTCATAGATAGAAAGTGATCATGAACTCAAAATTCATTGGATCCCAACAAACACACCACAAAAAGTCATTACATCAAATAGATCTCCAAGAGACCATTGTATTGAGAATCAAAAGAGAGAGAGGAAGCCATCTAGCTACTGCCTATGGACCCGTAGGTCTATGCTGGACTACTCATGCTTCATCGGAGAGGCACCCATGAAGATGATACACCCCGCCGTGATGGTGTTAGATTGGATCTCGCAGTTCTGGAACTTGCGGTAGCTGGAATTGTGTTTCATCGATTCCCTAGTGTTTTTGGAATATTTGGGTATTTATAGAGCTGATGGGCGGTGGAGAGGCGTCCCGAGGAGGGCACAACCCATCAGGTCGTGCCATGGTCCTCTAGCGCGTCCTGGTCGGTTGTGGCCTCCTCGACCCTCCTCTCTAGTGCTTCTTTGGTCCTCCAGGTGTCTTTTGTCTCAAAACAAATCTCCAAAAAAATCACGGTGTTTGGGCTTCGTTTTGTACTCATATTCTGCAAAGCAAAGACAAGCAAAAAATAGCAACTAGCACTTGGCACTACTTCAATAGGTTAGCCTCAAAAAATGATATAAAGTTGCTATAAAATGATTGTAAAACATCCAAGATTGGTAATATAACAGCATGGAACAATCAAAAATTATAGATACGTTGGAGTCGTATCAGACATGAGCTCGGGCACAAGCCCAGATGTTAGTTCTTCTTCACCAAAAGATCCAGGCACCCCAAGTTCACATGGGCTGCCACCAAGGCAAGAACAAAACTGAACTCAAATGAGGAGGACTCAAACTTTGTGTTAGGGGATGTTCTAGCAAAAAAAGAAGAAAGAGGAAAGAGAGAGCTGCCAAGAAATCTGCTACAGAGGCCACATCTGCTAAGAGGCTTGTCAGGAAAGAGTTTGCTAGCACTGAGACAATGAGAGCACCTGAGAGTGCTAAAGCAAATACATCACTGTCTATTGAGCCTTCAAAGAGCTCTATACCCAAGAAGGTAGGTGACAACAAGAGAGACAGGAAGAGAATTGTGTGTGTCATTGGAAGGCCCTCTTCCATGTTTGAAGACCCAGCTGGAGCTGAGGAAGAGGAAGTGGAGGAAGAGCCAGCTACCCAAGCTCTTCCTGACAAGAAGAAGAAACTGCTTGCAGATGCTATGCCCAAGCAAGCTCCATCCTAGGGCAAGCAGCATGCACCCAAGAATCTTGCATCACCAAAGAGGATCACCAGAGACATCCCTCTTGGAGCAAATAACATGGGTTCTACTTTCAGAGATAATGAGGAAGAGAACATGACAGTTTTGAGGAAACTGAGGCCACACATGCAAGAGCATAATGATGCTCATCCCATTGTTGAGGATATGAAGAAGATGAGAGATTCAGGTATGAGGAAGTGGAGAGCTAATGATCCCTATGCCTCCAAGAGGAAGACTGTTGTAGATGACAAATTCTTCACCAAAGAACAGTAGGACTTCTATGAGACTGTCCTTTTCTACAAGAGCCCAGCTGTCAGTGATATGAGGTATGTTGACTGGGCCTATATCAAGGAGAATGAGGACTACTTTCCCAGTGTGCAAGACAACTTCAGATGCATTGATATAGAGAACTTTGTTAGGAGAGAGTTCACAGCCTGGAATGATGAGATGGTCATGCAGTTCTACTCCACTGCTCATTTTTATCCAGATGCCCACATCGTATGGATGACCAAGGGAGATAGATACCAGTAGATAGTGGAGGAGTGGGCTACCATCTTAGGAGCCCCATAGGTTGAGGAAGGAGACTTGGATGTCTATGTCGAGGCCAATATGGGCCACAACTCTATGGCCAACATGTACAAAGCTATTCCTGTCACCCATGTGCATTCACACAATTTTGGCTCTGTCTCTATCATCTGCAAGCTGGACTACCCACCACCAACACAATCTTAAGGTATGCTTTGATGCCTAAGTCTAGAGGTGACAAGACGATTAGGGGGTATTCCATCAACATGGTGCACCACAAAGACAACCACACCAGATTCAGGGTGATGGACTTGATAGTCAAGACAGTCAAAAGGACAGCTGCTGACCAGAAGAGATCTTGTGGATATGCCCACCTTACATTTAGATGCTCATCAACTCTAAGCTAGAGAAGAATGTATATGCACTTGATCGTCCACATATGCCACTCCAGCCAGACTTCAAGGACAATGTTGTGGTGATGGATCCCAGTCATCCCACTTCATCTAGTGCACAGGCAGAGGCTGAGGCAGCTGGATCAACCAGTGCTCAGGTTCTAAGGACTAAGAGTGAGCAGATAGATCTTATCGCTAGCACCATTCAGGGAATGCACAAGGATATCAAGGACATCTTGATCAATCAAGAAATCCTTGAGAGGATAGTGGAAGGTAAGTTCACTATGTTGAACAACAAGGTGGATGGGCTGAGGAAGACTGTGGATGAGCTCAAGAAGGAAGTGGATGTAGTGCATGTTCTTCATTCCTCTAATGATGATGATGATGATGATGACAGTCCACCTCTCACGACCATCACTGAGTTCAAGACCTAGTCC
Source organism: Hordeum marinum (assembly GCA_022496015.1). Lineage (NCBI taxonomy): Eukaryota > Viridiplantae > Streptophyta > Magnoliopsida > Poales > Poaceae > Hordeum > Hordeum marinum. Next base: position 207,911,846 of record CM039672.1, on the reverse strand, counting down.
AAGACTCCTATTGTGCCAGCTCCAGAGATGAGGCCTACTTCATCAGCACCTGTCACAGCTCCATCAGTTCCACCTTACAAATTTCTCACTAAAATGTGGGTTAGTAGATCCAAATATAATATCATCCACATAAATTTGGCACACAAATAATTCACCGTTAACTCTTTTTGTGAACAAGGTTGCGTCAATCTTACCAATGTGAAAACCCTTGTCAATAAGAAACTTCGTTAAGCATTTGTACCAAGCTCGTGGGGCTGGTTTAATACCATAGAGAGCTTTACGAAGTTTATAAACATGATTAGGTTTCTTAGGGTTCACAGAGCCAGGATGTTGTTTAACATCAACTTCCTCCTCAATTTTACCATTTAGAAAAGCACTTTTGATATGCATTTCATAAAGAGTAATATCATGGTGATTGGCATAAGCAAGAAGTATATGAATGGATTCAAGTCTAGCAATGGGGGCATAAATCTCACTGTAGGTCATACCTTTGACTTTAGTGTAACCTTGAGCTACAAGATGTGCCTTCTTGCGTACCACTTTACCATCTTCACCTTGCTTTTTTTGAAACACCCATTTTGTTCCATTGATGTTTTGCTCATCCTTGGGCTTATCCACTAGTGTCCACACTTCATTCCTCTCAAAGTTAACCCATTCCAGTTCTTCAGGTATTTCTCCCACCTTCATAGGCTCAATACTAGAGATAAATGAGTAATGCACACATTTGCTAAACGAGTTTTAGAGCGAGTGATTCTCCTGGTTTTTATGTCACCAAATATTTTCTCTAAGGGATGATTCTTGTTCAATATTTCTCGAACTCGTGGTAGATATTGCTTGTTAGATGGTGGAGCTTCCTCGTCATCATCATCTCCTTCTTCGTTGTTTTTTAAGGTGTCGTCTCCTTGAGGTGGTGGCGAAGGAGGTTGAGGTGGATCATCATGATGTACTTCTTCCTCCTATTCATCTTGTCGTGTACCGCTTGTGGATGCTTCCATGTCATTTTGTGGTTCGCCTTGGCATGAGGTAGCAGCTTCCAGTTGTGTGATGAAGTGCTTTCCTTCACCTCCATGGGATGAATCTTGCCGATGGGTAAATCTTGAATGGCTTTCGAAGGTTCCTTATCTCCTACATCATTTGGAAATTGTTCGACTTGTGAACCATTAGATTCATCAAATTTCACATCTACCGTCTCTTCAACTTTTTGAGTGAAGTTGTTGTAGACATGGTAAGTGTGAGAGCTTGATCGTAACCGAGTAGGAAACCTTCATGAGATTTAGGAGAAAATTTAGAGCAATGATGCTTATCAAGAATGTAGCACTTTGAGTCGAATACCCGAAAGTGTCCAACTTGGGGTTTGTTCCCGGTGAGTATCTCGAATGTCGTTTTACCGAGAAGCTTCTGTAGGTAGAGTCCGTTTGTAGCATGACAAGTTGTTTTCATGGCTTGTGCCCAAAAGTGTCTTGGCGTCTTGTATTCGTTGAGTAACGTTCTAGCCATCTCTATGAGAGTCCGGTTCTTCCTCTCTACAACACCATTTTGGTGAGGTGTGTACGCAGCCGAGAACTCATGTGAAATCCCTTCTTCGTCAAGAAAGGTGTCCACATTAGTGTTCTTGAACTACGATCCGTTGTTGTTCCGAACTTTATTGATCTTCGCTTCAAATTGATTTTGGGCCTTGCGAGCGAAGTTCTTGAAGATCTTTTGCACCTGCGACTTCTCATCAAGGAAGATACCCATGTAAATCTGGAAAAATCATCAATAATAACTAAACCAAAGGAATTTCCACCGAGGCTCTTGTAAGCATTGGGACCAAATAGATCATATGAAGAAACTCAAGTGGTCTCCTGGTAGTCATGATGTTCTTTACGGGATGTCTTCCACCCACTTGTTTTCATGCTCGACAAGCACTACAAAGTCTATATTTGTCAAAGATAACATCTTTAGCACCAAGTATATGATCACCTTTGGCAAGCTTGTCTAGATTACGCAAACCAACATGTCCTAGTCTTCTATGTCAAATCCAACCATTAGAAGATTTTGCAATAAGACAAGTACGAGGTTTGGATCTCTTGGTGAAATAAAAAATGTATATATCACCTCGACGGAAACTGGTAAAGACCATGCTATGATTGTGTTGACGAAACACTTGTCAAGGGATTCAACAAGCATGACATATTCAATGGAACTATCATGAGATATGGCCACCTTACCAAGACCGAGTACCTTACCCTTGGAGTTGTCCCCAAAATTCACATACCTCCATGGTCCATGGTTTGGTGTGATGTCTTGAAACATGTCTCTATCTCCGGTCATGTGATCGGCGCATCCACTATCGAGAATCCACTCTTTCCCTCAAGACATGTAGTCTTTGAAGTTAGCCATGAGACTTAGATTCTTCATAGTCTTCTCATATTTGATGTCAAACAACTCATCTTCATAATAGTAGCCATGTTCCACATTGTCATCATCAAGTGGAATATCCTCGTCATAAGAATCAAGGGATCTGTTAGAATTTTGGTCATGACAATGTTCAACATTATGAATATGAATGGCTTCAACAATGATATTTTTGATAGTCGTGAAATCTCCTTTAGTGCGCATGAGGTCTCTAAGCTCAATGATATAATCATCAAATTTAGGATCACTAGGTTTCATCTTGTGAGATGCAATATTTTTATGGAGAATGACATCAAGGTTTTTTCAACGAGTAGTTTGGATATATTTTCTCTACATCATTCCACAAAGTATAAGCACACTCAAAGTTTGTCATTGGTCAAACACAACTCTTCGCAATCCTCTAATGATAATATTAACAGTTCTAAGATTATGAAGCATGTCAATTTCTTCTTCGTGTGAAGGATGTAAGGGATCAATGGGAGGCACATAACGGCTCTTAACATACTTTCTCAAATGGAATTCTTTTAATAGATCAAGCATCTCATATTTCCATTGACTATACTACTCCCCGTTGAGGATAGGCACTCTACAACTAAGACTCCCCAAACTAAGCGCATCCATCTTCCTACAATGGTGATAAAACCAAAGCTATGGAGACCAAAGCTCTGATACCAATTGTGGGATCGAGAAGGGACGTCTAGAGGGGGTGAATAGACTACTTGGCAAAAATAAAACCTAACCTTTCCCCAATTTAATGGTTGGCAAATTTTACCAATTCTAGCAAGTCTAGCACACCCTACACAAGCAAGTCAACGAGTATAGCAACGGAAAGTAAAGACCAACACATGTAAGTAAGAGTAGAGAAGAGGAGACCAAACGCAATTGGAGACACGGAGTTTTTTCCCATGGTTCCGATAGGTGGTGCTATCATATGTCCATGTTGATGGAGACTTCAACCCACGAAGGGTAGCGGTTGCAAGAGTCCACGGAGGGATCCACCCATAAGGTCCACAAAGTAGAAACCTCGACTATTCCATCACGGCTTACGTCCACGAAAGACTGGCCTCACTCGGGGTAGATCTTCACGAAGTAGGCGATCTCCTTGCCCAAACAAACTTCTTGGTTCAAGTCCACACACGTATACGGAGGCTCCCAAGCGACAACAAAACAATCTAGGAGACACCACTCTCCAAAAGGTAATATATGTGGTAAGAATGATGAACTCCTTGATTTTGTGCTTTAAAAGATAGTCTCCTCAACACACAATCACTCTCTCATAGATTTTGCTTGGTAGAAGAGGTTGATTGGGTGGAAAGCAACTTGCGGAGGCTAGAAATCAAGATTCATATGGTTGGAGTAGAAGATCTTGATCTCAACACATGAGTAGGTGCTTCTCTCTCAAAAAAGGATAGGGTAAGTGTTGATCTGTTCTGAGTGCTTCCTCTGCGAGTGAGAGGTAGGTGGAGAGTTATATATAGGCATCTCCAAAAATCAAACGGTTACAATATTTTTGCCCAACTCAGTGAAACTGAAGCAAAAACTCGGTTGCACCGACTAGTGCAAAATGTGGCAACTTTTGGTGTTTCAGTGAGACCGGTATATAAATCCAGGCGGGTCTGATTTGGCTGACCTAGGAAGTTACCAAAACTCGGTGTCACCGACTCCTAAAACTCGGAAATTCCAATTCTTAGAAATAGGATACCCAAAATTTGGTCACTGATTTCGGTTTCATAGAAATCAAACTTGGTGTCACCGAGACATTGGGGTTTGGCTTGGGATCTGTTTAGGGTGAAACTCGGTAGGGCCGATTTGGAAATATTTGTGGCATCGAATTTGAGTGATAGGGTTTAGACAAAGTATTTTGTGTGAGAATTCATGAGTGTTTTGGTGGCTAACTCTGATCACTTGAGCAACCAGATCATCATGTATACCTCATCCCCTTTTAATAGTATTGACTTTCCTTTGGACTTACATGTGAATTATCACAAAATACAAAAGGTAGAGTATTTAAGCTTGATGCCTTGTCAATCCTATTCCATCTTCTTTACTTGGGGGTTCTCCTCACATTCCAGCCAATTCTCTCTCTGGTCTTCATCTCAAATGAACTAGATAAAACTATTAGTCCAAGAGACAATGTATGTTGTCATGAATTATCAAAACCTACAAGGTAGCATGTGTGCTTTCACAACCCCAATGCACCTCCCAAGCATAGGACCAAGAAGACTGCAACCAAAACAAAGAAGGCTCCATCAATGGCTGAGTTGCCAAGCAAAGCGTTCTGCGTTCTTCGTTGTCGCACCCCTTATGTCGAACCGCAAGAATCAACTCTTCTAAAATGTCCCCTTTGGACCAGGAAGCAAGGTTCTATCTATCACGGTGTGCTCAAGAATATGAAGAACCTGTTTGTTCCTCATGTCAAGTCCATTGATATGGACTATCTGCAGAAGAATGCCAGATACTTTCATGAAGATCTTGACCTCTGTGAGAACCTTGGTATTATCAGCCTAATGCAGTTCAACAAGGACTTTGATGCAGAAATTGTGGTTGTGTTCTTTGCTATAGTCCATCTTGGATCTAATGAGGACCGGACCCTGACCTGGATGACTAATGGCAAGAGGTTGTCTGCTAAATGGAACGACTTCATGAGTGTGTTGGGCTTCAATGATCAGGGGCTCCATACCCCAATTGGATTTCGTCCTCATATGGAGGTTACTTCCATTCACAAAAGTCAGCTTTGGCCCTACTCCACTAAGAAAATCTCCTCTACCACTATCACGCCAACATATGTTCTTGAACCATTTCTTGATATCATGCACCATATATTCAGGCACACCCTCTTTCCTCGTGTGGGGAATTTGTATCCGGTACACTCTTACTTAGTGGATATGCTACTCTACTGTCAGGAGATGAGGGGAAAAGAGGAATTAGAGGTCCTGGATGTTTCCCATCTCATCTGGTTTGAGATCCTACCAATGGTTATGGAGCGCAAATGTCTCATATATGCTCCTTATCTGATGCATCTGATTGAGAGGACCTGTGAAAACACCTTTCCATGCGTCATGTTTGAATGTGGCGAGTTGGTTCCCCATGAGGTTGTGCAGCTGAGACAGAAAGACAAGTGGAGCACTCATGCTACTTCGGAGATGGATCTTCTAGATGTTGAGGAGGAGGAGGAGGAGGGTGAGGGTGGTGTTGATCCCAGTTTTGAGTCATCACGCGGGGAGCCATCTTGGGTAAATAAGCCGAAAGAGAAAATGAAGAAGTTGTTATGATGCAGGACCATGGTTAATACAAACATCATGTTACAGAGAAGGAGTCCCGCAGCCATCACAATGGATGGAGATAAAACAGTGGTTCTCACGGCAGAGTCGCTGATGAGGAGAACTGGACTTCCCGGAACTGCAAGTGGGATTCGGATGTTGATAAGCCTGGCACAGCAGCTTCCAGCTCCAGCGAGTTCGAGGAGTGCTGATGGAGATCCCATGCGTTGCTACCACCTCGGATCGTTTTAGTGCTCTTTGCCCTTTTGGTGTCTTGATGCCAAAGGGGGAGAGATTTCAGGGATTTGCGGAGTCACAAGTGCATCTGAGTTGCTTGCTTTTCCTCGCTCGTGAACTCTTCTATCATTTTCTTTGGTTTGGTTTATGTGTGTGAGACTTCAAGACCAAGTCATATGGTGTGAGACATATGCTACCCTCTTATTATATCATCATCAAAGTTGCAGTGTGCAAGTTCAAGTGAAGCATCATGAATAAATCATGGTTGTAGCTTGTCGTCCATTGTGGTGACAATGGACTTGTGAAGGTGTGTCGAAGAGTGACTCACCCATAGTGGAGTATGGGGGAGCAATCAACTAGCCTTCATCGAGCCAACGCAATCACGAAAGGTTGTCCAACTTGAGGGAGTCAAGATCATCACAATCTAGCTCAAGTGAACTTCATGCAAGGAAAAGGTTTTCCATTTATAGGTTTTATATTTTACCGGTCTCATGGTGATAGTTTGGAGACCGGGTTATAGGATCGATAGCCGTACTATCAAGAGGGGCTCTCACATGAGTAGCTTGATCGTATCGTTTGTTGAGAGCTCAAACCATTGCATCCTTGCATCATCTTTATTGATTCTTATTTGTATTTTCTCCTTTTGAGGTTTTATAGCTTGTGTTTATCTTCGTGACAAGCTCTGGTACATCGAAAACGGATTTCATATGCTTCTTCTATTGCGTTTTCGATGATGGAGGTTTTACCGGTCTTATCCGAGCAAGGGTTCTCACCATTTTCTTATGGTACTTTTATCATTTGCTTCTTATTAATATTTCTCTCAATATTGTGTTAGCCCATGTCATTAGCTTTCCAACAAACTTGGTTTTGTTGAATTCGGAGTCCGTTTGCAAAAGTTGTGGCAGTTTTGGTGTTCTTAAAAGACTGCAGCGGTACTACCACGGCTAGAGCGGATGTAATTTTTCACTACCACTCCATAGCGGTACTACCATGGATCCAAGAGCGGTAGTACCGCTCCGGACCAAAATCTCGTGTTAAGTCCAGCCGTGGTAGGCACGGATGTATTTTTTTAGTACCGCTCACAAGCAATAGTACCGCTACCCGTAAAGGTAGTACCGCTACCCATAGCGGCAGTACCGTGAGGATGAGCAGTAGTACCGCTCCGGCGGTTCTACTAGCCTTTTGCCTCCTCGGTGTTGTTTTTCAAAGGGCTTCCACCGCCCCAGCGGTAGTACCGCTCCCATGAGCGGTAGTACCGCTCCGTGCTGGCTGTGAGCATAACGGTTGGATTTTCCCCACCTATAAAAGGGGGTCTTCTTCCCCATTGAACCTTATCCTTTGAGCTCGTGTTCCTCCCCCACTGTTGACCTTCTTCGAGCTTGCTAACTCTTAATCCCACCAATGATTCTTACTAGTTCTTGAGGGAAATAGAGAGGAGATCTAGATCCACATTTCCACCAATCACTTTCTCCTCTAAGTGAGGGGAACCCCATGGATCTAGATCTTGGAGTTCTTAGTGTTCTTCTTCGTTCTTCCTCTCATTTTCCTCCCTGGCATCAGTTGCTTTGGTGGGATTTGGGAGAGAAGGACTTGGGCACTCCGTGTGCCCTTGCCATTGCATTTGGTGCATAGGTTTGAGTTCTCCACGGTGATACGTGGAAGTGAGAAGTTGAGAAGCTTATTACTCTTGGGTGTTTGAGCACCCTAGAGCTTGTTCCTCTTGGGTTCTTTGGCGCCCTAGACGGTTGGTGGTGCCTTGGATCTCAATCATTGTGGTGCAAAGCTCCGGGCATGTGTCAGGGTCTCCAATTAAGTTGTGGAGATTGCCCCGAGCATTTGAGGTCACCGCGGAAGCCATAGTCCATTGTGGTGAAGCTTCGTGGTGTTGTTGGGGGCCTCCAATTAAGTTGTGGAGTTTGCCCCCAACCTTGATTATACGGGTTCAGTGACCACCCTCAAGGGTCCCTTAGTGGAATCACGACATTTTGCATTGTGTGAGGGTGTGAGGAGATTACGGTGGCCCTAGTGGCTTCTTTGGGAGCATTGTGCCTCCACACTGCTCCGAACGGGGATTAGCATCCATAAGGGTGTGAACTTCGGGATACATCATCGTCTCCGCATGCCTCGGTTATCTCTTACCCGAGCCCCTTTACTTATGCACTTTACTTTGTGATAGCCATATTGTTTCTTGCTATATATCTTGCTATCACTTAGTTGTTTATCTTGCTTAGCATAAGTTGTTGGTGCACATAGGTGAGCCTAGTTGTTTTAGGTTTTGTGCTTGACTTATTAAACGTTAGTTTTCTTCCGCATTTGTTCAAGCCTAAACCATACTTATTTTAAAGCTCCTATTCACCCACCCCCCTCTAGGCAAAATTCACATCCTTTCAATTGGTATCAGAGCTAGGTCTCTCATTATTAGGTTTAACCACCTAGAGAGTAAGTATGTTGCCTAGGGGATTAGTATTCTTTGACACACTTAGTTTCAATGGCACAAATTTTGATGTTTGGGTAATTCGCATGCTTAATCTCTTTAGGTTCATGGACCCGTATTTAGACCGAATTGTAGATATGGGTTTTTCTCCTCCAGAGGATTCTCAGCACCTATCTTTGGAGGATGATAAAAAAAATTATCTCGATGCTCAAGATTCTAATGTGCTTTTTGATGCTTTGAGCAATGTAGTTATATCTGAACTCATGCCGTTCTGGGATGCTCATGAGTTGTGGACAAAGCTTCAAGATAAATTTGGTGAGTCCAAGATTTGTAGGGATGATTGTTCTTACTCCACCTCCGGTCGTGTTGTCTTCTCAACTTCATCTACTTCACCTATATGTGGATTGCCACAAGATAATTATATGGTGAGTAGTGATGATCATTGTAATGATGATAGTGGGCTTATTGTTGATAATTCTTCTTCACTATCTTATTGCAATGCTTCATCTTTGGACTTTAACACCTCTAGCACTTTAAATGTTTCACATTCTTGTGTTGATAGTACTTGCATATCATGTACAAATTGCTTGACTAAATCTCATGATGATATGCTTTCTATATCTTGTTGCCATGATAAAAATGTATCTATTTCCTCGAGTTGTTGTGCTAACAATGTAGAGGAAACCCAACACTCCATCGAACAAGATGTGGTCTTGAATGGTGCTTCAAGGGATCCTACATCATCATCTATTATTTCTCACTTTTGCCTTATGGCTAAGGCTTCAAAGGTATCTCCTACTTTGAATCCCAATATATCTCACGATGATCATGTTGATGATAATGACGAAGAGAGTGATAATATTGCTTCCTTAAAAATTAAGGGAGAAATAGTTTTTAAAGCTCTTCATAAGAACAAAATTGCTCGTTCCAATTTCATGGAAATCATGTCTATTTCATTGATTGAAAGAAATATATTGAGGAGTTGGAAGCTCATCTCGAGGAGCATGAGGCCACCATTGATAAAATGGAAGGTCATGAACGTGATTACGCTAATGAGATTGCGGAGCTATCTCAAGCTCTTGAAAATGAACAAACCACCAAGGAATCTCTTGAGGAGACCTTTGCTCCAGAATTATCTAGATTAAAGGAATCCCATGAAAGAGCTCTCAAGGTGGCTAATGATTTTAGAACTAAAAATGGTAAGCTTGAAGTTGCTCATGCTAAACTCCTTGAGGACTTTGAGCACCTCGAAAATATCTCAAGGGTCGTTAAGAGTTCGCTCATTGAACTCACTGAGTCTCATGCTCAACTTATAGTTTCATATGCTAAAGAGCTTGCCAAGTTGCCTTCTCCTCTTGTTGTTAATGATGATGCTTGTTCTACTAACTCTATTTCTTGTGAAGCATCCATATTAAAGGAGAATGCTGAGCTAAGGGCTCAACTTGAGTTGCTATCTAGCAATTATGGGAAATTGGAATAAAGTCATGAAAAGCTTTCTAGCTCTCATGGCGATATTCTAGTATTGCATAATGTGCTAAAGATAGCTCATGAGGCTAGTACTACTAAGGTAACATCTAGTGAGCCTCATGTGGACATTAGCACTACATCTAGTAGAAATGCTTTATTTCCATGTGCTAGTCATCGTAGTTCATCTACTCATAATGTTGGTACATCTTGTGAATTACTTTCCTTGCCTTGTTGCTCTAACGATGAAGCTTATACTTCCTCTAGCACTTGTGTTGATTCTAACCATGTAGAGGAAATCAATGAGCTCAAGACCCAAGTCACTTCATTTAAGAAAGACTTGGAAAAGAGTCTTGAAGGGAAGTCCACACTCAAGAATATCTTGAGTGTGCAAAAATCCCCAAATTATAAGGGTGGACTTGGATTTAACTCCAATAAGAATAAGTCCAGGAGCAAAAAAAAGAAGGGCCAAGAACAAGTCAAGAATTCGGCCAAGATTATTTGCTTCAAGTGCAAGATATAAGGGCATCATGTTAGATCTTGCCCATTAAAGAAGAAGCCTCAAAGTAACAAGCAACAAGGGAAGATGCCACAAGTTCAATCGCATGCTCAACCACAAGTTGAAGAAAGGCCTCTTCCCAAGAAGACCCAAGTCATCGCTCCTCAAGTTGAGAAATCAATTGACAAGAAAGTAAAGGGTAGATGTTGCTACTTATGTCGTGAGAAGGGTCACTTTGCTTCTTCTTGCACGCAAGGTAACTTATCCAACCCAATCATTATTGATGGTATCTATTCTCTTGGGAAGGATAAGCTTGGCAATTTTTTTTCCAAATGTGTTGGTACTCAAAGTGGTGTCAAGAAAAGAACCATTTGGGTAGCCAAGCCTATTGTGACTAACCTCTTAGGACCCAACTTGGTTGGGTAACAACAATCTCAAACTTTATCAATAGGTGTTGTTGAAGGCCATTGGTGACTTGGATACATCATGAAGAATAAAGGGATCTTCATCATTCATATTATCTCAAGCCAAGTCATTTGGATTATCAAGGTTCTATCTTATATCCAATGCGCCTCCTTACGATAACTTGTACTTAAATTGTTTACATTGATAGTTACTTGTCCCTTTGTATGTTGTGGTTTTGTACCTTGCATGTTTTTGTATATGGTGTGCCTCTGGCTTGCTTATCTTGAGTAATCAAGTATGGGTATGTTGGTTTGCACATCATGTACGTGTGCGTATTGTGTTGAGCCTTTTTGCATTTTGTCTTATCTTAGTTGATTCTCTTGAGAGATTAATGGATTATCCCATTTTGGGGGAGTGATGTGCTTTGTGCACTTCACAATCCTAAAAATGTGTGTACATGAGGAATAACACTTAGAATTGATATTACAAGATTATCTAGCTTCTATGTGGTATGTCTTCTCATGAGAAATTCAAATTCTAAATGGTCCATTAATCATCTCTTGTTGGATTCCATTTGCCACTTGTTATTATCGTTGGGTTACCACATTATGGGGGAGTAATATGCTATGTGCATATTACAAGCCCAGAGAATGTGTACATTTGAGATATTTCCACTTAGATTTGATATTATAACTTATCTTGTTCCTAGGTGGCATGCTAGCTCTACAAGTGTCATTTGCTTGTGATTTAGGAGTAAAGATGATGTTAGATCTATTTGCAATCTACCAATAGGAATTATTTCAAAATACTTCTTGTCCTTTGACAATTTATATTCCTTTTAAGTGGTAGAATTTGCTGATCATATTTACATAGGTTTTTGTTTATCGTTTGTCTTCCTTGCCTCTTGTGGATCTTTTTGAGCATGTCTAGTGTTTCTATAGATATAGGGAAAGCGATGATCCCATCGTGTGCATTTTGTATTCAAATGCAAATTCTATATAATTCACATCTCTTGGGGGAGCTATCATATTTTATTTAGAACACTCTCTTTATGTGTTTAGCATAGAATCTTTTGACCTTCGTCAAGTGTGTGTTGGTGGGAGGCAAGCCTTTTCTCTATGGTACTTTGTGCCATCATGAAAATTTGCAGAGGGTTTGGTTTGTTTTGAACCTAGCTCTCTTTTGGGAACTTGATACCTCTTGTTTTCCTTCAATTGGTATCTTGTTTCCTTCTATTTGGCATGTGTCAATGGATATCTCATTCCTTGATGTATCTTTTAGTTGGTATTCGTCAAGTGAAAAAATTTCGTTTGGTATCTTATTTTCACTTGATACCTTATCTTTCGGTATCTTATCAATTGTGTGTTGATTTGATTCTTGAAAGCCTTGAGCATGCATATTTACTACATGTACATTCGTCGGAATGTTCTCTTTCCTTCATCCTATATATAGGGGAAACTCCACTATGACATAAATTGGCTAAAGTGTGCATGAAATTCAATTTCATATCTATATGCACATATTTATGTGGAGTTTTGTCCTATATATTGTTGGTCCACTAACTTTTTGGTACCAATAAGTTTGGGTACCACTTTGTTTGTGGTGTTGTTCTATGAACAATTGGAGATACATTGGATACTTGTCTCACTTACAAGTAAGGTGTTGACACCATGTGCTTATTTGAGCCATGCTAGGATGATCGATGAACCATTGTCTACTACATCAATCCAATGCTATCTCGGTAACACATATCTACTTCATGCATACATTTATCCCATTCAAGCGTTTATAGGTTGCATCATGGCATGAATTTCTTGAGTCATTCTTGTGGTACTTGTTTACTTTCGCAAAGCGTCTCAACGATGATGTCATATTGCTAGTTGTGATGTCTTTGATGTTCGTGTATTGGGAGTACATTTATGTACAATAAGAAAATATTAGGCTTTGTTCTATGCTTTCAAGCAAAAATATTATTGGTATATTTATGACTTCCTTTTGGATATATTGTTTGTTCCTTCTTGTAACTATTTCGTGTGTACATCATTCTTTGTGGATATATCATCATTATTGCCTTCTACCTAGAATCTTATACACATGAGATAAGTTACATCTCTAGTTGATATCCTATTTTCTTTCACATCCACCATTGCATTTCCTTGTTATTTACTTGGTGGTTTCGTGAAAGCATCTGTCTTGAGTGTGGATCATATATCCTTGCATCTTGATGCACTCTTTGGTTGTGAAGATTATTTTCATCATGCTTTTCTTCACGAGGGTTTTTCCATTTCGATTGGTATATTTCCTATCTTCACCAGGGGTTGTCACAAGCTTTAGTTTTTAATTTTATTATTAGTAAGCTTTGTGAACCCATTTGCTAGTGGTTTATGTGTGGGAAGGATATGTCTTGCACTTTGTGTCTCATTTCATCAAGACTATGTTGATGCTTAATGCTCATCCTTATATTAGACTTCTCAAGTGCTTTGCCATGACTCACACACATCATTTTGGTTTAGCCTATTATTAAATTGCCTCTTTTACCTGTTACTCAACCATATGTGTAGTGCAAATACTATGCTCATTGTCTTATCTACTTACTTGCACTTGTTGTGTGTTTGTATTGATTTTGGGGGAGTCATGATCCTATTTTGTGCACTTGTAGTCAAATACAAAAAAATCTTAATTGTGTGCAAATCATGGGGAGCTCCTCTAGTTTCTTTATAAACACTCTTTTGCCCATATCATAATATCTTTTATTCATGTGGCTCGTAGGTCCATGTGATTGATTGTTCCAATTGGTATCTTTTGATTGCTTGATTCACTCTGGTGTATGTCTTGGTGCCATATGATCCTTTTTGCAATCTTTTGATCCTCAATGTAGTTTGTTTTCCTCCAACTACTTATCATTGGATATGTGTATTTCATTGCACTCATATTTTGAGAAATAAAAACCTTTTGGAGGAACACCTATTATATTGGCTTTCTAAGCTTTTCGCCCATTTTAGCAACCGGTGCCGATGGGGGAGAAGTTTAGAGAGTTTAGTTTGGAAAGCTTAGAGAGTTTTGCTTTTTATTGCTTAAGCAGTTGCATCTCACACCCATGCATTGCTCTGAATGTGTATGTGCTTGGTTGTGCTTCTTTCCTTATATAAACTCTCTTGAAAGTGGTTGTCATCAATTACCAAAATGGGGGAGATTGTAAGAGCACATTTCTCCATGTGTGGTTTTGGTAATTGATGACACCCCTATGGACTAATGGTTGCCTTGAGTTATATTCGAAGGATTTGTCTGTAGGTACTTCTTGAAGTCCATCTGTTGGTTTCAAGGAGTTTATATGGTGACCAAGGTGGTATTCAAGGTGTTATCCAAAGATTGGTCATGTAAGAGTTGAACTTACTGCAAGCATGTCTTGAAGAAGAAGACTGTGTGAGCATTCATGTTTATCTTCAAGACATCATCTTTATGAAGAGAGAAGATAAGATACAAGGTTGATCAAGACTAAGTCAAAGAGTGAAGCAAGTTAATCCACACACAAAGTTTACAAGATGTACCAAGAAGGATCAAGTGATCCCATGGTATGGTAAGCATTGTCCATTACACTTTGTGTACTAACCCACGGTCTACGTGAGTGTTCTTTGTAGGGTTAGATTTCCATGGGATTGCATCGAGAGGAAGATCCCATACAACCCATGGAAGATGACATCAAGTGGTGATCGTCATCAAGGTTGCGGTGTGCAAGTTCAAGTGAAGCATCACGAATAAATCATAGTTGTAGCTTGCCGTCCATTGTGGTGACAATGGACTTGTGAAGGTGTACCGAAGAGTGACTCACCCATAGTGGAGTATGAGGGAGCAATCAACTAGCCTTCATCGAGCCAACGCAATCACGAAAGGTGGTCCAACTTGAGGGAGTCAAGATCTTCATCATCTAGCTCAAGTGGACTTCGTTCAAGGCAAAGGTTTTCCCTTGATAGGTTTTATATTTTACCGATCTCATGGTGATAGTTTGAAGACCGGGTTATAGGATCGATAGTCGTACTATCAAGGGGGGCTCTCAAGTGAGTAGCTTGATCAAATCGTTCATCGAGAGCTCAAACCATTGCATCATTGCATCATCTTTCTTGATTCTTATTTTTATTTTCTCCATTTTAGGTTTTATATCTTGTGGATATCTTCATGACAAGCTCTAGTACATCGAAAACGGATTTCATATGCTTCTTCTATTGCGTTTTCGGTGTTGGAGGTTTTACCAGTCTTATCCGAGGAAGGGTTCTCACCATTTTCTTATGGGCCTATTATCATTTGCTTCTTATTGATATTTATATCAAGATTGTGTTAGCCCATGTTGTTAGCTTTCCAAGAAACTTGGTTTCGTTGAATTCGGAGTCCGTTTGCAGAAGTTGTGGCAGTTTTGGTGTTCTTAAAAGGCTGCAGTGGTACTACCGCGGTTAGAGAGGATATAATTTTGGACTACCGCTCCATAGCGGTACTACCACGGCTCCAATGGCATTAGTACCGCTCCGAACAAAAATCTCGTGTTAAGTCCAGCCGTGGTAGGCACGGATATATTTTTTAGTATCGCTCGCAAGCAGTAGTACCGCTACCCGTAGCGGTAGTACCGCTATCCATAGCGGTAGTACCATGAGGACGAGCGGTAGTACCGCTCCGGCGGTTCTACTGGCCTTTTGCCTCCTCGGTGTTGTTTTTCAAAGGGCTTCCACCACCCCAGCGGTAGTACCGCTCCCATGAGCGGTAGTACCGCTCTGCGCGAACTATGAGCATAACGGTTGGATTTTTTTCCCACCTATAAAAGGGGGTCTTCTTCCCCATTGAACCTTATCCTTTGAGCTCGTGTTCTTCCCCAATTGTTGACCTTCTTCTATCTTGCTAACTCCTAATCCCTCCAATGATTATTGCTAGTTCTTGAGGGAAAATAGAGAGGAGATCTAGATCCACATTTCCACCAATCACTTTCTCCTCTAAGTGAGGGGAACCCCATGGATCTAGATCTTGGAGTTCTTCGTATTCTTCTTCGTTCTTCCTCTCATTTTCCTCCCTAGCATTAGTTGCTTTGGTGGGATTTGGGAGAGAAGGTTTTGGGCACTCCGTGTGTGCTTGCCATTGCATTTGGTGCATAGGTTTGAGTTCTCCATGTGATACGTGGAAGTGAGAAGTTGAGAAGCTTATTACTCTTGGGTTTTTGAGCACCCTAGAGCTTGTTACTCTTGGGTGCTTTGGCGACCTAGATGGTTGGTGGTGCCTCGGAGCTCAATCATTGTGGTGCAAAGCTTCAGGCATGCGTCGGAGTCTCCAATTAAGTTGTGGAGATTGCCCCAAGCATTTGAGGTCACCACGGAAGCCATAGTCCATTGTGGTGAAGCTTCGTGGTGTTGTTGGGAGCCTCCAATTAAGTTGTTTAGTTTGCCCCAACCTTGTTTATAAGGTTTCGGTGACCACCCTCAAGGGTCCCTTAGTGGAATCACGACATCTTGCATTTTGCAAGGGCGTGAGGAGATTACGGTGGCCCTAGTGGCTTCTTAGGGAGCATTGTGCCTCCACACCACTCGGAACAGAGATTAGCACCTGCAAGGGTGTGAACTTCGAGATACACCGTCGTCTCCATGTGCCTCGGTTATCTCTTACCCAAGCCCCTTTACTTACGCACTTTACTTTGTGATAGACATATTGTTTCTTGATATATATCTTGCTATCACTTAGTTGTTTATCTTGCTTAGAATAAGTTGTTGGTGCACATAGGCGAGCCTACTTGTTTTAGGTTTTGTGCTTGACTTATTAAACGTTAGTTTTATTCCGCATTTGTTCAGACCTAAACCGTAATTATTTTAAAGCTCCTATTCACCCCCCCCCCTCTAGGCGACATCCACTTCCTTTCATTTGTTCTGGTCCTGAAGGAACCAAGCGGCAGTACCGCGCAGGCAAGCGGTAATACCGCTTACACTATAAGCTGTAGTACCGCTCTAGCCAGCGGTAGTAACGCCTATGGGAGATAGTACCACTGTCCTATGCCGCACGTTGTACGGCTGGCTCTGGAGTCTCAACTTTTTGTGTCGGACTGAGCGGTTGTTGGGACGGTAATATAACGCGGTAATACCGCATATAAGCAGTAGTACCGCATGTTACTACAGCTCCGACTACCACCCTTCCTTCTGGTCCCGGAACTCTTAGCAACCTCTGGGCGGTAATAGGGCGAGGTACTACCGCCTACAAGTGGTAGTACCGCTCTCGCGAGCAGAAGTACTGCTTAGGGGGAACTATCTCTGCTCATGCCATTGCCTTGCGTTCGTAGAGCTACTGCACTTCAACCCAATGGTAGTACTGCTAGGGCGAGCGGTAGTACTACTTCGGCGTCACTACCGCCTTGTGTCCTCATGCCATTTCGCTGCATGGCTAGCTCAGTCGCCCAAGCGGTAGTACCGCTCCCTTGAGCAGTAGTACCACTTGTGTGTCGGCTGAGAGGGGATAACGGTTGGATTTGTTCTCCCACTATATAAAGGGGGTCTTCTTCCCCAAGAAGACCACCTCTTCCATATCAAAGCTCCATTGTTTCTCCAAGCTCCATTTTCGCCCGATCTCTCTCCCTAGCCAACAAAAGTTGATGATCTTCTAGGGTTTTTCATGATGTCGTTGGGAGCCTCCAATTAAGTTGTGGAGATTGCCCCAACCTTGTTTGTAAGGTTCGGTTGCCGCCTTTAACAGCACAACTAGTGGAATCACGGCATCTCGCATTGTGTGAGGGTGTGACGAGAATACGGTGGCCCTAGTAGCTTCTTGGGGAGCATTGTGCCTCCACACCGCTCCAATGGAGACGCACTTCCCTTCAAAGGGAATGAACTTCGATAAAACATCCTCGTCTCCACCGGCTCCACTTGTGGTTATTTCTTACCTTTATTTTGTGCAAGCTTTACTTGTGGTGTATCCTTTGCTTGCTTGTGTCGTTGTTGTTGTTAGCATCATATAGGTTGTTCACCTAGTTGGATATCTAGACAACCTATTCGTTGCTAAACCTAATATGTTAAGAAAAACTAAAAGTTGCTACTTGCCTATTCACTCCCCCCCTTCTAGTCAATCATATCGATCCTTTCGTAAGGGAGACGATGTTTTACCTAGGTTCGAGCCCTCTCAAAGTGCTAAAATCTTGTGTGCTTCTTTGATTGTACTGTTGTGATGGGGTAGAAAGTATAAAATGATCAACCTCGAGATTGGATGATTGTGTACTAAACCCTAGAGTTGGTAATCGTGTCCTTACAGACTGAACCCATCGGCTTATATGTACACCGGCGGTACCTAGGTTACAAATATGGTCGGTTGCCAATTAGGAATAAACACGCCGACTACTAAAACTTTCCTTAAAGCATTACGCCAAGTTTTTGGAAGTTTCCATCTTGATCACGCTGAGGGGCACAACTTCAGTAGTCCTTCCTGTTGACACATGAACACGTCACCGTGTACCCTCGACGCCGGGGGTGATGCACCGCAGCTCACGTCGAAGGAGGTCCGTCCGGCAGCGCGATACACAAGACAGTCGGCGGACGCTTTTGCAGACCCAAAACCCCGCACGCCCGAGAAGGACCCCGTCAGGGAGTGCGGCGGCTATGGGCTGCCCTAGGTCAATTCGCCTCGCCCCTAGAGCCTCGGTATTCACAGCTCTCAAACGAAGAACGGCGAAGAACGAGAGAAAAAACGAAGAATGTAGATGAAAAAGTAGTATAGATTGATTTGTTCGATTGTGTGTTGTTCAATCGACCGTCACCCCCAACATATATAAGAGGTGGCTGGACTTCCTGTACAAGCAAAGGATTCATCTAGGCTTTCATTACAAGAAAATTACATCAACTCACGTCCTAGAGTCCTAGTTCTAGCCCCACTTGGATTCAGCCCAAATCTGGCTCAATCTTCTGTCTTGCTCCTTGCGAGGGCCATGGAATCTGCATATGACCTCCGATGGAGACGGTCCAAACATCAATTTTCTGTGCCTCGACGAGGCCAACAATCAGTATGTTGATCACTTTCCCAAATAAATCCATCTTGAATACTCCATGAAATCATCTTTAACTTTGAATCGGACTCGGTCACGTAGCAGACTGGACTGTCCGAGTGTTGTAGCGTCTCTGCAGGCTGCATACTATCTTAGATGATAATGACCTTAGAAGAAAATTTGACCGTTTTGATGTTACGAACAACTTTCATGTTGAACACTTTTCCATCCGAGGCAATTTTGAACTTTCACTCGACCGGCACTTTCACTCGGACAGCAATTTTCACTCGGACGGCAATTGCACTCGGCCGGTACTTTCACTCGACCGGTACGTTTCACTCGGATGGCGATTTCCACTTGTACGACAATTTCACTTCACTCGGCCGGACGGAAAACTTTTCACTCGACCGGACGGCAAACGTTTCACTCGGCCGACAAACTTTCACTCGGAAGTCCCGAGTGAAACTCCAGGCTGATATTGTTTTGCCTCTCCAGGTCGCATACGACCTCGGATTGAGAAGAATTATATATCAAAATCAATCGTATAGACGACGCGAAACTTTTTCATGTTGTAAGTTTTTCCATCCAATGACGTCTTGAGGGCCGAATGACTCGTGTGACCCATCAGACATGTGTCTGATCTCCTGCGCCACATTTTGCTTTGTGGTAGGGCTGCACTCTGGTTGCTCTAACTTTTGCATACGACCTCAGATTGAGATGATTTATATATCAAAACTGATTAGCTTGACGAGACGAAGACAATCCATGTATAACATTCCTTCATTCGAGGTTGTTTTGGAGGCGTAATAGACCAAAAAGCACTCAGAACATCTACATGACAATCCAAGTGTAATTTGGCCCTTGAAATGATGCCGAATGGTGATGGCCTAAACATCAAGGTTGTTTCACTCGGCAATATGAACTTTCTCGTAGAAAAAACGTTTTTTTTTAGTCCATTTTTACTGTATTTTGCATCGTGCCAAAATCAGGTGTCAACACATGCCCCCCTATTTTTCGGCAAAGCTAGCATGCCGAAAAATAATTTGCACTATGTTTGTTCTAAGGACGATGTCAACACTCCATCGGCCATCTATATTTCTCAGGGCGATAATTATGTATCGGCTATGTTTATGCTAAGGGCGATAATCACATATCGGTCATTGCCTAATTAGGCTTCTTGCCACACACTCGGGTGGTACTTCTTCAGATATCTGTCATTGAGAGCTCGAGGTAATAATACTTCTTGTCTGGATTCCACTAAATAGGAATTTCCAGGAAGTATTCTTGCAATCCTGAAAGGACCTTCCCAGTTTGGAGACCACTTCCCAAATTTTCTATCTCTAGAACCAATCGGCAGAATCATTTTCCACACAAGATCGCCAACTTGAAAATTCTTCAACTTGACATTTTTATTGTAAGCTCTTGCTACACTCAATTTGTCCTTCTATATGGCCTTTAATGCAGCCAAACGTTTATCAGCAACCTCATCAATGTTGTCCATCATCAAATCATAAAAGTCCACTACCGATAAATCATTTTGTTTGGCTATTCTCAAAGCACTCAAATTTACCTCCACTAGTAAAACAGCCTCTTGACCGTATACTAGATCATACGGAGTTACCTTTGTAGCACCATGCCTTGAGATCCTATGTGCCCATAAAACCTCAGACAACAACTCATGCCATTTTCTTGGATTATCCTCAATCTTCTTCTTGATGAGCTTAATCAATATTTTGTTGCTAGACTCAGCTTGTCCATTAGCTTGGGCGCAATACGGAGATGAATTGAGCAACTTTATGTTGTATGATTTGGCAAATTCTCTAACTTCATGTGACATGAAAGATGAACCTTTGATCTGTAGTTAATGTCTGAGGAATGCCGAATCTATGAATAATGTGTTCGTTTATAAATTGGATTACCTCTGTATGTGTCATGTTCTTGAGAGGTACTGCTTCAGACCATTCAGTGAAATAATCGGTTGCCACCAACACGAATTGATGCCCCTTTGAAGAAGATGGATGAATTTGTCCAATGAAGTCTAAACCCCATCCTCTAAAAGGCCATGGCTTGATAATAGGATGTAATATAGCAGCACGAGCCAACTGAATATCACCAAATTTTTGACAAGCTTCAGACCCTTTACAATACCTGAAGCATTCATTGATCATAGTAGGCCAATAAAATCCAGCACGTTGTAAGAGCCATTTCATTTTGGGTGCCGACTGATGGGTACCACAAATGCCTTCATGTACCTCTCCCATAGCAACTCTTGCTTGGTCCTCGCCCAAACACTTCAAAAGAACATCTTCAACCGTTCGGCGATAAAGACCATCATCTCTCATTGTATATTTGAAAGCCATACGCCGAACAGCCCTATCCACCCTTTCACTTGGATTGCACAAGTAATCAATAATGGGCTTCCTCCAGTCATGATTTTCGCCTGTACTAGATTTATTGTTAGTGGCCGAATCAGTGGGCTCTAGTTCGGCCTCTCCCATATTAGCAAGACAAGACATCGGCTTCTGAGAAATATGAAACATTCCATGATCAATATGATAGCCGGATGCTTGTTGTGCTAACTCATTTGCTCTCCAATTGTCATGTCTAGATATATGAGCAATGCTAAAATAATCCAAAGTAGAAATCGCATCTGGACACTTATCAAGATAAATATTAAGTGATTCGTAAACATTGAAAGACTTTGGACACTTGCTACACTACTAATAATGAATCACCAAAAGCCTCAACATGTGTAGCACCTATAGCGAGCAACATCTCTAAACCAAATAACAATGCTTCATATTCGGCTTGATTATTTGTGCAAAAATATTCCAGTCGGCATGAGGCTTCAAAAACAGCACCATGGGGAGATATATAAACAATACCAACACCTTGACCATTGCTACAAACTGAACCATCAAAATATAACCTCCATGGCACTAACGATACAAGATTTATATCAATATCATGCTTGTCATTAAACAATTTGGCCTTTCATGGATTTTAGAGATTCATAAGCCAAATCATACTCAATTAAAGCATAAGCCCACTTGCCAATCCTACCACTAAGAATTGGCCTATGGAACATGTATTTAATGACATCGGTTTGACAAGCTACTATGCAGGCACTCGGCACAAGATAATGTCTTAGTTTTGTGCAAGCATAATATAAAGAGAGGCATAACTTTTCAATAAATGTATACCTTGTCTCGACATCCAATAAGTGTCGACTCAAATATGTAATAGTATGTTCTCTTCCTTCGGTTTCTTGAGTCAATACAACACCAATAACACCGTCCTCCGCCGCAATGTAAAGCCTAAAGGGCTCTTTATGTTTAGGTGCTTTCATCACTGGAGGAGTGCTCAAATAAGTCTTGATCATGTCGAATGCCTCTTGTTGTTTTGCCCCCCAAGTAAAATCAGCATCATTTTTAACCGAAGGATAGGAGTGAATGCATCAACCTTCCCTGACAAATTAGCTATAAACCTTCTCAAATAATTGACCTTGCCAAGGAATTTTTGCATATCTCTCTTGCATGTTGGAGCCTCCACTTTTTGTATAGCTTCTATCTTTTTGGGATCAATTTCTACGCCATTCTCATGTATAATGAAACCCACAAACTTTCCAGCCGACACGCCAAATGCACACTTCAAAGGGTTCATCTCCAGTCCGTATTTTTTTCATCCTTTCAAAGGCCAAACACAAATCAGCTAGATGAGATTCAAAAGCATCCGATTTGACAACAATATCATCAATATAAACCTCAAGTATAACACCGAGTAAATCATGAAATATTAAATTCATAGCCCTTTGATATGTGGTGCCAGCATTCTTTAACCCAAAGGTCATCACTGTCCACTCAAATAAACCAAGGAATCCGGGGCACCGAAAAGCCGTTTTGGACATGTCCTCCTCGGCCATGAAAATCCGGTTATACCCCGCATTGCCATCAAGAAAGCTAATGACCTTATGTCCAGAAGCATCATTAATAAGCATATCGGCTATGGGCATGGGATACTCATCTTTGGGCATAGCTCTATTCAAATCTTTAAAATCAATGCACACCCTTAGCTTTCCAGAGCCCTTCTTCTCTACCGGCACAATGTTAGAAATCCACTCGGCATACCTACAAGGTCTAATAAAATTTGCTTTAAGTAAACGGCCGATCTCTTCTTTGATCCGGTCATATGTTTTTGTATTAAACTTCCTGGACGATTGCTTATAAGGTCTAAAACCAGCCTTTATAGGTAACCGATGCTCCACTAGCTCTCGGCTTAAACCGGGCATCTCATGATATTCCCATGCAAAGCAACAAACATACTCTTTCAACAACTCTATCAACCTAGCTTTATGATCGGCTCTTAAGTTTTCATTTAAAAACATCGGCCTGGGAACTGAACTATCCCCTATACCTATTTCTTCTAATGGATCTGCCGATTGAAAACCCTGTCCTAATTTATCAATGTCATCCAACTCCTCTACAGATTCATACATATCTTTCTCGCTAGACCGATATCTTGCAAGACGTTTCTGCAACCACTCGGAATTAGAATCCATTTAAACATATCATACTTTGGAGCCGATTGCCATTAATCGGCTTTAAAGAGACGGGCACAAAGCCATTCTTTGTTGCGCTAAGGAAATCAAACTCTGACAAGTCGCGTCCCGTCAAGCAAGTAGCATTGGGATGTTGCCAATCCACCGATGCATCGGCCAAAGCAACACAAGCTGAGTTATCCGCATGAATGACTCCCACCTCATCATCAACCCACTGGATCAAAAACTGGTGCATGGTAGATGGTACGCACGGGTTTGCATGAACCCAATCACGGCCTAGTATGACGTTGTAGTTACCTTGCACCTCAGCTACAAAGAACGCAGTAGCCAAAGTTTTGCTCCCGACTGTAAGCTCCACATACATCACACCTTTGGCTTCAGTTTTCTCTTTGCCTTCAAACCCATTAAGCACCATATTGGTCTTGATTAATTCATCATCGGGCAAACCCAATTTCTTGAAGACCGAATAGGGCATGAGATTCACCACAGCACCACCATCCACAAGCATCCGAATGAGTGGTGATCCATTGATATGACCTCTGAGGTACAATGGTTTCAAGTGTGTCACTGGTTCTTTTGGCTTCTTGAATATTGCATTTCTGGGGCCAAAATCTAGCTGAGCCACTTCCCCTTCTTCATCTACAACACGAAATTCAGCGGGTAAGTAATACACCTTATTGATATCCATACCTTCATGAACCGGTGTAGACCCATGGTCCAACAGATTGTCTTCCTCCTAGCATGCGTCCACCAAATCTGAATTATGTCCGAGTGAAGGAGAAATGATAGGCGACTGAAATGATGCCATAGCTACATCGTCTTCTTTTGGTGGTGTAATTGCTATTGTGATAGATGTAGAAGCCACTATGTCTTGCATTGGTTTAGGCTTCCACACTTGCTTCGCTGGTATCATGGGCCGAGTGACATTGAACAACTCGTCCCTTTGCTTCTCAGCCTCTTGTTCTGCCATCTCTTGATTCCTCAACCTTTGTAATTTCCTCTTTTGTGTCTTTGTTAGCCCTAGAGGACACCACCTTGGCCGAGTGTATTTAGGATCAATTGGTTTCACTTGGTCGGCACTTGCTTCATGATCATTGGTCGAGTGCTTTGGCGCGATAACAAGTATCGTCTCAGTTGGGTTGCTACGCACAGTCGGCTGTTGTGTGGTGAACGTTTCACTGCCCAAGACGAGTGAGTCAACATTGATATTCTCCTTGCCTTTCCCTGAGTCCACTGCTGCAACACTTGGCAACTTGGCGTGCCACTCTTGTCGACTTTTCTGGCCTACGATGTTTTCACTCGGGCGCACCTTTTTACTCAGATGAGATCCATTTGGACGTTCGACTGAGTAGAATCCACTCGACTGTATTCTTTCATTCAGATAACTTCCACTCGGGTGCATGCTTACACTCGGATAGTTTTCACTCGGAGGCATATTTTGACCAACTGGGTAATGGACACCCATGTTCAGTCGGTTTTCATACGAGCATCCAAGTCGATCCCAAACAGGTTGTCGTTCTTCTTGTGGAAACGGCACCCTTGATCCAGTCGGTTTTGCATGCCGACTGAACACATCAGTTGTTGGTGACCTTGGTCGCTTCAGGTACGATGACCGATTAGAGCTAGAACCGGCCGACTGATTTGCATATTTGGACAGCAGCATATCAAAAGGTGACTTGATTCGCTTACGATGCACCTTGGCTTCATTCCTCTTCCACTTGCCAACTTCTGGACTCTTGGGTTTAACAAATTTAACACAAGTGTCTTGTTGCACTCGTGTTTGCCCCCCGAGTGCAGGATTCTTGATGGTAATCTTGATTACTTCCTTGCCCTTGGGTTGCTTGTCAAGCACAACCTGCCCCCCCCCCCAAGACCTTGTTGTCCTCCTTTCTTTTCCTAGGCTCACCAATAATGACATTAGTTTTATTAGCAGATTTGGCTACCTCTGGCCAAATGAGCAACTTTTTTCCCTCCAAATCTAGAGTGTTCATTGGGAAGGGCTGCTTATCAACTTGCATATCAGAAAAGTTCAATCGTCCGTCATTAATGGCTGATTGTATCTGTCATCAGAAAACATTGCAATCATTAGTAGCATGAGAAAACGAATTATGATATTTGCAATAAGCATGCCATTTCAACTCTTCAATCGACGGTGAAGTGTGAGATATCCTAATGATCTTAGCTTGCAGCAAAGCATCAAATATTTTGTCACACTTAGCAATGTTAAAAGTAAACTTCATCTCTTCATCACGATTCTTATGAATCAGTTTCAGATCATTGCAAGTAAACGGTTTGGCCTTAGACGGCCAAACAAATTGAGTAGCATACATATCACCTTCATCGTCCGAGTGATCACTACCATACTCAACCATATTCATCTTAGGACGATCAGTTTTATATCTATGCACCTCCTTGAGATCTTTGCTCCGGCTCTCCTGAGCCAAAGCTTTTTGCAAGACTTGGTTGACACTTAAAAACTCATAGCCTTCTAGTTTTTCCCTAATGTGAGTTTTCAAACCACTGAGCACAAGGTTAGCCAAGTCCCTCTCGGTTATCACCAAACTATAGCACCGGTTCTTTGTATCTCTAAATCTCTTGACGTAATCGGAGACCGATTCATCATTTTTCTGCTTAACCGATGTAAGATGTGATAATTTAAGTTCGTTGTCGCCGCTATAAAACTGATCATAAAATTTATGTTCCAGCCGCGACCACACACGGATAGAACCATGTGGTAGAGAAGAAAACCATGAAAATGCAGTACCAGTTAATGATAAAGGAAACAAGCGCACTTTCAATTCATTCAGCGAGCCTGCTTCACCTAGTTGTGCTAAGTATTGACTAACATGTTCCCATGTGGTTTTTGTGCCTTCTCCATTGAACTTAACAAAATCTGGAATTTTATATCCCGGAGGGCACTGGATCGTCA
Source organism: Hordeum marinum (assembly GCA_022496015.1). Taxonomy (NCBI): domain Eukaryota; kingdom Viridiplantae; phylum Streptophyta; class Magnoliopsida; order Poales; family Poaceae; genus Hordeum; species Hordeum marinum. The sequence continues at coordinate 207,885,670 of CM039672.1, read as the reverse complement.
AAGTACTCGGGGTATGGTTTTTGGTAAATTCGATTCCGAGGTAACTCAACTTCAAAATTCTCTCGAAGCATCTTAGCCATCTCCTCTCTAAAATTAGCTAAAGTATCGTCCATAGTAGATGGTGAAGCTTGCTGTTGTGGGATGGGAGGAGTAGAATTACTAGCAGTAGGCAGGAACTGTGGCACATATGCCAAACCAAAGTTCAGATGTGGTCGAGTGCTTGCACCTATAGGTATAGCTTGGTTCGGTATAGGTACTAAACTTGGCATGCTCATGATGGAATTAGCGGGTGCTTCCACAATCTGATTGGTGTGGGTAGGATAGTAATTCATCGGCATGGGAGGTGTCGATGAAAGAGGTAAAGACAGATTAGGGCTTTCTACACTAGCAGCCACACCAATATTACCACTAGACGATTGAGGCATATTTTTCTGTGCATTGGTATTTTCTATGAAAGTTTGATATACCAAATTATTACCATCGGCAATACGACTCTCAATTTCAGCCCACTGCACGGGAGAAAAGGTAGTGCTTACAGGAGGTTTAACCTACTCGGCTTGAAGAGGAGGGAACTTGATTTCTCCAATCGTAGTGATATTGTCTTGGCGATCTTTCTTGAAGTTGCCAAGGAACTCCTGCAACTCCTTCTCTTCACGCGCCTTCTTGTACTCCTCATAAGCTTGGCGATGATCAGCCGATAGTTCATCAAGCTTGGGCTTAATGATATTATCGGCATCTATCTCGGATGGCTTGGGAAGATCACACATGATGGTTGGTGAGGATGATTGATCTTTAGTCCCCAGCGGAGTCGCCAAAAAGTGTGTTGACACACGAACACGTCACCGTGTACCCTCGACGCCGGGGTGATGCACCGTAGCTCACGTCGAAGGAGGTTCGTCCGGCAGTGCGATACGCAAGACAGTCGGCAGACGCTTTTGCAGACCCGAAACCCCGCACGCCCGGGAGGGACCCGTCAGGGAGTGCGGCGGCTATGGGCTTCCCTAGGTCGATTCGCTCTCCCCTAGAGCCTCGGTATTCGCAGCTCTCAAACGAAGAACAGCGAAGAATGAGAGAAAAAACGAAGAACGTAGATGAAAAAGTAGTATAGATTGATTTGTTCGATTGTGTGTTGTTCAATCGGCCGTCACCCCCAACTTATATAAGAGGTGGATGGACTTCCCATACAATAAAAGGATTCATCTAGGCTTTCCTTACAAAAAAATTACATCAACTCGCGTTCTAGATTCCTAGTTCTAGTGCCACTCGGATTCAGCCCAAATCTGGCCCAATCTTCTGTTTTGCTCCTTGCGTGGGCCGTGGAATCTGCATATGACCTCCGATGGAGACAATCCAAACATCAATTTTGTGTGCCTCGACGAGGCCAACAATACGTATGTTGATCACTTTCCCAAATAAAGCCATCTTGAATACTCCACGAGGTCATCTTTAGCTTTGAATAGGACTCGGTCACGTAGCAGACTGGACTGTCCGAGTGTTCTAGCGTCTCTGCAGGACACATACTATCTTAGATGATAATGACCTTAAAAGCAAAGTTGACCACTTCGACGTTATGAACAACTTTCATGTTGAACACTTTTCCATCCGAGGCCATTTTGAACTTTCACTCGACAGGCACTTTCACTCGACCGGTACTTTTCACTCGGACAGCAATTTTCACTCGGACGGCAATTGCACTCGGCCGGTACTTTCACGCGACCGGTACTTTTCACTCGGATGGCGAGTTTTACTCGGACGACAATTTCACTCATCCGGATGGAAAAAAATTCACTCGACCAGACAACAAACGTTTCACTCGGCCGGCAAACTTTCACTCGGAAGTCCCGAGTGAAACTCCAGGCTGATTTTGTTTTTCCACTCCAGGTCGCATACGACCTCGGATTGAGAAGAATTATATATCAAAATCAATTGTCTCCTCGACGACGCGAAACTTTTCATGCTTTATGTTTTTCCATCCGAGGACGTATTGAGGGCCGAATGACTCGTGCGACCCATCAGACATGTGTCTGATCTCCTGCGCCACATTTTGCTTTGTGGTAGGGCTGCACTCTGATTGCTCTAACTTTTGCATACGACCTTAGATTGAGATGATTTATATATCAAAACCAATCAGCTCGACGAGACGAAGATAATCCATGTAGAACATTCCTTCATTCGAGGTTGTCTTGGAGACGTAATAGACCAAAAAGCACTCAGAACATCTACATGACAATCCAAGTGTAATTTGGCCCTTGAAATGTGCCGAATGGTGATGGCCTCAACATCAAGGTTGTTTCACTCGGCAATATGAACTTTCTCGTAGAAAAAACCTTTTCGTTTGAGTTCATTTTTACTGCATTTTGCATCGTGCCAAAATCGGGTGTCAACACTTCCTCCATTGTTTGGTGGGTTATCAATCGTCCCATGGGTGACGTGGGACAGACCATACAATCTAACACCCCCTAGTCCAGGACACCGTCAGAGAGAGGCTTTGTATCGAAGATGGATCTTACCTTAAAGAGGATTGAATCCCCTAGGGACCTTCCCATATGGAGGCCTTGATCTCCATGGGAGAGGTAGAGGAAGGAGCAAAGCTCTAGTTCATCACATATATGAGAGTGGGGGTTACTTGCACATTAAGCCCCCATCTGTGCGCACACGCGTCGGATGTCCGGGGAGGACCAGGTATCCGGCCCGACATGGTGCGCCAGATGTCCGGCGCTGGGCCGGATGTCCGGCCAGATGTTAGGCTGATTATGCAGGGTTCTAGACTTCTTGTGCCGAATTTTTGGGGAGGGTCCTGGTGTCCGGCATGTCGGGGCGCCGGATCTCCGGTATTTGTAGCTTCTGTCATCTCAGGTCCTTGGCGCTGGTTGTGGGGGCACCGGATTTTCGGGCTCAGGCCGGATGTCCGGCCGCTGTAGCGTTTCAGCGACTGCACTTGAGGTGTTCCTTCTTACGCCTCCAGTGTGCATTGGTTTTCACTCTGAGTGTCTCTGAGGTCGTCTTCTTGGTACCTAGGCACACATAGCATTACCGGTTAAGGTGGTAGCCATGTCTGGAGTGTTGAAATGGAAGTCCATTAAGGAGAGATGTCACTTTGGTTCCGATGGCTCTTGCGTGTGCTCTTGTCATTGTTCCACTTATGTTGTGATGAAGGTATGTCCATGGGAATGATAGTAGGATGCTACGCATAAAATTTTCCTTCAATTTTTTCTATTCTTGTTTAATTTATTTAAAAAAAACTAAAAATTTCAAAAATATTTATGTTGTGTTTCTCTATCATTAAAAGATCCTGGGGCCACCGCTCTGGCTTCCGTGCTCTGCCACACGCACCCATTGTCCATGGTCAACCATCACGCTACGGCCGGAGGCCTCATGCCGTGAAAAGAGACAAGGAGACGCGGACCTGCCGATCGTTGTTCGCCGTGCGGGGCCTTCGGTGGCGGCGGGAGGTTAGATGGGAGAAGTGGTGGGGCAGCGGCTAGGGTTTCGCCCGAGCTGCCCCTCTTGGAGCCATGCAAGCTCGACTTCTCATGGCACATAAATTCCTTTCGGGTTGTATGCCAACACAAAAATGTAACGGTGGAAATTCAGAAACAGTGTGTCCTTCCATTCGAGTATAATGTCCTGAACAAATTCTTACAACTTGAAACCCCTGAATTAACACTTTATCTCGCTTGCAAAACTTTTACAAAATAAGCAAGTCAAATATGAAACGCCCCCAAAGTGCAAGCCATTGACAACTAAGGTCAATCAGCACTGTACTCCACACGGCTTAAGAATAGGTCCCTTGGGCTTGGCAATGAAGGGGTCGATCCTGACCCACACAAGGGAGAAGATGGAGGCGAGCAGGACAGACCAGAGCACAACGATGGTGGGCGTCCTGTTCTGCCTCCCCATGAGCCCCTTGAGGAACGGGTACAGGTGGACGATGACCCAGAAGGAGAAGAAGAGCTTCCCGAAGAGCGGGCCCCAGGACCCGTACCCATTATTGACGGCGTCGGAGACGCCGGCGACGATGCCGACCATGTTGATAATGATGAGTGTGGTGGGCGGGATCAGCAGGGTTGTCCACTTGAAGAGGTAGAGGTCGCCGAAGGCATCGGCCTCATCAGCGCCCGCCTTGGAGGTGACAGTGAAGTTGGTGTCCACTCCGCCCAATACCTTGAGGAAGCCCTGGAAGACGGCGAACAGATGCGCGGACACGCCGCCGATGACCCAGAACTGCTCGTTACGCCACCAGTCCTCGATGCTCACCCCGCTCCACCGCAGCTCCAGCACCCCCGTCGCGATGATGGACATGAACAAGGCAATGAACCAAATGCTCGCCAGGTTGTTGAGCTGCACAACACCTACCGATCAGTTGCTTGCCAATGCGGGCAGACCAACTTGCATGAAAGAACTGGTGAGCGCTTACCGTGGGGATGATGAACTTGCCGGTGAGGAGGCAGACGGCGGGGATGGTGCAGTAGGCAATGAGCGGAATGGAGGTGAAAGGGTAGACGATGGTGTTGGTGTAGGCGAAGCGCTCGAGCCACTTGAGACGGCCGCCGTAGGCGTACCAGAGCGGGCAGTGACGGCTCATGAAGATCTCGACGGAACCGAGCGCCCACCGGAGCACCTGGTGAAGCCTGTCCGACAAGTTGATGGGCGCCGATCCCTTGAACGCCGGGCGCGTGGGCGTGCAGTAGACGGACTTCCACCCACGGCAGTGCATCTTGAACCCCGTCAGAATGTCCTCTGTTACTGACCCGTAGATCCACCCAATCTGCATAAATCAAATGGATTGTTAGTAAAAAAAGAGCATGAATGAAAAAATCCACGAATGGCAAGAGCACATCTAAGCACCAGTGGTCTAGTGGTAGAATAGTACCCTGCCACGGTACAGACCCGGGTTCGATTCCCGGCTGGTGCACATTTTTTTTCTATCTGAAAGCTGAACTTTTCTTACAGTGAACAACTGAGTGATTTACCTCCTTGCCCCACTCGGTCTTCTCCTCGTACCCGCAGCTGATGACGTGGATGGCTTCCTTAATGAGGCCGGCGGGGTCTGCAGCGGCGCCCTGAGGCAGCCCGCCGTCCTCGACGAGCGTGGAGGCGATGAACACCGGCGACTGCCCGAACCGCTTCTGGAAGCTCTTCTGCGACATGAGCGAGGAGCGCTCCAGCTCGTCGTACCCCTCGATGCCCTCCTCGATCTCCTCCAGCTCGTACCCGCGCTGCTGCTTCCTGTACGACCCCTTCTTCGGCCCGCCGCCGAGCTTGTCCTTCTTGCCCCGCTTCTTGTAGAACCCCAGGAGCCCGCGCCGCGGCTCGTCGTCGCCGCCGCCGCCCTTCTTGTCCTTGTTGGACTTGCGGTGCTTCCCTCCGCCGAAGCAGCAGCAGCAGCAGCACCACGAGGGCCAGCAGTCGCACGTCATCTTGGGCCTCTTCTCCGGCCGCGGCGGGTCGTACCCGTACAGCGCCTGCCTGTTGAACACGCACCCCGTGCCCACGTACACCGGCCCCTGGATGCCGTCCAGCCCCTTCATGTTGATCTGCAATCACAACAGCATCATCAGCTCAGCTCAGGCCATCGCCGTCCGTCGAGCGTCGATCGCTTTGGCTTCGGAATGAAGACAGAAAATGTGAGAGAGGATGGAGGTGTTGGCTTACGTCGAAGAAGACGACGTTGCGGTTGGCGTATCGGTCGTGGAGGTCGATGCCGTCGAAGCGCTGCGGGAACTGGACGTAGCAGAGCTTCTTGCCGAGCTGCGGGTCCATGAGGAAGCACATGGCCTCGCGGACGGCCTTGCTGTTGTTCACGTAGTGGTCGCAGTCGAGGTTGAGGATGAAGGGCGCGTTGGTGAGCACCGCCGACACCCGCACCAGCGCGTTCATGGCGCCGGCCTTCTTGTGGTGGTTGTGGCCGGGGCGCTTCTCGCGAGACACGTACACCAGCCGCGGCAGCTCGTGGCCCTCCACGTCCAGCGCGCCCTGGCTGCCCAGGTACACCTGGATCATCCCAGGGTGATCCCTGGTGTTGTTCCCGGGCCACGGCGTGCCATCCTGCATCACCCACCCTTCCTCGGGCTTCTTCTCGGCCTTGGCCACCAGCCCGTTGATCCGGACCTTGAACTCCTCGTACTCCCGCTTCATGGCGCGCCGCTCCTTGACGAACGTCGGCTGCACCTTGTCCTTGAGGTAGTCGATCTTCTGGGAGAAGTAGAACTCGGGGGCGCGGGGCTCGATGGCGAACTTCTTGCAGAAGGGCACCCAGCGGCGCGCGAACTCGGCCGTCTCGGAGAGCGTGTCGAAGCAGAGCATGGAGGCGCCGTCGTCGGACACGTAGCAGCTGTTGCGGTCCACGGGGTAGTCCACGGCGAGGATGGAGAGCACGGTGTTGGCGGTGATGATGGGGGGCTCCTTGAGCGGGTCCACCGTGCTGACGAAGAAGTCGATCGGGGACAGCCGGGACGGCTCGCCCTCGCGGTCGTAGCGGAGGGCGAGGCGGTCCAGGTACGTCTCCCGGGTCACCGGCGACCACTTGGGCAGCTGGTCCAGGATCCAGGAGAGCGCGAACCAGAGCTCGCAGATGACGGACACCAGCCACAGCGGGATGGCGTCGTTGGCCGGGGTCATGATACGGAACCGGAGGAAGAAGCAGAGCACCACCAGGCGGAGCACGATGACGATGCGGTACGGGTTGATCTGGCTCGACGGCACCGGCAGCTTGCGCCACAGCGGCTGCCGCGCCTCGGCGAGCCTGCGCGCGTGTCCATTTCAACCCATTTTCATTTCATTTCGGCGCGCGTCGGCAATTTCAAATTCAGTTTTGACTAGGGAGGGTGAAAGAGAGGGCTTACAGCATGTACTCGTCGTCGTTCTTGTCGTCGTCGTCGTCGTCGCTGTTGTCGCGGTTGAGCTTGCCCCTCTTCTCCTGCTTGGTCTTCCACTTGTCGATCCTGTCCTTCCACTCCATGCTCCCCTCCATCTCCCGCTCCGCCTCAAGCTCCTTGCCAGCCACTGCAACGCAGCAAGCCCTCTTCAGTTCAGATCGCTCTCATGCAGCAACAAGAAGAAAAAGAAGAAGGTGCTCTGTTCTGCACTGACCGCTTCCGCCGAAGGAGGACATCGCCGGGCCACCGGGGCGCCACTTCTGCGGCGGCTGCTCGCCGTTCTCCTGCAAGGCACGCGTCGCGTCAGTTCACAATGATGGTTGGCCGGTTTGCTCAAACGGACTCCCATCATAAACATTGCACAGCGATCTCACCGAGTAGACGTCGAAGGGAACGGGCTCGTGAGGCTTCTTGGGGCTCTTGACCTGGAACTCGTCTTCCAGGTCGTCCAGGTCGCCGTCCTCCTCGTCCCCTTCCACTCTCGGGCACCCTGCGGCGACAGCAGATTCCGTCAGAATGTGCCCAGTTGTGATGAACCGTGGCATGAACTGGCCGTTTATGGACCAATGTGAGTACATAACGTAGCAGATGCATTACCTTTGTGGCGCTTGTAGCGGGTGTTGCACTGGGGGCAGCACTGCGTGCCGTCGCTGCGCTCGTACTCGTAGCAGGGCCGGCACACCGGGAACCCGCACTCGGCGCAGGCCACGAAGGGGCTGCCGTCCTCCCGCGTCCCGACATCGTCGCCGCACGCGCGGCACACCTTGGCGGCCTTCGCCTTGGGCTCGCCGGCGTCCATGGCCGGCGCGCGACACTGCGACACGGTGCCGCGCAAGGTGGTGATCGACGAACTGGTGGAGGAGGGGGGTGAGGTATCGGTGAAGGGACATGGAGGAGGAGGCTAACGGGTGATATAGCTTGGGTTCGTGCGTGAGATGGCGCGGTAAGGTGGCAGGGCGGCGTCCGTCACCAACCGTGGGGTGGAGAGTCCGGCTTTGATTAGAGCACAAGCCAAGGCAAGGCAAGGCAGATGCATGACAAGCACAGCGTGGAATCGATCGCTTGCGTAGCAAGCCCCTGCGTGCGTCTGGTGTGGTTTCGTTCTTTCTTTAGGTGCGATGGGAAAATGCCGCAGTGTTCTTGAAGCAAAAAGGACTTGCGTGATGGATGGAAAATGCGGAAGAGGAGAAGGAAATGTCGGACGGGGACGTGCTGAGACTGAGAAGAAGGCCGTGGGTGAAGCAAGCGGGTGAATTGAGACGTCGGCGTAGGGGTGGTGGTTCGCGGTGACGCATCGATCCATCGGTGTTCCTTGTGGCAGGGTGAAGCCGTGCGTACGTGAGTGAGCTTCAAGTCAGTGCGTGTATAAATGAGACATGCATTTCCCCGTTCTTGTGAGTGGCAACCAGGAACAAAACTTCTTGTCCCATGGGCTGCAGAGCACACCGACGCAGGGGTTCTCAGGAAGAAATGGTGCTCTTACACCTGCTCGAACGTAAAAGGAATCGTCGGGTCGGGCCAAGATCAAAGGTACAAAAACATGTTCGACCTAAGCAGAAAATATTGGCAGGAAAGTAAAGAGGAAGGGGAATTGCACGTGGAAACAATTATGCTCAAACTCAAGCAAGAGTCGAACCGCTACTTTTTGTGGCCATGGGAACCGGCTGGGACACCCTCAAACCCCCTTTTATTCTAAAAAAAGGGATCGGCACTTCTCGTATAAATGGAATGGAATTTCTCGAATTTCACACAGGAGATCATCCTCAACAAGGCCTTGTGGGCTGCTGTTATGTTAGGTGTTTATGAATCTGATTGGAAGGGGACTTAGACCCGATGGATTGGGATATATAAGCTTCTTCTTCCAACTGGATTGAGTGACTTAATTTGGTTGGACAAGTATTGAAAACAGTCTGGTCAACTTCGAACCACAAACTTCTTCTTTTTTCCTGCCAGCTTTTCATGCCCACAAAAGTGGACTAAACAGCCAATACTAACTCTAGCACAAAGGCAAACATATGTTTTAAACAGTGATGATGCATCAAACTTCCCACACGAGGTAGGGTTCCTCCTCTGGGTTGTTTAAATCAAGGGATATTGCGAGGAAAATTGAGTGCGTACAACATCTCTGTATACCACAAGCTATCAGAGAGCAAAACGACATAATAGATCAGAAAATTGCCTCAAACAACGTAGTAGAGGCGGTTTGAGTCTCGGTGAAACACTACACGGCCACTTTCCTGAGCTGCCGTCTTCATCATGTATGCAGCCTTACACGGTGTATCGTCCACCTCTGCTTGGTTTCTGACTTCTCGAGTCATCCTGCATTTGAGTGACACCAAAACAGAGTCAGCTGTGGACATAGAATGTTTTCTACGAGTGCCTCGTGCACAATTTTGGGCAATAAAGAAAAAGAGGCATACGTGGAAGCTGTAGACCATCTTATCATTGTAGTCAATAACCTCCTTCCATTTCTTGCCAATGTCTACCTGTTATGGTGAAAGAAAGGGTGAACACATTACAACCATCTGGACATGATTAAACAGCAACAAATAAGTTGCAGCCTGGGGCTTGGTGTTATGCATGCATTCGAAAGAAAGAGAATGCCTAAACTTAGTCTAGTTATATTGCACAAAACAGATGGGGAAAAAAAACATCACGCCGTCATTCAATATACACACAAGTAAAAAATAGGTACTTTTAAAACTGATGCTAAATACAGTATGAAACATGACAATGTCCTTCTATATACGCACAAGTAAAAAATTGGGATTTGTAAAACTGATACTAAATATGAAACCAAATTATCAGGTACGTTAAGAAGAACCAAATGTTTGCTGCTGGTGAAAAAAAGCTTAAGAACATCTTCCAATTCCCATGCATAGAGGATGCATGTTCACGTTATACATACATTTTATAGTCAGTGTTTCAACATACAGTAAGTACTTCCTAACCATATTCCATGACAGTGGTAACAATATCAAAGCAGCAGCACAAAGACTAGCCTTGCCAACAGAAGATACTGGTACCATCCCTGCAGCTAAACAGCATTGAGTAGAATGATTTAGTTCTTTTTTTTCCTTTGGAACTAAATTGTTTACACTTCAAGAGATATAAAGAGTGGCCTTTTGTCAACTGAATAGAAGCCCTTTTTTCCTTCATGGACCGCTAAAGTTGGTTGTCCAATCGATACTTTGCTTTGCCATATACTCCCTCCGTTCCTAAATATAAGACCTTTTAAAGATTCCACTATAAGTCTACATACGGAGCAAAATGGGTGAATCTCACTCTAAAACAGGTCTATATACATCCGTATGTAGTCCATAGTGTAATCTCTAAAAGGTCTTATATTTAGGAACGGAGGGAGTAGTGGATTATTTACAATTTGTAATTAAACTTTTGGTCTTACATGAAAGCTTTTTTATATTGCCCTGTTTCATGCAACGGAGCTGTCGTCTGCAGAGTGCTCAGTTGTTAAAATTTGACATAAAATCATCCATAAAACTTTATGCATGTTGATTGTGGACTCTAGAAGAGGTGAGGAGGCACTGGGCCACTATCCCCACAACATTTCAACCAATACATTAAATTAAAATATACAAAAAGAAATACAATCATCAGACAGGCTGATTTGCAAAATGTTTTTGTTCCCAAAACAAACCTGAACAGCTTCGTTACTGGCAGTCTTAGTCCATAATGAAAGCTTATCCTGTCTCTGGCGGACACTAGCGACAACACCACAAATTTCCTGGCTTTCGTCGAACTGCTCTCCAATCAGAGCCATGCACTGCATGTTTTCACAAAGTTAGTCAAAAGGATTCCACTGGTAGGAACTTAGGAACCCAGATAAAGCATCAGGTGCTATGGTCAATCTAAGCACCTCGGAGAAATAAAACATTAACATTACAGAAATTTACCGTTTCAAGCCACATGGTATCAAGGTTGGTCTTTCTGCTAGATATCACAGTCCATTTGCCCCCATTTGCGCACTCTGGATCTTCCCACTTTGGTTCTACCCCAGCCTTGAATAAATGAAAATCAGCACTTCCTACCAACTTACTCGGTCGGAAAATCTGATCATACAAACTGCCGAAGAAACCAGGAAGACGTAAGTTAAAGAAGGAATTTTATATATAGAAACATATGACATAATCATAGTCAAAATGTCCATGAGAAAATAGGAAGAGATGTTCAGCATAACATTAAACAGAATTTTGATTTCACATTCCTGCACAACATAATCACGTGCATTTGATACAGCTACTCCTCAATTATGATTATACATTAGGGGTCTTATGGTCATGTTTGTATCTGAAAGATATGTTGCGATGGTTTGGTCCATAAACACATCAAAATGTGTTTTGTACTGTAAGATTACTATTGCTATTTATTAATGTAGGGTTTTCCCTTATCCCCATACAGGAAGCACCGCCACATACAGGGTGCCTATAAAAGAACAAGGTAAGAAACAGAAAGAAACAATGAAATGGAGGATAGCCGGAGACTGAGCTCAAGCAATGGTGTACAACTATCAGACCAATCTAGGAATCTTTAGAGATTCAGTTAAAAACATCAAAGGAAATGTTTGTCATAAAATACAAGTAACGACACATGCAAACTTAATAATAAACAACACCTAAGTCTCGTGTACATATGTTGAGATTTCTTGTTCGGCTCCCAAATAGAACCATATTAATTTTATTCGTAGGAAGATTTTCCTTCCGCAAAATCCTCAGGAGGAAGTTGGAGAAGAAACTATACATTAAACTTGCCATGCTCACGGACTGTTGATAACAACGAAATAATCATTTATCAACTACAGTACCGAATAGTATCATATAGTATATCATTCCAACATACAACAAAGTTCTAACCAATGCTGACAACGTCCCCCAAGACCCTTCCCATATATGAGAACTAATAAGCATACAATAGAACAAAACTGTCCAAAAGCAATCCGACCTCGACCTACAGCAGTAACAGCATTTGAAATTTGTAGCAATTGCCACTTGGTCATAAAATCAACAGATATCTTCATAATAACCTAGCAAATTATACTTTCCGGATTTGTTGGCGTAAGGTGGCATATAACTCGATATCGTCGGCCAAAAATCCCCATCACATAGTCACTAGAATAGGAACCAGCAGAACATCCAGACGGCCAGATCCGATCTGAGCGGATCGGGCGAGGAAGCACGAGAGGAGCGCGCGCACGTACCACCAGAACTCTTCGACGGTGTCGAAGGTGTAGCCCTTCTTGAGCGAGGTGCCCCAGGCGGCGCCGGGCTTGGGCTTGGACTGGATGTCGTACCAGAAGGTCCACTGCCGCTGCAGCTTGTGCGGCGCCTTCGCGTCGGCCGCGCCCGCGTCGCTCTCGGCGACGACCTCCGGAGCCTCTGTCGCTGCTGCCACCGGGAGCGCGGCTTCGACCTCTGCCATGTCGCGCCGCCGCCTTTGCTTTCCGAGGGTTTTGGGATGGGGAGGATGAGCCGCAGAGAGAGAGAGAGAGAGAGAGGAGCAGCCGCCGAAGGGAAAGGAAGGGGGCAGAGGTGGTAAGAGCCGTGTGGGTCTTACCTGGGCTTCTTGCCCAGTTTGTGTCTAATCTTTTGTGGGCTGAAGAAATTGGCCCTTCGTCTACCGGTTTTAGCGGTCTTATTTTCATTTTACTCGAATTAACGAAATTGTGTGCTTGCAAAATTTATCATGAAATGACATTCGTGAAAATCATGACAGAAAAAAGAAAATAATGTTCCAAAAATTCTATGTGTGCTTTTGCTTAGTTCTATTTCAGGTTCAATTACTTCACTTTTGTCTCTTGACCTTGTAAGTCTTGAGAAACTTTGGTGGTCTCACATCTTTCCAAAGAGTGATTACCATCACTCCACGAAAATGAACACCAGATTATGTCTTAATCTTCATGTGCTTTCGGTTAATTCTATTCCGAGCAGGTGGGAGTACATACAGCGAAACATCGAAAGGCGGTGCCCATGGTGTGAGCAATAAGAAGGACGACATAAGCGATGTGGTTACTAGCCCGATGAAGAACCTGGGGGCTTCTAGTGTGCATAATGACAAGAATCCCCAAAAGAGGTTAAAAATGGTTGAGAGCATGAATAATGTCGTCTCAGGAAAACAACCTATGTCTCTGCCATTGTTATTAACGGAAAAGGCACATGTGGAGGAGGATGAATCTCCCACCAATAGTCAGGATAGCAAACGGGCTAAGATTGATGGTCATAGTGGTAACAACTCTAGAACATCAAAGGACCCACTCGATGGGTACCATCGGGACCAATGAATCACCTAGTGTGGAACTGTCGGGGGGTGGGGAACGACCGGACAGTTCGTGACTTGTTGGCCCTAGCTAGTGTCAGCCACCCCAAACTCATCTTCCTTTGCGAGACGAGACAGGATGTTGTGAAAGTGGAAATGATTAAATGGATACTTGGTCTCCGAGGATTTAGTGTGGATCCAGAGGGTAAATGTGGTGGACTCGGACTTTTTTTTGGATGAATCGTTGCATGTGACGGTCCTGGAGGCTGTTGGCGGGTTCATTGATGTGAGGATTTCTGATTCGGATGTTGATAAGCAGTGGAGAGCAACTTTTGTTCATGAAGAACCTAGAGTTGAAAACGGAACGTTTATGTGGGATCATATGGCCAGGCTACGTTCTGTGTCTAGTGAACCTTGGGTTGTGTGTAGTGATTACAATGAATGCATGTGGCAACATGAGCACCTATCCAGTACTGCACGTAGTTCATCTCAGATGGAAAGCATTTCGGGACTGCCTGCAACTATGGGAGTTGGTAGACTTGGGTTTCAGTGGCATGCCTTTCACATATAATAACAACCAATGTGCAGACAGGAATGTTCAAGTGCGCCTAGACAGATATTGTGCAGATGAGGCCTGGCGGGATTTGTCCCCTTATGCGCGGGTAAAGCACCTTACGTCGTCGGCCTCATACCACTGCCCGCTTCTCCTCGAAGTGGAAGTTTTGGAGATGGGCAAACGGAGACACAATGGAGGCAGGTACGAAATAAGGTGGGAACGACATGTAGCCCTGCCTGACATTATTGAGAAAGCTTGGACTAAAAGAAGGGCCTGTAATTTGGGTGAGATTGCAGCAAACCTGAAACTTGTGATGAAGGACTTACGAGAGTGGAGTAGGAACAACTTTGGTCAAATTTCAAAACAGATTGAGGGTCTTCGAACAGAACTGGAGAAACTCCAGTTGAGCAATGCAGATCATTCGGTGATTAAGGAGAAGATGTACGTACTGGACGAGCTTTTGTATAGAGAGGAAATGATGTGGTTGCAGAGATCTCAAATTATGTGGCTAAAATAAGGTGACCGAAATACCTAGTATTTTCATAAGAAAGAGATTTGGAGGGTGAAAAAAATCTTATTCTTCGCCTCCGTAAGGACGATGGTTCATGGTGCTCCACACCTAGCATGATGAAGCTCATGGCTAAGTCATACTTTCAGGAGCTTTATACCACAGACCCAAGGCTCAATCCAGAGGGCCTTCTTGTGTGCATAGAAGCTAAAGTAACTCAACAGATGAATGAATCACTCGATGCACCTTTCTCTGAAAAAAGAAGTTGTGGATGCTCTATTTCAAATTGGACCAATCAAGGCACCAGGACTGGATGGCTTCCCAACCCGATTCTTTCAACGAAATTGGAAAGTGTTAAAGGAGGACATTACGGTGGGTGTCTTGGATTTTTTTTGCTACCGGATCAATGCCACCGGGAGTAAATGACACGGCTATTGTCCTAATCCCCAAGGTTCCTTCTTTGACTGGCCTAAAGGATTTCAGGCCAATAAGTTGTTGGGGAACGTCGCATGGGAAACAAAAAAATTCCTACGCACACGCAAACCTATCCATGGTGATGAGCATCTACGAGAGAGAGAGTGGATCTACGTACCATTGTAGATCGCTAAGCGGGAAGCGTTAAGAAACGCGGTTGGTGTACTCGAACTTCTTCGCGGTCCAAATCGCCGAGCGTCCCGCGATCTAATCACGAACCGTCCCGCGAACACATCATGATCCGTCCCGCGAACTCATCACGATCCGTCTCACGATCTTGATCACGAACCGTCTCGCGATCTCGATCACGGTCCTTCCGATCTAGCGCCGAACGGACGGCACCTCCGCGTTCAGCACACGTGCAGCTTGATGACGATCTCCACCGTCTCGATCCAGCGAGAGGAGGTGGAGAGGAGAGAGAGTTCACCGGCAGGGTGACGGCGCTCCGGTGATGGTGGTAGAGCAATTCCGGCAGGGCTTCGCCTAAGCGCTGCAGAAAACCGATCTAGAGGAGAAACTATGCACCGGTGGAACGGGTAGCACGTGGCCGGAAATTCTGTCCAAAAACCACCCAACCCACTAGTATATATAGGAGGAGAGGAGAGGAGAGGCAGACAAGGCCTTTGGGTCGGCCGAAATAGGAGGTGGGAAGCAATCCTACTTCACCTCCAATCCTAGTTGGAGTAGGATTGCCTCCTATTGGCTGATTTTCCACTTTTTGCTTTAGGACTTTCTCTCTTGCGCCATGGGCCTTTGTGGCTGTTTTCCCAGCCCACTAAGGGCTGGTTATTATTCTCCCACAGCCCATGGACCTCTTGGGGTCGAAATACCCCTCCCGGAGGCCTCCCGGTACACTACCGGCACTCCCGGTACACTACCGGCACTCCCGGTACACTACCGATGAGCCCGAAACTTTTCCGAAAACCAAACTGGGACTTCCTATATATGAATCTTTACCTCCGGACCATTTCGGAGCTCCTCGTCACATCCGGGATCTCATCCGGGACTCCGAACAAACTTCGTTCACCACCATACATAACTCTACACTACCGAAACGTCACCGAACCTTAAGTGTGCAGACCCTGCGGGTTCGAGAACTATGTAGACATGACCGAGACACCTCTACGGTCAATAACCAATGGCGGGACCTGGACGTCCACATTGGTTCCTACATATTCTACGAAGATCTTTATCGGTCGAACCTGTATGTCAAGGATTCAGTTAATCCCGTATAACGTTCCCTTTGTTCTTCGGTATGTTACTTGCCCGAGATTCGATCGTCGGTATCTCCATACCTAGTTCAAACTCGTTACCGGCAAGTCTCTTTACTCGTTCCATAATACAAGATCCCGCAACTAACAATTAGTCACATTGCTTGCAAGGCTTATTGTGATGTTGCATTACCGAGTGGGCCCCGAGATACCTCTCTGTCACACGGAGTAACAAATCCCAGTCTCGATCCATGCCAACTCAACAGACACCATCGGAGATACCTGTAGAGCACCTTTATAGTCACCCAGTTACGTTGCGACGTTTGATACACACAAGGCACTCCTCCGATATCTGTGAGTTGCATGATCTCATGGTCATAGGAACACATACTTGACATGCGGAAAACAGTAGCAATAAACTGACACGATCATATGCTACGTTTGCAGTTTGGGTCTTGTCCATCACATCATTCTCCTAATGATGTGACCCCGTTATCAAATGACATCTCATGTCCATGGCTAGGAAACCTTAACCATCTTTTGATCAACGAGCTAGTCTATTAGAGGCATACTAGGGACATGGTTTTGTCTATGTATCCACACATGCATCTAAGTCTCCGATCAATACAATTATAGCATGGATAATAAACGATTGTCATGAACAAGGAAATATGATAATAACTAATTTATTATTGCCTCTAGGGCATATTTCCAACAGTCTCCCACTTGCACTAGAGTCAATAATCTAGTTCACATCACCATGTGATTCGCATTGCTATGAATCTAACACCCAATGAGTTCTGGGGCTCGATCATGCTTTGCATGTGAGAGAGGTCTTATAGTCAACGGGTCTGCGATATTTAGATCCGTGTGTACTTTGCAAATCTCTATGTCAAACCGTAAACACTACTACCACACTCTGCTCGGTACCATTCCAAATGGCTGCTCCACTATACGTATCCAGACTGCTACTACGAGTCATCCGGATTAGTGTTAAAGCTTGTATCGACGCAACTCCTTACGACGAACTCTTTATCACCTCCATAATCGAGAAACATCTCCTCAGTCTCTTAGTTACTGAGGATAATGTTGACCGTTGTCCAGTGATCCACTCCTGGTTTACTCTTGTACCCCCTGACGGACTCATGGCAAGGCACACACAGGTGCGGTACACAGCATGGCATAATATAGAGCCTATGGCTAAGGCATAGGGAACGACGTTCGTCCTTTCTCTTTCTTCTGCCGTTGTCGAGCTTTGAGTCTCACTCAACTTTCACACCTTACAAATCAGGCGAGAACTCTTTCTCTGACTGATCCATTTTGAACTCTTTCAAAATCTTGTCAAGGTATGCACTCATTGAAAGTCTCATCAAGTCATCCTTGATCTATCTCTATAGATCTTGATGCTCAACAATTAGGTAGTTTTATCCAGGTTTTACTTTGAAAATCACTTTCCAAACAACTGTTTATGCTTTCCAGAAATTCTACATTATTTCCGATCAACAATATGTCATCCACATATACTTATCAGAAATTCTATAGTGCTCCCACTCACTTTATTGTAAATACAAGTTTCTCGTAAACTTTGTATAAACTCAAAAACTTTGATCAACTCTTCAAAGCGTATATTCCAACTCCGAGATGCTTGCTTCAGTCCATAGAAGGATCACTAAAGCTTGCTCACCTTTTAGCATCCTTAGGACTGACAAAACCTTCTGGTTGTATCACATACAACCTTTCCTCAAGTAAACCGTTAAGGAAACGATGTTTTGACATCCATCTGCCAGATTTCATAACTGAAAATGCAGCAATTGCTAACATAATTCCAACAGACTTTTAGCATCACTACGAGTGAGAAAGCCTCATCGCAGTCAACTCCTTGAACTTGTCACAAACATCTTTGCAACAAGTCGAGCTTTACAAATGGTGACATTTACCATCAGTGTTTGTCTTCATTTTAAAGATCCATATGTACTCAACGACCTGCTGTCCAACGAGCAAGTCTACCAAAGTCTATACTTGGTTTTCATACATGGATCCTATCTCGGATTTCATGGCCTCCAACCATTTGTCGGGATCCGGGCCCATCATCGCTTATCCATAGCTCGTAGGTTCATCGTTGTCCAACAACATGACCTCCAAGACAGGGTTGTCGTACCGCTCAGGAGCAGTACACATCCTTGTCGACCTACGAAGTTTGATAATAACTTGATCCTGAAGCTTCATGATCATCATCATTAACTTCCTCTTCAACTAACGTAGGCTTCACAGAAACATCTTTCTGCGTTGCGCTACTCTCTGGTTGAACAAAGGTTTAACAACCTCATCAAGTTCTATCTTCCTCCCACTCAATTCTTTCGAGAGAAACATTTCCTCAAGAAAGGATCCGTTTAAGCAACAAACACTTTGCACTTGGATCTGAGATAGAAGGTTCACCCAACTGATCTTAGGGTATTCTATGAAGATGCATTTGTCCGCCTTGGGTTCGACCTCATTAGGTGAAAACATTTTCCACACAAGCGTCGCAGCCCCAAACATTAAGAAATGACAGCTTAGGTTTCTATCAAACCATAATTCACGCGGTGTCATCTCAACGGATTTAGATGGTGCCCTTTTTAAAGTGAATGTAGTTGTCTCTAATGCATAACCCCAAAATTATAGTAGTAAAACGACAAGAGACATCATAGCACGCACCATGTCCAATAGAGCATAACTATGATGTTCGGACACACCATCACATTATGGTGTTCCAGGTGGCGTTTAGTTGTGAAACAACTTTCACATTGTCTTAAGTTGTATGCCAAACTCGTGACTCAGATATTCACCTCCACGATCATATCGCAGTCATTTTTATATTCTTGTCACGATGATCTTTAAACTTCACTCTGAATTTGCTTGAACCTTTCAAACGATCCAGACTTGTGTTTCATTAAGTAAATATACACTATATCTACTCAAATCATCAGTGAAGGTAAGAAAATAACGATATCCACTGCACGCTACAAGACTCACTAGATTGCATACATCAACATGTATCATTTCCAATGAATCACTTGCCCGCTCCATCCAACGGGGTCCTTTAGTCATCTTGCCCAAGAGGCATGGTTCGCATGCCTCAACCGATTCGAAATCGAATGAGTCCAAATATCCATCACCATGGAGTTTCTTCATGCGCTTTATACCAATATGACATTTTGCGGCAGTGCCACAAGTATGTGGTACTATCATTATTTAACTTTGTATCTTTTGACATCAATGTTATGAACATGTGTATTACTACGATCAAGATTTCAACAAACCATTCTCACTGGGTGCATGACCATTGAAGGTATTATTCATGTAAACAGAATAACTATTATTCTCTGACTTAAATGAATAACCGTATTGCAACAAACATGATCTAATCATGTTCATGCTCAACGCAAAACACCAAATAACATTTATTTAGGTTCGTCACTAATCCTGAAGGTAGAGAGAGCGTGCGATGTTGATCACATCAACCTTGGAAACATTTCCAACACACATCGTCACCTCGCCCTTAGCTAGTTCTCCGTTTATTTCGTAGCTTTTATTTCGAGTTACTAACATTTAGCAATCGAACCGGTATCCAATACCCAGGTGCTACTAGGAGTACTAGCAAGGTACACATCAATAACTCGTATATCAAATATACTTCTGTCGATGTTGCCAGCCTTCTTATCTACCAAGTATCTAGGGTTGTTCCGCTTCAGCGACCTCTCACCTCATAATAGAAGCACTTAGTCTCGGGTTTGAGTTCAACTTTGGGTTGCTTCACTGGAGCAGCAACTGACTTGCTATCCATGAAGTTTCCCTCCTTGCTCTTGCCCTTTTCGAAACTAGTGGTTTGATTAACCATCAACACTTGACGCTTCTTCTTGATTTCTACCTTCGCGGTGTCAAACATCGCAAACAGCTCAGGGATCAATACTTCTATCCCTGGTGTATTATAGTTCATCACTAAGTTCTAGTAGCTTTAGTGACAGTGACTTGGAGAACTATATCAATCACTATCTTATCTGGAAGATCAACTCCCACTTGATTCAAGCGATTGTAGTACCCAGACAATCTGAGTACATGCTCAACGATTGAGCTATTCTCCTTCATCTTACAGGCAAAGAATCTTGTTGGAGATCTCATATCTCGCAACACAGGCACGAGCCTGAGATCACAATCTCTGCTCCTAGAACATCTCATATGTTCTGTGACGTTCAAAACGTTTCGGAGCCTCAATTCTAAGCCGTAATGCATGACGCACTAAACTATCAAGTAGTCATCGAAACGTGCCTGTCAGATGTTCACAACATCTATAGACGACGCTAGAGGGGGTGGCGCACCGAGCGGTGCATTAAGGACATAAGCCTTCTGTGCAGCAATGAGGACAATCCTCAGATCACGGACCCAGTCCGCAATATTGCTACCAACATCTTCAACTCTATTTCTCTAGGAACATATAAAAATTTAAGGGAGCTACAACACGAGCTAGTAATCTACAACATAATTTGCAAAGACACTTTGACTATGTTCATGATAATGAGTTCAATTAATCATATTACTTAAGAACTCCCACTCAAATTGACATCCCTCCGATCATTCGAGTGATACATGATCCAAATTCACCAACTCAAGTCCGATCATCACGTGAGTTGAGGTGGCTGCAATGGTGAACATCATTATGTTGATCATATCTACTATATGACTCATGTTCGACCTTTCGGTCTCTCGTGTTCCGAGGCCATGTCTGTACATGCTAGGCTCGTCAAGTTTAACCCGAGTGTTCTGCGCGTGCAAATCTGGCTTGCACCCGTTGTATGTGAACGTAGAGTCTATCACACCCGATCATCACGTGGTGTCTCAACACGACGAACTTTCGCAACGGTGCACACTCGGGGAGAACACAGTTCATCTTGAAATTCAAGTGAGGGATCACCTTATAATGCTACCGCCGTACTAAGCAAAACAAGGTGCATAAAAGGATTAACATCTCATGCAATTCATAAGTGACATGATATGGCCATGAACTTGTGTTTAAGATCTCCATCTTCGAAACACCGGCATGATCTCCATCGTCACCGACACAACACCATGATCTCCATCATCTTGATCTCCATCAATGTGTTGCCATTAGGGTTGTGGCGCCAGCCCTGCTTCTACTTCTATTGCTACCGCTTAGCGATAAAGTAAAGCATTACATAGCGCTTAATGATTGACACGCAAGTCATACAATAATTAAAGACAACCCTATGGCTCCTGCCGGTTGCCGTACTCAACGACATGCAAGTCGTGAAATTCTATACATCACATGATCATCTCATACATCACATATATCTCATCATGTAATTGGCCATATCACATCACAACATACCCTGCAAAAACAAGTTAGACGTCCTCTAATTGTTGTTGCATGTTTTACGTGGCTGCTACGGGTATCTAGCAAGAACGATTCTCACCTACGCATAAACCACAACGGTGATACATAGATTGCTTTTCAACCTTCTCAAGGACCGCCTTTGTCGGATTCGGTCCAACTAAAGTGAGAGAAACTGTCACCCGCAAGCCATCTAAGCAACAAGTTGCGTCGAGGGAACCGGTCTCTCGTAAGCGTACGAGTAATGTTGGTCCGGGCCGCTTCATCTCACAATCCCGCCGAACCAAAATCCGACCAAGGGAGGAAGCAATCTAAGCATCAACGCCCACAAACCTTTTGTGTTCTACTCGAGATCTCATCGAACCATCAACCTAGCTCATGATGCCACTGTTGGGGAACGTCGCATGGGAAACAAAAAATTTCCTACGCACACGCAAACCTATCCATGGTGATGAGCATCTACGAGAGGGAGAATGGATCTACGTACCCTTGTAGATCGCTAAGCAGGAAGCGTTAAGAAACGCGGTTGGTGTAGTCGAACTTCTTCGCGATCCAAATCGCCGAGCGTCCCGCGATCCAATCACGAACCGTCCCGCGAACACATCATGATCCGTCCCGCGAACTCATCACGATCCGTCTCACGATCTTGATCACGATCTATCCCGCGAACTCATCACGATCCGTTCCGTGATCACATCACGAACCGTCTCGCGATCTCGATCACGGTCCTTTCGATCTAGCGCCGAACGGACGGCACCTCCGCGTTCAGCACACGTGCAGCTTGATGACGATCTCCACCGTCTCGATCCAGCGAGAGGAGGTGGAGAGGAGAGAGAGTTCACCGGCAGGGTGACGACACTCTGGTGATGGTGGTGGAGCAATTCCGGCATGGCTTCGCCTAAGCGTTGCAGAAAACCGATCTAGAGGAGAAACTATGCACCGGTGGAACGGGTAGCACGTGGCCGGAAATTCTGTCCAAAAACCACCCAATCCACTAGTATATATAGGAGGAGAGGAGAGGAGAGGCAGACAAGGCCTTTGGGTCGGCCGAAATAGGAGGTGGGAAGCAATCCTACTTCACCTCCAATCCTAGTTGGAGTAGGATTGCCTCCTATTGGCTGATTTTCCACTTTTTGCTTTAGGACTTTCTCTCCTGCGCCATGGGCCTTTGTGGATGTTTTACTAGACCACTAAGGGCTGGTTATTATTCTCCCACAGCCCATGGACCTCTTGGGGTCGAAATACCCCTCCCGGAGGCCTCCCGGTACACTACCGGCACTCCCGGTACACTACCGATGAGCCCGAAACTTTTCCGGAAACCAAACTGGGACTTCCTATATATGAATCTTTACCTCCGGACCATTCCGGAGCTCCTCGTGACATACGGGATCTCATCCGGGACTCCGAACAAACTTTGGTCACCACCATACATAACTCTACACTACCGAAACGTCACCGAACCTTAAGTGTGCAGACCCTGCGGGTTCGAGAACTATGTAGACATGACCGAGACACCTCTACGGTCAATAACCAATGGCGGGACCTGGATGTCCACATTGGTTCCTACATATTCTACGAAGATCTTTATCGGTCGAACCTCTATGTCAAGGATTCAGTTAATCCCGTATAACGTTCCCTTTGTTCTTCGGTATGTTACTTGCCCGAGATTCGATCGTCGGTATCTCCATACCTAGTTCAACCTCGTTACCGGCAAGTCTCTTTACTCATTCCATAATACAAGATCCCGCAACTAACAATTAGTCACATTGCTTGCAAGGCTTATTGTGATGTTGCATTACCGAGTGGGCCCCGAGATACCTCTCCGTCACACGGAGTAACAAATCCCAGTCTCGATCCATGCCAACTCAACAGACACCATCGGAGATACCTGTAGAGCATCTTTATAGTCACCCAGTTACGTTGCGACGTTTGATACACACAAGGCACTCCTCCGATATCTGTGAGTTGCATGATCTTATGGTCATAGGAACACATACTTGACATGCGGAAAATAGTAGCAATAAACTGACACGATCATATGCTACGTTTGCAGTTTGGGTCTTGTCCATCACATCATTCTCCTAATGATGTGAACCCGTTATCAAATGACATCTCATGTCCATGGCTAGGAAACCTTAACCATCTTTTGATCAACGAGCTAGTCTATTAGAGGCATACTAGGGACATGGTTTTGTCTATGTATCCACACATGCATCTAAGTCTCCGATCAATACAATTATAGCATGGATAATAAACGATTATCATGAACAAGGAAATATGATAATAACTAATTTATTATTGCCTCTAGGGCATATTTCCAACATAAGCTTGTGTAATGTCATATATAAGGTAATGTCCAAATGTTTGGTAAACCGTTTCCGCCCGTTGTTGACCGAATTGATTTCTAAAAATCGAAGTGTGATCATCCCTGGGAGGCTTATTTCTGATAGCACAATTATTGCCTTTGAGTGCATCCATCATATCCAAACTACAAACTAGAAGGAGTCATATTGTTCTTATAAGTTGGATTTATCAAAGGCCTATGATAGAGTGGACTGGGATTTTCTAGAGAAGGCCCTACTCAAATGGGGCTTTTCACCTACATGGGTTAATCACATTATGGTGTATGGGAAGCTATTGGAACAATTCACCCCCACTCGGGGTCTCCGGTAGGGTGATCCTCTGTCTCCCTTTTTATTCTTATTTGTGGCTGATGCGCTCTCTGCTTTATTGAACAAAGCTATGCGGGAGGATGGCCTGGAGGCTCTAAAGATTTGCAAAAAGCATCGGCGATTTCCCATCTTTTGTTTGCAGATGATACTCTTCTCTTCTTTCGGGCAAGATTTGACCAAGCTATGATTGTCAATGAGGTGTTGAACAAGTATGCAGGTGAGACCGGACAGCTTATTAACCCGGCCAAGTGTTCCATCTTGTTTGTGGATAAATGTGAAGTGTCAATCTCTAATGAAATTAAGCAAATATTAGACATCACACGTGAGGTATCCGAGTCAAAATACTTGGGATTACCTGTTCCAGAAGGCAGAATGAGTAAAGGTTTGTTGTAGCCTTTATTAGCAAAACTTGCAAGAAGATTAGTGGATTGGAGTGAGAAATATATGCCCATGGCCCGTAAGGAAATTCTGATAAAGGCTGTAGTGCAATCATTGCCTACATATGTTATGAGAGTGCTCAAGTTTCCCATGTCAGTTTGCGATGACATGTCTAAACTTATTAGACAATATTGATGGGGAGTGGAGGAAGGTAAAAGAAAAATGGCTTGGTTGGCTTGGGACAAGATGATATTACCTAAGTCCATGGGTGGTATGGGTTTTCGAGATATGAGGGCATTCAATCAAGCTTGGAGATTAATCATGAATCCAAACAGTTTGGTTGCAAGGCTTCTTAGTGCTAAACGACATGCTCCATGATAAGTCGACTCCACCGCGGGACATCTCAAGAACTTTTCTCACTAGCTACCTAAGCTCTTACAGTAAAGCACAAAATTATGTTCTTGAGGAGATCATCAAAGGAAAATGGTCATGGGAGGGAGGCCACATAAACCGGCTCCTGTGCGGGAAGGTATTAAACCATGGCCTAAACCCCCTATGGGCTGGGTGGCCTTGTGAGTGGATGGTTCATATGTTAAAGAAACCGGTTTGGCTGGCTTAGGTATGATTTTGAGAGATTCAGAGGGAGCAGTCATTTCCTCAGCTTATCGTTATCTGTTTCACTGCAAAGATGCCCTTGAATCTGAAATCACTGTTGTCTTGGAAGGAGTTTCACTCAGTTTGCAACCCTCAAACCTTCCTATTGTGGTTCAGTCTGATAGCTCTATTGTGCTTGCAGCGTTGGCGGATGACTCACTCCACCGGCTTGCTTATGGACACCTTATGATGAAAACCAAGAAACTTCTGAAACCGCGTGGGTTTATTCCGCAAAAGATCGGCGTTATCAAAATAGTGTTGCTCATAGTCTAGCTAATATTGGTTGTTATGGGGGATAGCATCACGTGTTGGTTGCGCCGTGTCCCAGACAGTTTATCTAATTTTATATTAGCCGACTGTAACACTATTATCGAGAAATAAAAACCCAATCTTACTCGCAAAAAGAAAGAATCTATTCTGAGCTCGCATGCTTTAGGTTAATCCTTTTCGGTGCTCAATTACTTGAGTTTTATTTTGGTCCCTTGACGTTGCAAGCCGCTCATATATACTGTGCTCGTCATAGTTACATTTAGGTATATTATAGTTCACAAAATCTAAACTTGTAAGAAAAAGAGTTATGTAGATATATTCATTTTCCATGCAAAAAACGCTGAAGGCTGTGATCCCGACCTGTTGTTTGTATAAACATAATGTACGAATGTAGATGTTCATACATACACACACTTACTCCTTGGACGCACGTACGCATTCCTTACCCTTATGCATCTCCGAGAAACCAAACTAGCAAATCTGCCTTCTGTTCCGTCAGTCATTTTTCTGTAATCTTTCTTAAACGTCTGACTTGCAAAATTCAAACTAGAACCAGAAAACTTCCAAAACAGACTGATTTACAACTCCAAGAGTTTAAACTTGTGAAATTTAAATAAACCTTCAGACGACACTCAAAGCTACTATCGGTCAAATATGAACTCGATTTTTCTGTAATCTTTCTTAAACGTATGCCTAGCAAAATTTAAACTAGAACCAGAAAACTTCCAAAACAGACTGAAATTTACAATTACAAGAGTTTAAACTTGTGAAATTTAAATAAACCTTCAGACGACACTCAAAGCTACTATTGGTCAAATATGAACTTGATTTTTCTGTAATCTTTCTTAAACGTATGCCTTGCAAAATTTAAACTAGAACCAGAAAACTTCCAAAACAGACAGAAATTTACAACTCCAAGAGTTTAAACTTTTGAAATTTAAATAAACCTTCAGACGACACTCAAAGCTACTATTGGTCAAATATGAACTTCACAGAGAGACACTCCGTCCCGATTTGACACACATTTATATCAAATTACAGCCAATTTTAATAGAAATTAGAAGGCAAATAAGACAATTGCTCAAATTCAAACTGCTTGGAAATGAACAAGGACCAATTCAATCAACCCCCTTTACTAAATCAACTCAATAATCACCTACAGTAATTATTACATGGTCTAAATCTCTGTTGAAGTTTCAACAAACAACAAAAATGGCACAAAAGCTGCAAGGATATCACGTGGAAGCAGAAACTGTCTCTCGTCTGATCTCTGCATCAACAAGGATGCGGGAAAAGCTTCTTCTCGCCCCAGAGTCCCTAGCAGCCTCAAGCCCATAAGCTACTTCTTTTAGTTGAACTGTGTCTATTCAAGCTATAAATCATGGAAGAGGCGCCTGATTTGCTCAACAGTGGCAGGCATCAATGTCACAGGACATCTTTTATGCTGAAGTAAAACAATCGACAATGTCACATTACAGATTTGTAAAACAGAAGAAATGACGGCTTCTAATGGCTGGTTTAGGAGGATATCTACCTGAGAGACAGACTTGAATATGCAACTGTAGCAGAACACAAAACCAGAAACAGAAAGAACAGACGGGTTGTTGCGCTTTTGGCAGCACAGAGGGCACAGCGTCCTGTCAGTTGGCAAGGGAAGTCCATCTTTAGCAACCTGATGAAATAAGAGCATGATATCAAACTGCTGCCGTAAATAACTACTCCCTCCGTTCCTAAATATGTCTTTTTAGAGGTTTTACTAGGGAAGTACATACGGATGTATATAGACATACTTTAGAGTGTAGATTCACTCATATTGCTCCGTATGTAGTCCCTTAGTGAAATCTCTAAAAAGACTTATATTTCGGAACGGAGGGAGTACCAGTGTACTACACACACAACAGGCAACATCATAGTTGCAAAACAAAGTTCTGATGTCATCCATGGTTCACATCAAAAAGTTGCTGGCGATGCCACAGAATGGCAGTGTCTTTCCTGCAAACATTTACAAGTATATACCACACATACCTTTGGTAGCGGCGGCGGAGGAGGTGGGGGGTATACAGTCGGAGCTGACATTCTTTCTTCGGCAGATTGATACCACCATTCCATCATCTAGATAAGATCACCAGAAAAAGAACATTTAGTGCGGTTCCACAGTGGAATCATGCTTTGCATCACAATGCATCTACTGCAGGAAGAACATGAAATTACACATTAAAAGACATTAAGAGAAACCACATGCCAGGACTTCCATTCTACCTAAACTGTCCATTTGTAAAGAAAGTTTATACGAGTGACAGAACCTTGAAAGATCTTTTAATCTCTTGAATTCCTAGGGAAGAAGTTTGAACTGACCTTGAAAAAGAAGACCGCAGCAATTAAACCAGTTTGTGCATAATCTAGAGTTGTGTAGGTACAATTAAGGAGCACCCTTTGGACAGTCTGCAGAGATCATATAAAAATAATCTTGTTATAAGTTATGACTAGACAACTCATACTTGTAAGAAAATCCCGCTATTGAGTAGTGTCTGTCATTTCTTACCTTTAACCATGGAGGACCACGAAGTCTCTCGAGTTCACGATTTCTAATTCTTGATATCCTAGAAGATGAATCCATCTACTTTGTCAAGAAAAGGTAAGAGGAAGCATCTCAGCAGAATAACCATATGTTAATATGGAAACGGTAAATGCTTTTTTCATCTCATGAGCTTTTGTCATCTCCTAATATGGAACGGTAAATGCTTTTGTCATCTCTTAATATGGAAACGGTAAATGCTGTTTTGATTTTTTTAAAGGTGTTATCAGTAAGGGAAATTCAATGCAAAAGATTAGACATAATGTATGAATCATGATAATAAGATCAGAAGTATGGTTCAGTATATATTGCGCTACATGCTAACCAGTAATATACGCTCTAACGGAAACTGGTTAGTATTATACCAGCTCTTGTCCAGTAGCACGACAAACATGAAGCCCAAGCACATGGAGTCCAGGACTGTAAAATGCCGTAGCATCCAACAAATACAGCAACTGGTAAGCAAATGAAAGGCCTGCAAATCAATTAGCACCACAAGTTAATTTATGTTGCCCATGTAATGAAACAGACAGAGCAGCGATGCACAATTACTTCGCATCATCAAATGTATAAAAAAGGGATAAACTAATAAAGTCTACAAGCATTGCAAAGTTATAGACTGACCCGAGAAAAGGCAGGTCATACAGAACTAAACAAACAAATGACCCGTAGGCATCTTTTAATGGTCTTCTATAAAAGCAATACATATGAAATGAGCTTTCCAAAATTATTAGCTACAGAAAAGGCTTTACACAAGTTGGGATTTATACAAGATGTTCATATATATGAGTAGTGGATCAACCTTCATGGGTCGCATGAATCCATGGATAACAAACACCTATTAGTGCTGCAAAATTGGTCCTAAGGCGCGTGAGATGTGACACTTCTCCAGCTGTAGTCACAACTTGTGCTTGAGAAGTCTCCCCTTGTTGATCTGATACAAAGCCAGCTTCGTCGAATCCAACCTCACCCTGATCCCATAGGCTTGCCTGCAATCTTGCTTCTCTTTCTTTGTTATATACGGACTGCAACTTTGACTTGAAATACGGTAAAACAACCTGTACAGATATTTGGAGCAGGTTACTAGCAGAATTTGTCCAAAACAGAGCTGTTTAATGATTTTCATCATTGCACTACATTACATATTTCATAGATCAATTTACAATCTTATCTTAACGAGACAAAAATTTAAAAAATAGATGATTAAATTTGAGATGCTAAGGTAAATAAAGTTGCACACCAAGCAGATTGAGAACAAGTACATTAAGCAATTGGGGCTCAATGTGCGTGCAAGTCAGGCACGGGCAGACTATCAGCAGCGCAGCCTATTATAGATGCAGATTAATACTACTCCCTCCGATCCAAAATAAGTGTCGTGGTTTTAGTTCAAACATGTCTTCATAGGACAGTAACTAAAGCAAAGGACACATGGATATTCACATCGTAGACCAAGGTAAAGTAACCCAGGTAGCGATGTCTGCTGGAGTCTGGGTGAGCAACTCAACTATGGATACACCTTGCAAGATCACACGAGGGGTTAACATGTTGTGAGTTTTGTTTGTAATGGTTAATCTGATGAGATCCCAGATAAAAAATGAATGCATTCAATAAAAGAAATCACTTTAGTAGGGCTTGGGTGGTTTGTTGCTCACAGGTAGCAGCTGAAAATTCAGCATAACTAAATCTATTTAAATCCAGAACGTAACAAAGCCAACATAAGTTGCAGATAATACTTCAAGTTAATCTCTGCCAGGGGACATCATTACCAAAAATACAACAGAGAGGGTTTTCTGGCGCTTCCTTAGTGCAGAGTCATAGGCTTTGACATTAGATTCTGCACCAGGATTACTTCTGTTCACTGAAACATTAACGGGTCTCCGCCTGAGACCATATAATGACTCTGAAAAGGAACCATCTGAAAGATATATGCAGGGAAGTTGTTATCAAACACAATCGCTAATGGCAAAAGCTGATAATATAATTACTTGTTTGTTGATAACTTGTCAGACTTGTTTTATCAATCATACAATTGCACTACCGCAACTAGGCTAAAGTAGGTTAAAATAGCATAGTCCTAGTTATTTCTTTCATTTGTGGAATGAGTTAGTGCTAAGGCTTAAGGTGGAGTCAATCCATTCTTCTACCTTAATATGTTGGATACATGGTTCTATTCCACAACCAAAAATAAATTCTTCTGGGATACTAGGATTGGGTGACTTCAAGATGAAGCTACTCATCGAATTGAAATTTTACTTCTCTGCCACATAGTGGCACTAGATAAAAAAAGTAGTGGTAAGAACATATCCTGCAAGTAGGATTTGAGATGACGAGGTTAATGTGAGGCTGAATTAAGAGATCGTTGGGTAGCCTTGTTTAAAAAGCTGTCAGAGAGTGGTGTATAATCTCTTTCTCAATGATGCGCACCACACAGAGAAATAAATAGCTGGAGATTAGCATTAAACTAAATACATGATAATACGTCATCCCGTGGTTTTCCTATATTACCATTCCATTGTTCAAAATATGAAGGTTGTAAACAAAGTTCCTTTTCAACAAAAAAGGGAGTTCTGCTGCAGCAACAACGAACCTGTTGTTCGTAGACTATGGGACTCAAGGACAGACATTAACAACGCAAAGAATTCGTCTTCATAATCTAGAACTTTATGCAAGAATGGCCTCCTTAGTGCAAAAACCTGCATATAGTATCGACTAATTAGCATTGGAAAGATGGTGCATGATAAACTAAAATCAAATGCGCAGACAGTCATAAGTTTGGCCAAGAAAAAAGTACTAAACAGGTCATAACTCGAAACTTTGTTCCTTTAACGAAGATCTTGTAAAACATAGCACTTGTTGTGTGCCAATACCTAGGCACCTTTCTAACAAACAGCCGTCGGTACAAGAACACTTTACTGCCTGAGAAACACCCGTATTGTTGATATAACAAAATTTTCTGTTGAGCTTTTGGAGGGTATCTTTTGCAACGCAATTTTCTGCCTTGTTATGTGCAATCCATCCTAAAATAACTTCTTGTGACCATAAAAAGAGGGGAAAAGGAGGCTATTCTTAGCTTCTAAGATCAAAAGTAAAATTGTAATTGAATTTCTCAAATACAGGCACATCCATCAATTGTGTGCATCCTGGAGCCTGCACCTGAAAACAAGCACAAAGGATACTGATACTTTGCCTCGTCATATATTCGTTTTCAAAGTTCTGTTGCGACTTGCGAGTGGTAATCTTGGGTGTTTTTCAGATTGCCATTATATTGAGTACCATCTACATTGTTACCTGGATTTATTTGCCAGTATATCTCAGCTCATTGCATAACAGTGAGGATCCATGAGTGAGAATTCTGATGGGAGAAAAGGCTAAGATTTAAGGGCGCCTAACTCAAATTAACAAACATGCTAGTTTGAGTTATCAAGTCGATCATTCAAATACAATGTTATATGTTCGGATGTTCCCTTCATCTCAAACATGTACATCACAACCCAGTAATGTTTTCCTAGAATACAGCCTAGCAACAAGTGAACTCAATATCTCTCTAGAAAAAGAATATGTGAATCCAATTTCACTATTCAACACATAGCAATAAATTTACCCAAGTCATTGCAGCTAATCAAACAACCTAAAAAGACGAAATGTTGGCTTTCAGCGGCAGCAGAAGAAACTTTTCCAGCTGCAAGTATTGCGTATTACTGGCTTCCCTGGCTAACTACATTTCGTGGCTCGCCAATCAAACCTAGCATATATATTCAATCAAGGAAATAAAACACAAGCAGAACTCGCACTCTCAATCATCTACTACAGTGTACCGCACGAGCAGACATTATTCGAACAGTCATGAGCACCCAATACTAACAGACGCAGCTAGTTAATCAAACCGGATCGATGGGCATGATCGCATCGGAGAGGAGGCGATGTTTCACTTACCCCGAGCGAGTAGGCGAGCGCCGCGCGGAGGCTGGTCGGGAGCTGCTGCGCCGCGGACATCTCGAAGAAGGTGGGCCGTGCGCCCTGTCCTCCCACCTGGAATAGCATCGCGCCGCCGCCGCCGCCGCCGTCGCGGTTTCCTCCGGGTGTAGGGGAAGGGGATAGGGTTAGGCCTCGAGCCTATGGTGCAGACGCGGCGTCTGGCGAGGTACGGCGACGGAGCTGTATTCCGGCAGTGGGCCGCGGGGTTATCCGGTGGCGCGTTCGTGTAGTCCTGCGCGTCCACGCCGGTGAGCGAAAGGAGAGGTGGGGCGCAAAAGAGAAGCTGTGAGGGAGACGGGTCCGAGACGTGAGGGAGAAGAAGAGACGACAGTATGGGCTCTAGGTTGAGCCGGACCATAAACGTGTGAATGAAGAGTGAAAAAGTAAGGGCGTGTTTGGTTACGGGCCGGAATGGCATGAATACTATGCCTCGTTCCAGCGTTTGGTAGACCAATCCGAAAAGAACTCATTCGTTTCCTTCTAGCGAATATTTCTCTCATATACGGAATGTACTGATACTTCCAAATCCACGGAATCACGTGGAACGATCCTCCCCACTCGCGCAAACCTAGTTGCGTGCAGACCTGGCCAAACGGGTCGGCCTAGAAACACGCTGCGCCGACACGCTATGGGCCCGGCTCGACACGAGCTAATCGGGCAATGCCCGACACGGAGCACGCCTTGGGCCGTGCCTAGGCCTGAAGACTGGACACGCAGGTCGACACGGCACGGTCCGTTTATCTTTTTTTATTTTTTATTTATATGTTTTATATATACTAGGAAACATGCTCATGCGTTGCAACGGGAGAAAAAATACATCATACAACATACCCGTAAGTTGACATTAAGACCCTTCCCCTCGGCTCCACCCATACATAGGTCCACGTCCTCTATTTCAACACGTCCCCCACCCGTGTTGCTCTGATCTTGTCGCTCTGTTTGTGTTTTGTGATCGCAATATTCTCACAAATGCAAAAGTTAAAAAGCCTATGCAATGAAATCCAACTTCCCTAAAATTTGTGGAAGGTTAAAAGAAAAATCCTAACATGTTTTTCCACAAAAAAGTAATAAAGTAGAACAACACCTTGCCACAACTTTAGATTCATTTTGCTATGCACAAACCGTTTATACATAACCAAGCTGTAATTCATTGTCAACAAATTGCTAAAAGGTTGACATTGATGGGGTGATGGGGTCTCCACAGATCGATTGTTCAACCACAATATTTATCTAGAATTGTAAGTTATATTTCTAATGCTAATTTGCTAAGAAGATTAACAATTACAGAAATGAATATCAACGTCAAACTACAAAATATAGCACGAAGCAAAATTAAAACTGTGGCTAGATTTTGCCAGTACAACGAGTAAATCGTGTGCTAATAATCGTGACATGAATATGTGACAAAGAGACGGTAACACATTACTCACAAAACAAGTAATGAGATGTAAGCAGATCGTGCAAATTAGCTAGAAAACCACCCTCTTAAAAACTTGTAGTTAATTACAGCTAAACAAGTGGAAATGATATGTGAAGAGACCGTACAAATCAGCTGCGAACATGCTACAGACTCAAGTTCAGGGAAAGCATGTTGTTGGTTGCTGTGATGTACTTCGGTCTAAAATCAATATTAGTACAAGTTTGCACTGACTGGTGTGTGTTCCGGACCTTGAAGTTACAAATTCAAGTTTTGGGCTATGCTCTTTCAGGGTTCGTTTTGGTTTGCGATCAGTGACTGTCAGGCATTCAGAACTAAGTTTGCTTACTGGGACTTGAATATACCTATGTGAGTACTGAATTGCATCTGGCCGGTGTTTGATCAACTTGTCCCTCGCTGTGTTCTCTAGATTATCTGCAGGGGCTCGTCTGACGCCATCAAAGACCACCGGCGTGTGCGCACTCAGCCAGCCGTAAGCGCACTAAACGGCTAGCGGGCATAAAGCCTCACCTAAGCCGCCTCGCGAGCCTCTCTTGGCCAGCATCGCCTACCCACCCCGCTTTGCCCACCATACTAGGGGTTGGGGCGCCTCCTGAGAGGAAGCTGGGCAGTGCCAGGTTGGCAGCCCCCCATTCCAGTTACTTCTTTTTATCTTTGGTAACACATGGACATGACATTTGAGTGGGAAGTTGAACGACAAATTTTGAAAGAGCTAAATAAATGACACTCAAATACAAGGAGATTAGATATCTGAAACACAAAACACTGGAAGGCATGGTATAAAATAAGACAAAGGGAGAAAGGTCACACATAATCATGAAGTAATGAATTCAGCATTCAATTGTGACATGAAGTGCTACACCAAAACAATAATAACACAACGACTGGTAATTTAAAGGAGCTTCAAGCTGAATGCTCAAATTGTAAAATCACCAAAAAATGCCACTCAGTTCCATGGAGATCTTTGGCTACCAGTTCTTGACATGGTGGATTCTGAGACATGCCCTGCAAACCAACGAGAGGAAGACACTCTTCAGCATGTCTCCGAAGAACAGAGATGGGGATATATCCAGCAAGAAGTGTGTGAGAAGAGAGAAGGGGATCTTGTCACCATGTTTAGTCACAAAATTTGCATTATCCATTATCCATTTTAAGAGACAACAAAGCCAATAGTTAAATTCCTATGGGCAGAGATCAGGACATAAGAATTTAAGACAAATATATAAGCACTAAAGTATATGGGACGTCCTTCAAAATTCCAGTCAATCTTTCATACAAACCAAGCAAATCTAATAAAGCTCCTTAATCGGAGATGGTGAAAAAATGATGGAGGAGGAGGTGCCGCTGCTTACCTCACTTCTGGTGCCATGGATCTGGAGCTCGGGGGAGAGGGGGCGCCGTTGCTTCCCATCTGCCTTGCCTGATCTCGGCCGCCGAGGCACGACACACCATCGACCCAACGCCGGTGGCGTGCTCGCAGCCGCTTCGTGCTTGCTAAATGAAGTGTATTCTGATTGAAACGTGAGACCCATGGCAACAGTAATCCTGCTAATTCATATAGTCATATTACAGACCAGCTATGTACAACCATCAATTCTAGATGTTATGATACCATACTAATTACTGAAGATTATAAAACCTTCTATGGTCGAATGTTGGAATTACAGACGATTCATTTCTACTTCTAAATGGTATCTTTCTGCAATAAAGCGAACCAAAATTGCAACGTTTGTAAACAATCCCACCGATCACAACAAAATTTACTGCATCGTATATTTCCTCATACTTAGCTTGCTAGCACTGAGATCTAGTAGTTCTATTTCAGTCATTTCAGCATCCTCTCCATTTTTTTCTGCTCTTTCTTCTAATAAATTGTCAAAGTCCGAACCATCATTTTCAATGGATTTAAGTTACAAGATACTTTCCGGAAGCCAGTGGGTAAGAAAAATCCTATACATCAGAATCTTTCAGTATCAGACCAATAGGGCATCATGCAAGATAACAAAAATCCTTTCAGTTTTATCATGCTGCATTCAGAAAAAAAAAGAACATTTATTTCTCGGTAACATAAAAGAGGCCATGGACACGTACTCCTTGGCTTCTTCTAAGCCTCAGCAGAAGCATGTTTGTTTGCAGTTGACATATGAGGAAGAAAGAAGGCCATTCAGAAAGGACACTGCCTACTTCGACTTAATGAAGTTTTAAAGCTATTTCTCCAGCCCATGTTGCTTTATTGGCAAGGGTGTTCTGAATTATCAGAAGTGTCATATGTGTAGTCTTAGATCCTGCAAATAGTAACTGCATTATGAAGGACTGAAGTTTAACCTGGACACATAGGACGAAGACATAGGCAAAACAACCAGTCAAAAACTTAGAAGCGGTAGACTAAAAGAACAATACAAAATGCAAGAAGAAATTATCTCAGCATGCCCTAAATGTCTTGCCATCAATTAAAAGGCATCAGACCACAAGATTAAATACAATCATGGTCAGAATGATACAAAATGCTCCAAGAGATCTCACATGCCCCCAATGGTTTCCATAAAAAAATAGAAAGACTAATCTTACAAATTGCTTGTGAGATTAACATAGGCACTAATGACACACCGCTAACACCATGGTACAGGAAATGAGAGGGAATTTACTCTCGTAATATTCACAATACCTTTGGAGAAGGCCTCTTGATAGTGTGCAGCTTGATCTCTATGTACCTCGTGGTGGACCCCCTGCGCTGCTACTCCATCCTCACCATGACCTTGTCGCTAGCCTTGCTCATCCATCTCACATTGACAATGCATGTGCAACCAGCTTATCATTCTTGCCGTGATATGCATATATATGAAAACAAAACGTAGTCATAGTGTAGAAATAATCTCCTCATTAGACCAGATCAATGAGAGGAGAAGATACATGTATTTTATAGAGTAGAATTCCAGAAGGCGTATACGTAATTTAGAGTAAATATTTGATAAACAGAGAAGAGCACATGCAGTTTTTTTTGTATTGCCTTGTTTTGTCTAACACACAAAGTAATAATCCTTCAATAGCAAGGACAACTTGAGAAGAAAACATGCATTTTAGAAAGGGAATGCAAAATTCATTAGTATTATAGCAGATTGTTGAACGAAAGGACATCAACAAAATTCTCAAGAACTAAGTGAAGTTGATGTGGCTCACATTTAGCTTTACTTGAAGACAATAAATCTGCTAATTTTTTAGAAAAGCGTAATCCTTTGCAACCTGGAAACTTCCTTTTCAGTTCATAAAGACATAGTAGTACAGTAACATTTGGAGCTGAAGCAATTTGTAAATACGAAAAACTTCCTTTGATAATGTCCTTGTGTAAGAATTACAAATAATAATAGTGAAGATCTTGTTGGGGTTTCATACCATTAGCAAAGCATATTAATTTAGGGTAAAGGGTACAGTAATGAAAAATTGAAAAAGTGTAACCTTGGGTTGAAGATGAGCGGTGGCAGCCTACACACAGAACATCGACTTAAAATGATGATGTCACGACTAACTCTAAATACATGAACTGCAATTAATATGTGAAATCCTAAAGAATTAACATCCTTGTCCATGAGCTGCCCTTGGAGGCTCTTGTCCACGAGCTACCTATAAGTAGATTGATCTTCCATTGACATCATGTTTGGTAGTTTGAGGGAAAGGGAATGTGAGTTCGCAAGGAGTTTGTTAAGACATTAGGCTTTGGAAGTGGACTATTAGTCCCAACCCCACATTTGATATGTGTTGGGAATTTATTGTGGGAATTGGACAAGAAATTAGTCTCTTAAAAATAAATCAGATGCAAAGCAACAAGAGAAACAGGAACAACCAAAAGATAGTTACACATTGGTGTTCTTGTTTATTATACTTTGAAAGTCAAATTGAGGGCAGCATCCATTATTAAAGATCAAAGTTTTGAGGAAACTAAGCTTATAAGAATCTAATCTATCATTTGCAACATTGTAGTGGCGCCTGAAATTAGAATGTACCAAGACAAGGAAATTTCACTTTGGCCTTTACTATTACCAAAAAGATAATTGTACCAAGATGGCTCCATATAAAATCTACATGATGTGGGAAGAAAACTTGAAAGTAAGATATTAGCAAAAAAATACCGTTAGTGACCCATGCTGCCAATCCAAAATCTGCTAGTTTCATCTTCCCTGTCTCGGTGAGCAAAATACATTCCGGCTTAATGTCCCCCTGGTCTGTGGATGACGCCCATTTCGTGGCAATACTTCACCACTGACATGAGACCCTTGATCACAATGGTGGCTTGCTTCTCGGAGAAGGTAACATACCTGGCCATCTCGTTCAGCAAGCGGACGCTGCAGAGCTCCATGATGAGGTAGAACTTGTCGACGTCCTCGAAGACGGCCTTGAGCGTGATGTCGCCAGGGTAGCCCGGGAGGTGCTGCATGCCTGCATGATGTCGACCTCGCAGTCTACCGTCTCCTTGCCATTGGGGAGCGGCGAACTCCTCGCCGCTGGCGTTGGCACGACAAATCTGGACGGAGCCGAACTTTTCTTGTCCGATCTCGTCGCCGAGCTAGTACTCCGTATCGAGGCGCTTCTTGCGGCCTATCCGCGTGGCTGGCACTCGGGAAGAAGCGGGACTCAAGAGGGTCCTTTCCTCCGGTGGCGAGCGCGGCAGATCCTCCTGATCTGACCCTTAGCCAGCCAAGGACGACTTCTTCCTCCACCCCTTCCGGCAGTCACTTCGACTGGATGGATCCGTCGACTCCGGCGTCGAGGCAGATCACAAATAGAAACTGCCGCGGCCGCGGCCGCCGCCTTCTCCTCGCATCCATTTTCACCTCCACCCACTACTCCCTCGAGGCGCGGCAACGTCGGAGCAGCAAGTTGTTGTCCCGCTGGCGACGGCTTAGATGGGAGAGGAAACGAGAGAGAGGAAGGTCGCGTGCGTTGGGTGCCTTCGTGGCGAAGATAAGGAAAGAAAGTTACCCAGGGAGTGAGCGACAGTAAATCTTCGACGTGGCATAGGCGAGCCATCGTCCCTGATGCGTAGCTTATTGTGTTTGATACTTAGTAGGCTAGTATCACTCTCATTTTCATACACCGATCTCTTCCGCCTCCTCCGCCTCGTAATAGATCTAGCGGCTATTCCTCTTGGAGAGGTGAGCCCTGCTTTTGCGCGTGGGGGGTGTTCAGTGTCGCCGTCCTTCTTCGCTGCATTGCTCGGCCGAGCCCATACACCAATGAGCGTTGTAGCCACGCCGCTCGGGTTGTTGGCGCTGATGGTGTTCTGAATCATCAACGTCATCGGCTATTTGGTGTACCATAAGGCGAGACCCCGCACGCCAACCACGGAGGTCACCAAGGTGGTTGTCGGACACGGCTACCCTGCCGTCGGCTGCGATGTCCAGAAGTGCCTAGTCGAAGTACCCACCGCCACTACCCATTGGAGCGGAGTGCTCGAGCGCGAGCGAATACCACGACCGGAAGATATGAACACGTTGGAGTTCATGGGCGGCCGTTCATGAGCTACTCGTCGTCACAGGCCGTGAGTACAACCACAACCTCGTCTTGGTCGGCGGTTTAGGTGTTGAGCTCGGCTTAGCGTGGAACGGCCCATAGACCCGTGTGCAGCCATCAAAGACGAAACCTACCGAGCGGCCGCGCGTCGATAAACAACTACAGAGAGAACGACGACTCCTCAATGTGTGGCACCATCTCGACGATCGACTCCCGCGTTCACTTTGTCCTTCCTGATATCCTCCTCCTCGCCCTCTTCTTCGATCATCTTCCTGTCCTCCGCCTACTTGTTGTCTTCCCGATCATCGGAATGCGACTTACGAAAGAAGAAGCTTCTAGATGAGACGGTCCTGAGCAAGCTCGATCTTGAACGGTCTCCTCGCCCTCTTCTTCGATCATCTTCCTATCCTTCACCTCCTTGTTGTCTTCCCGATCATCGGACTACGACTTACGAAAGAAGAAGCTGCTAGATGAGACGGTCCTGAGCAAGCTCGATCTTGAACGGAGTCTGGCCTCTGGCTCCGGCGTAGTTCCGTGTGTGTATATATATATATATATATATATATATATATATATATATATCGACTAGGTGCCTTGGTGTCCCTGGAAGGCTCAATAGTATTGGAACGGCCTTGAAGGACTTAAAAGAACACGTGACGGTGAACCCGACGGAAGCAATAGCCACTTTATTATTAGGGAAGATATGTGTGTGTGTGTGTGTGTATGACAGCCCAACAAGCTAAAATCGGTCCAAAAAACAGCGTAACAAGCTAAAAGCCTAGCGGGCCAACGGGCCTGGCGTGCCGACGGGCGGCCCACATAGCTCTCGGGTCGTGCCTGGGCTAGAGGGGTCAGCACGCGGGTCGGCACGGCACAGCCCGATTACTAATAGTGCCTTGGCGGGCCGGGCCCTGCCAGGCACGATTATGACCGGGTTGAGCTGGGCCAGGGCGGGCCGGCCTGTTTGGCCAGGTCTGGCTGCGTGACCCCGCTCGACCTCCTCCTCCCTCCTGCACAGGTGCGCCGCCGACCATCTTCCTCCCTCCCTCTATTGCGCTGTCGCCCCTCCCTGATACAGGGCAAGACCCATGGTGGTCGATCTTTCATGAATTGGAGGGGAAAACACGAAGAACACAGGGAAGAATGAGAGAAAACACTCAAGAGCAAACTCAATCACACATCAACTAGATCCATAATAACACAAGAGGTACAAGATCCCAAATCAACCAACGATACAAGTAGCGATATGCGATCTCCCACTCCGGAGGAGGGGTCTTGATATCCCGGAGAATCTTCCCTCTAGAAGGGCCTTGGCATCACTTGGATCTACTCCCAAAGGAGGGCACACTCCTCAAGAGAGTCAAGTAATGGATCTAAGCTCAAGAGCAAACATTAGCTAACCCTAGAAAGAGGTGGAGGGGGTGTTTATATAGTACTAGGGGAAAAAGGGGCGAGGGAGAGGTTACATGGCCCTTCGGGCCCGAGTCTGCCCACAGAGGGGCCAGATGTCCGGGCCAAGGGCCCGATGTTCGGGGCTTCAGTGGGTGGTCGGATGTTCGGGCTCGGGGCCCGGATGTCCGCGTTGGCGGGGCTGGTTTTCACTTGAACCGGACACGGGCCTGCCGGGTATCCAGGGCTGGGGTCCGGATTTCTGAGGCGGGGCCGGATGTCTGGCACCTATAGCTTTGCCTGGGCGTTGTGGGAGTTCCCAGGTGGCGGATGTCCGGGCTGGTGGTCGGATGTCCGGGGCCTAGGAGGTGACTTGGCCTTCCTTTGGTCCTCGTGTCCGCGCGTCGTCGGATCCATCTTCAAGTGACTTGGCCTTCACTTCGAGCATCTCCTAGGACGTCTCCACAATAC
Source organism: Hordeum marinum (assembly GCA_022496015.1). Classification (NCBI taxonomy): domain Eukaryota; kingdom Viridiplantae; phylum Streptophyta; class Magnoliopsida; order Poales; family Poaceae; genus Hordeum; species Hordeum marinum. The sequence continues at coordinate 207,845,060 of CM039672.1, read as the reverse complement.
CTAATCATGCAAAGAGTCTCCGCTTGAGGTAGCATTCACGTTCCAAGAACATCAAAGGGAGAATCATACAGGAGGGATGTCACCTCGTTTGTAATGGCACGTGCACGGGCTCTTGTCATGGGACCTTTCATAGCTTGAGGTGTTGGTGATGGGTCCATGGTGGTGCTCATGTGATGCTCCGCATCACTCCCTACGTTGCCGCCCCTCTTCCCTCCCTTGTTCTGCAACGTTGCCGCCCCTCTTCTGCTGCGCTGCCGGTCCCCTCCATATGTTGCGCCGCCGGCCCTTTCCCCCCTTCATCTGCTGCGCCGCCGGCCCCCTGTGATGTGCTGCCGGTCCCTCCACATGCTACGCCGTCGGCTCTGTGTGCTGCACCACCAGTCGGCTGTCTTCTACTCCCTCCCTCGTTCGAGCTGTGCAGGAGGGCCGATCCATCTCCTCCTCTTTCGATCTATAGGTTAGAAGGGGAAAAAGGCAGGGTCCAGGTGCTACTCTAGCGTGGCGGCTAGCAGAGCCTCCTCTCCTCAAGGTATGAATCCCTCTTCCTCTCCCTTATATATGGTGTTGTCAAGTACATATTTGTGTTCAAATTGCTGATGTCCAGTACATCTTTTGCTATATGTGGCTATGTGTAATATTGTTGATAACATGTATCAATTGTAGATGGTCAAGAAGATGAACAAAAGAAAAAGGAGGGTTAGGGGAGCTGTTTTTTTTGTCGCTCTTGCTGCAATTGCAGTCATTGTTCTAGCTTTATTGAGGAAGAGAAGACCACGTATTACATATGGCCCAATGCATGAAAGAGATAGAAACATATTTGGTTATCTAAACGATTTTTTTGGCAAAGCTATGTGTTGTGCGAAAACATGTTAAGGTTTGAAAGAGCCACGTTCTTTCACTTCTGTGACATATTAAGGGATCGCAAGTTCTAGAAGATAGTCCACATCTTAGCATGGAGCAACAATTAGCGATGTTTTTGCATACAATTGGGCATAACCTTCGGAATAGGGTTATTTCAGCCAACTTTTGTAGATCATACAACACAACCAGCATCTATTTTAGAAAGGCTCTTCATGCCATAGATGAGCTTCGTAATGATTATATAAGGCCACCATCATTGGAGACCCCCACAAAAATTGCTGGAAATCATCAATTTGAACCATATTTAAAGGTAAATTCAGAAACTATTCGTTAGCTATCTACTGGATGTTCGGGGCTTCAATGAGTGGCCGGATGTCCGGGCTGGCGGGGCTGGTTTTCACTCGAACCGGACACGGGCCTGCCGGATATCCGGGGCTGGGGTCTGGATTTCCGGGGCAGTGCCGGATGTCCGAGGCGGGGCCGGATGTCTGGCGCCGGTAGCTTTGCCTGGGCGTTGTGGGAGTTCCCAGGTGTCGTATGTTCGGGCTGGTGGCCGGATGTCCGGGGCCTGTGAGGTGACTTGGCCTTCCTTTGGTCCTCGTGTCCGCGCACCATCGGATACATCTTCATAGTGACTTGGCCTTCACTCCGAGCATATCCTAGGTTGTCTTCATAGTACCTGATCACGCAAAGAGTCTCCGCTTGAGGTAGCATCCACGCTCCAAGAATATCAAAGGGAGAATCATATAGGAGGGATGTCACCTTGTTTGTAATGGCACATGCACGGGCTCTCGTCATGGGACCTTTCGTAGCTTGAGGTGTTGGTGATGGGTCCATGGTGGTTCTCATGGGATGCTCCGCATCATATCCCCCCTTACGAGGGATCCGACCTCGGATCAAGATCTTCATCATCATGGAAAGGGGAGAGGTCCGCGACATTGAAGGTGTTTCTCATGTTGTACTTGTAGTGTAGAATATCGATCTTGTAGGCATTGTTGTTGTAGCGCTCCAACACCTTGAATGGGCCATCGGCACGATGTAGTAGCTTGGACTTGTGCTCATTGGGAAAGCGTTCCTTCCGGAGATGCAGCCACACAAGGTCATTGGGTTCGAACACCATGGGATGTTTGTTGGTGTTGCGCTTGGCGGTGATGCGTTCCACTTGACGCTCGATGGTGTTCCTTGTATCTTGGTGCATTTTATTGATGTATCTTGCCCTTGCACTTGCATCCATGTTGACACGTTCTTGTAGTGAGAGCATAAGAATGTCCAATGGGTACAATGGGTTGAAGCCATAGACCACCTCGGAGGGAGACTTGTTGGTGGTGAAGTGTCGTGCGCGATTGTAGGCGTACTCGGCGATGGGGAGGCAATCTTCCCATGCCTTGATGTTCTTCTTGATCAACACACGGAGGAGAGTTCCAAGTGTCCGGTTTGTGACTCCGTTTGGCCATCGGTTTGTGGATGGTAGGCCGAAGAGAAGAGTAACTTGATGCCGAGCTTGGCGCAAAGGGTCTTCCAAAATTATCTCAAGAACTTGATGTCACGATCCAAGACAATGGTCTTTGGTACTCTGTGTAGGCGTAAGATGTCCCTACAAAAGAGATTGGAAATATGTGAAGCATCGTCGATCTTGTGGCAAGGAATGAAATGAGCCATTTTGGAAAAACGATCCACAACAACAAAAATTGAATCATGGCCATTCTTTGTTCGTGGCAACCCAAGCACAAAATCCATGCTAATATCCTCCCAAGGTTGGAACAGAATAGTAAGAGGCATGTAAAGACCATGGGATTGAGCTTGTGACTTAGCTTTGCAGCATGTAGAGCATCGGTTGGTGAAACGTGCAACATCGCGAAGCATCTTTGGCCAATAGAACTTGTCGGAGAGGGTGGCATATGTCTTGTCACGTCCAAAGTGACCCATTAGTCCTCCATCGTGTGCCTCTTGCAAAAGTAGCAAATGAAGAGAAGACTTTGGAATGCAATGTTTGTTAGCAGGCATAAGATATCCATCTTTCATGTAGTAGTTTTCCCAACAAGTTTTCACTTTGCAATTGGCATAAGGAATAGAAAAAGAATCATCATGCTCATACAAAGTCTTTTATGTGTTCAAAACCAACAAAAAATCAATTCTAGTTGAGTAACGAGCATGCATTTTTGGGAAAGAGCATCCGCCATAACATTTTCTTTGCCCTTAATGTATTTTATAACATAAGGTAAATACTCAATAAATTCACTCCATTTAGCATGTCGTTTGTTGAACTTAGTTTGCCCCTTTAGGTACTTGAGAGTTTCATGATCGGTATGAATGACAAATTCATGCGGTCGCAAATAATGTTCGCAAGCTTGCAAGACTCGTGCAAAAGCATACAATTCCTTGTCATAGATAGGATAATTGAGTTGAGCGCCGAAAAGTTTCTCGCTAAAGTACGCAATTGGGTGCTTTTCTTGCATAAGCACACCTCCTATGCCATTACCACTAGGATCACAATGAACTTCAAACATTTTGTCAAAATTGGGCAAGGCAAGCAAAGGTGCATGAGTAAGCAAATTCTTAAGTTCATGGAAAGCGGTGTCTTGGGATAGTCCCCAAACAAACGGTGCATGTTTCTTGCTCAAAGCGTGTATAGGAGTGGCAATGGTGCTAAAGTCTTTCACAAACTGACGATAGAAACCCGCTAGTCCTAAGAAGCTACGCACTTGTTGCAAATTGGTTGGTGTGGGCCATTTTTTAATTGCGTCAATCTTAGACTTATCAACATGGACACCCTTTGAGGAAACCACAAATCCTAGGAAAACAACTTTTTCCACACCAAAAATGCTTTGTCCATGTTATCATAAAGTTTTTCTTTCCGAAGAGTTTGCAAAACATTTCTAACGTGTGTGGCATTATTCTAGAGATTTGCTAAAAACAAGGATGTCATCAAAGTAGACCACAACACAATATCCAATGTAGGGGCGCAAAACATGATGCATCATGCGCATGCGTACCCGGTGCTTCTGATAAGCCCATGTGCATCGCTAGCCATTCATAGAGACCAAATTTAGTTTTTAAAGCCATTTTCCACCCATCACCCTCTTGTATGCAAATTTGGTAGTAACCACTTTTCAAGTCTATCTTGGAAAATACAGTGGCACCACTAAGTTCATCTAGCATGTCATCTAAGCTGGGATAGGGTGACAGTAGCGAATGGTGATGGCATTTATAGGGCGGCAATCGGAACACATGCGCATACTACCATCATGTTTAGGCACTAGGATCACAGGAACCGCACAAGGACTTAAACTCTCGTGAACATGCCCTTTATCTAGGAGTTTTTGAACTTGCCTTTGTATCTCCTTTGTTTCGTTGGGGTTGACACAATAGGGGGCCTTGTTGGGAAGCGGTGCACCGGGGATGAGGTCGATGCGGTGTTCAATCCCTCGTTTTGGTGGTAGTCCCGAAGGTAGCTCATCGGGGAATACATCTTGAAATTCCTGCAACAATTGATATAGCACAAGAGGAAGATGTTGTGAAGGGTTAGGCCATTTAACATCATCCTTGCACACTATCATGTAGTGAAGGACGGTCGATGGGCTCTCACTCACATCCCTCAAATCTCTTTTGGTGACAAATAGTACTAGGTCACTCATGTCTCTCATCATGGAGTCACTCAAGTTTGGCTTGTGGCGCTCACTCGCTTTGAGGTGGATCACCCTCTCACTTTTTTCTCCACGGTGGGAAGAAGCTTGCTTATCAGCGATCACTTGACTTGGAGACATAGGGCAAAGCACATACTCGATGCCCTTCAACTTGAAGCTATATTGATTTGTGCATCCGTTGTGTATGGCGCCACGGTCGAATTGCCAAGGTCTCCCAAGGAGGAGGTGGCAAACGGACATGGGCACCACATCACACTCCAAGGTCTCTTCGTAAGCTCCGGTCTTGAAGGAAACTTGGACGGTGTGGTCAACTTGTATTGTGCCAGAGTCACTTAGCCATTGGACCGTGTAGGGGCGCGGATGCTTTTTCTTGGTCAAGTGCAACTTGGAGCAAAGTTCCTCGCTTGCCAAATTATGGCAACTTCCTCCGTCGATGATGACCTTGACGGATGTCCCTTGGATACCGGCCTTGGTGTGGAAGATGTGGCAATGTTGGTCCTCGTCTTGTTGTTGTTAAAGTGTCAAAACCTTGGAGACAACAAGAGCGGGTATCGGGTCATTGTCACAAAAGATTTGAGAGTCCTCATCTTCATTGACTTGTCGGTGCATTGCCACTTGTTCCAAAGCTTCCATCTTATCTTCACTCATGGAGTCATAGGAGCCATCATCTTGAAGTGTCATGGTTCACCTTGTGGGACACTCATGCATCTTGTGGCCTCAGACTTGGCATGTGAAACACTTGATGGAGCTTGTTTTCACGTCATCCGGTGTTGGTGTAGAGGATGATGCTCTTGTTTTGCTTGTAGGGGCGTTGCGGGATGATGAAGACGACTTGTCCTTGAAGCTTGACTTGTCATCTTTTGTCGTGGAGGTTCTTGTAGAAGGAGTAGCTTGGGTAGTTGCACCATAGGACTTGTAGGAGGTCTTGGAGTACTTGTAGTCCTCTTGAACTTGATGTCCCGCCTTGGTGGCTTGATGCACTAGCTCGAGCAAGTTGGAGTAGGGTTGGAAATCCGCAATTTTCTTGACTTGGTAATTGAGACCATTCAAGAAACGTGCCATAGTTTGCTCATCGTCCTCCTTCATTGGCTCTTAGCATGTCCATCTCCATCTCTTGATAGTACTCTTCCACCGACTTGGTGCCTTGCTTAAGTAGTTGTAGCTTCTTGAAGAGATCATGATTGTAGTGTGTTGGGACGAATCGAGCTCTCATGAGTTCTTTCATTTGTTCCCAAGTTGTGATTGGAGGATCACCTCTTTCTCTTCTTTGCTCAATCACTTGTTCCCACCAAAAGAGCACGTAATCTTGGAACTCGAGGGAGGCCATGGCAATCTTCTTGTCTTCTTCATAGTTGTGCAACCGGAATATTTTGTCGACCTTGAGTGCCAAGAGAGGTAGTCTTCCGAATCGTTGCTTCCGAAGAACTTAGGCATGGTGAACTTGAGCTTGCCAAAGCGATTTTCCTCATTGTTGTTGTGATTGCGGTATCCTTGTGGTCGACTACGAATTTTTGGCGAATTGGGGGCGATTTAGCGGTGGGAATCGATGGAGATGATGGGGGGATGATAGATCCACTAGTCCTCTACGAAATCCACGGATCCAAATCAACAAAATATCATCAAATCCAAGAAATCAAAGAAATTTTAGGTAGGGCTATTTTTGTGGTGATATTCAAATTGGGACGAAATAAAGCAAAATTAGGCTAGAAAACTGTGGGGGAGACTCCAAATTCATGATCAACGTTGCTCATGATACCAATATGATATGGGGCAAGACCCGTGGTGGTCGATCTTTCATGAATTGGAGGGGGAAACACAAAGAACACGGGGAAGAACGAGAGGAAACACTCAAGAGCAAACTCAATCACACATCAACTAGATCCATAATAACACAAGAGGTACAAGATCCCAAATCAACCAATGATACAAGTAGCGGCACACGATCTCCCACTCTGAAGGAGGGACCTTGATATCCCGGAGGATCTTCCCTCTAGAGGGGCCTTGACATCACTTGGATCTACTCCCAAAGGAGGGCACACTCCTCAAGAGAGTCAAGTAATGGATCTAAGCTCAAGAGCAAACATTAGCTAACCCTAGAAAGAGGCGGAGGGGGTGTTTTATATAGTACTAGGGGAAAAGGGGCGAGGGAGAGGTTACATGGCCCTTCGGGCCCGAGTCTGCCCACACAGGGGTCGGATGTTTGAGCCAAGGGCCGGATGTCCGGGGCTTCAGTTGGTGGCCGGATGTCCGGGCTCGGGGCCCGGATGTTCGGGCTGGCAGGGCTGGTTTTCACTTGAACCGGACACGGGCCTGCCGGGTATCCAAGGCTGGGGTCTGGATTTCTAGGGCGGGGCCGGATGTCCGGTGCCAGTAGCTTTGCCTGGGCACTATGGGATTTCCCAGGTGCCGGATGTCTAGGCTGGTGGTCAGATGTCCGGGGCCTGGGAGGTGTCTTGGCCTTCCTTTGGTCCTCGTGTCCGCACGCCGTCGGATCCATCTTCATAGTGACTTGGCCTTCACTCTGAGCATCTCCTAGGTCGTCTCCATAGTACCTAATCACGCAAAGAGTCTCCGCTTGATGTAGCATCCACGTTCCAAGAACATCAAAGGGAGAATCATATAGGAGGGATGTCACCTCGTTTGTAATGGCACGTGCACGGGCTCTCGTCATGGGACCTTTCATATCTTGAGGTGTTGGTGATGGGTCCATGGTGGTGCTCATGGGATGCTCCGCATCACTCCCTCTGTTGCGCCGCCGCCCCTCTTCCTTCCCTCATTCTGCAGCATCGCTGCCCCTCTCCTGCCGTGCTGTCGGCCCCCTCCATATGCTGCGCTGCCGAGCCTTTCCCCCCTCCATCTGCTGTGCCGCCGGCCCCCTGTGTTGTGTCGTCGGTCGCTCCACATGCTACGCCGCCGGCCCCGTGTGCTGCACCGCTAGTCGGTTGTCTTCTACTCCCTCCCTCGTTTGATTTGTGCATGAGGGCCGATCTATCTCTTCCTCTTTCGATATGCAGGTTAGAAGGGGAAAAAGGCAGGGTCCAGGTGCTACTCTGGCGCAACGGCTAGCAGAGCCTCCTCTCCTCAAGGTACGAATCTCTCTTCCTCTCCCTTATATATGGTGCTGTCAAGTACATATTTGTGTTCAAATTGCTGATGTCTAGTACATCTTTTGCAATATGTGGCTATGTGTAATATTGTTGATAGCATGTATCAATTGTAGATGTTCGAGAAGGTGAACAAAAGAAAAAGGAGGGTTAGGGGAGCTGCTGTTTTTTCGCTCTTGCTTTAATGGCAGTTATTGTTCGAGCTTTATTAAGGAAGAGAAGACCACATATTACATATGGCCCAACGCATGAAAGTGATAGAAACATATTTGATTATCTAAACGATTTTTTTGGCAAAGCGATGTGTTGTGCAAAAACATGTTAAGGTTTGAAAGAGCTGCATTCTTTCACTTCTGTGACATATTGAGGGATCACAAGTTCTAGAAGATAGTCCACATCTTAGCGTGGAGCAACAATTAGCGATGTTTTTGCATACAATTGGGCATAACCTTCGGAATAGGGTTATTTCAGCCAACTTTTGTAGATCATACGACACAACCAGCATCTATTTTAGAAAGGCTCTTCATGCCATAGGTGAGCTTCGTAATGATTATATAAGGCCACCATCATTGGAGACCCCCACAAAAATTGCTGGAAATCATCGATTTGACCCATATTTTAAGGTAAATTCAGAAACTATTCGCTAGCTATCTAGGTTATATGATATGACATTTAATACGTGTCACTATATAGGATTGTATTGGAGCTATCGATGGTACACATGTGCGAGTAGGTGTTACAAAATATGGGGAGCATTCTTTTCGGGGTAGGAAGGCCTTCACCACTCAAAATGTGATGGCAGCGGTAGATTTTGACCTACGCTTCACATATGTGTTGGCTGGATGGGAAGGGTCGGCACATGATGCTCCTTTTTTAGGTGATGCATTATCGCGTGAGAGAGGCTTACAAGTACCACCTGGTAAGAAGTTGCGTAAGAATACTGTCCATTTGTTATTGCATTTCAAGAACCATTGTCACCAATTATTATTTTCATTTTTAGGAAAGTACTACCTAGTTGACACTGGTTATTGAGCAAAGGCTGGGTTCTTACCACCTTTTCATGGTGTGACGTGCCATTTGAATGAGTGGGGCAACAATCCAGTTCAAAATGATAGGGAATTGTTCAACCTTAGGCACTCATCTCTACGGGTGATGGTAGAGAGGGCTTTTGGATCTCTCAAGAGGTGTTTCAAAATTTTAGATGATGCCAAGCCATTCTTCACTTTTTCGGTGCAAGTCGACATTGTTATAGCTTGTTGTGTTCTTCATAATTATGCAGTGTCACAAGGGATTGATGAATTTATTATACTGGAAGTGACATGGACCACCCAACCAGTTCAAACAACAAGGCAACAAGCAAGTGACCATAGGGCTGTGGTAGACAGTAGGCTTCAAATGGCTGCCCAAATGTGGGAAGATAGGAAACTCATGTATGCTAATCAATGAGTGTGGCTGGACAGATTGTATCATTTAATATGTTTGAACCATGTATTTGTGATGTTTATGCAACTATATTTTAAATTATTTGATGGCTAGATAGATTGTATCATTTTCCATATTTGAATAATGTATTTGTGATGTTTATGCAACTACATTTCAATTTATTTGGTGGCTGGACATATTGTATCATTTAGTATGTTTGAATAATGTATTTGTGATGTTTATGCAACTACATTTCAATTTATTTGATGGCTGGACAGATTGTATCATTTGCCATATTTGAACAATGCTATAATCCATGTTTTTTTAATCTTTTGTTGGCTGGACAGGAATGGAGGGTGTAGAAGTCACCGCTGCAAGTGCGAGCTCGGGGAGAGCTGGGATCATTGTGTGGACCAATTCCATGATGAAAACCATGCTCGGTTTTTTGGCTAGTCTCGTTGCTGATGGGAAGAGGTCTTGTAGTGGATTCAGGGATGTGCATCATAGACAATGTGATGCTGTTTTCAATGAGAAATTCAAGCTTTCTGTCACCAAAGATCAAGTCAAAAACCATCTCAAGAAATGGAGGAAGATTTGTTCAAGGGTAGTCAACTTGAAGAATTTGAATGGAGCTCTTTGGGATGAAGATACTTGCACAATTAGGCTCAGTTAGGCTCAGTGGGTATGCTTCTCAACCCACAAATGTGATGTCATTTTATGTTTGCATTATGCTAATCATTTTGAATGTTGTTTGTAGACCCACAAAGCCGATGCCCCCTTCTTGAATACCCCAATTGAATACTATCATGCTTTGGCTTCCATTTATGGGACAAACGGGGCTATGGGGTTGGGTGATAGCTCTAGCAATGATCTTCTTTCTATTGATATCGAATACGAGGAGAATGGTGAGGTGAACACGTCCCCAAATGTTGGTGAGTCTTCTGACCCAAAAGCACCACCCAAAAAGAATGCCAACGTAAAGGACGTTGAGTATGATCCACTAGTTATCACTCTCAAAGATGGTTTAAACTTGTGGCTGAAGCACTTGTGAAGTCTAGTGGAGATGATGATGATATACCCGATGACCTTTGGGATGTAGTCTCCGTATTGCCAGATTTTGATGAAGAGCACCTAGCCCACTACTATGCTCATCTTGTGGACAACCCCAAGACAGCAAGAGCCTTCATGAAACTTACCCAAATCAACAAATCCATTGGGTGAGTAGGTATGTGAAGAAGAACTTTTAAATTCGATATGGTTGTATGGTTGACAAGTATGTGAACTTGACATGACTCTTGTGCACTTTGGATGCTTTTGGAGATTTCATATGTGAACTTGACATATGTGGTTGTCAATCAATTATGAACTTGACATGTATGACTACTGCACTTTGATGCTTTTGGGAATTTTGTATGTGAACTATATGGTTGTATGTGCACCTTGTTGAAAATTATGTTATGTGATGTCATTTATGTGTTATAAGCTTGTCAATATCTATTGTTATGTTGTTTTTCTTCAAATTACAAATGAAATGATGCCGAAATTTTGAATTTTGTGTCATTCCATTTTTCATTACGTGCTTCCAACCAAACACCGAAATGGAACCGACTCGTTCTCCTCTTTTGTTCCTACCAAACACAGGAATGGAATAGACCCATTCCTCTGGAACGGAACCATTCCATTCCATGACAGTTGGTCCCCCAACCAAACACAACCTAAGGAGAAGAAAATGCTAATCTTCAGTCATGCAATCAGAGCATCTCTAACAATGCCGCAAACTAGACTGTGTGTTAAAGTAACCGTATCCCCGAAATAGATCCGGCAAATCGCATTGTCCTAGAATTTTTTTTGCGATCCCGCAATCATGAGCCCATTTCTTCCATATGTACGGGAATCGCCTGGCTTTTACAGGATCCACTTTTCCCTTGGTGCACATCATTTCCGCCGGCTTACGTTTCCCGCTTGCACACCCCGTCGTCACTGCCGCCGCACATCCCCACCGCTAGTTGTTGCCCCCGGCTGGCCCGGGCCGCTAGAAAGCCCCCCCGCCCGCCGCCACACCCATTCCACCTAATTTCGGCGGTGAGGGTGATCATTTGTGTCTGCGGCTCGCGTCTACCGCCGCCACCATGGACCCCCCTAGGAACTCGGCAGGCGGGCTCATAGCTTTTGGATCAGGTAGGTTCTGGCGACTGTTAGCATGGGAAGAGGACGACACAATATTGTTTCGGCTGGCGAGGAGAAGGAAGAGATTGCACGACTTCCGGTGGTGCAAGAATAAAGGGGCGGTGCAAGGGAGCTTCGGTCGGCATGGAGAAGAAAGGGGTGGACCAGGGCAGCTTCGACCGACATGTGAGGTATGTTCGGCTGAATTTGTTACCGGTTCGAGCTCGATTTTGCGTAGAAGTAGGTTCGGGTCAAACTCATGCGGACTTTTGTACATTTTATAGATGGATTGGAGTTCATCCCCGTCGCCTTCGTCCGACGATTCGGACATAGAAGACTTCATTCTCAACGACGATGATGAGAGTCTCGTGTTATTGCATCTCGTCGACGAATTTGAGGCGGATGTCGGTGTCAAAACCGGCAGATCTCGGTTAGGGGGTCCCAAACTGTGCCTCTTGGATTGGTGGGTAACAGGAGACAAGGGAGACAGTGTTTACCCAGGTTCGGGCCCTCTTAATGGAGGTAAAACCCTACGTCCTACTTTTGTTTTGTATTGATGATGGGGTGTCGAGTACATAGTCGATCTACCTCGAGATCGTATGATATGGTCTAAAACTCGAGGAGTAATAAGCTTAACTTGTCCTACAAACTAAGACACCAGGGGTATCTAGGGTTATAAAATGTCAGTTACACCAGGAGAAGAATATGCCGAACTCGTCATCGTGTTCTTGGAGTACATGTCACGGTCTTGGGAGATTTCCATCTTAGTTGCAGTGTCACAGTCTTCGGGCCTTCATTGATGATGACAAAGCGGTTCACTCTCCGGCCCATAGAAATAGGCCGGTAGCCCAAGGACCCCTTAACCCGGGACTCCCTCAGTGGGGCCAAGAAAAAAGCGACAGGGATCGACGGTCGGCCGGCTATGCATTCCTCGCAACCGAGCTCTCGACGACAAGATGCTCATGAAGTATAACTTCACCGAGGTACGAGCATATCCGGCTCATCTCTTTCGTAGGTGATACCAAATGCGTAGGCCGCTTTTTGTCCACATCGTGGAGGCTTGCGAGCAAAATTTCCGTTTCTTCACCCATAATAGGAATGTTGTAGGGTAGATTGGATTTAATGCATATAAAAATCAGCGGCGATGAGGGTGACTGCATATGGTGTTCCGGACGACTATGTCGATGGGTATCTTCGCATTGGCGAAGATACCACCATCAAAATTGTTTGTGTCTTTGCAAAGACAATAATTCGGGTTTTTGGTCCAGAGTATCTTCAAGCTCCAAATGAAGAAAACGTAAAGAAGATCATGGCAATGAACGAAGCAAGGGGATGGTCTGGCATGCTAGGTAGTATTGATTGCATGCATTGGAGGTGGAATAATTGCCAGATTGCATGGGCAGGGCAATACATCGGGGACAAACATAAACCCACCATCGTGCTTGAAGCCTAAAGTAGACCCTAGCCCATACAAGTCTAATGGGTCCAAGTAGAGGTGATGCAACATCTTTGGACTTGTAGTTTGACTCGGATTCAGCTGCATCGTCAGATTGTTTCGTCAACATCTCCATGCCCGGACGAATTTGAAGGTGAATCCAATTAGGTTGGAAAGTGCACAAAAAAACTTTCCAGCAAAAACGAATCACCCAATTCGGAGTTCGGATGCAAAAGTTCTTGGCGTTTTGAGTCAGGTATGCTTGCTCAATCTGAATTTGAGTCCAGAATGTCAGATGACTTCTTGAACAGCACAAAATCATTTCCTTCGACACGAGACACCTTCTTAAACAACACCTAGTCATTTCATTTTCCTTTTTCTTCACACGCAATTCGTATAAGTTTTCAACAATTCTACATTTAGGAATGAAATAAAAATAGGTGAAGTATTTTTGTTCCGAATAACACAAATAAATTATTGCATAATTCTTATAAGAAATAACCTCACAAATATGAGCACGATCAACCTGATCACGAACGTCTATTCTTGCATGCAATCGAAGAACAAGCAAAAATAGGATAATGCAATATGGGTATTGCGAATATAGATGAAGTATTGATAAAGGTGGGGATCTGAGAAGTGGTCTTGGCCTGTTCGTTAACACAAACGAAGTACACGAAGTTGCAATGGCTAACTTTTAACTAAATAAATGTCAAGCAAAAAACTACTATATGTATCTACTTATTTAGGGGCAAGGAGTGGTGGGCAAGGAGGTGGGAGGAGGTCCCAAGGTATCCTAAAACTAACCCTGGGTTGTACAAGGCCCATGGGCCCAAGTGGAGGTGATGCAACTGTAGGATCGAAAGTAGGTCTAGAGGAGGGGGGGTGATTAGACTAATTGACCAATTAAAATCTACTTCTTCCCAATTTTAAGTGTCGGTAGATTTTAGCATCATAGCAAGTCAAGTACACCCTACACATGCATGTCTACGAGTATAGCAGCGGAAATTAAAGACGAACATGTAAGTAAAGGAAGGGTAGGAAGATCAAACGCAATATGAAGACACGATGATTTTTTCCCATGGTTCCGATAGGCGATGCTATCATGCATCCACATTTATGGAGTCTTCAACCCATGGAGGGTAACGGTCGCGAGAGTCCACGGAGGGCTCTACCCATGGAGGGTTCCACGAAGAAGCAAGCTTGAATATACCATGATGGCCTACCTCCACGGAAGACTAGCCTAACTATGGGTATATCTTCACGAAGTAGGCGGTCTCCTTGCCCTTGCAAACTTCTTGGTTCCTCCACAATACAAAGTAGGAGGCTCCCAAGTGACACCTAACCAATCTAGGAGGCACCACCCTCCAAAAGGTAATAATCTCAATAATGTCGATGAACTGCTTGCTCTTGTGCTTCAAGATGATAGACTCCTCAATGCACAATCACTCTCTCGTAGATTTGGTTTTGGTGAAAGAGATTGATTGGGTGGAAAGCAACTTGGGGAGGATAGAGATCAAGATTCATATGGTTGGAATGGAATGGCATGATCTCAACACATGAGTAGGTGGTTCTCTCTCAGAAAATCAGTTGGTATGAGTGTGGATCTGTTCTGAGTGCTTCTCTTTCGAGTAGGTGGTGATGGAGGGGTATATATAGGCATCTCCAAAAATCCAACCGTTACACCTAATAAGTCAGACTCAGTGACACCAGTGTGTTAATCTCGGTGGTACCGAGTTGCCTCAAAGGTAGCAACTTTTGAATCTCGGTGAGACTGATACAAAAAACTCGGTTGCACCGACAAGGTGGCCAATGGTCAGATTGCCAAACTCGGTGATGCCGATTCAACAAACTCGGTGGGACCAATTTTTTGAATTTGCGTAACATGAAGTTGGCAACCCAAACTCGGTGGCACGGAAGCAGAATCGGTTGCACCAAATGGCTAGGGTTTGGCTGAGTCTGTTTGAGGCTGAGAATCGGTGGCACAGAGTGGAAAGTGTTGGTTGCCTCGATTTTGGATATTTGGCTTTGGACAAACTTTTGCGGAAGAGCTTGTGGGTGTATGTGGTGACTATCGCTTGTGCACGTATGAGCATTTTGTTCACCAACAGTACCTTACTCCCTTTTAATAGTATTGGCTTTCCTATGGACTCAAAGTGATTTCTCACAAAGTAAAATGTAGAGTCCTCTTGCTTGAAGCTTTGCCAATCTATTTCCTTGCATCTTGGGGTATTCCACAATCCTTTTGCCAACCCATCATTGAGCTTTCCTTGTAACATGCTTAGTGGAAACATTAGTTCAATGACATATCTGTTGCTATTAATTACCAAAACCACCAAGGTAGCAAATGTGCTTTCAATCTCCCCCTTTTTGGTAATTGATGACAACATATAGATCAAAGCTTCGACATATGATATAATCAATGAATATAATCGTCACTTTGAGAGGTATGTGATAAGAAAGAGCTCCCCCTAAATTTGTGCATTATTTTTAAATTGGCGTTTGAATGCAAATGCACAATCGGTTAGGTACATGGGGCACTTCTTTCATGTCACATACATCTTGGTGGTGTGCGAGAGTAATAAGAGTTAAAGTCATAGCACGATACATCAAGCAAAGTGAATGGTCATCTCATAACCATCAAAAGGATAGGAAATAGTATCAACACACGTTAAAGTGTATGATCAAACACCAAACAAGGTATAACACATCCAAACCAAAATACCAAATGTTTTTAAAACAACAATAAATCCAAACACCCTCTCACTCAAAGCCTAAAGATCTATATACAACTTCCCCCCCTTTGTCAACAAGTTACCAAAAAGTTCAAAGAGATATAGCTAATCTTCCTTCTGAGGCCAATCTCCTCTGGTGGTCAATGTTGGAGTCGAGAGAACTGCATCGGCGAAGACCTCTACAGATGTCCTGGACGGAGTTGGAGTAGCAACTGGTGGCACTGGAGGAGCTGATGGAGCTGAAGTCACTGTAGCCGATGCAGACGATGAAGGTCTCGTCTCCGGAGCTGGCAGTGTAGGTGTCCTGGCTTGAGTCCTGAACTGGGCAGTCGTCATGACAGGTGCACAATCCTCATCGTCATCAGAATTAGATTATGAAGAGGTGCAACGGATAGGAGCTTAATCTACTTCCTTCTTGAGCTCGTTCATGGTCTTGGTTAGCCCATCCACCTTGTCATTGAGGGTCTTCACTCTGTCCTCAAAGATTTTCACAAGGCTTTCTGATCGTCCAATATGCTTTTGATATCCTTCTGCATGTCCATGACTGTAGAGATCAAGAAATCCATCTGCTCGTTCTTGGATCTAGGAACTTGAGCACCAGTGGCTCTAGCTCCCTCTGCCTCTGCCCGAGTTGTGGCTAATGTGGGGTGGTCTGGGTCCATCACCACAATGTTGTCCTCGAAGTCTGGCTGTAGGGGCAAGTGGGGTCTATCCAGAGCAAAGATGTGCTTCTCCAGCTTGGAGTTGATGAGCATCTCAATGTAGGGTGCATAGCAGCATGAGCCCTTCTGATCAGCAGCAACCCTCTTCATAGTCTCCACTATCAGATCCATCACTCTGAATCTCTTGTGCTGGTCAATATGAATCAGCAGGTTGATGGAGTAGCCTCTTATCATCTTCTCGTCACCTGACTTGGGCATCAAAGTATGCCTCAGAATAGTGTTAATGGTGCAGAGACCTTCCTGGAGGTGATAGATGGATCCTAGCTTGTGGGACTGAAGTTGTGCAATAGGGATGGCATTGTACATGTCCTTCATGGCATTGTGGCTTGCCTTGGACTCTGAGTATACACAAATATCTCCATCCTGTGCCTTTGGGACTCCTAGGATGGCAGCCCATTCATCAACAGTAGGCTCATATCTTGCTCCTTCTGTCATCCACACAATCCTACCATCTCCATAGAAGTGAGCAGTGGAGTAGAATTGCATGACCATCTCGTCATTCCATGCAGTGAATTCTCTGCCAACAAACTAATCTATGCCAATGCAGTGGAAGTTGTCTTGAACACTCGGGAAGTAGTTTCCATTCTCCTTGATGTACTTCCAGTCAACATATCTGATGTCACTCATAGCTAGAATCTTGTCAAGCAGCACAGTCTCATAGAAATCATGTTGCTCCTTGGTGTAGAACCTATAGTCCATAGCTGTCTTCCTCCTCTGAGAGTAAGGATCAATGGCTCTTCACTCTCTCAAACCCACACCCTTCTTCTTCTTCTTCATATCAACATCAATTGGATGGATGGCATTACACTCTGGAAGGTGAGGTCTGAGCTTCATCAAAGCAGACATAACATCATCATCAGCTTCTCTAAAGGTGGATCCCTTGTTCTTCTCAGAAGCTGGGATGTCTCTCGTTGTTCTATTGGACTCCTCTGCAGCAGCCTTCTTAGGTGCAGACTTGGTGCTCTTGGAGGTACCTTGCTTTGCCATAGCATCTGCCAACAACTTATTCTGCTTCTTCTTGGGAGGGGCCTTGACAACATGCTCTTCCTCCTCCTCCTCCTCCTAAGCAGCACCTGCAGCCTCCTCAGGTTCCTCAAACATTGAGGTAGGCCTGCCAATAACACAAATGATCCTTTTCATGGCCTTCTTCTCTCCTGCCTTCTTAGACAAAGACTTCCTTGAGGGCTCAATTGTCATGACAGCCCTAGCACTCTCAGGTGCTCTCATAGTCTCTGGAGGTGCATATGTCTTGCTGACTACCCTCTTGGAAGAGGTGGCCTCATTGGTTGACTTCTTGGTATCCTTCTCTTGCTTCTTAGCAAGAACCACCTCTGGCACAAAGTCTGAATCCTCCTCAACTAAATTCAATCTCTTCTTGGTCCTTGTTGCAGCCTTGGGCAACCCATGAGAACTAGGGGTGCCTGGATCTAAAAATGAGCTGGACCCAGGGCTTGTGCCTAAACTCATGTCAATGTTCTGCTCCCTCAAGTTCTGGCTGTCCTCAGCATCTGACATGCCTGACCCTGTGAGTAGAGTATAGAAGAGTGGAATAGGATAAGTCATCATAGAATGCAACTAGTTTTTGAATTTTTGAATAGAAAAATCATAGATGTAGTTCATAGAAAACTTGGATTTCGGTGTCATCGAGTAAATATTTCGTGCTGCCGAGACGCACAAAACTCTTAACCGAAACTTGGCAACAGTTTTGGTCGGACTGAAAACTGCCACTCGGTCTCACCGAGTTCTGTCGTGAGTAGCACAAAAAGGAAATTGGTGGAACCGATTTTTCTGACTCGGTATCACCAAGATGCAACTTTGCGGGCAACTAAACCTAGAATTCTTCGATTCGCTAGACTATTGAGATTTCTAGAGGATTGAGTGGTTGCAAATGGTGGATCAACGATTAAAAAAACTCCAATGCGTGAGATTTTGATGGGGAGCACAAGGAGGGCCGAATCCATACCCTAGCTTGGTGATGAATCTGCTACGATGGCAACGACGGAGAAGATTTCATCGGCGATGGCGATTCCCAGCGGCGGGGACGCTCGGGGAAGCAAAGGCGATGACCAGGGGGTCCTTTTCGGTAGCTTAGGGGTTTGGGGCGCGATGGTTTGGGGATTTAATTTCAAAGCGTCGGGTCCAAAACATATATACCCCTCATTATCGATGACACCGATTCTAAATTTTCGATGTCACCGAGTTTCTCAACTGTCAGCTGACAGGGAAACTCGATGCAACCGAGAATATGGAATCGGTAGTATCGAGATAGAAAACCAGATCAACCCTAGGCATTCGGTGAGACCTAGTTTTTTGAGTTGGTTCCACCGAGATGCACTTGGGAGGTTTTAATGGTCAGTCCTTTGTCGATACGAAACTCCGAGTGCTCCTCACACAGAGAGATTGAAAAGTACTTGTTCAATTTTTGTCACGCATCATGAATAGAATATGAGGTGAGAAAGCATAGATAGCTAGAGGAGTGGTCCTAGGCATTCTTGTACATTCAATTGGCAAAGGAAAAGTCAAAAGCCAAATAGCAACAATTGGATGTCCTCGAATGAGTATAAAAATGCAAACCAACATGCTCACACAATAAGATGTCAAATGAAAACATGGCAAACATGCTCAAACACACTAGCACCTAACAAGCACTTTGGCGATGACGGAGTCATCTATATATGAGTATATTGACTTAGGATCCAAGTAAGAATACTTGATCATAGGTAATACTCATTGTTTAAGCACAAGTGGGGTTACCACTTTTACATAACGCATTTAATGTTGTCACATACTATTAGATGCTTTGACTCAAGTCTTAGAGTAAAGCCCCCCCTTGATGTGACATCCCCCCATAGGAGGGATAAACTAACCTTGGGTTTTGTCGATCAAGACTTCATGTAGGTGAAGTAGTGGTGGATGCTCAAAGTTGATGAAGATCACCATGAGTTGGGAGCATCCTTGTTGTTTCATTACTCTTCTCACCTACATGGGTTAGTCCCAACACACAAGAGACAAATACAAGGATATCTATGGACATAGAGTGCAAAGCATACATGATGATGTCCATTGATTTGTTGATTACCTTGTCCCTTGCTTAACTTTTGAGGGAATGTGTGACTCCTTGAACTATTTCATGATGTTGATGTTGACTGCAACTAGTTCTTGCCAATATTGAATATGAGTGGATTTCATTGGCGGAGTCACCCCTCAAGAACTTCTCTAGTTCTTCTTCTTGGGGACCCACATCAAGTTGATGGGGATCCTTGGTGTTGAAGTATCACTTGTAGAAATTGAGCTTGTAGTAGCCTTGGGAACCCACTTCACCAAAGCTTCGGATTCATCTTCATATGAGTCAATGTCCTCTTGAAGCTTCTTCTTGTCCTTGAGCTTGGGGTCTTGTGGTGGAAGGTCATCTTTAGCTTTTGTTCCCTTGGGGAGAGTATTTTCATACTTTTCCTTTTGAGGAACAAACTTGGGATTAGGGTATTGACCTTCTTCCCATTCAACTCCACCAGCATTGAAGTAGCCAACACCACAGTTCTTCCGGTATCCTCCGTGCTTGCGTACAATCTCCTCAAATTGTTTGCACCCTTCAAGACTCTTGTAGATACCTTTCTATACAATCCCTTTCAGAAGTTCATTTTCTTGATCAAGTGTAACCCGGTTTCACCTATCGTTGAACCACCTGATTGGAACTTGCCTTTTGAAATTACGTGTGATGCTAGTGACTATGTTGTTGGTGTTGTTCTAGGACAAAGAGTTGATAAAAATTTGAATGTTATCCATTATGCTAGCAAAACTCTAAAGAGTGTTCAACGAAATTATGCTACTACTGAAAAGGAATTTTTAGCAGTTGTGTTCACCTGTGATAAATTTAGATCCTATATTGTTGACTCCAAAGTTATTGTTCACACCGATCATGCTGCTATAAAATACCTTAAGAAAAAGAAAGATGATAAACCTAGACTTATTTGGTGGGTTCTCTTGCTTCAAGAATTTGAGTTACATATCGTTGATAGGTAAGGAGCTGAGAACCCCGTAGCTGATAACTTGTCTAGGTTAGAAAATATTCTTGATGACCCACTACCTATTGATGATAGTTCTCCTGACAAACAATTAGCTGCAATAAGTGTTTCTCAAAACACCCCTTGGTATGCTGATTATGCTAACTACATTGTTGCTAAATATATACCACCTAGCTTCACATACCAACAAAAAAAATCTTCTATGACTTAGGACATTACTTTTTGGATGACCCACATCTTTATAAATAAGGAGTAGCTGGTATTATTAGATGTTGTGTACCTGAGCATGAACAGGAACAAATCCTATGGAAATGTCATTCCGAAGCTTATGGAGGACATCATGCGAGAGATAGAACTGCTCACAAGATATTGCAATCTGATTTTTATTGGCCCACTCTCTTCAAGTATGCCCGTAATTTTGTCTTGTCTTGTGATGAATGCCAAAGAATTGGTAATATCGGTAAGCATCAGGAAATGCCTATTAATTATTCATGTGTTGTTGAACCTTTTGACGTTTGGGGTTTTGATTATATGGGGCCTTTTCCTTCCTCTAACGGGTACACTCATATTTTGGTTGATGTTGATTATGTAACTAAGTGGGTAGACGCTATTCCAACTAGTAGTAATGGTCACCACACCTCCATGAAAATGCTTAAAGAGGTTATCTTCCCGAGGTTTGTAGTCCCTATATATTTAATGACCGATGGTGGTTCACACTTTATTCATGGTGCTTTTCGTAAGATGCTTCCTAAATATGATGTTAACCATAAAATTGCATCACCCTATCATCCTCAATCTAGTGGTCCGGTTGAATTTAGCAATAGAGAAATAAAATTGATATTACAAAAAACTATCAATAGGTCTCGAAATAATTGGTCTAAGAAATTAGATGATGAACTTTGGGCCTATGGAACAACTTATAAAAATCCTATGGGTATGTCTCCATACAAAATGGTATATGGAAAAGCTTGTCATTTGCCTCTAGAAATAGAACATAAAGCATTTTGGGCAATTAAAGAACTCAACTATGATTTCAAACTTGCCGGTGAGAAGAGGCAATTTGATATTAGCTCACTAGATGAATGGAGAACCCAAGCCTATGGAAATGCCAAACTGTTCAAAAAAGTAAAAAGATGGCATGAAAAAAGAATCCAAAAGCAGGAATTCAAAATAGGAGACTATGTTCTTTTGTTCAACTCTTGTTTATGATTTTTTGCAGGTAAGCTTCTCTCCAAATGGGAAGGACCATATACTATCGAAGAGGTTTATCGTTTTGGAGCTATCAAGATTAATAATGCCGAAGGTACTAACCCGAAGGTGGTCAATGGACAAAGAATTAAGCACTATATCTCAGGTATGCCTATTAAAATTCTAAGCAATGTTATCCAAACCATGACACGGGAGGAACACATAAAATAAACCTTTTGGAACACTCCAGAATTCTGAAAAAATAGGAGGTACGTGATACGATAAGTAAACGAACTCCGAAAAATCCGCAAAAATATTTTTTGTTAGTTTTGGAATATTAGAAAATTTTGGAAATTAAGAAATAAACCAGATGGTGATCGAGGTGAGCATGATACACCAGGGCACGATAGGCCCCCCTGGGCACGCCCTGGTGGGTTGTGCTCATCTTGGACACCTTCCCGACTCCGTTTTCCTTTCATATGCTTGTTTCCCAAGAATAAAAATTCTCTATACATACCCCCCGACTGTTTTGACGACAACATCGCAGAAAAATCCTCTGTTCTTGTTTCTCGTTGTTTTCCTGTCAGATCTATCATGCCCGGCATCATGTTTTCTCCCTCTTCTAACAACTTAGAAGAAGATGCCTGGCTAATGAAAATGGAGCTAAAGAGGGAAGAGCCAAAAGAAGCTGACAAGGAGGACAAGGGCAAATTGGCTATGGAGGATCAGCCCCCGAAAGGAGGGTAGTCCATGCCAACAAAGGAGAGAGAAGAAGATATTATCCTTCAACCTTATTACAGTCATCTCACCCCTATTGAAATCGATGCTTTTAGAGCTTTCGAAGCGGTCTGTGTTCAGAATAAATTTCTCATTCGTGAAAATATTTTGCTAGAGGAGCACATCAATACCCTTCGGAGAGTCATCCGCAAATTGGAGTACCTTTTGAGTCTGCAGTGTGACACCTCTATGCCACATTCTTCATCACCACCACCAAAGGAGACTTAAGCACATGGGTATGGGAACTCCCCTTGGCTTGAGCCAAGCTTGGGGGAGGTGCCTCGGTATCATATCACCATCACTTTTATTCACCTTTACCTATTTTAGCTCAATCTTTAGTTTTCCTTTGCTTTAGTTGAATAAAAGTTTAGCATGATCTATTTCCGTGTGTTAGCTTCGTGGCCTATCTCTCTATGTAATCGAGTGAGAGTTATATAATAAAGTTTAGCTTGAGTTTTTGCCTCTCTACTTTCTTGTTGCAATCAAAATAAAGGGAAAAGAAAGAAATGAAAAGAATCATATGCTAATCTTATGGTGAGTAGTGACATCACATAAGGAAAAGTATAAGTAGTAAAATTTATTGGAGATTGGCAAACATAGCATTGGTAAATGATGCAATGCATGAAAGAGTTAATAGGGGAAGAGAAGATTCACATGCAAATACACTATCTTGGACATCTTTTATGATTGTGATCCCCCATTAAATATTATATGACAAAATTGTTGACATTGGACAAGGAAGACAACATAATGATTTATGCTTGTTCATATCCACATATAAGTTATATTGTCATAGATACTCCAACATGTGGTGCTTGCTCAATAAATTTGCTAGCCAAAAATTCCTCACTAAGTAGAGATACTACTTGTGCATCCAAAACCCCAAAGCCAAATTCATTCTTTGAGAGTCCACCATACCTACCTACGGATCGAGTAAGATCCTTGAAGTAACTTGTCATTGGTGCAATAAGGCAATAAAAATTGCTTCTAAAAGTGTTTTGATCAATTAGTGTAATAGAAAATTGAGCGCTATACGAACTTATGATGGCAAAGTAATAAAAGCGAGAGACTGCATAATAAAGGTTTCTATCATAGGGGTAATATAGCATGACGTTCTCTTACATTAAGGGATTAGGCATACAAACCAAAAAGCGCATGACAACGTCTGCTTCCCTCTATGAAGGGATTATCTTTTACTTTTATGCAAGAATCAAAGTATTCTTCCCTATTCCTTTTTTCCTTTTTCCTTTTGCAAGCATCATGTGGTGAGGAAAGATCTAGGCACATATATCCAGTTGGATATGGGTGGGCATGAGTTATTATTGTTGACATCACTTTGAGGTGAATAGTTTGGGAGGCGAAACTATAAGCCCCTATCTTTCTATGTGTCTGGTTGAAACTTTTTGCTCATGGGTATGCTGTGAGTGTTAGCAATCATAGAAGACTAAATGATGGTTGAGTATGTGGACTTGCCAAAAGGCTCCGACATGAGACCCTTCCTGAAAATATGATGAACTGTACTTGCAGAGTTGACTGAGAACATAGTTTGTTGGTTTTAAATAAGGTTTATGCTTTATACTTTTATGTTGTGATGAATTGTTACTTGTGCATGAGAACTTATATGATGAAATTATATGAATAAGTTCTATGATAGAGTTTGTTGTTGTTATGATAATAAGCATGATGCTTGTATGTTCGTATTTTGTTTTTATCGACACCTCTCTCTCAAACCATGTGGACATGTTTTTCAATTTCAGATTTTCTCTTGAGGACAAGCAAGGTCTAACCAGGAGACTTGAGAACCAAGGCAAAAGAGTCACCGCGGGGCCACAAGCCCTAGGGGCGTGCCCAGGGGGGTAGGGCGCGCCCAGCAGGCTTGTGGGCCCATGGTAGCTCTCCCAACCCTAATCTTCGGCCTATAAATTCCCAAATATTCCATCATTATCAAAAGAAGCCACGAAAACACTTTTCCGCTTCCAGAAGCCTCCGTTCCCGAGAGATCCAATCTTGGAGCCTTTTCCGGTAATCTGCCGGAGGGGGATTCGATCGCGGAGGGCATCTACATAAACTCCATTGCCCCTCTGATGATGCGTGAGTAGTTCACCATAGACCTACGGGTCCATAGCTAGTAGCTAGATGGCTTCTTCTTCTTCTCTCTCTCTCTTTGCTCTTCAATACCATGTTCTTCATGATCTTCATGGAGATCCATCCGATGTAATACTCTTTTGCGGTGTGTTTGTCGAGATCCGATGAATTGTGGGTTTATGTTCAGATTATCCATGAATATTATTCGAGTCTTTCCTGAATTCTTATATGCATGATTTCATATCTTTCCAAGTCTCTTCAAGTTATTGGTTTGGCTTGGCCAACAAGATTGGTAATTCTTGCAATGGGAGAAGTGCTTAGTTTTGGGTTCAATCTTGTTGTGTCCTCATCCAGTGACAAAGTAGGGGTAGCAAGGCATGTATTGTATTGTTGCCATCAAGGGTAAAAAGATGGGGTTTTCATCATATTGCTTGAGTTTATCCCTCTACATCATGTCATCTTACCTAATGTGTTACCCTGTTCTTCATGAACTTAATACTCTAGATGCAGGCAGGAGTCGGTCAATGTGTGGAGTAATAGTAGTAGATGCAGACTCGTTTCGGTCTACTTGACACGGACGTGATGCCTATATGCATAATCATTGCCTTGAATATCTTCATAGTTATTCGCTTTTCTATCAATTTCTCAACAGTAATTTGTTCACCCACCGTAATACGTGCCATCATGAGAGAAGCCATCTAGTGAAACCTATGGCCCCCGGGTCTATTTTCCATATTATACTTTCAGATCTAAAACCAAGAATACCAAAAATACTTTCTGCATTATTTACTTTTAGTTTTACTTTCCGTTCAAGCATCCTATTATATCTATCTCTATTAGATCTCATCCTTGCAAGTAACCGTGAAGGGATTGACAACCCCTTTATAGCGTTGGGTGCAAGAGTTTGATTTTTTGTGTAGGTACATCTATTGGGGACTCGCTCGTATCTCCTACCGGATTGATACCTTAGTTCTCAAAAACTGAGGGAAAATACTTATCTACTTTGCTGCATCAAACCGTTCCTCTTCACGGGAAACCAACGCATGCTTGAGAAGTAGCACCAGACACCTGCAACGACATCATCGAGTCGGCTCGGCATGCACGAACCGACCAGCGTCAAGCCGGTCGGTGTCATGTTTTCGTTGGGTTCACCTAAGGAGTTAACCTGCCAGACGAGCCGGCGGGGATTGAAGTTACCCTTGTCAACTCCGATGGAGAATCTTCTACGGGAGACGCTGAATCAATCTGTTCCCTTTACGAGGGAGACTTGGGGCTTCTCAGAAGCGGAAGACGCCCGAGAATCACTTGAGCCGCCTCGGCAGGTCACCATTTATATGGCAGGGACTGCGGTGGCTCAAGATCCGTCGGCTACGGGAGCCAAGGACGCCGCTGGCGGGTCAAGCAAGACATCAGCTCAAGCCATGATTAACTTGTTGGCTCAGATAGCCAAACTCGTGGAGAGCCCTGTCACCACGGAGAATCAGGAAGCACGCAACACAGAGCTGCCAAAACATTGCACGGAGATGGCCAACCTTCAACAAGAGATCGATGCTGAAAACACCCAGATGGTAGAATTGCAAGCATGTATCCATACTGAGTCGAAACATTTAAAGGACGATGCATGGCAGTTGGGGCTCCGCCAGGATGCCTGTGACGCAGTACACTGACGTGGCTTGAGACTGCGTTGGTATTTCCCTGAAGAGGAAGGGATGATGCAGCACAACGACGGTAAGTATTTCCCTCAGTTATGAAACCAAGGTTATCGAATCAGTAGGAGGATCACCACCACCCAATAAGCAGCACTTGCACACAAATAAAAAATACTTGCAACCCGGCGTGAAAGAGAGGTTGCCAATCTCTCTACGGTAAAAAGATAGATTAGGTAGTGATAGATAGGAGCTATAGATCTCTCAAGAACACAAAATAAAAAGGGCAAATAAAAAGTGCAGCAATATATTTTTTGGTTTTTGGTTTTGTAGATCTGAAAATAAAGAGGCAAATAGATAGATCGGAAAGCAATATGTTGGATAAGTAGACCCGGGGTCGTAGGTTTCACTAGTGGCCTCTCTCATGAGTATAACACACGGTGGGTGAACAAATTATTGTTGGGCAATTGATAGAAGATCAAATAATCATGATGATATCCAAGGCGGTGATCATTATATAGGTATCACGTCCAACATAAGTAGACCGACTCCTACCTGGATCTACCACTATTACTCCACACATCAACCGCTATCCAGCATGCATCTAGTGTATTAAGTCCATGGAAAAATGGAGTAATGCAATAAGAATGATAACATGATGTAGACAAGATCTATTCATGTAGGAATTGACCCCATCTTGTTATCCTTAATGGCAACGATATATGCGTGCCCTGCAGTCCCTTTTGTCACTAGGAAAGAACACCGCAAGATCGAACCCATCACAAAGCACCTCTTCCCATGGCAAGAAAAATCGATCTAGTTGGCCTAACTAAACCAAACAGTCGAAGTATAAATACGAGGATATAAGTAATCATGCATATAAGAGATCAAAGAAGACTCAAATAACATTCATGGATAGAAACTGATCATGAACTCAAAATTCACTAGATCCCAACAAACACATCGCAAAAGTTTACATCAAATAGATCTCTAAGAGAACATTGTATTGAGAATCATAAGAGAGAGAGAGAGGAAGTCTTCTAGCTACTGCCTACGGACCCGTAGGTCTATGGTGGACTACTCACGCATCATCACAGATGCACCTATGAAGAAGATGAACCCCTCTATGATGGTGTTTAGATCGGATCTCGAGGTTCTAGAACTTGCGGCGGCCGAAATTGTGTTTCGTCGACTCCTCTAGGTTTTTCTGAATATTTGGGAACTTATATGTGCCAGAGGCGGTGAAGGGGGCCCCGTGGAGGGCACAACCCTTCAGGGCGCGTCGGGGGCCCCCTAGCGCGCCCTGGTGGGTTGTGGCCTCCACAGCCCACCTCTTTGGCACTTCTTTGGCCCACTGGGTGTCTTCTGGTCCAAAAAAATCTCCAAGAGGTTTCATCGCGATTGAACTCCGTTTGGTACTGATATTCCGCGAAGTATAAAACAAGCAAAAACAACAACTGGCACTTTGGCACTATGTCAATAGGTTAGTCCCAAAAAAATGATATAAACTTGTTATAAAATGATTGTAAAACATCCAAGAATGATAATATAACAACATGGAACAAGCAGAAATTATAGATATGTTGGAGATGTATCAGCATCCCCAAGCTTGATTCCTACTCGTCCTCGAGTAGGTAAATGATAAAAACAGATTTTTTGATGTGGAATGCTACCTAACATGTTCATCTCATATTCTTTTCTTTTGTATATCATGGACATCTGGACTTGTAGAGGATTCAAAGCAATAGTCTAGTTTTAACATAATGACTTAAATACTCAAGCATGCCAACAAGCACCATGTCTTTCAAAATATCAACACTAAAGAAAATTATTTCTATCCCGTCATGCCCAATCATTGACCCATTCATGAAACACACCCAAATATTAGCTATGCCCAATACTCAAGTACGATCATAGTGCCCCCTAGTTGGTGGTTTATAAGAGAAGATGGAGACTCAAAGTAAAAATAAAAATTGCATAAAGTAAATAGATAGGCCCTTCGCACAGGTAAGCACGGATTTGTAGAGGTGCGAGAGCTTAAAGTTTTAAATTGAGAGAGAAAATATTTTGGGTGACATGCTTTTCTTGTCAACGAAAACGACAAAGTATCTCACAATACTTTGCATGCTAGATATATCATAGGCGGTTCCCAAATAGAAAATAAAGTGTATTCCTTTTTCCACCAAACTTCCACTTTCCATGGTTGGCCATATCCACGATTGCCTTCCATACCAACACTTTCCAAGGAATTTATTATTTGACAACATAAAGTAAATATTTTTTTTCACTTCTGGAATGGGCATCCCTATTACCGTTGCACTCTCGTGCAATGACAAGTGAATAAACACTCATCTTGAGAATAACACATCTAGCATGGAAAAATATTGGACACTCCCCACCGTCTCATGAGCGGTATGAGCACACAAAAGATATTATTTATTTTGAAAATTTAGAGATGGCATATACAAATTTTCTTGGAACGGCATGGAAATACCACATATAGGTAGGTATGGTGGACTCATAAGGCAAAACTTGGTTTAAGGATTTTGGATGCACAAGTAGTATTTCTACTTAGTACAAAATGGAGACTAGTAAATAGATTGAGAAGCAAACAAACCAAGAAACAAAAATTCACATAAGCGAGCATTGAGCATAACTAACACCGAATAATGCACCATAAGTAGGATGTAACTTTATTGCATAACTATTGACTTTCGTACTTGCATAGTGAATCACAAACCTTAACACCAATATTCCTACTAAAGCATAATTACTCACTAACATGACTCACATATTACTATCATCATGTCTCAAAACTATTACAAAGAATCAAGTTTAATTTTTCCAATGATCTTCATGAAAGTTTTTATTATATCCTCCTTGGATATCTATCACTTTGGGACTAGTTTCATATATTGCCATTGCTTTTTTGACAAGCTCAAACAAATTTAAGCGAAGCACATGAGCATAAAGATTTCATCTCTCAAAAAGGTATAAGTGAAGCATGAGAGGATTTCTTCAAAATTTTCTAGCAGATTAATCTAAGTGAAGCATGAGAGTATTTATACAAAAATTTCCAAGCACGCTATGCTCAAAAACATATGAGTGAAGCACTAGAGCAATCCTATAGCTCAAAAAGTTTAAGGAAGCATATAGAGCAATTATAACAAATCATAGCATAATTTTGGACTTCTCAAATAGGTGTGTCCAGCAAGGATACAAGTGACAAACTAACAAGAAAATCAAGCAAAGACTCAAATGATACAAGACGCTCCAAGCAAAACTCATGATATGTGACGACTAAAATATAGCTCCAAGTAAAATACCGATGGTTGTTAGAAGAAAGAGGGGATGCCATTTGGGGGCATCCCCAAGCTTAGTTGCTTGTTTCTCTTTGGATATATCTTGAGGGTGCAGGAGCATCCCCAAGCTTGGGCTATTTTCAATCCTTATTCCCTCATACATCGCGATCTCACCCAAAACTTGAAAACTTCAATCACACAAAAGTCAACAAAATCTTCGTGAGATCCGTTAGTATAATAAAGCAAATCACTACTTTAGGTGCTGTTGCAAACCCATTAATATTTTATTATTGAATTTATACCTACTGTATTTTAACTTTACCATGGCTCATACTCTTCAATATAACCCATAGATTCATCAAAACAAGCACACAATGCAACAAAAACAGAATCTGTCTTAAACAGAACAATCTGTAGTAATCTGTACTCTAACCATACTTCTGTAAATCTCAAAATTATGAAAAATAGGACAACATACGAGATTTGTATAGAAACACTATGTCAGAACTTCAGCTCAAGATCACATTCCAGTAAAAGATGAAATTCAAACACTGGACGCAAGTTTCCATTTCAGATTCAGCATCACTTGTACTCATCTTATGAATCATCGTATAGGATCTACTTGGAACAAACACTAAATAAACCATAAAAACACAATAATAACACATGCATAATTGTGTCAACACTCAAAAACGTAAATAAAATGATGAAAATAAATATATTCATTGGGTTGCCTCCCAACAAGCAATATCGTTTTATGCCCCTAGCTAGGCATGATGATTTCAATGATGCTCACATAAAAAGTAGTAAATGAAATATGCAAAAGAGCATCATGAATCTATGAAAACACATTTAAGTCAAACCCACTTCCTATGCATAGGGATTTTGTGAGCAAACAATTTATGGGAACAAGAATCAACTAGCATATGAAGGCAAAACAAGCATAACTTCAAAACTTTGAACACATAGAGAGGAAGCTTGATATTAAAAGTGCACTCAACTCACTAGCAACCGGTTCATCATAATTTGGCCTTTTGAAAAGATTAGCAAGTGGATGAGGATCCATATGAATAGATTTTTAGCAAGTGAAGAAGCAAGCAAACAGAAGGCACATGACAAGAAAAGCAAAGTTAGCAAACAAGCAAACAAAAAGAGATCCGACGAGAAAAAGGGCAAAAGAAAAAGAGGGCGAATAAAACGGAAAATTAGGTGAAGTGTGGGAGAGGAAAACGAGAGGCAAATGGCAAATAATGTAATTGCAAGGAGATGATATTTGTGATTAGGAACCTGGTAGATGATGATGGAGTCTCCTCGGCGCCTGAGATTGGCACGTAGAAGAGACCGCTTCCTCCCCGGCAACGACGCTAGAAATTCATTTGACATGGCTTGAGACTGCGTCGGTATTTCCCCAAAGAGGAAGGGATGATGCATCACAACGACGGTAAGTATTTCCCTCAGTTATGAAACCAAGGTTATCGAACCAGTAGGAGGATCACCACCACCCAATAAGCATCACCTGCACACAAATAACATATACTTGCAACTCGACGCGAAAGAGAGGTTGTCAAGCTCTCTACGGTAAAAAGATAGATTAAGTAGTGATAGATAGGAGAGATAGATCTCTCAAGAACACAAAATAAAAGGGCAAATAAAAAGTGCATCCATATATTTTTGGATTTTTGGGTTTGTAGATTTGAAAAAAGAGGCAAAAAGATAGATCGAAAAGCAATATGTTGGAAAAGTAGCCCCGGGGGCCATAGGTTTCACTAGTGGCTTCTCTCATGAGTATAACACATGGTGGGTGAACGAATTACTGTTGGGCAATTGATAGAATATCAAATAATCATGCCGATATCCAAGGCGATGATCATTATAGAGGCATCACATCCAAGATAAGTAGACCGATTCTTGTCTTCATCTACCACTATTACTCCACACATCAACCGCTATCTAGCATGCATCTAGTGTATTAAGTTCATGGAAAAATGGAGTAATGGAATAAGAACGATGACATGATGTAGACAAGATCTATTCATGTAGGAATACACCCCATCTTGTTATCCTTAATGGCAACGATACATGCGTGCCTTGCTGCCCCTTCTGTCACTGGGAAAGGACACCACAAGATCAAACCCATCACAAAGCACCTCTAACTAAACCAAAGATTCAAAGAAGAAATACGAGGCTATAAGTAATCATGCATATAAGAGATCAAAGAAGACTCAAATAATATTCATGGATAGAAACTAATCATGAATTCAAAATTCATCGGATCCCAACAATCACACCGCAAAAGTTTACATCAAATAGATCTCCAAGAGACCATTGTATTGAGAATCATAAGAGATAGAGACGAAGCCTTCTAGATTTTGCCTACGGACCCATAATTCTATGGTGGACTACTCACGCATCATCGGAGAGGCACCTATGAAGAAGATGAACCCCTCCGTGATGGTGTTTAGATTGGATCGCAAGGTTCTGCAACTTGCGGCGTCCGGAATTGTGTTTAATCGATTCCTCTAGGGTTTTATGAATATTTGGGAATTTATAGGTGTTAGAGGTGGTGGAGGGGGGCCCGTGTAGGGCACAACCCATCAAGGCGCACCGGGGGTCCCGAGCGCGCCCTCGTGGGTTCTGGCCTCCACAACCCACCTCTTTGGAACTTCTTTGGCCCACTGGGTGTCTTCTAGTCCAAAAAAAAGTTTCGTCTCAATTGGACTCCATTTGGTACTGATATTCTACGAAGTAAAAAACAAGCAAAAACAACAATTGGCACTTTGGCACTATGTCAATAGGTTAGTCCCAAAAAATGATATAAAGTTATTATAAAATGATTTAAAACATCCAAAAATGATAATATAACAACATGGAACAAGCAAAAATTATAGATACATTGGAGACGTATCATACACCAAAGGAGACACCGAAGCCGGTTACCGACAAACGTCACGCCAACTCAATTGTTCGGTAGTCCTTAGAAACTGGGGGCTGGATAGAATCCAACTCAAAATCCTGGGCGGCAGGCTGATCTGGGTCAACCTACATTAGTTCAGTCGCCAACTCCATGTTTTCAGATGCTGCCAGGTCACTACTCCAACCGAGTTGACAATATGTTGGCAACGACACGTAATTTGGAGGCACTTCCCATTCATGGAAATACCCCAATAGAGATCGAAGCCAGGAATGACATCGAGATGTTGAAGACAACCGTGGTACAACAAGCGCAAATTTCTTATAGCTGTGACATGATGCACTCCATACTGCATGCCAGTCGGACTAAGAGCCGGCATGAAGAGTCTCCGGTTATTTATAGTAGCGGACGACAATGACAACCCCGAGTTTCCCCAACCCGGCGTGAGTTACCCAACACTCAAGTAGTCGTTGATGCAACAAGGGCAGAAAGACAAGCAGAGGTAGAAGCTGCAACGATTTGGGCGGCTCAATCGCCCATAACG
This sequence comes from Hordeum marinum, assembly GCA_022496015.1. NCBI lineage: Eukaryota > Viridiplantae > Streptophyta > Magnoliopsida > Poales > Poaceae > Hordeum > Hordeum marinum. The sequence continues at coordinate 207,812,496 of CM039672.1, read as the reverse complement.
GAGCCTCAATTGGCAACACAGGGAGCTAGAGTCAATAGTAGGACGATTGGCATCTCGTGTTTGTCCATGACCCTCCGTAGTGAGCCCATGCCTAAGGATTTTAAAGGGCCACGCAAGGTGCCTAACTATATAGCAGATCTCGAGACGGCAGCATGGATTGAGAGCAACGAGCTCGCTATGGATATGCTTGATGTCAATGATACAATATGTGCAGAATATTTGACGATGATGCTAGAAGGACCGGCTCGAACATGGATGAAAAACCTTCCTCCTAACTCCATCAACACTTGGGCAGAGTTGAAAGAGCGATTCATCAAGAATTTTCAAGGAACATGCAAACGATCAATGATGATTGTGGATCTTCAACATTGTGTCCAATGCAACGATGAATCGGCTCATCATTGGACTCGTCGGGTCGCCGCAATTATCCACTCATCTGATAGCATAACTGCATCTCAAGCCGTCTTGATTTTAGATAAAAACTGCCACTTCCAGCCACTCGTCTAGAAGCTTGGCCGCTTGAAATGGAAGACGCAAGACATGGGAGACTTAATGGATGTTCTGACCAGATATGCCGAGTCAGATAGTACAAAGAACTCTGACTCAAATGAGGAGAAAGCTGGCAAAGGCAAGAAAGGTGAAGGCGGCAAGGGTAATCAGCAAGGGGGAACCAGGTAGGCCAGAATAATAACAAACGGAAACAACCTGAAGGTGGATCATAATTTGTGGCTAATACTCACATAGGGTTTAAAAATCAACGCCAAAACGGTCGTTTTGGGGGACCTTACAACGGAAATAAGCCGCACAACTATGAGGAAGCACTCAAGGCACCTTGACCCAAACACAATACCCCGGATAAGCCGTCTACTCACTCATGGGAAAATTGCTATGTCATGCAGGAATTATGTAGTCGGGATTTTCAGGGTAATCAAGGAGGCTATGGTGGAGGACATCCGGTCAGTACGGGCTGGGCGGCTCGCTGAGCGGTTCTTCGAGCGTTTTCCCCGGGTCAGGCTTCAGTGGAAAAATGGTCCAGGATTGGGGTATTCACATCAAGGAAACAATGGCAGTGGACAGCGTCCTGGTCAGGGAAATCATCAACATGATAATCTGGCTGGTTTTCAGAGCAACCCCAAGTAGTTGAATAATGGTCAATACCATGTTTTTACCAATGTTGATGATATCGCTTATCTTAGCGTCTCGGTTAGCTAGGGATTAGAGATTAATCGGAAATTGACCTATTAATTGATTTTATCGGTCGACTATTAATCGGCCATTTTGGGTAAATCCCAGATTCCCAACACTGAAATATGCTATAATCAACACTAAAAATATATTGGATAGAAGTGTTACCTTAATTTCTAGCCTTTGAATCCTCGTATAATGACAAACAATAGGGCAATAGTACATATTGCATAACATGGTTAAAAAACAAATAAACATAATTTTTTGTAAACATGGTGCTAGGAATAGGCCCGATTTATCGATAGATTCTCGACAAATCGCTTGCCAGAGCGATAAATCGGCTCAATACATAAACGGTGAAGATAAGGCTGAATCTTATCGGTCACCCCACGAGTAGCGATAAATCGGATGATAAGTCACTAAATCGGATGATTTTTTTGAACAATGGTTTTTACCACTAATGTTTCCAAGCAAGACATAAAATGCAAGTAGAGGGCCATCAACATGGTTGAGCCGACAGTTGTCAGATACCTCAATTGATCTGAGCAGCAGATCATCTGGAGTAGAGAGGGTCACCTCCTGGGTTGACAATCTAGGGGATATAGCATTGGTGGTGGCGCCTCAGGTGGGTGGATACACCCTTACAAATGTCCTCATGGATGGCGGTAGTAGCATCAACATCTTGTACTATGACACTTCCCGGCGCATGAACCTCAAAGATAACCGCGTGCAGAATTCAGCTATGATTTTTATGGCACTATTCCTAGAAAATCAGCTTACCCGGTGGGGCGTATTAAGCTCGGCGTTGCTTTTGGTGACGAATATAACTACAAATACGAGGCTTTAACTTTTGAGGTGGTAAAAATTAAAAGTCCTTACCATCCTCTCTTTGGGAGACCGGCTTACGCCCGTTTCATGGCTCACACCTATTATATCTACCTAAACTTAAAATGTAGGGTCCTAGAGGCACCATAGTCATCAAAGGCGACAAGAAAATAGCCAGGAGTGTGAGGAAGGAGATGCAGCTTATGCCGAGTCAACCTGTGCTGGTGAAGAGACAAAGTCCAATGTAGGTGAAATTGACTGGATGATCAGAGTCCTCTCAAGAAACTAGGAGTTAAGTGAGTTGATTTGGCTCGCCCATAGTTTTATTAATACTTAGAATCGGTAGTTTTGTATCAATTTCTAATTTCTATACATGCATCTATGTTTTCAAATATAATAAAGCCAACACCCCCGAAACTCGAGGTTATTGTCGTTTCAGCCTATGGAAACAAAGCACGAGTCTTTATTATTTGAAGCATATTACTTGAGGGCTTCTGGCTCAACAAATCATTATAAATAACTTATGATCAATGGAATAAAGCTAGCTTATCTGAATTTCGAATGTTTTGCAGTAGAAGCATTGTCTCCTGCAGTGCTATGCTAAGCTTTTCCATGACCATAGCGCACTAGGGGGCTTCCAATTCACTGAGTTTAGCTTTCTCACCCTTTTGACCCGGCAAATTACGCCACTATATGATTAAACATGCATGTATGTTTGATGTGACTCCAATTAGGTGACCATATGTACTCTTGTAAGTTACTCCATTATGGACCCTGGACTTCTTAAGGTTAAAACATTGGTCGAGTCACGCGAGAGCCGGCATATGGAAAGATAGGATAAATCATGGGTTATCTCACCCGCTTCATTGAAGCAAGGCTTGGGCTCTGATAGCCAAACTCTTTTCTCTTAGTCTCACTGACTTGGCTGGTCGAAATTTCATTACTATCATTATGCATTATTGTTTCATGAACTTGCAGGCATAATATTATTATCGGCTCATCAAAGAATGTACGGGTTACGGAACTAGATCATATCATGGTCGTTTTCCAATTTTATATATTATACCATGATTTTTGTGGAAGGTCTCGTTAAAGACTTCAAAACTTCGTAAGCAAGTTCCTACGGAACCATGGATTCAACTATCTGACTCAGTCAAAAAATCAGAGGAATATAAAAAAGGTAGCATCATAAGATGGGGAAGCAGATCAAGGCATCAGAATGTCATGACAAAACTTTCTATCATCACAAAAAAGGAGATATGCAGCAAACATGCACGATGGCATGACCGGAATTCCAAACTTTCCGAACTATCCCTATTATAGACTCATTTAAATGAGCCACCAAAGGTATTAATTTTTTTCCCAACATTTCATGGGCCTGAGCCGTTTGGCGACTCATTCATTATCAAAGGTTCATCTTCTAGATTGGCCTACATCAGCCGTTTCCGGGCGGGTTTCGGCCGGCTCTTCTTCATCTTCAACATGCTAGTCTTTTTTTGCCACTGAATTGAAAGAAAGGACTCAAAATTTGAGGACCCCTCAATAAGACTGGATGCATCAACACGAGGGGCGAAAGGTCTCTTACGTCGAGGTGATACCTGATACGTCTCCAACGTATCGATAATTTATGAACTATTCATGCCATATTCAACTATGTTTACAATAATTTTATATGCTTTTGATGCACTTTATATATTATTTATTTAGAACTATCCCGGACTGACAATGTTTTCAGCAGAAATACCGTGGTGTTGCTTTGTGCAGAAAATGAAAGTCCTCGGAATCGGCCGAAATTTTTTGACGATTTTTTGGAACAAAAGAGGCACTAGCCGCTTTGTGGGAGGGCCATAAGAGCCATGAGATGGGCACAACCCACCATGGCACGCCAGCCCCATCAAGGCACCCTGGTGTATCGTGCCCACCTCGTGGTCCACCTTCGCGTGAAACCAACGCCAAAAATCCTATAAATATAGAAACCATTGATGAAAAACCAATTTGGAGACGTTCTAGTACCCTACCGGAGAGGGGAATCCATCTCCGATGGCCATCTTCATCATCCCGGCGGAGGCCATGATAAGGAGGGAGTAGTCCACCCTTGGGGCTGAGGGTATGTACTAGTAGCTATGTGTTCAATCTCTCTCTCTCTCTCTCATGTTCTTGAGATGTCACGATCTTGATGTATCACGGGCTTTGTTAATATACTTGGATCATATGGTGTGTTTCCCTCTCCATCTTGTTGTGATGAATTGAGTTTTCGCTTTGAGATTTCGTTATGTTCGATTGAATATTGGATTTGAGAACACTTGATATATTTCTTGCATATGGATACCCGTGATGACAATGGGTGTCGGTGTCAAAACCGACGGATCTTGGGTAGGGGGTCCCGAGCTATGAGACTAGAATCGATGGTAACAAGAGATGAAGGAGACGATGTTTACCCAGGTCCGGGCCCTCCTATGGAGGTAATACCCTACATCCTGCTTGATTGTATTGATGATATGTAGGTTACAGAGTTGATCTACCTCGAGATCGAATAGCTAAACCCTAGATGAGTTGTCCTCTGTCCTACAACATAAAACCCTCTGGCTTATATAGACGCCAAGGGTACCTAGGGTTTACACATGGTCGGTTGCACATCGAAGGAAAACATGCCTATCTACTATCGACAACTTGGAGGACACGTCATGGCTCCTTGAATCTTCCACCCTAGCGACAGAGCCTTTGATCATGCAATGCTCATCTAGCGGCCCATATAGTCCGCCCATGAGAAACAGGCCAGCTATCCGAGGACTCCTTAAACCAGGATTCCCTCAGTAGCCCCCGGAATGGCCTCCAACGCCGAGGTATATCCGGACAATCTTTGTGCGTTGATATGTCCATCTTGCATCATGCTTTTATATTGATATTTATTGCATTGTGGGCTGTTATTACATGTTATGGTACAATACTTATGCCTTTTCTCTCCTATTTACAAGGTTTACATGAAGAGGGAGAACGCCGGAGCTGAAATTCTGGACTGGAAAAGGAGCAAATCTGAGAGACCTATTCCGCACAACTCCAAAAGTCCTAAAATTTTACGGAGAATTGTATTGGAATATATAAAAAATATTGGGCGAAACAATTACCAGAGGGGGCCGACCAGGAGGTCACAAGCCTGCCAGGCGCGGCCACCCCCTGGTCGCGCCTAGGTGGCTTGTGACCCACCTGGCAGGTCTCTAACGCCCATATTTTGCTATATGAAGGGTTTTGACCTGGAAAAAATCATAAGGAAGCTTTTGGGATGAAGCGCCGCCGTCTCGAGGCGGAACTTGGACATAACCAATCTAGAGCTCCGACAGAGTTGTTCTGCCAGGGAAACTTCCCTCCCGAAGGGGGAAATCGAAGCCATCATCCTCAACAATGATCCTCTCATCTATAGGGGGTCAATCTCCATCAACATCTTCACCAGCACCATCTCCTCTCCAAACCCTAGTTCATCTCTTGTATCCGATCTTTGTCCCAAACCTTAGATTGGTACCTGTGGGTTGGTAGTAGTGTTGATTACTCCTTGTAGTTGATGCTAGTTGGTTTACTTGGTGGAAGATCATATGTTCAAATCCTTTATGATAATTAATAGTCCTCTGATTATGAACATGAGCATGCTTTGTGAGTAGTTAAGTTTGTTCCTGAGGACATGGGATAAGTCTTGTTATAAGTAATCATGTGAATTTGGTATTCGTTCGATATTTTGATGAGATGTATGTTGTCTCTCCTCTAGTGGTGTTATGTGAACATCGACTACATAACACTTCACCATTTTTGGGCCTAGGGGAAGGCATTGGGAAGTAATAACTAGATGATTGGTTGCTAGAGTGACAGAAGCTTAAACCCTAGTTTATGCGTTGCTTCGTAAGGGGCTGATTTTGATCCATATGTTTCATGCTATGGTTAGATTTATATTAATTCTTCTTTCATAGTTGCGGATGCTTGCGAGAGAGGTTAATCATAAGTGGGAGGTTTGTCCAAGTAAGGGAAACACCCAAGCACCGGTCCACCCACATATCAAATTATCAAAGTAACGAACACGAATCAAATGAGCATGATGAAAACTAGCTTGATGGAAATTCCCATGTGTCCTCGGGAGCACTTTGCTTCATATAAGAGTTTGTCCAGGCCTGTCCTTTGATACAAAAAGGATTGGGCTACCTTGCTGCACCTTTGCCACACTTGTTACTGTTACTCGTTACAAATTATCTTATCACAAATCTATCTATTACCTATAATTTCAGTGCTTGCAGAGAACACCTTACTGAGAACCGCTTATCATTTCCTTCTACTCCTCGTTGGGTTTGACACTCTTACTTATCGAAAGGACTACAATTGATTCCCTATACTTGTGTGTCATCAAGACTCTTTTCTAGCACCGTTGCCGGGGAGTGAAGCGCCTTTGGTAAGTGGAATTTGGTAAGGAAAAAATTATATAGTGTGCTGAAATTTATTGTCACTTGTTACTATGGAAAGTAATCCTTCGAGGGGCTTGTTTGGGGTATCTTCACCTCGACCGGAAGCGCAAAGAGTTGCCCCTCAAGCTACTGAACCTACTGAAAATATTTATTACGAATTCCTTCGAGTATGATAGAGAAACTGCTGGCTAATCCTTATGCAGGAGATGGAACACTACATCCGAATTTGCATCTAATCTATGTGGATGAAGTATGTGGATTATTTAAGCTTGTAGGTCTGCCCGAGGATCACGTCAAGAAGAAGGTATTTCCTTTATCTTTGAAGGATAAGGTATTGACATGGTACAGGCTATATGATGATATTGGATCATGGAGCTACAACCGATTGAAAATGGAATTTCATCAGAAGTTCTATCCTATGCATCTAGTTCATCGTGATCGGAATTATATTTATAAATTTTGGCCTCGTGAAGGATAAAGAATCTCTAAAGCTTGGGGGAGGCTTAAGTCAATGTTATATTCATGCCCCAATCATGAGGTCTCGAGAGAAATTATTATTCAGAATTTTTATGCTCAGCTTTCTCGTAATGATCAATCCATGCTCGATACTTCTTGTGTTGGTTCCTATATGAAGAAGGATATTGACTTCAAATGGGATCTATTGGATAGAATGAAATGCAACTCTGGAGATTGGGAACTCGACGAATGTAAGGAGTCAGGTATGAACCTTAAGTTTGATTGTGTTAAATCTTTCGTAGACACCGAGGCTTTTCATGAATTTAGCACTAAATATGGACTTGACTCTGAGATAGTAGCTTCTTTCTGTGAATCTTTTCCTGCTCATGTTGATCTCCCTAAGGAGAAGTGGTTTAAATATCATCCTCCCATTGAAGTGAAAGTAGTTGAACCTATTAAAGTTGAAGAGGAAATTATTGCTTATAATGTTGATCATGTTATTCCTACTGCTTATACTGAGAAACCACCTTTCCCTATTAGAATAAATGAGCATGCTAAAGCTTCAACCGTGGTTCACAAGAGCTACATTAGAACACCTACACCTCCTAAGTAAATTAAAGTTGAGCCTAGTATTGCTTTGGTTAAAGATCTCTTGGTTGATAATATTGATGGGCATGTTATTCAATTCTGTGATGAAGCTGCTAGAATTGCTAGACCTGATGCTCAACATAAACATAGAATTGTTGTTGGCATGCCTGTTGTTTATGTTAAAATAGGATATCATTGTTATCATGGCTTATGTGGTATGGGTGCTAGTGTGAGTGCAATTCCCTTTACCTTATATAAAGAAGTTATGAATGATATTACACCAACTGAGTTAGAGGAAATTGATGTTACTATTAAGCTTGCCAATAGAGATACTATAACGCCAGTTGGGATTGTTAGAGATGTTGAAGTCTTGCATGGGAAAATAAAATATCCTACTGATTTTCTTGTCCTTGGTTCCCCACAGGATGATTTTTGTCCCATTATATTTGGTAGACCTTTCTTGAATACTGTTAATGCCAGGATAGATTGTGAGAAGGAAACTGTTACTGTAAGTTTTGGGGACACGTATCATGATTTTAATTTCTCTAAATTTCATAGACAACCCCATGATAAAGAATTGCCTAGTATGTATGAAATTATTGGTCTTGCTTCTATTGTTGTGCCTCCTACTGATCCCTTAGAACAGTATTTGCTAGACCATGAAAAAATATGCATATGAATGAAAGGAATGAAATAGATAAGATTTTCTTTGATTAGCATCCTATTTTGAAACACAACTTACCTGTTGAAATACCTGGGGATCCTCCTCCACCCAAGGGTGATCCCGTGTTTGAGCTTAAACAATTACCGGCTACTGTGAAATATGCTTATCTTGATGAAAAGAATATATATCCTGTTATTATTAGTGCTAACCTTTCAGAGCATGAAGAAAAGAGATTATTGAAAACTCTAAGGAAGCACCATGCTGCTATTGGATATACTCTTGATGATCTTAAGGGTATTAGTCCCACTCTATGTCAGTATAAAATTAATATGGAGCCCGATGCTAAACCAGTTGTTGATCACCAATGATGGTTAAATCCTAAAATGAAAGAGGTGGTTAGAAATGAAATATTAAAGCTTCTGGAGGCAAACTTTATTTATCCTATTGCTGATAGTAGATGGGTTAGTCCCGTTCATTGTGTCCCTAAGAAAGGAGGTATCATCACAGTTCCTAATGATAAAAATGAATTGATCCCTCAAAGAATTGTTATAGGGTATAGAATGGTAATTGATTTTAGGAAATTAAATAAAGCTACTAGGAAAGATCATTACCCTGTACCTTTTATCGATCAAATGCTGGAAAGACTATCCAAACACACACATTTTTGCTTTCTAGACGGTTATTCTGGTTTCTCTCAAATACCCGTGTCAAAAGAGGACCAAGAGAAGACCAGTTTTACTTGTCCTTTCGGTACTTTTGCTTATAGAAGTATGACTTTTGGTTTATGCAATGCACCTGCTACCTTCCAAAGATGAATGACTGCTATATTCTCTGATTTTTGTGAAAGGATTGTTGAGGTTTTCATGGATGATTTTTCCATTTACGGAACTTTTTTTGATGGTTGTTTGAGCAATCTTGATCGAGTTTTGCAGAGATGCAAAGAAACTAATCTAGTCTTGAATTGGGAGAAGTGCCACTTTATGGTGAATGAAGGTATTGTCTTGGGACATAAAATCTCTGAAAGAGGTATTGAAGTTGACAAAGCCAAAGTTGAGGCTATTGAAAAAATGCCGTGTCCTACGGATATGAGAGGTATAAGAAGTTTCCTTGGTCATGCTGGTTTCTATAGGAGGTTTATTAAATACTTCTCTAAGATTTCTAGGCCTCTCACTAATCTTTTGAAAAAATATGTCCCATTCGTTTTTTATGATGATTGTGTAGAAGCATTTGAAATTCTTAAGAATGCCTTGATTTCTGCACCTGTTGTTCAACCACTTGATTGGAACCTACCCTTTGAAATTGTGTGTGATGCTAGTGACTATGCTGTTGGTACTGTTCTAGGACAAAGAGTTGATAAGAAATTAATTGTTATCCATTATGCTAGCAAAACTCTAGACAGTGCTCAAAGAAACTATGCTACCACTGAAAAGGAATTTTTAGCAATTGTGTTTGCTTGTGATAAGTTCAGACCTTATATTGTTGATTCTAAAGTAACCATTCACACTGATCATGCTGCTATTAAATATCTTATGGAAAAGAAATATGCTAAACCTAGACTTATCAGATGGGTTCTTCTGCTACAAGAATTTGATTTGCATATTGTTGATAGAAAGGGTGCCGATAACCCCATAACGGATAACTTGTCTAGGTTAGAAAATGTTCTTGATGGCCCACTACCTATTGATGATAGCTTTCCTGATGAACAACTAGCTGTCATAAATGCTTCGCGTAATGGTCCTTGGTATGCTGATTATGCTAATTACATTGTTGCGAAATTCATATCGCCTGGTTTCACATACCAACAAAAGAAAAATTTCTTCTATGATTTAAGACATTACTTTTGGGATGACCCACACCTTTATAAAGAAGGAGTAGATAGTGTTATTAGACGTTGTGTACCTGAGCATGAACATGAACAGATCCTACACAAGTATCATTCCGAGGCCTACGGAGGACACCACGCTGGAGATAGAACTGCACATAAGGTATTATAATCTGGTTTTTATTGGCCTACTCTCTTCAAGGATGCTCGTAAGTTTGTCTTGTCTTGTGACGAATGTCAAAGAATTGGCAATATTAGTAGACGTCAGGAAATGCCTATGAACTACTCTCTTGTTATTGAACCATTTGATGGTTGGGATTTTTATTATATGGGACCTTTTCCTACGTCCAACGGGTATACTCATATTCTAGTTGCTGTTGATTATGTTACTAAGTGGGTAGAAGCTATTCCAACTAGTAGTGCTGATCATAACACCTATATTAAGATGCTGAAAGAAGTTATTTTCCCTAGATTTGGAGTCCCTAGATATCTAATGACTGATGGTGGTTCACATTTTATTCATGGTGCTTTCCATAAATTGCTTCCTAAGTATGACGTTAATCATAGAATTGCATCTCCTTACCATCCTCAGTCTAGTGGTCAAGTAGAATTAAGCAATAGGGAAATCAAGTTGATCTTGCAAAAGATTGTTAATAGATCTGGAAAGAATTGGTCTAAGAAACTTGATGATGCATTATGGGCTTATAGAACTACTTACAAGAACCCTATGGGTATGTCTCCGTACAAAATGTTTTATGGTAAAGCATGTCACTTACCTATAGAACTAGGACATAGAGCTTATTGGGTAATCAAAGATCTCAACTATGATTTCAAACTTGCTGGTGAGAAGAGGTAATTTGACATTAGCTCACTTGATGAATGGAGAACCCAGGCCTATGAGAATGCCAAGTTGTTTAAAGAAAAGGTTAAGAGATGGCATGATAAAAGGATACAGGAGCATGAATTCAATGTAGGTGACCATGTCTTGCTATAAAATTCCCCTTTAAGATTTTTTGCAGGAAAACTTCTCTCTAAATGGGAAGGGGCCTACATTGTCGAGGAAGTATATCGCTCCGGTGCCATCAAGATCAACAACGCTGAAGGCAAAAATCTGAAGGTGGTAAACGGGCAAAGAATCAAACATTATATCTCAGGTACTCCCATAAATGTTGAAACCAATATTATCAATACCATAACTCTAGAGGAGTATATTAGGGAGACCTACCGGAACGTTTCAAATTCCGAAAATGAATAGGTATGTGGTACAGTAAGCAAACCGACTCCAAAACTTTTCCAATGGCAATGTTTCACCGCTTTGGAATATTTAATAAATTAGGAAAATTAAAAGTAGTACGAAACATGCTCGAGGAGGTGACAAGCCTGCCAGGCGCGGCCATCCCCTGGACGCGCCTAGGTGGCTTGTCACCACCCCGTGTGCCCTCCGGACTCCTTTTTCTTGTGGTACACTCCTTCGGGTCGGTAAAAATTCATTATATAATCTCCCGAAGGTTTGGACTTCCGAATCACGACAATACCTCATGTTTTCATTTTGACCTGTTTCTGTTACATATTTAGATCGTCATGGCATCCCCAAGTGCCCCGAAGGACAAGTTCTTTGAGAAGGTCATCAACCCCTATCTTGTGGAGGTGCTGCGACACCCTCAAACCATTGAGATGCGTGAGGGGGTGCTGCACATCCGTGACGTTGAGGGGCCAAAGAAGACCGGAAGTGTGGAAACAAGGCTAGAAGCTATGGAGCAGCAAGTCTTCAAGTGCCAAGGGATGGTGGAACGTGGACTCAGTGCCAACCATATGATGATCTCGGAGTTTACCCATAATCACAAGATGGACACCAAGGACATCGGGGAGCTCATCTTCAAGCTTTACGAGAAAATCGAGCATCTCCAAGCCCAGAGTTATGATCTGCAAAACCAAAACTGTGAGTATGAATACATATTTAAGAGAATGAGTTTGGCTGCAGATTTGAGGATTCTGGAGACTCGTTCAACTTTTTTTGATGGTGAGCCTATGCCTTGGAAGATGGAGGACAAGCCTCCAACCTCATCAACAATCCCATCACCCTCACCTCCAAAGAAGGACATCTAAACACATGGGTATGGGCACTCCCCTTGGCTTGTGCCTGTTAGTGCATCTAGCGCCCCTTAGTGATTTTGGGGCATTGAAGACTTATAGGTTAAGGTACTAATGTGTTTGTGAGTGTACACAGGCTCTATAAGTCTATGAGGAGTTTGATATATTCGGAGATTATCGACCCCTAAAAATGTATGTTTTCAAGTGAAGACTTTGCTGAAGACTTTGTGAAGACTTTGGTGAAGACTTTGTGAAGACTTTGAAAATGAAGAAGTTGGTGTGACCTTGAAGATATGAACGAGGAACATGAAGCGTGAAGACTTTTGTTTTCGTAGTTTCATTTCCTTTTCTTTGAGTCATAGGAAACATCATTCTGTTAAAGGGGGTCGAGGTAATACTAAGGAAAATTTCCAACTGATGCTCAACTCCGAAATCCTCAACCTATACAATCCTTCGAGTGAAGCCTTCGGAAATCTCTTATGGCTCAGACAAGTTCTTTAGTGACAGAGATGAAGTTCTTCTGGTCTCTAAGGAAATTGATCTGACTGAGGAGTTAGGATTTCGCCAGTGCGAATTGCCTACAAGTGAGGAACATGATAAGCTGAGGACTTTCATAGTTCAAAATTCCGACTGTTGCTGTGCTTAGCGCCAACTATCCCCAATCATTCTTATCCACATAACGGTCATATCATTGGGGGCATTCATGTCTTATCATGTCAGGTTGCACCCTGGCTATAAATAGCCACCCCCCACAACCACTAGTTGGTTGGCTGCTCCGAGAGAGAACTGACACTTGTCATTTGAGAGCAACCCATCTTCCGAGGACTTTGAGAGAAAATCATCAGTGAGGAAAAACCCACAACCAAACCACCAAACCCAAAGTGATTGAGCATCACTGAAGAAATTCCTGTGTGGAACCGACGCTTGTTACCTTTGAGGACTGGGCATCCTCCAGACGGTTAGGCGTCATGGTCTAGTGCTCCTGCAGTCAATTGGGGATCACGAACTGACCTTGGTCTAGAGCATCCAGCAGTAAATTGTGGATCGCCGGGTGACCAGTTTGTGAGGGTTTTGGAAGTCTACCCCTGAAGACTTACCACGAGTGTTGGGCGAGGACTGTGTGACCTTAGCTCAAGGAGATTACGGTAAGGACTGTGTGTCCTGGGACTATGTGTTCGCTGGTTTAAATACCAGGCCGCTCCAAACTAGACGTATGACTGTCACAGCAGTTGGAACTGGGTCATCAAATCATTGTCTTCATCAAGCTACCTGGTTCTATTTCCTCAACCCTCTCATTTCCTCATATAACTGTTGATGAAATTGAACTTTACTGTTTGAAGAATTTGATTGAATACTTCCACAAATTCCTCACCTCAAATTCTTCAAGTTACCTTGTTCATCACTGCTTATCCTGTATCATGCTACTTTAATCTGTGCATGTTTCATTTCATCATGATGACTATGTTGTCGCTATGTTCCTCATGCACTTGAGTACTTATTCCGCTGCGAGTTATTCATCACATTTCAAATTTTCCTCAAAGTTGAAATTCCTCAAGTGATGAATTTGTAAAAATCTCCTATTCACCCCCCCTCTAGTTGATATAATGCACTTTCAATTGGTATCAGAGCAGGTACTCCCTCGCTCTGTGTGATTTTGGTTTAACCACCTGGAGTTCTAGTTATGTCGACTACAGGTATGATCAAGGTTTCCGCGGGGTGTCCTACCTTCGATGGGACAGACTACCCCTACTGGAAGAACAAGATGCGTATGCACCTTGAAGCTATTGACAACGATCTCTAGTATGTTGTGGAAAATGGTGTGCCCTCCGTCACTCCCACTATTACTACTACTGATGTGAAGAGATTCAAGCAACTCGATTCTCAAGTGAAGAATATCATCTATGGCCATCTGAGCAAAGGTCAGTATGGCAGAGTGAGTGCTTTGGAGTCTGCTAAGCTTATCTGGGATAGGCTGTCCAAAGTCAACGAAGGTGTTTCCACTCAACGTGACTCTCGTGTTGATGTTCTTCGCAATCTCTTCAGCCGCTTCAAGAGCCTTGACAATGAAAATGTTCAACAAACTTTTGATCGTCTCACTGATATCTCCAATGAGCTTCAAGCACTGGGTGCCACCGATATCACTGACCATGAAGTGGTGAAGAAACTGCTAAAATCTCTTGACTCCGCATTCGATACTCTGGCTTTGATGATTCAAGAACGTGGTGACTACAAGTCACTAGATCCTGCTGATATTCTTGAGAGACTCAATACTCATGAATTCCAACAAGCTGACAAGAGAGACCTCTACGAGCCAAGCTATGGAAGATCTCATGCTCTGAAGGCAAAAGCAATTCCCTCATCTGAAGAAGAAGATTCTGACAGCAGCCTTGGTGATCCTGAAGAACTAAGTCAGGAACTAGCAATGCTTGTGAGGAAATTCTAGAAGTTCTCAAGGAGAGGTAGATTTGGAAAGTCATCAAAAAGTGGCTTGAGGAAATCAAATTCCTCAGAAGACTACAAGAAAAGAACTTGTCATCGTTGCAAGAAGCCTGGTCACTTTATCTCTGACTGTCCTCTCTGGGAAAAATATTCAAAGAAGAAGAATAAATATAAGGATGATAGTTCTGATGACTTGAAGAAAAAGAAGAAATCTTCAAAGTCCTCATCTACAAAGTCCTCATCTTCAAAGTCCTCAAATGCACAAGAAGAATGGTTCCAGAAAGGCACGAGCATTCATCCACAAGGAAATGGATTCTCAGGAAGAATCTGAAGAATCTAAAGAAGAGGAAGAATCTGAGGACGAATCAGAATCTGGTGTCGCTAGCCTTGCTCTCGCTACTGCTTTCGTCAGCAAGTCCATCCTCAACGATGAGGAAGATGACTACTCCAACGACTCTGACGTCAGCAATGATGATTATGCTCCCACCTATTGCTTCATGGCAAAAGGCTCAAAGGTACACAAACACCATTCCTCATCTGAATCAAGTGAAGGTGAATCTGATGAATATGTGAAACCTAGCTATGCTAAACTTGTTAAAATTGTCACTAAGCAACAAAGTGCACTTGAAAAGCTTTAGAAAATGCTAGACAAAAGCGATGATCTATTGAACCATGAAGTGGATCGGACTCAAACTCTGTCTGTCGATCTCAGAAGTCTTTAGACGAAGTATGATAACCTACAGAGTCATCATAACAACCTCTTAGCTGATCATGAGAAGCTTTCTTATGAATTTCTTCAAAGAAAGCAAGATCTTGAGAAACTGAGGGTGTCACATGAGGATCTCCAAAGGGAAATGATTCCTTACTAGGTCAACAGATCAGTACCGCTCAGGAAGAATTTGTTCCACCTTGTTTGAAATGCATCGAATGTGAAACTGCTAATTCTTCACCTGAATGTTCAAATGCTTCTATTGTTGCAAATTCTTCAACTATTCCCGTGGTCTTAAATTCCTCATCTGAGGATACCACAAGTATCACTGATGACAATGCAGGGTTGAAAGAATTGTATGTGACAGGCATGTACAAAAGTCTCAAAGGGCATCAAACCCTTTGTGATGTCCTCAAAAAGAAGATTCTGAACAGGAACCCTAGGAAAGAGGGTATAGCCTTTGTGAGGAAACTCAACGCTAATGGATCCTACTAGACACCTGAGCAGTACCCCAAAACCTCATGGGTTGCTGCGAAAGGACCTCTTGTAGAGCCATCCACTTTATATGGCTTTAAATGTGAAACTTAATATTTCTCTGATGAGTCACTTGATTCGAACTACAAATTCTTCAAAAATCAGAAAGGTGAAGTATTTGCTAGATTTGTTGGAACTAACTGCAGGAACGGTTCTCCTATGAAGAAAATCTGGGTTCCCAAGAGCTACCTACAAAATCTTCAAGTGAATGTCCTCACGACATTACTCATGAAGAATAGGAACCCCAAATCAAATTCTTCATATGAACCAAAGTCCTCACCTGGACCAAATTCCTCAAATGGTCAAAATTATCATTCTCGTACTAATGCCTCTGTTTCGCAGGGAAAACCTAAGAGTTATGAATATGTGCATTATTCATCAAACCATTATGTTCATAAGTCCTCGAAGAATTCTCTGCTTATTCATTTGAGTACTCTAATCATCACCCTATGAAACGAAGCACACTTGCTTCAATGCCTCCTTTTTCACATGGTGCACGCAAAATGATGAACTCTTTGCCACCCCTCTAGATGTGGGTGGTGAAGAAATTGAACTAATTTCTTATGCAGGGTCAGGTCTCCAAATGAAACCGAACATCTGATGAACATGCTAGAGACCCGAGGAATTTCTTGAAAGGATGCAAGCTAAACATGATGAAATGAATTCCTCATTTCTCACGTCCTCACACTACTTGTTTACTATCTTTTGTGATGAAATCCTATCTCATGAAATTGATGTCATATTCTTCACTCTGAAGCATATGAGTTCGTAAGTAGTACTAATTTATCTACAGGATGATACTCCAAAAGCTATTGAGTGGGTCCTCGATAGTGGATGCACAAACCACATGATGGGTGACAAGAATCTACTGATGAATTTGCCACTCACTCCATCTCCTTTGAAGCATATCACCTACGCAGACAAAGGAAAAAAGCAAGGTATTGGGACTTGGTAAGGTTGCTATTTCAAAGGACCGAACCATGGATAAGGTGATGCTTGTTGAATCCCTTGGGTTCAACCTTATGTTTGTCTCAATGCTTTGTGATCTTGATATGATTGTCGTGTTTGGAAAATTTTGAAGGCTGGCTGTGGCATCGGCGACTTGTACATGCGGGTATGAGGAACTTGCACATGCTCGTGAAGAAAACGCACGTCATTGGCATCGAGGGTGTCAAATTCCTCAAGGACCACCTCTGCGGTGTATGTGAATCTGGGAAGATGACCAAATCCAAGCATCCCTTGAAGACAATCATGACCACGACTCGACCCTTTGAATTGCTTCACATGGATCTCTTTGGCCCCACTCATTACTCCGTACTAACAAATGCATCAAGTTTGTATGGCTTTGTCATTGTTGATGATTACTCTCGTTATACTTGGGTGCATATTATTCTGTACAAAAATGAAGTGCAGGATGTCTAAAGACGATTTGCTTCAAGGGCCTCCACCAACTTCGGCGTCAAGATCAAGCATATTAGGAGTGATAATGGGACTGAATTCAAGAACACTAATCTTGATGAACTTGGTATTACTCATGAGTTATTTGCCCCGTATACTCCTCAACAGAATGGCATCGTGGAGCACAAGAACAGGACTCTAGTTGAGATGGCTCGCACCATGCTTGATGAATACAAGACTCCTCATCGCTTCTGGCCTGAGGCAATTGATGTTGCATGCCACATCATCAACAGGGTATATCTTCACAAATTCTTCAAGAAGACTTCATATGAACTTATGACTGGCAAGAAACCCAATGTAAGTTATCTCTAAGTTTGCACAGAATGGCATCATACCCACTGAGGAAGTCATTCCAACGAATGAAGATATTCATGCCAATTCACCTGAAGAAAATGGTGCTGATGAAAATCCTCAGCCGCGTCAACCTGCTCATCCTAGAGTTGCAAATGAAGTACAGATTGACAAAATCATCAATGACATCAATGCACCAGGTCCCCTCACTCGCTCAAAAGCTTCACATTTAACTAACTTTTGTGGGCACTTTGCCTTTGTCTCTATCATAGAGCCCACCAAAGTTGATGAAGCATTCAAGGAGCCCGAGTGGATTCAAGCTATGCAAGAGGAATTGCATCAGTTCAAGCTCAACAACGTGTGGGAACTTGTCAAGCGACCAGATCCTTGCAAACATAACATCATAGGTACCAAGTGGATCTATCGCAACAAGCAAGATGAAAATGGCCTCGTGGTGAGGAATAAGGCTCGTCTTGTAGATCAAGGCTACACATAGGTCGAAGGAATTGACTTTGACGAAACGTTTGCACCCATTGCTAGACTTGAAGCTATTCGCATATTACTTGCTTACTCTAACCATCATAATATCTTCTTATATCAAATGGATGTGAACAGTGCATTCCTCAATGGTAAGCTTGAGGAAGAATTATATGTTGCTCAACCCCCAGGTTTTGAAGACCCTAAGCATCCTGACAAAGTCTTCAGACTAAACAAGGCCCTCTATGGCCTCAAGGAGGCCCCTCGGGCGTGGTACGACACTCTGAAGGAATTCCTCATGAAGAAAGGCTTCAAACCTGGTTCACTCGACCCAACTCTTTTCACAAAATCCTATGACAATGAACTGTTCATATGCCAGATATATGTAGACGATATTATCTTTGGCTGTACTGACAAATGTTACAGTGATGAATTTGCCTATATGATGAGTGAAGAATATCAAATTTCTATGATGGGAGAGTTAAAATTCTTCCTAGGTCTTCAAATTCGTCAGCAAGACAATGGCATCTTCATCTCACAAGAGAAATACCTCAAAGATGTTCTGAGGAAATTCGACATGCAAGATTGCAAAGGCGTCAAAACTCCAATGCCTTCAAAAGGCCACCTCTGCACTAATGAAAATGGTAAAGATTGCGTTCAGAAGGTATACCGCTCCATGATTGGTTCATTATTGTATCTATGTGCATCTATGCCTGATATTATGCTAAGTGTTTGCATGTGTGCCCGATTCCAAGCAACACGGAGGGAATCACACCATAAGGTTGTGAAACACATTCTTCGATACTTAGCTCACACACCAACACTTGGATTGTGGTATCCCAAGGGCTCAAATCGTCACCTTGTCAGATACTCTGATGCTGACTATGCTAGAGATCGTGTGGATCGCAAGTCAACCTCAGGCACATGTCATTTCCTCGGATGATCCTTAGTCTGTTGGTCCTCGAAGAAGCAGAACTGTGTTTCACTCTCTACTGCTGAAGCTGAGTACATTGCTGCCAGTTCATGTTGCGCTTAGCTACTATGGATGAAGCAAACCCTCAAGGACTACGACATTAAGCTGAAGAATGTGCCTCTTTACTGCGACAACGAGAGTGCCATCAAGATTGCTTACAACCCAGTACAACATTCTAAGACCAAGCACATCCAGATTCGTCATCACTTTCTTCGAGATCATGTACTCAAGGGTGACATCTCCATCGACCACATCCCCACTGAAGAACAACTGGACGATATCTTCACAAAGCCCTTGGATGAAAAGATATTTTGCAAGTTGCGATGTGAGCTAAATATCTTAGAATCATCGAATGTTCTTTGAAGAAGGACACACATCCTAACACTTATGCAAAATTGATGACCTTGATGTGCAACACATGAAGTAACGTTTTTCTTCAATCAATGAAGAATAACCCTCTAAGTGTGATGAAATTAATGAAGAATTTGATACTCAAACCCTACGACAATTGTACGCGGTGTCTGAAATCATCATTCTCATACGGTGGGTCATGCCACCAACCAAAGTTGAAAATCTTCAAAATTGAATTTTTCGTCATTTTTGCAAATTCTTCAAATCATCAGATTCCTCAAATTTGCAAATTCCTCAACTTTTCAAATTCCTCAACTTTTCAAATTCTTCAAACTTTGAAACTCATGTTCTTCATTGGCTATATATATATTTGAGTTTTCAATGTCCTCAACAACATTCACTTATTGCTAATTCTTCAATTTGATTTTCATCTAAGTGAATGTGATCGGACCCTTTACCCCTCTATGCTAAACTCAACCCAGTCTGTTCACAAATTCTTCATATGCGTTCTACTTTGAAACTCGTTCAAAGTCTTCACTGTGTCCTTGACAGCTGAAGAATTTGCAAACGGAAGATTTGAAATTTTCACTATCAAAATATTCAGCGGTTCTCGCTCAAACGGTTCCGATTCCCGCGCCTGGATAACCCACGATCCCCCACTATCGCCACCTCTAAGTACGTGGGTGACACCTATCGAGTGGAGAGCAAGGGTCAGGGGCAATCCTGTCCAAAATCTTCGGGCGGATTGGTTTTCACTTCCTCTATAAATACCCCCTTCCCTTCAACTGTGGTCGGTTACTCCTCATCTCATCCCTCTCCTGAGCTCCAACCTAGCGATGCCACTAAAGTCATCGTCGCCGGTGAGGAAGAGGTTCACTCAACCTCGTCGTCGTCGTACTCGCATCGGCCGCGGAAGTCCTCATCCCGCCGCCGTTGTAGCAGTCTCCCTCTGCCAAGCTAGGGCGTGTGAGATCTAAACGGACGAACCTCCCAATCTCATCTCTTGTTCGTCGTGTTCTTCACCAGGGTAAATAAAATTTATTTTTACTACCCCTGTTTGATCCTCAAATGCTCTACATATTCCTCAAAAGGTGTTTATTCTTCATGAACCTTATTCTAAAAGCACCTTACATATTCACATTCTTGATGTTTTTCCCTAAGTAGTAATTTTCTTCATGATTCCTCAATTGTGTGAATCCTCAAAATTTGCACAACTCTGGAACCTGAGACAAAAGAACACTTAGTGAAATTCCTCAAGACACTCACGTTCAATTTCCTCGCACCTATTTTGTTCAAAAATTTTGAGAACGCATATGACCTCTTCAAATTCCTCGCACCTATACTCTGTTCACAGGTACAACATGTCCGCTGATGAATCACTAGGTTCTCATCAACTTAACTCATTTGCAGCGCTTCTTGAAGAAAAACTGTGTACCTCTTTAGAGTCCTCAAGAGTTCATATTCCTCAAGTAAAGAAAATGGCTGACGGAAAGAAACCTCAGAAAGATGGAAAGAAGCCAGACGTGCACACTGCCTTTGAGATTCCATATGATGTGTATGAGGAATACTGCACCCTCTATGAAGAAACTCATGGCAAAGAGACGACCAAGCAGAGAAAGATTCATCTGCAAAAGATTGAGAGGAGATGGGCAAGGGAATGGAAGCAATATCGTTATGTAACCCCAAAATACATGATGAAATTCGTAGTAAAACCTCCTTGCAGCAGGCCTCCCCTTGCACCAAATCAAATTGCTGATCCCACTAGCCTCAAGACTGGTGAGGACTTTCCTCTCAAATGGGAGAAGCAGCAAGGAAAGCTGGCGAAGAAAGCCAAAGATGTAGTGATGAAATTCAATGAAGATTCTGCTGCTGCTGCTGCTGCCTCTGCGGGAGCCTCTACAAGTGCTCCGAAGAAAATCAAGATGAAGAAATCTGCAGTAAAGACAAGTTCTTCAACCTCAAAACCTTCACTACAGATTCCTCAAGGTCAAAGGCCTCTGCCTACAAAGTCTTCAGCTGCTGGAACAGTTGGTGCTCAGTCTTCTGCAGCAGCTGCAAAGTCCTCAACCCCAGTGCATCTGGCAACATGTAAGAGGACTGAGGGTTTCTCCAGAGTTCCAAAGATCACAGCAAGCCCCTCCAACACTTCAAAGTCTTCAACCAGCCCTTCTGCGTTGAAACTGAAGAAAACTTTCGGACGAGGTCAAGGACCAAGTCCCCACTCAAGCAAGGCTATGGTGACCATACCCTCATGTTCCGAGGATAATGATGATGAAGCTGATGATGAGGAATTAGAAGAAATCATCAGGCAAAGTCAGCAAAGGGCTGCTACAGCAAAGGGCAGCTCTGTTCCTCTCATGCTGGATCCCAAGATGATCCTCAACTTCATCGATATATGGCATGAAGACCCGAGCACCCCACTTTCTTCACTCAATCTGCCTTTTGGAGTGGATCATGTCCTCACCCACTTCATCTCTGAAGAAAAATGGAAGAGAGAGCAAGCTCTGAGAGCTAAGAGGAAGAAGGTTCGGAAAGAAAAGTTCCTAAGAGACAATGTGATGAATTTGACCCCAAATCAACTCGTCACTGTTCAGTCCGAAATTTGCACACTCTCTGAGGATCAATAGAGATATGATGCTGAATGGAAGGGCACCAAGGTCAGATTCGTCAGGGCTGCTCAAGCAGCAGTAAAGGATCACAGCACCAGTGTTGTAGCCCGATCGCAACCAGAACATCATTAGTCTGATGAAATTCCTCAAGCTGCTGATGAAATAGCTCAGCCTGATGAAACTGCTGATGAAAATGCTTCTGCACCAGAAGCAACTGCTAGTGCTCCTGAGGAAACTCAGACCACTGATGATCATGCCATGACAACCTCCATTGTTGTGCCTGAAGTAACTGAAAGGCCAGCCGATATTCCTGTTGCGCCTGAAGAAGCTGATAGGCCAGCTGAAGATTCTGCTGCGCCTGAAGAAACTGAACCCACCAGGGCGGCTGCAACAGTCGTTCCTGAAGAAACTGCCACTGCTGAGGAAAACACTCTCAAGAGAAAGGCATCAGCTTTAGAAACCCCAACTTCGAAGAAGTTGAAGACTATGCCAAGTTCTTCAACTGGACCAATTGATGCAACCCCAATTTCCTTAGCACCTGCCTACGAGATTGTGCCATTTGGGGTGAAATATGTCATCCCAAATGAAGACGAAAATCATTCTACTGCTTCAACAGAGCAGATTGATGAAGAGATAGTTGTTGAAGACACTGCTTCAACCCCAAAGGTATCAACGCCCCAGCTTCACTTCATAGCTAAGGAAGCTGGAGTTGTAGAAATTGATGAGGAAGTTGACATTGGTGATACTACTCCGGTCATCAATGATGAATATTGGGAATCTGCACACCCAAATTCACCAATGACTACTCCTTTGCTATAGATTCCTCAGTCGCCTGCTCCGACTGAAGAAATACCTAAAGAATCTGCAAATCTGAATATTCATGTCAGTGAAGAAATTCCAGCTGCAACAGCTGATATTCTTGATGCTCCCACCACAGCTGAGGAACTTGTCCTTCAAATTACTCAGTCTGAAGTTCCTCCCATGCCAAAGGAGATCAAGGGCCGCTTCAAGCCAAATCTTCAACCGAAGCCATGGATGCCATTAGAAGGCTCAGCGCGCCCCTAATTCCTCAAAAGCAAATTCTTTAGTGAGCGCATGTTCTTCATAGGTCCAAATCCCTATGACTCTGCAAGGGCAGGCCGCAATAGATTCTGGATAGCAACGCAACTCAACTACTATGCATCAGTTCTTTTTTAGAAGAAGAAAGTCTTCGAGCACCACCAAATTCCTCATGCTGACATGGAAACCCTTCCATCATTCACACCGGTGCTCCAAGTTCTTCATAATGTAGGCATTCTTCCATTCTGTGTCGACATCTGCGACTGGAATGAAGAACTTATTCTTCAGTTCTATGCCACATTGCATATCAGCGGAAATGTTTCAGACGTCAACTCCTGGATATTGGACTGGATGACAGGATCAACACACTTCACTGCTCAAGCTTCTGAATTGCTTTAGTGTGCACCAGTTCCAATTCCCTCAGATGAAGCCCGCAAACTGTTTGATGAGCCTCCACTTCCAAATCAGCTGATGCAAGTGTTAATGAAGCCATTATCTCCTGGAAAGCCTCAACAAAACACCTTCCTTGTGAAGGATCTGCTATATGTGCCCAGGACTGTCTACCGTATCCTCACAAATACACTCTGTCCTCAGAAAGGCCACGATTTTGAAGAAGAAGAAGTGGAAAGAGTCATGAAGAATATGCTCTTCAACATCATTCATGGGATTCCCATCGACTTGCATGACTTCTTCATGAGGACATTGGCCAGTCCTCATAAAATTAGCTCCATTTGATGAAGAATTAGCTCCATTTGAACATAAGCCCTATGCGCCATGGATCATGAAATTCATCAGGGCAAAGTCCTCAGTTCCCTTCAAGGCTGATTTTCAGAATCTCTTTGGCTTTCTGCCTCCAATAGAAGTCATCAAGAGCTCAATTGCCTCAGTTGAAGGAAAAGGCAAATCTATCATTGATGAAGGCACTCGTCCGTTGGATGGACAGTTTCGCAAAGCCGTTTCCTTCTCCACCAATGATGACACTGCCACTCAAGACTCTGATGCAAAGGCCTCAGCTCAAAAACCTCAAGAGTCTGCCCCTTGTGTGATGACTGATCGTGAGCTTCTAATAAGTCTTCATCAGAAGGTCGATCACAATCACAAGTGGGTGAAGCGTCAACTTGGTTACATTGTGCAGAACATGACTATGACGCAGAACACAATGAAGAGGAATCACTACTATGCGCGTGAAAACCTCAACCGCACTTGGGCCGTACTGTCTCACATCATGTCTTCTGAAGAACTGAATGAGCTGGATCTTGAGGAACATCCCGACTGGGCTCGGCGACCTCAGAAGAAATTCAAGAAAGTTCAAGTTCCTCTGATGGTCGCAAGTTCATATTCTTCATCTTGCGAGCGCGATGACGATGAAGACATTGATGACACTACTATAGGCCTTGCATCGACAAACGACCCCGACAACGCCGGCGCTCCTTCCTCACCAACACGATGAAATTCTTCAAAGGGGCATTAATCCTCACTTTTTCGTCCCTTTTGGTCTTCGATGACAAAGGGGGAGAAAATTTGAGTTAGTCTTCAAGCGGGTCTCTCTATATGGGCTATACTTTGTTTAAGTTACAACTCTTGCTCTTTTTAAACTTTTGTTGGTTGAGTTGTAAACTTAAGTCCGATGGTGGTCTGACACTTTTGAACTATTTCCTCGCATGTTTATTTCCACAAGTATCTTAATGCATCCATGCTGAATTTCGTCACACACCATTTTTCTCACGCATTTCAAATTCTTCATATCATATGTTCAAATGCGTGTATGAATTACAAGATATAGGGGGAGTAATCCATGTTTTAACCTGCCATGTGCATTTGCAGTCCAAAGCAAATTCCTCAAATATGCACATCTTCAGGGGGAGTTCTTCTATATCCGGCTATCAAATTCCACAAAATCTGTATTTTCACTTCATATGTTTATCCCCGTTGAAAACTTAACCTATTTGTCATCAATCACCAAAAAGGGGGAGATTGTTAGTGCATCGAGTGCCCCTTAGTGATTTTGGTGTATTGAAGACTTATAGATTAAGGTACTAATGTGTTTGTGAGTGTACACAGGCTCTATAAGTCTATGAGGACTTTGATATATCCGGAGATTATCGACCCCTAAAAATGTATGTCTTCAAGTGAAGACTTTGCTGACGACTTTCTGAAGACTTTGGTGAAGACTTTGTGAAGAGTTTGAAAATGAAGAAGTTGGTGTGACCTTGAAGATATGAACGAGGAACATGAAGCGTGAAGACTTTTGTTTTCGTAGTTTCATTTCCTTTTCTTTGAGTCATAGGAAACACCATTCTGTTAAAGGGGGTCGAGGTAATACTAAGGAAAATTTCCAACTGATGCTCAAGTCCAAAATCCTCAACCTATACAATCCTTCGAGTGAAGCCTTTGGAAATCCTTATGGCTCAGACAAGTTCTTTAGTGAAGGAGACAAAGTTATTCTGGTCTGTGAGGAAATTGATCTGACTGAGGAGTTAGGATTTCGCCAGTGCGAATTGCCTACAAGTGAGGAACATGATAAGCTGAGGACTTTCATAGTTCGAAATTCCGACCGTTGTTGTGCTTAGCGCCAGCTGTCCCCAATCATTCTTATCCACATAACGATCATGTCATTGGGGGCATTCATGTCTTATCATGTCAGGTTGCACCCTGGCTATAAATAGCCACCCCCCACAACCACTAGTTGGTTGGCTTCTCCGAGAGAGAACTGACACTTGTCATTTGAGAGCAACTCATCCTCCAAGGACTTTGAGAGAAAATCATCAGTGAGGAAAAACCCACAACCAAACCTCCAAACCCAAAGTGATTGAGCATCACTAAAGAAATTCCTGTGTGGAACCGATGCTTGTTACCTTTGAGGACTGTGCATCCTCCAGACGGTTAGGCGTCATGGTCTAGTGCTCCTGCAGTCAATTGGGGATCACGAAGTGACCTTGGTCTAGAGCATCCAGCAGTAAATTGTGGATCGCCGGGTGACCAGTTTGTGAGGGGTTTGGAAGTCTACCCTGAAGACTTACCACGAGTGTTGGGCGAGGACTGTGTGACCTTAGCTCAGGGAGAGTACGGTAAGGACCGTGTATCCTCTGGTTTAAATACCAGGCCGCTCCAAACCAGACGTACGACTGTCACAACAGTTGGAACTGGGTCATCAAATCATTGTCTTCATCAAGCTACCTGGTTCTATTTCCTCAACCCTTTTATTTCCTCATATAAATGTTGATGATATTGAACTTTAATGTTTGAAGAATTTGATTGAAGACTTTCACAAATTCCTCACCTCAAATTCTTCAAGTTACCTTGTTCATCACTGCTTATCCTGTATCATGCTACTTGTAATCTGTGCATGTTTCATTTTATCATGATGACTATGCTGTCGCTATGTTCCTCATGCAATTGAGTACTTATTCTGCTTCGAGTTATTCATCACATTTCAAATTCCTCAAAGTTGAAATTCCTCAAGTGATGAATTTGTAAAAATCGCCTATTCACCCCCTCTAGTCGATATAACGCACTTTCAGTGCCAAGCTTGGGGGAGATGCCCCGGTATCATATCACCATCACACCTTTTTCTTTCTCTTGTTTTTCTTAGTTCGATCCTTTTGGTTTTAGTTTGACTAGTGGAATAAAAATTTTGTATGATCTAGCTTTCAGTTTTGCTTTTTGTTCCCCTTATGTAAGCAAGTCCGAGAGTTACATAATGAAAAGTAGTTTTGACGCAAGGGCTTTGCTTGCTTGCTATGATCTTGAGAAAAAAAGAATAAGAAACAAAAGAAGAATAGAATAAAAGCAGAGAGTATATATAATTATCTTATGGGGAGTGATGACTTTGCATATAAGAAGTATGTCGATTGAAATTTGTTGGGAGTTGACAAACATAGCAATTGATCATTGGTGTAATTAAAAAGGAAGTGATAAATAAAGAGAGATTCACATATAAATATATTATCTTTGACATCTTTTATGATTGTGAGCACTCATTAAAATATTATATGCTAAGAAGTTAATGTTGGACAAGGAAGACGACATAATGGGTTATGTCTGCTTACTTCCGAATAGAAGTTATATGGTTATAGATCCTTCAACATGTAGTGCTTTCTTCCACCTAATACTAGCTGAAACATCCGCACCAAGTAGAGATACTACTTGTGCATCCAAACACCCTCAACCCAGTTTTTCCATGAGAGTTCACCATACCTACCTATGGATTGAATAAGATCCTTCAAGTAAGTTGTCATCGGTGCATAAAGCAATAAGAATTGCTCCTAAATATGTTTGATCTTTATTGTAAGGGAAATAAGCGATGCACGAACTTATGATGGCAAAGAAATAAAAGCAACGGACTTCATAATAAAGGTTGCTATCACAAAGGGCAATACCACGTTGCGTTCCTTTGCATTAAAGGTTTGCGCACCCAATACAAAAAGCGCATGATAACCTCTGCTTCCCTCTGCGAAGGGCCTATCTATTACTTTTACCTTTTTAGTACTTACCTTTTTGCATGCGTCATGGTGGTCTTCACCATTTCCTATATTTCGCATTTCTCTTTTGGCAAGCATTATGTGTTGGAGAATGATCTAGACGCATATATCCACTCGAATGTGGGTGATCATGAGTTGTTATTGTTGACATCACCCTTGAGGTGAATAGTTGGGAGGCAAAACTATAAGCCCCTATCTTTCTCAGTGTCCGATTAAATATTTGATCTCATGAGTACCGTGTGAGTGTTAGCAATTATGAAAGACTAAATGATAATTGAGTATGTGGATTTTCTTTACAAGCTCTTATATTGACTCTTTCCGATGTTATGATAAATTGCTAATTGCCTCAATGACTGAGAGCATAGTTTGTTGGTTGTTAATAGAGTTCTTGGTTCATAGTTTATCTTGTGAATGAATTGTTACTCTAGCATAAGAAATCATACACCAATAAGTATTTCTGTCCTAAAGATGACCATGATGCCCTCATGTCCGTATTTTATTTTATCGACACCTCTCTCTCTAAACTTGTGGACATATTTATCGATCTCGGCTTTCGCTTGAGGACAAGCAGGTCTAAGCTTGGAGGAGTTGATACATCCATTTTGGATTGGATCATGCTTTTATATTGGTATTTATTGCATTATGGGCTTTCATTACATGTTATGGTACAATACTTATGCCTTTTGTCTCCTATTTTACAAGGTTTACATGAAGAGGGAGAACGCCGACAGCTAGAATTCTGGACTGGAAAAGGAGCAAATCTGAGAGACCTATTCTACATAACTCCAAAAGTCCTGAAAATTTACAAAGATTTGTTTTGGAATATATAAAAAATATTGGGCAAAACAATTACTAGAGGGGGCACACCAGGAGGTCACAAGCCTGCCAGGCGCGGCCACCCCCTGGCGGCGCCTAGGTGGCTTATGACCCACCTGGCAGGTCTCGGACGCCCATGTTCTGCTATATGAAGTGTTTTGAGATGGAAAAATCATAAGGAAGCTTTTGGGATGAAGCGCTGCCGTCTCGAGGAGAAACTTGGACAGAACCAATCTAGAGCTCCGATAGAGCCGTTCTGTCGGGGAAACTTCCCTGCCGGAGGGGGAAATCGAAGCCATCGTCATCACCAATGATTCTCTCATCGAGAGGGGGTCAATCTCCATCAACATCATCACTACCACAATCTCCTCTCCAAACCCTAGTTCATCTCTTGTATCCAATCTTTGTCCCAAACCTCAGATTGGTACCTGTGGGTTGCGAGTAGTGTTGATTATTCCTTGTAGTTGATGCTAGTTAGTTTACTTGGTGGAATATCATATGTTTAGATCTTTTATGATAATTAATACTCCTATGATTATGAACATGAGCATGCTTTGTGAGTAGTTACGTTTGTTCCTAAGTACATGTGATAAGTCTTGTTATAAGTAATCAAGTGAATTTGGTATTCGTTTGATATTATGATGAGATGTATGTTATCTCTACTCTAGTGGTGTTATGTGAACGTCGACTATATAACACTTAACCATTATTTGGGCCTAGGGGAAGGCATTGGGAAGTAATAAGTAGATGATGGGTTGCTAGAGTGACAGAAGCTTAAACCCTAGTTTATGCGTTGCTTCGTAAGGGGCTGATTTGAATCCATATGTTTCATGCTATGGTTAGATTTATCTTAATTCTTCTTTCATAGTTGCGGATGCTTGCGAGAGAGGTTAATCATAAGTGGGAGGTTTGTCCAAGTAAGGGCAGCACCCAAGCACTGGTCCACCCACATATCAAATTATCAAAGTAACGAACGTGAATCAAATGAGCATGATGAAAACTAGCTTGACAAAAATTCTCATGTGTCCTCGGGAGCGCTTTGCTTCATATAAGAGTTTGTCCAGGCCTGTCCTTTGCTACAAAAAGGATTGGGCTACCTTGTTGCACCTTTTCTACACTTGTTAGTTGTTACTCATTACAAATTATCTTATCACAAAACTATCTATTACCGATAATTTCAATGCTTACAGAGAACACCTTACTAAGAACCGCTTATCATTTCCTTCTACTCCTTGTTGGGTTTGACACTCTTACTTATTGAAAGGACTATGATTGATCCCCTATACTTGTGGGTCATCATACGTCGAGGTCTTCGGCTTGCGAGGCGAGTCCCTCACCTCTTCTTGTTCGGCAACCGTTCCATCATCGGTGAAATCCCAAGCGTCACGAGCTCGTCATGTCCATTGTAACAACCGTCATCACTTCTCGATTTTCGTGCGTCGTGGGGAGACGAGCGGCTTAGCAGCTTTTTACAAGACTTCCCCTCCATAAAGGAGGCACCACCCATTTAAATAAATCGAATCGTGGTCCAAGCCACACCCTCATCTTCCTCCCCATCGATTTTTTTACCGCGAAAGATCGCCACAAAAAACTTGACGAGCGCCCCTAGCTCTTCCTCACACCCCTACGGCTCCCGCCCCGGGGATTGGACCAGCTTCTCCCTATCGCTCCTTCGACTACATAATATTGAGACCCAGGGGTACCTTCCTTCAATGGCGAAGCCTTCGCGGAGAATTTCCCCAATCCACAAAGGGTGGAACGCGTATGCTTTGTGCCCTTTCTTCTGTGGGGCCTCGGGTTTCCTATTCATCCACTCTTGAGAGGGTTATTGGAATTTTATGGGATCCAGCTCCAACACCTCACCCCAGGATCTATCCTGCACATCTCGAGCTTCGTCGCTCTTTGCGAGAGGTTCCTGGGCTGCAAGGCACAATTCGAATTGTAGAGGAAGTACTTCTGCCTTGTCCCTTGTACCCGGGACCAGACAATTTTGGAGGTTGAAGGAGCCGAAATATGCCGCATAGCGTGGACGGGGTATCCGGTGGGAACACCGAAGGAGTTTAAAGAATGGTCTTCAGAATGGTTTTATATCGAAGAGGCCCCCTATTCGATCCAGCTCAGAGGGTTCTGCCTGAATACTCTGACGCCCCCTTAGAGAAAAGGTACAACTGGCGGCCGAAGAGTTCGTCCCAAGAGGACAACGTTGAAGTGCAACGCTTGGCAGCCCAGGTGAGGGTACTAGCCCACCACAAGTTGACCATGATTGACGTCATGGCCGCCGCTATCACCCGGTGCGTTCAAGTTCTTCAGTAGAGGATACACCCCTTGTGGCGTTACAATGCGACAAGCGACACCACTCACTCCCGAAGACTGTGCCCTGCCTATCAGACAACATTGGCCGCCGCACTTGCCAACCTGTACAAAGGGTAGAAAGAAGATTTTATTCGGTTGTCGACCAAGGAGGGATACTCAAGCCACAATCCCATCAAATGGGTAAGCCTTTCAACTCCATGAACACAATTTGGGTTTCCATTTTGTCCCTTTTTGACCGAATCCTTTAACTTTATGTGAACAGGACTAGAGAAGCTTCATCGAGACAGTTAACTGTCCGGGCCCCCAGCCCGAAGGCTATTCTTGTGACGATGATCCGGGCTTTCATGAGGACCCGGATCTGTCAATTGAGCTTGAAGACGGGATTTTCTACCAGGAGAGTCTTGACCGCTCCAAGGTGGCTATCATAGCCGATTACCCTGGATCGTTCCCTTCTCCTGCAATAAACAAGAAGAAGAAAAGCTCATCCTACAAAAGGCAAGTATCCTCCAATGCCCCAAACGCATCGGCTCCTACTCCCAAGCATCGTTAATACGTGTGTCATACATCGGCAACGAAGGCAGTGCCCGGATTGGAAAGCAACAGGGATTCGACAAATGAGCAGATTCTAGGGACGAGTCCGTCCACTCGTTCAACCCAAAGGTATTTTGTTCGGCTATTTATTTATTATCATAACTGATAGAGCCTCACAGCAGATTTTATATCAAAATTCTCAAGCGAAAAGCCCAGCCATCTTCTGCCGAGGAGGTTGCCAGGGTGTCCGGCGGCGCTCAAAATTCCAGAGCATCGGCTCATGCTGAACCTGCTATGGAGGTTCCCATGGTCAATCCGGCCCCTACTGATTCCGATGACATTGTGTCTGTTACCAAACCCGAGGTAGGAAGCGCCATGAATCATTGGCAGGGACGAGAGGCCTTGCGTCACCTAGTATTCTAGGAACATGAGTTCAATGCTCTACGCACGGCGGACGCACACATCGGTGCTGCCCGAGCTGGGTTCAGGGAGGCCATTAAGTTGATATCGTCCAGCCTGCAGGTAAATAATCGATTTTGTAGAGTCCAAACACTCATGTAAACCCAGTAGACCCCGAACCTTAAATTGGTCAGAACGACCGAATTAAGGGTCATAGTAATGTTTTACTGCTTACACAGGCCTCGAGGTAGCAGAGCGAGCAACTGGCCAAGGAGCTAGAGACTAGCCAAACACAGGTAGAATCTATGAAGGCCGAATTGGAGAACATGAAGAGTTTTACCCAGGAGGCACATTGTGAGTATATCTGTTTTGTTGGTTTTTAGTACATATTCCCAAGCTTGACGCATGGGTACTTTGTAGCAGCTGAATCAATAGGGCAAATGCAAAGAGATTTGGATGTCACCCAAGAATCTCAGCGATACGCCGAGTCCCAGCACGAGGCCGGTTGTCGTGTTTTGCAATGACACCTTGAAGAGAAGAACCGTCTTCAGGCTAAGAACAAACAACATGCCAAAGAAATTGAGAGCTTAAAAACTCAATTGGCCTAGGCCCAAGAAGAGAACCAGAAACTACTAACGGGCATGTTCGGTAAGTGTGATTCTAACATTGGGAAGTACTTCTTATAAATGAAGCATAATAGGCATGCCTTTGGCTCTTGTGTAGGTCTCCTGTCTGGGTGACCGAAGAAGAGATCGGATCCTGCTGGGGGATACTTCTAAAGGAACTTTTCGCCCTTCATGAGCGGGCTCGGAAGTCCATGAAAAGCATGGTAAAGGCGCTATGGCCCGCCGAGCAACCTCGAGAGGGGATGACCGAACTAGTCGATCGATTCAAGGGAGCCCTAAGTAGGTTCGAGCTGTGGAAGACATCGGCTTGCTAGGAGGGAGCATGGGAGGCGTGGGCGATGATCAAGACCCGCTATACCAGACTTAACCCCGAGCGTATGTCTCGGGTTGGGCCAGTAAGGTCAGATGGACAAGAACTGCCGCTCCACCTGGTGTATGACCAAGTGATTCCTGCCGCCCGTCTCTCACAATAAGACTGCTCCCTGGACACCATAGTCAACAATCTCGATCAGCAGCCGAATGTATGATTATATGTAACTATGTATGAATAATCAAGTAATTGCTCCATCTATGTTCTAAACATTGTCTTAACCGGCCATCTACTTCTACCTCCTGCGTTAAGAGCTCGAGAGTGTTCCTAGTAAATTATCACCCTAGAAAAGTGAATTATATTCGGGGAACCAGGCAATCCGTCCATTTGGTGCGAACAGGCAGGAAGCACACAGGGAGATATGTTATATTACTTCTTAGCGCAAGAAACATCTTCCAAAGAAAATAGTACCTCTATTGATACCTTTATTCAGGGTGCTACATAAATCATAGGTAGTAAGGCCGTATACTACTAGTATGCGGCTAATGACTTTTGTGAGAAAAGAAGCCCGAGTAATGGTGATAACGACCATAGTCATATTAGTTGCTTCCGTCACAGCCGATCAATTGTCTGCTAAAGATAGCTAGCTTTTGGCTTCACCCGTTTGAGGTACGTATCTGGATGACCTGGTCGTAACAATCGCAGAGGTGTGCCCTTTACCCTCTAGCCTAACAATCGGGAACGTAGAGGGTAAGCACAGGAGCGAGGCAACCTAGCTTGGCAAATTCTTAGTTCGAATTGACTCATATCATGGCTTAAAAACGACAAGGAAACACATGCATACACACAAAATGTGAATAAATGCTTATAATATAAAAGCGCTAGCTTCGGAAAGAAGCCCCCAGGTGCTGTGTTCGGATTTAACACTTAAGGGTGTAAGCCGAAAATCTTAGTACAAGATCGGTTGAACCGAACATAGATTTGGGAAGAAAAGGAAAAATTCAAATCTACCAAACAACAAGGTCGGATGGGAAGGAAAAAGTAAAGAAAAAGGAGGTAAAGGGTAAAGAATGTGACGACGCCAGTTTATCCGTAGAAGCTCCGAAGACGAGCTATGTTCCATGGGTTTGGTTCAAGGCGGTTGTCCGACGGGTTTCGAAGATGGTAAGCCCCCCCCACGAGTACTTCATCGATTATGAAGGGACCCTCCTATTCGGGGTTGAGTTTATGCTTCTGCTTCTCCGGGAGACGTAAGACAAGTTCACCCATGTTGTATGCTTTTGCCTTGAACTCCCTACTCTGGTAACGTCGGGCCAGCTGTTCATAAAAAGTAGAGCGAGCCCGAGCTATGTTGGGCTCTCCTTCTAAGGCGTTCAGGTCATCCTGCCGATCTAACTCAGCCTCCTTTTCCTCGTACATGTGCACCCTTGGTGCGTCGTGAATAATATCCCAGGGGAGGACTACTTCTGCCCCATAGACCATGAAGAACGGTGTGTATCCCGTTGATCTGTTTGGGGTGGTGCACAGGCCCCATAAAACATAGTCGAGCTCCTCCACGCAATGGCAGTCGGACTCATGAAGAGATCGGACCAAACGTGTCATAATGCCGCTCATGATGAGGTTGTTTGCTCGTTCAACTTGTCCATTGGTCTGAGGATGATACACCGATGCGTAATCGAGCTTGATGCCCATTTTTGCGCACCAGTCCTTAACCTCTTGGGACGTGAAGTTGGATCCATTGTCCATTATTATACTATGCGGGACACCGTAATGGTGTACCACGCCAGATATAAAGTCGATTACTGGTCCGGACTTGGCCAATTTGACGGGTTTTGCCTCTATCCATTTGGTGAACTTGTCAACCATGACCAGTAAGTATTTATTATTCTTGGTCCCCCCTTTAAGTGGTCCGACCATATCCAGCCCCAGACCGTGAAAGGCTAGGTGTTCGGAATAGTTCGAAGAGCTGTTGGGAGCATGTGACTTTGATTTGCTTAAAGTTGACACCCCACACAGTGTTTGACAAGTGACTGGGCATCCGCACGAGTAGTGGGCCAAAAGAAACCAACTCGAAAGGCCTTGCTAACCAAGGCTCTTGCTGCGGCGTGATGACCTCCCATCCTTGCGTGGACTTCTGCTAAGAGCTACTGTCCTTCTTCCTTAGATATGCACCGCTGTAATATTCCGGTGGGGCTTTTCTTGTATAACTCACCCTCGTGTACTTTGTAGGCTTTGGATCGCCGAATTATGCGCCGCACCTCCATCTGATTGTCGAGGAGTTATTTGCAAAGAAGGTAGGCGAGGAAGGGCTCGGTCCATGGTGCGATTACTGCCATGACCTCATGAGACGAAGGCGTTTCATCCATTATGGACTTGTCGAAGATTTGGTTGTCTGGTTCATTTATAGGGGGAACAACCTCTTCTACGGTATTTAGACTGGCGCCCTTATGATCGTCCTGCCAAACAATAGATGGCTTAAAGAGCCGTTCTAGGAAAGTGTTTTTTGGGACAGGGTCGCGTTTAGCCCCCATGCGGGCCAGTACGTCGACAGCTTGGTTGTTGTCGCGAGCGACGTTGTCAAATTCTGGCCCCTAGAACTGTGCGCATATCTTTAGGACAACGTCTTTGTATGCCGCCATCTTCGGGGTTTTGGCATCGAATTCGCCGTTGATTTGGGAGATGGCCAAGTTGGAGTCTCTTGTACCTCCAGCCGTCGTATGCCCATTGATACTGCCATCCGAAGACCATGCAAGAGTGCTTCGTATTCGGCTGCATTGTTGGAATCGGCATACATGATCTGCAACATGCATCAAATGTTGTCGCCTGTGGGGGATGTGAGGATAACTCCAGCCCCCATTCTGGCCAAAGTTTTGGATCCATCGAAGTACATCGTCCAATGAGAGTATGCACTATATTCCCTGGGGAGCTCGGCCTCTGTCCACTCGGCCAAGAAATCTGATAGTACTTGAGATTTTATGGCTCGTCGTGGCTTGTAGGTAATTTGAAAGGGAAGGAGCTCAATAGCCCACTTGGCTATGCGGACGGGGGCGGCCCTATTGTTGATTATATCGTTCAGGGGTACTTCGGATGCCACCCTAACCGAACACTCTTGAAAGTAGTGTCCGAGTTTCCGTGATGCCATAAATACTATATAGGCTATCTTCTGGTAGTGCGGGTATCTGGACTTGCACTATGTTAGCACTTCTGACACGTAATAGACCAACTTTTGTGTACGGAATTTGTGTCCCTCCTCTTCTCATTCGATGACGAGCACTATGCTAACGACTTGGTTGGTAGGTGATATGTATAATAACATGGGATCACCAGCGCCGGGTGTCGTGAGTATGGGATTTCTTGCCAGCAGTGTTTTAATTTCCTCTAACGCAGCTGCTACTTCGTTGGTCCACTCGAAATTGTTGGTATGTTTCAGAAGCTTATAGAGCGGTAACCTTTTCCCAAGGCGGGAGATAAAGTGGCTTAGCGCCTCTACGCAACCAGCCAACCTCTAGACATGCTTTAGCCTTGTGGGAATTGCAAGTTCCGATAGAGCGCGGATAATAGCCAGATTCGCTTCTATTCCTCTATGGCAGATGATGAATCCAAGAAGTTTACTAGAGAGAACTCGGAATACATATTTTTTGGATTGAGTCGTATGCCATACTCTCGTAGGCTGACAAAGGATTATCGTAGGTCGTCGATCAACTGGCTGACGTGTTTGGTTTTGATTACCACGTCGTCCACATATGCCTCGACTGTCTTACCAACTTGTTTTGTGATACAAGTCTGGATCATGCGCTGGTATGTAGCCCTAGTGTTTTTCAGCCCAAAGGGCATCGTGTTGAAGCAGAATCACCTATAGGGGGTGATGAATGCGGTTGCAGCTTGATCGGATTCCTTAATTCTAATCTAATGGTATCTGGAATAAGCATCGAGGAAACACAATGAGTCGTGTCCGGCTATTGCGTCAATGATCTAGTCTATGCATGGTAAGGGGAAAGGGTCCTTAGGGCAGGCCTTGTAGAGGTCTTTGAAATCGACGCACAACCGCCAGGATTTTTCTTTCTTTGGTACCATCACCAGGTTTGCCAACCCTTCGGGGTGCTTAATATCCCGAATGAATTCGACCTCTAGCAGTTTAGCTAATCCTTCACCCACAGCTTGCCGTTTGGGTTCGGAAAATCGGCGCAAAGTATGCTTAATGGGCTTGAAGCCTATAATGACGTTCAGACTATGTTCTGCTAGCCGTCGTGGGATTCCGGGCATATCAGAAGGATGCCAGGCGAAGATGTCCCGGTTTTCCCATAAAAATGCCCGTAGTGCTTCATCCACTATGGGATCGAGCAGAGCTCTGATGGACGCTGTCTTGTTGGGGTCCGTCGGGTGCACTTGAAATTTAACGATTTCCTCTGCGGGTTTAAAGGACGTGGGCTTGGGCCTTTTGCTAATGATCATGTTGTCCTTGTCAACTGTTGACCAAAGTGCAGTCAGTTCTTCTGCAGCGAAGGTCTCAGCTAGTGCCTCGAGGGCGAGCGCTGCTGTTTTGTTTTCAGCCCGAAGGTCTATATTCAGATCATTGGTGAATGTGATTACTCCGTGTGGTCCTGGCATCTTGAGTTTCATATACCCGTAATGTGGTATAGCCTAGAATTTTGTGAAGGCATCACGTCCCAACAGGGCATGGTAGCCACTAGGGAAGGGCACGATTTGGAAGAGGAGTTCTTTGGATCAGTAGTTTTCAGGCGTGCCGAACACTACGTCTAGGACGATGAGTTCTGAACAACGCGCCTCTTTCCCCGGAAAGTCATGTTACTATGCTTGATGCGAGATCAGTCGAACTGCATTTTTCCAGGGTGTCTTCGTAGATCAGGTCTAAACCACTACCACTGTCCATTAGCATCATGTGTAACCTGTAGCCATCGATGATGGGGTTCCGGACTAGTGCGGCTAGTGAATGACCAGGAAGAATGGCTGGTCAGTCAGTATCTTTGAAGATAATGGGCATGTCTGCCCATGCACTTGTCGCTGCCACATGGTAGACCTGTTCGAGTTCTTTAAGCGCTCTTTTCCTCCTGTTCCTCAAGGGGAACATTTAGTAGATCGTCAGGACTTTGGAGTTGTATTCAGGTGGCGATGTGGAGCGCCTATTCAGTGGTAGAGCCTCAATAATGGCTTCACCGCTTTTTGCGACCTGCCTGACGACCCAGCAAGCTCTAAGGCTATAAGTCGGGCTTGTGTTCAGCAATACGGAATGTATAGGGCATGGTTTGTCCAATAGCCCGTCAAGGACAGTACTGACCCCTGTGAGGGGCCTATTCCTCTTTTTGGCGGTTTCGAATCTGGATGGCCGCTTTGGAGGTATCCTCTTTTTCTGATCTCCTCTAGGTTATTCGGTAAAGGTTGGTCCGAAAATAGCCATTCGGCTTGCCAAGCGCTTTCCATGGCACACTATTTTTGTACCAAGTCCGACATTTTGGTGAAGTCACGAATGTGTCGGCGAGCCAGGGCGTTGAGAATACCTTCATCATGGCAATTGTGATTGAAGGTTGCCATTATCTCTTGGTCACTAAGACCTTTTTCTCTGCTTCTAGCGAGTAGGAGTCTAGCCCAAAAATGTTGAACTAACTTTCCTGGTAATTGTTTAACATCCCGTAAGTCCGAAGACTTGGGCTTTGGTGCGATACTTGGGTGATCAGCTTGGGTGGTGGGTGGGATTTTTTTTGACTCCACGCCATGTTGTGAGTTTGGAATCACGGACTCCGAATTATGTGACAGATCTGGGACCGATACCGGTCTGTCTCCAAAGCGAACTCTGGTGTTTGGGTTGTAGGCAAGGTCTCAGTGATCGGAGACCGGGGTATAAACCATTTTTAATTCCGGTCGGTGGGAGGCGAGCCCCCAGCTAGACACTTGACGGTGGCGACTAGGTGGGTGACCGTGGGGACGTGAATCTCCCTATCGTCGGGTCTAAGCCCGAGCAGGTCATAGACCGGAACCTGGTCATCAGACATAAGCATGGTCTCAATCCGATCGAATAGCTCGTTTAAAAACAAGGCAATGGTAGGATGCGTGGCGCTGAAGCGAGTGGAGTTGATATGCGGCGTCGCAGTTCCAGAGCTGCACAAAAGCGGATCCGGATCCTGTTTAGCCATGGTGGATCCGGTCATAATGGCCGGATTAGGCATTCTAGACAGCCCGGGGGTGACAACTTCATCAGAAGTGGGGCCCAATGTCTTCGGCGTCGAGACCCGTGGGCTTCTTCATAATAGTCAAGGGTTCTATCAAGACGAGTTCTCCCCGTGAATCAGCGATGAACTCTAGGGTTCCAAACTTGATTCCTTGATCGGGGGAAAAGTTTCTGATCTGGCCAAGGTGGCCGATCGGGTAGGCATGCGACAAGATGCCACCGCTTGTGAGAATCTAATCAGGGGTGAGTATCCCCTGACTGCAGATCTCGTTGCTTGTGACAAGGTGAGCCATCAATTCCTTTGGTGATCATAGTGGAACTCTCAATGAAAGCACCAATGTCGCTATCAAAACCGTCAGATCTCAGGTAGGGGGTCCCGAGCTGTGAGACTAGAATCGATGGTAACAGGAGACGATGTTTACCTAGGTTCGGGTCCTCCTATGGAGGTATTACCCTGCGTCCTACTTGATTGTATTGATGTGTTAGTGCATCTAGTGCCCCTTAGTGATTTTGGTGTATTGAAGACTTATAGGTTAAGGCACTAATGTGTTTGTGAGTGTACACAGGCTCTATAAGTCGATGAGGAGTTCAATATATTCGGAGATTATCGACCCCTAAAAATGTATGTCTTCAAGTGAAGACTTTTCTGAAGACTTTCTGAAGACTTTGCTGAAGACTTTCTGAAGACTTTGGTGAAAACTTTGTGAAGACTTTGAAAATGAAGAAGTTGGTGTGACCTTGAAGATATGAATGAGGATATGAAGCGTGAAGACTGTTGTTTTCGTAGTTTCATTTCCTTTATTTGAGTCATAGGAAACACCGTACTGTTAAAGGGGGTCGAGGTAATACTAAGGAAAATTTCCAACTGATGCTCAACTCCAAAATCCTCAACCCATACAATCCTTCGACTGAAGCCTTTGGAAATCTCTTACAGTTCAGACAAGTTTTTCAGTGACAGAGACGAAGTTCTTCTGGTCTCTAAGGAAATTGATCTGACTGAGGAGTTAGGATTTCGCCAGTGCGAATTGCCTACAAGTGAGGATCATGATAAGCTGAGGACTTTCATAGTTCGAAATTCCGACCGTTGCTATGCTTAGCACCAGCTGTCCCCAATCGTTCTTATCCACATAACGGTCATATCATTGGGGGCATTTATGACTTATCATGTCAGGTTGCACCCTGGCTATAAATAGCCAGCTCCCACAACCACTAGCTGGTTTGCTGCTCAGAGAGAGAACTGACACTTGTCATTTGAGAGCAACCCATCCTCTGAGGACTTTGAGAGAAAATCATAAGTGAGGAAAAACCCACAACCAAACCACAAAACCCATAGTGATTGAGCATCACTGAAGAAATTCCTGTGTGGAACCGACGCTTGTTACCTTTGAGGACTGTGTATCCTCCAGACGATTAGGTGTCATGGTCTAGTGCTCCTGCATTCAATTGGGACCACGAAGTGACCTTAGTCTAGAGCATCCAACAGTTAATTGTGGATCTCCGGGTGACCAGTTTGTGAGGGTTTTGGAAGTCTACCCTGAAGACTTACCACGAGTGTTGGGCGAGGACTGTGTGTCCTTAGCTCAAGGAGAATACGGTAAGGACTATGTGTCCTAGGACTATGTGTCCTCTGGTTTAAATACCAGGTCGCTCCAAACCAGACGTACGATTGTCATAACAGTTGGAACTGGGTCATCAAACCATTGTCTTCATCAAGCTAACTGGTTCAATTTCCTCAACCCCTCTATTCCTCATATATCTGTTGATGAAATTTATTGTTACAGTTGGAAGAATTTGACTGAAGACTTTCACAAATTCCTCACCTCAAATTCTTCAAGTTACCTTGTTCATCACTGCTTATCCTGTATCACGCTACTCTCTAATTGTGCATGTTTCATTTCATCATGAAGACTATGCTGTCACTATGTTTCTCATGCATTTGAGTACTTATTCCGCTGCTAGTTATTCATCACATTTCAAATTCCTCAAAGTTGAAATTCCTCAAATGATGAATTTGTAAAAATCACCTATTCAACCCCCTCTAGCCGATACAACGCACTTTCATGATGATATGTAAGTTACTGAGTTGATCTACCTCGAGATCGAACAACTAAACCCTAGATGACTTGTCCTCTGTCCTACAACCTAAAACCCTCTTACTTATATAGACGCCAAGGGTACCTAGGGTTTACACATGGTCGGTTGCA
This sequence comes from Hordeum marinum, assembly GCA_022496015.1. Lineage (NCBI taxonomy): Eukaryota > Viridiplantae > Streptophyta > Magnoliopsida > Poales > Poaceae > Hordeum > Hordeum marinum. Next base: position 207,771,659 of record CM039672.1, on the reverse strand, counting down.
CATCGAAGGAAAAAACATACCTATCTACTGTCGACAACTTGGAGGACACGCCACGGCTCCTTGAAGCTTCCACCCTGGCGACGGGGCCTTTGGTCATCCAATGCTCATCTAGCAGCCCATATAGTCCGGCCCATGAGAAACAGGTCGGCTATACAAGGACCCCTTAAACCAAGACTCCCTCAGTAGCCCCCGGACTGGTCTCCAATGCCGATGTATATCCGGACAATCTTTGTGCGTCGAGGTCTTCGGCTTGCGAGGCGAGTCCCTCATCCCTTCTTGTTCGGCAACATTCCATCATCGATGAAATCCTAAGCATGACGAGCTCGCTAGGTCCATTGTAACAACTGCCAGCGCTTCTCGATTTTTGCACGTCGTGGAGAGACGAGTAGTTCAACTGCTTTTTACAAGGCTGCCCCTCCATAAAGGAGGCACCACCCATTTAAAAAAATCGAATCGTGGTCCAAGTTACAGCCTCTTCTTCCTCCCCATTGGAAAACACTTTCAACGGAAGATCACCACAAAAAACATGGCGAGCGCCCCCAGCTCTTCCTCGCGCCCCTATGGCTCCCACCCCAGGGATTGGACCAGCTGCTTCATATTGCTCCTTTGACTGCGTAATCTTGAGACCCAAGGGTACCTTCCTTCTTCGAATCTGGCAGTTACCCGCACAAGTTTATGTTCATTCAATGGCGAAGCCTTCGTGGAGAATTTCCCCAATCCACAAAGGGGGAATGTGTATGCTTTGTGCCCTTTCTTTTGCGGGGCCTCAGGTTTCCTATTCTATTAGTCCACACATTGACCGCTATCCAACATGCATCTAGTGTATTAAGTTCATGGGAAAACAAAGTAATGCAATAAGAACGGTGACATGATGTAGACAAGATCTATTCATGTATGAATAGACCCCATCTTGTTATCCTTAATGGAAATGATACATGCGTGTCTTGCTGCCCCTTCTGTCACTTAGAAAGAACACCGCAAGATCGAGCCCATCACAAAGCACCTCTTCCCATGGCAAGAAAAATCAATCTAGTTGGCCTAACTAAACCAAAGATTCGAAGAAGAAATATGAGGCTATAAGTAATCATGCAAATAAGAGACCAAAGAAGACTCAAATCACATTCATGGATAGAAACTGATCATGAACTCAAAATTCACCAGATCCCAACAAACACACCGCAAAAGTCATGACATCAAATAGATATCCAAGAGACTATTGTATTGAGAATCATAGAGAGAGAGGAACCATCTAGCTACTGCCTATGGACCCGTAGGTCTATGGTGGACTACTCATGCATCATCGGAGAGGCACCTATGATGAAGATGAACCCCTCTGTGATGGTGTTAGATTGGATCTAGAGGTTCTGGAACTTGCGGCGACTGGAATTGAGTTTCGTCGACTCCCCTAGGGTTTTTAGTTTTTTTGGGAATTTATAGGCTCGATAGTTGCTTGAGGGGACTCCCGAGGTGCCCACCCTCTACCAAGCCGCGCTAGGGGCCTCTGGCATGCCCTGGTGGAGGGTGGCCACCCTAGGCGCCCTCTTCTGGAGATCTCTGGCCCATCTTTGATCTTCTGGTCCATTAAAATTCTCTAAAAATCCCCGTGGCGCTTGGGCTCCGTTTGGTACTGATTTTCCGCAAAGTAAAAATAACAAGCAAAAATAACAGCTGGCACTTTGGCACCATGTTAATAGGTTAGTCCAGAAAATGATATAAAGTTGCTATAAAATGATTGTAAAACATTCAAGATTGATAATATAACAACATGTAACAAGTAAAAATTATATATACGTTGGAGACGTATCAGCATCCCCAAGCTAAATTCCTACTCCTCCTCGAGTACAGAAATGATAAAAACAGATTTTTTTTGATGTGGAATGCTGCCTAACATGTTCATCACATATTATTTTGTTTGTAGCATGGAAATTTGTACTTTTAAATGCTTCAAAGCAATAGTATAGTTTTGACATGAAAACTTTAGTACTCAAGCATATCGATATGCAACCATGTCTTTCAAAATATAAACACTAAAGCAAGTTATCCCTAGCCCATCATTCTCAATCATTGATAAATTCACAATACACACTCAAATATTAAATACACCTAATGCTCAAGTACGATCATAGTGCCTCCTAGTTGGTGCTTTATCAGAGAAGATGGAGACTCAAATTGAAAAATAAAAATTGCATAAAGTAAATAGACAGGCCCTTCAGAGAGGGAAGTAGGGGTTTGTAGAGATGCCAGATCTCAAGTGTTTAAATTGATAGAGCAAAAATATTTTGGGTGGCATGCCTTTCGTTTCAACGAAAACGAGTGAGAGATTTCAATATCTTTCCACGCTAGATACATCATAGGCGGTTCGCAAACAGAAAATAAAGTTTATTCCTTTTTCCACCATACTTTCACTTTGTATGGCTAGCCGAATTCACAGTTGCCTTCCATACCAACACTATCCAAGGAATTTATTATTTGACAACATAAAGTAAATAGTTTTTTCATTTTTCATTTTGGGACTGGGCATCCCTATTACCGCCATAATCTGGTGCAATGACAAGTGAATAAACAGTCATATTGAGTATAACACATCTACCATGGAAAAATATCGGTCACCCCCTACCATTTCATGAGCGATACGAGCACACAAAAAGGAAAATTTACTTTGAAAGTTTAGAGATGGCACATGCAAATTTGCTTGGAATGGCATGGAAATACCGTATATAGGTAGCTATGGTGGACTCATATGGCAAAACTGGTTTTAAGGATTTTGGATGCACACGTAGTATTTCTACTTAGTACAAGTGAAGACTAGCAAGAGATTGAGAAGCATCCAACCAAGAAACGAAAAATCACATAAGCGAGCATTAAGCATAACTAACACTGAATAATGCACCATAAGTAGGATGTAATCTCGTAGCACAACTATCAACTTTCGTGCTTCCATAGGGAATCACAAACCTTAACATCAATATTCTTACTAAGCATAATTACTCACCAACATAACTCACATATTACTATTGTCATGTCTCAAAACTATTACAAAGAATCAAGTTTAATTTGTCCAATGATCTTCATGGAATTTTTTATTATATCCCCCTTGAATATCTATCACTTTGGGACTAGTTTCATATATTGCAATTGCTTTTGATAAGCTCACATGGATATAAGTGAAGAACGTGAGCATACAAGTTTCATCTCTCAAAATAATATAAGTGAAGAATGAGAGGATTTCTTCAAAATTACTAACTCTCAAAATAATCTAAGTGAATCATGAGAGCATTTCTTCAAACATGTAAAAGCACGCCATGCTCAAAAAGATATAAGTGAAGCATAAGAGCAATTACTTTGCTCAATAGATTTAAGTGAAGCATAAAGAAGAATTCTAGAAAATCATAGCATATTTTTGGCTCTATCAAATAGGTGTGTGCAGCAAGTAGAAAAACAAATAAAGCAAAGATACAAGATGCTCCAAGGAAAACTCATGATATGTGATGAATAAAAATACAGTTCCAAGTAAGGTACCGATGGTTGTTGCAAGAAAGAGGGGATGCCACTCGGGGCATCCCCAAGCTTAGTTACTTGTTACTCTTTGGATATTACCTTGGGTTGTGTAGCACACCAAGCTTAGGCTCTTCTTACTATTTATTCCTTCCTCCATCGTGATCTCACCAAAAACTTGAAAACTTCAATCACAAGAAACTCGACAAAATTCTCGTGAGACCCGTCAGTATAATAAAGGAAATCACTACTCTAAGTACTGTTGTAAACTCATTCTTATTTTATTATTGCATTATATATACTATATTTTAACATTACGATGACTTATACCCCCAATACAAGCCATAGATTTATCAAAATAAGCACACAATGCAATGAGAATAGAATTTGTTTCAGACAGAACAGTCTGTAGTAATCTGTACTCTACCCATACTTTCGTAACTCTAAAGATTCTGAAACATTTGGACAAAGTCAATAATTTGTATGGAAATACTGTGTTATAATTTCAGCTTAATATCATGTTCCGGTACAAAATGAAAATTTGTGCACTGGGAACAAAGTTTATGTTTCAGATTTCAACATTGTTTCTACTCATCTTATGGATCATCCTAAAGGCATTACTTGGCACAAACACTAAATAAAGCATAAAAATACAATCATAACAGAATCATAATTGTGCAAAACACTCAAAAACAGAAAGGAAAAGATAAAAATAATTTATTCATTGGGTTGCCTCCCAACAAGCGCTATCGTTTTACGCCCTTAGCTAGGCATAACACATAGATTCACGTATTGTCATCTTTCTTCTTTTCCTTCATAGATGAATTTTCTGCAAAGAGCTTTGTGAATACAACTTGGAACACATTATCGAAAGAAATTTTGGGATTATCAAGTTGTCCATCTATATATCCTCCTTGATTATCGGCTACGATCTAAGAGTAATGTAGATTAACATCATTAAAAGTTCGTTGGATCATATCTAAAATGGGAACTTCCTTACTAAGATTTTCATAAAAAATTTGGTTATTCCCAAGCAAATGTATCAACATATAATCATTTTCATAAAGTATTTCATCTATTACTGGTTTTTCATGGCTCTTACCAAAATGATCAAAAATTTCCCTAGCTTCTCGTACTATGTGATCAAATTCATTCATGAGAACAACGGTAGCCAACTTTTTAGATTTAGGATCTTTTAAAACATGTAGCTCATAAAACAATCTTTGCAAAGTAGGATGTGTGCGGAGAAATCTATATTAAACTTTAAGAACTAAAGATGAGATAGCTTTCACATAAATTTTAGTTCTTTTAAGTATAGGAGCATCATCAAGGGTCAAGTTTCCAACACAATTGAAAATTCCTGGATAGTTCCTTTTCCTATAATGTTCCCTTGCCCCCCAAAAAAGTTTTAGAATCTAGAATACCAGAACATCCAATTTTAGGAGTCCTACCATCATCTGTTTCTGCCATACCAAAATCACTCATGGTGACAAACAACAAATCAAACGGAAAATTGACAAATGAGGACGAGGGTGAATAAAATGGCAAATTTGTGAAGTGGGGGAGAGGAAAACAAGAGGCAAATGGGAAATAATGTAAATTGGAAGGAGATGAGATTTGTGATTAGGAACCTGGTAGATGAGATCGCTTCCTCCCCAGCAACGGCCCTAGAAATTCCTTTGACGTGTCTTGAGACTACGTTGGTATTTCCCCAAAGAGGAAGGGATGATGCAGCACAACGACAGTAAGTATTTCCCTCAGTTATGAAACCAAGATAGCAATCCGTAGAGGAAGATCATGCACCCACGTAAATAGCACCTGCACACAAATAAGAAATACTTGCAACCCCACGCGAAAGAGAGGTTATCAAGCTCTATACGGTAATAAGATAGATTAGGTAATGATTGTTTTGGCAAACATATCTCGCAAGAACACAAAATAAAATAAGTAAAAAAATTGCAGCAAAGTATTTTTGTTTTTTTTGGATTAGTAGATCTGAAAAACAAAAGATGCAGATAGTAGATCGGAAAGCAACATGTTGGAAAAGTAGACCCGGGGGCCGTAGGTTTCACTAGTGGCTTCTCTCATGAGTATAGCACACGGTGGGTGAACAAATTACTATTGGGCAATTGATAGAATATAAAATAATCATGACGATACCCAAGCAATGATCCTTATATTGACATCACGTCCAAGATAAGTAGACCGAAACGATTCTGCATCTACTTCTATTACTCCACACATCGATCACTATCCAGCATGCATCTAATGTATTAAGTTCATGGGAAAACAGAGTAATGTGATAAGATCGGTGACATGATGTAGACAAGATCTATTCATGTAGGAATAGACCGCATCTTGTTATCCTTAATGACAACTATACATGTGTGTCTTGCTACCCCTTCAGTCACTTACAAAGAACACCGCAGGATCGAACCCATCACGAAGCACCTCTTCCATGGCAAGAAAAATCGATCTAGTTGGTCTAACTAAACCAAAGATTCGAAGAAGAAATACGAGGCTATAAGTAATCATGCAAATAAGAGATCAAAGAAGACTCAAATCATATTCACGGATACAAACTGATCATGAACTTAAAATTCATTGGATCCCAACAAACACACCGCAAAAATCATTACATCAAATAGATCTCCAAGAGAGCATTGTATTGAGAAGCATAGAGAGAGAGAGGAAGCCATCTAGATACTACCTACGAACTCGTAGGCCTATGGTGGACTACTCACGCATTATCAGAGAGGCACCTATGATGAAGATGAACCCCTCCGTAATGGTGTTAGATTGGATCTCGAGGTTCTGGAACTTGCGGCAGCTGGAATTGTGTTTCGTCAACTCCCCCAGGGTTTTCTGTTTTTCTAGGAATTTATAGGCTCGATAGTCAGTTAGGGGACTCCCGAGGTGCCCACCCTCTACCAGGCCGCACCAGCGGCCTCTGGCACGCCCTGGTGGAGGGTGGCCTCCCTGGGGCCCCTCTTCTGGTGATCTTTGGCCCATCTTGGCTCTTCTGGTACATAAAAATTCTCTAAAAATCCCCGTAGTGTTTGGGCTCCATTTTGTACTCATTTTCCGAGAAGTAAAAAACAAGCAAAAACAACAACTGGCACTTTGGCACTATGTCAATAGGTTAGTCCCAAAAAATGATACAAAGTTGCAATAAAATGATTGTAAAACATACAAGATTGATAATATAACAACATGGAACAAGCAAAAATTATAGATACGTTGGAGACGTATCAAAACTCTAGATAGATTGATCGGAAAGGATAACTTGGTGTTATTTTAGTACGAACTCTTGGATAGATCGATCGGAAAGGATAACTTTTAGGTGGTTTCATACCCTACAAACAATTTCTTCTTATGTTCTCCGCTAGATAAGAACTTTGAAGTGATTCTTCGTTGCAGGTTGAGGGATGGTTATGTGATCCAATTATATTAGCATTGTTGAGAGATTGCACTAGCGAAAGTATGGACCCTAGGCCTTACTTTCTAGCATTGCAATACCGTTTGTGCTCACTTTTGTTACTTACTACATTGTTGTTTTATATTTTCAGATTACAAAAACCTATATCTACCATCCATATTGCACTTGTATCACCATCTATTCGCCGAACTAGTGCACCTATACAATTTTCCATTGTATTGGGTGTGTTGGGGACACAAGAGATTTCTTGTATTTGATTGCAGGGTTGTTTGAGAGAGACCATCTTCATCCTAGACCTCCCACGGATTGATAAACCTTAGGTCATCCACTTGAGGGGAAATTGCTACTATCCTAGAAAACTCTACGCTTGGAGGCCCAGGAAAGTCTACAAGAATAAAGTTGTGTAGTAGACATCAGCACCAACTCTGATGGCTCATCATTTGGAGCATCGACGCGCTCGTTCTCGTTGGAGTATGATAGGCTATGCTGCAAAAGGTTGATTTCTTCAGCTATCAGAGTCGCTAGTGGTCGAGTTGCCTTGAAACATTTGGTGAAGTCAACACGGGAGAACTTTGAGCCATCCAATTTATATCCAGGGAAGCCATTTTCTAGAGCTTCTAAATCAAGCTCAGGCAAGTATGCCTTTGCGCGGGAAGATACATATTTGCTCCTCCGTGAGCCGCCAATTTCTGGGTCTCAGTAATCCATTGTGGTACAATGGACAAGTGTTTCAACATGTCCTTGATGGTCTTGGGCGGGTGTTTCAAGTTCTTTACTACCATAGTGGAATAGACAGACCCTATGAAAAGTTGCTCCACATATGTGAAAATTGCTTTCAATTTCACAACATGCAGCTCAAGGGTTTGCTCTTTTCGTCCTGCATATAAGAACAGTGAGGATGAGCCACCATATGGTTCAAGTCAGCAAAAGTTATGAGTACACACCAAAGATAGCCTTCAATATAACACTAATTTGCTTCACCTAGGTGGCATGATTTTCTTTCAAGAGCACAAGGTGACCTTCAGCTTTCGCAGCACGTTCCAAGACTACGCCTTTTTCTTCTTCAAAGTTTTTTAAGGACTGCTCAAGACGGTCTCACGCCTCACGTGTAGTTTCTTTAAAATGAGCCGCAACAAGATTAGCTTCAGTTTTAACTTCTTTTCTTCAGTAAGACGCTCCTGCAAATTCATAGGTTACAAAAATTCAACACCGTCTATAGATATGTGACAGATATTGGCATTTCAACAAACAAATGAAGGGGGTTTTCTTTTCACAAAGGCTTCAAGCCGCCTTAGAAAAGGCAATTTGTCCCTTGAAGGCTACATCATTTAAAAATTATTTTTCAAAAGTCTCGTGATGTTGTAAACAACCCACATGTCACTTGGGGGCTAATGTGCCAAAAAATTATGCCGACACATACTATAAAGACCCGACTCATCTCAAGAAGATGATCCGGTCCTTATGGGCTATAGGTCGAATTCTTCAAAGGTTATCAAAACCCGACTCATCTCAAGGAGATGAGATGGTCCTTGGGGGCTACAGGTCGAGTTCTTCAAAAGTTATCAAGACCCGACTCATCTCAAGAACATGAGCCGACCCTTGGGGGCAACATGTCGAATTCTTCAAAGTTATCAAGACCCGACCCATCTCAAGAAGATGATTCGGTCCTTGGGAGCTAAAGGAGGATATATGGAAAATATAGTAAAGCTTAAGCATACCTCATAATTCCCTTTAAGACATTGATTAGATGAATCTCAAGCTCCTGGTTTTCAGACAACCAAGTCAAGTATTATTGATGAATACCTTCAACTTCAAACAAGCTTGGTATTTCCAGTTTGGCTTTCCCCTTCTCTAGGTCAGCCGACTCGTCCTTGGATACAATTTTTGCTAGAGAGGTAGAAGCAACAGGAGCTTGGAAAGCCTCTTTAACAAAAACAGCGTCCGAGTCATTTTGACTCAATGGATTGAGGTCGTCAACTTGAGTCGCCGGGCTAGAGGGACACGTCGGGCTGTGCGGATGAGCAGATAAGTTAGCTAAGGCGGTTTTGACATTTGTTGTCAATTCCATAAAGACCGGCTCATTTAGCCTGAGTGCCTCAATGTCGGATGTCGACTCAATAATGATATTAGGATCGATGTTTCCTGGGAGAACAATTTTTGCAGTTGCCTTCTCAGGAGGGGGATTAAGAGCGTTTTGGTTTACAACGACTAAGGATGACCCGACAGTATGTTTTGGCACAAAAGCTTTCGTACTACAGTTGACAGAAATTATATAATTAAGGAAGAGACAAACTCAATGGTCAAAAGCTTAAGCAAAGTTCAAAATGCTTACCCATGCTTGACGCTAAAGGCACGAACCTGTGTGGCAGATGAGTCGCCAGAAGACGAATAAGAATCCTGGTCAAAATAAGTTTGTTTAATGCAAAAATTGGTTAGAGACAACAAATTTTGCATGGAGATGGGCTGTTTCATTTGGTACCGTAAGGCGTGGCTTACGAGCCGGTGATGCGTGAGATAAACCATGGGCTAAATCGTCCGAGTTGCTCCGGGTCTTGCGTTTCGACTCACCAGCAAACTGAGTTTTCTTCAAGAGAAAATCAGGAGATAAGCAAGCATTTGGATGTGATAGTTTAAATTTCCGGATGGTTTGTCTTGGTTTTCTTGGAACAAACATCTCCGAGGAACTAGGAGGAATTAGAATTACATCAATATCGGCGGCCTGATGGGATTCCGACTTGCCCTAACAAACAAAACATATCAGTAAAATTTATAAACAAAAACAGCCAAGAAGATAGTTTTACCTCAGAGTGCTCCCTCGAAGATGATTCGAGAGGCAGCTCATCTCTTTGGCCCAATGAAGCAGCCGGGGCCTGAGGCGTAACATACCAGAAGCTGGAGTTTTCCGGCAACAATGTAAATCATGAGATAGAAAGGGTGGGAAAAATAAAGTTGACAGGGGAAGGAAATATATATGTCAAGAAGGATCAATTACCGGAGGTAGACGGTTCTTCTGATAGAATGGACCTAAGCCAGTGACACTGCATCGAGTTGGCAAAAAATATTTTCGTTTCCCTGTTAAGGACATCATCTGACAAGTCCTAGATAGAAAAGCGTTGGTCATCGGATGGCTCACCTGAGTATCTGTACATCAAACTGCTTCTCACACTGACGGGTTAGATGTGCCATCTTAACCACCAACAGGCTAGGTCAATCCCAGTCAAGCCATGGGCAGTTAGGGCCCTTAACTTTGTGCGAAGAGGCATCATCATATCCCTATATTCATTTGAGGGCCAACCAACAAGCTCAATATTACTGCTAAGTTGGTCCATCCTATAACCCGGAAGAGGATTTTCTCCTTCAGGGGCAGTGTTCTTGCAATCAGACCAAGTCTTATTCCACCCTTTCGGATGACTCGCCAACTTGCAATGAGGGGAGAGACTATTTTTCCTTTTCTAAATGGTGATTCCGCCTAGCTTGCAGGCATCACCATTCTTGGCCTCAGTTTGGCGGTTCAAATAGAAAGAATTCCCTATAAAGGGTTACGATTGGTTCTATCTGCAGATAAACTTCGCACAAGACATGAAATTGGCAGATGTTGGTAACCGAGTTATGTGAAATATCCCGAGGGCAGAGGTTGAAGAACTGTAACAAATCTCTAAAGAATTTTGACCCGAGGAGGCGAAAGCCCCTATGCATATGATCATCAAAGACAATAACTTCCCGTTGTCAAGGTTGGGGGAAAGGCTCTTCTTCGGGAGCACGCCATTCAATCTCTTTGCGATCCGGTAGGAACCCTTGGCTCACAAGGCTGTCCAAAGTGAGCTTGGACTCTTGGGACCTGGCCCAGTTGCAAACTTTGGCATTTTTAGGTGCCATGGCGGGTCACAGGACAACTACAAAAGGAAAGACCAGCTGGAATATAACATAAGATGCTACTTATGGGTTGATCACAAGCAAAAAAGGTTACGACTGTTATAGAAAAATATATTTGGATAATAAATGGAGCCGCCGGAAGACTATAAAGGCCAACCATATCTACCTAGTGTAAGAGCACATTTATCCATGTGTGGTTGTGGTAATTTATGACAATCCCTATGGACTAATGGTTGCCTTGAGTTATATTCGAAGGATTTGTCTGTAGGTACTTCTTGAAGTCCATATGTTGGTTTCAAGGAGTTTATATGGTGACCAAGGTGGTATTCAAGGTTTATCCAAAGATTGGTCATGTGGGAGTTGAGCTTATTGCAAGCATGTCTTGAAGAAGAAGATTGTGTAAGCATTCATGTTTACCTTCAAGACATCATCTTTATGAAGAGATAAGATAAGATACAAGGTTGATCAAGACTAAGTCAAAAAGTGAATCAAGTTGATCAACACACAAAGTGTACAAGATGTATCGAGAGGGATAAAGTGATCCCATGGTGTGGTAAGCATTGTCCATTATGCTTTGTGTACTAACCCATGGTCAACATGAGAGTTCTTTGTGGGGTTATGTATATTTCCATGGGCTTGCATCAAGAGGCAGATCCCATACATCCCATGGAAGATGACATCAAGTGGAGATCGTCATCAAGGTTGCGATGTGCAAGCTCAAGTGAAGCATCACGGATATATCATGCTTGAGGCTCGCCGTTCATTGTGGTGACAATGGACTTGTGAAGATGTGTGGAAGAGTGGCTCGCCCATAGTGGAGCATGTGGGAGCAATCAACTAGTCTTCATCAAGCCGGCGCAATAAAGAAAGGTGGTCCATCTTGAGGAAGTCAAGATCATCATCATCTAGCTCAAGTGGACTATGTGCAAGGAAAAGGTTTGACCTTGATAGGGTTTTCTATTTTACCAGTCTCATGGTGGTAGTTGGGAGACCGGGTTATATGATCGATTGTCGTACTATCAAGGGGGGCTCTCAAGTGAGTAACTTGATCGTATCATTTGTTGAGAGCTCAAACCATTGCATTCTTGGCATCATCATATTTCTTGGTTCTTGGTTGGCTTTTCTCTATGTGGGTTCTTGATTGTGGTTACGTTCGTGACAAGCTCTAGTACATTGAAGACGAATTTCATATGCTTCTTCTATTGCGTTTTCGGTGTTGCGGGTTTTACTGGTCTTATTCGAGAAAGGGTTCTCACCATTTTCTTATGGGAATTTTCTTATTTGCTTCTTATTGATATTTGTATCAAGATTGTGTTAGCCCATGTCGTTAGCTTTCCAACAAACTGGTTTCGTTGAATTCGAAGTCCGTTTCTAGAAGTTGTGGCAGTTTTGGTGTTCTTAAAAGGAAGCAGCGGTACTACCACGGCTACTACCGTGGCTACTACCGCTTGGAGCAGATGTAATTTTTTACTACCGCTCTAGAGCGGTACTACCACGACTACTATTGTGGCTACTTCCACTCCAGGCCAAAATCTCGTGTTAAGACTAGCGGTGGTAGGCACATATGTATTTTTTTCTTACCGCTCGCAAGCAGTAGTACCGCTACCCTTAGCGGTAGTGCCGCTATCCCTAGCGGTAGTACCGTGAGGATGAGAGGTAGTACCGCTCCGGCGGTTCTACTGGCCTTTTGCCTCCTTGCTGTTGTTTTTCAAGGGGCTTCCACTGCCCTAGCGGTAGTACCACTCCCATGAGCAGTAGTACCGCTTTGTGCGGGCTATGAGCATAACAGTTGGATTTTTCCCCACCTATAAAAGGGGGTCTTCTTCCCCATTGAACCTTATCCTTTGAGCTAATGTTCTTCCCCCATTGTTGACTTTCTTCGAGCTTGTTGACTCTCAATCCATCCAATGATTCTTGGTAGTTCTGAGGGAAAAGAGAGAGGAGATCTAGATCCACTTTTCCACCAATCACTTTCTCCTCTAAGTGAGGGGAACCCCTTGGATCTAGATATGGGAGTTCTTCGTGTTCTTCTTTGTTCTTCCTCTCATTTTCCTCCCTAGTATTAGTTGCTTTGGTGAGATTTGGTAGAGAAGGACTTGGGCACTCCGTGTGCCCTTGCCATTGCATTTGGTGCATAGGTTTGAGTTCTCCACGGTGATACGTGGAGGTGAGAAGTTGAGAAGCTTATTACTCTTGAGTGTTTGAGCACCATAGAGCTTGTTCCTCTTGGGTGCTTTTGGGCCCTAGATGGTTGGTGGTGCCTTAGGGTGTGTTTGGTAGGGTGCATGAAGGGTGCATGAGGGCAAAATTTCCCAATCTGACCCACTTTTGCTTGTTTGGTAGGGTGCATGGGCTCACTTGAGCTATGCCCATGTGATGCATAAAAGCGCCCTCAACCATGCCCATCTCATGCACCCCAAACAGGGTGCATGGAGGCAACCATGCTCGCCCTGACCCTCATAAAAAAGGTTCAAAATTTCAAAATTTGTTCCAATTTTCAAAAAAGTTCAGAATTTCGGAATTTGTTTAAATTTCCAAAAAACATTCAAAATTTCAAAATTTGTTCCAATTTTAAAAAAAAGTTCAAAAGTTCAAAATTTGTTTAAATTTTCAAAAAACATTTCGAATTTCAAAATTTGTCCCAATTTTCAAAAAAAATTGAAATTGTTTAAATTTGCAAAAAATGTTCAGAATTTCAAATGTTGTTTAATTTTCAAAAAAATATTCAGGTTTTATTTTAAAAAAATAAAAAACATTCAGAAGTTCAAAAAAATAAATTTTCAAAAAATGTTTAGAATTAAAAATTTTGTTTAAATTTTCAAAAAATGTTTAGAATTTCAATTTTTGTTTTATTTTTTATAAAATATTCAGAATTTCAAATTTTGATTAATTTTTTAAAGTTATCAGAATTACAAATATGTTCAAATTTTCAAAAAATGTTTAGAATTTGAAATTTTCAAAAAACAAATCAGCATGTCTAAACATATGCGGGCTGCCAAACAAAGTCTTGGATCAGCATGTCTCAGTGCATACATCACTGCCAAACAAGGCCAACTGCATGGACTCATCATGTCTACATTGAGCATGGTTGAGAGAAGAACAACTAAGCTAGGTCTATACATGCTACCAAACACACCCTTAGAGCTTAATCATTGTGGTGCAAAGCTCCGGGCATGCGTCGGGGTCTCCAATTAAGTTGTGGAGATTGCCTCGAGCATTTGAGGTCACCGCAGAAGCCATAGTCCATTGTCATGAAGCTTCGTGGTGTTGTTGGGAGCCTCCAATTAAGTTGTGGAGTTTGCCACAACCTTGTTGGTATGGGTTCGGTGACCACCCTCAAGGGTCCCTTAGTGGAATCACGACATCTTCAATTGTGCGAGGGCGTGAGGAGATTACAGTGGCCCTAGTGGCTTCTTAGGGAGCATTGTGCCTCCACACCGGCCCGAATAGAGATTAGCATCCATAAGGGTGTGAACTTCGGGATACATCATCGTCTCCGCGTGCCTCAGTTATCTCTTACCCTAGCCCCTTTACTTATGCACTTTACTTTGTGATAGCCATATTGTTTCTTTCTATATATCTTGCTAGCACTTAGTTGTTTATCTTGCTTAGCATAAGTTGTCGGTGCAATAGGTGAGCCTAGTTGTTTTAGATTTTGTGCTTGATTTATTAAACGTTAGTTTTCTTCCGCATTTGTTCAAGCCTAAACCGTAATTATTTTAAAGCGCCTATTCACCCCCCTCTAGGAGACATCCACGTCCTTTCAATTGGTATCACGGCTAGGTCTCTCATTATTAGGTTTAATAACCTAGAGAGTAAGGATGTCTACTAGTGTATTAGGATTCTCTGACACTCTTAGTTTCAATGGCACAAATTTTGATGTTTGGCTAATTTGCATGCTTAATCTCTTTAGGGTCATGGACCCGTCTTTAGAGCGAATTGTACAGATGGGTTTTTCTCCTCCAGAGGATTATCAACACCTACCTTTGGAGGATGAGAAAAATTCTTATCTCAGTGCTCAAGCTTGTAATGTGATTTTTGATGCTTTGAGCAATGTAGTTATATTTGAACTCATGCCGTTCCGGGATGCTCATGAGTTGTGGACAAAGCTTCAAGATAAATTTGGTGAGTCCAAGATTTGAAGGGATGATTGTTCTCCCTCCACCTCCGGTCGTGTTGTCTTCTCAACTTCATCTACTTCGCCTACATGTGGATTGCCACGAGGTAATTATATGGTGAGTAGTGATGATCATTGTAATGATGATAGTGGGCTTATTATTGATAATTCTTCTTCACTATCTTATTGCAATGCTTCATCTTTGGACTTTAACACCTCGAGCACTTTAAATGTTTCACATGCTTGTGTTGATAGTCCTTGCATATCATGTACAAATTGCTTGACTAAATCTCATGATGATATGCTTGCTATATCTTGTTGTCATGATAAAAATGTATCTATTTCCTCGAGTTGTTGTGCTAACAATGTAGAGGAAACCCAATGCTCCATGGAACAAGATGTGGTCTTGAATGGTGCTTCAAGGGATCCTACATCATCATCTATTGTTTCTCACTTTTGCCTTATGGCTAAGGCTTCAAAGGTATCTCCTACTTTGAATCCCAATATATCTCACGATGATGATGTTGATGATAATGATGAAGAGAGTGATAATATTGCTTCCTTGAAAATTAAGGGAGAAATGGTTTTAAATCTCTTCATAAGAATAAAATTGCTCATTCCAACTTCATGGAAATCATGTCTATTGCCATTGAGGGCAAGAAATATATTTAGGAGTTGGAAGCTCATCTCGAGGAGCATGATACCACCCTTGTTAAAATGGAAGGTCATGAACGTGATTACGCTAATGAGATCATGGAGCTATCTCAAGCTCTTGAAAATGAACAAACCACATGAATCTCTTGAGGAGACCTTTGCTCTAGAATTATCTAGATTAAAGGAATCCCATGAAAGAGATCTCAAGTTGGCTGATGATTTTAGAACTAAAAATGATAAGCTTGAAGTTGCACATGCTAAACTCCTTGAGGACTTTGAGCACCTAGAAATGTCTCAAGGGTTGTTAAGAGTTTGCTCATTGAACTCACCGAGTCTCATGCTCAACTTAGAGCTTCATATGCTAAAGAGCTTGCCATGTTGCCTTATCCTCTTGTTGTTAATGATGATGCTTGTGCTACTAACTCTATTTCTTGTGAAGCATCCATATTAAAGGAGAATGTTGAGCTAAGGGCTCAAATTGAGTTGCTATCTAGAAATTACGGGATACTGGAAGAAATTCATGAAAAGCTTTCTAGCTCTCATGGCTATCTTCTAGTATCGCATAATGTTCTAAAGATAGCTCATGAGGCTAGTACTACTAAGGTAACATATAGTGAGCATCATGTGGACATTAGCACTACATCTAGTAGAAATGCTTTATTGACTTGTGCTAGTCCTTGTAATTCATCTATGCATAACATTGGTATATATTGTGATTAATTGATTTCACTTCCTTGTTGCTCTAACAATGATGCTTATACTTCCTCTAGTACTTGTTTTGTCACTAACAATGTAGAGGAAATCAAAGAGCTCATGGCCCAAGTCACTTCTCTGAAGAAAGACTTGGAAAAGACTCATGAATGGAAGTCCACACTCAAGAATATCTTGAGTGTGCAAAAATCTCCAAATGATAAGGGTGGACTTGGATTTAACTCCAATAAGAATAAGAATCCCAAGAGAAACAAAAATAAGGGCCAAGAACAAGTCAAGAATTCGGCCAAGATTATTTGCTTCAAGTGCAAAATTGAAGGGCACCATGTTAGATCTTGCCCATTAAAGAAGAAGCCCCAAAGTAACAAGCAACAAGGGAAGCGGCCACAAGTTCAATCTCATGCTCAACCACAAGTTGAAGAAAGGCCTCTTCCCAAGAAGACCCAAGTCACCGCTCTTCAAGTTGAGAAATCAATTGATAAGAAAGCAAAGAGTAAATGTTGCTACTTATGTCGTGAGAAGGGTCACTTCGCTTCTTCTTGCACGAAAGGTAACTTATCCAACCCAATTATTATTGATGATATCTATTCTCAGGATAAGGTTGGCAATGTGTTTGCCGAGTTTGTTGGTACTCAAAGTGGTTTCATGAAAAGAAACATTTGGGTTGCCAAGCCTATTGTGACTAACCTCTTAGGACCCAACTTAGTTGGGGACCAACAAGCTCAAACTTGATCAATAGGTGTTGGTGGAGGGCATTGGAGACTTGGCTACATTATGAAGAATTAAGGGGTCTTCATCATTCACATTTTCTCAAGCCATTTCATTTGGATCATCAAGTTTATATCATGTACCAATATTCCTCCTTGCGGTAACTTGTACTTAAATTAAATACATTGTTAGTTACTTGCCTCTTTGCATGTTGTGGTTTTGTACCTTGCATGTGTTTGCATATGTTGTGCATCCTATTTTATTTATCTTGAGAAATCAAGTATGTATGATGGGTTGCACATCATGTATGTGTGAGTCTTGTGTAGAGCCTTTTTGCATTTTGTTTGTATCTTAGTTGGCTCTTTTGAGAGATTAATGGATTATCCCATTTTAGGGGAGTGGTGTGCTTTGTGCACTTCACGATCCTAAAAATGTGTGTACATGAGGAATACCACTTAGTATTGATATTACAAGATTATCTAGCTTCTATGTGGTATGTCTTCTCATGAGAAATTCAAGTTCTAAATGGTCCATTAATTATCTCTTGTTGGATTTCATTTGCCACTTTTTACTAATTTTGGGGTTATCACATTATGGGGGAGTAATATGCTATGTGTATATTACAAGCCTAGAAAATGTGTACATTTCAGGTATTGCCACTTAGAATTGATATTGTAGATTATCTTGTTCCTAAGTGGCATGCTAGCTCTACAAGTGTCATTTGCTTGTGGTTTAGGAGTAAAGATGATGTTGGATCTATTTGCAATCTACCAATGGGAATTATTTCCAAATACTTCTTGTCCTGACAATTGGTATTCCTTTTAAGTGGTAGAATTTGCTAACCATCTTCACATAGTTTTTTGTTTATCGTTTGTCTTCCTTGCCTCTTGTGGATCTTTTTGAGCATGTGTAGTGTTTCTAATGACATAGGGAAAGTGATGATCCCATCGTGTGCATTTCGTATTCAAATGCAAATTCTATATAATGCACATTTCTTGGGGTAGCTATCCTTTTTTAACACTCTTTGTATGTGTTTATCATAAAATCTTTTGGTCTTCATCAATTGTGTGTTGGTGGGAGGCAAGCCTTTTCTCTATGGTGCTTTGTGCCATCATGAAAATTTGTAGGGGGTCTGGTTTGTTTCGAACCTAGCTCTCTTTTGGGAACTTTATACCTCTTATTTTCCTTCAATTGGTATCTTGTTTCCTTCTATTTGGCATGTGTCAATGGATATCTCATTCCTTGATGTATCTTTTAGTTGGTATCCGTCAAGTGATAATTTTTCGTTTGGTATCTTATTTTCACTTGATACCTTATCTTTTGGTATCTTACCAACTGTTTCTTATTTCCGCTCCTGGACCACTCTTGTACCCCTTGACAGACTCATGGCAAGGCACACACAGGTGCGGTACACAGCATGGCATAATATAGAGCCTATGGCTAAGGCATAGGGGACGACGTTCGTCCTTTCTGTTTCTTCTGCCGTTGTCGAGCTTTGAGTCTCACTCAACTTCCACACCTTACAAATCAGGCGAGAACTCTTTCTCTGACTGATCCATTTTGAACTCTTTCAAAATCTTGTCACGGCATGCACTCATTGAAAGTCTCATCAAGCATCTTGATCTATCTCTATAGATTTTGATGCTCAACAATTAGGTAGCTTTATCCAGGTCTTCCTTTGAAAATCACCTTTCAAACAACTATTTATGCTTTCCAGAAATTCTAATTATTTCCGATCAACAATATGTCATCCACATATACTTATCAGAAATTCTATAGGGCTCCCACTCATTTTATTGCAAATACAAGTTTCTCGTAAACTTTGTATAGACTCAAAAACTTTGATCACCTCATCAAAGTGTATATTCCAACTCCGAGATGCTTGCTTCAGTCAATAGAAGGATCACTAAAGCTTGCACACCTTTTAGCATCCTTAGGACTGACAAAACCTTCTGGTTGTATCACATACAACCTTTCCTCAAGCAAACCGTTAAGGAAACGATGTTTTGACATCCATCTGCCAGATTTCATAATCGAAAAATGCAGCAACTGCTAACATAATTCCAATAAACTTTAGCACCGCTACGAGTGAAAAATTCCCATCGTAGTCAACTCCTTGAACTTGTCACAAACAACTTTGCAACAAGTCGAGCTTTACAAATGGTGACATTTACCATCAATGTATGTATTCATTTTAAAGATCCATTTGTACTCAACAACCTGCCGTCCAATGAGCAAGTCCACCAAAGTCTATACTTGGTTTTCATACATGGATCCTATCTCAGATTTCATGGCCTCCAACCATTTGTCGGAATCCGGGCCCATCATCGCTTCTCCATAGCTCGTAGGTTCATCGTTGTCCAACAACATGACTTCCAAGACAGGGTTGTCGTACCACTTAGGAGCAGTACACATCCTTGTCGACCTACGAAGTTCGATAGTAACTTGATCCTGAAGCTTCATGATCATCATCATTAACTTCCTCTTCAACTAACGTAGGCTTCACAGAAACATCTTTCTGCGCTGCGCTACTCTCTGGTTGAACAAAGGTTTAACAACCTCATCAAGTTCTATCTTCCTCCCACTCAATTCTTTCGAGAGAAACATTTCCCCGAGAAAGGATCCGTTTAAGCAACAAACACTTTGCACTAGGATCTGAGATAGAAGGTTCACCCAACTGATCTTAGGGTATTCTATGAAGATGCATTTGTCCGCCTTGGGTTCGACTTCATTAAGTGAAAACATTTTCCACACAAATGTCGCAGCCCCAACTATTAAGAAATGACAGCTTAGGTTTCTATCAAACCATAATTCACATGGTGTCATCTCAACGGATTTAGATGATGCCCTATTTAAAGTGAATGTAGTTGTCTCTAATGCATAACCCCAAAATTATAGTAGTAAAACGATAAGAGACATCATAGCACGCACCATGTCAAAAGAGCATGACTATGATGTTCGGACACACCATCACACTATGGTGTTCCAGGTGGCATTAGTTGTGAAACAAATTTCACATTGTCTTAATTTGTATGCCAAACTCGTAACTCAGATATTCACCTCCACGATCATATCGCAGTTATTTTTATCTTCTTGTCATGATGATCTTAAACTTCACTCTGAATTTGCTTGAACCTTTCAAACGATTCAGACTTGTGTTTCATTAAGTAAATATACACTATATTTACTCAAATCATCAGTGAAGGTAAGAAAATAACGATATCCACTGCACGCTACAAGACTCACTGGATTGCATACATCAACATGTATCATTTCCAATGAATCACTTGCCCGCTCCATCCAACGGGGTCCTTTAGTCATCTTGCCCAAGAGGCATGGTTTGCATGTCTCAACCGATTCGAAATCGAATGAGTCCAAAGATCCATCAGCATGGAGTTTCTTCATGCGCTTTATACCAATATGACATTTTGCGGCAGTGCCACAAATATGTGGTACTATCATTATTAACTGTGTATCTTTTGACATCAATGTTATGAACATGTGTATTACTACAATCAAGATTTCAACAAACCATTTTCACTGGGTGCATGGCCATTGAAGGTATTATTCATGTAAACAGAATAACCATTATTCTCTAACTTAAATGAATAACCGTATTGCAATAAACATGTTCTAATCATGTTCATGCTCAACGCAAAAACACCAAATAACATTTATTTAGGTTCATCACTAATCCTGAAGGTAGAGAGAGCGTGCGATGTTGATCACATCAACCTTGGAAACATTTCTAACACATATCGTCACCTCACCCTTTGCTAGTTCTCCATTTATTCCGTAGCTTTTATTTCGAGTTACTAACATTTAGCAACCGAACCGGTATCCAATACCCAGGTGCTACTAGGAGTACTAGCAAGGTACACATCAATAACTCGTATATCAAATATACTTCCGTCGACGTTGCTAGCCTTCTTATCTACCAAGCATCTAGGGTTGTTCCGCTTCAGCGACCGCTCACCTCATAACAGAAGCACTTAGTCTCGGGTTTGAGTTCAACTTTGGGTTGCTTCACTGGAGCAGCAACTGACTTGCTATCCATGAAGTTTCCCTCCTTGCTCTTCCCCTTCTCGAAACTAGTGGTTTTACTAACCATCAAAACTTGATGCTCCTTCTTGATTTCTACCTTCGCCGTGTCAAAACATTGCGAACAACTCAGGGATCAATATTTCTATCCCTGGCGTTTTATAGTTCATCACCAAGTTCTAGTAGCTTAGTGACAGTGACTTGGAGAACTATATCAATCACTATCTTATGTGGAAGATCAACTCCCACTCGATTCAAGCGATTGTAGCACCTAGACAATCTGAGTACATGCTCAATGATTGAGCTATTCTCTTTCATCTTGCAGGCAAATAATCTTGTTAGAGATCTCATATCTCGCAACACGGGCACGAGCCTGAGATCACAATCTCAGCTCTTAGAACATCTCATATGTTCCGTGACGTTCAAAATGTTTCGGAGCCTCAATTCTAAGCCTTAATGCATGACGCACTAAACTATCAAGTAGTCATCGGAACGTGCCTGTCAGATGTTCACAACATCTACAGACGACGCTAGAGGGGGTGGCGCACCGTGCGGTGCATTAAGGACATAAGCCTTCTGTGTAGCAACGAGGACAATCCTCAGATCACGGACCTAGTCCGCAATATTTCCACCATCATCTTTCAGCTCTATTTCTCTAGGAACATATAAAAATACAAGGGAGCTACAGCGTGAGCTAATAATCTACAACATAATTTGCAAAGACACTTTGACTATGTTCATGATAATGAGTTCAATTAATCATATCACTTAAGAACTCCCACTCAAATTGACATCCCTCAGATCATTCGAGTGATACATGATCCAAATTCACCAACTCAAGTCCGATCA
The DNA here is from genome assembly GCA_022496015.1 of Hordeum marinum. Lineage (NCBI taxonomy): Eukaryota > Viridiplantae > Streptophyta > Magnoliopsida > Poales > Poaceae > Hordeum > Hordeum marinum. Next base: position 207,749,772 of record CM039672.1, on the reverse strand, counting down.
TCACGTGAGTTGAGGTGGCTGCAATGGTGAACATCGTCATGTTAATCATATCTACTATATGACTCATGTTCGACCTTTCGGTCTCTTGTGTTCCGAGGCCATGTCTGTACATGCTAGGCTCGTCAAGTTTAACCCGAGTGTTCTGCTTTTGCAACACTGGCTTGCACCCGTTGTATGTGAACGTAGAGTCTATCACACTCAATCATGACGTGGTGTCTCAACACGACGAACTTTCGCAACGGTGCACACTCGGGGAGAAAACAATTTATGTTGAAATTAAGTGAGGGATCACCTTATAATGCTACCGTCGTCCTAAGAAAAACAAGGTGCATAAAAGGATTAACATCACATGCAAATCATAAGTGACATGATATGGCCATGAACTTGTGCTTTTGATCTCCATCCAGAAAGCACCGGCATGATCTCCATCATCACCGGCATGACACCATGATCTCCATCATCTTGATCTCCATCAACGTGTCGCCATCGGGGTTGTCACGCCCTGCATGCTTCTACTACTATTGCTACCATACCGATAAAGTAAAGCATTACATAGCGCTTAATGATTGACACGCAGGTCATACAATAATTAAAGACAACCCTATGGCTCCTGCCGGTTGTCGTACTCATCGACATGCAAGTCGTGATAATCTATACATCACATGATCATCTCATACATCACATATATCTCATCATGTCATTGGCCATATCACATCACAACATACCCTGCAAAAACAAGTTAGACGTCCTCTAATTGTTGTTGCATGTTTTACGTGGCTGCTACGGGTATCTAGCAAGATCGATTCTCACCTACGCATAAACCACAACGGTGATACACTAGGTGCTTTTCAACCTTCTCAAGGACCGCCTTTGTCGGATCCGATCCAACTAAAGTGAGAGAAACTGTCACCCGCAAGCCATCTAGGCAACAAGTTGCATCGAGGGAACCGGTCTCTCATAAGCGTACGAGTAATGTTGGTCCGGGCCGCTTCATCTCACAATCCCGCTAAACCAAAATACGACCAAGGGAGGAAGCAATCTAAGCATCAACGCCCACAAACCTTTTGTGTTCTACTCGATATCTCATCGAACCATCAACCTAGCTCTGATACCACTGTTGGGGAACGTCGCATGGGAAACAAAAAATTTCCTACGCACATGCAAACCTATCCATGGTGATTGGCATCTACGAGAGGGAGAGTGGATCTACGTACCCTTGTAGATCGCTAAGCGGGAAGCGTTAAGAAACGCGGTTGGTGTAGTCGAACATCTTCCCGATCCAAATCGTCAAGCGTCCCGCGATCTCATCACGATCCATTCCGCGATCACATCACGAACCGTCTCGCGATCTCGATCACGGTCCTTCCGATCTAGCGCCGAACGGACGGCACCTCCGCGTTCAACACACGTGCAGCTTGATGACGATCTCCACCGTCTCGATCCAGCAAGAGGAGGTGGAGAGGAGAGAGAGTTCACCGGCAGCGTGATGGCGCTCCGGTGATGGTGGTGGAGCAATTCCGGCAGGGCTTCGCCTAAGCACTGCGGAAACCGATCTAGAGGAGAAACTATGCACCGGTGGAACGGGTAGCACGTGGCCGGAAATTCTGTCCAAAAACTACCCAATCCACTAGTATATAAAGGAGGAAGAGAGAGGAGGGCTGGCGCAAGGAGAAACTCCAATAGGAGTCGGCCAAACTAGAGGGGGAGGAGTCCTACTCCTACTCCACTCCTAGTAGGAGTAGGACTCTTCCTTTTTAGCCTTTTTTCCACCTTTTCCTTTAGGACTTTTGCCTCCTGCGCCATGGGCCTTGGTGTGGCTGTTTCTCCAGCCCACTAAGGGCTGGTTATCACTCTCCACAGCCCATGGACCCTCTGGGGTCGAAATACCCCTCCCGGAGGTCTCCCGGTACACTACCGGCACTCCCGGTACACTACCGATGAGCCCGAAACTTTTCCGGCGACCAAACTGGGACTTCCTATATATGAATCTTTACCTCCGGACCATTCCGGAGCTCCTCGTGTCGTCCAGGATCTCATCCGGGACTCCGAACAACCTTCGGTCACCACCATACATAACTCTACACTACCGAAACATCACCGAACCTTAAGTGTGCAGACCCTGCGGGTTCGAGAACTATGTAGACATGACCGAGACACCTCTACGGTCAATAACCAATGGTGGGACCTGGACGTCCACATTGGTTCCTACATATTCTATGAAGATCTTTATCAGTCGAACCTCTATGTCAAGGATTCAATTAATCCCGTATAACGTTCCCTTTGTTCTTCGGTATGTTACTTCCCCGAGATTCGATCGTCGGTATCTCCATACCTAGTTCAACCTCGTTACCGGCAAGTCTCTTTACTCGTTCCGTAATACAAGATCCCGCAACTAAAAATTAGTCACATTGCTTGCAAGGCTCATTGTGATGTTGTATTACCGAGTGGGCCCTGAGATACCTCTCCGTCACACGGAGTAACAAATCCCAGTCTCGATCCATGCCAACTCAACAGACACCATCGGAGATACCTATAGAGCACCTTTATAGTCACCCAATTACGTTGCGACGTTTGATACACACAAGGCACTCCTCCGATATCCGTGAGTTGCATGGTCATAGGAACATATACTTGACATGCGGAAAACAGTAGCAATAAACTGACACGATCATATGCTACGTTTGTAGTTTGGGTCTTATCCATCACATCATTCTCCTAATGATGTGATCCCGTTATCAAATGACATCTCATGTCCATGGCTAGGATACCTTAACCATCCTTTGATCAATGAGCTAGTCCATTAGAGGCATACTAGGGACATGGTTTTGTCTATGTATCCACACATGCATTTAAGTCTCCGATCAACACAATTATAGCATGGATAATAAACGATTATCATGAACAAGGAAATATGATAATAACTAATTTATTATTGCCTCTAGGGCATATTTCCAACAGTCTCCCACTTGCACTAGAGTCAATAATCTAGTTCACATCTCCATGTGATTCGCATTGTTATGAATCTAACACCCAATGAGTTATGGGGCTCGATCATGCTTTGCATGTGAGAGAGGTCTTATAGTCAACGGGTCTGTAACATTCAGATCCGTGTGTACTTTGTAAATCTCTATGTCAAACCGTAAACACTGCTACCACACTCCACTTGGTACTTTTCCAAATGGCTGCTCCACTATACGTATCCAGATTGCTACTACGAGCCATCCGGATTGGTGTTAAAGCTTGCATCGACGTAACTCTTTACGACGAACTCTTTATCACCTCCATAATCAAGAAACATTTCCTTAGTCCTCTGGTTACTAAGGATAATTTCGACCGCTGTCCAGTGATCCGCTCCTAGACCACTCTTGTACCCCTTGACAGACTCATGGCAAGGCACACACAGGTGCGGTACACAGCATGGCATAATATAGAGCCTATGGCTAAGGCATAGGGGACGACGTTCGTCCTTTCTGTTTCTTCTGCCGTTGTCGAGCTTTGAGTCTCACTCAACTTCCACACCTTACAAATCAGGCGAGAACTCTTTCTCTGACTGATCCATTTTGAACTCTTTCAAAATCTTGTCACGGCATGCACTCATTAAAAGTCTCATCAAGCATCTTGATCTATCTCTATAGATTTTGATGCTCAACAATTAGGTAGCTTTATCCAGGTCTTCCTTTGAAAATCACCTTTCAAACAACCATTTATGCTTTCCAGAAATTCTACATTATTTCCGATCAACAATATGTCATCCACATATACTTATCAGAAATTCTATAGGGCTCCCACTCACTTTATTGCAAATACAAGTTTCTCGTAAACTTTGTATAGACTCAAAAACTTTGATCACCTCATCAAAGTGTATATTCCAACTCCGAGATGCTTGCTTCAGTCAATAGAAGGATCACTAAAGCTTGCACACCTTTTAGCATCCTTAGGACTGACAAAACCTTCTGGTTGTATCACATACAACCTTTCCTCCAGCAAACCGTTAAGGAAATGATGTTTTGACATCCATCAGCCAGATTTCATAATCGAAAAATGCAGCAACTGCTAACATAATTCCAACAGACTTTAGCACCGCTACGAGTGAAAAAGTCCCATCGTAGTCAACTCCTTGAACTTGTCACAAACAACTTTGCAACAAGTCGAGCTTTACAAATGGTGACATTTACCATCAATGTTTGTCTTCATTTTAAAGATCCATTTGTACTCAACAACCTGCCGTCCAACGAGCAAGTCCACCAAAGTCTATACTTGGTTTTCATACATGGATCCTATCTCGGATTTCATGGCCTCCAACCATTTGTCGGAATCCGGGCCCATCATCGCTTCTCCATAGCTCGTAGGTTCATCGTTGTCCAACAACATGACTTCCAAGACAGGGTTGTCGTACCACTTAGGAGCAGTACACATCCTTGTCGACCTACGAAGTTCGATAGTAACTTGATCCTGAAGCTTCATGATCATCATCACTAACTTCCTCTTCAACTAACGTAGGCTTCACAGAAACATCTTTCTGCGCTGCGCTACTCTCTGGTTGAACAAAGGTTTAACAACCTCATCAAGTTCTATCTTCCTCCCACTCAATTCTTTCGAGAGAAACATTTCCCTGAGAAAGGATCCGTTTAAGCAACAAACACTTTGCACTAGGATCTGAGATAGAAGGTTCACCCAACTGATCTTAGGGTATTCTATGAAGATGCATTTGTCCGCCTTGGGTTCGACCTCATTAAGTGAAAACATTTTCCACACAAATGTCGCAGCCCCAACTATTAAGAAATGACAGCTTAGGTTTCTATCAAACCATAATTCACACGGTGTCATCTCAACGGATTTAGATGATGCCCTATTTAAAGTGAATGTAGTTGTCTCTAATGCATAACCCCAAAATTATAGTAGTAAAACGATAAGAGACATCATAGCACGCACCATGTCAATAGAGCATGGCTATGATGTTCGGACACAGCATCACACTATGGTGTTCCAGGTGGCGTTAGTTGTGAAACAAATTTCACATTGTCTTAAGTTGTATGCCAAACTCGTAACTCAGATATTCACCTCCACGATCATATCGCAGTTATTTTTATCTTCTTGTCATGATGATCTTAAACTTCACTCTGAATTTGCTTGAACCTTTCAAACGATTCAGACTTGTGTTTCATTAAGTAAATATACACTATATTTACTCAAATCATCAGTGAAGGTAAGAAAATAACGATATCCACTGCACGCTACAAGACTCACTGGATTGCATACATCAACATGTATCATTTCCAATGAATCACTTGCCCGCTCCATCCAACGGGGTCCTTTAGTCATCTTGCCCAAGAGGCATGGTTTGCATGTCTCAACCGATTCGAAATCGAATGAGTCCAAAGATCCATCAGCATGGATTTCTTCATGCGCTTTATACCAATATGACATTCTGCGGCAGTGCCACAAATATGTGGTACTATCATTATTAACTGTGTATTTTGACATCAATGTTATGAACATGTGTATTACTACAATCAAGATTTCAACAAACCATTTTCACTGGGTGCATGGCCATTGAAGGTATTATTCATGTAAACAGAATAACCATTATTCTCTAACTTAAATGAATAACCGTATTGCAATAAACATTTCCACCAATCACTTTCTCCTCTAAGTGAGGGGAATCCCTTGGATCTAGATCTTGGAGTTCTTTGTGTTCTTCTTTGTTCTTCCTCTCATTTTCCTCCGTAGCATTAGTTGCTTTGGTGGGATTTGGGAGAGAAGGACTTGGGCACTACATGTGCCCTTGCCATTGCATTTGGTGCATAGGTTTGAGTTCTCCACGGTGATATGTGGAAGTGATAAGTTGAGAAGCTTATTACTCTTGGGTGTTTGAGCACCCTAGAGATTGTTCCTCTTGGGTGCTTTGGCGCACTACACGGTTGGTGGTGTAGGAGATATGCCCTAGAGGCAGTAATAACAGTTATTTTGTATCTCCAAAGTTTATAATGAATGTTTATGTTCCATGCTATAACTGCAATGATTCTCGAGTCTACAAATTAAACGAGGCTTGGAGGGAAACTCATGTGCACGTGTGGTATAATAAACGGTGAATTGTATTCCTAGTCTTGCCTCTAAGACTGGCTCAAGTGTTGCATGATGGTCCTGTTTTCCTGATCATGGGCATGGCTATGCCAGCAATTTTGAGGATGCGATGTTGGTAGAACACTCGTGTTGAATCGATCCGAATTGATGTTATGCTATGAGATACATTTGTCACAAGTTAATGGTTAATAACACAGAGATGGTTAACGTTTGCATAATTCCTTAGACCATGAGAGTATTGAGTTTCTTCATGCTTGCTTCATGAACTTTGGGGTTTGTTAAACGTCATCCGTAAATGGGTGGCTATTACGGCGGCTTACGGGTTCATGGAAAAGTATGTCAAGTAACTTGATAGCTCAAGATTGGGATTTGCTCCTCCGATGATGGAGAGATATCTCTGGGCCCTCTCGGTGTTACGGTATCCATCATCGTCTGGCCGGACACTTTGTGATTTAATCACGGGGATGCCGGAACACGGGAACGAGAAAAGAGAACAATACCGGCAACGAGGTAACTGGCATAGTGGACAAGTTGTTGATCCACGAGGATGCCTACATGTCTCACCTCGGGTAATTGTTAACATATCGCGAAGCAACAGGAATAGCTCACGGCAACTAGAGGTTCACTCGAATATTCATTCGTGTGGGTATAGGGGTCAATATGGGTGTCCACGGCTCCGATGTTGATCATTGATCGGAAGGGGTTCCGGGTCATGTCTATGCTTCACCGAACCTATAGGGTCACACGCTTAAGGTTCATCTATCTGTTGAATACTAGACAGGGAGTCTGAGAGAAAATCACCGAAAAGTTTCGGACACCGGAAAAGTTTCGGACAGCGGAAAAGTTCCGCAGACAGGTCACCGGAACAGTTTCGGTGAAACTGAAAGGTTGTTTCAGGGGATACCAAAAAGTCAAATTGGTTTTGGCACATGCCTGATAATTCTTGAAGGGTGCCAGAATCGTTCTGGAAACTTTCTGGAATTTTCCGGGATGAAAACCGGAAATGTTCCAGAGCTGCCGGAACCACTTCAGATGCTTTTCGCAGATGAAAATCACTATTCCGGAATTGTTCCGGATCGCATTGAAAATTATTTTAGTGGGGTACTAGAATTGTTCTAAGCCCACATAAATATTTTTAGTTCGAGCGGACGCTGAAAAATGTCGCCGTGAATAGTGAAAGTGCTTTTTGGACTACTTTATGGAAAGCCACCTTTTGGGGCTTTGCTCCAAAAGATCTTGGGGATGACATGGATGGATTGGGGCCATTTTTGGGTCCCCACATGAGGTTGTGGCCGACCACATGGTGGACTCCTTCATGGAATCCCTCTTGTTCCTTGGTTTCACTTTTATGCCCTTGTGGAAGGACTTCATTCATGTGCATTTTGGGTTTTATTGTAAAACCACCCTACTACTTGGTTTTCCTATAAATAGGAGGTGAGTGGGCTGCCATTTCTTCATCCTTGTGCTCTCATACACATGCTTTGCTTTGCAAGCTCTCTCTCTCCCTCCCACGAAAAGAGTCTTTCGTAGAGCCGGAAGGCTGTCTGGGTTCCGGCAAGAACTAGTTCTGGACGGCGAAGCCCTGCCGGATAGATGACACTGTATGTGTGCAACCCCATAGAGAGGTCGTAGTTTCGATCTTTTGCCCGAGGGGCTGTTCGTGTGTCCTCCCGTAGGGCTGTCCGAGTCTTCGTTCGAGTTTCGAGGGTCCTCCCGAAGGGCTGTCCGCGACATCGTCCGGGGGACTGTCCGACCGCCTCCCGAAGGGCTGTCCGACGAGGGAGTACATCCTCGCGGTTGGGAGGTTGTAAAATCCTAGCTGCGGGGATCTGCACCAACGATCTCCACCGACTCTTCTTCCGCTGCGCTTCGAGTCGGTACGGATCAAATCAAACCTTGTATGCAGTCTCCATAGTGGTCCTGGGCGTGCTCGCTATACCGGAAAATTTTGTTTTCTGTCGCGTTCCCCAACAGGTGGTGCCTTGGAGCTAAATCATCGTGGTGCAAAGCTCCGGGCATGCATCAGGGTCTCCAATTAAGTTGTGGAGATTGCCCCGAGCATTTGAGGTCACCGCGGAAGCCATAGTCCATTGTGGTGAAGCTTCGTGGTGTTGTTGGGAGCCTCCAATTAAGTTGTGGACTTTGCCCCAACCTTGTTTGTATGGGTTCGGTGACCACCCTCAAGGGTCCCTTAGTGGAATCACGACATCTTGCATTGTGTGAGGGCGTGAGGAGATTACGGTGGCCCTAGTGGCTTCTTTGTTGGCTCGGCCCCTGTCGACCAGGTTTTGAGCAAGAATGGGTCTTGCGTTAGAGGTTATTCTGTAGGATCCAAAGTATGTCTAGAGGGGGGGTGATTAGACTACTGGACCAAATAAATTCTATCCCTTTCCCAATTTTAGTTGTGGGCAGATTTTAGCAATTTGCACAAGTCAAGTTCACCCTACACATGTATTTCTAAGAGTATAGCAGCGGAAAGTAAAGACAAACACATGTAAGTAAAGGAGGAAGAGGAGATCAAACACAATTGGAGACACGGAGATTTTTCCTGTGGTTCTGATAGGTGGCGCTATCGTACATCCACGTTTATGAAGACTTCAACCCATGGAGGTTAACGGTCGTGAGAGTCCATGGAGGGCTCCACCCATGAAGGGTCCATGAGGTAGCAACCTTGTCTATTCCATGTGGCCTACGTCCACGGAGGACTAGCCTTACTCGGGGTAGATCTTCACGAAGTAGGCGATCTCCTTGCCCTTACAAACTCCTTGGTTCAACTCCACAATCACGAAGAAGGAGGCTCCCAGGTAACACCTAACCAATCTAGTAGGAACCACCCTCCAAAAGGTAATATATGTGGTAGTATGATGAACTCCTTGCTCCTGTGCTTCAAAAGATAGTCTCCTCAACACTCAATCACTCTCTCACAAATTTGGCTTGGGTAGAAGAGGTTGATTGGGTGGAAAGCAACTTGGGGAGGCTAGAAACCAAGATCCATATGGTTGGAGTGGATTATCTTGACTTCAACACAAGGGAAGGTGGTTCTCTCTCAGAAAATTGGATATGACAGGTGTGCAATGTTTCTGGATGCTTCTCTTACGAGTGATAATTGGTGGAGGGGTATATATAGGCATCTCCAAAAATCCAAGAGTTACAACATTATTGCCCAACTCGGTGGAACGAAGAAAAAACTCGGTTGCACTGACTAGTGCAAAATGTGGCAACTTTGGCATTTTCGGTGAGACTTGGGTAACGGCAATTGGGTAACGGCTAACGAGAGACTTGGCCATAAACTCGGTGAGACCGATTTGCAAAATTCGGTGGGACCATTTCTGAAAATCGACCTAACAGAGAGTTGGTCACGGCTTCGGTGAGACCAAAAATGAGAACTTGGTTACACCGAGAAGATAGGGTTTGGCAGGGTTCTGTCTGAGTTGAAAATTGGTAGGGCCGAGTGGAAAAAGTTGGGGCACCAATTTTGCAAGTTTGGCTTTGGACAGAAGATTTCTTGTGAAAAATGAGTGAGTATTTCTTGAGAAACCACACCATCATATTTCCTCACCCCCGTTTAATAGTATTGGCTTTGCTATGGACTCAAAGTGATTTCTCAAAAAATATATAATGTAGAGTCTTGTATCTTGAAGCTTGGCCAATCCTATTGCTTCTTCTTATCTTCATCTCCTTGGGGATTCACCACCACATTAATTTGTAACCCAACATTGAACGTTTTCCTGAGATATACTTAGTGGAAACATTAGTCCAATGAAATATATGTTGTTATTAATTACCAAAAACACCTAGGGATAAGTTGTGCTTTCAATCTCCCCTTTTTTGGCAATTGATGACAACGTATAGATCAAAGCTTCGATGAGAGATATAATCAATGAATAGCATTGTCGCTTTCAGAAGTATGTGATAAGCAAGAGCTACCCCTAAATTTGTGCATTATTTTCAATTTGCGATTGAATGCAAATGCACCATCAATTAGGATTATGGGTCACTCTTCCATGTCACATACAACTTGGTGGTGCGTAAGAATTAATATAAGTGAAAAACAAGCACACCACACCAAACATTAAGTGAATAATCATCAAGATATATCTCAAAGAGAGTAAAGTTGTAGCATCACACAAGAATATATGACCAAACATGACAAAAGTTTTAACCAAATGATAACCAAATGTTTTTTAACTAGCAGAGAGGAATCAAAATGCAACACGCTCTCTCTCTCTCTCATCCCTATGATCTACAACTTCACCCCTTTGACAACAAGTTACCAAAAAGTTCAAAGCTATAGAGCTAAGCGTCTCTCTAGGCAGAATATCCTACATGAGATGATGAAGCTGCTCCTTAGATGTCGATTGAGTCGAGAGAAGAGCATCTACAAAAATTTCTGCTAAGGTCCTCTAAGGTGGTGGAGTCGACATTGGAGGTGCAGGAGGTGCTGATGGAGCTATGGCAGGTGCTGAAGAGGTAGGTCTGATCTCTGGTGCTGGCATAGTGGGAGTCCCTGACTGAGTCTTCAACTTAGTGCCTAGCTAAAGAACTGGAATCTCCTTGTCATCATCACCGGTATGAGGGCTAGGCACTGCATCCGCTTCCTTCTTGAGCTCGTCCATAGTTTTCGTCAGCCCATCCACCTTGTTGTTCAGTGTGGTAAACCTGTTATCCATGATCCTCACAAGACTATCTTGATTCTTTAGGAGTTGCTTGATATCCGTCTGCATGCCTTGCATAGTTCCATCTGCTCACCTTTGGATCTAGGAACTAGAGCACTAGTGGCTCTGGCTGCTTCAGCTGCCGCTCTTCCAGAAGATGAAGTGGGATGATCTGGATCCATCTCTGCAACATTACCCTCAAATTCTGGCAAAAGTGGCAAATGACGATGATAAAGTGCATATACATTCTTTTCCAACTGAGAGTTGATAAGCATCTGAATGTATGGTGCATATCCACATGATCGTTTTTGATCAGCAGCAATCCTCTTCATAGACTACAATCAAATATATCACTCTTATCCTGGTGTGGGAGTCTATGTGATGCAGCATGTTGATGGAGTACCCACTTATGATCTTATCATCTCCAGATTTGGGCATCAAGGTATGCCTCAAAAAGGTGTTAGTGGTGGGTAGTCCTGCTTGTAGGAAATAGACAGACCCAAACTCATGTGAATGCACATGTGAAGCAGGGATTTCCTTGTACATATTTTCCATGGAGTTGTGACTCATATTGGATTCAAAGTAGACATCCAAATCTCCCTCTTGTACCTATGGATCTCCTAAGATGGTATCCCACTCATTAACAGTTGATTGGTACCTCACTCCTTCAATCATCCAAATAATCCCGCCATCCGGATAAAAGTGTGCAGTGAAATAGAACTGCATGATCATCTCATCATTCCAATCTGAAAACTCTCTGCCAACAAAGTTTGCAAGATCAATGCACTTGAAGTTGTCTCTGACACTAGGAAAGAAATCTTCATATCTTCTGCAACTGGGTGATCATCATTATGAATAGGCAAGTGGGGCCTCATCTTTCTCAAAACAGATATGTCCTACTCTTCTTCTATCATAGTCGATTTCTTGTTCTTATCAACACTTGGAATGTCTCTTGTAGACTTCTTTTACTTGGAGGCTGCAGCAGACTTCTTGGGAACAAACTTGGTGCTCTTAGCTGGAGCAACCTTGGGCATAGCTCCACCCAACAATTTCTTCTTCTTAGTTGGAGGGGCTTTGGTAGCTAGTTCCTCCTCTTCCTCTTCTTCATCTAAGTACTCTTGAGTAGAAGGGAGAACTGTAGCTTTGACATATCTTGTCCTTTCCCTCTTTTTTCTCTCCTGCTTTTTAGGCTTAGAACTCTTTGTCGGCTCAACAGAAACACATGTGTTAGCATTGGCACTCTCAGGTGCTCTCCTAGCATGAGTGCTAGCATATTCCTTTTTGACAGTCCTCTTTGCTGAAGTAGCCTCTACAGTTGTGCTCTTGGCAACTTTATCTTTGTACTTCTTGGCTAATTCCTCTTCTGGCACAAAATCATCATCTTCCTCATCTGAGTTCAACTTGTTCCTTGCCCTGGTGGCAGCCTTGGGCAGGCCAGGAGAACCGGGCACATCATCATAAGAAGATGAACTAGCCTCAAGTCTAGTGCCTGAACTCATCTCCACATATCTTTCTATGAAGTTGTTTTGGCTGTCATCAGAACCTGGCATGCTGACCTTGTAAATAGAGTATAGAAGAGCGGAGAGGTTGAGCATCACAAAATACTGGAGACTTTCAAAATTTTGAACTTAGAAACTTGGGTTTGATCTACTGCAAAATGTATTTCGGTTGCACCGGGTTGAAATTTTCGGATTCACCGAGACAGACCACTTGCATTAACAGAGACTTGGGCAGTCTTTTCGGTGTCATCTAAAAGAACTGCTCGGTCTCACCGAAGCGGTTCTCAGAAACCCTAAAGCTAAATTGGTAGAACCGATTTTATCAACTCGGTGTCACCGAGATGCATGTTGCGGGAGGTCAGATCCAAAATTTCTTCGTTCTCTAATCTATGGAAGTATTTGGTGGTATAGGAAGCTTTCAATCTATGGCAAGAATACGGAGCAACCCAAATGCGCTTGAATTAGACTTTGGAACTCAAGAGGGGATCGAAATCATACCCTAACTTGGCGATGGTCCGACTATGGCGATGACGGCGGCAATGATTTCCGTCGACGACGAGGATCCCAATGGCGAAGGCGCTCAGGGAGACAAGGGCAACGACCAAGGGGTTCGGTGCGGCAGCTTAGGGTTGGAGACTCGAGCATTTGAAGATGGATTTCAAAATGTCAGGTCTGCCGGGATTAAGTACCCTTTACTGTCGGTGACGCCAATACTAAAATTTTGGTGCCACCGTGTTCCACTACTGTCAGTTGACAGGGAAACTCGATGAAGCCGAGATTATGGTATCGGTGCTACCGAGGTGCAAAAACAGATCAACCCTGAGCATTCGGTGAAACCAAGAATTTTTGATTGGTTGCACCAAGTTGCACTTTAGGGACATTTTGGAAGTGAGACTTGATGAAACGGAACTCGAGTGCTCCTCACACAGAGGGTTCGAGAAGTGCTTGTTCAAGTTTTATGATGAAGCAAGAATAGAACTTGAGACAAGAAAGCATAGATAGCTAGAGAGGGGTCCTAGGCATTCTTGTACATCCAATTGGCAAAATAAAAACAAGAACCAAATAGGAACAATTGGATGTCCTTGAATGAGAAAAAATATGCATACCAACATGCTCACACAATAAGATGTCCAATGAAATCATGGCAAACAAGTAAAACCATTCTAGCATCTAACAAGCACTTTGGCAATGACGGAGTCATCATTATATGAGTATATTGACTTAGAGTCAAGTAAGAATACTTGATCATAGGTCATACTCATCGTAAGCACAAGTGAGGTTACCACTTTTACATAAAGCATTTAATGTTGTCACATTCTTAAGAGATGCTTTAACTCAAGTCTTAGAGTAAATACCCCCTTGATGTGACATCCCCCCTAAGAGGGATAAACTAACCTTGGGTTTTGTCGTACAAGACTTCATGTAGGTGATGTAGTGGTGGATGCTCAATGTTGATGAAGATCATCATGAGTTTGGAGCAATCCTTGTTGTTTCCTTACTCTTCTCACCTATATGGGTTAGTCCCAAACAAGAGACACATACAAGGATATCTATGGACATGGAGTGCAATGTATACATGATGATGTCCTTGGATTATTTCATTACCTTGTATCTTGCTTACCTTTGAGGGAATGTGTGACTCCTTGAACTATTGCATAAAATTGGAGTTGGTTGCAAATAGTCCTTGCCAATAATGAATATGAGTGGATTTCATTGGCGGAGTCACCCCTCAAGAACTTCTCTAGTCCTTCTTCTTGGGGACCCACATCAAGTTGATGGGGATCCTTGGTGTTGAAGTAGTATTAGTTGAAGTAGAACTTGGAGTAGCCTTGGGAACCCACTTTACCATGGCTAGGGACTCATCTTCAAGTGTGTCAATGTCATCATGAAGCTTGCCCTTGCCTGTGTGGTCTTGTGGAGGAAGGTCTTCTTGAGAGCTTGTTCCCCTGGGAGGAGTAGGTTCATACTTCTCCCTTTGAGGAACAAACTTAGGCTTGGGGTATTGACCTTCTTCCCATTCCACTCCATTGGCGTTGAAGTAGCCAATGCCATGGTTCTTCTGGTATCCTCCATGCTTGCGTACAATTTCTTCGATTTGCTTACATCCGGCAAGACTTTGGTAGACACCTTTCTCTATAATTCCTTTCAATGAATTGTTTTCTTGCTCAAGTGTAACTTTTCTAAGAGAATCATTAGTGGAATCGATAGAGCTACTAGAAACAACATCATTTGATTTAGCATTAGCTTTGTTGTTACTAGATGAAGAACCTTTCTTGCCTTTGTTACTGGTTTTCTTAGATTTAACTTGTGGAATAAATGTAGACAAGAGTAATCATTTGGCAAGATAAGAAGAACTCTTCTTTCGAAGATCGTCATTGATAGATTTAAGAAATTCATGCTCTTGCTCTAAGTTAAGCTTCTCGAAGCATAACTTCTCATGAGTTCTTACAAGCTCTCTATGATCTTCTAGAGTAGATTCATGATATGACTTGAGAGTGTTTAATTCTTTAGCTAGATGCTCAATCTCCTTCTTATCATCATCATATGATTTATCTTGCTTAGCATGGATATCATCAAGTTCATTTTGGATGATGTCACTAGTTTTATCAAATAGCTAGTCATCATCTCCAAGTAAGTCCTCCTCATCACTATTAAAGTCAAGGTATTAGGGGTGTGATACCTTGGGGCCTTTAGCCATGAAACAACTTCCACTCCCTTCATTTGGTGAATCAAATATGTCATAGGAGTTGGAGGAAACGAGTGCAAGTCTGGCAACACCTTCATCTTGGCTATAGTCGGAGTCCGAGTGATAGCTTCTCTCGGATTGGTTGTTGGATTCGGATTCGGAAACCCATTCACCAACATGCGCTTGATGTCTTCTTCTTGTATAGCTCTTGTTGTACTTTTCCTTCTTCTCCGAGTCCCTACTTCTCCTTGAGGGTCTTCGTTCATAACGATCATCTCTACTTCTCTCTCTTCGACATGATTCATCTCTTGAGCTTCGTCTTCTAGGTGATTCTTCTATTCTCTCATGGGGGGTCATGCACTCACCCGTGAAAGGACGTGGATGTCACCTAGAGGGGGTGAATAGGCGCTTTAAAATAATTACGGTTTAGGCTTGAACAAATGCGGAATAAACTATCGTTTAATTAGTCAAGCACAAAACCTAAAACAACTAGGCTCACCTATGTGCACCAACAACTTATGCTAAGCAAGATATACAACTAAGTGATAGCAAGATATATAACAAGAAACAATATGGCTATCACAAAGTAAAGTGCATAAGTAAAGGGGCTCAGGTAAGAGATAACTAAGGCACGCAAAGACGACGATGTATCCCGAAGTTCACACCCTTGCGGATGCTAATCTCCGTTCGGAGCGGTGTGGAGGCACAATGCTCCCCAAGAAGCCACTAGGGCCACCGTAATCTCCTCACGCCCTCACACAATGCAAGATGTCGTGATTCCACTAAGGGACCCTTGAGGGTGGTCACCAAACCCGTACAAACAAGGTTGGGGCAATCTCCACAACTTGATTGGAGGCTCCCAACGACACCACGAAGCTTCACCACAATGGATTGTGGATCTGAGGTGACCTCAACTGCTCGGGGCAATCTCCACAACCTAATTGGAGACCCCGAAGCTTGCCCGGAGCTTTGCACCACAATGATTGAGCTCTGAGGCACCACCAACCGTCTAGGGTGCCAAAGCACCCAAGAGGAACAAGCTCTAGGGTGCTCAAACACCCAAGAGTAATAGCTTCTCAACTTCTCACTTCCACGTATCACCGTGGAGAACTCAAACCTATGCACCAAATGGAATGGCAGGGGCACACGGAGTGCCCAAGTCCTTCTCTCCCAAATCCCACCAAAGCAACTAATGCTAGGGAGGGAAATGAGAGGAAGAACGAAGAAGAACACGAAGAACTCCAAGATCTAGATCCAAGGGGTTCCCCTCACTTATAGGAGAAAGTGATTGGTGGAAATGTGGATCTAGATCTCCTCTCTCTTATCCCTCAAGAACTAGCAACAATCATTGGAGGGATTGAGAGCTAGCAAGCTCGAAGAAGTTCAACAATGGGGGAAGAACACGAGCTCAAAAGATGAGATCCATTAGGGAAGAAGACCCCCTTTTATAGGTGGGAAAAAATCCAACCATTATCCACTCACTCAGCCCCGTGTATCGCGTTACTACCGCAAAATGATCACGGTACTACTGCAAGGGCTCGCGGTACTACCGCTGCGACATGCGGTACTATCGCTCCCACGGAAGTATCAGACTCAGGCCGATTGCACCAAGCAGCTAGCGGTAGAACCGCCGGAGCGGTACTACCACGAGCCCATGCGGTACTACCTCATGGACAGTAGAGACTGGCACTTGGAGATGCACGGAAGTAAAAAATTACTTCCCTGCCTACCTCCGCTGAGGGCGAAACTGCGAAAAAGTCCGGAAAGGTAGTACCAGAAGTCATTTGCGGTACTACCGCTCGAGGGGCGGAAGTAAAAAATTACTTCCATGCAACTCGTGGTACTACCGCCCTCGGAGAGGAAGTAAAAAACTACTTCCGTGCCACTTGCGGTACTACCGCTCCGAGGAGCGGTACTGCCGCAAACCACTGAACTGCAGCACCTATATCTAGGAAAAACAGAAGAACACAGACAAAACCAGAACTGCCACAACTTCTGCAAGTGAGCTCCAAATTGAGCAAACTCAAGCTTGTTGGTTTTCTTAAGAAGAGGCAGTATAAAAATGCCGTATAAAGATGAGAAACCTCTTTCAATGAAGAATCGACAATAACCCCAATATCGAAAACATCATTGAAGATGCACATGGACTCTGTTTTTGATGAACTTGAGCTTGTCATGAAGTTGACCATAAGCTCAAGAAATCTCAACGAGAAAAACCAACCAAGAACCAAGAAAGATGATGATGCCAAGAATGCAATTGTTTGAGCTCTCAACGAACGATACGATCAATCTACTCACTTGAGAGCCCCCTTGATAGCACGATTACCTACCCTATAACCCAGTCTCCCAACTACCACTATGAGACCGGTAAAATAGAAAACCCTATCAAGGTCAAACATTAGCCTTGCGCATAGTCCACTTGAGCTAGATGATGACGATCTTGACTTCCTCAAGATGGACCACCTTTCTTGATTGCGTTGGCTTGATGAAGACTAGATGATTGCTCCCCCATACTCCACTATGGGTGAGATACTCTTCGGCACATCTTCACAAGTCCATTGACATCACAATGGACGGCAAGCTTCAAGCCTGATCTCTCTGTGATGCTTCACTTGAACTTGCACACCGCAACCATACCATGGGATCACTTGATCCCTCTCGGTACATCTAGCACACTTTGAGTGTTGATCACTTGATTCACTCTTTGACTTAGTCTTGATCAACCTTGTATCTTATCTTCTCTCTTCATAAAGATGATGTCTTGAAGGTGATCATGAATGTTCACACAATCTCCTTTTTCAAGACATGCTTGCAATAAGCTCAACTCTCACATGACCAATCTTTGGATAAAACTTGAATACCACCTTGGTCATCATATAAACTCCTTGAAGCCCAACAGATGAACTTCAAGAAGTGCCTATGGACAAATCCTTCGAATATAACACAAGGCAACCATTAGTCCATAGGGGTGTCATCAATTACCCAAAACCACACATGGAGAAATGTGCTCTTACAACTGGAATAGTGTCCGAACCTTCCACATTTGTAGCACTTTCGGTCACGACTAGAGGAACGCTTCTCATCATATCTTGAATTTGAGCTTTTATCTTTGCCTCTACTCTTGTAGAATTTGTTGAATTTGTTGACCATGAGGCTTATCTCTTAATTGGTTACAAGGTTGTCACTTGATGTAGCGGGAGTGTCACTTGTAGCTTTGTAAGCACCGCTTGACTTGGTGTGAAGTTCTTCCTTGTCTTTGAGTGACATCTCATGAGCAAAAATCCTTCCAACCACTTCCGTAGGCTTGAGATCTTTGTAGTTTGGCATCATTTGGATCAATGTGCGCACGGTGTCATACTTTCCATCCAAGGCTCCAAGAATCTTCTTCATGATGAATTTGTCGGTCATTTCTTCGCTTCCTAAGCCAGAAATCTCATTGGTGATGAGATCAAGCCAAGAGTGCATTTTCGCAACTCCTTCACCATCCTTCATCTTGAACTTGTCAAGTTGATTCTGTAGCACATCCAACTTAGATTCCCCAACGGACTCAGTACCTTCATGCATGTTAACCAAAGTATCCAAAATTTTCTTTGCATTCTCAACATGGGTGATTTTGTTGAATTCTTTGGGGCATAGGCAGTTGAATAGAATGTCACGTGCTTGAGCGTTGTATTGCAACATCTTCAATTCTTCCATGATCGCTTCACGGTCTGGTTCCTTCCCATCACCAAAGAATTCACCTTGCAAGCCAACACTAACAACATCCCATACGGCGGGGTTATGACCAAGAATATGCATTTTCATCTTATGCTTCCAACTAGCAAAAATTGTACCATCAAAATTTGGACCTCTACGGTGATAGTTTCCCTCACTAGACGACATACTCTCCTAGGTTGTGAAACCAATGCAATGGAGATCAAAGCTCTGATACCACTTCTAAGATCGGAATCATGTCTAGAGGGGGTGATTAGACTACTTGACCAAATAAAAATCTACACTTTTCCCAATTTTAGTTGTGTGTACTTTTTAGCAATTTGCACAAGTCAAGTTCACCCTACACATGCATGTCTAAGAGTATAGCAGTGGAAAGTAAGGACAAACACATGTAAGTAAAGGAGGGAGACGAGATCGAACACAATTAGAGACATCATGATTTTTCCAGTGGTTCCGATAGGTGACCCTATCGTACATCCACGTTTATGGAGACTTCAACCCACGAAGGGTAACAGTCGTGAGAGTCCACGAAGATCTCCATCCACGAAGGGTCCATGAAGTAGCAACCTTGTCTATTCCATATAGCCTACGTCCACAAAGGACTAGCCTTACTCGAGGTAGATCTTCATGAAGTAGGTGATCTCCTTGCCCTTACAAACTCCTTGGTTCAACTCCGCAATTACGAAGAAGGAGGCTCCCAAGTAACACCTAACCAATCTAGGAGGCACCACCCTCCAAAAGGTAATAGATGTGGTAGTATGATAAACTCCTTGCTCCTGTGCTTCAAAAGATAGTCTCCTCAACACTCAATCAGTCCCTCATGGATTTGGTGTGGCTAGAAGAGGTTGATTGGGTGAAAAGCAACTTGGGGAGGCTAGAAATCAAGATCCACATGGTTGGAGTGGACGATCTTGACCTCAACACAAGGGAAGGTGGTTCTCTCTCAAAAAATTGGATATGACAAGTGTGGAATTGTTCTGAGTGCTTCTCTTACGAGTGATAGGTGGTGGATGGGTACATATAGGAATCTCCAAAAATCCAACCGTTACAACATTGTTGTGCAACTCGATGGAACCTAAGCAAAAACTCGGTTGCACAGACTAGTGCAAAATGTGGCAACTTTGGCATTTTCGGTGAGACCTATATATAAATCTCGGTGGTACCGACAACGGGGTAACGGCTAACCAGAGACTTGGCCATCAATTCGGTGAGACCAATTTGCAGAACTCGGTGGGACCTATTCTGAAAATCGACCTAACAGAGAATTGGTCATGACTTGGGTGAGACCGATTTGCAGAATTCGGTGGGACCAATTCTGAAATCGACCTAACATAGAGTTGGTCACGACTTCCGTGAGACCAAAAATGAGAACTTGGTTACACCGAGAAGATAGGGTTTGGTAGGGTTCTGTCTGAGTTGAAAATCGGTAGGGCCGAGTGGAAAAAGTTGGTGTCACCGATTTTGCAAGTTTGGCTTTGGACAGAAGATTTTGTGTGCAAAATGAGTGAGTACTTTTGGTGGCTAATCTCTAAGCACTTGAGTAACCAGATCATCATATTTCCTCACCCCCTTTTAATAATATTGGCTTTCCTGTGGACTCAAAGTGATTTCTCACAAAAAGCAAAATGTAGAGTCTCATAGCTTGAATCTTGGCCAATCCTATTGCTTCTTCTTCTCTTCATCTCCTTGGGGATTCACCACACACATCAATTTGCCAACCCAACATTGAACTTTTTCCTGAGATATACTTAGTGGAAACATTAGTCCAATGAAATATGTTGTTATTAATTACCAAAACCACCTAGGGAGATGTTGTGCTTTTAGGTTCCCAGTAGTCATCCTCCTCGTAATCTCTCTGATGGCATTCCCCTAGCGGACGGGTGGGACTGTGCCTACGATCATCTTCATACGGTTGCATGCCATCATATGATTGGCGTCCATGTGTGACATCCCTCAGAGGGGGCATTCGAGTGCGATGATAATCGTCACGCCGCCGTGGGGGAGTGACTTGATCGTGCCTTTGGTCTCCGTACTGATCTCCACGTGAGTGGTCAACCTCATCTCTCGGCGGGGGTGAACATCGATGCCTCCCTGGAGCAGTCGATTGTGAGCCGACTGCATCTTATCCGCTTGGGCTATTTTGTTGTGGATGCAATTCTAGAACTGAGAAACCGCCACATTTGGATCCAGGGCTGTTTTCAGAAGCGCCTGGATCTACCGAATGCCTTCTCCTGCTGATGAACCAGACAGTCGGATTGAATCAGCGATTTGGATCGTTGCGGCTAAGTTCTGTAGTAGAGTGTGCATCGCTTGGTAATTTAGCAGACGGTCGTTCGGAAACAACTGTCGTCGAGCTGCACGATCGTCGAGTGACATCTACAGTCGCTCGAGTCGCTCGCACTCGGCCAAAGAGGCTTGGCACGTCGCTTCCAAGGACATTACCTCGGGAGTCATTCCCGTAATAGGGGTGAATAGAGCATGCTCGTTCCTTTGCGTGAACTCTTCCTGTAGCTCCCGAGTGAGAGGTTGGGGAACATACGAGTTGGTGTTAGCCTGGAGGTCGTCATCGAGGCCGTCACTGTGGCGCCCATGCGAAGGTCCTTCAGGGAATCAGGGGGTCCATTCTGTTGTTTCGTGCCCGCCATAAGGACTTCCACAACGGGTTCACTGCTCTCGCAATTGGATTCATCGGTTGAATCCTCTTGCAGGGAGGAGAACAGATCGAGGGTGGGCTCGTCGAAGTTGAGCATTGCAACTTGCTCGGATTAGGTGTGAAGAGCCACAACATGCTTGACCCAACGATGGAGCCATGAGGGCCTAGAGCGCTTGCGATAGCGTCCAGCCGGAAGAAGAGGTGTCGCGCAGTATGGGACCAGCGACTCTTGGAGGAGAACTTTGAATGATGAAGCACAGAAGTGCGCAGCACGGATGGGCAACGCTTCCACATCAGTGGGGCTTCCTGCAGCCATGCTAAATCATCGGCAATGAAGCTGAGAGCACCCAATCGAATCTCGCCGTCGAGCATCATGGTGATGATGAAAAAATTCCACCTGCGCCAGAAATCGCTACCTGTGCAGCCCCACGATGGACGCCAACCATCGGGGCAAGAATCCTACGGTAAGCACTAGGGGTACTAATAGGGGCGGAATCTAGCTACAACGCAGATGTGACAGTACATCTCGAGCTGAATGGCTTATTTTTTATGGGGAGTATGAATACCACAGGGTTGTGGACCCTTGTCACAGAGCCAAGGGGGGCTTATGTAGAGTTTGTCCACCTCCTCTACTACATTACAAGGGGAGGTTAAGAGGGAAGTAATTATAGGCGTTACTGGTAACTGCCGCTATAACTACACTTTAAGCCTAATAAAGCTCCTCGACCATTGCCGCTCCCAAGTCGTTCCTTGCGCCCGAATGGTTTGAGGATGTCCTACTAGTAAGGAGACGTCCAAATGATTAGGCTTCGCTCGAGCGGTTAATTGTCATCCGAGTGGATGTCGTTTTAGGCGCATCTGAGTGCTCCTATGGCCCACAGACCTTTCAATGACGGTGTGGGACCCTAGCTGGACCCTAGATGTCAGATCTATGACCCTACCCTTAGTAGGTGACCCCATCCGGCTACCTCTGGTTCCGCCAACCACATTGTCGTCCACCTTTTCATCTCCTTCCAGCATCAGCTCATCGCCAGCATCTCCGTCATCTTCCCCGACCACTTCATCTACTCCGACAACCATGGGCGACATCGGTCTTTATCCTGGTGCACCACTGCGTCCCTGACAAACACGACGCCTCCTTGCGCCCACGGTTCCACAACGACTACCTCGACACTGTCCACCCCGACTCGACACGACCACAACGTCCCTTGTGCGACTATCTCGACCACAACTTCTCCACCATACACTCTCGGCTACCTTAACATCGGCAATAGGGCTACCACCTTCCTTGAGAAATCTCGTCGGTTTCCACTCTAGCCACAACTTCCGCGATGCGTTGACCGTTACAACTGTGGGGGCATGTCTGTCGGCTAGCAATATTCGGGTTATTCTTTGATCTCATCTTTTGTGTCGCTACCGTTATGACTGCGGGATGTTAAATAACGTAATTGTTTTGAAAACACATGATAAACTAGGACTTGTTCTAGTTTGTCTTGTACTTTAAGATGATCATGTATTCCTGTATATACACTCACGAGGCTTAAGCAAATGATCATCAATTCCATCATATATATATATATACTACCTCTGTTCATAAATATAAGACGCTTTGGCAGTTCAATCCAAACTGCTAAAACGTCTTATATTTATAAACAGAGGGAATATAAGACGCTTTGGCTATTCTGTTTCGCGTAACAAAATATTATTCTGTTACCCTATTTGAACTGATGTAGTGTACAGATTGGACTGACAAATTCAAGCGGGTGCACTCATGCTTTCATTACGCCGAACTGATCATCTTGTTTAGTTCAAAAACATAATAATCAAACATTGCAAGAAAAATTCGTCTGAACGGGGCGTGTAATATATCGTTGGAAAGCCCTTTACATCTAAATTACAGTCATATAATTTGTTTTTGTAAAATTATCATGGTTTAAGAGCAATTTTGAAAAATCCGTTTTTTAAAAACCGAAAACACGAATCATATTTTGGAGTTAATTTTCAAACGGTTTGTCGAAATTGAGCAAATGAGATGGCTTTGGAAAGCTGGTAAAAATCCGCATCTTCCATATGCAGATTGATTTTTCAAATTATGTATGATTTAAAAGTAATTTGGAAAATGGCGATATTCCGGGCGAAATGTATTTTTGCGATTTTTTGCAAACGGCTTGTCGGATTGACGCAAATGACATGGCATTGGATAGCTATGAAAAATGCACAACTTTTGCGTATTTAAAGTTTTTTCTAATTCTTTATGGTTTGAAGTCGAATTTCAATTCTGTGAAATTTGGTTTCAAACGTGGTTTTTTTGAAAAGTTTGTCGAAATAAGGCAAATAATATACCGATAGAAAGCTATCAAAAATGCAAAACTTAGTCATGTTGAACGTTTTTCTCAAATTTACAACCTTTTAAGAGTAATTTTGAATACAGTGAGACCCATCTTGTTGTTTTCCCGTCCGAAAACAAAGTATTCGTACTAATAAATGTGTGTGTTTGTACTGAGCGTTATTCACTGACTGTACTTTACTCTGTTTTTTTGTACTGTTTTCGTTAGAAATTTTCAACCATTTGTCAGAGTTTAGCAAATTATATTATTCTGATAGTATTCCCGAACTGACGACTTTGAGTAGTTGTACCGACGCTTTCCATCTCGTCGAACTGATCGTCGAGCTGGGACGGCGCACGCGGCCGGTGGGATGAGGTGGCGCGACGATTGCCTCCGACGGTAGGAGGCGGGTCCGGGTGGGGCGGGTCGCAGGAGCCCAGCCTCGTACTGACGCTTTTCATCTCGTCGAACTGATCGTCGAGCAAGGGCTAAGCGCGGGGCCGGCGGGATGGGGCGGCGCACGGGGCCGATGAGCTAGGGCGACGCGACGACTACCTCCGACGGTAGGAGACGGGTCGGGGTGGGGCGGGTCGCAGCAGAGTCCAGCCTCGTACATGTTGGACGCGTCGCTCTCTTGGGGCCATAGTAACAAAATAATATTTTGTTACTAGTAACAGAATAGTCATGTCCTATATAAATATATATATATATATATATATTCCTTCTAAACACCGGTTCGTCGCTGAGTGACACAAGGAGGTAAGCTTTATCTCCTCCGTCTATGACACGTAGGGCACGCACAGGGCATGGCCACGAACACGACCACACCATGCAAAGCACACATGAATTTTTGTTCAAAAATACAACCTATCGAATGAAATTGACAAAAAAACACCTACAAATCAAATTGTCAAAAAACCCCGCCTAAAACGTGGTGACGGATGCGCCAACCGACACGTGGCACATGCCGGAGCCAGGCGGGAATGCGCTGCATTACCGGCACAAGCGAATGGCAACGGAACGGGATTGGCCGGTGGGCCGTGGCGCCACCCATCGAGGCGGCATGCAGATGCATGCATACATCAACGCTCATTCTGATCTAACTATACCTAATAAACAGACTCTATAGTCCAAAGGTTTTGATTTTTCTGGTTTTTTTGGATTTTTTTACGCCCCACAGTTTTTTGACACATGTCCTTGAAAGAAAAACTATTTGAAGAATTAAAATATCTTGATTTTCCCTTCTAAAATATATTATCTTTGGAACATCTAAGTTAAAATATATTATCTCTTGATTTGCACTTCTAAAGTATATTATCTTCAAAACAGCTGAGTTAAAATATATTATCTTTAAAACAGATGAGTTCGTCCTCTCTATAGCCCGAAGGTTCTGATTTTTCTGGTTTTTTGGACCTTTTTTTACGCCCCACGGTTTTCTGACACGTGTTCTCCAAAAGAAAAACTATTTGAAGAATTAAAATATCTTGATATTTCCTTCTAAAATATATTATCTTTGGAACATGTGAGTTAAAATATATTATCTCTTGATTTGCACTTCCAAAATATATTACCTTCAAAACAGATGAGTTAAAATATATTATCTTTAAAACAGGTGAGTGGTTTTTTGGATTTTTTTTACGCCTCATGATTTTCCGACACGTGTCCTCCAAAAGAAAAACTATTTGAAGAATTAAAATATCTTGATTTTCCCTCGTAAAATATATTATCTGTGGAACATGTGAGTTAAAATATATTATCTCTTGATTTGCACTTCTAAAGTATATTATCTTCAAAATAGATGAGTTAAAATATATTATCTTTAAAACAAGTGAGTTCGTCCTCGATTTGTCCTCTCTATAGCTCGAAGGTTTCGATTTTTCTGGTTTTTTAGACTTTTTTTACGCCTCACGATTTTTCGACACGTGTCCTCCGAAAGAAAAACTATTTGAGGAATTAAAATATCTTGATTTTCCCTCCTAAAATATATTATCTTTGGAACATGTGAGTTCAAATATATTATCTCTTGATTTGCATTTC
The DNA here is from genome assembly GCA_022496015.1 of Hordeum marinum. Classification (NCBI taxonomy): domain Eukaryota; kingdom Viridiplantae; phylum Streptophyta; class Magnoliopsida; order Poales; family Poaceae; genus Hordeum; species Hordeum marinum. Next base: position 207,724,117 of record CM039672.1, on the reverse strand, counting down.
TAAAGTATATTATCTTCAAAACAGATGAGTTGAACTATATCATCTTTTAAAACAGGTGAGTTCGTCGTGGATTTGTCCTCTCTATAGCCCGAAGGTTTCGATTTTTCAGGTTTTTTACACTTTTTTTTACGCCCCACGGTTTTCCGACACGTGTCCTCTGAAAGAAAAACTATTTGAAGAATTAAAATATCTTGATTTTCCCTCCTAAAATATATTATATCTGGAACATGTGAGTTAAAATACATTATCCCTTGATTTGCTTTTCTAAAGTATATTATCTTCAAAACAGATGCGTTAAAATATATTATCTTTAAAACAGGTGAGTTCATTCTGGATTTGTCCTCCTAATATATGTTATGTTAACAAATTAATTATTGCTTTGTTCTCCTAAATTATATTATCTTCAAACTGATGAGCAAGACGTGTTTGCCTCTTTCCTGTCTCCATGTGCCCTATCTCTGGAAGGTCCGTTGAATCCCGATTGTTCCAACATTTACACGTCCATGCACCATTGTCATATGCGGTAAAAAATATGATTGTCTTCCTCTCTCGCGAAGACTCCATGCCAATCCACTGTCGTCGCTTCACCACGGTGGATGCCCATAAAAGGGCTTCACCGGCGCCCAACTTTCTTTCACACCGTAGCCTGCTTCTTTCCCGATTGTGCGGATACCGTACCGCCACCCACAACATCCTTGCACCACGTCTTCACGGTCATCTCCAGCATCATCCCTAGCATCATGCATGTTGCCACCACCTAAGGGGTTCGGCGCGCCGCCCACACCTCCCACATCTGCTATCCAATGTCATCCAACTTCCCATGCGCCGTTGCCAGGCCCCCTTTGTGCGTCGACGCGTCCATGGCTGCTTTCCCACACATGAGTTGATGCTCCATCGTGCATGTACCTATGAGGACGACCGGATGGTTGGTGACGACAAACAACCCATCCCCATTGTGTGCTCGACACCGACGTCGACGGTGGACGTATCCAACTTGTAGACGGTGCATGAGACAGCCTACAGTGGCCGGAGTCAAAGGCAAGGGAAATAAGAAGCCGCAAAGGAGAGGGGGAAGAGCAGCGCGAGGTCTACAGGTCACCAAAAAGTAGAAACAAGGCGAACATAGATTTCGATCAGTTTGGTTGTTGTTCATTTCTTTATATTTTTGTGGCTCTCTACATTGTTCATGAATTAGGTTATAGGGATTTACGCCGACATAATATTTTGAAACCAAACACATCCACATTTATTCTTTACGCATATACTCCCTTGATAAGTAGAAATTCATATACTCCCTTTATGAGTAGAAAGTTTGTACAAAATATGAAACCATACTCTAGAGTCCGAAGAGTTTGATTTTTCTGGTTTTCTGGACTTTTTTTTCATCCCACAGTTTTCCGATTTGTGTCCTTCGAAGAAAAACAGGTTTGCAAATTTAAATATCTTGATTCGTGAGTTAAAATATATTATCTCTTAATTTGCCATTCTAAAATATATTATCTTCAAAAGAGATGAGTTAAAATATATTATCTTCAAAACATGTAAGTTTAACCTGGATTTGTCCTCCTAATATATATTATGTTAACAAATTCATTCTTGTTTTGTTCTCCTAAAATATATTATCATACAGATGAGCAAGACGTGTTTGCCTCTCTCTTGTCTGCACGTGTTCCATTTCTAGAAGGCCCGTCAAATCTTGATTGTTTCATTGTTTACACGTCCATGCACCACAACGTTATGCGCCAAAAAAATCTGATCGTCTAGTTCTCCCCCGAAGACTCCATGTCAATTCAGTTTCCTCGCTTCACCATGGTGCGTGCCTATAAAAGGGCTTCACCGCTGCCCCGCTTTCTTCCACACCGTAGCCCGCTTCTTCCCCGATTGTGCGGGTATCATACCGCCGCCCTCAACATCCTTGCACTATGTCATCACGGCCATCTCCATCGTTGGCCCTAGCATCCTGCATGTTGCCACCACCTATGGGGTTCCGCGCGTCGCTCACACCTCCCGCATCTGCTATCCAATGTCGTCCAAGTCCCCACGCACCGTTGAAAGGCCCCTTCTGTGCGCCGTCGCATCCATCGCTGCCCTTCCGCACATGGGTTTCTACTTCCACCGTGCATGTCCCTATGAGGACGACGGGATGGATGGCGATGACAAACAACCCATCCCCGCTGTGTGCCCGACGTCGACGTCGACGGTGGACGCATCCAACTGGTAGATGGTGCGGGAGACAGCCAGCTGTGTTCGGAGTTGAAGGCAAGGAAAAGAAGAGATCACAGAGGAGACGTGAAAAGCAGCGCGACGTCTACGGGTTACCAGAAAGAAGAAACAAGTCGAACATAGATTTCGATCAATTCAACTGCTGTTCTCTTTACATTTTTGTGGTTCTATACGTTGTTCATAAATTAGGCTATAGAGATTTACTCTGATACAATATTTTGAAACCAAACACCTCCACATTTATTCTTTACGCATATATACCTTGATAACTAGAAAATTATATACGCCCTTGATAAGTAGAAAGTTTGTACAAAATATAAAAACCGATAAACGAATAAATTAGCAAATGTGTGAATTCCACTAGATGTAATTGCATTCTTTTGTGTTTCCGCATGAACAAAGGCACATCTATTATCTCCACAACTGCAAAATTCTTTCGTGCTTATGAAGTTATGAACACACGATAGATTCTTAAAAACTTAGAACAAACAAGTCTTAAATCAACCATCAAAGCGCGGCGTGCCGCCGCACACTACTTACTAGTATGTGGCTAGCTAGCTAGGTACCGTGCCACTGTTGGTTGTTTCATTCGGTGTCCACTGCTTGCTTTGCTTTGCATGAGATTATCCCCGGCCGGTGTGTAACGATGTAGTCAAATCATCACCAGGAGCAATTATACCATTGCACCGCCGCCAATAACAAATGCGTGCTTTTGGCATCTACATGGCAGCTGCACTGAGCTTTGGGTGGCTTAGACAGTGGTTGTACTCTGTCGCATGCATTAGAGAGTATAATAAAGTTGAGTCAATGGGTTATAAAAAATAAATTAGTATATTCTTGCTTAGTTGGAAAAGAAAAAAGGATAGAAAAGACAAGCGGGCTCTTGCTGAAGAGTCAGCTCGTGCTTTTAGGCACTTTATGAGAGTCAAAGATGAGTCATATAATAAAAAAGGTAGTACATTCTTTCAATCAATTACTGTACATGTTGACTATAAGATTAGCTATAAATGACATGTCAATGGCTTATAGCCAGTAGTTGGCTATACTATTAACCATGCTTTTAGAGGAGCTAGAACTGCATGCCGCCTGGATGGGTGGCCGCAGGACCCACCGACCCACTGCCCGCCGTCTGGTTGTGTGGTGGCAGGGTTCATCGATCGATCCCGTTCCGCCGTCCTTGGACTGTGCCCGCAACACAGGCTGTCGCCTCCGCGCATGGCGGCAGGTGCCACGTGTTGGCTAGCGCGCCTGCCGTCACTGTGTAGGTGGTCTTTTTTGACAATTTAATTTGAGGGTGGACTTTTTTGTCAATTGCACGGGACAGGTGTTCCTTTTAAACAAAAAATCAGCACACACAGGGGGACACATGTCAGCGACCTGGGCCTTCAACCAGTATCTAGCCTAGACCAATGCCACAAGGGAGTACAAATACTAGGGAAAACATCTACGCATGGACTGGCTAGGAATGGACTGGTGGCTTCGGCTGAGGCGTTGTGTGCGAGTCTCTATTCTTCCTTTGGTTTTCCTCATGCAATCCAAGCTTGTACTCTGATTCATGGTGATTGAGTGAAATTGGTAGAGAGTTCCTCACAATTGGTATCAGAGCCATTCGATCCTTCACCAAATATGCACCCAAAATTTTCCCAATCAATTCCATGGAGTATCCCCAACAGATTAGTCCCGCATCTCGACGACGCGCGGAGCTCCTGGAGACCCTCTCGCCGGAGGGTCTAGCAACGTATGAGGTTCTCAAGGCCCAGCTAGCTCGCGATCTGGACAGAAACTTCGCCGGCTCCAAGGCAAGGCTAGAGAAGGCGTTCAGCGACCTCCACGCCAAGCCGGATCGGACTATCGGCGACCTCAGCCCGAAGTTGCGTAGCGACGACAGCCGTAGGTGTGCCCCTGAAGCGGCGGCCTCTATTGCGACACCTCTGCGCAACATCACCGACCGGGCCCCAAGCCCCGCGCTCGACGACTCGCTCGAGTCTGCCGCGACGGCTTCCTTAGCAGCGAAGTTTTCACCATCTGCGAGAAGCACCAGTTGGGTCATGACCTTCGTGCGTGCGGCGACGGCTACACCCGTCCCCATAGTGGTGTCGTTGATCTCTACATCAACCCTAGTGCTCAACATTGCCCCTGCAACAGTCGACATCACCCACGATGCCATTGCCATCAGCCACGCCATGAAGACGCCCACCATCTGCTCGATGAATTGCCAGGGTTTCAACACCAGCAACACTGGCGTTCTAGAGGTGTGAGTGGCTTTGGAGGGCATGTCCCATACTGCTCCAACACCTACTGGGAGGACGACCACCCAATTGCTACATGTACTCGAGCAAGTCACAAAGTTGCCTGCTACATGCTCGACCAATTGCTTGAGCAACGATGTGGACACTTCATCCCCTGCATCCTCGACCACACTAGGGACTGCAACAAGACTGCTGCCAACAACAGCACCATCGTTCAACCCGGAGCTCACGGTGCAAGTTCAAGTATTGCCACCAACCTTCTCCACTGGTTCCGTGCATGAGAACACACTCGACACGAATGGCGCTAACGACATGGAGGCCATGTCCTTGAGCACTTCAGCACTGATAGAGAGTCGGACCTTCCAGTCACTGCGATTATTTGTTGACCGCAGACTTCACATGTTGTTGCCTACCAAGTCCTTGACTACCAGTACGTACTCGCTCTTGCTCTTACTCCCTCCTGTTGCATTGAACACCATTGATACAACAATGACTGAGCGACATTATGTCTATGAGGATAGTAGAAGTTTTGTTCAGAAGGTGACCGAAATTACTGCCACATTAGTTTGTTTTCTGCCATTGCCATGGGATGAGAAGCAAATATGGCCGCCCCCTCTCTCTTAATGTGTTGGCATTTAATCTGCAAGTGTGTGAGCAGCAGAATAAGTGCAAATTACTGGACATAAGTGGGTCTCTCATGTTTGAGCAGAGCAACAATAGCAAGGATATAATTCATGTTCATGCAGCAGTTGATGCTGACGCACAAATTGTCAATAAGAGCTTATATCGAGAGCAAATTGCTACAGCTCTGAGCATATTGTTGCTGAGAAGGTCCTGATGCATGAGCTACTCTGCACCTTGTCACTGCTTGCTGACTTGCCATTGAAACCACCATGGCCATTCGTGCAAATGACAGATGGAGTTCCTGCAGGTGTGAAATTGCAGGGTTCATTGATGGAGTTGTTGAATTCACGATTGTGTTAGTATGAATTTCATTGGATATCAATTCTGCTTAATTCAGTGTCATTTCCTTGGTTTGGCGAGGTTGGTGCATTTTCTCGTTCGTCTAAAATCACTGACTTAGCCATCCCTATGGTCGATATATGGAAAAATTTGCAAGGTGTTCTCGCTCGACCGTGCTTCTGTTGTATGCTTCTCGAGGCTGAGAAATCGCATAAGTACTTTGGTCTTGTTTTGCATTCCATCCAGATGAGTGCACATTCATGCTTCCATGGTCACTAACTAAAGCTACTGTAAACCGGAAGGATTCCTTGCTGCTCAGCCATGTTATCTCTTGGAGGTCCTACTTATTAGTTTTCACCTTCCCACCAAATTGGCATGATATGGTGTGTTGCAACAAGGCAGTGGGCTTCAACTCTATTATTGTTTCTATTTGTGAAGTAGAATGCAGATGCAGGTTCCAAATAGTTATTGTCCCTCACATTTACTAGTTACTCAAAATGGCATGTCCTCATGTCAGTTCAGTTTACATGCAAGTTCTATCCAAGTACTCTGCAGTTGTGATGGGAGGTGGGACTAATGAGGTTGAATCCATGGCCTTCTTGGGAATGCCTTTTCCTAGAAGAAAAGTTCTATTTTCTCCATCTAATACTGAAAGGCCTTCTCAATATGGTTTTGATCAATTACAGTTCCTGATTGCATGGTCATTTGAGTGGAAATTCTCTGATAATTACATAAAAGCAAGTCAAAAATTCATAATTGAGTCCAATGATGCACTTCTCGAGATGCATTTTCTGATTCAGAACAAGTTTAGTGGGAAATTGCTTGGTCACTCTTCAATGGATTTTCGGTTCTCGGCAATATCTTGATGTGGTTCCGATGTGAGAGTTCGGCAACTGTGAATTGGTGGCTCGTGGAATTCTCTAGCAACATATATTTGAAAATCATGGTTCAGTGCTCTTATCTTGAGTTGGTATGGAAGATAGCTTGGGTGCCCTATTATGTGCTTACTGACAATGCCTGCAACTCCCAATACACATTCTTCACACTACTGAATTGTTGGTCTTTTCGTTTAGAGTAATGTGCTCGTAGCCAACAAATTGCTCAATTATCCATTGCAAATTCAGTGCAGCTCTGCATTTTGGGAGAAGTTTCCTTACCTGATTCAAAGACAAGTATAGTTACTCATCATTTGGTGACAGTAAAACTTTTTGTTGCATATGTTGCTGCTGCCGATGATGTCAAACTTCATTCAAGTGTTTCTTGGGATCCTGGTGGTTTGTCACAACAACGGCTTGAGGGCAAGACGAAATTTATGGGGGAAGGGATTGTCAGTGACCTGGGCCTCCAACCAGTATCCAGCCCAGACCATTGCCACAAGGGAGTACAAATACTAGGGAAAGCATCTATCGCGCGGACTGGCTAGGAATGGATTGGCGGCTTCGGCTGAGGCGTTGTGTGTGAGTCTCTGTTCTTCCTCTGGTTTTTCTCATGCAAACCAAGCTTGTACTCTGATTCATGGTGATTGAGTGAAATTGATAGAATTTCTCACACCGCATCACCCTTGGAGCACGACCACAACACGACATGTCAATCACACGTCCACAGCACGCTGCACGCAAGGCACACACAGGGCAAGGCCACGGCACAACGCAGGGCGTGCATGGTCCAACGCATTTCCCGTGTAGCCGGTCCTCTCAGAGACTGCTGGACGGTTCTGGGAACTACAGTCCGGACCAGTTGCCGCCGGTCCAATGTGTGGCCCGGTGAGGGACCGGACCGTGTTCACCCTCACCGTGGATGGAGCTGTGCCATCGGAGGGGCCGCGCATGGCGAGCTCGCAGCGTGTCTGCAGACGGTGGGGGCATCGGCCGGCGCCGCCGCCATAGCCGTCGCGACGATCCGGAAATTCCGGATCAAGTGGTTTCGCTCGCTTCGTCATGCAGAGCACGTAGGACCACATATATACACTGTCGTTTCATTGCTAGTTTCAGACTCAAACAAGAAGTCCTTTGTACAAACAGTACTGGGGCTAATACCAGTACGCTACCAGCTAGGCTATAGGAGCGGATCACAAGGTGGCGACGCTTCAACTCTCCGGCCACGAGCCGTGGTCTGTCCGACCGGGTGGCAAGTTAAACTGAGAAAGAAAAAGAAAAAGAAAAAGAAAAAGATCATGCGGGTATCACAAGAGGCGGTGGGCAGGGACGAAGCCATCGTCGAAGTTCTGAGAATAGCTCTTGAGGTCGTACCCGAAGCTCACGGTGTGGCGCTTCGGCCGCAGCACGGCTCGCCTGACCCTCCAGAACAGCTACCTCACCGGCGTCGGGGCCTGCCGCCACGACCCGCCGCCGCTCTTCCCGTACATCCTCTTCCGGCAGCCAATGCTCCTGGTCACGTCCAATGATCCTCCCAGAAACTCCATCGGTCCTTGGCAGTTGATTAAACACGTAAGAGCATCTTCAGCTGCGGCCCCAAAGGACCTTCTAGGCCCCTTTTTTATCGTGACGGGCGAAAAAAAACTAGCCGCGGCTCCAAGACGCTGTTTTCGCCGGTTGAGGCGTTTTTTTGGGCCGGCGGATCCAGGGGGGGTCTCCTGGGCACGCCGGCTGAAGCGAAAAGGCGAGTGGGACCGAGGTGTCGGCGACACCGGCTGCTACTTCCCGCCACTTCCCTCTCCTTTTCCCTCTACCCCGCCGTTTCGCCCGCCGGTTCTTCTCTCCATTTCCCTCAATTTTCCCTTTTTTCGCCGCCATGCCGCCGAAGAAGTACGCCGCCCCTCGCCAAGCCACCGACGCCGCCGTCGCCAAGCCCCGTGCGCCGATGGCGAGACCGGCGGGGATGACGAACGCCGAGTGGAAGGCCGACGTCGAGCGAAGGGAAGCGGTGACCGCCGATCGCCGCAACAGGCTCCTCATGAAGAAAGCCCGGGATGCGACGGCGGCGGCGGCGGCGGTTGAGCAGGAGGTGTCGTGTCACCGCCCGATCTTCCCGGGGAGACAGCCCGCGGGCCCGTTCCCCCACGACACCGGCCATCAAGTCGCCCCGGGCGACCCACACTTTCCTTCGCCGACCTTCCCTTCGCCGGGGTGTGGGTACGCGCCCTCGTCGGAGTACGTCGACGATGACGCCCTTGGCGGGTTCAACCCCAACATTACCTTTCCACGCACGCCCTCTGCCTTCTCCGCCGGCCACCCCAACGCCCAGTACGACTACGTGCCCTCGCTGACGTACTCCGGCTCGTCCGCGACCGTTCGCTGAGGCCCTCTCCCTTTCGCGCCCGCGCCGCAGTACGGCAACGCCGAGGCCGAGATGGAGGACATAATCAACACCGGCTCCACCGCGGGCGCCTCGTGCCCCGGGGTTGGTGCGCACGAGAAGGACACCGGCGACATGGACGACGCCGAGGTCGACCCCGAGGAGGAGGAGGATGAGGACCCCGAGGAGGAGCTCGAGGAGGAAGAGCCGGTGCCCGCGCCGACGAAGGGCAAAGGGAAAAAGAAGAGGAAGACGAGATCGGCCAACGGCAAGCCGGGCGAGCCCCGCATCAAGTGGACGTCAGTGGAGGACGTGTGCCTTGCCGAAGCATGGAAGCTCGTGAGCATGGACCTGATCACCGGCGCGAACCAGAACACCGAGACGTACTGGAAGAGGATCAAGGCGGCTTTCGACGAGCGCAAATTGGTCGACCCAGAGTTCGTCGGCACATACATGGACCGCGGCATCAAGGCCATGTCCAACCATTGGGCGGGCATTCAAACGGCGTGCAACAAATGGCACGGCATCCAGGAACAGGTCCATGCTCGCCCAGAGAGCGGCGCGAGCGTCGAGCAACAGGTATGTTTGCCTACTTTCTTTCGTCGAACACTTGGCATGCGTCCTCCTTCGCTGCCGAACTGTTGTTTTTTGGGCACAGATGGTGCAGATGTTCGAATTGTTTTGCCGGGACGCCGGCTTCGACTTTAAATTGGACGCGACTGGAAAGCCGAGCCCCTTTAGACCGATTTTAACGTCGGCTCGCCCCCAGGCGACGCTATTTCGGGTCTGTGAGGGACCAACGGCTAGAGATGCTTTAAGGCTCTGCTACTTTTGATGTGGGTAGCTCTTCTAGCTTCTGATATGAGATGAACGCACCGTTTGCATAAGTGAAGCTCCTCAGCAGCCATTTTATAAGCTCGCGGAATGGACGGACACGAACGCCGACGACGGCCGGGCCCGCCATCACTCACGCGCACTCACGACTGATGAGGAAAATCCACTTTACACAGCGATTAGACCATGGCAGAATTACATTTCTGACATAATTTCCACTTGCCACCCTGCACTACACATCTACAGTCAAAGACCAACACGGCATCCAAGGAGCGAGAGGGTCGATGGTGGCCTCGTGTGGTGTCGACACAGGATGTTGCATTGTACCACAAAATTAAATTTCCCTTTATGCGTTAATAAAGCAACGATAAGAATCATGTGGTCGTGGTTAGTGACGACTCATATATCTGATCATGAAGATATACTAGTTCTTTGGGACAATCCTTTATCAGAAAAGAAACAAAAGGAGGAGGAGAAGAAAGACGATGACTGCATGGTGGCGCTTTACACGCACAACTTACGCATATATGCATTGTCTAATTATCAAGGTTCAGTATACGGCGCGGCAGCGGCTAGGATTTTGGATCGGGCTAGGTTCATACCATGTAGAAGAAAAGAAATAAAAGGTAGTGATTGAATCGTTAATTGTATTATTTGAGCCTCGTTGGCATATATAAAACATGGTCGGTTTGGAGTAAAAGACAAGATAAAGATAAATCCTAGTCTATCCTATATTTTTAAATAATCGCTATACTCCAGCATGATCCAATCCGCTACTCTACACATCACATAAAGGACCGGCGTCGTTGGTAGTATGCAATAGCGGTGCATATATTCAAGTCATTTTTCATCTATGATGACGGTCATGGTTACCGAGCAGCATCAAGCCACGGGCTTTTCTCAAGAGCACCGTGACACATCACGACGGCCGCCGTCCCGGAATCCAAGACCTCGAAGCCACCTCACCCGCCATCCACCGCTACCCCAGCCAAAGAGATGAGTGGAAAGGCCCCGCCTTTAGCACTCATGAGCTGCACCTAGCGCCGAGACCCAATAGGCCGACCAAAACTGGCCTCCATCGGCCCGTCCTGCCGCCGGGCGCGAGACGAACTCGATCCTACAGCCTGGCGCGAGACGAGTCCGGCCCCGCTATCGGACACGAGACGAGCAATGGACTGGGAGAGGGCCAACCCTTCGATGAAGGTAGCTCCCGAATGACGAGGAGAGGAATCGAAGGTCAACAAGGGCGCTCACCGACTGACAGATGCCGAAGAAGTCCAGCCGTCGTCGTGAAATGACCCAGACCACCGCCATGAGCCACCACCACGCTGTGGCCGCCCACATCCACGTCGGGACCCCAAGGGACAGCCCCGAGCCGCCCGCCGCCGGTCGTGGGCCAGATCCGAGTTGATATGGTTGGCAACACCACCTCCTGCTGCAGCTGCGACGCGCCACCGAGGTCCATGGCTGTAGCCACGACCCCATCAGGCCGCAGCCCACCCCCGTATCGACCCCAGGCCAGGCCGCGCTCGCCACCCAGCCATCTCGACGGAAGCTCAGATCCACCGGAGAAATCGCGCCGCCCCCCGCATCACCTCCATAGAAGCAACGCCCACAAAGCACACAAGCCCCCCACGTCGCCCAACAGCCCTCCAGGATGCCTCTGCCAACCTCCCGGGTCGCCAAAAAGGCCACCGCCGCTGCACCGCCGCACCAACGCATGAGGGGGCGCCCCGCGACGACCCTGCCTCGTAGGAGGGGAGACCAGGCCCCCGCCGCCGCCGCCGCCGGCCGGGCTTTGCCCGGCAGCGCGCCCTAGCGGCAACGAGGAAGAGAGGAGGAGAGGGTGAAGCTGGCGATGGCGGCGGAGTTAGGTCCCCCCCCCCCCCCCCAATGCGCTCGCGCTCGCGGGAGGAGGTTTCTAAGAGGTATGTTTTTGAAGCGTATGTTTGATCAATTCAAAGGGGCGTATATTTGACATGAGGTTTTGTCTTGCATCGAAACGTTCTCAAGATGGCTTCAAATGGAAGTGCTCAACCTGACCTGAATGAAATCATATGTGAACGAAGTAACTGTGATTATTTTCCTTTCCTGAACAAGGACATGACTTTTAGTATGATTTACTCTTTCGGTTGCAAGGGATGGGTTGTACCACTGATTTGCTAAGTGCATTTCAGTGTTGTCGTTCCATAATAGCAATTTGGAGATTTCTTTTTGTTCACGAATGTTCTTAGTGGTTCGATGTGAAGAGTTTAATGTATTCCTTTTATAGATCACGGTGGCTTACTCCGAACTATCGAGGCAACCATTCAAAGGAGGTTGTCGACGGTGAGGCACCGGGGAAGAAGAGTGCATCCACTGCTTTGTCTAACTTGCCGAAATCATGCTCACGCTATTGCTCGTATTTGTGCATGTCGAAGTTCACATCGAAAGTCATATTCTGATGCCGAGCTCAAATGCGCCATGGTGAACAGTTAAATCGAAAAAATAAGTAAAATAAAAAATAAAAAATCTTATTTTTTTGGTAAACTTTGACAATTGTTTTGTATGCTTAACAAATTTTAGCATGAAATGACTTCGTGGAATTCATGACAAAAAATCAAAATTTGTGCTCCAAAATGTTTTCAAAACTAGCATTTGTGGAGAATCAATTTTTTTCCATGACTTCCATGCTGAAGTTTTATAAGCATACAAAACATTTGTCAAACTTTTCCACAAAACAATTTCTTATTTTTTTGAAAGAAATACTACTCTACTAGGACATGCACTTGGAAAAAAAATCAGCGCCACTTGTTTATCACGTCAAGGGGTTGATGTAGATGTTTGAAATGGACGTGGAGTATCTCCTCCGGAGCCCAAATGCACATTGATAAACAGTAAAGATCTGAAAAACAGTATAACAAAATTCAAATGCATGTTCCAGTGTAGTAATTTTTTTGTTTTCAAAATGCTTGGTCTAATTCAAATAATTAGTTTCAAGATGCCATTATCACATGTTATCAGGATCGTTCTTAACCTGTAGACTTTTAGCATTGACTTGTAATCAAGTTGCAAAGTTTTTAGTTGTCTAGATTCAGCAAGAAAAGAAGGCTAGCTTGTTATCTACTGTTGTCTAGCTATTCTGGTTGGAATTTGACTTCCCATTCATCATTTAATTGCATTTTCATTGCTTCTTATTAGGCCTGAAATTCCAGATGGGGTGGTTTCATTCGCTTCGGCAAGAGCACATAGAACCACATAGTATGTCATTTCATTGCTAGTTTCAGATTTAAACAAGAAGCATCCTTTGTACAAACAGTACTGGCTAATATATGTACGCTACCAGCTAGGCTATAGGAGCGGATCACAAGGTGCCGACCCTTCAGCTGTCCAGCCACGAGCCGTGGTCGCCGGGCGGCAAGCAGTAATATAGTAACTGAAAAGATGAAGAAGACAATCGTGGTCGCCGAGCGGCAAGCAGTAATATAGTAACTGAAAAGATGAAGAAGACAATAGTATTTCCATTAGAGACGGTGGGCGGGGATGAGGCCGTCGTCGAAGTTCTGGAAGTAGCTCTTGAGGTCGTACCCGAAGCTCACGGCGCGGCGCTTCGGCCGCAGCACGGCGCGCCTCACCCTTCAGAACAGCTGCCGCACCGGCGCCGACGCCTGCCGCCACGACCCGCCGGCGCTCTTCCCGTCCATCCTCTTCCGGCTGTCAATGCTCCTCGTCGCATCCAGTGATCCTCCCAGAAACTCCATCGGTCTTGACGAGTCGATACGGATGGGACGTTGCACTTGATTAAACACGTACGGGTCTACTGCTCTTCTTCGAGCTGTACGCAGCTCGTCTTGGATGATTAGGTAGCTTCTGATCTGAGATGAAGGCGCCGTTTGCACAAAAGAGCCTCCACAGCAGCATTTTTATAAGCTCGCGGAATGGACGGCGCTCCGATCGACGCCGTCGACGCGTCGCCATCGATGCCCGGTCTCGCTCCCACTCACGCGCACTCACGGCTGACGAGGAAAATCCACTTTACACGATAACTAGCGCATGCTATGTCGGTGAAATGATGATATCATACCAAATTTCAACCTTCTTAGAGTTCATTTGTAGTGTTTTTCAATTTCAGGGTCATTTAGCTTAAAAAATTAATAAATATATGAAAAATAGCGAATGAAGTGAGAAATGTTTGAAAATTGATAATGTGGCTTTGGATGGTGCATGTTGAACGCACAAAATGTCTGGAGTTGAAACAAGATTAAAAAAGTGTTATGAAAAAATAAAACGGCTATAACTTTTGCATATGATGTCAAAAAAAAGTGCTATGAAAAATATTTTTTTAAATAAATGATGTCATATTTGGATTCCTCATGTTTTTCTGATAATAATGGATATATTATTTGTTGAATTTTGATTTACAGATTTAAAGATATTAATTATGCCATATTAAATGAATAAATTGCAAAAAATAAATAAAGTAATATTTTTACTTATTTTATTTTCATTGAAATTCAATATTATTATTAATCATTTATTGTTTTTTTAATAATTGTTTGGAATTGAAAAAATTAAATCATGTTACATCAAGACCCAAGGGTTAATAGAATTGGTAGCTTACTATTGTCAAGAAAACAACAAATGCAGACTTGGAAACTAGGGGTGATAGAACTCGAAAGTTAAGCGTGCTCGGGTTGAAAGAGTGAGAGGATGGGTGACTGGCCGGGAAGTTAGATGGTTTAAAATGAGGGATGATTAGAGATGGTTAGTAACACCAAACGGGACTAAAGGTCCCGGTCTAAAAAGTTGCCACGCGAAGCTCCTTTAGTCTCTCAAGGCATGCATCGAGTATCAAATGGCCTCGAGAAGCACTGAATCGCATGGTGGTGCAGCCCATGCTACTGCTCTGCCTACGCATGTAGACACGCGTGCCGGCGTGCGTGTCCCAGTCTTGGGCCGTCTACATTACCGGATACATAGGCACGTAGACAAATACCCTTTATGTGCCATAAAACTACGATGGAGTCATGTGGTCGTGGTTAGTGACGACTCATATATCCGATCATGAAGATATGCTAGTAGTTTTCTGGACAGGTCTTCGGAAAAGAAGCAAAAGGAGGAGATGACTGCATCGGGACGCTTTACGCAGGATGCTCATAGCGCGCAAATCCATTGTTTCACCTAAGGGTTCAAGATACGATGTTGGTCGCGAGTTTGCGACTGCAGTGACGCACGCCACACCACAGAGCTAACAACAGTACGCAGTTTCAACTTTCGTGGAGAGCTAGCAATCCATATATATACCATCATCACATAGATAATAAAGATAAACTCGCAAATCATAATCAAAGTTTTTGTGGTGGAGCAAAACTTTAAGCTTTTGATTTTGCTTTAGTTCTATCAGCGGGCGACCGATGGTAGTATGACAATATAAAAGGGATATAGCACATCTTGTGCCCTCAGTGGCTCTTTGTATCTGTCTACTCAGCGACCAGCTTTCTCACGTGCTACTAATCTCATTTGAAAAGTGGAGTAAAAGAACAAAGCATTCGTGTTTGAGCCAATATTTTCAGGAAGCTGCCCACGCAGCTAGGACCAGCATAATCCAGTCAACTAATTCACACATTCCATCAGGGAGGGGCTAATCCATTAGTCCCTTCTTTCTATTGAACAGGTAGTCAAGGACACCAACTCGATCACTAGTTTGGTGCGGCTCTAGTATGGTAATTCCTAGTGGCTCACCGTGGTATGTGGGGCCCAAGAGGTCATTGCAAGAAACTACTGCCTTCGTCCCAAAATAAGTTTAGTATAACTTTGTACTAAAGCTAGCATAAAGTTGAGACACTTATTTTAGGACGGATGGAGTATCATATTTGTGGTTAGATTTGTAGAAAACTATCTAGTCTTTTGTTTTGCAAAGGCCATCACTTCAGCAATTATTTTGCAGAAAACACTGATCTAGGGATTTGGTTCGTTTGGTCACCTTTGGATCAGGGGATTTAAAGAAAACAACTAAAAAATTCACGAATACGCGAAGCTTGTGTATCATTTCATTAATAGAGGGAAGAAAAAAGTATAAATGAGGGTACAACACATGACACGGACGCAAAAAGGAGTGAACATGGTACCCAGAACAAGGGGTGCCCAACCCAAACAGAGATTACAACACAGGTAAACCCACCAAAACCCCGAACCAGAGACGTGGACCGGACGAACATGATATATAACACTGTCGAGGGGCAACAACGATGGATTTCGCGAGCGGGCAAGATGGTGCCTTCGAGAAGGAGAATGATGTCGTGACGCCATCACCATCCGGTCTGAGGAACCGAACTTAGGTTTTTCATATGCTTGAAGAGGGGCGCGGATAAAGGCCATGACAACGCCTCCAAAAAGGTAAACGACACCCACGTGTGTCGCCGCTTCCAGCACCATCAAACCGAGCAGAGATTTCTCCCTAGCCCGAGTCTAGGCAATCCCATAGCTGCCGGGTTGGGACTCGAAGACGATGAAGTCAGGCTACTAGTCAAAACGGTCACCTTCATAAGGGGGTAGGGCTGCACCTGACGTTGGAGAGACGTGAACATTGGGTATGACACAGGAACGTGGAGTGTGGAAGTGGACAAGGTCATGTATGTGGCGGGACAGCGAGAGCCGACCAAGGGGTTGAGACCGCGAGCGGCGACGCCGACAAGCTAGGAACTGGAGGCACGCACCTCCTAGCCACCGGGGCCGAGTCCGTCAGGACGCCGACGAGTCGAGGAAGCTGGAAGATGCAACTACAGATCATCGGGGCCGGAACCGAGCTGGCAGAGGGCATCGGCAAGCCAAGGACACTAGAAGACGGAGGTCTAGGGCTACCGGGACCGGAGCAATACCGACATAAGACCTCGTGCGCGGTCTCAAATGCCTTCCATGCCACCAAATCGGTGCTGCCAAAGGCATAAGCCGCTAGGAAACAACCATCTTGACCTCAACACCAACACGTCATAGCCGTCGCCACAACCATGGACAAGGGGACCCACCATCCAAGGAAAGATGGGGAGGGCATTGCGATAGTGAGGAACAGATCTGCCCCCTCCCCCGTCGCATCTCTGGGCCTAGAGTGGCTTCACCGGCAGTGGCCAAGCGGGAAGGTGGAGGAAAGGTTCGGTCACCGACAGCGGGTAAGGTTCCCTCGTGTCGCTTTGGCAACACGGGGGGGGGGGGGGGGGTCGGGACCAAAACCCATGATGTTTTGCCAAGTCGGCTCCTTACAATTAGGCCTCAATTGTCAAAAACTGATCAACGGGCCAAATCCCCGGATAGGTGTTTTCTGCAAAAAGAATTATTGAATATGCACTAGCTTTTGCCCCAAAAAAGCACCGGGCAGTTTTATGCAAACCTAACCACAAATATGTTAGTTTTTTGCAAATAAATTTGCCCCTAACCGGATGCGAACAAAACATTGTTTCTAGAGGAGCTGAGAAACCTGCGCCTACTTTGTCCGGGGACATGGATGCTCCTAGGTTTGAACTTGATCCTTCGTGCTTCGGAGAAGTATAATGAAAACTTGAATAATAGAATGATGAGGATATTTCGGGGCTTTGGGGATGACCATGAATTCCGTGAATTATACATGTTGTCATATTCCCACCTTAGTACTGGGAAAGTAGTAGAAAACAAAATAAAATCGGCCTATGATCAACATACCAGATCACTATGATGATGCATACAAGTTTATATTGTATTGTTACCAACTTCGAGTTGCAGGGAAAGAAGAGTTGGTGTATATCGTTCCTGAAGTCCCTCGAATCATCACATGAACGATCCCTCAAACAGAGATCGAAAGCACGATCTACGAACTGCAAGTGTACGGACTTGACTAACACACCACAAAAGAGGATTACATCGGATAGATCTCCATGAAGATCATGAA
The DNA here is from genome assembly GCA_022496015.1 of Hordeum marinum. Lineage (NCBI taxonomy): Eukaryota > Viridiplantae > Streptophyta > Magnoliopsida > Poales > Poaceae > Hordeum > Hordeum marinum. Next base: position 207,706,696 of record CM039672.1, on the reverse strand, counting down.
GAACATGGTATTGAAGATCAAAGAGAGAGAAGAAGCCATCTAGATACTAGCTATGGACCCGTACGTCTGTGGTGGACTACTCACGCATCATCGGAGGGGCAATGGAGTTGATGTAGATGCCCTCCGTGATCGAAACCCCCTCCGGCAGATTACCGAAAAAGGCTCCAAGATTGGATCTCTCGGGAACGGAGGCTTTCGGTGGCGCAAAAGTATTTGCGTGGTTCTTTTTGATGTTGGGGGAATATTTGGGAATTTATAGGCCAAATATTAGGGTTAGGAGACCTACCGGGATGTGACAAGCCTGTTAGCCGCGACCAGGGGGCCCCGCGCCTAGCAGGCTTGTGGCTCCCTTGCAGGGTCCCCGTCGTGCACTCCAAGCCTGGTTGATTTGTTTCCTTTCGAAGGTTTTATTCCGTTTGGGCTCCGTTTAATATTCCATATCTGCAAAACTCAAAAACAAGGAAAAACAGAAACTGGCACTAGGCTCTAGATTAATAGGTTACTCCCCAAAATAATATAAAATAGCATATTAATGCATATAAAACATCCAAAACAGATAAGATAATAGCATGCCATCATAAAAAATTATAGATACGTTGGAAACGTATCAACTCACACGAATGATATTCGAGCGAACCTTGGTTATCATATGTTATTCATTTTCTTCATCATACTTTACAAAACCCGAGGTGAGTATCGGTGTCCCCGTGAGTTCAAATCTATTCACTTTTCTCGTTCTTGTGTTCTGACTTCCTCGTGATCTATTCATCTTTTGTCTGGACAGGCGTTAATGGATGTCCTCACACCGATAGAGCCCTAAGAATATCTCTCCATCACCGGAGGAGCACATCCCAGTCTCGAGCTATCTAGTCTCTCGTCATACATTTCTAATGAACTCATAAGTTGCCGTTATGATCACTCTGTTGCGGATGACGTTGGAATAACCCCAAAGTGCATCGTATGGTATGGAGTGAGTCGATACTTCATGGTCTAAGGAATAATATGTACGTTAACTCCCATGTTATGGACTACAGAATTTCGATGATTTCATCTTGTAAGTGCATCTAGTGCCCCTTACTGATTTTGGTGTATTGAAGACTTATGGGTTAAGGAACTAATGTGTTTGTGAGTGTACACATGTTATATAAGTCGATGAGGAGTTTGATATATTCGGAGATTACCAACCCTTAAAAATGTATGTCTTCAATTGAATACTTTGGTGAAGACTTTGGTATTCCCTGAAGACTTTGAAAATGAAGAAGTTGGTGTGACCTTGAAGATATGAACGAGGGCTATGAAGTGTGAAGACTTTTGTTTTCGTAGCACCATACTGTTAAAGGGGGCCGAGGTAATACTAAGGAAAATTTCCAACTGATGCTCAACTCCAAAAGCCTCAACCTATCCAATCCTTCAAGTGAAGCCTTTGGAAATATCTTGCAGTTCAGTCAAGTTCTTCAGTGACATAGATGATGTTCTTCTGGTCTCTAAGGAAATTGGTCTGACCGAGGAGTTAGGATTTTGCCAGTGCGAATTGCCTACAAGTGAGGAACATGATATGTGTAAGGACTTTCATAGTTCGAAATTCTGACCGTTGCTGTGCTTAGCACCAGCTGTCCCCAATCACAAATATCCACATAATAGTCATATCATTGGGGGAATTTATGTCTTATCATGTAAGGTTGCACCCTGGCTACAAGTAGCCACCCCCCACAACCACTAGTTGGTTGGCTGCTCCGAGAGAAAATTGACACTTGTCATTTGAGAGCAACCCATCCTCCGAGAACTTTGAGAGAAAATCATCAGTGAGGAAAAACCCACAATCAAACCACCAAACCCAAAGGGATTGAGCATCACTGAAGAAATTCCTGTGTGGAACCGACGCTTGTTACCTTTGAGGAATGTGTATCCTCCAAACGGTTAGGCGTCATGGTCTAGTGCATCCTACAGTCAATTGGGGATCATGGAGTGACCTTGGTCTAGAGAATCCAACAGTCAATTGTGGATCGCTGGGTGACCAGTTTGTGAGGGTTTTGGAAGTCTACCCTGAAGACTTACCACGAGTCTTGGGCAAGGACTTTGTGACCTTAGCTCAAGGAGAATACGCTAAGAACTGTGTGTCCTCCGATTTAAATACCAGGCTGCTCCAAACCAGATGTACGACTGTCATAGCAGTTGGAACTGGGTCATCAAACCATTGTCTTCATCGAGCTACCTGATTCTATTTCCTCAACCCCTCTGTTCCTCGTATACTCCTTGATGAAATTGATCATTACTATTTGAAGAATTTGACTGAAGACTTTCACAATTTCCTCACCTCAAATTCTTCAAGTTACCTTGTTCCTCACCTGCTTATCCTGTATCACGCTACTCGTAATTTGTGCATGTTTCATGTCATCATGATGACTATGTTGTTGCCATGTTTCTCATGCACTTGAGTACTTATCCGCTGCTAGTTATTCATCACATTTCAAATTCCTCAAGTTGAAATTCCTCAAGTGATGAATTTGTAAAAATCGCATATTCACCCCCTCTAGCCGATATAACGCACTTTCAATTGGTATCACAGCAAGGTACTCCCTTGTTCTGTGTGATTTTGGTTTAACCACCTAGAGTTCTAGTTATGTCGACTGCAGGCATGATCAAGGTTTCTACGGGATGTCCTACCTTCAATGGGACGAACTACCCCTATTGAAAGAACAAGATGCACATGCATCTTGAAGCTATTGACAATGATCTCTGGTATGTTGTGGAAAATGGCGTTCCCTCTGTCACTCCCACTGTCAACGCTGCTGATGTGAAGAGATTCAAGCAACCCGATTCTCAAGCGAAGAATATCATCTGTGGCCATCTGAGCAAACGCCAGTATGGCAGAGTGAGTGCTTTGGAGTCTGCTAAGCTTATTTGGGATAGGCTGTCCAAAGTCAACGAAGGTGTTTCCACTCAACGTGACTGTCATGTTGATGTTCTTCGCAATCTCTTCAACCGCTTCAAGAGACTTCACAATGAAAATGTTCAACAAACTTTTGATCGTCTTACTGATATCTCCAATGAGCTTCAAGCACTGGGTGCCACTGATATCACCGACCATGAAGTGGTGAAGAAACTGCTAAGATCTCTTGATTCCTCATTCGATACTCTGGCTTTGATGATTCAAGAACGTAGAGACTACAAGTCACTTGATCCTGCTGATATTCTTGAGAGACTCAATACTCATGAATTCAACCAAGCTGAGAAGAGAGACCTATATGAGCCAAGCTATGGAAGATCTCGTGCTCTGAAGGCAAAAGCAATTTCCTCATCCGAAGGCCAAGATTCTGACAGTAGCATTGGTGATCCTAAAGAACTAAGTCAGGAGCTAGCAATGCTCGTGAGGAAATTCCAGAAGTTCTCAAGGAGAGGTGGATTTGGAAAGTCATCAAAAGGAGGTTTGAGGAAATCAGATTCCTCAGATGACTACAAGAAAAGAATTTTTCACAAATGCAAGAAATCTGGTCACTTCATTTGTGACTGTCCTCTCTGGGAAAAAGAATCAAAGAAGAAGAATAATAAGTACAAGGACGACAATTCTGATGACTCGAAGAAAAAGAAGAAATCTTCAAAGTCCTCATCTGCAAAGTCCTCATCTTCAAAGTCCTCAATGCACAAGAAGAATGGTTTCAGAAAGGCCCAAGATTTCATTGGCAAGGAAATGGACTCATAAGAAGAATCTGAAGAATATGAAGAAGAAGAAAAATCTGACGTGGAATCTGAATCTGGTGTTGCTAGCCTTGCTCTCGCTACTGCTTTCGTCAGCAAGTCCATCTTAAACGATGAAGAAAATGACTACTCCAATGACTCTGACGTCAGCAATAATGATTTTGCTCCCACCTATTGCTTCATGGCTAAAGGTTCCAAGGTACATAAGCATCTCTTCTCCTCTGAATCAAGTGATGGTTAATCTGATGAATATGTGAAACCTAGCTATGCCAAACTTGCTAATATTGCTACTAGGCAACAAAGTGCACTTGAAAAACTTCTGAAAATTCTAGACAAAAGCGATGATCTGTTGAATGAGGAAGTGGATCGGACTCAAACTCTGTCTGATGATCTCAAAAGCTTCAGACAAAGTATGATAACCTTCAGAGTCATCATAATGCTCTCTTAGCCGATCATGAGAAGCTTTCTTGTGAATTTCTTCTAAGAAAGCAAGATCTTGAGAAACTAAGGGTGTCACATGAGGATCTCCAAAGGGAAAACGATTCCTTACTAGCTCAACAGATCAGTACCGCTCAGGAAGAATTTGTTCCACCTTGTTTGAAATGCATCGAATGTGAAACTGCTAATTCTTCACCTGAATGTTCAAATGCTTCTATTGCTGCAAATTCTTCAACTATTCCAGTGGTCACAAATTCCTCATCTAAGGATACCACAAGTATCACTGACGACAATGCAGGGTTGAAGGAATTGTATGTGACAGGCATGTACAAAAGTCTCAAAGGGCATCAAACCCTTTGCGATGTCCTCAAAAAGCAGATTCTGAACAGGAACCCTAGGAAAGAGGGTATTGCCTTTGTGAGGAAACTTCATGGGTCATACTGGATACCTGAGCAGTACCCCAAAACCTCATGGGTTTCAGCAAAATGACCTCCTGTAGATCCATCCACTTTATCTGGCTTTACTTGTGAAACTTCATATTCCTTTGATGAGTCACTTGACCCCAACTACAAATTCTTCAAAAATCAGAAAGGTGAAGTATTTGCTAGATTTGTTGGAACTAACTGCAGGAACGGTTCACCTATGAAGAAAATCGGGGTTCCCAAGAGCTGCCTACAAAATCATCAAGTGAATGTCCTCACGACACGACTCATGAAGAACAAGAACCCCAGATCAAATTCCTCATACGGACCAAAGTCTTCACTTGGACAAAATTCCTTAAATGGTCAAAAATATCATTCTCGTACTAATGGATCTGTTTCACAGGGAAAATCTAAGAGTTCTGAATATGTGCATTATTCTTCAAATCATTATGTTCATTAGTTCTCGAAGAATTTCTCTGCTTATTCATATGAGTACTCTAACCCTCGTCCTGTGAAACGAAGCGCACTTGCTTCAATGCCTCCCTTCTCATATGGTGCTCACAGAATGATGAACTCTTTGCCACCCCTCCAGATGTGGGTGGTGAAGAAATTGAACTAATTTCTTATGCAGGGTCAGGTCTCCAGATGAACTTGAATGTCTGATGAATTTGCTGGAGACCTGAGGAAATGCTTGAAATGACGCAAGCTAATCATGTAGAAATGAATTCCTCATTTCTCACGTCCTCACACTACTTGCTTACTATCTTGTGTGATGAAATTTCCGTCTGATGAAATTGATGTCATATTCTTCACTTTGAAGCATATGAGTTCGTAAGTTGTACTAATTCATCTGCAGGATGAACCTCCAAAAGCTACCGAGTGGGTCCTCGATACTCGATGCACAAACCACATGACTGGTGTCAAGAATCTAATGATGAATTTGCCACTTGCTCCATCTCATCTGAAGCATATCACCTATGCAGACAAAGGAAAAAAGCAAGGTATTGTGACTAGGTGAGGTTGCAATCTCAAAGGACCGAACCATGGATAAGGTGATGTTAGTCGAATCCCTCGGGTTCAACCTTATGTCTGTCTCAATGCTTTGTGATCTTGATATGGTTGTCGTATTTGGAAAATATCATTGTGTTGTCATCATGGAATCTAACAATTCCAAAGTTTTCGAAGGCTTTAGGAGAGGATACTTGTATATTGTTGATTTCTCTACAGGTCCTCAGCCTGCCACATGCCTACTTGCAAAGTCCTCAGAAGGCTGGCTGTGGCATCGACGACTTGGACATGCTGGTATGAGGAACTTGCACACACTAGTGAAGAAAAAGCACATAATTGGCATTGAAGGTGTCAAATTCCTCAAGGATCACCTTTGTGGTGCATGTGAGTCTGGAAAGATGACCAGATCCAAGCATCCCTTGAAGACAATCATGACCACGACTTGACCTTTTAAATTGCTTCACATGGATCTCTTTGGCCCCACTCCTTACTCCACACTAACAAATTCTTCAAGTTTGTATGGCTTTTCTATTGTTGATGATTACTTTCATTACACTTGGGTGCACATTATTATATACAAGTCTGAAGTGCAGGATGTCTTCATACGATTTGCTTCAAGGGCCTCCACGAACTTCGACATCAAGATCAAGCATATCAGGAGTGATAATGGGACTGAGTTCAAGAACACCAATCTTGATGAATATCTTGATGAACTTGGTATTACTCATGAGTTATCTGCCCCTTATACTCCTCACCAGAGCGGCATCGTGGAGCGCACGAACTTGACTCTTGTTGAGATGGCTCGCACCATGCTTGATGAATACAAGACTCCTCGTCGCTTGTGGCCTGAGGCAATTGATACTGCATGCCACATCATCAACAGGGCATATCTTCACAAATTCTTCAAGAAGACTGCATATGAACTTATGACTGGCAAGAAACCCAATGTAAGTTATCTCAAAGTCTTCGGTGCAAAATGCTGGATTAGAGATCCTCACCGCAGTTCTAAATTTGCACCGAAAGCACATGAAGGTTTTATGCTTGGTTACGGAAAGGACTCGCACACCTACAGAGTCTTCAACACCTTCCACCACAAGGTTGTTGAAACTGTAGATGTGCGGTTAGATGAAACTGACGGCTCGCAAAGAGAGCATGTGCCTTCTGTGCTAGATGAACAGTCTCCTGAGGAATCCATTAAGCTGAAGGCTAATGAAGATGTCATACCCACGGAGGAAGTCATTCCAACGAATGAAGACATTCATGATGATACACCTGAAGAAAATGGTGTTGATGAAAATCCTCAGCCACGTGAACCTGCTCACCCAAGAGTTGCAAATGAGGTGCAGATTGACAAAATCATCGATGACATCAATGCACCAGGTCCCCATACTCGCTCAAGAGCTTCACATTTGACTAACTTTTGTGGGCACTTTGCTTTTGTCTCTATCATAGAGCCCACCAAAGTTGATGAAGCATTCAAGGAGCTTGAGTGGATTCAAGCTATGCAAGAGGAATTGCATCAATTCAAGCTCAACAACGTGTGTTAACTTGTCAAGCGGCCAGATCCTCGCAAGCATAACATCATAGGTACCAAATGGATCTACCGCAACAAGCAAGATGAAAATGGCCTTGTGGTGAGGAATAAGGCTCGTCTTGTAGCTCAAGGCTACACACAGGTTGAAGGAATTGACTTTGATGAAACTTTTGCACCTGTTGCTAGACTTGAAGCTATTCGCATATTGCTTGCTTATGCTAACCATCATGATATCATCTTATATCAAATGGATGTGAAAAGTGCATTCCTCAATTTTAAGCTTGAGGAAGAAGTATATGTTGCTCAACCCCCAGGTTTTGAAGACCCTAAGCATCCTGACAAAGTCTTCAGACTCGACAAGGCCCTCTATGGTCTCAAGCAGGCCCGTCGGGCGTGGTACGACACTCTGAAGGAATTCCTCATGAAGAAAGGCTTCAAACCCGGTTCACTCGACCCAACTCTTTTCACAAAATCCTATGACAATGAATTGTTCACATGCCAAATATACGTAGACGATATTATCTTTGTCTGTACTGACAAATGTTACAGTGATGAATTTGCCTGTATGATGAGTCAAGAATATCAAATGTCTATGATGGGAGAGTTGAAATTCTTCTTAGGTCTTCAAATTCGTCAGCAAGACAATGACATCTTCATCTCACAAGAGAAATACCTCAAGGATGTTCTGAGGAAATTCGACATGCAAGATTGCAAAGGCGTCAAAACTCCAATGCCCTCAAAAGGCCACCTCTGCACTGGTGAAAATGGTAAAGATTTTGATCAGATGGTATATCGCTCCATGATTGGATCATTATTGTATCTATGTGCATCTAGGCCTGATATTATCCTGAGTGTTTGCATGTGTGCCTGATTCCAAGCAACACCGAAGGAATCACACCATAAGGCTGTGAAACATATTCTTTGATACTTAGCTCATACACCAACGCTTGGATTATGGTATCCCAAGGGCTCAAATCTTCACCTCGTCAGATATTCTGATGTTGACTATCCTGGAGATCGTGTGGACCGCAAGTCAACCTCAGGCACATGTCATTCCTCGGACGATCCTTTGTTTGCTGGTCCTCGAAGAAGCAAAACTGCATGTCACTATCTACTGCTGAAGCTGAGTACATTGCTGTGGGTTCATGTTGCGCTCAATTGTTGTAGATGAAGCAAACCCTCAAGGACTATGGCATCAAGTTAAAGAATGTACTTCTCTACTGAGACAATGAGAGGGCCATCAAGATTGCTTACAACCCAGTTCAGCATTCCAAGACCAAGCACATCCAGATTCTTCATCACTTTCTTCGAGATCATGTACTCAAGGGCGACATCTCCATCCACCACATCCCTACCGAAGAACAACTGGCCGACATCTTCACAAAGCCCTTGGATGAAAAGAGATTTTGCAAGTTGCGGTGTGAGTTAAATATCTTAGAATATTCGAATGTTCTTTGAAAAAGGACACACATCCTAACACTTATGCAAAATTGATGACTTGGATGTGCAACACACAAAGTAACGTTTTTCTTCAATCAATGAAGAATAACCCTCTAAGTGTGAAGAAATTAATGAAGAATTTGATTCTCAGAACCCTACGACAATTGTACGCGGTGTCTGAAGTCATCATTCTTATACGTGGGTCACGCCACCAACAATAGTTGATTCTTCGAAGTTGAGTTTTTCGTCATTTTGCAAATCCTTCAAATTTTCAAATTCCCCAAGTTTGCAAATTCCTCAACTTTTCATATTCCTAAACTTTTCAAATTCTTCAAACTATGAAACTCATGTTCTTCATTGACTATATACATATATATTTGAGTTTTTCAATGTCCTCAACAACATTCACTTATTGCTAATTCTTCAAGTTGATTTTCGACTAAGTGAATGTGATCGGACCCTTTCCCCCTCTATGCTAAACTCAACCAGTCTGTTCACAAATTCTTCATATGTGTTCTACTTTGAAACTCGTTCAAAATCTTCACTGTGTCCTTAACAGCTGAAGAATTTGCGAACGGAAACTTTAAAATTTTTACTATCAAATTTTTTGGCGTTTCCCGCTCAAACGGTTCCGATTCCCACGACTGGATAACCCACGATCCCCCACTATCACCACCTCTCGGTACGTGGGTGACACATGTCGCGTGGAGAGCAAGGGTCAGGGGCAATCTTGTCCAAAATCTTCGGATGGATTGGTTTTCACCTCCGCTATAAATACCACTTCCCTTTCTCTGTGCTCGGTTACTCCTCACTCCTACTCTCTCCCGAGCTCCGACCTAGCGCCGCCGCTAAAATCATCGTCGTCTGTGTGGAAGAGCTTCACTGTCTCGACCTCGCCGTCACTGAACTCACATCGGCCGCGGAAGTCTTCATCCCGCCGCCGCTGTAGCTGTCTCCCTCTGCCAAGCTAGAGCGTGGGAGATTTGGACTGACGAACTTCCTCAATCTCATCTCATAGTTCGTCATGTTCTTCATCAGGATAAATAAAATCTATTTTTACTACCCTTGTTTGATCTTCAATTTTTCCTCAATCTTCACAAAGGTGTTTATTCTTCAAAGATCTCATTCTAAAGCACCTTACATGTTCATACACTTGATGTTTTTCCCTAAGTTATGATTTTCTTCAAGATTCCTCAATTGTGTGAATCCTCAAAATTTGCACAACTCTGGAACCTAAGACAAAGAACACTTAGTGAATTTCCTCAAGACACCCATGGTCAAATTCCTCACTCTTGATTTTATTGAAAAACTTCTGAGAACGCATATGACCTCTTCAAATTCCTCGCACCTATACTCTGTTCACAGGTACAAACATGTCCGCTGATGAATCACTAGGTTCTCATCAACTTAACTCATTTGCAGCGGTTCTTGAGAAAAAATTGTGCACTTCTTCAGAATCTTCAAGAATTCAAAATCCTCAGCCGAAGAAAATGGCAAATGGGAAGAAGCCACAAAAAGGTGGAAAGAAGCCTGATGTGCAAACTGCCTTTGAGATTCCTGAGGACTTGTATGAGGAATACTGCACACCCGATGAAGAAATTCACGCAAAGAGACAACCAAGCAGAGAAAGATCCGCTTTCGGAAAATTGAGAGGAGATGGGCAAAGGAGTGGAAAGAATACCGCTATGTCACTCCTAAATATATGAAGAAATTCGCAGTCAAGCCACCTTGAAGCAGGCCACCCTTGGCTCCTAATCAAATTGCTGATCCCACTAGTCTCAAGACTGGCAATGAATTTCCTCATGTATGGGAAAAGCAGCAAGCCAAGCTTGCCAAGAAAGCAAAGGAAGCCGTGAGGAAATTCAATGAAGACTCTGCTACTGTTGCCTCCGCCAGAGCCTCTGCAAGTGCTCCAAAGAAAATCACTGTGAGGAAGTCTGCTAAGAAGACAAAGTCCTCAACTTCAAAATCCTCACAGCAGATTCTTGAGGCTAAGTCTTCAAAAGCCTCAGCTATGGGCTCCGTAGCTTCTCAATCATCAGCCACTGCCACAAAATCCTCAGCGCTAGTGCACCTTGCAACTTGTCAAAGGACCAAGGGCTTTTCAATTGCTTCAGGGGTTTCTACAAATTCCTCTGCCAAAGCACAATCCTCAACCAGTCCTTCACTGATGAAAATGAAAGCAATTGTTGGACGAGGCATTCGACCAAGTCCTCAACCCAAGAAGGTGGCGTTCACAATACCATCAGATTCCTCAGATGAAGCTGATGATGAGGAACTTGAGGCAATCATCAGAAACAAGCAAGAACAAGTGGCTCAAGCAAAGGGCACTCAAATTCCTCTGTTGCTTGATCCAAAAATGGTGTTGAACTTCATTGATATCTCACACAAGGATCCAAAAACGCCAATTGATGACTTGAAACTGCCTCCTGGTCCTGATCATGTCCTCACTACTTTCATAGCTGAAGAAAAATGGAAGTATGAGAAGGCTAGACAAACCAAGAAGGCTCAGTACAAGTAAGAGCATTTCTTGAAGAACAATGTTCTGAAGCTTTCTCCTGAGGAACTTGTAAAGATGCAGTCTGAGATTAGAAACCTCAGTGAGGAATTCAATAGATAATATGCTGATTGGCAAGGCGCCAAGGTTCGCTTCATCAATATAGCTGATAAAGTTATCAACGACCATAACACAAGGGTTGCATCTCGATCGCAACCAAAAATTCCTCAGGCTGAAGAATCCTCTCCGCCTGCTGAAGAAACTGCTCCCGCAGCTGAAGAAAATCAGGCTGCTAAAGAACCTGCCACGACAATCTCCACTGTTGTGCCTGAAGAAACTAACAGGCCAGCTGATGTTTTTGCTGCGCCTGATGAAATTGAACCCACTAGGACCACTATATCAGTCGTGCCTAAAGAAACAAAGGCTGCTAAGGAAAAGACACTAAAGAGAAAAGCATCAGCTTTAGATTCCTCAGCCATGAAGAAGTTGAAGACTTTGCCAAGCTCTTCAACTGAACCCATTGATGCTACCCCAATTTCCTCAGCACCAGCCTATGAGATAGTTCCATTTGGTGTTGACTATCTCACCCCAAATGATGAAGATGAAGAAGATCATTCGGCTGCTTTGACATAGCAGATTGATGAAGAAATTTAAGTTGAAGCAAATGCTTCAACTCCACTGGTATCATCGCCCCCACCTTAGTTTACTGCTGAAGAGGCCGACATTGAAGAAATTGATGAGGATGTGGACATTGGCAATACAACACCTGTCATCAATGGTGAATATTGGGAAGCTGCTCACCCAAATTCCCCAATGACCACTCCTCTGTCACAAATTCCCCAGTCCCCAGCCCAGACTGAAGAAATTCAGGAAGGATCTGATGACTTGGCTGCTACAGCCACTGATGAAATTCCAGCTGCATCAGCTGATGACATTGCTGCTCCAACTGTCACTAAGGAAACTGCTGCTTAGAATCCTCAGACTGAATAAATTCCTCCTATGCCTAAGGAGATTGTGGGCCGTTTCAAGCCAAACCTTTAGCCGAAGCCAAGGATGCCATTCAAAGGCTCAAAGCGCCCCAAATTCCTCAAAAGCAATTTCTTCGATGAGCACATTTTCTTCACAGGACCCAATCCATATGACTCAGCAAGGGCAGGACGCACCAGATTCTGGACTCCAATGCAGATGAACTATTATGCATCAGTACTGTTTGACAAGAAGAAAGTCTTCGAGCATCACCAAATTCCTCATGCGGATATGGAAACAATCCCTTCCTTCACACCGGTGCTCGCAGTTCTTCACGATGCAGGAATTCTTCCTTTCTGTGTGGACATCTGCGATTGGAATGAAGAGCTAATTCTTCAATTCTATGCCACTTTGCACATCACAGGTGATGCTTCTTACATCAACTCCTGGGTCTTGGACTGGATGACCGGATCTACTCACCTCACTACTCCAGCATCCGAATTGCTTCGGTCTGTCCCAGTTCCAATTCCTTCAAAAGAAGCTCGCCGCCTGTTTGATGAACATGTTCTACCCAATCAACTGATGCAAGTGTTGATGAAACCGTTGGCTCCTAGAAAACCTCAACGGACAACCTTCCTTGTGAAGGATTTGCTATATATGCCCAGGATGGTCTATCGCATTCTCACCAACACCCTATGTCCTCAGAAGGGCCACAACTCTTAAGAAAAAGAAGTAGAGGGAGTCATGAAGAACATGCTATTCAACATCATTCATGGGATTCCCATCAACTTCCATGATTTCTTCATGAGGACATTGGCGAATGCAGCACTAGCCCCATTTGAACTGAAGCCTTATGCACCCTGGATCATGAAATTCATGAGATCAAGGTCTTCAGTTCCCTTCAAGGCGGACTTACAGAATCACTTTGACTTCTTACCCCCGATTGAAGTCCTCAAGAGCACAATTGCCTCAGTTGAAGGAAAAGGCAAAGCTGTCATTGATGAAGGCACTCATTCATTGGATGGTCAGTTTCGCAAAGCTCCATCTTACTCCACCAATGATGACACAGCTACCCAGGACTCAGCTGCAAAAGCCTCAGCACAAAAGCCTCAAGAGTCTGCTCCTCGTGTGATGACTGATCGTGAACCGCTCATAAGTCTTCATCACAAGGTTGATCGTAATCACAAGTGGGTAAAGCATCAGCTTGCTTCCATTGTGCAAAATATGACTGTGACGCAGAACTCTGTGAGGAAAAATCAGTACTATGTGCATGAAATCTTTGATCACGCGTGGGCCATTCTTGCACACCTCAAGACTCGTGAGGAACTCAAAGACATGACCTTCAGCAAGACTTTGACTGGTCTCATCCTCCTAAGAAGAAATTGAGGAAGGTTCAAGTTCCTCAGATGGTTACAAGTTCATATTCCTTATCGTGTGAGATGGATGAAGCTGAGGACATTGGCGACACTGCGGCAGGCCCTGCATCGACAAATGACCCCGACAATGCTGGCGCTCGTTCCTCACCAACAAGATGAAATTCTTCAAGGGGCATTAGTCCTCACGTTTTCGTCCCGTTTGGTCTTCGATGACAAAGGGGGAGAAAATTTGAGTTAGTATTCAAGCGGGTCTATATATATGGGCTATTTTTTGTTTAAGTTACAACTCTCGCTGTTCTGAAGCTTTTGTTGGTTGAGTTTTAAACTTAAGTCCGATGGTGGTCTGACTCTTTTGAACTGATTTCCGCATGCTTATTTCATCAAGCACCTTAATGCATGCATGTTGAATCTCATCAGACACCATTTTCATCATGCACTTCAAATTCTTCATATAATATGTTCCAATGCATGTATGAATTACAAGATATAGGGGGAGTTCTCCATGTTTTAAACCTGCCATGTGCATTTGCAATCCAAAGCAAATTCCTCAAATATGCACATCTTTATGGGGAGTTCTTCTATATCTTGCAATCAAATTCCTCAAACTAAGTATTTAGACTTCATAGTATTATCCACGTTGAAAACTTAACCTATTTGTCATCAATCACCAAAAAGGGGGAGATTGTAAGTGCATCTAGTGCCCCTTAGTGATTTTGGTGTATTGAAGACTTATAGGTTAAGGAATTAATGTGCTTGTGAGTGTACATAGGTTCTATAAGTCGATGAGGAGTTTGATATATTCTAAGATTACCGACCCCTAAAAATGTATGTCTTCAACTGAAGACTTTGCTGAAGACTTTGGTATTCCCTGAAGACTTTGAAAATGAAGAAGTTGGTGTGACCTTGAAGATATGAACGAGGACTATGAAGTGTGAAGACTTTTGTTTTCATAGTTTCATTTCCTTTCTTTGAGTCATAGGAAATACCATACTATTAAATGGGGCCGAGGTAATACTAAGGAAAATTTCCAACTGATGCTCAACTTCAAAAGCCTCAACCTATGTAATCCTTCGAGTGAAGCCTTTGGAAATCTCTTGCACTTCAGTCAAGTTCTTCAGTGACAGAGACGATGTTCTTTTGGTCTCTGGGGAAATTGTTATGACTGAGGAGTTAGGATTTCGCCAGTGCGAATTGTCTACAAGTGAGGAACATGATATGTCTAAGGACTTTCATAGTTTGAAATTCCGACTATTGTTGTGCTTAGCGCCAGCTGTCCCCAATCACAAATATCCACATAACGGTCATATCAATGGGGGCATTTATGTCTTATCATGTCAGGTTGCACCCTGGCTATAAATAGCCACCCCCACAACCATTAATTGGTTGGCTGCTCCGAGAGAAAAACTGACACTTGTCATTTGAGAGCAACCCATCCTCCGAGAACTTTGAGAGAAAATCATCAGTGAGGAAAAACCCACAACCAAACCACCAAACCAAAAGTGATTGAGCATCACTGAAGAAATTCCTGTGTGGAACCGACACTTGTTACCTTTGAGGACTGTGTATCCTACAGACGGTTAGGCGTCATGGTCTAGTGCATCATGTAGTCAATTGGGGATCATGGAGTGACCTTGGTCGAGGGAATCCAGCAGTCAATTGTGGATCGCCGGGTGACCAGTTTGTGAGGGTTTTGGAAGTCTACCATGAAGACTTACCACGAGTGTTGGGCGAGGACTTTGTAACCTTAGCTCAAGGAGAATACGGTAAGGACTGTGTGTCCTCTAGTTTAAATACTAGGGTGCTCCAAACAGGCGTACGATTGTCAAAACAGTTGGAACTGGGTCATCAAACCATTGTCTTCATCGAGCTCCCTGGTTTTATTTCCTCAACCCCTATATTCCTCGTATACTCGTTGATGAAATTGATCATTACTGTTTCAAGAATTTGACTGAAGACTTTCACAATTTCCTCACCCGAATTCTTCAAGTTACCTTGTTCCTCGCCTCCTTATCCTGTATCACACTACTCATAATTTGTGCATGTTTCATTTCATCATGATGACTATGTCATTGCTATGTTTCTCATGCACTTGAGTACTTAATCTGCTGCTAGTTATTCATCACATTTAAAATTCCTCAAGTTGAAATTCCTCAAGTGATGAATTTGTAAAAACCGCCTATTCACCCCCCTCTAGCCGATATAACGCACTTTCACATCTCTAAGTATAACATAGAAATTGGGTTAATTCAACACAAGTGTTGTACCAACATCGTGCTCTCAAATGTTGTTAGCACTATTATCATGCCCATGGTCAGGAAAAGGAACCATTAATCATAGCTGATCTAGCCCTAGAGGCAAGACTAGGAATCATGTTCTACCGTTTAGAACTCTACACGTCATCATGAATTTTCCTCTAAATTTCATATTGAACTATAGCAGTTATAACATAGAATATAAATATCAATTAAACTTGGCAAAAATAATATTGAAATATTATTGCCTCTAGAGCCTATTTCCAACACTTACACCACTACCAAGGTTGTCATGGGCCATTCATGTTTGGTCCCAGAACTGACCACTGCCAGTTCACATCGGCATGACTCATACTAAAGTATCCACCATATCATCGCAACACCTGCCCTGCTGCTAAATGCCAACGGGAACACTACATGATTCAGCTTATATACCGACAGCTAGAAGCTATCAGCATAGTGCAAAAAACCCTCAAAGTCTCACGACGACGGCTGCTGCCCTTGGCATAATGTCATCTTCGAATTCCTTGGATGTTGAACCCTAAACCGTTGGTGTACAAAATCCATCGATATACCTGGCAGCGCCAAAGGCTTATCATCCACGTCGGCATAGAAAATTCATCGGCAAACAAACTAGTTGTTATCGTTCATTCGAAAATGTTTGGACAGGTATGCCGACGTCAAAGCTGTCGGCATAGCTTGCCACATGGCATAACCTACTCGTCCCTGGTGGCGATCTATATCAGCGAACTCCCTCGGTATCACTCCTATCTAAGCCTACGATGGTGTACTTTGCCATGTGGCAGCACCTCGTGCTCCCAGGTGGCAAGCTATGCCGATGGCATAGCCCTTGGTATCACTCCCATCTATGCCGACGGATTTTCCCTCAGCATAGCTCGCCACTAGGGCGCACCACAATGCATGTTTGTATGGGATTCCAACCCTATGAAGACCCCACGGTGAACTAGCCCTAACCTGTTTAACCGGTGTCGAAGGGCATTTGAACCATGGACTTTTCTACTTGGTTGTGTTGGTTTAGGCCATGGGAACATGGAAACCCAAGCTTGGCCCAAGTTATTATTGGAAATATGCCCTAGAGGCAATAATAAATTAGTTATTATCATATTTCCTCATTCATGATAATCGTTTATTTATCCATGCTAGAATTGTATTGATTGGAAACTCAGATACATGTGTGGATACATAGACAATACCATGTCCCTAGTATGCCTCTAATAGACTAGCTCGTTAATCAAAGATGGTTAAGGTTTTCTAGCCATGGGCATGAGATGTCATTTGATAACGGGATCACATCATTAGGAGAATGATGTGATGGACAATACCCAAACTATAAACATAGCATATGATCGTGTTAGTTTATTGCTATAGTTTTCTGCATGTCAAGTATTTGTTCCTATAACCATGAGATCATGCAACTCACTGACACCGAAGGAGTACCTTGTGTGTATCAAACATCGCAATGTAACTGGGTTACTATAAAGATGCTCTACACGTATCTCTGAGGGTATCTATTGAGTGGGCATGGATCAAGACTGAGATTTGTTACTCCGTGTGACGGAGAGGTATCTCAGGGCCCACTCGGTAATACAACATCACAATGAGCCTTGCAAGCAAAGTGACTAAAGATTTAGCCACGGGATCTTGTATGACGGAACGAGTAAAGAGATTTGCCAGTAACGAGATTGAACTAGGTATAGAGATACCGACGATCGAATCTCGGGCAAGTAACATACCGAAGAACAAAGGGAACTACATACAAGATTAACTTAATCCTTGACATAGAGGTTCAACCGATAAAGATCTTCATAGAATATGTAGGAACCAAAATGGGCATCCACGTACTGCTATTGGTTATTGATCGTAGAGGTGTCGCAATCATTTCTACATAGTTCTCGAACCCGCAAGGTGTGCACACTTAACGTTCGGTGACTTTTCGGTATTATCGAGTTAGGTATGTTGGTGACCGAAGGTTGTTCGGAGTCCTGGATGAGATCCCGGATGTCACGAGGAGTTCCAGAATGGTCCTGATGTAAAGATGTATATATGGGAATTCATATTTTGGCTACCAAAAAAGTTTTGGCTTTTCCGGTATGGTATCGGGAAGCTTTTAGAAGGTTCCGGAAACTTCCGGAGTATTTTGGCAGCCACCAAGGGTTCCACCACGTCCCAATGGTTTGCGTGGGCTGAGGGAGACGCCTGGCCTTATTGGGCCAGGCACACAAGTCCCTTAAGGCCCATGTGGCTTGGGAGTGGTGGAAAGTCCACCTGTTTATGGAAAGGGAGGGAATTGGACTAGGAGTCCAACTCCTTGGCTGCGCCCTAGGGCTTGGAGGGGCTGATCTCCACACCCCTCCACCTATATAGAGAGGGGAGGGGCACCCCTCTCTCTTCCTAGATTGTTTTCTCCTTCGTTTCGGGCTTCGGTAGCGCTAGGCGTAGCCTTGTCGGGATAGCACCACCACCATCGCCGCCACGCCGTCGCGTTGGCAAAGAACTCATCTACCACTCCGCCCCTCTTTCTAGATCAAGAAGGCGGAGATCATCATCGAGCTGTACATGTGCTGAACACGGAGGTGTCGTCCGTTCGGTGCTAGATCGGAAGGACCGTGATTGGATTGCGGAACGGATCATGATTGGATCGTGGAACAGCTTGCGATTTCGATTGCGAAGACGTTCGACTACATCGACTACGTTTCTTAATGCTTCCCTCTTAGCAATCTACAAGGGTATGTAGATCCACTCTCCCTCTAGTAGATGCTCATCACCATGTATAAATCTTGTGTGTGCGTAGGAAATTTTTGTTTCCCATGCAACCTTCCCCAACAGTGGCATCATGAGCTAGGTCTATGCATAGAGGAGATCATGAGTAGAACACAAAGGAGTTTGTGGGCGTTGATGCTCAGATTTCTTCCTCCCCTGGTCTTTTCTTGATGCGGCGATATTGTGGGATGAAGCGGCCCTGACCAACCTTACTCGTACGCTTACAAGAGACCGGTTCCATCGACTCACATGTAACTTTGTTGCTTAAAGATGGGTGGTGGGTGTCTGTCTCTCCTACTCTAGTTGGATCGGATTTGACAAAGGCGGTCCTTGAGAAGGTTGAATAGTAATTTTTGTATCAGACTTGTGGTTTTTGCGTAGGTAAGAATCGTTATTGCTAGATACCTGTAGCAGCCACGTAAAACATGAAACAACAATTAGAGGACATCTAACTTGTTTTTGCAGGGTATGTTGTGATATGATATGGCCAATTACATGATGAGATATATGTGATGTATGAGATGATCATGTTATGTATAGAATATCATGACTTGCATGTTGATGAGTACGGCAACCGGTAGGAGCCATAGGGTTGCCTTTAATTTATTTTCGTCGTTTTTACTTTACTTTATCACTATGAGTTAGTAATAGTCGTGGAAGCAACAATTGGCACGACAACCTCATGGCGACACGTTGATGAAGATCAAGCTGATGGAGATCATGGTGTCATGCCGGTGCTTTGAAGATGGAGATCAAAAGCACAAGTTCATGGCCATATCATGTCCCTTATGATTTGCATGTGATGTTAATCCTTTTATGCATCTTATTTTGCTTAGGACGACGGTATAATTATAAGGTGATCCCTCACTAAAATTTCAAGATAAAATTGTGTTCTCCCCGAGTGTGCACCGTTGCGAAAGTTCGTCGTTTCGAGACACCACGTGATGATCTGATGTGATAGAATCTACATGCACATACAACGGGTGCAAGCCAGTGTTGCACATGCAGAACACTCGGGTTAAACTTGACGAGCCTAGCATGTACATACATGGCCTCGGAACACAAGAGACCGAAAGGTCAAACTTGAGTCATATAGTAGATATGATCATCATGAAGATGTTCACCATTGAAACCACCTCATCTCACGTGATGATCGGACTTGGGTTGGTGAATTTGGATCATGTGACACTCGAATGACCCGAGGATGTCAATTTGAGTGGGATTTTGTAAGTAATATGATTAAGTAAACTCCTTATCATGAACATAGTCTAAAGTTTTCTTTGCAAAATTATGTTGTAGATCAATAGCTCGCGTTGTAGCTCCCTAGTGTTTTTGATACGTTCCTAGAGAAAAAAAGAGTTGAAATATGATGGTAGAAATTATGCGGACTAGGTCCGTGATCAGAGGATTATCCTAAGTTGCTGCACAGAAGGCTTATGTCTTTAATGCACCACTCGGTGCGCCACCCCCTCAAGCGGCTACTGTGGATGCTGTAAATATCTCACAATCACGTTCTAATGACTACTTGATAGTTTAGAAAATCTTGCGTTACGGCTTAGAATTCAGGCTCCAAATACGTTTTGAACGTCACGGAGCATATGTGATGTTCCCAGAGCTGGAATTTGATTTCAAGCTCATGCCCATGTTGAGAAGTATGAGACCTCCAACAAGATTCTTTGCCTGCAAGATGAAGGAGAATAGCTCAATCAGTGAGCATGTGCTCAGATTGTCTGGGTGCTACAATCACTTGAATCGAGTGGGAGTTGATCTTCTAGATAAGATAGTGATTGATATAGTTCTCCAAGTCACTGCCACAAAGCTACTAGAGCTTCGTGATGAACTATAAACATGCCAGGGATGGAAAAGATGATCCCTGAGCTATTCATGATGTTTGACACCGCGAAGGTAGAAATCAAGAATGAACATCAAGTGTTGATGGTTAGTAAAACCACTAGTTTCCTAAACGGCATGGGCAAGAAGGGAAACTTCATGAATGGCAAGCCAGTTGCCGCTCCAGTGAAGAAACCCAAGGTTGAAACCGAAACCCAAGACTAAGAGCTTCTATTATGAGGAGAACGGTCATTCAAGTGGAACAACCCTAGATACATGGTAGATCAGAAGGCTGACAACGTCAACAGAAGAATATCTGATATACGTGGTATTGATGTGTACCTTACTAGTACTCCTAGTAGAACTTGGCTATTAGATACCGGTTCAGTTGCTAAATGTTAGTAACTCAAAACAAAAGCTACGGTATAAATGAAGACTAGCTAAGGGCGAGGTGGCGATGTGTGTTGGAAGTGTTTCCAAGGTTGATGTGATCAACATCGTATGCTATCTCTACCTTCGAGATTATTGATGAACTTAAATAAATGTTATTTGGTGTTTGCATTGAGCATGGATGTGATTAGATCGTGTTTATTGCAATACGGTTATTCATTTAAGTTAGAGAATAATGGTTATTATGTTTACATGAATAATACCTTCAATGGTCTTGCACCCAATGAGAATGGTTTATTGAATCTCGATCGTAGCAATACACATGTTCATAATATTGATGCCAAAATATGCAAAGTTAATAATGATAATACCACATACTTGTGCAACTGCTGCTAAAGGTCATATTGGTGTAAAGCGCATGAAGAAACTCCATATTGATGGATCTTTGGACTCACTCGATTTCGAATCGGTTGAGACATGCAGACCATGCCTCATGGGCAAGATGACTCACACACCGTTTTCCTGTTTGATGGAGTGGGCAAGTGACTTATTGGAAATGATACATGTTGATGTATGCAGTCCAATGAGTGTTGTAGCGTGCAGTGGATATCGTTATTTTCTTACTTTCTGTCGGGGGGATGACCCCCGGGTAACCCAGAGACGACGAGTCAGATGGTGTGCCCGCCCGTCCGGGCCGGTTGC
Source organism: Hordeum marinum (assembly GCA_022496015.1). Lineage (NCBI taxonomy): Eukaryota > Viridiplantae > Streptophyta > Magnoliopsida > Poales > Poaceae > Hordeum > Hordeum marinum. The sequence goes on along the minus strand of CM039672.1, from coordinate 207,685,364 downwards.
TACTCACACCCGTGGCCGGTTGCTACTCACACCCATGGCCGGCTGCTCCACCCAGCCGGTTGCGCCCGCTAGCCAGCAGCCTGGGGCCAACTATGTCGTCCCATCGGACACGCGCGAACGAGACGACCATACCCAGCAGCGGTGCACTACTGACGAATAGTAGGATGCTATGCGCATGACATCGTGTACAATGCTACTTGTCCCTGGGCACTATTATAAAGTGACCTAGGGACAAGTGGGCACACCCACCGCACACACAGTCCCACGGGAATGGACACCCATGTCCCACCGTGCCAACCTCGCCTAGCTTAGGAAGTAAGCTACCCCCTGCCTATAAAAAGGAACCACACTCCACACTTGCAAGGGAGATGCTCACCAAGCCACACTCTCACGGGCTCTCATGCTCAGGCACTCACCGTCACCTCTCACTCTCTCATGTACACACACACACATATGGGACAGGGAGCTCACAGCTCCTCCTGCCTCCTCCCTGATATAGCTCTAGGAGCAACTCTGTACTGCTGCGCACCTCATATACAGACATGCACGAGTAGGGGTATTATCTCTCCGGAGAGCCCCGAACCTGGGTAAAACCACCGCGTGTCGTTACCCTATCCCATCGTGGATGACCATTGCAGCCTTGCTCTCACCTCTTAAGCCATCCCATGGCATTTGCCATCCTTGCGGCACCCCCCGTGAGAAAACGACGACAGTTGGCACCCACTATGGGGCCCGCTCCTACTGGAACCACGGTCCGGCGGGAACCTTTTCGTCATCGCTGCCGTCCCTCCGGCGGCACTCGGGGGCTCGGCGTTAGCATGCCCCTGGGTGCTCGCGCCTGCATCGGTCACGTCCTCACCGCCGGCCTCAGCGTCGTCCGTCTTCACCATCGAATCCCTGGCGCCGTTGCCACGGGCGCTACGGCTCGGGACGAAGCAGCAGGGGCTATTGTTGTGTTGGGGAACAATGCATGGGAAACAAAAAATTCCTACGCACACGAAGATCTATCCATGGTGATGAGCATCTACGAGAGGGAGAGTGGATCTACATACCCTTGTAGATCGCTAAGCGGGAAGTGTTAAGAAACGCGGTTGGTGTAGTCGAACGTCTTCGCGATCCAAATCGCCGTGCATCCCGTGATCGAATCATGATCCGTCCCGCGATCCAATCACGATCCGATCACGATCCGTCCCATGAACTTGATCACGATCTGTCCCACGAACTTGATCACGATCCTTCCGATCTAGCACCGAACGGACGTCACCTCCGTGTTCAGCACACGTTCAGCTTGATGACGATCTCCACCATCTTGATCCAGCAAGAAGGATTGGAGAGGAAGAAGAGTTCTCCGGCAGCCTGACGGGGCTCCGACGATGGTGGTGGAGTAATTCCGGCAGGGCTTCGCCTAAGCACTGCAGAAAACCGATCTAGAGGAGAAACTATGCACTAGAGGAACGGGTAGCACGTGGCTGAAAATCTAGTGCAAAAACCCTAAAACCTCCAGTATATATAAGAGGAGAGGAGGAGAGGAGGAAGCCTTGGCTTCCTAAGCCAAGGGCTTCGGCCGAAGGAGGTGGAGGAGGTGGAGTCCACCTCCAATCCTAGTAGGACTAGGATTCACCTATTTTGCCTTTTTTCCACCTTTTTCTCTTGGTTTTTTTTCTTCCAGCCGCATGGGCCTCTTGTGGTTGTTACACCAGCCCACTAAGGGCTGGTTTGCACTCTCCCACAGCCCATGTAGCCTCTTGGGTCGAAATACCCCTCCCGGAGGTCTCCCGGTACACTACCGGCACTCCCGGTACACTACCGATGAGCCCGAAACTTTTCCGGCGACCAAAACAGGACTTCCTGTATATGAATCTTTACCTCCGGACCATTCCAGAGCTCCTCGTGACGTCCGGCATCTCATCCGGGACTCCGAACAAAACTTCGGTCACCACCATAAATAACTCTATACTACCAAAATGTCACCAAACCTTAAGTGTGCAGACCCTGCGGGTTCGAGAACTATGTAGACATGACCGAGACACCTCTACGGTCAATAACCAATGGTGGGACCTGGATGTCCACATTGGTTCCTACATATTCTACGAAGATCTTTATCGGTTGAACCTCTATGTCAAGGATTCAGTTAATCCCGTATGATGTTCCCTTTGTTCTTCGGTATGTTACTTGCCCGAGATTCGATCGTCGGTATCTCCATACCTAGTTCAACCTCGGTACTGGCAAGTCTCTTTACTCGTTCCGTAATACAAGATCTCACAACTAACACTTAGTCACATTGCTTGCAAGGCTTATTGTGATGTTGTATTACCGAGTGGGCCCTGAGATACCTCTCCGTCACACGGAGTAACAAATCCCAGTCTTGATCCATGCCAACTCAACAGACACCCTTAGAGACACCTGTAGAGCACCTTTATAGTCACCCAGTTACGTTGCGACGTTTGATACACACAAGGTACTCCTCCGATATCTGTGAGTTGCATGATCTCATGGTCATAGGAACATATACTTGACATGCAGAAAACAGTAGCAATAAACTGACACGATCATAAGCTACGTTTGTAGTTTGGGTCTTGTCCATCACATCATTCTCCCGATGATGTGATCCCATTATCAAATGACATCTCATGTCCATGGCTAGGAAACCTTAACCATCTTTCGATCAATGAGCTAGTTCGGTAGAGGTATACTAGGGACATTGTGTTTGTCTATGTATCCACACATGTATCCATGTTTCCAATTAATATTATTATAGCATGGACAATAAACGATTATCATGAACAAGGAAATACAATAATAAACACTTTATTTATTGTCTCTAGGGCATATTTCCAACAGTCTCCCACTTGCACTAGAGTCAATAATCTAGTTCACATCACTATGTGATTTACATTGTAATGAATCGAACACCCATGCAGTTGTGGTGTTGATCATGTTTAGCCCTTGGAAGAGGTTTAGTCAACGGGTCTACAACATTCAGATCCGTGTGCACTTTGCAAATATTTATGTCTTTCTCCATGATGTAATCGCGGATGGAGTTGAAGCGTCGCTTTATCTGTCTGGTCCTCTTGTGAAACCTTGGTTCCTTGGCCAGAGCAATGGCACCAGTGTTGTCACAGAACAGGTTCATTGGATGTAGTGCACTGGGCACTACTCCAAGATCTGTCATGAACTGCTTCATCCAGACACCTTCCTTCGCCGCCTCCGAGGTTGCAATGTATTCCGCTTCGCACGTAGAATCAGCTACCACGCTTTGCTTGGAACTGCACCAGCTTACCGCTCCCTCGTTAAGAATAAATACGTATCTGGTTTGCGACGTAGAGTCGTCTGGATCAGTGTTAAAGCTTGCATCGACATAACCCTTTACGACGAGCTCTTCCTCACCTCCATAAACGAGAAACATTTCCTTAGTCCTTTTCAGGTACTTAAGGATATTCTTGGCTGCTTGCCAGTGCTCCATTCCAGGATCACTTTGAAACCTTCCGGCCATTCTTATGGCAAGGCTGACATCGGGTCTTGTGCACAGCATTGCATAGATGATAGAGCCTATGGCTGAAGCATAGGGGATGACACTCATCTTTTCTCTATCTTCTGCAGTTACTGGGCATTGAGTCTTACTCAACTTTACACCTTGTAACACAGGCAAGAACCCCTTCTTGGACTGTTCCATTTTGAACTTCTTCAAAACTTTATCAAGGTATGTGCTCTGTGAAAGTGCTATTAAGTGTCTCGATCTATCTCTATAGATCTTAATGCCTAATATGAAAGCAGCTTCTCCTAGGTCCTTCATTGAAAAATTCTTGTTCAAATATTCCTTCACACTTTCCAGCATTTCTATATTGTTTCCAATCAGCAATATGTCATCCACATATAATACTAGAAACGCTATAGAGCTCTCACTCACTTTCTTGTAAATACAAGCTTCTCCATAAACTTGTATAAACTCAAACGCTTTGATCACCTCATCAAAGTGCTTATTCCAACTCTGACATGCTTGCACCAGTCCATAAATGGATCGCTGGAGTTTGCAAACTTTGTCAGCATTCTATGGATCGACAAAACCTTCGGGTTGCATCATATACAACTCTTCCTCAAGGAAACCGTTGAGGAACGTTGTTTTGACATCCATCTGCCAAATTTCATAGTCGAAATAAGCAGCTATTGCTAACATGATTCTGACAGACTTAAGCATTGCTACGGGTGAGAAATTATCATCATAGTCAACTCCTTGAACTTGTGACAAACCCTTTGCCACAATTCGAGCTTTATAGACGGTGAAATTACCGTCCGCATCTGTCTTCTTCTTAAAGATCCATTTGTTCTGAATGGCCTTTCGCCCTTCAGGTAATACTTCCAAAGTCCATACTTTGTTTTCATAGATGGATCCCATCTCAGATTTCATGGCCTCTAACCATTTCTCGGAATCCGGGCCCATCACTGCTCCTCCATAGCTCGTAGGTTCATTGTTGTCCAACAACATAACCTCCAAAACAGGGTTGCCGTACCACTCAGGGGTAGTACGCGGCCTTGTCGACCTACGAGGTTCAATAGCAGCTTGATCCGAAGCTTCGTGATCATCATCATTAATTTCCTCTTCTACCGTCGTAGGTTCCATAGAAACATGTTTCTACGCTACGCTACTTTCTGGTTGAAGTAAAGGTTCAATAACCTCATCAAGCTCTATTTTCCTCCCACTCAATTCTTTCGAGAGAAAATCTTTCTCAAGAAATGTTCCGTTCTTAGCGACAAACACTTTGCCTTCGGATCTGAGATAGAAGGTATACCCGACTGTCTCTTTCGGGTATCCTATGAAGACGCATTTCTCCGCTTTGGATTCCAGCTTTTCAGGCTGAAGCTTTTTGACATAAGCATCACATCCCCAAACTTTAAGAAATGACAACTTTGGCTTCTTGCCAAACCACAATTCGTATCATGTCGTCTCAACGGATTTCGATGGTGCCCTATTTAAAGTGAATGCAGCTGTCTCAATGCATAACCCCAAAACGATAGTGGTAAATCAGCAAGAGACATCATAGAACACACCATATCTAATAAGGTTTGATAACGACGTTCGGACACACCATTACGCTGTGGTGTTCCAGGCGGTGTCAATTGTGAAACAATTTCACACAGTCTTAAGTGACTGCCAAACTCATAACTCAGATATTCTCCTCCTCGATCAGATCGCGGGAATTTAATCTTCTTGTTACGATGATTCTCAACTTCACTCTGAAATTGCTTGAACTTTTCAAACGTTTCAGACTTGTGTTTCATTAAGTAAATATACCCATATCTACTTAAGTTATCAGTGAAGGTGAGAAAATAACGATATCCACCATGCGTTGTAACATTCATTGGACCGCACACATCAGTATGTATGATTTCCAATAAGTCACTCGCCCATTCCATTGTTCCAGAGAACGGCGTTTTAGTCATCTTGCCCATGAGGCATGGTTCACATGTGTCAAGTGATTCAAAACCAAGTGACTCCAAAAGTCCATCAGCATGGAGCTTCCTCATGCGTTTTACACCAATATGACCTAAACGGCAGTGCCACAAGAAAGTGGTACTATCATTATCAACTCTACATCTTTTGGCATCAATGTTATGAACATGTGTGTCATCACTATCAAGATTTAATATGAATAAACCCCTAACATTGGGTGCATGACCATAAAAGATATTACTCATACAAATAGAACAACCTTTATTCTCTGATCTAAATGAGTAACCGTCTCGCAATAAACAAGATCCAGATATAATGTTCATGCTTAACGCAGGCACTAAATAACAATTATTCAGGTTCATCACTAATCCCGATGGTAATCGAAGAGAGAGTGTGCCGATGGCGATCACATCAACCTTGGAACCATTTCCCACGTGCATCGTCACTTCGTCCTTTGCCAGCCTTCGTTTCTTCCGTAGTTCCTACTTTGAGTTGCAAATGTGAGCAACCGAACCGGTATCAAATACCCAGGCACTACTACGAGAGCTAGTAAGGTACACATCAATAACATGTATATCATATATACCTTGTTTGTCGTTGGCCGCCTTCTTGTCAGCCAGGTACTTGGGGCAGTTCTGCTTCTAGTGACCAGTTCCCTTGCAATGAAAGCACTCAGTTTCTGGCTTGGGTCCATGCTTGGGCTTCTTTACAGGAGTAGCAACTGCTTTGTCATTCTTCTTGGTTTTACCCTTCTTGCCCTTGCCCTTGACTTTGCCATTTTTCTTCAAACTAGTGGTTTTATTGACCATCAACACTTGATGTTCTTTCTGGATTTCAGACTCAACGACTTTTAGCATCGCAAACAGCTCGACGACTGACTTGTTCATCCCGTGCATGTTATAGTTCATCAAAAAGCTCTTGTAACTAGGTGGCAGTGATTGGAGAACTCTGTCAGTGATCGCCTTTGGCGGAAGGGCAATTCCCAACTCCGCTAGACGAGTTGAATACCCAGACATTCTGAGTATATGTTCACTGATAGACCCGTTCTCCTCCATCTTGCAAGCATAGAACTTATCGGAGGTTTCATACCTCTCAATCCGGGCGTTCTACTAAAAGATAAACTTCAACTCCTGGAACATCTCATATGCTCCATGACGTTCAATACGTCTTTGAAGTCCCGGTTCTAAGCCATACAATATTTCACACTGAACTATTGAGTAATCTCTAGTATGTGCCTCCCAAGAGTTCTTAACGTCTTCGGAGGTCATGTCATCTGGTTGGTCACCAAGCGGTGCATCAAGGACATATGATTTCTGGGAAACCATGAGGATAATCCTCAGATTACGGGCCTAGTCAATAAAGTTACTTCCATCATCTTTCAGTTTAGCTTTCTCTAGGAACGCATTAAAATTCAGGGGTGCTACTACACGAGCCATTGATCTACAACATAAATATGCAAAGTTTACTTTAGACTATTATTCAAGATAACGAGTTTAGTTAATCAAATTACTAAAGCTCCCAGTCAAATTGACATCCCTCAGGTCATCTGAGTGTCACATGATCCAAATCCACCAACTCAAGTCCGATCATCACGTGAGTTGAGGTGGCTTCAATGGTGAACATCATTATGTTGATCATATCTACTATATGACTCATGTTCGACCTTTCGGTCTCTTGTCTTCCGAGGCCATGTCTGTACATGCTAGGCTCGTCAAGTTTAACCCGAGTATTCTGCGCGTGCAACACTGGCTTGACCCGTTGTATGTGAACGTAGAGTCTATCACACCCGATCCTCACGTGGTGTCTCAACACGACGAACTTTCGCAACGGTGCACACTCGGGGAGAACACAATTTATCTTGAAATTTAAGTGAGGGATCACCTTATAATGCTACCGTCATACTAAGCAAAACAAGGTGCATAAAAGGATTAACATCACATGCAATTCATAAGTGACATGATATGGCCATGAACTTGTGCTTTAGATCTCCATCTTGAAAGCACCGACATGATCTCCATCGTCACCGGCAAGACACCATGATCTCCATCATCTTGATCTCCATCAACGTGTCGCCATCGGGGTTGTCATGCCCTGCATGCTTCTACTACTATTGCTACCGTTTAGCGATAAACTAAAACATTACATAGAGCTTAATGATTGACATGCAGGTCATACAATAATTAAAAAAAAACCTATGGCTCCTGTCGGTTGCCGTACTCATCGACATGCAAGTCGTGAAATTCTGTACATCACATGATCATCTCATACATCACATATATCACATCATGTAATTGGCCATATCACATCACAACATACCCTGCAAAAACAAGTTAGACGTCCTCTAATTGTTGTTGCATGTTTTACGTGGCTGCTACGGGTTTCTAGCAAGAACGATTCTCACCTACGCATAAACCACAACGGTGATACATAATTTACTTTTCAACCTTCTCAAGGACTGCCTTTTGTCGAATCCGATCCAACTAAAGTGATAGAAACTGCCACCCGCAAGCCATCTAGGCAACAAGTTGCATCGAGGGAACCGGTCTCTCGTAAGCGTACGAGTAATGTTGGTCCGGGCCGCTTCATCTCACAATACCGCTGAACCAAAATCCGACCAAGGGAGGAAGCAATCTAAGCATCAACGCCCACAAACCTTTTGTGTTCTACTCGAGATCTCATCTACACATAGACCTAGCTCTGATACCACTGTTGGGGAACGTTGCATGGGAAACAAAAAATTTCCTACGCACACGTAGATATATCCATGGTGATGAGCATCTACGAGAGGGAGAGTGGATCTACATACCCTTGTAGATCTCTAAGCGGGAAGCGTTAAGAAACACGGTTGGTGTAGTCGAACGTCTTCGCGATCCAAATCGCCGTGCGTCCCGCGATCCAATCACGATATGTCCTGCAATCCAATCACAATCCGTCCCGCGATCCGATCACGATCCATCCCACGAACTTGATCACGATCCATCCCACGAACTTGATCACGATCCTTCCGATCTAGCACCGAACGGACGACACCTCCGCATTCAGCACACCTACAGCTTGATGACGATCTCCACCATCTTGATCCAGCAAGAAGGAGTGGAGAGGAAGAAGAGTTCTCCGGTAGCCTGACGGCGCTCCGACGATGGTGGTGGAGTAATTCTGGCAGGGCTTCGCCTAAGCACCGCAGAAAACCGATCTAGAGGAGAAACTATGCACTAGAGGAACGGGTAGCACGTGGCTGAAAATCTAGTGCAAAAACCCTAAAACCTCCAGTATATATAAGAGGAGAGGAGGAGAGGAGGCAGCCTTGGCTTCCTAGGCCAAGGGCTTCGGCCGAAGGAGGTGGAGTCCACCTCCAATCCTAGTAGGACTAGGATTCACCTATTTTGCCTTTTTTTCCACCTTTTTCTCTTGTTTTTTTTTCTTCCAGCCGCATGGGCCTCTTGTGGTTGTTCCACCAGCCCACTAAGGGCTGGTTTCCACTCTCCCACAGCCCATGTAGCCTCTTGGGTGGAAATGCCCCTCCCGGAGGTCTCCCGGTACACTACCGGCACTCCCGGTACACTACCGATGAGCCCGAAACTTTTCTGGCGACCAAAACAGGACTTCCTATATATGAATATTTACCTCCGAACCATTCTGGAGCTCCTCATGACATTCGGGGTCTCATCCGGGACTCCAAAAAAAATTCGGTCACCACCATACATAACTCTATACTACCGAAACGTCACCAAACCTTAAGTGTGCAGACCCTGCGGGTTTGAGAACTATGTAGACATCACCGAGACACCTCTACGGTCAACAACCAATGGTGGGACCTGGATGTCCACATTGGTTCCTACATATTCTACGAAGATCTTTATCGGTCGAACCTCTATGTCAAGGATTCAGTTAATCCCGTATGATGTTCCCTTTGTTCTTCGGTATGTTACTTACCTGAGATTCGATCGTCGGTATCTCCATACCTAGTTCAACCTCGTTACTGGCAAGTCTCTTTACTCGTTCCATAATACAAGATCTCGCAACTAACACTTAGTCATATTGCTTGCAAGGCTTATTGTGATGTTGTATTACCGAGTGGGCCCTAAGATACCTCTCCGTCACACGGAGTAACAAATCCCAGTCTTGATCCATGCCAACTCAACAGACACCCTCGGAGACACCTGTAGAGCACCTTTATAGTCACCCAGTTACGTTGCGACGTTTGATACACACAAGGTACTCCTCCGATATCTATGAGTTGCATGATCTCATGGTCATAGGAACATATACTTGACATGCAAAAAACAGTAGCAATAAACTGACACGATCATAAGGTACGTTTGTAGTTTGGGTCTTGTCCATCTCATCATTCTCCTGATGATGTGATCCCGTTATCAAATGACATCTCATGTCCATGGCTAGGAAACCTTAACCATCTTTCGATCAACGAGCTAGTTCACTAGAGGTATACTAGGGACATTGTGTTTGTCTATGTATCCACACATGTATCCATGTTTCCAATTAATACAATTATAGCATGGACAATAAACGATTATCATGAACAAGGAAGTACAATAATAAACACTTTATTTATTGACTCTAGGGCATATTTCCAACATGTTGTCCTCGTTGTTGCAGGTCACCTAGCTCCTCCCCGCGTTGTGCTATGTGGCGCGCCGTCCTCAACCTCCGCGCCTGCCTCATGCACACGCTCGCTGCCGCGCCCGACGCCGTCCACCCCGACGGGCTCGCCATGGTCTAGCCCGACGGGCTCGCCACGGTCCAGCCCGGCCTTCACGCAAGAAATCCCCATCGCTGACACCTCCGCTCCAAACAGGGGTTCCTCCCCTGGTCGGGTCGTGATTGCCTCTTCCCATTGCGCGCCGCGTCTTGACAGTGCAACACCATCACTCCGCTCTATGGCCTCACATGGTCGTACTCCGTCAGCTCATTGCCGCTGCCCCGGCAACCGCGCGCTCATGCGCTGGCCCCGCCATTGCTCCCTCGCATCCGCGCGGCGCTGCTCCTCCCCCGTGCGAGCTAGCCTCCCCTGATGCTCTTCTCTACCACTCTAGGCTGCACCGCACCGCCCCGCCGTGGCCTACCCGAGCCCTCGCCGTTGCGCCCTGCTACCTCGTGAGCTTGCATTGGTTTTCCCTTGAAGAGGAAAGGGTGATGCAGCGAAGTAGATAAGTATTTTCCTCAGTTGTTGAGAACCAAGGTATCAATCCATTAGGAGGAACAAGCAAGTCACCAATGGATGCACCTACACAAACAATCAAACTCTTGCACCCAACGCTATAAAGGGGTTGTCAATCCCTTCATGATTATTTGCAAGGATTAGATCCGATAGAGATAGATGTAAATGAGAATGGAAAGTAAAAGGTAAATAAATGGCACAAAGTATTTTTGGTAATTTTGGTTTATATATCTGAAAATATATTATGGAAAGTAGATCCCGAAGCCATAGATTTCACTAGAGGCTTCTCTCTTGAAGGAAAATATCATGGTGGGTAAACAAATTGCTGTCAAGCAATTGATAGAAAAGTGAATAATCATGTAGTTATCCAAGGCAATGATCATGCCTATAGGCATCATGTCCGTATCAAGTAGACCAAAACAATTTTGCATCTACTATTGTTATTCCACACATCGACCGACTCCTGCCTGCATCTAGAGTATTAAGTTCATGACGAATAGAGTAATGCATTAATAAAGATGACATGATGTAGAGGGATAAACTCAAGCAATATGATGAAAACCCCATATTGTTACCCTTGATGGCAACAATACAATACGTGCCTCACTACCCCTACAATGTCACTGGGTGAGGACACCGCAAGATTGAACCCAAAACCAAGCACTTCTCCCATTGCAAGAATTACCAATCTAGTTGGCAAAACCAAACTAATAACTCGAAGAGACTTACAAGGATATGAAATCATGCATATAAGAATTCAGAGAAGATTCAGATAAGATTCATGGATAATCTGAACATAAACTCATAATTCATCGGATCTTGACTAACACACCACAAAAGAGGATTAAATCGGATAGATCCCCATGAAGATCATGAAGAACATGGTATTGAAGATCAAAGAGAGATAACAAGCCATCTAGCTACTAGCTATGAACCCGTAGGTCTGTGATGGACTACTCACGCATCATCGGAGGGGCAATGGAGTTGATGTAGATGCCCTCCGTGATCGAAACCCCCTCCGACAAATTACCGGAAAAGGCTCCAAGATTGGATCTCTTGGGAACAGAGGCTTTTGGCGGCGGAAAAGTATTTGCATGGCTCGTTCTGGTGTTTGGGGAATATTTGGGTATTTATAGGACGGAGAATAGGGTTAGGAGACCTGCCAGGAGACAGCAAGCCTGCTAGGCACGGCCAAGGGGTGGCCGCGCCTACCAGGCTTGAGCTAGAGGTCACCACACATGAAAAATGTCCCGAGAGAAAACGGCTTGGGCAACCCGGCCATTTCATTTGTGAGTATTTGCTCGGTCGAGTCTGCTCCTAGAGTCCGAGTACTGTACGCTCCACTCTATTACCAAAATCAAATATTTGATATATCTACGCCGACTAAAGCTTGTCTTCTGCACGATCATTTCCGTGAGGAACCTCCTCGCCCGGAAGCTCGGAGGCTACCCCCGGAAGGGCCCCGCGCCCATCAGCCGGCAGATCCCACGTCTGCCCTCGGCAGAGCCTTGCGCGCATCAACTGGCGGACCCCGCCTCCGCCCTCGGCAGGGCTCCGTGCCCATCAGCCGGCAGACCCCGGGTCCGCACCTGGCAGCGCCTCGCGCTCGACAGCCGGTGGACTCCGCATCCGCCCTTGGCAGGGCTCCACGCCCACCAGCCGGCGTACCCCAAGTCCGCGCATGGCAACGCCTCGCGCTCGACAGATGGGGAACCCTGCGTCCACCCTCGGCAGGGCTCCACACCCATCAGCCGGCGGACCCTATGTCCGCACCCGGCAGCGCCTCGCGCTCGACAGCCGGTGGACCCTGTGTCCACCCTCGGTAGGGCTCCACGCCCATCAGCCGGCGGACCCCCGCGTCCATGTCCGGCAGCGCCTCGCGCGCGACAGCCGGCGGGCCGCGCATCCGCCCTCGGCAAGGCCCCCACGCCCATCATGTGGCAGACCCATCGTCTGCCCCCAGCTAGGCTCCGCGCCCATCAGCTAGCAGACCCCGCGTCTGTGCCCGACATCCCCGACACCACGATCTGCTTCAGCAACAGCAAAGACCCTCCGCCCGACTCTTCGAGTCGCCCGAAGGCTCAGAGGCTACACCCAACGGGTGCGCTGGCACGCCCCCACTAGAAACAGCTAGCCGATGGACTTCGCGTCCATGCCTGGCAGGGCCCCACGCCCACCAGCAGGAGGACCCGTGTCCGCATCCGGCAAGGCCCCGCGCCCATCAGCCGGTGGACCTCACGTCCACGCCTGACGTCCTCGACGTTACCGTCTGCTTCAGCAATAGCAAAGACCCTTCGCCCAACTCTTCGATTTGCCCGAAGGCTTGGAGGCTACACCCAGCGATGCACTGGCGCACCCCCGCTGGAAGCAAGCTGCGCCGTTCTCGGCGCGTGATTGACCGCCATCAACAACTTCTGCAACAACGACTACTATGAAAATCCTCCGCCCGACTCTTCGAGACGCCTGGAGGCTCGGGGGCTCCTGTCGGGGGGATGACCTCTGGGGACCCCAGAGACAACTAGTCGGATGGGGTGCCCGCCCGCCCGAGCCGACTGCTCCGACTCACACCCGTGGCCGGCTGCTCCGCCCAGCCGACTGCGCCCGCCAGCCGGCATCCCGGGGACGACTATGTTGTCCCATCGGACATGCGCGTACGAGACGACCGTACCCAGCAGCGGTGCACTGCTGACGAATAGTAGGATGCTATACGCATGACATCGTATACAACACTTTTCGTCCCTAGGCATTGTTTATAAAGTGACCTAGGATAAAGTTGGCACACCCACCACGCACACACTCCCACGGGCATGGACACCCATGTCCCACCGTGCCAACCTCACCTAGCTTAGGAAGTAAGCTACCCCCTTCCTATAAAAGGCACCACACTCCACACATCCAAGGGACATGCCCACCAAGCCACACTCTCATGGGCTCTCATGCCAGGCACTCACGACCACCTCTCACTCTCTCATGTATGCACACACATATGGGATAGGGAGCTCCCAGCTCCTCTTGCCTCCTCCCTTATACAACTCCAAGAGCAACTGTGTACTGCTGCGCACCTCATATATAGACATGTAGGAGTAGGGGTATTATCTCTCCGGAGAGCCCCGAACCTGGGTAAAACCACCATGTGCGGTTACCCTATCCCATCCTAGATCTCCATTGCAGCCTTTCTCTCACCTCTTAAGCCATCCCATGGCATCTGTCGTCCTTGCGACACCCCCCGGGAGAAAATGACGACTCCTTCACTAATGATTTGATTAGATATGGGCATATTTACTTAATGAAACACAAGTCTGAATCGTTTGAAAAGTTCGAGCAAATTCAGAGTGAAGTTTAAGATCATCATGACAAGAAGATAAAATGTTTACGATATGATCGTGGAGGTGAATATCTGAGTTACGAGTTTGGTATACAACTTAAGACAATGTGGAAGTTGTTTCACAACTCACGCCACCTGGAACACCATAGTGTGATGGTGTGTCCGAACATCGTAGTTGTGCTCTATTGGATATGGTACTATGATGTCTCTTATCGTTTTGCCACTATCTTTTTGTGGTTATGCATTAGAGACAAATACATTCACTTTAAATAGGGCACCATCTAAATCTGTTGAGATGACACCATATGAATTATGGTTTGGCAGAAACCTAAGTTATCAGTTTTCAAAGTTTGGGAATGCGACGCTTATGCCTCATAAAGCTCGAACCCAAAGCAGAGGAGTGCATCTTTATACCCTAAGGAAACAGTTGGGTATACCTTCTATCTCAAATCCGAGGGTAAAGTGTTTGTTGCTAAAAACGGGTCCTTTCTCGAGAAAAAGTTTCTCTCGAAAGAATTGAGTGGGAGGAAAGTAGAACTTGATGAGGTTGTTGAACCGTCGCTTCAGTTGGATAGAGCACGATGCAGAAAGATGTTTCTACAACGCCTGCACCAAGTGAAGAGGAAGCAAATGATGATGGTCATGAAGCTTTGAATCAAGTTACTACCAAACCTCATAGGTCAACAAGGACTCGTACCACGCCTGAGTGGTACGTCAATCCTGTCTTGAAGGTCATGTTGTTAGACAATAGTGAACCTACAAGCTATGAAGAAGCGGTGGTGGGCCCGGATTCCAACAAATGGCTAGGAGCCATGAAATCTGATAAAGGAACCATGTATGAAAACCGAGTATGGACTTTGGTAGACTTCCCATTGAACGGCAAGTCGTTGAGTACAAATGGACCTTTAATAAGAAGACAAACGCTGATGGTGAATGTCATTATTTATGAAGCTCGAATTGTTGCAAAGAAGTTTCTGACAAATTCAAGGAGTTGACTACGATGAGACTTTCTCACTGATAAAAATGCTAAAGTCTGTTGGAATTATGTTAGCAGTTGCTGCATTTTTCAATTATGAAGTCTGGCAAATGGATGTCAAAACATCGTTTCCTTAACGGTTTCCTTGAGGAAAGGTTGTATGTGATACAAATAGAAGGTTTTGTCAGTCCTAAGGATGCTAAAAGGTGTGCAAGCTCCAGCAATCCTTCTATGGGCTGGAGCAAACATCTCGTAGTTGGAATATACGCTTTGATGAGGTGATCAAAGTTTTGGAGTTTATACAAAGTTTATAAGAAACTTGTATTTACAAGAAAGTGAGTGGGAGCACTATAGAATTTCTAATAAGTATATGTGGTTGATATATTGTTGATCGGAAATGATGTAGAATTTCTGGAAAGCATAAACGGTTATTTGATAAGAGTTTTTTAAAGGAAGACCTGGATAAAGCTACTTAAATGTTGGGCATCAAGATCTATAGAGATAGATCAAGACGCTTGATGAGACTTCAATGAGTACATACCTTGACAAGATTTTGAAAGAGTTAAAAATGGATCAGTCAAAGAAAGAGTTCTTGCCTGATTTGTAAGGTTTGGAGTTGAGTGAGACTCAAAGCTCGGCCACGGCAGAAAAAAGAGAAAGGATGAAGGTCGTCCCCTATGCCTTATCCATAGGCTCTATATAGTATGCCATGCTATGTACCACATCTAGTGTGTGCCTTGCCATGAGTTTGTAAAGGGGTACAAGAGTGGTCCAGGAGTGGATCACTGGAAAGCGGTCAAAATTATCCTTAGTAATTGGAGGACTAAGGAAATGTTTCTCGATTATGAAGGTGATAAAGAGTTCATCCTAAAGGGTTACGTCGATGCAAGCTTTGACACCAATCTAGATGACTCTGAGTAGCAGTCCGAATACGTATAGTGGAGCAGTCATTTGGAATAGCTCCAAGTGGAGTGTGGTAGCAACATCTACAGTATGACACAGAGATTTGAAAAGTACACACGGATCTGAATGTTGCGGACCAGTTGACTAAAACCTCGCTCACAAGCAAAACATGATGAAACCCTAGAACTCATTGGGTGTAAATCACATGGTGATGTGAACTCGATTATTGACTCTAGTTGAAATGGGAGACTGTTGGAAATATGGCCTAGAGGCAATAATAAATTAGTTATTATCATATTTACTTGTTCATGATAATCATTTATTATCCGTGCTAGAATTGTATTGATCATAAACTCAGATACATGTGTGGATACATAGACAACACCATGTCCCTAATATGCCTCTAATAGACTAACTCGTTGATCAAACATGGTCAAGGTTTCCTAGCCTTGGACATGAGATGTCATTTGATAATGGTATCACATCATTAGGAGAATGATGTGATGGACAAGGCCTAAACTATAAGCATAGCATATGATCGTGTCAGTTTATTGCTATAGTTTTCAGCATGTCAAGTATATGTTCCTATGACCATGAGATCATGCAACTCACTAACACTGAAGGAGTACCTTGTGTGTATCAAATTTCACAATGTAACTGGGTGACTATAAATATGATTTACCGGTATCTACGAGGGTGTCTATTGAGTGGGCATGGATCAAGAGTGGGATTTGTTACTTCGTGTGATGGAGAGGTATCTCAGGGCCCACTCGGTAATACAACATCACAATGAGCCTTGCAAGCAAAGTGACTAAAGAGATCCACATGATTTTGTATTACAGAACGAGTAAAGAGACTTGCCGGTAATGAGATTGTACTAGGTATAGAGATACTGACGATCGAATCTCTGGAAAGTAACATACGGAAGAACAAAGGGAACTTCCTAGGGGATTAACTGAATCCTTGACATAGAGGTTCAATCGATAAAGATCTTCATAGAATATGTAGGAACCAATATGGGCATCCAGGTCCCGCTATTGGTTATTGACCGTAGAGGTGTCTCGGTCATGTCTACATAGTTCTCGAACCCGTAGAGTTTGCACACTTAACGTTCGGTGACGTTTCGATATATTGAGTTGAGTATATTGGTGACTGAAGGTTGTTTGGAGTCCTGGATGAGATCCCAGATGTCACAAGGAGTTCCGGAATGGTCCGGATGTAAAGATTTATATATGGGAAGTCATATTTTGGCTACCGGAAAAGTTTTAGATTTTTTCGATATTGTATCGGGAAGCTTCTAGAAGGTTCCAGAAACTTAGGGAGGAGTACTGAAGTCCACCAAGGGTTCCACCACGTCCCAAGGGTTTGCATGAGCTGAGGGGAGGCGCCCTGGCCTTATTGGGCCAGGCGCACAAATCCCTCAAGGCCCATGTGGCTCGGGAGAGGTGGAAAGTCCACCTGTTTGCGGAAAGGGAGGTAACTGGACTAGGTTTCCAACTCCTTGGCTGTGCCCTAGCGCTTGGAGGGGCTGATCTCCATGCACACACTAAGCCCTTGGCGCCCCTATCTCTCCCTAGATCGTTTTCTCCTCCGTTCGCGGTTTCGGTAGCGTCACTTGTAGCCCTGTTGGGATATCACCACCACCATCGCTGCCACGCCGTCACGTTGTCGGAGAACTCATCTACCACTTTGCCCCTCTTGTCGGATCAAGAAGGCGGAGATCGTCATCGAGCTGTACGTGTGCTGAACGCGGAGGTGTCGTCCGTTCGATGCTAGATCGGAAGGACCATGATTGGATCGCAGGACGGGTCGTGATTGGATCGCGAAACGGATTGTGATTGGATCGTGGGACGGCTTGCGATTTGGATCGCGAAGACGTTCGACTACATAAATCACGTTTCTTAACGCTTCCCGCTTAGCGATCTACAAGGGTATGTAGATCCACTCTTCCTCTCGTAGATGCTCATCACCATGGATATATCTTGTGTGTGCGTAGGAAATTTTTGTTTCCCATGCAACCTTCCCAAAGAGTTATGAAAAGATTCCCTCCGGTTTACCCGAAGTGGGAGTTTCCCTCTCTAAGTGCAGAACATTCTGAAGTGGCAGCATATGTGTGTGAAAGTGGTCACACTTGGCACATGTGTATTGGATCTTTCCACCCCCAAAACACACTTATGCACATATGCTAGGGCCACATGCTAGTTTTAAAGGCATTACGACACTTCGAAGCCCTCTTCCAGGTGACACCCTGGCCCGTGGGCCCAACATGGTTTACCCCTTTGTCCAGCTTCGAAGGGCAGATGAACAAATGGAGTTTTCCTCTTAGTTGTCTTGGTTCACGTCATAGACACATGGAAAAACACATTTGTGCCCAAGATTAAAAAATATTCCCTCTTGTTACCCATGGTGGCAGTTCCCCCCTCTAAATGTCAAACCTTCCTGAGTGGAAGCGCATGCGTCAAAATATTATTTCTAAAATCCTTGAAACAATTTGGTGCAAATGGATATAAAATTTGCCTCATTTTGCCAAGGAATAAAAATATACAAAAAAAAGTCAAAACAAGAGGTGTTTTGTGCAAATTTGAAGCAAACATGATTTTAGTTTGTTTCAATATGGAAACATAGTATACCAACAGAATCCTTTCAAGATTCTAATAACAAAACATATAAATTTTATGAAAATCGATGCAAGTATGAATTACCTGTGATTTTGACAAAGTATAAGGAGATATTTGCAAAAGTACATGAGGTTGCATTTTTATCATATTCAAAAACATAAACAAATTGGATATTCATAATTTATGAAAAATTCTACCGCAACTATATATATAATTTATATATGTTTAAGTTAAGTCATATTTGACTTAATGAAATTCAAACATTTTTCAAAGCTTTTAAAAAATAGAAAATAATTAAATTTGAAAAATAGTATAAAAAATACCTTTCCGATAGCTCTGAAGACGACCCCCATCAGAGTCGTCGGCATAGATCTACTAGTGTCATCTTTCCATTAGCCAACGGGCCGCGAGGACCACATGTGAACCCATGTGTTGACGAACAGATGTTTGTCCACGAGTGTCCTCAGCATAGTTTCTCATTTGGCCACAACCCTTTGTTCGCCGATGCCTGCCCTTGGCATACGTTCAAAGTTGCCAACGGCCAAGGTTTTCCGATGGTTTTTGTCTGGCCGTCGACATGCCTTTTGTTGTCGGAAACTAGCATGACTCCTGTAGTGGAACCACGGGTGTGCCCCTTACTCATTAGAGTCAAATGTTGCCACTAGTGCCACGAACCTTCTCGTGTGATGGTCACCGTCTTCACATCAATCAAAAAGGTCATTTGCGCCACCAGCAAGCGACCGCTGCACCACATGCGACCACCGTCGCCGAGAAAAAAGATCTCACACACAAGGGAGGAAATCGGCATGTGATCTAGGTGTGTAGCAATTCCGGCAAAAGAGGGGAGATTGCAGCAACTAATTTTCTATGGCCTTGTAAATTAGAATTGGCCTTGTGGCTCTTTGGAGTTGTGTAAATCAGAACGGAGGTAAGCATGGGTGGCTTTGGGCCCAGGCAGGCCAGGCCACTGCCTGGGGTGTACAAAAAATTCTCGGCCTATATTTATAAGAAAAAAAAGTTGGCCCAGGGCGCAGCCCAGGCCCAGCTAGCTTCCCCGACCCATATGATAGGCAGTTTCCCCAACTCTGCGGCTGCGACGAACGAACCACATTGCCGCCCGCACTAACGAACTGTAAGAGAAATTCCAACCGGGCGATCCAAACGGACGCGCGGTTTGTTCACTTTTCGTTCGTTTGTGTCGTTCATCCACTTGTCTATGTTCGCTTTTTTAAATGGGTCAGTCGGTGCACCCAAACGGGAAGCACGTGGACGGGAGCACTGTGGTAGTCAAATAATAGGAGAGAGGTGGGTGGGGGTGGGCCAGTGAATTAAATAAGAAGGAAGAGTTGGGTGGGTGGGTGGGTGGTGACAAGTGGGTCTACCCGAACATAGGCAGACGACGCAGACACGGAAAATGTTCACTTTGTGTCTGCTTGCGACCCAAATGTGACCCAAATTTGATCCAGAACTGGGTTCGCGCGGACACAAAGCGGACACGAAATGGAAATGGGCCTTTGCGTTGGGGCATCGTTCTTGTTCACGCGGACCCAAATGGACATGGGCGTACGAAATGGGTCCTACCTTTGGAGTTTCTCTAAGTCGTCTCCCCATCGCTACGCTGCCCGTCGGTCGCCGGTCGCCATTCGTTCATCTTCACATCCGGCAGCGCCCCCGCCACCCCCGGCTCCCTCCCTTCTACCCAGTTTCCACCGCCTGTCCGCGACCACTATTTGTTGGAAATATGCCCTAGAGGCAATAAATAAAATTTTTATTATTATATTTCCTTGTTCATGATAATCGTTTATTATCCATGCAATAATTATGTTGATTGGAAACTAAATACATGTGTGGGCATATAGACAAACATTGTGTCCCTAGTATGCCCCTAGCAGGCTAGCTCGTTGATCAAAGATGGTTAAGGTTTCTTGGCCATGGACATGAGATGTCATTTGATAGCGGGATAACATCATTAGGAGAATGATGTGATGGACAACGCCCAAACTATAAACGTAGCATGTGATCGTGTCAGTTTATTGCTACTATTTTCTGCATGTCAACTATCTGCTCCTATGACCATGAGATCATGCAACTTACTAACACCGGAAGAGTGCCTTGTGTATATTAAACGTCGCAACATGACTGGGCGACTATAAAGGTGCTCTACAGGTAGCTGAGGGTGTCTGTTGAGTTGGCATGGATCAATACTGGGATTTGTTGCTCCATGTGACGGAGAGGTATCTCAGGGCCCACTCGTTAATACAACATCACAACATGCCTTGCAAGCAATGTGACTAAGTGATAGTCGCGGGATCTTGTATTACGGAATGAGTAAAGAGACTTGCCGGAAATGAGATTGAACTAGGTATAGAGATACCGACGATCTAATCTCGGGCAAGTAACATACCGAAGAACAAAGGGAACAACATACGGGATTGTCTGAATCCTTGACATGGAGGTTCGACCGATAAAGATCTTCGTAGAACAAGTAGGAACCAATATGGGCATCCAGGTCCCGCTATTGGTTATTGACCGTAGAGATGTCTCGGTCATGTCTACATGGTTCTCGAACCCGCAGGGTCTGCACACTTAAGGTTCGGTGACGTTTCGGTATAGATGAGTTATGTGTGTTGGTGACCAAAGGTTGTTCGAAGTCCCGGATGAGATCCCAGACATGACAAGGAGCTCCGGAATGGTCCAGAGGTGAAGATTCA
Organism: Hordeum marinum; assembly: GCA_022496015.1. NCBI lineage: Eukaryota > Viridiplantae > Streptophyta > Magnoliopsida > Poales > Poaceae > Hordeum > Hordeum marinum. The sequence goes on along the minus strand of CM039672.1, from coordinate 207,664,203 downwards.
TATATAGGAAGTTCCGTGTTGGTTACCGGGAAAAGTCCGGGCGACACCGGTAGCGTACCAGGGGTGTCGGGAGGGTCCCGGGGGTCCACCGGAAGGGGCCACCAGCCCCAAAGGTCTACATTGGCTGTGAGAGAGGGCACACCAGCCCCTGGTGGGCTCGCCGCCCCTCCCACAAAGGCCCATACGGCAAGGGGGTTGGTGGGAGGGCCAACCCTAGGGTTGGCGCCACCTTGCTTGGGTGGCAAGCCACCCTAGGGCGCCTCCACCCTTGGCCGCCGCCCCAAGGGGGAAACCCTAGGGGTTTGTGCGCACCACCCCTCCCCCTAGACATATGTGAGAGGGAGGAGGGCAGCCTCACCCTAAACCACGTCGCAACCCTTCCTCCCTCTCCGATAGCCTCTCCTCTAGTAGATTGGCTCGACGCCGCTTAGCAAAGCTCTATCGGATTAGCTCCACCACCACCGCCGCCACGCCATCGTGCTGCCGGCGAAACCATCTACCTCTTCGCTCCCTCTTGCTGGATCAAGAAGGCGGAGATCTTCATCGAGCCGCATGTCTGCCGAACGCGGAGGTGCCGTCCGTTCGGCACTTGATCGGGAGTTCGTGGGACGGCTTGCGATTTGGATCACGGAGATGTACCACAACATCAATCGCGTTCTTTAATGCTTCAGCTTAGCGATCTATAAGGGTACGTAGATCCAATCTGTCCTCTCATAGATGCTCATCTCCTAGATTGATCTTGGTGAAGCCTAGGATTTTTTTTGTTTCCCATGCAACGTTCCCCAACAGTGGCATCATGAGCTAGGTCTATGCGTAGATGAGATCTTGAGTAGAACACAAAGAGTTTGTGGGTGTTGATATTCGGATTGCTTCCTTCCTTAGTATTTTCTTGGTTCAACGGTATTATGGGATGAAGCGGCTCGGACCGACTTTACTCGTACGCTTACGAGAAGCCGTGTTCCATCGACTGACATGTGACTTTGTCGCATAAAGATGGCTGGCGAGTGTCTGTCTCTCCCACTTTAGTTGGATCGGATTTGATTAAGACGAACATTGTAGAAGGTTGAAAAGCAATCTTCATATCACCGTTTTGGTTTTGCGTAGGTAAGAATCGTTCTTGCTAGATACCCATAGCAGCCACGTAAAACATGCAACAACAATTAGAGGACGTCTAACTTGTTTTTGCAGGGTATGTTGTGATGTGATATGGCCAATTACATGATGTGATATATATGATGTATGAGATGATCATGTTTTTGTATAGAATATCACGACTTGCATGTCGATGAGTACGACAACCGTCGGGCGCCATAGGGTTGTCTTTGATTATTGTATGACCTGCATGTCAATCTTTAAACGCTATGTAATGTTTTACTTTATCGCTAAGCGGTAGCAATAGTAGTATGAGCATGGTGGGCGTGACAACCCCGATGACGACACAATGATGGAGATCATGGTGTTATGCCGGTGATGATGGAGATCATGTCGGTGCTTTGTAGATGGAGATCAAAAGCACAAGTTCATGGACATATCATGTCACTTGTGATTTGCCTGTGATGTTAATCTTGTTATGCACCTTGTTTTTCTTAGGACGACGGTAGCACTATAAGGTGATCCCTCACTTAAATTTCAAGATGAATTGTGTTCTCCCCGAGTGTGCACCATTGCGAAAGTTCGTCGTATCGAGACGGCACGTGATGATCGGGTGTGATAGACTCTACGTTCGCATACAACGGGTGTAAGCCAATGTTGCACATACGGAACACTCGGGTTAAACTTGACGAGCCTAGCATGTATAGACATGGCCTCAGAACACAAGAGACCGAAAGGTCGAGCATGATTCATATAGTAGATATGATCAACATGATGATGTTCACCATTGAAACCACCTTAACTCACGTGATGATTGGACTTGCGTTGGTGAATATGGATCATGTATCACTCAGATGACCTGAGGATGTCAATTTGAGTGGGAGATTTAGTTATTTGATTAACTAAACTCATTATCTTGAACAATAGTCCTAGTGACCTTTGCTTATTTATGTTGTCGATCAATGGCTCGTGCAGTAGCACCCCTGAAATTTAATGCGTTCCGAGAGAAAGCTAAGTTGAAAGATGATGGAAGTAACTTCGTTGACGGGGCCCGTAATCTGAGGATTATCCTCACAGCTTCCCAGAAGGCTTATGTCCTTGATGCACCGCTTGGTGACTAACCCGTTCCCGTGTCATCCGAAGACGTTAAGAACGCTTGGAAGGCACGTTCTGGAGATTACTCAATAGTTCAATGTGCAATGTTGTATGGCTTAGAACCGGGACTTCAAAGAAGTTTTGAACGTCATGGAGCATATGAGATGTTCCAAGAGTTGGAGTTTATCTTTAAGCAGAATGCCCGGATCGAGAGGTATGAGACCTCCGATAAGTTCTATGCTTGCAAGATGGAGGAGAACGGGTCTATCAGTGAACATATACTCAGAATGTCTGGGTATTCGACCCGTCTGGCGGAGTTAGGGATGCCCCTTCCACCGGAGGCAATCACTGACAAAGTTCTTCAATCATTGCCACCTAGCTACAAGAGCTTCATGTTGAACTATAACATGCACGGGATGAACAAGTCAGCCGTCGAGCTATTTGCGATGCTGAAAGTCGCTGAGTCTGAAATCCAGAAAGAACATCAAGTGTTGCTGGTCAAAAAAACCACTAGTTTCAAGAAGCATGGCAAGGGCAAGAAGGGTAACTCCAAGAAGGGTGGCAAACTAGTTTCTCCTCCCGTGAAGAAACCCAAGGCTGGACCCAAGCCAGAAACAGAGTGCTTTCATTGCAAGGGAACTGGTCACTAGAAGCAGAACAGCCCCAAGTACCTGGCCGACAAGAAGGCGGCCAACACCAAATAAGGTATATATGATATACATGTTATTGATGTGTACCTTACTAGCTCTCGTTGTAGTGCCTAGGTATTTGATACCGGTTCGGTTGCTCACATTTGCAACTCAAAGCAAGACCTACGAAATAGACGGAGGCTGGCTAAGGATGAAGTGACGATGCGCGTGGGAAATGGTTCCAAGGTTGATGTGATCGCCGTCGGCACGCTCGCTCTTCGACTACCATCAGGATTAGTGATGAACCTGAATAATTGTTATTTAGTGCATGCATTAAGCATGAACATTATATCTGGATCTTATTTATTGCGAGACGGTTACTCATTTAAATCAGAAAATAATGGTTGTTATATTTATACGTGTAATATCTTTTACGGTCATGCACCCAATGTGAGGGGTTTATTATTATTGAATCTCGATAGTGATGATACACATGTTCCTAGCATTGATACCAAAAGATGTAGAGTTTATAATGATAGTAGCACTTTGTTGTGGCACTGCCGTTTGGGTCATATAGGTGTAAAACGCATGAGGAAGCTCCATGCTGATGAACTTTTGGAGTCACTTGATTTTGAATCACCTGACACATGTGAACCATGCCTCATGGGCAAGATGACTAAAACGCCGTTCTCTGGAACAATGGAACGGGCGAGTGATTTGTTGGAAATCATACATACTGATGTGTGTAGTCCGATGAACATTTGAGGCACGTGGTGGATATCATTATTTTCTCACCTTCACTAATGACTTAAGTATATATGGGTATATTTACTTAATGAAACACAAGTCTCAAACGTTTGAAAAGTTCAAGCGATTTCAGAGTGAAGTTGAGAATCATCGTAACAAGAAGATTAAATTCCCGCGATCTGATCGAGGAGGATATCTGAGTTATGAGTTTGGCAGTCACTTAAGACAGTGTGGAATTGTTTCACAATTGACACCGCCTGGAACACCACAGCGTAATGGTGTGTCTGAACGTCGTTATCAAACCTTATTAGATATGGTGTGTTCTATGATGTCTCTTGCCGATTTACCACTATCGTTTTGGGGTTATGCATTAGAGACAGCTGCATTCACTTTAAATAGGGCACCATCGAAATCCGTTGAGACGACATGGTACGAATTGTGGTTTGGCAAGAAGCCAAAGTTGTCATTTCTTAAAGTTTGGGGATGTGATGCTTATGTCAAAAAGCATCAGCCTGAAAAGCTGGAACCCAAAGCAGAGAAATGCATCTTCATAGGATACCCAAAAGAGACAATTGGGTATACCTTCTATCTCAGATCCGAAGGCAAAGTGTTTGTCGCTAAGAACGGAACATTTCTTGAGAAAGAGTTTCTCTCGAAAGAATTGAGTGGGAGGAAAGTAGAACTTGATGAGGTTATTGAACCTTCACTTCAATCAGAGAGTAGCGCAGCTCAGAAAGATATTTCTGTGGAGCCAACGACGGTTGAAGAGGAAGTTAATGATGATGATCATGAAGCTTCGGATCAAGTTGCTATGGAACCTCATAGGTCGACAAGGGCGTGTACTGCTCCTGAGTGGTACGTCAACCCTGTCTTGGAGGTCATGTTGTTAGACAACAATGAACCTACGAGCTATGGAGGAGTGATGATGGGCCTAGATTCCGAGAAATGGTTAGAGGCCATGAAATCCGAGATGGGATCCATGTATGAAATCAAAGTATGGACTTTTAAAGTATTACCTAAAGGGCGAAAGGCCATTCAGAATAAATGGATCTTTAAGAAGAAGACAGACGTGGATGGTAATGTTACCGTCTATAAAGCTCGACTTGTGGCAAAGGGTTTTTCACAAGTTCAAGGAGTTGACTACGATGAGACCTTCTCACCCATAGCGATGCTTAAGTCCGTCAGAATCATGTTAGCAATAGCTGCATATTTCGACTATAAAATTTGGTAGATGGATGTCAAAACAGTGTTCCTTAACGGTTTCCTTGAGGAAGAGTTGTATATGATGCAACCGGGAGGTTTTGTCGATCTAGAGACTGCTGACAAAGTTTGCAAACTCCAGCGATCCATTTATGGACTGGTGCAAGCATCTCAGAGTTGGAATAAACATTTTGATGAGGTGATCAAAGTGTTTGGGTTTATACAAGTTTACGGAGAAGCTTGTATTTACAAGAAAGTGAGTGGGAGCTCTGTAGCGTTTCTAATATTATATGTGGATGACATATTGCTAATTGGAAACAATATAGAAATGTTGGACAGTGTGAAGGAATATTTTAACAAGAGTTTTTCAATGAAGGACCTAGGAGAAGCTGCCTTCATATTAGGCATTAAGATCTATAGAGATAGATCAAGACGCTTGATAGCACTTTCACAAAGCACATACCTTGATAGTTTAGAAGAAGTTCAAAATGGACCAGTCCAAGAAGGGGTTCTTGCCTGTGTTACAAGGTGTGAAGTTGAGTAAGACTCAATGCCCAGTGACTACAGAAGATAGAGAGAAGATGAGTGTCATCCCCTATGCTTCAGCCATAGGCTCTATCATGTATGTGATGCTGTGCACAAGACCCGATGTCAGCCTTGCCATAAGTATGGTCGAAAGGTTTCAAAGTGATCCTGGAATGGAGCATTGGACGGCGGTCAAGAATATCCTTAAGTACCTAAAAGGACTAAGGAAATGTTTCTCGTTTATGGAGGTGATCAAGAGCTCGTCGTAAAGGGTTACGTCGATGCAAGCTTTGACACTGATCTGGATGACTCTAAGTCGCAAACCAGATACGTATTTATTCTCAATGGGGGAGCAGTAAGCTAGTGCAGTTCCAAGCAAAGCGTGGTAGCCGATTTTACATGCGAAGCGGAGTACATCGCAGCCTCGGAGGCAGCGAAGGAAGGTGTCTGGATGAAGCAGTTCATGACAGATCTTGGAGTAGTGCCCAGTGCACTAAGTCCAATGGCTCTGTTTTGTGACAACACTGGTGCCATTGCTCTGGCCAAGGAACCAATGTTTCACAAGAGGACTAGACACATAAAATGACGCTTCAATTCCATCCGCGATTATGTCGAGGAGAAGGACATATATATTTACAAAGTGCACACGGATCTGAATGTTACACACCCGTTGACTAAACCTCTTCCAAGGGCTAGACATGATCAACACCAGAACTGCATGGGCGTTTGATTCATTACAATATAAATAACATAGTGATGTGAACTAGATTATTGACTCTAGTGCAAGTGGGAGACTATTGGAAATATGCCCTAGAGGCAATAAATAAAGTGTTTATTATTATATTTCCTTGTTCATGATAGTCGTTTATTTTCCATGCTATAATTGTGTTGATTGGAAACTAAATACATGTGTGGGCATATAGACAAACACTGTATCCCTAGTATGCCTCTAGCAGGCTAGCTCGTTGATCAAAGATGGTTAAGGTTTCCTGGCCATGGACATGAGATGTCATTTGATAGCGGGATCACATCATTAGGAGAATGATGTGATGTACAAGATCCAAACTATAAACGTAGCATGTGATCGTATGAGTTTATTGGTACTGTTTTCTGCATGTCAAGTATATGTTCCTATGACCATGAGATCATGCAACTTACTGACACTGGAAGAGGGCCTTGTATGTATCAAATGTCGCAACGTAACTGGGCAACTATAAAGGTGCTCTATAGGTATCACCGAGGGTGTTTGTTGAGTTGGCATGGATCAATACTGGGATTTGTTGCTCCGTGTGATGAAGAGGTATCTCAAGGCCCACTCGGTAATACAACATCACAACAAGCCTTGCAAACAATGTGACTAAGTGTTAGTCGCGGGATCTTGTATTATGGAACGAGTAAAGAGACTTGCCGGAAATGAGATTGAACTAGGTATGGAGATACCGACGGTCGAATCTCGGGCAAGTAACATACCGAAGAACAAAGGGAACAACATACGGGATTGTTTGAATCCTTGACATCGAGGTTCGACCGATAAAGATCTTCGTAGAACATGTAGGAACCAATATGAGCATCCAGGTCCCGCTGTTGGTTATTGACCGTAGAGATGTCTCGGTCATGTCTACATGGTCCTCGAACCTATAGGGTCTGCACACTTAAGGTTCGGTGACGTTTCGGTATAGATGAGTTATGTGTGTTGGTGACTGAAGGTTATTCGGAGTCCTGGATGAGATCACGGAAGTGATGAGGAGCTCCGGAATGGTCCAGAGGTGAAGATTCATATATAGGAAGTTCCGTGTTGGTTAGCGTACCGGGGGTGCCGGGAGGGTCCCGGGTGTCCACCGGAAGGGGCCACCAGCCCCAAAGGCCTACATTGGCTGTGAGAGAGGGCACACCAGCCCCTGGTGGGCTGGCGGCCCCTCCCACAAAGGCCCATGCGGCAATGGGGTTGGTGGGAGGGCCAACTCTAGGGTTGGCGCCACCTTGCTTGGGTGGCAAGCCACCCTAGGGCGCCTCCACCCTTGGTCGCCGCACTGAGGGGGAAACCCTAGGGGTTTGGGCGCACCACCCTTCCCCCTATATATATGTGAGAGGGAGGAGGGCAGCCGCACCCTAAACCACGGTACAGGCCTTCCTTCCTCTCCGATAGCCTCTCCTCTAGTAGATTGGTTCGGTGCCGCTTAGAGAAGCTCTGCCGGATCAGCTCCACCACCACCACCGCCATGCCTTCGTGCTGCCGGTGAACCTATCTACCTCTCCGCTCCCACTTGCTAGATCATGAAGGCGGAGATCTTGATCGAGCTGCACGTGTGCTGAACGCGGAGGTGCCGTCCGTTCGGCACTTGATCGGGAGTTCGTGGGACGGCTTGCGATTTGGATCGCGGAGACGTACCACTACATCAACTGCGTTCTTTAACGCTTCCGCTTAGCGATCTACAAGGGTACGTAGGTCCAATCTCTCCTCTCATAGATGCTCATCTCCTAGATAGATCTTGGTGAAGCGCAGGATTTTTTTTATTTCCGATGCAACGTTCCCCAACACTGTTGTTCGTTACCAGTCCTGTCTGGCCCACCAGTCTTCGTCGCCGGTTCCGGCGAGGGCGTGAGCCGGCGACCCTGGATAGGGCTTGAGGCTGCAACATGTAGGTTTCTCGGCGGCCGACGAGGTAGTCTTCGAATTCAGCCACATTCAGTCCACAATTCCACATTTTTCTTTTAATTTTGATGCCCTTTTTTGTTTGTAGTTTTGTAGATGCCAGATTGTTTGATTTTAGTTGCTATATGCCATTGTATATCTTCTTTTAGATGTAGAAACCGATTTTGACATTGAGAAAATTTTGTTTCTTTAAATGTTTGCAGGAAAACAAGATGAGTCAAAGAAACAAGACATTGAATTCTTTTTTTAGATTCGAACCACCGAAACCACGGAAACATGTGCTTAAACTCAAACAACTGATAATCCCCCTAATGTTAGACCCCGGTAAGAGAATGCCGATTGAGGATTTCAATGTAGACATTAGAGACTTGCTAGAAGGGAGTAAATTAGTATGGGTCATAGAATGACATGCTATATTGAGCGAGATGTATTTGTTAATATTGAAGAATCAAAAATAATCGAGCAATTTCAAGGTTATCACACGCGTAAAGGCGTTTTGCCTTGTCCTACATGTAAGTTTCCACATTTTACATCTATTACTGACTAGTTTTACCTGCTATCTTATGCACCGATTTGCATTTCAAAATTGATGATTGAAGATTTGGCTTCTTCTGCTATTGAAGATGTAGTCATGGGAGGCTCAGATCAACCAATCCTTTGATTTGGTATCAATCATTTGTATCATCTATCTATGCTACATATTGTCTTTTGATTTGTCTTGCTTTATTAGTGACCCATCATGGAACAAATGCTGCCATTGAATATGTTGATTTCTTATTAGTTATGCAACATAGATTGACTTTTGTATTCCTCTCGAAACAGGCTTTCGTCTCGCTTTATAAATAAAGCCATAACCGAGCATGTACACGGTCGAACGATACAAGATGGTGAGGTGACCCTCTTATAAAGCCGATCCTAAGATAACCGGAAACGAGATGAGAAGAAAATACAGGAAGAACTCAACACAACACCAAACTACACCATAGCACACCTAAGCCCCATGACAACGCCCTCGAGAGGGAAAACGACGCCAAGCATCGCCACTGTCGTGTCCGCGATGAACAGAGTTTTCACCTAGAGCCCTGACACGAAGAGAAGAGCCACGACAACGTCTTCAGGAAGATAGAGGCGCCCGCAAGCGTCGACGTTGTCGGCGCCGAGGCACGGAGCTTTCACTTGGTAACTCACCCATGTCACCACGAGGTGTCCAAGACTAGCAAGATGAGGTTGCCTGTCGGAGAACAAACCATGTGGACCACCACCTGGGGCCGCCACCCCGGCATCCATGTCCGAGCCATCGTTGGCCGCCCACATCACGGTGTACCCACCACGGTTCACCCCTAGCTCAGCATCAACCACGAAGTCTGGACCAACACCACCATCGTAGGGGCATCGACACATGTGCCTCCAGCCAGCCCCGATGGACTGGGGGAGGCACAACTCCGTGACTACCGCCGGCCACCGGCGAGCATGGGCGCACGACGCCATATCCGCGATCTATGACTTCGATCTTCCCGACGAGCACCCGATGACCCGACCACCACCAACATCCGTCGTACCCACAAGGAGAAGCAACGCGTCTCCCGCGGGCACCCCTAGACTGAGCCCACCACCATCTACCCGGAGCGTAGCTCTGGCTTGTCTCAGGCCCAAAACTGGTCTGCCCAAGCACATGCTCCTAGTCATGGCCATCCCGCCACGCGAGCATCCCGCGTCGCCGGCCCAAACCAGGAAGAAGAGAGGCATCAGCACCACCCACACCCTGCCGTCGTCTGCCAGCCACTGTCGCCATCTACACCATCTGACCCGCCGACCGGTGCCACCAACTTGTGACTGCCAAACCAAACCGGGACAAGGGGAGATACCTGCCACGGCCGGCCCTCCGCCCACCAGAGCCACAAGGCGCACCCATGGCCATTCACAACGCATACAACCATGAGCGGCACCCCACACCATGCCCAAGCGCCCGACCAGACAACGGGGACTGAGCCCACACGTCGTCGGCCACCTGGACGCGCCCGCAGCCCACACCCGCCGCCGTCAGCCAACCGCGCGGAGCCAGGGCCGCGACCTCCAGCCCACACTGTCCCGGGCCACCGCCAGCCGAGCCGCCGTCGCCAGAACTGATGACCGCCGTCATCCCACCGCAGGCCCACCGAGCATGCCCTGCCACGCACCAGATCCCCACGAAGCGGCCGCAGTCCCGTCCTCCGACCACGCTCCGACTCGCCGCCGCCGCGCCACACGCTAGCGCTGCGCCTCCGGCCAGTGCGACAGCCCGCGCTGCACATACCCATGCAAGGGGAAGGGAACGCCCAGTCACCGCCTACACCGACCGGGCTTTGCCCGGCCATACGCGCAGGGCGGCGAGGAGGAGGAACAGAGCGAAGGGGACGGGGGGCAGCGCAGCGAGGATTCGCCTTCCCCGCTTGCGGGAGCGGGTCGGGCGAGGAGATTTGTTTCCATCTGAGAAACTAAGAACTTTCCGACTTTTACATTCCTTGAAACTAGAGTTTTTTTGTAGTTTTTTTTTATAGAATACGCACAAGGATGCGTATCATATATTAAAGGAGGGGGGGGTAAGAATCCCCATCCACGGTTCGTTCTTACATTAGATTACATGCAAGAGCTCAAGGCCCGAAGGCCGACAACCGCTACCTATCTAATCACTCACCCTGACCCACTCTGCTAGCCCTCCCAAGAAGGGTGTGAAGTCGCCCTTAAGGAGGCCGCCAAGTTTCCACACTCGGCATTCGCTCTCGATCCTATGAATAACGGTCCCAACGGATGGAATTACACCATCAAAGACGATGGCATTTCGGTGTTTCCATACCTCCCACAGGCCTAGTAAGAGAATGGTGTGGATGTCTTTTCTAGTGATGTTGGCCGCCGTGCATGAGTTGCACCAAGAGATCAGTTCCGCCTCCACCGTCGGCGTCCAGTGTTCTTTGCCAAGAGCTTTTAGTATCGGGTGCCACACTGTTCTGGCGAAAACGCACGTGAGGAGAATGTGGTTGATCGTCTCCGTGTCCTGGTCGCAGAGGGGGCATGCCAACTGATGGGGAAGGCCACGTCGTGCGAGCCGGTCAGAGGTCCAGCACATGTCCCGTGCGGCAAGCCAAGCGAAGAATCTGCACTGTGCCTGTGCTTTGGATTTCCACACTAGATCTGCGTACGGTGCAACTTCCAGGCCCAAAAAATTGGAGGCATATGCTAAGCTTGGGGCGTCAGACAATCCTGGATCCGCAGTACACCTCAGTGTCTCAGTCTGACACCGTTTTCACGGAAAGATTACAGGCTAAATCATTTGTAGGCTGTTGATTACGGCTGAGACGGCCTCTCGCCTTATCTGGAACATCCATCATAGGTGTACACTTCTATCGTAGATAACTGAAGGAAATGGACAGTAACAGGCACAGGAGAGTGGTCCCGCTCGCTTCTTCTTCTCCGAAGAATGCATACAACCACATATATACACTGTCGTTTCATTGCTAGTTTCAGACCTAAACAAGAAACATCCTTTGTACAAATAGTACTGGCTAATACCAGTACGCTACCAGCTAGGCTATAGGAGCGGATCACAAGGTGGCGGCAAGGCTTCAACTCTCCAGCCACGAGCCGTGGTCCGGCCGGACGGCAAGTAGTAATATACTAACTGAAAAAATGAAGAAGAAAATAGTATTTTCATTAGAAACGGTGGGCGGGGATGAGGCCGTCGTCGAAGTTCTGGGAGTAGCTCTTGAGGTCGTACCCGAAGCTCACGGCGCGGCGCCTCGGCCGCAGCACGGCGCGCCTCACCCTCCAGAACAGCTGTCGCACCGGCGCCGGCGCCTGTCGCCACGATCCGCCGGCGCTCTTCCCGTCCATCCTCTTCCGGCTGTCAATGCTCCTCGTCGCGTCCAGTGATCCTCCCAGAAACTCCATCGGTCCTTGACGAGTCGATGCGGACGGGACGTTACACTTGATTAAACACGTACGGCTCTAGTGCTCTTGTGCAGCTGCACGTAGCTCTTCTTGGATGATTTGGTAGCTTCTGATCTGAGATGAATGCGCCGTTTGCACAAATGAGCCTCCTCAGCAGCCGTTTTATAAGCGAATGGACGGCGCTCCGACGCAGACGACGCGTCGCCATCGTGCCCGGTCCCGCCGCCACTCACACACAGTCACGGCTGACGAGAAAAATCCACTTTACACAACAATTGGTCCATGGCAAAATCACATTTCGAACATCTTTTCCCGTTGCCACCCCGCACTACACACCTACACTACGGTGAAAAGACTAACGCGGCATCGGCGTGGCGATGGCATGTCTCTCCGGTAAAAGGCAAAGATTCGACATCCAATGAGCGAGAGGCCTCTCGTGGTGTCGACGGAGGCTGTTGCATTGTACCAAAAAGGTATTTTATTTTTTTAGCCTCTGTACCAAAAAGGTGTTGTCCCTCGAGGCATCCATCCACACGCGTGGTGCTTGCCATATTTTCTTTGAGGGTACGTGCTTGCCATATTGGATAGTGTGCATTTGCGCACTGTTTCCCCTGGAACATAATATAAGACGGTTTTTAGCATTGTCTCTAAAAACTTCTTGTAAATTGTTGCAAAGAGGACGTGTCAAGATGAAGATGGATGGATGGATCGACCGTTGCATTTTGGTGAAGATATATAGTATCAAACGGCCCCAAGAAACACTGAATGGCATGTTGGTGCACACGTTCAAATATCGATGTTGCTGTTATACCTACGCATATAGACACGCTTGGCTTCCGTGTCTCAGTCTTTGGCAGTCTGCATTACCGGATAAAATGGCGCGTAGACAATACCCTTCATGTGTTAGAGCATCTTCAGCCGTTGGCCCCTCATAGGGCGAGCCGACGATGGAATCGGCGCTGGGGCAGTTGGTCATCCAGCGGTCGCCCCCACGCGTCAATATTGATCCATTCGCGGTCGTTTTTCACCCCAGATAAATAGAAAAATGACCCGATATCGACGAAAAACGACCCATAATCGGCGTGATTCGGCATGGTTTGGCGTTGAATTCTCAACATAAATAATTTTTTATCACATAGTTCATCATAGAAAATCAAATATTCAACAAAATAGTGCAACAACAACAATAATTCAATACAAATTATATATAGTTCAACAAATAAAAACTCATATGTCATCACACGTCGAGCTAGGCATCGTCCTTGATCCTTCATAGGTGCTCCACCAGATCCTGCTGCAGTTCATGATGCACCTGTGGGTCTCGGATCTCCTGACGCATACTGAGGTAGGCAGTCCAGGTTGCCGGAAACTGATGATCAACTTCGGCTAGAGGACCCTGTCTGTAGTATGGTTCAGTGTCAAACACTAGCTCTTCCTGCTTGCTCTCGATGATCATGTTGTGCAAGATGACACAGCAAGTCATGATCTCCCACATTTGATCTTTCGACCAGGTCTGAGCAGGGTACCGAACAACAGCAAATCAAGATTGGAGCACACCAAGTGCCCGCTCGACATCCTTCATGCAAGCCTCCTGCACCTTGGCAAAGTGGGACTTCTTGCCTCCTGGCACAACGTTTGAGATAGTCTTCACAAATGTAGATCATCTCGGATAGATGCCATCAGCTAGGTGATACCCCTTGTTGTAGTGCCGCCCATTGACCTCGAAGTTCACCGGAGGAGAATGACCTTGAACAAGCTTGGCAAAGACAGGGGAGCACTGCAGCACGTTAATATCATTGTGAGTTCGTAGCATACCAAAGAAGGAGTGTCAAATCCAGAGGTCCTATGTGGCCACCGCCTCAAGTACCACACAGCAACCGCCTTTGGCGCCTTTGTACATCCCCTGCCAAGCAAATGGGCAGTTTTTCCATTTCCAATGCATGCAGTCGATGCTTCCAAGCATCCCAGGAAATCCTCTTGCTGCATTCTGTGCTAGGATCCGAGCAGTGTCTTCCGCATTGGGTGTTCGCAAGTATTGCGGTCCAAACACTGCCATCACTGCCCGACAGAACTTGTAGAAACACTCAATGGTGGTGGACTCGGCCATGCGCCCATAGTCGTCGAGTGAATCACCGGGAGCTCCGTATGCAAGCATCCTCATCGCTGTCGTGCACTTCTGGATTGAGGTGAATCCAAGTTTGCCGGTGCAATCCTTCTAGCACTTGAAGTAGCTGTCGAACTCCCGGATGGAATTCACAATCCTGAGGAAAAGCTTCCGGCCCATCCGATAACGGCGCCGAAATGTTTTGTCGCCGTGCAGTGGAGCGTCGACGAAGTAGTCGGAGTAGAGCATGTAGTAGCCTTCGAGACGATGCCGGTTCTTTGCTTTCATCCTCCCCGGCGCCGAGCCACCTCGCCGCGGCTTTTCATTGCTCGCCAACAGGCCGGCAAGGGCGGTGAGGACCATGAGATGTTCCTCTTCCTGGACGTCGGCCTCGGCTTCCTCCTCCAACAGCGCGGCGAACGCCTCATCGTCCGAGTCCATTGCCGAGGCAGGCAAATCGCTGAACACCTTGCGGGTGCGGTGGGCGCATACCCGCCGCTACACTTCCCCTTCGAGGCCGGGTAACGCCGGAAAAATCGCCCAGCTCGCGGCGGAGGGGCTGCCTCGGCGAAACCTCTGCTCTTTTTTCGGCGGGGATGGGCTGTCTAGCGATGGCGGGGCGGTGGGCGGATCCGGGATCAGCCAGTTGGCGACCGAGCGCGTGGGGGTGGGAGGCGAATCTGGAAGAAAGACTTGACTTTTTGCCTGACGGTGTGGGCCATACGTGCTTTTCCCTTGCGCCGGAGCCCCCGAGCGCCCCCTCCCAGTGCACCGGGTGCGGCCTGCGATCACCGGGCCCAAAAACGGGCCGAGTCAGCGGATTTCGGCGTCCTGAGGGCGCGACTGGGGCGTTTTTTCGACGCCGGCGCCGAAAAAGATGCCTGGGGGGCCTGTTGGGGGCATGGCTGGAGATGCTCTTATAAAGCTACGTTGGAACCATATGGTCGTGGTTAGTGACGGCTATATCTGGCCATGAGCCGGCCCGGGCTTGGGTCGGGTCTAAAAAAAACCATGACAGAAAACTGAGGCCCAGGCCTTGCCCAGGTCCTGTCATCAGGCCTACTTTGAAACCCAAGCCCGACCCATATGTTGAAAAGCTCGTCGGGCCTGGGGCCGTGGGCCGGGCCTCTTCCTTAAAATCTCAATATGCCAAGCCCAAGCCCGGTCGGGCCCTGCTGGTGGGCTCAAAACTCAGGCCCAAGCCCGGCCCATGGGCAAGCCCGTCGGGTCCAGGCCCTGGATTTTGGGGACGGGCCTGAGATGCCAGGTATAGTGACGACTCATATATCCGATCATGAAGATATACCAGTACTCCCTTCGTTCCTAAAATATTTGTCTTTTTAGAGATTTTACTATGAACTACATACGGATGTATATAGATATAATTTAGAGTTTAGATTCATTCATTTTGCTTTGTATGTAGTATAAAGTTCAATATTTATAAAGACAAATATTTAGAAACAGAGGGAATAGTTCTTTGGGACATATCTTCAGAAAAGAAACAAAAGGAGATGACTGCATCTAGAAAATTTACACGCATGATGGTCGTAGCCACCAACAGTATGCACTTTCAACTTTCGTAGAGAGTTGAAAGTTCCACAAACTCCTCCGTCGTGACCTTATCCTTAGATCTATATAATAACACCACAAAGACAATGAAGATAAACTCGCAAATCATAATCAAAGCTTTTGCGGTGGATCAAATCTTTAAGCTTTTGATCTTGCTTTAGTTCTATTAGCGGACCTTACCGATGGTAGTATGGCTATAACATGGATATATCACATGTTGTGCTTCGATCGCTCTTTTGTTCTATCTACTCAGCGACCGGCTTTCTGACGTGCTACTAATCTTGTTTGAAAAGCAAAGTAAAAGGCAAAGCACTGGCGTTTGAACAGATATCAATAGGAAGCTGCCCATGAGCTAAGACTAGAATAATTCAATTGACTAATCCACATATCTCATAAGGGATGGAGCTAATCCATTAGTCCCTTCTCTCTATTGAACAGGCGGTTAAGAATTCACAAAAAAAACCAGGTGGTTAAGGATACCAACTTGATCCTTAGTTTGGTGAGGCTCTAGCATGATAATTCCTGTTGGCTCGTCGTGGTATGCAGCCCCCAAAGGTTAATTGCGAGAAACTATCACATTTGCAGTTAGGTTTACATAAATTTATTTAGTCCCTATTTTTTTCAAAAGCCAGTGAACATGCTCACTATGTTCGTCTTCCTCGTTATCGGTTATTTTCTATTTTCTCGTTCTTGTGTTTCGGCATCTCCTTGATCAATTCATGATGTGTCTGGTCAGATAATGATGGATGTCGTCACACCGAGAGGACCCTAACAATATCTCTCCATTGCCAAAGGAGCAAATCCCAGTCTCGAGCTATCTAGTCTCTTGTTATACGTTTCTAATGAACTCGTAAATCGATGTTATGATCATCATGTTGCCGATGATGTTCGTACAACCCCAAAAGTGCACGGTCCGGTATGGAGTGACTCAATACTCCCATGATCCAAGGAATCATACACATGTTAACTCTTTTATTATAGACTATAGACTTTTGATGGTTTCATCTTTTAAGTATAACATACAACTTGGGTCAATTGAACACGAGTATTCTACCAACATTGTGCTCTCCAATGTTGTTAGCGTTATTGTCATGTCCATGATCAGGAAAAAGAACCATCAATCAACACTTGAGCTAACCCTAAAGACAAGACTAGGAATCTTGTTTTACTGTTTATAACTCTACATGGCATCATGAGTTTTCCTTTGAACTATAGCTGTTATAGCACAGGATATAAATATCAATTATAAACTTGAAAATAAATAACATTCAACTATTATTGGCTTTAGGGCATATTTCCAACACTTGGACTACTACCAAGGCTGTCAGTGGCAGCTCATGTTCAGGCACAGAACTGGCTGCTGCCAATTTACATAGGCATGAGTCATACTAAAGTATCCACAATACCATTGGGACCCTTGTTCTGGTGATAAATGATGACGGGAAACTCATTAACTACATGCCACATAAGCAAATTTGTCTTGAAATGTATAATGTTATTAGCTAAGTTACTTTCACTATGAACACCTTAGTGTCGATTGTTGCCACGGGTGTCACGAACCTTCTCGTACGATGGACATCGTTCTCTCACCAGAACAAAAGGTCCTTTGCGCTACCAGCAAGCGACCGCTAAACCACATGCGATCACCGCCATCAGGGAAAAAGATCTCACAAACAAGGGAGAGATTTCGTAGCATGGGATGTAGGCATGTAGCAATTCCGGCAAAACAGGGAAGAATGCAACAATTAATTTCTCACGGCCTTGTAAATTCGAATTAGCCACTCCGCAAAAAAAAAAATGGAATTAGCCTTTGTGGCTCTTTGGACATGTCTAAATCAGAAAGAGGGCAAGCACGACTCAGTCTGAGACTATTTTCACGGAAAGATTGCAGAGTAAATCATTTTGTAGCCACTTGATTACGGCTGAGAGGGCATCGCCTCATGTGGAACGTCCATCACAGGTGTAACACTTGTATTGAAGAAAACTGAAGGGAATGGACAGTAACAGGCATCAGACAGTGGCCTCGATCGCACACCTCTTCTTCGAAGAGCACATAGAACGACATAGACACACTGTGCCATTTCATTGCTAGTTTCAATCTTAAACAAAGAGCATCCTGTGTACGAACTGTACTGGCTAATACGCTACTGAGCTAGCTAAACTAGAGGAGAGGATCACAAGGTGGCGACGCTTCTCCAGCCTCGAGCCGTGGTCCGGCCGGGCGGCAAGTAGCAATATAACTGAAAAAATGAAGAAGAAAATAGATTTCCATTAGAGACGGTGGGCGGGGATGAAGCCGTCGTCGAAGTTCTGGGAGTAACTCTTGAGGTCGTACCCGAAGCTCACGGCGCGGCGCTTCGGCCGCAGCACGGCGCGCCTCACCCTCCAGAACAGCTGCCGTACCGGCGCCGGCGCCTGCCGCCACGACCCGCCGGCGCTCTTCCCGTCCATCCTCTTCCGGCTGCCAATGCTCCTGGTCACGTCCAGTGATCCTCCCAGTCCCAGAGACTCCATCGGTCCTTGATGAGTTGGTGAGGACTGGACCTTATACTTGATTAAGCACGGCTCCTCAGCAGCCGTTTTATAAGCTCGCGGAATGCACGAGGCTCCGATGTCGACGACGCGTCGCCATCGACGGCCGGGGCCGCCATCACTCACGGCTGAGGAGGAAAATCCACTTTACACAACGATTAGACCCATGGCAAAATCACATTTCGGACAGCTTTTTCCGTTGCCACCCCACAGTACACGCCTAGAGTCAAAAGACCAACGCGGCATCGGCGTGGCGATGGCATCTCTCTCCCGTAAAAGGCAAGGTTCGGCATCCATGGAGCCATAGGGGCGGTGGAGGCCTTGTGTGGTGTCGACACAGATCCCTCGAGGCATCCATCGTGCTTTCCATATTGGACCGCGTGTGTCTTTGCGTAGCATGTATCGGCCCGATTAGGCTCACGGCCAGTGATTTTTTTTGTTGTATACTCCTTACATCCGAAAATATTTGTTCTAAAAATAAATAAAATAAATATATTTATAATTAAAATATATCTAGATATATTCATTTGTAGGATAAGTATTTTCAAAACGGAGAGAGTATATGGATAGTCACCTTCTTGGAGCATGTTGGTTCACAGGTTCAGACATCCCACGCTGCTGTTGTGCCTACGCATATAGACAGTGTGCCGACATGCGTGTCCCATTCCTTTGCCGTCTACATTACCGGAAAGATTGGCACGTAGGTAATATTTTTTATGTGTTAATAAATCTACAATGGAAGGCTAGGGACTCATATATCTAATCATGAAGGTATAGTTCTTTGGGACAGATCTTCAAAAATAAAGAAACAAAAGGAGGAGACGAAGAAAGATGGTGACTGCATCGGGATGCTTTACCTGCATGATGGACCCGGCGCACATATCCGTTCTTCGTTAAGGTTCATGATATGGTGTCGGCCGCAAGTTCGCGATTGGAGTGACGCTCGCCACAGCACAAAGCTAGCGATCGGCAAACCCCTTTGTCGTGATCTTTTCCTTGGATCAGCAACATCACAAGGATAATGAAGATAAATTCGCAAATTGAAGCTTTTGCGGAGCGGGACTTAGCGATGGTAGTACAGTATGACAATATAACAGGGATATAGTAGCACATGCAGTGCATTTCGATCGCTCACTGTATCTGCCTACTCAGCCGACCAACTTTCCAACGTCCTACTAACCTCGTTTGAAAAGCAGAGAATAAAAGACAGAGCACTAGTGTTCGAGCCAATATCCACAGGAACGAAGCTAGGACCGGCATAATCCGGTCGATTAATCCACACATCACATAAAGGCCGGGGTTTGTTGGTAGGAGTAGTATGCGATGGTGGTGCATATATCCAAGTAATTTGTCATCTATCATGAATATTTTCTCCTAGCTACGAAATCAAATAGTATGGCAAGTGTTTAGGCACACTAGATGATCCGTTGCATCCATGGCACAAAACCAAATGCAATTGAGAAGTGATGTTAACCATATGAAATTGTATTTGAAAGGACTTACAAGGAACATTTTTTTTGTTTTGGGTCTTTCGCGATAATGGACGGGTCTGAGATTCGTTTCTGGGAAGACATCTGGCTAGGCAATGCCAGTCTTCAAGAACAATATCTAGCCTTATACAATATTGCTCGCGATAAGAATACTACTATTGCGCAGGTGCTCAGTTCATCTCCACCGAATATTTCGTTCAGGCGGGATTTGATTGGGCCCCGACTTGTATCATGGCATAATCTTTTGTCCCGACTGGATTCGATTAACCTGGCACAAGGCTGGGATGTGTTTCGTTGGAACCTTACTACATCGGGGGTTTTCACCGTTGACTCTATGTATCGTGCGCTCACACATTCTGAGGTACCAGTGAGTAATAACAAGAAAATTTGGAAGTCCAAGATTTCACTCTAAATGAAAATCTTTATGTGGTATCTTCGTAGGGAAGTTGTGTTAACAAAAGACAGCCTCAGAATGTGGTATAGCGATAAGAATACTACTATTGCGCAGGTGCTCAGTTCATCTCCGCCGAATATTTCGTTCAGGCGGGATTTGATTGGCCCCCGACTTGTGTCATGGCATAATCTTTTATCCCGACTGGATTCGATTAACCTGGCACAAGGCTGGGATGTGTTTCGCTGGAACCTTACTACATCGGGGGTTTTCACCGTTGACTCTATGTATCGTGCGCTCACACATTCTGAGGTACCAGTGAGTAATAACAAGAAAATTTGGAAGTCCAAGATTTCACTCTAAATGAAAATCTTTATGTGGTATCTTCGTAAGGAAGTTGTGTTAACAAAAGACAGCCTCAGAATGTGGTATAGCGATAAGAATACTACTATTGCGCAGGTGCTCAGTTCATCTCCGCCGAATATTTCATTCAGGCGGGATTTGATTGGGCCCCGACTTGTATCATGGCATAATCTTTTGTCCCGACTGGATTCGATTAACCTGGCACAAGGCTGGGATGTGTTTCGCTGGAACCTTACTACATCGGGGGTTTTCATCGTTGACTCTATGTATCGTGCGCTCACACATTCTGAGGTACCAGTGAGTAATAACAAGAAAATTTGGAAGTCCAAGATTTCACTCTAAATGAAAATCTTTATGTGGTATCTTCGTAAGGAAGTTGTGTTAACAAAAGACAGCCTCAGAATGTGGTATAGCGATAAGAATACTACTATTGCGCAGGTGCTCAGTTCATCTCCGCCGAATATTTCGTTCAGGCAGGATTTGATTGGCCCCCGACTTGTGTCATGGCATAATCTTTTATCCCGACTGGATTCGATTAACCTGGCACAAGGCTGGGATGTGTTTCGCTGGAACCTTACTACATCGGGGGTTTTCACCGTTGACTCTATGTATCGTGCGCTCACACATTCTGAGGTACCAGTGAGTAATAACAAGAAAATTTGGAAGTCCAAGATTTCACTCTAAATGAAAATCTTTATGTGGTATCTTCGTAAGGAAGTTGTGTTAACAAAAGACAGCCTCAGAATGTGGTATAGCGATAAGAATACTACTATTGCGCAGGTGCTCAGTTCATCTCCGCCGAATATTTCATTCAGGCGGGATTTGATTGGGCCCCGACTTGTATCATGGCATAATCTTTTGTCCCGACTGGATTCGATTAACCTGGCACAAGGCTGGGATGTGTTTCGCTGGAACCTTACTACATCGGGGGTTTTCACCGTTGACTCTATGTATCGTGCGCTCACACATTCTGAGGTACCAGTGAGTAATAACAAGAAAATTTGGAAGTCCAAGATTTCACTCTAAATGAAAATCTTTATGTGGTATCTTCGTAGGGAAGTTGTGTTAACAAAAGACAGCCTCAGAATGTGGTATAGCGATAAGAATACTACTATTGCGCAGGTGCTCAGTTCATCTCCGCCGAATATTTCATTCAGGCGGGATTTGATTGGGCCCCGACTTGTATCATGGCATAATCTTTTGTCCCGACTGGATTCGATTAACCTGGCACAAGGCTGGGATGTGTTTCGCTGGAACCTTACTACATCGGGGGTTTTCACCGTTGACTCTATGTATCGTGCGCTCACACATTCTGAGGTACCAGTGAGTAATAACAAGAAAATTTGGAAGTCCAAGATTTCACTCTAAATGAAAATCTTTATGTGGTATCTTCGTAAGGAAGTTGTGTTAACAAAAGACAGCCTCAGAATGTGGTATAGCGATAAGAATACTACTATTGCGCAGGTGCTCAGTTCATCTCCGCCGAATATTTCATTCAGGCGGGATTTGATTGGCCCCCGACTTGTGTCATGGCATAATCTTTTATCCCGACTGGATTCGATTAACCTGGCACAAGGCTGGGATGTGTTTCGCTGGAACCTTACTACATCGGGGGTTTTCACCGTTGACTCTATGTATCGTGCGCTCACACATTCTGAGGTACCAGTGAGTAATAACAAGAAAATTTGGAAGTCCAAGATTTCACTCTAAATGAAAATCTTTATGTGGTATCTTCGTAAGGAAGTTGTGTTAACAAAAGACAGCCTCAGAATGTGGTATAGCGATAAGAATACTACTATTGCGCAGGTGCTCAGTTCATCTCCGCCGAATATTTCGTTCAGGCGGGATTTGATTGGCCCCCGACTTGTGTCATGGCATAATCTTTTATCCCGACTGGATTCGATTAACCTGGCACAAGGCTGGGATTTGTTTCGCTGGAACCTTACTACATCGGGGGGTTTCACCGTTGACTCTATGTATCGTGCACTCACACATTCTGAGGTACCAGTGAGTAATAACAAGAAAATTTGGAAGTCCAAGATTTCACTAAAAATGAAAATCTTATGTGATATCTTCATAGGGAAGTTGTGTTAACAAAAGACAGCCTTGCACGACGTAACTGGCAAGGGAGTAAGAAGTGTTGTTTTTGTACTCACGACGAGACAATTAAACACCTCTTTTTGCAATGCAAGTTTGCACGTTCTACGTGGTGAGTCATCCAAACAGCGTCAAATTTGTATCCGCCCATAAGTGTCGCCAATATTTTTGGTCATTGGTTGGAAGGTATTCCAAATAGTTTAAAAACGCTTATAAGGATGGGAGCGTATGCCTTAATTTGATCGCTTTGACTATGTAGAAATGATTTCATTTTTAATGACAAAAATGCTTCTCCTCTGCAGGTTATTTTCCGGTGTACGCACTCGCTACGTATGTGGTCTATGCTACAACGACCGGAATACCAACCGCTGTTCACGACGATGTGTATGCGATTGGAGCAGGTGGCTATGAAGGTTTTTTCCCAACATGGGTGACAACATAACCTTCGGATCGATCCACCACCTCCTTCGACATAGGCATAGTGTCGGTCTATAGGACTCTATTGTTGCCGATATGTCGATTTTTATTTCATGAATTTTAATTAGAACTTCGAATTTGGTTGTATGCATCCTAGTTATGCAGAGGCTGGATGTTACTCATAATGCTTTGTATCCACTTGATACAACATTTTGAGATAATAAAATCGCCCCTTATCGAGAATAAGAAGTGATATGATGTGTTGAGGCACAAAAGTGGCATAAGTAACAAAACACTCCCTCCATTTCTAAATATAAAATGTTTTAGATATTTTAAATGTGAACTAGATACAGACTGAAATGGACGAACATACATTGTAAAACATGTCTAGATACATTTTTTAAAAAGGGGCATTTTATTACTTAAAAGATTTAAGCATTACACCCGACCTCTGCATAACTAAGATGCACACAGCCAAACAGTATTATCTCACACACAAAAATATAAATAAAAAGGCGAGATACAAAGAAGCATGTAAAGTCTGTATAGCGCCTAAAATGGAGGGGGTCAATTCTAAGATCATGCTGTCACCCATGTTGGGTAAAAGTATCCCTCGCCGTAGCCTTCAATCGTGTACATACCTTTATAAACAGGTCTCGATTCTCCACGCGTTGTAGAAAGAACCATAAACAAAGAGTCCCGGTACATCTATAGATAACTTGCATAAGAGAAATACTTTTATCATTAAAAATCTTATCATTTTTACATAGTCAAAGCGACCAAATAACGGCAAGCGCTCCCACCCTAAGAAGCATTCTAAGCCTGTGATCAATTTCATATAACCAGTTGCCAAATATGTTAGTAACACTACAAGAAGGATACAAGTCACAAACTATATTGTTGTCAAATATGTCTAGATACATGTGACCCTGAATGTCGATGCTTCATATATTGATGCCTTGGGATCCAGCGCTGCAGGTTTTGTTTGCAGGAATGATTTGGGAGAGGCAGGAGGAGTCAGAATCCCACCTTGAACTCACTCGAGGAAGCCGGGGCTCATGCCCTGTTGGCTGCAGACCTGCAGTGAAGGTGACGAACCAATTTATCTCAGGGCCGGTTTTTCTAGAGTCTGACTGTGCTGCTGTGGTCACAGCAATGAATTCCCAGGAGACTAGCAGAGCAAGATGGTGTGCGATTTATAAAGATGCAAAACGAGCTATTAGTTAAGTTTGAGTCATGCTTGTTCAGGAAGATAGGTAGAGAGAGTAACAGGGTAGCCCATGAGTCGACAGCTTACACTAGAATACGCGGTGACTTCTTTTTTCCGGCGAGTGTGCCAACTAGATGTAAATGGCCTCGCCAACTAGGGATGTAAATGGTACAGATAATTTTCATTTCGAATCCGCTTCCACAACTGTTTTTAAGGATATGGTATGTATTTACAGAAATCCGACGGATATGGATGCGGATACGGATTTTGGTTAGCCAGATATCCAATGGATATGGTACAGGATATGGTATTGATAATATCCGACGGATATGGATTATCTGGTATTTACTGCAGATTATTCGATGTTGTCAAATAGGATTATCCGATAAATTTAGCCAATTAAGAAGCCAAAATCCCCACGTGGACCGCTAGAAAAAATCATCACATATAAATAGACGCGGGCGGTGCTACTAAGGTGTGCGAATGCGTACATATAAGCCGGCGATGCGTGTGGACGATGGTCGGGGTACATATATACATAGGAATCCTTAGTATGAACAAGTATGAACATTAGTAGTTGTTCCTTCTTCCACGCATACAGTCAAGTACAACGAACATCAAGTTAATTTGTACTCGTTTTGTTCCTAAATATAAGACATTTTAGAGATTCCGTTATGAACTATGACGAGGATATGTATCTAGGATAGGGTCCTAGGCCTGACCTAGACCCTCCTACCTAAGGGCATGATTTTGGAGGACTTGAAGATCACAAATAAGATTTCGACTGAATTCCCGGTGGCGCTCAAGTCACTCGATAGGCAATCCACTCGGAGACTTCTTCCTTCACTCGACGGTCGACTGTCACTCGGAAGACTTCATTTCCACTCGACACCAGAAGACCAGAAGCCACCTCGAGAAGGCCAACGGGCAGGCGTTAGGCTTTACGTCATTAGTAGCTTTTATTATGTACGTTACCAGTAACGGCAGTTTTTAAACCCACGATCGGACCCTTAGATGCCGGACAATTATGACGGGCAGCGAACTGTATATAAGTCGACCCTCCCCTCTGGCACAAGGGTTCGCAACCACTATAATCTCAACATTCCACAAGACAAAGCTCCCGAGCACTGAGACGTAGGATTGTTACCTCCACGAGAGGGGCCTGAACTCATACATCCATGTGTACACCCTCGTCGTAGCTAGGACTCTGCCCTCTCCTTTCGTACCCCTACCTTCTACTATCAGACTCGTTCCCACGACAATTGGCGCCCACCGTGAAGCAGGCGTCTAAGTGACTTTCGGCGATGTTGCGTTTTTCATCCTTCGACATGTCTTCCGGCGGTGTTTTCGCTCTGGGCCACGAGATCCATTTCGGAGCGCTCACCTTCATTGCCGACGATTCGGCATGGCTTCAGGAAGCGCCTCTCGATGTCGAGGCGCTCCCAGTCCGCGGGGTCGCGCACTTCCCCGACACTTCCACTCGAGTTCCTGCGGTGTGTTGCTGCGTCAGTCGTCGACTCCCTATGCGTCGACTCCCCTCGTTGTTCGCAGTTGCAAGCGGTCCGGCCGCTCATGACTCCAGCGCTAGGTCAAGCATGCAGTGGCGCGTCAAATTTCTTCTCCGTAGATCGCAGCACTCGAGCCTGTCGAGTCTCTTCACGGCGTGTTCGGGTCGGATTCCTGATTCGTCCGATATCCCTTCCGAGTGCGAGAGCTGCGTTCCAGCAATGGAGGTCCTTATGGTGGGCTCTCGTCAAAGCCCGTCGCCCGGCTTTGGCCATGGCAAGCGCAATGCTGGCGGTGCGTCGAGTGATCATCCCCGTTGCGATGGTGAAGTTCTTCATACTCCCATCGTTGGTACGAACGTCGAGGCTCAGGCCTTGAAGGCCAAGCGTATTCAATTGGAAGAGCTCTAGCGGGAACTCGACGAGCACGCTCGGCAGCGCCCACCAGTTGCCGGTCGATGGCAGCGTCAGTTGTTCCCGACTGGATCCCACAACGACGTTGAGGTATATCATACCCCTGTGCTAAATGTAGCAGCTGCCGCTAGGATAGCAGATTCCATTCAGCCGTCACGATCAGAAGCTGGAAGAGGGTTCATGCAAATCAGAGCACTGTTAGATGCAGTGCAGCGTCATAATTTTGTTGTTTCATAGTCCCGACACAGGATACACAACAACTCACCCACGACAGAAACCGTTCAATTGCCACACAGCCCTGGATCGCCCTTGCGTCGTAGGGGTGGAGGCTTTCGGGAGGATCAGGTCAGAGATCAGTTTCACCGCGAGGACCACCGTCGAGTGCCCACTCCTCCGCAGGGCGGTCCGCGCGTGCCCCGACACCCAGATGAAAGGCGTTCGTTCGGTGTTAAGCGGAATGCGGAGTTTGATGCTTGTGATCTCCTCACCCAGAAGCGGATCGACAAGGGCAGAGCCCACAGAGAAGGCCAAGATAGAGACTTTCCGAGTGGTAGCTCGGCCGTGATTTCTGGTCCTGAGTGTTTCAGCAGAGCCATTCGTTCTGCAAAGATTCCTTCCAACTTCAGGTTGGCGGGTGGGATCGGAAAATTTTCTGGCGAGTCCAAGCCAAAGACTTGGTTAGATGATTACCGAGTGGCTATACAGATTGGTAGCGGCAATGACAATGTCACAATGAAGCACTTGTCCTTGATGTTAGATGGTTCAGCTCGTGCTTAGCTGAATCGCTTGGCTCCTTCCAGTATATATTGCTGGGAGGATCTTTCCCGAGTGTTTATCCGAACCTTCGAGGGCACTTGCAAGCGTCCTGCAGGTCTGGTCGACTTACAGCATTGTGTCCAGAATCCCAATGAGACTTTGAGAGATTATATTCAGTGGTGGTCCACTCTGCATCATACAGTGGAGAATGTGTCAGAACACCAGGCTGTGTGTGCTTTCAAGGCCGGTGTGAGATACAAAGAGCTCTATCTGAAGTTCGGTTGAACGGGTGATATTTCACTCGGCAAGATGATGGAAATCGCCACTCGATACGCCAATGGCGAGGAAGAAGACCGCCTCCGTAGCGGCAAAGGAAAGGCAGTCGTCAGTGATAATGGCGGTAACTCCAATCGGAAACAGAAGCGAAAGGCTGAGGGTCCGTTTCAGGTAGAAGCAGTCGCACTGGCGACCCAAGCAAAGAATAAGGGGAAGGCTAAAGCGCAGTATGCCCCCAAGAAAGAAAAAAATCAGTCAGGGACTGATATTATGGATCTGTTGGAAATATGCCCTAGAGGCAATAATAAATTAGTTATTATCATATTTCCTTGTTCATGATAATCGTTTATTATCCATGCTATAATTGTATTGATCGGAGACTTAAATGCATGTGTGGATACATAGACAAAACCATGTCCCTAGTATGCCTCTAATGGACTAGCTCGTTGATCAAAGGATGGTTAAGGTTTCCTAGCCATGGACATGAGATGTCATTTGATAACGGGATCACATCATTAGGAGAATGATGTGATGGACAATACCCAAACTGCAAACGTAGCATATGATCGTGTCAGTTTATTGCTACTGTTTTCTGCATGTCAAGTATATGTTCCTATGACCATGAGATCATGCAACTCACGGATATCGGAGGAGTGACTTGTGTGTATCAAACGTCGCAACATAACTGGGTGACTATAAAGGTGCTCTACAGGTATCTCCGATGGTGTCTGTTGAGTTGGCATGGATCGAGACTGGGATTTGTTACTCCGTGTAACGGAGAGGTATCTCGGGGCCCACTTGGTAATGCAACATCACAATAAGCCTTGCAAGCAATGTGACTAATTGTTAGTTGCGGGATCTTGTATTACGGAACGAGTAAAGAGACTTGCCAGTAACGAGGTTGAATTAGGTATGGAGATACTGACGATCGAATCTCGGGCAAGTAACATACCGAAGAACAAAGGGAACGTTATACGGGATTAACTGAATCCTTGACATAGAGGTTCGACCGATAAAGATCTTCGTAGAATATGTAGGAACCAATGTGGACGTCCAGGTCCCGCCATTGGTTATTGACCGTAGAGGTGTCTCGGTCATGTCTACATAGTTCTCGAACCTGCAGGGTCTGCACACTTAAGGTTCGGTGACGTTTCGGTAGTGTAGAGTTATGTATGGTGGTGACCGAAGGTTGTTCGGAGTCCCGGATGAGATCCCAGACGTCACGAGGAGCTCCGGAATGGTCCGGAGGTAAAGATTCATATATAGGATGTCCCAGTTTGGTCGCCGGAAAAGTTTCGGGCTCATCGGTAGTGTACCGGGAGTATCGGTAGTGTACCGGGAGTGCCGGTAGTGTATCGGGGGACCTCCGGGAGGGGTATTTCGACCCCAAGAGGTCCATGGGCTGTGGGAGAATAATAATCAGCCCTTAGTGGGCTGGGAAAACAGCCACAAAGGCCCATGGCGCAGGAGAGAAAGTCCTAAAGCAAAAAGTGGAAAAATCTGCCAATAGGAGGCAATCCTACTCCAACTAGGATTGGAGGTGAAGTAGGATTGCTCCCACCTCCTATTTCGGCCGACCCAAAGGCCTTGGCTGCCTCTCCTCTCCTCTCCTCCTATATATACTAGTGGATTGGGTGGTTTTTGGACAGAATTTCCGGCCACGTGCTACCCGTTCCACCGGTGCATAGTTTCTCCTCTAGATCGTAGTTCCGCAGCGCTTAGGCGAAGCCCTACCGGAATTGCTCCACCACCATCACCGGAGCACCGTCACGCTGCCGGTGAACTCTCTCTCCTCTCCACCTCCTCTTGCTGGATTGAGACGGTGGAGATCGTCATCAAGCTGCACGTGTGCTGAACGCGGAGGTGCCGTCCGTTCGGCGCTAGATCGGAAGGACCGTGATCGAGATCGCGAGACGATTCGTGATGTGATCACGGAACGGATCGTGATGAGTTTGCGGGACAGATCGTGATCAAGATCGTGAGACGGATCGTGATGAGTTCACGGGACGAATCATGATGTGTTCGCGGGACGGTTCGTGATTGGATCGCGGGACGCTCGGCGATTTGGATCGCGAAGAAGTTCGACTACACCAACCGCGTTCTTAACGCTTCCCGCTTAGCGATCTACAAGGGTGCGTAGATCCACTCTCCCTCTCGTAGATGCTCATCACCATGGATAGGTTTGCGTGTGCGTAGGAATTTTTTTTGTTTCCCATGCGACGTTCCCCAACAAGATCAACCGTGTGTAATTCACACGAGAAAAGATGAGGAGGACAATGTGATTCTGCCCAAGCACACCACTTGGCAGTGTCGAACACTCATTTAGCAGTTCAAAGAGACTCCAACCAGTGACAATACTCCTGAAAAGGAGGAAGATGAAGATAAAGAAACATTCCTAGATGTCACTGCTACACTTGTGATTTTCGCCGATGTCGAGAGCAAGAGTCGACTGAAGGTCATCAACAGAGAAGTTAACATGGTTTTACCTGCTACCCCCACCTACCTCAAGTGGTCCCAGTACGCTATCACGTTCGACCAAACAGACCATCCTGCTCATGTGGCCACTCCTGGTCGGTAGGCTCTGGTAATTGATCCAGTGGTGGGGGGCACTCGACTCAGAAAGGTCATCATGGACGGTGGCAGCGGTCTGAACATCCTCTATGCGGATACTCTGAAAGGGATGGGCATTCTGATGTCCCGACTGGGTGAAAGCAACATGTAATTTCACGGAGTCATCCCAGGGAAGAAGGCCAAGTCACTCGGCCAGATTGCTTTGGACGTGACGTTTCGGAACGATAAAAAAATTTGAAAGGAAAAGTTGATGTTTGAAGTCGTGGATTTCTAGAGTGCCTATCACGCCATTTTGGGTCGACCCACGTATGCATGTTTCATGGCCCGACCATGTTACGTGTATCTCAAGTTGAAGATGCCGGGCCCTAAGGGTGTGACCACGGTCACTGGCAATCGACAGCGAGCTGAAGAATGCCTCCAGCAAGGCTCCAAGATCGCCGATCATCAGATGGCCATGGTCGAGCTGGAGGACTACAAGAAGAGCGCTGACCCTGCTGATTTGCTCCGTGCAAAGAAGCCCGCTTCTGAGTCGGATTTTCAGTCGGCAGGGGAAGTAAAGAAAGTGCACATCCATCCGACGGATCCAACTGCTGCCCCGACAAATATATCATCAGCACTCGACAACAAATAGGAAGCCGAGCTCACCCAATTCCTCCGTGAGAATTGGGATACCTTCGCATGGAAGCCTGCTGCATGTCGAGGGTTCCCAAGGGACTGGATGAGCACCCTCTGAGAGTTGATCCGAAAGCTAAGCCCGACAGGGAGCATTTGTGTCGATCGGCGGCGGAGAAGCATAAAGCAATCGGTGAAGAAGTGGCCCATCTCTTGCAAGCCAAGTTCATTCGGGAGATTTACCACTTCGACTGGCTCTTGAATGTCGTGATGATGCCCAAAAAGGATAAATCGTTGCGCATGTGCATTGACTTCAAACATCTCAATCGGGTCTGCCCGAAGGATCATTTTCCGCTCCCCGCATAGATCCGATTGTTGACTCGACTGCGGGATGCGAGCACTTATCGTTTCTAGATGCTTACTGTGGGTACCATCAGATCCGTTTGTATGGCCCAGATGAAATAAAGACAACCTTCATCACCCCATTCGGGTGTTTTTGCTACATCACTATGCCATTCGGTCTGAAAAATGCCGATGCTACTTTTATGCGCATGATTCAGAAGTGTTTACTCGACCAGATCCCTCAGAATGTCGAGGCGTACTTGGATGATATAGTGGTCAAGTCCCGCAAAGGTTCCGACCTGCTGGCTGACTTGGCCGAAACATTCGCCAATCTAAGGAGATACGACATAAAGCTGAATCCAGCCAAGTGTACTTTCGGCGTCCCTGGCGGCAAGTTGCTTGGTTTTCTCGTTTCCGAACGAGGGATCGATGTCAACCCTGAGAAAATCAGCGCCATTACCCACATGAAGACCCCCGTTCGAGTGCACGATGTTCAGAAACTCACAGGTTGCCTGGCAGCATTGAGTCGATTCATTTCTCGTCTCGGTGAGAAGGCGTTACCTTTGTACCAATTGATGAAGAAGTCCGATACATTCGAGTGGACTCCAGAAGCCGAGGCAGCGTTTGTTGAGCTCAAAGCCATACCCTCCACCCAGTCGGTTCTTGCCGCTCCATGCAGCAAAGAGACATTGCTCCTAGACATCGCGGCCACTAATCAGGTCGTTAGTACGGTGCTAACTGTCGAGCGAGAGGAGGAGGGTAAAGCTTACAAAGTCCAACGGCCAATTTATTATGTCTCTGAAGTTCTGTCCCCCTCGAAGCAAAGATATCCACACTACCAGAAGCTGGTTTATGGTATTTACCTATCAGCGAAGAAGGCGACGCATTATTTTCAAGACCACTCGATTTCAATCGTCAGTGATGCTCCATTGTCCGAGATTTTCAACAATCGAGACGCATCTGGTCGACTGGCAAAGTGGGCAATCGAACTCGGACATTTTGACATTAAGTTTGAAGCCAAGAAAGCAATCAAGTCCCACGCATTAGCAGATTTTATGGCCAAGTGGATTGAACAGCAACAGCCGATCCAAGTTGACTCGACACATTGGACCATGTTCTTCGATGGCTCTAAAATGTTGAATGGGTCCGGTGCTGGTGTTGTTTTGATATCTCCCAAGGGCGACAAGCTCAGCTATGTCTTGCAAATTCACTTCGATTCCTCCAACAATGAGGCAGAATATGAAACACTTTTGTATGGGTTGCGCATGACTATCTCACTCGGCATCAAGCGCCTGATGGTTTATGGCGGCTCAGATTTGATGGTGAATCAAGTGATGAAAGAGTGGGATGTTCGAAACCCCGCTATGACTGGGTACTGCAATGCTGTCAGAAAGTTGGAGAAGAAATTTGAAGGTCTGGAACTTCATCATGTTCCCCGACTGAAGAATCAGGCGACCGATGAACTAGCAAAGATTGGGTCCACTCGACGGCCCGTCCCTAGTGATGTGTTCTTAGAGCACTTACACACTCCTTCGGTGCAAGAAGATCCTTTCACCGAAGAGCCCCCGCAAGCTTTGAGCTCCACTGATCCAACTGAAGTCGATGTCCCTGCAGTAATCGATTTGGTCATCGAAATTCTAGTTGTCATTCCTGATTGGACAGTACCTTACATCGCGTATATCCTCCGACAAGAACTCCCTGAAGATGAAACAGAGGCTCGACAGATTGTGCGCAGGTCCAAGGCCTTTATTGTGATGGGAGATCAGTTTTTCAGAGAAAGCACGACTGGCGTGACGGAACGTTGCATCTCCCCTGAGGAAGGTCGAATGATTCTGGATGAGATCCACTCAGGAACTTGCGTCCATCATGCGTCCTCACGGACAATCGTCGCTAAAGCATACCGAGCTGGTTTCTTCTGGCCACGAGCCAACGAGATGGCCAAAGACATTGTTGATCATTGTGATGGATGCCAGTTCTACGCAAACTTGTCACATAAACCGGCCTCAGCTCTGAAGACGATTCCCCTCGCCTGGTCGTTTGCTGTTTGGGGACTCGACATGGTTGGTCCCTTTCGGACCGGAAAAGGCAGTTTCACTCATTTGCTGGTTGCAGTCGACAAGTTTACAAAGTGGATAGAAGCCAAGCCCATCAAGAAATTGAACTCCCGCATGGCAGTCACATTCATGAGAGAAATAATTTTTTGGTACGGCGTTCCTCACAGCATTATCACAGATAACGACTCCAACTTTGACTCGGAAGAGTTCAGAAACTTCTGCACCTCTCAGGACACTCGGGTGGATTATGCGTCTGTTGCACATCCGCAAACCAATGGGCAAGTCGAGCAAGCCAATGGCCTCATCTTGCAAGGTCTGAAGCCTCGTCTCATGCGCGATCTGGATCATGTCGTTGGTGCCTGGGTAACTGAGTTGCCGTCTGTGTTATGGGGCCTGAGAACTACTCCAAATCGATCGACTGGACGGACTCCATTTTTCCTGGTCTATGGTGCCAAAGCTGTCTTGCCGAGTGACTTGTTTCACAATTCTCCCTGAGTGAAACTTTATTGTAAAGCTAAAGCTGAACAGGCTAGGCAGGATGGTGTTGATCTCCTGGAGGAAGAACGAGAGATGGCTTTGATCCGGACTACAGCCTATCAGCAGGATTTGCGGCGCTTCCATGCGAAGAATGTCAAGAGTCGATCGTTTCATGAGGGAGATTTGGTGCTCCAAGTGAATCAACAGCGACCTCATAAGCTTGCTCCTGCATGGGAAGGTCCTTTCGTCGTCACCAAAGTGCTGAACAACGGAGCTTATCACCTGTACATTCTCATGAAGCGGATAGACGAGCCACGAACCTGGAATGCAAATCTGCTCCGACGTTTTTATACTTAGAGAGAGAAGAGTCTTCTGATGTAATAAGAATACTTCATCTATGCAAATCAAACTTCTGCAATATATATATTGTCGATTCCGATCGTACAATTTCACTCTTGGGAATACTTCAAGTGTCGAGCAATCCTCACACTCGGGGGGCTTAGCTGCGAACATGCTTTCGCCTAAGTTAAAAACCCTGTCGGGTGGATAGCAGTCCATTCACTCGACGACCTATTTGCGAATCAGTCTTCGCTTAGGTTTAAAAATACTTTAAGTGTCAAGCAATCCTCACACTCGGGGCCTTAGCTGCAAACATGCTTTCGCCTAAGTTAAAAACCCTGTCGGGTGGATAGCAGTCCATTCACTCAGCGACCTATTTGCGAATCAGTATTCACTTAGGTTCACAAATACTCCGAGTGTCGAGCAATCCTCACACTCGGAGGCTTAACTGCGAACATGCTTTCGCCTAAGTTAAAAACCTCGTCAGGTGGATAGCAGTCCATTCACTCGACGACCTACTTGCGAATTAGTTTTTTGCTTAGGTTCAAAAATACTCCGAGTGTCGAGCAATCCTCACACTCGGGGGCTTAACTGCGAACATGCTTTCTCCTAAGTTAAAAACCTTGTCGGGTGGATAGTATTCCATCCACTCGACGCCCTAGCCACGAATGAATCCTCGCCTAGGGTCAAAAATATTCCGAGTGTTGAGAAATCCTCACACTCGGGGGGCTTAGCTGCGAACATGTTTTCGCCTAAGCCTAAAAACAAACTCAGTCGAACAAACGATTGAAAGCCAAATACGGATAAATCCAAAGGTTTAATCACAGATAAAAGTTTCGCGAGAAAGGAAAGGTGCTCAAGCCTAAGGCCTGAATGAAGTTTTAAGCTGATACAGTTTCACTCGGCATACCGAGGCAAATAAAGATTTTCTTCCAAAGGTCAAGTTTTTAAGCGCCCGACAGGCTTGCTAGCTCGACGAAAGTGTCCAAGTCGATGCCGTCCACGATCCTGATGGCTGCGTCAATGAAGGTCTCCATGAAATCTTCAAACTGGAGTTTCTTCGTGCTAACCACTCGAAGCTCCTTCAGCTTGTCTTCCCTCACCTTCTTGCAATGGACCCTCACAAGGGAGAGCGCCATGTCAGCACCGCAGCGAGCAGCAAATTTCTTCCAGGTTTGCACTCGACTGGGGAGGTCATTCAGGCGTGCCATCACAGCTGTGAGGTCCAGCTGAAGAGTGTCTTCGGGCCACAGCTCCTTGTCGATCCTCTCCATTGTAGTTTTCAATCGAAGGACATACGCTTGGACACCCTGAAGCCTGAAGTTGAGTCTAAGCATGTTCATGGCCACTGCGTCTCCGACAGGTGACTTGGTGGGATCCAGGTTGGGCTCGATCTCCTCGGTCTCTTTCTCAAAGTCTTGCTAGAATTCTAGAAAAGAAGAATGAGAGAATGGGAGGAGGACTGGTGAGATGCATCCGTCAAGGATTTCATAAAGTTCAGTCGACAGAAAAACTCACCGTCGAGCAGAATATACATCTTCCTCGAGAACTCTCCCAAGTGCCTCTCCAGGGCGTTGCTCCTCTTGGTTAATTGCTCAGTCTTCTTGATGAGGTCCACACGCTCTTGCTTCAGCTTTGAGTTTTCTTCCTCCATCCTCTTCGCAGCAGCCAGTCTCTTGTCCGCAGCTTTAGTCTTCTCCTTCGCCACACGCTAGGCGTCGGCGAGTGCTTTGTCTTTGTCCTCCAGCACCTTCTTCATGGAATCTAAAGAAACAACATTGTTGAGTCGCGCTTGGAGTCGATGGTTTT
This sequence comes from Hordeum marinum, assembly GCA_022496015.1. NCBI lineage: Eukaryota > Viridiplantae > Streptophyta > Magnoliopsida > Poales > Poaceae > Hordeum > Hordeum marinum. Next base: position 207,629,010 of record CM039672.1, on the reverse strand, counting down.
CATTGCGTACGTCTGTTCGAGTGAAAGCACTCGATTCAAAGCATGAAAAGTGAAGATGAGAATCAGTGGGTTGAAGAAAGTTACCTCACAGAGTTTTCAGCTCGACGCGCACCCTCTCCAAAGCATTGTTGGAGGTATCCAAGTCCACGCGCAACCGGTTCCTTTCATCCTCAAGATCCTTGTATTGTGTTCCAAGTTCACAAGCCCTCTGAAATCAACAAAGAAAGTCAATCGACAAAAAATATCAGCACGGAAGTATAGAAGACCAAAAACGATCGATTGGGCAGCGCGCATCACCCCGCCCCTCTATCCTGGAACAACGTCATATTATGGTTGATCAATGATGTCCATGAAACCTGCGTCCAGGGGAAAGTGAATTCAACCAAAAGTATACTCAACATGTCGAGTGGCTCGGATACTCCGCGTACCTTTAACGAGTTCAAGACAGTCTCTATCAGACCCCCGCCAGTGCAAGCACTCGACGGCGGTCTCGGGGACTACACCCAATGGGTGCACTCAGAGTGCTCCCACTGAAACGGTTAACACTCGATATGTCGAGTGCTCAGTCAACCCCGTTTCGCACCTTTGAAACAGCATCTTCGGAGCGGGACGGTCAAAAAAAATATACACACTCGACATGTCAAGTGGCCCTCGTACTCCGCGTACAACAGAAATTCCGATTTCAAGTTTTCAAGACTACTGCTTATCGTCTGCGATTAACAGTAGCCTCGGGGACTACACCCAGTGGGCGCACTTAGCGTGCCCCCACTGGTTATAAAACAGTCGACAAGGTCTGCCCTGTCAAACTTTCGTCGCTCGATTTGTCGAGTAACGTGCCCCCCCTCTCACTCAGTGAACTGCAGTCCATCCTTATGTAGCGTCATATCATGGTTGATCAATGATATCCATGAAACCTACAAGGTAGCCTCGGAGTGGTGAGGCGAAAGGCAAACGTATCCTGCATACGACAAACTCTAAGACCCTGCCGGTGCAAGCACACGACAGCCGTCTCGGGGACTACACCCAATGAGTGCACTTAACGTGCCCCCACTGGATCTGCCAACTCTCGACCTATCGAGTGGCAGAAAATATCCATCGATGGAACATCTGTCACTCGATCTGTCGAGTGACGTACCCCCTACACTCCGTGAAGTGCAGTCTATCCTTATGTAGAGTCATATCATGGTTTATCATCGATATCCATGAAACCTACAAAGTAGCTGGGAAGTAGCGCGGTTAAGGGCAAACGTATCTTGTATACGGCAGACTCTAAGACCCCTGCCGAGGCAACCACTCGACAGCGGTCTCGGGGACTACACCCAGTGGGTGCACTTAGCGTGCCCCCACTGACCCAAAACCTACTCGACTAAGACCTGATCTATTCGAGTGGAGTGAGTGGAAAATTAACGCCCAGTGGGTGTACAATCAAAGAAGATAGGAATTCAATCGAAAATATACTTACAATCGAACTTACTCGGATATCCGTGCGAAGCGCTATGCTGGCGTCATAAGCCAACTTGCTGGCCTCGTACGCCTCCTTGGTACGCAGCATCATCTGCTCCGCTTGGATCATGGCCTCCTTTGCAGCTTCGATCTGATCTTCTGGAACGCGATGCAGAGGAAAAGTCATCATCGGCGCGAGCGGCGTAATGATGGAAGCAGTCGAGGTAGTCTGGGCAGGACCAGTTGGAATCGACATCACGATGGTAGAAACAGCTGGAGGGGCACTCGCCAGAGGCACTGCTCGATCGGCTCTGATCCGTGTCGAGTCGCTCATCCCTTGGGAGGACTCCACGGTCGACCGCTGGGGCGTCTGCACAGATGAAGTTCTTCGAGTGCATATGCGTGGGACGCTTAAGGTCTCGCCTCCACCTCCCGTGCCCCCAGGGTGTTATTCATCATCTTCCAGGTGGATGATTTCCGTAATTATTAATCGACAGAATTAACTTTGGCAATCGACAAATCATATTCAAGAAGCAGAACTGAAGAGTTGATTACCTCTATGAGAAGTGGATGCATCGGCAGTATCTACATCCATGGCATCCCCTCCATCATGTTGAGGCAACGTCACTAAGGTAGTAGCTCTGATGGATCGAATAACTTTCAGACAACAAGGATTTCAAATCACAATCGACGATGAGAATTCAAAAGTAAACACTCACGTGGAGACGACCGTCACAGCCATCTTCATGCGAGGCAGGGCTTTGCGAGGTTTGGCCACGGTCACTTTGGGTTGCTTCGATGATCGTTTGCTCGACTCAACAATCGAGGGGCGGCTCCGCTTCAGATTCTTCTCGCTTGGGCCCAGAGCCCTGTCCTCAACAGCCGCAGGATCTTGGCAAGACTTGGAGCGGCGTTCGGAGCGAGGAGGTGACTTGACTTCTGGCTCATTTTCGTCCGAGTTTTCGTACTCGTCTTCAGAGTCTTCTGAACCATCGTCGTCCATGCTGCCACCTTCGCTCACAACACCATATTTAGTTTGGTTCCCGTTGGGAACAGGCGAGTGCATGTTCGTCCACTCTTGCATGATTCAAACAAAGAAGTCAGTTCATAAATCAATCTATCACTCGGCGGTACAAGTACGTCAGTCGACACAGCACAACTTACCAGATTCTTCGGCGGGTTTTCGGCTGAGTAAGGTCGGATCCTCTTGGCTCCCAAAGGGTTGTTGCATGCTCCAGTGATGCTGCGAAGCCACTGCTCGACAGTTTTTTGCGGAACCTCTTCTGGGTGTGTCCTGGTCGAGTCCTCAGGACCCGCGTAGTGCCACATGGTGTGATCCCTGATTTGGAGCGGCTGAATACGTCGACTGAGGAACGTCTCCAACAGATCCACGCCAGTCATTCCACCCCGAATCGGTTGCACCACAGCTTCAACCAAGATTCCCACTTGGACATGTTCCTCTTTGATCACCCTCAGAGACTTGGGGACAGCTGGATGGTCAGTTGTATAGGAGGAAAGGCCAGTCGACATGTTGGGAGACGCTACATCTTTGCAATAGAACCAAGTCGACTGCCAGCCTCTAACAGATTCAGGAAAAGTCATGGCAGGGAAAGAACTACGGGCTCTTTTCTGAAGTCCTAAACCCCCACACAACTGAAGCACGTGAGTCTTCCCATCAGCAGGGAGAGCTTTCTTCATAGTTTGGGATCTGACTGTAAAGATGTGCTTGAACAGCCCCCAATGAGGAGACAGCCCAGAAAACACTTGCACAAGGTAATAAAGGCACACAGATAGGAAATCGCATTCGGTGGGAAGTGGTGGAGCTAAGCACCAAAGAAGTTCAGAAAGCCCATAATGAATTGGTGGGGAGGCAAAGAAAAACCTCTTTCGACGTGGGAGAGGAGGACTCGCTCCCCGTCACGCGGCTCCGGCTCGCGTTCTCCCTCCAGCACCTTCCAGGCGCCGTCCGCCACAAGCCCGTCTGCGACCAAGCCCTCCATGTCCTCACGAGTGACCACAGAGGGGAGAAAGTCCCCCTGCATCCATCCCGCCAGCGCAGTGAACCTAGCGGTCGAGGGCTTCTTGCCCTTGCTCTTCGACGCCCCCTTCTTAGCGCGCTCCAGTTTCTCCGTAACGCCCTTCGTCATCGCGGCGGCCGCTCTCGTCAGAGAAGAACAGGATGAGGCGTTGGAGGTAGGGAGGCGGAGGAAGAGAGGAAGTTTGGGGAAAAGTATTGTGCGACCCGCGGCGCTTCGAAATTTATATCCCACCGAGTGCCCCGCTGACTGGTGGGCCCGCGAGATCACCGCACACGCCAACCGTAGTCTACGTTCGGTACGTGGCGAAATGACCGGCGCGAGAATCGAGGCATCATGCCCCCACTTGCTCTGATCGTGGCGTCATCATCGCACGCACGCGCGCTTCCTAAATTTTCGTATCCCGCAAAATCCAGGTCTGTCAGATCGACCCGCCACCTCCGAAGATTCCTTCGGGTCATTCGGAACAAAATTGACACGGAACATTCACTCGGATATTTTCAAGGCTGAACGGATCCGGACGAATGACGAAGAGTTCAATCGACGCAAGTTTCGTTGAAGTCCCGAATATCATTCAAAAGATTTGATACCTTATGTTGAAATGGCATCGATATACCCATTCACCATTCGAACCTCGATCCATTCGGGGGCTAATGACGAGGATATGTACCTAGGGTAGGGTCCTAAGCCTGACCTAGATCCTCCTACCTAAGGGCATGACTTTGAAGGACTTGAAGATCACAAATAAGATTCCGACTGGATTCCCAGTGACGCTCAAGTCACTCAAAAGGCAATCCACTCGAAGACTTCTTCCTTCACTCGACGATCGACTGTCACTCGAAAGACCTCATTTCCACTCGACGCCAAAAGACCAGAAGCCACCTCCAGAAGGCCAACGGGCAGGCATTAGGCTTTACGTCATTAGTAGCTTTTATTATGTACGTTACCAGTAACAACAGTCTTTAAACCCACGATCGAACCCTTAGATACCGGACAATTATGAGGGACAGCGAACTCTATATAAGCTGCCTCTCCCCTCTGGCACAAGGGTTCGCAACCACTTTAATCTCAACATTCCACACGACAAAGCTCCCGAGCACTAAGACGTAGGGCTGTTACCTCCACGAGAAGGGCCTAAACTCATACATCCGTGTGTACACCCTCGCTGTAGTTAGGACTCTGTCCTCTCCTTTCGTACCCCTATCTTCTACTGTCAGGCTCGTGGAGCAAAATGAATGAATCCACATCTAAAATATGTCTATGTACATCTATGTGTCGTCCATAGTGAAATATTTAAAAGGTCTTTTATTTAGGAACGGAGGGAGTAATAGTTTAAGTAGAGTAGGCTTCATGTTAATGAACTAAACAGCAATATGAATTTATTTTATGGACACTATACTATATTTTGTGCGTTATAACATTAAAACGTCACTCTGTAGTGTTATGCGCTTGGATGGAAACATATTTTTATATTGTTGCATTATAAAAATAAATCATGTCTCTTTCTACGTATCATCCGATATTTTTTATCCGTTTCCGGCCTGAATCCGCTCTGCCTCCGCTTCGAATCCGTAGTTTGATATAATCCTCATTTGAATCCGCATCTGGTCATTATCCGCTCCGCTCCGACTCCGAGAAACAAATATGATAAAGGATATGGTAAGAGTATTATCCGATCCAATCCGATTCGTTTACACTAGTCCACTCTGTGATAATGATTGTAATCCTGGCTAAACCTGATTAAATATAAGCTCTCTTTTACACCTAAAAAAAGATACATGTGAATATGAAAAAAGCTAATACTCCCTCCTTAAATATTTGTCTTTGTAAAGATTCAACTACTGACTACATACGGAGTAAAATGAGTGAATCTAAACTCTAAATTATGTCTATATACATCCGTATATAATTTGTAATGAAATCTCTACAAAAATAAATATTTAGAAACGATTATATTTTAAAATGGAGGTGAGTAGATTAGAGTCGATAAATGCCTGGTGGTATCACAACCCTTTCTATCTCTACGTCTGCTTCTGGTAGTACGTACTTTCCTGCATAAATATATGGTGAAGGAATCGTGGGCATGTTAGGCCTCGAGCGATTCCAACCTCTTTCATTCATCTCACCTAGTTTGACATCAAGCTCATTCCTTACCGCGCTCGGCCCCCTCCTTGCCGACCCACGGGTCATCTTCGTAGGATACAGGTCCTCGCACGACCGTCGCATGCTGCGGGGAGCACCGCGACCAGCACGGCGCGTCCGGACGCGACCAGTTCTCCATCAAGCAAGTGGAATACCCTTGCCTTGATGCCTTCCTCACTTTCTGCGTTGGTGTTCCTCCACTGCATTTGAGCATGTTGCGTTTTGTTTTTCTCAAGTTTTGATAGCTTTTCATGATAACCACGAACCAAAAACCTGGTAATTATCATCATTTTTTATCTGATAGCTATGACATGTGTGGTGGTAATGCTCTGATAGCTACGCCCAAATAATCTGGTATTTATTACAGTGAAATTTGGTACCTAGAATAACCTGGTGACTATCAGACTAACCAGGTGACGGCCACCCAGTAAGATGGTGATTACCAGTAGAAAATCCGGTGCCTAGAATAATCTGGTGAATATCACAGAGTAATCTGGTGACCATCACCGAATAACCATGAGACTATTATTGGGAAATTTGGTAACTATAACTTGATTTTTTTTTCTGACATGAACTAGAATAACTTGTTTTTTTTTTGTATCAACTAGAATAACTTGTTGGCTATACGTAACAACCTAGTGACCATAACTGACTAACGAGCTCTTTTACGGTACCCTTAGATCAACACAGACCGTCCGTTTACTTTTATCTAACGGCTGTTGCTTATTGGTACTCCAGTGCCAGTGTTAGGAAGTACTGGTACCAAGTGTTAAGGAGTACCTCCAGTTCAAGGGTAAAATCGTAACAGCAAATACGCAAAAAAAAAACATAACAGGAAGATGACAATTAACGTGCACATGTGAGCGCGTCCGAACTCAACTCTAATCAACACCCTGGGGTCTTCTGAACCTGGTTGGGCCGTGATGTCAGTGTCTAGCACACATTTTTCGGTCGCGCCCTCTGTTTTGACCTTGTTGACGTGACTCAATGCAGCCATATGTATGGTCTAGCTAGTGGGTTCCAATGTCAGCCTTACGTTGGAATAATCGTGCTTGCAGAGTTGTACAAGAAGCTTATGACCATGTATTTAGAGCAACTCCAACAGATGCGCTATTTTTGGGCATGTGCCCAAACTAACTTTTACTGCATCTGAGGCGAAAAGTGCTGCTCCAACAGATGCTCCATCCCTATATGGTGCCCTAAGATATTTCGGGTTGTCAAAACAACAGCCGGCAGTGCTGCAAATTTGGGGCACACCGGGCCATGCCCCAAAATAAATTTCGGTCGCTCGAAGCCACCAACCTCAACTCAAAACTTCCCGCGCGCTGCCGCCTTGGCTAGGAAAAGCTCCCCTCCACCCGTCATTGGCGAAAAACCCGCCCAACAGATGCCCCATCCCTATAAAGCTCGGACGCTGTTCCGACAGCAACAATTCATCACACAAGGGGACGGTCGGCTTCTCTTCTTCTCCAGCGACAAGGAGGCTACCAACACGAGATTGGAGCATCTCCGGCTTCTGACACGGCCTCAACGAGCAATCGGCTTAGACCCTCCTCCCCGCACACAATGTGTTTGATGAATCGTTTCCAAGGTAATTTCACCTCCGGGTAGATTTAGAATTCATTGTTGCACCGTAATGGAAGTAATAAAAATGTGTGTATTTGTGTTGTAGATGAATGGCCAACAAGACAACTAGTTCTAGCTATCTCTATGTTGTATGTGATGGAACTATATATTTGTTGTTATATGTTTGATGAACTATGTAATAGTTGAGTATTGTTTGTGTTATATTTGTATTGAATTCATTTGAGATTAATTTGATATCATATTTGTTTGAATATGTATACATTTGTGTTGAATACATGTGGGCTACAGCCGCCTGTTGGTGCTTTCTTTCGATGGGCAGCCGTTTTTGTGGTGCCATGAAATAGGTCATCTGAAACGGCACAAAAAACTTTGGTGCCCCAAAATGCAGAATTCTATCCTGGAGAATTCTATGATATGATGGAACATTTGTCTATTCATATACCTGATGACACGATACTTAAAGGTACCCTATGGGAGTAGGTGTTTGGTCAGGGTAACACGGAGAGTTGGGGCGCACCACAAAAAGAGACCTTGATAACTTTTACGAGCACCGCCTGTGAAGCCAAGCATAGCAGGCTCATCGCCCCCCGTTCACGTGCATCTACGCTGGGCAATGGCATGGTCCCTTCCATTTTTTTTAAACCCGGACAAATTCTATCCCTCACCTCCCATGTCCACTGTAACCCCCAGCCCGTCACTAAGACCCAGCTCAGTGTCCACCAGGACCTCCCCACGTATTTCGTCTAAACATAAACTATTTTCCTCAATTAGTTCTGCTGCTGCCAAACTACATATACGCCTTAAGTTTGCACATAAAAGTTGGTATCTTAATTTCCTAAGAAATGCTGGGTTGATGGCTCCCGAAATCAACCATGCGCTGACATATGCCAATGCTCATCAACGGAACCAAGATTTCACCAATCAGGCTTCTGTTACCCAAGTACCCTGGCCTTGATTCACAGTCAGATCTACCAAGAAAAAGAAACAGCATCATAAACTGGACCATCCATATCGGTATTTACAGGAGAAAAACATCGACACATCTTCCAATAGAGCATTGACATGCACCTGCCAGCAACGGCAATGCTAGAGATGGGAACTTCAATTAGCAACAGTACACTAGATGTCGTGCCTAAAGGCGAAAAAAAAATAGCATTGTTGCATCAACACCAAGCTTTGCAGCTGGAGATAACTCGTTTACTCTTCCAACATAAAAACTAGCTTGCACAATAATTTGGTACCAGTTCGCACCTCTAGGTGGTGCATGGTTACAACAAAAAGTTGTTTATAATGGATACACATACATGCGCAGCTGGCAGTAGCCACACCTAATTGACATTTGTTGGTCGATACCTTTATGGGTTTACCAAGTTACTTACAGATTATGCCAAACAATGCATTTGCACACATGACAAATTGTTGGAAAAATACTTCTTCCATTCCTAAAAGTAAGGCCTACAGATGTTTTTCAAAAGTCAAACAGTGTGAAGTTTGACTAAGTTTTTAGAAAAACTATTAACATCTACAACACCAAATCAATACAGTTAAATACATCATATAATATATTTTCATATGATGTAAATATAGTATTATAGATTTTGGTCGTTTTTCCAAAAAAGTTAGTCAAACTTAACATTGTTTGACTTCTGGGAAAAAAATATACGCCTTACTTTCAGGAATGGAGGGACTACGAAGATAACCCAGAAACATATTTCCCACTTTCTAAGACCAGTGCCCACTGCCCCACAAGTCGAAGGACGAGATACCGAGAATATTAACATACTCAGCCAAAGAAATCGCAAGTAAAAGAAAACAAAGAGATAAGAATTCAAGCCTAAAATAGAAAAAAACTCAAACCTACCTCAATAAGTCTATGCATCACCAATCAGGTCCTTTAATTCAACAAGGCAGTCATCAAGTTCTTTATACTCCTCTGAACCTACGAAGTCCATGGCCTACATATGATAAGATCAATATTTTATTATCAGGGAGAACTTCTCAAATTCCAGTACTGAGAGAAATGGATCAGCTATTATAAATAGCATGGCTTTCTTTTCATCGTGTCATTCCTGGTCTGTATTTCACATGTTCATGAACTAAATTTTGTTGTTAAAGATTGGCTATACTCTACATCCTTGCGATCATTCAAGAATTAATAGTAAATATTGCAAAACCACAACTCTTGAGGTATCAACGTTGCTTTTTACCACCAATCTATGGGCAGCCTGTGTCTCAAAAAGCCCAGATCTCACACGTTCAGGCTCTTAACAAATATTGCAAAACCACAACTCTTGAGGTATCAACGTTGCTTTTTACCACCAATCTATGGGCAGCCTGCGTCTCAAAGCCCAGATCTCACACTTTCAGGCTCTTAACAACCTTACTGACTGCTTGCTCCCATATGTCAGTGCTGAGGAGGCAGAGAAGCACCACCAGAAGGTAGATCGACGAATCACGGGTTGAGCCTGACCTAGCCAGTATAAGCCACACGAGAGTGCTGCTGTCGCTCACTTCATTTGTGGAACTAAGTTCCCCAAATATCGATCAAAGTCAAACAATGAGTCCCTAAAATTCAATAAATGTGTGATCTGAAAAAGATATACAGCTAAACTTTCAGGTGTGACAGCAGCACGATCCATCGGTCACGCTGCAGGACAGCCAGAGCAATGATCCTATGCAGCCGTAGCATCATTGCTGTAATTTCTTTGCACCACACTTCAATGCTTGACCTAAATAGAGCACGTGCTGTTAAAAGATTGCTCTTGACCATCACCTTCATCCCCAACTTGGAACTTATCGAGCTGCTTGAGTTGCTTGGCTGCTCACTGAACATTATCCATTCTTCACCGCTCCATTATGGCGTGCTCAGATGTGGCGGATGGCAGCAACAATGGCAGCAACTTGAAAGTTTTCTTGGCAGGAAAAATAATAGCAGCGAGGCAAGAGACGCGAAGAGCACGCTCTACACTGGCTGGTCGGTCTCAACTCGTGCCTCGTCCATCTGCTACATGGCTGCGTTACAGGACGGATCTTTGCCTACTCAGCACATGTGGGCCAAGGCTGTTAAGAGACCTAAGGGGTAAGATTTCGGCTTTAATACAGTCCCCTGGCTATAATGGTGGTCATGTGAATTTTTTTCCGAAAGTGGTGGTTAAGTGATATAGGTGCCAGAATGGTTGAGATTTTGCAATATTTCCTCGTGAACTATATATAGTGGGCAGCAAAACCAAAAGTCAGGTACCTCTTTCAAGGAGCTTTTAAGATGCATCTCAGCTAACAATAATTCTCGTTTGCTTCCTGTCGTGGATGAAATTTCCATGTAGAACTTGCAAAGCTGCAAAGAAGCTTGAGCAAACTTTTTGAACTTCTTATGGTCATGACATAATTCTGAACCCTGTAAGGATAACAGTCACTTAAGGTTATGTGGAACGATGAGTAATAGAACATAAATACAGTACACAGTCTGTTTGCAAGTACAAGGTTCAATAAGAAAATAAAGGCAGCACTTACACAGCATTCATAAGATTTTCAAACGAGTAAGTAATTATTCATCACTTAAAAGTCAGTGCTACTTAAGAAGATAGTGGGGATATATGAATACACATACACTGTAAACAGGAGAAGAGGAGTTTGGGGGGCGGCCACACATGGTGCAACAACCATAGGTGGCCTTTTTCCATAAGGAGCTAAGGAGCAATTAGGGTTTACAAACACTATTACAAGGTATGAAGAATCAGTAAAAGCAAATATATCACAAACACGCACAATTTATAGATGCCATTGCAAAGACGGAAAATGGGTTATTTTGCCACTGCCAATTACATCTTCCGTTCCAAAATATAAGATGTTTTATACCAAGCTACAACATTTTGTCAAACGTCTTATATTCTGAAACGGAGGAAGTAAATACCATCCACTCTTTCTTTCTCGTGCCTCCCCACACCATTCCCCTTCTCCAATTTATTAGTGTGCCAGCTTTCAATCACACTCAATGTTTTTATGGCGTAACGCGTTTTATGGCGACGGACCCCCTTCATAACATTATAACATTTATGGCATATGGCGTGGCAACATCATAGACACAGCCTTATGTCGAATGATAGCAAATTAAATCACAACTTCATACACATAATCTAAATCTGCTATTTGTATGAGTTGTACACGACTACTTTTAAATGTATATAGTGCACTGTGTAGATACCTCATTGTATAAGGGGCAACATGCTTATTTGCCTAGCATACATTTTTCAGCCCTTTGGCCTCCTAGTGAGCCAGGGAAAGTCCCTGACCTAACACAACGCGCAGCCACCCTCCCGCAACATGTCGATCTCTCTCTCCCCCACCCCAAATATCTCCCCTCTCCTCAAGATCCAGACCCAGCCGCTCCCTCCTCCCCTAGATCCAGCCGGCTGGCACACCCTCCCTCCACACCGGCCACACCGACCACCTCAACCATGGCTGGCCCCCACCTCCCTGGGCCGTGCTGGTCCTCTCCTCCTTCTCCGCGTCACACCTCATCCACCATGGACTCCTCGGCTCTCCGTCCTCAGCCGCCGGAGAGGACGAGGTACGCGGCTAATTTTCCCCGCCATGGCCGCCTCTCTCTGTCTCTCTCCCGCCATGGGCCAAAAGTATTGCAAGCCTGGACGCCATGGGCTGGGACTGCACCACAGCGTTATATCGTCGCTACAGCGAAGCGACGGTATACCGACGCCTTAAAAACCATGGTCACACTCTTAACCCACGTCTCACTGTGTGCAAGTGTCCAAGCCCACTTGCTCATCATCACAGCCAATGACCATAACGGTCTTGACAAGGCCATGACCCCCCATATTACTACAACAGCTCCAACCCGTACAGCGGCGCCACCATGCATCTGAGCAGGCACAATGGAACAAGAGCTGTGTTGATCGGGCAAAATGCGGCGACTGACACCGGTCAGCATCTTACCATCAACCACCTGCCACTTACATTCTGTAGGCTACAAGAATGTCTATGTCAGAGGTGTGTCTGGTGATTCAGCATGCCCCAATCCGTCACCTGGGTGCAATTTAGTCTGCACACAGCACTGTATGGCATAGCCAGCAGAGCAACTCAGACACCAGTGTCCAAAAACTTTTATTGTCGAGTCAGCCATATCAGACTCTTGACACCTGAACCGAATTCAAAGAAAAAAAAACTAAATCAGAGTCAGTTCCGACACCCGTGTTCGCATGCAAAGACATGCGATATTACACACAGCATGCATGTTGTACAGCATGATCGAGAAGACCAGAACAGCAGCACAAGAGGGCACGGCAAGGCGTTGTTGTATCTCGTCAACACAGTGTGTGTGTGATGTTTTGGTCAACGATGTAGGACCAAGAGGAGACGATGTGCACTTGTTGGCTCAGCCCGTTAGCATTTCTCAGTGCCCACTGCCCACCACATGCTTGACGACGGCTCAAACATGAAATTTTGCATTTCTTTTCTATTGTTCTGTCAGATGGCCAAATTGTCACTTCAGTATTCATCGAATTCGGTTGCTAACAAATCCTACTTCTAACCTTTGCAATGGTCCACAGCAATTAGCTCAATTTGAAAGGCAAACTATGCAGAAAAAATCAGACACCTTCTTTTGACACTATACAGTGCTCTTGTTTCTTATTCTCCTCACTGGAGACAATGAGTTAAGCAGGATGCCACAATACTGCCGCCCTCCTGACCGCATATGAACAGCTGCACACGCTGCTGTCTAATTTGCTAACCTGCTCTAATAAAGCTTAGTTTTTGTGTTATTTTTGTTTGGTTCTCTTCAGTTTTTTGGCTGGTCTTTATTTCAGTTTGGCCATTGGCCTTTTGTACTTTTGCACAGTCTCAGCGTCTTCTTCATAACAAACAATGACAGGCACTTTGATGCTTGTTCGAGAAAAATCAGCAAAAGAAACAAACCCACCATGCCGGACCAACAGTGGCCAAAATGTGAAGAAATCCAGTATTCCTAGTATTTTCAACTCTACAGTAGACATCGGAATAGGAATACCAAGTTACTTTTTGTTGAACCGGTATGGGCCCAAGCCCATCAAGCTTATCTCTTAGGGCCCAAGCCCATGTGGGGTGCTGACCTAGAAAGGACATCCAGTCCTCCCGTTCCCATCTAAGGAGCCACACGAGAGGAACCCCCAGTGTGTGCCACCAGACAGCTGTCGCCCCCATCTGTAGGTACCTCTCTCCCTCAATTCTACATGGCATCAGAGGCCTGGACGGCGGGACCTGAGGTGCAGGCGGCGCCTGCCGGCGAGGTGGCGGGGTCCTGCAAGGTGGCGGCCTGGATCTGAGCCGGCAGCAAGCGCGACGAGCTCATGGTGCGGAGAGGATGCGCGTATGAGCGGGAGACGCGGGGCAGCGCAGGAGCTGCATGCGTGCACGCATGCTGCGTGAGAGGGACCAGGCCGAGTGGAGGCTGCTTGTGCTGGCTGCTGCTGGTGGAACTTTGGGGAAGAGGAGGAGCAGAGGAGGAGTGGTAGAGGGGTAAGAAGGGCAGCTGCTGGTGCCTGCTGGTGCATCTGGAGTGGGCTGCTACTGATTGCCGAAGGAGAAGGTTGCAGCTGCTGTTGCTGCTAGTGCTACCACTTGTGTTGGTGGTTTGCTGCTAGAGTTGCTGCTTCTGCTGTAGTTTGCGGAAGAGGAGGCTGCTGCAGTGCAGTGCTGTGCTTAATTGCTACTGCTGCCTTGCTGTGTCTAGGAGGAAGAAGGGGCTGCTGTTTGGAGAGGAAGGAGGAATTGTTGGTGTTGTGCTGCTGCTGTTTGCTGAAGGTGAAGGGGGCAACTACTAGAGCTGCTACTGAGTTGTTGGTTTTGCTGCTGCTGAAAGTGGACGAGGTGTTGTGTGAAGGAGAGGCTCTTCCTAATGGAGCAGGAGGTCAGCAAGAGATGCCGTCTCGTGACCATCAAGGCGCGTTTTGCAGGGGCAGATGGTGCTGCTGGCAGCGCCAAGAAAGCTGTTGTTCTGGAGGAGATGGGTGATACCATAGCTGCGGCCGGTGCTCACCATGCAGTCAAGAAGTATCTAGGGAATGATGACATGAGAAGGGGTGATGTGGAACCAGAGAAGAGTGGTGAGGACAGTGCAGAGAAGGCCAGTGCAGGGTCAGAGAAGGAATACAGCATGACTGTAGCAGAGGTTGAGAGGCTCAGGGAGGAATTGGTGAGCCTCAAGAGGAAGGTGGAGGAAATCCAGGCTGGCAAGGAAACAGCCGAGGGGGCGACACGTGAGAAGGATGCTCAGACAGTTAAGTTGAGGGCTGAATTGGAGGAGCTTCATGCTTTCATATCACAGCTCCAAACTCCAGGTTTGAATGCTCGCTATGGAGACTGTGCTCACTGGACCTCCACTGATGAAGATAACCTGGAAAAGGCATCTCTTGCTGCTAATGTGAATGGTCCAGAATGGGTTCTAGACTCTGGAGCATCTAGGCATGTTGCGGGCAAATCCTGCGTGTTCGAGTCTTACAATAAGCATCCTCCTTCTCACACGGGCACTATACAAACTGCTGATGGCACAAAACAGCCTGTCATTGGGGTTGGTACGTAAAGTGCACTCCATCTCCCTATCCTCAGTTTTACATGTGCCAGCTTTTCCTGTCAATTTGGTCTCTTTCAGTGCTCTCATTGATCAAATAGACTGTCGTGTGATCCTTGACAAATTCGGTTGCCAGATTCAGGAGCGACAGACGAGGCAGACGGTTGGGACCGGCACCAGGCGTAGGGGGGTCTGGTATATGGATCAGGGGGTGCAGCCAGACTTGGTTTGTGCTGCGACCATGGAGGACAAGGAGAAGCAGGCGATGATCCATCACTGTAGGATGGGTCATGTCTCGTTTGATAAGATGAGTAGAATATTTCCGGATGTTATGTGCGGAATAGGCAAGGGCAAGCTGACATGTGATGCTTGCGAATATGCAAAACACACGAGAGCTACATTTGTGAGTAAGGGGCTTAGGAGCATATCTCCTTTTATGCTCATTCATTCGGATGTATGGAAGAGCCCAGTTGTGTCAGTAAATGGAATGAAGTACTTTGTTACCTTCGTATGACTTGGATTTATTTGATGTGTCACAAGGATGAGGTGTTCAGCTGTTTTCAGGATTTTCATGCCTTGGAAAACAATCAGTTTAAGGTGCAGGTGCAGGTGCTCAAGACTGACAATGAACAACACCTTTGGAGCCTTCTTGTCTGACAAAGGGATTCTTCATCAGACTTATCATCCGGACCCCCCCCCCCCCCTCAGAATGGAGTGGCAGAAAGGAAGAATCGACATATTCCTGAGGTTGCTCGGTCGTTGATGTTTACCATGAATGTGCCCAAGTTCTTATGGAGCGAAGCAGATACAACAGCCACATACCTGATCAACCAGACACCTTCAAGGATACTCGGCATGAAATCGCCGTGTGAATTGTTGTTTGGAGAAAATAAGTTTGTTGTTCCCCCACAGTTGTTTGCCAGTACCTGCTTTGTTCGTGATCACCGACCTTTTGTTGGGAAGCTAGATCCGCGGGCAGTGAAGTGTGTTTTTCTGGGCTATGCTTCGAGTCAGCAAGGGTACAAATGTTGTGTCCCTCTGAGAAACGCCGATTTATAAGTATGGATGTCACTTTCAGGGAGTCAGTGCCATTCTATGGTGGACCGACAGAACCAAGTCTGTTTTTTGCAGAGCTTCACAACTTGCACTCTGTGCAGGATGGTCAAGAGGGGAAGAAGGTTGTATCTCATTCTCAGGATGATTCTGTGAGCACTAACACTGATGAGGACGTACATGTTCAAGTCCAGCCAATTGCGGGTACAATTCCGGTTGGTACTCTCACTGGTGGTGATGTGCAGGTCCAGGTTCAGCCAACAGTGGGTTCCATTCAGATTGGTAATCTCCAGCTCCCTGTTCAAGATCGGTGGCAGGAGATCCCCCTGTTGTACTCTCGACGACAGCCACAAGTGCCACAAGTGCCACAAGTGCATAGCTCATCTGACACGCGTCTAGCATATTCACGGTGGCAGCCACAAGTGCAGGGGGAGCAGCAGGGCAGTGATGCAAGCTCATCTGACACAGTGGAACTACCTATTGCGTTGCGAAAGGGGACACGTGAAGCGGCACAGAAGGCTTTACCATGAGATGTTTTTGATGATCATGACATTGGAAATTTTGTGTCTTATGAGGCCTTGTCTCCTTCCTATAGAGCGTTTGTTGCCTCTCTTCAAACTGTGTCAATCCCAAAGGATTGGAAGGTTGCAAAGCAAGATCCGAAGTGGCACGAAGCGATGATAGAAGAGTTGGAAGCATTGAGGAAAAACAAGACTTGGGTGCTAACCACATTGCCAGCCGAAAAGAAAGCAATGAGTTGTAAGTGGATCTATACAGTGAAGCAGAATCCTGAGGGGAAGGTGGAACGGTATAAGGCCAGATTGGTTGCCAGAGGATATAGTCAAACGTATGGAATTGACTATGACGAGACGTTAGCTCATGTGGCAAAGATGAACATAGTAAGGATGTTGGTTTCCTGTGCTGCAAACTTTGGGTGGAAGTTGCATCAACTAGATGTCAAGAATGCCTTCTTGCATGGTGAGTTGAAGGAAGAAGTGTACATGGAGATAACACCAGGTTTTGGTACTTCAGAGACCGTGGGAAAGGTATGCAAACTGAAGAAATCCTTGTATGGACTGAAGTAATCACCGAGGGCATGGTTTGATAGATTTAGGCGTGTTGTTCGTGGTATGGGGCATGGTCAGTATAACGGTGACCACACGGTGTTCTACAGACACTTTGATCGGAAGATCACCATTCTTGCAGTTTATGTGGATGACATTATAATCACTGGAGATGATAAGGAGGAAATAGAGAGATTGAAGGGGTGTCTGAGCAAGGAGTTTGAGGTAAAGGATTTGGGTAACCTAAAATACTTCCTTGGTATTGAAGTGGCCCGAACAGAGAAGGGAATATCTTTGTGCCAACAGAAATACATCTTAGATCTCTTGAGTGACATGGGCATGATGGGATGTCGTGCAGCCCCTACTCCGACTGAACAAAATTATCAAGTGACGGCACAATCAGGAGAGCTGGTGAATAAGGAAGATTATCAGAAACTGGTTGAGAGGTTATTGTACTTGTGTCATACCAGGCCTGACATTATGTATGCCATGGGTATGGTGAGCAGATACATGCATGAACCAAGGAGTGGGCATCTTGATATTGTGCACAGAATACCGAGATACTTGAAGGGGACTCCGGGTAAAGGGTTGTGGTTTGCGAAGAGTGGGCATCTTGAGGTGGATGGCTATAGTGACTCTGATTGGGCCAGTTGTAAAGATGATAGAAGATCAACTTCTGGCTACTGTGTGTTTGTGGGAGGAAATTTGGTGTCATGGAGAAGCAAGAAACAGATGGTTGTGTCTACATCAACAGCAGAAGCTGAATATAGAGCATTATCTAAAGGGTTGTGTGAGATGCTCTGGGTGAAGTACCTACTGAGCGAGTTGAAACTTCTGAGGAAGGGACCCTGGAAGGTGTGGTGTGACAATCAGTCAGCTATAGCCATTGCTAATAACCCAGTTCAACATGATAGGACAAAGCACGTGGAAATTGATTGCTTCTTCATTAAGGAGAAACTTGATGCTGGGATCATCAGCCTTACTCATGTCAGCTCCGGGCAACAGTTTGCAGATTGCTTGACAAAGGGACTGGGAACAAAGGACTGTAACTTGGCATGTGACAAGATGGGAATGGTAGATATCTACCACCCATCTTGAGGGGGAGTGTTGAACCGGTATGGGCCCAAGCCCATCAAGCTTATCTCTTAGGGCCCAAGCCCATGTGGGGTGCTGACCTAGAAAGGACATCCAGTCCTCCCGTTCCCTTCTAAGGAGCCACACGAGAGGAACCCCCAGTGTGTGCCACAAGACAGCTGCTCGCCCCCGTCTGTAGGTGCCTCTATCCCTCGATTCTACACTTTTCACATGCCATTTCAGAGGTTAATAATGGTATAGCATGTAGAAAGTTCCAAAAAATATAGAGAGAGCATGCAGGAGAAGGAAACTTAAGGAATCCGAGAAGAATCTGGTTGGCCAGATTTGAATTTTGTGTCAAAACCAAATTTCTGAACACAGATGCTCACCCGTCTGGCAATACAGAAAAGATGAATATTTAGGACACATCTTCCAATGAACCCATCACTGTTGTGTTGGTGTAGAATAGGCAGTCCTACACATGTGCAGATGCAGATATATAATTCAAATTGCTTGATATGATGAACTGTATGTAGAGGAACATGTATCTTGAGTGCTTGACTTGAAGAATCTGGTATGTCTGCGCTAATAGGTTTCATGCTATCTCAATTTCAGTGTGCTCGACTCTATTTGTTGAACTTGTGTTGTTCAATATATTTATGCTCAAACATGCAATTTTCCCAGTGGGTGCCCTACCCTATCTCCAGTTGGCTAAGCGGACTACTGGAAAGAAGTACTATGTACCATAAGTAAAGCATTAAGACATATAGCAAAACCAAAAAGAAAAGAGTTAAAAGAGTCAAGTTATTCAGCGTGAACTAAATTTATGAACCTTTAGATATTGAACTTGATTGAGCAAAGCTTTAGAATATTTCTCGAGGTCACCCTTGCTCTTATGGTATCTAGCCTTTAATCCACATATCTCCAGAACGCTAGCCCCACTGTTTACAATCTAGAAACACAACCAATCAGATAAACTGCAGATCAATGCGGGAATAAAGATGAAAGACAAGTAAAAGCTTATGAACCTGCTCAAGGATATCACCAATTATATCTAATAATTGACTCGACTGCCTGGTCTCTTTATTTGAATCATCTGAAGTGTTGCCTACGGATTTAGCCTCTCGAGTATCATTAAGATGATTAGCTTGTTCTTCGAGGGTGGTCATCACCTTGTCCAATAAATCAACATTGAAGCGCTTGCTGAAGGACAAATTTAATACCATTTTGATAGCTTCAAGTGTCTGCACAGGATACCATGCATTATATTTTGTCATTCTACAACACATTATAGCTGGCATATAGGCCTAAGGTATTCAGATGTTCAAATGAGGGAACATGTCCGCCCCACAGGGAGACATGGAGAAAAGCTATCTACTTCATGAGATTAACAAAATGGTATAATGTGGAGATCTATTATTAAATCGTTGAGTACCAAACGTTACAAATGGCATTACACTAAATAAGTAAAGGAAGGAACAAACCATTGCATATCTGTAAGTATGATGCAAGAAGCCAAGTTACCAAAGGCCATGGGAAGAGCATCGCTGCAAGCCAGTTTTGACCTCAACCAGTGGCTGGAGTAGTTTCTTTTCTTATATCTGTGTAATTATCTATGCATATAATACTAACCTATTTAGATATACTATACTAACAGAAGGGTTCTCGTGTGCTCTATTACCTTTAACAAAAACAAAAGATAATTAACGAGTATAAAGTCAGGATCAGATCCCGTAAAGGGGATTGTGCTGATGTGTGTGATCAGCTGAAAAGTATAAATGTAGCTTCAACTGAGAAATCTAGAAGTATTGAAATCAATATACTTCTTACCAGTCGAATATTGCCAGTGTCCAAAGCAACCTTACTGTAATTTTCCCAAACTTGCCAACTGTTCCTCCTATAAATAAATGATTTAATTTTAATAAGAAACAATTTACTTAAAAAGCATATGGAATAGGAGGTGATACACACTTGAACTTAACAGCTTCCCTGAATGACTGAACTGACGCTTGACTCTTCCCTCTAATCATGTGCCTGGAAAATTGACAATATTAGATGACAGATAAGAGAAAATCTTGTGAGAACAATCCTTGCTTAGGATTTAATCTAGTAGGTTATGTATCCACTATTCAATATGTAAGCCTTAGAAACTAAGCTATGGTAGCAGTAAGAATCTTCATTTTCTCATCTTGGTTAGCACTAGTGGCAAATGCATCAAGGATGGAGCAGATGAGCTCCTGGTGAAGGAGGAGATTAAGCTGTTCAATGGGGAGAGTGAGAGCTCTACCATTGAACTGAACGACACCTTTTGTGCGGCGAATCCAGGAGTCGGAGGTCAAGGAGGCTTTTAAAAGGATGAAAGGAGACAAGGCGATGGGCCATGATTGTATCCCCATTGAGGTGTGGAGAGGCCTCGGGGACATAGCGATAGTATGGCTAACCAAGCTTTTCAACCTCATATTTCGGGCAAACAAGATGCCAAAAGAATGGAGGCGGGCTATATTAGTACCAATCTTCAAGAACAAGGGGGATGTTCAGAGTTGTACTAATTACCGTGGGATTAAGCTGATGAGCCATACAATGAAGCTATGGGAGAGCGTCATTGAGCACCGCTTAAGAAGAATGACAAGCGTGACCAAAAATCAGTTTGGTTTCATGCCTGGAAGGTCGACCATGGAAGCCGTTTTCTTGGTACGACAACTTATGGAGAGATACAAGGAGCAAAAGAAGGACCTGCATATGGTGTTCATTGACTTGGAGAAGGCCTATAATAATATACCGCGGAATGTCATGTGGTGGGCCTTGGAGAAACACAAAGTCCCAGCAAAGTACATTACCCTCATCAAGAACATGTACGATAATGTTGTGACTAGTATTCAAACAAGTGATGGCGACACTGATGATTTCCCGATTAAAATAGGACTGCACTAGGGGTCAGCTTTGAGCCCTTATCTTTTTGCCTTGGTGATGGATGAGGTACAAGGGATATACAAGGAGATATCCCATGGTGTACGCTCTTTACGGACGATGTGGTGCTAGTCGATGATAGTCGGGCGGGGGTCAACAGGAAGTTAGAGCTATGGAGACAAACCTTGGAATCGAAAGGTTTTAGACTTAGTAGAACTAAAACCGAGTACATGAAGTGCGGTTTCAGTACTACTAGGCACGAGGAGAAGGGGAGGAGGTTAACCTTGATGGGCAGGTGATGCCTCAGAAGGACACCTTTCGATATTTGGGGTCAATACTACGAAAGGATGGGGATATCGATGAAGATGTGAACCATCGAATTAAAACCGGATGGATGAAGTGGCGCCAAGCTTCTGGCATTATCTATGACAAGAGAGTGCCACAAAAGCTAAAAGGCAAGTTCTATAGGACGGCAGTTCGGCCCGCAATGTTGTATGGCGTTGAGTGTTGACCGACTAAAAGGCGACATGTGCAACAGTTAGGTATGGCGGAGATGCGCATGTTGAGATGGATGTGTGAGCCACACAAGGAAGGACAGAGTCCGAAATGATGACATACGAGATAGAGTTGAGCTAGCACCGATTGATGGGAAGCTTGTCCAACATCGTCTGAGATGGTTTGGGCATATTCAGTGCAGGCCTCCAGAAGCTTCAATGCATGGCGGACGGCTCAAGCGTGCTGATAATGTCAGAAGAGGTCTCAGTAGACCGAATCTGACATGGGAGGAGTCCGTAAAGAGAGATTTGAAGGACTGGAATATCACCAGAGAACTAGCCATGGACAGGGGTGCATGGAAGCTTGCTATCCATGTGCCAGAACCATGAGTTGGTCGCGAGATCTTATGGGTTTCACCTCTAGCCTACCCCAACTCGTTTGGGACCGAAGGCTTTGTTGTTGTTGTTGTTGTTGTTGTTGTTGTTGTGGTTGTGGTTAGCACTAGTGGGCTGTCAGGTCCTATGTACCGACCTTGTATCCTATATATACCTACCACTATGAAATACAAGGACTGCCTCTGTTGCAGCACACACATAAACCATCTAGCCAAGTACCAGTGTATGAATCAACATACATATGTAACCGACCTTGTATCCTATATATACCACTATGAAATACAAGGACTGCAGCTTTTGCGGCACACACATAAACCATCTAGCCAAATACCAGTGTACGTCAGGAAGAAAGAATTTCCAACAAATTTATGTCACAAAAATCAAAATGGTATTGCTTTCATTATAATTGAAATATCACGAAAATGGGCCAACAAGTACACAAAACAAACAAGAGTGGGTCTTCCTTCCCCGGAACATGTAACCCCACCTGAGCATTACAACTTATGTAGCAGCTTTGACTTGCATGTTTGGTACACTATAATTTCCAAATGAACTATATACACAAGTAACTCGATGCATTCTTTATGAAAGCTGGTTATTCCTTGACCAAGATACAACATAGCATTATCCAATAAGGTGAACATGTCAAAACCAAAATGTTCTGGGGTTAGTTAGACCTCAAAACCAAAGTGTTCAATTGTAATAAAGAAATATCAATAGTGCAAAGGAAGAGAAGCTAACTGCAACTACGAGGTGAATGAATACAGAAACAGGAAACCTGATTCCATCACAGCTACTCCCTCCGTCCCAAAATAAGTGACTCAAAAATGACTCAACTTTGCACTAACTCTAGTACAAAGTTGAGTCAATTTTGAGTCACTTATTTTGGGACGGAGGGAGTACAACATAGTAATGAAGGAAAAAATATAGAAGGGTGAGCATACATGCAGGCTATATTGTTCCATGCTTCTCCATTTTCAGGATCAATCTGCACGGCACGACTAAAAGCATCCAAAGCCTTCTCATGATCTTTATCCTGTATGAACAAAACAAGAGAGCTAATATCTGTTCAAGTCGATTTTTTCAACAACAAAATATATAAACAATGTTCATCTATTATGATATGAGCAACCAAATATGTTGAAGCAACATGTGCAAAGGAACTATGAAAAATGGAGACATGGTGACATGCCACAATTTCCATGGTGGACAGAAGGTCGCCACCAGGAAAAGGATAAATGGTGAAAACGGTAGAACAGATTGATTGTAGGCACAATCAACCTTCAGGCTATTGACTAGCCCTTCGTTCGGCATTTTGGCGGATTATGATAATCTCACTCCCCTAACCAGCATTTGCATATTTTACTGATTGTTTAACAAAAAAATCATGTTTGGCTAATTTTTTGCAGCAGATCATAAAATATTTTTGCAAGTGCTCTCTCATTAATCGTAGCAAGAAAAGTACGAAATAAAATTATCTCGTGATGCATGTCCCAGTTGATGCCACTGGCAAAGAAAGGATGATTGCACAAGGGAAGAAATACAAGAATATGTGTCATGGGACTAAGAAAAAAATTAGATCAGAGTGTGGGGGCGTGAGCACCAAACACTAAGTAAGAAATTGCACAGTACTGGTTATACTCCCAACAGAAAAATCTAGATACTAGAACACATTTTTCTAGTGACTTGATGAATAATCACATATCGATATCGCCCAGCAGAATATATTCATATATAGGTAGTAAGCAAACATCCATATCCTTTGTAAAAACATGTCCATATCCTCTTGTAGTCCCGTCTCAAGAAATTTCCAATGCAAAATAGAATGGTTTCAAAAAGCTACCTTCCATGCAGTTGTACCATAGGCAAACCAGCCATCTGGATACAACGAATTCAATGCCAATGCAGATTCCCTGCGCAAAGTTTTAAGGCAAATGATTTTCAAGCAAGTAACAACTGTAAACATACATGCTTCTTAAATGTATTCTTTTACCAAAGAATTTTGGATGTATGGAAGTCACTCTTGTTGTATGCACTACGAGCCAGAGAACGCTACACCAAAATATAAGAGAATGTAAGACCACTTCCCATTAAATTATGCACTAGTAACACAATGAGAAGCTGGCGAGCAAAACAAGAGATGAATACCAGAGCTCGAGCAGATTTGTTATTGGAGACTTCCAATGCTTTCCTGTAATGATCGTCGTTATTTGTAGCGTCACCAAGTGAACACCTAAAAAAAAATAAAGCTATTCAACAACAAACAGAAATTACCTATTTGGTGCCGATAGAAATACAAAATAGCACAAGATGGGAGAGAGAGAGAGAGAGAGAGAGAGAGTGAGAGCATGCCACGTATTCTAGCATGCATGGGTCCACCAGGAAGCTATAGTACTACCAGCACTAATCTGTTACTACTTTTGGAGTGTTGGGTTTCGTATACATAATTTTCCATGACGAGAAATTCTTCATCCTGAAATGCCAGCAATGTCACAGGCACATGAGTGGGATGACAACTGTGCAATGACATATATGCAAGGATTATGAGTCCCTCGACTAGTCGTAACTTGGAGGTCGACTCGACTCATTGGCCAAGTCAAGTGACCACTCGAGTATCTTGAGTCGAGCGACCAACAACCACAACAGCAAAGCCTTTTGTCCCAAGCAAGTTCGGGTAGGCTAAATATAAAACCCAACAGAAATGTACGGAAATCAAAAAAATAAAGAGTAAAACAAGTACGAGTAAATTAAGATTCCAGCACATGGATTGCTGATTTCTATGCAGTCCTATCAAGAGCCAAATCCCTAGGTACATTCAACTCCCTCAAGTCCTACATGGATTGCTGATTCCGGCACATGGATTGCTGATTTCTATGCAGTCCTACCACCCAACCCACTCCTCTGCCGAGAAACAAATTGAGCTGCCTCTTCCTTGGCAACCGCCGCAAGCCCATGGCGCCACTACCTGTTCCTGACAGCTGCTGATCTGCTCCTCTGCCTGCTGCTGCAATCCAGGGGTTCCTCCACTGGCTCTCCTTCCCCTGCTGCTGCTGTACTGCTCCTCCTCTCCTTCCATTGATGTCATTTGTTGTTGAGTTATTTTTTCCTTCTAACTCATGCTGAGTAGTCCATCAGTACTCAATGAGTTGGTACCCCAGATCAACTCGCCCGGGGGGGTGGGGCTCAATTAGGTAACTAATTGGACTTATTTTCCTTCTAACTCATGTCGACTAGTCGATCGTTCCTAATCCTTGCATCTATGACATGGCGGCAGCACCCTGAAGGGATCGAATTAGTGAAGGACAAGGGGTGAGACAGGTCACATACCAACAACTCGAGCACACGCAGTTCTCTTGCTTGATGAATGGACATGTCGATCGCAACAAAGAGAGTGATAACTGATTATTCTGGAGCAGGAGTGGCGCCAGAGGAGCACTCATCAATAGTCATAGAGAGGAGCTGGGGACAGTATGATGTGCAGCTGCCTACAAAAATAGCCACCTTAACCTGTTGTCGAATGCAGGGTATGGACATTGACGTTGCCATATGTCACCCCTTCATCATCCATACTAGGGTGAGGCACTGCTAACCGGTTGCCACCCCATGATACCCCCTTCCTTATCCATACTAGAGTGAGGCGCTGCTAACCGCCCACCTTAACCGCCATTGTAGAGTGCAAAGAACAGATGTTGCCACATGTCACCCTTTCATTATCCAGAAGGCAGGGTGCTTAATGCACAACTATCCATTGTCAGAGGCGACAGGAAAAGCAGCGGATATGCCCCAAAGTTGTGAGGAAGACGCGCATGACTGACTGCATGGCACAGTGACAGGAAGTGGAGCAAGATTATATTAGAATGAAGTAAAGAGTGGTCATCGAGTAAAAGACAGAGCCATGGGGGATGGTTAATGCATATTTTCACTTCCCACTTGTGGAATGACTGATGCATGGTGAGAAAAAAATATCTACGAAGTGCATAAACAAACACATGTGCCATGATAACTCCTAGTGATAATATGATTTTTGTTCTTTTTTGTAGTAGGAAGTCCAAAAAAAGTAGACATTGCAAAATCTGATTTAAGCATAGCAAACTATGAAAGAAATGCCAAATGTTATCTGCAACACGCCAACACTGACTAAAAATGAAATATCCCACCAAACAAATTCAATATAATCTCGAAGATCAACTTACCATAACTTTGGGTCATTGGGTGTAATGGAGAGCCGTGTATTTATTAGACTAACTGCATCAGCAACTTTACCCGATAATCTGCCCAATACTAAGACTAAGTTATTACAGGGCAGTCAGCTGAAAGGACATAGTTACTTTGCACATCGAAATGCATACCGATAGCAATAGATGAGATTATCCCACAATTCGAGATCTTTGAAAACATTCAGGGCTTCTCCAAGTAAACCACAACTTATCAACAGTTCGCCATATTCTCTGAGTTGACAAGAAGAAAAATAAGTCGCACATAATGACTGGTGTTGCTGCAAAATGTACGAATGCTTGGGCATGTCAATACATACTTCCTTAATGCAGGAAGAGTTGGCATATGGACTCCAAAAACAAATCTGGCTCTTTCCGAAGCCACTGGGAATTCTTTGTTCGTATCTTCAATCTGAGGAATGCATCACATTGCATGTTAGCAGCAGCATTTGTATTGAACTTATTAGCACACAGACAAATACTTTGCCCTTTGGAATAAGATCCAGCAATCGCTATGATCAATGGACCAACACTCAGACAAATCTGATCATACCTGGTGGTCCTAATTAATGCATGCACTACATGGCTGTCATTAGCATATTATTTTTACAATGACTAGATGAAAACGCACACATTGCTGCAGAATTTTTTATTAGTTGTAAATTTTGCACATGTGAGAACTTTCTGCACAAAAGAAAATTCTTAATATAAAATGCAATTCTTAATGTAAAATATTGCCCCAATTAAATGCAATGGGATTTAAAACACACTTAGAATGTGCATTAATACTGCATGTTGCATGGTGGAGTGACACTCCATGTCCAGATCAAACGGTTGTTGCTAAAACAAGATAGTGAATCCAACAGCTACATCAATTTTGATGATGTGGCACATTGTGGGAGCAGAAAGATAGCAATTAATGCTTGATACTGGTTTGTATATATATCTGATCAAAGAAAATACTGTCTACAGTAGTGTGATCTATGTAGGTACTCCCTCCGTTCCATAATGTAGTGCGTATAGATTTTTTAATAAGTCAAACTTTGTGAACTTCGACCAAGTTTATAGAGATTGGGAGGGGCGTTTTGGCTCCTAGGAGCATTTGCTCCCGGATGAACAGGATCGCAAAAAAAGTAGTAAGATGTTTTCCAAAAATTCTGAATTTTTTTGTCGATATTCGTGTTAATGTCGTAAGCAATGCTTGACAATTTTCAAGCGAAACGGAGCAGTAGTGTTTCGTCGGTGAGAAAAACAAATTTGGGTAACATTTGGTGTTCAAATTTATTTTTTTCACAGGCCAAAATGTTTAACCTTTTGCCTAAAACTTTGCAGGTAGCATTTTGATACATAAAAAAATTGTTGGGATTTTTTTAACATTTCAAAAATTATTTTTCGCGTGCAGGAGCACGTGCTCCCGGGAGCCAAATTGAATTTCCTATTTATATCTACAATACCAAATGTATAAAATATAAAACTACATCTTATGATGAATCTAATGATATATGTTTGACATTCTAGATGTACATATTTTTCTTCACAAACTTGGTCAAAGTTTATGAGGTTTGACTCTACAAAAAATCTATATGCTCTACATTATGGAACAGAGGGAGTAATATTTTCACGGAAATTCAAAGGTGTATCAAATGTCAAAAGAATATGAGAAGCTTAAAGACATGCAGACATCAAGTCTTTTTATGCGCTTTAAAAAAATTCTGGACAAAGTTCAGTTTCCGCCCCCACTGGAAAAAACAGTGCTTAAATGTTTGATTTTCTAGAGCATCCAAATTTGATTTATTTCTCTCTAAGGCACAAATGTGTTCTTGGTTCATGGAAACTCATGAGCACAACACATGAACATTTATGAGTACAAATAATTGGGAATTAATTTGTTGTATGTCTTACGAATTTAACTCCGCCTATGTTGTCTCAACATAGCTGGTCCCAAGCCCGGGTAAGGAGGAGGGGTTGTGATAGGCTTGTCGAGCCAACGTCAAAACTCAGCCACTCTACGGAGATGAAACCCAAAAGATTTTCGTTGGGGCGTAACCCTCAAGGCGACACATCCATATCAGAACCTGGGTGTGGTGTCAAATGGGCAAGGGTCGGGCCATCACCCTCTAGGTGGCGCGCCGTATCTTGTTATGGATACTGTGGTAAGTGAGCAAGGATCGGGTCATCGCATCCTTAGTGGCGCGCTACATCGATACCCGGGTATACTGGAAAATGAGCATGGGTCTACATTTGACTCTACGAGTGCGAAGGTAAGGAAACTAGCCGAGCCTAGGAGGAACCGCTTAGGTAGCTGGAACGTAGGGTCCCTGATAGGTAAGCTTCGGGAGCTAGTTGATAGAGCAGTGAGGACGGGTGTCGATATCCATTGCGTCCAAGAAACCAAATGGAAGGGACAGAAGGCGAAGGAGGTGGAGGATACCGGCTTCAAGTTGTGGTACATGGGGACGGTTGCAAGCAGAAATGGAGTAGTCATCTTGATCAACAAGAGCCTCAAGTATGGAGTGTTAGACGTCAAGAGATTGGGGGGGGGGGGGGGGGGGGGATTATACTGGTCAAGCTGATAGTTGGGGACTTAGTTCTCAATGTTATCAGCGAGTATGCCCCGCAAGTAGGCCACAAGGAGAACACCAAGAGGGAGTTCTGGGAAGGCCCGGAGGACATGGTTAGGAGTTTGCCGATTGGCAAGAAGCTCTTCATAGGAGGAGACCTCAATGGCCACATGGGTACATCTAATGCAGGTTTTGAAGGGGTGCATGGGAGTTTTGGCTATGGCATCAAGAATCAAGGAGAGGATGTCTTAAGCTTTGTTCTAGCCTACGACATGATCATAGCTAGCACCCTCTTTAAAAAGAGAGAATCACATCTAGTGACTTTTAGTAGTGGTCAACACTACCCAAATTGATTTCATCCTCTTGAGAAGAATAGGCAGGTGTGCGTGCCTAGATTGTAAGGTGATACCTGGAGAGAGTGTTGTCCCTCAGCATAAGCTTGTGGTGGCTGACTTCCGCTTTCAGATTCGTGTCCAGCGGGATAAGTGTGCCAAAGTCACTAGAACGAAGTGGTGGAAGCTCAAGGGGGAGGTAGCCCAGACGTTCGAGAGGGTCATAAGGAGGGCCCTTGGGAGGAAGGAAGGTGATGCAGACAATACGTGGATGAAGATGGCGACTTGCATTCGTAAGGTGGCCTTAGAGGAGTTTGGAGTGTCCAGGGGAAGTAGAAGCAAAGCTAAAGATACCTGGTGGTGGAATGATGATGTCCAGAAGGCTATTTAGGAGAGGAAAGATTGTTTCAAACGCCTATACTTGGATAGGAGTGCAGACAACATTGAGAAGTACAAGATGACAAAGAAGGCTGCAAAGCAAGCTATGAGTGAACCAAGGGGTCGGGCGTATGATGACCTCTACCGGCGGTTAGACACGAAGGAAGGCGAAAGGGACATCTATAGGATGGCCAAGATCCGAGAGAGGAAGACGAGGGATGTTGACCAAGTCATGCATCAAGGATGGAGCAGATCAGCTCCTGGTGAAGGATGAGGAGATTAAGCATAGATGGCGGGAGTACTTCGACAAGCTGTTCAATGGGGAGAATGACAGCTCTACCATTGAACTGGACGACTCCTTTGATGATGCCAGCAGGCGCTTTGTGCGAATAATCAAGGAGTCTGAGGTCAAGGAGGCCATAATAAGGATGAAAGGAGGCAAGGCGATGGGACCTGATTATATCCCCATTGAGGTGTGGAGAGGCCTCGAGGACATGGCGATAGTATGGCTAGCTAAGCTTTTCAACCTCATTTTTCAAGCAAACGAGATGCCAGAAGAATGGAGACAAAGTATATTAATTCCAATCTTCAAGAAAAAGGGGGGCATTCGGAGTTGTACTAATTACCGTGGAATTAAGTTGATGAATCATACAATGAAGCTATGGGAGAGAGTCATCGAGCATAGCTTAAGAAGAATGACAAGCGTGGCCAAAAATCAGTTTGGTTTCATGCCTGGAAGGTCAACCATGGAAGCCATTTTCTTGGTACAACAACTTATGAAGAGATATAGAGAGCAAAAGGACCTGCATATGGTGTTCATTGACATGGAGAAGGCATACGATAAGATACACAAAGTCCCGGCAAAGTACATTACCTGCATCAAAGACATGTACGATGATGTTGCGACAAGTGTTCGAACAAGTGATGGCGACAATGATGACTTCCGATTAAAATAGGACTCCACCAGGGGTCGGCTTGTTATCTTTTTGTCTTGGCGATGGATGAGGTCACAAGGGATATACAAGGAAATATCCCCTGGTGTATGCTCTTTGCGGATAATGTGGTGCTAGTTGATGATAGTCGGTCGGGAGTCAATAGGAAGTTGGAGCTATGGACACAAACCTTAGAATCGAAAGGTTTTCGACTTGGCAGGAGCAGGAACTAAAACCAAGTACATGAGGTGTAGTTTCAATACTACTAGGCACGAATAGGAGAAGGTTAGCCTTGATGGGCAGGTCGTGCCTCAGAAGGACACCTTTCGATATTTTGGGTCAATGTTGCAGAAGGATGGGGACATCGATGAAGATGTGAACCATCGAATCAAAGCGGGATGGATGAAGTGCGCCAAGCTTCTAGCATTCTCTCTAACAAGAGTACCACAAAAGCTAAAAGGCAAGTTCTATCGGACAGCGATTCGACCCGCAATGTTGTATTGTGCTGAGTGTTGGCCGACTAAAAGGCGACATGTTCAACAGTTAGGTG
The DNA here is from genome assembly GCA_022496015.1 of Hordeum marinum. Taxonomy (NCBI): domain Eukaryota; kingdom Viridiplantae; phylum Streptophyta; class Magnoliopsida; order Poales; family Poaceae; genus Hordeum; species Hordeum marinum. The sequence goes on along the minus strand of CM039672.1, from coordinate 207,598,286 downwards.
TGGCCGAGATGCGCATGTTGAGATGGATGTGTGGCCACACACGGAAGGACCGAGTCCGAAATGATGATATATGAGATAAAGTTGGGGTAGCACCGATTGAGGAGAAGCTTGTCCAACATCGTCTGAGATGGTTTGGGCATATTCAATGCAGGCCTCCAGAAGCTCTGGTGCATAGCAGACGGCTGAAGCGTGTTGATAATGTCTGAGATGTCGGAGTAGACCGAACTTGACATGGGAGGAGTCCATAAGGACTGGAGTATCACCAAAGAACTAGCCATGGGCAAGGGTGCGTGGAAGCTTGCTATCCTTGTACCAGTTGGCTGCGAGATCTTATGGCTTTCACCTCTAGCCTACCCCAACTTGTTTGGGACTGAAGGCTTTGTTGTTGTTGTTTGTTGTTGTCGTACGAATTTACTGTTGTTTGTTGTTGTCGTACGAATTTACTGCTCATCCAGGGAGGCATTTTTCCTAACTCTTATTTGCAAGGCAATGTGCACTTCAAGCTACTTCAAGCTTTATTTTTGTTTGTACTGATAGGACAACACTGATTGGTGTGGGGAATTAGAGGTTGGGAGAACGATCAGAAGATTATGAACTGAACGGGAAGATGTGGGAAGGAGAATAGATGCGTAGAAGGGAATCAAGATTTCAGTTCGACCAAGTCCCAGGATATAAGTAAGTTAATGGACTGCTCTCATCCACACACTCACCCTGCCTGTTACAAATAACACCATAAGTACCCAAGTGTTAGCAAAGCTCATGGTAGAGGTCCAAAGGTGTGTGATGATCTACCAAGGGCAAGCATCACACCAAGACAACACCAGGAGATCATTAGTTAATAAGGTTCGGCGAACACGCCTGCATCCCCAAGCATGATTTCATGCACTCTTACCCCATGGATGCAACACCGGCCGCCTAAGAGCCGACACCCATGTGCCTGATGCTATCTGTCATCTCAAGTAACACTAGGTGGTAGCTAAATCATAGAATAAATAAAATATGAAAAAATATATTACCAAAAAGAACAAGAGAGATTTTAAAAATAAAGAAATTGAATAGAAATATTAAAACAACGGATCTTTAAATAAGATGAAATAATAATATAGTATGTCATGCATTCTATGCATCCTGGACACATTACATTGTCCATATAACATGCTTTAGTAGTACCACCACCAATCTATTGTTAACTGAAACCTTCGTTGGTAAGAATAAATACTACATTAAGTAAAACTTACGCAACCAACCTAAACTGCTAAATCAAATCTTAAGAGAATAAGTATCAATGATGATACAGAGTAATGAAGGAACTGAAAACAGTCCAATATAAAAACAAAATTTACAAAGATCTAAGAAAAAAATAGTCCTAGCAAGATGAATTTAGTATTGTAGTATATCTGAAACATTGAGGAATTTCACGAGTGTAGGAACTGATATTGCACTTACCAAATTCTCCATCATTAGTAGTGCACGCTGCTTTGTCCGACTGCGGGTGGACTCCCACCTAATACGCAGAACATCACACAAGCTCCTGACCTGAATGAGACAGAGCAAACCTGAATGAGACAGAGCAGACCTGAAGTAACTACAGTTAAATATTGAACAAACTTTGGCTACGATTTACTTACACTGTCTACAAAATTAGTGAAAAGATATGACATTGAAGTATTTTGCAAGACAGATGCAATAGTGTCATTCATATATGCCCAATCTACATATTTTGTATACGTTAGTGGTCTATGACGTCCACTGAACATCGTAAAAAAGGCTCTTTTATTTTGAGGATGGAGTAGGAAATAAAAACAAAGTTGCATACAGAGCAATCCCCAAATTTTGGAACAATCTTTTACCTATCTGCGTGCACATGTTTCCAGAAATTAATTAAGATGGAAATAAAACCTACCACATAGCACGAATCATCTTGAGAATCAATTGACTATGTATGGTGCCATCTCCCATCCTGCGTAGAAATAAAATGCATGAAACCGAAAAGAATCAGTCATGCTCAATTTTAAGCGAACACATAGATGAAAAAATATTATATGAAGATAAAAATATTGGGGCATGGTATTGAGAACAGGTCAAATTAACATAAAAACAGATTGAAGTTAGAAATGTGCGTGTGTGCTAGCAACTGTATTTGCTAATGCACACAACTTAGGATGTGTTTGGTTGAGCTGCAGATTCTGTAAAAGCTGCTGTGAGCTGTGAGCTGTGAAAAAGCTGCTGTGAACTTTTAGCTGTGGAAAAGCTGGAAGCTGTTTGGCTGAAACGGCTGTGAAAGACGACGAAGAGTTATGACTTACCAGTGGCATTGATGGGTAAATACTACTCGGTTTTAGGGGGCAGCCAAAAATGGTTGGTTTAGAAGCTGAGAAGCTGAGAAGCTCAAAAGTTGGGGTATCCCAGCTTCAAAATTTACACTACAGAGAAGCTGCAGATTCTCAAAAGCTGCTTTGTAAATTTACCCATTTGGTTCAGCTTATAGCTTTTGGACCCAAAAGTTGAAAGCTGAAGTTGAACCAAACACAGCCTTAGCTCGGTTTTAAATTACAGAGTAACAAAGAGTAAGCAAAATATAAGACAAAATGCTTTGATCATAAAAGGTTGTTTCTTCCCATTTTGTTTTTCCAATACCTTCAAGTATGCAAAACAAACTAAATGTCATTTGGAAATGATGCAAGTGTATTGTGAACAGACGATGACAAAAATAACCTCTGATGTTCTACATTATGCTTTTACACTGAAGAATCTTAGCACCTTCACCCTTTAAGTAGTATGTACAATTATTTTACCATACCACTTTTTATGTATAAATATGTATTCTAAGAATTAGGTAAAACCTATGGACCTTGCACAAACCACCAAACAATGTAGTATGTATACTACCTAAGTAGCCTTATAAGCTACATACTGTAGATACATACTCTGCGGTATGTTAGATACTACCTAGACTGTATGAAACACATGTACATGGGTGTAACTTCAGCCGGTAGTAGAAAAAATATATAAACACGTGGATGTAACTTCTCCCAGTTAAACATGTGGGTGTAACTTCGCCCGGTATGAAAGATACTAGCTAGATCCTATATATACACGGTAGGCTTAGAATAGCTACAACCCCTAGTAAAACAGTCCAAACTATAGTAAAATAGGCACAAAAATGCAGAGATTTTGGAATACATTGTTTACTACCCAAGTCGCTGTTTACTAAATTATTCCAGAATTACTACATTTGGTACACTATTTTACTATATTTTGTACTGTTTTACTAGGGGAATAAGCTATTCTAAGCTTAGGCTTCGTATATATAATATAAAAATATAGTACGAAAAATAGAAGGACCAACAAGAACCAGACAAAAGAACAAAGGCAAACCACAAAAAAGGAACAGACCAGATGTACTGAGATATTTGTGAACTGAGATAGAAAATTTTGGTACCGATCGTATATTGCATATTTAATATTTAAAACAGACCAGATGTATCTTGTACTGTCCAGAAGAAATGAAAATACGAGCGTACCAGACATTTCATCACTCCGACTCCTCCGACTCACATGTAAACATTGTGCAAGTACGGCAGCCTGCTGGACCGGAGTTAGTGATATCTGTGTTCTTCCACTATTCGAGTCATTCACATTTTCTGCTAGCAAAGGCATTCTTAGTATATCACAAAATTCATCACTTTCACCAGGAACAAAGCTCCCCATCTTTCTCAAAGCCACAACATCATCCGGACCTCCTGTTTGTTCTGTTGATTGCCCCTCGTCAGCTGCTGATTTAGTGGTCTTTGTAATAAGTACCATTTGGGACTTCGCATCCACCTATACCAAAGAATTGATCATTTCAAAAAGATTAAGGATAATGATTCCATATATGTTATGCAACAGCAACATGAATGATAGAAATGAAGTACCATTTAAGTATATATGTGATGTATACATCATTGTCTTCTCATTTTTAACAAGGTCCTCAAAAGAATCAGACTAGGAGGGAATCAGGTGGTGTCTATTTTGAGAAGGAAGTCAATACATTCATTTGAAAAGCATTTCTTGCAAAATGAAATGGTCCTCTCATCAAGCTCCAGAAGCTTAAACAGAAACAGGAAGTGCCACGAGGTCGAGCACAGCATACCTGGTGTATTGTTCGAAAACCAAGAATCCCTGTGAGGGAAAGGTGGATCCCAGATACCTCTTGAGCACTATCCAGATGCAACCTGTACAAATACAAACGCCATAATTCTTGTAAGACAGTATTATGCTCAGATCAGCTACAGATTTTCTGTTGCCCCTGCCATTCAGCATACGGGTTGAATAAATCAGCAAAGCTTCGGTACCCTGTGATAGTAAATCAGGTACATATACATCTAGAAATACAACACAGATAAGCTATCAAACATTCATGGAAGAACATTTGTTTCCAAAAACATGTCCCTGGATGTGTAATAAACTTTTTACAATTTTTTTCCCGACGCCGCCCTGACTCCCTTCTGCAGCCGCCCCACTCCGCCTCCCCCGCCGCCGCCTCGACTCTCCTCCGGCCTCGCTCCGCCTCCGCCGCCGCCACCCCAACTCTCCTCCGGCCTCGCTCGACCTCCGCCGCCGCTGCCCAACCTCTCCACCGGCCTCGCTCCGCCTCCCGCCGCCGCGTCGGACCCCACTGCCGCCGCCCAGCTCCACCTCCCACGCCGCCCCAACTCGCGTCCGGCCACGCTCTGCCGCCGCCGCCGCCGCCACGACTCTCCTCCGGCCTCGCCCCGTCTCCGCCATCGCCACCCCGACTCTCCTCCGGCCTCTCTCCACCTCCCGCCGCCGCTCGATCCCCACTGTCGCCGCCTATATACATCTCCAATATATATCTTCTGTTGGAGTTGCTGTTTTACGTCTCCAATATACATCTTCTGTTGGAGTTGCCTCTTTTTTAAGATGTAAAAAGCACTTTTTGGAGATGTAAATTTTTATATCTCCTGTTTTACATCTCCAAATTTGCATCTTCTATTGGAGATGCTCTAAGAGAAATTAATTGGTGATATATTAGATAGCAACAATTGGACATCACTGTTTGACATCTATACATACAATGTCTTGATACAATCTTACTGTTATTCAGTTTACCGCTAGTGTTCCTGAATAATCGCCTTAGGGCTTAGGTTCTTGTGAGAACACAAAGAGCACACATATCCTCTAGGAAACTTGCAATATGATTTCTTACCTTGAAGCATCAACTCGACCATACTTATACTCTGCAAGTCCAGCTTCTAAAAGAGCAGCTGAGACTAAAGAAGAGCCTTCTCCATCACATAAGAAAGAACCCCAGTAGCTAGAAACCCTTTCAAGTTCACCAAAGTGGGCCAACATTTTATTTTTGTGCACTTGTACTTGATCAAACAAAGAGGATGATAGCTCATCTAAAATATTCTGCTGGGACATGGATAATCTGCACAGCCACCATGATACACTCCAAAAATCAGAGTCTAGGCTCTTTATGCTTGTCAACAGAAGTTCCGCAACGACAACGAACTGCAAAATAACAAGATAAAAGCTAAGGTTGCTAAAAAAATGAGATACACTATATTTTTCTGAATTTATGTCAAGAATCAATCACAACGCCCAACAAAAGGTACCCTCATACAACACTAGTTCTAAGTTCTAACCTTTCAAAAAATATGCATTTAATAATGCCCCAATTCCAATGAAAAGGCCGTCCAAGAGATGGAACAACAACACTGCTAACATCCAATATTCCCCCTCCAACCCAAAAATAGATGTATTTTGACTTGTTAAAACAAGACTTTGACTGACAGTTACTCCATTAATATGCCATAGCCTTGTCTTGACAAAACAAATATGCCTCGCATTTGGGATGGAGGGAATACTGAATTAAACTTGAATTACTAAACACTAGAGTAATAGTGCATGCACCAATTTTTCAAATCGAAAGGAACAGTAGCCTGCTTAACACTTATTTGCATGTCCATAGCCACATCGCCATCTAGTGTCATTAGGCATATAATGTGTCAATGTCATTCTGTGTTTCGGACGTGTTATGTGCACAAAAATGACTAAGTCGGACAGGTCAGGCTTCATTCGGGATGGTTAAATGCGTCAAATGATCTAACAATAATCTATATTATACTAGCTCATAAAGAAACCTATAGTCCCAATGTATTATCGAATTATGACATATTTCAACATAAAGAAACTGTCTGCAGACAGATCATCATAGAAAAGGTGCAAGTAAAGTATAAAGAAATAAAAACTGAAAGAGACTCCAATCGAGTAAAATTACAATGAGTGGACAGAGCAAGCCACCTGAAAATATATACCTGCAAGAGCAAGAATTTCCCATGAACATGGGAACCAAAAGAAGCTAAATGATGAGAAGCCCATGCCTCCCATTTGCCTCCAGGATCACTATACCACCTTTCATCGAATGATGGAGTCCAGAAAGGAACGAATTTCCCATGAACATGTGAATCAAAGGAAGCCCATTGATCCTGCTTGCCTCCAGCATCACTAAAGAAAGGGAAGGGTGAATATTTTCCTGGAGGCCTGCAAATAGTTGGAAACAAACTCAAATAATTATTAGCCACGTTAGCATCTAGTACTAGAGAATTTCCAAATGTATGGTGGCTTGACGAATACGCTAAATGAAGTTTTTACACAGGAGCGAAGATGCAATTAATCGAATTATCGATTCAAAACTTTACAAGCCACGCAACCATATGCTGAATAGGTTATCCCATAATAATGAAATGCTGTAGAAAACAGTTGAGCTTTACCAACTCACCCCGTCACGTTCTGCTGCGTGAATGCGAGCAGCGCCGCCACCGCTGCGGAGAGAACAATTGCGCACCTGCACTGGAACCCGTCGTCCGCCGCCCCCTCTACAATATCCCCCAGGACGAACACCTCGGCAGCGGCAGCGAGGTGGCCGTAGAACTGCGCGGGGGAGTCATGGTCAGCCTCGGTTGAGGCAGAGGCGCGGAGGATGTGCGGGACAGCGGAGGCGAGCGCAGCCGCGTAGTCCCCGAGCTCGACAGCGGCGAGGGCGGAGGCGGCGACGGGGCCTAGCGGGTGGACTACGGGAGGTGAAGGGGGCGGTGGTCGGGAGGCTGCGGAGGGGAGGGTACAGCGCAGGAGGCGGAGCTCGGCCTCACGGAGGAAGGTGGGGGAAGGGCTGGATGCCGCCATGACAGCGGCGAGTGGTTTTTCTTTTTCTTTTTGAGGAGGTTTAGGGTTTAGAGCAACTATATAGCGAAAACCTCGCCGGCCCTTTTCCAGGCGTTTTACGAATCTGCTCTTTTTCCGGCCCTAACAGATCCGATAAAAATGCCAGCGGCCCGTAAAAATTATACCGAGGCATCCAGAAACAAGAAACGAAGGGAAAACCCTGGCTCCTCCGCGATTTGAGCCTCTGGGCCATTGGATTGAGCTCCTTGATGCGATGTGGACCGTTGGATCGAGATTTGGAGCGTCCTGGGCCGCCGGATCGAAGATGAACAGTTACTGCTCGTTCGTGCCACCAAGTGTAAATTCCATGCCCCGCTAGGGGTATTTTCGTCATTTCACACGCAAAGGGTATAAAATGCAGCCGTTGCAGTGGAGATGACCTAGTCGTCTCCTCCTCCCGCACTCTCCCCACGCCGTCGCCGCCTCCGCCTCCGGTCGCCCTCGCGCCGTCACGTCGTCTGCTCCTCCTCGCCCTCTCGATGCTCAGCAGGAGCGCGACTCGTCGCCGGCTCCTTCCATCCACCCTTCCTTCCAGGACGCCTGCGGCGCCGCCGCCGCCGGCCAGGTCTACACCGTCGAGGAGACCGTCGCCATGGTGCTCCACTACGCCTCGGGGTGCTAGTGCGTGACTCCGTCGTCGCCGTGCTGCCCTATTTCGGCCAGGCCGAGCGTCGGTCCCTCACACAGGCTGGAGTACGGTGGCAACGAACGCCGGTGCTGCTATGTTTCCTTGACCTCCAAGGACGTAGGCTCCGGATCCGTCCTCACCTTCTTCCGCGAGCAGCATCGGCGGGCGCCTTCTTCCCAGGAGCGGCTACCACAATGAGCCAAGGTGAGACCCTCTCCCCCCAGATCCCATCCATTCTTGCATGTTTCAGAAATCATGTATCCCCCTGCATTGTGCTTCTGCACTTACATTAAGGATTTAGATATGGTGTTCCATTAGTTCTTACCCGGAATTGTTGCTAGGCATGAAGGATAGAAAATATTGCACAGACAATATTGTGAGGCCTCTTCTAGGTGGCTGATACTTGCTGGATATAAGATGTTTGTGTAGATTATTTACCTGTCCAAGCAATATTGTGAGGCCTCTTCTAGGTGGCTGATACATGCTTCATGTGGGATATAAGATGTTTGTGTAGATTATTTACCTGTCCAAGCAACTTTATCTTGTGGTAGGTAGATTGGAAAACGCAGTAGGAGTTTGAGTTTGTTTTCATTGAGCAGAACACAACACCAGATCCTCAACACATTAGGAAGGCCCAAATTGGAAAACGCAGCAAGAGTTCGAGTTTGTTTTCATTGAGCAGAACACAACAACAGATCCGCAACGCATTAGGAAGGGCCACAACGCATGGATCTACGGGCAGAGAAGGTAGTCTTTCAATCTTATTCAAACATGCATACAGATTGTCCCTTTCCATTTTACATTGGGTGGAAGTTTTGTATTATTATTACTTTCATTGCTGATGTATAAAGCTAAAGATGAATGGATAGATGTTCCGTGTGATAAAATCAGAAATAATTGTCTTGATTAGTTGATTATATGGTTGATTGGTGTTAGTGCATCTAGTGCCCCTTAGTGATTTTGGTATATTGAAGACTTATAGGTTAAGACACTAATGTGTTTGTGAGTATACACAGGCTCTATAAGTCGATGAGGAGTTTGATATATTCGGAGATTGACCCCTAAAAATGTATGTCTTCAAGTGAAGACCTTGCTGAAGACTTTCTGAAGACTTTGGTGAAAACTTTGTGAAGACTTTGAAAATGAAGAAGTTGGTGTGACCTTGAAGATATGAAAGAGGAATATGAAGCGTGAAGACTTTGCTCTCGTAGTTTCATTTCCTTTATTTGAGTCATAGGAAACACCGTACTGTTAAAGGGGGCCGAGGTAATACTAAGGAAAATTTCCAACTGATACTCAACTCCAAAATCCTCAATCCATACAATTCTTCGAGTGAAGCCTTTGTAAATCTCTTACGGTTCAGACAAGTTTTTCAGTGACAGAGACGAAGGTCTTCTGGTCTCTGAGGAAATTGATCTGACTGAGGAGTTAGGATTTCGCCAGTGCGAATTGCCTACAAGTGAGGATCATGATAAGCTGAGGACTTTCATAGTTCGAAATTCCGACCGTTGCTGTGCTTAGCGCGAGCTGTCCCCAATCGTTCTTATCCACATAACGGTCATATCATTGGGGGCATTTATGTCTTATCATGTCAGGTTGCACCCTGGCTATAAATAGCCGACCCCCACAACCACCAGCTGGTTGTCTGCTTCGAGAGAGAACCGACACTTGTCATTTGACAGCAACCCATCCTCTGAGGACTTTGAGAGAAAATCATCAGTGAGGAAAAACCCACAACCAAACCACAAAACCCATAGTGATTGAGCATCACTGAAGAAATTCCCGTGTGGAATCGACGCTTGTTACCTTTGAGGAATGTGCATCCTCCAAACGGTTAGGCGTCATGGTCTAGTGCTCCTGCAGTCAATTGGGGACCACGAAGTGACCTTGGTCTAGAGCATCCAGCAGTAAATTGTGGATCGCCGGGTGACCAGTTTGTGAGGGTTTTGGAAGTCTACCCTGAAGACTTACCACGAGTGTTGGGCGAGGACTGTGTGACCTTAGCTCAAGGAGAATACGGTAAGGACTATGTGTCCTGGGACTGTGTGTCCTCTGGTTTAAATACCAGGCCGCTCCAAACCAGACGTACGACTGTCACAGCAGTTGGAACTGGGTCATCAAACCATTGTCTTCATTGAGCTACCTGGTTCTATTTCCTCAACCTCCTTATTCCTCATAAACATGTTGATGAAATTGATCGTCACTGTTTGAAGAATTTGACTGAAGACTTTCGCAAATTCCTCACCTCAAATTCTTCAAGTTGCCTTGTTCATCACTGCTTATCCTTTATCACGCTACTCACTGTTCGTGCATGTTTTATTTCATCATGATGACTAAGCTGATACTATGCTCCTCATGCACCTGAGTACTTATTCCGCTGCTAGTTATTCATCACATTTAAAATTCCTCAAAATTGAAATTCCTCAAGAGATGAATTTGTAAAAATCGCCTATTCACCCCCCCTCTAGTCGATATAACGCACTTTCAATTGGTATCATAGCAGGTACTCCCTCGCTCTGTGTGATTTTGGTTTAACCACCTGGAGTTTTAGTTATGTCGACTGCAGGTATGATCAAGGTTTTCGCGGGTTGTCCTACCTTTGATGGGACGGACTACCCCTACTGGAAGAACAAGATGCGTATGCACCTTGAAGTTATTGACAACGATCTCTGGTATATTGTGGAAAATGGTGTGCCCTCTGTCGTGTTGGGGAACGTCGCATGGGAAACAAAAAATTTCCTACGCACACGCAAACCTATCCATGGTGATGAGCATCTACGAGAGGAAGAGTGGATCTACGTACCCTTGTAGATCGCTAAGCGCGAAGCGTTAAGAAACGCGGTTGGTGTAGTCGAACTTCTTCGCGATCAAAATCGCCGAGCGTCCCGCGATCCAATCACGAACCGTCCCGCGAACACATCATGATCCGTCCCGCGAACTCATCACGATCAGTCTCACGATCTTGATCACGATCTGTCCCGCGAACTCATCACGATCCGTTCCGTGATCACATCACGAACCGTCTCGCGATCTCGATCACGGTCCTTCCGATCTAGCGCCGAACGGACGACACCTCCGCGTTCAGCACACGTGCAGCTTGATGACGATCTCCACCGTCTCGATCCAGCGAGAGGAGGTGGAGAGGAGAGAGAGTTCACCGGCAGCGTGACGGCGCTCCGGTGATGGTGGTGGAGCAATTCCGGCAGGGCTTCGCCTAAGCGCTGCAGAAAACCGATCTAGAGGAGAAACTATGCACCGGTGTAACGGGTAGCACGTGGCCGGAAATTCTGTCCAAAAACCACCCAATCCACTAGTATATATAGGAGGAGAGGAGAGGAGAGGCAGCCAAGGCCTTTGGGTCGGCCGAAATAGGAGGTGGGAAGCAATCCTACTTCACCTCCAATCCTAGTTGGAGTAGGATTGCCTCCTATTGGCTGATTTTCCACTTTTTTTTTAGGACTTTCTCTCCTGCGCCATGGGCCTTTGTGGCTGTTTTCCCAGCCCACTAAGGGCTGGTTATTATTCTCCCACAGCCCATGGACCTCTTGGGGTCGAAATACCCCTCCCGGAGGCCTCCCGATACACTACCGACACTCCCGGTACACTACCGGCACTCCCGGTACTACCGATGAGCCCGAAACTTTTTCGGAAACCAAACCAGGACTTCCTATATATGAATCTTTACCTCCGGACCATTCCGGAGCTCCTCGTGACGTCCGGGATCTCATCCGGGACTCCGAACAAACTTTGGTCACCACCATACATAACTCTACACTACCGAAACGTCACCGAACCTTAAGTGTGCAGACCCTGCGGGTTCGAGAACTATATAGACATGACCGAGACACCTCTACGGTCAATAACCAATGGCGGGACCTGGACGTCCACATTGGTTCCTACATATTCTACGAAGGTCTTTATCGGTCGAACCTCTATGTCAAGGATTCAGTTAATCTCGTATAACGTTCCCTTTGTTCTTCGGTATGTTACTTGCTCGAGATTCGATCGTCGGTATCTCCATACCTAGTTCAACATCGTTACCGGCAAGTCTCTTTACTCGTTCCGTAATACAAGATCCCGCAACTAACAATTAGTCACATTGCTTGCAAGGCTTATTGTGATGTTGCATTACCGAGTGGGCCCCAAGGTACCTCTCCGTCACACGGAGTAACAAATCCCAGTCTCGATCCATGCCAACTCAACAGACACCATCGGAGATACCTGTAGAGCACCTTTATAGTCACCCAGTTACGTTGCAACATTTGATACACACAAGGCACTCCTCCGATATCTGTGAGTTGCATGATCTCATGGTCATAGGAACACATACTTGACATGCGGAAAACAGTAGCAATAAACTGACACGATCATATGCTACGTTTGCAGTTTGGGTCTTGTCCATCACATCATTCTCCTAATGATGTGACCCCGTTATCAAATGACATCTCATGTCCATGGCTAGGAAACCTTAACCATCTTTTGATCAACGAGCTAGTCTATTAGAGGCATACTAGGGACATGGTTTTGTCTATGTATCCACACATGCATCTAAGTCTCCGATCAATACAATTATAGCATGGATAATAAACGATTATCATGAACAAGGAAATATGATAATAACTAATTTATTATTGCCTCTAGGGCATATTTCCAACATGTCGCTCCCACTGTCACAGTTGCTGATGTGAAGAGATTCAAGCAACTCGATTCTCAAGCGAAGAATATCATCTGTGGCCATCTGAGGAAAGGTCCGTATGGTAGAGTAAGTGCTTTGGAATCTGCTAAGCTCATCTGGGATAGGCTAGCCAAAGTCAACGAAGGTGTTTCCACTCAACGTGACTCTCGTGTTGATGTTCTTCGCAATCTCTTCAACCGCTTCAAGAGGCTTGACAATGAAAATGTTCAGCAAACATTTGATCGCCTCACTGATATATCAAATGAACTTCAAGCACTGGGTGCCACTGATATCACTGATCATGAAGTGGTGAAGAAACTGCTACGATCTCTCGATTCCTCATTTGATACTCTGGTTTTGATGATCCAAGAACGTGGAGACTATAAAGCTCTTGATCCTGCTGATATTCTTGAGAGACTCAATACTCATGAATTCCAACAAGCTGAAAAGAGAGACCTCTACGGACCAAGCTATGGAAGATCTCGTGCTCTGAAGGCAAAAGCAATTTCCTCATCTGAAGAAGAAGATTCTGACAGCATCCTTGGTGATCCCGAAGAACTAAGTCAGGAACTAGCTATGCTTGTGAGGAAATTCCAGAAGTTCTCAAGAAGAGGTGGATTTGGAAAGTCATCAAAAAGTGGCTTGAGGAAATCAGATTTCTCAGAAGATTACAAAAAGAGAACATGTCATTGTTGCAAGAAGCCTGGCCACTTTATCTCTGATTGTCCTCTCTAGGAAAAAGACTGAAAGAAGAAGAAGAAATACAAGGATGATAGTTCTGATGACTCGAAGAAAAAGAAGAAATCTTCAAAGTCCTCATCTTCAAAGTCCTCATATTTAAAGTCCTCAAAGCACAAGAAGAATGGTTCCAGAAAGGCTCGAGCATTCATCGGCAAGGAAATGGATTCTGAAGAAGAATCTGAAGAATATGAAGAAGATGAAGAATCTGAGGAGGAATCAGAATCTGGTGTCGCTAGCCTTGCTCTCGCTACCGCCTTTGTCAGCAAGTCTATCTTCAACGATGAAGAATACGACTACTCCAACGACTCTGACGTCAGCAATGATGATTATGCTCCCACTTATTGCTTCATGGCAAAAGGCTCAAAGGTACACAAATATCATTCCTCATCTGAATCAAGTGAAGGTGAATCTGATGAATATGTGAAACCTAGCTATGATAAACTTGTTAAAATTGCCACTAAGCAACAAAGTGCACTTGAAAAGCTTCAGAAAATGCTAGACAAAAGCGATGATCTGTTAAACCGTGAAGTGGATCAGACTCAAACTCTGTCTGTTGATCTTAAAAGTCTTCAGACAAAGTATGATAACCTACAGAGTCATCATAACGACCTCTTAGCTGATCATGAGAAGCTTTCTTATGAATTTCTTTAAGGAAAGCAAGATCTTGAGAAACTGAGGGTGTCACATGAGGATCTCCAAAGGGAAAATGATTCCTTACTGGCTCAACAAATCAGTACCGCTTAGGAAGAATTTGTTCCACCTTGTTTGAAATGCATCGAACGTGAAACTGCTAATTCTTCACCTGAATGTTCAAATGCTTCTATTGCTGCAATTTCTTCAACTATTCCGGAGGTCTTAAATTCCTCATCTGAGGATACCACTAGTATCACTGATGACAATGCAGGGTTAAAGGAATTGTATGTGACAGGCATATACAAAAGTCTCAAAGGGCATCAAACCCTTTGTGATGTCCTCAAGAAGCAGATTCTGAACAGGAACCCTAGGAAAGAGGGTATTGCCTTTGTGAGGAAACTCAACGCTAATGGATCCTACTGGACACCTGAGCAGTACCCCAAAACCTCATGGGTTGCTGCAAAATGATCTCATGTAGATCCATCCGATTTATCTGGCTTTACTTGTGAAACTTCATATTCCTCTGATGAGTCACTTGACTCCAATTATAGATTCTTCAAAAATCAGAGAAGTGAAGTGTTTGATAGATATGTTGGAACTAACCGCGGGAACGGTTCTCATATGAAGAAAATCTGGGTTCCCAAGAGCTACCTACAAAATCTTCAAGTGAATGTCCTCACGACACCCCTCATGAAGAATCGGAACCCCAGATCAAATTCCTCATATGGACCAAAGTCCTCAATTGGGCCAAATTCCTCAAATGGTCAAAATCATCATTCTCGTGCTAATGCCTCTGTTTCGCAGGGAAAACCTAAGAGTTATGAATATGTGCATTATTCTTCAAACCATTATGCTCATAAGTCCTAGAAGAATTTCTCTGCTTATTCATTTGAATACTCTAACCCTCGCCCTGTGAAACGAAGCGCACTTGCTTCAATGCCTCCCTTCTCACATGGTGCTCGCAGAATGATGAATTCTTTGCCACCCCTCGAGATGTGGGTGGTGAAGAAAACAAACTGACATCTTATGCAGGGTCAGGTCTCCAGATGAATTTGAACATCTGATGAATTTGCTGGAGACCTGAGGAAATGCTTGAAAGGACGCAAGCTAACCATAATGAAATGAATTCTTCATTTCTCACGTCCTCACTCTACTTGCTTACTATCTTATGTGATGAAATTATGTCTGATGAAATTGATATCATATTCTTCACTCCGAAGCATATGAGTTTGTAAGCTGTACTAATTCATCCGCAGGATGATACTCTAAAAGCTACTGAGTGGGTTCTCGATAGTGGATGCACAAACCACATGACGGGTGACAAGAATCTACTGATGAATTTGCCACTCACTCCATATCCTCTGAAGCATATCACCTACGCAGACAAAGGAAAAAGCAAGGTATTGGGACTTGGTAAGGTTGCTATCTCAAAGGACCGAACCATGGACAAGGTGATGCTTGTTGAATCCCTTGGGTTCAACCTTATGTTTGTCTCAATGCTTTGTGATCTTGATATGGTTGTCGTATTTGGAAAATATTGTTGTGTTGTCATCATGGAATTTGATAATTCCAAAGTCTTCGAAGGCTTTAGGAGAGGAGACTTGTATATGTTGATTTCTCTACAGGTCCTCAACCTGCCACATGATTACTTGCAAAGTCTTTAGAAGGCTGGCTGTGGCATCGACGACTTGGACATGCTGGTATGAGGAACCTGCACACACTCGTGAAGAAAAAGCACGTCATTGGCATCGAGGGTGTCAAATTCCTCAAGGAACACCTCTGCGGTGCATGTGAATCTGGGAAGATGACCAGATCCAAGCATCCCTCGAAGACAATCATGACCACAACTCGACCCTTTGAATTGCTTCACATGGATCTATTTGGCCCCACTCATTACTCCGTACTAACAAATGCATCAAGCTTGTATGGCTTTGTCATTGTTGATGATTACTCTCGTTACACATGGGTGCATATCATTCTGTACAAAAATGAAGTGCAGGATGTCTTCAGACGATTTGCTTCAAGGGCCTCCACCAACTTTGGTGTCAAGATCAAGCATATCAGGAGTGATAATGGGACTGAATTCAAGAACACTAACGTTGATGAATATCTTGATGAACTTGGTATTACTCATGAGTTATCTGCTCCTTACACTCCTCAGCAGAATGGCATCGTGGAGCGCAAGAACATGACTCTTGTTGAGATGGCTCGAACCATGCTTGACGAATACAAAACCCCTCGTCGCTTCTGGCCTGAAGCAATTGATACTGCATGCCACATCATCAACAAGGTATATCTTCACAAATTCCTCAAGAAGACTTCATATGAGCTCATGACAGGCAAGAAACCCAATGTAAGTTATCTCAAAGTCTTCGGTGCAAAATGCTGGATCAGAGATCCTCACCATAGTTCTAAGTTTGCACCGAAAGCACATGAAGGTTTTATGCTTGGTTATGGAAAGGACTCGCACACCTACAAAGTCTTCAACACCTACCATCACAAGGTGGTTGAAACTGTAGATGTGCGGTTCGATGAAACTAATGGCTCGTAAAGAGAGCACCTGCCTTCTGTGTTAGATGAACAATCTCCTGAGGAATCCATCGAGCTGAAGGCAACTGAAGATGGCATACCCACTGAGGAAATCATTCCAACAATGAAGACTCTCATGTTGATATACCTGAAGAAAATGGTGCTGATGAAACTCCTCAGCCTCGTCAACCTGCTCATCCAAGAGTAGCAAATGAAGTGCAGATTGACAAAATCATAGATGACATCAATGCACCAGGTCCTCTCACACGCTCAAAAGCTTCACATCTAACTAACTTTTGTGGGCACTTTGCCTTTTTCTCTATCTTAGAGCCCACAAAAGTTGATGAAGCATTCAAGGAGCTCGAATGGATTCAAGCCATGCAAGAGGAATTGCATCAGTTCAAGCTCAACAACGTGTGGGAACTTGTCAAGCGGCTAGATCCTCGCAAGCATAACATCATAGGTACCAAGTGGATCTACCGCAACAAGCAAGATGAAAATGGTCTTGTGGTGAGTAATAAGGCTCGACTTGTAGCTCAAGGCTATACACAGGTTGACGGAATTGACTTTGATGAAACTTTTGCACCTGTTGCTAGACTTGAAGCTATTCGCATATTACTGGCTTACACTAACCATCATAATATCATCTTATATCAAATGGATGTGAAAAGTTCATTCCTCAATGGTAAGCTTGAGGAAGAAGTATATGTTGCTCAACCCCAGGTTTTGAAGATCCTACGCATCCTGACAAAGTCTTCAGACTAAACAAGGCCCTCTATGGCCTCAAGCAGGCCCCTCGGGCGTGGTACGACACTCTGAAGGAATTCCTCATGAAGAAAGGCTTCAAACCCGGTTCACTCGACCCTACTCTTTTCACGAAATCCTATGACAATGAACTGTTCATATGCCAAATATATGTTGATGATATTATCTTTGGATGTACTGACAAACGTTACAGTGATGAATTTGCCTATATGATGAGTGAATAATATCAAATGTCTATGATGGGAGAGTTGAAATTCTTCTTAGGTCTTCAAATTCGTCAGCAAGACAATGGCATCTTCATCTCACAAGAGAAATACCTCAAAGATGTTCTGAGGAAATTCGACATGCAAGATTGCAAAGGCATCAAAACTCCAATGCCTTCAAAAGGCCATCTCTGCACTGATGAAAATGGTAAAGATTTCAATCAGAAGGTATACCGCTCCATGATTGGCTCCTTATTGTACCTATGTGCATCTAGGCATGATATAATGCTAAGTGTCTGCATGTGTGCTCGATTCCAAGCAACACCGAAGGAATCACACCATAAGGCTGTGAAACATATTCTTCGATACTTAGCTCACACACCAACACTTGGATTGTGGTATCCCAAGGGCTCAAATCTTCACCTCATCGGATACTCTGATGCTCACTATGCTGGAGATCGTGTGGATCGCAAGTCAACCTCAGGCACATGTCATTTCCTCGGACGATCCTTAGTCTGTTGGTCCTCTAAGAAGCAGAATTGCGTTTCACTCTCTACTGCAGAAGCTGAGTACATTGCTGCTGGCTCGTGTTGTGCTCAGTTACTATGGATGAAGCAAACCCTCAAGGACTACGGCATCAAGCTGAAGAATGTGCCTCTTTACTGCGACAACGAGAGTGCCATCAAGATTGCGTACAACCCAGTTCAGCACTCCAAGACCAAGCACATCCAGATTCGTCATCACTTTCTTCGAGATCATGTACTCAAGGGTGACATCTCCATCAATCACATTCCCACTGAAGAACAACTGGTCGATATCTTCACAAAGCCCTTGGATGAAAAGAGATTTTGCAAGTTGCAGTGTGAGCTAAATATATTAGAATCTTCGAATGTTCTTTGATGAAGAACACACATCCTAACACGTATGCAAAATTGATGACTTAGATGTGCAACACACGAAGCAACGTTTTTCTTCAATCAATGAAGAATAACTCTCTAAGTGTGAAGAAATTAACGAAGAATTTGATTCTCAGAACTCTACGACAATTGTAAGGGGTGTCTGAAATCATCATTCTTATACGGTGGGTTACGCCACCAACCAAAAGTTGAAATTCTTCAAAATTGAGCATTGTTGCAAATTCTTCATATTATCAAATTCCTCAAATTTGCAAATTCCTCAAATTTGCAAATTCCTCAAGTTTTCAAATTCATCAACTTTTCAAATTCTTCAAAACTTTTGAGACTCATATTCTTCATTGACTATATATATATTTGAGTTTTTCAATGTCCTCAACAGCATTCACTTATTGCTAATTCTTCAAGTTGATTTTCATCTAAGTGAATGTGATCGGACCCTTTCCCCGTCTATGCTAAACTCAACCCAGTCTGTTCACAAATTCCTCATATGCGTTCTACTTTGAAACTTGCTCAAAATCTTCACTGTGTCCTTGACAGCTAAAGAATTTGCGAACGAAAACTTTGAAATCTTCACTACCAAAATTTTCGGCGGTTCCCGCTCAAACTGTTTCGATTCCCGCGCCTGGATAACCCATGATCCTCCACAATCTTCACTACCCAGATCGTGGGTGACACCTGTCGCGTGGAGAGCAAGGGTCAGGGGTAATCCTGTCCAAAATCTTTGGGAGGATTAGTTTTCACTTCCTCTATAAATGCCCCCTTCCCATCAATTGTGCTCGGTTACTCCGCATCTCATCTCTCTCCTGAGCTCCAACCTAGCGCCACCGCTAAAGTCATCGTCGCCGGTGAGGAAGAGCTTCGCTGCCTCAACCTCGTCGTCGTCGTACTCGCATCGGCCGCGGAAATCTTCATCCCGCCGCCGCCGTAGCTGTCTCCTTCTGCCAAGCTAGGGCGTGGGACATCTGAACGGACGAACTTCCTTGTTTCATCTCTGTGTTCGTCGTGTTCTTCACCAGGGTAATTAAATTTTTTTACTGCCCCTATTTGATCCTCAACTACAACTACTATTCCTCAATAGGTGTTTATACGTTATAAATCAAACACACAAGCACCTTACATCTCCTCATACTTGATACTTTATGATTTTCCCTAAGTAATGACTTTCTTCAAGATTCCGCAATTGTGCGAATTCTCAAATTTGCACAACTCTGGAACCTAAGGCTAAGAACACTTGGTAAAATTCCTCAAGACATCCATGGTCAAATTTCTCACACCTATCTCTCTTAAAATTTCTGAGAACGCATATGACCTCTTCAAATTCTTCGCACCTATACTCTGTTCACAGGTACAACATGTCCGCTGATGAATCACTAGGTTCTCATCAACTTAACTTATTTGCAGCGCTACTTGAAGAAAAAATGTGTACCTCTTCAGAATCTTCAAGAGTTCATATTCCTCAAGTGAAGAAAATGTCTGATGGAAAGAAACCTCAGAAAGGAGGGAAAAAGCCAGATGTGCACACTGCATTTGAGATCCCTGAGGATATGTATGATGAATATTGCACACCTGACGAAGAAACTCATGGAAAGGAGACGACCAAGCAGAGGAAGATCCGTCTGCAAAAGATTGAGAGGAGATGGGCCAAAGAATGGAGAGAATATCGTTATGTAACTCCAAAATACATGATGAAATTCGCAGTGAAACCACCTTGCAGCAGACCTCCTCTTGCTCCAAACCAAACTGCTGATCCTACTAGCCTCAAAACCGGTGAGGACTTTCCTGACATGTGGGAGAAGCAACAAGCCAAGTTGGCAAGGAAAGCCAAAGAGGCAGTGAAGAAATTCAACGAGGATTCTGCTGCTGCCTCTGCCGGAGCTTCTGCTAGTGCTCCGAAGAAGATGGTAAAGAAATCTGCTCTGAAAATTGGCTCTTCAAAATCCTCAGTGCAAATTCCTCAAGGTCAAAGGCCTCAGCCCAGAAAACCTTTAGCACCTGGAACTGTTGCTGCTCAGTCATCTGCAACAGCTACAAAGTCCTCAACCCTAGTGCATCTGGCAACATGCAAAAGGACTGAGGGTTTCACCATAGTTCCGAAGATCACTGCAAGCCCCTCCACAACTGTAAAGTCTTCAACCAGTCCCTCTGCGCTTAAACTGAAGAAGACAGCTGGGCGTGGTCAAAGACCAAGCTCTCACACCAGCAAGGCTCTGGTTACAGTCCCCTCAGATTCTTCAGAAGGTAATGATGAAGATGATGATGAAGAATTGGTAGAAATCATCAGACAAAGTCAGCACAGGGCTGCTAGAGCAAAGGGTAGCTCTGTTCCTCTCATGTTGGATCCCAAGATGATCCTCAACTTTATTGATATATGGCATGAGGATCCAGGCACTCCACTTTCCTCACTAAATCTACCTCCTGAAGTGGATCATGTCCTCACCCACTTCATCTCTGAAGAACAATGGAAGAGAGAGCAAGCTCAAAGATCTAAGAGGAACAAGACTCGCAAAGAAAAGTTTCTGCGCGAAAATGTGATGAATTTGACCCCAAATCAACTCGTCACAGTTCAGTCCAAGATTCGCACTCTCTCTTTGGATCAACAGAGATATGATGCTGAATGGAAGGGCACCAAGGTCAGACTCGTCAAGGCTTCTCAAGCAGCTGTAAAGGATCACAACACCAGGGTTGCAGCTCGATCGCAACCACAAATGACTCAGTCTGAAGAAATTGCTCGGACTGCAGATGAAATTCCTCAGGCAGCTGATGAAAATGCTCAGCCTGATGAAACTGCAGTAAGAAATGCTTCTGCCCCAGAAGCAACTGCCAGTGCTGCTGAGGAAACTCAGACCACTGATGAACATGCGAGGGCAACCTCCAATGTTGTGCTTGAAGAAACTGAACCAACCAGGACGGCTGCATCAGTCGTTTCTGAAGAAATTGCTACTGCTGAGGAAAATCCCCTCAAAAGAAAAGCATCAACTTCTGAAGCCCCTGTGTTGAAGAAGTCGAAAACTTTGACAAGTTCCTCAGCTACACCGCTTGATGCAACTTCAATTTCCTCGGCACCAGTCTATGCTATTGTGCCAATTGGGGAAGCATATGACATTCCTCAAGAAGAAGAGAATCATTCGGCTGCTTCCTCGGAGCCTCTTGATGAGGAAATTGTCATTGATGACATTGCATCAACTCCCAAGGTATCATCGCCCTAGCTTCTGCTAACTACTGGCACTGAAGAAATTGATGAACAAGTTGACATTGGTGACACTACTCCTGTCATCAATGATGAATATTGGGAATCTGCACATCCCAATTCACCTGTGGCAACTCCCCTGATGTTGATTCCTCAGTTACCTGCAAAAACTGAGGAAATACCTGAAGATTCTGAACACCTGTACCTTCCAGACCCTGAAGAAATTCCAGCTGCAACAACTGAGGAAATTGATGCTCCAGCCACTGTTGTTCCTTCCATTCCAATGGAGATCAAGGGACGTACACGAAAAATCCTTCAACCCAAGCCAAGACTGCCTTTCAAAGGCACTGTTCGTCCCAAATTCCTCAAGAGGAATTTCTTCAATGAACACTCATTCTTGTCTGGACCAAACCCCTATGACTCTACAAGGGCTGGTCGAAACAAGTTCTGGACTGCAACTCAACTGAATTACTATGCTTCAGTCCTTTATGAGAAGAAGAAAGTCTTCGAGCACCATCAGATTCCTCATGCTGACATGGAAAGTCTTCCATCATTTACTCCTGTGCTTCAAGTTCTATGTGATGCTGGACTTCTTCCATTTTGTGTTGACATCTGCGGTTGGAATGAGGAAATCATTCTTCAATTCTATGCCACATTGCATATCAGCGGAGATTCCTCAGACATCAACTCTTGGATATTGGACTGGATGACTGGCACAACATACTTCACTGCTCAAGCCTCTGAATTGCTTCAGTGTGTCCTAGTCCAAATTCCCTCAAAAGAAGCTCGCAAGTTGTTTGATGAACCTCCTCTACCCAATCAACTGATGAATGTCCTGATGAAGACATTGCCATCTGGAAAGCCTCAACGCCAAGTCTTCTTAGTGAAGGATCTTCTCTATGTGCCTCGCACAGTCTATCGCATATTGACAAACACACTATGTCCTCAGAAGGGTCACAACTCTGAAGAAGAAGAAGTTGAAGGAATCATGAAGAATATGCTCTTTAACGTCATCCATGGTATTCCCATTAACTTGCATGATTTCTTCATGAGAACTTTGGCCAGTGATGCTATCGCTCCATGTGAGCAGAAGCCATATGCACCCTGGATTATGAAATTCATCAGGGATAAGTCCTCAGTGCACTACAAAGTTGATTTCCAGAATCACTTCAGTTTCCTGCCACCCATTGAAGTCATCAAGAGTACAAATTTATCAGTTGAAGGGAAAGGCAAGTCTGTTATTGATGAAGGAACGCGTCCCCTGGATGGACAGTTTCGCAAGGCCGCTTCCTTCTCCACAAATGATGATACTGCCACACAAGACTCTGATGCAAAGGCCTCAGCTCCCAAAGAGTGTGCCCCTCGATTGATGACTGACCGCGAACTTCTTATAAGTCTTAATCAGAAGGTCGATCGCAATCGTAAGTGGGTAAAGCGTCAACTTGGGTATATTGTGCAGAATATGACTATGACGCAGAACACTGTCAGAGGAACCACTACTATGCTCATGACAACCTCAAGCGCTCTTGGGCTGTGCTAAATCACATCACGTCTTCTGAAGAATTGGATGAGCTGAACTTTGAAGAATATCCTGACTTCACTCGCTGTCCTCAGAAGAAGTTCAAGAAAATCCAAGTTCCTCTGATGGTCACCAGTTCATATTCTTCATCTCGCGAGCGCGATGAAGACGTTGACGACACTGCTGCTGGCCCTGCATCAACAATCGACCCCGACAACGCTGGCACTCCTTCTTCACCGACAAGATGAAATTCCTCATGGGGTGTTAGTCATCACTTTTTCTTCCCTTTTGGTCTTCGATGACAAAGGGGGAGAAAATTTGAGTTAGTCTTCAAGCGGGTCTACATATATATGGGCTATTTTTGTTTAAGTCACAACTCTCGCTCTTCTGAAGTTTTTGGTTATTGAGTTGTAAACTTAAGTCCGATGGTGGTCTGACACTTTTGAACTATTTTCTTGCATGTTTATTTCCTCAAATACCTTAATGCATGCATGCTGAATTTCGTCAGACACCATTTTCCTCACGCATTTCAAATTCTTCATTTCATATATTCAAATGCGTGTATGAATTACAAGATATAGGGGGAGTTCTCCTTGTTTTGGACCTGCCATGTGCATTTGCAGTCCAAAGCAAATTCCTCAAATATGCACATCTTCAGGGGGAGTTCTTCTATATCTTGCAATCAAATTCCTCAAAATATGTACTTTCACTTCATATGTTTATCCCCGTTGAAAACTTAACCTATTTGTCATCAATCACCAAAAAGGGGGAGATTGTTAGTGCATCTAGTGCCCCTTAGTGATTTTGGTGTATTGAAGACTTATAGGTTAAGGCACTAATGTGTTTGTGAGTATACACAGGCTATATAAGTCGATGAGGAGTTTGATATATTCGGAGATTATCGACCCCTAAAAATGTATGTCTTCAAGTGAAGACTTTGCTGAAGACGTTGTGAAGACTTTGGTGAAGACTTTGTGAAGACTTTGAAAATGAAGAAGTTGGTGTGACCTTGAAGATATGAAAGAGGAATATGAAGCGTGAAGACTTTGTTCTCCTAGTTTCATTTCCTTTATTTGAGTCATAGGAAACACCGTACTATTAAAGGGGGCCGAGGTAATACTAAGGAAAATTTCCAACTGATGCTCAACTCCAAAATCCTCAATCCATACAATTCTTTGAGTGAAGCCTTTGGAAATCTCTTACGGTTCAGACAAGTTTTTCAGTGACAGAGACGAAGGTCTTCTGGTCTCTGAGGAAATTGATCTGACTGAGGAGTTAGGATTTTGCCAGTGCGAATTGCCTACAAGTGAGGATCATGATAAGCTCAGGACTTTCATAGTTCAAAATTCCGATCGTTGATGTACTTAGAGCCAGTTGTCCCCAATCGTTCTTATCCACATAACGGTCATATCATTGGGGACATTCATGTCTTATCATGTTAGGTTGCACCCTGGTTATAAATAGCCGACCCCCACAACCACTAGCTGGTTGGCTGCTCCGAGAGAGAACTGACACTTGTCATTTGAGAGCAACCCATCCTCTGAGGACTTTGAGAGAAAATCATCAGTGAGGAAAAACCCACAACCAAACCACAAAATCCATAGTGATTGAGCATCACTGAAGAAATTCCTGTGTGGAACCGACGCCTGTTACCTTTGAGGGCTGTGCATCCTCCAGACGGTTAGGCGTCATGGTCTAGTGCTCCTGCAGTCAATTGGAGACCACGAAGTGACCTTGGTCTAGAGCATCCAGCAGTAAATTGTGGATCGCCGGGTGACCAGTTTGTGAGGGTTTTGGAAGTCTATCCTGAAGACTTACCACAAGTGTTGGGCGAGGACTGTGTGACCTTAGCTTAAGGAGAATGCGATAAGAACTGTGTGTCCTGGGACTGTGTGTTCTCTGGTTTAAATACCAGGCCGCTCCAAACTAGACGTACGACTGTCACAGCAGTTGGAACTGGGTCATCAAACCATTGTCTTCATCGAGCTACCTGGTTCTATTTCCTCAACCTTCTTATTCCTCATAAACCTGTTGATGAAATTGATTGTCACTGTTTGAAGAATTTGACTGAAGACTTTCGCAAATTCCTCACCTCAAATTCTTCAAGTTGCCTTGTTCATCACTACTTATCCTTTATCACGCTACTCACTGTTCGTGCATGTTTCATTTCATCATGATGACTAAGTTGATACTATGCTCCTCATGCACCTAAGTACTTATTCCGCTGCTAGTTATTCATCACATTTCAAATTCCGCAAAATTGAAATTCCTCAAGAGATGGATCTGTAAAAATTGCCTATTCATCCCCCTCTAGTCGATATAACAAATATGAAAAAGGTTCATTGATCTTGAAGAAAAGTTCATCAAATTTGAAAAAACATTGATTTTGAAAAAGTTCATAGAATTCGAAAAAAGTTCATGTAACCCGAAAAAAGTTCATCAAATCTAAAAAAATCATTGATTTTGAAATAAATTCATCTAATTAAATTAATTTTAATGAATTCGAAAAAAAACAATAAAAACTTGAAAAACAAAATCATCGAACTTTAAAAATTCAACGAATTTGAAAAAAAAGTTTATCGGATTTAAAAAAAGTTCATTGAATTTGAAATAAAAATCATCTAAGTAAAAAAAGTTCATCAATTTAGAAAAAAGGATCACAAATTTTTGAAAAGCATCTCATTAAAGAAAACAAAAGAAGATGACAAAAGAATAAAAAGAAAAAGTATAAACGTAATGAAGTTGCCGGTTTGAAAATATGAAGCGAACGAAAAGACCAAATAAAAGGAACAGAAAAAAGCATATCTACGCGCGAGTGGGTAATGGTTGCCGATGTACAATACGATGTTAGAGGTTGCCGTTTCAAAACCTGAGTGTCGCAGTATTTTTTTTATGACAGAAAAAAGAGAATGTATGTGTGGGCTGGCCCAAAGCAGAGCGAGCGGGGGATGCTGCAGGCGCCGGTTTACAAAATTGCCTATAACCCACGCGTGTGGCGCTAAATAGGATTCACCGCTATATTTATCCAATAAGGGAGGCCGACAGCTCCAGTCGGCCCGTCGTAGAGTCATGGCGCTTGAAGCAGGCTCGCGAGCGTGATGCCCTCTCCCACAGCGGCGGCCCGAGCGAGTGGGGTCGTTTCCACGAGATCGGGGGAAACTCTTTGGCCAACCACCAACGGGCTTCACGAGTTGGAGATTGGGCTTGCCGCCGCGAAGGACGTAGTGGCGGCCGGTAAAGATGTCGTTGTCGAGCGGCTCGAGGCGGCGAAGGAGGGATGCGAGCTAGTCATCATTCTGTACCGGTAAGGGACCGAGTACTATCTCAACGTGAAGCCTTGAACTAGATCTAGATTAGGTTGATCTACTATGTTTTTATGTTTGTGAGTTTGAATGTATGAACTCCGATGGTGAACTATCGTGGCGGGAACTAGGTTTCAAATATGTAGCATTGTTTTTAGCAGATCTATTATGTCGTGCCGCTCACGGTACCGCAAATTCGGTTTACATGATCACTTATACAAAATGTGATGTATGGAGTTTTACAGGATCTCCTATAGTTGCTCTTAGGCGACGAGTGTTGTGAGGCTAGGGTTTATAGACTGAAGGGGGTATGTATCTGGGCATGGTATAGCACCAGAACTTGGGGGAAATACTCTTCGATTCCTGGTGTATACATACCTGATATGAAAAAAATACTTCAAAACAGAGGTCAAAAGGCTTTAGAAGTTTTTTTAAATACTCTCGAGCTTCCAAACCCTAGCGCCATCGCTGAACCTCATCGCCTCCAAAGAAGAATCGCTTAGCTGCCAAGCCTTCTCCGCCGACGTGCTCACGCCGGCTGCGACCATCTTCGTTCGCCACCGTCATAGCCGTCTGTCATCACCGAGCTAGGTTATTGCAGATTGAACCTCTCGGGCTCTTTGCCTCGTTGAGTTGTTCCTCGTGTTCTTCACAACGGTAAATAAATCGCTAATTTTTATGGACTTTTGATTTGAAAAGTTACCTCAAGTTTTCAATTGTTGTTTTCCACCTTCCTTTCAACAACACTCAACAATTGAACTCAATCTATCTTATTCTTTCACTTTTTGAGAAAATTTGACTTGATTTCTCACTTATACAAATTCTCAGACTTGTACAAGTCTGAAACCACCATATCATGTGTAAAAGTGAATGTCTTCGGTGAACGAGGTCAATGTCTTCGAACCATGTTTTATCTTCAAAATCTTCTGACTTGATTTCTCACTTGTGCAAATTCTCAGACTTGTACAAATATGAAACCACCATATCATGTGTAAAAGTGAATGTCTTCGGTGAACGAGGTTAATGTCTTTGAACCATGTTTTATCTTCAAAATCTTTTGAGAATACATATGACCTCTTTTACTCCCTCGCGTCTCTAATTCTTTCACAGGTACATGTTCGCACCAAAATCGCTAGGATCTCATAGTCTGAATTCATTTGCAGACTACTTGCATATTCATTTGAACTCTCCTAGAGCGAGTTCTCACCTTTGCTCTCTAGTGAAGCTTTTGTCGAAGCCAATGCCAAAGACAAATCACCAAAGAAGGGTCTGAACACCGCCAAGGATCTACCTCCAGAACTCTATGAGAAGTACAAGTCTGATTTAGAAGAGACTTATACTCAACGCAAGAATCGGATCCAATGGATTCAAAGAAATTGGGTAGAAAAACGGTTCAACTGTCAGTTTGTCATGGAAGAATATGCAGAAAAGAATGCTGAGAAAGCGCCATGGACTGACATCATCTACAAGAATCTTCATCCGAAGACAAAGCCCGAAGCCATGAAAATTGATTTCTTCCCTTGCATGGTTATGCCTCCAATGCCAAGACATCCAGATCCATCCAACATTCTTGGATGCCCAGAACATGATGAGTCCGTTGAAGAGGATGCAGAGCAACCCCCTGTTACTGATCCAAAGCCTATGGATAAATCAAAGGCTTCAAAGCCAGATGCCACAACATGTCGGGCTTCACGATCATGACCAGCTGAGACTGAGGATGAATCTCGCACAACAAGGCAAACAAAGAGGAAAGCTACTGCCGCCCATGGACTAAAGCCATCCATCTCCTTGATGGATGCTGGTAATATGATTGAGCTCTCCAGTAATGAATATGATGGTGAAGCGTTGGCGAAGCTCATCCAGCAAAAGGAGGAAGAAGCCAAATGACTTGAAGACTTGGATCTCTTTGATCTAGAAATTCTCGACCAATTCATTGATGAATGTTTTGCTAATCCCTCCCTCACCATCGATGCCCTTCAGCTCCCTATTGGGATGAGTGTCACCTTCTAAGGGCTGGTGAATGAAGAGCTCTCTATGGCTCAGAAGGTTGTGCAGTAGCTTAGCCATAAGAAGGCACTCTTCAAGGCCAACATACATAAGCTCACTGCTGGTCAAATCCAAGGCTATCAGCTGATGATGAAAGACCTCAAGGCTAAGTTTGAAAAGAGGTGTGAAGCTGTCAAAGGCGCCCTAGCGCGTGTGAAGAAGAAAGATGCACAATGGTTCAAGCTCACAATGAGATGCTGAAGAGAAAGGCACTTGGCCAGCCTGCACTCGACCCAAAAATCATTGAGAGATCTAGGCAAGCTTCTATGTCTTCGAGCCAACCCGATCCTTCAAGAGCTGAATCTTGAGGCATTGTCTTCCCTACTGGATTCTCTTGTTCAAGGGCACCTCTTCCTTCCTGTGATGTATCTGGCAAGAAGACCAAGCAGGCTGAGGCTGATGCCAGAAAGCGCAAGAGGATTCAGCCCGCTGAAGCCTAACACTCAACACAACCGAAGACAGAGAAAACAAAGTCTTTACGCTTGGCTCAAGTGCCCAAGCCCCCTCAAGTTACCTTCGTCACACCGCCTTCTCAAGAGGAGCCCCTCCATGTCACACATATATCTATGGCTCCTCGTGGAACTGAAAATACTAACAGGCGAGTCCTTCTTCATGAGTTTGTTGGAAATATGCCCTAGAGGCAATAATAAATTGGTTATTATTATATTTCCTTGTTCATGATAATCGTTTATTATCCATGCCATAATTGTATTGATTGGAAACTAAATACATGTGTGGGTATATAGACAACACCGTGTCCCTAGTATGCCTCTAGTAGACTAGCTCGTTGATCAGACATGGTCAAGGTTTCCTGGCCATGGACATGAGATGTCATTTGATAACGGGATCACATCATTAGGGGAATGATGTGATGGACAAGACCCAAACTATAAACATAGCATATGATCGTGTCAGTTTATTGCTATATTTTTCTACATGTCAAGTATCTGTTCCGGTGACCATGAGATCATGCAACTCACTGACACCGGAGGAGTACCTTGTGTGTATCGCAACGTAAATGGGTGACTATAAAGGTGCTCTATAGGTATCTCTGAGGGTGTCTGTTGGGTTGGCATGGATCAATACTGGGATTTGTTACTCCGTGTGACGGAGAGGTATCTCGGGGCGCACTCGGTAATACAACATCACAACAAGCCTTGTAAGCAAAGTGACTAATGTGTTAGCCACATGATCTTGTATTACGGAATGAGTAAAGAGACTTGTTGGTAACGAGATTGAACTAGGTATAGAGATTCTGACGATCGAATCTCGGGCAAGTAAAATACCGAAGAACAAAGGGAATAGCATACGGGATTATGTGAATCCTTGACATAGAGGTTGAACAGATAAAGATCTCCATAGAATATGTAGGAGTCAATATGGGCATCCAGGTCCCGCTATTGGTTATTGACCATAGAGGTGTCTCGGTCATGTCTACATAGTTCTCGAACCCACGGGGTCTGCACACCTAAGGTTCGGTGACGTTTCGGTAGTACTGAGTTATATGTGTTGGTAACCGAAGGTTGTTCGGAGTCACGGATGAGATCCCGGATATGACGAGGAACTCCGGAATGGTCCAGAGGTGAATATCGATATATAGGACGAAGGAAATCGGAGTCCGGAAGCGTTCCGGGGGTACCGGGTTATGACTGGGAGTACCGAAAGGGGTTTCGGGGGGCCCGGCAAGTGTTGGGGGGCCTCATGAGCCAAGGAGAGGGGGAACACCATCCCACTAAGGGGTTGTTCTCCCCTCTCATCCCATCTCATGTAACTAGGGAAGGTGGGGCACCCTCCCTAGGGCAGCCACCCCCTTTGCCTTGGGGGCCAAGGCTCCTAGGGGGTGGGAGGGCCAAAACCCATCTAGGGTTGCCCGTCTAGGCCGCCGGGCCCCTTAGGGGAAACCCTAGGGGCGCCACCCCTCCTCCCTTCCCCCTATATATAAGTGAGGAGAGGGAGGGCAGCCGCAATCCAAAAAAGCCACGTGCTGCCCTCTCTCCATCTAGATTGCTTCTCCTCTAGATCTGTTCGGCATAGCTTAGCAAAGCTCTGCCGGATCAGCTCCACCACCACCGTCCCCATGCCGTCGTGCTGCCGGAGAACCCATCTACCTCTCCACCCTTGCTTGCTGGATCAAGGAGGTGGATATCGTCATCGAGCTGTATGTGTGCTGAACGCGGAGGTGACATTCATTCGGCGCTAGATCAGAAGGACCGTGATTGGATCACGGGACGGATCGTGATGGGATCGCGGGACGGCTAGAGATTTGGATAGCGAAGACGTTCAACTACATCAACCGCGTTTATTAACGCTTCCCGCTTAGCGATCTACAAGGGTATGTAGATCCACTCTCCCCTCTCGTAGTTGCTCATCACCATGGATAGATCTTGCGTGTGCGTAGGAATTTTTTTTGTTTCCCATGCAACGTTCCCCAACAGAGTTTGGTACCATAGAGGCTCCAACCGTTGATGAAATCCCAGTTGCTGACCCCAATGCAGCTTAACATATTGCTCCTAAAGCTTCTGCTGGTGAAGATAATGTTGAGCAAGAACATGTGCCTCAAATTGATGAAAGTAAATATGTGGACATTGTTACTCCGCTAAGGCCTGGTGTGCCTGAAGCCAATCCTAGCACTCCGCCAACTCCATTCTCAAGTGTTGTGCTAAGGTCACCTAAATCCCCATTTGAATCCATGGAGATTGAAACCACTACTCATGCGGCGTCATTCAAACAGCTTCGCCGAGGACCAAGGCCAGCTATGTCTTTGATGCACATCATACTTGAAGATGATGTGCGTTACTTTGACTGCACCAGTCGATGAAGTTCTCAGGATTGAATATGTTTCTCGAGGTCAACCTGAGACCGAAGCCAAAGTAGCTGAAGACATCGCTACTGACAACATCATGGGCGAAGCCAATGCCCCATCCCCTGATGGTCCTCCTATTCCTGCTACGCCATCAACTGATGACAATGCTGGAAATATCGTCTTGGCTCACAATAGGGAAGGAGATATGGTGCCTACAAGATGGCCCATGCTAGTTCCACCACCAAGGATTGGCCCTCAGTTTGAATTCAACATTCATCGTCGCCCCAAAGTCATGAACCCGATGTGCAGACTTCCAAGTCTTTGACAACTAGTACCAGATCGTCCTCTTGTCTTCGGTGTGAAGAGTTTCAGACTAAACAACACCTTTCTTGATTCAGACAAGAATCCATACAACCATTCAAAGATTCAATCAGATAGATTCTGGAGTGCTCCCCAACGTCCGTATTATATGTGTGTGCTCTATGGGCAAAACAGGATTTTCCCTCACAAACATCTCAACTTTGAAGCTATGAAGGGTCTTCCTTGTTTTGACCAAGCGCTCAATTGTCTTTGGGATGTTGGTCTGTTGCCATTTGTTACCGATCACGAAGACTGGAATGAAGAACCCATTCTTCAGTTCTATGCAACTCTCCACATCTCTGGCTTCGGAAGAGATCTGAATACATGGAAGACGGATCGAGAGCTTCTTGTCTCGCTTATTCAGAAGTAGGATCGGCACCATGAGTGGACGCGAAAACAAATGAATTCTATGGTGCAAGATATCAATAGTATTCGCAACCTCACCACCAAGAATGCCTTCATGGCTCATGAAACCAGCCATCTCTCCTGGAAGACATTGACTATGCTGGATCCATATAACGATCTTCAAGAGGATGTATTAAAGGAATTCTTCACATTTGGTGGTCCTCCTCCTCGCACGGAGAAATGGCATCTGACCCCCTCCCTCGAAGACACTGATTGCTCTTCTTCCACACCATCAGTAACCATCAGGCTTGCCAATGATGAAGCTCACGATGTCACCTCTCCGCCTGCAACAACTGAGCAAAGCGACACTGCACCATGCTCATCTGCACCAACCAACACCGACCCTGCCGCACCTTCGTCTTCAACGCCTGTTGGGGACGTGTAATGCTCAATGTCTTCGTCCTTTTTGGTCATTCGATGACAAAGGGGGAGAAGCATTGGGATGATAGTATTCAAACGGTTCTATATGGGCTGGGTGTTGCTATTTTGTTAAGTTTACAACTCTCGTTCTAAACATTTGCTATTTGGGTTGTAAAACTTAAGTCCCGATGGACGTTGATACTTGTGATCTGCTTTGGGTTTTTTGTGAAGAGGAACGGGTAATTGCAGCACAAAGTGGGTAACTATTTCCCTCAATTATGAAACCAAGGTTTATCGAACCAATAGGAATATCAATCCTCAACCGTCTTCAGCGTCTGCACACAAATGAACAAACAAACTTGCACCCAATGCAGGCAAGAGGGTTGTCAATCCCCTTGATCTCATTATTTGCAAGCAAATGAGTTGTGTAGATAATTGTTGATAAATATAAATTGCGAAATAAAATAAAAATAAATAAAGACAGCAAGGCAATTGTAGAGCTTGCAAATATATAAGTGAATAGACCCGGGGGGCATAGCTTTCCCTAGCGGCATCTCTCATGTAGGCAACATACGATGGGTAACAAATTACTGTTGGGCAATTGATAGAAAAGCAGATAGTTATGTGATTTTCACGGCAATTATCATGTGTATATAGGCATCACGTCCATAAACAAATAGGTTGACTCCTGCCTGCACCTATTACTATTACCCCACTCATCGACCGCTATCTGATACGCCCATTTTGCATCATCATTTCTTACCACTATCTACATTATTTTTGTCCATTATTCCACATTACCATACAATTCTTATGTTTATTCTCTCTGAATATGCAAGGTACATCACAAGAAGGGAAATATCTGGAAACTAGAATTATGGACCGAAAATCGAGAAAAAGGCAGAAAAATCACCAGGCTCAGAATGACCTGAAATTTTACAGAGCATATGGCTGCCCCCCTAGGGCGCGGCCAGATGGCTTGTGGGCCCCTTGCTGGACCTCCGATGCCCCTCTTCTCCTATATGGTGTGTTTTACCCTAGAAAAAAAATCATAAGCAACCTTTTGGGACGAAGCGCCACCGTCTCGAGGTGGAAACCTGGGCAGAGGCCCTTTTGCACTCGGGTAGTCAAATTCCGCCGAGGAAATCCCTCTTGAGAGGGGGAGATCAAAGCCATCGCCATCACCAACACTTCCTCCTTCATGGGAGGACCAATCCTCATCAACCTCTTCACCAACACCATCTCATATCCAACCCTAGTTTATCTCGTGTATTCAATCTTTGTCCCAAAACCTCAGATCGGCACCTGTGGGTTACTAGTTGTGTTGATTACATCTCGTAGTTGATGCTTGTTGGATTACTTGGTGGAAGAGATTATGTCCAGATCCTTAATTATCATTATTACCCCTCTGATCTTGAACATGTTCATGATGTGTGAGTAGTTGCTATTGTTCCTAAGGACATGGGCGAAGTCTTGTTATAAGTAATCTTGTGAAGTTGGTATGCGTTTGATATTTTGATGATATGTATGTTGTTACTTCTCTTCGTTGTGTCATGTGACGTCGACTACATGACGCTTCACCATGTTATGGGCCTAAGGGAAGTCATTGAGAAGTAACAAGTAGATGATGGGTTGCGAGAGTGACAGAAGCTTAAACCCCAGTTTATGTGTTGCTTCATAAGGGGCTGATTTGGATCCACATGTTTCATGCTATGGTTAGATTTATCTTAATTCTTCTTTCGTAGTTGCGGATGCTTGCGAGAGGGGTTAATCATAAGTAGGTTGTTAGTTCAAGTAAGAACATCACCTTAGCATCGGTCCACCCACATATCAAATTATCAAAGTAGCGAACATGGATCAACTCAACATGATGAACATGACTAGACAGAAATTCCCATGTGTCCTCGGGAGCACTTGCTTAATATAAGAGTACTTTCAGGCCTGTCCTTTGCTACAAAAAGGATTGGGTTACCTTGCTGCACCATTGTTACTATTATTACTTGTGACTTGTTACGGATTATCTTGCTACAAAACTATCTATCACTGTTACTCACAGCACTAGTAGAGAATACCTTGCTGAAAATTGCTTATCATTTCCTTCTACTCCTCGTTGGGTTCGACACTCTTACTTCTCGAAAGGACTATGATTGATCCCCTATAGTTGTGGGTCATCACTATCTAGCATGCATCTAGAGTATTAAGTAAAACAGAGTAATGCATGGAGAACAATGACATGACGTAGACAAAGTAAACTCAAGCAATATTAATAAAACCCATCTTGTTATCCTTAGTAGCAACAACACAAAGACGCATCTTGTCCCCTATTTTTTCACTGGGATATAGAAACTCGCGAGGTTGAACCTACCACAATGCACCACTCCGATCGATGAATTATCAATCTACTTGGACAAAGCACATCAATAGATTGGAGAGCATTACGAAGCTATAATGATCATGCAATTAAGAGACAATATATATCACAGGTATCTCAAATACTTTTCATGAACAATCCAAACATAAACCCAAAAATTCATCAAATCCCAACAAATACACGACACAATAGGATTACATCGGATAGATCAAAGCAAAGATGTGATGATCATTGTATTGAAGATCATAAGAGAGTGAGATTTCCATCTAGGTACTAGCTATGGACCCGTAGGTCTATGGTGAACTAATCACACATCATCACAAGGGCAACAAGGTTGATGAAGAGGCCCTCCGTGATCGACCCCCCTCTGGCAGGGTCCCGGAATGGAGCTCCAGATGGCCTCACAACGGAACAAAGACTTGCGGCGGAGGAAAACGGGTTTCGGGACTGCCTCCAGGGTTTTTGCAATATTAGAGAATTTATAGGCCGAAGAGGGACGTCGGGAGAGCCACGAGGGGGGCACCACATATCAGTGCGCAATACCCCCAGGGCATGCACTAATGTGTGGTGGGGGCCCTCGTGCGCCTCCCGACCTCCTTCCAAAAATTTTCATGGCAATTGGACTTCGTTTGGTACTATAAACTTGAAAAGGCAAAAACATGCAGAAAACAACAACCGACACTGGGTCAATGGGACAATGCTCAAAAAATATTATAAACTGGTAAATAAAGACCCAAAAAGTATCCTACAATGATAATATATCAGCATGGAACAATAAAAAATTATAGATACGTTGGAGACGTATCAAGCATCCCCAAGCTTAATTCTTGCTCGTCCTCAAGTAGGTAAATGATAAAAATAGAATTTTTGATGTGACATGCTATCCATTATGTAATCTTATGCATGCATGCTCATTGAGAAAAGATGAATCAACAAATATTAAAGCAATATCTATAGTGTAAGAAACGGAATCATTAATCTTTAAAAGTATACGATCCTTAAGAAATGTTTACCCCACATTCATCTTATTATATTAGCAAGGCATGGCTCCATATTCACCACATTAATACAAATGTTAAGCACCACGGTGTCCAAGTAAGGCAATTGGATAGTACTTTTTGAGTACGCATCAACTTTTTATTCTTCATGCAATACATGAGCGCGAGCCATTTTGTCGGTGTACCAAAGTTTGGGTCTTTTAGCACCCCTTACTTGTGCACGAGCAGTTGTAGCCACACCAGCGACAGGGCCTGCCAGGGGACTGCTGGATGCAAGTACAAGGAAGTCAAGAAATATTCAAGCCAATGATCAAGACCGAAGACCAAAGGCTCGGACCCTGGCAAGATCTTGCCAGGATGGCCTACGGAGCCTTGACAAGATGTGCACCCGACAAGACCTCGCCATCCTGCCAGTGTAGAGACCAGGGGTCATCCCACCTGGGTATGTGTCAAGGCAACAGCGATGGAGGAGGCTAAGCGGTGCCGATGTGTAACAGCCCGGGACCGACGCTCCAGAAGATTCCCCTTTTATTTCCACTGTCGTCGTGTGTTTCGTTCGGTTGTCGCATTCATCATCGCATCATTCGCATCATCTGCATGGCATCATCACTCATTTTCAAAAACTTGCATGCGTGAGTAGCTGCCGGTTCTCTCCGTTCGTGCTGTCAACCTTTCGAGACCAACCACACATGCACGCGCCCACGACATCATCTAAAAACTGTTTTAAAAGGCGCGCTCAAACTATTCCTGGATTGGATCGAAACTTGGCGTGCGGTCTTATTATAGTGTAGCTAGGCCGCCTGCAAAATTTCGTCGCATTCCGAGTTCGTTTCATACGCAAATGGTCAGTCATAGCAGTGCGGTCATCGGTTTATTCGTCGGACGTTTTTCGGTGTTTTTAAACCTCGTGTCACGGGCCGCAACTTCCCTCTCATCCCCACCTAGCCCAGCTACACAGCCACCGCAGCCTAACCTAGCACCCTCCGCTTCTGGGTCATTTGATCGAGATCGAACGGTCCGAAAACGGACAAAAACTGCTAAACCTAGCCTTCCTATCATATTTAAGCACCCCTAGCGTGCCCTAAATGGAAAACCTAGCCCCTTGCCTCATTTTCCGCGCAGCCGCCGACCTCCCAATCAGCCTCTCTCCTTCCACCGCGTCAGGCCCGCCGCGGCCCAGATCCAGGCCTGCCGGGCCCAGATCCCGCCACCGCTTGCCGCCTCCTCGCGCTCGATCCGATCTGGATTGAGGGAGGAGTCCCTCCATCCCCACAGCCCCGAGCAGTGCAGCCCCGTGTCATGCCTTCTCGCGCCGGAGCTCCGGCGAGCTCCTGTCGGCGGCGGTCAGCCCCTCGACCTCCAGGCTGGTTCCCCTCGCTCTTGACCTCTCCTTCCCTCTTTTTCTCTCTCTCTCTCTCTCTCGCTCTAACTTCGCTCTCTACCTTGGATGTGCAAGGAATCGCCACCGTCGGACCCGTAGCTCCCCGTCGCCGGAAATGGCCCCTCAATTCGGATCCGTCCGTTCCCGGCCTCGCCAAGCCTCGTCGGTCGCCTCCTGCCGCCGTTGACTGCGTCGCCGCCGCTCCCGCTCGGGCTCGGGAGCGAGGGAGGAGGACGAGCGCCCCAGCGCTAGCGCCTCCACAGGTGGGCCGCCTCCAGCCCATGCCCAACCCTGCCGTTGATCACTCCATTGGTGGGCCTCGACCCATGAGGTGAGCGCTCCGCCCTCCTATCCCTCGCCCTATGCAACATATTGTATGTTGCACTCAGAGTTTCGGCCCAATCTCGTTTTTTGTGTCCAGCAAATTTTGTAATTATCCACAGGAATGTTAGTTTTACAGAAAACCCCTGTATTTAAAAATGCTAATATCTTAATAACCGTGCATCGAATGAAAGAAATCTGGATATGTAAAATGTTCAGAATTTTATGTAGTTTCACAATTTCCAACTTTCACACATGATAAAAATACTTAAACTTGCTGTTTGAATTAATTTGCGTCAATGCCATGTTGAAAATGATTTATTTCGTAACTGCAAAACTGTAGCTCCGATAAAAATGTTCCACACATGTAACTTGACCGAAAAAAGTGTAGAATATCATGGTGACATTTATTTTGCTGTTTAACAACTCTAAAACATGTTTAGTACAGATCTAGACCAAATTCATATTATGCTTATGGGGATGTTTTGGAAATGCTATATGTTGCTTCCGACCCCATTTAAGATGCATATACGATATAGTTGTTCATGCTTCACCTCTTGCCATGATAAACAACATTAACCACTTTCTTATAATATGTAGAGTTATTATTTTGTTATATGTATGTTGTCCCTCTCCATTTAAAATTGCTTAATTCCATCTCCGCCTTATGCCATGACCACCCATGTTAATAAACATTTAATATTGAAGAGTACCTAACGAGAGTGAACTAAATAATTTGAACGTGGAGTTTCGTCAATATGCAACTCGTTGCATATTGAACTTCACTTAATATGTAGTAGTTGTTTGTTGTTCTTGCCATGCCATGCCATGCGTTGCATATTAAACCGGACATGCCTCATATTTGTTTGCGCATCATGTCATGCATGTGTTGTGGTGTTCCGTGTGTTGATTGTTGTTTCCGTATTGTTCCTTCTCGATAGAGTTCCGAAAGCGTTCGGAGTGTGAGGATTTGTTCGACTACGTTGGTTCGTCTTCTTCATGGATCGTTCTTCTTCCAAGCGGGATCTCAGGCAAGATGATACATTTCCCTGGATACCACTACTATCATTGCCATGCTAGATGTCTTGTTTTCTATCATTATGTCTCGCTACCTACCACTTGTTTGACAAGCCTACCAACATTGCCATGAAAGCCTCTAACCCCTCCATATCCTAGCAAACCATTGTTTGGCTATGTGACCGCTTGCTCAGCCTTTCTTATAGCGTTTCTAGCTGCAGGTACAATTGCTTCCATGTGACAACATGGACATTCTTTTGTTATCACAATACTAATGCTATATAATTTAATGCACATATATACTTGGTAAAAGGTGGAAGGCTTGGCCTTTTGCTTGGTGTTTTGTTCCACTCTTGCCGCCCTAATTACTTGTGAACCGGTGTTATGTTCCATAATTGAGCGCTCCTAACATGCTCGGGGTTGTTATGGGGACCCCCTTGATTTTTGTTTTAGGATAAAGCTTGTCTGGCAAGGCCCAACATTGGTACTACATTTTCCTAATAACTAATAAAATTGGGGACCCGCCGGCACCCGCGGATAATTAATCAACAACCTGGGCCAGTGCTCCTCTTGAGTGTTGGTCCAACCCAGAGCAGCTTATTAACGCTACCCGGGGCAACTCGGTGATTGGCATGGTAACCATCGCTCATCCGTCGTGTCCTGAGAACGAGATACGCGGCTCCTATCGGGATCATCGACACGCCGAGCAGCCTTGCTGGATTTGTTTTACCTTTCTCGAACGTCTTGAGGGAGGAATTCCGATTTTTCTTCGGGCTATCTCGAGGTGGAGGATTTCCTATGGAATTGCATAGGAAGATCACGAGATCCGTGGTCGAGGTTATTCCCGCTGCATGTGGTTAATTTGTGATGGACGAGTTGGAGCACCCCTGCAGGGTTAAATCTTTCGGAAAGCCGTGCCCGTGGTTATGTGGCAAACTTGGATACTTTGTTTAACACCAGGTCATAGCAAACTTGATGTAAACTCTAATAAAATACACCAATTGTGGGCGTAACCGTGACTGTCTCTTCTCGTGAGTCCTTATCCAAGAGAGAACACGATGGGGTTATGTTTGACGTAAGTAGGTGTTCAGGATCAGTTAGTGATCATTACTAGTTCACGTCCATTATGCGTAGACCACCATACTTTACTTTTTTTATTCATAAGTTAGCTACTCAAATAAATGCTTAGTCGCTTGTTACAGCCTCACCACTTAACCATACCTCACCCATTAAGCTTTAATAGTCTTGATACCCTTGGAAATGAGATTGTTGAGTCCATGTGGCTCACAGATTACCGCAACAATAGTTGCAGGTATAGGTAATGCAATGATTTGATCTGAGCGTGATGCTTGTTTGATTTGGAGTTCTTGTTCTTTAATCTAGGATGGGTTCCAGGCGGCAGCCTGGGATAGCAAGGATGGATGTCATTTTGTCGTTTGTTTTCGTCCATAGTCGGACCCTGCTCTTCTGTATGATGTTTGAGTATGTTGTTATATTGATGTGAACTTGATGTAGCTCGTGGCGAGTGTAAGACAATTCCATATACTCATGTCTTCTTTACATGTACTTGTAATGATATCCATTCTTACAACACAACGAGATGCGCTTCTATCCCTGTCGAGGCCCTCGTGCCGAAATAAGGATAAGATCACATCTTGGGCGTGACAAGTTGGTATTAGAGCCTGTACCGACCTAGGAGCCACCTTGATTGATCGAACTTGGCTGAGTCGTGTCTAGTGAAAAACTGTTTTGAGTCTAGTTATATCGAAGAGTAGGATTCTTTTTACTCCTCTTCTATGCTCTGGTGAGGTAATCGACTTAGGAATTTTGATTCTACCCTCTTCTCACTCAAAATTTTTTAGGATCACACGGGTATTTTGGAATCTTTATGATGCCGATGTGACGGAGTTCTATGTTGGTGCCTCCTGTCTGACTTGATTTCTTCCGGGGAGTTGAGCTCCAGGGGATTCTTGGCACATCGTTATCGTTC
This sequence comes from Hordeum marinum, assembly GCA_022496015.1. Taxonomy (NCBI): domain Eukaryota; kingdom Viridiplantae; phylum Streptophyta; class Magnoliopsida; order Poales; family Poaceae; genus Hordeum; species Hordeum marinum. Next base: position 207,557,902 of record CM039672.1, on the reverse strand, counting down.
AGTTTCCTTAGTATTTCAGGACGGAGGATGTTTGAAATTACTTCAATACTTCTTGTGGCGAGATAAGGTTGGAGTCACCCAGTACTGGGGAGGCGTCCGGGGTACTGCCATGTTTGGTATCGTTGTGTTTTCGAGGGTCCAAGATAGTTGAGTTTCCGAAACCTCTGGTTATGTGTTGAAGGATGGATATAGTTGGGGTGTAGGTTTGTTAGTTGTGTGGGATATTTCCTCCTTGTATCCCCAACACCAGATTGCATAACCAGAAAAGTTTCGGGAGTTCTTAGGTGGGAATTCAAGTAGTTACCTAGGCTATCTTCCAACAAATCATGATGTGAGGTTGGGGTTCGACATCTAGTGGATTCGTTTGTTCACGGTCTTTCTTACACAGGACAGTCTCGATTTATGCTTCGTCAAGCCTTGTAGTTTGCTACGCCTAGGGAGCATATTCGAGCGTCATTTCAATATGATAATCCAATGTATGATCGAGCCCGTGCGAACCTTACCACAAAAATATCGGACGAAATCTCTGTTATGTATTTGTTCTGGCTTGTTTCGTAAGACCCACCCTTTGTTTTGTTTTGAATATGGTAATTCGAGTTGCTTCGATGTCAAGGGGTGATTTCATATATTTCCTAAGTGTTCTCATATGTCTCTGGGATTGCTAATTCTTTTGCTCAATCGGAGTTGTCATATCAATTCTTTTTATTCGGTGTGCTTATCTTCAAGGCAATTCAATCCTCTCCAATTTTTGCAAGATCTATCCCCATATTCTTCTTCAGAGTTCGTCTCATCTGTCCCAAGTTTTCTTTGTTTTCCCCACCCTCCTGCCCTTTTTATTCAATGATTAATTCTCATCCAAGTGCTTTCTCTTCATCAATGCTTTCTCTATCGTTTCTTCATATTTATCTGTGAATTCTAGTGGAAATTCTCAAGAGTTTCAATTTCAAGATCTATCCTCATATTCCTTGTTCTCGTTGTTATTCTTCTCTGGTGGATTCAATTCAAGCTCTCGGTGTTCATCATATCCCTTCTCATTCATTCAATGATTTCCCATGTTGGAAATTCTTATCCAAGTATCTCTTGTTTAGTCATCTCTCTTTTATATCCGGAGTGCTGAAGATATCTCGGAAGTTTCGTGTTTCCATTCAATAATCCTTTCAAATTATTTCAAGGGTCTCATATCATCAAGTTCTTAATTTGTACCAGTGCAATCTCTCTTTCTAAGCAATTGTTTCAACGGTGGTTTCTTTTGAGTGGGCCCATAACCCATAGTTTTTTTCCCAGGATCCTACCTGACAATTCTAATATTTCTGAAGATGCCCTCAAGTTATTTTTAAATATGACGTAAGAATGATTTTCATCAGTCATATTCCTTCTCCAAGATCACGTCTAAATATTTTTTCATCATTGGCTCAACTATTCTTTATTCATTGTTCCGGAGTGTCTCAGTAATTCATGATGTTGTTTCTCGTCATCATTCTCTGCATTGAAGACCGAAGAGTGGTTCTCTTAAATCTTTGCTCATTCTCTTGAAGATTCATGGTCTTAGCTTCGTCATATCCTCTCAAATTGTTTTGACCATGAGAAATTTCTCCCATATCTATCCGGTGCATTCAGAGTTGTTTTCATTTCTCGATCCTCCGAAGGCCATCATTTCAGAAGATTTCTTCGTTCTCAGCTTTCAGCTTTCGTTCTCAAATTATTATCATTTGTCGTCTTTTCGTTCGTATCTCAATTATTCCGGTGCTTCATTCAAGTTTTCTTTTAGGTGGATAGTGATCTCTTCGTTCTCATGTTATATCATTCATTTGAAGTATCCTCTTTAGTTTCTAATTCTTACCGGTGTTCTCGTGCAAGACTTCTTCAAGTTTGTGATCTATCTCTTGCTTTCTCTTCAATTCTTTGCAAGAAGAATAAGTGGTGTGCGAAATTCGTTGCTTGTCATCAATTTAACTTGATGAAGGATAAGCATAACGTAATTCTTATTCTAGTTTCATCAAGGTGATTTCAATCCTTCTTTCAGAGTATGTTCATGATATCAAGTTCTTGATTTCTAGTGTTCTCATCTTTTCTTTCCAGAGTTCCAAGTTTTTCTCAAGCAGCCCTTCACGAAGTTACATCTCAATATTTGCAAGGCCTCAATCTTGTTCTTTTTGCAACCTTCAATTCTTTTCTATGATCCTTTCATTCCGGAGTTCATCCCGATGCTTCTTCATGGCGATTTGTTAAGGATGTAATTCTTCTCGAAGTGTTCTTCGGGATTCTTATTGGAGGTGCTCAAGTATTTCTTATCTTGGATGTCTAAGTTCAATTCTTTCTCCATTGTCTTTTGCGATGGTGTTATTAATTCTTGATTTTGAGGAGTCTTGAAGGAAAATTGTCAGGATTGAGATAAGTAAACCCATCCTGTCTTCTCGGAGTTATCTTGGGTTGGATTTCACCTAAAGCATTTCCTAAGGATTGTTGCTATCATGGTGTCATAAATGATCCAAGTTTCCTCCTCCTCCTCTTGATGAAAGAAGTTTTGCATATCTTGTTGCTCCCTAGCTATCTATTGTTTCTATTGTGGATGGTTGTCACCTCATAATTTTGAGTGTTTACCATAAGCCCATAACAAGCTATTATTTCGTTGTTGATTCTCCATCAACTACGTTCAACCATGCTTTCAAATTCATTTGTGGTAGAAGTTGTCATTTTCTTCTCTTCAAAGATCTAGCTTTCTATTCTTTTCTTCCGGAGGCGTTGTGATGTTGTTCTCTTCAGTATAGCATCTTGGTTTGTCAATATCATGTTCTTCTCTTGCTTGTCCATTTGACCAAAGTGTTATGTTATCTATTCAAGTTCTTTCCTTCTTGTCAAGTTTTGCCCCTCTATCCTACCGAAGTGCTGCCCAAATTTCTAGTGAATTCTTGCTTGCTTCCCGTATCATTCTTCATCTCTTCCAACCTTCACGTTTCATTGGTTCACTCGTTTGTCAAGAAGCAACTAAGTTTTACCTCTTGCTCTTTCTCTTCCCCTTTTCATTCTAGATCTTGGGACGAGATCCTCGTGTAGTGGAGGAGAGTTGTAACAGCCCGGGACCGACGCTCCAGAAGATTCCCCTTTTATTTCCATTGTCGTCGTGCGTTTCATTCGGTTGTCGCATTCATCATCGCATCATTCACATCATCTGCATGGCATCATCACTCATTTTCAAAAACTTGCATCCGTGAATAGCTGTCGGTTCTCTCTGTTCGTGTCGTCAACCTTTCGAGACCAACCACACACGCACGCGCCCGTGGCATCGTTTAAAAAACTGTGTTAAAAGGCGCGCTAAAAATATTCCCAGATTGGATCGAAACCTGGTGTGCGGTCTTATTATAGTGTATGTAGGCCGCCTTCCGAATTTTGTCACATTCTGAGTTCGTTTGATACCCGAACGGTCAGTCGTAGCAGTGCGGTCATCGGTTTATTCGTCGGACGTTTTTCAGTGTTTTAAAACGTCATATCACGGGCCGTAACTTCCCTCTCATCCCCAACTAGCCCAGCTACACAGCCACCGCAGCCTAACCTAGCACCCTCCGTTTCCGGGCCATCCGATCGAGATCGAATGATCCGAAAACGGACAAAAACTGCTAAACCTAGCCCTCCTATCCTATTTAAGCACCCCTAGCCTGCCCTAAATGGAAAACCTAGCCCCTTGCCTCGTTTTCCGCACAGCCGCCGGCCTCCCAATCAGCCTCTCTCCTTCCACCGCGTCAGGCCCGCCGCGGCCCAGATCTAGGCCGGCCTGGGCCCGGATCCCGCCGCTGCTCGCCGCCTCCTCACGCTTGATCTGATCTGGATTGAGGGAGGAGTCCCTCCGACCCTGCAGCCCCGAGCAGCGCAGCCCCGTGTCGTGCCTCCCCGCGCCAGAGCTCCGATGAGCTCCCGTCGCCGGCGGTCAGCCCCTCGACCTCCAGGCCGGTTCCCCTTGCCCCTTCCCTCTTCTTCCCTCTCTTTTCTTTCTCTCTCGCTCTAACTTCGCTCTCTGCCTCGGATGTGCAAGGAATCGCTGCCGCCGGACCCGCAGCTCGCCGTCGCCGGCAATGCCCCCCGATTCGGATCCGTCCGTCCCCGGCCTCGTTAGGCCCCGCTGGTTGCCTCCTGCCGCCGCCCGTCGCCGTTGACTGCGCCGCCGCCGCTCCCACTCGGGCTCGGGAGCGAGGGAGGAGGACGAGCGCCCCAGCGCTAGCGCCTCCACGGATGGGCCGCCTCCAGCCCAGGCCCAACCCCACCGTTGACCGCTCCACTTGTGGGCCTCGGCCCACGAGGTGAGCGCTCCGTCCTCCTATCCCTCGCCCTATGCAACATATTGTATGTTGCGCCCAGAGTTTCGGCCCAATCTCCTTTTTTTGTGTCCAGCAAATTTTGTAATTATCCACACGAATGTCAGTTTTACAGAAAAACCCATGTATTTAAAAATGCTAATATCTTAATAATCGTGCATGAGATGAAAGAAATCTAGATATGTAAAATGTTCAGAATTTTATGTAGTTTCACAATTTCCAACTTTAACACATGATAAAAATACTTAAACTTGCTGTTTGCATTAATTGCGTTAATGCCATTTTAAAAATGATTTATTTCATAACTACAAAACCGTAGCTCCGATAAAAGTGTCCCACATATGTAACTTGACCGGAAAAATGTGTAGAATCTCATGGTGACATTTATTTTACTGTTTAAAAAATCTTAAACATGTTTACTATAGATCTGGACCAAATTCATATTATGCTTATGGGGATGTTTTGGAAATGCTATATGTTGCTTCCGGCCCCATTTAAGATGCCTATACGACATAGTTGTTCATGCGTCACCTCTTGCCATGATAAACAACATTAACCACTTTTCTCATAATATGGAGAGTTATTATTTTGTTATATGTATGTTGTCCCTCTCCATTTAAAATTGCTCAATTCCATCTTCGCCTTATGCCATGACCACCCATGTTAATAAACATTAAATATTGACGAGTACCTAACGAGAGTGAACTAAATAATTCGAACGTGGAGTTTTGTCAATATGCAACTCGTTGCATATTGAACTTCACTTAATATGTAGTAGTTGTTTGTTGTTCTTTCCATGCCATGCCATGCATTGCATATTAAACCGGACATGCCTCATATTTGTTTGCACATCATGTCATGCATGTGTTGTGGTGTTCCGTGTGTTGATTGTTGTTTGTGTATTGTTCCTTCTTGATAGAGTTCCGAAAGCGTTCGGAGTGTGAGGATCCATTCGACTACGTTGGCTCATCTTCTTCATGGATCGTTCTTCTTCCAAGCGAGATCTCAGGCAAGCTGACACATTTCCCTGGATACCACTACGATCATTGCCATGCTAGATGTCTCGTTTTCTATCGTTATGTCTCGCTACCTACTAGTTGTTTGACAAGCCTCCCAACATTGCCATGAAAGCCTCTAACTTCTCCACATCCCAGCAAACCATTGTTTGGCTATGTGACCGCTTGCTCAGCCCTTCTTATAGCGTTTCTAGCTACAGGTGCAATTGCTTCCATGTGACAACATGAACATTCTTTTGTTATCACAATATGAATGCTATTTAATTTAATGCACATATATACTTGGTAAAAGGTGGAAGGCTTGGCCTTTTGCTTGGTGTTTCGTTCCACTCTTGTCGCCCTAGTTACTTGTGAACCGGTGTTATGTTCCATAACTGAGCGCTCCTAACATGCCCGGGGTTGTTATGGGGACCCCCTTGATTTTCGTTTTAGGATAAAGCTTGTCTGGCAAGGCCCAACATTGGTACTACATTTGCCTAATAACTAATAAAATTGCATAGGGACCCATCGGTACCCGCGGATAATTAATCAACAACCCAGGCTAGTGCTCCTCATGAGTGTTGGTCCAACCCAGAGCAGCTTATTAATGCTACCCGGGGCAACTCGGTGATTGGCGTGGTAACCATCGCTCATCCGTCGTGTCCTGAGAACGAGATACACGGCTCCTATCAGGATCGTCGACACGCCGGGCGGCCTTGCTGGATTTGTTTTACCTTTCTTGAACGTCTTTAGTGAGGAATTCCGATTTTTCTTCAGGCTATCTCGAGGTGGCGGATTTCTTGTGGAATTTCCTAGGAAGATCACAAGATCCGTGGTCGAGGTTATTCCCGCTGCGTGTGGTTAATTTGTGAAGGACGAGTTGGAGCACCCCTACAGGGTTAAATCTTTTGGAAAGCCGTGCCCGTGGTTATGTGGCAAACTTGGATACTTTGTTTAACATCCGGTCATAGCAAACTTGAAGTAAACTCTAATAACATACACCAACTATGTGCGTAACTGTGACTGTCTCTTCTCATGAGTCTTTATCCGAGAGAGAACACGGTGGGGTTATGTTTGATGTAAGTAGGTGTTCAGGATCAGTTAGTGATCATTACTAGTTCACATCCGTTATGCGTAGACCACCATACTTTACTTTCTGTATTCGTAAGTTAGCCACTCAAATTAATGCTTAGTCGCTTGCTATAGCCTCACCACTTAACCATACCTCACCCATTAAGCTTTAATAGTCTTGATACCCTTGGAAATGAGATTGTTGAGTCCCTGTGGCTCACAGATTACTACAACAATAGTTGCATGTACATGTAATGTGATGATTTGACGTGAGCGTGATGCTTGTTTGATTTGGAGTTCTTGTTCTTCAATCTAGGATGGGTTCCAGGCGGCAGCTTGGGATATCAAGGATGGATGTCATTTTGTCGTTTGTTTTCGTACGTAGTCGGACTCTGCTCTTCTGTATGATGTTTGAGCATGTTGTTATATTGATGTGAACTTGATGTAGCTTGTGGCGACTGTAAGCCAATTCCATATACTCATCTCTTCTGTACATGTACTTGTAATGATATCCATTCTTGCAATGCGATGAGATGCACTTCTATTCCTATCGAGGCCCTCGTGCTGAAATAAGGATAGGATCGCATCTTGGGCGTGACACGATGGGACAGGTTCCTGTCCCGTCCCGTAGAAGGCCAGGGACGCCTGACGGAGCATTAAATGCATTTGTCCTACACCATCACTGTTAGGTACGATAACACTGTAGCACTATACACCTCGTGTACATACTGTACGCCACTGTTGGGATCCCCTTAGTCATATAAAAGGAGGCCCAAAGCGTTACAGTGGGGAGATCTTTTTTCCATCTCCGAGCTCACACGCGTAGCGGCTATGTATGGCTCACCACACAACGCTCCTGTAGCTGGAACCCAAACACCCATAATACACAAAAGCAGGAGTAGGGTTTTACGCTTCTCAGCGACCCAAACCTGGGTAAAAATCCCTCGCATTGCTTGTTAGATTTGCTCTTTGTGCACACCTCCTCCCTTCCGAACCATAAAGGGACCCTCGTGATCCCATAGGTATTGTCCCCCGACATCTTTGGTGCGCCAGGTAGGGGGGCCAGGTTGCATGAACCTAATCTAACAATCAGTGCGCCAATTTCTTCATCATCTTCATTGTCATGGCGCCCAAGAAGAAGGGTTTCACGGGGGTCGATCCATCCACGTCTGGTGTGCTCATACCTACTCGCACAGGAGGCGATGTAGATGCAAGCGGAGGAGGCGGAGATCTTGAGCCCCCACGACATTCAGGCGATCAAGGCCAAGCGAGCGGTGACGTGAACCCACGCACCGTTGGGTCTCAGGACGGAGCTGTACTGCCTATGAGCAGTATAGTGAACTCCGGGGACGGAAGGGCGCCTTCCAAGACACCCACGCCGGCTCATGCGCCGCGGCCTTCTCAGGTCGCGCGCGATGAACGGCGATGCGACGCTGGTGGTTCCAAGCGTCCCCATGGAAAAGCTCCTGAGCATCACTCCCAAGACGCGCAGGACCAACATGCGCGCCAACATACTGGTGAAAGTGGCATGCGGTTGCGGGGCCGTGATTGAGCTCCTTCTAACACGGTTAGGAGTCATAGCACCTCATGTTCCTCGCACCCTTCGCTGCCGACTACGTCGGAAGAAGTGATGGCGCAAGCACAACTCCTCCTGAATTTCCCCCCCGTTGTGGAGAAGCTCGAAGAATGGAGAGCTACTATCCAGAGCCTCATCAGCCTTGCTAACAGTTACGGGCCACGGCGGGCGGAGCCTTCGTGGAGGCGATCCATCGAGCCAACGCGCACCGATGGCGAAAAGGCTGGAGGTGGCGCGACCATGGTGCACTCTCCTCCACGGCAGCAGCAGTGGTCGCCGACTTGGCAGGTTGGCGCCTGCGGTAGCTACTCGACGGTGTCGTCTGATCCGCGAACTCACCGCAATCAATGTCAAGTTCTTCGGGAATGGAGCAAAGAATTTGCCCGGACTACCATCGAGCGGCGGCAAGAAGCGCACCCTCAATCTGATAAGCGCACGGGACCCACTATGGACAAACCTGGGCCAGGGTATCCTGTGGGCCGACCTTATGAGGTGGGTTGTCCAGCGTTTACCCGTGAGCTGCGGCGAGTCCAATGGCCCAACTCCCGAACATTCAAGCCAGAGGTCTCAGAGTAATACGACGACAAGACTCACCCATCGGAGTTCTTGAGCATATACACCATTGTGGTGCAGGCTGTCGGGGCTCGTGACGACAAGATACTTGCCAACTACTTCCCGTTGGTACTCAAGCCCAACGTCAAGTCGTGGTTGATGCATTTACCGGAGAATTCCATTTCTTCCTGGGCAGACCCGTGCCACGAGTTTGTTGGCGCCTTTACCGGAGGCCACCAAGACCCTGGCTAGGAAAGTGATTTGCATATCATCCCCCAGAATGAAGGTGAAACCTTGCACAAGTACATCCAGAGATTCAACCGTGTACATCACAACATCCCAGATGTTCATCCTGCTGCTGTTATGAGCGCGTGCCATCAAAATGTGCGCAACCGCAGGATGCGCAAAGAGCTGGCAATGAACAAGGCCAGAGATGTTGCCGAGCTCTATGGTCTGGCCGATAGATGTGCTCGAGCTGAAGAACGAAGGAGACTCCTCGGCGAGGAGGTTGGCGCTGGTGTCGACTTTGAAGATGAAGACGACAACGCCCCGGCAAAGAAAGGTCGGCGGCGGAACAAGAAGCACAAGGGCAAGGTCGTGCTTGCTGCCGAGGAATCCGGCAACCTCGCCGCCGCCAAGAAAACTAAGGTTGACGGCCTTGGCAAGGAGGTTGCCGGGTGTGTCTCCTGTCAGGCCTTGGCCGTTGTCGACAAGTATGACAAGCAATATTGCAATATCCATCACACCAAGGGCCACAATCTCCAAAACTGTCGACAAGTTGAGCAGCTTGTCGAGAAGCAGAAAGCTGAGTATGTAAGGCGAGATAAGGAGAAGGCCCAAGATGGTGGAGAGGGGTCCGGCAAGAAACGCAGTGGCCGAGGAGGTCGCCATGGCAAGTCCAAGCAACATGAAGAGAGGCCTGCTCGGGGCCACGACAAGGAAGAGGGAGATGACGATGGCAATGAAGAGGACGACGAGTCCAGCGAGCATGATGTCCAGAATGCTATAGAGATCATGTGCATTGACGAGGGCACCTCATTGCATTCTTCTCACCGCCAACTTAAACAGTGGGCACGCGAGATTAATGCGACAGAGCAATCTGTCAGTGCCCAGAAAGCATTGAAATGGTCCAACACGCCTATCATTCTCGATGTCGCGGATCACCCTGATCGCACAACCGCGGTCGGGTGTCTGCCATTGTTGGTTTCACCAACAATTTGCAACCTCAAGGTGATGAAAATGTTGGTTGATGGTGGGGCCAGTCTGAACTTGATCTCACCTGATGCCATCAAAAGGTTGCAAATTCCTGATGAAGATCTCTAGGAGATAGGCACGTTTCAAGGGATCAATCTCGGGAGGAGTCAACCGAAGGGCAAGATCACACTGCCGGTAACATTTGGTAGTGACATGAACTTCAAAACATAGAAGATTGTTTTTGACGTCACCAAGATTCACTTGCCATATAATGGCATCCTTGGTCGTCCAACGCTGGCCAAGTTCATGGCGGCATCACACTACGCTTACAATGTACTGAAGATGCCCGGACCAATGAGCGTCATCACAATCAACTCTGACAAGAAAGTTGCACTTATCTATGCCAACCAACTCTACCAGGAGGCATTTGCAGCGCATGCCGTCAAGGCACTTGCTCCTGCCGCTAAAGCTCCAGAGGGAAAGAAGACCGGCAAGGCCTCTGGTACACACTCCGACAAGCGCACCTCTTCGGAGTGCCGTGCTCCCGTTGACGATGTGCTAGAGAGATCCACCAGCAAGAACAAGAAATCCAAGGCAGCTCCACCAGAAACCAAAAAGGTGCCCGTCAAGGAGGATGGTACGGGAGGAACTTTCACCATAAGCTCCACCCTCGACGACAAATAGGAAAGCGGCCTGTCAAGCAGAAAGTTAGGAAGCAAGCCTTGGAGTGGCAAGAATTTATTGCTGAGGAAATCAGGAAGTTGGAAGCGGCAGGTTTGATCAGAGGAGTGCTCCATCCAACATGGTTGGCCAATCCAGCTGTAGTGCGCAAGGCGAATGGAAAATTGAGGCTGTGTATTGATTATACGGATCTCAATAAAGCCTATCCAAAAGATCCTTTCCCCTTGCCATGCATCAACCAGATTGTGGACTCCACTGCAGGCTACGATTTGTCGTCATTTCTTGATGCTTATTCAGGGTATCATCAGATCTTCATGTCTAAGGAAGACGAAGAGAAGACCGCGTTTATCACCCCATGTGGTACATATTGGTTCGTGCGTATGCCTTTTGGGTTGAAAAGTGCTGGTTCAACATTTGCAAGAGCAGTCCAGATCGATTTTGAACCTCAGCTACATAGGAATATGGAAGCTTATATGGATGACATAGTGGTTGAAACCAAGGACAAGGCAACACTTATACAAGATCTAGAAGAGACGTTTGCAAATCTGTGCAAGATGAATTTGAAGCTCAATCCTGAGAAGTGTGTGTTTGGCATTCCGTTCGGCAAGCTTCTCAGATTCTTTGTGTCTCAGCGTGGGATCGAAGCAAACCCCGACAAGATCAAGGCAATTGAGAGACCGAAGCACCAATATGGGTCAAGGATGTGCGTCGTCTTGCCGGCTGCGTTGCGGCTCTGAGCAGGTTCATCTCCAAATCTGCTGAGCGTGCCCTGCCCTTTTTCAAAATCTTGAAAAAGGCATGTCCAATGAAATGGACTCCGGAAGCGGAGACAACACTTCATGATTTTAAAAGGTACCTCTCCTCTCCGCCAACACTGGTCGCACCTAAACCACAAGAGCCGTTGTTGCTATACCTAGCGACAATGAATCAAGTGGTTATGTTGCGTTAGTGGCGTAGAGAGAAGCCGATGAATAAACAACAGCAGAGGCAAGACCGCCAAGCGACGAGCCAGAATCTTCCCTGACAGAGTCTGGTGCCGGCAAGGCAGGATCTGTGCAGATAAGTGAAGTGACACAGAAGAAGAAGATGGTGCAGTGGCTAGTTTATTTTGTCTACTCCCTTTTGCAGGGGGCTAGGTCAAGATACTCTGGCGTGCAAAAATTTCTTTTCGGTCTCCTTATGGCCACGAGGAAGTTGCGCCATTATTTCCAAGCACATGAGATCACCATCGTCACTCGCTTTCTGTTGCAACGTATTTTGCGAAATCCAGATGTGACCAACATGAATGTGGAGTGGGCTTTGGAATTGTCAAGCTTTGAGCTCAGATTTGAAAGTACTTCAACTATTCAGAGCAGAGCCTTGGCAGAATTCATTGCAGAATGGACTCCAACACCACACGAAGAGATCCAAGAAATTGTTCTCCCCGACAAGGAAACTAATCAAGAATGGATCATGTATTTTGACGGAGCTTTCTCCCTGCAAGGGACCGGTGCCGGCGTGCTGCTTGTCGCACCCACCAGAGAGCACCTCAAATACGTGGTTCCGATGCACTTTCAACGGGAGAAGTCAACGAACAACACAGCAGAATATGAAGGGCTGCTTGCTGGTCTTAGGAGCACCACAGACCTTGGAATCAAGAAGCTCATCGTCAGGGGTGATTCATAGCTTGTTGTCAAGCAGGTCAAGAAAGACTATCAGATCCCGTTGATGGAAGCCTACGTAGATGAAGTGAGGAAGTTGGAGGAGCACTTTGACGGCCTACAAACAGAGCATGTCCCTCGTGTAGAGAACAACATTGTCGATGAGCTGTCGAAGCGCGCTGTCCTCAAGTTACCTGTGGAACTAGGGACTTTTGTGCTCCAATTGACTCAACCATCCGTAACACCATCAGCGAAACAAACAAGAGAAGGAAGTTGAGTTCCGGCCAGTACTTTCCTGCAGAGCTCCCAGAGGCTGTCGGCAAGGAAGTTGCCGGGAACAACGCCAAGCCCATGGGGAGCAACATGCTCTGGCAGGACTTCGAGTCCTTGCTGTAGAGACAAACGCTCTTGCGGCAGAAGACATGCCTTTAGTCCTTGCTGTCGAGCCCCATGCTCCAGCATAGGCACATCACATTGTTCAGTTCCTTCAAACAGGAGAACTCCCTGAGGAACAGGAAGAAGCGGAGAAAGTAGCCCGTAAGTCTAGTATGTACCAGTTTGTGGATGATGTCCGGTACAGAAAGAGACCGAACAGTGTGAAATTGAAGTGCATTTCTTGGGAGGATGGACTGGAGCTGTTGGCAGAGATACATGGAGGCATATGTGGCTCCCACATAGGATCAAGAGCACTTGTTGGCAAGGCATTTCGACAAGGTTTCTTTTGGCCCACCGCCCTCCAGGATGCAACTGCACTAGTAACCAAGTGCGAAGCGTGCCAGTTCCATTCAAAGAAACTACATCAACCAACTCAAGCTCTTCAGACAATCCCTCTCTCCTGGCCATTTTCGGTTTGGGGGCTCGACATCTTGGGCCCCTTTCCCCATGCTACCGTGGGCTTTGAGTACTTGTACGTCGCGATCGACAAGTTCACAAAGGGGCCGGAAGTGGAAGAAGTGAGAAAGGTGACAACATAGTTAGCCGTCAAGTTCTTCAAAGGACTAGTTTGCCGTTTTGGTGTGCCGAACAGGATCATCACTGACAACAGCACACAGTTCACAAGCCGCACCTTCATGTAGTATGTCCAAGACCTTGGCAACAAGATCTGTTTTGCTTCTATCGCTCACTCGAGGAGCAACGACCAAGAAGAAAGGGAAAATGCTGAAGTGTTGCGAGTGCTTAAGAAAAGAACTTTCGACAAACTGCGCTAGTGCGGAAGGCATTGGATTGATGAGCCGCCGACGGTTCTTTGGTCAATCAGCACGACACCCAATCGAGCCACTGGCCAGACACCTTTCTCCCTGGTGTACGGGGCGGAAGCAGTTCTCCCCACGGAACTCATATACGGGTCGCCTCGAGTGCTCGCTTATGATTAGCTTGAGCAAGAGCAGTTGCGTCAAGATGACACGACGCTCCTTGAGGAAGACCGTCTTCAGGCTACTGTGAGAGCTGCCCGCTACCAGCAAGCTTTGCACCGCTACCATAACCACAAAGTTCATGCCCGAAGTCTTGAGGAAGGCAACCTTGTTCTTCGGCGCGTTCAGCCGGCCAAGAATTCCAACTAGTTGACGCCAAAGTGGGAAGGCCCTTATCGGGTAGTGCGAGTCACCAGGCCTGGCGCAGTCCGCCTGGAGACCGAGGATGGCATTCCAGTGAGCAACTCCTGGAACATCGAACATCTTCATAAGTTCTATCCATAAGGCGCGGTTGTCGGGTGCCCCGACAACCATCTTATGTACAAGTCTTGCCGGCAAGGCATGTGATCCTTTGTACAAAGCTAGGCGCAAACCCCGTGCATAGTTGAATAATCGAGCGTTCTACAACTCTTGTCGATTTCCATGTTTACTTATATGCATGTTTATCTAAGACGTTCCATGACGCTTATTCCCAGCAAGTACTAACGAACCGCCAAGGTTCCATATCTCTATTTTCTCTTCTTTCTTTTTCGAAGGATAGAAGGTTCTCTTGCGTGCAAGTTTGCCGGGGGGATGGGATGGTATGGACACCAACAGGCGATGTTCAGAATTGGCATCTTGCAGGAAGGAATACCCCAACAAAAACATAAGTTGCAAAACTCTAAGTAAATTTTTACTATGAAGTTATTTTACTTGGACGATTTTGACTTTTGTATGGGAAACCTGCATGCGAAGGAACCTTGTCGTGATTGGTTGTGCCCTTGTTCTATTTCAAGTCCGCTCAACAACTTAAGTGGCAGCACTAAAAACATCAAGGTAACTTGTCATGATTGGTCGCGCCCTTACTCTGATTCGAGCCCGTTCAACAGCTTAAGTGGCTGCACTAAAAATGTCAAGGTATCTTGCCGGCAGCGGCACCGCCAGCATGCCGCTGAGGATCCGCTCCTCAAAGCGCTCGCGGCAGGGCTGCGTGCGCCGACAAGTTTTCCGGAAAAGCGTAGGGAGTGTACCATACGGAGGGGAATCTAACAAGAGGGGTAACATGTAGTCATTCAAATGGAATGAAATTTACACAAGATGACGCATCTTCCTAAGTACATCTTTATTTGACTTTCTCCCCTAGGGGCAGATTACAAGAAGAAAAAGATAGGAAGAGGCCCTCGACAGAAGCCCAGCCTGACCCCGCTAGGACCAGCATTGCGCGGAGGGTGGAGTTCCCAAAAGGGAAGACGAAGCCAAAGTCCACAAGCCTGCTGAGAGATCCAACTGGAAGATGAGGCAGCGCCTAGGAGGACCACCGGCAAGATCGCTCCGCCGGGAGGGGGAAGAGGCGTGAGCTGACGGTGATGGTGCAACCGGCGGTCAGGTTGAACCCAGGTCGTGGTATTCCGACTTGACAGCCTGGAGCTTGGACTTGTTGTCGTCGTCTTCACCACTGTCCTCCTCGTCACGGTCGCTCGAGGAGGAACTTTCAACATCGCTCGAGCTCTCTTCGCAGTAGCTGAGGCGGACACCCGAGCACCCATAAATCTTGACGGAGAGCAGGTCAGCCTCTGTCATCTTGAAACGGAGGACATGCCCATCCTGGAGGTTGTGGGTGCGGGCAAAGGTTTTCCAACCACACCTTAGGAGCATGGCACGACGCTCCGGGTACTCAACGTCCACCGACGCGGTGCCATTACAGCAACCATGTGCCCGCAACCATAGGGTGGGCGGCTTGTCAACCTCCATTGCCCTGGCGAAAGGGTGAGGGAGGCGTAGATGGCTTCGAAGGGGACCGCGCAATTTGAGGACGTCCAGCACCGTCCCCTCAGCATGAGTCTCTTCAGGGAGGAGGTCTAGCGTGAGAGGGAGAGGTGCAACGACGCTCCGCCTCCCCTAACCTCGGCCTCCACGTCGACCATGACCCCTCGCACCTCTTTCGCCACGCGCGCTCGGGCCACCCTCCGCCTCTATGGCTGAAGCGGTGGCATAATCCTGAAGGGAATCCCTCATCTTTGGTGTGGAGGATGATGGCCGCCCTTGCCCCCTATTCATGGCTAAGGGTGAGGATAACTCGAGATCGGGAAGGTATAGAAGGGTAAGCTCTGGAGATTCACACTCAAGCAGGAAGGAAGGATGGATGAGCATCACCCTTGCTACCCCTCAATTTATATGGAGAAGCACGGGGGCTGGCTCTCCCCCGCTCCAAGAGTCGCCGCCCATCTCCACCAATAGTGTCGCCCACGAGCACGGGGCGAATAGGTAGCCGCCCCGTTACTCCAATCCATGGCACTGCAGTTCCTGCCACGATCAAGACTTTAAGTTACGGGCGTCCGTTGCCAACTCCTCGCTATGCATGCGGCACACATGGCGGAAACGGGTGCTCCACACACATATCCCACACCATGCACTTAGCGCGCGTCGTGGGGAGGCGCGGTAAGCTGAATGATTACAACCGTAGACTCCTCCAAGCATACCCGTGCACTGTTTGGACCTAGCCCAACAACGCCTCGCACCCGTGTGGCCTAGGCCCGAGGGCTCCTATCGGTGTACTAAATTTTGGGTCTTTTAGTACCCCTTACTTGTGCATGGGCAGTTGTAGCCACACCAGCGGCAAGGCCTGCTAGGGGACGGCTGGATGCAAGTACAAGGAAGTCAAGGAAACATTCAAGCCAATGATCAATACCGGAGACCAAAGGCTGGGACCTCGGCAAGACATTCATGCAAGATCTTGCGGGGATGGCCTACGGAGCCCCGGCAAGACACACACCCAGCAAGACCTCGCCATCCTGCCAGCGCAGAGACCAGGTGTCATCTCACCTGGGTACGTGTCAAGGCGCCGACGATGGAGGAGGCTTAGCGGTGTCGATGGGACGGGCTCCTGTCCCGTCCCGTAGAAGGTCAGGAACGCCTGACGGAGCATTAAATGCGTTTTTCCTACACCGTTAGTGTTAGGTATGATAACACTGTAGCACGGTACACCTCGTGTACGTACTGTACGCCACTGTTGGGAACCCCTTAGTCATATAAAAGGAGGCCCGAGGCATTATAGTAGGGGGATCCTTTTTTCCATCTCCGAGCTCACACACGTAGCGGCTATGTACTGTTCACCACACAACACTCCTCTAGCTGGAACCCAAACACGCATAATACACAAAAGCAGGAGTAGGCTTTTACGCTTCCCAGCGGCCCGGACCTGGGTAAAAATCCCTCGCGTTGCTCGTTACATCTGCTCTTTGTGCGCACCTTCTCCCTGCCGAACCGTAAAGGGACCCTCGTGATACCATAGGTGTCGTCCCCCGACAAAGTTCTAATAAAATATTTGACTATGTTTAAGAGTGAAATGCGTAGGACCCGGAAGAACACCAGTCATGAGTTGATGGTGCAAACTGAAAAGCAAAAATACAAATCAGAAGGATATAATAAAACTTACATCCCTAGGGCATTTCGGTGATCACGTCCTTCTTAAAGTTGGATGCTTTTTCTGTGGGTAGGAGAATTATTAGAAGTAAAACTAAAAGAACCTAAAAGGCAGAAAGAAAGAAGAATGGAATGTCCAACTCAGGTATGAATTTCATGCAAGTTATGAGATGAAGAAAAAGTTGGTCAAGTAATAATAAATCTTGGGAATTATGATTAAAATTTTGATCATTAAATTCTTCGGTATTGTGGTTAAAAGTTTATCACAAGGATACCGACTCGATTGCATGTTGTTGCGAATCGATGCAGGAACTACTACGACCTAAATGATCAAGTAATGAGGTTAAAGTATATGGTGGAAATTATGCAAAAGTTACACTACTTCCCATCAACATATTACCTCTATAATATTGTAATAATTCATTTTATAGTCTTGTACACTCTATCCCATTACATAGAAGTTGCAAGGAGGTTGTTCATGAGAGAACAATATTTGTTCGATGTTATGAACATAAGGCCATAATCCTATTGGGAGTAGGACACATGTTATGAAAATTGATAATATACCTTAACGTCCATAACACTGACGGTAAATGTCGCAAAATTGTTGTTTTCTGAAACTGTCACCATGGCAACAATTTCTGAAACTGCCGCCATGGTAGCGTTTTTGAAGCGGTTGCCACGGTAACGAAATATTGGCCGGCACAATGCTTCAACTAAACATTCAAGATGGCAAAGGATTCCCAATGCCAAGGGTTATATCATATCATGTTATTATGAATTGCATAAGATGTTTATCCCTTCATTATTCGCACTCTTTGATTGGCAACAGTCAATTATTAGGGTGATCTCTCACTAAAAATATCAAATTAAAAGATGCTCTTCCTAGTGTTGCAACCGTCTATATCACGTAGCTTTCTGGAGTGCGTCATGTCCACATGAGTACAAACGGATCATGAGGTGTAAGGCGGGCAAGGTCAGACCAAGCAAGTAGGTAAAACTCGGTTATCTTGAAGTTATCGAAGAATCATTCTCAGCTTGGAGCACAAAGCATCAAAAGATGAACAAGAGTCATATGAAGATATGCCTACCGTTTGAATTCGCGTTATCAGTGATGTCCATGTTGTGAATAAAATCAAGGTCTTGAATCACTTAAAATCAATTATGAGAAGATATTGATTTGAGTGGGAGCACAGTTTTGTATTAATTAAGTTTAATCACTGGTGTAGTTAACTATGAACAATGTCTATGTGTACTTTGCATTATAGTTGTAGAATAAAGGCTCATGGTTCCACCTTTGTTGTTGAAATTAATTAGCTGTTATTTATCTGTCTGAATCTTTATGATTGGTAAATGCAATGAGAGTATCATCCTCTTAAAGTGCCAAGAAAGATTGTTCATATTGTATGCTTACAATACTCTCCTGCGAATGCTATGGATGACGAGACTCAAGTCCTTCGATCCAAAATGCTAGAATTACATTACCTTATGCTTGCTTCCCAGAAACCCAAACTTCAAAATCTTTAGGATGGTTATGTGATATTCTTGGAACTAGAAATTGTGTTTAGAGAAAACAAAGACGAAAAGATATGTGATATCTAAAGAATTGTTTTGTTTGCAAGTTCTAATGAAATATTTGACTATGTTTAAGACTGAAATGTGTAGGACCCGGAAGAACACTAGTCACGAGTTGATGGTGCAAACTTAAAAGCGAAAGAACAAATCAGAAGGATGTAATAAAACTTACATACCTAGGGCATTTCGGGGATCACGTCCCTCTTAAAGTTGGATGCTTCTTCTATGAGTAGGCAAAATATCAGAAGTAAAACTATAAGAAGCTAATAGGGAGAAAGAAAGAAGACTGGAATCTCTAGTTTAGGTATGAATTTCATGCAAGTTATGAGATGAATAAAAAGTTGGTCAAGTAATAGTAAATCTTGAGAATTATGATTAAATTTTTGATCATTAAATTCTTCGGTATTGTGGTCAAAAATTGATCACAAGGATACCGACTCGATTGCATGTTGTTGCGAATCGATCCAGGAATTACTGCGGCCTAAATGATCAAGTAATGAGGTTAACGTATATGGTGGAAATTATGTAAAAGTCACACTACTTACCATCAACATATTACCTCTATAATACTGTCATAATCCATTTTCTAGGTTTGTACACTCTAGCCCATTACATATAAGTTGCAAGGAGGTTGTTCGTGAGAGACAAATATTTTTTTGATGTTAGGAACATAAGGCCATACTCCTATTGTGAGTAGGACACATGTTATGAATATTGATAATATACCTGAACGTCCATAACACTGACGCTAAATGTCGCAAGAGTAACAGAATACCACATATGTATGGCATTACATTTAGTCACATTGGATAAGCCCACGTGGAGAAATTCCATACTGATAGATTTGAAGTCATGTGATTATGAATCATGTGACACTTGCAACATTCATCAAATAGTGAAGTAAACTAAAATACCGTTCGCAGGCCATAAATAACGACTAATAAAATAATTGGAAACATGCATAGTGATGTGTAGTCCAATAAGTGATGTTGCAACCAATGGATTTATCCATCTTCAAAGATGACTCAAAGATTTCTGAGACTTTTACTAAACCCTAAACCCCGAGGCAAAATTGTTTTGCCATAGAGTGCAGAAATTTTGAAGAAAATATTTTCTTCAAAAGAGTTAGTGGGCGGACATTGCAACTCAACGATATTACAAAATCTTCGTAATTATGTCAAAGAAAAGAAACACTAAAAGTGGTTCTAGAATTCCCTACAACGACTAATACGAAAGCCTCTACATGAGCTATAGTGACTTCGTTCAAACTTGTGGCTAAACTATATGGGTTGAGAAAAATTCATGCAAACCTTCATGGTGCACAAAAGAAATATTGTTGAAACAAACAATGAACCTATGATACACAAAGAAGCGCTTATGGTCCCTAACTCCGGAAATGGCTTTATGCCAAAATAATCTGAGATAGTATCCATACACCTGAATCAAGTTTGGAACTTGATGAAACCTCCGCAAGACTTAGGGTCTAATATATTGTAATGGATCTCTGAACTAATAAAGATAAAAAGTTTTAATAAAGCTTGACTAGTTGCAAATAGTTTATGACAAGATCAAGGGGTTAACTATAATGAGATTGTCTCGTCATGGCAATACTTAGAAGTTAGTTCGGGTTAAACTAGCAATTACTACATATTTCAATTATGAGATATAATAGATGGATCTCAAAAAGGATTCCCATGAGATGGAAATAGAATGGGATCGTATATATGATACGCCCCAAAGTAATTTTTTCAATCCATAGGATGCTAGTAAATGTGCAAACTTTAAGATATCCTATAATGGACTGAAGCAAGCATAACAGAGTTGGAATCTTTGTTCTGATGAAATGGTCAAATAATTTGACTTCATCGAGGAAAGCAAAGATACTTGTATTTATAAGAAAGTAAGTGGGAGCATGATAATATTTCTAAACACTCTATGTGCATGACACATTGATAATTGGAAATTATATAAATTTCTTGACACAAATTTAGACTTTATTGAAACTGGGTTTTCAGTAAAGTACATAGGCAATATAGCCTTGGTATTACACATAATAATATATGGAGATAATAGTGTCTAATCGGGCTCAGCCAAAATACATACGGACTAGATACTAAAGATGTTTAGTATGAAAAATAAGCCAATGAGAGTTTCTTGTCGAAATCACATGGAAGGAGTTTTAAGCAAGAATCGGTATCCTAAAATAGTGACGAGTGAAATACATGATTTCCATCACACTTGTGTTAATTATATTCTATGGTATGTAAATAACTAGATATGTCTAGTACTCCAAGTAAGTTGTTAGTAAAGTTACAACAATGGTTGAATTGTTGATCATAGAACAAAAGTAAAAATATCTCCAAGCGATTTTCAACTTCAATTAAATAATTTATATTGGCACGGTAAGTTGGAATTGGTCCAAGAGAGTTATTGTGGTGAATTCTATAACAACAAGTTGAGTATATTTTCACTTTAGAAGTAACAATGGAGGATAATGAATAAATAGTCCATTTATGAACTTGGTATGATTTGCACGTAATTATGCCAATGGAACACTATTCTTAAATAGTGCTTCCATAGCTAAGTCTATGGAATCAAAGGTTCTGCCAATGATTCAGTATATACAAAGCTAGTTTCAAAAAATTATGATTTTTTGTGAAAGCATGATAGATGCATTGAAATACCAATTATACACACGGATCTGAAGTTGTGAGATTCGATAGGATGAAGTCTATACCACAAGCAAAGCATGGACTGACATCGGATTGCCATTGGTGTAAACGTAAAATGTGCTAACTAGATTATTGACTCTAGTACAAGTGGAAGACTACTGGAAATATGCCCTCAAGGCAATACTATTGTATTATTATAATTCCATATTCATAGTTGAGAATTTATATTCTATGCTATAACTGCTATGACCCTGGAATGTGCGATTCAGTGGAAAACTCATATGCACGCGTGGAGTGATAAAAAGTAAAATAAGACACCTAGTCTCGCCTCTAAGAGTAGCTCAAGTGTTGTCGGTGATCACGTTTTTTGAATCTTAGGATATCGTTAAGTATAACGATGATCCTAAAACAACATTGAGAGTGTGATGTTAGAAGAACAATCATATTTAATCGACCCAAACTTGTTTGTTATACTTTGAGATAATATCCCTCCCCTTGTGGCGCCCTCCCTCCCCTCCAAATATGTACAATTGAGGTATTGACACCTATTGAACATATAATTTTTTGGAGCCTCCTCTAGTTCTCCTAGTTCTAGCTCTAGTTGGTCATAGTTGACTAATTAGATCTAAGCCTAGTTACTCTAATCCTGATAATTAGAATCCTAGTGTGGTTCTAATCTCCTCATTCTAATTCTCCGGCAATGATTAGCTCTAGACGATGAAGCGCTATCGAATTGTAAGACTGCACACTTGCAACCAAGTAGAGAGGCTGTGATTTCAGTCTTTAGTTCAAGGGATCGTTTATGGGTACGTTTATGGGATCATTCATCTACTTCGAGGGAATCCAAGTACGATCTACATCGCCATGCTCTTCTTCCACTACAACTCGGTGATGGTAACGATCGTGATCCTAACCGTTATCGTATCTTCATAGTGTTCGTGGTTGATCGTAGGGAGAAATTTTTGTTTTCTACTATGTTTCCCAACACCTACCCCCCCACCACACCCCACCACCTAATGAGTGATAATTTTACACTCATTTCAACCTTGTTTAACCGAGATATTTCAGTTAGAGGGAGATATTCGCTCCGATATTGCCACTAATGACTAATGAATGTAAAGATTTCCACAAATTCTTATTTAACGTTTTCCCATAGGAAATGGGCTAAAAAGGGAAGAAATAGCATGGGAGAGTGGAAAGGAAGGAAAATGGAGGAATAATCAATCATCAGGAGGTGCTAGATGGTAACCAGAACAAAAGACGACATTTCATAGGGGCGCATGTGTTCGTAGTAGCGGTCTTTTGGCGTGGAAACCGAGGCAGATCGTCAACCTGAATAACTTTATAAAGGGGACCCCATCGAAATGTCTACAAAACAATGTCAAGCACAGTGAGAACCTCTTCATCATCTGCAAACCCTAGACACCACCATTTTCATCTCCATAGCCATGTCCACCACCATAGTGCTCTCCCATCTAATTCGGACTTGTAATCGTGCATCGCACAAGGGATCCATTGTAAGACATATTGGAATCAATAAATACCAAGATGTGGTCTTCAATGTTTTATTCTTGCAATCTGATCTCTATGTGTGAGTACTTTGGTAAGGTATGGGTTGAGGCATGAGCCTTGCAACCCCAGGTATTTGTTGAGCGGATCAATGAAAGTCTTTGACACAATGTCTCATATGCGTGAAATAAAATTGTTTCATGAAGTGTCTATTGTCTTGTCCGCGATCTTCATCCCTGCAGGAACCCAAGATCATGGAGATCGAGCACTGGTGAGGCTAGGAGCAAGGAGACCATGAAGTGTGATACCGAACATTGGTGACAATAAGGTTTAGTAGGGTAACATGGATCATATCCTTGGGGATTCATGAGGTGTAGTCATTAAACACCCAATGCCTTTTTCTGATATTATTATCTTAATTATTAGGGCAACCCCACGAGACAGATAGGGCCTTTGGTATGACAACTGATTCTTGATGCAGGACTTATGCCAGTCAAGATGATATATGGACACCCCCACTCCGATTACGAAACAAGCACCTCTTGATGGGTGACTTCCCAAGCACAAACTAATATACTTTTTTATCCCAACAAAAATACATGGTTGCAAGCACTAAGACCTCATACCCGTACCTTTTTTATTATAAGTGTTTGAATCCCAATTTGCTTGCTGATCCTGTCAAAAATTAGATTTGACACTTTGGCAAAAGCTTGCTAGAGACCATTGCTTCAAGGGAATCTTCCTCTCCTGGGTTCAATACCCAGGGTCACCTCTAGGGAAATAGGTGCGGGATACCCTTTCTTGTTCCAACACATCAATAAAAAGGAGATGTCAAGCCCTATTTTTGGCGCCATTGCCGGGGAGGTTGGCGTCGTTGCCGGGGAGGGGTTTAGTATTCCTAGTCTTTGCGTTTAGAGTTTCTGTTGAAGTTAATTTTTAGTATTTTGTTTTTAATTTTGTAAAAGATTTTGGTTTTGCAAAAGTGAAACTTTATTTAGAGTGGGACCTTACCTTCTAGAGTGAACGGTGGTGGGGATCAATGTACAATATTAATGAGATTCTTTGTTGACATATGTTGATTTCAATGTGTTCTGCTGCAATTTGATAGGTTCTATTTGGTACATTTATAGAATTGTTTTAACTACATTTGTATGCATGCCATTTATGTTGGAAGAACTTATGCAATATATGTTTGCCAAATTAAATTTGCTCTGTTGGAAAGAAACTACAACGCATCATAATGATGCGTCATTGAGCTTACTTGACCACTAGTACTGTAGGAGGGGGTGTTTTCTTACATTGCATTGCCCAACTTTACATCATAATGATGTGTCACTGAGCTTACTTAAGCATTGCCATTGTAGCAAGAACTATTTTCTTATGTTGCATTGTCCAAACTTATGGATGGATCTTTTCATTCTTGGCAATAAGCTCTTTGGTATAAGCGTTGAAGCCCAAGTTTGAGTCCTTTGTGTCACAGTTCTCCATGACCAGGTCCAAGCACGAGTTCTCCATGCCTTAGTATGGGTACCTATCCCCGATTCTGAGTCCTTACGCAAGTCAGTTTGAATTTGCATTGCCCGAGTTAGGGTTGGCCGGTTTTGATTCCTAGCCGCCTGGTCTTGATTTAGCCGTGTGTGACTCCTTAATGTGCAACGGGTGTACTTTTGGTTATAGTTTCTTTTAGTTAGCCCATATATAGACTAATTATTCGTAGTACCATCTATGAGTTGGGTTCTGTACCATGCTATCCTTGTTCGTTATTTGAACACCACTTTTGGAAATATTCAATAAAACTATGAAGTCAGTTTAAGCACTTTTAGTATCATTTGTAAATAATTTCTGGAGGTGTAAGTTTAGACTCTTATCATACATACTATCATGCCATAAACCAAGATTATACTTAGTAGATAATTCATAAAAACTATTTCATATAATTTCCTTAACATTTCAAACGCATTTGTTTTTTGCGTCAACGGCACAATGGATCATCTAGTAACAGGGAGTGAACTGATAGGAACCCACAACTTCCAACACAACATGCAAAATGTCTGGAATAGAGAGTGAACTGATATGGATCTATATCCACATTAAAAGAGAAACCAGTCGTCATATGGAAGAAACTCAGGCCACTTGGGTTGACTTTATTCTAGATAGTTTGTTCCAATAACCGCCCATAGTAACTGAAACTTACAACTCACGGTTTTTCGCAAACCTTGAATATGATTGGGCCTATCACAACATGGCCCGGTTCATTTGATGTTGTAATAATTTAAGCATGTAAGTTTTCAACAACATTGAATCAATTGATGCCATGAATGGTATACACTTGGCTTGTCTTCTTCCCTTGTCCATACCCTTATGTTCATTATGATGCGAAGCATCCTACGGACATCACCATGACAAGATCCCATTTGGCAAGTGACACGTGCAACATCTACTTCACATACATAAAGGTGAATCATCTCCTTTACACGTGTCCACTTGACCCCTTCGAGGATGGTATACTACTTGACACTCCTCTCGTGTGCATGCATAGGTATTGTCGGAGCTTCACGGAGAATGAGGAGGAGTGCCAGCACCTACGTACAACTACACCATCCGCAAGGGAAGCTTGGAAGAGAAGAAGGAAGAAGATGAGCTACAGGAAGTCTAGGACTTGTCGGTACAACCGGCCCACCACCGGACCAGCTCTGGCCGAGCTTCTGTTATGAGGCGGTGCAAGGCCAGTACTAGACCGATTATTCTAGTTATTCCCTAATGACCGGTACAACCGGCCACCTGGGTGGTACAACCGCTCGACTACCTGTGTGTGCAAGATGGGCTTCGGCCCATGTATCCCCCTCTCACTTACCCCTCCGTGCCTAGGACTATATATATTCCTCTCCCACCTCCATTCTAGGGTTAGCTATAGTTTTGCTCTTAGTAAGTTGAGCCTAGCTCCTTCCACTACCTCTCCCATGGAGTACATGCCTCTATGAGAGAAGATCCCCTAGTGGATGTCAAGGCCCCCCACGAGGGAAGATCCTCCGGGATATCAAGGCCCCATCTCCCCATGGGATTTGGGATGAACTCTACCATGTATCCTATTTCTCTTTGTTGTTCATGTACCTTTGTAGATCTTGTGTGTGGTGAGTCTAGTGGATGTGTGATTGGACTTGTTCTTGAGTGTTTCCTCTTGTGATTTATCGCCATTCATTCCCGTGTTCTTTGTGTTCTTGAGGTTTCCCCTCCAGTTCGTGAAATATCGACACACACGGGCTTGCCCCGTATCATATTAGTATCTAGAGCAACGTTTCTCACGAATTTGGAGTCCCCCCTTTGCTTTCTAGCCTAATTTTGTTTGATTTCGTCCCAATTTCAAAAATTCCCCTCAAAAAGAGCCCCAATTTTTTTCTTGTGATTTGTTGTTCTTGTGAGTTTTTGTTGACTTTGATCCTTAGATCTGGTGTTTAGCAAGTAGATCCACCCCCTTTGCGTCCACATCCCCTAATTTTTCTTTTCCCCTTCAATTTGGTCGAATTTTTTGATTTTGGTCAACCCCTGAGTTCTTCCCGTGCCGAGATCTGAAAATTTTCCCGATACGAGCGGTACAACCTGTAAGAGCACATTTCGCCATGTGTGGTTTTGGTAATTGATGACACCCGTATGGACTAATGGTTACCTTGAGTTATATTCGAAGGATTTGTCCATAGGCACTTCTTGAAGTCCACCTGTTGGGTTTCAAGGAGTTTATATGATGACCAAGGTGGTATTCAAGGTTTATCCAAAGATTGGTCATGTGAGAGTTGAGCTTATTGCAAGCATGTCTTGAAGAAGGAGATTGTGTGAGCATTCATGATTGCCTTCAAGACATAATCTTTATGAAGAGAGAAGATAAGATAGAAGGTTGATCAAGACTAAGTCAAAGAGTGAATCAAGTGATCAACACACAAAGCGTACAAGATGTACCGAGAGGGATCAATTGATCCCATGGTATGGTAAGCATTGTCCATTACGCTTTGTGTACTAACCCATGTTCCTTGTGGGAGTGGGGTTAGGAATATTTCCATGGGATTGCATCAAGAGGAAGATCCCATACAACCCATGGAAGATGACATCAAGTGGTGATCGTTATCAAGGTTGTGGTGTGCAAGTTCAAGTGAAGCATCACGGAGAGATCAGGCTTGAAGCTTGCCGTCCATTGTGGTGTCAATGGACTTGTGAAGATGTGTCGAAGGGTAGCTCACCCATAGTGGAGTATGGGGAGAGCAATCATCTAGTCTTCATCAAGCCAACGCAATCAAGAAAGGTGGTCCATCTTGAAGAAGTCAAGATCGTCATCATCTAGCTCAAGTGGACTATGCACAAGGCTAAAGTTTGACCTTGATAGGGTTTTCTATTTTACCGGTCTCATAAGTGGTAGTTGGGAGACTAGGTGATAGGATAGGTAGCCGTGCTATCAAGGGGGCTCTCAAGTGAGTAGCTTGATCGTATCGTTCATTGAGAGCTCAAACCATTGCATTCTTGGCATCATCATCTTTCTTGGTTCTTGTCTGTTTTTCTCTTTGAGGTTTCTTGAGCTTATGGTCAACTTCATGACAAGCTCAAGTTCATCGAAAATGGAGTCCATATGCATCTTCTATGATGTTTTTGATGTTGGAGTTATTGTTGATTCTTCATTGAAAGAGGTTTCTCATCTCTATACCTTTGACATTTTTATACCGCCTCTTCTTAAGAAAACCTGAATCCAACAAGCTTGAGTTTGCTCAATTCGGAGCTCATTTGCAGAAGTTGTGGCAGTTCTGATTTTACTGTATCCTTCCGTTTTCCTAGCTGAGTAGTTGAAGGTGCTGCATCACAGTGGCTAGCGGTAGTATCGCTCTGAGGAGCGGTAGTACCGCAAGTTGCACGGAAGTAATTTTTGACTTCCGCCCCGAGGGCGGTAGTACCGCAAGTTGCACGGAAGTAATTTTTTACTTCCGCCCCTTGGGCGGTAGTACCGCAAATGACTTCTGGTACTAATGTGCTGGATATTTTCTTGAAGCTAGCTCCAGCGGATGTAGCCCATAAGTAATTTTTTACATCCGTGGACACACGGTAGTACCGCTACCTCAAGCGGTAGTACCGCTGCCACACGGTGTCTTCTACCGTGTGCTACACCTGAGTGTCCGTTTAATACTACCCCACGGTAGTACCGCAAGGGCAGACGGTAATACCGCTCCGGCATTACTACCGCCCTGTTGCCTCATTACAGTAGTGTTTCATATGGATACTACCGCCTTAGTAGTAGTACCACTCCTTGGAGCGGTAGTACCGCTCTGTGCGGGCTGTGAGGATAACGGTTGGTTTTTTCCCACCTATAAAAGGGGGTCTTCTTCCCAACTCTTAATCTCTCCAATGATTCTTGCTAGTTCTTGAGGGAAAAGAGAGAGGAGATCTAGATCCACATTTCCACCATTCACTTTCTCCTCTAAGTGAGGGGAACCCCTTGGATCTAGATCTTGGAGTTCTTCCTCTCATTTCCCTCCCTAACTTTAGTTGCTTTGGTGCAATTTGGGAGAGAAGGACTTGGGCACTCCGTGTGCCCTTGCCATTGCATTTGGTGCATAGGTTTGAGTTCTCCGCGGTGATACGTGGAAGTGAGAAGTTGAGAAGCTTATTACTCTTGGGCGTTTGAGCACCCTTGAGCTTGTTCCTCTTGGGTGCTTTGGCGCCTTAGATGGTTGGTGGTGCCTCGGAGCTCAATCATTGTGGTGCATAGCTCCGGGAAAGCTTCGGGGTCTCCAATTAGGTTGTGGAGATTGCCTCGAGCATTTGAGGTCACCTCGGAGTCACAATCCATTGTGGTGAAGCTTCGTGGTGTCGTTGGGAGCCTCCAATCAAGTTGTGGAGATTGCCCCAACCTTGTTTGTATGGGTTCGATGACCACCCTCAAGGGTCCCTTAGTGGAATCATGACATTTTGCATTGTGCGAGGGCGTGAGGAGGTTACGGTGGCCCTAGTGTCTTCTTGAGGAGCATTGTGCCTCCACACCGCTCCAAACGGAGATTAGCATCCGCAAGGGTGTGAACTTTGGGATACATCATCGTCTCCGCGTGCCTCGGTTATCTCTTACCCGAGCCCCTTTACTTATGCACTTTACTTTGTGATAGCCATATTGTTTCTTGTTATATATCTTGCTATCACTTAGTTGTCTATCTTGCTTAGCATAAGTTGTTGGTGCACATAGGTGAACCTAGTTGTTTTAGGTTTTCCGCTTGACTAATTAAACCATAGTTTTATTCCGCATTTGTTCAAGCCTAAACCGTAATTATTTTAAAGTGCCTATTCACCCTCCTCTAGGCGATATCCACGTCCTTTCACAATTGCTCTATACAGCGGTACAACCACCCCACCAAGTGGTACAATTGCCCCGCCAAGCGGTACAACCGCTAATACCCCAAACAAC
Source organism: Hordeum marinum (assembly GCA_022496015.1). Classification (NCBI taxonomy): domain Eukaryota; kingdom Viridiplantae; phylum Streptophyta; class Magnoliopsida; order Poales; family Poaceae; genus Hordeum; species Hordeum marinum. The sequence continues at coordinate 207,528,886 of CM039672.1, read as the reverse complement.
GCCCCCAGGACGCTCCACGAGCGGTACAACCGCCCCACCAAGCAGTACAACCGCTAATTCCCAGGTAGAGCACTTCCGCAACCTCCAGGATGCTCCAGGAGCGCTACAACCGCCCCTCCCAAGCAGTCCAACCGCCCCTCCCAGTTTCAGCCTCGGATGATTCACCGTTTCGACCATAACTTCCACTCCCGAACTCCGATTTGACTGTTCTTTGGCTCGTTTCGAAGCTATCGACGTGCCGGAGCTGCTCATCTTGGTTTCACGACCATTTGATTTCATAATATTTTTAAAATTTTGGCAAGTTTGCCTAGGCCCTCCACCATATCATCCGCATTACCACCTTAGTCTTTCACAACCTAACCCATTTGGTTTACCTTTGCATTTGTGGTTGCTTGAGTTGTGATTTGAGTCTCCTAAGGTGTTTAGGATACTTAGGGATGGTTACTTCTTCATCAACCACTAGTGACTCATATCGGTCCATCATCTACATCAACCACCGATGTTTGACATCGACGACGACAATCCATCCTTTGAGACCATCTTCAACCGAAAGCAATGCCGGTTTACCCCGACTTCGTGCAAGGTTAAGTGTGACGAAGGTATACATTCCATCATACACTTTTCCTTCTTGGCCATTACATCTTTCTATCCACACCATCTTTGCGATTACCTTCATACCTATTGAGACTAGCTATCCGAGTATTGCCGGGCTTCATGAAAACTTGTGCAACATAGTGATACGATATCATATTGCTGCATCATCGCAAATATCATATATTGCAATTGCTTGCTCCCGTGCATATCTTGTGATATTTATCTCATATAGTTGGTTGAGGATCAATAAGAATAGTGGATAGGAAGATAAAAAAAGCTTCTAAGCAAGAAAGAAAGATCAAAAGCTTATAAGCAAACAGAGTTGAGCATGAAAGGATATACTTGTGCATGAGGATACTTGGAATAGGAAACATTTTGCTTGCATAAATAGGATTGGTGCCAAGTGGTGAATCGTGCCCAAACATGCAATAAGCTAGAGTCTCTCCTTGTGTTTGTGCAACACGAGCTTTGCTCATCCCTATAGTTGCACAAGCCCAATTATCCCACCATGTGTGTTTCTCTATTGCCCTCCTCTATATTTGTGATCTCTTGCTTTGCATTTTGAGTCCTTTGGATTTATTTCAACATTTACAATATCTTGGACTTCAATTGCTTGAATTTTGTGCCACTTGTCCTAACCAAGCTACTCGATAAGCTTTATGTTGTAGGTCTGAGTGAACAAGTCCGGTACCAATTGCACTATTCTCTCAATTCACGTTGAGTGAAGTGGGATGCATCCTCAACTTTGGGAACGGTATCTTGGTATTGTTTATCTCATTTACCACTAACCTTTACTCGAGTTTTGTGATGGCTATACAAAGCACAACATCTTCAGTCTTTGACGACTATATCGACATGAGCAACGACATCACCCAAAAGCTCGAGCGACTTGCCATCGACATACGGCACTCCGAAGCTCGGAAAAGAGACATGGTGGCCTCCCACATGGAGAAACTTAGAGACATGGTGGACAACTACAAGTCTTCTTGCCCTTCGTCATTGTCAAGGCGTAGATGCTCAAGTCACACATCTTCGAAGAAACAAGTGCGCGAAGACCAAGATTATGACCAAGGACAGGCTTCGACGCCAAGATCAAGGCGATCGACTACACGCATGGATGGCCCTTCCATTTTCGGAAGCATCCCAAGGAAGATGGCAGAGCATGGGATTTTCCCTTCGGTCATGGAGTAGAGTGATGATGTGCCATCTTCGGCCTTTATCCACGACAACGGCGACGAGTTGGTTGAGCATGGGATTTTCCCTTCGACCACGGCGACGTTTGGTGATGAGTTGAGAGACTTTTGCCACCATATTGAGAGTGAGAGTGACTTCACCACTAGCCCCATATATGATGAGTTGCCCCCATTCCCATGTGAGGAGATCCACAACCACCACCCCTTGGGTGAGATGAGTGACTCCACCATATGCGAGTATGAGCGCAACTACCTAGAGGGAGTGAGTGAGCCACCACCACATAGAGCGAGTGAGGTAGTTGATAGGGCATGTGAGGCCATTTCGATTTCTAAAAACTTAACCTCTACCTCTATTGTGTTTTCTCCTTTGGTGATAGGTCCCATATATGACGACGCGCCGACCCTCGACGATTTCGTCCTTCCTTTGGACAAGACGATGGCCATGGTGGAATATGATGCACCCCCCCATGGTTCCATAATGATGAAGATGACCATGAGTTGGTCTATGCCACCTCACCTGCACCGCATGAGTGGAATTAAAAAGGTAACATAGGTGAAGGTGATGCTCTTGTCCCACTAGTGGACATTGATTGCTTGCATGATGTTGGTCACCTTATGGATACTTCACATGCTATGTCTTCTTCATGCTTAGATGTGCTCCCTATTTACGATGAATATGATGATGAGCATGTTGATTTACCTAGTTGTGATGCTATACTCCATAGGATAACATGTGCAAATTCTATTGGTCACATCATGTTTGATAATCCGCTTGACTTTTCATATGATATGCATGAAATTTCCCATATTGCATCTTCACAATCTCGCCATAGTGCCTATGCATATCCCATCAAAGTAAATCCCATTTTCTCATATGGCATAGATGAAAAACCCATGGTTATTGGCATTTGTCTTTCTTGTGATGATATTGCCATGCTTCCTTTGCATCATTTGTGTAATAATTATCATGTGACATGCCATGACCACCTAGCTTCGAATATGCATTATTTTGGATGTTGTCCATATTATCCATATTATGCTACCGCTATTGCACATGAGGAGGCCCCCTTAGTTTCCTCATACATCTTAGGAGATTGTGTTCCATCCAACACTTTGCATGATCCCCATATTTGTGTGCACAATATGCTTGCCATTGACATGAATAAAATGCTTGTGCCACATACTTGCTATAAATTGCGTCCCAATCATGTTGAGCATAATAACTATAATTGCGTGATGGATGATGTATTCCTATACCATGCAACTCATTTATTTGAGCATTGGAAATTTTGTGCTAACGAACACAAACACATGCACATCCTAACGGATGATGTCTACATATACCATGCGCACACCATTTTTCCTTTGTGTTTGTTGTTTGTAGGTACTCATGAATACTTGTCAACCTCACAATCCCATGAGTTGACGAAAAGAGCTCTTGAGAGCACCAATGCTTTGGGATTCCCCGGAATGTGTCTCCAACCATTCCCCTCACGCAAGGACTACGCTCACCTCTTCTACATGGCTCTCATGGTTATGGCTTATTCTCCATTATATATCATTTCCCCATATTGCCATGTTCACTTTGCATGATATGCTCATTAATATGACCTTGCCATGCATTTGTGACACATGTTTTGCATTACACACGTCCCATGGTTACCGTATTTGTATCTGTATTTGCGATCTTGGTGGAGATACTACTTGCTATTGCCATGTTTGCTTTGTGCCCCATGCCTATGATGATATATTGATCATGTTTTGTTCCCGTGCCTACGTTATGTCATGTGCATTGTCTATGCCTATTATTTGCTCAAATGACATGACCGCCATGATTTCCTCTAGTATGTTGCATCTCCGCACTACTAGTTTGCACGCCATGATCACTATGCTTGCTTATGTTGCATCACTGATGTGCTCCTTTTATGCGGTTGATGACAACCATTGCCATGCTTCACACATGATTGATATTGCTTGTTGTCATATGTCTCCATGCGTTGCCTCACTCATGCTAGATGATTTGCCATGTATTGCGTGCAACAATGCTATTAATATTGCTAATGAGATTGCTCCCATAGCTTTCTCACATATTATTGGAGCTTTTGACTTTTTCATGTGAAGCATATTTATCTTCCTTCTTTGCACCATATGCCTAGTGACATGAATATTGCTATTCTTGCATCATATTATTCATGCACTTGTGATCATAATGGTTATGTGCAAGAGAGGAGAACCATCATGATGGATGATATGTTTGTCCACCATGCACATACATTGTTTCCTTTGTTGTGTCTATGTGTAGGATACTTCGACTACATGTCAACCTCCACTTCACATGAGTTGACGATTCGAGCTCTTGAGAGCGAGCCATGCTACACCGATGCGTTCCTACATCGCACTTGCTTGCGTATCGACATTGTGATGGACGCACAAGGTCACACTTTTGAGTTGACATCCTTCTTGAGCATGGATATTGTGTAACATCCCAAAATTTCATTTTGGAATGTTATGAAATATAGCTATGCATCCATCATCATCATTGCTTGAATGTATGTAATAGTTGAAATGCTTCTTCTAAATTTCTGAAACCCCTTTCTACTTTCAATGTGTGGCTTTCACCTATTTGAAAATCTTGGTAAAAAGTTCAAATAAGAGAGGAGGAACATGAAACTCCACACCAGGACCTAATTGGTGATTTATTTGAACAATAAAAAAACAGGGGTTGTTTTGAATTTTTTTGCAAAAGGATTTAAAAGCAAATAGGCCATTTTTGAAAATAATATTTTTTCAAAGTGTTCAAATGACAGAATAAAAATGTTCAATAAATGGCATTTATTATTATGTTAATTTTGATATATAATACTCCTATATTTGAAAATGTGTTGAACGATTTTAAAGAGGTTTTACTGCTCTGAATATTAAAAAGAGTAACAGATTTGCATTTAAACGGGCCGGCCCACGGGCATTTATTCGCGAATTGATTAGGAGTCGGTCGACCGACGCGCCTCCACCGTTTCTCCCTCACTGACAGCAGGACCCACCCGTCCGATCCCGCACGCGCCGCGATCGCCTCCTTCCTCGCGCGCGCGCGCCGCCGTCGCCAAGATTCCCTCGCCCCGGATCTCCCTCCTCTCTCCTCCCCGCACCCACCCGAGCACCCTATAAGTAGCCCCTGCCACTCCTCTCTCCATCCCCCCCGCATCCCTCTCTCCCTTGCCGGGACGCTGCCCAAATCACCTCGCCGGAGTTGCTCCGACCACCGAAGCTCTCCACTGCTCCTGCCCGTCGCCTCGGTCGTCCTCGCACCTCTCCGACACCACCAATCGGCGCTGGAGGACCTCCACCGTTGTCTGGACCTTTCCATTGCCTCCCTCGACCACCGGAGATGCTTCCCCGACCTCCTCTGACCACCGGCCACCGCCACCACTCGCCGGAGTTCTTCCTCCCTCTCCGGTAAGTCGTCGGACCTCCCCACATCCGTTCGATCTGGATCTGACGATCCAGATTATAACAACATAAGCCGCAAACCGGTATCCTCTTAGGTTTGGTTGTCCACTCGAATCACCCGCACACGCACGCTATCATCCAATAGGATCTTGCCACGTAGTCCTGGCCGACCGTTAGTTAGTTTTCCTTTCGGTTTTGTTTTTCAGAAAACAGATTGCATTCCAAATTTGTTTTGTTTATATCTTTTAATATGTTTAATGTTTTGAGTTGATTCTTTTTGCAATAGCTCAAATTTTTCATGTAGTTTCACCCTGTACTTTTAAATATTAAATTTGAACTATAAAATTTGAATTGAATCAAATTTGCTTAAAACATTCAAATCTGAATAACTAGAGTTTGAAAATAGATTTTGATATGAATCTTTTTGCTACTGCTTGGTATTAGTTAGGACTATCTTATTGTTTAGTTTGAGGATTTTTAGGATGATTCTTATTAGTGTTTTAGCTATAAACAGATTCTGCCTATTAGTTAGTATAGTTTTAATTAACTTAGTTTTAGTTGGTTTAAATTAGATTTAATTTTATTTGATTCAGTAGGTTCTGTTAGTTAAACTTTAGGTGTTTTACTTACTGTCAATAAAAATATTATTTGTCTAGTTTATTTTCTTAGTTAATATAGGCATCACAACTTCTTTTCAAATAGGTTTAATTTGATTAAAACAACTAGTTTAGTAATAGATTTCTTTTAACAGAGTTTTATAATTTAATTTTGTTTTCTAAGACAAGTTTATTTGTGAATTCTTTCCTGTTAAGAACATGTTTTGTTAATAAATAATAAGTTTTGTTTTGCTCATTTGTTAGTAAAACTATAGTTGTTTCATATAGTGTTTATCCAAACTTTTAAAAAACTTTACTAAAGTTTTTCCCAACAAACTTTAATGAATTCAATTCTGTTATTAATAAAATATTTTATTGTTTTCTTGCTATCAACTATTGTTCTGTTATTACAAATAGGTTTCATTATGTTAGTAGTGTTTTATCAATCATCTTCTATAAAACAAAACTTTGTGTGTTTTCTTGTTTGTGATTTGTGCATTGTTTTGTCTTGATTGTTTACTAGTTCATGGTTGATGGTTGTGAGTTACATTTTTTTGTTGTATGCTTATTGAGTGCTTGTTTTCTTCGTTAGATTGTCCGGAGTGCGAAGCTTGTTACCTAGAGTCACTCACGTACGAAGATCATCAATCAGGCAAGTCACTTTGATCATCTTTGCCCATGTTTTTATTTCATTAGTTCTTCCATCACCCCAATTGCATGCAAAGTAGGTTAGTTGGAAACTTGGTTACTGTTGTAGTATCATGTGGTAGGTACCCTTCTCAACTCTTGACACATTGGCCCCGGGAAACGTTGTTTTAAATTTTGCTATGCTATTAGTAGACGAGGTTGGTTGTGTGATTCATGAGAGTTGAGAGAGTTAATAATTTCAAGACCTACATAATGATCAAGACTTCAAGACTCCGAGTTTTCAACATACCTCTGGGTGGATGATGGTTGAACGGCACCCTGGAGAAACCAGTGGATTTGCCTAGGTGTTGCTGGAGATGGCCAGTATTCACGCGGAAAGGTCCACCCAGGCACAAAGAGATGGATGGATGCTTCAAGACCCAAGGCTTACCTGCACAGCCACAAGTCATTATGGGCTCTGGCTTGGTTGGATATCGTGGTGACCCTGGACAGGCGGTGCTACGAGATGTAGAAGAACGGTAGGAAAGGATGGGCACCGACAGAGTCGCAGGGAAACCCTTTGGAAGACCATGTTTTGGTCATCCGTTTCTCAAACACTATGAAGTGCGAGAAATCAAACGGAGGCGACCAAATCTTGTGGGGAACGTGTGCAAAACTCTGCAGAGTACTCAAACCTAATCGATTAGTCGTGTCCACGGTCATGGACGACTTGAGCCAAAGGAACTGAAACTTCCGGAAACTCTCAACACAATTAATAAGATGATGTGGGTATTAATGACTTGGGTATGAGAATTGGTTGGTGGAACCACCTCATTAATCAACCAACTTAGTAATATTTTTTTTTGCTTACCCCTCTCTTGATGTAGGAAAAAATTGGCTTTACGCAAAAACTTACCACCCCACCTGCCATATAAGCATATAGACTAGATGATTATCTTTTCACACCTCTCTTGTGACTTTGCCGGCATATTCCATATGCTGACCTACACGGCTGCAACGTATCATGTTGCAGAGTACTTTTCCGACCAGGAGTGAGGACACGTTCTACGCTCGGTGAGATGCCCTTGGAGACAGATGGACTCATCTACCTTCGATGCTTCCGCAAGACTTAGTTATTCTCATGAGTTGGCCTCCGGCCACTTTATTGTAATGATTATTATAATAAAGGACTCGATATGAGATTTCGATTAATATAATGCTGTGTGATTTCCCTTTGATATATACATTGATGTACCGTGTGTGTACCAGCATGATCTTGGGATGGTATGGAAACACCGGAGATTCGACCTTTCAGGTCGGGTCGCTACATATTGCAGCTCATCCTACTTGTGTTGCTTGTATCATGACACATATTAGTCATCTTGGACCACTTACTTGCACACATGCTAGTGATATCGCTTTTCTTCACGATTGCCACATTTCCATGCCTCTAGACATATATACCTTGTGTGTTGCATCCACCTTGTGCATTGTTTTCTCTTATCATATGCTTGGTTGCAACAATGTCCATTCTTCACATTTGCCATGCCCGATTGCTTGATACATGCTTGACTTGATTGCCTCACACATGATGACCAATTGCTCTTTCTATTGTGTTGAGTGTCTCACTATCTTCACTAAACCATGTGTACATAATGATTGGATTGCCTTACACTTTGGATTGCCCCATGTGTTTAGACACTTCACTTTACTTGGTGTTGTGAATGATTCCTATGCCTACCATAGACCCTTTGTTGATTGTTTTGCGCATGTGTGCTATGACCATGAGGTAGATGCTTGTTATATTGTCACACATATTTGCATCCCTACCTCACCTTTGAATACTTGTTTCCATGATTGCATTGCTTGTGATGACCTTATATGCTTACATGCCATGCCACAATCCTTTGTCACACCATATGTTATGCATGAGGACAACACTTGTGCGGTGATTCACCACTTGAATGCTTGGTTATGCACTAACACTAACCACATTTGTTTTTCCAAGTGTTTGTCGTGTTTGATCCTTTTGAAGGAATTCCTAGACAGTGAGACATTGGAGAGTGCCCCTTTAGAGCTTGAAGATGATGAGCGCTTGGTGATCGTACATATCCACACGGCGTCGCCATCTCCTTCCCATGGTTATTTGGATCTTGATCCGAGGACGGATCTTTCCCAAGGGGGAGGGGATGATGCGGACCATCCTATGGACATCACCATGACAAGAGCCCATTTGGAAAGTGACACATGCAACATCTACTTCACATACATAAAGGTGAATCATCTCCTTTACACGTGTCCACTTGACCCCTTCGAGGATGGTATACTACTTGACACTCCTCTCGTGTGGATGCATAGGTATTGTCGGAACTTCACGGAGGATGAAGAGGAGTGCCATCACCTACTTACAACTACACCATCCGTGAGGGAAGCTTGGAAGAGAAGAAGGAACAAGATGAGCTACATGAAGTCCAGGAGCTGTCAGTACTACCGGCCAGCAACCGGCCAACATCTGGTGGGAGGTACAACTGGCCCACCACCGGACCAGCTCTAGCTAAGCTTCTGTTACGAGGCAGTGCAAGGTCGATACTAGACCAGTTGTTCCGGTTATTCCCTAATGACCGGTACAACCGGCCACCTGGGCGGTACAATCGCCCGACTGCCTGTGCGTAGGATGGGCTTTGGCCCATGTATCCCCCCTCGCACTTACCCCTTTGTGCCTAGGACTATATATACTCCTCTTCCACCTCCATTCTAGGGTTATCTATGGTTTTGCTCTTAGCAAGTTGAGCCTAGATCCTTCCACTACCTCTCCCATGGAGTACATGCCTCTATGAGAGAAGATCCCCTAGTGGATGTCAAGGCCCCTCCCGAGGGAAGATCCTCCAGGATATCAAGGCCCCATCTCCCCATGGGATTTGGGATGAACTCTACCATGTATCCTATTTCCCTTTGTTGTTCATGTACCTTTGTGGATCTTGTGTGTGACGAGTCTAGTGGATGTGTGATTGGACTTGTTCTTGAGTGTTTCCTCTTGTGATTTATCCCCGTTCATTCCCGTGTCCTTCGTGTTCTTGAGGTTTCCCCCTCTAGTTCGTGAAAGATCGACACACATGGGGTTGCTCCGTATCACATTATTTAGGCAAATCATTAATACATATAATATATTACATAAAAGGGTGGCAAACACCCGGTCCACCATAGTAGACATGTGCTCCATCACTATTGTGATCAAATGAATCAATCGTGTAGCATGGTGGTTTTGTAGAATAAGAAAAGCTCTTATCAAAGTTTAAGTCAACAAGTTTGTAATTGCTATCTACTATTTTAACATCCCTAGCATAGGCGGCCTTTCCATTCCCTTCCGCTACGAAATGTCCACTTCCCATCTGCGGTGGGTCTTGATGAATTGTTTCTCCATTAACATATCCACCAAATTCTACTATATTCGCCTTGACTCTTAGTTTTGTAAAATATAAATTTGGCCAATATCCTATGGGTTTTGTATCATAGAATAGCCACCGGTGCTTCTTCTTCGGATCCTGTTAAGAGCCAAGTGAATTCAAATATTCATATATTAAAAAAAGTGAATTGTCTTTAGTATTAATAATATATTAATAGTTCGTATTATGAGGAAAATAATAACCAAATTTTCTTTGACCTTGGTTTCTTTGGCTTTGTTGATAACTCTAGCAACGTGTCACTTGTTTTGAAACAAGAACCTAGCACATGGTTGTTAACTATGATTACTAATGAAATTCTATACATTGTGCATTATATATGATAGCATAATTTCTTTCTTGGGAATACAATAATTTATTAACCAATTCTTTAACTTGCAATGTGTGATTGTCAAAAAATAATCGAATGAAAACGAACCAACTTATAGAATATGTATCACAAGCTTAAATTGGGAACCATCAATCTATGAAATTATCCGAGTGCAAATGTTTATTCCATAGTTATAAACATACCAGAACAACCAATTTAGATAATATGCTAAAAAAACTAGTTATGAAATATGGTCTCTTGGAGGATGATCGACACTTGGTTTGGAAGTTGAGAAAATGAGAGATTTTAATGTTTCTATAGTCGAGGTGGAAATAGAATTTGAAAATAAGTTTGGTTGCTAAGACAAATTTTATTGAGAGTAACTAATGCTGCATTTTAAGTACTTAGAAATACCTGAAAAAGCATAAGTTTCAAATCCACTTGCTTTCCATTGTAGGTAGAAACCGGAGATATTCTTGCTCCGACACCAATGTGAGGTACTGTTTGCACAAAACCTTGGCAATGAAAATCCATGCAAGACTTTTGGTTGTTCCCGAGCTGTCCATTTGAAAATGATGTCAAAAGGTATTATGTTTTTTCGCATATACTTATCGTAGATATTATGTAGTTATAAGTAATATTATGAATCACCCTTCAATAAGACTTTAATACATACCCAAATAAAATGGAACCTAGCAAAGATGTCTCCAAAAGTCTGTGATACCTAGAAAGTAATCCAATAAAAATTATCTTAGTGCCTTTATATGACTGATGTATGTCTAGACTCACCATTATATCTTTCTAATAATATGTAATGTAGAATGAGAACAATTAACTTACAGTTAGTTTTTGAATGAAGATTCCTGTTGAAAATACTAATATGGGGCAATATCATACATATGTTGGTAAACCTATTTTTGCATGCAGAACTTAGAAAATACGTAACGAGGGTAATGTTAACCTTAGTATCTAGGGAACACATATTGTGAACTCCATCCATGTCTTATCTAATTTTAAACAATTAAAAATCCTATTTTTGTTGTCCATGATGAACTAGCATTATCTTAACTCGGGCCCCTCGTGCACTATATATCACTATAGTACACTACACTACACTAATTGTAGATGGGACTTCTCTCACCTTTTCTATAATTTAGTCGGATATTAGAAATGAAGTTCATATTATGTTATTATTTCTAGATCACCCTATGTTTTTAAAGGGGTTCATAAAATATATTTATTAATGTATATCAAATCTTGCTATTTGTATAACAATATCAACATAGAAGATTTCAATATGTATAGTTATGCATTTGATTAATTTTGTTGCCATGTATGTCCCTCGAGGTTCATTCAAGGATTTGATATGTATGTAACATGTGTATTCATATAGTAGATATATTTCCAATTCAATAGGATCCAACATGAAAAATGTATATAATGTACATGAAATTGATCATAATAAATATAGAATTACCAACGTAAAAACTATGATATACTTGTAATATTGTAATCACATTTTTCCATTTTGTTTCATCATGCATACCATTGAACCAACTGCAATGGCCTCAAGAGGACTGTCCTCCCCATGCATTAAAGTAAGAACTTGTGCACTAAAATCTCCATGTCCTTTCACTTGTGGCTCGTAAATGTTAAGTGTTACTCGTGCACCATATATATCACCTTCAGTCTTGATCCCAGCTATCTACATATGATGGCATAATTATAAGAACTTTATCAAACCTCTCTATGAATAAGATATAAGGAATACATTTCCTCATGCCACATGGTAAGTAAATCAATTATGCATCACCAATAAGACTTAATTCAGTGGGAACATCTAACTGTTCAAGCCTTTGTTTGGACATGTAATAAGTTCTGCATGCAACAGTATTATTATTAATGTAACTAAAGTCATGTAAAAATATTTAAAATTATTATTCCAAGTTATAAAGAATACCTCGCCTCCAGCAGCAAGAGAATTGCTCCATAGGGGAATGTGTCCAACTTTATTAGTTTTTTGTAATATTGGTACTGTACCTACTGGGCATGCAACCATAGGCAATTGTGAATCTGTTGTGTTAGCTGAAGATGATGATTTCAAGTTGAAACCTTTTGTATAAGAGCTTGGTTTCATCTGCAGCAAGGAAACATACAAATGTGAAAATCAAGAAAATCCAATATATCTCATTTCTATAATACTCCTGCCATCTACTAATACAAGGCCACTTCATATTTTTACGTCTAACTTTGATCATGGATTTTACCAACAAAATGTAAGTTATATGCCATAAAGCCATCATGTGCACATTTCAAAGAAATTTTCGATAATATATTTTTATGACATACAACCCACATTTTCTTTGCCAAAATTATAAGTCATGGTTTGACACAAAAAGTAAGTGGGTTTGTATATAAGAATTTAGGGATATGTCACATTTTGGGATAAAATTTGTTTGCGAGAACTTCACTCGACATGTAATATAATTTTATATGATTCTACCATAATAAAAGAAGAATATGGTTGAAAGGACGTAGTGAAAAACTCCAAAGTCTATCAAAATAGGAATATTTTCATTAATAAGTACTGAGGATAGATATACCTGTAGCGAATGGTTCTTTAGCAGTGGATGATGAAGAGTTGGTTGCTGATGAATGTCAACGCAATCAAAGACTTCACCAAATTTTGTCTGATTTAAATTATAATTGCTTCAAGTTGAAATTATTGTTCTTAGAATATGGGCAATACAAAATTATTAGTTGAACATACCGAAACAGTCTTTTTGATGTGTTGCTTAATGATCTCCTGAAAGTCTTCTTTTTCACTCGTTCGGTGTGTGTTCACCTTTACTCCCATTGCTAGAGTAAGGTAAGCAACAAGAATAGTTGCTAAAATCTGTGGTAGTACTTTCATTGTAGAAATGAAGGCTTTTCAATTGTATCATATAGATCTATGCACCCTCTTTTATAGACACATATGCTATTGTATTCCTCACATCCTCAAACCCATTCCTGATATCTTTGTCATCTGGTGACGACACATGGATATCAATATATATCTTAAAGATTTTCATTATAGTGGGCGTGTCAAAAATTTATTGTTACAATATCTTTAATAATTGTGTAGTCAATAATAATGTGTGATTTTATATATCTATGCATCCTCTTCTATAGATATATATGATAATTATTGTCTTCCTCGTATTCTATGGGTACCCAAGACGTGTACATAACTCATTGCATTTGAGGTGCATTCAAAAGTATGACACACAGTAGTCTAGGTGTCAAATTTAAAGAATTGCATATTTTGAGAATCTAAGTCAGATCCATTCTAGCCATGTTTCTCCCATGGTCATGACACATCAATATGAAAATATATCTTAAAGATTTTGCATTAATGGGTGTATCAAAATATTATTGTTTATGTATCTCTGATGATTGTATATTTAATACTAATGTGTGACTTTATTTCATAAATGGTCATGAGACATGGATATCAAACTACATCTTGAATATTTTTCTGTTAGTGATCATATAAAATATTTATGTTTACATACCTTCATTCATTGTATAGTCAATAATAACACGTGACTTTATTTTATTTAGTTGCATAATACATGTGGTTATGAAATCCAACAGAGATAAAAGTGATGCTCCTTACTTTCTTGAATCTAATAATTCAATTTATTATTATATAAGAATAAGAATGCATTTAATATGCTAATTTATAAAAAAACATTCGTCTAAATCTGAGGCAAATTACTCTTCCAATGACCATCCACATCGATTCAAGCATGGATACTAGTATAGCTAGTTGATGGCTATATCCTGCTTCTTTGTCATCTGAAACCATTATTTATAATTACTTATAAAATTGGTTATTACATAGTCCTTTTTATACATTCTCTCTTTATATTTCCTCCATATTTATTATGTTTATCTTCTAGCACTTGTAGAGGTACGATATTGCATGAGAGCCAACTCCCCTCAATTTTCCTTCTCTCTCCTCCACATAACATAAATGGCATGGAAACATGATATTGGTTTCTAGTATACACTTTTATTCTTATAGACCTTGTTGGGCCTCTAAGTGCAGAAGATTGTAGGACAACGACAAATTACCCATAGTTGATGCCCTAAGGTTCATAAATTTGTAGGAGGCGTAGTACTAGTGCAGAATGAGGCTAAGAAGACACATCCATCACACACCCTTGAAATAAATTGTGTGCGATGCAAACATCGCAGACAGTATGAAAACAAACATGTGTGCATGGAAATGAAACATCTGTGATAGCCCATCCATTAGGAATGATTTTGAATGCAAATTGGTGTGCTAAGGGGCACACAATAAAGTATAAAATTGTGTGTACAATCAACTGCCATAACACAAACAATTGAGAATTTCTAATTGTGTGCTTTGATTGGCTAACAATTCGAATATATTAATTGTCTGCGTTGATTGCAAGCATCACACATATTGTGTAATATATGATGGCAACTCATGTGCGATAACTTGTGATAGCGCATATGATTGTGTGGTGGGAATTGTGTGCTCTACCGGGAACACAATTGATTTAAAAGAACTGTGTGCGATGCAGAGAATCATCACTCATGATTTTTTCATGTGGGTCATGTGCGATGTGACTTGCTATGTCTGAAGAACAACATGCTCTAGTGTCGAGAACAACAACATATACTTAAAATATCGTTTCATAATCAAACTAAACATCCATTACATAAACAACTAGACATCATAGTGCATATATTCTTGCATAATTAGCTAAACTATGGACATCAAATTATGGATAGTGATGAGCTACTCATCCATGCGGGAGGAGAAGCACTAGTTGAGATACACTTAGTCGGAGTTCTCCATCGTTGGTGCTTCCTTGATCTCAATGGTCTTGATTCTGAAATATTCCCTAGCCCCTTGCAAGATCTTTTCTTGGAAGGAGGGATAGATGTCCTTGCCAGCATAGATTAAGTCCTTGATAATCTCATAAGATCGCAATGCCTCCTTGGTGGCGTCCAGAATAACTTTGACGCGTGCGGCAATGAACATGGCCTCTTTTACATATGGGTCCTTGACAACGACCTCATCCGTGTGTGTGGCCACGATGTGTAACAGCCCAATTTTTCCCTAATTAAAATTTAATTTAATTAATTTAATAATTAACCTAAATAATTTATTTGGCCATTTTGTTAAATGGTTAGTAAGTAAACCCCTTCTCTCTGTGCGTTGTTCTGGATCAAGAATGAACACTGAACCATGAGACACAACCTCGTTGTGGTATTTGGAAGGTACCAAATTAATGGCAATGTTTTGCACATGCCTAGCTATCACTGATGCAAGGATGATAAGGTGTTATTAACGAACCATTTCCGAGTGGCATAAAACCGAAGAATTTTTGTATAACACCAAGTTACCTCAACTAACATAAGCATGGTCCCAATTGTAAGAGTTTGATATTTCAATTAAAAAGAAATATGGGACCACCTCCAACAATTTAAGGGTTTTGGGAACAAGAAGAGGAAATTCACAGCCTCCAACAATTCCTTTTTGGGACCATGCTTATTTCCTCTTCTCGAGCATACGATCATAACCTTTTTAATTGAACTGAGACTGTTTACTTTATTTGACTTTCTTGGGAATAAACCGTATGCGCATTTACATTAACATGAAAAGTGACCTTGCTTTTATTAGAATCAATAACAATCCCTGTAGTATTCATAAATAGTGTTCCAAGGATAACCGACATATGTTGTCCTTGGGCATATCAAGAATAACAAAGCCCGTTAATACAGTAACAATAGGAACCACAACCAAAACATCCGCACAAACACCAACATGTACATGAGTGTATTTGTCAGCCATTTGCAAAGGAAATTCAGTGGGAATCGACTTACTCACGTCAAGTATTTTATAAAGAGAAAAGGGCATGACACTAACACCAGCCCTTAAATCACACTAAGCAGTTTTAACACAATTGTATTTAATAAAGCGTGGTGTGGTAGGTATCCCTGAATCACATAGCTTTTCAAGTATTTTTCCTTTGAAATAATAATTGGGATAATTTATACTGTGCCCCCTAGTTGGGTCACACTCGACTGATTTGCCCCTAATTTCTCAAAACACGCGGTCTTGCGCAGCTCACTTCAGTCGTCTTGTGTTTTTGCCCTTTCAGCATGGTTCTGTCCAGTCAGCGTCGTTTGACCATAAATGGGGTGGTACTTTGGACAACGCGTGCCCCCTGTGCCCACTCACACTCTCTCTTTCCCAACTTCCACTCTCTCTCTCTCTCATCCCCTCTCATGAACCTAAACTGCATGGCGAGCGGCAACGAGATCTTGCAAGGCGACGAGGGAGAGTGGAGAAAGCCTCGCCGGTTACGCCCTGGCCATAGGGGCAACACACCTCCAGTGCAGTGCGGAGAAGGCGGCGGTGGCAAATCCAATGATGACAAGGGCAGATGATCTTTACTAGAGAGTGGAGAAGGCGGTGCTGGCAGATCTGTACTGGAGCGCGAAGAAGGCAGTGGTGTCGGATCTGCACGGCAAATTCCCACAGGGTAAGTATCAGACCAACCTTTCTCAGCTTTCTCACTGGAGATTTGCTCAGATTGGATGATTTTGGATAGGGTTGATGCGTTTTCTCACTAGAGATTGCATATTTTATATGATAGGATGGATCCAGCTAACCCGTTCTTTCTTTCAGTTAGAATGGAGACCACTGTTCTAGTTTCTACTGGTACAAAAGGAAAAGATTGTGGCTTCACATTTCCATTAGTTGTGGACAACACTAGTTCATACATTAATTTTAGGGCTGCCATTTGTTGCCAGTATCCATGGGGATTGTTTGATTCTATGGAGATCAGATATTGGATTAGTTCCAAACTTTGTCGAGCCCTTGTACAGTGTGATGAAGAGTTAGGTCTGATGTTTGCAAGTAATGCAGCAACTATGTCATGCAATTTGGAAATCACAGTGATTCAGAGAACTAGAGCTCAAATAGGTGACAAACCATCTAGTTATAAGCCCTTTGCATCTATAATTAGAAATAGGGCTAGCAGTAGAACACCAAGTGATCCTAGAACACTAAGTGCTCATGTAATTCCAAGTGTCAATGAAAGCCAAGAACAGCCAAACACAATAGTTGATCCTGTTGTGGAGGAGACATTGCCTGATGCACCTGTTGTGGAGGATGAGGTACTTTATCCTGAATATGTGCAACACAATAATGAAGATGCAACAGATAAAGAGTACATTCCTGCAGAATTTTCAGATATGGATGCTGATGAGAAGCAACATGATGATGAAATGGGAGCTTTTGAAGATGCATATGAGGACAGACATGTGAAGATGTATGATAGGGAAAATCCATGTATTGATCAAGGTGTGGTCTTCCCTTCTGCAGTTGACTGCAGAAATGCAGTTTTAAGCTTTGCAATCAAGTCTGAAACTGAGTTCTTTACTCTGAAAAGTGACCAAACAAGGTTTGCCGTCAAATGTGCTTATGATAGATGCAAGTGGAGGCTACGTGCCTCTTTAATGAGGAATAGCACACTATTCCAAGTATTATCTTTGTTACAGTTTCTTTTTGGTTTCTTTTATATTTAAGGCCTATTATCAGTACTAACTTCAATGTTTCTTTTCTTGCTTACTTCAGATTAAAGTCAACCCACACCAGCATACATGTCCTAGTGTGAACAAATCTCAGAGAATGAGAGCAGCAAAAAGAAGATGGATAGCTAATGCTTCTATGGCACGGATTAGAAAACATCCAGGAATTGGTCGTAAGGAAATTCAGGCTAGGTTGTTAGAGAAATATGGTGTGGAGGTGCCATATGATAGGTGCTACCATGGTAAAGAGATGTCACTTGACAAACAATACGAAAAGTATAGTGACAGATTTCAACTTCTTTATACTTTCAAAGCTGAAGTAGAGAGGGCATCACCAGGCAGTATTTTAGAAATTGACACACACATGGTTGAGTATGACATAAAAGGAAAGAAGTACTACAAGGAGTTCTTTAGAAGGGTGTTTGTTTGCTTCAAATCATGTCAAAAGGTTTTTTAGAGGGTTGTAGGCCATACTTAGCTGTATATGCTATTACATTGAATGGTAGGTTCAAAGGGCAACTTGTGGCAGCATGTGCCCTAGATGCACACCGTTGGTTGTTTCCTGTTGCACATGGTGTTCTAGAAGTGGAGTCAAATGAGAGTTGGACATCGTTTTTCAGAAAGCTGAAGAAAGCAGTAGGTCATCCTAAAGGTTTAGTGATACATACTGATACTTTCAAGGGATTGGAAAGTTCAGTTGAGGATGTTTACCCCGGAGTAGAGCATAGAGAGTGCATGAGGCACTTGGCCCAAAATTTTAGCAAGAAATTCAAGGGGAAGTTCTATGATGATAATTCGTGGCCTTGCTCACTAACTTATAGCATCAAGAAACACAACTATCATTTGGACCAGCTCAAAAGAAAACCCCAAGTAAAGGAATATCTGGAGGAACAACACACAAAATATGGGCAAGAGCTGATTTCAATGAGGCCATCAAGGTTGACTATGTCAATAACAACTTAGCTAAATCATTCAACTCCAGAATCAAAAAATACAAGGGCCTTCACATTGTTGATCTGCTAGAGAAGATCAGGCAGTATATAATGGATAAATTTGACTTAAGAAACAGGATAGCATGTGACCATTTCATTGGGCACTACATTGTACCAGCATTAATGAAGGTGTTAATGGAGAAATCAAAAGGTTTGCAAATGAGTATAGTTAGGAGAAGCCCAACAGAAGCTGAGGTAATTGCCACTGAAAGTGAGAAAAGAGAATGGAGGTTCCCTATTGACTTAGAGAAGTGGTCTCGGAGTTGTGGACAATGTCAGATCTTGGTAAACCCTGCATCCATGCACTTTTCTTTATCACTGATCTAAGAGGTGAAGCAGCTCGGATAGTTCACTATGTACACAAATACTACTTTGTTGACATGTTCAGAGCCACTTATGTGAGAACCTACCAGCTCTAGAAGGCAAACAATAGTGGGATAGTGTAGATCCTGGATTCAAACTATGTGCTCCTGCTCAGCACAGAGCACCAGACAGACCAAGAAAGCAAAGGATTAGAAGTAGCACTGAAGGGAAGGGCCTTGGTCCTAGGAAGCATAAGTGCAAGAGGTGTGGGAGATGTGGACACAAAGCCAAGGGATACAAACAATTTGTTGATCCAGCCTTATGAGAAGAAGAACACTCGGGAGTAGACAATGCAAATGATCATCCTACAACCAATGAGCGAGCAACAACAGAAGTACAAGATGATGAGCCAGCAGATGATCTTCTTCAATAGCAGATGCCACCACCAAAGGAACCCTCACATGAGGCATCTATAGGAGCTAGTACAGTCAGGTATGTCCATATATTACACCATTTATCTTACTACTTTATGAAAATCTTACTAATTTTGATATGTTTCAACTTGTTTTAGCCCCAGAAAAAATTATAAAAAAGTAGTACAAAGAGGAGCTTCTCCCAGGTGTAGCATACAAAGGAGATCCTCCCAGGTGCAACCAGAACAACATTTTGTTCAGTTGGGAACAATGTTCAAAGCAAAGGTTTCCCTACTCCCAAAAGAGCAGCAACAACAGTTGAAGATCCACCAACTGCCCACAACCCATCAAAGAACATTAGAAGCAAGGCCAAGTTAGATACAAACCCAGCCAAGAACACTAGGAGCAAGAAACTTAAGTTTAACTAGTTTAGTTTGTTCCCATGCACTATTAGGTTGCTCTATTTGGTACAATATGTGCACTACTATTCTTAGTACTATGTGTAGTTTATGTACTATCAATTTGCTGTATTTGGTACAATGTGTGTACTATGTTACTGGTCACTGTGTTATTCACTATCATGTTGCTCTATTTGGTACAATGTGATCATGTGGAACATATCAACATCTACTTTGTGTTCATCCATACCAGCAACTACTTTGCTCATGTTTCCATAAATATTGATATCAAACAAAAAGACAGGTTTCATCTTGAAATACATCAGTGCATCCTCAACGTGAAATACAACAAACAGGTCATCTCTCTCTCATTTCCTTCACCGACTCCTACAACTACAACACAAACAACACAACAACACACATTCCTACAAACAACAATGCCATGACAAGCAACATCTCATATCTCTCTCTCTCACTTTCTTCTCCAAAGCACAATTCTTCTTTACCAGCTCCATGTTTTGCTTTTGCAATTTGTGATTTTTGATCCAACTCAGTTCTAGCTTTGCGTGCAGGTCTTCATAAGCAAGGGCAACATGTAATGGAGGAGGAGGATCAACCCAAACCACCCATTGACACTCATATGGTAATTGTTTGCACATTACATTAACAAAAAGTTAGAGATTGCATAGACAACAACTACAAGATGATCAAATTCACAAAATCTTACATCTAAAGGACGGCCTAAAAAGTGACGGCCAATGCTAGCTCCTCCCCAGGCAACATGACAGGCAGGAAAAATATCATGACCAGGGCAGCGATGCTTTGATAAATGCTCCAATTCGGAATATGTGCCGTCTGGATTATATAACTCAGAAACGTGCTCCACAATCCCAACCCCATCAACCTAAATCAAAATTTTCCCCAATTATCACAAACCCTAGTATGAATTGGGGGTGGAGGAAGAAGCAGTGTTAGAGATTTACTTACCTCTCTGGCCACCGACGAGAAGTTGGACGAGCCCGAGCTTGCCATGTGCGGCCGTCGCTCCTTGCTCTTTCGCACCACGCCTTACCTCCCACTATTTCTTCCGCATCGGATTTGCTCCTCTGTTTTCTTATGCAAGATCACTTAGGATGAAGGGGTGCTAAGTATAGCACCTACAAGGGCAAAAATGTCCAAAGTACCGCCCCGTTTATGCTCAAACAACGCTGACTAGATGGAACCGTGCTGAAAGGGCAAAAACATAAGACGATTGAAGTGAGCTGGGCAGGACCGCATGTTTTGAGAAAGTAGGGGAAAACCAGTCGAGTGTGACCCAACTAGGGGTATAAATCATTTATCCCATAATAATTTGCAAGCATAGTAGAAATTTCAGCATCGGTATTTTTTCTTTTATTAGTGATAATATATTTCATATATTTAGCATAAGGACGCATTTTCATAGCATTAGTCAATGGTACTTGCAAAAATATAGGTCCAAGGAACTTAACCGTGATTGAAAGCATCTTCATCTTTAGATTTGAAAGCATTAGAGGAAAAGGCTTGTTCTCTTTCTCTACCATGCTTCCTAGCAACAAATTCTCGTTTACTATACCTTTTATTCTTAGGACTTGGGTCATCAAGCTCAACTTCAGGTTCTATTTCTATTTTATTATCAAACCATTATTATCGTTAGGTGGAGCATCAACATGATCATTATCAACATCATCATTATAATTATCACTAGGTACATGCTCATCACCAGATTGTGTCTCAGCATCAGAAATAGAAAAATATTAGGATCCTCAGCAGGTTTTTCTATAATAGGTTCACTATAAGCATGCAAAGTTTTATCCATACTATTTTTCCTTTTCTTCTTAGGTGACCTATGTGTACTATCATTAATTTTCCGAGAATCTTGTTCAATTCTTTTAGGATGACCCTCTGGATACAAAGTTTCCTGAGTCATTCTACCACCTCTAGTCATTACTCTAACATCATGATTGTTAAGTCTATTATTCATGTCCTTAAGCAAATCATTTTGTGATCTAGAAACTTGTTCTAGCTAAGTGTGGAACATAAAAGAATGCTTACATAAACCTTTAACATCATTAGTCTAAACAACACATCACTCAAGAATTCAATCATAACAGCATCACGTCAATTGATTACTTATTTGCCTATTTAAGTTATTTTGCTTAATGATAAAATTATCAAATTCATCTAAGCAATGGCTTGGAGATTTATTATAAGGAATATTAGCCTTATCAAACCTATAAAGAGAGTTTACCTATACTACATGTGTTGGCGAGTCCATGTATTTCTTCAATAGATGGTAGATTTTCAACATCTTTAGATTTAATATCGTTCTCTTTCACATATTTCTTGGCTTCTTGCATATCATCCGGACTGAGGAATAGAATACCTCTTTTCTTTAGAGTTGGCTTTGGAAGTAGTTAGGGAAATGTCCAATCATCAACATTTCTCAATAAGTTATTCAATAAATCCTAAGTTTGTCCAACCATTCTTTCCTTGAAAACACGACCAACAAAACTATCTAGATAGTCCCTAGAAGCATTATTTAGCCCATTATAAAAGATACCAAATATTTAATTTTTTAAGAGGATGATCAGGAAAAGCATTTAGTAATTGTATAAGTCTCCCTCAATCATGAGGGAGATGCTCTTCCTCAAGTTGACAAATTCATATATTTCCAATAAAGCAACTTGTTTCTTATGAGCAAGAAAATAATTTTCAATGATGTAATATATCATATTTCTGGGACCACATACGCAACAAGTAGCAAGATCATCAAACCATACTTTAGCATCACCCTTTAATGAGAAAGAAAAACAACTTAAGAATATAACAATAGCGAATCTTTTCCTCTTGAGCAAATAGGGTGGCAATTTCATTCAGTTCAGTTAGATGTGCAATAACTATTTTAGATTCATAACCATGAAAAGGATTAGATTCTACCAGTGCAATAATTTGAGGATCAATAGAGAATTCATAATTCCTACCAGTAAGAAAAATAGGAGAAGTTGCAAACTTAGGATATCATTTGGTGCATAGCCTTTTCGTTCATTATGGCCATAAAACCTTCTGAGCCATTACGAGTATCCTAAGCCATAAGTTCTCCAGTTATCTCCTCAAGAAAAGTGTAACCTTGAGGTACATCAAACATCTTAGATCTAACAGGAGTACTAGGTGTAGTAGTGATCATAATTTTTATCAATTTCAGATTGTTTAGCTTTAGCAATATGAGCATCAAGTACTTCACCAAGTGGCATGAGTTTATCAAGCAAAGTAGAAGCATCATCATGAGTATCATCAATAGCATAAGAAATGTCTATTACTTGTGACATATCATTCCATCAACGAATATAAATAACAGTAGATACTTAACTCCCAAGTGAACTTAATAAATAGACCTATGCTCCTCGGTAACGATGCTAGAAAATGATCTTGATAACCCACAAGTATAGGGGATTGCAACCATCTTCGAGGGTAGTATTTCACGCAAATTTATTGATTCAACACAAGGGAAGCTAAAAAAATATTTTTAAGCCCTAGGGATCCTTTGATTGAAAGGAATTGCATAGGATTTTTGGAGGATTTGGCCCCTTTGGAATTTATCATTTGATGGTCGTTTGATTCGTAGGATTGACATCCTTAGGAATTTTTCGATAGGATCCATTTGTACTACATTTTGGAGGAAAATTTCCATCCACTTAAAACTCTTTGTAGAATTCCTTTGTTTTTTCCTATGCTATCAAACATTCTTTCAAATTAGTAGGGTACTATAGGATATGCCATCCTATTCCTGCATTTCCCTTATTCCTTTGTTTTGAGAATCCTACGAATCAAAGAGGCCCTTAGCAGTTGAGTTGTCAATTCAACCACACCTAAGAAGTTACTTCCTTCAAAAATATATTAGTAGCACAGTTGTCGGCGTACGAACCTCAATCAACCCCTTTCCGTTTGGTGAAGGGGTACGCAACACACAAAGAGAAACAACCAACCTTGATCAGCACACAATGGCTTTTACCCAAGTTCGGGCTGCAAAGATGCATAACACCCTACTCCTATTTTGATGGATTTACGTGCGTGTGTGTGTGTCTAAGTCATGTTTACAATGGTGCAGCCTTGCCTGCAAGGAGCTCGGTGGCGCAACTAGCTATTTGCTTTTCAGATTGCAGAGCTAAATGATCCACAATGAAAATGTTGAGCTAACGAGCGTACACCTTCCACCAATGAAGGAAATAGAAATGAATCACATTCCGATGTACCCAAGCAGAACCAAAGGCTAACATGGGCGCAATGATATAATTCATGTGTACGGTGCAATTGTCTCGATGCACGCATAGGTTTCTGTTATGACTGCTCCTTTTGCCCAAATTTGTGTAGAACCATTTAAAAAATGCATATTTAAGGCTATTTTGGCAATTTACGGTACGTAGACATTGGTGCCAATTAATCATTTGCCCAATCTTTGCTCTGCCTCGGCCAATATGCTCCATCTTACATTGAAATTGACGAAATGCCTCATCTTTGCTCTGCCTCTAGACAAAATGCCCCACATTAGCAATAAACACATATGTTCTACTAACTACTGTAATTAGTGAATAAAAAGTACTAAATTGCCCTCCACCAAAATCTCTCAAAGGCAGCAAAGAAATGATGTAGGAAAGAATACACGTGAGCAAAAATCGAGAGAGACGAAGAACGGACATGAGTGAGTGCGTGAATCACGGAACCCCTTTAGGGGTGACTCATAGGTGATCCACAATCGACCGAGGGGCCTCCCTGCCAGCAGTATCCGTCGGCGACCGGGGAAAGGAAATCAGGGAGTAAGAGAGAGAGAGAAATCAGGCAAGGATAGAGGATCCCTTGGGCCTGCGGGAAGCATGGCTCCAGACAAGAAAGGCGGTCAGGAAATCGCCATAGAAAGGAAGAAGATCAAAGGAAATCGCGACGGATTGGGGGTCAGGTCACCGGATCCACCCGACGATACCATGCAAAGGTTAAAGGAAAGATTGCAGGCTATGCGCGAGGATCTGAATCACGACCTCGGAGAGAAAGAAATCAATCTAGAAAGGATAAAGGAGAAGATAGAAGAGAGGCGCTCGGATTTAGGAACCAGGCCTTTGGATGGCAATCAGGGTTGAGCGGAGCGGACACCAGAAGATCGCAAGTTTACTGATCCTCCAAACAAAGATACGAGATGGGATCCGTTCTCTGATTTGGCAGAGAGGTCTGAATTGGAAAGGAACCGGGTTTGCTTGTCCTCTAGGGACACAAAACCAGAGCTGGAGGAGATCCCTTTGGGTATAAAGCATCTGCTTGAGGGGATGGCTGAAGAACACTGGAATCAGAAATCCCTAGCTACAGAGAGCTTGTGTGCAACGTCTGCTCAAGACCCACGTGAGAACAAAGAACCAATGGCCCAAGGTGAGGAGGTCGGATCCAACACCAAGGCGGGACTAGGCGACCGACCCATGATTCGAGGTGGTTCTTTGATGGAGCATCGCGATCTGTGTCGGGAAACGTTGCATGCGAAATAAAAAATTTCCTACGCACACACAAGATCTATTCATGGTGATGAGAAACTACGAGAGAGAGAGAGTGGATCTACATAACCTTGTAAATCTCTAACTAGGAAGCGTTAAGAAGCGCGGTTGATGTAGTTGAACGTCTTTGCGATCCAAATCACCGAGCGCCCCGCGATCCAATCACGATTCGTCCCGATC
Organism: Hordeum marinum; assembly: GCA_022496015.1. Lineage (NCBI taxonomy): Eukaryota > Viridiplantae > Streptophyta > Magnoliopsida > Poales > Poaceae > Hordeum > Hordeum marinum. The sequence goes on along the minus strand of CM039672.1, from coordinate 207,503,200 downwards.
TAGCGCCGAACGGATGACACCTCCACGTTCAGCACACGTACAACTCGATGACGATCTCTGCCTTCTTGATCTAGCAAGAGGGAGCGGAGAGGTAGAAGAGTTCGCCGGCAGCACAACGGTGCGGCGGCGGTGGTGGTGGAACTAATCTGGCAGGGCTTCGCTTAAGCACCGCCGAAACTAGAAGGAACGATCTATCAGGGAGAGAGGACTGCACCGTGCCTTAGGGTTTTACTAGTGCGGCTGCCCTCTATCCCATCCAGTATATATAGGAGGAAGGGGAGGGAGGTCAGCGCCCTAGGGTTGCCCCCTAGGCTTCGGCCGAAGTGGGAGAGGTGTAGGAGTCCTACTCCAATCCTACTAGGAGTAGGATTCCTCCCCCACTAGGAAACCTTTTCCATCTTTTGGATTTATCCACCCGAGCGGCATGGGCCTTAGTGGGGGCTTCAGCCAGACCACCAGGGGATGGTTTGCCTCCTCCCACAGCCCATGAGGGCCTTTGGGGCGATAGGCCCCTCCCGATGGTCCCCTGTACCCTCCCGGCACACTACTGAAGTACCCGAAACTTTTCCGGTGACCAAAACGGGACTTCCTATATATCAATATTTACCTCCGGAACATTCTGGAGCTCCTCGTGATGTCCGGGATCTCATCCGGGACTCCGAACAACCTTAGGTCACCACCATACATAGCTCTATACTGCCGAAACTTCACCGAACATTAAGTGTGCAGAACTCGTAGGTTCGAGAACAGTGTAGACATGATCGAGACACCTCCACGGTCAATAACCAACAGCGGGACCTGGATGCCCATATTGGTTCCTACATATTCTATGAAGATCTTTATCGGTCGAACCTTTATGTCAAGGATTCAGTTAATCCCGTATGATGTTCCCTTTGTTCTTCGGTATGTTACTTGCCTGAGATTCAATCGTCGATATCTCTATACCTAGTTCAATCTCGCTATCGGTAAGGCTCTTTACTCGTTTCGTAATACAAGATCCCGTGGCTAACAGTTTAGTCACATTGCTTGCAAGTCTTGTTGTGATGTTGTATTACCGAGTTGGCCCTGAGATACCTCTCCATCACACGGAGTAACAAATCCCAGTCTTGATCCATGCCCACACAACACACACCCTCGGAGATACCTATAGAGCACCTTTATAGTCACTCAGTTACGTTGTGACGTTTGATACACACAAGGTACTCCTTCGGTGTCAGTGGTTTGCATGATATCATCGTCATAGGAACAAATACTTGACATGCAAAAAACTATAGCAATAAACTGACACGATCATATACTATGTTTATAGTTTGGGTCTTGTCCATCAAATCATTCTCCCAATGACATGATCTCGTTGTCAAATGACTTCTTATGTCTATGTCTAGGAAACCTTGACCATCTTTGATCAACAAGCTAGTCTACTAGAGGCATACTAGGGACATGGTGTTGTCTAAATATCCACACATGCAATGTGTTTCCAATCAATACAATTATATCATGGATAATAAATGATTATCATAAACAAGGAAATATAATAATAACCATTTTATTATTGCCTCTAGGGCATATTTCCAACAGTCTCCCACTTGCACTAGAGTTAATAATCTAGCTCACATCACTATGCGATTTACATTGTAATGAATCTAACACCCATACAGTTCTGCTGTTGATCATGTTTAGCCATTGGAAGAGGTTTAGTCAATGGGCCTGTGACATTCAAATCCATGTGTACTTTGCAAATATTTATGTCCTCCTCCTTGATATGATCACAGATGGAATTGAAGCGTCGCTTTATGTGTCTAGTCCTCTTGTGAAACCTTGGTTCCTTAGCCAGAGCAATGGCACCAGTGTTGTCACAGAACAGAGCCATTGGATTCAGTGCACTAGGCACTACTCCAAGACCTGTCATGAACTCCTTCATCCAGACACCTTCCTTCGCTGCCTCCGAGGGTGCGATGTACTCCGCTTCACATGTAGAATCGGCTACCACTCTGCTTGGAACTGCACTAGCTTACCGCTCCCCCATTGAGAATAAATATGTATCCGGTTTGCGACTTAGAGTCATCGGGTTCAGTGTCAAAGCTTTCATCCACGTAACCCTTTACGACAAGCTCTTGATCACCTCCATAAACAAGAAACATTTCCTTAGTCCTTTTCAGGTACTTAAGGATATTCTTGACCGCCATCGAGTGCTCCATTCCTGGATCACTTTGAAACTTCCGGCCATACTTATGGCAAGGCTGGCATCGGGTCTTGTGCACAACATTGCATACATGATAGAGCCTATGGCTGAAGCATAGTGGATGACACTCATATTTTCTCTATATTCTGCAGTCACTTGGGCATTGAGTCTTACTCAACTTCACACCTTGCAATGCAGGCGAGAACCCCTTCTTGTACCGATCCATTTTGAACTTCTTCAAAACTATGTCAAGGTAAGTGCTCTATGAAATTCCTATTTAGCGTCTCGATCTATCTCTATAGATCTTGATGCCTAATATGAAAATAGCTTCTCCTAGGTCCTTCATTGAAAAACTCTTGTTCAAATATTCCTTCACGCTTTCCAGCATTTCTATATTGTTTCCAATCAGCAATATGTCATCCACATATAATATTAGAAACTCTATAGAGCTCCCACTCACTTTCTTGTAAATACAAGATTCTATGTAAACTTGTATAAACCCGAACGCTTTGATCACCTAATTAAAGCGCAGATTCCAACTCCGAGATGCTTGCACCAGTCCATAAATGGATCGCTCGAGTTTGCAAACTTTGTTAGCATTCTCTCGATTGACAAAACCTTCTGGTTGTATCATATACAACTCTTCCTTAAGGAAACCATTAAGGAACGCTGTTTTGACATCCATTTGCCAAATTTCATAGTCAAAATATGTCACGCCCGAGATGCGACCCTATCCTTATTTCAGCACGAGGGCCTCGACAAGGATAGGAGCGCATCTCGTCGTGTTGCAAGAATGGATATCATTACAAGTACATGTACATAAGAGGTGAGTATATGAAATTGGCTTACACTCGCCAGAAGCTACAACAAGATCACATCAATACAACAACATGCTCAAACATCATACAGAAGAGCAGGGTCCGGCTACGGACGAAATCAAACGATAAAATGACATCCATCCTTGCTATCCCAGGCTGCCGCCTGGAACCCATCCTAGATTGATGATGAAGAAGAAGAATAACTCCAAATCAAATCAAACATCGTGCTCACGTCAAATCATCGCATTACCTATACCTGCAACTGTTGTTGTAGTAATCTGTGAGCCATAGGGGACTCAGCAATCTCATTTCCAAGGGTATCAAGACTATTAAAGCTTAATATGTGAGGTATGGTTAAGTGGTGAGGCTGCAGCAAGTGACTAAGCATTTCGTTGAGTGGCTAACTTACGAATACAGAAAGTAAAGTGGGTGGTCTACGCATAACGAACGTGAACTAGAAATGATCAATAACTGATCCTGAACACCTACTTACGTCAATCATAACCCCACAATGTTCTCTCTCGGATAAGGACTCATGAGAAGAGATAGTCACGGTTACGCACACAATTGCTATATTTTATTTGAGTTTACTTCAAGTTTGCTATGACCGGGTGTTAAACAGAATATCCAAGTTTGCCACATAACCGCGGGTATGGCTTTCCGAAAGATTTAACCCTACAGGGGTGCTCCAACTCATCCATCACAAATTAACCACACGCAACGGGAATAACCTCGACCACAGATCTCGTGATCATCCTAGGCAATTCCAAAGGAAACCCGACACCTTGAGATAGCCCGAAGAAGATCAGAGTTCCTCACTCAAGATGTTTGAGAAAGGTAAAACAAGTCCAGCAACGCCTCCCGACGTGTCGATGATCCCGATAGGACCCGCGTATCTCGTTCTCAGGACACGACAGATAAGCTACGCGTACAGTGGCCTGATAGAAATCACCCAAGTTGCCCTGGGGTGGCCCCGCATAGTGCTCTAGTTTGGACCAACACTCATGAGGAGCACTGGCCCGGGTTGTTGATTAATACACGGGGTGATCATGCCCTATGCAAATTTTAGTTGTTATTAAGCAAATAGTACCAATGTTGGGCCTTGCCAGACAAACTTTATCCTTAAACGAAAATCAAGGGGGTCCCCATAACAACCCCGAGCATGTTAGGAGCGCTCAATTATGGAACATAACACTGGTTCACAAGTAACTAAGGCGGCAAGAGTGGAACAAAACACCAAGCAAAAGGCCAAGCCTTCCACCCTTTACCATGTGTATAAGTGCATTAAATTAAATAGCAGCAATATTGTGATATAACAAGTATGTCCATGTTGTCACATGGAAGCAATTGCACCTGCAGCTAGAAACGCTATAAGAAGGGCTGAGCAAGCGGTAACATAGCCAAACAATGGTTTGCTGGGATGTGGAGGGGTTAGAGGTTCATCATGGCAATGTTGGGAGGCTTGACAAACAAGTGGTAGGTAGCGCGACATAACGATAAAAACGGGATAACTAGCATAGCAACGATTGTAGTGGTATCCAGGGAAATGTGTCATCTTGCCTGAGATCCCGCTCGGAAGAAGAACGAGTCCATGAAGAAGGCGAGCCAACATAGTCGAACAAATCCTCACACTCCAAACGCTTTCTGAACTCTATCGAGAAGGAACAATACGGAAACAACAATCAACACACGGAACACCACAACATATGCATGATATGATGTGCAAACAAATATGTTGCATGTCCGGTTTAATTATGCAAGGCATGACAATTCACATCAAACAACTACTACACATTAAAGTGAAGCTCAATATGCAACGAGTTGCATATTGACGAAACTGCACGTTCGAATTATTTAGTTCACTCTCGTTTAGGTACTCATCAATATTAAATGTGGTTTAACATGGCAAACGTGAAGCACAACCAACTACAACATCTAGGCATTTTAAATGAGGACGGAAGCAATATATAGCATTTCTGAAACAACCCCATATGCATATTATGATTTTGGTCCAGATCTGTACTAAACATATTTTAGAGTTGTTAAACAGCAAAATAAATGTCACCATGAGATTCTACACATTTTTCTAGTGAAGTTACATATGTGGAACATTTAATTCGGAACTACGGTTGAGTAGTTATTGAATAAATCATTTTAGCATGTCAATTATGCAAATCAATGCAAACAGCAAGGTTAAACATTTTAAACATGTGTGAAAGTTGGAAATTATGAATCCACACAAAATTCTAAGCATTTTTCATTTATAAAGTTTTTTAATCCGATGCACCGTTATGGAGATATTAAATGCATGATCAACAAGGGGTTTTCTGCAATTCTGGTTTTCTGTGGATAAATAATAAATTCACAGAATGAAAAAATACATGATGGGCCACATCTGCTAACGGGCTGGAACCAGACGGTGGCAAAGGCTAGTAAAATCGCGCACGGGGCAGAGCATAGGCAACAGGAGCGGGGTTGGGCTGGCTCACCTAGTGGGCCAAGGCCATGGAGCAGAGGATGCCGGGGCTTGCTGGGCCGCAGGGGCGATGACTGCAGCCCACGCGCTGGCGCATGGTCGTCCTCCTCCTCATCGCTCGTTCCAGAGCAGGAGGCAGGGTCAACGGCGGCAGGAGCTCGCCGTAGGAGGAGGCCGGGAGCGCGGGACGACGGGATCGGGCTGGGGACGGCCAGATCCGGCGATCCCCGGCCGGTTCTGGGCGCGCGGCAGAGCTCCGGCGGCAGGGACGAGCGGGAGCCGGCGGCCTCCATGGTGGACTGGAACTTGCAGCATAGAAGAAGAGAGAGAGGCCGGGGTTAGGGAGAGGAGAAGGAGAGGGGGAGGAGAGGAGGTCCGGCGGGCCGGTTCTCCAGCGGCGGCGACTCGCTCCGGCGGTCGCCGGCTTCGGGGCTTCGGCGGGACTGCGCAGGCGAGGCCGGCGAGGCGCGCGAGGGGCTGCGGGACTGCGGGCTGCTCTGTGGTCGCCGGACAATGTCCGGGTTGGCCACCGGACATGTTCGGTAGGTGGGATTTTGGGAGATTTTCAGCCTCTAGATCGCGATCCGAGGGCCGAAAACAGGCAGACGGTTGGGGCTGCGGGATCTGGAGGAGGAGGGCTAGAAGGTGGGATATTTGGAGGGGGTGGCTGCAGAAATGGCAAGGGAAAACCCTAGTGGAGTGAGAGACTCTCCATGGGGCTTTATATAAGGGTTTGGACTCTGGGTGGGCTGGACAACGTCCGTCCGATCGCGATCCGACGACCATGAATGGAGGGAGTGGCTAGGTTGGGCTAATGGGATGTGTAGAGGCCTTGGGCTGAGATGAGAGGGAAGGTTGCGGCCCATGACACGAGTGTTTTAAAATACCGAAAAACGTCCGACGAATAACCGATGACCGCACTACTACGACTGACCGACGGGGTATCAAACGAACTCGGAATGCGAGGAAATTTGGCAGGCGGCCTACCTACACGATAACAAGCCCGCATGCCAAGTTTCGACCCAATCCAGGAATATTTTTCGCGCGCTTTAAAAATGGTTTTTGTAAACGATGCCACGGGCGAGTGCGTGTGTGGTTGGTCCCGAAACGGGCAATGGCAAGAACGGAGAGAACCGGCGACTACGAACGGATGCAAGTTTTCGAAAACGAGTGACGATGCTATGCAGATGATGCGAATGATGCGACGATGAATGCAACAATCAAACGAAACACATACGAGAATGGAAATAAAGGGGAATCTTCTGGAGCGTCGGTCCCGGGCTGTTACAAAATATGCAGCTATTGCTAACATGATTCGGACGGACTTAGGCATCGCTACAGGTGAGAAAGTCACATTATAGTGAACTCCTTGAACTTGTGAAAAACCCTTTGCCACAGGTCGAGCTTTATAGACGATGACATTACCATCCGCGTCCCTATTCCTCTTAAATATCCATTTGTTCTGAATGGCCTTTCGCCCTTCAGGTAATACTTCCAAAGTCCATACTTTGTTTTCATACATGGATCCCATCTCGGATTTCATGGCCTCTAACCATTTCTTAGAATCCAGGCCCATCATCGCTTCTCCATAGCTGGTAGGTTCATCGTTGTCCAACAACATGACCTCTAAGACAGGGTTGTCGTACCACTCAGGAGCAGCACGCGCCCTTGTCGCCTAGGAGGTTTGATAGTAACTTGATCCTAAGCTTCATGATCATCATCATCAACTTCCTCTTCAACCGACGCAGACTCTACAAAAACATCTTTCTGCGCTGCGCTACTCTCTGGTTGAAGTAAAGGTTCAATAACCTCATCAATTTCTATTTTCCTCCCACTCAATTCTTTCGAGAGAAACTCTTTCTCAAGAAATGTTCCGTTCTTAGCGATAAACACTTTGCCTTCGGACCTGAGATACAAGGTATACCCAACTGTGTCTTTTGGGTATCCTATGAAGATGCATTTCTTCGCTTTGGGTTCAAGCTTTTCAGGCTGAAGCTTTTTGACATAAGCATCACATCCCTAAAATTTAAGAAACGACGACTTTGGCTTCTTGCCAAACCACAGTTCATATTGCATCGTCTCAATGGATTTCGATGGTGCCCTATGTAAAGTGAATGCAGTTGTTTGTAATGCATAACCCCAAAACAACAGTGGCAAATTGGCAAGAGACATCATAGAATGTACCATATCTAATAAGGTTCGATTACGACGTTCGGACACACAATTACATTGTGGTGTTCCAGGCAGTGTTAATTGTGAAATAATTCCACACTGTCTTAAGTGACTGCCAAACTCATAACTCAGATATTCTCCTCCTCGATCAGATCGTAGGAATTTAATCTTCTTGTTACGATGATTCTCAACTTCACTCTAAAATTGCTTGAACTTTTCAAATGTCTCAACCTTGTGCTTAATTAAGTAAATATACCCCTATCTACTTAAGTCATGAGTGAAGGTGAGAAAATAACGATATCCACGACACACATTAGTATGTATGATTTCCAGCAAGTCACTTGCCTGTTCCATTGTTCCAGAGAATGGGGTTTTAGTCATCTTGCCCATGAGGCATGGTTCACATGTGTCAAGTGATTCAAAATCAAGTGACTCCAAAAGTCCATCAGCATGGAGCTTCTTCATGCGTTTTACACCAATATGACCTAAACGGTAGTGCCACAAGAAAGTGGCACTATCATTATCAACTCTACATCTTTTGGCAGCAATATGAATGTATTGTCACTATCGAGATTCAATAGGAATAAACTCCTCACATTGGGTGCATGACAATAAAAGATATTACTCATATAAATAGAACAACCATTATTCTCTGATTTAAATGAGTAACCGCCTCGCAATAAACAAGATCCAGATATAATGTTCATGCTTAACGCAGGCACCAAATAACAACTCTTTAGGTTCATAACTAATCCCGATGGTAATCGAAGAGCTTGCGTGCCGATGGCGATCACATCAACCTTGGAACCATTTCCCCCGCGTATCGTCACTTCGTCCATAGCCAGCCTTCGTCTATTCTGTAGCTCCTGTTTTGAGTTGCAAATGTGAAAAACCAAACCGATATCAAATACCCAGGCACTACAACAAGAGTTGGCAAGGTACACATCAATAACATGTATATCATATATAACTTGTTTGGTGTTGGCCACCTTCTTGCCGGCCAGATGCTTGGGGCAGTTCCGCTTCCAGTGACCAGTTCCCTTGCAATGAAAGCACTCAGTTTCTGGCTTGGGTCCAGTCTTGGGTTTCTTCACGGGAGAGGCAACTGCTTTGCCACTCTTCTTGGATTTGCCCTTCTTTCCCTTGGCATTCTGCTTGAAACTAGTGGTTTTATTGACCATCAACACTTGCTGCTCTTTCTGGATTTCAGACTCAGCGATTTTCAGCATCGCAAACAGCTCGGCGACTAACTTGTTCATCCCGTGCATGTTATAGTTCATCATGAAGCTCTTGTAGCTAGGTGGCAATGATTGAAGAACTCTGTCAGTGATCGCCTCCGGTGGAAGGGGCATCCCTAACTCAGCCAGAGGGTTTGAATACCCAGACATTCTGAGTATATGTTCACTGACAGAACCGTTCTCCTCCATCTTGCAAGCATAGAACTTATCGGAGGTCTCATACCTCTCGATCCGGGCATTCTTCTCAAAGATAAACTTCAACTCCTGGAACATCTCATATGCTCCATGACGTTCAAAACATCTTTGAAGTTCTAGTTCTAAGACATACAACATTGCACATTGAACTATTGAGTGATCTCCAGAATGTGTCTCCCAAGCGTTCTTAACATCTTCGAATGACACGGGAACAGATGGGTCACCAGGCGGTGCATCAAGGACATAAGTCTTCTGGGAAGCCGTGAGGATAATCCTCAGATTACGGGCCCAGTCCACAAAGTTACTTCCATCATCTTTCAACTTGGCTTTCTCTAGGAACACATTAAAATTCAGGGGAACTACTGCGCGAGCCATTGATCTACAACATAAATATGCAAAGGTTACTAAGACTATTGTTCAAGATAATGAGTTTAGTTAATCAAATTACTAAAGTTCCCACTCAAATTGACATCCCTCTGGTCATTTGAGTGATACATGATCCAAATTCACCAACTCAAGTCCGATCATCACGTGAGTTCAGGTAGTTTCAATGGTGAACATCATCATGTTAATCATCTACTATATGACTCATGTTCGACCTTTCGGTCTTTTGTGATCCGAGGCCATATTTGTACATGATAGTCTCATCAAGTTTAACCCAAGTGTTCTGCACGTGCAACACTGGCTTGCACCCGTTGTATGCGAACATAGAGTCTATCACACCTGATCATCACGTGGTGTTTCGACTCGACGAACTTTCGCAACGGTGCACACTCGGGGAGAACACAATTTATCTTGAAATTTTAGTGTGGGATCACCTTATAATGCTACCATCATCCTAAGAAAAACAAGGTGCATAAAAGGATTAACATCACATGCAAATCATAAGTGACATGATACGGTCATGAACTTGTGCGTTTGATCTTCATATCCAAAGCACTGGTATGTTCTTCATTATCACTGGCATGGCACCATGATCTCCATCAACATGTTGCTATCGGGGTTGCCGCGCCGACTGTTGCTTCCACGACTATTGCTAACTCATAGCGATAAAGTAAAGCAAAAATAGCAAAAATAATTAAAGACAACCCTATGGCTCCTGCCGGTTGCCGTACTCATCGACATGCAAGTCATGATATTCTATACAAAACATGATAATATCATATATCACTTATATCTCATCATGTAATTGGCCATATCACATCACAACATACCATGCAAAAACAAGTTAGATGTCCTGTGATTGTTGTTGCATGTTTTACGTGGCTGCTACGGATATCTAGCAAGAACAATTCTCACCTACGCAAAAACCACAACGGTGATACACAAATTGCTAATCAATCTTCTCAAGGACCGCCTTTGTCGAATCCGATCCAACTAGAGTAGTAGAGACAGACACCCGCCAACCATCTTTATGCAACAAAGTCACATGTTTGTCGATGGAATCGGTCTCTCGTAAGCGTACGAGTAAGGTTGGTCCGGGCCGCTTCATCCCACAATAATGTTGAATCAAAACACGACCAAGGGAGGAAGCAATCTGAGCATCAATGCCCACAAAATCCTTTGTGTTCTACTCGTGATCTCATCTACACATAGACCTAGATCATGATGCCACTGTTGGGGAACGTTGCATGGGAAACAAAAAAAATTCCTACGCACACGCAAGATCTATCCATGGTGATGAGCATCAACGAGAGGGAGAGTTGATCTACATACCCTTGTAAATATCTAAGCGAGAAGCGTTAAGAAATGCGGTTGATGTAGTCGAACGTCTTCGCAATCCAAATCGCCGAGCGTCCCGCAATCCAATCACGATCTGTCCCGATCTAGCGCCGAACGGACGAGACCTTCGCATTTAGCACACGTACAAATCGATGATGATTTCTACCTCCTTGATCCAGCAAGAGGGAGCATAGAGGTAGACGAGTTCTCTGGCAGCGCGATGGCGTGGCGGCGGTGTTGGAACTAATCCGGCAGGGCTTCGCCTAAGCACAACCGAAACTAGAAGGAACGATTTATCGGGGAGAGAGGGCTGCACCATGGCTTAGGTTTTTTTGGTGCGGCTTCCCTATCTCCCCTCCAGTATATATAGGAGGAAGTGGAGGGAGGCCTGCACCCTAGGGTTGCCCCCTACTCTTCGGCCAAAGTGGGAGAGGTGCAGGAGTCCTACTCCAATCCTACTAGGAGTAGGATTCCCCCCCCCACTTGGAAACATTTTCCACCATTTGGATTTCTCCACCCCAGCTGCATGGGCCTTGGTGGGGGATACGGCCAACCCACCAGGGTCTGGTTTGCCTCTTCCCACAACCCATGAGGCCCTTTGGGGCGAGAGGCCCCTCCCGATGGTCCCCTGGTACCCTCCCGTCACTCTCGGTACACTACCGAAGTACCCAGAACTTTTCCGGTGACCAAAATGGGACTTCCTATATATCAATCTTTACCTACGGACCATTCCGGAGCTCCTCGTCATGTCCGAGATCTCATCTCGGACTCCGAACAACCTTCGGTCACCACCATACATAATTCTATACTATCGAAATGTCACCAAACGTTAAGTGTGCAGACCCTACGAGTTCGAGAACTATGTAGACATGACCGAGACACCTCTATGGTCAATAACTAATAGCGGGACCTGGATGCCCATATTGGTTCCTACATATTCTATGAAGATCTTTATCGGTCAGACCTGTATGTCAAGGATTCAGTTAATCTCGTATGATGTTCCCTTTGTTCTTAGGTATGTTACTTGCCCGAGATTCGATCGTCGGTATCTCTATACCTAATTCAATCTCGTTATCGGCAAGTCTCTTTACTTGTTCTGTAATACAAGATCCCGTGACTAACAATTTAGTCACATTGCTTGCAAGGCTTGTTGTGATGTTGTATTACCGAGTGGGCCCTGAGATACCTCTCCGTCACACGGAGTAACAAATCCCAGTCTTGATCCATGCCCACTCAACAGACACCCTCGGAGATACCTATAGAGGACCTTTATAGTCACCCAGTTACATGCGACGTTTGATACACACAAGGTATTCCTCCAGTGTTAGTGAGTTTCATGATCTCATGGTCATAGGAATAGATACTTGACATGCAGAAAACTATAGCAATAAACTGGCACGATCATATGCTATGTTTATAGTTTGGGTCTTGTCCATCACATCATTCTCCCAATGAGATGATCTCATTATCAAATGACATCCTATGTCTATGGCTAGGAAACCTTGACCATCCTTGATCAATGAGCTAGTCTACTAGAGGCATACTAGGGACACAGTGTTGTCTATATATCCACACATGCAATGTATTTCCAATCAATACAATTATAACATGGATAATAAATGATTATCATGAACAAGGAAATATTATAATAACCATTTTATTATTGCCTCTATGGTATATTTCCAACAATCTGTACTGCACTCCTGTTGCCCATGGTGTGGAGGCACCCGGAATGCGGGGTATGGAGGAACTGATCATGTCATGCCCCCTAGCTTTTCTGTTAACAGAGAGGTGCACGCCCCGAACATGGTGGAGCTGAACTTGGCCAGGGAGAGGGTGACGAGATGCTCGAGGTGGATCACAGTTGGACAGTTCTTCTCGGTGCAAATATTCAGCATGGGGGGACTGTTCAACGAGCTCAAGAGCAAGTGGGGATTGAGAGTACGCATCAACTACACTCCCTTAAGAAAAACCTGTTCCTCCTCAAGTTCGAGCACGAGGGGGATGTTCACTTCATCCTCAACAATCGCCCCTGGACCCATAAGGGCAATGCCTTCCTGATGGTGGAGGTGGATGGGAGTGCAAATCTGGGAGACGTTGAGGTTGCCCACATGCTAATGTGGGCACGCATCTATGACGCGCTTCCAATCATGTTCTTCAAGCAGGTGGCAAGGGCGATCAGTGCAGAACTTGGTGAGGTAATGGAGGTGGATGTAGACAGAGATGACAGGATCTGGGGCATCAACATGAGGGTCCGGATTAACCACGATGTCAACGAACCCATTCATAGTAAGCTAGAGACTCATGAATTTTTTGAAGATAAGTTGTACCGTCGAAATGTATAATATGAGAGATTTCTTAGGTTCTGTAGTTACTCTGTCCACCTCGGTCATGGCCAGCGCGATTATAAGTTGCCCGAGGACCTCCAAGAGACGAGTGTTGAAAATATTCCCTAGAGGCAATAATAAAGTGGTTATTATTATATTTCCTTGTTCATGATAATCGTTTATTATCCATGCTAGAATTGTATTGATCGGAAACTCAAATACATGTGTGGATACATAGACAACACCGTGTCCCTAGTGAGTCTCTACTAGACTAGCTCGTTGATCAAATATGGTTAAGGTTTCCTAAGCATAAACATGAGTTGTCATTTGATAATGGGATCACATAATTAGGAGAATGATGTGATGGACAAGACCCAAACCGTAAGCATATCATTTGATCGTATCACTAAGTTATTGCTATTGCTTTCTTCATGTCAAGTATTTGTTCCTAAGACCATGTGATCATGCAACTCCCTTACACCGGAGGAGTGCCTTGTGCATATCAAATGTCACTTCATAACTCAATGATCATAAAGATGCTCTACAGGTATCTCCGAGGGTGTGTGGGGTTGGCATGGATCAAGACTAGGATTTGTCACTCCGTATGACGAAGAGGTATCTCTAGGCCCTCTCGGTAATGAAATATCACAAGAAGCTTGCAAGCAATGTGACTAAGGATTTAGTCATGAGATCTTGTATTACCTAACGAGTAATGAGGCTTGCCGGTCACCTGATTGAACTAGGTATGGCGATACCGACGATTGAATCTCTGGCAAGTAAAATACCGATGGACAAAGGGAACTGCATATGGGATTGATTGAATCCTTGACATCGTGGTTCGACTGATGAGGATCTTCGTGGAATATGTGGGAACCAATATGGGCATCTAGGTCCCGCTATTGGTTATTGACGGGAGAAGTGTCTCCGTCATGTCTTCATGATTCTCGAATCTGTAGGGTCGCACGCTTAATGTTCGGTGGCGCTAGGGTAATGTTGATATATTAATAGTGGAAATTCTAAAAGTTGTTTGGAGTGCCAGATGGGATCTGTGACATCACGAGGAGCTCCACATTGGTCCGCAAGTGAAGATTTATAATGGGAAGTCATATTCAGGGTTCCAGAAAAGTTCAGGAATTTTTCGGTAGAGTATCGGGAAGGTTCTAGAAAGTTCGGGGATTCCATCGGGGGGAACTAATGACCCGGGAAGAGCCCACATGGACCGAGTTGTGGGGCTACAACCCACATGGGCTAGATGCACCATTCCCCAAGGCACATGTCGCTTAAATCTAGAGATAAGATATTATCTCTAATTTTAAAGGGTTGAATCTAGAGATAAGATGTTATCTTCATGTTTAAAGGGTTTTCTCCCTTGTGGCCAGCCCTAAGATGGTTTTGGACGCCCTCCCCTGCCCTCTAGATTATATATAGATGGGGAGGTGCATGGGGTTAACCAACCCTTCACCCTTGGCCATTGACTGTCCCAACTCCTCTCACATTTCTCCGGTATGCTCTGGGCGAATGCCTGCCGGAATTCCACAGCCACCACCACCACCGCGCCGTCATGTTGGTTCAGATCTCATCTACCTATTCTCCCCCTCTTTGTGGATCAAGGAGGAGGATACGTCACCAAGCCGGAAGTGTGCTAAACTCGGAGGTGCCGCACGCGCGATGCTTGAATCGGATTGGATCGCGACGCGAGTATGACTACGCCAACCACGATTTGTAGATCGTTAACATTTTCGGTCTATAAGGGTATGTAGACACCTCTCCCTCTTGTTTCTAGGATCTCCGTAGAATATATCTTGGGTGTTTCGTAGGACATTTTTTTGTTTCCCATGCAACGTTCCCCAACAGTGGCATCATGAGCTAGTTCCATGCGTAGATGTTTTGCACGAGTAGAACACAAAGAAGTTGTGGGTGTTGATGTTCAGATTGCTTACCTCCTTAGTCTTATCTTGATTTGGCAGTATCATGGATGAAGCATCTCGGACCAACCTTACTTGTCCATGCACAAGAGATCGGTTCCACCGATTGACATGCAACTTGTTTGCATAAAGGTGGCTAGCGGGTGTCTGTCTCTCCAGCTTTAGTTGAATTGGATTCATCCAAGGTGGTCCTTGTATAAGGTTAAAAGGAAACTTTGATATCACCGTGGTGGATTTATCTAGGTAAGAACGGTTCTTACTAGCTGCCCACATCAGCCACGTAAAACTTGCAACAAGAAAGTAGAAGACGTCTAACTTGTTTTTGTAGGGTGATACGGGGCAAACCCGAGGGTGGTCCGATCTTCACGAATTGGAGGTGGATTGGAGGAAGAACACGAAGAACATGAAGAACACGAGGGGAAAACTTGAAGAAATCAAAGGGGAAAACAATCTATTAGACAAGATCCACACCAAGTACTCCCTCGAATCACAAGCAATACATGAGGTACATCAAGATCCAAGAACAACAATGGAAATAAAGGATACATGGGTAGTTCATCCAATTCTCTAGGAGATATGGGCCTTGAAATCCACTAGGGATCTTCCCTCGAAAGGGGCTTTGACATCCTCTATGGATCTTCTCCGGTGGAGGCCTTGATCTCCATGGGAGAGGTAGAGGAAGGAGCAAAGCTCAACTATGAGCTATCACTTGCTAACCCTAGAAAGGAGGTGGGGATGGAGTATATATATAGTCTTGTCCACGAAGGGGTAAGTGAGGGAGAGATACAAGGCCCAAGGCCCGCAGCTGCACACAGGCAGTGCCGGACGTCTGATGGCTCGTGAGGGTTCGGACGTTCGGAGGTCTCCAGACTTCCGTAGATTCGGCTCTGGTCGCTTGGCGCCGGATTTCCAGAGAGGCTCGATCGTCCATATGCTGGCAGGTGTCAGATGTCCGGCCGTTGTAGAGTTCGGCTCGGTCATCCATATGTGAACCATTCCTCTAGCTAGGCTAGACTCCAGGCGTCGGGCGTCCGGAAGACGTCGGATGTCCGGAAGCTCTCGGACGTCCGGCCGCTGTAGACTCCGCATATCCATCCTCGTCCGTCTCCTCTTCCAATCTTCCCTCGCGATGGTGTATGCATACGTAGGTGCCGGCACTCCTCCTCATCGCCCGTGAAGCTCCAACCATAGCTATGCATGCACACGAGAGGAGTGTCAAGTAGTATACCATCCTCGAAGGGGTCAAGTGAACATGTGTAAAGGAGATGATTCACCTTTATGTATGTGAAGTAGTTGTGGCACTTGTCACTTGCCAAACGGACTATTGCCATGGCGATGTCTGTAGGATGCTCTGCATCATCCCCTCCCCCTTGGGAAAGATCCGTCCTTAGATCAAATACCAAACCACCATGGAAAGGAGATGGCGTCACCGTGTAGAAGTGGACGATCATCAACGCTCATCATGTAGAAGCTCGAAAAGGTTACTCTCCAATGTCTCACCGTCTTGTAATTCCTTCAAAAGGGGAAAGGACAACAAACACTTGGAAAAACAAATGTGGTGAGCGTTAGTGCAAAACCAAGCATTCAGGTGGTGAATCGCCGAACAAGTGTTGTCATCATGCATAACATATTGTGTGACAAGGGATTGTGACATGGCATGTAAGCATACAAATTGAGCACAATCTAAGGCATCATGGGGGCAAGCATGAAATTGTGAGCTAAAGATGCAATTATTTGTTGCAATAGAAAGAGCATCTTCCTCAAGGTCATAGAACGCATGCACAAAGCAATCAACAAAAGGTCTATGGTAGGCATAGGAATCATTCACAACACCAAGTAAAATGAACTGTCTAAACACATGGGGCAAGTCAATGAGCAAGGCAATCCGAATATAATGTGCATATGGTGTAGTGAAGATAGCGTGGCACTCAACACAACATAAAGAGCAATTGTTCATCATGTTTGAGGCATGGCAATGGTTGTCATCAATCCCATAAAAGAAGCACATCGGTGATGCGACATAAACCAGTATAGTGATCATGTCGTGCAAGCTAGTAGTGCAAAGATGCAACATATTAGAAGAAATCATGGCAATCATGTCATATGAGCAAATAGTGGACATCAATAATGCACATGACATATCACGAGCAGGAAGCAAGAGAAAAGTATCATCATAGACATGGATCAAGAAGCAAATATGGCAATAGAAAGTAAATCCTCCACCAAGCTTGCAAATGTACATATGAATATGAGAATCAAGTGACATGTGAGATGCAAGGCATGGGTCACAAAGGCATGGTAAAGACAAAGAAATGAGCATAGCATGCAAAGTGAACATGGTAATATGGGCAAAGGATATATAATGGACAATAACCCATAACATGTGAGCGCCATGTAGAAGAGGTGTGCAAAATATTTGCACAAGGAGTGTGGGTGGAAGGTAAGCACTCCATGGTGGTGCATGTCTTAGTTGCTCTCTAGAGCTCTTTTCGTCAACTCGTGCTCTTGCGAGGTTGACGATGAATCATGTGTACCTACACAACAAGGAGACACATGAAACGAAGTGTGTGCATGGTAAATATACGCATCATCCGTTAGGATGTGTATGTGCACATCAAAGTTAGCACAAGATAATAAATGCTCAAAAAAATTCGATGCATGGTATAGGAACATGTCATCCATCATGAAAGAATAGTTATTGTGTATAACATGATGGGGACACAAATTGAGCATGCAAATATATGGCACATCAATAGCATTCATATTCATGGGTTGCGTATTGTGCACACAAATATGGAAGTCATACAAAGGATGGGATGGAACACAATCTCCTATAGAGTATGAGGAAACTATGGGAGTCTCCTCATGTGCAATAACGGAAGCATAATTCGGAGAATATGGACAACATCCAAAACAATGCATTTCTAAAGCATGAAGATCATGGCATGGCATATGAGAATTATTGTGCAAATTATGGAAAGGAAGCATGGCAATATCATCACAAGAAAAGCAAATGTCAATAACCACGGGCTTGTCATCTATGCCATATGTGTAAATTGGCTTTATTTCAATGGCATATGCATAGTTACTACGATGAGATTACAAAGATGCAATATGGGTGATCTCATGCATAGCATATGACAAGTCAAGCGGATTGTCAAACATGACGTGACCTATAGAGTTCTCACACGAAATCCTATGAAACATGGCATCACAACTAATAGACTCCACATGAGAATCGTCAAACACATCATAAATGGGCAATTCATCACATGGGGAAGTTGCATTTTCATGAATCATGGCAATAGGTGGATCGACATCATGCAAGCAATCAACGTCCACTAGTGGGACAAGAGCATCACCTTCACCTATGTTACCTTTTTCATTCCACTCATGTGGTGTAGGTGAGGTGGCATAGACCAACTCATGGTCCTCGTCATCATGATGGAACCATGTGGGGGTGCATCATATTCCACCATGGCCATCGTCTTGTCCAAGGGGAGGACGAAGTCGACGAGAATCGGCGCGTGATCGTGTATGGGACCTAGCACCAAAGGAGAAGATACAATAGAGGTAGAGGTTAAGTTGTTATAAATTGAAGTGGACTCACATGCCCTATCAACTACCCCACTCCCACTATGTGGTGGTGGCTCACACACTCCCTTGAAGTAGGTGCACTCAAACTCACATATGGTGGTGTCACTCGTCTCACTCAAGTGGTGGGGGTTGTGGCTCTCCTCACATGGGAATTGTGGCAACTCAACATATATGGGGCTAGTGGTGAAGTCACTCTCACTCTCAATATGGTGGCATAAGTCTCTCAACTCATCTCCAAACGTCACCGTGGTCAAAGGGAAACTCCCATGCTCAACCATCTCGTCACCGTCGCCGTTGATGAAGGCCGAAGATGGCACATCCTTACTCTCGCTGCCAAAGTTGGAAGCATCATCCATGCTCGTCACCTTGTCACTCGCCTCCAAAGCATGCTCTGTAGTCGATGTCGTGCCATCTTCAAAAAGTGTCATGGGAGACTCGGCATCGTCAATGCCACAAAGAGGGGTGGCGGTGAGGTCAAACATGGGAGCATCGTCTTGGAGCTCGTCAGGCTTGGACATCTTGGTGGTACTATCCTCATGCTTGTCATCTCGGAGCTTGGTCATCGTGAAGTGTGCATGGGGTTGAGTAGGCTTGGCCTTGAGTTATTGTGCCGCCTCGAGAGCACCAATGTAGATTTCGTCGAGATACTCGTAGTTGTTGTTGAAGATAGGCTTCGCGATGTCGTTGTTTAATACCATCATGAAGTAAAACTTCATCCAGATGGGGTCGGTCACGCCGGCTCGTCGCAAGGCTTTATTCATCTTCATGAAGTACTTGTCAATGGACTTGGATCCTTGTATGGTGTTCTCCAATTGGCGTCCAAGATGTTCCATGTAGGTGGAAGGCACAAACTCTCGTCGCATCGCTTTCTTCGTCTTGGACCAACTAATGTCGAAGCTCTTCGAAGATGTGTGAAGCCACCACCGTGGAAGTTTCTTGTGGCAGACTTCACTTTATCTATGGAAGGGACTTGAAGTAGCTTGAGGTAGTGGTCCATCTTGCACTCCCACTCGAGATACTCCTCGGGGTCTTGACTCCCATAGAAAGGAATGTCATGGTCGATGTCGAGGTCGTAGTAGCTCATGGAATTTGCACACTTGAGCTTGGGGAGCTTCACTTGAAGTGCTTGTTGGCGAAGATGCCTCATATCCAAAGGCGAAGATGCCAAAATAGGTGGTGTAGTCATTGATCAGTGGTTGGTGTCGAGCTCGTGACCTTCACACTTGGTCTTTGTTGGACACCTTGATGTTGGTGTCATTATTTCTTCATGTCGTTGATGGTGTCGATGCCGGTGTGATTATGCGGGAGATGGTAGCTTGGGAGTATGTGCACTTGAGCATCTTCTCGAAGATGATGAGTACCTCTTGTGGTTCTTGATGTGGACCTTGAGCTCCGCCATTTAAGTGTGCATCTTGGCATCGATGATATTCTTCATGGCATCGAACTCGTCGTTGTGGTTGTAGACCAAAGGAGATGTGCCATCCCTATCCATTGAAGCACTCGAGAAGGTTTGACAACAAGATGGAATGAACATACCAAGGTTACCTCTTTCCAAAGTTGTAGATGGATCTCAAAAGACCACAATGTATGCAAGGAAAGAGTGCACTCGGTGCAAAACCTTGTCCAATTCTCACAACCTACACACATGGCTTATAGTAGAGCTCGGTGGGGTTAGTGGCACAAAAATCAAGCAAAACGAAGTCCAAGATATTTTAAATGTTGAAATAAATCCAATCGACTCAAAATTCAAAGCAAGTGATCACAAATATAGAGGAGGGCAATAGAGAAACACACATAGTGGGATAATGAGGCTTGTGCAACTATAGGGATGAGCAAATCTCGTGTTGCACAAACACAAGGAGACACGCTAGCTTATTGCACGTTTGGACACGATTCACCACTTGACACCAATCCTATTTATGCAAGGAAAACGTTTCCTATTCCATGTCTTCTCATGCACAACTATCTCTTTTCATGCGCAACTCTTTTTTGCTTATAAGCTTTGATCTTTCTTTCTTCCTTAGCAGCTTTTTTTTCTCTCTCTTCTCTTCCTTTCCACTATTCTTATTGAGCCTCAACCAACTATATGAGACAAGTATCACAATATAAGCACGGGAGCAAGCAATTGCACTGTATGATATTTCCAATGATGCAACAATATGATATCGTAACACCATGGTGCACATCACGAAGCCTGATAATATTCGGATATCTAGTCTCAATAGGTATGAAGGTAATTGCAAAGATGGTGGGGCTATCAAGATGTAATGGCAAGGATAGAAAAGTGTATGACAGAATGGATACCTTCATCACACTTAATCTTTCACGAAATTGGGAGTAACCGGCCTTGCTTCCGGTTGAAGATGGTCTCAAAGGATGGATGTGTTGGGGAACGTTGCATGGGAAACAAAAATTTTCCTACGCACACGCAAACCTATTCATGGTGATGAGCATCTACGAGAGGGAGAGTGGATCTACGTACCCTGGTAGATTGCTAAGCGGGAAGCGTTAAGAAACGCGGTTGGTGTAGTCGAACATCTTCGCGATCCAAATCGCCGAGCGTCCCGCGATCTCATCACGATCCGTCCCGCGATCCCATCACGATCCGTACCACGATCTCATCATGGTCCGTCTCACGATCTTGATCACGATCTGTCCCGCGAACTCATCACGATCCGTCCCGCGATCTCATCACGAACCGTCTCGCGATCTCGATCACGGTTCTTCCGATCTAGCGCCGAACGGACGACACCTCCGCGTTCAGCACACGTGCAGCTTGATGACGATCTCCACCGTCTTGATCCAGCAAGAGGAGGTGGATAGGAGAGAGAGTTCACCGGCAGCGTGATGGCGCTCCGGTGATGGTGGTGGAGCAATTCTGGCAGGGCTTCGCCTAAGCACTGCGGAACTACGATCTAGAGGAGAAACTATGCACCGGTGGAACGGGTAGCACGTGGCCGGAAATTCTGTCCAAAAACCACCCAATCCACTAGTATATATAGGAGGAGAGGAGAGGAGAGTCAGCCAAGGCCTTTGGGTCGGCCGAAATAGGAGGTGGGAAGCAATCCTACTTCACCTCCAATCCTAGTTGGAGTAGGATTGCCTCCTATTGGCTGATTTTCCACGTTTTGCTTTAGGACTTTCTCTGTTGCGCCATGGGCCTTTGTGGCTGTTTTCCCAGCCCACTAAGGGCTGGTTATTATTCTCCCACAGCCCATGGACCTCTTGGGGTCGAAATACCCCTCCCGGAGGCCTCCCGGTACACTCCCGGCACTCCCGGTACACTACCGATGAGCCCGAAACTTTTCCGGAAACCAAACTGGGACTTCCTATATATGAATCTTTACCTCCGGACCATTCCGGAGCTCCTCGTGATTTCCGGGATCTCATCCGGGACTCCGAAAAAACTTCGGTCACCACCATACATAACTCTACACTACCGAAACGTCACCGAACCTTAAGTGTGCAGACCCTGCGGGTTCGAGAACTATGTAGACATGACCGAGACACCTCTATGGTCAATAACCAATGGCGGGACCTGGACGTGCACATTGGTTCCTACATATTCTACGAAGATCTTTATCGGTCGAACCTCTATGTCAAGGATTCAATTAATCCCGTACGATGTTCCCTTTGTTCTTCGGTATGTTACTTGCCCGAGATTCGATCGTCGGTATCTCCATACCTAGTTCAACCTCGTTACTGGCAAGTCTCTTTACTCGTTCCATAATACAAGATCCCGCAACTAACAATTAGTCACATTGCTTGCAAGGCTCATTGTGATGTTGTATTACCGAGTGGGCCCTGAGATACCTCTCCGTCACACGGAGTAACAAATCCCAGTCTCGATCCATGCCAACTCAACAGACACCATCGGAGATACCTGTAGAGCACCTTTATAGTCACCCAGTTACGTTGCAACGTTTGATACACACAAGGCACTCTTCCGATATCCGTGAGTTGCATGATCTCATGGTCATAGGAACATATACTTGACATGCAGAAAACAGTAGCAATAAACTAACACGATCATATGCTATGTTTGTAGTTTGGGTCTTATCCATCACATCATTCTCCTAATGATGTGACCCCGTTATCAAATGACATCTCATGTCCATGGCTAGGAAACCTTAACCATCTTTTGATCAACGAGCTAGTCTATTAGAGGCATACTAGGGACATGGTTTTGTCTATGTATCCACAGATGCATTTAAGTCTCCGATCAATACAATTATAGCATGGATAATAAACGATTATCATGAACAAGGAAATATGATAATAACTAATTTATTATTGCCTCTAGGGCATATTTCCAACAGTCTCCCACTTGCACTAGAGTCAATAATCTAGTTCACATCACCATGTGATTCGCATTGTTATGAATCTAACACCCAATGAGTTCTGGGGCTCGATCATGCTTTGGATGTGAGAGAGGTCTTATAGTCAACGGGTCTGCGATATTCAGATCCGTGTGTACTTTGCAAATTTCTATGTGAAACCGAAAACACTGCTACCACACTCCACTTGGTACATTTCCAAATGGCTGCTCCACTATACGTATCTAGATTGCTACTACGAGTCATCCGGATTGGTGTTAAAGCTTGCATCGACGTAACTCTTTACGACGAACTCTTTATCACCTCCATAATCGAGAAACATCTCCTTAGTCTTTTAGTTACTAAGGACAATCTTGACTGCTGTCCAGTGCTCCATTCCAGGATCACTTTGAAACCTTCCAGCCATACTTATGGCAAGGCTGACATCGGGTCTTGTGCACAGCATTGCATACATGATAGAGCCTATGGCTGAAGCATAGGTGATGACACTCATCTTTTTTCTATCTTCTGCAGTCACTGGGCATTGAGTCATACTCAATTTTATACCTTACAAATCAGGCGAGAACTCTTTCTCTGACTGATCCATTTTGAACTCTTTCAAAATCTTGTCAAGGTACGTGCTCATTGAAAGTCTCATCAAGTATCTTGATCTATCTCTATAGATCTTGATGCTCAACAATTAGGTAGCTTTATCCAGGTCTTCCCTTGAAAAATCACTTTTCAAACAACCATTTATGCTTCCCAGAAATCCTACATTATTTCCGATCAACAATATGTCATCCACATATACTTATCAAAAATTCTATAGTGCTCCCACTCACTTTATTGTAAATACAAGTTTCTCATAAACCTTGTATAAACATTAAAACTTTGATCACCTCATCAAAGCGTATATTCCAACTCTGAGATGCTTGCTTCAGTCCATAGAAGGATCACTAAAGCTTGCACGCCTTTTAGCATCCTTAGGACTAACAAAACCATCCGGTTGTATCACATACAACCTTTCCTCAAGTAAACAGTTAAGGAAACGATATTTTGACATCCATCTGCCAGATTTCATAATTGAAAACACAGCAACTGCTAACATAATTCCAACAGACTTTAGCACCACTACGAGTGAGAAAGTCTCATCGTAGTCAACTCCTTGAACTTGTCACAAACATCTTTGCAACAAGTCGAGCTTTACAAATAGTGACATTCACCATCAGTGTCTGTCTTCATTTTAAAGATCCATTTTTACTCAACGACCTGCCGTCCAACGAGCAAGTCTACCAAAGTCTACACTTGGTTTTCATACATGGATCCTATCTCAGATTTCATGGCCTCCAACCATTTGTCGGAATCCGGTCCCATCATCGCTTCTCCATAGCTCGTAGGTTCATCGTTGTCCAACAACATGATCTCCAAGACAGAGTTTTCATACCACTTAGGAGCAGTACACATCCTTGTCGACCTACGAAGTTCGATAGTAACTTGATCCTGAAGCTTCATGATCATCATCATTAACTTCCTCTTCAACTAACGTCGGCTTCACAGAAACATCTTTCTGCGCCGCGCTACTCTCTGGTTGAACAAAGGTTTAACAACCTCATCAAGTTCTATCTTCCTCCCACTCAATTCTTTCGCGAGAAACATTTCCTCGAGAACGGATCCGTTTAAACAACAAACACTTTGCACTAGGATCTGAGATTGAAGGTTCACCCAACTGATCTTAGGGTATTCTATGAAGATGCATTTGTCCGCCTTGGGTTCGACCTCATTAGGTGAAAACATTTTCCACACAAGTGTCACAACCCCAAATATTAAGAAATGACAGCTTAGGTTTCTATCAAACCATAATTCACACGGTGTCATCTCAACGGATTTAGATGATGCCCTATTTAAAGTGAATGTAGTTGTCTCTAATGCATAACCCCAAAATTATAGTAGTAAAACGATAAGAGACATCACAGTATGCACTATATCAATTGAGCATGACTATGATGTTCGGACACACCATCACACTATGGTGTTCCAGGTGGCATTAGTTGTGAAACAAATTTCACATTGTCTTAAGTTGTATGCCAAACTCGTAACTCAGATATTCACCTCCACGATCATATCGCAGTTATTTTTATCTTCTTGTCACGATGATCTTAAACTTCACTCCGAATTTGCTTGAACCTTTCAAACGATTCAGACTTGTGTTTCATTAAGTAAATATACACTATATTTACTCAAATCATCAGTGAAGGTAAGAAAATAACGATATCCACTGCACGCTACAAGACTCACTGGATTGCATACATCAACATATATCATTTCTAATGAATCACTTGCCCGCTCCATCCAACGGGGTCCTTTAGTCATCTTGCCCAAGAGGCATGGTTCGCATGTCTCAACCAATTCGAAAACGAATGAGTCTAAAGATCCATCAGCATGGAGTTTCTTCATGCGCTTTATACCAATATGACATTCTGTGGCAGTGCCACAAATATGTGGTACTATCAGTATTAACTTTGTATTTTTTGACATCAATGTTATGAACATGTGTATTACTACAATCAAGATTTCAACAAACCAATCTCACTGGGTGCATGACCATTGAAGGTATTATTCATGCAAACAGAATAACCATTATTCTCTAATTCAAATGAATAACCGTATTGCAACAAACATGATCTAATCATGTCCATGCTCAACGCAAAACACCAAATAACATTTATTCAGGTTCGTCACTAATCCTGAAGGTAGAGAGAGCGTGCGATTTTGATCACATCAACCTTGGAAACACTTCCAACACATATCGTCACCTCACCCTTAGCTAGTTCTCCATTTATTCTATAGCTTTTATTTCGAGTTACTAACATTTAGCAACCGAACCGGTATCCAATACCCAGGTGCTACTAGGAGTACTAGCAAGGTACACATCAATAACTCGTATATCAAATATACTTCTGTTGATGTTGCCAGCCTTCTTATCTACCAAGTAACTAGGGTTGTTCCGCTTCAGCGACCGCTCACCTCATAACAGAAGCACTTAGTCTCGGGTTTGAGTTCAACTTTGGGTTGCTTCACTGGAGCAGCAACTGACTTGCTATCCATGAAGTTTCCCTCCTTGCTCTTGCCCTTCTCGAAACTAGTGGTTTTACTAACCATCAACACTTGATGCTCCTTCTTGATTTCTACCTTCGCGGTGTCAAAACATTGCGAATAACTCAGGGATCAATATTTCTATCCCTGGCGTTTTATAGTTCATCACCAAGTTCTAGTAGCTTAGTGACAGTGACTTGGAGAACTATATCAATCACTATCTTATCTGGAGGATCAACTCCCACTCGATTCAAGCGATTGTAGCACTCAGACAATCTGAGCACATGCTCAACGATTGAGCTATTCTCTTTCATCTTATAGGCAAAGAATCTTGTTAGAGATCTCATATCTGGCAACACGGGCACGAGCCTGAGATCACAATCTCAGCTCTTAGAGCATCTCATATGTTCCGTGTCGTTCAAAACGTTTCGGAGCCTCAATTCTAAGCCGTAATGCATGACACACTAAACTATCAAGTAGTCATCAGAACGTGCCCGTCAGATGTTCACAACATCTACAGACGACGCTAGAGGGGGTGGCGCACCGTGCGGTGCATTAAGGACATAAGCCTTCTGTGCAGCAACAAGGACAATCCTCAGATCACGGACCCAGTCCGCAATATTGCTACCATCATCTTTCAACTCTATTTCTCTAGGAACATATAAAAACAAGTGAGCTACAGCGTGAGCTAGTAATCTACAACATAATTTGCAAAGACACTATTGACTATGTTCATGATAATGAGTTCAATTAATCATATTACTTAAGAACTCCCACTCAAATTGACATCCCTCCGATCATTCGAGTGATACATGATCCAAATTCACCAACTCAAGTCCGATCATCACGTGAGTTGAGGTGGCTACAATGGTGAACATCATCATGTTGATCATATCTACTATATGACTCATGTTCGACTTTCGGTCTCTTGTGTTCCGAGGCCATGTCTGTACATGCTAGGCTCGTCAAGTTTAACCCGAGTATTCTGCACGTGCAAATCTGGCTTGCACCCGTTGTATGTGAACGTAGAGTCTATCACACCTGATCATCACGTGGTGTCTCAACACGACGAACTTTTGCAATGGTGCACACTCGGGGAGAACACAATTTATCTTGAAATTAAGTGAGGGATCACCTTATAATGCTACCGTTGTCCTAAGAAAAACAAGGTGCATAAGAGGATTAACATCACATGCAAATCATAAGTGACATGATATGGCCATGAACTCGTGCTTTAGATCTCCATCCTGAAAGCACCGACATGATCTTCATCGTCACCGTCATGACACCATGATCTCCATCATCTTGATCTCCATCAACGTGACGTCATCGGGGTTGTCACGCCCTGCATGCTTCTACTACTATTGCTACCGTAGCGATAAAGTAAAGCATTACATAGCGCTTAATGATTGACACGCAGGTCATACAATAATTAAAGACAACCCTATGGCTCCTACCGGTTGCTGTACTCATCGACATGCAAGTCGTGATAATCTATACATCACATGATCATCTCATACATCACATATATCACATCATGTAATTGGCCATATCATATCACAACATACCCTGCAAAAACAAGTTAGACGTCCTCTAATTGTTGTTGCAAGTTTTACGTGGCTGCTACGGGTATCTAGCAAGAACGATTCTCACCTACGCATAAACCACAACAGTGATACATAGATTGCTTTTCAACCTTCTCAAGGACCGCCTTTGTCGGATCCGATCCAACTAAAGTAAGAGAAACTGTCACCCGCAAGCCATCTAAGCAACAAGTTGCGTCGAGGGAACCGGTCTCTCGTAAGCGTACGAGTAATGTCGGTCCGGGCCGCTTCATCTTACAATCCCGCTAAACCAAAATCCGACCAAGGAAGGAAGCAATCTAAGCATAAACGCCCACAAACCTTTTGTGTTCTACTCGAGATCTCATCGAACCATCAACCTAGCTCATGATGCCACTGTTGGGGAACGTCGCATGGGAAACAAAAATTTTCCTACGCACACGCAAACCTATCCATGGTGATGAGCATCTACGAGAGGAAGAGTGGATCTACGTACCCTTGTAGATTGCTAGGCGGGAAGCGTTAAGAAACGCGGTTGGTGTAGTCAAACATCTTCGCGATCCAAATCGCCGAGCGTCCCGCGATCTCATCACGATCCGTCCCGCGATCCCATCACGATCCGTCCCACGATCTCATCATGGTCCGTCTCACGATCTTGATCACGATCTGTCCCGTGAACTCATCACGATCCGTCCCGCGATCTCATCATGAACCGTCTCGCGATCTCGATCACGGTTCTTCCGATCTAGCGCCGAACGGACGACACCTCCGCATTCAGCACATGTGTAGCTTGATGACGATCTCCACCGTCTTGATCCAGCAAGAGGAGGTGGACAGGAGAGAGAGTTCACCGACAGCGTGACGGCGCTCCGGTGATGGTGGTGGAGCAATTCCGGCAGGGCTTTACCTAAGCACTACAGAACTACGATCTAGAGGAGAAACTATGCATCGGTGGAACGGGTAGCACGTGGTCGGAAACTCTGTCCAAAAACCACCCAATACACTAGTATATATAGGAGGAGAGGAGAGGAGAGGCAGCCAAGGCCTTTGGGTCGGCCGAAATAGGAGGTGGGAAGCAATCCTACTTCACCTCCAATCCTAGTTGGAGTAGGATTGCCTCCTATTGGCTGATTTTCCACTTTTTGCTTTAGGACTCTCTCTCCTGCGCCATGGGCCTTTGTGGCTGTTTTCCCAGCCCAATAAGGGCTGGTTATTATTCTCCCACAGCCCATGGACCTCTTGGGGTCGAAATACCCCTCCCGGAGGCCTCCCGGTACACTACCGGCACTCCTGGTACACTACCGATGAGCCCGAAACTTTTCCGGAAACCAAACTGGGACTTCCTATATATGAATCTTTACCTCCGGACCATTTCGGAGCTCCTCGTGATGTCTGGGATCTCATCTGGGACTCCGAAAAAACTTCGGTCACCACCATACATAACTCTACGCTACCGAAACGTCACCGAACCTTAAGTGTGCAGACCCTGCGGGTTCGAGAACTATATAGACATGACCGAGACACCTCTACGGTCAATAACCAATGGCGGGACTTGGACGTCCACATTGGTTCCTACATATTCTACGAAGATCTTTATAGGTCGAACCTCTATGTCAAGGATTCAGTTAATCCCGTACGATGTTCCCTTTGTTCTTCGGTATGTTACTTGCCCGAGATTCGATCGTCGGTATCTCCATACCTAGTTCAACCTCGTTACTGGCAAGTCTCTTTACTCGTTCCATAATACAAGATCCCGCAACTAACAATTAGTCACATTGCTTGCAAGACTCATTGTGATGTTGTATTACCGAGTGGGCCCTAAGATACCTCTCCGTCACACGGAGTAACAAATCCCAGTCTCGATCCATGCCAACTCAACAGACACCATCGGAGATACCTGTAGAGCACCTTTATAGTCACCCAGTTACGTTGCAACGTTTGATACACACAAGGCACTCTTCCGATATCCGTGAGTTGCATGATCTCATGGTCATAGGAACATATACTTGACATGCAGAAAACAGTAGCAATAAACTAACACGATCATATGCTATGTTTGTAGTTTGGGTCTTATCCATCACATCATTCTCCTAATGATGTGACCCCGTTATCAAATGACATCTCATGTCCATGGCTAGGAAACCTTAACCATCTTTTGATCAACGAGCTAGTCTATTAGAGGCATACTAGGGACATGGTTTTGTCTATGTATCCACAGATGCATTTAAGTCTCCGATCAATACAATTATAGCATGGATAATAAACGATTATCATGAACAAGGAAATATGATAATAACTAATTTATTATTGCCTCTAGGGCATATTTCCAATAGGATGGTCATCGTCGATGATGGGTATTTTTAGGGGTTCCGAATGTTCGGAGGCTATCGGACGTCCGAGGCTTCGGAGGGGTCCGGATGTCTGAAAATGGTCTGACGTCCGAGGGGTCTGGGTCAGCTCGAGATCTGAGATCCGGGATGCGATTTTGGGTGGAAAATGAAGATTTTGGGCTCGAAATTGATGGGGAAAAATAAAAATTGTGGCTAGGGAATGCTAAGGGAAGTAGATCCACTTGCCAAACACTAGATCCATGGATCAAAATCAACAAAAACCCACAAGAACAACAAATCACAAGAATTTTTCTGGTGCTCTTTTTGTGGGTATTTTCGAAATTGGGAAGAAAAATTCTAACTAAAGCAAGAAAAGTGGGGGGTAGGGCTCCAAATTCGTGGCAACGTGGCTCATGATACCATATGATAGGGGGCAAACCCGAGGGTGGCCTGATCTTCACGAATTGGAGGTGGATTTGAAGAAGAACACGAAGAACACGAGGGGAAAACTTGGAGAAATCAAAGGGGAAAACACTCTATTCGACAAGATCCACACCAAGTACTCCTCGAATCACAAGAAATACATGAGGTACATCAAGATCCAATAACAATAATGGAAATAAAGCATACATGGGTAGTTCATCCAAATCTCTAGGAGAGATGGGAATTGAAATCCACTAGGGATCTTCCCTTGAAAGGGGCCTTGACATCCTCTATGGATCTTCTCCGGTGGTGGCCTTGATGTCCATGGGAGAGCTAGAGGAAGGAGCAAAGCTCAACTATGAGTTATCACTTGCTAACCCTACAAAGGAGGTGGGGGTCGAGTATATGTAGTCTTGGACACGAAGGGGTAAGTGAGGGGGAGATACAAGGCCCAAGTCCCGCGGCTGCGCACAGGCAGTGCCAGACGTCCGGAGATGGTCGGATGTCCGACGGCTCGTGAGGGTCCGGATGTCCGGAGGTCTTCGGACTTCCGTAGATTCGACTCTGGTCGCTTGGCGCTGGATTTCCGGAGAGGCTCGATCATCCGGATGCTGGCAGGTGTCGGACGTCCGGGTGGCGTTGGTCGTCTGGCCACTGTAGAGTTCGGCTCGTCCTCTAGCTGGGCTGGACTCCAGGCATCGGACGTCCAGAAGACGTCAGTTGTCCGGATGCTCTCGGACGTCTGGCCTCTGTAGACTCGGCAGCTCCATCCTCTTCCGTCTTCGCTTCCAAGCTTCCCTCGTGGATGGTGTAGGCGTACGTAGGTGCAGGCACTCCTCGTCGTTGTCCATGAAGCTCCGACCATACCTATGCATGCACACGAGAGGAGTGTCAAGTAGTATACCATCCTCGAAGGGGTCAAGTGAACACGTGTAAAGGAGATGATTCACCTTTATGTATGCGAAGTAGTTGTGGCACGTGTCACTTGCCAAACAGACTCTTGCCATGGTGATGTCCGTAGGATGCTCCACATCACAGGGTATATCATAATGCCATATGGCGAAGACGTGATTTGATATGTGTGATGTATGAGATAATCATGTTTTGTATAGTTACCACGACTTGCATGTCGATGAGTACGGCAGCCGACAGGAGCCATAGGGTTGTCTTTATTTTATTTGTCATTTGCTTTACTTTATCGCTATGAGTTAGCAATAGTTGTAGAAGCAACAGTTGACACAAAAACCACATGACGACACGATGATGGATATCATGGTGTCATGTTAGTGACGATGGAGATCATGTCGGTGCTTTGGAGATGGATATCAAACGCACATGATCACTAGTGCAGGCGCCTGCTATACAAATGGTTTTTAACCCCTTTTCGTGACATAGTCTTAAACCGTTGATAACCCAAACTGTAGGTGATCGTCTGTAGCCTTTTTCGATAAGTAAGAGTGTCAAACCCAATGAGGAGCTAAAGGTAGAATTAATACTCTCTCAAGTTCTATCAACCATCAATACAACTCTACACACGCTAACGCTTACTTTACCCGGAACAAGTATGAAACTATTTTGCACGAAGTAAACTAGAAGTACTTAGTAGGTGTAATAGATAGTTTTGCAAGATTCAGTATATGTTACGTGTAGGCACGTGGATCAGTGATCGATAATGATTTAGATGACATTGATCATATAACAGTTACACACTAGCGATGCACGACTAGCTCCAATTCATCAATGTAATGTAGGCATGTATTCCGTATATAGTCATACATGCTTGCGATAAGAACTTGCATGACACCCTTTGTCCTACCCTCCCATGGCAGCGGGGTCCTATTGGAAACTAAGGGATATTAAGGCCTTCTTTTAATATTGAACTAGAACAAAGCATTAACACATGGTGAATACATGAACTCCTCAAACTATGAGAATAATTGGAGCTAAGCAGAGGGCACTTGAGAGCAGATTTGGTTCGTATTTGATGCATATGAATCTGTTGTCCAGCTCCTCCACATACTACAGGACCGGAATCTAGGCACCTATGTTGATATCCAAGACTTGTTCATGCCAGAGTTCCCAAATGTAAAGGTGTTGCATCGAATGTTCTTCTCTTTTGGTGTGTACATAGAATCTCTCAAACATTGTCGACCAGTGATATGTGTAGATGGTACTTTTCTCACTGGCAAGTACAAGGTGATAACCCACAAGTGTAGGGGAGCGCGATAGTCTTCACGGGCAGTATTTCACCCTAATTAATTGGTTTGGCACAAGGAGAGCCAAAGAATATTTAGTGGCCTTGATAGTTGAGTTGTCAATTCAACCGCACCTGGGATATCTCTCTGTAGCAAAGATTTAGTAGCACGACAAATAGTAGTAGCAAAAGTATCAATAGTAGTGAGAGTAGTAATTTTGTAGCAGGTGTGATAGTAGCAGTAGCAATAGTAACTTAGCAAGATTCAGTATATGTATAGAGTAGGTACGTGGATCGGTGATAGATAATGATTTAGATGACACTTATCATATAACAGTTACACACTAGGGCAACACAGAAGTAGCTCCAATTCATCAATATAATGTAGGCATGTATTCCGTATATAGTCATACATGCTTGCGATAAGAACTTGCATGCCATCTTTTGTCCTACCCTCCCCTGGCAATAGGGTCCTATTGGAAACTAAGAGACATTAAGGCCTTCTTTTAATAGAGAACCCGAACAAAGCATTAACACAATGTGAATAGATGAACTCCTCAAACTACAGAAATCACCGGAAAGAATCCCAATTATTTTCACCTGGGGGGTATGTGGATCAAGACACGTAATAGGTGCATAAAACTTGCAAGATAGCATCCAAATTGTCGGTGTACTAAAGTTTGGGTATTTTAGTACCCCTTACTTGTGCACGGGCAGTAGTAGCCACACCAGCGGCAAGGCCTGCAAGGGGACTGATGGAGGCAAGTACAAAGACGTCAAGAGAACACTCAAGCCAACAATCAAGACCGGATGCCAAAGGCTGGGACCCCGGCAAGATCTTGCCGGGGATGGCCTACGGAGCCCCGGCAAGACGTGCACCCGGCAAGACCTCGCCATCCTGCCAGCACAGAGACTAGGCGTCATCCCACCTGGGTATGTGTCGAGGCACCGGCGATGGAGGAGGCTAAGCGGTGCCGATGGGACAGGTTCCTGTCCCATCCTATAGACGATCAGGGGTGCCTGACGAAGCATTAAAGGCGTTTGTCCTACACCATTAGTGTTAGGTACGATAACACTGTAGTACTGTACACCTCATGTCCGTATTGTATGCCACTGTTGGGATCCCCTTAGTCATATAAAAGGAGGCCCAAGGCGTTACAGTGGGAGGACCTTTTTTCCAACCTTTTGGCTCACATGCGTAGAGGCCGTGTACCATTCACCACACATCGCTCCTGTAGCTGGAACCCAAAACACCCATAATATACAAAAGCAGGAGTAGGGTTTTACGCATCTCAGTGGCCCGAAACTGGGTAAAAATCCCTCGTGCTGCTCGTTCGATCTGCTCTTTGTGCACACCTTCTCCTTGCCGAACCAAAAGGGACCCTCGTGATCCCATAGGTGTCATCCCCCAACATCCTTGGCGCGCCAGGTGGGGAGACGGTTGCACGAACCTGATCCAACGATCAGTATGCCGGTTTCTTCATCGACTCCATCGCCATGGCCCCTAAGAAGAAGAGCTTCACAGTAGTTGACCCATCCATGTCCGGTGTGCCTGTAGCTACTCAGACAGGCAATGGTGTGGATGCGGGCGGAGGAGGCAGAGATCTTGAGCCTCCATGATGTTCTGGCGATCAAGGCCAAGCAAGCGGAGACGTCCATGGCGGCGACGACAATCCACGCACCGCTGGGTCTCAGGACGGAGCTGTGCTGCCTACGGGCGGTATAGTGAACTCCAAGGACGGAAGGGCGCCTTCCAAGACACCCATGACAGCTCATGCACCGTGGCCTTCCTAGGTCGCGCGCGATGAATGGCGTCGTGACACTGGTGGTTCCAAGCGTCCCCATGGAAAAGCTCCTGAGCATCACTCCCAAGATGCGTGGGACCAGCATGCACGTCAAGATGCTGGTGAAAGTGGCGTGCGGTCGCGGGACCGTGATGGAGCTCCTGCTAACATGGTTAGGAGTCAGAGCACCTCACGTTCCTCGCACCCTTCGCTGCCGACTACATCAGAAGAAGCGATGGCACGGGCACAACTGCTCCTGAATTTTCCTCCTGCTGCAGAGAAGCTCGAAGAATGGAGAGCTACTATCCAAAGACTCCTCAGCCTCGCTGATAGGTACGGGCCACGACGGGCAGAGCCTTCGCTGAGGCGATCCATCGAACCAACTTGCACCGATGGCGAAAAGGCTGGAGGTGGTGCAACCACGGTGCACTCTCCTCCACGATGGCAACAGTGGTTGCTGACTTGGAAGGCCGGCGCCTGCGATGGCTACTCGACGGCGTCGTCCGATCCGCGAACTCATTGCGATCAATGTCAAGTTCTTCGGGAATGGAGCAAAGAAGACGCTCGGACTACCATCGAGCGGTGGCGAGAAGCGCGCCATCAATCTAATAAGCGCGTGGGACCCACTTTAGACAAACCTGCACCAGGGTATCTTGTCGGCCTACCTTATGAAGTAGGTTGTCCAGCGTTTACTCGTGAGCCACAGCGAGTCCAGTGGCCCAACTCCCGAACGTTCAAGGCGGACGTCCCGGAGAAATACGACGGCAAGACTCACTCGTCGGAGTTCTTGAGCATCTACACCACTATGATGCAGGCTGCTGGAGCTCGCGACAACAAGATACTCGCCAACTACTTCCAGTTGGTACTCAAGCCTAATGTCAGGTCGTGGTTGATGCATCTTCCGGAGAATTCTATTTCTTCCTAGGCAGACCTGTGCCATGAGTTTATTGGCGCCTTTACCGGAGGCCACCAAGCTCCTGGCCAGGTAAGTTATTTGCATATAATTCCCTAGAAAGAGGGCGAAACCTTGCGCAAGTACATTCAAAGATTCAGCCGTGAACATCACAATATCCCAGATGTTTATCCTGCCACTGTTATCAATGTGTTCCATCAGAATGTGCGTAACCGCAGGATGCGCGAAGAGCTGGTGATGAACAAGGTTAGGGATGTTGCTGAGCTCTATGCTCTGGCAGATAGATGTGCTCGAGCTGAGGAAGGGATGAGACTCCTCAGCGAGGATGCTGGCGCTAGAGTCGACTCTGAAAACGAAGACGTTGCCGCCCCGGCAAGAAAAGGCCGATGACAGAACAAAAAGCACAAGGGCAAGGCCATGCTTGCCATCGAGGAATCCGGCAACCTCGATGCCGCCAAGAAGACTAATATTGACGGCCCCGACAAGGAGGTTGCCGGGTGCGTCTCAAGTCGGAGAGCTCTAGCAAGCAATATTGCAAGATCCATCGCACCAAGGGACACGATTTCCAAAACTACCGACAAGTTGAGCAGCTTGTCGAGAAGCAGAAAGCTGAGTACGTAAGGTGAGATAAGGAGAAGGCCCAAGATGGTGTAGAGGGGTCCAGCAAGAAACACAATGGCTAGGGAGGTCACTACGGCAAGGCCAAGCAACAAAAAGAGAGGCCCGCTCGGGGCCACGACAAGGATGAGGGGAATGACGATGGCAATGAAGAGGACGACGAGTCCAGCAAGCATGAGTTCTAGAAAGCTACAGAGATCATGTGCATTGACGGGGGCGCCTCGTTGCATTCTTCTCAACTCCAACTTAAATAGTGGGCTCGCAAGATTAATGCGACAGAGCCATCTGTCAGTGCCCAGAAACCATTGAAATGGTCCAGCACGCCTATCATTTTTGACGCCGAGGATCACCCTGATCGCACCACCGTGATCGGGTGTCTGCCATTGTTGGTTTCACCAACAATTCGCAACCTCAAGGATGAAAATGTTAGTTGACGGTGGGGCCGGTCTGAACTTGATCTCACCTGATGTCATCAAAGTTTGCAAATTCCTGATGAAGATCTCAAGGAGACAGGCATGTTTCAAGGGATCAATCCAGGAAGGAGTCAACTGAAGGGCAAGATCACACTACCGGTAACATTTGGTAGTGACATGAACTTCAGAACAGAGAAGATTATTTTCGACGTCTCCAAGATTCCATTGCCATATAATGGTATCCTTGGCCATCCAGCGTAGGCCAAGTTCATGGCGGCATCACACTACGCTTACACTGGACTGAAGATGCCCGGGCCAATGAGCAGCATCGCAATCAACTCTGATAACAAAGGTGCACTTATCTGCACCGACCAACTCTACCGGGAGGTAGTTGGAGCACCTGCCGCCAAGGCACTTGCTCCTTCCTCTGAAGCTCCTAGGGGGAAGAAGACCGGCAAGGCCTCTGGTACACACTCTAGCAAGCGCACCTCTTCGGAGTGCTGTGCACTCATTGACGATGTGCCAGAGAGCTCCACCGACAAGAACAAGAAATCCAAGGCAGCTCCACCAGAAAGCAAAAAGGTGCCCGTCAAGGAGGATGGTACGGGAGGAACTTTTGCCATAAGTTCCAGCCTCGATGACAAATAGGAAAGCGCACTCATTGCCTTCCTACGGGTCAATGTCGATGTGTTTGCATGGAAACCATCTGACGTCCCCGGTGTTCCCAGGGAGATAATTGAGCACCATCTTGATGTCTGTCCACATGCATGACCCGTCAAGTAGAAAGTTAGGAAGAAAGCCTTGGAGCGGCAAGAATTTATTGCTGAGGAAATTAGGAAGTTGCAAGCGGCAGGTTTGGTTAGAGGAGTGCTCCATCCAACATGGTTGGCCAATCCAGTTGTAGTGCGCAAGGCGAATGGAAAATGGAGGCTGTGTATTAACTATATGGACCTCAATAAAGCATGTCGAAAAGATCCATTCCCCTTGCCGTGCATTAACCAGATTGTGTACTCGACTGCAGGCTGCAATTTCCCGTCATTTCTTGACGCCTATTCAGGGTGTCATCAGATCTTCATGTCTAAGGAAGATGAAGAGAAGACCACGTTTATCACCCCATGTGGTACATATTGCTTCATGCGTATGCCTTTCGGGTTGAAAAGTGCTGGTTCAACATTTGCAAGAGCAGTCCAGATTGGTTTTGAACCTCAGCTACATAGGAATATGGAAGATTATATGGATGACAAAGTGGTTAAAACCAAGGACAAAAAGCAACACTCATACAATATCTAGAAGAGACGTTTGCAAATCTGCGCAAGATCAATTTAAAGCTCAATCCTGAGAAGTGTGTGTTTGGCGTTCCGTCCGGCAAGCTTCTCGGATTCTTTGTGTCTTAGGGTGGGATCGAAGCGAACCCCGACAAGATCAAGGCAATAGAGCACACTGAAGTACTCGAGACGCATCAAGGATGTGCGTCGTGTTGTCGACTGCGTTCCAGCTCTAAGTAGGTTAATCTCCAAATCTGCTAAGCGCGCCCTGCCCTTTTTCAAAATCTTGAAAAAGGCAGATCCAATGAAATGGACTCCGGAAGTAGAGGCAGCGCTGCAGGATTTGAAGAGGTACCTCTCCTCACCGCCAACACTGGTCGCACCTAAACCACAAGAGCCGTTGCTGCTGTACCTAGCGGCAATGAATCAAGTGGTTAGTGCTACGTTAGTGGCGCAAAGAGAAGTCAACGAAGAAGCAGCAGAGGCAAGACTGCCAAATGGCGAGCCAGGATCTTCCCTGACAGAGTCTGGTGCGGGCAAGGCTGGATCTGTGCAGATAAGTGAAACGACACAGAAGAAGAAGATGGTGCAATGCCTAGTTTATTTTGTCAGCTTCCTTTTGCAGGGGGCTAGGTCAAGATACTCTGGCATGCAAAAATTGCTTCTCAGTCTCCTTATGTCCTCAAGGAAGCTGCACCATTATTTCCAAGCACATGAGATCACCATCGTCACTCGCTTTTTGTTGCAACGGATTTTGCGGAATCCAGATGTGACCGGTAGGATTGTGGAGTGGGCTTTGGAGTTGTCAAGCTTTGGTCTCAAATTTGAAAATACTTCAACTATTCAGAGAAGAGCCTTGGCAGAATTCATTGCAGAATGGACTCCAACGCCAGACGAAGAGATCCAATAAACAACTATCCCCCACAAGGAAACTAATCAAGAATGTATCATGTATTTTGATGGAGCTTTCTCCCTGGAAGGGGCCGGTGCTGGCGTGCTGCTTGTCGCACCCACCAGAGAGCACCTCAAATATGTGATTCAGATGCATTTTCCCTGGGAGAGGTCGACAAACAACACCGCAGAATACGAAGGGCTGCTTGCCGGTCACAGGATCGCGTCAGACCTTGGAATTAAGAAACTCATTGTCAGAGGTGATTCTCAGGTTGTCGTCAAGCAGGTCAACAAAGAATACCAGAGCCCGTTGATGGAAGCCTATGTAGATGAAGTGAGGAAGCTGGAGGAGCACTTTGACGGTCTGCAAACAGAGCATGTTCCTCGTGTAGAGAATAGTGTTGTGGACGAGCTGTCAAAACATGCTGCCCTCAAGTTACCTGTTCAACCAGGGACTTTTGTGCTCAAGCTGACTCAGCCATCCGTAGCGTCATCAGTGAGGCAAGATAAGAGAAGGATGTTGAATTCTGGCCAGTAATTTCCTACAGAACTCCCAGAGGCTGCCGACAAGGAAGTTGCCGAGAACTACGCCAAGCTTGTGGGGGAGCAATAGACTCCAGCAGGACCTCAAGTCCTTGTCATAGAGACAAACGCTCCTGCAGCAAAGACATGCCTTTAATCCTTGTTGTCGAGCCCCAGGCTCCAGCATGGGCACAACACATTGTTCAGTTCCTTCAAACAGGAGAACTCCCTGAGGAATAGGAAGAAGCGGAGAAAGTAGCCCGTCAGTCTAATATGTACCAGTTTGTGGATGATGTCCTGTACAGAAACAGACTGAACGGTCTGGAATTGAAGTGCATTCCTCAGGAGGATGGAGTGGAGATGTTGGCACAGATACATGGAGGCATATGTGGCTCCCACATAGGATCAAGAGCTCTTGTTGGGAAGGCATTCCGACAAGGTTTCTTTTGGCCCACTATCCTCCAGGATGCAACTGCACTAGTAACCAAATGTGAAGCGTGCCAGTTCCATTCAAAGAAACTACATCAACCAGCTCAAGCTCTTCAAGCAATCCCACTCTCATGGCCATTTTCGGTTTGGGGCTCGACATCTTGGGCCCCTTTCCCCATGCTACTGGGGGCTTTGAGTACTTGTACATCGCAATCGACAAATTCACAAAGTGGCCGGAAGTGGAAGTAGTGAGAAAGGTGACATCACAGTCAACCATCAAGTTCTTCAAAGGACTAGTTTGCCATTTTGGTGTTCTGAATAGGACCATCACTGACAAGGCACATAGTTCACAAGCCACACCTTCATGCATTATGTCCAAGACCTTGGCAGCAAGATCTGTTTTGCTTTTGTCGCTCACTCGAGGAGCAACGACTAAGCGGAAAGGTAAAATGCTGTAGTGTTGCGAGGGCTTAAGACAAGAACTTTCGACAGGCTGCACCAGTGCGGAAGACACTAGATTGATGAGCTGCCGGCGGTTCTTTGGTCAATCAGAACGACACCAAATCGAGCCACCGGCCAGACACCTTTCTCCCTAGTATACGGGGCGGAAGTAGTTCTCCCCACGGAACTCATATATGGGTCGCCTCGAGTGCTCGCTCTTGATGAGCTTGAGCAAGAGAAGTTGTGGCAATATGACGCGATGCTCCTTGAGAAAGACCGTCTTTAGGCTGCTATGAGATCTGCATGCTACCAGCAAGCTTTGCGCCGCTACCATAGCCGCAAAGTTCATGCCCGAAGCCTTGAGGAAGGCGACCTTGTTCTTCGGCGCGTTAAGTCGGCCAAGAGTTCCAACAAGTTGATGCTGAAGTGGGAAGGCCCTTATCGGGTAGTGTGAGTCACCAGGCCTGGCGCTGTCCGCTTGGAGACCGACGATGGCGTTCCAGTGAGCAACTCCTAGAATATCGAACATCTTTGTAAGTTCTACCCATAAGACGCGGTTGCCGGGTCCCCTGGTAACCATCTTTTGTACAAGTCTTGCCGGCAAGGCATGTGATCCTTTGTACAAAGCCAGGTGCAGACCCTGTGCATAGTTGAATAAGATCAAACATTCTACAACTCTCGTGGATTTCCATGTTTACTTATGTACATGTTTATCTGAGATGTTGCATTACGCTTATTCCCAGCAAGTACTGACGCACCGCCAAGGTTCCATATCTCTATTTTCCCTTCTTGCATTTTCTTAAAGGATAGAAGGTTCTCTCACGTGAAAGTTTGTCAGGGGGGGATGAGATGATATGGACACCAAACGGGAGACATTCAAAATTGGCATCTTGCAGGAAGGAATACCGCAACAAAAATATTAGTTGCAGAACTCTAAGTATTTTTTACTATGAAGCTATTTTCCTTGGACGATTTCTACTTTTGTGTGGGAAACCTGCACGCAAAGGAACCTTGTCGTGATTGGTCGTGCCTTGCTCTATTTTGAGTCCGCTCAATAGCTCAAGTGGCTGCACTAAAAACTTCAAGGTAACTTGTCATGGTTGGTCGCACCCTTACTCTGTTTCGAGTCCGCTCAACAACTTAAGTGGCTGCACTAAAAATGTCAAGGTATCTTGCCGACAATGGCACCACCAGCAGGCTACTAAGGATCCGCTCCTCAAAGCGCTCGCGGTAGGGCTGCATGCGCCGGCAAGTTTTCGAAAAAGCGTAGGGGGCGTACCATACCGAGAGGAATCTGACAAGGGGAATAAGGTGCAGTCATTCAAAGAGAGTGAAATTTACACGAGATGACGTCTCTTCCTAAGTACATCTTTATTTGACTTTCTCCCCTAGGGGCAGATTACAAGAAGAAAAAGAGAGGGAGAGGCCCCCGACAGAAGCCCAACCTGAACCCTCCTGGACCAGCACTACGCGGAAGGCAGGGCTTCTAGAAGGGAAGACAAAGCCGAAGTCCATGGTCCTGCCGGGAGATCCAGCTGGAAGATGAGGCAGCACCCAGGACAAGGACCCCCGACAAGGTCGTTCCACCGGGAGGGGGAGAGGCATGAGCTGACGGTGATGGTGTGACCGGTGGTCAATATGAGCTCAGGTCGTTGTATTCCGACTTGACGGCGTAGAGCTCAGACTCGTCGTCGTCATATTCACCACTGCCCTCCTCATCACTGTCGCTCAAGGAGGAACTTTCAGCACCGCTAGAGCTCTCTTCGCAGCAGCTGAGATGGACGCCCGAGCGCCCATAAATCGTGAAGGAGAGCAGGTCAGCCTTCGTCATCTTGAAATGGAGGACATGCCCATCCTGGAGGTTATGGGCGCGGGCGAAGGTTTTCCAACCACGCCTTAAGAGCATGATGCGATGCTCTAGGTACTCAATGTCCACCCGCATGTCACCATTACAGCAACCATGCGCCCGCAACCATAGGGCAGGTGGCTTGTCAACCTCCATCGCCCTGGCAAAGAGGTGAGGGTGGCGCAGATGGCTCCGAAGGGCCCGCGCAATTTGAGGATGAACTCTAGCGCCATCCTCTCAGCATGAGTCGCTTCAAGGGAAGGGTCTGGCGTCAAAGGA
Organism: Hordeum marinum; assembly: GCA_022496015.1. Lineage (NCBI taxonomy): Eukaryota > Viridiplantae > Streptophyta > Magnoliopsida > Poales > Poaceae > Hordeum > Hordeum marinum. The sequence goes on along the minus strand of CM039672.1, from coordinate 207,461,229 downwards.
AGAGGTGGAACGGTGCTCTGCCTCCCCCGGCCTCGGCCTCCACGCCGACCATGACCCCTCGCACCGCTTCTATGGCTAAAGTGGTGGCATGATCCCAACGGGAACCCCTCGTCATTGGTGCGGAGGACGGTGGCCTCCCTCGCCCCATATTCATGGCTGAGGGCGAGCACAACTCGAGATTGAGGAGGTATAGAAGGGCAAGCTCTAGAGACCCACACTCAATGAGGAAGGAAGGATGGGTCAGCATCGCCCTCGCTACCCTGCCCCCCAATTTATTAGGGGAAGCACGGGGGCTAGCTCTCCCCCGCTCCAAGAGTAGCCGCCGGTCTCCGCCAATAGCGCCGCCCACAATCATGGGGCGAACAGGTAACCGCCTCGTTACCCCAATCCATAGCGCTGCAATATTGGCCACGACCAGGACTTTAAGTCATGAGCACCCGTTACCGACTCCCCGCTATGCGTATGACGCGCGTGGCGAAAACGGCCTGACACAGTAATTGAAATAATGATGGCCGCTCCGCGCACGTATCCCATGTAGCGCATTTGACGTGCGTCATGGGGAGGCGCAATAAGAAGGATAATTACAACCGCAAACTCCTGCCACGCGTGCCTGCGCATTGTTTTGGCCTAGCCCAACGATGCCTCGCACCCGTGTATGGCCTAGGCCCGGGGCTCCTGTTGGTGTACTAAGTTTGGGTATTTTAGTACCCCTTACTTGTGCACAGGCAGTAGTAGCCACACCAGCGGCAAGGCCCGCCAGGGGACTGATGGAGGCAAGTACAAATACATCAAGAGAACACTCAAGCCAACAATCAAGACTGGAGGCCAAAGGCCGGGACCCCGGCAAGATCTTATCGGGGATGGCCTATGGAGCCCCGACAAGACCTCGCCATCCTGCCAGCACACATACCAGGTGTCATCCCACCTGGGTACGTGTCGAGGCACCGGCGATGGAGGAGGCTAAGCGGTGCTGATGGGATGGGTTCCTGTCCCATCCCGTAGACAGCTAGGGGCGCCCGCGGAGTATTAAATGCGTTTGTCCTACACCATCAGTGTTAGGTACGATAACACTGTAGCACTGTACACCTCGTGTACGTATTGTACGCCACTGTTGGGATCCCCTTAGTCATATAAAAGGAGGCCCTTAGTCACAAATCAATCTTATATTTGTGAAAACATAATGTGTTCAGATCTCCAATCATGGCACTCAGGCCCTAGTGACAAGAATTAAGCAAGCAAAGTCATAGCAACATCAATCTCAGAACATAGTGGACACTAGGTATCAATCCCTATCTAACTAACTTGATTGCATAATCAATCTCCATCCAATCCCATCACCATCCAGCAAGCCTACAAAGGAATTACTCACTCCCGGTGGTGAGCATCATGGCAGTGTTGTTGGAGAAGGGATGGTGATGATGGCGCTGAAGTTGTTGGTGTTGATCGCCATCATGATGGATGCCTCGGCAGCACTTCGATGCCATCGGGAGAGAGAGCACCCCTCCTCCTCCTCCTTCTTCTTCTTCTTCTTCCTTGACCTCCTCCCTAGGTGGGAGGAGGGTTTCCCCTATGGTCCATAGATGCCATGGATCCCGGAGGGCAGGAGCCCCTCCGAGATTGGATGCCTCTCTCCGTTTCTTAAATATCCGGAGATCCGTAACTCCGATCGGGCTGAAATTTTGAGGGGATTTTTATCGTGAAAATATATTTCTTGTGACACAAGGAGAGCCTCAATTGACCTAAGGGGGGGGGTACCAGCCATCAGGACGCGCCCCCTGGGGCGCGGCCAATTGGCTTGTGCCTCCCTCGGGAACCGTCTTGCATTGGTTCCGACGCCAAAAATTCACATATATTCCAAAAAAAATATTTGTAATTTTTCATCGCATTTGGACTTCGTTTGATATGGAATTTACGCAAAACAAAAACACACACAAAAAATAGGAACTGGCACTGGGCACTGGGTAAGTAAGTTAATCCCCAAAATAATATAAAATGTCACAAAAAGTATATGAAAGTTGTAGAATATTGGCATGAAGTAATCAAAAATTATAGATACAACGAAGACATATCAGCATCCCCAAGCTCAATTAATGCTCGTTCTCGAGTAGGTAAATGATAAAAGGATAAATTTTAATGTGGAATTCTACCTAACATAATCTTGAACAAATGTCTAATCATGGCATGAATATTAAGATACAAGTGATTCAAGGCAATAGTCTGACAAAAAGACATCCGTACTCAGGTTTACTAGCAACAATCATGTCCTTTGAAAATAGCAATGCCAAAGAATGTTATCCCTACAAAATCATATAACCTATCATGCTTGGTCTTCCTAGCATAAAGTATGAATCATGAGCACCCCGGTGTTAAACCGAGCAATTGGATCGTACTTTTTCAATGTGCATCAACTTTTTATTCTTCATGCAATACATGAGCGTGAAACATGGACATATCATAAGGGTGGAATAGAATATGGTGGTAGGTTTCAAAGGGTTAAAAGTGGAGAAGAAAGTCTTGCATCAACTTGGCGTATCAATGGGCTATGGAGATGCCAATCAATAGATATCAATGCGAGGAGTAGTTATTTCCATGCAACGGATACACTAGAGCTATAAATGTATGAAAGCTCGACTAAAGTTAAGTGGGTGTGCATCCAACTTTCTTTCCCATGATGACCTCGGGCATTTGAGGACGCCCACCATCGGAATATACAAGACAAGTTCTATAATGAAAAATTCCCACTAGCATATGGAAGTGACAAAACAAGAGACTCTCTATATGAAGAACATGGTGCCACTTTGAGGCACAAGTGTGGTAAAGGATAGTAGAAAGTTCATTATCTCTTTTCTCTCTCATTTTTTTCATGGTGGGCTTTTCTATTTTTTGCCTCCCCCATGCATCATTTTTGTATATGGTGGGCTCATTTGACCTCCCCCATTTTTATTTTATTTTAGGTTTGGAGTCTCATCCCGACTTGTGGGGGAATCATAGTATCCATCATCCTTTCCTCAATGGGACAATGCTTTCATAATGATGATCATCACACTTTTATTTACTTACAACTCATCATGAAAAACTAATAGGATGATATGACTCTATGAACGCCTCTAGCAGTGTACCGGGATGTGCAATGATCTAGCGTAGCAAAATATATCAAAAAACAAACAAGCCATCTAAATATCGTGCTAGCTATCTTAGGATCATGCAAATCAATATGACAATGGAAGTACAAGTCATATGAAGTGACGGTGGAAGTTGCATGGCAATATATCCCGGAATGCCTATGGAAATGTCATGATAGGTAGGTATGGTGGTTGTTTCGAGGAATATATAACGAGGTTATTTTGAGGCTTATGTGCGACAGAGTGTATCATGTCACGGGGTTTGGATGCAAGATGAAAGTTGTATTGATCCTCGAGGTGAGAATGGCAAGGCACGGTACCGAAGAGGCTAGAAAAATATGAATAGGTGAGATTGTGTATGTCCATGGATTCACATTAGTCATAAAGAACTCATATAATTATTGCAAAGTCTTATTAGTTTTATCACAAATCAAAGTACTACTCGCATGCTCCTAGGGAGGAGGTTGAGATGAGTTAACTGTTGCGCGCCCCCGGTTCAACATCACAAAGGATTTAAATCAAGAATAAATTATGCTCCAATCTTCATCACATAACTAGAGACTATACATGCATGCTTAGGGAATCACATACCTTAACATCAATATTCTTACTTATCCACAATCATCTACTAGTGCAACCACATATTACTATCTTAATGTCGCAAAACTATTGTAGGCAATCAAACATATCATATTCAGTGATCGACATGTTTAATGTAGGATTTTATGACTAACCATGTAAATGACCAATTCCTATTGACTCTCTAAATAGGTATAAGTAAGGCATGAGAGTTTAATTATTTATACAAAATACCTGGACATGCTCTAATAAATATAAGTGAAGAAAAGGAGCATTCTACAATAACGGTTTTCTATATGTAGAGAAACAGGCATCCAACTTCAAATGATATAAGTGAAGCACATGAAGCATTCTATAAAGCCATACTAAAAAATATAGGTGAAGGTCAAAGAGCATTCTATAAATCAACCATCGAATTTCCCAAACCAACATGGGGCATTTCTTAAAGAAAAATAAAAGGCACACAAAGCTCCATGAATTTACGCATATCATGTGAACAAAACAAAAACCGAAACATACCGATAGCTGTTGAAGAAGAAAGATGGGATGCCTTCCGGAGCATCCCCAAGCTTAGACGATTGAGTCTCCTTGAATATTTACTTGGGGTGCCTTGGGAATCCCCAAGCTTGAGCTCTTGTCTCTCCTTATTTTTCTCATATCAATACCTCCTCGATCTTCAAACACTCCATCCACACAAAACTTGACAAAACCTTTATTAGAAACGTTAGTACATAATCACCAAATAGCATCATGTACTGCCATAACATTATTTAGTAATTATAATATAACATTACCCATTGTATGCCATCACAATTATATGGCTCCCATGTCATTGGGGCTCAAAAAGAATTCAAACATAAGCATGCAAAGCAACTATAACAACAATCTATGAAAAACAGGACGGTGTGTAAAGATGTAGATGGATACCATACTTATGCAACTCAATTTTTTTAAAACATTAGGAAGTGGAATAGAATTTGTATAACAATACAGTGTAAAAATTTCGGAAGCTTTTCACGTTCCAGTAAAATATGAAAAATCAAACCTACAACCAAAGTTTCTGTTTTTACACAACACATATCAAACAAGCAATTTAAACACCCTCAAGGTAATTCTTAGCACATTATTTTTATAATACAATGGATTTTTACAAGGGTATAATTATTTTTGTTGAAAATTTTCTGTAATCAAGATTCACAAAGTTTCCATGGGTGTGAACAAAAGTTCAAGGACGCCCCCACTTCAACGGTGCTCGTCTTTCTCAGTTTTACTTTTCTTTTTGAAAAGGTTTAAGGTTCCCCACTTTTTTTGTTTTTAATTAGTTTAAAAGCACACAACAGAAATAGATGACTCTCTAAAACTTCCGGGTTGTGTCCCTGGCAGCTCTTTCTTTAAAGCCATTAAGCTAGGCATATAGTGCTCAAGTAAATGATCCACCCGGATCCCAAGGTATATCAAAGCCAATTTTAATTAACAATGATTTGTAATTAACTACTGAGCACAAAGTGATATATATATCATGTGACAACAAAGTTTAGATCTCTTCCTATGCATTGGCATGTCATAAAAGAACAATTCATGCACATCAAGTAAAGGCAAATACATAGCATTAGTAGTTTCTTGCAAGTTTATAGTATTGGAAACATAGAGAGGTGAATATTTGGTTCCTCTCCCGTAATAATTGCAAGTAGTAGCAAAAAGTACATGCATATTATATTCATCAAAATCATCATGTGCGATAGTAAGACGCAACCCATCAATATAATCATTAATAAGTGCAAACTTCTTCGGCATAGTGTAGTTGCCAGAATTCAAAAAGATAACAGGACTATCATGTGTGGGTGCAATAGCAACAATTTCATGCTTAACGTAAGGAACTATAGCAAGTTCATACATATAAGCATAATTCATATTGGCATCATGACCACAAGCATAGCAAGCATCAAGTTCATCAAAAAGGGATATTTCAAATGAATCCAGGGGATCGTAGCAATCATCATAACATTCATCCTTCGGTACATGCAGAGGGAAATTCAAAAAAATGTATGAGTTTAAGAGTTACTCTCATTAGAATGTGGGCACGGGTAGCTAGACCACTCTTCGTCTCTTTGTTCTTCGTACTCCACCTCATCTTTTTCATCTAATGAGATCACAGTTTCAGCAATTTCGTCTTCCATAGATTCCTGCAAAATTTTAGTCTCTTCCAAGGCAGCGGACATTCTCTCAATAAATTCAATAATATCAGGATTGTATTCATAATTATCATAGCAATATTAAAGTATGGCAATATTTTAAGATTTGTAAGGAACATCATCATAGTTTTCAAGCAAAGAAGCAATTTCATAAGCACCTTTAAAAGCAACAAATTCTTCTATTCGCTCCACATCATAGTAATCATATATACCATTAGCATAAGAAGCCAGGGTTTTATTATCATTTAAAACATTGAAAGGGGAGGTGTGGAACCTCTATCTTAGAGCAACAAGTATAATCACATTTCCAGCATGCATCTCGAGCAAACCAACGCCATATTGTAATTTGATCCCATAAGTGCTTCCTTTTTTGAGATAAGAGATAATCCCTAAAGTACTCACATTGATCCAACGTGTCTCCCATTATAAATTTCAATTGGTATTTCTTATGATTACCAAAGGAGCCATTAACGTGTTTCACATAACGAGCATCGATTTTTAGGAGGTTCCCCATCTCCATGAGTAGCAAGTACCACTAATGTTTTTAGTGTTTTGTGTTTGATATCCATAACTAAATATATAAAAAAACTAATAACAGTAAAAAAACTAATAACAAAAAATAAAAATCCCTTAGTGATAAAAAAAACAAGCACACACACTAGAATATCAACCACTATGCTATTGCTCCCTGGCAACGACACCGGAAAAAGGTCTTGAGAACCCACAAGTGTAGGGGATCGTTTGTAGCATTTTTTTGATAAATAAGAGTGTTGAACCCAACGAGGATCTAAAGGTACAATTAATACTCTCTCAAGTTCTATCAACCAACTATACAACTATACGCACGCTAACGCTTACTTTACCCAAAACAAGTATGAAACTATTTTGCGGGAAGTAAACTAGAAGTACTTAGGAGATGTAATAGATAGTTTTGCAAGATTCAATATATGTAAAGTGTAGGCACGTAGATCAGTGTTGGACCATAATTTAGATGACACTTATCATATAACTAGGGCGACACACAACTATCTCCAATTCATTAATGTAATGTAGGCATGTATTCCGTATATAGTCATACATGCTTACAATAAGAACTTGCATGAAATATTTTGTCCTACCCTCCCATGGCAGTGGGGTCCTATTGGAAATTAAGGGATATTAAGGCCTCCTTTTAATAGAGAATCGAAACAAAGCATTTACACATTGTGAATGAATGAACTCAAACTATGGCAATCACCGAAAATAATCCCAATTATTGTCACCTTTGGGTATGCGGATCAAGACACGTATAGGTGCATACAACTTGCGAGATAGGATCCAAATTAATCTTATATTCATGAAAACATAATATGTCCAGGTCTCAACTCATGGCACTCGGGCCCTAGTGACAAACACTAAGCATACAAAGTCATAACAACATCAATCTCAGAACATAGTGGACACTAGGGATCAAGCCCTGTCGAACTTAACTCGATCGCATGATCAATCTATCCAATCCCACCACTGTCCAGCAAACTTACAAAGGAATTACTCACTCCTGGTGGTGAGCATAATGGCGGTGTTGATGGAGAAGGGTTGGTGATGATGGCGACGAAGTTGTTGGTGTAGATCGCCGTCATGATGGATGCCCTGGCGGCACTCCGACGCGACTGGGAGAGAGGGGGGAGAGCCCCCCTCCCCCTTCTTCTTCCTTGACCTCCTCCCTAGGTGGGAGGAGGGTTTCCCCTCTGATCCATGGCCTCCATGGCTCCCGGAGGGCAGGATCCCTCCGAGATTGGATCTCTCTCTGTTTCTCTCATGTTTTTGTGACTGTTTTCAAACCCCTTCACCGTTTCTTAAATATCTGGAGATCCGTAACTCCGATCGGGCTGAAATTTTGAGGGGATTTTTATCGCAAAAATATATTTCTTGTGCCAGAAGGAGAGACTCAACCTCTAGGGTCACGTCATGTTGGCTTGTGCCTCCCTTGGGCACTATCTTGCGTTGATTCCGACGCCCAAAATTCACATATATTCCAAAAAAATCTCCGTGAATTTTTATCTCGTTTGGACTTCGTTTGATATGGAATTTCTGAAAAACACACACAAAAAGTATGAAATGGCACTAGGCACTGGGTAAGTAAGTTCGTCCCAAATATAATATAAAAAGTTGCCAAAACTAGATGAAAGTTGTAGAATATTGGTATGAAGCAATCAAAAATTATAGATACGACGGAGACGTATAAAGGTTGCCTTGCATGTGTGTGCGATAGCGGGCCTATCCCACACAACACGGAAAACTTGTCGGCGATGGTTGTGCCCGGTCACACACGATGAGCAAAACCATGTTGTGTCCGATTGGAAGGGCCATCACAAACCGATATATTGGGGAAGTCGTGTGAGATGTGCTTAGCATACCACACAATGAATCCCAAATGCACGTTTCCATTTTTGTTCTACATCACACACAATTTTCTGCATAACATCGTTTGTTTCAAGGGTGGCCATCACGCATGGTGCCTAGAAGAAACTGTTTGGCATAGGGTTGTCCATCACACACACGTTTTATGTGAAAACATTTGCGAATATGTGTTCTAACACACACAATTTTCGACCGGAAGTTGTGTGTGATTTTTCACTGATCCAACATGCCAAATTTCTAGAAACCATGTGGGTTTGGTGAGGTCATCGCTCACGGTGTTGTATGATAAACCTTCTGCAATATGACACCCCAATAATCAAGCTAATTGCTTTATTATTTATAATCCAGATAGTAAAAAAATTGGCACTTCATATTGAGCGCACAATATATTTCATTTTGTATTATAGCAACTAGGATTTTAAAAGTCAAATACATCATAGTACAACATAATATATGCATATACTACCTAGCTACCCAATTACATAACAAGATTGAGTTTCACATGCAATATCTAAAACCTTTGGAAAATAGCATCATATACGGTAAATAGATAGCTGAGTCTTGTCTAGAAAACTATTGAAGTAGAAGGCAAATATTGAGCCTTTGCTGATGTCGAAGGTCCTTACAACTTTATACCAGTGCCTATGGATGGTTGCCCGCCCATACTTCATCCTCGTGAGGAAGACTTCAAGATTATACCATGGGTGTTGTATGAATACCTTCCTCGTCTCTTGACCATATAGGTGGTTTGAGACGTACTCATCAATGAACTGCTTTGGAAAGTACTGGAAACAGAGATGTGCATAAATTCGTTTAAAAAAATTGTAATGTCACAAAGGGAAAAAGACAAGGTAAAAGCGATAGTACCATCCTATAGATCACCAATGTCTTCTTCATTGTGCAGACAAACATCTTTTTGGTTTTCGTCACAAGTTTCTTTATCTTAACAATCTTTCTAAGTTTCTTGATTTGGCTGATATTCATGAACACATCATTTCCCCACACGCAAAATGGGTCAAACAGTGGGTCTAAACCTCTAACAGCATGACCTACATGTGTAATACCAAATTATTATTAGAAACATAAATATTAGAGTGGTTCCCATTATTGCACAATAATTGGCTATTAGCCAAAGGATCGTGAAAGTGCAAACCTCGATAGTAAACTTCAATGTCTCCCATTGTTCCCCATGTAATGCGTTAAAGATAGATATTGATCAGGTTTTAAGTGAGATTTAGCATGGTATTTTAAAATATGTTAATGAAAAATAAATGCATCGCAAATTTAACATATGAATTCAAGCCACATGGAAAATCCAAGCATGCTAAGAACTATGAAATATAGCAATTGTATGTTTCACATACATAACAAAACAAATTTGTACCAACAATAATCGAACATCACATTGCAGATGATCACCAACATAAATGAACCAAGCAGTTAACTGAGCATCACATTGCATAATAGAATATACTAGAAGATCAGATTACATAGTAGCATTACATCGCATATTTCACTAGAATTTCTTAAGGACAGGTAGGAGCAACAGATGCAACAGGTAAAGCAAACATGCTTAACAGGCGTAGCTAGCTGAACACAACTCATTAGTAATTAAGCTTAAAAACGAGATATTCCTAGTCTTTGAAGATATCGATAACGATGGGCTTGGACGATGGCGAGGCCTCCACATTATGGGTGCCATACTTGTAGTGGTGAGTCACCTCAGCCTGTCCGGGCACCAACCTGCCGTCTATGGAGTTGAGGAAAGCATAGGCACGCTATGAAAACAACTCGTAGTCATCGTCAAAGGCAATAGAGGAGCCCTCGAGAAAACACAACGAGTTGTTGTTCAAAGCAGCCAACTGAGTGGCGACGTCTGCGCGTGATGCATGGAAGGTGGCCTCGACTGCGAGGTGCTGCTCCAAGATCTAGGGGTCCACACGCATGGCAGCCATCATAGACTCATCCGCGCGTGGGATCGTGATTTGCTTCTCCGTTGCCAGGTGCTCCTTGAGATTGTGGCTGTACTGTGTGCACCGTGTCTTTTAGCGGTGATTATGTTGGGGGGGTGGGCCGGTGATTTTGGTGGAATGTGTCGTGCCGGCAGTCGGGGCATGTGGAATGGAGGAGGGGTGGAGGGGGAGGGGGTATGGTGAAGGTGTGGATTACCTGACTAGATGGAGGAGGGTGATACTCGTGATCTGCGCTGGGTTTTCCGTGAAGAGGAACATTAATCGCAACACAAAGTGGGTAAGTATTTCCCTTAGTTATGAAACCAAGGTTTACCGAACCAATAGGAATACCAATTCTCAACCGTCTTGGCGCTGCACACAAAAGAACAAACAACTTGCACCCAACGTCGGCAAGAGGGTTGTCAATCCCCTTGATCTTGTTATTTGCAAGCAAGTGAGTTGTGTAGATAGTTGTATAAAATAGTAAAGTGCAAATAAAATAAAAGGCAATAAATAACAGCAAGTTAATGATAGCTTTTGTAAATATACATAAGTGAATAGACCTGGGGGCCATAGAGTTCTATAGTGGCATCTCTCATAAGCAAAGCATACAGTGGATAAACAAATTACTGTTGGGCAATTGATAAAAAAGTGAATAGTTATGCGATTTTCACAACAATAATCATGTGTATATGGATATGACGTCCATAAGCAAATAGGCCGACTCCTTCCTGCAGCTATTACTATTCCACCTCAAGAGCGCTTCTATGCTTGCCTCTCAACGTATTAATTTCATGACAAATGGAGTAATGCTTGGAGAACGATGACATGATGTAGACAAAGTAAACTCAGTCAATATGAATAAACCCCATCGTTTTATCCGTAGTAGCAACAACACAAAGACGCAACTTGTCCCCTTATGTCACTAGGATATAGAAACTCGCTAGGTTGAACCTACTACATCGCACCACTCCCACTGAATAAATATCAATCTAGTTGGCCAAACTATCTCAATAGATTGGAGAGCATTACGAAGCTATGATGATCATGCAAATACGAATCATAGTAATCAGATTTGACACATACTTTTCATGAATAATCTGAACATAAACTCACAATTCATCGGATCCCAACATAGACACCATACAAAGGGATTACATCGGATAGATCAAGGCAAAGATGCGATGAACATTGTATTGAAGATTGAGAGAGAGAGAGAGAGAGATTTCCATCTAGGTACTACCTACGGACCCGCAGGTCTGTGGTGAACTGCTCATACATCATTGTGAGGGAATCAAGGTTGATGAAGAGGCCCTTCGTGATCGATCTCCCCTTTGGCAAGGTGTCGGAACGGAGCTGTAGATGTCCTCCCGTCGGAACAGAGACTTGCGGTGGCGGAAAAGGTGTTTCAGGAGCACTTCTGGTGTTTTTAGGGTAGATGTAAATTTATAGACCGGAGAACGACGTTGGGAGACACTCTAGGGGGCCACCACATATATGGCTGCACCCCCTGGTGGCGCGATGGGATATGTGGTGGGACCCTGGAGCATCGTCCGACCTTCCTCCAAAGCTTCTAGGTCTTGTATTGGTCTAGAAAAAATCATCAAAAAGTTTCGTGGCAAATGGACTCTGTTTGGTACTGTAACTCTGAAAAGGCAAAAACACGAAGAAAACAGGAACTGGCACTAGGCACCGGGTCAACAGGTTAGTGCATAAAATATTATAAATTTGTAAATAAATACCCAAAAAGTATCCTATAATGATAATATATTAGCAAGGAACAATCAAAAATATAGATATATTGTAGACATATCAGCATCCCCAAGCTTAATTCCTTCTCGTCCTCGAGTAGGTAAATGATAAAAACAAAAAAATGATTTGACATGCTACCCATTATGTAATCTTTGGTATGTATGCTCATTGATAAATGATGAATTAACAAACTGTAACATAGTATTATTTATAAGTATAGGAAACAAAATCATTGATTTCCAAAGTATACGATCCTAAAATAATGTTTTACCTTATTCATCTTATTATATTAGCAAGGCATGGCTGCGTCTTCATCACGTAGATACAAATGTTAAGCACCACGGTGTCCAAGTTAGGCAATTCGATCGTACTTTTTCAATATGCAGCAAAATTTTATACTTGACGCAATACAGGAGCATGAACCATTGGACATAGCATATAGATGGTATAGAATATGATGGTTGGTATCAAAGGGGTAAAAAGTGGAGAAGATAGTCTCACATCAACTAGGCGTACCAATGAGCTATGGAGATGCTCATTGATAGATGTCAATTCAAGGAGTAGGGATTGCCATGCAAACGATGCACTAGTGCTATAAGTGTACGAAAGCTCAACTAAAGCTAAGTGGGGTGTGCATCAAACTTGCTTGCTCATGAAGACCTCGGGCATTTGTGGAAGCCCGTCATCGGATTATATACAAGCCAAGTTTATTATATGAATAGGTAATTCCCACTAGCATATGGAAGTGTCAACATAGGAGACTCTCTATATGAGGAACATGGTGCCACTTTGAGGCACAAGTGTGGTAAAGGATAGTAGCAAACTCCCTTCTCTCTTTTCTCTCATTTAGTATTTTTTACGGAGGGCTTTTCTCGCTTTTTTATTTTTGCCCTCCCCACATTTTCTTTATATATATATATATATATATATATATATGGTGGGATCATTTGGCCTCCCCCATTTTTATTTCATTTTTCGTCCAGAGTCTCATCCCAACTTGTGGGGGGATCATAGTCTCCATCATCCTTTCCTCACTGGGACATTGCTCTAATAATGATGATCATAACACTTTTATTTATTTACAACTCATCATGAAGGACTAATAGGAAGATATGACTCTGAATGAATGCCTCTAGCAGTGTGCCAGGATGTGCAATGATCTAGCGTGACATGTATCAACAATATGAAGAACGGTGACTTTGCCACAAATACTATGTCAGCTCTATATGATCATGCAAAGCATTATGATGATGAATGAACTAGTCATGTGAAGTGACGATGGAATTTGCATGGAAATATATCTCGGAATGGCTATGGAAATGCCATAATAGGTTGGTATGGTGGCTGTTTTGAGGAAGATATAATGATATGCATCACCGAATATTTGCACCGATCCTCGAGGTGAGAATGGGCTATGCACGGTACCGAAGAGGCTAGCAAATATGCGAAGGTGAAGATGCATATGTCCATGGTGTCACATTAGTCATAAAGAACTCACATACATATTGCAAAGTTTTATTAGTTTTATCACAAATCAAAGTACTCCTCGCATGCCCCGAGGGAGGAGGTTGGTAGGAGTTAACCATCGCGCGCCCCCGACTCAAAAAACACTAGGATTTCAACGAGGAATATAAATGCTCACACATCATCATCGTGCCTCTTTAATTTTTAGATGAATGTCAGTGCACTAGTACAAGGGTACTCAGTGCTCCTGACTTATGCATAGGCGGTAGAAGCAAAGAACCCCGCCAACAATCAAGATAAGACTCATGCAAGCTCAACACGACAGCACAAGCCTGGGCTGCGACGCGCCAAGCACACCCCCGACACTTGCCGGGGGCCAAGACATGCACGCTTCCCAGAAGACCCGGCAGGCCACTCCCCGGCTGGCATGAGCCAGCCTGCCAGTGCTCCATCGCATCGCTACGCCCATCACTTATCGATGCGGTGTCAAGCCCTCGGGCAGCTAATCAGTTCTTGCTAAGCACGTGGCGACACATGGAAGGGAAGTTACGTTCGATCGACACCCACCCTGGAGCGTGTCAAGTTTTTAAGAAACGACCGACCAAGCAGTGGACAGAGCTTGCCGGGGATGCACCCCAAGCGCCACCTAGGCAGGTAATCATTGTATTTTGTCCTAAATGACAGAGTTAGGTCTGATAGCTCTGCTTAGCTATCTAATCAATAGATAATGTTTGTTTTGCCATTGTGATGATCCCTTGCACTATAAAAGGGGCCCAAGGCAACCTAGCTCAAGGTTGTCAATTCATACCCCTGAACACTTGTATTCACGCAACTGCTCCTTCCCTGGTAGCAGTCCTTGCCGGGGCTAGGTGCTTTGTGTTCTTCATGTTCCCCCAATCAATCCACCAAAAAGTAGGAGTAGTGTTTTGGGCTTAACAGCGGCCCAAACCAGGGTAAAATTTATGTGTCCTGATCATCGTGTCGTCTCATGCTCTCCGCTCTTCGTGCAATGTGACCCCCCTGCCGAACCACAAGGGATTTATGATCCCATAGGTGATCGTGAGCATCTGTGCCTCTACATCTTTGGCGCCCTAGGTAGGGGGCATGCATCATTTGCACGAACCCGAGTTTGTGAATGATGAATCGATCTTCATCATCATCTTCTTCAATAATGCCTCCAAAGAAGAAGCCTAGAGTAGCCACGCATCCTTGCACTTCAAGGGCTCCCTCGCACGCGGCCGCTGGTGCCATAGGCACCGTAGTGGCTGCGAGCGAGGCGGGCATCATGGACGATGCAATTGGTGCAGTCAGCGCACCCATCCACCCCAACGCAACCGGGGATGGGACAGGAGGCGTCGTAGAGGAGCAACCACAGTAGAAGCATGGCAAGCTCGGCCCTGATGCCATGGATGGATGGAACTATCGCACCTTGTGGTTTGCCTCATGGCTAAGTTATCATGACTCAAAAATCAGGGCCAATTAAAACTTTTGTGTGCTTGTTATGCTTGGCTTGGTTGCTGATTGTTTGATTGCTTGCTAGTGCTCTATACTCATAAAACTCCCTCCTACTCTCAAAGCTCTTTTCCTTGATATAAACTTCTTGCCCAATGATCATGCCATGTGTATAGTACCCAATTTTTTTATCAAATATTATTTTGGCCAAAAAGTATTTATTTAATTTAGGTTTTCAAAAACCCCTCAAATGAGGTTTGTACCACAAGTCCTTAAATTGGGTGGATCCTTTTTCCCCAAATTATTTATTTGGAACCTACTATATATATAACTTCCCAAAACCACAAAATATTATTTAAACAAATATTTTCATATTTTATTTAAAGGCTTTTTCTTCAGGCCAAAAATGGTATTTTATAGGGAACAATTACTCAAATGATTTAAAAACATTTGAGAAAATTTAGGAAAACTCAGTGGTCATGTTCAAAATATTGGACAAAACCCTTCAAAACCATTTCTGCCTATTCCAAGAATTTGAAATATTTCTATAAGAAATATTATCAAATAAATCCAAGAAAAATTCTAGCATGTCACATATGATATATGTGGTCATCTTGCCAAGTTTCATCTCAATACCAATTGTTTTGGTTCACCAAAATATCCCAAAGTCCTCTCTGTCCAGATCCGAATTTGAGCAACTCTACATTACCAACTGTCTCCTATTGATCTCTAACTTTGTGGACATGTTTTAATCATAAAATAATGCATTCAAACCAAGTGATGCATCAAGGAGAACAGATTAACTTGTCCCAATCCCCTCAAACCCCTTTTTGTTGATTTCAAAATTTGGGAATGTTTGCATTATCAAGTTTCCCCATTTGGTCCCGAACTTTTTGGGCATGCTCTAGTCAGCAAATTATGCCACCAAAGCAAGTGGAGCATCACGGAGAATGCCTTAACATGATCAGATCTATAGAAACCCATTTCTGTCCATTCTAGGGTTTACCAAGTTTACATTGGCAACTTTCATCGAATAAGCCCAAACTTGGTGATAAACCTCATTTTCACCTATCACTTGATCCTGTTAAATTTCATATCAAGGAGACCCTTTTAACCAGCTCAAAACCAGCACACACACCTTCTAGCAGAAAGCCAAAACTGTTGTTTTCACCTCTTGCATTGATCTCCTTAACCTCAAATTTTTACCACAGCCTCCTGTAGATACCTTGTACCTCCAATAAAATCCTCACGGGCATAGCTCAATGATTGGGGGGTAAAACCCCCATTTTACCCCCTGGACATCACCCATTTCTCTCCCTCTTACCTTTTCTTCTACCCTAAGGCACCTCCAGAACACCATTGGCCTTATGTGCCTTGTTTGAGCTTCCCTGGATCTCCTGGGCACGTGTGGACGCGCCCAAGGTGCCAAGAGCATGCCAGGGCATGCAGATCTCGCGCTCTTGAGCGTGCTACAGTGCGCACCCGTACTGTAGCCACCGCCCAATGGACGCTCCCGACAGCCTCGGGCCTCCCTAGCAGGTCCCCCGTGTCTCCCTCTACGTCCGCAACACGGAAGCTGGTCGGCCCCCTCCTCTCTCTCCTCCTCCCGCGCGTGCCCGGAGCCGCCCGGCTCGGCCAGTGAGCATGCTCACATGCGCGAGGACCCAACGCTCCCCCGATCCCTCTCTCCTCTTCCCTCGATGTAGTCCACATCCATGAGGCCCGTAGACATGCCCTCTTTCTCCCTCGCGACCCCTAGGCTCACCAGTACCATGGCCATGGGCGTCGTCCACGGTGGGCTGGAGCCCGACCATATAAGGCCTCCCCGAGCATCTCTCTTGCCTCCCTAGGCTCCTCCCCCTCTCACCAACCTCCCAACCCCCTCCGATCTCCCTTTCATCCTTTGCATCGACGACAATGGTCGGAGCCATGCCGCCAGCCTCCCGTTAAATCCGAGCTGTCCCGAGCTCCTCCTCTTCCCCTAGCGGCACCGGATGATTGCTCTCACCTCGCGTGATCTCCCCCATCCACTTCCTCCTACCGTGTACGAATCACCGGGTTCATCCTGGCCGTCGTCGGTCTCCACTGTGACCGAAGCTCCGCTTGCCTCGACGCTTTCCCGTGAAAAAGGGGCCACCAGATGGATTCGGGGCTCCCTCCCGAGCACGCGGTGGCCGGAGCGTCACCGAAGGTGGCCGGAGCTGCCGGAGCAAGCATCGGAGCCGCTCGGATCTGCCTCCCCTACCCCTCCTCTGCTCAAGAGGGAGGAGGAAGGAGGTCCTGACGGGTGGGGCCCACCTGTCGGCGACCCAACTGGTCGGGCCCGCCAGTTTAAGTGGAGGCGGGTTGCCCGCGGCCGCCTCCCCACTGGGAAGGCGCCTTCCAGGGGAATACGCCTCTAGTGTGGCGGTTCACGTGCCTGGGCAAGCAGCTAGGCGGGCCTAGTGCGTTGTGGTGCTAAGTTGCGCTCAGTGCGCAGCTTGGGCCCGTTGGGTAATTTCTTTGCCCTTTTCTTTTTTCCACTGGCACTAAATAAATCATAGAAAACTCATTTGGACTCCAAATCAATTGATTCAAGTTCCTACAGATTTCTAAAATCATGATCTATCCAAAACTATGTCTTACATATTTTTCCTACAAACTTATTTGTACTGTTCAAATTTATATTCAAATTTGAACTATTCATGCCCCACTTGGAAAAATCCATAGAGGACTCAAATCAACTCCACATGGAGTGATCCAAATTTCCAGAAGCTCTTAATATCATTCCCTATTTATCTAGGAATGGTTAACATTTTTCCCATGCTCCTATTCCGCTTGAACAAATAAATGCTCCCTTTTCCCATTTATTTCCTCTTAGGAAATTCATAAGAAAATCATCCCAACTCCAAAACTAGTGATACCACTTTCTAATTGTTTCTAAAATGATTCCCTATTTATTGGGTGCCTCAACTCCTTTTTATAAAAAAAATCCCGTAGACTTCTTATAAGATCATCATTTCTTTCATTTCCACCATTCAAAAATCCCCCTTGATCCACATCCAATGAAACCTTCCTGATTATTTTTCTTGTGAACCAATGTGTCCAAGAAAAATAAAACTCCTAATTATAGAGCATTTTTATTTCTCTGCTTGTTGTGTTGCTTATTGCGGTTATTTTCGGCGATAGTTGACGAAGTAGATGAAGTGCTCGGAGTGGACGAGAAGCGTGTGAAGACCTCGAAGACTTTGCTGAGCCAGGCAAGCAGACCTTTGACCATGACTATAAACCCTTTTATTGCATGTCATATAACACTTGTTGTTCCGATGAATTGATCATGTTGATAAGGTACCCCCCTTCGATGGGATGCCTCCGATACCTTACCATTGATACTTGCATCATGCATGACCCTACCTTCTTATGAGGGTTGTGCGGGTGGGAGTAGTTAGGTTGTTAGTAGTGCTACGCTAGTGGGATGGGAATATGCATGGTAACGGAAAAAAAGGTTTCAAAGACTTTTTGAAAACCTCGTCGGGTGCCACTAATGCCCGAGGGAGATGATGTTGAGTTGGGTTACCACTTCATAAAGAAGTGGTGTACCAGAACAAGTGAGTGTGTGTGGTTTTCGAAAAATGGATTGGTGTAAGTTGCGACCGTTATTCCAACCTTAAATGTACAACCACTCTACCCCTATATGGGAAGGGCCTTTGTTGATTACCTTGGTGGGTACTAGCATAGAGCCCGCATTACTAGTGGCGGGAGTGGCGTGGTCACTCTTGATATAGGGTCGTACCGGAATGGACGATTGTGCACTGTCTTTCTAGGCATCGGGCACACCGTTGGTCCCCTCATGGATGGTATGATCTGGTGCGAGGCTTGTGTGATGTACATCGTGAGGGCTGGGTACCAATCGAGTGGACTCTTTGTTTAGTATCGCTAGGGGAAAGGCATTGTTTGGTTGCTTACCTCGGGTACGTGATGTACCGCGAGTCGTGGATGACACGGAAGTTCCCCGAGTCTTGTGGGTAAAGTGTGCAACCTCTGCAGAGTGTAAAACTATTCGAATAGTCGTGTCCACGGTCAAGGATAGTTGGATGACCGCTCTTGTGCTACGTCTAGTGTTCTCTAACCTTGGTGTGTGTGTGTGTGTGTGTGGTGACAAGGATGATACTTGAGTCGAGTCGGATGACTTGGCATGATGACTGAACATGAGATGTTCAGACGGTACATGAGACAAGTCTGAGGACTTGGTGAGATGGTTGAATATGAGACGTCCAACCCCCCTGCTTATGATGATGACTGTGACGTGTTCGTATGAACACCTGTCCTTGGTTGATGCATGCTTACTTAAGTTACTTGATCATGTCATTGCACTCAAAACTAGCTTTCTGCAAAACTTACCTATTAGTGCTATATAATGCATTGTTATTGCCTTGTTACAAACATGGGTTGCTTGCGAGTACATTCAAAGTACTAATTGGCTTGCCACTGGCTATTTTATTGGCCATGCATGAAAGATTACCTTGGTGACGGACATGCGAGCTAGGACGCTTCCTAGTCAGAATGCCTGTAGGGATTAGGGCAGATGGCATGGGTTCACGCTACCTTTGAAGACTTCCGTTGCAATCATATGAAGACTTGGTCATAAAGACCATATTCCAGTAAACCGGTATGTAATGGATGTAAGACTCTTGTTATTCAGTTTCTGTGTGTTTAGTGATCATTGATCGTTGGGATCATTGTGCACGTACATTCGGTGATCACGACTTATGACTCGGGGTCCTCACAAAGCTGGTATCAGAGCTATCCTGACTGTAGGAAGCCCTTAGTTAGCATGGACGTTAGTTAAGACAAAACTATTTTTCCGGACCCTTCAAAATCACCTACAAAGCCTCTATATTTATTGCCTCTCCTAAATTTCCAAGGAAATCAAAGGTTTTGGCCTTAGCACTTCCACCACTTTTCTCTTAGCTCTCCTCGTCCGCTTTTCAAAAACTTTGCAAAAGGTCGCTACTACCCTTGTGCCCCTGACCACAGGATTCCTTGAAATCCTCGTTGGTAACCTAGAAGGAAGCCACCTTGCCAGACGATTGCCGACATATCTTGGACCAAAGTTGGCGACACTAGACAAGGGCTACCAACAGAAGATACCAACTCGAAGGATGAGGATGTCAAGACTTAGATGATAGTGACACCCTCGACATAGCCCCAGGATGATGCCATCTTGACGTGTGATTACCAGGGCACAAGACATGCAATGTCATCGTACGTATCGCTAATCAAGAAACGCTGTCTTTTTCATTGTGGTCTCAGCAACCACCGGTGGATGAGAACCTTGCCATTTGGTCTGCCTCACTGTAATGAGCGGGGAAACGGTCCTCATCGTCCCCTGCTCTTGGTGCCGAAGACTTGGTGTCAATGAGATCGACAGGATACAACTCTAGCATGCCTTGTTAATGTCATTGCATAAGAGATTTCCTACCTGGAACCCTTGATGTCTTAGAAGACAAGAAGGCATTTTCACGATTACGAAGACACCAGAAGACCCTGTCAACAGCAACCGTGAAGAATCACCTTCGTTGTCAACTCAACAGACCTGAAGTCGTCAAGGACTCTTCAGGCGCAACCATGATCATTTTCATGAACAACAACCAAAGACATAGCGACACCTTCAAAAGACCCAGAAGGCTAAGCAGACTCCTCTCCAGGACAAGAAGCAAGCACGACTAATGAGTCCGAGAACCCCTAGGGTAGGATAGGTCGTGTGTCCCCCATGCGAAGTTGAGTCCGTATGATGGTTCGAATGGAACCATGATGTGTTTTGCTTGTTTTTCATGTTTTTGCTTTGGTGTAAGTCACACTTTTGCCCTGGGCAACAAGTGCGTGACTTTATCACCTACCTTACCTTGATGTATGTGTTCGGCCTTTTTGGCACTTGCTTGATTGTACTTCCACTATACCACCCCCTTAGGCATGCTCCTCTATGCTACTTTCCCTCTCCCCAATCTCGTCAACTAAAGACCGGCAAGACAAGATGCACCAAGGATCCACCTCGACGGATAGCTAGCATTGAAGACTTCGACTACAACGTACTCGACCAAACGCAACCCCGTAGGGTTAGGCTCTTCCCTCAAGATTGGAAACCCATCCCTCGCCCAACCTAAACCTCACAAGCTCCCCCAGCACAAGCCTCTGATTACGTGTTTAATACACGGATTTGCCAAAGCACTTATTGAGCTTCAATAACTCCTTAGCACTGGGTTCATTATCAAGCCAGAGATCATAGTGAACAAACATCCTTCATTCTTACGCTAGCACTAGAACTTTGGTGACATAGGAAGGATCATTCTAAGGGCATACAATTTGTGGACAATGATTTGATTTAGACATAATAAATGTCTTTAGGAAGTAGTTGAGACCCTTTGGTGGATTATGAGGCTTAATGTGGGTAGATGAAGTTGGTGGATCAAGATTGATAGAGTAACATAACTTATGTCTCCCTTGAGTAACTTGGATTTAGTAGGACAAATATGATTACAAGATGAGATTCTTGGTGGATTAATGACTTGACTTTGGCAAGTAATGTTGATATTGGATTGATAGCAATAGTGACTGGAGTAACTAGTAGGGAATTCCTACTAGATGTAAACCTTGGATTTAAATAGGTGATCCTACTAGGTGCTCGAGATCAATTAAACTACATGGTTCGAAGTAAATTGGATTTAGTCCAATGATCTTGATAATGTTACCATATTTCTTGGTGGATAATAGTAGAAGGAATCATATGATGTTAGGGATAAATTAGGGATCTATATAAGCTCGACCTTGGAGTTTAGTTGTCCATGAGATTGGAAGTTCATGGATATATTGTGATAATAATTCTTGCAATGATATGTGGATTATATGAACTCGAGGAGATTATGTTGGACACCATCGATGCTGGATTCATAATAGATATGGATCATGTAATAGTGTATGATATTAGTGGATCAATTAAGTTGGATGTGTAGGAAGGAAACAAGGTCTTGGAATGGTTTATTACATGTTTCCTTAGCATAGTAATGCTATACCTTAGACCTTGGGTAGGTCAGCAGGTCACTTGGATTGGTAGTGTCATCAAGCTTAGCGGCTTGTAAATTATACCGATGATTTTTATATAGGGATATATGTGTGAGTTACCTATAGCATACATATGAGATTTTTGGTATAGTCCTTCTCTCAAACCTTGGAGATGTGAGTAGCATGTGTAATATTGGAGTTGACTTATATGAGATGGTACCTTCGAGGATACAGGGTGATTTTGTTTGGAGTAATATGCAGTACTATTGGCATCTAATAGTTGTGCTCAGAATAAGGTGTTGGACGTTCACTCACATCCTAAGCTCCTCGAAACCCTAAAGCTTCACCGGACCATGACGCGGTCGGATTATGATGATAGGCCTTGGACTATAAGTCCTTAGACCATGGTCGATACTCCATCGTGACCGCCACCCACCCTTTCCATACGGAAGGTGGCCACGAAGACCTCTATTAGGCTGGACCACAAACCCTTGACACTAGTGACCATCCGGGACGAATGCCCGCTCCTCTAACATAGCCCATGAGCAATGTGTTTATGTGGTACTTAGGGAAATAGGTTGTTGTCCTCCGGGATGACATACTTATTTACCCAATGAGAGGAGGATCACCTTATTCCTGTTTGGACCAGCCCCAGGAACACCAAATTGCCATGCCTCTCGAGCATAAGAGTTCACCTTGAAAAAGTTGGACTCCTTGAAGCACCCTCCCTGCAGAAGAAGACTTTCTTGCCCAAGAAAGATGAAGAACCACTACGATTGCGGAGCCACGACAATGATGAAGAAGAAGCAAAAAGAAGTCAACCACCACTCCTCTATCGGCTACATCAAGTAGACTACATCCCGAAGCACCGACATCGAAGCACGATGAAGCCCTTGCACAACAAGAGGGTTGAAGAACCCCTTGTTATGACTGGTCATCCATTAGTTCCTGACTAGGAAGGAACCAAGGAGTGGACAACACACCTCACTCCACCTTGATAGTTTATGATGAGCATGACGTGTAACGCCCAAGATGCGTGTCTGTCCATATTTGGGCACGGGGGCCTCGACAGGGATAGAGGCGCATCTAGTCGTTTCACAAGTTCAGTACCATCACATAAATTTATGAAGAGAGGAGTATATGAGTTGGCTTACACTCGCCACATGCTAAATTACAATCCACACAATTTATTCAAACATCATTCAAAAGACATGGTCTGTCTACGGACGAAAACAAACGAGAAAAGATGCAACGAAATTGTCTTGCTAGCCCCAAAGATCACGACCAAGGCCTCTCTACTCGTCTGGATATGTGACGTAAATCCTGCCACGTTCCTTGTCATACTCCCATTGGAGCTGCGTCACATCATCTGGCACGGTCTCATCTGCACCTGCACCTGTATTTGTTGTAGTAATCTGTGAGCCACGGGGAATCAGCGATCTCGCAACCGGGTACCGAGACTATTCAAGCTTATTGGGTTGGATGGAGGGTAAGTGTTTAGTTTGCAGTAGCACTAAGCATTTTATGGTGGCTAACTTACGAGAACATGAATGTAAATATGTGGTCTACGATAAACGATCGAGAACTAGCATGATCGCTAAGCGATCTTGAACACCTACTTACATCAAACATAACCCCACCGTGTTCTCTCTCAGTTCATGTTCACGAGCAGAGACGATCACAGTTACTCACACAGTTGGTGTATTTTATTGGAGTTTACTTCAAGTTAACTATAACCGGGTGTTAAAAAAATATCCAAGTTGCCACATAACCGCGGGCACGACTTTCCGAAAGATTTAACCATATAGGGGTGCTCCAACTCGTCCATCATAAATTAACCACACTCCACGCAAACTACCTCGACCACGAATCTCGTGATCATCCTAGGCAATTTCAAAGGAAAACCAACACCTCGAGATAGCCCAAAGAAAATCAGAGTCCCTCACGCAAGCCATTCGAGAAGGGTAAAACAAGTCCAGGAAGACCACCCGACGTGTCGACGAACCTGATAAGAGCCGCGTATCTCGTTCTCAGGACACGGCGGATGAGCGATGGTTACCACGCCAATCACCGAGTTGCCCCGGGCGGCGTTAATAAGCTGCTCTGGGTTGGACCAACACTCATGAGGAGCACTGGCCCGGGTTGTTGATTAATTATCCACGGGGTTGCAAAGCCCTATGCAAGTTTATTAAGTTGTTTAAGCAAATAGTACCAATGTTGGGTCTTGCCAGACAAGTTTTAATCTCAATCGAATAATCAAGGGGGTCCCCATAAAAAAACCGAGCATGTTAGGAGCGCAAAATATGGAAACATAACACTGGTAACAAGTAACTATGGCGGTAAGAGTGGAACAAAATACCGAGCACAAGGCCAAGCCTTTCACCAATCCAAGATATATATGCGCATTAAATTAAATAGTAGTTAATATTGTGATATATCTAGATATCCATGTTAACACATGGAAACAACCTGCACCTGCAACTAAGAACGCTATAAGAGGGGCTGAGTAGCGGTAACTTAGCTAAACAAGGTTTGCTAGGATGTGGAGGGGTTAGAGGTTATCATGGAAATGTAGGAGGCTTGACATTCAGGTGGTAGGTAACGCATATGTAACGATAAGAGCGAGACATCTAGCAAAGCAACAATAGTGTTGGGATCCGGGTATGATCATCCTGCCTGTTGGTTCTTCAGAGGGACAAAGAGCGGGGTCCTCGTAGTGGTACTCTCCTAGATCCTCGTACCCAGGTTCAACACTCGCATCTACCCAAGAGAAACAACAACAATAAACAACCAACCAAGGTGCAATGCATAAGCAAGATGATCCATGATTCATTTGAAATATTTAGAATGGCAATCCTAAGCTAGTCATGTTTCTCATGCATTAGTAAAGTTATTTACAATTCTAGACAAAACCTCATGTTAAATTGTTCGAACATGCATGATCATGGCAAATATGGATGCTTCATGCAAAACCTATGCAAATGCATATGTAGAACGTAGGAAACGGAGTAACGGATATCACGCTACACTCACGACAAGTTACGAAGGCAAAATACAATATATGGAAGGCCATGGGATATTCCTTGGTATTCGAAGGTAGCCACTGGTTAGGGGATGAAAAACCAACCACAATAGAGCCAAAGATCAAGCAAAACCATGGAGCATAGCTCCCACAAGTCACAAAACACTAAAACACACAATCTGCCTCAAAATAGCAACATAGCAACTTTCACAGCAAATATCTAGAGCTATAGGAAGTTTCCAACCTCAAAAAACATGTACAGAAACTACACAACATGCTTAACAAATCATCCAACTACACAAACTAGAAAGGAAGCACATATCAATAAGCATGCAGCTCACAAGATGACATGATGAAACAGATTCTAGGGACTTAGTGAAAATCACAGTTTTCTGGAATCTGAGTTAAGTTGATAGCAAGTTGACAGCAGAAACTAATGGTGATAGAGACCACCTCATGGCTTGAAAATTAACAGGAAGGGAGAGGGCAACATCTACTTCAAAACACTAGCACTGAGCTTGAGCTAAAACACAACATATCACTAGGTAGCACCCACTCATCATGGCATAACAGTAATAACAGATTCTCAGACTTAGAAATATTTAGCATGTTGGAAACAACATCTTTTAATTACCACTTTGGAGCATGGTTCCCACTCATATGCAAGATTATCATGCCAAAAGAAAATACCATGGCATTCTACTCATGAAATACTACCACTTCCATGTTGACAGCAATATCAAAGCATGCATGGATTAATTCTAACTAAAATGACCAAATGGCACTTTGAAGCAAAATGACATTTTGTCAAACTTGCTCAAATGACCAAAAATTGCACCAATGGATTCATTGAGAAATTATACCTCAATTTCATATGTCATACTCATATATAAGCTTTTGCACAACTCTCAATATCATGCTCGAAAAACAACATGTCATTCCCATAAGTTAAAACTTACTAAAAATGCACATAGACAAAAATACACATGTCCAGATTTAGTACATTACCAGAAAAGGTAATATCCTAACTAAACACTATAAAACCAACAACAAATACAAAATAAAAATATATAGGAGGGAGGCCCACCTGGCATAGACACCAGGGCCCCTCTAGTGGATGACAAGTGGGCCATGGTCCCACTGTCATACACACACACTAGCACATACACATACACACACAAGCACACATAGCCACACTTTGGATCTCCCTACCACAGGGAATCCCACCACACTCATGACACACGCTGGCACACACACAATCTCTGCATAGCCGCACCAGATCCCACCACAGCCACACTGGATCCGGCCCAACACTCACACTCACACTCACAACAAAATAAAAATAAAGGCATGGGGGGGGGGGCGAACCCGCGACCTCCTGCTACCAATTAAGGTGAGCGACCACTGCGCCACGCGTGCACTATTGACCGAAGGGGGAGCCTTTGCTACTATCTACTATCCGCCTAAGCGTAACTGGCGAATATGAAGAAAACGACAGCGACAACAGGCTGACGACGGCATGCAACTCCGGCGACAGCAGGGGCTCTCCGATGAGGAGGAAACCCGACGGGGGTGCGGGATCCTCAGAGGAATCCATTCCTGGAGCTAGGACGCGATGGCGGCTACGGCAACAAGCACAAAAGACAGGCCCAAGCTCGAAGCTTCCGGCCATGGCAGCGACAACGGTGATAGGCGGCAACAGCTACGCTACGGGCCTACGAGGAGAGATGCAGAGGGTCCGGGGAAGATGCGCAGGTGCTCACAGCGGGGCTCGACGTCGTCTTAAGGGCTTGGGGAAGAACACCGACGATGAATTCGGGCGGCGATGATCTGCGGCACGGAAGAAGGAGGAAGCAGACACGACGATCTTGGCATCCCACGAGGCTGTTGAGGACGACGAGGAAGAAGGGGGGGTTGACGCGGAGCGACCCCGACGCTCACCTGCTCGAGGGGCTCGCCAGAGAAGCTCCCACGGCGATGAGCTCCTCTCTGAAATCTCTCTGAACCTCTCTGAACTCCCCCTTACCTGAGACGAACAAAGAGGAGAGGTGGATGGCGGCGGCGCGAGGAGGGAGAAGAAACCCTAAGGGCGCGGCACGAACGTCAAGGGGGATATATAGGCGCGGGGTGACGGCGTTTCGACGTTTGCGCCAACGGTGGAGGCCACGTGCTCTGCTCTCTCTCTCTGTCGACTAATAGAGGAAGGAGACGGTGCAGGTCTCTGTTTAGCGCGCGGGCTGGGCTGGCTAGCTGGGCCGCAAGGGAGGGAAGGCCCAGGTGGGCAGCTCACACACAGAGGAAAAATAAGAAAGGATTTTCTCTTTTTAAATACGCAGCAACCAAATAAACTAACAAGCATGACTGGCAATGATTTTAAAGAGAACAATTATATTTTATGGAACAGTAAATTGTACTCTTGTTTATAAAAATGACCTTGGCATTTTTGGAACAAGTAAATTTTACACGTTTGAAATAACATGAAATCTGTTGCCTTGTTTATTATATTTAAAAACCAGAAACCCAAAGAACAAACTTGAGGTAAAGCATAACATACACATCAGGATATTTAGATGAGTTGGAACATTTTTTACAGAATTTTTAAACACAAGAATTTCACAGGTTGCAAATGAATTGAATGGGGAGGATTTCAAAGTTCAAATAGAGAGGGTTTGCAAAGAAGAAACAAGGGGAGGTTAAATACACTCTGCACACTCACATCATGCTAACATGAACACCACATCACATGATCTTGCCAAACACCACATCACACCACATCACACCACAAGCAAGCAAAGCAATAAGAGATATGCAATTGATATAATGAGCATGATGGCATGATGCATGATGCATGAGATGGAAATGGCAATGAAGCAAAATCATAATTCATTCAAGCACATGGCAAGCAAGAGGTTCATATGGGTACATGACCATAAATGGCAAGAGTAGCACTTGGGCTATTACATGAAGTCCCTACTCCCTTCAAATGTCTGGAATGGAGTGGACTACTGTCATGACTTCATTATCATCCCTTTTTAGACAATCTAGGGTGTAAACCGTGACTCGACCATAGTAAGCCACCTGTCAATGGTAGTTCACCCCCCCTTGCCAAGTGTTAGACCTTGGGGATTAGATGGCTAATCTATACTCTGAATAGTCAACTTATCTAGAACCCCACTAAAACCTTCCCAAATAGTGGAACCCATTTAGACACCAAGTCTTTAAGCTCAGTCTTAGGGACGAGACTCAACACAGACCTTGCCACAGAGAGACGAGTAGACCAAACACTCAAAGACCCTCCCGAAACGTGCGTCCATGACCATGAAGACAAATGACCAAAGAAGAATGAAGAATCTGCCTGGGCAGCTTAGTCAAGCAGAAGATCTCGACGAGAAACCCACAATGACGCACCTCATCACTCTCAAGGATGGAGAATACCTACGACTGAAGACCTCCTGCCTTAAGGAAGGTAAGGACTTCCCCGTCTGCGAGAAGCTATACCAAGACTCGACCCTTCTATTCTAACACGAGACATCCAGATGTCACTAACCAACGTGAGCAACCTCGGGACTAGCACAGTCACATTACTTGGCCATGTATTCCGACTTTGGAATACACACGCAAGCCAGGCCTTGCCAAAACCTCATCCACCAAACCCTTAACCATTAGGAAAGCCTAGCAGGTTGCTGGAACCCCGTTCACCCTGAGACAAAGTAAACAATGCACTAGAAGACATATCATCAAGCACTTCAAGACCCAGAAGGACAACCATGCCAGAGCAGAAGCAACATAGAACGTGAAGACTACCTCACCTTTGAATTTCCGCATCCTTCCCATGCCTAGCCTAGGAATCCCGGGGACGAGATTCTTGTAAGGGGGGTAGGTCTGTCACACCCTGTGATTTGCCTCATGACTAAGTTATCATGACTAAAAAATCAGGGCCAATTAAAACTTTTGTGTGCTTGTTATGCTTGGCTTGGTTGCTGATTGTTTGATTGCTTGCTAGTGCTCTATACTCATAAAACTCTCTCCTACTCTCAAAGCTCTTTTCCTTGATCTAAACTTCTTGCCCAATGATCATGCCATGTGTATAGTACCCAAAACTTTTTTTTATCAAATATTATTTTGGCCAAAAAGTATTTATTTAATTAAGTCCAGAAATGGTCTTTTATAGGGAAAAATTACTCAAATGATTTAAACATATTTGACAAAATTTAGGAAAACTCAATGGACATATATTGTCCATATATAA
Source organism: Hordeum marinum (assembly GCA_022496015.1). Lineage (NCBI taxonomy): Eukaryota > Viridiplantae > Streptophyta > Magnoliopsida > Poales > Poaceae > Hordeum > Hordeum marinum. Next base: position 207,432,007 of record CM039672.1, on the reverse strand, counting down.
GAGTTTCAACACATGGTCATGTTCAAAATATTGGACAAAACCCATGAAAACCATTTCTGCCTATTCCAAGCATTTGAAATATTTTTATAAGAAATATTATCAAATAAATCCAAGAAAATTCTAGAATGTCACATATGATATATGTGGTCATCTTGCCAAGTTTCATCTCAATACCAATTGTTTTGGTTCACCAAAATATCCCAAAATCCTCTCTGTCCAGATCCAAATTTGAGCAACTATACATTACCAACTGTCTCCTATTGATCTTAAACTTTGTGGACATGTTTTAATCATCCAATAATGCATTCACACCAAGTGGTGCATCAAGGAGAACGGATTAACTAGTCCCAATCCCCTCAAACCCCTTTCTGTTGATTTCAAAATTTGGGAATGTTTGCATTATCAAGTTTCCCCATTTAGTCCCAAACTTTTTGGGCATGCTCTAGTCAGCAAATTATGCCACCACAGCAAGTGGAGCATCATGGATAATGCCTTAGCATGATCAGATCTATAGAAACCCATTTCTGTCCATTTCTAGGGTTTACCAAGTTTACATTGGCAACTTCCATCAAATAAGCCCAAACTTGGTGATAGACCTTATTTTCACCTATCACTTGATCCTGTTAAATTTCTATCAAGGAGACCCTTCTAACCAGCTCAAAACCAGCATAAACACCTTCTAACAGAAAGCCAAAACTGTTGTTTTCACCTCTTCCATTGATCTCCTTAACCTCAAATTTTTACCACGGCCTCTTGTAGATACCTTGTACCTCTAGTAAAATCCTCATGGGCATAGCTCAATGATTGGGGGGGGGGGGGTAATTCTTCCATTTTTACCCCCTGGACAGCACCCATTTCTCTCCCTCTTACCTTTTCTTCTACCCTAAGGCACCTCCAGAACACCATTGGCCTTATGTGCCTTGTTTGAGCTCCCCTGGATCCCCTGGACACGTGCGGACGTGCCTAAGGTGCCAAGAGCATGCCCCGGCATGTAGAGCTCGTGCTCGAGAGCACGCAACAGTGCACACCCGCACTGTAGCCACCGCCCAACGGGCGCTTTCGACAGCCTCGGGCTTCCCAAGCAGGCCCCCCATGTCCCCCTCGACCTCCGCAACACGGAAGCTGGTCGACCCCCTCCTCTCTCTCCTCCTCCCGCGCATGCCCGAAGCCACCCGGCTCGGCCAGTGAGCATGCTCACACGCGCGAGGACCTAGCGCTCCCCTCTCCCTATCTCCTCTTCCCTCGATGTAGTCCACGTCCATGAGGCCCGTAGACATGCACTGGTTCTCCCTCGCGACCCCTAGGCACAGCAGTACCATGGCCATGGGCGTCGTCCACGGTGGGCTCGAGCCTGACCATATAAGGCCTCCCCGAGCATGTCTCTCGCCTCCCTAGGCTCTCTCCCCCTATTACCAACCTCCCAACCCCCCTTCGATCTCCCTTTCATCCTCTGCATCGATGGCAATGGCCGGAGCCATGCCATCGGCCTCCCCTTAAATCCGAGCCATCCCGAGCTCCTCCTCTTCCCCTAGCGGCACCGGATGATCGCCCTCACCTCGCGTGATCCCCCCATCCACTTCCTCCTGTCATGCCTGAATCATTGGGTTCATCCTTACTGTCGTCGGTCTTCGCTGCGGACGAAGCTCCGCTCGCCTCAGCGCTTCCCCGCGAAAAAGGGGCCACCAGATGGATTCGGGGCTCCCTCCCGAGCACGCCGGTGGCCAGGGCGTCACCAGAGGTGGCCGGAGCCACCGGAGCAAGCGCCAAAGCCGCTCGGCTCTGCCTCCCCTGCCCCTCCTCTACTCGAGCGGGAGGAGGAAGGAGGTCCCGATGGGCGGGGCCCACCTATCGGCGACCCAGCTGGTCAGGCCCACCAATTTAAGTGGAGGCGGGTTGCCCGCGGCCGCCTCCCCACTGGGAAGGCGCCTTCTAGGGGAATACGCCTCTAGCGTGGTCGTTCACGTGCCTGGCCGAGCAGCTGGGCTAGCCAAGTGCGTTGCAGTGCTAAGTTGCGCTCACTGCGCAGCTTGGGCCCGTTGGGTATTTTCTTTGCCCTTTTTATTTTTCTAGTGGCACTAAATAAATCATAGAAAACTCATTTGGACTCCAAATCAATTGATTCAAGTTCCTACAGATTTCTAAAATCATGATCAATCCAAAAACATGTCTTGCATATTTTTCCTACAAACTTCTCTATACTATTCAAATTTATATTCAAATTTGAATTATTCATGCCCCACTTGCAAAAATCCATAGAGGACTCAAATCAACTCCAAATGGAGTGATCCAAATTTTCAGAAGCTCTCAATATCATTCCCTATTTATCCAAGCATGGTTAACATTTTTCCCATGCTCCTATTCTGCTTGAACAAATAAATGCTCCCTTTTACCATTTATTTCCTCTTAGGAAATTCATAAGAAAATCATCCCAACTCCAAAACCAGTGAGACCACTTTCTAATTGTTTCTAAAATCATGCCCTATTTATTGGGTGCCTCAACTCCTTTTTATAAAAATGTTTTCTGTAGACTTCTTATAAGATCATCATTTCCTTCATTTCCACCATTCAAAAATCCCCCTTGATCCACATCCAATGAAACCTTCCTGATTATTTTTCTTGTGAACCAAGGTGTCCAAGAAAAATAAAACTCCTAATTATATAGCAATTTTATTTCTCTGCTTGTTGTGTTGCTTATTGCGGTTATTTCCGGTGATAGTTGACGAAGTAGATCAAGTGCTCGGAGTGGACGAGAAGCGTGTGAAGACCTCGAAGACTTTGCTGAGCCAGGCAAGCAGCCCTTTGACCATGACTATAAACCCTTTTATTGCATGTCATATAACACTTGTTGTTCCGATGAATTGATCATGTTGATAAGGTACCCCCCTTCGGTGGGATGCCTCCAATACCTTACCATTGATACTTGCATCATGCATGACCCTACCTTCTTATGAGGGTTGTGCGGGTGGGAGTAGTTAGGTTTCTAGTAGTGCTACGCAAGTGGGATGGGAATATGCATGGTAACGGAAACAAAATGGTTTCAAAGACTTTTCGAAAACCCCGTCAGGTGCCACTAATGCCTGAGGGAGATGATGTTGAGTTGGGTTACCACTTGATAAAGAAGTAGTGTACCAGAGCAAGTGAGTGTGTGTGGTTTTCGAAAAACGGATTGGTGTAAGTTGCGACTGTTATTCCAACCTTACATGTACAACCACTCTACCCCTATATGGGAAGGGGCTTTGTTGATTACCTTGGTGGGTACTAGCATAGAGCCCGCATTAATCGTGGCGGGAGTGGCATGGTCACACTTGATACGGGGTCGTACTTGAATGGACGATCATGTGCTATCTTTACAGGCACTGGGCACACCATTGGTCCCCTCATGGATGGTACGATCTGGAGCGAGGGTCGTGTGATGTACATCATGAGGGCTGGGTACCAATCGAGTGTACTCTTTGTTTACTATTTCTAGGGGAAAGGCATTGTTTGGGTGCTTACCTCGGGTACGTGATGTACCGCGAGTCATGGATGACACGGAAGTTCCCCGAGTCTTGTGGGTAAAGTGTGCAACCTCTGTAGAGTGTAAAACTATTAGAATACCCATGTCCACGGTCAAGGATAGTTGGATGACCGCTCTTGTGCTACGTCCAGTCTTCTCTAAAGTTGGTGTGTGTGTGTGTGTGGTGACAAGGATGATACTTGAGTCGAGTCGGATGACTTGGCATGATGACTGAACATGAGATGTTCAGACGTTACATGATTCAAGTCTAAGGACTTGGTGACATGGTTGAACATGTGACGTCCAACCCCCATGCTTATGATGATGACTGTGACGTGTTCGTATGAACACCTGTCCATGGTTGATGCATGCTTACTTAAGTTACTTGATCATGTCATTGCACTCAAAACTAGCTTTTTGCAAAACTTACCTATTAGTGCTATATCATGCATTGTTATTGCCTTGTTACAAACATGGGTTGCTTGCGAGTACATTCAAAGTACTCATTGGCTTGCCATTGGTTATTTTATTAGCCAGGCATGAAAGATCAGGTTATGATTAAGATTACCTTGGTGACGGCCATGCGAGCTAGGATGCTTCCCAGTCAGAATGCCTGTAGGGATTAGGGCAGATGGCATGGGTTCACGCTACCGTTGAAGACTTTTGCTGTAATCATATGAAGACTTCGTCATAAAGATCATAGTTCAGTAAACCGGTATGTAATGGATGTAAGACTCTTGTTGTTCAGTTTCTGTGTGTTTAGTGAGCATTGATCTCTGGGATCACTGTGCACGTACATTCGGTGATCACAACTTATGAGTCGGGGTCCCCACAGGAACATCCGTTCGTCGCCTCCCCGCCACGTGGATGGCCGAGGCTGCCTCAGCAGCGTCCAGTCCGGTGCGAGCCTTGACCCTCCGGCCGCACCCGTCGCTAGAAAAATTGTTGGGCATGCACCCCGTGCGGAGCGAGATGGAGCGCCCAGCGGTGCCACGGCACCGGCGGAAAACTCTAGAGAGTGGAGCATAGCATCAAGGGTGTGGCAACGCTTCTCCTGGTCCTACCAAGAGTCGAGCAACATCGTGGTCCACCTCTTTCACCATGCCGGTCACCACGGAGGAGTGCATGGCATGGGTCCAGATGCTGCTCAATTTCACGCCAACGACGGACAAGATGGATGAACTGAGAGCCACCATTCAGAGTCTGATTTCCCGTGTTGAGGCTAACAAGACCCAGCATTCGGAGCCGTCGCGATGTACACGAACAGATGTGCGTTGAAGGGGCCACCCCAATGGTGCAACCCCCTCAACGACCATAGGCCCAGAGGATGCCGCAACAAACTTCGCGTGCTAACGACCGTGACGAGGCATCCATAGTCTCGTCCGGCCCGCACGACCGCGAGGATCAACGACATGTCCTTGAAGACCGGCGGAAGGAAGACACACGCATCACTATCAAGCGACACCAAGAAGCACACCATCAATCCGACTGGCGCAACGGTCCAGATGTCGGTGACCCGGCACCCAGTGTCGGTGGGTACCTTCTTACGAGGTTGGTTGCCCTGCCTTCACTAGCGAGCTGCGATGAGTTCGCTAGCCGTCGATCTGAGTTTTCAAGCCTGAGCTACCGAAGAAATATGACGGGAAGTTGAACCCCGCGAAGTTCTTGGGCATTTAGACGATAGTTGTTCAAGCCATGCAAGGAAGAGATGAAAAGGTGCACACCAATTATTTTCTTTGGTGCTCAAGACAAACGTGAGGTCATGCCTGATGCACCTGCCGAAGAACTCCATTTCCTCTTGGGCTGATCTGTGCAACGAGTTCGTTGGTGCCTTCACCGGAGGCCATCAGGAACCAGGACAGCCTAGTGACCTCTAGGTCCTCCCGCAAAAGGAGGGGGAGACCTTGAGGAAGTATATCCATAGGTTCAGCCGAGTGCGCCACAACATCCCAGAGATCCATCCGACAAGGGTGATTTCCGTGTTCCACTCGAACTTGCGCAATAGGAGGATGCGTGCCAAGATGATTGTCAAGCTGCCCAAGACTATGAACGAGCTTTACACCTTGGCAAATAAGTGTGCTCCCCAAGACTGCAAAATCCATCGTACCAAGGGCCATGATTTCCTAGAATGCCGACAGGTCGAGCAACTTGTTGAGAAACAGAGGGCCGAGTACGAGAAGCGCGACAAGGAAAAAGGCCAGGACGGCGCTGCCGGGAAAGGCCGTGGTGGCAGGAGTGGTTGCTGCGGCAAAACTCCTTAGCGAAAGGAAAAACCTGCCAGAGGCCATGAGAAGAAGGAAACAGATGATGTGAGTGAAGATGAGGATTGTGATGAGGATTCCAGTGTCAGGGAGTTCCAGAAAGCAACTGATGCCATCTGCGTCAATAGGGGTGCATCTTTGCACTCCTCTCGCTGCCAACTCAAGCAGTGGGCACGTGATGTCAATGTTGTGGATCCGTTTGCAGAATCCGGGAAGCCACTAAGATGGTCCTACACGCCTATCATCTTCGATGAAGAGGATCATCCTGACCGTACCGCTATAGTTGGATGTTTGCCATTGTTGGTTTCCCCAACAATCTGCAACCTCAAAGTGTCAAAGGTGTTAGTTGACGATGGGGCTGGATTGAACTTGATCTCTCCTAAAGTGGCTTAGAAACTGTAGATCCTTGACGAAGAGCTCGAAGCCACGGGTACGTTCCAAGGGATCGACCCCGGTAGGAGCCGACCTAAGGGAAAGATCACTCTGCCCATGAAATTTGGCGCAGAGTTGAACTTCTGAAAATAAAGGATAGTGTTTGACAACACCGAGTTCCCACTACCTTACAATGGAATCCTCGGTCGCCCATATCTGGCAAAGTTCATGGCGGCATCCCACTATGCCTGCAATACTTTGAAGATGCCAGGGCCCATGGGATTCATTTCCATTCCATCCGACAAGAAGAACACAGCTATTTGCATAGACCGGATGTATCATGATGCGGTAGTAGCTGAAGCTATAGAATGCCAACTCTCGCCAAGGATACGAAGAAAATGAAGTAGGCTAGTGGGAACACCAGCAAGGACTCCGGGAAGCGTGCCTCTTCAGAGCACGCCGCACCTAACGATGACCTGCCGGAGAGTTCCGCCAGCACGAAGACCAAGGACACCTACCCTAAGATGAAGAAAGTCCTGGCAAGGGAGGATCTCACTGGTGGTACCTTTACCATCAGTGCTACCCTTACTGACAAATAGGAAAGCGCGCTTGTTACCTTCCCATGGGAGAATGTCGATGTGTTTGCCTGGCAACCATATGACATCCTCCGTGTTCCCAGGGAGGTAATTAAGCACCACCTTGCTGTCTGCCCTCATGCCCGGCCCGTCAAGAAAAAGGTTAAGAAAAAGGCTTGGAGAAACAATAGTTCGTTGCCTAGGAAATTAGGAAGCTTGAAGCATCTGGTTTGGTTAGAGGAGTGTTGCATCCAACTTGGTTAGCAAACCCGGTGGTGGTGTAGAAGGCAAATGGGAAATGGAGGCTTTGCGTAGACTTCACCGACTTGAACAAAGCTTGCCCAAAGGATCCTTTCCCCTTGTCGCGCATAGATCAAATTGTTGATTCCACCTTCGGATGTGACTTTATCTTCTTTTTGGATGCTTACTCCGGCTGCCACCATATATTTATGAACAAGGAAGATGAGGATAAGACCGCATTTATAACTCCCTGTGGCATGTATTGCTTTGTACGAATGCCCTTCGGGTTAAAAAGTTCTAGGTCAACTTTTGCGAGGGCTGTCCAAATCTGTTTCAGACCTCAAATGCACAGAAATGTGGAAGCCTATATGAATGACATCGTGGTCAAAACTAAGGAAGAAGCCACTCTCATACTAGATCTGGAGGAAACTTCCGCAAACTTGCACAAGATCAACCTGAAGCTCAACCCTGAAAAGTGTGTGTTCAGTGTCCCATCCGGCAAGCTGCTTCGGTTTCGTATCTCATAGAGGAATAGAAGCCAATCCCGACAAGTTCAAGGCGATCGAGCAGATACATGTGCCCAAAATCATCAAGGATATGACATGCCTGACCGGATGCATTGCCGTGTTAAGTAGGTTCATCTCCAAATCCGCTAAGCGCGCCTCACCGTTCTTCAAAATCCTGAAGACGGCTGGCCCGATGAAGTGGACCCCGGAGGCAGATGCAGCACTACGAGACATAAAAGAAATACCTGTCCTCTGCTCCCACCTTGGTCGCCCCTAAGCCGCAAGAGTCACTGCTGCTATAGTTAGCGGTAACGAATCAAGTGGTTAGTGCAGCATTGGTGGCAGAGCGGGGGGGGGGGGGGTGCTTGAAGATTCAACGACCACGACTGATGTTGCCAGGGGCAAGGAAGAAACATCAGCGGCAGGGCTCGACGCTGGTCAAGAAGGGTCTCAGCGAGTGGTTGACCATGGATCGGGGGGGGGGGTGGCGAAGAAGAAAATTGTGCAACAACCCGTGTACTTTGTTAGTTCCCTACTGCAGGGGGCTAGGTCAAGGTACTCCGGGGTACAAAAGCTGATCTTCGGCCTTGTCATGGCCTCGAGGAAGTTGCGCCACTACTTCCAAGCCCATGATATAACAATTGTCACTCGTTTCCCGTTGCAACGCATACTGAGGAACCCCGAAGCCACTGGCAGGATAGTTGAATGGGCACTGGAATTGTCAAGCTTCGGATTAAAGTATGAGAGCGCTTGCACTATTCAAAGCAGGGCTGTGGCAGAGTTTCTTGCAGAATGGACACCTACACCAGACGATGAAGCTTCAGAGACAGTCCTCCCCGGAAAAGAGGCACCAAAAGGATTGGATCATGTACTTCGACAGTGCCTTCTCACTCCAGGGGGCTGGAGCAGGCGTGCTCCTCATCATCCCGACCGGAAAGCACCTCAAGTACGTCATATGCACTTTCCCTAGGAGGAGGCCACCAACAACACCATTGAGTACGAGGGACTCCTTGCCAGACTCAGAATCGCGGTAGAGTTGGGAATAAAGAGGCTGATCGTCCAAGGAGATTCTCAACTTGTGGTAAAGCAAGTCAACAAGGATTACCAAAGCTCGCTGATGGAAGACTACGTGGGGGAGGTGAGGAAATTGTAGGAGCACTTCGATGGGTTGCAAGAAGAACATGTGCCACGAGCATAAAACAACATTGCTGACCACCTATCGAAGTGCGCTGCGCAGAAGCTCCTTGCGGAACCAGGGACCTTTGTTCTCCGCCTCACCCAACCATCTGTGTCCCCATCTGCGATGTCCAAGAAGAGAACGAAGCTGAACTTCGACAAGCATTTGCCAGCAGAGCTTCCCGAAGCCGCTGGTAGAGAGGCTGCCGGGGGAATCCCGTTCCGATTGGCAATCAGCTTCCTCTTGCGGGACCTCAGGGTTTAGTAGTTGAGGCAAGCACTCCCAGAGACGAGGAGATTCCTTTAGTCCTTGTTGTCGAGCTGCAGGCTCCAACCTAGGCGCAACATATAGTCCATTTCTTGCAAACATGAGAACTCCCCTAAGAGCAAGAAGAAGCCGAACGAGTAGCCCGTCGGTCAAGTATGTACCAGTTTGTCAATGACACCTTGTACAGAAGACAACCGAACGGTGTGAAATTGAGGTGTATCTGCCGAAAGGACGGACTAAAGTTGTTGGCAGATATTCACAGAGGAGTGTGTGGTTCCCACATTTGATCAAAGGCCCTTGCCAAGAAAGTTTACCGGCAGGGTTTCTATTGGCCCACTTCCCTCAAGGATTCTACTCAGCTGGTCACCAAGTGTGAGGCCTACCAGTTCCATTCCAAGAACATCCATCAACTAGTGCAAGCCCTCCAAACAATCCCTCTATCGTGGCCATTCTCAGTCGTGGGGCTTGATATCTTGGGCCCCTTCCCCCGTGTTGTCGAGGGCTTTGAGTTCTTGTTTGTGGCAATCGAGAAGTTCACAAAGTGGCCAAAGGTGGAACCAGTGAGAAAGGTAACCACACAAGCCGCTATCAAGTTCATGAAAGGACTAGTGTGCCGTTTTCGAGTACCTAACAGAGTGATCACCGACAACGGCACCCAGGTCACGAGCCGCGCCTTCATGGAGTATATCAAAAACCTTGGAAGCAAGGTATCCTTCACCTTTGTTTCTCACCCAAGGAGCAACGGGCAAGTCGAGAGGATGAATGGAGAAGTGCTGCGAGGACTCAAGACAAGGACTTTCGATAAGCTACGGAAGAGCGACAGGCGCTGGATAGATGAGCTGTCGGTGGCTCTTTGGTCCCTTAGAATGACACAAAATCGAGCTACCGGCCAGACGCCTTCTCCCTAGTATACGGGGCGGAAGCAATGCTCCCAACGGAAGTCATATATGGGTCACCTCGAGTGCTTGCCTACGATGAGGTAGAGCAACAACAGTTGTGGCATGACGATACCACGCTCCTCGAGGAAGACCGTCTTCGAGCTGCTGTGTGTGCCACACGTTACCAGCAAGCTCTGTGCGGCTAACATAGCCGCAAAGTTCATGCTCGGAGCCTTGAGGAAGGCGACCTTGTCCTTTGGCGTGTTCAGTCCACCAATGGTACAAACAAGTTGGTGCCAAAGTGGGAAGGCCGTTACCGGGTAGTACCAGTCACCAGACCTGGTGTAGTTCGTCTAGAGACTGGAGATGGCACCAGGTACAGAACTCATGGAACATTGATCATCTTCGTAAGTTCTACCCGTAAGGCGTAGCTGCCGGGCTCAGTCCCCGGCAACCACCTTTTGTACAAGCCTTGCCGATGTTGCATGTAACCCTTTGTACAAAGCCAGGCGCGGACTCTGTGCAGCAGTAATAAAACCTAGGCATTGCATTGTATCATCATGGTTACATGCTCATTACGCATTTTCTCTCATGACTGCAATGTTAACGCTTTCTAGATATAATAGATTTGCTAGAATGCTTGATGAGACCGTAATCTTTGTTACTGTCCTCACCTTACATGTTTTATCATCAAGAAAACAGGGGAGAAATACAAGGGAAGAAAGATGGTGATCCATCCCGCTCAAATAGAAGACACTACCTAGAAAAGATAATGTATCATATATTTCCAGTTCAGTACTTCTCAAGGAAACCCTTAGTATCGTCCTTACTGTGGGACATGGAATCATCCACGCGGTGAGAACCCTTGTTGGTATGAGCCGTCCCCCTATCCTTGCCTATAGGGGTGACAACGCCGACACCGACAAGGAGCTCTGCCAGGGAGCAATGCCAATCTGTTGCGGGGGATCAGCCCCCCACTCTGGCACTCGTGGTTAGAATGACGACTCGGCAAGTAGCCCCGTGCGAAAAAGACAAAACATGCCAATACAGAACAAACGAGGAAAGGAAAGGGACAGTACTTGCGGGAGAAAATTAGCATTCTATTCTCATTCATTTTCAATACAAAAATGGGTAGAGATTACATTATGATTCATTAAAACTTGGCAAGAGCCTACATCTTTTGGCATAAAAAAGACATGTGCCCCGTAATCCCTTTCTTGTCCCTCTCCTCTCAGGGAGCGGGTAGAGAGGGAGAAGAGGGCAAAAGGAGCGCTTGGACGGGATTCGACGCTTCCCAACCAGGACCAGAGGGACGCGCCTCCTGGAGGAGCCAAAGGACCCTACACCTAGGCAGGGTGGACAAGGCCGACAAGGGGGAAGGAGGTGGAGGGCCGGCTAGAGATGATGGTGCTGCTGGAAAGGGCGACGCGTCAATGCTGTCAGCCACACTTCTGAAGCAACAAGTGGCGCTGACTGCCACCGTCTTCCTCTTTGCCATCACCGAAGGGGACTCCTTGCCATCCAAGCCTTCGGCACAACTGCCAAGATGGACACCATGCTCTCCGGGGAATCCTACAGAGAGCATGGTCGTCCTTGGTGGCCAAAGGCGGGGAATCCCCCTCCCCTTAAGAAGAACACACACACGAAAGGTTCCCACCCTCGTGCTACATGCATAGCACCATGAAAGGGGAGCTCCACCGCGATACGAGACGAGCTGACATCACAGCTTCCCGCGCTCGACTAGAGGCCGTACGAGCATCCTCTCTTCATCACCATAAGTAGGGAGTGTGAGGACTGCGAGATGTGGCATTGTGTCTTCATCAAGAGCCTGAACATTGCGCTAGTAACACTGTGTTCCCTCAAGACTATGGTAGCGGGCGGTGCAGCAGCAGGTATTTCGCCACAATCCCTCCAGGCGTGACCACCATGCCGCTTGCTCCCGCATTTAGAGCCCTTTCCATCTCTGTCCTATGATAGAGGATGGGCGTGGGCTCGAGAAGAAGATCACGCGATGATCTGCACACCCACGAAACCTTTCTCCCTGATCATCGAGGAAGGAGGGGCGACCCGGAGACAAGAGGAGTAGGGCGAGCTTTGTGAGCTCGAACTCGAGGAGGAAGAAAGGGTGGATGAGCATCGCCTATTGCAAACCTCCCAATTTACAGGGAGAGTGCGGGGGATGGCTCTCCTCCACTCCAAGGGTTGCTGCCCATCTCCACCAATTCCATCGCCCGAGGTCACAGGCAAACAGGTAACCGCCCCATTGCTCCAATCTATGGCGCTGTAGTTTCCTGCCACGATCAGTGTCATGGATTTGTCACGACAGATGTCCGGGACAACAGACTTAGGTTTGAGGCCATCGCTAAGGCAGTGAACTCGAAGGGGTTGATCAGAATTGAGAGACAAGGGTTTACCCAGGTTCGGCCTTTCGGAAAGAGGTAAAAACCTACGTCCTGCTTTGTGTTGTATTGATTGTGTATCGATTACAAGGGAGCGAGTTCGCTTGACCTAGATCTCGATCAGTTGTTTCGTGGCCTAAGCCACCAAGGTAAGCCGCCCTTATATACACGGGTCAAGGACATGGGCTTACAAGAGTCCGGGTCCGGTTAAACTTAACAACCGGCCTCACCTCTAACTAAACATGCCTTATCTGACAAGTCCCTCCCGGTGGCTTAAGTCCACCGGGTTTCATCCGGCCTCCTGGCTTTGGGCCCTCTGGCCCACCAGTTATGCTTTCCTCCTGGAGTTACCATGAGTCGCCAAACGCATGACCCAGCCCACCTGGGCGGGTCTCATCCGGGTGTATATCCCCAACATTAGGCCCCAGATTGACTTGAACCAGTTCATATCAATCTTCAAGTCTTCTGGTTGGCGAGTCTCTCATCTTTATCACCTGAAAGAGAAAAATTATAACCCGCCATGATGTCATCTTGAATATGGCAAAAATATTCTGTGACATTCGCAACACATCTTTCTCATTAAACGTTCGGCCCGAAAATCGAGGCGTCCCCTTCGGTCAATCCTCACTACGTCTCCTCAATTCTCGCGCGCACTGGTTGCCATCCCATATCATAAATAGGGACACGAAGGGACCCTTTTATTTTCTCTGCCACCCTTGTCTTCTTCTTCCTCTAGACGCTCACACTTCCGGAGCTCCGTCGCGCCAACCGGACCTTGCCGTCGTCCTCAACGCCGGCCGCTGCATCAACCTGATTGAGTCCAGAGTTTTGCACGCGCATCCGCATCCACAAGGTACTCCTTTCAACCCTTGTTGAATCTGTAATCACCTCGCTTAGAATCTCCCCGAGTTCATCGGGTTCCCATTAGTGTTCTTAGCTGCTCGTTAGATTATTCCTCATAATGTAGATTGTCAAGCATCTCTTCGAATCTCGTAATGTTGATTATCCGTTGCGGCCGCTCGCTCGAATGCTAAGATCCGTTTACTATAGATCTGCACATCATGAGCAGCGCATTGGCTAAGCACCCGGTCTTCCACTGTTGTTTTAGGTCTTGAATATATTTTCATTTTTCCTTGCTTGTAGATCTTGTAGCCACGGTCGCAACATATGAGACCTGTTTATTCACACTTAGTAATATTCCTGGCATTGTCTTGTCCACTTAACCCGCCGTCGAGTTGCCGTCTCTCTAATAAAATGCACTGGTGGCTTAGCACCTCACCATCATGTTAACCATAGCCGGCTTGATTCTTTGGCGGTTCTAATCCGCCATATCTTTTAATTTCTCACAGTTTGACCCACCACTATGTCAAGAACACCTTCATCCTGTGACTGGGTTGGCTCTAGAGTCACCAAACAACTTCTGCTTGAATTCGTAGAGACTGGTTCATTTCCAGCTCAGGATTTCATTCATTGGCGGCTTCCGGGGTCAGAAATCAGACCCGCCCCTAAGGAAGGGGAAGTTGTCATATTCACTGATCATCTCCTCCGCGGCTTCAGCCCGCCCGGATCAAAATTCTTCCGGGATGTTCTTCACTTTTTCAAACTTCACCCTCAAGACATAGCCCCAAACTCTGTCACCAATATGTGCTAGTTTCAAGTTTTGTGTGAATTATATCTACAAGAAGAGCCATCCGTCGACCTCTTCCGTGATTTCTTCTATGTCAATCGCCAAACTGAAGTGGCGGCTAGACCATGTTTAGAACTAGGTGGCGTCTCTATCCAGAGACGGAGAGATCTACCCTAGCTAGCTGCTCTCTTGCCAAGCTACCCTAAGGATTGGAATAAGACTTGGTTTTACTACCAAGATACCTCCCCCAAAGAGGAAAATTCGTTGTCGGGTTATCGTCCTACCAGGCTTTGCACTTCTACAGAGCTACCAGACCGAATGCCCGCCGCAGACCGAGTGAAGTATGCTCCTGCTTTTGCAAAGCTTAAGGCCCTTGTAGCGAATGGTTTAACTGGTGTTGACCTATGCCGCTGCTAGGTCTCATGGAAAGTCTTTCCATTGAGTCGGCGCGACCGTCTTATGTGTGAATACACGGGTGACAGGGATGACCCTCTCTGTTTCAACCACACTCCCCTGACAGAACAAGACATTAACTCTGCTGTCAAATCACTTCTCGGTGAAACCCACGCGGTTTGCAACAAAACTGGGTTAAAACCTTTCTACGTCGAGAACCCATCTCCAGATGTAAGAAAACCTTCTTCATAAAACTGCTTGTTCTTGTATTGACCTTCTACCTTGATCCTTTAGCCCTTTGGCGGCTTTCGTATAGGCCGGCTCTAACTTCTGGAAGAAAAAATATACTCCTCCCGTGACGAAGAAATCTCAGGCGGGTAAAGCCCGTGGTCGTAAGAAGAAAACTTCTGCTTAGGAACTGCTTGAACTTGACGATTCAGAGGTAGAACTTGATTCCCTTGGCTGTCTATTTATGCAACGTATTGACGGTAATCGTACACAGGAGGAAGCGGAAACAAGTCACGCCGACGCCCTTGAGGTAACTTACATTTCCTCCAACTCAGAGGTCTTATTGCAAGAGAAAATATGGCGGGTCATCCGAAAAGTTCCATTTTCACATCCTCTTGCTTACTTAGATCCCGAATTTCCTTTGAAAAAGCAACAACTTGACTCTCGACCTCAGACCCGGAGCACCGGCTCCGAGGATCTCATGGCCGTCTTACCAAACTCTCTGGCTCCCCGGAAACGACGTGTTGAGTTACTCTTTCAACCAATCCCAACATATGTATGAGACATTTGCCATGTTACCTTACTCTATTTTTGCTGACTTTTAATTTTTCAGGAGTCGCCCCCTTCGTGTGGTGACTCAACTACATCCAAGCTTCCTCCTCTGAAAATCAATCCAGAGTATGTATCTTTATCTTTCAGAATACACATTATCATCATTGTCCTTGTGCTGCGAAATGATTCTTGTTGTTTTCAGGGCTCAAGCCAAACAAAGGAAGGCAGGCAGGTTTACCATCACTCATACTGTCCAAGGTTCGGAGAATGCTAAGCCAGACTCCCCTGCAGCTCATACTGAGCCTTCTGATGACAGGAAGGATGCACATGAAAACATTCCTTAGCCCTTTGAGCCGGCGGATCACAACATGGCCACTCCTGAGAGTCCTCAAGCGGCTGATCCTAAGCCGCCCAGCCCTTCAACAACCGCTGAAGACATGGCTCATCCAGAAGTTGTTATTACTGGGACGGGTCATCAATCCCCTACTTCTCATGTGTTAACAAAACACACCAGCAAGTCTGCAATGTTCTCACCAGAGAAGCTTGATTTTGAATTCCCTGTATTAGATAAAATGACTACGGATGACTTGCATGCTGGTTATCTGAACCGCCTTTCTGCCAGCCGCAATATGGAGTCCAAGCTTCTCGGGCTAATGAAGAAAAAAACATGAGGTAACCTTCTTCTCTTGCTTTTCCTTATACCCTTACGTAGCCCCCAAGAGTTGGTTTAGTATTGCAAATAGTAGACCGTGTCTTCCAAATTATGTCATGTTGCAAATAACTTAACCTGTAGCCCCCCAAGTAACGGGTTAATATGTATAAGAAGTCATTACTTATTTGAAATTTAGATCCAAGTGTAGCCCCCAAGTCCGGGTCATTATGATAATGATGAATCGGAATTTCAATGTTGGAGAAAACTTGCCGGGTGTAGCCCCCAGGTGTCGGCTTAACTTCACGAAGATGAGCCGGGACTTCATTACTTCAAAGCCCCATGTGTAGCCCCAAGTGTCGGCTTAACTTTACAAAGATGAGCCGTAACTTCATTGTAGACCTTGAGAGAAAACACATACATTAGCCCCCCAAGTGTCAAGTATATTGCTTGCAATCTGCTTGGGACTTGTATCATAATAGCTTAACAATTATGGCTCACTATTACTTCATCTTGGCGACTTAATCTGCATGAACTCTACTTATATGATTTAGGAAGCTTTGGACACGGCCGAGTCTGATCTGGCCGGCTTAAGAGAAAACATTGTCTCCCATCAAACTACCCGGGCTGTGGCGGAAGAGAAACTGCGGGTTGTCGTTGAAACACTTGAGAAGGTCCTAGCTGATTTTGCTACCCTCAAAAAGACTGCTGAGTCTGAACAAGCTGCCTGACAAAATGCGCAAACGACGCCGACGAGCAGCTCAAGCTTGTATCAGAAGAACTGGCCACCCTCAAGCACCATATATCCAGGATGACTGCTGCTATCTTTGGTAAGAACTTAAAACTTAGAAAATTTTCTTGCTCTATTTGTAACAACCTTTTAGGCTGCTTATAATGTTTGACTTTCTTTGCGGGCCAGAGGAGCCGCCAACTATCTTCTGACAGTTTGTTGAAGTTGAAGGCAATATACACCTTGACAGAACAACTGTATAATGGCACTCTCTCTACCATCAAAACCCTGATGACTGAAAAAGACGTCCCCAAATTCATGAAGGGGGTAATAGAGGTCTTTTCGACTCTGCCCAAGTAGATTGAGGAGCTAAGGCGATCTGCCACTAAGAAGGGAGCAATGGCTGCCCTAAACCGATCTGTGGCCTTCGCCCCTGAGCTGACCCCCGAAGAGATGATGGATGGCTACCCGTCCAAGAAGGACGACGGGTCTGACTTTACTAAAACTGACTATTCCAACTGCATGAAGGCCCTCCCAAGTGCTTGCATCAACCCTTGACAATGAGATCTACTTGACCTCCTACCAGGCGGCTTACGGTGCAGATAGCAAACGGATACACTGCCCAACTCTTGAAGCTAGGGACTTAATTCCTGCACGCCATAAGCCACTCTTTGCTCCTGAAGTTGACCCGTCTCCCCTCTTTGATGAGTCTCAATTTTAAGCTTTATTAAACTGGAACTGGGATGTGGACAACCTTCAGATCGAATAAGTCGAAGACCCGCCGCGGGATGATCCACCGACGAGTTGAAACCCATTGCTCCTGATCGAAGGTAACCCTGCCTGCTGAACCGCCGAGGTTGGAAGTGTAGAAAAACTTTAAGTCCGCTTATATTTGGGGCTCCTGGAGAGCTTTGTAATAGGCATAGAAAACTCTTGATTGCCTATTCCTGCACTTGTGATGTTTATGCTTGAAAGCTCCGCTGGCGATTCAGCAAACTCAACTGTTGATATCGGAGTACTTTAGCTGTTTTGACTCGCCGGGCAGCTTATACTCCATGGGCCAAGCCAGAAATTTCCCAAGACTTAGAACCTTATCACGAGAGCACCTGCAAGAACAAACAATTGTATGCCTCATCCTATAAGATGGCTTTAAAGGCACGACAGGATAAGACTACTCTTGTCCCCCTCTTTTTATGAAAATATTTTTGTTTCCGGAGAAACGAGGCGGAAAGCCTGATAACTTGTAAACCAGGCCTCACGTGACATAAATCTGTCATTTGAACCTTAGCAAGTTCAGGGTCTTTAAAAGATTGACATTGCTAAGAGTACAAACAGGCCACATAGCGGAGGGGATATGGTAGACAAGACGAGTTTGTCCTTGCATACTGTAAGCTGGCTCTCTCGTGACAAAAGTTGTTGTTTAAACCTTGACAAGTTTAGTGTCTTTGTGTGAGAATAACTTTAGAAAAATTTCAGGGTCTCTTATCAAGATTAACTGTCAAGAGTTCGGCGGGTCACATGGTGGAGTAGCAAGTTGCAAACAGGCAGGTATAACTCGGAGATGGCGGAAATCCGGGTGAAGAAGAGGTAATAAGCTTAACCCATAGGGCCGAAAGCCCCCCCCTCCCAATGACCAATTAAAGGATCAAGTCCTTTTCAAGTTTAAACCTGGGCAAGAGGGTTTAAAAGACCTCCTTATAGCACCAGATTAAGAACCGACTCCTGATGGCATAGAAAGCCTGGCCAAGGGGGTTTAAAAGCCCCCAAGTGACCTGATGAAGGATTAACTCCTTTGTATGACACTCAGTGTGAAGAACACAGTAGATGCCCCTAATCATGGGCATGCTCACTTTATTATATCATAAAAGATGGTTTGTACAATGATAGAGGTATGTACATTGATGAGAGCCGGCTGGCGGCTTAAGTGTAATATGGCCGAAGGGAGCAATATTCCATGGCCTCTTGGTCTCCTCACCAGAAGTGCGAGACTTGTCACTCTCCCGTATGTCTATGAGATAATAAGATCCGTTGTTGAGATTCTTACTGATCATGAACGGTCCTTCCCAAGGAGGTGATACCTTGTGAATATCTAACTGGTCTTGAATCAAACGGAGTACTAAATCGCCTTCTTGAAACGTCCAGGTCTTGACCCTGCAGCTATGATAGCGACGCAGGTCTTGCTGATAAATCGCTAAACGAGCGGCTGCAAGATCTCGTTCTTCATCTAAGGCGTCTAGAGCATCCTGACGCGCGACCTCATTGTTAGTTTCCACATAAGCCGCCACTCTGAGCGAGTCATGATGTATATCACTAGGGAGAACCGCCTCTACGCCCTAAACCATGAAGAAAAGTGTAAAGCCTATAGACCTGTTAGCAACTCTTCCACCCAACAACCCGGCATGCGCTCCAAAGGAACCATAAGCCGGGGTTTAATACCTATCAAAATTTCCTAGTTAGCACGCTTAGCTTGACCATTAGATTGTAGGTGAACCATTGAAGATACATCAACTCGAATATGCTCTTCATCACAGAAATCCTTCATAGTCCCCTTGCACAGATTGGTGCCATTATCAGTGATGATACTATGCGGATAACCAAAGTGAAAGATCAGCTTTTTGACGAACTGAACCGCTGTTGCAGCATCACACTTGCTAACAGGCTCCGCCTCAACCCACTTAGTGAATTTGTCAACCACCACCAAGAGGTGGGTCTTCTTATCCTTATACCTTTTAAAAGGTCCTACCATATCGAGCCCCCAGACCGCAAACGGCCAGGTGATTGGAATCATCCGTAGCTCTTGAGCCGGTATGTGAGCACAGTGACCAAACTTTTGACACCCGTTACACTTACCGACCAAATCCTTTGCATCCTTACGAGATGTTAACTAGCAAAAACCATGGCGGAAAGCCTTGGCCACCAAAGATTTTGACCCGGCGTGATGCCCATTGTCGCTTGCATGAATTTCTTGCAAAATTTCACGACCCTCATTAGGAGAGACGCATCGCTGAAATACGCCAGTCACACTGCGCTGATGCAAGTCGCCGTCCTTGATAATCATAGACTTGGACCGCCTTGAGATCTGACGTGCCAAGGTCTCATCTTGGGGTAACTCGCCGCGGGTTAAGTATGCCAGGTAAGGCAGTGTCCAATCGGGGATCGCACGAAGAGCCGCCACCAATTCCCCCTACGGGTCAGGTATAGCCAAGTCCTCCTCCGACGGTAACTTGACTAACAGGTGACGCAATACGTCCAATAACACATTAGGCAGCATCGGCTTACGCTGGGACCCCAGCCTGGATAATGCATCAGCCGCCTCATTCTTGCGCCGATCAATGTGATCCACTTGATAACCCTTGAAGTGACCAGCAAAAATATCAACCGCCTGGCGGTAAGCCGCCATACACGGGTCCTTTGAATCCCACGTGCCAGAGACTTGGTGAGCCACTAGGTCCGAGTCACCAAGACATTTGACCCAGCTCAAGTTTATCTCCTTGGCGAACCAGAGCCCATGAAGCAAAGTCTCATATTCTGCTGCATTGTTAATACAAGAAAACTTTAGCCTCAAAACATAACAAAACTTGTCACCTCGCGGGGAAGTTAGAACAACTCTAGCCCTCGAGCCTTCCAATTGCCTCGATCCATCAAAGTGAATTGTCTAGTATGTGTTGTCCGGCTTCTCCTCAGGCGACTGACTTTCTGTCCAATCATTTCTGAAGTCCACCAAAGCTTGGGACTTGACAACCGTACTAGGCGCATATTTCAAATTGAGGGGGCCAAGCTCAAGTGACCACTTAGCAATCCTGTCAGTGGCCTCTCTATTTTGGATAATATCCCCCAATGGGGCAAAGCTAACCACCGTGATCTGATGTCCAAGGAAGTAATGCTTCAACTTGCGATTTGCCATGAACACCCCATAGATTAGCTTCTGCCAATGCGGGTACCTTTGCTTGGATTCTATCAATACCTCCCTAACATAGTAAACCAGCCTCTGGACAGGATATTCTTTCCCTACCTCCTTACGTTCCACAACAATCGCGGCGCTGACTGCCCTGTTGTTAGCCGCCACATACAAAAGCAAAGGTTCTTTCTTAGCCGGAGCAGCTAAGAGTGGCGGCTCAGCCAACTGCTTCTTGAGCGCTTCAAGTGCCTCATCCGCAGCCTTGCTCGAAACGAAGTCATCTGTCTTTTTCATCATCTGATATAGAGGAATAGCTTTCTTGCCCAGGAGGCTTATGAACCGGCTTAGTGCAGCAATTCGACCTGCCAGGCGTTGAACATCATTGATGCACGCCGGCTTAGACAAGGAAGTAATAGCCTTTATCTTGTCTGAGTTAGCCTCAATGCCATGCTTAGAGACAAAGAATCCCAAGAGCTTGCCTGTAGGTACACCAAAGACATCTTTTGCCGAGTTAAGCATCATCTTGTAGACCCGCAAATTGTCAAAAGTTTCCTTCAAATCATCCAGTAGAGTCTCCTTCTTCCTTGACTTGACCAAAATATCATCCACATAAGCATGAACATTGCACCCAATCTGACCATGAAGACAGTTATGTACACAATGCTGATAAGTCGCCTGGGCACTCTTGAGTCCAAAAGGCATAGACACATAGCAAAAAGCACCAAAAGGCGAAATAGAAGCTCTCTTCTCTTGGTCCTTAACTGCCATCTTGATCTGGTGATAACTTGAATAAGCATCCAGAAAACACAGACTCTCACAACCTGCCGACGCTTCAATGATTTGATCAATACGGGGGAGAGCAAACGGGTCATCCGGACACGCTTTGTTAATGTCAGTGTAATCCATGCACATACACCATGTCCCATTCTTCTTAAGCACTAGCATCGGGTTAGCGAGCCACTTGGGGTGAAATACTTCAACGATGAACCCTGCTGCCAAGAGCCGGGCCACCTCTTCGCTAATGTCTTTCTGCCTCTCCTCATTGAATCGGCATAGAAACTGCTTAACTAGCTTAAACTTAGGATCCAAATTAAGGTGGTGCTCAGCGAGTTATCTTGGTACACCCGGCATGTCAGAAGGCTTCCATGCAAAGATGTCCTGATTCTCACGGATGGACTTGATGAGTGTGATTTCCTATTTGGGATCCATATTAGCCCCAATAGTGAACTGCTGCGATGAGTCGCCAAGCGCGAAGTCCACCAACTTGGTATCATCTTCCACAAACTTAAGCAGCGGCTCAGATTCTGTGTTAGGCTTTTTTAACGGGGTCATATGCATAGGGTCGACATTCTCCTTATAAAACTTTAGCTCTGCCTCCACACAGGTCTATTCTGCATAAGCTACGTGTCCTTCCTCACACTCAGCAGCCGTCTTCCGGTCTCCATGCACTATGATCGTCCCGTTTAACCTGGGCATCTTGAGCTGCAAGTAAACATAGCAAGGCCTAGCCATGAATTTTGCATAAGCGAGTCGTCCAAACAGAGCGTGATATGGGCTCTTAATCTTGACCACTTCAAACCACGGAGACTCCACCATGTAATTGAATTCATCACCAAAAGCAACCTCCAATGAAATCTTTCCCACCGGATAAGCCGACTTCCCAGGCACCACGCCATGAAAAACTATTGAAGAAGGCTTAAGATCTTTTTCAAGCAAATTCATCCTGCAGAAAGTGTCATAATACAAAATGTTGATGCTGCCTCCATCCATAAGAACTTTGGTGAACACATATCCTCCCACTTCGGGGGCGACCACCAGAGGCAATTGCCTCGGGTTATCCACACGCGACGGGTGATCCTCCCTGGTCCAGGTTATGTCATACTCAGACCACTTCAAATAATGTGGGAGAGCCGACATAGATGCGTTAGCCGCCTACTTGCATAACTTCTGGTCTCACTTGTTGAGACAGGTTGTAAAGACGTGGTACTGGCCGGAGTTAAGATGCTTGGGATTACTCCAAAACCTGGACTGGTTATTTTGCTGCTGACCTCCACCCCCGGATTGTTGATTATTCCCTCCATGGTTTCCTTGGCCCTGATGGCCTGAGCCTAAGCCGCCCGACCGAAACTAGACCGGAAGGACCTGACCCACCGGATGGCCCGCCGCCGCCACCTGGATGCTGGTTACTGATGTAGTTTTGATATTCTCGCATGATCCAACAATCCTTCCAAGCATGAGTCGACGGCTGATCTGGACGGCTGTGCTTTGGGCAGGGATCATTCAACATTGTCTCCAAGTTAGGAGTCTTGCGCTTAAACGACAGCTTGACATTGCCCTTGCCGCAGTTATTCCCAGTGTTGGCGTTGGCCACTAACTCTTACCCACCATCCTGGTTCTTCCGCTTTCTGCCATTGCCATTATTATTGTTTCCTCCCCCGTTCTATGACTGGCCCTTGCCGTTGTTATTCTTCTTTCCCTTGGACAATTTCTCATCATCGGAGCAGGGTCCTTCGTGTTGTCAGAGTCTGCATACTTGGTGAGAGCCGTCATGAGTTCCCTCATGTCTTGACATGTGCTCTTGAGCTGGCCAAGCTTCTACTTCAAAGGCATGAAGTGGCAATTTTTCTCTACTGCTTGAGACGTCGTGATATTACAAGAAGAGTGGATGATGGTCAAGACCCGCCGGACCTAATGCTGAGCTGACTCATCCTCAAGATAAATGCAATGATCCAAATACACAATCTTCATGTGTTGCTTGCATGTTCCCTGGAATTTTTTTACGAACCTAGCCTTTAACTCGGCCCAGGTGTTAATGGTGTTGGGTGGCAAACCTTTCAACCACGTACGAGCCGGCCCCTCCAGCATCATGATGAAATACTTGGCACACATTGCGTCACTAACATCCACCATCTCCATGGACAATTCATAACTCTCAATCCAAGACTCCGGAGGTAGGTTAGCAGTATAGTTGGGCACCTTGCGAGGACCTTTGAAGTCTTTCGGCATGCGCTCGTTCCCCAAAGCTGGCGCTAAGCATGGCACTCCCACAGCCCTAGAAGTTAAGCCGACACCTATTGAGATGGAGGGCGCGATTGTGGGTTCCTCATAAGCCGTCGTAGCTGCCAGAGCCACCGCCTCTCCCTAGGCCCTTGCCTGATCCACCAATGCCTGAGCATCACGAACTGGTTGATCATCTCTTGACGGGTTTCGATGTCGATCACTACTAGAAACCGCCGGTGACTCATAACGTCGGCTGTAGTTGTGGCTTGGGATGGGGGTTGAATGCACACGACTCCGGCTATAGGTATACTTCTCTTGCTAGGCCACCGCCATCTGCAGGTAGCCAATGGCATTCTTTACTTCCTCTACGAAAGGTGCCTCATCGGGGATTGGGATTGTACCAAGCCTGGTCGCTGATGCCACCATGTTCTCCACCGGGTTAGAATAATGACTAGGCGGCGTCAGAAAAAACTGGGGTGTGACCTGGTTATGGCGGGGCGGGTCTTGCTGCTGATGCTAAACCGCCGCCCGGCTTCAAGGTAGTTCCGCCGTACGGTTTACGGTTAGAGGCATGTTCCGTCCCCTCCCTGGAATCTTAAACAGATTTCTAGTTTCATATTGATCCGGTTAACATGACTGATGCCTCATCCAATGAACCGCCGCTGTAGACTGCTGCTCTAGCTCCAATCGAAAGGCCTCTGCCCTAAGGCGCTCTGAGTCAGCATCCATCTGAGCTTTCATCGCATTGATCTCCTGTTAGACTCCGGTCATCTGGTCCTTCAACCTTGTGATCTCTGCATTACGGCTGCTTGGTTTTAAGAAGTAACCTTGGTATCCAACAGGGCGGTAAGCTCGTTCATCAGATCCAAAAGAACTTGAGTCGGCGGCCTATCGGCTCCACACCTGGTCGCACTAGTAGTTGTACTATTGTATGCTGACGCGGAACCCGCCATGAATACAACAGCGTGGTTCAGCGGCTCATACGCTTCTGGCTCATGGTATTCCAACTCGGGGTAATGCTCGATGTAGCCCCCAAGTTCACCGTTGTGAACCTGATAGATCGATTCCATCTCTTCGCTCGAGGAGCCATCCTCCAAGTAGATGATAGTTCATTCTCCGGACATGGAGACTTCAAGCTTCCTGCCTTGGGTAAAGCCGACGAAGACGTGCTTCCTACCCGGGTTAACACGGGCAGGTTGTGCACGCTGGGCCAGCTCGACGAGGTTGGTGCAGATGTCCGGCCCGGGTTCAGATCCGCCGATCTTTCTGATGAAAACGTGAATTCCGCCAAAGGGGACCCGGTACCCGCACTCGATTGAGTCGGTCTCGGGGACCCAGCCGGCGTCATCGATGTAGAGCTTGTCGCGACGACTCTTGGTCATCCTGCCAACGGTGTATCCTCGATCCCTGGGAGAGATCCCTTCGAGAACCTTACACCACCGAGCGCTAGCCCCATGATGGGCGCCAACTGTCATGGATTTGTCACGGCAGATGTCTGGGTCAACGGACTTAGGTTCGATGCCATCACTAAGGCAATGAACTCGAAGAGGTTGATCAGAATCAAGAGACAAGGGTTTACCCGGGTTCGGCCCCTCGGGAAGGGGTAAAATCCTACGTCCTGCTTTGTGTTGTATTGATTGTGTATCGATTACAAGGGAGCGAGTTTTCTTGACCTAGCTCTCGATCAGTTGTTTCGTGGCTAAGCCGCCCAGGTAAGCCGCCCTTATATACACGGGTCAAGGCCTTGGGATTACAAGAGTCCAGGTCGGGTTAAACTTAACAACCGACCTCACCTCTAACTAAATATGCCTTATCTGACAAGTCTCTCCCAGTGGCTTAAGTCCACCGGGTTACATCCGTCCATCTGGCTCTGGGCCCTCCGGCCCACCGGTTATGCTTTCCTACTGGAGTTACCGAGAGTCGCCAACCGCATGACCCGGCCCACCTGGGCGGGTCTCATCCCGGGTGTATACCCCCAACAATTAGGACATTATGTCACGCGCGCCCATTGCTAACTCCCTACTATGCATGCGACGCGCGTGGTGAAAATGGCCCGAGGTGGTGGGTCAGTGCTAACCAATACATTGGCAGTTACCCCCTCACATTGCGCGCCTGTGCATAAAATTTGGGCCTGACCCAACGGCACTTGGCGAGCACGTGTGGGCCAGTCTCGGGGTCTCCTATCGGTGCACTAGTACATGGGTACCCAGTGCCCCTGACCTATCCACAGGCGGTAGAAGCAAAGAACCCCGCCAGCAGTCAAGACAAGACTCCACCAAGCTCAACGCGGCAGCCCAAGCCTGGGTTGCGACGCGCCAAGCACACCCTCGACGCTTGCCGGGGGCCAAGATGCACACGCTTCCTAGAAGACCCGGCAGGCCACTCCTTAGCAGGCATGAGCCAGCCTGCCACCGCTCCTCCACATCGCTACGCCCATCATTTTCAATTGCACTATAAGCATCCAAAGTATGACACATTAAGAAGTTCCCACCGGTGATCGTGTCAAGGATAAATCTATACCAAGTTGTCACACCAACATAGCAATTATGAAGCAAATTGGTGGTGGATTGCTTATTAGTTGCATTATTTTTGAGCATGCCAAAGCCTATACCATGCATACTTCAAACTTTCTCCTCCCCTTTGTGTAAAATTAATAACATCATTATTTGAAGTGACATGCACAAAAGAAGAACTAGCCATGACTTCAAGCAAGAAACTAGTAACAAGCAAAGATAAATATTTTTGTATTTTTGTTTTTTATGAGACAAACTAAATATAACAGCAAATAAAAACAAGAGCAAGTAAATGAAATTTTGTGTGGAGTTACTTGATAGTTGGTGATGGTATTCCCCGGCAACGGCGCCAGAAATCCTTCCTAATACTCGTGATCTGTGTTAGGTTTTCTGTGAAGAGGAATGGGTAATCGCAACACAAAGTGGGTAAGTATTTCCCTTAGTTATGAAACCAAGGTTGATAGAACCAATAGGAATATCAATCATCCACCGTCTTCTGCGGTTGCACACAAAAGAACAAATAACTTGCACCCAACGCTGGCAAAAGGGTTGTCAATCCCCTTTATCTCATTATTTGCAAGCAAGTGAGTTGTGTAGATAGTTGTAGAAAATAGTGAAGTGCAAAATAAAATAAATGGTAATAAATAAAGCAATGTAATGATAGCATTTGTGAATATATAAGTGAATAGACCCGGGGGTCGTAGAGTTCTCTAGTGGTATCTCTCATAAGCAAAGAATATGGCGTGTAAACAAATTATTGTAGGGCAATTAATAGAAAAGCAAATAGTTATACGATTTCACGACAATGATCATGTGTTTATAGAAATCACATCCATAAGCAAATAGGCCGACTCCTGCCTGCACCTATTACTATTACTCCACTTCAAGAACGCTCCTATGCTTGCCTCTCTATGTATTAATTTCATGACAAACGGAGTAATGCTTGGTGAACGATGACATGATGTTGACAAAGTAAACTCAATCAATATAAATAAACCTCATCAGTTTATCCTTAGTAGCACAACACAAAGACATAACTTGTCCCCTTCTGTTACTAGGATATAGAAACTCGCCAGGTTGAACCTACTACAACACACCCACGCCCACTAAAGAAATATCAATCTAATTGGCCATACTATCTCAATAGATAGGAGAGCATTACAAATCTATGGTGACCATACAAATAAGAATCATAGTAATCAGATTTGGATCAAATACTTTTCATGAATAATCTGAACATAAACTCACAATTCATCAGATCCCAACAAACCCACCATACAAAGGGATTACATCGGATAGATAAAGGAAGAGATGTGTTGAACGTTGTATTGAAGATCGAGGGAGAGAGAGAGAGACATTGACATCTAGGTACTACCTACAAACCCGTAGGTCTATGGTGAACTACTCACACATCATGGTGAGGGCAGCAAGTTTGATGAAGAGGCCCTCTGTGATTGATCTCCCTTCCGGCAGGGTGCCGAAACAGAGGTGTAGATGGCCTCCCGATGGAACAGAGACTTGCGCGGCGGAAAAAGTGTTCTGGGAGCGCTTCTAGTGTTTTTAGGGTAGATGTGAATTTATAGGATAGAGAACGACACCTTGAGACGCTCCAAGGGGACACCACATATCTGGAGGCACCCTTGGTGGCGCGTTGGGATATGTGGTGGGGCCGTGGAGCATCGTCTGACCTTTGTCCGTAGCTTCTAGGTCTTGTATTGGTCCAAAAAAATCGTCAAAAAGTTTCGTCGCAATTGGATTCCGTTTGGTACTATAACTCTGAAAAGGCAAAAACACGCAGAAAACATGAACTAGCACTGGGCAGTGGGTCAATAGGTTAGCACTGGGCAGTGGGTCAATTGGTAAATAAAAGTATCCCGGAATGATAATATATTAGCATGGAACAATAAAAAATTATAGATACGTTGGAGACGTAGCAACATTCCCAAGCTTAATTCCCCCTCGTCCTCAAGTAGGTAAATGTTAAAAACATAATTTTATTTTGACATGCTACCCATTATGTAATATTTGGTATGTCTTCTCATTGAGAAATGATGAATTAACAAACAATAACTTAGTAATATTTATTACTATAGGAAACAAAGTCATTCATTTTTAAAGTATACGATCCTAAAGAATGTTTACCCTTATTCCTCTTATTATATTAGCACGACATGACTCCGTCTTCACCACATAGATACGAATGTTAAGCACCACGGTGTCCAAGTTAGGCCATTTGATCGTACTTTCAATATGCATCAACTTTTTATTCTTCAAGCAATACATGAGCGTGGACCATTGGACATATCATATAGGTGGTATAGAATATGATGGCAAATATCAACGGGGTAAAACATGCAGAAGATAGTCTCACATCAACTAGGCGTAGCAACGAGCTATGGAGATGCTCGTTGATAGATGTCAACGCAAGGAGTAGGGATTGCCATGCAAACGATGCCCTAGAGTGATACATCTCCAACGTATCTATAATTTATTATTGTTCCATACTTTTCAATATGCATCAACTTTTTATTCTTCAAGCAATACATGAGTGTGGACCATTGGACATATCATATAGGTGGTATAGAATATAATGGTAGGTATCAACGGGGTAAAAAGTGGAGAAGATAGTCTTACATCAACTAGGCGTACCAACGAGCTATGGAGATGCTTGTCGATGGATGTCAATGCAAGGAGTAGGGATTGCCATGCAAACAATGCCCTAGAGTGATACATATCCAACGTATCTATAATTTATTATTGTTCCATGCTGTTATATTATCATTCTTGGATGTCTTGCAATCATTTTATAGCAACTTTATATCATTTTTTGGGACTAACCGATTTACATATTGCCTGGTGCCAGTTGTTGTTTTTTGCTTGTTTTTTACTTCACAGAATATCAGTACCAAATGGTGTCCAACTACCAATTTTTTTGGAGATTTGTTTTGGACCAGAAGACAACTTGGGAGCCAAGAAAGCACTTGGTTGAGGCCCATGGGGCCCACAAGACACCAGGGCGCGCTAGAGGCCCCAAGCGCGCCCTGATGGGTAGTGGGGCCCACGGAGGTCTCCTCCACCGCCTCTCATCTATATAAATATCCAAATATTCCAGAAACCCAAAGGGAGTGGACGAAACACAATTACAGCCGCCACAGGTTCCAGAACCATGAGATCCAATCTAACACAATTACATGCGTCTTCATGGGTGCCTCTCTGATGATGCGTGAGTAGTCCACCATAGACCTACAAGTCTGTAGGTAGTTGCTAGATGGGTTCCTCTCTCTCTTTTGATTCTCAATACAATGGTCCCTTGGAGATCTATTTGATGTAATGACTTTTTGCAGTGTGTTTGTTGGGATCCGATGAAGTTTGAGTTCATGATCAGTTTCTATCCATGAATATTATTTGAGTCTTCTTTGATCTCTTATATGCATGATTATTTATAGCCTCGTAGTTCTTCTTCGAATCTTTGGTGTAGCTAGGCCAACTAGATTGATTTTTCTTGTCATGGGAAGAGGGGCTTTGTGAGGGGTTCGATCTTGTAGTGTCCTCTCCTAGTGACAGAAGGGGCACTGAGGCACACATGTATCGTTACTATTAAGGATAACAAGATGGGGTCTATTCCTACATGAATAGATCTTGTCTACATCTATGTCATCGTTCTTATTGCATTACTCTGTTTCTCCATGAACTTAGTACACTAGGTGTATGCTGGATAGCGGTCTATGTGTGGAGTAATAGTAGTAGATGCAAAATTGTTTCGGTCTATTAATCGTGGACGTGATACCTATATATTGATCGTTGCCTTGGATATCGTCATGATTATTTGATCTTCTATCAATTGCCGAACAGTAATTTGTTTACCCATCGTGTACTATTTTCTTGAGAGAAGCCACTAGTGAAATCTACGGCCCCTGGCTCGATCCTTTTGAGATATTGCTTTTCGATATATCTTTCCGGATTTTCTTTCAGATCTATTATCCCAAAAAACCCAAAAATAACTTGCTGCACTTTTTATTTGAATCTGATATTTTGTGTTCTTATGCGATTTATTTATCCAATCTCATACAAACCAGTCTATCTTTTACCATGGAGAGATTGACAACCTCTCTTACGCGTCAGGTTGCAAGTATTTGTTCTTTGTGTGCAAGTACCATTTGCATAGTGTTGCTTGTTTCTCTTACTAGTTCGATAACCTTGGTTTCCTAACTGAGGGAAATACTTACCGTAGTTGTTCTGTATCATTCCTTCCTCTTTGGGAAAATACTGACACGGTCTCAAGCCACGTCAAAGGGATTTTTGGAGTCGTTGCCGGGGAGACATCATCAACATCTATCAGGTTCCTAATCACAAATTTCATATCCTTGCAATTTACATTATTTCCATTTTCCTCTCATTTTCATCTCCCCCACTTCACAAAAATTTGCCATTTTATTCGCCCTCTTTTTCATTTGCCTTTTTTCTCATCAGATCTCTTGTTTGTTTGCACTCCTGTCTGTGTAGTCACGATGACTCAAGAAAATACCAAGTTGTGTATTTTTCCAATACCAATAATAATGATTTTATTAGTACTTCGATTGCTCCTCCCACCGCTAGTGTAGAATCTTGTGATATTAATGCCACTTCGTTGAATCTTGTAATGAAAGATCAATTTTCCGGTACTCCTAATGAGGATGTCGCGTCCCATCGAAACACATTCATAGAATTGTGTGATATGCAAAATAAAAAGATGTGGGCAATGATATAGTGAAGTTGAAATAATTTCCTTTCTTCTTGCGGTATCGTGCAAAATCTTGGTTTTCTTCTTTGCCTCGCAATAATATTGATTATTGGGATAAGTGCAAGGATGCTTTTATTACTAACTATTTTCCGCACGCCAAAATTATTTACCTTAGGACTCAAATCATGAATTTTAAGCAACTTGATCATGAACATGTTGCACAATCTTGGGAAATATAGAAATTGATGCTAAGAAATTTTTCTACTAGTGGTTTAAATGTTTGGATGATCATACAATTTATTTATGCGGGATTGAATTTTGTCTCCAGAAATCTTTTACATTCGGCCGTGGGTGGTACTTTTATGGAAATTACTTTGTTTGAAGGTACTAAATTTCTAGATAATATTATGAAAAATTATTCACAATGGCATACTGAAAGGGCACCTACTAGTAAAAAAGTGAATCCAGTTGAAGAAATTAGTACTTTGAGTGAAAAAGTTGATGCTCTTATGAAGTTGGTTGCTAGTAAAAATGCCCCTATTGATCTTAATGATGTGCCTTTGTGTGGGGACCCCGACTCATAAGTCATGATCACCGAATATACGTGCACAGTGATCCGAGAGATCAATGCTCACTGAACACACATAAACTGAATAACAAGAGTCTTGCATCCATTACATACCGTTTGTACTCAAATTAGGCCTTTATAACCAAGTCTTCATAATCTTGCAGCAGAAATCTTCAACGATAGCATGAACCCATGCCATCTGCCTTAACCCTACAGGCATTCTAACTAGGAAGTGTCCTAGCTCGCATGCTCATCACCAAGGTAATCTTCATCATAACATGATCTTTCATGCTTGGCCAATAAAATAACCAATGGCAAGCCAATGAGTACTTTGAATGTACTCACAAGCAACCCATGTTGGAACAAGGCAGTAACAATGCATCATATAGCACTAAGTAGGTGTTTTGCACAAAGCTAATTCGAATGCAATGACATGATCAAGTAACTATGTAAGCATGCATCAATAGTTGGCAGATATCCATATGAACAAGTTACAGATATCATCATAAACAGGGGGTTAAACATCTCATGTTCAGTCATCACGTCAAGTCATCCGACTTATCTCAAGTGCCATCTCTGTGTCATCCCCACACACCAAGTTTTGCGAAAACAACTGGACATAGTTTAAGAAGGACCTCCAACTGTCCATGACCATGGACATGGCTATTCGAATAGTTTTACACTCTGCAGAGGGTGCACACTTTACCCACAAGACTCGGGGAACTTCCGTGTCATCCATGAGTCGCGGTATATTCCATACCCAAGGTAAGTACCCCGAACATTGTCTTTCCCCTAGGGATACTAAACAAAGAGTCCACTCGATTGGTACCCAGCCCACATGATGTACATCACAGGTACCATCCATGCAGGGACCAACGGTGTGCCCGGTGCCTGTGAAGACAAGGCATGATTGTCCTTGCCGGTACGACCCCATATCGAGAGTGACCACGCCACTCCCACCACTAGTAATGCGTGCTCCATGCTAGCACCCACCAAAGTAATCAACAGAGCCCCGTCCCATAAGGGGTATCGTGGTTGTGCATGTAAGGTTGGGACGGTCAGCAGACCTTAAATCTAATCCGTTTTCGAAAACACACACACTCACTTGCTCCGGTACACCACTTCTTCCTCAAGTGGTTACCAACGTCATTATCATCTCCCTCGGGCATTAGTGGCACCTGACGGGGTTCTCGAAAAGTCTTTGAAATTGTTTCTTTGTTTCCATCACCATGCATAATCCCGATTCACTTTGCGTAGCATTTACTAAGCATCCTATATGATCCCGCCCGCACAACCCTCATAAGGAGGTAGGGTCATGCATGATGCAAGTATCAATGACAAAGTTATCGGAGGCAACCCACCAAAGTGGTTACCACGACATCATGATAAACATGTCAAATAAAAGTGCTATATGACATGTAATAAAAATTATTTCTTAACATGGTCAAAGGGCTGCTTGTCTGGCTTAGCAACGTCTTCGAGGTCTTCACACGCTTCTCGTCCAACTCCGAGCACTTCGTCTATTTCGTCAACTATCGCCGGAAACAACCGCAATAAGCAACACAACAAGCAGAAAGATAAAGTGCTCTATAAATAGGAGTTTTATTTCCCTTGGACACCTCTAGCCATAAGAAAAATAACCAAAGAGGTTTTATTGGATGTGGGTCAAGGGGGAGGTTTTAATAGTGGAAACAAAGGAAATGATGATCCTATAAGGTGTCCACAGGAATTTTTTTTATAAAAAGGAGTGGATGAGCCTAAAAAAATAGGGCATGATTTTAGAAACACGATGGAAGTGGTTTCACTTGATTTGGAGTTGGTATGAATTTCCTAGGAATTTGCAAAGTGAGGCATATATGAAGAAATGGTTCAATAATCCACATAACAGAGAAAGTATATGGAAAAATGTTCACATAATAGCTCATGAGTTTAGATACACCTAGGATTTTGAATCACTCCATTTGGAGCTATTATGAATGCTCTAGAGATTATATAAAGTGGCCTCTAATAGTTTGAATTGGAATTTAAATTTGAACAACACAAAATCTTGTGGTAGAAAATATGGAAGTGGCACCAGTAAATAGGTGGAGATTTTAGGAGGATGTATAAATTTGAATCATCAAATTAGGAAGCCATATGAATTTACTATGGATTTTACAAATCTGTGAAGTTTTTTTTTTGAAAAGGGAATATACCCTTTGGGTTATACTGTGCACCGTGCGTAGAGCCGGAGTTAGGCCAGCCCAATGGCTCGGCCTGGCGTAGGAACGGCCACGCCGGTTGCGTACTACAGGCAGTATGTCTTCTCGGCGAGGAGACGCCTTCAGCGGAAGGCACGTCCACTTAAACGGGGGGGGGGGGGCTTAGAGGCTAACCGGTGGACCCCACTGGCAGGATCTCCGTCCACCTCCCGCTAGCACATGGGAGGACAAAGGAGCCCGACCGAGCGCCGGCCGGCGCCCGCCCCAGTGGCTCCGGCCACCTCCGGCGGCGCCCTGGCCATCGGTGAGATCGGGGCGAAGGGACGCACCTCCTGGGGGCACTTTCCTTTGCCAGGAAGTGCCAGTTCGAGCGCGGCCTTACCTATGGCGGATTCCGACAAGAATGGCCATGGACCTCGGTGCTTCGGCCATTGGAGGAGGAAATGATGAGCGAGGGAGGGTGGTGGTGGAGCTAGAGTTGCCTTGGCAGCATTTTTAGGAAAGGAGAGGGCCGAACCCAGGTGAATTTTGCCGGGGCCGAGGTGGTGCCATGGCGGCCATGGGGAGGGTTGGAGGGTAAGGGAGGACGAGTGAATGCACCAGGAGGGGTCTACGAGGGAGTGAGAGCTAGAGGGGATAAGTGGGGGGCTCAGGGGAAGGTCTATGTAGGAGAGCGGCGAAGGGAGAGCTTGGCTGCGCCTCGGATGCCCTTAGGGTGCGGCAAGCACGCGCGTAAGAGCTTCCTTGGATGCATCCTTGCATCGGGGAAGGGCGTGGGGAGGCCGAGGGAATATGCTCGGGACGCGAGGACACACTCCTAAGGCCAGACGTAGGTGTAGGACAATGTTTGACTACAGAGCGCCGTTTCTGCATGCCAATAGCTTGGTCACCACGCCAACTCTTGTCCAAAGAATGCTTTTGGTCGGCCAAACATTTCTGGCGTGTGAGGCACACATGCAGGAGATCTCTGGTGAAGTACCAAAGGAATTTGAGCTGGCTGAGATGGGTTTTTACTTCTGGCAAGATTTTAGCAGCAAACTTGGGGCTCCTCCAAGGTGTTTTTACTGTGGTCCACTTGTAACAAAACCATGTCTAGTGGCCTCTAGTATGGAAGGACTACATGTCCACCAAGTTTTAGATCATGGAAATAAGGGGGCAAGGTACTTGTAGTACAAAGCTAGATTTACTACCATAATTTGGTTTCAGATGATTTGCTCATATTTTCCACATGATCATGCCATCTCTAGGTTTGGATTGATGCAATAGCATGAAAATGAAGTTGTGGAAAGGTCTAGGAGCATTTGCATGTACTGAATAATGGTGGA
Source organism: Hordeum marinum (assembly GCA_022496015.1). Taxonomy (NCBI): domain Eukaryota; kingdom Viridiplantae; phylum Streptophyta; class Magnoliopsida; order Poales; family Poaceae; genus Hordeum; species Hordeum marinum. The sequence continues at coordinate 207,397,432 of CM039672.1, read as the reverse complement.
GGGGAAGAAGAGGTCTTTCCATGGTAAACAGAGAGGGAAAATGGGGGAGTTACCCCCCCCCCCCAATAATTGATCAGATGCCATGACCAAGTTACTGGAGGTAAAATTTGGTTAGAATATGTTGTGGTAAAAAGTTAGAGGCAAGGGGAATAGCAGGGGGTCAAACAAGGCTTTTTACAAAATATGCAAAAGTGTTTGATGGTGATTTAGCTAAGCAAAGCGGGTTTGATTGCCATGAGATTTAACAGGATGAAAATATAGGTATAAATAGACAGGATCACCAAGTTTGAGGACTCTTGAAGAAAGTTCACAATGTAACCTGTAAAAGCCTAGAAATCAACAGAATCAGATGCATGTAGATCTAGGTATTCATTTCCATTATCCTTGATGCACCACTAGGTTTGGCATCCTTATTTGGGAAATAGAACATTCTTAGAAAGTTTGTGGTCAAGGGAAGAAACTTCACAATGTAAAGTTGTTCAAATTTGGTACTGGATAGGAATTGTTTTGGAATATTTTGATGGATCAACTCAATGGGTGTTGAGATGAAACTTTCCAAGGTCATCACCTATATCATGAGTGACTTTCTAGAATTTTCGTGGGATTTATTAAGAATATTTCTTATAGAAATATTCTAAAAGCTTTATTTGGGCAGAAAGGGTTTTGAGGGGTTTTCCAATTATTTTGAACATGACCATGTGTTGAAACTCCTATATATGGAAACTATATGTCCACTGAGTTTTCCTAAATTTTCTCCAATATTTTTAAAGCTTTTAAATATTTTCCCTATAAAAGACCATTTGTGGCCTTAAGAAAAAGCATTTAAATAAAATAGTAAAATAATATTTAAAATTAATATTTGGTGGTTTTGGGAAGTCATATATATATTAGGTTTCAAATAAATCCTTTGATGCCAAATATTCCACCCAATTTGAGGACTTGTAGTACAAACCTCAGTTCTGGGGCTTTTATAAAACCTAATTTGAATGAATCCTTTTTGGCAAAAATAATTTTTGATACAAATATTTTTAGGTCCTACACGCATGGTATGATCATTGGACAAGAGTTTAAGATCAAGGAAAAGAGTTTTGAGATTAGGAGGGAGTTTTATGAATATAGAGCACTAGCAAGCAATCAGACAAGTAAGCAAATAGCACACAAGTCAAGCATTCATATGCACTCAAAAAGTTTTAATTGGCCCTGGTTTTTGAGTCATGTTAACGTAGTCATGAGGAAAATCAAAGGGTGTGACAGACCTACCCCCTTACAATAATCGTGCCCCCAAGATTCCTAGGCTAGGCGTAGAAAGAGGCGTGGGAATTCACATGTGAGGTAGTCTTCACGTCCCATGTTGCTTCTGATCTGGTGTGGTTATCCTTCTGGATCTTGAAGTGCCCGATGATATGTCCTCGAGTGCATTTTTGACTTCATCTAAGGGTGAACGGGGTTCTTGCAATATGCTAGATTTGCCTAATGGTTAAGGGTTCGGTGGACGTGGTTTTGGCAAGGGCCTCGCTTGCGTGTGTATTCCACCGTCGGAATACGTGGCCAAGTAATGTGTATGTGTGATGTTCCTGGGGTTGCTCACGTTGGTTAGTGACATCTAGATGTCTGACATTAGAATAAAAGGGTCGAGACTTGGTGTATCTTCTTGTTGACGGGGAAGTCTGTATCTTCCTTAAAGCAGGAGATCTTCAGTCGCAGACGGTCTTCATCCTTGAGAGTGTTGAAGCGTGTCATTGTGGGCTTCTCGTCGACACCTTCTTCTTGAGTAAGTTGCCTAGGTAGATTCTTCATTCTTCTTTGGCTTCTCACATGTCTCTATCGGGTCTTTGAGGGCTTGGTCTAATCGTCTCTTCGTAGCCATTTGTGGGAAGGTCCGGGATGGGTCTCGTCCCTATGACTAAGCTTACATACTTGCTGCCGAAATGGGTCCTATCATCTGGGATGGTTTCAACGGGGTTAGAGATAAGCTAACTATTCAGAGTATAGATCAACCATCTAATTCGCAAGGTCTGAGGCCTGGCAAGCGGGGTGAACTACCTCTGATGGTGTTTCACCTTGATCCAGTCAGGACTAACACCCTTGTTTGGACCAAAAAGGGGCTAGCAATGAGGTCATGACAGTCGTTCCACTCCGTTCTAGGTATCTGAAGGGAGTAGGGACGTCATGCTCAACGTACACGTCAAGGTGGTGGAGTGAGGGTGCCATCAACTTCTCAGTTCCATCCTAGTCAGGTACTAATAGGTGACTACTTAAAACAAGGGGCTTCATAATCCCCTTGATGTCCAAGGGCTTCGTCGTGCTTGGACGTCGGTGCTTCTTGATATAGTCTGGTTGATGTAGCCGACAGAGGAGTGGAGATTGACTTCTTTTGCTTCTTCTTCATCGTTGTCGTGGATCCACAATCGTAGTGGTTCTACATCTTGCTTGGGCAAGAAAGTCTTCTTTTGTAGGGAGGGTGCTTCACAGAGTCCAACTTTTTTCAAGGTGAAGCCTTATACTTGAGAGGCATGATAATTGGTGTTCCTGGGGCTAGTCCAAACAGGACTAAGGTGTTCCTTCCCTTGTTGGGTAAATAAGAATGTCAACCCGGAGGGTAACAACCTATTCCCCCAAGTATCACATAAAAACATTGCTCATGGGATGTGTGAGAGAGGTGGTCATTTGTTTCGGGTGGTCACTTGTTCAGGGGTTTGTGATCCAACGTGATCTAGTTCTTCGTGACCACATTCCTTATGAGCGGGATTGGTGAGGTGAGATGTCGACCATGGTCTAAGGACTTGTAGTCCAAGGTCTATGGTCATAATTCGACCGTGTTACGGCTCGGTGAAGCTTAGGGGGTTTCAAGGAGCTTAGGATGCGGGTGAACATCTATCATCTTATCCTCGAGCACAGTTCTTTAGATGCCAATAGTCCTTCCTATTTCTCCAAACAAAATCACCCTATAGCGTTGAGTGTATCATCTCATATAAGTCATCTCCAATCAACACTCATGTTACCATATCTCCATGGCTCTAAGAGTAGGAAGGCCCATACTTCTCATACATATACTATAGCTACTCATCTGTATCCCTATGTAAAAATCCTCGGGATTACAAGCCGCTAAGCTTGATCATGACACTACTAATCCAAGATCTTGTTTCCTTCCTACGAATCTAACTAATTGATCCACAAATACCATCCACTATTACATGACCTATTATTGCTACCAATCCAATACTGGTGTCATTCCATATATCTTTAGATTTCCTAAATCCCCAAATTTCAGAAAGAACTAACTCATCCCAGTATAACCAGCAACTCCCACCACGATGATGAATCAAACTCCAAAGTTAGGTGCATATGGATCTTGGAATCAATTCCGACAACCTTCCAATATTCTTGGTTTGTCTTCCACCGAGAAACATGGTATCAAGATCAAGATTATTAGGTTAAATCCAATTTACTCCGAACCATGTGGTTTGATTGATGTTAAGCACCTATTAGAATCACCATATTTAAATCCAAGGTTTACATCTAGTAAGAATTTCCGACTAGTTACTCCAGTTACTATTGTAACATCATCAATCCACTATCAATATTACCAAACAAAGTCAAGTCATTTATCCACCAATAATTCCAGCCTGTGATCATATTTGTCCTACTAATCCAATTTTCTCAAGGGACAAGTAAGTTATGCTACTCTATCCATATTGATCCACCAAGTTCGTCTACCAACATTAAGCCTCGTAATCCACCAAAGGGTCTCAACTGCTTCCTCAAGACATCTATTATGGCTAATCAAATCATTGTCCACAAATAGTAAATCCTCCGAATGATCCTTCCTATGGCATCAATATTCTAGTGCTAGCATAGGAATGAAGGATGTTTTTTCACTATGATCACTAGCTCCATAATGAATCCAGTGCTAAGCAAGGGTTATTGAAGCTCAATAAGTGCTCTAGAAAATCCGTGTATTAAACACGTGATCAGAGGCTTGTGCTGGGGGAGCTTGTGAGGTCTAGGTTGGTCTAGGGAGAGGTTTCCAATCTTGAGGGAGCGCATAACTCTGCGGGGCTGCGTCTGGTTGAGTATGTTGTAGTCGAGGTCTTTGACATCAGTTGTTTGTCGAGGTGGATCCTTGGTGCATCTTGTCTGGCTGGTCTTCGGTAGATGGGATGGGGAAGAGGGAAATTAGCATAGGGGAGTGCCTAAGGGAGTGGTATAGTGCAAGTGCAATCAAGAAAGTGCCGAAAAGGCAAAACACACTTATTAAGATAAGGTGAGTGCTTAGTCGCGTACTTGTTGCCTGGGGCAAAAGTGCTTCCTACACCAAAGCACAAACAGGCAAAAACAAGCAACACACAATTATGGTTCTATATGAACCATCACATGGACTCGACTTCACATGGGGGATACACGGCCTATCCTACCCTAGGGCTTCTCGGACTCGGTAGTCGTGCTTGCTTCACATATTGAAGAGGAGTCCGCTTAGTCTTCTGGGTCTTCTTCGGGTGCCGCCATGTCTCTGGTCGTCGTTCGTCGAAATGATCCTGGTTGTGCCTGAAGAGTCCTTGACGACTTCGGGTTTGGTGAGTTGACGATGAGGGTGATTCTTCACAGCTGTTGTTAACAGGGTCTTCTGGTGTCTTCATAATCGTGACAATGCCTTCTTATCTTCTGAGACATCGAGGGTTCCACGTAGGCAATATTTTATGCAATGACATTAACAAGGCATGGTAGAGTTGTATCCTACCGGTCTTGTTGACGATATCATCGACAACAAGAGCGTGGGACGATGAGGACCATTTTCCTGCTCACTATAGTGAGGCAGACCAAATGGCAAGGTACTCATCCACCGGTGGTTGCCGACACCACAACAAAAAGGACATGGTTGCCCTATTAGTGATGCATATCATGACATTGCATGTCTTGTGCCGTGGTCATCGAATGTCAAGGTGGCATCATCTTGGTGCAATATCGAGGGTGTCACCATCTTCCAGCCTTGATGCCTTCATCCTTTGAGAAGGTAGCTTCTCCTGGTAGCTCCTTGTCTAGTATCACCAACTAGTATCCAAGTTATGTGGGGAAATGTCTGGGAAGGTGGCTCTCTTCTAGGTTACCCACGAGGATTTCAAGGAATCCCGTGGTCAGGAGCACAATGGTAGTGGCGACCATTTGTAGTGTTTTGAAAAGTAGACGAGGAGAGCTAATAGAAAAGTGGTGGAAGTGTTAAGGAAAAAACCTTTGCTTCCTTTGAAATTTTTGGAGAGGTGAGAATTATAGTGGTTTTTCAATTAATTTTGAAGGGTCTGGAAAAATAGTTTTGTCCTAACTAACGTCCATGCTAACTAAGAGCTTCCTACAGTCAGGATGGCTCTAGTACCAGCTCTGTGGGGCCCCCGACTCATAAGTCGTGATCACCGAATGTATGTGCACAGTGATCCCAGAGATCAATGCTCACTGAACACAAATAAACTGAATAACAAGAGTCATACATCCATTGCATACTATTTTTGCTACAATTTGGCCTTTATGACCAAGTCTTCTTAATCTTGCTGCAGAAATCTTCAACGGTAGCGTCAACCCATGCCATCCGCCTTAACCCTACAGGCATTCCAACTGGGAAGCGTCCTATCTTTCATGCTCATCACCAAGGTAATCTTCATCATAACATGATCTTTCATGCATGGCCAATAAAATAACCAGTGGCAAGCCAATGAGTACTTTGAATGTACTCGCAAGCAACCCATGTTGGAACAAGGCAGTAACAATGCATGATATAGCACTAAGTAGGTATTTTGCAGAAAGCTAATTTTGAATGCAATGACATGATCAAGTAACTATGTAAGCATGCATCAACACTTGGCAGATATCCATATGAACAAGTTACAGATATCATCATAAACAAGGGGTTGAACATCTCATGTTTAGTCATCACGTCAAGTCATTTGACTTATCTCAAGTGTCATCTGTGTGTCATCCACACACACCAAATTTTGCGAAAACAACTAGATGTAGTTTAAGAAGGACCTCCAATTGTCCATGACCGTGGACACGGCTATTCGAATAGTTTTACACTCTGCAGAGGTTGCATACTTTACCCACAAGACTCGGGGAACTTCCATGTCATCCACGACTTGCGGTATATACAATACCCGAGGTAAGCACCCAAATATTGTCTTTCCCCTAGCGATACTAAAAAAAGAGTCCACTCGATAGGTACCCAACCCACATGATGTACATCACAAGTAGCATCCATGCAGGGACCCATGGTGTGCCTGGTGCCTGTGAAGACAGTGCATGATCGTCCTTCCCGGCATGACCCCGTATCGAGAGTGACCACACCACTCCCACCATTAGTAATGCGGGCTCCATGCTAGTACCCACCAAAGTAATCAACAAAGCCCCGTCCCATAAGGGGTATCGTGGTTGTGCATGTAAGGTTGGGACAATCATCAGACCTTAAATCTAATCTGTTTTCGTGAACACACACGCTCACTTTCTCCGTTTCACCACTTCTTCCTCAAGTGGTTATCCAACTCATCATCATTTCCCTAGGGCATTAGTGGCACCCGACGGGTTTTTCTAAAAGTCTTTGAAATCGTTTCTTTGTTTCCATCACCATGCATAATCCTGATCCACTTTGCGTAGCATTTACTAAGCATCCTATCTACTCCCACTCACACAACCCTCATAAGGAGGTAGGGTCATGCATCATGCAAGTATCAATGACAAAGTTATCGGAGGCAACCCACTGAAGTGGTTACCATGACATCATGATTAACATATTAAATCAAAGTGCTATATGACATGCAATAAAAATGGTTTCTTAACATGGTCAAAGGGTCACTTGCCTGTCTTAGGAACGTCTTCGAGGTCTTCACACGCTTCTCGTCCAACTCCGAGCACTTCGTCTATTTTGTCAACTATCGCCGGAAACAACCGCAATAAGCAAAACAACAAGCAGAAAAATAAAGTGCTCTATAAATAGGAGTTTTATTTTCCTTGGACACCTCTGGCCATAAGAAAAATAACCAAAGAGGTTTTATTGGATGTGGGTCAAGGGGGAGTTTTGAATAATGGAAACGAAGGAACTGGTGATCCTATAAGGTGTCCACAAGAAATATTTTTATAAAAAAGAGTGGATGAGTCTAAAAAATAGGGCATGATTTTAGAAACATGATGGAAGTGGTTTCACTTGATTTGGAGTTGGTATGAATTTCCTTGGAATTTGCAAAGTGAGCCATATATGAAGAAATGGTTCAATAATCCACATAACAGAGAAAGTATATGAAAAAATGTTCACATAATAGCTCATGAATTTAGATACACCTAGGATTTTGAATCACTCCATTTTGAGCTATTATGAATGCTCTAGGGATTATATAAAGTGGCCTCTAATAGTTCAAATTGGAATTTAAATTTGAACACCACAAAGTCTTCTACTAGAAAAATATGGAAGTGGCACCAGTAAATAGGTGGCATTTTTAGGAGGATGTAGAAATTTGAATCGTCAAATTTGGAAGCCATATGAATTTACTGTGGATTTTACAAATCTTTGAAGAAATAAAAAAATGGAAAAGGGAATATACCCTTTCGGTTATACTGCGCACCGTGAGCAGAGCCGGAATTGGGCCGGCCTAGTGGCTCGGCCTGGCTGAGGAACGGCCACGCCGGTTGCGTACTCCAGGGAGTACGTCTTCTCGGCAAGGGGACGCCTTCAGCGGAAGGCGCGTCCACTTAAATGGGGGGCGGGTCTTAGAGGCTGAACAATGGGCCCTGCTGGCAGGGTCTCCCTCCACCTCCTGCCAGCACAGGGGAGGACAGAGGAGCCCGACCGAGCGCCGGACGGAGCCCGCCCCGATGGCTCCAACCACCTCTGGCGGTGCCTTGGCCACCGGTGAGATTGGGGCGAAGGGCTACACCTATTAGGGGCGCTTTCCTTCACCGGGAAGTGCCAGTTCGAGCGCGGCCTTTCCCGCGGCGGTTTCGGCGAGGACAGCCATGGAGCTCGGTGCTTTGGCCGTCGGAGGAGGAAATGATGAGAGAGGGAGGGTGGTGGTGGATCTAGAGCTGCCCTTGCAGCATTTTTAGGAAAGGAGAGGCCCGGACCCAGGTGAATTTTGCTGTGGCCGAGGTGGTGCCATGGCGGCCATGGGGAGGGTTGGAGGGTAAGGGAGGACGAGTGGATGGTCCAGGAGGTGTCCAGGAGGGAGGGAGAGCTAGAGGGGATAACTAGGGGGATCGAGGGAAGGTCTATGCAGGAGGACAGCGAAGGGAGAGCTTGGGTGCGCCTCGGATGCCCTTCGGGCGCGGCGAGCACGCACGTTAGAGCTGTCTTGGATACATCCTGGCATTAGGGAGGGGCGTGAGGAGGCCGAGGGAATATTCTCGGGGCGCGGGGACACGCTGCTAAGGCCAGACGTAGGTGCAGGACAATGTTTGACTGCAGAGCGCCGTTTCTGCATGCCAATAGCTTGGTTACCACGGCAACTCTTGTCCAAAGAATGCTTTTGGTCGGCCAAACATTTCTGGCATGTGAGGCACACATGCAGGAGATCTCTGGTGAAGTATCAAAGGAATTTGTGCTGGCTGAGATGGGTTTTTACTGCTGGCATGATTTTAGCAGCAAACTTGGGTCTCCTTCAAGGTGTTTTTACTGTGGTCCACTTGTAACAAAACCATGTCTAGTGGCCTCTAGTATGGAAGGACTACATGTCCACCAAGTTTTAGATCATGGAAATAAGGGGGCAAGGTACTTGTAGTACAAAGCTAGATTTGCTACCATAATTTGGTTTCAGATGATTTGCTCATATTTTCCACATGAGCATGCCATCTCTAGGTTTGTATTGATGCAATAGCATGAAAATGAAGTTGTGGAAAGGTCTAGGAGCATTTGCATGTACTGAATAATGGTGGAGGGGAAGAAGAGGTCTTGCCATGGTAAACAGAGAGGGAAAATGGGGGAGTTACCCCCCCCCCCCCCAATAATTGATCAGATGCCATGACCAAGTTACTAGAGGTAAAATTTGGTTAGAATATGTTGTGGTAAAAAGTTAGAGGCAAGGGGAATAGTAGAAGGGGGTCAAACAAGGCTTTTTACAAAATATGCAAAAGTGTTTGATGGTGATTTGGCTAAGCAAAGGGAGTTTGATTGCCACGAGATTTAACAGGATGAAAATATAGGTATAAATAGAGAGGATCACCAAGTTTGAGGAGTCTTGAAGAATTTTCACAATGTAACTTTGTAAAACCCTAGAAATCAACAGAATCAGATTCCTGTAGATCGAGGTATGCATTTCAATTCTCCTTGGTGCACCACTAGGTGTGGCATCCTTATTTAGGAAATAGAACATGCTTACAAAGTTTGGGGTCAAGGGAAGAAACTTCACAATGTAAAGTTGTTGAAATTTGGTCCTAGACAGGAATGGTTTTGGAATATTTTGATGGATCAAATCAATGGGTATTGAGATAAAACTTTCCAAGGTCATCACCTATAGCATGAGTGACTTTCTGGAATTTTCTTGGAATTTATTGAGAATAGTTCTTATAGAAATATTTCAAAAGCTTGATGTGGGCAAAAAGGGTTTTGAGGGGTTTTCCCATGATTTTGAACATGAACATGTGTTGAAACTCACATATATCGAAAATATATGTCCACTGAGTTTCCCTAAATTTTCTCAAATATTTTTAAAGCATTTAAATAATTTTCCCTATAAAAGACCATTTCTGGCCTTAAAAAAGGCTTTAAATAAAATAGTTAAATAATTTTGAAAATTAATATTTTGTGGTTTTGGGAAGTAATATATATACTAGGTTTCAAATAAATCCTTTGATGTCAAATATTCCACCCAATTTGAGGACTTGTAGTACAAACGTCAATTCAGGGGGGTTTTGAAAACCTAATTTGAATGAATCCTTTTTGGCAAAAATAATTTTTTATAAAAATAGTTTTAGGTCCTATAAACATGGTATGATAATTGGACAAGTGTTTTAGATCAAGGAAAAGAGTTTTGAGAGTAGGAGGGAGTTTTATGAATATAGAGAACTAGCAAGCAATCAGACAAGCAGGCAAATAGTACACAAGTCAAGCATTCATAAGCACTCAAAAAGTTTTAATTGGCCCTGGTTTTTGAGTCATGTTAACTTAGTCATGAGGCAAATCATAGGGTGACACTTTGTCTACTTTGATTGAGCAAAATAGTGATTTCGTAGATGTGAATTGCATCTCGGGAAACATTTTTAATAACAATGTTTATAGAGGTAATTTTAAACATAGGACTTTTTTCCTGGAAATTTCTGTAATAATTATGGTAATTCCTATGGTAATTATTCTTACAATAATAATAGGAAACCCTCTAATCTTGAGAGTAATATTAAGGAATTTATTAATGCTCAAAAAGTTTTCAATACTACGATAGAAAAAAGTTGAATAAGATTGATGATATGTCTAGAAGCACTCATAGAATTTCCCATGATGTATAAAATCTCAAGTTGAAAGATTTTCCACCTAAGATTGACGAATCAATTAAAGCTTTATATGTTTCTATGGATGAAAGTGAGAAAAGAACCGCTATGCTTAGAGTTAAAAGAGAACTTTTAGAAAAAGCACTTTCTAGTAATTGCTTTCATAAAAATGATGAAGATCTTAAAGTTATTGGTCTTTCTTCTATTGATTCCTTGTTTAGTAATAATAAAATAGATGATAACGGGACGGAACAAGAGTCAAGTTTTGCTAGAAGGCATCCCAATGATTTGGAGGGTAAAAATCTTGAAGAAAAAATTGATGAAAGTGGGTTTGGAGAGGTCAAAACTTTAACTAGTGATGTGCCCACAATTTTGGATTACAAATACTTTAATTATCATAGCTGCTCTTTGATTGAATGTACTTATTTGTTGCAATCCGCGATAAATTCACCCCATGCTTATGAATGAAATAAAGCTTTTACAAAACACATTGTTGATGCCATGATGAAATCTTTAGAAGTAAAATTGTAATTAGATATTTCAATTTCTAGAAAATTACATGATGAGTGTAAACCTACCATTAAAGTCAAAATTAAAAATTATGAGTGCTTTCCTTTATGCGAATTCCGAAATCTCTATGTGATATGCTTGGTCTTACCAATATTGGAGAATGTTCTCTCAATTTACACTTGGTGAATTCCACTATTAAAAAGACTTTGGGAAGAATTAATGATGTTCTTATTGTTGCAAATAGGAACTATGTGCCTATATATTTTATTGTTCTTGATATTGATTGCAATCTGTCTTGTCCCATCATACTTGGTAGACTGTTTTTACGCACTATAGGTGTCGTGATTGATATGAACGAAGGCAATATTAAATTTCAATTTCCACTAAGAAATGGTATGGAATACTTCCCTCTAACAATAATTAATCCACTATATGAATCAATAATGAGGGAATCCTATGGAGCAAAAAATAAAGATGACAACACTTGAATCTATGCATTATGCCTAGATAGGGGCATAAAACGATAGCACTTGTTGGGAGGCAACCCAATGAATATATATTTTTACATTTTATTTATTTTCTTGAGTGTTGACGCAATTATACTAATGTTATGATTGTGTTTTTGATGTTTTAATTGGTGTTTTTACCAAGTAAAGCCTTTGGGATCATGTTGGGTGATAGTTGATTTGATCTTGTTGAAAAACAGAAACTTTTGCGTCTAGTACCGAAATTTTCCAAAATCACATATGTGACGAACAATTCTGATTTTTTTACACAAGATTTTGATATACAAATTGCCGACCTTTTCCTAATTTTTCATAATTTTTGGAGTTACAGAAGTATGGTTAGAGTACAAGTTGTTACAGATTGTTCTGTTTTTTGACATATTCTATTTTTGTTGCATTGTGTGCTTATTTTGATGAATCTATGGTTTGTATTGGAGGGTATAAGACATGGTAAATTTAGAATACAGTATATATAATTCAATAATAAAATATTAAACGGTTTGCAACAGTACGTAGAGTGGTGATTTGCTTTATTATACTAACGGATCTCACGAATGTTTTGTTAAGTTTTGTGTGATTGAAGTTTTCAAGTTTTGGGTGAGATCACGATGGATGAAGGAATAAGGAGTAAAAAGACCCTAAGTTTGGGGATGCTATGGCACCCCAAGATAATATCCAAGGAGAAACAAGCAACAAAGCTTGGGGATGCCCCAAGTGGCATCCCGTCTTTCTTCTAACGACCATCGGTATTTGACTTGGAGCTATATTTTTATTCGTCACATATCGTGGGTTTTGCTTAGAGCGTCTTGTATTATATGAGTCTTTGCTTCATTTTCCTTTTAGTTTGTCACTAGTATACTTGTTGGACACACCTATTTGAGAGAGCCAAAATTATTCTATGATTTCTTAGAATTGCTTTATATGCTTCACTTAAAAAAATTAGCTATGGAATTTCTCTTGTGCTTCACTTATATCTTTTTGAGCAGGGTGTGCTTTAAATTTTTGAACACATACTCTCATGTTTAACTTAGATTTATTTGAGATTTAGTAAATTTTGAATAAATTCTCTAATGTTCACTTATATTATTTTGAGAGATGGAATTTTTATGCTCATGTTCTTCACTTAAATTTATTTGAGCTTCTCAAAGGCAATGGAATATATGAAAATAGTCCCATTGTGATAGATATTCAAGAGGGATATAGTGAAAACTTTCATGAAGATCATTGGACAAATTAAACTTGATTCCATGCAATAGTTTTGAGACATGATGATAGTAAAATCTGAGTCATGTTGATGAGTAATTATGGTTTAGTAAGAATATTGGTGTTAAGATTTGTGATTTCCTATGCAAGCACGGAAGTCAATAGTTATGCAATGAAATTACATCCTACTTGTGGTGAATTATTTGATGTTAGTTACTTGGTTGGCTGCTTCTCAATCTATTCGCTAGCCTCCACTTGTATTAAGTAGAAATACTACTTGTGCATCCAAAACCCTTAAACCCAATTTTTCCATATGTACCACCATACCTACTTATATGCGGTATTTCCATGCCGTTCCAAGCAAATTTGTATGTGTCATCTCTAATTTTCAAAATTAATTTCCTTTTTGTGTGCTCATACCTCTCATGAAGTGGCAGGGGGTGGCCGATATTTTTCCATGCTAGATGTGTTATTTTCAAGATGAGTGTTTATTCACTTGTCATTGCACGAGAGTACGACAGTAATAGGGATGCCCAGTCCCAAAATGAAAAAGAAATTTAGTTTATGTTATGAAATAATAAAATCCTTTAAAAGTGTTGGTATGGAAGGTACCCGCGGATACGGCTAGCCATGGATAGTGAAAGAATGGTGGAAAAAGGAATAAAATTTATTTTCTGTTTGGGAACCGCCAATGATATATCTACATTGGAAAGTATTGAAAATTCTTGATCGTTTTCGTTGGCGGGAAAGGCATTCCCCGAACAATATTTTTGGATCTCAATTTAAGCTTTGAACTCTAGCACCTCTACAAATACCTACTTCCCTCTGTAAAGGGCTTATCTATTTTCTTTATGCAATTTTTACTTTTTATTGAGTCTCCATCTTTTCTTATAAAGCACCAACTAGGGGGCACTATGATCTTGTGCATTGCGTGTAGCTAATATTCGAGTGTGTTTCATGAATGGATCAACGATTGAGCATCATGGGCTAGGGATAACTTTCTTTAGTGTTGATATTTTGTAAGACATGTTTCCTTGTTGGTATGCTTGAGTATTAAAGTCTTCATGTCAAAACTAGACTATTACTTTGAACCGTCTAAAATTCCAAATGTCCATGCTACAAAAGAAAAGAATATATGATGACCATGTTAGGAAATATTCCATGTCAAAAATTATATTTTTATCATTTACCTACTCGAGCATGAGCAGAAAATAAGCTTGGGGATGCTGATACATCTCCAACGTATCTATAACTTTTGATTGTTCCATGCTATTATATTATCATTCTTGGATGTTATAGAATCATTTTATAGCAACTTAATATCATTTTTTTGGGACTAACAAATTGACATAGTGCCCAGTGCCACTTGTTGCTTTTTGCTTGTTTTTTACATTGCAGAATATCAGTACCAAACGGAATCCAATTGCCACGAAATTTTTTGGAGATTTTTTTTGGACCAGAAGACAATTTGGGAGCCAAGGAATCACCTGGGGGAGGCCCGTGGGGACCACAAGACACCAGGGCGCGCTAGAGGCCCCAAGAGCGCCCTCATGGGTTGTGGGGACCACGAAGGTCTCCTCCACCGCCTCTCAACTCTATAAATACCCAAATATTCCAGAAACCCTAAGGGAGTGGACGAAACACAATTCCAGTCGTCGCAAGTTCCAAAACCACGAGATCCAATCTAACACCATCCCGGAGGGGTTCATCAATCTCATGGGTGCCTCTTTGCTGATGCGTGAGTAGTCCACCATAGACCTACGAGTCTGTAGGCAGTAGCTAGATGGCTTCCTCCCTCTCTTTTGATTCTCAATACAATTGTCTCTAGGAAATCTATTTGATGTAATGACTTTTTTGCGGTGTGTTTGTTGGGATCCGGGAAGTTTGAGTTCATGATCAGTTTCTATCCATGAATATTATTTGAGTCTTCTTTTGTCTCTTATATGCATGATTATTTATAGCCTGGTATTTATTTTTCAAACATTTGGTTTAGTTATGCCAACTTGATCGATTTTTCTTGCCATGGGAAGAGGTGCTTTGTGATGGGTTCGATCTTGTGGTGTCCTCTCCCACGGACAGAAGGGGCAGCGAGGCACACATGTATCGTTGCTATTAAGGATAACAAGATGGGGTCTATTCCTACATAAATAGATCTTGTCTACATCATGTCATCATTCTTATTGCATTACTCCATTTCTCCATGAACTTAATACACTAGATGCATGCTGGATAGCGGTCGATGTGTGGAGTAATACTAGTACACACATAATTGTTTCGATCTACTAATCTTGAACGTGATGCCTATATATTGATCATTGCCTCGGATATCGTCATGATTATTTGATCCTCTATCAGTTTCCCAACAATAATTCATTCACCCATCGTGTGCTATTTTCTTGAGAGAAGCCATTAGTGAAATCTATGCCCCCGGGTCTATCCTTTTAATATATTGCTTTCCGATCTATCTTTTTCTGCATTTGCTTTTAGATCTTTTATCCCAAAAACCCAAAAATACCCTGTTGCAGTTTTTATTTGTATCTTTTATTTTGTGTTATTGTGTGATCTATTTATCCGATCTCATACAAACCAATCTATATTTTACCGGGGAGAGATTGAAAACCTCTTTTACGCATCGGGTTGCAAGTATTTGTTATTTGTTGACAGGTACCATTTACATAGTGTTGCTTGGTTCTCCTACTGGTTCGATAACCTTGGTTTCATTACTAAGGGAAATACTTGTCATAGCTATGCTGCATCGTCCCTTCCTTTTTGGGGGAAATACCGACGCAGTCTCAAGCCACGTCATAGAGCTAGAAGTGTATGAAAGCTCAACTGAAGCTAAGTGGGGTGTGCATCAAACTTGCTTGCTCATGAAGACCTCGGGCATTTGAGGAAGCCCGTCATCAGAATATACAAGCCAAGTTTATTATATGAAAAGGTAATTCTCAGTAGCATATGTAAGTGTCAACATACGAGACTCTCTATATGAGGAACATGGTGCCACTTTGAGGCACAAGTGTGGTAAAGGATAGTAGCAAAGTCCCTTCTCTCTTTTCTCTCATTTTTTATGGTGTGCTTTTCTCCCCCTTTTTTCTTTTTACCTCCCACATTTTCTCTTTTTTATATATATGGTGGGCTAATTTTGCCTCCCCATTTTTATTTCATTTTTCGTCCGGAGTCTCATCCCAACTTGTCGGGGAATCATAGTCTCCATCATCCTTTCCTCACTGGGACAATGCTCTAATAATGATGATCATCATATTTTTATTTACTTACAACTCAACATGAAGGACTGATAGGAAGATATGGCTCTGAATGAATGCCTCTGGCAGTGTACCTGGATGTGCAATGATCTAGCATGACATGTATCAAAGATATGAAGAACGATGACTTTGTCACAAATACTATGTCAGATCTATATGATCATGCAAAGCATTATGATGATGAACGAACTAGTCATTTGAAGTGATGATGGAATTTGCATGAAAATATATCTCGGAATGGATATGGAAATTCCATAATAGGTAGGTATGGTGGCTGTTTTGAGGAAGATATAATGAGGCTTATGTGCAACAGAGTGTATCATGTCACGGGGTTTGGATGCACCGGCGAATATTTGCATCGAGCCTCCAGGTGAGAATGAGCTATGCATGGTACCGAAGAGGCTAGCAAATATGAGACGGTGAATATGCGTATGTACATGGTGACACATTAGTCATAAAAAATCACATACTTTTTGGAAAGTTTTATTGGTTTTATCACAAATCAAAGTACTCCTCGCATGCCCCAAGGGAGGAGGTTGGTAGCAGTTAACCATCGCGCGCCCTCAACGCAAAACAATACTAGGTATTCAATGAGGAATATAAATGCTCACACATCATCACCATGCCTCTTTAGTTTTTATATGAATAACAAGTTAACACCTCTCAATTTTTACACTTCTACGAATAAAAAAAATTGGACTTACACCTTTTTCATATTACTACATCAATGTCATTAACCCACAACTTCTCTATACGTGCTACACAACTGTTTTGATTATCATTGATTGAATACCTAATACTATTGGACTAGTATTATGACCCATGCAAATTACCATCACTATTAATTCAGATCTCAAACAAATATATGTGAAGAATGAGAGAAAAATATTTCTATAAAATCTACACGCCACCGTGCTAAAAAGATATAAGTGAAATACTAGAGTAACTGCCTAGCTCAAAAGATATAAGTGAAGCATAGAGAGTTTTATAGAAAATTATCATGAAGGTGTGTCTCTCTCAATTAGGTGTGTCCAGAAAATGATGATTGTGAAAAACTGAAAGTAAAAGCAAACAAAAGCAAACGATGCTCCAAGCAAAACACATATCATGTGATGAATAAAAAGATAACTCCAAGTGGCATACCGATGGGTTGAGACGAAAGAGGGGATGCCTTCTAGGGCATACCCAAGCTTAGATGTTTGAGGCTCCTTATAGTTATACTTTGGGTGTCTTGTGCATTCCCAAGCTTAGGCTCATGCTACTCCTTATTCAGTAGTCCATCTTGATCATACCCAAAACTTGAAAACTTCAACCACACAAAACTCAAAAAAAAATCATGAGATCCTAATAGGTACATATTGCATGCTTTAGGTACTATGATAAATTGATTCAAATTCATTTTTTCATAATAGCTACTGTATTCTAACTTTACCATGGCTTACACCCCCCGATATAGTCCATGGCATAAGCAAAACAAGCAAACTATGCAAGCAAAATAGAATTTGTTTAAAACAGGACAATCTATAGCAATCTGTAAAGGGCCCATACTTCTTTAACTGTAAAAATTCTTAAAACTATGGACAATGTAAATATGTTTTATTAAAATACTGTATTAAAATTTCATATCATTATCACGCTCAGGTAAAAAATGAAAATTCCTAAACTAGAGTCAAAGTTTCTGTTATGTTTCACCATCGTTTCTATTCATCTTTTGGGTCATCCCAAAGGCTTTACTTGGCACAAACACTAATTAAAACATAAAAACATAATCATTATAGAGGCAAAAATCATGTTATCACACAAAAACAAAAACGAAAAAATAAAGAAACATATTGGGTTGCCTCCCAACAAGCGCTATTGTTTTAGGCCCCTAGCTAGGCATAATGCATAGTTTCAAGTGTTGTCATCTTTGATAGTCAACTAATTAATAACACAACTATGATTTATAGGAAAAATTTAAGGCTTGACCATATGATCATTTATCAAGTTCAAAAATTTGGGGTGAACGCTAATCATTTTGAGATCTTTATTTCTTTTGGAAGGAGGTGTACTAATGCTCTTAGGAAGAAATACGAACTTGGGACTTTTGTCTTGTGAGGTACTAGCACTAGTTTTGGATGGTGTGAAAGTGGAGGTCACTTTGTCAATAACCTCTTCCATTTTATCAATTCTACTCAATCCTTGTGCTGCCCTCTTATCAATAATAGCATCTTTTTCCTTTAAAGTTTTCAAAGTTATTCCTACCCGTGACCCAAATTGAGTGATATGATTATGAAGTTTTTTATCTAACTCCTCAATAGGTTCACTAGTGATCATTTTATTTTCAATAGCATCAAGTATTTGAATAACATGTTAAAATTTCAAATTGGTTTCATTAACAAAAGAGGTGGGGTTCCAACAAGATTTTCAATTGCATTATAAGCATCCAAAGTATGACACGTTAAGAAGTTCCCATCTGTGATGGTGTCAAGGACAAACCTATACCAAGTTGTCACACTAACATAGAAATTATGGAGCAAATTGGTGGTGGATAGCTTATTAGTTGCTTTATTTTGAGTATGGAAAATCCTATACCATGCATCCTTCAAACATTCTCCTCCTCTTTGTGTAAAATTGATAACATCATTATTGCAAGTGACACGCACAAAAGAAGAACTAACCATGACTTCAAGCAAGAAACTAGTAACAAGCAAAGATAAATATTTCTGTATTTTTTATTTTTATGAGATGAACTAAATATAAAAGCAAATAAAAATAAGAAGAACTGAATGAAATTTTGTGCGAAGTTACTTGATAGTTGGTTATGGTATTGCCCGGCAACGGTGCCAGAAATCCTTCCTAATACTCGTGATCTGTGTTGGGTTTTCCGTGAAGAGGAACGGGTAATCACAACACAAAGTGGGTAAGTATTTTCCTAAGTTATGAAACCAAGGCTTATCGAACCAATGGGAATACCAATCCTCAACCATCTTCAACGGCTGCACACAAAAGAACAAACAACTTGCACCCAACGTCGGCAAGAGGGTTGTCAATCCCCTTGATCTTGTTATTTGCAAGCAAGTGAGTTGTGTAGATAGTTGTAGAAAATAGTAAAGTGAAAAATAAAATGAAAGTTAATAAATAACATCAAGGTAATGATAGCGTTTGTGAATATATAAGTGAATCGACCCGGGGGCTGTAGAGTTCTCTAGTGGCATCTCTCATAAGCAAAGCATACTATGGGTAAAAAAATTATTGTTGGGAAATTGATAGAAAAGCGAATAGTTATGCGATTTTCACGGCAATGATCATGTGTATATATGCATCATGCCCATAAGCAAATAGGGTGAGTCCTGCCTGCACCTATTACTATTACTCCACTTCAAGAGCGCTTCTATGCTTGCCTCTCTACGTATTAAGTTCATGACAAACGGAGTAATGCTTGGCAAACGAAGACATGATGTAGATAAAGTAAACTTAATCAATATGAATAAACCCTGTAGTTTTATCCATAGTAGCAAAACCACAAAGACGCAACTTGTCCCCTTCTGTCACTGGTATATAGAAACTCTCCAAGTTGAACCTACTACAATGCACCACTCCCACTAAAGAAATATCAACCTAGTTGGCCAAACTATCTCAATAGATCAGAGATCATTACGAAGCTATGATGATCATGCAAATAAGAATCATAGTAATCACATTTGACTCAAATACTTTTCACGAATAATCTGAACATAAACTCATAATTCATCAGATCCCAACAAACACACCATACAAAGGGATTACATCGAATAGATCAAGGCAAAGATGCGATGAACATTGTATTGAAGATCAAGAGAGAGAGAGAGAGGTAGAGAGAGGTAGAGTGGGTAGTGCTACAAGATGTAGAAGAATGGTAGGATTGGACGGGTACCGACAGTGGCTCAGAGGAACCCTTTGGAATACCATGTTTTGATCATTTAGTTCTCAAACATCGTGTGATAACTTCAATGGAGGAAATATATCCTTGTGGGGAACGTGTGCAGATTTTAGGAAAAGTGCCTTGTTGCTAGTTCGGTAAATAAATCTAGAGTGTCCGACCCTTGGGAGGACTTCCATTTAATAGCAAAGAAGTTATATTCCTTTAAAAAAAGGTTGACAACAAGGACTTTGAGCCTTCTTGTGAAGGATCATACGTCAGGTCTCCTAAATCGGCCAAATAGGCTTCCTTTTTGGAGTTAAATAGCCTTTTCCTTCGATCACTCATCAGTGAGTGAACAGTAGTTCATAATGCCGGTCTTATCTTATTCAAGGTTTTGAAAAATCTAGCAATACTAATCAGAACAAGGTCGACGAGGAGTGACCGAACACTTGAGGGAACGAACGAGGAAGACCGATCCTAAATAAATAGAGTTTCCGATGTTAGGAGGAATTCCCTTTAATAGCAAAGCATGATTTCAAAGGATCGGTACCCAACTCTATAGAGTAACAAACCTAATTGATTAGCCATGTCCACGGTTATGGACAACTTGAGCCAAAGGGACTGAAACTTTCAGGAACTCTCGACAGAAATTATATTGATGATGTGGGTATTATTGTTAACTTGGGTATAAGAACCAACAATGTAGTAATTTTTGCTTTTGCCCCCCCTCTTGTTGTAGGATTTTTTTTGCTTCACGCTAAACGTAAACTTATAGCCCCACCCGCCATATATGCATATAGTATAGATGCTATTTTCACCCCTCTCTTTTGGGACTTTCCGGCATATTCAATATGCGGACCTACACGGTTGCAACATCTTATGTTGCAGATGTTCTTTTACGACGAGTAAGAGTTATGATACAGGGTTACGGTCTACATTCAACTTGTCGTTGGTGTTTATTGGGACTCCACTCTTGTTGACTGTTTATGTTGAGATTTTGAGGTATATATCAGTTTTATGTTATTTACATGTGATTGCACTTTGATATATACATTGATGTACTGTGTGTGCCAACATACTGATCCAAGGATGGCACAGACACACACGGGCTTGACTCGTTTTGACTCGGGTCGCTACATAGACAACCTAAGGGATGCTGATTTGAGTGGGACTTCTTTAGTAATATGATTAACTGAACTCATTATCATGAACATAGTCTAAAGTTGTCTTTGGAAATTATGTTGTAGATCAATGGCTCGCGTAGTAGCTCCCGTGAATTTTAATGCGTTCCTAGAGAAAGCTAAGTTGAAAGATGATGTAAGTAACTATGTAGACTGGGTCCATAATGTGAGGATTATCCTCACGGCTTCGCAAAAGGTTTATGTCCTTGATGCACCACTCGGTGGCCCATACCCTCCAGTGTCGTCGACGGATGTTGTTAATGTCTGGCAGGCGCGTGCTGATGACTACTCAATAGTTTAGTGTGTCATGTTGTACGGCTTAGATCGGGACTTCAAAAGTGCTTTGAACGCCATGGAGTGTATGAGATGTTCCCGGAGTTGAAGTTAGTATTTCAAGCAAATGCCCGGATTGAGAGGTATGAGACCTACGATAAGTTCTTCGCCTGCAAAATGGAGGAGAATAGTTCTGTCAGTGAACATATACTCAGAATGTCTGGTACTACAACCGCTTGAATCAGTTGGGAGTTGAGCTTCCGCCTAAGATGGTCACTAACAGAGTTCTCCTATCACTGCCACCTAACTATAAGAGCTTTGTGATGAACTATAATATGCAAGGGATGAACAAGTCAATCTCCAAGCTATTCGCGATGCTCAAAGTCATGGAAGTAGAAATAAAAAAGGACCATCCAGTGTTGATGGTGAATAAAACCAGTAGTTTCAGGACAAGCAAGGGAAAGAAGGGAAACTTCAAGAAGAGTGGCAAGAAAGTTTCCGCCCCCATGAAGAAACCCAAGGCTAGACCCAAGCCTGAGACCGAGTGCTTCTACTGCAAGGGGACTGGACACTGGAAGCGGAATTGCCCCAAGTACTTGGCTGATAAGACGGATGGCAACGTCAACAAATGTATATTTGATATACATGTTATTAATGTGTACCTTACTAGCTCTCGTAGTAGTGCCTGGGTATTTGATACCGGCTTGGTTGCTCATATTTTTAACTCGAAATAGGAACTAGGGAATACAAAGGGGCTGTCAAAGGACCAGGTGACGATGCGTGCCGGAAATGGTTCCAAGGTTGATGTGATCGTCGTCGGCTCGCTTGCTCTTTGATTACCATCGGGGTTAGTTTTAAACCTAAATAATTGTTATTTGGTGCCTGCGTTGAGCATGAACATTATATCTGGATCTTGTTTATTGTGATACGATTATTCATTTAAATTAGAGAATAATGGTTGTTCTATTTATATGAGTAATATCTTTTATGGTCATGCACCCAATGAGAATGGTTTATTCTTGTTGAATCTCAATCGTAGTGATACACGTATCCATAACATTGATGCCAAAATATGTAAAGTTAATAATGATAGTACCACTTTCTTGTGGTATTGCCGCTTAGGTCATATTGGTGTAAAGTGCATGAAGAAACTCCATGCTGATGGACTTTGGGAATCACTCGATTTTGAATCGCTTGATACATGCGAACCATGCCTCATGGGCAAGCTGACAAAAACCCCGTTCTCCGAAACAATGGAGCGGGCAAGGGACTTGTTGCAAATCATACATACTGATGTGTTCGGTCCAATGAGTGTTGAGGCGCATGATGGATATCGTTATTTTCTTACATTCACTGATGATTTGAGTAGATATGAGTATATTTACTTAATGAAACACAAGTCTGAAATGTTTGAAAAGTTCAAGTAATTTTAGAGTGAAGTAGAGAAGCATCATAAAAAGAAGATAAAGTTTCTATGATATGATCATGGTGGAGAATATCTGAGTTATGAGTTTGGCATGCATTTAAGATAGTGTGTAATTGTTTCACAGCTCATGCCACCTGGAACACCACGGCATAATGGTGTGTCCAAGCGTCGTAATCGTACTCTATTAGATATGGTGCGATCTATGATGTCTCTTACTGATCTACCACTATCGTTTTGGGGTTATGCATTAGAGACAGCCACATTCACTTTAAATAGGGCACCATCTAAATTTTTTGAGACGACACTATATGAATTATGGTTTGGCAAGAAACCTAAGGTGTCATTTCTTAAAGTTTGGGGCTGCAACACTTGCGTGAAAAGGCTTCAGCCTGATAAGCTCGAACCCAAAGCGGAAAAGTGTGTCTTCATAGGATACCCTAAGGAAACAATTGGGTACACCTACTATCTTAGATCCGAAGGCAAAGTCTTTGGTTCCAAGAATGGATCCTTTTTAGAGGAGGAGTTTCTCTCGAAAGAATTGAGTGGGAGGAAGGTAGATCGTTATGAGGCTGTTGAACCGTCACTTCAGTTGGAGAGTAGCACGATGCAGAAAGATGTTTTTGCGGTGCCTACACCAATTGAAGAGGAAGCTAATGATGATGATCATGAAACTTCAGATCAAGTCATTACCGAGCCTCATAGGTCGACATGGACTCGTATTGCCCCTGAGTGGTACGACAATCTTGTCTTCGAGGTCATGCTGTTAGACAACAGTGAACCTACGAGCTATGAAGAAGCGATGGTGGGCCCGGATTCCATCAAATGGCTAGAGGCCATGAAATCCGAGATAGGATACATGTATGAGAACAAATTGCGGACTTTGGAGGACTTACCATGTGATCGTAAGGCCATATAGAACAAATGGATCTTTAAGAAAAAGACAGACGCAGACAGTAATGGCATCGTCTATAAAGCACGACTTGTTGTAAAAGGGTTTTCACAAGTTCAAGGGGATGACAATCATGAGACTTTCTCTCCCGTCGCGATGCTTAAGTCCGTCAGGATTATGTCAGCAATAGCTGCATTTTTTGATTATAAAATTTGGCAGAGGGATATCAAATCTGTGTTCCTTAAATGTTTCCTTAAGAAGAGTTGTATATGATGCAGCCAGAAGGTTTTGTCGATCCTGAAAATGATGACAAAGTGTGCAAGCTCCAGTAATCTATCTATAGACTGGTGCAAGCATCTCGGAGTTGGAATCTTCACTTTGATGAGGTGCTCAAAGTGTTTGGGTTCATACAAGTTTATGGAGAAGCTTGTATTTACAAGAAAGTGAGTAGAAGCTCTATAGCATTTCTAATATTATATGTGGATGACATATTGTTGATTGGAAACAATATAGAACTTTTGGAAAGCGTGAAGATATATTTGAACAAGAGTTTTTCAATGAAAGACCTCGGAGAAGATGCTTACATATTAGGCATCAAGATCTATAGATATAGATCAAGATGCTTAATAGGACTTTCACAAAGCACATACCTTGATAAGGTTTTCAAGAACTTCAAAATGGATCAGTCCAAGAAAGGGTTCTTGCCTATCTTACAAGGTGTGAAGTTGAGTAAGACTCAATGCCTAGCAAGTGTAGATAGAGAAAAGATGAGTGTCACCCCCTATGCCTCAAGCATAGGCTCTATCATGTATGCAATGACGTGCACAAGACTGGATATGAGCCTTGCCATAAGTATGGATGGAAGGTTTCAATGTGATCTAGGAGTGGAAAAGTCGACAACGATAAAAAATATCCTTAAGTACCTGAAGAGGACTAAGGAGATGTTTCTCGTTTATGGAGGTGATCAAGAGCTCGTCATAAAGGGTGACGTCGATGCTATCTTTGACACAGATCCGAATGACTCTAAGTCTCAAACCGAACTCGTTGTAAAGGGTTACGTCGATGCTAGATTTGACACAGAGCAGTCAGCTTGTGCGGTTCCAAGCAAAGCATGGTAGCATATTCTACATGTGAAGTGGAGTATATAGTTGCTTCGGAAGCAGTGAAGGAAGGTGTCTAGATGAAGCAGTTCATGACAGATCTTGGAGTTGTGGCCAGTGCACTGGATCCAATGACACTCTTTTGTGACAACACTGGTGCTATTGCTCTAGCCAAGGAGCTCGGTGTTGACACCTGATTTTGAAACGGTGCAAAATGCAATAAAGATGGACTCAAACGAAAAGTTTCTTCCTACGAGAAAGTCCATATTACCGAGTGAAACAACCTTGATCTTTAGACCATCACCATTCGGCATCATTTCAAGGGCCAAATCACACTTGGATTGTCATGTAGATGTTCTCAGTGCTTTTTGGTCTATTATGCCTCTAAGACAATCTTGAATGAAGGAATGTTCTACATGGAGTGTCTTCGTCTTGTCGAGCTGATTGGTTTTGACATATAAATCATCTCAATCTGAGGTCGTATGCAAAAGTTAGAGCAACCAGAGTGCAACCCTACCACAAAGCAGAATGTGGCGCAGGAGATCAGACACATGTCTGATGGGTCGTGCGAGTCACTCGGCCCTCAAGAAGTCCTTGCATGGAAAAACTTACAACATAAAAAAGTTTCGCGTCATCGAGGCGATTGATTTTGATATATAAATCTTCTCAATCCGAGGTTGTATGAGACCTGGAGAGGCAAAACAAAATCAGCATGGAGTTTGACTCGGGATTTCCGAGTGAAAGTTTGCCGACTGAGGGAAACGTTTGCCGTCCGGTCGAGTGAAAAGTTTTCCGTCCGGCCGAGTGAGATTGCCATCCGAGTGAAATTGCCGTCTGAGTGAAAATCACCGTCCGAGTGAAAAGTACCGGTCGAGTGAAAGTACTGGTCGAGTGCAATTGCCGTCCGAGTGAAAAATATCGGTCGAGTGAAAGTTTCGGTCCTGTGAAAGTTTAAAATGACCTCGGATGGAAAAGTGTTCAACATGAAAGTTGTTCGAAACGTCGAAAAGGTCAACTTTTCTTTTCAGGTCATTATAATCTGAGATAGTATACGGCCTAGAGAGACGCTACGACACTCGGACAGTCTAGTCTGCTACGTGATCAAGTCCGATTCAAAGTTAAAGATGACCTCGTGGAGTATTCAAGATGGATTTATTTGGGAAAGTGGTCAACATACGGATTATTGACCTCATCAAGGCACACAATATTGATGTTTGGACCGTCTCCATTGGAGGTCATATGCAGATTGCACAGCCCATACAAGAAGCAAGACAGAAGATTGGGCCAGATTTGGGCTGAATCCGAGTGGAACTAGAACTAGGACTCTAGGACGTGAATTGATGTAATTTTCTTGTAAGGAAAGCCTAGATGAATCCTTTGCTTGTACGGAAAGTCCAGCCGCCTCTTATATATGTTGGGGTGATGGCCAATTGAACAACACACAATCGAACAAATCAATCTATACTACTTTTTCATCTACGTTCTTCGTTTTTCTCTCGTTCTTCGTTGTTCTTCGTTAGAGAGCTACGAATCCCGAGGCTCTAGGGGCAAGCAAATCGACCTAGGGCAGCCCATAGCCACTGCAGTCCCTGACGGGGTCCCTCCCGGGCGTGTGGGGTTTCGGGTCTACAAAAGCGTCCGCCGACTGTCTTGCGTATCGCGCTGGCGGATGGACCTCCTTCGACGTGAGCTGTGGTGCATCACCCCCGGCGTCGAGGGTACACAGTGATGTGTTCGTGTGTCAACACACTTTTTGGCGACTCCGCTGGGGAACAAAGATCAATAGTCCTCATCAACCATCATGTCTGATCTTCCCAAGCCATCTGAGATAGATGTCGATAACATCATTAAGCCCAAGCTTGATGAACTATCGGCTGATCATCGCCAAGCTTATGAGGAGTACAAGAAGGCACGTGAAGAGAAGGAGTTGCAGGAGTTCCTTGGAAACTTCAAGAAAGATCGCCAAGTCAATATCACTCCGATTGGAGAAATCAAGTTCCCTCCTCTTCAAGCCGAGAAGGTTAAACCTCCTGTAAGTACTACCTTTTCTCCCGAGCAGTGGGCTGAGATTGAGAGTCGTATTGCCGATGGTAATAATTTGGTCTATCAAACTTTCATAGAAAATACCAATGCGCAAAAAAATATGCCTCAATCATCTAGTGGTAATATTGGTGTGGCTACTAGTGTAGGAAACCCTAATCTGTCTTTACCTCTTTCATCGGCACCTCCCATGCCGATGAATTTCTGTCCTACCCACACCAATCAGATTGTGGCTGCACCCGCTAATTCCATCATGAGCATGCCAAGTTCGGTACCTATAACGAACCAAGTTGTACCTGTAGGTGTAAGCACTCGGCCACAGCTGAACTATGGTTCGACATATGTGCCACAGTTCCTGCCTACTGCTAGTAATTCTACTCCTCCCATCCCATAACATCAAGCTTCATTGTCTACTGCGGATGATACTTTAGCTAGTTTTAGAGATGTGATGGCTAAGATGCTTAGAGAGAATTTTGGAGTTGAGTTACCTCGGAATCGGATTTACCAAAAATCATACCCCGAGTACTTTGACGCTATCCAGTGCCCTCCGGGATATAAAATTCCAGATTTTGTTAAGTTCAATGGAGAAGGCACAAAAACCACATGGGAACATATTAGTTAATACTTAGCACAACTGGGTGAAGCAGGCTCGCTGAATGAATTGAAAGTGCGCTTGTTTCCTTTATCATTAACTGGTACTGCATTTTCATGGTTTTCTTCTCTACCACATGGTTCTATCCGTGTGTGGTCGCAGCTGGAGCGCAAATTTCATGATCACTTTTATAGCAGAGACAACGAACTTAAATTATCACATCTTACATTGGCGAAGCAAAAAAATGATGAATCGGTCTCCGATTACGTCAAGAGATTTAGAGATACAAAGAACCGATGCTATAGTTTGGTGATAACCGAGAGGGACCTGGCTGACCTTGTGCTCAGTGGTTTGAAAACTCATATTAGGGAAAAGCTACAAGGCTATGAGTTCTTAAGTGTCAACCAGGTCTTGCAAAAAGCTTTGTCTTAGGAGAGCCGGAGCAAAGACCTCAAGGAGGTGCATAGATATAAAACTGATTGTCCTAAGATGAATATGGTTGAGCATGGTAGTGATCACTCGGACGATGAAGGTAATATGTATGTTGCTGAATTCGTTTGGACATCTATGGGCAAACCGTTTACTTGCAATGATCTGAAACCGATTCATAAGAATCGTGATGAAGAGATGAAGTTTACTTTTAACATTGCTAAGTGTGACAAAATATTCGATGCTTTGCTACAAGCTAATATCATTAGGATATCTCACACTTTACCGTCGATTGAAGAGTTGAAATGGCATGCTTATTGCAAATATCATCATTCTTTTTATCATGCTACTAATGATTGCAATGTTTTCCGATGACAGATACAATCGGCCATTAATGACGGACGATTGAACTTTTCTGAGATGCAAATTGATAAGCAGCCCTTCCCAATGAACACTCTGGATCTGGAGGGGGAAAAGTTGCTCATTTGGCCAGAGGTAGCCGAATCGGCTAATAAAACTAATGTCATCATTGGTGAGCCTAGGAAAAGCAAGGAGGACAACAAAGTCTTGGGGAGGCAGGTTGTGCTTGACAAGCAACCTAATGGCAAGGAAGCAATCATGATCACCATCAAGAATCCTGCACTCGGGGGGGGGGGGGCAACAACAAGTGCAACAATACACTCGTGTTAAGTTTGTTAAATCCAAGAGTCCAGAAGTTGGCAAGTGGAAGAGGAATGAAGCCAAGGTACATCGTAAGCGAGTCAAGCCAACTTTTGATATGCTGTTGTCCAAATATGCAAATCAGTCGGCCGGTTCTAGCTCTAATCGGTCATCGTACCTGAAGCGACCAAGATCGCCATCAGCTGATATGTTCATTCGGTATGCAAACCCGACTGAATCAAGGGTGCCGTTTCCACAAGAACAACGACAACCTATTTGGGATCGACTTGGATGCTCGTATGAAAACCGACTGAACATTGGTGTCCATTACTCGGGTGGTCAAAATATGCCTCCGAGTGAAAACTATCCGAGTGTAAGAATGCACCCGGGTGGAAGGTATCTGAATGAAAGAATACGGTCGAGTGGGTTCTACTCAGTCAACCATCCGAATGGATTTCATCCGAGTAAAAAGGTGCGCCCGAGTGAAAACTTCATAAGCCAAAAAAGTCGACAAGAGTGGCGCGTCAAGCTGCCGAGTGTTGCAGCAGTGGAGTCAGGGAAAGGAAAGGAAAATATCAATGCTGACTCACTCATCCTGGGTAGTGAAATGTTCACCACACAGTAGTCGATTGTGCGTAGCAACCCAACTGAGCCGATACTTGTTATCGCGCCGAAGCACTCGACCAATGATCATGAAGCAAGTACCAGCCAAGTGAAGCCAGTTGATCCTAAATACACTCGACCAAGGTGGTGTCCTCCAGGTCTAACAAAGACACAAAAGAGGAAATTACAGAGGTTGAGGAATCAAGAGATGTCAGAACAAGAAGCTGAGAAGCAAAGGGACGAGTTGTTCGATGTCACTCGGCCCATGATACCAGCGAAGCAAGTGTGGAAGCCTAAACCAATGCAAGAAGTAGTGGCTTCTACATCTATTATACCACCAAAAGAGGACGATGTAGCTATGACATCGTCTCAGTCGCCTGTTACTTCTCCTTCACTCGGACATAATTCAGATTCGGTGGACAGCGCGAGGAGGAAGATGGTCTGTTGGACTATGAGTCTACACCGGTTCATGAAGGTATGGATATCAATATGGTGTATTACTTACCCGCTGAATTCTGTGCTGTAGATGAATAAGGGGAAGTGGCTCAGCTGGATTTTGGCCCCAGAAATGCAATATTCGAGAAGCCAAAGGAACCAGTGACGCACATGAAACCGTTATAATTCAGAGGTCATATCAATGGATCACCACTCACTTGGATGCTTGTTGATGGTGGTGATGTGGTGAATCTCATGCCCTATTTGGTCTTCAAGAAATTGGGTTTGCCCGATGATTAATTAATCAAGACCAATATGGTGCTTAATGGGTTTGAAGGCAAAGAGAAAACTGAAGCCAAAGGTGTGATGTATGTGGAGCTTACACTCGGGAGCAAAACTTTTGCTACTGCATTCTTTGTCGCTGAAGTGCAAGGTACCTACAACGTCATACTAGGCCGTGATTGGGTTCATGCAAACCAGTGCATACCATCTACAATGCACCAGTTTTTGATCCAGTGGGTTGATGATGAAGTGGAAGTCATTCATGCGGATAACTCGGCTTGTCTTTCTTTGGCCGATGCATCGGTGGATTAGCAACATCCCAATGCTACTTGCTTGACGGGACGCGACTTGTCAGAGTTCGATTTCCTTAGTGCAATGAAGAATGGCTTTGTGCCCGTCTCTTTAAAGCCGATTAGTAGCAATCAGCTCCAAGGTATGATATGTTTAAATGGATTCTAATTCTGAATGGTTGCAGAAACGTCTTGCAAAATATCGGTCTAGTGAGAATGATATGTATGAATCCGTAGAGGAGTTGGATGACATGGATAAGTTAGGACAGGGTTTTCAATTGACAGATCCATTAGAAGAAATAGATATAGGGGATGGTTCAGTTCCTAGGCCGACGTTTGTAAACAAGAATTTGAAAGACGATCATAAAGCTGAGTTGATCGGGCTATTGAAAGAATATGTTTGTTGCTTTGCATGGGAATATCATGAGATGCCAGGTTTAAGCCGAGAGCTAGTGGAGCATCGGTTACCTATAAAGTCCGGTTTTAGACCTTACAAACAATCGGCCAGAAAATTTAATCCAAAAACATATGACCTGATGAAGGAGGAGATCGGTCGGTTGCTCAAAGCTAATTTCATTTGGCCTTGTAGGTATGCCGAGTGGATCTCTAACATTGTGCCAATTGAGAAGAAAGGATCCGGCAAGATAAGGGTGTGCATTGATTTCAGAGATTTGAATAGAGCTACACCCAAAGATGAGTACCCCATGCCAATAGTCGACATGCTTATTAATGATGCTTCTGGACATAAGGTTATTAGCTTTCTTGATGGTAACGCGGGTTATAATCAAATTTTTATGGCCGAAGAGGACATGTCCAAGACAGCCTTTCATTGCCCTAGTTTACTTGGTTTATTCGAGTGGACAGTGGTGACATTGGGATTAAAAAATGCGGGTGCCACATATCAAAGGGCTATGAATTTAATTTTCCATGATTTACTCGAAATTATACTTGAAGTCTATATTGATGATATTGTTGTCAAATCGGAAGCTTTTAAGTCTCATTTGGCCGATTTGCATTTAGCTTTTGAAAGAATGAAAAAAATATGGACTGAAGATGAATCCTTTGAAGTGTGCATTCGGCGTGTCGGCTGGAAAGTTTTTGGGTTTCATTATTCATGAGAATGGAGTATAAATTGATCCCAAAAAGATAGAAGCTATATAAAAAGTGGAGGCTCCAACATGCAAGAGGGATATGCAAAAATTCCTTGGCAAGGTCAATTTTTTGAGAAGGTTCATAACTAATTTGTCAGGGAAGGTTGATGCGTTCACTCCTATCCTTCGGTTAAAGAATGATGCTGATTTTACTTGGGGGCAAAACAGCAAGAGGCATTCGACATGATCAAGATATATTTGAGCACTCCTCCAGTGATGAAAGCACCCAAACATAAAGAACCCTTTAGGCTTTACATAGCGGCAGAGGAAGGTGTTATTGGTGCTGTATTGACTCAAGAAACCGAAGGAAGAGAATATACTATTACATATTTGAGTCGACGCTTATTGGATGCTGAGACAAGGTATACATTTATTGAAAAGCTATGCCTCTGTTTATATTATGCTTGCACAAAACTAAGACATTACCTTGTGCCGAGTGCCTGCATAGTAGCTTGTCAAACCGATGTCATTAAATACATGTTGCATAGGCCAATTCTTAGTGGTAGAATTGGCAAGTGGGCTTACGCTTTAATTGAATATGATTTGGCTTATGAATCTCTAAGATCCATGAAAGGCCAAATTGTTGCTAATTTTATTGCTGAGCATCGGATTAATGACAAGCATGATGTTGATATAAACCTTGTCTCATTAGTGCCAAGGAGGTTATATTTTGATGGTTCAGTTTGTAGCAATGGCCAAGGTGTTGGTTTTGTTTATATATCTCCTCATGGTGCTATTTTTCAAGCCTCATGCCAACCGGAATATTTTTGCACAAATAATCAAGCCAAATATGAAGCATTGTTATTCAGTTTAGAGTAGTTGCTCGCTATAGGCGCTACGCATGTTGAGGCTTTTGTTGATTCGTTATTAGTAGTGCAGCAAGTGTCCAAAATCTTTCAATGTTTAGACGAATCACATAATGTTTATCTTGATAAGTGTCTAGATGCGATTTCTACTTTGGATTATTTTAGCACTACTCATATATCTAGACATGATAATTGGAGAGCAAATGAGTTAGCACAACAAGCATCCGGCTATCATATTGATCATGGCATGTTTCATATTTCTCAGAAGCCGATGTCTTGTCTTGCTAATGTGGGAGAGGCCGAATTAGAGCCCACTGATTCGGCCACTAACAATAAATCAAGTACAGGTGAAAATCATGACTGGAGGAAGCCCATTATTGATTACTTGTGCAATCCGAGTGAAAGGGTGGACAAGGCTGTTCAGCGTATGGCTTTCAAATATACGATGAGAGATGATGGTCTTTATTGCCGAACAGTTGAAGATGTTCTTTTAAAGTGTTTGGACGAAGACCAAGCAAGAGTTGCTATGGGAGAGGTACATGAAGGCATTTGTGGTACTCATCAGTTGGCACCCAAAATGAAATGGCTCTTGTGGCGTGCTAGATTTTATTGGCCGACTATGATCAATGATTTCTTCAGGTATTATAAAGGGTGCGAAGCTTGTCAAAAAATTGGTGATATTCAGCTGGCTCCTACTGCTATGTTGCATCCTATTATCAAGCCGTGGCCTTTTAGGGGATGGGGTTTAGACTTCATTGGACAAATTCATCCATCTTCGAAGGGGAATCGGTTCGTGTTGGTGGCAACCAATTATTTCACTAAATGGTCTGAAGCAATACCTCTCAAGAACATGACACATACGAAGGTAATTCAATTCATAATCGAACACATTATTCATAGATTCAGCATTCCTTAGACATTAACTATAGATCAAGGTTCATCTTTC
This sequence comes from Hordeum marinum, assembly GCA_022496015.1. NCBI lineage: Eukaryota > Viridiplantae > Streptophyta > Magnoliopsida > Poales > Poaceae > Hordeum > Hordeum marinum. The sequence continues at coordinate 207,364,512 of CM039672.1, read as the reverse complement.
ATGTCACATCAAGTTAGAGAATTTGCCGAATCATACAACATAAAGTTGCTCAATTCATCTCCGTATTATGCCCAAGCTAATGGACAAGCTGAGTCTAGCAACAAAATATTGATTAAACTCATCAAGAAGAAGATTGAGGATAATCCAAGAAAATGGCATGAGTTGTTGTCTGAGGCTTTGTGGGCACATAGGATCTCAAGGCATGGTGCTACAAAGGTAACTCCGTATGAGCTAGTATACGGGCAAGAGGCTATTTTACCAGTGGAGGTAATTTTGAGTGCTTTGAGAATATCCAAACAAAATGATTTATCGGCAGTGGACTTTTATGATTTGATGATGGAAAATATTGATGAGGTTGCTGATAAACGTTTGGCTGCATTAAAGGCCATAGAGAAGGAGAAATTGAGGGTAGCAAGAGCTTACAATAAAAAGGTCAAGTTGAAGAATTTTCAGGTTGGCGATCTTGTGTGGAAAGTGATTCTGCCGATTGGTTCTAGAGATAGAAAATTCGGGAAGTGGTCTCCAAACTGGGAAGGTCCTTTCAGGATTGCAAGAATAGTTCCTAGAAATTCATATTTAGTGAAATCCATACAAGGAGTATTATTACCTCAAACTCTCAATGGCAAATATCTGAAGAAGTACCACCCGAGTGTGTGGCAAGAAGCCTGATTAGGCAATGGACGATATATGATTATCGCCCTTAGCATAAACATGGCCGATGCATAATTATCGCCCTGAGAAATATAGATGGCCGATGGAGTGTTGACATCGTCCTTAGAACAAACATAGTGCAAATTATTTTTCGGCATGCTAGCTTTGTCGAAAAACAGGGGGGCATGTGTTGACACCTGATTTTGGCACGGTGCAAAATGCAATAAAGATGGACTCAAACGAAAAGGGTTTTCCTACGAGAAAGTCCATATTGCCGAGTGAAACAACCTTGATGTTTAGGCCATCACCATTCGGCATCATTTCAAGGGCCAAATCACACTTGGATTGTCATGTAGATGTTCTGAGTGCTTTTTTGGTCTATTACGCCTCCAAGACAATCTTGAATGAAGCAATGCTCTAAATGGATTGTCTTTGTCTTGTCGAGATGATTGGTTTTGATATATAAATCATCTCAATCTGAGGTCGTATGCAAAAGTTAGAGCAACCAGAGTGCAACCCTACCACAAAGCAGAATGTGGCGCAGGAGATCAGACTCATGTCTGATGGGTCGCGTGAGTCACTCGGCCCTCAAGACGTCCTCAGATGGAAAACCTACAACATGAAAAAGTTTTGCGTCCGAGACAATTGATTTTTATATATAATTCTTCTCAATCTGAGGTCGTATGCGACCTGGAGAGGCAAAACAAAATCAGCCTCGAGTTTCACTCGGGATTTCTGAGTGAAAGTTTGCCGACCGAGGAAACGTTTGCCGTCCGGTCGAGTGAAAAGTTTTCCGTCTGGCCGAGTGAGATTGCCATCCGAGTGAAATTGCCGTCCGAGTGAAAATCTCCGAACGAGTCCGAGTGAAATTGCCGTCCGAGTGAAACTTGGAGGAGACGCTCAGTAAGCCTTGCCTGGAGCACAGTCAACCCGGCAGGCTAGCCGGTCATGCATGGAGAGGGACTGTAACATTATGTGGGAGTTCCAGAACTACAACTTTAACCAACATTGTAATAACGACAATGGGTCATCGGGCGGCTTAGGTCCAGGCGGCTCAGGGACTGGCTTCGGTGGAGGCGGCTCAGGTTCAAGTTATTAGGGGCAAGGTAATCAAGGTGGTCACCATCAACAGCCTAGCAATGGTGGTCAGCAACAAAACAATTAGTCAGGGTACCAGAATAACCCAAAGCAGCTCAGTGGAGGATAGTATCATGTGTTGGAAATATGCCCTAGAGGCAATAATAAATTAGTTATTATCATATTTCCTTGTTCATGATAATCGTTTATTATCCATGCTATAATTGTATTGATCGGAGACTTAAATGCATGTGTGGATACATAGACAAAACCATGTCCCTAGTATGCCTCTAATGGACTAGCTCGTTGATCAAAGGATGGTTAAGGTTTCCTAGCCATGGACATGAGATGTCATTTGATAACGGGATCACATCATTAGGAGAATGATGTGATGGATAAGACCCAAACTACAAACATAGCATATGATCGTGTCAGTTTATTGCTACTGTTTTCTGCATGTCAAGTATATGTTCCTATGACCATGAGATCATGCAACTCACGGATATCGGAGGAGTGCCTTGTGTGTATCAAACATCGCAACGTAATTGGGTGACTATAAAGGTGCTCTACAGGTATCTCCGATGGTGTTTGTTGAGTTGGCATGGATCGAGACTGGGATTTGTTACTCCGTGTGACGGAGAGGTATCTCAGGGCCCACTCGGTAATACAACATCACAACAAGCCTTGCAAGCAATGTGGCTAAGTGTTAGTCACGGGATCTTGTATTACGGAACGAGTAAAGAGACTTGCCAGTAACGAGGTTGAACTAGGTATGGAGATACCGACGATCGAATCTCGGGCAAGTAACATACCGAAGAACAAAGGGGACGTTATACGGGATTAACTAAATCCTTGACATAGAGGTTCGACCGAAAAAGATCTTCGTAGAATATGTAGGAACCAATGTGGATGTCCAGGTCCCTCCATTGGTTATTGACCGTAGAGGTGTCTCGGTCATGTCTACATAGTTCTCGAACCCGCAGGGTCTGCACACTTAAGGTTCGGTGACGTTTCGGTAGTGTAGAGTTATGTATGGTGGTGACCGAAGTTTGTTCGGAGTCCCGGATGAGATCCCGGACATCACGAGGAGCTCCGGAATGGTCCGGAGGTAAAGATTCATATATAGGAAGTCCCAGTTTGGTTTCCGGAAAAGTTTCGGGCTCATCGGTAGTGTACCGGGAGTGCCGGTAGTGTACCGGGAGTGCCGGTAGTGTACCGGGAGGCCTCCGGGAGGGGTATTTAGACCCCAAGAGGTCCATGGGCTGTGGGAGAATAATAACCAGCCCTTAGTGGGCTGGGAAAACAGCCACAAAGGCCCATGGCGCAGGAGAGAAAGTCCTAAAGCAAAAAGTGGAAAATCAGCCAATAGGAGGCAATCCTACTCCAACTAGGATTGGAGGTGAAGTAGGATTTCTTCCCACCTCCTATTTCGGCCGACCCAAAGGCCTTGGCTGCCTCTCCTCTCCTCTCCTCCTATATATACTAGTGGATTGGGTGGTTTTTGGACAGAATTTCCGGCCACGTGCTACCCGTTTCACCGGTGCACAGTTTCTCCTCTAGATCGGTTTTCCGCAGCGCTTAGGCGAAGCCCTGCCGGAATTGCTCCACCACCATCACCGGAGCGCCGTCACGCTGCCGGTGAACTCTCTCTCCTATCCACCTCCTCTTGCTGGATCAAGACGGTGGAGATCGTCATCAAGCTGCACGTGTGCTGAACGCGGAGGTGCCGTCCGTTCGGCGCTAGATCGGAAGGACCGTGATCGAGATCGCGAGACGGTTCGTGATGAGATCGTGGAACGGATCGTGATGAGTTCGCGGGACAGATCGTGATCAAGATCGTGAGACGGATCGTGATGAGATCGCGGGACGGATCGTGATGAGTTCACGGGACGTATCGTGATTGGATCGCGGGACGGATCGTGATGAGATCGCGGGACGCTCGGCGATTTGGATCGCGAAGATGTTCGACTACACCAACCGCGTTTCTTAACGCTTCCCGCTTAGCGATCTACAAGGGTATGTAGATCCACTCTCCCTCTCGTAGATGCTCATCACCATGGATAGGTTTGCGTGTGCGTAGGAAAATTTTTGTTTCCCATGCGACGTTCCCCAACAGTGGCATCATGAGCTAGGTTGATGGTTCGATGAGATCTCGAGTAGAACACAAAAGGTTTGTGGGCGTTGATGCTTAGATTGCTTCCTCCCTTGGTCGTATTTTGGTTCAGCGGGATTGTGAGATGAAGCGGCCCGGACCAACATTACTCGTACGCTTACGAGAGACCGGTTCCCTCGACGCAACTTGTTGCCTAGATGGCTTGCGGGTGACAGTTTCTCTCACTTTAGTTGGATCGGATTCGACAAAGGCGGTCCTTGAGAAGGTTGAAAAGCAAACTAGTGTATCACCGTTGTGGTTTATGCGTAGGTGAGAATCGTTCTTGCTAGATACCCATAGCAGCCACGTAAAACATGCAACAACAATTAGAGGACGTCTAACTTGTTTTTGCAGGGTATGTTGTGATGTGATATGGCCAATTACATGATGAGATATATGTGATGTATGAGATGATCATGTGATGTATAGAATTTCACGACTTGCATGTCGTTGAGTACGGCAACCGGCAGGAGCCATAGGGTTGTCTTTAATTATTGTATGACCTGCGTGTCAATCATTAAGCGCTATGTAATGCTTTACTTTATCGCTAAGCAGTAGCAATAGAAGTAGAAGCAGGGCTGGCGCCACAACCCCAATGGCAACACATTGATGGAGATCAAGATGATGGAGATCATGGTGTTGTGCCGGTGACGATGGAGATCATGCCGGTGTTTCGAAGATGGAGATCTTAAACACAAGTTCATGGCCATATCATGTCACTTATGAATTGCATGAGATGTTAATCCTTTTATGCACCTTGTTTTGCTTAGTACGGCGGTAGCATTATAAGGTGATCCCTCACTTGAATTTCAAGATGAACTGTGTTCTCCCCGAGTGTGCACCGTTGCGAAAGTTCGTCGTGTTGAGACACCACGTGATGATCGGGTGTGATAGACTCTACGTTCACATACAACGGGTGCAAGCCAGATTTGCACGCGCAGAACACTCGGGTTAAACTTGACGAGCCTAGCATGTACAGACATGGCCTCGGAACACGAGAGACCGAAAGGTCGAACATGAGTCATATAGTAGATATGATCAACATAATGATGTTCACCATTGCAGCCACCTCAACTCACGTGATGATCGGACTTGAGTTGGTGAATTTGGATCATGTATCACTCGAATGATCGGAGGGATGTCAATTTGAGTGGGAGTTCTTAAATAATATGATTAATTGAACTCATTATCATGAACATAGTCAAAGTGTCTTTGCAAATTATGTTGTAGATTACTAGCTCGCGTTGTGGCTCCCGTGTGTTTTTATATGTTCCTAGAGAAATAGAGTTGAAAGATGATGGTAGCAATATTGCGGACTGGGTCCGTGATATGAGGATTGTCCTCATTGCTGCACAGAAGGCTTATGTCCTTAATGCACCGTTCGGTATGCCACCCCCTCTAGCGTCGTCTGTAGATGTTGTGAACATCTGACAGGCACGTTCTGATGACTACTTGATAGTTTAGTGCGTCATGCATTACGACTTAGAATTGAGGCTCCAAGACGTTTTGAACGTCACGGAACATACGAGATGTTCTAAGAGCTGAGATTGTGATCTCAGGCTCGTGCCCGTGTTATGAGATATGAGATCTCAAACAAAGATTCTTTGCTTGCAAGACGAAAGAGAATAGCTCAATAGTTGAGCATGTGCTTAGATTGTCTAGGTGCCACAATCGCTTGAATCGAGTGGGAGTTGATCTTCCAGATAAGATAGTGATTGATATAGTTCTCCAAGTCACTATCACTAAGCTACTAGAACTTGGTGATGAACTATAAATTGCCAGGGATAGAAATGATTCCTGAGCTTCTCGCGATGTTTTGACACCGCGAAGGTAGAAGTCAAAAAGGAGCATCAAAGTGTTGATGGTTAGTAAAAACCACTAGTTTCGAGAAGGGCAAGGGCAAGTAGGGAAACTTCATGGATGGCAAGTCAGTTGCTGCTCCAGTGAAGCAGCCCAAAGTTGAACCTAAACCCGAGACTGAGTGCTTCCATTATGAGGAGAACGGTCACTGAAGCGGAACAACCCTAGATACATGGTAGATAAGAAGGCTGGCTAAGTCGACAGAAGTATATTTGATATGCATGTTATTGATGTGTACCTTGCTAGTACTCCTAGTAGCACCTGGGTATTGGATACCGGTTCGGTTGCTCGAAATAAAAGCTACGGAATAAATGGAGAACTAGCTAAGTGTGAGGTGACGATGTGTGTTGGAAATGTTTCCAAGGTTGATATGATCAAACATCGCACGCTCTCTCTACCTTCGGGATTAGTGACGAACCTAAATTTTATTTGGTGTTTTGCATTGAAGCATGAATGTGATTAGATCATGTTTATTGCAACACGGTTATTCATTCAAGTTAGAGAATAATGGTTATTCTGCTTACATGAATAAATACCTTCAATGGTCATGCACCTAGTAAGTGTGGTTCATTGAATCTTGATCATAGTAATACACATGTTCATAACAATGATGCCAAAAGATGCAAAGTTAATAATGATAGTACCACATACTTGTGGCACTGCCGCTAAATGTCATATTGGTATAAAGCGCATGAAGAAACTCCATGTTGATGGATCTTTGGACTCATTCGATTTTGAATCGGTTGAGACATGCGGACCATGCCTTTTGGTAAGATGACTAAACCCCGTTTTCTGGCTTGATGAAACGGGCAAGTGACTTATTGGAAACAATGCATGTTGATGTATACGATCCAATGAGTGTTTATAGCTTGCAGTGAATATCATTGTTTTCTTACCTTCACTGATGATTTGAGTAGATATAGTGTATATTTACTTAATGAAACACAAGTCTGAATTGTTTGAAAGGTTCAAAGCAAAGTTCAGAGTGAAGTTTAAAGATCATCGTGACAAGAAGATAAAAATTTCTGCGATATGATCGTGGAGGTGAATATCTGGGTTACGAGTTTGGCATACAAATTTAGACAATGTGAAAGTTGTTTCACAACTCACGCCACCTGGAACACCATAGTGTGATGGTGTGTCCGAACGTCGTAGTCATGCCTTAGTTGATATAGCACATACTATGATGTCTCTTATCGTTTTAATACTATCGTTTTAGGGTTATGCATTAGAGACAACCGCATTCACTTTAAAATAGGGCACCATCTAAATCCGTTGAGATGACACCGTGTGAATTATGGTTTGATAGAAACCTAAAGCTGTCATTTCTTGATGTTTGGGGCTGCGAAGCTTGTGTGGAAAATGTTTTCACCTAATGAGCTCAAACCCAAAGCGGACAAATGCATCTTCATAGAATACGCCAAGAACAGTTGGGTATACCTTCTATCTCAGATCCGAGTGCAAAGTGTTTGTTGCTGGAATGGATCCTTTCCTGAGAAAAGGTTTCCCTCGAAAGAATTGAGTGGGAGGAAGATAGAACTTGATGAGGTTATTGAACCTTGTTTCAATCAGAGTAGCGCAGCGCAGAAAGTTGTTTCTGTGAAGCCTATGTTAGTTGAAGAAAGAAGTTAATGATGATGATCATGAAGCTTCGGATCAAGTTACTATCGAACCTCGTAGGTCGACAAGGACGTGTACTGCTCTTGAGTGGTACAACAACCCTGTCTTAAAGGTCATGTTGTTGGACAGCGATGAACCTACGAGCTATGGAGAAGCAATGATGGGCCCGGATTCCGACAAATGGTTAGAGACCATGAAATCCGAGATAGGATCCATTTATGAAAACCAAGTATAGACTTTGGTAGACTTGCTCGTTAGACGGCAGGTCGTTGAGTACAAATGGACCTTTAGAATGAAGACAGACACTGATGGTGAATGTCACCATTTGTAAAGCTCGACTTGTTGCAAAGTTGTTTGTGACAAGTTCAAGGAGTTGACTGCGAGGAGGCTTTCTCACTCGTAGCGATGCTAAAAGTCTGTTGGAATTATGTTAGCAGTTGCTGCATTTTCAATTACGAAATCTGGCAGATGGATGTCAAAACGTCGTTTCCTTAACGGTTTACTTAAGGAAAGGTTGTATGTGATACAACCAGAAGGTTTTGTCAGTCCTAAGGATGCTAAAAGATGAGAGAGCTTCAGTGATCCTTCTATGGACTGAAGCAAGCATCTCGGAGTTGGAATATACACTTTGATGAGGTGATCAAAGTTTTTGTAGTTTATACAAAGTTTACGAGAAACTTGTATTTGCAATAAAGTGAATGGGAGCACTATAGAGTTTCTGATAAGTATATGTGGTTGACATATTGTTGATCGGAAATAATGTAGAATTTCTGGAAGGCATAAAAGGTTGTTTGAAAAGTGTTTTTCAAATGAAGACCTGGATAAAGCTACCTAATTGTTGAGCATCAAAATCTATAGAGATAGATCAAGATGCTTGATGAGACTTTCAATGAGTGCATACCTTGACAAGATTTTGAAAGAGTTCAAAATGGATCAGCCAGAGAAATAGTTCTCGTCTGATTTGTAAGGTGTGAAGTTGAGTGAGACTCAAAGCTCGACAACGGCAGAAGAAAGAGAAAGGATGAATGTCGTCCCCTATGCCTTAGCCATAGGCTCTATATTATGCCATGCTGTGTACCGCACCTATGTGTGCCTTGCCACGAGTCTGTCAGGGGGTACAAGAGTGGTCCAGGAGTGGATCACTGGACAGCGGTCGGAATTATCCTTAGTAACCAGAGGACTAAGGAAATGTTTCTTGATTATGGAGGTGATAAAGAGTTCGTCGTAAAGAGTTACGTCGATGCAAGCTTTAACACCTATCCAGATGACTAGTAGTAGCAATCTGGATACGTATAGTGGAGCAGCCATTTGGAAATAGTACCAAGTGGAGTGTGGTAGCAGTGTTTACGGTTTGACATAGAGATTTGCAAAGTACACACGGATCTGAATATCGCAGACCCGTTGACTATAAGACCTCTCTCACATGCAAAGCATGATCGAGCCCCAAAACTCATTGGGTGTTAGATTCATAACAATGCGAATCACATGGTGATGTGAACTAGATTATTGACTCTAGTGCAAGTGGGAGACTGTTGGAAATATGCCCTAGAGGCAATAATAAATTAGTTATTATCATATTTCCTTGTTCATGATAATCGTTTATTATCCATGCTATAATTGTATTGATCGGAGACTTAAATGCATGTGTGGATACATAGACAAAACCATGTCCCTAGTATGCCTCTAATGGACTAGCTCGTTGATCAAAGGATGGTTAAGGTTTCCTAGCCATGGACATGAGATGTCATTTGATAACGGGATCACATCATTAGGAGAATGATGTGATGGATAAGACCCAAACTACAAACATAGCATATGATCGTGTCAGTTTATTGCTACTGTTTTCTGCATGTCAAGTATATGTTCCTATGACCATGAGATCATGCAACTCACGGATATCGGAGGAGTGCCTTGTGTGTATCAAACATCGCAACGTAATTGGGTGACTATAAAGGTGCTCTACAGGTATCTCCGATGGTGTTTGTTGAGTTGGCATGGATCGAGACTGGGATTTGTTACTCCGTGTGACGGAGAGGTATCTCAGGGCCCACTCGGTAATACAACATCACAACAAGCCTTGCAAGCAATGTGGCTAAGTGTTAGTCACGGGATCTTGTATTACGGAACGAGTAAAGAGACTTGCCAGTAACGAGGTTGAACTAGGTATGGAGATACCGACGATCGAATCTCGGGCAAGTAACATACCGAAGAACAAAGGGGACGTTATACGGGATTAACTAAATCCTTGACATAGAGGTTCGACCGAAAAAGATCTTCGTAGAATATGTAGGAACCAATGTGGATGTCCAGGTCCCTCCATTGGTTATTGACCGTAGAGGTGTCTCGGTCATGTCTACATAGTTCTCGAACCCGCAGGGTCTGCACACTTAAGGTTCGGTGACGTTTCGGTAGTGTAGAGTTATGTATGGTGGTGACCGAAGTTTGTTCGGAGTCCCGGATGAGATCCCGGACATCACGAGGAGCTCCGGAATGGTCCGGAGGTAAAGATTCATATATAGGAAGTCCCAGTTTGGTTTCCGGAAAAGTTTCGGGCTCATCGGTAGTGTACCGGGAGTGCCGGTAGTGTACCGGGAGTGCCGGTAGTGTACCGGGAGGCCTCCGGGAGGGGTATTTAGACCCCAAGAGGTCCATGGGCTGTGGGAGAATAATAACCAGCCCTTAGTGGGCTGGGAAAACAGCCACAAAGGCCCATGGCGCAGGAGAGAAAGTCCTAAAGCAAAAAGTGGAAAATCAGCCAATAGGAGGCAATCCTACTCCAACTAGGATTGGAGGTGAAGTAGGATTTCTTCCCACCTCCTATTTCGGCCGACCCAAAGGCCTTGGCTGCCTCTCCTCTCCTCTCCTCCTATATATACTAGTGGATTGGGTGGTTTTTGGACAGAATTTCCGGCCACGTGCTACCCGTTTCACCGGTGCACAGTTTCTCCTCTAGATCGGTTTTCCGCAGCGCTTAGGCGAAGCCCTGCCGGAATTGCTCCACCACCATCACCGGAGCGCCGTCACGCTGCCGGTGAACTCTCTCTCCTATCCACCTCCTCTTGCTGGATCAAGACGGTGGAGATCGTCATCAAGCTGCACGTGTGCTGAACGCGGAGGTGCCGTCCGTTCGGCGCTAGATCGGAAGGACCGTGATCGAGATCGCGAGACGGTTCGTGATGAGATGGTGGAACGGATCGTGATGAGTTCGCGGGACAGATCGTGATCAAGATCGTGAGACGGATCGTGATGAGATCGCGGGACGGATCGTGATGAGTTCACGGGACGTATCGTGATTGGATCGCGGGACGGATCGTGATGAGATCGCGGGACGCTCGGCGATTTGGATCGCGAAGATGTTCGACTACACCAACCGCGTTTCTTAACGCTTCCCGCTTAGCGATCTACAAGGGTATGTAGATCCACTCTCCCTCTCGTAGATGCTCATCACCATGGATAGGTTTGCGTGTGCGTAGGAAAATTTTTGTTTCCCATGCGACGTTCCCCAACATCATGTTTTTACTACAAGGCTGGACAAACGGGATCAAAATCTACATAAGAGGGTAGTTAACACGGCAACACCGGCTCTCCCACAGTATTTGAAGTAGTCAAAGTATCCGATCTCATGGAGTAGGGAGGATCACCCGCCATGGGTCGATAACCCGGGGCACTTGGCACTGCTGGTGGCACCTCAGGTAGGAGGCTATAAGTTTACAAAAGTACTGATGGACGGTGGCAGTAGCAGCAACATCTTGTACTATGACACCTTTCGTCAAATGGAGCTAAGTGACAAGGCTCTTAAGCCGTCGTCAACAGTCTTTCATGGAGTCGTCCGGGAAAATTAGCTTACCCGGTGGACAAGATTGCCCTTGAGGTAGCATCCGGGGATGATTACAATTACAAAGTGGATACTTTGTGGTTTGAAGTGGTGACAATTAAGAGCATGTATCATGCCTTATTTGGCCGGTCGACTTTTGTGAAATTTATGGCCAGGCCCTATTATGTTTATTTCTAGCTCAAGATGCCAGCTCTCAAGGGGACGATAACAGTACATAGTGATCGGAAGGTGGCTCGTGATTGTGAAGAAGGTGACACGGCCTATGCATCGTCAAGTTCTGCTGAGGCGGAGCTTAAGTTTTACAAGGACAATGTTGACCCAGAGGATATGACTCCGTCAAAGAAGCCCAACACAGAGTCTAAGCCACCTTTGAAGTTTGTGGAAGAAGATAATAAGCTGGTGGACTTTGCTCCGGGCGACTCGTCAAAGCAGATCACTATTGGGGCTAACCTGGACCCCTCATAGGAAAGCACGCTCATCGAATTCATCCGTGAGAATCGGGACATCTTCGCATGGAAACCTTCTGGCATGTCGGGTGTATCGAGAGAGTTCGCTGAGCACTACCTTAATGAGGATCCCAAGTTTAAGCCGATTAAACAGTTCCGTTGTTGTTTCAACGAAGAACGACGTAAAGCAATTGGAGAGGAGGTGGCTCGGCTCTTGGCAGCAGGGTTCATCGTGGAGGTTTTTCACCTGGAATGGTTAGCTAATTCTGCGCTTGTACTAAAAAAGAACGGCACATGGTGCATATGTGTGGATTACACAGATCTTAACAAGGCTTCTCCAGTTGACCTATGGATCTCCCCCATATCGACCAAATCAGTGATGCAACGGCGGGTTGTGAGAGTCTATGTTTCCTGGACGCTTATTCGGGTTATCATCAGATCAAGATGGCAGTAAAAGACCAAGAGAAGATATCTTTTCTAACACCTTTTAGAGCTTTACGCTATGTGTCTATGCCTTTCGGGCTAAAAAGTGTGTAGACGACTTATCAACTTTGTGTGCAAAATTGCCTTCATAGTCAGATTGAGCGCAATGTTCATGCTTATGTGGATGATATTGTGGTTAAGTCAAGGAAGAAGGAGACTCTGCTTAACAACTTGAAAGAGACGTTCGACAACTTACGGGTCTACAAGATGATGCTTAACCCGGCTAAGTGTGTCTTTGGTGTTCCTGCATGCAAGCTCTTGGATTTCTTATTTTCAAAGCGAGGTATTGAGGCTAACCCGGATAAGATTAAGGCCATCACGTCGTTGTCTAAGACGACGAGCGTTAACGATGTACAAAGCTTGGCGGGTCATATTGCCACTTTAAGCCGCTTCATCAGCCGCTTGGGCGAGAAGGCTATTCCTTTATATCAGATGATGAAAAAGACGGATGACTTTGTCTGGATTAAGACAGCGGACGAGGTGCTTGAGGTGCTCAACAAACAGTTGGCTGAGCTGCCAATTTTGGCTACTCCGGCAGAGAAAGGACCTTTGATATTATACGTGGCGACTAACAACAGGGTAGTCAGTGCTGCGGTTGTGGTGGAGCGTAAGGAAGCAAGGAAGGAGCATCCAGGCCAGAGGTCGGTTTACTATGTTAGTGAGGTCTTGATAGAATCCAAGCAAAGATACCCGCATTGGCAGAAATTGATCTATGAGGTGAGCATGGCAAACCGCAAGTTGAAGCATTATTTCCTTGGACACCAGATCAGATTGGTTAGCTCTGCCCCTTTGGGAGATATCATCCAAAATACAGAAGCTACTGGCAGGATTGCAAAGTGGGCACTGGAGTTTGGGCCCCTTAATTTGATGTATGTGCCTCGTACGGCTGTCAAGTCTCAAGCCTTGGTGGATTTCATAAATGATAGGACGGAGAGTGGATCGCCCGAGGAGAAGCCGGACAACACAAACTGGAAAATTCACTTCAACGGATCCATGCAATTGGAAGGATCGAGGGATGGGTGAAAGGACGTGGATGTTGCCTAGAGGGGGTGAATAGGCGCTTTAAAATAATTACGGTTTAGGATTGAACAAATGCGGAATAAAACTATCGTTTAATTAGTCAAGCACAAAACCTAAAACAACTAGGCTTCCCTATGTGCACCAACAACTTATGCTAAGCAAGATAGACAACTAAGTGATAGCAAGATATATAACAAGAAACAATATGGCTATCACAGAGTAAAGTGCATAAGTAAAGGGCTCGGGTAAGAGATAACCGAGGCACGCGGAGACGATGATGTATCCCGAAGTTCACACCCTTGCGGATGCTAATCTCCGTTCGGAGCAGTGTGGAGGCACAATGTTCCCCAAGATGCCACTAAGGCCATTGTAATCTCCTCACTCCCTCGCACAATGCAAGATGTCGTGATTCCACTAAGGGAACCTTGAGGACGGTCACCGAACCCATACAAACAAGGTTGGGGCAAAATCCACAACTTAATTGGAGGCTCCCAACAACACCATGAAACTTCACCACAATGGACTATGGCTTCCGCGATGACCTCAAATGCTCGGGGCAATCTCCAGAACTTAATTGGAGACCCCAACGCTTGCCCGGAGCTTTGCACCACAATGATTGAGCTCCGAGGCACCACCAACCGTCTAGGGCACCAAAGCACCCAAGAGGAACAAGCTCTAGGGTGCTCAAACACCCAAGAGTAATAATCTTCTCAACTTCTCACTTCCACGTATCACCGTGGCGAACTCAAACCTATGCCCCAAATGCAATGGCAAGGGCACACGGAGTGCCCAAGTCCTTCTCTCCCAAATCCCACCAAAGCAACTAATGCTAGGGAGGAAAATGAGAGGAAGAACGAAGAAGAACACGAAGAACTCCAAGATCTAGATCCAAGGGGTTCCACTCACTTAGAGGAGAAAGTGATTGGCGGAAGTGTGGATCTAGATCTCCTCTCTCTTTTCCCTCAAGAACTAGCAAGAATCATTGGAGGGATTGAGAGTTAGCAAGCTCGACGAAGGTCAACAATGGGGGAGGAACACGATCTAAAGAGATAAGGTTCAATGGGTAAGAAGACCCCCTTTATAGGTGGGGAAAAATGCAACCGTTATCCTCACAGCCCGCACAGAGTAGTAATACCGCTCATGGGAGTGGTACTACCGCTGGGGCGGTTGAATCCCATTGAAAAACTACACCGAGGAGGCAAAAGGCCAGTAGAACCGTCAGAGCGGTACTACCGCTCATCCTCACGGTACTACTGCTATGGATAGTGGTACTACCGCTAAGGGTAGCGGTACTATTGCTTGCGAGCGGTACTAAAAAAATAAATCTGTGCCAACCATGGCTGGACTTAACACGAGATTTTGGTCCGGGGCGGTACTACCTCTCTGGAACCACGGTAGTATCGCTCTGGAGCGGTAGGAAAAAATTGCATCCGCTCTAGCCACGGTAGTACCGCTACAGCCTTTTGAGAACACCAAAACTGTCACAACTTTTGCAAACAGACTCCGAGTTCAACAAAACCAAGTTTGTTGGAAAGCTAATGACATGGGCTAACACAATAGTGATATAAATGTCAGTAAGAAGCAAATGATTAAAGGCCCATAACAAAATGGTTAGAACCCTTCCTAGGATAAGAACGGTAAAACCTCCAACACCGAAAACGCAATAGAAGAAGCATATGAAATCTGTTTTTGATGTACTAGAGCTTATCACGAAGATAAACACAAGCTCTAAAAACTCAAAAGGGGAAATACAAATAAGAATCAAGAAAGATTATGCAAGGATGCAATGGTTTGAGCTCTCGACGAATGATACGATCAAGCTACTCACTTGAGAGCCCCCCTTGATAGTACGACTATCGATCCTATAACCCGGTCTCCAAACTATCACCATGAGACCGGTAAAATAGAAAACCTATCAAGGGAAAACATTTGTCTTGAACGAAGTCCACTTGAGCTAGATGATGACGATATTGACTCCCTCAAGTTGGACCACCTTTCGTGATTGCATTGGCTCGATGAAGGCTAGTTGATTGCACCCCCATACTCCACTAAGGGTGAGTCACACTTAGGCACACCTTCACAAGTCCATTGTCACGACAATGGATGACAAGCTACAACCATGATTTCTTTGTGATGCTTCACTTGAACTTGCACACTGCAACCTTGATGACGATCACCACTTGATGTCATCTTCCATGGGTTGTATGTGATCTTCCTCTCGATGCAATCCCATGGAAAAATACCCCAACTCTACAAATAACACTCATGTAGACCATGGTTAGTACACAAAGCGTAATGGACAATGCTTACCATACCATAGGATCACTTGATCCTTCTCGGTACATCTTGTACGCTTTGTGTGTTGATCAACTTGGTTCACTCTTTGACTTAGTCTTGATAAACCTTGTATCTTCTCTTCTCTATTCCCAAAGATGATGTCTTGAAGGTAAACATGAATGTTCACACAATCTTCTTCTTCAAGACATGCTTGCAATGAGATCAACTCTCACATGACCAAACTTTGGATAAAACCTTACATACCACCTTGGACACCATATAAACTCCTTGAAACCAACACATGTACTTCAAGAAGCACTTATGGACAAATCCTTCGAATATAACTCAAGGCGAACATTAGTCCATAGGGATTGTCATCAATTACCCAAAACCACACATGGATAAATGTGCTCTTAGAATCTCACCCATTTTGGTAATTGATGACAACCACTTTCAAGAGAGTTTATATAAGGAAATAAGCACAACCAAGCACACACATGCAAAGCAATAAACCATCGGTATGAGATGCAAATGCTTAAGCAATCAAAAGGAAAACTCTCTAAACATTCCAAACTAAACTCTCTACACTTCTACCCATTAGCATCGATTGCTAAAATGGTAGAAAAGCTTAGAAACCCAATATAATAGGTGTTCCTCCAAAAGGTTTGTAGTTCTCCAAATATGAGTGCAGTGAAATACACATATCCAATGATAAGTAGTTGGAGGGAAACAAACTATATTGAGGATCCAAAGATTGCAAAAAGGATCATATGGCACAAAGACATACACCAGAGTGAAGCAAGCAATCAAAAGATACCAAATGGAACAATCAATCACATGGTCCTACTAGCCACATGAATAAAGGTTATTATGATATGGGCAAACGAGTGTTTATAAAGAAACTAGAGTAGCTCCCCATGATTTGTGCACAAATAAGAATTTTTGTATTTGAATACAAGTGCACAAGATAGGATCATGACTCCCCCAAAATCAATATAAACACACAACAAGTGCAACCAAGTAGATAAGACAGTGAGCATAGTACTTGCACTAAACATATGGTTGAGCAACATGTAAAAGAGGCAATCTTAAGAATATGCTCAACCAAAATGATGTGTGTGAGTCATGGAAAAGCACTTGAGAAGACTAGTATAAGGATGAGCATTAAGCATCAACATAGTCTTGATGAAATGGGGCATAAAGTGCAAGACATATCCTTCCCACACACAAACCACTAGCAACTGGGTTCACAAGCTTACTAAGAAGAAAATTAAAAACCAAAGCTTGTGGGAACCCCTAGTGAAGGAAATAATAGCCTTATCAAGAGGACGGATACCAATCGATATGGCAAAACCCTCGTGAAGACAAGCACGAGGAAAATAATGTTTACCACCAAAGAGGGCATCAAGATGCAAGGATATAAGATCCGCACTCAACACATATTCTTTCACGAAACCACCAAGGAAATGGGAAGGGAATGTAACGATGGACGTTAAAGAAAAGAGGATATCAACTAGAGATGTAATTCTCTTATGTGTATAAGATTGTAGGTAGAGGACAATCATGATGATATTTTCACAAAGAATGATGTACACAGGAAATAGTTTTAAGAAGGAACGAACAAGATATCCAAAAGGAAGTCATAAATATACCAATAAGATCTTTGCTTTAAAGCATAGCACATAGCCTAATATTTTTTTATTGCACATAAAGCATAGCACATAGCCAAGAGATGTGCATTATTTTCCTTATATCCATAGAAACACTAGACATGCTCAAAAAGATCCACAAGAGGCAAGGAAGACAAACGATAAAAAAACCTATGTAAAGATGATTAGCAAACTCTACCACTTAAAAGGAATACCAACTGTCGAAGGAAAATAAGTATTTGGAAATAATTCCCATTGGTAGATTGCAAATAGATCCAACATCATCTTTACTCCTAATTCACAAAAAATGACACTTGTAGAGCTAGCATGCCACCTAGGAACAAGATAAATTATAGTATCAACTCTAAGTGGCAATATCTCAAATGTACACATTCTTTGGGCTTGTAATATGCACATAGTATATTACTCCCCCATAATATGGTAACCCAATGTTATTAACAAGTGGCAAATGAAATCCAACAAGAGATGATTAATGGACCATTTAGATTTTGAATTTCTCATGAGAAGACATACCAAATAGAAGCTAGATAATCTTGTAATGTCAATACTAAGTGGTATTCCTCATGTACACACATTTTTAGGATTGTGAAGTGCACAAAGCACATCACTCCCCCAAAATGGGATAATCCATTAATCTCTCAAGAGAGCCAACTAAGATAAGACAAGATGAAAAAAGGCTCTACACAAGACTCACACATACCTAATGTGTAACCCATCATACATACTTGATTTCTCAAGATAAACAAATAGGAAGCACACCATATACAAACACATGCAAGGTACAAAACCACAACATCCCAAGGGGTAAGTAACTAACAATGTATTCAATTTAAGTACAAGTTACCGCAATGAGGAACACTGGTATATGATAGATGCTTGATGATCCACATGACTTGGCTTGAGACAATATGAATGAAGAAGAACCCTTAATTCTTCATAATGTAGCGAAGTCACCAATGCCCTCCATCAACACCTATTAATTAAGTTTGAGCTTGTTGGTCCCCAACCAAGTTGGGTCCTATGAGGTTAGTCACAATTGGATTGGCTACCCAAATGGTTCTTTTCTTGACACAAATTTGAGTACCAACACATTTGGCAAACACATTGCCAAGCTTATCCTTCCCAAGAGAATATATATCATAAATAATGATTGGGTTGGATAAGTTACCTTTCGTGCAAGAAGAAGCAAAGTGACCCTTACCGCGACATAAGTAGCAACATCTACCCTTTACTTTATTCTCAACTGATTTCTCAACTTGAGGAGCGTTGAATTGGGTCTTCTTGGGAGGAGGCCTTTCTTCAACTTGTGGTTGAGCATGCGATTGAACTTGTGGATGCTTCCCTTGTTGCTTGTTACTTTGAGGCTTCTTATTCAATGGGCAAGATCTTACATGGTGCCCTTTTATTTTGCACTTGAAGCAAATAATCTTGGCAGAATTCTTGACTTGTTCTTGGCCCTTCTTCTTGTACTTCGTGGACATCTTCTTATTCTTGGAGTTGAATCCAAGTCCAACTTTGTCATTTTGGAATTTTTGCACACTCAATATATTGTTGAGTGTGGACTTCCCTCCATGAATCTTTTCCAAGTCTTTCTTCAAAGAAGTGACTTGGGCCTTGATCTCATTGATTCCCTCTACATGGTTAGAATCAACACAAGTTATAGAGGAAGTATAAGCTTCATCGTTAGAGAAACAAGGAATGGAAAGTAATTCATCACAAGATGAACCAACATTATGAGTAGATGAACTACGAGGACTAGCACATGGCAATAAAGCATTTCTACTAGATGTAGTGCTAATGTCCACATGAGGCTCACTAGATGTTACCTTAGTAGTACTAACCTCATGAGCTATCTTTAGCACATTATGCGATACTAGAAGATCGCCATGAGAGCTAGAAAGCTTTTCATGACTTTCTTCCAATTTCCCATAATTGCTATATAGCAACTCAAGTTGAGCCCTTAGCTCAACATTCTCCTTTAATATGGATGCTTCACAAGAAATAGAGTTAGTAGCACAAACATCATCATTAACAACAAGAGGAGAAGGCAACTTGGCAAGCTCTTTAGCATATGAAACTTTAAGTTGAGCATGAGACTCGGTGAGTTCAATGAGCAAACTCTTAACGACCCTTGAGCCATTTTCGAGGTGCTCAAAGTCCTTAAGGAGATTAACATGTGCCACTTCAAGCTTATCATTTTTAGTTCTAAAATCATTAGACATCTTGAGAGCTCTTTCATGGGATTCCTTTAATCTAGATAATTCTAGAAAAAATGTCTCCTCAAGAGATTCCTTGGTGGTTTGTTCATTTTCAAGAGCTTGAGATAGCTCCGCGATCTCATTAGCGTAATCACGTTCATGACCTTCCATTTTATCAATGGTGGTGTGATGCTCCTTGAGATGAGCTTCCAACTCCTCAATGGCAATAGACATGATTTCCATGAAGTTGGAACGAGAAATTTTATTCTTATGAAGAGCTTTAAAAACCATTTTCCCTTAATTTTTAAGGAAGCAATATTATCACTCTATTCATCATTATCATTAACATCATCATCATGAGATATATTGGGATTCAAAGTAGGAGATACCTTTGAAGCCTTAGCCATAAGGCAAAAGTGAGAAACAATATATGATGATGTAGGATCCCTTTAAGCACCATTCAAGACCACATCTTGTTCCATGGAGTGTTGGGTTTCCTCTACATTCTTAGCACAACAACTCGAGGAAATAGATACATTTTTATCATGGCAACAACATATAGCAAGCATATCATCATGAGATTTAGTCAAGCAATTTGTACATGATATGCAAGGACTATCAACACAAGCATGTGAAACATTTAAGGTGCTCGAGGTTTAAAGTCCAAAGATGAAGCATTGCAATAAGATAGTGAAGAAGAATTATCTACAACTGGATGATACCCCGCGCGTTGCGGCGGGAATCGGTTGCACCCCAAGAAATCCAATTTTTTTATTCCACCGACAATATGTCATCGAGAATCTCGAGGTCAGGGGAAGGAGTTGCATCACATCTCGCCTGGCACTCTCAAATTGCAAAGAACAAAATAAAAAACAATCATGTGTTTGTGAATGTCACGTATGATTTAATTTATTGACAGGACGGTACTCTTGTTACTTGAAAGAATAATGGGAAAAGTCAACCGGATACTTCCAAGAAACCAAACTATTGTTGGTTTTCCCTCATAATTGCATTACACATCTATCCTGGCACTCTCAAATTGCACATAGAGAGAGAGAAAGAGAGAGATGCAAAAAAATATTAGATCACACAAATAAAAGTACATGTATGATGTTCAAAAAAAGAATAAGAAGAGTATATTCATACAGTTGCTTTTCTCCTAGAATTTTCTTGTAGGTTCTCACGTGCTCCTTTCATTACATGGATGTGAAGCTGCTTTCCTTAATTATGTCAACACATAATTTAGATCTGATTCCTAGTTCTTATATTTATAAATTTCAAATCAGAAAGATTATATATTATTTATATTTATTAATTCGAACAATATTCCAAGTTTGCACAGGCTGTGAAATCAGCTTTATCCATCTTCTGACGATATTCAGTTGCTAAGCTTGATACATGTTTAAGCACTACATTTTTTGGAATATCCATCAATGTGCCAAGATCCAAGAACATGTTCTTTCATTGTGCACTCCTTATTTACATACTTATGAAACAAAATGAATAATCGCTAAGTAGACCATAACAAATGATATACTACACTGTCAATATCAAACCAAGTGACCTAATGTAGTAGTACAAATGTTCTCGTGAAAACACTAATCAAGAGTGATTTATCGTGATGTAAAACTTAAGAAAAATAATGCAATTCATCACCCTTCATGTAATAACGGACAAAATAATTTTATATATGCTAGAACATTCGTTTCGTCAATCAATCAACTCCATGCCAATAGTCACATATTGGTGCTGGTCGGGCAAAAGGATTGTTGATAAATTTCTAGGTAAAGTAGAAACAAATCTTAAATGGTTTAGAATATTAATTTTTCAGACACAAAAAATGTGCATAGCACAAATAGTAAAAGATTTTGCTGTGCATGGACAACGGTATGCAGATATAGGGGCTTGTTTTCAACTTGTAGCCTGCGTGGTACTGCATAAGAAAGTGTATTCTTGACGAAAAACTCTAAGCAAAGCAATCCATTGACATTAGAACTCAACACATACCCAAATTTTAATCTATCTATACCTTTAAATCACTTGGTCAAGGAATCAACCACGCATACATTATTCTGAAACAAAGAGAGAGATTGGTAATGCTGGCATACTTTTAGCGAATAGCATATCCACCCCACAATCAGAAAACATAGCCTTGAGGATACTTGATCGGAGAACATTATTGACTGTCACCTGAGGAGTTTTTCAACCACAACCCTGGACTTGTGTGATACTATGCGTGATACTATTTATGTGAGAAAGAGGGCACCGGTGGTAATAGAAGTCATGTATGATATAATCTTCTGTACCATGGGAAGATGGAATTGCCTGCCGGCTACTATTGCCCTAACAAGGCAGACGGCATGAGGAGGCCCATAGCAGAGTGTCCCACTGGAATCAGGGCCACGGCAGCGATGGCCGCGTCCGATGCATCCGAGCCTCCGAGGACGCAAGCGCGAGGAAAGCCCAGAGTGGCGCGTCCATGGCCGTCGGCTCTAGGAGGGCCCGAGGCTGATCAAGAATGTGCACAGAGGCTGATTCGGCTGCGTGAGGATGGCCACATAGATCACTTCTTCCACGGAAAGGTTAGTGTGAATCCAACATGAGGGCACGGGAAGCAGTACCTTGGTGAGGGAGGAGGCGTTGCAAGGACTAGAATTTGGGGAAGGCCAAAGGGGCGAGGAAGGGGAAGGGGAAGGGAGGCTAACTTACTGATTTGGACACCAAATTAATGACTTGATTGGGAGGCTGGAAGGAGAAGAGGGTAACTTAAGGCACCATGTGGCATTATTTATGGCAAGAATTGCTGATGTGACACCCTTTTGAGGTGGATAGCTTGCATGTAGAGATAAATAAAATAGTGGGGATGAACTTCTTAGGTATATAGGATAAGCCCACTATCATCATTACAATGATTGTCACTACTCACCAGATAATTACCTTGTGGCAATCCACATGTAGGTGAAGTAGAAGAAGTTGAGAAGACAACACGACCGGAGGTGGAGGGAGAACAATCATCCCAACAAATCTTGGACTCACCAAATTTATCTTGAATATTTGTCCACAACTCATGAGCATCCCGAAATGGCATGAGTTCAAATATAAATACATTGCTCAAAGCATCAAAAAGCATATTAGAATCTTGAGCATTGAGATAAGAGTTTTTCTCATCCTCCAAAGATAGGTGTTGAGAATCCTCTAGAGGAGAAAAACCCATATCTACAATTCGCTCTGACGACGGGTCCATGACCCTAAAGAGATTAAGCATGCGAATTACCCAAACATCAAAATTTGTGCCATTGAAACTAAGAGTGTCAGAGAATCCTAATCCCCTAGTCAACATCCTTACTCTCTAGGTTGTTAAACCTAATAATGAGCGACCTAGCTCTGATACCAATTGAAAGGACGTGAATGTATCCTAGAAGGGGGGAATAGGCACTTTAAAATAATTACGGTTTAAGCTTGAACAAATGCGTAATAAAACTATGGTTTAATTAGTCAAGCACAAAACCTAAAACAACTAGGCTCACCTATGTGCACCAACAAATAATGCTAAGTAAGATAGACAACTAAGTGATAGCAAGATATATAACAAGAAACAATATGGCTATCACAAAGTAAAGTGCATAAGTAAAGGGCTCGGGTAAGCCAAGGCACGCAGAGATGACGATGTATCCCGAAGTTCACACCCTTGCGAATGCTAATCTCTGTTCGGAGTGGTGTGGAGGCACAATGCTCCCCAAGATGCCAATAAGGCCACCGTAATCTCCTCACGCCCTTGCACAATGCAAGATGTCGTGATTCCACTAAGGGATCCCTGAGGGCGGTCACCGAATACATACAAACAAGGTTGGGGCAACCTCCACAACTTAATTGGAGGCTCCCAACAACACCACGAAGCTTCACCACAATGGACTATGGCTTCCACGGTGACCTCAAATGCTCGGGGCAATCTCCACAACTTAATTGGAGACCCCGACGCTTTCCCAGAGCTTTGCACCACAATGACTGAGCTCCGAGGCACTAGGGCGCCAAAGAACCCAAGAGGAACAAGCTCTTGGGTGCTCAAACACCCAAGAGTAATAAGCTTCTCAACTTCTCACTTCCACGTATCACCATGGAGAACTCAAACCTATGCACCAAATGCAATGGCAAGGGCAAACAGAGTGCCCAAGTCCTTCTCTCCCAAATCCCAACAAAGAAACTAATGCTAGGGAGGAAAATGAGAGGAAGAACGAAGAAGAACACGAAGAACTCCAAGATCTAGATCCAAGGGGTTCCCCTCACTTAGAGGAGAAAGTGATTGGCGGAAGTGTGGATCTAGATCTCCTCTCTCTTTTCCCTCAAGAACTAGCAAGAATCATTGGAGGGATTGAGAGTTAGCAAGCTCGAATAAGGTCAACAATGGTGGAGGAACACGAGCTAAAGAGACAAGGTTCAATGGGGAAGAAGACCCCCTTTTATAGGTGAGGAAAAATGCAATCGTTATCCTCATAGCCCGCATAGAGCGGTAATACTGCTCATGGGAGTGGTACTACCACCGGGCGGTTGAATCCCTTTGAAAAACAACACCGAGGAGGCAAAAGGCTAGTAGAACCGTCGGAGCGGTACTACCGCTCGTCCTCACGGTACTACCGCTATGGATAGTGGTACTACCGCTAAGGGTAGCGGTACTACTGCTTGCGAGCGGTACTAAAAAAATATATCTATGCCTACCACGGCTGGACTTAACACGAGCTTTTGGTACGAAGCGGTACTACCTCTCCGGAACCATGGTAGTACCACTTTGGAGTGGTAGGAAAAAATTACATCCGCTCTAGCCGTGGTAGTACCGCTGCAGCCTTTTGAGAACACCAAAACTGCCACAACTTTTGCAAACAGACTCCAAGTTCAACAAAACCAAGTTTGCTGGAAAGCTAACGACATGGGCTAACACAATACTGATAGAAATATCAATACGAAGAAAAATGATTAAAGGCCCATAAGAAAATGGTGAGAACCCTTCCTAGGATAAGACCGATAAAACCTCCAACATCGAAAACGCAATAGAAGAAGCATATGAAATCCGTTTTCGATGTACTAGAGCTTGTCACGAAGATAACCAAAAGCTCTAAAACCTCAAAAGGGCAAATAAAAATAAGAATCAAGAAAGATGATGCAATGATGCAATGGTTTGAGCTCTCAGTGAACGATACGATCAAGCTACTCACTTGAGAGCCCCCCTTGGTAGTACGGCTATCGATCCTATAACCCGATCTCCAAACTATCACCATGAGACCGGTAAAATAGGAAACCTATCAAGGGAAAACCTTTGGCTTGCACGAAGTCCACTTGAGCTAGATGATGACGATATTGACTCCCTGAAGTTGGACCACCTTTCGTGATTGCGTTGGCTCGGTGAAGGCTAGTTGATTGCTCCCCCATACTCCACTATGGGTGAGTCACACTTCGGCACACCTTCACAAGTCCATTGTAAAGACAATGGACGGCAAGCTACAAGCATGATTTCTTTGTGATGCTTCACTTGAACTTGCACACCGCAACCTTGATGACGATCACCACTTGATGTCATCTTCCATGAGTTGTATGCGATCTTCCTCTCAATGCAATCCCAGGGAAAAATACCCTAGCCCTACAAAGAACACTCACGTAGACCATGGGTTAGTACACAAAGCATAATGGACAATGCTTACCATACCATAGGATCACATAATTCTTCTTGGTACATCTTGTACGCTTTGTGTGTTGATCAACTTGGTTCACTCTTTGACTTACTCTTGATCAACCTTGTATCTTCTCTTCTCTCTTCCCAAAGATGATGTCTTGAAGGTAAACATGAATGTTCACACAATCTTCTTTTTCAAGACATGCTTGCAATGAGATCAACTCTCACGTGACCAATCTTTGGATAAAACTTTACATACCACCTTGGCCACCATATAAACTCCTTGAAACCAACACATGTACTTCAAGAAGTACTTATGGACAAATCCGTCGAATATAACTCAAGGCGAACATTAGTCCATAGGGATTGTCATCAATTACCCAAAACCACACATGGAGAAATGTGCTCTTACAATCTCCCCCATTTTGGTAATTGATGACAACCACTTTCAAGAGAGTTTATATAAGAAAATAAGCACAGCCAAGCACACACATGCAAAGAAATAAAGCATCGATATGAGACGCAAATGCTTAAGCAATCAAAAGCAAAACTCTCTAAACTTTCCAAACTAAACTCTCTAAACTTCTCCCCGATTGGCATCGATTGCTAAAATGGGCTAAAAGCTTCGAAAGCCAATATGATAGGTGTTCATCCAAAAGGTTTGTAGTTCTCAAAATATGAGTGCAATGAAATACACATATCCAATGATAAGTAGTTGGAGGGAAACAAACTATATTGAGGATCCAACGATTGCAAAAAGGATCGTATGGCACAAAGGCATACACCAGAGTGAAGCAAGCAATCAAAAGATACCAAATGGAACAATCAATCACATGGTCCTACCAGCCAGATGAATAAAGGATATTATGATGTGGGCAAAAGAGTGTTTATAAAGAAACTAGAGGAGCTCCCCATGATTTGTGCACAAATAAGAATTTTTGTATTTGAATACAAGTGCACAAAATAGGATCATGACTCCCCCAAAATCAATATAAACACACAACAAGTGCAAGCAAGTAGATAAGATAATGAGAATAGTACTTGCATTAAATATATGGTTGAGCAACATGTAAAAGAGTCAATCTTAAGAATAGGCTCAACCAAAATGATGTGTGTGAGACATGGCAAAGCACTTGAGAAGACTAGTATAACGATGGGCATTATGCATCAACATAGTCTTGATGAAATGAGACATAAAGTGCAAGACATATCCTTCCCACACACAAACCACTAGCAACTGGGTTCACGAGCTTACTAAGAAGAAAATTAAAAACCAAAGCTTGTGAGAATCCCTGGTGAAGAGCGGAAATAATAGCCTTGTCAAGAGGAGGGATACCAATCGATATGGCAAAACCCTCGTGAAGACAAGCATGAGGAAAATAATCTTTGCCACCAAAGAGTGCATCAAGATGCAAGGATATAAGATCCGCACTCAACATAGATTCTTTCAAGAAACCACCAAGGAAATTGGAAGGGAATGTAATGGTGGACGTGAAAGAAAAGAGGATATCAACTAGAGATGTAACTTCTCTCATGTGTATAAGATTATAGATAGAGGACAATCATGATGATATATCCACAAAGAATGATGTACACACGGAATAGTTTCAAGAAGGAACAAACAAGATATCAAAAAGGAAGTCATAAATATACCAATAAGATCTTTGCTTGAAAGCATAGCACATAGCCTAATATTTTCTTATTGTACATAAATGAAATCCCACTACACGAACATCAAAGACATCACAACTAGCAATATGACATCATCGTTGAGACGTTTGAGAAAGGAAACAAGTACCACAAGAAGGACTCGAGAAGTTCATGCCATGATGCAACCTATAAAAGGTTGAATGCGAGAAATGTATGCATGAAGTAGATACTTGTTACCGAGATAGCATTGGATTGATGTAGTAGACAATGGTTCATCGATCATCCTAATATGGCTCCAATATGCACATGGTGTCAACACCTTCCTTGTAAGTGAGCCGAGTGTCCAATGTATCTCCAATTGTTCCTAGAACAACACCACAAACAAAGTGGTACCCAAACTTATTGGGGCCAAAGAGTTAGAGTACCAACAACACATAGGACAAACTCCACATAAATATGTGCATATAGATATGAAATTGAATTTCATGCACACTTTAGCCAATTTATGTCATAGTGGAGTTTCCCCTATATATTGGGTCAAGGAAAGGGAACAAGGCAAAGAAAGTACATGTAGTAAATATGCATGTTCAAGGCTTTCAAGAAGAAAATCAACATGCAGTTGATAAGATACCAAAAGATAAGGTATCAAGTGAAAATAAGATACCAAACAAAAAACTATCACTTGACGGATACGAACTAAAAGATACATCAAGGAATGAGATATCCATTGACACATGCCAAATACAAGGAAACAAGATACCAATTGAAGGAAAACAAGATGTATCATGTTCCCAAAACAGAGCTAGGTTCCAAACAAACCAAACCCTCCGCAAATTTTCATGATGGCACAAAGAACCATAGAGAAAAGTCTTGCCTCCCACCAACACACACTTGATGAGCATCAAAATATTTTATGATAAACACGTAAAGAGAGTGTTCTAAAGAAAATATGATAGCTCCCCCAAGAGATGTGCATTATATAGAATTTGTATTTGAATACAAAATGCACACAATTGGATCATCACTTTCCATATATCTATAGAAACAGTAGACATGCTCAAAAAGATCCACAAGATGCAAGGAAAACAAACGATAAACAAAAACCTATGTAAATATGATTAGCAAACTCTACCACTTAAAAGAAATACCAGCTGTCAAAGTACAAGAAGTATTTGGAAATAATTCCCATTAGTAGATTGCAAATATATCCAACATCATATTTACTCCTAAATCACAAGCAAATGACACTTTTAGAGCTAGCATGCAACCTAGGAACAAGATAAATTGTAATATCAACTCTAAGTGGCAATATCTCAAATGTACACATTCTCTGGGCTTGTAATATGCACATAGTATATTACTCCCCGATAATGTGGTAACCCAATGTTATTAACAAGTGGAAAATGAAATCCAACAAGAGATGATTAATGTACCATTTAGATTTTAAATTTCTCATGAGAAGGCATTCCAAATAGAAGCTAGATAATCTTGTAATATCAATAGTAAGTGGTATTCCTCATGTACACACATTTTTAGGATTGTGAAGTGCACAAAGCACATCACTCCCCCAAAATGGGATAATCCATTAATCTCTCAAGAGAGCCAACTAAGATAAGACAAGATGAAAAAAGGCTCTACACAAGACTCACACATACCTAATGTGTAACCCATCATACATAATTGATTTCTCAAGATAAACAAATAGGAAGCACACCATATACAAACACATGCAAGGTACAAAACCACAACATCCCAAGGGGTAAGTAACTAACAATGTATTCAATTTAAGTACAAGTTACCGCAATGAGGAACACTGGTATATGATAGATGCTTGATGATCCACATGACTTGGCTTGAGACAATATGAATGAAGAAGAACCCTTAATTCTTCATAATGTAGCGAAGTCACCAATGCCCTCCATCAACACCTATTAATTAAGTTTGAGCTTGTTGGTCCCCAACCAAGTTGGGTCCTATGAGGTTAGTCGCAATTGGCTTGGCTACCCAAATGGTTCTTTTCTTGACACAAATTTGAGTACCAACACATTTGGCAAACACATTGCCAAGCTTATCCTTCCCAAGAGAATATATATCATAAATAATAATTGGGTTGGATAAGTTACCTTTTGTGCAAGAAGAAGCAAAGTGACCCTTCTCACGACATAAGTAGCAACATCTACCCTTTACTTTATTCTCAATTGATTTCTCAACTTGAGGAGCGTTGATTTGGGTCTTCTTGGGAAGAGTCCTTTCTTCAACTTGTGGTTGAGCATGCGATTGAACTTGTGGCCGCTTCCCTTGTTGCTTGTTACTTTGAGGCTTCTTCTTCAATGGTCAATATCTTACATGGTGTCCTTCTATTTTTCACTTGAAGCAAATAATCTTGGCAGAATTCTTGACTTGTTATTGGCCCTTCTTCTTGTACTTCGTGGACATATTCTTCTTCTTGGAGTTGAATCCAAGTCCACATTTGTCATTTGGGAATTTTTGCACACTCAATATATTGTTGAGTGTGGACTTCGCTTCATGACTCTTTTCCAAGTCTTTCTTCAAAGAAGTGACTTGGGCCTTGATCTCATTGATTTCCTCTACATGGTTAGAATCAACACAAGTGCTAGAGGAAGTATAAGCTTCATCGTTAGAGCAACAAGGCAAGGAAAGTAATTCATCACAAGAGGTACCAACATTATGAGTAGATGAACTACGAGGACTAGCACATGGCAATAAAGCATTTCTACTAGATGTAGTGCTAATGTCCACATGAGGCTTACTGGACGTTGCCTTATCTGGCGTATCTAACTCGCGGCGAGTTACCCGAGGACGAGACCTTGGCGAGGCAGATTGTGAGGGGGTCTAAGTCTGTGACTATCATCAACGGAGGGTTACATAAATGCAGCATAACCGGTGATTTTTAGCATTGTGTTTCCCCCGAAGAGGGTAAGGAAATCCTAAAAGAAATACACGCCGGTGACTACGGTCATCACGCCGGCTCAAAGTCTTTGATGGCAAAAGCATTCCGACACAGTTTCTTCTGGTTGGCGGCTCACAGGGATGCAGAGGACTTGGTCACCAAGTGCGATGAATGTCAGAAATTTGGACGATGTGCTCACGTGACAGCTCAATAATTGCGGATGATTCTTATAACCTGGCTGTTTGCGGTCTCGGGGCTTGGTATGGTTGGGCCTTTCAAGAGATCTAAAGATAAGAAGACCCACCTTTTAGTGGCGGTTGACAAGTTTACCAAGTGGGTCGAGGCAAAGCCGGTTGGCAAGTGTGATGCGGGCACGACGGTTCAATTTGTAAAGAAGTTGATCTTTCATTTTGGTTACCCTCATGGTATCATCATGTACAATGGAACAAATTTATCCAAGGGGGCTATGAAAGCATTTTGTGGAAGTGAACACATTCGGCTTGATGTTTCGGTTGTCGCTCATCCGCAGTCCAATGGCCAGGCGGAATGTGCCAATCAAGAGATCTTGAGAGGAATAAAACGCCCGCTTATGGTTCCTCTAGAGAGAACGCCGGTTTGCTGGGTGGAGGAGTTACAGTCAGTTCTTTGGAGTATCCGAACTACCCCCAATAGATCAACAGGATAAATGCCTTTCTTCATGGTTTATGGTGGGTAAGCTGTTCTCCCAAGTGATATTTGTCATGAATCGCGTAGAGTGGCCGCTTACGTTGAAGCTGACAACGAGATGACGCATCAGGACCCGCTGGATGCTTTGGAGGAAAAGTGGGATCTTGCACTAGCACGGTTGGTGATTTACCAACAAGAATTGCATCGCTACAATAGCCGTAGAGTCAAGACCAGGACGTTTCAAGAAGGTGACTTGGTGTTACGACTGATTCAACATCAGACAGATATGCATAAGTTATCTCCCCCTTGGGAAGGACCTTTCATGGCCAGCAGAAATCTCAACAATGGGTCATATTACCTCATTGATATACAGGAAAGCGACGAGTCATGAATCACTGGACAGGAGACCAACATTCCATGGATATTGCTCATCTCCGGATTTACTACACATGAGTCATTGATTCTCATCAATGTACATACATCCATCATTGTATCTACCCTTTTCAATATAATAAAGTCGGCATCCCCACAGTTCGGGGCCTCTGCTGTGTTTCGTGCAAAAATATTGTGCAAGAAAGTTGATACTTCAACAAGGTCACTTGGGGGCTTCCAACCCACCGGGTTTAGGTTTCACACCCTCTTGACCGGCTTTTCAGCCATAACCTGACCGGGTTAAACATGCATGTATGCATGATGCCACTCCGCCAGGTGACCCACTAAACTCTTACCAGTTAATCTCGACTTAAAGACCCTGAGCTGCTCCAAATACTTGATAGTCAATCTTGCCATGAGACCCTATATTGGTTAAGGTTAAAACGGTGGTTTATGTCACGTGAGGGACGGCTAACGGAAAGCAAGGATAAACTCACCTATTTGGTGCAGTCTCTCCGCCTTGTGGCCCTTTCCTACTCTTATTCAGTCAATCTTTTTAATGACCCTCAACTATTTAAGGTTAAAACAACAGATTTATGTCACGTGAGAGCCGGCTTATGGGTTTGGGGGTACTCATGCCCTTCGTAGTCTCTCAACTATATGGCTCATCGTACTCTTAACAGTCAATCTTCTTCAAGACCCTAAACTAGTTAAGGTTAAAACGATGAATCTGTGCCATGTGAGAACCGGCACATGAGGTTTGGGTAGTCATGCCTAAGTTTTAAAAAATAAAAAAGCAAGACCATAAAGGAAGAAAGTTAACTTATTTAGGTTGTGCCTTTAAAAGCCGCCTTAACAATGACGGAGAGTATATATTTTTTGTCTTGTTTGTTTTTGCAGGCCTTGTATTTTATGATAAAACCATTATCAAGTGAAAAGAAACCTGACCAAAGCAATAATGAAGGATGGATAAGCATATATAGCTATTCAAATTCCAACATATGCACGAAGGCACGGCAAAAGCAATCAGTTTTAGCTACTGCTATTACAAAGCTCTGGAAGAGCCCAAAAAAGGTTACAGACTTAAAAGTTTTCTAGATAAATTATAACCCGACAGAACAACAAGGTCAGGTCACTTCAGCTCGTGGCCGGGTCATCCTGCGCCGGGTCTTCGGTCTCCTGGATTATAAGGTTGTCCACATCCTAGTTGCAGTTGGTTAATGCCTCAAATTCAGCTTCATCGTGAAAGATTGGAGACGGGTTAATATCAAGAGCAAAGAGGTGCTTACGGCATGCAGGAATCAAGTCTTTGGCTTCGTAAGTCGGCCCTTGCACTTGTTTGCTGATCTCAGTGTAAGCTGCTTGGTAGGTGGACAGGTCAGTCTCTTCAACGAGCTTGGTAGCCAAGACTCGAGACACCTTCATACATTTGGCATAGTCTTCCTGAGTGAACTTTGAGCCGTCATCCTTTACCGAAGGGAAGTAGCCCATCATATCCCCAGGAGTAAGTTCAGGAGCGAAGGCCTGGGACCGGCTCAGTGCAGACATTGCACCCTTACGGGTGGCTGATTTTTTAAGTTCTTCCAAATGTTTTGGAATGGTAGAGAGGACTTATATCACTTCCTTTATAAGTTTGGGGACACCTTTTTTAGCCATTACAGCTTTCATGGTGCACAAGGTCCCACAATAGAGTTGCTCCATAAGAGTGTATACGGCTTTTAGCTTCAGTAGACTATTGTTTGACAGCTGGCGGGTTCTCTGGCCTGCAAAGAAAGAAAGATTTTCTAAGCCGTCGGGAGAAGTTTTAGCAGACTAAGGAATTTTTTCAGAAATAACAAATATTTACCAAAGATAGCGGCGGTCATCCTAGATATGTGGCGCCTTAGAGTGGTGAGCTCTTCAGTAAGAGGCTTGAATTTTGCTTCGGCATCTTCCGCACGTATTATCAGGGTGGCTTGTGCAGTCTCAACGAATTTCTTGAAAGCCTCAAATTCTGCCTTGACTTCCTCGAGATATTTGATAGAGAACCGCCAACTTTCTTCCGCCTCAGCACGAGCGGTCTGTTGTGAGGCCAAACTTTCTTCAAGACCAGTCACATCAGACTCGGCCATCTTTAAAGCTTCCTGTGTAGTATAAACAAAGCAGCATAAAGTTATTTTTGCTTCTAAGCTGCCAAGGTGATACATATTACTATTTAGAGGTGATGAACTAGAGAAATTACAAGTCTCAAGCAGATCGCAAGCAATACACTTGACACTTGGGGGCTAATGTCTACCATTTCTTTCAATGCCTACAAAACTGGAAAGCCCGGGGTCATCTTCAAGAAGATAAGCCGACACTTGGGGGCTACAATTGGCGCTTTTCAATCGTAAATTCGGGCTCATCATTTGCATGATGACCCGAACTTTGGAGGCTACATTTGGCGCTTTTAAAGTACTAAGTTCCGTCTCATCATTTGCATAATGACTCGGACTTGGGGGCTACCGTTGGATCTTCTTCTAAGTGAAGTTTCGGCTCATTATTTCATATAATAACCCGTTACTTTGGGGCTACATGCCAAGATATTTGTGACATATGCAAAAATGAAGACCCGGTCTACTATTTTTCAACACTAAACTGGCTCTTGGGGTCTACATAAGAGTATATGGAAGGAAAGGCAGGAGGAATACCTCCTCATATTTTTGCTTCATCAGCCCAACAAGTTTGGTCTCCATGTTGCGGCTCGCAGAAAGGCAGTTTAGATAGCCAGCGTGTAGCTCATCAATAGTCAGCTTCTCCAAGCTAGGGAATTCAAAGACAACCTTCTCCCTCTCTGGTGAGAGCACTTCATCTTTGCGAATATGTTTTGATAGAACGTGAGAAGGAGCCGGAGATGTATAACCCGTCCCGGTGACAGTAACTTCTTTGTGAGAAGCCACATTCTTGGTCATTGGTGAAGGGCTGGGCATCTTAGGACCGACTTCCAGATGAGCCTCCGGAGCTGACATATCAAAGTCGACCGACTCAGTATGCGGAGGAGCATCCTCAGGGGCGCCTTTGTCAGCCTCAGAGGGTTCAACATAATCTTCACGGGAATCCGGCTTAGGATCCTCTGGCTCTTGAACATTTGGAGTGGCGGAAGACCCACTCACTTTTCTCTGTTTAGCCTGAGCTCTATAAGCAAAGGTAAAATTCGAGGAAGTTAGCAAGGTTGAGAATGATAATACATGGTGTGGGATATACGAGTGCAAACTTTGGATTGACAACAAAATGAGGTAGCTTGGAGGCGGTTGAGTCGCCTGAGGTAGGGGCGAGTCCTGGAAGGTTAAGATGGTGAAAGTATAAGTAAGACACAATGCTAGATTATTATGAAAAGTAATAATTCAAAGCTGTGGAATACCTCATTTCCTCGTTTTCGAGCAGCCGACTCATTCGGTAAGTCGGCTAACAGATCTTCAGAGCCGGTACTCCGGGTCTGATGCCGGTGGTCATCTTGTTGTTTCTTCAAAAGAGAGTTGGAATCCAAGTGAGCAAAGGGACGTCGGCACTTTACCTTTCATACAGCCTACCGTATTCTTTTTACTGGTAAAAGGTCCGAGTTAGAGGAGATAATGGTTACCTCTATGGCATCAGCATGGCTGGTTTCCGCCTCTTCCTCTGACTAATCATTGTCAATGAGTTGCATAAAGAGAAGGCCAAGGGAGACAAGTTCTACCTCTGAGTCATCAAGATGAAGAAGTTCTGCGGCGGTTTGTTTTTTCTTGTGACCCGTAGTGTTCGTAGTACGGGTTTGGCTTGTCTTCACCTTCTTTTTGGGAGCGGGGGTAAACTTCTTCTTCTAGAAATTGGACTCTGCCTACATATGAGTCAGAGAAGGGTCAGAGAGAGTATGAATCACAAGATTGAGAGGTCACAAACAAACAGTTTATTTAAAGGATCTTTACCTCTGGAGCCGGGTTACGAACACAGAACGGCTTTAACCCGGTCTGGTTACACGCAGCTTGTGGCTCTCCAAGCAGCGACTTTACGATGGTGTTGAGGTCCTTTTCATTCAAAGGTGTCCGGTTGAAGTGCATGGGATCGCTCGCTTCACTGGAATATTCACACATCAGCTTGTCACGCTGGCTCAGTGGCATGATCCTTCAACTGATCCAACAACGGGTGAAGTCCACACTGGTGAGGCCATTAGCCAGCAGGGCTGAAATCTTCAACAAAGTTGGATCATACTTAACGTGCTCCGCGATGCTCATCCGTTCAGGCAGCTCAGTGTTGGTGTAGAGTCGGGTTGGACGATAACCTAGAAGTGGATTCTCCTTAGTCGGACAAGTGTCTTTACAATAAAACCATGTCCGATTCCAGTCTTTGTGGTGGCTGGGCAAGATGGCGGCAGGAAAGGCTATGTCCCTTCGCCTTTGGATGGAGACCCCCCCCCCCCCCGAGATCGAGACTCGGCCCGACTGCTAGCTTGGTCTGGCGATTGATGTAGAAAAAGTCTATGAAGAGGTCTACAGTAGGCTCCTCCTGCATGTAAGCTTCACAGAGGAGTTGAAACTGGCACAGGTTCGTAATAGAGTTGGGACCGGTGTCTTGAGTATGGATCTTGTAGAAGTGGAGAGAAACCCGGAAAACCTTTGACCCGGGTGGCGAAAAGTTGCGGAGAAGATGGTCTATGAATACAACTACCTTCCCTTCTTGGGGTGTGGGTTGAACCTCTTTTCTAGGAGCCCGCCAATGAATGACATTTTGAGCCGGCAAGACTCCCATGGTGACGAATTCTTAAAAGGATGCTTCGGTAACCCCGAAGGGGACCCAGTCACACGAGGTAGGGGCCTTGTCCATGACTGTGGGTTAAGGAAAACCTAGCAATACAAAAAATAAAGCTAAATCGGCAGTGGTGTTCGGCGGGTTACGCTAACATTCTAAGCCGCCATCTGTTTTGAGACCAAGGCAAGCAAAGGTAGCTGCTGGGAAAGCCGACAACACAGTGGCGGGTTGAAAAGATGGCTACCGAAGATTTTACTAAGTGTTGGCAAATAGATTATATCAACTACGTCAACAGTTGCAAGATATACAGGCGAAGATAAAAAGGAGAAATATTCTAAACCTAAAATAGGCGAAGAACAAGATCTACAGGCGAAGAACAAGTAGTTCATGCGAGAATTTCTATCTAGGTTTTTAATCTATGATGAGCGGAGATGCATGCTAGATAGAATACCGCACCGGACGATTGGTGTTTAAGGCCCAAAATATGCGTCATCTACTAATCTTCATTGAGCACTCCGGTGACCGGCGATGAACGCAAAAAAGCTACGGCGAGCTATTGTAGATCTAAGAAGGGAAGAGGAAAGAGCCTGTCAGGTGCGGAGAAGATGGCCAACGAGCCGGCGAGTTTTGGTTCGATCAAGTTGATGCAGCGGCCTGGTCAGAGAAGACGAGGAAGGACCGGCGACGGCGGGAGAGCTTCAGTTGCGCAGGCACTAGAGGAAGAAGAAGAAGATAGATGGTGGTGGCAGGGAGGAGAAAATAAATGGGACCCCCTCCCTTTCCTATTTATGAGATGGGACAGCAACAGTCCACACGGGAATCGAGGAGGTACAATGATGATTTGACCAAAAGAGACGCCTCGATTTTTGGGACAACCGTTTAATGAGATGATTTGTTGTGACTTCACGAAATATTTTTTGAATATATCCAAAGTGATGTCACAGAGGGTGAAAGTTTTGTTTTCAGGTGAATAAGTTTCTGAGACTTGCCGCCAAATGGTCTGAAGATTGACATGAACATGTTCAAATCAATCTGGGCCTAATGTTGGGGCTATAACCCCATGGCGAGACCCGCCTAGGAAGGGTCGGGTTACACCTGGAGGCTCATAGTGAAGGTCATTAAGTGGGCCAGAGGATTGAAGACAAGACTACATGGTGACTCACCAGATGGGCCAAGGTGGAGACCCAGAGTCGGAAGATGGAGCGAGACCCGGGCGCGTGAGGCACCCAGAGACGGCTTGCCTAGGAAGGCAAGGCGGCTTAGAGACAAGATCAAACACCTTGTGTAAGTCAGTCTGGACTGTTGTAACCCCAAGGCCTCGACCTACCTATATAAGGTGAGACCCTACGGCGACTTAGGAGAGGAAACAATTGATCGATAGCTAGGTGAAGCGAATCCGCTCCCTTGTAATCGATACTCAATCAATACAACACAA
Source organism: Hordeum marinum (assembly GCA_022496015.1). Classification (NCBI taxonomy): domain Eukaryota; kingdom Viridiplantae; phylum Streptophyta; class Magnoliopsida; order Poales; family Poaceae; genus Hordeum; species Hordeum marinum. The sequence continues at coordinate 207,327,784 of CM039672.1, read as the reverse complement.
AGCAGTACACAGGCTTTTACCTCTTTCTGAGGGGCCGAACCTGGGTAAACTCGTCTCTCTCATCTCGTTCAACCCCTTTGAGTCCATCGCCTTAGCGATAGCCTCGAACCTAAGTCCTAGGACATCTGCCATGACAAAACCACGACACATGCCAACGACTGCTGCCACAGTTCAACGACGAGGTTCCTAATACACAGTCTCCCAAGCACACTCCATATGACCAGCCGGACCACCCTCCCCGAGGACGAGATAAGACGGCTGGTGACACTGGTTATAGGCCGGTGATACCCCACAGAAGGGGAAAAGAGCTAATAGAGCCTGGGGATAGGTACGACCTACGACACGACCTAGATTATAGAACAGGCCGCACGAGATCTATCTACAGATCTAGAGGGTACTCCCCCGATAGACGAGACGGGTACCGACCTTGGCTTGACCGTAACAATAGAGGTAGGGAACAAAACCCGGGCAGAACAGATACTGACTACCGGCGTAACATAGCCCGGGTCAGAGGCGCTGCTGAAAGCACATTTTCTCCCTTGGTGGTTTTAGTAATTAATAACAACATATATGTCATTTAACTAATGTTTCCACTAAGCATGTTTCAGGAAAAGTTCAATGATGGGTTGGTAAAAGGATTGTGGAATGCCCCAAGATGCAAGGAAATAGATTGGCAAAGCTTCAAGCAAAGAGGACTCTACATTTTACTTTTGTGAAAAATCACTTTAAGTCCATAGGAAAGCCAATACTATCAAAAGGGGGTAAGGTATTGTTGGTGAACAAAATGCTCATACGTGCACAAGTGATAGTCACCACATACACCCACAAGCTCTTCCACAAAAGTATGTCCAAAGCCAAATTTACAAAATCGATGAAACCAACACTTTCCACTCGGTGCCACCGATTCTCAGCCTCAGACACACTCAACCAAACCCTAGCCATTCGGTGCCACCGAGTTTGGGTTGCCAACTTCCTGTTACACAAATTCACAAAATCGGTACCACCGAGTTTGTTGGATCGGCATCACCGAGTTTGGCAATCTAACCGTTGGTCACCTTATTGGTGCAACCGAGTTTTATATATCTGTCTCACCGAGATTCAAAGTTTTCTACCTTTGAGGCAACTCGGTACCATTGAGATTAACACATTGGTGTCACTGAGTGTGACTTATTAGGTGTAATGTTGGATTTTTGGAGATGCCTATATATACCCCTCCACCACCACCTAATCGAAAGAGAAGCACTGAGAACAGATCCCCACTCATACCAACTGATTTTCTGAGTGAGCACCTACTCATGTGTTGAGGTCATGCCATTCCATGCCAACCATATGAATCTTGACCTCTAGCCTCCCCAAGTTGCTTTCCCCCAATCAATCTCTTCCACCATAGCCTAATCTATGAGAGAGTGATTGTCTGTTGAGGAGTCTATAATCTTGAAGCACAAGAGCAAGGATTTCAATGACATTATTTAGCCTATTGCCGTTCAGAGGGCGGTGCCTCCTAGATTGGTTAGGTGTTGCTTGGGAGCCTCCTACTTTGTGTTGTGGAGTGAACCAAGAAGTTTGTAAGGGCAAGGAGATCGCCTACTTCGTGAAGATCTACCCCGGGTTAGGCTAGTCTTCCGTGGACATAGGCCATCATGGTATAGTCAAGGTTGCTTCTTCGTGGAACCCTCCGTGGGCAGATCCCTCCGTGGACTCTCGCGACAGTTACCCTCCGTCTGTTGAAGACTCCATAAACATGGACGTACGATAGCACCACCTATCGGAACCACAGGAAAAATCATCATGTCTCAAATTGCGTTTGATCTTCCTACCATTCCTTTACTTACATGCTTGTCTTTACTTTCCGCTGCTATATCGTAGACATGCATGTGTAGGGTGTACTTGAGTTGTGGTGAATGCTAAAATCTGCCAACACTTAAAAATTGGGAAAATTAGTTTTTTATTTGGTCAAGTAGTCTAATCACCCCCACCTCTAGCACTACTTTCGATCCTACAGCTGCCCATTCATTGTGCTTCACTGACGAGATGATGCAGCATCAATTCTCAGAAGGGTTTAAACTAGTGAACATAGAGCTATATGACGGAACAACTGACCCAGCAGTGTGGACCAAGGATTTCCTCCTCCATATTCATATGGCATGAGGAGATGATCTCCACGCCATCAAGTATCTGCCCCAAAACTTAAAGGGCCACCTCAGCACTAGCTAAACAGCCTCCCCGAAAACTCTATCGGGAGTTGGGAGGATCTCGAGGATGGTTTCTGCGAACTTCCAGGGCACCTATGTACGGCCGTCGGACTCTTCCAACCTAGGCAATGTTGTCTAGAAGGCAGGAGAATTGGCTCGACAATTCTAGAATCGGTTCTTGACCAAGAAGAACCAGATTGTCGATTGCGCAGACGCTGAGGCAATAGCCTCCTTCCGACACAATATTCGGGACGAATGGCTGGCTCGCCGGCTCGGTCAGGACAAGCCTAGGATCATGTCATCCCTTATATCACTCAGTACCCTCTTTTGCGTGGGTGAGGATAACTGGCTAGCTAGACGAAGCCACAACCCGAAGACCCCAGCACCGCCAAAGTCCGGGATGGAAATGGTAAACCACGGCACAACAAAAGTAAACATTGTCAAAACAACGGTGATGCTGATGACACGGCTATTAACGCCGACTTCCACAACCCCCGCTCCGGGCAATGGAATAAGCCTTCTAAAGACAATCGTGACAGGCCTACCCTGCTGGACAAAATTATGGAGAGGCCTTGTCAGATTCATGGCACTCAAGACAAGCCCACCACCCACACCAACCGTAACCGTTGGGTGTTCAAACAAGCTCGCAAACTCGCAGATGAGGAGCAAGGCAAGGGCCCATGCAGCAAGGACGATGACGAGCCCCGCGGTCTGAATAATGGAGGTCACAAGCATTTCCCTCGTGAGGTAAAGACTGTGAACATGATATACGCCACTCACATAACCAAAAAGGAGAGGAGGCGTGCCCTTCGAGAGGTCTACGCCATAGAGCCTATAGCCCCGAAGTATAACCCATGGTCGGCGTACTCGATCACCTTTGATCGACGGGATCATCCGACCAGTATCCATCATGGGGGTTCAGTAGCCCTCGTGCTAGTCCCCATTATAGATGGGTATCACCTCACTAAAGTCCTAGTGAACGGAGGAAGTAGCCTCAATCTGATTTACTCAGACACGGTGAAAAAGATGGGTATAGATCCGTCAAGGATCAAACCTAGAAAGACTACCTTTAAACGAGTGATCCCAAGCGTCGAAGCCCGGTGCATGAGCTTTGTGAGCCTGCAAGTAGTGTTCGGTTCGCCCGACAACTTCCATGGTGAGGACTTGATCTTCGATATTGTCCCTTTTTACAGAGGCTATCACGCCTTGCTAGGCCTCATAGCGTTCACTCGCTTTAATGCCATCCCACACTATGCATACCTAAAGCTCAAGATGCCCGGGCCCAAGGGGGTCATTACTGTCAATGGCAACACAGAGTGTTCCCTCCAAACTGAGGAACATGCATTGGCCATGGCGGCCTAATTCCATTACAATGACGATCAGACAACAACAAAATCTGACGTAAAGGCACGTAAGGTTGACAGTGGAGCTCAGTCTCAGTCCGAGCTACCAGAATCTTCTTGTCCCCATAAATAGGGACACGCACCTCACTACACATCCCTAGTTCCCATCAAACATATGCCAAGACGGCACAACTTTGCACTCAAGATTCCATGGGCAGCAGTGGGGGGAGAACTATCAAAGGGAAAGTTTTCGGCTCGACCCAACTACTACAAGTACACTTCCTCGGACATACCATGGGTACCATCAAGGACCTGGTAAAGGGTAAAGCTCATCCATACTTTGGTGACTTCTCAAGATCTTCTTCCCAAGGTCCGCTCGCCGACAACATTACCCTTAAAGGAATGCAACTCCCTAGGAGGCACAGGAGCAGACTGGCGACAGAGCACATCAAGGACGTCAAGCCGCCCATCAAAGACCCCTGGTACAACTTCTCCTCTGTAAGCTTTATATTTCAAATACCTATAAACAGTTGCTCCGGGAATTTGAGTAATAAGAATTAGTGAGAAAACAAAGACCATTATACATGGCCTCTTCGCTGTATTTTATGCTACATACTCTGTTCTTCCCTCATCAACGCTTCTTGCGAAACTGTTTGGTATACATTACGATGCAACCGGCTCATAGTCCGGGGGGTTGAATTTGAAATATCACCCTAAGCATCACCCCAACACAATTTATCGTGTGTTTGGCATCTTGGGTTTTACTTTATATGCATTGGATCCGAACTATGTCTTGAGTCAATAGTTGGGTTAACCGGCTCCTGTGTTTGCCCTTTTATGTTCTGCTCGTTCGGCTAAAAGGGCAAAGGGAGAACCACTACGATTGTGCTTCCAGCTTGCCTGGTAAAGCACCTCAGGGGAGAAAGCCGAAAACTGACCGTCATAGTAAGCGAGAACCAGTCTGCAAATCCGAGCATAAGTGTCATACTAAAAATCAATAGAGGTTATTCAATGTTATACGATGGGTTTCATACTTATAGAAACCATGTGATGCTGGCTTTAGCCTCGGTATATCCGAACATCAGAAAACACGGAGGGCTAGTCATCAGCCCCCGCATTTTTTAAGCTCCTACGGCTAAGTGAAAGCGATAAAGCATCATTGTATGATTGCCTTGTTCCCCCCGCACTACCACCTTCGGCCGCCGATACCTCGGCTAAGGGTCATAGTGCGTAGGCAGAAACACCTCGCGTAGTATCTACATGGATCCTGAGGCCGACGACTCGCAATTTTCAGATAAAATGGCCATATGGGAGTCACAATAAATACAAAAATCAAAAGACATGATAAACCATGCAGCCTCATTAAAAAGCGTTAACAGTCTTCGGACATATTACAACACGCTCACTCATAAAAAAATCATCCATCGAGCATTGGGCCTCTATTACCCGAGCACCCTCCATCACTGCGTAGAAGTATCACTCAGGGCGCATATACTCCTTTCCAGGGGGTGGAGGTGCGGTGGCCATCTAGGTCGGCTTGAGCTTCGGCCAGTGCATCATGGTCCTTACAAAGGTCATCCAAGCTCCCTCGACACACGTGGAATGCTTTAGCGCATCAATTCAAGGTGCGACATCGCACAGCTTCCGCACCAAGCCGAAGTAGCTGCTCGGAAACGGCTCTTCAGACCACAGCCAGATGCAGAGATCCTTCATGGCCGGCTCTGCCATCCTATGTAGCTCCATCAGTTGCTTCATCTACTCGATCAGAAGTGAAGAGCACTCGGGGGCTTCAAACTGTGCCCAGAATAGCCGAGCCTCCTCATCCTCCTCCCCCAAAGCATAAAAATTGTTCGCGTCCGCTGCATTCTTTTGGAGGTCCGAATAGGCGCCTGAGGAACGCCATACCTGGGTCAGCAATGCGAACCTGCTATCACCAAAGTCACACTGTAGTAAATATGGCTACCATCTGTGACAACTTTGACTTGGCGGATCTTTTCTTCAAAGAACCGCCTGTCCACCCGCTCCTTTTGGAGCTCCGATTTCAGTGTGGATAGCTCGGTGGCTTGCTCCTTTCCTTTCTGATCAAGGGCCTCGCACTTCGTGTTGGCATCCTTGAGCTCCTAATGCACCTCCTCCACCCGGGCCTCATGCTTATCGCTCACAATTTTCAATGCGGAGAGTGCGGCTGCTGGTTCTTCGGTTGCCGACTTCTCATCCGCAGCCTCTTGATTCATATTCTTTAGCTCGGCCTTGAGCTTCTTGACCTCCAGAGCTGAAGCTGTGGAAGCAACAAATAAATAATTACACTGGCTTACCAGTGTCGATCACCAACGATGGACAGTCCAAATATTACGATTCGTCTTACCTTGCGCCTCGTCGAACCTCTTGTTCAGGCTATCAAGATCCTCTTTGGAGATCTTGAGCTTCTGATTTAGCTTGGCAAGCTCCACGGCGTTAACGTCCACCGCCGATGATGAGGCCTACAAAAAATCTATCAGATTATGTGCATTCAAAACCCCGAACAGTCAACAATATGACCCTGTGCTCGGTCCTCTTAATGGTTGTTAGAACAGTGCGGGAAAAATGGTGTCTTGTGTAGGGTCGATCACTCCTGGGTATTTGACCCCCAGGTGATTTTTCCCAAACTCACCCAGGGCTCCAGGGCTGCTATATATAAAGATAGGTTAAACTTAATAAAATTAAAGTTTTGGTAAAAAGGCATTACGTGGCTCATCTTGAAGCCCGTCAAGAGACCATTGAAGGCCTCCTTTAGTCCGCTAACAACAGACTGAATGCCTTGCAAAACCGCACCCATAAGAGTGCGGTGATCCTTAGAGATGGAGGCCCTTGATAGAGCCTCCCCCATCATGACTGGCCACCCAGTCATGGGCGGCACTGGTTGTGACCGGTTAACCCGATCTCTTATGGGGATTGAGTCGGTAGCTCCAGAGGCATTGTGTGCTCCGGAGATGTCCTCAGAGGGGACTAGACATTCCCCTGTCCTTCCTCCTCAGTGGCTAGGAGGGGGTCCTCCCCTGGTCTTCGGAGGTCGAGGCATTAACCTCGGCCATGATATCATCGCCCCCACCGTCTATGTTCGGCTGTGAAGGAGCCTGACGCGCTGACACCTCCACGGCCTCTTTCGAAGCCCCTAGAGGTGTGGGGTATGATGTAGTCCCACTCTCCGCCAGCTCGGTGGGTGGAGACTCCCCATCCGATATTTGGTCGGTGGGGAGAACGCGTGGTGGGCTGCAGATTAAAAGGCATTTGTCTATTTCAAACATTAAAAAGTTCACATAAATGACTCGGGGGGTCTTTGGATTCGTACCTTCGAGCTGGGGGCTTGACCCTTAGGTTCCTTCAGGGAACCCTCTCCAAGCCCTCAGACTCAGCGTTAGAGTTCGAGCTATCGTCGGCCAGGATTAACCTTGGCCGACACACCCTCTTTGGGGCAGGAGGAGGTAGATCCTCCGTGGCGTCCGGCGACGCCGCCCTCTTTCTTGCGAAGGGGAATCGCATTCCCCCGTCCTCATGCTCTTCCTCATGGGTGGATGAGGCATGGGTTTCCTCAGACATAGCGTCCGACAGGTCTCTTATGTGGAGACCTTCTCTGTTCTTCTTCTTCTCTTCCTTCTTCTTGTTCTCTGGCGCCGTGTACGGCCCTACGACGAGCATCGCCGTCAACAAATCTGACTTGGGGTCTAAGGGCTGTGGTGTCGGGCAGTTAATTCCCACGGCCTTGCTCAACCATTTCTGCAAAGATGAGGGGGAAGGTGTTCAACCCTTTTGTCAAAGAACAGAGCCAAAGGATTAAAATTATCTCATACCTTGGTAGGAGGGTTACGGTGCTTAGGCCCGAGTCCTCCTCCTTGGATGGCCATGGGTGGTGCGGAAGAGTTGGCACATGGTAGGCTTGTCCTCAAGCTGATAAGCCCACATTGGGGAGGCCCAGTGCTGGCAGGGAAGAAGACGATAGTGGAGCATGATCTGGACCACATGAACCAAATCAATCTTGGCCCTGATCATCAAGGAAATACGCTTCTATAGTGATTCCACCTCTGCATCCGGCCCCAGTCAAGGCCCTTCCTTAGCCACGAGGCTAATCTCGCAGGGGGTCCGGATATGAACTCGGCAGCTGCCACCCAACCCTCATCCCTTGGTTCAGTGATATAGAACCATTCCTTCTGCCAGATCTTGATTGTGTTAATGAAGGTGCCGGTCGGCCACTCCACATGGGGGAGTTTGCTGATTACCGCCCCTCCGCGGTCTGCGTGCTCGCCCGCGACTGTCTTTGGCTTAACATTCAAAACCTTGAGCCACATGTCAAAGTGTGGTTTTCTCGCAGAAAGGCTTTGCAGACAATGATGAATGCCGAAATATTCATGTCGGGACCCCGGTCCTAAGTCATATGATTCCATACAGTAACAAGCCACATCACTTTGTGGCCTCACGCATGGTACTCCACGGTTGCCGCCTTACCTTGGCCGGGACCGTTTGCGTTTTTTGGCTCACGTATGTGAACATGTCGCTGGCAATCACACAACAAAGAACCCGGGCCGACATGACTAGTCATAGAACCCAAGTGGCACATCCGTACGGAAACAGGCATACATAACCCAGCAATGCAGGTGTTGGTCTCAAGCGTGTGTAGACGAGTCATAGCAAGCTACAAGGACTCCATCACGTCGCAAGACACGGATGTCATCACTGCACGTAGACGAGTCGTAGCAGGCTACGGGGACTCCATTACACTGCGAGACATTTCCCCGAAGGGACAGACACAGCAGCAAACAAGGATACATGTCGGTCAATCAATGTGTCCGGAGCAGTAGCAAGCTACCATGGCTCGGTGGAAGCACAAAGAGGCAGTTTCCCGTAAAGAGTACTACTAAAGGCACACGACTAGGTGTCGGATCCCATACATACCGTTGCACGTCACACGTACGCACGACATGCCTGATATGCATAGATACAACTATGGCATCACAACTTAACCATACAACAACATGATTTTTATTTAAGAGGCTCACACGAGCCTTGCATAATATGTTCTTACAGATAGGGGTCACATGACCCGGCACTCAAGTCATACAAACATAGTCATACAAACCAGCTGAAACTTAAGCTGTCTGAGTACAGACGGCAAAGTATAAAAGAGGCACATGGCCTGACTATCTACAGCCCACCACACGGGCAAGATCGTAGCTGGGACACCAGCTATTCGGCATCGTCAACGTCTAGATAGAACCCATCTGATGGGTCCTGGTTTTCCTCTGCAACATTATTTAAGCAAGGATGAGTACAATCATACTCAGCAAGTCTTTAAAACAAACCTAGTCTATTTATGCTCATTTATCAACAAGGGGTGGTGGAGTTGATGCAGAAAGCCAGCTTTCACTCATGGCTAACCTACACTACTCAGTTTTAAACTCTTTGTTACAATTTTAGTTATCGCACATGAGTCCACTAACTCCATCACAATACACCACCATGGACTCACCTTCCCCTTCCGGAAGAGTGCCATCCACGGTACTCACACTTGTCTTAAGATTTTTAGGGTATCCATTTGGTTATCTATGAACAGCATAAGTTCTCCAAGTAGTCCATATCCGAGGACGCGACTATTCGAAGAGTTTCATAACCCTGCAGGGGGGTACTTCTTCACACACGCTCTCGCCAATTATCGCTGTGTGCCATAAACCATGCACCTCGGCAACCTTCAAGCGGATGCCCAGCGAGGGAGTTGGCCACGACCGTCAATCACATAAGACCTCTAGTCCAGGCTACCGCCTATTTGAGACTGACCCGCATGGAAGTCCGGCCGAAGTTTCCACTACGGTCCCAAACGATGTGCGCAGGGTTCCCAAGCCCACCATTCGGGTGACCCTGGGTACACCGTGCCACTGCCTACCGCGTCGTAACCCACCCCGAGGGTTAGGGCTACGCACGGCCTCCAACATTCTATAAACACCAGAAACTACTTGCAATACCTGGAATAAAGACTAAGCGACTGATAAGTCGAGCGGGGTCATATTTCAGGGCCCAACATGTGGTAGTATCTCATCTTGGATCACAAACACGGAACCCACTTCCTAAGAACGGTCCCAATGAGACAACCCACTATGTACTCCTACATAGCCTCTCATCGCTACCTTTACCAAATCGTGTTCATTATATGCTCATCACATCAGACAACACTGTTTCACTCAGTTCACCACCCAGATGAAACAGACCTGATACAACTCTAAGCATAGCAAGCATAGCAGGCCAAGTAAGCTAAGCACATCATGGCACAAGCATCTACTAGGTAAGCTAGGTTGCAAGGTTTAGCTATTTACTGTGACAAGATCAGGTCATGCATAAGAATAGGATCATCTACCGTGAATGACTGACATGTGATCGTTTGTCCTAATGCAATAAATGAGAGCAGGAGCGAGAGAATGGGATGTTATCGGAATGATCAATGGGGTTGCTTGCCTTGCTGGGTTGCGGAAGAGTTCTCTCCTTCGTCAGGGTACGGAGTAGTATCCTTCGGATTAGGGCCTACCGCAACGCAGATGAAACATTCAATACAAACAGATGCAACAATATGATGCATGGTCATGGCATGATAGTATGCATGGATGAGCTAATGTAACTAGTGATCATGCCAATTTGAAATGCATTTGAATATAGGTTCAAAGTTGTTCTCATTTCAAATTCTATATATTGACCTAATGCTAAAATGTCCATGTTCACCTATTTATGTTGCTCTAACATGCATGAGAATAGTACCATTGGATTCATTGGATTTTTCTGATAAATTTTCATATATAAATTATTTTCATCTGACTTACAGATTAATTTATATGATATTTCAAAGTTTTTAGCTATTTCTGGAAATATTTAAAATCAGAAAATAGATTTACTGCGTCAGCCATGCGTCAGCATGACATTAGCCTGGTCAACTGACCACTCTGGGTCAAACCTGACATGAGGGCCCCACTGGTCAGTGTCACGGGGGCTAATCCCGCGCTGACCAGGGTTTGACCCAGCTTTGGGGCCCACTGTCAGTGGCTGGGCTAAGCTAATCAAGGTGATTAGCGACTAAGTGGCCGGCCACGTCGGCACTGGCCGGAGGGTGGTCGCCGGCGACCATCCGACGCGCGGAGGCTCACCGGAAGCCACTGGAGGGGTCGGATCGACGCGGGGAAGGCGCTGGAACAAAGCCCGTGCTCGACCGCGTCGATTGGGCTGGTCAGGGGGGACCGGCGATCACCGGAGGTTCGCCGGGGAGTACTTCCCCGGCGGTGCCCGATCGGCCACTACGGCGAGGAGCGCAAGGGAGCATAGGGAAGCTAGGGAAGAGAGGGAGGAGGACGGGGTGCTCACTGGGAGGTTGCAAGGGGGCTCGGAAGGCTCGGGGATGACCGAACGGCTCCAAACGACGGCGAGGACTGACGGCGACCGACGGAGGGGATTCGGCGATGACGGCGAAGCAGAGGGCTCCCGGCTCGATTCCTCCGTCGAGGGGCTTCAGGGGCTCAGGGCGGAGCTGCTGGTTGGGTCAGGGGGGCTCGGGGGTGGCTAGAACGGCGACACGACGGCGAGGAGCTGCACGGCCATGGCGGGTCCGAGGGGGAGAAAGCGCGAGAGAGGGAGAGAGCTCGCGGGAGGGAGAGAGGAGAAGGGCACGATGGCGAGGTGCTGGCGCGCCCTGGGGCCTCCAGGCGGGCGACCAGGCAGGGAGGAGGTGGAGGCCTCGCCGTGCCCTCCTTTGCCTCTGCCTACTGGCAGAGGTAGGAGACGATTGGCACATGGGCCAGATGGGCTGCCCAGTGCCAGGCCTCAGGCCTCCTCTTTTTTTTTTTCTGTTTTCTTTTTTCTAACATTTTTTTGATTTTCTTTGCAGGTCCAAATACCCCTTCAATAATCCTAAAACCTTCTTATAACTTCAAGTTTGAATATTTCAAACTTGTATCAAAAGTTTCAGATTATTTTGAAAGCAGTGATAATGATAATGTTTTTATTTGTCATTTTCAGAGACATAATTCATTAATTTAAAATATTTCCAATGTTCAAATAATTGAAATGGTCCCTGGTATATCCATGCCTTTAATTATCAGACATAGGGAACATTTTTTATGGGCATTTTGGATTTGTTGAAATTTCATTTGTTTGGAATTCCTTTAATTCATAAAATGCTTAGGGTTTCTTTCTTTCTCCCCATTTCATATTGATGCAATGATGATGATGATGATGCAAACACAATGCTAGCCTAGACACTTGCTAGGGTTGTGACAATGCATGAAGGAGTTCGGCGGAAGATCATGCAAGTTCAGTCCATAGAAGAACATGAAGCCCCTGACGAAGGGGTGGAGCGCAAAGCCCAGTCCCTAGATGAAATGGGGGACGAACACCACCCTCGCGCCTGGCTTGGGGGTAGGGACCACCTGGTTCGCCTCTAGAGCATGGTGGAAGACGCCGGCGGGGAGGTAGCCGGCAAGTTTTAACTCCCGGATATCCTTGTCGGTGACCATGGAGGCCTCCCACTTGCCCATGGAGCCTGAACCTGCCATGGCTAAGATCGGAGGAGTAGTTGAGGAAGAACTAGATCTGGGCTCTTGGAGCATGGGAAGATTGAGGAAGCAGGGGATGCGAATGGGGGGCGTGAATAGGCCTTGTTTTTCCCTTTTATGAGGCGTGATGCCGATTAGCCTCCCTTTGCTGCACCGCAAGTCTCTCTGCTTCCCAAGATGTGTGTGCCGTTATACACGCGTAAAGTAACCTAGGACGTTAATCATATCGTGTGCGAAACGGAGCACGATCTATGCATTGATGAGTCGTGCCAATGTAAAAATGGCCTCGAACCGCGAATCGAGTTTTCATAACTGGTCCAGCGGTCGTGGTAGGCCATGACCCTTCATCAAAAAGGTTGTCAGAAAACACTATTTACACTTTGACGTTTGGCCTTTGAGACTAAGCAAATCATGGTGTCTGGACGATTGAATGATTGGAAAAATTATGCGTCATCGAAAACCAGACTAGTCTCAGTCGATCATTAATGGGAAGAAGAACTCACCCCGCAAGCCGAAGACTCTTATCACGTGGGGTTGCCAGAGGTGAGACCCTTGGCATTGGGGCCTAGTTTGGGGGCTACTGAGGGTGTCCTGGACTAAGGGGTCCTCAGGCCACATGCCTATCTCCCAATAGACCGGCTTGGTGAGCCAGTCTCTGACTGTCGCAGCAAGGTCCGGATACATCGAGACCACGTGTTCTAGAAGGAAGTCTTGAAGGCGCATCGTGCACTCCAAGTCAAGATGAGGACATCGACATCTCCATCCCCGGCAGGAGACCTACCATGGGTAAACCCTAGGTACCCCTGGTGTCTATATAAACCGAAAGGTTTTTAGATTTTTAGGGAAGGGAAACTCATCTAGGGTTTTAGCTATTCGATCTTGAGGTAGATCAACTCTGTAACCTTCATACACATCAATATAATCGAGCAGGACGTAGGGTTTTACCTCCATAGGAGGGCCCGAACCTGGGTAAACATTGTCTCCTTTGTTCGCTGTTACCATCGATCCTAGACTCACAGCTCGGGACTCCCTACCAGAGATCTGCCGGTTTTGACACTGAGAGGTTCCATGACGAAGCAACCTTGTCTATAACATGATGGCCTACGTCCACGGAGGACTAGGCTAACTCGGGGTAGATCTTCACGAAGTAGGCAACCTCCTTGCCCTTACAAACTTCTTGGTTCAACTCCACAACGTGAAATATTAGGCTCCCAAGCGACACCTAACCAATCTAGGAGGCACCACCCTCCAAAATGCAATAGATGCGGTAACAACGATGGACTCCTTCCTCTTGTGTTTCAAATGACAGTCTCCTCAACACTCAATCACTCTCTCATAGATTTGGCTTGGGTAGAAGAGATTGATTGGTGGAAAGCAACTTTGGGGGGGGGGGCTAGAAATCAAGATCCATATGATTGGAGTGGATGATCTTGACCTCAACAGAAGGGTAGGTGGTTCTCTCTTAGAAATTTGGATATGGGAAGTGTGGGTCTGTTCTGAGTGCTTCTCCTGTGAATGGAATGTGGTGGAGGGGTATATATTGGCATCTCCAAAACTCCAACTATTACAACATTATTGCCCGACTCGGTGAAACCGAAGTGAAAAATCGGTTGCACCGACTAGTGCAAAATGTGGCAACTTTGGTGTTTTCGGTGAGACCAATATTTAATTCTCGGTGGTAACGATATGAGTGCCCGAGGGAAGTTACACAACTTGATGAGACCAATTCACAATTCTCAGAAATTCCGAGTGTTGTAAATGTGTCACTGAGAAGTTGGTCACTGAAACTCAGTTGCACCAATATGGAACTTGGTAGTACCGAGATGTGGGATTTGGCTATGGTTTCTGTCTAGGGTTTTGACTCGGTGTAGCCGAAAGATAATGGTTGGTGGCACCGATTTTGATTGGTAGGGTATTTGTGGGAGAGCTTTTGAGTGTTTTTGGTGGCTTACACTTGATCATTTTGAGCATTTCATTCGCCAATATTACCTCGCCCTCTTTTAATAGTATTGGCTTTCCTATGGACTCAAACTAATTTCTCACAAAGTAAAATGTAGAGTCTTCATGCTTGTAGCTTGGCCAATCCTATTCCTTGCATCTTGGGGTCTCCTCACAATCCTTTGCCATCGAAACATTGAACCTTTTCCTGAAATATACTTAGTGGAAACATTACTCCGACGAAATATATGTTGTTATTAATTACCAAAACCACCTAGGGAGAAGTTGTGCTTTCAGAGGTGGGGCTACAACCCACATGGGCTGGCCACACCATTCCCAAGGCACACGTCATTTAAATCTAGAGATAAGATCTTATCTCTAAATTTAAAGGGTTTAATCTGGAGATAAGATGTTATATTCATGTTTAAAGGGTTTTCTCCCTTGTGGCCAGACCTAGGAGGGTTTGGGACACCCTCCCGTGCCCTCTAGACTATATATAGATGGGGAGGTGCATGGAGGAAGTCAACCCCTCACCCTGAGTCATTGGCTCTCCCAACTCCTCCCACGTTTCTCCAGTACGCGCTTGGCGAAGCTCTACCGGAATTCCGCTACCGCCACCACCACCATGTTGTCATGCTGGTTCAGATCTAACCTACCTATTATCCCTCTCTTGCTGGATCAAGAAGGAGGATACGTGAAAGCACAACTTCTCGCTAGGTGGTTTGGTAATTAACAACAACATATTTAATTAGACTAATGTTTTCACCAAGCGCATCTCAAGAGAAAGTTCAATGATGGGACTCACTGTGTCCTGGACTAGGGGGTACTCACCACGTCGTCTCTCGACCAGTGGGTCGGGCCGAGGTCCCCATGATGATTCACTAATGGGCCACTTCGGGCAGCCCATGACGAATACAAGGGAGATTCCACAAGACTTGGCGCACAAGACAAGGACTCCTCTAAACCCTAGGCCTACAGTGCATATATAAATCGAGGCCAGGCTAGTCGATAGACAATCTCTCATATTCATTACTACAATCTCGTGGTAGATACCTATACCATGTACTATCCCCATATCAATACAATCAAAAGCAGGACGTAGGGTATTATCCCCTTGAGAGAGACCGAACCTGGGTAAAATCATTTGTCCATGCTACCATCGCTCCAAGACGCGTAGCTTAGGACCCCTACTATGAGATATGCCGGTTTTAATACCAACATTGGTGCTTTCATTAAGAGCCTACTGAGTAGTCGCCACAATGCGATGGGAATTCAGATCGGCTCCATCACGATCTACGCGTCGAACCGACTATATTGTCAACGTCGGCATCTTCGTCGCCGGCTTGACTCGTCACCTCCGCTATGTCGAGGACTGCGCTCCACGTCGGATCACATATATCAGACGGGTGTCTTCATCAACATCAACTCTAATCTCAACCAAGATCATGGTGCTCGGGGGCTCAACGTCAACATTGCCCTCACGCGATCATCTAGTTTTTCTGGACAGTGGATTCATGTTCGTCATCCCTGCCTCCTCGAGTGTCATTTTGACGATTGCTTTGGTGGAATTGTGCAGAATTAAGTCTAGAACAACCATGCAAATTTTTGTCGCGTTCTGGTGGAGGAATCTCCAGTGATCTACAATATACTGGAGCCCTGTCAAATCTTGACGGGAATCTGGATGAGTTTAGGGCGAGGGGCTTGGTATATAGCTCGGACATACATTGAAAAATCTCACCGTTCATCGGCTGCAGAGTTCCTGTACCGATCAACCCTCAAAATTTCAGCTCGATCCGACCGTTCAAACTCTGGAAAACATCCTATGAGTAAAACGAATTTTGAATCTATTTTCTGCACGAAAACAGATCCGGCCCGAGTTCATTTGTTTTCAAGAACGGGTTGTCGGACGTCCTTTTTGAAGGAAATTCTCTCATCATCTTGCTCATCTGACCACAATTCGGCATTGCAAGGGCCGAACTGTTATTAATAGAACCTTGCTGCCCCGCGGGTGTAACGAGAAGAGCGTGTTGTTGCTTCATCAAGCCAACATTGACCGCGTCACAAAATCCGACCTGCATTGCCATCGTCGCTTTGTCGCTTCTTCAAGCCAACATTAAGCATGCCGACCTGCCTCGACATGTCGGCTGGCATGGGGGCTCCAGTGCCACCTTACCGAACTACTACATCACCTCAGCTAGACTGGGCTTCATCATCTCCTTCAGCAACCTGCTTCGGGGACTTCGACGTCACTAGGCAACCTGCTTCAACACCTCGGCTGGCGAGAGACTTCGGTGTCACCAGCCGACCTGCATGAGACTTTGGTGTCCGCCGATAAGAGCTTCACCATGTTAACTAGACCAAGGACTTCA
This sequence comes from Hordeum marinum, assembly GCA_022496015.1. NCBI lineage: Eukaryota > Viridiplantae > Streptophyta > Magnoliopsida > Poales > Poaceae > Hordeum > Hordeum marinum. The sequence continues at coordinate 207,311,384 of CM039672.1, read as the reverse complement.
TCTCGCCACATCGATCGTGCAGCATCGCCACGTCATCAAGCTGAACTCTTCGTTCAGGCACCTCGGTGCCCAGGCCATATTCCTTTATCTTTTTGCTTCACTTAAATTAACTAAGTAGAAGAATTTTTTTTCAATATATTATTACCTTTATTTTTTATTACTCTTGGCTTGCACTATATTGTGTGCACAGATAATCGACTTCGGCTGTGTCATGCGGTCACCTTGGCGTGCCTACATCGTTGTCCCGCCTCCATCAACCAAATTGTGTTGTCGACATGGCCGACAGACTGGGGGCTTCTGTGACAGCCCAAGTGATGTCCCTACCTTATTTGGCATGTAATCCAGATGTATGAACCTTGTGTCATGAGCTATGAGATGTTTTGCTCCTTGTCCCATGTGATTGAATTGCATTCATGCATCATGGCATCCATCATTTCATCATCATTCCTTCATTCATATTTTCCATGTTGGGTTTCATGTGTCCTTGTGTGTCTTGGTTTGGGCACATGTGTTGTGAGGTGCTTGGTGTTGAGGTGGTTTATGTGTGGTCGGGGTCATGTGTGCTTTCCTCTTCCCCTCTCTTCCTACATCAACTTCACCTCCCATCTTCCCCTCTCTTCTTTTAAAAAATATATGTCCAGATTTAAGTTGTTTTAAAAACCTTTTAGAAATGTTCATGTGTTAGCCCAATATGTCCTATGAATATTGGGAGTGTAGCTTTTCATATTTGAATAGGTTTGGTTTCTAAAAACTATTTAAGCAGGGGCTGTTTTATTATTATATTAATAAAATAACTTGTCCTAAAAATCTTTTCTATCTTTTATTAAACTAGAGCATATTATTTCCTCTACAAAACTATTTTTGTTTTACTCTAAAAACCTTTTATAGGCTCTGGGGTTTAATTTTAATGTGGCTGTTTTTATTATAGCAAAAAAACCTCCTTTTTGTGTTTTGTGAGAGAGAGAGAGAGAAGGAGCAAGTGGGCCGTGGCCCAGCCCAGAGCCACGGTGACGGGTACCTGCCTCGTTTCCCCTTTCCTCCGTCAGAGTGTGTGTGCGTTTAGTGCAGTGCAGAGAGCAGGGGTGAGCGCGTCGCCGTCGCCGTTAGCTCCAACGTCGAGGCCGAGTCCTTTTAAAGTGCACGGATCCCTAGGGTTTCATCCCTCTTCCTTCTCTCCTCGCCGCCGCTACTTTCTCCTCTTCCTCCTCCTCCTTCTCCCTCTGTTTCTTCTTCTGCTCTTCGGGTTCAGAGAGAGGTAAGTTCAGTGAGGTGCAGAGGTGGACAGGCTCGTCGCCGGCACCCCTCCGATGGAGTTCCCCCGCCTTCAAGATGTTTCGTGGTGAGCTGGTGTCGTCCACGACCCATTCCCAGCGCTAGGAGGCCTCGGGAGGACTTCTTCTTCCTCCTCGCCGTCACAGCGCGGCCAGTCTTCCTCCTCTCCGTCGCCGCCGCATCCCCATCTCTCCTTCCTCTTCGTCGTCGCCGATTCGTGGCCGGTTCGTCGTCGACGTTCCCTCGGTGAGCAGCCCGTGTCCCTCTCGCCGTAGCGTCTATCTCTCGCAGCCCTGCCTCCGCCGTGCCCCGAGGTGAGCCGCAGCTCGAGCTCGAGTGCCTCCGTGCCGCCGCGTCCTGCCGTCGTAGGTGTGGGGATGGGTTCCCCAAGGGCCCCTCTTCCCCCGCAGGTGGGTTGCTTCGCCGGAGAACCCCCCTGTGCTCGCTGGTCGTTGCCGTCGTTCCTCTATCGCCGTCGCTGTGCTCTGCTCTGCTCGCTTCAGTTTCGTCAGTCAGGAGTCTGTGTGTTGTGTGTGTATAAGAGGAGTGCAGCGCCTATTCTAGTAAGAACCGAGCCCGTAGCCCAATGGTGTGGTGTGTTGTGTGTGTCCAGGGGGTCTGGGGTTCGATCCCCTTCTCCCCCCCCCCTTTTCCTTTTGCTTCCTTTTTTTGTTTTTCTTTCTTTCTTTCTTTTCCTAATATGTCTGTGTATATGTATGCATGTATGGTAGATTCAGGGTAGTGTTTTGATTTTTTTGTCATCTATATATAGTGTTGTGTGAGTGCCCTTGCTTGTGTACCTGGATATGTGTGTGTATACACCTAGTGTATACATACACATATGTGTGTGTGTGTTAGTGTTGTGTGAGTGTGTGTGTGTGTGCATGTTGGCACATGCACTTGTGGTGTGATGGTGTGGTGTGTGTGTGTATGCACCCATGTGCATATACACCCTTGTATGTGTATGTATGTAATGTATGCATGTGTGTGTGGGTCATATATGTGTATGTGCCCTTGCACATACCCCCATATGAGTGTAGTGGGTGAGTGCAAACATAGTGTGGTGCTATGTGTGTGTATGTGTGTGTTACACACACACATACATGTGTAGGTGTGCTAGTGAGTGATGTGTGTAGGGTGTGTAGTGCACCATGTAGTGTGTTCTTGGCACATGGGGTGTGCCATGTGTTGTATGTGAGTGTGAGTGGTGTGTGTATGTCTACATACACTCACCATGTGCATGTATAACTCAATGTGTAGGTTTTACCTCATTTGAGTTTATGAGCATGGATCCTTCTCTAGCTAGTTTCATCCTTGTATTTGATGATATGCCATGTTAACATGTTACTAGGATTCTATTTAACCACTTCCAACATGTGGCAATAGCCTACAAGTCATTTTGGGTCCATTTTCTTGCACATGCATAAGTGACATAAGTCACCCATATCTTATAGGTCAAATTTCGACCTAGGTTTACTCCTACTTGCTCCAAAGAAGTATAGGGGTATGAGTAATGCATTTGGGGTAGTTTCAACCCAGGAATGCACCTGTGATGTCAGATTTGACTTTGGGGCAACCTGACAAAACTGCATTTTTATGCTTGTGATGCCCTTTTGTCTTTTTCATATGAATTAATCTGTGCATGCTTTCAAGTTCTTGCCAACATGTAGTTGTTAGTAAAAGTTGTTGGGAATCCCCTAGTATTTTTATTAATCATGTTAAGTCCCTAGATAAGTGGGAACCATGTTGTTTATCAAGCTACTTTCTGTTTCTGCCAACCTGCTCTAAATGGCTAAGTATGGAGAATCTGTTGTTATTGTTTTAGCATGAAGAGTGGATTGTAGCAAGTGCTGTGGTGGGATTTTGATCATGCTCAGTGTTAGATAATTAAAGTGTATGTTGCCATCTACCATCCTGTTAAGTTTCATGCCATTTGGAGCTTTCTAGCGTATTTAACCAGTGCTGTTAATTTGCTACTTTATTAACCCAGATTCCAGAAAACTGGAATTTTCACCAAGTCCCTAAAAACCTGTTTCATCATGCCTACTTGACAGCTCCATGCATAGTGATGTGTAACTATTTTGCTGATTGCATACTTGGATGAATTGGTGTGTGTGTGGTGTAGTTTATGTTCTTGTCTTGTTTCTGGCTGTAGGGTGCTTGTAGCTCTAGTTGTGAGCTTTTCAAATTGCTATGTTGCTGTTTGTGACAGGTTTGGTGTTATTTTGTTTTGTGAGTTGTGGGAGCTATACTCCATGGAATTGAGTGATTCTTGAGTCTATCGTGATTGTTTTTTCATCACCTATCCAGTGGATACCTTGGGATGCCAAGAATTAGCCCAGGTATTTGGTGGTCTTGCGTTTTGCCTTCGTGCCTTGTCGTGAGCGTATCTCGAGAACCGTAGCTCCGTTTCTTGCGATCCTTATATGCATTTTTCATCGATTGTGCATGATGCATCCATATTTGCCATGTTCATGCATGTCTAAATAACTTAACATGAGGTTCTGTCCAGATCCATTAATTAACAACTTTGCATTTGAGACATGACTAGTTTAGGATTGCCATGTCATAAAACTTCATTAAATGGATCATGCATAATCTTGGTTGTGCATTGCACCTTGGTTGGTTGTTTATTTGTTGTTTCTCTTGGGTAGACGTGAGTGTTGAAACTGAGTTCGAGGACCCTGGAGAGTACCACTACGAGGATCCCGCTACTTGTTCAGCTGAAGAATCAACAGGCAAGATGATCGTACCCGGATCCCAATACTATCTTTGCTTGCTAGTTTCTCGTCCTTATCGTTAAAATTGCACTACCTACCACATGATATCAGCCCCCATGTTGCCATGACAGCCTCTAACCTCCACATCCTAGCAAACCGTTAATTGGCTAAGTTACCGCTGCTCAGCCCTTTTATAGTGTTTTAGTTGCACGTGCAGGTTGTTCCATGTGTTAACGTGGATTGGATATCACAATAAATTATGTTATTCAATTTAATGCACATATGAATCTGGTATTGGTGGAAGGCTTGGCCTATTGCTAAGTGATTTGTTCCACTCGTGTCGTCATTAGTTCCTTGTTACCGGTGTTATGTTTTTCCATATTTTGCGCTCCTAACACGCTTGGGGTTGTTATGGGGACCCCCTTGATTATTCGGTTGAGATTAAAACTTGTCTGGCAAGACCCAACTTTGGTACTACATTGCTAATAACTAATGAACTTGCATAGGGCTTTGCAACCCCGTGGATAATTTAATCAGCCCCCGGGCCAGTGCTCCTCATGAGTGTTGGTCCACACTAGAGCACTGTGCGGGGCCAACCCAGGGCAACTTGGGAGATTTCTATCAGGCCTCCATACGCGTAGCTTATCCGTCGTGTCCTGAGACTAAGATACGCGGCTCTTATCGGGTTCGTCGACACGTCGGGAGGTCTTGCTGGATTTGTTTTACCTTTATCGAATGTCTTGAGTGAGGAGTCTGACTGTCTTCGGGTTTACTCGAGGTGTTGGCCTCCTTTGGAATTGTCTATGATGATCGTGAGAACCGCGTTCGAGACTATTCCCACGGAGTGTGGTTATTTGTGATGGACTAGTTGGAGCACCCCTGCAGGGTTAAATCTTTTGGAAAACCGTGCCTGCGGTTATGTGGCAACTTGGATATTTGTTTAACACCCAGTTATAGAAAATTTGAAGTAAACTCTAATTAAAATACACCAATTAGGTGAGTAGCCGTGATCGTCTCTCTTCGTGAAAATGAACCGAGAGAGAACACGGTGGGGTATGATTGACGTAAGTAATGTTCAGGATCTCTTAGAGATCATTCTAGATTCGATCGCCTTTGTAGGCCTCATATTTATTTGATGTTGCGTAAGCTGGCCACCATAAAATGCTTAGCGCCGCTGCAAAATACACATCACCCTTCCCTCCTAAAGCTTAAATAGTCTTGGTACCCGGGCACTTGACAGTTGAGTCCTTTGTGGCTCACAGTTTACTACAATAATCCAGGTGCACGTTCAGATGAGTTCGTGCAGGATGATCTTACTCAGCTCCAGTGGGAGTATGATGAGGAGAGAGGCAGGATGTACGTGACGTATCCGGATGAGTAGAGGACCTGGTCGTGATCTTTGGGACAGCTTGATAGTATCATTTGCAACTTCTTTTATCGTTTGATTTCGTTCGTAGTCGGACCCTGTGTTCAACTTGATGCTATGATTTGAGTGATATTGTAAGTTAGCATGTGGCGAGTGTAAGCCAACTTGTATACTCTTCTCATTCAGTATTGTATGTTGTGATGATACTATTCTTGCTAACGGCAAGATGCGCCTCTATCCTTTGCGAGGCCCTCGTGCCTTAAACGGATAGGCGCGCATCTTGGGAGTGACAAGTTGGTATCAGAGCCATACGACCATAGGAGCCTTTGCTTGTTCAAACTTGGCCGAGTTGTGTCTAGTAAAACTATTTTGAGTCTACTTATATCGGAGAGTAGGATTCTTTGTACTCCTCTTCTATGCTCTGGTGAGGTTTCCGACTTAGGAATTTTAATTCTACTCCTCTCCTCACTCAAATTTTTTTTAGGATCACGCGGGTATTTTGGAATCTATATGATGGCGATGTGACAGGGTTCTGTCTTGGTGCCTCCTGTCTGACTTGATTTCTTCTGGGGAGTTGAGCTCCGAGGAATGTTGGCACATCGTTATCATTCAGCTTCCTTGATATCTCAGGACGGAGAATGTTCGAAATTGCTTCAATACTTATCGTGGTGAGATAAGGTTGGAGTCACCCAGTATTGGGGAGGCGTCCGGGGTACCACCATGGTTTAGTATCGTTGTGAGTTCGAGGATTCGAGATTAGACGAGTTTGCGAAATGTCTTGAATTATGGCGTGGAAGGTTGCGGATGCAGTCGCAGCTGATTGCCTAGGGCCGGTTCCTGATTCCGCAACCCGAATCGCATAAACAAGAAAGTTTTCTTAAGTTCATAGGTGGGAAATCTTGTAGTCATATAGGATCATCTTCTCTAGATGTATTGGGCATGTACATTTGTTCCGAGCGCTTAGCTCAATACTTGTTGTGTTATTGCAAGTAGCTTATTATGTCTAATGATGTTATCATGATCCAAAGAAGCATTCTTACTAATTTTTCAGTAGGAAGGCTATGTTGTTTTTGGTTCAATTCTTTCAAGCATTTGATTCAGCTTATGTTTCATCTTATCAATGAGGTGCTGATGCGTTTTGTCCATCTTCAGGATGGCTTCACCAACTCATAGCAATCCGGGTCGTGGTGAGGAGCAGACTGATGTTCCACCACCACCCCCACCACCGCCTCCTCCACCTCCTCCTCCAGAAGCTTGGCAAGCTGTGATGGCCACAACCAATGTGAACACTCAGATGTTGCTCAGGCTGTTGCAAGAAAGGGAGCAGGGTTAGCAAGGTTTTCAAGGCAATTTTCAGAATCAGCTTCAGTTTGCGACACTCAATCAGTTCCTTGCCAACCAGCCCAAGATTTTCACCTGTTGTGAGCAGCCTCTAGATGCTGATGATTGGCTTCGTGATATGAGCAAGCATTTTGAGTGCAACAATGTCAGGCAAGAGGACTTGGTCAGATTTGCTTCGTTCCAGCTAAAGGGTCAAGCAGCTGACTGGTGGCAACAATACAAGGATTCCAGGGGCGATCGTGTTGTTACTTGGGATGATTTCCGTCGTGACTTCAGGGCTCATTACATTCCGACAAGCTTTGTCGAGGAGATGCGTGAGAAGTTCAGGCACCTGAAGCAGGGAACTAAGTCAGTCTACCAGTACAACATCGAGTTCCAGAATCTAGCTCGTTATGCCAAGCAAGATGTTCCAGATGATAAGTCTATGATCTATCAGTTCAGAGGTGGTCTCAAGGATGAGCTTCTGCCAGGCCTTGTTCTTCAAGAGCCTCATGAGTTTGATCAGTTCTACAACATGGCTTTGAAGATTGAAGCAGCTCAGCTCAAGTTGGAGAACTCCAAGAAGCGTTCCAGGGATTCATATTCTTCTTCTTTTGGCTCTCAGAGTGTTCCTAAGCAGCAGAAGTATTGGGCGCCAAATCCTCTTCCGTTTCGTCCTCCTCAGCAGCAGAAGCAGTTTGGTGGTCGTGGTTCTTCCCACCCACCCAACCCAGGTTTCCAGCAGAAGAATCAAGCGTCCAAGGCTGTTCTTGTTCCTCCTCCAGGAAATGTTCGTCTGCTTTCTGAGGTGACTTGTCACAAGTGTGGTCAGAAGGGCCACTATGCAAACAAGTGCAACCAGCGGCGTCTTCCGCCTCCTCCTCCTGTCAAGCCTCCAGGCAATGCTATGGTGAAGTATAATCCCAAGTCAGTCAGAGTGAATATGGTGAATGCAGCTGAAGCAGAGAAGGCCAATGATGTGATTATGGGTAATCTCTTAGTTAATGATTTTCCTGCTAAAGTATTGTTTGATTCTGGTGCAACGCAATCATTCATTTCTAAACAATTTTCTTGGAAGCATGATTTCAATTCAGTAGTTCTGCCTAGTCCTTTTCGGGTTGTGTCCCCAGGCCAGTTGATGAGTTCCAATGTAGTGGTTCCAGATGTTTCTATCAAGATGGGCAATTATTCTTTTCTGGCTTCTCCAATTGTTCTTGGGAATTCTGATATTGATCTCATTCTGGGCATGGACTTCCTGGCTATGAATAAGGCTCATATTGATTGCAAAGCAAAAGAAGTCAAGTTGACTCATCCTTCAGAAGACGTGATTATTTTCGCGGCTCGTGATGACACAATCCGTCTCTTTGCTCTTAATGAGAATGGTGAAATCTCGGCGATTTCTCAAATTCCGGTGGTTTGTGAGTATGAAGATGTCTTTCCAGAAGAATTGCCAGGAATGCCTCCGCACCGGCCAGTTGAGTTCGTGAATCATCTCGAGCCTGGAACTAAAGTGGTCTACAAGCGCCCGTATAAACTTGGCCCCGAAGAGCTGAAAGAGTTGAAGAAGCAGCTAGAGGAGCAAGAATGTCTGGGTCTGATCAGACCAAGTTCTTCTCCGTGGGGTTGTGGTGTTTTGTTTGTCAAAAAGAAAGATGGCACGGATCATGTTTGTGTTGATTACCGGCCATTGAACAAGAAGACAATCAGAAACAAGTACCCACTTCCCAACATCAATGAGTTGTTTGAGCAGCTGAAAGGTGCCAAGGTTTTCTCGAAGCTTGATCTTCGCATGGGTTATCATCAAATCCGCATTCGTGAAGAAGACATTCCCAAGACCGCGTTCAGGACGAGTTTTGGCTCCTATGAGTACACCGTTATGTCGTTTGGTCTTGCGAATGCTCCTCCAACCTTCTCTAGGATGATGAATTTCATCTTCTCTCCTTTCAAGAGTGAGTTTGTCTTGGTTTATCTTGATGATATTCTGGTGTTTCGGAGACAGAAGAAGATCATGCAGAGCATCTCCGCCTTGTGCTTGACAAGTTAAGGGAACATCGGTTCTATGCCAAGTTTTCCAAGTGTGAGTTCTGGCTCAATGAAGTGGTGTACCTCGGGCATGTCATCTCTGCCGAAGGAATTAAAGTGCACCCTGAGAAAGTTGAAGCTATATTGAAGTGGGAACCTCCTCAGAATGTGAAGCAGCTTCGGAGTTTCCTCGGGCTTGCTAGTTATTGCAGAAGATTCGTGGAGAACTTCTCTCAAATTGCTAAGCCTCTGTCTAATCTCCTTCAGAAGAGTGTCAAGTATGTTTGGTCTCCTAAGTGTGATGCAGCTTTCAATACGCTCAAGCACAGACTGACTTCAGCTCCAGTTCTTGTTCCTCCGGAGCAGTCCAAGCCTTTCCAAGTTTTCTGTGATGCTTCTCTCCAAGGCCTTGGTGGTGTTCTTATGCAAGACAAGAAGATTGTGGCCTATACCTCGCGTTAGTTGAAGCCTACCGAGAAGAACTACCCCACTCATGATCTTGAGTTGGCGGCAGTTGTGCATGCTCTTATGACTTGGAGGCATTTGTTGTTGGGTAGACCAGTTGAGGTGTACACTGATCACAAGAGCCTGAAGTACATTTTCACTCAAACCAATCTCAATCTTCGGCAATCTCGTTGGGTGGAAATGCTTGAAGACTTCAATCCAAGCATTGAGTATACTCCCGGGAAAGCAAATGTCATTGCAGACGCGCTTAGCCGTAAGGTGTACTGCAATAGTCTGATCTTGAAGCCTTTTGAACCCGAGCTTTGTGAAGCCTTACGCAAGCTCAACCTTCAAATGATTTCGCAAGGGTTTCTTGCCAATCTTCAAGTCTCTTCGACTCTGGAAGATCAGGTTCACCAAGCGCAGCTGCTAGACGCTATGGTGAAGAAAGTGAAGAAAGGTGTGGCCAAGAGCATTCCGAAGTATAAGTGCTTTCGTGTCGATGACAAAGATACCTTCTTCTTTGAGGACCGTCTTGTGGTTCCAAAAGGTGATCTCAGAAAGGTTATCATGGACGAAGCACACAATACTCATCTTTCCATTCATCCAGGTAGTTCCAAGATGTATCAGGATCTCAAGCAAACCTTCTGGTGGACTCGCATGAAACGTGAAATTGCTCAGTTTGTCAACGAGTGCGATGTTTGCCGCAGAGTGAAGGCGGAGCATCAGCATCCAGCAGGTCTTCTTCAGCCTTTGCCTATCCCAGAGTGGAAATTTGATCATGTGGAGATGGATTTCGTAACTGGGTTCCCTAAGTCCAAGAGAGGCAACGATGCCATCTTTGTGGTTATCGACAAGCTGTCAAAAGTTGCTCATTTCCTGCCAGTCAAAGAATCTATCTCGGCAGCTCAGCTTGCAGAGTTGTATACGTCAAGGATAGTCTCTTTGCATGGTATTCCTCAGTTCATCTCTTCTGACCATGGAAGTCTCTTCACTTCCAAGTTTTGGGAGTCCTTCCAGGCTGCTATGGGTACTAAGATCCGTTTCAGCACGACATTCCATCCGCAGACAAGTGGTCAAGTTGAAAGAGTCAATCAGATTCTTGAAGATATGCTCAGAGCCTGTGTGATATCGTTCGGCATGAAGTGGGAAGACTGCCTTCCATATGCTGAATTCTCATACAACAATAGCTTCCAAGCTAGTTCTGGCAAGGCCCCATTCGAGATTGTCTACGGCAGAAAGTGTCATACCCCGCTTAACTGGTCTGAAACCGGTGAGCGTCAGATATTGGGCAATGACATGATCACTGAAACAGAAGAAATGTGCCATGTCATTCGTGAGAACCTCAAAGCAGCTCAGTCCCGTTAGAAGAGCTATTATGATAGCAAACATCGGGATGTTTCCTTCCAAGTGGATGATCTTGTCTATCTCAAAGTTTCTCCCATGAGAGGCACTCAGCGGTTTGGAATAAAAGGGAAGCTAGCTCCTCATTTCGTCGGTCCTTTCAAAGTTGTTGGCAAGAGAGGTGGTCTTGCATATCAACTAGAGCTTCCTCCAAATTTCGCGAACATGCACGATGTCTTCCATGTTTCTCAGCTCCGGAGATGCTTCAAGACTCTAGAGCGAAGCATTGACCTCCAAGGCATCGATCTCCAAGCTGATCTTTCTTATCATGAGCACCCAGTTGCAATTCTTGAAGAAACTGAGTGTAAGACTCACAACAAGTCTATCAAGTTCCTCAAGGTGAAGTGGTCTCATCATTCCGATAAAGAAGCTACTTGGGAACGTGAGGACCTGCTCCGTTCCGAATTTCCAGACTTCTTCCATTCCTAGATCTCGGGTCAAGATCCTCATGTAGTGTGGGAGAGTTGTGACAGCCCAAGTGTTGTCCCTACCTTATTTGGCATGTAATCCAGATGTATGAACCTTGTGTCATGAGCTATGAGATGTTTTTCTCCTTGTCCCATGTGATTGAATTGCATTCATGCATCATGGCATCCATCATTTCATCATCATGCCTTCATTCATATTTTCCATGTTGGGTTTCATGTGTCCTTGTGTGTCTTGGTTTGGGAACATGTGTTGTGAGGTGCTTGGTGTTGAGGTGGTTTATGTGTGGTTGGGGTCATGTGTTCTTTCCTCTTCCCCTCTCTTCCTACATCAACTTCACCTCCCATCTTCCCCTCTCTTCTTTAAAAAAATATATGTCCAGATTTAAGTTGTTTTAAAAACCTTTTAGAAATGTTCATGTGTTAGCCCAATATGTCCTATGAATATTGGGAGTGTAGCTTTTCATATTTGAATAGGTTTGGTTTCTAAAAACTATTTAAGCAGGGGCTGTTTTATTATTATATTAATAAAATAACTTGTCCTCAAAATCTTTTCTATCTTTTATTAAACTAGAGCATATTATTTCCTCTACAAAACTATTTTTGTTTTACTCTAAAAACCTTTTATAGGCTCTGGGGTTTAATTTTAATGTGGCTGTTTTTATTATAGGAAAAAAACCCTCCTTTTTCTGTTTTGTGAGAGAGAGAGAAGGAGCAAGTGGGCTGAGGCCCAGCCCAGAGCCACGGTAACGGGCACCTGGCCCATTTCCCCTTTCCTCCGTCAGAGTGTGTGTGCGTTCAGTGTAGTGCAGAGAGCAGGGGTGAGCGTGTCGCCGTCACCATTAGCTCCAACATCGAGGTCGGGTCCTTTTAAAGTGCGCGGATCCCTAGGGTTTCATCCCTATTCCTTCTCTCCTTGCCACCGCCGCTTTCTCCTCTTCCTCCTCCTCCTTCTTCCTCTGTTTCTTCTTCTGCTCTTCGGGTTCAGAGAGAGAGGTAAGTTCAGTGAGGTGCAGAGGTGGACGGGCTCGTCGCCGGCGCCCCTCTGGTGGAGTTCCGCCGCCTTCAAGATGTTTCGTGGCGAGCCGGTGTCGTCCGCGACCCGTTCCTGGCGCTAGGAGGCCTCGGGGGGACTTCTTCTTCCTCCTCGCCGTCACAGCGCGGCCGGTCTTCCTCCTCTTCGTCGCCGTCGCGTCCCCGCCTCTCCTTCCTCTTCGTCGTCGCTGATTCGTGGCCGATTCGTCGTCGACGTTCCCTCGGTGAGCAGCCCGTGTCCCTCTCGCCGTAGAGTCCGTCTCTCGCAGCATCTGCCTCCGTCGTGCCCCGAGCCGAGCCATAGCTCGAGCTCGAGCGCCTCCGTGCCGCCGCGTCCTGCCGTCGTAGGTGTGGGGATGGGTTCCCCAAGGGCCCCTCTTCCCCCGCAGGTGGGTTGCTTCGCCGGAGAACCCCCCTGTGCTCGCTGGTCGTTGCCGTCGTTCCTCTATCGCCGCCGCTGTGCTCTACTCTGCTCGCTTCAGTTTCATCAGTCAGGAGCTTGTATGTTGTGTGTGTATAAGAGGAGTGCAGTGCCTATTCTAGTAAGAACCGAGCCCGTAGCCCAGTGGTGTGGTGTGCTGTGTGTGTCCAGGGGGTCTGGGGTTCGATCCCCTTCTCCCCCCATTTTCCTTTTGCTTCCTTTTTTTGTTTTTCTTTCTTTCTTTCTTTTCCTAATATGTGTGTGTGTATGTATGCATGTATGGTAGATTCTGGGTAGTGTTTTGATTTTTTTGTCATGTATATATAGTGTTGTGTGAGTGCCCTTGCTTGTGTAGGTGGATATGTGTGTGTATACACCTAGTGTATACATACACATATGTGTGTGTGTTAGTGTTGTGTGAATGTGTGTGTGCATGTTGGCACATGCACTTGTGGTGTGTTGGTGTGGTGTGTGTGTGTATGCACCCATGTGCAAATACACCCTTATATGTGTATGTATGTAATGTATGCATGTGTGTGTGGGTCATATGTGTGTATGTGCCCTTGCACATACCCCCATATGAGTGTAGTGGGTGAGTGCAAACATAGTGTGGTGCTATGTGTGTGTATGTGTGTGTTACACACACACATACATGTGTAGGTGTGCTAGCGAGTGATGTGTGTAGGGTGTGTAGTGCACCATGTAGTGTGTGCTTGGCACATGGGGTGTGCCATGTGTTGTATGTGAGTGTGAGTGGTGTGTGTATGTCTACATACACTCACCATGTGCATGTGTAACTCCATGTGTAGGTTTTACCTCATTTGAGTTTATGAGCATGGATCCTTCTATAGCTAGTTTCATCCTTATATTTGATGCTATGCCGTGTTAACATGTTACTAGGATGCTATTTAACCACTTCCAACATGTACCACTAGCCTACAAGTCATTTTGGGTCCATTTTCTTGCACATGCATAAGTGACATAAGTCACCCATATCTTATAGGTCAAATTTCGACCTAGGTTTACTCCTACTTGCTCCAAAGAAGAATAGGGGTATGAGTAATGAATTTGGGGTAGTTTCAACCCAGGAATGCACCTGTGAAGTCAGATTGGACTTTGGGGCAACATGACAAAACTGCATTTTTATGCATGTGATGCCCTTTTGTCTTTTTCATATGAATTAATCTATGCATGCTTTCAAGTTCTTGCCAACATGAAGTTGTTAGTCAAAGTTGTTGGGAATCCCCTAGTATTTTTATTAATCATGTTAAGTCCCTATATAAGTGTGAACCATGCTGTTTATCAAGCTACTTTCTGTTTCTGCCAACCTACTCTAAATGGCTCAAGTCTGGAGAATCTGTTGTTATTGTTTTGCCATGAAGAGTGGATTGTAGCAAGTGCTGTGGTGGGATTGTGATCATGCTCAGTGTTAGTTAATTATAGTGTATGTTGCCTTATACCATCCTGTTAACTTTCATGCCATTTGGAGCTTTCTAGCATATTTAACCAGTGCTGTTAATTTGCTACTTTATTAACCCAGATTCCAGAAAACTGGAATTTTCACTAAGTCCCTAAAAACCTGTTTCATCATGCCTACTTGACAGCTCCATGCATAGTGATGTGTAGCTCTTTTGCTGATTGCATAGTTGTATGAATTGGTGTGTGTGTGGTGTAGCATATGTTCATGTCTTGTTTGTGGCTGTAGGGTGATTGTAGCTCTAGTTGTGAGCTATTCAAATTGCTATGTTGCTGTTTGTGACAGGTTTGGTGTTATTTTGTTTTGTGAGTTGTGGGAGCTATACTCCATGGAATTGAGTGATTCTTGAGTCTATCGTGATTGTTTTTTCATCACCTATTCAGTGGATACCTTGGGATGCCAAGAATTAGCCCAGGTATTTGGTGGTCTTGTGTTTTGCCTTCGTGCCTTGTCGTGAGCGTATCTCGAGAACCGTAGCTCCGTTTCTTGCGATCCTTATATGCATTTTCATCGATTGTGCATGCTGCATCCATATTTGCCATGTTCATGCATGTCTAAATAACTTAACATGAGGTTCTGTCCAGATCCATTAATTAACAACTTTGCATGTGAGACATGACTAGTTTAGGATTGCCATGTCATAAAACTTCATTAAATGGATCATGCATCGTCTTGGTTGTGCATTGCACCTTGGTTGGTTATTTATTTGCTGTTTCTCTTGGGTAGACGTGAGTGTCGAAACTGAGTTCGAGGACCCTGGAGAGTACCACTACGAGGATCCCGCTACTTGTTCAGCTGAAGAACCAACAGGCAAGATGATCGTACCCGGATCCCAATACTATCTTTGCTTGCTAGTTTCTAGTGCTTATCATTAAAATTGCGCTACCTACCACATGATATCAGCTCCCATGTTGCCATGACAGCCTCTAACCTCCACATCCCAGCAAACCGTTGATTGGCTAAGTTACCGCTGCTCAGCCCTTTTATAGCGTTTTAGTTGCAGGTGCAGGTTGTTCCATATGTTAACATGGATTGGATATCACAATAAATTCTGTTATTCAATTTAATGCACATATAAATCTGGTATTGGTGGAAGGCTTGGCCTGTTGCTAAGTGATTTGTTCCACTCGTGCCATCATTAGTTCCTTGTTACCGGTGTTATGTTTTTCCATATTTTGCGCTCCTAACACGCTTGGGGTTGTTATGGGGACCCCCTTGATTATTCGGTTGAGATTAAAACTTTTGCTGGCAAGACCCAACTTTGGTACTACATTGCTAATAACTAATGAACTTGCATAGGGCTTTGCAACCCCGTGGATAATTGAATCAACACCCGGGCCAGTGCTCCTCATGAGTGTTGGTCCAAACTAGAGCACTGTGCGGGGCCAACCCAGGGCAACTTGGGAGATTTCTATCAGGCCTTCGTACGCGTAGCTTATCCGTCGTGTCCTGAGACTAAGATACGCGGCTCTTATCGGGTTCGTCGACACGTCGGGAGGTCTTGCTGGATTTGTTTTACCTTTATCGAATGTCTTGAGTGAGGAGTCTGACTGTCTTCGGGTTTACTCGAGGTGTTGGCCTCCTTTGGAATTGTCTATGATGATCGCGAGAACCGCGTTCGAGACTATTCCCACGGAGTGTGGTTATTTGTGATGGACTAGTTGGAGCACCCCTGCAGGGTTAAATCTTTTGGAAAACCGTGCCTGCGGTTATGTGGCAACTTGGATATTTGTTTAACACCCAGTTATAGAAAACTTGAAGTAAACTCTAATTAAAATACACCAATTAGGTGAGTAGCCGTGATCGTCTCTGTTCGTGAAAATGAACCGAGAGAGAACACGGTGGGGTTATGATTGATGTAAGTAATGTTTAGGATCTCTTAGAGATCATTCTAGATTCGATCGTCTTTGTAGGCCTCATATTTATTTGATGTTGCATAAGCTGGCCACCATAAAATGCTTAGCGCTGCTGCAAACTACACATCACCCTTCCCTTCTAAAGCTTAAATAGTCTTGGTACCCGGGCACTTGATAGTTAAGTCCTTTGTGGCTCACAGTTTACTATAATAATCCAGGTGCAGGTTCAGATGAGTTCGTGCAGGATGATCTTACTCAGCTCCAGTGGGAGTATGATGAGGAGAGAGGCAGGATGTACGTGACGTATCCGGATGAGTAGAGGACCTGGTCGTGATCTTTGGGACAGCTTGATAGTATCATTTGGAACTTCTTTCATCGTTTGATTTCGTCCGTAGTCGGACCCTATGTTCAACTTGATGCAATGATTTGAGTGACATTGTAAGTTAGGATGTGGCGAGTGTAAGCCAACTTGTATAATCTTCTCATTCAGTATTGTATGTTGTGATGATACTATTCTTGCTAACGGCAAGATGCGCCTCTATCCTTTGGGAGGCCCTCGCTGTCACGCTGTCGAACTTCTTCGTCTGCTCGGCTCGCCCCGGGGGTTTCTCTTCGGCCTTCGAAAGTGTTGT
Organism: Hordeum marinum; assembly: GCA_022496015.1. NCBI lineage: Eukaryota > Viridiplantae > Streptophyta > Magnoliopsida > Poales > Poaceae > Hordeum > Hordeum marinum. The sequence continues at coordinate 207,294,990 of CM039672.1, read as the reverse complement.
GTTGTCACGCCATCAAGTCGAGCTCTTCTTTGGCTACCTCATGGCCAGCTTGGGGGCTGGGACCTTGACCCACTACAAGCTCAACAAACGTCACACCGAGCACATTAACCAGCTAAGTCGCTTTCATGCTCAAAGACTTTTAGTTTTAAATTTTGTTTGGTTCGACCAAGCAGTATACTCTTTTCACAAAAAGTTGTTTGAGGAAAACTTTCTTTGTCAAAACTTTCTTGGTTACAAACAAATTCAAATACCCCGTTTACTTGGGGGCTTCCTTTATGAAGCCAGTCGTCTTGCATATGATTATTAATGTATCGCACCGTTCCTTGTTCGTGTTTACGCCAATATATGCATCATGTTGACTTAAGTGTTCTGCAAAGCTGGATTGCCTTGCTCCTGTTCTTACCCCTACGTTCCCGTTTGGTCGGCTAGGGAGTAAAGGGAGCGCCTCTGTGTTTTTTCCGATCGACTCATCCGAACTCATACCTTAGATGGGTGAAGCCGAAAGTTAGCACTCTTACCGTTTTCAACTCTGGTCGGCCACGACGGAAGACAAGATACATAAATCTCTTGCACACCCCTCGTGTTAATCATGAGAATCCAAAGAAAGGAACCATTGGCGGAACTGTTTTCTTTGAAGATGCTTCTTACGTTAAATAGTAATATAGCATAATTTCCTTGGGCGCGCTTTGTCTGTTATAGCCTAATGGCCCGATTTCCTGGCTATTCGAAACACCTTCGATACCCTCGGATGGCATAGTAGATAACACTTTTCGACTCTTGGTCGAAGAGGGAGAAGCCAATGGTCGGTTAAGACGCGTTTAAAGTTCGGGCGAACACGTATATGATATAAGCACTTCGGTACATACAATCATTATACATAAAATTCTTTTACCCAAGTCACTTGGGGGCTCTTAAATTTATATGAGCCATTTTATAATAAATGTTGTTTTCTTCTTGGTCATTGCAAAATCTTTTTTTAACTACTCCTTTTTTTGACACGAGTGTTCGGTCAATAGTCGGGTAGCCTAGTTTCTCTCTAAAGCCGCTTGAGTCGAGTTCGCTAAATAGGCCTCGAAAAAACACTCCGCCCTCGGGATATGGAGGTTGAAGCCCAAGGCTGACCGGCCTGAAGTCTGAGAGATCGGATGTATCATGTTAAAGCACCACCAAAGCACATGTTAATTTTAAGACCAATTTTTGGATTGGCACCAAAACACTTGATTTAGTTCGAACGTCAAAGTTTTTAGGTAAGTTTTTTGGCTTTACGAGCTTATGGCAGTTTAAAGCTATTTGTATGCTTTTTTAGGACGAGGCACATCGTCTTGACTAGGGTGCCCTACGAATAACTCAACTGGGGAAATGTTTGCTGACCCACAGTTGGGCATCTTCACTGCCGACCTGCACCTCGGCATCTGGATATTACTTTATATGCATCAGTAGTGAATTGTGTCTTCGGTCAATAGTTGGGTTTCCTGGCTCATTCGATTGACTCCTACATTCCTCTTTGTTTGGCTAGGAGTGCAAAGGGAGAACCACTACGATTGTACTTGCGATTTAACTGGTCAAGTACCTTAGTGGAGAAAGCCAAAAACTGATTGTCACAATGAGCGTAAACTGGTCAACGATCCGATGACCATATTAAGCAACAAGCCTTTCATAAGATTGGCCAAAGTATTACTGGTTTGACCTTGGATGATGCCAAACACTATTCGGGGGCTAGTAACTGGCCCCAAACTTTAAACTCCTATGACTAAGTGAAAGTTATAAAGCCTGGCTATCTGATTGCCTCGTTTTCGCTAACACAACCACCTTCAGGCACCGAGACATCGGCTAAGGGTTGTATTGTTAGTATGGAAACACCCTGTGTAGCATCAACAAAGGGGTGGAAGCCGAAGATGGGCCACTTTCAGGTTATAAACAGTCTCAATGCAGAATTTGCCTTCCATAATTATCATAATAAAGCCATAAATATGCATCAATTTGACTTAAGATTTTGGCCAAGCTGGGTTGCCTGGCTCCTATGCTTACCCCTATGTTCCCGATTGTTTGGCTAGGAGATAAAGGGAGCACCTCTATCATTGTTACTATTGAGTCATCCGGGTTAGTACCTCGGAATGGGTGAAGCCGAAAGCTAGCCATCTTAGAGGATATAATTGGTCGGCAACAATGGAAATGAAAATTTTGGTTCATTATGGACCACAGAGTTCGGGAACTTTCCCCCAACTAAATCCTCAATATTTTCCTCCCACATTGATCGGAGATGAGGTTTCATGATCATGGTCACCATGACAACCCAAAGAAAGGAACTGATAGCGGGACTATTTTCTTTGGAAGATGTTTCTTACGTTAAATCCTCGACGGCAACCTACCAGTCTACGACACCCCCGTAGCCAACCTGCGGGCCGCCAAGGTAGCCTACGAGGATCTGGCTACCTTGGAGGGCGAAGATTGTGCTGCCTGCGAGTGACACATCAAGGACCTCATCGATGCTGCCAACACGTAGCAACACCTGCTTGCCCCCGATGGGGCCGGCTTCGAGGTTCCCCGTCTTGGAGGCGAGGGCGTCGTGACTGTTGGCCGCCAGCCAGCTCTGTACTCCTGCTCCCCTCGCGCCTCCGGTCGATGGGTCGAGGGAAGCAACGCCCAGCGTTCCCATCCGCCTGGGAATGAGCAGGCGGACGTGAACAGCCGGTGCAGCGACAACCCGGTTGGTAGCTATCACTGGGTCAATCAGCCGGCCGACAGCAGCCGGCGCAGCCATGGACACACTCCGCCTCCGCGGCAAGAGCCGGCACGGTTTGTCCCGCCGACCATCCATTCTGATCTCGCAGCCTGGCTCGGGACACGGGTCCCCCACAACGAAAACGACACCCGTCTCTGCATTGATCGGCTCACGCAGTCGGCCCTCCTCGAGGAGGAGGGCTCAATCGGCCCGGCGTGTTTTGGCCCTCAGATCCGCAACGAGCCATTCTCGCCTGGCTTCATGCTTCCGCGGGATACCCTGAAGTACAACGGGGCCGCCAAGCCCAAGGACTGGCTGATCGACTACACCACCACAGTCGGCATCGCCAGGGGAAACAAGCGCGTAGCAGTTCGCTACGCTCCCCTCATGTTGATCGGTTCGGCCTGCACCTGGTTGAACAGCCTGGCAGCCGGCAGCATCAACACCTGGACGGACTTCGAAGAGGTGTCCGTCTGCAACTTCACCGGCACCTACAAGCGGCGCGGCCGTCCCCACGAATTGGCCATGTGCATTCAAGGGTCGGACGAGGCCCTCCGCGACTACCTCACCCGATGGACCAAGCTATGCAACTCCTACGAAGGGGTGCATGAGGTACAGGCTATTCGGTACTTCATCGAAGGCTGTTGTGACAGCACCCACCTCAAGCACAAGCTCCTGTGCTCCGAGCCGGCTATGCTGGCAGAACTCATGACCAAGGAGGACAAGTACGCCGCGGCTGATTCCGCTATACGAGTCAAGACAAGCACGCCCTCCAAGGCGACACCGACGCACGTTGTGTCGCGATTGGCTGCCGACAACCGACAGCCGTAGAATTACAAGCGCAAGAACGACCAGCCCGACTCTCGCTATGGGAGCCGGTAGGTCGCCACCATCGAGGAAGAGTAGCCGGCTGCCCAGTCTTCCGGCCAGCGTTAGCGCGCTGGCAAGGCTGCCTGGCAGCCCAAGCTCACATTCAAGCAAATGCTCGAGCTCCCTTGCAAGAACCACTCTTGGGCCAAGCCCTCCACGCACACGCTCCGACAGTGCACCTTCTTGCAGTGGTTTGACTGGGGGACGGCCTTCTGGCTCCTCCCGTGCCGCTTGTCCGCGCACCGGCCCCGGCCCCAGCTGTCGCCCCGGCGCCGGCTCTGGCTCCGGCCCAGAATGACGGTCGCCTGCTCGACTAGTTCCCCAACCAAGACGGTTGCTACTTCTTCTTCACCAGTGAAGAGACTGACAAGCATGCTCAGTGCCGGCTCCACTGCGAGGAGTGTTGGGTTCTACTGTAGGTGCATCGCATGCAAATTAAAAATTTCCTACGCGCAGAACATCCAAGAACATGCTATGGAGATAGATCATAGATTGTTACCACTAGACGCGTAGTGTCGTGCAACGGAAGTAGAGTTGGGGCAGCGCGTTCATGTGGTCCGTCTCCTCCTCGTCCGATCTCCCTCGAACAGCCGTTCCGATCTCCCTCGAACAGTCGGTCGCTGGATCCCACGTACAGGTTCGCCGGAGCGGCGCAAGTGCACCGCCTCTAACGGTATTCGCGCATGCAGGAGGAACACCCGTGCAGCGGACTGCTAGGTATGATCACATGGTAGACGGCTGCGAGTGGAGGTGGCTAGTTGAAACTCATGCAAAGCCCTAATGACGGTGCCGAAGCGATCAACCGGATGGGTGTGCCACACCTCCACTATATATAGGCATCCGGCGCGGGCTCAACTCTTGGGCCTCGCACGGATCCTAAAGCCCACGTGTTCCCTCCCTTAAGAGTGCGACCCTTTAGGTTCTCGTCCGCTTGGTCGCAAGTCAGATGACATCTGACTCGACCGGTCGATAGCGGCCTCTAGCAAGATGTGTCGACTCCAAGTGTTCGATGAAGCTGGTTAGGCAAACCTGTACTTCACACTTCTGTTCCCTTTTCCACACGATATATGTTGTCGTGCACAAGGTGACACGGTCGTCCTTGTTGCAGCACAACCTCTTTCTCGTTCCGGTGAATCCGACCAACACTTTGGATTATCTCATAATCCTCATCGCATGGCGATGCTTATCCAGATCGGATCACCCGAGGGGGCCCATAGTATATCTCTCTTGGTAGGAGGGGCAAATCCCATCTTGCTCGACCATGTCTCGCAGCATGGGTCTGGAGAAGCCCAAAACCTACCTTTGTAACTACTCAGTCACGGAGTAGCGTTTGGCCGGCCCAAAGCAAGTCTGTCACCATCCCGAGTACATGCGCCAGCTCAGGTCTTAGGACATAGAACGTATGTTGTACTAGAGACTCACAGATGACCTATCGCTGCGTCTCATAGTTGGGTCTGTCCAACTCAAACCTTATCCCGACTCGGATCCGACTATTGTCGAATCCGACCAGACCTTTCTGAGTCCATATTATCCAGCTAGCATCCAATGCTACATGGTTAGAGAGACCGAACCATCCATCGTGTCATATGCTAGTCTGATTAGTTGCGCGTCCACACAACCCTTTCGACTAGGGACCATTTAGGACAGTTATCACACAATGCATAGTCTCACAAACAAGTCACATACTTATTAATACACATCACTGATAATGTCCAAGGACTATCTTTATTCATAAACGCATAGGAAATATCATCATACATGATTGCCTGTAGGGCATATCTCCAACAGTCTCCCACTTGCACTAGAGTCAATCAAATAGACATCAAATGCCCATAGCTCTAACATGCCCCTCATGCTTGGGTTGTCGAAGTGGCTTAGTCAATGGATCTGCAACCTTTGCATCTGTTTGAATCTTGCACAAATTGGTATCACCTTTCTGTACGAGCTTTCGTATCAAGTGATATTTTCGGTCTATGTGCCTGGTCTTGTGGTGTTGTCTCGGCTCCTTGGCATGTGCGATGGCACCTGAATTATCGCAATAAAGGTCCAACGGTTTTGACCAGCCCGGGAACACACCAACATCTTCCAGGAACTTCCGAATCCAAACACCATCCTTTGCAGCTTCAAAACCGTTGTAAAGGAGGTTGTGATCAACGGCTTCCTTAGTTTCTTTGAAAATGGTATGCTACCCGAATGAATTAACGACACAGTCGTAGTCCTTACCCCAAAGGGTAATAACCCACAGTCTTCAAAACACTACCGACCAATCATCCTCTGTAGTGTCTTGTACAAGGTGATTTCCAAATGCCTTGTCAATAGGTTGTGCCCCTTTTTGGATAAGCTCATTTCAGAAACAGAGAGTGCTTTCATCCCAAGCAGGTTGATTATGGATAATTCCACCATTGCCTTTGACTATTTTCACAAGATACAACACAATAAGAATCATCATAATGCCCATTGTGCATACAAATTGGACTTGGCAAAATCCTATGATAAAGTGGATTGGAATTTTCTTAAGGGGGTGCTACTAAAAATGGGTTTCTCAACAAAGTGGATAGGCTGGATTATGTAGTGCGTAAGCTCAGTCTGGTACTCCGTCAGATGTAATGGAGAACTATTGGAACCATTTCCCCCGTCAAGAGGCATTCGCCAAGGGGACCCCCTCAACCCTTACCTCTTCCTATTTGTGGCAGATAACTTAGCAAGCCTCATGAACAAAGAGATATATGAAGGGAACTTGACCCCCCTAAAATTGCATGAAACAATCCAAGCATTTCTAACCTTTTGTTTGCCGATGACAACCTGATTTTCTTCAAGGCGATGACCAAGCAGGACAAAACCATCAATAAAGTGTTGACAGAATTCCAGAAAGGCACTGGCCAGTTGCTAAGTGAGAGTAAATGCTCCATCATTTTTAGTGAGCTCTGCCTGGAGGAAACCAGAGAGGAAATAAAGGAAACCTTGTGGGTCATCTATGCTGTTTTTGAGAGTAAGTACCTGGGCCTTCTAACACCAGAAGGAAGAATGAAGGATGCAAATTTCCAACCTATTATGGATAGTTTTGGAAAAAAGTGCAATGACTCGTCGGAGAAGTTCATGTCTTACACAACCAAGGAAGTACATGTGGAATCGGTTGTCTAGGCCCTACCATGCTTCATTATGGGGTTTTCCTCCTATCCAAGGGATTATGTGAAATTTATGTTGGAAATATGCCCTAGAGGCAATAATAAATTAGTTATTATCATATTTCCTTGTTCATGATAATTGTTTATTATCCATGCTATAACTGTATTGATCAGAAACTTAGATGCATGTGTGGATACAAAGACAAAACCATGTCCCTCGTATGCCTCTAATAGACTAGCTCGTTGATCAAAGATGGTTAAGGTTTCCTAGCCATTGACATGACATGTCATTTGATAACGGGATCACATCATTAGGAGAATGATGGGATGGACAAAACCCAAACTACAAACGTAGCATATGATCGTGTCAGTTTATTGCTACTGTTTTTTGCATGTCAAGTATTTGTTCCTATGACCATGAGATCATGCAACTCACTAACACCGGAGGAGCGCCTTGTGTGTATCAAATGTCGCAATGTAACTGGGTGACTATAAAGGTACTCTACAGGCATCTCCGAGGGTGTCTGTTGGGTTGGCATGGATCAAGACTCAGATTTGTTACTCTGTGTGACGGAAAGGTATCTCAGGGCCCATTCGGTAATACAACATCACAACAAGCCTTGCAAGCAATGTGACTAAGTGTTAATCATGGGATCTTGTATTACGGAATGAGTAAAGAGACTTGCCGGTAACAATGTTGAACTAGGTATGGAGATACCGACGATCGAATCTCGGGCAAGTAACATACCGAAGAAGAAAAGGAATATCGTACGGGATTAACTGAATCCTTGACATAGAGGTTCGACTGATAAAGATCTTCGTAGAATATGTAGGAACTAATATGGGCATCCAGGTCCCGCTATTGGTTATTTACTGTAGAGGTGTCTCGGTCATGTCTGCATAGTTCTCGAACCCGCAGGGTCTGCACACTTAAGGTTCGGTGATGTTTTGGTAGTATAGAGTTATGTATGGTGGTTACTGAAGGTTTTTCGGAGTCCCGGATGAGATCCCAGAAGTCACGAGGAGATCAGGAATGGTCCGGAGGTAAATATTGATATATATTAAGTCCTATTTTGGTCACCGGAAAAGTTTCGGACTCATCGGTAGTGTACCGGGAGAACATCGGGAGATGTATTTTGACCCAAGAGGCTACATGAGCTTTGGAGAGTGAATACCATCCCTTAGTGGGCTGGTGGAAGTCCCACACAAGTCCCATGTTGCTGGGAAGAAAAACCCAAAGAGAAAAAGGTGGAAAAAGGCAAAAAGGCCAAAATAAGGAGGAGTCCTAGTCCTACTAGGATTGGAGGAGGATTCCTCCTCTCCTCCCACTTCGGCCAAAGACTAGAGGGCTTGGCCCTTGCGCCAAGTCTCCTAATCTCTTCCTCTTATATATACTAGAGGTTATAGGGTTTTTGCACTAGATTTTCAGCCACATGCTACCCCTTCCTCTAGTGCATAGTTTCTCCTCTAGATCGGTTTTCTGCAGTGCTTAGGCGAAGCCCTGCCAGAATTGCTCCACCACCATCGCCATGGCGCCGTCACGCTGCCGGAGAAATCATCTATCTCTACACTCCCTCTTGCTGGATCAAGAAGGCGGAGATCGTCATCGAGCTGTACGTGTGCTGAACGCGGAGGTGTCGTTCGTTCGGCGCTAGATCGGAAGGACTGTGATCAAGATTACAAGACAGATCGTGATGAGATCGCGGGACGGATCGTGATGAGTTCGCGGGACGGATCGTGATTGCATCGCAGGACGGATCATGATGAGATCGCGGGACGCTTGGCGATTTGGATCGCAATGACGTTCAACTACACCAACCGCGTTTCTTAACGCTTCCCGCTTAGCGATCTACAAGGGTATGTAGATCCACTCTCCCTCTCATAGATGCTCATCACCATGGATAGATCTTGCGTGTGCGTATAAATTTTTTGTTTCCCATGCAACGTTCCCCAATAGTGGCATCATGAGCTAGGTCTATGTGTAGATGAGATCTCGAGTAGAACACAAAGAGTTTGTGGGCGTTGATACTTAGATTGCTTCCTCCCTTGGTCGTGTTTTGGTTCAGCGGTATTGTGGGATGAAGTGGCCCGGACCAACCTTACTCGTACGCTTACGAGAGACCGGTTCGATCGACTAACGTGTAACTTCGTTGCACAAAGATGGCTGGCGGGTGTCTGTTTCTCCTACTTTAGTTGGATCAGATTCGACTAAGGCTGTCCTTGAGAAGGTTGAAAAGCAACTTATGTATCACCGTTGTGGTTTATGCGTAGGTGAGCATTGTTCTTGCTAGATACCCATAGCAGCCACGTAAAACATGCAACAACAATTAGAGGACGTCTAACTTGTTTTTGCAGGGTATGTTGTGATGTGATATGGCCAATTACATGATGAGATATATGTGATGTATGAGATGATCATGTTTTGTATAGAATATCGCGACTTTCATGTCGATGAGTACGACAACCGACAGGAGCCATAGGGTTGTATTTAATTATTGTATGACCTGCGTGTCAATCATTAAGTGTTTTGTAATGCTTTACTTTATCGCTAAATGATAGCAATAGTAGTAGAATCATGGTGGGCGCGACAACCCTGATGCCAACACGTTGATGGAGATCAAGATGATGGAGATCATGGTGTCATGCCGATGACGATGGATATCATGCCGGTGCTTTCAAGATGGAGATCAAAAGTACAAGTTCATGGCCATATCATGTCACTTATGATTTGCAAGTGATGTTAATCTTTTTATGCACCTTGTTTTGCTTAGGACGACGGTAGCATTATAAGGTGATCCCTCACTTAAATTTCAAGATGAATTGTGTTCTCCCCGAGTGTGCACCGTTGCGAAAGTTCGTCGTGTCGAGACACCACGTGATGATCGGGTGTGATAGACTCTACGTTCACATACAATGGGTGCAAGCCAGTGTTGCACATGCAAAACACTCGGGTTAAACTTGACGAGCCTAGCATGTACATACATGGCCTCGGAACACAAGAGACCGAAAGGTCGAACATGAGTCATATAGTAGATATGATCAACATGATGATGTTTACCATTGAAACCACCTCAAATCACGTGATGATCGGACTTCAGTTGGTGAATTTGGATTATGTATCACTCGAATGACCAGAGGGATGTCAATTTGAGTGGGAGTTCTTCAGTAATATGATTAATTGAACTCATTATCATGAACATAGTCAGTAGTGTCTTTGCAAATTATGTTCTAGATTACTTGCTCGTGATGTAGCTCCCTTGAGTTTTTTATATGTTCCTAGAGAAATAGAGTTGAAAGATGATAGTAGCAATATTGCGGACTTGGGTCCGTGATCTGAGGATTGTCCTCATTGCTGCACAGAAGGCTTATGTCCTTAATGCACCGCTCGATGTGCCACCCCCTCTAGCATCGTCTGTAGATGTTGTGAACATCTGACAAGCGCGTTTCGATGACTACTTGATAGTTTAGTGCGTCATGCATTACGACTTAGAATTAAGGCTCCAAAACATTTTGAACATCACGGAACATATGAGATGTTCTAAGAGCTGAAATTAGGATCTCAGGCTCGTGCCCTTGTTGTGAGATATGGGATCTCCAACAAGATTCTTTGCCTGCAAGACAAAAGAGAATAGCTCAATCGTTGAGCATGTGCTTAGATTGTCTGGGTGCTACAATCGCTTGAATCGAGTGGGAGTTGATCTTCCAGATAAGATAGTGATTGATATAGTTATCCAAGTCACTGTCACTAAGCTACTAAATATTGGTGATGAACTATAAAATGCCAGGGATAGAAATAATGATCCCTAAGCTGTTCGTGATGTTTGACACCGGGAAGGTAGAAATCAAGAAGGAGCGTCAAGTGTTGATGGTTAGTAAAACCACTAGTTTCGAGAAGGGCAAGGGCAAGGAGGGAAACTTCATGGATGGCAAGTCGGTTGCTGCTCCAATGAAGCAACCCAAAGTTGAACCCAAACCCGAGACTAAGTGCTTCGATTATGAGGAGAGCGGTCGCTAAAGCGGAACAACCCTAGATACTTGGTAGATAAGAAGGCTGGCAACATTGACATATGTATATTTGATATACGTGTTATTGATGTGTACCTTGCGTGTACTCCTAGTAGCACCTGGGTATTGGATACCGGTTCGGTTGCTAAATGTTATTAACTCGAAATAAAAGCTACGGAATAAACGGAGATCTAGCTAAGGGTGAGGTGACGATGTGTGCTGGAAATGTTTCCAAGGTTGATATGATCAACATCGCACGCTCTCTCTATATTCGGGATTAGTGACGAACCTAAATAAATGTTATTTCGTGTTTTGCGTTGAGCATGAATGTGATTAGATCGTGTTTATTGCAACACGGTTATTCATTTAAGTTAGAGAATAATGGTTATTCTGTTTACATGAATAATACCTTCAATGGTCATGCACCCAGTGAGAATGTTTGTTGAATCTTGTCGCAGTAATACACATGTTCATAACATTGATGCCAAAAGATACAAAGTTAATAATGATAGGACCACATACTTGTGGCACTGCCGCTAAATGTCATATTGGTATAAAGCGCATGATGAAACTCCATGCCGATGGATCTTTGGAATCATTCGATTTCGAATTGTTTGAGGCATGCGAACCATGCCTCTTGGGCAAGATGACTAAGGACCCCTTTTTCGGATGGATGGAGCGGGCAAGTGATTTATTGGAAATGATACATGTTGATGTATGCAATCCAATGAGTCTTGTAGCGTGCGGTGGATATCGTCATTTTATTACCTTCACTGATGATTTGAGTAGATATAGTGTACATTTACTTAATGAAACGCAAGTCTGAATCGTTTGAAAGGTTCAAGCAAATTCAGAGTGAGGTTTAAGATCATCGTGACAAGAAGATAAAAATGTCTGCGATATGATCGTGGAGGTGAATACCTGAGTTACAAGTTTGGCATACAATTTTAGACAATGTGAAAGTTGTTTCAAAACACATGCCACCTGGAACACCATAGCGTGATGGTGTGTCTGAAAGTCATAGTCGTGCTCTATTGGATATGGTGCGTGCTATGATGTCTCTTATCGTTTTGCTACTATAATTTTGGGGTTATGCATTAGAGACAACAACATTCACTTTAAATAGGGCACCATCTAAATCCATTGAGATGACACCATGTGAATTATGGTTTGATAGAAACCTAAGCTGTCAGTTCTTAATGTTTGGGGCTGCGATGCTTGTGTGGAAAAATGTTTTCACCTAATGAGCTCAAACCCAAAGCGGACAAATGCATCTTCATAGATTACCCTAAGAACAGTTGGGTGAACCTTCCATCTCAGATCCAAGCATAAAGTGTTTGTTGCTAAAACGGGTCCTTTCCCGAGAAAAAGTTTCTCTCGAAAGAATTGAGTGGGAGGAAGATAGAACTTGATGAGGTTGTTGAACCTTTGTTTCAACCAGAGAGTAGCACAGCGCAGAAAGATGTTTCTATGGAACCTACGTCAGTTGAAGAGGAAGTAAATGATGATGATCATGAAGCTTTGGATCAAGTTACTATCGAACCACGTAGGTCGACAAGGATGTGTACTGCTCCCGAGCGGTACGACAACCCTATCTTGGAGGTCATGTTGTTGGATAACGATGAACCTACGAGTTGTGTAGAAGCGATGATGGGCCCGGATTCCGACAAATGGTTAGAGGCCATGAAATCCGAGAAAGGATCCATGTATGAAAACCAAGTATAGACCTTGGTAGACTTGCTCATTGGATGGCAGGTTGTTGAGTACAAATGGACCTTTAATATGAAGACAAACGCTGATGGTGAATGTCACCATTTATAAAGCTCGACTTGTCGCAAAGAAGTTTCCGCCAAGTTCAAGGAGTTGACAGCGATGAGACTTTCTCACTCATAGCGATGCTAAAGTCTGTTGGAATTATGTTAGCAGTTGCTGCATTTTTCAATTATGAAATCTGGCAGATGGATGCCAAAACATCATTTTCTTCCTTAAGGAAAGGTTGTATGAGATACAACCAGAAGGTTTTGTCAGTCCTAAGGATGCTAAAAGGTGTGCAAGCTTTAGTGATCCTTCTGTGAACTGAAGCAAGCATCTCGGAGTTGGAATATACACTTTGATGAGGTGATCAAAGTTTTTGAGTCTATACAAAGTTTATGAGAAACTTGTATTTACAATAAAGTGAGTGGGAGCACTATAGAGTTTCTGGTAAGCATATGTGGTTGACATATTGTTGATCGGAAATGATGTAGAATTTCTAGAAAGTATAATGGTTGTTTGAAAAGTGTTTTTCAAAGGAATACCTGGATAAAGCTACCTAATTGTTGAGCATCAAGATCTATAGAGATAGATCAAGATGCTTGATGAGACTTTCAATGAGTACATACCTTGAAAAGATTTTGAAAGAGTTCAAAATGGATCAGTTAGAGAAAGAGTTCTCGCCTGATTTGTAAGGTGTGAAGTTGAGTGAGACTCAAAGCTCGACAACGGCAGAATAAAGAGAAAGGACGAACGTCGTCCCCTATGCCTTAGCCATAGGCTCTATATTATGCCATGCTGTGTACCGCACCTGGTGTGTGCCATGCCATGAGTTTGTCAAGGGGTACAAAAGTGATCCAGGAGTGGATCACTAGACAGCAGTCAAGATTATTCTTAGTAAATACAAGACTAAGGAGATGTTTCTCAATTATGGAGGTGATAAAGAGTTTGTCGTAAAGAGTTACGTTGATGCAAGCTTTAACACCAATCCGGATGACTCGTAGTAGCAATCTGGATACGTATAGTGGAGCAGCCATTTGGAATAGTACCAAGTGGAGTGTGGTAGTAGTGTTTACAGTTTGACATAGAGATTTGCAAAGTACACATGGATCAGAATGTCGCAGACCCGTTGACTATAAGACCTCTCTCACATGCAAAGCATGATCGAGCCCTAGAACTCATTGGGTGTTAGATTCATAACAATGTGAATCACATGGCGATGTGAACTAGATTATTGACTCTAGTGCAAGTGGGAGACTGTTGGAAATATGCCCTAGAGGCAATAATAAAAATTTTATTATAATTTTTTCTTGTTCATGATAATCGTTTATTATCCATGCTATAATTGTATTGATCGGAAACTTAGATGCATGTGTGGATACATAGACAAAACCATGTCCCTAGTATGCCTCTAATAGACTAGCTCGTTGATCAAAGATGGTTAAGGTTTCCTAGCCATTGACATGAGATGTCATTTGATAACGGGATCATATCATTAGGAGAATGATGGGATGGACAAGACCCAAACTACAAACGTAGCATATGATCGTGTCAGTTTATTACTACTGTTTTCTGCATGTAAGGTATCTGTTCCTATGACCATGAGATCATGCAACTCACTGACACCGTACGAGTGCCTTGTGTGTATCAAATGTCACAACATAACTGGGTGACTATAAAGGTACTCTACAGGCATCTCCGAGGGTGTCTGTTGGGTTGGCATGGATCAAGACTGAGATTTGTTACTCCGTGTGACGGAGAGGTATCTCAGGGCCCACTCGGTAATACAACATCACAACAAGCCATGCAAGCAATGGGACTAAGTGTTAGTCATGGGATCTTGTATTACGGAACGAGTAAAGAGACTTGCCGGTAACGAGGTTGAACTAGGTATGGAGATACCGACGATCGAATCTCGGGCAAGTAACATACCGAAGAACAAAAGGAACATCATACGTGATTAACTGAATCCTTGACATAGAGGTTCGACCGATAAAGATCTTCGTAGAATATGTAGGAACCAATATGGGCATCCAGGTATCTCTATTGGTTATTGACTGTAGAGGTGTCTCGGTCATGTCTACATAGTTCTCGAACCCGCAGGGTCTGCACACTTAAGGTTCGGTAACGTTTCGATAGTATAGAGTTATGTATGGTGGTTACCGAAGGTTGTTCGGAGTCCCAGATGAGATTCCGTATGTCACGACGAGCTCCGGAATGGTCCAGAGGTAAAGATTGATATATAGGAAGTCCTATTTTGGTCGTCGAAAAAGTTTCGGGCTCATCGGTAGTGTACCAGGAGTGTCGGTAGTCTACCAGGAGACCATCGGGAGGGGTATTTCGACCCAAGAGGATACATGGGCTGTGGAAGAGTGAATACCATCCCTTAGTGGTCTGGTGGAAGTCCCACACAAGGCCCATGCGGCTGGGAAGAAAAACCCAAAGAGAAAAAGGTGGAAAAAGGCAAAAAGGCCAAAATAAGGAGGAGTCCTAGTCCTACAAGGATTGGAGGAGGATTCCTCCTCTCCTAGCTCTTTCGCCAAGTCTCCTCCTCTCTTCCTCTTATATATACTAGAGGTTTTAGGGTTTTTGCACTAGATTTTCAGCCACGTGCTACCCGTTCCTCTAGTGCATAGTTTCTCCTCTAGATCGGTTTTCTACAGTGCTTAGGCGAAGCCCTGCCGAAATTGCTCCACCACCATCGCCGCGGCGCCGTCACACTGCCGGAGAACTCATCTACCTCTCCGCTCCCTCTTGCTGGATCAAGAAGGTGGAGATCGTCATCGAGCTATACGTGTGCTGAATGCGGAGGTGCCGTCCGTTTGGCGCTAGATCGGAAGGACCATGATCAAGATTGCGAGACGGATCGTGATGAGATCGCGGGACGGATCGTGATGAGTTCACAAGACGGATCATGATTGGATCGCGGGACGGATCGTGATGAGATCGCGAGATGCTCGGCGATTTGGATCGCGAAGACGTTCAACTACACCAACCATGTTTCTTAACGATTCCCGCTTAGCAATCTACAAGAGTATGTAGATTTACTCTCCCTCTCATAGATGCTCATCACCATGGATATATCTTGCGTGTGCGTAGAATTTTTTTGTGTCCCATGCAACTTTCCCCAGCAATGTACTAGAGTATGATCCGGGAAGTTTGGTGGGGAGAGGAACAGGGTCAGCGAAAGGTGCATTGGACTTCATGGGAACACATGACAAATCCAAAGCGGGTGGGAGGTATAGGCTTTAGAGACATGCATCTGTTTAATTTTGCATTGCTAGCTAATAGGGGTGGAGGCTTATACATTGACCTGACAGCCTATGTGCTAGGGTGCTCAAGTCAAAATACTACCCTCATGGCAATCTGTTGTACACCATGTTTGCACCGGATACCTCTCCGGCATGGAGAGGCATTGAGATCGGCCTTGAGCTCCTAAAAAAGGCATCATCTAGCGCGTCAGGGATGGTAAGAGGGTTCAAATCAAATGTGACCAATGGATCCCAAGGAAGGAAAGCCTAAAAAAAGCTTCGTTTATCAGGAGAACAAGATTACGTTGGGTAAACTAGCTCATTTTGCCAGATAGGAAAGAGTGGAATGAGGGGTTGATTAGAAAAAAATCAATCCTTTGATGTCGACAAATAAGCAAGATTCCTATCCCAGGAACTAAGCGGAGGACTACATTGAGTGGCACTATGAAAGAAATAGTAACTTTTCGGTAATAAATGCATACAAACTGTTCGCCTCCATTCAGGGCAACATAGCTCTAGATCCTTCAGCTCCACTCAGAGTGCGAATGGCTGCAGCATTTGGGATATGGTTTGGAAAAGTGGACGTCCCACCAAAAATACTGATCTTTTGATGGATAGTAGCCACTAATACCCTGGCAACACAAGGTAATAAATGCAAATGCACTATCATCTCGGACGTCACTTGTGTGATTTGTGGAAATGAATAGGAGGACGAATTCCATGTAGTGATTGCATGTTCCAAAATTAGAGCCCTAAGACATACGATACGGGATGAATGGAGACTACCACTAGAAAAGGAGTTCAGATATACGGGCTGGGACTGGTTGCAGCTGCTGCTTGATACGGTGTGATACATGTGGTCTGCGTTGGATTTTCCGTGAAGAGGAACAGGTAATTGCATCACAATACGGATAAATATTTCCCTTAGTTAAGAACCAAGGTTTATCGAACCAATACGAATATTGATCAATAACCGCCTACAACGGCTGCACACCGAAGAGCAAACACTTGCACCCAACGCGGCAAGAGGGTTGTCAATCCCCTTGATCTCGTTATTTGCAAGCAAGTGAAGTGTGTAGATAATAGTAGATAATTGTAAATTGCAAAATAAAAAAAGGTAAATGATGGCAGGAAGGTAATGAAAGTGTTTGTAAATATATAAGTGCATAGACCTTGGGGGCATATGAGGGAGTCCTGGACTAAGGGGTCCTCGGGCCGCTGGCATATCTCCCAATAGGCCGGATTGGTGGGCCGCTCTCTGAATGGCGTAGGAAGGGCCGAATACATCGAGATCTCGTGTTCTAGAAGGAAGTCTCGAAGGCGCCTCGTGCACTCCAAGTCAAGACGAGGAAATCGACATTTCCATCCCTAGCAGGAGACCCGTCATGTGTAAACCCTAGGTACCCCCAGTGTCTGTATAAACCGAGAGGGTTTTAGATTGTAGGGCAGAGAAACTCATCTAGGGTTTTAGCTATTCGATCTCGTGGTAGATAAACTCTATAACCTTCATACACATCAATATAATCAAGCAGTACGTAGGGTTTTACCTCCATAGGAGGTCCCAAACCTGGGTAAACATCGTCCCCTTCATCCCTTGTTACCATTGATCCTAGTCTCACACCTTAGGACCCCCTACCCGAGATCCGCTGGTTTTGACACCAACATTGGTGCTTTCATTGAGAGTTCCACTATGATCGCCAAAGGAATCAATGGCTTGCGTTGTCATTAACGGAGAAGTCCGTAACATGGACTCCTTTGTCCCTGGACAGATCTTTGCTTTCGGTAGCGTTGCGCTGCACGCTAACTCGGACGACCGTCTTGGCCGTGTCGGGAGTTCTGCCCCTGATCAAGAGGTCAGATTCGGGAACCTAGAGTTCTCCGTAGACTCTCGAGGCGATCTTTCGCTTATTGGGCTCGTAGTCCCATCTGACGCACCCGAGGACTCCGAGGCCTTAACCTCGGATTTTGCTTTCGATCCCGCCCACGGGACCAACCCCGGCAACGATCTGGATTTTAGTCCGGATCTAGCCATAGCACCAGATGGCCGGGTATCAGCTCCTGCTGAACACACTTCTTGGGCGGACGCATCATAGGTTAACTCCAAAAGCTCTGAGCAGATTGACCCAATCGAGCTCTCGGCACTCAACAAGGCTCTAGATCGGATCTTATCGATGTAAGTTACTGACAACCCAACCCCAATCCACGTTCAGATCGGTCTTAAGGTAGGTCAAAGAGGAATATTTCATCCCACACACCACCCACTTCGTAGCCAGTGCCGAAGACTTAACCGATATGTTGGACTATGCCTCTGAGGACGTAGAAGACATGGATGAAGAGGATTGTGCTCCCACCCCCGTCAACCCCGGGTGATGGCCTGCCACCTCCACCTATGATGTCTTCATGGTGGACGCTCGAGCCGATAACGGTGAGCACACACCCGCAAACAATGGCGATAAATCGGGTGAAGAGTCGTCAAGGCGCCGAAAACCGCACAAACGGTCAAAGGCAAAAAAAGGGAAGGGAAGCTATTGCTGGCGTCGGGGAAAGTGATACCTCGGAAGACCTCGGCGTTCCTCATATCCTTGACTAGCCGCTAGAAGACCAGGAGAGGGCGGAGGACCAGCGCGACCTCGAGGATCCAAACAATTCCGAGGATGACAACTACCTCCCCTGTAGAGGAGGAGGATAGCCTGGAAGCCAAAGACTTCACCGTCCCCGAAAACCTTGAGGACCGGGAATGGTTTAGGCAACAACTTATAGCCACTGCCCGAAGCCTGAAGGCAAAAGAGCGGCAGCTTGTGGTAGAGCAAGATACCCTCAATGATAGATGGATGAGGGTTCTATCAGCCAAGGAAGGATATGGTACCGGTCTATTGGACCAACCCAAGAGCTATGCTTGCCGACGGCTGCTGCCACAATTCGATGACGAGGTCCCTAATACACCGTCTCCCATGCACACTCCATATGACCAGCCGGACCGCCCTCCTCGAGGACGAGATAGGATGGCTAGCAATGTCGGTTATAGGCCGGCGATACCTTGAAGAAGGGGGAAAGAGCCAATAGAGCCTGAGGACAGGTACGACCTACGACACGACCTAGATTATAGAACAGCTCGTACGAGATCCATCTACGGATCTAGAAGGTACTCCCCCAATAGACGGGATGGATACCTGTCATGGCTCGACCGCAACAACAGAGGCCGGGAACAAAACCGAGCTAGACCAGGCGCCAATGGCGTGACATAGCCTGGGTCAGAGGCGCTGCCCACCCGCTGTGCGTTAGCGATGAGGTGATGCAGCATCAGTTTCCGGAAGGGTTTAAACCTGTGAACATAGAGCAATTCGATGGGACAACTGACCCAGCAGTATGGATCGAGGATTTCCTCCTACGCATTCACATGTCACGAGGAGACGATCTCAACGCCATCAAGTATCTGCCCCTAAAACTTAAGGGGCCACCTCGGCACTGGTTAAACAGCCTCCCCGAAAATTCTATCGGGAGCTAGGAGGATCTCGAGGATGCATTCCGATCTAACTTCTAGGGCACCTATGTACGACCGTCGGACTCCTCCGACCTAAGAAAAACCATCCAAAAGGCAGGAGAGTCTACTCGACAATTCTGGAATCGATTCTTGACGAAGAAAAACCAGATCGTCAATTGCCCAGATGCCGAGGCAATAGCCTCTTTCAGGCACAATATTCGGGACAAATGGCTGGCTCGCCAGCTTGGTCAGGACAAGCCTAGGACCATGTCCACCCTTACATCACTCATGACCCGCTTTTGCGCGGTCGAGGATAACTGGCTAGCTAAACGGAGCCACAACCCCGAAGACCCGGGCACCTCCGAAGTTCGGGATGGAAACGGGAAACCATGACACAACAAAAATAAATGCCGGTGCAACAATAGTGATGCTGACGATACAGTTGTTAATGCTGGTTTCCGCAACCCATGATCCGGGTAGTGGAAGAAGCCTCCTAAAGGCAATCGCGACGGACCTACCCCGCTGGACAAAATCATGGAGAGGCCTTGCCAGATCCATGGAACTCAAGACAAGGCCGCCACCCACACCAACCGTAACTGTTGGGTGTTCAAACAAGCCGGTAAACTCTGAGCCGAGGAGCAAGGCAAGGGCCCACGCAACAAGGACGATGATGAGCCCCACGGTCCGATCAATGGTGGATAGAAGCAGTTCCTTCCAGAGGTAAAGACTGTGAACATGATATACGCCACTCACATACCCAAAAAGGAGAGGAAGCACGCCCTTCGAGAGGTCTACGCCGTAGAGCCCATAGCCCTGAAGTATAACCCATGGTCGGCCTACCCGATCACCTTTGATTGACGAGACCATCCGACCAGTATCCATCATGGGGGTTCAGCTACCCTCGTCCTAGACCCCATTATCATGGGTATCACCTCACTAAAGTCCTAATGGACGGAGGAAGTAGCCTCAATCTGATTTACTCAGACATGGTGAAATAGATGGGTATAGATCAGTCAAGGATCAAAACCAGCAACACTACCTTTAAAGGACTAATCCCAAGCGTCGAAGCCCGGTGCACGGGCTCTATGAGCCTGGAAGTAGTGTTCGGTTCGCCCGATAACTTCCGTAGCGAGGACTTGATCTTTGACATTGTACTTTTTCGCAGTGGTTATCACGTCCTGTTGGGCCATACAACATTTGCTCACTTTGGCGCCGCCCCACACTACGCATACCTCAAGCTCAAGATGCCCGGGCCCAAGGGGGTCATTACTGTCAACGGCAACACAGAGCGTTCCCTCCGAACTAAGGAATGTGCATTGGCCCTGGCGGTCGAATTCCATTACGATGATGATCGGCAAACGCCGAAATCTGCCATAAAGGCACTTATGGTTGACAAACGAGCTCGGTTTCAGTCCGAACTCCCAGAGTCTTCTTCTCCCCAGAAAGAGGGACACGCTCCCCGTTGCATAGACCTAATGCCTGTCAAACACGTGTCGAGAAGGCACAACTTTACACTCAAGATTCCATGGGCAGTAGTGGGGAACAACCAGATAAGGGTAAGTGTTCGGCTACACCAAACTACTACCAGTACACGTCCTCGGGCATACCACAGGTACCATCAAGGACCTGCTAAAGCGTACATCTCATCCATACTTTGCCAAATTCTCAAGATCTTCTTCCCAAGGTCCGCTCGAAGATAGCCTCACACTTATTGGGAATGCAACTCCCTAGGAGGCACAGGAGCAGACTGGCGACAAGGCACATCGAGCACGTCAAGCCACCAATCGAAGACCCCTGGTACAACCTCTCCTGTGTAAATTTTATATTTCATCTTCAAATACCTATAAACGGTTGCTTCAACAATTTGAGTTATAAGAATTATTGAACAAATACAAGACCATTATACATGGACACCTCAGTGTATTTTATACATACTTTGTTCTTCCCTCATCAACGCTTCTTGCAAAAACTGTTCGGTATACATTACGATTTAACTGGCTAATAGACCGGGGGATTGAATTTAAAATATCACCGTA
Source organism: Hordeum marinum (assembly GCA_022496015.1). Taxonomy (NCBI): domain Eukaryota; kingdom Viridiplantae; phylum Streptophyta; class Magnoliopsida; order Poales; family Poaceae; genus Hordeum; species Hordeum marinum. Next base: position 207,273,748 of record CM039672.1, on the reverse strand, counting down.
AGCATCACTCTGACACAACTCATTGAGTGTTCGGCATCTTGGATTTTGCTTTATATGCATCGGATCCGAACTATGTCTTGGGTCAATAGTTGGGTTGTCTGGATCCTGTGTTTGCCCTTTTACGTTCCGCTCGTTCGGCTAAAAGGGCAAAGGGAGAACCACAGCGATTGTGTTTCCAACTTGCCTGGTCAAGCACCTCAGGGGAGAAAACTGAAAGCTAACCATCATAGTAAGCGAGAACCAGTCTACAAATCTGAGCATAAGTGTCACACTAAAAATTTGATAGAGGTTATTCCGTGTTATACGATGGGTTTCGTACTTGTACAAACCGTGTGATGATGGATTCGGCCCCAGTACATCCGAACATCATAAAACACTGGGGGTTGGTCATCAGCCCCTCGCATTTTTGTAAGCTCCTACGACTAAGTTAAAGCAATAAAGCACTATTGTCTGATTGCCTTGTTCCCCTCGCACTACCGCCTTCGAGTATCGATACCTCGGCTAAGGGTCGCAGTGTGGAGGCTGAAACACCCCGCGTAGTATCTACTTGGGGGCTAAAGCCGACGACTTGCAACTTTCAGATAAATTGCCACATGGGTGTCAAAATAAATACTAACAAATAAAATGACATGATAAACCATGCAGCCTCATTATAAAGTGTTAACAATCTTCAGACATATTACAACGCGCTCATTCATAAAAAAAATCCTTCGAGCATTGGGCCTCTATCGCCCGAGCACCCTCCATCACTATGGAGAAGTATTTCTCGGGGCGCCTATACTCCTTTCCAGGGGCGGAGGTGCGGTGGCCATCTCAGTCGGATCGAGCCTTGGCCAGTGCACCATGGTCCTTGCAAAGGCCATCCGAGCTCCCTCGATGCATGTAGAATGCTTTAGCGCGTCAATCCGAGGTGCAGCGCTGCACAACCTCCGCACCAAGCCGAAGTAGCTGCCCGGCAATGGCTCTTTAGGCCATATCCGGATGTAGAGATCGTTCATGGTCGACTCCGCCATCCTGTGTAGCTCCATCTGCTCGATCAGAAGAGGAGAGCGCTCGGGGGCTTCAACTTGTGCCCAGAAGAGCCGAGCCTCATTGTCTTCATCTCACAAAGCATAGAACTGATTCACATCCGCTGCAGTCTTTCGGAGGTCTGCACAGACGCCTACGGAGCGCCACACCTAGGTGAGAAACACAAACCTTCTACCACCAAAGGCACACTGCCGTAAATATGCCTTACCATCTGTGATAGCCTTGACTTGGCGGATTTCATCTTCAAAGGACCGCCTGTCCACCCACTCCTTTTGGAGCTCGGATTCAGCGTGGATAGCTCGGTGGCTTGCTCTTTGCCTTTCTTCTCAAGGGCCTCACACTTCGTGCTAGCATCCTTGAGCTCCTGCTGCACCTCCTCCACCCGGGCTTCATGCTTAGCGCTTGCGGTTTTCGATCCGGAGAGTGCAGACGCCGCTTGTTCGGCTACCGCCTTCTCGTCCGTGGCCTCTTGCTTCATCTTTCTCAGCTCGGCATTGAGTTTCTTGACCTCCTTAGCCGAAGCTATGTAAGCAATAAATATATAATTACACTGGGTCACTAGTGTGGATCACTAATGATAGAAAGCCCGCATATTGCAATTCGGCTTACCTTTAGCCTCATCGAACCTCTTTTTCAGGGCATCAAGCTCCTCTTCGGAGCTCTTGAGCTTCTGATTTATCTCGGCAAGCTCCGCGGCATTGGCGGCGGCCTTCGATGATGAGGACTACAAAAAATAAATATATATCAGACTATGTGCGTTCAAATCCCCGAACTGTCAAGAATATGACCCTGTGCTTGGTCCTCTTAAGGGCTTTTAGAACAGTATGGGACGAATAATGTCTTGTGCATCGTTAGTTACTCCTGGGTATTTGACCCCTGCTATATATATAGTGATAGCACAAACCTAATAAAATTAATTTTTTAGGAAAAGGGTATTACGTGGCTCACCTTGAAGCCCATCAAGAGACCATTGAAGGCATCTTTCAGTCCGCTATCAACGGACTAAATGCCTTGCAAAACCGCACCAATAAGAGTGCGGTGATCCTCGGAGATGGAGGCGGTTCATAGATCCCTCCTCCATGACCGGCCACCCGGTCATCGGTGGCGCCGGTGGTGACCGGCTAACCCGATCTCTGATCGGGGATTGAGCTGGTAGCTCCAGAGGCGCAGTGCGCTCCGGAGATGACCTCGGAGGGGACTGGACATTCCTCTGTCCTTCATCCTCAGTGCCGGGAGGGGATCCTTCCCTGGTCTTCGGCGGTCGAGGCATTAACCTTGGCCATGATGTCATCAACCCCACTGCCTGTGTTCGACTCCAAAGGAGCCTGGTGGGATGACACCTCCGCGGCATCCTTCGCGGCCCCCGGAGATGTGCGGTGTGACGCGGTCCCACTCTCCGCCAGCTCGGTGGGTGGAGACTCCACATCCGATATTTGGTCGGTGGGGAGAACGCCTGCTGGGCTGCAGATCAAAAGGTGTTCTTACATTTAAAACATTAACAACTTTGCATAAAAGACCCAGGGAGTCTTCGGATTCATACCTTTGAGCTGGGGGCTTGACCCTTAGGTTCCTTTGGGGAACCTTCTCAACATCCTTGGACTCAACATCAGAGTCTGAGCTGTCGTCGGCCAGGATCAACCTCGGCCGACACACCCTCTTCGGGGTAGGAGGAGGTACATCCTCCGTGGCGTCCGGTGGCGCCGCCCACTTTCTTGTAAGGGGGGAATCGCCTTCCCCCTGTCCTCATGCTCTTCCTCATGGGTAGAGGAGGCATGCGTTTCCTCGGACATAGCGTCCGGCTGGTCCCTTATGCGGTGACCTTCTCTAGGCTTTTTCTTCTTCTTCCCCTTCTTCTCTGGCGCTATTTACGGCATGACGACAAGCATCGCCATCAACAAATCCGACTTGGGGCCTTCGGGCTGTGGGGCCGGGCAGTCCATTTTGACGGCCTTACTTAGCCACTTCTGTAAATATAAGGGGAAGTTAGTTTAGCTCTTTGTTAAACAATGGGGCTGGAGTGTCAAAACAATATTATACCTGGGTAGGAGGGTTATCGACGCTCAGACCCGAGTCCTCCTCCTCATCTGGCCAGCTCTTCCGGGGCTTGAATAATGCCTTCCATAATTTCTCAAGAGTAGTGCGGAAGAGTTGGCGCACGGTAGGCTCGCCCTCAAGATGATAAGACCACATGGGGGAGGCCCGGCTGTGGCAGGGAAGGAGACGGTGGCGGAGCATGATCTGCACCACATTAACCAACTCGATCTTGGCCTTGATCATTGAGGAAATGTGCTTTTGTAGCGATTCCACCTCTGCATCCGACCCCCAGTCAAGGCCCTTCCTTAGACACGAGGTTAATCTCGTAGGGGGTCCGTCTCTGAACTCGGCAGGTGCCATCCAGCCCTCGTCCCTCGGTTCGGTGATATATAACCATTCCTTTTGCTAGATCTTGATTGTGTCGATGAAGGTGTCGGTCGGCCACTCGACACGGGGGAATTTGCTGATTACCGCCCCTCCGCAGTCTGCATATTCACTCGCGACAGTCTTCGGCTTGACGTTGAATACCTTGATCCACAGGCCTAAGTGTGGCTCGACCCACTGGAAGGATGAACGACAAAATATGCACGAAGGAGTTCAGGGCAAGATCATGGAAGTCCAACTCGTGGAAGAACATGAGGCCCCAGACAAAGGGGTGGAGTAGGAAGCTCAGTCCCTGGATGAAATGGGGGACAAACACCACCCTCTTGCATGGCTTAGGGGTGGGGGCCACCTGGTTCGCTTCTGGAGCACGATGGAAAACGTTGGTGGGGAGGTAGCCGGCGACCTTCAACTCTCGGATATCCTTGTCGGTGACTGTGGAGGCCTCCCACTTGCCCATGGAGCCTGAACCCGCCATGGGTAAGCTCGGAGGAGAAATCGAGGAAGAACTGGATATGGGCTCTTGAAGCTTAGGGAGGTTGAGGAAGCAAGGGTTGCGAATAGGAAGCGTGAATAGGCCTTGGTTTTTTTTCCTTTTTATGAGGCGTGATGCTGATTAGCCTCCATCCATTGCACCGCGAATCTCTCCGCTTCCCAAGACGTGAGTGTCGTTATACACGCGTAAAGTAACCAGAGATGTTAATCATATCATGTGTGAAACGGAGCACGATCTATGCATTGATGAGTCATGCCAATGTAAAAACGGCCTCGAACCGCGAATCGAGTTTTCATAACTGGCTTAGCGGTCGTGGTAGGCACGACCCTTCGTCGGAAAGGTCGTCGGAAAACATTGTTTACACTTTGACGTTTGTCATTCGGGACTAAGCAACTCATGGTGTCCATACGATCGTATGTTCGGAAAAATTACGCATCATCGGAAACCGGACTAGTCTCAGCCAATCATTAGTCGGAAGAAGAACTCACTCCGCAAGCCAAAGACTTTGATCACGTGGAGTAGCCAGAGCTGAGACCCTTGGTGTTGGGGGTTAGTTCGGGGGCTACTAAGGGAGTCCTGGACTAAGGGGTCCTCGGGCCGCTGGCCTATCTCCCAATAGGCCGGCTTGGTGGGCCGCTCTATGATTGTCGTAGGAAGGGACAGATACATTGAGACCCCGTGTTCTAGAAGGAAGTCTTGAAGGCGCGTCGTGCACTCCAAGTCAAGATGAGGAAATCAACATCTCCATCCCCGGCAGGAGACCTGTCATGTGTAAACCCTAGGTACCCCTCGGTGTCTATATAAACCGGGTGGGTTTTAGATTGTTGGGCATAGAAACTCATCTAGGGTTTTAGCTATTCGATCTCTTGGTAGATCAACTTTGTAACCTTCATACACATCAATATAATCAAGTAGGACGTAGGGTTTTACCTCCATAGGAGAGCTCAAACCTGGGTAAACATCGTCCCCTTCGTCCCTTGTTACCATCGATGCTAGTCTCACAGCTCGGGATCCCCTATCCGAGATCCGCCGGTTTTGACACCGACAACATAGTTTTCCCTAGTGGCATCTCTCATGTAGGCAACATACGATGGGTAAACAAATTATTGTTGGGCAATTGATAGAAAAGCGCATATTTTTGTGATATTCACGGCAATGATCATCTATATATAGGCATCACGTCATTACGAAAATAGGCCGACTCCTGCCTGCACCTATTACTATTACTGCACCCATCGACCGCTATCCAGCATGCATCTAAAGTATTAAGTAAAATAGAGGAATGCTTGGAGAACATTGACATGATGTAGACAAAGATAATTCAGTTAATATGAACTAACCCCAGTGTTTTATCCTTAGTGACAACAAGACAAAGATGTGTCTTGTCCCTTTCTGTCACTGGGATATAGAGCACCGCCAGATTGAACCCACTACAACGCACCCCTCTCACTGAAGAAATATCAATCTAGTTGGCCAAACTATTTCAAGAGACCAGAGTGATTTACGAAGCTATAATGATCATGCAAATAAGAATCATAATATTCATAGGTGACTCAAATACTTTTCATGAATAATTTGAAACATAAACCCACAATTCATCGGATCCCAACAAATGCATCGTACAAAAGAATTATATCGGATAGATCAAAGCGCAAATGCGATGATCATTGTATTGAAGATCAAAAGAGAGAAGGAGAGAGAAATATAGCCATCTAGGTACTAACTACGGACCCGTAGGTCTATGATGAAATATTCACATAATCCCGAGGGCGTAAGGTTGATGAAGAGACCCTCCGTGATCGATCCCCCCTCCGGCAGGTTGCCAGAACGGAGCTCCAGATGGGATCGTGGAGAAACAGAGACTTGTGGCAGCGAAAAAGGTGTTTCGGGATGCCTCCTAGGGTTTTTCAAATATATGTGAATTTATAGGCTAGAGAACGAGGGTAGGAGGGCTACCAGGGAGGCACAAGCCATCAGGGCGCGCCGACCCCCTGGGCGTGCCCTGTTGGCTTGTGCCTCCCTTGTGCGGCCTCCGGTTTTCTCCTGAAGCTTCCAGGTCTTCTTTTGGTCCGGAAAAAATGAACAAAATGTTTCGAGGGAATTGGACTTCGTTTGGTACTATAAACCAGAAAAGTAAAAAAACACGCAGAAAACAGTAACTGGTACTGGACATGGGTCAATAGGCTAGTGCTCACTTATAATATAAATTGGTAAATTAATACTCAAAAAGTATACTAAAATGATAATATAACAGTATGGAACAATAAAAAATTATAAATATGTTGAAGACGTAAACACCAGAAATTCGAGCAAAAAAATTACTGCTCCTCTGGCGTTGTTGGCACTTGAGAGATGACTGTGAAGAGATGACTGCGTCCATGGCGATGGAAAAGAGACGATCAGGGGTTCTGTTGTTTTCCTCCAGGGGTACGAGGACGAGTGGAAAAATGCAGATCTGAAAACTCTGTGAGAGACTGACAACATTGGGACGACTTTGGCCAGTGTACAACCTACCCTTGACGAACGCCTCTGGGGGTGGCTGGCACCAGTGGCCGGTTGGGTAAAATCAATTCAGACGCAACTTTTATCCCTGAAAACGGACAGTGTTGGGAAGGAGCAGTAGCTACAGATCATAAGGGCATTGTTCTCCTATCAACATGCAAGAGTCTGAACCATGCAGATAGTGCGGAGGAAGCTGAGGGAAGGGTTGATCTCGTTGGCCTGCATGCTTTGGCGAATGTATACAGCGGCCGTGTGATTCTTGAGACTGACTGTAAATCAATGGTTGATGCACTGAAACTTTCGTTGAATGGTGCATTAGTTTATGGCTTGCCGTTGGTGTAAATGGTGTTGGGACCCACTAATCCCACATATGCCATCCACCAAAAAAACGTTAAATGGCGTTCGTGGACACCCACGAAAATTAATTGGCGTAAATGGGCAGCCGCCCATGGAGCCATCCACAGTCTCCACAAATCTCCATCGCTTCGTTCCCCAGTGGTAGGCTAGGGCGCCGTCGCCGCCGCCGCCATCTGCACCGCACCACCTCCCGCTTCCGATGGCGTCGCCGTTGCATCCTTCCAATGGAGCCGAAGAGGACATCACCGGCGACCGAGCCAAGCCTTGCGGGGATGCCTTCTCTGCTCTCTCGGGGATGCCTCCTCCGCCGGGGATAGCCGGGGATAAAGCCGAGCCGTGTGTGGCTGCTCCCTTCCCAATCCCGGCGATGGCTTCTTCGGCCCCTGCCCCCCCCCCCTCCTCCTCTTCTCCCTCCAGCTATGCAAACTCCTCTCCTCCTCCAGATCCCCATTCTTCTCCCTCCCCTCCTCTTCTTCGTGCTGGACAGGGACCCTAGCGTGGAGGAGGCGGGACTGAACATTGAAGTATGTTGTGTGATGTTGCTTCAGAGGATAAGACCGTAGCGTGCTGGTGCCTGATAGTATCTCATTGTTTAGGCGGAAACGTCATGATCCACTCGGCTCGGCCACGCCACGCAGATTCAGATAGTACCAAATATCAGATGCGTGATTAGGACAGTTCCCGAGACCATATACGGGAAACTAAGATTGTTATAGACTATATACAGAAAGAATGGGTAACACTATTGAATTATGTATATGATTATGGATGCAAGTAGAGGAGATTGCCCGGTCATGTATGGATGGATCACATATGGAATATGCAAGTGGGCAGGTGGAAACTAGTGACCGGTCATGTATGGATGGATCTCAGCAGCAACACATTAGGGTTCAGGAGGTCAGAATGCCAGATTGGGACTACATGCCTACATATGCAATGAAACACGTGCGGCCATGTCTGAATATCTTTGCTGGGTTTCAGATTGGGACTTCTATATGTTCGTTCCTTGTCTGAATATCTGACCCCAAAATGGTTTTGTTGGGCAGGAGTATTATGTGCTCACGGCAGCAATAGTATGTTATCCATGAATGGTTACTGGGATTTCATATTTTCCGGTAGTATATTCACAGAAGTGATATTTCAATGTAGATTTCAGATTTTGTTGTGCATTTTGTTACAGCAGCAATGAAGACTTCAATGCAGATTTTCTGGTAGTATGTTCACAGAAGTGATATTTCAATGCAAATTTCATAGAAGTGATCATGGGTGACGTCGACGCCCAAGTGGCTATGACGGTCGACAAGCAAAATGAAAAGTGGGAAGCCATGGACCAGGAACTGTTGGAAATATGCCCTAGAGGCAATAATAAATTAGTTATTATCATATTTCCTTATTCATGATAATCATTTATTATCCATGCTATAATTGTATTGAATGGAAACACATTACATGTGTGGGTAAATAGACAATACTCAGTCCCTAGTATGCCTCTAGTGAACTAGCTCGTTGATCAAAGACGGTCAAGGTTTCCTAGCCATTGACATGTGATGTCATTTGATAATGGGTTCACATCATTAGGGGTATTTCGACCCAAGAGGCTTCATGGGCTGTGGGAGAGTGAATATCAGCCCTTAGTGAGCTGGTGGAAACTCCCACACAAGGCCCATGTGGCTGGAGAAGAAAACCCAAAAGAAAAAAGGTGGAAAAAGGCAAAAAGGGCAAATTAGGGAAGGAGTCCTAATCCTACTAGGAGTGGAGGAGGTGGACTCCTCCCTAGTTGGTTCGGCTGACTCCTATAGGAGCCTTGGCCCTTGCGCCAGCCTCCTCTCCTCTTCTCCTATATATACCGGTGGATTTTAGGGTTTTGCACTAATTTTTTTACGGCCACGTGCTACCCATTCCACCGGTGCTCCTCTAGATCGAATTTCCGCAGTGCTTAGGCGAAGCCCTGCCGGAATTGCTCCACCACCATCGCCGGAGCGCCGTCACGCTGCCGGTGAACTCTTCTTCCTCTCCACTTCCTCTTGCTGGATCAAGACGGTGGAGATCGTCATCAAGCTGCACGTGTGCTGAACGCGGAGGTGCCGTCCGTTCGGCGCTAGATCGGAAGGACCGTGATCAAGATCGCGAGACGGTTCGTGATGACTTCGCGGGACGGATCGTGATGAGTTCACGGGACGGATCGTGATGAGTTCGCGAGACGGATCATGATGTGTTCGCGGGACGGATCGTGATTGGATCGCGGGACGGATCATGATGAGATCGCGGGACGCTCGGCGATTTGGATTGCGAAGATGTTCGACTACACCAACGCATTTCTTAACGCTTCCTGCTTAGCGATCTACAAGGGTATGTAGATCCACTCTCCCTCTTGTAGATGCTCATCACCATGGATAGATCTTGCATGTGCGTAGAATTTTTTTTGTTTCCCATGCGACGTTCCCCAACAGTGGCATCATGAGCTACGTCTATGTGTAGATGAGATCTCGAGTAGAACACAAAAGGTTTGTGGGCGTTGATGCTTAGATTGCTTCCTCCCTTGGTCGGATTTTGGTTCAGCGGTATTGTGAGATGAAGCGGCCCGGACCAACATTACTCGTATGCTTACGAGAGACGGGTTCCCTCGACGCAACTTGTTGCCTAGATGGCTTGCAGGTGGCAATTTCTCTCACTTTAGTTGGATCAGATTCGACAAAGGCGGTCCTTGAGAAGGTTGAAAAGCAAATTATGTATCATCGTTGTGGTTTATGCGTAGGTGAGAATCGTTCTTGCTAGAAACCCATAGCAGCCACGTAAAACATGCAACAACAATTAGAGGACGTCTAACTTGTTTTTGCAGGGTATGTTGTGATGTGATATGGCCAATTACATGATGTAATATATGTGATGTATGAGATGATCATGTGATGTATAGAATTTCACGACTTGCATGTCGATGAGTATGGCAACCGGCAGGAGTCATAGGGTTGTCTTTAATTATTGTATGACCTGCGTGTCAATCATTAAGCGCTATGTAATGCTTTACTTTATCGCTATACGGTAGCAATAGTAGTAGAAGCATGTTGGGCGCGACAACCCCTATGGCAACACGTTGATGGAGATCAAGATGATGGAGATCATGGTGTCTTGCCGGTGACGATGGAGATCATGCCGGTGCTTTCAAGATGGAGATCTAAAGCACAAGTTCATGGCCATATCATGTCACTTATGAATTGCATGTGATGTTAATCCTTTTATGCACCTTGTTTTGCTTAGTATGACGGTAGCACTATAAGGTGATCCCTCACTTAAATTTCAAGATAAATTGTGTTCTCCCCGAGTGTGCACCGTTGCGAAAGTTCTTCGTGTCGAGACACCACGTGATGATTGGGTGTGATAGACTCTACGTTCACATACAACGGGTGCAAGCCAGTGTTGCCCATGTAGAACACTCGGGTTAAACTTGACGAGCCTAGCATGTACAGACATGGCCTCGGAACACAAGAGACCGAAAGGTCAAACATGAGTCGTATAGTAGATATGATCAACATGATGATGTTCACCATTGTAACCACCTCAACTCACGTGATGATCGGCCTTGAGTTGGTGAATTTGGATCATGTATCACTCAGATGATCGGAGGGATGTCAATTTGAGTGGGAGTTCTTAAGTAATATGATTAATTGAACTCATTATCATGAACATAGTCAGTAGTGTCTTTGTAAATTATGTTGTAGATTACTTGCTCGCGCTGTAGCTCCCTTGAATTTTTATATGTTCCTAGAGAAATAGAATTGAAAGATGATGGTAGCAATATTGCGGACATGGTCCGTGATCTGAGGATTGTCCTCGTTGCTGCACAGAAGGCTTATGTCCTTAATGCACCGCTCGGTGCGCCACCCCCTCTAGCGTCGTCTGTAGATGTTGTGAACATCTGAGAGGCACATTCTGATGACTACTTTATAGTTTAGTGCGTCATGCATTACGGCTTAAGAATTGAGGATCCAAAATGTTTTGAACGTCACGGAACATATGAGATGTTCTAAGAGCTGAGATTGTGATCTCAGGCTCGTGTCCGTGTTGCGAGATATGAGATCTCCAACAAGATTCTTTGCCTGTAAGATGAAGGAGAATAGCTCAATCGTTGAGCATGTACTCAGATTGTCTGGGTACTACAATCACTTGAATCGAGTGGGAGTTGATCTTCCAGATAAGATGGTGATTGACATAGTTCTCCAAGTCACTGTCACTAAGCTACTAGAACTTGGTGATGAACTATAAAATGCCAGGGATAGAAATAATGATTCCTGAGCTGTTCGCGATGTTTGACATTGCGAAGGTAGAAATCAAGAAGGAGCATCAAGTGTTGATGGTTAGTAAAACCACTACTTTCGAGAAGGGCAAGGGCAAGGAGGAAAACTTCATGGATGGCAAGTCAGTTGCTGCTCCAGTGAAGCAACCCAGAGTTGAATCCCAACCCGAGACTAAGTGCTTCAATTATGAGGAGAGCGGTCGCTGAAGCGGAACAACCCTAGATACTTGGTAGGTAAGAAGGCTGGCAACGTCGACAAAAGTATATTTGATATACGTGTTATTGATGTGTACCTTGCTAGTACTCCTAGTAGCACCTGGGTATTGGATACCGGTTCAGTTGCTAAATGTTAGTAACTCGAAATAAAAACTATGGAATAAACGGAGAACTAGCTAAGGGTGAGGTAACGATGTGTTGGAAATGTTTCCAAGGTTGATGTGATCAACATCGCACACTCTCTCTACCTTTGGGATTAGTGACAAACCTAAATAAATATTATTTGGCGTTTTGCGTTGAGCATGAACATGATTAGATCGTGTTTATTGCAACACGGTTATTCATTTAAGTTAGAGAATAATGGTTATTCTGTTTACATGAATGATACCTTCAATGGTCATGCACCCAGTAAGAATGGTTTGTTGAATTTTGATCATAGTAATACACATGTTCATAACATTGATGCCAAAGGATACAAAGTTAGTAATGATAGTACCACATACTTGTGGCATTGGAGCTAAATGTCATATTGGTATAAAGCGCATGAAGAAACTCCATGCTGATGGATCTTTTGACTCATTCGATTTCGAATCGGTTGAGACATGCGAACCATGCTTCTTGGGCAAGATGACTAAAGACCCCATTTTCTGGATTGATGGAGCAGGGAAGTGATTTATTGGGAATAATACATGTTGATGTATGCAATACAATGAGTCTTATAGCGTGCGGTGGATATCGTTATTTTCTTACCTTCACTGATGATTTGAGTTGATATAGTGTATATTTACTTTATGAAACACAAGTCTGAATCGTTTGAAAGGTTCAAGCAAATTCAGAGTGAAGTTTAAGATCACCGTGACAAGAAGATAAAAATGTTTGCGATATGATCATGGAGGTGAATATGTGAGTTACGAGTTTGGCATACAACTTAAGACAATGTGAAATTTGTTTCACAACTCACGCCACCTGGAACACCATAGTGTTATGGTGTGTCCGAACGTCATAGTCGTGCTCTATTGGATATGGTGCGGGCTATGATATCTCTTATCATTTTGCTACTATAATTTTGGGGTTATGCATTAGAGACAACTACATTCACTTTAAATAGGGCACCATCTAAATCCGTTGAGATGACACCGTGTGAATTATGGTTTGATAGAAACCTAAGCTGTCATTTCTTGATGTTTGGGGCTGCGACGCTTGTGTGGAAAATGTTTTCACCTAATCAGCTCGAACCCAACACGGCCAATGCATCTTCCTAGAATACCCTAAGAACAGTTGGGTGAACCTTCTATCTCAGATCCAAGCATAAAGTGTTTGTTGCTAAAACGGGTCCTTTCCCGAGAAAAAGTTTCTCTTGAAAGAATTGAGTGGGAGGAGGATAGAACTTCATGAGGTTATTGAACCTCTGTTTCAACCAGAGAGTAACGCAGTGCAGGAAGATGTTTCCGTGAAGCCTACGTTACTTGAAGAGGAAGTAAATGATGATGATCATGAAGCTTCGGATCAAGTTACTATGGACCTACGAGGAAAATAGAGCTTGATGAGGTTATTGAACCTTTACTTCAACCAGAAAGTAGCGCAGCACAGAAAGATGTTTCTGTGAAGCCTATGTTAGATGAAGAGGAAGTTAATGATGATGACCATGAAGCTTCGGATCAAGTTACTATCAAACTTCGTAGGTCGACAAGGACGTGTACTGCTCCTGAGCGGTACGATAACCCTGTCTTGGAGGTCATGTTATTGGACAACGATGAACCTACGAACTATGAAGAAGCGATGATGGGCCCGGATTCTCACAAATGCTTAGAGGCCATGAAATCCGAGAAAGGATCCATATATGAAAACCAAGTATAGACTTTGGTAGACTTGCTCGTTGGACGGCAGGTCATTGAGTACAAGTGGATCTTTAAAATGAAGACAGACGCTGATGGTGAATGTCACCATTTATAAAGCTCGACTTGTCGCAAAGAAGTTTCCAGCAAGTTCAAGGAGTTGACTGCGATGAGACTTTCTCTCGTAGAGATGCTAAAGTCTATTATTATTATTTTAGCAGTTGCTGCATTTTTCAATTATGAAATCTGGCAGATGGATGCCAAAACATCGTTTCCTTTCTTGAGGAAAGGTTGTATGTGATACAACCAAAAGGTTTTGTCAGTCCTAAGGATGCTAAAAGGTGTGCAAGCTACAGTGATCCTTCTATGAACTGAAGCAAGCATCTCAGAGTTGGAATATACACTTTGATGAGGTGATTAAAGTTTTTGAGTCTATACAAAGTTTACGAGAAACTTGTATTTACAATAAAGTGAGTGGGAGCACTGTAGAGTTTCTGATAAGCATATGTGGTTGACATATTGTTGATCGGAAATGATATAGAATTTCTGGAAAGCATAAAGGGTTGTTTGAAAAGAGTTTTTGAAAGGAAGACCTGGATAAAGCGACCTAATTGTTGAGCATCAAGATCTATAGAGATAGATCAAGATACTTGATGAGACTTTCAATGAGTACATACCTTGAGAAGATTTTGAAAGAGTTCAAAATGAATAAGTCAGAGAAAGAGTTCTCGCCTGATTTGTAAGGTATAAAGTTGAGTAAGACTCAATGCCCAGTGACTGTAGAAGATAGAGAAAAGACGAGTGTCATCCCCTAGTCTTAAGCCATAGGCTCTATCATGTATGCAATGTTGTGCACAAGACCCGATGTTGGCCTTGCCATAGGCTCTATCATGTATGCAAATAAGTCCGGAGCTTACAAGCCGTACGTACGAAATAACGAAAGAACAACTACGACGCCATACGTAGATGTTACAGATGAATCGAGGTATCCATGGCTACGCCTGAATTATGCATTCTCGGCATGTCCCCCCACGAGCTTGCCGCTGTCGTCGCCCCGGGCTGCAACGCCTGGACGCCGAACCCACTGTACGCCGCCACACCATGCAGAGTCCTGGACGGCCGGACCAGGTACGGGTGCAAGAACCGGCCGCTGGGTCGCTCGTCATTGTTGGTCGCCGCCGCCTGCAGGCCAAGGAGCAGACGCTCCGGCGGCACCAAGGTGCCAGCGCAGTCGGCAGCGTCAGCTGAGTGATGCACCCTCTCATTTCAAGACCTGACCTTTGCACGACAAGCAAAATTGGTTTGTGTATTCTGATTCTCGCCATGTACATGTGTGGCAATTTTGTTTTGGTTCAGGGGTATTCCGGTTTTGTGCACGACAAGCAAATTACACTGCTGACCTGCCTACGGAGGCTTGGATTGAAAGCTATGAGCTGGCCATGGAGGCGCTAGACGTCAGCGACGCAGTGTGTGCCAAGTATTTCATCATGATGCTAGAAGGGCCGGCTCGCACATGGTTGAAGGGTTTGCCGCCCAACACCATTAATTCCTGGGCCGAGTTGAAGGTGAAGTTCATCAAGAATTTCCAAGGAACCTGCAAGCAGCCCATGACGATTGTGGATTTGGATCATTGTGTGCAACAGGAGGATGAGTCGGCTCATCATTGGGTCCGGCGGGTCTCAACTATCATCCACTCGTCTAAGAAGATTGCGGCGGCTCAAGCAGTTTTGATTCTGGAGAAGAATTGTCACTTTACGCCTCCAAAGCAGAAGCTTGGCCGGCTCAAGCGCACGTGTCAAGACATGGGGGAACTCATGGCGGCTCTCACCAAGTACGCCAAATCTGACAATACGAAAGACCCCATCTCTGATGAAGAGAAGATAGGTCAGGGTAAGAAGAGTAACAATGGTAAGGGTACGGCTGGCAGCGGCAACCATGGCAAGAGGAAAAACCCAGACGGTGGGTCAGAATTGGTGGCCAACACCAGCGCCAGGAATAACCATGCTAAGGGCAACGGGAACTTCAAGCAGCCCTTTAATAAGGGTAAAACTCTGTTCAACCCGGAGGAGATGCTTAACAAACCTTGTCTGGAGCACAGCCGACCTGATAGGGTGGCAGGTCATACATGGAGGAATTGCCACATCATGCGGCAATTTCGGGATTATAGCTTGCGGTAGCATCATAATAATGGTGGCGGCCCGCTAGGCGGCTCAGGGCCAGGCGGCTCAAGAACCGGTCCTGGCACAGGCGGCTCAGGATCTGGCTATCAGGGTCAGAGCAATCAAGGAGGTCATCATCAACAATATAGAGGCAGTAGTCAACAACAGAATAACCAATCTGGGTATCAGAGTAATACAAAGCAGCTCAGCTCGGGTCAATATCATGTTTTTACAACCTGCCTCGACAGGCAAGACCAGAAGGTGCGCAAGCGGGCGGTTAATGTCATCACGCTGGCTGACGAGGATATGTACCTAGGGTAGGGTCCTAGGCAAGGCCTACATACCCTACCTAAGGACACTACATTGGAGGACTTGAAGATCAAGCATAAACTTCCGAGTGTATTCCAGGAGATGTCTGAAGTCACTCGACAGGATATCCACTCGGAGACTCCTTCCTTCACTCGGCAGTCGCGTGTCACTCGGAAGACCTCGTTCTCACTCGACGCCAGAAGACCAGGAGCCATCATTAAGAGCCCAACGGGGCAGACATTGATTCAATAGGCATTGATAGCTTTTATTACGTACCTTACCAGTAACGGCAGACTTTAACCCCACGATCGGACCCTTAGATGCTGGGTAATTATGAGGGGCTGCAAACTCTATATAAGCTGCCTCTCCCCTCCTACACAAGGGTTCGCAACCATTATAATCTTTATGCTCCACACGACATAAGCTCCCGAGCACTGAGACGTAGGGCTGTTACCTCCAAGAGAAGGGCCTGAACTCATACATCCGTGTGTATACCCTCGTCGTAGCTAGGACTGTGCCCTATCCTTACGTACCCCTACCATTTACTGTCAGGATCGTTCCCACAAAAGTGGGCGCCCACCATGGGGCAGGCGTCTAAGCGACTTCCGGCGAGGTTGCATTTTTAGTTCTTCAACATGTCTTCCAACGGTGTTTTTTCTCTGGGCTACGAGATCCGTTTCGGAGCGCTCACCTTCATCGTCGACGATTCGGCATGGCTCCAGGAGGCGCCTCTCGATGTCGAGGCGCTCCCGGTTCGCGGCGCCGCGCACTTCCGTGTGAGCTCCTATGATGTGTTGCTGCGTCAGTCTTCGACTCCCTACATGTCGGCTCCCCTTGCTGTTCGCGGTCGCAAGCCGTCCGGCTGCTCACGACTTTAGCGCTGGGTCAAACACGCAATGGCATGTCAAACTTCTGCGCAGGTTGCAGCACTCGAGCCCGCCGAGTCTCTTCACGGCGTGTTCGAGTCGGATTCCGATCCGTTCGACGTGCCTTCCGAGTGCGAAAGCTGTGATCCCGCAGCGGAGGTCCTGATGGCGGGCTCTAATTAGAGTTCGCCGCTTGGCTTTGACCGTGATAGGCGCGAGCCTGTCGTTCCGTCGAATGATCAGTCGCGCCGCGAGGAGGAGGTTCTTCATACTCCTATCGTTGGCGCGACTGCCGAGGCTCAAGCCTTGGAGGCCGCGCGCATTCGTCTGGAAGAACTCCAGGCAGAACTTGACGAGCACGCTCGCCAGCGCCCGCCACGCCCCAGTCGACGTCAGCGACAGCTGTTTCCGACTGGATCTCATGATGACGTCAAGGTATATCAAACTCCTGTGTTAAATGTTGTTGTTGCTGCTAGGATTGCAGATTCCATTCAGCCGTCCCGGTCAGAGGCTGGAAGAGGGTTGATGCAGATCAGAGCACTGTTAGATGCAGCGCAGCGTCACAATTCAATAGTTTCTCAGTCCTGCAACAGGATACATATCAATTCACCCAGGGCAGAGACTGTTTAGTCGGCACACATCCCTAGATCACCCTTGCGACGTCGGGGCGGAGGTTACCGTGAGGAGCAGGCCAGGGATCAGTTTCATCGCGAAGACCACCGTCGAGTTCCCACTCCTCCGCGGAGTGGTCCGTACGCGCCCCAGCACCAGGATGATAGGCACTCCTTCGGTGATGTGCGGAACACGGACTTCGACGTACGCGCCCTCCTCCTGCAGAAGCGGATTGACAGGGGCAGAGCCCACAGAGAAGGACATGATAGAGATTTTCCAAGTAGTAGCTCGACTGTGGTTTCTGGTCCTGAGTGTTTCAGCAAAGCCATACGTTCTGCGGAGATTCCCCCCAACTTCAGGTTGGCAGCGGGGATCGGGAAGTTCACTGGCGAAACAAAGCCAGAGACTTGGTTAGATGATTACCGAGTGGCTGTGCAAATTGGTGGCGGAAATGACAATGTTGCAATGAAGCACCTGTCCTTGATGCTAGATGGTCCAACTCGAGCTTGGCTGAATCGTTTGGCTCCTTCCAGTATACATTGCTGGGAGGATCTCACCCGAGTGTTTGTCCGAACCTTTGAGGGCACTTGCAAGCGTCCGACGGGTCTGGTCGACTTACAACACTATGTCCAGAAGCCCAATGAAACTTTGAGAGATTATATCCAGCGATGGTCCACTCTGCATCATATAGTGGAGAATGTGTCGGAGCACCAGGCCGTTTGTGCATTCAAGGCCGGTGTGAGATACAGGGAGCTATATCTAAAGTTTGGGCGGACGGGTGATATTTCACTCGGCAAGATGATGGAAATCGCCACTCGGTACGCCAATGGCGAAGAAGAAGACCACCTCTGTAGCGGCAAAGGAAAGACAGTCGTCAATGAGGCTGGTGGCAGTATCAATCAGAAACAGAAGCGAAAGGTTGAAGATCCGGTTCAAGCAGAAGCAGCAGCACTAGCGACTCACTTGAAGAACAAAGGCAAAGCTAAAGCATAGTATGCCCCCAAGAAGGGGAAGAATCAGTCAGGAACTGATATCATGGATCAACCGTGTGTAATTCACATGAGGAAAGATGCTGAAGGCAATCTGATTTTGCCCAAGCACACCACTCGACAGTGTCGGACCCTTATCCAGCAATTCAAGGGGGACCCGCCGAGTGATAAATCTCCTAAGAAGGGAGGTGAAGATGAAGACAAAGAAACATTCCCGGATGTCACTGCTACTCTGGTGATCTTTGCTGATGTCGAGAGCAAGAGCCGTCTGAAGGTCATCAACAGAGAAATCAACATGGTTGTACCAGATACCCCCACCTACCTCAATAAGCTATCATATTCGACCAGACAGATCATCCTGCTCGTGTGTCCACTTCCGGTCGACATGCTCTGGTAGTTGATCTGGTGGTTGGGGGGGCTCGACTCAGAAAGGTCCTCATGGACGGTGGCAGCGGCCTGAACATTCTCTATGCGGATACCCTGAAAGGGATGAGCATTTCGATGTCCCGTTTGAGTGAAAGCAACATGCAGTTTCACGGGGTCATCCCAGGAAAGAAGGCCAAGTCACTCGGCCAGATAGCATTGGATGTAGCATCCGGGGATGAAAAAAATTCCGAAAATAAAAGTTGACATTTGAGGTCGTGGATTTCAAGAGTGCTTACCACGCTATTTTGGGTCGACCCGCGTATGCACGTTTCATGGCCCAACCATGTTATGTGTATCTCAAGTTGAAGATGCCAGGCCCTAAGGGCGTGATCACGGTCATTGGCAATCGACAGCAGGCCGAAGAATGCCTCCAGCAAGGCTCCAAGATCGCCGATCACCAGATGGCCATGGTTGAGTTGGAGGAGTACAAGAAAACCGCCGACCCTGCTGATTTGCTCCGTGCAAAGAAGCAAATTTTGAGTCGGCATTTCAGTCGGCAGGGAAAGTGAAGAAGGTACACATCCACCCGACGGATCCTACTGCTGCCCCGACGAATATCTCATCAACAGTCGACAGTAAATAGGAAGCCGAGCTCATCCAGTTCCTTCGTGAGAACTGGGATATCGTCGCATGGAAGCATGCTGACATGCCGGGGATTCCTAGGGAGCTGGCTGAGCACCGTCTGCTAGTGGATCTGAAAGCCAAACCCATTAGGGAGCATTTGTGTCGCTCAACGGCGGAGAAGCGCAAGCAATCGGAGAAGAAGTGGCCTGTCTCTTGCAAGCTAAGTTCATTCGCGAGATTTACCACTTCGAGTGGCTCTCGAATGTTATGATGGTGCCAAAGAAATATAAGTCGTTGCGCATGTGCATTGACTTCGAATATCTCAATAAGGTGTGCCCAAAAGATCATTTTCCACTCCCCCACATAGATCAAATTGTTGACTCGACCGCAGGGTGTGAGCATTTATCATTTTTGGATTCTTACTCTGGGTACCATCAGATCCGTCTGTATGGCCCAGATGAAATAAAGACAGCCTTCATCACCCCATTCGGGTGTTTCTGTTACATCACTATGTCTTTTGGTCTCAAGAATGCCGGCGCTACTTTTATGCGCATAATTCAGAAATGTTTACTTGACCAGATCCCTCGGAATGTCGAGGCGTACATGGACGATATAGTGGTCAAGTCCCGCAAAGGTTCTGACCTGCTGGCTGACTTGGACGAGACATTCGAAAATCTGAGGCGATTCGACATAAAGCTGAATCCAGCCAAATGTACTTTCGGCGTCCCTGGCGGCAAGTTGCTCGGTTTTCTCGTTTCCGAGCGAGGAATTGATGTCAACCCTGAGAAAATCAACGCCATTACCCGTATGAAGACTCCCGTGTGAGTGCACGACATTCAGAAGCTCACAGGTTGCTTGGCAGCATTGAGTCGATTCATTTCTCGTCTTGGTGAGAAGACTGTGCCTTTATATCAATTGATGAAGAAGTCCGACACATTCGACTGGACTCCCAAAGCCGAAGCAGCGTTTGTTGAACTCAAAGCCCTGCTCTCCACCCAGCCGGTGCTTGCCGCTCCTGCCAGCAAAGAGCCCTTGCTCCTATACATCACGGCCACAAATCAGGTCGTCGGTACAATACTCACTGTTGAGCGGGAAGAGGAGGGTAAAGCCTATAAGGTCCAGCGGCCAGTTTATTATGTCTTGGAAGTATTGCCCCCCTCAAAGCAAAGATATCCACACTATGAGAAGCTGGTTTATGGTATTTACCTATCAGCGACGAAGGTGCGCATTATTTCCAAGACCACTCGATTTCAGTCGTCAGTGATGCTCCTTTGTCCGAAATTTTTAATAGTCGAGATGCATCGGGTCGAGTGGCTAAATGAGCAATCGAGCTTGGACACATTTACATCAGATTCGAAGCCAAGAAAGCAATCAAGTCCCAAGCATTGGCAGATTTCATGGCCGAGTGGATTGAACAACAACAACCTATCCAAGTTCACTCGGCGCATTGGACAATGTTCTTTGATGGCTCCAAAATGTTGAATGGGTCCGGTGCTGGTGTTGTCTTTATATCTCCCACGGGCAACAAGCTCAGCTATGTCTTGCAAATTCACTTTGATTCCTCCAACAATGAGGCAGAGTATGAAGCACTTTTATATGGGTTGCGCATGGCTATCTCACTCGGCGTCAAGCGCCTGATGGTTTATGGCGACTTAGATCTAGTGGTGAATCAAGTTATGAAAGAGTGGGATGTTCGGAACCCCACTATGATTGTATACTGCAATGCAGTCCGAAAGCTGGAGAAGAAATTTGAAGGCCTGGAACTTCATCATGTTCCCCAACTGAAAAATCAGGCGGTCGATGAGCTATCCAAGATTGGTTCCACTCGACGGCCTGTCCCAGCGGTGTGTTCTTGGAGTACTTACATACTCCTTCGGTTCAGGAAGATCCTTTCACCGAAGAGCCCCCACAATATTTGAGTTCCACTGACTCGACAGAAGTCGATCTCCCTGCAGTGATTGACCTAGTCATGGAGATTCTGGTTATCATTCCCGATTGGACTATGCCTTACATTGCCTATATCCTCAGATAAGAGCTCCCCAATGATGAAACAGAGGCTCGACAGATTGTGCATAGGTCCAAGGCTTTGACTGTGATGGGAGATCAGTTGTTCAGAGAGAGCGCGACTGGTGTCACACAACACTGCATTTCCCCCGAGGAAGGTCGAATGATTCTAGACGAGATTCACTCGGGAACTTGCGGCCACCATCCGTCCTCAAGGACGATTGTTGCTAAAGCATACCGAGCTGGTTTTTACTGGCCACGAGCTAATGAGATTGCTAAAGACATCGTTCATCATTGTGATGGTTGCCAGTTCTATGCAAACTTGTCACACAAGCCGGCGTCTACTCTGAAGAAAATTCCTCTTGCCTGGCTGTTTGCTGTTTGGGGACTCGACATGGTTGGCCCCTTTTGACCCAGAAAAGGAGGATTCACTCACTTGTTGGTGGAAGTCGACAAATTCACCAAGTGGATGGAAGCCAAGCCAATCAAGAAGCTGAACTCCCGCACGACGGCCACGTTCATGAGAGAGATAATTTATCGATACAGCATTCCGCACAGCATCATCACGGACAACTGCACAAATTTTGACTCGGAAGAATTCAGGAACTTCTGTAACTCCCAAGGCACCCGGTGGATTATGCATCTGTTGCGCATCCTCAAACCAATGGGCAAGTCGAGCGGGCTAATGGTCTCATCCTGCAAGGTCTGAAGCCTCGTCTCATGCGCGATTTGGATCATGCCGCCGAAGCCTGGGTAACTAAGTTGTCGTCTGTTTTGTGGGGTCTGAGGACAACGCCTAATTGGTCGACTGGACGGACTCCTTTCTTCCTGGTCTATTGTGCTGAAGCCGTCCTGCCGAGTGACTTGTTTCACAATTCTCCTCGAGCAGAGCTATATTCTAAGGCTGAAGCTGAACAGGCCAGACAGGACGGCGTAGATCTTCTGGAGGAGGAACGAGAGATGGCTCTGATTCGGACCACTGCCTATCAGCAAGACCTGTGGCGCTTCCATGCGAAGAATATCAAGAGTCGGTTGTTTCATGAGGGAGACCTAGTGCTTCGAGTGAATAAACACCGACCTCACAAGCTTGCTCTTGGATGGGAAGGTCCTTTCGAAGTCACTAAGGTGCTAAACAACGGAGCCTATCACTTGTACAATCTCATGAAGCGGATAGACGAGCCGCGAGCTTGGAACGCAGATCTGCTTCGGCGTTTTTATACTTGAGACAGAAGAATCCTCTGATGTAATAATAATACTTCATCAATGCAATTCACATTTCTGCAATATATTGTCGATTCCAATCGTACAGTTTCATTCTTGGTAATACTCCGAGTGATGAGCAATCCTCACATTCGGGGGCTTAGCTGCGAACATGCTTTCGCCTAAGTTAAAAACCCTGTCGGGTGGATAGCAGTCCATTCACTCGACGGCCTATTTGTGAATCCATCTTCGCTTAGGTTTGAAAATAACTCTGAGTGATGAGCAATCCTCACACTCGGGGGCTTAGCTGCTAACATGCTTTCACCTAAGTTAAAAAAAACTGTCGATGGATAGCAGTCCATTCACTCGACGACCTACTTGCGAATCCGTCTTTGCTTAGGTTCAAAAAATCTCCGAGTGATGAGAGATCTTCACACTCGGGGGCTTAGACGTGAACACGTTTCGCCTAAGTTAAAAACCTCGTCGGGTGGATAGCAATCCATTCACTCGACAGCTTAGTTGCGAATCGACATTCGCTTAAGTTCGGAAATAACTCCGAGTGATGAGCGATCCTCACACTCGGGGGCTTAGCCGCGAACACGCTTCGCCTAAGTTAAAAACCTCGTCGGGTGGATAGCAATCCATTCACTCAACAGCTTAGCTGTGAATCGACATTCGCCTAAGTTCCAAAATAACTCCGAGTGATGAGCAATCCTCACACTCGGGGGGGCTTAGCTGCGAACACATTTCGCCTAAGTCAAAAACCTCGTCGGGTGGATAGCAATCCATTCACTCGACAACTTAGTTGTGAATCGACATTTGCCTAAGTTCGAAAATAACTCCGAGTGATGAGCAATCCTCACACTCGAGGGGCTTAGCTACGAACATGTTTCGCCTTAGTCAAAACCTCGTCGGGTGGATAACAATCCATTCACTCGACAGCTTAGCTACGAATCGACATTCGCCTAAGCTCGAAAATAACTCCGAGTGATGAGCAATCATCACGCTCGGGGGCTTAGCTATGAACATGCTTCGCCTAAGTTAGAAACCTCGTCTGGTGGATAGCAATCCATTCACTCGACATCTTAGCTGCGAACCGACATCCGCCTAAGTTCTAAAACGCTCCGAGTGATGAGCGATCCTCACGCTCGGGGGCTTAGCTGTGAACATGCTTTGCCTAAGTTAAAAACTTCGTTGGGTGGATAGCAATCTATTCACTCGACAGCCCAGCGGTGAATCAACATTCGCCTAAGGGAGAAAATATCCCGAGTGGTGAGCAATCCTCACACTCGGAGGCTTAGCTATGAACACGCTTCGCCTAAGTTAAAAACAAACTCGGTCGAACAGACGATTGAAAGCCAAATACGAATAAAATCCAAAGGGTAAACCACGGATAAATGTTTCTTATGGAAGCAAATGTGCTCAGGCCTAAGGCCTGAATGAAGTTTTAAGGGATACTATTCCACTCGGCGTACCGAGGCAAATATAAGTGTTTCTTCCAAAGACCAAGTTTTTTAAACGGGTGACGGGATGGCTGGCTTGACAAAAGTGTCCAAGTCGATGCCGTCGGCGATTCTGGTGGCTGCCTCAATGAAGGTTTCCATGAAGTCCTCAAACTGGAGTTTCTTCGTGTTTACCACCTGGAGCTCCTTCAGCTTCTCCTCCCTCACGTCCCTGCAATGAACCCTGACAAGTGATAACTGTTGGAAATATGCCCTAGAGGCAATAAATAAAGTGTTTATTATTATATTTCCTTGTTCATGATAATCGTTTATTATCCATGCTATAATTGTATTGATTGGAAACACATTACATGTGTGGGTAAATAGACAACACATTGTCCCTAGTATGAACTAGCTCGTTAATCAAAGATGGTCAAGGTTTTCTAGCCATTGACATGTGATGTCATTTGATAACGGGATCGCATCATTAGGAGAATGATGTGATGGACAAGACCCAAACTACGAATGTAGCATATGATCGTGTCAGTTTATTGCTACTGTTTTCTGCATGTCAAGTATATGTTCCTATGACCATGAGATCAAACATCGGAGGAGTGCCTTGTGTGTATCAAACATCGCAACGTAACTGGGTGACTATAAAGGTGCTCTGCACGTATCTCCGAGGGTGTCTGTTGAGTTGGCATGGATCAAGACTGGGATTTGTTACTCCATGTGATGGAGAGGTATCTCAGGGCCCACTCAGTATTACAACATCACAATAATCCTTGCAAGCAATGTGACTAAGTGTTGGTCACGGGATCTTGTATTACGGAACGAGTAAAGAGACTTGTCGGTAACGAGGTTGAACTATGTATGGAGATACCGACGATCGAATCTCGAGCAAGTAACATACCGAAGAACAAAGGGAACATCATACGGGATTAATTGAATCCTTGACATAGAGGTTCGACCGATAAAGATCTTCGTAGAATATGTAGGAACCAATATGTACATCCAGGTCCCGCTATTGGTTATTGACCGTAGAGGAGTCTCGGTCATGTCTACATAGTTCTCGAACCCGCAGGGTCTGCACACTTAAGGTTTGGTGACGTTTCGGTAGTATAGAGTTATGTATGGTGGTGAGCGAAGGTTGTTCCGAGTCCCAGATGAGATCCCGGACATCACGAGGAGCTCCAGAATGGTCCGGAGGTAAAAATTCATACATAGGAAATCCTGTTTTGGTCACTGGAAAAGTTTTGGGCTCATCGGTAGTGTACCGGGAGAGCAGGTAGTGCATCGGGAGTCCTCGGGAGGGGTATTTCGACCCAAGAGGCTTCATGGGCTGTGGGAGAGTGAATATCAGTCCTTAGTGGGCTGGTGGAAACTCCCACACAAGGACCATGTGGATGGAGAAGAAAACCCAATAGGAAAAGGTGAAAAAAGGCAAAATAGGGTGAATCCTAGTCCTACTAGGATTGGAGGTGGACTCCACCTCCACCAACTGGTTCGGCCGAAGGTCTTGGCTTGGAAAGCCAAGGCTGTCTCTTCTCCTCTCTTCCTCCTATATATACTGGTGGTTTTAGGGTTTTTGCTCTAGTTTTTCAGCCACGTGCTACTCGTTCCTCCAGTGCATAGTTTCTCCTCTAGATCGGATTTCTGCAGTGCTGAGGCGAAGCCCTACCAGAATTGCTCCACCACCATCGCCAGAGCGCCGTCACAATGCCGGAGAACCCTTCTACCACTCTGCTCTCTCTTGCTGGATCAACACGGTGAAGATCGTCATCAAGCTGTACGTGTGCCGAACGCGGAGGTGTCGTCCGCTCGGCGCTAGATCGGAAGGATCGTGATCAAGTTTGTGGGATGGATCGTGATCAAGTTCATGGGACGGATCGTGATCAAGATCGTGGGATGGATCGTGATCAAGTTCTTGGGACGGTTCGTGATTAGATCGCGGGATGGATCGTGATTGGATCGCGGGACGCTCAGCGATTTGGATCACGAAGACGTTCGACTACACCAACCGTGTTACTTAACGCTTCCCGCTTAGCGATCTACAAGGATATGTAGATCCACTCTCTCTCTCGTAGATGCTCGTCACCATGGATAGATCTGCATGTGCGTAGGAAATTTTTTGTTTCCCATGCAACGTTTCCCAACAGTGGCATCATGAGCTAGGTCTATGAGTAGATGAGATCTCGAGTAGAACACAAAAGGTTTGTGGGAATTGATGCTTAGATTGCTTCCTTCCTTGGTCGGATTTTGGTTCAGCGGTATTGTGAGATGAAGCGGCCCGGACCAACATTACTTGTACGCTTACGAGAGACCGGTTCCCTCGACCGCAACTTGTTGCATAGATGGCTTGCGGGTGCCAGTTTCTCTCACTTTAGTTGGATCGGATTCGACAAAGGCGGTCCTTGAGAAGGTTGAAAAGCAACTAGTGTATCACCGTTGTGATTTTTGCATAGATGAGAATTGTTCTTGCTAGATACCTGTAGCAGCCACGTAAAACATGCAACAACAATTAGAGGACGTCTAACTTGTTTTTGCAGGCTATGTTGTGATATGATATGGCCAATTACATGATGTGATATATGTGATGTATGAGATGATCATGTGATGTATAGATTATCACGACTTGCATGTCGATGAGTACGGCAACCGGCAGGAGCCATCGGGTTGTCTTTAATTATTGTATGACCTGCGTGTCAATCAGTAAGCGCTATGTAATGCTTTACTTTATCGCTAAACGGTAGCAATAGTAGTAGAAGCATGTTTGGCGTGACAACCCCGATGGAGACACGTTGATGGAGATCATGGTGTCATGCCGGTGACGATGGAGATCTTGCCAGTGCTTTCAAGATGGAGATCAAAAGCACAAGTTCATGGCCATATCATGTCACTTATGATTTGCATGTGATGTTAAGCCTTTGATGCACCTTGTTTTGCTTAGGATCGCGGGACACTCGGTAATTTGGATCGCGAAGACATTCGACAACATCAACCAGGTTTCTTCCCGCTTCCCACTTAGCGATCTACAAGGGTACGTAGATCCACTCTCCCTCTCCTAGATTCTCGCCACCATGGATAGATCTTGCGTGTGCGTAGGAAATTTTTGGTTTCCCATGCAACGTTCCCCAACAGTGGCATCATGAGCTAGGTCTATGTGTAGATGTGATCTCGAGTAGAACACAAAGAGTTTGTGGGCGTTGATGCTAAGATTGCTTCCTCCGTTGGTCATGTTTTGGTTCAGCGGTATTGTGGGATGAAGCGGCCCGGACCAACCTTACTCGTACCCTTACGATAGACCGGTTCCATCGACTAACGTGTAACCTCGTTGCACAAAGATGGCTGGCGGGTGTGTGTTTCTCCTACTTTAGTTGGATCGGATTTGACAAAGGTGTTCCTTGAGAAGGTTGAAAAGCAACTTATGTATCGTCATTATGGTTTTTGCGTACGTGAGAATTGTTCTTGCTAGATACCCGTAGCAGCCACGTAAAACATGCAACAACAATTAAAGGACGTCTAACTTGTTTTTGCAGGGTATATTCTGATGTGATATAGCCAATTACATGATGAGATATATGTGATGTATGAGATGATCATGTGTTGTATAGAATATCACGATTTGCATACCGATGAGTACGGCAACCAGCAGGAGCCATAAGGTTGTCTTTAATTATTGTATGACCTGTGTGTCAATCATTAAGCGCTATGTATTTCTTTACTTTATCGCTAAATAGTAGCAATAGTAGTAGAAGCATGGTGAGCGCGACAACCCTGATGGCGACACGTTGATGGAGATCAAGAGGATGGAGATCATGTGTCATGCCGGTGACGATGGAGATCGTGCCGGTGCTTTCAAGATGGAGATCAAAAGCACAAGTTCATGGCCATACCATGTCACTTATGATTTGCATGTGATGTTAATCCTTTTATGCACCTTGTTTTTCTTAGGACGACGGTAGTGTTATAAGGTGATCCCTCACTTAAATTTCAAGATGAATTGTGTTCTCCCCGAGTGTGCACCGTTGCGAAAGTTCGTCATGTCGAGACACCACGTGAT
Source organism: Hordeum marinum (assembly GCA_022496015.1). Classification (NCBI taxonomy): domain Eukaryota; kingdom Viridiplantae; phylum Streptophyta; class Magnoliopsida; order Poales; family Poaceae; genus Hordeum; species Hordeum marinum. The sequence continues at coordinate 207,245,973 of CM039672.1, read as the reverse complement.
GATCGGGTGTGATAGACTCTACGTTCACATACAACGGGTGCAAGCCAGTGTTGCACATGTAGAACACTCGGGTTAAACTTGACGAGCCTAGCATGTATAGACATGGCCTCAGAACACAAGAGACGAAAGGTCGAACATGAGTCATATAGTAGATATGATCAACATGATGATGTTCACCATTGAAACCACCTTAACTCACGTGATGATCTGGCTTGAGTTGGTGAATTTGGATCATGTGCCACTTAGATGACCGGAGGCATGTCAATTTTAGTGGGAGCTTTAGTAATTAAATTAACTAAACTCATTATCTTATACAATAGTCTAAGTAACCTTTGCATATTTATGTTGTAGATAAATGGCTCGCGCAGTAGCACCCCTGAATTTTAATGTGTTCCTAGAAAAAGCTAAGTTGAAAGATGATAGTAGTAACTTTGTGGAGTGGGCCCGTAATCTGAGGATTATCCTCACGGCTTCCAAGAAATCACATGTCCTTGATGCACAGCTTGGTGACCAACCCGAAGACATGTCATCCGAAGACGTTAAGAACGCTTGGGAGGCACGTTCTAGAGATTACTCAATAGTTCATTGTGCAATATTGTATGGCTTAGAACCGGGACTTCAAAGATGTTTTGAACATCATGGAGCATATGAGATGTTCCATGAGTTGAACTTTATCTTTCAAAAGAATGCCCGGATTGAGAGGTATGAGACCTCTGATAAGTTCTATGCTTGCAAAATGGAGGAGAACGGGTCTATTAGTGAACATATACTCAGAATATCTGGCAGAGTTGGGAGTGCCCCTTATGCCAGAGGCAATCACTAATAGAGTTATTCAATCATTGCCACCTAGCTACAAGAGCTTTGTGATGAACTATAACATGCACGGGATGAACAAGTCAGTCGCCGAGCTGTTTGCGATGCTAAAAGTCGGTGAGTCTGAAATCCGGAAAGAACATCAAGTGTTGATGGTCAATAAAACCACTAGTTTCAAGAGGAATGGCAAGGGAAAGAAGGGTAAATCCAAGAAGGATGGCAAAGAAGTTGCTCCACCTGTAAAGAAACCCAAGGCTGGACCCAAGCCAGATGAGTTCTTTCATTGCAAGGAACTGCTCACTGGAAGCGGAACTGCCCCAAGTACCTGACGGACAAGAAGGCGGCCAACAACAAACAAGGTATATATGATATATATGTTATTGATGTGTACCTTACTAGCTCTCGTTGTAGTGCCTGGGTAATTGATACCGGTTCGGTTGCTCACATTTGCAACTCAAAACAGGAACTACGGAATATACAAAGGCTGGCGAAGGACGAAGTGACGATGCACGTGGGAAATGGTTCCAAGGTTGATGTGACCGCCATCGGCACACTCTCTCTTCGATTACCGTCGCGATTAGTGATGAACCTGAATAATTGTTATTTAGTGCCTGCGTTAAGCCTGAACATTATATCTGGATCTGGTTTATTGCGTGACGGATACTCATTTAAATCAGAGAATAATGGTTGTTCTATTTATATGAGTGATATATTTTATGGTCATGCACCCAATGTGAGGGGTTTATTCATATTGAATCTTGATAGTGATGATACACATGTTCATAACATTGATGCCAAAAGATGTAGAGTTGATAATGATAGTACCACTTTCTTGTGGCACTACCGTTTGGGTCATATTGGTGTAAAACGCATGAGGAAGCTCCATGCTGATGGACTTTTGGAGACACTTGATTTTGAATCACTTGACACATGTGAACCATGCCTCGTGGGCAAGATGACTAAAACGCCGTTCTCTGGAACAATGGAACGGGCAAGTGACTTGTTGGATATCATACACACTGATGTGTGCGGTCCAATGAATTTTGCGGCGCGCGGTGGATATCGTTATTTTCTCACCTTCACTGTTGACTTAAGTAGATATGGGTATATTTACTTAATGAAACACAAGTCTGAAACGTTTCAAAAGTTCAATATGTAGGAATCAAAATGGGCATCTAGGTCCCCCTATTGGTTATTGACCATAGAGGTGTCTCGGTCATGTCTACATAGTTCTCAAACCCGCAGGGTCTGCACACTTAAGGTTTGGTGACGTTTCGGTAGTATAGAGTTATGCATGGTGGTGACCGAAGGTTGTTCCGAGTCTTGGATGAGACCCCGAATGTCATGAGGAGCTCCAGAATGGTCCGGAGGGAAAGATTGATATATAGGAAGTCCTGTTTTGGTCACCGGAAAGGTTTTGGGCTCATCAATAGTGTACCGGGAGTGTCGGGAGGATACCGGGGGACCATCGGGAGGAGTATTTTGACCCAAGAGGCTACATGGGATGTGGGGGATGAATACCAGGCCTTAGTAGTCTGGCTGAAGTCCCACGGAAGGCCCATGCAGCTGGGAAGAAAGTCCAATGTGGAAAAAGGTGGAAAAAGGCAAATAGGTGGAAATAAGGAAGGAGTCCTAATCCTACTTGGAGTGGAGGAGGAGGACTCCTCCCTCCACTTCGGCCGAAGCCACCAAGGGCTGGCCCTTGCGCCAAGTCTCCTCCTCTCCTCCTCCTCCTATATATACTAGAGATTTTAGGGGTTTTGCATATAGATTTTCAGCCACGTGCAACCCTCTCCTCTAGTCCGTAGTTTCTCCTCTAGATTAGTTTCAGTAGTGCTTTGGCGAAGCCCTGCTGCAATTACTCCACCACCATCGCCGCAACATCGTCGCGCTGCCAGAGAACTCGTTTTCCTCTTCGTTACCTCTTGCTAGATCAAGAAGGCGGAGATTGTCATCAATTCGTACGTGTGCTGAACGCGGAGGTGCCATCCGTTCGGTGCTACATCGGGATGGATCGGGATTGGATCGTGGGACCTCGATGATTTGGATCGCGAAGATGTTTGACTACATCAACCGCGTTTCTTAACGCTTCCCGCTTAGTGATCTACAAGGGTACGTAGATCCACTCTCCCTCTCGTAGATGCTCCTCACCATGGATAGATCTTGCGTGTGCGTAGGAATTTTTTTGTTTCCCATGCAACGTTCCCCAATAGGCTAACAACAGGGCCGTCAGTGCCGCGATTGTGCTTGAGCGTAAGGAGGCAGGGAAGGAATCCGCTTCAGAGGCCGGTTTACTACATCAGTGAAGTCCTGATAGAGTCCAAGTAGAGGTACCCACATTGGCAGAAGCTGGTGTATGGGGTATTCATGGAAAACCGTAAGCTGAAGCATTATTTCCTGGGGCACCAGGTCACAGTGGTCAGTTCTGCCTCGTTGGGGGACATAACTCAAAACAGAGAAGCCACAGGCAGAATTGCTAAGTGGGCATTGGAGCATGGGCCTCTTAATCTGAAATACGTGCCTCGCTCGGCGGTCAAGTCTCAAGCCTTGGTAGATTTCATAAACGACTAGACCGAGTGTCAGGCGCCCGAGGAGAATCCGGATAACACATACTGGACGATTCACTTTGACGGATCCAGGCAACTAGAAGGATCAGGGGCAGGGGTTGTCTTAACTTCCCCTAAAGATGACAAGTTCTGTTATGTGCTAAGGTTAATGTTTCCTTGTACTAATAATGCAGCTGAGGATGAAGCTTTACTTCATGGCCTACGGGTAGATAAGGAGATGAACCTGAGACGAGTTAGATGTCTTGGCAACTCAGATCTCATAGCCCGGCAAGTTTCAGGCACATGGGATTCCAAGGACCCGCGGATGGCGGCTTATCGTCAAGCGGTGGATGTCATTGCCAGTCATTTCAAGGGTTATCAGGTGGATCATGTTGATCGTCGCAGGAACGAGGCAGCCGACGCACTGTCAAGACTGGGCTCTCAGCGTAAGACGGTGCCGCCTAACGTTTTCTTAGACATATTACATCACCCGTCAGATAAGTTACCTTTAGAGGAAGACTTGGCGATACCTGACCCGGAGGGGCGGCTGGTGGCAACTCTACATGCTATCCCTGACTGGATGCTGCCTTACCTGGCGTACTTGACTCGCGGCGAGTTACCTGAGGATGAGAACTTGGCAAGACACATTGTCAGGCGGTCTAAGTCCATGACAATCATCCATGGTGAGTTACATAGGTGCAACGTTACTGGCGTTTTTCAATGATGTGTCTCACCTGAAGAAGGCAAAGAAATCTTGAGTGAAATTCATACTGGCGATTGTGGTCATCACGCCGGCTCAAAGTCTCTGGTGGCCAAGGCTTTTCGGCATGGTTTCTTTTGGCTGACGGCTCATAAAGATGCAGAAGACTTGGTTCGCAAGTGTGATGGACGTAGGTTGTTCGGAGTCCCAGATGAGATTCCAGACATCACTAGGAGCTCCAGAATGGTCCGGAGGTAAAGATTGATATATAGGAAGTCCTGTTTTGGTCACTGGAAAGGTTTTGGGCTCATTGGTAGTGTACCGGGAGTGCCGGGAGGGTACCGGGGGACCATCGGGAGGAGTATTTCGACCCAAGAGGCTAGATGGGCTGTGGGAGGATGAATACCAGCTCTTAGCGGCCCGGACCAACATTACTTGTACGCTTACGAGAGACCGGTTCCCTCGACCGCAACTTATTGCATAGATGGCTTGCGGGTGCCAGTTTCTCTCACTTTAGTTGGATCGGATTCGACAAAGGCGGTCCTTGAGAAGGTTGAAAAGCTACTAGTGTATCACCGTTGTGATTTTTGCATAGATGAGAATTGTTCTTGCTAGATACCTGTAGCAGCCACGTAAAACATGCAACAACAATTAGAGGACGTCTAACTTGTTTTTGCAGGCTATGTTGTGATATGATATGGCCAATTACATGATGTGATATATGTGATGTATGAGATGATCATGTGATGTATAGATTATCACGACTTGCATGTCGATGAGTACGGCAACCGGCAGGAGCCATCGGGTTGTCTTTAATTATTGTATGACCTGCGTGTCAATCAGTAAGCGCTATGTAATGCTTTACTTTATCGCTAAACGGTAGCAATAGTAGTAGAAGCATGTTTGGCGTGACAACCCCGATGGAGACACGTTGATGGAGATCAAGATGATGGAGATCATGGTGTCATGCCGGTGACGATGGAGATCTTGCCGGTGCTTTCAAGATGGAGATCAAAAGCACAAGTTCATGGCCATATCATGTCACTTATGATTTGCATGTGATGTTAAGCCTTTGATGCACCTTGTTTTGCTTAGGATCGCGGGACACTCGGTAATTTGGATCGCGAAGACATTCGACAACATCAACCACGTTTCTTCCCGCTTCCCACTTAGCGATCTACAAGGGTACGTAGATCCACTCTCCCTCTCCTAGATTCTCGCCACCATGGATAGATCTTGCGTGTGCGTAGGAAATTTTTGGTTTCCCATGCAACGTTCCCCAACAGTGGCATCAAGAGCTAGGTCTATGTGTAGATGTGATCTCGAGTAGAACACAAAGAGTTTGTGGGCATTGATGCTAAGATTGCTTCCTCCGTTGGTCATGTTTTGGTTCAGCGGTATTGTGGGATGAAGCGGCCCGGACCAACCTTACTCGTACCCTTACGATAGACCGGTTCCATCGACTAACGTGTAACCTCGTTGCACAAAGATGGCTGGCGGGTGTGTGTTTCTCCTACTTTAGTTGGATCGGATTTGACAAAGGTGTTCCTTGAGAAGGTTGAAAAGCAACTTATGTATCGTCATTATGGTTTTTGCGTACGTGAGAATTGTTCTTGCTAGATACACGTAGCAGCCACGTTAAACATGCAACAACAATTAAAGGACGTCTAACTTGTTTTTGCAGGGTATATTCTGATGTGATATAGCCAATTACATGATGAGATATATGTGATGTATGAGATGATCATGTGTTGTATAGAATATCACGATTTGCATACCGATGAGTATGGCAACCAGCAGGAGCCATAAGGTTGTCTTTAATTATTGTATGACCTGTGTGTCAATCATTAAGCGCTATGTAATGCTTTACTTTATCGCTAAATAGTAGCAATAGTAGTAGAAGCATGGTGAGCGCGACAACCCTGATGGCGACACGTTGATGGAGATCAAGAGGATGGAGATCATGTGTCATGCCGGTGACGATGGAGATCGTGCCGGTGCTTTCAAGATGGAGATCAAAAGCACAAGTTCATGGCCATATCATGTCACTTATGATTTGCATGTGATGTTAATCCTTTTATGCACCTTGTTTTTCTTAGGACGACGGTAGTGTTATAAGGTGATCCCTCACTTACATTTCAAGATGAATTGTGTTCTCCCCGAGTGTGCACCGTTGCGAAAGTTCGTCATGTCGAGACACCACGTGATGATCGGGTGTGATAGACTCTACGTTCACATACAACGGGTGCAAGCCAGTGTTGCACATGTAGAACACTCGGGTTAAACTTGACGAGCCTAGCATGTACAGACATGGCCTCGGAACACAAGAGACCGAAAGGTCGAACATGAGTCATATAGTAGATATGATAGACATGATGATGTTCACCACTGAAGCCACCTCAACTCATGTGATGATCGGACTTGAGTTGGTGAATTTGGATCATGTGACACTCAAATGACCTGAGGGAAGTCAATTTGAGTGGGAGCTTTAGTAATTTGATTAACTAAACTCATTATCTTGAACAATAGTCTAAGTAACCTTTGCATATTTATGTTGTATATCAATGGCTCGCACAGTAGCACCCCGGAATTTTAATACGTTCCTAGAGAATGCTAAGTTGAAAGATGATGGAAGTAACTTTGGTGACTGGGCCCGTAATATGAGGATTATCCTCATGGCTTCCCAGAAATCATATGTCCTTGATGCACCGCTTGGTGACCAACCAAAAGACATGACCTCCGAAGACGTTAAGATCGCTTGGGAGGCATGTTCTGGAGATTACTCAATAGTTCAGTGTGCAATACTGTATGGCTTATAACCGGGACTTCAAAAACGTTTTGAACGTCATGGAGCATATGAGATGTTCTAGGAGGTGAAGTTTATCTTTCAGAAGAATGCCTGGATCGAGAGGTATGAGACCTCCGACAAGTTCTATGCTTGCAAGATGGAGGAGAACGGGTCTGTCAGTGAACATATACTCGGAATGTGTGGGTATGCGACTCGTCTAGCGGAGTTGGGAATTGCCCTTCCACCAGAGGCGATCACTGACAGAGTTCTTCAATCACTGCCACCTAGTTACAAGAGCTTTGTGATGAACTATAACATGCACGGGATGAACAAGTCAGTCACCGAGCTGTTTGCGATGCTCAAAGTCGCTAAGTCTGAAATCCAGAAAGAACATCAAGTGTTGATGGTCAATAAAACCACTAGTTTCAAGAAAAATGGCAATGTCAAGGGCAAGGGCAAGAAGGGTAAAACCAAGAAGGATGGCAAAGCAGTTGCTACTCCTGTAAAGAAGCCGAAGCATGGACCTAAGCCAGAAACTGAGTGCTTTCATTGCAAGGGAACTGGTCACTGGAAGCGGAACTGCCCCAAGTACCTGGCCGACAAGAAGGCGGCCAACGACAAACAAGGTATATATGATATACATGTTATTGATGTGTACCTTACTAGCTCTTGTTGTAGTGCCTGGGTATTTGATACCGGTTCGACTGCTCAGATTTGCAACTCAAAGCAGGACCTACAGAATAGATGAAGGCTAGCAAAGGATGAAGTGACGATGCGCATGGGAAATGGTTCCAAGGTTGATGTGATCGCCGTCGGCACGCTCTCTCTTCAATTACCATCGGGATTAGTGATGAACCGGAATAATTGTTATTTAGTGCCTGCGTTAAGCATGAACATTATATCTAGATCTTGTTTATTGCGAGACAGTTACTCATTTAAATCAGAGAATAAAGGTTTTTCTATTTATATGAGTAATATCTTTTATGGTCATGCACCCAATGTGAGGGGTTTATTCATATTGAATCTTGATAGTGATGACACACATGTTCATAACATTGATGCCGAAAGATGTAGAGTTGATAATGATAGCACCACTTTCTTGTGGCACTGCCGTTTAGGTCATATTGGTGTAAAATGCATGAGGAACCTCCATGCTGATGGACTTCTAGAGTCACTTGATTTTGAATCACTTGACACCTGTGAACCATGCCTCATGGGCAAGATGACTAAAACGCCGTTCTCTGGAACAATGGAATGGGCAAGTGACTTATTGGAAATCATACATACTGATGTGTGCGGTTCGATGAATGTTACAGCACGTGGTGGATATCGTTATTTTCTTACCTTCACTAATGACTTAAGTAGATATGGGTATATTTACTTAATGAAACACAAGTCTAAAACTTTTGAAAAGTTCAAGCAATTTCAGAGTGAAGTTGAGAATCATCATAACAAGAAGATTAAATTCCTACGATCTGATCGAGGAGGTGAATATCTGAGTTATGAGTTTGGTAGTCACTTAAGACAATGTGGAATTGTTTCACGGTTGACACCGCCCGGAACACCACATCGTAATGGTGTGTCCGAACATCGTAATCGAACCTTATTAGATATGGTGCATTCTATGATGTCTCTTGCTGATTTGCCACTATCGTTTTGAGGTTATGCATTAGAGACAGCTGCATTCACTTTAAATAGGGCACCATCGAAATCCGTTGAGACGACGCCATATGAACTGTGGTTTGGCAAGAGGCCAAAGTTGTTGTTTCTTAAAGTTTGGGGATGTGATGCTTATGTAAAAAAGCATTAGCCGGAAAAGCTGGAACCCAAAGCGGAAAAATGCGTCTTCATAGGATACCCGAAAGAGACAGTCGGGTATACCTTCTATCTCAGATCCGAAGGCAAAGTGTTTGTCGCTAAGAACGGAACATTTCTTGAGAAAGAGTTTCTCTCGAAAGAATTGAGTGGGAGGAAAATAGAGCTTGATGAGGTTGTTGAACCTTTACTTCAACCAGAAAGTAGCGCAGCGCAGAAAGATGTTTGTGTGGACCTACGACGGTAGAAGAGGAAGTTAATGATGATGATCATGAAGCTTCGAATCAAGCTACTATTGAACCTCGTAGGTCGAAAAGGGCACGTACTACTCCTGAGTGGTACGGCAACCCTGTCTTGGAGGTCATGTTGTTGGACAACAATGAACCTACGAGCTATGGAGGAGCAGTGATGGGCCCGGATTCCGAGAAATGGTTAGAGGCCATGAAATCCAAGATGGGATCCATGTATGAAAACAAAGTATGGACTTTGGAAGTATTACCTGAAGGGCGAAAGGCCATTCAGAACAAATGGATCTTTAAGAAGAAGACAGACGCGGACGGTAATGTCTGTCGGGACCCCGATCCTAAGTCATATGATTCCATACTGTAACAAGCCACATAACCTTGCGGCCTCACGCACGGTACTCCACGGCTGCCACCTTACCTTGGCCGCGACCGTTTGCGTCTTTTGGCTCACGTATGTGAACATGTCGCTGGCAATCACACAACAAAGAACCGGGGCTGACATGACTAGTCATAGAACCCAAGTGGCACATCCGTACGGAAACAGGCATACATAACCCAGCAATGTAGGTGTCGATCTCAAGCGTGTGCAGACGAGTCATAGCAAGCTACAAGGACTCCATTACGTCGCGAGACACGAATGTCATCACTGCACGTAGACGAGTCGTAGCAGGCTATGGGGACTCCATTACACTGCGAGACATTTCCCCGAAGGGACAGACACAACAACAAAGAAGGATACATGCCGGTCAATCAATGTGTCCGAAGCAGTAGCAAGCTACCATGGCTTGGTGGAAGCACAAAGAGGCAGTTTTCCGTAAAGAGTACTACTAAAGGCACACGACTAGGTGTCGGATCCCATACATACCGTTGCACGTCACACGTACGCACGACATGCCCGATATGCATAGATACAACCATGGCATCACAACATAACCATACAATAACATGACTTTTATTTAAGAGGCTCAGACGAGCCTTGCATAATATGTTGTTACAGATAGGGGTCACATGACCCGACACTCAAGTCATACAAACATAGTCATACAAACCAGCGGAAACTTAAGCTGTCTGAGTACAGACGGCAAAATATAAAATAGAGGCACACGGCCTGACTATCTACAGCCCACCACATGGGCAAGATCGTAGCTGGGACACCAGTTATTCGGCATCATCAACGTCTAGATAAAACCCACCTGATGGTTCTTGGTTTTCTTCTACAACATTAATTAAGCAAGGATGAGTACAATCGTACTCAGCAAGTCTTTAAAACAGACCTAGTCTATTTATGCTCATGTATCAACAAAGGGGTGGTGGATTTTATGTAGAAAGCCAGCTTTGACCCATGGCTAACCTACACTACTCAGTTTTAAACTCTTTGTACAATTTTAGTTATCGCACACGAGTCCACTACCTCCATCACAATACACTACCATGGATTCACCTTCCCCTTCCAGAAGTGTGCCATCCATGGTACTCACACTTGTCTTGAGATTTTTAGAAGTCTGCATTTGATTATCTATGAACAGCATAAGTTCTCCAAGTAGTCAATATCCGAGGACGCGGCTATTCGAATAGTTTCATAACCCTACAGGGGTGTACTTCTTCACACACGCTCTCGCCACTTATCGATGTGTGCTTATAAAACCATGCACCTCGGCAACCTTCAAGCGGATGCCCAACGAGGGAGTCGGCCACGACCGTCATTCACATAAGACCTCTGGTCCAGGCTACCCCCTATTTGAGACTGAACCTGCACGGAAGTCCGGCCGAAGTTTCCGCTACGGTCCCAAACGATGTGCGCAGGGTTCCCAAGCCCACCATTCGGGTGACCCTTGGTACACCGTGCCACTTCCTACCGCGTCGTAACCCACACCGAGGGTCAGTGCTACGCACGGCCTCCAGCATGCTATAAACACCAGAAACTACTTGCAATACCTGGACCAAAGACTAAGCGACTGATAAGTCGAGAGGGTCGGTTAAGTATCCCAACGTGTGGTAGTATCTAGTCTTGGATCACAAACACGGAACCCAGTTCCTAAGAACGGTCCCAATGAGACAACCCACTATGTACTCCTACATAGCCTCTCATCGCTACCTTTACCAAATCGTATTCATTATAAGCTCATCACATCGGACAACACTATTTCACTCAGTTCATCACCCAGATGAATCCGACTTGACACAACTCTAAGCATAGCAAGCATAGCAGCCAAAGTAAGCTAAGCACATCATGGCACAAGCATCTACCAGGTATGCTAGGTTGCAAGGTTTAGCTATTTATTGTGACAAGATCAGGTCATGCATAAGGATAGGATCATCTACCGTGCATAACTGACATGTGATCGTTTGTCCTAATGCAATAAACGAGAGCAGGAGCGAGAGAGTGGGATGTTATCGGAATGATCAATGAGGTTGCTTGCCTTGCTGGGTTGCGGAAGAGTTCTCTCCTTCGTCGGGGTACGGGGTAGTATCCTCCGGATTAGGGCCTACCGCAACGCAGATAAAAACATTCAATACAAGCAGATGCAACAATATGGTGCATGATCATGGCATAATGATGTGCATGGATGAGCTAACGTAACTACTGGTCATGTCAATTTGAAATATGTTTGAATATAGGTTCAAAGTTGTTCTCATTTCAAATTCTATATATTGACCTAATGCTAAAATGTCCATGTTCACCTATTTAGATTGCTCTAACATTCATGAGAATAGCACCATTGGATTCATTGGATTTTTGTGATCAATTTTCATATATAAATTATTTTCATCTGACTTACAGATCATTTTATATGATTTTTCAAAGTTTTAAATAATTTCTGGAATTTCCTGATTTATTTTTATTAAGGAAATTGAGTTATTGTGTCAGCATGACATCATGATGACATCAGCTGGTCAGCTGACTCGGCCCAGAGTCAAACCTGACATGTGGGGTCCACATGTAAGTGACTGGTTAACTTAACTAACTAATTAAAACTAATTCTGTTTTAATTAACTAACTGGGCCCACCTGTCAGTGTCTAATTAACTTAATTAATTAAAATGTTTAATTAGTACTAATTTCTAATTAGCCAGGGGGCTGGCCCCACCTGTCAGGGGTCAAACCCCATGGTCAAACTGACCAGGGCCACCGGCGTTGAGCCACCGGCGACTCCAGGAACGGCGGAGGGGCTCGGAAACCCACCTCCGACGACCAAATCCACGGCGGATGGCACCTATCTACTCAGCGTCGACGTGCACGTCCATTCCGACCCTTCCCACGAGCTGGGGTGGTCGGAATCGACGTCGGCGATGAGCTGGGCGGCGGCCGGAGCTTGGGCGAGCTCGGGCTCGTCGAACCAGGGCACGGCAAAGCTCCTACTTGGCACTGACAGCAACTACGCGACTCCGCAAGCTCAACGGTGGCCTTGGAGGAACCAACTGGTCACCGGAACGCGACCGGCGACGAGCTCAGGCGGCGGCGCCATTCGGGCTCCGATGGAATCCGAGGCTAGGGCGCGAGATAGAAGGGGGAAAGAGGGGAAAAAGGACCAGGGGCTCACGGCGAACGCAGGGGCGTCGAAAGAGGCTCGGGGACGGTCGGAATTGACGGCGAGCTTTGGTTTCCCCTCCGGCGACCTGAGGAGGAAGAAGACGGCGCGGCGATGACAGAGAGCTTCCGGCGTCGCGTGGCTCGGCTAGGAGGTAGAGGGGGTTTGGGCGGAGTGTTTGGCTGGCTCAGATGGGCTCGGGGTTGGCTAGGGCGATGGCACGACGGCGAGGAGCGGGGAGGCCATGGCGGGAGCAGAGAGGGGAATGCGCGCGAGAGAGAGAGCGCACGGGAGAGAAGAGGGAAGAGGAGGCCACGGCGGCGAGGTGCTTCGCGCTGGCACACTCCCAGCCTTCCAGCAAGGTGCCATACAGGGAGGAGGTGGCCGGCGCGCGGCAACCACGCGCCCGGCGTCCTTCTGGCGCGAGGAGGACGACGACTGTCGTCGCTTCGTCCTGGGCCGGGCCTGCTACAGTGCTAGGCCACAGGTAAGTCTCCTCTCTCTCTTTTCTTTTTCCTTTATTTCTGTTTTCTGATTTCTTCTGACATTTGTTTATTTTTTGCAGGTCCAAATACCCCTTCAATAATTCTAAAACTTTTTTTATAGCTTCAAGTTTGAATATTTCAAACTTGTATCAAAAGTTTCAGATTATTTTGAAAGCAGTGATAATGATAATGTTTTTATTTGTCATTTTCAAAGACTTAATTCAATAATTTAAAATATTTCAAATGTTCAAATAATTGAAATGGTCCCTGGTATATCCATGCCCTTAATTATCAGACATAGGGAACATTTTTTATGGGCATTTTGGATTTGTTGAAATTTCATTTGTTTGGAATTCCTTTAATTCATAAAATGCTTAGGGTTTCTTTCTTTCTCCCCATTTCATATTGATGCAATAATGACGATGATGTTGCAAACACAATGCTAGCCTAGACACTTGCTAGGGTTGTGACAACTCACCCCCCACTCAAAAGAACCTCGTCCTGAGATTTTGAAGTCGTCGGGAAGAGCGCGGGGTACTCTAGTCGAAGACGATCTTCTCTTTCCCATGTCGCCTCCTTTTGAGAATGATGCGACCACTGAACCTTAAGAAACTTGATGTTCCGACGCCGAGTGGTATGCTTAGCTTGGTCGAGAATACGAATGGGGTATTCTCGGTATGAAAGGTTATCTTGGAGATCAAGCGTTTCGTGGTCCACTTCTCGGACAGGGTCCGAAAAGCAACGCCTGAGTTGAGAGACGTGGAAGACATCATGAACTTTGGAAAGATGCGAAGGAAGTTCCAATTGGTAGGCAACCTCTCCTCGTTTAGCAAGAATGCGAAAAGGTCCAATGTAACGAGGAGCCAACTTGCCTTTAATACCGAATCGATGGGTACCCTTCTGAGGTGTAACCCGAAGGTAAGCCTTCTCGTCAACTTCATATGTCACAGACTTATGATGACGGTCATATTGACTCTTTTGACGGGATTGGGCTGTTTTCAACTTTTCACGAATAACGCGAACTTGCTCCTCTGCATCCTGGATCATGTCCGGACCAAAGAGTTGCCTCTCTCCGGTTTCTGACCAGTTAAGAGGTGTTCGGCATTTTCGTCCATAGAGAACTTCAAAAGGGGCTTTGCCCAAGCTTGATTGATAACTATTGTTATATGCGAACTCAGCAAATGGAAGGCAGTTCTCCCAATTCATACCGAAAGATATAACACAAGCTCAGAGCATGTCTTCAAGAATTTGATTGACTCGCTCAACTTGACCACTTGATTGAGGGTGGAAAGCAGTGCTAAAGGATAGATGAGTCCCCATAGCGGTTTGAAAACTTTCCCAAAAACGAGAAGTAAAGATACTTTCGCGGTCTGAGTTAATCTCCAAAGGAACACCATGAAGAGAAACTATTCGAGAAACATATAACTCCGCTAGCTGACTAGCAGTAATGCTTTCACGAACAGGAAGAAAATGACCCACTTTGGAGAGGCGATCAATGACTACGAATATAGCATTGTTCCCTCTCTTGGTCCTGGGAAAACCGGTGATGAAATCTATACCGACCTTATCCCATTTCCATTCAGGAATAGCTAAAGGTTGAAGGGTGCCAGCAGGCCTTTGATGTTCTGCTTTCACACGACGACAAACGTCGCAATTAGCAACATAATGAGCAATTTCTCTCTTCATCCTGGTCCACCAGAACCTCTCGCGTAGGTCCTGATACATTTTGGTACTACCCGGATGAATTGTGAGAGGGGAATCATGAGCCTCCTTAAGAATTAGCTGTCTTAGACGGGTGCTCTTGGGAACCACCAACCGATTCTGAAAGAACACCACACCTCCATCATCCTTAGATAAATCCTTAGCGTTTCCGCTAACGATAGTTTCCTTAATCCGAGATATCCCTTTGTCATATCTCTGGACAGCTACTATTTGATCCTTAAGAGTAGGTTTCGCCACCAAGTTGGATAGGAATCCTTGAGGAACAATGTGAAGGTTTAACTTCCGGAATTCCTCATAGAGAAACGGTTGACCTTGTTGTAACATCAGATTGTTACAATAAGACTTACGACTTAGTGCATCAGCCATGACATTGGCTTTTCCCGGGGTGTAAGTTATCCCTAAGTCGTAATCTGTAATCAACTCTACCCACCGTCTTTGCCTGAGATTCAAATCCAGCTGGGTGAAGATATATTTTAGACTTTGGTGATCAGTGTATATCTCGCAACGATTACCTAGAAGGTAATGTCGCCATGTCTTTAGTGCATGGACTACAGCTGCAAGGTCAAGATCATGTGTTGGGTAATTATCCTCATGTGGACGCAACTGTCGAGATGCATATGCAATCACATGACGATCTTGCATGAGAATGCAACCTAATCCTTGTTGCGAGGCGTCGCAGTAGATAATAAAGTCCTTAGAAAAATCTCGTGGCACCAGAACGGAAGCAGAGGTCAGTCGTCTTTTCAATTTCTGAAAACTATGCTCGCATTGTGGGGTCCACTCGAACTTTTTATCTTTCTTGAGGAGTTCAGTTAGAGGTTTCGCAACCTTGGAGAAGTTCTCAACAAAGCGGCGACAATAGCACGCTAAGCGAAGGAAACTCCGAACTTGCTTAACCGATTCAGGTTGAGTCCAATAAAGGACGGCCTGAACTCTCTCGGGATTGACAGCAATACCTTTGCCAGAGATCACGTGGCCCAGATAGGTCACTTCCGGCAACCAGAATTTACACTTGGAGAATTTGGCATATAGGCGATGCTCTCGAAGTTTCATCAATACCAGCCTTAGATGCTCGGCATGTTCTTGTTCGTTCTTCGAGTAGATGAGTATATCGTTGAGGTAAACCATGACGAATTTATCCAAATACTCCATGAAGATCGAATTCATCAGACGGGAGAAAGTGGCTGGAGCATTGGTTAAACCGAAAGACATGACGGTGTACTCGTATTGGCCATAACGAGTGACAAAAGCCGTTTTTGGAATGTCCCCGTTTCTAATTCTGATTTGATGGTATCCCAACCTCAAATCCATTTTGGAAAAGACAGAGGATCCAGCGAGTTGATCATACAAATCGTTGATCCTGGGGAGCGGATACTTGTTCTTGATAGTGACCAAATTCACTGGTCGGTAATCCACAACCATTCGATCTGATCCATCCTTGTTCTTAACGAAGAGGACGGGGCAAGCCCAAGGAGAAGAGCTAGGACGAATGAAACCTTTCTTCAAAGCTTCATCGAGTTGGGTTTTTAGCTCGGCTAGTTCTAAGGGTGCCATCTTATAAGGTCTTCTGGCTATTGGGACTGTCCCTGGAATAAGTTCTATCACGAACTCAACATCTCTGACAGGTGGAATACCTAGCAGTTCTTCTGGAAAGACATCCAGAAAATCACGGACTACCGGAATATCTTCTAGCTCAGGGAGAGGGCTAGCATTTAAGGAATAGAGCTGGCGCTTGGTTGTTCGAGTAGAGACATTAACTATCTCACCCGAGGGATGTGTAAGTTGAACATTCCTAGAATGAGTATCAATCTTGGCATAGTGGGCTTTCATCCAATCCATACCTAGAATGATATTGATGTCCGAGGACTTAAGAGCTATCAAGGATGCTAGGAATACTAGTCTATCCACCAGAATTTCATTGTCATGGCTCACTCTAGAAGTTTGCCATTTTGATCCAGGAGTCTGAACTACTAAAGGAGAGGGCATGTCACAGAAAGACATGTTATGCAACTGTGCATAACTTTGTGAGATGAATGAATGAGATGCCCCGGTATCAAATAGAACAGATGCTGGATGGCTATTAACAAGAAGCGTACCTAGAATGACATCAGGGTCTTCAAGAGCTTCTTCAGCAAACACATAATTAACTCGCCCACGGGCAGGAGTTGGCTTCACATAGAAGGCTTTCCCTGGTTTTCCGCGTCCAGCGGGCTTGGCATTGTTCTAGGGACATTCACGAGAATAATGTCCCGGTTCTCCACACTTGTAGCATACCACTGTAGCACGAGGTGCAACATTTGTAGGCGGTCCTCCAAATGGTCTGGGTGGAGGGTTGGACTGAACTGGACGAGGTGCCTGGAAGATTGGCCTCGTACTGTACCTTGCCAGCATAGCTGCATTGGGTACCCATATTCGGCGCTTGTTGGGTCCTGAACCCGATGCAGGGTTGAAGTCACGGTTATGCCTCCTTGTGGCCTCGTAGTCAGTCTGTCCGGACTCAGCATTGATAGCTTTATTGACGAGAGCTTGAAAGGTGGTGCACTCGTGCAGACGAAGATCTCGATGAAGCTCGGCATTTAGTCCCTTGCGGAACCTAGCCTGCTTCTTGGCATCGGTTGAGACTTCCTCTGGAGCATAGCGAGCAAGGTTTCCAAACTCGCGGCTGTATGCATCCACTGACAATCTGCCCTGGGTGAAGGCACAGAATTCCTCTCTCTTGCGGTCCATCAGCCCTTCCGGGATGTGATGGAGATGAAATGGGGCGCTAAACTCTGCCCAAGTTGGTGCAGGTCCCTGGGGACGCATAGGCTCATAGCTTTCCCACCACAGGTTGGCAGGTCCCTCCAGAAAGTATGTCGCAAAGGTCACCTTGTTGGCCTCTGAAACATTTGCAGCTCGAATCTTGCGTGACATACTGGTCAGCCAATCATCCGCATCGAGGGGATCGATCGAGTGATGGTACTTAGGCGGACACAGTTTAATGAAGTCACCAAGTGACACTCCATCATGGTGATCATTGCGGGGAGCATGAGCGGTGTTCTATTCAATCCTCTCCAACAGCCTATTGGTCTCCCTCTTATTCCTTTCAGCTTCTAGCATCACCTCCGCTAGAGATGGTGCTCGTGGCAGCTCTTCTTGCCTTGGCTGGCTTCTCTCGCCTTGCTCATGAGCATGCACGGGGTTGTTCCTGGTTGACACCATCCTGAGGAAAACAATCCATAGCTTAGACATGGGGAACAACAACTCTAGGGCATGAATTAAGGAATGCACTGATCAACATGGCATGTAAGATAAACACCAATCAACATGGTAAAGCAACTACCATATGAACATTAGGTTTCATACACACCATGGCTGAGTTCAGTACAACCCAAGCTGAAAACAACTACGGAGAGATGACACAACTCATCGGAGGCATTACAAGCATCCTATACATTATCTATCTACACCTCCGGAACTCAACTCTCGACCTTGATCATATCCCACAAGACACGCAGGACTGTGTCGATACAACTACTACCATACTAGGTCTAACATCCACGCACTCGAACATCACCGTAGAATGCCTCGTACAGGTTACCCCCGTGACCTGGGAGCTGAACCTGAGGATCTGGAAACACTCTAGCCTAGGATCCCTGGAAACCATAAGGACACGGGTGTGGCCTTGGTCCCCTTGTCAGCGGCAACAGCGGTCCTCGAAGAGGGGTGATGCCTCCAACATCAGGCCAGTCTACGTGTGCTGGCAAATGAGTCCGCGATGGAGTCAGCATCTCCAAATCTCCATAATCTGTCTGCACGACAGGTGCCAACTGCGTCAAGGTTGTCCAAAGACGGGCACGGGTAGCATAGAGCTCCATGCGAAGGGCACGTGCATCACGATCCCTGTTCTCCAACATCTGAGCGGTCACCTGCAATCTAGGGTCTTCATGAGAATGATCAGAGTAGGCTGCACTGAGATATCCATCCTCTCCTCGCATGGAAGCAGGAACATAGCAGAACTCCGTGTTCTGAAGCAGACCATGGTGAAACCTCATAATAGTCAGCATAGTGTAAGCGGCTTCCTGAACTGCCATATCTATGGTAACTCCCAATCCATGAGTCCAGTGAAGCGGCTCTGCAGCTCCCGGATATGAAGGGTATATCCTAACAGTACACAGATACTAACTCTGGTTGAAATCTCGGTACTGCTCCTCCACTGTGTGCTCTGGGTACCAACGATATCCCGCCTCCATCATCACTCTAACCAACATGGCCGTGTGACCCGGCACATCGATGCACCTGGTCAGACGGACCACCTGGCGGAAAGGACGGGATGGCATCTGAAATAGAGAATGATGCAAAGACATTAGATCCTAGCAGAAATTGGATAGCATAACGGCTGTAATTGCTCAAGAATTTTTTTGAGACAATTGAAAAGAGATTGGAAAGGCATAACCACTCGACTATCTAGACTCAAATCTCTTCTCCATCTGTTTGTTAGACCAACAACACTAGAGTAACTGCACTTACTCACAAGCAAGCTAGCTATTGGTCCATGGCTAGTAACTCGTCATCCTAAGCAATAGACGAGGATCCTAGTTCCTATCCCCGTAGAGAAGATGAGAATGACCCAGCATAGAGTAACTTGGGAAGAGGAGTAAAAAGAGCCTTACGTTCCCTTCCACAATCAATTCCCCTACTTATCTATAGTGTTTCTAGACTCAACTTCGACCGGTTTGGCTTGGTAATCCTACAGTCAGTCAGGCTCTGATACCAACGCTGTCGGGACCCCGATCCTAAGTCATATGATTCCATACTGTAACAAGCCACATCACCTTGCGGCCTCACGCACGGTACTCCATGGCTGCCACCTTACCTTGGCCGGGACCGTTTGAGTCTTTTGGCTCACGTATGTGAACATGTCGCTGGCAATCACACAACAAAGAACCCGGGCCGACATGACTAGTCATAGAACCTAAGTGGCACATCCGTACGGAAACAGGCATACATAACCCATCAATGCAGGTGTCGATCTCAACGTGTGTAGACGAGTCATAGCAAGCTACAAGGACTCCATTACGTCGCGAGACACGAATGTCATCACTGCACGTAGACGAGTCGTAGCAGGCTACGGGGACTCCATTACACTGCAAGACATTTCCCCGAAGGGACATACACAGCAACAAAGAAGGATACATGCCGATCAATCAATGTGTCTGGAGCAGTAGCAAGCTACCATGGCTTGGTGGAAGCACAAAGAGGCAGTTTTCCGTAAAGAGTACTATAACATGACTTTTATTTAAGAGGCTCAGACGAGCCTTGCATAATATGTTCTTACAGATAGGGGTCACATGACCCGGCATTCAAGTCATACAAACATAGTCATACAAACCAGCGGAAACTTAAGCTGTCTGAGTACAGACGGCAAAATATAAAATAGAGGCACACGGCCTGACTATCTACAGCCCACCACACGGGCAATATCATAGCTGGGACACCAGTTATTCGGCATCGTCAACGTCTAGATAAAACCCACCTGATGGTTCTTGGTTTTCTTCTGCAACATTAATTAAGCAAGGATGAGTACAATTGTACTCAGTAAGTCTTTAAAACAGACCTAGTCTATTTATGCTCATGTATCAACAAAGGGGTGGTGGAGTTTATGCAGAAAGCCAGCTTTCACTCATGGCTAACCTACACTACTCAGTTTTAAACTCTTTGTTACAATTTTAGTTATCGCACACGAGTCCACTACCTCCATCACAATACACTACCATGGATTCACCTTCCCCTTCCGGAAGTGTGCCATCCACGATACTCACACTTGTATTGAGATTTTTAGAAGTCTCCATTTGATTATCTATGAACAGCATAAGTTCTCCAAGTAGTCAATATCCGAGGACGCGGCTATTCGAATAGTTTCATAACCCTGCAGGGGTGTACTTCTTCACACACGCTCTCGCCACTTATTGTTGTGTGCTTATAAAACCATGCACCTCGGCAACCTTCAAGCGGATGCCAAGCGAGGGAGTCGGCCACGACCGTCATTCACATAAGACCTCTGGTCCAGGCTACCGCCTATTTGAGACTGAACCCGCACGGAAGTCCGACCGAAGTTTCCGCTACGGTCCCAAACGATGTGCACGGGGTTCCCAAGCCCACCATTCGGGTGACCCTTGGTACACCGTGCCACTGCCTACCGCGTCGTAACCCACCCCGAGGGTCAGCGCTACGCACGGCCTCCAGCATGCTATAAACACCAGAAACTACTTGCAATACCTCGACCAAAGACTAAGCGACTGATAAGTCGAGAGGGTCAGTTAAGTATCCCAACGTGTGGTAGTATCTAGTCTTGGATCACAAGCACGGAACCCAGTTCCTAAGAACGGTCCTAATGAGACAACCCACTATGTACTCCTACATAGCCTCTCATCGCTACCTTTACCAAATCGTATTCATTATAAGCTCATCACATCGGACAACACTGTTTCACTCAGTTCATCACCCAGATGAATCCGACTTGACACAACTCTAAGCATATCAAGCATAGCAGGCAAAGTAAGCTAAGCACATCATGGCACAAGCATCTACCAGGTATGCTAGGTTGCAAGGTTTAGCTATTTATTGTGACAAGATCAGGTCATGCATAAGGATAGGATCATCTACCGTGCATAACTGACATATGATCATTTGTCCTAATGCAATAAATTAGAGCAGGAGCGAGAGAGTGGGATGTTATTGGAATGATCAATGAGGTTTCTTGCCTTGTTGGGTTGCGGAAGAGTTCTCTCCTTCGTCGGGTACGGGGTAGTATCCTCCGGATTAGGGCCTACCGCAACGCAGATAAAAACATTCAATACAAGCAGATGCAACAATATGGTGCATGATCATGGCATAATGATGTGCATGGATGAGCTAATGTAACTACTGGTCATGTCAATTTGAAATGTGTTTGAATATAGGTTCAAAGTTGTTCTCATTTCAAATTCTATATATTGACCTAATGCTAAAATGTCCATGTTCACCTATTTAGATTGCTCTAACATCCATGAGAATAGCACCATTGGATTCATTGGATTTTTCTGATCAATTTTCATATATAAATTATTTTCATCTGACTTACAGACTATTTTATATGATTTTTCAAAGTTTTAAATAATTTCTGGAATTTCCTGATTTATTTTTATTAAGGAAATTGAGTTATTGTGTCAGCATGACATCATGATGACATCAGCTGGTCAGCTGACTCGGCTCAGAGTCAAACCTGACATGTGGGGTCCACATGTTAGTGACTGGTTAACTTAACTAACTAATTAAAACTAATTCTGTTTTAATTAACTAATTGGGCCCACCTGTCAATGTCTAATTAACTTAATTAATTAAAAATTTTAATTAGTACTAATTTCTAATTAGCCAGAGGGCTGGTCCCACCTGTCAGGGGTCAAACCCCGTGGTCAAACTCACCAGGGCCACCGGCGTTGAGCCGCCGGCGACTCCAGGAACGGCGGAGGGGCTTGGAAACCCACCTCCGGCGACCAAATCCACGGCGGATGGCACCTATCTACTCAGCGTCGACGTGCACGTCCATTCCGACCCTTCCCATGAGCTGGGGTGGTCGGAATCGACGCCGGCGATGAGCTGGGCGGTGGCTGGAGCTCGGGCGAGCTCGGGCTCGTCGAACCAGGGCACGGCAAAGCTCCTACTTGGTACTGACAGCAACTACGCGACTCCGCAAGCTCAATGGTGGCCTCGGAGGAACCAACTGGTCACCGGAACGCGACCGGCGACGAGCTCAGGCGGCGGCGCCATTCGGGCTCCGATGGAATCCGAGGCTAGGGCGCGAGATAGAAGGGGGAAAGAGGGGAAAAAGGACCAGGGGCTCACGGCGAACGCAGGGGCGTCGAAAGCGGCTCGGGGACGGTCGGAATCGACGGCGAGCTTAGATTTCCCCTCCGGCAACCCGAGGAGGAAGAAGACGGCGCGGCGACGACAGAGAGCTTCCGGCGACGCGTGGCTCGGCTAGGAGGTAGAGGGGGTTTGGGCGGAGCGTTTGGCTGGCTCAGATGGGCTCGGGGTTGGCTAGGGGGACGGCACGACGGCAAGGAGCGGGGAGGCCATGGCGGGAGCAGAGAGGGGAATGCGCGCGAGAGAGAGAGCGCGGGAGAGAAGAGGGAAGAGGAGGCCACGGCGGCAAGGTGCTTCGCGCTGGCGCCCTCCCAGCCTTCCAGCAAGGTGCCAGACAGGGAGGAGGTGGCCGACGCGCGGCGACCACGCGCCCGGCGTCCTTCTGGCACGAGGAGGATGACGACTGGCGTCGCTTCGTCCTGGGCCGGGCCTGCTACAGTGCTTGGCCATAGGTAAGTCTCCTCTCTCTCTTTTCTTTTTCCTTTATTTCTGTTTTCTGATTTCTTTTGACATTTGTTTATTTTTTGCAGGTCCAAATACCCCTTCAATAATTCTAAAACTTTTTTTATAGCTTCAAGTTTGAATATTTCAAACTTGTATCAAAAGTTTCAGATTATTTTGAAAGCAGTGATAATGATAATGTTTTTATTTGTCATTTTCGCAGACTTAATTCAATAATTTAAAATATTTCAAATGTTCAAATAATTGAAATGGTCCCTGGTATATCCATGCCCTTAATTATCAGACATAGGGAACATTTTTGATGGGCATTTTGGATTTGTTGAAATTTCATTTGTTTGGAATTCCTTTAATTCATCAAATGCTTAGGGTTTCTTTCTTTCTCCCCATTTCATATTGATGCAATGATGATGATGATGATGCAAACACAATGCTAGCCTAGACACTTGCTAGGGTTGTGACAATGTCACCGTCTATAAAGCTCAACTTGTGGCAAAGGGTTTTTCACAAGTTCAAAGAGTTGACTACGATGAGACATTCTCACACGTAGCGATGCTTAAGTCTGTCAGAATCATGTTGGCAATAGCTGCTTATTTCGACTATGAAATTTGGCAAATGGATGTCAAAATAGCGTTCCTCAACGGTTTCCTTGAGCAAGAGTTGTATATGATGCAGCCAAAAGGTTTTGTCGATCCAGAGAATGCTGACAAAGTTTGCAAACTCCAGCGATCCATTTATGGGCTGGTGCAAGCATCTCGGAGTTGGAATAAGCATTTTGATGAGGTGATCAAAGCGTTTGAGTTTATACAAGTTTATGGAGAAGCTTGTATTTACAAGAAAGTGATTGGGAGATCTATACCGTTTCTAGTATTATATGTGGATGACATATTGCTAATTGGAAACAATATAGAAATGCTGGAAAGCGTGAAGGAATATTTGAACAAGAGTTTTTCAATGAAGGACCTAGGAGAAGCTGCTTTCATATTAGGCATTAAGATCTATAGAGATAGATCGAGACGCTTAATAGCACTTTCATAGAGCACATACCTTGATAAAGTTTTGAAGAAGTTCAAAATGGATCAGTCCAAGAAGGGGTTCTTGCCTGTGTTACAAGGTGTGAAGTTGAGTAAGACTCAATGCCCAGTAACTGCAGAGGATAGAGAAAAGATGAGTGTCATCCCCTATGCTTCAGCCATAGGCTCTATCATGTATGCAATGCTGTGCACAAGACTGGATGTCAGCCTTGCCATAAGTATGGCCAGAAGGTTTCAAAGTGATCCTGGAATAGATTACTGGGCAGCGGTCAAGAATATCCTTAAGTACCTGAATAGGACTAAGGAAATGTTTCTCATTTATGGAGGTGATGAAGAGCTCGTCGTAAAGGGTTACATCGATGCAAGCTTTGATACTAATCCGGATGACTCGAAGTCACAAACCGGATACGTATTTATTCTCAACGGGGGAGCAGTAAGCTGGTGCAGTTCCAAGCAAAGCGTGGTAGCCGATTCTACATGCGAAGCGGGGTACATCGCAGCCTCGGAGGCAGCGAAGGAAGGTGTGTGGATGAAGCAGTTCATGACAGATCTTGGAGTAGTGCCTAGTGCACTGAATCCAATGAACCTGTTCTGTGATAACACTGGTGCCATTGCTCTGGCCAAGGAACCAAGGTTTCACAAGAGGACCAGACACATAAAGCGACGCTTCAACTCCATCCGCGATTACATCAAGGAGAAGGACATAAATATTTGCAAAGTGCACACGGATCTGAATGTTGCAGACCCATTGACTAAACCTCTTCCAAGGGCTAAACATGATCAACACCAGAACTACATGGGTGTTCGATTCATTACAATGTAAATCACATAGTGATGTGAACTAGATTATTGACTCTAGTGCAACTGGGAGACTGTTGGAAATATGCCCTAGAGGCAATAAATAAAGTGTTTATTATTATAATTCCTTGTTCATGATAATCGTTTATTATCCATGCTATAATTGTATTGATTGGAAACACATTACATGTTTGGGTAAATAGACAACACATTGTCCCTAGTATGCCTCTAGTGAACTAGCTTGTTAATCAAATACGGTCAAGGTTTCCTTGCCATTGACATGTGATGTCATTTGATAACAGGATCACATCATTAGGAGAATGATGTGATGGACAAGACCCAAACTACGAACGTAGCATATGATCGTGTCAGTTTATTGCTATTGTTTTCTGCATGTCAAGTATATGTTCCTATGAC
The DNA here is from genome assembly GCA_022496015.1 of Hordeum marinum. Lineage (NCBI taxonomy): Eukaryota > Viridiplantae > Streptophyta > Magnoliopsida > Poales > Poaceae > Hordeum > Hordeum marinum. The sequence goes on along the minus strand of CM039672.1, from coordinate 207,220,738 downwards.
CATGAGATCATGCAAATCATGGACATCGGAGTAGTGCCTTGTGTGTATCAAACGTCGCAACGTAACAGGGTGACTATAAAGGTGCTCTACAGGTATCTCCGAGGGTGTCTGTTGAGTTGGCATGGATCAAGACTGGGATTTGTTACTCCGTGTGACGGAGAGGTATCTCAGGGCCCACTCAGTAATACAACATCACAATAAGCCTTACAAGCAATGTTACTAAGTGTTAGTCACGCGATCTTGTATTACGGGACGAGTAAAGAGACTTGCTGGTAACGAGGTTGAACTAGGTATGGAGATACCGACGATCGAATCTCGGGCTAGTAACATACGAAGAACAAAGGGAACATCATACGGGATTAACTGAATCCTTGACATAGAGGTTCGACCGATAAAGATCTTTGTAGAATATGTAGGAACCAATATGGACATCCAGGTCCTGCTATTGGTTATTGACCGTAGAGGTGTCTCGGTCATGTCTACATAGTTCTCGAACCCGCAGGGTCTGCATACTTAAGGTTTGGTGACGTTTCGGTAGTATAGAGTTATGTATGGTGGTCGTTTGTTTGGAGTCCTGGATGAGATCCCGGATGTCACGAGGAGCTCCGAAATGGTCCGTAGGTAAAAATTCATATATAGGAAGTCTTGTTTTGGTCGCCGGAAAAGTTTCGGGCTCATCGGTAGTGTACCGGGAGTGCCGGTAGTGTACCGGGAGGCCTCCGGGAGGGGTATTTCAACTCAAGAGGCTTCATGGGCTGTGGGAGAGTGAATATCAACCCTTAGTGGGCTGGTGGAAACTCCCATACAAGGCCCATGTGGCTGGAGAAGAAAACCCAATAGGAAAAGGTGAAAAAAGGCAAAATAGGGTGAATCCTAGTCCTACTAGGATTTGAGGTGGACTCCACCTCCACCACCCGGTTCGGCCGAAGCTCTTGGCTTGGAAAGCCAAGGCTGTATCCTCTCCTCTATTCCTCCTATATATCTGGTGGTTTTAGGGTTTTTGCACTAGTTTGTCAGCCACGTGCTACTCGTTCCTCCAGTGCATAGTTTCTGCTCTAGATCGGATTTCTGCAGTGCTTAGGCGAAGCCTTGCCGGAATTGCTCCACCACCATCGCCGGAGAGCCGTCACGCTACCGGAGAACTCTTCTACCTCTCTGCTCTCAATTGCTGGATCAAGACGACGGAGATCGTCATCAAGTTGTACGTGTGCTGAACGCGGAGGTGTCGTCCGTTCGGCGCTAGATCGGAAGGATCGTGATCAATTTCGTGAGACAGATCATGATCAAGTTCCTGGGACGGATCTTGATCAAGTTCATGGGATGTATCACGATCAAGCTCGTGGGACGGTTCGTGATTAGATCGCGGGACGGATCGTGATTGGATCGCGAGACGCTCGGCGATTTGGATCGCGAAGACGTTCGACTACACCAACCGCGTTACTTAACGCTTCCCGCTTAGCGATCTACAAGGGTATGTAGATCCACTCTCCCTCTCGTAGATGCTCATCACCATGGATAGATCTGCGTGTGCGTAGGAATTTTTTTGTTTCCCATGCAACGTTCCCCCGCAATAATGCCACGTCGGCCCCGCAGCGAGCAACAAATTTCTTCCAGGCTTGCACTCGATTGGGAAGTTCATTCAGGCGAGCCATTATAGAGTTGACGTCGAGCTGAAGAGTGTCCTCAGGCCATAGCTCCTCGTAGATTCTCTCCATTGTAGATTTCAGTCAGGTAATATATGCCTTGACGCCTTGGAGCCGGAAGTTGAGTCTCAGCATGTTCATGGCCACTGCATCAACGATTGGTGACTTGGTGGGATCCAGATTGGGCTCAACCTCTTCTGTCTCCTTCTCGAAGTGTTGGCAGAATTCTGTTGAAGAGTTGGAATGGGAGGAGAATCGGTGAGCTGCGGCCTTTAAAGGTTTCACAAACTCCAGTCGACAGGAAACACTTACCGTCAAGCAGTATATACATCTTCCTCAAGAATTCGCCCAAGTGCTTCTCCAGTCCGTTGCTCCGTTTGTTCAGCTGCTCGGCCCTTTTAACGAGGTCCACACGCTCCTGCTTCAACTTTGCGTTCTCCTCCTCCAGTTTCTTGGCGGCCGTCAGCTTCTGATCTGCAGCTTCAGTCTTGTCCCTGGCCACTCGTTGGGCGTCATCAATTGCCTTGTCCTTCTCCTCCAATGCCTTCTTCATGGAATCTAAAGAAACAACATTGTTGAGTCGCGGTTGGAGTCGACGGTTTTCATTGCTATGTCTATTCGAGTGAGAGCACTCGGTTCAAAACATGAAGAGTGAAGAAAGGAATGCAGAACTTCAACAGTAATTACCTCCCAAAGACTTCAGCTCAGCACGCGCTCGCTCTAGAGCGTTGTTGGAGGCCTCCAGGTCCACTTGCAGCCGGTTCCTCTCATCCTCCATGTCCTTGTACTGCGTCCCAAGTTCGCAAGCCCTCTGAAACCAGCAAAAGACAGGAATTCAATCGACAAGTGGTGCCCGGGACAGTCGACTAAGTTTTGAACACCGGTGAATGACTATCTTACAACCTTGGAACAACCTAAGAAGAATTCAAGAAAAAATTCCACTCGACATGTCGAGTGGCCGCCCTGGCGCTCCGCGCGCCGTAAACAAATTCAAAGATGGCTCTATTAAGACCCCTGCTAGTGCAAGCACTCGACAGCGGTCTTGGAGACTACACCTAGTGGGTGCACTAAGAGTGCCCCCACTGAGACGGTTAACTCTCGATCCGTCGAGTAACTCATCAGAAAAAAACAATCGACATGTCGAGTGACTCTAGTACCACGCGTACGACAAGTTTTCAAGACTACTGCTTATCGCCTGTGATTAACAGTAGCCTCGGGGACTACACCCAGTGGGTGCACTTAGCGTGCCCCCACTGGTTATTAAAACATTCGACAAGGTCAGCCCTGTCAGAACACTCGACCCGTCGAGTGACGCGCCTCCCTGCTCTTTGAAGTTCAATCTATCCTTATGCAGCGTCATATCATGGTTTGTCAATAATATCCATGAAACCTACAAGGTAGCTTCGGAGCGGTGTGATACAAGGCGAGATGTCTCCCGTATACAATAAACTCTAAGACCCCTGCCGGTGTAAACACTCGACAACGGTCTCGGGGACTACACCCAGTGGGTGCACTTAGCATGCGCCCACTAGATCTGCCGATTCTCGATCAGTCGAGTGGCAGAAACATCCATCATTGGAATATCCATCACCCTGAGAAGTGCAGTCTATCCTTATGCAGCATCATATCATGGTTTGTCTATAATATCCATGAAACCTACAGTGTAACTGCGGAGTGGTGGGTACGACAAGCTCTAAGACCCCTGCCGATGCAAGCACTTGACATCGGTCTCGGGGACTACACCCAGTGGGTGCACTAAGAGTGCCCCCACTGAGACGGTTAACTCTCAATCCGTCGAGTAACTCGTCAGAAAAAAAATGCACTCGACATGTCGAGTGATTCTAGTACCACGTGTACTATCGATCCCAATCCTACTCGACTACGATCCGATCTATTCAAGTGGAGAAATTTCAAACATTCTACAATAATCACCCAGTGGGTGTACAACAGCAAAGAAAAGACAGGAATTCAATTAGAAATGTACTTACAATCGAACTTACTCGGACATTGGTGCGGAGGGCTGCACTGACGTCGTAAGCCAGCTTGCTGGCCTCGTATGCCTCCTTGGTTCGCAGCATGATCTGCTTTGCCTAAATCATAGCCTCCTTCGTAGCTCCAGTCTGATCTTCTGGGACGCGATGTAGAGAGAAGGCCGTCATACGCAGGATCGGCGTAGTTGCTGGGGCAGCTAAGGCAATCTGAGTGGGTCCGGTTGGAGTCGATGTCACAATGCTCGAGACAGCTAGAGGAGCATTCGACAGAGGTGCGGTACATTCAGCTCTGAGTTGTGTCAAGTCACCTATCCCCTGGGAGGACTCTGCAGTCGAGCGCTGAGGTGCCTGCGTAGATGAAGCTCTTCGGATGCGAGTGCGCGAAGTGTCCAGGTGCTCCTCGTCGTCTTCCACCTGGATAATCTCTGCAACAACAACCGACAGTGTTAACATTTGCGAGTGACGAGTCCCATTCGGATGAGTCAACAACTTGCTAACCTCTATGAGAAGTGGCAGCGTCAACGGTGTCAATGTCCATCGCCTCCCCTCCATCTCGATGAGGTGAGGTTACAGACGTAGCAGCTCTAACGGATCGGACAACACTCGGTCAGCTACAACTCAAGGTCACAGTCGGGAGAAAGAATTCAAAAATAAATACTTATGTGGAGATGACAGGTACAGCCATCCTCATGCGAGGCAGAGCCTTGCGAGGTTTGGTCGTGGTTTCCTTGGGCTGCTTGGCCAGCCTCTCACTCGACTCAACAGTTGACGGGCGACTTCGCTTCAGGTTCTTCTCACTGGGGCCCGGAGCCCTGTCCTCGATAGCTGTCGGATCCTGGCGGGACTTGGTGCGGCCTTCGCGCCGAGGAGGTGACTCGACTTCTTCCTCTTCACCGGAGTCCTCATATTCATCCTCGGAGTCAGAGAGATCATCGCCGTCCATGCTGCCACCCTCGCTTTCTATGCCATCTTTAGGTTGGTTCCCATTGGGAACTGGAGAGTGCAAGTTTGTCCATTCCTGCTCAATCCCAACAAGGAAGCCAGTTTAAAAACAATCAATGTACAACACTCGACACTACAAGTACTTCAGTTGATAAAGTACAACTTACCAGATTCTTCGGTGGGTTCTCGGCTGAGAAAGGGAGGATCCTCTTGGCCCCCACGGGGTTGTCGCATGCCCCGGTGATGCTTCGAAGCCACTGCTCGACAGTCTTCTGTGGAACCTCCTATGGATGCGTCCTAGTCGAGTCCTCTGGGCCCACATAGTGCCACATGGTGTGATCTCTGGCTTGGAGAGGTTGAATCTATCGACTAAGAAAAGTCTCCAACAGATCCAGGCCGATCACTCCACCCCAGACCAATTTTACCATGGCGTCCACCAAGGTCGCGACCTAACCCTGTTCCTCTTTAGTCACCTTTAAGGACTTGGGGGCAGCTGGGCGGTCAGGTGTATAAGCGGGAAGGCCAGTCGACATATTGGGTGAAGCTGCGTCCTTGCAATAAAACCAAGTCGACTGCCAACCTCTAACAGATCCAAGGAAAGTCATGGCAGGGAAAGAACGTTGCGCTCTCTTCTAAAGCCCTAAACCCCCACACAGCTGCAGCACATGGGTTTTTCCACCCGACGGATCTGCTTTCTTCATCGTTTGAGATCTAACCGTAAATATGTGCTTAAAGAGTCCCTAGTGGGGAGGAGACCCCAGGAAGCACTCGCACAAAGTTATGGACGATGACAGGTAGGCAATGGTGTTCGGTGGGAGATGATGTAGCTGAGCGCCAAAGAAATTCAAAAACCCTCTAAAGAATGGGTGCGGGGGCATGAAGAAATCTCTTTCGACACGGGAGAGGCGGAGGACCCGCTCCCCGTCGCGTGGCTCCGGCTCGCGCTCTCCCCCGGCAACCTCCACGCTCCTTCCGCCACGAGCCCGTTGGAGACCAAGCTGTCGATGTCCTGGCAGGTGACCACCGAAGGGAGGAAGTCACCATGCATCCATCCCGCCGGCACGGTGAACCGGGCGGTCGAGGGCTTTTTGCCCTTGACCTTTGTTTCCCCCTTCCTGGCTCGCTCCAGCTTCTCCATGGCGTTCTTCGTCATCAGCGCGGTGGCTCTCGTCAGGGAGGAGCGGAGTTGGGCACTGGAGGCAGAGGAGGCGAAGGAAAGGAGGAAGAATGGGCGGAGGTACTATACAAACCGCGGCGTGTGAGGCTTTATACTCCGCCGAGTGTCCCACTTCCCAGTGGGCCCGCGATATCACCACGCACGCCAACCGCTGACGGCGCCCAGTACGTGGCGATATGACCGACGCGAGAATCGAGGTGTCATGCCTCCACTTGCCCTGATCGTGGCGTCATCTTCGCATGCGCGCGCTTCCCAAATTTTTGTATCCCGCAAATCCGGGTCAGTCAGACTGACCCGTCACCTCCCAAGATGCTTTCAGTTCACTCGGGGCAAAATAGGCGTTGAACATCCACTCGAACACTTTTAAGGCTTAATGGATCCGGGCGAACGGAGAAGAATTCGATCAACGCAAGTTTCGTTGAAGAAGTCCCGAATATCATTCGGAAGATTCTACGTGTCGATCCTGATTGGACATTAATACTCAGAGTTCAGTCGACGCAAGTTTCATTGAAACCCCGAATATCATTCGAAGGATTTGATGCCCTAACTCAAGATTGACATTGATACTTCATTTCACCACTTGAACCCCGATCCATTCGGGGGCTAATGACGAGGATATGTACCTAGGGTAGGGTCCTAGGCAAGACCTATATACCCTACCTAAGGACACTACATTGGAGGACTTGAAGATCAAGCATAAACTTCCGAGTGGATTCTAGGAGATGTCTGAAGTCACTCAACATGATATCCACTCGGAGACTCCTTCCTTCACTCGACAGTCGTGTGTCACTCAGAAGACCTCGTTCTAACTCGACGCCAAAAGACCAGGAGCCATCATTAAGAGCCCAACGGGAAGACGTTGATTTAATAGGCATTGATAGCTTTATTATGTACGTTACCAGTAACGGCAGACTTTAACCCCATGATCGGACCCTTAGATGTTGGGTAATTATGAGGGGCAGCGAACTCTAAATTATCCGCCCCTCCCCTCCCGCACAAGGGTTCGCAACCATTGTAATCTTTATACTCACAACGACATAAGCTCCCGAGCACTAAGACGTAGGGTTGTTGCCTCCAAGAGAGGGGCCTGAACTCATACATCCATGTGTACACCCTCACCGTAGCTAGGACTCTGCTCTCTTCTTATGTACCCCTACCATCTACTGCCAGGCTCGTTCCCACGACACCGGCTCTCCCATAATACTTGAAGTGGTCTGAGTATGACATAACTTGGAGCCGGGAAGATCACCCGCCGCGTGTTGACGATCTAGGGCGGCTGGCTTTGGTGGTTGCCCCCCAAGTGGGAGGATATGTGTTTACTAAGGTGCTTATGGATGGCGGCAGCAGCATTAACATCCTGTATTGTGACACCTTTCATCGGATGAAGTTGCTTGATAAGGACCTTAGGCCCTCTCAACAATCTTTCACGGTGTGGTACCCAGAAAGTCGGCTTATCCGGTGGGTAAGATCTCCTTGGAGGTTGCCTTTGGTGACGAATACAACTACAGGGTGGAGTCCTTGTGGTTTCAGGTAGTCAAAATCAAAATTCCATATCATGCTCTATTTGGGCGTCCGGCTTACGCCAAGTTCATGGCTAGGCCCTGCTATGTCTACTTACAGCTCAAGATGCCCGACTTAAACAGAACGATTACCATGCATGGTGATCAGAAGACAGCCATTGAGTGTGAGGAAGGGGATGCAGCTTATGCAGAGTCAAGTTATGCTGAGGCAGAGCTCAAGTTCTATAAGGAAAATGTTGACCCGAAGGACATGACTCCGCTCAACAAGCCTACCACGGAATCTGAGCCACGCCTCAAGTTTGCGGCGGATGATACCAAGTTGGTGGATTTTACTCCGGGCGACTCATCACAGTAGTTCACCATTGGGGCCAATATGGATCCCAAATAGGAAAGCGCGCTTATTGAATTCATGCGTGAGAATCGGGACATCTTTGCATGGAAACCTTCTGACATACCGGGTGTACCGAGAGAGTTCGCTGAGCACCACCTTAATGTGGATCCTAAGTTTAAGCCGGTTAAGCAGTTCCTCCAGCGGTTCAATGAGGAAGGACGCAAGGTTATTGGGGAAGAGGTGTCCCGGCTTCTAGCAGCGGGGTTCATCGTTGGAGTGTTTCACCCAGAGTGGCTTGCTAACTCGGTGCTTGTGCTTAAGAAGAACGACACGTGGCGTATGTGTGTGGATTACACAGATCTTAACAAGGCCTAACCAGTTGACCCATTTGCTCTCCCCCGTATCGACCAGATTATTGATGCAACAGCGGGTTGTGAGAGCTTATGTTTCCTGGATGCTTACTCTAGTTATCATCAGATCAAGATGGCAATCAAGGACCAAGAGAAGTCGGCTTTCATCACGCCTTTTGGTGCTTTCAGCTATTCGTCTATGCCTTTTAGGCTCAAGAGTGCCCAAGTGACTTACCAGCATTGTGTGCAGAACTGTCTTCACAATCAAATTGGACACACCGTTCATGCATATGTGCATGATATCGTGGTCAAGTCAAGGAAGAAGGAGACTCTACTTGATGACCTAAAGGAAACTTTTGATAACTTGCGGGTCTACAAGATGATGCTTAACCCAGCTAAGTGTGTTTTTGGAGTTCCTACAGGCAAGCTTTTGGGTTTTCTGGTCTCCGAGCATGGCATTGAGGCTAATCCGGACAAGATAAAGGCTATTACCTCCCTGGCTGAGCCGACATGCATCAATGATGTTCAGCGCCTGGCCGGTCGAATTGCTGCGTTAAGCCGATTCATAAGCCGCTTGGGTGAGAAGGCCATTCCCTTATACCAGATGATGAAGAAGACAGACAACTTTGTCTGGAGTACGGCGACGGGTGAGGCGTTCGAGGCGCTCAAGAACCAACTCCTGAGCCGCCGGTCTTAGCTGCTCCGGCTGAGAAGGAACCTTTGCTCTTATACGTGGCGGCTATGTTGGAAACATGCCCTAGAGGCAATAAATAAAGTGATTATTATTATGTTTCCTTGTTCATGATAATTTTTTATTATCCATGCTATAATTGTATTGATCTGAAACACATTGCATGTGTGGATAAAAAGATAACACTTTGTCCCTAGTATGCCTCTAGTGAACTAGATCATTGATCAAACATTGTCAAGGTTTCCCAGGCATTGACATGAGATGTCATTTGATAACGGGATCACATCATTAGGAGAATGATGGGATGGACGAGACCCAAACTATAAACGTAGCATATGATCGTGTTAGTTTATTGCTACAGTTTCTGCATGTCAAGTATATGTTCCTACGACCATGAGATCATGCAATTCGCAGACATCGAAGGAGTGCCTTGTGTGTATCAAACGTCACAACGTAACTGGGTGATTATAAAGGTGCTCTACGGGTATCTCCGAGGGTGTCTGTTGGGTTGGCATGGATCAACACTAGGATTTGTTACTCCGTGTGACGGAGAGGTATCTCAGGGCCCACTCGGTAATACAACATCACAACAAGCCTTGCAAGAAATGTGAGTAAGTGTTAGTCACGAGATCTTGTATTATGGAAACGAGTAAAGAGACTAGCCGGTAACGAGGTTGAACTAGGTATGGAGATACCGACGATCGAATCTCGGGCAAGTAACATACCGAAGAAAAAAGGGAACATCATAAAGGATTAACTGAATCCTTGACATAGAGGTTCGACCGGTAAAGATCTTCATAGAATATGTAGGAATCAATATGGGCAGCCAGGTCCCGCTATTGGTTATTGACCGTAGAGGTGTCTCGGTCATGTCTACATAGTTCTCGAACCTGCATGGTCTGCACACTTAAGGTTTGGTAACATTTCGGTAGTATAGAGTTTCGGTAGTATAGTGTACTGGGAGTGCCGAGAGGGTGGGGGGGCATCGGGAGGAGTATTTCAACCCAAGAGGCTACATGGGCTGTAGGAGGATGAATACCAGCCCTTAGTGGGCTGGCAGAAGTCCACGAAGGGTTCATGCGGCTGGGAAGAAGGTCCAAAGTGGAAAAGGTGGGAAAAGGCAAAACGGTGAAAATAAGGAAGGAGTCCTAATCCTACTAGGAGTGGAGGAGGAGGACTCCTCCCTCCACGTCGGCCGAAGCCACCAAGGGCTGGCCCTTGCGCCAAGTCTCCTCCTCTCCTCCTCCTATATATACTAGAGGTTTTAGGGTTTTTGCATATAGATTTTCAGTCACGTGCAACCCTCTCCTCTAGTCCGTAGTTTCTCCTCTAGATCGGTTTTAGCAGTGTGTAGGCGAAGCCATGCTAGAATTACTCCACCACCATCGCCGCAACGCCGTCGCACTGCCGGAGAACTAGTCTACCTCTCTGCTCCCTCTTGCTGGATCAAGAAGGCGGAGATCGTCATCAAGCCGCATGTGTGCTGAACGCGGAGGTGCCGTCCGTTCGGTGCTAGTTCGGGATGGATCGTGATTGGATCGCGGAACGCTCGGCGATTTGGATCGCGAAGACGTTCGACTACATCAACCGCGTTTCTTAACGCTTCCCGCTTAGCGATCTACAAGGGTACGTAGATCCACTCTCCCTCTCATAGATGCTCATCACCAGGATAGATCTTGTCTGTGCGTAGGATTTTTTTTGTTGCCCATGCAACGTTCCCCAACAGTGGCATCATGAGCTAGGTCTATGTGTAGATGTGATATCGAGTAGAACACAAAGATTTTGTGGGCATTGCTGCTTAGATTGCTTCCTCCCTTGGTCGTGTTTTGGTTCAGCAGTATTGTGGGATGAAGCGGCCCGGACCAACCTTACTCGTACGCTTACGAGAGACCGGTTCCATCGATTCACGTGTAACCTCGTTGCACAAAGATGGCTGGCGGGTGTCTATTTCTCCTACTTTAGTTGGATCGTATTCGACAAAGGCGGTCCATGAGAAGGTTTAAAAGCAACTTATGTATCACCGTTGTGGTTTTTGCGTAGATGAAAATTGTTCTTGCTAGATACTCGTAGCAGTCACGTAAAACATGCAACAACAATTAGAGGACGTCTAACTTGTTTTTGCACGGTATGTTCTGATGTGATATGGCCAATTACATGATGAGATATATGTGATGTATGAGATGATCATCTGTTGTATAGAATATCACAACTTGCATGTCGATGAGTACGGCAACCGACAGGAGCCATAGGGTTGTCTTTAATTATTGTATGACCTACGTGTCAATCATTAAGCGCTATGTAATGCTTTACTTTATCGCTAAACGGTAGCAATAGTAGTAGAAGCATGGTGAGCGCGACAACCCCGATGGTGACACATTGATGGAGATCGAGATGATGGAGATAATGGTGTCATGTCGGTGACGATGGAGATCATGCCGGTGCTTTCAAGATGGAGATCAAAAGCACACGTTCATGGCCATATCATGTCAATTATGATTTGCATGTGATGTTAATCCTTTTATGCACCTTGTTTTGCTTAGGACGACGGTAGCATTATAAGGTGATCCCTCACTTAAATTTCAAGATGAATTGTGTTCTCCCCGAGTGTGCACCGTTGCGAAAGTTCGTCGTGTTGAGACACCACGTGATGATCGGGTGTGATAGACTCTACGTTCACATACAATAGGTGCAAGCCAGTGTTGCACATGCAGAACACTCGGGTTAAACTTGACGAGCCTAGCATGTACAAACATGGCCTCGGAACACAAGAGACCGAAAGGTCGAACATGAGTCATATAGTAGATATGATAGACATGATGATGTTCACCACTGAAGCCACCTCAACTCACGTGATGATCGGACTTGAGTTGGTGAATTTGGATCATGTGACACTCAGATGACCTGAGGGATGTCAATTTGAGTGGGAGCTTTAGTAATTTGATTAACTAAACTCATTATCTTGAACAATAGTCTAAGTAACCTTTGCATATTTATGTTGTAGATCAATAGCTCGCGCAGTAGCACCCCTGAATTTTAATGCGTTCCTAGAGAAAGCTAAGTTGAAAGATGATGGAAGTAACTTTGGTGACTGGGCCCGTAATCTGAGGATTATCCTCATGGCTTCCCAGAAATCATATGTCCTTGATGCACCGCTTGGTGACCAACCAAAAGACATGACCTCCAAAGACGTTAAGATCGCTTGGGAGGCACGTTCTGGAGATTACTCAATAGTTCAGTGTGCAATATTGTATGGCTTAGAACCGAGTCTTCAGATATGTTTTGAACGTCATGGAGCATATGAGGTGTTCCAGGAGTTGAAGTTTATCTTTCAGAAGAATGCCTGGATCGAGAGGTATGAGACCTCCGATAAGTTCTATGCTTACAAAATGGAGGAGAACAGGTCTATCGGTGAACATATACTCAGAATGCCTGGGTATTCGACTCGTCTTGCAGAGTTGGGAATGCCCCTTCCGCCAGAGGCGATCACTAACAGAGTTCTTCAATCACTGCCACCTAGCTACAAGAGCTTTTTGATGAACTTATAACATGCACGGGATGAAAAAGTCAGTCATCGAGCTGTTTGCGATGCTAAAAGTCGCTGAGTCTGAAATCCAGAAAGAACATCAAGTGTTGATGGTCAATAAAACCACTAGTTTCAAGAGGAATGGCAAGGGCAAGAAGGGTAAATCCAAGAAGGATGGCAAAGCGGTTGCTCCACCTGTAAAGAAACTCAAGGCTGGACCCAAGCCAGATGAGTTCTTTCATTGCAAGGAACTGCTCACTCGAAGCGGAACTGCCCCAAGTTCCAGGCTGACAAGAAGGCGCCCAACAACAAACAAGGTATATATGATATATATGTTATTGATGTGTACCTTACTAGCTCTCGTTGTAGTGCCTGGGTATTTGATACCGGTTCGGTTGCTCACATTTGCAACTCAAAACAGGAACTACGGAATAGACGAAGGCTGGTAAAGGACGAAGTGACGATGCGCGTGGGAAAAGGTTCCAAGGTTGATGTGATCGCCGTCGGCATGCTCTCTCTTCAATTACCATCGGGATTAGTGATGAACCTGAATAATTGTTATTTAGTGCCTGCGTTAAGCATGAATATTATATCTGGATCTTGTTTATTGCGAGATGGTTACTCATTTAAATAAGAGAATAATGGTTGTTCTATTTATATGAGTGATATCTTTTATGGTCATGCACCCAATGCGAGGGGTTTATTCATATTGAATCTTGATAGTGATGATACACATGTTCATAACACTGAAGACAAAAGATGTAGAGTTGATAATGATAGTACCACTTTCTTGTAGCACTGCCGTTTGGGTCATATTGGTGTAAAACACATGAGGAAGCTCCATGCTAATGGACTTTTGGAGTCACTTGATTTTGAATCATTTGACACGTGTGAACCATGCCTCATGGGCAAGATGACTAAAATGCCGTTCTCTGGAAGAATGGAATGGGAAAGTGACTTGTTGGAAATCATACATACTGATGTGTGCGATCCAATGAATGTTGCAGCGCGCGGTGGATATTGTTATTTTCTCACCTTCACTAATGACTTAAGTAGATATGGGTATATTTACTTAATGAAACACAAGTCTGAAACATTTCAAAAGTTCAAGCAATTTCAGAGTGAAGTTGAGAATCATCGTAACAAGAAGATCAAATTCCTACGATCTGATTGAGGAGGTCAATATTTGAGTTATGAGTTTGGCAGTCACTTAAGACAATGTGGAATTGTTTCACAGTTGATACCACCTGGAACACCACAGCGTAATGGTGTGTCCGAACGTCGTAATCGAACCTTATTGGTTATGGTGCGTTCTATGATGTCTCTTGCCGATTTTCCACTATCGTTTTGGAGTTATGCATTAGAGACAGCTACATTCACTTTAAATAGGGCACCATCGAAATCCGTTGAGACGATGCCATATGAACTATGGTTTGGCAAGAGGCCAAAGTTGTCGTTTCTTAAAGTTTGGGGATGTGATCCTTATGTCAAAAAGCTTCAGCCTGAAAAGCTGGAACCCAAAGCGGAGAAATGCGTCTTCATAGGAAACCTGAAAGAGACCGTTCGGTATACCTTCTATCTCAGATCCGAAGGCAAAGTGTTTGTCGCTAAGAACGGAACATTTCTTGAGAAAGAGTTTCTCTCGAAAGAATTGAGTGGGAGAAAAATAGAGCTTGATGAGGTTATTGAATCTTTACTTCAACCAGAGAGTAGCGCAGCGCAGAAAGATGTTTCTATGGAGAATACAACAGTTGAAGAGGAAGTTAATGATGATGATCATGTAGCTTCGAATCAAGTTACTATTAAACCTCGTAGGTCGACAAGGGCGCATACTGCTCCTGAGTGGTACGACAACCCTGTCTTGGAGGTCATGTTGTTGGACAACAATGAACCTACGAGCTATGGAGGAGTGATGATGGGCCCGGATTCCGAGAAATGGTTAGAGGCCATGAAATCCGAGATGGGATCCATGTATGAAAACAAATTATGGACTTTGGAAGTATTACCTGAAGGGCGAAAGGCCATTCAGAACAAATGGATCTTTAAGAAGAAGACGGACGCGGACGGTAATGTCACCGTCTATAAAGCTCGACTTGTGGCAAAGGGTTTTTCACAAGTTCAAGGAGTTGACTATGATGAGACCTTCTTACCCGTAGCGATGCTTAAGTCCGTCAGAATCATGTTAGACATAGCTGCTTATTTTGACTATGAAAATTGGCAGATGGATGTCAAAACAGCGTTCCTCAACGGTTTCCTTGAGGAAGAGTTGTATATGATGCAACCAGAAGGTTTTGTCGATCCACAGAATGCTGACAAAGTTCGCAAACTCCAGCGATCCATTTATGGACTGGTGCAAGCATCTCGGAGTTGGAATAAGCGCTTTGATGAGGTGATCAACGCATTTGGGTTTATAAAAATTTATGGAGAAGCTTGTATTTACAAGAAAGTGAGTGGGAGCTCTATAGCGTTTCTAATATTATATGTGGATGACATATTGCTGATTGGAAACAATATAGAAGTGCTGGAAAGCGTGAAGGAATATTTGAACAAGAGTTTTTCAATGAAGGACCTAGGAGAAGCTGCTTTCATATTAGGCATTAAGATCTATAGAGATAGATCAAGACGCTTGATCGCACTTTCACAAAACACATACCTTGATAAAGTTTTGAAGAAGTTCAAAATGAATCAGTCCAAGAAGGGGTTCTTGCCTGTGTTACAAGGTGTGAAGTTGAGTAAGACTCAATGCCCAGTGACTGCAGAAGATAGAGAGAAGATGAGTGTCATCCCCTATGCTTCAGCCATAGGCTCTATCATGTATGCAATATTGTGCACAAGACCCGATGTCAGCCTTGCCGTAAGTATGGCTGGAAGGTTTCAAAGTGATCCTGAAATGGAGCACTGGACGGCGATCAAGAATATCCTTAAGTACCTGAAAAGGACTAAGGAAATGTTTCTTGTTTATGGAGGTGATCAAGAGCTCGTCATAAAGGGTTACGTCGACGCAAGCTTTGACGCTGATCCGGATGACTATAAGTCGCAAACCGGATACGTATTTATTCTTAACAGGGGAGTGGTAAGCTGGTGCAGTTCCAAGCAAAGCGTGGTAGCCGATTCTACATGCGAAGCGGAGTACATCGCAGCCTCGAAGGCGGCGAAGGAAGGTGTCTGGATGAAGCAGTTCATGACAGATCTTGGACTAGTGCCCAATGCACTGAATCCAATGACTCTGTTCTGTGACAACACTGGTGCCATTGATGTGGCCAAGGAACCAATGTTTCACAAGAGGACCAGACACATAAAACGATGCTTCAATTCCATCCACGATTACATCAAGGAGAAGTCTTAAATATTTGCAAAGTGCAAACGGATCTGAATATTGCAGAGCCGTTGACTAAACCTCTTCCAAGGGCTAAACATGATCAACACCAAAACTGCATGGGTGTTCAATTCGTTACAATGTAAATCACATAGTGATGTGAACTAGATTATTAACTCTAGTGCAAATGCGAGATTGTTAGAAATATGCCCTAGAGGCAATAAATAAAGTGTTTTTTATTATATTTCCTTGTTCATGATAATTTTTTATTATTCATGCTATAATTGTATTGATTGGAAACACATTGCATGTGTGGATAAATAGAGAACACTTTGTCCCTAGTATGCCTCTAGTGAACTAGCTCGTTGATCAAAGATGGTCAATGTTTCCTAGCCATTGACATGAGATGTCATTTGATAACGGGTTCAAATCATTAGGAGAATGATCGGATGGACGAGACCCAAACTATAAATGTAGCATATGATCGTGTCAGTTTATTGCTACAGTTTTCTGCATGTCACGTATATGTTCCTACGACCATGAGATCATGCAACTCACGGTCACTGGAGGAGTGCCTTCTGTGTATCAAACGTCACAACGTAACTGGGCTAGTATAAAGGTGATCTACAGGTATCTCCGAGGGTGTCTGTTTGGTTGGCATGGATCAACACTGGGATTTGTTACTCCGTGTGACGGAGAGGTATCTCAGGGCCCACTCGGTAATACAACATCACAACAAGCCTTGCAAGCAATGTGACTAAGTGTTAGTCACGGGATCTTGTATTACGGAAACGAGTAAAGAGACTTGCCGGTAACGAAGTTGAACTACGTATGGAGATACCGACGATCGAATCTCGGGCAAGTAACATACCGAAGAACAAAGGGAACATCATACAGGATTAATTGAATCCTTGACATAGAGGTTCGACCGATAAAGATCTTTGTAGAATATGTAGGAATCAATATGGGCATCTAGGTCCCGCTAGTGGTTATTGACCATAGAGATGTCTCATGTCTACATAGTTCTCGAACCCGCAGGGTCTGCACACTTAAGGTTTGGTGACGTTTCGGTAGTATAGAGCTATGCATGATGGTGACCGTAGGTTGTTCGGAGTCCCAGATGAGATTCCAGACGTCACTAGGAGCTCCAGAATGGTCCGGAGGTAAAGATTGATATATAGGAAGTCCTGTTTTGGTCACTGGAAAGGTTTTGGGCTCATTGGTAGTGTACCGGGAGTGCCGGGAGGGTACCGGGGGACCATCGGGAGGAGTATTTCGACCCAAGAGGCTAGATGGGCTGTGGGAGGATGAATACTAGCTCTTAGCGGCCCGGACCAACATTACTTGTACGCTTACGAGAGACCGGTTCCCTCGACCGCAACTTATTGCATAGATGGCTTGCGGGTGCCAGTTTCTCTCACTTTAGTTGGATCGGATTCGACAAAGGCGGTCCTTGAGAAGGTTGAAAAGCAACTAGTGTATCACCGTTGTGATTTTTGCATAGATGAGAATTGTTCTTGCTAGATACCTGTAGCAGCCACGTAAAACATGCAACAACAATTAGAGGACGTCTAACTTGTTTTTGCAGGCTATGTTGTGATATGATATGGCCAATTACATGATGTGATATATGTGATGTATGAGATGATCATGTGATGTATAGATTATCACGACTTGCATGTCGATGAGTACGACAATTGGCAGGAGCCATCGGGTTGTCTTTAATTATTGTATGACCTGCGTGTCAATCAGTAAGCGCTATGTAATGCTTTACTTTATCGCTAAACGGTAGCAATAGTAGTAGAAGCATGTTTGGCGTGACAACCCCGATGGAGACACGTTGATGGAGATCAAGATGATGGAGATCATGGTGTCATGCCGGTGACGATGGAGATCTTGCCGGTGCTTTCAAGATGGAGATCAAAAGCACAAGTTCATGGCCATATCATGTCACTTATGATTTGCATGTGATGTTAAGCCTTTGATGCACCTTGTTTTGCTTAGGATCGCGGGACACTCGGTAATTTGGATCGCGAAGACATTCGACAACATCAACCACGTTTCTTCCCGCTTCCCACTTAGCGATCTACAAGGGTACGTAGATCCACTCTCCCTCTCCTATATTCTCGCCACCATGGATAGATCTTGCATGTGCGTAGGAAATTTTTGGTTTCCCATGCAACGTTCCCCAACAGTGGCATCATGAGCTAGGTCTATGTGTAGATGTGATCTCAAGTAGAACACAAAGAGTTTGTGGGCGTTGATGCTAAGATTGCTTCCTCCGTTGGTCATGTTTTGGTTCAGCGGTATTGTGGGATGAAGCGGCCCGGACCAACCTTACTCGTACCCTTACGATAGACCGGTTCCATCGACTAACGTGTAACCTCGTTGCACAAAGATGGCTGGCGGGTGTGTGTTTCTCCTACTTTAGTTGGATCGGATTTGACAAAGGTGTTCCTTGAGAAGGTTGAAAAGCATCTTATGTATCGTCATTATGGTTTTTGCGTACGTGAGAATTGTTCTTGCTAGATACCCGTAGCAGCCACGTAAAACATGCAACAACAATTAAAGGACGTCTAACTTGTTTTTGCAGGGTATATTCTGATGTGATATAGCCAATTACATGATGAGATATATGTGATGTATGAGATGATCATGTGTTGTATAGAATATCACGATTTGCATACCGATGAGTACGGCAACCAGCAGGAGCCATAAGGTTGTCTTTAATTATTGTATGACCTGTGTGTCAATCATTAAGCGCTATGTAATGCTTTACTTTATCGCTAAATAGTAGCAATAGTAGTAGAAGCATGGTGAGCGCGACAACCCTGATGGCGACACGTTGATGGAGATCAAGAGGATGGAGATCATGTGTCATGCCGGTGACGATGGAGATCGTGCCGGTGCTTTCAAGATGGAGATCAAAAGCACAAGTTCATGGCCATACCATGTCACTTATGATTTGCATGTGATGTTAATCCTTTTATGCACCTTGTTTTTCTTAGGATGACGATAGTGTTATAAGGTGATCCCTCACTTAAATTTCAAGATGAATTGTGTTCTCCCTGAGTGTGCACCGTTGCGAAAGTTCGTCATGTCGAGACACCACGTGATGATCGGGTGTGATAGACTCTACGTTCACATACAACGGGTGCAAGCCAGTGTTGCACATGTAGAACACTCGGGTTAAACTTGACGAGCCTAGCATGTATAGACATGGCCTCAGAACACAAGAGACGAAAGGTCGAACATGAGTCATATAGTAGATATGATCAACATGATGATGTTCACCATTGAAACCACCTTAACTCACGTGATGATCGGGCTTGAGTTGGTGAATTTGGATCATGTGCCACTTAGATGACCTGAGGCATGTCAATTTTAGTGGGAGCTTTAGTAATTAAATTAACTAAACTCATTATCTTATACAATAGTCTAAGTAACCTTTGCATATTTATGTTGTAGATAAATGGCTCGCGCAGTAGCACCCCTGAATTTTAATGTGTTCCTAGAAAAAGCTAAGTTGAAAGATGATAGAAGTAACTTTGTGGACTGGGCCCGTAATCTGAGGATTATCCTCACGGCTTCCAAGAAATCACATGTCTTTGATGCACAGCTTGGTGACCAACCCGAAGACATGTCATCCGAAGACGTTAAGAACGCTTGGGAGGCACGTTCTGGAGATTACTCAATAGTTCATTGTGCAATATTGTATGGCTTAGAACCGGGACTTCAAAGATGTTTTGAACATCATGGAGCATATGAGATGTTCCATGAGTTGAACTTTATCTTTCAAAAGAATGCCCGGATTGAGAGGTATGAGACCTCCGATAAGTTCTATGCTTGCAAAATGGAGGAGAACGGGTCTATTAGTGAACATATACTCAGAATATCTGGCAGAGTTGGGAGTGCCCCTTATGCCAGAGGCAATCACTAATAGAGTTATTCAATCATTGCCACCTAGCTACAAGAGCTTTGTGATGAACTATAACATGCACGGGATGAACAAGTCAGTCGCCGAGCTGTTTGCGATGCTAAAAGTCGGTGAGTCTGAAATCCGGAAAGAACATCAAGTGTTGATGGTCAATAAAACCACTAGTTTCAAGAGGAATGGCAAGGGAAAGAAGGCTAAATCCAAGAAGGATGGCAAAGAAGTTGCTCCACCTGTAAAGAAACCCAAGGCTGGACCCAAGCCAGATGAGTTCTTTCATTGCAAGGAACTGCTCACTGGAAGCGGAACTGCCCCAAGTACCTAACGGACAAGAAGGCGACCAACAACAAACAAGGTATATATGATATATATGTTATTGATGTGTACCTTACTATCTCTCGTTGTAGTGCCTGGGTAATTGATACCGGTTCGGTTGCTCACATTTGCAACTCAAAACAGGAACTACGGAATATACAAAGGCTGGCGAAGGACGAAGTGACGATGCACGTGGGAAATGGTTCCAAGGTTGATGTGACCGCCGTCGGCACACACTCTCTTCGATTACCGTCACGATTAGTGATGAACCTGAATAATTGTTATTTAGTGCCTGCGTTAAGCCTGAACATTATATCTGGATCTGGTTTATTGCGTGACGGATACTCATTTAAATCAGAGAATAATGGTTGTTCTATTTATATGAGTGATATATTTTATGGTCATGCACCCAATGTGAGGGGTTTATTCATATTGAATCTTGATAGTGATGATACACATGTTCATAACATTGATGCCAAAAGATGTAGAGTTGATAATGATAGTACCACTTTCTTGTGGCACTACCGTTTGGGTCATATTGGTGTAAAACGCATGAGGAAGCTCCATGCTGATGGACTTTTGGAGACACTTGATTTTGAATCACTTGACACATGTGAACCATGCCTCGTGGGCAAGATGACTAAAACGCCGTTCTCTGGAACAATGGAACGGGCAAGTGACTTGTTGGATATCATACACACTGATGTGTGCGGTCCAATGAATTTTGCGGCGCGCGGTGGATATCGTTATTTTCTCACCTTCACTGTTGACTTAAGTAGATATGGGTATATTTACTTAATGAAACACAAGTCTGAAACGTTTCAAAAGTTCAATATGTAGGAATCAAAATGGGCATCTAGGTCCCCCTATTGGTTATTGACCATAGAGGTGTCTCGGTCATGTCTACATAGTTCTCAAACCCGCAGGGTCTGCACACTTAAGGTTTGGTGACGTTTTGGTAGTATAGAGTTATGCATGGTGGTGACCGAAGGTTGTTCCAAGTCTCGGATGAGATCCCGGATGTCATGAGGAGCTCCAGAATGGTCCGGAGGGAAAGATTGATATATAGGAAGTCCTGTTTTGGTCACCGGAAAGGTTTTGGGCTCATCAATAGTGTACCGGGAGTGTCGGGAGGGTACCGGGGGACCATCGGGAGGAGTATTTTGACCCAAGAGGCTACATGGGATGTGGGGGATGAATACCAGGCCTTAGTAGTCTGGCTGAAGTCCCACGGAAGGCCCATGCAGCTGGGAAGAAAGTCCAATGTGGAAAAAGGTGGAAAAAGGCAAATAGGTGGAAATAAGGAAGGAGTCCTAATCCTACTTGGAGTGGAGGAGGAGGACTCCTCCCTCCACTTCGGCCGACGCCACCAAGGGCTGGCCCTTGCGCCAAGTCTCCTCCTCTCCTCCTCCTCCTATATATACTAGAGATTTTAGGGGTTTTGCATATAGATTTTCAGCCACGTGCAACCCTCTCCTCTAGTCCGTAGTTTCTCCTCTAGATTAGTTTCAGTAGTGCTTTGGCGAAGCCCTGCTGCAATTACTCCACCACCATCGCCGCAACATCGTCGCGCCGCCAGAGAACTCGTTTTCCTCTCCGTTACCTCTTGCTAGATCAAGAAGGCGGAGATTGTCATCAAGTCGTACGTGTGCTGAACGCGGAGGTGCCATCCGTTCGGTGCTACATCGGGACGGATCGGGATTGGATCGTGGGACGCTCGATGATTTGGATCGCGAAGATGTTTGACTACATCAACCGCGTTTCTTAACGCTTCCCGCTTAGTGATCTACAAGGGTACGTAGATCCACTCTCCCTCTCGTAGATGCTCCTCACCATGGATAGATCTTGCGTGTGCGTAGGAATTTTTTTGTTTCCCATGCAACGTTCCCCAATAGGCTAACAACAGGGCCGTTAGTGCCGCGATTGTGCTTGAGCGTAAGGAGGCAGGGAAGGAATCCGCTTCAGAGGCCGGTTTACTACATCAGTGAAGTCCTGATAGAGTCCAAGTAGAGGTACCCACATTGGCAGAAGCTGGTGTATGGGGTATTCATGGAAAACCGTAAGCTGAAGCATTATTTCCTGGGGCACCAGGTCACAGTGGTCAGTTCTGCCTCGTTGGGGGACATAACTCAAAACAGAGAAGCCACAGGCAGAATTGCTAAGTGGGCATTGGAGCATGGGCCTCTTAATCTGAAATACGTGCCTCGCTCGGCGGTCAAGTCTCAAGCCTTGGTAGATTTCATAAACGACTAGACCGAGTGTTAGGCGCCCGAGGAGAATCCGGATAACACATACTGGACGATTCACTTTGACGGATCCAGGCAACTAGAAGGATCAGGGGCAGGGGTTGTCTTAACTTCCCCTAAAGATGACAAGTTCTGTTATGTGCTAAGGTTAATGTTTCCTTGTACTAATAATGCAGCTGAGGATGAAGCTTTACTTCATGGCCTACGGGTAGATAAGGAGATGAACCTGAGACGAGTTAGATGTCTTGGCAACTCAGATCTCATAGCCCGGCAAGTTTCAGACACATGGGATTCCAAGGACCCGCGGATGGCGGCTTATCGTCAAGCGGTGGATGTCATTGCCAGTCATTTCAAGGGTTATCAGGTGGATCATGTTGATCGTCGCAGGAACGAGGCAACCGACACACTGTCAAGACTGGGCTCTCAGCGTAAGACGGTGCCGCCTAACGTTTTCTTAGACATATTACATCACCCATCAGTTAAGTTACCTTTAGAGGAAGACTTGGCGATACCTGACCCGGAGGGGCGGCTGGTGGCAACTCTACATGCTATCCCTGACTGGATGCTGCCTTACCTGGCGTACTTGACTCGCGGCGAGTTACCTGAGGATGAGAACTTGGCAAGACACATCGTCAGGCGGTCTAAGTCCATGACAATCATCCATGGTGAGTTACATAGGTGCAACGTTACTGGCGTTTTTCAACGATGTGTCTCACCTGAAGAAGGCAAAGAAATCTTGAGTGAAATTCATACTGGCGATTGTGGTCATCACGCCGGCTCAAAGTCTCTGGTGGCCAAGGCTTTTCGGCATGGTTTCTTTTGGCTGACGGCTCATAAAGATGCAGAAGACTTGG
This sequence comes from Hordeum marinum, assembly GCA_022496015.1. Taxonomy (NCBI): domain Eukaryota; kingdom Viridiplantae; phylum Streptophyta; class Magnoliopsida; order Poales; family Poaceae; genus Hordeum; species Hordeum marinum. The sequence goes on along the minus strand of CM039672.1, from coordinate 207,197,905 downwards.
TTCGCAAGTGTGATGGACGTCAGAAATTTGGCCGGCGTGCTCATGTGTCGGCTCAGGAGTTGCGTATGATTCCAATCACCTGGCCGTTTGCAGTCTGGGGGCTTGATATGGTCGGGCCTTTCAAGATATCCAAAGATAAAAAGACCCACCTCTTGGTGGCGGTGGACAAGTTTACCAAGTGGGTAGAAGTTGAGCCGGTCGGCAAGTGTGACGCGGCTACGGCGGTTCAGTTTGTTAAAAAGTTAATCTATCTCTTTGGTTGCCCTCATAGTATCATCACAGATAATGGTACGAATTTATCCAAGGGGGCTATGCAAGCGTTCTGTGAAAGTGAACACATCCGACTTGACGTTTCTGCAGTTGCTCATCCACAGTCCAATGGTCAGGAAGAGCGCGCCAACCAGGAAATTTTGAGAGGCATCAAGCCCCGGCTTATAGTTCCTTTGCAATGAACGCTGGGTTGTTGGGTAGAGGAATTGCCCTCAGTCTTATGGAGCATCAGAACTACTCCCAACAGATCAACAGGTTATACACCTTTCTTCATGGTTTATGGCACAGAAGCCGTGTTACCAAGCGATATACGTCATGACTCGCCATGGGTGGCAGCCTACGTTGAGGTGGATAATGAGACAGTGCGTCAAGACGCGTTGGATGCTTTGGATGAACAACACGATCTAGCGGCGGCTCGACCAGCGATTTATCAACAAGACCTACGTCGCTATCATAGCCGCAGAGTTAAGACCGGAACGTTTCAAGAAGGCGACTTGGTGTTGCGGTTAATTCAAGATCAGATAGAGGCACACAAGTTATCCCCTTCATGGGAAGGACCTTTCGTGGTCAGTAGAAATCTCAACAACGGGTCGTATTATCTCATTGATATACGAGACGAATCAAGCACTTATGGGTAGGAGACCCGCCGGCCGTGGAATATAGCTCATCTGCGGCCTTATTATACTTGAGTCATCAGCACTCGACATTGTACACCATCATTGTACATATTACATATATATATGAATAAAGTTGGCATCCCCGCAAGCCGGGGCCTCTGTCGTTCTGTGTATCTCAGTTTGCGCAAAAGTTGACACTGTCAACAAGGTCATCTAGGGGGCTTCCAACCCACCGGGTTTAGCTTATCACACCCTTTTAATCAGGCTCTTACGCCAAAGTCAGGCAGGTTATATACCCAAAAGTTGACTCCGTCAACAAGGTCGTCTAGGGGGATTCCAACCCACCGGGTTTAGCTTATCACACCCTTTTGATCAGGCTCTTAAGCCAAAGTCAGGCGGGTTATATACCCAAAAGTTGAATCCGTCAACAAGGTCATTTGGGGGCTTCCAATCCACCGGGTTTAGCTTAAATACCCTCTTGATCTGCTCTTAAGCCACCGTAAGTTTGAGTTAAACCTGCCTGTAAGCTGATGCTGCTCCGCTATGTGACCCGCCGAACTCTTACCAGTTAATCTCGCTTAGAGACCCTGAGCCGGTCAAAGAGGTTGACGGCCAATCTCGATAGAGACCCTGTACTGGTTAAGGTTAAACCGGCAGCTCTTGTCACGTGAGGGCCGGCTTACGAAAAGCGAGGACAAACTCTCTCATCTACTGCCGACTCTCGGCTATGTGGCCCGTTTCGTACTCTTAGACAGTTAACCTTTTAAAGACCCTGCATTGTTGAAGGTTAAAACGACGGATTTATGTCACGTGAGAGGCAGTTTTTGGGCTACCAGGGTACTCATGCCTTGCTACATCTCTTTCTGGGACGTTACGCTCCTATCAGTTAATCTCGCTTAGAGACCCTGATCCGTTCAAAGAAGTTGATGGCCAATCTCGATAGAGACCCTGTACAGATATGGAGTTCTAGTAGCGAGTCCACCTAGAAGAACCGGCACATGAGTCATTTAAAAAGCAAGGCCGTCTCTTAAGATAAGCCGCCATGAAATTCGATCTGATTGAAGCACAAGGCAGATAAAAAAATATTAAGCCGTGCGGTCTTCTTTGTGCACAATGGCACAATTCAGGCAAGACAAGGTTTTCTAAGCCTATTACAGAGCTCTCCACAAGATCCCAAAAGCAAGCTTAAAGTTTTTACAACGCTCAAATTGCGGCGGATCAACGAGTCGGGTTATGCCATTGCAGTATAAATTTGTTCGGCTAGACGGCTGGTCATCCTGTGGCGGGTCTTCGACCTCCTTGATCTAAAGATTGTCCATGTCCTAGTTGCAGTTAGTTAAAGCTTCAAAGTTGGCCTCTTTAAAAAGGGGAGACGGGTCAATGTCAGGGGCAAAGAGATGCTTACGACGTGCAGGAGTTAAGTCCCTGGCCTCGAAGGTTGGACCACACACTCGCTTGTTTTCAGAGTTGTAAGCCACATGGTATGTTGACAGATTCACTTCTTCCGCCAACACCGATGCAAGGACCCTAGAGGCCTTCATACAGAGGGCGTAGTCGGCTTCTGTGAATTCTGAGCCATCGTCCTTCTTGGATGGAAAGCCCTCCATAATTTCTTCAGCAGTTAGCTCTGGTGCAAAGGCCAAAGCCCGACTTATCGCAACAATTGCTCCCTTCCGGATGGCTGATTTTTGAGCTCTTGGATTTGCTTTGGCAGGGTTGATAACACCTCTATGACTCCCTTCATGAACTTGGGGATACTCTCTTTACTTAGCATTGCTCTGATTGTGCAAAGAGTCCCACAGTACAACTGCTCTCATAAAGTATATAAGGCTTTCAACTTCAGCAAACTTTCGGCACCAAGCTGGCGGCTCCTTTGACCTGCAAAGAGGAGGTTCGCGATATAAGCCGCCTGCACAATCTTTTAAGTAAGAATATTGGTTGAGGTCTTCAGTACTTCCCAAAGATAGCAACAGTCATCTTTGAGATATGGCGCTTCAGGGAGTTCAACTCGTCTGACACAACCATGAGCCGCTAGTCAGCATCGTGCACACGTTTGGCCAGGGCAGTTTGCTCCATCTTAGCCGCCTTCTTGAAGGCAGCAACGTCAGATTTAACTTTTACAAGTTCTTTGGCGGCAAGCCAGCACTTCTCCTCTGTTTCACTCCTATCGGCTTGCTGGGAAGCGAGATTGCTCTTTAGGCCAGTCAGATCAGACTCGGCATTGCTCAAAGCTTCCTGTGACATACAAAGGCAGATGAGGGGTGAGTCGCCAAGATAAAATATTACCAGATGGTCAGTTGAGGAAATATAATGCAAGTCTCAAGCAGATTGCAAGCAATATACTCGACACTTAGGGGCTAATGTATGTTTGCTCTCCAAGATTGTAAGTTCCGACTCATCTTCGTCAATTTAAGCCGGCACTTGGGGGCTACAGCGATGCTTTCCAAGTTTACAATTAAGTTTCGGCTCATCTTTGTCAAGTTAAGCCGGCACTTGGGGCTACAGCGATCCTTTCGAAATATACAAGTAAGTCTCGGCTCATCTTCGTCAAGTTATGCCGGCACTTGGGGCCTACATATGGCTCTTCAGCCAATCTACAGCGAAGTTCCGGCCCACGAATTCTATATTAACCCGGGCTTGGGGGCTACATTTGATCAGCTCATCAACACTAAGTACCGGCTCAACATATACATATTCAGACGATACTTGGGGGCTACAGGCTAAGTTGTTCTACTTGTGACACGGATTGGAAGACCCGGTTTACCATTTATAAATATTAAACCATCTCTTGGGGGCTACATAAGGGTATAAGCATGGGAAGAAGTACCTCATATTTTTGCTTCATTAATCCGACGAGTTTGAGCTCCATATTCCGTCTTGTGGACAAGCGGTTCAGATAACCAGCATGTAGCTTGTCGGCAGTTAACTTCTCTAGCACATGGAGCTCAAAGTTCAGGCTGTCGGAAGCTTCAGCCTTTTCGGTGTGTTTGGTTAGCACATGGGGCTTGGGAGATTGGAAGCCAGTACCAGCGATAATTGTTGGACATATGCCCTAGAGACCATAATATATTAGTTGTTATCATATTTCCTTGTTCATGATAATCGTTTATTATCCATGCAATAATTGTGTTGATCGGAAACTCAGATACATGTGTGGATACATAGACAACACCATGTCCCTAGTATGCCTCTAATAAACTAGCTCGTTGATCAAAGATGGCTATGGTTTCCTAGTCATGGACATGAGATGTCATTTGCTAACGCGATCACATCATTAGGAGAATGATGTGATGGACAAGACCCAAACTACAAACGTGGCATATGATCGTGTCAGTTTATTGCTACTATTTTCTGCATGTCATGTATATGTTCCTATGACCATGAGATCATGCAACTCACTAACACCAGAGGAGTACCTTGTGTGTATCAAACGTCACAACGTAACTGGGTGACTATAAAGGTGCTCTACAGGTATCTCCGAGGGTGTCTATCGGGTTGGCATGGATCAAGACTAGGATTTGTTACTCCGTGTGACGGAGAGGTATCTCAGGGCCCACTCGGTAATACAACATCACAATAAGCCTTACAAGCAATGTGACTAAGTGTTAGCCATGGGATCTTGTATTATGGAATGAGTAAAGAGACTTGCCGGTAACGAGGTTGAACTAGGTATGGAGATACCGACGATCGAATCTCGGGCAAGTAACATACCGAAGAACAAAGGGAACATCATACGGGATTAATTGAATCCTTGACATAGAGGTTCAACCGATAAAGATCTTCATAGAATGTGTAGGAACCAATATAGGCATCCAGGTCCCGCTATTGGTTATTGACCGTAGAGGTGTCTCGGTCATGTCTACATAGTTCTTGAACCCGCAGGGTCTGCACACTTAAGGTTCGGTGACGTTTTGGTAGTATAGAGTTATGTATGGTGGTTACCGAAGGTTGTTCGAAGTCGGGATGAGACCCCGGGCGTCACTAGGAGCTCCGGAATGGTCCGCAGGTAAAGATTGATATATAGGAAGTACTATTTTGGTCGCCGGAAAAGTTTCGGGCTCATCGATAGTGTATCGGGAGTGCCGGTAGTGTACCGGGAGACCATCGGGAGGGGTATTTTGACCCAAGAGGCTACATGGGCTGTGGGAGAGTGAATACCAGCCCTTAGTGGGCTGGTGGAAGTCCCACACAAGGCCCATGCGGCTGGGAGAGAAAATCCCAAAGAGAAAAGGTGGAAAAAGGCAAAAAAGGCAAAATAGGAAGGAATCCTAGTCCTACTAGGATTGGAGGAGGAATCCTCCTCTCCTCTTCGTTCGGCCGAAGCCTACACGGCTTCGCCCTTGGGCCAAGCCTCCTCCTATCTTCCTCTTATATATACTAGAGGTTTTAGGGTTTTTGGCACTTGGATTTCAGCCACGTGCTACCCGTTCCTCTAGTGCATAGTTTCTCCACTAGATCAGTTTTCTGCAGTGCTTCGGCGAAGCCCTGCCGGAATTACTGCACCACCATCACCGCAACGCCGTCGTGCTGCTGGATAACTCTTCTACCTCTCCGCTCCCTCTTGCTGGATCAAGAAGACAGAGATCGTCATCGAGTTGTACGTGTGTTGAACGCGGAGGTGTCGTCCGCTCGGCGCTAGATCGGAAGGATCGTGATCAAGATCGTGAGATGGATCGTGATGAGATCACGGGAAGGATCGTGATTGGATCGCGGGACGGATCGTGATGAGATCGCGGGACGCTCGGTGATTTGGATCACGAAGACGTTTGACTACACCAACCGCGTTTCTTAACGCTTCCCGCTTAGCGATCTACAAGGGTATGTAGATCCACTCTCCCTCTCGTAGATGCTCATCACCATGGATAGATCTTGCGTGTGCGTAGGAAAATTTTTGTTTCCCATGCAACGTAACCCAACAGTGGTATCAGAGCTAGGTCTATGTGTAGATGAGATCTCGAGTAGAACACAAAGAGTTTGTGGGCGTTGATGCTTAGATTGCTTCGTCCCTTGGTCGTGTTTTGGTTCAGCGGTATTGTGGGATGAAGCTGCCCGGACCAACATTACTCGTATGCTTATGAGAGACCGGTTCCCTCAACTGCAACTTGTTGCATCGATGGTTGGCGGGTGCCAGTTTCTCTCACTTTAGTTGGATCGGATTCGTCAAAGGCAGTCCTTGAGAAGGTTGAAAAGCAACTAATGTATCACCGTTGTGGTTTATGCCTAGGTGAGAATTGTTCTTGCTAGATACCCGTAGCAGCCATGAAAACATGCAACAATAATTAGAGGACGTCTAACTTGTTTTTGCAGGGTATGTTGTGATGTGATATGGCAAATTACATGATGTGATATATGTGATGTATGAGATGATCATGTGATGTATAGAATATCACGACTTGCATGTCGATGAGTACGGCAACCGGTAGGAGCCATAGGGTTGTCTTATATTATTGTATGACCTTGTGTCAATCATTAAGCGCTATGTAATGCTTTACTTTATCGCTAAACGGTAGCAATAGTAGTAGAAGCATGATGGGCATGACAACCCCGATGGTCACACGTTGATGGAGATCAAGATGATGGAGATCATGGTGTCTTGCCGGTGACGATGGAGATCATGACAGTGCTTTCAAGATGGAGATCAAAAGCACAAGTTCATGGCCATATCGTGTCACTTATGATTTGCATGTGATGTTAATCCTTTTATACACATTGTTTTGCTTAGGACGACGGTAGCATTATAAGGTGATCCCTCACTTAATTTCAAGATAATTTGTGTTCTCCCCGAGTGTGCACCGTTGCGAAAGTTCGTCGTGTCGAGACACTACGTGATGATCGGGTGTGATAGACTCTACGTTCACATACAACGGGTGCAAGCCAGTGTTGCGCATGCAAAACACTCAGGTTAAACTTGACGAGGCTAGCATGTATAGACATGGCCTCGGAACACAAGAGACCGAAAGGTCGAACATGAGTCGTATAGTAGATATGATCAACATGATGATGTTCACCATTGAAACCACCTCAACTCACGTGATGATCGGACTCGAGTTGGTGAATTTGGATCATGTATCACTCGAATGACCGGAGGGATGTCAATTTGAGTGGAAGTTCTTCATTAATATGATTAATTGAACTCATTATCATGAACATAGTCAGTAGTGTCTTTGCAAATTATGTTCTAGATTACTTGCTCGCGCTGTAGCTCCCTTGCATTTTTATGTTCCTAGAGAAATAGAGTTGAAAGATGATGGTAGCAATATTGTGGACCGGGTTCGTGATCTGAGGATTGTCCGCACTGCTGCACAAAAGGCTTATGTCCTTAATGCACCGCTCGGTGCGCCAACCCCTCTAACGTCGTATGTAGATGTTATGAACATCTGACAGGCATGTTCTGATGACTACTTGATAGTTTAGTGCGTCATGTATTACGGCTTAGAATTGAGGCTCCGAAACGTTTTGAACGTCACGGAACATATGAGATGTTCTAAGAGCTGAAATTAGGAACTTAGGCTCGCACCCATGTTGCGAGATATGAGATCTCCAACAAGATTCTTTGCCTGCAAGATGAAAGAGAATAGCTCAATCATTGAGCATGTGCTCAGATTGTCTGGGTGCTACAATCGCATTAATCGAGTGGGAGTTGATCTTCTAGATAAGATAGTGATTGATATAGTTCTCCAAGTCACTGTCACTAAGCTACTAGAACTTGGTGATGAACTATAAAATGCCAGGGATAGAAATAATGATTCCTTAGATGTTCGCGATGTTTGACACCGCGAAGGTAGAAATCAAGAAGGTGCGTCAAGTGTTGATGGTTAGTCAAACCACTAGTTTCGAGAAGGGCAAGAGGAAGGAGGGAAACTTCATGGATAGCAAGTCAGTTGCTGCTCTAGTGAAGCAACCCATAGTTGAACCCAAACCCGAGACTAAGTGCTTCGATTATGAGGAGACCGGTCGCTGAAGCGGAACAACCCTAGATACTTGGTAGATAAGAAGGCTGGCAACGTCGTCAGAAGTATATTTGATATACGTCTTAATGATGTGTACCTTGCGAGTACTCCTAGTAGCATGTGGGTATTGGATACCGGTTCGGTTACAAAATGTTAGTAACTCGAAATAAAAGCTACGGAATAAACGGAGAACTAGCTCAGGGTGAGGTGACGATGTGTGTTGGAAATGTTTCCAAGGTTGATGATCAACATCGCACGCTCTCTGTACCTTCGGGATTAGTGACGAACCTAGATAAATGTTATTTGGTAAATTGCGTTGAGCATGAATGTGATTAGATCGTGTTTATTGCAACACGGTTATTCATTTAAGTTAGAGAATAATGGTTATTCTGTTTACATGAATGATACCTTCAATGGTCATGCACCCAGTGAGAATGGTTTGTTGAATCTTGATCGTAGTAATACACATTTTCATAACATTGATGCCAAAAGATACAAAGTTAATAATGATAGTACCACATACTTGTGGCACTGCCGCTAAATGTCATATTGGTATATAGCGCATGAAGAAACATATATTGCAAAGTACACACGGATCTGAATGTCGGAGACCCGTTGACTATAAGACCTCTCTCACATGCAAAGCATGATCGAGCCCCAGAACTCATTGGGTGTTAGATTCATAACAATGCGAATCACAGGGTGATGTGAACTAGATTATTGACTCTAGTGCAAGTGGGAGACTGTTGGAAATATGCCCTAGAGGCAATAATAAATTAGTTGTTATCATATTTCCTTGTTCATGATAATCGTTTATTATCCATGATATAATTGTGTTGATCGAAAACTCGGATACATGTGTGGATACATAGACAACACCATGTCCCTAGTATGCCTCTAATAAACTAGCTCGTTCATCAAAGATGGCTATGGTTTCCTAGTCATGGACATGAGATGTCATTTGGTAACGCGATCACATCATTAGGAGAATGATGTGATGGACAAGACCCAAACTACAAATGTAGCATATGATCGTGTCAGTTTATTGCTACTGTTTTCTGCATGTAAAGTATATGTTCCTATGACCATGAGATCATGCAACTCACTGACACCAGAGGAGTACCTTGTTTGTATCAAATGTCACAACGTAACTAGGTGACTATAAAGGTGCTCTACAGGTATATCCGAGGGTGTCTGTTGGGTTGGCATGGATCAAGACTGGGATTTGTTACTTCGTGTGACGGAGAGGTATCTCAGGGCCCACTCGGTAATACAATATCACAATAAGCCTTGCAAGAAATGTGACTAAGTGTTAGCCACGGGATCTTGTATTACGGAACGAGTAAAGAGACTTGCCGATAACGAGGTTGAACTAGGTATGGACATACCGACGATCGAATCTCGGGCAAGTAACATACCGAAGAACAAAGGGAACATCATACGGGATTAACTGAATCCTTGACATAAAGGTTCGACCGATAAAGATCTTCGTAGAATATGTAGGAACCAATATGGGCATCCAGGTCCCGCTATTGTTTATTGACCATAGAGGTGTCTCGGTCATGTCTACATAGTTCTCAAACCCGCAGGGTCTGCACACTTAAGGTTCGGTGATGTTTCGGTAGTATAGAGTTATGTATGGTGGTCACCGAAGGTTGTTCGGAGTCCCGGATGAGATCCCGGACGTCACGAGGAGCTCAGGAATGGTCCGAAGGTAAAGATTGATATATAGGAAGTCCTATTTTGGTCGTCGGAAAATTTTCGGGCTCATCGATAGTGTACCGGGAGTCCCGGGAGTGTACCGAGAGACCATCGGGAGGGGTATTTCGACCCAAGAGGCTACATGGGCTGTGGGAGAGTGAATACCAGCCCTTAGTGGGATGGTGGAAGTCCCACACAAGGCCCATGCGGCTGGGAAAGAAAATCCCAAAGAGAAAAGGTGGAAAAAGGCAAAATAGGGAGGAATCCTAGTCCTACTAGGATTGAAGGAGGAATCCTCCTCTCCTCTTGGTTCGGCCGAAGCCTACACGGCTTGGCCCTTTGGCCAAACCTCCTCCTCTCTTCCTCTTATATATACTAGAGGTTTTAGGTTTTTTGGCATTTGATTTTCAGCCACGTGCTACCTGTTCCTCTAGTGCATAGTTTCTCCTCTAGATCGGTTTTCTACAGTGCTTAGGCGAAGCCCTGCCGGAATTACTCCACCACCATCGCCGCAACACCGTCGCGCTGCTAGAGAACTCTTCTACCTCTCCGCTCCCTCTTGCTGGATCAAGAAGGCGGAGATCGTCATCGAGCTGTACGTGTGCTGAACGCGGAGGTGCCGTCCGTTCGGCGCTAGATCAGAAGGACCGTGATCAAGATCGCAAGACGGATCATGATGAGATCGCGGGACGGATCATGATGAGTTCGCGGGACAGATCATGATTGGATCGCGGGACGGATCATGGTGAGATCGCAGGACGCTCGGCGATTTAGATCGCGAAGACGTTCGACTACACCAACCGCGTTTCTTAACGCTTCCCGCTTAGCGATCAACAAGGGTATGTAGATCCACTCTCCCTCTCGTAGATGCTCATCACCATGGATAGATCTTGCGTGTGCGTACGAAATTTTTTGTTTCCCATGCAACGTAACCCAACAATAATGACGTCTGGAAGAATTGGTTCTTCGACGGCTGTTGAGGGCTCGGCGGCTTAGAGCTGGTCCTGGGAGGACTATCAGTTGCCATCTCATGGGCCGCCGGCTCGGAGGACCGACGAGCATCTTCACGCGCATCCTTTGTGGCCGTAGAGGGCTCAGTGTGTGCCGCAGGAGAGTCCGGCTTGGCAGGAAACGACTCTTGGGCAGTGGGATCAGAAGTAGACCCACCAGTCTTCCTTCGTTTTTCTTGAGCCCTGGATGTTGGAAATATACCCTAGAGGAATTAATAAATTGGTTATTATAATATTTCCTTGTTCATGATTATCGTTTGTTATCCACGCTATAATTGTATTGATCGGAAACTCAGATACATGTGTGGATACATAGACAACACCATGTCCTTAGTATGCCTCTAATAGACTAGCTCGTTGATCAAAGATGGCTATGGTTTCCTAGTCATGGACATGAGATGTCATTTGATAACGGGATCACATCATTAGGAGAATGATGTGGTGGACAAGACCCAAACTATAAACGTAGCATATGATCGTGTCAGTTTATTGCTACAGTTTTCTGCATGTCAAGTATATGTTCCTATGACCATGAGATCAGGCAACTCACGGACACCGAAGGAGTGCCTTGTGTGTATCAAACGTCGCAACGTAACTGGGTGACTATAAATGTGCTCTACAGGTATCTCAGGGTGCCTGTTGGGTTGGCATGGATCAAGACTGGGATTTGTTACTCCGTGTGACGGAGAGGTATCCCAGGGCCCACTCGGTAATACAACATCACTATAAGCCTTACAAGCAATGTGATTAAAGAGTTAACCATGGGATCTTGTACTATGGAATGAGTAAAGAGACTTGCCGGTAACGAGATTGAACTAGGTATGGAGATACCGACGATCGAATCTCGGGCAAGTAACATACCGAAGAACAAAGGGAACATCATACGGGATTAACCGAATCCTTGACATAGAGGTTCGACCGATAAAGGTCTTCATAGAATATGTAGGAACCAATATGGGCATCCAGGTCCCGCTATTGGTTATTGACCGTAGAGGTGTCTCGGTCATGTCTTCGCAGGGTCTGCACACTTAAGGTTCGGTGACATTTCGGTAGTATAGAGTTATTTATGGTGGTGACCGAAGGTTGTTCGGAGTCCCAGATGAGATCCCGGACGTCACGAGGAGCTCCGGAATGGTCCGGAGGTAAAGATTGATATATGGGATAATAGTGTTTGGTCTCCGGAAGGGTTCCAGAATTCACCGGTAATAGTTTCGGATGTTTCCCGAAATGTTCGGGGTACAGGAACACTTTATTTGGGCCAAGGGGTAAAGCCCATGAGGCTTTAGGAAGGTGCAAAAGCTGTTTTGCGGAGGCTAGGGGCCAGACGCTAGGGACCCTGGAGTCCGAGAAGGACTCTTGCCTTGCGGGCAAACCGACCTTGAGGAGGATTTTTCTCCAAGTTTCGACCCCAGGGCTCAGCATATAAATAGAGGGGCAAGACTAGCACTTGGGACACATCAAGAAACCCTAAGCCACGTGCTGGCTCTCTTCTAGTTCGTAGTTTCTCCTCTAGATCGGTTTCAGCGGTGCTTAGGCGAAGCCCTGCTGGAATTGCTCCACCACCATCGCTGCAATGTCGTCGCGCTATCGGAGAACTCGTCTACCTCTTCACTCCCTCTTGCTGGATCAAGAAGGCGGAGATCGTCATCGAGCTGTACGTGTGCTGAACACGGAGGTGCCGTCTGTTCGGCGCTAGATCGGAAGGACCGTGATCAAGATCACAAGACGATTCGTGATTGGATCGCGGGATGGATCGTGGGACGAATCGTGATTGGATCGCGGGACGGATCGTGATGGGATCACGGGACGCTCGGCGATTTGGATCGCGAAGACGTTCGACTACATCAACCGTGTTTCTTAACGCTTCCCGCTTAGCGATCTACAAGGGTACGTAGATCCACTCTCCCTCTCGTAGATGCTCATCACCATGGATAAATCTTACGTGTGCGTAGGAAATTTTTTGTTTCCCATGCAACATTCCCCAACTCTGGAAAGCACAGAAGGTTAGTATATAAAGTTCAAGGATGACAAAGGATATGATTCAAAGAGGAAAGCACGTACTCCGGGTTGATCTTCAGAGGCGGCAGCTTAGTTGCCGTAGAGTCACCTGATGATGGAGGCGATTCCTAAAAAGACAGTCAAAGATATATAAGGCAAGGTAAAGTTAAAACACAAAGTTGGCAAATTTGAACTTAGTTAAAAAGATTACCTCAGCCGGCCGCTCCCGCTGAGCCGGAGAATTGGATAACCCAGCCACAAGATCTTCAAAGCCGGTGCTCCGGGTTTGGCGTTGGGAAGTGTGTTGTTGCTTTTTCAAAAGAAAATCGAGGTCTAAGTGAGCAAGAGGATGATAAAGTGGGACTTTTCGGACGGCCTGTCGTATCTTCTTTGGTGGAAGGAGTTCTAAGTCAGATGAAATATAGGTTACCTCATGGACGTTGGCATGGCTTGTTTCCGATTCTCCCCGTGAGTAATCATTGTCAGCAAGATGCATAAAAAGGCGGCCAAGAGAGTCAAGTTCTACCTTCGAGTCATCAATGTCATGCTGCTCTGGGACAGCAGTCTTCTTCTTACGAGCGCCGGTCTTCTCCTTAGACTTCTTTGCAGGAGGAATATATTTCTTCTTCCAAAAGCTGGAGTTGGCCTGAAAGCGAGAGCCGCCGCAAGAGGTTGAAGATCATTACATACATATATAGTTAACCTAGGGATAAAGAGATTTGAAGGATGTTCTTACATCTGGGGCCGGGTTAGAAGCGCAGAAAGGCTATAGCCCAACAGAACGGCAAACATCTTGGGACTCACAGACAAGTGCCTTGGTGGCAGCCACAATATTTTCTTCTGTCAGGGTGGTATGATTGAAGTAGAGAGGGTCATTGGCTTCGCCCGTGTATTCACACATAAGCCGGTCCCGCCGGCTCAAAGGCATGACCTTCCAAGAGATCCAACAGCGGGTCAGGTCGATTCCTATCAGACCGCTGGCCAGGAGGGCTCTAATTTTGGCAAAGGCCGGAGCATACTTCGCTCGGGCAGAAGCTAACATCCGGTCTGGGAGCTCCGTTATGGTGTGGAGACGTGTAGGGCGGTAACCCAGCAGTGGGTGCTCTTCCTCTGGAGATGTGTCCTTGCAGTAAAATCGAGTCTTATTCCAGTCCTTGGGGTGACTTGGCATTCGAACGGGCCGGAAAGGCCATATCCCGTCTTCTTTGAATGGAGACTCCGCCGAGCTCTAAGCTTGGGCCGGCTGCTACTTCCGTCTGGCGGTTTACGTAAAAATACTCTCGGAAGAGGTCAACTGACGGCTCTTCTTGCAAGTAAGCTTCACAGAGGATTTGGAAGTTGCACATATTTGAGACGGAGTTGGGTGCAATGTCTTGGGGATGCAACTTGAAGAAATGGAGAACATCTCGGAAGAATTTAGAACCGGGCAGGCTGAAACCGAGCGCAAGGTGGTCAACGAATATTACTATCTCGCCCTCCTTAGGGATAGGTTTTCTCTCGTTGCCTGGAACCCGCCAATGGATGACACCTTTAGCCGGCAAAGTTCCTGTGTCTACAAAGTCTTGCAAGAACTCTTCAGATACTGCGGAGCCGACCCAATTACAGGTTGAGGACGCTCGAGACATAATGGCGGCTTAAAGACTGTGAAAGGTGACAGTACGCGGCGAGTTAGAAAGCGACAAACAACTAAGGGCGGTTGATGAATCTAAGCACTACGAAATTAAGCCACCGGTGCAGTTTATGGCGAGAGCCGAAAATCTAATGGCGGGTTAAGTTGGCAGAGCAACGAAGCAAAATACAACTAAGTGTGGAAAACAGGTTTCACATATTGTCTTTATAGTTAGAGATCTACATACAGAGGAAAAACAGATTTATTTCAAACCTAGCAACGAACTGAGGGAAAACTGACAAGTTTAAAGGCAGTGAAAGAAAACAACTACAGATCTGCACTAGGTTATTGATGATTTCACATGATCTACCGCGGTAGGAAGGTGAACACTACAAGATTTACTGAGATACGTATCATTTGGCATTACGAAGAACTTACACTCTAAACGGGGCCGAAGAACTCCATGGATTTGTCGCACTAAGCTACGGATCTAGGGGATGGAGAAAGACTTACTGGAAGTGACACGGCGGACGCGGGCAAAGTTATGGTCCGTTCAGGTTGACGCAGCGGCCTAGGGCGACGACGGCGATGAAGCTTCACCGGAGCGAGGGAGCTCGGGGGCGATGGCGTCGAGAGGAAGAAGAAGAAGCATAGGCGCCGGAGGAAATGAGAAGGACCCTTCGCGGTCCTATTTAAGAGGCTAGAAGGTTGAAACGGGCGCGGGAATCAAGGCAGCAGAAACTGACCGACCGGACGCCTCGATTTTCGGGTCGATAGTTTAATGAAAAGATCCGTTGTGAACGTTAGGGAATCTTTTTGGCATATCCGATGTGACGTCACGGCGGGTTACATATTATTATTTCAGGTGATGGAGTGTGAGACTCGCCGCCAAGTGAGTTTGAAGATTGACCTGAGCAGGCTCAAATCAACTTGGGGCCTAATGTTGGGGATATAACCCCGTGGTAAGACCTGTCCAGGTGGGGCCAGCTCATACCTAGCGGCTCATAATCCAGACTGATGAATCGGGCCAAAAGACGTAGGCCTCACCGTATGGTTGCTTACCAAGATGGGCCAAGATGAAGACCCAAACGGAAGAAGGCATGAAGACCCGAGCGGTTAAGCCGACCGA
This sequence comes from Hordeum marinum, assembly GCA_022496015.1. NCBI lineage: Eukaryota > Viridiplantae > Streptophyta > Magnoliopsida > Poales > Poaceae > Hordeum > Hordeum marinum. Next base: position 207,182,621 of record CM039672.1, on the reverse strand, counting down.
AGACGGCTTGCCCAAGATGTCAAGACAACAATATAGATAGAGTCAGATACGTTGTAAGAGTCGGTATGAGACTTGTGTAACCCGTGGTCTTGACCTCCTATATAAAGGCGAGACCCGGGGCGACCTAGACAGAAACCAACTAATCGAGAACTAGGTCAAACGAATCTACTCCCTTGTAATCGATACTACAATCAATACAACGCAAGCAGGACTTAGGCTTTTACCTCTTCTTGAGGGGCCGAACCTAGGTAAACTCGTGTCCCTCGTCTCGACCAACCCCTTTGAGTTCACCACCTTAATGATGGCCTCGAACTTAAGTCTTCGGACATCTGTCGTGACAAAACCATGACAAAGACGAAATCAGTCTTGGATAAGAGACGAGCGACTTGCCTCAAATAAGGTAGAAAGATGTGATGCGGTGCATGGCCCAGAAGGGACACACGTTGTGCGCCAAAGGCTTTGTAGCTAAATCTACAACTTAAGCTTCATCCAAACCAAGTTAAGAGACTAATTTACGAAACTGAAATATACAACATGAACTGCACACACTAATCCATCAACGAACTTCACGATTCGTTAACATTGTTGCCAGGTATGCAACGGTTAGCCCAAAGTTGAGCCTAATCAATTACTCCCTCCGTCCGAAAAAGTTTGACCCAAGCTTGTCCCTCAAATGGTTGTATGTAGCACCAAATTAGTGCGAGATACATTCATTTGAGGCACAAGCTTTTTCGGACGGAGGGAGTAATAATTAGTGAAAGTAAAAAAACAACAGCTCGAACACTTCACCATAGATTTCAGTAGGGTGCAAAATTTGACTAGGATTCAGATTTCGGTGGCACGCACATATCTACTTGTGCATGTTTAAAAGTGAACAAAGAGCGTGACCAAAAATAGACATGAAAGAACATTTTCTGGTATTTAAACCATACACGAAGAAACAATTAGCTCAATCAAATGCATAAAAAGTACGTAAAATATCACAGCTTGCCCAAATGATGAATGTACTCATAAGATGATCAGGTGTACAAAATAACCAAGAAGGAAGTTTACGAAATGGAAATTCTGAGTAAGTTCTGTGCAATTTGGTTATCCTATTTTCTACGGACTTCTTTGAAATTCTCACGTCTATGCTTCGAGCTCTTTCCAAAAACAAAACCGCGCAACATCAGTCTGATTAAACTTCTGGCTTCTTGCAATCTTCACCCCTACCCCTCCACCCAAATCTCCAGATCCCAACCCAACCAGTGAAGGAATAATCTCAAGCACGTTCTGAAAGCTCCCCAATCATGCAAGGGGTGTACAGAAACGATTCATATATGCCATTTGTAAATGAATGATAATAATCCTCTGGGCGTAATTTGCCCAGGTACTGGACTTTCGAGCTATTCAGATGATAAGCCAGTACTCTAAATGATGATACCTCTAAGAAAACAATCTCTTTGTAGGGGTGAAATCCGAGGATAGAAACATGGCTGTAGAAAGGTTCATAACCATCTTCAATATTCAGAACGTTATCGTCATCGGAGTTCCATTCAAAATTCTCATCCCCGAGCATTTTATTTGTTCCATCTTCATTATTATCACCATATAAGAACCAAGTTTTGTCAATTCCCTTCGGCTGGTCCAAATATATCGTTGCCCATGGATTAAGATCAATGTGATGCTTCAGTGCCCAAGATATCTGACAACATGATTCATTTAAAATCCAAACCCGACATAGATATTTATCATGAATTGTTGCAAAGTAAACCCCCTTTTCTGATTTCCCAAGACAAGGTTTTGCATGTTTGCTTTCCTCGATATCTATTGGTGTTTTCACTAGTTGGTACTTGCCATCCTGTAAGAATAACCTGCGAATAAGAACATTATCAGTGCTATAGATATGATGCATACCTTGAGAAAACCACTAGTAATATTAGAGTTCAAAACTAAGGGAGCTTTGTAAGCCTTTACGATGCATACCTTGCAACAAATGCACCACGACAATGCACATAGAGTGCTCCTCGCCAGTAGACACCATAGCGCCACCTCGGCCCCCAAAGTGTTGGTTTCAAACTATCCAGCCGCATAGAAGCCACAGTGTGCAAAGCCTCACCTTCACGGACAAACAACCTCGTTTGCCATTCTTTTGTACTAGACGAGAACACGTCTAGCATCCATGAGGATGGTGGCCATTCCACCAAGTCTTCTGGATCCTCAATTAGTGAGTTTTCTGGAATCTCAGTTGGTGACCGTGCAGATATCGATGGTAAGTCGTCCTCTTCAATGGTTTGTTCCGGTGACAATTCCCATGGTCCATCTTTGCAGTCCTCTTCCAAATCCTTGCTGAGTACTTCTGGTGTATCATCAAACAACGAGAAGAACTCAGTGAAGCATCTTTCAGAGTTGGAGGAAGGCTTCTTGTCGGGCACTGGTTGTGGTTGAACTGGGATAACTTTCTCGGGCAACTGTGGAATCGCGAACACTTGATAATGCGGTGACGCGGCAGGATCAAACACGAGATACGTGTTGTAGTTCTTGGCATCAGGGTATGGGAGACGCTCCCACCGTCTGGTAGCAGGGTTAACCACGCAGAACCCCCTCCACTCATTGCCGTAGATAAGGAGGCCGTTGCAGTGATCCACAATTGGCTCAAAATCCCTGTTGTACCCGGGCAAGAAGCCAAGATCGCCGTTGATCGCGGGCCGCTCCGTCGAGGGGCGGGCGAAGAAGCGCGGGCGGCTGTAGTCGATGTAGTTGACGAAGAGGCCGCGCACCGCGCGTGGGAGGAAGTGCAGAAGGAACAACCGATGGGCGTCGACCACGGCGCACCACGCCTTGCGCACGCAGCGGGACGCGGCGAGGTCAGACGCCGGGAGGCGGCGGAGGATGTTTGCCAGCGCGTCGTCGGGCAGGGCTTCCGTGGAATCCATGGCTTCCGCAACTTTCACGCAGACTGGAGGCGCAGATCGAAAACAAATGGCGGCGGAGCGACCGACTAGTGTAGGGTTTTTGTTCGAGAAAAACTGCTGCGTGGAGATATACAAGTGGGCCATCTTTTTTCTTTTTTGAGAAGCACAAGTGGGCCATCTAGGCCAGGTTGCCAGCCGATCAGATCAGGCGGGCCGGCCGGCCGAGGCAGACCGTGATCAAAATCGGCCACCGGCAGCAGACGCAGTGGAGCAGGCCTCATAGTTCCTGTTGAGCAGGCCTCATAGTTTCTTCTTTTTTTTCTTATTTGTTTTGCTTCTTGTATCTCGTCTCCACTCATGCGTTACTATTGTTCTATCCACTTGATAATTCATGCGTAATTTTTGGCGTCAAAAAATATTTCTCTCCTTTTCCCACGCTTTTCTGCTCAGATGCGTGAAATGTGCATCCCTTTAGTCTTGAACAGTTCTATCGGTGTGACGTCAAATATTCATTTCTCAAAACAATTCGATGCCATGCTCTTAATTTTAGGGTGTAAACCAAATACATTTTGTTTTTCTTCTTCAAACTGCGCTTTCTATTTTTTTTAATGTCTTAATATTTTTGACTCCCTACCACCTTACAACCTACAGAAAGGACCAGTTCTGTCACGAAACTTGCAATGTGTATTCAGTTTTCGTTCTCGAAACTCGTGCCTATTTGCTAGTCATTTATTGCTGGGCAACATTAATGTTTGTGGGACATAGAGGCAGATGTCTCATCTTCTTTCTTGATCATATTTCGCCATCTTTCCCTTCCTTTCTACTATCATCATGCATATCTCCTCCGTTCACACTTGTACCAGACGTTCGTGTTAGGGTTTTTGGGATGTCGACGGCGATAATCATCGATGAGGATGCCGTCGTCTCCCATTGGTTGTGGAGGTTGCCCGTCCAAATAGAGCCACGAAAAAAGATCGTAGATGCCCCCAATTTAGTTCGTGTGGAAGTAAATCATGATGTATGGTTATTAACTCGTTCAAAATATATTTGAGTGCTAAATTTCTTGTTTGTACTTTTGCATTGCCCAGTTTGCAACGATTGCAAAGGCTTCTGCAGCGAAGACAACGTTCTGACAAACGATCGATACTCTCCTTTTTCCGACATGATTTCATGGAAAGAACACATGTTTGAAATACTTATCCGGATCTTGTTCATGGGATGTTGATTTAATTTTGTGTTCATTATAGGTTTTTCATAATTATGAGCTTATTCAACGAAGAAAATGTAGATCCAACATGGTTTCAATTTCCTTCTGAATTTATACAAATTGTGTGTTCTCACATGTTTCAATTGGAAAAGAGATTAAGAATTGCTAGTCGTATATTCATCCCCACCCTCTAGCCGACCATACCGATTCTTTCACCTACTTTATCTGCATTTTCCTAAAGTTAGTAATTAAGCTTAAAATTTACAATCTCCTATTCACCCTCTCTAATCGACCGTATCAATCCTTTTAGTGGCGTATGTGTTGATTTCTTGTACATGATTTATGAAATGATTGTTGAATAGTAACATTTTTGCCGGGTAATGAATAATAAAATTTATATTTATTAGCATGATGTGACTCGTTGGTGAGACTGCATAAAACTTCCATGATTTCATTTCTACACCGACTGCTCGGTGTTAGCTTCGGTGGCAGGATCTTCAACTGTGTTTGTTGCCCCTGTACATAGGGAGAATAGGCCTCTCATTGCAGCGATTCAAGCTTCTCCCTCTTTCAATTACAATAGGACCACTCACATCAGTAGGAGCAACAATGTAAAAGCTGATCATTAGGCTCGATTAGCTCTTCATATCCAGAATAGATACTTAGTTGTTCGTTGCTTATGCACACAAGCAGGTCAATGTCCTGGTATGGACATCCTTTCTATTTCTAGCATGACTCCCTTCACGCTTCTTTATGTAAAATGCACCTAATCTAAATAAAGTCTTTATGTTAAAAATGATTACTCCGAAATGGTCTTCATTCAAAATTCATGTGAGAACACATAGAAAATAGACTATCGTAGTATTGGTCGATGACCACTTTCCACGGGCCATCTACGTGGAGATGTTAAACCTCAAACCCAATTATATGAACATGTGTTAAGAACAAGAGTCTGTACCGACCCTTGTTGACACATTGCGATAACATTTTTTAGATTCTACACATACCTCTCATGCAATGTGTATGCTATGTCCTTATACCCGACTAAAGTGACATGCTTAGGTGTTATGCGACGCCAATTAGTGACTAACTCAATTAGTAACTAACTAGTTGTAAATGTTTGCTTCCTTATTCACCATAATACAAAACTTGAGGCATGGTAAATCGAAATGGACTATGTCTATCTACAATGAGAGACATCTATGATCCCTTGAATTTATAAGTGTAAATGTTTGATTTCTAATTCACCATAAAACATAACTTGAGACATGGTAAATCAGAATGGACTATGTCCCTCTATAATGAGAGATATTTGTGATCCCTTGAGTGATTAGATCCAAAACACGTGGTTGTGCTACTTAAATTAATAAGTGATGAGGAGCATCCCATGTTCATCCCCATGGACCCATTGTTGGGGAATGTCGCATGGGAAACAAAAAAAATCCTACGCTCATGCAAGACCTATCCATGGTGATGAGCATCTACGAGAGGGAGAGTGAATCTACATACCCTTGTAGATAGCTAAGCGGGAAGCGTTAAGAAACGCAGTTGGTGTAGTCAAATGTCTTCGCGATCTAAATCGTCGAGCGTCCCGCGATCCAATCAGGATCCGTCCCGATCAAGCACCGAACGGACGGCACCTCCGCGTTCAGCACACGTATAGCTTGATGACGATCTCCGCCTTCTTGATCCAGCAAGAGGGAGCAGAGAGGTAGAAGAGTTCTCCGGCAGCGTGACGACGCTCCGGCAATGGTGGTGGAGCTATTCCGGCAGGGCTTCGCCTAAGCACTGCAGAAATCCGATCTAGAGGAAAAACTATGCACTGGAGGAACGGGTAGCACGTGGCTGAAAATCTAGTGCCAAAAACCCTAAAACCTCCAGTATATATAGGAGGAAGAGAGGAGGAGGCTTGGCCCTCAAGGGACCAGCCCTTGGTTCGGCCGAATCAAGTGGGAGAGGAGGAATCCTCCTCCAATCCTAGTAGGACTAGGATTCCTCCCTATTTTGCCTTTTTTCCACCTTATCTCTTTGGGTTTTCTCTCCTAGACGCATGGGCCTTGTGTGGGACTTCCACCAGCCCACTAAGGGCTGGTATACACTCTCCCACAGCCCATGTAGCCTCTTGGGTCGAAATACCCCTTCCGATGGTCTCCCGGTATACTACCGGCACTCCCGGTACACTACTGATTAGCCCGAAACTTTTCCGGCGACCAAAATAGGACTTCCTATATATCAATCTTTACCTCTGGACCATTATGGAGCTCCTCGTGACGTCCGGGATCTCATCCGGGACTCCGAACAACCTTCGGTCACCACAATACATAACTCTATACTACCGAAATGTCACCAAACCTTAAGTGTGCAGACCCTGTGGGTTCGAGAACTATGTAGACATGACCGAGACACCTCTACGGTCAATAACCAATAGCGGGACCTGGATGTCCATATTGGTTCCTACATATTCTACGAAGATTTTTATCGGTCGAACCTCTATGTCAAGGATTCAGTTAATCCCGTATGATGTTCCCTTTGTTCTTCGGTATGTTACTTGCCCGAGATTCGATCGTCGGTATGTCCATACCTAGTTCAACCTCGTTATCGGCAAATCTCTTTAGTCGTTCTATAATACAAGATCCCGTGACCAACATTTAGTCACATTGCTTGCAAGGCTTATTGTGATGTTGTATTACCGAGTGGGCCCTGAGATACCTCTCCGTCACACAGAGTAACAAATCCCAGTCTTGATCCATGCCAACTCAACAGACACCTTCGGAGATACCTGTAGAGCACCTTTATAGTCACCCAGTTACATTGCGATGTTTGATACACACAAGTCACTCTTCCGGTGTCCGTGAGTTACATGATCTCATGGTCATAGGAACATATACTTGACATGCAGAAAACAGTAGCAATAAACTGACACGATCATATGCTACGTTTGTAGTTTGGGTCTTGTCCAGCACATCATTCTCCTAATGATGTGATCCCATTATCAAATGACATCTCATGTCAATGGCTAGGAAACCTTGACCATCTTTGATCAACGAGCTAGTTCACTAGAGGCATAGTAGGGACAAAGTGTTGTCTATTTACCCACACATGTAATGTGTTTCCAATCAATACAATTATAGCATGGATAATAAACGATTATCATGAACAAGGAAATATAATAATAAACACTTTATTTATTGCCTCTAGGGCATATTTCCAACACCCATCACCAACACTTCAAGCTCCAATGGTCCCATGACAAGAGCCCGTGCACGTGTCATTGAAACCGAGGTGACATCTCTCATATGCGACTCTCCCTCACTTGTGCGCACTCGGGAACAACTTCCCGGTCGGTCACCCACCCTAGAACTATGTACACAGACATCCGTAACCACGAGGGTCGGTTCTGATACCAACTTGTAACGCCCTGGACACACCTGTCGGTGGTCGTTACTCCTGGCGGGATCTAGACTGGCCCCACATATTAATACTAGTCTTTTCTGCGCACTTTCTCATCACTCGTGCGCACTCGGGACTAACTTCCCGGTCGGTCAACCATCCTAAAACTACTCCAAGCCAAGCACACTTAACCTGGGAGTTCTGTTCGAATGGGCTTTCGGAAAAGTAGGAATTCCTTATTGATATGAGTAGTCTATCATCCCTAATAAGCCAGGCTATCATAGAAGACTACCGTTACGTGTATCCTCTTGTTGACTTCTATATCTTGTATCTCGTGTGTTTGCATGGATCTAGTGGATGTGTGATTGGGAATCGTTCTTGAGTGTTCTTGAGTTTCACTCGTTTTTTCCCTTTCCCCCTCCAAGTGTGAAAAGATCGGCCTCATCGGGTTAGCCTCGTATCATATTGGTATCATGAGCCATGTTGATCCACACCTTGGAGTCTCTCCCTCCACTTTCTAGCTGAATTTTGTTTTGGTTTGACCTAATTTTGAAAATTCTCACAAAAATAGCCATACCAATATTTCTTGGATTCGTTGGATTTGAGGAGATTTTGTTGATTTGGATCCGTGGATTTCATTGTGGACGGGTGGATCTAGCTTTCCCCCATCATTCCCATCATTTTCCACCGCCAAATCGCCCCAATTTTGCCGAATTTTTTTTGTGTTCATCACAACTTCATAGGGTTTTTCTCCATATCAGATCTGGATCAGGAGGACCGAACATCCGACCCTACCCCCCCCCCCCCAACATTCGGCCCCTTTGGCCTGGACATCCGGCCAGACGCACGCAGCAGGGCATTTTGCCTCGTTTTGCAGTTTTTCTTTGATTCTCCACCATCGTTCTTCCACAACCACCGTCATTTCTTACGCAACCCTTTGCATTTCATATTTTGAGTCGCCACCACTTCCTAAGGAGTTTCGGCTAATTAGGAATGGTTCATCATCAACATCGCGGCTCATCATCGCCCCGTATCGTCACCAACTAACTCCTCGTTGACATTACACCGTAAGCAAGGACGGTAACCGCGACGACACTCTTGACATATACCCTTGCCATTGCATTGTTACCCCGAGCCTATTTGTGTTACTTGCCTATCGAGACTGGACATTGAGTATTGTTGGGCTATGCTACTTGTGCACTTTAGTGATACTTAGTTCGCATAGCTTTAACTATGTGCATATATCATAGTATCATCTCTTGTGTTACAAAATGTACCCGCTTACATAATTGCTATCTTGGTGTGCACGTCCCGCATTGTGACCATATGAATATCATTGCCAAAATTAAGAGAAGCAAAGCTTTTAAGTTAGAGCAAAATAGTAAAAGCAATAACATCGCCAATTTTGCATATCATACTTGATCATATTGGATCACTTGAGTGAGTGACACGTGCCTCATACATACATAGCAAGTCCGAAATAGGACGACGACACGTTTTGTTTCTTATAGGTTGTGCACAAGTTTGTATCACGCCCATTAGAGCAATCGTTCTAGCGTCTCTCTAGTGTTGTGCAACACGAGTGTTTTCTCAGGATTCCACATTATGTGTTCATTCCTTGATTGCACGACCCCACTTATCTATCTGTGTGTGTGTTTCTGTGTATACTCATTTCTATGTATCTACATTGTCTTATTTGCGAATTTGTGAATCTCTTTCAACATTATTGAATCTTATTTATGAATTTCTTGAATTTTGTGCCACTATCCTAACCAAGCTACTCCATAAGCATTATTTGTGTAGGTGTGAGAAGGACGATTTTCGGTACCAATTCTACTATTTCCATATTTGCACATTGAGTGATCTTGATCCATTGTCAACTTTTGGAACGGTAATTGGTTTTGTATTCTCATTATTCCACTCATATCTACTTGAGTCTTATGGATAGGACTGCCATGACGAACCCGGCATTTGAGAGCACGAACACGATGCAAATGTCCACGTCACCAAGTTGCACTTCTTTGGCGCACACAAAACAATTACTCAAGAACAAGATGTCTTGAGCGACCACATAGATCAACTCGCCACCGACTTGCGTGAATCGGAGGTGTGCACGCGGGACTACCTCGACACCAAGCTATCAAGTCAAATGGAGTAGTTACGTTCCTTGATGGTCAACCGCGCTCCTTCAACATCTACTTTGCCAAGGCAGCGTCACTCAAGTCACCACTCATCAGAGTACTCTTCCGATGCAAGTCCTCTTCGAGCACGTGTTCATCATCAAGACAACCGATCTGGTCCAAGTTCACCACAAGGCCGACACCGTCAAGCCACGGATAATCCATTCCCTCGCAATGTATTGCAAGATCGCTTCCGTGCTCGAGACCGTCATCATTGACAAGACCAATACGCATTGGAGGAAGAACAAGAAGGACAATGCCGATAAGAAGAAGAACATCGTCGCCATGAACAAGCGCTTCAAGCACAACGCGCCCTACAAGAAGATACGCGTGCCTTGGAAGAGCGCAACCTCCAAGCTCACGAAGAACAAGCACTTAAGCGAGAATGACAAGAAGAAGCCGCCCACCAAGAGGAGCAACAAGAAACAAGGAACCGAGTGCGAGGACCTCATCAACAGCCTCAAGCACATCACTTCGGGCACAATAATGACGAGACCACAATGCCAACTCGACAACAACAAAGATGCACCTTCTCCAAGACAAGGACATCTCCAAAACAATCACAATGAACAATGATGTCTACTACACAACTTGTTCTTGTAGACTCGTGTTAGGCCTCCAAGCGTAGAGTTTTGTAGGACAGTAGCAAATTTTCCTCAAGTGGATGACCTAAGGTTTATCAATCCGTGTGAGGCGTAGGATGAAGATGGTCTCTCTCAAACAACCCTGCAACCAAATAATAAGAAGTCTCTTGTGTCCCCAACACACCAAATACAATGGTAAATTGTGTAGGTGCACTAGTTCGGTGAACAGATGGTGATACAAGTGTAGTAATGATAGTAGATATTAATTTTTTAATAGTAACAATAAAAACAGCAAGGTAGCAAGTAACAAAAGTGAGCACAAACGGTATTGCAATACTTGAAAACAAGGACTAGGGTTTGTACTTTCTCTAGTGCAATCTCTCAACAATGCTAATATAATTGGATCACATAACCATCCCTCAACGTGCAACAAAGAATCACTCCAAAGTTATTATCTAGCAGAGAACATAAGAAGAAATTGTTTGTAGGGTACGAAACCACCTTAAAGTTATCCTTTCGGATCGATCTATCCAAGGGTTTGTACTAAAATAACATCAAGTTATCCTTTCCGATTGATCTATCCAAGAGTTCATACTAAAATAGCACCATATGATATGCATCAACCAACTCTAATGTCACCTAGATACTCCAATGTCACCACAAGTATCCATGAGTTAATTATACGATATGCATCAAGTAATTTCAGATTGATAATACTCAATACAACACAAAGAACCTCAAAGAGTGCCTGTTGTGGGAATGAGCCTGACAGTAGAAGATAGGGGCACGAAAGGAGAGGGCAGAGTCCTAGCTACGGCGAGGGTGTACACACAGATGTATGAGTTCAGGCCCCTCTTGTGGAGGTAACAACCCTACGGCTCAGTACTCGGGAGCTCTTGTCATGTGGGTAGTATGAGTTACAGAAGGTGCAAACCCTTGTGCCAGAGGGGAGGACGGCTTATATAGAGTACGCTGCCCCTCATAAGTGCCAAGCATCCAAGGGTTCAATTGTGGGAATAAAGACAACTGTTACTGGTAACGTACATCATAATTGCTACTAATGACGACTAGGCTAACGCCTGCCTGTTGGCCTCCTTGGGGTGGCTTCTGGTCTTCTGGCGTCGACTGGAAGTGAGGTCTTCCGAGTGACAGGTGACTATCCAGTGAAGGGAGAAGACTCCGAGTGGATTGACTGTCGAGTGACTTGAGCGTCATGGTGAATCCAGTGTGAATCTCACTTGTAATATTAAAGTCCTCCAATAAAATGTCCTTGGGTAGGGTATGTAGGTCAGGCCTAGGACCCTATCCTACGTACATATCCTTGTCATTAGACCCCGAATCGATCGGGGTTCGAGTGAGAAAGGGGATCGATGCCACTTCTGATAAGGCACCAAACTTCCGAATGTACTTCGGGGCTTCAATGAAATTTGCATCGATTGAAATCTTTGTCATTCGCCAGGATCGATTCTGCCTTGAAAGTCTCTGAATGAATTCTAAGCATCAATTATGTTCCGAATGACTTGAAGGGATCTTTGGACATGACGAGTCGCTCTGTCAGGCCCGGATTTCGCAGGATTCGAAAATTCGGGAGGCGCGCGCCTCGCGAAGATAACGCCACGACTGGGGCAAGTGGGAGCACAACGCCTTGATTTACGCACCGCCCATTTCGCCATGTACTACGCGGCGTCTCCGATTGAGATACACGGAGATTTAGCGGGTCCACAAGTCAGTGAGACACTCGATAGAGTATATGATCCCGCAGCGCTATGGTCTACACAGTATTCTTCCCCAAATCTCCTCTCTTCCCCCATCTCCCCTGCTCTAAGCACACTGCTCAGCTCCGCCTCGACAAACGCTGCTGCCAGGATGACGAAGGGCAAGACCGAAAAGCTGGAGCGTGCCGAGAAGGGAATCGCGAAGGGCAAGGCCAAGAAGCCGTCCAGCGCGCGGTTCACCGTGCCGGCGGGGTGGATCCAGGGGGATTTCCTCGCGTCGACGGTCACGGCTGCAGACGTTGAGAATCTTGTTATCGATGGACTTGTGGCTGAAGGCTTGTGGAGGCTGTCGGAGGGGGATATCGAGCCGGAGCCGTGCGAGGGGGAGCGGGTCCTTCTCCTCACCCACGCCAAGAGAGGTTTCTCCATGCCCCCCATCCTTTCTTTCGAGGGTTTCTAAACTTCTTCGGAGCCCAACTGCATCACTTTCCTCCGAATGCAATTTCTTATATTGCTGCTTTCATCACTATGTGTGAATGTTTCTTGGGTTACCCCCCCCCCCCATTGGGGCTTGTTCAAGCATATCTTCACCATTAGATCTCAATCAGTCAAAAAGGCCAACCCTGAGGATGATAAGAGCCATGTCATCCAATTATGTGGTGGCTTGGGGATCCAAAAGAGGGCTAGGAGTGCCTTTCCATCCATGACCTTTCCAGAATCTGTTAGGGGTTGGCAGTCAACTTGGCTCTACTGCAAAGATGTAGCATCCCCCAACATGTCGACTGGTCTTTCCCCTTTCACATTAGATTGACCCACCATTCCCAAATCCTTGTCAGTGTTAGAAGGGGAGAAAGTCCAAGTGGGGATCTTAGTGGATGCCACAGTGGCCATTGTCCGTGGCGAAGTGACTGGTATGGACCTTCTGGAGACATTCCTCAGTCGACGGATCCAGCCCCTCCAAGCAAGGGATCATGCTATGTGGTATTACTCAGGCCTCGAGGATACGACTCGGGCGCACCCAGAGGAAGTCCTAGAAAAAACTGTCGAGCAATGGCTTCGAAGCATCACTGGAGCCTGCGATAATCCCCTGGGAACCAAGAGGATCAAGCCTTGCTCTGTTGAGAATCCACCAAAGAATCTGGTAAATTATATCTTTGTCGACTGTCGTACTATTATGTCGAGTGGTTGAATCATCGGTCGACTGATTTGTTGTTTGAATCTCGTAGGAGTGGACGAACATGTACTCGGGTGCCAAACGGGAATCAGCCCGAAGACGGAGGGGAGAGCGAGGGCGGCAGCGTGGATTTCGATTACGCCGACGACAGTGAGGATGACTATGAGGGCTCAGACGAGGACGAAGAAGAAGTCGAGTCTCCTCCATGCACTGAGCATCGCTCCAAGCAGCGTCAGGATCCTGCGACTACCTCAAATAGGACCTTGGCGTCAAGTGACAAGAACTTGAAGCGAGATCGACCCTCGACAGTTGAGTCGAGTGAACGGGCCGCAAAGCAGCCCAAGTCCGACGCGCCGAAGCCTTGGAAAGCTCTGCCCCGCATGAAAATCATTGTTCCCGTTGTCTCAACGTAAGTGTTCGTTTTCTTCTTTCGTTGTTGTATAGGACCTCAAATTCTTGCTGACCGAGTGGAATTTGGTCTACCAGAGCCGCTACTTCAGTACGGGATGGAGAGGAGCAAATGGATGTGGATACTACCGACATGGCCACTTCCCAACGAGGTATAACAAATCTTCAGTCAGCTTTGTTTCTTGAAAATGATTTGCCGATTGAATAAGCTAATGTTGTTGATTGGTGTTTGCAGAAATCATTCAACTGGAGGACGATGAAGAACCACCTCGGGGTACGGGGAGTGAAGGTGTGACCTCAGACACCCCGCGCGTACGCGCCCGAAGAACGTCATCAGTGCAAACACCTCAAAGGTCGACTGCCACGTCGTCCCAAGGGATAGGCGACTCGTCCTGAGCCAGAACCGAGCTCACGGCTCTATTGTCGAGTGCCTCACTAGCTACTTCAACCATCGTGGCCTCAACACCAGTCGGACAACTCCAGGCCACCTCAACTACTCCAGGCGCAACATCATTTCAGCCAGCGATTGTCTTTCCTCTGCACCACGTCCCAGAAGACCAAACTGGAGCTACCAAGGAAGCCATGATCCAAGCAGAGCAGATGATGCTACGCACAAAGGAGGCGTACGAAGCCAACAAGCTGGCTTATGATGCCAGCACGGTGCTTCGCACCAATGTCCGAGTAAGTGCGATTGTAAGTGCATTTCCAATTGAATCCCTGTCTTTCTTGATTGTACACCCAGTGCGTGTTTTCCTTTTGTAGAATACTTGTATGTTCTCCTCTCGAATAAATCAGGTCTTAGTCGAGTGGGTTTCGGTCCAGTGGGGGCACACTGAGTGCACCCACTAGGTGTAGTCCCCGAGACCGTTGTCAAATGGTGATGTCATCAGCAGGGGTCTTAGAATTGTTTTGGTAACCGCTCGACAGATCGAGTGATAGAAGGTCCAGTGGGGGCACGCTGAGTGCACCTAGTGGGTGTAGTCCCCGAGACCATAGTCGAGTGCTTGCACTGGCGGGGGTCTTAATAGAGACGATATTCACATGCTTGTGCATATTTTTTTTATTTTCTTGCCAACTCGACAGAACGAGTGTTAGCAGATCCCGTAGGGGCACACTGAGTGCACCCACTAGGTGTAGTCCCCGAGACCGTCATCAAGTGCTTGCATCGGTGGGGGTCTGATAGAGACCATTTTATGCTCGGTCAGGACAGGCCTCGTCAAGTGATTTTGGAACCAGTTGGGGCACGCTGAGTGCACCCACTGGGTGTAGTCCTCGAGACTAATGTTGATCATTGACGATGAGTAGTAGTCTTAAGAACTTGAACTCGGGGTCCTTTGTCGTACGCGAAGTACTCTTGCCACTCAACATGTCGAGTGAACTCTCTGCTTTGGTGTTACCACTCCGAAGCTACCTTGCAGGTTTCATGGATATCATTTCCATCAACCATGATATGACGCGGGTTTCATGGACATAGTTTCCATCAACCATGATATGACGCTATTTCAGGAGTGTGGGGTGGGGCGGAGGGCCGCCATCCAGTCGACTGTTCTTGATCCTTTCCACTCGGGAGTGGAGAAATTTTCATGTCGACTGAACTGTTTTTTTGTTGATTTCAGAGAGCTTGCAAACTTGGCACCATTACAAGGATTTGGAGAAGGAAGGAAACCAGCTGCAATTGGATCTAGAGGTCTCTGAGAACAACCTAGAACGTGCACAAACTGAGTTGAAGACCCTGGGAGGTAATCTTTGTCGACCAAATGCACTCTTACTTTCACCTTCCACCCTTTGAACCGAGTGCTCTCACTCGAACAGACGTGCGTGATGAAAATCATCGACTCCAAGCGCGGCTCAACAATGCTATTTCTTTAGATACCATGAAGAAAGCACTGGAGGACAAGGACAAGGCGCTCTCTGATGCTCAAAAGGTGGCGAGGGAGAAAACTGAAGCCGCTGAGAAGAAGCTTGCCGCAGCCAAGAAGATATCAGGGGAAAACTCCAAGCTAAAATTGGAACGGAGTGAAATTATTAAGAAGACCAAATAGCTGACCAGGAGGAGCAATGGTCTGGAGAAGCACTTGGGAGATTTCGCAAAGAAGATGTTCATCATGATCGACGGTAACTTGCCTTGACGAGTGAATTTCCTTAATTCCCATAGGCTAGTAATGTAACCATCTTTATATTCCTTCCTCCATATAGAATTCTGCCAGGACTTCGAAAAAGAGATCGGAGAGATTAAGCCTAATCTGGAACCCACTAAGTCGCTCGTTGGAGATGCTGTGGCCATGAACATGTTCTGTCTCAACATCCGTCTCCAGGGTGTTCAAGCATACATCATTTGACTGAAGGCTACGTTGGAGAAGATTGACAAGGAACTGTAGCCTGAAGACACCCTCCAGACTGACCTTGCATCCATGATGACACGCCTCAATAAGATCCCCAGTCGAGTGCAAGCTTGGAAGAAATCAGCTGCTCGTTGCGGAGCCAATGTGGCACTCTCGCTCATCAGAGTCCATTGCAAGGAGGCGAGAGAGGACAAGTTGAAGGACCTCTGAGTGATCAACACGAAGAAACTTTAGTTTGAAGACTTCATGGAGACCTTCATCGACGCAGCCACTCAGATCGCATACGATCAATTTGGACACCTTCGTCGAGCCGGCAAGTCCGTCGGGTTCTTGAAAAACTTTATTTGCAGTGAAAACTTTATTCTCCTCGAAATGCCGAGTGGAAATGTAATGGCCGTAAAACTTCATTCAGGCCTTAAGCCTGAGTACCTTTGCTTGCGTGCATAACTTTTATTTGCGCTGGAACCTTTGGATTTATCTGGATTTCGCTTTCAATCATTTGTTTGACTGAATTTGTTTTGCCGGGTCCCTGAGTGAGAAGTATATTCATCAATTTGGTAGAGTTTTTAACTTTGGTGAAATTTGGTTCGTAGCTAAGTCTTCGAGTGACGAAAATATTCACCGCTCGGAGAAGTTTTTGAACTTAGGCGAAGACTGATTCGTGGCTAAGTTCTTGAGTGAATATCATGTTATACACTCGGAAGGATTTTTACCTTAGGCGAAAGTTGGTTCGCAGCTAAGCCCCCGAGTGTGAGGATCGCTCAACACTTGGAGAAGTTTTGAACTTGACGAATACTAGTTCATAGCTAAGTTTCCGAGTGAATAGAATGCTATCCATTCGGAAAGGTTATTTAACTTAGGCGAAAGCTAGTTCGCATCTAAGTCCCCGAGCGTGAGGATCGCTCGACACTCGGAGAAGATTTGAACTTAGATGAAGACTGGTTTGTAGCTAAGTCTCCGAGTGGATGGACTGCTATCCACTCGATAGGATTTTTAACTTAGGCCAAAGCGTGTTTGCAGCTAAGCCCATGAGTGTGAGGATCGCTTGACACTCGGAGAAGTTTTGAACTTAGACGAAGACTAGTTTGCAGCTAAGTCTCCGAGTGAATGGACTGCTATCCACTCGGTAGGGTTTTTAACTCAGGCTAAAGCATGTTCGCAGCTAAGCCCCCGAGTGTGAGGATTGATCAACACTTGGAGTGTTCCCAAATGTGAAATTGCACGATAGGAATCGAGAAAGACTGCGGAAGTCATACTTGCATAAACGGCATTGTCTGAATACTTTTATTACATCAACATAACTCAGTTTTTAGGTATAGAAACACCGGAGCAGATCTGCATTCTAGGCTCGCAGCTCATCAATCTTCTTCTTGAGGTTTTAGAGGTGATAGGATCCATTGTTCAACACCTTAGTAACGATGAAAGGTCCTTCCCATGCTGGAGCAAGCTTGTGAGGTCACTGTTGATCCACTCATAGCACCAAATCACCTTCATGAAACGACCGACTCTTAATGTGCTTCGCATGGAAGCATCGCAGATCTTGCTGGTATGCAGTCGTCTAAATCAAAGCCATCTCGCATTCCTCTTCTAGGATATCTATGCCATCTTGTCTTGCTTTCTCAGCTTCAGCCTTGGAATAAAGATCCACTCGTGGGGAATGATGAAGCAGGTCACTCAGCAGGACAACTTCGGCTCCATACACCAAGAAGAAAGGAGTTCGTCCAGTCGACCGATTGGGCATTGTTCTCAAGCCCAGTAAAACAGATGGCAACTCGGACATCCAGGCTCTGGCTACATGTTCCAAATCCCGCATGAGGCGAGGCTTCAGACCTTGCATGATGAGGCAATTGGCTCGCTCAGCTTGGCCATTGGTTTGCGGGTGTGCAATGGATGCATAATCCCCCCGAGTGCCTTGGGAGAAGCAGAATCGTCCGAACTCTTCCGAGTCAAAGTTTGATCCATTGTCTGTGATAATAGTGTGGGGAACTCCATACCGGTAGATTATCTCTCTCATGAGTTTGATCGCAGTGCGAGAGTTCAATTTCTTTATAGGCTTGGCCTCAATCCACTTTGTAAACTTGTCGACTACAACAAGCAAATGAGTAAATCCACTCTGTCCTGTCCGAAAGGGACCAACCATATCCAAACCCCAGACAGCGAACGGCCAAACGAGTGGAATGGTCTTCAGGGCAGACGCGGGTTTGTGAGACAAGTTTGCATAGAACTGGCACCCTTCGCAGTCATCAACAATGTCCTTGGCCATCTCATTGGCACGCGACCAGAAGAAACCAGCTCGATACTCTTTAGCGACAATTGTCCGAGGGGACACATGATGGCCGCAAGTTCCCGAGTGGGTCTCTTCCAGGATCATCCGACCTTCTTCAGGGGAGATGCACCGCTGTGTCACACCAGTTACACTTCCTCTATAAAGTTGATCATCCATCATAGTAAAAGCTTTGGATCTGCGCACAATCTGTCGGGCCTCAACTTCATCCTCAGGGAGTTCTTGCCTCAAAATATATGCAATGTAGGGCACTGTTTAGTCAGGAATGATGACCAGAACCTCCATGACCAAATCAATAACCGCAGGAACATCAACCTCGGTCGGATCAGAGGTGCTCATAGCTTGTGGGGGCTCTTCAGTGAAGGTATCTTCCTGCACCGAAGGAGTATGAAGATGCTCAAAGAATACATTGCTGGGGACAGGTCTCCGAGTGGATCCAATCTTTGCCAGCTCATGAGCCGCTTGATTCTTCACTCGGGGAACATGATGGAATTCCAAACCTTCAAAACTCTTCTCAAGTTTTCTAACAGCACTACAATATCCAGTCATAGCGGGGTTTCGAACATCCCGCTCTTTCATCACTTGATTTACCACCAAATCCGAGTCGACGTAAACCATCAAGTGCTTGACGCCGAGTGAGATGGCCATGCGCAACCCACACAAGAGTGCTTCGTATTCTGCTTCGTTGTTGGAGGAATCAAAGTGAATCTACAGGACATAACTAAGTTTTCCGCCTTTTGGGATACCAAAACAACGCCAGCACCAGACCCATTCGGTATTTTCGAGCCATCAAAGAACATGGTCCGGTGCGCCGAGTGAATCTGGACTGGCTGCTGCTGTTCAACCCACTCGGCCAAGAAATCAGCAAGTGCATGAGACTTGATCTCCTTTTTAGCTTCGAACTTCATGTCAAAGTATAGGAGCTCAATCATCCATTTAGCCACTCGACCAATCGCATCTCGATTGTTGAGGATCTCAGACAATGGAGCATCACTGACGACTGAAATTGAGTGATCCTAAAAGTAGTGTGCCACCTTCTTCGCTGACAGATAGATACCATAGACAAGCTTCTGGTAATACGGGTACCTTTGCTTCGAAGGAGTCAACACTTCAAAAATGTAGTAGACTAGACGTTGGACCTTGTAGGCCTTGACTTCCTCTTCTCGCTCGATAGTCAGAACTGTACTAATGACCTGATTAGTGGCCGCAATGTATAGAAGCAAAGGCTCTTTGAAGTGTGGAGCAGCAAGCACTGACTGGGTGGAAAGCAGGGCTTTGAGCTCGACAAACTCTGCTTCAGCTTCTGGAGTCCACTTGAACGTGTCAGACTTCTTCATCGGTCGGTATAAAGGCAATGCCCTCTCACCGAGATGAGAAATGAATCGACTCAATGCTGCTAAGTAACCTGTGAGCTTCTGAACATCGTGCACTCGCACGGGGCTCTTCATTCAGGTAATGGCGCTGATTTTCTCAGGATTGACGTCGATTCTTCGTTCGAAAACGAGAAAACCGAGTAATTTGCTGCCAGGAACACCGAAAGTACACTTAGCCGGATTTAGCTTGATATCATACTTCCTCAGATTGGTGAATGTCTCACCCAAGTCAGCCAACAGGTCGGAACCTTTGCCGGACTTGACGACAATATCGTCCATGTAAGCTTCAACATTCTGAGGGATCTGGTCGAGTAAACACTTCTGAATCATGCGCATGAAAGTAGCGTCAGCATTCTTCAAACCAAAAGGCATGGTGATATAGCAGAAACACCCGAACGGGGTGATGAAGGCTGTTTTTATTTCATTCGGACCAAACAAACGGACCTGATGGTAACCGGAGTATGCATCTAGAAATGATAAATGCTCACACCCTGCAGTCGAGTCAACAATTTGATCGATGCGACGGAGCGGGAAATGATCTTTCGGGTAGACCCAGTTGATATGCTTGAAGTCAATACACATGCGGAGTGACTTGTCCTTCTTGGGGACCATGACAACATTCGAGAGCCACTCGAAGTGGTAAATATCTCGAGTGAACTTAGCTGCCAAGAGATGAGCCACCTCTTCGCCAATTGCTTTCCGCTTCTTTGCTGACGACCGACGCAAATGTTCTTTCACCGGCTTGGCCTTCGGATCAAATCTTAGTCGGTGCTCAGCCAGTTCCTTGGGAACCCCAGCATGTCAGCTGACTTCCATGTGAAGATATCATAGTTCTCACGAAGGAACTGGATGAGCTCGACTTCCTATTTACCGTCGAGTGTTGTCGTGGATTTGTCACGGCAGATGTCCGGATGAACGGACTTAGGTTCGGGGCAGAAGCGTAACTATGTGGCGGCTTGAAGGGGTTGGTCAGAATCGAGAGACGCGGAGTTTACCCAGGTTCAGCCCCTCCGATGGAGATAAAAGCCTACGTCCTGCTTGTTTGGTATTGATGATGAAGGAGATCTCGGTTACAAGGGTGCTGTTTGGGTACCTTTAATCACGAGAGCCTCTAATTTGTCCGTCTAAACTTGTGGACTTGTGAACTTGTCTTTCTAGGGGTGCTCTACCCCTCCTTATATAAGTGAAGAGGGTAGGTTTACAAATAGAGTCCTACTAGGAGTAGGATTAGGACTAGGCTCTCTAGAATCCTATTCTGGGTCTTGTTTCCTTCGAGAGGGAGTCTTTCTCTCTTTAGTACTTCTCTTGTGAGCCGCCTAGCGCCGGCTTACACACCGGGTCTTGGGCCTGGTCGTCCTGCGACCCGCCTGCCGGGTCACCAATAAAACGCCAAGTCTTTATCGGGTCTCTTGTAAGTCGCCAGGCCGAGCCATACTTCTAGCCGGGTCATACCGCGGGGTATATCCCTGACATTAGCCCCCAGGTTAGCTTGAATTTATTCATCCTAAGCTTCCTGAAATAAGAATAATAAATATGTTAAGTGGCCGGCTTGCTCCTTTGGCCGGCTTATGAAGTGGCTCCTCAGAAATCCGGGTCTGTTCTGCATATGAATGAGTCGTCTTGAAAATCGTCTTGCTTATCAGTGTCCTTTGAAAAATATTGAGAATAGAACACCCATATGGCATTGAGTCGGCTTCCAATACTCTTGGCGGGTCATCTCCGCCGGGTCATAATCATTGATGATGTCGGGTCATTATCGTTGGTGATGTCGGGTCAAATAACTAGAATCCAGCTGACTTGATAAAATTATTGGGATGAAAATCCATCTGATGTAAAACCGGACTTCCCTTGTTGTGAAGCAGGGCGGCTTATATAAAATTTGGCGGGTTATGATCTTTCGATAACGCCGGGTCATAAATGTTGGTGACGCCGGGTCTAACAATTGAACTCCATAATTAACATCTTGAAAATTCTCCTCAAAGTTTTTGATATGTACATATTACCTGTAGCCCCCATGCCCCGAGATTATCCATGATAACTTGGTGCTTTGCAATAATATTTTGGACTGTGTAGCCCCCAAGTGCCGGTTTGTCCTGCCTGCAGCAACCTGGGACATATAACTGTCTTATACCTTATGAAACTTCAGCAGGTGTAGCCCCCAAGGGACGGCTCATCGGTATGTGATGGGTCGGGTCTTCAATTTGAACCTCTTAATCTGTTTGAACAGCTGAATACTGTAGCCCCCAAGTGCCGGGTCGCACGCCTGCGGTGACTTGGGACTTTTAGAAAATTTGATCTGAGCGGTGTAGTCCCCAAGTGTCGGGTCAGTAAGAATTACTAGGCTGGGACTTAGAAAAATATAGAAAGGCCGGATCATCTCCTTGAGATAATATGGTCTTGCTGACAATGTAATGATTTGAAAACCCGGCTTGCATTAGACCCCAAGTGCCATGGTGTGTGCCACAATTTGTTGAATGAATCCTTGACCGTGGTTGTAATATGACCCGGAATGAATATCCTGGAATAATTCCATTGTCTTTGACATGAAATCCCTGCTCGTGGTTGCGGTGCAACCCGGCAAATATATGTTGGAGAAATCCATGAATGTTGCAGATTACTACAGAGCACATTTGAAGAAATCCGATAACTGGTCAATTAGATGACACGGCATTATATCTGACAGGGCGGCTCTTGAAAAATAATAAATTCTCCGAGCTGGCTTGAAAACCCAATCATTTAGTACTGGTTATGATAAACCATGTAGATCCAGCCAAATTGGCTATTAAAGATCCATTTGCTCTTTGCACAAGTTTTTTATCATACTTAACGGCGACTCATCTTAAGTGAAAAGACCTGTAAAAACAAATAAGACAGAATACATTCTGCATTGTTGTAAGGGCGGCTTAAAAAGCACAACCTGGAGATGTTATATCTTTCCTGATTTTTTTTTCTTTTTGAAATTTTTTGAACAACTCATGTGCCGGTTCTTCTGGGTGGGCTCGCCACTTAAAACTCCTTAGCAGTATAGGGTCTCTATCGAGATTGGCCGTCAATTTCTTTGAGCGGCTCAGGGTCTCTAAGCGAGATTAACTGATAGGAAGTGTGACGTCCCAGAAGAGACTCGCCAGAGCATGAGTACCCTGGTAGGCCATAAACTGCCTCTCACGTGATATAAATCTGCCGTTTTAACCTTAAACAGTGCAGGGTCCTTGAAGGATTAACTGTTTAAGAGTACGAATGGGCCACATAGCAGAGAGTCGGCAGTAGATGGGAGAGTTTATCCTTGCTTTCCGTAAGCCGGCCCTCACGTGACAAGAGCCGTCGTTTTAACCTTAACTAGTACAGGGTCTCTATGGAGATTGGCCGTCAATTTCTTTGAGCCGGCTTACAGGCAGGTTTAACCCTGTTTGGCTTAAGAGCGTCAAGAGGGTGTGTAAGCTACACCCGGTGGGTGGGAAGCCCCCAAGTGACCTTTGTTGATGGAATCAACTGTTTGGCTTAAGAGTTGACCGATGGGGTTTGATAAGATACACCCGGTGGGTGGGAAGCCCCCTGGACGATCATGTTGACGGAGTCAACTATTTGGCTTGAGAGCCGACCGATAGGGTTTGATAAGCTACATCCAGTGGGTGGGAAGCCCCCTGGACGATCATGTTCACGGAGTCAACTATTGTTGGGGAATGTGTTGGAAATATGCCCTAGAGGCAATAATAAATTAGTTATTATCATATTTCCTTGTTCATGATAATCGTTTATTATCCATGCTATAATTGTATTGATCGGAGACTTAGATGCATGTGTGGATACATAGACAAAACCATGTCCCTAGTATGCCTCTAATAGACTAGCTCGTTGATCAAAAGATGGTTAAGGTTTCCTAGCCATGGACATGAGATGTCATTTGATAACGTGGTCACATCATTAGGAGAATGATGTGATGGACAAGACCCAAACTGCAAACATAGCATATGATCGTGTCAGTTTATTGCTACTGTTTTCCGCATGTCAAGTATGTGTTCCTATGACCATGAGATCATGCAACTCACAGATATCGGAGGAGTGCCTTGTGTGTATCAAACATCGCAATGTCACTAGGTGACTATAAAGGTGCTCTACAGGTATCTCCGATGGTGTCTGTTGAGTTGGCATGGATCGAGACTGGGATTTGTTACTGCGTGTGACGGAGAGGTATCTCGGGGCCCACTCGGTAATGCAACATCACAATAAGCCTTGCAAGCAATGTGACTAATTGTTAGTTGCGGGATCTTGTATTATGGAACGAGTAAAGAGACTTGCCGGTAACGAGGTTGAACTAGGTATGGAGATACCGACGATCGAATCTCGGGCAAGTAACATACCGAAGAACAAAGGGAACGTTATACGGGATTAACTGAATCCTTGACATAGAGGTTCGACCGATAAAGATCTTCGTAGAATATGTAGGAACCAATGTGGACGTCCAGGTCCAGCCATTGGTTATTGACCGTAGAGGTGTCTCGGTCATGTCTACATAGTTCTCGAACCCGCAGGGTCTGCACACTTAAGGTTCGGTGACGTTTCGGTAGTGTAGAGTTATGTATGGTGGTGACCGAAGTTTTTTCGGAGTCCCGGATGAGATCACGGACATCACGAGGAGCTCCGGAATGGTCCGGAGGTAAATATTCATATATAGGAAGTCCCAGTTTGGTTTCCGGAAAAGTTTCGGGCTCATCGGTAGTGTACCGGGAGTGCCGGTAGTGTACCGAGAAACCTCTGGGAGGGGTACTTCGACCCCAAGAGGTCCATGGGCTGTGGAAGAGTATTAACCAGCCCTTAGTGGGCTGGGAAAACAGCCACAAAGGCCCATGGCGCAGGAGAGAAAGTCCTAAAGCAAAAAGAGGAAAATCAGCCAATAGGAGGCAATCCTACTCCAACTAGGATTGGAGGTGAAGTAGGATTGCTTCCCACCTCCTATTTCGGCCGACCCAAAGGCCTTGGCTGCCTCTCCTCTCCTCTCCTCCTATATATACTAGTGGATTGGGTGGTTTTTGGACAGAATTTCCGGCCACGTGCTACCCGTTTGACCGGTGCACAGTTTCTCCTCTAGATCGGTTTTCCGCAGCGCTTAGGCGAAGCCTGGCCGGAATCACTCCACCACCATCACCGGAGCGTCGTCACGCTGCCGGTGAACTCTCTCTCCTCTCCACCTCCTCTTGCTGGATCAAGACGGTGGAGATCGTCATCAAGCTGCACGTGTGCTGAACGCGGAGGTGCCGTCCGTTCGGCGCTAGATCGGAAGGACCGTGATCGAGATCGCGAGACGGTTCGTGATGAGATCGCGGAACGGATCATGATGAGTTCGCGGGACAGATTGTGATCAAGATCATGAGACGGATCGTGATGAGATCGCGGGACGGATCGTGATGAGTTCACGGGACGGATCATGATTGGATCGCGGGATGGATCGTGATGAGATCGCGGGACGCTTGGCGATTTGGATTGCGAAGATGTTCGACTACACCAACCGCGTTTCTTAACGCTTCCCGCTTAGCGATCTACAAGGGTATGTAGATCCACTCTCCCTCTCGTAGATGCTCATCACCATGGATAGGTTTGCGTGTGCGTAGGAAATTTTTTGTTTCCCATGCGACGTTCCCCAACAGTGGTATCAGAGCTAGGTTGATGGTTCGATGAGATCTCAAGTAGAACACAAAAGGTTTGTGGGCGATGATACTTAGATTGCTTCCTCCCTTGGTCGGATTTTGGTTCAGCGGGATTGTGAGATGAAGCGGCCCGGACCAACATTACTCGTACGCTTACGAGAGACCGGTTCCCTCGACGCAACTTGTTGCTTAGATGGCTTGCGAGTGACAGTTTCTCTCACTTTAGTTGGATCGGATCCGACAAAGGCGGTCCTTGAGAAGGTTGAAAAGCAATCTATGTATCACCGTTGTGGTTTATGCGTAGGTGAGAATCGTTCTTGCTAGATACCCGTAGCAGCCACGTAAAACATGCAACAACAATTAGAGGACGTCTAACTTGTTTTTGCAGGGTATGTTGTGATATGATATGGCCAATTACATGATGAGATATATGTGATGTATGAGATGATCATGTGATGTATAGAATTTCACGACTTGCATGTCGTTGAGTACGGCAACCGGCAGGAGCCATAGGGTTGTCTTTAATTATTGTATGACCTGCGTGTCAATCATTAAGCGCTATGTAATGCTTTACTTTATCGCTAAATGGTAGCAATAGAAGTAGAAGTAGGGTTGGCGCCACAACCCCAATGGCAACACATTGATGGAGATCAAGATGATGGAGATCATGGTGTTGTGCCGGTGACGATGGAGATCATGCCGGTGTTTCGAAGATGGAGATCTTAAACACAAGTTCATGGCCATATCATGTCACTTATGAATTGCATGAGATGTTAATCCTTTTATGCACCTTGTTTTGCTTAGTACGGCGGTAGCATTATAAGGTGCTCCCTCACTTGAATTTCAAGATGAACTGTGTTCTCCCCGAGTGTGCACCGTTGCGAAAGTTCGTCGTGTTGAGACACCACGTGATGATCGGGTGTGATAGACTCTACGTTCACATACAACGGGTGCAAGCCAGATTTGCACGCGCAGAACACTCGGGTTAAACTTGACGAGCCTAGCATGTACAGACATGGCCTCGGAACACAAGAGACCGAAAGGTCGAGCATGAGTCATATAGTGGATATGATCAACATAATGATATTCACCATTGCAGCCACCTTAACTCACGTGATGATCAGACTTGAGTTGGTGAATTTGGATCATGTATCACTTGAATGACCCGAGGGATGTCAATTTGAGTGGGAGTTCTTAAGTAATATGATTAATTGAACTCATTATCATGAACATAGTCAACAGTGTCTTTGCAAATTATGTTGTAGATTACTAGCTCGCGCTGTAGCTCCCTTAAATTTTTATATGTTCCTAGAGAAATAGAGTTGAAAGATGTTGGTAGCAATATTGCGGACTGGGTCCGTGATCTGAGGATTGTCCTCATTGCTGCACAGAAGGCTTATGTCCTTAATGCACCGCTCGGTGCGCCACCCCCCTAGCGTCGTCTATAGATGTTGTGAACATCTCACAGGCACGTTTCGATGACTACTTGATAGTTTAGTGCGTCATGCATTACATCTTAGAATTGAGGCTCCGAAACGTTTTGAACGTCACGGAACATATGAGATGTTCTAGGAGCAGAGATTGTGATCTCAGGCTCGTGCCTGTGTTGCGAGATATGAGATCTCCAACAAGATTCTTTGCCTGTAAGATGAAGGAGAATAGCTCAATCGTTGAGCATGTACTCAGATTGTCTGGGTACTACAATCGCTTGAATCAAGTGGGAGTTGATCTTCCAGATAAGATAGTAATTGATATAGTTCTCCAAGTCACTGTCACTAAAGCTACTAGAACTTAGTGATGAACTATAATACACCAGGGATAGAAGTATTGATCCCTGAGCTGTTCGTGATGTTTGACACCGCGAAGGTAGAAATCAAGAAGGAGCGTCAAGTGTTGATGGTTAATCAAACCACTAGTTTCGAAAAGGGCAAGAGCAAGAAGGGAAACTTCATGGATAGCAAGTCAGTTGCTGCTCCAGTGAAGCAACCCAAAGTTGAACTCAAACCCGAGACTAAGTGCTTCTATTATGAGGTGAGAGGTCGCTGAAGCGGAACAACCCTAGATACTTGGTAGATAAGAAGGCTGGCAACATCGACAGAAGTATATTTGATATACGAGTTATTGATGTGTACCTTGCTAGTACTCCTAGTAGCACCTGGGTATTGGATACCGGTTCGGTTGCTAAATGTTAGTAACTCGAAATAAAAGCTACGGAATAAACAGAGAACTAGCTAAGGGTGAGGTGACGATGTGTGTTGGAAATGTTTCCAAGGTTGATGTGATCAACATCGCATGCTCTCTCTACCTTCAGGATTAGTGACGAACCTAAATAAATTTTATTTGGTGTTTTGCGTTGAGCATGAACATGATTAGATCACGTTTGTTGCAATACGGTTATTCATTTAAGTCAGAGAACAATAGTTATTCTGTTTACATGAATAATACCTTCAATGGTCATGCACCCAATGAGAATGGTTTGTTGAAATCTTGATCGTAGTAATACACATGTTCATAACATCGATGTCAAAAGATACAAAGTTAAATAATGATAGTACCACATACTTGTGGCACTGCCGCAAAATGTCATATTGGTATAAAGCGCATGAAGAAACTCCATGGTGATGGATATTTGGACTCATTCGATTTCGAATCGGTTGAGACATGCGAACCATGCCTCTTGGGCAAGATGACTAAAGGACCCCGTTGGATGGAGCGGGCAAGTGATTCATTGGAAATGATACATGTTGATGTATGTAATCTAGTGAGTCTTGTACCGTGCAGTGGATATCGTTATTTTCTTACCTTCACTGATGATTTGAGTAGATATAGTGTATATTTACTTAATGAAACACAAGTCTGAATTGTTTGAAAGGTTCAAGCAAATTCAGAGTGAAGTTTAAAGATCATCGTGACAAGAAGATAAAAATGACTGCGATATGATCGTGGAGGTGAATATCTGAGTCACGAGTTTGGCATACAACTTAAGACAATGTGAAAGTTGTTTCACAACTAAACGCCACCTGGAACACCATAGTGTGATGGTGTGTCCAAACATCATAGTTATGCTCTATTGGACATGGTGCGTGCTATGATGTCTCTTGTCGTTTTACTACTATAATTTTGGGGTTATGCATTAGAGACAACTACATTCACTTTAAATAGGGCACCATCTAAATCCGTTGAGATGACACCATGTGAATTATGGTTTGATAGAAACCTAAGCTGTCATTTCTTAATACTTGGGGCTGCGACACTTGTGTGGAAAATGTTTTCACCTAATGAGGTCGATCCCAAGGCGGACAAATGCATCTTCATAGAATACCCTAAGATCAGTTGGGTGAACCTTCTATCTCAGATCCAAGTGCAAAGTGTTTGTTACTAAAACGGATCCTTTCTCGAGGAAAAGTTTCTCTCAAAAGAATTAAGTGGGAGGAAGATAGAACTTGATGAGGTTGTTAAAATTTTGTTCAACCAGAGAGTAGCGCAGCGCAGGATGTTGTTTCTGTGAAGCCTACGTTAGTTGAAGAGGAAGTTAATGATGATGATCATGAAGCTTCAAGATCAAGTTACTATCGAACTTCGTAGGTCGACAAGGATGTGTACTGCTCCTAAGCGGTACGACAACCCTGTCTTGGAGGTCATGTTGTTGGACAAACGATGAACCTACGAGCTATGGAGAAGCGATGATGGGCCCGGATTCCAACAAATGGTTGGAGGCCATGAAATCTGAGATAGGATGCATGTATGAAAACCAAGTGTAGACTTTGGTAGACTTGCTCGTTGGACGGCAGGTCGTTGAGTACAAATGGATCTTTAAACTGAAGACAGACACTGATGGTGAATGTCACTATTTGTAAAGCTCGACTTGTTGCAAAGATGTTTGTGACAAGTTCAAGGAGTTGACTACGATGAGACTTTCTCACTCGTAGTGGTGCTAAAGTCTGTTGGAATTATGTTAGCAATTGATGTGTTTTCAATTATGAAATCTGGCAGATGGATGTCAAAACATCGTTTCCTTAACAGTTTACTTGAGGAAAGGTTGTATGTGATACAACCAGAAGGTTTTGTCAGGCCTAAGGATGCTAAAAGGTGTGCAAGCTTTGGTGATCCTTCCATGGACTGAAGCAAGCATCTCAGAGTTGGAATATATGCTTTGATGAGGTGATCAAAGTTTTGATGTTTATACAAAGTTTACGAGAAACTTGTATTTGCAATAAAGTGAGTGGGAGCACTATAGAATTTCTAATAAGTATATGTGGATGACATATTGTTGATCAGAAATAATGTAGAGTTTTTGGAAAGCATAAAATGGTCATTTGGAAAGTGATTTTCAAAGGAAGACCTGGCTGAAGCTACCTAATTGTTGAGCATCAAAATCTATGGAGATAGATCAAGATGCTCGATGAGACTTTCAATGAGTGCATACCTTGACAAGATTTTGAAAGAGTTCAAAATGGATCAGTCAGAGAAAGAGTTCTCGCCTGATTTGTTAGGTGTGAAAGTTGAGTGAGACTCAAAGCTTGACAACGGCAGAAGAAAGAGAAAGGACGAACGTCGTCCCCTATGCCTTAGCCATAGGCTCTATATTATGCCATGCTGTGTACCGCACCTGTGTGTGCCTTGCCATGAGTCCGTCAGGGGGTACAAGAGTAAACCAGGAGTGGATCACTGGACAGCGGTCAAGATTATCCTCAGTAACTAAGAGACTGAGGAGTTGTTTCTCGATTATGGAGGTGATAAAGAGTTCGTCGTAAGGAGTTACGTCGATACAAGCTTTAACACTAATCCGGATGACTCGTAGTAGCAATCTGGATACGTATAGTGGAGCAGCCATTTGGAATAGTACCGAGCGGAGTGTGGTAGCAGTGTTTACAGTTTGACATAGGTATTTGCAAAGTGCACACGGATCTGAATGTTACAGACCCATTGACTATAAGACATCTCTCACATGCAAAGCATGATCGAGCCCCAGAACTCGTTGGGTGTTAGATTCATAACAATGCGAATCACATGGTGATGTGAACTAGATTATTGACTCTAGTGCAAGTGGGAGATTGTTGGAAATATGCCCTAGAGGCAATAATAAATTAGTTATTATCATATTTCCTTGTTCATGATAATCGTTTATTATCCATGCTATAATTGTATTGATCCGAGACTTAGATGCATGTGTGGATACATAGACAAAACCATGTCCCTAGTATGCCTCTAATAGACTAGCTCGTTGATCAAAAGATGGTTAAGGTTTCCTAGCCATGGACATGAGATGTCATTTGATAACGGGGTCACATCATTAGGAGAATGATGTGATGGACAAGACCCAAACTGCAAACGTAGCATATGATCGTGTCAGTTTATTGCTACTGTTTTCCGCATGTCAAGTATGTGTTCCTATGACCATGAGATCATGCAACTCACAGATATCGGAGGAGTGCCTTGTGTGTATCAAACATCGCAATGTAACTGGGTGACTATAAAGGTGCTCTACAGGTATCTACGATGGTGTCTGTTGAGTTGGCATGGATCGAGACTGGGATTTGTTACTCCGTGTGACGGAGAGGTATCTCGGGGCCCACTCGGTAATGCAACATCACAATAAGCCTTGCAAGCAATGTGACTAATTGTTAGTTACGGGATCTTGTATTACGGAACGAGTAAAGAGACTTGCCGGTAACGAGGTTGAACTAGGTATGGAGATACCGACGATCGAATCTCGGGCAAGTAACATACCGAAGAACAAAGGGAACATCATACGGGATTAACTGAATCCTTGACATAGAGGTTCAACCGATAAAGATCTTCGTAGAATATGTCGGAACCAATGTGGACGTTCAGGTCCCGCCATTGGTTATTGACCGTAGAGGTGTCTCGGTCATGTCTACATAGTTCTCGAACCCGCAGGGTTTGCACACTTAAGGTTCGGTGACGTTTCGGTAGTGTAGAGTTATGTATGGTGGTGACCGAAGTTTGTTCGAAGTCCCGGATGAGATCGCGGACGTCACGAGGAGCTCCGGAATGGTTCGGAGGTAAAGATTCATATATAGGAAGTCCCAGTTTGGTTTCCGGAAAAGTTTCGGGCTCATCGGTAGTGTACCGAGAGTGCCGGTAGTGTACCGGGAGTGCCGGTAGTGTACCGGGAGACCTCTGGGAGGGGTACTTCGACCCCAAGAGGTCCATGGGCTGTGGGAGAGTATTAACCAGCCCTTAGTGGGCTGGGAAAACAGCCACAAAGGCCCATGGCGCAGGAGAGAAAGTCCTAAAGCAAAAAGTGGAAAATCAGCCAATAGGAGGCAATCCTACTCCAACTAGGATTGGAGGTGAAGTAGGATTGCTTCCCACCTCCTCTTTCGGCCGACCCAAAGGCCTTGGCTGCCTCTCCTCTCCTCTCCTCCTATATATACTAGTGGATTGGGTGGTTTTTGGACAGAATTTCCGGCCACGTGCTACCCGTTTCATCGGTGCACACTTTCTCCTCTAGATCGGTTTTCCGTAGCGCTTAGGCGAAGCCCTGCCGGAATCACTCCACCACCATCACCGGAGCGCCGTCACGCTGCCGGTGAACTCTCTATCCTCTCCACCTCCTCTTTCTGGATCAAGACGGTGGAGATCGTCATCAAGCTACATGTGTGCTGAACGCGGAGGTGCCGTCCGTTCGACGCTAGATCGGAAGGACCGTGATCGAGATCGCGAGACGGTTCGTGATGAGATCGCGGAATGGATCGTGATGAGTTCGCGGGACAGATCGTGATCAAGATCGTGAGACGGATCGTAATGAGATCGCGGGACGGATCGTGATGAGTTCACGGGACGGATCGTGATTGGATCGCGGGACGGATCGTGATGAGATCGCGGGACGCTTGGCGATTTGGATCGCGAAGATGTTCGACTACACCAACCGCGTTTCTTAACGCTTCCCGCTTAGCGATCTACAAGGGTATGTAGATCCACTCTCCCTCTCATAGATGCTCATCACCATGGATAGGTTTGCGTGTGCGTAGGAAATTTTTTGTTTCCCATGCGACGTTCCCCAACAGAATGTTGCATGGGAAACAAAAAAATTCCTATGCACACGCAAGATCTATCCATGGTGATGAGCATCTATGAGAGGGAGAGTGGATCTACATACCCTTGTAGATCGCTAATCGGGAATCATTATGAAATGCGGTTGGTGTAGTCGAACGTCTTCGCGATCCAAATCGCCTAGCATCCCGCGATCTCATCACGATCGTCCCGCGATCCAATCATGATCCGTCCCGCGAACTCATCACGATCCGTCCCGCGATGCAATCATGATCCATCCCGCGAACTCATCATGCTCCATCCCGCGAACTCATCACGATCCTTCCAATCTAGCGCCGAACGGACAGCACCTCCGCGTTCAGCACACATACGGCTTGATGACGATCTCCGCCGTCTTGATCCAACAAGAGGGAGCAGAGAGGTAGAAGAGTTCTCCGGCGGCGTGACGGCGCTCCGGCGATGGTGGTGGAGCTATTCCGGTAGGGCTTCGCCTAAGCACTGCAGAAATCCGATCTAGAGGAGAAACTATGCATTGGAGTAACGGGCAACACGTAGCTGAAAATTCTGTGTTAAAACCCTAAAATCCTCTAGTATATACAGGAGGATAGGAGGAGGAGGCTTGGCTTCCAAAGAGGCATCCCTTGGGTCGGCCAAACCTAGTGGGATTGGAGGATTCCTCCTCCAATCCTAGTAGGACTAGGACTCCTCCTTATTTTTGCCTTTTTCCACCTTTTTCTCTTTGGGCTTTTCTTCCCAACCGCATGGGCCTTGTGTGGGACTTCCACCAGCCCACAAAGGGCTGTTATTCACTCTCCCACAGCCCATGTAGCCTCTTGGGTCAAAATACCCCTCCCGATGGTCTCCCGGTACACTACCGGCACTCCCGGTACACTACCGATGAGCTCGAAACTTTTCCGGAGACCAAAATAGGACTTCCTATATATCAATCTTTACCTTCGGACCATTCCGGAGCTCCTCGTGACGTCCAGGATCTCATCCGGGACTCCGAACAACCTTCGGTCACCACCATGCATAACTCTATACTACCAAAACGTCACCAAACCTTAAGTGTGCAGACCCTGCGGGTTCGAGAACTATGTAGACATAACCGAGACACCTCTATGGTCAATAACCAATAGAGGGACCTGGATGCCCATATTGGTTCCTACATATTCTACGAAGATCTTTATCGGTTGAACCTCTATGTCAAGGATTCAGTTAATCCCGTATGATGTTCCCTTTGTTCTTCGGTATGTTTACTTGCCCGAGATTCGATCGTCGGTATCTCCATACCTAGTTCAACCTCGTTACCGACAAGTCTCTTTACTCGTTCCATAATACAAGATCCCATGACTAACACTTAGTAACATTGCTTGCAAGGCTTGTTGTGATGTTGTATTACCGAGTGGGCCCTGAGATAGCTCACCGTCACACGGAGTAACAAATTCCAGTCTTTATCCATGCCAACCCAACAGACACCCTCGGAGATAACTATAGAGTACCTTTATAGTCACCTAGTTACGTTGCGATGTTTGATACACACAAGGCACTCCTCCGGTGTCAGTGAGTTGCATGATCTCATGGTCATAGGAACAGATACTTGACATCCAGAAAGCAGTAGCATTAAACTGACACGATCATATGCTACGTTTGTAGTTTGGGTCTTGTCCATCCCATCATTCCCCTAATGATGTGATCCCGTTATCAAATGGCATCTCATGTCAATGGCTAGGAAACCTTAACCATCTTTGATCAACGAGCTAGTCTATTAGAGGCATACTAGGGACATGGTTTTGTCTATGTATCCACACATGCATCTAAGTCTCTGATCAATACAATTATAGCATGGATAATAAACGATTATCATGAACAAGGAAATATGATAATAACTAATTTATTATTGCCTCTAGGACATATTTCCAACAGTCTCCCACTTGCACTAGAGTCAATAATCTAGTTCACATCACCATGTGATTTGCATTGTTATGAATCTAACACCCAATGAGTTTTGGGGATCGATCATGCTTTGCACGTGAGAGAGGTCTTATAGTCAATGGGTATGCGACATTTAGATCCGTTTGTACTTTGCAAATTTCTATGTCAAACCGTAAACACTGCTACCACACTCCACTTGGTACCATTCCAAATGGCTGCTCCACTATACGTATCCAGATTGCTACTACGAGTCATCCGGATTGGGGTTAAAGCTTGCATCGACGTGACTCTTTATGACGAACTCTTTATCACCTCCATAATCGAGAAACATCTCCTTAGTCTTTTAGTTACTAAGGATAATCTTCACCACTGTCCAGTGCTCCATTCCAGGATCACTTTGAAACCTTCTGGCCATACTTATGGCAAGGATGACATCGGTTCTTTGTGCACATCATTGCATACATGATAGAGCCTATGGCTGAAGCATAGGGGATGACACTCATCTTTTCTCTATCTTCTGCAGTCACTCGGCATTGAGTCTTACTCAACTTTATACCTTACAAATCAGGCGACAACTCTTTATCTGACTGATCCATTTTGAACTCTTTAAAAATCTTGTCAAGGTATGTACTCATTGAAAGTCTCATCAAGTATTTTGATCTATCTCGATAGATCTTGATGCTCAACAACTAGGTAGCTTTATCCAGGTCTTCCTTTGAAAAACTCTTTTCAAACAACCGTTCTTGCTTTCCAGAAATTCTACATCATTTCCGATCAACAATATGTCAACCACATATGCTTACTAGAAACTCTATAGTGATCCCACTCACTTTATTGTAAATACATGTTTCTCATAAACTTTGTATAGACTCAAAAACTTTGATCACCTCATCAAAGTGTATATTCCAACTCCGAGATGCTTGCTTCGGTCCATAGAAGGATCACTGAATCTTGCACACCTTTTAGCATCCTTAGGACTGACAAAACCTTCTGGTTGTATCTCATACAACCTTTCCTTAAGGAAGGAAACGATGTTTTGGTATCCATCTGCCAGATTTCATAATTGAAAAATGCAGCAACTGCTAACATAATTCCAACAGACTTTAGCATCGCTAAGAGTGAGAAAGTATCATCGCAGTCAACTCATTGAACTTGCCGAAACTTCTTTGCGACAAGTCGAGCTCCATAAATGGTGACACTCACCATCAGTGTCTGTCTTCATCTTAAAGGTCCATTTGTACTCGACATCCTGCCATCCAACGAGCAAATCTACCAAAGTCCATACTTGGTTTTTATACATGGATCCTTTCTCGGATTTTATGGCCTCTAACCATTTGTCGGAATCCGGGCCCATCATCGCCTCTCCACAGCTCGTAGGTTCATCGTTGTCCAACAACATGACTTCCAAGACAGGGTTGTCGTATCGCTTAGGAGTAGTACACATCCTTGTCGACCTACGAGGTTCGATAGTAACTTGATCCGAAGCTTGATGATCATCATCATTTACTTCCTCTTCAACTGACGTAGGTTCTACAGAAACATCTTTCTGCGCTGCGCTACTCTCTGGTTGAAACAAAGGTTCAACAACCTCACCAAGTTCTATCTTCCTCCCACTCAATTCCTTCGAGAGAAACTTTTTCTCGAGAAAGGACCCGTCTTAGCAACAAACACTTTGCACTTGGATCTGAGATAGAAGGTCTACCCAACTGTCTTTAGGGTATTCTATGAAGATGCATTGTCCGCTTTGGGTTCTAGCTCATTAGGTGAAAACAATTTTTCCACACAAGCGTCGCAGCCCCAAACTTTAAGAAATGACAACTTAGGTTTCTATGAAACCATAATTCACACAGTGTCATCTCAACGGATTTAGATGGTGCCCTATATAAAGTGAATGTAGTTGTCTCTAATGCATAACCCCAAAATTATAGTAGCAAAACGATTAGAGACATCATAGCACGCACCATATCCAATAGAGCACGACTATGACATTCGGACACACCATCACGCTATGGTGTTCCAGGTGGCGTGTGTTGTGAAACAACTTTCACATTGTCTAAAGTTGGATGCCAAACTCGTAACTCAGATATTCACCTCCACGATCATATCACAGACATTTCTTCTTGTCACAATGATCTTAAACTTCACTCTGAATTTGCTTGAACCTTTCAAATGATTCAGACTTGTGTTTCACTAAGTAAATATACACTATATCTACTCAAATCATTAGTGAAGGTAAGAAAATAACGATATCTGCCGCACGCTACAAGACTCATTGGATTGCATACATCAACATGTATCATTTCCAATAAATCACTTGCCCGCTCCATCCATATGGAAACGGGGTCCTTAGTCATCTTGCCCAAGAGGCATGGTTCGCATGTCTCAACCGATTCGAAATCGAATGAGTCCAAGGATCCATCGGCATGGAGTTTCTTCATGTGCTTTATACCAATATGACATTTAGCGGTAGTGCCACAAGTATGTGGTACTATCATTATTAACTTTGTATCTTTTGGCATCAATGTTATGAACATGTGTATTACTACGATTGAGATTCAACAAACCATTCTCAATGGGTGCATGACCATTGAAGGTATTATTCATGTAAACAAAATAACCATTATTCTCAAACTTAAATGAATAACCATGTTGCAATAAACACGATCTAATCACGTTCATGCTCAACGCAAAACACCAAATAACATTTATTTAGGTTTGTCATTAATCCCGAAGGTAGAGAGAGCGTGCGATGTTGATCACATCAACCTTGGAAACATTTCCAACACACATCGTTACCTCATCCTTAGCCAGTGCTCCATTTGTAGCTTTTATTTCGAGTTACTAACGTTTAGCAATCGAACCGGTATCCAATACCCAGGTGCTACTAGGAGTACTCGCAAGGTACACATCATTAAAACGTATATCAAATATACTTCTGTCGATGTTGCCAGCCTTTCTTATCTACCAAGTATCTAGGGTTGTTCCGCTTCAGCGACCGCTCTCCTCATTATCGAAGCACTTAGTCTCGGGTGTGGGTTCAACTTTGGGTTGCTTCACTGGAGCAGCAACTAACTTGCTATCCATGAATTTTCCCTCCTTGTTCTTGCCCTTCTCGAAACTAGTGGTTTGACTAACCATCAACACTTGACGCTCCTTCTTGATTTCTACCTTCGCGGTGTCAAACATCGCGAATAGCTCAGGGATCATTATTTCTATCCCTGGCATTTTATAGTTCATCACCAAGTTTTAGTAGCTTAGTGACAGTGACTTGGAGAACTATATCAATCATGATCTTATCCGGAAGATCAACTCCCACTCGATTCAAGCGATTGTAGCACCCAGACAATCTGAGCACATGCTCAACGATTGAGCTATTCTCCTTCATCTTGCAGGCAAAGAATCTTGTTGGAGATCTCATATCTCGCAACACGGGCACACGCCTGAGATCCTAATTTCAGCTCTTAGAACATCTCATATGTTCTGTGACGTTCAAAACGCTTCGGAGCCTCAATTCTAAGCCGTAATGCATGACGCACTAAACTATCAAGTAGTCATCAGAACGTGCCTGTCAGATGTTCACAACATCTACAAACGACGCTAGAGGGGTTGGCGCACCGAGCGGTGCATTAAGGACATAAGCCTTCTGTGCAGCAATGAGGACAATCGTGTGATCACGGAGCCAGTCCGCAATATTACTACCATCATCTTTCAACTGTATTTCTCCAGGAACATCTAAAAATTCAAGGGAGCTACAACGTGAGCTAGTAATCTACAACATAATTTTGCAAAGACAGTACTGACTATGTTCATGATAATGAGTTCAATTAATCAATTACTTAAGAACTCCCACTCAAATTGACATCCCTTCGGTCATCCGAGTGATACAGGATCCAAATTCACCAACTCAAGTCCGATCATCACGTGAGTTGAGGTGGTTACAATGGTGAACATCATCATGTTGATCATATCTACTATATGACTCATGTTCGATCTTTCGGTCTCTTGTGTTCCAAGGCCATGTCTGTACATGCTAGGATCGTCAAGTTTAATCCGAGTGTTCTGCATTTGCAACACTGGCTTGCACCCATTGTATGTGAACGTAGAGTCTATCACACCCGATCATCACGTGGTGTCTCAACACGACGAACTTTCGCAATGGTGCACACTCGGGGAGAACACAATTTATCTTCAAATTAAGTGAGGGATCACCTTATAATGCTACCGTCGTCCTAAGCAAAACAAGGTGCATAAAAGTATTAACATCACATGTAAATCATAAGTGACATGATATGGCCATGAAATTGTGCTTTTGATCTCCATCATGAAAGCACCGGCATGATCTCCATTGTCACCGGCATGACACCATGATCTCCATCAACGTGTCACCATCGGGGTTGTCGCGCCCACCATGCTTCTACTACTATTTCTACCGTTTAGCGATAAAGTAAAGCATTACATAGCGCTTAATGATTGACACGCAGGTCATACAATAATTAAAGACAACCCTATGGCTCCTGCCGGTTGTCGTACTTATCGACATGCAAGTCATGATATTCTATACAACACATGATCATCTCATACATCACATATATCACATCATGTAATTGGCCATATCACATCACAACATACCCTGCAAAAACAAGTTAGACGTCCTCTAATTGTTGTTGCATGTTTTACGTGGCTGCTACGGGTATCTAGCAAGAACAATTCTCACCTACGCATAAACCACAACGGTGATACACTATTTGCTTTTCAACCTTCTCAAGGACCGCCTTTGTCGAATCCGATCCAACTAAAGTGAGAGAAACTGTCACCCGCAAGCCATCTATGCAACAAGTTGCGGTCGAGGGAACCGGTCTCTCGTAAGCGTACGAGTAATGTTGGTCCGGGCCGCTTCATCTCACAATACCACTGAACCAAAACACGACCAAGGAAGGAAGCAATCTAAGCATCAACGCCCACAAACTCTTTGTGTTCTACTCGAGATCTCAGCTACACATAGACCTAGCTCATGATGCCACTGTTGGGGAACGTTGCATGGGAAACAAAAACTTTCCTACGCACACGCAAGATCTATCCATGGTGATGTGCATCTACGAGAGGGAGAGTGGATCTACGTACCCTTGTAGATCGCTAAGCGGGAAGCGTTAAGAAACGCGGTTGGTCTAGTCGAACGTCTTCGCGATCCAAATCGCCGAGCGTCCCGCGATCTCATCACGATCCGTCCCGCGATCCAATCACGATCCACCCCGCGAACTCATCACGATATGTCCCACGATCTCATCACGATCCGTCCCGCGATCCAATCACGATCCGTCTCGTGAACTCATCACGGTACGTCCCGTGAACTCATCATGATCCGTCTCACGAACTCATCACGATCCGTCCCGCGAACTCATCACGATCCTTTCGATCTAGCGCCGAATGGACGGCACCTCCACTTTCAGCACACGTACGGCTTGATGATGATCTCCGCCGTATTGATCTAGCAAGAGGGAGTGGAGAGGTAGAAGAGTTCTCCGGCAGCGTGACGGCACTCCAGCGATGGTGGTGGAGCTATTCCGGCAGGGCTTTGCCTAAGCACTGCAGAAATCCGATCGAGAGGAGAAACTATGCATTGGAGGAACGGGCAGCACGTGGCTGAAAATTCTGTGTCAAAACCCTAAAATCCTCTAGTATATATAGGAGGAGAGGAGGAGGAGGCTTGGCTTCCAAAGAGGCAGCCCTTGGGTCGGCCGAACCTAGTGGATTGGAGGATTCCTCCTCCAATCCTAGTAGGACTAGGACTCCTCCTTATTTTTGCCTTTTTTGCCTTTTTCCACCTTTTTCTCTTTGGGCTTTTCTTCCCAGCCGCATGGGCCCTGTGTGGGACTTCCACCAGCCCACAAAGGGCTGGTATTCACTCTCCCACAGCCCATGTAGCCCCTTGCGTCGAAATGCCCCTCCCGATGGTCTCCCGGTACACTACCAGCACTCCCGGTACACTACCGATGAGCCCGAAACTTTTCCGGTGACCAAAATAGGACTTCCTATATATCAATCTTTACCTCCGGACCATTCTGGAGCTCCTCGTGACGTCCGGGATCTCATCCGGGACTCCGAACAACCTTCGGTCACCATCATGCATAACTCTATACTACCGAAACGTCACCAAACCTTAAGT
This sequence comes from Hordeum marinum, assembly GCA_022496015.1. Lineage (NCBI taxonomy): Eukaryota > Viridiplantae > Streptophyta > Magnoliopsida > Poales > Poaceae > Hordeum > Hordeum marinum. The sequence goes on along the minus strand of CM039672.1, from coordinate 207,142,310 downwards.
GTGCAGACCCTGCGGGTTCGAGAACTATGTAGACATGACCGAGACACCTCTACCGTCAATAACCAATAGCGGGACCTGGATGCCCATATTGGTTCCTACATATTCTACGAAGATCTTTATCGGTCAAACCTCTATGTCAAGGATTCAGTTAATCCCGTATGATGTTCCCTTTGTTCTTCGGTATGTTTAGTTGCCCGAGATTCGATCGTCGGTATCTCCATACCTAGTTCAAACTCGTTACCGGCAAGTCTCTTTACTCATTCTGTAATACAAGATTCCATGACTAACACTTAGTCACATTGCTTCCAAGGCTTGTTGTGATGTTGTATTACCGAGTGGGCCCTGAGATACCTCTCCGTCAGACGGAGTAACAAATCCCAGTCTTGATCCATGCCAACCCAACAGACACCGTCGGAGATACCTATAGAGTACCTTTATAGTCACCCAGTTACGTTGCGATGTTTGATACACACAAGGCACTCCTCCGGTGTCAGTGAGTTGCATGATCTCATGGTCATAGGAACAGATACTTGACATGCAGAAAACAATAGCTTTAAACTGACACGATCATATCCTACGTTTGTAGTTTGGGTCTTGTCCATCCCATCATTCTCCTAATGATGTGATCCCATTATCAAATGACATCTCATGTCAATGGCTAGGAAACCTTAACCATCTTTGATCAACGAGCTAGTCTATTAGAGGCATACTAGGGACATGGTTTTGTCTATGTATCCACACATGCATCTAAGTCTCCGATCAATACAATTATAGCATGGATAATAAACGATTATCATGAACAAGGAAATATGATAATAACTAATTTATTATTGCTTCTAGGGCATATTTCCAACAAATATGTGGCTTGAGAGCCGACCGATAGGGTTTGATAAGCTACACCCGGTGGTGGGAAGCCCCTTGGACGATCATGTTGACGGAGTCAACTTTGTGCACCATCTTGTAAGTCGCCATCTTTCAAGCCGCCATCTTGTATGAAGAAACGGCAGAAGCCTCCAAGAGACTTTATGATGATCGAATGAATCCGGGCACCCATGTTTGAATGATGCATCACGACGGTTCGTCCTCTTGGGCAACTTTTAATCTTCCGCCAAAAATGTAGTAGCCTCCAGGATCGGGTTAACTTTGCCATGACCTGGGGTTCTCGTTGAAAACGACCAAATATGTGTCGCCGTGTCTGTAGCCCCCGAGTCTTAAGTTGTCTCAAAGAGGCGGCTTGAGAATCTTCACTGAAGGTTGAGGTTGACCGGGGCAGGCTATAGATGATCCCGTATGATTTCTTTCAATAATTCGGTCGATGGTTCGGCCCGGCTGGTTGTTGAAGTTAACCAAACTATAGTAGTGGTGACTTGCACGGTTGTCCGTTTGGGCGGCTCGTACAGGCGAGCACCACACTGATATGTTGATGTAGATCAGACAGCGGGCGGTGTCTTGTGCTCCTCCATTGGGCGGCTCGTACAGGCAAGCACTGCACCGATATGTTGTTGTAGATCAAATTGTGGGTGGCGTCTTGCGCGTGTCCATTGGGCGGCTCATATAGGCGAGTAGTGCACCGATATGTCAATGTAGATTGGCCCACCGGGTGGCGATTCAGAACCGTCTGTTGGGCGGCTCGTACTGGTAAATGCGCCCCCTGGCGTGTTGATGTAGATGTAGAGGCCAACCACGGCATTGTAAGCCGGTGCTGTTTGTGAAAGACGCCATGGCGTTGTAAGCTGGCGTGGATGACGAGAGATGGTCCCGGCATTGTAAGCCGACGCGGTGGCGAGAGACGGTCCCGGCATTGTAAGCCGACGCGGTAGCAAGAGACGGCCACGGTGTTGTAAACTGACACGATGGCGAGAGACGGCCACGACGTTGTAAGCCGGCGTGATGGCGAGGGACGGCTACGGCGTTGTAAGCCGGTTCGGCCATGAGAGACGGCCATGGCGTTGCAGGCCAGTACGGACGTGCGAGTCGTCAGTGGCATTGACAGCCGGCGAGAACGACGAGTTGGCCATGGCGTTTTTTGGTGAAGACCATAATGCGGGTATGGCGGCTTGCCGCACTCATTCGGTGGCTCATACTGGCGGGTGAACGCGCGCGGTACCGGCAAGTTGATGTAGACCGTCCGCGGGGACGGCGACTTACGTGCATCCATCGAGCAATGCAACACGCTAGTGTGCGCTCTAACTCCGCGGTATCATGCCACATGAATAATTGTCCTGCATAAAAATATTGCAAGAGATGGAGTAATTGTTCTCGAATGGTTAATATGTATGAAAAAATAGATATGATGAATACCACCTGGATTTTTCGTCGGATGAATTGCCGGATAACAGCAGAAGTAATGAAACGGATGCTCATCTAGTTTTGACTGAGCCTCCCCTCTTTTTATTCTATTGAGTCAAAAAAAATTCTTTTTTTCAGCCGTCCCTTTATTAGTGCCACCAGCTCCCTGTTTCTTGTCTAACCCGGACCACCGCTCGAGGAAGGGGGGTAGTAGACACAGGGTTGGATTGGGGGCGAAGATGGAGGCCAGGGGCAAAGCACGGCGGCGGCGGCGGACGGTCAGCACGGAAGATGGCACGCGGGGGTGACCTGGACGACGTAGATCAGCGCAGCAGCGGGGCGAGCTGGCGGATGCGACGCGATAGCAGCCGACACGATGGCACAGGGGGTGCGGGGCGGGCGGATCCGCGCAGCGAGGGGGCAGAGGCGGGTTGCAGAGGAGCTTCGCCGAATATAGCACGGACACGGGCGCACGAAGGTGACGCAGGCGGGGCCGGCGGCCGGGGAGGAGCGCGCGATCGAGCAAGGCAGCACGGAGGGGAGCCCGGGCGCTGGCAACCGCGACGCGAGGTGGCACGACAGGGAGCCTGGGTGCGGACGGCGGCTACGCGGGGAGATGACAGCGCGAGCTCGGGGCAGGTGAGCGCGGTAGGACGGGCGCGATACCAGCGGAGACCGGTGGGACGGGGCGAAGTGCGACACGGCAGTGGAGGCTGGTGCGATAGGCTCAGATGCACGGCAAGACAGCTGGCGCGGCGAGGGGCGCAGGACGGCTCTAAGCATGGTGGAGGTGAGGCCATGTCATGGGCAAGGCCAGCCACAGCGGTGCGAGGCGCCGGTGGAGAGAGGCCATGGCGGCGGGTGAGCGGAACTGGCAGGAGGCGGAGCCGGAGCTAGGCGGGCTAAAGCCGGCTGGGTGCAGGTGTGTACGGGCCAGCTCAGGCGCGCGGTGCAAGCGGAGGCTGGCCTGCTCTGACGCGCGGCGGCAGAGCGACGCTGCGGGCGGCGAGGGCTAGCCAGCCGTGGCGCGGTGGGCAGGGCAAGGCGCGGCATGGGCAGCAAGCACAGGGGGCTACACCCGATGTATGCCGCCACTGGCATGTTGATGTAGACATAGAAACCAGCCGTGGAATTGTAAGCCAGTGCTGTTGTGAAAGACGCCACGGCGTTGTAAGCCGGCGCGGATGGTGAGAGACGGCCACGACGTTATAAGCCGGTGTGGATGGCGAGAGACGGCCACGGCGTTGTAAGCCGGTGCGCCCATGAGAGGCGGCCACGGCGTTGTAAGCCAGTGAAGACGTCACAGCGTTGTAAGCCAGTGAAGTCGCGAGAGACGGCCGCGGCGTTTGTAAGCCGGTGAAGTCGTGAGAGACGGCCGCAGCGTTGTAAGCCGGCGCGCCCGTGAGAGGCGGTTATGGCATTGTAATCTGGTGCGACTATAAGAGGCGGCCGTGGCGTTGTAAGCCGGTGCGACCGTAAGAAGCGGTCGTGGCGTCGGAAGCCGATGCGACCGTAAAAGGCGGCCGTAGCGTCAGAAGCCGGTGCATGAGTCCGTTGGATAATGCAATACGGACAAACACCAATGTAGAATGATGCTGATGCATGCTCCTCCTTCGCGTTTTAATTCCAATTATCCTGCGGGATAGTATACTGTGCAGTTAATTATTGCTGGTACGTACTCGGTTGATCCAATAAAGTAATATTGTGCCGGTACTTGTTGTACGAGAGGGATAATAATACTAGTTCTGTTGCTGTCTTCTTAAGTATTTGAGCATGAGCAACAGTGGTGCTACGGGCTGACGCTGATGATTTTTGTTCTCTTGTGTGGAAAACACCGTATCCAGCCAGATTGATGCTACTACTGCCGCTCGCTGAACACCTCCACCACCAACGAGCCAGATTGATGCTACTACTGCCGCTCGCTGAACACCTCCACCACCAACGCTGACACCGCGGGCAGCAGCTCCTGGGCCTAACCCGTGGCCAGGGGCACCTCCTCGGCTCCTCCTGCTCGGTTGCCCCGGACTAGGACTCGATGTGGACGGGTACGCGGAGGGGTGATGAGAGATGGCAGCGGGCGATGGCGACGTTTGAGCCAGCGGGCCGACATAAGGCGGCGAGTCGGGTGGGCGCGCGGGAGCCGGCGCTGAACGGGGCACGCGGAAGCAGAAAACGCCTGGAACAGCAGCGGGCGGAGACAGCGGGCGCGCAGCCAGACATAAAGCAGTACAGCTGAGGCAGGGCGTCCGTGTCAGGAGGATAGACGGAACGCACGCACCTGGGCGGAGCCAGAGGGAAACTGGGTCGAAGGCTCGGTTGGGCGAGGCGGCACAGCATGCAGTGATGCGAGGGCATGGTTGTTCGTGCGGGAGGTGGACGAGGCCAGCTAAGAGTTGGCGGAGCGAGGGCTAGGCGAGGGCATCCCGGCTCAAAATAGCAGGCAAAAGTGGCGGCGGTGCGGACACGGTTGAGGCAAAGTGGAGCCGGCCAAGGTGTGATGCACGGCGAACCTGGCCGGGCCGAGGCAACGGCAGGAGAGGCGAGGCCACCGGCGGATGAGGCGGCTCAGAGTCGGGCGAGGCGCTGGCGGAGGTGAGCAGGTGTCGGAGAGCCGGCTCGGCGGGGCGAGGTTAGCTCGAACGCGCAATGGGCCATGACGGAGGTGGGCAGGCCGAGTCCGCTTCTATTTCCTCGCCGTTGTTTGTTTTGTGGGTGCCACTCCCTTATATGCCTCGATGGATCTTCATGTACGTGCATGCTAACCATCAAGCAATTAGCTTAATCCTCTTCTTTTTTGACTTCTACTATAATTACTCCAGCATGCGCACATGCAGGCCTCCGGTACTCATCGTAGTGGCTAGCAGATGGCCTTAACAGGCAACACTTTAGCTATAGCCGAATTCTTGTTGGTCTCGACAATGCATGATAGCAACAACAGGACTTGATCTCCTATTCAGTTTCGACGGATCGTGTCGCGCTGGCGGCTCACAAAACGTCAAAACATAATTTTTGTTGGACTAAAAAGCTCATACCGCTAGCTCCAAAGTGAATCATAACTCTGATCATAAAACCATGAATTTTGCCAACTCTTGTCCAAGGTTGTCCCATGCCGGACTATCCATCGTAATTTATGCCGTGTCGGCTCTTCTTCACCGATCAATCATAAGCTCTTCGATTCCTGAAAAAATTCCCTTCAAGAATACAACACCACCGTACTCGGCCCCACGGTGGGTGCCAACTGTCGTGGATTTGTCACGGCAGATGTCCGAGTGAACGGACTTAGGTTCAGGACAGAAGCGTAACTATGTGGTGGCTTGAAGGGATTGGTCGGAATCAAGAGACGTGGAGTTTACCCAGGTTCGGCCCCTCCGATGGAGGTAAAAGCCTACGTCCTGCTTGTCTGGTATTGATGATGAAGGAGATCTCTCGGTTACAAGGGTGTTGTTTGGCTACCTCTAATCACGAGAGCCTCTAATCTGTCCGTATAAACTTGTGGACTTGTGAACTTGTATTTCTAGGGGTGCTCTACCCCTCCTTATATAAGTTAAGAGGGTAGGTTTACAAATAGAGTCCTACTAGGACTAGGAGTAGGACTAGTCTCTCTAGAATCCTATTACGGGTCTTGTTTCCTTCGGGAGGGAGTCTTTCTCTCTTTGGTCCTTCTCTTGTGAGCCGCCCAGCGTCGGCTTACACGCCGGGTCTTGGGCCTGGTCGTCCTGCGACCCGCCTGCCCGGTCACCAATAAAATGCCAAGTCTTTATCGGGTCTCCTGTGAGTCGCCAGGCCGGGTCATACTTCCAGTCGGGTCATACCGCGGGGTATATCCCCGACAAGTGTCGAAGATATGTTGGTCAGGGCAGCAGTAGGATCTGTCGGGTGAATGTGCACCTTTTTCACTTCCCCCGCTGACTGAAAAGCTGACTCTGAAGCAGGCTTCTTAGCATGCAGCAACTTAGTAGGGTCAGCGCTCTTCTTGTACTCTTCTAGCTCGACCATAGCCATCTGATGATCGGCAATTTTGGAGCCCTGCTGGAGGCACTCCTCAGCCCTCTGTCGATTGCCAGTGACTGTGATCACACCCTTGGGTCCAGGCATCTTCAGTTTGAGATACACGTAACATGGACGGTCCATGAAACGGGCATAGGCTAGACGACCAAGGATGGCTTGGTACGCGCTCTAGAAGTCCACATCCAACAGAATCTGGCCGAGTGACTTGGCCTTCTTCCCAAGATCACTCCGTGGAATTGCATGTTGCTCTCACTGAGTCGGGACATCGGAATGCCCATCCCCTTAAGGGTATCTGCATACAGAATATTCAGCCCACTCCCTCCGTCCATGAGGACCTTGCGGGGTTGAGTGCCTCCCACAATGGTATCTACCACCAAAGCATGTCGACCGGGTGTGGCGACATGACCAGGATGATCTGACTGATCAAATGTTATGGCAATCTGAGACCACTTGAGGTATGTGGGGGTTGTAGGCACAACCATGTTGACTCCTCTGTTTATAACCTTCAATCGACTCTTGCTTTCAACATCAGCAAAAATTATCAGAGTGGCATTGACATCGGGAAAAGTTTCTTTGTCTTCATCATCCTCTTTTTCAAGAGTTTTCTCACTCGACTGACCTTCCTTGAACTGTTAGATCAGTAGACGGCACTGTCGAGTGGTATCTTTGGGTAATATCAAATTACCATCTTCGTCTTTCCTCGTGTAGATTGCACACGGCAAGTCAAGAACATCTGTTCCCTACTGATTTTTTCCTTTTGGGGGCGAACTGTCCCTTGGACCTCCCCTTATTTTTTCCTTGTGCCACCAGCGCAGCTGCCTCTGCCTGAACAGGGCCATCAACCTTCCGCTTCTGCTTCCAACTGGAATTGCCACCGGCATCATTGTCGACTGCTTTTCCTTTGTTGTAGTGGAGGCGGTCTTCTTCTTCGCCAATTGCGTACCGAGTGGCGATTTCCATCATATTACTCAGTGAAATATCACTGGTTCGCCCAAACTTCAGGTAAAGCTCCCTGTACTTCACTCCGGCCTTGAAAGCACAAACAACCTAATGCTCGGAAACATTCTCCACTGTATGATGCAAAGTGGACCAATGTTGTCGTGGTTTTATCATGGCAGATGTCCGAGTGAACGGACTTGGATTCGAGGCCATCGCTTAACGGGGTGGACTCAAAGGGGTTAGTTGGGACGAAAGACACGGATTTACCCAGGTTCGGCCCCTCGAGTCGAGGTAATAGCCTACGTCCTGCTTGTGTATCGATTACAAGGAGCTAGAAGCTTGACCTAGTTCTCGATTACCTACCTCTAAGTCGCCCCGGGTCTCCCTTTATATAAGAGGTCAAGACCACCGGGTCGTTACAATTGCTAACCGAGTCTCCTTCTATCTTCTTGTCGAGGCCATCTATGAGTCGGCTTGCACGCCCGGGTCTTCTCCGTCCAGGCCGTTTGTACGGCCCACACCTTGAGCCGCCTATCTTCCTGGGCCACCAGTCTTACGGCTCACTTTGGGCCGGCTCACGAGCCAGCAACATGACCCGGAGCCTCCGGGGCGGGTCATATCATGGGGTCATATCCCCAACATTAGGCCCCAGGTTGAATTAAGCTTGCTCACTTCATCCTTCTCTTCCGTTTTTTGGCGAGTCGCCCGGAAATGACCCGGCGTGACGTCATGAGATCTGCTGACGTACCACCAAATCTTTCATTAACTGTCATCCCGAGAATCAAGGCGTCCGCCTCGGTCAAACGGTGTCGTCGCCTAGATTTTCGCGCCTTCCTTAACCCCTTTTTAAATATGACCCGTGCGGGTCGGAGTTTTCCATCCTCCCGCTCGTGCCTCTTCTTCTTCCTCCTGTCGCCGCTGCTCCAGCATCCTCGTCATCCGGCGCCATCTTCGCTTCTGCACCGACCGGGCCGCTGCATCACCCTGATACGAACCAGATTCCTTCCACCGCCGCCGCAACATCTCCGGTGAGTTCTCCTTTCTCTTTAGATCGCTCACCACCATAGTAGGGTTCCGCCGTAGTGGGGCTCCGCCGTAGCCGGGCTCCGGCACCGCCGCCACGAGCATATCTCGACACCGTTGTTACTTTTAGATCGCACTCTCGTCCCGCCGCCGCACGCTCCGTTTTCTTTCTTTCTGTTGTTCATCGCTAGGTCTGGATTAAATCCTTTTTCGCCGCTTTTGTAGATCCGTAGCCACAGCGCTAGTTTGTGGAATCTTTTTTTGGACTTAGCCGATTTTTCAATCTTCCTTCCTTTTGTTGAGTCGCCAAGCTTCTCCGGCTCTCATCAGCCGGGTCTTTCCACTTCATCCATAGAGCCTTTAAACCTTTAAGCCGTCAAAAATATTTGCTTGCGCTTTTACTCATTGCGCCCTTTTATCTTGCACAGCACTTAAGCCGCCAATATGTCTCGTGCGTCCAACTCATGCAACTGGGTTGGTTCTTGCGTTACGGAGGAGTACTTAGCAGGCTTCATTGAATCAGGTGCTCTTCCTCCCAAAGAGGTTCTCAATTGGCGGGTTCCGGGCAACGAGATCCGGCCTTCTCCCCCAAAAGGAGAAATAGTAGTCTTTGCTGATCACATCGAGCGAGGGTTCGTGCCGCCCGGCTCTAAGTTTTTCTGGGACGTCCTTCATTTTTATAAGCTGCATCCTCAAGACTTGGCACCCAACTCTGTTTCCAACATCTGCAACCTCCAAGTTCTCCGTGAAGCTTATCTGCTAAGTAAGCCATTTGTGGGGTTATTTCGAGAATTCTTCTACGCCAACCGCCAGACTGAAATGAAGGGTGGCCCGAGTCTGGAGCTGGGCGGCATTTCTATTCAACGCCGCTGAGACATCATCTTTCTGCTACTCCAATGCCGAGTCACCCAAAAGATTGGAATAAGACATGGTTCTATTGCCCAGAGACCTCTCCCGAAAAAGAGCGCTCATTGGGGGGTTATCGCCCCTCCCGGCTTAGGACAGATACAGAGCTTCCCGGCCGGCTCTCAGCCTTGGAGCATCCCAGATATGAGCCGTTCCATGCCAAGATCAAAGCGCTCCTAGCCAACGGCTTAATAGGATTGGATTTTATCCGCTGGTGGATCTCTTGGAGGATCATGCCTTTAAGCCGCAGAGGTCGGCTTATGTGCGAGTATGAAGGCAAATATGACAGCTCATTGTGCTTCAGCAAATCAACACTGTCAGAGGACGATATTACCACTATCATCCGGAGCCTTGTCCACGAGGCCTCCGGCTCATGCAGTGCCATCGGCCTGGCGCCTTTCTGCGTCAATAATCAGGCTCCCGATGTAAGTTAATCTCTTCCCATCCGTCTCTTAGACATCGTTTGTACTTTGTTGATTTGGTATTCACTCTCCGAGTCATTCCTATAGGCCGACTCGGACTTCTAGAAGAAGGAATATGTTGCCCCACCGAAGAAATCCAGGAAGAAGATCACGACTAAGAGGGCTAAAAAAGATGCCCCGCAAGATAATTTGCTTGACCCGCCACCATCATCCAGCTCAGAGGTAAAATTTTAACTGCTTTGTTTGATCTTTTACCTTCCCGCTTTATTAATACTTGTTTTACTCGCGGGATGAAGTGGAAACCAGCCGTGCCAATGCTCCTGAGGTAAATTATGTTTCTTCCGGCTCAGAATGTTTCGTCCCCCGAAAGCCACGATGGGTTATCAGAAAAATTCCTCTTTCTCACCCTCTTGCTTATCTGGCTCCCGATTTTCTCTTAAAAAAGCAACAGCAAGTCGGGCGTCGACAGACTCGAAGCACCGGCTCTACTAAGCTCATATCCGGGCTACCAAATTCTCTGGCTCCAAAGAAACGCCCTGCCGAGGTTTAAGTCTCTACTTTTCTTTTGACTTTCCTTTGTAATCTTGACACTTTCTCATCTTTCCTATTTTACACTTTTTAGAAATCCCCTTCCTCCGACGACTCTTCGACGTCAATTCTACCACCGCCCAAGATTAATCCGCTGTGAGCATTCCTTACTACGATATCTGGGTATCCGGCTGTTAATATGATAGCAACATCTTCAACTGTTGATCCTTCTATTTTGCAGTGCTCAAGCTAAACGTCGCAAGACCAACAAGCCCTCCTCCGGCCCAGTTACCGAAGAGCCGGAGCTCGAACAACCGGAGGAAACTCAACCAGAAGAAAACCCGTCGGCTGCCTCCATGGAGCCGGCCGCTGAAGATGTCATCATGGAGAGCCCTCCAAGGGCTCCTTCAAAGCCGGCGACTCCTACCAAGACCCCTGAAACTCCAGATGTTGTTATCACCGGGTCTGGTCATCAAACGCCTCCGGCTCATGTGTTAACCAAACATACAGAGCCGGTTGAAGCCTCGAAGAAGCTGAACTTTGACTCTTCGTGCGAGAAGATGACAGTCGAAGAGCTCCACGCCGGGTATATAAACCGGGTTACCACCAACCAGGATCTTGAACTTCGGTTGACCTCTTCAATGAAGACAAAATATGAGGTAACTTTCCTTCTTACCATATCCTTACTTAGCCCCCAAGAGCCAGTTTAACATACTCAATCGTTGAGCCGGGTCTTTCTGTGACCTCTGTAGATATTGGCATGCCAAATTCCCTTGGAATTGCTTTAGCTTAGTACTGTAGATAAAGTGTACCTCCAATCGTAGCCCCCAAGGGCCATCTCAGATTATATTTGAGTCAGGTCTTTAATGTAGACAGCTTGAAGATCTAATCGTAGCCCCCAAGGGCCGGCTCAAACTTGATCAAGTTGAGTCGGTGCTTCCATTATTAGTACATTGAAGAGCCATAGTGTAGCCCCCAAGTTCCAGATTAGCTTCGAAGGAGATGAATCGGAACTGCATTGCATACTGAAAGATCAAATATACATTAGCCCCCAAGTGTCAAATATATTGCTTGCAATCTGTTTGAGACTTGCATAAATTTGCTTTTAACACTCGTCCTGTATTTTGGCGACTTATCCTGTATTTTGATGTATTATAGGAAGCTTTAAATGAAGTCGGTTCCCAGTTGACGGATCTGAAGGCCAACCTGGCGGCTCAGCAAGAAGCCCGATGCATTGTTGACGAAAAGTGTTGGCTTCTCTATGAGGAGCTGGCCAATGTCACCGCTGAGCTTACCTCTTTGAAAGAGACGGCAGAATCTGAAAAGGCCGCTCTGACCAAACGGGCGAACGACGCCGAGCAGCGGCTTACAGCTGTGGCGGAGGAACTCCAAGGCCTAAAGTGGCACATAGCGAAGATGTCAGCCGCCTATTTGGTAAGTTTCTGTTTTACTTTGTATTTTAACATTGCTAGTGAAAAACTGGCGACTCATTAGCTTTATCCGGCTTATCTAGGTCCCAGGAGCCGGCAATTGGCTTCTGATAGCGTTCTGCCACTGAAGGCCGTCTACACCTTTGCGGAACAGCTATACTACGGCGCCATCTTCACGATCAAGAGTGTTCAATATAAGGAGAAGATCCCCACCGCTCTGAAAGGGGTCTTGGTACTCTTCTCCACAATGCCCAAGCAGATAGCAGAGCTAAAGAAGTCCGCCTTTCGCCAAGGAGCCGTCGCTGGATTGAGCCGGGCTCTGGCCTTCGCCCCCGAGCTAACGCCGGCTGAAATGATGGATGGTTACCCGTCCAAAAGAGATGATGGCTCAGAATTCACCGAAGAAGATTACATCCGGTGTGTCAAAGAGTCACGTTATCTGGCTTCTGTACTGGCGGATGAAGCTGACTTGAGCACTTATCAGGCGGCTTATGACGCAGAGGAGAAAAGGATCTGCGGGCCTCTCTACGAGTGGAAAGATCTGACACCCGCCCGTAGTAAGGATCTCTTCCCTTGTGAGCTTGACGCGTCCCCTTTCCTTGAAGGGTCTTTCGCTGCTCTGGCTGACTGTAATTGGGACTTGGGAAATCTCCAGATAAAGCCAGCAGAAGACCCGGAGCAGGATGAGCCGGCCAATAACTGAACTTTATTCTTTAAACCTTTCTGAGCATAGACTCATGTAATGACCCGCCGTAAGCGGTTGACAATGCCTTCTACTCCTTCTGAGAGTAATTTTTGTAATAGAGTAAGCATGACTCTGCCGTTTGGCAGCTGCATATTTTTTTTCACCCCTCTGTGTGCACTTTCCTTCTCTCTGTGTTTCAATGTAATGTGTTGCCAACTCTCCATGGATATACCTTGAGCTTTTCTGATGAGGGGTGTCTATCTTTGAAGACGCCATTCCTTCGCCAGAATATTAGAGTCGGATAATCTCTTTGAAAACTCAATTTTTGTCAACCGGAGCGACATGGATCTGATTCTTGTCGGATGAATCCATTAAGGAGCCGATTGTCGTAGGATAATGTGAGCTATACCTGACGGTAAGAAGCCTCTATCGACAATTGCGGCTATTTATGAACCGGAAGCGGCTTAAAGCCGGTTGTATGAAGGGTAATGTAAGCTATACCTGACCGTAAGAAGCCTCTTTCAACAGCTACAGTTGATAAGCAACTAAGTTTTGGCGTAAACGCCGGTTGTTAGGGTGAGAAAAGCGAACCCGTCGGTAAGAAGCCCCCTTCGACAACCGTGGTTAATAAGTAACCGGAAGTGGCATAAAGCCGGCCATTAGGGTGAGATAAGCGATACCCGTCGGTAAGAAGCCCCCTTCGATGGCCGCAGTTGATAAGCAACTAGAATTTGGTGTACACGTTGTTGTCTTAGGGTCATGTAAGCTATACCAAAAGTAAGAAGCCTCCATCAACAACAGTGCTTAATGTAACCAAACTAGGCATAAAGCCAACTGTGCAAGGGAGATGTAAGCTATACCCGGAGGCAAGAAGCCTCCTTGCAACAGTTTAATAACAGCTGGCTGTGCAAAGGAGAAGTAAGTTATACCCGAAGGCAAGAAGCCTCTTTGCAACAGTTTAATAACAGATGGTTGTGCAAAGGAGAAGTAAGCTATACCCGAAGGAAAGAAGCCTCTTTGCAACAGTTTAATAACAGTTGGCTGTGCAAAGGAGAAGTAAGCTATACCCGAAGGCAAGAAGCCTCTTTGCAACAGTTTAATAACAGCTGGTTGTGCAAAGGAGAAGTAAGCTATACCCGAAGGCAAGAAGCCTCTTTGCAACAGTGCTTAATTGGGCATAACGCCGGCTATGCAAGGGAGATGTGAGCTATACCCGAAGGCAAGAAGCCTCCTTGCAACAGCGTAAAAGCCAACTGTGCAGGGGAGATGTGAGCTATACCCGAAGGCAAGAAGCCTCCCTGCTACAGCGCTTGATAAGGCAGAAAGCCGGATCAGCCGTTTTGACGGTGAATAAACCACTTTAACTCAAATTTTTGAGCCGGAAAAATTTCATCTTGATTGCACAAAGGTATACATAAGAGCGGAGGCCCCTGTCTTTGTGGGGATGCTAGCTTTTACTCATGTAAGCATGATATATACAATGATAGCGGCTTTCAATGCCTGCTAAGTAAAGTATGGTCGCAAATGTGCGATATTCCATGGCCGCAACGTCTCTTGACCCACGGTTTCCGATTCATCTCGGATATCAATGAGGTAATATGACCCATTGTTAAGGTTTCTGCTGATCACAAAAGGCCCCTCCCATGGTGGAGATAACTTATGCATTCCAGATTGGTCTTGAATCAGCCGGAGCACCACGTCACCCTCCTGGAACGTCTGGGTCTTCACCCTACGGCTATGATAGCGTCGCAGGTCTTGTTGATAAATTGCCGACCTGGCTGCTGCTAACTCTCGTGCTTCATCCAAGGCGTCCAACGCATCTTGGCGTGCTACCTCATAGTCTGTCTCAACATAAGCCGCCACCCTGGGTGAGTCGTGCCGGATATCGCTGGGTAGAACCGCCTCAGCACCATACACCATGAAGAAAGGTGTGAAACCTGTAGATCTGTTAGGGGTAGTTCTGATGCTCCATAAGACGGAATGCAACTCCTCAACCCAACATCCGGGTGTCCGCTTCAAAGGAACCATGAGCCATGGTTTGACTCCTCTTAAAATTTCCTGATTGGCTCGCTCCGCCTGACCATTAGACTGTGGATGTGCCACGGCTGAAACATCGAGCCGGATATGCTCCTTCTCACATAACGCTTTCATAGCTCCTTTGGATAGATTTGTTCCGTTGTCCGTAATGATACTATGCGGGTAACCAAAGCGATAGATCAGCTTCTTAATAAATTGAACCGCTGTAGCTGCATCACATTTGCTGACCGGCTCTGCCTCTACCCACTTAGTAAATTTATCAACCGCCACCAGAAGGTGTGTTTTCTTATCCTTGGATCTCTTGAAAGGTCCTACCATATTGAGCCCCCAGACCGCAAACGGCCAAGTGATTGGTATCATCCTCAACTCTTGAGCCGGAATGTGAGCATGTCGGCCGAACTTCTGACAGCCGTCACACTTACGGACTAAGTCTTTTGCATCCTTGTGAGCCGTCAACCAGAAAAACCCATGTTGAAAAGCTTTTTCCACTAAAGATTTTGACCCGGCGTGATGTCCACAGTCGCCAGCATGAATTTCACTCAAGATCTGCCGGCCCTCCTCCAGTGAGATGCAGCGCTGAAAGACACCCGTCACACTACACTTATGTAACTCACCATTGATAATCGTCATAGACTTAGAATGCCGGGTAATCTTCCTGGCCAGATCCTCCTCCTGAGGTAACTCGCCGCGTGTCAGATACACCAAATAAGGAATTGTCCAGTCTGGGGTAGCATGCAGAGCCGCCACCAATTCCGCTTCCGGGTCAGGAATAGCTAGATCCTCCTCAGAGGGTAACTTGACAGTCGGATGATGCAATACATCCAGAAAAACATTAGGTGGTACCGGCTTTTGTTGAGAGCCTAACCGTGACAAAGCATCAGCCGCCTCATTCCTGCGATGATTAATGTGATCCACCTGGTACCCCTTGAAGTGACCGGCAATGATGTCAACCGCCTGTCGATAAGCCGCCATCCGCGGAGCCTTGGAGCCCCAAGTACCTGAAACTTGCTGAGCCACCAGATCTGAGTCGCCTAAACATCTGACCCGGCTTAAATTCATCTCTTTAGAGACTCTGAGACCATGGAGCAGTGCTTCATACTCAGCTGCATTATTAGTACAAGGGAACATTAACCGGAGCACATAACAAAACTTGTCACCCTTGGGGGAGGTGAGAACAACTCCTGCACCGAACCCCTCTAGCTGCTTGGACCCATCAAAGTGTATAGTCCAATACGTGTTATCCGGCTTCTCTTCGGGGGCTTGACATTCGGTCCAATCATTTATGAAATCCACCAAAGCTTGAGACTTAATTGCTGTACGAGGAACATACTTGATGTTAAGAGGACCCAGCTCTAAGGCCCACTTGGCAATCCTCCCTGTAGCTTCTCTATTTTGAATGATATCTCCCAACGGGGCGGAACTGACCACTGTTATCTGGTGCCCCAAAAAGTAATATTTTAACTTGTGGTTGTCCATGAAAACTCCATACACTAACTTCTGCCAATGCGGATACCTCTGCTTAGACTCTGCCAAAACTTCCCTAATGTAATAAACTGGCCTTTGCATAGGATACTCCTTCCCTGCCTCCTTGCGCTCAACCACAATTGCTACACTGACCGCTCTGTTGTTAGCCGCCACATAAAGGAGTAATGGCTCTTTCTCAGCCGGAGCAGCTAACACTGGCGGCTCAGTCAACTGTTTTTTAAGAGCTTCAAGTGCTTCGGCTGCTGCTTTGCTCCACTTAAACTTGTCTGTCTTTTTCATCATCTGGTATAAGGGAATGGCTTTCTCCTCAAGTCGACTTATGAAGCGTCTCAACACAGCAATCCGTCCTGCAAGGCGCTGGACATCATTAATGCATGTCAGCTCCCCTAAAGAAGTGATAGCCTTAATCTTATCCGGGTTAGCCTCGATGCCCGCTCAGAAACCAAGAAACCCAAAAGGTTTCCTGCTGGAACACCAAAGACACACTTCGTCGGGTTAAGCATCATCTTGTAGACCCGGAGATTGTCAAAGGTTTCTTTCAAATCCTCTAGGAGAGTTTCCTTCTTTCTGGATTTAACCACGATGTCATCTATGTAAGCATGAAGATTTCGGCCAATCTGACTGTGGAGGCAGTTCTGCACACATCGTTGGTAAGTCGCCTGGGCACTCTTGAGCCCGAAAGGCATGGAGACGTAACAGAACGCCCCAAAAGGTGTAATAAATGCCGTCTTCTCCTGATCTTTCGTGGCCATCTTAATCTGATGATATCTCGAATATGCATCCAGGAAGTATAAACTTTCGCATCCGGCTATAGCATCAATAATTTGATCGATACGAGGGAGTGCAAAAGGGTCAGTCGGGCAAGCCTTGTTAAGGTCTGTGTAATCTATACACATACGCCAAGTGCCGTTCTTCTTTAGCACTAGCACCGGGTTAGCCAACCACTCCGGGTGAAAAACTTCCACTATAAAGCCTGCAGCCAAGAGCCGGGCAACTTCCTCCCCAATAGCTTTACGTCTCTCTTCGTTGAACCGTCGTAGAAACTGTTTGATCGGCTTAAACTTTGGATCCACATTAAGATTGTGCTCAATGAACTCTCTCGGTACACCCGGCATGTCAGAAGGCTCCCATGAAAAGATGTCCCAATTCTCACGGATGAATTCGATGAGCGCGCTTTCCTATTTGGGATCCATGTGAGCCCCAATGATGAACTGCTTGGATGAGTCGCCTGGATTGAAATCTACTGCCTTGGTATCATCCGCTGAAAACTTGAGTGGCGGCTCAACTTCTGTCGTAGGCTTCTTCAGCGGGGTCATATCCTCCGGGTCAACATTCTCCTTGTAGAATTTCAGCTCCTCCTGAGCACAACTAGACTCTGCATACGCCGCATCTCCTTCCTCACACTCGAGAGTCGTTTTCCTATTACTGTGAACGGTAATTGTACCTTTTAAGCCGGGCATTTTGAGTTGCAAATAAACATAGCAAGGCCTAGCCATAAATTTGGCATAAGCCAGCCTCCCAAATAGCGCATTATAGGGACTTTTGATTTTGACCACCTCGAACCACAAGGACTCCACTCTGTAATTATACTCATCGCCAAAAGCTACCTCCAATGAAATCCGGCCCACCGGGTATGCCGATTTACCCGGGACCACAACATGGAAAACGGTGGAGGAAGGTTTAAGGTCTTTGTCAAGCAACTTCATCCGCCGGAAAGTGTCATAATAAAGGATGTTGATGCTGCTACCTCCGTCCATAAGCACTTTATTTACCATATAGCCATTCACCTGAGGGGCCACAACTAGAGCCAGCCGGCCTGGGTCATCTACCCGTGGCGGGTGATCCTCCCGGCTCCACATTATGTTATACTCAAACCATGGTAAATATCGCGGGAGAGCCGGAGCAACCGCATTAACTGCTCGCCTCCGCAACTTTTCGTCTCGTTTATTGTGACCGGTCGTGAATACGTGATACTGTCCAGAACTGAGCTGCTTCGGATTACTCTGAAACCCGGACTGATTGCGCTGCTGCTGATTGTTGTTATTGCTGTTGTTGCCAGGATGCTGTTGGTGCCCCCCTTGGTTAGTCTGACCCGGATGCGCGTTTCCTAAACCGCCGGCACCGAATCCAGCCCCTGACCCGCCGTGCCCTGAGCCGCCAGGCGGGCCACCACCCTGATTATTACACGGTTGGGAATGCTGGTTTTTGAATCTCTGCATGATAAAACAATCACCCCACTCATGCAACGCCGGCTTGTCAGGCGTGTTGTGCTCCGGACAAGGCTTCCTAAGCGCTTCCTCTAAATTAAAAGGGCCTATGTTCCTTGGCCTGAATTTTCCATGGTGGGCGCCAACTGTCGTGGTTTTATCACGGCAGATGTCCGGGTGAACGGACTTGGATTCGAGGCCATCGCTTAACGGGGTGGACTCAAAGGGGTTAGTTGGGACGAAAGACACGAATTTACCCAGGTTCGGCCCCTCGAGTTGAGGTAATAGCCTACGTCCTGCTTGTGTTTGTATTGCTTGTGTATCGATTACAAGGAGCTAGAAGCTTGACCTAGTTCTCGATTACCTACCTCTAAGTCACCCCGGGTCTGCCTTTATATAAGAGGTCAGGACCACCGGGTCGTTACAATTGCTAACCGAGTCTCTTTCTATCTTCCTCTCCAAGCCGTCTATGAGTCGGCTTGCACGCCCGGGTCTTCTCCGTCCGGGCCGTTTGTACGGCCCACACCTTGAGCCGCCTATCTTCCTGGGCCACCAGTCTTACAGCTCACCTTTGGGCCGGCTCACGAGCCAGCAACATGACCCGAAGCCTCCGGGGCGGGTCATATCGTGGGGTCATATCCCCAACAAACGTTGAATGTAATCTCTCAATGACTCATTGGGCTTCTGAACAGAATGTTGAAAATCAATCAAACCGGCAGGACGCTTGCAAGTGCCCTCGAACATTCTGATGACTCGGGCAAGATCCTCCCAGCAATGGATGCTAGAAGGAGCCAAACGATTCAGCCATGCACGGGCCGAACCATCCAACATCAAGGACAAATGCTTCATCACAATTTTGTCATTGCCACCACCAATCTGAACAGCCACTCGGTAATCATCCAACCATGTTTCCGGCTTTGACTAGCCAGAAAACTTGCCTATCCCAGCCACCAACCTGAAATTGGGAGGAATCTCTGCAGAATAAATGGGTCTGCTAAAGCACTCAGGACCAGAAATAACAGCACTGCTGCCACTCGGGTAATCTCTACCGAAACCATCTCTATGGGCTCTGCCTGTGTCGATCCGCCTCTGAGTGAGGACATCTCTTACATCAAACCCTCGATTCCGCTCCTCACCAAACGGGCGCCTATCATCATGGTGTCGGAGCACATACGGACCACTCCACGGAGGAGTGGGCACTCGATAGTGGTCATCACGGTGAAACTTATCTCGTCCCTGATCCCTGTACTGATCCTCACAAAAACCTCTACCCCTGCGATGCAGAGGTGAACTAGGACTATGTGCCGACTGAACAGTCTCTGCTCTTGGCGAATTACTGTGTATTCTATTGCGCGACTGTGAATACACTGAGTTTTGGCGCTATGCTGCATCAAGCAACGCTCTTATCTGCAGCAAACCTTTGCCAGCCTCTCAACATGACGGCTGAATGGAATCTGCTATCCTAGCTGCTGCTGCAACATTTAAAACTGGAGTGCGGTATACCTCAACATTGTTCTGTGAACCACTCGGAAACAGCTGTCATTGATGTCGACTGGGAGGTGGTGGACGCTGGCGAGCGTGCTCGTCGAGTTCCCTATGATGCTCTTCAAGCCGAATGCACGTGGCCTCTAAGGCCTGAGCCTTAGCGGTCGCGCCAACAATGGGTGTATGGAGGACTTCCTCATCCCGGTACGGCTGCTCATTCGACGCCCCACCAGCCTCTCGCCTCCCGCAGCCGAAACCAGGTGGCGGGCTCTGATGTGAACCAGCCATAAGAACCTCCGCTGCAGGATCGTAGCTCTCACACTCGAAAGGAACATCAGATTGATCTGACTCCGAGTCGAACACGCCGTGAAGTGACTCGGTGGGCTCGATTGCCACAATCTGCGGAGGCGAAACTTGGCGATCAACCGCATGCCTCACCCAGCACTAGAGCCATGAGCGACCGGATTGCTTGCAATGGCGAACAGCGGGGAGGGCCGTAGAGTACGGAGTCGGCGGCTACCGCAGAAGAACACCGCAAGAGCTCGCGTGGAAGTGCGCCGCCCTGCAGATCGGGAGCGCCTCAACATTGAGAGGCACCTCCTGGAGCCATGCCGAATCGTCGGCGATGAAGGTGAGCGCTTCGAGACGGATCTCATGGCCCAAGAACAAACCACCGCTGGAATACATGACGAAGGGGGGAAGACGCAACCTCGCCAGAAGTCGCTTAGACGTCTGCCCCAAGGTGGGCAAAAGCTGTCGTGGGAACGAGTCTGATAGTAGAAGATAGGGGTACGAAAGGAGAGGGCAGAGTCCTAGCTACGGCGAGGGTGTACACACAGATGTATGAGTTCGGGCCCCTCTCGTGGAGGTAACAGCCCTACGTCCCAATGCTCAGGAGCTCTTGTCGTGTGGGTAGTATGAGTTACAGAAGGTGCGAACCCTTGTGCCAGAGGGGAGGGGTGGCTTATATAGAGTACATTGCCCCTCATAAGTGCCACGCATCCAATGGTTCGATCGTGCGAATAAAGACGAGTGTTACTGGTAACGTACATCATAATTGCTACTAATGACGACTGGGCTAATGCCTGCCTGTTGGCCTCCCTAGGGTGGCTTCTGGTCTTCTGGCGTCGACTGGAAGTGAGGTCTTCCGAGTGATAGGTGACTTACGAGGGGAGGGAGAAGTCTCTGAGTGGATTGACTGTCGAGTGACTTGAGCGCCATGGTGAATCCAGTCGGAATCTCACTTGTAATCTTAAAGTCCTCCAATATAATGTCCTTGGGTAGGGTATGTAGGTCAGTCCTAGGACCCTACCCTAGGTACATATCCTCGTCAGTGCCCCAAGATTTCTACCGGAGAAAGTAGGACAAAAACGTGCATCACCCCCTATGCATAGATTACCCCAATGTCACCTCGGGAATCCGCAAGTTAAGTGCCAAGACATAGATCAAGTGCTCTCAAATCCATAACAGTATTCAATCCGGTAATAACGAAATCTCAAAGGGAAAACTCAATTCATCACAACAAGATAGAGAGGGGAAAACACCATATGATCCAACTATGTTAACAAAGCTCGTGATACATCAAGATCGTGCCAAATCAAGGACACGAGAGAGAGAGAGAGAGAGATTAAAAACATAGCTAGTTGTACAAACCCTCAGCCCCGTGGGTGGACTACTCCCTCCTCATCATGGAGACCACGGGGATGAAGAAGATGGCCTCCGGTGATGATTTTCCCCTCCGGCAGGGTGCCGGAACGGGTCTAGATTGGTTTTTCGTGGCTACACAGGCTTGCGGCGGCGGAACTTCTGATCTAGGGTTATTTCTAGGGGTTTCTGAATATATAGGATATTTTGGCGTCAGTTTCACGTGAAGATGAGCCACGAGGGGCCCACAAGACACCAGGGCGCGCCAGAGAGGGCTGGCGCGCCCTGGTGGGTTGTCGACACCTCGTGGCTCTTTTGGCCCTCCCACAAAGTTTCTAGTGCCTCTTTTGTTCCAAAAAAATCGTCAAAAAGTTTTGTTGCATTTGGAGAACTTTTATTTATGCACAAAAAAGAAACATCACCGTAGTTCTGTTGAAAATAGCATCAGTCCGAGTTAGTTCCATGCAAATCATGCCAAAACCATATAAAGTTACTGTAAATATGGCATGAATAATTCATAAATTATAGATACGTTGGAGACGTATCAAAGAACAACGCTTGGGCAAGCTCACACTAGTTCTGAAAAGACAAGCTATGGCGTGGCGATAATGGCCTTGCTGGCATAGACAGCCGACGCCACCAATATGGCGCCACGGTTAAAAAATAGTGGTGGTGTGATAACCCACAAGTATAGGGGATCGCAACAGTTTTCGAGGGTAGAGTATTCAACCAAAATTTATAGATTCGACACAAGGGGAGCCAAAGAATATTTGCGATTATTAGTAGTTGAGTTGTCAATTCAACCACACCTAGATATTAAATATCTACAGCAAAGTGATCAGTAGCACAGTAATATGATAGTTGATAGTAGTGGTAACAGTAACACTGCTAGCAATGGTTTTGTAGCAAGTGTAACAGTGATAGCGGTAATAGTAACTTAGCAAGAACAATATGTGGAAAACTCGTAGGCACTGGATCGGTGAATTCATCGAATGATATTCATCATATAACAGTCATAACCTAGGGCGACACAAAACTAGCTCCAGTTCATAAATGTAATGTAGGCATGTATTCCGTAAATAGTCATATGTGCCTATGGAAAAGAACTTGCAAGCCATCTTTTTTCCTACCCTCCCGTGGCAGCGGGGTCCATAAGGAAACTAAGGGATATTAAGGCCTCCTTTTAATAGAGAACCGAAACAAAGCATTAATACATAGTGAATACATGAACTCCTCAAACTAAGGTCATCACCGGAAAGTATCCCAACTATTGTCACCTTCGGGTTTGCAGATCATAAAATGTAATAGGTGCATATGACTAGGCAAGATCGGATCAAGAACATAGATATAATGGTGAAAACATAAACGGTTCATATCCGAAATCGTGGCACTCGGGCCCTAGTGACAAGCATTAAGCATGGCAAAGTCATAGCAACATCAATCTCAGAACAAAGTGGATACTAGGGATCAAGCCCTAACAAAGCTAACTCGATTACATGATGAATCTCATCCAACTCCTCACCGACCAGAAAGCCTAAGAAGTAATTACTCACTTCCGATGGGAACATCATGGAATTGGTGATGAAGAAGGGTTGGTGATTACGAAGACCGAAGATTTCCCTCTTCGGAGCCCCATACGGGATCCAGAACTGGCCTCCCGATGAGGAACAGGAGGTGGCGGCGGCTCTGTCTCGTGAAATGCAATAAAACTTCCTCTCCTATTTTTTCCTCCAGAAATAGGAATTTATAGTGCCGGAATTAGGGTCAGCGGGGCCACGAGGTGAGCACAACCCACCAGAGCGTGCCTGGGGGGTTGGCGTGCCCTGGTGTATCATGCCCAACCAGGGCACCCCCTCCAGTGGTTCTTGGCTCCGGTATTTTCTATTTATTCTGAAATAAATCTCCAAAAAGTTTCGTCCAATTTCAAGAACTTTTATTTCTGCACAAAAACAACACCATGGTAGTTCTGCTGAAAACAACGTCAGTCTGGGTTAGTTTCATTCAAATCATGCAAATTAGAGTCCAAATCAAGAGCAAAAGCGTTAGGAAAAGTAGATATGATGGAGTCATATCATGGCGTTGGAGCCTACGCCAACAGTATATTACATGATACTGGCGTCCAAATTGGCCAATGCCAGCTATACATATACACTACCTTTGTCGTGCGTTGTTGTGCAACGACAGCAATTCATTTTCCGGATAATAAAAAAACTCCTCCAGAAACTAAGAGCTTATTCACAAAAGGTACAGATCAATTAAACATACTCATAAACTTAATAAGAGTTTAAAACTTAGTACTAATGGACTAAACATACTCGTAAACTTCAGACTTTAAAACTTAGTTAGTACTGGACAACTAAACATACTCATAAACTTCAGACTTTAAAACTACTCAACATCATCAAGGATTAAGTCCAGCTGGCGAAGCTTTTTTTGGTTGTTCTCTCCATCTCTTTTGAAGTGATCAACCTCTCTCTATAGGTTATACTTTTCTAGCCTGTATTTTTTCTCCAACTTCAAGTTGTCCCTTGACATGGCTTGAGACTGCGTCCGTATTTCCCCAAAGAGGAAGGGATGATACAACACAGAGACGGTAAGTATTTCCCTCAGTTTTGAAACCAAGGTTTTCGAACCAGTAGGAGAACCACACAACACTATGTAAACGGTGCCTGCACATAAAGGACAAATACTTGCAACCCGACGCGTAAGAGAGGTTGTTGATCTCTCCATTGTAAAAAGATATATTGGTTTGTAGTAGATTGAATGGATAGATAGCACAAGAACACAAAATGAAAGAAGCAAATAAAAAGTGCAGCAAAGTATTTTTGGGTTTTTGAAATAAAGGTCTGAAAACAAAAGTGGCAAAAAGATAGATCGGAAAGCAATATGTTGGAAGATAGACCCGGGGGGGCGTAGGTTTCACTAGTGACTTCTCTCATGAGTATAGCACATGGTGGGTAAACAAATTACTGTTGGGCAATTGATAGAAGATCAAATAATCATGACAATATCCAAGGCAATGATCATTATATAGGCATCACGTCCAAGATAAGAAGACCGAAACGATTCTGCATCTACTACTATTACTACACACATCGACCGCTATCCAGCACGCATTTAGTGTATTAAGGTCATGGAGAAACGGAGTAATGCAATAAGAACGATGACATGATGTAGACAATATCTATTCATGTAGGAATATACCCTATCTTGTTATCCTTAATAGCAACGATACATGCGTGCCTCGCTGCCCCTTCTGTCACTGGTAGAGGACACCACAAGATCGAACCCATCACAAAGCACCTCTTCCCATGGCAAGAAAAATTTATCTAGTTGCCCTAACTAAACCAAAGATTTGAAGAATAAATACGAAGCTATAAGTAATCATGCATATAAGAGATCAAAGAATACTCAAATAATATTCATGGATAGAAAGTGATAATGAACTCAAAATTCATCGGATCCCAACAAACACATCGCAAAAAGTCATTACATAAAATAGATCTCCAAGAGACCATTGTATTGAGAATCAAAATAGAGAGAGCAAGCCATCTAGCTACTGCCTACGGACCCGTAGGTCTATGGTGGACTACTCACGCATCATCGGAGAGGCACCCATGAAGACGATGCACCCCTCCTTGATGGTGTTAGATTGGATCTTGCGGTTCTGGAACTTGTGGCGGCTGGAATTGTGTTTCGTCGACTCCCCTAGGGTTTTGGAATATTTGGGTATTTATAGAGTTGATAGGTGGTGGAGAGGCGTCCCGAGGAGGGAACAACCCATGAGGCCGCGCTAGGGCCCCCTAGCGCCCTGGTGGGTTGTGGCCTCCTCGGCCCTCCTCTCTGGCACTTATTTGGTCCTCCAGGTGTCTTCTGGACCAAAAAGATTCACGGTGTTTGGGATTCGTTTGGTACTAATATTATGAGAAATAAAAAACAAGGAAAAAATAGCAACTAACACTTGGCACTATGTCAATAGGTTAGTCCCAAAATTGATATAAAATGCTTGAAAAACATTTAGGATTAATAATATAACATCATGGAACAATAAAAAATTATAGATACGTTGGATACTTATCAGCATCCCCAAGCTTAATTTATGCTCGTCCTCGAGTAGGTAAATGATAAAAAAAGAATTATTGATGTGGAATGTTGCCTAACATGTTCATCACATATTCTTTTCTTTTGTAGCATGGACAATTGGACTTTTTGGATTGTTCAAAGTAATAGTC
Source organism: Hordeum marinum (assembly GCA_022496015.1). Classification (NCBI taxonomy): domain Eukaryota; kingdom Viridiplantae; phylum Streptophyta; class Magnoliopsida; order Poales; family Poaceae; genus Hordeum; species Hordeum marinum. The sequence goes on along the minus strand of CM039672.1, from coordinate 207,116,990 downwards.
TAGTTTTGACATGAAGAGTCTAATACGCAAGCATACCAACAAGAAACCATGTCTTTCAAAATATCAATACTAAAGAAAGTTATCCCTAGCCCATCATGCTCAATCATTGATCCATTCATGAAACATGCTCAAATATTAGCTACACCTAATGCTCAAGTACGATCATAGTACCCCCTAGTTGGCTCTTTATAAGAGAAGATGGAGACTCAAATAAAAGTAAAAGGTTGCACAAAGTAAATATATAGGCCCTTCGCAGAGGGAAGTATGGATTTGTAGAGGTGCCAGAGCTCAAGGTTTAAATTGGAAGATAAATATTTTGGGTGGCATGCCTTTATTGTCAATGAAAATGACCAAGAGCTTTCAATACCCTTCCATCCTAGATATATCATAAGTGGTTCCCAAACAAAAAATAGAGATTATCCCTTTTTGCACCATTCTTTCACAATCCATGGCTAGTCGAATCGACTTAAAACTTGAAAACTTCAATCACACAAAACTCAACAAAAATCTTCGTGAGATCCATTAGTATAATAAAGCAAATCACCACTCTAAGTACTGTTGCAAACCCATTAATATTTTATTATTGCATTATATATACTGTATTCTTACTTTACCATGACTGATAGCCCCCCCCCCCAATACAAGCCATGGATTCATCAAAATAAGCACACAATGCAACGAAAACAGAATCTATCAAAAACAAAACAGTCTGTAGTAATCTGTACTCTAACCATACTTCTCTGACTCAAAAAATCTTAAAAAATAGTACAGAGTCAGGAATTTGTATATAAATCTTGTGTAAAAAATCAGAATTTTTCGTGCCTTATGTGATTTTTAAGAATCCTTTTACTAGACGCAAAAGTTTCTGTTTTTCAACAAGATCAAATCAACTATCAGTCAACATGATCCTAAAGGCTTTACTTAGCACAAACACAAATTAAAACATAAAAACACAATCATAATAGTAGCATAAATTTGTAAACACTCAATAATATATAGGAAAAGGTAAAATAAATTTTATTCATTGGGTTGCCTCCCAACAAGCGCTATTATTTTACGCCCCTAGCTAGGCATAAGGCTTATATTCAAGTGTTGACATCTTTAGTTTCGAACTCCTTAATCACACAACTAGAATTATTCAAGGACTTATAATGCATTCCTTAAATTAAAATACTTCTAGGAATAATATTGAAAAATTCATTCTTGCAAATAGGGTCATTTACCACTTCAACAAAATTGGGGTGAATACTAATCATTTTAAAATCCTCATTGTTTCTACTAAAAGTGGCACCCTTGTTCTTAGGAACATGTGTAGATCTGCAATCTTTACTAATAGGAATTTTTCAATAATATTAACGGTAGAAAAAACTGAACTCAAGTTTCTCAAGATTTCTTCCAACTTATCAATTCTAGCGGGGCTCTCTTACATTCTCTTGTTTACTTCGGGTTCTTTTTCCTTTAGAATTTTAAGAGCGTCTCCCGCTTTTGACCCAATTATATTAGCAAGATTATGCATCATTTTATATAATTTTTTAATATTTTCTTTGGTGAGCATTTTCTTTTCAATAGTATCTATCCTTTGCATAACATGCTCAAGAGTTAAAATCGTTTCATTCATAGTGATAGGTGGTGAACCCACTAAATCTCCCATGGAATTAAAAGCATCCAAAGTGGGTTACATCAAGAAATTCCCACCGGTAATCGTATCAAGGATGAATCTATAGAAAGTGGTGATGCCCAAGTAAAAACTATGAAGAAGAACAACGGTAGGTTGCTTACGAATAGATCTATTATGAGCATTGCAAATCCTATACCAAGCGTCTTTCAGATTCTCTCCTCCCCTTTGTTTAAAGTTAAGAACCTCATTCTCGGGGGTACATGCAATAACGGAAGAACTATCCATAGTAGAAGGGTAGACAAACAAGAGATCTAGCGAGAAAAATGCAAACAAAAAAGCGGCATATAAAATGGCAAATTTGGTGAAGTGGGGGAGAGGAAAACAAGAGGAAAATGGAAAATAATGCAAATTACAAGGATATAAGATTTGTGGTTAGGGACCTAATAGATGTTGATGATGTCTCCTCGGCAACGGCGCCAGAAATTGGCAAGTTGACAAGAGACTATTTACGTACCTCCTCCCCGACAACGGCGCCAAAAATTCCTTTGACGTGGCTTGAGACCGCGTAGGTATTTCCCCAAAGAGGAAGGGATGATGCAGCTCAACGGCGGTCAGTATTTCCCTCATTTATGAAACCAAGGTTATCGAACAAGTAGGAGAACGACGCAACACTATGTAAATGGTACCTGCACACAAAGAACAAATACTTCCAACCCGACGTGTAAGAGAGGTTGTCAATCTCTCACGGTAAAAAGATAGATTGGTTTGTAGTAGATTGGATGGATAGATCGCAGAAGAACACAAAATAAAATAAGAAAATAAAAAGTGCAGCAAAGTATTTTTGGGTTTTTGGAATAATAGATCTAAAAACAAAAGCGGCAAAAAGATAGATCGGTAGGCAATATGTTGGAAGATAGACCCGGGGGTCGTAGGTTTCACTAGTGGCTTCTCTCATGAGTATAGCACACGGTGAGTAAACAAATTACTGTTGGGAAATTGATAGAAGATCAAATAATCATGATGATATCCAAGGCAATGATCATTATATAGGCATCACGTCCAAGATAAGTAAACCAAAGCGATTTTGCATCTACTACTATTACTCCACACATCGACCGCTATCCACCATGCATCTAGTGTATTAAGCTCATGGAGAAACGTAGTAATGTAATAAGAACGATGACATGATGTAGACAATATCTATTCATGTAGGAATATACCCCATCTTGTTATCATTAATAACAACGATACATGTGTGCCTCATTGCCCATTCTGTCACTGGGAGAGGACACCGCAAGATCGAACCCATCACAAAGCACCTCTTCCCATGGCAAGAAAAATCGATCTAGTTGCCCTAACTAAACCAAATATTCAAAGAAGAAATACGAGACTATAAGTAATCATGCATATAAGAGATCAAAGAAGACTCAAATAATATTCATGGATAGAAAGTGATCATGAACTCAAAATTCATCGGATCCCAACAAACACACCACAAAAAGTCATTACATCAAATAGGTCTCCAAGAGACCATTGTATTAAGAATCAAAATAGAGAGAGGAAGCCATTTAGCTACTGCCTACGGATCCGTAGGTCTATGGTGGACTACTCACGCATCATCGGAGAGGCACCCATGAGGACGATGCCCCCTCCTTGATGGTGTTAGATTGGATCTCGCGGTTCTGGAACTTGTGGCAGCTAGAATTGTGTTTCGTCGACTCCCCTAGGGTTTTAGGAATATTTGGGTATTTAACTAATAGGCGGTGGAGAGGCGTCCCGAGGAGGGCACAACCCATCAGGCCGCGCCAGGGGGCTCTAGCGCCCTAGTGGGTTGTGGCCTCCTCGACCCTCCTCTCTGGCACTTCTTTGGTCCTCCAGGTGTCTTCTGGCCCAAAAAAATATCCAAAAAGATTCACGGTGTTTGCGCTTCGTTTGGTACTGATATTCTACGAAATAAAAAAACAAGCAAAAAAACAATAACGGACACTTGGCACTATGTCAATATGTTAGTCCCAAAAAATGATATAAAATTGCTATCAAATGATTGTAAAACATCCAAGATTGATAATATAACAGCATGGAACAATCAAAAATTATAGATACGTTGGAGATGTATGATCCCTCATCTCTGTCAACTCATCCCTCAAATCCCTCTGTTTGTTTGACTTAGTTTGGACAGTAGCACCCTGTGCGAGCAGACTATCCCTTTCATTCTTCAGGAAGGGATTGCCTTGTTCTACTTTTATAATGCACCGATCTAAATACTCTAATCGCCACTGATTTCTCTTCTGCACGTCGCCTACTGATTCGTTGTTGGTTGATGAATTGTCCATATGTGATGTAATGAAAGCTCACCATCTTATAGAATGAAGAATTTAAAAATAACAATTTATCTACATGTTATACTATAGCTAGTTTGAAAATAGTTGTACTACAACTACTCTATCATGACAATTTATCTATCATGTCGAATTAATCTACACGTTTTAACAGGAGTTGTACTACAACTATTTTGTCGTCACAATTTATCTATCATGGCGAATTCATCTATATTTCAATATTGACTACATAAGGAACAAAACTAGTGAATGTACACTCTAAAATATGTCTATATGAATCTGTATGTACTCCATATTGAGATCTACAGAAACACTACATAAGGAACAAAATTATCTATCATGACTTATATTTAGAAACGGAGGGAGCATAACATAATTGAATTACCCGTGCTTGAGTTGGGCAGGGCGGGTCGGCGTCGGGTGGGACCGGTCGGCCTCACGCTCCTCCTCCGATGAAGACGGACTGAGTCGGGCGGAGACAGGCAGCGTCGAGCGGGGCGGAGACGGGCAGCATCGGGCTTCCACTGGGCGGAGGCGGGGATCGAGAGGAGGACGGGTGGAATTGGGGATCGAGAGAGTGAGGACGAGAGGATAAGGTTTTACCTGTTAAAACTGACTAGTGATGGCGTGGGCCTAATGGGCCTAAATGCGCAACGCCAGGTCTAATGGGTAATGCCAGTACTAATAAAATACTTATGGCGTAGGAAATTTAACCACGCCAACAATAATAGGTGAAAGGCGAGAGCGTTGGTATCCTCATAGAAGTGACGTTCGGCAAAATTTGAACACCACCACTATGTGTGTAGCAATAACGTGCAAATTTAGTCAATGCCAACACTATTTGAAATATAGTGCTGGTGTTGGAGGAAAATGGTGCGCCACCAACAAGAGTTGTGTCTAGCCATTTCTCCACTACTGTAAAGTTCACCATGCCTAAGTTCTCCAGAAGCAATGACCCCAAAGACTATCTCTCACGGGCACTCAAGGTTGACAAGATATTTCGTTTGCACAACTTTGAGGAAGAGAAGAAGATTGCTATGGCTTCCCTTGAGTTCCAAGACTATGTGGGAACAAGTGATTGAGAGAACAATAGAAAGAGGTGAACCTCCTATCACCACTTCGTCCCAAATGAAGGACCTCATGAGAGCTCGCTTCGAGCCAACCCACTACAACCGTGATCACTTCAAGAAGCTACAACTACTCAAGCAAAGGCACAAAGTCCATAGAAGAATACTACCAAGAAATGGAAATTGATATGATCCGAGCCAATGTCAAGAAAGATGATGAGCAAACAATGGTGCGCTTCTTGAATGGTCTCAACTACCAAGTGATACATCTCCAACGTATCTATAATTTATGAAGTATTCATGCCATGTTTACAATAATTCTATATGATTTTGGTATGATTTTATTAGAACTAACCCGGACCGGCGTTGTTTTCAGCAGAACTACCATGGTGTCGTTTTTGTGCAGAAATAAAAGTTCTCAGAATGGGCTGAAAAATTACGGAGAATATTTTTGGAAAATATAAAAAATACTGGAGCAAAAAGATACCAGAGAGGAGTCCCGAGGAGGACACAAGCCACTAGGGTGCGTCCCCATGGCTTGTGGGCCCCTCTAGAGTCCCCTTGACGTGATTCCAATGCCAAGTACTCCTATAAATCCATAAACCTCCAGAAATAAACCTAGATCAAAAGTTCCGCTGCCGCAAGTCTCTGTAGCCACGAAAAATCAATCTTGTCCCTCTCCACCTAGGGGGGAGGCCATGGAGGAGGAAGACGGAGGGGCCATCATCACCATGAAGGCCAAGGACCAGAGGGAGAACCTCTCCACCTAGGGGGAAGGCAATGGAGGAGGAAACACAAGGGGGATACCCTCTCCCCCTCTCTCTCGGTGGCGCTGGAGTGCCATCGGGGGAACCATCGCCGCGGTGATCGTCTTCATCAACATCACCTTCTTCATCACCGTCCTCATATATTTTCAGCGGTCCACTCTCCCGCCTCCCGCTGTAATCCCCTACTTGAACATGGTGCTTTATGCCACATATTATGATCCAATGATGTGTTGCCATCCTATGATGTTTTGAGTAGATTTCTTTTGCCTTATGGGTTGATTGATGATCTAGATTGGTTTGAGTTGTATGTTTATTTTCGTGTTGCCTATGGTGCCTTTCGTGTCGCGCACACATGAAGGCTTCCCGCTGTAGGGTCTTGCAATACTTTCATGATTCGCTTATAGTAGGTTGCTAGAGTGACACGAGCTTAAACCCGAGTAAGGGGGTTGTTGCGTATGGGATAAAGGGGACTTGATGCTTTAATGCTATGGTTGGGTTTTACCTTAATGATCTTTAGTAGTTCCGGATGCTTGCTAGAGTTCCAATCATAAGTGCATATGATCCAAGTAGAGAAAGTATGTTAGCTTATGCCTCTCCCTCATATAAAATTGAAATAATGATTTCTGATCTTCTTAACAATTGCCTAGGACAATTCCGCACACCGACCCATCATTATTCCACACTCGCTATTTGTAATATATTGTAATATATTGTAACTTTATCATAAAAACACCTATTTTTATATTTTAGTTCTTCGATATCATGCAAATCTATTCTCTTCATACCCACAACATAGTTTTATTTCTCGTTTCTAGTTGGAAGCAAACATCCTGCGTACGTAGAGTCGTATCAGTGGCAGATAAGACTTGAGAGAATATTGATCTTACCTTTAGCTCCTTGTGGGTTCGACACTCCATACTTATCACTTCCAACAATACTCCAACCTACTCCTTGGAAATTGCTACGATGATTCCTTGCACTTGGGAATTATCACCAAGTCAAGAAAATCACGGACTTCCAACAATACTCCAACCTACTCGAGTTAGTACATCAAGAAACCAAGGTGGAACGCCAGGTGCAAGATGACTACAAGTACTCCAAGTTCTCTTCCAAGACCTACGGCTCAAGTGCACAAGCTTCTCTGACTACAACGCCTTTGACTACGAAATCTACAACACCTACCAGCGACAAATCAAGTGACCAATCAAGTGCCAAGGACAAGATGACTTCGTCAAGCCGCCCTCCTACTTCAAGTAACTACAAACCAAGAGATTCATCCTCTACACAAACAATGGATGCTACCGCTAAATCAAGCTCCATCAAGTGTTTCACGTGCCAAGGCCGAGGCCACAAGACCTACGAGTGTCCAACAAGACGCACCATGATTCTCCAAGATGACGACACCTATGACTCTATGAGCGATGACGAGATGGAAGCATTGGAGCATGTGGCCATGCATAAACAAGTCAATGAAGATGAAGATTCACAAATCTATTGCGATAACGATTCGAGACCCGCTCTGGTTGTCTTGAAGGTTTTGACACTTCAACAACAACAGGATGAGGATAAATGTTGCCACATCTTCCATACCAAGGAGGGCATCCAAGGGAAATCCATCAAGGTCATCATCGGCAATGGAATTTGCCACAATTTGTCAAGTGAGGACCTTTGTTCCAAGCTTCAATTGGTCAAGAAGAAGCACGCTCACCCCTACAAGGTCCAATGTCTTAGTCACTCCAGCACTCTCCAAGTTGACCACACCATGCAAGTTTCCTTCAAAATAGGAACTTATGAAGACACCTTGGAGTGTGATGTGGTTCCCATGTCCGTTTGCCATCTACTCATTGGGAGACCTTGGCAATTTGACCGTGGCGTCATCCACAACGGTCGGACCAATCATTATAGCTTCAAGATGAAGGGCAAGGAATATGTGCTTCGACCAATGTCTCCAAGTCAAATGACCGCCGATAAGCAAGCTTCATCCCATCGTGGAGATAAAAGCAAGAGAGTGATCCACCTCAAAGAGAGTGAGTGCCACAAGCCAAAGTTGAGGGACTCCACGATTAGGGACATGAGAAATCTAGTTCTTTTAGCCACCAAAAGAGACTTGAGGGATGTGAGTGAGAGCCCATCGATCGTTCTTCACTACGTACTTGCGTGCAAAGATGAAGTAGTACGGACTAACCCTTCTCAACATCTTCCTCTTGTGTTATCTCATTTGTTGTAGGAATTTCAAGACGTTTTTCCTGGTGACCTACCTCCGGGACTACCACCCGAACGAGGGATCAAACACCACATCGACCTCATACCTAGAGCACCACTTCCAAACAAGGCACCCTACTGCATCAATCCCGAAGAAACTAAGGAGATACAAAGGAAAGTCCAAAAACTCCTAGATAAAGGGCATGTATAGGAGAGCTTAAGTCCTTGTGTGGTTTCGGTGATACTAGTACCTAAGAAATACGGTAGTATGTGCATGTGTTCGGATTGTCGCCCTATCAATGCTATAACCATTAGATATCGCCACCCTATCCCTCGCCTCGATGATATGCTAGATGAACTTAGCGGTGCCACTATATTTTCCAAAATTGACTTGAAAAGTGGTTACTATCAAATACACATACAAGAGGGCGGTGAGTGGAAAACGTCGTTCAATACCAAGTTTGGTCTCTATGAATGGCTAGTGATGCCTATGGGCTTATCCGAAGCACCAAGTACTTTTATGCGAGTAATGCATCAAGTCTTACAACATCTCATTGGTGAATGCGTTGTGGTGTACTTTGATGACATTCTTGTTTTTAGTGAATCTCTAGAGGAGCACGCTAAACATGTTAGGGAAGTATTCCAAGTTCTTAGGAATTAATAATTGTATGCAAACATGGAAAAATACATTTTTGGTGTTGACAAGGTTGTTTTCCTAGGATTTGTGGTTTCTTCTAAAGGTGTTCAAGTTGATGAAACTAAAATTGATGTTATTAAAACTTGGCCCACACCCACCAATTTGCAACAAGTGCGTAGTTTCCTTGGACTAGCCGACTTTTACCGTCACTTTGTTAAGGATTTTAGCACGATTGCATCTCCTCTACATGCTTTGAGCAAGGAGAATGCACCCTTTATTTGGGGACCAACGCAAGACACCGCATTCCTTGTGCTTAAAAATTTGCTTACTCATGCACCTTTGCTTGCCTTACCCAACTTTGATAAAACTTTTGAAGTGCATTGTGACGTTGGTGATAATGGCATAGGTGGTGTGCTAATACAACAAAAGCACCCAATTGCGTACTTTAGTGAGAAACTTTCCGGCGCTCAACTTAACTATCCCATATATGATAAGGAATTGTATGCTTTGGTGAGAGTGTTATATGTTTGGGAGCATTATCTCCGCCCACATGAATTTATCATTCATACCGATCAAGAAGCAAATGCATGCTAGTTACTCAACTTTAATTGAATGTCATTGGTTTTGAGCATATTAAAGATTTGTATGAGCATGATGTTTCCTTTGCTACTCTGTATGCTAAGTGCAAAGTGAAACCTTGTTGGAAAAACTACTACATGAAAGATGGCTATCTTATGCATGTTAACAAACTTTGTATATCCGAGTCTTCTCTTCATTTGTTACTTTTGCAAGAAGCTCATGGTGGGGGACTAATGGGTCAGTTTGGACGCGACAAGACATATGCCACCCTCTCCAACAAGTATTTTTTGGCCAAAGATGTTTCGTGATGTCGCACGTTTCATCAACCGATGCTCTACATATCGCAAAGCCAAGTCAAAAGCTTAATACCATGGTCTTTACATGCCTCTTCCTGTGCTATTTCAACCTTGATAAAACATTAGCATGGATTTTGTGCTTGGTTTGCCACGAACAAAAAATGGACATGATTTCGTATTTATAGTTGTGGATCGTTTTTTCAAAATGACTCATTTCATTCCATGTCATAAGACCGAAGATGCTTCACATATTGTAAATCTCTTTTGTAACGAAAATCCATTTGGCTCTCGTGTCCAAATACACCTGAAATCCAGACCATCTCTTCTTCTCGTGATGCGAACTCATTGTTGTATTCTGCTATGTATTCACGTCAAGCAAACCCTTTTGTAACAGTACCCTGGCCCACATCCATTGCTCATTTAGTGAACATATGCTCGTTTCATTGACGCCGGTACAAACGGAGGCAAGGCAAGGCGTTCATCAGCCGTGTCACGGGCTCACGGCTACCTGTGCCTCTCCAAGTGAGTCAAAGGTCAGCCCCAGAGCAGGCTTGATCACCCTACTTCTGTGCGTATCCACGTAATCGGTTGCTTCGCACGCAGACCCTGTTAGGACAGCGTGTGTCCTGTATAGAACTAGGGGATGTCTTCAGACTCTACTCCCGTAACTTCAACTCAGTAGCGTCCTCGTTTGTTCCATTTTACCCTTAATCAAACTAATCTATATGATTAAATCTTGGGGACGCTTATTCCACGTGTGAAAGGTAACTCCTCAGTTAGCATCCTTGTCTTTGAAAATTAAGTGCTGACGTACATGCTAATACGCCGCGTGTTACAACCTACATTCAGCATATCTACCGCTTCCACCGATTCATGATTTTCACTGCAAACACTGAAAACTCCATCTGCACTTCACATACATGTCACACGTGTGCTAGATGTTGTGAATGATCAATCTTTATGTCATGGTGGCTCCATAGTCTCACAGTATAATTGTAAACTGAATGAACTGGACCTCAATTCTAATCAGACAAGATTTTGAAGGAACCTTTTTTTTGCAAAAAGATTTTGAAGGAACCTGGACCTGAATTCTAAAACAATTCACATACGTTCAGTTTTTAAGCTGTAATCAGATAAGTTGACTGCATTCTAATCCATACGAGTAGCTATTGAGAACAGATTTTTGTTTTTTCAATCATCATCGCTATGTAAGGAGATGGGTGCATCAAATTTACTTCTTTGTCTAGAGGCTAGTGCTTGCGGTTCCATTTTCTCCGTCGATTAAGCATACGTTGCATCGTCACTTTCTGCATGCTCTTGAATCACAATGAATTGGTCACCATGAACTGCACCGTGAACAACTATTGCAGATGCAACATATCCATTGTCGGCATAGATATTTACCACCACACCTCCTCCATACAAACTATTTTCAACGTGTCGTGATATGTTGTCGACGGAATCCCGTAACCGTGAGATCTACTCCCTCCGTCTTATAATGTAAGACGAAGGAAGTATTTGGCAAGGACAAGCGATCTTGTCAGCTTCATCCCGCAGCTACACTCGCTGCCTCTTCCGAGAACATTGGCAACGGAGCTTCAGAATCACCATAACCCATAGCAAATAATTAATCTTGTATGCCTAAAGAGTTACCTGTCTACCAAATCAACGGGAAAATCTATTGTCGCGCCGCCACAACACCTCCGCTATGTCTCACAGTTCGAAGCAGTTGTTCCTTAAATAGAGATCCTTAGAACATCTCCAGCTGTTGCCCTTCCAGGGGCGGATTTTAGCGTCGTCTGGGGGCAGCCGGCGCTAAAATCGGCCTGGGGCGTCTCGGCTTCCCAGCCACGCCTCCGGCATCGTCTCCCAACCGCCGCTTTCAGCCCATTATGGGTGTAGAATCGGCCCAAGAACGCTTAAAAAGTTTAATTTTTCATTCAAATATAATACGAAAAGCTAAAATAAAAAAAAAGACTACGCCGTCCCGTGGCCGCGCCGCATTCTACATGCCGAGGAGCTTGTAGAAGTTGGTGTAGTCGCCGCCTCGTCCCCGTCCCCGTCGCTGTCGTCGCCGTCCGGCGTGTCGCGGCCGCCGTACCTGCTGCAGCCCTGTCCTGCGTCGTCGAGACGGTGCAGGTCGGGGTTGGAGGGCCCGGGCGCCTCCCCGTCGCTGTCGTCGTCAAGGATGATGAGGCCGACGATCTCCTCCTCGCGGCGGGCGCGGTGGCGAGCCTCGATCTCCTCGAGGGCCCGGCGCTGCCGCTCCACCTTATCCCGGACGTAGTCATTCCGCGCCCACTTCAGGGCGGCCTCGTCGGCGGCGGTGGCCATGGCCAGGTGCTCCTGCTTGACCACCGCCGGCGTGCCAGGCTCCGTCTTCGGCCTGACAAGGCGGAGGTGGCCGTGGGGAGGCGAGGGCTCGCGGCGACGGCCCTCGTTGATGGTGATGCCGCCGCTGCGTCCGCTGCGTCGGAGCGGCGACAGCAAGCCGGGCTCGGCCTTGACGACGACGAGCGGCGTGCGTGTTGTGCCGGAGGAGTGGGAGGACTGGGAGCCGGAGGAGTACGAGGACGACGACGACGACGCCTCCATACGCCGGGGCTGCCACGACGAGCCCCTCCGGCGCAAGACGGACGTCGCCTCCGGGTACCTGAGGCGCGGCTCGTTGTCGTCCTCGATGTGCTCGAGGACGGCCTCGAGAGTGCGTCCAGGGACGCCCCACCAAAGACGGCGGCCCTCGATGTTGTTGCGGCCGTGCGCGGGCCGCCGTTGGTGGAGGCGAGCTGCTCCTCGCGGCGGCGCTCGAAGTACGCCGTCCAGAGGGAGGTGCTGTCCGGGGTGTACCTCGGCTGCCGGCGTTGTTCCTTGGACAGGGTGGACCTGATCCGGGCGATCTCGAAGCGTCGCTCGGCTCCGGTGGGCACCGGTGGCACGGGGATGCCGCCCGCGCTAAGCCTCCAAGAGTCGGGCGCCCGCATGTCCGGCGGTGTCGGGTACTCCGCCTCGAACAGCAGGCGGGCCTCGTCCTCGTGAAGGTGCCGGCGGTCGAAGCCGTTGCGGGACACGCCGTCGCCAAGGTAGCGCTCGGCCATTGCGGGAGAGAGGGAGGGGGAGATCGCCAGAGGGAGAGGGGAGATCGCCGGGAAGAGAGAGGGCGGGATTGGGGTGCAGGCGAGGTGTGGCGAACACCGGCGAGATCGCCTTTTATAGCAGGCGAGGGCCGGCATCGTGCGGACGCGTGGGAGGCGAGGTGTGGACGCGCATCGCCGTACTGGCTGCGCCGCCCGTGAACGCCGGCTCGTGAAGGCGCGGCATCAATGGAAGGCTGACCGTGCGGGTAGTCTTGCATTGATTCGATTCCCCGCGGGGAAACGGAGGCGATGAGGACGACGACGCGCGCTCGGGGTCGCTGACTCGGCGGACCCACCCCGTTTTCGCTCCAAAACATTTCGCCCGACGCCCCCAGGCGCCCTCCAGCGCGCCGGGTTCGGTCTGGGTACGCCGACGCTAAATTAGACCCTAACCGACGAAAAATGGGCTCGTGGGGGCACGACTGGGCCGATTTTCGATCGTCGGCGTAAAAAACGGCCTTTAGGGGGCCTCTTGGGAGGCGGCTGGAGATGCTCTTACCTTCCACGGCTACAACGTTCCAATCTCTAGTGCCTAGTGATGCTACGGTCGTCAAATTGGTGTGTGGCCCTGCACTCACTTCGCTTACTGCTAGTGCCAGGCCGGGTTGCTCGTTGTTCATGTACCACCCGTACAGACGGAAGCAAGACCGTCAGTACAGCTCATTAACGATTCCAATCGTCATCCGTCACTGCAGGGGCTAGACCCCCCCTAAACAAATATAGTACGGGCCAGTAGTAATACATGTATTTCTATGCGTTAATGGCCAGAGATTAAGAGCAACTTCAACGGGAAGATCCAAACGGATGCGTCGGTTGTCCGTTTTTTGTCCGTTTGGATCGGTCCAGCGAACGCTGGTCTCCGGTTTTGCAAATGGGTCGGCTAGTCCGCCCAACGCAGGCGTGGACGCAAATGGTCGGCTCGCATTAAAAAAAGTTGTAATGCCCAAACAACGATGTTAAACATAATTAAACATTAAACAACGGTCAAAACCGGTCCAAGTCCACATAAAACTTAATTAAACATAATAAAAAAAACTCGTCCGCCCTATCGTATGCATCTGTCGCCGGCCCTATGCATCGTCGTCCTCATCGTTGTCGGGGGTGGTGAGGTCGATGAGCTTTGACGCCGGCCCAGCCCAAGGGAACGCAACCTCCCACGCCTGAGCAGCGTCCTGTGTCGGCAGCACCGGCGACGCAGGCTGACGGGCTCGCTCTTCCTTCTCCCGCTCCTGCCGCTCCGCCTCCTCCTCCTCCACCCACCTGCGCTCGAGCTTCAACTGCTCCGCGACCTCGGCTCCCTCCCTCGCCAGTGCCAGCGGCCTGTGGTGTAGGAGATACTTCTGCTCCTGCTCCTCTGTGCACATATACCAGATGGGAGGCGCGGACACCCAGTCTCGGAGCTGGCTGGTCCACTTGTAGCTCTCAGGCTGGCGCTCCTCGGCCTCAACCTTGGGCTCGTGGATCGCCAGAGCGGCCGACGGAGCTGGAGGAGGAGGAGGCACGACGCAGTCGCCCTTCGCGGACAGCGCGAGGGCTTCTTCGAGGCTTGCCCGGCGCGCCTCCTCCTCGTGCCTGCTCTCCTCAATGGCGTAGGTTGTTGCCTCCTCGAGGGCGGCCTGGTAGGCAGCCTCCTCCTCCTGCTCCTCTCACTTCACTTCAGGGGGCGGTGGAGGGATGGCCTGATCGAACTGGACGCCATGGAGGCGCTCCTGCTCGTGCTCTAGGGCGAACCAAACCTCCCAGTTAGGGGAGTCGGCCGCATACGTATGGTCGCGTTGTTGCTCCGGAGTGAGGAGCTCGCGCCGCCGGCTGACCTCCTCCGCGTGCGCGCGCAGACCACGACACTGCTGGGATGGGGATGCGGTGGGGGTCCAGATGCCAACCATGGGGAGGTTGACAGTTGGGTAGGGCAGAGCTTGCCTGTACTGTCAGTTCCACCGAGCTTGGTGGACTGGGATGTACAGGCGCTCCCGCGGTGGCGCAACACGGCGAGGTGGCACCGGCGTCCAGGACGAGCTTGCCCCGGGGGTGAGCTTTCCCTTGCCCTTGCTGAAGAAGCCCATGGCGGACGGTTGCGCTGGCTGGCTAGGGTTTTGTGGTCACCGACGGTGGAGCAAGAGTGGCTAGATGTGGACGGGAAGGGGAAGTGGATGAGGTCGGCCCCGCCGCACGCTTCAGATTAAAAGGACGACGATCGATAGCTTGTTGCCGCTGTCAGGTGGGCCCAATGTTGGTGACCGCATTTAATACGACCACGGGGGGTAGTTGTGCGGTCGGCATGTGGACGCGAGGGGGATGCGGATAGGAGGCGGGGCGCGTCCGGTTCTTGTCCGCGTGGACGCATTTCAGACACATTTTTGGACCGGAAATGGATCCGCGCGGACACGAAGCGAACGCAAAATGAAAATGGGTCTTTGCGTCGGGCCATCGTTTTTGTCCGCGCGAACCAAACGGACATGAATGGACGAAATGATCCTTCCCTTGAGTTGCTCTAACAGCCTAATTATGTTATTTAAGCCCAAATAGCCTATAGTTATGCATGCACCGAAGCCCAGGATGCAACAAATATAGCCCATCTACCTAAGTCGTTCCTTTAATCTGTTCTCCTCTCACGATCGGATCGATAGATCCAGATGTTTTCTACGCGAAACAGTACGTGGGCACTGGCGACTCTAAAGCCGATCTAGGTCTACGTATGTGGCGGCCTGGTCGTTCCTTTGATCTGTTCTCCTCTCTCAA
The DNA here is from genome assembly GCA_022496015.1 of Hordeum marinum. Classification (NCBI taxonomy): domain Eukaryota; kingdom Viridiplantae; phylum Streptophyta; class Magnoliopsida; order Poales; family Poaceae; genus Hordeum; species Hordeum marinum. The sequence continues at coordinate 207,101,612 of CM039672.1, read as the reverse complement.
AGAAAAGATCGCTAGATCCATCTATCTCGCCACCATGGCGCTAGACATATGCCGCCGATTCAAGTCGTCGACCTAGGACTTGATTGCCGGCATGTCGAGGCAGTGAAGTAGCGGCGAATACGGCGGTTGTGGCTGCCGATGATCGTCCTCTTCAGGCCTGGTCCTCTTCAGGCAAGGTACATATATACATTGTATACCATATGTTCTGTATATGTAAAAGTTTTGCTAGTACGCTGTAACCGGGAGGGGCGTTTTGCTTTTGTTTGGCGTTTATACTTTGTTAGTCTGAAAACAAAGAGAATTTGGATCAATGGCCTCAATCTCAAATCTGTGCTAATGACGAAAATTTGGATCAAGACATTGATGAATAGTACTAGCAGTAGAGCTATATTTTTGTTAAAAAAAACAGTCAAACAAAGTACAACCAATTTTAAAATTTTATGTGCACATACTAGTCTGAATTTTAGTATTTGAGATGATTTATTATTGACCTATATAATTTTAAACATATATTGATAAACTATTTGGGTTGATAAATCCTACTATAGTACTACTATAGTGATCGTCATCACTCGTCCCCTATGTTCAAATCCTGGCTCCGCTCCTGCCCGCACCGACCCTTAACGCCGGTTGGTATACATCACCGGTATGCTACCTAGGTACACCTAAAGCGCGGTACACCATATTTTCAACAGAACTGTATACATCATTCAATATTCCATAGCATAGATCCCTATGTGCAGCTGGACGTATATGATATATGGAGCATTTGGACTCCAAAGCCAAAACGCTCCTCCACTTTTGTAGGGACATCTTATGAATACATGGAGTGCCCAAGACTATTGTCTCGAATCGCGATGTCAAGTTCCTTAGCTACTTTTGGAAGACTGTATGCATCAAGCTCGGCATCAAGCTACTATTCTCTTCGGCATATCACCCACAAACCGATGGCCAAACGGAGGTGACGAACCGGACACTTTCAACTCTCCTACATGTGTTGATCAAGAGGAACATCAAGGAATGGTAAGCTTGCCTCCCCATCACTGAGTACGCCTACAATCGAGCATGACACTTCACCACCGGCAAGTCTCCTTTCGAAGTGGTCTATGGCTTCAACCCTTTGTCCCCATTGGACATACTTCCTTTACCACTCCAAGAGCGCGTGAACATAGACGCAAGCACAAGGGCAAGCTACATCAAGAAAATGCATGAAGGTACAAGGCGCATGATCGAACGTCAAGTGGAAGGGTGATGCGAAGCATCCCATGGTCATCCACATGGACCCATCACCAACACCTCAAGCTTCAAAGGGTCCCATGACAAGAGCCCGTTGATACGTCTCCAATGTATCTATAATTTTTTTATTGTTCCATGATGATATATTATCATTCTAGTATGCTTTTTTGGCATTTGTTTACCAATTGTAATATTTTTTAGCACTAACCTATTGATCCAGCGTCAGTTATTATTTTCTGCATGTTTTTGACTTTTTTCAGGTTTACAGTACCAAACGAAGCCCAATTGCCACGAAACTTTTTGATGATTTTTTCTGGACTAAAAGAAGACATGGAAGCTTCGGTAGGAGGCCGGGAGGCGCACGAGGGCCCCACCACACATTAGGGCACGCCTTGATATGTGGTGGCCCCCTCAGGCGTCCCCCACGTTCCTCTTTGGCCTATAAATTCTCTAATATCCCCAAAACCCTAAGGGAGCTCCCGAAATACTTTTTCCGTCGCCGCAAGTCTCTGTTTCGATGGGAGCCCATCTAGAGCTCCGTTCCGGCACCCTACCGGAGGGGGGATCGATCACGAAGGGCCTCTTCATCAACCTTGCTACCCTCATGATGATGTGTGAGTAGTTCACCACAGACCTACGTGTCTGTAGGTAGTACCTAGATGGCAATCTCTCTCTCTTGATCTTTAATTCAATGTTCATCGCATCTTTGCCTTGTTCTATCCGATGTAATCCCTTTATATGGTGCGTTTGTTAGCATCCGATGAATTGTGAGTTTATGTTTAGATTATTCATGAAAAGTATTTGAGTCAAACCTGAATACTAAGATTCTTATTTGCATGATCATTATAGCTTCGTAATGCTCTCCGATCTATTGAGATAGGTTGACCAACTAGATTGATATTTCTTCGGTGGGAGTGGTGCGTTGTAGTAGATTCAACCTGTCGAGTTTCTATATCCCACTGACAGAAGGGGACAAGTTGCATCTTTGTGTTGCTTATCCTAAGGATAAAATGATGGGGTTTATTCATATTGATTGAGTTTACTTTGTATACATCATGTCATCGTTCTCCAAGCATTACTCTGTTTTACTTAATACTCTAGATGCATGCTGGATAACAGTCGGTGAGTGGAGTAATAGTAATAGGTGCAGGCAAGAGGCGGCCTATTTGATTATGGACGTGATGCTTATATACACATGATCATTGCCGTGAAAATCGCACAACTATTCGCTTTTCTAGCAATTGCCCAACAGTAATTTGTTTACCCATCATACGCCTCCCACTAGCCATGCTAAAGCTTGATATCGCCAGAGCCTTCGACTCCATATCTTGGGCCTTTCTGCTCGAGACGATGCAGCATCTTAGCTTTGGATCGCATTGGTCTGAGTGGATATCGATCCTTCTCTCCACCGCCAAAACGTGCGTCCTAATCAATGGGAGGCCAGGACCACTCGTCCTTCACGCGCAAGGGCTGCGCCAGGGCGACCCCGTCTCCCTAATGCTATTCGTCCTTGTCATCGACACATTCAACTCGCTCATGCAGTAGGCGGTTAGGGTTGGAGTTATTCGATGGCTCACCACCAGACGCATTGCTTCGAGTATCTCACTATTCGCGGATGACGTTGTTCTGTTCTGCCATCCGAACGCGAGCGAGATCACCACCGTTCATGCCATCCTCAACAAGTTTGGAGCGGCATCCGGCCTACACACAAACTACGCCAAATGCTCCGTGGCTCCAATTCAATGCTCAGATGAAACCACGGCCACGATAGGAGCACTCCTCTCCTGCCAAGTGTCCTCCTTCCCCGTCAAGTACCTTGGGCTCCCGCTATCAATCCGCAAAGTCCATCATACGGCCCTTATGCCCCTTGTGGACAATCTTGCGAAGAAGCTCTCCTCTTGGCACCATTCCCTCCTTTCCCGAGGTGAGAGGCTGGCGTTGGCCCGCCATGTGCTCACAGCAATGCTAGTACACATTATGCTCGCCATGGCGCTCTGCCCCACCACCCTCAAGCTTGCCAAGCAACTCATACGCGACTTCCTATGGCATGGCAGGAAGGACCCGAGATCGGGCAGTTGCCCTGTTAGCTACGCACATGTATGACGACCAATCAAGCTCAGAGGGCTCGACATTCGCGACCTTCAGTGGGCTAGCATCGCCCCGCTTGTGCGCTGGCTCTGGCTACAGGCCACGAACCCTACGAGACCTTGGATCCACCTTCACCTACCTACGGATGTCGAGGCGAGACAGATCTTCCGCGCTTACATCTCCTGGACTCTTGGGGACGGAACCAAGTGTCGCTTCTAGATCGACCCATGGTTGGACGGTTCCTCCATCTCTGAGATCGCCCCTGCCCTGGTCGCCCTCGTTCCCAGGCGCAGGTGCAACCATAGACTAGTCGCGAAGGCCATCCCCGGCCGAGCATGGATCAAGGACATCCAAGGATCACCTGGGGTCATATGCACTGTCCAGTACATCGACGTGTGGAGACGCTTACAGGACATATCTCTACAGCCCACACCAGATTCTATTCACTGGAGATGGACCGAGAACGACACATACACCGCCAAATCTTGCTACCTCGCGCTCTTCCAGGGATCCACTACCTCACCTAGTTGGAGTCTCACATGTAAAGCCTGGGCACCAAATGGAGTCAAGATCTTCCTCTGGCTGGCCGGCCTGGACCGCTCTTGGACATCGTCGAGACTCACGCGCCACGGCCTCCCTCACACGGTTGTGTGTGCCCTTTGTGATTAGGAGGAAGAAACCATGCAACACTTACTCATTGGATGTGTCGTGTCCCGCATCGCATGGTATGACGTATTCTCGTGGTGCCGTCTCACTACCCCCCCCCCCCCCGCCGGATGGATCCAAGGACTTGTACGACTGGTGGATCACAGCCATCAATGACTCGCCAACAGTCAAGCGCAAGGGTCTCTCCTCCCTCATCGCGCTTTATGCTTGGACCATTTGGAGACATCGCAACGCTTGCATCTTTGACGGTGCGACCCCGTCAACATCCCTCCTAACTCACAACATCAAGGAGGAAGCTCGCACATGGGCCAATGTCGGTGCTCGAGGGCTTAGTTCAATCATTCCTGTAACCTGACTTTTTTACCTTGTGGGTCGAGCACCCCATCTTCTACTCATAGAGACCTCCTAAGCGCCTGTTAGTGTACGCTTCTGGAGGTCCGCCAATGTACTTTCTTTCCCCCTATCAATGGAATGGTACGCCATGTGCGTATTCGCGTTTTTTGCTATTTCTATGAGAGATGCCACTAAGAACTCTATGGCCCCCGGATTTATTCACTTAAATATTCACAAACGCTATTACTGCCTTCCTGTTATTTATTTGCTTTTATTTTATTTTTCAATTTAAAATTATCTACAATTGTCTACACAACTCACTTGATCGCAAATAACGAGATCAACGGGATTGACAACCCTCTTGCCGGTGTTGGGTGCAAGTTGTTTGTTCTTTTGCGTGCAGCCGCTGAAGATAGTTGAGGATTGGTATTCCTATTGGTTCGATAAACCTTGTATTCATAACTAAGGTAAATACTTACCCACATTTTGTTGCGATAACCCGTTCCTCTTCACGGAAAACCCAACATAGATCACAAGTATCAGGAAGGATTTCTAGCGCCGTTGTCCGGGAATACAATCACCAACTAGCAAGTAACTTCGCACAAATTTTCATTCACTTGTTATTATTTTTATTTTCTGTTATATTTAGTTTGTCTCATAAAAATGAAAAATACAAAAATATTTATCTTTGCTAGTTACTAGTTTACTCCTTTGCTTGTTTTGCTTGCTTGAAGGTTGTTATCATGTCTCACTTTATCATTGAAAAAGATGATAAGGGTGAACTCCCTAATGAGGAAACTCCCCCACAGCAAGACGTAAAGGTCTTCGTTGTGGGGAAGGGAAATATCATAGGGATAAACGTTATTCAAGAATTCTTTAATTGTTGGGTGCTTTAACCTACAAGGATACGCCAATCCTTAAAAGAACTAAAAGTTACGCTGGTGCTATCGCTGCTCTTGTTCTAAAACTTGAAAGAAGATTTATGTGTACTCATCCCACCTTACAAAGGCTTTTCTACGAGTTCCCGGTCGTAAAGGACCGTAGGGCTAAGAAGATATCCACTTTTACCCTTATGCAAGAATTTGACTATATAGTACTGGAAGCTCGGGAGATCTTTGAGCACTATAATATGAGTTATGAGCATCCCTTGATTGTTGAAATTTTATATAATAAAGACTATATGATGAGATATGTGTTCAAGGATAATCATATTTATGATGAAAACAGAATTAAAGAAGTTCCTCTATCCATATTATCCAACAAGTTTTCAATAACATCAACAAACAATATTCTTGGATAGTAAGAGAGAATGTGGAAGGTTTTAAGGAGAGCACCATTAAAAATGCTAAGATATTACTTTACTATGTGTTCCCTATTGTCTTTGAAAAACCTTCTTCCTAAGCGAGTGTCAAAGATTACAACACTTGAAACTATGCATTATGCCTAGCTAAGGGCATAAAACAATAGCGCTTGTTGGGAGGCAACCCAATATTTTTATTAATTTTTTATTAATTTATGTTTTTTACGATAACATGATTATTGACTATGTAATGATTATGTTTTTATATTTTAATTAGTGTTTGTTCCAAGTAAAGCCTTTGGGATAACCCACAAGATGAGTACAATCGATGCTGAAACAAAACAGAAACTTTGACTCCAATATGAATTTTCATTTTTTATTGGAGCATGATAATGATATGAAATTTTTACAAAGTATTCCTATACAAAATTTCCACGTTGTACTAATTTTTAAAAAATATTAGAGTTAAATAAGTATGGGCTCTTTACAGATTCCTACACATTGTTCTGTTTTAAACAGATTCTGTTTTGCTTGCATAGTTTGCTTGTTTTGATTATGATATGGATTGTATCAGGGAATATAAGTCATGGAGAAGTTAGAATACAATACATATTTTGCAAAAGTTAATTAATAATCAATTTATAACAATACCTAAAGTATTCAATATGTTTCTTATACTAACGGATCTCACGAAGTTTTGTTGAATTTTGTGTGATTGAAGTTTTCAAGTTTTGGGTGCGATCACGATGGACTACGGAATAAGGAGTAGCAAGAGCCTAAGATTGGGGATTACCAAGGCACCCCAAGTAATATTCTAAGGAAGACTCAAGCGTCTAATCTTGGGGATGTCCCGGAAGGCATCCCCTCTTTCGTCTCAATCCATCTGTATGTCATTTGGAGCTCCATTTTTATTCATCACATGATATGTGTTTTGCTTAGAGCGTCGTTTGCTTTTGTTTGATTTCATTTTTAGTCTGTCACAATCATCATTTGCTGGACACTTTTTTGAGAGGGACACACCTTCATCATAATTTGTTAGAATACTCTATGTGCTTCACTTATATCTTTTGAGCTTGGTAGTTGCTTTAGTAATTCACTTATATCTTTTTGAGCACGGTGGCGTGTAGATTTTATAGAAATATTATACTCTCGTTCTTAACTTATATTTTTTGAGAGATGATAAATAGTGATGGTAGTTTGCAAGGGTCATAAGACTAGTCCAAAAATAATAGGTATTCAATGAGTGATAATCAAAACTATCATGTAGCACATATAGAGAAATTTCGTGTTAATGACAATAATGTGGTGATATGAAAAAGGTGTGAGTCCACAATTATTGATTCGTAGAAGTGTCGATATTAAGAGGTGTTAACTTGTTATTCATCTCAAAATTAAAGAGGCATGGTGACGATGTGTGAGCATTTCTATTCCTCGTTGAAATCCTAGTGTTGTTTCGAGTAAGGGGCGAGTGATGGTTAACTCCTACCAACCTCCTCCCTCGGGGCATGTGAGTAGTACTTTGATTTGTGATAAAACTAATAAAACTTTGCGATGATTATATGATTTATTTATGACTAATGTGACACCATGGACATATGCATCTCCACCTTCTCAAATTTGCTAGCCTCTTCGGTACCGTGCATAGCCCATTCTCACCTCGAGGATCGGTGAAACTTTCGCCGGTGCATCCAAACCCCGTGAAATGATACGCTCTGTTGCACATAAGCCTCATTATATCTTCCTCAAAACATCCACCATACCTACCTATCATGGCATTTTCATAGCCATTTTTAGATATATTGCCATGCAAATTCCATCGTCACTTCACATGACTAGTTCATTCATCATCATATTGCTTTGCATGATCATATAGAGCTGACATAGTATTTGTGGCAAAGCCACAATTTATTATATTTTTGATACATGACAAGCTAGATCTTGCACATCCTGGCACACTGCCAGAGGCATTCATATTGAGTCATATCTTCCTATCAGTTCTTCATATTGAGTTGTAAGTAAATAAAAGTGTGATGATCATCCTTATTAGAGCATTGTCCTGATGAGGAAAGGGTGATGGAGACTATGATCCCCCACAAGTCGGGCTGAGACTCCTGAAGAAAAATAAAATAAAAATGGGGGAGACCAAATGAGCCCACCATATAAAAAATATAAAAGGGGGTGCAAAAAAGCCCACCATGAAATATATATATATATATGAGAGAAAAGGAGAGAAGGGACTTTGCTACTATCCTTTACCACACTTGTGCCTCAAAGTGGCACCATGTTCTTCATATAGAGAGTCTCCTATTTTTTCACTTCCATATGCTAGTGGAAATTACCTTTTTATAAACTTGTCTTGTATATTCCGATGACGGGCTTCCTCAAATGCCCGAGGTCTTCATGAGCAAGCAAGTTGGATGCACACCCACTTAGCTTTAGTTGAGCTTTCATATACTTATAGCTCTAGTGCATCATTTGCCTGGCAATCCCTACTCCTTGCATTGACATCTATTGATGGGCATCTTCATAGCTCGTTCGTACGCCAAGTTGATGCGAGACTATCTTCTCCACTTTTACCCCTTTGATATCTACCAACATATTCTATTCCACCTATATGCTATGTCCAATGGTTCACGCTCATGTATTGCGTGAAGAATAAAAAGTTGAGGCATATTGAAAAAGTACGATCCAATTGCCTAACTTGGACACTGTGATGCTTAACATTTGCATTGATGTGGTGAAGATGGACTCATGCCTTGCTAATATAATAAGATGACCGGGGGTAAACATTCTTTCAGGATCGTATGCTTTGAAATAAATGATTTTGTTTCTTATACATATAAATATTGCTATGTTTATGTTTGTTAATTCATCATTTCTCAATGAGCATACATACAAAATATTACATAATGGGTAGCATGTCAAATCAAAAATTCTGTTTTTATCATTTACCTACTAGAGGACGAGCAGGAATTAAGCTTGAGGATGCTTATACGTCTCCAACGTATCTATAATTTTTTATTGTTTCATGCTGATATTTTACCATTGTAGGATAATTTTTGGGCATTTGTTTACCAATTTATAAATTTTTTTGAGCACTAACCTATTGACCCAGTGCCCAGCGACAATTGTTGTTTCCTGCATGTTTTTGACTTTTCAGGTTTACAGCACCAAACGAGGTCCATTTGCCACGGAATTTTTTGATGGTTTTTCTGGACTGAAAAAAGACCTGGAAGCTTCGGGAGGAGGCCGGGAGGCGCACGAGGGCCCCACCACACATCAGGGCCTGCCCTGGGGGGCGCCCTGATATGTGGTGCCCCCCTCGGACGCCCCCGACGTTCCCCTCTGGCCTATAAATTCTCTAATATCCCCAAAACCCTAAGGGAGCTCCCAAAATACTTTTTCCGCCACCGCAAGTCTCTGTTCCGATGGGAGCCCATCTAGAGCTCCGTTCCGGCACCCTGTCGGAGGGGGGATCGATCACGGAGGGCCTCTTCATCAACCTTGCTGCCCTCATGATGACGTATGAGTAGTTCACCACAGACCTATGGGTCCGTAGGTAGTATCTAGATGGCAATCTCTCCCTTTCTTGATCTTCAATACAATGTTCATCGTATCCTTGCGTTGATCTACCCGATGTAATCCCGTTGTATGGTGCGTTTGTTGGAATCCGATGAATTGCGAGTTTATGTTCAGATTATTCATGAAAAGTATTTGAGTCAAATGTGAATACTAAGATTCTTATTTGCATGATCATTATAGCTCCATAATGCCCTCTGATATATTGAGATAGTTTGGCCAACTAGATTGATATTTTTTCGGTGGAAGTGGTGCGTTGTAGTAGGTTCAACCTGTCGAGTTTCTATATCCCACTGACAGAAGGGGACAAGTTGCATCTTTGTGTTGGTACTAATAAGGATAAAAGGCTGGGGCTTATTCATATTGATTGAATTTACTTTGTCTACTTCATGTCATCGTTCTCCAAGCATTGCTCTGTTTTACTTAATACTCTAGATGCATGCTGGATAGCAGTCGGTGAGTGGAGTAATAGTAATAGGTGCAGGTAGGAGTTGGCCTATTTGTTTATGGACATGATGCCTATATACACGTGATCATTGTCGTGAAAATCACATAACTATTCGTTTTTTATCAATTGCCTAACAATAATTTGTTTACCCATCGTATGCTATTTCTATGAGAGATGCCACTAGAGAACTCTATGTCCCCCGGGTCTATTCACTTATATATTCACAAACGCCATTACTACCTTGATGTTATTTATTTGCTTTTATTATTTTTTGCAATTTACAATTATCTACAATTATCTACACAACTCACTTGCTTGCAAATAAGGAGATCAAGGGGATTAACAACCCTCTTGTTGGCGTTGGGTGCGAGTTGTTTGTTCTTTTGTGTGCAGCCGCTGAAGACGGTTGGGGATTGATATTCTTATTGGTTCGATAAACCTTGGTTTCAGAACCGAGGGGAATACTTACCCACATTGTGTTGCGATAACCCGTTCCTCTTCACGGAAAACCAAACACAGATCACAAGTATCACTCGTGCACGTGCCATTGAAACCGGGGTGCCACCTCTCCTATGAGACTCTCCCTTTGATGCTCATGGCACTTGGATGCTACCTCAAGCGAGGACTCTTTGCCTGCCTGGGTACCATGAAGACAAGCTTGAAGACACTAGGAGTGAAGGCCAAGTCACTATGAAGATGGATCTGAAGACGCACGGACGAGAGGACCAAAAGAAGGCCAAGACACCTCACAGGCCCCGCACATCCGGCCATCAGCCCAAACATCCGACCCATGGAGACTCCACCAGCGCCAAGGCAAAACCGCAGAAGCTACATGCGTCGGACATCCGACCGGCCCTCAGAAATCCAGCCCTCGCCCCCGGAAATCCGGCCCAGAGACGCCAGAACCAAAGCTCTCGCACCAGGCTTCAGCCCGGACATCCGACCACACCTTGAAGCCCCAGACGTCCGGCCCCTTGGCCCGGACATCCGACCCGTGTGCGGGAAGACTCTGGCCAAAGATCCATGTATCCTCTCTCTATCACCCCTGTCTCTACTAAGACTATAAATAGGACCTCCCCTCCTCCTTTTTAGGGTTAGAAATGGGTAGGCTCATAGCTAGTTGATCATTGCTCCTTCCATACTCTTCTCCCTTGGATATTGACACCTCTACGTGAGAAGATCCTATGGATGCCAAGGCCCCTATCTGATACATCTCCAACATATCTATAATTTATGAAGTATTCATGCCATGTTTACAATAATTCTACATGATTTTGGTATGATTTTATTAGGACTAACCCAGACTGACTCTGTTTTTAGCAGAACTACCGTGGTGTTGTTTTTGTGCAGAAATAAAAGTTCTCGGAATGAGCTGAAAATTTACGGAGAATATTTTTAGAAAATATAAAAATACTGGAGCGAAGAGCTGGGCCGGAAGGTTCTCGAGGAGGCCACAAGCCTCAGAGGGCGCGGCCACCCCCCTGGTCGCGGCCACCAGACTTGTGGGCCGCTCGGGAGTCCACCGACCTCCCTCCCAGCTCTATAAATCGTCAAATATTCCAGAAACCCCAACGCAGAACCTAGATCGGGAGTTCCGCCGCCACAAATCTTCAGAGCCATGAAAAAAAATCGGGAGCCCGTTCTGGCACCCTGTCGGAGGGGAAAACCATCATTAGAGGCCATCTTCATCATCTCGACGCTCTCCATGATGAGGAGGGAGTAGTTCACCCTCGGGGCTGAGGGTATGTAATAGTAGCTATGTGTTTGATCTCTCTCTCTCGTGTTCTTGAGATGGCACGATCTTGATATACCGCGAGCTTTGTTGATATAGATTGAATCATATGGAGTTTTCCTCTCTCTATCTTGTTGTGATGAATTGAGTTTTCCCTTTGAAGTTTTCTTATCGGATTGAATCTTTAGGGATTTGAGAACACTTGATGTATGTATTGCGATGGGATATCTGCGGTGACAATGGGATGTTCTATTGATCTACATGATGTATGTTTGGGTGATCAACTTGCGGGTTCCGTGACGTTGGGAATCCATGCATAGGGGTTGGCACACGTTCTTGTCTTAACTTTTCGGTAGAAACTGTGGGGCACTCTTTGAAGTTCTTTGTGTTGGATTGAATATAATGAATCTGAAATTATGTGATGCATATCGTATAATCAAGCCTACGGGTACTTGTGGTGACATTGGAGTATCTAGGTGACATTAGGGTTTTGGTTGATGTGTATCTTAAAGTGTTATTTTAATACGAACTCTAGGGCTGTTCGTGACACTTATAGGGATAACTCATAAGATTGATTAGAAAAGATAACTTTGAGGTGGTTTCGTACCCTACAATAATTTCTTCATTAGTTCTCCGCTATTTGTGACTTTGGAGTGAACTCTTTGTCACACGAGAGGTACTTACATATGATTCAACTATGTCAATATTGTTGAGAGAAATTGCACTAGTGAAAGTATGGACCCTAGGCCTTGTTTCCAAGCATTTATACAACGGTTTGCTCGCCGTTTACTATTTATTACCTTACTGTTTTTATATTTTCAGATTACAAAAACCTATATCTACCATCCATATTGCACTTGTATCACCATGTCTTCACCTAACTAGTGCACCTATACAATTTGCCATTGTATTGGGTGTGTTGGGAACAGAAGAGACTCTTTGTTATTTGGTTACAGGGTTGCTTGAGAGAGACCATCTTCATCCTACATCTCCCACGGATTGATAAACCTTAGATCATCCACTTGAGGGAAAATTGCCGTTGTCCTACAAAACTCTGCGCTTGGAGGCCCAACACGAGTCTACAAGAAGAAGGTTGTGTAGTAGACATCACTATCCAAGGAAGATCCTCCGGGATATCAAGGCCCCTCCTCCGGAGTGGGAAGACTACCGTTACATGTATCCTCTTGTTGACTTTTGAATCTTGTATCTCGTGTGTTTGCATGGATCTAGTGGATGTGTGATTGGGAATCATTCTTGAGTGTTCTTGAGTTTCTCTTGTTTTCCCCTTTTCCCCTCCAAGCGTGAAAAGATTAGCCTCATCAGGTAAGCCCCGTATCAATAAGTTAACCTGATGAAGTGTTTTGACGAACGCGACCGAGAAATAGTCGATCTATCCAAAGAAGGATTCATGTGCCTACCCATGAGTTTGACCAAATATTGTGTGGCAAAATGAGTTGCATATTTATTTTCACAAAGAAGGTTGAAAGCCCTAGACTCCACATCATTGCGATGCACACAAACATTTTTCGAAGCGAGTATTAAGCAGAGTATATGATGAAGGCAACCACTAACTGGTCCTACCGAGTCTCTAATTTAAAAGTCCATATACGGGGGAGGGGTGGACATTTTTTGGTTAACCAATTCAGAACACCTAGAAACCTACCGTCACTTCACGTCTTTTCCAAGGTTATACATTCAAATCGAGTGGTTTGATGGGTGATGCCAGCGGCAGGAGAAATGAGACATCCCTCCTTGAATGCGTGGACACACTCGAGGGGTTGCGGCTCAAGTGCTTAGACGAATTGTTCGAGGGGTCCACAAGAGGAGAAAGTAGTATGAGGACGGCTGTACGAGTCCTACTTTCATGATGTACCCACAAGAGGAGAAACTATTGTTGCGGCAATTCCTGATTTACACAACCATTTTTTAAATTTAGTTAGTACAGTCTACCTGTATCACAACAATTCTATGAGTTCTACTAAATTGGAAAAGAGTAAGATCAGATACATGATCCGTGTAGATGTGTTTCTATTGAAAAACCAAGCACGTCTCTGCAAACTTTAAAACCACACATTCACCTGTAAGAATTAGCCGCGACAAGCGAAATGCAGATTTGTCTAACACAGGAGACGGGCCAACCCTACATGGCAAATTCAACCCGTCGCTTCAAGAGGTACAACATTATTTCACGGGACCAAATCAAGTTAATCAGGCTATTATGAATTTGCACATGTAAAATAGGTTGGGGAAAAGAGATTAACGAGCTCGTGTTCGTCGTGTGCGATTGATTTAGATTATATCCATGACTCCACCGTGTGGTTGTACAGGCAGGAGCTCATCCTGATGATGTGCACCATCGCGTCGGGGTCGAGCACATGTATGGGATGTCTTTCATTGGAGGTTGAGATTTTGTTTCCCTGTCAACACTTGAGATGTGTATGTGAGACATTTGAATTGCGTATGGGTTCTGTGAACAATAAAAAGCTTAAGCATTGTGGTTGTCACATGTATTTATTGACTCATTATAGGACTTGCATGCCGAGATTTCTGTCCTATAGCTTTTATATAGATTCTCAAAATTAGGTTAAATATTCCTCTACACCCGCAAATATAATCTATAACAATCCAGACATTCACTGCACCTTCTATGCTTTTACTACATTGAGAAATGCGTAAGCATATTAATAAATATTGAGATAATTAGTTTGTCTTTATATGTATGTGTTGGGGAACGTCGCATGGGAAACAAAAAATTTCCTACGCACACGCAAACCTATCCATGGTGATGAGAATCTACGAGAGGGAGAGTGGATCTACGTACCCTCGTAGATCGCTAAGCGGGAAGCGTTAAGAAACGCGGTTGGTGTAGTCGAACATCTTCGCGATCCAAATCGCCGAGCGTCCCGCGATCCAATCACGAACCGTCCCGCGAACACATCATGATCCGTCCCGCGAACTCATCACGATCCGTCTCATGATCTTGATCACGATATGTCCCGCGAACTCATCACGATCCGTTCCTTGATCACATCACGAACCGTCTCGCGATCTCGATCACGGTCCTTCCGATCTAGCGCCGAACGGACGGCACCTCCGCGTTCAGCACACGTGCAGCTTGATGACGATCTCCACCGTCTTGATCCAGCAAGAGGAGGTGGAGAGGAGAGAGAGTTCACCGGCAGCATGATGGCGCTCCGGTGATGGTGGTGGAGCAATTCCGGCAAGGCTTCGCCTAAGCGCTGCAGAAAACCGATCTAGAGGAGAAACTATGCACCGGTGTAACGGGTAGCATGTGGCCGGAAATTCTGTCCAAAAACCACCCAATCCACTAGTATATATAGGAGGAGAGGAGAGGAGAGCCATCCAAGGCCTTTGGGTCGGCCGAAATAGAGGTGGGAAGCAATCCTACTTCACCTCCAATCCTAGTTGGAGTAGGATTGCCTCCTATTGGCTGATTTTCCACTTTTTGCTTTAGTACTTTCTCTCCTGTGCCATGGGCCTTTGTGGCTGTTTTCCCAGCCCACTAAGGGCTGGTTATTATTCTCCCACAGCCCATGGACCTCTTGGGGTCGAAATACCCCTCCCGGAGGCCTCCCGGTACACTACCGGCACTCCCGGTACACTACCGATGAGCCCGAAACTTTTCCGGAAACCAAACTGGGACTTCCTATATATGAATCTTTACCTCCAGACCATTCCAGAGCTCCTCGTGACGTCCAGGATCTCATCCAGGACTCTGAACAAACTTCGGTCACCACCATACATAACTCTACACTACTGAAACGTCACCGAACCTTAAGTGTGCAGACCCTGCGGGTTCGAGAACTATGTAGACATGACCGAGACACCTCTACGGTCAATAACCAATGGCGGGACCTGGATGTCCACATTGGTTCCTACATATTCTACGAAGATCTTTATCGATCGAACCTCTATGTCAAGGATTCAGTTAATCCCGTATAACGTTCCCTTTGTTCTTCGGTATGTTACTTGCCCGAGATTCGATCGTCGGTATCTCCATACCTAGTTCAACCTCGTTACTGGCAAGTCTCTTTACTCGTTCTGTAATACAAGATCTCGTGACTAACACTTAGCCACATTGCTTGCAAGGCTTGTTGTGATGTTGTATTACCGAGTGGGCCCTGAGATACCTCTCCGTCACACGGAGTAACAAATCCCAGTCTCGATCCATGCCAACTCAACAGACACCATCGGAGATACCTGTAGAGCACCTTTATAGTCACCCAGTTACGTTGCGACGTTTGATACACACAAGGCACTCCTCCGATATCCGTGAGTTGCATGATCTCATGGTCATAGGAACATATACTTGACATGCAGAAAACAGTAGCAATAAACTGACACGATCATATGCTATGTTTGTAATTTGGGTCTTATCCATCACATCATTCTCCTAATGATGTGATCCCGTTATCAAATGACATCTCATGTCCATGGCTAGGAAACCTTAACCATCCTTTGATCAACGAGCTAGTCCATTAGAGGCATACTAGGGACATGGTTTTGTCTATGTATCCACACATGCATTTAAGTCTCCGATCAATACAATTATAGCATGGATAATAAACGATTATCATGAACAAGGAAATATGATAATAACTAATTTATTATTGCCTCTAGGGCATATTTCCAACAGTCTCCCACTTGCACTAGAGTCAATAATCTAGTTCACATCACCATGTGATTCGCATTGTTATGAATCTAACACCCAATGAGTTCTGGGGCTCGATCATGCTTTGCATGTGAGAGAGGTCTTATAGTCAACGGGTCTGTGATATTCAGATCCGTGTGTACTTTGCAAATCTCTATGTCAAACCGTAAACACTGCTACCACACTCCACTTGGTACTATTTCCAAATGGCTGCTCCACTATACGTATCCAGATTGCTACTACGAGTCATCCGGATTAGTGTTAAAGCTTGTATCGACGTAACTCCTTACGACGAACTCTTTATCACCTCCATAATCGAGAAACATCTCCTCAGTCTCTTAGTTACTGAGGATAATCTTGACCGCTGTCCAGTGATCCACTCCTGGTTCACTCTTGTACCCCCTGACGGACTCATGGCAAGGCACACACAGGTGCGGTACACAGCATGTCATAATATAGAGCCTATGGCTAAGGCATAGGGGACGACGTTCGCCCTTTCTCTTTCTTCTGCCGTTGTCGAGCTTTGAGTCTCACTCAACTTTCACACCTTACAAATCAGGCGAGAACTCTTTCTCTGACTGATCCATTTTGAACTCTTTCAAAATCTTGTCAAGGTATGTACTCATTGAAAGTCTCATCGAGCATCTTGATCTATCTCCATAGATTTTGATGCTCAACAATTAGGTAGCTTCATCCAGGTCTTCCTTTGAAAATCACTTTCCAAATGACCGTTTTATGCTTTCCAGAAACTCTACATTATTTCTGATCAACAATATGTCATCCACATATACTTATCAGAAATTCTATAGTGCTCCCACTCACTTTATTGCAAATACAAGTTTCTCGTAAACTTTGTATAAACATCAAAACTTTGATCACCTCATCAAAGCGTATATTCCAACTCCGAGATGCTTGCTTCAGTCCATGGAAGGATCACCGAAGCTTGCACACCTTTTAGCATCCTTAGGCCTGACAAAACCTTCTGGTTGTATCACATACAACCTTTCCTCAAGTAAACCGTTAAGGAAACGATGTTTTGACATCCATCTGCCAGATTTCATAATTAAAAACACAACAACTGCTAACATAATTCCAACAGACTTTAGCACCACTACGAGTGAGAAAGTCTCATCGTAGTCAACTCCTTGAACTTGTCACAAACATCTTTGCAACAAGTCGAGCTTTACAAATAGTGACATTCACCATCAGTGTCTGTCTTCATTTTAAAGATCCATTTGTACTCAACGACCTGCCGTCCAACTAGCAAGTCTACCAAAGTCTACACTTGGTTTTCATACATGGATCCTATCTCGGATTTCATGGCCTCTAACCATTTGTCGGAATTCGGGCCCATCATCGCTTCTCCATAGCTCGTAGGTTCATCGTTGTCCAACAACATGATCTCCAAGACAGAGTTGTCGTACCACTTAGGAGCAGTACACATCCTTGTCGACCTACGAAGTTCGATAGTAACTTGATCCTGAAGCTTCATGATCATCATCATTAACTTCCTCTTCAACTAACGTAGGCTTCACATAAACATCTTTCTGCGCTGCGCTACTCTGTGATTGAACAAAGGTTTAACAACCTCATCAAGTTCTATCTTCCTCCCACTCAATTCTTTCGAGAGAAACATTTCATCGAGAAAGGATCCGTTTAAGCAACAAACACTTTGCACTAGGATCTGAGATTGAAGGTTCACCCAACTGATCTTAGGGTATTCTATGAAGATGCAATTTGTCCGCCTTGGGTTCGACCTCATCAGGTGAAAACATTTTCCACACAAGTGTCACATCCCCAAATATTAAGAAATGACAGCTTAGGTTTCTATCAAACCATAATTCACATGGTGCCATCTCAACGGATTTAGATGGTGCCCTATTTAAAGTGAATGTAGTTGTCTCTAATGCATAACCCCAAAATTATAGTAGTAAAACGACAAGAGACATCATAGCACGCACCATGTCCAATAGAGCATAACTATGATGTTCGGACACACCATCACACTATGGTGTTCCAGGTGGCGTTTAGTTGTGAAACAACTTTCACATTGTCTTAAGTTGTATGCCAAACTCGTGACTCAGATATTCACCTCCACGATCATATCGCAGTCATTTTTATCTTCTTGTCACGATGATCTTTAAACTTCACTCTGAATTTGCTTGAACCTTTCAAACGATTCAGACTTGTGTTTCATTAAGTAAATATACACTATATCTACTCAAATCATCAGTGAAGGTAAGAAAATAACGATATCCACTGCACGCTACAAGACTCACTAGATTGCATACATCAACATGTATCATTTCCAATGAATCACTTGCCCGCTCCATCCAACGGGGTCCTTTAGTCATCTTGCCCAAGAGGCATGGTTCGCATGTCTCAACCGATTCGAAATCGAATGAGTCCAAATATCCATCAGCATGGAGTTTCTACATGCGCTTTATACCAATATGACATTTAGCGGCAGTGCCACAAGTATGTGGTACTATCATTATTAACTTTGTATCTTTTGACATCAATGTTATGAACATGTGTAATACTACGATCAAGATTTCAACAAACCATTCTCACTGGGTGCATGACCATTAAAGGTATTATTCATGTAAACAGAATAACCATTATTCTCTAACTTAAATGAATAACTGTATTGCAATAAACATGATCTAATCATGTTCATGCTCAACGCAAAACACCAAATAACATTTATTTAGGTTCGTCACTAATCCTGAAGGTAGAGAGAGCGTGCGATGTTGATCACATCAACCTTGGAAACACTTCCAACACATATCGTCACCTCACCCTTAGCTAGTTCTCCGTTTATTCCGTAGCTTTTATTTCGAGTTACTAACATTTAGCAACCGAACCGGTATCCAATACCCAGGTGCTACTAAGAGTACTAGCAAGGTACACATTAGTAACTCGTATATCAAATATACTTCTATCAATGTTGCCAGCCTTCTTATCTACCAAGTATCTAGGGTTGTTCTGCTTCAGCGACCGCTCACCTCATAACAGAAGCACTTAGTCTCGGGTTTGAGCTCAACTTTGGGTTGCTTCACTGGAGCAGCAACTGACTTGCTATCCATGAAGTTTCCCTCCTTGCTCTTGCCCTTCTCGAAACTAGTGGTTTGATTAACCATCAACACTTGACGCTCCTTCTTGATTTCTACCTTCGCGGTGTTAAACATCGCGAACAGCTCAGGGATCAACATTTCTTTCCCTGGCATTTTATAGTTCATCACCAAGTTCTAGTAGCTCAGTGACAGTGACTTGGAGAACTACATCAATCACCATCTTATCTGGAAGATCAACTCCCACTCGATTCAAGCGATTGTAGTACCCAGACAGTCTAAGCACATGCTCAACGATCGAGCTATTCTCTTTCATCTTGCAGGCAAAGAATCTCGTTGGAGATCCTATATCTCGCAACTCGGGCACGAGCCTGAGATCACAATCTCAGCTCTTAGAACATCTCATATGTTCCGTGACGTTCAAAACGTTTCAGAGCCTCAATTCTAAGCCGTAATGCATGACGCACTAAACTATCAAGTAGTCATCGAAACGTGCCTGTCAGATGTTCAGAACATCTACAGACGACGCTAGATGGGGTGGCGCACCAAGCGGGGAAGATATATTGACACCAGGAAGAACAACACGTGCTATGGTTGCCCTAGCGCTGACCTATGTTCGTGGAATCGAAGTTAAAATCACACCCAAGATAAACAAGTGGTCGGCGTTTCTCGCGGTACAACTAATTCTAAACGTGGATGCATCATTCACAGATGGCAACTATGCGGGATCATGTGGAGCTGTTATTCATGATCACCGGGGGTCCTTCATAACGGCATCCACAGCGAGATTAGAACACGTAGCGGATGTGTTTACGGCAAAAGCGGTAGCTTTGCTCGAAGGATTGAAGCTAGCATGGGATATAGGATGCTATAACTTGGTGGTGAGATCGGACAATACCACGGCGGTGGATGCACTAAACCATAATGGAGGGTATTCTATGGTGACAGCACCGGTCATTGATGAATGCCGAAGTAATCTATTAGGTTTCGGGAGGGTTACTATTGTGCATTGTATTAGAGAGTCAAACTTTGTAGCTCATGAGCTGGCTAGATGGGGACGTGTTAACAATCCATCTCTTTGGATTGATGACCCGCCTGATTTCATTGTGAAATTGCTAGCAGACGATGTATCTATCATTTGATTAATAAAGTAAGCATTTCCCGTCAAAAAAGAAAAGAAAAAAATGGCGCAGGATCTTCAGAGCGGCCTGTTACTCCTAGTGCCCAGCCCATTATTTTCTCATTAGAAAACTCAGCCCAGAAGAGCAACTAGCGAGTGGCCGGCCCCTAACGCGCTCCCTAGAACCCAAGGACGAGGCCCACCTACCTCACTCAATATAAGCGACCCAAGCTGCAAAAACCTAATCGATACACTTACTCGTCGCGCCGCCGCTCGGAGCAAGCGCCGCAGGGGTCGCCGCCATGTCGAAGCGCGGTACGTACAGCCGCCTCTCTCAGCCATGCTCGGAGGGCTCCTTCCTCCTTTCGTGTAATTCGTTGATCTAGCCTAACACGCACTTGGTGGGAAAATTTGCAGGGAGGGGAGGGTCGGCGGGGAACAAGTTCCGGATGTCGCTGGGTCTGCCGGTGGCGGCGACGGTGAACTGCGCCGACAACACGGGCGCCAAGAACCTGTACATCATCTCCGTGAAGGGCATCAAGGGAAGGCTCAACCGTCTGCCGTCGGCCTGCGTCGGCGACATGGTCATGGCCACCGTCAAGAAGGGGAAGCCCGACCTCAGGAAGAAGGTCATGCCGGCAGTCATCGTCCGCCAGCGCAAGCCATGGCG
Source organism: Hordeum marinum (assembly GCA_022496015.1). Classification (NCBI taxonomy): domain Eukaryota; kingdom Viridiplantae; phylum Streptophyta; class Magnoliopsida; order Poales; family Poaceae; genus Hordeum; species Hordeum marinum. Next base: position 207,080,694 of record CM039672.1, on the reverse strand, counting down.
CCGAAAGGACGGTGTCTTCATGTACTTCGAAGGTAACGGTGTTTCCCGGTGTTGTTTGATGAGATCCTGTATTAGCTCTCGTTAGAAGATCTGGATGCTTGTGATTTCGCACGACTCGCGTAGATCCGCGGTAAAACAGTACAGCGCCTTGAAGAAACACCAGAAATGTTGATAGGGTATCGATTCTCTTGGATTTCTTTAGCAGACGATGCATGTTTTTGAATGCTGCAAGAAAGTTGTCTTAAAACACACCTTCATACTGCTCATTTCTTTTATGCCGTTGTCACTGTTTTGTATAGACTTAAGGAGAAGTAAGTTTAATTAGAGTACCTGACGTTTTTGAATTATTCTGTTCTCAAAATTCCTCCATGTCAAAGTCTACCACTATTTGGTCAAGTCATGTAGCTTTCGTTGCTGCATTGGTAAATCAGATCTGTCCGGACGACATTTGTTGGTTCTGTTCTGCATAACATCAATGTACTTTGGTTACGATGGACAATGAGGTCTTTCAACAATATCTGGAGCGAACTTTTAATGTTTGCATATTTCTTTGTAAACGTTCAACAATATCTGGAGTGAACTATTAATGTTTGGGTATTTCTTTCTAAATGCCACAAAACATCCCATCTAGATGTTAGGAGGTTTTTTCCGAAGAATATAATAATTATCATTGGAATTCCTCCATCTGGAACATGGTCTCATATTCTACCGCCTTATGTAGCAGCGCTGTTGTAATTAAAATCTGGGACTCGCATTTCACTTCATGATTCCTTCTGCTTGATTCTTTGTTGCCCTACCGTTACCTTTTAAACACTAACAGTTTGCTGCTTATGTGTTTTCTTATAAGAATTTGTTGTTTGTACATACTCCAATTATGTAATTTCTTTACACACAAAATTATTTATCTCTAGTATGGTAGCAGATAGAGCTGTAGCCTTTTTTCCGCTTTTAATTCCTTTTGTATGTTCATAGTGCAACGAGAAACCTTGTCACATATTGTTATGTACTGTGAGATCTTTTCGAGTTGCATACTATCACTATGTGTATTGTCATATAGGATAGTATGCAACTGTATGATTTTCTCAAATTACAGAACCTGTCAACTTAACTATGCTGCTACATTGTTTGCAGATAATGCTGGGGTGATTGTGAATCCTAAGGGTGAGATGAAAGGTAAGACTGATCTACTTCATTGTTGTGACCATCATTGTGCATTCTATACTACCTTGAGGGCTAGAGCGGTGCTGCTCAGGTTTTAACTTGTCACTTGCTCAATCACGCAGGATCTGCTATCACAGGACCCATTGGTAAGGAGTGTGCTGACCTCTGGCCTAGGATCGCCAGCGCAGCAAATGCCATTGTCTGAGGAGCTTGTTTGGGATAATGACATGTTTCCGTAGTTTCAGTTTTGTACTGGATGATAAATGTACCTGAATTATTTTGTTTGCCAGATATTTATCTGAATGAGGCTCAACCTCTTAACTTTTTCGTTCTCTGGGTTAAAAGATCTCCTTATCACTTGTCAGCTTCTTTGATTAGAGCTTTATTTTGCCCCGAACTCCAAAGGTTGTGATATGATGGCTTATCGACATAGTAGGAAATGGTCTTCCCTTCATACTTTGCATTGTGATAAAATGATCGCCGTGCATGTGCCCTTCTTTCTTGAGGCGGCTTTCAAGTTCACTTCTACACGCTTGATTTGGTGCGCAAGGAGGCAGCGGGTAAGAAAGCGCATCATGGTTTGGGACAGCTGGCCCTCCAAACTTGGGTGACGCTTCTAAATGCTCTTCGAGACTAAGAAAAGGAGTAGTTCACGCGTGATCTCGGTGATCGCTCTACCATTGACCGTCCTCCCAAAAAGTGTGTGAAAATTCACTGCAAGAACCATGAGCTGGTATAGAGGTGTGCCGACGAGAGGATGGGGAACTCTAGTGCCCCGTGGGAAGATTTCCTAGTCGAGAGTGGAATCCCGAGGTGGGATGGGGCTAACTGGTGCCCATCACCAATGCAACCCCAATGCCTGCCTCTTTCAAACAACAAATTGAGGTCATCAAGCATTTGATGAAGCTGGCATGTAGTTTGGAAGCGTGATCGAAAGGCGCATGCAAGTCACGGACCGTAAGCACCTCCACCCTATTAGGATGGCAAAAGATAACTACATCATCTCCAAACAACGAGACACCGACCGCCAAATCCGCAGGTGCAAGGCATTTTAGCACCCTGACCCCTCTTGCTTTTGCCAGGAGCCAGTTAAAGGAGCAATATCTTGCTTAAAGAATGACAACAAGGTTCTTTGTGATGGTGAAGATATCTTACCATGTTGCACATCCTGAAGTTATCATGGATGTATTGGGTTCACTTTGTTTGGGATAGGGTCAAACAACTGGGGTTTCTAAAGCCATTGCATCTTGCTATATGTGCAAACTATTATGTCTTGGAAGGATAATTGGAGTAATATTATCCTTATGGTCAATAGCCTTACCTTTTCCCCCCGTTGCCAGAAACTCTTGTCACTAGACAATATGACAACAAATTTCATCTTCCTCTTTCTCAGCAGGTGTTTTCTCAATACCAAGAGCTAAAACTAGTTGTTTCTTATCCAACCAACCAATGATCATGATACTTGGAGTTTTGCCCTTGCTACCCTACCAATGGAGTTCATAATTTCTGCTGGACCTGTTTGGTTGGTTTTGGAATCATGTTGTCAGCTTGAGCATACGATTTTCTTCTTATTGTTGTTGGTTCATGGGTTAAACACTAGAAAAAAAATCATTTCTTCTCCACACATGCTATCTTTGTCTTGTGTGTGCAAACACGGGAATACATGTTCAGATTATTTTTGGTATTTGTTTCGTGGCATCACCTTCCTTAGAAACAGGTAACTTAAGGACCAATGAAACAAGAACATCTGTGTATGTGCATGTATAATGCATTGATCCTTTTTTGTTGTGAGGTGACACTATCATAGCCAGCGTAATTGCAAATCGAACAGGGATACATCATCAACAATACATCATCGCTATTTTTTAGACAGGGGCCACTACTGAACCTATGGATCCCGGTCCATCTTTTCCCGTTGCATAAAACCTCAATCTCCTTGTTTTACTTTATTGACAATATGAACCGCACTTTCATTTTCCTTGTATCCATAATCTTCCAAACACGGTTTCTGTTTAATCCTTGTAACTAGGAAGGATAATAGGACATAAATTTTTACTAGTTTTGCTAGGGGCCAAGCATATTTTGTATTTATCTCTGTAGGTACTTATCACTGGCTGCAATTTAAAGTTCCTACTGGTTTGATAAACCTTAAGGTCATCCACTTTGAGGGGAAGTTGCTGCTTGCTACAACCCTTGCACTTGAGGGCCCAAGACCTTCCTAGTTGAGAGAAGACAATGAGTGTTCTCAACTTGAGAGTGTTGGGGAAAATTCATATCAATCATATAATTTCCTTCCCCTCTAGCCTTTGTCCAAATCATTGTAAAACCAAGGTTAGAAGTGCCTATATCTGGAGGTTCGGTGCCCGGGGTCCTGGGCGCCTGCGTGCTCGAGGTAACCTGAGAAGAAGCATGCACCTCTGGATGGCCCGGGTGCCCAGGGTCCTAGAATCCCCGACCCGGAAGGGAGGGCTACCTCTTCGCATACTCCGGTTGTGTGATCTCCTCCAGTTGATTCACTTCACTGTAGTCTACTCAATCTAACCATTTCTCAAGTTGCTCCACCATCCCCAAAACCCTAAACGCTTGATATCTTCCATTCCCTCCATCCAAACACTATGATTCTTTGGGGATTGAAAGATCTTCACCCAATCTACATTTCCACCAAACCAAAATTTCTTTCCCCAATTAGTTCTTCACCAACACTTGTTACTCTTGGAACTTGGACTCCTAGGTGGTAGTGGTTCCTTCAAAAGCTTCCTTGCGTGTGGAGTGCTCCAGAGACGTATGTAAAGGTGTGGTGGTCGCCTTCAAGACCAACCACGAGTGATTCGAGGCTCATCCGTTGGGGCGACCCGGGAAGAATACGATGAGTCACTTGCTGGAGTTCCAGGTTCCGGCACACACCAACAAAGATTAGCACTTCCACAAGGAAATGTGAACTTCGGGATAAAATCCGCGTCCCCGAGTCACTTGTAGTTAATCCTTTCCCGCTTTACTTTTTGTGGTAAGTTTGTGAACTTGCTAATTAGTTTGTTCCTAGCTTACATTCCTTTGAGTTTGTTTGTCATATAGGCCGTGTTCATCTAGTTGGATATCTAGAAAACCCGCTTTACTCACATCTCCCTAAAATTTGTAACTAAGATTAAATTTACAGTCTTCTATTCATCCCATCCAATCAACCATATCGATCTTTTCAATGGCGCATGCGGTAATTTCTTTGATTGTGTACATGCTTTATGAAATGATCCTTGAATAATAACATTAGCATTGATTAGCATGTCTGTCACTTGTTTGTGCGACTCTGTATAAAACTTCCATGATTATTCTAAAATGGTCTTTACTTGGAATTCACGTGAGAACACATATGAAAAATAGACTATCATCATAGTATTGGTTGATGGCCACTTTCCGCTAGTCATCGACATAGAGATGTTGAACCTCAAACCTAATTATTTGAGCATGTGTTAGAGAACATGCGACTGGACCGACCCCAGTTAACATATTATGATAACATTATTTTAGGTTCTACATGTAGCTTCTCGTGCAATGTGTATGATATGTTCTTATATCCGAGTAAAGTGACATACTTTTGGTTTACCCACCACTAATCAGTAACTCGCTAGTTATAAATGTTTTATTTCGTATTTGCCATGAAACATAACTTGAGGCATGATAAATCAAAAAGGACTTTGTCCCTCTATACAAGGAGAGACATTTCTGAGCCCCTTGAGTGACTAGATCAGAAACACGTGGTCATGCTACTTAAAGCAAATAGTTAACATAATAAATTGTCTCGATGCACACGACTGAGAAAGAGTCGATCTATCCAAAGAAGGGTCACATTTGGCTACCGATGAGCTTGACCAATTATTATGAGGCCGAATGAATTGCATATACTCCCTCCGTTTCGGTGTGTTAGGCCTCTTACGAAACGCAGCGCGACCAAGGTGGCTATCCATTGGCTACGTGATCTGCTTCTTCCCTCCAATCAGCGTTTAATTCGTATTAATTATGGCAAGTGAACAGACGTTCAGGCCCACAACGCTAAGTGCATGCAAAAATTTACACCAATACTAGTTGCATGCAAAAAGTTCATTGCATGCGTGTGTGAAAACAAAGAAGCAGCAGTAGCACGGAGAGAGGAGAGAGAAGATGGATAGCCATGCGGTTGTGTGCTAATTAAACGACATTTAATGTTTACATGACTTAATCCACAGCTAAAGTGAAACAAATATATTTTGAAGATAGGCCTAACACACCGGAACGAAGGGAGTATGTGACATTGTGAACCAGACACTAAGTTCTAATGTGTCTCTAATTTAAAACTCATTACTAGAGGTCCATATACGGGGTGGGATGCATGTTTTAATGTTGAACTAATTCGGAATATGTGGACCCTTACCATCAATTCACGCCAAGCCCAGGGTTGCCCATTTGTTTGTTGGGTCATGTTGCGACGGCAGTCGAGCATGAAGAGACATAAAGGCAACATCCCTGCTTGAATGTATGGACAAACTAGAGGAGTAGCGGCTGCAACACATGTACAAATTGTTCAAGGAAGTCCTTAAGAGGAGAAAGCAGTATGACTACGGCTGCACGGACACACTACACGTACCCTACTTTTACGATGAGAATGCCCATTTTAACGGTAATCTTGTAATCTACTACCTCCTTTCCGGGTTTTAAGGCTTGCGCGTATCTCTGTAATTTGACCAACATAAGGTAAGATGTACAGTCTAAAAATTATACCATTAGAAAGTAGACACGATTTGAAATTTTTAATGATATATTTTTTATGATTTATAACTTGTATTATGTCGGTCTATTTGTCAACCTAGAGATAAACGCAAGTCTTATAAACCAGAAAGGTGATAATATTACTGCAGCAATTAATGATTGACAGGATAATTTTATTAAATTTACGCTAGTATAGTCTTCCTATATCCCTACAATTCTCAGAGTTGAGTTGAACTGGAAAATAGCAAGACCCGATACATGATCCCTGAAGCTGTGTTTCTATTAAAAAAAAGTACACAACTCATCTGCAAAACTCTAAAACCTCACATTCATCTGCAAGAATTAGCGAAAAAGCAGATTTTGACTGACACAACAGACCCGGCCGACCCTACATGGTAAGTAAAATTCAACTCGCCGCTTCAAGAGCTACAAAATTATTCCACGGGACCAAAACCATCAAGTTAAAAAGGCTGTTAAGAATCTGCACGCGTAAAATAGGTTGGGTGGGAAAAAAGGGATTAGCGGGCTCGCGTTCGCCGTGCGTGACGACTGGGTTAGATAGATGGGTTATATCCACGACTCCACCGTGTGGTTGTACATGTAGGAGCTCATCCCGCTGATGTGCGCCAGCGCGTCGGGGTCCAGCATGTCCTCCCCCTTCACGCCCGGCTGAAACCAACGGAAGAAACTCGTTAGCGACGGCATGCTCCTCGTTGTCGTCGTCGTCGTCGTATCGGAGCCGGAGGTGGCGATTGGGTTTTGATCCAGGCTTACCATCTGCTCGTACTCCTCGTGGTTCTGCGATCCCATCGCCGTGGACGTTTCGCAGTACTCGTCGTTCTTGGCGAACCTCCCGCGCACGCGCGGCCTGCTGTCCGCCAAGGTTTTCCTGCACGCGTACTGCAGTTTTTCCGATCAGATAGATGTGTCAGCGGCGTTGAGTTGATCGAGGACCATGCACGCATGGATCGTTTAATGGCGGTGATTGATTTTTTGGGGGATGGGTCACCTTGATCTTCTTGCTGAAGTTCCGCTCGTTCCTCTTCTTGATGTACCGGTGGATCTTCTCCTTCCGCTCCTCCACGGAGAGCCGGGCGGCCTTGAAGCTCGTGTCCTCCAGGCTCGAGCTCTCTCCCGCCGCCGGCAGCCGCCCGGGGCTCCCGCTGCCTCCCATGCTCTGTCACCGCGAAACGATCGGTCATGCTCTGCCCTACCGGTTTCGATTGCGATTCTTGGCGAATTCGTACGTTCGGGGTTTCTACCTGCATCTCTGCGGCGCTAGGGAACGCCATCTGCCCCGCGGAGTCGGCGTCGACCAGCGCGCCGCCCTCCATCATCCTCTGGTACTCGCCCATCTCCTCCATCCCCAGCATCATCGACATCACGGTGCCCGTGCAACCGCCGCCGCCGAAGAAACCTCCCTGCGCCGCGTAACACGCCTGCGTCGCCGCGTCGGCGGCGCCGGGGAGCATCGCGCCAGGCTGCTGCTGGCACAGGGTCTCGTCCAGCCCCATGAACCCACCGGCCAGCGCCGCCGCGAAGCACTCGTCGGTGTATCCCGAGGTGAGCTGCATGAGGTCGGACGCCGTGCTGCTCATTTGCGTCTGCAGCGCCGGGTGGTGCTCTGCCGCGGCCACCACCGGCAGCACCATCTGGCCAAACTGTTGCTGCTCCGTCTGGTTCTCGTCCGTGCCCGCCGCCGCCGCGAACGCGTAGTCTATGGGGAGGAGGAGCTCGGCGTCGGGGCCAGGCGGCTGGTCTTCCTCGAGGAGTGCCGAGAGCGTGGAGTCAAGGGACGGCAAGGGGACGAAGGTGGCCGTGGTCGTGGCCGCGGCCGCGCCTGACGACATGTTGTCGCCATGGCTGCAGAGGGGAGGCGTGGCGGTGGACGACGACGAGGCGTCCTCCGATGAGGCAGCGAACACGTCGGAAGCAGCGTTCACCGCCCCGAAGAGGTCTCCTCCGCCGCTGCCATCGTCGCAGAAGTCGAGGATGTGGGCGGCTATGGGGCTCGAGATGCCCTCCTGCAAGAAACCAACAAACTCGTCAGCGCCCTCTGTTCCAGGCCCCAACTCCGATCAACAGGAGAGACCAGGTACGTATGTACACGCCTGTAGAATGCAAATGCCATTAGCCACCATGATTCTTGATTCAGAAGAAAGACAACCAAAATGTATCCTACAATCTACGAGATCATGCACATTTCGTCTACGATCCTTATATAATCTGTTTTGGGCGAGGGAATCAAATGCCGTACTGTTGCATCTGCATTTTTGCACAGCTCAATTTTGCATCCACGGGTATGGAATTGGAACGGATAGAACAGTGGAAGTATAGGTCCGTATGCCGCATGCCGGGGAATGTTACTGTTAAGGATGAGAGAATTTCAGCCAAGCCAAGCAGAGCAGAGGCGGTCCTGATGAGAATTCTCCGCGGCTCACGCAATGCGGACATAAAGGTTAGCGAGATCACGAAGCAAAAACTATCAAGTCGAGGCATCGATTCCCTCTGTACTGCAACGGGGCCGGGGGGGGTCCAAAAGCCGGAAGATTTCCTGCTCTTCTGGATCCCGTGCCTGCTTTTGGCTTTGGTGTGATGGACACCTAGACAATTATTGATTGCACCATTCGGCAAAGATCATTTGCCATTTGCCATTTGAACGGAATCCTCATCAACAAGAGCATGCATGGGGGCAACATGGCACAAGGAGGCGGATCATCGATCAAACCATGCAGAGAAAAGCAAACGATTTCCGAGAACGGAGCGTAGATTGTATTACGGCGAGGAGATTTATTACTCACGGTGAAGGACTGATCGTCGTCGAGCATGGCGTGCACTGTGGAATGGGAACCACGGCCGGCGGCGAGGCGATCACTCCTCCAATGTTTTGCTCGGACGGGCGCTCGATCTTTTGCGGGGGGAAACGGCGGAGGGAGGGAGAGGAAGATGAGAAGCTCGTAGACCATGCAAATGGCAACGGCTTGTATTTATAAGGCCGGGAACAGGAAGATCAGGAACTAGGAGTCTGGGCTAATTATAGGCCATGAGATACGGACGCTTTTTGTAACAAGATGTGGATTTTCAACAGGAGATTAGGACAACAATTAGGCCGTCCTGGTTACTTAATTAGGACACATGTACCGCGGTCAAAGTCCAATATGCCCCCAGTTAAAACTGAAACGGGCAAGCCTTGGGGAAGGTATGTCCAAGATGGCTATTTTTGTGCGGGTTATGAGCTGTATTTTGTCTATCCAAGATTAGTTTTTTTTCCTCCTGACTCCTAGCTTGGTTTTGACCGGGAAACGATGCATACACAAAATGGCGCGAGGAAAACGGGAGATTCTGTCTTGATTCATGCATATGTGCCTGCTTGATCTTTTCTTTCCAGAGACTTCCCGATTAAGCGATGTATGCACCGCCATGACTCGCACCTTGCATGCTATTGCTAGCTAGCGATGCCATCCATATGCAAGAGAGTTTTCCTACTTGACGACAATTTTGGTGATCTTTGGATCGTAAAGTCTTTTAGGGCATGCAATCAATCCGGTGTAGAAGAACTAATATTATTTTTTACCAGTCGTTTTGCGCCTAGTTGTCTTTTCTTCCAAGACATTTATCAAATCTACGATCTGTTTTAATTAATAGATGAGCCAATTTTTTCACCTTTACTTTGAAAAAAATCTACTATGCCTTCTATTGTTTCAAAAAATTGAAGACATTTTCTTGCCAATTTAGTCCTCTCCCGCTTGGGTGACTTATTATAGCTTCAAAAAGCGAAGAGACATTCTTGCCTTGTTTTAAAAAAAAAGAAGAGACGTTCTTGCTTTACCAGGAGCACCTTGTTTTTTTTTTTTGACGGGTAAGAGCACCTTGGTTGGCACATATCTAAAGACCCCAAGGCCCAAGCTATAATAGCATTAGCACAGACGCTGGCTAGAATTTTTGTGAGGAACTGGATGCCAGACGTCACGGAAAGCAGAGAAGTACGTGCAAAAGACACATACCTACATATATACGCACAAAGATTCGCAGTTGTTCCCTTCCCAGCTGGTGTGGTGTATGTATCAATTATACTCCCATATGGAAGGAGGAAGGAAGGACATGCACACGCGTGCGTGACGTGCCATAACGTACGGTGAATATGCCCTCATTATTATCACATATAAATCATAAAACTAACTAGTAGTACTAGAAAGCATCATCCAAGGCGAGGATAAACGTGCCTTTTCTTCGAAAAGAAATATTATTCCCCGGCCTCTGCGTCAAATGATGCACACATACATATAGCAAGCCCATGTGAAGACTAATTATTCGGATCGATAGCTAAGTGAATATTTACGAGGTTAAGGGATACAATCTTCGTGGCCTGCAATTGAGATCGACAGGGCGTGATACCTAGCTCTGAGAATTTTAGGGTTAGGCTAGACCCAAGTACCTACGTATATGAAACTCAACTAGTATCTATTCTCGATGCGGAACAGTTATAGTGGAGAGGAATATGTGTTCTTGCTAACGAAAAGATTTAGCGTGGCCTGCTTGTGTGATACTCTCATCTTGATCCATGTCATACGTCTTCTAGCCTCGAGCTAGCTAGATGATTATCGTCTAGAATAAGTAAAGTACTTATTCGTTAAGACTGTTGTAACACCCCGTTACGTCTGTCGAGATCTAGACTGGTCCCACAGACCAACACTAGTCTTTCCTGCACTTTGTCCTCACTCGTGTGCATCCGGGATCAACTTCCCGATCGGTCACCATCCTAGAATTGCTCCAAGCCAAACACGTTTAACTTTGGAGTTATTTTCGAGTGGGCTCCCAGAAAAAAAGAATTCCTTGTTGATATGAGTAGTCTATAATTCCTATTAAGCCAGGCCCTCACACATTCCCGTGCACCTGACCCGCACATGCCCGTGTAACCGCAAGGGTCGACTCTGATACCAGTTGTAACATCCCGTTACGCCTGGCAGGATCTGGACTGCCCCCACAGACCAACACTAGTCTTTTCTGCGCACTTTGTCCTCACTCGTGTGCATCCATGACCAACTTCCAGGTCGGTCACCCATCCTAAAATTGCTCCAAGCCAAGCACGCTTAACTTTGGAGTTCTTTTCGAGTGGGCTCCTGGAGAAGAAGGAATTCCTTGTTGATATGAGTAGTCTATCATTCCTATTAAGCCAGGCCCTCAAAACTGCTCACTTGAGATGTCGTAAATCTACGTATGAACGGTGATGAACTACTAAAAGCCCATGTCGGAACTAGAGAAAAAGAATGGTGGAAGAGTCGGTGATTTACAGATCTACGATGATGGAGAAGAGAGTCTTGAGCTTCGAGAGCGAGGCCGCGGTGGATTTTGACGGACTCCGGTGATGGTGATGATGGTAATGATGCAAGGTCGACCGGAGCTCAGACCGGAAGCGAGAGGATGTCACAAAGCTTAAGACGGAGGTTCAAGGAAGAAGAAGCTCGACACGGGGGGGGGGGGGGGGAGGGTAAAAATTGATCTGGGGGACCCGGTGGCCTAACTATAAGTTGGGAAATAACCGAAGCGGTGCGGTGGGAAAACAGAAATGACACAGTAATTTTTGGCATAGAGGTGCCTCGATTTTTACATGGACATGATTTGATGTTATCTACCCAAAAGATTCGGTGTGACGTTTGCACACCCGTCACGTGGAGTTGATGTCATGGCCAGGAGATGTTTTTTTAGCATAGGATAATCGAAGTTGCTCACATACACGAGCATACAATTCACCCCTATGAACGCATGTACGCACACCCTATCCCTATGAGCAACATTGAGAGACTAAGTCGGCACATCATATTGAGATTGACGAAGTCGCCACAGACGTCTTCGTTGTCGACGGGAACATCTCCTCCCACTGAAAGCATATCGCTGGAAGACCTGGAATAAATCCAGGAAAATGCAAGCACCAACGTCAAGTCTGGAACTTGAACTCTGGTGGGCAGGGGATACCACAGTCCTCCTAACCATCCAACCACAGGTTGGTTTGCCCAGGAGATGTTGGAATTAACTAAGTGTGAGAAGGGTCATGAGACCCAGCAATGTTTATGAAAGGCCAAGTCAAAACCCATCTTAGAAATGAAGTTTAACATGGATAAATCCAAGTTTAACCGAGGGTTAATGTTGGGGATGTTCACCGCGGACGATACCCGACTTTAGGTTGACTTGGCCTTTGAGCCTATGGGCTCTAAGAGTCGTCCTATTTTCGGGTCACGAAGGAGCTTCCGCGGCTCAGGCCAAAGGCCCATGTGAGACCCAGCCCGAGATGGCGGCTCTCGTGAAAGGACAAGGGTTCGGCTTACAGAAGATCCAAGAGATACTTTTCCTAACTTGGAAGACAAGACTATCAAGAGATAGAGTACGACCCAAATAATCGAGCTAAGTTGAGAAACCCTGGGTAAACTTATATAGAGGGGAGACCCTGGGACGTAGAGACTAAGTTGAGAAACCCTCGAGAACTAAGTAGCCAGAGCAATACCTTATAATCGAGATTACCATCATCAATAACAATCAAACATGAGTAGGCTTTTACCTCCATCGTGAGGGGTCGACCCTGGGTAAACTTACGTTCCTCGTTTTTGACCAACCCCTTTCAAGCAATCAACTAGCAGTGATAGCCCCACGACTAAGTTTTCTCACGAGGACATTTGTCACGACAAAACCATGACAACTTGTGACGACGACCGAGCCAAATGCAAAGAACTGGTTGTTCACTCTCCTAGAAAGTTTTCGGCATGAGTAGTTTGTTAGGGTGGCAGTAACATTGTGGGCGATCTAGTCGACTAGGCGAAAAACTATCCACGAGGGGAATTTTCAAACTCCACATACAGTTCAATCTTTCATTGCACATTTCATCAGCGATTTGGAGGTGGTCCGCCAGGGGGAGCCAAGAAGTACAAGCAGGGCCGGGGTTTCAAAATCTACGGTTCGCACAACAACCCAAAGCCCTGCCGAAGAATTATGTTAAGATTCATGTTGACGCAGGCTTGAGGGCATCGAGAGGCGGCTCAAGGCAGCGGTTTGGGGACAAGCAAGGCAACTATATTGGCAGTTCTGCCCATGTCATCGCTAGGGTAATCGTCCAACGACACTTGAGGAAATAGCTTGTAGGGAAGCAATTTCCTTAGCTCAAGATCTCCAGCACCAAAATTTGGTGATTGCCTCAGATTCTAAACATGCAATTAATGACATTCAGAAGGACAACAAAGGCGCATATGGAGCCACCGTGAAGGAAATTAAAGCCAGATCTTCTCTTTTAAATTATGAGAGTCATGTGGTCAATGTTGAGGCACATAAGTTAGCTAAGTATGCACTTTCTTTAGATCAGGGACGTCATATGTAGCTTGGCCAGCCTCATGATCCAAGCTGTATTCCATTCATTATGGATTTTGAGTAATAAAGTTGGCTTTACCCCTTAAAAATAGCTATTTAAGAGTATCGACTCCAAAAAAAAAGGTATTTCAGAGTATCGTGAAGCCTGATACCAGGACTAGTATCGTCCACCTGCTCTTCCATATAGCTGAAAAGTAAAGAAAAAAAGGTGAAACTAACTGCAACCTACGTACAAATGAAGTATACAAGTGAGGAGAAAATTCACCGTTCTGACCCAGAAAGTATGCTACACGTAAGAAAGGCACACCACATGACGGCGAAGCACTCCGTGCTGAAGCCAACACAACATTTGAAAGCACAACACATGATAGTAAGCAGTTGTCAGGTAAAACCAAACTCCCGAGTTGTACGCTCTTCCAGAAAGCATGAAATTTGAAGAAAAAGAGGAAAAGCCAACACATTTAGCTGTCAGCTCAAGGATCAAGAATCAGCAAACGAAGAAGCACATCCAACGTCGATATGGACACCATCATCATGTTCATGTGGGAGTTACAAGTGCTCTCACTTGGCTGGAACCCCCAACATTTCGTAGCCAAGACAATGCAACGGCAGTAGTGCAAGTTGCAGAGATCCCTCCCTAAGCCCGAGAAGCATCTGTCATGCTAGGATATACATCTAATGACAACAGTTTAATACGGAGTATTAACCCAGTGCATCAAGCTTCATCCATGATTTTACACTTTAGAGGAGAGAACTGCTATGAGCCCAGATTACACGACTCCCCATATCCATTCTTTTCTTTTATCGTAATTTCACTTGGGAAGGTCAAGATAGTCAGTGTGCCCACTTCACTTAGTCTTTAAGGGTGTGTTTGGTTGAGGGACCAACTGTCATGAAACGAGACGGTTCCGTTCCAGAGGAATGGGTCGGTTCCATTCCTGTGTTTGGTAGGTGCAAAAAAGTAGGACGAGTTGGTTCCGTTCTAGTGTTTGGTTTGAAAGAATGGAATGAAAAATGAAATAACAAAAATTCAAAATTTCGGCAGCATTTTGTTTGTATTTTCAAGAAAGAGAACATAACAATATATATATTGACATAGGACACAATTTTCAGCAATAATATCAGAAGATAGCAATCAGGTAGCAAGTTCATTTGGCACATCCAAAAGCAATCAGCCATTACATGTCAAGTTCACATACAAATAACCAAAGCAAAATCTACTACAACCATTACATGTCAAGTTCACATTCTTGACAACCATACAACCATATCGAATTTAGAAGTTTTTCTTCACGTACCTACTCACCCAAACAGATTTGTTGATTTCGGTAAGTTTCATGAAGGCTCTTGCGATCTTGGGGTTGTCAACAGGATGAGCATAGTAGTGGGCAAGGTGCTCTTAATCAAATTCTTGCAAACCGGAGACTACATCCCAAAGGTCATCAGGTATATCACCATCATCTCCAGTAGATTTCACAAGAGCTTCAGCCACAAGTTTAAACCCATCTTTGAGAATGGCACCTAATGGATCCTCAAGAACTTTCACCACCTTGGCCTTCTTTTTTGGTGGTCCTTTGGGGTTAGAAGACTCACCAACTTGTGGTGATGTGTTGAACTCACCATTCACCTCACCGTTCTCCTCATCGTCGAAATCAATAGAAAGGAGATCATTTCCAGACCTTGCATTCATCCCCTTAGCCCCGGTTGTTCCAAAAATGGTCGCCATGGCATGATAGTGTTCAATGGGGTTATTCAAGGGGGCATCAGGTTTGTGGGTCTATATAAAAAATTGCAAGTCATTAGCAAATGAAGGCACAAAATGGGATGATATTGTTCATAGTATATTCCGAAGATTATGCCTAATAGTATGCAAGAACATTGCCAATTGTTGCTCCACAGTAAGATGTGGGCTGTCTCCTAGTAATTTGCGATCCCTCAATATGCCACACAAGCGAAAGAATGCAGCTCTTTCAAACCTTAGCATGTTTTTGCATAGCACATCGCTTTGCCAAATTTTTTGGTTTAGATAATCAAATCTGATTCGATCTCTTTCATGCATTGGGCCGTACGTAATACGTGCTTTTCTCTTCCTTACTATAGCTCGAACAATGACTGCCATTGCAGCTAGTGCAACAAAAACAGCGGCACCCCTAGCCATCCTTTTTTCTTTTGTTCATCTTGACCATCTACAAATGATACCCACTGAAATGATAAGGGATAGTAAACTGTCAATAACCTCTCCTTTAAAATGGTTCTTCACAAACTTGTAGATATTTCAGTATCATGAAGTCAAATGCTTGTACTAGCCAAATGACTACATGGCTCTAAACCTAAAATTTGTAAGGCTGCGTTTGGATGTTTGTATTGGACTGTTGAATTGGATTTGGTGTTGACTTAGGTCCAATACAGATGTCTGGATGTACTCTGAATCAACAGGCTGAAACGGAAACGAATTCGCGAAAATTTCGCTCGCACGCGCCCACGCCTCGCGCCAATACAGAGGCCCGCACCTCTGTTTTCCGCTGAATTGCCTCACTCCCGCAAAAAAAAAAAAAAAACACGATTCGGCCTCTTTCTATCCACCACGACGGGATCGAGAGGACTGGGGAGAGCGACGGAACCAGATCGACGAAGGCCTCCAGGTAGTTCTCCACAGCGGCGCGGGTATGACCGCCGGCGCCCTCCACCGCCGATCCTCCCCTCCTCCCCCACCGATCCTCCCCCTCCTCCCCCGCCGAACCCCTTCCTCCTCTGCCCGACCCCCTTCCTCCTCTCCCTAACCCCCCTCCGTCCGCTGCAGCTCGCCGGCGTCAGATCCCCTCCCTCCAGCGCAGCTCGTCGCCGTCAGCCCCCCCTCCCTCCGGCGCATCTCGCCGGCATCAGACCCCCTCCCTCCGGCCCCTCCCTTGCAGGTGCCGTCAGCCCCCTCCCTCCGGCGCATCTCGCTTGCAGGTGCTGTTCGTGCTGCCGCCCCCTCATCTCTTCTCCCTCGTCTCCCCTTCTTCCTCCACTTCTTCCTTACTTCCTGGTCCTCCTCTAGTAGCCAGAAATCTACTTTCTACTCCTTCCCTCCCCTGGTTCTTTTCTTCATATTCATTTGCTAACCTATGTTCTGTGCACTAACAAGTTAGTACATATGATGCATGGTTGTGTGGTCTGATGCATGCTTATGTTTGTGGTCTGATGCATGCTTGTGTGACGGACATGATGCTTGATATGCTTATGTTGTGGTCTGATGCATGCTAGTCCATATGGTAATTATTGAATGATGCGTGGTTATGCTGGTTGTCTTGTGTGATAGATTGGTTGACTGTGAAGGTGCCTTGTGTGGTCTTTTGTACATGCAGCAACTTGGTATTAATATATACTCCTATATGATGGCTTTTCATGATATTTGGGACTATGTACTGTTCAACTTCAACTTATTTGAACAATTGTGTTGTTACATTTGGACCCAAGTGTCGTTCAGAATTTGGGACAAATATATGTGATGTATGTTCTTTGTGTAAAATTATTTTTTGTTTGTTTTTATGTCTATATTATATGATGTCATGCTCGATTTCTAGAATAATATGTTCATTTTTTTACTATATAATCATCCAATTATAGTCATACAACTGTTGTTTTAATGCACATACTAATGTTGCTATGCAATTCCATAGTTGTACATCCAAACACGATTCTGTATTGAAACCTCATGACGATTCTGTGAACCAATTCAATAAACATCCAAACAATTGAATTCATATTCATGTCCATTACAATTTCCTGGCTGAATTGGAATTGAAACCAATACAATACAGAGGCCTCCAATACAGACATCCAAACGCAGCCTAAATAATTTTCACAGCACAAGCTTTTCGGCGCCCTCATCACAGAAATACATATTAAAACAAATCATGCAAACATGGGAAGTTACAGTCTTGTTCTGTGTGGAGCCATATATATCGTTACAAAATTTACACAAGGAAAGATTGCATGCTGGTAAATGAGGAAAATCTATATAACAGACCCCAAGATAGATGTATATTCCTGGAGGTAGTTCTCAAGTTTTACGGGAACCATAGACTTACCGGATCTCCAGGAACAGATCCGACTAAAGGGGGTCCTTTTGATGAAATTGATCCATACTTATCAACATACTCCTGGACGAACGAAAGACTTTCTCATTTCATGTATGTTTTGAATTGTTAGGTAGACAACCTGGTCCCGACAACAATAAAATAATGAGATTAAACGAAGGATATAGCAATGCTATGGAACATATGCACTAGGTAACAAGCACTAGACAATTCATAAATATATTATTACCTCAGATCCTTCATAGGAAGAAGCCGACTCGGTGCCACCACCAATAGCGGCATTTGCTGTTGCGTTGACACATGGACGAGCATCAACTATGTATAATTTCCTGTTTACATTGCAAGCATAATGACTGACCTGAATATTATTGGAACTGTTCATAATAACTACTTATCAGAAAAGTTAAAAAATGATAAAAAGTTTGAGCAAGTGGCGTAGTAGTCAATGGTTCAAACTGATTCCCTTTTTTAACAAAAAATAGAAACATCAAATATGCCATCATGAATACCAATAATCGTCAACCCCAAATATACCAATACCAAAAAGAATGAAGAATATATCTAGATTACCTTAAAGGTTCCATGCTGAGAACTCTTTTGGTACGAAGAGCAGATACGAGACGTTCATCCCAATCCCTATTGATGAAAAAAAAACTTACATTCAGATCAACAGCATTCCAAATCCAGCATATGTTTCAAATCAATTTAGATAGATATTGGCTCACTTCTTAAAGCCCATGGTTCCCAAAGGCTGAGATGACCTTGCTAGCACAGCTCCAGTCTCTGTTATATGAACAAATTTAATGCCGGAAAAAACTAAATAAAAGAATCTCTCAATAGTATTTCTAGCAAGTTCAACATAAAACAGTTGTGACAGCTAAATATAATGAGTGGACATACCAGGATCACACCAGGTAATAACGGGCAAACGACCACCAGCTCGGCGGATAGAAAAATGTGTTAGCTCCTCGTCACTAATGGGTGATAACAAAATGATAAGACTTGTTGAACATATGTCTGAACGAGAAAAAAAACATGATATTGCAAAAGGAATGAAAGTACCTTATGTCATGCGGAACAATCAGGCAGGAGGGGTAGGTTGAACATAATGAATACTTGGAATTGACTTCTGTTACCCTCCACCACTTGTTCTCCAAATTTTTCTGAACTTCGAAACCACTACTTGGTGAATGCGGAAACCACTTATGGAAAAGGCGCTGGTATTCTTTCATCAGCCGTAAATCAGGACTGATTCGATTAGCAACAGCGGGTGGAGTGGATTCAGGTGCAAATGCAAAAAGATGACCAAAAGAAGGTTTGGCATGTCTTGCCAAAATTTCCACCATCTTACTCAGCTGCCAAAAAATCAGAAGATCTCAAAAGATCAGAAACCAACAGAGTTATCTCATGAGTATATTGCATGGCAGTTACAAAATTACAGATAGTGAGCCAATCTTGTGGTTTTAGCACATGATTTCACTTATTCTAAACGCCTTAAGGAAAGGCTCTAATGATAAACTATGCAAGCTGAACCAACCTTGCTTTTTGACATGAATTCGCAGAACAAATACAAGTTTGAAAAGCAAATCTAGGTTTCCGTAGCCTAGCTGCACCCGCCACAAAAGTTTATTTGGAATGCAAGATGGACACCGAGGGAAGAAAAACTTCAGACAAAGCGGTTGTAGATAATAATGAACATATATGATTCTGCATGAGGTGACAGGGACCTTGATACCATGATATTTAGTTAACACACCACAGTGTTATCAAACAAATTATACAGTTGATATAAGATTTCTACCAAAGTCTAAATCACGTATTGTCGTATTGTTAAATGTGTTGTTTGCTACAACGACAGCATATTTTAGATGTTATATCAAAGCTAACTTAGCAAGTCAAATAACTGATATATAATATAAGGAAGTGTGGACCCATGAGAAATGGGGCCTTGCATATGCATACCTTGAATTCTTGTTAAGATTTCAAATCAAACACCAGCACTCTCATATCGTAACCTGAACAGCAAAACCATTATAATGAAGTCATTAAAAATTATTTTGGAACACATTAGACAGAAATATTTGTATTCAAGAAGGTACTTACCAAATATTTTAAAAGACCTTACATCCTGCCCCTTGGACGAAGATTGCGGAATAACCTGTGACGAAATAAGTGCAATGAGTAATTTATAAGATGGTCATGAACCAATTTTTACATAGACTGATTTAAAATTCTCTATAATCCACACACTAATCTATATCATCAAAACTAAATGGATCACTAATGTCAACTTGGAGCAGCCGTAAGAGGAGGGGCCACCTCATGTTGCTCCTCCATCACTACATCCTCTTCTGCATGGCAAGGTGGCGCCCACGCCAATCAAAACCAACGAGAACGTCGAGAAGTTACCTTATTTTCCCCCGACTATCCTCTTCCCCCGCTAAGAGCAGTTACACAACACCTCCAACTCCGGAAACACATTTATTTCTCTTAATTGCCGGTCACAACAACTAGATACTCTCCCCCCACTAAGTATTAAATTTTATAGATATGATACAACTTCTATTTTATCAACTGTAGTGAGAGGTATGGTGGCCAACTTATTTATTGTTCCTTTACTCTGCAAGAAAGGACTGTACTCATTAGATGAATAGCAGTAGGATGATTTGTGAAAAGACACACATAAAGTAGGCTTACCACAAAAAGAAATCGGAAATTTGTCACTACAAGAACGCCATCATCGTTTGTGTTTCGCAAACGAATGTCATCAAACTACAAAGAGAAGAGAAAAATAAATATGACCATCAAATTGTTCTACATAAGTTTTTTTGGAAGTCTAGGTGGAGGCTAACCTTAGTAACAGTCTTCTCGCCCTCCAGCATGAACGGCGACCACGGATCCTTGGAGACAGAAAAGAAAACAGCAAACAAGATCAGACTCAGATAATGACCAAGACCACACCCTAACCTTATCTCCGAAAAATATACGCTGCCACGGTCATGCGCACAAATTTGACAATTATCAGCAGTAAAAAGTGGAACCCATGCACTCAACCAAAATCCAGACACTAACACCACCTCTCATGCACACGACACAAGCATCAAAGGATGAGGTGGCGACATACTCAGAGGGCGAGGGAACGTACCGAGGCAGCCATCTCAGGCAAGACTCAACAGACTGGAAACTCGAGACTCAACAGACTGGAAACTCGGTTACAGACGGGTTGAAATCAACCAAAATTTGCTCTCTCTGCTCGTGATCTGTCTTCTTGGGGTGGAATTATCTCAATTGGCTGCTTGGGTCTCAGTTTTCTGTCAAGACAGGGAAAATTAAAATCTTATCCATGCACCGGTGTTCCTAGTTTAATATCATCTGATCAACAAGTCACTAAACTATATTTGAAACAAATGTGTAACCTCGACTGAAGTGCTAATAACATGTGCAGATAATCAAATATAATAACCCCCAGCTATAAAAGCAACTGGACTAGTAGTATTAAGACATAAATAAAGCTGATATATAAATATCTTTATTACAATGAAGCTAGTCAACAATACCAGTAACACATATTAGGCGTACACCGTACAAATCACAAGCCCAAATAGCCATGTAGTACAGTAGTGCTATGGCACTACACTGGGCAAAAAACAGGATGAGAAACTCTACATGACCAATACAACAACCACCACAAGTATTATCCTTTAATTGGCACATAAGACAAAACCATAACACAAAATCAAGAAAGTTGGAGGATAGTACATTCAGTTGTGACCCATAAGTTCTGAAGAAGGAACAACTACATGTGTAAGCACAAACAGAGTGGAAAGCAAACCCTTCCACGTAGAAATCATAAATCTGGAACAAATGCATCCATCAAAACTAGTTTGGTGCTTCTCAACATGGGGTGAACCTAAATGCAGGGACATCACACCACGGTTAGAACAATATACTACAAGCTCACCAAAGGAACATTTAAATCCAGTATTGCACTTGTTGTATAAACAGGAACACCACAGTAACTAGTTAGCACACTTACACAGGAGCATGTAACTGCGTAGAAATTTCCACAGCAGCTAAACGATATTATCACTTACCAACATCAACAAATCAAAAACATCTGAACACGAAATCGCCTTGACACTAACAAGTACTAACCGCAGAATCATTCCCTTTGCTTTACACCTATCCCAAGCGAGGCTCGTCCGCAACACCGCCGCAATGCAAGGTAGGCACGTCGAATTTGGGGATCCCAGCATCGGCACTTACCTAGAGATGGCCACTCCCAGCCTGAAACGCTTGCGCGCTGGCGCTCTGCAGGTGTCAATCGCCGACGCCGGTAGGCTTCGGCCGCGGCGCTAGAATACCTAAGCGCAGCGACTTGTCTCGGGAGGTTTGGGCGTGGTCGGTGAAAGCGACGGCGACGGCGACGGCGAAGAGAAAATCGGCTATTTGCCACTTTCAATACGTGGCTTTGCAAAATTGCCATTCTTAACATTGGCTTCGTAAAAATGCCATTCACCTCTTGTGTACTTCGATTAACATGCCATTTTTTCCTTTTTTTCATTGCTTTTTTTCTTTTCTATTTTCTGGCAGCAAAAGGACTAAAGTACCCTGATGAAATCTACTACTCCTTCATCAGATCAGAGCGTTTGATTTGGGATGAATGCATTCTCCATCTTCACAACTTGGGCACGCATCCGTCTCCTCCTCCAGCTACTGCTGTCAACGCACAAAGGGGAGGGCTAGCTGCGCTGGCGTTGCGCACAGCCGTGGGGTAGCACTGGCGGCGAACTGCCCTGGCTCGCGCAGCCATCCGCGAGGCTGCGTCGGTCCATGCAGACATGGACGAGCATCGGCGTCTAGTTGCAGACATCAGCATGCAAGGATGAGCACCGGCATCGACATGTGGTTGCTCACACGAAATGGACATGGTCAAGTTAGAGCCGTGAGCCGCGGTGGTGCGCACAGACGTGGGCAAGCAACGGCGGCGTGCTGCGATGGCTCACGCAGGCATCCGCGAGGTTGCTTCGACCCGTGCAGACGTGAACGACCACCGGCGGCGAGCTGCAGGCATCAGTACGGCAAGGGCGAGCACCGACATCGACCTGCGGTTGCTTAGCCCGGGCATGGTCAAACTAGGGCGATGAGCTGCGTGTTGGGAGACGTAGTAGTAAATCAAAATTTTCCTACGTGTCACCAAGATCTATCTATGGAGAAACCAGCAAACGAGTGGGGAGAGATTGGATCTTCATACCTTTGAAGATCGCTAAGCGGAAGCGTTACAAGAACGCGGTTGATGGAGTCGTACTCGCAGCGATTCAGATCGCGGTAGATCCGATCAAGTGCCGAACGGACGGCACCTCTGCGTTCAACACACGTGCAGCCCGGTGACGTCTCCTACGCCTTGATCCAGCAAGGAGGAAGGAGAGGTTGGGGAAGAGCTCCAGCAGCAGCACGACGGCGTGGTGGTGGTGGAGTAGCAAGGTATCCCGGCAGGGCTTCGCCTAAGCACTGCGGAGGAGGAAGAAGCAGAATAGGGCTGCAGCGAGAGAGAAAGAGTTCGTCATCTCAAACCTGCCCAAACCCTTGCATATATATAGGAGGAAGGAGAGGGAGGGCTGGCTTGGCCCCTCCTCCAAGGAGGAGGGATTCGGCCGAAGTGGGGGGAGAGTCCTCCTCCCACACGGGAGGTGGACCCCCCCCCCCCTTTTAAATCCCTTTTGCCTCTATCTCCAGATCCCTGGCGCATGGGCCCTTTCTAGAAGGTATTGGCTGGCCCAATATGGGCTGGCACACCTCCTCTAAGGGCCCATGAGGTCCTTTGGTCGTCACCCCCTCCCGGGGGTCCTCCGGCACCCTCCCGGCACTCCCGGTACAATACCGATGAGCCCGAAAACTTTCCGGTGACCAAAACTGGACTTCCTATATATCAATCTTTACCTCCGGACCATTCCGGAGCTCCTCGTGACGTCCGGGATCTCATCCGGGACTCCAAACAACCTTCGGTAATCATGTATACCTTTTCCCTATAACCCTAGCGTCATCGAACCTTAAGTGTGTAGACCCTACGGGTTCGGGAGACACGTAGACATGACCGAGACACCTCTCCGGCCAATAACCAACAGCGGGATCTGGATACCCATGTTGGCTCCCACGTACTCCACGATGATCTCATCGGATGAACCACGATGTCAGGGATTCAATCAATCCCATATACAATTCCCTTTGTCTATCGGTATGGTACTTGCCCGAGATTCGATCGTCGGTATCCGCATACCTTGTTCAATCTCGTTACTGGCAAGTCTCTTTACTCGTTCCGTAATACATCATCCCGTGACTAACTCCTTAGTCACATTGAGCTCATAATGATGATGTCTTACCGAGTGGGCCCAGAGATACCTCTCCGTCACACGGAGTGACAAATCCCAGTCTCGATTCGTGTCAACCCAACAGACACTTTCGAAGATACCCGTAGCGTACCTTTATAGCCACCCAGTTACGTTGTGACGTTTGGCACACCCAAAGCATTCCTACGGTATCCGGGAGTTACACAATCTCATGGTCTAAGGAAATGATACTTGACATTGAAAAGCTTTAGCAAACGAACTACACGATCTTGTGCTATGCTTAGGATTGAGTCTTGTCCATCACATCATTCTCCTAATGATGTGATCCCGTTATCAACGACATCCAATGTCCATGGTCATGAAACCGAGACCATCTATTGATCAACGAGCTAGCCAACTAGAGGCTCACTAGGGACACGTTGTGGTCTATGTATTCACACATGTATTACGGTTTCCGGTTAACACAATTATAGCATGAATAATAGACAATTATCATGAACTAGGAAATACAATAATAACCATTTTATTATTGCCTCTAGGGCATATTTCCAACAGTCTCCCACTTGCACTAGAGTCAATAATCTAGTTACATTGTGATGAATCGAACACCCATAGCATTCTGGTGTTGATCATGTTTTGCTCGTGAGAGAGGTTTAGTCAACGGATCTGCGACATTCAGATCCGTATGCACTTTACAAATATCTATGTCTCCCTCCTGAATGTAATCACGGATGGAGTTGAAGCGGCGCTTGATGTGTCTTGTCTTCTTGTGAAACCTGGGCTCCTTCGCAAGGGCAATAGCTCCAGTGTTGTCACAGAGTAGAGTCATCGGGCCCGACGCATTCGGAATCACTCCTAGGTCGGTGATGAACTCCTTCATCCAGACTCCCTCCTTTGCTGCTTCCGACTCCGCTTCACATGTAGATGCTGCCACGACGCTTTGCTTGCTGCTGCTCCAGCTCACTGCCCCTCCATTCAAAATATACACGTATCCGGTTTGCGACTTGGAGTCGTCCGGATCTGTGTCGAAGCTAGCATCGACGTAACCCTTTACGACGAGCTCTTCGGCACCTCCATAAACGAGAAACATGTCCTTTGTCCTTTTTAGGTACTTCAGGATATTCTTGACCGCTGTCCAGTGTTCCGCTCCGGGATCACTTTGGTACCTCCCTACCAAACTTATGGCAAGGTTCACATTAGGTCTGGTACACAGCATGGCATACATGATAGAGCCTATGGCTGAAGCATAGGGGATGGCACTCATCTCTTCTCTATCCTTTGCCGTGGTCGGGCATTGAGTCGTACTCAATCTCACACCTTGCAACACGGGCAAGAACCCCTTCTTGGACTGATCCATATTGAACTTCTTCAATATCTTTTCAAGGTATGTGCTTTGTGAAAGACCAATGAGGCGTTTTGATCTATCTCTATAGATCTTAATACCTAATATGTAAGCAGCTTCTCCAAGGTCCTTCATTGAAAAACACTTATTCAAGTAGGCCTTGATACTTTCCAAGAGTTCTATATTATTTCCCATTATCAGCATGTCATCCACATACAGTATAAGAAATGCTATAGAGCTCCCACTCACTTTCTTGTAAATACAGGGTTCTCCATAAACCTGTACAAACCCAAACGCTTTAATCACCTCATTAAAGCGAATGTTCCAACTCCGAGATGCTTGCACCAGCCCATAGATGGAGCGCTGGAGCTTGCATACCTTGTTAGCATCTTTAGGATCGACAAAACCTTCCGGCTGCATCATATACAGTTCTTCCTTGAGGAAGCCATTAAGGAATGCCGTTTTGACGTCCATTTGCCAGATCTCATAATCATAAAATGCGGCAACTGCTAACATGATTCGGACAGACTTTAGCATCGCTACGGGTGAGAATGTCTCATCGTAGTCAACTCCTTGAACTTGTCGATAATCCTTAGCGACAAGCCGAGCTTTATAGGCGGTCACATTACCGTCTGCGTCAGTCTTCTTCTTAAAGATCCATTTATTTTCAATGGCTCGCTTATCATCAGGCAAGTCCACCAAAGTCCATACTTTGTTCTCATACATGGATCCTATCTCGGATTTCATGGCCTCAAGCCATTTGTCGGAATTCGGGCCCGCCATCGCTTCTTCATAGTTCGAAGGTTCACCGTTGTCCAACAACATGATCTCTAGGACAGGATTACCGTACCACTCTGGTGCGGAACGTGTCCTAGTGGACCTTCTAGTAGCAACTTGATCTGATGTTTCATGATCATCATCATTAACTTCCTCTCTAGCCGGTGTAGGCTCCACAGAAACAACTTCCTGTGCTGCGCTACTCTCCGGTTCGAGTGAAGGTACAATTACCTCATCAAGTTCCATTTTCCTCCCACTTACTTCTTTCGAGAGAAACTCTTTCTCGAGAAAGGATCCATTCTTGGCAACAAAGACTTTGCCTTCGGATCGTAGGTAGAAGGTATACCCAATAGTCTCTTTGGGATATCCTATGAAGACGCACTTTTCCGCTTTGGGTTCGAGCTTCTCAGGTTGAAGTTTCTTTACATAAGCATCGCAACCCCAAACTTTTAGAAACGACAGCTTAGGTTTCTTTCCAAACCATAATTCATACGGTGTCGTCTCAACGGATTTAGACGGTGCCATATTTAAAGTGAACGCGGCAGTCTCTAATGCATATCCCCAAAATGATAGCGGTAAGTCGGTAAGAGACATCATAGATCGCACCATATCCAATAGAGTGCGATTACGACGTTCAGACACACCATTTCGCTGAGGTGTGCCTGGCGGCGTGAGCTGTGAAACAATTCCACATTTCCTAAGGTGCGTGTCAAACTCGTGACTTAAATATTCTCCGCCACGATCAGATCGTAGGCATTTTATTTTCCTGTCACGTTGATTCTCGACCTCACTCTGAAATTCCTTGAACCTTTCAAAGGTTTCAGACTTGTGTTTCATTAAGTAGACATACCCATATCTGCTCAAGTCATCAGTGAGGGTGAGAACATAACGGTAGCCACCGCGAGCCTCGACACTCATTGGACCGCATACATCAGTATGTATTATCTCCAACAAGTCAGTTGCTCGCTCCATTGTTCCGGAGAACGGAGTTTTGGTCATCTTGCCCATGAGGCATGGTTCGCATGTGTCAAATGATTCGAAATCAAGTGACTCCAAAAGTCCATCAGCATGGAGCTTCTTCATGCGTTTGACACCAATATGGCCAAGACGGCAGTGCCACATGTAAGTGGGACTATCGTTATCAACTTTACACTTTTTGGTACTCACACTATGGACATGTGTAACATCACGTTCGAGATTCATCAAAAATAAACCATTGACCAGCGGGGCATGAGCATAGAACATTTCTCTCATATAAATAGAACAACCATTATTCTCGGATTTAAAAGAGTAGCCATCTCGTATCAAGCGAGATCCAGATACAATGTTCATGCTCAAAGCTGGTACTAAATAACAATTATTAAGGTTTAAAACTAATCCCGAAGGTAGATGTAGAGGTAGCGTGCCGACGGCGATCACATCGACCTTGGAACCATTCCCGACGCGCATCGTCACCTCGTCCTTTGCCAACCTTCGCTTATTCCGCAGCTCCTGCTTGGAGTTACAAATGTGAGCAACTGCACCGGTATCAAATACCCAGGAGCTACTACGAGCGCTGGTTAGGTACACATCAATAACAAGTATATCACATATACCTTTAACGTTGCCGACCTTCTTATCCGCTAAGTACTTGGGGCAGTTCCGCTTCCAGTGACCGGTACCCTTACAATAGAAACACTCAGTCTCAGGCTTGGGTCCATTCTTGTT
Organism: Hordeum marinum; assembly: GCA_022496015.1. Taxonomy (NCBI): domain Eukaryota; kingdom Viridiplantae; phylum Streptophyta; class Magnoliopsida; order Poales; family Poaceae; genus Hordeum; species Hordeum marinum. The sequence continues at coordinate 207,053,188 of CM039672.1, read as the reverse complement.
CTTCTTCTTCCCGGCAACTTGCTTACCGGGCGCGGCAACAGCTTTGCCGTCCTTCTTGAAGTTCTTCTTACCCTTGCCTTTCTTGAAACTAGTGGTCTTGTTTACCATCAACACTTGATGCTCCTTTCTGATCTTGACTTCTGCTGATTTGAGCATCGAGTACAACTCAGGAATGGACTTCTCCATCCCCTGCATGTTGTAGTTCATCACAAAGCTTTTGTAGCTAGGTGGAAGCGACTGGAGGATTCTGTCAATGACTGAGTCATCCGGGAGATTAACTCCCAGCTGAGTCAAGCGGTTGTGAAGCCCAGACATCTTGAGGATGTGCTCACTAACAGAACTGTTCTCCTCCATCTTACAGCTGAAGAACTTGTCAGAGATGTCATATCTCTCGACTCGGGCATGAGCTTGGAAAACCAGTTTCAGCTCTTGGAACATCTCATATGCTCCGTGTTGCTCAAAACGCTTTTGGAGCCCCGATTCTAAACTGTAAAGCATGCCGCACTGAACAAGGGAGTAATCATCGCAGCGTGACTGCCAAGCGTTCGTAACGTCTTGGTCCGCTGGGAGAATGGGTGGGTCACCTAGCGGTGCATCAAGGACATACAATCTCTTGGAAGCTATGAGGATGATCCTCAAGCCACGGACCCAGTCCGTATAGTTGCTTCCATCATCTTTCAGCTTGGTTTTCTCTAGGAACGCGTTGAAATTGAGGTTGACATTTGCGTTGGCCATTGGATCTACAATATAGATATTAAAGGCAATTTTAGACTAAGTTCATGATAATCGAGTTCACATAATCAAATTATTCAATGAACTCCCACTCAGATAGACATCTCTCTAGTCATCTAAGTGACACATGATCCATGTCAACTAGCCCGTGTCCGATCATCACGTGAGACGGATTAGTCATCCATGGTGAACATCTCCATGTTGATCGTATCTTCTATACGACTCATGTTCGACCTTTCGGTCTTCCGTGTTCCGAGGCCATGTCTGTACATGCTAGGCTCGTCAAGTCAACCTAAGTGTTTCGCGTGTGTAAATCTGGCTTACACCCGTTGTATGCGAACGTTAGAACCTATCACACCCGATCATCACGTGGTGCTTCGGAACAACGATCCTTAGCAACGGTGCACAGTTAGGGTGAACACTTCTCTTGAAATTTTATTGAGAGATCATCTTATTTACTACCGTCGTTTTAAGCAAATAAGATGTAAACATGATAAACATCACATGCAATCAATATAGTGACATGATATGGCCAATATCATCTTGCTCCTATGATCTCCATCTTCGGGGCACCATGATCATCATTGTCACCGGCATGACACCATGATCTCCATCATCATGATCTCCATCATTGTGTCTTCATGAGGTTGTCTCGCCAACTATTACTTCTACTGCTATGGCTAACGCTTAGCAATAAAGTAAAGTAATTACATGGCGTTTGTGATTGACTCGCAGGTCATACAATAAATAAGACAACTCCTATGGCTCCTGCCGGTTGTCATAGTCATCGACATGCAAGTCGTGAACCCTATTACAAGAACATGATCAATCTCATACATCACAATGCATCACATCACATCCTTCTGGCCATATCACATCACAAGGCATATGCTGCAAAAACAAGTTAGACGTTCTCTAATTTGTAGTTGCAAGTTTTTACGTGGTTGCTATAGGTTTCTAGCAAGAACGTTTCTTACCTACGCCAAAACCACAATGTGATATGCCAATTGCTATTTACCCTTCATAAGGACCCTTTTCATCGAATCCAATCCGACTAAGGTGGGAGAGACAGACACCCGCTAGCCACCTTATGCAACTGGTGCATGTCAGGCGGTGGAACCGGTCTCACGTAAGCGTACGTGTAAGGTTGGTCCGGGCCGCTTCATCCCACAATACCGTAGAATCAAGATATGACTAGTAACGGCAAGCATATTAACAAAATCGACGCCCACAACTGCTTTGTGTTCTACTCGTGCATAGATTCTACGCATAGACCTAGCTCATGATGCCACTGTTGGGAGACGTAGTAGTAAATCAAAATTTTCCTACGTGTCACCAAGATCTATCTATGGAGAAACCAGCAAACGAGTGGGGAGAGATTGTATCTTCATACCTTTGAAGATCGCTAAGCGGAAGCGTTACAAGAACGCGGTTGATGGAGTCGTACTCGTAGCGATTCAGATCGCGGTAGATCCGATCAAGTGCCGAACGGACGGCACCTCCGCGTTCAACACACGTGCAGCCCGGTGACGTCTCCTACGCCTTGATCCAGCAAGGAGGAAGGAGAGGTTGGGGAAGAGCTCCAGCAGCAGCACGACGGCGTGGTGGTGGTGGAGTAGCAAGGTATCCCGGCAGGGCTTCGCCTAAGCACTGCGGAGGAGGAAGAAGCAGAATAGGGCTGCAGCGAGAGAGAAAGAGTTCGTCATCTCAAACCTGCCCAAACCCTTGCATATATATAGGAGGAAGGAGAGGGAGGGCTGGCTTGGCCCCTCCTCCAAGGAGGAGGGATTCGGCCGAAGTGGGGGGAGAGTCCTCCTCCCACACGGGAGGTGGACCCCCCCCTTTTAAATCCCTTTTGCCTCTATCTCCAGATCCCTGGCGCATGGGCCCTTTCTAGAAGGTATTGGCTGGCCCAATATGGGCTGGCACACCTCCTCTAAGGGCCCATGAGGTCCTTTGGTCGTCACCCCCTCCCGGGGGTCCTCCGGCACCCTCCCGGCACTCCCGGTACAATACCGATGAGCCCGAAAACTTTCCGGTGACCAAAACTGGACTTCCTATATATCAATCTTTACCTCCGGACCATTCCGGAGCTCCTCGTGACGTCCGGGATCTCATCCGGGACTCCAAACAACCTTCGGTAATCACATATACCTTTTCCCTATAACCCTAGCGTCATCGAACCTTAAGTGTGTAGACCCTACGGGTTCGGGAGACACGTAGACATGACCGAGACACCTCTCCGGCCAATAACCAACAGCGGGATCTGGATACCCATGTTGGTTCCCACGTACTCCACGATGATCTCATCGGATGAACCACGATGTCAGGGATTCAATCAATCCCGTATACAATTCCCTTTGTCTATCGGTATGGTACTTGCCCGAGATTCGATCGTCGGTATCCGCATACCTTGTTCAATCTCGTTACTGGCAAGTCTCTTTACTCGTTCCGTAATACATCATCCCGTGACTAACTCCTTAGTCACATTGAGCTCATAATGATGATGTCTTACCGAGTGGGCCCAGAGATACCTCTCCGTCACACGGAGTGACAAATCCCAGTCTCGATTCGTGTCAACCCAACAGACACTTTCGGAGATACCCGTAGCGTACCTTTATAGCCACCCAGTTACATTGTGACGTTTGGCACACCCAAAGCATTCCTACGGTATCCGGGAGTTACACAATCTCATGGTCTAAGGAAATGATACTTGACATTGAAAAGCTTTAGCAAACGAACTACACGATCTTGTGCTATGCTTAGGATTGAGTCTTGTCCATCACATCATTCTCCTAATGATGTGATCCCGTTATCAACGACATCCAATGTCCATGGTCATGAAACCGAGACCATCTATTGATCAACGAGCTAGCCAACTAGAGGCTCACTAGGGACACGTTGTGGTCTATGTATTCACACATGTATTACGGTTTCCGGTTAACACAATTATAGCATGAATAATAGACAATTATCATGAACTAGGAAATACAATAATAACCATTTTATTATTGCCTCTAGGGCATATTTCCAACACTGCGGTGGTGCACGCAGGCGTGGGCTAGGAACGGCGACGACCTGCGGTTGCTCACACGGGCATGCTCCAGCTAAGGCGGGGAGCTGCGCTGGCTCGGACAAGCATCAACAAAGTACCCGGGCGCAAGACTGCCCCGGCGAGCATCCTGGCGACAAGGATTAGCTAGGGCGAGCAATGCCCATCCAACCAGTCCACAAACACATCGAATAAAGCTGAAAGATCCAAGGGCACTTTTGTCCTTTCAGGTGTCAGAAAATAGAAAAGAAAAAGAAAAGCAATGAAAAAAGAAAAATGGCATGTTAGTCAAAGTACACACAAGCTGGATGCTGCTTGAGTTGACTCACATGAAAGGTATCATGGAGCTAACAGCCAGTTGGTAACAGGAGCTTGTAAGCAGCACGACCCACTTTCTGCAAGATTCGAAAAGGCCCATAGTACTTAGAGTGAAGCTTCAAATTCCTGTGAATGCTGAGGGATGTATGTCTGTAAGGTTGAATCTTCAAATACACCATATCCCCATGCTGGAAGGTTCTTTCGGAACTGTGTTTATCAGCAAAAAATTTCATCCTGTCTTTAGCTTTGAGCAGATTTTCCTTGATAATAGCAGCAGTAACTTCATGTGATACTGAAAATGGGTCATCAGAGGTGCCCACATCAGGAAATAATGCTGCCTCTGCAATCATAGTAGGTTTCCTACCATAGACAACCTAGAATGGGGTCATCTTGTGAGCTGTATGGAAGGAAGTGTTGTACCACCATTCAGCTAGAGAAATCCAGTAACACCACTTCTTAGGCTGATTAAAAGCCATGCATCTGAGGTAATTCTCCAAACATTGGTTAACTCTCTTTGTCTGGCCATCAGTTTGGGGATGGTAGGAGGTGCTCAGATGTAACTTCACTCCCAGTCTCTTGAACAGATCCTGCCATAGCTAACTGGTGAATATTCTATCTCTATCAGTGACAATCACACAAGGAAGTCCATGTAATCTGAAGACATTGTCAATGAAGGCAGTGGCCACAGATTGAACTGTGATTGGGTGTTTGAGTGGGATAAAATGGTTGTATTTTGTGAACCTGTCCACAACAATCAATATCAGATCTTTGCCATTGAACAGAGGGAGGACCTCTACAAAGTCCATAAAGATGTGAGTCCAAGCAAACAAAGGAGTTGGTAGGGGCTGCAACAGTCCAGGGTATTTGCAGTGTTCAGGTTTGTTGATTTGACAGATAGGGCACTCCTTGATAAAGTCCTGGACAACAATCTTCAGACCAGGCCAGTAAAATAGTAGTTTCACTCTCTGGTAAGTGGCTCTTTGGCCAGAATGGCCCCCCAACTCACTACTATGGAAGGCAGTGATCAACTGAGTTTTCAGAGAAGGAGAATTCCCAATGACAATTCTATTTTTGTACCTAAGTAGTCCTTGAGAGAGCTTGTAGTGAGGAATACTTTCAGGGTGTAAAGCCAGCTGGGCTAACATCTCTTTGCACTTAGGATCATTAGTGTAACTATCCAGCACTTCAGTTGCCTAGACGAGATGTATTACTGTACTGGTCAGAGTGTTGCAGAAGTGTTTTACTCTGGACAAGGCATCAGCAACCCTATTGGTTTTTCCTTTCTTATATTCCATAGAGAAGTTATAGCCCAACAACCTGATCAGCAGTTTGTGTTGGATTCCTTTTGTCAACTTCTGTTCTTGAATATATTTCTAAAAGTGCGTTATAACGACTAGAGGGGGGGGGGTGAATAGGCGATTTTTACAAATTCATCACTTGAGGAATTTCAACTTGAGGAATTTGAAATGTGATGAATAACTAACAGCGGAATAAGTACTCAAGTGCACGAGGAACATAGCGACAATATAGTCATCCTGATGAATTGAAACATGCACAGATTACAAGTAGTGTGATACAGGATAAGCAGGTGAGGCACAAGGTAACTTGAAGAATTTGAGATGAGGAAATTATGAAAGTCTTCAGTCAAATTCTTCAAATAGTAAAGTTCAATTTCATCAACAGTTATATGAGGAAATGGAAGGGTTGAGGAAATAGAACCAGGTAGCTTGATGAAGACAATGATTTGATGACCCAGTTCTAACTGCTATGACAGTCGTACATCTGGTTTGGAGCGGCCTGGTATTCAAACCAGAGGACACACAGTCCCAGGACACACAGTCCTTACCGTATTCTCCTTGAGCTAAGGTCACACGGTCTTCGCCCAACACTCGTGGTAAGTCTTCAGGGTAGACTTCCAAAACCCTCACAAACTGGTCACCCGGCAATCCACAATTTACTGCTGGATGCTCTAGACCAAGGTCACTTTATGATCCCCAATTGACTGCAGGATGCACTAGACCATGACGCCTAACCGTCTGGAGGATGCACAGTCCTCAAAGGTAACAAGCGTCGGTTCCACATAGGAATTTCTTCAGTGATGCTCAATCACTTTGGGTTTGGTGGTTTGGTTGTGGGTTTTTCTCATTGATGATTTTCTATGAAAGTCCTCGGAGGATGGGTTGCTCTCAAATGACAAGTGTCAGTTCTCTCTCGGAGCAGCCAACCAACTAGTGGTTGTGGGGGGTGGCTATTTATAGCCAGGGTGCAACCTGACATGATAAGACATAAATGCCCCCAATGATATGACTGTTATGTGGATAGGAATGATTGGGGACAGCTGGCGCTAAGCACAACAACGGTCGGAATTTCGAACTATGAAACTCCTCAGGCTAATCATGTTCCTCACTTGTAGGCAATTCACACTGGCGAAATCCTAACTCCTCAGTCAGATCAATTTCCTCAGAGACCAGAAGAACTTCGTCTGTCACTGAAGAACTTGACTAAACCGCAAGAGATTTCCAAAGGCTTCCCTCAAAGGATTGGTTAGGTTGAGAATTTTGAGTTGAGCATCAGTTCAAAATTTTCCTTAGTATTACCTCGGCCCCCTTTAACAGTACGGTGTTTCCTATGACTCAAATAAAGGAAATGAAACTACGAAAACAAAAGTCTTCACGCTTCATAGTCCTTGTTCATATCTTCAAGGTCACACCAACTTCTTCATTCTCAAAGTCTTCAAGGAATACCAAAGTCTTCAGTAAAGTCTTCACCAAAGTCTTCAGTTGAAGACATACAATTTTAGGGGTCGGTAATCTCCGGATATATCAAACTCCTCATCGACTTATAGAGCATGTGTACACTCACAAACGCATTAGTTCCTTAAACTATAAGCCTTCAATACACCAAAATCACTAAGGGGCACTAGATGCACTAACAATCTCCCCCTTTTTGGTGATTGATGACAAATAGGTTAAGTTTTCAATGGGGATTAAAAATATGGAATGTAAATAGTGAGTTTGAGGAATTTGATTGCAAGATATAGAAGAACTCCCCCTGAAGATGTGCATATTTGAGGAATTTGCTTTGGACTGCAAATGCACATGGCAGGTTAAAATATGGAGAGCTCCCCCTATATCTTGTAATTCATACGCGCATTTAACATATGCTATGAAGAATTTGCAATGCATGATGAAAATGGCGTGTGAGAAAATTCAGCATGCATGCATTAAGGTACTTGAGGAAATAAGCATGCGTAAAGCAGTTCAAAAGAGTCAGACCACCATCGGACTTAAGTTTACAACTCAATCAACAAAAGCTTCAGAAGAGCGAGAGTTGTAACTTAAATAAAGTAAACAGCCCATATATAGTGACCCGCTTGAAGACTAACTCAAATATTCTCCCCCTTTGTCATCGAAGACCAAAAGGGATGAAAGCTGAGGACTAACGCCCCCTGAAGAATTTCATCTTGTTGGTGAAGAAGGAGCGCCAGCGTTGTCGGGGTCGTTTGTCGATGCAGGGCCCGCAGAAGTGTCGTCAATTTCCTCAGCTTCATCCGTCTCACGTGATGAAGAATATGAACTTGTTACGAGCTGAGGAAGTTGAACTTTCTTGAATTTCTTTTGTGGTTGACGAGCCTAGTTAAGATGTTCCTCAAGATCCAGCTCCTTCAGTTCTTTAGGAGTCTTGACAGTTGATAGAATGGCCCAAGTGCGGTTGAGGATTTCATGCACATAGTAGAATTTTTTTCTTCACACAGTTCTGCGTCATAGTCATGTTTTGAAGAATTGAAACAAACTGAGGCTTTACCCACTTGTGATTATGATCAACCTTCTGATGAAGACTTAGAAGAAGCTCACGACCAGTCATCACACGAGGGGCAGTGGCTTGAGGTTTTTGCGCTGAGGCTTTTGCAGAAGAGTCTTGAGTAGCAGTGTCATCATTGGTAGAGTAGGATGCTGCTTTGCGAAACATGCCATCCAATGGACGAGTGCCTTCATCAATGACAGCTTTGCCTTTTCCTTCAACTGAGGCAATTGTGTTCTTGAGGACTTCAATCGAGGGCAGGAAGCTGAAATGATTCTGGAAGTCAGCCTTGAAGGGAATTGAAGACTTTGATCTGAGGAAATTCATAATCCATGGAGCAAAAGGCTTCAATTCAAATGGGGCTAAAGCAGCATTGGCCAAATTCCTTATGAAGAGTCGTGATAGTTGATGGGAATCCCATGAATGATGTTGAAGAGCATATTCTTCATGACTCCCTCCACTTCTTCTTCTTCAGAATTTTGGCCCTTCTGAGGACATAGAGTATGTGTGAGTATGCGGTAGACCGTCCCGGGCACATACAGCAAATCCTTCACTAGGAAGGTTGTCCTCGGAGGCTTTCCAGGGGCCATTTGCTTCATCAACACTTGCATCATTTGACTTGGCAGAGGAGGGTCATTGAATAGTCATCGGGCTTCATCTGAAGGAATTGGAACTGGGACAGTCTGAAGTAATTCAAAAGCATGAGCAGTGAAATGAGTTGATCCTGTCATCCAGTCCAAGACCCAGGAGTTGATGTCTGAAGCATTTCCACTAATGTGCAAGGTGGCATAAAATTGAAAAACCAACTCTTTGTTCCAGTCATAGATGTCCACACAGAATGGAAGAATCCCTACATCATGAAGAACTGCGAGCACTGGTGTGAAGGATGGAATAGATTCCGTATCCACATGAGGAATGTGATGGTGCTCGAAGATTTTCTTCTTGTCGAATAGGACTGATGCATAATAGTTCATCTGTGTTGGAGTCCAGAACCTCGTGCGACCGGCCCTTGCAAAGTCATATGGGTTTGTCTCGGTGAAGAACATGTGCTCGTTGAAGAAATTGCTTTTGAGGAATTTGGGGCGCGCTGAGCCTTTGAATGGCATTCTGGGCTTCGGTTGAAGATTTGGCTTGAAGCGGCCCTTGATTTCCTTTGGCATGGGTGGAATTTCTTCTGACTGAGGAATCTGCTGAGCATTTTCTTCAGTAGCAGTTTGAGCAACAAAGTCATCAGCTGATGCAGCTGGAATTTCTTCAGTAGCTTTGGTGGCCAAGTCATCAGATTCTTCATGAATTTCTTCAGTCTGGGCTGGGGACTGAGGAATATGTGACAGAGGAGTGGTCATTGGGGAACTTGGGTGAGCAGCTTCCCAATATTCATCGTTGATTAGAGGGGTTGTATTTCCAATATCCACCTCCTCATCAATTTCTTCAACGCCAGCCTCTTCAGCAGTGAACTGAGGCAGTGGCGATGATACCTTTGGAGTTGAAGTATTTGCTTCCACTTCAATTTCTTCATCAAGCTGCTCTGTGGTAACAGTAGAGTGATCTTCTACTTCTTCTTCATCTGGGATGACATAGTCAACGCCAAATGGAATGATTTCATAGGCCGGGGCAGAGGAAATGGGGGTGACATCAATGGGCTCTGTTGAAGAACTTGGCAAAGTCTTCAACCTCTTCACATCTGTGGATTCTGAATCTCATGCTTTTCTCTTTAGAGTCTTTTCCTCTGCAGCTATAGCTTTTTCAGGCACGACTGATGCAGTCGCCCTGGTGAGTTCAAGTTCTTCAGGCACAGCAAAAGCTTCAACTGGACGGTCACTTTCTTCAGGCACAATTGTGGAGGTTGTCCTAGCATGGTCATCAGTGGTCTGATTTTCTTCAGCAGCACTGGCAGTTTCTTCAGGTGTAGGAGCATTTTCATCAATGTGCCGAGCTTCTTCAACTGTAGAAGCATTGTCATCAGCAGGCTGGGCAGTTTCATCAGCCTGAGGAATTTGTGGTTGCGATCTAGCGGCAACCCTTGTGTTGTGGTCCTTCACAGCAGCTTGAGCAGCCCTGATGAAACTCACCTTGGTGCCCTTCCATTCAGCATCATATTTTTCTTGAGCCTCGGAGAGGGAGCGAATTTCAGATTGGACTATGATGAGTTGATTTAGAGTCAAATTCATCACGTTATTCCTTAGAAGTTTTTCTTTCCTTGCCTTGTTTCTTTTAGCTTTCTGAGCTTGTTCCCTTTTCCATTTTTCCTTAGCAATGAAGTGAGTGAGGACGTGTTCCACACCGAGAGGCAGGTTCAGTGAGGAAATTGGGGTGTTGGGATCCTCATGCCATATGTCAATGAAATTGAGGATCATCTTGGGATCCAACATAAGAGGAACAGAGCTGCCTTTGGTAATTGCAGCCTTTTTCTGACTCTCTCTGATGATTTCCTCAAGTTCTTCATCATCACCTTCATCATCATCCTCAGATCCTGAGGGAACAGTTACCACAACTTTGCTTGTTTGAGGACTTGGTCTCTGACCTCGTCCAACAGTTTTCTTCAGTTTCAACATAGTTGGACTTGTTGAAGACTTTGCTTGAGTAGAGGGACCAGCTGAGGCTTTTGAAGCAATTGGAAGTCCCTCAGTCCTTTGGCATGATGCGAGATGCATCGGAGTTGAGGACTTTGCAGCAGTAGTTGAGGACTGAGCAGCAACTGTGTCAGCGGCTGAGGCCTTTGAAGGTTGAGGCCTTTGTGCTTGAGGAATCTGCTGTGAAGATTTTGAAGATGAAGAAATAGGTTTGACAATAGATTTCTTCATCATCTTTTTCTGTGGAGCACTTGAAGAGGCTTCGGTAGTGACAGCAGCAACAGAGTCTTCATTGAATTTCTTCACGGCTGCTTTAGCTGTCCTCTGAAGTTTGAGCTGACGCTTTGCCCATTCAGCTGGAAAGTCTTCAACACGAGCAATACTTGTGGGATCAATTTCTTAGTCGTCAGCAGGAGGAGCCCTATTGCAAGGGGGTTTGAGAGCGAAGTTCTTCATGTATTTGGGAGTAACATAGAGATACTCCTTCCATTCCCTCACCCACCTACGTTCAATCCTCTAAATTCTGATTTTCCTCTGTTCTTTTGTTTCTTTACCGAATTTGGACTCATCTGGTGTACAGTAACTAGCATACAGCAGTTCGGGAATCTCAAAAGCAGTGTTTTGTTTAGCCTTCTTTCCACCCTTCTGTGGCTTCTTTCCATCAGCCATTTTCTTTAGCTGAGGAGCTTGGACTCTTGAGGATTCTGAAGAAGTGCACGGTTTTTCTTCAAGAAATGCTTCAAATGAGTTAAGTTGATGAGAACCTAGTGATTCATCAGCGGACATGTCTGTACCTGTGAACAAAGTATAGGTGCGAGGAATTTGAAGAGGTCATATGCGTTCTGAGAAATTTTCAATAAAAATAGGTGTGAGGAATTTGACCATTGGTGTCTTGAGGAATTTTACTAAGTGTTCTTTGTCTTAGGTTCCAGAGTTGTGCAAATTTTGAGGATTCACACAATTGAGGAATCTTGAAGAAAATCATAACTTAGAGAATGTCATCAAGTGTATGAACATGTAAGGTGCTTCAGAACGAGATTCTTGACAAATAAACACCTTTTGAGGAATTTGAGGAAAACTTGAAGATCAAACAAGGGCAGTAAAAATAATTTTTATTTACTCTGGTGAAGAACACGATGAACTGAGAGATGAGATTGAGGAAGTTCGTCAGTCCAGATCTTCCACGCCCTTGCTTGGCAGAGGGAGACAACTATAACTGCTGCAGGATGAAGACTTCCGCAACTGATGCGAGTACGACAATGGTGAGGTTGAGGCAGTGAAGCTCTTCCACGTCGGCGGCGATGATTTTAGTGGCGGCGCTAGGTCGGAGCTCGGGAGAGAGTGGGAGTGAGGAGTAACTGAGCACATTGAAAGGGAAGGGGTATTTATAGTGGAGGTGAAAACCGATATGTTCAAAGATTTTGGACAAGATTACCCATGACCCTTACTATCTGCTCGACATGTGTCACCCACGTTCTGAGTAGTTGAGACAGTGGGGGGTCGTGGGTTATCTAGTCGTGGGAATCGGAATGATTTGAGCGGGAAACACCAAATTTTTTGATAGTGATGATTTTAAAGTTTCCATTCGCAAATTCTTCAGCTGTCAAGGACACAGTGAAGACTTTGAACGAGCTTCAAAGTAGAACACATATAAAGAATTTGAGAACAGACTTGGTTGAGTTTAGCATAGAGGGGAAACAGGTCCGATTACATTCACTTAGATGAAAATCAACTTGAAGAATTAGCAATAAGTGAATGCTGTTGAGGACATTGAAAACTCAAGTATATCTATATATGTATATAGTCAATGAAGAACAAGAGTTTCACAGTTTGAAGAATTTGATAAGTTGAAGAATTTGAAAAGTTGAGGAATTTGCAAAGTTGAGGAATTTGAAAATTTGAAGAATTTGCAAAATGACGAAAAACTCAACTTTGAGGAATTTCAACTATGGTTGGTGGCATGACCCACCGTATAAGAATGATGACTTTAGACACCGCGTACAATTGTCGTAGGGTTCTGAGAGTCAAATTATTTATTAATTTCTTCACACTTAGAGGGTTATTCTTCATTGATTGAAGAAAACGTTACTTCGTGTGTTGCACATCTAAGTCATCATTTTTGCATAAGTGTTAGGATGTGTGTCCTTTTCAAAGAACATTCGAGGATTGTAAGATATTTAGCTCACACCGCAACTTGCAAAATCTCTTTTCATCCAAGGGCTTTGTGAAGATATCGGCCAGTTGTTCTTCAGTAGGAATGTGGTCGATGGCTATGTCGCCCTTGAATACATGATCTCGAAGAAAGTGATGACGAATCTGGATGTGCTTGGTCTTGGAATGCTGAACTGGGTTATAAGCAATCTTGATAGCACTCTCGTTGTCGCAGTAGAGAGGCACATTCTTCAACTTGATGCCATAGTCCTTGAGGGTTTGTTTCATCCACAGCAACCGAGCGCAACATGAACCATCAGCAATGTACTCAGCTTCAGCAGTAGATAGTGACACACAGTTCTGCTTCTTCGAGGACCAACAGACTAAGGATCATCCGAGGAAATGGCATGTGCCTGAGGTTGACTTGCGATCCACACGATCACCAGCATAATCAGCATGTGAGTATCCGACGAGGTGAAGATTTGAGCCCTTGGGATACCATAATCCAAGCGTTGGTGTGTGAGCTAAGTATCAAAGAATATGTTTCACAACCTTATGGTGTGATTCCTTTGGTTTTGCTTGGAATCGGGCACACATGCAAACACTTAGCATAATATCAGGCCTAGATGCACATAGATACAATAAAGAACCAATCATGGAGTGGTGTACCTTCTGATCGAAATCTGTACCAGTTTCGTCAGTGCAGAGGTGGCCTTTTGAGGGCATTGGAGTTTTGACGCCTTTGCAATCTTGCATGTCGAATTTCCTTAGAACATCCTTGAGGTATTTCTCTTGTGAGATGAAGATGCCATTGTCTTGCTGACGAATTTGAAGACCTAAGAAGAATTTCAACTCTCCCATCATAGACATTTGATATTCTTCACTCATCATATAGGCAAATTCATCACTGTAACGTTTGTCAGTACAACCAAAGATAATATCGTCTACATATATTTGACATATGAACAGTTCATTGTCATAGGATTTTTTGAAAAGAGTTGGGTCGAGTGAACCGAGTTTGAAGCCTTTCTTCATGAGGAATTTCTTCAGAGTATCATACCACGCCCGAGGGGCTTGCTTGAGGCCATAGAGGGCTTTGTTGAGTCTGAAGACTTTGTCAGGATGCTTAGGGTCTTCAAAACCTGGGGGTTGATCAACATATACTTCTTCCTCAAGCTTACCATTGAGAAATGCACTTTTCACATCCATTTGATATAATATGATATCGTGATGGTTAGCATAAGCAAGCAATATGCGAATAGCTTCAAGTCTAGCAACAGGTGCAAAAGTTTCATCAAAGTCAATTCCTTCAACCTGAGTGTAGCCTTGAGCTACAAGACGAGCCTTATTTCTTACCACAAGGCCATTTTCATCTTGCTTGTTGCGGTATATCCACTTGGTACCTATGATGTTATGCTTGCGAGAATCTGGCCGCTTGACAAGTTCCCACACATTGTTGAGCTTGAATTGATGTAATTCCTCTTGCATAGCTTGAATCCACTCAGGCTCCTTGAAAGCTTCATCAACTTTGGTGGGCTCTATGATAGAGACAAAAGCAAAGTGCCCACAAAAGTTAGTCAGATGTGAGGCTTTTGAGCGAGTGAGGGGACCTGGTGCATTGATGTCATTGATGATTTTGTCAATCTGCACTTCATTTGCAACTCTTGGATGAACAGGTTGACGTGGCCGAGGATTTCCATCAACACCATTTTCTTCAGGTGTATCAACATGAATGTCTTCATTTGCTGGAATGACTTCCTCAGTGGGTATGACGTCTTCAGTAGCCTTTAGCTTAATAGATTCCTCAGGAGACTGTTCATCTGAAACAGAAGGCAGGTGCTCTCTTTGTGAGCCATCAGTTTCATTGAACCGCACATCTACAGTTTCAACAACCTTGTGGTGGTAGGTGTTGAAGACTGTAGGTATGCGATTCCTTTCCATAACCAAGCATAAAACCTTCATGTGCTTTCGGTGCAAATTTCGAACTATGGTGAGGATCTCTAATCCAACATTTTGCACCGAAGACTGAGATAACTTACATTGGGTTTCTTGCCAGTCATAAGTTCATATAAAGTCTTTTGAAGAATTTGTGAAGATATACCCTGTTGATGATGTGGCATGCAGTATCAACTGCCTTAGGCCAGAAGTGACAAGGAGTCTTGTATTCATCAAGCATGGTGCGAGCCATCTCAACAAGACTCCTATTCTTGCGCTCCACAACGCCGTTCTGCTGAGGAGTATAAGGGGCAGATAACTCATGAGTAATACCAAGTTCATCAAGGTATTCATCAAGATTAGTGTTCTTGAACTCAGTCCCATTATCACTCCTAATATGCTTGATTTTGACGCTAAAGTTGGTGGAGGCCCTTGAAGCAAATTGTCTAAAGGCATCCTGCACTTCAGTCTTGTACAGAATAATATGCACCCAAGTGTATCGAGAGTAATCATCAACAATGACAAAGCCATACAAACTCGAATAATTTGTTAGTGTGGAGTAATGAGTAGGGCCAAAGAGATCCATGTGAAGCAATTCAAAAGGTCGTGTTGTGGTCATGATTGTCTTTGAGGGATGCTTGGATCTGGTCATCTTTCCAGACTCACATGCACCATAGAGGTGATCCTTGAGGAATTTGACACCTTCGATGCCTATGACGTGCTTTTTCTTCACGAGCGTGTGCAAGTTCCTCATACCAGCGTGTCCAAGTCGTCGATGCCACAGCCAGCCTTCTGAGGACTTTGCAAGTAAGCATGTGGCAGGCTGAGGACCTGTAGAGAAATCACAATATACAAGTCTCCTGTCCTAAAGCCTTCGAAGACTTTGGAATTGTCAGATTCCATGATGACAACGCAACGATATTTGCCAAATACAACAATCATATCAAGATCACAAAGCATTGAGACAGACATAAGGTTGAACCCAAGGGATTCGACAAGCATCACCTTATCCATGGTTCGGTCCTTTGAGATTGCAACCTTACCTAGGCCCAATACCTTGCTTTTTCCTTTGTCAGTGTAAGTGATATGCTTCAGATGAGATGGAGCCAGTGGCAAATTCATCAGTAGATTCTTGTCACCAGTTAGTGGTTTGTGCATCCACTATTGAGGACCCACTCAGTAGCTTTTGAAGTATCATCCTGCAGATGAATTAGTACGACTTACGAACTCATATGCTTCAGAGTGAACAATATGACATCAATTTCATCAGACATAATTTCATCACACAAGATAGTAAGCAAGTACTGTGAGGATGTGTGAAATGAGGAATTCATTTCTGCATGGTTAGCTTGCGTCCTTTCAAGCATTTCCTCAGGTCTCCAGCAAATTCATCAGATGTTCAAGTTCATCTGGAGACCTGACCCTGCATAAGAAGTTAGTTCAACTTCTTCACCACCCACATCTGGAGGGGTGGTAAAGAGTTCATCATTCTTTGAGCGCCATATGAGAAGGGAGGCATTGAAGCAAGTGTGCTTCGTTTCACAGGGCGAGGGTTAGAGTACTCAAATTAATAAGCAGAGTAATTCTTCGAGGACTTATGAACATAATGATTTGAAGAATAATGCACATATTCATAACTCTTAGATTTTCCCTGTGAAATAGAGGCATTAGCACGAGAATGATATTTTTGACCATTTGAGGAATTTGGTCCAAGTGAAGACTTTGATCCATATGAGGAATTTGATTTGGGATTCCTGTTCTTCATGAGTGGTGTCGTGAGGACATTCACTTGAAGATTTTGTAGGTAGTTCTTGGGAACCCAGATTTTCTTCATAGGAGAGCCGTTCCTGCAGTTAGTTCCAACAAATCTAGCAAATACTTCACCTTTCTGATTTTTGAAGACTTTGTAGTTGGAGTCAAGTGACTCATTAGAGGAATATGAAGTTTCACAAGTAAATCCAGATAAAGTGGATGGATCTACAGGAGGTCCTTTTGTAGCAACCCATGAGGTTTTGGGGTACTGCTCAGGTGTCCAGTAAGATCCATCAGCGTTGAGTTTCCTCACAAAGGCAACGTCCTCTTTCTTAGGGTTCTTGTTCAGAATCTTCTTTTTGAGGACATCGCAAAGAGTTTGATGCCCTTTGAGACTTTTGTACATGCCTGTCACATACAATTCCTTCAACCCTGCATTCTCGTCAGTGATACTTGTGGTATCCTCAGATGAGGAATTTGAGACCACTGGAATAGTTGAAGAATTTGCAGCAATAGAAGCATTTGAACATTCAGGTGAAGAATTAGCAGTTTCACGTTTGATGCATTTCAAACAAGGTGGAACAAATTCTTCCTGAGCGGTACTGATCTGTTGAGCTAGAAAGGAATCGTTTTCCCTTTGGAGATCCTCATGTGACACCCTTAGTTTCTCAAGATCTTGCTTTCTTTGAAGAAATTCATAAGAAAGCTTCTCATGATCGGCTAAGAGGTCGTTATGATGACTCTGAAGGTTATCATACTTTGTCTGAAGATTTTTGAGATCATCAGACAGAGTTTGAGTCCGATCCACTTCATTGTTCAACAGATCATCGCTTTTGTCTAGCATTTTATGAAGCTTTTCAAGTGCACTTTGTTGCTTAGTGGCAATTTTAACAAGTTTAGCATAGCTAGGTTTCACATATTCATCAGATTCACCTTCACTTGATTCAGAAGAGGAATGATGTTTGTGTACCTTTGATCCTTTTGCCATGAAGCAATAGGTGGGAGAATAATCATCATTGCTGATGTCAGAGTCATTGGAGTAGTCATATTCTTCATCGTTGAAGATGGACTTGCTGACGAAAGCAGTAGCGAGAGCAAGGCTAGCGACACTAGATTCTGATTCCACCTCAGATTCTTCCTCTTCTTCATATTCTTCAGATTCTTCCTCAGAATCCATGTCCTTGCCAATGAATGCTCGAGCCTTTCTGGAACCATTCTTCTTGTGCTTTGAGAACTTTGAAGATGAGGACTTTGCAGATGAGAACTTTGAAGATTTATTCTTTTTCTTTGAGTCATCAGAACTATCATCCTTGTATTTCTTCTTCTTCTTTGAATCTTTTTCCTAGAGAGGACAGTCAGAGATAAAGTGACCAGGCTTCTTGCAACGATGACAGGTTCTTTTCTTGCAGTCTTCTAAGGAATCTGATTTCCTCAAGCCACTTTTTGATGACTTTCCAAATCCACATCTCCTTGAGAACTTATGTAATTTCCTCACGAGCATGGCTAGCTCCTGACTTAGTTCTTCAGGATCACCAAGGCTATTGTCAGAATCTTCCTCTTCAGATGAGGAAATTGCTTTTGCCTTCAGAGCACGAGATCTTCCATAGCTTGGCCCATAGAGGTCTCTCTTCTCAGCTTGTTGGAATTCATGAGTATTGAGTCTCTCAAGAATATCAGCAGGATCAAGTGACTTGTAGTCTCCATGTTCTTGTACCATCAAAGCCAGAGTGTCGAATGAGGAATCGAGAGATCTTAGCAGTTTCTTCACCACTTCATGGTCAGTGATATCAGTGGCACCCAGTGCTTGAATCTCATTGGATATATCAGTGAGGCGGTCAAAAGTTTGCTGAACATTCTCATTGTCGAGTCTTTTGAAGCGGTTGAAGAGATTGCGAAGAACATCAACACGAGAGTCACATTGAGTGGAAACACCTTCGTTGACTTTGGACAACCTATCCCAGATAATCTTAGTAGACTCCAAAACACTCACTCTACCATACTGACCTTTACTCAGATGGCCACAGATGATATTCTTTGCTTGAGAATCGAGTTGCTTGAATCTCTTCACATTAACAGCGTTGATCGTGGGAGTAACAGAGGGAACACCATTTTCCACAACGTACCAAAGATCTTTGTCAATAGCTTCAAGATGCATGCGCATCTTGTTCTTCCAGTAGGGATAGTCCGTCCCATCGAAGGTAGGACATCCTGTGGAAACCTTGATCATACCTGCAGTCGACATAACTAGAACTCCAGGTGGTTAAACCAAAATCACACATAGCGGGGGAGTACCTGCTCTGATACCAATTGAAAGTGCGTTATATCGACTAGAGGGGGGGGTGAATAGGCGATTTTTACAAATTCATCACTCGAGGAATTTCAACTTGAGGAATTTGAAATGTGATGAATAACTAATAGCGGAATAAGTACTCAAGTGCATGAGGAACATAGCAACAACATAGTCATCATGATGGATTGAAACATGCACAGATTACAAGTAGCGTGATACATGATAAGCAGGTGAGGCACAAGGTAACTTGAAGAATTTGAGGTGAGGAAATTATGAAAGTCTTCAGTCAAATTCTTCAAACAGTAAAGTTCAATTTCATCAATAGTTATATGAGGAAATGGAAGGGTTGAGAAAATAGAACCAGGTAGCTTGATGAACACAATGATTTGATGACCCAGTTCCAACTGCTGTGACAATCATACATCTGGTTTGGAGCGGCCTGGTATTTAAACCAGAGGACACACAGTCCCAGGACACATAGTCCTTATCGTATTCTCCTTGAGCTAAGGTCACACAGTCGTCGCCCAACACTCGTGGTAAGTCTTCAGGGTAGACTTCAAAAACCCTCACAAACTGGTCACCCGGCGATCCACAATTTACTGTTGGATGCTCTATACCAAGGTCACTTTGTGATCCCCAATTGACTGCAGGATGCACTAGACCATGACGCCTAACCGTCTGGAGGATGCATAGTCCTCAAAGGTAACAAGCGTCGGTTCCACATAGGAATTTCTTCAGTGATGCTCAATCACTTTGGGTTTGGTGGTTTGGTTGTGGGCTTTTCTCACTGATGATTTTCTATCAAAGTCCTCGGAGGATGGGTTGCTCTCAAATGACAAGTGTCAGTTCTCTCTCGGAGCAGCCAACCAACTAGTGGTTGTGGGGGGTGGCTATTTATAGCCAGGGTGCAACCTGACATGATAAGACATAAATGCCCCCAGTGATATGACCGTTATGTGGATAGGAATGATTGGGGACAGCTGGCGCTAAGCACAACAACGGTCGGAATTTCGAACTATGAAACTCCTCAGGCTAATCATGTTCCTCACTTGTAGGCAATTCGTACTGGCGAAATCCTAACTCCTCAGTTAGATCAATTTCCTCAGAGACCAGAAGAACTTCATCTCTGTCACTGAAGAATTTGACTGAACCGCAAGAGATTTCCAAAGGCTTCACTCGAAGATTGGTTAGGTTGAGGATTTTGAGTTGAGCATCAGTTGGAAATTTTCCTTAGTATTACCTCGGCCCCCTTTAACAGTATGGTGTTTCCTATGACTCAAATAAAGGAAATGAAACTACGAAAACAAAAGTCTTCACGCTTCATAGTCCTTGTTCATATCTTCAAGGTCACACCAACTTCTTCATCCTCAAAGTCTTTAGGGAATACCAAAGTCTTCAGCAAAGTCTTCACCAAACTGTTCAGTTGAAGACATACAATTTTAGGGGTCGGTAATCTCTGGATATATCAAACTCCTCATCGACTTATAGAGCCTGTGTACACTCACAAATGCATTAGTTCCTTAACCTATAAGTCTTCAATACACCAAAATCACTAAGGGGCACTAGATGCACTAACAATTTCAAACTTTCTTGATCAGTTCTGATAATTAAAGAAGAAGCATGTCACGCCCAAGATGCGCACCTATCCATTTTAAGACACGAGGGCCTCGCAAGGGATAGAGGCGCATCTTGCCGTTAGCAAGTATAGTAACATTGCATCATACATTACAGAAGAGACGACTATACAAGTTGTCTTACACTCGCCACATGCTAAATTACAATTCCACTCAAAGTTCAATCATCAAGATGAAAACAGGGTCCGACTACGGACGAAATCAAACGATAAACAGATGCAAATGAAACTATCTCGCTGCCCCAAAGATCGCGACCAGGTCCTCTACTCATCCGGATACATCACGTACATCCTGCCTCTTTCCTCATCGTACTCCCACTGGAGCTGGGTAAGATCATCCCACACGTACTCATCTGAACCTGCACCTGGAGTGTTGTAGTAAACTGTGAGCCACACAGGACTCATCTATCATGTGCCCAGGTACCGAGACTATTCAAGCTTAAAGGTTGGGAAGGGGTAGTGTTTAGTTTGCAGCAACACTAAGCATATATGGTGGCTAGCTTACGCAACATGAAATAAATACGAGTGGCCTACGAAGAATGATCGAATCTAGTATAATCTCTAAGAGATCCTGAACACTTACTTACGTCAATCATAACCCCACCGTGTTCTCTCTCGGATCATGTTCACGAGCAGAGACGATCACAGTTACTCACAGAGTTGGTGTATTTTAATTAGAATTACTTAAAGTTTGCTATAACCGGGTGTTAAACAAATATCCAAGTTGCCACATAACCGCGGGCACGGCTTTCCGAAAGATTTAACCCTGCAGGGGTGCTCCAACTAATCCATTACCAAATTAACCACACTACGCGGGAATACCTCGACCACGGATCTCGCGGTCTTCATAAGTAATTCCAAAGGATTTTTGACACCTCGAGTAAACCTAAAGAAAGTCAGACTCCACACGCAAGACATTCAATAAAGGTAAAACAAATCCAGCAATACCACCCGACGTGTCGACGAACCCGATAAGAGCTGCGTATCTCGTTCTCAGGAGACGACGGATAAGCACAGCGTAATGGTGGCCTGATAGAAATCTCCCGAGTTGCCCCGGGCTGGCCCCGCACACGGCTCTAGTTTGGACCAACACTCATGAGGAGCACTGGCCCGGGGGTTGATTAAATTATCCACGGGTTTGCAAGACCCTATGCTATTTTATTAAGTTGTTAAGCAAATATAGTACCAATGTTGGGTCTTGCCAGACAAGTTTTAACCTCAACCGAATAAACAAGGGGGTCCCCATAGCAACCCCGAGCATGTTAGGAGCGCAAAGTATGGAAAACATAACACCGGTAACAAGGAACTAATGGCGGTAATAGCGGAACAAATCACTTAGCAAAAGGCCAAGCCTTCCACCAATACCAAGATTTATATGTGCATTAAATTAAATAATGGAAAATATTGTGATATACAAATCCATGTTATCACATGGAACAACCTGCACCTGCAACTAAGAACGCTATAAGAGGAGCTGAGCAGCGGTAACTTAGCCAATCAAAGGTTTGCTAGGATGTGGAGGCTAGGGACTGTCATGGCAATATGGGAGGCTGATATTCAAGTGGTAGGTAGCGCAATTGTAACGATAAGAGCGATAAACTAGCAAGCAAAAATAGTATCGGGATCCGGGTACGATCATCTTGCCTGTTGGTTCTTCAGCGGAACAAGTAGTGGGATCCTCGTAGTGGTACTCTCCTGGTTCCTCGTACTCAGTATCAACACTCGCATCTACCCAAGAGAATCAGAAAATAAATAACCAACCAAGGTGCAATGCACAACCAAGATGATGCATGATTCATTTTAGAAGAAACTTAACATGGCAATCTGTAACTAGTCATGTTTCACGTGCAAAGTTGTTTATTAATGAATCTGAACAGAACCTCATGTTAAGTTATTTAGACATGCATGAACATGGGAAATATGGATGCAGCATGCAAAATAGATAGAAATGCATATAAAGATCGCAAGAAACGGAGTTACGGTTCTCACGATACGCTCACGACAAGATACAGAGGCAAAGTCACAAGATCACCAAGCCATGGGCTAATTCTTGGCATTCCAAGGCAGCCACTGGATAGGTGATGAAAAATCAATCACAATAGACTCAAGAATCAATCAATTCCATAGAGCACAACTCCCACAATACACAAAACAATAAAACACTAAATCTGCCACTAAACAGCAACATAGCAACTTCTACAGCTCACATCTGGAGCTACAGGAAGCCTACAGTCACAAACAAGACATGGACAGAATCTACTCAACACACACAACAATTCATCCAATTACACCATCAACAAAGGAGCCACACATCAAGAAGCAAGAAGCAATCAAGTTGGCATGATGAAACAGTTTTCTGGGACTTGGTAAAAATTCCAGTTATAGATACAAAACACTAGCACTTCCTAGTTGACACAACTCCCAAAGCAAGCATGGATTAAATCAAGCAAAAATGACAAAAGGGCATCACAACATAAAAATGCAGTTTTGTCAAGTTGCCCCAAAGTCAAATATGACTTCACAGATGCATTCAGGGGTTGATTCTACCCCAAAATCATTACTCATACCCATATACTTGCATGGAGAAATAGGGAGAAGCCCTAGGTCGAAATTGACCTAATAAGGGCTAGGGTGACTTATGTCACTTATGTAACTTAATGAAAATGCCCCAAAATGGCTTGTGCTCTATAGATACATGTTGGAAATGGATAATTAGCATATTTGGGACATGATATCATGGCATAGCATCATTTGCAAGGAGGAAACTATCTAGAAGAGAAACTATGCTTGTAATGCACATAAAAGAGAACACCTACACTTGTAGCTACTCATGCACCTACACTCACTACACCACACTAGCACATTAATCCTACACATGCACATGCACTTCACATAGCAATCTATACAACCACACCTAGGTGTAGATGCACACATACACATCCATATATGCACATATGCTCAAGTGCATACATACACATACACATGCACATAGGGTGCACCCACACCTACCCTACTTGCACACACCACACACAAGCACTTACATACCACACAACCTACACACTCACAACCATGCTCACATGTGTGTATGCCTAAGCACACACACATACAAGCACATGCACATATGTACCCATACATAGTGTATGCATACACATGCACATACACACACACACTCATAATACCACTCACACACTTACAAACATGAACATACACCTCCATCGCATATAAACACATCACAAGTATTATATCCTGGCCCAAAACACTCATATATACACATGCAACATGTTGCAAATAATAGAAAACAAAAGAGAAGAAAGAAAGAAAGAAAAAAATAAAAATAAAAAGGAAAATAGCAAAATGGGGGAGGCTGGGATCGAACCCACGACCCCCTGGTCTCACCCCGCACCCCACACCACTGGGCTACGGGCACGACTGCTAACAGAAGGGGGGTCTAACCGCACTAATACACACACGCCACAAAACCTGACGAAACTGAACCCAAATCGACACTGGCGACAGGATAACGACGCGGCAACTCCGGCGACCTCACGGCGGCTACAGGGCGCCTCCGGCGACGAGAACGGGCAGGACGACACGGGGATCCATGGGGATTCCATTCCCCTACTCGCCTTGCGACGAGGAGGAAGGAGGCAAGCCCAAGGGTGAGCCTTTCCGGCCGGCGACGACGAGCACCACAACGACGATCTACGAGCTACGGCGAGGAGAGGGGGACAACAGAGGATGAGGCGTTCATCGAGGGGGCAAACGACGGCGAGCAGAGCTCGATGGAGGGGAAGAAGAGGCTCGGGGACGTGGCAACAACGGAGGGGAAGCAGAGCGTCGGCGACGTGCCGTGGCTGTAGACGATGGTGACGCGGCACCGCGGAGGAGGTGCTCCTCACGTCCTAGCGGCGGGGACGCAAGGCGGACGATGATGCGGCGCTCCACTCCATGTCCACCGGTGACGAGAGCCACCGGAGACGGCGACGCGACGCGGCTCTGCTCTCTCTGAATCCTTCCTCTCTGCTCTCTCTCTCTGACAAATAAGGGAAAGGGGACGAAAGAGAAGGAGAAGGGAGAAGGCGGCGGTGCGAGGAGGAAGGAAGAAACCCTAGGGATGCACGCTCTATTTGAAGGGGGCCTCGACGATCGTGAGCTGCTAACGGCGACGGCGTCGGCGTTCTCCTTCTCTCGCCGCACTCTGCTCTCTCACGCACACTGACGGAGGAGGGAGACGGAGCAGGTGAGCGTTATAGCTCGGGCTGGGCCGGCTGGAGGGAAAGCCCACCTGCTCACCTCTCTCTCACTCAGCACAAAACACAGAAAAGACTTTTCCCATTTTAAAGAAACCCAGCCACACTAAAATAGATCCCTAGAGCATATTAAAGGGTTTTAGATAAAAACAAAAATATTTTTGTGGAAGGATTAAAGAGCCCTATTTAATAAAAATATTAAGTGGATTTATAGAGCAAGTAATTTATTTAATATATAAAATGGCAGCTCCTGTTTATTTAAAACACCAAACAAACAAAGCTCTAACACCCAACCAAACATACCCACAATTCATAAAACATATGGGGCCACTTCTTGAACATTTTTAAACCATTTTTAAAACAACTTAAATCTGATGATAAATAATAATGTAAAGAAGGGGTTTTGGAAGGGGGATGATGCAAGGAAAAGAGAGGGGAAAAGATGAGGAGGAGATGCCACATGGATCCAACCACACACAAACATCTCACACATGCAAACCAAACACACTCACCCCCAACACACATAGCAAGACACATGGAAACCAACAAGCATGAAAAATGAATGGTATGATGGATGAGATGATGCATGAATGCAAACACACATGAATGACAAGGAGCAATCATACATCTCACAAGCTCATGCACAAGCTTCATACATGGGGTTACATGCCATAAAAGGTAGGGACAACACTTGGGCTGTCACAACTCTCCCACACTACAAGAGGATCTCGACCCGAGATGTAGGAACGAAAGAAGTCTGGGAATTCGGAACGGAGAAGGTCCTCACGTTCCCAAGTAGCTTCTTTGTCGGAATGATGAGACCACTTCACCTTGAGGAACTTGATAGACTTGTTGCGAGTCTTACGCTCAATTTCTTCAAGAATAGCAACTGGGTGCTCACGATAGGAGAGATCTTCTTGAAGATCAATGTCTTGGAGGTCAATGGTCTGCTCAGGAGTCTTGAAGCATTTCCGGAGCTTAGAAACATGGAAGACATCATGCACATTTGCGAAATTTGGAGGAAGCTCTAGTTGATATGCAAGACCACCTCTCTTGCCAACAACTTTGAAAGGACCAACAAAACAAGGAGCTAGCTTCCCTTTAATTCCAAAGCGCTGAGTGCCCTTCATGGGAGAGACTCTGAGATAGACTA
This sequence comes from Hordeum marinum, assembly GCA_022496015.1. Lineage (NCBI taxonomy): Eukaryota > Viridiplantae > Streptophyta > Magnoliopsida > Poales > Poaceae > Hordeum > Hordeum marinum. The sequence continues at coordinate 207,027,548 of CM039672.1, read as the reverse complement.
GATCATCCACTTGGAAGGAAACATCCCGATGTTTGCTATCATAATAGCTCTTATGACGGGACTGAGCTGCTTTGAGGTTCTCACGAATGACATGGCACATTTCTTCTACTTTAGTGATCATGTCATTGCCCAATATCTGACGCTCACTGGTTTCAGACCAGTTAAGCGGGGTACGACACTTTCTGCCGTAGAGAATCTCGAAAGGGGCCTTGCCTGAGCTTGCTTGAAAGCTATTGTTGTATGAGAATTCAGCATATGGAAGGCAGTCTTCCCACTTCATGTCGAACGATATCACACAGGCTTTGAGCATATCTTCAAGGATCTGATTGACTCTCTCAACTTGACCACTTGTCTGCGGATGGAACGCCGTGCTGAAACGGATCTTAGTACCCATAGCAGTCTGGAAGGACTCCCAAAACTTGGAAGTGAAGAGACTTCCACGGTCAGAAGAGATGAGCTGAGGAATACCATGTAAAGACACTATCCTTGACGTATACAACTCTGCAAGCTGAGCTGCCGAGATAGATTCTTTGACTGGCAGGAAATGAACAACTTTTGATAGCTTGTCGATAACCACAAAGATGGCATCTCTGCCTCTCTTGGACTTGGGAAACCCAGTAACGAAATCCATCTCAACATGATCGAATTTCCACTCTGGGATAGGCAAAGGCTGAAGAAGACCTGTTGGACGTTGATGTTCTGCCTTCACTCTGCGGAAAACATCACACTCGTTCACGAACTAAGCAATTTCACGTTTCATGCGAGTCCACCAGAAGGTTTGCTTGAGATCCTGATACATCTTGGAACTGCCTAGATGAATGGATAGGAGAGAATTATGTGCTTAGTCCATGATAACCTTTCTGAGATCACCTTTCGGAACCACAAGACGGTCCTCAAAAAACAAGGTATCTTTGTCATCGACACAAAAGCACTTATACTTCGGAATGCTCTTGGCCACACCTTTCTTCACTTTCTTCACCATGGCGTCAAGAAGCTGCGCTTGGCGAACGTGATCTTCCAGAGTCGGAGAGACTTGGAGATGGGCAAGAAATCCTTGCGGAATCATCTGAAGGTTGAGCTTGCGAAATGCTTCACAAAGCTCGGGCTAAATAGGCTTCAGAATGAGACTATTGCAGTATGCCTGACGGCTGAGCGCGTCTGCAATGACATTTGCTTTCCCCGGAGTATACTCAATGCTTGGGTTGAAGTCTTCAAGCATTTCCACCCAATGAGATTGCCTAAGATTGAGGTTGGGTTGAGTGAAAATGTACTTCAAGCTCTTGTGATCGGTGTACACCTCAACTGGTCTACCCAACAACAAATGCCTCCAAGTCATTAGAGCATGCACAACTGCCGCCAACTCAAGATCATGAGTGGGGTAGTTCTTCTCAGAAGGCTTCAACTGACGCGAGGTATAAGCAACAATCTTCTTGTCTTGCATGAGAACACCACCAAGACCTTGGAGAGAAGCATCACAGAAAACTTGGAAAGGCTTGGACTGCTCAGGAGGAACAAGGACTGGAGCTGAAGTCAGTCTCTGCTTGAGTGTATTGAACGCTGCATCACACTCAGGAGACCAAACATACTTGACACTCTTCTGGAGGAGACTGGACAAAGGCTTAGCAATTTGAGAGAAGTTCTCCACGAATCTTCTGCAATAACTAGCAAGCCCGAGGAAGCTCCAAAGCTGCTTCACGTTCTGAGGAGGTTCCCACTTCAAGATTGCCTCAACTTTCTCAGGGTGCACTTTAATTCCCTCGGCAGAGATGACATGCCTGAGGTACACCACTTCATTGAGCCAGAACTCACATTTGGAAAACTTGGCATAGAACAAATGCTCTCTTAACTTGTCAAGCACAAGACGGAGATGCTCTGCATGATCTTCTTCTGTCTCCGAGAACACAAGGATATCATCTAGATAGACTAAGACGAACTCATTCTTGAAAGGAGAGAAAATGAAATTCATCATTCTTGAGAAGGTTGGAGGAGCATTAGCAAGACCAAACGACATGATGGTGTACTCATAAGAGCCAAAACTCGTCCTGAAAGCGGTCTTGGGAATGTCTTCTTCGCGAATGCGAATCTGATGATAACCCATGCGAAGATCAAGCTTCGAGAAAACCTTGGTACCTATCAGTTGCTCAAACAACTCATTGATGTTGGGAAGTGGGTACTTTTTCCTGATTGTCTTCTTGTTCAATGGATGGTAGTCAACACAAAGACAATCTGTGTCATCTTTCTTCTTGACAAACAAAACACCACAACCCCATGGAGAAGAACTTGGTCTGATCAGACCCAGACGTTCTTGCTCGTCTAGTTGCTTCTTCAACTCTTTCAGCTCTTCGGGGCCAAGTTTATACGGGCGCTTGCAGACCGGTTCAGTTCCAGGCTCGAGATCAATCACGAACTCAACTGGCCGGTGCAGAGGCATTCCTGGCAATTCCTCTAGAAAGACATCTTCATACTCACAGACCACCGGAATTTGAGAAATCGCCGAGATTTCACCCTTCTCATTAAGAGCAAAGAGACGGATTGTGTCATCGCGAGCTGCGAAAATAATCACGTCTTCTGAAGGATGATTCAGCTTAACTTCTTTTGCTTTGCAATCAATATGAGCCTTATTCATAGCCAAGAAGTCCATGCCCAGAATGAGATCAATATCAGAATTCCCGAGAACAATTGGGGAAGCTAAAAAAGAATAATTCCCCATCCTGATAGAAACATCTGGCACCATGCAATTGGAATTCATTAACTTCCCAGGGGACACAACTGACACAGGTCTAAGGAGATCTTGACAAGCAAACTCATGTATTGCAAAGAATAAACGGGACATGAAACAATGCGATGCACCAGTATCAAACAAAACTTTTGCTGGAATAGAATTAACTGAGAGATTACCCATGATCACTTGAGAAGAATCCTCTGCCTCTGCTGCATTCACCATATTCACTCTTGCGGACTTGGGATTATGATTCACCATAGCATTGCCTAGAGGCTTGACAGGAGGAGGAGGCGGAAGACGCCGTTGGTTGCACTTGTTTGCATAGTGTCCCTTCTGACCACACTTATGACAAGTCACCTGAGAGAGCGGACGAACATTGCTTGGAGGAGGAACAAGAACTCCCTTGGACGCCTGGGATCTCTACTGGAATCCTGGGTTGGGTGGGTGGGAAGAACCACGACCACCGAACTACTTCTGCTGCCGAGGAGGACGAAACGGAGGAGGATTAGGCGCCCAATACTTCTGCTGCTTTGAAACCATCTGAGAGCTGGAAGAAGAATACGAATCCCTTGAACCCTTCTTGGAGTTCTCCAACTTGAGCTGAGCTGCCTCAATCTTCAAATCCATGTTATAGAACTGATCAAACTCGCGAGGCTCTTGAAGAACTAAGCCTGGCAGAAGCTCATCCTTGAGACCACCTCTGCACTGATATATCATAGCTTTGTCATCTGTAACATCTTGCTTGGCATAACGAGCTAGATTCTGGAACTCGATGTTATACTGGTAGACTGACTTGGTTCCCTGCTTTAGGTGCCTGAACTTCTCACGCATTTCTTCGACAAAGCTTGTCGGAATGTAATGAGCCCTAAAGTCACGATGGAAATCGTCCCAAGTAACAACACGATCGCCCCTGGAATCCTCGTACTGCTGCCACCAATCAGCTGCTTGACCCTTGAGCTGGAACGATGCAAATCTTACAAAGTCCTCTGGCCTGACATTGCTGCACTCAAAATGCTTACTCATATCACGAAGCCAATCATCAGCATCTAGAGGCTGCTCACAACAGATGAAAGTCTTGGGCTGGTTGGCAAGGAACTGATTGAGTGTCGCAAACTATAGTTGATTCTAAAAATTCCCTTGCAAACCTTGCTGACCCTGTTCCCTTTCTTGCAACAGCCTTAGCAACATCTGAGTGTTTGCATTGGTCACGACCATCATAGCTTGCCAAGCTTCTGGAGGAGGAGGTGGAGGAGGCGGTGGCGGGGTGGTGGTGGAACATCAGTCTGCACCTCACCACGACCCGGATTGCTGCGAGTTGGTGGAGCCATCCTGAAGATGGACAAAACGCATCAGCACCTCATTGATAAGATGAAACATAAGCTGAATCAAATGCTTGAAGAAATTGAACAATTAAAAACATAGCCTTCCTACTGAAAATTAGTAAGAATGCTTCTTCGAATCATGATAACATTATCAGACATAATAAGCCACTTGCAATAACACAAAAGTATTGAGCTAAGCGCTCGGAACAAATGTACATGCCCATATACATCTGAAGAGGATGATCCTAGATGACTACAAATTTCCCACCTATGAACCTCCGAAAACTTTCTTGTTGATGTGATTCGGGTTGCGGAATCAGGAACCTGCCCTAGGCAATCAGCTGCAACTGCATCCGCGACCTTGCACACCATAACTCAAGAAACTTCCGCAAACTCGTCTAATCTCGAATCCTCAAACTCACAACGATACTAAACCATGGTGGTACCCCGGACGCCTCCCCAGTACTGGGTGACTCCAACCTTATCTCACCATGATAAGTATTGAAGTAATTCCGAACATTCTCCGTCCTGAGATATCAAGAAAGCTGAATGATAACGATGTGCCAACATTCCCTGGAGCTCGACTCCCCGGAAGAAATCAAATCAGACAGGAGGCACCAAGACAAAACCCTGTCACATCGGCATCATATAGACTCCAAAATACCCGCGTGATCCTAAATTTTTTTTTCAGCGAGAAGAGGAGTAGAATCAAAATTCCTAAGTCGGAAACCTCACCAGAGCATAGAAGAGGAGTAAAAAGAATCCTACTCTCCGTTATAACTAGACTCAAAATAGTTTTCACTAGACACGACTCGGCCAAGTTCGAACAAGCAAAGGCTCCTATGGTCGTATGGCTCTGATACCAACTTGTCACGCCCAAGATGCGCGCCTATCCATTTTAAGACATGAGGGCCTCGCAAGGGATAGAGGCGCATCTTGCCGTTAGCAAGTATAGTAACATTGCATCATACATTACAGAAGAGATGACTATACAAGTTGGCTTACACTCGCCACATGCTAAATTACAATTCCACTGAAGGTTCAATCATCAAGATGAAAACAGGGTCCGGCTACGGACAAAATCAAATGATAAACAGATGCAAATGAAACTATCTCACTGCCCCAAAGATCACGACCAGGTCCTCTACTCATCCGGATACGTCACGTACATCCTGCCTCTTTCCTCATCATACTCCCACTGGAGCTGGGTAGGATCATTCTGCACGTACTCATCTGAACCTGCACCTGGAGTGTTGTAGTAAACCGTGAGCCACACAAGACTCAGCTATCATGTACCCGGGTACCGAGACTATTCAAGCTTAAAGGTTGGGAAGGGGTAGTGTTTAGTTTGCAGCAGGACTAAGCATATATGGTGGCTAGCTTACGCAACATGAAATAAATATGAGTGGCCTACGAAGAACGATCGAATCTAGTATAATCTCTAAGAGATCCTGAACACTTACTTACGTCAATCATAACCCCACCGTGTTCTCTCTCAGATCATGTTCGCGAGCAGAGACGATCACGGTTACTCACACAGTTGGTGTATTTTAATTAGAATTTACTTCAAGTTTGCTATAACCGGGTGTTAAACAAATATCCAAGTTGCCACATAACCGCAGGCATAGCTTTCCGAAAGATTTAACCTTGCAGGGGTGCTCCAACTAATCCATTACCAAATTAACCACACTACGCGGGAATACCTTGACCACGGATCTCGCGGTCTTCATAGGTAATTCCAAAGGATTTCCGACACCTCGAGTCAACCCGAAGAAAGTCAGACTTCACATGCAAGACATTCGATAAAGGCAAAACAAATCCAGCAAGACCACCCGACGTGTCGACGAACCCGATAAGAGCCGCGTATCTTGTTCTTAGGACACGACGGATAAGCACAGCGTACGGTGTCCTGATAGAAATCTCCCGAGTTGCCCCGGGTTGGCCCCGCACACGGCTCTAGTTTGGACCAACACTCATGAGGAGCACTGGCCCGGGGGTTGATTAAATTATCCATGGGTTTGCAAGACCCTATGCAATTTTATTAAGTTGTTAAGCAATGTAGTACCAATGTTGGGTCTTTACAGACAAGTTTTAATCTCAACCGAATAAACAAGGGGCCCCCATAACAACCCCGAGCATGTTAGGAGCGCAAAGTATGGAAAACATAACACCGGTAACAAGGAACTAATGGCGGTAATAGCAAAACAAATAACTTAGCAAAAGGCCAAGTTCCACCAATACCAAGATTTATATGTGCATTAAATTAAATAACGGAAAATATTGTGATATACAAATCCATGTTATCACATGGAACAACCTGCACCTGCAACTAAGAACGCTATAAGAGGAGCTAAGTAGCGGTAACTTAGCCAATCAAAGGTTTGCTAGGATGTGGAGGCTAGGGGCTGTCATGGAAATATGAGAGGCTGATATTCAAGTGGTAGGTAGCACAATTGTAACGATAAGAGCGATAAACTAGCAAGCAAAAATAGTATCGGGATCCGGGTACGATCATCTTGCCTGTTGGTTCTTCAGCGGAACAAGTAGCGGGATCCTCGTAGTGGTACTCTCCTGGTTCCTCGTACTCAGTATCAACACTCGCGTCTACCCAAGAGAAGCAGCAAAAAACTAACCAAACAAGGTGCAATGCACAACTAAGATGATGCACGATTCATTTTAGAAGAAACTTAACATGGCAATCCGTAACTAGTCATGTTTCACGTGCAAAGTTGTTTATTAATGAATCTTGACAGAACCACATGTTAAGTTATTTATACATGCATGAACATGGCAAATATGGATGCAGCATGCAAAATAGATAGAAATGCATATAAAGATCGCAAGAAACGGAGTTACGATTCTCACGATACGCTCACGACAAGGTACGGAGGCAAAGTCACAAGATCACCAAGCCATGGGCTAATTCTTGGCATTACAAGGCAGCCACTGGATAGGTGATGAAAAATCAATCACAATAGACTCAAGAATCAATCAATTCCATGGAGGACAACTCCCACAATCCACAAAACAATAAAACACTAAATCCGCCACTAAACAGCAACATAGCAACTTCTACAGCTCACATCTGGAGCTACAGGAAGCCTAGAGCCACAAACAAGACATGGACAGAATCTACTCAACACACACAACAATTCATCCAATTACACCATCACCAAAGGAGCCACACATCAATAAGCAAGAAGCAATCAAGCTGGCATGATGAAACAGTTTTCTGGGACTTGGTGAAAATTCCAGTTTTCTTGAATCTGAGATTATAAAGTAGCAAGTTGACAGCACAGGTTAGATATGCTAGAAAGCTCCTATTGGCATGAAAATTAACAGGATGGTAGAAGGAAATATCGACTACAAATAACTAGCAGTGAGCATGCTCAAATTCCAAGCATATCAGTAGATGCAACCCACTCTACATGGCAAAACAATAACAACAGTTCTCTCAGACTTACCAGTTTTTAGCCTGATGAAACGGAAACATCAAGTATGCAACTTAACAGCATGGTTCCCACTTACATGGGTGATTAACATGTAAAACAAAAATACCATGGCATTATAGATACAAAACACTAGCACTTCCTAGTTGACACAACTCCCAAAGCAAGCATGGATTAAATCAAGCAAAAATGACAAAAGGGCATCACAGCATAAAAATGCAGTTTTGTCAAGTTGCCCCAAAGTCAAATATGACTTCACAGATGCATTCAGGGGTTGATTCTACCCCAAAATCATTACTCATACCCATATACTTGCATGGAGCAATAGGGAGAAACCCTAGGTCAAAATTGACCTACTAAGGGTTAGGGTGACTTGTGTCACTTATGTAACTTAATGAAAATGCTCCAAAATGGCTTGTGCTCTATAGATACATGTTGGAAATGGATAATTAGCATATTAGGGACATGATATCATGGCATAGCATCATTTGCAAGGAGGAAACTATCTAGAAGAGAAACTATGCTTGTAATGCACATAAAAGAGAACATCTACACTTGTAGCTACTCATGCACCTACACTCACTACACCACACTAGCACATTAATCCTACACATGCACATGCACTTCACATAGCAATCTATACAACCACACCTAGGTGTAGATGCACACATACACATTCATATATGCACATATGCTCAAGTGCATACATACACATACACATGCACATAGGGTGCACCCACACCTACCCTACTTGCACACACCACACACAAGCACTTACATACCACACAACCTACACACTCACAACCATGCTCACATGTGTGTATGCCTAAGCACACACACATACAAGCACATGCACATATGTACCCATACATAGTGTATGCATACACATGCACATACACACACACTCTCATAATACCACTCACACACTTACAAACATGCACATACACCTCCATCACATATAAACACAGCACAAGTATTATATGCTGGCCCAAAACACCCATATATACACATGCGACATGTTGCAAATAAAAGAAAACAAAAGAGAAGAAAGAAAGAAATAAAAAAAATAAAAATAAAAAGGAAAACAACAAAATGGGGGAGGCTGGGATCGAACCCACGACCCCCTGGTCTCACCCCGCACCCCACACGACTAGGCTACGGGCACGGCTGCTAACAGAAGGGGGGTCTAACTGCACTAATACACACACGCCACAAAACCTGACGAAACTGAACCCAAATCGACACTGGCGACAGGACAACGACGCGGCAACTCCGGCGACCTCACGGCGGCTACACGGCGCCTCCGGCGACGAGAATGGGCAGGACGACACGGGGATCCATGGGGATTCCATTCCCCTACTCGCCTTGCGACGAGGAGGAAGGAGGCAAGCCCAAGGCTGAGCCTTTCCGGCCGGCGGTGACGAGCCCCACGACGACGGTCTACGAGCTACGGCGAGGAGAGGGGGACAGCAGAGGACGAGGCGCTCACCGAGGGGGCGAATGACGGCGAGCAGAGCTCGATGGAGGGGAAGAAGAGGCTCGGGGACGCGACAACGACGGAGGGGAAGCAGAGCGTCGGCGACAGGCCGTGGCTGCGGACGACGGTGATGCGACACTGCGAAGGAGGTGCTCCTCACCTCCTAGCGGCGGGGATGCAAGGCGGACGACGATGCGGCGCTCCACTCCATGTCCACCAGTGGCGAGAGCCACCGGAGATGGCGGCGCGACGCGGCTCTGCTCTCTCTGAATCCTTCCTCTCTGGTCTCTCTCTCTCTCTCTCTCTGACAGAGAAGGGAAAGGGGACGAAAGAGAAGGAGAAGGGAGAAGGCGGCGGCGCGAGGAGGAAGGAAGAAACCCTGGGGATGCACGCTCTATTTGAAGGGGGCCTCGATGATCGTGAGCTGCTAACAGCGACAGCGTCGGTGTTCTCCTTCTCTCGCCGCACTCTGCTCTCCCGTGCACACTTACGGAGGAGGGAGACGGAGCAGGTGAGCGTTAGAGCTCGGGCTGGGCCATCTGGAGGGAAAGCCCACCTGCTCACCTCTCTCTCACTCAGCACAAAACACAGAAAAGACTTTTCCCATTTTAAAAAAACCAGCCACACTAAAATAGATCCCCAGAGCATATTAAAGGGTTTTAGAGAAAAACAAAAATATTTTTGTGGAAGGATTAAAGAGCCCTATTTAATAAAAATATTAAGTGGATTTATAGAGGAAGTAATTTATTTAATATATAAAATGGCAGCTCCTGTTTATTTAAAACACCAAACAAACAAAGCTCTAACACCCAACCAAACATACCCACAATTCATAAAACATATGGGGCCACTTCTTGAACATTTTTAAACCATTTTTAAAACAACTTAAATCTTATGATAAATAATAATGGAAATAAGGGGTTTTGGAAGGGGGATGATGCAAGGAAAATAGAGGGTAAAAGAAGAGGAGGAGATGCCACATGGATCCAACCACACACAAACATCTCACACATGCAAACCAAACACACTCACCCCCAACACACATAGCAAGACACATGGAAACCAACAAGCATGAAAAATGAATGGTATGATGGATGAGATGATGCATGAATGCAAACACACATGAATGACAAGGAGCAATCATACATCTCACAAGCTCATGCACAAGCTTCATACATGGGGTTACATGCCATAAAAGGTAGGGACAACACTTGGGCTGTCACAAAGCAGCAAAGTAATGCTTCCACTTTTTTAGTGCTTCCAGTATAGCAATTGTTTCCTTGTCATAAGTAGACAGGGTTTGGGCTCTGGGGCCCAATGTTTTACTGAAGTATGAAAGGGGTTTTCCAGTCTGCATTAGAACATCACCAATGCCATAGTGACAAGCATCAGCTTCTAGCACAAAGGGCTGGGAAAAGTCAGGGAGGGCTAGAACATGAGCTTCATTCATCTTTTGTTTCAAAGCATTGAAAGCAGTTTGTTGCTCATCTCCCCAGATAAATCCATCTTTGTTCAAGGCTAGGAATAGAGGTTTGCAGATTATCCCATAATCCTGCACAAATCTCATGTAGTAGCCAGTAAGTCCCAAGAAACTCCTTAGTTCAATAACTGAAGAGGGAACATGCCAGTTGGTGATAGAAGAAATTTTTGATTGGTCAGTGGCAACACCATCCTTGCTGATAATATGGCCCAGGTATTCCACTTGAGATTGGCCAAAGATACACTTCTTGTAATTAGCATACAACTGGTGTTTCTTCAAGGTTTCAAAAACTAGCTTTAAATGTTCAATATGCTCTTCTTCAGTTTCACTGAATATCAGGATATCATCAAAGAACACAAGTATAAATTTCCTCAGATACTTGGCTAGGATGGTGTTCATCAGAAGTTGGAATGTGGCAGGAGCATTAGTTAGTCCAAATGGCATAACTAGATATTCATAGTGCCCCATGTGTGTAGCAAATGCAGTTTTTGGAATATCATCAAAACGCATCCTGATCTGGTGGTATCCACTAGTGAGATCAATCTTTGAAAAAAATTGGCCCCATATAATTCATCAAGCAAGTCCTCTATAACTGGTATTGGGTACTTGTTTTTAACAGTTTGAGCATTTACATTCCCGAAATCATTGACCAATCTCCAACTGTTATCTTTCTTTTTGACTAATAAGGCATGGGAGGAACAAGGGCTAGTATTGTCCCTTATGATGTTCTTTTGGAGCATTTCATTAATGAGGCCTTCCATCACATTTTTCTGGTGGTGTGGAAGTCTGTAAGGCCTCACATTAACAATCTTAGCATCAGGGACCAATGGGATTTTATGATCACAAGCTCTAGCAGGGGGAAGGGAGGGAATTTCTTGAAAAACATTCTGATTTTTGTCCAGAAGTAGTTTAATGTTTTTAGGTGGAGTTGCTTTAACAGGGTCTGGTGGTAGTGTAGGTCTGATCAGCAGGAATGCTCCCCCCACAACATCATCCATTAACCTGTGGAAGTTGCAAGCAGGTGTCACTTCCAACTGAGAGGGAAGTGTCTCATCCAGAAGTGTAACTCTCTCCCCAGTAGGCAATATAATTTGCATGAATATTTCTTTATAGTCCATCAGAACAGGACTAACTTGACACAGCCAATCAGCACCAAGGATCATATCATAGCCTTGTAGTTGGAGCACTCTGCAATCTGTTGTTATATGGTGTCCTTGTATAGAGAGGGAGCAGTTGGGAATGATATTCTCGGTCCATAGATAACCACCATTGGCTACCACCACTTTCAGTTTAGGAGTAGGTTGGAGCACACAATTTGCTTTAGCTGCCATAGTAGGTGATATGAAGGTTGTTGTACTACCACTGTCCACTAGTGCTACTGTTGTGCAATTGTTGATCTGGACTGAGATAGTAAAGGTGTATTTCTTCACACTAAGGCCCATGAGACCATGCATAGAAATATCCCGCTTCCTCAATTTCTTCTTCATAATCAGTGAAATAGATAATTTCAGCATTATCTGGAACTTGAGATTGTAGTGCCTGAACTTGCCCTTGTTGACTCATTTTGAAGACCTTCCTATGACCAAGAAACCATTTTTCATTACACTTATAACATACACCCTTTTGTCTGGCATGTTCAATTATAGCAGCAGGTGCTTGAGTGTGTGGTCTGGTAGGCACAAATTGAACCTGCCTTTTTACTGGTAAAGGTAGGTGTTGTTGCTGTTGCTGATATACAGGTCTTTTGGGAGGTTGTGCTTGTTCTAGACGTCTAGCAAGCCAGATATCCTTCTGTAGATTGGGAGGCTCATGACACTGAATGTAATATTGAATACTGTCAGTGAGGCCAGAGATAAAACTGTTCATGTAGTAAGAGTCAGGCAGAGCAGGATTATCTCTTCTCAATAAGTTCATATTATGCTCAAATTTCAAGACATACGCTTTGATAGAACCAGTTTGAGTGAGAGCATGAAAGTTTCTGACATTATCACAAATGGAGGTTTCAGAAAACCTATCTCCAAGATACCTGTAGAATCTATACCGTGGCATGGTAGCTGCAATATAACCAGTACCTCTCCACCATTCAATTGTTGGGCCTTTCAAATAAGTGACAGCTATTTCAGTTTTAGTTTCTGGAGGTGTTTTAGCTGCATCAAAGTACAAGTCCATTGTCTGAATCCATGAATCAGTATTCTCCCCTTCAAATTCAAGCATGTTTATTTTGGCAGGTTTGACCAAAGTTTGGCCCCTTTGTGTCCTTTTGTGGCCACCATCCTCATTTTCCAAATCTTGGGCATTGTAATGTTGTGGAACATCTACAGGAGGAGGACAAAAGGGAGCAGCCTTGTTGTCACCCATAGTAGTAGAGAGCTTAGGGGCACCAAAATTGGGATGTCTGTAGGACTGTTTCAATGTGCCGTCCAAATTCAGCTCTTTGCCTGAACCTACATCATGGAGAACAGCAGAGCCCACTGTGTTTGGAGTAGGTGCTTGCTCGAGAGGTGCTCTTAATGGTGCTGGTGGGGTAACTTGGTGTGCACTGCCCTGACCTGCTATAGGAGAGGAAGGTATGTGCTCTCTAGGATTGATGGAGTTGATCAGGTGAGTTAGTGCTGACTGCATCTCCACTAAGGATTTCTGAACATCAGTGAAGTTTTTGTTAACCATGGACTGAAAGTCCTGGAACTCCTTCCTATCTTGATCACGGCCAAGCTATAAGGCTTTGATGTCCAATTGAAGTGAATCCATCTCTAATTCCTCAGTGAGTTATGAATCAGAGACTTGTACCATACCTTCGATCAGGATTTACACCAAGCAGAGTACTTTGTGACCCAATCGAACTGCATCTAGACGAACGCCAAAAGTAGGGGATTTTACCACAGCTACGCTACAACCGGAGCTTGAGGATGCTGTCTGTACCGCCGCTGACGCCACGCCGCCACTGGTGCTCAAGAAGGGTGGGATGGGTGGGATTTCACGCTAGAGGAATGTTCTCTAGCAACCACTACCCAGCCGCTTCCAACACCCGAACGGTCTACCGCCATCAACGCCGCCGGACTATACGCCGCCACCGGAGATCGGAGCGAGGAAGGAATTTTACGCAGGCCATAACCCCCAACCTTTCTCAATCCAGATATCGAACGCCTCCGAGGCTCGCTCGCTCTAGATACCAATTGTGAGGGCCTAACTACGTACGAGCACGAACAGGGGAAATTCAGCTCAAGCCTTTGATTTCAGAGGAATGCTTACAGAGAATGAGCTAGGGTTTGCGTCGCCTAGGCAGACGATGGGAGCCAGTCGGAACACGACGGCCTAGGGTTCTACCCTATTACAATGATTGATGCCTCTCCTGTTGGAAATATGCCCTAGAGGCAATAATAAATTAGTTATTATCATATTTCCTTGTTCATGATAATCGTTTATTATCCATGCTATAATTGTATTGATCGGAGACTTAAATGCATGTGTGGATACATAGACAAAACCATGTCCCTAGTATGCCTCTAATGGACTAGCTCGTTGATCAAAGGATGGTTAAGGTCTCCTAGCCATGGACATGAGATGTCATTTGATAACGGGATCACATCATTAGGAGAATGATGTGATGGATAAGACCCAAACTACAAACATAGCATATGATCGTGTCAGTTTGTTGCTACTGTTTTCTGCATGTCAAGTATATGTTCCTATGACCATGAGATCATGCAACTCACGGACATCGGAGGAGTTCCTTGTGTGTATCAAACGTCGCAACGTAACTGGGTGACTATAAAGGTGCTCTACAGGTATCTCCGATGGTGTCTGTTGAGTTGGCATGGATCGAGACTGGGATTTGTTACTCCGTGTGACGGAGAGGTATCTTAGGGCCCACTCGGTAATACAACATCACAGCAAGCCTTGCAAGCAATGTGGCTAAGTGTTAGTCACGGGATCTTGTATTACGAAACGAGTAAACAGACTTGCCAGTAACGAGGTTGAACTAGGGATGGAGATACCGACGATCGAATCTCGGGCAAGTAACATACCGAAGAACAAAGGGAACGTTATACGGGATTAACCGAATCCTTGACATAGAGGTTCGACCGATAAAGATCTTCGTAGAATATGTAGGAACCAATGTGGAAGTCCAGGTCCCACTATTGGTTATTGACCGTAGAGGTGTCTCGGTCATGTCTACATAGTTCTCGAACCCGCAGGGTCTGCACACTTAAGGTTCGGTGACGTTTCGGTAGAGTAGAGTTATGTATGGTGGTGACCGAAGTTTGTTCGGAGTCCCGGATGAGATCCCAGACGTCACGAGGAGCTCCGGAATGGTCCGGAGGTAAAGATTCATATATAGGAAGTCCCAATTTGGTTTCCGGAAAAGTTTCGGGCTCATCGGTAGTGTACCGGGAGTGCCGGTAGTGTACCGGGAGGCCTCCGGGAGGGGTATTTCGACCCCAAGAGGTCCATGGGCTGTGGGAGAATAATAACCATCCCTTAGTGGGCTGGGAAAACAGCCACAAAGGCCCATGGCGCAGGAGAGAAAGTCCTAAAGCAAAAAGTGGAAAATCAGCCAATAGGAGGCAATCCTACTCCAACTAGGATTGGAGGTGAAGTAGGATTGCTTCCCACCTCCTATTTCGGCCGACCCAAAGGCCTTGGCTGCCTCTCCTCTCCTCTCCTCCTATATATACTAGTGGATTGGGTGGTTTTCTGACAGAATTTCCGGCCACGTGCTACCCGTTTCACCGGTGCACAGTTTCTCCTCTAGATCGGTTTTCCGCAGCGCTTAGGCAAAGCCCTGCCGGAATCACTCCACCACCATCACCGGAGCGCTGTCACGCTGCCGGTGAACTCTCTCTCCTCTCCACCTCCTCTTGCTGGATCAAGACGGTGGAGATCGTCATCAAGCTGCACGTGTGTTGAACGCGGAGGTGTCGTCCGTTCGGCGCTAGATCGGAAGGACCGTGATCGAGATCGCGAGACGGTTCATGATGAGATCGCGGAACGGATCGTGATGAGTTCGCGGGACAGATCGTGATCAATATTGTGAGACGGATCGTGATGAGAACGCGGGACGGATCGTGATGAGTTCACGGGACGGATCGTGATTGGATCGCGGGACGGATCGTGATGAGATCGCGGGACGCTTGGCGATTTGGATCGCGAAGATGTTCGACTACACCAACCGAGTTTCTTAACGCTTCCCGCTTAGCGATCTACAAGGGTATGTAGATCCACTCTCCCTCTCGTAGATGCTCATCACCATGGATAGGTTTGCGTGTGCGTAGGAAAATTTTTGTTTCCCATGCGACGTTCCCCAACAGTGGCATCATGAGCTAGGTTGATGGTTCGATGAGATCTCGAGTAGAACACAAAAGGTTTGTGGGCATTGATGCTTAGATTGCTTCCTCCCTTGGTCGGATTTTGGTTCAGCGGGATTGTGAGATGAAGCGGCCCGGACCAACATTACTCGTACGTTACGAGAGACCGGTTCCCTCGACGCAACTTGTTGCTTAGATGGCTTGCGAGTGACAGTTTCTCTCACTTTAGTTGGATCGGATCCGACAAAGGCGGTCCTTGAGAAGGTTGAAAAGCAATCTATGTATCACCGTTGTGGTTTATGCGTAGGTGAGAATCGTTCTTGCTAGATACCCATAGCAGCCACGTAAAACATGCAACAACAATTAGAGGACGCCTAACTTGTTTTTGCAGGGTATGTTGTGATGTGATATGGCCAATTACATGATGAGATATATGTGATGTATGAGATGATCATGTGATGTATAGAATTTCACGACTTGCATGTCGTTGAGTACGGCAACCGACAGGAGCCATAGGGTTGTCTTTAATTATTGTATGACCTGCGTGTCAATCATTAAGCGCTATGTAATGCTTTACTTTATCGCTAAGCGGTAGCAATAGAAGTAGAAGCAGGGCTGGCGCCACAACCCCAATGGCAACACATTGATGGATATCAAGATGATGGAGATCATGGTGTTGTGCCGGTGACGATGGAGATCATGCCGGTGTTTCGAAGATGGAGATCTTAAACACAAGTTCATGGCCATATCATGTCACTTATGAATTGCATGAGATGTTAATCCTTTTATGCACCTTGTTTTGCTTAGTACGGAGGTAGCATTATAAGGTGATCCCTCACTTGAATTTCAAGATGAACCGTGTTCTCCCCGAGTGTGCACCGTTGCGAAAGTTCGTCGTGTTGAGACACCACGTGATGATCGGGTGTGATAGACTCTACGTTCACATACAACGGGTGCAAGCCAGATTTGCACGCGCAGAACACTCGGGTTAAACTTGACGAGCCTAGCATGTACAGACATGGCCTCGGAACAAAAGAGACCGAAAGGTCGAGCATGAGTCATATAGTGGATATGATCAACATAATGATGTTCACCATTGAAGCCACCTTAACTCACGTGATGATCGGACTTGAGTTGGTGAATTTGGATCATGTATCACTCGAATGACCCGAGGGATGTCAATTTGAGTGGGAGTTCTTAAGTAATATGATTAATTGAACTCATTATCATGAACATAGTCAAAGTGTCTTTGCAAATTATGTTGTAGATTACTAGCTCGCGCTGTAGCTCCCTTGTATTTTTATATGTTCCTAGAGAAATAGAATTGAAAGATGTTGGTAGAAAAATTGCGGACTGGGTCCGTGATCTGAGGATTGTCCTCATTGCTGCACAGAAGGCTTATGTCCTTAATGCACCGCTCGGTGCGCCACCCCATCTAGCGTCGTCTGTAGATGTTGTGAACATCTGACAGGCACGTTTCGATGACTACTTGATAGTTTAGTGCGTCATGCATTACGGCTTAGAATTGAGGCTCCGAAACGTTTTGAACGTCACGGAACATATGAGATGTTCTAAGAGCTGAGATTGTGATCTTAGGCTCGTGCCCGAGTTGCGAGATATAGGATCTCCAACGAGATTCTTTGCCTGCAAGATGAAAGAGAATAGCTCAATCGTTGAGCATGTGCTCAGACTGTCTGGGTACTACAATCGCTTGAATCGAGTGGGAGTTGATCTTCCAGATAAGATAGTGATTGATGTAGTTCTCCAAGTCACTGTCACTGAGCTACTAGAACTTGGTGATGAACTATAAAATGCTAGGGAAAGAAATGTTGATCCCTGAGCTGTTCGTGATGTTTGACACCGCGAAGGTAGAAATCAAGAAGGAGCGTCAAGTGTTGATGGTTAATCAAACCACTAGTTTCGAGAAGGGCAAGAGCAAGGAGGGAAACTTCATGGATAGCAAGTCAGATGCTGCTCCAGTGAAGCAACCCAAAGTTGAACTCAAACCCGAGACTAAGTGCTTCTGTTATGAGGTGAGCGGTCGCTGAAGCGGAACAACCCTAGATACTTGGTAGATAAGAAGGCTGGCAACATTGATAGAAGTATATTTGATATACGAGTTACTAATGTGTACCTTGCTAGTACTCTTAGTTGCACCTGGGTATTGGATACCGGTTTGGTTGCTAAATGTTAGTAACTCGAAATAAAAGCTACGGAATAAATGGAGAACTAGCTAAGGGTGAGGTGACGATATGTGTTGGAAGTGTTTCCAAGGTTGATGTGCTCAACATCGCACGCTCTCTCTACCTTCAGGATTAGTGACGAACCTAAATAAATGTTATTTGGTGTTTTGCGTTGAGCATGAACATGATTAGATCATGTTTATTGCAATACGGTTATTCATTTAAGTTAGATAATAATGGTTATTCTGTTTACATGAATAATACCTTCAATGGTCATGCACCCAGCGAGAATGGTTTGTTGAAATCTTGATCGTAGTATTACACATGTTCATAACATTGATGTCAAAAGATACAAAGTTAATAATGATAGTACCACATACTTGTGGCACTGCCGCTAAATGTCATATTGGTATAAAGCGCATGTAGAAACTCCATGTTGATGGATATTTGGACTCATTCGATTTCGAATCGGTTGAGACAGCGAACCATGCCTCTTGGGCAAGATGACTAAAGGACCCCGTTGGATGGAGCGGGCAAGTGATTCATTGGAAATGATACATGTTGATGTATGCAATCTAGTGAGTCTTGTAGCGTGCAGTGGATATCATTATTTTCTTACCTTCACTGATGATTTGAGTAGATATAGTGTATATTTACTTAATGAAACACAAGTCTGAATCGTTTGAAAGGTTCAAGCAAATTCAGAGTGAAGTTTAAAGATCATCGTGACAAGAAGATAAAAATGACTGCGATATGATCGTGGAGGTGAATATCTGAGTCACGAGTTTGGCATACAACTTAAGACAATGTGAAAGTTGTTTCACAACTAAACGCCACCTGGAACACCATAGTGTGATGGTGTGTCCGAACATCATAGTTATGCTCTATTGGACATGGTGCGTGCTATGATGTCTCTTGTCGTTTTACTACTATAATTTTGGGGTTATGCATTAGAGACAACTACATTCACTTTAAATAGGGCACCATCTAAATCTGTTGAGATGACACCATGTGAATTATGGTTTGATAGAAACCTAAGCTGTCATTTCTTAATATTTGGGGATGTGACACTTGTGTGGAAAATGTTTTCACCTAATGAGGTCGAACCCAAGGCGGACAAATTGCATCTTCATAGAATACCCTAAGATCAGTTGGGTGAACCTTCAATCTCAAATCCTAGTGCAAAGTGTTTGTTGCTTAAACGGATCCTTTCTCGAGGAAATGTTTCTCTCGAAAGAATTGAGTGGGAGGAAGATAGAACTTGATGAGGTTGTTAAACCTTTGTTCAACCAGAGAGTAGCGCAGCGCAGATAGATGTTTCTGTGAAGCCTACGTTAGTTGAAGAGGAAGTTAATGATGATGATCATGAAGCTTCAGGATCAAGTTACTATCGAACTTCGTAGGTCGACAAGGATGTGTACTGCTCCTAAGTGGTACGACAACTCTGTCTTGGAGATCATGTTGTTGGACAACGATGAACCTACGAGCTATGGAGAAGCGATGATGGGCCCGGATTCCAACAAATGGTAAGGGGCCATGAAATCCGAGATAGGATCCATGTATGCAAACCAAGTGTAGATTTTGGTAGACTTGCTCGTTGGACGGCAGGTCGTTGAGTACAAATGGATCTTTAAAATGAAGACAGACACTGATGGTGAATGTCACTATTGGTAAAGCTCGACTTGTTGCAAAGATGTTTGTGACAAGTTCAAGGAGTTGACTACGATGAGACTTTCTCACTCGTAGTGGTGCTAAAGTCTGTTGGAATTATGTTAGCAGTTGTTGTGTTTTCAATTATGAAATCTGGCAGATGGATGTCAAAACATCGTTTCCTTAACGATTTACTTGAGGAAAGGTTGTATGTGATACAACCAGAAGGTTTTGTCAGGCCTAAGGATGCTAAAAGGTGTGCAAGCTTCGGTGATCCTTCCATGGACTGAAGCAAGCATCTCGGAGTTGGAATATACGCTTTGATGAGGTGATCAAAGTTTTGATGTTTATACAAAGTTTACGAGAAACTTGTATTTGCAATAAAGTGAGTGGGAGCACTATAGAATTTCTGAGAAGTATATGTGGATGACATATTGTTGATCAGAAATAATGTAGAGTTTCTGGAAAGCATAAAACGGTCATTTGGAAAGTGATTTTCAAAGGAAGACCTGGATGAAGCTACCTAATTGTTGAGCATCAAAATCTATGGAGATAGATCAAGATGCTCGATGAGACTTTCAATGAGTGCATACCTTGACAAGATTTTGAAAGAGTTCAAAATGGATCAGTCAGAGAAAGAGTTCTCTCCTGATTTGTAAGGTGTGAAAGTTGAGTGAGACTCAAAGCTCGACAACAGCAGAAGAAAGAGAAAGGACGAACGTCGTCCCCTATGCCTTAGCCATAGGCTCTATATTATGCCATGCTGTGTACCGCACCTGTGTGTGCCTTGCCATGAGTCCGTCAGGGGGTACAAGAGTGAACCATGAGTGGATCACTGGACAGCGGTCAAGATTATCCTCAGTAACTAAGAGACTGAGGAGATGTTTCTCGATTATGGAGGTGATAAAGAGTTCGTCGTAAGGAGTTATGTCGATACAAGCTTTAACACTAATCCGGATGACTCGTAGTAGCAATCTGGATACGTATAGTGGAGCAGCCATTTGGAAATAGTACCAAGTGGAGTGTGGTAGCAGTGTTTACGGTTTGACATAGAGATTAGCAAAGTACACACGGATCTGAATATCGCAGACCCGTTGACTATAAGACCTTTCTCACATGCAAAGCATGATCGAGCCCCAGAACTCATTGGGTGTTAGATTCATAACAATGCGAATCACATGGTGATGTGAACTAGATTATTGACTCTAGTGCAAGTGGGAGACTGTTGGAAATATGCCCTAGAGGCAATAATAAATTAGTTATTATCATATTTCCTTGTTCATGATAATCGTTTATTATCCATGCTATAATTGTATTGATCGGAGACTTAAATGCATTTGTGGATACATAGACAAAACCATGTCCCTAGTATGCCTCTAATGGACTAGCTCGTTGATCAAAGGATGGTTAAGGTCTCCTAGCCATGGACATGAGATGTCATTTGATAACGGGATCACATCATTAGGAGAATGATGTGATGGATAAGACCCAACCAACAAACATAGCATATGATCGTGTCAGTTTGTTGCTACTGTTTTCTGCATGTCAAGTATATGTTCCTATGACCATGAGATCATGCAACTCATGGATATAGAAGGAGTGCCTTGTGTGTATCAAACGTCGCAACGTAACTGGGTGACTATAAAGGTGCTCTACAGGTATCTCCGATGGTTTCTGTTGAGTTGGCATGGATCGAGACTGGGATTTGTTACTCCGTGTGACGGAGAGGTATCTCAGGGCCCACTCGGTAATACAACATCACAGCAAGCCTTGCAAGCAATGTGGCTAAGTGTTAGTCACGGGATCTTGTATTACGGAACGAGTAAAGAGACTTTCCAGTAACGAGGTTGAACTAGGTATGGAGATACCGACGATCGAATCTCGGGCAAGTAACATACCGAAGAACAAAGGGAACGTTATACGGGATTAACTGAATCCTTGACATAGAGGTTCGACCGATAAAGATCTTCGTAGAATATGTAGGAACGAATGTGGATGTCCAGGTCCCGCCATTGGTTATTGACCGTAGAGGTGTCTCGGTCATGTCTACATAGTTCTCGAACCCGCAGGGTCTGCACCGGATGAGATCCCGGACGTCACGAGGAGCTCCGGACTAGTCCGGAGGTAAAGATTCATATATAGGAAGTCCCAATTTGGTTTCCGGAAAAGTTTCGGGCTCATCGGTAGTGTACCGGGAGTGTCGGTAGTGTACCGGGAGTGCCGGTAGTGTACCGGGAGGCCTCCGGGAGGGGTATTTCGACCCCAAAAGGTCCATGGGCTGTGGGAGAATAATAACCAGCCCTTAGTGGGATGGGAAAACAGCCACAAAGGCCCATGGCGCAGGAGAGAAAGTCCTAAAGCAAAAAGTGGAAAATCAGCCAATAGGAGGCAATCCTACTCCAACTAGGATTGGAGGTGAAGTAGGATTGCTTCCCACCTCCTATTTCGGCCGACCCAAAGGCCTTGGCTGCTTCTCCTCTCCTCTCCTCCTATATATACTAGTGGATTGGGTGGTTTTTGGACAGAATTTCCGGCCACGTGCTACCCGTTTCACCGGTGCACAGTTTCTCCTCTAGATCGGTTTTCCACAGCGCTTAGGCGAAGCCCTGCCGGAATCACTCCACCACCATCACCGGAGCGCCGTCATGCTTCCGGTGAACTATCTCTCCTCTCCACCTCCTCTTGCTGGATCAAGACGGTGGAGATCGTCATCAAGCTGCACGTGTGCTGAACGCGGAGGTGCCGTCCGTTCGGCGCTAGATCGGAAGGACCGTGATCGAGATCGCGAGACGGTTCGTGATGAGATAGCGGAACGGATCGTGATGAGTTCGCGGGACAGATCGTGATCAAGATCGTGAGACGGATCGTGATGAGATCGCGGGACGGATTGTGATGAGTTCACGGGACGGATTGTGATTGGATCGCGGGATGGATCGTGATGAGATCGCGGGACGCTTGGCGATTTGGATCGCGAAGATGTTCGACTACACCAACCGCGTTTCTTAACGCTTCCCGCTTAGCGATCTACAAGGGTATGTAGATCCACTCTCCCTCTCGTAGATGCTCATCACCATGGATAGGTTTGCGTGTGCATAGGAAATTTTTTGTTTCCCATGCGACGTTCCCCAACATCTCCATGGGCGAGTCCTTGGCTTATAAGCCACTAATTTTACTAAAGGTAAAACAAGCAAAACTGAAAAGAACAGAGTGCGTTGAAGAAAGGTAAACAGCGACAGGACGATGACGACCGGTCGTTGGATCGAAGATCGACGTGGGACGCGAGCTCCTCTTAGCGCGAAGCGGTAAGTGAGAGTCGCGGCCATCAAATGAAGATCCAACGGTTGAACTTGAACCAGGGCGAACAGCCAGTAGCCCGCGGTTGAATGACGAACAGGACAACTTTAGTCTGGTGCCTGATAGGGTGCGCCTCCTGGGAATGCAGACGGCGGGGAATGGCAGGTGGTCTGGTGGTGGAGGGGCGGCAGGGACAGGGGTGGAGCGAGGGCGGCTGTGGGTTGGGACGGAGGGAGTGTGGCGGCATGGTTTTGGTGGGGTGGGGGTACGATCTTGGGGGTTTGGTCAAAATGGGCCTAGCAGGGCCAATTGATTTTGAAGAATTAGACCCCCAACTCTGCTTCCGTAGTTGAAGGAGCTGCAAACCAAAAAGACGGAGCTGCAGTTTTCCAACAATGTTTTACTGTTTGAAAACTCACAATAACAAAAGAACATACTTCTGTCTCAAGAATCGTTCAAAATCATCTCACAATTATAATGCATTTCAGAATTTATGGGAATCTCACAATTCTAGTCAACCCCTCAAAAAAAACCTTTCATTTTCAACTACTATCATATTGAACAACCAAATTACGTTCAAATTGTCACTCGGGCCAGACCGCTACAGGCCCAAAACAGAGCCTCCCTAGTCCCAACTCCCGTTCGCCCTCACCCCATGCTCGCGTTCGTCCCAGGGGCACGAATAGCCACCGCTAGCGACTGCCTCGACCTAGGGTTCCAACCGTCAGATCCGTCGGCAGCCCCCACCCTACTCTGTCATCCCGCGTCATATGCGCCTAATATACACCATGCCTGACCTCCCCGTCTCCTCTTCGTTCGACCGCTCGTCTTCGTTGCGCCTGCTCCGTCTCGTCCGGTCGCCCGTCTTTGTCTCGCCCACCCCGTCTTGTCCGGCTACCCCATCTTTACTGTGCACAGTTGCCCCTGTATCCACTGTGCACGTTGCTGGAGAGTTCGTCCGCGCCTCGCTGACCTTCAGTCTCCCTCTCATGTATCAATTTTTGAGTTTAGTATTGTTGGTTGCTGGAGATCAGGGATGTTGGATATTAGGCTGATAGATAGTATCTTATGCATGCCACCTCCGCGCTCAGATTAGATATGTTATATATTGCTGACTGCTGGAAATTAGGGGCTTCTAGATAGTATATGTTGTGCACAACACCTAATTGTAACGTAGTAAAAAACTTTGTATGTGAACTTGATAAATGTATATGGTTTGGATATGTTGAGTTGGTATGAATTATGTATGGATGTTGTAGATGGAGAAAGTGAAGCATCACAAAGCAATTTTGGGTAGTGCAGCTCATTCCATTTATATGGATGTGTGCGTAGAGGAGGTGCAAGCAAATAATTGCTCCACATGAAACACCACTTTGTCCGACGTAGGACAAGCTAATTTGCCTACTAAGTTTAATGAGCGCTCCGGAAGAAACTATTCGCACCAACAATTAAGAAATGGGTGGATGCGCGTAGAAATTATTATGCCATATGGAAGACATTACTTCGGAAAGCTTTGGGCATTGGAAGAAATCCTTGTACAAAGACAATTGTTGCTACACATGAGTGGTGCACATTGCAATTGAAGGTATCTTTTTTGTTTAAATAGCGAGTTGTGTTGCTTCTTTCATTTCATTTTATTTGACATGGATACATGCTACTCCCTTCGTTCCAGAATATAAGGTGTATTGATTTTCGTGCAAGTCAACCATTTAAATGTTTGACCAAGATTATAGAATAAAATAATAACATTTGCAATACCTAATAGATTTAATATGAAACTATTTTTCATGATGGATCAAATGATATAAATTTCATATTGTGAATGTTCATATATTTTTCTAAAAACTTGGTCAAAATTGCACTCGTTTGACTTTAAAAAAACAAATACACCTTATATAAAGGAACGGGGGGAGTATTTCATTGCATGCATGTCCGCTGGCTAGCAAGTTTCGACACGTTCCAATTGCGGAGGAGGTGTTTGATGCTTGTTTTGTCACAAATGAGCATGCGAGGGTGCCAATTCCCACGTATCAAAGTGCTACATCTCGAATCAATTTGGATGGTGATTGTGGTTGTGAAGGAGATAAAATCCAGGTTACACCTCGTGTGAATCATGCAAAAGGTGGGAAGAGGATGACATCCCTTATTCGCCAAGCCCTGAGACGAATGAAAAGTGGGCAAGGGAGCATGCAAAAAATTAGGCATTTTTTCGTATGGTGGACCTATTTGATTCAAGGGACAAGAGAAATGAGACTCAAGTTTCAGCAAGACAAGAGATTCACGACATGATGCCCATCATAGAAGCAGATGGTGGTGCACCTAGTAGTGATGTTCATTTCTATGGTTCACAACTTTTTAGGGATCAGACAAATCATGATGTTTTCTTTGCTGTCAAGGGTCACGAGCCTGGTGCGAGGCTTATATGAATAAACAAAACATGGGAGTTCAAGAATAAGTAGAACATCCATGTTTCAATTGCTTTCAACTAGTATGGGAGTGAACTATGTCATCTTCTTTGAACCCTTGTATTTGCTTTGAACTTGTATTGTATTGACCTATATTATTCACTTTAAGCCCATGTATTTCCTTTGAACTTGTATCGTATTCAACTATGTTTATGTTATTTACATTGAACCAAAGTATGTGCTTTCAACATGCTATTCGTGTGAACTTTGTTATTGCTACTGTATCTTGTTGTTAACCTTCTATGTGTGTATGTAAGTTGTGGCAGATGGTTAGAAAAAACAAGAACATGGGGAATTTGAGGCAGGAATGCTTGCATGTGCTTTGGAAATGGCATCGTCAAGCAAATCTTTATTGTATGCGTCAAGAAGATTACCCCTTGTTACAGGCCTCCAACGGGTGAAAGAGAAGGAGCGGGATCCAAAAGCTTTCTATGCTATGTTCAGAATAAGGAGGTTGGTGTTTTACTCATTGCATGATTTGTTGGTTGAGATGTAAGGGCTTAAGTCAACTTGCAACATATCATCCAAAGAAGCATTGTTTCTTTTTCTATGGACTTTGGGGACAACACAGGCCACTGACAACGTTGCAGATCGGTTTGCACATAGTCATCCTATCACTATCAAAAAAATTCCATGATGGAGTGTGTAGACCACATGGCCGGTTACTACATTAGACCAATGGATCCATCTTTCTCTGAACCTCAACACATACTTAGAAAAACAAGGTTCTGGCCTCATTTCAAAAATGCTATTAGAACCATAGATGGAACACACATTAAAGTGGTTGTGCCTAAGGAAATGGAGCCCCAACACGGGAATAGGAAAGGGTACACAAGCGAAAATGTCATGTGAAAGGACATGGATGTCGCCTAGATGGGGGTTGAATAGGCGCTTTAAAATAATTATGGTTTAGGCTTGAACAAATGCGGAATAAAACTAACGTTTAATATGTCAAGCACAAAGCCTAAAACAACTAGGCTCACATATGTGTACCAACAACTTATGCTAAGCAAAATAAACAACTACTCCCTCTGTTTCTAAATATAAGACCTTTTAGAGATTTCATTATGAACTACATATGGAGCAGAATGAGTGAATCTACACTCTAAAATATGTCTATATACATCTGTATGTAATTCTTAATGGAATCTCTAGAAGGTCTTATATTTAGGAACGGAGGGAGTAAGTGATAGAAAGATATATAGCATGGAACAATATGGCTATCACAAAGTAAAGTGTATAAGTCAAGGGCTCGGGTAAGAGATAACCGAGGCACGAGGAGACGATGATGTATCCCGAAGTTCACACCCTTGAGGATGCTAATCTCCGTTCAGAGCGGTGTGGAGGCACAATGCTCCCCAAGATGCCACTAAGGCCACCGTAATCTCCTCACACCCTCGCATAATGCAAGATGTCATGATTCCACTAAGGGACCCTTGAGGGTGGTCATCGAACTCGTACAAATGCCCTTGGGGGTGGTCACCGGTACACATACAAATTGCTCGGGGCAATCTCCACGACCTAATTGGAGACCCCGATGCTTTCCCGAAACTTTACACCACAATGATTGAGCTCCAAGACACCACCAACCATCTAGGGCACCAAGGCACTCAAGAGGAACAAGCTCTAGGGTGCACAAACACCCAATAGTAATAAGCTTCTCAAACTTCACTTTCATGTATCACCATGGAGAACTCAAACCTATGCACCAAATGCAATGGCAAGGGCACAAGGAGTGCCCAAGTCCTTCTCTCCCAAAGCCCACCACAAAAACTAATGCTATGGTGGAATACGAGAGGAAGAATGGAGAAGAACACCAAGAACTCCAAGAACTAGATCCAAGGGGTTCCCCTCACATAGAGGAGAAAGTGATTGGTGGAAATGTGGATCTAGATCTCCTCTCTCTTTTCCCTTAAGAACTAGCAAGAATCATTGGAGGGATTGAGAGTTAGCAAGCTCGAAGAAGGTCCACAATGGGGGAAGAACGTGAGCTCAAGAGGTGGGGAGCAATGAGGAAGAAGACCCCCTTTTATAGGGCCCCAAATCTAACCGTTATGTGCACAGGTCGTGCACAAGCGGTACTACCGCTCGCCTGAGCGGTACTACCGCTTAGCATGGTAGTTCCAAGAAAAGTATGCAGAATGGTAGAAAACTCAAGGAAGCAGCAAGACTCCAGAACACAAAAAAACAAGCGGTAGTAGAAGCGGTGCTAGGGAGCGGTAGTACCGCGCGGGCGGTACTACCGACCACTACTACCGTCCAGAAAACCAACCTTACCAGAGAGTAAATATAAGAAGAAGTAGGAGCGGTAGTACATAGCGGAAGTATTGCCCAAGCGGTACTACCGTGGTATTGAGCGGTACTACCGCATGTTTAGAAAAAATAGCTCTGGCACTAAAACTGCCATAATTTTCGCATACGAGCTCACTAGCGAGCAAAATCAAGTTTGTTGGATAGCACATGACACACACTATCCAAACAACGACTGGTTATCCTAAGAAGAGGCAGTATGAAAATGCCAATGGTATAGAGATGTGAAACCTCTATCAATGAAGAACCAACAAAAACTCCAACATCGAAAACATCATAGAAGATGCATATGGACTCCGTTTTTGATGAACTTGAGCTTGTCATGAAGCTTACCATAAGCTCAAGAACCCACAAAGAGAAAAGCCAACCAAGAACTAACAAAGATTATGATGCCAAGAATGCAATGGTTTAAGCTCTCAACAAACGATACGATCAAGCTACTCACTTGAGAGCCCCCTTGATAGTATGGCTATCGATCCTATAACCCGGTCTCCCAACTACCACCATGAGACTGGTAAAATAGAAAACCCTGTTAAGGCCAAACCTTTGCCTTGCGCATAGTCCACTTGAGCTAGATGATGATGATCTTGACTTCCTCAAGATGGACCACCTATCTTGATTGCGCCGACTTGATGAAGATGAGTAGATTGCTCCCTCATACTCCACTATGGGTGAGCCACTCTTTGGCACATCTTCACAAGTCCATTGTCACCACAATGAATGGCAAGCTTCAAGCATGATCTCTCTGTGATACTTCACTTGAACTTGCACACCGCAACCTTGATGATGTCACCACTTGATGTCATCCTCCATGGATTGTATGGGATCTTCTTATTGATTCCAGCCCATGGAAACATACCTAACCCCACAAAGAACACTCACAACAATGCTTACCATATCATGGGATAACTTGATCCCTCTCGATACATCTTGTTCTTTGTGTGTTGATCAACTTGATTCACTCTTTGACTTAGTCTTGATCAACTTCGTATCTTATCTTCTATCTTGATAAAGATGATGTCTTGAAGGTAAGCATGAATGCTCACACAATCTTCTTCATCAAGACATGCTTGCAATAAGCTCAACTCTCACATGACCAATCTTTGGATAAACCTTGAATACCACCTTGGTCACAATATAAACTCCTTGAAACCAACATATGTACTTCAAGAAGTGCATATGGACAAATCCTTTGAATATAGCACAAGGCAACCATTAGTCCATAGGGATTGTCAACAATTACCGAAACTACATATGGAGAAATATGCTCTAACATCATGGCAGTGTGTGATTTCGATATGAGGTTCACTTTTGTTGTTCCTGGATGGCCCGGATTTATTCATGACACATGTGTATGAAGCAATGCTATAGTTCGTTATGAGCATTTTCCACAACCACCCACAGGTTATCTCTTGTATGTACGTATGCATATTATGATGTACATGTATGCATGCATATTCTTATCTGCATGATGTCTTATTGTAGATAAATGCTACCTTGTCGACTCTAGATATACCAACAAATTTGGATATATAATACCATAAAAGGGCAACGGTGTCATGTACCTAATTTCCAATAACATCTTCCCATGGGGAGGTATGAGACATTCCACCATTGTCATTCTTCTTTGTGAAATGTTGTTGAAAGATCGTTTGGTGGTCTCAAAATGAAATGGTGTATTCTCCAAGGCATGCCAGATACAAATCGGAGACCCAAAAGATGATCATCACTACATGCATGTGGCTTCACAACTACATTTGTGATAGCAAATCACATGATGAGCATTTTGACAAGTTTGACAATGATGCGTACGTGCAACCTCCACATCCGTTTACAGGTGCCAATGTTTTACCACCTAAAGATGATAGTACCATGGCCGCTACACATGAGGCTATTGCTGCTAGTCTAGTACCTTGAGATCCTACCTCTATCCATTTGTAGTTTGCAACTCGCTTTTAGCTTGTAGTGTTAAGCACTGATGACATTTCCAACGCTGGTTCCAAATTGTAATATTAAGCACTTTATGATATCTGCAACTCGTTTTTGTATTGAAATACTATATACTTTTTATATTTGCATCTCGTTTTGGTTTTCATATTCAACATAAAACTGTCAGAAATAACCAAGTGTTAGTAATTCATCAATCATTTCAATATAGGGGCGTTTGAGACATTTCAACAAACAACTTATACACCAATCACATGCTGGAATCACAGAAAAAACTGAACGGACAATTATGTGGGAAGTTTTCCCAGAATTATGTTTCTTAAGAATTATGAGGTGAAAAGAAGAGTTTGTCCATGGATAGCCTATCAATGGTGCTAGATTATGTCAAGATCTTATATATGAGTATGAATAGTTTAGATCGGAACAAGATTATTGGCTTGTTGTTGAAAGGACGTGGATGTCGCCTAGACGGGGGGGGGGGGTAAATAGGCGCTTTAAAATAATTATGGTTTAGGCTTGAACAAATGAGGAATAAAACTAGCATTTAATTAGTCAAGCACAAAACCTAAACAACTGGGCTCACCTATGTGCACCAAAAACTTATGCTAAGCAAGATAAACAACTAAGTGATAGCAAAATATATAACAAGACACAATATGACTATCACAAAGTAAACTGCATAAGTAAAGGGCTCGGGTAAGAGATAACCGAGGCATGCGAAGACGACGATGTATCCCGAAGTTCACACCCTTGCGGATGCTAATCTCCGTTTGGCGCGGTGTGGAGGCAAAATGCTTCCCAGGAAGACACTAGGGCCATCGTAATCTCCTCACGCCCATCGCATGATGCAAGATGTCATGATTCCACTAAGGGACCCTTAAGGGCGGTCACCGAACCCGTACAAACAATGTTGGGGAAGTCTCCACAACTTAATTGGAAGCTCCCAACAACACCACGAAGCTTCACCACAATGTATTGTGGCTCCGAGGTAACCTAAATGCTTGGGGCAATCTCCACAACCTAATTGGAGACCCCGGCACTTGCCCGGAGCTTTACACCACAATGATTGAGTTCCGAGGCACCACCAACCGTCTAGGGCACCAAAGCACCCAAGAGGAACAAACTCTAGGGTACCAAGCACCCAAGAGTAATAATCTTCTAAAATTTTCACTTCCACGTATCACTATGGAGAACTCAAATCGACGCAACTAATGCGATGGCAAGAACACACGAAGTGGTCAAGTCCATCACTCCCAAATTCCACCACCACAACAAGAGCTATGGAGGAATATGAGAGAAAGAACAAGTAGCTCACAAAGAACTCCAAGATCTAGATCCAAGGGGGTCCCTCACATAGAGGAGAAAGTGATTGGTGGAAATGTGGATCTAGATCTCCTCTCTCTTTTCCCTCAAGAACTAGCAAGAATCATTGAGGGGATTGATAGTTAGCAAGCTCGAAGAAGGTCGACAATGGGGGAAAAATACGAGCTCAAAGGATAAGATCCATTGGGGAAGAAGACCCCCTTTTATAGGTAGGGTAAAATCCAACCGTTACCCCCTCAGCCCACACATGAGCGGTAGTACCGCTCTCTACCGCTCGGGCGGCAGTGCTCCGCTGAGAAGTGCAATGGCACGAAGTCGAGAGACTATAGAGCCGCCGGAGTGGTACTACCGCTCACCCCAGTGATACTACCGCCTATAAGCAGAAGTAGAGCGGTAGTGACGCACGGTACTACCTCTTCGTACCACCATGCCACTACCGCCCAGCCCGACATGCAAAGTCGAGGCCGCGCAGAGGCAGCGGTAGTACCAGCGGAACTGAACACGGGTACTACCGCCTATAGGAGGTACTACCGCTTGCTTACAACGGTACTACCTTTAAGAGGCGGTACTACCACTTTCCCACCGCGGTACTACCGCATGAGAGCAACAAAGAACCCCAATCAAACAAATGGATACAATTAAACCTGAACTGCCATAACTTTCGCATGTGAGCTCAGAATTGAGGAAACTCAAGCTTGGTGAAACCTCTCTGAATGAAGAACCGACAAAAACTCCAACTTCGAAAAATCATAGAAGATGCATATGGAATCCATTTTCAGTGAACTCGAGCTTGTCATGAAGATGACCATAAGCTCTAAAACTCACAAGGAGAAACACCAAACAAGAACCAAGAAAGATAATGCAAGGATGCAAGTGGTTTGAGCCTTCAACGAATGATACGATCAAGCTACTCACTTGAGAGACCCCCTTGATAGTACGGCAATCGATCCTATAACCCGGTATCCCAACTAACACCATGAGACCAGTAAATAGGAAACCTATCAAGGGAAAACCTATACCTTGCACATAGTCCACTTGAGCTAGATGATGACGATCTTGATTTCCTCGAGATGGACCATCTTTCTTGATTGCGTTGACTCGATGAAGACTAGTTGATTGCTCCCCCATACTCCACTATGGGTGAGCCACTCTTCGGCACATCTTCACAAGTCCATTGTCACCACAATGGATGGCAAGCTTTAAGCATGATCTGTTCGTGATGCTCCACTTGAGCTTGCACATCGCAATCTGGATGATGATCACCACTTGATGTCATACTTCATGGGTTGTATGAGATCTTTCTCTCGACGCAAGCCCATGGAAACATACCTAACCCCACAAAGAACTCTTGCGTAGACCATGGGTTAGTACACAAAGCATAACGGACAATCCTTAATGAAAGGATGTGGATGTCGCCTAGAGGGGGGATAGGTGCTTTAAAATAATTATGGATTAAGCTTGAACAAATGCGAATAAAATAGTGTTTAATTAGTCAAGCACAAAACCTAAAACAACTAGGCTTACCTGTGTGCACCAACGACTTATGCTAAGCAAGATAAACAACTAAGTGATAGCAAGATATACAACAAGAAACAAGAAACAATATGGCTGTCACGAAGTAAAGTGCATAAGTAAAGGGCCCGGGTAAGAGATAACCAAGGCACGCGAAGATGACGATGTATCCCGAAGTTCATGCCCATACGGATGCTAATCTCCGTTTGGAGTGGTGTGGAGGCACAATGCTCCCCAAGAACGCACTAGAGCCACTGTAATCTCCTCACGCCCTCACACAATGCAAGATGTCGTGTTTACACTAAGGGACCCTTGAGGGCGGTCATCGAACCCGTACAAACAAGGTTAGGGCAATCTTCACAACTTAATTGGAGGATCCAAAGAACATCACGAAGCTTGACCACAATGGATGTGGCTTTGAGGTGACTTCAAATGCTTGGGGCAATCTCGACAACCTAATTGGAGACCCCGACGCTTGCCCGGAGCTTTACACCACAATGATTGAGCACCGAGGCACCACCAACCGTTTAGGGCGCCAAAGCACTCAAGATGCACAATCTCCAGGGTGCCCAAACACCCAAGAGTAATAAGCTTCTTAAACTTCACTTCCACGTATCACCGTGGAGAACTCAAACCGATGCAACTAATGCAATGGCAAGAACACACAAAGTGGTCAAGTCTCTCACTCCCAAATTCCACCACCACAACAACAATCTATGGAGGAATACGAGAGGAAGAACAAGGAGCTCACAAAGAACTCCAAGATCTAGATCCAAGGGGTTCCCCTCACATAGTGGAGAAAGTGACTCATGGGAATTTGGATCTAGATCTCATCTCTCCTCTCTCTCAAGAACTAGAAAAAATCATTGGAGGGAGTGAGAGTTATCAAGCTCGAAGAAGGTCAACAATGGGGGACAAATTGTTGGGGAACGTTGCATGCGAAACATAAAATTTCCTACGCACACGTAAGATCTATCCATGGTGATGAGCATCTACGAGGGGGAGAGTGGATCTACATAGCCTTGTAGATCGCTAAGCAGGAAGCATTAAGAAATGCGGTTGATGTAGTTGAATGTCTTCCCGATCGAAATCGCCGAGCGTCCCGCGATCCAATCACGATCCGTCCCGATCTAGCGCCGAATGGACGGCACCTCCGTGTTCAGCACACGTACAGGTCGATGACGATCTCTGCCTTCTTGATCCAGCAAGAGGGAGCGGAGAGGTAGACGGGTTCTCCATCAGCGTGACATCGTGGCATCGATGGTGGTGGAACAATTTCAGCAGGGCTTCGCCTAAGCATTGCTGAAATGATCTAGAGGAGAAAGTACGATCTAGATGACATGGTAGCACGTGGCTGATTTCTGTTGTGAAAAACCCTCAATACCTCTAGTATATATAGGAGGAGGGAGGGAGGAGACTTGTCCCTCAAGGGGCCAACCCTTTGCTTTGGCCGAAGTGGGAGGAGGAGGAGTCCTCCTCCAATCCTAGTAGGATTAGGACTCCTCCTCTCCCACTTGGAAACTCTTTTCCACCTTTTTCCTTTTGGGTCTCTCCTCCCAGCCGCATGGGCCTCTTTTGGGACTTCGGCCAGCCCACTAAGGGCTGGTATTCCTCCTCCCACAGCCCATGTAGCCTCTTGGGTTGAAATATCCCTCCCGATGGTCCCTCGGTACCCTCCCGGCACTCCCGGTACACTACGGATGAGCCCAGAACTTTTCCGGCGACCAAAATAGGACTTCCTATATATCAATCTTAACCTCTGGACCATTCCGGAGCTCCTCGTGATGTGCGAGATATCATCAGGGACTCCTAACAGCCTTCGGTCACCACCATACATAACTCTATACTACCGAAACGTCACCGAACCTTAAGTGTGCAGACCCTGCGGGTTCGAGAACTATGTAGACATGACCGAGACACCTCTACGTTCAATAAACAATAGCGGGACCTCGATGCCCATATTGGTTCCTACATATTCTACGAAGATCTTTATCGGTTGAACCTCTATGTCAAGGATTCAGTTAATCCCGTATGTTGTTCCCTTTGTTCTTCGATATGTTACTTGCCCGAGATTAAATCGTCGGTATCTCTATACCTAGTTCAATCTTGTTACTGGCAAGTCTCTTTACTCGTTCCGTAATACAAGATCTCGTGGCTAACACTTTAGTCACATTGGTTGCAAGGCTTGTTATGATGTTGTATTACCGAGTGGGCCCTGAGATACCTCTCCGCCGCACGGAGTAACAAATCCCTATCTTGATCCATACCCACTCAACAAACACTCTCAGAGATACCTGTAGAGCACCTTTATAGTCACCCAGTTATGTTGTGACATTTGATACACACAAGGCACTCCTCCAGTGTCAGTGAGTTGTATGATTTCATGGTCATAGGAACAGATACTTGACATGTAGAAAACTATAGTAATAAACTGACACGATCATATGCTACATTTATAGTGTGGATCTTGTCCATCGAATCATTCTCCCAATGATGTGATCCCATTATCAATTGACATCTCATGTCAATGGCTAGGAAACCTTGACCATCTTTGAACAACGAGCTAGTCTACTAGAGGCATACTAGGGACAAAGTGTTGTCTATGTAAACACACATGCAATGTGTTTCCAGTCAATGCAATTATAGCATGGATAATAAACAATTATCATGAACAAGGAAATATAATAATAACCATTTTATTATTGCCTCTAGGGCATATTTACAATAGCCTCCCACTTGCACCAGAGTAAACAATCTAGCTCACATCACTATGTGATTTACATTGTAATGAATCGAACACCCATACAGTTCTGATGTTGATCAGGTTTAGCCCTTGCAAGAGGTTTAGTCAATGGGTCTGCAACATTCAGATCCATGTGCACTTTGCAAATATTTGTGTCTTCCTCCTTGATGTACTCACGGATGGAATTGAAGCGTCGCTTTATGTGTCTAGTCCTCTTGTGAAACCTTGGTTCCTTGGCCAGGGCAATGGCACCAGTGTTATCACAGAACAGATCCACTGGATTCAGTGCACTGGGCACTACTCCAAGATCTGTCATGAACTCCTTCATTCAGACACCTTCCTTCGCCGCCTACGAGGCTGCGATGTACTCCGCTTTGCATGTAGAATCGGCTACCATGCTCTGCTTGGACTGCACCATCTTACCGCTCCCCCATTAAGAATAAATACATATCCGGTTTGCGACTTAGAGTCATCCAGATCAGTGTCAAAGCTTGCATGGACGTAACCCTTTACGACGAGCTCTTGATCACCTCCATAAACGAGAAACATTTCCTTAGTCCTTTTTAGGTACTTAAGGATATTCTTGACCGCCGTCCAGTGCTCCATTCCAGGATCACTTTGAAACCTTCCGGCCATACTTATGGCAAGGCTGACATCGACTCTGGTGCACAGCATTGCATACATAATAGAGCCTATGGCTGAAGCATAGGGGATGACATCCATCTTCTTTCTATCTTCTGCAGACACTGGGCATTGAGTCTTACTCAACTTCACACCTTGTAACACAGGCAAGAACCCCTTCTTGGACTGATCCATTTTGAACTTCTTCAAAACTTTATCAAGGTATGTGCTTTGTGAAAGTCCTATTAAGCGTCTTTATCAATCTCTATAGATCTTAATGCCTAATATGAAAGCAGCTTCTCCTAGGTCCTTCATTGAAAAACTCTTGTTCAAATATTTCTTCACGCTTTCCAGCATTTCTATATTGTTTCTAATCAGCAATATGTCATCCACATATAATATAAGAAACTCTATAGAGCTCCCACTCACTTTCTTGTAAATACAAGCTTCTCCATAAACTTGTATAAACCCGAACGCTTTGATCACCTCATCAAAGCGCAGATTCCAACTCCGAGATGCTTGCACCAGTCCATAAATGGATCACTGGAGTTTGCAAACTTTGTCAGCATTCTCTCTATCGACAAAACATTCCGGTTGTATCACATACAACTCTTCCTTAAGGAAACTATTAAGGAACGTTGTTTTGACATCCATCTGCCAAATTTCATAGTCGAAATATGTAGCTATTGCTAACATGATTCTGAAGTCAACTTCTTGAAATTGTGAAAAACCCTTTGCCACAAGTCGAGCTTTATAGACGGTGACATTATCGTCCGCGTTCGTCTTCCTCTTAAAGATCCATTTGTTATTAATGGCCTTTCGCCCTTCAGGTAATACTTACAAAGTCCATACTTTGTTTTCATACATGGATCCCATCTCGAATTTCATGGCCTCTAACCATTTCTTGGAATCCGGGCCCATAATCGCTTCTCCATAGCTCGTAGGTTCATCGTTGTCTAACAACATGACCTCCAAGACAGGGTTGTCGTACCACTCAAGAGCAGTACACACCCTTGCCGACCTACGAAATTCAATAGTAACTTGATTTGAAGTTCCATGATCATCATCATTAACTTCCTCTTCAACTGTTGTAGGCTCCACGGAAACATCTTTCTGCGCTGCGCTACTCTCTGGTTGAAGTAAAGGTTCAATAACCTCATCAAGTTATATTTTCCTCCCACTCAATTCTTTCGAGAGAAACTCTTTCTCAATAAATGTTCCGTTCTTAGCGACAAACACTTTGCCTTCGGATCTGAGATAGAAGGTATACCCAACTGTCTCTTTTGGGTATCCTATGAAGACGCATTTCTCCGCTTTGGGTTCCAGCTTTTCAGGCTGAAGCTTTTTGACATAAGCATCACATCCCCAAACTTTAAGAAACGACAACTTTGGCTTCTTGCCAAACCACAGTTCATATGGTGTCATCTCAACGGATTTCTATGGTGCCCTATTTAAACTGAAAGCAGTTGTCTCTAATGCATAACCCCAAAACGACAGTGGCAAATCGGCAAGAGACATCATAGAACACACCATATCTAATAAGGTTCGATTATGACGTTGGGACACACCATTACGCTATGGTGTTCCAGGCGGTGTCAATTGTGAAACAATTCCACACTATCTTAAGTGACTGCCAAACCCATAACTCAGATACTCACCTCCTCGATCAGATTGCGGGAATTTAATATTCTTGTTACGATGATTCTCAACTTCACTCTAAAATTGCTTGAACTTTTCAAACGTTTCTGACTTGTGTCTCATTAAGCAAATATACCCATATCTACTTAAGGTATCAGTGAAGGTGAGAAAATAACGATATCCACCGTGTGCCTCAATGCTCATCGAACCGCATACATCAGTATGTATGATTTCCAACAAGTCACTCGCCCTATCCATTGTTCCAGAGAATGACGTTTTAGTCATCTTGCCCATGAAGTATGGTTCACATGTGTCTGATTCAAATCAAGTGACTCCAAAAGTCCATCAGCATGGAGCTTCTTCATGCGTTTTACACCAATATGGCCTAAACGGCAATGCCACAAGAAAGTGGTGAAAGGATCGATATGGTTGACTAGAGGGGGGTGAATAGGCAACTAACACTTTTTAACTTTTCCTATACAATTTGAGCTTAGCATCAAATAAGTTGGCTAGATGTGCAACTAGGTGAATAACCTATATGATGCTAACCACAATAAGTACACAAGCAAGCAAGGTATATATCACAATAAAAGCTTGCAAGAAGTAAAGGTGTGAGATAACCAAAAGTGGAGTCGGTGGAGACGAGGATGTGTTACCGGAGTTCCTTCCCTTGTGAGGAAGTACGTCTCCGTTGGAGTGGTGTGGAGGCACAATGCTCCCCAAGAAGCCACTAGGGCCACCGTATTCTCCTCAGGCCCACACATAATGTGAGATGACGTGATTCCACTATTGGTGCCCTTGAAGGTGGCGACCGAACCATTACAAACAAGGTTGGGGCAATCTCCACAACTGAATTGGAGGCTCCCAACAACACCACGAAGCTTCACCACAATGGATTGTGGCTCCGAGATGACCTCAATTGTCTAGGGTTCTCAAACACCCAAGAGTAACAAGATCTTTAACGGATTAGTGGGGGAATCAAATTCCTCTTGGTGGAAGTGTAGATCGAGGCCTTCTCAACCAATCCCTAGAAAATCAACAAGTTCGATTGGCTAGGGAGAGATATCGGGCTAAAATGGAGCTTAGAGCAACAATGGAGTTTTGGGAAGGAAGAGGTAAGCTTCTTGATGAACAAGACCTTCCTTCCAACTGTTATCCACACCCACAGCCCCACGCATTGCGGTACTACCGCAAAACCCACGGTACTACCATGAGGGCTTGCGGTACTACCGCTCGCACGTGAGTAACAGGCTCTGGCCGATCGCACTAGGAAACAAGCGGTACAACCGCCGGAGCGGTACTATCGCGAGCCCATGCGGTACTACCGCATGGCCGGCAGAGGCTGGCACTGGAGATGCACGGAAGTAAAAAATTACTTCTATGCCTACCTCCGCAGAAGGCCAAACTGCGAAAAAGTCCGGCATGGTAGTACCGGACGTGAATCACGGTACTACCATAATAGGGCGGATGTAAAAAATTACATCCGCGCCCACTACCGCGGGCGTAAATTCTAGGGCAGGAGACAGCGGTACTACCGCACCACCGAGCGGTACTAGTGCTGGCACCTGTGGTACTACCACTCCTTTAAGCGGTACTACCGCTGACCACTAAAAGCAAACACCCCGTAGGCTTTCACTTTGCACAGGGAAGAAAACGAGTTGGCGCTCCATTGAAGCGAGGGAAAGGTGGTGCAAAGGAATAGATGTGTATGTGTTGATTCCACCCAAACCTTTCTGAAGCGGACCCCCTCTTAATAGTACGTCTTTCCTACGACTCAAATCCACCAAAAGGAAATGTAGAGAACAACCGTCTTTGAGAGACTCCGAGGGGCACTGAATCGTCTTGTGCCTAGACATGAGATATCTGAAATGCTCAATGCACACGATTAGTCCGCAAAGGCATTGTCATCAATCACCAAAACCACTTAGGGAGAAATATGCCCTTACAATCTCCCCTTTTTGGTGGATTGATGACAATACGGGATTTGCACATAAAGATATAAAGTGAGCATATGCAAACCCAAGACCTACAAAATATAGACGGGCTCCCCCTAGATGTGTGCATACTCTAGATATGCTTTGGACTGCAAGGCACACACACTAGGATCAACACTCCCCCTATATTTTATAAGAAATGCAATCCTTGCAACAGAATGAACAAAACTAAGTATGGAAACTAGGCATAGCATGTGAGCATGAAGATAAGGGTACGTAAGAGACAGACTCACAAGCTACGAATCATACTAGACAATAATAAGGTAGGAGTGATAGCATATGTCTCACACCATATGATAGAGGAAGTCTCCTGGTCACACACATAAACGACATAAACCAAAGTTCAACGAAAGCAAAGAGACGACAAAACAACGCAAATAGTCGCAAATCCTACACTCTCTCCCCCTTTGGCATGGAGACGCCAAAAAGGCAGAGAGGACACCTAACACATAGGTGGTATCCCCCATGCAGAAAGATTAGTCATATGGCTCCTCCTCTGAAGCGTCTGGGATGGACTCCGCATCTAAATCAGCCCACTGGAACTGCTGCTTTGCCATCCAAGTGGCCTCAGGAGTGATGTCCTTCTCAGACCCACTCGAGATGGTCTCACCAAGCTTCCTCGGAATCCGCTTGTCACGCTGGAGACTCTCCTTTTGAGCAACGTGGGACTGATACTGACCCTTGGCCTACATGCAGAACAAGGTCCTCATCTTGTGAGAGAGCTTCTTGGCCCAAGATGGCTGAGAAGACGGTGGCATATAGGACTCAGAACTGTCATCTTCCTCCTCTTCAAATTCATCCTCATCAACCAACACACGAGCGGGAGCTGGCTTAGTGGTGGTGTTGTCCCACTTGTCCTTCATACATAGACGAATGGGCTCATGAAGAAACAAGTGCTCCTATAAGTCCTCACCCGGAAGGGTCTTCTCCCAAGTAGTACGAATCAGGAAGAACAAGTAGGGCCCATAAATGGGGACCTTACGATGAAACACAACAGTGCGAAGCTCAGTCATAATGTGAACACATCAAGGGTGTCAAGTTCTTCAGTTCTACCTTTCTCACAAAGAAGCAACATATCCACTAGATAGGAGTGCACCTTGTCCTTGTCGCCCATGCGAGGAAACGGAGTGTTGCGGAAGATCCGGTGCATGACATCAAGAAAGGGGTTGAGTACATAAACACGTTCACCAGACTGTAAAGTCTTTAGAATATAGAATGGCACGAGCTGCTCCTTACGTGTTGGGTGGGGGTTGCCGTGAGGGCGTAGTCCAAGTGGCACATCAAGCCTTGAATCAGGAACATGCAATAGATCCATGAAGTTCTTCCAGGTGCCAAACAGTCTCTTTCCATTGGTCATCCAAGTCATGGTCCGGTCCTCATCAGTGTGGAAGTGGGCAGATGCAAAGAACTGACCCACTATCTCGGGATCAAAGTCAAGGTGGAACGAGATGATGTCCTCGATAGCAAACTGCTCCAACAAATCCAGAGCCTCACCGAAGTATGTCAGATGCTTCCTCATATGATCCATATCAATGTATTGGACAGGAACATAGAGATTCTTCTTGCCCTTGATCACATCAATTTGGATGAGATACTGCTGCTTGGTCCAGAACAACTCATTGGCCCTGGAAACTTCCCTTGGTTTGACATAGGGATCGATCAACCGTCGAGCCAGAAACTCATCTTGAGGCATGTGCTCATAGTTGTCAACCGGTGCCTTGAGCTTGGATGTGGTCCTCTTGAAATGGCGGGGTGGGTCATTGGATCCCTTAGGAGCATCGGGATTGCATAGACGCTTGGAGCTAGTGTCATGAGAGGGATTGGAGCATCTTGGAACAGAGCCGGAACCAGAGCCACCACTTATGTCACACAACGCAAACACAAGGGACAAACAAAAAAGGTAAGTCAAGGACAAAAGCAGACACGAAAATTATGTAGAAGTGAGAATAGACAGGACAAAAGGAGGTAGCTTCGGATCGAGCAACAGTATCGGTGGTGAACGTGGAAGTAAAAATTTACTACCGCTCCAGACACGGTAGTATCGCTGGTAGCGGTAGTACCGTGGCTAGAGCAGAAGTAAAAATTTACAGCCGCCCAGTGAGCAGAAGTAAAAAATTACTACCGCACCAGATGCGGTAGTACCGCTGGGAGCGGTAGTACCATGGATGGAGCGAAAGTAAAGTTTACTACCGCCCAATGAGCGGAAGTAAAAAAAATTACTACTACCCAAGACGCGGTAGTACCGCAGTGAGCGGTAGTACCGTGGCGGAAGCGGAAGTAAAAATTTACTTCCGCCTGACGAGCGGTAGTACCGCACCAGGTGCGGTAGTATCGCACGGGGCGGATTTCGCATGAACACAGATGGAAAGATCAAAGCGGTATTGTCATAGATTGAAATTTGTCCCATTTTATCCTATCAATACAGACTTCTACTGCACTAACACCCTCAAACCATCTCCTCATGCACAGATTGGATCAAACAACACTAGACCATTGCATATTTCCCCAAAACCTAGATTCAAAAATAGAGAAGCACAACGATAAGAGTTTGGGGAAATACCAAGGTCCATGGCAAGAGGACGAGGTGGGGAACGATCCCACCGGAGGAAATAGGAGGTGGGTGGCCAGAGACGGAGATCCGACGAGGTGCTCCAACGCCAGTTGTGAGGAGGAGATAGAGAAACGTGAGGGGAAGAGAAAATGGGGTATGGGGAGATTGAAACCCCTCGCCGGCTCTTAACCCCCATGCCCAGTCGATGACACGGTAGTACCGCAGTCATCGCGGTAGTACCGCTCAATGAGCGGAAGTAATTTTTTACTTCCACGCGGTAAGCGATAGTACCGCTCCCAGCGGTAGTACCGTGAAACTCCACGGTTGTACCGTACTGCCCACAAAGTGCAAATTTTCGAAGAGAAAAGATAAGAAGAGAAAGAGAGTTATTTTTCACACAAAAACGAGAGACAAGATAAAACAACGATGCAAGACAAAAACAAGTGTATGGTCCACCGGAGTAGAAAAAAATAAAATAGGACCAAACAGTGAGCCTCTACTTCATATGAAGAGAGGGCGGTGGCCCTAGAGCCACCTATGTTTGAGTCAGATGGTATGGCACCGCGAAGAATTATCCTTGGGCCCATGACCAAGACTCGTCTTTTGAAGCATAGTAACCATCAAAAATGGCAAATGTGAAAGATTTTGATTAGTATATGCATAATAAGAGGAGGGATAGTTCATTGAGAGAACTAGACTCCCCCTAAATCCATGCCTACACCTAGACAAGACATAACGATGAGTGTGGGAGGTGTGCACTAAGTCAATCCACGTTGCTCGAACCAATGATATTTAGCTCATGCCTTAACTCGCGAAATCTTGCTTCATCTAATGGCTTCATAAAAATATCTGCAAGTTGTTCATTAGTGCTCAGGTGAATAAGATTGATGTCTCCACGCTTGACGTGTTCCCGAAGGAAGTGATGATGAATATCAATATGCTTCGTCTTGCAATGTTGAACTGGGTTGCTGAAGATCATAATGGCACTTTCATTATCACAGTAAAGAGGCACTTTGTCACAATTGACACCATAATCCTTTAAAGTTTGCCTCATCCAGAGAATATGTGCACAACAACTGGCAGTAGCTACATACTCGGCCTCGGTGAACGAGAGAGAAACACAATTTTGTTTCTTTGAAGACCAACTTACCAAAGACCGACCAAGAAATTGGCAGCCTCCGGAAGTGGACTTTCTATCCACACAGTCTCCCGCCCAATCCGAGTCAGTATATCCAACGTGATCAAATGAAGCCCCCTTGGGATACCATAAGCCAAAGTTTGGGGTATGAGCCAAATATCGAAAGATTCGCTTGACAGCCACATGGTGACTCTCCTTAGGTGCGGATTCAAATCATGCACAAATACCCACACTTAACATGATATCTAGTCTAGATGAACAAAGGTAAAGCAATGATCCAATCATGGAGCGATATACCTTTTGATCCACCGCTTTACCATTGGGATCGCTGTCAAGATGGCATTTGAGTGGCATGGGAGTGTTGGCTTGGGAGGATTGAGCTCATCCATCTTGAACCTCTTGAGCATGTCTTGAGTGTATTTTGCTTGATTGATGAAGGTACCTTGACTTCATTGCTTGAATTCGAAACCAAGGAAGAACTTCAAATCTCCCATCATGGAAATTTCAAACTTGTTTGTCATCAAAGTGGCAAACTGTTCATTGAAAACTTTGTTAGGAGAACCAAAAATAATATCATCAACATATTGTTGGCATATGAACAAGTTCCCATTGACCCTCTTCGTAAAAAGAGTGGGATCGATTTTCCCAATTTCAAACCCACGGTCTTGCAACATCTCGGTAAGGTGCTCATACCACGTGTGGGGCTTGTTTAAGGCCATAGAGAGCCTTATCAAGAACGTATACATGATTGGGGAACTTGGGATCCTCGAACCCCAGGGGTTGCTTGACATATACCAACTCCTTAAGAGGGCCATTAAGAAAAGCACTCCTCACATCCATTTGATATAATTTAAAGTTATGATGAGAGGCATATGCAAGAAACATGCTAATAGATTCAAGGCGAGCAGCAAGAGTAAAAGTTTCACCGTAGTCGATACCCTCGACTTGGGAGTATCCTTGTGCCACCAATCTTGCCTTGTTGCGAATGACAATACCGTTCGCATCTTGCTTGTTTTTGAAGATCCATTTAGTCCCAATGACATTGTGATTCTCCTTAGGTCTTGACACCATTTGCCACACTTGGTTGCACTCGAAGTTGTTTAGTTCATCGTGCATAGCTTCAACCCACTCCATATCCTCGAGCGCATCTTGAACCTTAAGGTGCTCAATGCAAGAAACAAACGTGTGATGTTCACAAAAGTTTGTTAATTGTTTACGAGTGGTTACCCCTTTTTGCAAGTCACCGTAGACGTTCTCCAACAGATGTTGTCTAAGTTTGAGCTTGGCTGCATTCTTGGCGGATTTCTTGGAGGCTCGTCTCTCTAAGATTTCCTCCATGGGAGGTTAAGGGACAACATTCTGAGAGTCATCATCTTGATGAACTTGAGCGACTTCGTGAAATTGTTCTTGTTCTTGAAGAAGATATTGATCTTGAACGTGCTCGGAGATGGGAACTTGATCTTGGGCATCACTTGGTGAAACACCAACATCACGAGATTGATCTTGCCCTTGATCTTGTCCATGTGGTGGAGGACCTTCATTTTGTCCTTCGGAAGCGTGTGGGTCTTGCGTCAGTGATGGTTCCACTTGAGTGGAACATTGTCCTTCTCCTTCGGCCACAAGGGGTTCCTTAACGGGTAGGAAGTATCCCACACCCATTCTTCTTATGGCTTGGGGAGGAATTTCATCA
The DNA here is from genome assembly GCA_022496015.1 of Hordeum marinum. NCBI lineage: Eukaryota > Viridiplantae > Streptophyta > Magnoliopsida > Poales > Poaceae > Hordeum > Hordeum marinum. The sequence continues at coordinate 206,982,733 of CM039672.1, read as the reverse complement.
CCTATATCACAAAGACCACTTTGCTCCACCTGGGAGCCATTATTTTCATCAAACTCTATGTTACTCGTCTCCTCAATGAGTCTCGTGGATTTGTTGAGGACACGGTAAGCATGAGAGTATGTAGCATAACCAACAAATATGCCCTCATGGGCTCTAGATTCAAATTTAGACAAACGAGCACCTTTCTTGAGAATGAAACACATACAACCGAACACCCTGAAGTATTTGAGGTTGGGCTTGTTCCTGGTAAGAATCTCATAAGGAGTCTTGTTCAAGCCTTTGCGGAGATAGAGCCGATTAGATGCATGACACGTTGTGTTGATGGCTTCGGCCCAAAAGTTGTATGGTGATTCAAACTCCGCCATCATGGTTCTTGCCGCATCAATCAATGTCCGGTTCTTCCTCTCAGCGACATCGTTCTGTTGAGGGGTGTAAGGTGTGGAATATTGGTGCTTTATCCCTTCATCACTGAGAAACTCATTTAGGGTGTAATTCTTGAACTCAGTGCCGTTGTCACTTCTAATCATCAAAATCTTTGCATCATGTTGACGTTGGACTTCATTTGCAAAGTCGATGACGGTCTGTTGGGTTTCACTCTTCTTCTTGAAGAAATAAACCCAAGTATATCTCGAGTAATCATCCACAATCACCAAGCAATGTTTTCTTCCACCAAGACTATCAAAAGATGGAGGGCCAAAGAGATCCATGTGAAGGGCTCTAAGGTCCTCTTTGAGTAGATTGTAGTGGTTGGACGATGAGCCTTTTCATGTAGCTTTCCTTCGATACAAGCACTGCAAGCACGATCTTTGTCAAAACTCACGTTTGTTAGTCCAAGAATGTGATGCCCTTTGAGGATACTTTGCAAAGATCTCATAATGACATGGGCTAGCCGGCGATGCCAGATCCATCCCACATCAACTTTAGCCATTAAGCAAGTCACTGTCTTAGTGGGTTGCGCCGAGAATTTCACCACATAGAGACCGTTCTCGACATGCCCAACAAAAGCTACTTTAAGAGTCTTGCTCCAAAAAAGGGTCACAGAGTCAATACCAAAGAAGGTACTAAAACCCATGGTTGCGAGTTGATGAACTGAAAGTAAATTGTATGCGAGGGTCTCAACAAGCATAACATTCTCTATGGAGAGTTTCGGAGAGATTATCACCTTGACAAGACCCAATACCTTTGAAATTGCATCATCACCAAATGAGACTTGGGTGGCCACAGATGTGTCAAGATGAACGTCCACCACCAAGTCCTTGCTTCCAGTCATATGATTTGTCGCTCCACTATCGAGCAACCATGATGTTCCTCCGGAAGCAAACCCCTACAAGAGATCAATGTTTGGCTTTAGGTACCCATTCTTTAATGGGTCCTTTCATGTTAGCAACAAGGGTCTTAGGAACCCAAATACACCATTCAATGTACTCATAAGAAGAACCAACATATTTCGCATAAACATGCCCATCACTAGCACGGCATAAAACATAAGAGGGGTTAAAGTCGCCGGTCTTGTTGGGTTGGGTGTTCTTGTTCTTGCCCTTCTTGGTATTCTCCAACATAACTTTGTCTTTCTTCTTCTCATGAGGACCTTCTCTTGCTCTTACAAAGGTTCGCTTGAGCGGTGGAACTTCCTTGGTGTTCACCTTCTTCTTCTCGTTATTTTTGGGTGCAAACCCCACTCCTTCTTTTGCCACAACTTCTTTCTGATTACTCAGAAGGTCATTGAGTGTCTTCTCACCTTGGATACACATCACCAAGCCCTTTTGAAGTTGCTCTTTTAGCTTGGCATTTTCCTCCACGATATGTGCATGCTCACAACATGGGTTAGTAGCAGATGCATTATCAATTAGAACAAAAGGAGGACACGTGGCAATTTCCTTAGTGAGTTTCACTTGGAGTTGATCATGAGACTCCTTAAGAGAGGCATGAGCACACTTCAACGCCTTGTGAGCATTGTCAAGTGTGTCAAGCTCATCCTTGAGTTGATCATGATCCACCCCAAGTGCAACCTTCTCAGACTTGAGTACACGGTTAAGAACAATAGCATGATCATAATCTTTACGTAATTTAGCAAGGTCATCATTTTGTGACTCCTCAAGAGTTATACAAAGACCTCGCTCTTCCTCAAGAGCAATAGACAGATCCGCTATCTCGTCGGCATAATCACGACTATGACCTCTCAATTCCTCCAGAAACTCTTCTTGAGACTCAATAGTATCATGGGCCTCACCAAGTTGTTCCAAGAGAGCAAAGAAGTGCTTCTTGGACTCTCCCTTGAGTTTACACATGAATTTGTCAAACTCATTTTTATCCTATTTCGCCTCCTCATGTTCATCCACACAATCTAAAGATGGAGTGGAAGACATAGAAGTCTTAATGTTTGAGGTTTTGACGTTGGAGGTTACCTTAGTGATACCTTTAGCCATGAGGCACCTCGCGACGATGTTCTCATTGGGGGCGTCGAAGAGTGACACCTTTGTTGGGGTAGAGGAAGCAATTGCCACGGATGCCATTGCCATTCCTTCACCGCTTGTGTCTTCGTCATCGACATCATCATCCGAGGCATACTCTTCTTGAGCCACCAATACCTTGTGAGGGGCCTTCTTGATGAAGTTGGTTTTGTTGGGGAAGGACTTGGTCTTATCTTTGTGAATGAGCTTGCCACCATTGTCTTCCCTCTTATCATATGAGCAATCCACCACAAAGTGACTCACATTACCACAATTGTAGCATGTTCTCACACGTTGATTGCCCTTTGACCCATTTGAGTTGTTCTTGGAGAAGTTGGGCCTTGTATTTCTCTTGTTGCCCCAAAATTGTTTGGACGCAAGAGCCATGTGCTCATGATAAGCATATTTGGTGTCCTCGGGGCAACCCTCTTCTTCTTCTTCTTCCTCTTGACTGACCTTGGCCTTCAATGCAAGATTGGGAGAGGACTTCTTTGACCGTTGAACACGAGCGAGAGCATTGTTAGCTGTCGTGTTCAGGATGTTCATTGCAATAAATTCATCCAACACATCACCAGAGGATAAGGTGTGAAAGTCCGGCCTTTGACGGACGACAGCGGACATGGCCTTGTTGTAGGGCATGATGGCCTTCAGGAACTTATGCTTGATCCAAGTATCATCCACATCCTTTCCACCATGATCCTTGAGGGAAACAGCGAGAGTGGTCACCCTTCTATAGAGCTCACGCGGTTCCTCATCCTCTATCATCACAAACTCATCTGACTGATCAAGGACAACTTCATAGTTTGACCGTTGAATGCTTGAGATTCCCTTGTACATGGAGATGATGTGTTCCCAACACTCTTTAGCAACAGTGAAGGGTCGCAGGTGAGGTAGGTCTTCAGTAGGAATAGCAGCTTGGAGTATGAACAAGGCGGAAGAATTTAGCTGTTTATCCGCTTGTTCTCTTGGAGTAAGATTGCGTGGATCATGAGGATAGTATCCTTCTTCAATAACTCCCATGAGATGAATTGAGCCGTGATCTAAATGAGACTTGATATTGAAAACCCAGTTAGTAAAATCATTCTTAACAAGTTTAGGAGGAGGGCCAAGATTAACTATATGAGGTGGGTGCACCGGTCCTCCATAGACCACGGGAGGGGGAACAGAGGCAAAGCTCCCTGACCCATTAACTCCTTGAGAATGATTATCTTTGTCAGCACTAGCCCCCTCCTTACCGGAGTTGACATCCGATGTCGAGTTAGTGGGTTTGACCACTTGTACCGCATCGGTAGACATTTTAAGAGTACTAAGAACATCTTTGAACATGGATTGAACTTCGGTCGCCATGGAGGATTTGAGTAAGGACAAGGCCTCATTCAAATCCTCGCGTGAGACTCTGTTCACTCCCATGGCCTCGGGAAGTTCTCCCACATGCTCCTCTTCGCCAGCCATACTCTTCGGGTGGTGAAACCCTTAATAAAGAAACCTGCCTCTGATACCAATTGAAACGATCAATCTGGTTTACTAGAGGGGGGTGAATAGGTAACTAACACTTTTTAACTTTTCCTTAACAATTTAGGCTTAGCATCAAATAAGTTGGCTAGATGTGCAACTAGGTGAATAACCTATATGATCCTAACCACAATAAGTACACAAGCAAGCAAGGTATATATCACAATAAAATCTTGCAAGAAGTAAAGGTGTGAGATAACCAAAAGTGGAGCCAGTGGAGACGAGGATGTGTTACCGGAGTTCCTTCCCTTGTGAGGAAGTACGTCTCCGTTGGAGCGGTGTGGAGGCACAATGCTCCCCAAGAAGCCACTAGGGCCACCGCATTCTCGTCACGCCCTCACACAATGCGAGATGCCGTGATTCCACTATTGGTGCCCTTGAAGGTGGTGACCGAACCTTTACAAACAAGGTTGGGGCAATCTCCACAACTGAATTGGAGGCTCCCAGCTGTTGGGGAACATCGCATGGGAAACAAAAAAATTCCTACGCACACGCAAACCTATCCATGGTGATGAGCATCTACGAGAGGGAGAGTGGATCTATGTACCCTTGTAGATCGCTAAGCGGGAAGCGTTAAGAAACGCGGTTGGTGTAGTCGAACTTCTTCGCGATCCAAATCGCCGAGCGTCCCGCGATCCAATCACGAACCGTCCCGCGAACACATCATGATCCGTCCCGCGAACTCATCACGATCCGTCTCACGATCTTGATCACGATCTGTCCCGCGAACTCATCATGATCCGTTCCGTGATCACATTACGAACCGTCTCGCGATCTCGATCACGTTCCTTTTGATCTAGCGCCAAACGGACGGCACCTCCGCGTTCAGCACACGTGCAGCTTGATGACGATCTCCACCGTCTCGATCCAGCGAGAGGAGGTGGAGAGGAGAGAGAGTTCACCGGCAGCGTGACAGCGCTCCGGTGATGGTGGTGGAGCAATTCCGCCAGGGCTTCGCCTAAGCGCTGTAGAAAACCGATCTAGAGGAGAAACTATGCACCAGTGGAACGGGTAGCACGTGGCCGGAAATTCTGTCCAAAAACCACCCAATACACTAGTATATATAGGAGGAGAGGAGAGGAGAGGAATCCAAGGCCTTTTGGTCGGCCGAAATAGGAGGTGGGAAGCAATCCTACTTCACCTCCAATCCTAGTTGGAGTAGGATTGCCTCCTATTGGCTGATTTTCCACTTTTTGCTTTAGGACTTTCTCTCCTGCGCCATGGGCCTTTGTGGTTGTTTTCCCAGCCCACTAAGGGCTTGTTATTATTCTACCACAGCCCATGGACCTCTTGGGGTCGAAATACCCCTCCCGGAGGCCTCCCGGTACACTACCGGCACTCCCGGTACACTACCGGCACTCCCGGTACACTACCGATGAGCCCGAAACTTTTCTGGAAACCAAACTGGGACTTCCTATATATGAATATTTACCTCCGGACCATTCCAGAGCTCCTCGTGACGTCCGAGATCTCATCCGGGACTCCGAACAAACTTCGGTCACCACCATACATAACTCTACACTACCGAAACGTCACCGAACCTTAAGTGTGCAGACCCTACGGGTTCGAGAACTATGTAGACATGACCGAGACACCTCTATGGTCAATAACCAATGGCGGGACCTGGACGTCCACATTGGTTCCTACATATTCTACGAAGATCTTTATCGGTCGAACCTCTATGTCAAGGATTTACGTTCCCTTTGTTCTTCGGTATGTTACTTGCCCGAGATTCGATCGTCGGTATCTCCATACCTAGTTCAACCTCGTTACCGGCAAGTCTCTTTACTCGTTCCGTAATACAAGATCCCGCAACTAACAATTAGTCACATTTCTTGCAAGGCTTATTGTGATGTTGCATTACCGAGTGGGCCCCGAGATACCTCTCCGTCACGCGGAGTAACAAATCCCAGTCTCGATCCATGCCAACTCAACAGACACCATCGGAGATACCTGTAGAGCACCTTTATATTCACCAAGTTACGTTGCGACGTTTGATACACACAAGGCACTCCTCTGATATCTGTGAGTTGCATGATCTCATGGTCATAGGAACACATACTTGACATGCGGAAAACAGTAGCAATAAACTGACACGATCATATGCTACGTTTGCAGTTTGGGTCTTGTCCATCACATCATTCTCCTAATGATGTGACCCCGTTATCAAATGACATCTCATGTCCATGGCTAGGAAACCTTAACCATCTTTTGGTCAACGAGCTAGTCTATTAGAGGCATACTAGGGACATGGTTTTGTCTATGTATCCACACATGCATCTAAGTCTCCGATCAATACAATTATAGCATGGATAATAAACGATTATCATGAACAAGGAAATATGATAATAACTAATTTATTATTGCCTCTAGGGCATATTTCCAACACCAACGACACCATGAAGCTTCACCACAATGGATTGTGGCTCTGAGGTGACCTCAACCGTCTAGGGTGCCCAAACACCCAAGAGTAACAAGATCCGCAAGGGATTAGTGGGGGGAATCAAATTTCTCTTGGTGTAAGTGTAGATCGAGGCCTTCTCAACCAATCCCTAGAAAATCAACAAGTTTGATTGGCTAGGGAGAGAGATCGCGCTATCGGGCTTGGCACGGGAGTAACATGCTCTAGCCGATCGCACTAGGAAACAAGCAGTAGAACCGCCGGAGCGGTACTACCACGAGCCCATGCGGTACTACCGCATGGTCGGCAGAGGCTGGCACTAGAGATGCACGGAAGTAAAAAATTACTTCCGTGCCTACCTCCGCATAAGGCGAAACTGCGAAAAAGTCCGGCACGGTAGTATCAAACGTGAATCACGGTACTACCGTAATAGGGCGGATGTAAAAAATTACATCCGCGCCTACTACCGCAGGCATTAATTCCAGGGCAGGAGGAGACAGTGGTACTACCGCTCCACCGAGCGGTACTACCGCTGGCACCTGCGGTACTACCGCTGACCACTAAAAGCAAACACCCCACAGGCTTTCACTTTGCATAGGGAAGAAAATGAGTTGGCGCTCCATTGAAGCGAGAGAAAGGTGGTGCAAAGGAATAGATGTGTACATGTTGATTCCACTCAAACCTTTCCGAAGCGGTCCCCCTCTTAATACTATGGCTTTCCTACAACTCAAATCCACCTAAAGGAAACATAGAGAACAACCGTCTTCGAGAGACTCCGAGGGGCACTGAATCGTCTTGTGCCTAGACATGAGATATCTGAAATGCTCAATGCACACGATTAGTCTGCAAAGGCATTGTCATCAATCACCAAAACCACTTAGGGAGAAATATGCCCTTACAAGTGGTACTATCATTATCAAATCTACATCTTTTGGCATCGATGTTATGAACATGTGTATCATCACTATCGAGATTCAATATGAATAAACCCCTCACATTGGGTGCATGACCATAAAAGATATTACTCATATAAATAGAACAACCATTATTCTCTGACTTAAATGAGTAACCGCCTCGCAATAAACAAGATCCAGATATAATGTTCATGCTTAACGCAGCCACTAAATAACAATTATTCAGGTTCATCACTAATCCCGATGGTAATCGAAGAGCGAGCGTGCCGACGGCGATCACAAAAACCTTGGAACCATTTATCACGTGCATCATCACTTCGTCCTTTCCTAGCCTTCGTCTATTCTGTAGTTCCTGTTTTGAGTTGCAAATGTGAGCAAACGAACCGATATCAAATACCCAGGCACTATAATGAGAGTTGGTAAGGTACACATCAATAACATATATATCATGTATACCTTGTTTGTTATTGGCCGCCTTCTTGTCAGCCAGATACTTGGGGCAGTTCCGCTTTCAGTGACCAGTTCCCTTGCAATGAAAGCACTCAGTTTCTGGCTTGGGTCTAGCCTTGGGTTTCTTCACGGGAGGGGCAACTGCTTTGCCACCCTTCTTGGAGTTATCCTTCTTGACCTTGGAATTCTTCTTGAAACGAGTGGTTTTATTGACCATCAACACTTGATGTTCTTTCTGGATTTCAGACTCAATGACTTTCAGCATCGCAAACAGCTCGGCGTCTGACTTGTTCATCCCGTGCATGTTATAGTTCAGCATGAAGCTCTTGTAGCTAGGTGGCAACGATTGAAGAACTCTATCAATGATCGCCTCCGGCGGAAGGGGCATCCCTAACTCCGCCAGACGGGTCGAATACCCAGACATTCTGAGTATATGTTCACTGATAGACCTGTTCTCCTCCATCTTGCAATCATAGAACTTATCAAAGGTCTCATACCTCTCGATCCGGCCATTCTTCTTAAAGATAAACTCCAACTATTGGAACATCTCATATGCTCCATGACATTCAAAACGTCTTTGAAGTCCCGGTTCTAAGCCATACAACATTGCATACTAAACTATTGAGTAATCTCCAAAATGTGCCTCGCAAGCGTTCTTAATGTCTTCGGATGACACGGGAGCGGGTGGGTCACCAAGCGGTGCATCAAGGACATAAGCCTTCTGGGAATCCGTGAGGATAATCCTCATATTACGGGCCCAGTCCACAAAGTTACTTCCATCATCTTTCAACTTAGCTTTCTCTAGGAACGCATTAAAATTCAGGGGTGCTACTGCGCGAGCCATTGATCTACAACATAAATATGCAAAGGTTAGTAAGACTATTGTTCAAGATAATGAGTTTAGTTAATCAAATTACTAAAGATCCCACTCAAATTGACATCCCTCAGGTCATCTGAGTGATACATGATCAAAATTCACCAACTCAAGTCCGATCATCACATGAGTTAAGGTGGTTTCAATGGTGAACATCATCATGTTGATCATATCTACTATGTGACTCATGTTCAACGTTTCGGTCTCTTGTGTTTCGAGGCCATGTATGTACATGCTAGGCTCGTCAAGTTTAACCCGAGTGTTCCACACATGCAACACTCGCTTGCACCCGTTGTATGTGAACATAGAGTCTATCACACCCGATCATCACGTGGTGTCTCGACACGATGAACTTTCGCAATGGTGCACACTGGGGGAGAACCCAATTTATCTTGAAATTTAAGTGAGGGATCACCTTATAATGCTACCGTCGTCCTTAGCAAAACAAGGTGCATAAAAGGATTAACATCACATGCAAATCATAAGTGTCATGATATGGCCATGAACTTGTGCTTTTGATCTCCACCTTGAAAGCACCAACATGATCTCCATCGTCACCGGCATGACACCATGATCTCCATCATCTTGATCTCCATCAACGTTTCGCCATTGGGGTTGTCACGCCGACTGTTGCTTCCACGACTATTGCTAACTCATAGCCATAAAGTAAAGCAAAACGACGAAAATAATTAAAGACAACCCTATGGCTCCTGTCGGTTGCCATACTCATCGACATGCAAGTCGTGATATTCAATACAATACATGATCATCTCATAGATCACATATATCATCGTGTAATTGGCCATATCACATCACAACATACCCTGCAAAAATAAGTTAGACGTCCTCTAATTGTTGTTGCAAGTTTACGTGGCTGCTATGGGTATCTAGCAAGAACAATTCTCACCTACGCAAAACCACAATAGTTATACATAAGTTGCTTTTCAACCTTATCAAGGATCCCCTTTGTCGCATCCGATCCAACTAATGTAGGAGAAACAGTCACCCGCCAGCCATCTTTGTGCAACGAAGTTACACGTCAGTCGATGGAACCGGTCTCTCGTAAGCGTACGAGTAAGGTTGGTCTGGGCCACTTCATCCCACAATACCGCTGAACCAAAACACGACCAATGGAGGAAGAAATCTAAGCATCAACGCCCACAAACTCATTTGTGTTCTACTCAAGATCTCATCTACACATAGACCTAGCTCATGATGCCACTGTTGGGGAACGTTGCATGGGAAACAAAAAAATTCATACGCACACGCAAGATCTATCCATGGTGATGAGCCTCTACGAGGGGGAGAGTGGATCTACATACCCTTGTAGATCGCTAAGAAGGAAGCGTTAAGAAACGCGGTTGATGTAGTCGAATGTCTTCGCGATCCAAATCGCCTAATGTCCCACGATCCAATCATGATCTGTCCTGACCTAGCGTCCAACGAACGGCACCTCCGCGTTCAGCACACGTACAGCTCGATGACAATATCCGCCTTCTTGATCCAGTAAGAGGGAGCAGAGAGGTAGACAAGTTCTCCGGCAGCGCAACGGCATGGCGGTGATGGTGGTGGAACAATTCCAAGAGGGCTTCGCCTAAGCGCTGCTGAAACGATCTAGAGGAGAAACTACGATCTAGAGGAGAGGGTAGCACGTGGCTGATTTCTGCTGTGAAAAACCCTCAATACCTCTAGTATATATAGGAGGAGGGAGGGAGGAGACTTGGCCCCCAAGGGGCCAACCTTTTCCTTCGGCCGAAGTGGGAGGAGGAGTCCTCCTCCAATCCTAGTAGGATTAGGACTCCTTCTCTCCCACTTGGAAACTCTTTTCCACCTTTTTCCTTTTGGTCTCTCCTCCCAGCCGCATGGGCCTCTTGTGGGACTTCGGCCAGCCCACTAAGGGCTGGTATTCCTCCTCCCACAACCCATGTAGCCTCTTGGGTCGAAATACCCCTCCCGAGGGTCCCCCGGTACCCTCCCGACACTCTCGGTACACTGGATGAGCCCAGAACTTTTCCGGCGACCAAAACAGGACTTCTTATATATCAATCTTTACCTTCGGACCATTATGAAGCTCCTCATGATGTCTGGGATCTCATCCAGGACTCCGAACAACCTTCGGTCACCACCATACATAACTCTATACTACTGAAACATCACGTAACCTTAAGAGTGCAGACCGCGCGGGTTCGAGAACTATGTAGACATGATGGAGACACCTCTACGGTCAATAACCAATAGCGGGACCTGGATGACCATATTGGTTCCTACATATTCTACGAAGATCTTTATCGGTTGAACCTCTATGGCAAGGATTCAGTTAATCCCGTATGTTGTTCCCTTTGTTCTTCGGTATGTTACTTGCCCGAGATTCGATCGTCGCTATCTCTATACCTAGTTCAATCTTGTTACCGGCAAGTATCTTTACTCGTTCCGTAATACAAGAACCCGTGGCTAACACTTTAGTCACATTGGTTGCAAGGCTTGTTGTGATGTTATATTACCGAGTGGGCCGTGAGATACCTCTCCGTCACACGGAGTAACAAATCCTAGTCTTGATCCATACCCACTCAACAGACACTCTCGGAGATACCTGTAGAGCACCTTTATAGTCACCCAGTTATGTTGCGACGTTTGATACACACAAGGCACTCCTCCAGTGTCAGTGAGTTGTATGATCTCATGGTCATAGGAACAGATACTTGACATGCAGAGAACTATAGCAATAAACTGACACGATCATATGCTACATTTATAGTTTGGGTCTTGTCCATCACATCATTCTCCCAGTGATGCGATCCCGTTATCAAATGACATCTCATGTCAATTGCTAGGAAACCTTGACCATCTTTGATCAACGAGCTAGTCTACTAGAGGCATACTAGGGACAAAGTGTTGTCTATGTAACCACACATGCAATGTGTTTCCAGTTAATGCAATTATAGCATGGATAATAAACAATTATCATGAACAAGAAAATATAATAATAACCATTTTATTATTGCCTCCAGGGCATATTTCCAACACAAATATGAGCTCAAAGGATAAGAGCCATTGGGGAAGAAGACCCCCTTAAATAGGTCCCCATGAATCTGCCCATTATGTGCAGAATAACATAGGAGTGGTACAACCGTTATGTGCACAACCAGAAAAAAACTATATGTAGAAAAAGCACTAAACGATACAACCGCCCGGGGCACCGGTAGTACCGGTTAAACTGGAACAACCGGCCCACAACCGCCCAAGAACCGCTCCACAACAAAACCCAGTCTGGTGGTAGAGTGATACATGGTCGGTACAACCTTCGGACCAAGTCTAGAGCAGTACAACAACTCCAAACACCGGTAGTACCGATCGACCGGTGCAACCGGTGTAAGAACCGGTACAACCTCTCTATGTAAAAAAGGTAAGAATAAAACAAACATATCTTTCGCATACGAGCTCCGAACTGGGCAAACTCAAGTTTGTTGGATAGAGGACGAGAATAGCTATCTAAAAGCAAAGATATAGAGATGTGAAGCCTCTATGAATGATGAACCGACAACAACTCCAACATCAAAAACATCATAGAATATGCATATGGACTCCGTTTTCGATGAACTCGAGCTTGTCATGAAGATGACCATAAGATCTAAAACTCACAAAGAGAAACACCAAACAAGAACCAAGAAAGATGATGCAAGGATGCAAATGGTTTGAGATCTCAACGAACGATACGATCAAGCTACTCACTTGAGAGCCCCCTTTGATAGTACGGCAATCGGTCCTATAACCTAGTCTCCCAACTACCACCATGAGACCAGTAAAACAGAAAACCTATCAAGGGAAAACCTATACCTTGCACATGGTCCACTTGAGCTAGATGATGATGAACTTGACTTCCTCAATATGGACCACCTTTCTTGATTGTGTTGGCTCGATGAAGACTACTTGATTGCTCCTCCATACTCTAATATGGGTGAGCCACTCTTCGGTACATTTTAACAAGTCCATTGACACCACAATGGACGGCAAGCTTCACGCATGATCTCTTCGTGATGCTCCACTTGAACTTGCACATCGCAAACTGGATGACGGTCACCACTTGATGTCATCCTTCGTGGGTTGCATGAAATCTTCCTCTTGACGCAAGCCCATGGACACATACCTAACTCCACGCAGAACACTCATAAAGATCATGGGTTAGTACACAAAGCATAATGGACAATACTTATCATACCATGAGATCACTTGATCCCACTTGGTACATCTTCTACGCTTTGTGTGTTGATCAAACTGAATCACTCTCTGACTTAGTCTTGATCAACTTTTATCTTATCTTCTCTCTTAATAAAGATAATGTCTTGAAGGTAAACATGAATGCTCACACAATCTTCTTCTTCAAGACATGCTTACAATAAGCTCAGCTCTCACATGGCCAATCTTTGAATAAAACCTTAAATACCACCTTGGCCACCATATAAACTCCTTGAAACCAACAGATGGACTTCAAGAAGTGCCTATGGACAAATCCTTCAAATATAACTCAAGACAACCATTATTCCATAGGGATTGTCATCAATTACAAAAACCACACATGGAGAAATATGCACTTACAGCTGTAATACTTTCCATGTCTGGAGAAGTTGCATGTAAAGGTGATGATTTCACACACATTAGAAGCCCGTATATATAGTGTACTATAATTAACCATTTAGTTGTCGCTCTTTCAACATATTCTTATTTTAGACCTGAACTGTTTTCGATCTGCATGTCTATTTAGGCAATAGGAGGGGGTACAAAACATATAGCCAATCAGTGGCGTTGAAAGCACCATGATTTTCTCAATTCTCGTGTCATTCGTTTGAAGACAATAACATTGTTAAATATGTAGCCAACCATGCAAACACTAGCTTTGCACATTCTTCATGCAGAATGTGAGGGTACTATTCTCCATTAGGCTTAAGTTTCTTAGCAACAAACTTTCCACGGAAGGATATGCCGAACATCAGAAAAAGAAGTTTTAGGTGGACAAATGGGCTTTTGGACGTGCTCGGCTTCTATTTACGACATCTTGTGGTCATATTCAATTAAATTTGTGACCCAGGATATCCATTTTATGGGTCTGACTGATCCATTTGATTATGACTGCTGAAAACAGTTGTGGAGTTAGATGTTGTTGCCCCTTACAATCAGGGTTTAATCTAAACCCGATGAACAATTAACCCTCATGATTTTGTACCATTTATAGGCTGGAGTTAGATGTTGTTTCCCTTTTCAACTCCACAATGGCTCTAATACTTTCTTTGAAATAAGGCAAATGGTTTGCCATTTCTTTAATTAAGAGAAAAAATATTGTAAAAATATATATTGTATTACCTCCGTCCTAGTTTATTTGCCCTCTTTGTATTTTGTGCCAAACTTTGACCTTAGATTTAACTAATAAAATGCTAATGCATGTCATAGAAAATAATGTCATCGGAAACTATGTTCAAATACGAATACAACGGTATGATTTTTTATGACATGCAAGTAAATTTTGTTAGTTAGATTTATTGTAAAATTTAGCAGAAAATGCCAACGCGACCAATAAACCAAGATGGAGGTAGTATTAGTAGTTGTTTTCTCGGCCCAAGACAAACGAGCCCATCAACACTAATTAACAAAATCAATACAAAAGGCATTATATATTTACTAAAGAGAGGTGCTCCCCACCACACTGCGCCTCCCCCCCCCCCAAAAAAACAATCTTGGTGCTCTTCTTCCTCCTCACCCTCACCTCATGCCAACTCGCTTGACTCGTCTCCCCCTCTGGTTGTACCCCCAATTTCCTCTTGCTCCTACAAAAAAAAACTCCCCTTCTTCATGATTACTACAGAGAACCCCAGCCCCCCTTCTTCTTCACTCGCACTACAATTAGGCTAGTCATTCGTTACTCCGCTCAAATCCGTGAGTTCAACGCGATGTCCGCAAGGAAAATGGAATGGGTTGGCCCCAGCGCCAAGAATAGAGGCCCCGCTAGCGATGTTGCGAGTTGTAGATACCGCACCCTGCAGCGCGGGGAGAAGCGACGAGGGTCCGCCCCTGGATCTGGGGAACCCTCTCGAACGGACCACATCGAAGACCTCCCGAACGTCATCCTTGGCGAGATCATCTCCCTTCTTCCCACCAAGTATGGCGGTCGCACCCAAGTCCTCGCATCTTGCTAGCGCCCTCTATTGCACGTCGCGCCTCTTAATATGGACCGTCGTGAGCTATCTCTCTTTAATAATTTTTAACTCCCCGAAGCCACCATCTCCTCCCACGAGGGCTCCGTTCACCGCCTCTTCATCTCGGCGTGCTACCTGTACATCCCATGCAAGGTGGATGCCTGGCTGACATCCCCTGAATTTGATAAACAACAACTTCTTGAGTTCTAACAGTCCTACAAATGTCAAATACCACCAACCAAACGCCATGTATATGAGTCGTCGCCACTCATGTCCATTTCGCGGTTTGCTAGTATCACACACATCCTCTTATGCCGAATCGTTTGTGTTATTTTGGCCCATCACAAATAGTTCATCTGAGTGACCTATTTGGCGGGTATCACACACATCTTGTTACTCCGAATCGTTTGTGTTATTTTGGCTTATCGAAAACAGTTCATCCGTGTGACATGTATGCCACATATCGCACACATCTTGATGTGGATAATTGTTTGTGTTATTTTGGCTCATCGCAAACAATTCGTATGAATCAACTATATGTCACATATCGCACACACAACTATTATCTGAATCGTGCTTGATGGATCAACCATCGCACACAATTCATTTTATTGAAGACAGTCTATAACCATACCATTTGTGATTCATGCATCGCACACAGTTTGGTCGAAGGGTCTCCTATATATGTGTCGCCTTAGACCTTCCTGTAGTAGTGAAGGCAATGCCGGCCAAAGCAGTTCCCTTTTGAGGTGAAAGATGTAAATGTGATTTACGCCACTCATTTCACCAAGAAGGAGAGGAAGCGCACTCTGCGAGGTATATGTCGTGGAGCCCACAAAACCAAACTACAACTTATGGTCGGAAATGCCGATCACCTTTGATGAACGGGGTCACCCAACAAGCGTCTGCTATGGCGGAACTGCCGCCTTGGTCCTCGATCCCATTGTTGGTGGCTTTCACCTGACCCGGATCCTTGTGGACGGTGGCAACAACCTTAACTTAATCTATACCAACACCATCAAGAAGATGTGTATTGATTGGTCGTGTGTTCACCAGTAAGACCATGTTTAAGGGGATAATTCCTGGCATGGAGGCCCAGTGCTCAAGTAGGGTTACTTTGGACCTTGTATTTGACACGCTCGACAACTATCGCATCGAGGATCTCAACTTTGATATTGTCCCTTTCAGGAGCGGCTATCATGCATTCCTAGGACAAATGATATTCGTGCGTTTTCACATCATCCCGCATTACGCATATATAAAGGTAGATGTTGGACCACAAGGGCATCATAACGATCGTTGGCAACATAGAAACATAGAACGATCTCTCCGAAACGAGGAGCGGACCGTGGCCTTTGCTACCGAGGTGCAAGCGACCGAAGAGGCATTAAAAACGGAGGTCGGATCAAGTGACCTAAACCTCGTGAACAGTTTAAATATGCGATGAACAATTTATAGTATGCATGGAACGTTTCTTATATAAACTATAAATATTTATAACTACGAGCATTTGCATTTTTTTCATTTTTCCTAGTACTCCCTTCATCCCCAAATAAGTGTCGCTGTTTTAGTACAAAATTTATACTAACTTAGTACTAAATTTGCGTCACTTATTTTGGGACAGAGAGAGTATGACATTGTCACTTCTTTCTGCAGGTGTTTGCTTAGATACGGTCTTTTTTTTAGACAATCATGCGAAGCTTTATTTAACTTGAATTAATGTTTATACGGATAAAAGTCTTCGGGGTGTCCTAACCAAACTTGACGGCTCATCACTGACTTTAAAACATGCTTCGCTAGATTATGAATCTCGAAATTCGAGCTCCTAAACCCATGCGCAAAACTACACTTGGTAAAAGTGCCACTATGTTCCGTCTTTTTTTTTAGATACAGTCGAAGGGACGGAACCGGGAAGAATCAAAAGCCCGTGCAAACTAGGAGATGATGGTCCAGTCCACAGCGATGGCCCGTAATGGGCTTTTTGTACCGATGGCCCGTAACTAGCCCTCTGCGCCAGCTATAACAAGAACTCGACGACGGAGGGAAGGAATGCAGCGGCGAACGGCGAACAAGATGGCGCTGTACTTCGAGCCCGACGCGACAGCAACCTGCGTCGTTTCCTGCTGCGAAACCCTCCCCCTGATCGCCGCCGGTACCACGCCCGCCCCCGGCGTACCTCCCTCGCTCTCCCTCCTCCGCTCCAGATCGGAGAGGCAATTCATGGCGGCGGAAGCCTTCTACTCACCGTCCGCTTTCGCAGTAGTATGCTGGTCCCCGTCCTCCCCATACGATAACGGATTGATTGCCGGCGGCCTCCGCAACGGCGGGGTGGCCGTTTGGGAAGTGAACAACCGGCATAGGTATGTTGCTTCGTGGTGGCTTTCCGAGCGTGCGAGCGGGGCGCGCTCTTCGATTTGATGTCGTTTGGTTCTGGTGGTTTCCCGAGTGTGCGATCATGCCCAGTGTTTTTCGATTGTTTGGTGTTAGGAATAAGTCACGCATGAGTATGTAGTTGTGTGTGTGATCTGTGTGCATGGGTGTGATCGTGTGCATGTAAGATTCTGTTAGTGCATGTCTTGATTAATTAGCTAGTTTGTTGGCTTGGCGGCGTCGCCGGACGAACGCGTATGGACGCGTACGTTTCGGCGAGAGAGCTAGCTAGCTAGGTAGGCGATCCGTTGGGATCGGCCGTGGCGTGCGCGTCGTGGACGCACACGGTCGGGCATGCGGATCCTGCGAGCGGGGTGGGTTGTGCGTCGTGCGCCAGCTCGGATATAAATTCTGTGAGTTGAGCATCATGTAGACATTGCAAAGAGAAGAAAGATTCGGGCGTTCGTGCGCCCACGGCGACGTTCGTGAGCCGGCTCGAGAAACTTGTGTCCACTGTGTTCATCTCCTTCCTTCTTTCTTGTTCGACTGAGTGAGTCGAGAGGGAGAGGTAGCTAGGGTTGCCGTTTGGCGCCAACATTTGGTATCATGAGCTGGTTCATCTTGGGTGTCCTTCTTCTTGCCGGAGGCGTGCCGGCGGTGGCGGAGTTCGCCGGCGGCTGTGCGATGCTCCGGGTTGTGTGTCGGCCTATAGAGGTGCGCGGCGCGGCGAGGAGGCCGCGGTGGCTACGGCGGCACGGTGAGGAGGCTGCGGAGGACCTGCGTGGTGGCGGCTTCAACGACGACGACGGCGCGGCGAGCGTGTCGTGGCGGCTCGGCGCGACAACGGTGAAGGCGCGTGGCACGGAGCCACGACGTTCGTGTCGGATGCGTCAAGCGCGTGTATGGGCACGCGCCGGGCGTGTCAGGCGTGGCGGGACCGTGGTGTAGGGTGGCCGTTGGCGAGCGGGGGTGTGCGCGTTGAGCTGGTCCATCGCGGGCTCGCCGCGCCCAGACATATGCATGCATGTCGGAGGGGGCGCGCGCAGAGCGGGCGGGACGGGCGCTCGACGTGGGCCGGGACGTGGGTGCGTGCCCGGCGTGTCCCTGGGTATAAAACCCCCCGTTTACGTTGTAATGGCAGTGCCCGGAGTCGAGTTCGAGCTCGAGGGAATCAAGGTCGTTGGTGCGCCGGGAAGAGAAGCTACGGCGTGTGTCGTCGGAGATGAAGAAGGGCGTTCTCCGTGGCAGTCGACGAGAGGCCGAAGTTCTGTCAGGATGGGCGGCGAGGTCGTGGCTTAGAGGGGAGAATGTTAGGAATAAGCCACGCATGAGTATGTGCTCGTGTGTGTGATCTGTGTGCATGGATGTGACCGTGTGCATGCAAGATTCTGTTAGTGCATGCCCTGATTAGTTAGCTAGTTTGTTGGCTTGGCCGGGTCGCCGGACGAGCACGTATGGGCACGCGTACGTTTCGATGAGAGAGCTAGCTAGCTAGGTAGGCGATCCGTTGGGATCGGCCGTGGCGTGCATGTCATGGGCGCGCACGGTCGGGCATGCGGATCCTGCGAGCGGGGTGGGCTGTGCGTTGTGCGCTAGCTCGGGTATAAATTTTGTAGACCGCGGGATGGTTGTAATGCACTGAGTTGAGCACCATGTAGACATTGCAAAGAGAAGAAAGATTCGGACATTCGTACGTCCACGACGGCGTTCGTGCGCCGGCCCGAGAAACTTGTGTCTCTTCTTTCTTGTTTGACTGAGTGAGTCGAGAGGGAGAGATAGCTAGGGTTGCCGTTTGGCGTCAACATTTGGTTCGTCGAGAGTGTTTCTCCCTTCAATTGTTTGGTTCGTCGAGTCTGCTAATTAAGTGTCCGTTCTCGAGCGTGCGAAGGTGTCCAAGCGTTCTGGGATTTACCGATGCTTCTTTCTATGGATCTAGGTTGGCGATGGGCATTGGGAAGAAGGAGATGCCACCCCTCGTGACGTTTGTAGCTGACTACGTAGGCAGCTTGGCCCCCCGGAACAAGGAGCTGTGTTTTCCTGGAGCTGGTGAGGCCACCTTGAAGGATGTCGGCTGGGTTCGCGACGTTGCTGTGTCGCAGGGTGTCAAGGTCATGCTTCCAGGGAAGCAACCATGGATGCCGATCTGCATGAAGCAGGAGCGCGACAACAGGGTCGGCGTCGCCTCTCCATCCACGGCCACCGGCATGGTGGGTTACTTCCACGACAGTCGCTATGCTGCCCCGGTACATATGCGCCCCTCTAACTCTCATTATGTTGGTTGTTATTGCAATTAATTGTTGATAATCATTGATCTGTGCATTACATTAATCATCGCTAGTGTAGTAGATTGGGATTTAGGGAAGTGTGCTGATCCAGACGCAGAAGAGATGCCCCACGAATTCTTGAGATGAAATGGGCCTAGTGATAGGCTGTGTGTGCTCTCTGTCCTCAGGCCCCCCATGCCCGCTCTGCCCAATGCGAAAAAACATATAGGAGCTTGAGCGTTCCTAGCTGTGCAGCTAGTTTTGCTTCTATAGTCAGCGAGTTTTAGTGCTACTCATTTCAATCCGTATAGAGTACATATTAAAATATACAGAACATCTTATATTTGTTAACAGAGGGAGTAGCTACTATTTAAAACAGTTCAGCAAGTTTTTTGCTGAGTTTAGCTATCTAAAACAGTTCAGGGAGATTTTAGGCTATATTAGCGGTTGTGCAGGTCCCTGTAGCAATGAATCAAGGCAATACAAACAACAACTACGAACAAAAACAAGTTCTCTTATCAAAAATACATTACATCAACTGAGTTTAGCTATCTAAAACAGTTCAGGGAGATTTTAAGCTATATTAGCTGGTGTGTAGGTCAGTGTAGCAATGAATCAAGCCAATACAAGCTACAACTACGAACCAAAGCAAGTTCTCTTATCAAAAATACATTACATCAACTGAGTTTAGCTATCTAAAACAGTTCAGGGAGATTTTAAGCTATATTAGCTGGTGTGTAGGTCAGTGTAGCAATGAATCAAGCCAATACAAGCTACAACTACGAACCAAAGCAAGTTCTTTTATCAAAAATACATTACATCATCATTTTGCATGACCCTACAACTAAGCTGACATCGCGTCAGAGCAGGAGCAGAATCCTATTATCTTTCAAACTGCTTCACAATCATCTTCAGAAGCTCACCACCTGGGATCAAAAGGTAGTACTGCAAAGGAAATAAGATATACCAATGTCTTCAAAAGCTCATCATATTTTGTCAGCTTGACATTATTCATGTTACTTTGCCAATACCCGGAATGACTCAAAGCATGCAGTTAATAAGTAAAACAATATAATAGTATTAAGGGCCAGTATTCAGCAACGGTACAGGATACAGGAACGGTTTCCAGCAATGGTACAGGATGGAAGGGCCAGCATACATTTTTGAGCCATCATTTCGCCCGTAACAATCCAATTTTCATTATAACTCCAAATCATTGATCTCACCGCTTGTTCATGAGGCTATTTATCAAATTAACAGCAAACAAGTTAACAAAGACACGAGTAAGTGCACCAGTAGCTAATGCGGAATGGCTGAAGAATCATTTCAAAATTAAAGATTGCCCATTCCTTGAATCCACCACTCTATGGTCCAGTAATAAGCCGGCAGCCTGTAGGACTTACCTTTATCCAGAAATAACACTATGCTAGACCCAGACCAGAAAGAAGCAAATAAAACTAAAATAACATCAAATAGGACCTTCATGAAATAGCGTTGTCAAGCTGGGAATTTGTCATCCGTCAACCTAGGTGACAGATTTTAATACATGTAATATCCTTCAATAAGTCTACCTCCCAAGTGGTGAATGTTAACTGGCATTCCATCATTTAAGGACTATACAGCAACTTCATGAACATCAACTGGCTAGAGATAAAGATGGCAATATATTTTTCAAGACAAAAGGAAGCTCAGTTATGTGAGATGCACTGTTCAACAACAACAACGCCTCTAGTCCCAAACAAGTTGGGGTAGGCTAGAGGTGAAACCCATAGGTTCTCTCGACCAACTCATGGTTTGGCACATGGATAGCAAGCTTCCACGCACCCCTGTCCATGGCTAGTTCTCTGGTGAGATGCACTGTTGTAACACTTAATTTCTAACACTTCAGCTAGGATTGATGTTCTTAAGTTTTTCTTTGACTAGAAGCCAAGTACATTTGAAGCTTTGAAATATGCAGCAAATGCATGCGGTGACCACAATACCTCCAATCACCAATTCAATATTTCAACTGCATACAAAGTGCATTAAAGCACAAATAAAAAGGGGAGAAGGTCACCTGGAAAGCAGGAGTCAAATTAGCTTCTTGTATTGTGACTCCTGTTATATGATTAACATGCATCTTTTACACCAGGCATCACAGATGCCATCTCTATTTTAGGGTCAAAGTCAAGTACAAACTGAAATGCCAAGTAGCATAAATAAGCATATTATGTAGAATCGCAGTAAACAGTGTGTTTCTTATTGACTCCTGCTTTCATCAATTTGGTAGGTATGGTCACCACATAGGCTTGAGACATATAACAATAGGTTGCTGCAGCTAGAGCATCAGGAATATAGAGAGATAGGCATCACTTAACTCACCAATAGGCTTGAGACATATAACAGTAGGTTGCTGCAGCTAGAGCATCAGGAATATAGAGAGATAGGCATCACTTAACTCACCAAGACACAGTTTATGTAGCACCGTTTCTTATTGATAGATGAATGAACAAATTTCCCAACAAAACTATTAGAGGGGTTGTCTGGGTACACAACAAATGGCAACATCTGCAGTATACATCTTTAAGAAATAGCAGAAGGTACAGTCTTGTATGCATAATGTAGTAGATATATATAATTTCGAAAACTTCCACTGTTAACACTTAATACATGAAATTGCATTACTGAAGATGGTCACTCGTATAATTGGGAACAAAATTAGCACTACCATTCAGGGATCAGATCCAAAACCAAGTAGCCAAGCGACAACTAAAAATGACACCACGTGTCTACAAAGAGAAGCCAAAATGAAACACAACTAAACAGGTGTTCTTTTTCATTACTGTGCATTCATCAATTGACAAGTGGGATTACTTGTTAACAGTTCACCCAAGCCCCACGATTACTTGTTAACCAAATGAATACTTATCTTGCCTACCACTAGGGAACAAGCCTTGCTGGGGAAAATTTGCATACTGCCCATAGATGACCTCTCATTCACAATTCACCATATCCAGAAAAAGAGGTGATAAGGTCTGGCTTTCATCCAGTAACTAGTATGTTGATTGATAAAATAACATGAGCTACTCAACAGCAGTAGTAGTAGTGGCCTGCCATCAGTGGAAGAACCATAGATTATCTTATACTCCCTCCATCCCGAATTACTTCTCGCAGAAACGGATAGAAAGGGATGTATCTAGAACTACAAATACGTCTCAACACATCCATTTCTATGACAAGTAATTCGGGACGGAGGGAGTAGATAACTAAAAGATGAAATAGAATGTTTGTTCCAAATTAAGAGGTTTGTTTTAAACAAATTGCGCTAAGATATCTGTACTTTGCACCTTATGAAGACTTGTTTCACATATATACCATATAAACATAGGACATGAAACGAATCACAACATCTCTGTATCAAAACTAAATGAGGCAACTGTTGTCAAATGCCATATATCCGAACAATAGAACAACGATGATCCCTAAGCACACACCCTAAGTTTTAAGGCAATGATACATAATCATTCGTAATGGTTAACTACGCATGGATAATTGACAGTACCTATGAAAGGAATAACACTTTGTTTGGATGTATGTATTGGAGGGATCGGAATTGAATTGGGTTCAATATCAAATCAACCAATGTATTGCAATGGGTTATAATACCAATAACGATATTTGGTTGTGCAAACTATTTCAGGATGGAATCGGATAATGTAGCAATACCAGCGTTTGGATGTCATACTGTTGAATTAACAAGCAGCCGTGCCTCCGGCATCGAGGACCACGACAAAGCTGGGGCCATGCCGGCAGAGAAGCTGCGCCACGGATGTGTTTTGAGTCACGCCGCCAAGGACCTGCCCATTGGGGAGGCGTCAACGGAGCAATCCATCACCGAGGAGGCTCCGTGGACACCCTCCCCAACCAGCCACCGCAGAGGAGGAGCCAAGGATCTGCTCCTCCATGGAGATGAGCTGAGGAGCAGGGGACACAGGTAACCGGCCATCCACAAGCAAGTACAGAGCCACGCCGTCAACGGGGAAGAAGATTGGAAATACGACTGCGACGTTGGCTGTCGGCGGGTGGGACCTCCGGCGTGCAGTAATCTCCTATGACAGCAGCGGTTGGCTTGGCTTGTGTTGAGAGGCAGAGGAAAGAGAAGGGTGAGGGAGCGGTGGCTAATTCCAGCTATTATGGAGTGTGCGAGCTGCAAATTGTTTCAAGGGTGTGGTAGTGTTGCTAAATACGGGTTGGTATTGAGATTCGTTTCCGCTTCCCAATTCACAAGCCAACCAGACAGCCATATTGTGCAGGCGAAATACCAATTCCAAAACTCAGACATCCAAACGGGGCGCAAGAGATTATGGTGAATATGCAGTGAAACTTATCAGCTGAGAACCACCGGTTGGATGAGAAGTGCCATCCATTTTCAACAATACAAAAAAAAACTGCCACAACAGCAGTCATCACGTAGAGGAATCCTCCGATCCTTGAAAATATGTCTCCACATTATGCACTGTTACATCCATAACACAATTGATTATTACTTTGCCAAAAATAATGATAAGGGAACAAAAATCATTATATTCTAATAAGTAATGCATGGATACACGTGTTACGAAGACACAAAAGGATAAGTAAATTTACATGAATAGAGCATCAATATTCAGGAATTCATTAACTTGGTAACTGCACGGTTGGCTGGCGAGTAGTGGAGGATTAATAGGCAAATCGGCTAGTTATTTGATTTATCGGCTGATATTCTGAAAAATGCATAGGAAAAAATCAAAACATACGAAAGTGGATTTTATAAAAACTATTGATAGATCTTATTTCGATTATAAGTTCATTGCCACCAAAATCAATATAAACAAGCAGATTTTTGCCATCACTTGGTACCAGCAATGGTCACAAGGTTCCCTATAAGTATGCGTACACCCTACATTGAAGAGAAATGGGTAGCCTACTCCAAAGGTACATTTGGATTTGGGTCTACATTTTGTTTTCACCAGCATCACAAGTGGGCAGCGCAAGGTAGATGAAATGAAATCTAAGTTATCTCTAAATTAGAAAGGAGGAAATTGCCAATTGCATTTCCATTCTGCCCTGGAGATGGATATCACAGAGGTCCTGCTAGGATGCTAGACACACAACCTTATGTGCTCAGTGCTCACCGAAAGCTCTATCTGCTCAGCTATCTGATAATAACAAACAACATCCATAAAATCACTTGAGTAAAATCCTACATGCTGAGCGATCTGATGACAACAAACACCATGAGTAAAATTATATGTTATATGTGTCACCACCCACGATTTGGAATTGACAAGTGCAAGTCTGTCAGCAAGAAAATAAAGTTCTGTAGAATAAGTACCTACAGATCATGAAGATGATGACTGCATGTATTTCGATGTACAATTTTTCTGTCAAAAAAGAAGAGGATAAATCTTGATAGAACAAAATCTACCAGTAAAAAAATGTATATGAATTCTAGTGAACAAAGCCAGTTTCTGTACCTGAAGATTACTCTCGGTAGCAAATCATTATGTCCTTCTTACCAAAGGTGAACATTAACTTTCCTGGAAGAAGAAATACACTTCAGCAATTGAAATGTGGTAACAAAAGAAATATAAAATAGGTTTCTAAATATGCAAAATAGAAGAAACCATTGTTGACATCTTAACCTCAACTAATGAAGGGGAGCCTTGGTGCAGTAGTAAAGTTGTTGCCTTATGACCATGAGGTCACGGGTTCAAGTCCTGGAACCAAACTCTTTGCAGAAATGTAGGGAAAGGCTGCATACAATAGACCCAAAGAGGTCGGACCCTTTCCCAGACCCCGAGCAAGCGGGAGATACGTGCACTGGGCTGCCCTTTTTAACCTCAACTTATTCTGGAAACTAAAACAAAATGACAGCAAGTCATTAGGCAGAAACGCAATCACCACTGGTACTAAAATGATTTCAGGAACGTAAGAAAGCATCAAACAGGAGAAGCTTACCAGCAATCCTGAAATTCCTAGAAACTAAGTTACATCCGATGCATGACCAATATACATTGGAAACCATGCAAACCTGCATAATTTGTCCAATCTCCTGAGCTAAATCCTGAATTCAGCAAGACAATAGAAAAATCAAGAATAATACAACAGCAGCTCAGATGCTTCAACAAGTAAGAGCAAAATCCAAAAAATGATTTAATTGTGTTAGCATGCTCAGGTAAGCATAATTTTTCAGTAAGACATGTCAGCATCAATGGAATGCATGGAAGTCAACAAAAATAAGCAAATATATGTTGGTACATATTTTCTTGCTCCTTTGAACTTGAACCATACCCTATGTCGTTTTGTTAAGCAAAGACCATCACCAAGATCATTGGTATTACTACAACATCTGTTCTGAAAACCACATACTACTTGTACAAGTAAATTTACATATACAATTCAAGCCATTTCAGCTAACTAAGTTCAAGAGAAAACAATATAGTCATGAAGTACAGTACTTATATACGACCTAACTGTGCTCACCTAGACTAGCCTTTTCAAATTAGAGTAGAATGCCAGCCCGCAAAAGTAGACATTGTGTAAACAACAAGCAAAAGGGTATCTCCAAAAATAATTAAAACATCACATATTTACTTTTCCCTAAAAAAAACATGGTTTACTGATTGTTTTACTTTCAGCATGTGCATTTGGAAGGAGTGCATTTAAGAATCTAAGAATGTGACAAGAAAGTACTCCCTCCGTCCCGAAATAAGTGACTCAACTTTGTACTAACTTTGTAAGTTGAGTCACTTATTTTGGGACGAAGGGAGTATGTGGTATGCACAACAATAACCGCATTTTTAGAAGTTTGTAGTATGCTCAACAGCATCAACACTTAGGAGATAATCATCTACTTATAGAAAACAACAACACAGTTTTAGTCGGGCAGGCTAGAACTGAAACCCATAAGATCTCAAAACCAACTCATGGTTCTGGCACGTGCATAGCTAGCTTCCACACACCCCTGTCTATGGACCATGACTAGTTCTTTGGTGATATTACTTGTAGAGAACACATAATAATGAAAACTATCAGGCCAGAAGCACGGCGTCACACACCGCGAACATCAAAGTGCACATTGTTTGGTTATCAGTCGCTCATTCGGTTGTAATTCTTGTCTGAAAGATCAAGTAAAAGCAGTGTGACACATGGGTAAATGAATTTTAGTACTGACTTATGAGCACCAACATAAACCCTTAGGTTGGAACTTGGAAGATAAATTCATTAACACCTAGGAAATGTTTGTATAGACAAATAATTGATGAACATCGTACCATGAATTCTTTTTTGTCAAGATTGCCAACTAGCATAAATATCACTCTGCTTGGATGCAATGAGGCCTTCTCTGAAAAAGCATCACCGTGATTAGAATTTATTTATTTTCGAATGTTGGCAGGAGAGCTGCCAAATTCATTGATCAGAAGAAGGCATTACAAGAACACCCCCAAAGGAGGAATGCACCGCAAAAAGGCGAGTGCTAAAAAAGGAAGAAAGAAAAAACAGACTGCTCAGTTTATTGTGGAAAACCGGGCAAAAACCATAGCAACGTCTAGCTATACTAGACCTAAAGCATCACGAAACATACAAGACGCCGAAAGGCAAAAAAAACACAACACACCCGGTCGGGCACTCGAGCGCCTTTGCTGCTACGAGAGTGCACACCGACAACCGCCGTATTATACCGGGCTGCCATGAGCATATCCGCAAACCTCGAAGACACCGGGGAGGAACGATAGGTCCGAAAGAGCGAAAACCTATGCCGCACCGATCCCACGAGCCTAGCCGGCATAGCTCGCCCGGTGCTACTTGCATGTGAAGGATTAGAATTTGAAATCGATTATTTGACACTTTCAGCTTTCTTCCAACTGTCAAAACTTAATAGTAGCAACCATTGACAGAAATGCAATGTACATGTACTTTATATTAGAGAACACAACATTTTTGTGGGACAATATTCAGTTTGTCAAAATCAGGATGTGTCACTAAAAAGGGCAGCCCGGTGCATGTAGCTCCCGCTTACACAGGGTCCGGGGAAGGGTCCGACCACTTTGTCAAAATCAGGATGTGTCACTACAGAAAGAAATTTGCTAATTGAATAGAAATGAAACATTAAAAAAAATGGCAGCCCGCAAAGTCAGTGGTGACTCCTATGGTGTAATTTGTGCAAATAGAACTGCAAGAAAAGAAAAAACAAATCCAGAAACTTAAGATTATCCTTTATTATCAAAAGTAGAAATTGCATCAGCATCTGAGGGGAGTGGAAAATATAACTGGGTGTGAGGGCCATTACATTACCTTTTTAGAGTATCCACATACTGAATTCTACTTGTATTTAACTTCTGAACTTCAAATGGCTGAAAAGGTTTCAGAATCTTGATGTTGCATTGTACCATGGAGCAGTTTGTTGCGTTCTAGTTTATGCTGGCGGGAAGATTTTCCGATCCCGGTGAATATTTCTTGTCTCTTACAGCGTGTTAACAGCAGGGTATGATTGAGATACACAAATTTTGAGACCTAGAAGAGATTAAGAAGCAGTATGTGACCATGCGCGTTGGTATGCGACCATCGGGTTCTGCACTATGTTTCTGAAAAAAAAAAGTGCTAAGTAATACTATGGAAAAGATGCCTATATCAGTTTCGATTTACAAGACTGCAAGTTGTAGCATATTGCTGGCCAGAAATAAATGGAAGTAAAAGGATGAACACATCTAACTCTTTGGGAAAGTAGTGCAACAAACAGGAATAATGGAGCATTATACCTAGATTATGTCGCCAACGGAAACACCAAGATCAATTATTAAGCTGGTACTCAAGGTTGTATGATTGATGGGAAGCAGCAATATGTGAGCGATGAACATGGGCGGCCGTGAATACTACTGCACAAAGACAGCCGCCAACTTGGTATCTGCTTATAAAACTGTGGTGTTGTGTAACATGACATAGCCTTCCGAAATTCTAGCAGTACCACATAAAGCATGGCACGCAGTCAACATGGCAAATGGGATTGCACCGGCCTCCAGTAACATGGAAAAAACAGCTTCTAGCTGTTGATGAGGAGTTTTTCACAACGGACAATCAAAATAAACAAATCTCCAGTCATCAACTTTAGGTATATTTTTTTTTGAAAATCATCTTTCCATTACTAAATGTAAGAAATAACACTCTTTGCTGGATCTATCAGATATAGTTTCTCAAAATGGGTCATAAAATGGTTTATATATTAGAAACTGAAAAGGGGGTGTTTAAAACTGGGTCAAATTATTATAGTAAAACTAATCTAGATGGACAAACTGAAAGTAATCCTAAAATCAGACTCAAATAATAATTATAGTTCCTTCAGCCTAATAAAAATAAATCCCTATATTTCAAAGTGCATTGGTACTTCAAGATAACCCGCCTTAGATCTTCTTTTTTTACCTCGAGAACTTTTCTGACTTCTCACATGAGATGTTTAACTTCAAAACTAATTCTGAATCTTGCAACTTGATGACCGAGGCATATTCACCTTTTCATATCTCTTATTCAGTATAATATTCATTGAAGAAACATACAGAATAAATAGCGCCTAAACAAAAAGCAGCAGTTATAGCTTTTGTAGCTAATGCAAGACAAAAAGCAGCAGCTATAGTTTTGTAGCCAATGCAGGATCCTCATATCAAAATGGAATGTTTTCCAAATTTCCACCCGCAGTGTGTTTCTACAGAGATTTGACCATTTCCTTTCTGAAACATGACATGTACTTCTGGAGTGCATGAATTGCGCGGGGATCAAAGATAGCATATACTATAACACAATTTTGCATTTAGCTGAAAAATGCATGTACTTCTAAGAGCATGAATGTGAACATTGTTTTTTTATGGCATGGAACCAAAGGTGGTGTCTAAACAGAAAGACCTTGAAAGGGTGGATATGGACAATTTCCATTAGGTGATTTGCTTATTCGCCCAGATTAATGAGCTGCCGAATTCAATACCACCTAGAACATAGCAAGGCATATCTAGCATACATGATCCCAAACTGTTCCGTGGAAAGATCGACTCTATTTCCAAAGTTAAAAAGGACCTTGTACTTACAAGTCTTACATTCATACCTAATGCTGGAGTGCACAACTCACCTTATTGCAAGTTGCCTACATACTGCAGGACAATGCTGTCACTGCCAAATCCATCAAACTCTCCATGTTGTGTTGCAAATTCAGAAATTGTACATTGTGGTCTTGTATATATAACCTGCAATCTCATGTTGAAGTTTGAATTCAAAATCAGGTTAAACAAGGAATTGTTTCAAATCCTTGTTTAGAGTACACATAAATTGCAGTTTAAAATCCTTTTTAGATTGAAAACTGTTTATGATTGAAACATAGATGGTCGATCATGGTGTATATTTTTTTCCAGAATAAGGCATGAGCAATCCTCATCTTTACCATAGATGGCCGATTCCAATTGTTCTACAAAAATTAGACTCCCCTATTAGTGCCTTAATCACCCCTTGAAGTTTACATTTGTATACTCCATTAATCATCTCACAAACTGAGAATTAGAAGGATGGATACTGGGCCAAGGAGGATTCATATGGCATTCGAGTCAGATCAATTGCTTCACTGCTTGATCCAATCAAGATAAAAAAAAGTGAAGCAGGAACATGGAGAGGAAAGGAGTCATCAGATGTCAGATCATCCTGGATT
The DNA here is from genome assembly GCA_022496015.1 of Hordeum marinum. Taxonomy (NCBI): domain Eukaryota; kingdom Viridiplantae; phylum Streptophyta; class Magnoliopsida; order Poales; family Poaceae; genus Hordeum; species Hordeum marinum. Next base: position 206,952,608 of record CM039672.1, on the reverse strand, counting down.
CTCAGCTCTTGTTTAGAAATCCCATAAGGCCTCATCCCCGGAGGCCCTCTGTAGGCACGTCGCGTCCCGCAACAGTTCATCTTTCAAAGTGTCAAGTTAATCATTTACAGGGAAAGAAAATCTAATCTATATTGTGACTTCCGAATTTGTAAAAATACAACTTCTTTATGATGATTTTTATTTATTTGGTGTTACAACTCAGAAAATAATTTGGGGCTAGCTTATTTATGTGTGCTTCTTTACAATGAGGTTTTTCCTTTGGCCTATATCAACACATCGGAAACATGAGGATATCTGATTTTTTGGGGTCTAATGTATAAAGATAATTATCCGGAAGTATATGCTAGACAGTAGAATTGCGTGTTTCAGAGCTACAAACTTCGACGCTGAGTTATATAGTATAGAAATCATTTATGGTATATTAATGTTGTTGTGCTAAGCTATGTACACTTTGTACTGTTAGTATTATGATAATCTTTTTTTTTAACCCTGACGATGTCTTGTTATCCTAAGCTCGGAGAACTCTGCAAATTCAGAGATAGAAACTTCCATATCTTCCATTGTAGCTAGTCTTGTGCTAATTAATCCTCAATGATTACTGCATAGCAAGACACTAAATCAAGTAGCAATGACCATCCAGCATAGAACAGAGAAGATTTATGTTCATTAACAAAGCATATCCCATAAGTGAAGAACAATATGCCCACATATTTTTTCCATCTGACATTAGTACATAGTATCACAACACAATACTGATTAGACCAATACAGACACCTTGCAAATTGTCAAATGAAAATGCACAGGAAAGTTGGGCGCGGGAAGCATGTAATTGCTGCAGCCATTGATGTAAGCCCCTTCATGCTGATTACCGATCAATGAATAAAAATTCTACAATTCATCATATGATGGCCTTTAGAATCTTTTGCACACGTACTGGCAGACCTGATAAGCATCTAAATCGGCAACTCGCAATGTGTGGTGATGTGTTAAAAAAAATTGAAGGAGTATGTTCAGTTGAGAGGATTATGTGGAGAATAATTCATCAGTAAATAAAAGATACAAACATCTTTGTATTCAACGTTGCCGATGCCCCAGAGTTCATATAGTCTTGGACCGCAAGAAGGAATCCTTCAGACTTAAAACAGGAGAAGCAAATGTAAATATTAATCCTTCCAGATATGTATAGTAGGCCAGATATGTATAGCAGGCTACTGTTACTTGAATCTCTACACGTATACAAACACGCATAGAGAAGAGAGAGAGTTAGAAATCAAAGAAAGAAGATGAGGAAGAAAGAGCCTGAACTCAATGCGCCCTGGGAAGCGACGACTCCTTCATCGTGTCGGGTCCTCAACAGGGCGCTTCACAGGGCACGGTCAGTGGCGGCAGACGGCGTCTTTCGCCCGAGGCGTTTCTAAGAGGTGGATGGCATCTAACGTTGGTGGAGGCCCCTTCCTCTCCATCCAGGAGCATCGCCGGCGGGCTGCTGGATCCCATGGTCATCTGAGGAGAGGCGTGGTCAGAGGGCCTTGTGCTATTGGGAGAGACTGAGATGGAGCACGCCGGCGACGGGCGGACAGGGGCGACAGCCGCTCCCTTTCTCCATGCCCCTCTCTCCGTCCTCTTGTTCTCTCTCTCTGGAAGAAGGGACGAGCGAGCGATTGGCAGTGGGTTGGGCCCCAGCTCGAGATATTTCCTTTGCCCTCAGTGGTAACCTAACGGAGCACTAAAAAAACCTAAAGCGAGAAAACCGGCCAGAAAACTGGGCTGAACCGAATGAAAAAACAATCCACATGTCACCAACGGAGGAGCTCTCGCCCATAACTGTGAACACATAGGAGCCGGGCTAGCTTAGCCGGCTTAATTTCTCTCTATATATAGATATATATGGCATATAACATAAAATCAATCATGTATACCCTCATTGCACAGTAAGAAGGGTGGGATATCTCTACACCAACACCCTGCTCTATGCTCCTGCAACTTCCACTCGTTCTCTTCTTGGTGCCTCCAGTATATCCATATCTTTTTACTTCTTAGAGATGCAAATTTGGAACCTTTATGGTACCCTCCGACCCTGCTTAGTTCAACCAAAATGAAGTAAATTTTCAAAACTGATGTAAATTCTGAAAAAATAGTTCATTTGGTTGGGGCTAAAGATGGCCGGAGGGTGCCCTCAAGGTCCCAAATCTGCATACCTATACTCAAATCAAATCTTGTGACTGGAAAATCTACATGATAGATGCTAATCTGTAGAGGTATATGCAGGAACTGTGAACATAACAGAGACCGAATTTCAATCTATGTACTGTTGGAGAGTGGGCATCTCTAGTAGAATTAAAACTGTCAGATTCATACGATACTCTTGTTCGTGTAATAGCTGAAAAATGAAAACTTTTGCTTCGAAAAGAACGAAGCAGCACACGCGCAACAGTAACAAGCAATGAAGAACAAGATACGCGGATGAATTTGGAGTTCGGATCTCACTCACCGTATAACCTGGAGCGGCCGCGCAAGAAAGTGGGTGGGAGTACGCCGCGCGGGATCGATTGGGCAGTAGGCCGCCGCCGTCGAAGCCGGTGCCGCCTCCGGGTCGTCGCGGCGGCGGCGCCGCTGTCGCCCACGGATCCTGCGAGAGCCAGGGTCAGGGCGATAGAGGTGCCCATGTATCTGCTGACGCGTCCACACGCTTTTTTATCTTATTGTTATTTTTACCAGACCACACGTCCACACGTATGCGTCTCCGTGAAACGTACTACTATCTGCTTGTTTTCAGGTCCGAGGCGTTTCATTTTGCCCCGCGGAGCCACATTTGTTGGCATCTGGCGGGGGAGGACGGCTTGTATTGTGGGACTTAAACCAGATAAGCAGTTCAGATTCCGTCAGTTCCTGGACGGTACGTATTCAAGTGTGTATGTGTACACTTTGATTGTTTACTACCTTGTTTTGTTTAATAATAGCAATGTCACTCCTTCCGTCGTCTAATGTATTGCTGCAGAATGCCATGCCATACACTGGTATCTCCGGTTTAGGGTGGAGTTCTAAAGATAAGAATCTACTTGGATTGTGAATGCACGAAGGCTGGGCAGGTACCAGAACCTTTCCACTTTAGCAATCATATCAAAGGCAACGAATTTTACAACAATCCCGCAGAAAAATAAATGTATTTGCAACAAGTAACAGTCCCTTGGGTATCCACGCAGTGCTGGTAGATGTCAGGACCAAGGCCCCTACGGTCAGGTACCTATTCTGCTCGGTCTTGCGATTTTAGCTGCTCTTTACTATGCCGTTTATTATATACTGCTGATATTATGAAAATGTGTATGTAAAGTGTGGTTACACAGTCCCCCACACGCTCCTTCTCTTCCATCAACTTCAGTCCTCACGACGATCATCAGCTAGCCATATCATGTGATGATTCCTCCAGCGACCCGGCTGTTACGGTTAGCCACCTCATTTTTGTTCTTTTACTACTACTATTGTTAGTGGTCGGACTTTACTGGGATGTTTTGGTTGGTCTGAAGGTCTGGGATACGCGGAAGTTGACCACACCCAAACCACTTCGACGCCTCTGCAAAAACTCCGGAGGTAACGTGGAACAAATTCGCTTGTCTTTTCTCCCCAAACCCATTCACTCGGCATTGACATTTTTTATTTATATAAACAAAGGAGTCCGATGCCTCTCGTGGAACCGCAAAGAGAAGTTAATCCTTGTCGGCACGAACACAAAGATTGAGGTCTGGGATGACAGATACGTGAGTACCTAATACAGTACATATTTCGTCTCTTTATAAGTAAAGAACGTGCATGGTTATCTAATTCCTCTGGTCAGCAACTTGTTTCTATGCAGCCTACTGATCCTTGCATCGACCTATCCTGGAGTCAAAGCGAGACCGAGGGTGGTTGTTTCGTGGCTTCATTTGAGAAGAAGCTAACGATGTACGAGCTTGCTGACTAGGCTGGTCATGCAGTAAAACTTCGAAAAAGCTCATGGCAAATGAAAAAATGCAAACAAGCGACATATTTGACATCCGTAGTTAGGAGGGCCAAAAGAAAGAACAATGGTCGGTTTTTTTGTGGGAGGATTAGGCTGCAACTGCATCACGAGTAGTTAGGGTAGGCATTACCTATTTGCTTGCTATAGGAGTCATAAAACTTTACCACCAACATATAAAAAGTTGTTATGCATCGTGCTCTATGCGTTAATATTTTTCTTCACTCTCAGCTCGATCATGCTCCGTGTGATATTGCAGTTCCACGACAAACATCCGTCCCCTTGTTAAGTTACTTAGATGTACAATAACTATATCACATCCAGATATGTCCTAGACACATCCTAAAAACAAATCTTTCTAATTATATGACCACAAATACATCGGTCATTTCCTTTATGCTAGTCATCCACAACTGTTTGGCATCCGCCCTAATCAGAATCTTCGACCATCCCCTCTCAACAACCAAGAGGACGGTATCCTGACATGTTAATCGCTCACTCACAAAGATTCACACACGCTCCGGTGATGTTTTTCTGACTAGGCTAAATGAGAGAGGGAGAGAGGGAACCCGCCGCCGCATCATGCTTGGATCCCCCCGTCGTCGGCCACGGCGTCCAGCTCCGCCTCCATGGCCCCCCTTCCTCGCCCCCTCGCCCCTTGGTCGCAGTCGTGCTCGTCGATGGCTAGAGTCGAGTCGTTCCTCAGCCGGCTCCGAGGGCTCCTCCTACCGGCGCGTCCTCTATGCATTAATATTTTTCTTCACTCTCAGCTCGATCATGCTCTGTGTGATATTGCAGTTCCACGACAAACATCCGCCCCCTTTGTTTTCTATGCATAGACGACCATTTCTTTTCTATTTTTTTCTTTCTTGTTTTGGGTCTGGCCCATGAAGACATTTATTCATCCAGCAAGCGTACATAAATCCGAATGCACCACATCAAAGGTAACATGAGATAAACTTATGGAAAGATCATGTATTACACATGTATGAGCCATGACATTTCCATCTCTTCCGTTGAACTTCAACTCGAATCCGTGAAAGTGCATGAGATAAGAACAACGGTTTTGCTAAAAGTATTGCTCATCTAAGTCATTTATCATTCATCTTACACGAAGATTCGTGTGGGTATTTTTTTTCTTTTTGTACTTTATTAAGTTACTTAGATGTACAATAACTATATCACATCCAGATATGTCTTAGACACATCCTAAAAACAAATCTTTCTAATTATATGACCATAAATACATCGGCCATTTCCTTTATGCTAGTCATCCACAACTGTTTGGCATCCGCCCTAATCAGAATCTTCGACCATCCCCTCTCAACAACCAAGAGGATGGTATCCTGACATGTTAATCGCTCACTCACAAAGGTTCACACACGCTCCGGTGATGTTTTTCTGACTAGGCTAAATGAGAGAGAGGGGGAGAGAGGGAACCCGCCACCGCATCATGCTTGGATCCCCCCGCCGCCGGCCACGGCGTCCAGCTCGGCCTCCATGGCCCCCCTTCCTCGCCCCCCTTGCCCCTTGGTCGCAGTCGTGCCCGTCGATGGCTGGAGTCGAGTCGTTCCTCGGCCGGCTCCGAGGGCTCCTCCTACCGGCGCGTCCTCTATGCGTTAATATTTTTCTTCACTCTCAGCTCAATCATGCTCTGTGTGATATTTCAGTTCCACGACAAACATCCACCCCCTTGTTTTCTATGCATAGACGACCATTTCTTTTCTATTTTTTTCTTTCTTGTTTTGGGTCTGGCCCATGAAGACATTTATTCATCCAGCTAGAGTACATAAATCCGAGTGTACCACATCAAAGGTAACATGAGATAAACTTATGGAAAGAGCATGTATGAGCCATGACATTTTCATCTCTTCCGTTGAACTTCAACTCGAATCCGTGAAAGTGCATGAGATAAGAACAACGGTTTTGCTAAAAGTATTGCACATCTAAGTTATTTATCATTCATCTTACACGAAGATTCGTGTGGATATTTTTTTCTTTTCTTTTTATACTTTACTTAGATGTACAATAACTATATCACATCGAGATATGTCCTAGACACATCCTAAAAACAAATCTTTCTAATTATATGACCACAAATACATCGGTCATTTCCTTTATGCTAGTCATCCACAACTGTTTGGCATCCGCCCTAATCAGAATCTTCGACCATCCCCTCTCAACGACCAAGAGGACGGTATCCTTACATGTTAATTGCTCACTCGTAAAGGTTCACACACGCTTCGATGATGTTTTTCTGACTAGGCTAAATGAGAGAGAGGGAACCCGCCGCCGCATCATGCTTGGATCCCCCGCCGCATCCTCGACCGGCTCCGAGGCCCCTCCTACCAATGTGCCCTCTGTCCCCCCTCCCGTCATCTTCCCCCTTCCGCGCTCCCCCGCCACCCTCGCCTCCCGCTTTTGCCGTCTTCAGTGCGCCTCGGTCCTCGCTCCGAGGTGCACTGGATCGTGAACGGAACGCAGATGGTGGCTGGAAATGGCGACCGGGAGCCGTCGACCGCGCCCTCGCCTCGAGTCGTGTCCGTCGCACGTCCCGCGGCCCCGCAGCCTTCCCATGCAAAACTATCCCCGCTGCTTCGGCGACCACCCTCGATCCGAGTGCCGGCGAGACGTACGTTGCCGGAGGTGCCGCTTCTTCGGCCACATCGCCCGTAACTGTACCACACCCCGCTCGCCGCCTTCTTCCCCCGAGTCCCGGGTGGCTAAGAGGACTCGCGTCTCTTCCCTTCGCCCTCAGGACTCCTCTGCTTCTAACGTCGGGGGACCGAGTCAGCCTGCGTCTTCCAGGACAGCCTCCTCCCTCCCGTTGGTCGCGTCCACTCCATCTTCGGCTCCATTGTCCTCCTCCTCGAGCACCTCGACCATGGGCGTGACTCCTCCATGTGAGGGCATCCCTCCCTGCGTCCTGTCGGGGCCGTGTGCTACTTGCAACGGTCCGACCGCATCGTTAAGGCGGAGCGTGCTCTGGTGATGGCCCTGGTGGCCACCGTGGCCGGCAATCGGTATGGCGTGTCCCGCGAAGACATCTCCAGTGCCATCTGCACTCGCATGAACCTTCTCCCCGAGGCCTTCTCGATGCACAGCCGTCAAGATAATGAGTGCCTCCTCAGGTTGACATCAGGGCGCGCGTGGCCACGGCCAACATCCGCGCCGGCCGCTTCCGCCTCATCCTACAACCTTGGAGTCGCCTCGCCGGAGCGATGCCCTTCGACCTGCGGATTTCTGCCATATTTTTAAATAGCCAGCTATAGCTTTGCTATAGCCTTTTCAACAGGTGACGCTAAATGGTGTCATGTACAAAATGCCCACTATAGCCCGCTATAGCTCCGTTATAGTCTTTTTGAAGACCCGCCGCTATTTGTCATAGCCCGTTATTTAAAACATTTTTCTGTTGACATTGAAATTCCTGAAATTCCCGACCATGACTGGGGTGTTTCGTCCGCGGCGCATCTCATGTCTCCGTTCTAACTAAACGGACGGCTCGCCCCTGAAACCCTCGACACCGACATGTCCGTCTTCCGCCTCCGGGCCTGGACGACCAACCCGGACGCCATTCCATGCACCTCTGATCTGCTCCTGGCCGAGTCGGATCCGTTCGCTACGCCCACACGGATTGCGTTATGCGCTTCGCTTTCAAGATGATTTGGTTCCCTGTGTCCATTCATGTCTGCCATTCGTCTGACTACCGGTTCCCGTCGCAACCGTCGCCGCCTGCAACGCCGGAGTCGGGCGACGCTCCGGGCCCTGACTACCCTTCATGCCCTGGTGCATGCCCCCGATGCCATTACTTCCCGTGGTCTTCCGGAAGTAGGCACGACACCAGAAGACCTGGTATGGCCAGTGGATTGGGGCGGCAACACCGTCGTGCAAACGTCTCCTGCTCGAGTTAGGAGGGCATTCTTGGCCCCCATCCAGTCGTCGGGCCGGTGCCACCGCGAGGCCTACCTGTGCGACAACACCTGTCATCCGCGACTGATGTTCAAACAACCCCTCCGGTCCAAGATCACCGCGAGGTTCTATAATGCGACTGCTCTGGCTTTGGAGTCCGCGAGAACCTCTGTCATTGGTTGCATGCCATCGGATCATTCCTCGCCGCCCCTGTCGACTAGTACTAGTTCTTTGGTCGTGCGCAACGTGGATCCCACAACATCCGCTGCTGCCTTCCAAACTGTACCTGCTACCGATTAGCTAAGAGCACGGTTAATAGTATAGCCAGCTCGCTATAAGCCATTATCATGTTATCTATAACCCATCTTATAGCCAACATTCATGTCATCTATAGCCCATCTTATAGCCAACATATACAATAGAGGATACTGCTTTTTTGTTATGTGGCCCACCTTTCACTCTCACAAAGTGCCTAGGAGCACGTGGTAGAGCTGGCTCTTCACGAAGAGCCCGCTTAGAGCAAGTACAATAAGGTAACATAAGCAGGCTATAATGACTAAAATAATATATCCTTGCTTAGTTGGATGAGAGAGAAGAGGAGAGAGCAGAGAAGCAGACTCGTGATGAGTAGCCAGCTGCAGCACGAGACCCAAGACACTGTGAGATTGTAAGGTGGGCCAACTACTAATAAAATAGTACATATTTAAAACTTACTATTGTATATGCCGGCTATTAGGTTGGCTCTATATGACATGGCAACTCCTTATAGCTCATTGTTGGCTATATTATTAACCTTGCTCTTACCTTCTCTCTTCTCTTCTCTCTCCTCTAACTAAGCAAAAATATACTAGTTTATTTCTTATAGCCCGCTGAGTCAACTCTATTGTACTTGCTCTAAGGATCTATGTGGTAGACCCACCCACACCTGCCTCGCGCCGTGGCTGCTGACCGTGGTGTTGTCCCACCTGCAACCACCCATCCCGAGGAGGATCGCTCTGCCGAGCCGTTGGAGGTTGTCGCTTGTCCCATTTCAACACCGGTGGAACCCACTAATGATTATGCATGCATGCAGTCCCATGTTGCCCTGTGGCAAAATTCACTGTTTTGACCCTTTTTGAAAACTTAATTGAGATATGACTCCGGTTCAAAAAAAATTCTGGATCTAGCCCTTTTGCTACCGTCAGAGACCTCGACGGTAGGGTTGCATGGGCTACCGTCAGAGGGCTCGGCGGTAGGACTCCCGTTAGGCTTATGGCGCCGTCAACATGTAAAAGTGCCCTACCGCCACACTGTCTGGCGGTAGGCTCTAAAAAACTACTGCCAGAGGTCTTGGCGGTAGGGTCCACTAAACCCTAAACCCTCCAGTCCACTAAAACGTGGAGTGTGGTGGTGGCGGTAGGGCAAGCGCGGTGGTAAGGTACTGGATTCCCAATTTTGCTTCCTGACTCGCGTAGTGCCCAACAGAAAACGGTAGGATTGAACATCCTACCGCCTGACCCCCTGGCGGTAGGTTGTGCTAGCCTACTGCCAACCTCTCCGGTGGTAGGGTGCTTCTTTTCCCTAGTCTTAAATTTTTTTGCCCTAGCAAGGTTTTTTTGTCAACAATAATTCTGGACTAACACAAATATATTCTGGGCTAGCAATAATTTTGGACTAACACACATTTTTTTCTCAGCACCTAAGGGAAATAATTCAACATAGCAAATAGTTTGACACACAAATAGTTTCACACATAGCAAATAGTTCAACATAGAAAATAGGTCTACATAGGAAATAGTTCAACTAATAAGTTCACTCGCTTGTAGAAAGTTCACTTGCTCCTTCCTCTCTTTGAGGTACGGTCCTCGTTGTGCTTAGAACGGGTCTCGTGAGCCGTCTTCTTGCCCTGAGGATGCGCTCTCTGAAACGGCGATGGACTCCCCCAATCCTTCTTCGTCTTGTTCCTCTTCTAAAGCTCAAGCTGGGTTGTCTGAGTTGGTGGAGGTCCATAATCTTCGTTGTACTCCTCCTCCTCTTCCTCCTCCTCCTCTGCATCACTTTGTTCCTTCTCGATCTCTTCTGCTTGTTCCTCATTGTCATCTTCCTCTTCCTCTTCTTATGTTTGCTCCTCGTTGTGTTCTTCCTCTTCCTCTTCATCCTGCTCATCCTCTTCATCCTCCTCAACCGTCGTGGAGGAGGAAGCACACCCAAGCAGGCCCACCAGCTTGCGACATTTCTTGACAAACTTCTGCAATGTGGATCAAGTTTATGGTTACAAAAGGAAATGAACTTAAGAAAGAATGTAATTGCAGGATGTTGCATGTTACCTTCACCATTCCCCTCAACTTCGTCTCACTATCTCGAGTCCCTGGGATGGAACTTAGCGCATCTGACCCTTCAAAAATGCTCTTGTTCAGCTTTGAAGACTGCAAAACAATATATGAGAAGCACTAAGTACAGTACACTTCATCCAACCGTCGGTTCAAAAGAGATGAACAAGACTTACAGTTCTGTTCATGAGGGGTCCATACTCCCTAAATTCGTTGTTAAGCTCTCTGATGCCGTCATTGTAGGCTTCATTCTCGGAGCAGTTATCGAACAGTTCTTTAGCATCTGCTATCGTCCACTAAGGCCTCAGGCACAAACGATGCTTTGTGCCATCGTCGTACCACCGCAGGTGATCCTCGTACTCATCCCAGTCAAACACTTTCCTCTCGGTATGTTTCTGACCTTTCCACTCATTCCATTCCTTCACGTATTTCTGATGTTGCTCGCCCTAGTCTACGATCGACTGATTCTTCTGTCTTCTCATACTGCATGACATGGTAAACGTCATAAGAAAGTATGTAAAACATCATAACAAGAACACATAAATAGTGCACTCACAGGTGTAGGTTCAAGCCACCGGTGTCGTAGCGAATGTCCGGTGGGGTCCTTTGCGCCTTACCAAACTACGCGGCAACGCGATGTGGCATGTGGTACTCGACAACATAAACACAAATCATGAGCACCAAGCACCGCCAGTGAAGCCTGTCCCGCGTGCACATCACATTCAACTCGAAGCCCCAATCTCGTTCATCATACGGCTGCCAATTTACGTGGTGCCAACAAAATGGTAAGCTCAAGTGAAGAAAGTGTCTTCGCAAATATTCAAAATCTATTTCGTATACCTGGAAAGGAGTCAGAGCATCAATCTCGTTGGTGAAGACCTTGTACAAAGCCTTGGATGTGCCAGAGTAGACACCCACCACGTCCCAAGCGTATGCGACGGTCGGGCACCGAGTACCCTCGTCGTCTTCACCATAGTCAACCCATTACCATGGTTTCAGTTTCTCCGGACACCCCACTGGGATTCGCTCCCACATCCAAATGGACAGAGCCCATGCACATCCGCACATACCAAAATTTCCTTTCGTCCTCTGGGTTGCGTGGTCAAGCTACAAAACACATGTTGATGATTAGATGACATGACCTAAAGCAGCACACTTCAATGAAAAATAGTGAGATATTTACTTACCGAACGGTATAGGCAGGTGAGGCCAGCAGACCCCCAGCTGTACCGGCATCCCAGTCCGCTAGGAAGTCGAGATACATCCATAGGGCTGTGTCCCCAGAGCAGTCTGGAAACACGACCTTTGTGAGAAGATACCATAGGTAGGCCCTGGCGTACTGCTCCACCACCCATGGTTCGGCACCATCCAGACACTTGCTCCGGTGCTTCAGGAACCAGGGCAACGATACACCCGAAGTACGGTTAGCCTTAGCGGGGGGGGCAGTCGCCGACGAGGGCGGTAACCCTATCCTCCTAGTGAGTCCTGTCAACTCGGCCAGTGATGGCATGACCCTCGATCGGTAGGTCCGTAATCATCCCCCAATCCTGGAGGGTCACCGTCATCTCTCCACATGGAAGATGGAAAGTATGTGTCTCTAGCCGCCACCGGTCGATCAAAGCTGAGAGAGCTGAGTGGACGAGTGTCGGCGGCTTACGCTTGAACTGATGGACAAAACCCAACAGTCCGTCTCTCTTGTAGAATGACGCGTAGCGATCGTCATACACCATCTTAGCGGTCGTCCCGTGAGCCCTCATCCGCAGTGGCGGGAGCATCTGTCAAAATGGAGAACCAAATATTTAGTAACTTATTTTCATCAATGTGAAAGATTTGGTTCAATGATGATAATTACCACTCCATTCTCAATGAAATGAGAACGATGACCCTTGTCGAACGTGGGGTCAAGCATGGTATACATAGTACTGATGGTGTACGGAAGACTAGCCTCCTGAATAAGCATAAGCATAAGCATAAGTATCATATCACAAAGTTGTTGGAAATATGCCCTATAGGCAATAATAAATTAGTTATTATCATATTTCCTTGTTCATGATAATATGTAGGAACCAATATGGTCATCCATGGCCCGCTATTGGTTATTGACTGTAGAGGTGTCTCGGTCATGTCTACATAGTTCTCGAACCCGCAGGGTCTGTACACTTAAGGTTTGGTGACGTTTCGGTAGTATAAAGTTATGTATGGTGGTGACCGAAGGTTGTTCGGCGTCCCGGATGAGATCCCGGACATCACGAGGAGCTCCGGAATGGTCCAGAGGTAAAGATTCATATATAGGAAGTCCTATTTTGGTCGCCAAAAAAGTTTCGGGCTCATCGGTAGTGTACCGGGAGTGCCGGTAGTGTACCGAGGGACCATCGGGAGAGGTATTTCGACCCAAGAGGCTACATGGGCTGTGAGAGGGTGGAAACCAGCCCTTAGTGGGCTGGTGGAAGTCCTCTAAGAGGCCCATGCGGCTGGACTTGGGAAAGAGAGAAAAAAGGCCAAGGTGGAAAGAGATTCCAAGTAGGAAAGGAGGAATCCTAGTCCTAATAGGATTGGAGGAGGATTCCTCCTCTCCTCCTTGCGCAAGAGGCAAGGCAGGGCTGCCTTGTGCGCCAGACCTCCTCCTCCATCCCTCTTATATATACTGGAGGTATTGGGTATTTTGCACTTGATTTTACGGCCACGTGCTACCCGTTCCACCGGTGCTCCTCTAGATCGGATTTCCGCAGTGCTTAGGCGAAGCCCTGCCGGAATTGCTCCACCACCATCACCGGAGCGCCGTCACGCTGCCGGTGAACTCTTCTTCCTCTCCACTTCGTCTTGCTGGATCAAGACGGTGGAGATCGTCATCAAGCTGCATGTGTGCTGAACGCGGAGGTGCCGTCCGTTCGGCGCTAGATCGGAAGGACCGTGATCAAGATCGCGAAACGGTTCGTGACGAGATCGCGGGACGGATTGTGATGAGTTCGCGGGATGGATCATGATTGGATCGCGAGACGGATCGTGATGTGATCGCGGGACGCTCGGCGATTTGGATCGCGAAGATGTTCGACTACACCAACCGCGTTTCTTAACGCTTCCCGCTTAGCGATCTACAAGGGTATGTAGATCCACTCTCCCTCTCGTAGATGCTCATCACCATGGATAGATCTGCGTGTGCGTAGGAAATTTTTTGTTTTCCATGCGACGTTCAGAGTGAAGTTTTAAGATCATCGTGACAAGAAGATAAAAATGTTTGCGATATGATCGTGGAGGTGAATATCTAAGTTACGAGTTTGGCATACAACTTTAGACAATGTGAGAATTGTTTTCACAACTCACACCACCTCGAACACCATAGTGTGATGATGTGTCCGTACATCATAGTCGTGCTCTATTGGATATGGTGCATGCTATGATGTCTCTTATCGTTTTGTTACTATAATTTTGGGGTTATGCATTAGAGACAACTACATTCACTTTAAATAGGTCACCATCTAAATCCGTCGAGATGACACCATGTGAATTATGGTTTGATAGAAACCTAAGCTGTCATTTCTTAATGTTTGGGGTTGCGATGCTTGTGTGGAAAATGTTTTCACCTAATGAGCTCGAACCCAAAACGAACAAATGCATCTTCATAGAATACCCTAAGAACAGTTGGGTGAACCTTCTATCTCAGATCCAAGCATAAAATGTTTGTTGCTAAAACTTGGTCCTTTCTCGAGAAAAGGTTTCTCTTGAAAGAATTGAGTGGGAGGAGGATAGAACTTGATGAGGTTGTTGAAACCTCTGCTTCAACCAGAAAGTAGCGCAACACAGAAAGATGTTTCTGTGAAGCCTACGTTAGTTGAAGAGGAAGTTAATGATGATGATCATGAAAGCTTCGGATCAAGTTACTATCGACCTACGAGGAAATTAGAGCTTGATGAGGTTATTGAACCTTTACTTCAACCAGAGAGTAGCGCAACGCAGGAAGTTGTTTCTGTGAAGCCTACGTTAGTTGAAGAGGAAGTTAATGATGATGATCAAGAAGCTTCGGATCAAGTTACTATCAAACCTTGTGGGACGACAAGGATGTGTACTGCTCTTGAGTGGTACGACAACCCTGTCTAGGAGGTCATGTTGTTGGACAACGATGAACCTAAGAACTATGAAGAAGCGATGATGGGCCTGGAAACCAACAAATGGTTAGAGGCCATGAAATCCGAGAAAGGATCCATGTATGAAAACCAAGTTTAGACTTTGGTGGACTTGCTCGTTGGACGGCAGGTCGTTAAGAACAAATGGATCTTTAAAATGAAGACAGACGCTGATGGTAAATGTTACCATTTGTAAAGCTCGACTTGTTGCAAAGTAGTTTATGACAAGTTCAAAGAGTTGACTGCGATAAGACTTTCTCACTCGTAGCGATGCTAAAGTCTGTTGGAATTATGTTAGCAGTTGCTGCATTTTTCAATTATGAAATCTTGCAGATGGATGCCAAAACATCGTTTCCTTCCTTAAGGAAAGGTTGTATGAGATACAACCAGAAGGTTTTGTCAGTCCTAAGGATGCTAAAAGGTGTGCGAGCTTCAGTGCTTCTTCTATGGACTGAAGCAAGCATCTCGGAGTTGGAATATACACTTTGATGAGGTGATCAAAGTTTTTGAGTTTATACAAAGTTTACGAGAAACTTGTATTTGCAATAAAGTGAGTGGGAGCACTATGGAGTTTCTGATAAGTATATGTAGATGACATATTGCTATTCGGAAATGATGTAGAATTTCTGGAGAGCATAAACGGTTGTTTGAAAAGTGTTTTTCAAAGGAAGACCTGGATAAAGCTACCTATTTTGTTGAGCGTCAAAATCAATAAAGATAGATCAAGATGTTTGATAAGACTTTCAATGAGTACATACCTTGACAAGATTTTGAAAGAGTTCAAAATGGATTAGTCAGAGAGAAGTGTTCTCGCCTGCTTTGTAAGGTGTGAAGTTGAGTGAGACTCAAAGCTCTACCACGGCAGAAGAAAGAGAAAGGACGAATGTCGCCCCCTATTCCTTAGCCATAGGCTCTGTATAGTATGCCATGCTGTGTGTGCCTTGCCATGAGTTCGTCAAGGGGTACAAGAGTGATCCAGGAGTGGATCACTGGACAACGGTCAAGATTATCCTTAGTAACTAAAAACTAAGGAGATGTTTCTCGATTATGGAGGTGATAAAGAGTTCGTCATAAAGAGTTACGTCGATGCAAAGCTTTAACACCAATCCGGATAACTCGTAGTAGCAATCTGGATACGTATAGTAGGAGCAGCCATTTGGAATAGTATCAAGTGGAGTGTGGTAGCAGTGTTTACAGTTTGGCATAGAGATTTGCAAAGTACACACGGATCTGAATGTCGCAGACCCGCTGACTATAAGACCTCTCTCACATGCAAAGCATGATCGAGCCCCAAAACTCATTGGGTGTTAGATTCATAACAATGCGAATCACATGGTGATGTGAACTAGATTATTGACTCTAGTGCAAGTGGGAGACTATTGGAAATATGCCCTAGAGGCAATAATAAATTAAGTATTATCATATTTCCTTGTTCATGATAATCGTTTATTATCCATGCTATAATTGTACTGAATGGAAACACATTACATGTGTGGGTAAATAGACAACACTCTGTCCCTAGTATGCCTCTAGTGAACTAGCTCGTTGATCAAAGATGGTCAAGGTTTCCTAGCCATTGACATGTGATGTCATTTGATAACGGGATCACATCATTAGGAGAATGATGTGATGGACAAGACGCAAACTACAAACGTAGCATATGATCGTGTCGGTTTATTGCTACTGTTTCCTGCGTGTCAAGTATATGTTCCTATGACCATGAGATCATGCAACTCATAGACATCGGAGGAGTGCCTTGTGTGTATCAAACGTCGCAACATAACTGGGTGACTATAAAGGTGCTCTACAGGTATCTCCGAGGGTGTCTGTTGGGTTGGCATGGATCAAGACTGGGATTTCTTACTCCGTGTGACGGAGAGGTATCTCAGGGCCCACTCGGTAATACAACATCACAACAAAGCCTTGAAAGCAATGTGACTAAGTGTTAGCAACGGGATCTTGTATTACGGAACGAGTAAAGAGACTTGCCGGTAACGAGGTTGAACTAGGTATGGAGATACCGACGATCGAATCTCGGGCAAGTAACATACTGAAGAACAAAGGGAACGTTATACGGGATTGACTGAATCCTTAACATAGAGGTTCGACCGATAAAGTTCTTCGTAGAATATGTAGGAACCAATATGGTCATCCAGGGCCCGCTATTGGTTATTGACCGTAGAGGTGTCTCGGTCATGTCTACATAGTTCTCGAACCCGCAGGGTCTGCACACTTAAGGTTTGGTGACGTTTCGGTAGTATAAAGTTATGTATGGTGGTGACCAAAGGTTGTTCGGCGTCCCGGATGAGATCCCGGACATCACGAGGAGCTCCGGAATGGTCCAGAGGTAAAGATTCATATATAGGAAGTCCTATTTTGGTCGCCAAAAAAGTTTCGGGCTCATCGGTAGTGTACCGGGAGTGCCGGTAGTGTACCGAGGGACCATTGGGGGAGGTATTTCGACCCAAGAGGCTACATGGGCTGTGAGAGGGTGGAAACCAGCCCTTAGTGGGCTGGTGGAAGTCCTCTAAGAGGCCCATGCGGCTGGACTTGGGAAAGAGAGAAAAAAGGCCAAGGTGGAAAGAGATTCCAAGTAGGAAAGGAGGAATCCTAGTCCTAATAGGATTGGAGGAGGATTCCTCCTCTCCTCCTTGCGCAAGAGGCAAGGCAGGGCTGCCTTGTGCGCCAGACCTCCTCCTCCATCCCTCTTATATATACTGGAGGTATTGGGTATTTTGCACTTGATTTTACGGCCACGTGCTACCCGTTCCACCGGTGCTCCTCTAGATCGGATTTCCGCAGTGCTTAGGCGAAGCCCTGCCGGAATTGCTCCACCACCATCACCGGAGCGCCGTCACGCTGCCGGTGAACTCTTCTTCCTCTCCACTTCGTCTTTCTGTATCAAGACGGTGGAGATCGTCATCAAGCTGCATGTGTGCTGAACGCGGAGGTGCCGTCCGTTCGGCGCTAGATCGGAAGGACCGTGATCAAGATCGCGAGACGGTTCGTGACGAGATCGCGGGACGGATTGTGATGAGTTCGCGGGATGGATCGTGATTGGATCGCAAGACGGATCATGATATGATCGCGGGATGCTCGGCGATTTGGATCGCAAAGATGTTTGACTACACCAACCGCGTTTCTTAACGCTTCCCGCTTAGCGATCTACAAGGGTATGTAGATCCACTCTCCCTCTCGTAGATGCTCATCACCATGGATAGATCTGCGTGTGCGTAGGAATTTTTTTGTTTCCCATGCGATGTTCCCCATCAAAAGTATCATAAGTATCATGCATCATATCGCAAAGTATCATATCAAAGGTTCATCACATGAATCATGCATCATATCACAAAGATTCACATCATGCATCGTATCACAAAGATTAACATCAAAACAAACATATGAATTCATTCCTTCAACATGCATCATATGAAGATTTTTTTTACATGAACTGGGGTTCATCATCAAAATAGGTACAATCTATCCAACAAGTAAATACAAGTACTAATTGTTAGTGCATCTAGTGCCCCTTAGTGATTTTGGTGTATTGAAGACTTATAGGTTAAGGAACTAATGTGTTTGTGAGTGTACACATGCTCTATAAGTCGATGAGGAGTTTGATATATTCGGAGATTACCGACCCCTAAAAATGTATGTCTTCAACTGAAGACTTTGGTGAAGACTTTGCTGAAGACTTTGGTATTCCCTGAAGACTTTGAAAATGAAGAAGTTGGTGTGACCTTGAAGATATGAAAGAGGACTATGAAGCGTGAAGATTTTTGTTTTCGTAGTTTCATTTCCTTTATTTGAGTCATAGGAAACACCATACTATTAAATGGGGGTGAGGTAATACTAAGGGAAATTTCCAACTGATGCTCAACTCCAAAATCCTCAAGCTATCCAATCCTTGAGTGAAGCCTTTGGAAATCTCTTGCTGCTCAGTCAAGTTCTTTAGTGATAGAGACGAAGTTCTTCTGGTCTCTGATGAAATTGATCTGACTGAGGAGTTAGGATTTCGCTAGTGGGAATTGCCTACAATTGAGGAACATGATATGTCTAAGGACTTTCATAGTTCAAAAATCCGACTGTTGCTGTGCTTAGCGCCAGCTGTCCCCAATCACAAATATCCACATAACGGTCATATCATTGGGGGCATTTATGTCTTACCATGTCAGGTTGCACCCTGGCTATAAATAGCCACCCCCACAACCACTAGTTGGTTGGCTGCTCCGAGAGAGAACCGACACTTGTCAATTGAGAGCAACCCATCCTCCGAGGACTTTGAGAGAAAATCATCATGAGGAAAAACCAACAACCAAATCACCAAACCCAAAGTGATTGAGCATCACTAAAGAAATTCCTGTGTGGAACTGACGCTTGTTACCTTTGAGGACTGTGCATCCTCCAGACAGTTAGGCATCATGGTCTAGTGCATCCTGGAGTAAATTGGGGATCACGGAGTGACCTTGGTCTAGAGCATCCAACAGTCAATTGTGGATCGCCGGGTGACCAGTTTGTGAGGGTTTTGGAAGTCTACCCTGAAGACTTACCACGAGTGTTGGACGAGGACTGTGTGACCTTAGCTCAAGGAGAATACGGTAAGGACTGTGTGTCCTAGGACTGTGTGTCCTCTGGTTTAAATACCAGGCCGCTCCAAACCAAACGTACGACTGTCATAGCAGTTGGAACTGGGTCATCAAACCATTGTCTTCATCGAGCTACCTGGTTCTATTTCCTCAACCCCTCTATTCCTCGTATACTTGTTGATGAAATTGATTGTTACTGTTTGAAGAATTTGACTGAAGACTTTCACAATTTCCTCACTTCAAATTCTTCAAGTTACCTTGTTCATCACTGCTTATCCTGTATCATGCTACTTGTAACTTGTGCATGTTTCATTTCATCATGATGACTATGCTGTTACTATGTTCCTCATGCACTTGAGTACTTATTCTGTTGCTAGTTATTCATCACATTTCAAATTCCTCAAAGTTGAAATTCCTCAAGTGATGAATTTTTAAAAATCGCCTATTCACCCCCCCTCTAGTCGATATAACGCACTTTCAATTGGTATCGGAGCAGGTACTCCCTCGCTCTGTGTGATTTTGGTTTAACCACCTAGATTTCTAGTTATGTCGACTGTAGGTATGATCAAGGTTTCTGAGGGCTGTCCTACCTTTGATGGGATGGACTACCCCTACTGGAAGAACAAGATGCGCATGCATCTTGAAGCTATTGACAACGATCTCTGGTATGTTGTGGAAAATGGTGTACCCTCTGTCACTCCCACATTACTGTTGCTGATGTGAAGAGATTCAAGCAACTCGACCCTCAAGCGAAGAATATCATCTGTGGCCATCTGAGCATAGGTCGTATGGCAGAGTGAGTGCTTTTGAGACTGCTAAGCTTATCTGGGATAGGCTGTCCAGAGTCAACGAAGGTGTTTCCACTCAACGTGACTCTCGTGTTGATGTTCTTCGCAATCTCTTCAACCGCTTCAAGAGACTTGACAATGAAAATGTTCAGCAAACCTTTGACCGTCTCACTAATATCTCCAATGAGCTTCAAGCACTAGGTGCCACTGATATCACCGACCATGAAGTGGTGAAGAAACTGTTGAGATCTCTTGACTCCTCATTCGATACTCTGGCCTTGATGATTCAAGAACGTGGAGACTACAAGTCACTTGATCCAGCTGATATACTTGAGAGACTCAATACTCATGAATTCCAGCAAGTTGAGAAGAGAGACCTCTACGGGCCAAGCTATGGAAGATCTCGTGCTCTGAAGGCAAAAGCCATTTCCTCATCCGAAGACGAAGATTCTGACATCAGCCTTGGTGATCCTAAAGAACTAAGTCAGGAGCTAGCAATGCTCGTGAGAAAATTCCAGAAGTTTTCAAGGAGAGGTGGATTTGGAAAGTCATCAAAAAGTGGTTTGAGGAAATCAGATTCCTCAGAAGACTACAAGAAAAGAACCTGTCATCATTGCAAGAAGCCTGGTCACGTTATCTCTGACTGTCCTCTTCAAAGAAGAAGAAGAAATACAAGGATGATAGTTCTAATGACTCGAAGAAAAAGAAGAAATCTTCAAAGTACTTATCTGCAAAGTCCTCATCTTCAAAGTCCTCAAAGCACAAGAAGAATGGTTCCAGAAAGGCTCGAGCTTTCATTGGCAAGGAAATGGATTCCGAGGAAGAATCTGAAGAATATGAAGAAGAAGAAGAATCTGAGGAGGAATCAGAATCTGGTGTTACAAGTCTTGCTCTCGCCACTGCTTTCGTTAGCAAGTCCATCTTCAACAATGAAGAAAATGACTACTCCAACGACTCTGATGTCAGCAATGATGATTATGCTCCCACCTATTGCTTCATGGCAAAAGGCTCAAAGGTACACAAACATCATTCCTCATCTGAATCAAATGAAGGTGAATCTGATGAATATGTGAAACCTAGCTATGCTAAACTTGTCAAACTTGCCACTAAGCAACAAAGTGCACTTGAAAAGCTTCAGAAAATGCTAGACAAAAGTGATGATTTGTTGAACGATGAAGTGGATCGGACTCAAACTTTGTCTGACGATCTCAAAAGTCTTCAGACAAAGTATGATAACCTTCAGAGTTATCATAACGACCTCTTAACCGATCATGAGAAGCTTTCTTATGAATTTCTTCAAAGAAAGCAAGATCTTGAGAAACTGAGGGTGTCACATGAGGATCTCCAAAGGGAAAACGATTCCTTACCGGCTCAACAGATCAGTACCGCTCCGAAAGAATTTGTTCCACCTTGTTTGAAATGCATCGAACGTGAAACTGCTAATTCTTCACCCGAATGTTCAAATGCTTCTATTACTGCAAATTCTTCAAGTATTCCAGTGGTCTCAAATTCCTCATCTGAGGATACCACGAGTATCACTGACGAAAATGCAGGGTTGAAGGAATTGTATGTGACAGGCATGTACAAAAGTCTCAAAGGGCATCAAACCCTTTGCGATGTCCTCAAAAAGTAGTTTCTGAACAGGAACCCTAGGAAAGAGGGTATTGCCTTTGTGAGGAAACTCAACGCCGATGGATCTTACTGGACACCTGAGCAGTACCCCAAAACCTCATGGGTTGCTGTGAAAGGACCTCCTGTAGATCCATCCACTTTATCTAGCTTTACTTGTGAAACTCCATATTCCTCTGATGAGTCACTTGACTCCAACTACAAATTCTTCAAAAATCAGAAAGGTGAAGTATTTGCTAGATTTGTTGGAACTAACTGTAGGAACGGTTCACCTATGAAGAAAATCTGGGTTCCCAAGAGCTATCTACAAAATCTTCAAGTAAATGTCCTCACGACACCACTTATGAAGAACAGGAACCCCAGATCAAATTCCTCATATGGACCAAAGTCTTCACTTGGACCAAATTCCTCAAATCGTCAAAAATATCATTCTCATGCTAATGCCTCTATTTCGCAGGGAAAATCTAAGAGTTATGAATATGTGCATTATTCTTCAAACCATTATGTTCATAAGTCCTCAAAGAATTTCTCTGCTTATTCATATGAGTACTCTAACCCTCGCCCTGTGAAACGAAGTGCACTTGCTTCAATGCCTCCCTTCTCATATGGTACTCGTAGAATGATGAACTCTTTACCACCCCTTCAGATGTGGGTGGTGAAGAAATTGAACTAATCTCTTATGCAGGGTCAGGTCTCTAGATGAACTTAAACATCTGATGAATTTGCTGGAGACCTGAAGAAAATGCTTGAAAGGACGCAAGCTAACCATGTAGAAATGAATTCCTCCTTTCTCACATCCTCACACTACTTGCTTACTATCTTGTGTGATGAAATTCTGTCTGATGAAATTGATGTCATATTCTTCACTCTGAAGCATATGAGTTCGTAAGTCGTACTAATTCATCTACATGATGAACCTCCAAAAGCTACCGAGTGGGTCCTCGATTGTGGATGCACAAACCACATGACTGGTGACAAGAATCTACTGATGAATTTTCCACTTGCTCCTTCTCATCTGAAGCATATCACCTATGCAGACAAAGGAAAAAAGCAAGGTATTGGCTATAGGTAAGGTTGCAATCTCAAAGGACCGAACCATGGATAAGGTGATGCTTGTCGAATCCCTTGGGTTCAACCTTATGTCTGTCTCAATGCTTTGTGATCTTGATATGATTGTCGTATTTGGAAAATATCATTGTGTTGTCATCATGGAATCTGACAATTCCAAAGTCTTCGAAGTCGTTAGGAGAGGAGACTTGTATATTGTTGATTTATCCACAGGTCCTTAGCCTGCCACATGCCTATTTGCAAAGTCCTCGGAAGGCTGGTTGTGGCATCGACGACTTGGACATGCTGGCATGAGGAACTTGCACACGATCGTGAAGAAAAAGCACGTTATTGGCATTGAAGGTGTCAAATTCCTCAAGGACCACCTTTGTGGTGCATGTGAGTCTGGAAAGATGACAAGATCCAAGCATCCCTCGAAGACAATCATGACCATGACTCCACCCTTTGAATTGCTTCACATGGATCTCTTTGGCCCCACTCATTATTCCACTCTAACAAATTCTTCAAGTTTGTATGGCTTTGCCATTGTTGATGATTACTCTCGTTACACTTGGGTGCATATTATTCTGTACAAGTCTGAAGTGCGGGATGTCTTCAGACGATTTGCTTCAAGGGCCTCCACCAACTTCGGCGTCAAGATCAAGCATATCAGGAGTGATAATGGGACTGAGTTCAAGAACACCAATCTTGATGAATATCTTGATGAACTTGGTATTACTCATGAGTTATCTGCCCCTTATACTCCTCAGCAGAACGACATCATGGAGCGCAAGAACAGGACTCTTGTTGAGATGGCTTGCACCATGCTTGATGAATACAAGACTCCTCGTCGCTTCCGGCCTGAGGCAATTGATATTGCATGCCACATCATCAATAGGGCATATCTTCACAAATTCTTCAAGAAGACTTTGTATGAACTTATGACTGGCAAGAAACCAAATGTAAGTTATCTCAAAGTCTTTGATGCAAAATGCTGGATTAGAGATCCTCACCATAGTTCTAAATTTGCACCGAAAGCACATGAAGGTTTTATGCTTGGTTACGGAAAGGACTCGCACACATACAGAGTCTTCAACACATACCAGCACAAGGTTGTTGAAACTGTAGATGTGTGGTTTGATGAAACTGATGGCTCGCAAAGAGAGCACCTACCTTTTGTGTTAGATGAACAGTCTCCTGAGGAAACCATTAAGCTGAAGGCTACTGAAGACGTCATACCCTCTGAGGAAGTTATCCCATCAAATGAAGACATTCATGCTGATACACCTGAAGAAAATGGTGATGATGAAAATCCTCAACCTCGTCAACCTGCTCACCCAAGAATTGCAAATGAAGTGCAGATTGACAAAATCATCGATGACATCAATGCACCAGGTCCCCTCACTCGCTCAAAAGCTTCACATTGACTAACTTCTTTGGGCACTTTGCCTTTATCTCTATCATAGAGCCCACCAAATTTGATGAAGCATTCAAGGAGCCTGAGTGGATTCAAGCTATGCAAGAGGAATTGCATCAATTCAAGCTCAACAACGTGTGGGAACTTGTCAAGCAGCCAGATCCTCGCAAGCATAACATCATAGGTACCAAGTGAATATACCACAACAAGCAAGATGAAAATGGCCTTGTGGTGAGGAATAAGGCTCGTCTTGTAGCTCAAGGATACACAAAGGTTGAAGGAATTGACTTTGATGAAACTTTTGCACCTGTTGCTAGACTTGAAGCTATTCGCATATTGCTTGCTTATGCTAACCATCATGATATCATCTTATATCAAATGGATGTGAAAAGTGCATTCCTCAATGGTAAGCTTGAGGAAGAAGTATATGTTGCTCAACCCCCAGGTTTTGAAGATCCTAAGCATCCTGACAAAGTCTTCAGACTCAACAAGGCCCTCTATGACCTCAAGCAGGCCCCTCGGGCGTGGTATGACACTCTGAAGGAGTTTCTCATGAAGAAAGGCTTCAAACCCGGTTCACTCGACCCAACTCTTTTCACAAAATCCTATGACAATGAACTGTTCATGTGCCAAATATATTTAGACGATATTATCTTTGGCTGTACTGACAAACGTTACAGTGATGAATTTGCCTATATGATGAGTGAAGAATATCAAATGTCTATGATGGGGGAGTTGAAATTATTCTTAGGTCTTCAAATTCGTCAGCAAGACAATGGCATCTTCATCTCTCAAGAGAAATACCTCAAGGATATTTTGAGGAAATTCGACATGCAAGATTGCAAAGGCGTCAAAACTCCAATGCCTTCAAAAGGCCACCTCTGCACTGATGAAGATGGTAAAGATTTCGATCAGAAGGTATATCGCTCCATGATTGGCTCATTATTGTATCTATGTGCATCTAGGCCTGATATTATGCTGTGTGTTCGCATGTGTGCCCGATTCCAAGCAACACCGAAGGAATCACACCATAAGGTTGTGAAACATATTCTTCGATACTGAGCTCACACACCAACACTTGGATTATGGTATCTCAAGGGCTCAAATCTTCACCTCGTTGGATACTCTGATGCTGACTATGCTGGAGATCGTGTGGATCGCAAGTCAACCTCAGGCACATGTCATTTCCTCGGACGATCCTTAGTTTGTTGGTCCTCGAAGAAGCAGAACTGCGTGTCACTATCTACTGCTGAAGCTGAGTACATTGCTGCTGGTTCATGTTGCGTTTAGTTGCTATGGATGAAGCAAACCCTCAAGGACTACGGCATGAAGTTGAAGATTGTGCCTCTCTACTGCGACAACGAGAGTGCCATCAAGATTGCTTACAACCCAGTGCAACATTCCAAGACCAAGCACATCCAGATTCGTCAACACTTTCTTCGAGATCATGTACTCAAGGGCGACATCGCCATCGACCACATCCCTACTGAAGAACAACTGGCCAATATCTTCACAAAGCCCTTGGATGAAAAGAGATTTTGCAAGTTGCGGTGTGAGCTAAATATCTTAGAATCTTCGAATGTTCTTTGAAAAAGGACACACATCCTAACACTTATGCAAAATTGATGACTTGGATGTGTAACACACGAAGTAACGTTTTTCTTCAATCAATGAAGAATAACCCTATTAGTGTGAAGAAATTAATGAAGAAGTTGATTCTCAGAACCCGACGACAATTGTACGCGGTGTCTGAAATCATCATTCTTATACGGCGGGTCACGCCACCAACGAAAGTTGAAATTCTTCAAAATTGAGTTTTTCATAATTTTGCAAATTCTTGAAATTTTCAAATTCCTCAAGTTTGCAAATTCCTCAAAATTTCAAATTCTTCAAACTTTGAAACTCATGTTCTTCATTGACTATATATATATATATATATGAGTTTTCAATGTCCTCAACAGCATTCACTTATTGCTAATTCTTCAAGTTGGTTTTCATCTAAGTGAATGTGATCGGACCCCTTCCCCCTCTATGCTAAACTCAACCCAGTCGGTTCACAAATTCATTCTACTTTGAAACTTGTTCAAAGTCTTCACTGTGTCCTTGACAGCTGAAGAATTTGCAAACGGAAACTTTAAAATTTTCACTATCAAAATTTTCGGCGTTTCCCGCTCAAATGGTTCCGATTCCCATGACTGGATAACCCACGATCCCCCACTATCGCCACTTCTCAGTACATGGGTGACACATGTCGCAAAGAGAGCAAGGGTCAGGGGTAATCATGTCCAAAATCTTCGGACGGATTGGTTTTCACTTCCACTATATATACCCCTCCCCTTTCACTGTGCTCGGTTACTCACTTCCTCTCTCTCTCCCGAGCTCCGACCTAGCGCCTCCGCTAAAATCATCGCCGCTGGAGTGGAAGAGCTTCACTGCCTCGACCTCGCCGTCGTCATACTCGCATCGGTCGCGAAAGTCTTCATCCCACCGCCGTTGCACCTATCTCCCTCTGCCGAGCTAGGGCGTGGGAGATCTGGATTGACAAACTTCCTCAATCTCATCTCATAGTTCGTCGTGTTCTTCATCAGGGTAATTAAATTTATTTTTACTGTCTTTAGTTGATCTTCAAACTTTCCTAAATCTTCAGAAAGGTGTTTATTCCTCAAGAATCTCATTCTAAAGCACCTTACATGTTTATACACTTGATGATTTTCTCTAAGTTATGATTTTCTTCAAGATTCCTCAATTGTGTGAATCCTCAAATTTGCACAACTCTGGAACCTAAGACAAAGAGCACTTAGTGAAATTCCTCAAGACATCTATGGTCAAATTCCTCAGACCTATTTTTATGGAAAAAATTCTGAGAACGCATATGACCTCTTCAAATTCCTCGCACCTATACCTTGTTCACAGGTACAAACATGTCCGCTGATGAATCACTAGGTTCTCATCAACTTAACTCATTTGCAGCGTTTCTTGAGGAAAAACTGTGCACTTCTTTAGAATCCTCAAGAGTTCAAAATCCTCAGTTGAAGAAAATGGCTGATGGGAAGAAACCACAGAAAGGTTGAAAGAAGCCTGATGTGCACACTGCTTTTGAGATCCCAGATGACTTGTATGAGGAATACTACACACCCGATGAGGAAACTCATGGAAAAGAGACGACTAAGTAGAGAAAGATTCGTCTGCAGAAAATTGAGAGGAGATGGGCAAAGGAATGGAAGGAATATCGTTATGTGACTCCAAAATACATGATGAAATTCGTTGTGAAACCTCCATGCAGTGGGCCTCCCTTGGCTAAAAATCAAATTGCCGATCCCACTAGTCTTAAGACTGGTGAAGACTTTCCTCACATATGGGAGAAACAGCAAGCCAAACTTGCAAGGAAAGCCAAAGAGGCTGTGAAGAAATTCAATGAAGACTCTGCTTGTCGTGGTTTTGTCACGACAGATGTCCGGGTGAACGGACTTGGATTCGAGGCCATCCCTAAGGTGATGGACTCAAAGGGGTTGGTTAGGACGAAGGACACGAGTTTATCCAGGTTCGGCCCCTCATGTCGAGGTAATAGCCTACATCCTGCTTGTGTTTGTATTGCTTGGCATATCGATTACAAGGGAGCTATTGCTTGACCTAGTTCTCGATAATCTGATCTCTAAGTCGCCGCGGGTCTCGTCTTTTTATAGGAGGTCAAGACCACGGGTCATACAAGTTGTAGCCGACCCTCACTACGTGTCTGATTCTATCCCTATCTTATCTCGCCTTCCTGACCAAGCTGTCTCCGGGCGGCTTACTCGCCCGGGTCTTCTCCGTCCGGGCCACGTTCTGGCCCATCTTGTCAAGCCGCCAAACGTCTTGGGTTTAAATCTTCGCAGCCCACTCTTGGATTGGTGTACGATCCGCCTAGTGTGACCCTGAGCCTCTGGGGCGGGTCTCACCGTGGGGTTATATCCCCAACATTAGGCCCCAGGTTGATTTGAGCTTGCTCATTTCAGCCTCCTTCTTCATCATCGACGAGTCTACCTGAAAATGATAACCCGCCATGATGTCATGCCAAATCTGTCAGAAAGATCCTGTGACGTCTGCAACAAATCTTTCCCTTATTTAAATGGATGGTCCGGGAATCAAGAAGTCCGCCTCGGTCAAATGACATCCGTCGCCTGGATTCTCGTGCCTGTTTCCACTTTTCCCTATTAAATAGGACCGCGAGGGGTGGCTCTTGCCTTTATTCCCGCTCGCTCTTCATCTTCCTCCTTCCAGCGTCGCTGCTCTAGCACACCTTGCTACAGTGCCGCCTCCACGCCGTCGTCGTCGAGGCCGCTGCATCGACCTGTTCGTTCCAGAGTTTTGCCCACGTCCGCCGCGCCATCTCTAGTGAGTTCTTCTTCCCCTAGATCCGTAGCCATTTCGGTAGGGTTTCATGGAGTTCTTCTGCTGCCTTTGAACCCGAGCTTCTCTCCCAATGCCAGCCATGCTTTAGCCCATAAGAACTTGACGATATCTTGTTCCTAATGCGGCGTTCTGTAGGAGACCGATAGTAGCACTGCGTAGATTCGTAACGGCTCCGCCTGCGGTTTTCGAACTTTCACCGTTTCCTCAGTTCATCTCTAGGTCTGAAATAAAAACATTTTTCTCCATTTTGTAGATCCGTAATCTCAGAAATACTTTGTGAGACCTGTTTTTCGCACTTAGCCAAATTTTGCTTTGTCTTCTTGACCCGCCATGTAATTTCAGCTCTCACCAACCGAATCCTGGCAACTCAATCTTAAGGTCTGAAGCTTTTAACTGCCCGTAGATATCTGTTGTTCCTTGACTCACCGTACATTGTTACTTTGCATAGTTTTAAACCGCCGCCATGTCTCGTGCGTCCAACTCATGCAACTGGGTCGTCTCTTGCATCACCGAAGAGTTCCTGATGGACTTTGTACACGCGGGCACCCTTCCCGCCAAGGATGTCATCCATTGGCGGGTTCCAGGCGATGAACTGAAGCCCGTTCCTTGGGAGGGCGAAGTAGTGGTATTTTCAGATCACATCGAACGTGGGTTCATACCCCTGGGCTCAAAATTCTTTCGGGATGTTCTTCATCTTTACAAGCTGCACCCTCAAGACCTCGCCCCCAATTCTGTCTCCAACATTTGTAACTTCCAAGTGCTCAGCGAAGTCTATCTACAAGCTGAGCCGTCTGTTGGTCTCTTCCGGGAGTTCTTCTATGCAAACCGCCAGACCGAAGTGAAGGCCGGCCCAAGCTTAGAGCTCGACGGGATTTCAATTCAGAGGCGCCAGGACATAACTTTTCCGGCTTTCCAGATGTCGAGTCACCCAAAAGATGGGAATGAGACTTGGTTTTATTGTAAAGATACCTTCCCAAAGGGTGAACGTCTGCTGCCGGGTTACCATACCTCCCGGCTCAAGACAACCTCCGAACTTCCTGGCTGGCTATCAACTGCTGAACAGGCGAAGCACGAGCCGGCTCATGCCAAGATTAAGGCCCTCATGGCCAATGGACTGACGGGGTTGGATTTGATCCGCTGCTGGATCTCCTGGAGGATTATGCCCTTGATCCGGAGAAATCGCCTTATGTGCGAATATCTGGGTCAGTACGGCGATTCCCTCTGCTTCAGTCGGACGACGTTAACAGAAGATGATATTACAACTGTCATCCGGAGTCTTGTCCACGAGACTTCAGTAGCTTGCAACGCCATTGGGCTGGCACCTTTCTGTGTCATTAACCCGGCCCCAGAAGTAAGGCGACTCTCCATAGTCTCTTCTCTTTATTTAGCTATGTCTTGGCAATTCCTCACTACTTGCCAGCTTATCTTTTCAGGCTGACTCCGACTTCTAGAAGAAAAAATATGTTCCTCCTCTGAAGAAGGCCAAGAAGAAAGCCGTGGTCAAGAGGACGAAAAAGATCACTCCTCAAGAAGAATGGTTTGAGCCACCGGAATCAGACGGCTCAGAGGTATAATTTGACTACTTTTTGCCGCCTCTTAATTCACTTTACTGACAACTGCCATTCATAGGACGAGGTAGAGACGAGCCGCGCCAACGCCCATGAGGTAACTATTGGAAATATGCCCTAGAGGCAATAATAAATTAGTTATTATCATATTTCCTTGTTCATGATAATCATTTATTATCCATGCTATAATTGTATTATTCCGAGACTTAGATACATGTGTGGATACATAGACAAAACCATGTCCCTAGTATGCCTCTAATAGACTAGCTCGTCGATC
Organism: Hordeum marinum; assembly: GCA_022496015.1. Taxonomy (NCBI): domain Eukaryota; kingdom Viridiplantae; phylum Streptophyta; class Magnoliopsida; order Poales; family Poaceae; genus Hordeum; species Hordeum marinum. The sequence goes on along the minus strand of CM039672.1, from coordinate 206,922,574 downwards.
AAAAGATGGTTAAGGTTTCCTAGCCATGGACATGAGATGTCATTTGATAACGAGATCACATCATTAGGAGAATGATGTGATGGACAAGACCCAAACTATAAACGTAGCATATGATCGTGTCAGTTTGTTGCTACTGTTTTCTGCATGTCAAGTATATGTTCCTATGACCATGAGATCATGCAACTCACGAATACCGGAGGAGTGCCTTGTGTGTATCAAATGTTGCAACGTAACTGGGTGACTATAAAGGTGCTCTACAGGTATCTCCGATGGTGTCTGTTGAGTTGGCATGGATCGAGACTGGGATTTGTTACTCCGTGTGACGGAGAGGTATCTCGGGGCCCACTCGGTAATACAACATCACAATGAGCCTTTCAAGCAATGTGACTAATTGTTAGTTGCGGGATCTTGTATTACGGAACGATAAAATAGACTTGCCGGTAACAAGGTAGAACTAGGTATGGAGATACCGACGATCGAATCTCGGGCAAGTAACATACCGAAGAACAAAGGGAACATCAAATGGGATTAACTGAATCCTTGACATAGAGGTTCGACCGATAAAGATCTTCATAGAATATGTTGGAACCAATGTGGACATCCAGGTCCCGTCATTGGTTATTGACCATAGAGGTGTCTCGGTCATGTCTACATAGTTCTCGAACTCGCAGGGTCTGCACACTTAAAGTTTGGTGACGTTTAGGTAGTATAGAGTTATGAATGGTGGTGACCGAAGGTAGTTCAGAGTCCCGGATGAGATCCCGGACATCACGAGGAGCTCCGGAGGTAAAGATTCATATATAGAAAGTCCTGTTTTGGACTCCGGAAAGATTTTGGGCACTTTCGGTAGCGTACCGGGAGTGACGAATGGGTCCCGGGGGTCCACCAGTGGGGCCAACCCACCCCATGGGCCAAAGTGGAGACCCACTAGATCTTAGTGGGCTGGTGGGGTCGGCCAAGGTGGCCTAGGTGTAGGAAGAGAAGGCCCAAACCGAATTGGGGTGGAGTCCTCCCCAAGTTCCACCTCTCGTGTGAGAGGTGGACTCTCAGGTGGAGGAGGACTCTCCCTCCACCAGTTTGGCCGAACCAAAAGGAGAGCCCTCCTTTGGGCGCAGCCTCCTCTCCCCTCCTCCTATATATATGAGTGGTTTTAGGGTTTTTTGGACAAGGATTTTCAGCCACGTCTAAACCCTACCTCTAGATCAAGTTCCTCTAAACTAGACTAGTTCGGCAGTGCTTAGGCGAAGCCCTGCCGGAACAACTCCACCACCATCGTCGGAGCACCGTCATGCTGCCGGCGAACTCTTCTACCTCTCCACTCTCTCTTGCTAGATTAAGACGGCGGAGATCGTCATCAAGCTGTACGTGTGCTGAACGCGGAGGTGCCGTCCGTTCGGCGCTAGATCGGAAGGACCGTGATCGAGATCGCGAGACGGCTTGTGATGAGATCGCGGAATGGATCGTGATGAGTTCACGGGACAGATCGTGATCGAGATCGTGAGATGGATCGTGATGAGATCATGGGATGGATCGTGATGAGTTCATGGGACGGATCGTGATTGGATCGCGGGACGGATCGTGATGAGGTCGCGGGACACTCGGCGATTTGGATCGCGAAGATGTTCGACTACACCAACCGCGTTTCTTAACGCTTCCCGCTTAGCGATCTACAAGGGTATGTAGATCCACTCTCCCTCTCGTAGATGCTCATCACCATGGATAGATCTTGCGTGTGCGTAGGAAATTTTTTGTTTCCCATGCAATGTTCCCCATCAGTGGCATCATGAGCTAGGTCTATGTGTAGATGAGATCTCGAGTAGAACACAAAAGGTTTGTGGGCGTTGATGCTTAGATTGCTTCCTCCCTTGGTCGGATTTTGGTTCAGCGGTATTGTGAGATGAAGCGGCCCGGACCAACATTACTCGTACGCTTACGAGAGACCGGTTCCCTCGACCGCAACTTGTTGCATAGATGGCTTGCAGGTGCCAGTTTCTCTCACTTTAGTTGGATCGGATTCGACAAAGGCGGTCCTTGAGAAGGTTGAAAAGCAACTAGTGTATCACCGTTGTGGTTTTTGCGTAGATGAGAATTGTTCTTGCTAGATACCCGTAGCAGCCACGTAAAACATGCAACAACAATTAGAGGACGTCTTACTTGTTTTTGCAGGGTATGTTGTGATGTGATATGGCCAATTACATGATGTGATATATGTGATGTATGAGATGATCATGTGATGTATAAAATTTCACGACTTGCATGTCGATGAGTACAGCAACTGGCAGGAGCCATAGGGTTGTCTTTAATTATTGTATGACCTACGTGTCAATCATTAAGCGCTATGTAATGCTTTACTTTATCGCTAAACGGTAGCAATAGTAGTAGAAGCATGTTGGGCGCGACAACCCCGATGGCGACACGTTGATGGAGATCAAGAGGATGGAGATCATGGTGTCTTGCTGGTGACGATTGAGATCATGCCGGTGCTTTCAAGATGGAGATCTAAAGCACAAGTTCATGGCCATATCATGTCACTTATGAATTGCATGTGATGTTAATCCTTTTATGCACCTTGTTTTGCTTAGTGCGACGGTAGCACTATAAGGTGATCCCTCACTTAAATTTCAAGATAAAATTGTGTTCTCCCCGAGTGTGCACCGTTGCGAAAGTTCGTCGTGTTGAGACACCACGCGATGATCGGGTGTGATAGACTCTACGTTCACATACAACGGGTTCAAGCCACTGTTGCACATGCAGAACACTCGGGTTAAACTTGACGAGCCTAGCATGTACAGACATGGCCTCGGAACACAAGAGACCGAAAGGTCGAACATGAGTCATATAGTAGATATGATCAACATGATGATGTTCACCATTGTAACCACCTCAACTCACGTGATGATCGGACTTGAGTTGGTGAATTTGGATCATGTATCACTCGGATGATCGGAGGGATGTCAATTTGAGTGGGAGTTCTTAAGTAATATGATTAATTGAACTCATTATCATGAACATAGTCAGTAGTGTCTTTGCAAAATTATGTTGTAGATTACTAGCTCACGCTGTAGCTCCCTTGAATTTTATATGTTCCTAGAGAAATAGAGTTGAAAGATGATGGTAGCAATATTGCGGACTGGCTCCGTGATCTGAGGATTGTCCTCGTTGGTGCACAGAAGGCTTATGTCCTTAATGCACCGCTCGGTGCACCAACCCCTCTAGCGTTGTTTGTAGATGTTGTGAACATCTGACAGGCACGTTTTGATAACTACTTGATAGTTTAGTGTGTCATGCATTAAATCTTAGAATTGAGGCTCCAAAATGTTTTGAACGTCATGGAACATATGAGATGTTCTAAGAGTTGAAATTAGGATCTCAGGCTCCTACCCGTGTTGCGAGATATGAGATCTCCAACAAGATTCTTTGCCTGTAAGATGAAAGAGAATTGCTCAATCGTTAAGCATGTGCTCAGATTGTCTGGGTGCCACAAACACTTAAATCAAGTGGGAGTTGATTCCAGATAAGATAGTGATTGATATAGTTCTCCAAGTCACTGTCACTAAAGCTACTAGAACTTAGTGATGAACTATAAAACGCCAGGGATAGAAATATTGATCCCTGAGCTATTCGCGATGTTTGACACCGCAAAGGTAGAAATCAAGAAGGAGCATCAAGTGTTGATGGTTCATCAAACCACTTGTTTCGATAAGGGCAAGAGCAAGGAGGGAAACTTCATGCATAGCAAGTCAGTTGCTGCTCCAGTGAAGCAGCCCAAAGTTGAACTCAAACCCGAGACTAAGTGCTTCTGTTATGAGGTGAGCGGTCGCTGAAGCGGAACAACCCTAGAAACTTGGTAGATAAGAAGGCTGGGAACATCGACAGAAGTATATTTGATATAACGAGTTATTGATGTGTACCTTGCTAGTACTCCTAGTAGCACCTAGGTATTGGATACCGGTTTGGTTGCTAAATGTTAGTAACTCGAAATAAAAGCTACGGAATAAACGGAGAACTAGCTAAGGGTGAGGTGACGATATGTGTAGGAAATGTTTCCAAGGTTGATGAGATCAACATCGCACGCTCTCTCCACCTTCAGGATTAGTGATGAACCTAAATAGATGTTATTTGGTGTTTTTCTGCATTGAGCATGAACGTGATTAGATCATGTTCATTGCAACATGGTTATTCATTTAAGTTAGAGAATAATGGTTATTCTATTTACATGAATAATACCTTCAATGGTCATGCACCCAGTAAGAATGGTTTGTTGAAACTTGATCATAGTAATACACATGTTCATAACATTGATGCCAAAAACATACAAAGTTAATAGTACCACATACTTGTGGCACTGCCGCTAAATGTCATATTGGTATAAAATGCATGAAGAAACTCCATGCTAATGGATCTTTGGACTCATTCGATTTCGAATCGGTTGAGACATGCGAACCATGCCTCTTGGTCAAGATGACTAAGGACCCCGTTTTCTATTTTGATGAAGCGGGCAAGTGATTTATTAGAAATGATACATGTTGATGTATGCAATCCAATGAGTCTTATAGCGTGCGGTGGATATCGTTATTTTCTTACCTTCACTCACGATTTGAGTAGATATACTGCATATTTACTTAATGAAACACAAGTCTGAATCGTTTGAAAGGTTCAAGCAAATTCAGAGTGAAGTTTAAGATCATCGTGACATGAAGATAATATGTTTGCGATATGATCATGGAGGTGAATATCTAAGTTACGAGTTTGGCATACAACTTTAGACAATGTGAAAGTTGTTTCACAACTCACGCCACCTGGAACACCATAGTGTGATGGTGTGTCCGAACGTCATAGTCATGCTCTATTGGATATGGTGCGTGCTATGATGTCTATTATCGTTTTGTTACTATAATTTTGGGGTTATGCATTAGAGACGACAACATTCACTTTAAATAGGGAACCATCTAAATCCGTTGAGATGACACCATGTGAACTATGGTTTGATAGAAACCTAAGCTGTCATTTCTTAATGTTTGGGGCTGCGACGCTTGTGTGGAAAATGTTTTCGCCTAATGAACTCGAACCCAAAGCGGACAAATGCATCTTCATATAAAACCTAAGAACAGCTGGGTGAACCTTCTATCTCAGATACAAGCATAAAATGTTTGGTTCTAAAACTAGGTCCTTTTTTGACAAAGGGTTTCTCTTGAAAGAATTGAGTGGGAGGAGGATAGAACTTGATGAGGTTATATGAACCTCTGCTTCAATCAGAAAGTAGCACAGCATAGAAAGATGTTTCTATGAAGCCTACGTCAGTTGAAGAGGAAGTTAATGATGATGAACATGAAGCTTCAAATCAAGTTACTATCGACCTACAAGGAAAATAGAACTTGATGAGGTTATTTGAACCTCTACTTCAACCAGAAAGTAGCGCAGCGTAGAAAGATGTTTCTGTGAAGCCTACGTTAGTTGAAGAGGAAGTTAATGATGATGATCATGAAGCTTCGGATCAAGTTACTATCGAACCTCGTAGGTTGACAAGGACGTGTACTGCTACTGAGCGGTACGACAACCCTGTCTTGAAGGTCATGTTGTTGGACAACGATGAACCTACGAACTATGGAGAAGCGATGATGGGCCTGGAAACCAACAAATGGTTAGAGGCCATGAAATCCGATAAAGGATCCATGTATGAAAACCAAGTATAGACTTTGGTGGACTTGCTTGTTGGACGGCTAGTCGTTAGAGTACAAATGGATCTTTAAAATGAAGACAGACGCTTATGGTAAATGTTACCATTTGTAAAGCTTGACTTGTTGCAAAGTAGTTTACGACAAGTTTAAAGAGTTGACTGCGATGAGACTTTCTCACTCGTAGCGATTCTAAAGTCTGTTGGAATTATGTTAGAAGTTGCTGCATTTTTCAATGATGAAATCTGGCAGATGGATGCCAAAACATCGTCTCCTTCCTTAAGGAAAGGTTGGATGAGATACAACCAGAAGGTTTTGTCAGTCCTAAGGATGCTAAAAGATGTGCGAGCTTCAATGATTCTTCTATGAACTGAAGCAAGCATCTCGGAGTTGGAATATACACTTTGATGAGGTGATCAAAGTTTTTGAGTCTATACAAAGTTTACGAGAAACTTGTATTTGCAACAAAGTGAGTGGGAGCACTATAAGAGTTTCTAAAAAGTATATGTGGATGACGTATTGCTATTCGGAAATGATGTAGAATTTCTGGAGAGCATAAACGGGTGTTTGAAAAGAGTTTTTCAAAGGAAGACCTGGATAAAGCTACGTAATTGTTGAGCATCAAGATCTATAGAGATAGATCAAGATACTTGATGAGACTTTCAATGAGTACATACCTTGACAAGATTTTGAAAGAGTTCAAAATGGATCAGTCAGAGAAAGAGTTCTCGCCTGATTTGTAAGTTATAAAGTTGAGTAAGACTCAATGCCCAGTGACTGCAGAAGATAGAGAAAAGATGAGTGTCATCCCCTATGCTTCAGCCATAGGCTCTATTGTGTATGCAATGCTGTGCACAAGACCCGATGTCAGCCTTGCCATAAGTATGGCCAGAAGGTTTCAAAGTGATCCTGGAATGGAGCACTGGACAACGGTCAAGATTACCCTTAGTAACTAAAAGACTAAGGAGATGTTTCTTGATTATGGAGGTGATAAAGAGTTTGTCGTACAGAGTTACGTCGATGCAAGCTTTAACACCAATCCGGATGACTCGTAGTAGCAATCTGGATACGTATAGCGGAGCAGCCATTTGGAATAGTACCAAGTGAAGTGAGGTAGCAATGTTTACGGTTTGACATAGAAATTTGCAAAGTACACACGGATCTGAATGTCGCAGACCCATTGACTATAAGACCTCTCTCACATGCAAAGCATGATCGAGCCCCAGAACTAATTGGGTGTTAGATTCATACCAATGCGAATCACATAGTGACGTGAACTAGATTATTGACTCTAGTGCAAGTGGGAGACTGTTGGAAATATGCCCTAGAGGCAATAATAAATTAGTTATTATCATATTTCCTTGTTCATGATAATCATTTATTATCCATGCTATAATTGTATTATTCGGAGACTTAGATACATGTGTGGATACATAGACAAAACCATGTCCCTAGTATGCCTCTAATAGACTAGCTCGTCGATCAAAAGATGGTTAAGGTTTCCTAGGCATGGACATGAGATGTCATTTGATAACGGGATCACATCATTAGGAGAATGATGTGATGGACAAGACCCAAACTACAAACGTAGCATATGATCGTGTCAGTTTGTTGCTACTGTTTTCTGCATGTCAAGTATATGTTCCTATGACCATTAGATCATGCAACTCACGGATACCAGAGGAGTACCTTGTGTGTATCAAACGTCGCAACGTAATTGGGTGACTATAAAGGTGCTCTACAGGTATCTCCGATGGTGTCTGTTGAGTTGGCATGGATCGAGACTGGGATTTGTTACTCCGTGTGACGAAGAGGTATCTCGGGGCCCACTCGGTAATACAACATCACAAGGAGCCTTGCAAGCAATGTGACTAATTTTTAGTTGTGGGATCTTGTATTATGGTACGAGTAAAGAGACTTGCCGGTAACGAGGTTGAACTAGGTATGGAGATACCGACGATCGAATCTCGGGCAAGTAACATACCGAAGAACAAAGGGAACATCATACGGGATTAACTGAATCCTTGACATAGAGGTTCGACCGATAAAGATCTTCGTAGAATATGTAGGAACCAATGTGGACATCTAGGTCCCGCCATTGGTTATTGACCGTAGAGGTGTCTCGGACATGTCTACATTGTTCTCGAACCCGCAGGGTCTGCACACTTAAGGTTTGGTGACGTTTCGGTAGTATAGAGTTATGAATGGTGGTGACCGAAGTTATTTCGGAGTCCTAGATGAGATCCCGGACATCACGAGGAGCTTCGGAATGGTCTGGAGGTAAAGATTCAGATATAGGAAGTCCTGTTTTGGACTCCGGAAAGATTTCGGGCACTTTCGGTAGAGTACCGGGAGTGACGAATGGGTCCCGGGGGTCCACCAATGGGGCCAACCCACCCCATGGGCCAAAGTGGTGACCCACCAGCCCTTAGTGGGCTGGTGGGGTCGGCCAAGGTGGCCTAGGCGCAGGAAGAGAAGGCCCAAACCGAATTGGGGTGGAGTCCTCCCCAAGTTCCACCTCTCGTGTGAGAGGTGGACTCTCAGGTGGAGGAGGACTCTCCCTCCACCAGTTCGGCCGAACCAAAAGGAGAGCCCTCCTTTGGGCGCAGCCTCGTCTCCCCTCCTCCTATATATATGAGTGGTTTTAGGGTTTTTTGGACAAGGATTTTCAGCCACGTCTAAACCCTACCTCTAGATCAAGTTCCTCTAAACTAGACTAGTTCGGCAGTGCTTAGGCGAAGCCCTGCCGGAACAGCTCCACCACCATCGCCGGAGTGCCGTCATGTTGCCGGTGAACTCTTCTACCTCTCCGCTCTCTCTTGCTGGATCAAGACGGTGGAGATCGTCATCAAGCTGTATGTGTGCTGAACGCGGAGGTGCCGTCCGTTCGGCGCTAGATCGGAAGGACCGTGATCGAGATCGCGAGACGGTTTGTGATGAGATCGCGGAACGGATCATGATGAGTTCGCGGGACAGATCGTGATCAAGATCGTGAGACGGATCGTGATGAGATCGCGGGACGGATCGTGATGAGTTCATGGGACGGATCGTGATGATATCGCGGGACACTCGGCGATTTGGATCGCTAAGATGTTCGACTACACCAACCGCGTTTCTTAACGCTTCCCGCTTAGCGATCTACAAGGGTATGTAGATCCACTCTCCCTCTCGTAGATGCTCATCACCATGGATAGATCTTGCGTGTGCGTAGGAATTTTTTTGTTTCCCATGGTACGTTCCCCATCAGTAACTTATATTTCGTCTGTCTCAGAATATTTTATACCCCATAAGATACGGTGGGTCGTTCGAAAAGTTCCCCTTTCTCATCCTCTTGCTTATTTGGATCCCCAATTTCTTTTGAAAAGCAACATCAAGCCGACCGACGTCAGACCTGGAGCGCCGGCTCTATCGATCTCATGTTCGGGTTACCTAACTCCCTAGCTCAGAAGAAGCGCCCTGGAGAGGTATGTATTTCTTCTCCGCTTGACTTTATTATCTCTTCCTTTGTAATTCCAACATTGCCTTACATTATCTGAACTGCCTTTCAGGGATCATCGCCTTCATCTGGTGACTCTACGGCCATCGCTCTGCCGCCTCCAAAGATTAACCCATTGTATGTGTTTTTCAAGCTTTACGTCCGACTCTTTGGCGGTTTTAAACCTTGGGCTCTAACTTTTATGTTTTTCCAGGGCTCAGGCGAAGCGAAGGAAGACCAACAAGTCTGCCCCTGGCCCTACCGCTCAAGAACCGGAGCTTGGCAAGCCGGACGCTCCTATGCCGGATGCAAATCCCTCAACGGCCCCTGCAGATCCGGCAGCTGATGTTACTCCAGAGAGTCTACAGAAGGACCATTCCAAGCCGCCGAGCCCTGCCAAGGCTGCTGATGACACCATAGCTCCGAACGTCGTGATTGCCGGCGCCGGATTTCACTCTCCTCCTCGTCACGTGTTGACAGAGCATAGTGAGACGGTTGAAGCCTCCAGAAAGCTAGAGTTTGAACTCCCCGCCCTCAAGAAAATGACAACTGATGAACTTCATGCTGGCTATATGAGCCGGCTGTCTACAAGCCGTGATCTGGAGCTCAAACTTGTCGACTTGATGAAGAGGAAATATGAGGTAATCTTTTTCCTCCTTATACCCTTACTCAGCCCCCAAGAGGCGGGTTAACATTGGCTGATGATAATCTGGCTCTTCCATCATGGTAGAAGTAGACATATTTAGCATGTAGGTCCCACCTTACTTAGAAGTAACCTCAAATCATCGTTGTTAGCCCCCAAGGGTCGGCTAAAGGTTGATAACATTGAACCGGAGCTTTATATGAGATAGATAATAGAGCCAATTGTAGCCCCCAAGGGCTGGCTCAATCTTGTTGAAGTTGAGTCGGGACTTTATTGAGAATAGATACTAGAGGCAATTGTATCCCCCAAGGGCCGGCTCAATTTTGTCGAAGTTGAGCCGGGACTTCCATTGTCAATAACTTGAAAAAACAAATGGTAGCCCCCAAGTTCCGGGTAAACTTGATAAAGATGATCCGGAACTGCCTGTAACCTTAGGAGATCAAAATAGACATTAGCCCCCAAGTGTCATACATATTGCTTGCAATCTATTTGAGACTTGCTGAGTTTTAAATTTCTCCTCCTGTCGGCTCATTCCATGCTTTGATATGTTGTAGAAAGCTTTAAACGAAGTCGGGTCAGAAGTGGTCGGCTTAAAAAGCAATCTAGCCACGCAGCAAGCCGCCCGGAGTGAAGCTGATGAGAAATGCCGGCGCCTTGTCGAAGAATTGACCAAAATCAAGGCCGACTTTGCAACCTTGAAGGAATCCTCTAAGACTAAACAAGCCGCCTTGACTAAACGGGCGGATGACGCTGATCAGCGACTCATGATCGTGTCTGATGAGCTGCAGTCCTTGAGGCGCCACATCACAAAAATGACAGCCGCCATCTTTGGTAAGTATTTGATAACTTAACTCAATTTGTGTATTTGTACTTGTGCTAGCGACTTATGACGAGGCGTCTGTCTTATGCAGGTCCTAGGAGCCCAACTTGCCTCCGACAGCCTGCTGCCCCTGAAGGCCATGTATACCTTTACAGAACAACTGTACTACGGCGTTGTGTGTACCATAAAAGCCGTGCAGTACAAGGATAATATCCCTTCAACTCTCAAAGGGGTCTTAGAGCTTCTGTCGACGCTGCCGAAACAGATTGTGGAGTTGAAGAGATCAGCCGCCCCCAGGGGGCGATCGCGGCCCTAAGCCGGGCATTGGCTTTCGCTCCAGAGCTAACTCCGGCTGATATGAGGATGGATTTCCCTCCAAAAAGGATGATGGTTGCGAATACACGGATGCTGACTATGACCGATGTGTGAAGGATTCCAAAGTCCTAGCCTCTGTTTTAGCAGAAGAGGTCAACCTGGCGACTTACCAGGCGGCTTACAGCATAGAGCAGAAAAGGATCAGTGGCCCGCTCTTTGAGTCCAAGGATCTGACACCCGCCCGTAGTAAGCATATTTTCGCCTCTGAACTTGACCCGTCCCCCTTCTTTGAAGAAGGAACTTTTGCGGATTTAACCAACTGCAACTGGGACTTGGAAAATCTTGAGATCCAGGCAGTCGAAGACCCGGAGCAGGGTGACCCGCCAGCGAGCTGATCGCACTATGAGCGCCTGTTGATAGCCGACTCTTTGTGACCCGTCGTGAGTGGTGTAAAAAACTTTAAGATATTTTTGGGCTCCACCGAGAGCATATGTAATAGACTGGTAGTAACTTTTGCCTTTCTTTGAATTGTGCCATCGCGCATATATGAAAAGTCCGACTTAACACATATATATGTCATCTTCCTTGTGCTTCTCATTGTATGCCTTACCGGCTCTTAGCAGCTTAATTTCCTGCAAGAATAGATGTATCCTTATACCGTTAGGAGGGCGGCTTAAAAGCATAACCCAAAGATGTTGTATCTTCCTAACATGTTGACAGAGTCAATTGCTTGGCTTAAGAGCCGACCGATAGGGTTTGATAAGCCACACCCGTAGGGTAGGAAGCCCACTGGACGGCTATGTTGACTTGTCAACATTTTTGGAGTAAGAGCAGGTTGTTAGGGTTAGATAAGCTACACCCGGAGGTGGGAAGCCCCCTTCGACAACCAAAGTTGACTTGTCAACTTTTTTGGCATAAGAGTCGGCTGTTAGGGTTAGATAAGCTATACCCTAAGGTAGGAAGCCCCCTTCGACAACTAATGTTGACTTGTCAACATTTTTTGGCTTGAAAGCCGGTTGTTAGGGTTAGATAAGCTAAACCCAGAGGTGGGAAGCCCCCTTCGACAACCAAAGTTGACTTGTCAACTTTTTTGGCATAAGAGCCGGCTGTTAGGGTTAGATAAGCTATACCCAAAGGTAGGAAGCCCCCTTCGACAACCAATGTTGACTTGTCAACATTTTTTGGCTTGAAAGCCGGTTGTTAGGGTTAGATAAGCTACAACCGGAGGTGGGAAGCCCCCTTCAACAACCAAAGTTGACTTCTCAACTTTTTTGGCATAAGAGCCGGTTGTTAGGGTTAGATAAGCTATACCCGAAGGTAGGAAGCCCCCTTCAACAGCCAATGTTGACTTGTCAACATTTTTTGGCTTGAAAGCCGGTTGTTAGGATTAGATAAGATACACCCGGAGGTGGGAAGCCCCCTTCGACAACCAAAGTTGACTTGTCAACTTTTTGGCATAAGAGCCGGCTGTTAGGGTTAGATAAGCTATACCCGAAGGTAGGAAGCCCCCTTCGACAGCCAATGTTGACTTGTCAACATTTTTTGGCTTGAAAGTCGGTTGTTAGGGTTAGATAAGCTACACCCGGAGGTGGGAAGCCCCCTTCGACAACCAAAGTTGACTTGTCAACTTTTTTGGCATAAGAGCCGGCTGTTAGGGTTAGATAAGCTATACCCAAAGGTAGGAAGCCCCCTTCGACAGCCAATGTTGACTTGTCAACATTTTTTGGCTTGAAAGCCGGTTGTTAGGGTTAGATAAGCTACACCCGGAGGTGGGAAGCCCCCTTCGACAACCAAAGTTTTGGATTTTTCTCGCATGGATGAAGATATGCGAAATGGCAGAGGCCCCGGCTTGCAGTGATGCTTCTTTATTCATATATAAATATGATATGTACAATGATAGTGTACAATGTTGATTCTCAACAACTCAAGTATAATAAGGCCGCAGATGTGCTATGTTCCACGGCCGGCGGGTCTCCTGACCCGAGGTATCTGAGTCGTCCCGGACGTCAATGAGATAATATGTCCCGTTGTTGAGATTTCTGCTGACCACGAAAGGTCCTTCCCATGGAGGAGATAACTTATGCATATTTGTCTGGTCTTGAATCAGCCGCAGCACTAAGTCGCCCTCTTGAAACGTTCGGGTCTTGACCCTACAGCTATGATAGCGGCGCAGGTCTTGCTGATAGATCGCCGAACGGGCAGCCGCCAGCTCTCGTTCCTCCTCCAAAGCAACCAACGCGTCTTGACGCGCCGTCTCATTGTCCGTTTCAATGTAAGCCGCCACTCATGGTGAGTCATGCCGGATGTCACTTGGTAACACGGCCTCTGCACCGTAAACCATGAAGAAAGGTGTATACCCTGTGGACATGTTGGGGGTGGTTCTGATGCTCCATAAGACGGACGACAACTCTTCCACCCAACAACCCGGCATCCGTTGCAGAGGAACCATAATCCGTGGCTTGATACCTCTCAAGATTTCTTGATTGGAACACTCTGCCTGCCCGTTGGACTGTGGATGGGCAACCGCCGAAACATCAAGCCGGATGTGCTCCAAATCGCAGAATTTTTTCATAGCCCCCTTGGACAAGTTTGTGCCATTATCCATGATGATACTGTGAGGATAACCAAAATGGTAGATCAGCTTTTTAATAAACTGAACCGCCATAGCCGCATCACACTTGCTGACCGGCTCAGCCTCTACTCACTTGGTGAACTTATCAACCGCCACCAGGAGGTGCGTTTTCTTATCCTTGGATCTCTTGAAAGGCCCGACCATATCAAGTCCCCAGACTGCAAACGGCCAAGTAATTGGTATCATGCGCAATTCTTGAGCCGGAACATGAGCACGCCGGCCGAATTTTTGACAGTCGTCACACTTGCGGACCAGATCCTCTACATCCTTGTGAGCCGTCAACCAGAAGAAACCGTGCCGGAAAGCCTTGGCCACTAGAGATTTTGAGCCGGCGGGATGTCCGCAATCTCCAGCGTGAATTTCATTCAAGATTTCCTTACCCTCCTCTGGCGAGACACAACGTTGAAACACCCCGGTAACGCTGCACTTGTGCAACTCACCATTAACTATTGTCATGGATTTGGACAGCCGGGTGATCTGTCTGGCCAGATTTTCATCATCAGGTAACTCGCCCCGAGTCAAATATGCTAAGTAAGACAAAGTCCAATTCAGAATAGCATGTAAGGCCGCCACCAATTGCCACTCCGGGTCAGGAATAGCCAAATCTTCCTCTGACGGTAACTTGACAGTCGGGTGATGTAAGACGTCCAGAAAGATATTGGGCAGCACCGGCTTTCGCTGAGAGCCTAACCTTGACAGGGCAGCAGACGCCTCGTTCCTACGACGATCAATATGATCCACCTGATAACCCTTGAAGTGACCAGCAATGACATCCACCGCCTGATGATAAGCCGCCATTCGCGGGTCCCTGGAATCCCAAGTGACTAAAACTTGCTGAGCCACAAGATCCGAGTCGCCAAAACATGTTACCCGGCTTAAATTCATCTCCTTAGCGACTCTGAGACCATGAAGCAGGGCTTCATATTCAGCCGCATTGTTGGTGAAAGGGAACATCAGCCGGAGCACATAACAGAACTTATCACCTTTGGGATATGTTAAAACAACTCCTCCCCCTGATCCTTCCAGCTGCTTGGATCCATCAAAGTGTATAGTCCAGTATGTGTTGTCCAGCTTTTCCTCCGGCGCCTAACACTCTGTCCAGTCATTTATGAAATCCACAAGGGCTTGAGACTTGACAACCATTCGAGGTACGTATTTTGTATTGAGAGGTCCCAGCTCCAATGCCCACTTAGCAATCCTACCAGTGGCTTCTCTGTTTTGAATTATATCCCCCAACGGAGAAGAGCTGAACACGGTGATCTGGTGCCCTAAGAAGTAATGCTTTAACTTGCGGTTGGCCATGAATACCCCATACACTAGCTTCTGCCAATGTGGATATCTCTACTAGACTCTGTTAGAACCTCACTGATATAATAAACCGACCTCTGAACCGGATATTCCTTCCCTGCTTCCTTGCGCTCGACCACAATTGCAGCGCTGACAGCCCGGTTGTTAGCCACCATGTACAGGAGCAAAGGTTCTTTCTCAGCCAGAGCAACTAATATCGGCGGCTCAGTGAGTTGCTTCTTGAGTGCCTCAAACGTTTCACCTGACGCCATACTCCAGACAAAATTGTCTATATTTTTCATCATCTGATATAGAGGGATAGCTTTCTCACCTAGGCGGCTTATGAACCGGCTCAACGCTGCGATCCGTCCCGCCAGGCGTTTGACATCATTAATACAAGCCGGCTCAGCCAAGGAGGTGATAGCCTTGATCTTATCTGGGTTAGCTTCAATGCCGCACTCAGAAACCAGAAAACCCAAGAGATTGCCAGCCGGAACACCAAAGACACACTTGGCCGGGTTAAGCATCATATTATAGACCCGGAGATTGTCAAAAGTTTCCCTTAGGTCGTCAAGCAAGGTCTCCTTCCTCCTTGATTTGATCACAATATCATCCACATAAGCATGAACGTTGTGTCCGATCTGACTATGGAGGCAATTCTGCACACAGCGCTGATAAGTCGCCTGGGCACTCTTGATCCCAAAAGGCATAGACACATAACAGAAATCTCCAAAAGGCGTGATGAAAGCCGTCTTCTCTTGGTCCTTAACTGCCATCTTGATCTGATGATATCCCAAATAATCATCTAGGAAGCATAAGCTTTCACAACCTGCCGTAGCATCAATGATCTGATCAATACGATTGAGAGCAAAAGGATCAGCCGGACAAGCCTTGTTAAGGTCCGTATAGTCTACGCACGTATGCCATGTGCCATTCTTCTTGAGCACAAGCACTGGGTTAGCAAGCCACTCCTGGTGAAAGACCTCGACGATGAAACCCGTCGCTAAGAGCCGGGTGACCTCTTCCCCAATGGCCTTGTGTCTCTCCTCATTGAACCATCATAGAAACTGCTTGACTGGTTTAAACTTAGGATCCACATTAAGGTTATGCTCAGCAAACTCTCTCGGTACACCCAACATGTTAGAAGGTTTCCATGCAAAGATGTCCCGATTCTCACAGATGAATTCGATGAGCGCAGTTTCCTATTTGGGATCCATGTTAGCCCCAATGATGAACTGTTTGGATGAGTCGCCCGGAGTGAAATCTACCGCCTTGGTATCATCCGCCAAAAAGTTGAGGGGCGGCTCAACCTCCGTCATGGGCTTTTTCAGCGGGGTCATATCCTCCGGGTCAACATTCTCCTTATAAAACTTAAGCTCTGCCTCAGCACAACTGGATTCCGCATAAGCCGCGTCTCCTTCCTCGCACTCAATAGCCGTATTCCGATCACCATGAACGGTAATCATACCTTTTAACCTGGGCATCTTGAGCTGTAAGTAGACATAACAGGGCCTAGACATGAACTTAGCATAAGCCGGCCACCCAAACAACACATGATAAGGGCTCTTGATCTTGACCACTTCAAACCACAGGGACTCCACCCTATAGTTGTATTCGTCACCAAAGGCGACTTCCAAAGAAATCTTGCCCACCGGATAAGCCGACTTGCCCGGCACCAGACCATGAAAAACGGTTGATGAAGGTTTAAGGTCTTTATCAAGCAACTTCATCCACCGGAAGGTATCATAATACAGGATGTTGATGCTACTGCCACCATCCATAAGCACCTTATTCACCATATACCCTCCCACTTGGGAGGCAACCACCAAGGCCAACTTCCCCGGGTCATCAACACGTGGCAGGTGATCCTCCTGGCTCCACGTTATGTCATATTCAGACCACTTCAAGTATTGCGGCAGAGCCGGCGCAACTGCATTAACCGCCCGCTTGCGCAATTTCTGATCCCGCTTGTTAAGGCTGGTCGTGAAGACATGATACTGGCCCGGACTGAGCTGCTTTGGATTACTCTGATATCCAGACTGGTTATGCTGTTGCTGATTGTTGTTACCAGAGTGTTGATGATGTCCTCCTTGATTTCCCTGACCATGATGACTGGACCCTGAGCCGTCGGATCCAAATCCGTATCCTGACCCGCCTGGTCCTGAGCCGCTGGGCGGGCCACTTCCATGGTTGTTGTGCTGCTGCATGTTGTAATTCTTGAACTTCTGCATGATATGGCAATCACCCCATGTGTACGCTGAAGATTTATCGGGCCGGCTGTGCTCCGGACAGGGTTTTTTGAGCATTTCCTCCAAATTGAAAGGAGTCCTATTTTTTTTAAAAGGCGGCCTGAACTTCCCATTGCCTTTGGAATGATTCTAGCCGGTGCTCGCATTGGCCACCAGTTCTGACCCGCCATCTAGGTTTTTCCGCTTACTCTGGTTACCATTGTTTGCCGCACCCTTGCCTTGGTTGTTCCTCTTACCCTGGTTGACCTTCTCCTCATTAGAGCCGGGATCCTTTGTGTTATCAGAGTCAGCGTATTTCGTGAGAGCCGTCATGAGTTCTCCCATGTCCTGACACGTACGCTTGAGCCGGCCAAGCTTCTGCTTCAGAGGGGTGAAGTGGCAGTTCTTTTCCAAGATCAGCACATCTTGAGCCGCCATGATCTGTTCAGATGAGTGGATAATGGTCGACACCCGTCAGACCCAATGATGAGCCGACTCATTCTCCCGCTGAACGCAATGGTCGAGATCCACAATAGTCATAGGCTGTTTGCAAGTCCCTTGAAAGTTTTTGATGAACCTTGCTCTCAACTCAGCCCATGAATTAATGGTATTGGGTGGCAAACCTTTTAACCACGTGCGAGTCGGACCTTCAAGCATCATGATGAAGTATTTAGCACACACTGCCTCACTAACATCCAACATCTCCATAGATAGTTCATAACTTTCGATCCAGGCCTCCGGAGGTAAGTCAACAGTGTAGTTCGGGACCTTGCGAGGTCCTTTGAAATCCTTCGGCAACCGCTCGCCTCGCAGAGCCGGTGTTAAGCATGGCACTCCCACGACCCTGGTGGTCACTCCCGCCCCTGTTGACACGGAGGGCGCGGGCTCTTGGTGAGCCGCCGTGGCCAAAGCTGCCGCCTCTTGCTGGTTTCTTGCTCGGTTGATGAGCACCGACGCATCTAGAGCCGCCTGATCGTCTCCCGGCCGCCCTCTGTGCCGATCGCTGCTGGAAACCGCCAGCGATTCATAGCACTGGCTGAAGCTGCGACTGGGGAGAGGGGTTGAATGAATGCGGCTCCGGCTGTAAGCATATTTCTCCTGTTGGGCCATCGCCGTCTGAAGGTATCCAATGGCGTTCCGTACCTCTTCCGCAAAAGGCGCTTCATCCGGAATAGGGATTGTTTCAAGCCAGGTGGCCGTGGCCACCATGTTCTCTGCCGGGTTGGAATAGTGACCCGCCGGTGTTGGAAAGACCATTGGCGAGGCCTGGTTTCGTTGGGCCGAGTTAAGCTGCGGTCGAGCCGTTAGCCGGCTTCTAGGCGCATCTGTAGCTCGTCCCGTACCCGGTGTATTGAAGAGATTCCTAGCCTCATAATGTTCTGGTAAGCGGGATTGATGCCTCATCCGATGCACCGCAGCCGTTGATTGCTGCTCTAACCCGAGGCGGAAGGCGTCCATCTTAATGCATTCTGCCTCTGCCTCCATATGAACCTTTAGCTCAGCTATCCTCTGTTGCTCCTCCGCCATCCGGTCCTTGAGTCTCACAATCTCCAAGTTCCGAGCGGCTTGATTATCCGGCGTGACTTCAGTGGCCATCAGGGCCGCGAGTTCATTCATCAGATCTAGAAGAACTTGAGCCGACGGTGGCGGTTCAGGCCCTGAGGTTGCTGCTCCGACGGCTGTGCTGCTCGCACCTAGGGCCGATCCTACCATGAACACGGCCGCATGAATTGGCGGCCCAAAACCGTCCGACTCAGAATGTTCCGACTCGGGGTAAGGCTTGTCGTAGCCCCCGAGGCCACCGTTGTGAAGCTGGTAGATTGACTCTGTTTCCCCGCTCGAAGACTCGTCTTTGAATAGACAAGAGTCTCCTGTTATGCAAAAGCTTCAAGATCCATACCTTGAGTGAAGCCCACAAAGACATGCTTTCGGCCCGGGTTAACACGGGCGGGTCACACATCACGGGCGGGTTGCGCGCGCCAAGCCGGCTCAATGATGCTGGTGCAGATGTCCGGCCCGGGTGTAGATCCGTCGATCCTGCCGATGAAGACCTATATCCCGCCGAAGGGAATCCGGAATCCATATTCCACAGAGCCGGCATCAGGACCCCAGCCGGTGTCGTCGATGTAGAGCCAGCCGCGGCGACTTTTTCTCATCCTTCCGACCATGTATCCCTCGAGCCTTGGGAGAGAGCCCTTTGAGAACTCAACACCATCGAGCGCTAGCCCCACGGTGGGCGCCAACTGTTGTGGTTTTGTCACGACAGATGTCCAAGTGAGCGGACTTGGATTCGAGCCATCGCTAAGGTGATGGACTCAAAGGGGTTGGTTGGGACGAAGGACACAAGTTACCCAGGTTCGGCCCCTCAAGTCGAGGTAATAGCCTATGTCCTGCTTGTGTTTGTATTGCTTGGCATATCAATTACAAGGGAGCTATTGCTTGACCTAGTTCTCGATAATCTAATCTCTAAGTTGCCCCGGGTCTCGCGTTTTTATAGGAGGTCAAGACCACGGGTCATACAAGTTGTATCCGACTCTCACTACGTGTCTGAGTCTATCCCTATCTTATCTCGCCTTCCTGACCAAGCTGTCTCCGGGCGGCTTACTCGCCCGGGTCTTCTCCGTCCTGGCCATGTTCCGGCCCATCTTGTCAAGCCGCCAAATGTCTTGGGTTTAAATCTTCGCAGCCCACTCTTGGATTGGTGTACGAGCCACCTAGTGTGACCCGGAGCCTCTGGGGCGGGTCTCACCATGGGGTTATATCCCCAACACTGCTGCTGCTGCCTCTGCCGGAGCCTCCGCAAGTGCTCCAAAGAAATCAATGATGAAGAAATCTGCTGTGAAGTCAAATTCTTCAACCTCAAAGTCATCACAGCAGATTCCTCAAGCCCAAAGACCTCAACTTTCAAAGGCCTCAACTGCTAGTACTATTGCTGCTCAGTCTTCTATTGCTGCTGCAAAGTCCTCAACTCCTCTGCATCTTGCATCATGTTAGAGGACGGATGGATTCTCAAAAGCTTCAAAGATCTCTGCAAGCTCCTCTGCTAAAGCAAAGTCTTCAACAAGCCCAACTGTGTTGAAATTGAAGAAAACTTTTGGACGAGGTCAAAGACCAAGTCCTCACACAAGCAAGGCTATGGTAACTGTACCCTCAAGGTCTGAGGATGATGATGATGAAGCTGATGATGAAGAATTGGGAGAAATCATTAGACAAAGTCAGCAAAAGGCTGCAATAGCCAAAGGCAGCTCTGTTCCTCTCATGCTGGATCCCAAGATCATCCTCAACTTCATTGACATATGGCATGAGGATCCAAGCACCCCACTTTCCTCACTCAACCTGCCTCTTGGTGTGGACCATGTCCTCACCCACTTTATTGCTGAGGAAAAATGGAAACGTTATCAAGCTCAGAGAGCTAAGAGGAACAGGGCTCGAGAATAAATATTTTTGAGGGATAACATGATGAATTTGACCCCAAAGCAACTCATCACTGTTCAGTCTGAAATTCGCTCCCTCTCTGAGGAATAAGAAAAATACGATGCTGAATGGAAAGGCACCAAGGTGAGATTCGTCAGGGCTGCTCAAGCCGTTGTTAAGGACCACAACACAAGGGTTGCAGCTCGATCGAAACCACAAATTCCTGAGTCTGCTGATGAAAATGCTCCTGCGGCCGAAGAAGCTCAGCCCACTGATGAAAATGCTCCTCCACCTAAAGAAACTGCTAGCGCTGCTAAAGAAAATCAGGCCGCTGATGACCATGCCAGGACAACCTCCACTGTTGTGCTTGAAGAAACTGACACGCCAGCTAAAGCTTTTGCCGTGCCTGAAGAAACTGAACCCACGAGGATGACTACATCAGTCGTGCCTAAAGAAACTAAGGCTACTGAGGAAAAGACACTTAAGAGAAAGGCATCAGCTTTAGATTCCTCAACTGTGAAGAGGTTGAAGACTTTGAAAAGTTCTTCAACTGAACCCATTGATGCCACTCCAATCTCCTCAGCGCCTGCCTATGTGTTTGTTCCATTTGGGATTGACTATGTCATCCCAGATGATGAAGATGAAGAAGATCATTCTGCTGCTTCAACAGAGCAGATTGATGAACAAATTGAAGTTGAAGAATATGCTTCAACTCCTCAGGTATCATCGCCCCAGCCTCAGTTCATTGCTGAAGAGGCTGGAATTGAAGAAATTGATGAGGATGTAGACATTGGAAATACAACTCATGTCATCAACAATGAATATTGGGAAACAACTCACCCAAATTCACCAATGACTACTCCTCTGTCATAGATTCCTTAGTCCCCTGCCCAGACTAAGGAAATTCGTGAAGAATCTGATGACTTGGCTACTCAAGTCACTGAAGATATTCCAGCTGCAATAGCTGATGACTTTGCTGATACACTAGCCATTGAGGAAACAGCTCTACAAATTCCTCAGTCTGTAGAAATTCCTCCCATGCCAAAGGAAATCAAGGGCCGCTTCAAGCTAAATCTTCAGCCGAAGCCCAGAATGCCTTTCAAAGGCTCAGTGCGCCCCAAATTCCTTAGAAGCAATTTCTTCAGTGAGCACTTGTTCTTCGCTAGCCCTAGTCCGTATGACTCAGCAAGGGCCGGACGAAGCAGATTCTGGACTGCCACTTAGATGAACTTCTATGCATCAGTCCTGTTTGAAAAGAAGAAAGTCTTCAAGCACCATAAAATTCCTCATGCTGACATGGAAACACTTCCATCATTCATGCCGGCGCTCCAAGTTCTTCACGATGCTGGCATTCTTCTCTTTTGCGTAGACATTTGCGATTGGAATGAAGAACTCATTCTTCAGTTCTATGCCACACTGTACATCAGTGGTAATGCCTCAGACATCAACTCCTGGGTTTTGGACTGGATGACAACATCAACTCACTTCACTGCTAAAGCATTTGAATTGCTTCGGACTGTCCTAGTGCCAATACCTTCAGATGAAGCTCGTAGACTGTTTGATGAACCTGCTCTTCCAAATCAACTGATGCAAGTGCTGATGAAGCCATTGGCTCCTGGAAAGCCTCAACGGAAAACCTTCCTTGTGAAGGATTTGCCATATGTGCCTAGAACGATCTATCGTATTCTCACGAATACTCTATGTCCTCAGAAGGGCCACAACTCTAAAGAAGAGGAATTGGAGGGAGTCATGAAGAATATGCTATTCAGCATCATTCATGGGATTCCAATCAACTTCCACGATTTCTTCATGAGGACATTGGCTAGTGCTGCTTTAGCCCCATTTGAACAGAAGCCTTATGCACCTTGGATCATGAAATTCATCAGGGCAAAGTCCTCAGTTCCCTTCAAGGCTGATTTTCAGAATCATTTCGGCTTCCTCCCTTCGATATAAGTCATCAAGAGCACGGTTGGCTCAGTGGAGGGAAAAGGCAAGGCTGCCATTGATGAAGGCACTCGTCCATTGGATGGATAGTTTTGCAAAGATGCTTCCTTCTCCACCAATGATGACACCGCAACTCAGGACTTAGAAGCAAAGGCCTCATCTCAAAAACCTCAAGAGTTTGCCCCACGAGTGATGACTGATCGTGAGCTTCTAATAAGTCTTCATCATAAAGTCGATCGCAATCACAAGTGGGTGAAGCGTCAACTTGGTTACATTGTACAAAACATGACTGTGACGCAGAACTCTGTGAAGAGGAATCACTACTATGCATATGAAACCCTCAAGTGCACTTGGGCTATATTGTCTCACCTCACGACTCCTGAAGAACTGAAGGAGCTGGACCTTGAGGAACATCTTGACTGGGCTCCTCAACCACAGAAGAAATTCAAGAAAGTTCAAGTTCCTCTAATGGTTACAAGTTCATATTCTTCATCACGTGAGAGAGATGAAGATGAATACATTGACGACACTACGGCTGGCCCTACATCGACAAATGACCCCGACAACGCTGGTGCTCCTTCCTCATCAACACGATGAAATTCTTCAAGGGGCGTTAGTCCTCACTATTTCGTCGCTTTTAGTCTTCGATGACAAAGGGGGAGAAAATTTGAGTTATTCTTCAAGCGGGTCTCTAATATGGGCTTATTTTTGTTTAAGTTACAACTCTTGCTCTTTTGAGGCTTTTGTTGGTTGAGTTGTAAACTTAAGTCCGATGGTGGTCTGACTCTTTTGAACTGCCTTCCGCATGCTTATTTCCTCAAAGTACCTTAATGCATGCATGTTGAATTACGTCAGACACCATTTTTCATCATGCATTTCAAATTCTTCATATCATATGATAAATGCGTGTATGAATTACAAGATATAAAGGGAGTTCTCCATGTTTTAACCTGCTATGTGCATTTGCAGTCCAAAGCAAATTCCTTAAATATGCACATCTTCAGGGGGAGTTCTTCTATATATTGCAATCAAATTCCTCAAACTCAGTACTTTCACTTCATATGTTTATCCCCGTTGAAAACTTAACCTATTTGTCATCAATCACCAAAAAGGGGGAGATTGTTAGTGCATCTAGTGCCCCTTAGTAATTTTGGTGTATTGAAGACTTATAGGTTAAGGAATAATGTATTTGTGAGTGTACACAGGCTCTATAAGTCGATGAGGAGTTTGATATATTTGGAGATTATCGACCCCTAAAAATTTATGTCTTCAACTGAAGACTTTGCTGAAGATTTTGGTATTCCCTGAAGACTTTGAAAATGAAGAAGTTGGTGTGACCTTGAAGATATGAACGAGGACTATGAAGCGTGAAGATTTTTGTTTTCGTAGTTTCATTTCCTTTATTTGAGTCATAGGAAACACCGTACTATTAAAGGGGTCCGAGGTAATACTAAGGGAAATTTCCAACTGATGCTCAACTCCAAAATCCTCAAGCCATCCAATCCTTCGAGTGAAGCCTTTGGAAATCTCTTGCTGCTTAGTCAAGTTCTTCAGTGACAGAGATGAAGTTCTTCTGGTCTCTGATGAAATTGATCTAACTGAGGAGTGAAGCCTTTGGAACCGACACTTTTTACCTTTGAGGACTGTGCATCCTCCACACGGTTAGGCATCATGGTCTAGTGCATCCTGTAGTAAATTGGGGATCACGGAGTGAGCTTGGTCTAGAGCATCCAGCAGTCAATTGTGGATCGCCGGGTGACCAGTTTGTGAGGGTTTTGGAAGTCGACCCTGAAGACTTACCATGAGTGTTGGGCAAGGACTATGTGACCTTAGCTCAAGGAGAATACGGTAAGGACTGTGTGTCCTCTGGTTTAAATACCAGGCCGCTCCAAACCAGACGTATGACTGTCACAGCAATTGGAACTGGGTCATCAAACCATTGTCTTCATCGAGCTACCTGGTTCTATTTCCTCAACCCCTCTATTCCTCGTACACTTGATGATGAAATTGATTGTTACTGTTTGAAGAATTTGACTGAAGACTTTCACAATTTCCTCACTTCAAATTCTTCAAGTTACCTTGTTCATCACTGCTTATCATGTATCATGCTACTTGTAACTTGTGCATGTTTCATTTCATCATGATGACTATGCTGTTACTATGTTCCTCATGCACTTGAGTACTTATTCCACTGCTAGTTATTCATCACATTTCAAATTCCTCAAAGTTGAAATTCCTCAAGTGATGAATTTGTAAAAATTTCCTATTCACCCCCCTCTAGTCGATATAACGCACTTTCACTAATCCAACCTCATAGAACATCTAGAATCAACCTAAAATAATCCTATGATACAAAAAATTAAATCTAATTCGAAAATAGTAGGGGATTCAATCGAATAATGCGACGAATCAGAAGTTTGTTGACTAAAACGAATTGGAGGGATCGGAGGAGCTTACTTTTCTCTTTTCGGGGCCATCTCGATCCGCAAAAATGGTGAAGAAACAAGAGAGATCAGAGGGAGAGAGTGGCGGGGATGAGTGAGGTTCTCCTCTCTGTTCTTGAGGAGGCCACCGTGGGGTGGGGTGGGGGAGGAGATGAGGCGCAGTTAACCGTTACCAGGTTATGTAGTCACAGACCCTACCGCCGGACCATCTGGCGGTAGGGTATCACACCCTACCGCCCGACCATCTGGCAGTTGGGTATCACAACCTACCGCCAGACTCTCTGGTGGTAGGGCTCTATACAACCATGGCGGCTGTCAGTTACGAAGCTGACGTGGCTAAGTTGCCTACCGCCGAGCCGTCTGGCGGTAGGACATGCAACCCTACCGCTGAGGTCTGTGGCGGTAGGAAAAAGGGTCAAAACAACAAATTTTTCTGGATCGGGGTCATATATCGGTTAAGTTTTGAGATAGGGTCGAAACAGTGAATTTGACCTTGCCTCGTCAGTTCTCGTGGATGGGGTTGCACCACGTCCCGCCCCTACAGTTGTTGCCATGAAAATTACTACTGTTGGTGCCCCCTGCGACTTCCACGAATTCATGGGTGCCGTTCGATCTTCCATCACGCCCATCCTCGCCTCGTCGTCTGCCCACTGCAAGCGGAATGAGCTGTCATCCAACTTTACCCCCCGGTGTAGCGGCATGATTGCCATGGCAGATCATGGGTTCGACTCAGAGACCATGGCCAAACACGTGTTACTCCATCGGCTTGGTCTACTCAAGGATGATGAGCTGCTGTCTGACGACGTGCTCGCTCGATACACCAAGCTATTCGAGTAGACATTAGCGGTTGATGTGGTCCAAGATTTTGCTGATTTCTTTGTCTGGCACATCCCTCCCAGCCTTCTTGATGGCCTGGTTGTGCAAAGCCTGGTCGAGGTCTAGGGCCATTCTTGTGCCCAACCCCACGTCAGTCCCCCAACCTTCGTATGGATTTACAACTTAAGATTATTTTCTGGAACTTATGTGGTCTCAATTCTGGAGCTAAACACACCGCCGTACATTCTGTGATCTCCTTTATTTCTCCCTCCATCGTCTGCCTACAAGAAACCAAATCGGCCAATGTTTCTTCTAAGACTGTCGTTGACACCCTCGGAGGGGCATTCCGTGACTTCTACTGCCTCCCTGCGACGGGCACCAGGGGCGGCATCATCCTCGTCTGGCATAATGATCATGTGTCTCTTGCCAACCCTTCTATTGGCATTTATCACGTGTAGGCTACCGTCTCCCCATCCCATGGGGCATGCTGTGGTGGATAACTGGTGTTTATGACCCCCAAGATGAGGACACAAAGTTGGCCTTCATGGCCGAGCTCCATGACATGTGCGCCCTCACCGCCGGTCCCTGGCTAGTTGGCGGGGATTTAACATGTTCGCCTCCACGGAAGAAATAAACAATAATTGCATCAACCACCGGCTTATGCATCATCTTACCGCTTCATTGTTGGTTTGGCACTGCGTGACATCTATCTCCATGGACGGCGTTATACCTGGTCCAATGAGCAGTAGGACCCCACCCTCATCTATAATGATAGAGTGATGTGCGCCATGGACTAGAAAACCCTGTAGCCTGATACGTCTCCAATGCATATATAATTTTTGATTGTTCCATGCTATTATATTATCATTCTTGGATGCTTTACATGCATATATATATGCTACTTTACACTCCCTCCATTCCTTTATATAAGATGTATTTTTTTAAAGTCAAATGAGTGCATGTTTGAATGAGTTTTTAGAAAAATATATTAATATTTATAGTAATTTTTTTAATTCATTTGATCCATCATGAAATGTAGTTTCATATTTTATCTACCAGGTATTGCAGATGTTGTTATTTTATTCTGTAATCTTGGTCAAACATCCAAATGGTTGACTTGCACGGAAATCAATACACCTTATATTCTGGAACAGAGGGAGTATAATTTTGGGGGAACTAAACTATTAACCCACTGCCTAGTGTCAGTTGTTGTTTTCTAAGTGTTTTGGGTATTTGGGAAATCAACACCAAACGAAGTCCAAATGCAATGAAACTTTTTAACGATTTTTTCTGGACAAAAATAAGACTTGGAAGCTTTGGAAGGAGGTCAGACACCACACAAGGTGGTGACAAGCCAACAGAGGCATCTAGGGGGTAGGCGCGTCCTGATGGCTTGGGAGCACCCCCTGGCAATTCCTGGCCCAACTTCGCCTCTATAATTCTTCTAAAATCGGGAAACCACTCGGCATCCATTCGAAACACTTTTTCTGCCGCCTCAAGCTTATGTTCTGTCATGATCCCATCTGAAGCCCTGTTCCGGTGCCCTGCAGGAGGGGGGATCAATCATGAAGGGCCTCTACATCAACCTCGTTGCTCCTTGGTGACGTGTGAGTAGTCTACCACAGACCTACGGGTCCATAGCTAGTACCTAGATGGCTATCTCTCTCTCTCTATGTTCTTCAATACAAAGTTCACCGCGATTCCCGCGGTGATCTATTCGATGTAATCCTCTTTGCGGTGTGTTTGTTAGGATCCGATGAATTGTGGATTTATGTTCAGATTATTCATGAAAACTATTTGAGTCATCTATGAATTCTCATATGCATGATTATGATAGCTTCGTATTTATCTTTTATGACCCACAAGTATAGGGGATCAATTGTAGTCCTTACGATAAATAAGAGTGTTGGATCCAACGAGGAGTAGAAGGAAATGATAAGCTGTTTTTAGCAAGGTATTCTCTACAAGTGTTGTGAGTAAAAGTGATATATAGTTTTGTAGCAAGATAATTCGTAACAAGTGACAAGTAATAATAGTAACAATGGTGGAGCAAGGTAGCCCAATCCTTTTTGTAGCATAGGACAGGCCTGAAAGTACTCTTATATTAAGCAAGTGCTCCTGAGGACACATGGGAATTTCTATCTAGTCATGTTCATCATGTTGAGTTGATTCACGTTCACTATTTTGATAATTTGATATGTGGGTGGACCGGTGCTAAGGTGCTATTCTTACTTGAACTAACAACCTACCTATGATTAACTCCTCTCGCAAGCATCCAAAACTACGAAAGAAGAATTAATATAAATCTAACAATAGCATGAAACATGTGGATCCAAATCAGCCCCTTACGAAGCAACACATAAACTGGGGTTTAAGCTTGTGTCATTCTCGCAACCCATCATCTACTTTTTACTCCACAATGACTTCCCTCAGTCCCATAACATGGTGAAGTGTCATGTAGTCGACGTTCACATGATACCACTAAGACAAGTAACAACATACATATCACCAAAATATCAAACGCATACCAACTTCACACGATTACTTATAACAAGACTTCTCCCATGTCCTCAGGAACAATAGTAACTACTCACACATCATCAACATGTTCAAGATCTGAGGAGTAATAATGATAATTAAGGATCTGAACATAATCTGTTCCACCAAGTAACCCAACAAGCATCAACTACAAGATGTATCAACACAACTAGTAACCCACAAGTACCAATCCAAGGTTTTGGAACAAAGACAGAATACAAGAGATGAACTAGGGTTGGAGATTAGATGGTTCTAGTGAAGAGGTTGATGAAGATTGGTCCTCCCACGAAGGCGGAAGCGTTGGTGATGACGATGGCTTTAATTTCCCCCTCCCGAAGAGTGATTTCCCCAGTAGAATCAGACTACCGGAGTGCAAAAGCGCCTCTGCCCAGGTTTCCGCCTCGAGACGGCAGCGCTTCATCCTGAAAGGTTGCTTATGATTTTTTTAGAGTAAAACACACCATATAGGAGAACAGGGCATCGGAGAGCAAGCCACAGACCCACAAGCCATTTGGTCGCCGCCTAGGGGGGTGACCAGTTGGCTTGTGTCCAGCTGGTAGCTCCTCTCCAGTATACATTTGCTCCAGAAATTCACAAACATTCCAAAAATATTCTTCGTAAATTTTCACGGCATTCTGAGACTAGTGAGTTTTCTGCCTTTTTTCGGTTTTCCGATCTGGAATTCCAATCTCTAGATATTTTCCTCCTTGTGATGTACCTTGCATATTCAGAGGGAATAAACATAAGAATAGTATGATAATGTGGAATAATGGACAAAAATAAGATAGATAGTGGTAAAAAATCATGATGCAAAATGGACGTATCAACCCCCCAAGCTTAGACCTCGCTTGTCCTCAAGCGAAAGCCGAACTCTAAAATAATGACCACATAATTTGAGAAAGAGGTGTCGATAAAAACAGAATACAGACATGAGAGCATCATGCATATCATCATAGCAGCAAGTTTTCAATCATATAACCTCTCATGAACAAGTAACAATCTATTCACAATTGAAGAGATATAGAGCATAATCTTTATTGAGAGCCAACAAGCAGTGCAATTAGTCCTTGAGATAATCATAGCTTTTGCAATCGAGAGAAGAGTCTATGTAAGAGCTTATATTTCTAGAAAGTTCACATATTCAACTATGATGCAACCTTCTATGATTGCTAACATACATTGCATATTTTTGGAACAAGTGACTACGCGGGACACATAGGAAGATGGGGGCTTGAATGTTCTTTCCACCCATCTTATTTACCTCAAGGATAGTGTCAACAATAATGGAACATGATCATTGACATTCAGCTAGATATATTTGTTTGAATCTTTCCTCAACATGTGATGCTTGCCACTAAATAGCTTGGAGAATAAGAACATGGGAAATATTATTGACTCTTGCATGAAAGTAAACTTGTAAGAACATAAGATGATAGGCCCTTCATAGAGGAAATCAGAGGTTGTCATGAGTTTTTATTTGTTTGATATGTTTAATCTCTTAACATAAAGGAACACCACTTTATATTGCCCCTTGTGATACCGAACTTTATTATGCATTCCGTCGCTTTTATTACTTCCCCATCACAAGATCGTACAAAGCGTACTTTCCCTTATAATAAAAGATATCACATGATTAGAGGCAATTTGTATTGCCTTGTACAACAATCACAACTTACTTGAAGGATCTTATTCAATCCATAGGTAGGTAAGGTGGACTCTCATGGCAAGAAACTAGGTTTAATGGTTATGGATGCACAAGTAGTATCTCTACTTAGTGTGAATCTTTGGACTAGCAGAGGGTCCTAAGCAGGCATCACATGTTAAAGGATTCAATACCATATAACTTCTATCCAAATGTAGACAAATATGATCATTATGTTCTCTTCCATGTCCCACTTCAACACTTGATCATTATATACTATTTTGATGGAAGCTCACAATCATAGAAGGTGTTCATGATAGTATATTTATATGTAAATCTCCTCTTCTCAACCACAATTTTGCATATATTAGATCAATTAATGACATTATGTTTGTTGGTTTCCAACACTTCTTATTGATTATACCTCCTTTTTCTATGTGAAGTCATTACTTCTCAAGAGATAGGCATATGATTTTTCTATTCTTTTTATTGCCTTGTTGAGATGATGGGTGCAAGTGAAGAGGGGGCACACGATCTCAATTAACTTGATTATATAACTCTCACACTCGATTACAAGGATAGGTAGAACTCAAAGCAAAAACTCTAAACAAAGCAAATCTGAAATTTAACTCCCTAGATCACGAAAAACTAAAAATCAAACTAAGATAGATAGTAGTGCTAAAAAGTGATGGTGATACGATACCGGGGCATCTCCCATAAGCTTGCAACAAGCCAAGGATGGTGCCCATACCCATGTACTCAAGTGTTCTTCGGTGATGGTGGTGGTGTTTGGTGGTCCTCCATCTTCGAAGGCATAGGTTCTCCATCAAAGAAAGAAACCCTTGTCTGCGGGATCCTAAAATCAGCAACTAGGCTCATCCTTTTAAACCTGGATTCATACTCATAGTTTTGGAGTTGGAGTTGATAGAGTTGATCCTGGAGGTGTTCAATCCGATCTTGAAGCTTGGCGAGGTCTTCCCCCATGCTTTTCGTGTCCGTCTTGTTTTCACGGATGAAGTCCGTGATCATAGAGTGATTAGCACTCAAGCCATGTTCAACCATCCCTTGGCACTTCAAGATTTCTTGCTCCACTTGTGCAAGCCTAGCCTTCTAGGTTCCCTCCTTCTTGGGGCCTAGAACATCCTGGATGGTGAGCACCCCCTCACGCATCTCAGTAGCTTGAGGGTGCTTCATCACCTCCGACGGGTAGGGATTGATGACCTTCTCGAAGAACTTGTCCTTGGTTGGCGAAGGGGAAGTCATCGTGATCTAGATCTATCAAAAAATAGCCTGAAACAAGAATAGAGGAAAATCTCATGATGTGGTGGTCAAAACATCTGGGAGTACGTATAATGATTTTTTTCTAGGTCATAATACGTGTTCCAGAAGAAATCGGAGTCCGAGGTTGAAAGCACATTTGCTCCCTTGGTGGTTTTGGTAATTAATAACAACATATAATTCATCGAACTAATGTTTCCACCAAGAATATTTTAGGAAAAGTTCAATGATAGGGATGGCAAAAGGATTGTGGAATTACCCCAAGATGCAAGGAAATAGGTTGGCCAAGCTTCAAGCAAGAGGACTCTACATTTTACATTTGTGAGAAATCACTTTGAGTCTATAGGAAAGCCAATACTATTAAAAGGGGGGGTAAGGTTTTGTTGGTGAACAAAATGCTCATACGTGCACAAGTGACAGTCACCAAAAACATCCACCAGCTCTCCCACCAAAGTCTTTCTATAGCCAAACATTCAAAATCGGTGCAACCAACATTCCTATCCCGGTTCCACCGATTCCAGAACCTAGACAGACTTAGCCAAACCCTAGCCACTTAGGTGCAACCGATTCCATACCGGTGCCACCGAGTTTAGGTTGCCAACTTTCTATTACGCAAATTCACATTTTCAGTACCATTGAGAATGTTGGGTCGACGTCATCGAGGTTGCAAATCTGATCATTGGTCACCTTATCAATGCAACCGAGTTTCATATATCAGTCCCTCCGAGATTCAAAAGTTGCCACCTTTTGATCACTTCAGTACCACTGAGATTAACACATTGGTGTCACCAAGTTGGCCATTTTTTGTGCAACGGTTGGATTTTTGGGGATGCCTATATATACCCCTCCACCACCACCTACTCGAAAGAGAAGCACTCAGAACCATTCCATACCTATCCTATCAGATTTTCTGAGAGAGAACCACCTACCCTTGTGTTGAGATCAAGATCTTTCACTCCAACCATATGGATCTTGATTTATAGCCTTGCTACTTCTCGAGCATGCATTGGTTTCTCGTGAAGAGGAACTGTTTGATGCAACAAAGTAGATAAGTATTTCCCTCAGTTTTTGAGAACCAAGGTATCAATCCAGTAGGAGATACAAGAGATCCACCAATAGATGTACCTACACAAGGAATCAAACTCTTGCACCCAACGCTATAAAGGGGTTGTCAATCCCTTCACAGTTATTTGCAAGGATGAGATCTAGTAGAGATAGATATATGGATCTCATGGGACAATGCTCTATTAATGAAAAATCGTCACACTTTTATTTACTTATAACTCAAAGAAAAATAAATTACAACTCGATTCCTATGACAGGATATAACTCTATATGCAATATGAAGTGATGATGCAAGTCATAGAAAAACTACATGGTGGAAGTTGCATGGCAATATATCTCGAAATGGCTATGGAAATGACATAATAGGTAGGTATGGTGGCTGTTTTGAGGAATATATGGTGGCTGTTTTGAGAAAGGAGGGTTTGATGTACCGGCGAAAGTTGCGCAGTACTAGAGAGGCTAGCGAAGATGGAAGGGTGAGAGTAATCCATGAACTCACATTAGTCATAAAGAACTCACATACTTATTGAAAAATTATATTAGTTATCAAACAAAGCATTAGACACATGTTCCTAGGGGATAGGTTGGTAGGAGTTAACCATCGCGCGCTCCCGACCCTCACACAAAGGTCGACAATCATTAGACAAATCATGCTCCGACTTCGTTACATAATGGTTCACCGTACGTGCATGCTACAGGAATCACAAGCTTTAACACATGTATCTCTTCAATTCACAACTACTCACTAGCATGACTCTCATATTACCATCCCTATTATCTCAAAACTATATGCAAGGAATCCAACTTCTCACAGTTGTTAATGCACTTAATATGAAAGTTTTTATTATATCCCTCTTGGATGCCATTATGTTAGGACTAAATTCATAACCTAAATAAATTACCATGATGTTTTAAAAAAATTCTCAAAATAATATAAGTGAGGAACGAGAGTTTAATAATTTCTATAAAATATAACACCACCATGCTCCATAAAGATATAAGTGAAGCACTAGAGCAACATTGCCTAGCTCAAAAGATATAAGTGAAGCACATAGAGTATTCTAACAAATTCACGATTCAACGTGTCTCTCTCAAAATATATGTGCATAAAGGATTATTGTGGCAAACTAACAAGCAAAGAATCATATCATACAAGACACTCGAAGCAAAACACATATCATGTGGTGAATAAAAATATAGCCTCAAGTAAATTTATCGATGGATAGACGAAAGAGGGGATGCCTTTCGGGACATCCCCAATCTTAGGATTTTTGGTATCCTTGAATATGACTTGGGGTGCCTTGGGAATCCAAAATCTTAGGCTCTTGCCACTCTTTATTCCATAGTCCATCAAATCTGCACCCAAAACTTGAAAACTTCACAACACAAAACTCAACAGAAAACTCATGACATCCGTTAGTATAAGAAAAATAAATCACCACTTAAGGTACTATTGTGAACTCATTCTTTATTTATATTTATGTAATACCTACTGTATTTGAACTTTTCCATGACTCATACCCCCCGATACGACTCATAGATACATCAAAATAAGCAAACAACACAAGGAAAACAGAATCTGCCAAAAAACAGAACAATCTGTAGCAATCTGTAAACTTTGAATACTTCTAGAACTTTAAAAATTCTGAAAAATTAGAAAAACCAGGAAATTTGTATATCAATCTTATGTAAACATTTGAGATCAATTCGACGCTCTTAAAAATTCATAAAATTCCTGGACTGAGCACAAAAGTTTCTGTTTTCCAGCAAGATCAAATCAACAACTACCATAGATCATCCCAAAGGTTTTACTTTGCTCAAACACTGATTTAAACACAAATACACAATTACTACAGACGTAATAATGTGCCAAACACACCAAAACATAAGCAAAAAGCAGAAAGCAAAATAAAATTGGGTTGCCTCCCAACAAGCGCTATTGTTTAACACCCCTAGCTAGGCAAAACACAATAGATCTAGGTATTGTCATCTTTGGTATGCAGTCCATAAGTAGCTCTCATGATAGATTCATAAGTTAATTTTATTTTCTTTCTAGGTAAGTGTTCCATGCCTTTCCTTAATGGAAATTGGAATCTAATATTCCCTTCCTTCATATCAATAATTGCACCTATCGTTCTAAGGAAAGGTCTATCAAGAATAATAGGACATGTAGGATTGCAATCCATATCAAGAACAATGAAATCTACGGTCACATAATTCCTATTTTCAACAATAAGAATATCATTAATTCTTCCCATAGGTTTCTTTATAGTGGAATCCGCAAGATGCAAATTTAAGGAACAATCATCAAATTCACGGAAACCTAACACATCACATAAAGTTTTTGGAATAGTGGAAATGCTAGCACCCAAATCACACAAAGCAAGGCACTCGTAATCTTTGATTTTAATCTTAATAGTAGGTTCCCACTCATCATAAAGCTTTCTAGGTATAGAAACTTCCAACTAAAGTTTTTCTTCAAAAGCCTTCATCATAGCATCAACAATATGTTTAGTAAAAGCCTTGTTTTGATTATAAGCATGAGGAGAATTAAACTTGGATTGCAACAAGGAAATACAATCAATCAAAGAGAAGCCACAATGATTAAAGTCTTTGAAATCCAAAAGAATGGGTTCATTGCTATTTAAAGTTTTGACCTCTTCAATCCCACTTGTAGCATCAAGATCTAAAAACTCCAAATCATTGGGACGCCTTTTAACTAAAGTTGACTCATCTCCAGTCCCATCATTATCAAGATTAATATTGGAAAACAAAGATTCAATAGGAGTCACATCAATCACTTTAAGATCTTCATCAATATTATCACGAGAACATACTTTTTCAAGCCATTCATACTTAGCACGAACTCTAGTGGTTCTTTCCTTACACTCACCAATAGAAATTCTCCTAGATTTTAAAGACTCATTAATATGATGCTTGGGTGGAATAGATCTAGTTTTTAAATAATCAATCTCAAGAGAAATTCTATCAACGTTCCTAGTTAAATCATCAATCTTGAGCAATTTTTCTTCAATCATAGCATTGAAACCTTTTTGCGTACTAATGAATTCTTTAATATTACTCTCAAAATCATAGGGTATTTTATTATAATTTCCATAAGAATTTCTGTAGGAATTACCATAATTATTAGAGGGATCACTAGGTAACAACCTAGCATTGAAATTACCTCTATAAGCGTTATTACCAAAATTGTTCCTACCAAGAAAATTCACATCTATAGGTTCATTATTATGTCCAATCAAAGAAGACAAAGTCATATCATTAGGATCGATAGGAACACTCTTACTAGCAAACAATTTCATCAATTTTATCTTTTCACTCAAAGTATTAATCTCTTCAATAGCATGCACTTTTTACTAGTAGGAGATCTTTCGGTGTGCCATTGAGAGTAATTTGCCATAATATTATCTAGGAGTTTAGTAGATTCTACTAATGTGATTTCCATAAAAGTGCCACCCGCGGCAGAATCTAAGAGATTCCTAGAAGCAAAATTCAATCCAACATAAAAAAATTGTATAATCATCCATAAACTCAAACCATGCGCGGGGCAATTCCAAATCATAAGTTTCATCCTCTCCCAAGATTGTGAAACATGTTCATGATCAAGTTGCTTAAAATTCATTATATCGTTCCTAAGGGAGATGATCTTAGTGGGCGGAAAGCACTTGGAAATAAAAGCATCTTTACACTTATTCCATGAATCAATACTATTTTTAGGCAAAGATGAAAACCAAGTTTTAGCACGATCTCGTAGTGAGAACGGAAATAGCTTCAATTTAACAATATCATTATCCACATCTTTCTTCTTTTGCATGTCACACAACTCAACAAAAGTATTTAGACGGGATGCGACATCTTCATTAGCAAGGCCGGAAAATTGTTCTTTCATAACAAGATTGAGCAAAGCAACATTAATTTCATAAGATTCCGCACTAGTGGCAGGAGCAATAGGAGTACTAACAAAATAATTATTATTAGTATTGGAAAAGTCACACAACTTGGTATTCTCTTGAGTCATTGTGACAAAGCAAGCAATCAAGCACTCAAGCAAGCAAAAAGCAAACGATAAGATGAACAAAGAAGGGCGAATAAAAAGGCAAATCTTTTTGGTATTTTCTGAAAATCGTTTTAGAAGTGGGGGAGAGGAAAACGAGAGGCAAATGGAAAATAATGTAAATGCAAGAGATGAGTTTGTGATGGGTACGGGTATCCTTGACTTGCTATCTATCTCCCCGGCAACGGCGCCAGAAATCCTTCTTGCTACTTCTCGAGCATGCGTTGGTTTCCCGTGAAGGGGAACGGATTGATAAAGCAAAGTAGATAAGTATTTCCCTCAGTTTTTGAGAACCAAGGTATCAATCCAATAAGATATACAAGCGAGCCATCAATAGATGTACCTGCACAAGTAATCAAACTCTTGCACCCAACGTTATAAAGGGGTTGTCAATCCCTTCACGGTTATTTACAAGGATGAGATATAGTAGAGATAGATATAATAGGATGCTTGAACGGAAAGTAAAACTAAAAGTAAAAATAGTGCAGAAAGTTTTTTTTGGTATTTTTGGTTTTAGATCTGAAAATATAATATGGAAAATAGACCCGAGGGCCATAGGTTTCACTAGATGGCTTCTCTCATGATGGCAAGTATTACGGTAGGTGAACAAATTACTATCGAGCAATTGATAGTAAAGCGAATAATTATGAAGATATCCAAGGCAATGATTATGAATATATGCATCACGTCCGTGAATAGTATACCGAAATGATTCTGCATCTACTACTATTACTCCACACATCGACCGACTCCTGCCTGCATGTAGAGTATTAAGTTCATGAAGAATAGAGTAACGCATTAAGCAAGATGACATGATGTAGAGGGATAAACTCAAGCAATATGATGAAACCCCCATCTTTTTACCCTTGATGGCAACAATACAATACGTGCCTCGCTACCCCTACTTTGTCACTGGGTGAGGACACCACAAGATGGAACCGAAAACTAAGTACTTCTCTCATTGAAAGAATAGTTGGCCAAACCAAACCAATAACTCGAAGAGACTTTCAAAGATATGAAATCATGCATATAAGAATTCAAGCAAGAGTCAAATAATATTCATGGATAATCTGAACATAAACCCACAATTCATCGGATCTCGACAAACACACCGCAAAAGAGTATTACATCGCATAGATCTCCATGAAGACCATGAAGAACATGGTATTGGGAAGCAAAGAGAGAGAGAAGAAGCCATCTAGCTACTAGCTATGGACCCGTAGGTCTGTGGTGAACTACTCATGCATCATCGGAGGGGCAATGGAGTTGATGTAGATGCCCTCCGTGATCGAATCGCCCTCCGGCAGATTGCCGGAAAAGGCTCCAAGATTGGATCACTCGTGAACGGAGGCTTCTGGCGGCGGAAAAGTGTTTTCGTGGCTCGTTTCTACAATGATGGAATATTTGGGAATTTATTGGCCGAAGATTGGGGTTAGGGGAGTTTCCAGGGGCCCACAAGCCTACCCGGCACGGGTGCCCCCTGGTCGCAGCAAGCAAGCTTGTGGCCCCATGGCAGCTCCTCTGCCTTGGTTCTCAAGTCTCGTGGCTTCCTTTTATTCCATAAAAATCATTCTGGAGGTTTTATTCCGTTTAGAATCCGTTTAATATTCCTTATCTGCGTAACTCAAAAACAAGGAAAAACAGGAACTGGCACTAGGCTCTAGATTAATAGGTTAGTCCCAAAAATAATATAAATAGCATATTAATGCATATAAAACATCCAAAACAGATAATATAATAGCATGGAACAATAAAGAATTATAGATACGTTGGAGACGTATCAAGCCTCCCCAAGTTGCTTTCCACCAATCCCATCTCTTCCACCAAGCCAAATCTATGAGAGAGTGATTGCGTGTTGAGGAGTCTATCATCTTGAAGCACAAGAGCAAGGAGTTCATCGTCATTACCGAGCCTATTACCTTTTGGAGGGTGGTGCCTCCTAGATTGGTTAGGTGTCGCTTGGGAGCCTCCTACTTCGTGTTGTGGAGTGAACCAAGAAGTTTGTAAGGGCAAGGAGATCGCCTACTTCGTGAAGATCTACCCATAGTGAGGCTAGTCCTTCGTGGACGGAAGCCATATGGAGTAGTCAAGGTTGCTACTTCGTGGACCCTTATGGGTGGAGCCTGTTAGGGAACGCGACAGAAAATAAAAATTTCCGGTATAGCGAGCACGCCCAGGACCACTATGGAGACTGCATACAAGGTTTGATCTGATCCGTACCAACTCAAAGCGCAGCGGAAGAAGAGTCTGTGGAGATCGTTGGTGCAGATCCCCGCAGCTAGGATTTTACAACCTCCCAATCGCGAGGATGTACTCCCTTGCCGGACAGCCCTTCGGGAGGCTGTCGGACAGTCCCTCGGACGATGTCGCGGACAGCCCTTCGGGAGGACCCTCAAAACTTGAACGGAGACTCGGACAGCCCTCCGGGAGGACACTCGAACAGCCCCTCAGGCAAAAGATCGAAACTACGACCTCTCTACAGGGTTGCACACATACGGTGACATCTATCCGGTAGGGCTTCGCCGTCCAGAACTAGTTCCTGCCAGAACCCAGACAGCCTTTCGGCTCTACGAAAGACTCTTTTTGTGGGAGGGGGAGAGAGAGAGATTGCAAAGCAAAGCATGTGTATGAGAGCACAAGGATGAAGGTTTGGGATGCCCCTCACCTCCTATTTATAGGAAAACCAAGGGGTAGGGTGGTTATACAAGAAAACCCAAAAACCACATGGAAAGGAGTCCTTCCCAAGGACCCAAAAGGTGAAACCAAGGAACAAGTGGGGGCTCCATGGAGGAGCCCCATTGTGGCCCGCCAGCACTAGTGGGTCCCGCAAAAGGGGGATCCTATCCATCCATGTCATACCCCAAGATCTTTTAAGCAAAAGCCTAAAAAGGTGGCTTTCCAATAAAGTAATCCAAAAAGCACTTCCACTATTCACGACGACATTTTTCAGCGTCCATTCAAATTGAAAATATTTATG
The DNA here is from genome assembly GCA_022496015.1 of Hordeum marinum. Taxonomy (NCBI): domain Eukaryota; kingdom Viridiplantae; phylum Streptophyta; class Magnoliopsida; order Poales; family Poaceae; genus Hordeum; species Hordeum marinum. Next base: position 206,883,306 of record CM039672.1, on the reverse strand, counting down.
TGGGCTTACAACAATTCTAGTACCCCACTAAAATGATTTTCAATGCGATCCGGAACAATTTCGGAATAGTGATTTTCATCTGCGAAAAACATTTGAAGTGGTTCCGACAGCTCCGGAATATTTCCGGTTTTTCTTCTGGAAAATTCCCAGAAGTTTCCAGAATGATTCTGGCACCCTCCAAGAATTATCAGGCATGTGCCGAAACCAATTTGACTTAATCGTATCCCCTAAAACTGCTTTTTAGTTTTACCGAAACTGTTCCGGTGTATTGTGTGCAGAACTTTTCAGCTGTCCGAAACTTTTCCGGTGTCCAAAACTTTTTCGGTGATTTTCTCTCAGACTCCCTATCTAGTATTCAACAGATAGATGACCCTTAAGCGTGTGACCCTATATGTTTGGTGAAGCATAGACATGACCCGGAACCCCTTCCGATCAATGATCAACATCATAGCCGTGGACACCCATATTGACCCCTATACCCACACGAATGAATATTCGAGTGAACCTCCAGTTGCCATGTGCTATTCCCGTCGCTTCACGATATATTACAATTACCCGAGGTGAGACATGTTGGCATCCCCGTGGATCAACAACTTGTCCACTATGCCAGTTACCTCGTTGCCGGTATTGTTCTCTTTTCTCGTTCCCGTGTTTCGGCATCCCTGTGATCAAATCACAAAGTGTCTGGCCAGACAATGATTGATACCGTAACACCGAGAGGGCCCAGAGATATCTCTCCATCGACGGAGGATCAAATCCCAATCTTGAGCTATAAAGTCACTTGACATAATTTTCCATGAACCGGTAAGCCGCCGTAATAGCCACCCATTTACGGATGACGTTTAACAACCCCCAAAGCTCATGAAGCAAGCATGCAGAAACTAGATACTCTCATGGTCTAAGGAATTATGCAAACGTAAACCATCTCTGTGTTATTAACCATTAACTTGTGACGAATGTATCTCATAGCATAACATCAATTCGGATCGATTCAACACAAGTGTTCTACCAACATCGTGCCCTCAAAATTGCCGGCATAGCCATGCCCATGATCAGGAAAACAGGATCATCATGCAATACTTGAGCCAGTCTTAGAGGCAAGACTAGGAATAAAATTTACCGTTTATTATACCACACGTGCACATGAGTTTCCCTCCAAGCCTTGTGGATATTGCAGACTCGAGAATCATTGCAGTTATAGCATGGATCATAAACATTCATTACAAACTTGGAGATACAAAAGTAACTGTTATTACTGCCTCTAGGGCATATCTCCTACAGACTCCCACTTGCACTAGAGTCATAATCCAGTTACATGGCTTCCCTAACACCAATGGCTATCCGGTGTTGCTCATGCTTTGCTCGTGGTAGAGGATTTGTCATCGGGTCTGACACATTCAGATCCGTGTGAACTTTGCGTACTTTCACTAAACCTTCTTCGACATGATGTCGAATGAGTTTATATTTGCGTTGAATATGCATTGTCTTATGGTGCGAACATGGCTCCCTTGCCTGAGCCACGACACCACTATTATCACAATAGATCTTCACCGGGTCCAGAGCACTTGGAACCACACCAAGGTCTTCAAGAAATTGCTTGATACCGACAGCTTGCTTGGAGGCTTCAGAAGCAGCAACATATTCCGCCTTCGTCGTAGAATCCGCCATAGTCTTTTGTTTGGAACTTTTCCAATCAACTGCGCCACCGTTCAATATGAAAACATAGCCAGACTGAGATTTGAAGTCATCTGGGTCAGCATGAAGCCTGCATCAGTGTAACAACTTACAATGAGCTCTTCATCACCTCCGTACACAAGGAGTAAATCCTTGGTCCTTCTGAGGTACTTAAGAATACCCTTGACTGCGGCCCAGTGTTCCAATCCTGGATCACCTTGGAACCGGCTGCTAACACTTAGTGCATAGGAAACATCCAGTCTTGTACTTAGCATGGCATACATAATACAACCAACTGCCAAAGCATATGGAATATCATTCATTTGTACTCGCAAAGCACTGTGCCAGGTGACATGGGGAGTAGGCCTTTCTTGGAGTTCTCCATGTTGAACCTTTTCAACACCTTGTCTATGTACGTGCTTTGGCTAAGCACTATTTGGCGTCTTGATCTATCTCTATAGATCCTGATGCCCAATACATATGCCGCTTCACCTAAGTCTTTCATTGAAAAACTCCTTTTCAATGAGTCTTTTATTTCGCTAAGAAAATTCACATAATTTCCAATCAATAATATGTCATCCACATACAAGATTAGAAATGCTTTTGCGCTCCCACTAAACTTCTTGTAAACACAAGATTCTTCATCGTTTCTGATGAAGCCAAACTCTTTGACCACTTCATCAAAACGAATGTTCCAGCTCCTTGATGCTTGCTTCAGACCATAAATGGCTTTCTGAAGCTTACATACTTTTCCAGCATTCTTAGGATCGACAAAACCTTCTGGCTGTATCATGTATACATCCTGTTCAAGGTTTCCATTTAGGAAAGCCATTTTGACATCCATCTGCCATATTTCATAATCGAAATAAGCAGCAATTGCTAGTAATATCTAAACAGACCTAAGCATAGCTACGGGCAAGAAAGTCTCGTCGTAGTCCACTCCTGGAACTTGCGTGAACCCTTTTGCGACATGTCTAGCTTTGTGGATAGTAATGTTACCATCTGCGTCTGTCTTTCTTTGGAAAATCCATTTACAACCAATGGGTTTTATGCCATCTGGAAGTTCTTCCAAGTTCCAAACTTGGTTTTCGTACATGGATTCCATTTTGGATCTCATGGCCTTGTGCCATTCCCTTGAGCTAGGCCCCGCCATCGCTTCCTTGTAGTGCGCAGGTTCATCGTCTTCAAGAATGAAGATTTCGTTATGAAACCACTCAGGTGGCTGGATAGCCCTACCTGATCTGCGCGGTTCAGTTACAACATTGTTTGAAGTTTCCGCATCACATGCGACAACTTCCGGCCCAATTGTAGGGATAATTTGCGGAATTACTTCCGGTTCCTTAGCCATATCAACGGTGGCTGAAGATTCACTAATCTCATTAAGTTGTACTGTCCTCCCACTAGCTTCTTTAGCGAGAAACTCTTTCTCAAGAAAGACTCTACCTTTAGCGACAAACACTTTGTGCTCGGAGGGTAGGTAGAAGGAATACCCAACAGTGCTTGTTGAATAACCTACAAAGTAACATTTGTTTGATCTGGGATCGAGTTTGCTAGGATGTAAACGCTTTACGTATGCCTGACAACCCCAAATTTTCAGATGCAACACACAAGGTTTCTTCCCATGCCACATCTCATGTGGTGTCGTCTTAAAAGACTTAGACGGTGCTTTGTTTAGTGTGTGAGCGGCAGTTTCTAGTGCATGACCCCAAAAAGATATCAGTAGATCTGTAAGAGATATCATCGACCTTACCATGTCTAACAGGGTTCGGTTACGTTGTTCCGACACTCCATTTCGCTGTGGAGTTTCGGGAGGCGTAAGCTGTGAAACGATTCCACGGTCACTCAGATGTTGGCCAAACTCATGACTAAGATATTCGCCTCCGCGATTAGACCGCCGAAACTTAATCTTTTTGTTATGATGATTTGCTACCTCATTCTAAAATTCTTTGAACTTTTCAAATGTTTTTGACTTATGCTTCATCAAGTAGATATATCCATACCTACTTAAATCATCAGTAAAAGTTACGAAGTAGAAATACCCACCCTGTGCGATTGTGCTCATTGGACCACATACATCACTATGTATTATTTCCAATAATTCACTCGCCCGTTCAGGATGACCCATGAACGGCGTCTTAGTCATTTTTCCCAAGCAAGCTTCACATGTGTCAAATGATTCAAAATCAAAAGACGGTAAAACTCCATCTTTATGGAGTCTTTGCATGCGTTTCTTTCCGATGTGGCCAAGCCGACAGTGCCACATGAAAGTGGTGATGGTATCAGCCTTCTTAAGGCGTTTAGCATTCAAGTTAAAGACATCATTTTCACATTCAAGATTCAGTATGAAAAGGCCCCCAACAATGGGTGCAAATCCATAAAACATATCCTTACAATAAAGTGAACAACCATTGTTCTCAGACTTGTAGGAGTACCCATCATGTACTAAACATGATCCAGAGATAATGTTTCTACACAACAACAGAACAAAATAACAGTTACTAAGTTCCAAAATAAATCCTGAAGGGAGACGTAGAGGCATAATGCCGACGGCTTGAGCGGCGATCCCAATGCCGTTTCTGACACGTATCATGACTTCATTCTTTGCCAGCTTGTGCACCTTCTGAAGCCCATGTATCGAGTTGCAAATGTGAGAAACCTATCCGGTATCAAATACCCAAGACTTAGAATTTTAGCTAGCAAGCAAAACGTCAATGACATTAACTTTTATAACAATTATACCTTTTCCGGTTTTCCCGGACATCTTATCTTCCAGATACTTCTTGCAGTTTCTCTTCCAGTGACCTTTGCCCTTGCAGTAGAAGCACTCAGTTTCATTCTTGGCTCCGCCCTTAGATTTGCGTTGGAAACCGGTCTTACCGATGCCCTTGCCCTTCTTTGGCTTGCCTTTCTTTTTGAAACTGGCAGTTTTATTCACAAGCAACACTTGCTTGCGATTTTTCTGCAGTCCTCCTTCAGCAGTTTTCAGCATGGCAAGCACCTCATTTGCTGTTTTGTCCATCCCATTCATGTTGTAGTTCATGATAAAACTGCCATAAGACAGGGGGAGTGAACCTAGCAACAAGTCCATAACATGCTCTTCTGGAAGTGGGAATTACAGGATTTTAAGCCTTTCAGCGTAGCCAATCATATTGACTACGTGCTCGCCAACTGAACCGCCCTCAGCCATCTTGGTCTCTGCCATCATTTTCATGATGTCAAAACGTTCAGACCGTGCATTAAACTTGTAAAGAGCATCCAGATCTTTGATCATATCAAAGGAGTTATGGAATTCAAAACGTTTTTGAAGCTCTGAACTCATGCAAGATAGCATGAGGCACTGCACTAAGTTGTAATCATCATCCTTAGTGACCCAGACATTTTGTATGTCTGCCGCTGCAGTTGCTGCCGGTTTAGGAGGAAGAGGTCCGTCAAGCACCTACACTTTCTTAGCACCCCTGAGGACAATCCTCAGGGTACGGACCTAGTCCGCATAGTTGTTTCCATTCGCAGCTAACTTCTCTTTCTCTAGCATCGGGCCTAAGTTGAACGCGCTATTGCGAGCCATTTGATCTACAATGGAAAACACAAATTCACTTAGACTTTGTTCATAATGATATTTGCACTAGTGAATAAACAGTTTTATTCTAAGGTGCGCTCCCACTCAAATCAATATCTCTCAAAATTGATTATGAGTGATTCAAGACCCAGACTTCAATTCGTCGCCATAGAATCATCATCTCATGACGAGAATTTTAATCGGTAGGCTAACTTGCCGATCACATCTCCATGTGACTCTTGTTCATCTTTTGATGCGTGTGTTCCGAGCTCATGACTTTCATGCCTGAACATCAAGACAACCAAGTGATATTGCTGCGAGATCTTTACTCACCCGCCTCACACATCCCTAATCGTTCGTACCCATGCATCCATGGCGCACCCCGAAAAGTTAGGTGTCTTGACGGTGCTACACTTGGGAGAACACTAACTACTTGATATTTTTGTGAGAGATCACCCTAATAAAAAGCGACTACCGCGCAATCAAGAAGGGTGCATCAAGAGGGACAAACATCTCAGGCAATTCATAATTAGCATGATATGGTATAGCCCTTTCTGACGGAGAAGTCAAGTATTTCTTCATCTTTGGCATTCGAGTCGGTGTTCACCTTTGCGAAGATTGCCACCACCTTGTCGATGCACTAGATAATATTGCTATCTCTATAGCTAATAAAATAAGTGCATTACATAAGGTTGACACACAGGTCATTAAAGTGCAATCATATGGCTCCAGCCATCATGCCGAATCATGACACGCAAGTCATGTTAATTACATCATATAGGCACCTCATACATAATCAAATTGAATATGAGCATTGATATACCACATCATATGCAAACCATCCTGCAAAACCAAGTTAGACGCCTCTAATCGGTTTATACAAAATTTTATTTTACGTGGCTTCTAAGGTTTTGACTCAAACCGCAGCTACCAACGTTTATCATCAAGTATGATAATTCAAGTTGCTAGATTAACTTTCCAGGGTGTATGAAACATGAGATAATAAAATCTCGAGCCCCATACTAAACTTCGTCATACGCATGACCCCCGTGCAGATCATATCTGCATTGCCCTTTCGTCTGCGAAACATCCATCTTTCTTTAACTATGGTGGAACCCAAAGAACTGTTAGCACTTTGTTGATCTGTCAATCAGCATACTCAGGAGCAGCATGAAAGGATCGCGGATTGCCAGAACTTTGTAAGATTCCACCATTCCGTCAAGATCAGGACTACGCAAATTCACGGGAAACAACAGGAACATCGGGTAACAGATTTCATCTGCTACCCGCACAAATAATTTTCAGCAATAGATCTCATCTACTACAAAATTATACTATGCGATACCCATACATCTCATGTATTCTAGATCATCACATGCATCTACTCATAGCCTGGCTCTTGATGCCACTATTGGGGAACGCGATAGAAAATAAAAATTTCTGGTATAGCGAGCACGCCCAGGACCACTATGGAGACTGCATACAAGGTTTGATCTGATCCGTACCGACTCGAAGCGCAGCGGAAGAAGAGTCGGTGGAGATTGTTGGTGCAGATCCCCGTAGCTAGGATTTTACAACCTCCCAACCGCGAGGATGTACTCCCTCGCCGGACAGCCCTTTGGGAGGCGGTCGGACAGTCCCCCGGACGATGTCACGGACAGCCCTTCGGGAGGACCCTCGAAACTTGAATGGAGACTCGGACAGCCCTCTGGGAGGACACTCGAACAACCCCTCAGGCAGAATATCGAAACTACGACCTCTCTACAGGGTTGCACACATACAGTGACATCTATGCGGTAGGGCTTCGCCGTCCAGAACTAGTTCCTGCCCGAACCCAGACAACCTTTTGGCTCTACGAAAGACTATTTTCGTGGGAGGGAGAGAGAGAGAGAGAGCTTGCAAATCAAAGCATGTGTATGAGAGCACAAGGATGAAGGTTTGGGCTGCCCCTCACCTCCTATTTATAGGAAAACCAAGGGGTAGGGTGGTTTTACAAGAAAACCCAAAAACCACATGGAAAGGAGTCCTTCCCAAGGACCCAAAAGGTGAAACCAAGGAACAAGTGGGGGCTCCATGAAGGAGCCCCATTGTGGCCGGCCACCCCTAGTGGGTCCCCCAAAAGGGGGATCCTATCCATCCATGTCATACCCCAAGATCTTTTAAGCAAAAGCCTAAAAAGGTGGCTTTCCAATAAAGTAATCCAAAAAGCACTTTCACTATTCACGACGACATTTTTCAGCGTCGAGTCGAACTAAAAATATTTATGTGGGCTTAGAACAATTCTAGTACCCCACTAAAATGATTTTCAATATGATCCGGAACAATTCTAGAATAGTTATTTTCATGTGCAAAAAGCATGTGAAGCCGTTCCGGCAGCTCCGGAACATTTCCGGTTTTTCTTCCGAAAAATTCCCAGAAGTTTCCAGAATGATTCTGGCACCCTCCAAGAATGATCAGGCATGTGTCGAAACCAATTTTACTTAATGGTATCCCCTGAAACTACTTTTTAATTTTATCGAAACTGTTCCGGTGTACTGTCTGTGGAACTTTTCCGCCGTCCAAAACTTTTCTAGTGTCCAAAACTTTTTCGGTGATTTTCTCTCAGACTCCCTGTCTAGTATTCAATAGATAGATAACCCTTAAGCATGTGACCCTATAGGTTTGGTGAAGCATAGACATGACCCGGAACCCCTTCCGATCAATGATCAACATCATAGCCGTGGACACCCATATTGACCCCTATACCCACATGAATGAATATTCGAGTGAACCTCCAGTTGCCGTGTGCTATTCCTGTCGCTTCACGATATATTACAATTACCCGAGGTGAGACATGTTGGCATCCCCGTGGATCAACAACTTGTCCACTATGCCAGTTACCTCGTTGCAGGTATTGTTCTCTTTTCTCGTTCCCGTGTTCCAGCATCCCTGTGATCAAATCACAAAGTGTCTGGCCAGACAATGATCGACACCGTAACACCGAGAGGGCCCAGAGATATCTCTCCATCGACGGAGGAGCAAATCCCAATCTTGAGCTATCAAGTTACTTGACATACTTTTCCATGAACCCGTAAGCTGCCGTAATAGCCACCCATTTATGGATGACGTTTAACAAACCCCAAAGCTCATGAAGCAAGCATGAAGAAACTCGATACTCTCATGGTCTAAGGAATTATGCAAACGTAAACCATCTCTATGTTATTAACCATTAACTTGTGACGAATGTATCTCATAGCATAACATCAATTCGGATCGATTCAACACAAGTGTTCTACCAACATCGTGCCCTCAAAATTTCCGGCATAGCCATGCCCATGATCAGGAAAACAGGATCATCATGCAATACTTGAGCCAGTCTTAGAGGCAAGACTGGGAATACAATTTACCGTTTATTATACCACATGTGCACATGAGTTTCCCTCCAAGCCACGTGGATATTGCAGACTCGAGAATCATTGCAGTTATAGCATGGATCATAAACATTCATTACAAACTTGGAGATACAAAAGTAACTGTTATTACTGCCTCTAGGGCATATCTCCTACAGAGCCCTCCGTGGACTCTTGCGACCGTTACCCTCCATGGGTTGAAGACTCCATAAACGTGGATGTACGATAGCGCCACCTATCGGAACCACGGCAAAAATCATCGTGTCTACAATTGCGTTTGATCGTCCTACCCTATCCCTTTTACTCATGCTTGTTGTTACTTTCCGCTGCTATACTCTTAGACTTGCATGTGTAGGGTGAAATTGATTTTCCATGAATGCTAAAATTGCTAACACTAAAATTTGGGAAAAGCCAAAACTTTTATTTGGTCAAGTAGTCTAATCACCCCTCTAGGCCTACTTTTGGTCCTACAAGTGGTATCAGAGCTTTGGTCTCCATTCCATTGGTCTCACAACCTAGGAGAAGTGTGGCATCTAGTGAGGGAAATTATCACCATAGAGGTCCATACTTTGATGGTACTAATTTTGCTAGTTGGAAGCACATAATGAAAATGCATTTGCTTGGTCATAACCCCTCCCTTTGGGCTGTTATTCGTGTTGGCATGCAAGGTGAATTCTTTGCGGAAGGAAAGGAACCCGATCATGAAGCGATCGCGAATGAGTTGAAGATGTTGCAAATTAATGCTCAAGCATGTGAGATTCTCTTCAACTTCCTATGCCCCGAAGAATTCAACAAGATCGACCGTCTTGAGAATGCAAAAGAGATTTGGGATATTTTGATTGATATGCATGAAGGTACAGAATCTATGAGAGAATCCAAGTTGGATGTTCTTCAAAGTCAACTTGAAAATTTCAAGATGAAGCATGGCGAAGGAGTCGCTGAGATGTACTCTAGGCTAGTTCTAATCACCAATGCGATTTCCGTCTTAGGAAGCGAAGAAATGACTGACAAATTCATCATCAAGAATATACTTCAAGCTATGGATGATTGATATGACACCGTTTGCACATTGATCCAAATGATGACCAACTACAAAGATCTCAAGCCAACGGAAGTGATTGGTAGAATTGTTGCTCATGAGATGACACTCAAATACAAGGAAGAGCTTCACCACAAGTCTAGCGGTGCTTAAAAAGCCACAAGTTATGCTCCCGCTACCTCAAGCAACAACCTTGTCACAAATGAAGAGATAAGCCTTATGGTCAAGAAATTCAACAAGTTCTACAAGAATAGAAGCAAAGATCAAAGCTTCAACTCAAGATATGAAGATAAGCATTCGTCAAGTCGTGACTGAAACTGCTACAATTGTGGGAAGCCCGGACACTAGTCCAATGAATGCATGGCTCCCTACAAACGGAGAGAAGAGTCACCAAGAAGGCGAAGCTCAAGAGACGAGTCACCTTGAAGAGAGAGAGAAGGAGTAGAGATGATCGTTATGACGAAGACCCTCAAGGAGAAGTAGAGATTCGTAGAAGAAGGACAAGTACACCAAGAGCTACTCAAGAAGGAAACATCAAGCGCATGTTGGTGAATGGTTTTCGGCTCCGACTCCAACAACCACTCCGAGAGAAGCTATCACTCCAACTCCGACTATAGTCAAGACGAAGGTGTTGCCGGAATTACACTAGTGACTACCAACTCCTATGATCTATTTGATTCAACAAATGAAGGGAGTGGAAGTTGCTTCATGGCTGAAGGCCCCAAGGTATCACATCCTGAATATCTTGATTTCGATAGTGATGAAGATGCTTTGCTTTGTGATGAGGACTTGCTATGTGACAAAACTAGTGATGTTGATCAAAATGAACTTGATAATTCTCATGCTAGTCAAGATAGGTCGATTGACGATGATAAGATGAAAATAGAAGAACTAACTAAAGAACTTAACAGTCTTAAGTTAGCCCATGAATCCACTCTTGAAGATCTTAGAGAGCTGGTAAGAACTCATGAGAAGCTACGCTTCGAGAAGCTCAATTTGGAGCAAGAACATGAATTTATTAAAGCTATCAATGATGATCTCCAAAAGAAGACTTGATCTTATCTTGCCAAACGACTACTCTTGTCTACATTCATGCCACAAGTTAAATCTAAGCAAACTAGTAACAAAGGCAAGAAAGGTTCTTCATCTAGTAGCAACAATAAAAATGCTAAACCCAATGATGTTGCTCCTAGTAGTTCTATTGATTCCACTAATGATGATTCTCTTAGCCAAGTTACACTTGAGCAAGAAAATGCTTTATTGAAAGGAATTATAGAGAAAGGTATCTACAAGAGTCTTGCTGGGTGTAAGCAATTTGAGGAAATTGTACGCAAGCACGGAGGATACCCGAAGAATCGTGGTGTTGGCTACTTTAATGCTAATGGAGTTGAATGGGAAGAAGGTCAGTATCCCGAGTCCAAATTTGTTCCTCAAAAGGAGAAGTATGAAAATACTCTTCCCAAGGGGACAAACACTCAAGATGACCTTCCACCACAAGACCACAAGCTCAAGGGCAAGAACAAGCTTCAAGAGGACATTGACTCATATGAAGATGAATCCCTAGCTATGGTGGAATGGGTGCTCAAGGCTACTTCAAGCTCAATGTCTACAAAGTCTACTACAACACCAAGGATCCCCATCAACTTGATGTGGGTCCCCAAGAAGAAGAAGAACTAGAAAGTTCTTGAGGGGCGACTCAATTCACTCACAATCATTATTGGCAAGATCTATTTGCAATCAACATCAACCCTATGCAATAGTTCAAGGAGTCACACATTCCCTCAAATGTAAGCAAGGGACAAGGTAATAAACAAATCAATGGACATCATCACACATGCTTTGCACTCCATGTCCATAGATATCCTTGTATTTGTCTCTTATGTGTTGGGACTAACTCATGTAGGTGCGAAGAGTAAGGAAACAACAAGGATGCTCCCAACTCTTGGTGATCTTCATCAACTTTGAGCATCCACCACTACCTCACCAACATGAAGTCTTCACCGATAAAACCCAAGGTTAGTGTATCCCTCTTATGGGGGGATGTCACATCAAGGGGGAGCTTTACTCTAAGACTTGAGTCAAAGAATCTCTTAGTATGTGACAACATTAAATGCTTTATATAAAAGTGGTAACCCCACTAGTGCTTAAACGATGAGTATGACCTATGATCAAATATTCTTACTTGGATCCTAAGTCAAATACTCATATATAGATGACTTTGTCATCGCCCAAGTGCTTGTTAGATGCTAGAGTGTGTGCATGTTTGTCATGATTTCATTTGACATCTTACTGTGTGAGCATGTTGGTGTGCATTTATTTTCTCATTCGAGGACATGTTGATTTTTGGTCTTTGATTTATCTTTTGCCAATTTGATGGACAAGAATGCATAGGACCACTCTTTAGCTATCTATGCTTTGTCACCTCATACTCTATTCATGCCGCACCACAAAATTTGAACAAGTACTCTTCGATCCCTCTGTGTGTGGAGCACTCGGAGTTCCGTATCGGCAATGACTGACCATTAAAACCTCCAAAGTGCATCTCGATGGAACCAACTCCAAAATCTTGATCTCACTGAATGCCTAGTGTTGATCTGTTTTCAATCTCGGTCACCAATTCCTTATTCTCGGTTACATCGAGTTTCCTTTTCAACTGACAGTTGAGGAACTCGGTGACACCGACAATATAGAATCGGCGTCACCGATGTATATATGCCGTGGACCCTGACGCTTTGAAATTCATCCTCAAACCGTCGTGTCTCAGAACCCTAAGCTGCCACTTTCTAGACCCCTGGTCATTGCCCTTGTCCCCGTGTGCTCCTTCGCCACTAGGAATCGCCGCCGTCGACGAAATCCTCTCCATCGTTGCCGTCGTAGCGGATCTGTCACCGAGTTTGGGTATGGATTCGACCTCCTTTGTGCTCCTCATATGATTCTTGCACATTGGATTTGTTTTTGTCTATGAGACACCTATTGCACATCTTCCTATCCACAAGAAATTCCCATAGTCTAGCAAATGATCGATTTACTAGGGTTTGCCTTCCGCCTGATGGAACTCGGTGGAATCGAATCAAAAAAATCGGTGACACCGATTTGTCTTTCTGTGTTGCTGAGAACTGTCTCAGTGAAACCGAGTACTTCTTTTCGGTCTCACCGAAAAGAGTGTCAAGTTTCTGTTAATGGGATAGTCAGTCTTGGTAGCACAGAAAACTTTGCTTCAGTTGTACGGATTTTCATGTGACAGAATGCAAAACCTTAGAAATCTTTTGTTCAATCTTTCAAAAACCAGCCTCATTTTGTGATGACTCATCTTCTTCTGCTCTTATATACTCTATTCACAGGGTCAGTATGTCATATGCTAAGGACAGTCAGAATTTGCCAGAGCAGGGTGCTGACATGAGTTCAGGCACTAGCCCTGAGCTTAGTACATCTTCATATCCAGGCACCCCCAGCTCCCATGGGTTGCCCAAGGCTGCTACTAGGACCAGGAAGAAGCCGAATTCAGATGAGGAGGATTCAGACTTTGTGCCAGAAGAGATTCTTGCCAAGAAGTAAGAAAAGGATGCTAAGAAGTCTGCTACTAACGCCACTTCTTCCAGGAGAGTTGTTAGGAAAGTCTATGCTAGCTCTGAAGCTATGAGAGCACCTGAGAGTGCTAGGGCCACAATGACTATTGATCCCCCAAGGAAGTCTATGCCTAAGAAGGAAGGGGAGAAGAAAGCCAGAAAGAGGATAATCCATGTGACTGGAAGGCCTACATCTATGTATGAAGATCCAGAGGAGGCAGCTGCTGCTGAAGAGGAGGATGAGCCAGCTGCAAAGGCTCCTCCCAAGAAGAAGGCCAAGAAACTTCTAGATGATGCTATGCCTAAGTCAGGCACATCCAAGAGCACCAAATCCAAGAAGGCTGCTCCTGAAAAGCCTAAGAGGACATCTAGGCAGATTCCAGGTTCTCAAAAGAACAAGGGAACTGCTTCCAGAGCTGAGCATGATGATGACTTGACAACCTTGATGAAACTCATACCACACCTTCCAGTACATAATTCTAGCTATCCACTTGCTGAAGATATGAAGAAAAGGAAAGACTCGGGTTTGAGGGCATGGAGAGCTATAGATCCATATGCCCAAAGGAAGAAGACAACTGTGGACTACAGATTCTATACCAAAGAGCAACAAGATTTCTATGAGACCGTGCTATTTGACAAGAGTCCAGCTGTAAGTGACATGAGGTATGTAGACTGGAAATTCATTAAGGAGAATGAGGACTATTTTCCAAGTGTCCAAGACAATTTCCACTGCATTGGTTTAGATGAGTTTGTTGGCAGAGAGCTTAATGCATGGAATGATGAAATGATCATGCAATTCTACTCCACTGCACATTTCTATGGAGATGGTAGGATTGTATGGATGATATAAGGAGCAAGATATGAGTTCACTGTTGATGAATGGGCTGCACTTCTAGGAGTCCCTGAGGTTCAGGATGAAGACTTGGATGTCTACACGGAATCCCAGGCGAGCCACAATGCCATGAAGGATATGTATACTCCTGTCCCTGCAGACAAAGTGCAATCTCACAAGCTAGGATCCATCTACTATCTTCAAGTTGGCCTCTGCACCATGAACACCATTCTGAGGCATACTTTGATGCCCAACTCAGGAGATGACAAGATGATCTGAGGTTACTCCATCAACATGCTGATCCACCTTGACAGTCACACTAGGATCAGAGTCATGGACTTGATTGTTGAGACAGTCAAGAGGGTTGCTGCTGATCCGAAGCACTCTTGCTGCTATGCACCCTATATCTAGATGCTTATAAACTCTTAGATTGAGAAGCACATATTTGCTCTCGACAGTCCTCATTTGCCCATACAGCCAAAGCTTGAGGATAACATCGTGGTTATGGACCCAAATCATCCCACTTCAGCTGCATCTCAGGCAGAGGCAGCTCGAGCCACTACTGCTCAAGTCCCTAGATCTAGAAATGAGCAAATGGATATTTTGATCTCATCAGTTCAGGGCATGCAGAAGGTCATTAAGGGGATTCTGGACAACCAGAACAGTCTTGTGAGGATATTTGAAACAAGGATCAAAACTCTTAATGATAAGGTGGACAAGGTGGCTAAGACAGTCATAGAGCTTCAGAAGGAAGTTGACTCAGTGCACTCCCTCGGGTTTCTTCCACTTCTTCAGATGATGATGATGATGAGGATGGATCACCTCTCAGGCCGAGAACACAACTCACTACTCAGGCTAGATCAGCCACAATGCCTGCTCCAGACTTGACACCCTCTTCATCAGCTCCTACCGCTGTCACTTCAGCTCCTGCTCCATCAGCTCCAGTTCTTCTAGCTGCTACTCCAACTCCATCCACGACATCTACAGAGATCTTTGCCGACGTTGTTCTATTGACTCCTTCATCAACAACCGGAGGAGATCAGCCCAAGAACGCTTAGATATATTCCTTTGAACTTTTTGGTAACTTGTTGCCAAAGGGGGAGACGTGTATATAGATCTTTAGGCTTCGAGTGAGAGAGCGTTTGGTTTATTACTTTTTCAAAAGACAATTGCTTTTGGTTGCTGTGATACTCTTTTGGTTGTTTGTGATACATGCTTGATGATGTTTGATCATACGCTTTAATGTGTGATGCTACTATTTCCTATCATCTTAATGCTTATGTGATGATCATTCATTGATTGTGTTGTGCTATGATGTTCATTCTAATTATTCTCGCACACCACCAAGTTGTATGTGACATGTAAGAAGTGACCCATGTACCTAATCAATTGTGAATTTGCATTCAAACACAAATTTAAAATAATGCACAAATTTAGGGGGAGCTCTTGCTTATCACATACTTCTCAAAGCAAACATTATATTCATTGATTATATCTTTGCCGAAGCTTTGATCTATATGTTGTCATCAATTACCAAAAGGGGAAGATTGAAAGCACATTTGCTCCCTTGGTGGTGTTGGTAATTAATAACGACATATAAGTCATTGAACTAATGTTTCCACCAAGTATATTTCAGGAAAAGTTCAATGATAGGGATGGCAAAAGGATTGTGGAATTACCCCAAGATGGAAAGAAATTGGTTGGCCAAGCTTCAAGCAAGTGAGAAATCACTTTGAGTCTATAGGAAAGCCAATACTATTAAAAGGGGGTAAGGTTTTGTTGGTGAACAAAATGCTCATACGTGCACAAGTGATAGTCACCAAAAACATCCACCAGCCCTCCCACCAAAGTATGTCTATGGCCAAACATTCAAAATCGATGCAACCAACATTCCTATCCCGGTGCCACCGATTCCAGAACCTAGACAGACTCAGCCAAACCCTAGCCACTTCGGTGCAACCGATTCCATATCGGTGCCATTGAGTTTAGGTTGCCAACTTTCTGTTACGCAAATTCTCATTTTCGGTACCACCGAGAATGTTGGGTCGGCGTCACCGAGATTGGAAATCTGCCCGTTGGTCACCTTATCTGTGCAACCGAGTTTCATATATCGGTCCCTCCGAGATTCAAAAGTTGCCACCTTTTGATCACTTCGGTACCACCGAGATTAACACATGGGTGTCACCGAGTTGGTCATTTTGTGTGTAACGGTTGGATTTTTGGGGATGCCTATATATACCCCTCCACCACCACCTACTCAAAAGATAAGCACTCAGAACCATTCCATACCTATCCAATCAAATTTTCTAAGAGAGAACCACCTACCCTTGTGTTGAGATCATGATCTTCCACTCCAACCATATGGATCTTGATTTCTAGCCTCCCCAAGTTGCTTTCCACCAATCCTATCTCTTCCACCAAGACAAATCGGTGAGAGAGTGATTGTGTGTTGAGGAGTCTATCATCTTGAAGCACAAGAGCAAGGAGTTCATCATCATTATCGAGCCTATTACCTTTTGGAGGGTGGTGCCTCCTAGATTGGTTAGGTGTCGCTTGGGAACCTCCTACCTCGTGTTGTGGAGTGAGCCAATAAGTTTGTAAGGGCAAGGATATCGCCTACTTCGTGAAGATCTACCCATAGTGAGTCTAGTCCTTCGTGGACGGAAGCCATATGGAATAGTCAAGGTTGCTAGTTCGTGGACCCTTATGGGTGGAGCCCTCCGTGGAGTCTCGCGACCATTACCCTCCATGGGTTGAAGACTCCATAAACATGGATGTACGATAGCACCACCTATCAAAACCACAGGAAAAATCATCGTTTCTACAATTGCGTTTGATCTTCCTACCCTATACTCTTAGACTTGCATGTGTAGGATTGAAGGCTCATGCTTGTTATTACTTTCCGCTGCTATACTCTTAGACTTGCATGTGTAGGGTGAAATTGACTTGCCATGCATGCTAAAACTGCAAATACAAAATTGTGGAAAAGGCAAAACTTTTTTGGTCAAGTAGTCTAATCACCCCCCTCTAGACCTACTTTCGGTCCTATAGGGGGCCACATGAGGGGCCTAGAAGCCATTTGGCCGCGCCCTAGGGGGGGCACGACCTGTTGGCTTGTGTCTCCCTCGTGGGTCCTTCCGACTTTGTTTTATTTTTGTATTTTTTTAAAATACCAAAAATGACAAAATTTATTTTTATGGATTTTTTTGAGTCGGTTTACTAACCGTACCACATACCTACCCCTTTTCAGGTTTCCGGAGTGTTCTGGCAGATTTCCTTGATGTGTTCTTCAGATGTGATGACTTGGATGACATTTTTTTCTTCATTAATGGGTGCACCTGAGATATAATTCTTAATTCTTTGCCCATTTACCACTCTCGGGTTCTTGCCTCCGAGGTTGTTTATTTTTATAGCACCAGAGTGATAAACCTTCTCAACAACATACGAGCCTTCCCATTTGGAGGGGAGTTTTCCTACAAAAAAATCTGAAATGAGAATTTTATAAAAGTACTAAGTCTCTGACATTGAATTCTCGTTTTGAATTCTTTTTTCATGCCATGTTTTAACCTTTTCTTTGAATAACTTAGCATTTTCATAGGCATGTGTTCTCCATTCATCAAGTGAGCTAATGTCAAATAACCTCTTCTCATTGGCAAGTTTAAATTCATAGTTAAGTTCTTTATTTGCTTGATAAGCTTTGTGTTCTAACTCAAGAGGTAAATGACAAGCTTTCCCATAGACCATTTTGTGTGGAGACATACTCATAGAGTTCTTATAAGCAGTTCTATAGGCCCAAAGTGCATCATCTAGTTTCTGACCAATTTTTCCTAGATCTATTAACATCTTTTGTAGTATTAATTTTATTTCTCGATTACTCAATTCAACTTTACCACTAGACTGGGGATGATAAGGTGATGCAATCCTATGGTTAACATCATATTTAACTAGAAGTTTATGGAAAGCACCATGAATAAAATGTGAACCACCATCAGTCATTAAATATCTAGGAACTCCAAACCTCGGGAAAATGTTTCATTTAAGAATTTTAATAGATGTGTTATGATCAGAACTACTAGTTGGAATAGCTTCCACCCATTTAGAAACGTAATCAACAGCAACTAGAATATGAGTATACCCATTTGAGGAAGGAAAAGGTCCCATAAAGTCAAAGCCCTAGACATCAAATGGTTCAATAGCAAGTGAATAATTCATAGGCGTTTCCTGATGCTTACCAATGTTGCCAACCCTCTGACATTCATTACATGAAAGGACATACTTACGAGCATCTTTGAAAAGAGTAGGCCAATAGAAACCAGATTGTAATACCTTGTGTGAAGTTTGGTCACCGGCATGGTGTCCTCCATAAGCTTCGGAATGACACTTCCAAAGAATCTGTTCATGTTCACGCTCAGGATCACATCATCTAATAATTTTGTTTACTCCCTCTTTGTAAAGATGCAGGTCATCCCAAAAGTAACGTCGTAGGTCATACAAGATTTTTTTCTTTTGTTGGTATGTGAAACTAGGTGGGATGTATTTAGCAACAATATAATTAGCAAAATCAACATACCAAGGAGCACTACGTGAATTATTTATAGCAGCAAGTTGTTCATTAGGAAAACTATCATCGATAGTTAGTGGGTCATCAAGAACATTTTCCATCCTAGACAAGTTATCTGCTACACGATTTTCAGCTCCTTTTCTCTCAATGATTTACATGTAAAATTCTTGGAGTAAAAGTAACCACCTAATAAGTCTAGTTTTAACATCCTTCTTTTCCATACGGTATTTAATAGCAGCATGATCGATGTGAATAGTTACTTTGGAATCGACAATGTAAGATCTAAACTTATCACAAGTAAAGACGACTGCTAAAAAATCCTTTTTAGTGGTAGCATAATTCCTTTGAGCAGAGTCTATAGTTTTACTAGCACAATGAATAACATTTATTTTTTATCAACTCTCTTCCCTAGAATAGCGCCAAAGACATAATCACTAGCATCACACATAATTTCCAAGGGTAGGTTCCAATCAGGTGGTTGAACA
The DNA here is from genome assembly GCA_022496015.1 of Hordeum marinum. Classification (NCBI taxonomy): domain Eukaryota; kingdom Viridiplantae; phylum Streptophyta; class Magnoliopsida; order Poales; family Poaceae; genus Hordeum; species Hordeum marinum. Next base: position 206,864,204 of record CM039672.1, on the reverse strand, counting down.
ATAGGTGTAGAAATTAAAGCCTTCTTAAGTATTTCAAAAGCTTCTAAACAATCATCATCAAAAACAAAAGGAACATCTTTTTGAAGAAGATTAGTTAACGACATAGAAATCTTTGAGAAATCTTTAATGAAATGCCTATAAAAACCAACATGACCAAGGAAACTTCTTATACCTTTGATATCTCCTGAGCATGACATTTTCTCAATGGCATCAACTTTAGCCTTGTCTACCTCAATACCTTGTTCAGAAATTTTGTGCCCAAGCACTATACCTTCATTTACCATAAAGTGACACTTCTCCTAGTTCAAGGCAAGACTAGTTTCTTCACATCTCTGCAAAATTCGATCAAGGTTGCTAAAGCAATCATCAAAAGAAGTGCCGTGGATGGAAAAATCATCCATGAAAACCTCAACAATCTTTTCACAAAATCAGAGAATATAGCAGTCATACATCTTTGAAATGTAGCAGGTGCATTGCATAAACCAAAAGGCACATGTCTATAAGCATATGTTGATGATCAACAACGAGTTTAGCATCTGGTTCCATATTAATCTTATGCTGACATAGAGTGGGGCTTATGCCTTTTAAATCGTCAAGAGTATATCCAATTGCAGTCCTGTGCTCCCTCGGAGTTTTAAGTAATCTTCTTTCTTAATACTCAGAAAGGTTAGCACTGATAATAATAGGATATATCTTCTTTTCATCAAGATAAGCATATTTCAGAGTATCCAGTAAAACCTTTAATTCAAACACAGGATCTCCTTTGGGTGGAGGAGGACCCCCTAAAATATCAACTGATAAGTTGTGTTTGAGTATAGGTGTTTGTTCGAGGAGAATCTTATTTATTTCATTCCTTTCATTAACTTGCATATTATTCTCATGGTCTATTAAATATTGCTCTAAAGGATAAGTAGGAGGTACAACAATAGAAGCGAGGCCAATCATTTCATCCTTACTAGGTAATTCCTTCTCATGTGATTGATTAGTAAACTTATAGAAATTAAATTCATGAGATATATCACCAAAGCCTACTCTAACCTTATTAGTAACATAAGCGTTTTCAGCATTAATGGTGTTTAAGAAAGGTGTAACAAATATAATGGGACAAAAGTTATCTTGGTCTGAACCAAGTACTGAGAAATCAGCTGGGCACTTGACCTTCGCACACAAAACCTCAACATCTCTAACAATCCCAAGTGGTGAAATAGTATCTCGGTTTGCAAGCTTAATAGTAACATCAATATCTTCTATAGTAGAGGGTGCTATGTCAGTCATAATTTCTTGATATAAGGTATAACGTATAGCATTAACACTAGCACCGAGGTCACACAAACCATGATAAAATTGTTCTCCAACTTTAATTGCAATGAGAGGCATGCCAACCACCGGCTTATTTTTATCTAGATTATCCTGTTCGTTCTAGTGATTTTCGTGATCCTAGTAGCTTCCCCACGGAAATAGAGAACCCGACCCTCAACATTGTTATCTAGAAGATCCTTGACCATGGCAACATTAGGTTCAACATTTATTTGTTCAGAAGGTAGGTGTTCTAATATGACTCTTATTAACCATAGTCGTAGTGTTAGCATGTTCCTTTATTCTAACAGGAAAAGGTTTTTTTTAATGTAAGTAGTGGGAATAACAGGATCAACATGACTAACAATTATTTCTTCTTTCTTAATTTTAATAGGTTCCTCTAGTGGTGGTTCGATGGGAGGATGATATTTAAACCACTTTTCTTTGGGAAGATGTACATGCGTAGCAAATGATTCACAGATAGTAGCTACCATTTCAGAGTCAATACCATATTTGTTGCTAAACTCATGGAAGGTGTTAGTTTCCATAAAAGATTTAACACATTCGAAATTAAGTTTTATACCTAACTCATTACCTTTGTTGAGCTCCCAATCTTCAGAATTGCGTTTAATTCTCTCCAAAAGATCCCATTTGAATTCAATAGTTCCATTCATATAGGAGCCAGAAGAAGAAGAATCCAATATTTTTTTATCATCATGAGAAAGACGAGCATAAAAAATTTATATAATCATTTCTCTTGGAAGCTCATGGTTGGGGCAAGTGTGCATCATATATTTAAGCCTACCCCAAGCTTGAACAATGCTTTATCCTTTGCGAGGCAAGAGATTATATATATAATTCCGATCACGGTGAACTAGATGCATTGGGTAAAAGTTCTGATGAAATTCCAGTTTCAAGTGATTCCAATACCATAATTCAATATTATCAAATAGAATATACCACATCAATGCTTTTCCCTCGAAGTATAAAGGGAAAACCTTCTTATTAACTTTGTCCCTAGACAAACCTACATGCTGAAACAATCCACAAACCCCATCGACGAATATCAAATGGAAATCAGGATGAGTTGTACCATCATAAGGATCGGACAATAGTTTTTCAAGCATACCCGGAGGAATCTCATAATAAATATTTTTAGTAGGTCCAATAGGTGGAGGAACAATTTCCTCATCTTCCATTTGGGGCGAAGATGCCCCGAACAAGCTACTCAAGGGGTGACTGCTCATAGTGACAAGCAACGGTAAATTTCAGCATGTATAGAAAATGTTTCCTTACCAATTTCCACTTACCAAAGGCGCTTCACTCCCTGACAATGACGCCAGAAAAGAGTCTTGATGACCCACAAGTATAGGGTATCATCCATAGTCCTTTCGATAAGTCAAAGTGTCAAACCCAACGAGGAGCAGAAGGAAATGATAAGCAGTTTTCAGCAAGATATTCTCTGCAAGCGCTGTGAGTAATAGTGATAGATAGTTTTGTAGCAAGATAATTCATAACAAGTGACAAGTAATAATAGTAACAATGGTGCAGAAAGGTAGCCCAATCCTTTTTTTAGCAAAGGACATGCCTGCAAGTACTCTTATATTAAGCAAGTGCTCCCGAGGACACATGGGAATTTCTGTCTAGTCATGTTCGTCATGTTGAGTTGATTCGCGTTTGCTACTTTGATAATTTGATATGTGGGTGGACCTATGCTAAGGTGTTGTTCTTACTTGAACTAACAACCTACTTATGATTAACCCCTCTTGCAAGCATCCGCAACTATGAAAGAAGAATTGAAAGCACATAGGCTCCCTTGCTGGTTTTGATAAGTCATGACAACATACATTGTCTCTTGGACTAATATTTCTACCTAGTTTATTTCAGGTTTTGCCCACAAAGAGTGTTGGAAAAATGGTGTGAGGAGATTCCCCAAGAAGAAGAAGAAGAAGAGGAAGGAATATGATTGGCAAAGCTTCAAGCAAGGAGACTCTACCTTTTTACTTTCCGAGAAATCACTTTGAGTCCATAGGAAAGCCAATACTATTAAAAGGGGGTGAGGTGATGTTGTTGAAAAAATTGCTCCACGTGCACAAGTTCTAGCGACAAAAACACCCACAAGCTCTCCCACAAAAACACTCTATCCAAACCCTACTACACAAAATCAGTGCCACCAAGTTTTCCCATTCGGCTCTACCGATTTCTACCCCAGACAGAACCATAGCCAAACCCTAACATCTCGGTACAACCAAGTGTTGCATCGGTGCAACCGAGTTTTGGTGACCACAATTCGGGTGACTAAATTCATGGAATCACAATTTCCGAGTTTTATGTTTCAGTCTCACCGAGTTTGGAAACTGCCCTTGGCCACTCAGTTCGGTATATCAAGAATGTCATATCGGTCTCACCGAGATCCCTAAAGTTGCCACATTTTGAACAGATCGGTACAACCGAGTTTTTCTTTGGTTTCACCGAGTTGGTCAATAATGTTGTAACAGTTGGATTTTTGGAGATGCCTATATATACCTCTCCACCACATCCCACTCACAGGAGAAGCACTCAGAATAGTCCCCCACTTCCCATATGCAAATTTCTGAGAGAGAACCACCTACCCTTGTGTTGAGATCAAGATCAACCACCACAACCATATGGATCTTGATTTCTAGCCTCCCCAAGTTGCTTTCCACCCAATCAATCTCTTTTACCAAGCCAAATCCGTGAGAGAGTGATTGCGTGTTGAGGAGTCTATCATCTTGAAGCACAAGAGCAAGGAGTTCATCATCATTATCAAACCTATTACCTTTTGGAGGGTGGTGCCTCCTAGATTGGTTAGGTGTTTCTTGGGAGCCTCCTACTTTGTGTTGTGGAGTTGAACCAAGAAGTTTGCATGGGCAAGGAGATCGCCTACTTTGAGAATATCTACCCATAGTGAGGCTAGTCCTAAGTGGACGAAAGCTGTTATGGAATAGTCAAGGTTGCTACTTCGTGGACCCGTATGGGTGGAGCCCTTCATAGACTCTCGTGACTGCTACCCTTTGTGGGTTGAAGACTCCATAAACGTGGATGTACGATAGCGCCACCTATCGGAACCACGGGAAAAATCTTCGTGTCTACAATTCCATTTGATCTTCCTTTCTCTACCCTCTTACATATGCTTGTTCTACTTTCCACTGTCATATTTTTTGACTAGCATGTTTAGGGTGCATTAGAATTGTCATAATTGCTAAAATCTACCAACCTATTAACTTGGGAAAATGTTAGGTTTTAATTTTTGCAAGTAGTCTATTCACCCCCCTATAGACGTCTCTTCTATCGATCCCCTCAAATGGTATCAGAGCTTTGGTCCCCATAGCTTCGGTTTCATCACCATGGAGGAAGATGGATGTGTCTAGTTTGGGGAGTATTAGTTGTAGAGTTCCCGTTCTCGATGGGGAGTACTATAGTCAATGGAAATATGAGATGCTTGAGCTATTCCATGAATTCCATTTGAGTAAGTTGATACGTCTCCAACGTATCTATAATTTTTGATTGTTCCATGCTGTTATATTATCAATCTTGTATGTTTTACAATCATTATATAGCAATTTTATATCATTTCTTGGGACTAACCTATTGACATAGTGTCGGTTGCTATTTTTGCTTGTTTTGTACTTCGCAGAAAATCAGTACCAAATGGAGCCCAAACATCCTGAATTGTTTTGGAGATTTTTTGTGGACCAGAAGACCCCTGATGGGCTAAACACCTACCAGAGAGGATGCCCAGGGTGCCCTCCACCCACCAGGGTGTGCCAGGGGCCCCTAGCACGGCCCGGTGGGTGGTTCCCATCTCGAGACCCCCCTTCACCGACTATTGAGCCTATAAATTCACAAATATTTGGAAAACCCTAGGAGAGTCGACAAAACACAATTCCAGTCGCCACAAGTTCCAGAACCTCGAGATCCAATCTAACACCATCACGGAGGGGTTCATCTTCATCGTAGGTGCCTCTCTGATGATGCGTGAGTAGTTCACCATAGAACTACGGGTCTGTAGGCAGTAGCTAGATGGCTTCCTCTCTCTCTATGATTCTTAATACAATGGTCTTTACGGGATCCGATGAATTTTGAGTTCATGATCAGTTTCTATCCATGAATATGATTTGAGTCTTGTTTTATCTCTTATTTGCACGATTACTTATAGCCTCGTATTTCTTCTTCGAATCTTTGGTTTAGTTAGGCCAACTAGATAGATTTTGCTTGCCATGAGAAGAGGTGCTTTGTGATGGGTTTGATCTTGCGGTGTTCTTTCCCAGTGACAGAAGGGGCAGCAAGGCACGCATGTATCATTTCTATTAAGGATAAAAAGATGGGGTCTATTCCTACATGAATAGATCTTGTCTACATCATGTCACAGTTCTTATTGCATTACTCTGTTTTCCCATGAACTTAATACACTAGATGCATGCTGGATAGCGGTCGATGTGTGGAGTAATAGAAGTAGATGCAGAATCGTTTCGGTCTACTTATCTTGGACGTGATGCCTATATAATGATCATTGCCTGGATATCGTCATGATTATTTGATCTTTTATAAATTTCCCAACAGTAATTTGTTCACCCACCATGCACTATACTCATGAGAGAAGCCACTAGTGAAACCTACAGCCCTCGGGTCTAGTTTTCTAACATATTGCTTTCCGATCTAATATTTTGCCTTTTTGTTTTCAGATATATTAATCCAAAAAAACAAAAAACACCTTGCTACACTTTTTATTTACTTATTTTATTTTGTGTTCTTGCGAGATGCTAAAACTATCATTACCTAATCTATCTTTTTTACCGTTGAGAGCTTGACAACCTTTGTTACGCATCGGGTTGCAAGTATTTATTATTTGTGTGTAGTTGCTGTCTATGTGGGTGCATGATCTTCCTCTATGGATTGATACCTTGGTTTCATAACTGAGGGAAATACTTACCGTCGTTGTGCTGCATCATCCCTTCCTCTTTGGGGAAATACCAACGCAGTCTCAAGCCACGTCACAAGTATGTTAAGAGCCCATATGTACCTCCCATTAGTCCCTTACATCCCACACAGGAAGAGAAAATTTATATGCTTCACAATCTTAGAACCGTTAATCTCATTATCAAAGGATTGCCTAGATTTGTGTTTGATCAAACGAAGAATTTTGAATGTGCTTATACTTTGTGGAATGATTTGGAGAAACGATATCCAAGTTATTCATCGAGTAATCTTGATAAAATTCTTCATAAAGCTATTGCCTTTCACTTAATGAATCCTAGTGATCCTAACTTTGATAAGTGCCTATTTGTGCTTCGAGACCTCACGTGTGCTAATGGAGATTTCACTAGCATCAATAACATTGTCTTTGAAGCCATTCACATTCATAAGCTTGAACATTGTCATCATCTTAACCCTAACGAATCTCTTGTCGCTTATGATGAGGATATCCCACTTGATGATAAGAATGTGGAACATGGCTACTATGAAGAAGATGAGGTATTCGACATCGAGTGTGAGAAGACTATGAAGAGTCTAAGTCTACTGGCAAACTTCAAAGATTACATGGCCGGAGGAGAGGAATGGATTCTCCACAGTGTTGTTGTTGGGGAAATACTTATCTCTAATGTGCTAAATCTCCAATCCTCTTTGAGGAAAAACAAAACACGGTTTAGAAGTAGCGGAAAGAATTTCTAGCACTGTTGTTGGGGAGACATCATCAAATTCTTATCAGGTTCCTTCATACAAATTATCATTCACTTGTTCTACTTTTTATCTGCCTTTACCTATGCTGGCCTAATAATATTAAAAAACACAAAAATATTTATCTTTGCTAGTTTACTTGTTTGCTTTCTTTACTTGCTAGTCAACTTATCTTGCTTGTTAGTTTAGTAGCTTCATCACTATGTCTCAAGATAATACCAAGTTGGGTGATTTCTCAAATTTAGGATAGTAAAACTGAGCCAAATCCGAGCTCTCTCACGACTTGGATGTTTCTGGCAATCGGTTTGCCTGATTTGGGGGATCTCAGATGTCAAATGTGGCGTATGTTCTGGCCTGCACCACATGTTTTATACTTATTGGACAAAATATCCTAAAGGGTAGATGCTCCACAAACCAAATTTGAGCACTCTGGTTAAATGGGCCTTTTCAACCAGCCCAACACTGCTCCTGCCGCGAGACTTATGCCATAAGGGCACCGTGCTTTCTAAAAAACGTTGCTCAGCCCAACTTCCCTCCTGTCCACATTGCTCATCTCATGCGAGAAAAAACAAAGATTTTCGATCTTTTTCTTAGAACAACATAGAGCTTCGATATGATCCACCGCATGTATGAGAGGCGACTTGGACGTAGTGAGGCGATGTGGGACAGCATAGTGGAGACCAAGGCAGTGCCTTTGGATGAGGTGGTCATCGACCGACTAGTTGCAGGCCTCACCAATCGATGCCGAGAAGGTCTCACCGGCCGATGCGAAGAAGTTCATCCGTAATTTTGTAGGCAAGGAGTCAAATAGATGCCTGTTCCTATAGCAATTAAGGCAGGCAGTCGAGGGAGTACCAATCGTCGGTGGTGGCGGATGGTTAATGTCTACTACACAACCTTCTTCTTGCAGACTCGTGTTGGGCCTCTAAGTGCAGAATTTTGTAGGATAGTGGCAATTTTCCCTCAAGTGGATGACCTAAGGTTTATCAATCCATGGGAGGCGTAGGATGAAGATGGTCTCTCTCAAACAACCCTACAACCAAATAACAAAGAGTCTCTTGTGTCCCCAACACACTCAATACAATGGCAAATTGTATAGGTGCACTAGTTCGGCGAAGAGATGGTGATACAAGTGCAATATGGGTGCTAGATATAGATTTTTGTAATCTGAAAATATAAAAACAGCAAGGTAGCAAGTAACAAAAGTGAGCAAAAATGGTATTGCAATGCTTGAAAACAAGGACTAGGGTTCATACTTTTACCGGTGCAAGTTCTCTCAACAATACTAACATAGTTGAATGATATATAAATACCTCTCATGCGACAAAGAGTTCACTCCAAAGTCACAAATAGCGGAGAACTAACAAAGAAATTATTGTAGGGTACAAAACCACCTCAAAGTTATGTTTTTTGATTAATCTTATGAGTTATTCCTATAAGTGTCACGAACAACCCTAGAGTTCGTACTAAAATAACACCTTAAGACACACATCAACCAAAACCCTAATGTCACCTAGAACTCCAATGTCACCACAAGTACCCATGGGCTAGATTATACGATATGCATCACATAATTTCAGATTCATCATGTTCAATCCAACACAAAGTACTTCAAAGAGTGCCCCAAATTTACTACCGGAAAGTCAAGACAAAAACGTGTGCCAACCCCTATGCATAGATTACCAAGGTCACGAAACCTGCAATTTGATCACCAAAACATATATCAAGTGGATCAATAGAACATACCATTATCACCACGGATATCCCATCGCAAGACATACATCAAGTGTTCTCAAATCCTTAAAGACTCAATCCGATAAGAAAACTTGAAAGGGAAAACTCAATTCATCACAAGAAGATAGAGAGGGGAAAACTCCATATGATTCATCTATGTTAATAAAGCTCGTGGTACATCAAGATCGTGCCATCTCAAGAACACGAGAGAGAGAGAGAGAGAGATAGATCAAACACATAGCTACTAGTACATACCCTTAGCCCCGAGGGTGAACTACTCCCTCCTCGTCATGGAGACTGCCGGGATGATGATGATGGCCTCCAGTGATGGTTTCCCCCTCTGACAGGGTGCCGGAACAGGCTCCCGATTGGTTTTTCGTGGCTCTGGAGGTTTGCAGCGATGGAATCCGATCTTGATTTCTTTTCGGAGGTGTCTATATTTATAGGAATGTTTGGCGTCGATCTCACGTCAAGGGGTGCCACGAGGCGGTGAAAAGCCTAGTAGGCGCGGCCAGGGGGGTGGCTGCGCCTAACAGGCATGTCACCTCCTCGTGGCTCTTCTGGCCCAGCTCCAATGCTTCGGGGGTCTCTTTTGGTCCAAAACAAATCATACAAATTTTCAGCCAATTCCGAGAACTTTTATTTCTACACAAAAAACGACACCATGGTAGTTCTGCTGAAAACATCGTCAGTCCGGGTTAGTTCTAATAAAATCATACCAAAATCATATAGAATTATTGTAAACATGACATGAATACTTCATAAATTATAGATACGTTGGAGACATATCAGCTTCCCCAAGCTTAATTCCCGCTCGTCCTCGAGTAGGTAAATGATAAAAGAAATAATTTATGAAGTGTGAATGCTAGCATAGTGCATAAATTTGATCAATGATAGTTACAAACACTTTTTCTAACATCATTATATATCATAAACAGTAGCTCATCTCATAAAACTTTTCATGATGAAATAACAAGGTATCCACATGTTGAAGTATAGACTAACAAACTATGCTTTCAGTCACCAAACAATTGCAATTCATCTTATTTTAAGTAAGGGTCTATGTAAGAGCTTTGCTTTAGCAAATTCCACATACTCAACTATCATATAGTCTTCCATGATTGATAACACTCAAAGCATATTTTTAGAACAAATGGCATCCGTCGAACACAAAGAAAGATAGGGGCTTAAAGTTTCGCCTCCCAACTTATTTATCATATAGATAATTGTCAACAATAATAATTCCTGATCAAACATATTTGAATGGCCATATATGCTTGGATCTTTCCCCAACACATGACGTTTGCCAAGAGAAAAAGGTGAAATATAGGAAGTGGTGAAGATCACCATGACTCTTGCATAAAGGTAAGTACATGAAAGTAAAAGATAGACCCTTCGCAAAGGGAAGCATTGATTTGCAGAGGTGCTAGAGCTCAAGCTTTTAAAACAGAGATGAAATAATAATTTTGGGCAGCATGCTTTCATTGTCACCATAACAACCGAGAGATCTCGGTATCTTCCATGCTAGATACATTATAGGCGGTTCCCAAAGAGAATGGTAAAGTTTTTACTCCCCCTCCACCAATCAATCACACTGCACGGTGAGCCGAATCCACAGGTACCGTCCATATGAACAACATTCCCGTGGGAGTTTTGTTTAATTATTTGCATTTTTTCATTGATTTTGGGACTGGGAATCCCTATGACCAGCCACTTTGTGATAGTGAATCAACACATATCGTGAGAATGACCCACCTAGCATGGAAGTTACTGACAACCCCTAGTCATTATATGAGCGATTCGGGCATACAAAACAGAATATTATTTGAAGGTTTAGAGGTTGGCACATGCAAATTTACTTTGAATGGAAGGTAAATACCACATATAGGTAGGCATGGTGGACTCTAATGGAACAACTTTGGGTTTAAGGGTGTTTGGATGTACAAGTAGTATTTCTACTTGGTGCCGAAGTTTTGGCTAATATGAGGTGGAAGCAAGCACCACATGTTGGAGGATCCATAACAATATAACTTCTATGCAAATATGCACAACCATAACTCATTATGTTGTCTTCCTTTTCCAACTTCAACTAATTTGCTCAAGTTTGGAAATAACTAATGGGTGACCACAATCATATAAGATGTCCAAGATAGTATATTTATATGTGAAATCTCTCTTACTTCAATATTCTTTCATGAATGGTTCAAGTGACCAATAAATTTTACCACCTATACTTCTTATATGTGAAGTCATTACTCCTCATGAGATGAGCATATAAAACATATATAATTTCAGATTTATGATATTGAATTCATTCAACCATTTACTCATAGGATATAAGTGAAGCACGGGAGTAAATGACAAAACTACTCCAAAACATATAAGTGAAGATCAATGAGTAGTCAAACAATCAAGTAGATATGTGAGGAATTTATCTCTCTCTCTCAATAAATATTTTCATATCTGAGTATTTTATTTAAACAGCAAGCAAAACAAAAATAGTGCTCCAAGAATAGCATATGTCATGTGGACGAATAAAAATTTAGGCTCAACATAGGCTAACCGATAGTTGACGAAGAGAGATGGGATGCGTAGCATCCCCAAGCTTAGATGCTTGATAGTTCTTGAAATATTTACTTGGGCATCCCCAAGCTTGATCTTTTTTATTTTGTTCAATCCTCTCATTTCCCGGTTTCACCTATTCTCGAAAACTTCATCCACACAAAACTCAAAAAGACTCGCGAGATAGGTTAGTACACATAAGAATAAATAAACACTTCATGTACTGACAAGACAAGTTGCACAATAATTTTCAAACATTAGGTACTGTATACTATCATTTCCACAATTTATATCTACCAATATAGGCTATGGAAACTATAGGACAAGTAGATAACAAAACTATGACAACAATCTGTCCAGTCATAACATTCTATAGAAATTGATGATAACAGTGTACTTATGTAACTAAAAAAATTATGAAACTTTAGGACATAATATAAATTTATATGAAAACACTGTGTAAAAAATTTCAGAAACTTTCCACGTTCCAATAAATATGAAAATTCAAACACTACAACAGAAGTTTCTGTTTTTACCCAGCACATATCAAAACATGCAATTCAAGCATCGTAAGGCAATTCGTGGAACTTCTTATTGAAAAACAAGATTATAAATAACACATAACACAGAACAACAAAATAAAATGACGCCCCAAGAAAAACTCATATTATGTGACGAATAAAAATATAGCTCCAAGTAAGATATACCGATAGTGTTGAAGACGAAAGAGGGGATGCCTTCCAGGGCATCCCCAAGCTTAGACGCTTGAATATTCCTTGAATATTACCTTGGGGTGACTTGGGAATAACAAATCTTAGGTTCTTGTCACTCCTTATTCTCCTCATATCGTTATCTCACCCAAAACTTGAAAACTTCAATCACACAAAACTTAACGGAACTTCGTGAGATGGGTTAGTGTAGTAAATATAGATCATTCACTTAAGTACTGTCAAGACAAGATTGATAATTTTTCCCACATAATATACTGTATTTTATCACTCCCATAATTTATATCACTCAATATAAGCTATAGGAACACTTGAAACAAGCAAACTATGCATGCAAAACAGAATCTGTCAAAAACAGAATAGTCTTAAAGATTTGAATGATAACCAAACTTACCTGGATCTAAAACTTCTGAAACATTATGACAGCTCAAGGTATTTGCATATGAATGTTGTTTAAAAATTTCAGAATTTTGTGACTCTCCAATAAAATAAGATAATTTATAAACTACACGTAAAACTTTCTATTTTTGCATAGAATCAAACAAGCAAGTATCCACACTATCCCAAAGGCTTTACTTGGCAATTTATTGAAATAAAAGACACAAAACATGATTACTAAAGTAGATTAATCATTTTAACACGCAAAAAGAGAAAGTAAAAGTGTTGGGTAACAAGCGCTTTTCTTTAATGCCTTTTAGCTAGTCATGATGATTTCGATGACGCTCGTATCGGAATAATAATTGTAACATGCAAAAGAGCATCATGAATCTCATGACAATCACATTTAAGTATAACCCACTTACTATGCATAGGGTTTTGTGAGCAAAAACTTTATAGGAGCAATAATCAACTAGCATAGGAAGGCAAAACAAGCATAACTTCAAAACTTTGAAAACATAGAGAGGAAACTTGATATTTTTGCAATTCCTACAAGCATATGTTCCTCCCGCATAATAGTTTTCAGTATAATAATGAAGGAATTCCACAATATAACTAGAGCATAAAGAATTCTTTTCATGATCTACAAGCATAGAAATTTTACTACTCTCCACACAAGAGAATTTCTTCTCATGACTAATAGTGGGAGTATCATAAAAGAGTTGAACACTACAAATTGGTTCCAGACTAAAAGAGTAGTAATCAATAAAAGGATATTCATAATTATGAAAATTATCATAATAGTAATGACCACTCTTTTTCATTGCATAAGTATCATCACAATAATCATCATACGTAGGAGGCATGCAATAATTATAACAAATTTGATCATTCAAAGTAGGGGGATAAAAAGATCATATTCATTAAGCATATCATCCCCAAGATTGGAACAAACATTAATTGCAGCAAATAAATTCTCAAACATGTCATTTTCATCAAACATAGCATCCCCAATCTTGTGGCTTTGCATATCATAAACATAATCACTCTCATCATTAATGGTATGAATGGCACCAATAGTATAGCAATTATTATCATCCTCCTCCAAGTTGGTGCCACAAATAGTTTAAAGATAATAAGAAGTATCATTATCTTCCCAATCATAATTATCACAACAAGCAATAGGCATAACTAAATCATCCTCAAGTGTATCATCTTCCACAACTATTTTTGATTCATTCTCATGAGGCCTATCAATAATGGGAGAACATTATTTGGGAGAGATACCTCTTTACCTTTACTTTTCCTTATTTTCTTCTTCTTCACCACATTATGTGTGGGTTCATTTAATTCCTCCAAGCTTCGTTTTGAAGAGGTTGGTTGAATAAAAAGCTCCTCCTCGTTACCTGTTTCATCATAAGAAAAATAGGAGGATATTGGGAAACCTCTTCCCCTTCATTAGTATTCTCTTCCTATTCTATTTGTTTGCTTGTATTTAAGTAATTGGCAATATAAGGATTCTCAATGCAATTTACCACGCAATACATGTAGATTTCATTTAGATCAAAATCAATCATTTTCATGAGAACCCAAGCTGGAACATCCTTAGTTTCATGTTTGATTTCTTCATACCCCAAGAATAGACTAAGTTCATTATGATGCTCAAGGGTAATGAGGTTAACACAATTTTTGGACACAATTTGATCATGAAATAATCCACTTTGTAAATTAAAATGACCACTTTCATTGCAAAGTTCACAAGGACGGCAAAAAATATTAAGTTTTTCAGCACAAACATATAGCCTCTCTTGCAACCGTTTAGTTTCCAAATACTTATGTATCTTACAAAATCTATCTTCCCTTTTAGGAATGTCTTGACAAACTCTATGCACTTACAAAAATTGACATGCTTATAAGAAATATTTTTATCATATCTAGTGCAATCATCATTAGTAACAACATTGCAATCATGCTCATCACTCAAATATTTAGTGCCAAACATTTTAATAACTTCTTCTTATAACACTTGAGCACAATTTTCCTTTCCATCATTTTCATGAAATACATTAAAAAGATGAAGCATATGAGGCAACCTCAATTCCATTTTTTTGTAGTTTTCTTTTATAAAACCAAACTAGTGAAAAACAAGAAACTAAAAGATTTGATTGCAAGATCTAAATATATACCTTCAAGCACACACCTCCCCAGCAACGACGCCAGAAAAGAGTTTGATGTCTACTACACAACCTTCTTCTTGTAGACTCGTGTTGGGCCTCCAAGCGCAAAGTTTTGTAGGATATTGGCAATTTACCCTCAAGTGGATGACCTAAGGTTTATCAATCCGTGGGAGGCGTAGGATGAAGATGGTCTCTCTCAAACAACCCTGGAACCACATAACTAAGAGTCTCTTGTATCCCCAACACACCCAATACAATGGCAAATTGTATAGGTGCACTAGTTCGGCGAAGAGATGGTGATACAAGTGTAATATGGATGGTGGATATAGCCTTTTGTAATCTGAAAATATAAAAACAGCAAGGTAGCAAGTAACAAAGGTGAGCAAAAACAGTATTGCAATGCTTGAAAACAAGGCCTAGGGTTCATACTTTCACTAGTGCAACTTCTCTCAACAATACTAACATAGTTGAATCATATGTAAATACCTCTCGTGCGACAAAGAAATCACTCCAAAGTCACAAATAGCGGAGAACTAATAAAGAAATTATTGTAGGGTATGAAACCACCTCAAATTTATCTTTTTTGATCAATCTTATGAGCTATTCCTATAAGTGTCATGAACATCCCTAGAGTTCGTACTAAAATAACAACTTAACACACACATCAACCAAAACCCTATGTCACCTAGATACCCCAATGTCACAAAAAGTACCCATGGGCTTGATTATACGATATGCATCACATAATTTCAGATTCATCATGTTCAATCCAACACAAAGTACTTCAAAGAGTGCCCCAAAGTTTCTACCGGAAAGTCAAGACAAAAACATGTGCCAACCCCTATGCATAGATTCCCAAGGTCACGGAACCTGCAAATTGATCACCAAAACATACATCAAGTGGATCAATAGAACATCCCATTGTCACCACGGATATCCCATCTCAAGACATACATCAAGTGTTCTCAAATCCTTAAAGACTCAATCCAATAAGAAAACTTCAAAGGGAAAACTCAATTCATCACAAGAAGATAGAGAGGGGAAAACTACATATGATTTATCTATATTAATTAATCTCGTGGTACATCAAGAACATGCCATCTCAAGAACACGAGAGAGATAGAGATCAAACACATAGCTACTGGTACATATCCTCAGCCCCGAGGGTGAACTACTCCCTCCTTGTCATTGAGACCGCCGGGATGATGAATATGGCCTCTAGTGATGATTTCCCCGTGTCGCAGGGTGCCGGAACAGGCTCCCGATTGGTTTTTGGTGGTTGTGGAGGTTTGCGACGGCGGAACTCCCGATCTAGATTTCTTTTCAGAGGTTTCTATATTGTTTGGATTTTTTTGCGTCGATCTCACGTCAAGGGGTGGCACGAGGCGGTGACAAGCCTGGTAGGCGCGACCAGGGGTGGCTGCACCTAGCAGGCTTGTCGCCTCCTCGTGGATGTTCTGGCCCAACTCCATTGTTTTGGGGGTCTCTTTTGGTCCAGACAAAATCATGCTAAATTTTCAGCCCATTCCAAGAACTTTTATTTCTACACAAAAAATGACACCATGGTAGTTCTGGTGAAAACATCGTCAGTCCGGGTTAGTTCTAATAAAATGATACCAAAATCATATAGAATTGTTGTAAACATGGCATGAATACTTCATAAATTATAGATACGTTGGAGACGTATCAATGGTGGAGGTGCGGATTTTTGAACTCCAATATTTAAGCGATCTTCATCGCTCTAGGATCTAGATCTTCTCCCCTTCTTCCTCCGGTAATATAATGACCACCAGCCATCCTTCTCCCCTAAGCAGCTATTGATACTTGTGATCTGTGTTGGGTTTTCAGTGAAGAGGAACGGGTAATTGCAAGACAATATGGGTAAGTATTTCCCTCGGTTATGAAACCAAGGTTTATCGAACCAATAGGAATATCAATCCACAACCGTCTTCAGCGGCTACACACAAAAGAGGAAACAACTTGCACCCAACGCGAGCAAGAGGGTTGTCAATCCCCATGATCTCGTTATTTGCACACAAGTGAAGTGTGTAGATAATAGTAGATAATTATAAATTGCAAAATAAAATAAAAGGTAAATAAGAACAACAAGGTGTTGATAGGTTTGTAAATATATAAGTGAATAGATCTGGGGGCCATAGTTTTCCCTAGCGGCATATCTCATGAAAGTAGGCATACGGTGGGAAGCAAATTAGTGTTGGGCAATTGATAGAAAAGCGCATAGTTTGTGATATTCATGGCAATGATTGATACGTCCATTTTGCATCATGTTTTATTACTGTTATTTATAATGTTTTTATGTATAATAATGCTTTGGGGAGTAATTCTAATGCCTTTTCTCTCACAATTTGCATGGTTTACATCAAGAGGGAGAATGTCGGCAACTGGAATTCCGCACCCCGGAAAAGCACGCTGGAGATACCTATTCCGCACAACTCCAATGAAGCTGAAAATTTACGGAGAATTTTTATACATTAAATAATAATTTCTGGAGCTTAAAACTACCAGAGGGGGGCCACCAGGTGGCCACCCTCCACCAAGGCGCGCATGCCCCCTTAACCATGCCCTGGTGGAGGGTGGGCACCCAGGCCCACCTCCGGAGCCCATATTTAGGTATAAAGTCCCAAAAAACCTTGAAAATCATAGGAGGACTTTCGGGACGAAGAGCCGCTGCCTCCAGGCGGAATTTGGGCAGGAGCACTTTTGCCCTCCGGCGGAGCGCTTCCATCGAGGGAACTTCCCTCCCGGAGGGGGAAAACGAAGCCATCGTCATCGCCAACAACCCTATCATATGGGGAGGCCATTCTTAATCAATATATTCAACATCACCATCTCCTCTCAAACCCTAGTTCATCTCTTGTGTTCAATCTTTGTACCGGAACCTCAGATTGGTACCTGTGGGTGACTACTAGTGTTGATTACCTTGTGTACTTGATTACCATATGGTTTATTGGGTGGAAGATTATATGTTCAGATCCATTATGATATTCAATATACCTCTAATCTTGAGCATGCATATTATTTGTGAGTAGTTACTTTTATTCTTGAGGTCACGGGAGAAATTATGTTGTAAGTAATCATGTGAATTTGATATGTGTTCGATATTTTGATGATATGTATGTTGTGATTCCCTTAGTGGTGTCATGTGAACATCGAATACATGACACTTCACCATCCTTGGGACTAAAGGAATACATTATGGAGTAGTTATTAGATGATGGGTTGCTAAAGTCCTAGTTTATGTGCTACTTCATAAGGGGCTGATTTGGGTCCACATGTTTAATGCTATGGTTAGACTTTGTCCTAATACTTTTCTCGTAGTTGCGGATGCTTGCGAGGGGGTTAATCATAAGTAGGTTGTTAGTTCAAGTAAGAACAACACCTTAGCACTGGCCCACCCACATATCAAGTTATCAAAGTAGCGAACATGAATCAAACCAACATGATGAAAGTGACTAGATGAAATTCCTGTGTACCCTCAAGAACACTTTGCTCATTATAAGAGATACTTTTGGCTTGTCCTTTGCCCCAAAAGTATTGGGCTACCTTGCTGGAACTTACCTATTGTTACCGTTACTTGCTTGTTACAAATTACCTTGCTATCAAAACACTTGCTACTTACAATTTCAGTGCAAGCAGAAATTACCTTTTTGAAAACCGCTTATCATTTCCCTCTGCTCGTCGTTGGGTTCGACACTCTTACTTATCGGAAGGACTACGATTGATACCCTATACTTGTTGGTCATCAATACTATTTTTTGGCGCCGTTGCCGGGGAGTGAAGTGCTCTTGGTAAGTGGAAATCGGTAAGGAAAAACTTATACTACATGTTGAAATTTACTGTCACTTGTTACTATGGAAAGTAATCCTATGAGGGGTTTGTTCAGGGTATCTTCACCTCGACCAGAACCACAATTAGTTGCCCCTCAACATACAACACCTACTGAAAATATGGTTATGAAATTCCTTTGGGTACATTAGAATAACTGCTAGCTAGTACTTATGTAGGAGATGGAACTGAACATCCTGATATGCACCTAATACACGTGGAAGAAATTTGTGGACTATTTAAGCTTGCAGGTTTATCTGGAGATGTAGTTAAGAAGAAGGTTGTCCCTTTATCTTTGAAGTGAAAGGAATTGACATGGTATAGGCTATGTGATGATATTGGATCATGGAACTGTAATCGTTTGAAATTGGAATTCCACCAAAAGTTTTATCCTTGCATGTAGTTCATCGTGATCGGAATTATATATACAATTTTTGGCCTCGTGAAGGAGAAAGTATTGATCTAGCTTGGGGGAGGCTTAAGTAAATGTTATATTCATGCCCCAATCATGAAATCCTGATAGAAGTTATCATTCAGAATTTTTACGCTCTGCTTTCCCATAATGATCAAACCATGCTCGATACTTCTTGTACTGGTTCTTTTATGAAGAAGACTCTTGAATTCAAGTGGGATCTCTTGGAAATAATTAAACGCATCTCTGAAGATTGGGAACTCTACGAAGGTAATGAGTTAGGTATACAACTTGAATTTGATTGTGTTAAATCTTTTATGAATACCGATGCTTTTCATAAGTTTAGCACTAAATATTAACTTGACTTTGAGATAGTAGCCTCTTTTTGTAAATCGTTTGCTGCTCATGTTGATCTCCCTAAAGAGAAGTGATTTAAATATAATCCCCCTATTAACAAATAAAGTAAAGAACCGGTCATAGCTAAAGAAGAAACTATCATTTACAATGTTGATCCAGTTGTGCCGACTGCTTATATTGAGAAACCACCTTTTCCTGTTAGGATAAAGGAACATGCTAAGGTATCAACTATGGTTCACAAAGTAATATTAGAGCACCTAAGCCCTCTGAAAAAATTAAAGTAGAACCTAGCATTCCTATGGTTAAAGATCTCTTGGTAGAAAATATTGATGGGCATGTCATTTACTTCTGTGATGAAGCTGCTAGAATTGCTAAACCCGATGAAAAAGACAAACATAGACCCGTAGTTGGCTTGCCTGTTGTCTCAGTCAAAATAGGAGATAATTGTTATCATGGCTTATGTGATTTGGGTGCTAGTGTGAGTGCTATTCATTTTACCTTATATCAAGAAATTATGAATGACATAGCACCTGCTGAAATAGAAGATATTGATGTTACTATTAAACTTGCTAATAGAGATACTACCACGCCACTTGGGATTGTTAGAGATGTTGAAGTCTTGTGTGAGAAAATAAAATATCCTGCGGATTTTCTAGTTCTTGGTTCCCCACAAGATGACTTTTGTCCCATTATCTTTGGTAGAGCTTTCTTGAACACTGTTAATGCTAAGATAGATTGTCAAAAAGAAACCGTCAGTGTTGAGTTCGGTGATGTGTCTCATGAGTTTATTTTTTCCAAGTTTAGTAGACAACCTCGTGATAGAGAATTACCTAGTAAGGATGAAATAATTGGTCTTGCTTCTATTGCCGTTCCTCCTACTGATCCACTAGAACAATATTTGCTATACCATGAAAATGATTTACACTTTCGTGAAAGAAATGAAATAGATAAAATTTTCTTTGAGCAACAACCTCTACTAAAACACAATTTGCCTATTGGAACTCTTGGAGGTCCTCCTCCACCTGAAGGTGATCCTGTGTTTCGACTTAAACAATTGGTTAACACTCTGAAATATGCTTATCTTGATGAGAAAAAGATATATCCTGTTATTATTAGTTGATGGTATGAAGACCTATGGGCGACGTTCAAACAAAAAAAATCTTACCGGAAGAAGTACGGTAAGGAAAATATAAGTTGCAAAACCCCAAGTGAATTCTTGCTGCGAAGTTATTTTCCTTGGATGATCTCGACTTCTGTATGGAAAACTACATGCATGGGAACCTTGCCTTGATTGGCTGCGACCTTTTTCCTGTTTCGGGTCCACACTCTTGTTTCGTTTCGAGTCCACTCAACGACTCAAGGGCTGCGCTCGCGCCCTTATTCTGTTTCGAGCACGATCAACATCTTAAGCGCCTGTGCCAAGAACGCCGAGGTATCTTGCCGCGAGTGGCACCGCCAGCGGGCTACTTAGGACCCGTTCCTCAAGGCGCTCGCGATAGGGCTACACACGCCGGCAATATTTTTCCGAGAGGGCATAGGGAAAGTTCCATACAAAGAAACAGTCTAACAAGGAAGATAATATACAGTTATTCAAAATAGGGTGAAACGTACATGATGTCACTTTTTCCTAAGTACATCTTTATTTGACTTTCTCCCCGAGGGGAGATTACAAGAAGAAAAAGATGGAAAGGGGAGGCGGGCTAAAAGAAGAAAAAGATGGCGAGGGCCCCCTGGTAGAAGGCCAGCCTGACCCCTCTGGACCAGCATTGCGTGGAGGAGAAGACCAGTGCTGTGCGGATGAGGAGGGGGGACCAAGGAGGCGAAGCGAAGCCGAAGTCCACGGGCCTGTTGGAAGGTCCAGCTGGAAGATGAGGCAGCACCCGGGACAAGGACCCACAACAAGGTCACCCTACCGGGAGGGGAGAGGCGTGAGGCCGGCGATGATGGTGCGACCGTCGATCAGTCAGAGCTCAAGTTGTTGTATTCCGACTTGATGGCCTGATGCTCGGACTCATCGTTGCTTTCATCGACACCGTCCTCTTCGTCGTTGTCGCTCGAGGAGGAGCTTTTGGTGCCGCTTGAGCTCTCTTTGCAGTAGCTGAGACGGACGCCTGAGCGCCCATAAATCTTGACGGAGAGCAGATTGGCCTCCGTCATTTTAAAATGAAGGTACAGAAGACTTCCAATCAATGAAGCCCCGGCAAGGCCCCGCCAGCACACATGCTAGGTGTCGTTCTGCCTGGGCACGTGTCAATCTGATCTCCGTCAAGATTTATGGGCGCTCAGGCATCCGTCTCAGCTGCTGCGAAGAGAGCTCAAGCGGCGCCGAAAGCTCCTCCTCGAGCGACAACGACGAAGAGGCCGGTGTCGGTGAAAGCGACAATGAGTTCGAGCGTCAGGCCATCAAGTCGGAATACGACAACTTGAGCTCTGACTGATCGGCAGCCACACCATCATCACCGTCCTCACGCCTCTCCCCCTCCCAACAGGGCAACCTTGCTGGGTATCCTTGTCCCGAGCACTGCCTCATCTTCCAGCTGGACCTTTCGGTAGGCCTGTGGACTTCGGCTTTGCTTCACCTCCTGGGTCCCCCCTCCTCGTCCGCACAATGCTGGTCTTCTCCTCCGCGCAATGCTGGTCCAGAGGGGTCAGGCTGGGCTTCTGCGGGGGTCCCCTCGCCATCTTTTTCTTCTTGTAGCCCACCTCCCCTTTCCATATTTTTCTTCTTGTAATCTCCCTTAGGGGAGAAAGACAAATAAAGATACCTCGACGTTCTTGGCGCAGTTGCTTAAGCTGTTGATCATGCTCAAAACAGAATAAGGGTGCAAGCGCAACCCCTTGAGTTGTTGAGCGGACTCGAAACGAAACAAGAGTGCGGACGCGGCCACTTAAGCCGTTGAGCGGACCTGAAACAGAAAAAGGGCGCAACCAATCACGACAAGGTTCCTGCGCATGCAGGTTTTCCATACACAAGTCGAAATCATCCAAGAAAAATAACCTCACAGCAAGAATTCACTTGGGGTTTCGCAACTTATCTTTTCGTTGCCATACTCCTTCCGGCAAGATTTCTTTTTTGCTTGAACATCGCCCGTAGGCCTCTATACCATCATTTCCCCCTCCGGCAAAGCTGCACGTGAGATAACCTTCTGTCCTTTGAGAAAAAGAAAGAAGAGAAAATATGGATGTGGAACCTTGGCGGTCCGTTAGCTCTTGCCGGGAGTAAGTGTAATGCAATATCTCACACAAACATGCACATAAGTAAATATGAGAATCAATCAAAATTTGCAGAACACTTAGCTTTATTCAACTACGCATGGGGTCTGCGCTTGGCTTTGTACCAAGGATTACATGCTGCAGCGGCAAGACTTGTACAAAAGGTGGTTGTTGGGAAACCCGACAACCGCGCCTCATGGGTAGAACTTACGAAGATGTTCAATATTCCAGGAGTTGCTCACTGGGATGCCATCTTCGGTCTCGAGGCGGACTGCGCCAGGCCTGGTGACTCATACTACCCGATAAGGGCCTTCCCACTTTGGCGTCAACTTGCTGGAATTCATTGCGGACTGAACTCGCCGAAGAACAAGGTCGCCTTCCTCAAGACTTCTGGCATTAACCTTGCGGCTATGGTAGCGGTGCAAAGCTTGTTGGTAGCGCACAACTCTCACAGCAGCCTCAAGACAGTCTTCCTCAAGGAGTGTCGCGTCATCTTGCTGCAACTGCTCTTGCTCGAGCTCATCATAAGCGAGCACTTGAGGTGACCCATATATGAGTTCCGTTGGGAGAGCTGCTTCCGCCCCATATACGAGGGAGAAGGGTGTATGGCCGGTAGCTCGATTTTGTGTCGTTCTGATTGACCAAAAAACCACTGGCAACTCATCAATCCAGTGCCTTCCGCAGTTGTGCAGCTTGTCGAAAGTTCTTATCTTGAGGCCTCACAACACTTCGGCATTAGCCCTTTCTGCTTGGCCGTTTCTCCTTGTGTGGGCAACAGAAGCAAAACATATTTTGCTTGGGGGAGGTGCCCCGGTATCGTATCACCATCACTTTTACCTTTTGCTTTCTATTTTTGGTCTTTTTCCTTTTCATGTTTTAGTTGAATAAAAGTTTAGTATGATATATTTTCGAGTGCTAGGTTCATGATCTATCCTTCTATGTAATCAAGTGAGAGTTATATAATAAAGTTTAGTTTGAGATTTTGCCCCTTTTACTTTCTTGTTGCCATCTTGATAAAATAAAATAAATGAGAAAAGATCATATGCTATTCTTATGGTGAGTAATGACATCACAATAAAAAAGTATAAGTGGTAAAATTTATTGGTGATTAGCAAACATATCATTAGTCAATGATGCAACTCATGAAAGAATTAATTAGGGAAGAGAAGATTCACATGCAAATATACTATCATGGACATATTTTGTGATTGTGATCCCTCATTAAATATTATATGCCAAAATTGTTGACGTTGGACAAGGAAGACAACGTAATGATTTATGCTTGTTCATATTCACATAGAATTTATATTGTCATAGATCCTTTAACATGTGGTGCTTGCCCAATATCTTTTCTAGCCAAAAAACTCCGCACTAAGTACAGATACTACTTGTGCATCCAAAACCCCAAAACCCAAACTCATGTTTGAGATCCTACCATACCTACCCATAGATTGAACAAGATCCTTCAAGTAAGTTGTCATCGGTGCATCAAGGAAATAAAAATTGGTTCTAAAAAGTAGTGGATCAATTAGTGTAAGAGAAAATTGAGCGTTGCACGAACTTGTGATGGAAAAGTCATAAAAGCAACGGACTATAAGGTTGCTATCACAAGAGGCAATGCAACATGACGTTCTTTGGTGGTAAGGATTTGGCATACAAACTAAAAAGCGCATGGCAACCTCTGCCTCCCTCTGCGAAGGGCCTATCTTTTACTTTTATCTACTTACTTTTATGCAAGAGTCAAAGTATTCTTCCCTATTCCTTTTTATTTTTCTCCTTTGGCAAGCATCATGAGGTGAGTAAAGATCTAGGCACATATGACCAGTTGGATATGCATGAGCATGAGTTATTATTGTTGACATCACCCTTGAGGTGAATACGTTGGGAGGCAAACTATAAGACCCCATCTTTCTATGTGTCCGGTTGAAACTTTTTGTCCATGGGTATGCTGTGAGCATTTGCAATCATAGAAGACTAAATGATGGTTGAGTATGTGGACTTGCCAAAAGGCTCCGACATGAGACCCTTCCTGAAAATATGATGAATTGTAGTTGCAAAGTTGACTGAGAATATAGTTTGTTGGTTTCGAATAAGGTTTATGCTTTTATATTTCCATGTTGTGGTGAATTGTTACTTGCTCATAAGAAGTTATATGATGATGCTACAAAATGAAAATTTTTATGAGAAATTTTTATGTTAGTTTTGTTGCTATTATAATAATAAGCATGATGCTTCTATGTCCATGTTTTGTTTTTATCGACACCCCTCTCTCAAACCATGTGGACATGTTCTTCGATACCGGCTTCCGCTTGAGGACAAGCGAGGTCTAAGCTTGGGGCAGTTGATACGTCCATTTTGCATCATGTTTTATTACTATTATTTATAATGTTTTTATGCATAATAATCCTTTGGGAATAATTCTAATGCCTTTTCTCTCACAATTTGCAAGGTCTACATCAAGAGGGAGAATGCCGACAACTGAAATTCAGCACCCTGAAAAAGCACGTCAGAGATACTTATTCTGCACAACTCCAATGAAGCTGAAAATTTACGGAGAAGTTTTATACATTAAATAATAATTTCCGAAGCTGAAAACTACCGGAGGGGGCCACCAGGT
Source organism: Hordeum marinum (assembly GCA_022496015.1). Lineage (NCBI taxonomy): Eukaryota > Viridiplantae > Streptophyta > Magnoliopsida > Poales > Poaceae > Hordeum > Hordeum marinum. Next base: position 206,839,184 of record CM039672.1, on the reverse strand, counting down.
GGACACCCTCCACCAGGGTGGCTGCCCCACTAACCGCGCCTTGGTGGAGGGTGGGCACCCAAGCCCACCTTTGGAGCCCATCTTCTGGTATAAAGTCCTAAAAAATCTAAAAAAAATCTGTCAGGGGGGGGGGAGAACACCTATGGGATTGGAGGGACCCCTTTCAGTTCGGCGGGGGAGAAGGATCGCACAAAGAGCAGGTCTGGGGAACATCATGCGGGCATCTTACCCAGGTTCGGGCCGCAAAGATGCGTAAAACCCTACTCTTGCATGGTTGTATTGAGAGTCTTCTTAGGGTTCTAGCTACAGGAGCGCTATGAGTAGCTACCATGTGCGTGAGCTAGGGGATTGGTTAAAATATCAAAAGATCCTTCCTGTAATGCATTGGGCCTCCTTTTATACTCTGAAGGGGATCCCAATAGTGGCGTATAGTGCGTACACAGGGTGTACAGAGCTACAGTGCTATCATACCTAACACTGACGGAGTAGGACAAGCGCATTTAATGCACCGTTAGGCATCTCTGTCCGTCCGTGGGACAGGACAGGAGCCCATCCCATCGGCATCGCTTAGCCCCGTCTAGCATCTTTGCCGCGACGCGTGTCCAGGCGGATTGACACCTCGCTTATGCGCTGGCGGGGCCTTGCCAGGGCCTCATCCTTGCTCGTGGGTTGGAGGTTTGTCCGGGCAAGGTCTTGCCGGGGGTATTGATTCTTCTGTGTTTGTACTTGGCAAGTCCCTATTGGGCCTCGTCGCCAGGGTGGCTACTATTGCCCGTGCACAAGTAAAGGGGCACTGGAGATCCCAAAACTCTAGTGCATTGACAGGAGCCCCCGGGCCTGGGCCACACACGTTGCGAGGCATTGTTGGGCTAGGCCCAAACAGTGCATGGGCATGCGTGGCAGGGCCTCGCAGTTGTGATCATTGCGCTCGCCGCGCTTCCTCATGATGTCCATTGAATGCGGGACGTGGGATACATGTGCGGCGTAGCCGTCAAATTTTCAATTACCACGTCAGGTCGTTTCCACCATGCGCGTTGCATGCATAGAGGGGAGCCAGTAACGGGCACTCGTGACTTAAAGTCCCTGGGAAAAGCAGTATCTGCGGCACCATGGGTTGGAGCAACGGGGCGGTTGCTGTTCGCCCCGTGATCGAGGGCTCCACTATTGGAGGATGCGGGCGGCGACCCTTGGAGCGAGGGAGAGCCAGCCCCCGCGCTTCCCTCTAAAATTGGGGGGTAGCAAGGGCGATGCTCATCCATCTTTCCTCCTTCCTCCATAGCTTTCCCTTCCACGTCTTCCCAACCCTCGAGCGACGCTCGCCCTCCGCCATGAACAGGGGCCGAGGGCGGCCACCGTCCTCAGCTCCTAGGAGGAGCTCTTGTTGGGATCATGCCACCGCTTCAGCCGCAAAGGCAGAGGGCAGCTCGAGCGCGCGTGGTGGAAGAGGCACGAGGGATCGCGGCCGCCGCGGGGGACAAGGTCGGGGGAGGCGGAGCGCTACTTCGCCTCCTCCTTCGATGCCAGGCCTCACCCTTGAGGAGGCCCACGTTGAAGGGATGGCGCTGGATTTCGTCCTCAAGCTGGTCGGTCCCCTCCGGATTCACCTGCACCTCCCTCGCCTCTTCGCCAGGGCGATGGAGGATGACGAGCCAACCATCTTGTGGCTACGTGCGCATGGTTGTTGCAATGGCACGACACGGGTGGACGTCGAGTACCTGGCGAGCCACATCATGTTTCTCAGGCACGGCTGGAAGACCTTCGCCTGCGCCCACAACCTCCAGGAAGGGCACGCCCTTCGTTTTAAAATGACGGAGGCCAATATGCTCTCCGTCAAGATTTATGGGCGTTCAGGCATCTGTCTCAGCTGCTGCGAAGAGAGCTCGAGCAGTGCCGAAAGCCTGTCCTCGGGCGAGAGTGATGAGGAGGACAACAACGAAGACGACGACGATGAGCCCGGTCTTCGAGCGGCCAAGTCAGAGCCCGAAGATTCAAGCTCGAACTGAGCACCAACAGCACCACCACCGCCAGCCTCACGCCTCTCCCCCTCCCGGCAGGATGGCCTTGCCAGGGGCCTTAGTCCCGGGCGCTGCCTCATCTTCCAGCTGGATCTTCCGGCAGGCCTGTGGACTTCGGCTTCTGGGGTCCATCCCCCTTTTCGCCCACGCTGGCCCTCTCCTCCGTGCAATGCTGGTCTAGGAGGGGCCAGGCTCTTGGCTGCCCATCTCGCAGCCCTGCCCCCTCTGCGACGTGCTGGTCCAGAGGGGTCAGGCCGGGCTTCTGCCCGGGGCCTCTCGCAATCTTTTTCTTCTTGTATCCCGCCTCCCCTTTCCATCCTTTTCTTCTTGTAATCTCCCCTAGGGGAGAAAGTTAAATAAAGATGTACTTCGGAGAAAGCGACGTCTCATGTAAATTTCATCCTATTTTGAATAAGTGTATATTATCTTCCTTGTTAGGCTGTTTCTTTGCATGGAACTTTCCCTATGCTTTCTTCGAAGAATCTTGCCGGCGTGTGTAGCCCTACGGCGAGAGCTTTGAGGAATGGGTCCTTAGCAGCCTGCTGGTGGTGCTACTGCTGACAAGATGCCTTGGCATTTTTGCCGCCGCCGCTCAAAGTGTTGGTCGTGCTCAAAACAGAATAAGGGCGCGAGCGCTGTCACTTGAGTCGTTGAGCGGAATCAAAACAAAGCAAGGAGCACGGGCGCGGCCACTTACACCATTGAGTAGTCCTGAAACATAACGAGGGCGCGGCCAATCGCGACAAGGTTCCCTAGCATGTAGGTTTTCCATACAGAGGTCGAAATCATCCAAGGAGAATAATTTCATAGCAAGAATTCACTCAGGGTTTTGCAACTTATCTTTTCGTTGCTGTGCTCCTTCCGCAAGATTGTTTTTGAACGCCTCCTGTAGGTATCCATACCATCATTCCCACCTGACAAAGCTGCACGCTGCTACTTCTCGAGCATGCGTTGGTTTCCCATGAAGAGGAACGGTTTGATGCAGCAAAGTAGATAAGTATTTCCCTTAGTTTTTGAGAACCAAGGTATTAATCCAGTAGGAGATACAAGAGAGTCACCAATAGATGTACCTGCACAAAGAATCAAACTCTTGCACCCAACGCCATAAAGGGGTTGTCAATCCCTTCACGGTTACTTGCAAGGATGAGATCTAATAGAGAGAGATGTAATAGGATGCTTGAACAGAAAGTAAAACTAAAAGTAAAAATAATGCAGCAAGTATTTTTGGTATTTTTGGTTTTAGATCTGAAAGTATAATATGGAAAATAGACCCGAGGGCCATAGGTTTCACTAGATGGCTTCTCTCATGATGGCAAGTATTACGGTGGGTGAACAAATTACTGTCAAGCAATTGATAGAAAAGCGAATAATTATGAAGATATCCAAGGCAATGATTATGCATATAGCTATCACGTCCATGACAAGTAGACCGAAACGATTCTGCATCTACTACTATTACTCCACACATCGACCGACTCCTGCCTGCATCTAGAGTATTAAGTTCATGAAGAACAGAGTAACACATTAAGTAAGATGAAATGATGTAGAGGGATAAACTCAAGCAATATGATGAAAACCCCATCTTTTTACCCTTGATGGCAACAATACAATACGTCCCTCGCTACCCCTACTTTGGCACTGGTTGAGGACACTGCAAGATTGAACCCAAAACTAAGCACTTCTCCTATTGCAAAAATTACCAATCTAGTTGGCCAAACCAAACCAATAACTCGAAGAGGTTTGCAAAGATATGAAATAATGCATATAAGAATTCAGGAAAGACTCAAATAATATTCATGGATAATCTGAACATAAACCCACAATTCATCGGATCTCGACAAACACACCGCAAAAGAGTATTACAAAGAGAGATCTCCATGAAGATCATGAAGAACATGAAGAACATGGTATTGAGAAGCAAAGAGAGATAAGAAGCCATCTAGCTACTAGCTATGGACCTTAAGCTCTGTGGTGAACTACTCACACATCATCGGAGTGGCAATGGAGTTGATGTGGATGTCCTCTGTGATCGAATCCGCCTCCGGTAGATTACCGGAAAAGGCTCCAAAATTGGATCTCTCGGGAATAGAGGCTTCTGGCGGCATAAAAGTTTTTTCGTGACTCGTTCTGATAATGATGGAATATTTGGGAATTGATAGGCTGAAGATTAGGGTTAGGGGAGCTCTCGTGGGCCCATAAGCCTATCCGGCGCGACCTACCCCCTGGTCACGCCCCTGGGCTTGTGGCCCCATGGTGGCTCCTCTACCTTGGTTCTCAAGTCTTGTAGTTTCCTTTCATTCCAGCAAAATCATTCCGAAGGTTTTATTCCATTTGGACTCCGTTTAATATTCCTTATCTGCGAAACTCAAAAACAAGGAAAAAAAGAAACTGGCACTAGGCTCTAGATTAATAGGTTAGTCCCAAAAATAATATAAAATAGCATATTAATGCATATAAAACATCCAAAACAGATAGTATAATAGCATCGAACAATAAAAAAAATATAGATACGACATCCCCAAACATAATTCCTGCTCGTCCTCGAGTAGGTAAATGATAAAAACAATTTTTTTGATGTGGAATGGTACCTAACATATTTATTCATGTAATATTCTTTATTGTGCCATGAATATTCAGATCCGTGAGATTCAAAACAACAGTCGAATATTGACATAAAAATAGAAATACTTCGATCACACCAACAAGGTAGTCGTGTCCTTTCGAAATAACATTGCCTTAGAAAGTCATCCCTACAAAATCATATGGATGGCTATGCTCCATCTTCCCCACACAAAGTATCTAAATCATGCACAACCCCAATGAACAAGTCAAGCAATTGTTTCACAGTTTTAGTGTTCTCAAACCTTTTCAACTCTCATGCAATACATGAGCGTGAGCCATGGATATAGCATTATAGGTAGAATAGAATATGGAGGAGGTGCAAGGAAAAAAAAGGAGAAGATAGTCTCACATCAACTAGGCGTATCAATGGGCTATGGAGATGCCCATCAATAGATATCAATGTGAGTGAGTAGGGATTGCCATGCAACAAATGCACTTAGAGCTAGAAGTTTATGAAAGCTCAAAAATAAAACTAAGTGGTTGTGCATAATGAATATCCACTAGTTATATGAAAGTGACAAAATAGGAGACTCTCTATCATGAACATCATGGTGCTATTTTGAAGCAGAAGTGTGGAAAAAGGTAGTAGCAATTGTCCCTTCTCTCTTTATCTCATATATATATTTTTTATTTTGGTGGGCTTCTTTGGCCTCTTTTTTTTGTTTGGGCTTCGCTGGCCTCTTTTCTTTTTTGTAAAGTCCAGATACTCATCCCAACTTGTGAGGGAGTCATAGCCTCCATCATCCTTTTCTCTCGTGGGAAAATGCTCTATTAATGAAAAATCATCACACTTTTATTTACTTCTAACTCAAATAAAAATAAATTACAACTCAATTTCTATGACAAAATATGACTCTATATGCAAATATGAAGTGATGATGCTGTTGGGGGAACATAGTAGTAAATCAAAAAAATTCTTACGACCACCAAGATCTATCTATGGAGAAACCAGCAACGAGCAAGGAGAGATTTCATATTCATACCTTTGAAGATCACTAAGCGGAAGTCTTACAAGAACGTGGTTGGTGGAGTCGTACTCGCAACGATTCAGATCGCAGTGGATTCCTATCTTAGCGTCGAACAACGACGCCTCCGCATTCAACACATGTGCAGCCCGGTGACGTCTCCTACGCCTTGATTCAGCAAGGAGGAAGGAGAGGTTGAAAGAGAGCTCTGACAGCATGACGGCGTGGTGACGGTGGAGCTGCATGGTCTCCGGCAAGGCTTCGCCAAGCGCTACAGAGAACGAGGAAGAGGAAGGGTAGGGCTGCACCGAGAGAGAGGGAGACTCGTGTCTTTGGCAGCCCCAAACCCTCCACTATATATAGGAGGAGGGGGAGGGAGGGCTGTGCCCTAGGGTTCCCACCCTAGGGGACGGCAGCAGCCCTAGATCCCATCTGGTGCGGCGGCCAAAGGGAGAGAGGGGTGGCCGGCGCCCTGGGTGGGCCTTAGGCCCATCTGAGCCTAGGGTTTGCCCCCCTCTCTCCCCTTGCTACGCCTTGGGACCTTGTGGGGGGCGCACCAGCCCACCTAGCGGCTGGTTCCCTCCAACTTGCGGCCCATGCAGCCCTCTGGGGCCGGTGGCCCCACTTGGTGGACCCCAGGAACCCTTCCGGTGGTCCCGGTACATTACCGACAATCCCCGAAACATTTCCGATGACCAAAACCTCACTTCCTATATATGAATCTTTACCTCCAGACCATTCCAGAACTCCTCATGACGTCCGGGATCTCATCCGGGACTCCGAACAACCTTCAGTAACCATGTCCACTATTTCCCTATAACCCTAGCGTCATCGAACCTTAAGTGTGTAGACCCTATGGGTTAGGGAGGCACGTAGACATGACTGAGACACCTCTCTGGTCAATAACCAACAGTGGGATCTGGATACCCATGTTGGCTCCCGCATGCTCCATGATGATCTCATCGGATGAACCACGATGTCGGGGATTCAATCAATCCCGTATACAATTCCCTTTGTCTACCGGTATGATACTTGCCCGAGATTCGATCGTCAGTATCCCTATACCTTGTTCAATCTCGTTACCGGCAAGTCTCTTTACTTGTTCCATAACACATCATCCCATGACTAACTCCTTAGTCACATTGAGCTCATTATGATGATGTCTTACCGAGTGGGCCCAGAGATACCTCTCCGTCACATGGAGTGACAAATCCCAGTCTTGATTCGTGCCAACCCAATAAACACTTTCGGAGATACCCGTAGTGCACCTTTATAGCCACCTAGTTACGTCGTGACATTTGGCACACCCAAAGCATTCCTACGGTATCCGGGAGTTGCACAATCTCATGGTCTAAGGAAACGATACTTGACATTAGAAAAGCTTTAGGAGACGAACTACACGATCTTGTGGTATGCTTAGGATTGGGTCTTGTCCATCACATCATTCTCCTAATGATGTGATCCCGTTATCAACGACATCCAATGTCCATGGTCATGAAACCATGACCATCTATTGATCAACGAGCTAGCCAACTAGAGGCTCACTAGGGACATATTGTGGTCTATGTATTCACACATGCATTACGGTTTCTGGTTAATACAATTATAGAATGAACAATAGACAATTATCATGAACAAGAAAATACAATACTAACCACTTTATTATTGCCTCTAGGGCATATTTCCAACAGTCTCCCACTTGCAGTAGAGTCAATAATCTAGTTACATTGTGCTGAACCGAACTCCCATAGAGTTCTGGTGTTGATCATGTTTTGCTCGTGAGAGAGGTTTAGTCAATGGATCTGCGACATTCAGATCCGTATGTACTTTACAAATATCTATGTCTCCCTCCTAAATGTAATCACGAATGGAGTTGAAGCGGCGCTTGATGTGTCTTGTCTTCTTGTGAAACCTGGGCTCCTTGGCAAGGGCAATAGGTCTAGTGTTGTCACAGAATAGAGTCATCGGGCCCGACGCATTGGGAATTACTCCTAGGTCGATGATGAACTCCTTCATCTATACTCCTTCCTTTGCTGCTTCTGAAGCAGCTATGTATTTCGCTTCACATGTAGATGCCGCCACGGTGCTCTGCTTGCTGCTGCACCAGCTTACTGCCCCTCCGTTCAAAATATACACGTATCCGGTTTGTGATTTGGAGTCATCCGGATCTGTGTCAAAGCTAGCATCGGCGTAACCCTTTATGACGAGCTCTTCGGCACCTCCATATACGAGAAAAATTTCATTGGTCCTTTTTAGGCACTTCAGGATATTCTTGACCGCTGTCTAGTGTTCTACTCCGGGATCACTTTCGTACCTCCCTACCAAACTTATGGCAAGGTTCACATCAGGTCTGGTACACATCATGGCATACATAATAGAGCCTATGACTGAAGCATAGGGGATGACATTCATCTCTTTTCTATCATTTGTCGTGGTCGGGCATTGAGTCCTACTCAATCTCACACCCTGCAACACAGGCAAGAACCCCTTATTAGACTAATCCATATTGAACTTCTTCAATACTTTGTCAAGGTATGTGCTTTGTGAAAGACCTATGAGGCGTTTCGATCTATCTCTATAGATCTTAATGCCTAATATGTAAACAGCTTCTCCAAGCTCCTTCATTGAAAAACACTTATTCAAGTAGGCCTTTATGCTCTCCAAAAGTTCTATATCATTTCCCATTATCGATATGTCATCCACATATAATATGAGGAATGCTATAGAGCTCCCACTCACTTTCTTGTAAATACAGGGTTCTCCATAAACCTGTATAAATCCAAACACTTTAATCACCTCATTAAACCGAATGTTACAACTCCAAGATGCTTGCACCAGCCCAAAGATAGAGCGCTGGAGCTTGCATACCTTGTTAGCATCTTTAGGATCGACAAAACCTTCCGGCTGCATCATATACAGTTCTTCCTTAAGGAAGCCATTAAGGAATGCCGTTTTGACGTCCATTTGCCAGATCTCATAATCATAAAATGTGGCAATTTCTAACATGATTCGGACAGACTTCAACATTGTTCCGGTTGAGAAAGTCTCATCGTAGTCAACTTCTTGAACTTGTCGATAACCCTTAGCGACAAGTCGAGCTTTATAGACGGTCACATTACCATCCGCGTCAGTCTTCTTCTTAAAGATCCATTTTTTTCTATGGCTCGCTTATCATCAGGCAAGTCCACCAAAGTCCATAATTTGTTCTCATACATGGATCCTATCTCGGATTTCATGGCTTCTAGCCATTTGTTGGAATCCGAGCCCGCCATTGCTTCTTCATAGTTCGAAGGTTCACCGTTGTCCAAAAACATGATTTCTAGGATAGGGTTGCCATACCACTCTGGTTCGGAACGTGTCCTTGTGGACCTTCGACGTTCAATAGCAACTTGATCTAAAGTTTCTTGATCATCATCATTAACTTCCTCTCCAGCCGGTGCAGGCTCCACAGAAACAACTTTCCGTGCTGCGCTACTCTCCGGTTCAAGTGGAGGTACGATTACCTCATCAAGTTCTATTTTCCTCCCACTTACTTCTTTGAGAGAAACTCTTTCTCTAGAAAGGATCCATTCTTGGCAACAAAGACCTTGCCCACGGATCTGAGGTAGAAGGTATACCCAGTAGCTTCCTTGGGGTATCCTATGAAGACGCACTTTTCCGCTTTGGCTTCGAGCTTCTTAGGTTGAAGTTTCTTCACATAAGCATCGCATCCCCAAACTTTTAGAAACGATAGCTTAGGTTTCTTTCCAAACCATAATTCATACCGTGTCATCTCAACGGATTTAGACGGTGCCCTATTTAAAGTGAATGCGGCAGTCTCTAATGCATATCCCCAAAATGATAGCGGTAAGTCGGTAAGAGACATCATAGATCGCACCATATCCAATAGAGTGCGATTACGACGTTCAGACACACCATTTGGCTGAGGTGTGCCAGGTGGCGTGAGTTGTGAAACAATGCCACATTCCCTTAGGTGCGTGCCAAACTCGTGACTCAAATATTCTCCGCCACGGTCAGATCGTAGGCACTTTATTTTCCTGTCACGTTGATTCTCTACCTCACTCTGAAACTCCTTGAACTTTTCAAAGGTTTCAGACTTGTGTTCCATTAAGTAGACATACCCATATCTGCTCAAGTCATCAGTGAGGGTGAGAACATAATGGTAGCCACCGCAATCCTCGACGCTCATTGGACCGCATACATTGGTATGTATTATCTCCAACAAGTAAGTTGCTCGCTCCATTGTTCCGAAGAACGGAGTCTTGGTCATCTTGCTCATGAGGCACGGTTCGCACGTGTCAAATGATTCAAAATCAAGAGACTCCAAAAGTCCATCAGCATGGAGCTTCTTCATGCGTTTGACACCAATATGACCAAGGCGGCAGTGCCACATGTAAGTGGGACTATTGTCATCACCCTTACATCTTTTGGTACTCACACTATGGACATGTGTAACATCACGTTCAAGATTCATCAAAAATAAACCTTTGACCAGTGTGGCATGACCATAAAACATTTCTCTCATATAAATAGAACAACCATTATTCTCAGATTTAAATGAGTAGCCATCTCGCATAAAGCAAGATCCAGATACAATGTTCATTCTCAAAGATGGTACTAAATAACAATTATTGAGGTTTAAAACTAATCCCGAAGGTTGATGTAGAGGTAGCGTGCCAACGGCGATCACATCGACCTTGGAACCATTCCCGACGCACATCGTCACCTCGTCCTTTGCGAGTCTCCACTTATTCCGCAACTCCTGCTTGGAGTTACAAATGTGAGCAACTACACCGGAATCCAATACCCAGGAGCTACTACGAGCACTGGTTAGGTACACATCAATAACAAGTATATCACATATACCTTTAAGGTTGCCGGCCTTCTTATCCGCTAAGTACTTGGGGCAGTTCCGCTTCCAGTGACCGGTACCCTTGCAATAAAAGCACTCAATCTCAGGCTTGGATCCATGCTTGTTCTTCTTCCCGACAACTTGCTTACCGGGCGCGGAAACAACTGTGCCGTCCTTCTTGAAGTTCTTCTTACCCTTGCCTTTCTTGAAACTAGTGGTCTTATTCACCAGCAACACTTGATGCTCCTTTTTGATCTCGAACTCCGCTGATTTCAGCATCGAGTACAATTCAGGAATGGACTTCTCCATACCCTGCATGTTGTATTTCATCACAAAGCTCTCGTAGCTAGGTGGAAGCGACTGGAGGATTTTGTCAATGACCAAGTCATCCGGGAGATTAACTCCCAGCTGAGTCAAGCGGTTGCGCAACCAAGACATTTTGAGTATGTGCTCACTGACATAATTGTTTTCCTCCATCTTACAACTGAAGAACTTGTCGGAGACATCATATCTCTTGACGCGGGCATGAGCTTGGAAAACCAATTTCAGCTCTTGGAACATCTCGTATGCTCCGTGTTGCTCGAAACGCTTTTGGAGCCCCGGTTCTAAATTGTAAAGCATGCTGCACTGAACAAGGGAGTCATCATTGCAGCGTGACTGCCAAGCGTTCATAACGTCTTGATCTTCTAGGAAAATGGGTGCGTCACCTAGCGGTGCATCAAGGACATACAATCTTCTGGAAGCTATGAGGATGATCCTCAAGCTACGGATCCAGTCCGCATAGTTGCTTCCATCATCTTTCAGCTTGGTTTTTCTCTAGGAACACGTTAAAGTTGAGGGTGACATTAGCGTTGGCCATTGGATCTACAATATAGATTGTAAAGACAATTTTGGACTAAGTTCATGATAATTAAGTTCACATAATCAAATTATTTAATGAACTCCCACTTAGATAGACATCTCTCTAGTCATCCAAGTGATACATGATCCATGTCAACTAGCCTGTGTCCGATCATCACGTGAGATGGACTAGTCATCCATGGTGAACATCTGCATGTTGATCATATCTTCTATACGACTCATGTTCGACCTTTCGGTCTTCCGTGTTCCGAGGCCATGTCTGTACATGCTAGGCTCGTCAAGTCAACCTAATTGTATCGTGCTTGTAAATCTGGCTCACACCCGTTGTATGTGAACATTAGAACCTATCACACCCGATCATCACGTGGTGCTTCGGAACAACGATCCTTAGAAATGGTGCACAGTTAGGGTGAACACATTTCTTGAAATTTTAGTGAGAGATCATCTTATTTACTACCGTCGTTATAAGAAAATAAGATGTAAACATGATAGACATCAATGCAATCAATATAGTGACATGATATGGACAATAGCATCTTGCTCCTTTGATCTCCATCTTCGGGGCACCATGATCATCACTGTCCTTGGCACGACACCATGGTCTCCATAATCATGACCTCCATCATCCTGTGTTCATGAAGTTGTCTCGCCAACTATTACTTCTACTACTATGGATAATGTTTAGCAATAATGTAAAGTAATTACATGGCGATCTTGATTGACACGCAGGTCATACAATAAATTAAGACAACTCCTATGGCTCCTGCCGGTTGTCATACTCATCGACATGCAAGTCGTGAATCCTATTACAAGAACATGATCAATCTCATACATCAGAATGCATGACATCACATCCTTTGGCCATATCACATCACAAGGCATATGCTGCAAAAACAAGTTAGACGTCCTCTAATTTGTTGTTGCAAGTTTTTACGTGGCTGCTATAGGTTTCTAGCAAGAACGTTTCTTACCTATGCCAAAACCACAATGTGATATGCCAATTGCTATTTACTCTTCACAAGGACCCTTTTCATCGAATCCAATCCGACTAAGGTGGGAGAGACAGACACCCGCTAGCCACCTTATGCAACAAGTGCATGTTAGGCGATGGAACCGGTCTCACGTAAGCGTACATGTAAAGTTGGTCCGGGCCGCTTGATCCCACAAAACCGTCGAATCAAGATAAGACTAGTAACGACAAGAATATTAACAAGATCGATGCCCACAACAACTTGTGTTCTATTCGTGCATAGATTCTACGCATAGATCTAGCTCTGATACCACTATTGGGGAATGTAGTATTAAATCAAAAAAATTCTAACAACCACCAAGATCTATCTATGGAGAAACCAGCAACGAGCAAGGAGAGATTGCATCTTCATACCTTTCAATATTGCTAAGCGGAAGCGTTACAAGAACGTGGTCGGCGGAGTCGTACTCGCAGCGATTTAGATCACAGTGTATTCCGATCTTAGCGCTGAACAACGACGCCTCCGCGTTCAACACACGTGCAGCCCGGTGACGTCTCCTACGCCTTGATTCAGCAAGGAGGAAGAATAGGTTGAGGGAGACCTCCGGCAACACGACGGCATGGTGACGGTGGAGCAGCGTGGTCTCTGGCAGGGCTTCGCCAAGCGCTACGGAGAACGAGGAAGATGAAGGGTAGGGCTACGCCAAGAGAGAGGGAGACTCGTGTCTTTTGCAGCCCCAAACCCTCCATATATAGGCGGAGGGGGAGGGAGGGCTATGCCCTAGGGTTCCCACCCTAGGGGCCGGTGCTAGCCCCAGATCCCATCTGGTGTGGCGGCCAGAGGGAGAGAGGGGTGGCCGGTGCCCTAGGTGCGCCTTAGGCCCAGCTGAGCCTAGGGTTTGCCCCCCTCTCCTCCCTTGCTGCGCCTTGGGCCCTTGTGGGGGGCGCACCAGCCCACCTAGGGGCTGGTTCCCTCCCACTTGCGGCCCATGCAGCCCTCTGGGGCCGGTGGCCCCACTTGGTGGACCCCCGAAACCCTTTCGGTGGTCCCGGTACATTACCAACAATCCTTGAAACATTTCTGGTGACCAAAACCTCACTTCCTATATATGAATCTTTACCTCCGGACCATTTCGGAACTCCTCAGGACGTCAGGGATCTCATCCGGGACTCCGAACAACCTTCGGTAACCAAAGGCATGTATTCTAAGTATAGTCGTGTAATACCTATTGTATTCTAACTTTTCCATGACTCATACCCCCCGATATGACCCATAGATGCATCAAAATAAGCAAACAACACAAAGAAAACAGAATGTGTCAAAAACAGAACAATCTGTAGCAATCTGTAAACTTAGAATACTTCTGTAACTCAATTTTTTGGAAACATTAGGACAATTAGGGATATCTGTATATAAATCTTGTGTAAAAATTTCAGATCAATTCAACGCTCTGAAAAATTTAGAAACTTCCTAGACTGAGCGCAAAAGTTTCAGTTTTTCTGCAAGATCAAATCAACAACTACCAAAGATCACCCCAACGATTTTACTTGGCTCAAACACTAATCAAAAGACAAAAACACAATTAATACATAAGTAATAATGTGCCAAACACACCAAAACAGAAGCAAAAAGCACAAAGCAATATAAAATTGGGTTGCCTCCCAACAAGCGCTATTGTTTAACGCCCCTAGCTAAGCAAAACACAATAGATCTAGGTATTGTCATCTTTGGTATGCAATCCATAAGTAGCTCTCATGATAGATTCATAAGGTAATTTTATTTTATTTCTAGGAAAGTGTTCCATGCCTTTCCTTAATGGAAATTGGAATCTAAGACTCCCTTCCTTCATATCGATAATTACACCAATCATTCTAAGGAAAGGTCTACCAAGAATAATTGGACATATAGGATTGCAATCTATATCAAGAACAATGAAATCTACGGGCACATAATTCCTATTTGCAATAATAAGAACATCATTAATTCTTCCCATAGGTTTCTCTATAGTGGAATCCGCAAGATGCAAATTTAAGGAACAATCATCAAATTCACGGAAACCTAACACATCACATAAAGTTTTTGGAATCATGGAAACGCTAGCACCCAAATCACACAAAGAATGGCACTCATAATATTTAATATTAATCTTAATAGTAGGTTCCCACTCATGATATAGCTTTCTAGGTATAGAAACTTCCAACTCAAGTTTCTCTTCAAAAGCTTTCATCATAGCATCAACAATATGTTTAGTAAAAGCTTTGTTTTGATTATAAACATGAGGAGAGTTCAAAATGGATTGCAAGAAGGAAATACAATCAATTAAGGATCATCTATCATGATTAAAGTCCTTGAAATCCAAAAGAGTGGGTTCATTACTATTTAAAGTTTTGACCTCTTCAATCCCACTTTTGTCAATCTTAGCATCAAGATCTATAAACTCCGAATCATTGGGACGCCTTTTAACTAAAGTTGACTCATATCCAGTACCATCCTTATCAAGATTAACATTGTAAAACAAAGATTCAATAGGAGTCACATCAATCACTTTAAGATCTTCATCAATATTATCACGAGAACATACTTTTTCAATCCATTCACGCTTAGCACGAACTGTAGCGGTTCTTTCCTTACACTCATCAATAGAAATTCTCATAGCTTGTAAAGACTCATTAATATCATCCTTGGGTGGAATAGATCTAATTTTTAAATAATAAATATCAAGATAAATTCTATCAACGTTCCTAGCCAAATCATCAATCTTAAGCAATTTATCTTCAATCATAGCATTGAAACCTTTTTGCGTACTAATGAATTATTTAATATTACTCTCAAGATTAGAGGGCATATTATTATAATTTCCATAAGAATTGCCGTAGGAATTACCATAATTATTAGAGGAATTACTAGGAAACGGACTAGCATTGAAATTACCTCTATAAGCGTTATTACCAAAATTGTTCCTACCAACAAAATTCACATCCATAGATTCATTATTATTTCCAATCAATGAAGACAAAGGAATATCATTAGGATCAATAGTAGCACTCTTACTAGCAAACAATTTCATCAATCCATCCATCTTTTCACTCAAAGTATTAATCTCTTCAATAGAATGCAGCTTTTTACTAGTAGGAGATCTTTCGGTGTGCCATTGAGAGTAGTTTGCCATAAAATTATATAGGAGTTTAGTAGCTTTTCCTAATGTGATTTCCATAAAATTACCACCCGCGGCAGAATCTAAGAGATCCCTAGAAGCAAAATTCAATCTAGTTGTATAATCATCCACAAACTCAAGGAATAATTGTATTTGTGCTCTTAGTTGTGTCACCGTCGACAGGAATACCCCTAGTTTTCGAAAATACGCGGTCATGCCCACATCACTTTGCTCGTCTTGTGCTTTTGCCCTTTGACCGTTTGACTGCCATTTTGAAAACTTCATAACTATTTCATACTAACTCAGAAAAATGCAAATAAGATATCAAAATGTTTAGAAACACATCAGCTATACGTCCATGTCATTTGCAGTCATGACAAAAGTGTTGGAAAGTCCCCATCACCTATATGAGCTAAAACTAATATGGAGACTTCCCAACAATTTTCTCATGAATGCAAATGTCATACACATATAGGTGATGTCTTTCCGAACATTTTGATATCTTATTTGCATTTTTTTGAGTTAGTATGAAATAGTTATGAAGTTTTCAAAATGACAGTCAAACGGTCAAATGGCAAAAGCACAAGATGAGCAAAGTGATGTGGGCATGAATGCGTGTTTTCCAAAATTAGTGATATTCCTGTCGATGGTGGCACAACTAAGGGCTCAAATACAATTATCCCTAAACTCAAACCATGCGCGGGGCAATCCCTAATCATAAGTTTCATCCTCTCCCAAGATTGTGCAACATGTTCATGAGAAAGTTGCTTAAAATTCATTATATTGTTCCTAAGGGATATGATCTTAGTGGGCAGAAAGTACATGGAAATAAAAGCATCTTTACACTTATTCCATGAATCAATACTATTTTTAGGCAAAGATGAAAATGAAGTTTTAGCACGATCTCGTAGTGAGAACAGTAATAGCTTCAATTTAACAATATCATTGTCCACAACTTTCTTCTTTTGTATATCACACAACTCAACAAAAGTATTTAGATGGGATGTGGCATCTTCATTAGCAAGGCCGGAAAATTGTTCTTTCATAACGAGATTGAGCAAAGCAACATTACTTTCATAAGATTCCACACTAGTGGCGGGAGTAATGGGAGTACTAATAAAATCATTATTATTAGTATTGCAAAAATCACACAACTTGGTATTCTCTTGAGTCATCGTGACAAAGCAAGCAATCAAGCGCACAAGCAAGCAAAAAGCAAACGAAAAGACGAACGAAAAAGGGCGAATAAAAAGGCAAATCTTTTTGGTATTTTCTGAAAATCATTTTAGAAGTGGGGGAGAGGAAAGCAAGAGGCAAATTGCAAATAATGTAAATGCAAGAGATGAGTTTGTGATGGGTACTTCGTAGGCTTGACTTTGATCTCCCCCACAACCAAACCAGAAATTGGCAAGTTGAATAGAGAGTTCTTATCTTGACTTGCTATGTATATCCCTGGCAACGGCGCCAGAAATCCTTCTTGCTACTTCTCGAGCATGCGTTGGTATCCCGTGAAGAGGAACAGTTTGATGCAGCAAAGTAGACAAGTATTTCCCTCAGTTTTTGAGGAACAAGGTATCAATCCAGTAGGAGATACAAGCGAGTCACCAATAGATGTACCTGCACAAAGAATCAAACTCTTGCACCCAACGCTATAAAGGGGTTGTCAATCCCTTCACGGTTACTTGCAAGGATGAGATCTAATAGAGATAGATATAATAGGATGCTTGAACGGAAATTAAAACTAAAAGTAAAAATAATGCAACAAGTATTTTTGGTATTTTTGGTTTTAGGTATGAAAGTATAAAATGGAAAATAGACCCGGGGGCCATAGGTTTCACTAGATGGCTTCTCTCATGATGGCAAGTATTACGGTGGGTGAACAAATTACTGTCGAGCAATTGATAGAAAATCGAATAATTATGAAGATATCCAACGCAATGATTATGCATATGGGCATCACGTCCATGACAAGTAGACGAAACGATTTTGCATCTACAACTATTACTCCACACATCGACCGACTCCCGCGTGCATCTAGAGTATTAAGTTCATGAAGAACAGAGTAACACATGAGGTAAGATGACATGATGTAGATGGATAAACTCAAGCAATATGATGAAAACCCCATCTTTTTACCCTTGGTGGAAACAATACAATACGTCCCTCACTACCCCTACTTTGTCACTGGGTGAGGACACCGCAAGATTGAACCCAAAACTAAGCACTTCTCCCATTGCAAGAATTACCAATCTAGTTGGCCAAACTAAACCAATAACTCGAAGAGACTTGCAAAGATATGAAATCATGCATATAAGAATTTAGGAAAGACTCAAATAATATTCATGGATAATCTAAACATAAACCCACAATTCATCGGATCTCGATAAACACACCGCAAAAGAGTCTTACATCAGATAGATCTCCATGAAGATCATGAAGAACATGGTATTGAGAAGCAAGGAGAGTGAAGAAGCCATCTAGATACTATCTATGGACCCGTAGGTCTGTGGTGAACTACTCATGCATCATCGGAGGGGCAATGGTGTTGATGTAGATGCCCTCCGTGATCGAATCCCCCTCTGATAGATTACCGGAAAAGGCTCCAAGATTGGATCTCTCAGGAACGGAGGCTTTTAGCGGCAGAAAAGTGTTTTCGTGGCTGGTTCTGATAATGATGGAATATTTGGGAATTTATAGGCCAAAGATTAGGGTTAGGGGAGCTACCGTGGGCCCACAAGTCTACCTTGCGCGGCCTACCCCCTGGCTGCGCCCCTAGGGCTTGTGCCCCCATGGTGGCTCCTCTGCCTTTGTTCTCAAGTCTCATAGTTTCCTTTCGTTCCATAAAAAATCATTCCGAAGGTTTTATTCCGTTTGGACTTTGTTTAATATTCCTTATCTGCGAAACTCAAAAAGAAGGAAAAACAGAAACTAGCACTAGGCTCTAGATTGATAGGTTAGTCCCAAAAATAATATAAAATATCATATTAATGCATATAAAACATCCAAAACAGATAATATAATAGCATGGAACAATCAAAAATTTATAGATACGTTGGAGGCGTATCACACGCGGGGTAACCTTCTGTCCTTTGAGAAAAAGAAAGAAGAGAAAATATGGATGTGGAACCTTGGCGGTCCATTAGCTCTTGCCGGGAGTAAGTGTAATGCAATATATTGGACAAACATGCATATAAGTAAACATGAGAATCAATCAAGCTTTGTAGTACACTTATCTTAATTCAACTACGCACAGGGTGTGAGCCTCGCTTTGTACCAAGGATTACATGCTTCATCGGCAAGACTTATACAAAAGGTGGTTGCCGGGGGGCCCGGCAACCGCGGCTCATGGGTATAACTTGCGAAGATGCTCGATGTTCCAGGAGTTGCTCGATGTTCCAAGAGTTGCTCACTGGGATGCCATCTTCGGTCTCCAGGCGGACTACGCTAGGCCTGGAGACTCGTACTACCAGATAAGGGCCTTCCCACTTTGGTATCAACTTCTTAGAATTCTTGGTGGACTGAACTTGCCGAAGAACAAGGTCGCCTTCCTCAAGACTTCTAACAGTAACTTTGCGGCTATGATAGAGGCGCAAAACTTGCTGGTAGCGTGCAACTCTCCCTGCAGCTTGAAGACGGTCTTCCTCAAGGAGCATCGCATCATCTTGCCGCAACTAATCTTGCTCGAGCTCATCATAAGTGAGCACTCGAGGTGACTCATACATGAGTTCTGTGGGGAGAACTGCCTCCACCCCCTAGACGAGGGAGAAGGATGCCTCGCCGGTAGCTCGATTTGGTGTCATTCTGATTGACCAAAGAACCCTCGGCAACTCATCAATCCAGTGCCTTCCGCAATTGTGCTGCGTGTCAAAAGTTCTCGTCTTGAGACCTCGCAGCCCTTCAGCATTAGCCCTTTCCGCTTGGCCGTTGCTCCTTGGGTGGGCAATGGAAGCAAAACAGATTTTGCTGCCAAGGTCTTGGACATAATGCATGAAGGTGCGGCTTGTGAACTATGTGCCATTGTTAGTGATGATCCTGCTGGGAACACCAAAGCGGCGGACTAGTCCTTTGAAGAACTTGACGGCTGACTGTGCAGTCACCTTTCTCACTGCTTCCACTTCCAGCCACTTTGTGAACTTGTCGATTGCAACGTACAAGTATTCAAAGCCCCCAACATCACGAGGGAAGGGGCGCAAGATGTCGAGCCCCCAGACCGAAAATGGCCAGGAGAGAGGGATCGTTTGAAGGACTTGAGCTGGTTGATGTAATTTCTTTGAATGAAACTGGCATGCTTCACACTTGGTTACTAATGTAGTCGCATCCTGGAGGGCAGTGGGCCAAAAGAAGCCTTGTCGGAATGCCTTTCCGGCAAGGGCTCTTGATCTGATGTGGGAGCCACATATGCCTCCATGTATCTCTGTCAGCAGCTCCAGTCCATCTTCCCAGGAAATGCATTTGAGCTTCACACTGTTCAGCCTCTTTCTGCACAAGACGTTGTCCATGAACTGATACATACTAGACCGGCGGGCTATTCTCTCTATTTCTTCTTGTTCCTCGAGAAGTTCTCCCGTTTGAAGGAAACAGATGATGTGATGTGCCCATGCTAGAGCTTGGGGCTCGACAACAAGGACTAAAGGCATATCCTTTGCCGGGGAAGCATTTGCCTCAATGGCAAGGGCCTGAGGCCCCGTCGGAGTCTGTTGCTCTCCGGCAAGCCTGTCGGGAACGCGTGCTTCTATGGCAAGAGCTGGGGGCCCCGCCAGAGCACAGCGCTCACCGACAAGCCTAACATTATCCTTGGCAACCTCCTCATCGGCAGCTTCCGGGAGCTCTGCCGGGAGATACTTGTTGGAACTCAACTTCCTTCTCTTCTCTTGCCTAGTTGATGGTGTTACGGAGGGTTGATTCAGTTGGAGTGTGAAAGTTCCTGGTTCCACAGGCAACTTAAGGGCAGCACACTTTGACAGGCCATCGGCAATGATGTTCTCTGCGCGTGGAACGTGCTCCATTTGCAGGCCGTCAAAATGTTCTTCCAACTTCCTCACTTCCTCCACATAAGCTTCCATCAATGGGCTCTGGTAATCTTTGTTCACTTGCCTGACAGCAAATTGAGAATCACCTCTGACAATGAGTTTCTTGATCCGAAGGTCTGCCGTGATCTTGAGACCGGAAACCAGTCCTTCGTACTAAGCAGTGTTGTTCATTGATTTCTCCCGGGGAAAGTGCATCTGAACCACATATCTGAGGTGCTCTCCGATGGGTGCGACAAGCAGCACTCCGTGACCGGCGCCTTGCAGCAAGTAAGCCTCGTCAAAATACATGATCCATTGTTGATCGGTTTCCTTGTCGGGGAGAGTTGACTCTAGAACTTCTTCATCTGGCATTGGGGTTGATTCTGCAATGAACTTCACCAAGGCCCTACTCTGGATGGTCGAAGTGCTTTCAAACTTGAGACCAAAGCTTGATAGTTCCAAAGCCCACTCCACGATCCTGCCGATAGCTTCTAGGTTCCGCAAGATCCAGTGTAGAGGGAAGCAAGTGACAACGGTGATCTCATGTGCTTGGAAGTAATGGCATAGCTTCCTCGAGGCCATAAGAAGGCCGAAGAGCAACTTTTGCACGCTAGAATATCTTGATCTATCCCCCTACAACAAGGAACTGACAAAATAGACTGGTCGCTGCACCATCTTCTTCTTTTGGATTGCCTCATTCAACTGCATAGATCCTTCTTTGCCGGCACCAGACCCTGCCAGGGAATGCCCTGGCTCATCGCTTGGCGGCCCTTCCATTGTCGTTGCTTCTTCATCAACCTCTCTTTCATCCACTACTGCAGCACTCACCACTTGATTCGTTGCCGCTAGATATAGCAGCAACGGCTCTTGTGGTTCCGACGCGACTAGGACTGGTGGAGAGGAGAGGTACTTGTTCAAATCTTGCAACGCTGCCTCCGCCTTGGGAGTCTATTTCACTGGACACGCCTTCTTCAAGATTTTGAAGAAGGGAAAGGCATGCTGAGCAGACTTTGAGATGAACCTACTCAGAGCAGCAACACAGCCGGCAAGGCAACGCACATCCTTGACACGTCTTGGTGCTTCAATTTGCTCAATTGCTTTGATCTTGTCAGGATTTTCTTCAATTCCATGTTGAGATATAAAGAAACCGAGAAGCTTGCCGGATGGGACGCCGAACACACACTTCTCAGGATTGAGCTTCATGTTGATCTTGCGTAGGTTTGCAAATGTTTCTTCTAGGTTTGATATGAGCGTGACCTTATCCTTGGTTTTGACCACTATGTCATCCATGTAAGATTCCATATTTCTATGTAGATAGGGCTCAAAACCAATCTGGACTGCTCTTGCAAATGTAGAACTAGCACTTTTCAACCCGAAAGGCATACGCAGAAAGCAATATGTACCACATGGGGTGATAAATGCAGTCTTCTCCTCGTCTTCCTTGGCCATGAAAATCTTATGATAGCCGGAATAGGTATCAAGGAAAGACAATAAGTCTCAGCCGACAGTGGATTCCACAATCTGGTCGATGTGCGACAAGGGAAAAGGATCTTTGGGGCAGGCTTTGTTGATGTCTGTGAAGTCAATGCACAGCCTCCACTTTCCATTCGCCTTGCGCACTACAACTGGATTGGCCAACCATGTTGGATGGGCTACTCCTCTGATCAAGCCAGCCACTTCTAACTTCTTGATCTCTTCAGCAATAAACCGTTGCCTCTCCAAAGCTTGCTTCCGGACCTTCTGCTTGACGGGCCGCACGTTTGGGCAGACGGCAAGGTGGTGCTCAATCACCTTCCCGGGAATACCAGGGATATCAGATGGTTTCCTGATACGTCTCCAACGTATCTATAATTTATGAAGTATTCATGTTGTTATTTTATCATTCTTGGATGTTTTACAATCATTTTATGGCAACTTTATATCATTTTTTGGGACTAATATATTGACCCACTGCCCAGTGCCACTTGCTGTTTTTTGCTTATTTCTACATCGCAGGAAATCAATATCAAACAGAGTCCAAACACCACGAAACTTTTTGGAGATATTTTTTGGACCAAAAGGAACCCAATGGGCTAGAGCTACACCTAGGGGTGTGCCTCGAGGGGGGAACAACCGACCAGGGCGTGCCAGAGCCCCTGGCGCACCCAGGTGGATTGTGCCCACCTCGGTGGCCTCCAGCACCCCCTCTTTGCACTAAATTCCCAAATATTCCAAAACCCTTCGGGGTAGCCCTAGATCGGAAGTTCCTCCACCGCAAGCCTCTGTAGCCACCAAAAACCAATGGGGAGACCATTCCGGCACCGTGCCGGAGGGGGAGATCATCACTGGTGGCCATCTTCATCATCCCGGCGGCCACCACGATGAGGAGGGAGTAGTCCACCCTTGGGGCTGAGGGTTTGTACCAGTAGCTATGTGTTTAATCTCTCTCTCTCTCTCATGATCTTGAGATGTCATGATCTTGATATATCATGGGCTTTGTTAACATAGATGGATCATATGTTGTTTCTCCCCTCTATACTCTTCTTGTGTTGAATTGGGTTTTCCCTTTGAGATTTCGTTGTTATCGAATTGAATACTTTAATGGATTTGAGAACACTTGATATATGTCTTGCAACTGAATACTAATGGTGACAATGGGGTATGGTATTGATTCACTTGATATGTATTTTGGCATTCAACTTGCGGATTCCCGCGGTGACATTGGGGTAATCTAGGCATAGGGGTTGATGCACGTTCGTGTCTTTGTTTCTCCGGTAGAAATCTTGGGGAACTCTTTGAAGTTGTTTGTGTTGGATTGAGTATTATGAAACTGAAATTATTTGGTGTTGTTTTAGTATGAACTCTTGATTAGATCGATCGGAAAGAATAGCTTTTGTTATTTTAGTACGAACTCTAGGATAGATCGAACGGAAAGAATAGCTTTGAGGTGGTCTCGTACCCTATAAACAATTTCTTCTTATGTTCTCTGTTAGATAGGAACTTTGGAGTGATTCTTTATTACACATTGAGGGATGGTTATATGATCCAACTATGTTAGCATTGTTGAGAGATTGCACTAGCGATAGTACGGACCCTAGGCCTCATTTTCAATTATTGCAATATCGTTTGTGCTCACTTTTGTTATTTGCTACCTTGTTGTTTTCATTTATTCAGATTATAAAAATATATTTCTACCATCCATATTACACTTTGCTGAACTAGTGCACCTATACAATTTGCCATTGTATTGGGTGTGTTGGGGACACAACAGATTTCTTGTATTTGGTTGCAGGGTCATTTTAGAGAGACCATCTTCATCCTACACCTCCCACAAATTGATAAACCTAACGTCATCCACTTGAGGGAAAATCGCTACTGTCCTACAAAATTCTGCGCTTGGAGGCTCAACACATGTCTACAAGAATGAAGTTGCGTAGTAGACATCAAGATCTTTTCTGGCGCCGGTACCGGGGAGGTGAGTGCATGAAGGTATATCTTTAGATCTTGCAATCGAGTCTTTTAGTTTCTTGTTTTATCACTAGTTTGGTTTATTAAAGAAAACTACAAAAAATGGAATTGAGGTTGCATCATATTATTGATCATCTTTATAATATCTTTCTTGAAAATGATGGATCGGAAAATTGTGCTCAGTAGTTAGAAGAAGAAGTCAATAAAATGTTTGGCACAAAATATTCGAGTGACGAGCATGATTGCAATGTTGCTAGTATGAATTCTTTGATTATCAAAAATGTTAATGATGATTGCACAAGTCATGACAAAAATGTTTCTTATAAGCATGTCAATTTTTGCGGAGTGAATTCGGAGTGCAAATGCACACCAAAAAGGGAAGATAGATTTTGTAAGAAGCATAAATATTTAGAAACGAAAAAGTTTCAAGAGAGGCTAGATGATTGTGCTGAAAGATGTAATTTCTTTCGCCATCCTTGTGAACTTTGCAATGAACGTGGTCATTTAAATCTCCAATGCAAATTATTTCATGATCAAATCGTGTCCAAAAATTGTGGCAACTTGATTACCCTTGAGCATCATAAAGAGCTTAGTCTTCTTTTGGGGTATGAAGAAATGAAACGTGTAACTAAGGGTTTTCCAAATCCCGAGATATTTCTTAATTTTGATCTAGAGGAAATTTATATGTTTTGTACGGTAAATTGCATTGAGAATCCTTATATTGCCAACTATCTAAAGACAAGAAAACAAATAGAATATGAAGAGAGTACTAATGGAAGGGGAAATATTTCCCAATACCCTCCTAGTGTTTATTATGATGAATTTGGTAATGAGGAGGAGCTTCCTATCCAATCAATCTCTTCAACAAGAAGCTTGAAAAAATCAATTAAACCCACACATGATGTGGTGAAGAAGAAAAGAGGAAAGAATAGAGGTAAAAAGGTTCTCTCCCAAATAATGTTGCTCCTATCACCATTGTGCCTCATGAAAGTGAATAAAATATGTTGATGGAGGATGATGATATTGAGTATGATTTTTTGATACCTACTACTTGTTGTAATGATTATGATTGGGAAGGCAATGATGTCCCTTATGATCTTGAGAATCTTTTTACTACTTGGTTGGAAGAATATGATAATAATGTTTGCTATACTATTGGTGCCATTCATGCTATTGATAAGAATGATTGTGATGAGATGCAAAACCACAAGCTTGGGGATGCTATGTTTAATGAGTATGATATGTTTGAAGATTTATTTGCTGGAAATAATGCTTGTCCTAAGCTTGGGGATGATTTGCTTAATGAATGCGATCCTTTGATTCCCTCTACTTTTGATAAGAAAACTTATTATGATGATAGCATACCTCCTATTTATGATGATTATATTGATGAAAGTGAATTTGGAGAGGTCATGACTTTATTTAGTGATACATCCACTATTTTTGAAGAGGTTTCAATTGACTATGACAATAAAGTTGCTATCTACGATGATTATTATGATGACATGTATGCCATAAAGATTAATAAATTTTCTATGCTTGTGCATCACGAAAAGAGTGCTGTACGTGATTTTTATATTGTTGAATCCATTCATGATGCCTCCAAAAATTATTATGAGAGAGGAACTTATGCTCTTACATATCTCAATAATATCAAGTTTCTTCTCTATGTGTTGATTGTTTTGAAGTTGTACTTGTTTTGCCTTCCTATGCTAGTTGGTTCTTGTTTTCATGGGTTTCTTGCTCACAAAATCCCTATGCATAGGAAGTGGGTTAAACTTAAATGTGCTTGACATGTGTTTCCTGATGCTCTCTTCATGTTTCAATTCTTTTCTTTTATGTGAGCATCATTGAAATCATCATGCCTAGCTAAAGAGCATTAAAGAAAAGCGCTTGTTGGGAGACAACCCAACACTTTTACCTACTGTTTTTGTGTGTTAACATGATTAGGCTAATGTGGTAATCATTTTTTATAGTTTTTGTTTCAATAAAGTGCCAAGTAAAGCCTTTGGGATAGTGTGGATGATAGTTGACTTGATTTTGTCCAAAAACAGAAACTTTTGCACCTAGTCCAGGAATTTATATAATTCACTGGAACGTGATTTTGACCTGATATTTTTACAGATGATTGATACACAAATTACCTACGCTTTCATAATTTTTTAGAATTTTTAGAGTTGCAGAAGTATGAGAACAATTCAGATCTTTAGAGACTGTTCTGTTTTTGACAGCTTCTGTTTTCAATGTATAGTTTGCTTGTTATCTAGTTTCTATGGCTTATACTACTCAATATAAATTGTGGAAATTATATGATATAGTAGAAATTGTGTGATAACAATTATGGATCTTGTCTTGACAGTACCAAAGTGAATGGTTTGCTCTTTATCATACTGACTCATCTCACGAAGTTCCGTTAAGTTTGGTGTGATTGAAGTTTTCAAGTTTTGGGTGAGATATCGATATGAGTAGAATAAGGAGGGACAAGGCCCTAATATTGGGGATTACCAAGGCACTCCAAGGTAATATTAAAGGAATATCCAAGCAACTAAGCTTGGGGATGCCCCGGAAGGCATCCCCTCTTTCGTCTCCAACATTATCGGTAACCTCACTTGGAGCTATTTTCATTCATCACATGATATGTGTTTTGATTGGAGCATCATTTTCCTTTACTAGTATTTTCTTTCTGTCATTTAGAATAATGTTTTGCATCTTTATTTTCAATAAAAATTTCAAGGATAGCCTTTACCATACTTATTTTGCAAGTCTACATGTTGCTGTTTGAAAACAGAAAGTTTATCGCTGTTGCAAAAATTCCCTAGAAAATTCAGAATGTGATAAATTGTCGAAACTTTTTGCAAAATAAGCTATGATAAATTTTCTACATTGTGTTAAATTTTCAGAATTTTTAGAGTTGAATAAGTATGGATACTCTTGCATTCTTTACAGACTCTATTGTTTTGGCAATTGTTGTTATGTTTTCATTGTTTGCATATGTTTGCTTGTTTAATGATTCTATTTGAGGATAGGAGTATTAAATATGCATAGGCATTTAGTTTGCTATGTTGAATAATAATTTTAGTGATTTGCTATAGTAGAGCATTATAAGGTTTTTGCAATAGTTTATACTAACTTATTTCACGAGTTCTTGTTGAGTTTTGTGTGGATGAAGTTTTTAGTATTAGGTAAACCGTGGTATGAAAGGAATTAAGGAGACACAAAAGTTCAAGCTTGGGGATTCCCAAGGCATCCCAAGATAATATTTCAATAATTATCAAGCATCTAAGCTTGGGGATGCCCAAGTAGGCATCCCACCTTTCTTCATCAACAATTATCGGTTAGTATCAGTTGATCCTAAGTTTTTGCTTCTTCACATGATGTGTGCTATTCTTGAAATGTTATTTTGTTTGGTTTTTCTTGCTGTTTTAATAAAATAATTACATCTTAAAGTTTTTAAAGAAAATGGTGTCCTCAAGTAATTGCCAGGGAGGCTAAGTAAGCGGCATTCACATCCTGTCAACGAAGCTCTTTTCTATGTCATTTATTCTTGTGCTTCACTTATATCCTATGAGTAAATTGTTGAATGAATTGAATGTCATGAATTTGAAACCATATCATGCCTAGTGGTAGCTTCACATTGGGTATAGAAAGTGAAATCTTTTGAGGCTTGACAATCACAATATTGGTCATACAAGCAATTCAAGAATAATTATTATAAGGAAGAGAACTTTCACATGCAGATACACTATCCTTGAAATATTTTGTGATTGTGAGCCCCCATCAAGCTATTATATGCCAAAATTTTTGACGTTGGACAAGGAAGACAATGTAATGATTTATGTTTGTTCATATTCACAAAGAAGTTATATTGTTATAGATCCTTCAACATGTGGTGCTTGCCCCCCATCTTTTCTAGCCAAAAATTCCGCACCAAGTAGAGATACTACTTGTGCATCCAAAAACCCTTAAACCCAAATCTTATTTTCAAGAGTCCACCATACCTACCTAAGGATTGATCAAGATCCTTCAAGTAAGTTGTCATCGGTGCAATAAGGCAATAAAAATTGCTTCTTAAAGTGTTAGATCATTTAGTGTAAGAGAAAGTTGAGCGTTGTACGAACTTGTGATGGCAAAGTAATAAAAGCAATGGACTGCATAATAAAGGTTGCTATCATAAGGGGCAATATAATGTGACGTTCTTTTGCACTAAGGGGTTGAGCATACGAACAAATAAGCGCATGGCAACCTCTGCTTCCCTCTACGAAGGGCCTATCTTTTACTTTTTTAGTATTTACTTTTATGCAAGGAGTCGAAGTTTTCTCTCTATTCCTTTTTATTTTTCTCCTTTGGAAAGCATCATGTGGTGAGGAAAGATCTAGGCACATATGTCCAGTTGAATATGGGTAGCATGAGTTATTATTGCTGACATCACCCTTGAGGTGAATACGTTGGGAGGCAAAACAATAAGCCCCTATCTTTCTATGTGTCAGGTTGAAACATTTTGCTCATGTGTACGTGGTGAGCGTTAGCAATCATAAAAGATTATATGATGGTTGAGTATGTGGAGCTCTTACTTAAACTCTATTGAATAAGTTGAATTGCAATTGCTTGGTGACTGAGAACATAGGTTGTTGAGTTTCAAGAGAATTCATGGTTTGAACCTTAACATGTGAATTGGTTGCTACTTTAACATGAGAAGTTTTATAAGAAAGAATTGCTATTATGATGCTAGGAAATGTGATTGAAATTATCATTGATCAAACTTATGCACTTTGCTAGCATTCACACTTCATAAATTATTTCTTTTATCATTTACCTACTCGAGGACGAGTAGGAATTAAGCTTGGGGATGCTGATACGTCTCCAACGTATCTATAATTTATGAAGTATTCATGCTGTTATTTTGTCATTCTTCGATTTTTTACAATCATTTTATAGCAACTTTATATCATTTTTTGGGACTAACCTATTGACCCAGTGCCTAGTGCCAGTTACTGTTTTTTGCTTGTTTTTTACATCGCAAGAAATCAATATCAAACGGAGTCCAAACACCACGAAACTTTTTGGAGATATTTTTTGGACCAGAAGGAACCCAATGGGCGAGAGCTGCACCTGGGGGGTGTACCCGGAGGGGGGCACAACCCACCAGGGCGCGCTAGAGCCCCTGGCGCACCCAGGTGGGTTGTGCCCACCTCGGTGGCCTCCAGCACCCCCTCTTTGCACTATAAATTCCCAAATATTCCAAAACCCTTTAGGGTATCCCTAGATCGGAAGTTCCGCCACCGCAAGCCTCTATAGCCACCGAAAACCAATCGGGAGACCGTTCCGGCACCATGCCGGAGGGGGAGATCATCACTGGTGGCCATCATCATCATCCCGGCGGCCACCACGATGAGGAGGGAGTAGTCCACCCTCGGGGCTGAGGGTTTGTACCAGTAGCTATGTGTCTAATCTCTCTCTCTCTCTCTCGTGATCTTGAGATGTCATGATCTTGATATATCATGGGCTTTGTTAACATAGATGGATCATATGATGTTTCTCCCCTCTATACTCTTCTTGTGTTGAATTGAGTTTTCCATTTGAGATTTCGTTGTTATCGGATTGAATACTTTAATGGATTTGAGAACACTTGATATATGTCTTGCAACTGAATTCTCGTGGTGACAATGGGGTATGGTATTGATTCACTTGATATGTATTTTGGCATTCAACTTGCGGATTCCCGCGGTGACATTGGGGTAATCTAGGCATAGGGGTTGATGCACGTTCGTGTCTTTGTTTCTCCGGTAGAAATCTTGGGGCACTCCTTGAAGTTCTTTGTGTTGGATTGAGTATTATGAATCTGAATTTTTTTGGTGTTGTTTTAGTATGAACTCTTGATTAAATCGATCGGAAAGAATAGCTTCTGTTATTTTAGTATGAACTCGAGGATAGATCGAATGGAAAGAATAACTTTGAGGTGGTATCGTACCCTACAAACAATTTCTTCTAATTCTCCGCTAGATAGGAACTTTGGAGTGGTTCTTCGTTGCACGTTGAGGGATGGTTATATGATCCAACTATGTTAGCATTGTTGAGAGATTGCACTAGCGAAAGTACGAACCCTAGGCCTCATTTTCAATCATTGCAATATCATTTCTGCTCACTTTTGTTATTTGCTACCTTGCTGTTTTTATTTATTCAGATTATAAAAATATATTTCTACCATCAATATTACACTTTGCCAAACTAGTGCACCTATAGAATTTGCCATTGTATTGGGTGTGTTGGGGACACAAGAGATTTCTTGTATTTGGTTGCAGTGTTGTTTGAGAGAGACCATATTCATCCTACACCTCTCACGGATTGATAAACCTTAGATCATCCACTTGAGGGAAAATTACGACTATCCTACAAAACTCTACGCTTGGAGGACCAACACGTGTCTACAAGAATAAAGTTACGTAGTAGACATCATTGCCATGCAAACACATCGACATTCGCCCGCAGGAAGGCAACGAGCGCGCTTTCCTATTTGTCATCGAGGGTGGAACTTATGGTGAAAGTTCCTCCCGTGCCATCCTCCTTGGCGAGCACCTTCTTGGTCTCTTGTGGGGATGCCTTGGATTTCTTGCTCTTGCCGGTGGAGGACTCTGGCACATCGTCAACGGGAGTGCAGCACCCCGAAGAGGCGCGCTTATCGGAATGTGCACCACAGGCCTTGTCAGTCATCTTCCCCACGGTTGTTTCAGTGGTATGAGCAAGTGCCTTGGCGGAAGGTGCTGCAGCTGCCCCCCGATAGAGTTGGTCAGCGCAGATGAGTGCACTTTTCTTGTCGGAGTTGATCATGATGACGCTCATTGGCCCAAGCATCTTCAGCACATTGTATGCGAAGTGGGTGGCCGCCATGAATTTGGCCAGCACTGGGCAACCAAGGATTCCATTGTACGACGACGAGATCTTGGCGACGTCAAAGACGATCTTCTGTGTTGTGAAATTGATATCGCTGCCAAATGTCACCGGCAGCGTGGTCTCGCCCTTCGGGTGAGTTCTCCCTTAATTGACCCCTCGAAAAGCGCCTGTCGGCTTGAGATCTTCATCGGGAATTTGCAGCCTCTGTATGACATCAGGTGAGATCAGGTTCAGGCTGGCCCCACGGTTGACTAGCATCTTCATCACCTTGAGGTTGCGAATTGTTGGCGAAACCAACAACGACATGCACCTGACCGCAGTTATGCAATCAGGGTGATGCTCGGCATCGAAGATGATAGGAGTGTTGGACCACTTCAGAGGTCTCTGCGCACCGATGGAGGGATCCACGGCGTTTACCTCGCGCGCCCACTGTTTAAGTTGGCAGTGAGAGGAATGCGATGAAGCACCTCCGTCGATGCACATGATCTCTATAGCCTTCTGACACTCATGCTTGCTGGACTGGTCGCCTCCGTGGCGTCGTCATTGTCATCCTCTTGCCTATCGTGGCCACGAGCAGGCCGGTCTTTTTGTTGTGTGGGCTTGCCGCGGCGACCACCTTGGCCAACGCACTTCTTGCCGGACCCCTTAGCACCATCCAGGCCTTTCTCCTTGTCTCGCCTCTCATACTCGCCATTTTTCTTTATTGCAAGCTGTTGGGGAGCGTTGCATGGGAAAGAAAATTTTCCTACGCACACGCAAGATCTATCCATGGTGATGAGCATCTACGAGAGGGAGAGTGGATCTACATAGCCTTGTAGATCGCTAAGCGGGAAGCGTTAAGAAACGCGGTTGGTGTAGTCGAACGCCTTCGCGATCCAAATCGCCGAGCATCCCGCGATCTCATCACGATCCGTCCCACAATCCAATCTCGATCTGTCCTACGAACTCATCATGATCCGTCCCACGATCTCATCACAATCCGTCTCGCGATCTTGATCACGGTCCTTCCGATCTAGCGCCGAACGTACGGCACCTCCGCGTTCAGCACATGTACGGCTCGATGACGATCTCTGCCTTCTTGATCCAGCAAGAGAGAGCGGAGAGGTAGAAGAGTTCTCCGGCAGCGCAACGGTGTTGCGGTGATGGTGGTGGAGCTATTCCGGAAGGGCTTCGCCTAAGTACTGCAGAAAACTGATCTAGAGGAGAAACTATGCACTAGAGGAGAGGTAGCACGTGGCTATTAGGGTTAGCTTTTTCCTCTAAATCCTCTAGTATATATAGGAGGGAGGGAGGGGAGGAGGCAGCCTCAAACCCTCAAGGTTTGGTCGAAATTGGAGGTGGAGGAGTCCTACTCCAGTCCTATTAGGAGTAGGATTCCTCCTTTCCACTTGGAAACTCTTTCCACCTCTCCACCTTTGGATTTTTTTCCTTCTCAAACCACTCCAGCCGCATGGGCCCTTAGAGGAGGCTTTGGCCAGCTCACCAGGGGCTGGTTTACCTCCTCCCACAGCCCATGTAGCCTCTTGGGTCGAAATACCTCTCCCGGTACACTACCGACACTCCCGGTACACTATCGATGAACCCGAAACTTTTCCGGCGACCAAAACATGACTTCTTATATATCAATCTTTACCTTCGGACCATTCTGTAGCTCCTCATGACGTCCGAGATCTCATCCAGGACTCCGAACAATCTTCGGTCACGACCATACATAACTCTATACCATCAAAACGTCACCGAACCTTAAATGTGCAGACCTGCGGGTTCGAGAACTATGTAGACATGACTGAGACGCCTCTACGGTCAATAACCAATGGCAGGACCTGGATGACCATATTTGTTCCTACATATTCTACGAAGATCTTTATCGGTCGAACCTCTATGTCAAGGATTCGGTTAATCCCGTATGATGTTCCCTTTGTTCTTCGGTATGTTACTTGCCCGAGATTCGATTGTTAGTATCTCCATACCTAGTTCAACCTCGTTACCGGCAAGTCTCTTTACTTGTTCCGTAATAGAAGATCCCATGGCTAACACTGCTTGCAAGGCTTATTGTGATGTTGTATTACCGAGTGGGCCCTGAGATACCTCTCCATCAAACGGAGTAACAAATCCCAGTCTTGATCCATGCCAACCCGACAGAAACCCTCGGAGATACCTGTAGAGCACCTTTATAGTCACCCAGTTATGTTGCGACGTTTGATACACACAAGGTACTCCTCCGGTGTCAGTGAGTTGCATGATCTCATGGTCATAGGAACATATACTTGACATGCAGAAAACAGTAGCAATAAACTGACACGATCATATGCTACGTTTGTAGTTTGGGTCTTGTCCATCACATCATTCTCGTAATGATGTGATCCCGTTACCAAATGACATCTCATGTCCATGACTAGGAAACCATAGCCATCTTTGATCAACGAGCTAGTCTATTAGAGGCATACTAGGGACATGGTGTTGTCTATGTATCCACACATGTATCTGAGTTTCCGATCAACACAATTATAGCATGGATAATAAACGATTATCATGAAAAGGAAATATGATAATAACCAATTTATTATTGCCTCTAGGGCATATTTCCAACAGTCTCCCACTTGCACTAGAGTCAATAATCTAGTTCACATCACCATGTGATTCGCATTGTTATGAATCTAACACCCAATGAGTTCCGGGGTTCGATCATGCTTCGCATGTGAGAGAGGTCTTATAGTCAACGGGTCTGCGACATTCAGATCCGTGTGTACTTTGCAAATTTCTATGTCAAACCGTAAATGCTGCTACCACACTCCAGTTGAAGCTATTCCAAATGGCTGCTCTACTATACATATCCGGATTGTTACTAATAGTCATCCGGATTGGTGTCAAAGCTTGCATCGACGTAACTCTTTACAACGAACTCTTTCTTACCTCCATAATCGAGAAACATTTCCTTAATATTTTAGTTACTAAGGATGATCTTACCGCTGTCCAGTGATCCACTCCTAGATCACTCTTGTACCCCTTGACGGACTCATGGCAAGGCACACACAGGTGCGGTACACAGCATGGCATACTATACTGAGCCTATGGCTAAGGCATAGGGGACGACATTCGTCCTTTCTCTTTCTTCTGCCCTGGTCGAGCTTTGAGTCTCACTCAACTTCACACCTTACAAAGCAGGCAAGAACACTTCTCTCTGACTAATCCATTTTGAACTCTTTCAAAATCTTGTCAAGTTATGTACTCATTCAAAGTCTCATCAAGCATCTTGATATATCTCTATAGATCTTGAAGTTCAACAATTAGGTAGATTTATCCAGGTCTTCCTTTGAAAAACTCTTTTCAAACAACCATTTATGCTTTCTTGAAATTCTACATCATTTCCGATCAACAATATGTCAACCACATATGCTTACCAGAAACTCTATAATGCTCCCACTCACTTTATTGTAAATACAAGTTTCTCATTAACTTTGATTACCTCATCAAAGTGTATATTCCAACTCTGAGATGCTTGCTTCAGTTCATAGAAGGATCACTGAAGCTTGCACACCTTTTAGCATCCTTAGGACTAACAAAACCTTCTGGTTGTATCTCATACAACCTTTCCTTACGGAAGGAAACAATGTTTTGACATCCATCTGCCAGATTTCATAATTGAAAAACCGCAGCAACTGCTAACATAATTCCAACAGACTTTAGCATCGCTACGAGTGAGAAAGTCTCATCACAGTCAACTCCTTGAAGTTGACGGAAACTTCTTTGCGACAAGTCGAGCTCTATAAATGGTGACATTTACCACCAGCGTCTGTCATCATCTCAAAGGTCCATTTGTACTCGACGACCTGCCGTCCAATGAGCAAGTCTACCAAAGTCTATACTTGGTTTCATACATGGATCCTTACTTGGATTTCATGGCCTCTAACCATTTGTCGGAATTCGGGCCCATCATCGCTTCTCCACAGCTCGTAGGTTCATCGTTGTCCAACAACATGACCTCCAAGACAGGGTTGTCGTACCACTCAGGAGCAGTAAACGTCCTTGTCAACCTACGAGGTTCGATTGTAACTTGATCCAAAGATTCATGATCATCATCATTAACTTCCTCTTGAACTAACGTAGGCTTCATAGAAACATCTTCCTACCGTGCGCTATTGTCTCGTTGAAACAAAGGTTCAATAACCTCATCAAGTTCTATCTTCCTCCCACTCAATTCTTTTGAGAGAAACTTTTTCTTAGGAAAGGACCCGTTTTAGCAACAAACACTTTATGCTTGGATCTGAGATAGAAGGTTCACCCAACTGTTCTCAGGGTAATCTATGAAGATGCATTTGTCGCTTTGGGTTCGAGCTCATTAGGTGAAAACATTTTTCCACACAAGCGTCGCAGCCCCAAACATTAAGAAATGACAGCTTAGGTTTCTATCAAACCATAATTCACACGGTGTCATCTCAACGGATTTAGATGGTGCCCTATTCAAATTGAATGTAGTTGTCTCTAATGCATAACCCCAAAACTATAGTAGCAAAACAATAAGAGACATCATAGCCCGCACCATATCCAATAGAGCACGACTATGACGTTTAGACACACCATAACACTATGGTGTTCCAGGTGGCGTGAATTGTGAAACAACTTTGACATTGTCTAAAGTTGTATGCCAAACTCGTAACTCAGATATTCACCTCCACGATCATATCACAGACATTTTTATCTTCTTGTCATGATGATCTTAAACTTCACTCTGAATTTGCTTGAACCTTTCAAACGATTCAGACTTGTGTTTCATTAAGTAAATATACACTATATCTACTCAAATCATCAGTGAAGGTAAGAAAATAACGATATCCACTGCACGCTACAAGACTCATTGGATTGCATACATCAACATGTATCATTTCCAATGAATCACTTGCCCGCTCCATCAATCCGGAAAACGGGGTCCTTAGTCATCTTTCCCAAGAGGCATGGTTCGCATGTCTCAACTGATTCGAAATTGAATGAGTCCAAAGATCCATCACCATGGAGTTTCTTCATGCGCTTTATGCCAATATGACATTTAGCGGCAGTGCCACAAGTATGTGGTACTATCATTATTAATTTGGTATCTGTTGGCATCAATGTTATGAACATGTGTATTACTACGATCAAGTTTCAACAAACCATTCTCACTGGGTGCATGACCATTGAAGGTATTATTCATGTAAACAGAATAACATTATTCTCTAACTTAAATGAATAACCGTGTTGCAAAAAACACGATCTAATCACGTTCATGCTCAACGCAAAACACCAAATAACATTTATTTTGGTTCGTCACTAATCCCGAAGGTAGAGAGAGCATGCGATGTTGATCACATCAACCTTGGAAACATTTCCAACACACATTGTCACCTCACCCGTAGCTAGTTCTCTGTTTATTCCGTAGCTTATATTTCGAGTTATTAACATTTAGCAACGGAACCGGTATCCAATACCCAGGTGCTACTAGGAGTACTAGCAAGGTACACATCAATAACACGTATATCAAATATACTTCTGTCGACGTTGCCAGCCTTCTTATCTACCAAGTATCTAGGGTTGTTCCGCTTCAACGACCGCTCTCCTCATAATCGAAGCACTTAGTCTCGGCTTTGGGTTCAACTTTGGGTTGCTTCACTGGAGCAGCAACTGACTTGCCATCCATTAAGTTTCCCTCCTTGCCATTGCCCTTCTCGAAACTAGTGGTTTTACTAACCATCAACACTTGACGCTCCTTCTTATTTCTACCTTCGCGGTGTCAAACATCGCAAACAGCTCAAGGATCATTATTTCTATCCCTGGCATTTTATAGTTCATCACCAAGTTGAAGTAGCTTAGTGACAGTGACTTGGAAAACTATATCAATCACTTTCTTATCTGTAATATCAACTCCCACTCGATTTAAGTGATTGTAGCACCCAGACAATATGAGTACATGCTCAATGATTAAGCAATTCTCCTTTAGCTTGCAGGCAAAGAATCTTGTTGGAGATCTCATATCTCGCAATACGGGCATGAGCCTGAGATCCTAATTTCAGCTCTTAGAACATCTCATATGTTCCGTGATGTTCAAAACGTTTCGGAGCCTCAATTCTAAGCCATAATGCATGACGCACTAAACTATCATGTAGTGATCAGAACGTGCATGTCAGATGTTCACAACATCTACAGACGACGCTAGAGGGGTTGGCGCACCGAGCGGTGCATTAAGGACATAAGCCTTGTGTGCAACAATGAGGACAATCCTTAGATCATGGACCCAGTCCGCAATATTGCTACCATCATGTTTCAACTCTATTTCTCTAGGAACATATAAAAATTCAAGGGAGCTAGAGCGCGAGCAAGTAATCTACAACATAATTTTCAAGGACACAACTAACTATGTTCATGATAATGAGTTCAATTAATCATATTACTGAAGAACTCCCACTCAAATTGACATCCCTCCGGTCATTCGAGTGATACATGATCCAAATTCACCAACTCAAGTCCGATCATCACGTGAGTTGAGGTGGTTTCAATGGTGAACATCATCATGTTGATCATATCTACTATATGACTCATATTCGACCTTTCGGTCTCTTGTGTTCCGAGGCCATGTCTGTACATGCTAGGCTCGTCATGTTTAACCCGAGTGTTGTGCATGTGCAACACTGGCTTGCACCCGTTGTATGTGAACGTAGAGTCTATCACACCCGATCATCATGTGGTGTCTCGACACGACGAACTTTCGCAACGGTGCACACTCAGGGAGAACACAGTTTATCTTGAAATTAAGTGAGGGATCACCTTATAATGCTACCGTCGTCCTAAGCAAAACAAGGTGAATAAAAGATTAACATCACATGCAAATCATAAGTGACATGATATGGCCATGAACTTGTGCTTTTGATCTTCATCTCGAAAGCACCAGAATGATCTCCATCTTCACTGGCATGACACCATGATCTCCATCATCTTGATCTCCATCAACGTGTCTCCATCGGGGTTGTCGCGCCCACCATGCTTCTACTACTATTGCTACCGTTTAGCGATAAAGTAAAGCATTACATAGCGCTTAATGATTGACCTGCAGGTCATACAATAATTAAAGACAACCCTATGGCTCCTGCCGGTTGCCGTACTCATCGACGTGCAAGTCGTGATATTCTATACAATACATGATCATCTGATACATCACATATATCTCATCATGTAATTGGCCATATCTCATCACAACATACCCTACAAAAACAAGTTAGACGTCCTCTAATTGTTGTTGCATGTTTTACGTGGCTGCTACGGGTATCTAGCAAGAACAATTCTCACCTACGCAAAACCACAACGGTGATACATAAATTGCTTTTCAACCTTCTCAAGGACCGCCTTTATCGAATCCGGTCCAACTAAAGTAGGAGAAACAGACACCCGCCAGCCATCTTTGCGCAATGAAGTTACACGTCAGTCGATGGAACCGGTCTCTCGTAAGCGTACGAGTAAGGTTGATCCGGGCCGCTTCATCCCACAATACCGCTGAACCAAAACACGACCAAGGGAGGAAGCAATCTAAGCATCAACGTCCACAAACTCTTTGTGTTCTACTCGAGATCTCATCTACACATAGACCTAGCTCATGATGCCACTGTTGGGGAACGTTGCATGGGAAACAAAAAAATTCTACGCACACGCAAGATCTATCCATGGTGATGAGCATCTACGAGAGGGAGAGTGAATCTACATACCCTTGTAGATCGCTAAGCGGGAAGCGTTAAGAAACGCGGTTGGCGTAGTGGAACGTCTTCGCGATCCAAATCGCCGAATATCCCGCGATCTCATCACGATCCGTCTTGTGATCCAATCTCGATCCGTCCTACAAACTCATCACGATCGGTCCCGCGATCTCATCACGATCCGTCTCGCGATCTTGATCACGGTCCTTCCGATCTAGCGCCAAACGGACGGCACCTCCGCGTTCAGCACACGTACGGCTCGATGATGATCTCCGCCTTCTTGATCCAGCAAGAGAGAGCGGAGAGGTAGAAGAGTTCTCTGGAAGCACAACGGCGTTGCGGCGATGGTGGTGGAGCTATTCCGGCAGGGCTTCGCCTAAGTACTTCAGAAAACTGATCTAGAGGAGAAACTATGCACTAGAGGAGAGGTAGCACGTGGCTATTAGGGTTAGCTTTTTCCTCTAAATCCTCTAGTATATATAGGAGGGAGGGAGGGGAGGAGGAAGCCTCAAACCCTCAAGGTTTGGTCGAAATTGGAGGTGGAGGAGTCCTACTCCAATCCTATTAGGAGTAGGATTCCTCCTTTCCACTTGGAAACTCTTTCCACCTCTCCACCTTTGGATTTTTTCCTTCTCAAACCACTCCAGCCACATGGGACCATAGAGGAGGCTTCGGCTAGCCCACCAGGGGCTGGTTTACCTCCTCCCACAGCCCCTGTAACCTCTTGGGTCAAAATACCTCTCCCGATGGTCCCCCGGCACACTACCAGCACTCCCGGTACACTACCGATGAGCCCAAAACTGTTCCGGCGACCAAAACAGGACTTCCTATATATCAATATTTACCTACGGGCCATTTCGAAGCTCCTCGCGATGTCCGGGATCTCATCCGGGATTTCCAACAACCTTCGTTCACCACCATAAATAACTCTATACTACCGAAAGGTCAACGAACCTTAAGTGTGAAGACCCTGCGGGTTCGAGAACTATGTAGACATGACCGAGACACTCTATGGTCAATAACCAATAGCGGCACCTGGATGACCATAGTGGTTCCTACATATTCTACGAAGATCTTTATCGGTCAAACCTCTATGTCAAGGATTCAGTTAATCCCGTATGATGTTCCCTTTGTTCTTCGGTATGTTACTTGCCCGAGAATCGATCGTCGGTATCTCCATACCTAGTTCAACCTCATTACCGGCAAGTCTCTCTACTCATTCCTTAATACAAGATCCCGTGGCTAACACTTAGTCACATTGCTTGCAAGGCTTATTGTGATGTTGTATTACCGTGTGGGCCCTGAGATACCTCTCCGTTACACGGAGTATCAAATCCCAGTCTTGATGCATTCCAACCCGACATAAACCCTTGGAGATACCTGTAGAGCACCTTTATAGTCACCCAATTACGTTGCGACATTTGATACAAACAAGGTACTCCTCCGGTGTCAGTGAGTTGCATGATCTCATGGTCATAGGAACATATACTTGACATGCAGAAAACAGTAGCAATAAACTGACATGATCATATGCTACGTTTGTAGTTTGGGTCTTGTCCATCACATCATTCTCCTAATGATTTGATCCTGTTACCAAATGACATCTCATGTCCATGACTAGGAAACCATAGCCATCTTTGATCAACGAGCTAGTCTATTAGAGGCATACTAGGGACATGGTGTTGTCTATGTATCCACACATGTATCTGAGTTTTCGATCAACACAATTATAGCATGCATAATAAACGATTATCATGAACAAGGAAATATGATAATAACCAATCTATTATTGCCTCTAGGGCATATTACCAACACAAGCTACTCAACTTGTCGGATGTCTTGGAGGTCGTGGCCCTTGGTGCGATGGATCTTGCAATATTGCTTGTCGGAGCCTTCCGTCTTATCGACTGCCGCCATCGCCTGGCAGGAGACGCACCTAGCAATATCCTTGTCGGGGTCATCAACCTTGAACTTCTTGGCGGTATCGGAGTTGCTGGATCCCTTGATGGTAAGCATGGCCTTGCCCTTGTGCTTCTTGTTGCGCTGCCGACCCTTCTTCGTCGGGGTTGTGGTGTCTTCATCTTCAGAGTCGACCCCTGCGTCAACGTCTTCGCTGGGAAGTCTCCTATCTTCTTCAACTCGAGCACATTTGTCTGCCAGAACGTACAACTCAACAACATCCCTGACTTTGTTCACTGCTAGCTCTTCCCGCATCTCGCGGTTGCACACGTTCTGATGGAACACGCTGATAACAGCGACAGGATGGACGTCTGGTATGTTGTGGTGCACGCGGATGAACCTTTGGATGTACTTGCGCAATGTCTCGCCCTCCTTCTGAGGGATGATGTGCAATTCACTTGATTGACCAGGAGCTTGGTGACCTCCAGTAAAGGCACCCACAAACTCATGGCACAAGTCTGCCCATGAGGAGATGGATCCCTCCGGCAGGTGCATCAACCACGACCGAACGTTGGGCTTAAGCACCAACATGAAGTAGTTGGCCAATATCATGTCGTCACGAGCCCCGGCAGCCCGCACCGCAATGGTGTAGATGCTTAAGAACTCCAATAGGTGAGTCTTGCTACCATACTTCTCCGGGACCTCTGCCTTGAATGTGCGAGAATTGGGCCACTGGACTTGCCGTAGCTCACGGGTAAACGCTAGACAACCGACCTCGTAAGGTAGGCTGACAGGATACCCTCGCGCAGACTTGTCTATAGTGAGCCCTACACGCCTATCAGACTGAAGGCGCGTTTCCCGTCGCCGCTCAATTCCAGTTCGAGCGTCTTCCTTGCTTCGTTCCCGAAGAACATGAATTTGGTCAAGGTGAGTCCATGGATTGAACGATGCCGTCGAGTAACTGTCGTAGGAGTCGGTCTATCGAGCCGGTGACCGGCGTTGTTGTTACGGAGGAGAGTGCAGCGTGGGCGCATCGCCTCCGGCTTTCTGATGGCTGGCGTGAGCTGGCTCGACGGATCGAAGCCTATCTGCAAGGCTGAGGAGGCTCTGAATGGTGGCTCTCCATTCATCGAGCTTCTCCGTAGCAGGAGGGAAGTCCAGGAGTAGCTATGCCCGCGCCATCGCTTCTTCTGACATGGTCGGCAGTGAATGGCGGGAGGAAAGCGAGGTGCTCTGACTTCCAACTGCATTAGAAGGAGCACTGCTGCGGTCCCATGTCGGCACGCCACTCCCGCTAGCATGCTGGTCCTGCGCACCTGGGGAGTGATGTGCAAGAGCTTTTCCGTGGGGATGTTGAGAACTGCGGGCGCCGTGACGTGGCTCCTAGCGCGTTCCTGAGAAGGCCGCGGCCTAGGTGCTGGCGTTGGCTCTCTAGGAGATACCGTTCCACCTCCGGAGTTCACCATACCACCCTTAGGAAGTACAACTCCGTCGTGAGACCCTGTGGGGTGGGGGCCTCTGTGGCGAACGTCGTCGCTTTCTTGGCCTTGATCATTAGAGGGTCGCGGGAGTTCTGAAACTCTGCCTCCTCCTCCACCCACGTCTATGATGTCACCTGTCTGTGTAGATACAGGGACATCGAACGCAGATGGGCCAACCACCGTCATGCCCTTCTTCTTGGGGGCCATGGCGATGACAAGTACGAAGAAACTGACATTCTGATCACCATAATAGGTTCACACAACCTACCTTCCCCCTACCTGGTGCGCCAAAGATGTCGTGGGGGACGAACACCTATGGGATCGGAGGGACCCCTTTTGGTTCAGCGGGGGAGAAGGATTGCACAAAGAGCAGGTCTGTAGAACAGCACGTGGGGATCTTACCCAGGTTCGGGCCGCAAAGATGCATAAAACCCTATTCCTACATGGTTGTATTGAGAGTGTTCTTAGGGTTCTAGCTACAGGAGCGCTATGAGCAGCTGCCACGCGCATGAGCTAGGGGATTGGTTAAAAGATCAAAAGATCCTTCCTGTAACGCCGTGGGCCTCCTTTTATACTCTAAAGGGGATCCCAATAGTGGCGTACAATGCGTACATGGGGTGTACAGAGCTATAGTGCTATCATACCTAACACTGACGGAGTAGGACAGGCGCATTTAATGCACCATCATGCATCTATGTCTGCCTGTGGGACGGGACAGGAGCCCGTCCCATCGGCACCGCTTAGCCACCTCCAGCGTCTTCGCCGCGACGCATGTCCAAGCGGATCGACACCTGACTTATGCGCTGGCAGGGCCTTGCTGGAGCTTCCCCTTGTCGGGGCATCGTCCTTGCTCGTGGGTTGGAGGGTCATCCTGACAAGGTCTTGCGGGGGGTATTGATTCTTCTGCATTTGTACTTGGCAAATACCTGTTGGGCCTCGTCGCTAGGGCGGCTACTACTTCCCGTGCATGAGTAAAGGGGCACTAGAGAGCCCAAAACTCTAGTGCACCGGCAAAATTAGAGGAGGACTTTCGGGACGAAGCGCCGCCGCCTTGAGGCAAAATTTGGGCAGGAGCACTTTTTCCCTCCGGCGGAGCGATTCCGCTGGGGGAACTTCCCTCCCGGAGGTGGAAATCGAAACCATCGTCATCATCAACAACCCTCTCATCTTGGGGTGGCCATTATTCATCAACATCTTCAACAACACCATCTCCTCTCAAACCCTAGTTCATCTCTTGTGTTCAATCTTTGTACCGGAACCTTAGATTGCTACATGTAGGTGAATAGTAGTGTTGATTACCTTGTGTAGTTGATTACTATATGGTTTATTTGGTGGAAGATTATATGTTCAGATCGATTATGCTATTCAATACACCTCTGATCTTGAGTATGCGTATTATTTGTGAGTAGTTACTTTTGTTCTTGAGGTCATGGGAGAAATCATGTTGCAAGTAATCATGTCAATTTGATATGTGTTCGATATTTTGATGATATGTATGTTGTGATTCCCTTAGTGGTGTCATGTGAACGTCGACTACATGACACTTCACCATCCTTGGGCCTAAGGGAATGCATTGTGGAGTAGTTATTAGATGATGGGTTGCTAGAGTGACAAAAACTTAAACCCTAGATTATGCGCTACTTCGTAAGGGGCTGATTTGGGTCCACATGTTTAATGCTATGGTTAGACTTTGTCTTAATACTTTTCTTGTAGTTGCGAATGCTTGTGAGGGGGT
Organism: Hordeum marinum; assembly: GCA_022496015.1. NCBI lineage: Eukaryota > Viridiplantae > Streptophyta > Magnoliopsida > Poales > Poaceae > Hordeum > Hordeum marinum. Next base: position 206,795,570 of record CM039672.1, on the reverse strand, counting down.
TAATCATAAGTAGGTTGTTAGTTCAAGTAAGTTCAGCACCTTAGCACCGGTCCACCCACATATCAAATTATCAAAGTAGCAAACACGAATGAAACCAACATGATGAAAGTGACTAGATGAAATTCCCGTGTACCCTCAAGAACACTTTGCTCATTATAAGAGATACTTTTGGCCTGTCCTTTGCCACAAAAGGATTGGGCTACCTTGCTGCAACTTACCAATTTTTACCGTTACTTGCTCATTACAAATTACCTTACTATCAAAACACTTGCTACTTACAATTTCAGTGCCTGCAGTAATTACCTTGCTAAAAACCGCTTATCATTTCCCTCTGCTCCTCGTTGGGTTCGACACTCTTACTTATTGAAAGGACTACCATTGATTTCCTATACTTGCGGGTCATCAATAATCTTGTGTATATAGGCATCATATCCAAGACAAATAGGTCGACTCCTTCCTGCACTCATTACTATTACTCCACTCATCAACCGCTATCCAGCATGCATCTAGAGTATTAAGTAAAACAAAGTAATGCATGGAGAACAATGACATGATGTAGACAAAGTAAACTCAAGCAATATGAATAAAACCCATCATTTTATCCTTAGTAGCAGCAACACAAAGACACATATTGTCCCCTAGTTTGTCACTCGGATATAGAAACTCGCCAGGTTGAACATACAACAATGCACCTCTCTCACTGAAGAAATATCAATCTAGTTGGCAAACTATTTCAATAGATCAGAGAGAATTATGAAGCTATGATGACCGTGCACATAAGAATCATATTAGATCTCAAAGAATACTCAAAAAATTATGATGAATAATCTGAACATAAACCCACAATTCATCGGATCCCAACAAACACACCGCACAAAAGGATTACATCATATGGATCAAAGCAAAGATGCGATGATCATTGTATTGAAGATCAAGAGAGAGAGAGATTGCCATCTAGGTACTAACTATGGACTCATAGGTCTATGGTGAACTACTCACACATCATCCTGAGGGCAACAAGGTTGATGAAGAGGCACTCCATGATCGGACCCCCTCCGGAGGGTCCCGGAACGGATCTCCAGACGGCCTCCCGTCGGAACAGAGACTTGCGGTGGCGTAAAAAGTGTTTCAGGACTGCCTCTAGGATTTTCGGAATATTAGAGAATTTATAGGCCACAGGGGCACAACCTGATGGCTTGTGGGGATCTCGTGCAGCTCTCGGCCTCCTTCTGAAGTTTCCATGTCTTCTTTTGGTCGAGAAAAAAAATCATCAAAAGGGGTAGAAAGTGGAGAAGATAGTCTCACATCAACTATGCGTACCAACGGGCCATGGAGATGCCCGTCTATAGATATCGATGCAAGGAGTAGGGATTGCTATGCAAATGATGCACTAGAGCTATAAGTGTATGAAAGCTCAACTGAAGCTAAGTGGGGTGTGCATCCAACTTGCTTGCTCATGAAGACCTCGAGCATTTGAGGAAGCCCGTCATCAGAATATACAATCCAAGTTTATGAACAAGTGATTTCCACTAGCATATGAATGATATAACATGAGACTCTCTATATGAAGAACAAGGTGGCACTTTGAGCTACAAGTGTGGTAAAGGATAGTAGCAAAGTCCCTTCTTTCTTTTTCTCTCATTCATCATTTTTTATATGGTGGGCTAATTTGCCCCCCACCATTTTTATTTCCTCACTTGGACAATGCTATAAGAATGATGATCATCACACTTTTATTTACTTAAAGATCAATATAAAGACTGATAGGATGATATGACTATATATGAATGCCTCTCGCGGTGTAACAGGATATGCAAAGATCTAGCATGACATGTATTACAAATACGATGAACGGTGGCTTTTCCAGAAATACTATGTCAACTCTACATGATCATGCAAAGCAATATGATGATGAACGAACTAGTCATGTGAAGCGACGATGGAATTTGCATGGCAATATATCTCGGAATGGCTATGGAGATGCCATGATAGGTAGGTATTATTGCTGTTTTGAGGAAGATATAATGAGGCTTATGCTCAACGGAGCGTGTCATGTCACAGAGTTTGGATGCACCGGCGAAAGCTGCAGCAGTCCTAGAGGAGAGAATGGGCAATGCATGGTACCGAAGAGGCTAGCAAAATATAAGGAGGTGAGATTGCGTATGTCCATTGTATCACATTAGTCATAAAGAACTCACATACTTATTGAATTTTTTTATTAGTTTTATCACAAATCAAAGTACTACTCGCATGCCCTGCGGGTGGAGGTTGGTAGGAATTAACCATCGTGTGCCCCCGACCCAAAACAAAACTAGATTTCAACGAGGAATAGAAATGCTCACACATCCTCACCATGCCTTTTTATTTTTTAGACAAACAAGAAGTTAACACCTCTTAATATCAACACCTTTCCGAATTAGTAATAATTCACTCACACCCTTGTCATATTACCACATCAATAACATTAACCCACAATTCCTCTATATGTGCTACATGATGGTTTTGATTATCACTCATTGCATACTTATTATTTTTGGACTAGTTTTATGGATCATGAAAATTACCTTCACTGTTTATTAATTCTCAAACAAATATAAGTGAAGAACAAGAGCATATTATTTCTATAAAATCTATAGGCCACCGTGCTCAAAAAGATATAAGTGAAGTACTAGAGCAACTACTAAGCTCAAAATATATAAGTGAAGCACGTAGAGTATTCTAACAAATTATGATGAAGGTGTGTCTCTATAAAATAGGTGTTTCCAACAAAAAATGATTGTGGCAAACTGAAAGTAAAGGCAAAAAAAGCAAAAACAAAACTCATATCATGTGACGAATAAAAATGTAGCTCCAAGTGACATATCAATGGATTGACACGAAAGAGGGGATGCCTTCCGGAGCATCCCCAAGCTTAGACGCACGAGTCTTCCTTAGAATGTTACCTTGGGGGTTCCTTGGGAACCCCCAAGTTTAGGCTCTTGCTACTCCTTATTCCGTGGCCCATCGTGATTACACCCAATACTTGAAAACTTCAATCACATAAAACTTAACAAAACTTCGTGAGATCTGTTAGTATAAGCAACATATCAATTACATTAGGTTCTGTTATAAATAGATTCTTAATTTATTTGGCATAAGGTACTGTATTCTAACTCCATGTCTTATACCCCCCGACACAATCCATAGCATCATCAAAATAAGCAAACTATGCCAACAAAAATACAATTTGTCTAAAACAGAATAGTCTGTAAGGATACATTTAATTGCCATACTTCTATAACTTTAAACATTCGGAAAAATTAGGACACATGAATAATTTGTATAGCAATACTGTGTAAAAATTCATATAAAAAAGAAGTTCCAATAAAAAGAGAAATTCTGCACTAGACATCAAAGGTCCTGTTTTTGCACCGTATCAATTCTATTCATCTTGTGAATCATCCCAAAGGCTTTACTTCGCACAAAAACTAATTTAAACATAAAAAATCATCATTATAGAGGCAATACTCATGTTTTCACAAACTAAAATCAAGTATTGATAACTATTGGGTGGTCTCCCAACAAGCTCTTTCTTTATAGCCATCAAGATGGGCTTGAGATTTCAATGATGCTCACATAAAGGATAATAATTGAAGCACAAAGAGAGCATCATATAGAATGTGAAATACACATCTAAGTGTAACATACTTCATATTCATAGGCATTTTATAGGAAAACAAATCATCAAGACAAGTGAAATCTTGCATATGCAAATAGGAAGAGTGAAGCATTAGTAATTTCAACACAAAGAGAGGTAAGTGAGTAACATGAAAATTCCTATAACCATATTTTCCTATCTCATAATTATACATGTAGGATCATATTCCATTTCAACAATATAGTTGTCATATAAGATAGTTTCTCTATGATCCACATGCACAAGAGTTTTACAATCTTCCAAGGTAATGGGATCAATATTAACGAAAGTCATGACCTCTCCAACCCCACTTTCAATATTATTGCAAACACTATTATCAATAACATATTCATCATGAGGCTTAAATGAATTCTCGAGATCAAAAGAAACATCATCACCCCAATCATGATCATTACAATAAGTATTGGATATAACAAAACTATCATCCCCAAGATTGCAGCTTTGCATATCGCTAGCACAATTGGTATTAATAGAATTTATAGTAACATCATTGCAATCATGCTTTTTGGGTGCAATAGCAAGAATTTCATTTGCGGTATAAGGAACTATAGCAAGTTCGTCTCCATAAGCATCATTAATAATGACATCATGACCACAAGAATAGCAAGCATCACGTTCCTCAAGAGGGGATATTTCAATCGAATCAATGGAATCATAATTTTCTTCCAACGCAGTAGCCATTCTCTCAATAGATTCTTTAACATAGGCATTAGAAGCATAGTTTTCATAGAAATATTTAAGTATGGTTAAGTTTTCATATTTGTAGAAAGTATCATCATACTTTTCAATGAAATAAGCAACTTCATAAGCACCCTTAAAGGCAACAAATTCTTCAATTTGTTTGATACCATAGTAACTATAAACACCTTTGGCATAAGAGGATGAGATTTCATTATCATTAAACTCACATAGATAGGGAAGGTGTTTCTTAGGGTTCTAAAATCAACAAGTAGAATCATAAATTTCACATAGATACCAAGCATAGCACATCAAACTTTTTTAGATGGCATAGAATTATCCCCTTTTGAGACAACCGGTGACGCATACAGTAAGCATGCTCATTTAAAGATTTTCCACAACTAAGCTAGTTGGGGTTTCCGCATTAGCACAAATGGATCGAAGATGACCCAAGTAGAAAACTTGATGTGGATCCATAAGTCTTTGTTTTTTACTTTTTACTTTGTGTTTGTGTGAGACAAAATTAAGGACAACATGACTGGACAAGCAAGCAAATAGATTTTTTTGTATTTTTCATTTTTGTGAGACAAACTAAATAGAACAACAAATAAAAAAGAAAAATTCAACGAAAATTTGTGTGAAGTTACTTGATAGTCGATGATGATATTCCTCGGCAACAACGCCACAAATCCTTCCTGATACTTGTGATATGCGTTGGGTTTTCTTGAAGATGCGATGATCATTGTATTGAAGATCAAGATAGGAGAGAGAGCCATATAGGTAGTAACTATGGACCTGTAGGTCTTTGGTGAACTACTCACACATCATCATGAGGGCAACAAGGTTGATGAAGAGGCCCTCTATGACCCCCCTCCGGCAGGGTGCCGGAACAGAGCTCCAAATGTCCTCTCGTCGTGATAGAGACTTGCAGCGGCGTAAAAAGTATTTCGGGACTTGATGGCCCACAAGTGTAGGGGGTCAATTGTAGTCCTTTCAATAAGTAAGAGTGTGGAACCCAATGAGGATTAGAAGGAAATGAGAAGTGGTTTTCAGCAAGGTAAGTTCTACAAGCATCGAAATTGTAGGTAATAGGTAGTTTAATTGCAAGATAATTGGTAACGATCAAGTAACAGTAACAATAAGTAAAGTGCAGGAAGGTAGCCCAATCCTTTTATGGCTAAGGATAGGCCAAAAGTATCTCTTATAATAAGAAAAGTGTTCTTGAGGGTACACGGGAATTTCATGTAGTCACTTTCATCATGTTGTATTGATTCGTGTTCGCTACTTTGATAATTTGATATGTGGGTGTACCGGTGCTTGGGTGTTTTTCTTACTTGAAAAAACCTCCTAGTTATGATTAATACCCTCGCAAGCATCTGCAACTACGAGAAAAGTATTATGATAACATCTAACAATAGCATTAAACATGTGGATCCAAATCAATCCCTTATGAAGTAGCACATAAACTAGGGTTTAAGCTTCTGTCACTCTAGCAACCGATCATCTAATAACTACTCCACAATGCATTCCCTTAAGCCAAGGATGGTGAAGTTTCATGTAGTCGATGTTCACATGACACCACTAAGGGAATCACAACATACATATCATCAAAATATCGAACACATATCAAATTCACATGATTACTTGCAACATGACTTCTCCCGTGACCTCAAGAACAAGGGTAACTACTCACAAATAATATGCATGCTCAAGATCAGAGGGGTATTGAATAGAATAATGGATCTGAACATATAATCTTCCACCAAATAAACCATATAGTAATCAACTATACAAGGTAATCAACACTACTAGTCACCCACAGGTACCAATTTGAGGTTCCGGTACAATGATTGAACACAAGAGATGAACTATTGTTTGAGAGGAGATGGTGGTGTTGAAGATGTTGATGAAGAATGGACTCCCAAAGATGAGAGGGTTGTTGGTGATGATGATGGCTTCGATTTCCCCCTCCGAGAGGGAAGTTCCCCCGGCGGAATTGCTCCGCCGGAGGGCAAAAGTGCTCCTGCCCAAGTTCCGCCTCGAGACGGCGATGTTCCACCCCGAAAGTCCTCTTTGATTTTTTTTTCTAGGTCAAAACCACTTATATACCATAAGATGGGCTCCGGAGATGGGCGTGCTAAGCACAACCCACCAGGGCGCACCCGGGGGGCCTAACGCGCCCTCGTGTATTGTGCTCACCAGGGTGGCCCCCCGGTAGTTATTAGCTCCAATATTTCTTATATATTCTATAAAAAATGCCCGTGAAGTTTCATCACATTTGAAGATGTGCAAAATAGGTATCTCTGACATGCTTTTTTAGATCCAGATTTTCAGCTGCCGATATTCCCTCTCTTTGTGCAAACCTTACAAATTATGAGAGAAAAGGCATTAGAAATAATCCATGAAGCATTATTATTCATAAAAACATGGTAAATAGCAGTAAGAAATCATGATGCAAAATGGACGTATCAACTCCCCCAAGCTTAGACCTCGCTTGTCCTCAAGCGAAAGCCAATATAGAAAAGCATGTCCACATGGTTTGAGAGAGAGGTGTCGCTCAAAACAAAATACAGATATAGTAGCAGCATGCTTATTATCATAATAGCAACAAACTTTATCATAGAACCTTTTCATATAACATTTATTTCATAACAACATCATATAACTTCTCATGAACAAGTAACAATTCATCACAACATAGAAGTATAAAGCATAAACCTTATTGGGAACCAACAAACTATGTTCTCAGTCAACTTCGCAATTACAATTCATCATATTTTTAGGAAGGGTCCCGTGTCGGAGCCTTTTGGCAAGTACACATACTCAACCATCATTTTGTATTCTATGATTGCTAATACCCACAACATACCCATGTGCAAAAAGTTTCAACCGGACACATAGAAAGATAGGGGCTTATAGTTTTGCCTCCCAACATATTCACCTCTAGGGTGATGTCGGCACTAATAACTCATGCTCACTCATATCCAACTGGATATATGTGCCTAGATCTTTCCTCACCACATGATGCTTGCAAAAGGAGAAAAATAGAAAGGAATAGTGAAGAATACTTTGACTCTTGCCTGAAAGTAAATGCATAAAAGTAAAAGATAGGCCCTTCACAGAGGTAGGTATGGTGGACTCTTAAACATGAGTTTGGGTTTTGGGTTTTTGGATGCACAAGTAGTATCTCTACTTAGTGCAATTTTTTGGCTATCAAAGATATTGAGCAAGCACCATGTTGAAGGATCTATGAAAATATAGGGTGATGCTAAGATATGGTTCAACTCTCTTGCTCCTGGTTGTGTGCGTAGTCCCCAGGATATGATATATTACTATTCTGAAAAATATTTTCCTGCCCATAAGAAACAAGCTGCCTTGCAAGAAATATTTAACTTTGTGCAAATTGAACAAGAGAGTCTCCCACAAGCTTGGGGGAGGCTTCTCTAGTTACTTAATGCTTTGCCTGATCATCATCTCAAGAAAAATTAATGACTTGATATGTTTTATAATGGACTAACTGATGCTTCTAAGGACCACCTAAATAGTTATGATGGTTGTGTTTTCAGGAAACGAACTGTTGAAATACTATTGAATAATATATTGAGCAATGGTAATGATTGGACTATTCCCGAACCACCTCCAAAGCCAACGCCGAAGAAAAGAGGTATTCTATTTCTTAGTCCTGAAGATATGCAAGAGGCAAAGAAATCTATGAAAGAAAAAGGTATTAAAGCTGAAGATGTTAAGAATCTACCACCTATTAAAGAAATACATGGTCTTGATAACCCAACACAGGTAGTAGTGGTAAACTCTCTTCGTAGATTTGATGAAAGCAATATACCTTATAATAAGTCTGCTAGCCAATGCTTGCATGAGTTTGATAATTTTGTTGTTAAGCAAAATTTTTTAATGCTTATGTTAGTAGACAATTGAAACATAATGCTTTCATGCTTGATCGATTAGGTGATTATATGAGTAGAACTATCAATGATCTTAAACTGATTAGTAAACATGCTTCCATGGTAACTAATCAAGTAGAACAAGTACTTAAAGCCCGGAATAAATTTATTAATGAGATGAATAGTAAGAACAATGATCATTCTATTAAAGTTCTGACTAGAGGTGGTAGAATGACTCAGGAACCTTTGTATCCTGAGGGCCACCCTAAGAGAATTGAACAAGATTCTCGAAGGGCTAATATTGATGTACCTAGTCGTTCTAGTAATAAGAGGAACAAGAATGATGATAGAACCTTGCATGCTGCTAGTGAACCTGTCATAGATACCCTGAAAACCCAAATGATATTTTTGTTTCTAGTGCTGAGACACAATATGGTGATGAACATGAGCCTAGTGATAATAATAATGATGATGTTCATGTTGATGCTCAACCTAGTAATGATAATGATGTGGAGATTGAACCTGCTGTTGATCTTGATAACCCACAACCTAAGAATAAAAGATATGATAAAAGAGATTTTATTGCTAGGAAGCATGGTAAAGAAAGAGAACCATGGGTTCAGAAACACATGCCCTTTCCTTCTAAACCATCCAAGAAATATACCAGATGTCGAAATTTCCACCATGCTTGCTAATTATACTTTTAAAGGTGGAGTACCAAAGAAACTAGGAGATCTAGGAATACCAACTATACCATGCTCTATTAACGAGAATTATGTTAAAACCGCTTTATGTGATTTGGGAGCTGGTGTTAGTGTTATGCCTTTCTATTTATATCGTAGACTTGATTTGAATAAGTTGACACCTACTGAAATCTCTTTGCAAATGGCTGATAAATCAATTGCTCTACCTATCGGTATTTGTGAGGATGTACATGTCGTAGTTGCAAATGCTACTATCTTAACGGACTTTCTTATTCTTGATATTCCCGAGGATGATAGTATGTCGATCATCCTTGGTAGACCCTTTTTGAATACTACGGGGGCTGTTATTGATTGCAACAAGGGCAATGCCACTTTTCATATTATTTGTAATGAGCATATGGTACACTTTCTGAAGAAACAACCTCAAGTTCATAGTATCAACTCTATCGAAAAAAATCCAGTGGTTATTATTGGAGACTTTGAATTTCCTCTTCCTACTGTCAAGAAGAAATATGATATACTTATTGTTGGGGACATTCATATCCCCATTCAGGTAACTTAGTGTTATTCGAAAATTCTTCGGTTTCATGTTATTCGAAAGAAGTTTGTTAATAAGACTTGATCAACCTTATTGATGGATTCCTTTTGATGAGCATGAGATGGATGGATTTAGAAAGCACAACTTTGTGTACCCAACTTTTACTTTCTGTTAGTAAGTTTAAATTAAGTAAAAATGCTATTATTTTTCTATTTTCCGAGTTTCCCGAGCAATAAAAAGTGACCTAAAAATAAAAGTTCTTCAAATGCCTTGAAAATTTAGTATGAGTTTTTTTGGAATATTTAAAAATAAATGGTACTGAGCACACTGCAGGGGCTGCACCAGTGGGTCACAAGCCTGCTACGCGTGACCACCCCCTGGCCGCGCCTAGCAAGCTTGTGGGTTCCACGTGGCCCCTCTTCACTTATTCCAACACCCATCCACTTCATCTTCCTCCAAAAAAAATCACTGTTGCTCAAACCCGTGTTCTAGCTCATCTTGCTGCCATTTTCGATCTCCTTGCTCAAAGCCTCATTCGCAAAACTGTTTTGGGAGATTGCTCTTCGGTATGTGACTCCTCCAATGGTCCGATTAGTTTTTGTTCTAGTGCTTTATATATTGCAAATTTTTGCTATTGTGGTGACCTTGTTCTTGAGCTTGGATATCAAATTTGTATGGTCCCAAATAGTTTTGTTGCATGATATAGCCTCTAGGCACTTGAGGGAGTAGTTGCTATGAGTTTTGTTCACCTTTATTTTGGGTCACTAAAAATTTCAGAATTTTTCAGTGAAAGAAAAAGATTTTGAGGAAGGTTTTTCAAGGGGGTTCATCGAGCAAGAAGGCCCCGAGACTCGCAATACGTGATTCCAACCTTGAACCACCGAGGGAAGCACAAGTACGACCTTGTGAATGGCCATCGGATCAATTCAGAAGTGATGTTGGTTTCAAGGAAGAATTTTACGCAAACACAAGAAATACCGGACTTGAGGAATTCGTGTCGGACAAATGCAAGCAATACTATCAACTCACGGATTCTTTCGTGCGGAGGTTTGAATTTTCGCTCAATCGTAATAAACCATCCGTTCTATTTGACCTTTATGACAAATCATATACTTTGGACATAGAGGATTTTAATCATGCATGCAAAATTCAACCATGGTGCAGCTACAGTGATCCGCACAAAACTGAATATAATGATTTTCTTGCTAGCATTACTGTCGGAGAAACTAGAAATATTACACAGGCTACCATGGGGAGCATTCACTTTCCTGCCATACATTACTTTGCTCTATTCACAGGTAGATGTATTAACGATAAAACTGAGCATAGCTACCTTTATGCAACCGATCTTAGTATTCTTAAGAGTGCAGTAATGGGCGAAAGGCGATATAACTTAGGAGCCATTATTGCTAGGAGGTTGCATAATAATGCTAAGGATGGAGATTTCTTTGGTGGAATTTATGCCAATCGCTTAGCAAATGATCTTAGGGTACCCATATGAGGAAATGATATTGAGTTACCACCTGCTTTTCTTGATTATGAGGCTGTGGTACGTTTTTAGTTTCTCGAAAGGAATGAACAATCTCTCCAGTACCGACTAATTTTTGACAAACAACGTGTTGTCCATGTTAGCCTTCCTGCTCCTGCCTTCTTTAACTTTCAGGAAAAACAGAGATACTTTATAACCAGAGAGGAGGCAGATGACTACAAGAGGAGTGCGGAATCAGCTCGTCTTCGCGCTGCAGTCATTCAGGCGGTAACCGCCATAGCTCAGCACATACCCGACTATAACTTCGGATATTATCCGGGCCAGCCATGGACATAGACCAACTTAGGCCAAAAGCCTAAGCTTGGGGGACTATGTATTTCTCACCGACTTTACATTCATGTTCACACACTCATCTTTAGTAGTCGGTGTTCATACTCTTTCATTGTACCATCCATGGTAGTTTATTTTCTTGTTTCACTTTCTTCTTGTGTGTTTAATTAACTTTGATAAAACCCAAAAAAAATTAGTTGTAGCTTTACTTTCGAGTTGCTTAGTTGTAGCATTATAAGAAAACCCAAAAATATTTCTCGTTCTTCTTTTGCTTGTTGGGATCTTTCTTGTGTAGATAGTTTTCTTTGTTCTTGCATTTTCAATTTTCCTTCTGTGGGTCGTAAGGAGAAGACCACAATGAAAATGTTGAGTGGCTCTCATACGAATTATTGTTTACCTGTCAGAGAGCCTATATTACCTTGTTTTATCCTTTGAGTTATTGTTTACAGATTCCATCTTAGTCCAATGCATGTGCACCCTTATTATTATTCACACCGTTTGTCATGCAAGTGAAAGGCAATAATGATGATATTTGATGAAAATATTGAGATGGAAAAAAGCTTCTATGAACTCGACCTATCTTGCTTTTGTAAATATGATTAGCTCATCATTGTGAATGCAGTCCATCATGGGTGAAACATATTTGCAATAAAAATTAGAGATTATAGTTACTCATGTCATGCTTAATGAGCTAAGAGTGGATAATGGTTTGTTTTGGGTGCCAACATGCATATTTAAAATGATTGTGATGTAGTATGATTGGATGGTATCCTCCTCTGAATGATTCAAGTGGCTCGACTAGGCACATGTTCATGCATGTAGTTGAAACAAAATCAACATAGCCCTCACGATATTTATGTTCATAGTGATTTATATCCTATTCATGCTTGCATTCAATGTTGGTTAATCTCAAAGCATGTTGATGACTGTGTCGCTCTCTAGTTGGTCACTCCCCAATCTTTTGCTAGACTTCACTTGTACTAAGCAGGAATACTGCTTGTGCATCCAATTCCTCAAACCCAAAGTTGTTCCATATGAGTCCACCATACCTACCTATATGCGGTATTTACCTACCGTTCCTAGTAAATTTGCATTTGCGAAACTCTAAACCTTCAAATAAACATTATGTTTTGTATGCTCAAATCGCTCATGTGGCGACCGGGGGCTGTCAGTATTTTCCATGCTAGGTGGGTTATTCTCACGATATGTGTTGATTCACTATCATCCATGAGAAAGTGGCAGGTAATAAGGATTCCCAGTCCCAAATTCAAAGAAATAAAAATTCAAATAATTTAAAAAAAACTCCCCCAGGAATTGTGTCTGTATGGACGGTACCTATGGATTCAGCTCGCCATGGAGTGTGACTGATTGGTGGAGGGGGAGTAAAAACTTTATCATTCTATTTGAGAACCACCTATAATGTATCTAGAATGGAATATATTGAAAACCTTTTGGTCGTTATGTGAGCAATGAAAGCATACCTCTCAAATTATTATTCATCTTTGTTTTAAATGCTCGAGCTCTAGCACCTCTGCAAATCAGTGCTTCCCTCTACGAAGGGCCTATCTATTTACTTTACTGTTGAGTCATCATCCTCTCATAAAAAGGCATGAGTTAGATAGCACCACCATCATTTGTATGCTTTGCTATTAATTTATATTGAGTGTGAGCATGACTGGATCTCTTTTACCGTGAATTACATTGTCTAGTCAGTCACTGCTCTTTAGAGGTGCTCTGCATTTATGTTTTGCGTCCCGAGAAAGGGCTAGCGAGATACCACTTTGTCATATTGTATCATGATTGTTTTGAACAAGTGTTGTCATCCAAGACTTATTATTATTGCTTGCTAGTTGATTATGTAATTGATATGAGTAAATGTGAGACCTAAATTGTATTGTGAATGTGGTTAGTCCATGATCTTTGCTGAAAATCTGAACATCAGTTAGACGTATTTGCAACAACATGATCAAACAGAGTTTGTAAAAGTTTTTATTTATCACTTTCATTTTATTAACTGAATTGCTTGAGGACAAGAAATGGGTTAAGCTTGGGGAGTTGATACGTCTCCACCGTATCCACTTTTCCAAACTCTTTTGCCCTTGTTTTGGACTCTAATTTGCATGATTTGAATGGAACTAACCCGGACTGACGTTGTTTTCAGCAAAATTGCCTTTGTGTTATTTTTGTGCAGAAATAAAAGTTCTCGGATCATCCTGAAAATTTATGGAGAATATTTTTGGATTTTATAAAAAATACTGGTGCAAGAATTAACCAAAGGGGGGCCACCTGCAGGCCACAAGCCTGCTAGGCACGACCACCCCCTGGTCGCACCTAGAAGGCTTGTGGGGCCCTCGTGGCTCCTCCAACCTCCTCTCCAGCTCCATATAACCCTATTCGCGGAGAGAAAAATCAGAGAGAAGAGTTCATCATGTTTCACGATACGGAGCCGCCGCCACCTCCTGTTCTTCCTCGGGAGACCAGATATGCAGTCCGTTTTGGGCTCCGGAGAGGGGAAATCGACGCCATCGTCATCACCAACCATCCTTCATCACCAATTCCATGATGCTCTCCACCATTCGTGAGTAATCCCATCGTAGGCTTGCTGGACAGTGATGGGTTGGATGAGATTTATCATGTAATCGAGTTAGTTTGGTTAGGGTTTGATCCCTAGTATCCACTATGTTATGAGATTGATGTTGCTATGACTTTGCTATGCTTAATGCTTGTCACTAGGGCCCGAGTGCCATGATTTCAGATCTGAACCTATTATGTTTTCATGAATATATGTGTCTTCTTGATCCTATCATGCAAGTTGTAGACACCTATTACGAGTTACGATCCGCATCCCCCAGGGTGACAATAACTGGGATTCTTTCTGGTGATTACCGTATTTTGAGGAGTTCATGTATTCACAAAGTGCTAATGCTTTGGTTCAGTTCTCTATTGAAAGGAGGCCTTAATATCCCTTAGTTTCCAATAGGACCCCACTGCCACTGGAGGGGAGGACAAAAGATGTCATGCAAGTTCCTTTCCATAAGCACGTATGACTATATATGGCATACATGCCTACATTACATTGATGAATTGGTGCTAGTTCTGTGTCACCCTATGTTATAACTGTTGGATAATGAATGAGATCCGACATAATTATCCATCATTGATCCATTGCCTACAAGCTTTTCGCATATTGATCTTTACTATGTTACTTCTCCGTTGCTACTGTTACAATCACTAAAAAACTGCTAGTGTTACTTTTGCTACCGTTACCGTTACTCCCATACTACTTTGCTACTGAATACTTTGATGCAGATATTAAGTCTTTTGGGTGTGGTTGAATTGACAAATAAGCTGCTAATACTCAAGAATATTCTTTGGCTCCCCTTGTGTCAAATCAATAAATTTGGGTTGAATACTCTACGCTCAAAAATTGTTGCGAGCCCTTATACTTGTCGGCTATCAGACACAGATTTGCCCGGGTTCGGTCCCTCCTATGGAGGCAATACCCTACGTCCTGCTTGGATGTATTGATGATATGGGGGGTTACAGAGTTGATCTACCTCGAGATCGTATAGCTAACCCTAGATGAGTTGTTTTCTCCCTACACCCTAAAACCCTCCGGCTTATATAGATGCCAAGCATATTAGGGTTTACACATGGTCGGTTACACGCCGAAGAGATAAACATGCCTATTCGCTACATCAAACATGGGCATAAGCTTTACTCTCCGAAGCTTCCATCTTGGAGATAAGGTCTTCAATGAATCCTGTGTTCGGTAAGCGGCCCGTATAGTTCGGCCCATAGAGATAGATCGGCCTCCCGAGGACCCCCTAATCCAGGACTCCCTCAGTAGCCCAAGAACTTGCATCCAATGCCAATGGTTTGTAAATTCAATTGCTTCATACGATCAGATTCTTCGGCTCTCAAGGTGAGCTCCTTCCGCCGAATAGAGTTCGGCCTTCGATGACAAGTAGCTTCCGAATAGGGGCGTGTCTGAACACTATGAATGGGTTGGTATTGAAGACCAAACGTCAGGGGTAACATAACTTCCCCTGACAACCTCCCTAAAGAAAAGCCACGGTCCACCATGACCTCTAGGACAGTTACAACAACTCGATGCGTGGTTAGAGGCCGTTCCATCAACACGATCTATCAATGTGCATCGCGTCCCGTTTCACACGGGATATGTTTAATCATGCGCGTGCAACCGGATGCACGTCTCGGGAAGCAGAGGGATTCACAGCACAGTAGAGGGAGCCCAAACGATGCCTCATAAAAGGGAAGAAAACCCCCCAAAGCTAATCACGCTCCTCATCCGCCTCCCCCGCTTCCCATTCCTCCGAGTCTCTGACGCCCAGATCTAGATTCTCTACACCCACCTCTGAGCTCACCAATGGCGGGTTCCAGCTCCAATGGCAAGTGGGAGGCCTCCATGGTGACCAACAAGGACATCCAGGATCTCAAGATGGCCGGATACCTCTCCACCGACATCCCACACTGCGCGCCGGAGAAGGGTCAAGTGATCCCCACCCCCAAGCCAGGCGACAGGGTGGTCTTCATCCCCCCACTTCATACAGGGGCTGCGCTTTCCGCTCCACCCCTTTGTCAGGGGGTTATTGTTCTTTTACAGTCTAGACTTCCATGACCTCCCACCGAATTCCTTTATGCATATATCGGCCTTCATCCTTGTCTATGAGGCATTTCTTCGGGTCGAGCCACACTTTGGGCTCTGGCTCAAAGTATTCAACGTCAAGCCAAAGTGCGTCGGCAGCAAACATGTGGACTGTGGTGGAGCTTTCATTGGCAAGCTCACCCGTGTTGTATGGCCATCCAACACCTTCATCGATACCATCAAGGTATGGCAGAGGGAGTGGTTCTACATCACCGAACCACAAGAGGAAGGTCAGATCCCCTACCCCATCTAGATCCGGTCCCCCCACCAGATTAGCTTCGTGGCTCAAAAAGGGCCTCAGCTAGGGATCGAGCAAGGAGGTGGGTGACCTAGAGAAGCGCATCAGCACCAAGGTCGAAAAGGGCATCATCCTGACCAATGTGGTCCGGGTCATGCTCCGAAGAGGCATCCACCCCTACCAACACCGGGATACTCCCCTGTGGGCTCGTCAGCTTGACAATGTGCCCATGATCCAGAATCTCTTCCGCACTACACGGGAGAAGCTGTGGAAGGCGCTCTTCAAATCACAGAAGAGTTGGGCATCCGAAGAAGAAGACAAAGGTCTTCACACCGATAAGCTTGCCTCCGAGGTAAAATACCAACTTTGCTTGTTCGGCTTCATTTTCCATAGAGAAGACTTCTAACACTCCTTCCGATCACTGACTGTAGTCCTGGCTGAAGAAGGCCGCAACTATCAATAGTCTGGCACCCCACCCCGAAGACACTAGGGCCGGGCTGTTAGCGGCAATGCTCGTGGTGAAGCTGTACAATGCCCCCAAGAAGAAGGAGGAGAAGAAGAAGCCAGGCCGGGGCGGCCCTCACATCAGGGACCAGTCAGAGTCTGTGTCTAGGGAGATGAGCGCTTCCTCAAATCAAGAGGAGCACGAGGAGGAGGAAGAAGAGGAAGAGGAGGAGGAAGAGGAGAAGGACGAAGTGGATGGGTTAGGCAATTCCCCCTTCACAAGAAAGAGGGAGGTGTCATCGGACGCCCCAAAGGAGGTACCACCTCCTACCCAGAAGAGAGAGCGCCGAACGCAGGTGATCGTGTCCAACGACAGCTCGGACTCGAACACTGAGTCTGATGACCTCGAGGCGGCTCCACGAAGGAGCCTAAGGGTCAAGCCCCCCAACCGAAGGTTAGGATCTCAAGACCTCTTGCTCATTTTTCAATAGGTTTAAAGTTTATTAACACGCATGTGCTTATCAATTTTGTAGCCCCCCCCCCCACGCGTTCTTCCCACCGATCAAATATCGGACGGGGAGACCCCGCACGCCGAGCTAGCGAAGAGCGGGAATGCCTTGCATCCCTCCTCCCCTAGCACCGCAAAGGAAACCGTGGAGGTGTCATCCCAACATCCTCCTATGGAGCCGGGCATTGGCGATGGGGGAGACGACATAATGGCCGAGGCTGACGCCTTGGTCATCGAATACCGGGGGAGGGGGAGGTACCCTGCCCGAACACTAAGGAGGTCGGATGAGCGGCCGCCCAGTCCCCTCCAAGGGCATCTCCGGAGCATGCAACGCCTCCGGAGGTACTGGTTCAAACCCCGGTCGGTGATTGGGTTATCCGATCACCTCCGATGACACCGACCAATGGGTGGCCGGTTATGGAGGAGGCTCTGTCGAGCGCCTCCGTCTCCGAGGAGCACCGCACCCTTATGGGTGCGGTATTGCAGAGCATTCAGTCCGTCGACAATGGACTGAAGGAGGCCTTGAAAGGTCTCCTGACGGGTTTTCAAGTAAGTCACATGAAACTTCTTATTTGGCAAGTTTTTACCTATTTTTATTATTATGTACATGGCAGCCCCCGAGCCCTAGATGAGTTTGAAAAAACTTACCTAGGGATCAATCATGTTTCCGATTCCGGACTAAATCGAAATATGTGTCCGGAGTGTTATATTAGCCTCGAATAAGGTAGAACATGTGACCGGATTGAATATAGTTCGGCAGTATAGAACCCATGTAACATGTCAACTATATGTGTATTGCAGGCTTCGTCATCGGTGGCGGCAATAAATGGCGTTGAGATGGACGAGCTTAATCGGAAGCTTAAATGCTTCGAGGAGAAAGTTGATGCCCTCAACAAGAGGTTCGACGAGGCACAAGATGAGTCTGAACAAAATCCGAACACCTTTGCTCGAATACTGTCAATGCATATTTTCATAGAGTTTAACATTTTGCAGCCTCGTCGAAGGAGATGGAAAAGCTCAAGGCCGAGCTTCAGTGGGCGAAGGATGAAGCGGCCGTTGAGATGGTGACGGCCAAGGAGGTGGCCACCGCACTTTCTGCCCTGCGAGCCACGAGCGATAAACATGAGGCTTGTGTGGCGGAGATCCAGGATGAGCTCAAGGATGCCAACAAAAAGTGCAACGTCCTTGAGTAGAAAGGCAAGGAGAGTGAGGTCAAACCGTTTGCCGTGAAGACCGAACTTCAGAAGGAGCGGGTGGACAGACGGTTCTACGAGGAGCAAGTCTGCCAGGCGAAGGACATAATGGATGGTAAGCCATACTTACTATAGTGCGTCTTTGGTGATAGCAAATTCAAATTACTTACCCAAGTGTGGCGTTTTTCAAGCGCCTCCTCCGATCTCCACAAGAGGGTGGTGGATGCCAACATGTTGTTTGCCACGAGGGAAGAAGGAGACGAAGCTCGGAATTTCTGGGCACAGTTCGAGCCCCCGACCATTCACGTCTTCTCATGGAGCAGCTGAAGCAACGGATGGAGGAGCCAGCCATGAAGGACCTCTTCATCCGCCTATGGACCGGCGAGCCACTGCAAGGCAGCTACTTCGGCCTAGTGCAGAAGTTGGCTGCCGCATCGGCCCGCTTCGACACCTTGAAGCGCTCTTCCTGCATTGAGGGAGTCAGAATGGCCCTTGCTAAGGCGAAGGTGCACTAGCCGGGGATGGATCCAATGAAGGTAGCCACCACCCCGCCGCCTCCTGGGAAGGAGCATAGGCGCCCCGAGCTATATTTCTCCAGAGTGATGGAAGGTGCTCAGGAGATAGCTTCTCAGTGTGTGAGTGATAATGTATTTGAATGAACTGTAATGTGTCCAAAGATTTATCAAAACTTTTGATGTTATATAAGTTATTATGCTTTTATGGTTTTGCATGCCTTTATAACTCTTGTGTAGTCGTTTGATACTGAAAGATGTGATTCGTCGGCTTCAGCACCCACGTAGATACCACATGGGGTGTCTATGCCAATGCACTATGTCCCTTAGCCGAGTTATCGGAACCCGAAGGCGGTAAAGTGTGGCAGACTAGGCAATCGGACTATAGTGCTTTATTTCTTTCACTTAGCCAGAGGGGCGCGAAAAGGACTGCGGGGAGCTTACGAGTAGCCACCGAAGTGCTGTGATGTTCGGACGAACCCTGGCTAAGGCCAGCATCACATCGTTTGCATAAAGGACAAACCCCTCGTATAACACAGAATAACCGCTTACGAGAATTGAAGTATAATACTTCGAGCTCAGATTCACAGACCGGCTCTCGCATACCATGATAGTCAGTTTTCGGGTTTCTCCTGTGAGGTGCTTGACCAGACTATCCGGAAACACAATCACAGGGGTTCTCCCTTTGCCCTTTTAGCCGAACGAGCGGATCGTAAAGGGGCAAGCATAGGAGCCGGGCAACCCAACTATTGACCCAAGACATAGTTCGGAATCGATGCATATAAAGTGAACTCCAAGACGCCGAACACATAATGAATAATACGTAAGGCGATTTGTTTGTAAATTTGAGCCCCCGGTGTAGTATCTGGTTGCGTCGTAACATATCGAATTATTTCGCGAGAAGAGGGAGGAAAGGAAGGTATGTGCCAAGAAGGACAAATGGAAAAACATGTAAATTGATGCTATATTTTTTTCTCAACAACTCTTATTACTTAGAGATGCCGAAGCAACTGCTTACAGGTTTGTGAAGAAAAGAGATTTACAGGAGTGGTTGTACCAGGGGTCTTTGATTGATGCCCTTACGTCCATGATATGCCCTGTTGCTAGTTTACTTCTGATCTTTGGTGTACCTCGATGGGTGACACTGTTCAGCAAACGGATCTTGCAAACAAGGTCCTGAGAAGTCAATGAACCATCGATGAGCTTTACACCTTTGATGGACCCTTCAATGGTCCCTGCATTATGTCTGAAGACAAACTTAGTGGTAATAGTCTGGTCCAGCCGGACTCCCACCTTTGTTTCCCCACCGCTGCCCATGGAATTTTAAGCGCGAATTTGTGCCTTCTTGGCACGTGCTTCGCTAGTCCCTGGGGCATGTGATGGGGTGCGAGTCCCTATTTGTGGGTAGAGGAGGGCTCTGTGAGTTCAGCCTGAAGCTGAGCTCGCTTCCCAACCTTGTGTGCCTTTATGGCGGATGTGGGAACCTGCCGATCATCCTTGTAACTAAATTAGGCTGTGAGGGCTAGAGCATGCTCCTCGGTTCGTAGAGATCGCTTTGTATTGCCGTTGATAGTTATGACCCCTTTGGGGCCATGCATCTTGTGCTTGAGGTATGCGTAATGTGGGACGGCGTTGAAACAAGCGAACGTTGTCCGGCCGAGCAGGGCGTGATAGCCGCTGTGGAAAGGTACGATGTTGAAGATCAAATCTTTGCTGCAAAAGTTATCGGGCGAGCCGAACACAAATTCTAGGGTTACAGAGCCCATGGACCGGGCTTCGACACCTGGGATCACCCCTTTAAAGGTGGTGTTACTAGGTTTAATCCATGACGGGTCTATGCCCATCTTTTTCACCGTGTATGAGTAAATCAGATTAAGGCTACTTCCTCCATCCATTAGGACTTTTGTGAGGTGATACCCATCGATAATGGCGTCAAGGACGAGTGCAGCCGAACCCCCGTGACGGATACTAGTCGGGTGATCGCGCCGATCAAAGGTGATCGGATATGCCGACCATGGGTTATAGTTCGGGGCCACGGTCTCTACAGCGTAGACCTCTTAAAGGGCACGCTTCCTCTCCTTCTTGGGTATGTGGGTGGCATATATCATCTTTACTATCTTGAATTCCAGAGGAAATTCCTTTTGGTTGCCACCAATCGGACCCCGAGGCTCATCCTCGTCCTCGCTGTGAGGGCTCTTGCTTTGGTCCTCGGGTGGGAGCTTGTCGACCTGTTTGAACACCCAACAATTGCGGTGTGTGTGGTTGGCGGGCTTCTCTTGAGTCCCATGGATTTGGCATGTCTGCTCCATTATTTTTTCCAATGGAGTGGGTCCGTCGTGATTGCCTTTAGGAGGCTTCTTCCGCTGCCCAGATCAGGAGTTGCGGAATCCGGTGTTTACGGCCATGTCATCGGCATCACTTTTATTATGCCGACGCTTGTTCTTGTTGCGCTTTGGTTTTCTGTTGCTATCTCGAGCTTTAGAGGCTCTGGGATCTTCGGAATTGTGGCTGCATCTTGCCAGCCAATTATCTTTGCCTGTGCAAAATCGGGTCATGAGGTAAGTTAGGGCGAACATGGTCCGAGGTTTATCCTGGACAAGCTAGCAGGCTAGCCATTCTTCCCGAATATTGTGCCGGAAGGAGGCTATTGCCTCAGCGTCTGGACAGTCGACAATTTGGTTCTTCTTAGTCAAGAACTGATTCCAGAATTGTCGAGCAGACTCGGCGGGCTTCTAGACGACATTGTTGAGGTCGGAAGAATCCAACGGCTGAACATAAGTTCCCTAGAAGTTGGAGCAGAATGCATCCTCCAGGTCTTCCCAGCATCCAATGGAGTTTTCGGGGAGGCTATTTAGCCAGTGCCGAGATGGCCCCTTGACTTTGAGGGGAAGGTATTTGATGGCATGGAGATCATCTCCTCGAGCCATGTGGATGTGGAGGAGGAAGTCCTCGATCCATACGGTTGGGTCAGTTGTCCCATCATATTGTTTGATGTTCACTGGTTTAAAAGCCTCCAGGAACTGATGTTGCATCACCTCATCTGTGAAACATATTGGGTGAGTTGCACCTCACACCCAAGGTATGTCATGCCTGTAATCGGCGTCTGCTCTGGCATGGTTGCGTTCCTGGTCTCTGTTATTTCTTTGGTCAAACCGTGGTCTGTACCCATCCCTTCTATCGGGTGAGTATCCTCTGGATCCATAGATCGATCTTGTATGGCCTGCTCTGTGATCCAAGTCATCTCGTAGGTCATACATGTCATTGGGATCTAGTGGCTCCTTTCCCCATCTCGGGGTATTGCCGGTCTATAACTGGCGTCATCAGCCATCCGATCATGCCCGCGAGGAGGGCGGTCTGGCCTATCATATGGAGTATGTTTTGGAGATGGAGTATCAGTGAGCTCTTCGTCGAATTGTGGCAGCAGCCTTCTTCGTGGATAATGCTACTTATCGAGCATGCACTGGTTTCCCGTGAAGAGGAATGGTTTGATGCAGCAAAGTAGATAAGTATTTCCCTCAGTTTTTGAGAACCAAGGTATCAATCCAGTAGGATATACAACCGAGTCACCAATAGATGTACCTGCACAAATAATCAAACTCTTGCACCCGACGCTATAATCCCTTCATAGTTACTTGCAAGGATGAGATCTAATAAAGATAGATATAATAAGATGCTTGAACAGAAAGTAAAACTAAAAGTAAAAATAATGCACCAAGTATTTTTTTGGTATTTTTGGTTTTAGATCTGAAAGTATAATATGGAAAATAGACCCGAGGGCCATAGGTTTCACAAGATGGTTTCTCCCATGATGGCAAGTATTATAGTGGGTGAACAAATTACTGTCGAGCAATTGATAGAAAAGCGAATAATTACTAAGATATCCAAGGCAATGATTATGCATATAGGCATCACGTCCATGACAAGTAGACCGAAACGATTCTGCATCTACTACTATTACTCCACACATCAACCGACTCCTGCCTACATCTAGAGTATTACATTCATGAAGAACAGAGTAACAACTTAAGTAAGATGACATGATGTAGAGGAATAAACTCACACAATATGATGAAAACCCCATCTTTTTACCCTTTATGGCAACAATACAATACGTGCCTTGCTACCCCTACTTTGTCACTGGATTAGGACACCGTAGGCTTGAACCCAAAACTAAGCACTTCTCCTATTTCAAGAATTACCAATCTAGTTGGCCAAACCAAACCAATAACTTGAAGAGATTTGCAAAGATATGAAAGCCTGCATATAATAATTCAAGAAAGACTCAAATAATATTCATGGATAATCTGAACATAAACCCACAATTCATCGGATCATGAAGAACAAGGTATTGAGAAGAACAAGGTATTGAGAAGCAAAGAGAGAGAAGAAGCCAACTAGCTACTAGATATGGACCCGTAGGTCTATGGTGAACTACTCACGCATCATCGGAGAGTCAATGGAGTTGATGTAGATGCCCTCCCTGATCGAATCCCCCTCCGGCAGATTATCGGAAAAGGCTCCAAGATTGGATCTCTCAGGAACGGAGGCTTCTGGCAGCGGGAAAGTGTTTTCGTGGCTCGTTTTGATAATGATGCAATATTTGGGAATTTATAGGCCGAAGATTAGGGCTAGGGGAGCTGCCATGGGCCCACAAGCCTGCCTGGCATGGCCTACCCCCTGGCTGCGTCCCTAGGCCTTGTGGCCCCACGGTGGCTCCTTTGCCTTGGTTCTCAAGTCTCGTAGTTTCCTTTTGTGCCAGAAAAAATCATTCCGAAGGTTTTATTCCATTTGGACTCCGTTTAATATTCCTTATCAGTGAAACTCAAAAACAAGGAAAAAACAGAAACTATCACTAGGCTCTAGATTAATAGGTTAGTCCCAAAAATAATATAAAATGGCATTTTAATGCATATAAAACATCCAAAACCGATAATATAATAGCATGAACAATAAAAAATTATAGATACGTTGGAGGCGTATCAGCATCCCCAAACTTAATTCCTGCTCGTCCTCGAGTAGTTAAATGAAAAAAACATAATTTTTGATGTGGAATGCTACCTAACATATTTATCCAGGTAATATTCTTTCTTGTGGCATGAATATTCAGATCCGTAAGATTCAAAACAATAGTCTAATATTGACATAAAAAACAGTAATACTTCGAGCACACCAACAAGGTAGTCATGTCATTTCGAAATAACATGGCCATAGAAAGTCATCCCTACAAAATCATATGGTTTGGCTATGCTCCATCTTCCCCACACAAAGTATCTAAATCTTGCACAACCCCGATGAACAAGTCAAGCAATTGTTTCACACTTTTGGTGTTCTCAAACCTTTTCAACTCTCACGCAATACATGAGCGTGAGCCATGGATATAGCATTATAGGTGGAATAGAATATGGAGGAGGTGCAAGGGAAAAGAGGAGAAGATAGTCTCACATCAACTAGGTGTATCAACGGGCTATGGAGATGCCCGTCAATAGATATCAATGTGAGTCAGTAGGGATTGCCATGCAACAAATGCACTTAGTGCTATAAGTGTATGAAAGCTCAAAACAAAAACTAAGTGGTCGTGCATAATGAATATCCACTAGTTATATGAAAGTGATAAAATAGGAGACTCTCTATCATGAAGATCATGGTGATACTTTGAAGCACAAGTGTGGAAAAAGGTAGTAGCAATTGTCCCTTCTCCCTTTCTCTAATTTTTTTATCTTTTTTATTTTGGTGGGCTTCTTTTGCCTCTTTTTTTGGGCTTCGTTGGCCTCTTTTATTTTTTGTAAAGTATGGATACTCATCCCAACTTGTGAGGGAGTCATAGCCTCCACCATCCTTTTATCTCATGGGACAATGCTCTATTAATGAAAAATCATCGCACTTTTATTAACTTATAACTCAAAGAAAAAGAAATTACAACTCGATTCCTATGAAAAAATATGACTCTATATGCAATATGAAGTGATGATGAAAGTCATAGAAAAAAATACATGGTGTAAGTTGCATGGCAATATATCTCGGAATGGCTATGGAAACACAAAAATAGGTAGGTATGGTGGCTGTTTTGAGGAATATATGGTGGCTGTTTTGAGGAAGGAGGGTTTGGTGTACCGGCGAAAGTTGCGAGGTACTAGAGAGGCTAGCAAAGGTGGAAGGGTGAGAGTGCGTATAATCCATGGACTCAACAAAGCATTAGTTATCAAACAAAGCATTAGACGCATGCTCCTAGGGGAAAGGTTGGTAGGAGTTAACCATCGCGCGCTCTCGACCCTCACACAAAGGTCGACAATCATTAAACAAATCATGCTTCGACTTTGTTACATAACGGTTCACCATACGTGCATGATACATGAATCACAAGCTTTAACACACGTATCTCTTCCAATTCACAACTACTCACTAGCATGACTCTCATATTACCATCCCTATTCTCAAAAGTATATGCAAGGAATCAAACTTCTCGTAGTTTTTAATGCACTTAATATGAAAGTTTTTATTATATACCTCTTGGATGCCCATTATATTAGGACTAAATTCATAACCTAAAAAAATTACCACGCTATTTTAAGAAACTCTCGAAATAATATAAGTGAGGAGTGAGA
Source organism: Hordeum marinum (assembly GCA_022496015.1). Classification (NCBI taxonomy): domain Eukaryota; kingdom Viridiplantae; phylum Streptophyta; class Magnoliopsida; order Poales; family Poaceae; genus Hordeum; species Hordeum marinum. The sequence goes on along the minus strand of CM039672.1, from coordinate 206,770,069 downwards.
GTTCAATAATTTCTATAAAATATAACACCACCATGCTCTATAAAGATATAAGTGAAGCACTAGAGTAACATTGCCTATCTCAAAAGTTATAAGTGAAGAACATAGAGTATTCTAGCAAATTCAATATTCAGTGTGTCTCTCTAAAAATATATGTGCATCAAGGATGATTGTGTCAAACTAAAAAGAAAATACTCATATCATACAAGACGCTCCAAGCAAAACACATATCATGTGGTGAATAAAAATATAGCCTGAAGTAAATTTACCGATGGATTGAAGACGAAAGAGGGGATGTGTTCCGGGGCATCCCCAAGCTTAGGCTTTTTGGTATCCTTCAATATGACTTGGGGTACCTTGGGAATCCCCAAGCTTAGGCTCTTGCCACGCTTTATTCCACAGTCCATCAAATCTTCACCCAAAACATGAAAACTTCAGAACACAAAACTCAATAGAAAACTCATGAGATCCGTTAGTATAAAAAGATAAATCACCACTTTAGGTACTATTGTGAACTCCTTCTTTAGTTGTATTTTTGTAATACCTAATGTATTCTAACTTTTACATGACTCATACCCCCCGATAAGACCCATAGATACATCAAAATAAGCAAACAACACAAAGAAAACAGAATGAGTCAAAAACAAAACAGTCTGTAGCAATCTGTAAACTTCTAATACGTCTGGAACTCTAAAAATTCTGAAAAATCAGTAAAGTCAGGGAAATTTTTATATAAATCTATTGTAAAAAAATTAGATCAATTTTACTCTCTGAAAAATTTGGAAAATGCCTAGACTGAGCGCCAAAGTTTCTGTTTTTCAGCAAGATCAAATCAACAACTACCATAGATCACCCCAAAGGTTTTACTTGGCTCAAACACTAATCAAAACACAAAAACACAACTACTACATAAGTAATAATGTTAAAAACACACCAAAATAGAAGCAAAAAGTAGAAAGCAAAATAAAATCGGGTTGCCTCCCAACAAGCGTTATTGTTTAAAGCCCCTAGCTAGGCAAACCACAATAGATCTAGGTATTGTCATCTTTGGTATGCAATCCATAAGTAGCTCTCATGATAGATTCATAAGGTAATTTTATTTTCTTTCTAGGAAAGTGTTCCATGCCCTTCCTTAATGGAAATTGGAATCTAATATTCCCTTCCTTCATATCAATAATTGCACCAACCGTTCTAAGGAAAGGTCTACCAAGAATAATAGGACATGTAGGATTGCAATCTATATGAAGAACAATGAAATCTACAGGCACATAATTCCTATTTGCAACAATAAGAACATCATTAATTCTTCCCATAGGTTTCTTTATAGTGCAATCCGCAAGATGCAAATTTAAGGAACAATCATCAATTTTTTTTCGGAAACCTAACACATCACATAAAGTTTTTGGAATCGTGGAAATGCTAGCACCCAAATCACACAAAGCATGGCACTCATAATCTTTAATCTTAATAGTAGGTTCCCACTCATCATATAGCTTTCTAGGTATAGAAACTTCCAACTCAAGTTTTTCTTCAAAAGCTTTCATCATGGCATCAACAATATTTTTAGTAAAACCCTTGTTTTGATTAAAAGCATGAGGAGAGTTCAACATGGATTTAAACAAGGAAATACAACCAATTAAAGAGCAGCTATCAGGATTAAAGTCCTTGAAATCGAAAAGAGTGGGTTCATTACTATTTAAAGTTTTGACCTCTTTAATCCCACTTTTGTCAATCTTAGCATCAATATCTATAAACTCCGAATCATTGGGACGCCTTTTAACTAAAGGTGACTCATCTCTAGTCCCATCCTTATCAAGATCAACATTGGAAAAAATATATTCCATAGGAGTCACATCAATCACTTTAAGATCTTCATCAATATTATCACAAGAACACACTTTTTCAAGCCATTCACGCTTAGCACGAACTCTAGCGGTTCTCTCCTTACACTCATCAATAGAAATTCTCATAGCTTTTAAAGACTCATTAATATCATGCTTGGGTGGAATAGATCTAATTTTTAAAGAATCAATCTCAAGAGAAATTCTATCAACGTTCCTAGCCAAATCATCAATGTTGAGCAATTTATCTTCAATCATAGCATTAAAACCTTTTTGCATACTAATGAATTCTTTAATATTACTATCAAAATCCGAGGGTATTTTATTATTATTTCCATAATAATTTCTGTAGAAATTACCATAATTATTAGAGGAGTTACCAGGAAACGGCCTAGCATTGAAATTACCTCTATAAGTGTTATTACCAAAATTGTTCCTACCAACAAAATTCACATCCATAGATTCATTATTATTTCCAATCAAAGAAGACAAGGGCATATCATTAGGATTAATAGGAACACTCTAACTAGCAAACAATTTCATCAATTCATCCATCTTTTCACTCAAAGTATTAATCTCTTCAATAGCATGCACTTTCTTACTAGTAGGAGATCTTTCGGTGTGCCATTGAGAGTAGTTTGCCATAATATAATCTAGGAGTTTAGTAGCTTCTCCTAATGTGATTTCCATAAAAGAACCACCCCGCGGCAGAATCTGCACCTAACGCTATAAAGGGGTTGTCAATCCCTTCACAGTTACTTGCAAGGATGAGATCTAACAGAGATAGATATAATAGGATGCTTGAACGGAAACTAAAACTAAAAGTAAAAAAGAATGAAGCAAGTATTTTTTGGTATTTTTGGCTTTAGATCTGAAATTATAATATGGAAAATAGATGCAGGGGCCATAGGTTTCACTACATGGCAAGTATTACGGTGGGTGAACAAATTGCTGTCGAGCAATTGATAGAAAAACGAATAATTATGAAGATATCCAAGGCAATGATTATGCATATAGGCATCACGTCCGTGACAAGTAGACCAAAACGATTCTGCATCTACTACTATTACTCCACACATCGACCGACTCCTGCCTGCATCTAGAGTATTAAGTTCATGAAGAACAGAGTCACGCATTAAGTAAAATGACATGATGTAGAGGGGTAAACTCAAGAAATATGATGAAAACCCCATCTTTTTACCCTTTATGGCAACAATACAATGCGTGCCTCGCTACCCGTACTTTGTCACTGGGTGAGAACACCACAAGATTGAACCCAAAACTAAGCAGTTCTCCTATTGCAAGAATTACCAATCTAGTTGTCCAAACCAAACCAATAAATCGAAGAGACTTGCAAAGATATGAAATCATGCATATAAGAATTCAGGAAAGACTCAAATAATATTCATGGATAATGTGAACATAAACCCACAATTCATCGGATCTCGATAAACACACCGCAAAAGAGTATTGCATCGGATAGATCTCCATGAAGATCTGGAAGAAGATGGTATTGAGAAGCAAAGAGAGAGAATAAGCCATCTAGCTGCTAGCTATGGACCCGTAGGTCTGTGGTGAACTACTCACGCATCATCGGAGCAGCAATGAAGTTGATGTAGATTCCCTCCATGATCGAATCCCCCTCCGATAGATTACCGAAAAAGGATCCAAGATTGGAACTCTCGGGAACGGAGGCTTCTGGCGGTGGAAAATTGTTTTCGGGGCTCGTTTTGATAATTATGGAATATTTGGGAATTTATAGGCCGAAGATTAGGGTTAGGGGAGCTGGCGTGGGCCCACAAGCCTACCCGGTGCGGCCTACCGCCCTGGTCGTGCCCCTATGACTTGTGGCCCCACGGTGGCTCCTCTGCCTTGGTTCTCAAGTCTCGTAGTTTCCTTTCGTTCCAGAAAAAACTCATTCCGAAGGTTTTATTCCATTTGGACTATGTTTAATATTCCTTATCAGCGAAACTCAAAAACAAGGAAAAACAGAAACTGGCACTAGGCTCTAGATTAATAGGTTAGTCCCAAAAATAATATAAAAAAGCATATTAATGCATATAAAACATACAAAATAGATAATATAATAGCATGGAACAATCAAAAATTAGATACATTGGAGACGTATCAGCATCCCCAAGCTTAATTCCTGCTCGTCCTGGAGTAGGAAAATGATAAAAACAGAATTTTTGATGTGGAATGCTACCTAACATATTTATCCATGTAATATTCTTTATAGCGTCATGAATATTCCGATCTGTAAGATTCAAAACAATAGTCTAAGATTGACATAAAAAGAGAAATACTTTGAGCACACCAACAAGGTAGTCGTGTCCTTCCAAAATAACATGGCCTTAGAAAGTCATCCCTCATATGGTCTGGCTATGCTCCATCTTCCCCACACAAAGTATCTAAATCATGCACAACCCCGATGAACAAGTCAAGCAATTGTTTCACACTTTTGGTGTTCTCAAACCTTTTTAACTCTCACGCAAGACATGAGCGTGAGCCATGGATATATCATTATAGGTGGAATAGAATATGGAGGAGGTGCAAGGGGAAAAGGAGAAGATAGTCTCACATCAACTAGGCGTATCAACGGGCTATGGAGATGCCCGTCAATAGATATCAATGTGAGTGAGTAGGGATTGCCATGCAACAAATTCACTTAGAGCTATAAGTTTATGAAAGCTCAAAAATAAAACTAAGTGGCCGTGCATAATGAATACCCACTAGTTATATGAAAGTGACAAAATAGGAGACTCTCTATCATGAAGATCATGGTGCTATTTTGAAGCACAAGTGTGGAAAAAGGTAGTAGCAATTGTCCCTTCTCTCTTTCTCTCATTTTTTTATTTTTTACTTTGGTGGGCTTCTTTGGCCTCTTTTATTATTTTTTTGTTTGGGTTTCGCTGGCCTCTTTTATTTTTTGTAAAGTCCGGATACTCATCCCAACTTGTGAGGGAGTCATAGCCTCCATCATCCTTTTATCTCACGAGACAATGCTCTATTAATGAAAAATCATCACACTTTTATTTACTTATAACTCAAATAAAAAGAAACTAAAACTCGATTCCTATGACAAAATATGACTCTATATGCAAATATGAAGTGATGATGGAAGTCATAGAAAAACTACATGGTGGAAGTTGCATGGCAATATATCTTGGAATGGCTATGGAAATGCCATAATAGGTAGGTATGGTGCATGTTTTGAGGAAGGATGGTTTGGTGTACCGGCGAAAGTTGCGCGGTACTAGAGAGGCTAGCAAAGGTGGAAGGATGAGAGTGCGTATAATCCATGGACTCAACATTTGTCATAAAGAACTCACATACTTATTGAAAAAGTGTATTTGTTATCAAACAAAGCATTAGAATCATGCTCCTAGGGGAGAGGTTGGTAGGAGTTAACCATCACGCGCTCTCGACCCTCACACAAAGGTCGACAATCATTAAACAAATCATGCTCCGACTTCGTTACATAACGGTTCACAATACGTGCATGATACGGGAATCACAAGCTTTAACACACATATCTCTTCCAATTCACAACTACTCACTAGCATGACTCTCATACTACCATCCCTATTATGTCAAAACTATATTCAAGGAATCAAACTTCTCGTAGTTTTTAATGCACTTAATATGAAAGTTTTTATTATATCCCTCCTGGATGCCTATTATATTAGGACTAAATTCATAACCTAAACAAATTACCATGCTGTTTTAATAAACTCTCAAAATAATATAAGGCAAGAGCGAGAGTTCAATAATTTCTATGAAATATACCACCACCATGCTCTATAAAGATATAAGTGAAGCACTACAGCAACATTGCCTAGCTCGAAAGATATAAGTGAAGCACATAGAGTATTCTAACAAATTCACGATTAAGCATGTCTCTCTTACAAGATGTGTGCATCAAGGATGATTGTGGAAAACTAGAAAGCAAAGACTCATATCATACAATACTCTTCAAGCAAAACACATATCATGTGGTGAATAAAATTATAGCCTCAAGTAAATTTACCGATGGATTAAAGACGAAAGAGGGGATGCCTTCCGGGGCATACCCAAGCTTAGGCTTTTTGGTATCCTTGAATATGACTTGGGGTGCCTTGTTCATCCACAAGCTTAGGCTCTTGCCACTCTTTATTCCATAGTCCATCAAATCTTCACCCAAAACTTGAAAACTTCACAACACAAAACTCAACAAAAAACTCATGAGATCCGTTAGTATAAAAAGATAAATCACCACTTTAGGTATTGTTGTGAACTCCTTCTTCAGTTGTATTTGTGTAATATCTACTTTATTCTAACTTTTCCATGACTCATACCCCCAGATACGACCCATAGATGCATCAAAATAAGCAAACAACACAAAGAAAACAGAATCTGTCAAAAACAGAACAGTCTGTAAAAATCTGTAAACTTAATATGATTATGTACCTCTAATTTTTTTGAAAAATTAGGAAAATCAGTTAAATCTGTATATCAATCTTTTGTAAAAAATTCAGATCAATTTGAGGCTCTGAAAATTTTGGAAAATGCCTGGACTGAGCACAAAAGTTTCTGTTTTTCAGCAAGATCAAATCAACAACTACCATAGATCACCCCAACGGCTTTACTTGGCTCAAACACTAATCGAAACACAAAAACACAATTACTACAGAATTAATAATGCGAAAAACACACTAAAATAAAAGCAAAAAACGATAAATCAAAATAAAATTGGGTTGCCTCCCAACAAGCGCTATTGTTTAACGCCCCTAGCTAGGCAAAACGCAATAGATCTAGGTATTCTCATCTTTTGTATGCAATCCATAAGTATTTCTCATGCTAGAATCATAAGGTAATTTTATTATATTTCTAGGAAAGTGTTCCATGCCTTTCCTTAATGGAATTTGGAATCTAATATTCCCTTCCTTCATATCAATAATTGCACCAATCGTTCTGAGGAAAGGTCTATCAAGAATAATAGGACATGTAGGATTGCAATTTATATCAAGAACAATGAAATATATGGGTACATAATTACTATTTTCAACAATAATAACATCATTAATTCTTCCCATAGGTTTCTTTATAGGGGAATCCGCAAGATGCAAATTTAAGGAACAATCATCAAATTCATGGAACACATCACATAAAGTTTTTGGAATCGTGGTAATGCAAGCACCCAAATAACACAAAGCATGGCACTCAAAACCTTTAATATTAATATTAATAGTAGGTTCCTACTCATCATATAGCTTTCTAGGTATATAAACTTCCAACTCAAGTTTCTCTTCGAAAGCTTTCATCATAGCATCAACAATGTGTTTAGTAAAAGCTTTTTATTGATTAAACATGAGGAGAGTTCAACATGGATTGCAACAAGGAAATAAAATCAATTAAGGAGCAGCTATCATTATTAAATTCCTTGAAATCCAAAAGAGCGGGTTTATTACTATTTAAAGTTTTGACCTCTTCAATCCTACTTTTGTCAATCTTAGCATCAAGATCTATAAACTCCGAATCATTGGGACGCCTTTTAAGTAAAGTTGACTCATCTCTAGTCCCATCCTTATCAAGATTAACATTGGAAAACAAAGGTTCAATAGGAGTCACATCAATCACTTTAAGATCTTCATCAATATTATCACGAGAACATTCTTTTTCAAGCCATTCACGCTTAGCACAAACTCTAGTGGTTCTTTCCTTACACTCATCAATATAAATTCTCTTAGATTTTAAAGACTCATTAATATCATGCTTGGGTGGAATAGATCTAATTTTTAAAGAATCAATCTCAAGAGAAATTCTATCAACATTCCTAGCCAAATCATCAATCTTAAGAAAATTTTCTTCAACCATAGCCTTGATACCTTTTTCCGTACTAATGAATTCTTTAATATTACTCTCAAGATCATAGGGCATCTTATTATAATTTCCATAAGAATTTCTGTAGGAATTACCATAATTATTAGAGTAATTACTAGGAAACGGCCTAGCATTGAAATTACATCTATAAGCGTTATTACCAAAATTGTTCCTACCAACAAAATTCACATCCATAGATTCATTATTATTTCCAATCAAAGAAGACAAAGGAATATCCTCAGGATCAATAGGAGCACTCTTACTAGCAAACAATTTCATCAATTCATCTATCTTTTCACTCAAAGTATTAATCTCTTCAATAGCATGCACTTTTTACTAGTAGGAGATCTTTCCGTGTGCCATTGAGAGTAGTTTGCCATAATATTATCTAGGAGTTTAGTAGCTTCGCCTAATGTGATTTCCATAAAAGTACCACCCACGGTGGAATCTAAGAGATTCCTAGAAGCAATTTTCAATCCAGCATAAAAAAATTGTATAATCATCCATAAAATCAAACCATGCGCGGGCAATTCCCAATCATAAGTTTCATCCTTTCCCAAGATTGTGTAACATGCTCATGATCAAGTTGCTTAAAATTAATTATATCATTCCTAAGGGAGATGATTTTAGCAGGTGGAAAGTACTTGTAAATAAAAGCATCTTTACACTTATTCCATGAATCAATACTATTTTTAGGCAAAGATGAAAACCAAGTTTTAGCACGATCTCGTAGTGAGAACGGAAATAGCTTCAATTTAACAATACAAATATCCACATCTTTCTTCTTTTGCACATCACACAACTCAACGAAAGTATTTAGATGGGATGCGGCATCTTCATTAGCAAGGCCGGAAAATTGTTCTTTCATAGCAAGATTGAGCAAAGCAACATTAATTCCATAAGATTCCGCACTAGTGGCGGGAGCAATAGGAGTACTAATAAAATCATTATTATTAGTATTGGAAAAATCACACAACTTGGTATTCTCTTGAGTCATCATGACAAACCAAGCAATCAAGCACCCAAGCAAGCAAAAAGTAAACGAAAAGACGAACGGAAAAGGGCGAATAAAAAGGCAAATATTTTTGGTATTTTGTGAATATCGTTTAGAAGTGGGGGAGAGGAAAACGAGAGGCAAATGGAAAATAATGTAAATGCAAGGGATGAGTTTGTGATGGGTACTTGGTAGGTTTGATGTAGATCTCCCTCACAACCAAACTAGAAATTGGCAAGTTGGAGAGAGAGTTCTTATCTTGACTTGCTATGTATCTCCCTGGCAACAGCGCCAGAAATCATTCTTGCTACTTCTCGAGCATGCGTTGGTTTCCCGTGAAGAGGAATGGTTTGATGCAGCAAAGTAGATAAGTATTTCCCTCGGTTTTTGAGAAACAAGGTATCAATCCAGTAGGAGATACGAGCGAGTCACCAATAGATGTACCTGCACAAAGAATCAAACTCTTGCACCCAATGCTATAAAGGGGTTGTCAATCCCTTCACGGTTACTTGCAAGGATGAGATCTAATAGATATAGATATAATAGGATGCTTGAACGGAAAGGAAAACTAAAAGTAAAAATAATGCAGCAAGTATTTTTGGTATTTTTGGTTTTAGATCTGAAAGTATAATGTGGAAAATAGACCCGGGGGACATAGGTTTCACTAGATGACTTCTCTCATGATGGAAAGTATTACGATGGGTGAACAAATTATGTCAAGCAATTGATAGAAAAGTGAATAATTATGAAGATATCCAAGGCAATGATTATGCATATAGGCATGACGTCTGTGACAAGTAGAGCGAAACGATTCTGCATCTACTACTATTACTCCACACATCGACCGAATCCTGCCTGCATCTAGAGTATTAGGTTCATGAAGAACAAAGTAACGCATTAAGTAAGATGACATGATGTAGAGGGATAAACTCAAGCAATATAATGAAACCCCCATATTTTTTACCCTTGATGGCAACAATACAATACGTGCCTCGCTACCCCTATTTGTCACTCGGTAAGGACACCGCAAGATTGAACCCAAAACTAAGCACTTCTCCTATTGCAAGAATTACCAATCCAGTTTGCCAAACCAAACCAATAACTCGAAGAGACTTGTAAAGATATGAAATCATACATATAAGAATTCAGGAAAGACTCAAATAATATTCATGGATAATCTAAACATAAACCCACAATTCATCGGATCTCGACAAACACACCACAAAACAGTATTACATCAGATAGATCTCCATGACGATCATGAAGAACATGGTATTGAGAAGCAAAGAGAGAGAAGAAGCCATGTAGCTGCTAGCTATGGACCCATAGGTCTATGGTGAACTACTCACGAATCATCGGAGGGGCAATGGATTTGATGTAGATGCCCTCCGTGATCGAATCCCCGCCGCAGATTACCGGAAAAGGCTCCAAGATTGGATCTCTCGGGAACGGAGGCTTCTGGCGGCGGAAGAGTGTTTTCATGGATCGTTCTGATAATGATGGAATATTTGGGAATTCATAGGCCGAAGATTAGGGTTAGGGGAGCTGTCGTGGGCCCACAAGCCTGCCTGGCACGGCCTAGCCCCCTGGCCGCGCCCCTAGGGGTTGTGGCCCCACGGTGGCTCCTCTGCCTTGGTTATCAAGTCTCGTAGTTTCCTTTCGTTCCAGAAAAAATTGTTCCAAAGATTTCATTCCTTTGGACTCCGTTTAATATTCCTTATCTACGAAACTCAAAAACAAGGAAAAAACAAAAACTCACACTAGGCTCCAGATTAATAGGTTAGTCCCAAAAATAATATAAAATAGCATATTAATGCATATAAAACATCCAAAACAGATAATATAATAGCATGCAATAATAAAAAATTATAGATACGTTTGAGACGTATCAGAATCTAAGAGGTTCCTAGAAGCAAAATTCAATCCAACATAGAAAATTTGTATAATCATCCATAAACTCAAACCATGCGCGGGGCAATTCCTAATCATAAGTTTCATCCTCTCCCAAGACTGTGCAACATGTTCATGATCAAGTTGCTTAAAATTCATTATATCGTTCCCAAAGGAGATGATCTTAGAGGGCGGAAAGTACTTGGAAATAAAAGCATCCTTACACTTATTCCATGAATCAATACTATTTTAGGCAAAGATGAAAACCAAGTTTTAGCATGATCTCGTAGTGAGAACGGGAATAGCTTCAATTTAACAATATCATTATCCACATCTTTCTTATTTTGCATATCACACAACTCAATGAAAGTATTTAGATGGGATGTGGCATCTTCATTAGCAAGGCCGGAAAATTGTTCTTTCATAACAAGATTGAGAAAGCAGCATTAATTTGATAAGATTCCGCACTAGTGGCGGGAGCAATAGGAGTACTAATAAAATCATTATTGTTAGTATTGGAAAAGTCACACAACTTGGTATTCTCTTGAATCATCATGACAAAGCAAGAAATCAAGCATACAAGCAAGCAAAAAGCAAACGAAAATACGAACAAAAAGGGTGAATAAAAAGGCAAATCTTTTTGGTATTTTCTAAAAATCGTTTTAGAAGTGGGGGAGAGGAAAACGAGAGGCAAATGGAAAGTAATGTAAATGCAAGAGATGAGTTTGTGATGGGTACTTGGTAGGCTTGATGTAGATCTCCCCACAACCAAACTAGAAATTGGCAAGTTAGAGAGAGGGTTCTTATCTTGACTTGCTATGTATCTCCCCGGCAACGATGCCAGAAATCCTTCTTGCTACTTCTCGAGCATGTGTTGGTTTCCCGTGAAGAGGAACGGTTTGATGCAGCAAAGTAGATAAGTATTTCCCTCAGTTTTTTAGAACCAAGGTATCAATCCAGCAGGAGATACAAGCGAGCCACCAATAGATGTAGCTGCACAAAGAATCAAACTCTTGCACCCAACGCTATAAAGGGGTTGTCAATCCCTTCACGGTTACATGCAACGATGAGATCTAATAGAGATATATATAATAGGATGCTTGAACGGAAAGTAAAACTAAAAGTAAAAAATAATGCAGCAAGTATTTTTGGTATTTTTGGTTTTAGATCTGAAAGTGTAATATGGAAAACAGACACGGGGGCCATAGGTTTCACCAGATGGCTTCTCTCATGATGACAAGTATTACGGTGGGTGAACAAATTACTGTCGAGCAATTGATAGATAAGCGAATTATTATGAAGATATCCAAGGCAATGATTATTCATATAGGCATCACGTCCGTGACAAGTAGACCGAAATGATTCTGCACTACTACTATTACTCCACACATCGACCGACTCTCGCCTGCATCTAGAGTATTAAGTTCATGAAGAACAGAGTAACGCATTAAGTAAGATGACATGACGTAGAGGGATAAACTCAAGCAATATGCTGAAAACCCCATCTTTTTACCCTTGATGGAAACAATACAATACGTGCCTCGCTAACCCTACTTTGTCACTGGGTGAGGACACCGCAAGATTGAACCTAAAACTAAGCACTTCTCCTATTGCAAGAATTATTAATCTAGTTGGCCAAACCAAACCAATAACTCAAAGAGACTTGCAAATATATGAAATCATGCATATAAGAATTCAGTAAATAATCAAATAATATTCATGGATAATCTAAACATAAACCCATAATTCATCGGATCTCGACAAACACACCGCAAAAGAGTATTACATCGGATAGATGTCCATGAAGATAACGAAGAACATGGTATTGAGAAGCAAAGAGAGAGAAGAATCCATCTAGCTACTAGCTATGGACCCGTAGGTCTATGGTGAACTACTCACGCATCATTAGAGGGGCAATGGAGTTGATGTAGATGCCCTCCATGATCGAATCCCCCTCTGGCAGATTACCGGAAAAGCCTCCAAGATTGGATCTCTCGAGAACGAAGGCTTCTGGCGGTGGAAAAGTGTTTTCATGGCTCGTTCTCATTATGATGGAATATTTGGGAATTTATAGGCCAAAGATTAGGGTTAGGGGAGCTGTCGTGGGCCCACAAGCCAGCCAGGCGCGGCTTACCCCCTTAGCCACGCCCCTAGGGCTTGTGGCCCCATGGTGGCTCCTCTGCCTTGGTTCTCAAGTCTTGTAGTTTCCTTTCATTCTAGAAAAAATCATTCCGAAGGTTTTATTCCATTTGGAATCTGTTTAATATTCCTTATCTGCGAAACTCAAAAAGAAGGAAAAAACAGAAACTTGCACTGGCTCTAGATTAATTGGTTAGTCCCAAAAGTAATATAAAATAGCAAATTAATGCATATAAAACATCCAAAACAGATAATATAATAGCATGGAACAATCAAAAATTATAGATCCGTTGGAGACGTATCAGATAACTCCTGGTCTGGTCCAATAGACCGGTGCCATGTCCTTACTCAGCTGAGAGAACTCTTGTCTATCGATCATTTAGGTCATCTTGTTCGGCTTTGAGGTGTCGTTCCTTAGCTTTCAGACTATGAGCTGATAATATAATAGCATGGAACAATAAAAAAATATAGATATGCTGGAGACGTATCAGATAACTCTTGGTCAGATCCGATAGACCGGTGCCATGTCCTTCCTTGGCTGAGAGGACTCTTGTCCATCGATCATTTAGGTCATCCTGTTCGGCTTTGAGCTGTCGTTGCTTAGCTTTCAGACTTTGAGCTGTTGCTATGAGTTGTTGTGTGAATTGTTCCTGATCTTCTTATTATCAGGGATGTCTATGTCATTGGCTTCTAGGATATCCTCCCCCTCGACGGGGTGAAAGTAATTGTCGTCCTCGGAACCACTGAAGTCGTCGGGGTTGTTCTGGTCCTCAGTCCTTTCATAACCCTCTAACGGGTGTTCGGGGTTATCAGGGTCACCGCGGTCCTTGGGGGTAACTCCGTCCCTGGTGCCGATAATAGCTTTCCTTCCCTTTTTGCCTTTGGACCGCTTATGCGGCTTTCAGCGCCTTAACGGCACATCGCCGACTTATCGCCGTTATTAGTAGGCGTTTTGTCACCATTAGGAGTTTCCACCATGTAGACATTGTATGTAGAAGTGGAAGCCCATCGCCCGATGTTACCATGGGTGGGGGGCACAATCCTCTTCATCCATGTATTCTGCCTCCTCGAAGGCATAGTCGAGCATGTCGGTTAAATCTTCAACGGTGGCTATCAAGTGGGTGGTCGGTGGGTTGAAAAGTTCGTCCTGATCCGGACCGTAACCGATCTGAGCATAGATCGGGGTTGGGTCGTCGATGATCTTCAGCGACGAGATCCGTTCTAGGGCCTCGTCAACCGCTAAGAGCCCAATCGGATCAAACTGCTCCAGATTTACAGAGTTTACCTCCGATGTGCCCGGGCACGAGGAGTGTTCAAAAAGAACATATGTCCGGTCTTTTGGCACAATGGCCGGACCAAGACAAGAGGTTGAACCATCGCCGTGAGTAACCCCATTGGCATGTCCAAAGAAACAAATCAAGGTTAAAGCCTTAGAGTCTTTGGGTGCTACAGGAGAAGTTGCGAGCCCGGTTAGCGACAAGTCACCCCGAGAATCTATAGAGAACTTTAGGTTTCTAAATCTGACCTCTTGATCAGGGGCGAAGCTCTCCACGTAGCCTACATGGCCGTTGGTATGAGCGTGCAGCACAACGCTGCCGAAGGCAAAGATTTTTCCGGGGACGAAAGTGTCCATGTTGCGGACCTCCTCGTTGATGACAAGGCGAGACATCGATTCCTTGGGCACTCATAGAGGAACTCTCAATGAAAGCACCAATGTCGGTGTCAAAACCGGCGGATCTTGGGTAGGGGGTCCCGAACTGTGAGACTAGAACCGATGGTAACAAGAGACAAAGGGGACACAGATTTACCCAGGTTCGGTCCCTCCTATGGAGGTAATACCCTATGTCCTGCTTGGATGTATTGATGATATGGGGGGTTACAGAGTTGATCTACCTTGAGATCGTATAGCTAACCCTAGATGAGTTGTTCTCCCCCTACACCCTAAAACCCTCCGGCTTATATAGATGCCAATGGTATTAGGGTTTACACATGGTCGGTTACACGCCGAAGAGATAAACATGGCTATTTTCTACATCAAATGTGGAGCACAAGCCATACTCTCCGAAGCTTCCATCTTGGAAATAAGGTCTTCAATGGATCATGTGTTCGGTAAGCGTCCCATATAGTCCATCACATAGAGATAGGTTGGCCTCCCGAGGACCCCCTAATCCAGGACTCCCTCAGACGGCTCGTCCAGGCAAGGGTTTTCACGACGTGGAGGACTCTATCGCACACGGCAAAAAGGATATCAAGGATTTCCTTTAAGGGAGCAAATCAACATAAAACTTGAGATATGCGATTAAACTTATGTTTGCCAGGCAGTATCGTTTTCTGGAGTGTGCTGGGTTGTCGTCCTTGTTCCTTCGCCCTCCTCCTAGGTTGTCCAAGTGGTCAAACACATGGGGAGAGAATGTGGCAACAAGGATTATAGGCTCAACAAATACTATAGCAGATATCTAGAGCTTAAAAGCGATCACTACAAGAAATATGCTATCTTGTGACCTTCGCTCAGTGACCTTGGAAAAAATGGTCATAAATCTATGACCATTTGAGGCAAATTGGTCGTAAACTGTTTGGAGGGGTCCTAACCCTAAACACCAATGACCATTTTGGTCAGAAAGGTCGTAATTTCATTGCACCAGAAGGTCATAAAGCAGATGGCATTGGTCCGGTGCCTTATTTCTAACTGATCATGACCAATATAAAAGATCATTGCAGTTGAGTTCGAATGCATTAGGATGATTAGGCAGCCACCTCTGCAATATCGCTTATGTGTCAATGTCTACGTGTCATTTTTGCTGACAGGATCACACTCTGACAGGTAGGACCCATTTGACAGACGCCTTAATTCATTTATTCGCTCGTTAAAAAAGAAGCGCAGCGGGGACTCAAACCCGCGACCTGAGGTAGTGGGACGGCGCTCCCAGCCATTGGGCTAGAGAAGCTCTGTTGCTCAACTAGCAGTAGTATTGTATCTATTATATATCCATTAGCTGTCTTAACTCATTGACAAGTGGGACCAATTCACTCCGACGGCAGCATCGAGCGAGGACTACAGAGGCAGCTGTCTCCAACACTTAGCAAAAAAAATCCCCCTCTCGTTTCTTAGGTCTAGCGTAGGTCTCGGCGGAAACCACCGGCGGGGGTGGCATGGCCGGGGCCAGCGGCAGAAGCAACCGACGGGGGTGGCATGGCCGGGGCCAATGGCAGAAGCAACCGGCGGGGAGGTAGGGCGATGGGCCACCGACGCTAGTGTTGCCTCGGCACGCGCCTCGCCCACGACGGCAGAAGCAACTAGCAAGGGCCGCTTGGCTCAACGGGAGCGGCTCGCCAAGCATGGGGGACTCTCCACCGCAGCCGCAAGTAGGCCTCCTAGTATGCTCTCACCCCTATCCTCTCCCCCTCTCTTCTGATCTAAATCTATTAAAGAACCCTAGATGCGCACTGTTAGAACTTAGGAGCTAGATGCACACTGGTAGAAACGGCATAGGTGAATTTTGTTGATGCAGATTGTTAGGAGCTAGCTAGCTTGGTCTGCAGATTGTTAGGAGTTAGGTGTTCATCAGCTTGTTTGTCTACAGATTATTTGTGTGCAGATTGTTTGTGTACATAGTAATTGTTAGGAGCTAGCTTGATTGGTCTTTCCCTGAAACAAAATCCTTCTAAAATGTTGGTTTTGTTTGATTTGATTTATCCTTGTCAGCAATTTAAATTCATGCCAATTTCAATATTGGTTTGATTTACAAATTGGTTTGTTTCTATGTTGTGGTTAGGTAATTAGTATATAATTTTTTTTGGATTTTTAGCTGCCATTACTGCCATCCATTTTCATTAATTAATGTTGATGCACTTAGATTGGTTGCTAAGTTGCAACAATTTGTTGTCTTTGGCAGATGGACAGAAGCTTGATTACAAAAGGAGTTAGAAGGTTTTCCAAAGAATATATGAAGGGAGTTAATGAATTTATGCAATTTGTTTGGGAAATTTTTGCCAAGGATGTTGCCATTGTTTGCCCATGCTGCGAATGCCTCAACCGTAAAAGTAAAGAACAAGGAATGGTGGAAGATCATCTGCTTCTTCATGGGATGGCCAGCACATATGATAGATGGATATATCATGGAGAACCTTTAGATGGACAACCTCAACATTTTGAAGATGATACACAGGCCCCTCATATGATGGGTGGTGGTGATGCTGACATTGATTTTATGGAAAAGGTTTTGCGAGAGAATGCTGGTTTGGAGGAAGAGGATGGCCATGAAGATGATAGGATTCCTAACCTTTTGAAGGATCTCTACAACTCTGAAGGCCGTGCTGATGGACATAAGTCGATGTTTGCTGAGGTGTTAGAGGAGGCGAAGCGCGCAACTCACGAAGGGGGTAAATTTTCAAGATTCACCTTCATCGTGAAGTTACTCCACATCAAGTCTTTCTACCAGATTAGCAATGCTGCATTCAATGCAATACTCCACATTTTGTCCTTGCAATTCCCTGATAGCTGCATTCCCAGGTCTTACGATGAAGCATTGAGCATAATCCGCAGGCTGGGGCTAGGTTATGTTTCAATACATGTGTGCCCAATTAACTATGTCTTATTTCGGAAGGATTTAGCAAAGCATGACAACTGTCCAAAATGCAATGCCTCTAGGTGGAAAGATGCTGATGGGAAGAAGTCAATACCGGAGAAGATACTAAGGCACTTTCCGTTGACACCAAGGCTGCAGCGGATGTTTATCTCAAAGAAATCATCGCTGGAGGTACAATGGCATAAGCTGAAGCAGCAACCTATGGACAATGAGCCGAGCCATCTAGCGGACGGAGATGCATGGAAAGAATTTGATAGTAAACATTTGGATTTTGCTGCAGATCCAAGGAACATAAAACTTGGCATTGCCACAAATGGCTTTAATCCATTTGGGAACATGAGCACGTCTTATAGCATGTGGCTTGTTTTTGTGGTGTCGTACAACCTATCACCATGGGCATGCATGGATCAGTCCAACTTCATGATGTCGCTGCTTATCCCGGGTCCAGAGTCTCCAAGAAAGGATTTTGATGTCTTTATGGAGCCCCTCATAGAACAACTGCTCCAACTCTGGACTGGTGTACCTACATATGATGCCTATAGTCCGGAAGAAAAGTTCAATCTATGTGCTGCAATCCTATGGTCCATCCATGATTTCCCGATGCTGCACACTCTGTGTCGGAGGATCACAGCGGGTTATCAGGCATGTGTCCATTGTGACAAAGACCCTTTCTCAAAGAGACTAAGGAACAAGATCTTCTATATAGGGCACTGCCGCTTTCTTCCCCGAGACCATCGCTGGCGAGGAAGCAAAGATTTTAATGGTGAGAATGAAACTCGTGACAAGCCAGCTAAATTCCCTATAGAAGAGCTAGAGCAACAACTTGAAAAGGTGAAAGATGTGAGACCAGGAAAGCTTTCCAAGAAAAGAAAGCATGAGGAAGGTCCATGTTGGGACCAGAGGTCTTGTTTGTGGGACCTGCCATACTGGGCTGATCTGAAATTAAGACATAATCTCGATGTAATGCACATTGAGAAAAACATATGTGAGAATCTGCTAGGAACGTTTTTGAAAATTGAAGGGAAGACAAAGGACACAGTTAGTTCTAGGATTGATTTGGAGAACATGGGCATAAGAAAAGATTTGCATCTACAGCCTAATGAAGATGAAGATTCATTTGAAATGCCACGAGCAAGGTATACAATGACTAAAGAACAAATTCATAAGAGCGGTGATATTTCCAGATGGTTATGCTGCTAACCTAGCAAAGTGTGTTACTTCTGATGGATTCAAGCTTTGAGCACTGAAAACCCATGATTGCCACATCCTCCTCCAAAGGATTTTATCGGCGAGCCTCCGGGGAATCATGGACAAGGATATATATGAAGCGGTTGCTGAGCTGGGAAATTTCTTTAGAGAACTGTGATGCAAAACACTCATGGTAATTGTTCTGCAAAGACTTGAAAAGGAAATCCCAATTATTCTTTGCAATCTCGAGAAGATTTTCCCTCCAGCTTTCTTCACCGTGATGGTCCATTTGGTGGTGCACTTACCAAAAGAGGCAATGCTTAGAGGCCCTATGCAATACGGTTGGATGTACCCAATCGAAAGAAGGTTGTTTACTTGTAAGAATTATGTGTGAAACACGGCAAGACCGGAAGGTTCGATTACCGAAGCATAAGTCGTTGACAAGTGCTTGACATTTTGCTCTAGATACTTTGAAGATGTGGAAACGAGATGGAACTGGCCGGCCAGAAATATAGAGCGGTCTGATTCGCAAAGTGGTGATGTCTTGGTTTTCAACCATGGTCTGAAACTTCTTGGAGCCACAAAATACTTGGAGGCTGGTGATGAGTATGACAAGATGGTTTGGTATGTGCTCAGCAATTGCGCCGAGGTTCTACCATATATCGAGTACGTTATATATTGTGCACTCGTTATATTTTTTTTGCTTGGGTTGGCACCAGCCTAATGTTTTAATTTACATGTTTTGTTGGCATTGCAGGAAATGCAAGGAAGAGTTAAATCAGGAAGGAAGCCAAATTCATGGTTATAAAAGGGTTGCCAAGGGATTTGCTAAATGGTTTAAGAACCATGTGAGATCTTTAGCCACATGTTTTCTGTTTTCTGTGTTATTCACCAACTGTTAAATACCATTGTTGATAAATGGTTTATTTGTGCATATTGGAAAGTTGCATGAGGAGAAGAAGGTCAGTGATGATCTATTTGCTTTGGCATGCTTACCGGATAAGCGAGTGAGAGTGTATTCAGCATGCATTGCTGATAGTGTCCGGTACCACACCATTGACCATGAGGAAAGAAGGAAGACACAGAATAGTGGAATCGTCACCAAGGGATCATATGATGGTGAGAACATTGACTTCTATGGTCAGTTGAGAAGCATCGTAGAGTTGCAGTACAACTCTAGTGGAGGCATCCATCGCTCGGTTGTCTTATTTCGTTGTGACTGGTTTGAGCTTGGTGGCAAGAAGAAGAGAAAATCTTTTGTCAAATATGATGGACACTTCAAAAGCATCAACACTGGAAGGTGCTGGTATAAGAATGATCCCTATATTCTATCAGCACAAGCAACAATGGTGTTTTATCTGCCAGACACTCTCTGGCATGGAAAATGGCGACTTGTGCAAATCTTTCAGCACAAACACTTGTGGAGTGTGACTGAAACTGAAATGGAAAAGGGCCCCAGTGGTAGTGGACTAACATACCAGGATGATGACTCTACGGAAGTTCCGCTGCAAGCTGATGATGACTCTACGGAAGTTCTGGTCCAAAGCAGAGTGCGAAGGGACCGGGAATGTGTGCTCGTTGATGCTGCAATAGTTGAAGGCATTAAGAAAAGAAGAAAGGTGGTAGCGGATGGGCATGAGAGCGAGGATGAGGATGAGGGACTGATCATACCACGCTGCAATATTGTAGTGACGATGAGGAAAACAGGAGTGGGCATAGAGTTCCTTTGGTTGGTATCAACGACGATGAGTAGAGATTGGACATGAAGGTAAATTTAATCTCCTTGGTGACCTAATACTATTACTGCATGTTCCTTGTTTTGATTGGTGAACAACCTTCTCTATAGTTTTTCTTGATGTGATCCTGATGTAGTTTTTCTACTAGAATTCTCTCCAGGTAGCAAAATGCATGAGACTTTGGTGATGAAGAGGCAGATGGTGAAGATACAATGCAAAATCATGTAGTTTTGGTGCCATTTTGGCTGATGGTGAAGATGGTTGTAGTGACTCTATTGCCATTTTGGCTGATACTTTGCTGCCATTTTGGTGCCATTTTGTGCTGTAATATTGTTTTGGTGACTCTGGTGCCATTTTGGTGCCATTTTTGGATGGCTGCAGTGACTATTTTGGATTGAGCAAAATATGGCTGCAGTGACTATTTTGGATTGAGCAAAATATGGCTGCAGTGATCATTAATTTTAGAGAAAAATATTATTTTATTTTGTTTCAGAGGTGAAGGAGCAAAATATTTTTTTTGTTTCAGAAACGGCTGGAGCATGCAAGAAGGACATTAAATGAGAAACCACGCTTGCGAGAGAAGGCACACTGGCGCTTGGGCGGTTGGGTTTTCAAGGCAACCACACACACATTGAGGCAACCAACCCCACGTGTCCCCTCCACTAGCAACTCCCCACGACGCCAGACCGGGGTTTTTCTTCCAGGTAACTCCCCTCTGCCTCCCTCCTCATTCCATTACCGCTCCCTCTGCCTCCCTCTGCCGCTCCATCTGGCTCCACCATCAAGCAACTCCCCTCTGCTCTATCTCAAGCCCTCCCCTCCCCTCCCTCTGCTCTATCCAGGAGGGCAATGGCGGAGGAATCATCGTGGAGCAACTCCCCTCCGTCTGGCAAGCGAATGGCATCGTGGAGCAACTCCCCTCCGTCTTCCAAGCATCACCATGGTGATGAGGCATCTGGCAAGGAGACGCTGGTGGTCGACGATGACGTTTCGGTCCTTGCCAGGCAGAAGCTGGACTACACCACAAAGCTCAAGGTTGAAATCCACCTGAAGGAGCCGTTGGATGTCATCTGCACCAGCAATCCAGAAGACGCCGACAAGAGGATCCACGACATGAGGATGAAGCTCGGCGGCATGTTGAAGCAGAACATCGGCGTTGATGTGGAGTATACCAGGGAAGATGAACCTCCGCAAATTGCAGCAGTTCTGCAGTTATGCATTGAGGATCTCGTCTTGGTATACCACATCACCGTGGAAACAAAATGGTAAATGCAGCAGTTCTGAAGTTTCTGTTGTCCTGAAGTAGATGAATTTGATGCACTAGATTAATTTATGAAGTAGATGCACCAGATTAATTTCTGAACTTGATGTAGGCCCAAGGAACTCCATCCGCTCTTGCAGGAGATGAATCTGTACACCTTTGTCGGCTTCTGCATTGGAGGTGACAAGGAGAAGCTAGAGTTGTCTGGTTTGGAGATCAATCCCGACAAGTACATCGACCTGCAGTGCAAATGGAGAGTTCCAAACAATGGAAAGCAGTATCAAGCTTTGTCTGAGTTTGCAGCCAGCCTGATCCACCCATCCTACAGGGCAATGGAGCAGAAGATCAATAGGCAAGATGACCACAAACTATGGGGGATCAGCCCACTGCCAAAGCACCTCATCGAGTACGCAGCGAAAGATGCGTACGTCACCTATGAGGCATGGAAGAAAATTGAAATCACCAAGGAAGGTTTGGAGCTATGGCAAGAGGCGGAGGAGAATTGGGATGACCCCGACTACTGGGAGTTGTGGTTGCTTGTGCTTGTGCTTGTGCTTGCCTGACGACGACGCCACTACTCGCGTAGTTTGCTTTTGTTATGTTTGATATTATGTGTCTCAGTTTGTAGTTATGTGGTCGAACAAGTTTGCTTTTTTTATGTTGAACAAGTTTGCTTTTGTTATGTTGAACAAGTTTGCTATTATGTTTATCCATGTCTAGTTGAAGATTTCTATTATGTTTATCCATGTCTAGTTCCTGATGGAGCTGTTGTTTATCCATGTCAAGTTGAACATGTTTACAAAAGTTGGTTCCTGATGGAGCTGTTGTTCATCCATCCATCATGTTAAGTTGAAGATTGAGCAAAATATGGCTGCACAGAGAAATGGATTTTGATGGAGTTGTTGTTTCGGAGCAGTTTTTTGTCAATTTTGATGTTCAGAAAAAGTTGATCAGACAATGGATGAATTCCTGATGCAAAAAAAGTTGATGTGGTTCCTGATGCAACATAGAGAAATGACAAAAGAATATGCGCAAGCGGGGACTCGAACCCACAACCGTGTGCTCATTTCTTGGAGTTTCCACCACTGGGCTAAGAAGAGGCTACTGGTATGTAATCTATGCCATCTCTTTTTAAAGTATCAAACGCACAACTCGCTGACAAGTTGGCCCCACCCCCACCCCACCACAGTCATTTCCCCCACTCCCACCGCAATCATTTCCCCCACTCCTCTCCTCCTCCCTGTCGCCGCCGCCATCTCAC
Source organism: Hordeum marinum (assembly GCA_022496015.1). Lineage (NCBI taxonomy): Eukaryota > Viridiplantae > Streptophyta > Magnoliopsida > Poales > Poaceae > Hordeum > Hordeum marinum. The sequence goes on along the minus strand of CM039672.1, from coordinate 206,747,314 downwards.
CCCCCCCACCGCCGGGGGATCAACCCACCGCCACCGCCAACTCCTCCCCACTGCCGCTGCCGACTCCTTCCTCTCCCGCAGAGGTATGAATCCGCCAGTGACTCCTTCCACTCCCACGGTGGTTTTCTGCTGCTGTTTAGATTAGGGTTTGATTCCATTGAATTAGGGTTCTTGCCGCAGTTGTTGTTTTCTATTGGATTGGATTAGGTTTTGATTAGGGTGGTTGGATTAGGTTTTGATTAGGGTGGTTGGATTAGGGTTCGTGCAGCCCGCTGTTGATTGTATTGGATTGGATTAGGGTTCTTTTAGAAATTTATAGTTCTAGCTGTGTTTGCCTTTTATAGTAGACATTTATAGTAGATATGGTTCTAGCTGTGTTTGCCTTTTACAGTAGACATGGGCACATGGGCAGATATGGTCCAAAATTAGAGTAGTGATGTAGATAGAGTAGTAGCCATGTTAACAGAATTGTTCTTTGTTCAGCATGAATTGTTTTTCCCTTTATAGTAGTATTCCAGATTGTAGTACTACAGAGGTGTTCTTGCCATTTATAGTAAATGTTTGCTACATCGCTTCTTTTCAGATGGCCGACTTGGAAGGTTTTTAGTTCTTTGCAATCATACTTGAGATATCCTCTAGTAGCAGGCTGGTAAATAAAAGAAAAGATCTCCCCTTCACCCGTGTCTTTATCATAACTCTGTTGTTTGCTAAATCACTGCTCGACACTCGCTGTAGAGGCTGCCTGACACTTTTATGAAGATGTTGGACGGCCGTTGGCCATAGAAAGTGAAGCTACGGTAGGCCGGCAGCGGGCTTTGCAGGCTGTGGGATGTGGAGGTGGTGGTCGACACCGACGGCCACATGTACCTATATCATGGCTGGAAGTAGTTCGTCCGTGCCTACGACCTGCAGCATGGGTACTTCCTTGTCCTCAGGTACGACGACAACACCATGCTCACCGTGAAGGTGTTCAGCACGACTATGTGCTGCATTTGCTACCAGGACGACGATCCTGCCAGTACGCTCTGCCTCTTCTTCCTCTACATTTGGCTTTGTCTCACACCGATTGTTAAATAAACCTGCTTGTTGCATTTGGTCAGGAAATAGGAGCAGCAGCAGCGACTCTGGCTACAGCAAATGCAGCTGCGAGGATGAGGAGGAGCAGAGCGGGGATGAGGAGGAGAAGAGCTGGGATGAGGAGGAGTAGAGCGAGGATGAGGAAGAGCAGAGCGGGGATGAGGAGGAGCAGAGCTGGGATGAGGAGGAGCAGAGCGAGGATGAGGAGGAGCAGAGCGGGGATGAGGAGGTGGCTGGCGATGACCATGCAATGGTGGTGGATGACGATGGCCTCGCGATGGTGGTGCCTGAGGATGGCCTCGAGATGGTGGTGGTGCTTGAGGATGACCTAGCGGTGGTGGTGCCTGAAAATGGCCTCGAGATGGTGGCGGTGCCTGACAATGGCCTCGCGATGGCGCTGGCAATCCCACCGCAAGACGACAGGACCATGCCAATTGTGGTAGAGGAGTACATCCCACAGCCTGGCCGCCGCAGGCCACTACATCCAATTGCCCGCTCTAGGCGCATCAAGATGATGAAGGAGAAAGAGAAGGAGGAGGAGTTAAGATCTTAAGAAAATAAGTCAATGTTAGGTATGTCAGGTCATATAAATCTGAACATGTCAATGTTAAGTCTGTGGTCATGTTAATCTATCCATTACCTTCCAAGCTCAGTTTGGTAATTGATGGGAATCGAAATTTTGTGCATGCTCATGGATGCTCATGGATGAAAGATAAAATTGTGTGTTTTTGTGCTTGCTCATGGATGCTCAGTCGTTGAATAGTTTGTGATAATATACCCAAATTTGGCACATGCCTCCATATTTGTGATGGCAAACAGTGTTGCCAAAGAGAGGTTCCAGCTTGTTTCACAAAAAAACCATTTTTCATTTTTGCATGCCAAAAACACATGTTTTTTGTGAAGCGGCTACAAAGAGGGACATTCCAAACGGCGCCATTCCATGTATATCTCAAAGTAGACCCTATTCTATGCACAATTGCCAAAAATCATGCATTTTCGACCCTCGTCGCTACTCCCGGCCATTCAGACAACCATCGGCCGATTCTGGTGGAACCGACTGAAATTTGAACTATGGGTCCTCCATAGCTTGCCCGTTATTTTTGCTAAAAATCATTTTTAGCTTCACGGGTAGGCATTTCATCATAGAATCACCAACAGATATGTATGATCAAACCCCTAGCCATGGACGGCCAACGCGACAAGTTAGACCGGTTTTTGAGAACACCGTAAAAAATTCAAAAAAATTCAAAAAAATGGGAGACCTCTGCGTCACAGCATCAAATGTGGCCTACCAACTAGTAAAAATATTAAACTTGGAATACCGATGTTTTCCTGAAAAAGTGTTCTCAAAAACGACCTACCATGAACGAAGATTCATGGCTTTCAAGCCAAACGAGCAATGATATGGCCACATTCGTTGAAGAGTTTGTGATAAAATGCCCAAATTTAGCACATGCCTCCATCTTGTGATGTCAAACAGTGTTGCCAAAGAGAGGTTCCAGCTTGTTTCACAAAAAAACCATTTTTCATTTTTTGGATGCCAAAAACACATGTTTTTCGTGAACCGGATACAAAGAGGGACATTCCTATCGGCGCCATTCCATGTCTATCTCAAAGTAGACCCTATTCTACGCACGGTTGCCAAAATTCATGCATTTTCGACCCTCGTAGCTACTCCCGGCCATTTAGACAACCATCGACCGATTCTGGTGGAACCGGCTAGAATTTGAACTGCAGGTCCTCAATAGCTTGCCCGTTATTTTTGCTAAAAAAACATTTTTAGCTTCACAGGTAGGCATTTCATCATAGAATCACCAACAGATATGGATGATCAAACCCGTAGCCACGGACGACCGACGCGACAAGTTAGACCGGTTTTTGAAAATACCGTAAAAAATTCAAAAAATTCAAAAAAATAGGAGACCTCTGCGTCACATAATCAAATGTGGCTTACCAACTATTAAAAATATTAAACTTGGAATACCGATGTTTTCTTGAAAAAGTGTTCTCAAAAACGACCTACCATGAACGAAGATTCATGGCTTTCAAGCCAAACGAGCAATGATATGGCCACATTCGTTGAATAGTTTGTGATAATATGCCCAAATTTAGCACATGCCTCCATCTGGTGATGTCAAACTGTGTTGCCAAAGAGAGGTTCTAGCTTGTTTCACAAAAAAACCATTTTTCATTTTTTGAATGCCAAAAACACATGTTTTTCGTGAACGGGATACAAAGAGGGACATTCCTATCGGCGCCATTCCATGTCTATCTCAAAGTAGACCCTATTCTACGGACGGTTGCCAAAATTCATGCATTTTCGACCCTCGTAGCTATTCCCGGCCATTCAGACAACCATCGGCCGATTCTAGTGGAACCGGCTGGAATTTGAACTACGGGTCCTACATAGCTTGCCCGTTATTTTTGCTAAAAAAACATTTTTAGCTTCACAGGTAGGCATTTCATCATAGAATCACCAACAGATATGCATGATCAAACCTGTAGCCACGGACAACCAACGCGACAAGTTAGACCGGTTTTTGAAAATACCGTAAAAAATTCAAAAAATTCAAAAAAATAGGAGACCTCTGCGTCACATAATCAAATGTGGCCTACCAACTATTAAAAATATTAAACTTGGAATACCAATGTTTTCTTGAAAAAGTGTTCTCAAACACGACCTACCATGAACGAAGATTCATGGCTTTCAAGCCAACCGAGCCATGATACGGCCATATTCGTTGAATAGTTTGTGATAATATTCCCAAATTTGGTACATGCCTCCATCTTGTGATGGAAAACAATGTTGCCAAAGAGAGGTTCCAGCTTGTTTCACAAAAAAACCATTTTTCATTTTTTGAATACCAAAAACACATGCTTTTCGTGAAGCGACTACAAAGAGGGACATTCCCAACGATGCCATTCCATGTCTATCTCAAAGTAGACCCTATTCTATGAACGGTTGCCAAAAATCATGCATTTCCGACCCATGTAGCTACTCCCGGCCATTCAGACAACCATCGGCCGATTCTGTTGGAACCGACTGGAATTTGAACTGCGGGTCCTCCATAGCTTGCCCTTATTTTTGCTAAAAATAATTTTTAGCTACACAGGTAGGCATTTCATCATAGAATCACCAACAGATATGCATGATCAAACCCCTAGCCACGGACGGCCGATGCGACAATTTAGACCGGTTTTTGAAAACACCGTAAAAATTTCAAAAAAATGGGAGACCTCTACGTCACATCATCAAATGTGGCCTACCAACTAGTAAAAATATTAAAATTGGAATACCGATGTTTTCTTGAAAAAAGTTCTCAAAACCGACCTACCATGAACGAAGATTCATGGCTTTCAAGCCAAACGAGCAATGATATGGCCACATTCGTTGAATAGTTTGTGATAATATGCCCAAATTTGGCACATACCTCCATCTTGTGATGGAAAATAGTGTTGACAAAGAGAACTTCCAGCTTGTTTAAAAAAACCATTTTTCATTTTTTGAATGCCAAAAACACATGTTTTTTTGAAGCGACTACAAAGAGGGACATTCCAAATGGCGCCATTCAATGTCTATCTCAAAGTAGACCCTATTCTACGGATTGTTCCAAAAATCATGCATTTCCGACCCTCGTAGCTACTCCCGACCATTCAGGCAACCATCGACCGATTCTACTAGAACCGGCTGGAATTTGAACTGCGGGTCCTCCATAGCCACAGACGACCGGCGCGACAATTTAGACCGGTTTTTGAAAACACCGTAAAAAATTCAAAAAAATGGGAGACCTCCGCGTCACATCATCAAATGTGGCCTACCAACTAGTAAAAATATTAAAGTTGGAATGTCGATGTTTTATTGAAAAAGTGTTCTCAAAAACGACCTATCATGAACAAAGATTCATGGCTTTCAAGCCAAATGAGCAATGATATGGCCACATTCGTTGAATAGTTTGTGATAATATGCCCAAATTTGGCACATGTCTCCATCTTGTGATGGAAAATAGTGTTGCCAAAGAGAGGTTCCATCTTGTTTCACAAAAAAACCATTTTTCATTTTTTGAATTCCAAAAACACATGTTTTTCGTGAAGTGGCTACAAAGAGGGACATTCCTAATGGCGCCATTCCATGTCTATCTCAAAGTAGACCCTATTCTATGGACGGTTGCCAATATTCATGCATTTCCAACCCTCGTATCTACCCTCGGCCATTCAGACAACCATCGGTCGATTCTGTTGGAACCGGCTGGAATTTGAACTGCGGGTCCTCCATATCTTGCCCGTTATTTTTGGTAAAAATCATTTTTAGCTTCATGGGTAGGCATTTCATCATAGAATCACCAACAGATATGCATGATCAAACCCCTAGCCACGGACGGCCGACGCGACAAGTTAGACCAGTTTTTGAAAATACCGTAAAAAATTCAAAAAATTCAAAAAAATGGGAGACCTCCGCGTCACATCATCAAATGTGGCCTACTAACTAGTAAAAATATTAAACTTGGAATAACGATGTTTTCTTGAAAACATGTTCACAAAAACGACCTACCATGAACAAAGATTTATGGCTTTCAAGCCAAACGAGCAATGATATGGCCACATTCGTTGAACAGTTTGTGATAATATGCTCAAATTTGGCACATACCTCCATCTTGTGATGGCAAACAGTGTTGCCAAAGAGAGGTTCCAGCTTGTTTCACAAAAAAAACCATTTTTCATTTTTTGATTGCCAAAAACACATGTTTTTAGTGAAGCGGCTACAAAGAGGGACATTCCTAACGGCGTCATTCCATGTGTATCTCAAAGTAGACCCTATTCTAAGAACGGTAGACGAAAATCATGCATTTCCGACCCTCGTAGCTACTCGCAGTCATTCAAACAACCATTGGCCAATTCTGATGGAATCGGCTAGAATTTGAACTGCGGGTCCTCCATAGCTTGCCCGTTATTTTTGCTAAAAGTCATTTTTAGCTTCACACGTAGGCATTTAATCATAGAGTCACTAACAGATATGCATGATCAAACACCTAGCCACGGACGGCCGACGCAACAAGTTAGACCGGTTTTTGAAAACACCGTAATAAATTCAAAAAAATTCAAAAAAATGGGAGACCTCCGCTTCATATCATCAAATGTGGCCTACCAACTATTAAAAATATCAAACTTGAAATACCGATGTTTTTTGAAAAAGTGTTCTCAAAAATGACCTACCATGAACGAAGATTCATCGCTTTTAAGCCAAACGAGCAATGATATGGCCACATTCGTTGAATAGTTTGTGATAATATGCCCAAATTTGGCACATTCCTCCATCTTGTGATGGCAAACAGTGTTGCTAAATAGAGGTTCTAGCTTGTTTCACAAAAAAACCATTTTTCATTGTTTCAATGCCAAAAACACATGTTTTTCGTGAAGCGTCTACAAGGAGGGACATTCCTAATGGCGTCATTCCATGTCTATCTCAAAGTAGACCCTATTCTATGGACGGTTGCAAGAAATCATGCATTTCCGACCCTCTTCGCTACTCCTAGCCATTCAAACAACGATCGGCCGATTTTGCTGGAACCGGCTGGAATTTGAACTGTGGGTCCTCCATAGCTTGCCCGTTATTTTTGCTAAAAATCATTTTTAGCTTCACACGTAGGCATTTCATCATAGAATCACCAATAGATATGCATGATCAAACCCCTAGCTACAGATGGCCGACGCGACAAGTTAGACCGGTTTTTGAAAACACCGTAAAAAATTCAAAAAAATTCAAAAAAATGGGAGACCTCTGCGTCACATCATCAAATGTGGCCTACCAACTAATAAAAATATTAAACTTGGAATACCAATGTTTTCTTGAGCCATTCGGTATGATTTTAACCATTATTTGCATAAAGTTTACAAAAAAACCTAAATTTTTCTGCCTCAAAACCAAAAGGAATTTCCCTCCCACCCCAAAATTTTCCCTCCACTCTCCCAAAATTTCCCTCCCTCTCCCAAAATTTCCCTCCAAACCCTCTCCCAGTAACAGGCGGGACCCACCCCCCCCCCCTCTCCCACTAACCCGTGAGATCCCCTCTCCTCGCTCCCAAAATTTCCCCATTCCGCTCCCCTCTCCTTCTTCCCATGACCGTGCCGCCCCGCTGCCACTCCGCCGCCCCTCCCCTGCTCCGTGCCGCCCCGTCCCTCCCCTGCTCTTCGCCACACCGTCACTCATCCCCTCTCCCCGATGACGGCACCATCGATGACATCGTCTGCCTCGTAACCCGAGGCCACCACGATGGCGGCTACATCGACGACGACCACCGCTTCGTCATCGACGACGGTGGCCACATCTACCGCTAGATCATCTACCTGGTACTTCTCCCCTCGCTCCATCTCCCCTCGATCTTCTAGGGTTAGGGTAGATTTTCTAGGGTTCGATAGATCCCTGTCATGGGTTCTTCTAGGGTTCATGGGGATGGATCGATGGGGATAGGGATGGTTTGGTAGATCCATGGGGTTAGGGTTAGGGCTCATCTGGTACACGTTTCTCTCTGGTTCATGGGGTTCTGGATGGGGATGGATCTCCTGCTTTTCTTGTTCATGGGGAAGGATTGATGGTGATTCTTGTTGTTGCTGCTCATGGCTGGATCTCCTGGTTTCGTGTATTTATGCAGCATGGCTAAACTATTGATGGGGTTAGGGTTTTTGTTGCACGCCATGGGTTAGGGTTCATGTTGTTGCTGCTCATGTTGTAGATAGAGTAGAAGTTGCTGCTCATGTTGTATATGGAGTAGAAGTTGTTCTGGCTGCTCATGTTGTTATTGCCTACTCAAATTTGTTAATGCCTTGTTATTTTACTACGAGAAGTTGTTGTGGCTACTCATGTTGTTATTGCCTACTCAAATTTGTTAATGCCTTGTTATTTTACTATGAGAAGTTGTTGTGGCTGCTCATGTTATCTATTACAAGCCTGCCATGAACAACTACTGTTGCATGTAGTTTGCTAGCTCTAAACATTGCATCATGAATCTGTTTTCCGCCATGAACTATGTTTTTCACTAAGTCTAGAAATCTGTATCACTTGTCAGTTAGCCATGCTGTTTTCCTAATGATATAAGAAGTTTTAGAAATAGTTCAGTAAGCCTATTTTGTACTCAATGTTATCAACTATCATTCCATTTCATTTGCTTCCTTGTTTGAGTTCTTCATCATAATGAAATGTTGCATATAAATTGCCATGTTGATGTAGTGAAGATATTAAGAGATGCTTCATATCTTTCCAGTGTACATGCATCCTTGTTTAGTGCACTTACATGTTTGCTTAATTAATAACACTGCATCACTACATTGTTGATCCATCAAGTTTGCTTGACATGTATTCCATGTATGTGTATGTTGGTCCAAATGCTTTCCTTTATTGATACAAGTGCATCATTTTACTTTATCCCTGTTGTATCTGATTGTTGTTTATTATTTTTTGCAAGCACCACCCCAAGATCATCCATGGCAAGGATGACAAGGTCAAGTAATCGGCCAACCGTTGGTATGCAGCTTGCTCCTTGTGGTTATACTATCAGTTTTATAAAATATGTGTCTTAATATGATAAGTGAAATGTATTGTTGCAATCTGAATAAGTTGTCTTAATTGTGCAACTAGGATTAAATGTTTGTTGTCTTAATTGTGAATAATCTGAATAAGCTGCCTTAATTGTGCAACTAGGATTAAATGTTTGTTGTCTTAATTGTGAATAATCTGAATAAGTTGTCTTAATTTTGCAACTAGGATTAAATGTTCGTTGTCTTAATTGTGAATAATCTGAATAAGCTGTCTTAATTGTGCAACTAGGATTAAATGTTTGCTGTCTTAATTGTGAATAATCTGAATAAGTTGTCTTAATTGTGAATAAGATGTCTTAAATGTTTGTTGCTAGTCTTCCGTACCCGAATAACTAGGATTAAATGATAATAAAATCTTATAAGATATGTTTGGCAGTTTGTCCATGCATTCCAACCATTCACCTAATAATTATGTTTCCTTTATCATGCCAAGAAGATCTTCTCACCGAGTACGAGAAGGTTAGGGTTAGAAGTATCATGAGGAACAATAAGATGTTCCAGTCTCTTGGCATCGGTGCAAGAGCGTCGATGATTAGGAATTCGAATGTTGTACAAGAAGGTAGAACTAAAGAGGTTCAAGAACGTAGTGGAGTTATCAATGATGACCCAGAGTACAATCCTATGGAGGATGGAGTTATTGATGGGGAGGAAGTGGACGATGTTGTAGTGCAGAAGACTGTTAAGGTGCAAACTCTGTCTTGCTTGGAGGGTTGTGGTTCTTGTATGCTCTGTGTTTCCTTGTGCTCACATATTTGTCTTGCGATCTAATGCTTTTTTCCGTGCTATTTATACGAGGCACTGAAGTCTATGAAGAAGAGGCCTACTGTTAAGAAGACAGTCAACAAGAAGAGGAAGAGCTCAAAAACATCTGTTGCAATGCCTCCAGGAAGGGTGATGGCCCCACCTCCAGGACAAACAAAGAGGATCCTGGAACCTGATGAACCGGCCCTTGCTAGATTCATGAGGCAGAAAGCAAACATGCCGGCTATGATGGACCATCAGGAAAGAACGCTGCGCATGGACTATGAGAGCTCGGTGCAAATGGGTGATGAGTTTTTGCCCATGGATAATGAAACCATTGTCTGCATGGATGAAAGAGGCACTGTCTGCCCAGATGATGGAGGAGCTATCTGCATGGATGAAGCAGGCACTGTCCACACAGAACTTAGCCCTATTGCACCTTCTATTGACAGGAATGCTATCATCAGTGAAGAAGAACACCAGCTTGTGCTTCAATCAGGCAAGTTCACCTTTGCAATGCTCTCTTTTACTAGTGCATTTTCCAAATGGAAGTGATCATGTATGGTTACCTGTTTAGCAGAACCATTCCTGCATTTGTTGATTTCTCTTGAAATTTATGAGTTCAATTTCATTTTCAGATGCACTGACTACCAAGCTTAGACAGAGAAAGGACAAAGGGCTAGAGAAAATCACCAAGTCACTTGGTAGAAAGGTGCTTATCCAAATTGCCGAAGGGATGAAGCGTCCAGAGAAGCCCCTGTAGGCAGCAAAGCTTGCTTTTGAGTGTGGACTCGTTGCAAGAACCCATCTGCTAGTTCTTCCTCACTTCAAGGAATACAAAAAAAACTCTAATCTAATGGCAGACTACATTGGGAAAGTTGCTGTAAGCTACTTGTTTTGTAGTTGATGTGCTATCTTTTTTCTGTTACACCTATGTATGATCACTAATATTGTTCCTACCTTGTTTGCTGTCTTGGTAGGCAAATTTTGAGATGAACACCAACTCGGAGATCATCAAGACCGCTTGCAAAGATATTCTGCAAAAAAATTCAAAGAACAGACGCCATCAGATCAAGAAGAAGTATTTTGATACCATAGCAGCAAACAAAGTCAGCATCAAGTCTTCGGTGCCGGATCTGATAGACCGTGAATGGCAAGCTCGGGTGGAGATATGGTCTATCCCAAGACACAAGGTTTGTCTCTGCTTTGCTTGCTGCTTTATGTTCTGCACATGATATGCTAGTGCTAGATCATGCTGAGAGTATGCTTTTTTGTAGGAAACCTGTCCGTCGAACAAGATGAATTGAGAAAAAGTTGTGTACCATCAGACAACTGGTTCCAGGCACTACACAACACACATTTTTGCCACTGTGAGAACTTTTGTCTAGAGACCTGACCATTTAATCCTCGTTGAATAACATTTTGATTTTTGTTGAAAATCATTTCAGAAAGAAGAGCGGAAGGGTGAGGAGTTGTCTGCGATTGACTTCTTCAAGGACACCCACAACAGCAAGAAGCACGGGTTTTCGGAGCCAGTAAAGAAAGCTATAGTAAGTCACTCCATGCTTTGTCCAGCCAGTTCAAACTTTTGTCTAGATTTGGTATGCTTTGAGTCTATTTGCTAGAGCCTAAGACAGGTTTGATGTTGTTTGATTCACAATTCTGTCATGCCCTGTTTTGATTCACAACCAGTTCAAACTTCTGTCATGCCCTGTTTGATGTTGTTTGACTGGTTTGTCCAGCCAGTTCAAAGTTCTAGAGCCTAAGATAGGTTTGATGTTGTTTGACTGGTTTGTCCAGCCAGTTTAAACTTCTGTCATGTACTGTTTGAGTCACAGCCAGCAAGAACACAAACTATGTTCCATCCTTTGATGTTGTTTGCTACTGCCTAAGATAGGTTTGGTATCTCAACAAAGATATCAGAATTTGTTGTATAGTTCTAAACACAGATAACAGAATTTGCTGTAGATATTTGTTGCATTTTTTATGATATGGTAAAATATCTACGTATAGATTTTGTGTGCTGGTTTGGTTACTTCAAATAATTCATTTTGTGTGCTGGTTTAGTGGCATTCTTGTTTGGTTTCTCTTGCTTGGTTTGGTTTGCAAAATGTGAAATAGATCCACCACTAATGTCTATCATTTTCCTCCATATGATAGCTTGAGATGGAGAAAAAGAAGGACGCGTCGGTACCATATGGTGAAGAGCCAAAGTCTGTTGTTGAAATTGTTGACGAAGTGCTCAAGACCAAAGTAAAGCGAAGCACATTCCTCAGGAATGTTGGGCTCCAGTCATCTACGAACAACTCGGTCAAAGCAAGTGCTGATGTGGCTCCTCATGTTCGTGATCTTGAGCAGAAGCTGGAGAGGTCAGAGCTTCAAGAAGAATTGATGCAAGAAGAAGTGGCGGCAATCAAGATGAAGGCGGAAGAAGCTGAAGCTGCACGCGACAAGGAACTTGAGCTGCTGCGCAAGAAGGCTCAAGAACAGGATGATAAGTTAGCCCACTTGATGGCTCTCTTTGGAGCTAAAGCATTATGATGGTTGAAGCATCGTCGAAGCTCTATGCTCACTTTGGTGAACATGTGAACTTTAACCTGTCATCGGACCTGTTTTAGATAGATGGCTCATTTTGGTGATGCTGAACTGGTGAAACTGTGAAGTTATGCAGTTTATGAACCTATGAAGTTATGCATTTTGTGAAACTGTGAAGTTATACATTTTGTGTGAATTATTTGAGTTTTGTTTGGACCATTTTGTGAAGCTGAGCACCTGGTTCACAGGATAATTATTGAATTGGGCTCTGACCTTAGTTGGACCGCAAAAAGGCCGAGGCCCAAACAAGAATTAGACTAAAATGGCTTGGGCCTAAAAAAAGAGTTGACTATAAGAAAACCTAGTCTCTAAAGGGCTGCATCCCAAAAAATAAAAGGCCAAGGCCCAAACAAGAACTAGACTAAAAAGGTTGTGGCCCAAAAAAATAGTTGACTAGGAAAAAAGTGGACTACAAAAGGCTACATCCTAGAAAATAAAAGGCCAAATTATTGGGCCAGGCCCATGCAGCTAAGCAAAATAAAGAGGAAAAAAACATAAAATGGGCTGAATTATTTGGCTTGGCCCATGTAGACGGTCGAAATGGACCGGGCTGATTCTAATTTATGACCTTCTCATTTGGTCATAATGCTGCCACATCAGCTTGCCAAAGTGGATCTGACGTGGCGTGGGCGGATAGCTAGTGACCAAAAAATGGTCATTGAACATATGACCTTTTTTTGGTCATAAACTTCTACGACCTTTTCAGAAGAAAGGTCGTTAATTTCCATTCTTGACCCTCAGCTTTTGACAATCAATTTTTGGTCACAAAAAGGTCACAAACGGAAAACAGTGACCATTTAGTGACCAATAGTGAAGGTCACAAGATAGCATATTTCTTGTACTGGATAACATTGCACTCATACAAAATGCATAATGATCATGCAATGCTATGATATGATACAATACCTAGCTTCATTATTGTTGCATAGGGTCTGCGCCTGGCTTTGCACAAAGCGTTACATGCAACTTCAATAAGGCTTGTACAAAAGGTGGTTGTCGGGGACTGAGCTCGGCAACCACGCCTCACGGGTAGGACCTATGAAGATGCTCAATATTCCATGAGTTAAGCACCTTGGTGCCATCTTCGGTCTCCATATGGACAGCGCCAGGTCTGGTGACTCATGCTACCGGGTAAGGGCCTTCCCACTTCGGCGTCAACTTGTTGGTACCCTTGGCGGACTGAACACGCCTAAGGACAAGGTCGTCTTCCTCAAGGCTCCGGGCGTGGACCCTGCGGCTACGGTAGCGGCGCAGGGCTTGCCAATAGCGTGCAGCGCGCAGAGCGGTCCGAAGACGATCTTCCTCGAGGAGCATGGCATCGTCATGCCATAGCTGTTCTTGCTCTACTTCGCCGTAGGCAAGTACTCGAGGTGATCTGTATATGAGTTTCATGGGGAGCACTGCTTCCGCCCCATAGACTAGGGAAGGGCGTCTGGCCGGTGGCTCTATTCGGTGTCGTTTTGAGGGACCAAAGAACCACCGGTAGCTCATCTATCCAGTGCTTGTTGATCCTCCGCAGCCTATCCAAAGTCCTTGTCTTGAGTCCTCGCAACACTTCATCATTCATCCTCTTGACTTGCTTGTTGATTCTTGGATGGGCAACGGAGGTGAAGGATACCTTTCTTCCAAGGCTTTGGATGTTTGCATGAAGGCGTGGCTCATGAACTGGGTGCCGTTATCGGTGATCACTCTGTTGGGCACTCCAAAACGGCACACCAATCCTTTCAAGAACTTGATAGCTAACTGCGTGGTCACCTTCTGATAGGGGCAAGCCCGTGTGTGTCGATATTTCATGAATTGGAGGGGGATTCCACGAAGAACACGGGGAAGAACAAGGAGAAATCGCAAGAGGAAACACTCAAGAACAAGTCCAATCACACATCCACTAGACTCATCACACACAAGATCCACAAAGGTACAAGAACAACAAAGGGAAATAGGATACATGGTAGAGTTCGTCCCAAATCCCATGGGGAGATGGGGCCTTGATATCCCATAGGATCTTCTCTCGAAAGGGGCCTTGACATCCACTAGGGAACCTTCTCCTATAGAGGCATCTACTCCATGGGAAAGGCAGTGGAAGGATCTAGGCACAACTTACTAAGAGCAAACCATAGCTAACCCTAGAATGGAGGTGGGAGAATAGTATATATAGTCATAGGCATGAAGGGGTAAGTGAGAGGGGGGATACATGGGCCTTGGGCCCGTCCATGTGCGTAGGCAGGCCGGTGGTATCGGAGGTTGGACGGGTTGTACCAGTCTTGAGACATCATTCGGAACAATCGGGGTAGTACCGGTCTTGAATCGTACCATAACAGAACCTTGGCCGTGGTTGGAGCGGTTGTTGTCGGTGGTGGACCGGTTGTACCGAGGGAGCTGTGGTTAACCGGTTGTACCCCTTATTCCTAGGTTGTTGCAAGTCCTCTTCTTCCTTCTTCTCTTCCAAGCTTCCCTCGTGGATGGTTTAGTTGTACGTAGGTGCTGGCACTCCTCATCATCATCTGTAAAGCTCCGGCAATACCTATGCATGCACACGGGAGGAGTGTCAAGTAGTATACCATCCTCAAAGGGATCAAGTGAACACATGTAAAAGAGATGATTCATCTTTATGTATGTGAAGTAGTCATGGCATGTGCCACTTGCCAAACGGACTCTTGTCATGGTGATGTCCATAGGATGCTTCGCATCACCTTCCTCACTGGCTCCACATCAAGCCACTTTGTGAACTTGTCGATTGCGACGAACAAGAACTCAAAGCCCTTGACAACACGGGGAAAGGGGGCCAAGATATCGAGCCCCCAGATCGAGAATGGCACGGACAAAGGGATCGTCTAAAGAGCTTGCGCTGGTTGATGGATATTCTTGGAATGGAACTGACAGGCTTCACACTTAGTGACCAACTCAGTTGCATCTTGGAGGGCAGTGTGCCAATACAAACCATGTCAGAAGGCTTTTCAGGCAAGGGCCCTTGATCCAATGTGAGATCCACATACACCTTCATGAATCTCTGCCAATAGCATCAGTCCATCCTCCCGATAGATACACCTCAATTTCACACTATTTGGTCATCTTCTGTACAAGGTGTCATCGACAAAATGGTACATACTTTACTAACGGGCTATTTTTGGCATTTTCTTGCTTCGGGGAGTTCTCTTGTTTGAAGGAAATGGACTATATTTTGTGCCCAAGTTGGATCCCGTGGCTCGATAACAAGGACTAAAGGTGTCTCCTTGCTCATAGGAGTGCTTTCCTCGACCGCATGAACCTAGGGCTCTGCCGGAGGGAGCGGCTTACCAACCGAAGCAGGACTTCCCCCGATAGACTCTCTACCAGCGGCTTCGGGAAGCTCTGTCGGGAAATGCTTGCTAGAGTTCATCTTTCTCCTTTTCTTGGCCATTGCAGACGGGGGTGCTAATGGTTGAGTGAGGCGAAGGACAGAAGTCCATGATTCCACAAGAAGTTTTTGTGCGGCGCACTTTGATAGATGATCAGTGATGCTATTATCCGCTCATGGCACATGCTCTTCTTGGAATCCATCGAAGTGCTCTAGTTTCCTCACTTCCTGTATGTATGCTTCCATCAACAAGCTTTGATAATCTTTGTTAATTTGGTTCATGACGAGCTCAGAATCTCCCCTAATGATCAGTTTCTTGATTCCCAACTCCACCGCGATTCTGAGTCTGGCAAGGAGCCCCTCGTACTCAGTGGTGTTGTTGGTGGCCTCCTCATGGGGAAAGTGCATCTAAACCACATACTTGAGGTTTTCTCTAGTGGGGGCACGAGGAGCACGCTTGCTCTGGCGCCCTAGAATGAGAAAGCATTGTCAAAGTACATGATCCAATCCTTGGGTGTCTCTTTGTCGGGGATAATTTTCTCTGGAACCTCTTTTCGTCTGGCATGGGTGTCAATTCTGCAATGGAATCTGCCAATGCCCTACTATGAATTGTGGAAGTGCTCTCATACTTCAATACAAAACTTGATAGCTCTAGCGCCCACTTAACTATCCTGCTAGTGGCTTTAAGGTTCCTCAATTTACGCTGTAGCGGAAAGCGAGTGACAAATGTGATCACGTGGGCTTGGAAGTAGTGGCACAGCTTCCTCGAGGCCATGATGAGACCGAAGATCAGCTTTTGTACTCCAGAGTACCTTGGTCTAGCCCCCTGCAATAGGGAGCTGACAAAGTACACGGGTCGGTGCACCACAATCTACTTCGCCACTTCCTTGGAACTGCCTTTGCTTGCTTGCCAAGGTTCCCCTTTCTCTGTATTTGGTCCTGCAATGGATTCTTTGGTTTTGTCCCCGGTAGCATCAGTCGCATCAGTTGCACCATCATCCACTTCTTGTTGCACCACCAGCGCTGCACTAAGCACTTGATTCGTTGCCACTAGTTATAGCGGCAACGGTTCCTATGGTTTAGGATCGACCAAGGTGGGAGCAGAGGAAAAGTAAGCTTTCAGATGTTGCAGCGCTGCCTCTACTTCCGGGGTCCACTTCATAGGGCCGGCCTTCTTCAGGATCTTAAAGAACGACATGGCACGTTCATCGGATCTGGAGATGAATCTGCTCAACGCGGCAACACATCCGGTCAAACATCTGATGTCCTTGATGGTCTTGGGTGCTTGTATCTACTCAATTGCCTTGATCTTGTCTGGATTAGCTTCTATTCCTCACTGAGATACAAAGAACCCAAGCAACTTGCCGGAGGGGACGCCAAACACACACTTCTCAGGGTTGAGCTTGAAGTTGATCTTGTGCAGGTTTGCAAAGGTTTCTTCCAAGTCTTGTATGAGAGTCGCTCCATCCTCGGTTTTTACTACTATGTTATCCATGTAGACTTCCACGTTTCTATGTAACTGGGGTCCAAATCCAATTTGTACGGCTCTGTTAAAGGTAGAACTAGTGCTCTTTAACCCGAAAGGCATACGTACAAAGCAGTATGTGCCACACGGAGTTATGAATGCGGTATTTTCCTCATATTCCTTAGTCATGAATATCTGGTGGTATCCGGAGTAGGTGTCTAAGAAGGAGAGCAAGTCACACCCGGAAGTGGAATGAACAATCTAGTCGAGGTGCGACAAGGGGAAAGGGCCCTTCGGGCATGCTTTGTTCAAGTCAGTGAAATCTATGCAGAGCCTCCATTTCCCATTTGCCTTGCACTCCACTACTGGGTTGGCTAACCAAGTTGGACGCAACACTCTTCTGACCAAACCAGTTGCTTCAAGTTTCTTGATCTCTTTGGCAATAAACTGTTATGGATCCAAAGCTTGCTTCCTAGCCTTTTGCTTGACGGGTGTGGCATGAGCGCAGACAACAAGGTGGTGCTCAGTTACCTCCCTGGGAACACCGGGGATGTCATATGGTCGCCAAGCAAACACATCGATATTCACCCGCAGGGAGGCAATGAGCGCGCTTTCCTATTTGTCAGTAAGGGTGGCGCTGATGGTAAACGTACCACCAGTGTCATCCAGCCTTGCCGGGACCTTCTTCGTCTCGGGATAGGTGACCTTGGACTTCTTGCTAGTGGAACTCTTCGGCAGGTCATCGTCAGGTGTAGCACACTCCGAAGAGGTGCGCTTCTTGGAGTCCTTGTCGGTGTTCGCACCAGATTTCTTTGTTTTCTTCGAATCCTTGGCAGGAGCTGGGATTTCCGCTGCTTCAGCCGCAACCGCATCTCAATACATCTTGTCCACGCATATGACTGCGTCCTTCTTGTCAAATGGGATGGAGATGGTTCCAATGGGTCCTGGAATCTTCAAGGTGTTGTAAGCATAGTGGGATGCTTCCATGAATTTGGCCAGAGCTGGGCGACCAAGAAATCCATTGTAAGGCAAGGGAAGTCCAACCACGTCAAATACCACTTTCTCAGTACGGTAGTTCAACTCCCCGCCAAACGTCATAGGCAAAGTGATTTTTCCCTTGGGTTGGCTCCTGCCGGGGTTGACATCTTGGAATGTACCCGTAGCCTTGAGCTCTCCATCAGGGATCTACAACCTTTCAACCACCTTAGGAGAAATCAGGTTCAGTCCTTCCATGTTGTCAACTAACATCTTGGTGACCTTGAGGTTGCGGATTGTCGAAGATACCAACAACAGAAAGCATCTGGCCGCAATGGTGCGGTCAGGATGAACCTCTTCATCAAAGATGATTGGCGTGAGGGACCATCTAAGTGGTTTCCTGGATTCTGCAGCTGGTTCCACGGTGTTGACTTCACACGCCCACTGTTTGAGTTGGCGGTGAGAGGAATACAAGGATGCACCCCCGCCAACACACATGGCTTCAGTTTCCTTTTGGAATTCTCAATCACTGGAATCCTCCTCGTCATCCTCATCCTCACTATGTCATCTACTTCTTTCTTCTCACGACCTATGGCTGGCTTTTCCTTCTAGTGCGGGGTCTGGCCATGGCGGCCTCTTCTGCCACCATGACCCTTCCCGGTAGCACTGTCTTGGCCCCTCTCCTTGTCACGCTTCTCGTACTCAGTCCTTTGTTTCTCAACAAGCTGCTCCACTTGGTGGCATTCTTGGCGATCATGGCCCTTGATGCGATGGATTTTGCAGTACGGCCCGTCGGATTTTCCGGTTTTCTCTACGGCAGTGGTCTCCTCGCAATCAGCACACGCGGCAGCTCCCTTGTCAGGGGGCTCACCCTTGGTGTTCTTGCCTGCGCTGAGATCACCATAGCTCTCAATGGAAAATACTGCTTTTGCTTCATGTTTCTTGTTGTGCTTTCCGCTCTTCCCCTTCGAGCCAGGGGCATCATTGTCATCATCTGTGTCTACTTCGACACCAGTATCCTCTCCGGGTAATCGCCTTCCTTGCTTAGCACGCGCACACTTGTCCAACAATGTGTACAGCTCACTGACAGTCTTGGGGGAGTTTGACATTCATCTTGGCCCGCATCCTCCTATTGTGTATGTTCGAGTGGAACGTGACAATCACGGCTGGAGGGTGTATCTTTGGAATGTTGCGGTGCACCCGAGTGAACCTGTGGATATAGTTCCACAAAGTCTCTCCCTCCTTTTGTGGAAGGACTTGCAGGTCGCTGGGCTGTCCAGGCTCCTGGTGGCCACCTGTGAATGTGCCGACAAACTCATTGCACAGGTCAGCCCATGACGAAATGGAGTTTTCAGCAGCTGTATCATCCACAATCTCACATTTGGCTTGAGTGCCAAAGGGAAATAGTTGGTGAGCACCTTCTCATCTCTTCCTCCGGCAACTTAAACGGCTATCGTGTAGATGCCCAGGAATTCTGCCGGGTTCAACTTTCCATCATATCTCTCCGTCAGCTCTGGATTGAAAGCTCGGGTCGAGGGCCAGCGGACCTGTTGCATCTTGCGAGTGAAGGCAGGGCACCCAACCTCGTAAGGAAGGTACCTGCCAATAATGGGCACGGGGTTGCCAGCACCTGGACCATTTTGCTTGTCAGATTGACAGTGTGCTTCTCGATGCCGCTTTGTGGTGATGCGCGTGTCTTCTTTCTGCCGATCCTCCAAGACACGTCTTTGGTCCCGGTGATCGTTTAGGGCGAACGAAGTCATAGGTGTCCCGTTGAGCTCATTAGCATGCGAGGTTTGCTATGGCTGCCTCAGGGTCTATTGTCATGGAGGGGACTGCATCATGGGTGTGGCCCCCTCGACACGATCGTCGGCTCAGGCCACCGTCGTTATTCGTGTGCATCTCGATGGCCCCGCATGCTGGGACTTGTTGGCTTGGACAAAGGATTTCAAGCTCTAGATGGTAGCTCCACTCGTCCATCTTGTCAGCTGCCGGCGTGAAGTTTAGCAGCAGCTAGATCCGCGCCATTGCTTCCGATGTTGTGTCCGGCATGGCGAAGGAGGCAGACCGCGACATCGCCCGGCTCCTAGTGGAACCAGGATGGCCGTCGCCCCGTTCTTACCCTTGTGCGCTGCTCGCTGGGGCGGTCTGACATGGAGGAGGCCGAGCCCATGGGTTCGTGGCCCCGCTCGGTTCTCCGTCTTGTTCTGGACGAGGCGTGCACTAAGTGACCGCGCCGATGACGGGTGCAGCCAAGGGATCATGACTCACTACAGACTGTGTGCTGCTATGGCAGCCACGGCTATCTGCGCGACGGGGAGGTGGAGACTGGTCGTTTCCTCCGCCTATGGCGATGGGACCATACTCACCAGGTTGTTGCTAATATTGCTCCTCTTCGGCGTTCCCCGCCCCAACTTCATCCATGGGGGACACTACGGTGGCGCCGCCTATGCCAGTCACGTTGCCCACGACGCTTGCCTCACTCGCAGCCCCTGAAGTGCCAATGGCATTCGTGGCTGCATGCGAGGGAGCCTTCGAAGTGGAGGATGCATGGTCGCGCCGAACTTCTTCTTGGGAGCCATGGATGAAGAAGATGATGATGAAGATCAATTCTCCGCTCACGTACTCTAATTTGCACAAATGACGCACCCCCTAACTGGCGCACCAAAGAAGTCGGGGAAGGATGCACTCGATCACCTATGGGGCCATAAGACCTTTTGTGGTTCGGCAGGGGCGAGATCACATGCACAAAGGGCGGAGATGGTGAGACAACATGGCAATCAGGACACGAGTGTTTTACCCTGGTTCGGGATGCTTTGAAGCGTAAAACCCTACTCCTTTTGGTGGATTGATTAGAGGAACACGAAGAACACACCGCGCTCAAGCCCGGCAAGGGGTGCCTTCGGGGGAGCTGCTACGTGTGTACAAGTGTCCAAAGGTCCGAATCTCTAGCTAGACTACCTTAGGCCTCCTTTTATAGTCCAAGGGGCAACCACAATGGCAAAACAGACATTGTCTGATAATTAGATAGCTAACAGTGCTATCATACCTAACTCTAGCACTTAGAACAAAATGCCATAAATGCAGTCTAGGTGGCGTGCGGGGGTGCATTCTGGCAAGCTCCTACCACCGCTCTAGCTAACTACCGCACCACAACTTGACACGCCTATGGACGGGTGTCAAGGGGGCATAATCTATCCTCCAGCATGGCGCCACGTGCTTAGCGAGAGCCACTTAGCCACTTAGGAGCTCGAGACCGCAATGACAAGTGACTGGTGTTGCAATGCGGTGGAGTGGTGGCCGATCGGCTCGCGCTTGCCGGGGGGAATAGCTTGTCGGGTCTTCTTGAGGGTGCGAACGCCTCGGTCCTCCGCAAGCACCGGGGACATGCTTGATGTGCTTCGAGCCCGTCTTGGGCTATAGTGTTGATCTAGTCAGTGTTGCTTGTCCTATTGTAGGTTCCTCTTGTCGGAGTCTTGGTCTTGGAGATTTGCAGGGTTTGCATCTGTGTTGATGTGTTCTGCTGCTACTGCGTGTGCATAAGTCAGGGGCACTGGGTACCCATGTTCTAGTGCACCAAAGGCGATGGTTTAAAACCGTGTCACGAAAAGAGGTTAAAAACCGTTTGTTTAGCGTGTCGCTGCACCAGTGTGGTAGCGATCAAAAGGTGTAAAGTTGGAGAAGAAAGTCTTGCATCAACTAGGAAGACCAACGAGCTATGGAGATGCCCATCAATCGATATCAATGTGAGGAGTAGGGATTGCCATGCAACGGATGCACTATAGATATAAGTGTATGAAATCTCAATAGAAGCTAAGGTGGGTGTACATCCAACTTGCTTGCTCATGAAGACCTCGGTCATTTGAGGAAGCCCCTCATCGGAATATGCAAACCAAGTTCTATAATAAAAAATTAACACTAGCATATGAAAATGAAAACTGACAAGACTCTCTATATAAAAAACATGGTGCTTTCTCTATGCACAAGTTTGTAAAAAGAGGTAGTAGCATTGTCCCTTCTCTCTTTTCTCTTTTTCCCTTTTTTTTATTTTTTCTTTCTTTTTCCTTTTTTCTTTTTCTTTCTTTTTTATTTTTTCTTTTTCTTTCTTTTTCCTTTTTTTGTCTGGAGTCTCATCCCGACTAGGGGGTCATTGTATCCATCATCCTTTCCTCACTGAGACAGTGCTTTAATAATAATGAACATCACACTTCTATCTACTTACAACTTGATATGAAAAACTACTAAAGAACATGACCCTATATGAATGCCCCTGGCAGTGTACAAGGATGTGCAATGATCTAGCTTAGAAAAGATATCAAAAACGGACAAGCCATGGGAATGTTGTGCTAGCTATCTTACAATCATCCAAAGCAATATGATGATGAACACACAAGTCATGTGATGTAATGGTGGAAGTTGCATGGCAATATATCCCGGAATGGCTACAGAAATGCCATGATAGGTAGGTATGTTGGCTGTTTTGAGGAAGTTATAATGTGACTTATGTATGATAAAGTGTATCATATCATGGGATTTGGATGCATCGGGGAAGGTTGCACCGATCCTCGAGGTGAGAATGGGCAATGCACGGTACTGAAGAGGCTAGCAAATATGGAAAGGTCATAGGGTTTGGATGCACCAGCGAAGGTTGCATCAATCCTCGAGGGTGAGAATAGGCAATTGATGACCCACAAGTATATGGGATCAATCATGGTACTTTTGATAAATAAGAGTGTCGAACCCAACGAGGAGTGGAAGGAAATGATAAGCAGTTTTCAGCAAGGTATTATCTGCAAGTGTTGTGAGTAACAATACTAGATTGTTTGGTAGCAAGATAATTCGTAACAAGTGACAAGTGACAATAGTAGCAAAGGTTCGGCAAGGTATACCAATCCTTTTTATAGCAAATGACAGGCCTGAAAGTACTCTTGTACTAAGCAAGTGCTCCCGAGGACACATGGGAATTTCTGTCTAGTCATGTTCTATTCGGGATCGTAGTAATAAATCAAAAAAATCCTATGTGTCACCAAGATCAATCTAGGAGATGCTATCAATGATAGAGAGGGATTGCATCTTCATACCCTTGAAGATCGCTAAGCAGAAGCGTTGCAAAGAGCGCGGTTGATGGAGTCATACTCACATCGATTCAAATCGCGGAAGGTCCGATCAAAATGCCGAACGGACGGCGCCTCCGCGTTCAACATACGTACAAACTGGGGATGTCTCCTCATTATTGATCCAGTAAGGGGGGAGGAGAAGTTGAGGGAGAGCTCCAGCAGCACGACGGTGTGGTGGCAGTGGAGCTCGTGGTTCTCCGATAGAGCTTCGCTAAGCACTATGGAAGAGGAGGAGGTGTAGGGGGAGGGTTGTGCCAGGGGCAAGGGTGTGGCCTCCCTCCCAACACCCCACTATTTATAGGCCAGGGGGAGAGGGGTCTGCCCCCCCCCCTCGAGATCCAATCTAGGGTGGGGCAGCGGCCAAGGGGGGAACTTTCCCCCCAAGTTTGGTGGGGGCGCCCCCACACCCCTAGGGTTGGCTGCCCTAGGCGCCTTGGGTCATAGGGGGAGGCGAACCAGCCCACTAAGGGGCTGGTTCCCACCCAACTACATCCCATTAGGTCCTCCGGGGCAGGTGGACCCTCATGGTGGACCCCTATAGCCCCTTCGATTGTCCCGGTACAATACCGATAAACCCGAAAACTTTTCTAGTGACTGAAAATGGACTTCCCATATATAAATCTTCACCTCCGGACCATTCAGGAACTCCTCATGACATCTGGGATCTCATCCGAGACTCTTAAAAACTTTCGGTAACCACATACAATTCCCATTACAACTCTAGCGTCACCGAACCTTAAGTGTGTAGATCCTACGGGTTCGGGAACCATGCAGTCATGACCGAGACACCTCTCCGGCCAATTACCAATAGCGGGATATGCATACCCATATTGGCTCCAACATGTTCCACGACGATCTCGTATACAATTCCCTTTGTCCATCGGTATGTTACTTGCCCGAGATTGGATCGTCGGTATCCCTATACCTTGTTCAATCTCGTTACTGGCGAGTCTCTTTACTCGTTTTGTAACACATGATCCCGTGAATAACTACTTAGTCACATTGAGCTCATTATGATGATGTATTACCGAGTGGGCCCAGAGATACCTCTCCGTCACACGGAGTGACAAATCCCAGTCTCGATTCGTACCAACCCAACAGACACTTTCGGAGACACCTGTAGTGCACCTTTATAGTCACCCAGTTATGTTGTGATGTTTGATACACCCAAAGAATTCCCACAGTATCCTGGAGTTGCACAATCTCATGGTCTAAGGAAATGATACTTGACAATAGAAAAGCTCTAGGAGACGAACTACACGATCTTGTGCTATCATTAGGATTGGGTCTTGTCCATCACATCATTCTCCTAATGATGTGATCCCGTTATCAATGACATCCAATGTCCATGGTCCTGAAACCATGAACACCTATTGATCAATGAGCTAGTCAACTAGAGGCTCACTAGGGACATGGTGTGGTCTATGTATTCACACATGTATTACGATTTCCTGTTAAGACAATTATAGCATGAATCAATAGACAATTATCATGAACAAGGAAATATAATAATAACCATTTTATTATTGCCTCTAGGGCATATTTCTAACAATCTCCCACTTGCACTAGAGTCAATAATCTAGTTACATTGTGATGAATCGAACACCCATAGAGTTCTGGTGCTGATCATGTTTCGCTCGTGGAAGAGGTTTAGTTAACGGATCCACGACATCCAGATTCGTATGTACTTTACAAATATCTATATCCCCATCCTAAATGTAACCACGAATGGAGTTGAAGAGGCACTTGATGTGCTTGGTCTTCTTGTGAATCCTGGGCTACTTGGCAATGGCAATAGCTCTAGTGTTGTCACAGAAGAGAGTCATCGGGCCCGATGCATTGTGAATCACTCCTAGGTCGGTGATGAACTCCTTCATCCAGACTCCTTCTTGTGCTAGTTCCGAAGCAGCTATGTACTCTACTTCACATGTAGATGCCACCACGACGCTTTGCTTGCAACTACACCATCTGACAGCCCCACCATTCAAAGTATACACATATCCGGTTTGTGACTTGGAGTCATCTGGATCTGTGTCGAAGCTAGCATTGACATAACCCTTTACGACGAGCTCTTTGGCACCTCCATAAACGAGAAACATATCCTTATTACTTTTTAGGTACTTAAGGATATTCTTGACCACTGTCCAGTGTTCCATTCTGGGATCACTTTGGTACCTCCCTACCAAACTTATGGCAAGGTTCACATCAGGTCTGGTACACAGCATGGCATACATAATTGAGCCTATGGCTGAGGCATAAGGGATGACACTCATCTTTTCTCTATCTTCTGTCGAGGTTGGGCATTGAGCTGTGCTCAATCTCACACCTTGCAATACAGGAAAGAACCCCTTCTTGGACTGATCCATATTGAACTTCTTCAATATCTTTTCAAGGTATGTGCTTTGTGAAAGACAATTGAGGCATCTCAATCTATCTCTATAGATCTTGATGCCTAATATGTAAGCAGCTTCTCCAAGGTCCTTCATCAAAAAACACTTATTCAAGTAGGCCTTTATGCTTTCCAAAAGTTCTATATCATTTCCCATCAACAATATGTCATCCACATATAAAATGAGAAATGCTACAGAGCTCCCACCCACTTTCTTGTAAATACAGGCTTCACCATAAGTCCATATAAACCCAAATGCTTTGATCACCTCATCGAAGCGAATGTTCCAACTCCGAGATGCTTGCACCAGACCATAGATGGAGAGATAGAGCTTGCATACCTTGTCAGCATTCTTAGGATCGACAAAACCTTCCGGCTGCATCATATACAATTCTTCCTTAAGGAAACCGTTAAGGAATACCGTTTTGACGTCCATTTGCTAGATCTCATAATCATAAAATGCGGCAACTACTAACATGATTCGGACAGACTTCAACATTGCTACGGGTGAGAAAGTCTCATCGTAGCCAACTCCTTGGACTTGTCAATAACCCTTAGCGACAAGCCATGCCTTATAGACGGTCACATTAGCATCCGCATCAGCCTTCTTCTTAAACATCCATTTGTTTTCTATAGCTTGCTGATCATCGAGCAAGTCCACCAAAGTCCATACTTTGTTCTCATACATGGATCCTCTCTCGGATTTCTTGGCTTCAAGCCATTTGTTGGAATCTGGGCCCGCCATGGCTTCTTCATAGTTCGAGGGTTCACCATTGTCTAACAACATGGTTTCCAGGACAGGGTTGTCGTACCACTTTGGTTCGGAACATGTCCTCGTGGACCTACGAAGTTCAGTAGTAACTTGATCCGAAGTTTCATGATCATCATCATTAAATTGCTCTCTAGTCGGTGCAGGCACCACAGGAACATTTTCTTGCACTGCGCTACTTTCTGGTTCGAGAGGGGGTACAATTACCTCATCAAGTTCTACTTTCCTCCCACTTACTTCTTTCGAGAGAAACTCTTTCTCTAGAACGGATCCATTCTTGGCAACAAAGATCTTGCCTTCGGATCTGAGATAGAAGGTATACCCAATAGTTTTCTTAGGGTATCATATGAAGACGCACTTTTCCGATTTGGGTTCGAGATTTTCAGGTTGCCGTTTCTTGAACTAAGCATTGCATCCCCGAACTTTCAGAAATGACAACTTAGGTTTGTTCCCAAACCATAATTCATACGGTGTCGTCTCAACGGATTTAGACGGTGCCCTATTTAAAGTGAATGCAGCAGTCTCTAATGCATATCCCCAAAATGATAGTGGTAAATCAGTAAGAGACATCATAGATCGCACCATATCCAATAGAGTGCGATTAAAATGTTGGGACACACCATTATGCTGAGGTGTGCTAGGCGGTGTGAGTTGTGAAACAATTCCACATTTCCTCAAGTGCGAGCCAAACTCGTGACTCAAATATTCTCCTCCACGATCAGATCGTAAGAATTTTATTTTCTTGTCACGTTTATTCTCTACCTCACTCTAAAATTCCTTGAACTTTTCAAAGGTGTCAGACTTGTGTTTTATTAAGTAAACATACCCATATCTACTCAAGTCATTAGTGAGGGTGAGAACATAACGATAGCCATCGTGAGCCTCAACGCTCATTGGACTACATACATCGGTATGTATTATTTACTACAAGTAGGTTGCTCGCTCCATTGTTCTGGACAAGGGAGTCTTAGTCATCTTGCCCATGAGGCATGGTTCGCACGTGTCAAATGATTCATAATCAGGAGACTCCAAAAGTCCATCTGCATGGAGTTTCTTCATGCGTTTGACACCAATATGACCAAGGCGGTAGTGCCACGAGTATGTGGGACTATCATTATCAACCTTACATCGTTTGGTATTCACACTATGAATATGTGTAACATCACGTTCGAGATTCGATAAAAATAAACCATTGACCGACGGGGCATGACCATAAAACATATCTCTCATATAAATAGAACAACCATTATTCTCGGATTTAAATGAGTAGCCATCTCGCATCAAACGAGATCCATATACAATGTTCATGCTCAAAGCTAGTACTAAATAAAAATTATTGAGGTTTAAAACTAATCCCGAAGGTAGATGTAGAGGTACCGTGCTGACGGCGATCACATACACCTTGGAACCATTTCCGACGCGCATCGTCACCTCGTCCTTCACCAGTCTCCGCTTATTCCGCAGCTCCTGTTTTGAGTTACAAATGTGAGCAACCGCACTGGTATCAAATACCCAGGAGCTACTACGAGCACTGGTAAGGTACACATCAATGACATGTATATCATATATACCTTTGACGTTGTCGGCCTTCTTATCCGCTAAGTACTTGGGACAGTTCCGCTTCTAGTGACCGGTTCCCTTGCAATAAAAGCACACAGTCTCAGGCTTGGGTCCATTCTTGGGCTTCTTCACGGCAAATGATTTACCATGCGCGACAACTACTATGTCATCCTTCTTGAAGTTCTTATTACCCTTGCCTTTCTTGAAACTGGTGGTCTTATTCACCATCAACACTTGATGTTCCTTTTTGATCTCTACCTCCGCTAATTAGCATCGAATATAACTCAGGAATGGACTTCTCCATCCCTTGAATATTGAAGTTCATCACAAAGCTCTTGTACCTAGGTGGAAGCGACTAGAGGATTCTGTCAATAACTGAGTCATCCGGAAGATTAACTCACAGCTGAGACAAGCGGTTGTGCAACCTAGACATTTTGAGTATATGCTCGCTAACAGAACTATTTTCCTCCATCTTACAACTGAAGAACTTGTCGGAGACTTCATATCTCTCAACCCGGGCATGAGATTGGAAAACCATTCTCAGCTCTTGGAACATCTCATATGCTCCTTGTTTCTCAAAACGCTTTTGGATCCCTGGTTCTAAGCTTTAAAGCATGCCACACTGAACCAGGGACTAATCATCACTACGTGACTGCCAGGCATTCATAACGTCTTGAGTTGCTAGGAAAACGAGTGCGTCACCTAGCAGTGCATCAAGGACATATAACTTCTTGGAAGCTATGAGGATGATCCTCAAGTTACGGACCCAGTCCATATAGTTGCTTCCATCATCTTTCAGCTTGGTTTTCTCTAGGAACGCGTTGAAGTTGAGGGCAACATTAGCGTGGGCCATTGGATCTACAAGATAGATTGTAAAGACAATTTTAGACTAAGTTCATGATAATTAAGTTCATATAATCAAATTATTTAATGAACTCCCACTCAGATAGACATCCCTCTAGTCATCTAAGTGATACATGATCCATATCGACTAGGCCATGTCCGATCATCATGTGATACGGACTAGTCAACAATGGTGAACATCTCCATGTTGATCGCATCTACTATATGACTCATGTTCAACCTTTCGGTCTCTCGTGTTTTGAGGCCATGTTTGTACATGCTAGGCTCGTCAAGTCAACCTAAGTGTTTCGCGTGTGTAAATTTGTCTTACACCCGTTATATGCGAACGTTAGAATCTATCACACCCGATCATCACGTGGTGCTACGAAACAACGATCCTTCACAACGGTGCACACTTAGGGGGAACACATTTCTTGAAATTTTAGTGAGGGGTCATCTTATTTATGCTACCATCGTTCTAAGCAAATAAGATGTAAAAACATGATAAACATCACATGCAAATCATAAAGTGACATGATATGTCCAATATCATCTTGCGCCTTTGATCTGCATATTCGGGGCGCGGCATGATCACCATCGTCACTGGCACGACACCATGATCTCCATCATCGTGTCTTCATGTAGTCGTCTCGCCAACTATTACTTATACTACTATGGCTAATGGTTAGCAATAAAGTAAAGTAATTACATGGTGTTTTTGATTGACACGCAGGTCATACAATAAATTAAGACAACTCCTATGGCTCTTGCCGGTTGTCATACTCATCGACATGCAAGTCGTGATTCCTATTATAAGAACATGATAATTCTTATACATCACATATATTTCATCACATCCTTTCGGCCATATCACATCACATAGCATACCCTGCAAAAGCAAGTTAGACGTCCTCTAATTGTTGTTGCAAGTTTTACGTGACTGCTATGGGTTTCTAGGAAGAACGTTTCTTACCTACGAAAAAACCACAATGGTGATATGCCAATTTCTATTTACCCTTCATAAGGACCCTCTTCATCGAATCCGATCTGACTAAAGTGGGAGAGACAGACACCCGCTAGCCACCTTATGCAACAAGTGCATGTCAGGCGGTGGAACTAGTCTCACGTAAGCGTACGTGTAAAGTCGGTCCGGGATGCTTCATCCCACAATGTTGCCGAATCAATATAGGACTAGTAATGGCAAGCAAATTGACCAAATCATCGCCCACAACTACTTGTGTTCTACTTTTGCATAGAATCTACGCATAGACCTAGCTCATGATGCCACTGCTGGGGATCGTAGTAATAAATTAAAAAAATTCCTATGGGTCACCAAGATCAATCTAGGAGATGCTAGAAATGAGAGAGCGGGAGTGCATATTCACACCCTTGAAGATCGCTAAGCGGAAGCGTTGCAACGCATGCGGTTGATGGAGTCGTACTCGCAGCTATTCAAATCACGGAAGATCCGAGCCAAACGCCGAACGGATGGTGCCTCCATGTTCAACACATGTACAACCCGGGGACGTCTCCTCCTTCTTGATCCAGCAAGGGGGGAGGAGAAGTTGAGGGAGAGCTCCGGCAGCACGACGGCGTGATGGCGGTGGAGCTCATGGTTCTCCGGCAGAGCTTCGCTAAGCACTACGGAGGAGGTGAAGGTGTAGGGGGAGGGCTGTTCCAAGGGCAAGGGTGTGGACTCCCTCCCAACCCCCCCACTATTTATAGTCCAGGGGGAGAGGGGACGTCCCCCTAGATCTAATTTAGGTTGGGGCGGCGGCCAAGGAGGGAACTTGCCCCCAAGTTTGGTGGGGGCGCCCACACACCCCTAGGGTTGGCTGCCCTAGGCGCCTCGGGCCCTAGGGGGAGGCGCACCATCCCACTAAGGGGTTGGTTCCTACCCAAATACATCCCATTAGGTCCTCCAGGGCAGGTGGACCCTCCCAATGGACCCCCGGAACCCCATTGGTGGTCCCGGTAAAATACCGATAAACCCTGAAACTTTTTCGGTGACTGAAACTGGACTTCCCATATATAAATCTACACCTCTGGACCATTCCGGAACTCCTCGTGACATCCGGATCTCATCTGGGACTCCGAAAAACTTTCGGTAACCACTCCCATTACAACTCTAGCGTCACCGAACCTTAAGTGTGTAGACCCTATGGGTTCGGGAACCATGCAGTCATGACCGAGACACCTCTTCGACCAATAACCAATAGCGGGATCTGGATACCCATATTGGCTCCCACATGTTCCACGATGATCTCATCAGATGAATCACGATGTCGAGGATTCTATTAATCCTGTATACAATTTTGTCCATCGGTATGTTACTTGCCCGAGATTCGATCGTCGGTATCCCTATACCTTGTTAAATCTCATTATCAGCAAGTCTCTTTAATCGTTCCGTAACACATGATCCCATGACTAAATCCTAATTCACACTAAGCTCATTATGATGATGTATTACCGAGTGGGCCCAGATATACCTCCCCGTCACACGGAGTGACAAATCCCAATCTCGATTCGTGCCAACCCAACAGACACTTTCGGAGACACCTGTAGAGCACCTTTATAGTCACCCGGTTACGTTGTGACATTTGATACACCCAAAGAATTCCTACGGTATTCGGGAGTTGCACAATGTCATGGTCTAAGGAAATGATACTTGACAATAGAAAAGCTCTAGCAGACGAACTACACAATCTTGTGCTATGCTTAGGACTGGGTCTTGTCCATCACATCATGCTCCTAATGATGTGATCCCGTTATCAATGACATCCAATGTCCATGGTCAGGAAACCAAGACCATCCATTAATCAACGAGCTATTCAACTAGAGGCTCACTAGGGATATGGTGTGGTCTATGTATGCACACATGTATTATGGTTTCTGGTTAATACAATTATAGCATGAATCGATAGACAATTAGCATGAACAAGGAAATATAATAATAATAATAATTTTATTATTGCCTCTAGGGCATATTTCCCAACATGTTCATCATGTTGAGTTGATTCGCGTTCGCTACTTTGAAAATTTGATATGTGGATGGACCGGTGCTAAGATGTTATTCTTACTTAAACTAACAATCTACTTATGATTAACCACTCTCACATGCATCCACAACTATGAAAGAAGAATTAAGATAAATCTAACCATAGCATGAAATGTGTGAATCCAAATCAACCCCTTATGAAGCAACTCATAAACTAGGGTTTAAGCCTCTTTCACTCTAGCAACCCATTATCTACTTGTTACTCCACAATGACTTCCCTTAGGCCCATAACATGGTGAAGTGTCATGTAGTCGATGTTCATATGACACCACTAAGAGAAGTAACAACATACATATCATCAAAATATCGAATGAATACCAACTTCACAAGATTACTTACAACAAGACTTCTCCCATGTCCTCAGGAACAATAGTAACTACTCACACATCATCAACGTGTTCAAGATCAAAGGTATAATAATAATGATTAAGGATCTGAATATAATGTCTTTCACCCAACTAATCCAACAAGCTTTAACTACAAATGTAATCAACACAACTAGTAACCCACACGTACCAATCTGAGGTTTTGGGACAAAGATTGAATACAATAGATGAATTAGGGTTGGATATGAGATGGTGTTGGTGAATATGTTGATGAAGATTGGTCCTCCCACGAAGCAGGAAGTGTTGGTGGTGACGATGGCTTCGATCTGGCCCTCCCGGAGAGGAATTGCCCGACAGTATCTAACTACCGGAGTGCAAAAGGGCCTCTACCTTTGTTTCCGCATTGATATGGTAAAGCTTTGTCCCAGGAGATTGCTTATGAATTTTCTAGGTTAAAACACACCATACAAGAGAAGAGGTGGTCAGGAGGCCTACAGGGAGCCCACAAGCCATCAGGGCACGACCAGGGGGGTGGTCGTGCCCTGTTGGCTTGTGCCAAGCAGGTGGCCCCCTTTTGGTATATCTTTAGCCCAATAATTCTTAAATATTCCATAAAATTTCCCCATGAAGTTTCAGGTCATTTGGAGTTTGGTGATTTTTTCTACCTTTTTCTTGGTTTCCCGGTCTAGAATTCCAGTTTCTAGATATTCCCTCTTTGTGATGTACCTTACATATTCAGAGAGAAAGGGCATAAGAATTGTATGAAATAGGGAATAGTGGACAAGAATAACACAAACATCAATAAGAAATCATGATGCAAAATGGACGTACCAACTCCCCCAAGCTTAGACCTCGCTTGTCCTCAAGTGAAAGCCGACCTCGAGAATAATGACCACATAATTTGAGCGAGAGATGTCGATAAAAACAAAATACGGACATGAAGGCATCATGAAAATATTAACATGGAAGCACGTTTTCCCTCATATAGCTCCTCACAAACAAGTAACAATCTATTCACAGATGAGGTAGTATGAAGCATAAACTTTATTGGAAACCAACAAACAATGCCATTAGTCATTGAGATAATCATAATGTGGCAGATATTTCATAGAGGCAATCATGTATGATGATATTTCCTATGTGTTTATGAATAAATAGAGTTCTTGGACATTATCAATGATGTGTATTAACAAGTATGTGACTTGTTTGTGAGATTATGCACTGTCCTAATTGGTCCCTATTCGAAAGGGTTGTGTGGGCGCGCAACCAGTTAGACTAGCATATGACACGGTGGATGGTCTGGTCTCACTAACCATGTAGCATTGGACACTAGCCGGATAATATGGACTCAAAAAGATCTGGTCGGATTCGACGTAGTTGGATCCAAGTCGAGATAAGGTCTCAATTGGACAGACCCATCTATGAGACGCAGTGATATGTCATCTGTGAGTCTCTAGTACAAGATACGTTCTATGTCCTAAGACCTGAGCTAGAGCATGTATTAGGGATGGTGACAAACCTGCTTTGAGCCGACCAAAAGCTACTCCGTAGCTGGGTAGTTACAAAGGTAGGTTTCAGGCTTGTCTAGACCCATGTTGCGAGACATGGTCAAGCAAGATGGGATTTGCACCTCCGATTAGGAGAGATATACTCTAGGGCCCTCGGGTGATCCAGCCTGGATAAGCATGGCCATGCGATGAGTATTATGAGATTATCTGAAGTCCTTGTCGGATTCTCTGGAACGAGAAAGAGGTCATGCTGCAACAAGGATGACCATGTCGCCATGTGCATGATAACATATATCGTGTGGCAAAGGGAACAAAAGTGTGAAGTACAGGTTCACCTAACCAGCTTCATAAAACACTTGGAGTCGGCATGCTTTGCTAGAAGCCACTACCGACTAGCCAAGTCGGATGTGGTATGACTCGCGACCAAGTGAACGAGAACCTAAAGGGTCGGGTGCTTGAGGGAAGGAACACATGGGCTTTAGGATCTGTGTGAGGCCCAAGAGTTGAGCCCGCGGCGGATGCCTATAAATAGTGGAGGTGCAGACAAGCATTCAGTTGATCGCCTTGGCACCATCATTAGGGTTTTGCATGTATTGCAACTAGCCACCTACACCCGCCGCCGACTGTGTGATCGGACCTAGCAGTCCGCTGCACGGTGTTCCTCTTGCACGCGTGGATACAATTAGAGGTGGTGCATTTGCGTCGCTCTAGTGAACCTATACGTGGATCCGGCGACCGACTATTTGAGGGAGAGGATCCGGTGATCGGTTGTTTGAGGGAGATACGGCAAGGAGGACACAGACCACGCAACCGCGTTGCCCTAGCTCTACTTCCGCTGCAAGGCATTGCGTGCCTAGTGGTAATGATCTGTGATCCATCTCCATAGCGTGTTCTTGGTTGTTCTGCGCGTAGGAAATTTTTAATTTGCATGCGATGCACCTATGGTAGAACCCAATAGTTGTATCAGAGCCTCTAGTATAGGTTTTGGATTCAGATCGGATGCATATTCATGAGATCGGCTATATGCACGGTTGATGAGATCAACTACACATCGGGATCGATTGAGGATGTTTTCTATCAATCGAAATCAATGCGGTCGTGACACAACCTACCCCTACCAATCAATATCTCCCATCGGGGTTAATGGTGAAACATAAATCTGAATTGGGTTCGCGATGATCGAAGAGAACGATCAGATCAAAAAACCCGAATCGGGACCGTCGTGCGTGTAGCGTTGTATATTTCATACACGGTCACACAAACCGGTAGAATGTGATTCTATGCATAAGTTTGTTTTGCAGGTTTGATGTGAATAGTATGGCTCATATGTATATGATGCATGTGTGTAATTTAACATGACCTGCGTGTCATGATTGTCAGCCAGCAGGAGCCAAAGTGTTGTCATTATATTGTATAATGACCTGCGTGTCGACTTGTGATTCTCTATAAATTCATTAATGGTTGTTGTAGTTGGAGTACAGGGATCAAGTTCGAGGCTTTGGCGTCCCGGCATGACAAAAAAGATGGAGTTCTGATCGAGTCGTCGGAGTTGGAGCCTGCCATGGAAGGACGTCCATGAAGGAGCCATACTATTTCACATATTTATGTTTATATGTGATTGATATTGCTTCTTGTGTCTATGCATGTTAAAATGGTAGAAAGATTCGTCGTTAATATCAAGCATATTTCCATTCCAGATGTTGCACCTTCGCACGTCAAGTATGTCTAGTAGTGGGATCATAAAATTGAGGTGCTACTAGGTGTCCTCAAACTGGAGGGTTCAT
Source organism: Hordeum marinum (assembly GCA_022496015.1). Classification (NCBI taxonomy): domain Eukaryota; kingdom Viridiplantae; phylum Streptophyta; class Magnoliopsida; order Poales; family Poaceae; genus Hordeum; species Hordeum marinum. Next base: position 206,712,183 of record CM039672.1, on the reverse strand, counting down.
GTCAGACACGGACATGCGTGCATGCACTGCATCAGGTTAACTTGACAAGTCTATCAAAACAGTTTGGAGCCTTGTGGCGGAGAAGGTTGGGAGTCGGGGTATAATATACCTACCTGGCCGAAAGGAGTCATATAGAGATACGATTAGCAACGAGTTGCTTACCGGATAGGCAAGTTGGCTAGAAGTGATGCTGAAGCTCACTAGTCGCTCACGATAGACAGATCTTGAATCATTGAGAGTTTGCGGAGGGTTGCCGACTTTAGTGGGAGTAGTTCTGTTTAAGGATTTAATTGCTCTACATAAACACATTGCTTAGTGATTGTATATTTTCTCTTGTAGATCAGTGACACCACCTGCTCAAAACTTTGCGTTGAAATCAATTCTGGAAAAGGATAAATTGAATGGAACAAACTTTACCACCTAGTATAGAGATCTGAGAATTGTTCTCAAGAACGATAAAAAGGAACCTTTTCTAGAGGATCCACTTCGAGAGGCACTACAGGAATCAGGCAGTTTGCCGTCAGCCATCCCAGATGGCAAAGGCATGCATCCCGGACGGCAAAGGCTTTGTCGTCTACCAGCACACGGCCAACCGTCCGGCTGAATAAGCCACGGCAAAGGGCGCTTTACCGTCCGCTGGCGGACGGCAAAGACCTTTGAATCTTTGTCGTCGGCCAGCGGACGGCAAAGGGCCTGGATGGCACACGTGGCACCTTAGCTCCGTTAAGGACTTAACGGCGTGCTTTGCTGTCCGCTGGCCGACGGCAAAGACTTAGTTCTTTGTTGTCTGCTAGCGGACGACAAAGAACCCACCTAAGCCAGCCCCAGGTTGCACAGCTAGCTGCTACGTGGCAGCTTTGCCGTCTGCTAGCTGACGGCAAAGACCTTTTCCGTCTGCCAGTAGACGGCAAAGTGGCTATATAGCCCTTGTTTTTTCTTAAAATCATTCAATTTGACAGAATATCACATATATATCCAACATATCAACAATACAAGTTTTCAACAAGCATACCAACAATAACTCCTCATCATCATCATCATAACTCCTCCTCCTCATCATCATCATCAACTCTAACACATTCTAGCACATAATAACACATTGTATCTAGGACCTACGTACTCCTATCTCGTAGGACCTACTCTACCCTCTCTTAGGTACAATATCATAAAATAAGATAGTCCCTGACTCTCCATTATGGAGAACGGAGATCATCCTGTCTCCCATTCTTGGCCTACACACAATGTTGCTTCCAAGTAGCTTTCTACTATTGAGCATACATTTTTTCCAATCTTTGATTGTCATGAGTCCATCGGTTTTAGAAATCCGATATGGACAGGAGTGATGCGTAGGCTGACCTGGCCGTGATGGCCGTAAGCTCGTAACAGCAGCACGACCTCTCGGAAACATCAGATGAGGCACACAATCATCCAGGATTTTCTATTGAAAAACATAGTAATAACTTTGTAGTTAGCAATGTAGTTTAGCTTTAGAAGAATTTATGCAAAAGATGCACGACTGTCGTAATAGTAGAATTAAAATCTTACCATGCAATCTCCATGGATATTACCGTAGTTCACCACGTGCACTAGTGGCACGTATTGACCATAATGTGCAGGAGTTTGATAATAGCGATTGTAATTCTTAATATGACTAAGAAATGCGGTAAGATGATCTTTCTTCGTATAAGTTAATTCTGCTTCATCACTGTAGTAATAGGTTCTGTCTACCATCTTTCGTACATTTTTGAAGAATGAAAATAAGCTATCAATGCAAATAAGTTGTCAACTATTTTTAAATAAACAATATAAATTACTTACTAAATATGTTTGAGAAACTCACATAATGGTAGAACTGGAGGCGTCTGCACATCGACCCAGATGTCGATATTACCTTCAATTTCATCTTCCGGACAAATATCAAAGGTGATAAGCATATTAGGCTCAAATGCATAAGCCTTGCATAGTGCTTGCCAATTTTTGCATTCAAAATAGCAATAGGTGTCTGCATGGTAGAATTTTACCGCAAAAGTAAAACCATGCTCGGTCCTCAAGTGAACTATCTTTACCTCCATATCTTTTTTAGTATTGAAACCAATCTTATCCAAGACAACAATTCTTGCATGGCAGGGGATACGCTAGTAGAACAGTAAAAAATTAAAATTAATTATAAGTTGAAGCAAAAGAGGCAGAAGTCATGCTTAATTACGAAAAAAGACTTGTCATTCCGACTTACTGTATCCACTTCAAAGGTCTCATCCAGCATGATGCTGAAGCGCCTACCATCAACTAGGAAAGTCTTGTCACACAGGTCGTGCTCGTCTTTGCAGTATTCACACATACCGAATTCACTTTCGTCGTTAGACATTTCCTATGTTCATAGTTGAAACATTTAAAATCTATCGAAGGAAACTACGAGAAAACTGATCAACACACAGATCACTATTACTCAATATGCAACGGGTTGACTTTAGGTTTGTCGAGTCTTTCCTTCCTAAACTCTCATATCATGTATATGGTGGGCACTCCCTCTAATATTGCGATCGTCGGTGATGGTGGCTCCTTCATTCGTCCCCGAGTGCATTACACCAAAATGTCTAGCACACGGGAACGAAGGAGAAGCAACCCCCATGACAACAGTCGGGATTCTTCCTCTCTCATATATATATATATGGTGGACACTCTCCCTCACTAAAAGACACACGATGAGCCGAAACAGACCTAAAGTTAACCCATTTCATATATCGAGCAATGACATAGAAAAAATACCGGAATTACGACACTCTTTGGATCCTAATGCGTGTGTGACTTTTGGTCCGTCGAGGCTTTCCTTAAGTAACTCTCATATCTCATGGTGTGTTGGTGCGCTCTCTCTCACACTGATATGGTGGTGTATATATGTTGTTGGACACTCTCTCACAGTAATAGTTCGACTGCCGGTGATGGACGCCCCACCTCTTCTCTTCTTGCGCAATATATCGACGAGTATATCGCAAAGAAGAGAAGAATGATGAGGTGCCCCCCACGACAACAGTCGGGATTCCTCCATCAAGAACACACATGAAAGTCACACAAGGAGCAACGACAGACCGAAAGTCACACACGCATTATACCGATAAAATATCACAAATACATTAATATTTATAATGAACTCGAATATAATATCAATAATACATCATCCCGAATAATCTAGTTAATGCATCATCAAATATTAACTAATAAATCTCGAATATTAACATATAAGATCACTAATACAGATAGAATATCCTAGAATCCAAAGTGGAGGATGGTGGACTCGGTTCACTAGTGGACTCTGAGTCGCCGGCGGTGGACACCCAAAGATAAGGAAACATCACGGGATCATAACTCAAGTGAGATCCCTGAAGGATCTGCCAGGTATTGTCGAACCGAGCGTCCAACGCCGCCATGTAGCGACGGACGTGCTCATCCTCCTCCCTGACACGGCGACATACCACCTCGGCGGGTGCCCGCTCCCTCCGCACCAAAAGTGGCCCGCGTGACCGCCACCACAGAAGGTCCGGGTCGACGACGAGACCTGGATTCCTCACCAACCTCCGAACCCGGGAAGGTTGCACCTCCCAGTGCCAGCCCGACGGAGCCCAGTCCCGGACATGGCGCCTATCAGGCAGGCTCTCGCGGACTAGTCGATGACGAGGATGCGGGCCAGGCATCATCGACAAATTCCTATGAGAAAAATATGATGTTCTCTATAAACAATTGCACATTTAAATCCATCTGATCAACATAAATATGATGTTCTCTACAACAAAATCAAAAAATATATGACCTAACTCATAATTCACAAATATATGACCCGTGTCATGTCGGGGTCAGGGTTTCGGGGGTGTCTTGTCGGGGTCGGGGTGTCTAGAGTGTCGTGTCGGGGTCAGGGTGTCGGGGGTGTCGTGTCGGGGTCGGGGTGTCGGGGGTGTCGTGTCGGGGTAGGGGTGTTGTGTCATGGTCGGGGGTGCCGTGTCAGAGTGTCGGGGTGTCGTGTCGGGGTCGGGGTGTCGGGGGTGTCGTGTCGGGGTCGGGATGTCGGGGGTGTCGTGTCGGGGTCGGGGTGTTGGGGGTGCCGTGTCAGGGTCGGGGGTTGGGAGCTCCTCTCTTCTTCTTATTTCTTCTTCCTCTTCTTCTTCCTCTTCTTCTTCTTCCTCTTCTTCTTCTTCTTCTACTACTTCTTCCTCATTTTCTAATTATTCTTATTTTCTTCTCTTTTTTTCAGAACTAAACCAGTTCTTTTCTAGCTTATTTCAGCTTATTGTCAAAGTAAGATAGAAGCCCAAAAGAACTCGTTTTTGATAAGCTAGCTTAGCTTATTTTCATCGGAGTCCCCTTTGAAATGGAAAAAAGCTCGGGGTGAGCAGCTTCGCGCAGAAGCTCACTTAGAATCGAGCCCAACCCCTCGTCCCACCACCGATCCCAATCCCTCGTCCCACCATCGAGCCCAACCCCTCGTCCCACCATCGAGCCTAACTTTCACTAATCATACCATATATAAGCTGAAAAAAGGCACCGAAAAGAACTGGCTAGCTTATTATCTAGAGATTATTTTCACAGGAGCTTATTTGGAGCTTATTTTCACAGGAGCTTATTTCCACATGAGGGCTCAAAAGAACAGGCCCCAAAACTAAAACTAAACTAAACTAAACGTAAACCTAAAACTAAAACTAAACTAAGCATAAACCTAAAACTAAAAAACGGAAAAAAAAGAGGAGGAGGAGGAGCTCACCGCAGGGGGTCGGGAGCACAGCGGCGGGGCAGCGGGTCGGGGCGGCGGGGGGCAGGGCGGCGGGGGCGTGACAGGGGCGCGACGGCGGCCAGGAGCACAGCGGCAGGGCGGCGGGGGTAGGGGCGATGGGGGCCGGCGACGGGGGCGCAACGGGGGCACGACGGGGGCCGGGAGCATGGCGGCGGAGGCGCGACGGAGGGCCGGGTGCGGGGTGGCGGACGCGCGGTGGGGGATGGGGCTGGGGCGGCGGGGGATCAGCAGCACCGGGGGCACGGTGGGGGGTGGGGGCTGGGCTGGGTCGGGGAAGAAGGGTCGAGGGAGATGAGAGGCGTGGGGGTGCGCCGTTAGAGTTAGGTATCCACCTCTTTGCCGTCCGCTAGCAGACGGCAAAGAGGTAGGGTGGTGGGCCATTACAGTAGTGTCGTCAACTAGACACCACCCACCTCTTTGTCGTCCGCTCGTTGACGGCAAAGAATCTATGCCGTCAGCTAGCAGATGGCAAAGAGCTAGCTGATGGCAAAGCCCCTCTTTGCCGTCATCTAGCTCTTTGCCGTCTGCTTTGTGCTAGCTGATGGCAAAGCCACTCTTTGCCGTCTGCTAGCAGATGGCACGGAAGTGGAAGACAGCAAATCTTCTGATTCCAGTAGTGAGGTACCTGCCGATAATGCTAATGCCACAACCAAGAATGCCTACCAGAAACTTGTTAATGAATTGAACGAGATTAGCTGCCTCATGTTGGCTTGTATGGAGCCCGATTTGCAACAACATTTCATAGATGTTGCGGCTTTTGATATGATCGGGAGTCTCAATACCATGTTTCAGGTACAGACTAGGACCGAAAGGTTCAACGTCTGGCGATCCTTGATGGATTGTAAGTTGACGGAAGGTGATACACTGAGCCTGGATGTGATCAAGATGATCGGATACGTGCAAGCTTTGGATCGGTTAGGCTTCCCGCTCTTGGATGAGCTGGCTACTGATGGACATCTAGGATGTTCATCGTGAATATCATATGCACTACATGGATAAAAGGCTCACTAAATTGTATGGCATGCTCAATGTGGCAGAGCAGGATATTAATAAAGGCACACATCAAGTTTTGATGGTGCAGAACTCGACAAATGTCAAGAAGAGTTGGCCCAAGAAAAAGGGCAAGGCAAAGGGCACGCAGAAGGTTGTCTCCGCTGTTGAGCATGTTAGATTTCGGGCTCCGCAAAACCCTCAAGGTTTGAACATAGGGGCGTGTGCAAAGATCCCCTGCAGCCTTGCCCTACCTAGCTCGCTAGTCGATCGATATCACGGCAAACTCGCACGATGACAAGGAAGAAGATGAACACGGTAGTTTACCCAAGTTCAGGCCTCTGTGAAGCGTAATGCCCTACTCCTGCTTTGGTGGATTGCCTCATGGGAAGGTGTGGTGGATGAACTAGTATAGTGGTCTCGAGCCTTGCGAGGGGGCTCAAGTGGTGTTCTTGTCCCTCTACCTTGTCTGGTGGTTCGTCAGGTGTCTCGGTCGTGAAGTCAGATCGGATCCCCTCTATGGTGTGACCCAACTTCTATACATAGCAGTTGCTCGGGTCTTGTTTCCTTATCACAATGGCGACAAGGGATCCCACAACAGCCAAATTTGAAGGGGGACAAGAGTACATCTGCGCCCTATCCAAAGGTGGTCTTCGCCTGCAAAGTGGTTGTCGATGAAGGTGTGGTGGGCTCGGTGATGACATCTGCCCTACGGGTGATACAGGGCAAGCCCATGTGTGTCCATCTTTCACGAATTGGGGGGGGAACCTCATGAACACGAAGAACACGGGGAAGAACAAGGAGAAATCACAAGAGAAAACACTCAAGAACAAGTCCAATCACACATCCACTAGACTCACCACACACAAGATCCACGAAGGTACATAAACAACAAAGGGAAAGAAGGATACATGGTAGAGTTCATCCCAAATCCCATGGGGATATGGGGCCTTGATATCCTGGAGGATCTTCCCTCGCAAGGGGCCATGACATCCACTAGGGGGTCTTCTCTCATAGAGGCATCTACTCCATGGGAGAGGTAGTGGAGGGAGCTAGGCTCAACTTACTAAGAGCAAAACCATAGCTGACCCTAGAATGGAGGTGGGGGAGGAGTATATATAGTCCTAGGCACGAAGGGGGTAAGTGATAGGGAGATACATGTGCCTTAGGCCCGTCCATGCATGCAGGGAGGGCGGTTGTACTGGTGGTTGGACCGGTTATACCGAGCATGAAGAATTTAGAGGAACAACCGGGGCGGTACCGTCTTGAACCGCATCAAAACAGAAGCATGGCCAGGCCAGAGCAGTAGTTGGGCGGTGGTGGACCGGTTGTACCGCCTGGCCGGTTGTTGACCGGTTGTACCGCCAACTCCAGTGCTGGCACAACTCCTCTTCTTCCTTCTCCGCTTCCATGCCTATGTGGAAGGTGAAGGTGTACCCAGGTGCTGGCACTCCTCTGTTGGGGAACGTTGCATGGGAAACAAAAAATTTCCTACGCACACGCAAACCTATCCATGGTGATGAGCATCCACGAGAGGGAGAGTGAATCTACGTACCCTTGTAGATCGCTAAGCGGGAAGCGTTAAGAAACGCGATTGGTGTAGTCGTACTTCTTCGCAATCCAAATCACCGAGCGTCCTGTGATCTAATCTCGAACCGTCCCGCGAACCAATCATGAACCGTCCCGCGATCTCGTCACGATCCATCCCGCAATCCGATCACGAACGTCCCGTGGCCTTGATCATGATCCTTCCGATCTAGTACCAAACGGACGGCACCTCCGCGTTCAGCACACGTGCAGCTTGATGACGATCTCCACCGTCTTGATCTAGCAAGAGGAGGCGGAGAGGAGGGAGAGTTCACCGGCAGCGTGACGGCGCTCCGGTGATGGGGGTGGAGTTATTCCTGCAGGGCTTTGCCTAAGCACCGCAGAAAACCAATCTAGAGGAGAAACTATGCACTTGAGGTTAGGGTTGCACGTGGAAGAAAGAACTTGTGCAAAACCCTTGAAACCCTCTAGTATATATAGGAGGAGAGGAGGAGGAGAGGAAGCCTTGGCCTCCAAGGCTAGCTGGTTCGGCCGGCTAGGAGGGAGGAGTCCTCCTCCTTCTACTCCAAGTAGGATTAGGACTCCTTCCTTATATAGCCCCTTTTTGCCTTTTTCCACCTTTTTCCTTTTGTATTTTTCCCTCCTGGCACAATGGGCCTTTGTGGCTGTTCCACCAGCCCACTAAGGGCTGATTATTATTCTCCCACAGCCCATGGACCCTCTAAGGTCGAAATACCTCTCCCGGAGGCCTCCCGGTACACTCCCGGCACTCCTGGTACACTACCGATGAGCCCGAAACTTTTCCGGCGACCAAACTGGGACTTCCTATATATGAATATTCACCTCCGGACCATTCCGGAGCTCCTCGTGACGTCCGGGATCTCATCCGGGACTCCGAACAACCTTCGGTCACCACCATACATAACTCTACACTACCGAAACATCACCGAACCTTAAGTGTGCAGACCCTGCGGGTTCGAGAACTATGTAGACATGACCGAGACACCTCTACGGTCAATAACCAATGGCGGGACCTGTATGTCCACATTGGTTCCTACATATTCTACGAAGATCTTTATCGGTCGAACCTCTATGTCAAGGATTCATTTAATCCCGTATGATGTTCCCTTTGTTCTTCGGTATGTTACTTGCCCGAGATTCGATCGTCGGTATCTCCATACCTAGTTCAACCTCGTTACTGGCAAGTCTCTTTACTCATTCCATAATACAAGATCCCGCAACTAACAATTAGTCACATTGCTTGCAAGGCTCATTGTGATGTTGTATTACCGAGTGGGCCCCGAGATACCTCTCCGTCACACGGAGTAACAAATCCCAGTCTCGATCCATGCCAACTCAAAAGACACCATAGGAGATATCTGTAGAGCACCTTTATAGTCACCCAGTTATGTTGCGACGTTTGATACACACAAGGCACTCCTCCGATATCCGTGAGTTGCATGATCTCATGGTCATAGGAACATATACATTGACATGCAGAAAACAGTAGCAATAAACTGACACGATCATTCGCTACGTTTGTACTTTGGGTCTTGTCCATCACATCATTCTCCTAATGATGTGATCCCGTTATCAAATGGCATCACATGTCAATGGCTAGGAAACCCTGATCATCTTTGATCAACGAGCTAGTTCACTAGAGGCATACTAGGGACACGGTGTTGTCTATTTACCCACACATGCAATGAGTTTCCAATCAATACAATTATAGCATGGATAATAAACGATTATCATGAACAAGGAAATATAATAATAAACACTTTATTTATTGCCTCTAGGGCATATTTCCAACAGTCTCCCACTTGCACTAGAGTCAATAATCTAGTTCACATCACTATGTGATTTACATGGTAATGAATCGAACACCCATACAGTTCTGGTGTTGATCATGTTTAGCCCTTGGAAGAGGTTTAGTCAATGGGTCTGCAACATTCAGATCCGTGTGCACTTTGCTAATATTTATGTCCTTCTCCTCGATGTAGAACCGGATGGAGTTGAAGCGTCGCTTTATGTGTCTGGTCCTCTTGTGAAACCTTGGTTCCTTGGCTAGAGCAATGGCACCAGTGTTGTCAAAGAACAGGTTTATTGGATTCAGTGCACTAGGCACTACTCCAAGATCTGTCATGAACTGCTTCATCCAGACACCTTCCTTCGCTGCCTCCGAGACTGCGATGTACTCCGCTTCGCACGTAGAATCAGCTACCATGCTCTGCTTGGAACTGCACCAGCTTACCGCTCCCCCGTTAAGAATAAATACGTATCCGGTTTGCGACTTAGAGTCGTCCAGATCAGTGTCAAAGCTTGCATTGATGTAACCCTTTACGACGAGCTCTTCATCACCTCCATAAACTAGAAACATATCCTTTGTCCTTTTTAGGTACTTGAGGATATTCTTGACCGCTTGCCAGTGCTCCACTCCAGGATCACTTTGAAACCTTCCGGCGATACTTATGGCAAGGCTGACATCGGGTCTTGTGCACAGCATTGCATACATGATAGAGCCTATGGTTGAAGCATAGGGGATGACACTCATCTTTTCTTTATCATCTGTAGTCACTGGGCATTGAGTCTTACTCAACTTCACACCTTGTAACACACGCAAGAACCCTTTCTTGGACTGCTCCATTTTGAACTTCTTCAAAGCTTTATCAAGGTATGTGCTCTATGAAAGTGCTATTAAGCGTTTCGATCTATCTCTATAGATCTTAATGCCTAATATGAAAGCAGCTTCTCCTAGGTCCTTCATTGAAAACTTCTTATTCAAATATTCCTTCACGCTTTCTAGCATTTCTATATTGTTTCCAATCAGCAATATGTCATCCACATATAACACTAGAAACGCTATAGAGCTCCCACTCACTTTCTTGTAAATACAAGTTTCATCAAAGCGCTTATTCCAGCTCCGAGATGCTTGCACCAGTCCATAAATGGATCGCTGGAGTTTGCAAACTTTGTCAGCATTCTCTGGATCGACAGAACCTTCGGGTTGCATCATATACAACTCTTCCTCAAGTAAACCGTTGAGGAATGTCGTTTTGACATCCATCTGCCAAATTTCATAGTTGAAATAAGCAGCTATTGCCAACATGATTCTGATAGACTTAAGCATCGCTATGGGTGAGAAAGTCTCATCGTAGTCAACTCCTTGAACTTGTGAAAAACCCTTTGCCACAAGTCGAGCTTTATAGATGGTGATATTACCGTCCGCGTCCGTCTTCTTCTTAAAGATCCATTTGTTCTGAATGGCCTTTCGCCCTTCAGGTAGTACTTCCAAAGTCCATACTTTGTTTTCATACATGGATCCCATCTCGGATTTCATGGCCTCTAACCATTTCTCGGAATTTGGGCCCATCACTGATCCTCCATAGCTCATAGGTTCATTGTTGTCTAACAACATGACCTCCAAGACAGGGTTGCCGTACCACTCGGGCGTAGTACGCGTCCTTGTCGACCTACGAGGTTCAATAGTAGCTTGATCCGAAGCTTCATGATCATCATCATTAACTTCCTCTTCTACCGTCGTAGGTTCCACAGAAACATCTTTCTGCACTACGCTGCTTTCTGGTTGAAGTAAAGGTTCAATAACCTCATCAAGCTCTATTTTCCTCCCACTCAATTCTTTCGAGAGAAACTCTTTCTCAAGAAATGTTCCATTCTTTGCGACAAACACTTTGCCTTCGGATCTGAGATAGAAGGTATACTCGACTCTCTCTTTCGGGTATCCTATGAAGACGCATTTCTCCGCTTTGGGTTCCAGCTTTTCAGGCTGAAGCTTTTTGACATAAGCATCACATCCCCAAACTTTAAGAAACGACAACTTTGGCCTTTTGCCAAACCACAGTTCATATGGCGTCGTCTCAACGGATTTTGATGGTACCCTATTTAAAGTGAATGCAGCTGTCTCTAATGCACAACCCCAAAACGATAGTGGCAAATCGGCAAGAGACATCATAGAACGCACCATATCTAGTAAGGTTCGATTATGACGTTCAGACACACCATTACGCTGTGGTGTTCCGGGCGGTGCCAACTGTGAAACAATTCCACATTGTCTTAAGTGACTGCCAAACTCATAACTCAGATATTCACCTCCTCGATCAGATCGCAGAAATTTAATCTTCTTGTTACTATGATTCTCAACTTGACTCTGAAATTGCTTGAACTTTTCAAACGTTTCAGACTTGTGTTTCATCAAGTAAATATACCCATATCTACTCAAGTCATCAGTGAAGGTGAGAAAGTAACGATATCCATCGCGTGCTGCAACATTCATTGGACCGCACACATCAGTATGTATGATTTCCAATAAGTCACTTGCTCGTTCCATTGTTCCAGAGAACGGCGTTTTAGTCATCTTGCCCATGAGGCATGGTTCACATGTGTCAAGTGATTCAAAATCAAGTGACTCCAAAAGTCCATCAGCATGGAGCTTCCTCATGCGTTTTACACCAATATGACCTAAACAGCAGTGCCACAAGAAAGTGGTACTATCATTATCAACTCTACATCTTTTGGCATCAATGTTATGAACATGTGTGTCATCACTATCAAGATTCAATATGAATAAACCCCTAACATTGGGTGCATGACCATAAAAGATATCACTCATATAAATAGAACAACCTTTATTCTCTGATTTAAATGAGTAACCGTCTCGCAATAAACAAGATCCAGATATAATGTTCATGCTTAACGCAGGCACTAAATAACAATTATTCAGGTTCATCACTAATCCTGATGGTAATCGAAGAGAGAGCGTGCCGACGGCGATCACATCAACCTTGGAACCATTTCCCACGCGCATCGTCACTTCATCCTTTGCCAGTCTTCGTTTATTCCGTAGTTCCTGCTTTGAGTTGCAAATGTGAGCAACCGAACCGGTATCAAATACCCAGGCACTACTACGAGAACTAGTAAGGTACACATCAATAACATGTATATAATATATACCTTGTTTGTCTTTGGCCGCCTTCTTGTCAGCCAGGTACTTGGGGCAGTTCCGCTTCCAGTGACCAGTTCCTTTGCAATGAAAGCACTCAGTTTCTGGCTTAGGTCCATGCTTAGGCTTCTTTGTAGGACTAGCAACTGCTTTGCCATCCTTCTTGGTTTTACCTTTCTTGCCTTTGCCCTTGCCATTTTTCTTGAAACTAGTGGTTTTATTAACCATCAACAGTTGATGTTCTTTCTGGATTTCAGACTCAGTGACTTTTAGCATCGCAAATAGCTCGGATGAAGACTTGTTCATCCCGTGCATGTTATAGTTCATCACAAAGCTCTTGTAACTAGGTGGCAGTGATTGAAAAACTCTGTCAATGATTGCCTCTTGCGGTAGGGTAATTCCGAACTCAGCTAGACGGTTTGAATACCCATACATTCTAAGTATATGCTCACTTAAAGACCCGTTCTCATCCATCTTGCAAGCATAGAACTTATCGGAGGTCTCATACCTCTCGATCCGGGCATTCTTCTGAAAAATAAACTTCAACTCCTGGAACATCTCATATGCTCCATGATGTTCAAAACGTCTTTGAAGTCTCGGTTCTAAGCCATACAATATTGCACACTGAACTATTGAGTAGTCTCCAGCACGAGCCTCCCAAGCATTCTTAACGTCTTCGGAGGTCATGTCTTCTGGTTGGTCACCAAGCGGTGCATCAAGGACATATTGTTTCTGGGAAGCTGTGAGGATAATCCTCAGATTACGGGCCCAATCAACAAAGTTACTTCCATCATCTTTCAACTTAGATTTCTCTAGGAACGCATTAAAATTCAGGGGTGCTACTACGCGAGCCATTGATCTACAACATAAATATGCAAAGGTTACTTAGACTATTGTTCAAGATAATGAGTTTAGTTAATCAAATTACTAAAGCTCCCACTCAAATTGACATCCCTCAGGTCATCTGAGTGTCACATGATCCAAATTCACCAACTCAAGTCCGATCATCACGTGAGTTAAGGTGGCTTCAATGGTGAACATCATTATGTTGATCATATCTACTATATGAATCATGTTCGACCTTTCGGTCTCTTGTGTTTCGAGGCCATGTCTGTACATGCTAGGCTCGTCAAGTTTAACCCGAGTGTTCTACACATGCAAATCTGGCTTGCACCCATTGTATGTGAACGTAGAGTCTATCACACCCGATCATCACGTGGTGTCTCGACACGACAAACTTTCGCAACGATGCACACTCGGGGAGAACACAATTTATCTTGAAATTTAAGTGAGGGATCACCTTATAATGCTACCGTCGTACTAAGCAAAACAAGGTGCATAAAAGGATTAACATATCATGCAATTCATAAGTGACATGATATGGCCATGAACTTGTGTTTAAGATCTCCATCTTCAAAACATCGGCATGATCTCCATCGTCACCGGCACAACACCATGATCTCCATCAACGTGTCGCCATCGGGGTTGTCACGCCCTGCATGCTTCTACTACTATTGCTACCGTAGCGATAAAGTAAAGCATTACATAGTGCTTAATGATTGACATGCAGGTCATACAATAATTAAAAGACAACCCTATGGCTCCTGCCGGTTTCCATACTCATCGACATGCAAGTCGTGATAATCTATACATCACATGATCATCTCATACATCACATATATCTCATCATGTAATTGGCCATATCACATCACAACATACCCTGCAAAAACAAGTTAGACGTCCTCTAATTGTTGTTGCAAGTTTTACGTGGCTGCTACGGGTATCTAGCAAGAACGATTCTCAGCTACGCATAAACCACAACGGTGATACATAAGTTGATTTTCAACCTTCTCAAGGACCGCCTTTGTCGAATCTGATCCAACTAAAGTAGGAGAAACTGACACCCGCTAGCCATCTTTTGCAACAAGTGCAGTTGAGGGAACCGGTCTCTCGTAAGCGTACGAGTAAGGTTGGTCCGGGCCGCTTCATCCCACAATACCGCTGAACCAAAACACGACCAAGGGAGGAAGCAATCTAAGCATCAACGCCCACAAACCTTTTGTGTTCTACTCGAGATCTCATCGAACCATCAATATAGCTCATGATGCCACTATTGGGGAATGTTGCATGGGAAACAAAAAAAATCCTACGCACACGCAAACCTATCCATGGTGATGAGCATCTACGAGAGGGAGAGTGAATCTACGTACCCTTGTAGATCGCTAAGCGGGAAGCGTTAAGAAACGCGGTTGGTGTAGTCGTACTTCTTCGCGATCCAAATCGCCGAGCGTCCCGCGATCTAATCACGAACCGTCCCACGAACCAATCATGAACCGTCCCGCGATCTCGTCACGATCCGTCCCGCGATCCGATCACGAACGTCCCGTGGCCTTGATCACGGTCCTTCCGATCTAGTACCGAACGGACGACACCTCCGCGTTTAGCACACGTGCAGCTTGATGACGATCTCTACCGCCTTGATCCAGCAAGAGGAGGCGGAGAGGAGGGAGAGTTCACCGGCAGCATGACGGCGCTCCGGTGATGGTGGTGGAGTTATTCCTGCAGGGCTTCACCTAAGCACCGCAGAAAACCAATCTAGAGGAGAAACTATGCACTAGAGGTTAGGGTTGCACGTGGAAGAAAGAACTTGTGCAAAAACCTTGAAACCCTCTAGTATATATAGGAGGAGAGGAGGAGGAGAGGCAGCCTTGGCCTCCAAGGCTAGCTGGTTCGGCCGGCTAGGAGGGAGGAGTCCTCCTCCTTCTACTCCAAGTAGGATTAGGATTCCTTCCTTATATAGCCCCTTTTTGCCTTTTTCCACCTTTTTCCTTTTGTATTTTTCCCTCCTGGCGCCATGGGCCTTTGTGGCTGTTCCACCATCCCACTAAGGGCTGATTATTATTCTCCCACAGCCCATGGACCCTCTAAGGTCGAAATACCTCTCCCGGAGGCCTCCCGGTACACTACCGGCACTCCCGGTACACTACCGATGAGCCCGAAACTTTTCCGGCGACCAAACTGGGACTTCCTATATATGAATCTTAACCTCCGGACCATTCCGGAGCTCCTCGTGACGTCCGGGATCTCATCCGGGACTCTAAACAACCTTCGGTCACCACCATACATAACTCTACACTACCGAAACGTCACCGAACCTTAAGTGTGCAGACCCTGCGGGTTCGAGAACTATGTAGACTTGACCGAGACACCTCTACGGTCAATAACCAATGGTGGGACCTGGATGTCCACATTGGTTCCTACATATTCTACGAAGATCTTTATCGGTCGAACCTCTATGTCAAGGATTAATTTAATCCCGTATGATGTTCCCTTTGTTCTTCGGTATGTTACTTGCCCGAGATTCGATCGTCGGTAACTCCATACCTAGTTCAACCTCGTTACTGGCAAGTCTCTTTACTCGTTCCGTAATACGAGATCCCGCAACTAACAATTAGTCACATTGCTTGCAAGGCTCATTGTGATGTTGTATTACCGAGTGGGCCCCAAGATACCTCTCTGTCACACGGAGTAACAAATCCCAGTCTCGATCCATGCCAACTCAACAGACACCATCGGAGATACCTGTAGAGCACCTTTATAGTCACCCAGTTACGTTGCGACGTTTGATACACACGAGGCACTCCTCCGATATCCGTGAGTTGCATGATCTCATGGTCATAGGAACATATACATTGACATGCAGAAAATAGTAGCAATAAACTGACACGATCATACGCTACGTTTGTAGTTTGGGTCTTGTCCATCACATCATTCTCCTAATGACGTGATCCCGTTATCAAATGACATCACATGTCAATGGCTAGGAAATCTTGACCATATTTGATGAACGAGCTAGTTCACTAGAGGCATACTAGGGACACAGTGTTGTCTATTTACCCACACATGCAATGAGTTTCCAATCAATACAATTATAGCATGGATAATAAACGATTATCATGAACAAGGAAATATAATAATAAACACTTTATTTATTGCCTCTAGGGCATATTTCCAACATCCTCCTCATCATCCGTGGAACTCTAGCAATACCTATGCATGCACACGAGGGGAGTGTCAAGTAGTATACCATCCTCGAAGGAGTCAAGCGAACACATGTAAAGGAGATGATTCACCTTCATGTATGTGGAGTAGATGTGGCACGTGTCACTTGGCAAAGGGACTCTTGCCATGGTGATATCCATAGGATGCTCCGCATCATCCCCTCCCCCTTGGGAAAGATCCTTCCTCGGATCAAGATCCAAATCACCATGGGAAGGAGATGGCGTCACCGTGTACAAGTGGTAGATCACCAAGCACTCATCATCAGGTGCACTCTCCAATGTCTCACCATCTTGTAGTTCCTTCAAAAGGAGCAAGAACAATAAACACTTGGAAAAAAAATGTGGTTAGCGTTAATGCCAAACCAAGCATTCAAGTGGTGAATCACCGCACAAGTGTTGTCATCATGCATATCTTCGTGTGTGACAAGGGATTGTGACATGGCATGTAAGCATACTAATTGAGTACAAGCAATGTAATCATGGGAGCAAGTATGCTAAGGTGAGGTAGGGATGCAAATATGTGTGACTATATAACAAGCATCTACCTCATGGTCATAGCAATCATGCACAAAGCAATCAATGAAAGGCCTATGATAGGCATAGGAATCGTTCACAACCCCAAGTAGAATGAAGGGTTTAAACACATGTTGCAACTGAAAGTGCAAGATAATCCAAGCATAATGTGCACATGGTGTAGTGAAGATAGTGAGTCACTAAACACAATAGAATGAGCAAGTGTTCAACATGTGTGAGGCAATCAAGTCAAGCAAGTAGCAATCAATGTGCGAAGCATGGCAATGGTTGTCATCGGCCGCATAAAAGGAGCACATCGGTGATGCAACATAAGCAAGCATAGTGATCATGTCGTGCATGCTAGTAGTGCGAAGATGCAACATACTAGAGAAAATCATCGCAATCATGTCCTATAAACAAATAGTGGTCATAGACAATGCACATGACATAATGCAAGAACGAGAACAAAAGATGATCAATATATATCGTCATAGGCATGGGTCACAAGGAAAACATGGCAATAATAAGGAATGTCTCCACCAAGCTTGTAAACACACATACAAGTCATACAATCAAGTGACGTGTGAGATGCAAAGCATGGGTCACAAATGCATGGCAAGGGCATATAAATGAGCATATCATGCAAAGTGAACATGGCAATATGGGCAAAGGACATAAAATTGAGAATAAGCCATAACCATGTGAGAGCAAAGTAGAAGAGGTGTGCGTAGTCCTTGCACGAGGGGAATGGTTGGAGACACATTCCGATGAATCCCAAAGCATCGATGCTCTCAAGAGCTCTTTTCGTCAACTCATGGGATTGTGAGGTTGACGAGTGTTCATGTGTACCTACACACAACAAACGAGAAGGGAAAATTGTGTGCACATGGTAGATGTACACATCATCCGTTAGGATGTGCATGTGCTTGTGTTCGTTAGCACAAAATGTCCAATGCTCGAATAAATGAGATGCATGATATAGGAACATGTCATCCATCATGAAAGGTTCGTTATGATGTATAGCATAATGGATACGAGAAATATGTAGTGCATCACATGAACTAAAAGCATTGTTATTCATGGCATCTCGATGGTGCACACAAGTAGTGGGATCATGTAATGTATGGGATGGAACAAAATCTCCTAGTATTTATAAGCAAACTATTGTGGTCTCCTCATGTTGGGTTCTACCGTAGGTGCATCACATGCGAATTAAAATTTTCCTACATGCAGAACATCCAAGAACATGCTATGGAGATGGATCATAGATCGTTACCACTAGATGTGCAGTGTCGTGCAGCGGAAGTAGAGTTGGTGCAGCGTGTCCGTGTGGCTCGTCTCCTCCTCGTCTGTTCTCCATCGAGCAGCCGGTCCGATCTCCCTCGAATAGCCGGTCCGCCGGATCCCGTGTACAGGTTCGTCGGAGCGGCGCAAGTGCACCGCCTCTAACGGCATCCACGCGTGCAGGAGGAACACACCGTGCGATGGGCTTCTAGGTCCGATCACATAGTCAGCGGGGAGTGTAGGTGGCTATTCGCAACACATGCAAACCCTAATGATGGCGCCGAAGTGATCAACCAGATGGGTGTGCCGCACCTCCACCTATATATAGGCATCCGGCACGAGCTCAACTCTTGGGCCTCGCACGGATCCTAAAGCCCACATGTTCCTTTCCTTAAGTGCGCGACCCCTTAGGTTCTCGTTCACTTGGTCGCGAGTCAGATCACATCCGACTCGACCAGTTGGTAGCGGCCTCTAGCAAAACGTGCCAACTCCCAGTGTCCAATGAAGCTGGTTAGGAGAACCTGTACTTCACACTTCTGTTTCCTTTGCCACACGATATATATTATCGTGCACAAGGCGACTTGGTCATCCTTGTTGATGCGCGACCTCTTTCTCATTCCGGTAAATCTGACCAACACTTCGGATTATCTCATAATCCTCATCGCATGGCCATGCTTATCCAAGTCGGATCACTCGAGGGGGGCAGAGTATATCTCTCCTGATCGGAGGGGCAAATCTGTAACATCCCAAACTTTGGAATGTTATATTAATTAACAGAATGATTGTTTAATTGTTTGAGTGGTTGAATTTGAGTGAAATTTGAAACTTTTAAAACTTTGAATGACAAGGAATAAAATGACTTTCCCCTTTGCTTTTGAGTTCCCATTCATGGAATTCAAACCAGTGAGATAAGATGACATGAGTTCTTCAAAATAAAGGATCTGAAATTTTGGATTTGGAAACTACTGAATTTTTTATTTGGAATTTATTCCATAACGAGTTCTATTTGTGTTTTAAAGTTTGAATGAATTCATACTGCCTCGCCCAAATTCAAAATCTCAATAGGAGCTTTATGACACTCCAAACCGGGGGGAAGTTTGAATTATATTTGAATTTATAATTCTCAGAAACATATTTGGAAAATATTTCATATCGGATTAAAGCCATTTTGAATTTTGAAAAATATTTGTTTTTAAAATTATTTCTAAAATTCTTGAAAATTATTTCTAAAATTCTTGAAAATATGTTCATCTCGTAGATTATATTTTTTTGAAATTTTTTATATATAATATTTATATATAAAATTTTAACGGGTTTTCATCTATTTAGCTTTCCCTTTGTGTTTTATTTTTAAAAGAAAAAATGGCCGAAACCCTTCGGCCTACCAGCACCCTCCAGGCCCAGCAGCGCCCCTCCCCTATTTGCTTTCTCCTAGGGCCAAGCCCATCTCCCCTTTCCTATTTTCTTTTTTCTTTCCTTTTCTTCTTCCTTCCTTTTCTTCCCTGTTCCTCCCTTCCAGTTCATGACCGAATCCCTCCTCTCTGGGATTCGATTTTCTACTGATTCTTTCCTGCTAAAATCATGTCCTATAAATACTCTAGCATCTCCTCGACCGATTACGCTCAACAGTTTGGCCCAAACCATCCGAAACACCCACGCTTTTGAGTTGGATCTCGCCGGAAACCTACGGAGTTCATCGTCCGTTCCCAACTCCGGTAAGCCACAAGAGGACCTCTTTCTTTGCCAACCAACGTCTTCCGTCGGTGTGACCCTAATTGACACCTTTTATTTGTCTAAAGATCGCCACAGCGTCGTATCCATCAACCGAACGCCGTCCCAGAGCACCGGAGTTCGCTGCTATCTCCTCCACACCGTGCCTCCTCCTCCATCTCGTGCCACCGGGACCGAAGGAGGACTCCCTCCCCAACCCGTCCGATACCAGCGCCGCCCCACCCCCTACCCCGAGCGTCCTCCCCGCCGGCCGACCGTGCTCCTCCTCCCCACTGTGAGCACGCACACCCCTTTCTCTGTACTCTGTTCTTCGTTATTTCTTCTTCTCTAGATTGGTTTTTCTCAGTTGGTTAACCGACCGATTCACTGTAGATCTAAACCGATATGGTTTTTATTCAACTAACACCAGATTTCTTAAGTGTCGGCCATCCTCTAATAACTATCGAACAAACGCTTCTGCAGCCATCCACAACGTGCCAAGTGTCCCCTGGCTAACCTCTAGTAAATCCCGTAATTCATTTTTATCAGAAAAATAGCAATCTTAGAAAATTCATATCAATTAGTATACAACTCCTAATTCAGTGATTCTTTTTGCTACTGATTCACAAAAAATCCCATCTATCTCATGGACCCAAATTTTTTTGAACATTTACATTTCGAATTCAAACATAATTGTTCAAACACTAGATTGCTAATAACTCTTATTTAAAAATGGATTTTTGATTGATTCTTTTTGCTAGTGGTCACTAGAAGAATTGTTTATCCAGTGGTATTTAGTGATATATTTTTAGTTTAATTTAATTTATTATTTTTATCAAAAGCAGTACTGTTTTACTTATAGTTTTGTTTGTCTTTTCTTTGTTGTTTTTAATAGTTTCAAAATTATTTCATTTTTTCACTTTTGAAAAATTATTTTTTGTTCCTGTTAGTAAACAGTAGACAGTTTTACTTGTTAGTTAAAATGATTTTTTATATTTTGTTTCTCTAGTTTTGTAGTGAAACTTGTATAGGTCATACATAGGGTTTTATAAAAGCTTTTTATTTGTTTCTTAGTGCTAATAGATTTTTTTATGAAAACTACTTTATGTTTATTTATTTGTTTTAGATTTTATTTTCTGTTAATTTAGTTGTATCACTTTTTCTTTAAGTTAGGACAAAAAAACTTTATTTCTTTAGTAGTTTTCCTTAGGAGTTTTTCTGTATACTTTTCTTTGAAGTTTCAATTGGATTTTATTTGGTTATTGTCTATTTAGTTATTTATTGCTTTTATTTATTGAATTTTATTTTTATGATTGCTAGAAACTGATTGCTAGAGTGAATGTTTATGTGAATGTCATGTTTGATTATATAGATTTTCATTGGAGAGTGACGAATTGTTCTATCAAATTATTTTCTGAGAGTGATACTATCTTCATTACCAGGCAAGTTCACATTGACCATGTTATTACCTATGTTTTCAGTTTGCATTAGTTCAACCTTTCCATCCATTGCATGCAAAGTAGGTACATGGAAACTTGGTTACTTGAGTAGTATCATGTGGTAGGCACCACAATACCCTTTACTTTGGCTGAGACGTTATTTTATTTTGCTATGCTTTTAGTAGACGGGGTTTGGCTGAGTGTTTCATGAGTGTTGTGAGGATTTAATGATCAAGACTCAAGACTCCAAAAACTTTCAAGACCTCATGATACAATACACCTCTGGATGGATGATGGAAGAACGGCACCCTGGAGTACCCAGTGGTAGCCTAGGTGATGCTGGAGACGCGCCAGTATTTACGCGGAAAGGTCCACCCAGGCACAAAGAGATGGATGGATACTTCAAGGCACTAGGCTTACCTGCACAGCCACAAGCCATTATGGGCTCTGGCTTGGTTGGACATTGTGGTGACTCTGGACAGCCGGTGCTACAAGATGTAGAAGAACGGTAGGAATGGATGGGCACCGATAGAGTCTGAGAGGAACCCTTTGAAAGACCATGTTTTGGTCATCCGTTTTCTCAAACACCCTGAAGTGCGAGGAATTCAATGGTGGCGATCAAATCTTGTGGGAAATGTGTGCAAAACTCTGTAGAGTACTCAAACATAATCGATTAGCCGTGTCTACGGCCATGGACAACTTGAGCTAAAGGAACTGAAACTATCAGGAAGTCTCAACACAAATAATTATAATGATGAGGGTATTATTGTTAACTTGGGTATGAGAATTGGTTGGTGCAACCATCTCATTAAATAACCAACATTGTAGTAATAATTTTTGCTTTGCCCCCTCTCTTGTTGTAGGAAAAATTTGCTTTACGCAAAACTTAAATTTACAGCCCCACCTGCCATATATGCATATAGTATAGATGATTATTTTTCTGTAGGAGATATGCCCTAGAGGCAATAATAAATGTTATTGATTATCTCCCTGTTCATAATTAGGTTTATGTTCCATGCTATAACTGCTATGGTTCTCGAGTTTACAGTAACCACAAGGCTTGAAGGAAGACTCATATGCACGTGTGGAATAATAAACGGAAAATTGTATTCCTAGTCTGGCCTCTAAGACTGGCTCAAGTATTGCATGATGATCCTGTTTTCCTGATCATGGGCATGGCTATGCCGACAATTTTGAGGGCACAATGTTAGAAGAACATTTGTGTTGAATCGACCCAAATTGATGTTATGCTATGAGATACATTCGTCATAAGTTAATGGTTAATAATATAGAGAAGTTAATGTTTGCATAATTCCTTAGACCATGAGAGTATCGAGTTTCTTCATGCTTGCTTCATGAACTTTGGGGTTTGTTAAACGTCATCCGTAAATGGGTGGCTATTACGGCAGCTTACGGGTTCATGGAAAAGTTTGTTAAGTAACTTGATAACTCAAGATTGGGATTTGCTCCTCTGATGATGGAGAGATATCTCTGGGCCCTCTCGGTGTTACGGTATCCATCATCGTCTGGCCAGACATTTTGTGATTTGATCATGGGGATGCCGGAACACGGGAACGAGAAAAGAGAACAATACCGGTAACGAGGTAACTAGCATAGTGGACAAGTTGTTGATCCACAGGGATGCCAACATGTCTCACCTCGGGTATTTGTAACGTATCGCAAAGCAACAGGAATAGCACACGACAACTGGAGGTTCACTCGAATATTCATTCGTGTGGGTATAGGGGTCAATATGGGTGCCCACGGCTCCGATGTTGATCATTGATCGGAAGGGATTCCGGGTCATGTCTATACTTCACCGAACCTATCGGGTCACACGCTTAAGGGTCTTCTATCTGCTGAATACTAGACAAGGAGTCCGAGAGAAAGTCACTGGAAAGTTTCGGAGACAACGGAAAGGTTCCGGAGAGAACACCGGAAAAGTTTTGGTAAAACCAAAAAGTTGTTTCGGATAAAACCATTGATCCAAAAAGGTTTTGGCAAGCACCGGGAATGTTCTAGAGGTTGCCAGAGTGGTCTGGTAATTTCTGGAATGTTTTCGGAGAATAAACCGAAAAGGGTTTTCGGAGCTGCCAGAATTGTTTACCGGGTAAATGAAGATGGTTTTAAATTAAACCACCATACCGAAAATGTTCCGGAGTGCGTCCAGATAATTTTAGAGGGTGCCGGAAATGTTCTGGGACCTTCCGGAATTTTTCAGAAGTAATAGTCGCAGAAAACATCTTGTCACAGCGTGAGGGGACAAGGTCCCACGATGCGTGGGGTTGTTTTGGGGGCGCCCCCCTTGAGGGGGCAGCCCCTTGTGGCTGGACAAAGGTGTTCGGGGGCCCCCATGGTGGAGGGCAGCCTCCACAAATGGTGGATAGTGTTGGGAGGAAGGTGGGGCCCCATGGGGGAACACCATGGACAAGGGAACATGTTTTCTCCATGTTTGGTGGGAACATGTTTCCTTGTTTGGTGGGTGCATGTTTTTTGGGCTGAATTTCAGCCCCCCCTTCACCCCTTCCACCACTATATAAGGAGGTGGAGAGGAGCTCTCCATACTCACTCAAACTCTCTCACACAAGCCATGCATGATCTGGCATTCTCTCTCCCTCCTAGCGAAATAGTTTCGTACAGCCGAAAGGCTATCTGGGTTTCGGTGGGATTTAGTTCTGGACGGCGAAGCCCTGCCGGATAGATGATACCGTATGTGTGCAACTCTGTAGAGAGATCGTAGTTTCGTTCTTAGTTCGAGAGTGCCTCCCGAAGGGCTGTCCGTGTGACCATTCGAGTTTTGGAGGTCCTCCCGAAGGGCTGTCCGAGTGACAGTCCGAGTTTCGGAGGTCCTCCGGGGGACTGTCTGACCGCCTCCCGGAGGGCTGTTCACGGGGCAGATAAGGGTATACATCCTCGTGGTTGGGAGGTTGTAAATGCTAGCTGCGGGGATCTGCACCACCGTTCGTCATCGACTCTACTTCTGTTGCGCTACGAGTCGGTAACGAAATGATCAAACCTTGTATGCAGTCTCCATAGTGGTCCTAGGCTGGTGCGTAGGTCGATTTTTTTTGTTTTCTGCTGCGTTACCCAAAAGTGGCATCAAGAGCCGTGCTATGCGTAGATGCAGGTTCCGATCTAGAATACATAGAGATGTATGGGTGTTGCACAATATAATTAGGTAGTAGATGAGATCTATTGCTTAAAATTATTTGTGCGGGTAGCAGATGAAATCTGTTACCCAATGTTCTTGTTGCTTTCCTGATTTTGCGTAGTCCTGATCTTGACGGAATGGTCGAATCTCACAAAGTTCTGGCAATCCGCGATCCTTTCATGCTGCTCCTGAGTACGCTGATTGACAGAACAACGAAGTGCTAACCGTTCTTTGAGTTCCACCATAGTTGAGAAAGATGGATGTTTCACAGACGAAAGGGCAATGCAGATGTGATTTGCACGGGGGTCACGCGTATGACAAAGTTTAGCATGGGGCTCGAGATTTTATTATCTCATGTTTTATACACCCTGGAAAGTTAATCTAGCAACTTGGATTATCATGCTTGATGATGGACGTTGGTAGCTTCGGTTTGTTTCGAAACCTTAGAAGCCATGAAAAACAAGTTTTTGCATGAACCGATTAGAGGCATCTAACTTGGTTTTGCAGGATGGTTTGCATGTGCATGTGATGTGGTATAGCAGAACTCATATAAATTTGATTATGTATGAGATGACTATATGATGTAATTTGATTAACATGACCTGCGTGTCATGATTCGGCATGATGGTTGGAGCCATATGATTGCACTTTAATGACCTGCGTGTCAACCTTATGTAATGCACTTATTTTATTTGCTATAGAGATAGCAATATTATCTGGTGCATCGAAAAGGTGGTGGCAATCTTCGCAAAGGTGAACACCGACGCGAATGCCGAAGACGAAGAAATACAAAACTTCTCCGTCAGAAAGGGATATACCATATCATGCTATTATGAATTGCCTGAGATGTTTATCCCTTATGATGCACCCTTCTTGATTGCGCGGTACTCGCCTTTTATTAGGGTGATCTCTCACAAAAATATCAAGCAGTTAGTGTTATCCCAAGTGTAGCACCGTCACGGCATCTATCTTTTCAGGGTGCGCCGTGTCACACGGGTACGAACGATTAGAGAAGTGTGAGGCGGGTGAGTTGAGACCTCGCAGCGAGATCACTTGGTTGTCTTGACGTTCAGGCATGACCGTCATGAGTTCGGAACACACACATCGAAAGATGAACAAGAGTCACATAGAGATGTGATTGGCAAGTTGGCCTACCGGTTGAGATTTTTCGTCATTAGTGGTGTTACACCAATGGCGAACAATTTAAATGCGGGTCTTGTATCACTCACAATCAATTATGAGAGATATTGATTTGAGTGGGAGCACACTATAGAATTAATTCTTTTAATTCTCAGTGCAATTAATTGTGAACTTTGTCTAAGTGTAGATTGCATAATAATTGTAGGATAATGGCTCGCGTTTCCACCTTCCCTATTAAAATTGAATAGCTGTTAAATATCTGGTTAAAACTTTATGGTTGGTACCGTAATGTGAGGATTGTCCTCAAGAGTGCCGAGAAGGACTTTGTTCTATCACATGCTTTCGGTATTCTCCCGCTAATGCTATGGATCATATGACTCTCGTCCTTCGATCCAAAAGCTAGAATTCCTTTTCAGTCAAAGTGCAATATGTTTGCTTCCATGAGACCGGAACTTCGAAAGTTTGGATAGTTATGTGATATTCATGGAATCTGAAAATCATTTTCAGAGATAGACAAAAGCTAAAAGATATGAGATATCCAAAGCAATGTTTGTTTGCAAACTATTAGTAAAGGAGTTTACTATGCATTAGACTGATAAGAGAGGGATCCAGGAGAATGCCTGTCATATGATGAAAGGTGAATAAAACAACAACTTAAAGAGAAAGAAAGTGTCCGAAGGGTGTTAGTAAGACTTTCACGCGTAGGAAGTCTGGGGCTAACGCCACTCTTAAGTTGGGTGCTTCTTCTGAGAGTAGGAGAAATACTGAAAAGTTAAACTGTTAGAAGTATAATGGCAAACGGAAAGAAGACTGGAATATCCAGCTCATGTATGAATGCCATACAAGTTTTTGATGTATAGAAGGCTGGTCAAAGATATAGTTCTTGGGAATTATGGTTAAACATGTTAATCACTAATTCTTGGGTATTGTGAGTTGGTCACAAAGATACCCGCTCGATTGCATTCTGTTGCAACTCGATGTAAGAACTACTATGGCCTAAAAGACTAGCCAGAGACGAGGTTTAGATACACGCAGAGAACATAGTAAATGTTACTATGCCTTCCATTGGTGTATTCCCTATGTATTAAGTTTCATAATTCATTTTTAGAGTTTCACACTCTAGCCCTTTGCATAAGGTATCTTGCAAGAAGGTTGTTCATAAGAGAACTTTTCATGTTCGGTGTTATGAATAACATAAGGGCCATACTTCCATTATGAATGAGACATATGTTATGAATATTGGTAATAATACATTACCTTTGGGTTTAATTTTTTCATTTTAGAGTTTCATATACTCTATCCCATTGCACAATGTTTGTTGCAACAGAGTTGTTCATAAAAAACAACAATTGTTGTTCAGCATTATGAATAACATGAAGGGCCATGCTTCCATCCTAGATGGGATGTATGTTATGAATATTGATGGAAATATGATACATTTATAACATTGACGCTAAATGTCGCAAGACTAAAAGAATACCACATATGTGTGGCACTGCATTTGGTCACATTGGAGAAACCCGCATGGAAAATTCCATTATGATGGATTTTGAAGTCGTTTGATTTTGAATCATCTGACACTTGCAACTTTCCTCCAAAAGGTGAACTAACTAAAATACCGTTCACATGCCATAAGGAACGAGCAAAGAACTTATTGGTGATCATACATTTGATGTATGTAGTCCGATAAATGTTGTTGCAAACAGTGGATTTGTCTACCTTCAAAAATGACTCAAGTAGATATATGGATATTTACTTGATGAGACATAAGTCTGGATCTTTTGAAATCATTCGAAAGGTTTTCAAAAATGAAGTGGAAGTTATTGTACCAAGAAAATTATGTTTCTGCAATTTGATTGCGGAAAGGAATATTTGAGTTACAAGTTTAGCGAATGTCTGATGAGTTGTGAAAAGAGTTTCATAACTTGCACCTCCCGGAACACCACTGCAAGTGGAAAGTCCATGAAGATGCAATCGGACCATTTATGACATGGTAAGATCAAAGATGACATAAATAGATTTGCCATTATCCCTTTTATAGAGTGATGCTTTAGAGACTGCGACTTTTACACTGAAAAGAGATCCATCAGGTCTGTTGAAATGACGCCATGGTATGGTATGCCCAACCATGTTATATCTTTTCTTAACATTTGGAATATGGGGCTTGTGTAAAAGGTTACAAACCTATTCCAACTCAGACAAGTGCTACTTTGTATGGTTATCCCAAGTCATTGGGTATTCCCCACCACTATACCGAGGCAAAGGGTTTTGCCACAAAACGGTATGCTTTTAATGAGAATAGTTCTTACAAAAGTTGAGTGGGGGGACAATGCAACTCGACGAGATAACCAGTATCTTCGTCATCAGTTCAAAGGAAAGAAACCCTGGAAGTGATTCCGTTGTTTCCTACTACGACTAATATGGAAGTCTCTACAATAAAATGTATGGACTTCGGTCGAACGTGCAGCTGAACCACGTAGGCAAAGCTCGTGCAAAGCTATCAGGTGCGCAAACGAGATATTGTTGTTAGACAACAGTATACCTACAATACACAAGGAAGCGTTGATGGGCCCTGACTCCGGGATTGGCTAAATGCCAATACAATCCGAGATAGTTTCCATATAAGTGATTCAAGATTAAAACCTTGATACACCTTTCAGTGGACTTAGAGTCTAACAAATATTTATGGAACTAAAAACTGATACGGATAAAAATGTTTTATCCATAAAGCTCGACTTGTTGAAATAACAAGTTCAAGGAGTTGACTACGATGAGGTTGTTTCACCGTAGCGATGCTTAAGGTCGCTTCGAGTTGAAATAGATATTAATACATATATCAATGATGAGATATGAAACATGGATGAAAAAAGGATTTCCATCTGATAGAAATGAAACCTAGGACTTGTATGTGATACAGTCCAACATAATTTGTCGATCTAGAGGATGCTAGTAAGTATGCAAACTTCAGAGTTCCAGCAATGGACAGAAGAGAGAAAAATGGAGTTGGAATCTTCGTGGTTTGATGAAATGGTCAAAAAGGGTTTTTGACTTCATCAATGGGTAACGAAGATGCTTGTGATTCAAGAAAGTAAGTGGGATCATAATAATATTTCTAAAAACGTTGTGTGCTTGACACATTGTTAATTGGAAATGAATTTCTTGACATGAATTAGGACTTCATTTGAAAATAGTTTTTCGATGAAGTGCTTAGGCTAAATAGCCTCAATATTAGGCATGATGATCTATACAGATAGATTTACCTAATGGGGCTAAGCTATGAATACATATTGACAAGATGCTAAAACTTTTTAGCATTTAAAATGCCAAGGAGTGATTCTTGCCGAAGTCACATGGAAAGAGTTTTTGCAAGACTCAGTGTCCCAAAACACTGATGAGTAAAATACATGATGGAGATTCCACACACTCTTGTGTTTGGATTAATCATGTATTCCATGGTATGTAAAACAACCAGATATGTCCGATACTCCAAAAGTTGTTGCGAGTATGGATACCAAAGTATCAAAGTACTGATCATAGGACAACAGTAAAAGATGTCATTGAGTGCTAGAGTAGTACTGATGACATGGTTTCTCGCAAGCAGAGATTATGAAGTGCTCATTGTAAGTAATTACATCGATACAGTCTTCATCAATGCTCCATGCGATTTTCGATTTAAGTTAAGGGTTTTGTGTAATACACAACATGGTGGCACGGTAGTTGGAAATTGTTCCAAACAAGATACTGTGGGGAATTCTGTAACAAAGGCTAAGTATGTTGACGCTTTGGAAGCGACAAAGAAGTTGTTGAATCATATAGTTCATTCATGAACTTAGTATGGTTCCAAGATGGCTTTGGTCTATGAGACACTATTGCAGAAGTTGCTCCATAGCTCAGTTTGAGGAATCAGGTTTCGACCAATGATTCACACATATGCAAAGCCAAGTTCACACAAAATATGAATTTTGTGATAGCGTGAAAACGCGAGAATATGCAAAGTTACACACGGAGCTAAAGTTGTCAGATCCGTTGGACATCAGGCTATACCACGTGCGAAGCATATTTTACACCAGTATGCCATAGGTGTAAAGTGCATTAGCATTGACTAGATTATTGACTCTAGTGCAAGTGGGAGTCTATAGGAGATATGCCCTAGAGGTAATAATAAATGTTATTGATTATCTCCCTGTTCATAATTAGGTTTATGTTCCATGCTATAACTGCTATGGTTCTCGAGTCTACAATAACCACGAGGCTTGAAGGAAGACTCATATGCACGTGTGGAATAATAAACGGTAAATTGTATTCCTAGTCTGGCCTCTAAGACCGGCTCAAGTATTGCATGATGATCCTATTTTCCTGATCATGGGCA
The DNA here is from genome assembly GCA_022496015.1 of Hordeum marinum. Taxonomy (NCBI): domain Eukaryota; kingdom Viridiplantae; phylum Streptophyta; class Magnoliopsida; order Poales; family Poaceae; genus Hordeum; species Hordeum marinum. The sequence continues at coordinate 206,682,238 of CM039672.1, read as the reverse complement.
TGGCTATGCCGACAATTTTGAGGGCACAATGTTAGAAGAACATTTGTGTTGAATCGCCCCAAATTGATGTTATGCTATGAGATACATTCATCATAAGTTAATGGTTAATAACATAGAGAAGTTAATGTTTGCATAATTCCTTAGACCATGAGAGTATCGAGTTTCTTCATGCTTGCTTCATGAACTTTGGGGTTTGTTAAACGTCATCCGTAAATGGGTGGCTATTACGGCGGCTTACGGGTTCATGGAAAAGCATGTCAAGTAACTTGATAACTCAAGATTGGGATTTGCTCCTCCGAGGATGGAGAGATATCTTTGGGCCCGCTCGGTGTTACGGTATCCATCATCGTCTGGCCAGACATTTTGTGATTTGATCATGGGGATGCCGGAACACGGGAACGAGAAAAGAGAACAATACCGGTAACGAGGTAACTGGCATAGTGGACAAGTTGTTGATCCACGGGGATACCAACATGTCTCACCTCGGGTATTGGTAACATATCGCGAAGCAACAGGAATAGCACACGGCAACTGGAGGTTCACTCGAATATTCATTCGTGTGGGTATAGGGGTCAATATGGGTGTCCACGGCTCCGATGTTGATCATTGATCGGAAGGGGTTCCGAGTCATGTCTATACTTCACCGAACCTATAGGGTCACACGCTTAAGGGTCATCTATCTACTGAATACTAGACAAGGAGTTCGAGAGAAAGTCATTGGAAAAGTTTCGGAGACAACAGAAAGGTTCCGGAGAGAACACCGGAAAAGTTTCGGTAAAACCAAAAAGTTGTTTCGGATAAAACCATTGATCCAAAAAGGTTTCGGCAAGCACCGGGAATGTTTTGGAGGTTGCCAGAGTGGTCTGGTAATTTCTGGAATTTTTCCGAAGAATAAACCGAAAAAGGTTTTCGGAGCTATCAGAATTGTTTACCGGGTAAATGAAGATGGTTTTAAATTAAACCACCATACCGAAAATGTTCCGGAGCGCGTCCAGATAATTTTAGAGGGTGTCGGAAATGTTCTGGGACCTTCCGGAATATTTCAAAAGTAATAGTCGCGAAAAACATCTTGTCACAGCGTGAGGGGACAAGATCCCACGATGCGTGGGGCTGTTTTGGGGGGCACCCCCCTTGAGGGGGCAGCCCCTTGTGGCTGGACAAAGGTGTTGGGGGCCCCCCATGGTGGGGGGCAGCCTCCACAAATGGTGGATAGTGTTGGGAGGAAGGTGGGGCCCCATGGGGGAACACCATGGACAAGGGAACATGTTTTCTCCATGTTTGGTGGGAACATGTTTCCTTGTTTGGTGGGTGCATGTTTTGTGGGCTGAATTTCAGCCCCCCCCTTCACCCCTTCCACCACTATATAAGGAGGTGGAGAGGAGCTCTCCATACTCACTCAAACTCTCTCACACAAGCCATGCATGATCTGGCATTCTCTCTCCCTCCCAACGAAATAGTTTCGTAGAGCCAAAAGGCTGTCTGGGTTCCAGTGGGAACTAGTTCTGGACAACGAAGCCCTGCCAGATAGATGATACCGTATGTGTGCAACTCTGTAGAGAGATCGTAGTTCCGTTCTTAGTTCGAAAGTGCCTCCTGAAGGGCTGTCCGTGTGACCGTCCGAGTTTGGAGGTCCTCCCGAAGGGCTGTCCGAGTGACAGTCTGAGTTTCGGAGGTCCTCCGGGGGACTGTCTGACCGCCTCCCGGAGGGTTGTCCGCGGGGCAGATAAGGGTATACATCCTCGCGGTTGGGAGGTTGTAAATCCTAGCTGCGGGGATCTGCACCGCCGTTCGTCATCGACTCTACTTCTGCTGCGCTACGAGTCGGTAACGAAATAATCGAACCTTGTATGCAGTCTCCATAGTGGTTCTGGGCTGGTGCGTAGGTCGATTTTTTGTTTTCTGCTGCATTACCCAAAATTTCCACCCTCTCTTTTATGACTTGCCAGCATATTCAATATGTTGACCTACACGGCTGCAACGTCTCATGTTGCAGATATTCTTCCACGACGAGTAAGAGTACGATTCAGGGTTATGGTCTGCACTCAACCTGCCGTTGGTGTTATTGGGATTCCACTCCCATTGACTATTTCTGCTAAAATTTTGAGGTATACATTAGTTTTACGTTATTTACATGTGATTGCACTTTGATATATAGATCGATGTAATATGTGTGCCAGCATACTGATCCAGGGATGGCACAGAACACACAGAGGCTTTACCGTTTGAGGTCGGGTCGCTACAAAATCCTCGACCATGTCTCGCAGCATGGGTTTGGACAAGCCCAAAACCTACCTTTATAACTACCCAGTCACGGAGTAGCATTTGGTCGGTCAAAAGCAAGTCTGTCACCATCCCGAGTACATGCGCCAGCTCAGGTCTTAGCACATCGAACGTATGTTGTACTAGAGACTCACAAATGACCTATCACTGCGTCTCATAGTTGGGTTTGTCCAACTCAGACCTTATCTCGACTCGGATCTGACTATGTCGAATCCGATCAGACCTTTTCGAGTCCATATTATCCGGCTAGCATCCAATGCTACATGGTCAGTGAGACCGGACCATCCACCGTGTCATATGCTAGTCTAACTGGCTGCGCGTCCATGCAACCCTTTCGACTAGGGACCATTTAGGACAGTCATCATACAATGCATAGTCCCACAAAGAAGTCACATACTTGTTAATACACATCAATGATAATGTCCAAGGACTATCTGTATTCATAAACACATAGGAAATATCATCATACATGATTGCCTATAGGGCATATCTCCAATAGTCTCCCACTTGCACTAGAGTCAATCAAATAGACATCGAATGCCCATAGCTCTAATGTGCCCCTCATGCTTGGGTTGTGGACGCGGCTTAGTCAACGGATCTGCAACATTTGCATCCGTATGAATCTTGCATAAATGTGTATCACCTTTCTCTACAAGCTTTCATATCAAGTGATACTTTGGGTCTATGTGCCTGGTCTTGTGGTGTTGTCTCGGCTCCTTGGCCTGTGCGATGGCACCTGAATTATCGCAATAAGGTCCAACGATTTTGACCAGCCTGAGAACACACCAACCAGGAACTTCCTAATCCAAACACCTTTCTTTGCAGCTTCACAAGGTGCAATGTATTCGGCCTCGGTTGTGGAGTCGGCCACCATATCTTGCTTGGAACTCATCCAGCTCACTGCTCCTCCATTCATGACATACACGAATCCAGTTTACGATCAACAATCATCCCTGTCAAAAGTTTCCGACTTGCTGGGAAGAACGAGGAGAAATCACAAGAGGAAACACTCAAGAACAAGTCCAATCACACATCCACTAGACTCACCACACACAAGATCCACGAAGGTACATGAACAACAAAGGGAAAGAAGGATACATGGTAGAGTTCATCCCAAAACCCATGGGGAGATGGAGGCTTGATATCCCGAAGGATCTTCCCTCTCAAGGGGCCTTGACATCCACTAGGGGGTCTTCTCTCATAAAGGCATCTACTCCATGGGAGAGGTAGTGGAAGGAGCTAGGCTCAACTTACTAAGAGCAAAACCATAGCTGACCCTAGAATGGAGGTGGGGGAGGAGTATATATAGTCCTAGGCACAAAGGGGGTAAGTGATAGGGAGATACATGGGCCTCGGGCCCGTCCATGCATGCAGGCAGGGCGGTTCTACCGGTGGTTGGACCGGTTGTACCAAGCATGAAGAATATAGCAAAACAACCGGGCCGGTACCGTCTTGAACCGCATCAAAACAGAAGCGTGGCCAGGCCGGAGCGGTAGTTGGGCGGTGGTTGACCAGTCGTACCGCCTGGCCGGTTGTTGACCGGTTGTATCGCCAACTCCGGTGCTGGCACAACTCCTCTTCTTCCTTCTCCACTTCCATGCTTCCCTTGCGGATGCTGAAGTTGTACGTAGGTGTTGGCACTCCTCCTCATCATCCGTGGAACTCCGGCAATACCCGTGCATGCACACGAGGGGAGTGTCAAGTAGTATACCATCCTCGAAGGGGTCAAGCGAACACATGTAAAAGAGATTATTCACCTTTATGTATTGGGAGTAGATGTGGCACGTGTCACTTGGCAAAGGGACTCTTGCCATGGTGATGTCCATAGGATGTTCCGCATCAGAGTTGCTCGTGGGCATGGTCTTGTTGCACTGGAATGGAAACCTTTGGGTGGCACTTCAGGAAACCGCATACGTCCTTGCTCCCTTTGCACCAAAGGGCAAACTGTACCTCCTGGCGCGCTGGCGCCTGCCTATCCTTCCCTACGTCATCTTTGAGTCATGAGGCCGGGTTCTGCATAGAGATGTCCGATGCTCCTAAGGGGGCCTGAGGAGGCCCATCCTTGCTGGTCTTGGTGTCGTTTTTCCTCGCGAGCTTGTGGACCTCACGAGGGTCTTGTCTTGAGTGGAGCCGCACCAGGCCATGCCCGGCTGACGAAGTGGGCCATGTTCTGGGTCGCAAGCAGGCAATTCTGGGTACCCCTATTCCCAGAATGCTGACGGTATCCCCCGGGCTCAAGGCGCGCTCGAGCTGGCTTCAGGGCGAAGCCTTGTAGATGGCTTGTAGCGCTGCAGGACCCAAACGTCTGCGGGTGAGTCCTTACACACATCGAACGTCTGAGCGGCGACGCCCACGCTCCCCGAAGGCGTCAAGAACCGCCCCAAGTCAAATTGACGCGACGCCCGTGTGCAGCGCCAACCATCATTACCCTTCCTTGAATGATGTCTCTCCCTTGGGCTTCCAACCCTCGAGCCATGCGGATGTGAGGCAATAGTGTCAGGCGAGGCGACATGAAGCAGGGTCATGTGCCGATCGAACCGGCCCTTTCGACGCCCGAGGGGCGCATGTCGCCTGCTCTCCCATGACGCCTCGTGGCCTTGGACATGCCTATAAATCCGCCTTCCATGGGGGGAGCCTTGCCATCTCGAAGCGCCCGTCTGCTCCCGTAGCTCCAAAGAAAAACCCTCTCCCTCTCCCTCTCCTCGGCTTCTCCTTTTCGTCATGGCATCTGGAGGAAGCGTCGTCGGTGTGGGGGAGCGCGCACGGCCATCAGCTCCCTCGCCCTCCTCTGGAGGTAGTGGCGCGGGACCCTCGTGGTCATCGTAAGTCCGCCGACGCTGGGCCATGGTGGGTGAGTAAGTGCTTAGCCGCCTCCTTCTTCCTTTATTGACATGTTCGATGCGCCAGGCCTGATCATCTCCTCCTTCTAGGGTGCCGGCGGCCAAGAAGCGCAAGCGCGGCGAACTCCAGGAGGAGGTGGATGTGCTGCGAGCCCAGCTGGCGACCACCGATGCCGCCTTCCAAGCTGTCCTCATGAGCGAGGCGGAGGCCAGGGCAGCTCTGGCCTCTTTCCAGAACCAAGTCCAGGAAGCGGCCAACATTGTGCAGGTCGCGCAGGACGAGGCTGCCTATGCCAAGATGCTTGAGTCCCAGCACGCCAAGCAGTACCTCGACATCGCCCACCATGCGGCCTATGCGATGAGCCGGTTCGTCGGGGGAGCCCCGGCTCTTCCCAATGTACAAGGCGGCGGGGGCTACCTCGACTTCTTTGGCCGGGTGGTGGAGACGCTGAAGACCGGCGTCTCCTGCGTGAACGCGGACTGCGAGGCTGACGCGCGGGATCTCCTGGAGCTTGCCTTGGCGCACGTGTTCTCCAACCTGCGCCGCCTCGTCTTGGAGTTCGACCTCCAGCATGTCATGGAGAGGGTGCCCGAGGGGCTCCAGAGGCCCCTCCAGGATGAGGTGAGCCCGCATGTGGAGTCCCTGGTCGAACGGTGAGCCCGCTCCCAGAGGGGTGGGTGGCTCCGGTGCCATGGCAGCCGACGACTCAGACTGTGACAACGACTCCTCTGCCTAGACTCCCCCTACTTCTCCTTCCTAGTATCTATAACACTTTAAGAACTTGGCCCCCGTGGGCGTTAATATTTTGCGTATTACCTTTGTATCTGTTTCTTGCCCTTGAATCACCGGTCGGCTGCTTGTAGTGACGTGACTTGGTTTTCTTGCTCGGGGCTTGGCGTTGCCGCCGGTACGGCCTGGCGATGATGATCGGCTGTGGCCTCACGAGGCGCTCCCTCCTGGGGGCAGTCCGTGGCTACGAGCTCCGGGTTCGTGGCCTTGCTGCTTGTCATTGCCGGGTCTCTGTCCTCGCGTTGCTTCCCCTGTCGCTTCAGGCCTCACAGTTTTGATAGCCGCGCGTAGTAGCCCATAGTACATGTATCCTCAAATTAGTGCGCACAACCCTCGTCCCATCCCTAAGCCGTCGTTGAATCGGGAAGCTCTTGCTTGGTGCGCTAGGGTACTTAGCTTTGTGGGCTATTGACGATTTCCTACGCCGCCAGGCGCGGCCAGGCTGTCGACTGCACCGCCTGGGGCGCTTTTGCCTTGCTTGTGAGTGGGGCGGTTTGGGAGCCCTTTCGGCACTATGTGTCTATAGGCCCCAATCCCGCACATGTCCCTACCACTATAGTGTACGATCGGATCACCAAGGACGCAACTCTGAGGTGAGGCCTCGAAACCCTCGATGCCGACCGGATCACCAAGGACGGCATCGAGTGGCTATATGACCAGTAAGGCTCCTGAGGCGTTCTTCTCAAGAGCCCCCTTCGACGCTCAAGCTGCTCTACATTGGCGGGTCCCAGTCCTGCACATTTCCCTACCACCGTAGTGTAAGACCAAATCACCAAGGATGCACCTACGGGGCGAGGCCTCGTCACCCTCGATGCCGACCGGATCACCAAGGATGACATCGAGGGCGTCGAGTGGCTATATGACCGGTAAGTCTCCTGAGGCGTGCTGCTCAGGAGCCCCCCTTGATGCTCGAGCGACCCTCATTTTGCCCTGTCGGATTCTGCCTCAGGAGGCCTAGCCACTGGGCCCTCCTGAGACTCCTTGCTGTGGTGCTGTGCTATGGTCGGAGCCCCCGAGCGAGGGCCGACTGTCCGAAGGTGCAGGTCCCTGAGGCGACAGGGACTTGTCACCCAGCCCCGAGGTGCCTTGGGGAGGGCTGGAGCGCACGACCCCTTGCGAAACACCAATCCAAAAAAGAGAGTTCAAGACTGGTAAAACAAGAGAGAAAAGTCCCCGCCCCTTTTTCTTTTAAATTTAGAGTTCTGAACTCTTCAAACTTCATTCCAAAAAGTGCAATTCGAACACAAAAAGAAGTAAGCAAATGACGTGTCTGGCACGTAGGCTAGTCTTCGTCTTCCCCCAGCGCTAAGTGTAGGACATCCACGTTGCATGGGCACAACCATTGGTGGGTAGTGTTGACTTCTCCGACAGCGTGGAGCATGGGCTGCCACATTGCGTGGGTGGGAACCCCTCCGCGTCCTCGGGGGGCTCCGGGCATATACAACTCGCTCATTATTACGTGAGAGTGTCACGGGTTGGTGAAGTAGGGCCGGTTCGGGATGGGCCCTTGGGTGTAGAGGCAGCCCCCCACACCCGAGAGCCCGTGACCGGGTGGCATCACCATAGATAGCTTGGCAAGGCCCCATGCGCTCGGCCCTGTAGCTCCCAACTTTGTCAAGAGCCACCCGTGCATTTCTGCTCGGTTGCGCACCTCCATGACCCTAACCTGAACGCATTGTTCCCCGCGTAACCGCGGGATAGCGCTCCTGCGGCCCAAACATGAGCACTACACACCCGGCGCACCTATGGAGGTATTTTGTCGATGAAGCCGTCCTGCGAGGTGCCGGGGCATCGACTGGACAGGGTCTTGGGAGCCTCATGAGGCCCAGCCTCATGAGGCTGTGTCGGTGCTCCATTTGCCTAGGGTAGCACGCGTTACCTGTGTCTTGGTGCCCTTCCCCCAGGCCATCACTCCTGAGGCCTCGGGGCTCGACACAGCGTCGTGTGCCCACGAGGACGACAACTTGCGCCACGCCCCATGGGCCCGGGGGTGTCCTCCCTTCTTCTCCTTCTCGCGCCGTCCAGGCTTGGCACATAGGGCTCCATGTAAGGGCCCGGTTCTCCTCCTGAACCGTCCGTCGGGACGCCGATGACGGTCCCTCCAGGCAGCGTTGGGGCGCCGCCCTACGCCCGTAGCCCGCAGACCCTTATACGTCGAGCCTCGGAGCGAAGTTGCTTATCTCTGCCATCGTCGTTGGGTGGCCATGCGCTTCTTGGTGTGGATTGCTCCCCTGAAGATCCGACGCGCCTTCACCGTTGTTGCTTGTTTGTCCGGACGCCTGCGCCACTTGCTCCCTATGCAGGATGGCGCGCTTTCTCCTGGTCAATCCAGGTTGTCGAAGGTCCACCGGGTCATGGGGGAGCGTGTTGGCGTGTGCGTGAGACGCCTTGTAGTTTCCTTCGCGCGCTCGGTCATCGAGGCCGGGCTGTGTCCCAAAATCAGTCACAGGAATTCGAAGGAGGAGGAGCACAACGCATGGAGGGCCCCACTCGGGCTCGCCCGGGGTTGGAGGGGCGCACCGTTCTTGGGGGGGGGGGGGGGGTAGGCGCAGCGGTAGAGCCCCCAACACCCGAAGAAGGGTGAGGAACCACGACCCTCCGCGCGACGGTGATCAGCTCTGCGATATGGTCGGCCCACGCGTTGAAGCCTCCCTGCATTGGGTGGTGACAGAGCACCTCGCTTGCCAGCATCAACACATCGTGCGCATCGAGGTCTCCAGCGGCAGCGGTGGGATCGACGGAAGCTGATCCACCACGGCTGGGTGAAGCTTGTTGGGCACCGGTGATAACCCACAAGTATAGGGGATCGCAACAGTTTTCGAGGGTAGAGTATTCAACCAAAATTTATTGATTTGACACAAGGGGAGCCAGAGAATATTCTCGAGTATTAGCAGTTGAGTTGTCAATTCAACCACACCTAAAAGACTTAATATCTGCAGCAAAGTATTTAGTAGCAAAGTAGTATGGAAGTAGCGGTAATGGTGGCAAAAGTGATAGTAGCAGTTTTGTAGTGTTTGTAACAGTAGCAACGGAAAAGTAGCTTAGCAAAGATCAGTATATGGAAAGCTTGTAGGCAATGGATCAGTGATGGATAATTATGTCGGATGGCATTCATTACGCAACAGTTATAACATAGGGTGACACAGAACTAGCTCCAATTCATCAATGTAATGTAGGCATGTATTCCATATATAGTCATACGTGCTTGTGAAAAAGAACTTGCACGACATCTTTTGTCCTACCCTCCTGTGGCAGCGGGGTCCTATTGAAAACTAAGGGATATTAAGGCCTCCTTTTAATAGAGAACCGAACCAAAGCATTAGCACTTAGGGAATACATGAACTCCTCAAACTACGGTAATCACCGGAAAGAATCCCAATTATTGTCACCCTGGGGGATCCGGATCATAACTCGTAATAGGTGTCTACAACTTGCAAGATAGGATCAAGAACACACATATATTCATGAAAACATAATAGGTTCAGATCTGAAATCATGGCACTCGGGCCCTAGTGACAAGCATTAAGCATAGCAAAGTCATAGCAACATCAATCTCAGAACATAGTGGATACTAGGGATCAAACCCAAACCAAACTAACTCGATTACATGATAAATCTCGTCCAACCCATCACTGTCCAGCAAGCCTATGATAAGATTACTCACGAACGGTGGGGAGCATTATGGAATTGGGGATGAAGGGTGGTTGGTGATGACGAAGGCATCGATTTCCCCTCTCCGGAGCCCAAAACAGACTCTAGATCTGGTCTCCCGAGGAAGAACAGGCGATGGCGGCGGCTCCATATCGTGAAACGTGATTAACTCTTCTCTTTGATTTTTTCTGGACAAATAGGGTTATATGGAGCTTGAGAGGAGGTCGGAGGAGCCACGAGGGCCCCACAAGCCTGCTCGGCGTGGCCAGGGGCGTGGCCATGCCGAGCAGGCTTGTGGCCCGCAGGTGGCCCCCCTCTGGTTAATTCTTGCGCCAGTATTTTTTATTAATTCCAAAAATATTCTCCATAAATTTTCAGGATGATCCGAGAACTTTTATTTCTGCACAAAAATAACACCAAAGCAATTCTGCGAAAAATGGCGTCAGTTCGGGTTAGTTCCATTCAAAGCATGCAAATTAGAGTCCAAAACAATGGCAAAAGAGTTTGGAAAACTAGATACATTGGAGACGTATCAACTCCCCCAAGCTTAAACCTTTGCTTGTCACCAAGCAATTCAGTTGATAAACTGAAAGTGATAAAGAAAAACTTTTACAAACTTTGTTTGATCTTGCTGTTGTAAATATGTCTAACTTATGTTCAGATTTTCAGCAAAGATTATAAACTAACCACATTCACAATAAAATTTAGGTCTCACGTTTACTCATGTCAATGGCATAAGCAACTAGCGAGCAACAATAACAAGTCTCGGATGACAACAATTTTATCAAAACAATCATGATACAATATGACATAATGGTATCTCGCTAGCCCTTTCCGAGACCGCAAAACATAAATACAGAGCACCTCTGGAGAACAAGGACTGACTAAACATTGTAATTCATGGTGAGAGAGATCCAGTCATGCTCACACTCAATATCAATTAATAGCAAGGCATACAAATGACAATGGTGCTCACTAACTGGTGCCCTTTATAAGAGGATGTTGATTCAACAATAAAGTAAATGGAAAAATTCTTCGTAGAGGGAAGCATTGATTTGCAGACGTGCCGGAGCTCAAGCTTTTAAAACAAAGATAGGTAATGATTTTGGAGCGGTATGCTTTCATTGCTCACATAACATCCAATAGGTTTTCAATATCTTCCATGCTAGATACATTATAGGCGGTTCCCAAACGGATTGGTAAAGTTTTTACTCCCCCTCCACCAATCAGTCGCACTCCACGACAGGACGAATTCACGGGTACCGTCCATACAAACACATTCCTGGGGGAGTTTTGTTTAATTATATTTTGCTTTTTATTTCGAGCATGGAACTGGACATCCCGATTACCAACCACTTTCTCGTGAATGATAGTGAATCAACACATATCGTGAGAATAACCCACCTAGCATGGAAGATACTGACAGCCCCTAGTCGTGACATGAGCGATTTGGGCATACAAAACAGAAAGTTTATTTGAAGGTTTAAAGTTTAGCACATGCAAATTTACTTGGGACGGCAGGTAAATACCACATATAGGTAGATATGGTGGACTCATATGGAACAACTTTGGGTCTACTGAGATGGATGCATAAGAAGTATTCCCTCTTAGTACGAGTGAAGGCTAGCAAAAGACTGGGGAGGGACCAACTAGAGAGCGAAACAGTCATCAACATGCTTTGAGATTAACCAACATTGAATGCAAGCATGAGTAGGATATAATTCACTATCAACATAAATATCGTGGAGGCTATGTTGATTTGTTTCAACTACATGCGTGAACATGTGCCAAGTCAAGCCACTTGAATCATCCAGAGGAGGATACCATTCTATCATACTACATCACAACCATTTTAATGTGCATGTTGGCACTCAAATGAACCATTATCCACTCTTAGTTAATTAAGCATGACATGAATAACTATAATCTCTAATTGTCATTGCAAACATGTTCAACCCATAATGTACTGAATTAGGAACGATGAGCTAGTCATATTTACAAAAGCAAGAGAGGTCGAGTTCATACCAGCTTTTCTCCATCTCAATCTTTTCATCAAATATCGTCATTATTGCCTTTCACTTGCACGACTGAACGATGTGAATAATAATAAGAGTGCGCGTGCATGGGACTAAGCTGGAATCTGCAAACAATAAACCAAAGGAGAAGATAAGGCAATATGGGCTCTTTGTAAGATAAACAATAGTGCATATGAGAGCCACTCAACACGTCATCGTGGTCTTCTCCTTATGACCCAAAGAAAATAAAGGACAATTATTTACACGGGAAAGCTCCCAACAAGCAAAAAGAAGAATAAGAAATCTTTTTGGGTTTTCTCTTCAATGCTACAACTAAACAACTAGGAAATAAAACTAGAACTATTTTTTTTTGTATTTCCTTAAAGTTTATTAAACACACAAGAAGAAAGCAAAACAAGAATTATACTACCATGGATGATACAATGAAAAAGTATGAACACCGACAATTGAAATAAGTGTGTGAACATGGATGTAATGTCGGTGAGAAATACGTACTCCCCAAGCTTAGGCTTTTGGCCTAAGTTGGTCTAGGGCCACGGCTGGCCTGGATAATATCCGAAGTCAAAGTTAGGGTTATGCTGGTCTACAACGGCTACCGCCTGTACCACTGCAGCGTGAAGGTGGGCGGTTTCTGCATTTCGTTCGTACTCGTTTGCCTCCTCTCTAGTTATAAAATATCTTTGCTTTTCCTGTAAGTTAAAGAAGGCAGGAGTAGGAAGGCTAACATGGACAACACGTTGCCTATCAAAAATTAGTCAGTACTGGAGGGATTGTTTGTTTCTTTCAAGAAACTGAAAGTGCACCAGAGCCTCATAATCAAGGAAAACAGGGGGTAACTCAATGTCATTCCCTCCTATGGGTACCCCAAGATACTTACCTACACGGGTGACATAAATTCCACCAAAGAAATCTCCATCCTTAGGTTTATGATGTAACCTCCTCGCAATAATAGCCCCCAAGTTATATCGTCTTTCTACCATTACCGCACTCTTAAGGATGCTCAGATCAGGCGTGCAAAGGTGGCCATGCTCAAGTTTACCGTTAATACATCTACCTATGAAAAAAGCGGAATAATGTATAGCCGGAAAGTTAATGCTCCCCAAGGTGACGAGGACATGACTACCTTGGATACGACCAAAAATGTTGCATACATGCATATTTGTGAGGTGATTTCTTATAAGAATTATGCAATAATTTGTTTATGTTATCCGGAACAAAAATACTTCACCTATTTTTATTTTATGCCTAAATGCAGAATGGTCAAACACTTGTATGAACGACGTGTGATGACAAAGGAAGAGGAAATGGTTGGATGTTATTCAAGAGGTCCTCTAATGTCAAAGGAAACAATTAGGTGTTGTTAAAGAAATTCTCTCATGTCACTTTTAACCCAAGAGAAGATAGAGTCCACGTCTCTCACGTTCTGGACTCAGATTCGGACTATACAGACAGACCTGTCTCAAAACGCAAACAACTTTCTCATACGAACTCGGAATTGGGTGATTCTTTTTTTGACGGAAACTAGATTTCATATGCGTTCCAGCCCAGCCGGAATCACCTTACAATACGTCTGGATGGCGGAGATCTGTACGAAACAATCTGATGTTGCAACAGAATTCGAGTCAAACTACAAGTCCAAAGGTGTTGCATCACCTCCACTTGGGCCCATGGGCCTTGTACGACCTAGGGTTGGTTTTAGGGTGTGTTGGGACGTCCTCACACCTCCTTGGCCACCACCCCTTGATTTTATATAAGTACATCAATCTAGTAGCTTTTCCTTTGGGTTTTGTTTAGATTACAAGTTCGTCGTAGCTGTAATTTCACGTTCTTCGTTTGTGTTCCACGACTAGACAAAGGCATCACAGTACCCACTTCATAAATAAAGCTTTCCTCTTATATTCGCAATATCCAGATTGCAATCTTAGTTTCTTAGTTGTTCTTCGTTTTCGTGTAGGAAATAGACCCTCGTGGTCAGGTTGATCGTGCTCCGGCGTGGTCAATAACCTCTTGGAGTTGGTTTAGCGATTGCTAAGGCGAGACATCATCACACGTTCGTAGTCGGATCGTCAAAGTCTACTCCACCAAAAAAACGGTAGCCACCATCTCATCGAAAGATAGGGACAACTTCGCCTCTATCAAGTGGTATCAGTTTTCAGGTTGCTCGGTGAGAATTTCCAGTTATTCATAGATTAGATTTATTTTCCTTACCTATTGCCCAAAAAAAAACCAAAAAAAAGTTAGATCTATTCATATTTTCTCCAAGCCAGTCTGAGCCATTGCAATTTTCTTTTCAGTGCTTGCATAGTTAAATTAACGGTTGTATCGTCGTGTCGAGTTGCTGTTCTTAGCGTCTAGTCTTTTAGAGTTTCGATTTCTATTCACCACTTGTCATGCCAGCATCGCACCATCTTCATCGATGCTGCCATATACCACCACCACATCATCGTCATGTTGGGGAACGTTGGATGGGAAACAAAAAATTTCCTACGCACACGCAAGATCTATCCATGGTGATGAGCATCTACGAGAGGGAGAGTGGATCTACGTGGCCTTGTAGATCGCTAAGCGGGAAGCGTTAAGAAACGCAGTTGGTGTAGTCGAACGTCTTCGCGATCCAAATCGCCGAGCGTCCCGCAATCTCATCACAATCCGTCCCACGATCCAATCACGATCTGTCCTGCGAACTCATCACGATCCGTCCCGCGATCTCGTCACGATCCGTCCCGCGAACTCATCACGATCCGTGCCGCGAACTCATCACGATCCGTGCCGCGATCTTGATCACGGTCCTTCCGATCTAGCGCCGAACGGACGACACCTCCGCGTTCAGCACACGTACAGCTCGATGACGATCTCTTCCTTCTTGATCCAACAAGAGGGAGCGGAGAGGTAGAAGAGTTCTCCAGCAACGTGATGGCGCTCCGGAGATGGTGGTGGAGCTATTCCGGCAGGGCTTCGCCTAAGTAGTGCTGAAATCCGATCTAAAGGAGAAACTATGCACTAGAGGACCGGGCAGCACGTGGCTAAAAATTCTATGCCAAAACCCTAAAATCCTCTAGTATATATAGGAGGAGAGGAGGAGGAGGCTTGGGTCGGCCGAACCTAGTGGAATTGGAGGATTCCTCCTCCAATCCTAGTAGGACTAGAACTCCTCCTTATTTTTTTTTGCCTTTTTTTTTGCCTTTTTCCACCTTTTTCTCTTTGGGCTTTTCTTCCCAGCCGCATGGGCCTTGTGTGGGACGTCCACCAGCCCACAAAGGGCTGGTATTTACTCTACCACAGCCCATGAAGCCTCTTGCGTCGAAATACCCCTCCCGAGGGTCTCCCGGTACACTACCGGTACTCCCGGTACAATACCGATAAGCCCAAAACTTTTCCGGCAACCAAAATAGGACTTCCTATATATAAATATTTACCTTCAGACCATTCCGGAGCTCCTCGTGACGTCCGGGATTTCATCCAGGACTCCTAACAACCTTCGGGCACCACCATGCATAACTCTATACTACCGAAATGTCACCGAACCTTAAGTGTGCAGACCCTGCGGGTTCGAGAACTATGTAGACATGACCGAGACACCTCTACGGTCAATAACCAATAGCAGGACCTGGATGCCCATATTGGTTCCTACATATTCTACGAAGATCTTTGTCGGTCGAACCTCTATGTCAAGGATTTAGTTAATCCCGTATGATGCTCCCTTTGTTCTTCGGTATGTTACTTGCCCGAGATTCGATCGCCGGTATCTCCATACCTAGTTCAACCTCGTTTCCGGAAAGTCTCTTTACTCATTGCGTAATACAAGATCCCATGACTAACACTTAGTCACATTGCTTGCAAGGCTTGTTGTGATGTTGTATTACCGAGTGGGCCTTGACATACCTCTCCGTCACACGGAGTAACAAATCCCAGTCTTGATCCATGCCAACTCAATAGACACCCTCGGACATACCTGTAGAGCACCTTTATAGTCACCCAGTTACGTTGCGATGTTTGATACACACAAGGTACTCCTCCGGTGTCAGTGAGTTGCATGATCTCATGGTCATAGGAACATATACTTGACATGCAGAAAACAGTAGCAATAAACTGACACGATCATATGCTACGTTCGTAGTTTGGGTCTTTGTCCATCACCTCATTCTCCTAATGATGTGATCCCGCTATCAAATGATATCTCATGTCCATGACTAGGAAACCATAGCCATCTTTGATCAATGAGCTAGTCTATTAGAGGCATACTAGGGACATGGTGTTGTCTATGTATCCACACATGTATCTGAGTTTCCGATCAACACAATTATAGCATGGATAATAAACAATTATCATGAACAAGGAAATATGATAATAACTAATTTATTATTGCCTCTAGGGCATATTTCCAACAGTCTCCCACTTGCACTAGAGTCAATAATCTAGTTCACATCACCATGTGATTCGCATTGTTATGAATCTAACACCCAATGAGTTCTGGGGCTCGATCATGCTTTGCATATTAGAGAGGTCTTATAGTCAATGGGTCTACGACATTCAGATCCGTGTGTACTTTGGAAATTTCGATGTCAAACCGTAAACACTGCTACCACACTCCACGTGGTACTATTCCAAATGGCTGCTCCACTATACGTATCCAGATTGCTACTACGAGTCATCTGGATTGGTGTTAAAGCTTGCATCGATGTAACTCTTTACGGCGAACTCTTTATCACCTCCATAGTCGAGAAACATCTCCTTAGTCTTTTAGTTACTAAGGATAATCTTGACTGCCGTCCAATGATCCACTCCTGGATCACTCTTGTATCCCTTGACAAACTCATCGCAAGGCACACACCAGGTGCGATACACAGCATGGCATAATATCGAGCCTATGGCTAAGGCATAGGGGACGACATTCGTCCTTTCTCTTTCTTCTGCCATTGTCGAGCTTTGAGTCTTACTCAACTTTCACACCTTACAAATCAGGAGAGAACTCTTTCTCTGACTGATCCATTTTGAACTCTTTCAAAATCTTGTCAAGGTATGTACTCATTGAAAGTCTCATCAAGCATCTTGATATATCTATATAGATCTTGATGCTCAACAAATAGGTAGCTTTATCCAGGTCTTCCTTTGAAAAACTCTTTTCAAACAACCGTTTATGCTTTCCAGAAATTCTACATCATTTCCGATCAACAATATGTCAACCACACATGCTTATCAGAAACTCTATAGTGCTCCCACTCACTTTATTGTAAATACAAGTTTCTCATAAACTTTGTATAGACTCAAAAACTTTGATCACCACATCAAAGTGTATATTCCAACTCTGAGATGCTTGCTTCAGTCCATAGAAGGATCGCTGAAGCTTGCACACCTTTTAGCAGCCTTAGGACTGACAAAACCTTCTGGTTGTATCACATACAACCTTTCCTCAAGTAAACCGTTAAGGAAATGATGTTTTGACATCCATCTGCCAGATTTCATAACTGAAAAATGTAGCAACTGCTAACATAATTCCAACAGACTTTAGCATCGCTACGAGTGAGAAAGTCTCATCGTAGTCAACTCCTTGAACTTGCCGGAAACTTCTTTGCGACAAGTCGAGCTTTATAAATGGTGACATTTACCATCAGCGTCTGTCTTCATTTTGAAAGTCCATTTGTACTCAGCGACCTGCCGTTCAACGGGCAAGTCTACCAAAGTCTATACTTGGTTTTCATACATGGATCCTTTCTCGGATTTCATGGCCTCTAACCATTTGTCAGAATCGAGCCCATCATCGCTTCTCCATAGCTCGTAGGATCATTGTTGTCCAACAACATGACCTCCAAGACAGGGTTGTTGTACCGCTCAGGAGCAGTACACATCCTTGTCGACCTATGAGGTTCAATAGTAGCTTGATCCGAAGCTTCATGATCATCATCATTAACTTCCTCTTCTACCATTGTAGGTTCCACAGAAACATCTTTCTACGCTGTGCTACTTTCTGGTTGAAGTAAATGTTCAATAACCTCATCAAGCTCTACTTTCCTCGTAGGTCGATAGTAACTTGATCCGAAGCTTCATGATCATCATCATTTACTTCCCCTTCAACTGACGTAGGTTCCACAGAAACATGTTTCTGCGCTGTGCTACTCTCTGGTTGAAACAAAGGTTCAACAACCTCATCAAGTTCTATCTTCCTCCCACTCAATTCTTTGGAGAGAAAGCTTTTCTCAGGAAAGGACCCGTTTCAACAACAAACACTTTATGCTTGGATCTGAAATTGAAGGTTCACCCAACTGTTCTTAGGGTATTCTATGAAGATGCATTTGTCCGCTTTGGGTTTGAGATCATTAGGTGAAAACATTTTTCCACACAAGCGTCGCAGCCCCAAACATTCAGAAATGACAGCTTAGGTTTCTACCAAACCATAATTCACACTGTGTCATCTCAACGGATTTAGATGGTGCCCTATTTAAAGTGAATGCAGTTGTCTCTAATGCATAACCCCAAAACTATAGTAGTAAAATGATAAGAGACATCATAACCCGCACCATATCCAGTAGAGCACGACTATGACGTTCGGACACACCATCACACTATGGTGTTCTAGGTGGCGTGAGTAGTGAAACAATTTTCACATTGTCTAAAGTTGTATGCCAAACTCGTAACTCAGATATTTACCTCCACGATCATATCGCAGACATTTTTATCTTCTTGTCACGATGATCTTAAACTTCACTCTGAATTTGCTTGAACCTTTCAAATGATTCAGACTTGTGTTTCATTAAGTAAATATACACTATATCTACTCAAATCATTAGTGAAGGTAAGAAAATAATGATATCCACTGCACGGTACAAGACTCATTGGATTACATACATCAAGATGTATCATTTCCAATAAATCACTTGCCCGTTCCATCCATCTGGAAACGGAATCCTTAGTCATCTTGCCAAAGAGGCATGGTTCGCATGTCTCAACCGATTCGAAATCGAATGAGTCCAAATATCGATCAGCATGGAGTTTCTTCATGTGCTTTATACCAATATGACATTTAGCGGCAGTGCCACAAGTATGTGGTACTATCATTATTAACTTTGTATCTTTTGGCATCAATGTTATGAACATGTGTATTACTACGATCAAGATTCAACAAACCATTCTCACTGGGTGCATGACCATTGAAGGTATTATTCATGTAAACAGAATAACCATTATTCTCTAACTTAAATGAATAACCGTGTTGCAATAAACACGATCTAATCACGTTCATGCTCAACGCAAAACACCAAATAACATTTATTTAGGTTTAACACTAATCCCGAAGGTAGAGAGCGTGCGATGTTGATCACATCAACCTTGGAAACATTTCCAACATACATCATCACCTCACCCTTAGCTAGTTCTCCGTTTATTCCGTAGCTTTTATTTCGAGTTACTAACATTTAGCAACCGAACCGGTATCCAATACCTAGGTGCTACTAGGAGTACTCGCAAGGTACACATCATTAACACGTATATCAAATATACTTCTGTCGACGTTGCCAGCCTTCTTATCTACCAAGTATCTAGGGTTGTTCCGCTTCAGCGACCGCTCTCCTCATAATCGAAGCACTTAGTCTCGGGTTTAGGTTCAACTTTGGGTTGCTTCACTAGAGAAGCAACTAACTTGCTATCCATGAAGTTTCCCTCCTTGTCCTTGCCCTTCTCGAAACTTGTGGTTTCAATAACCATCAACACTTGATGCTCCTTCTTGATTTCTACCTTCGCGGCGTCAAACATCGCGAACAGCTTAGGGATCATTATTTCTATCCCTGGCATTTTATAGTTCATCACCAAGTTCTAGTAGCTTTAGTGATAGTGACTTGGAGAACTATATCAATCACTATCTTATCTAGAAGATCAACTCCCACTCGATTCAAGCGATTGTAGCACCCAGACAATCTGAGCACATGCTCAACGATTGAGCTATTCTCTTTCATCTTGCAGGCAAAGAATCTTGTTGGAGATCTCATATCTCGCAACACGGGCACGAGCCTGAGATCCTAATATTAGCTCTTAGAACATCTCATATGTTCCGTGACGTTCAAAACGTTTCGGAGCCTCAATTCTAGGCTGTAATGCATGACACACTAAACTATCAAGTAGTCATCAGAATGTGCCTGTCAAATCTTCACAACATCTATAGACGACACTAGAGGGGTTGGCGCACCGAGCGGTGCATTAAGGATATAAGCTTTCTGTGCAGCAATGAGGACAATCCTCAGATCACGGACCCAGTCCGCAATATTGCTACCATCATCTTTCAACTCTATTTCTCTAGGTAAAAATTCAAGGGAGCTACAACGTGAGCTAGTAATCTACAACATAATTTTGCAAAGACACTACTGACTATGTTCATGATAATGAGTTCAATTAATCATATTACTTAAGAACTCCCACTCAAATTGACATCCCTCCGGTCATTCGAGTGATACATGATCCAAATTCACCAACTCAAGTCCGATCATCATGTGAGTTGAGGTGGTTTCAATGGTAAACATCATCATGTTGATCATATCTACTATATGACTCATGTTCGACCTTCGGTCTCTTGTGTTCCGAGGCCATGTATGTACATGCTAGGCTCGTCAAGTTTAACCCGAGTGTTCTGCATGTGCAACACTGGCTTGCACCCGTTGTATGTGAACGTAGAGTCTATCACACCCGATCATCACGTGGTGTCTCAACACGACAAACTTTCGCAACGATGCACACTCGGGGAGAACACAATTTATCTTGAAATTAAGTGAGGGATCACCTTATAATGCTCCTAAGCAAAACAAGGTGCATAAAAGGATTAACATCACATGCAAATCATAAGTGACATGATATGGCCATGAACTTGTGCTTTTGATCTCCATCTTGAAAGCACCGACATGATCTCCATCTTCACCGGCAAGACACCATGATCTCCATCAATGTGTCGCCATCGGGGTTGTCGCGCCCAACATGCTTCAACTACTATTGCTACCGTTTAGCGATAAAGTAAAGCATTAGATAGCACTTAATGATTAACACGCAGGTCATACAATAATTAAAGACAACCCTATGGCTCCTGTCGGTTGCCGTACTCATCGACATGCAAGTCGTGATAATCTATACATCACATGATCATCTCATACATCACATATATCACATCATGTAATTGGCCATATCACATCACAACATACCCTGCAAAAACAAGTTAGACGTCCTCTAATTGTTGTTGCATGTTTTACGTGGATGCTACGGGTATCTAGCAAGAACAATTCTCATCTACGCAAAAAACCACAATGGTGATACACTAGTTGCTTTTCAACCTTATCAAGGACCGCCTTTGTCGAATCCGATCCAACTAAAGTGAGAGAAACTGGCACCCGCAAGCCACCTATGCAACAAGTTGCGGTCGAGGGAACCGGTCTCTCGTAAGCGTACGAGTAATGTTGGTCCGGGCCACTTCATCTCACAATACCGCTGAACCAAAATCCGACCAAGGGAGGAAGTAGTCTAAGTATCAACGCCCACAAACCTTTTGTGTTCTACTCGAGATCTCATCTACACATAGACCTAGCTCATGATGCCACTATTGGGGAACGTTGCATGGGAAACAAAAAATTTCCTACGCACACGCAAGATCTATCCATGGTGATGAGCATCTACGAGAGGGAGAGTGGATCTACATACCCTTGTAGATCGCTAAGAGGGAAGCGTTAAGAAACGCGGTTGGTGTAGTTAAACGTCTTCGCGATCCAAATCGCCGAGCGTCCCGCGATCTCATCACGATCCGTCCCGCGATCCAATCACGATCCGTCCCGCGAACTCATCATGATCCGTCCCACGTTCTCGTCATGATCCGTCCCACGAACTCATCACAATCCGTGTTGCAAACTCATCAGGATCCGTCCCGCGATCTTGATCACGGTCCTTCCGATCTAGCGCCGAACGGACGGCACCTCCGCGTTCAGCACACGTACAGCTCGATGACGATCTCTTCCTTCCTGATCCAGCAAGAGGGAGTGGAGAGGTAGAAGAGTTCTTCGGCAGTGTGACGGCGCCCCGGAGATGGTGGTGGAGCTATTCCGGCAGGGCTTCGCCTAAGCACTGCAGAAATCCGATCTAGAGGAGAAACTGTGCACTAGAGGAACGGGCAGCACATGGCTAAAAATTCTGTGCCAAAACCCTAAAATCCTCTAGTATATATAGGAGGAGAGGAGGAGGAGGAGGCTTGGATTCCAAAGAGGCAGCCCTTGAGTCGGCCGAACCTAGTGGGATTGGAGGATTCCTCCTCCAATCCTAGTAGGACTAGGACTCCTCCTTATTTTTGCTTTTTTTGCCCTTTTCCACCTTTTTCTCTTTGGGCTTTTCTTCCCAGCCGCATGGGCCTTGTGTGGGACTTCCACCAGCCCACAAAGGGCTGGTATTTACTCTCCCACAACCCATGAAGCCTCTTGGGTCGAAATACCCCTCCCGATGGTCTCCCGGTACACTACCGGCACTCCCGGTACACTACCGATAAGCCTGAAACTTTTCCGGCGACCAAAATAGGAATTCCTATATATCAATCTTTACCTCCGGACCATTCCGGAGCTCCTTGTGACATCCGGGATCTCATCCGGGACTCCAAACAACCTTCGGTCACCACCATGCATAACTCTATACTACCGAAACGTCACCGAACCTTAAGTGTGCAGACCCTGCGGGTTCGAGAACTATGTAGACATGACCGAGACACCTTTATGGTCAATAACCAATAGCGGGACCTGGATGCCCATATTGCTTCCTACATATTCTACAAAGATATTTATCGGTCGAACCTCTATGTCAAGGATTTAGTTAATCCCGTATGATGCTCCCTTTGTTCTTCGGTATGTTACTTGCCCGAGATTCGATCGTCGATATCTCCATACCTAGTTCAACCTCGTTTTCGGCAAGTCTCTTTACTTGTTCCGTAATACAAGATCCCATGACTAACACTTAGTCATATTGCTTGCAAGGCTTGTTGTGATGTTGTATTACCGAGTGGGCCCTGAGATACCTCTCCGTCACACGGAGTAACAAATCCCAGTCTTGATCCATGCCAACTCAACAGACACCCTCGGAGATACCTGTAGAGCACCTTTATAGTCACCCAGTTATGTTGCGATGTTTGATACACACAAGGTACTCCTCCGGTGTCAGTGAGTTGCATGATCTCATGGTCATAGGAACATATACTTGACATGCAGAAAACAGTAGCAATAAACTGACACGATCATATGCTACGTTCGTAGTTTGGGTCTTTGTCCACCACATCATTCTCCTAATGATGTGATCCTGCTATCAAATGACATCTCATGTCCATGACTAGGAAACCATAGCCATCTTTGATCAACGAGCTAGTCTATTAGAGGCATCCTAGGGACATGGTTTTGTCTATGTATCCACACATGTATCTAAGTTTCCGATCAAAACAATTATAGCATGGATAATAAACGATTATCATGAACAAGGAAATATGATAATAACTAATTTATTATTGCCTCTAGTGCATATTTCTAACACGTCATCCCTTTCGTTGTCACCCACCATCATCCATCAATTTTCACCACATGCTTCCATTGTCCATATCATTATCACACTTTAGGTCGTTCACATGTACGCGTGATCCAATCTACATCTTATCTAATTTGTTGGATAGGAAAAAAAGTGAGAGAATAAAAAATAAAAAAAGTAGAGAAAAAAAGTGAGAAAAAAATTGGTGAAAAGCAATAGAGAAAAAAAACAAATTTCGAATCTATTTGACTCAAATCTCGTATCTGAATTCGGAGTGAAATCTGCTTTGCGCAGTGTTTAGTAAACCAAGCGTATCTTCCTCATACGAACTCAGAATTGTGTGATTCTTTGTGCATAGGAAAGCTTGAGTCAGTAGCATTCTTGAGAACAAATATTAGAATCTTGACATATTATCTTACATAGGAAAGTTGTAGAGAGTGTTTTGGTATATCCTGCTTGACGGTCATTTATCATCATTGTCTTTACTGCCATTGTGATCTTCACTTATATCTTGTTGTCCAAAGCTAATTCCTATCATCCTTTCCTGCTATTTGTTCTACGTCTTGACTTCATTAGTTTTCTAGGCTCGCGTCTCTAGTACAGTCTAGACTACGACCAACACAGTATCGTCGTTGAGCGTTTATTCAACATTGCGTCTCTGAATTGATTATTGCTAATTTTTTGCTATCATATATCAAGCCTTCCAAGCTCCACATATTTTTACACCATGTATGCATACGTTCACCTGGTAATCGCTTTACCCAATCTTCGGAGATATTGACACCGTCGGTTGCCGGTCGCCACCTGCTGCATGGTAAGAATTTGTAAGACATTGATATTTGCTTTACTGTGATCGTTTTACCAGCACATCCCAGTAGTTCATAGGAACACTATTCTTCTATCTTTGTTTCTTGTTTCTACTAGTCATGACAGGATCCAGAGTTGTCAGTTCATGGGCTTCTTCGATCGTGGGAGACGTGCCACCAAAAACCCCGATACGAGAGCTGCAAAGAGATCCAAATGCACATGATTAGGTTAATGTTTCTATACCTCAATTTAATGGCCGATTTAGACCTGCTTTATATATTTAACGGGAGTTTGAAACAAATGAAATATTTGCTTCCCATAATTTTGCCGCACATAAGAAAGTTAAGGTCGCAGTTGGTTCTTTCACTTGTTATGCTTCAGTTTGGTGGAGTGAATATTGTCGATTACACCATGATATTATACCTACTAATAGGGATGATTTAAAGCTTGCCATGAGACACACATTCGTTCCTGCTTATTATACTCGTGACAAGCTTAAAAAGTTACAATATGTAAAACAAGGTAGTGACACCATAACGAAATATTATGATGATTTACAAACGACCTTGTTGCATTCCTCATTAGAAGAAAGTGAAGAAGATTTTTATGGATAGATTTTGGGGAGGATTAAACCGTGATATTCAGGAGATACTAATTCATGAAAAGTGTTATTCTATGGATCGTTTGTTTTGTCTTGCTTGCAAAGTTGAACAGGAAATAAATCAATGTGTTGCCCACAAGGAGATAGAGCGCAAGGTGCACATTCCAAGAGTTGATACAATTATTCCTTCAACTACTAGGCGTACTGTGACAACCACATCAATACTTGTGAGGGCTACATCATCTTCATCATGTAACACGTCACCACCGAGAGTGCCTACATCATCTGAGTTGATCATAAGAGGTAATGGAAAAGGTAATGATCTTCCACTTCCACATGAGTATGATGAATGCCTTGTCAATTCCAATGTACCCTGTGATGTGCTACCCATTACTTTGGTCACACCACCTATTTTAGAGGACTATGTTCATGATTTTACTTCATCATGTGATCAAATAACCACAATATCAACAATTGTGAGTGCACCCATTGAATTAACTATTGATGAGAAAGAACCATGTGAATCAGGAAATAAATAAAATTTGGGTCAAATATGTTGCAAAATAATTCTGCCGGTGTTTAATCATTTTGATATGACCTCCAATATTGGTGATAATTCTGTGTCAAATAACATGTTGCATGTTTGCTTATTTAAGCATGTTGTAGCATCTAAATTTGAAATGATTCACGTTTATTTATCAATATTGGGATGGTTTAATGATGAAAATTATGAATCTTTTGATGTGAATAAGGACTTCACTTATATGTGGAAACTGAGTTGCAATATTCTGATGCCTTCTACTTCTTGTCATAATCTTTTGGCTTTATATTTCATGACATGTGATGAGTGCCCTTGTATATATGTGTCACATGTGTCACAACTGAGAACAATAAAAATGGATGACATATACATATACAATGTGTACGCCTTTTCTCTTTTGGTGGCCACATTTCAGATTAAGCAACGCCGAGGATGGCTTTGTTTTCAAGAAGGGGAGGATGACGAGGACATGACTACCTTGGATACGAACAAAAATGTTGCATACATGCATATTTGTGAGGTGATTTCTTATAAGAATTATTCAATAATTTATTTATGTTATTCGAAACAAAAAAACTTCACCTATTTTTATTTTATGCCTAAATGCAGAATGGTCAAACACTTGTATGAACGACGTGTGATGACAAAGGAAGAGGAAATGGTTGGGTGATATTCAAGAGGTACTCTAATGTCAAAGGAAACAATTAGGTGTTGTTCAAGAAGTTCTCTCACGTCACTTTTAAACCAAGAGAAGATAGAGTCCAAGTCTCTCATGTTCTGGACTGAGATTCGGACTGCACAGACACACTTGTCTCAAAACGCCAACAACTTTTTCATACGGACTCGGAATTGGGTGATTTTTTTGACGGAAACTAGGTTTCATATGCGTTCTAACCCAACTGGAATAACCTTACAATACGTCTAGATGGCGGAGATATCAACAAAAGAATCTGGCGTTGCAACAGAATCTGAGTCAAACTACAAGTCCAAAGGTGTTGCATCACCTCCACTTGGGCCCATGGGCCTTGTAAGACCTAGCGTTGGTTTTAGGGTGTCTTGGGACGTCCTCCCACCTCCTTGGCCGCCAACCCTTGCTCCTATATAAGTAGATCAATCTAGTAACTTTTCCTTTGGGTTTTGTTTAGATTACAAGTTTGCCATAGTTGCAACTTCGCGTTCTTCGCTTGTGTTCCATGACCAGACAAAGGCATCACAGAAACCCAATTCATAAATAAAGATTTCCTCTTATATTCGCAATATCTAGATTGCAATCTTAGTTTTTTGCTTGTTCTTTGTTTGCGTGCAGGAAATAGACACTCGTGGTCACGTTGATCGTGCTCCGGTGTGGTCAATAACCTCTCGGAGTTGGTTTAGCGATTGCTAAGGCACGACGTCATCACACGTTTGTAGTCGGATCGTCAAAGTCTACTCCACCAAAAAAACGATAGACACCATCTCAACGAAAGATAGGGACAACTTCACCTCTATCACAAGGTGTCTTGTGTAATGATTCTAGTTTCTCCCACCGTGATGCTAGCAAGGAAATTATTATATTCATTTTTATGAGGATTGCTACGACGACCCCACTGTGGAATTAATCAAGCATCATTAAAATCTTGTAGGTCCATGGTATAGGTCTTATCATAAAGATCAAATAGAACAGAATGAGAATTACGCCTAGATGAAAACTCAAACCTCCAAACGAAAGAATCAGTGAGTTGATAATATTGCTTGCATCGATCTGTAATGAAGTCCTCAAGGCCAGCATTCCTTATGTACGCATAAAACTCTTCCTTGAATCTGGCATTGTCCATAAATTGATTCGATGACCATTCACAAGGCAGCACTCGAGCTTCCTTGGGTAGTTCAAAATCGGGCTCACGTAGCGCGAGTCTCGAGGCATTCTTGCTCGAGTAACCACCTTGGTTCATTCTCCTCAACATCTTTTCTTTCTCTGAAAAATTTCTGAAATTTTTACTGAGTGAAAATAAAGGTGAACAAAACTCAACAAAACTCATAGCAACTACTCCCTCAAGTGCCTAGAGACTATATCATGCATCAAAACTACTTGGGACTATACGAATTTGACATGCAAGCTCAAGAACAAGGTCACCATAACAACAAAATTTTGCAAGACATAAGGCACTAGAACAAAAACTAATTGTACCATTGGAGGAGTCACATACCAATGAGCAATCCCCTAAAACAGTTTTGCAAATCGAGCTTTGAGCAAGGAGATCGAAAATGGCAGCAAGATGAGCTAGAACACGGGTTTGAACAATGGTGGGATTTTTTCTGGGGGAAGATGAAGTGAATGGGTGCTGTAATAAGTGGAGGGGGGCACGTGGGACCCACAAGCCACAAGGGTGCGACCAGGGGGGGTGGCCGCGCCCTGCAGGCTTGTGGCCCCCTGGTGCAGCCCCCTGGTGCATTCTTAGTGCCAAAAATTCTTAAATATTCCAGAAAAAATCATAATAAATTTTCAGGGGATTCTAGGAACTTTTATTTTCAGGTCATTTTTCTATTGTGCGGAAAACTCATAAAATAAAATAATAACATTTTACTTAATTTCATCTAGGTAACAGAAAGTAAAAGTTAGGTGCAGGAAGTTGTGCTTTCTAAATTCATCCATATCATGCTTATCAAAAGGAATCCACCAATAAGGTTGATCAAGTCTTATTAACAAACTTCTTTCGAATAACATGAAACCGAAGAATTTTCAAATAACGCTAAGTTACCTTAATGGGGATATGCATTTTCCCAATAATAAGTATATCATATTTCTTCTTGATAGTAGGAAGAGGGAACTCAAAGTCTCCAATAATAATTGTTGGAATTTTTTCAATAGAGTTGATACTATGAACTTGAGGTTGTTTCTTCGGAATGTGCACTGTATGCTCATTACCATTAATATGAAAAGTGACATTGCCCTTGTTGCAATCAATAACAACCCCTGCAGTATTCAAAAAGGGTCTACCAAGGATGATCGACATAGTGTCATCCTCGGGAATATCAAGAATAACAAAGTCTGTCAAGATAGTAGCATTTGCAACTATGACAGGTACATCCTCACAAATACCGATAGGTAGAGCACTTGATTTATCAGCCATTTGCAAAGAGATTTCAGTAGGTGTCAACTTTTTCAAATCAAGTCTACGGTATAAAGAGAAAGGCATAACACTAACACCAGCTCCAAGATCACATAAAGCAGTTTTAACATAATTTCCTTTAATAGAGCATGGTATAGTAGGTACTCCAGGATCTCCTAGTTTCTTAGGTATTCCACCTTTAAAAGTATAATTAGCAAGCATGGTGGAAATCTCAGCTTCTGGTATCTTTCTTTTATTTTTCACAATATCTTTCATATACTTAGCATAAGGAGACATTTTCAAAATATCAGTCAAGCGCATACGTAAAAAGACAGGTCTAATCATTTCAGCAAAGCGCTCAAAGTCCTCATCATCCTTTTTCTTGGATGGTTTAGGAGGAAAGGGCATGGGTTTCTGAACCCATTGTTCTCTTTCTCTACCTTGTTTCCTAGCAATAAAGTCTCTTTTATCATATCTTTTATTCTAAGGTTGTCGGTTATCAAGATCATCAGCAGGTTCAATCTCCACATCATTATCATTACTAGGTTGAGAATCAGCATGAACATCATTATTAATGTTATCACTAGGCTCAGGTTCCTCACCAAATTGTGTCTCGGCATAAAAAATATAAATATCATTTGGATTCTCAAACGTATCTATAATAGGTTCACTAGCAGCATGCAAAGTACTATCATCATTCTTTTTCCTATTCTTATTTTAAGGAATAGGTGCATCAGTATTAACTCTCTGAGAATCTTGTACAATTCTCTTAGGATGGCCCTCGAGATACAAAGGTCCCTAAGCCATTCTACCACCTCTAGTCACAACTTTAATAGAGTGATCATTGGCATTATTATTCATCTCAGCAAGCAAATCATTTTGGGCCTTAAGTACTTGTTCTACTTGAGTGGTTACAATGGAAGCATGTTTACTAATAAGCTTGAGATCATTGACAGTTCTACTCAAATAATAACCCAAGCGATCAAGCATATAAGCATTATGTTTCAATTGTCTACTAACATAGGCATTGAAATTTTCTTGCTTAACAATAAAATTATCAAATTCATCCAAGCATTGGCTAGCAGACTTATTATAAGGAATATCTCCTTCATCAAATCTACTAAGAGAATTTACCTCTACTACCTGTGTTGGGTTATCAAGACCATGTATTTCTTCAATAGGTGGTAGATTGTTAACATCTTCAGCTTTTATGCCCTTTTCTTTCATAGATTTCTTTGCCTCTTGCATATCTTTAGGACTGAAGAATAGAATACCTTTTTTCTTCGGAGTTGGCTTTGGAGGTGGTTTGGGAATAGTCCAATCTTTATCATTGCGCAGTATGTTATTCAATAGTAATTCAGCTTGTTCAATAGTTCGTTCCGTGAAAACACAACCATCACAACTATCTAGGTAGTCCCTGGAAGCATCGGTTAGTCCATTATAAAAGATATCAAGTATTTCATTTTTCTTGAGAGGATGATCAGGCAAAGCATTAAGTAATTGGAGAAGCCTCCCCCAAGCTTGTGGGAGACTCTCTTCTTCCATTTGCACAAAGTTAAATATTTCCTGCAAGGCAGCTTGTTTCTTATGGGCAGGAAAATAGTTTTCAGAGAAGTAATAAAGCATGTCCTGCAGACTACGCACACAACCAGGAGCAAGAGAATTGAACCATTTCTTAGCATCACCCTTTAATGACAAAGGAAACAACTTAATAATATAGTAATAGCAATTTTTTCCTCATGAGTAAATAGGGTGGCTATATCATTCAGTTTGGTAAGATGTGCCACAAAAATTTCGGATTCATACCCATGGAAAGGATCAGGTTCAACCAAAGTAGTTAACTCAGGATTGACAGAGAATTCATAATCCTTATCAGCAACAAAGATAGGTGAAGTAGCAACTTAGGATCATATCGCATTCTAGCATTCAGAGATTTTTCCTTCCACTTGCGAAGCAATTTCTTAAGATCATCTCTATCCTGACAAGCAAGCATGTCCCTAGATACCTCTCATTCCATAACATAACCCTCAGGTATATCAGGCAATTCATATCTAGGAGAGCTAGGTCTAGCAGGTGAATCATAGTGTTCAGTTCAATAATTTCACCAGATTAAGAAATATTATCAGTTTCAGCATTGGCTCTAGCAATTTGTTCATCAAGGAATTCACCCAGTGGCACAATATCATCAAGCAAAGTATTATCATAAGCATCATGCATAGCAGAAGTAGCATCATCGATTACTTGCGACATATCAGAATTACTAGCAGGTGGTGGTGTCGCAAACTTACTCATAACAGAAGGTGAATCAAGTGCAGAGCTAGATGGCAGTTCCTTACCTCCCCTCGTAGTAGAGGGATAGATCTTGGCTTTTGGATCTTTCAGATTCTTCATAGTGATCAAGAGATATATATCCCAAGTGACTCAGAGAATAAAGCTATGCTCCCCGGCAACGACATCAGAAAAAGGTCTTGATAACCCACAAGTATAGGGGATCACAACAATTTTTTGAGGGTAGAGTATTCAACCCAAGTTTATTGATTCGACACAAGGGGAGCCAAAGAATATTCCCGAGTATAAGCAGCTGAGTTGTCAATTCAACCACACCTAAAATACTTAATATCTACAGCAAAATATTCAGTAGCAAAGTAGTATGGAAGTAACGGTAACGGTGGAAAAAGTGATAGTAGCAGTTTTGTAGTGTTTGTAAAAGTAGCAACAGAAAAGTAGCTTAGCAAAGATCAATATATGGAATGCTCGTAGGCAATGGATCAGTGATGGATAATTATGTCGGATGGCATTCATCATGCAACACTTATAACATAGGGTGACACAGAACTAGCTCCAATTCATCAATGTAATGTAGGCATGTATTCCATATGCACTACTGGAATCAGACAATTTGCCCTCTGCCAGCTCTTTGCCGTCCGCTAGCGAACAACAAAGATGCTGTTTGCCGTCTGTCTTTCCAAAGGAGACGGCAAAGAACAAGCTGATGGCAAAGAGGGTCTTTGCCATCTGCACTTCTTTGCTGTCTGTTGGCAGACGGCAAAGAGTTCTTTGCCGTCTGCCAGCAGATGGCAAAGACCAAAGTGGGCCCCACGGGGAACGGCACTGGCTAGGTCAAGCTCTTTGCCATCTGCCACTTCTTTGCTGTCTGCCAGTGGACGACAAAGAGGTGAGGGGGCCCCACAATGTCATGGCAGGGAGCAGACTAACGGTTACCCTCTTTGCCGTGTGCTGGCAGACGACAAAGAGTTCTTTGCCGTGTGCCAGGAGACAGCAAAGAGTTCTTTGCCGTCTGCCAGTAGATGGCAAAGAAATGAACTTAACCCCGCCCCCTGCGTCTCTCTCTCACATCTCTCTCTCCCTCTCTCTCTCAGCGTTGCCGCCCCGCCCTCTCGCCGCCGCCCCTCCCCGCAGCCCTCCTTCACCACCGCCCCCTCCCCGCGGCCCTTCTCCACCACCGTCAGAGCCAGGTCGCAGCGCCGCCCGCCCCCTCCCCGCGGCCCTCCTCCACCACCTCGGCCCCGTCGCCCTCGCCGCCCCTGCCCCGCCGCTCCGTCGTGTCGGGTCGCCGGCGAGCAGGCACCCCCGACGACCCAGCTCTGCCCCTCCCCCTCCGCCACGCCGCGCCACCGCCTCAACCCCCCTCCGGTGAGCTCCACCCTCCCCCTTTTTATGTTTTTTTCCTGTTTTTATTAGTTCATATTAGTTAGTTATTAGTTCATATTAGTTAGTTATTAGTTCATATTAGTTAGTATATATTAGGTAGAACAAACTTAGATAGAAAAGAAGAAAAGAAAAAACCTAGAAGAAAAAAAAAGAAGAAAAGAAGAAGAAAAAAAGGAAAAGAACAAAAAATAATAGTAAGAAGAAGAAATAGAAGAAGAGGAGGAGGAGAAGAAAAAAGAAGAAGAAGAAGAAGAAAAAAAGAGGAGAGGAGGAGAAGAAGAAGAGAAAAAAGGAAAGGAGAAGAAGAGGAGGAGGAGGAGAAGAAAAAGAAGAAGAGGAAGGAAGAAGAAGAAGAAGAAAGAGGAGAGGAGGAGAAGACGAAGAGGAAAAAGGAAAGGGGAAGAGAAGAAAGAAGAAGAGAAAACAAGGAAGAAATGAAGAAAAGGAAGAAGAGGAAGAAGATGAGAACAAGAAAGAAAAAGAGGAAAACCCCGACCCCGACCCCTACCCGACACCCCGGACCCCGACCCCGACCCGACACCCCGACCCCGACACCCCGACCGCGACATCGACCACCGACACGAACATTCCCGACCCCGACATGACACCCCGACACCCCCGACCATCCCCGGACACCCTGACACGACATCCCCGACCCCGACATCTCTTCGGCCTCCTGTTGACCGAAAGGGTGCTCTTTGGCCTTCTAGAGGCCGACGGGGTCATATATGTGTGAATTATGAGTTAGGTCATATACTTTCCGATTTTGTTATGAAAAACATCATATATATTTGTGTTAATCGGGTGGATTTAAATGTGCAGTTGTTTCGTCGCTGAGAGGGTTTGGTGTTCGACGACCTCCCCGTGCGTTCGACGAGCTCCGCCCCTGCGTTCGTGGGTGAGCACAAATGACATCTCCTCCTCCCCCTTCATTTGCTCTGTTCCAGTCTTCGTGCCGATGAAACTTGCTAGCTGTAGGTAGATTGAATCATCAGTATGCATGAACATATGGCTTGAGCGGGTAATGCCAGTGATGTTGCGTGGCTTTATCCCTGAGGATGAATGGCTAGTACTGGCAAAGCTGAGCTATTTCTTCTGTGCTCTTTGTGTGAAAGAACTATTGCCTGACGTGCTCGACAAACTAGAAGAGTTGGCGCCGGAGTTGATCTGCAAGTTAGAAAAGATCTTTCCACTGGGCTTCTTTAATCCAATGCAGCATTTGATTTTGCATCTCCCGACCGAGGCAAGATTGGGGGGGGGGGGCGTGCAAAATCGTTGGTGCTTCTCAACTGAGAGGATGCAGAAGACACTTCGAGCAAAATGTAAAAATAAAAGTAGAGTTGAAGCATCGATGGCCGAGGCATTGAGACAAGTCGCTGATGGTTTTGACTTTAAGGTCCATTCATTTGACAAATACGACATCAACGGGTATCACTTTCGTACTTTAGGCAAAGAGCTATCTATGGCGGACCAAAAGTCTACAAATTGTTGTGTCTCCGCTGTCGGCGAAGGAGGGGTCGAGTATTATGGAAGAGTTGAAGCAATTTATGAACTTACATTCTCTGGTGAAAATCCACCAAACGTCGTAGTCTTCAAATGTTATTGGTTCCAGCCGAAGGAGACTAGAAGGGCTCATGAAGATATAGGGCTAGTCAAAATCAAACAGAGCACCCATTTAGATGTTCCCGATGTCTATATTACGGCTCAACAGGCGACCCAAGTTTTCTATCTACCGTGGGCCTCCTTCCTCGGCGCGTGCTGGGAGGGGTGCTATTATTCCACCCCAGCAACTCCGGAGAGCGCTGGTACACAACATGTAGACACCGACGGGCGCTTCTTATTCGACCGGGAGAGGTCGGAGGAAGACGAAGAGAGGTGCTAGAGGTAGGAAGGTTGCTGCGCCTTCCTCGCCGCCACCCCCAGCTGATTCTCCCGACCACAGGAGTGCTCCATCTCAGGTGGACCCGTCTGACTTGGACCCATCTCGGACTCCGGTCCACGAGCCTTGGGTCACTGAGCCTTCGTCCGAGGAGACTCCGGTCCCAGAGTCTTCATCCTAGGAGACTCGGGTCCCAGAGTCTTCGTCCCACATGACTCCGGAGGCTAGTGGCCATGCTGATGGTGGTGAGGACAATTACTTGTGTGAGGACACCTATAGCAAGGGCGAGCTGGTTGAGGAGGGCAAGAAGGTCTACCAGCGTGGTTGTACAAAGCTGCCTCCCGTGCCGACGACCCGCGAGCAGAGGTGGTTGATTGCGCCTAATGCGAAGAAGTAAGTGCATTTACTCTTTTTTAACCTTTTGCCTTCATGTTTCTTCAAATTAATATCTAATGTGTTGGCCTTGTCATACTACAGGGGTTGGAAATATGAGCGTGGTGTCCGCAGGCCCAACCAGGTCCTTGGTGTGCTTCTCCGGCACCACTTCCCGGGGAAGGTCCAGTTGCCCGGTGAGGGTGAGGCTTGACAGGTAGCACTGACCTGGGAGCTGTACAAGGCTGCCCCAGCCCCGCCGGAGGAGATGGTCGATGGTGTCTTGTGCGACACGGTGGCTGACATTGTGATCCATCGCTTTTGGGTAATTTCTCCTTTATAGAATTAAAAATCAACAACACCTAGTGATTGTACTAATCAGTGTCTAATGTGTTGTCTTGTTTGATTGCAGACCTTCTACAGGTGTCTTGAGGAAGACGAGGGGAGAGCGACTATTGTTCTCAAAGCTGAGTGCAAGCGCCTACTTCAGAACTTACGACACGAGGCTCGGGTGTAGGCTATTAGAGACTACTACGCCTCGAGTAACATTAAGAGGGACAAGAAGAAGTGTCACAAAAATTATCTAAGTAAGGAGAAGTTTATGAAGGTAATTATCTATCCTTAAGGCCTTGTGCTTAGTTTCTTTGATTTGATTCGTAGGCGTAGCGCTGAAATTTCTCTTGTCTAACTTAGGTGCCCCCGAGATGGTGTGTGGATAGGATGGACTGTTGGGAGGCATTGGTGGATGAGTGGTGCTCTCCCGAATGGCTAGCCGAACACAACAAGGCCAAGGAGAAGCGTGCCCAAATGAGAGGTGTGCCACACCATCAAGGGAGCTCCAACCTGTTTGAGTACAGGGATAACTGGGTATGTGGTTTGCTTCAATTTCATTCTTCATGCTAGCTTGAGCCCTTAAGTAATATTTTGTTCACCTCTTTTAGGCACGAGAAAACAAGAAGGAGGTTCCACCTCTGTTCGACCTCTATGCCATGGCCCATACTGCCTCGTACAAGAAGGCCAAGGCATTCTTTGAGGATGACCTCGATCATCCAGAGAGCTTCAACAACATCTCCTCCAACAACAAGCTCGTGAGGTACAAAGATGAGGGGAAGGCGAGGAAAGGGGAGGACTTCAACCCGAGCCAGAGTCCTTTTGATCCAGAGCTCATGATGATAGCCGATGGTGGGAGGCCCCATGGCTCGATAGCCATTGGGGATGGACTGACACGTTGTCCTAGAACTCTCCTAGAGATCAAGAAGCGCCAGATGAGCTCTGATCCTGAGATAAGGCCTCGTCCATGGCCAATGGAGCTCGCCATTGAGGCTAGGGCCCAGGAGCTTCTAGCGGAGGCAAATAGGCAGGTGGCGCAGAGGGAGAGGGACATGGAGGAGAGGATGGCTAGGCTGTTGGAGGAGGAGAGGAACCGGAACGACGCGTCTCACCGGGCCCTATACGAGCTCCTCGTGGTAAGTTTCTCCTGCATATTAGCCAAATCATGCACGTAATGTTCATTTCATCACTAACTAATATGAATGACTTGTGAAAACAAAATGTGCAGACCGTGTGCCAGAACAATGGTCAGACCCCTCCGTCGATGCCCCATATTGCTATAGCACCCACGGTGAGTTTCATTTAAATGGTCATTAGTAACTAGTATTCACATTTGAGTTGCATCATGCTAAGGAGACATTGCAAATGATCTTTGGTGCAGCGTGCCTCCCGACAAGCATCGACCGATCCTTCTGCGTCTGCCGTAACCCCGACCGGTCCTTCTACGTCTCACCCTGGCCCAAACCCTACCGGTCCGTCACCTCCGTGTTGATGGTAAGTTTTTCCAAGTGTTTTCATTAACAAATGCATACTTAGCTTAAGAAATGACCTACTTAGCTCCAAAATGACCTATACTTAGTTTATTTTCCTCAAAAATGACTTGATATGCTTAGTTAGCTAGAAAATGGTATATTCTACCTAGGATAGCTATAAAATTACCTATACTTAGCATTTTTCCTCCAAAATGACTTGATATGCTTAGTTAGCTAGAAAATGGCATTACTACCTAGTATAGCTCAATAATGATCTATAGCTAGCTTAGCTAGTTCATTTATGACATAATTAGCTCACTTAGGTACAAAATGTCATAACTACCTAGAATAGCTCAATAATGATCTATAATTAGCTTAGCTAGTTCATTTACGACATAATATGCTCACTTAGGTAAAAATGGCATAATAACCTTGGTTTAGCTGCAAAATGACCTATACTTAGCTTATTTTCCTCAAAAATA
Source organism: Hordeum marinum (assembly GCA_022496015.1). NCBI lineage: Eukaryota > Viridiplantae > Streptophyta > Magnoliopsida > Poales > Poaceae > Hordeum > Hordeum marinum. The sequence continues at coordinate 206,645,879 of CM039672.1, read as the reverse complement.
CATAATAACCTTACTCACCTCCAAAATGATATATTCTACCTAGGATAGCTATAAAATGACCTATGCTTAGCATTTTTTCCTCCAAAATGACTTGATATGCTTAGTTAGCTACAAAATGGCATTACTACCTTGGAGAAGAGGAGAGGAGAGGAGAAAAAGAAAGAGAAGATAAATTCTTCTTCTTCTTCTTTTTCTTCTTCTTTTTCTTCTTTTTCTTCTAGCTAGTCTTCTTCTCCTTGTAACTATCATCTTTCCTACTTTGCAGATTTGCAATAAATGAGGAAGAGTGCATTTATGGACTGTACTCTTCTACTTCTGCTTCCTTTGTGTTTATGGAAACTTGTTTTGGATACGTATGTATGGATATGTTGTTGGAAACCATTGTGTGTTGTTGGAAACTTGTATATATGTTGGAACTTATTGTTGCTATATGATTGTTTCAACTTATTGTTGGTATGCTTGTATTGTTGGATATATATGTGATATTGTTGGATATATATGTTTCAAATTGAATGATTTTAAGAAAAAAATATGGGCTATATAGCCACTTTGCCGTCCGCTGGCAGACGGCAAAGTGGCCACGTGGCAGCTACCTGTGCAACCTGGGGCTGGCCTAGGTTGGTTCTTTGCCGTCCACTGGCAGACGGCAAAGACCTAATCTAGGCTGGCAAAAAAAGGTGCGTTGCCGTCCGCTGGCGGACGGCAAAGACCTAAGGTTTCACCGTCCGCCAGCTGACGGCAAAGCACGCCGTTAAGCCCCTAACGGAGCTAAGTTGCCATGTGTGCCATCCAGGCCCTTTGCCGTCCGCTGGCGGACAACAAAGATTCAAAGGTCTTTGCCGTCCGCCAGCAGATGGCAAAGCGCCCTTTACTGTGGCTTATTCAGCCGGACGGTTGGCCGTCTGCTGGCGAACGACAAAGGCTTTGCCGTTCGGGATGCATGCCTTTGCCGTCGGGGATGGCTGACGGCAAACTGCCTGATTCCTGTAGTGATGTAGTCATACATGCTTGTGGAAAAGAACTTACAGGACATCTTTTGTCCTACCCTCCCGTGGCAGCGGGGTCCCATTGGAAACTACGGGACATTAAGGCCTCCTTTTAATAGAGAACCGGACCAAAGCATTAGCATTAGTAAATACATGAACTCCTCAAACTACAGTAATCACCAGAAAGAATTCCAGTTATTGTCACCCTGGGGATGCGGATCATAACTCGTAATAGGTGTCTACAACTTGCAATATAGGATCAAGAACACACATATATTCATGAAAACATAATAGGTTCAGATCTGAAATCATGGCACTCACGCCCTAGTGACAAGCATTAAGCATAGCAAAGTCATAGCAACATCAATCTCAGAACATAGTGGATACTAGGGATCAGTCTCCGAACATAGTGGATACTAGGGATCAAACCATAACCAAACTAACACGATTACATGATAAATCTCATCCAACCCATCACCGTCCAGCAAGCCTACGATGAGATTACTCACGAACGGTGGAGAGCATCGTGGAATTGGTGATGAAGGGTGGGTCATGATGACGAAGGCGTTGATTTCCCCTCTCCGGAGCCCAAAACGGACTCCAGATCTGGTCTCCCGAGGAAGAACAAGAGATGGCAGCGGCTCCGTATCTGGAAACACGATGAACTCTTCTCTATGATTTTTTCTCGACAAATAGGGTTATATGGAGCTTGAGAGGAGGTCGGAGGAGCCACGAGGGCCCCACAAGCCTGCTCGGCGCGACCAGGGGGTGGCTGCGCCTAGCAGGCTTGTGGCCTGCAGGTGGACCCCCTCTGATTAATTCTTGGGCCACTATTTTTTATTAATTCCAAAATATTCTCCATAAGTTTTCGGGAGGATCCGAGAACTTTTATTTCTTCACAAAAATAACACCAAGGCAATTCTGCTGAAACAACGTCAGTCCGGGTTAGTTCCATTCAAATCATGCAAATTAGAGTCCAAAATAAGGGCAAGAGAGTTTGGAAAAGTAGATACATTGGAGACAAATCAGCCGTCCATCGGAGCGGTGAAGCGGTGGGAGAGCTAGGCTTGAAGAAGAGTCCGACACGCCCCCTACATGGCACGCCAAATGTCAGATTTCGGGCTCCGAAAAAACCTCAAGGTTCGAACACAGGGGCATGTGCGAGTATCCCTGATACGTCTCCGACGTATCTATAAGTTATGAAGTATTCATGCCATGTTTACAATAATTCTATATGATTTTGGTATGATTTTATTAGAACTAACCCGGACTGACGCTGTTTTCAGCAGAACTACCATGGTGTCGTTTTTTGTGCATAAATAAAAGTTCTCGAAATGTGCTGAAAATTTAGTATGATTTTTTATGGACCAAAAGAGACCCCCAAAGTATTGGAGTTGGGCTAGAAGAGCCACGAGGAGGTGACAAGCCAGCCAGGCATGGCCATGGGGTGGCCGTGCCTGGTAGGCTTGTGACATCCTTGTGCCCTCCTTGACATGAGATCGATGGCAGAAATTCCTATAAATACAGAAACCTCCAAAAACAAACCTAGATCGGGAGTTCCACCACCGCAAACCTCCAGAGCCATGAAAAACCAATCCTGGCCCTCTTCGGCACCCTGCCGGAGGGGGTCACCATCACTAGAGGCAATCTTCATCATCCCGGAGGGGCCATCAACACCATGGAGGCCAAGGACCAGAGGGAGAACCTCTCCCCACTGAGGGGGAGGCCATGGAGGAGGAAGCACAAGGGGGAGACCCTCTTCCCCTCTCTCCTGGTTGTGCCGGAGTGCCACCGGGGGAACCATCACCGCGGAGATCATCTTCATCAACATCACCTTATTCATCACCATCCTCATCTCCTTTTAGCGGTCCACTCTCCCGCACCCCGGTGTAATCCCCTACTTGAACATGGTGCTTTATGCCAGATATTATGATCCAATGATGTGCTGCCATCCTATGGTGTTTTGAGTAGATTTCTTTTGTCCTTTGGGTTGATTGATGATCTAGATTGGTTTGAGTTTATGTTAAATATGGTACTATCCTATGGTGCCTTCCATGCCGCGCACACGTGAGGGATTCCCACTGTAGGGTGTTGCAATACGTTCATGATTCGCTTATAGTGGGTTGCTTGAGTGACTGAAGCATAAACCCGAGTAAGGGGGTTGTTGCGTATGTGATAAAGGAGACTTGATGCTTTAATGCTATGGTTGGGTTTTACCTTAATGATCTTTAGTAGTTGCGGATGCTTGCTAGAGTTCCAATCATAAGTGCATATGATCCAAGTAGAGAAAGTATGTTAGCTTATGCCTCTCCCTCATATAAAATTGCAATAATGATTTCCGATCTTGTTAATAATTCCCTAGGATAATTCTACACACCGACCCATCATTATTTTGAACTAGATATTTGTAATATATTGTAATATTATGATAACACCACCTATTTTTATATTTTAGTTCTCCGTTATCATGCAAAGCTATCCTCTTCATACCCACAACGTAGTTTTATTTCTCGTTTCTAGATGGAAGTAAACGTTCGGTGTGCGTAGAGTCGTATCAGTGGTAGATAGGACTCGAGAGAATATTGATCTTACCTTTAGCTCCTTGTTGGTTTGACACTCCATACTTATCACTTCCACCTTTTGAAGTTGCTACGATGATTCCTTGCACTTGGGGATTATGAATCCCCTGCAGCCTTGCCCTACCTAGCTCGCAACTCGATGGATATCACGACAAACTCGCACAATGAAGAGGAAGAAGATGAACACGGCGGTTTACCCAGGTTCAGGCCGTTGTGAAGCGTAATACCATACTCCTGCTTTGGTGGATTGGCTCACGAGGAGGTGTGGTGTATGAACTAGTACAGTGGTCTCGAGCCTAACGAGGGGGCTCAAGTGGTGTTCTTGGCCCTCTGCCTTGTCTGGTGGTTCGTCAGGTTGCTCAGTCATGAGGTCAGATCAGATCCCCTCTATGGTATGACCATGCCTTTATATATAGCAGTGGTATGGGTCCTCTTCCCTTATCACAATGGCGGGAAGGGATCCCACAATGGCCAAATTTGAAGGGGGACAGGAGTACATCTGTGCCCTGTCCAAAGGTGGTCTTCGCCTGCAAAGTGGATGTCAATGACGTCATGGTGGGATCGGTGATGACATCCATCCTGCAGGGCTCTTGGGCATGGTCTTGTTGCACTGGAATGGAAACCTTTGGGCAATGCTTCGGGAACCCGCGTACGTCCTTGCCCCCTTTGCACCAAAGTGGAAACTGCACCGTCTGGCACGCTGGCGCCCGCCTATCCTTCCCTATGTCATATTTGACTCCCGAGGCCATGTTTTGCATAGAGATCTCCGCTGTTCCTAAGGGGACCTAAGGAGTCCCATCCTTGCTGGTCCTGGTGTCATTCTTCCTCGCGAGCTTGGGGACCTCGCGAGGGCCTTATCTTGAGTGGAGTCGTGCCTGGCTAACGAAGTGGACCATGTCCTCGGCTGCATGCATGCAAGTCTGGGTACCCCTGTTCCTGGAACGCTGACAGAGCAGAAGTCCGGACCAAACTTAAAGACCATTTACTTTCATTGCAAGGAAGCTGGTCACTAGAAGAGGAACTATGGCAAGTGGCTTGTTGAGCATGGCACGAAGGCCGTTGATGCTTCTACAGGCAAAGGTACACTTGTTACATATGTTATAGTCGTTTACCTTGCTGACATACCTAGTAGCTCTTGGGTATTTGATACCAGATCGGTTGTCAATATTTGCAACTCAATGCAGGGGCTGGTAAGAATTAGGCATGTGGCACAAGGGGAGATTTACATAAGGGTCGGCAACGAAGAAAGAGTTGCTACGTTGGAGGTCGGCACGATGCACTTCCAGCTTCCTTCTGGATTTTTTTGGAATTGAATAATTTTTATTACATTCCCGCACTTTGTCAGAACATTATTTATGCCTCATGCTTCATGAGTCAGGTTCATGAATTCAATTTATAGGACCACGGTTGCTCATTTTATTTGAAGGGAATGTTCCACGACTATGCACCCATTATATATGGCCTATTTATTTTGAATCTAGAAACGTAACTAGTCTATAACGTGAATGTCAAGAGGCATAAGCCTAATGAGATAAATCTGACATACTTCCGACATTGTTGGCTTGGACACATTAGTCTGAAACGCATGACGAAGCTCCATCATGATGGACTCCTAACTTCGTCCGACTTCGTGTTGTTCAAGACATGTGAATCATGCTTGCTAGGCAAGATGACTAAGTGTCCTTTTCCGAAGAGTTGTGAGAGGGCGTCTGAGCTTTTGGAGCTTATACATAGTGATATGTGTGGTCCAATGAGCACAACGGCCATTTTTGACCTTGGTTTCATCAAGAACAAAGAGGACTATTGTTTATGCAAGAAGTCTAGTGGGAGCTCGGTAGTTTTTTTGATCTTTTATGTGGATGACATGCTGCTGATCGGAAATGATTTCGATGTTGAACTCCATCAAGGAATCATTGAATGGAAAGTTTTTCATGAAAGACCTTGGAGAGTTAGTGTACATTTTAGGCATCAAGATCTATAGAGATAGATTGAGGAGGCTGCTCGGCTTGAACCAAAGCACATACATAGACAAAGAGTTGAATAGGTTCAACATGTGTGAGGCCAAGAAAAGGTGTTGTCCATCTCACATGGTATAAGACCAAGCAAGACTTAGAGTCCTACGACTTTTGATGAGTGAAACCAGATGAGTAGGATTTTGTTTGCCTCGGCAATAGGATCCATCATATATGCCATTCTATTTACATGCCCTGATGTTGCCTATGCAATAAGCTTGACAAGAAGATACCAGGCTGACCCATGTGAGAGTCACTAGGCAGCGATGAAAACTATCTTCAAGTACCTAAAAAGGACTAAAGAGACGTTCCTTGTTTATGGAGGTGAGGAGGAGCTCTGCGTAAAGGGTCATGCTAATGCTAGTTTCCAAACTGACATGGATAATTGTAGGCCGCAAACTAGATTTGTGTATGTTATCAATGGAGGAGCAGTGAGCTGGACAAGTTCCAAGAAAGATACTATGGGCGATCTTGATAACCCAGTATAGGGGATCAAAACCGTTTTTGAGGGTACAGTATTCAACCCAAATTTATAGATTCGACACAAGGGGACCAAAGAATATTTGAGAGTATTAGCAAATGAGTTGTCAATTCAACCACACTTGAAGATTAAATATCTGCAGCAAAGTGGTTAGTAGCAAAGTAATATGATAGCTTGATAGTAGTGGTAATCGTAGTAGTAACGGTAACAATGATATTAATGGTTTTGTAGCAAGTGTAACAATGACAAAAGCAATAGTAACTTAGCAAGAACAATATATGGAAAAATTGTAGGCACTGCATTAGTGTATTCGTTGGATGATATTCATCATATAATAGTCATAACCTAGGGAGAGACAAAGCTAGCTCCAGTTCATCAATGTAATGTAGGCATATATTCTGTAAATACTCATACGTGCTTATGGAAAAGAACTTGCATGACATCTTTTGTCCTACCGTCCCGTGGCAGCGGGGTCCATAAGAAAACTAAGGGATATTAAGGCATCCGTTTATTAGAGAACCGGAACAAAGCATTAACACATAGTGAATACATGAACTCCTCAAACTACGGCCATCATCGGAAAGTATCCCGATTTCTGTCACCCCGGGTTTATGGATCATAACACGTAATAGGTGCATATGACTAGGCATGATTGGATCAAGAACATATATAAAATGATGATAACATAAACGATTCTGATCTGAAATCATGGCACTCGGGCCCTAGTGACAAGCATTAACCATGGCAAAGTCATAGCAACATCAATCTTAGAACATAGTGGATATTAGGGATCAAGCCCTAACAATGCTAACTCTATTACATGATGAATCTCATCCAACTCCACACCGACCAGGAAGCCTACAAAGGAATTAGTCACTCCCACTGGGGAGCATCATGGAATTGGCAATCAAGTAGGGTTGATGATGACGAAGATCAAAAATTCCCGTCTCCCGAGCCCCAAATGGACTCTAGATCTGGCCTCCCTATGACGAACAGGAGGTGGTGGCAGCTCCATCTCGTCAAAGTCGATAAAACTTTCTCCTTGATTTTTTCTCCGGATATAGGAATTTATAGTGCTGGGATTAGGGTCAGTAGGGCCACGAGGTGGGCAACCCACCAGGGGCGCACCTGGGGGGGGGGGTGTTGGCGCGCCCTAGTGTCTTGTGCCTAGCCAGGCACCCTCCTCCGGTGGTTTTGGCTCTAGTATTTTTTATTTATTGTAAAATAAATATCCAAAAAGTTTCGTTCGATTCAAATAACTTTTATTTATGCACAAAAATAGCACCATGGTAGTTCTGCTAAAAACAGTGTCAGTCCGGCTTAGTTTCATTCAAATCATGCAAATTAGAGTCCAAAACAAGAGGAAAAGTGTTAGGAAAAGCAGACATGACGAAGAAAATCAACTCCCCCAAGCTTAAACCCTTTCTTGTCCTCAAGCAATTTAGTTGAAAAACTGAAAGTGATAAAGAAAAACTTTTACGAACTCTTTTGTTCTTGTTTACATACGTATGCTTAAGTAGCACCCAGGTTTTCAGCAAAGATTATGATAAACCATGTCAACGATAACTCTTAAAGATTATATTAACTCATATCAATGACATATGCAACTAGCAAGCAACAATAACATATCTCAAATACAAACACTTTATTTAAACAATCATGATATAATATGACAAGAGTGGTATCTCGCTAGCCCTTTCCGAGATAGCAAAACATAAATGCAGAGCACCTCCAAAGTTCAAGCAACAACTAGACAATGTAATTCATGGTCGAAAAGATCCAGTCATGATGCATCCAACATGCACTATACACAATGCATTAGGATGACAATAGTGCTCACAGATCTGGCGCTTATTTGAGAAGGTGATGACTCAATCTAAAAATAAATAGATATCCCGTCGTAGAGGGAAGAAGGGATTTGCAGAGGTGCAAACTCAAATCTTAAATCATAAATAAGTATAATTTTGGGAGGTACACCCTTCCAGTCAATGTTACGATCAAGAGCTATCAACATCTTCCATGTTAAACAAATTAGCGGCGGTTCCCAAGCGGTAAAAGTAAAGGTTTACTCCCCCTCCACCAACAAACACACTCCATGGCTAGCGAAATCCATGGGTATCGTCCGTACAACAACATTCATGGGGGAGTTTTGTTTAATTATTTGCGTTTCTTTTGATTTCGGGACTGGGGATCCCTATTACTACCCCTCTCGTGCAAGGACGAGTGAATAAACACTCATAATGAGAATAACCCGCTTAACATGGAAGATACTAACCACCCCTTGTCGCTCCATGAGCAGTCTAGGCGCAGAAAATAGATGTTCATTTGAAATTTTAGAGGTGGCACATGCAAATTTACTTAGAACGGCAGGGTAATGCCGCATATAGGTAGATATAGTTGACTCATCTGGAATGACTTTGGTTAAAATGATTTTTATGCACAAGTAGTATTCCCACTTAGTACAAGCAAAGGCAAGCAAATAGTTTGAGAAGCGGCCAACTAGAGAGCGAACACGGCCATGAACATGCATTATAAATAATAAACATTGAATGCTATCATGAGTAGGATATGGACACCATGAACATAAATATCGTGAAGGCTATGTTGGTTTTGATTCAACTACATGCGTGAACATGTGCCAAGTCAAGCCGCTTGAAACATTCAGACAAGGATACCATATCATTATACTACATCACAACCATTTTAATGCATGTTGACATCCAAGATAAATCATTATCCACTCCTAACTACTTAAGCATGGCATGAGCAAATATAATCTCTAATTGTCATTGCAAACATATTCAATCATAATATGATAAATCATAGATACTAGGTTAAACATATTTACAAAAGCAAAAACAAGTTGAGTTCATACCCGCTTTTCTCTACCACGGTCACTTCATCAAATATCGTCATTATTGCCTTTCACTTGCACAACCGAATGATAGGAAAATAGTAATAGTGCAAGAGTGTCGTGGACTAAGCTGGAATCTGCAAGCATTTTATTCAAGAGGAGTAGATAAAGTAATATAGACTCTTTGTTAGATCAACAGTGGTGCATATGAGAGCCACTCAACATTTTCATTGTGGTCTTCTCCTTGGTGTACGACTAAATAAAAGGAAGAGAATTTCAGAGAAGCATACTGAAATATTTTTGGAGTTTTTAGTTTTTCATGAAGAAAGCAAATAAAAGAAGGAAAAATAAAAATGAGATAAACTATTTACATGGGAGAAATCCCAACAAGCAAAAGAATAAACGAGAAATCTTTTTGGCTTTTCTTTCAATACTACAACTAATTCCTAAGAAGAAAAACTGAAAAGAAGTAAGAAATATTTTTGGATTTTCTCAAAGTTTTTCAAACAGACAAAAAGAAAGCAAGAAAATAAATCTAGCATGGATAATACAGTGAAAAAGTGTGGACACCGACAACTGGGATGAAATGTGTGAACACGAATATAATGTCGGTGGATATACGTACTCCCCCAAGCTTAGGTTTTTAGCCTAGGTTGGTAAGCACCATCCATAGTAGCCATCCAGTCCTAAGTTGAAGTGCGGTGGCGACTACACCTGAGCATCCCACTCCTAGGGATCCTCCTTTACCGCTGCCTGATTGTTCCGGTAGGCAACAATATCATCTAGCATGATCTTGTATCTGTCCCTGGCAATAGAATCAAACAGAGCGGGTGCAGGCAACGGGATAACATCACGGGTTTTGATGCTGAATACAAAGTTTTAGAGAATGTTATGAAAAGAATCGGCTGCATCAGTAAATTGGTGATCCTTCAATGCCTTATGATCTAGATAAACCTTAGGCAAAGGATAGGCATGTGGTCATATCTGAACATTAAAACGACTCACTAAAGGAGTAGCATAAATACCATGATGTATCTTGCCCTTACTCCTGTAAAGGTGTAGGCAACATGCAATAATATCCCCTAGGATAAAGGTATGATTGTTGTGTAGTGCATGGCGTAAAATAGCGAGGTCAGGGGCACTAAGTGCACCGAACTTCTCCCTAGCAGTTAAACACTTCGCGATGAATAAAGCAAAGTAGTGGCATTTGACACGCCTCTTTCATCACCCAGTGTCAAAGTGAGGAGAAAGTCCTCAAACTCTACTAGTCTAGGATATGTTAATTCCCCGTCAGAAGGAATCATACAGAGCCCCAAGAGTATCTAATTATTCTATAAACTAAATGACTAAATCAAAAAATAATTGTTGCAATGGGGGAGTCACATACCAAAAATCAATCCCCCAAAACAGTTTCAGAAATGGAGCTTCAAGCAAAGATATCAAAATCCACGGGTTTGTGAGCAAGAACACGAGAGAGAGAGAGAGAGTAATGGTGATTTTTTCTGGAGGTAGGAGATGACATGGGCTAAAGAAGTAAGTGAGGGGACCCATGTGGGGACCACAACCCACCAGGGCACGCTTGGGGTTGCTGGCGCGCCCTGGTGTCTTGTGGGCACTAGGTGCACCCTCTCTGCTATTATTTGCACTAGAAATTCGGAAATATTCAGAAAAAAATCGTGTTAAATTTTCAGGACATTCTGAGAACTTTTATTTTTGGGTCATTTTTTATTGCATTGAGAAATCAGAAAAAGGATAAACATGGAATTTTATTTTTTAACTAAGAAAAAACAGAAAAAGGTGGGTACAGAAGGTTGTGCCTACTATATTCATCAACCTGATACCTCTCAAAAATGATCAATTAATAAGGTTGATCAAGTATTATTAATAACGACCTTCGATTAGCATGAAACCGAAGAACTTTCATAAAATACTAAGTTACCTCAATGGGGATATGCATATACCCAACCATAATTATATCATATTTCTTTTTGATAGTATGTAGAGGTAGATGAAGACTTCCAATAGTGAGTGTTCGAGAATTTTCAATAACATTTACACCATTCACTTGGAATTGTTTCTTTAGAAAGTGAACCGTATGCTCATTACCATTGATATGAAAGTGACTTTGCTTTTACTGCAATCAATAAAAGCCCCTGCAGTATTCAAAAAGGGTCTAGCAAGGATAATCGACATGTTGTCGTCCTTGGGCATCTCAGGAATAACAAAGTCTGTTAAGATAGTAACATTTGCAACAACAACGGGCACATCCTGACAAATACCGATAGGTATGGCAGTTGATTTGTCAGCCATTTGCATAGATATTTCAATAGGTGTGCGTTTATTCAAATCAAGTATTTTATATAAAGATAACGGCATGACACTAACACCAGCTACCAAATCACACAAAGCAGTTTTGACATAATTTCTTTTAATGGAGCAAGGCATAGTTGGTATTCCAGGATCTCCAAGTTTTTTGGGTGCTCCATTCTTAAAAGAATAATTAGCAAGCATGGTGGAGATTTCAGCTTCCGGTATCTTTATTTTATTAGTGATGATATCTTTCGTGTATTTAGCATAAGGGGCCATCTTTAAGATATCAGTTAAGCGGGTACGCAAAAAGACTGGCCTAATCATTTTAGCAAAGCCTTGAAATTCTTCATCATCTCTTTTCTTAGATGGTTTAGGTGGAAAAGGCATGGGTTTCTGAACCCATGGCTATCTTTCTTTACCATGTTTCCTAGCCACAAAGTCTTTTTCATCATATCGTTTATTTTTAGGTTGTGGGTTATCAAGATCAACAGAAGGTTATATTTCTACATATTTATCTGGTTCTTTATCATTACTTGGTTGGGTATCCTCATGAACATCACTATCAATATTATTATCACTTGGTGGATGTTCATTACCACATTGAGTTTCAGCATGAGAAATAGAGACATCATTATTATCATCAGGAGTTTTTTTTAATCTCAGGTTCACTAAAGGTATGGAAAGTACTGTTATTTTTATTTTTCTTTTGTTTTTAGAAGGACTAGGTTTGTCAACATTAATTCTTTGAGAGTCTTGTTAAATTCTTTTAGGATGACCTTCAGGATAAAGAGGTTCTTGGGTCATTCTACCTCTTCTAGTCACTACTCTACTAGCACGATCATTCATATTATTATTCATTTCATTAAGAAATTCTCTTTGAGATTTAGCAACTTGGTCTAACTGGGTTTGAACCATCGAGGCATGTTTTCCTACACCTCTAACATCATTACTAATTCTAAATAATAAGTCACTCAAGCGAGCAATCACATCAAAATTATATTTCAATTGTTTCAGAACATTTGCATTAAAGTGATCTTCTTCCCTAATGTAGTTACGAAACTCATATAAGCATTGACTAGGAAATTTATTGTAAGGAATGTCACCTTCATCAAACTTTAATAAAGAATTTACCTCTACATGTCGGATTTCGGGCTCCGCAAAGCCCTTAAGATTTGAACACTGGGGCGTGTGCGTAGATCCCCTGTAGCCTCGCCCGACCTAGCTCGCTACTCGATGAACACATCAAAGAACTCGCACGATGACGAGGAAGAAGATGAACACGATAGTTTACCCAGGTTCGGGCTGCTGCGAGGCGTAATACCCTACTCCTGCTTTGGTGCATTGCCTCTCGAGGAGGTGAGGTCGATGAATAAGTATAGTGTTTCGGGGCCTTCTAAGGGCTCTCAGTGGTGTCCGAGGCTCCTTGAGGTTTGGTGGTCGATGAGTGATGGAGTTGGTCGATCGGGTTGGATCCAATCCCCCTCTATGAAGCAGCTTACCCTCTATATATAGCGGTGGCCCGGGTCCTCTTCCCTTATCACAATGGCGGGAAGGGATCCCACAACGGCCAGTTTTGAAGGGCAGCAGGGGTTCGTGCTTGCCCTGCCCAAAGGCGGTCTTCGCCTGCAAAGTAGCTGTCGACGCCGTAGGGGCAGGCTCAGCGATGACGTCTATCCTGTGGAGTTGGTGGTTGCAGTCTTGTTGCACTGAAATGGAAACCTTTGGGGGTGCTTTGGGAACCCGCATACGTCCTTGCCCCCTTTGCACCAAAGGGGAAACTGTGCCACCTGGCGCACTGGTGCTCGCCTGTCCTTCCATGCATGATCTTTGACTCCTGAGGCCGGGCCTTGCATGGAGATCTCTGCCGCTCCGGAGGGGGCCTGGGGAGGCCCGTCCCCCTCCGGTCTTGATACTTCTCGTCCTCGCGAGGCTTGGTCCCTTGCGAGGGCCTTGTCTTGAGTGAGGTCGCGCCTGACTCCATCTGGTCGTTGAGGTGGGCCATGCCCTGGGCCATAGGCAGGAAGGTCTGGGTACCCCCATTCACAGAACGCCGAAGGTAGCCCTTAGGTCCAAGGCGTGTTCGAGCTGGCTTCCAGGCGAAGCCTTGAGGACAGCCTGAAGCGCCGCGGGCCCCAATTGCCTGCAGGCCAAGCTTTATATGTGGTAGCCCGGAGACTTGTCATCCCTTCTTCTCCGCACTGGACCGGCCATAGAGATGTTTGCTGAGCGACCCGCCTCTCGCCTCTGAGCCGTCTTTGTCTCCGTCACTTCCGCCGTCTCTTCTCCTTTCCCGCACAACTCCAACCCCTCCTGCCGAGTCCCTGCGCCGCGTCGTTTCCCCCTTCGTCCTCCTTGCCATGTTTTCGGAGGGGGTGAAAGGCGGAGGCGTGAGGGGTCTGACTGCCATAGCGATGCCCCAGCGTGCGCTGGGCCAGTCGTCGGTGGTGAACTTCGAGGGGTTGGAGAAGGTTCAGTTGGTAGTCGCAACCGGCTCCAATGAGTGGGGAGGGGATACCAAGATCTGGCCAGGTTCACGGCCTCGGGGCAAGATGGCGACCTTCGATGTTCCCCTTCATATCCATGCCCTCCTCTCTAGCATACTGCCACCATTTTTGAGCTTTCTCACCGCTGTGTTTTCACGTTACCAGATTCGTGTGCTCCACCTTGACCCTGGTTCTCTCGTTCTCCTCTCGGCCTTTGCGTTCCTGTGCGAGGTCTTTGTTGGTGTTTCCCCCTCCGTGGCCCTCTTATGCCATTTCTTCTCCCTTGAGTTGGCCTTTGAGGAACAGTGTTCCGGGTGCGTGTCCTTGAGAAGGGTAGATGCATCGGCCCGAGGGGCCCTCGATGCCGAACTCTTCCTAGAAGCAGAAGAGTTTTGATAGCAATGGGTGTACGTTGAGACTACCGAGGCTAAAGCTCTGTTTCAAACCCCGCCGACCCCCGCGACGCCAAATCGTGGGTGGGTGCGTAAGGAGCTTGCTGACCCTGGGCTTGCACCAGTCCTAGCCAGGCTAGCGAGGCTGAAGCAGGCGGGTGTGACAATGGTGATGGTGGTGCGGGAATTCACTCGCCGATGAATTGCTCCTCTTCAGCACCACTCCCGTTCGATGTGGGCCTTCGCGGGTCCCCGCGACCCAATGAGGATACAAATCCCGCCTCTCTCCCATGATGTCCTCCGCGAGCTTCTTCATCGCCTGACTGGTGGTAAACCTGACGAGCTCGCACGGGACGGCTTCCCCTTGTACAACTTCAAGGCCCGGGAGGCTCTCATCGCAAAGATGCCGCACTTCGATGAGTGGGGGTTCCTTCCCCGAGGGGAGGCACACCCTCGGGGTGCCTCGCTCCCGGGGGTTCCGAACTCTGAGAACTCGGGTCATGCCGCCTTCCCCGTGGCCGGGATGGGCTGTGTATTGCCGCCCACTCCCCCGGCTCTTGCCCCGGGTTGAGCCGAGGTCGGAGGCGGCGCCCAGTCTTTGGTCGAAGTCGTCGTCCCTGCCACTGATCATCAATCGTCGGTCGCCAACCCTTCGCCGCCGTGGGATCCTGTGAAGAGGAAGTGGATCGCCATAGACGAGTAAGTGCCTGTACCCTCATTTGTCCTTCTTTTCAGCGCCTTCCTTCTGAGCCTTTATACTGCAGGCTACCCATCGGCGATGAGGGAGCCGGGTTGGCATCGCACGCTCCCGCGGCCGCCGAGCCTCTTGCTGTTTCCTCTCTCGTACGCCGCAGGGTTCGATCCTCCGAGCCCTCGCGCCTGAGCCTCCTCTAACGCCTGGTGACCCTAGGCGCGAGTCACCTGTGATCCTCTTCGCCCGCGGTCTCCAGCTCCCAAGAATGGGGCCACTTCTCCTGCCCGTGGCCCCTTCCAGGATCGTGCTGCGCTGCCCTCCGGACCCCCTTTGCTCGGTGATGTGGGGCCCCAGGGGACGCTTCCTTCTTCCGGGACGCCTGTACGTGAGCCCCCAGCCCCCGAGCATGGGTTCAGGCTGGGAGGCCCCTCACGCGCCTACCCCAGTCGTCATGGAGAAGGTGGGAGTTCTTGTTGGTCGCTTGAGCCTACTGAAGACCTAAGCACCGCACCAAGGGGCTTTCTCCATACCGCGGTGGACGCGCTTCAGCGCCTAGGAGTGGGACTCGCCATCAATGATGCACGCTTGGAGGAGGAGCGCCAGCGCCTTGCGCGGGGGTGGCACCAGCTTGAGGTTGCCGTGAACCTCGGTCGTCTGCAGCGTGAGTGCGCCCGCACGAAGGTAGAAGGTCCCCTTGCCACGTCGGTGGAGGCCTGCGAATGCGCCCTTGCCGAGGCTCAAGAGGCCAATTTCTAGCACAGGTCCTCCAAGGATCACCTCGAGGAGCTCCAGGCCCTCAACACCGACCATTAATGATAAATCCATCTGTAGAATGCCACACTCGTGGGTCCGTCGGCCGAGCTTCTCCCTACCGATGCGAGCCCCCAGGCACCTGTCGCCTCGTTGGTGTTGGAAGCATTGGAGCAAAGCCTGGAACATGAGAGGCTGGAGGTGAGGGAGCGCCATATGTCGCTTGCTGAGGAATCCCTTGCCTACCACGAGGCGAGGTTCCAGGAAGAGGTCGACAACAAGGTGGCAGAGATTTGGCATTCCGTTCTTCAAGACTACTGCGCGAAGCTGGAGCTCCAGGAGTCCCGGTTTTGCAAGCGGCATGATTCCCTGAAAGGTGAGGTTAAAAACCACAAGAAAAGGTTAGATCAAGAGAAAGGGCACCGGCGCGCCGCGATGGATGCCCAAGCGGCCGCCAAAGCCGAGCTGGCTTTCCTTCATACGCAAGTAAGTAGCATGGCTTCCCTAGCGGAGAAGGCTTCGGACGAGGCGGCCCGGACTCGTGGCCTCTAGCATATGCGCTCCCAGATGTTCCAGTTCCTCGAAGGAAGGGCCAGGCGTGCTTTGGACGACATATGTGGTGCGAGCTTCCCGAGCCCATTGGTCCCGAGCGATGCCGGGTACCTGGACTTCTTCGCCAAAGTCGTGGGGCACCTTGAAGGGTGCGTGAAGAGGACCCGCGCGCTGGTGAGGGAGAAGAGCCACGACCTCTTCGCTTAGGCAGCCTCGCGCATATTCAGTCACCTCCTTCGTCTCAACCCGCACTTCGATTTTGGTGCGATGCTGGGTTCTGTGCCCAATGCGGCTCACGCTGCCCTTGCCAAGGGGTTAAGGTCCATGTGGACGACCTGATAGCGGGGCTTGTTTTTGATGAGGCCAAGGGCGATGCCTGAGCCGCGACTTTGATAACCCACAAGTATTGGGGATCGCAACAGTTTCGAGGGTAGAATATTCAACCCAAATTTATTGATTCAACACAAGGGGAGCCAAAGAATATTCTCGAGTATTAGCAGCTGAGTTGTCAATTCAACCACACCTGAAAGACTTAATATCTGCAGTGTTCAGTAGCAAAGCAATATGGTAATAACGGCAACGGTGGCAAGTGATAGTAGCAGTTTGTAGTGTTTGTAACAGTAGCAACGAAAAAGTAACTGAGCAAAGATCAATATATGAAAAGCTTGTAGGCAATGGATCGGTGATGGATAATTATGTCGGATGGCATTCATCACGTAGTAGTTATAACATAGGGTGACACAGAACTAGCTCCAATTCATCAATGTAATGGATGCATGTATTCCGTATATAGTCATACGTGCTTATGGAAAAGAACTTGCATAACATCTTTTGTCTTACCCTCCCGTGGCAGAGGGGTCCTATTGGAAACTAAGGGATATTAACGCCTCCTATTAATAGAGAACTGGACAAAAGCATTAGCACCTACTGAATACATGAACTCCTCAAACTACGGTAATCACCGGAAAGAATCCCAGTTATTGTCACCCTGGGGGATGCGGATTATAACTCGTAATAGGTGTCTACAACTTGCAAGATAGGATCAAGAACACACATATATTCATGAAAGCATAATAGGTTCAGATCTGAAATCATGGTACTCGGGCCCTGGTGACAAACATTAAGCATAGCAAAGTCATTGCAACATCAATCTCAGAACATAGTGGAGACTATGGATCAAACCATAACAAAACTAACTCGATTACATGATAAATCTCATCCAACCCATCACCATCCAGCAAGCCTACGATGAGATTACTCATGAGCGCTGGAGAGCATCATGGAATTGGTGATGAAGGATGGTTGGTGATGATGAAGGCGTCGATTTCCCCTCTCCGGAGCCCAAAACTACCTCCAGATCTAGTCTCCCGAGGAAGAATAGGCGATGGCGGCGGCTCCGTATCGTGAAACGCAATGAAATCTTCTCTCTGATTTTTCTCTCGACAAATAGGGTTATATGGAGCTAGTGAGGAGGTCGAAGGAGCCACGAGGGCCCCACAAGCCTGCTAGGTGCGTCCAGGCGGGGTAGCCGCGCCTAGCAGGCTTGTCGCCTGCAGGTGGCCCCCCTCTAGTTACTTCTTGCGCCAGTATTTTTTATTAATTCCAAAAATATTCTCCGCAAGTTTTTAGGACAATCCGAGAACTTTTATTTCTGCACAAAGAAAACACCAAGACAATTCTGCTGAAAACAATGTTAGTCCAGGTTAGTTCCATTCAAATCATGCAAATTAGAGTCCAAAACAATGGCAAAAGAGTTTGGAAAAGTAGATGCGTTGGAGACGTATCAACTCCCGCAATCTTAAACCTTTCCTTGTCCTCAAGCAATTCCGTTGATAAACTGAAAGTGATAAAGAAAAACTTTTACAAACTCTGTTTGGTCTTGCTGTTGTAAATATGTCTAACTTACGTTCAGATTTTTAGCAAAGATTATAGACTAACCACATTCACAATAACATTTAGGTCTCACATTTACTCATAGCAATGACATAATCATCTAGCAAGCAATAATAACAAGTCTCGGATGACAACAATTTTATCAAAACAATCATGACACAATATGACATAATGGTAACTCGCTAGCCCTTTCTGAGACCTTCAAAATATAAATGCAGAGCACCTCTGGAGAACAAGGACTGACTAAACATTGTAATTCACGGTGAGAGAGATCCAGTCATGCTCATACTCAATATCAATTAATTGCAAGGCATACAAATGACAATGGTGCTCTCAATACAAATTAGAGGATGATGACTGAACAATAAACTAAATGGAAGGACCCTTCACAGAGGGAAGCATTGATTTGCAAAGGTGCCAGAGCTCAAGCTTTTAAAATAGAGATAGGTCATGATTTTGGAGTGGTATGTTTTCATTGCTCACATAACGACCAAGAGGTTTTCAATATCTTCCATGCTAGATACATTACAGGCGGTTCCCAAACAGAATGGTAAAGTTTTTACTCCCCCTCCACCAATCAGTCACACTCCACGGCAGGCCGAATTCATGGGTACCGTCCATATAAACATAGTTCTGGAGGAGTTTTGTTTAATTATATTTTGCCTTTTATTTCGAGCATGGGACTAGGCATCCTGATTACTAGCCACTTTCTCATGAATGATAGTGAATCAACACATATCGTGAGAATAACCCACCTAGCATGGAAGATACTGACAGCCCCCAGTCGCCACATGAGCGATTTGGGCATACAAAACAGAATATTTATTTTAAGGTTTAAAGTTTAGCACATGCAAATTTACTTGGAACGGCAGGTAAATACAACATATAGGTAGATATGATGGACTCGTAGAAACGAAAAAGTAACTGAGCGAAGATCAATATATGAAAAGCTCGTAGGCAATGGATCAGTGATGGATAATTTTGTCAGATGGCATTCATCATGCAACAGTTATAACATAGGGTGACACAGAACTAGCTCCAATTCATCAATGTAATGTAGGCATGTACTCCGTATATAGTCAAACGTGCTTATGGAAAAGAACTTGCATGACATCTATTGTCCTACCCTCCCGTGGCAGCGGGGTCCTATTGGAAACTAAGGGATATTAAGGCCTCCTTTTAATAGAGAACCGGACAAAAGCATTAGCACTTAGTGAGTACATGAACTCCTCAAACTACGGTAATCATCGGAAAGAATCCCAGTTATTGTCACCCTGGGTGATGCGGATC
Source organism: Hordeum marinum (assembly GCA_022496015.1). Lineage (NCBI taxonomy): Eukaryota > Viridiplantae > Streptophyta > Magnoliopsida > Poales > Poaceae > Hordeum > Hordeum marinum. Next base: position 206,626,603 of record CM039672.1, on the reverse strand, counting down.
ATAAGTCGTAATAGGTGTCTACAACTTGCAAGATAGGATCAAGAACACACATATATTCATGAAAACATAATAGGTTCAGACCTGAAATCATGGCACTCGGGCCCTAGTGACAAGCATTAAGCATAGCAAAGTCATAGCAACATATATCTCAAAACATAGTGGATACTAGGGATCAAACCCTAACAAAACTAATTCTATTACATGATAAATCTCATCCAACCCATCGTCGTCTAGCAAGCCTACGATGAGATTACTCACGAACGGTGGAGAGCATCATGGAATTGGTGATGAACGATGGTTGGTGATGACGAAGGCATTGATTTCCCCTCTCCGCAGCCCAAAATGGACTCCAGATCTGGTCTCCCACGGCTCCGTATTGTGAAATGCGATGAACTATTCTCTCCAATTTTTTCTCAACAAATAGGGTTATATGGAGCTAGAGAGGAGGTCGGAGGAGCCATGAGGGCCCCACAAGCCAGCTAGGCACGGCTAGGGGGGTGGCCGCGCCTAGCAGGCTTGTGTCCTGCAAGTGGCCCCCTCTGGTTACTTCTTGCGCTAGTATTTTTTATTAATTCCAAAAATATTCTCCGTAAATTTTCAGGATGATCTGAGAACTTTTATTTCTGCACAAAAATAACACCAAGGCAATTCTGCTGAAAACAACGTAAGTCCGGGTTAGTTCCATTCAAGTCATGCCAATTAGAGTCCAAAACAAGGGCAAAAGAGTTTGGAAAAGTAGATATGTTGGAGATGTATCAGATGCGCATGGCTGTCTCCGGGTGGCGGTGGCGAGAGTTTTGACGACGGCGTGTTGCTTTGAGCAGCCTTCTTGTTCTCCTGACAGGATTATGCATGAGGCTTAATGGCGACTTTTAGGTGTTTCGACGGTACCTTTAAATATGTTCCCTGATGACGAGGTTTGTAACGTCGTGCTCCTTTTGACCGAGGTCGTTGCCAGTCCGGTTGTAACGCTTGCGGGGTGGCGATGATTTAGCTCGCGCTCGTGGTTCCGTCTGAGGCGCTTCTCCCCTGCTCGTGGAACGGTTTGGGGGCCTTTTAAGCACTCTGTGTCTACAGGTTCCAGTCTCGCGCATTTCCTGGCCACCGTTGTGTACGAACGAATAACCAAGGATGCATCTACGGGGCTAGGCCCCGACGCCCCTGATGCCGACCGGAGAACCAAGAATGACACCAGGGTGGCCGAGTGGCTATATGACCGGTACCGCTCCTGAGGCGCACTGGTCAGGAGCCCCCCTTGATACACAAACTGCTCTATGTCGGTAGGTCCCAACCTGCACATTTCCCCACCACCATTAGGTATGACCGGAAACCAAGGATGCACTTCACGGGGCGAGGCCCCGACACCTCTGACGCCGACCAGAAACCAATGACGACATCAGAGAGGCCAAGTGGCTATATGACCAGTAAGGCTCCTGAGGCGTGCTGGTCAGGAGCCCCCTTTGACGCTCGAGCGACCCCCCATTCTGTCCCTTCAGTCATCACCCTAGGAGGCCTTGAGGCCTCTCTCTCTCTCTCGAGAGAGATAACTCAAGATTGGTAAAACGAGAGAACAAAGAGAAAAAGTCCCCGCCCCTCTTTTTTTTTAAAAACATAGGAGCACGAAATCTTCGAGCTTCTAACAGACTCAAGCACAAAAAGGGCCATCGAAGGCTGCAACTTGAAATACAAAAGGAGCGAGAAAATGGCCGTGTCCGGCTTTTTAGGGGTGTCCCCACCTTCGTCTTCCCCCAACGCTGAGTGTAGGGCATCCACATTGCATGGGTATAGCCATTGATGGGCAGTGTTGACTTCTCTGCTAGCTCTAGGCTGTGGCTGCCACATTGCGTGGGAGGAATATCTCCGCATCCTCGGGGGGCTCCGGGCGTATACAACCCGCTCATTATTACGTGAGAGTGTCACGGGTTGATGTAGGTCCCGGGGGTGTATAGGGATCCCCATGCCTCGTAGGCACGGATTCCACTCGTAGTCCCCGGGCTCGTCGCGGCAAAATGTGGTCTGCCCTGGGCAAGCCCTCGAGCATAGGGGAAGCCCCTTGCGCTCTCCAGCCAGAGAGACTGCCCCAGCAGAAGGTCTTGAGTTCCCCGGGCGTTTCCCCAGCGCGCTTCGCTAGGGCCCCCGGGGTTCCCATGCTAGTACTCTGGGCCCTGTCCCCAGGCCGGGCGAGAGGGGCCTAGGGACATGGGCGAGTACATGTTTGCCCGCTGGCGATCGAGCAAAACCCGTCCTGGCGACATGGGCGTATGTTCCATCCTCCGTCCCCAAGCGAGTGTTACGCACCCCGAAGACAAGGGCGCATGTTCCACCCTTGGCCTCCAGGTTGGGATCGTCTAGCCCAAGGACATGGGCATGTGTTCCATCCTCCTTACCCAAGATGGGGTCTGTCGGTCCGGATATGAGGGTGCATGTTCCACCCTCCGTTCCCAGGCGAGTGACCCACGGTCCCCAAACCTAGACGTCTGCCCGAAGCAGCTCCCTGCCAGCAGGCGTGCCTCGCGAGGATGTCCGCGTCGGGCATCCTTGCGATGCCAGCCCCACGAGCCGCCCCCGCGAGGTTGCACGTACTTCTCCGCATGGGGGCCCCTCGCAAGGTCGCGTGCGTGTCTCTTGCTGTCGTGGTAGCTGATGCTGCTCTCTCCGTGGCCTGAGCGCGTGACAACATGGTCGTTGTCGAGTTGTGCGGGCCCCCAGGCGCAGGCATAGTCGAGCCTCCAGTCCTCTGCCCTGGATCCAGAAAGCATGCTAGGAAACGAGAAGCCGTGCCTCCCTCGCGCGGCCGGGGCCCGCGCTCCTGGCGGCTCGAGCCGAGTCCCCAGAAAGTGCGGGCCAGCGTAGATATCTTGAATTCGCCCATGTGGTCCAGGCGCCGTGGCCTCCGGTTGTGTGGGACCATGGGCACGGGCCCCATGGTGGTGCACCTGGGTTCCATTGGCGGCAATGTCGTGTTTAGGAGCACGCTTGGGTTCGCCGGTGCGACGGTGGTGGGTGGCACATTGGTGCTGAAGCTCATGCACCACGAGGCGTGCGACATGTTTGTGTGTTGGGTCTTGGAAAACTCGGAGGAGCGGTGGAACGACCTGAATGTGAGGAAAGGCCGGGGCTACGGGGGCGTGCCCTGAGGATGGTGAAGGCGACAACCCCCAGCAACTGTTGGGAACCCGACCGGTGTTGACGCCCGCTAACGGGGTGGAAGAGCACCGTTGCGCGTTTCCGCCCGCCTGCGCCAGCCACACCATGCGGGCGGCTCGCCGCTCCGCATGAACTCGCTGTCCTCCTGCCATGAGTTGAACGAGCGTCGACCGATCGAGACCTGATGGAGATTTCGACATGCCCCCTACTTGGCACGCCAAATGTTGGATTTCGGGCTCCGCAAAACCGTTAAGATTCAAACACTGGGGCCTGTGCGAAGATCCCCTGCAACCTTGCCCGACCTAGCTTTCTACTCGCTAAACACAACAAAGAACTCGCACGATGATGAGGAAGAATATGAACATGATAGTTGACCCAGGTTCGGGCCAGTGCGAAGCGTAATACCCTACTCCTGCTTTGGTGGATTGCCTCTCGAGGAGGTGAGGTGGATGAACAAGTACAGTGTTTTGGGGCCTCCTGAGGGCTCTCAGTGGTGTTCGAGGCTCCTTGAGGTTTGGTGGTCGATGAGTGATGGAGTTGGTCGATTGGGTTGGATCCGATCCCCCTCTACGAAGCAGCCTACCCTCTATATATAACGGTGTCTCGGGTCGTCTTCCCTTATTGCAATGGAAGGAAGGGATCCCACAATGACCAATTTTGAAGGGGCAGGCGTTCGTGCTTGCCCTGCCCAAAGGCGGTCTTCGCCTGCAAAGTACCTATTGACACCGTAGGGGTGGGCTCAGCGATGACGTCCGTCCTGTGGAGTTGGTGGTTGCAGTCTTGTTGCACTGAAATGGAAACCTTTGGGGGTGCTTTGGGAACCCGCGTACATCCTTGCTCCTTTGCACCAAAGGGGAAATTGCGGCGCCTGGCGTACTGGTGCTCGCCTGTCCTTCCGCGCGTCATCTTTGACTCCTGAGGCGGGGCCTTGCATGGAGATCTCCGCCGCTCTGGAGGGGGCCTGGGGAGGCCCGTACCCCGCCGGTCTTGATACTGCCCCGCCTCGCGAGGCTTGGTCCCTCGCAAGGGCCTTGTCCTGAGTGAGGCCGCGCCTGACTGCGTCTGGTCGATGAGGTGGGCCATGCTCTGGGCCGCAGGCAGGCAGGTCTGGGTACCCCCGTTCCCAAAACACCAACACTACCACCTATGGAGGTGGTGGTGTGTCAAGGCCATGTATTTCTTCAATAGGTGGTAAATTCTTAATATCCTCAGCTTTAATACATGTTTCCTTCATGCATTTCTTTGCCTCTTGCATATCTTCAGGACTGAGAAATAGGATTCCCCTCTTCTTTGGAGTGGGTTCAAGCGGCGGTTCAGGGAGAGTCCAATCAACATAATTCTTCAATATATTATTCAATAGTTCCTCAGCTTGTTCCACAGTTCATTGCCTGAAAACACAACCAACACAACTATCTAGGAAGTACCTAGAAGCATTAGTTAGTCAATTATAGAAGATATCAAGTATTTCATTTTCTTAAAAGGGTGAGCAAGCAAAGCATTAATCAATTGGAGAAGCCTCCCCCAAGCTTGTGGGAGACTCTCTTCTTCAATTTGCACAAAGTTAAATATTTCCTGTAAGGCAGCTTGTTTCTTATGAGCTGGAAAATGTTTTTCAGAGAAGTAGTAAATCATATCCTGGGGACTACGCACACAACCAGGAGTAAGAGTATTGTACCATATCTTAGCATCACCCTTTAATGAGAACAAATTTTTTTTTAGAATATAGTAGTAGCAAATCTTCTCATCATGAGAAAAAAGGGTGGCTATATCATTCAACTTAGTAATATATGCCACTATAATTTCAGTTGCGTAACCATGGAAAGGATCATATTCAACCAAAGTAATTAACTCTAGGTCGGTAGAGAATTCATAATCCTTATCAGTAAGAAAGATAGGTGAAGTAGAAAACTAGGATCACACCAAACTGTTTTCTTCATACCTGCATGGTAATTTCTTAAGATCGTTTCTATCCTTACAAGCAATAATGTCAACAGATACTTCTCCATCCATAACGTAACCAAAATCTAGGAGAGCTAGGTCTAATAAGTGTTTCATAATTATCAGCTTCAAAGACTTCATCAGTTTTAGTAGTTTCATCAGTTTCAATAATTTCATTCTCTTTAGCTCTAGCAATTTGTTCATCAAGAAATTCACCTAGTGGCACATTATCATCAGGCAAGGTACTAGCATCATCATAAGCATAATTCATAGGAAAAGTATCATCATCAATAACTTGCGACATATCATGATTAATAACATGTTGTGGTGTTGCAAGTTTACTCATAACAGAAGGTGAATCAAGTGCAGAGTGTGATGGAAAATTCGTACATCCCCTTGTCCTAGAGGGCAAGATCTTGGTTCTTGTATCCTTTGGATTCTTCATAGTGTAAAATTGATATAAATCCCAAGTGACTCAGCAAATATATCTATGCTCCCCTGCAACGGCGCCAGAAAAGGGTCTTGATAATCCACAAGTATAGTGGATCGCAACAGTTTTTCAGGGTAGAGTATTTAACCCAAATCTATATATTTGACACAAGGGGAGCCAAAGAATATTTGAGAATATTAGCAGTTGAGTTGTCAATTGAACCACACCTAGAGATTAAATATCTACAGCAAAGTGATCAGTAGCACAGTAATATGATAGTTTGATAGGAGTGGTAACAGTAGTAGTAACGATAACCGTGATAGCAATGGTTTTGTAGCAAGTGTAATAGTGACAGAATCAGTACTAACTTAGAAATAACAATATATGGAAAAGTCATTGGCACTGGATAAGTGTATTCGTTGGATGAAATTGATCATATAATAGTCACAACCTAGGGCGACACAGAACTAGCTTCGGTTCATCAATGTAATGTAGGCATGTATTCTATGAATATTCATATGTGCTTATGGAAAAGAACTTGCATGACATCTTTTGTCCTACCCACACGTGGCAGCGAGGTCCATAAGGAAACTAAGGGATATTAAGGCCTTTTAATAGAGAACCAGAACAAAGCATTAGCATATAGTGAATACATGAACTCCTCAAACTACAGTCATCACCGGAAAGTATCCCGATTTCTGTCACCCCGGGGTTTACTGATCATGACACATAATAGGTGCATATGAGTAGGCAAGATTGGATCAAGAACATAGATATAACGATGATACCATAAATGGTTCAGATCTGAAATCATGGCACTCGGGCCCTAGTGACAAGCATTAAGCATGGCAAAGTCATAGTGACATGAATCTTAGAACATAGTGGATACTAGGGATCAAGCCCTAATAAAACTAACTCGATTACATGATGAATTTCATCCAACTCCTCATCGACTAATACGTCTCCAACATATCTATAATTTATGAAGTACTCAAGCCATTTACCTATGTTTCAAATACATTTATATGGTTTTGATGCACTTTATATGATTTATTTCGAACTAACCCGGACTGACGTTGTTTTCAGCAGAACTACCGTAGTGTTGTTTTTGTGCAGAAAATGAAAGTTCTCGAAATCGCCGGAAACTTTTTGACGATTTTTTTGGAACAAAAGAGGCACTAGACACTTCGTGGGAGAGCCAGAAGAGACAAGAGGTGGGCACCGCCCACCAGGGCATGCCAGGTCCCCCTAGCACGCCGTGGTGTATGTTCCTCACCTTATGGCTAACATTCGCGTGAAACCAACGCCAAAAATTCCTATAAATATAGAAACCACCAGAAATAACTCTAGACTCCTAATTCCGCCTCCTCAACTCTCTGTATCAACAAAAAACCAATCTCGAGGCGTTCAAGTACCCTATCAGAGAGGGTAGATCATCTCCGGTGGCGATCTTCATCATCCAGGTGGAGGCCATGATGAGGAGGGAGTAGTCCACCCTTGGGGCCCACGGTTTGTACCAGTAGCTATATGCTCAATCTCTCTCTCTTTCTCTTGTTCTTGAGATGGCACGACCCTGATGTATCACAAGCATTGTTAATATAGTTGGATCATATGGTGTTTTCACCTCTCTATCTTGTTGTGATGAATTGAGTTTTCCCTTTGAGATTTTGTTATTATTGGATTGAATACTTTTATGGATTTGGGAGCACTTTATATATGTCTTGCATGCGGATACCCGTAGTGATATTGGGGTATTCAAGTGATTCATTTGATATATGTTATGGCATGAACTTGCGCATTCCAGTGACCTTGGAATTTATGCATAGGGCTTGATTGCACGTTTTCATACCTAGTTCTCCCAAAGAAATCTTGGGGCACTCTTTGAGGTTCTTTGTGTTGGATTGAGTATTATGAATTTGAAATTGTTTGATGCCTATCTTACAATTAACTCATGGATACTTGTGGTGACATTGGAGTATCTAGGTGACATTAAAGTTGGTTGATGCGTATCATATGGTGTTATTCTAGTACGAACTCTTAGATAGATCAATCAGAAATGATAAATTGGTTATTTTAGTATGAACTCTTGGATAGATCGATCGAAAAGGATAACTTGGTTATTTTAGTACAAACTCTTGGATAGATCGATCGAAAAGGATAACTTGAAGGTGGTTTCGTACCCTCCAAACAATTTCTTCTTATGTTCTCCGCTGGATAAGAACTTTGCAGTGATTATTCATTGCATGTTGAGGGATGGTTATGTGATCCAATTATATTAGCATTGTTGAGAGATTGCACTAGCGAAAGTGCGGACCGTAGGCTTTATTTACAAGCATGTATACAATGTTTTTCTCATTGTTTACCACTTGTTACCTTGCTATTTTTTATATTTAAAGATTACAAAAAATATATATATCACCCATATTGCACTTGTATCACCATCTCTTTGCCTAACTAGTGCACCTATACAATTTGCCATTGTATTGGTTGTGTTGGGGACACAAGATATTTCTAGTATTTGATTGCAGGGTTGTTTGAGAGAGTCCATATTCATCCTACTCCTCCCACGGATTGATAAATCTTAGGTCATACACTTGAGGGAAAATTGCTACTCTGCTACAAAACTCTAAGCTTGGAGGCCCAACATGAGTCTACAAGAATAAAGTTGCGTAGTAGACATCAAGCACTTTTCTGGCGCCTTTGCTCGGGAGGTGAGTGCTCGAAGGTATATATTTATATCTTGCAACCAAATCTTTTAGTTTCTTGTTTTTCACTAGTTTCGTTTTATAAGAGCAAACTGCAAAAAAATGGAGTTGGGGTTGCATCATTTGTTTTGCCTTTATAATGTCTTTCATGAAAACAAGTATTCGGAAAATTGTGCTCAATTGGTAGAGGAAGAAATTATGAAAATACTTCATGAGAATTCCTTGAATGATGAGCATGATAGAAATATTGTTAGTATGAGTTGTCTGAATATTCATGATGCTAATGATATGCAAAGCCACGAGCTTGGGGATGCTATGTTTGATGAATATGATACTTTTAGTCCCCCAAGTTTTGATGAGCAAAACTATTATGATGATAGCATGCCTCCTATGTTTGATGATTATTGTGATGACATGTATGCTATAAATATTAATGTCAACCATGAAACTTGTTATCATGATTTTAATATTCAAAGTGGTTATGTCGATCAAGTACCTCATGATAGTTATTTTGTTGAGTTTGCTCCCACTATTATGAATGAGAAGGAATTTGCTTATGTGGAGAGTGATAAAAATTATATGCTTGTGCATCATGAAAAGAATGATGTATTTGATATTTATATTTTTTAATTCCTTCATGATGCTACTGAAAACTATTATAAGGGAGTAACTTAAGCTTGTAGGAATTGGAATAATATGAAGTTTCCTCTCTATGTGTTCAAATTTTTGAAGATAGGCCTTTTTTGCCTTCCCATGCTAGTTGATTCTAGCTCCCATAAATTGCCTGATAAAAAAATCCCAATGCATAGGAAGTGGGTTAGACTTAAATTTGTTTGCCATGTGATTCCCAATACTCTCTTGCATGTTTCAACTATTATTCGTATAAGAGCATCATCGAAATCATCATTCCTAGCTAAAAGGCATTAAAGAAAAGCACTTAGTGGGACTCAACCAAAAAAATTAGTTTCTATTTTTATGTGTTCACATGATTAACATACTGGGTTAATAATCTTTTATATATTTTATTTCAATAAAATGCCAAGTAAAGCCTTTGGGATAGTGTGGATACTTGCTTGTTTGAATCTGTACAAAAACATGAACTTTTGCTTCCAGTATATGAATTACCTGATTTTACTGGAGCTTAAAAAATTCTGAAAATTTTACAAAAAATTGATACTGAAATTCTGTGTTTTTTCCTAAATTTTCAGAATTTTTAGAGTCATGGAAGTGTGGTGCTCATTCAGATCTTCACACACTATTCTGTTTTTCATAGATTCTGTTTTGCATGCATAGTTTGCTTGTTTCAAGTGTTTCCATAGCTTATATGTGGTAATATAAATTTTGGGAATGATTTAATACAGTAAGTATTATGTTAGAACAATTATTAATATTGTCTTACATTACCTAAGTGAATAATCTATCTTTACTACACTAACCCATCTCACGGACTTCCGTTAAGTTTTGTGTGATTGAAGTTTTCAAGTTTTGGGTGAGATATCGATATGAGGTGAATAAGGAGAAGAAAGGACCTAATATTGGGTATTCACAAGGCACCCCAAGGTAATATCCAAGGAATACTCAAGCGTCTAAGCTTGGGGACGCCCCGAAAGGCATCCCCTCTTTCGTCTCCAACATCATCGGTGCATCTTACTTGGAGCTATATTTTTATTCGGCACATGATATGTGTTTTGCTTGGAGCATCATTATAATTTTTTTTGTCAATTATATGTTATTTATAATATTGTTTTCATTAAAAAGTTCCAAGAATTGCATGAGGATTCCTGCATTGCATGTTTTTATATATGTTGTGTAAAAACATAAACATTTACGTGGAAAGTTTCTGAAATTTTTACACAGTATTTTAATATAAATTCTTTATCACCTCCTAAATTTTCATTATTGGTTGAGTGACATAAGTACTCTGTTTGCTACAGACTATTCTGTTTGGACAGATTGCTGCCATGGTTTTGTCATCTACTTTTCCTATAGTTTCCATAGCCTATATTGGTAGATATAAATTGTGGAAATGATAGTAAATAGTAGATTATGTTTGTAAAATAATGATTTATGGTTGTGTATATTTGTATAGAAGTTATATTGTTATGGATCCTCCAACATGTGGTGTTTGCTTAGGATCTTTTGCTAGCCAAAAATTTGTACTAAGTAGAGGTACTACTTGTGCATCCAAAAACCCTTAAACCCAGTTTGTAGCCATGAGATCCCACTATATCTTTCTATATGTGGTATTTCCCTGCCGTTCCAAGTAAATTTGCATGTGCCACCTCTAAAATTTAAAATGAACAACTGTTTTGTGTGCCTGGTCCACTCATGGAGCGATAGGGGGCGGTCACTATCTTCCATGTTAAGCGGGTTATTCTCATGACGAGTGTTTATTCACTCATCCTTGCACGGGAGGGGCGGTAATAGGGATTCACAGTCCCAAAATAATAAATGAAAATAATTAAACAAAACTCCCCTAGGAATGTTGTTGGTACGGACGATGCTCATGGATTCGGCTAGCCGTCAAGTGTGTTTGTTGGTGGAGGGGGGTAAACCTTTACTTTTACTGCTTGGGAGCCACCGCTAATGTGTTTAACATGGACGATATTGATAACTCTTGGTCGTAACATTGACAGGAAGGGTGCACCTCCCAAAATTATAGTTATCTCTGTTTTAAACAATGAGCTCTGGCACATATGCAAATCCCTGCTTCCCTCTACGAAGGGACAATCTATTTACTTTTCATGTTGAGTCAACTTCTTATTCCGACCTACTTCTATTAGTTGCCAAGCATAATGTGGTGGGAAAGATGTAAGCACATATGGCCAGTCAAATATATTTGATCATGACTTATTATTGTTGACAATTATCTTTATGATAAGTATGTTGGGACACGAAAAATTAAGCCCCTATCTTTCTATGTGTTTGGTGGATGTCATTTGTTCTAAAAATATGCTTTGAGTACTAGCAGTCATAGAATAATATATGATGATTGAGTATGTGGAGCTCTTACTTAGACTTTTTTTAGAATAAGTTCAATTGCAATTGTTTGGTGACTAAGAACATAAGTTATTAAGTTTCAAGAGAATTCATTGTTTGAACCATAACATGTGAATTGGTTGCTACTTTATCATGATGAGTTTTATGAGAAAGAGTTGTTGTTATCACGCTAGGAAAAGTGGTTGAAATTATCATTGATCAAACTTATGCACTATGCTAGAATTCACACTTCATAAATTATTTCCTTTATCATTTACCTACTCGAGGACGAGTAGAAATTAAGCTTGGGGATGCTGATACATCTCCAACGTATCTATAATTTATGAAGTATTCATGCCATATTTACCTATGTTAACAATACTTTTATATTGTTTTGATGTGCTTTATATATTTAGAACTAACCTGGACTGATGCTGTTTTCAGCAGAACTACCGTGATGTTGTTTTCGTGTAGAAAATGAAAGTTCTCGGAATCATCCGAAACTTTTTTTTGAACAAAAGAGGCACTAGAGGCTTCGTGGGATAGCTTGAAGAGCCACAAGGTGGGCACCACCCACCAGGGCATGCCAGGCCATGTATATTCCTCACCTCGTGGACTACCTTCGTGTGAAACTAATGCCAAAAATTCCTAAAAATATAGGAACCATAAAAAATAACCCTAGACTCCTTAGTCCGGCACATCAACTCCTTATATCGATGAAAAACCAATCTCGGGGCGTTCATGTACCCTGTTGGAGAGGGTAGATCATCTTCGGTGGCCATCTTCATCATCCCGATGGATGCCATGATGAGAAGGGAGTAGTCCACCCTCGGGGCTGACGGTTTGTACCAGTAGCTATGTGTTCAATCTCTCTCTCTCTCTCGTGTTCTTAAGATGGCCTGATCTTGATGTATCATGGGCTTTGTTAATATAGTTGGATCATATGGTGTTTTACCCTCTTTATCTTGTTTGTGTATCATATAATTAACTCATGGATACTTGTGGTGACATTGGAGTATGTAGGTGACATTCGAGTTAGTTCATGCGTATCATATGGTGTTATTCTAGTATGAACTCTCAGATAGATCGATCGAAAAGGATAACTTCGTTATTTTAGTATGAACTCTTGGATAGGTCGATCAGAAAGGATAACTTGGTTGTTTTAGTACGAACTCTTGGATAGATCGATCGAAAAGGATAACTTGGTTATTTTAGTATTAACTCTTGTATAGATCGATCAAAAAGGGTAACTTTAAGGTGTTTTCATACCCTACAAACAACTTATTCTTATGTTCTCCGATGGATAAAAACTTTGGAGTGATTATTCGTTACACGTTGAGGGATGGTTAGTTGATCCAATTATATTAGCATTGTTAAGAGATTGCACTAGCGAAAGTACGGACCCTAGGCCTTATTTACAAGCATTTATACAATGTTTTTCTCGGTCTTTACCACTTGATACCTTGCTGTTTTTATATTTTAAGATTACAAAAACCTATATCTATCACCCATATTGCACTTGTATCACCATATCTTGACCTAACTAGTGCACCTATACCATTTGCAATTGTATTGGTTGTGTTGGGGACACAAGATATTTCTAGTACTTGATTGCAGGGTCGTTTGAGAGAGACCATATTCATCCTACTCCTCCCATGAATTGATAAACCTTAGGTCATCCACTTGAGGGAAAATTGTTACTGTCCTACAAAAGTCCGCGCTTGGAGGCCCAACACGAGTCTACAAGAATAAAGTTGCATAGTAGACATCAAGCTCTTTTCTGTCGCCTTTGCTGGGGAGGTGAGTGCTTGAAGGTATATATTTAGATCTTGCAATAGAAATTTTTAGTTTCTTGTTTTTCACTAGTTTGGTTTTATAAGAGAAAACTACAAAAAAATGGAGTTGGGGTTGCATCATTTGTTTTGTCTTTATAATGTCTTTCATGAAAACAAGTATTCAGAAAATTGTGCTCAACTGGTAGAGGAAGGAATTATGAAAATACTTCATGAGAATTCCTTGAATGATGAGCATGATAGAAATATTTCTAGTATGAGTTCTCTGAATATTCATGATGCTAATGATATGCAAATCCACGAGCTTGGGGATGCTATTTCTGATGAATATGATATTTTTAGTGTCCCAAGTTTTGATGAGCAAAACTATTATCATGATAGCATGCCTCCTATGTATGATGATTATTATGATGACATGTATGCTATAAAGAGTAATGACAACCATGAAACTTTTTATCATGATATTAATATTCAAAGTGGTTATGTCTATCAAGTACCTCATGATAGTTATTTTGTTGAGTTTGCTCCCACTATTATGAATGAGTAGGAATTTGCTTATGTGGAGAGTGATAAAAATTATATGCTTGTGCATCATGAAAATAATGTTGTATTTGATATTTATATTTTTTAATTCCTTCATGATGCTACTGAAAACTATTATAAGGGAGTAACTTATGCTTGTAGGAATTGCAATAATATCAAATTTCCTCTCTATGTGTTCAAATTTTTGAAGATATGCCTTTTTTGCCTTCCCATGCTAGTTGATTCTAGCTCCCATAAATTATCTAATCAAAAAATCCCAATGCATAGGAAGTGGTTTAGACTTAATTTTTTTCCATGTGATTCATGATGCTCTCTTGCATGTTTCAACTATTATTCCTACACTAGCATCATTGAAATCATCATGCCTAGCTAAAAGGCATTGAAGAAACGCGCTTAGTGGGAGAAAAACCAACACTTTTAGTTTCTATTTTGATGTGTTAAAATGATTAACATACTGTCATAATCATGTTTTATATCTTTTATTTCAGTAAAATGCCAAGTAACGCCTTTGGGATAGTGTGAATACTTGCTTGTTTGATTCTGTGCAAAACACAAAGTTTTGTGTCCAGTATATGAATTATCTGATTTTAATGGAGCTTAAAAAAATTCTGAAAATTTTACAAAAAATTTATACTGAAATTCTATGATTTTTCCTAAATTTCCAGAATTTTCAGAGTCAGGGAAGCATGGTGATCCTTGAGATCTTATCAAACTATTCTGTTTTTGACAGATTCTGTTTTGCATGCATAGCTTGCTTGTTTCAAGTTTTTTCGTAGCATATATGTGGTAATATAAATGGTGGGAATGATTTAATACAGTATTTATTATGTTAGAACAATTATGAATCTTGTCTTTAGAGTACCTAAGTGAATGATCTATCTTTACTACACTAACCCATCTCACGAAGTTCTGTTAAGTTTTGTGTGATTAAAGTTTCAAGTTTTGGGTGAGATATCGATATGAGGTAAATAAGGAGCATAAATGAACTAATCTTGGGAATTCCCAAGGCACTCCCAAGGTAATATCCAAGGAAGACTCAAGCGTCTAAGCTTGGGGATGCCCCGGAAGGCATCCCCTCTTTCCTCTCCAACATTATGATCTTACTTGGAGCTATATTTTTATTCGTTACATGATATGTGTTTTTCTTGGAGCATCATTATAATTTTTTTGTTCTCTGTTAGATTTTATTTATAATCTTGTTTTTCAGTAAAAAGTTCCAAGATTTTCATGTGGATGCTTGCATTGCATGTTTTGATATATGTTGTGTAAAAACATAAACTTTTGCTGTAGTGTTTGAATTTTCATATTTTACTGAATGTGGAAAGTTTTTGAAATATTTGCACAGTATTTTAATATAAATTCTTTATCACGTCCTAAATATTCATTATTTTTTGAGTTCCATAAGTACACTGTTCTAATAGATTGCTATAGACTGTTCTGTTTGGACAGATTGCTGTCATGGTTTTGTTATCTACTTTTCCTATAGTTTCCATAGCCTATATTAGTAGATATAAATTGTGGAAATGATAGTAAACACTAGATGATATATGAAAAATATTGTGCAACTTGTCCTGGCAGTACATGAAGTGTTGATTTATTTTTATGTGTACTAACCTATCTCACGAGTTCTTTTCGAGTTCTGTGTGGATGAAGTTTTTGAAAATAGGTGAAACCGTGATATGAGAGGATTGAACGAGATACAAAAGCTCAAGCTTGGGGATTCCCAAGGCACCCCAAGTAAATATTTCAAGAAGTCTCAAGCATTTAAGCTTGGGGATGCTAGGCATCCCATCTCTCTTCGTCAAACAAATATCTGTTAGCCTATGTTGAGCCTAAGTTTTTATTTGTCCACATGGTTTGTGCTATTCTCGGAGTGTCATTTTTATTTTGCTTCTGTTTTAATAAAATACTTAGGTATTAAATTATTTATTGAGAGAGAGAGAGTCCTCACATAGCTACTTGATTGTTTACCTACTCATTGACCGTCACTTCTATCTTTTGAAGAGTAGTTTTGATGTTTACTCTTGAGCTTCACTTATATCCTATGAGTAAACTGTGAATAAATGAAATATGAAATTATCAATGCCCTTTATGCTTAGGAGTAGATTCACATATGGTTTAAAAAGTAAAATCTATCAAAGTTTGACAATCACAATATTGGTCAAACAAGTAATTCATGAATGGTTAGTATAAGGAAGAGAACTTTCACATACAAATGTATTATCTTAGACATCTTCTATGATTGTGAATACCCGTTAATTATTTTTAAACTTGAGAAAATTAGTTGAAGTTCGATAAGGAAGACAACGTAATGAGTTATGGTTGTGTATATTTGTATATAAGTTATATTGTTATGGATCCTCCAACATGTGGTGTTAGCTTAGGATCTTTTGCTAGCCAAAAATTCGTACTAAGTATAGATACGACTTGTGCATCCAAAAAGCCTTAAACACAGTTTCCTGCCATGAGAGTCCACTATATCTACGTATATGCGGTATTGTCCTGCCATTCCAAGTAACTTTGCATGTGCCACCTGTAAATTTAAAATGAACATCTATTTTGTGTGCCTGGTCCACTCATGGAGCGATAGGGGCGGTCACTATCTTCCATGTTAAGCGGGTTATTTTCATGATGAGTGTTTATTCACTCATCCTTGCACGGGAGGGGCAGTAATAGGGATTCTTAGTCCTGAAATAAAAAAATGCAAATAATTAAAAAAAACTCCCCCAAGAATGTTGTTGCTATGGACGGTACCCGTGGATTCGGCTAACTTGGAGTGTGTTTGTTGGTGGAGGGGAGTAAAACTTTACTTTTACCACTTGGGAACCACCGCTAATGTGTTTAACATGGAAGATATTGATAACTCTTGGTCGTAACGCTGACAGGAAGGGTTCACCTCCCAAAATTATATTTATCTCCATTTTAAACGATGAGCTCTGACACATATGCAAATCCCCGCTTCCCTCTGCGAAGGGAAAATCTATTCACTTTTCACGTTGAGTCAACTTCTTATTCCAACCTAATTCTATTAGTTCGCAGGCATCATGTGGTGGGGAAAGATCTAAGCACATATGGCCAGTCAAATATATTTGATCATGAGTTATTACTGTTGACAATTATCTTTATGATAAGTATGTTGGGACGTGAAACATTAAGCCCCTATATTTCTATGTGTTCGATGGATGCCATTTGTTCTAAAAATATGCTTTGGGTACTAGCAATCATAGAAGACTATATGATGATTGAGTATGTGGAGCTCTGACTTAGACTTTGTTGAGAATAAGTTGAATTGCAATTCTTTGGTGACTAAGAATGTAGTTGTTAAGTTTCAAGAGAATTCATTGTTTGAACCATAATATGTGAATTGGTTGCTACTTTATCATGATGAGTTTTATGAGAAAGAATTGTTGTTATGTAGCTAGGAAAAGTGGTTGAAATTATCATTGATCAAACTTATGCACTATGCTGGCATTCACACTTCATAAATTATTTCTTTTATCATTTACCTACTCGAGGACGAGTAGGAATTAAGCTTGGGGATGTTGATACGTCTCCAACGTATCTATAATTTATGAAGTATTCATGCCATATTTACCTATGTTTACAATCCTTTTATATGGTTTTGATGCGCTTTTATGATTTATTTAGAACTAACCTAGACTAATGATTTTTTTAGCAGAACTACCGTGGTGTTGTTTTTGCGCAGAAAATGAAAGTTCTCGGAATCGTCCGAAACTTTTTGATGACTTTTTTGGAATAAAAGAGGCACTAGAAGCTTCGTGGGATAGCCAGAAGAGCCACAAGGTGGGCACCACCCACCAGGGCGTGCCAGGCCCTATATGTTCCTCACCTCGTGGCCCACCTTCGCATGAAACCAACGCCAGAAATTCCTATAAACATAGGAACCATCAGAAATAACCCTAGACTCCTTAGTCTGCTGCCACAACTCTCTGTATTGATGAAAAACCAATCTCGGGGTGTTCCTGTACCCTGTTGGAGAGGGTAGATCATCTTCGGTGGCCATCTTCATCATCCCGGTGGAGGCCATGGTGAGGAGGGAGTCGTCCACTCTCGGGGCTGATGGTTTGTACCAGTAGCTATGTGTTCAATCTCTCTCTCTCGTATTCTTGAGATGGCATGATCTTGATGCATCACGGGCTTTGTTAATATAGTTGGATCATATGGTGTTTTCCCCTCTCTATCTTTTTAGATGAATTGAGTTTTCCCTTTGAGATTTTGTTATTATCAGATTGAGTACTTTTAGGATTCGAGAGCACTTGATATATGTCTTGCATGGAGATACCCGTAGTGACATTGGGGTACTCACGTGATTCACTTTATATATATTATGGTGACAACTTGCGGATTCCGGTGACTTTGGGGATCTATGCATATGGGTTGATTGCACATTTCCATACCTTGTTCTCTGATAGAATTCCGGGAGCACTCTTTGAGGTTATTTGTGTTGGATTGAGTGCTATGAATTTGAAATTGTTTGATGTGTACCATATAATTAACTCATGGATACTTGTGGTGACATTGGAGTATCTAGGTCACATTAGAATTGGTTCATGTGCATCATAAGGTGTTATTCTATTACGAACTCTTAGATAGATCGATCAAAAAGGCAGTGGCTCCGTCTTGTGAAGTGCGATAAAACTTCCTCCTCGTTTTTTCTCTCTGGAAATAGGAATTTATAGTGTCAGGATTAGGGTCAGCGGGGCCACGAGGTGGGCACAACCCACTAGGGCGCGTCCTGGTGTCTTGTGCCTGGCCAGGCCTATCGGATTTCGGGCTTCGCAAAACCCTCAAGGTTCAAACACAGGGGCGTGTGCGAAGATCCCCTGCAGCCTTGCCCTACCTAGCCTGCTACTCGATGGATATCATGGCAAACTCGCACGATGACGAGGACGAGGATGAACTCGACAGTTTACCCAGGCTCGGGCCGCTGTGAAGCGTAATACCCTAGTCCTACTTTGGTGGATTGCCTCTCGGGGAAGTGTGGTGGATGAACTAATACAATGATCTCGAGCCTCGCGAGGGGGCTCTAGTGGTGTTCTTGGCTCTCTGCCTTGTGTGATGGTTCGTTGGGTGGCTCAGTCGTGAATCGGATCTCCCTCTATGGTGTGACCTAGACTCTATATATAGTAGTGGTTCGTGTCCTCTTCCCTTATCACAATGGCGGGAAGGGATCCCACAACGGCCAAATTTGAAGGGGGACATGAGTACATCCATCCCTGTCCAAAGGTGGTCTTCGCCTGCAAAGTAGTTGTTGATGACGGCATGGTGGGCTCGGTGATGACATCCGCCCTGCGGGGCTCGTGGTCGTGGTCTTGTGGCATTGGAATGGAAACCTTTGGGCAGCGCTTCGGGAACCCGCATACGTCCTTGCTCCCTTTGCACCAAAGGGGAAACTGCACCGCCTGCCGCAATGGCGCCCACCTGTCCTTCCCTACGTCATCTTTGACTCGTGAGGCCAGGTTTTGCATAAAGATCTCCGCCACTCCGGAGGGGGCCTGAGGAGGCCAATCCTTGTAGGTCTTGGTGTCGTTATTCCTCGCGAGCCTAGGATCCTCGCGAGGGCCTTGTCTTGAGTGGAGCCACGCCAGGCCGAGCCTGGCTAACGAGGTGGGCCATGTCCTGGGCCCGAGGCAGGCAGGTCTGGGTACCCCCATTCCTAGAATGCCGACAATAGCCCTGGGCCCCAAAGAGCGCTCGAGCTAGCTTCAGGGAAAAGCCTTGATGATGCCCCAAAGTCTTGCTGGCCCCAAACGCCTGGAGGCCAGCCTGTACACGCGTCGAACGCCTGGGCGGCGACACCCCTGCTCCCCGAAGGCGTCATGAACCGCCCCAAGTCAAACTGATGTGATGCCCATACGTAGTTCCGGCCATCATTACCCTTGCTTCAATGTTGTCGCTCCCTTGGGCCTGCAACCCTCGGGCCACGCAGATGTGCCATGATAGTGTTAGGTGAGGCGACAGGAAGTAGGGTTGCATGATGATCGAACCGGCCTTTTCGACGCTCGATAGGCGCACGTCGCCTACTCTCCCAGGACGTCTCGTGGCCTCTGCCACGCCTATAAATCCGCCTTCCATGGGGGGGGGGCTTGCCATCTCGAAGCGCCCGTTTTCTCCCGTAGCTCCAGAGAAAACCCTGTCCCTCTCCCCGACTTCTCCTTTTTTCTCATGGCGTCTGGAGGAAGCACCGCTGGTGCGGGGAAGCACACGAGGCCATCAGCTCCCTCGCCCTCCTCTGGAGGTAGTGGCGGGGGGGCCTCGGGGTTGTCGCAGTTCCGCAGACATTGGGCCATGGTGGATGAGCAAGTGCTTCGTCGTCTCGTTCTTCCTTTGTTGACGTGTTCGATGCGCCGGGCCTGATCATCTCCTCCTTCCTGGGCGGCGGCGGCCAAGAAGCGCAAGCGTGGCGACCTCCAGGAGGAGGTGGATGCACTGCGGGCCTAGCTGGCAACCGCCGACGCTGCCTTCCAAGCCGCCCTCGGGGACTAGGTGGAGGCCAGGGCCGATCTGGCTCTCTCCAGACGCAGGTCCTGGAAGCAGCCGACACCGTGCACGCCATGCAGGACGAGGCGGCCGATGCCAAGATGCTAGAGTCCTAGCACGCCAAGCAGTACCTCAACATCGCCCACCGCGTGGCCGGCACAGTGAACCGGTTCGTCGCGGAAGCCCCCTCTCTTCCAAACATGCAAGGGGACGGGGGCTACCTTGACTTCTTCCGCCGGGTGGTGGAGACGTTGGAGACCGGCGTCTCCTGCATGAACGCGGATAGAGAGGCTGATGCACGGGACCTCCTGGAGCTTTCCTTGAAGCACGTCTTCACCAACCTACGTCGCCTCGTCCCGGAGTTTGACCTCCAACGCGTCGTGGAGCGGGTGCCCGAGGGGATCCAAAGGCCCCTCCGGGACGAGGTGCCCCCACATGTTGAGTCCCTGGTCGAACGGTTCATCCAGGTGCCCGCTCTCGGAGGGGTGCGCGGACCCGGCGTCGTTGCGGCTGATGACTCGGACGGCGAGAGAGGCTCCTCCACCAAGACTCCCCCTGCTTCTCCTTCCTGGTACTTGTAACAGTTTAAGAAGAACTTGGCCCCGGTGGGCGTTAATATTTTGCACATTACCTTTGTCTCTATTTCTTGTCCTTGAGTCAAGGGTCGGTTGCTTATAATAATGTGACTTAGTTTTCTTACGCGGGGCTTGGCATCGCCGCTGATATGGCCTGACGGTGGTGGCCGGCTAGGCCCCCGCGAGGCGCTCCCTCCTGGGGGGGGGGGCAGTCTGTGGCCGCCATCCCCAGGTTCGTTGCCTTGCTGCTCGTCATCTCCAGGTCTCTGTCCTCGTGTTGTTTCCCCTGGCACTTCAGGCCTCAGGAGTTTCAGTAGCCGCGCGTAGTGGCCAGAAGTACCTGCATCGTCATATTAGTGTGCACAACCCTCGTCCCATCTGCGGTTTGTCATTGAATCAGGAGGCTCTTGCTTGGTTTGGTTGTGCTGTTGACGATTTCCTACACCGCGATGTGCAGCCTGGCTATCGACCGCACCGCCTCAAGCGCTTCTTCCTTGTTTACGGGTGGGGCGGGTTGGGAGCCCTTGCGGCACTCTATGTCTACAGGCCCCAATCCTGCACATTTCCCTACCACCATAGTGTACGACCGTGTCACCAAGGATGCAACTACGAGGTGAGGCCCTGACACCCTCGATGCCGACCGGATCACCAAGGACGACATCGAGGGTGCTGAGTGGCTATATGACCAGTAAGGCTCCTGAGGCATGCTACTCAGGAGCCCCTTTGACGCTCAAGCAGCTCTATATTGGTAGGTCCTAGTCCCACACATGTCCCTACCACTATGGTGTACGACTGGATCACCAAGACGCAACCATGAGGCGAGGCCCCGACAACCTCGATGCCGACCGGATCACCAAGGACGACATCGAGGGTGTCGAGTGGCTAAATGACCGGTAAGGCTCCTAAGGCACGTTGCTCAGGAGCCCCCTTTGATGCTCAAGTGATCCCCATTCCGCCCTGCCGGGTTCTGCCCTAGGAGGCATTGGGGCCTTGTGAGACTCCATGTTGTGGTGATGTGCTGTGCTCGGAGCCCCCGAGCGGGGGCCGACTGCCCAAAGGTGCAAGTCCCTAAGGTGAGAGGGGATTGTCATCCAGCCCCGAGGTATCTCGGGAGGGCCGGAGCGCACAGTCCCTTGCAAAACACCAATCCAGAAAAGAAATCTCAAGACCGATAAAACAAGAGAGAAATGAGAGAAAAGTCCCCACCCCTTTTTCTTTTAAATTCATAGTTTCGAACCACTCAAACTTCGTTCCAAAAGGTGGCAATTCAAACACAAAAAGAAGCAAGCAAACGCCATGTCCGGCACCTAGGCTAGTCTTCGTCTTCCCCTAGCGTTGAGCGTATGGCATCCACGTTGCATGGGCATAGCCATTGATGGGCAGTGTTGACTTCTCCGCCAGCACAGAGCATGGGGCTGCCACATTGCGTGAGTGGTAACCGCTCCGCGTCCTCGGTGGCTCCGGGAATATACATGCCACTCATTATTACGTGACAGTGTCACGGCCGTAGTAGCTGGGCAAGCCCCCGAGCGCTCGGCCCGGTAGCTCCCAACTCCGTCAAGAGCCACCCATGCATTTCTGCTTGATTGCACGCTTCCATGACCCAAACCCAAATGCATTGTTCCCTGCGTACCCGCGGGATCATGCTCCTGCGGCCCAAACATGAGCACAACACACCCGGCGCAGCCATGGAGGTGTTTTGTCGATGAAGCCGTCGTGTGACGTGTCGGGGCAGCGACCGGACAGTGTCTTGGGAGCCTCTTGAGGCCCAGCCTCCTGAGGTTGTGCCGACACTCCAGTTGTCATGGGTTGCCCATGTTTCCTGTGTCTTGCTACCCCTCCCCCAGGTCATCACTCCTGAGGCCTCAAGGCTCGGCTCAGCGTTGCTTGCCCGCGAGGATAACAGCTTGCGCTGCGCCCCGCGGGCCCGGGGCGTCCTCACTCCTTCTTCTGCTTGCGCCGTCTAGGCTTGATGCTTTGTCGAGGGAAGCCCCCAGGCCCGGCTTGGGGAGGACGCCCGGGGCCTTCCCTATTCCTGGGGGCGTTGGTGCCTGCGGCAAGCGCCTGATCCGGGCTGGTGTCCCTTGGTACAACGTAGCATGGTACATAGGGCTACACATAAGGGCCCGATACTCCTCCTGAGCCGTCCGACGGGATGCCGGGGACGATCCTCCAGGCGGCGGCGGGGCGCTTCCCTTTGTGCGCAGCCTGCAGACCCTCCAGCATCGAGCCTCGGAGCGAAGTTGCTTACGTCTGCCACCACCGTTGGGTGGGCCGTGCGCCTCCTGTCGTGGATTGCTCCCCTATAGATCCGACACGCCTTCACCGTTGTTGCTTGTTTGTCCAGATGCCTACGCCACTTGCTCCCTTTGTAGGATGGCGTGCTCTTGCCTGGTCAATCCAGGCTGTTGAGGGTCCACCGGGTCACTCCTGGCTATTGGTGCGTGCATGGGGCGCCCTGTAGTTTCCTTCGTGTGCTCGGTCGTTGAAGCCATGTTGTGTTCCGAAATAGGTCACCGGAACTCAAAGGAGGAGGAACACAGCATGTGACAGGCCCCGCTCGGGCTTGCCTGGGGATGGAGGGGGCGCACCATTCTAGGGGGTAGGCGCAGCGGAAGAGCCCCCAGTGCATGAAGAAGGGTGAGGAGCCAAGGCCCTCCGCGTGACGGCGATCAACTCTGCGACATGGTCGGCCAACGCATAGAAGCCCCCGTGCGTTGGGCAGTGGCGGAGCATCTCGCTTGCCAGCAGCAACGCATCATGCGCGTCAAGGTCCTCCACGTAGGTGCGTTGCGACGCCGATGCTGAAGGTGCCACCTGCCCGCCGTGTGCTTGCGCGGCGCGAGGGCCGGCGACGCTGGAGGCGCTACTAGTGGCCTAATACTGTCCGCCTAGCACTATGCCGCTAGGGCGCATGTCTCTCGCGGCAGCGGTGGGATCGACGGGAGATGATCCACTGCGGCCGAGGGAAGCTTGTGGTGCACCAACCACAAGAGCGGTGGAGCAGGGGAAGATCAAGGCTTCAAGAAGACTCTGCCGCGTCCCTACCTGGCTCACCAAATGTCGATTTCAAGCTCCACAAAACCCTCAAGGTTCGAACACAGGGGCGTGTGTGAAGATCCCCTACAACATTGCCCTACCTAGCTCGCTACTCGATGGATATCATGGCAAACTCACACGATGACGAGGAAGAAGATGAACACGGCAATTTACCCAGGTTCGGGCCGCTGTGAAGCGTAATACCCTACTCCTGCTTTGGTGGATTGCCTCTCGGGGAGGTGTGGTGGATGAACTAGTATAATGGTCTCCAGCCTCGCGAGGGGGCTCTGGTGGTGTTCTTGGCTCTCTGCCTTGTCTTGTGGTTCGTCGGGTGGCTAAGTCGTGAATCAGCCCCCCCTCTATGGTGTGACCTAGCCTCTATATATAGCAGTGGTCCAGGTCCTCTTCCCTTATCACAATGGCGGGAAGGGATCCCACAATGGCCAAATTTGAAGGGGGACAGGAGTACATCCACACCCTGTCCAAAGGTCGTCTTCGCCTGCAAAGTAGTTGTTGATGATGGTGAGCTCGGTGATGACATCTGCCCTGCGGGGCTCGTGGTCATGGTCTTGTGGCACTGGAATGGAAACCTTTGGGTGGCGCTTCGGGAACCCACGTACGTCTGTGCTCCCTTTGCACCAAAGGGGAAATTGCACCGCCTGGCACGCTGGTGCTGTTGGAAATATGCCCTAGAGGCAATAATAAATTAGTTATTATCATATTTCCTTGTTCATGATAATCGTTTATTATCCATGCTATAATTGTATTGATCGGAGACTTAAATGCATGTGTGGATACATAGACAAAACCATGTCCCTAGTATGCCTCTAATGGACTAGCTCATTGATCAAAGGATGGTTAAGGTTTCCTAGCCATGGACATGAGATGTCATTTGATAACGGGATCACATCATTAGGAGAATGATGTGATGGATAAGACCCAAACTACAAACATAGCATATGATCGTGTCAGTTTATTGCTACTGTTTTCTGCATGTCAAGTATATGTTCCTATGACCATGAGATCATGCAACTCACGGATATCGGAGGAGTGCCTTGTGTGTATCAAACGTCGCAACGTAACTAGGTGACTATAAAGGTGCTCTACAGGTATCTCCTATGGTGTCTGTTGAGTTGGCATGGATCGAGACTGGGATTTGTTACTCCGTGTGACGGAGAGGTATCTCAGGGCCCACTCGGTAATACAACATCACAATGAGCCTTGCAAGCAATGTGACTAATTGTTAGTTGTGGGATCTTGTATTATGGAACGAGTAAAGAGACTTGCCGGTAACGAGGTTGAACTAGGTATGGAGATACCGACGATCGAATCTCGGGCAAGTAACATACCGAAGAACAAAGGGAACGTTATACGGGATTAACTGAATCCTTGACATAGAGGTTCGACCGATAAAGATCTTTGTAGAATATGTAGGAACCAATGTGGACGTCCAGGTCCCGCCATTGGTTATTGACTATAGAGGTGTCTCGGTCATGTCTACATAGTTCTCGAACCCGCAGGGTCTGCGCACTTAAGGTTCGATGACGTTTCGGTAGTGTAGAGTTATGTATGGTGGTGAACGAAGGTTGTTCGGAGTCCCGGATGAGATCCCAGACATCACGAGGAGCTCCGGAATGGTCCAGAGGTAAAGATTCATATATAGGAAGTCCCAGTTTGGTTTCCGGAAAAGTTTCGGGCCCATCGGTAGTGTACCGGGAGTATCGGTAGTGTACCGGGAGTGCCGGTAGTGTACCGGGGGACCTCCGGGAGGGGTATTTCGACCCCAAGAGGTCCATGGGCTGTGGGAGAATAATAAACAGCCCTTAGTGGGCTGGGAAAACAGCCACAAAGGCCCATGGCGCAGGAGAGAAAGTCCTAAAGCAAAAAGTGGAAAATCAGCCAATAGGAGGCAATCCTACTCCAACTAGGATTGGAGGTGAAGTAGGATTGCTCCCACCTCCTATTTCGGCCGACCCAAAGGCCTTGGCTTCCTCTCCTCTCCTCTCCTCCTATATATACTAGTGGATTGGGTGGTTTTTGGACAGAATTTCCGGCCACGTGCTACCCGTTCCACCGGTGCATAGTTTCTCCTCTAGATCGGTTTTCTGCAGCGCTTAGGCGAAGCCTTGCCGGAATTGCTCCACCACCATCACCGGAGCGCCGTCACGCTGCCGGTGAACTCTCTATCCTCTCCACCTCCTCTTTCTGGATCAAGACGGTGGAGATCGTCATCAAGCTGCACGTGTGCTGAACGCGGAGGTGCCGTCCGTCCAGCGCTAGATCGGAAGGACCGTGATCGAGATCGCGAGACAGTTCGTGATGAGATCGCGGAACAGATCGTGATGAGTTCGTGGGACAGATCGTGATCAAGATCGTGAGACGGATCGTGATGAGTTCACAGGACGGATCGTGATTGGATCGCGGGACGGATCGTGATGAGATCGCGGGACGCTCGGCGATTTGGATCGCGAAGATGTTCGACTACACCAACCGCGTTTCTTAACGCTTCCCGCTTAGCGATCTACAAGGGTATGTAGATCCACTCCCCCTCTCGTAGATGCTCATCACCATGGATAGGTTTGCGTGTGCGTAGGAAATTTTTTGTTTCCCATGCGACGTTCCCCAACAGTGGCATCATGAGCTAGGTTGATGGTTCGATGAGATCTCGAGTAGAACACAAAATGTTTGTGGGCGTTGATGCTTAGATTGCTTCCTCCATTGGTCGTATTTTGGTTCAGCGGGATTGTGAGATGAAGCGGCCCGGACCAACATTACTCGTACGCTTACGAGAGACCGGTTCCCTCGACGCAACTTGTTTCCTAGATGGCTTGCGGGTGACAGTTTCTCTCACTTTAGTTGGATCGGATCCGACAAAGGCGGTCCTTGATAAGGTTGAAAAGCAATCTATGTATCACCGTTGTGGTTTATGCGTAGGTGAGAATCGTTCTTGCTAGATACCCGTAGCAGCCACGTAAAACATGCAACAACAATTAGAGGACGTCTAACTTGTTTTTGCAGGGTATGGTGTGATGTGATATGGCCAATTACATGATGAGATATATGTGATGTATGAGATGATCATGTGATGTATAGAATTTCACGACTTGCATGTCGTTGAATACGGCAACCGGCAGGAGCCATAGGGTTGTCTTTAATTATTGTATGACCTGCGTGTCAATCATTAAGCGCTATGTAATGCTTTACTTTATCGCTATGGTAGCAATAGTAGTAGAAGCATGTAGGGCGTGACAACCCCAATGGAGACACGTTGATGGAGATCATGGTGTCATGCCGGTGACGATGGAGATCATGCCGGTGCTTTCTAGATGGAGATCAAAAGCACAAGTTCATGGCCATATCATGTCACTTATGATTTGCATGTGATGTTAATCCTTTTTATGCACCTTGTTTTGCTTAGTACGGCGGTAGCATTATAAGGTGATCCCTCACTTGAATTTCAAGATGAACTATGTTCTCCCCGAGTGTGCACTGTTGCAAAAGTTCGTCGTGTTGAGACACCACGTGATGATCGGGTGTGATAGACTCTACGTTCACATACAACGGGTGCAAGCCAGATTTGCACGCGCAGAACACTCGGGTTAAACTTGACGAGCCTAGCATGTACAGACATGGCCTCGGAACACGAGAGACCGAAAGGTCGAACATGAGTCATATAGTAGATATGATCAACATAATGATGTTCACCACTGCAGCCACCTCAACTCACGTGATGATCGGACTTGAGTTGGTGAATTTGGATCATGTATCACTCGAATGATCGGAGGGATGTCAATTTGAGTGGGAGTTCTTAAGTAATATGATTAATTGAACTCATTATCATGAACATAGTCAAAGTGTCTTTGCAAATTATGTTGTAGATTACTAGCTCGCGCTGTAGCTCCCTTGTATTTTTATATGTTCCTAGAGAAATAGAATTGAAAGATGTTGGTAGCAAAATTGCGGACTGGGTCCGTGATCTGAGGATTGTCCTCATTGCTACACAGAAGGCTTATGTCCTTAATGCACCGCTCGGTGCGCCACCCCTCTAGCGTCGTCTATAGATGTTGTGAACATCTAACAGGCACGTTTCGATGACTACTTGATAGTTTAGTGCGTCATGCATTACGGCTTAGAATTGAGGCTCCAAAACGTTTTGAACCTCACGGAACATATGAGATGTTCTAGGAGCAGAGATTGTGATCTCAGGCTCGTGCCTTTGTTGCGAGATATGAGATCTCCGACAAGATTATTTGCTTGTAAGATGAAGGAGAATAGCTCAATCGTTGAGCATGTACTCAGATTGTCTGGGTACTAAAATCGCTTGAATCAAGTGGGAGTTGATCTTCCAGATAAGATAGTGATTGATATAGTTCTCCAAGTCACTGTCACTAAAGCTACTAGAACTTAGTGATGAACTATAATACACCAGGGATAGAAGTATTCATCCCTGAGCTGTTCGCGATGTTTGACACCGCGAAGGTAGAAATCAAGAAGGAGCGTCAAGTGTTGATGGTTAATCAAACCACTAGTTTCGAAAAGGGCAAGAGCAAGGAGGGAAACTTCATGGATAGCAAGTCAGTTGCTGCTCCAGTGAAGCAACCCAAAGTTGAACTCAAACCTGAGACTAAGTGCTTCTATTATGAGGTGAGAGGTCGCTGAAGTGGAACAACCCTAGATACTTGGTAGATAAGAAGGCTGGCAACATCA
Source organism: Hordeum marinum (assembly GCA_022496015.1). Taxonomy (NCBI): domain Eukaryota; kingdom Viridiplantae; phylum Streptophyta; class Magnoliopsida; order Poales; family Poaceae; genus Hordeum; species Hordeum marinum. The sequence continues at coordinate 206,598,246 of CM039672.1, read as the reverse complement.
ACAGAAGCATATTTGATATACGAGTTATTGATGTGTACCTTGCTAGTACTCCTAGTAGCACCTGGGTATTGGATACCGGTTCGGTTGCTAAATGTTAGTAACTCGAAATAAAAGCTACGGAATAAACGGAGAACTAGCTGAGGGTGAGGTGACAATGTGTGTTGGAAATGTTTCCAAGGTTGATGTGATCAACATCGCACGCTCTCTCTACCTTCAGGATTAGTGACGAACCTAAATAAATGTTATTTGGTGTTTTGCGTTGAGCATGAACATGATTAGATCATGTTTGTTGCAATACGGTTATTCATTTAAGTCAGAGAATAATAGTTATTCTGGTTACATGAATAATACCTTCAATGGTCATGCACCCAGTGAATGGTTTGTTGAAATCTTGATCGTAGTAGTACACATGTTCATAACATTGATGTCAAAAGATACAAAGTTAATAATGATAGTACCACATACTTGTGGCACTGCCGCTAAATGTCATATTGGTATAAAGCGCATGTAGAAACTCCATGCTGATGGATATTTGGACTCATTCAATTTCGAATCGGTTGAGACATGCGCACCATGCCTCTTGGGCAAGATGACTAAAGGACCCCGTTGGATGGAGCGGGCAAGTGATTCATTGGAAATGATACATGTTGATGTATGCAATCTAGTGAGTCTTGTAGCGTGCAGTGGATATCGTTATTTTCTTACCTTCACTGATGATTTGAGTAGATATAGTGTATATTTACTTAATGAAACACAAGTCTGAATCGTTTGAAAGGTTCAAGCAAATTCAGAGTGAAGTTTAAAGATCATCGTGACAAGAAGATAAAAATGACCGCGATATGATCGTGGAGGTGAATATCTGAGTTACGAGTTTGGCATACAACTTAAGACAACATGAAATTTGTTTCACAGCTAACGCCACCTGGAACACCATGGTGTGATGGTGTGTCCGAACATCATAGTCATGCTCTATTGATATAGTGCATACTGTGATGTCTCTTATCGTTTTACTACTATAATTTTTGGGGTTATGCATTAGAGACAACTACATTCACTTTAAATAGGGCATCATCTAAATCCGTTGAGATGACACCGTGTGAATTATGGTTTGATAGAAACCTAAGCTGTCATTTCTTAATGTTTGGGGCTGCGATGCTTGTGTGGAAAATGTTTTCACATAATAAGCTAGAACCCAAAGCGGACAAATGTATCTTCATAGAATACCCTAAGAACAGATGGGTATGCCTTCTATCTCAGATCCGAGTGCAAAGTGTTTGTTGCTAGAACTGGGTCCTTTCTCGAGAAAAAGTTTCTCTCGAAAGAATTGAGTGGGAGGAAGATGGAACTTGATGAGGTTGTTAAACCTTTGTTCAACCAGAGAGTAGCGCAGCGCAGAAAGATGTTTCTGTGAAGCCTACGTTAGTTGAAGAGGAAGTTAATGATGATGATCATGAAGCTTCAGGATCAAGTTACTACCGAACTTCGTAGGTCGACAAGGATGTGTACTGCTCCTGAGCGGTACGACAACTCTGTCTTGGAGGTCATGTTGTTTGACAACGATGAACCTACGAGCTATGGAGAAGCGATGATGGGCCCGGATTCCGACAAATGGTTGGAGGCCATGAAATCCGAGATAGGATCCATGTATGAAAACCAAGTGTAGACTTTGGTAGACTTGCTCGTTAGACGGCAGGTCGTTGAGTACAAATGGACCTTTAAAATGAAGACAGACACTGATGGTGAATGTCACTATTTGTAAAGCTCGACTTGTTGCAAATATGTTTGTGACAAGTTCAAGGAGTTGACTACGATGAGACTTTCTCATTCGTAGTGGTGCTAAAGTCTGTTGGAATTATGTTAGCATTTGCTGTGTTTTCAATTATGAAATCTGGCAGATGGATGTCAAAACATCGTTTCCTTAACGGTTTACTTGAGGAAAGGTTGTATGTGATACAACCAGAAGGTTTTGTCAGTCCTAAGGATGCTAAAAGGTGTGCAAGCTTTGGTGATCCTTCCATGGACTGAAGCAAGCATCTCGGAGTTGGAATATACGCTTTGATGAGTTGATCAAAGTTTTTGATGTTTACACAAAGTTTACGAGAAACTTGTATTTGCAATAAAGTGAGTGGGAGCACTATAGAATTTCTGATAAGTATATGTGGATGACATATTGTTGATTGGAAATAATGTAGGATTTCTGGAAAGCATAAATGGTTGTTTGGAAAGTGATTTTCAAAGGAAGACCTGGATAAAGCTACCAAATTGTTGAGCATCAAGATCTATAGAGATAGATCAAGATGACTTGATGAGACTTTCAATGAGTACATACCTTGACAAGGATTTTGAAAGAGTTCAAAATGGACCAGTCAGAGAAAGAGTTCTCGCCTGATTTGTAAGGTGTGAAGTTGAGTGAGACTCAAAGCTCGACCATGGCGGAAGGAAGAGAAAGGACGAACGTCGTCCCCTATGCCTTAGCCATAGGCTCTGTATAGTATGCCATGCTGTGTACCGCACCTGTGTGTGCCTTGCCATGAGTCTGTCAAGGGGTACAAGTGTGGTCCAGGAGTGGATCACTGGACAGCGGTCGGAATTATCCTTAGTAACCAGAGGACTAAGGAAATGTTTCTTGAATATGGAGGTGATAAAGAGTTCGTCGTAAAGAGTTACGTCGATGCAAGATTTAACACCTATCCGGATGACTAGTAGTAGCAATCTGGATACGTATAGTGGAGCAGCCATTTGGAAATAGTACCAAGTGGAGTGTGGTAGCAGTGTTTACGGTTTGACATAGAGATTTGCAAAGTACACACGGATCTGAATATCGCAGACCCGTTGACTATAAGACCTCTCTCACATGCAAAGCATGATCGAGCCCTAGAACTCATTGGGTGTTAGATTCATAACAATGCGAATCACATGGTGATGTGAACTAGATTATTGACTCTAGTGCAAGTGGGAGACTGTTGGAAATATGCCCTAGAGGCAATAATAAATTAGTTATTATCATATTTCCTTGTTCATGATAATCGTTTATTATCCATGCTATAATTGTATTGATCGGAGACTTAAATGCATGTGTGGATACATAGACAAAACCATGTCCCTAGTATGCCTCTAATGGACTAGCTCATTGATCAAAGGATGGTTAAGGTTTCCTAGCCATGGACATGAGATGTCATTTGATAACGGGATCACATCATTAGGAGAATGATGTGATGGATAAGACCCAAACTACAAACATAGCATATGATCGTGTCAGTTTATTGCTACTGTTTTCTGCATGTCAAGTATATGTTCCTATGACCATGAGATCATGCAACTCACGGATATCGGAGGAGTGCCTTGTGTGTATCAAACGTCGCAACGTAACTGGGTGACTATAAAGGTGCTCTACAGGTATCTCCTATGGTGTCTGTTGAGTTGGCATGGATCGAGACTGGGATTTGTTACTCCGTGTGACGGAGAGGTATCTCAGGGCCCACTCGGTAATACAACATCACAATGAGCCTTGCAAGCAATGTGACTAATTGTTAGTTGCGGGATCTTGTATTATGGAACGAGTAAAGAGACTTGCCGGTAACGAGGTTGAACTAGGTATGGAGATACTGACGATCGAATCTCGGGCAAGTAACATACCGAAGAACAAAGGGAACGTTATACAGGATTAACTGAATCCTTGACATAGAGGTTCGACCGATAAAGATCTTCGTAGAATATGTAGGAACCAATGTGGACGTCCAGGTCCCGCCATTGGTTATTGACTGTAGAGGTGTCTCGATCATGTCTACATAGTTCTTGAACTCGCAGGGTCTGCACACTTAAGGTTCGATGACGTTTCGGTAGTGTAGAGTTATGTATGGTGGTGAACGAAGGTTGTTCGGAGTCCCGGATGAGATCCCGGACGTCACAAGGAGCTCCGGAATGGTCCGGAGGTAAAGATTCATATATAGGAAGTCCCAGTTTGGTTTCCGGAAAAGTTCCGGGCTCATCGGTAGTGTACCGGGAGTATCGGTAGTGTACCGGGAGTGCCGGTAGTGTACCGGGGGACCTCCGGGAGGGGTATTTCGACCCCAAGAGGTCCATGGGCTGTGGGAGAATAATAACCAGCCCTTAGTGGGCTGGGAAAACAGCCACAAAGGCCCATGGCGTAGGAGAGAAAGTCCTAAAGCAAAAAGTGGAAAATCAGCCAATAGGAGGCAATCCTACTCCAACTAGGATTGGAGGTGAAGTAGGATTGCTCCCACCTCCTATTTCGGCCAACCCAAAGGCCTTGGCTGCCTCTCCTCTCCTCTCCTCCTATATATACTAGTGGATTGGGTGGTTTTTGGACAGAATTTCCGGCCACGTGCTACCCGTTCCACCGGTGCATAGTTTCTCCTCTAGATCGGTTTTCTGCAGCGCTTAGGCGAAGCCCTGCCGGAATTGCTCCACCACCATCACCGGAGCGCCGTCACGCTGCCGGTGAACTCTCTATCCTCTCCACCTCCTCTTGCTGGATCAAGACGGTGGAGATCGTCATCAAGCTGCACGTGTGCTGAACGCGGAGGTGCCGTCCGTTCGGCGCTAGATCGGAAGGACCGTGATCGAGATCGCGAGACAGTTCGTGATGAGATCGCGGAACGGATCGTGATGAGTTCGCGCGACAGATCGTGATCAAGATCGTGAGACGGATCGTGATGAGTTCACAGGACGGATCGTGATTGGATCGCGGGACGGATCGTGATGAGATCGCGGGACGCTCGGCGATTTGGATCGCGAAGATGTTCGACTACACCAACCGTGTTTCTTAATGCTTCCCGCTTAGCGATCTACAAGGGTATGTAGATCCACTCTCCCTCTCATAGATGCTCATCACCATGGATAGGTTTGCGTGTGCGTAGGAAATTTTTTTGTTTCCCATGCGACGTTCCCCAACAGGTGCCCACCTGTCCTTCCTTGTGTCATCTTTGACTCCTGAGGCCAGGTTCTGCAAAGTGATCTCCGCCGCTCCGGAGGGGTCCTGAGGAGGCCCATCCTTGTAGGTCTTGGTGTCGTTCTTCCTCGCGAGCCTAGGGTCCTCGCGAGGGCCTTGTCCTGAGCGAAACCGCACCAGGCCGAGCCTGGCTGACGAGGTGGGCCATGTCCTGGGCCGCAGGCACGCAGGTCTGGGTACCCCGTTCCGAGAACGCCCACAAGGCCCCGTCTTCTAGTTGTTTTTTGCTCCAACATTTTTTATTTATTGGAAAATAAATCTCCAAAAGTTTTGTTCGATTCCGAGAAATTTTATTTCTGCACAAAAACAACACCATGGTAGTTCTTCTGAAAACAACATCAGTCCGAATTATTTTCGTTCAAATCATGCAAATTAGAGTCCAAAATAAGAGCAAAAGTATTAGGAAAAGTATATATGATGGATACGTATCAGCCAACTCCACAACAGAGGCCGAATACATTGCAGCTTATGAAGCCACAAAGGAAGGTATTTGGATTCGGAAGTTCCTGGAGGATCTTCGTGTGTTCGCGGGGTGGTCAAACCGTTGGACCTTTATTGCGATAATTTAGGTGCCATCGCACAAGCCATGGAGCTGAGACAACAACACAAGACCATGCACATATACCGAAAGTATCACTTGATACGAAAGCTCATGCAAAATGGCGATACTAATTTACGCAAGATTCACATGGATGCAAATGTTGCCGATCCGTTTACTAAGCCGCTTCCACAACCCAAGCATGAGGGGCATGTTAGAGCTATGGGCATTCGATGTCTATTTGATCGACTCTGGTGCAGGTGGGAGACTGTTGGAGACATGCCCAAGAGGCAATCATGTATGATGATATTTCCTATGTGTTTATGAATAAAGATAGCCCTTGGACATTATAAATTATGTATATTAACAAGTACGTGACTTGTTTGTGAGACTATGCATTGTATGATGACTGTCCTAAATGGTCCCTAGTCGAAAGGGTTGTGTGGATGCGCAACCAGTTAGACTAGCATATGACATGATGGGTGGTCCAATCTCACTAACCATGTAGCATTGGATGCTAGCCGAATAATATGGACTCAGAAAGATCTGGTCGAATTCGATGTAGTTGGATTTGAGTCGAGATAAGGCCTGAGTTGGACAAACCCATGTATGAGACGCGGTGATCGGCCATATGTGTGTCTCTATTACAACATACGTTCTTTGTCCTAATACCTTAGCTGGCGCATGTACTCGGGATGGTGACAGGTCTGCTTTGGGCCGACCAAACGCTATTCCATGACTTGGTAGTTACAAACTTAGGTTTTAGGCTTACAAACTTAGGTTTTAGGCTTGTCAAGACCCATGCTACAAGATGTGGTCGAGCAAGATGAGATTTGGCCCTCCGATTAGGAGAGATATACTCTAGGCCCCTCAGGTGATCCGACCTGGATAAGCATGGCCAGGCGATGAGGATTATGAGATAATCTAAAGTGTTGGTCGGATTCACCGGAACGAGAAAGAGGTCGTGCTGCAACAAGGATGACCATGTCGCCTTGTGCACGACAACATATATCGTGTGGCAAAGGGAACATAAGTGAAGTATAGGTTTGCCTAACCAGCTTCATCGGACACTTGGAGTCGGCACACTTTGCTACATGCTGCTACTGACTAGCCGAGTCGGATGTGATCTAACCTGCGACCATGTGAACGAGAACCTAAGAAATCATGCACTTAAGGGAAGGAACACATCAGCTTTAGGATATCTGCGAGGCCCAAGAGTTGAACCCATGGCGGATGCCTATAAATAGTGGATGTGCGGCACACTCATTCCATTGATTGCTTAAACGCCGTCATTAGGGCATTGCATGTGTTGCAACTAGCCACCTCCACCCGCTGTTGACTGCCTGATCGGACCTAGCAGTCCGCCACACGGTGTTGCTCCTGCACGCATGGATACCATTAGAGGTATTGCATTTGCATCGCATCGACGAACTTGTACGTGGGATCCGTGAACCGATTTTTTGAGGGAGAGGATCCGGTGATCAGCTGTTCGAGGGAGATTGGGCGAGGAGAAGACATACCACGTGGCCCCACTGCCCAAATCTACTTCCACTGCAAGGCACTGCTCGTCTAGTGGTAACGATCTGTGATCCATCTCCATAGGATGTTCTTGGTTGTTCTGCCTGTAGGAATTTTTTAATTTGCATGCAATGCACCTACAGTAGAAACCAACACATAATCCATAATATTCAACAGAAGAGTCTATTAGGAGCTTTTATTGCTAGAAAGTTCACATACTCAATTATCATGTAGCCTTCTATGATTGTTGACGCACATTGCATATTTTCAGAGTTAATGTTTCCGTCGGACACATAGAAAGATGGGGGCTTTACTATCCTTTCCACCCAAATAATTTATCTCAAGGATAATGTCACAATAATTAATCATGATGACCCACTTTCAAGTGGATATATTTGTCTGGATCCTTCCTCAACACATAATTCTTGTCATATAAACCGTTTATAGATTGGAACAAGAGAAAACATTATTGACTCTTGAACAAAAAATAAATTATTTTGAGAAGATAAAAGATAGGTCATTCGCAGAGGGAAACAGAGGTTGGCATGCGCTTTTATTTGTTTTGAATGTGCAAACTCTTGATGCAAAGGAACATCACTTTGTATTGCCCCTTGTGATAGTGACCTTTATTATGCACTCTGTCTCTTTTATTTCTTAGGTATCACAAGATCATACAAAGCTTATTTTCCCTTACAATAAAAGATCATACATATTTAGAGGCAATATTTATTGATTTGTGCACCGATGATAACTTACTTGATGGATCTTATTGAATCCACAGGTAGGTATGGTGGACTCTCATGGAAAGAAATTGGGTTTAAAGGGTGATGGATGCACAAGCAGTATCTCTACTTAGTGTGGAAAATTCTGGCCAACAAAAGATCTGAAGCAAGAATCACATGTTAAGGGATCCATGACAATATAACTTCTAAGGAAATATAAACAATCACGGTCATTATGTTGTATTCCTTGTCCAACGTCAACATTTGATCATTATATTATATTTGATGGGGGCTCACAATCATAAAAGGTGTCCAATATGGTGTATTTATACGTAAATCTTGCCGTCTCTATCATAATCTTGCATAGATTATATCAATTACTAATGCTATGTTTGTTAGTTCTCAACATCTTTTATCACTTATACTTTTTTCTATGTGAAGCCATTACTCCTCATGAGATAAGCATACAATCTTTTATATTTCTTTTATTTCCATGCTATGATAATGGGTGCATGAAAGTAAAGCACACAGACTCAACTAATCTTTATTATATAACTATCATGCCCAATTACAAGGATATATATATCTCAAAGCAGAAATTCTAAGCAAAGCAAATCTGAAATTTTATTTCTCTCAATCACGAAAAACTAAGGATTGAACTAAGATAGATAGTATTAGTAAAAGCAATGTTGAGGATATCGCTTATTCTTATCGTGTCTGTCAGCTGGGGATTAGAGACTAATATGAAATCGGCCGATTAATCGATTTTATCTGTTCACTTTTAATCGGCCATTTTTTTTTTGCAAAATCCTAGGTTCGCAACACTGAAATATGCTATATTTAACACCAAAAATATATTTGACAGAAGTGTTACCTTGTTTCCTAGCCTCGAATCCTCGTATAATGACAAACAAAATAGCTAAATAGTGCATATTGCATAACAAAGTCCACAAAAACACAAATAAACATAATTTTTGCAAACATGGTGCTAAGAATATGCCTGATTTATCGGAATATTCCTTGTATATCGCTTGTAAGAGCTATAAATCGGCCCAAAAGATAAACGGTGAAGATAAGGCATAATCTTATTGGTCACCCCACGCGTAGCAATAAATTGGACGATAAATCGCTGAATCAGAAGATTTTTTGAACAGTAAGTAAACGTGTTGGTGATACGATACTAGGGCACCTCCCCCAAGCTTGGAACAAGCTAAGGGTGGTGCCTGTACCCATGCACTCAAGCGTCCTTCTTGGGTGATGGTGGTGATGTAGTGGCATTCTTGTTCTCCAGCCTACGCTTGAGGATAAAATTTTCCTCCCCTAATTCATCGTTCTCTAGCTTCAATATACTTTTGAATAATGCCTTCTTGCTTTCCTGCAGAAAATGGGACGGGATAGATTGGATCTTAGATTTGTTTGCTCCATTTGGGAAACTTGACTTCTTGAATTCCACGTGCATATCTCTAGGTTGCGGTGATGGAACTTCATCTTCATCTGAACTGGCATCATTCACCTCCTCCAAGTCCATATCTTCCTCATCATCTATGGCCCATAGGTAGGGATAAATATCCCCAAAGATCTTTGGATCTGCAGCATACTGGAAAACATTGCTCTCTCCATCTGAATCCTGTGACGACATACTTTCAGATCTACGAGAAAAACAGCTTGAAACTAGAACAGGGGAGAAACTTGTGATGCGGTGGTCAAAACATACGGGAGTATATATAATGATTTTTCTAGGTCAGAATACGTGCTCGGGAATAATACGGAGTCTGGGAGGCACACAAGGGCCCCACAAGACATTAGGGCGTGGGGAGGGGGTGGCCACGCCCTGTTGGCTTGTGCATCCCTTGTGGGTCCCCCTGACACCTTTTTATTTTTGGAGTTTTTCTAAAAACCAAAACCAATAGAACATATTTTTTTATTAATTTATTGAGTCGGTTTACTTACCGTATCACGTACCTACTCCCTTTTCAGGTTTCTGGAGTGTTCCGAAAGGTCTCTCTTATGTTCTCTTCCGGTGTTATTACTTCAATAATATTAGTTTCATCATTAATGGGTGTACCTGAAATATAGTGCCTAATTCTTTGCCCAATTACCACTCTCAGAGTTTTGCCTTCAAATTTATTATTTTTATAGCACTGGAGCGATAGACCTCCTCGACAACATATGTGCCTTCCCATTTGGAGAGGAGTTTACGTGCAAAAAGTCTGAAATGAGAATTGTACAAAAGTACTAGGTCTCTGACATAGAATTCTCGTTTTTGAATCCTCTTGGCATGCCATATTTTACCATTTTCTTTAAATAACTTGGCATTTTCATAAGCTTGCGTCCTCCATTCATCTAATGAGCTAATATAAAATAACCTCTTTTCACCAGCAAGAGGTAAATGCCCAATAAGCTTTAGGTTCTAACTCAAGAGGTAAATGACAAGCTTTGCCATAGTCCATTTTATATGGAGACATCCCCATGGGATTTTTATAAGCAGTTCTATAAGCCCATAAAGCATCATCTAGTTTCTTAGACCAATTCTTTCTAGATCTATTGACAGTCTTCTGCAAAATTAATTTTATTTCTCAGTTGCTCAATTCAACTTGGCCAGTAGAATGAGGATGATATGGTTATGCAATTATATGGTTAACTTCATATTTAGCTAGAAGTTACAGAAAGCACCATGAATAAAATCTGAACCATCATCAGTCATTAAGTATCTAGGGGCTCCAAACCTCGGGAAAATGATGTCTTTAAGCATTTTAATACACGTGTTATGATCACCACTACTAGTTGGAATAGCTTCTAACCAATCAGTAATGTAATCATTAGCAACTAAAATATGATTACACTCATTAGAGGAAGGAAAATGTCCCATAAAATCAAAGCCCCAAACTCACATGGTTTAATAGCAAGTGAATAATTCATTGGCATTTCCTGGCGTCTACCTATGTTACCAACTCTATGACATTCGTCACATGACAGGACATACTTACGAGCACCTTTAAAAAGAGTAGGCCAATAGAAACCAGATTGGAATACCTTGTGTGTAGTTCTGTCACCAGCATGGTGTCCTCCGTAGGCCTTGATACGTCTCTGTCATATCTACTTTTCCTAACAATTTGGCTCTTGTATTGGACTCTAATTTGCACGATTGGAATGAAACTAACCCGGACTGACGTTGTTATCAACAGAACTACCATGGTGTTGGTTTTGTGCAAAAATAAAAGTTCTCGAGATCGAACGAAACTTAAGATTTATTTTACAATAAATAAAAAATATGAAGCCAAAAACCACCAGAGGAGGGGGCGGGTTGGGCACAAGACACCAGGCCATGCTAGCCCCCCTAGGCACGCCCTGGTGGGTTGTGCCCACCTCGTGGCCCCACTTACCCTAATCCCAGCACTGTAAATTCCTATTTCTGAAGAAAAGAATCGAGGAGAAAGTTTTAGTGCATTTCACAAGATGAAGCCGCCGCGACCTCCTGTTCTTCATCGGGAGGCCAGATCTGGAGTCTATTTGGGGCTCCGGAGAGGGGAATCTTCGATATTCGTCATCATCAACACTCCTTCAACGCCAGTTCCATGATGCTCCCCACCAGGAGTCAGTAATTCCTCGATAGGCTTGCTGGTCGATGAGGAGTTGGATGAGAATCATCATAATCAAGTTAGTTTTGTTAGGGCTTGATCCCTAGTATCCACTATGTTCTAAGATTGATGTTGTTATGACTTTGCCATGTTTAATGCTTGTCGCTAGGGCATGAGTACCATGATTTAAGATATGAACCATTTGTGTTATCATCATTACATCTATGTTCTTGATCCGATCTTCCCTATTCATATGCACCTATTACGTATTATGATCCGTAAACCCCGGGGAGATAGAAATCGAGGTACTTTCCGGTGATGATTGTAGTTTGAGGAGTTCATCTATTCACTATGTGTTAATGCTTTGTTCCGATTGTCTATTAAAAGGAGGCCTTAATATCCCTTAGTTTTCTTATGGACCCCGCTGCCATGGGAGGGTAGGACAAAAGAGTCATGCTAGTTCTTTTCCACAAGAACGTATGACTATTTACGGAATACATGCCTACATTACATTGATGAACTGGAGATAGTTCTGTGTCGCCCTAGGTTATGACTATTATATGATGAATATCATCCAACGAATACACCGATCCAGTGCCTATGAGCATATATTGTTCTTGCTAAGTTACTACTGCTACTGTCACTGTTACACTTGCTACAAAACCATTTCTATCATTGTTCCTGTTACTACTACTGTTACCACTTCTATCAAACTATCATATTACTATGCTACTGATCAGTTTGCTATAGATATTTAATCTCCAATTGTGGTTGAATTAACAACTCAACTGCTAATACTCTGAAATATTCTTTGGCTCCCCTTGTGGCGAATCTATAAATTTGGGTTGAATACTCTACACTCAAAAACTATTGTGATCCCCTATACTTGTGGGTTATCAGGCCTCAGAGTGACACTTCCTTAGGATATGTCCATGTTCATGCTCAGGTATACAATGTCTAACAACATCATCTACTCCTTCTTTCTAAAAATGTGGGTCATTCCAAAAGTAACGTCGTAAATCATAAAAGATTTATTTTCTTTGCCTAATAGGTGAAGCTAGGTGGAATATATTTAGAAACAATTTAATTAGCATAATCATCATACCAAGAAGTGCTACGTGAAGTATTAATAACAACAAGTTGCTCATGAGGAAAATTATCATCACTAGGTAGTGAGTCATCAAGAACATTTTCCATCCTAGACAAGTTATCCGCTATGGGTTTCCAACTCCCTTTCTATCAATGATATGCAAATCAAACTCTTGAAGTAAAAGAACCCACCTAATAAGTCTAGGTTTATCATCTTTCTTTTCCATAAGGTATTTAATAGCAGCATGATCAGTGTGAATAGTTACTTTGGAATCAATGATGTAAGTTCTAAAGTTATCACATGCAAAAACATCTGCTAAGAATTTCTTCTCGGTAGTAGCATAATTTCTTTGAGCGGTGTCTAGGGTCTTACTTGTATAATGGATAACATTCAACTTCTTGTCTATTCTTTTCCCTAGAACAACACCGCCAGCATAATCACTAGTATCACACATAATTTCAAATGGTAGGTTCCAATCAGGTGGTTGGACATTAGGTGCAGAAATTAAGGGTTTCTTAAGTATTTCAAAGGCCTCTACACAATCATCATAAAAACAAAAGGGATATCTTTTTTGGAGAATAATAGTTAATGGCCTAGAAATCTGTGAGAAATCTTTAATGAAATGCCTCTAGAAACCAGCATGACCAAGGAAACTTATTATACCTTTGATATCTTTTGGGCATGGCACTTTCTCTACTGAATCAACTTTGGCTTTGTCCATCTCAATGCCTCGTTCAGAAATTTTATGCACATGTACTATACCTTTATTCACCATAAAGTGGCATTTCTCCAAATTCAAGAAAACACTAGTTTCTTCACATCTTTGCTAAAGTCGGTCAAGGTTGCTCAAGGAATCATCAAAATAAGTCCCGTAAACGGAAAAATCATCCATGAAAACCTCAACCATCTTTTCACAAAAGTCAGAGAATATAGCAGTCATACGTATTTGAAAGGTGGTAGGTGCATTGCATAAACCAAAAGGCAAACGCCTATAAGCATAAGTTCCAACAGGACAAGTAAAGTAGTTTTCTCTTGGTCCTCTTTTGACACGAGTATTTGAGAAAAATCAGAGTATCCATCAAGAAAACAAAAGTGCGTGTGTGCTTAGATAATCTGTCTAACATTTGATCGATAAAAGGCAAAGGGTAATGATCTTTCCTAGTAGCTTTATTTAATTTCCTGAAATCTATCACCATCCTATAGCTAGTTATGATTCTTTGTGGAATAAGCTCAATTTTATCATTAGGAACAACAGTTATACCTCCTTTCTTGGGAACACAATGAACAAGGCTTACCCATCTACTATTAGTAATAGGAAAAATTATACCTGCTTCATGATACGTCTCCCACATATCTATAATTTTTGATTGTTCCATGCTGATATATTATCATTCTAGGATACTTTTTGTGCATTTTTTTAGCGTTTTATATTATTTTTAGCACTAACCTATTGACCTAGTGCCCAGTGTCACTTGTTGTTTTCTGCATGTTTTTTTACTTTTCAGGTTTACAGTACCAAACGAAGTCCAATTGCCACAAAAAAATTTGATGTTTTTTTCTAGACCAAAAGAAGACCTTAAAACTTCGGAAGGAGGCAAGGAGCCACACAAGGGCCCCACGAGCTAATCGGGCACGCCCTGTGATAGAGGCAAAGGTGTCCCGTCATTCGATGAGATGGTGGCTATCATTTTTGGTGGACTCGACTTTGACGATCCGACTACGAATGTAAGAGGACGTCGCGCCTTAGAAATTGCTAAACCAACTTTGAGAGATTATTTACCATGACGGAGCATTATCAAGTTGACCACAATGGTCCATTTCCTGCACACAAACATAAAACAAGCAAGAAACTGAAATTGCAATCTGGATATTGCGAATACGTGAGGATAGCTTTATTCATGAAAGTGGGGTTCTGTGATGTCTTGGTCTGGTCGTGGAACACAAACGAAGGACGTGAAGTTGTAATCCAAACAAACCACAAGGAAAAAACTACTAGATTGATCTACTTATATAGGAGCAAGGGGTGGCAACCAAGGAGGTGGGAGGATGTCCCAAGGCAGCCTAAAACTAACCCTAGGTCGTACAAGGCCCATGGGCCCAAGTAGAGGTGATGCAACACCTTTGGACTTATAGTTAACTCGGATTCTACTACATCATCCGATAGTTACGTCGATATCTCCATGCACCGGAAATTTTTTGAAGGTTATTCCAATTGGGATGGAGCATACTTGAAATCTACTTTCCAACAAAAAATGAATCACCCAATTCGGAGTTAGTATGCAAAAGTTCTTGGTGTTTTGAGGCAAGTATATCTGTGCAGTCCAAATCTAAGTCCAAAATGTGAGACTTGGACTCTATCTTCTGTTGGTCTAAAAGTGACGTCAGAGAATTTCTTGAACAACACCTAAACGTCTTTTCCCCTTATCTTAATATGTGGATTGTACAAGTGTCCGATAGTACTGTAATTAGGCATGAAACAAAAAGAGATGAAGTACTTTCCTTCTGTATAGCATAAATAAATTGTTGCATGGATTTTATCAGAAATCACCTGAAATAAATATGCATATTCAATATTTGTGATCATATTCAAGGTAACCATGTCCTCATCACCCTGGGGGGCTCGTCCTATTGGCTTGTGGCTCCCTCATGGCTCTCCTGGCCTCGTTCTTTGGCCTATAAATTCGCTAATATTCCAAAAACCCTAGAGCCAGTCCTAATACGTCCATTTTGCATCATGGTTTCTTACTATTATTTACAATGTTTTTATGAATAATAATGCTTCATGGAGTATTTCTAATACTTTTTCTCTCATAATTTGCAAGATTTGCACAAAGAGGGAGAATACCGGCAGCTGGAAATCTGGACCTAAAAAAGCATGTCATTGATACCTATTCTGCACATCTTCAAATGAGCTGAATCTTCACGGGGATTTTTTATGGAATATACAAGAAATATTGGAGCAAATAACTAACATAGGGGGCTCCCTGGTGAGGACGATACACCACGGCATGCCAGGCCCCCCAGCGCGCCCTGGTGGGTTGTACTCAGCACGGCCCACCTTCGGAGCCCATCTTATGGTATATAAGTGGTTTAGACCTAGAAAAAATTAGGAGAAGACTTTCGGAATAGAACGCCGCCATCTCGAGGTGGAACTTGGGCAGGAGCACTTTTGCCCTCCGGCGAAGCGATTCCGTCGGGGGAACTTCCCTCCCGGAGGGGAAATTAAAGCCATCGTCATCACCAACAACCCTCTCATATTTGGGAGGCCATTCTTCATCAACATCTTCAACAACACCATCTCCTCTCAAACCCTAGTTCATCTCTTGTGTTCAATATTTGTACCGGAACCTCAGATTGGTACTTGTGGGTGACTAGTAGTGTTGATTGCCTTGTGTAGTTGATTACTATATGGTTTATTTGGTGGAAGATAATATGTTCAGATCCATTATGATATTAAATACCCATATGATCTTGAGCATGCATATTATTTGTGAGTAATTACCCTGTTTCTTGAGGTGACGGGAGAAGTCATGTTGCAAGTAATCATGTGAATTTGATATGTGTTCGATATTTTAATGATATGTATGTTGTGATTCCCTTAGTGGTGTCATGTGAACATCGACTACATGGCACTTCGCCATCCTGGGTCCTAAGGGAGTGCATTTTGGAGTAGTTATTAGATGATGTGTTGCTAGGGTGGCAGAAGCTTAAACCCTAGTTTATGCGCTACTTCATAAGGGGCTGGTTTGGATCCACATGTTTAATGCTATGGTTAGATGTTATCTTAATACTTTTCATGTAGTTCCGGATGCTTGCAAGGGGGTTGATCATAAGTGGGAGGTCTGTTCAAGTAAGAACAACACCCAAGCACCAGTCCACGCACATATGAAATTATCAAAGTAGCAAACACGAATCAAACCAACATGATGAAAGTGACTAGATGAACTTCCCGTGTAACCTCAAGAACACTTTTCTTATCATAAGAGATAGTTTTGGCCCGTCCTTTACCACAAAAGGGTTGGTCTAACTTGTTGCACTTTACCTATTGTTACCATTACTTACTTGTTACCAATTATCTTGCTATCAAACTACCTATTACCTACAATTTCTGTGCTTGTAGAAATTACCTTGCTGAAAACCGCTTGTCATTTCCTTCTGCTCCTCGTTGGGTTCGACACTCTTACTTATCGAAAGGACTATAATTGACCCCCTACACTTGTGGGTGATCAAGACTCTTTTCTGGCGTCGTTGCTGGGGAGTGAAGCGCTCTTGGTAAGTGGAAATCAGTAAGGAAAAACTTATATTACGTGCTGAAATTTCTTGTCACTTGTTACCATGGAGAACAATCCTTTCAGGGGTTTGTTCGGGGTATCTTCACCTCGACCAGAACCACAATTAAATTCCCCTCAACCTACCGCACCTACTGACAATATTGGTTATGAAATTCCTTCGGCTATGATAGAACAACTGCTAGCTAATCCTGATGAAGGAGATGGAACTGAACATCCTGATATACATCTAATACATGTGGATGAAATTTGTGGATTTTTTAAGCTTGCGGGTTTATCCGGAGATGAAGTTAAGAAAACGTTTCCCCTTTATCTTTGAAGGGATATGCATTGACATGGTATATGCTATGTGATCATATTGTATCATGGAACTCGAATAGATATTGGCATTCCACCAAAAGTTTTATCCTATACATCTAGTTCATCATGATCGGAATTATATATATATATATATATATATATATATAATTTTTGGCCTCGTGAAGGAGAAAGCATCTCTCTAGCTTGGGGAGGCTTAAGTCCATGTTATATTCATGCCCCAATCATGACCTCTCAAGAGAAATTATTATTGAAAAAATTTATGCTCGGCTTTCTCATAATGATCGATCCTTGCTCTATACTACTTGTACTAGTTCTTTTATGAAGAAGACTATTGAATTCAAGTGGGATATATTACAAAGAATTAAACGCAACTCTAGAGATTGGGAACTCGACAAAGGTAATGAGTTTGGTATTAAGCTTGAGTTTGATTGTGTTAAATCTTTTATGAATACCGATGATTTTCACAAGTTTAGCACTAAATATGGACTTGACTCTGAGATAGTAGCCTATTTTTGTGAATAATTTGCTACTCATGCTTATATCCCTAAGGATAAGTGGTTTAAATATCATATCCCTATTAAAGAAGAAATCAAGGAACCAATCATAGCTAAAGTAGAAACTATCATTTACAATGTTGATCCGGTTATGCCTATTGCTTATATTAAGATACCAAATTTCCCTGTTAGGATAAAGGAACATGCTAAGGTATCAATTGTGGTTCGCAAGAGTTATATTAAAGCACCTAAGCCCTCTGGACAAATTAATGTAGAACCTAGTGTTGATATGGTTAAAGACCTCTTGGTAGAAAATATTGGCGGACATGTTATTTACTTCTGAGATGAAGCTAATAGAATTGTTAAACCCGATGAAAAAGATAAACATAGACCCGTGATTTACATGCCTATTGTCTCAGTTAAAATAGGACATCATTGTTATCATGGATGATGTGATTTGGGTGCTGGCATGAGTGTCATTACTTTTACCTTATATCAAGAAATTATGAATAACATAGCACCTGCTGAAATAGAAGATATTGATGTTACTATTAAACTTGCTAATGGAGACACCATCACACCACTTGCTATTGTTAGAGATTTTGAAGTCTTGTGTGGGAAAATAAAATATCCTACTGATTTTTCTAGTTCTTGGTTCCCCACAAGATGACTTTTGTCCCATTATCTTTTGTAGACCTTTCTTGAACACTGCTAATGCTAAGATAGATTGTCAAAAAGAAACTGCCAGTGTTGAGTTTGGTGATGTGTCTCATGAGTTTAAGTTTTCCAAGTTTAGTAGACAACCTCGTGATAAAGAATTATCTAGTAAGGATGAAATAATTGGGCTTGCTTCTATTGTCGTTCCTCCTACTGATCCACTAGAACATATTTGCTAGACCATGAAAATGATATGCACTTGCGTGAAAGAAATGAAATAGATAAAAATTTCTTTGAACAACAACCTCTACTAAAAGACAAATTGCCTATTGAAACTCTAGGAGGTCCTCCTCCGCCTGAAGGTGGTCCTAGGTTTGAATTAAAACAATTGCCTGAGACTGAAGTATGCTTATCTTGATGAGAAAAAGATATATCATGTTATTATTAGTGCTAAGCTTTCAGAACATGAAGAAGAAAGATTGTTAAATTTTTTGAGGAAGCATCGGGATGCTACGTGATATACTTTTGATGATCTTAAGGGCATTAATCCACTCTATGTCAACACAAGATCAATATGGAACCTGATGCTAAACCCGTTGTTGATCGCCAACGATGATTGAATCCTAAGATGAAAGAAGTTGTAAGAACTGAAATACTAAAGCTTATGGAAGCAGGTATAATCCCATTCATTGAGTCCCTAAGAAAGGAGATATTAGTGTTGTTCCATAGTTGATAGTATATGGGTAAGTCCCGTTCATTGTGTCCCTAAGAAGGGAGATATTACTATTGTTCCATAGCTGATAGTAGATGGGTAAGTCCCGTTCATTGTGTCCCATAGCTGATAGTAGATGGGTAAGTCCCGTTCATTATGTCCCTAAGAAAGGAGGTATTACTATTGTTCCTAATGATAAAAATGAAATTATCCCACAAAGAATTGTTACTAGCTATAGAATGGTAATTGATTTTAGAAAACTAAATAAATCTACTAGAAAAGAGCATTACCCTCTGCCTTTCATTGATCAAATGCTAGAAAGATTATCTAAGCACACACACTTTTGTTTCGTGGATGGATATTATGGTTTCTCTCAAATACCTGTGACACAGTCTGATCAAGAGAGAACCACCTTTACTTGTACTTTTGGAACCTATGCTTATACACGTATGCCTTTTGGTTTATGCAATGCACCTGCTACCTTTCGAAGATGTATGACTGCTATATTCTCTGATTTTTGTGAAAAGATTGTGGAGGTTTTCATGGATGATTTTTCCGTTTATGGAACTTCTTTTGATGATTGCTTAAGCAACATTGATTGAGTTTTGCAAAGATGTGAATAAACTAATCTCATCTTGAATTGGGAGAAGTGCACTTTATGGTTAAGGAAGGTATTCTCTTGGGGCATAACATCTTCAAACGAGGTATTGAGGTGGATCAAGCTAAAGTTGATGCAATTGAGAAAAATTCCATGTCCTAAAGATATCAAAGGTATTAGAAGTTTCCTCAGTCATGTTGGTTTCTATAGGTGGTTTATTAAAGACTTCTCCAAAATTTCTAGGCCTCTTACTAATCTTTCACAAAAGGATATTCCCTTTGTTTTTTACGATGATTGTGTAGAAGCCTTTGAAACACTTAAGAAAGACTTAACCACCGCACCTATTATTCAACCACCTGATTGGAACCTGCATTTTGAAATTATGTGTGATGCTAGTGATTATCTTGTTGGTACTGTTTTAGGATAAAAGAGTTGATAAGAAACGAAATGTTATCCATTATGCTAGCAAAACTCTAGACAGTGCCAAAATGAATTATGCTACTACTGAAAAATAATTTTTAGCTGTTATGTTTGCTTGTGATAAATTTAGATCCTATATTGTTGATTCCAAAGTTATTGTTCACACCAATCATGCTGCTATAAAATACCTTATGGAAAATAAAGATGCTAAACCTAGACTCATTCGGTGGGTTCTCTTGCTTCAAGAATTTGATTTACATATCACTGATAGGAAAGGAGCTAAGAACCCCGTAGCTGATAACTTGTCTAGGTTGGAAAATATTCTTGATGACCCACTACCTATTGATGATAGCTTTCCTGATGAACAATTAGCTGCAATAAATGTTTCTCAAAACACTCCATGGTATGCTGATTATGCTAACTACATTGTTGCTAAATATATACCACCTAGTTTTACATACCAAGAAAAGAAAAATTCTTCTATGATTTAAGACATTACTTTTGGGATGACCCACATATTTATAAAGGAGTAAATGGTATTATTAGACGTTGTGTACCTAAGCATGCACATGAACAAATTCTATGGAAATGTCATTCCGAAGCTTATGGAGGACATCATGCGGGAGATAGAACTGCTCATAAGGTATTACAATCTGGTTTTTATTGGCCTACTCTCTTCAAGGATGCCCATAAGTTTGTCTTGACTTGTGATGAATGTCAAAGGATTGGTAATATCGGTAAGTGTCAGGAAATGCATATGACTTATTCACTTGTTGTTGAGCCTTTTTATGTTTGGGGTTTTGATTATATGGGACCTTTTCCTTCCTCTAATGGGTATACTCATATTTTGGTTGTTGTTGATTATGATACTAAGTGGTAGAAGCTATTCCAACTAGTAGTGCCGATCATAACACTTCCATTAAAATGCTTAAAGAAGTTATCCTCCTGAGGTTTGGATTCCCTAGATATTTAATGACTAATGGTGGTTCACACTTTATTCATGGTGTTTTCCGTAAAATGCTTGCTAAATATGATGTTAACCATATAATTGCATCACCCTACCATCCTTAATCTAGTGGTCAAGTTGAACTTAGCAATAGAGAAATAAAATTAATATTACAAAAAGTTGTCAATAGGTCCCGAAAGAATTGGTCTAAGAAACTAGATGATGCACTTTGGGCTTATAGAACTACTTAAAAAATTCTATGGGTATGTCTCCATAAATAATGGTATATGGGAAAGCTTGTCATTTGCCTCTAGAGTTAGAACACAAAGCATTTTGGGAAATTAAAGAACTCAATTATGACTTCAAACTTGCCAGTGAAAATAGGTTATTTGATATTAGCTCACTAGATGAATGGAGAACCCAAGCTTATGAACATGCCAAACTATTCAAAGAAAAAGTTAAAAGATGGCATGACAAAAGAATCTAAAGGCGAGAATTCAAAGTTGGAGAATATGTTCTTTTCTGCAATTTTAGTTTCAGATGTTTTGCAAGAAAACTTCTTTCCAATTGGGAAGGACCATATGTTATCGAAGAGGTTTATCGCTCTGGAGCTATTAAGATTAATAATGCCGAAGGTACTAACCCGAAGGTGGTCAATGGACAAAGAATTAAATACTATATCTTAGGTAGCCTTTTAATGTTGAAAGCAATGTTATCCAAACCATGACACCGGAGCAACAGATAAGAGAAACCTTCCGGAACACTCCAAAATTGTGAAAAAGAAGAGGTACGTGATACGGTAAGTAAACGAACTCCAAAACACCCGCAAAAATATTTTTTATCAGTTTTGGAATATTAAAATTTTTTGGAAAATAAGAAATAGGAAAGCAACCGAGGTGAGCACGATACACAAGGGGGCACCTGCCCTCCCTCGCATGCCCTGGTGGGTTGTGCCCACTTCGGGAACCTTCTCGACTCCGTTTTCCTTCTATTTTCTTGCTTTTCAAGAATAAAAATTCCCAATATATATACGTATATCCAATTGTTTTGACCATTGCATCAGAAAATTTTCCTCTATTCTTGTTTCATGTTGTTATCTTGACAGATCTTGATCTCATGGCCTCGCCAAGTTCTCCCAAGGACATGTTGTTTTCTTGTTTCATTTTGTTATCAACCCATACTTGTCGGAGGTGATGAAGCACCCACAATCCATTGAGATGCGTGAGGGGGTGCTCCACATCCGAGATGTTCATGGGCCTAAGAAGATGGGAAGCGTGGAGGCCAGGCTTGAAGCAATGGAACAAGACATCTTCAAGTGTAAGGGGATGGTAGAGTGTGGACTTAGTGCCAACCACTCCATGAGCACGGAATTCACCCGTGACCATGTGGTGGATGGCCATTCCATGAAGGACATCGGCTTCACCATCAACGAGCAAATAAACTTTCCAAAAAGCAAAATTTATGGTCTTCAAAATCGAGTTTTTGAATATGAAGCAAGATTTAAAGGTATGAGTTTAGCTGTCACTTGCAGGACCCAGGGGACTTGTGCATCAACTTTATGGTGAACCCTTACCCTGGAAGCGAGAGGACAAACCTACTACTTCTTCATCACCACCTCCTTCAGCATAATTGTTGGAAATATGCCCTAGAGGCAATAATAAAATGGTTATTATTATATTTCCTTGTTAATGATAATCGTTTATTATCCATGCTATTTTTGTATTGATTGGAAACACATTGCATGTGTGGATGCATAGACAACACTTTGTCCCTAGTATTCCTCTAGTAGACTAGCTCTTTGATCAAAGATGGTCAAGGTTTCCTAGCCATTAACATGAGATGTCATTTGATAACGGGATCACATCATTGGGAGAATGGTGTGATGGACAAGACCCAAACTATAAACATAGCATATGATCGCATTAATTTATTGCTATAGTTTTTCTGGATGTCAAGTATCTGTTCCTATGATCATGAGATCATGCAACTCACTAACACTAGAGGAGTGACTTGTGTGTATCAAACGTCACAACGTTACTGAGTGACTATAAAGGTGTTCTACATGTATCTCCGAGAGTATCTGTTGAGTGGGTATGGATCAAGACTCGAATTTGTTACTCTGTGTGACTGAGAGGTATCTTAGGGCCCACTCGGTAATACAACATCACAACAAGCCTTGTAAGCAATGTGACTAAAGTGTTAGCCATGGGATCTTGTATTACGGAACGAGTAAAGAGACTTGTCAGTAACGAGATTGAACTAGGTATAGAGAGACCGACGATCGAATCTCGGGCAAGTAACATACCGAAGAACAAAGGGAACAACGTACATGATTAACTGAATCCTTGACATAGAGGTTAAACCAATGAAGATATTCGTAGAATATGTAGGAACCAATATGGGCATCCAGGTCCCACTATTGGTTATTGACCGTAGAGGTGTCTCGGTCATGTCTACATAGTTCTCGAACCCACAGGGTCTGCACACTTAAGGTTCAGTGACGTTTTAGTAGTATAGAGTTATGTATGGTGTTGAATGAAGCTTGTTCAGAGTCCCAGATGAGATCCTGGAAGTCACGAGGAGATCCGAAATGGTCTAGAGGTAAAGATTGATATATATAGGAAGTCCTCTTTTGGTCGTCGGAAAAGTTTCGGGCTCATCGGTAGTGTACCGGGAGTGCCGGGAGGGTACCGGGGGACCATCGAGAGGGGTGTTTCGACCCAATAGACTACATAGATTGTGGGATGAGGTATACCAGCCCTTAGTGCGCTTGCCTAAGCTCCACAAGAGTCCCATGTGGCTGGGAGGAGAAACCCAAGGTGGAAGGAGGGTTTCAGGTGGGAGAGAAGGAGTCCTAATCCTACTAGGATTGGAGGAGGACTCCTCCTCCTCCCACTTCGGCCGAACCAAGGGTTGGACCCTTGGGGACAAGTTTCCTCCCTCCTCCTATACATACTAGAGGTATTGAGGGTTTTTGACAACAGAAATCAGCCACGTGCTATGTCACGCCAAAGATGCGCGCCTATCCTTATTAAGGCGCGAGGGCCTCGCAAGGGATAGAGGCGTATCTTGCGGTTAGCAAGAATAGTATCATCACAACATACATACTGAAGAGATGAGTATACAAGATTGGCTTACACTCGCCACATACTAAATTACAAAGTCACTCAAATTCATATCATCAAGTTGAACACAGGGTCCGACTACGGACGAAACCAAATGATAAAACAGATGCAAATGATACTATCGAGCTATCCCAAAGATCACGACCAGGTCCCCTACTCGTCCGGATATGTCATGTACATCCTGCCTCTATCCTCATCATATCCCACTGGAGCTGGGTAAGATCATCCTGCACGAACTCATCTGAACCTGCACGTGGAGTGTTGTAGTAAACTGTGAGCCACAGAGGACTCAGCTATCATGTGCCCGGGTACCGAGACTATTCAAGCTTAAAGGTAGGGATGGGGTAAGTGTTTAGTTTGCAGCAGCACTAAGCATATATGGTGGCTAGCTTACACAACATGAAATAAATATGAGTGGCCTATGAAGAACGATCGAATCTAGTATGATCTCTCTCGGATCATGTTCACGAGCAGAGACGATCACAGTTACCCACACAGTTGGTGTATTATATTTAGACTTTACTTCAAGTTTACTATAACCGGGTGTTACACAAATATCCAAGTTGCCACATAACCGCGGGCACGGCTTTCTGAAAGATTTAACTCTACAGGGGTGCTCCAACTAATCCATCACAAATTGACCACACTCCGGGGGAATAGCCTCGACCGCGGATCTCGTGATCATCATAGGTAATTCCAAAGGAATTCCAACACCTCGAGTAAACCCGAAGAAAGTCAGACTCCACACGCAAGACACTCGATAAAGGTAAAACAAATCTAGCAAGACCACCCGACGTGTCGACGAACCCGATAAGAGCCGCGTATCTTGTTCTCAGGACACGACGGTTAAGCTACGCATACGGAGGCCTGATAGAAATCTCCCAAGTTGCCCTGGGTTGGCCCCGCATAGTGCTCTAGTTTGGACCAACACTCATGAGAAGCACTCGTCTGGGGGTTGATTAAATTATCCATGGGTTTGCAAGACCCTATGCAATTTTATTAAGTTGTTAGCAAATGTAGTACCAATGTTGGGTCTTGCCAGACAAGTTTTAATCTCAATCGAATAACAAGGGGGTCCCCATAACAAGCCCGAGCATGTTAGGAGCGCAAAATATGGAAAACATAACACTGGTAACAAGGAACTAGCGGTGGTAACAGCGGAACAAAACACTTAGCAAAAGGCCAAGCCTTCCACCAATTACAAGATGTATATGTGCATTAAATTAAATAACAAAATTTATTGTGATATCCAAATCCATGTTATCACATGGAACACCCTGCACCTGCAACTATAATGCTATAAGAGGGGCTGGGCAACAGTAACTTAGCCAATCAAAGGTTTGCTAGGATTTGGAGGTTAGAGGCTGTCATGGAAAATAGGAGGCTGATACCAAATGGTAGGTAGCGCAATTGTATCGATAATAGTGAGAAACTAGCAAGCAAAAATAGTATCGGGATCAGGGTACGATCATCTTGCCTGTTGGTTCTTCAGTGGAACAAGTATCGGGATCCTCATAGTGGTACTCTCCTGGGTCCTCGTACTCAGTATCAACACATGCGTCTACCCAAGAGAAACAGAAACAATAAACATCCAACTAAGGTGCACTGCACAACCAAGATGATGCATGATTCATTTATGAAGAATTTAACATGGCAATCCAAAACTAGTCATGTTTCGCATGCAAGGTTTGTTTATTAATGAATCTGTACAGAATCTCATGTTAAGTTATTTATACATGCATGAACATGGAAAATATGGATGCATCATGCAAAGTCGATAGAAATGCATATAAAGAACGCAAGAAACGGAGTTACGGTTCTCACGATACGCTCACGATAAGGTACGGAGGCAAAACACAAGACAACCAAGCTATGGGCTAATTATTGGCATTACAAGGTAGCCACTGGTTAGGTGATGAAAAAACAATCACAGTAGGCTCAAAAATCAATCAATTCCATGGAGCATAGCTCCCACAAGTCACAAATCAATAAAACTCACAATCTGCCACAAACAGCAACATAGCAACTTACACAGCCCACAACTTGAGCTACAGGCGTCCTACAGCCACAAACAAGATATTGACAGAATCTACACAACACACACTCCAACTTATCCAACTATACAATCAGCAAAGGAGGCACACATCAATAAGCATGAAACTATCAAGTTGCCATGATGAAACAGTTTTCTGGGACTTCATGAAAATTCCAGTTTTCTAGAATCTGAGTTAATAAAGTAGCAAGTTGACAGCAGTATTTAAATATGCTATAGACCACCTATTAGCATGAAATCTAACAGTATGGTAGTAGACAACATCTGCTTCAAATAGCTAACACTGAGCATGAGCAAATTCCAAACACATAACTAGATGTCGCACACTCTTCATGGCATAAAAATAACAGCAGATCCTCAGACTTGGCAGTTTTTAGCATGCTGAAACAGAAACTTCAAGTATGCAACTTAGCAGCTTGTTTCCCACTTATATGGGTGATCCTCATGTTAAACAAAACACCATGGAAATATTAACGAACCGTACTAACAAGCATACTAACAAAAAGGGGTGAGTCAAGTGGAATGCCCACTAGTCACCTACACCCCCCACACACTCTACTCACACCACTACTAACACACACACACATGCTCAAAATATGCCCAAAGCTTATGAGCACAAATGCCACCAAGATCATACCACCCATGAAGGGGTGACCATCTACCACACACACACACACACCACACATGCATCATATGCATAGAGCATATAGACTCACACACTCAAGTTCATGAGGGTGGGTGTGCATCCACACACATAAGCATACATATATGCTCAATGCATATATGCATTGCTTATGTAGATGGCCACACACACACTCACTCTCACACACAAGACCACACAAGAACACATACACTACCTACACTTGCACACATACATGCACATGCACCCACTTACACTACCACACATGCACATGAATAGGTGCGCCACACACCCACATGTTACTAACAAAAGGAGAACATAAATAACCCCTACACATACACATATGCTCATGCTCAAAAACTGCACTACACATACACACACCTCCATATGCAAAGCACACACTCACACACATGCATATATACCCTTAGGTATATACACACACAAGCACATACATACACGCTCGGTATACACATAACACCACACACACACACATGTGCATGCACCAACACACACATCAGCATGTGTGCATAGGCACACACACACACACCACATATACATATACCCAACAACACATACACTACCCACTACACATGCACACACACTCTACAACTTACATAAACATATGATAAGTTAGAAAATAAAAGAAAAACACTACCTGGAATTACCTACACACACATACATTGCAGCAGGTCATAAAACAAAAGAAAACAAAAGAAAGAAAGAAAGAAAAATTAAAACAAAAAGGGGGAGCCTGGGCTCGAACCCACAACCACCACGTCTACTCCCTCAGCGACTACCACTCGGCTACACGAGCGCTCATTAACAGAGGGGGAGTTCTGCTACTCTAATACCACATACGAGCACACTAACATATGAACTGAAGAAAAAGCACAGAGGCAGATCAACGGCGGCAGCTCAGGGCTAGCTCCGGCCACCTCCGGCGAGGGGTACAGCCGGCGGGGCTGTAGGGTCTAGGGGGGATCCTCACGCACCACATGAGCGAGGCCGCCCACGGAACATGCCACCTAAACACATCTGCAACTAAAAGCAAAACCGCAGCTTGCCTAGAGCACCGGGAGCACGACAACGACAGCACGACGACGATGACTACAACGGCCTAGGGGAGGAGGAGAGGATAGGGATCAAACGCAGGAGGATACCTCTCCTACCTAGACACGACAACGGGGACAAAGGCGCAGCGGAACGATGGCGGCACGAGGGGGTAACTCTGGCGGTCTTTTGGCCGGAAAGCAGAGGAGGGAGACGGAGACGCCGAGCCTTGGAGAGCTCCTCGACGACGAGGGAGAAGCGGCCGACGACAGGGACGCCCTTCTCGCGCACCAGAGGGACGGTGACACGGCGAGGAGTCACCTCTGGGCATGAGCTGATGCTCGGCCGGAGCACGGTGGACGGGGCAATGGCATGCGGATAGACTACCTTACCTAGCGGCGGCGTGGTGAGGAAGAGGGAGGAATGGGGAGAGGGAAGAAGCTAGGGCACCGGGGACGCGCTTAAAAGGAGCAGGAGGGCTCGCTTCGGCCGTCAAATCATCGGCAAGCCGACATGGCTCCCCTGGATGGGGTGTCGTATAGGAGGAGGAAGAAGCTAACACTGGGAGGGTTGGCTGGGCTGCGGAAACTTGCTGGGCTGCGCTAGGGAGGCAAGGCCCACTCAGCTCTCTCTCTCTCTCAAATGAAAAGAAACAGGAAAGGTTTTCCCATTTATAAAACACAACCACATATAGCAAAAAACCCAGAGTAAAAGAAATGGTTTTATAGCAAAACAAAAATACTTTTGTGGAGGAAATAATATGCACTAATTAATAAAAATATCAAGTTGATTTGTTGGACAAGTTATTTTATTACTTTTGAAAAATAACAGCCCCTGTTTTTATTAAAACACAACTCATACAAACCCCCAATCTCAAAAGGGCCACACTCTAAATTATTAACATGAATAGGTCTACCTCTTGAACATTTTAGAATAATTTAAGAAACAACTTAATTGTGCTATGAAAAAATAACATGGGAAAAAGAGGGAGGTATTGGGGGTTTTGTTGCAAAGAGAAAGAGAGGGGAAGAGAAGAGGTTGCACACAAGACTCCACGCACACTCTCAAACACCAACCCCACACAAGGCACACTCACAACCACCACATCATACAACAACACATGAAGACAAGTAAGGCATGAAGAATGCTATGATGGATGAGATGATGCATGAATGCAAACAACACATGGATGACAAGTTGCAAATCATACATTAGCTCATGACACAAGTTTCATACAAGGGGTTACATGCCAAATAAGGTAGGGACAGCACTTGGGCTGTCACATGCTACCCTATCCTCTAGATTGTTTCAGCGGTGCTTAGGCAGAGCACTACTAGAATAGTTCCACCGCCATCGCCGTCGTGCTGCCGAAGAACTCATATACCTCTACGCTCCCTCTTGCTGGATCAAGAAGGCAGAGATCGTCATCGAGATGTATGTGTGCTTAATGTGAAAGTGTCGTCTGTTCGGTGCTAGATCGGTACGGATCGTGATTGGATCGTGGGATGCTGAACAATTTGGACCACAAAGACGTTCGACTACATCAACCGCATTTCTTAAACGCTTCCCGCTTAGCGATCTACAAGGGTATATAGACCCAATCTCCCCCTCATAGATGCTTATCACCATGGATAGGTCTTGCGTTTGCATAGGAATTTTTTTGTTTCCCACGCAACATTACCCAACAATAATCACCATCAAAGGAGTCTTGAGTACACGGGTATGGGCACTCCCCTTGGCTTGATCCAAGCTTGGGGGAGATGCCCCGGTATCGTATCATCATCACTTTTTACCTTTGCTTTTTATTTCGATCCTTAGCCTTTTCGTGATTTAGTTGAATAAAAAGTTTAGTATGATCTATTTTAATGTTCTAGTTTCGTGATCTATCAATCTATGTAATCGAGTGAGAGTTATATAATAAAGTTTAGTTTGAGATTTTGCCTCTTTACTTTCTTGTTCCAATCATAATAAAAGAGAATAAATGAAAAAGATCATATGCTAATCTTATGGTGAGTAATTACATCACATAAGGAAAAGTATAAGTGGTAAAATTTATTGGAGATTGATAAACTTAGCATTAGTCAATGATGAAATTCATAAAAGAATTAATTAGGGAAGAGAAGATTCACATGCAAATACACTATCTTGGACATCTTTTATGATTGTGAGCCCCCATTAAATATTATATGCAAAATTGTTGACATTGGACAAGGAAGACAACATAATGATTTATGTTTGTTCATATTTATATAGAAGTTTTAATGAGAAAGGAAACAACTTGAGAATATAATAATAACGAATTTTATCCTAGTGAGTAAATAGGGTGGCTATATCATTCAGTTTAGTAAGATGTGCCACAATAGTTTCATATTCATAACCGTGGAAAGTACCAAATTCAACCAAAGTAATTAACTTAAGATCGACAGAGAATTCATAATCCTTATCAGTAACAATGATAGGTGAAGTAGCAAACTTAGGATCTTATTTCATTCTAGAATTCGAAGATTTTTTTCCACTTGCATAGTAGTTTCTTAAGATCATCTCTATCCTTACAAGCAAGAAAGTCCCTAGCTACCTCTCCCTCCATAACATAACTCTCAAGAATACCAGGCAATTCATATCTAGGAGAGCTAGGTCTAGCAGGTGTCTCAAAGTGTTCAGTTTCAACAATTTCTTTAGTTTCAGAAGTATCATAATTTTCAGCATTGGCTCTAGCAATTTGTTCATCAAGAAATTCACCCAGTGGCACAATATTATCAAGCAAAATATCATCATAGGCATCATGCATACAAGAAGTGGAATCATTAATTACTGGCAACATATCAGAATTACTGACATGTGGTGGTGTCACAAACTTACTCATAATAGAAGGTGAATCAAGTGCAGAGCTAGATGGCAGTTCCTTATCTGTCCTCGTAGTTGAGGGGAAGATCTTAGTTTTAGCATCTTTCAAATTCCTCATAGTGATCAACAGATATAAATCCCAAGTGTCTCAAAGAATATAGCTATGCTCCCTGACAACGGCGCCAGAAAAAGGTCTTGATAACCCACAAGTATAGGGGATCGCAACCGTTTTCGAGGGTAGAGTATTCAACCCAAATTTATTGATTCGACACAAGGGGAGCCAAAGAATATTCTAGAGTATTAGCAGCTGAGTTGTCAACTCAACCACACCTGAAAGACTTAATATCTGTAGCAAAGGATTCAATAGCAAAATAGTATGGGAGTAATGGTAACGGTAGCAAAAGCAACAGTAGCAGTTTTGTAGTGATTGTAACAGTAGTAGCGGAGAAGTAACGTAGCAAAGATCAATATGTGAAAAGATCGTACGTAGTGGATCAGTGATGGATAATTATGTCCGATGTCATTCATCATGGAACAGTTATAACATAGGGTGACACAGAACTAGCTCCAATTCATCAATGTAATGTTGGCATGTATTCCATATATAGTCATACATGCTTGTGGAAAAGAACTTGCATGACATCTTTTCTCCTACCCTCCCATGGCAGTGGGGTCCTATTGGAAACTAAGGGATATTAAGGCCTCCTTTTAATTGAGAACTCGACCAAAGCATTAGCACTTTGTGAATACATGAACTCCTCAAACTATGGTAATCACCGGAAACAATCCCAGTTATTGTCATCCTGGGGGATGCGGATCATAACTCGTAATAGTTGTCTACAACTTGCAAGATAGGATCAAGAACACACATATATTCATGAAAACATAATAGGTTCATATCTGAAATCATGGCACTCGGGACCTAGTGACAAGCATTAAGCAAAGAAAAGTCATAGCAACATCAATCTCAGAACATAGTGGATACTAGGGATCAAACCCTAACCAAACTAACTCAATTACATGATAAATCTCATCCAAACCATCATCGTCTAGCAAGCTTACGATGGGATTACTCACGAACGGTGGAGAGCATCATGGAATTGGTGATGAAGGATGGTTGGTGATGACGATGGCATCAATTTCCCCTCTCCGGAGCCCAAAACGGACTCCAGATCTAGTCTCCTGAGGAAGAACACGAGGAGGCAGCGGGTCCGTATCGCGAAATGTGATGAACGCTTATCTCTGATTTTTTCTCTCCATGGATAGGGTTATATGGAGCTAGCAAGGAGGTCGAAGGAGCCACGAGGGCCCCACGAGCCTGCTAGGCATGACGAGGGGGTGGCCAAGCCTAGCAGGCTTGTGGCCTCCAGGTGGCCCCCCTCTGGTTAATTCTTGTGCCAGTATTTTTTATAAAATCCAAAAATATTCTCTGTAAATTTTCAAGACGATCCGAGAACTTTTATTTCTGCACAAAAATAACACCAAGGCAATTCTGCTGAAAACAATGCCAGTCCAGGTTAGTTCCATTCAAATCATGCAAATTAGAGTCCAAAACAAGGCCAAAAGAGTTTGGAAAAGTGGATACGGTGGAGACATATCAGTGTCCCCTTCGTCTCCTGTGACCATCGATTCTAGTCTCACAGTTCGAGACCCTTACCCGAGATCCGCCGGTTTTGACACCGACACCGTCCCCCAGCTCCTGATACTCGTCAACTCTGGGGGACCGTGCCGATACCGCCAACGGGCCCTGCCAGGAAATGACACCATCCTGTTGTCGGGGGATTGCTCCCCCTTGGAGCTCGTTGGTTGTTAGTGAGCTGGCAAGTGGTTCCATGCGGCAAGTACAAACTTACAAACATAGTTGAAACAAAGGGAGAGAAGGATAGTACTTAAGGAAGAGAAATAATATTCTTTCATACATTGCCAGTACAAGATGGATAAAAATTACATTAGAAGGCGCCTCTTCAATAACCCTTTATTTGACTTTCTCCCCTAGAAACAAGCTACTAAAGGTAAAAAGTACAGAAGGAGAGCCCCAGGAGAAGCCCAGCCTTACCCTGTCAAGACCAGCATTGCGTGGACGGCAGGTCCACCAGAAGGGAAGACGAAGCTGAAGTCCATGAGCCTGCCGGATCCAGCTGGGGGAGAAAGCGGCGCCGAAGTCTAGAACCCCGGGCAAATCGCTCTACCGAGGGAATCTAGATCATGGTGATGGTGCGACCAGCGGTCAGATTGAGCCCGAGTCGGCGTACTCTGAGTTAATGGCTGGGGACTCGATGTCGTCGTCTTCACCGACACCGTCCTCCTAGTCGCTATCGCTCGAGGAGGAGCTTTCAACACCGCTTGATCTCTCCTTGTAGTAGCAAAACGAGCGCCCGAATGCCTATAAATCTTGACGAAGAGCAGATCGGCCTCCACCAACTTGAAGCGAAGGACGTACCCACTAGTGAAGTTGTGGGCACGTGTGAAGGTTTTCCACCCACGCTCGAGGGGATTGACGCGGCGCTCTGGAAACTCGACATCCGCCCGCATGGTGCCATTACAGCAACCGTGCACCCGCAACCATATCGTGTGCAGATTGTCGACATCCATCACCCTGGTGAAAGGGCGAGGGAGACGGAAGTGACTGCGGGGAGGGCCGTGCAGCCTGACAACGAACTCCAGCACCGTACCTTTGGTGTCTCTCTCCATCGGAGGAGGATCCGATGGCCGAGGAGGAGAGGGAGCAGCACTCTGCCTTCCCCGACCGCGGGCCACACGTCTGCCTCGACCTCTTCCAACACTTCCACCACACACACTAGAACGACCCTCCACCTCGATGGCTGAAGCGGGGGCATGATCCCAATGGGAGGCCCTCGATGTTGCGGCGGAAGCTAGGGGACGCCCTCGACCCCTCACCATGGTGGTGACTTATGCTACTGAAGATAGGAGAGGAAGGGTGAGCTCTGCGAGCTTGGGACCAAATAGGAGAAAGATATGGATGAGCATCGCCCCTCGTGACCTCCTAATTTATAGGGGAGAGCATGGGGGCTGGCTCTCCTCCACTCCAAAGGCCGACGTCCGTCTCCGCCAATTCCACTACCCACGATCACAGGCGAACAGGTAATCGCCCCATTGCTCCAATCCATGGCGTTCCGGTTTCTACCACGATCAGGCCTTTATTTCACGATCACCCACCGCAAATTCCCTGCAATGCAGGCGACGTGCGTGGCAGAAACGTCCCGAGGTAGTGGGTCAATGCTGACTAGTAAATTGGCGGTTACTTACTCACATTGCACATGTGTGCGTAATTTTTGGGTCTGACCCAACGGTGCTAGGAGAGCACATGTGGCCAAACCCCGGGGCTCCTGTCGGTGCACTAGAACATGGGTACCCAATGCCCCTGACTTATGCACGGGCAGTAGTAGCAGAACCCATCAACGCAGATGCAAACCCTGCAATTCTCCGAGAGCAAGACTCCGGCGAGAGCCACCTGCAACATGCCAAGCAATGCCAACAAGATCAACACTGTAGCCCAAGACAGGCTCGAAGCGCGCCAAGCATGTCCCTGGTGTTTGCCAGGGACCGAGGCGCTCGCACCCCAAAGAAGAACCGGCAAGCGCATCGCAACACCAGTCACTTGTCGATGCGGTTGGAGATCCCAAGTGGCTATTGCTAAACACATGGCGACATGCTGGAGGACAAATTATGCCCTCTTGACACCAGTCCATAGGCGTGTCAAGCTATGGTGTGGTAGTTAGCTAGAGAGATGGTAGGAGCTTGCTGGGAATGCACCCCCGCACGCAAACTAGACTGCATTTATGGTATTTTTTCCTAAGTGCCGGAGTTAGGTATGATAGCACTGTTAGCTATCTAATCATCAGAAAATGTTTGTTTTGCCATTGTGGTTGCCCCATGGACTATAAAAGGAGACCCTAGGATGCCTAGCTAAAGATTCGGACCTTTGGACACTTGTACACATGTAGCATCTCCCACGAAGGGACCCCTTTCCAGGCTTGAGCGTTGCGTGTTCTTCGGTTCCTCTGATCAATCCACCAAAAGCAGGAGTAGGGTTTTGCGCTTCACAGCGGCTCAAACCTGGGTAAAACACATGTGTCCTGATCGTTGTGCTATCTCACCATCTCTGCTCTTTCTGCATGTGATCTCACCCCTACCAAACCACAAAGGGGCTCATGACCCCATAGGTGATCGAATGCATCCTGCCCTGACATCTTTGGCGTGCCAGGTAGGGGGTGCGTCATTTGTGCGAATCCGAGTTCGTAAGCTACGAATCGATCTTCTTCATCATCTTGTTCATTCATGTCTCCCAAAAAGAAGTTTGGCATGACCACGCATCCACTTCGAAGGCTCCCTTGCATGCAGCTGCGGACACCATTGGCACTATAGTGGCTACGAGTGAGGCGGGCGTCATGGGTGATGCGGCTTGCGCAGGCGATGCGGCTGGCGTAGGCAATGCAACTATCATGTCCCCCACTACCGAAGTTGGGGCGGGGAACGTCGGAGAGGAGCAACAGCAGCAACAACCTGGTGAGCATGGTCCCAGCGCCGCAGGCGAAGGCAACGACCAGTCTCCACCTCCCCACCGCATAGATGGTCATGGCCGCCGCAGCGGTGCACAATCTGGAGCAAGCCGTGATCCCTTGGCTGTGCCCGTCACCGGCGCGGCCACTGAGTGCATGCCTTGTCTAGAACAAGACGAAGCACCGAGCGGGGCCACAAACCCACGGCCTCGGCCTCCTCCACGTTCGACCGCCCCAGCGAGCGACGCAGGATGGCAAGAACACGGCGACAGCCATCCTGGTTCCACCAGGAGCCGGACACAACATCGAAAGCAATGGCGCAGGTCTAGCTACTGCTAAACTTCCCGGTAGTCGCGGACAAGATGGAGGAGTGGAGAGCTACCATCCAAAGCTGGATCTCCTTCGTCTAAGCCAACCAGTCCCAACATGCAGAGACGTCGCGACATACACGAACGGCGACGGCGCCCCAGGCTGGTGATCGTGTCGAGGGAGCCACACCCACAATGTAGTCCCCTCCGCAACAGCAGACCCAGAGGGAGCCACAATGAACCTCCATGCTGACGAGCTCAACAGGGCATCTATGGCTTCGTTCGGCCCGCCCAATAGCCTGGACAAGAGACTAGTCTTGGAGGATCGATGGAAAGAAGACGCACGCATCACCAGAGAGCGGCATCGAGAAGCACACCGTTAGTCTGACAAGCGCAACGGTCCAGGTGCTGGCGACACTGCGCCTAGTATTGGCAGGTACCTACCTTACGAGGTTGGGTGCCCCGCCTTCACTCGCGAGCTGCGGCAGGTCCGATGGCCATCCACCCGAGCTATCAAGCCAGAGCTGACGGAGAAATACGATGGAAAATTGAACCCGGCATAATTCCTGGGCATCTACATGATAGCAGTTCAAGCTGCCGGAGGAAGAGATAAGAAGGTGCTTGCCAACTATTTCCCTTTGGCACTCAAGCCAAATGTGAGATCGTGGTTGATGCACCTGCCGGAAAACTCCATTTCGTCATGGGCTGGCCTGTGCAACGAGTTTGTCGGCGCCTTCATAGGTGGCCAACAGGAGCCTGCATAGCACAATGACCTACAAGTCCTTCCGCATAAGGAGGGAGAGACTTTGTGGAAGTATATCCAAAGGTTCAGTCGAGTGCACCGCAACATTCCAGAGATACACCCCGCAGTCGTGATTACCACATTCCAGTCGAACGTATGCAACAGGAGGATGCGGGCCAAGATGACCCGCATAGCATCTTTTTCTATTTTAATTGTTAAAATTTAAAATTGTACACAGTTTGAGTTTGAAAGTAGGAAATAGATTTTTACATATCCATCATATATATCGATAGGCTCAACAACCAGTGCATTATTTGATTCACAGGTACAGACCTCCAAGAATTATGTCAACGGGAGAATTACATAAGCACCAAATAAAGAACGATGAACGACAGTTGAATACTTGTATTGAATATGGTAATAAAGAAGCAAAAGATATTCTAGTTGCTATAAAAGGTGAGATGGAATGCCCCTAGTGTGCCCTCCTCCATGTCGAATGAACAAACGACTCTAGCCCAACCCCTTGTGATGGCTGGCCTCCCATCCTTCAATATCTTCATGAGGACTTCCAAATAGTCATTCTACTCTGCTAGAAATATTTGTTGTTAGTGCAGTAGAGTTTTGGGTACACCAGTGCCCCTTACTTGTGCACGAGCAGTAGTAGCCACCCTAGCGGCAAGGCCCGGCAAGGAGCTACCAACTGGAAGTATAGAGGACATCCAAACAATGAAGCCCCAACGAGACCCGGCAAGGCAAAACCTTAGCAAGACCCTGCCAGTGCAGAGGCCAGGTGTCGTTCCGCCTAGTCACATGTCACGGCGCCGCGATGAAGGGGCTAAGTGGCGCCGATGGGACGGGCTCCTGTCCCATCCCACACGCGGACAGAGATGCCTGACGGTGCATTAAATGCGCCTATCCTACGCTGTTAGTGTTAGGTATGCTAGCACTGTAGCTCTATACACCCTGTGTGCGTGTTGTACACCATTGTTGGGATCCCCTTCAAAGTATAAAAGGAGGCCCAGGGCGATACGATGGGGAACTTTTGACTCTGGCGATTTTGGGCCTTCTAGCTGATACGCGTAGCAGCTGCTCACAATGCTCCTATAGGTAGAACCCTAAGGACACCAATAATATAACCATGCAGGAGTAGGGTTTTACGCAGATTTGCAGCCCGAACCTAGGTAAAATCCCCGTGTGTTGATTCGTCAAACCTGCTCTTTGTACGAGCCTTCTTCCCAGCCGAACCGAAAGGGATCCCTCCGATGAATCCCATAGGTGTTCATTCCCCACGACATCTCTGGTGCACCAGGTAGGGGGGCTAGGTCATGTGAACCTGTTCTGGTGATCAGCGCGCCAGTTCTTTTATACTCATCATCGTCATGGCCCCCAAGAAGAAGGGCCTGACAGCAGTTGGCCCATCCGTGTTTGCTGTCCCTATATCCGCACAGATAGGCGATGACATAGACACGGGTGGGGGAGAAGGCGGAGGTTCCAAACATCTGCGATGCTTCGGTGATCAAGCCCAAGCAAGCGGCGATGTCCGCAGCAGAGGTGCCCATGGCGACGGCAAGAACCCTCGCACCGCTGGGTCTCAAGACGGAGTTGTACTGCCTGCGGGAGGTATAGTGAACTCCGGGGATGGAAGGGTATCTTCTAGGGCGCCCAAACCAGCGCCTACGCCATGACCTTCCGAGGAAACGCGCACAGAGCCGCGCCACGGCGCCCGCGGTTCTCAACGTCCCCATGGGAAAGCTCCTGTGCATCACTCCCAAGGTGCGCGGGAACAGCATGCTCGCCATCATGGTAGTGGGAGTGGCATACGATTGTGGGACCATGATGGAGCTCCTTCTAACACGGTTAGGAGTCAGAGAACCTCGCGTTCCTCGCGTCGTTCATAGCCGACCACATCAGAGGAGGCAATGGCATGGGTGCAGTTACTCCTGAACTTCCCACCTGTTGCGGAGAAACTCGATGAGTGGAGAGCCGCCATCGAGAGCCTCCTCAGTCTCGCTGACAAGTTTGGATCCACCGAGCCGGCTCGCGCTAGTGGCGAGAAAGATGAAGGCGGTGTGACCAAAGTGCACTCTCCTCGACAGCAACAACGCTGGTCACCGACTAGGCGAACCAAAGCTTGCGACGGTTACTCGACGACATCGTCCGATCCACATTGCGCATCGCGATCAGTGCCATGTTCTTCGGGAATGAAGCAAGGAGGATGCTAGAACTATGATCGAGCAGCGGCGGGAAGCATGCCATCAATCTGATAGGTGCGTAGGGCCCACTATGGACAAGTCTGCGCCAGGGTATCCTGTCAGCCTACGTTACGATGTGGGTTGTCCAGCGTTTACCTGTGGGCTGCGGCAACTCCAGTGGCCCAACTCCCGCACATTCAAGACAGAGGGCCTGGAGAAGTACGACGGCAAGACTCACCCATCGGAGTTCCTGAGCATCTACACCATTGCGGTGCAAGCTTCCAGGGCTCATGATGACAAGATACTAGCCAACTACTTCATGTTGGTGCATAAGCCCAACGTTAGTTCGTGGTTGATGCACCTACCGGAAGGATCCATCACCTCCTGGGCAGACCTATGCCACGAGTTTGTTGGCATCTTTAATGGAGGCCACCAAGCTCCTGGTCAAGAAAACGATTTTCACATCATCCCTCAGAAGGAGGGCGAGACTTTGCGCAAGTACATCCAAAGGTTCAACCGCGTGCACCACAACATATGAGACGTTCATCCTACCGCTATTATCAGCGCGTTCCATCAGAACGTGCGCAACCATAGGATGCGGGAAGAGCTGGCGATGAACAAGGTCCGAGATGTCGCCAAGCTCTATGCTATGGCGGACAAATGTGCTCGGGCTGAAGAAGGGAGAAGGCTCCCCGGCGAGGACGCTGGTGTAGGGGTCGACTCTGAAGATGAAGACATCGCTTCCCTGGCAAGAAAGGGTCGGCGCCATACCAAGAAGCGCAAGGACAAAGCCGTGCTTGCCGTCGAGGGATCTGGCAACCCCAATGCCGCCAAGAAGGCCAAGGGTGACAAACCTGGCAAGGATGTTGCCGGGTCTACCTCCTGCCAGGCTTTGGAGGCTACCGACAAGACAGAAGGCTCCGTTAAGCAGTATTGCAAGATCCACCGCACCAAGGGCCCTAATCTCCAGAACTACCGACAAGTTGAGCTGCTTGCCGAGAAGCAGAAGGCCGAATATGAGAGGCGAGACAAGGAGAAGGGCCAGGACTGTGCAGAGGGGTACGGCAAGAAGCGCGGTGGCCGAGGAGGTTGCGGCAACAATGAAAAGCAACAAGAGGACCGGCCCGCTCGAGTCCACGACAAGCAAGAGGCTGACGATGATGACACGAAGAGGACGATGAGTCCGGTGAGCATGAGTTCCAGAAGTCTATGCAAATGATGTGCATTGAGGGGGTGCCTCATCGCATTCCTCTCACCACCAACTTAAATAGTGGGCGATCGAGGTTAATGCAGCGGAGCCATCTATCGGTGCCTAGAGACCTCGGAAGTGGTCCAACACTCCTATCGTTTTTGATGCCGAGGATCACCCTGATCGCACAACCGCGGTCGGGTGCCTACCATTGTTGGTTTCCCCAAAAATTCGGAACCTCAAGGTGATGAAGATGCTAGTCGACAGTGGGGCCATCCTAAACCTGATCTCGCCTGATGTCATCGAGAGGCTGCAAATTCCTGATGAAGATCTCGAGCCCACAGGCACTATCTGTCGTGGTTTTATCACTACAGATGTCTGGGTGAACGGACTTGGATTTGAGGCCATCACTTAATGGGGTGGACTCAAAGGGGTTAGTTGGGACGAAAGACACACATTTACCCAGGTTCGGCCCCTCGAGTCGAGGTAATAGCCTACGTCCTGCTTGTGTTTGTATTGCTTGTGTATCGATTACAAGGAGCTAGAAGCTTGACCTAGTTCTCGATCCCTCTCCCTAAGTCGCCCCGGGTCTGCCTTTATATAAGAGGTCAGGACTACCGGATCGTTACAATCGCTAACTGAGTCTCTCTCTATCTTCTTGTCCAAGCCATTTGTGAGTCGGCTTGCACGCCCGGGTCTTCTCCATCCGGGCCGTTTGTACGGCCCACACCTTGAGCCGCCTATCTTCCTGGGCCACCAGTCTTTTGGCTCACCTTTGGGCCGGCTCACGAGCCAGCAACATGACTCGGAGCCTCTAGGGCGGGTCATATCGTGGGGTCATATCCCCAACATTAGGCCCCAGGTTGAATTGAGCTTGCTCACTTCATCCTTCTCTTCCATTTTTGGCGAGTCGCCCAGAAATGACCCGGCGTGACGTCATGAGATCTGCTGACGTAACACAGAATCTTTCATTAACTATCAACCTGAGAATCAAGGCGTCCGCCTTGGTCAAATGGTGTCATCGCCTGGATTTTCGCGCCTTCCTTAACTCCCTTTTAAATATGACCTGTGCGGGTCGGAGTTTCCCATCCTCCCGCTCGTGCCTCTTCTTCGTCTTCTTCCTGTCACCACCCCGGCGTCTTCGAGCTTTGCTCCGGCGCCGTCCATACGTCATCCCCAACTTGGCCACTACATCACCCTGAATGTACCAGAGATTCGACCGCCTCTGCTGCGCCATCTCCGGTGAGTTCTCCTGCTCCTTAGATTGCCGCTGCCATAGTAGGGTTTTCACCGGGGGCTCCGCCGCCACCACTCGGGCTCTGAAACCACCATCGCGAGTGTATCTCGACGCCGCTAACGCCTTTAGAATGTGCTCTTGCTTTGCCGCCACGCGCGGGCCGGCCGCGCGTAATGCGCGGACCACGATGGCTCCAGTCCATTTCCTTTTCTTCCGCTGTTCATCACTAGGTCAGGATAAATTTAATTTCTCTGCTTTGTAGATCCGTAGACATAGTAATTTTTTGAGGAATCTGTTTTTTAGGACTTCGCCAATTTTCAATCTTCCTTCCCTTGGATGAGTCGCTAAGCCTCGTCCGGCTCTTGTCACCCGGATAGAAGCATGATATCATAGAGTCCTTCAAATTGTAAGCGCCGCAGATTCCTGCTTGTTCTTGATTTGCCGTCTTTATCTCCTTTGTACAGTAGTTAAGTCGCCGTCATGTCTCGTGCGTCCAACTCATGCAACTGGGTTGGCTCCTGCGTCACGGAAGAATATTTAGTAGATCTTGTCGAAGCGGGCACTCTCCATCCCAAAGAGGTTCTTCACTGGCGGGTTCCGGGTAATGAGACCCGGCCTGCACCCAAAGAAGGAGAAGTAGTCGTTTTCACCGACCACATTGAGCGAGGGCTCATGCCGTTTGGCTCTAAATTTTTCCGGGACATTCTTCATTTGTATAAGCTGCACCCTCAAGACTTGGCCCCCAACTCTGTTTCAAATATATGCAACTTCCAAGTGCTCTGCGAGGCTTATCTGCAGTCCAGGACGTTTGTGGGGTTCTTTCGGGAGTTCTTTTATGCCAACCGCCAAACCGAGATGAAGGGCTTGGAGGGATGTCTATTCAGCGTCGTAGAGACATCATTTTTCCGACTACGCAAATGCCGAGTCACCCAAAGGACCGGAATAAAACCTGGTTCTACTGCAAGGATACCTCTCCTGAGGGTGAACGCCCCTTGCCGGGCTATCGTCCTTCCCGACTCAAGACAGATTCAGAGCTTCCGGGCCGGCTCTCAGCCTCGGAGCGTGCCGGATTTGAACCGGCTCATACCAAGCTCAAGGCGCTCATGGGCAATGGACTAACAAGAATAGACTTGATCCGCTGCTGGGTTTCTTGGTGGATCATGCCCTTAAGCCACAGGGGCCAGCTTATGTGTGAATACGAAGGCAAGTACGACAGTTCCTTGTGGTTCAGTAAATCAATTTTGACCGAGGATGACATCACTATGACCATCCAGAGCCTTGTCCACAAAGCCTGCAGCTCTTGCGGCGCCATCGGGCTGGCGCCTTTCTGCGTCAATCATCCGGCTTCGGACGTAAGTTAATCTCTTCCCATCCGTCTCTTGGATGTTGCTTGTACTTTGCTGATTTATTACTCCTTCCCCGGGTCACTCCTGTAGGCCGACTCAGACTTCTGGAAGAAGGAATATGTTGCCCCTCCAAAGAAATGCAGGAAGAAGGTCGCGACTAAGAAGGCTAAAAAAGATGCCTCGCAAGATAATATTTGCTTGACCCGCCACCATCATCCATCTCAGAGGTAAAGTTTTAACTGCCTTGTTTGATCTTTTACCTTCCAACTTTATTAATGCTTGTTTTACTCACAGGATGAAGTGGAAACCAACCGTGCCAATGCTCCTAAGGTAAATGACGTTTCTTCCAGCTCTGAATGTTTCATCCCCCGAAAGCCGCAGCGGGTTATCAGAAAAGTTCCTCTTTCTCACCCTCTTGCTTATCTGGCTCCTGATTTTCTCTTAAAAAAGCAACAACAAGTCGAGCGTCAACAAACTTGAAGCACCGGCTCTACTGAGCTCATGTCCGGGCTACCAAACTCTCCGGCTCCAAAGAACCGCCCTGCCGAGGTTTAAGTCTCTACTTTTCCTTTGACTTTCCTTTGTAATCTTGACACTTTCTCATCTTTCCTGTTTTGCTCTTTTTAGAAATCCCCTTCCTCCGGCGACTCTTCGGCGTCAATTCTACCACCGCCCAAGATCAATCCGCTGTAAGCATTCCTTACCATGATATCTGGATATCCGGCTGCTAATATGATAGCAACATCTTCAACTGCTGATCCGTCTATTTTGCAGTGCTCAAGCTAAACGTCACAAAACCAACAAGCCCTCCTCCGGCCCAGTTATCGAAGAGCTGGAGCCCGAACAACTAGAGGAGACTCAACCATAAGAAAACCCGCCGACCGCCTCCACGGAGCCGGCCGCTGAAGATGTCATCATGGAGAGCCCTCCAAGGGCTCCTTCAAAGCCGGCGACTCCTGCCAAGACCCGTGAAACTCCAGGCGTTGTTATCACCGGGTCTGGTCATCAAACGCCTCCGGCTCATGTGTTGGCCAAACATACAGAGCCAACTGAAGCCTCGAAGAGGCTAAACTTTAACTCTTCATACGAGAAGATGACAGTCGAAGAGCTCCACGCCGGGTATATAAAACCGGGTTACCACCAGCCGGGATCTGGAACTTCGGCTGCTCTCTTCAATGAAGAAAAAATATGAGGTACCTTTCCTTCTTACCATATCCTTACTTAGCCCCCAAGAGCTGGTTCGTTGAGCCGGGTCTTTCTATGACCTCTGTAAATATTGTCATGGCAAATTCCCTTAGAATTGCTTTAGCTTAGTACTGTAGATAAAGTGAACCGCCAATCGTAACCCCCAAGGGCCGTCTCAGATTATATTTGAGTCGGGTCTTTAATATAGACAGCTTGAAGATCTAATCGTAGCCCC
The DNA here is from genome assembly GCA_022496015.1 of Hordeum marinum. Taxonomy (NCBI): domain Eukaryota; kingdom Viridiplantae; phylum Streptophyta; class Magnoliopsida; order Poales; family Poaceae; genus Hordeum; species Hordeum marinum. Next base: position 206,554,725 of record CM039672.1, on the reverse strand, counting down.
CAAGGGCTGGCTCAAACTTGATCAAGTTGAGTCGGTGCTTCCATTATTAGTACATTGAAGAGCCATAGTGTAGCCCCCAAGTTCCGTTTTAGCTTGGAAGGAGATGAACTGGAACTGCATTGCATACCGAAAGATCAAATATACATTAGCCCCCAAGTGTCAAATATAATGCTTGCAATCTGTTTGAGACTTGCATTTGCTTTTAACACTCGTCCTGTATTTTGGCGACTTATCTTGTATTTTGATGTATTATAGGAAGCTTTAAATGAAGCCGGGTCTCACTTGACGGATCTAAAGGCCAACCTGGCGGCTCAGCAAGAAGCCCGAAGCATTGCTAACGAAAAGTGCCAGCTTCTCTGTGAGGAGCTGGCCAATGCCAGTGCTGAGCTTACCTCCTTGAAAGAGACGGCAGAATCTGAAAAGGCCGCTCTGACCAAACGGGCGGACGACGCCGACCAGCGGCTTATAGCTGTGGCGAAGGAACTCCAAGGCCTGAAGCAGCACATAGCGAAGATGTCAGTCGCCCTATTTGGTAAGCTTCTGTTTTACTTTGTATTTTAACCTTGCTATTGAAAATTGGCGACTCATTAGCTTTATCCGGCTTATCCAAGTCCTAGGAGCCGACAGTTGGCTTCTGATAGCCTTCTGCCACTGAAGGCCATCTACACCTTTGCAGAACAACTATACTGCGGCGCCATCTTCACAATCAAGAGTGTTCAATATAAGGAGAAGATCCCCACCGCTCTGAAAGGGGTCTTGGAACTCTTCTCCAACATGCCAAAACAGATTAAAGAACTTAAGAAGTCCGCCTTCCGCCAAGGACCCATCGCTGGATTGAACCGGGCTCTGGCCTTCGCCCCCGAGCTAACGCCGGCTGAAATGATGGATGGTTACCCGTCCAAAAGAGATGACGGCTCAGAATTCACCGAAGAAGATTACATTTGGTGTGTCAAAGAGTCGCGTTATCTGGCCTCTGTACTGGCAGATGAAGCTGACTTGAGCACTTATCAGGCGGCTTATGACGCAGAGGAGAAGAGGATCCGCGGGCCTCTCTACGAGTGGAAGGATCTGACACCCGCCCACAGTAAGGACCTTTTCCCTTGTGAGCTTCACGCGTCCCCGTTCCTTGAAGGGTCTTTCGCTGCCCTGGCTGACTGTAATTGGGAATTAGGAAATCTCCAGATAAAGCCAGCGGAAGAACCAGAGCGAGATGAGCCGGCCAATAGCTGAAAGTTGTTCTTTTAATCTTTCTGAGCACAGACTCATGTACCGACTCATGTAATGACCCTCCGTGAGCGGTTGAAACTTGGCAATGCCTTTTGCTCCTTCTGAGAGTAGTTTTTCTAAAGCACGACCCTGCCGTTTGGCGGCTGTATAAAAATTTTCACCTCTCTGTGTGCACTTTCCTTCTCTCTGTGTTTCAATTTTAATGTGTTGCCGGCTCTCCATGGATATACCTTGAGCTTTTATGACGAGGGGTGTTTTTCTTTGAAGACGCCATTCCTTCTCCAGAATATTAGAGTCGGATAATCTCTTTGAAAAACTCAATTTTTGTTAACCGGAGCAACATGGCTCCGATTCTTGTCGGGTGAATCCATTAAGAAGCCGATTGTCATAGGATAATGTAAGTTATACCTGATGGTAAGAAGCCTCTATCGACAACTGCGGCTGTTGATGAACCGGAACTTTTGAGGAGAATTGCAGTTGTGTAGCCCCTAAGTGCCGGGTAGTTCTGCCTGCAGCAACCTGGGACTTATAATTGTCTTGCTCTGACCCGACTTGATAAGCCGGCATGATACAATATGTGATGATGATCTTTCTTTCCTCAAAAAACCCATATGATGGCTCTTCTGCGTGGATTCGAATGGTTGAATTCATACCAGTTTAGGGTCTCTATCGACATTGGCCATCAATTTCTTGAACCGGCTCAGTGTCTCTAGGCGAGATTGGCCGTTAATTTCTTGAACCGGCTCAAGGTCTCTAGGCGAGATTGGTCGTCAATTCTTGAACCGGCTCAGGGTCTCTAGGAAAGATTGACTAGTAAGAGTGCAGCGAACGCCGACTGTCGATGGGAGATGTAAGCTATACCCCAAGGCAAGAAGCCTCCATCAACAGTCGCGGCTAACACTTAGCCTGAGACGGCATAAAGCCAGCTGTTTGAAAGGAGATGTTAGCTATACCCGAAGGCAAGAAGCCTCTTTCAACAGCTAAAGTTGATAAGCAACTGAGGTTTGGCATAAACGCCGGTTGTTAGGGTGAGATAAGCGAACTCGTCGGTAAGAAGCCCCCTTCGACACCCGTGGTTAATAAGTAACCGGAAGTGGCATAAAGCCGTCCATTAGGGTGAGATAAGAGATACCCGTCGGTAAGAATCCCCTTCGATGGCCACAGTTGATAAGCAACTCGAATTCGGTGTACACGCTGTTGTCTTAGGGTCATGTAAGCTATACCGAAGGTAAGAAGCCTCCATCGACAACAGCGCTTAATGTTGTCGATGGGAGATGTAAGCTATACCCCAAGGCAAGAAGCCTCCATAAACAGTCGCGGCTAACACTTAGCCTGAGACGGCATAAAGCCAGCTATTTGAAAGGAGATGTTAGCTATACCCGAAGGCAAGAAGCCTCTTTCAACAGCTAAAGTTGATAAGCAACTGAGGTTTGGCGTAAACGCCGGTTGTTAGGGTGAGATAAGCGAAGTCGTCGGTAAGAAGCCCCCTTCGACACTCGCGGTTAATAAGTAACCGGAAGTGGCATAAAGCCGGCCATTAGGGTGAGATAAGAGATACCCGTCGGTAAGAAGCCCCCTTCGATGGCCGCAGTTGATAAGCAACTCGAATTCGGTGTACACGCTGTTGTCTTAGGGTCATGTAAGCTATACCGAAGGTAAGAAGCCTCCATCGACAACAGTGCTTAATGTTGTCGATGGGATATGTAAGCTATACCCCAAGGCAACAAGCCTCCATCAACAGTCGCGGCTAACACTTAGCCTGAGACGGCATAAAGCCAGCTGTTTGAAAGGAGATGCTAGCTATACCCGAAGGCAAGAAGCCTCTTTCAACAGCTACAGTTGATAAGCAACTGAGGTTTGGTGTAAACGCTGATTGTTAGGGTGAGATAAGCGAACTCGTCGGTAAGAAGCCCCCTTCGACACCCGCGGTTAATAAGTAACCGGAAGTGGCATAAAGCCGGCCATTAGGGTGAGATAAGAGATACCCGTCGGTAAGAAGCCCCCTTCGATGGCCGCAGTTGATAAGCAGCTCGAATTCGGTGTACACGCTGTTGTCTTAGGGTCATGTAAGCTATACCGAAGGTAAGAAGCCTCCATCGACAACAGCGCTTAATGTACCCAAACTAGGCATAAAGCCAACTATGCAAGGGAGATGTAAGCTATACCCGGAGGCAATAAGCCTCCTTGCAACAGTTTAATAATAGCTGGCTGTGCAAAGGAGATGTAAGCTATACCCAAAGGCAAGAAGCCTCTTTGCAACAGTGCTTAATTGGGCATAACGCCGGCTATGCAAGGGAGATGTGAACTATACCCGAAGGCAAGAAGCCTCCTTGCAATAGCGTCAAAGCAGACTGTACAGGGGAGATGTAAGCTATACCTGAAGGCAAGAAGCCTCCCTGCAAGAGCGCTTGACAGGGCATAAAGCCGGATGATAGACCAACGTTTTGACGGCGAACAAACCACTTCAACTTAAATTTTTGAGCCGAAAAATTTCATCTTGATTATTCAAAGGTATACATAAGAGCAGAGGCCCCAGTCTTTTGCGGGGATGCTAGCTTTTACTCATGTAAGCATGATATATATAATGATAGCGGCTTTCAACGCCTACTAAGTAAAGTATGGTCGCAGATGTGCGATATTCCATGGCCGCAACGTCTCTTGACCCGTGGTTTCCGACTCATCTCTGACATCAGTGAGGTAATATGACCCATTGTTAAGGTTCCTGCTGATCACAAAAGGCCCCTCCCATGGTGGAGATAACTTATGCATTCCAGATTGGTCTTGAATCAGCTGGAGCACCAGGTCACCCTCCTGGAACGTCCGGGTCTTCACCCTACGGCTATGGTAGCATCACAGGTCTTGTTGATAAATTGCCGACCTGGCTGCTGCTAACTCTCGTGCTTCATCCAAGGCGTCCAACGCATCTTGGCGCACTACCTCATTGTCCGTCTCAACATAAGCCGCCACCCTTGGTGAGTCGTGCCGGATATCACTAGGTAGAACTGCCTCAACACCATACACTATGAAGAAAGGCGTGAAACCTGTAGATCTGTTAGGTGTAGTCCTGATGCTCCATAAGACGGAAGGCAAATCGTCAACCCAACATCCGGGTGTCCGCTTCAAAGGAACCATGAGTCGTGGTTTGACACCTCTTAAAATTTCCTGATTTGCTGCTCTGCCTGACCATTAGACTGTGGATGTGCCACGGCTAAAACATCAAGCCGGATATGCTCCTTCTCACAGAACGTTTTCATAGCTCCTTTGGATAGATTTGTTCCATTGTCTGTAATGATACTATGCGGGTAACCAAAGCGGTAAATCAGCTTCTTAACAAATTGAACTGCTGTAGCTGCGTCACATTTACTGACCGGCTCTGCCTCTACCCACTTAGTAAATTTATCAATTGCCACCAGAAGGTGTGTTTTCTTATCCTTGGATCTCTTGAAGGGTCCTACCATATCAAGTCCCCAGACCGCAAACGGCCAAGTAATTGGTATCATCCTCTACTCTTGAGCCGGAACATGAGCACGTCGGCCAAACTTCTGACAGTTGTCACACTTACAGACTAAGTCTTCTGCGTCCTTGTGAGCCGTCAACCAGAAAAAACCATGTCGAAAAGCCTTGGCCACTAAAGATTTTGACCCGGCGTGATGTCTAAAGTCGCTCGTCAGATCCTCCGGTGAGACGCAGCGCTGAAAGACACCCGTCACACTACACTTATGTAACTCACCATTGATAATCGTCATAGACTTAGAATGCCGGCTGATCTTCCTGGCCAGATCCTCCTCCTGAGGTAACTCGCCACGTGTTAGATACGCCAAATAAGGAATAGTCCAGTCTGGGGTAGCATGCATAGCCGCCACCAATTCCGCTTCTGCGTCAGGAATAGCTAGATCCTTCTCAGAGGGTATCTTGACAGTCGGATGATGCAATACATCCAGAAAAACATTAGGTGGTACCAGCTTTCGTTGAGAGCCTAACCGTGACAAAGCATCAGCCACCTCATTCCTGCGACAATCAATGTGATCCTCCTGGTACCCCTTGAAGTGACCGGCAATGATATCAACCGCCTGTCGATAAGCCGCCATCCGTGGATTCTTGGAGTCCCAAGTACATGAAACTTGCTGAGCCACCAAATCTGAGTCGCCTAAACACCTGACCCGGCTTAAATTCATTTCTTTAGCGACTCTGAGACCATGGAGCAGTGCTTCATACTCAGCTGCATTATTAGTACAAGGGAACATTAACCGGAGCACATAATAAAACTTGTCACCCTTGGGGGAGATTAGAACAACTCCTGCACCGGACCCCTCTAGCTGCTTGGAGCCATCAAAGTGTATAGTCCAATACGTGTTATCCGGCTTCTCTTCGGGGGCTTGACATTCAGTCCAATCATTTATGAAATCCACCAAAGCTTGAGACTTAATTGCTGTACGAGGAACATACTTGATGTTAAGAGGACCCAGCTCTAAGGCCCACTTGGCAATCCTCCCTATAGCTTCTCTATTTTGAATGATATCTCCCAACAGGGCAGAACTGACCAATGGTTATTTGGTGCCCCAAAAAGTAATGCTTTAACTTGCGGTTGGCCATGAAAACTCCGTATACTAACTTCTGCCAATGCGGGTACCGTTGCTTAGATTCTGCCAAAACTTCACTAATGTAATAAACCGGCCTTTGCATAGGATACTCCTTCCCTGCCTCCTTGCGCTCATCCACAATTGCTACACTGACCGCTCTGTTGTTAGCTGCCACATAAAGGAGTAATGGTTCCTTCTCAGCCAGAGCAGCTAACACTGGCGGCTCAGTCAACTGTTTTTTAAGAGCTTCAAGTGCTTCGGTTGCTGCTTTGCTCCACTTAAACTTGTGTGTCTTTTTCATCATCTGGTATAAGGGAATGGCTTTATCCCCAAGCCGGCTTATGAAGCGGCTCAACGTGGCAATCCGTCCTGCAAGGCGTTGAACATCATTAATGCACGTCGGCTCCCCTAAAGAAGTGATAGCCCTAATCTTATCCGGGTTAGCCTCGATGCCCCGCTCAAAAACCAAGAAACCCAAAAGCTTTCCTGCTGGAACACCAAAGACACACTTCGTCGGGTTAAGCATCATCTTGTAGACCCGGAGATTGTCAAAGGTTTCTTTCAAATCCTCTAGGAGAGTTTCCTTCTTTCTGGATTTAACCACGATGTCATCTACGTAAGCATGACCATTTTGGCCAATCTGATTGTGGACGCAGTTCTGCACACATCGTTGGTAAGTCGCCTGGGCACTCTTGAGCCCGAAAGGCATGGAAACGTAACAGAATGCCCCAAAAGGTGTAATAAACGCTGTCTTCTCCTGATATTTCGTGGCCATCTTAATCTGATGATATCCTGAATATGCATCCAGGAAGCATAAACTTTCACATCCGACTATAGCATCAATAATTTGATCAATACGAGGAAGTGCAAAAGGGTCAGTCGGGCAAGCCTTGTTAAGGTCTGTGTAGTCTATACACATACGCCAAGTGCTGTTCTTTTTTAGCACTAGCACCGGGTTAGCCAACCACTCTGGGTGAAAAACTTCCACTATAAAGCCTACGGCCAAGAGCCGGGCAACTTCCTCCCCAATAGATTTACGTCTCTCTTTGTTGAACCGTCACAGAAACTGTTTGATCGGCTTAAACTTTGGATCCACATTAAGATTGTGCACAACAAACTCTCTCGGTACACCCGGCATGTCAGAAGGCTTCCATGCAAAGATGTCCAGATTCTCATGGATGAATTCGACGAGCGCGCTTTCCTATTTGGGATCCATGTGAGCCCCAATGATGAACTGCTTGGATGAGTCACCCGGATTGAAATCTACTGCCTTGGTATCATCCGCTGAAAACTTGAGTGGCGGCTCAACTTCCGTCGTAGGCTTCTTCAGCGGGGTCATATCCTCCGGGTCAATGTTCTCTTTGTAGAATTTCAGCTCCTCCAGAGCACAACTAGACTCTGCATACGCCGCATCTCCTTCCTCACACTCGAGAGCCGTTTTCCTATTACCGTGAACGGTAATTGTACCTTTTAAGCCGGGCATTTTGAGTTGCAAATATATATAGCAAGGCCTAGCCATAAATTTGGCATAAGACGGCCTCCCAAATAGTGCATTATAGGGACTTTTGATTTTGACCACCTCGAACCACAAGGACTCCACCCTGTAATTATACTCATCACCAAAAGCTACTTCCAATGAAATCCGGCCCACCGGGTATGCCGATTTACCCGGGGCCACACCATGAAAGACGATGGAGGAAGGCTTAAGATCTTTGTCAAGCAACTTCATCCGTCGGAAAGTGTCATAGTAAAGGATGTTGATGCTGCTACCTCCGTCCATAAGCACTTTATTCACCATATAGCCATTCACCTGAGGGGCCACAACTAGAGCCAGCCGGCCCGGGTCATCTACCCGCGGCGGGTGATCCTCCCGGCTCCACATTATGTCATACTCAGACAACGGTAAATATAGCGGGAGAGCCAGAGCAACTGCATTAACTGCTCGCCTCCGCAACTTCTCGTCTCGTTTATTGTGACCGGTCGTGAATATGTGATACTATCCAGAACTAAGCTGCTTCGGGTTACTCTGAAACCTGGACTAATTGCGCTGCTGCTGATTGTTGTTATTGCTATTGTTGCCAGGATGCTGTTGGTGCCCCCCTTGGTTATTCTGACCCGGATGCCCGTTTCCTGAACCGTCCGCGCCGAATCCAGCCCCTGATCCGTCGTGCCCTGAGCCGCCAGGCGGGCCACCGCCCTGGTTATTACGTGGTTGGGAATGCTGGTTTTTGAATCTCTGCATGATAAAACAATCACCGCACGCATGCAACGCCGGCTTCTCAGGCGTGCTATGCTCCGGACAAGGCTTCCTAAGCGCTTCCTCTAAATTAAAAGGGCCTCTGTTCCTTGGCCTAAATTTTCCACTCCCCTTGGGATGGTTCTGTCCTGTGTTGGTATTTGCCACTAGCTCTGACCCGCTATCAGCGCTCTTCCGCTTATTCTGATTCCCATTGTTCACAAAACCTTTTCCTTGATTGTTTTTCTTCCCTTGATTGGCTTTCTCATCATCCGAGTCTGGATCCTTGGTGTTATCTGAGTCGGCATATTTCGTCAAGGCCATCATGAGCTCTCCCATATCCTGACACGTGCGCTTGAGCCGGCCGAGCTTCTGTTTCAATGGAACAAAATGACAGTTCTTCTCTAAAATAATCACCGCTTGAGCCGCCGTGATCTGCTCTGAAGACTGAATAATGGTCGACACCCGCCGGACCCAATCATGGGCCGACTCATTCTCCTGTTGAACACAATGGTCCAAATCGACAATGGTCATAGGCTGTTTACAGGTCCCCTGGAAATTCTTAATAAACTTCGCTCTCAGCTCCGCCCATGAGATTATCATATTAGGCGGCAGGCCTTTCAGCCATGTACGAGCCAAACCCTCAAGCATCATGATGAAATATTTTGCGCATACCGCCTCACTAACATCCAGCATCTCCATGGCCAGTTCATAACTTTCAACCCACGCCTCAGGGGGTAGATCAACTGTATAATTCGGAACCTTTTGAGGCCCCTTGAAATCTTTCGGTAGTCGTTCACTTCTCGGAGCCGGAGTTAAACATGGCACCCGTACAGCTTTGGTACTAACTATTCCCATTGAGATGGAAAGCGCCGGCTCTGGACGGGTTGCCGCTATCTCCGCCTCTTGCCTATCTCCCGCCTGGTCCGCGAGGGCTTGTGCATCTAGAGTCGTCTGCTCGTCCACCATTGGTCCATGACGTGGGTGACTGCTGCAACACGCCGGCGACTCGTAGGGCCGGCTGAAACTTTGACTAGGGAGGGGGTGGAGTGAACCCGGCTCCGGCTGTGAGCATACCTCTCTTGCTGGGCCATGGCCGTCTATAAATATCCAATGGCGTTTCGCACATCCTCCGCAAAGGGTGCTTCATCTGGGATGGGAATCGTCTCAAGCCGGGCGGCCCCTGCCACCATGTTCTCGGCCGGGTCAGAGTAGTGACCCGCCAGTGTTGGAAAAGCCCTAGGTGAAATTTGGTTATGCTGGGGTGGATGAGTCGCCGGGCGTTCCATCGGGCGGCTTTCCGGTGCGCCCGTAACCCGCCCTGCTCCGGGGGTGTTAAAAAGGTTCCTCGCTTCGTCACGTTCTGGCAGACGGGATTGATGCCTCCTCTGATGTACCGCAGCCGCTGACCTTTGCTCCAGCTCTAGATGGAAAGCATCGGCCTTGATATGCTCCGCTTCCTCCTCCATCTGGTTTTTCAGCTCGGCCATCCTTTGCGGTTCCTATACCATCCGTCCCTTGATTCATGCCACCTCTAGATTCCTGGCTGCTTGATTATCCGGAGTTACTTCTGTGGCCATGAGAGTTGTAAGTTCGTCCATCAATTCCACTAGAACCTGAGCCGGCGGCGGCGGGCTATCACCCGCTGCGGCGGCTCCCGCCGCTGTGTCACCGGTGGCTGAAGCCGATCCTGCCATGAACACCACCGCATGAACCGGGGGTCTCAGATCATCCGACTCAAAACCCTCTTTCTCAGAATAGGTGTCGTAGTAGCCCCCAAGGCCACCGTTACTGAGCCGATACGCTGATTCTGTCTCCCCACTGGAGGACTCATCTTCCGAGCAAATGAGAGTTCCCTGTGACCCGGACGCTTCCAGGTCCATGCCTTGAGAGAAGCCCACGAGAACATGTTTTTGACCTGGGTGGGCACGGGCAGGCCACACAACACCCGTAGATTGGAGGCGCCGAGCCGGCTCGACGATGTTGGTGTAGATGTCCGGCCTGGGTGTAGATCCATCAACCTTTTCGATGAAAACCTGGATCCTGCCGAACGGAACCCGGAATCCATACTCCACAGAGCTAGCATCAAGCCCCCAGCCAGCATCGTCGATGTAGAGCTGGCCGCGGCAACTCTTGCTCATCCTTCCAACCACGTATCCTTCGAGCCCTGGGAGAGAGCCCTTTGAGAACTCAACACCACCAAGCGTTAGCCCCACGGTGGGCGCCAACTATCGTGGTTTTATCACGACAGATGTCCGGGTGAATGGACTTGGATTCGAGGCCATCGCTTAATGGGGTGGACTCAAAGGGGTTAGCTGGGATGAAAGACACGGATTTACCCAGGTTCGGCCCCTCGAGTCGAGGTAATAGCCTACGTCCTGCTTGTGTTTGTATTGCTTGTGTATCGATTACAAGGAGCTAGAAGCTTGACCTAGTTCTTGATCCCTCTCCCTAAGTCGCCCCGGGTCTGCCTTTATATAAGAGGTCAGGACCATCGGGTCGTTACAATCGCTAACCGAGTCTCTCTCTATCTTCTTGTCCAAGCTATCTGTGAGTCGGCTTGCACGCCCGGGTCTTCTCCGTCCGGGCCGTTTGTATGGCCCACACCTTGAGCCGCCTATCTTCCTGGGCCACCAGTCTTTCAGCTCACCTTTGGGCTGGCTCACGAGCCAGCAACATGACTCGGAGCCTCCGGGGCGGGTCATATCGTGGGGTCATATCCCCCACACTATCCAAGGGGTCAATTCAGAGAGGACTCAGCCGAAGGGCAAGATCACACTGCCGTTGACGTTTGGCAGCGATATAAATTTCAGTAAGGAGAAGATCGTTTTTGACGTCGCCAAGATCTCACTACCATACAATGGCATCCTTGGTCACCCAGCGCGGAGGAAACTAAGCTAAATATATGTCATTTTAGAGCTAACTTAGATGAAAATAGGTCATGTAGAAGCTATCTATGCTTATTATGCCATTTTTAAGCTAACTAAGCTAATTATAGATTATTTTATAGCTAACTTGGGTAACATAGGTCATTTTGGAGCTAACTAAGCTTATTATGCAAGTTTGGAGCTACCTAAGCTTATTATGTCATTTAGGAGGAAACTAAGCTATGTATAGGTCATTCTAGAGCTAACTTCGGTATAATATCTCATTTTGGAGCTACGGTAAGGTAAGTAACCATCATTATGCGGTTGTTAAGCAAAACACTAGAAAACATACCATTCTCGTCAACACACAGGTGAAGCACGGTGGTTCTGGCTTGTTTCACCTGGAGAAGGCTCCCCTGTAGAAGGGTCATTCGATGCGTTTCGGGAGATATTCTGCACCAAACATCATTTGCAATGTGTCGTTAGCATGATGACACTCAAAAGATCACTACATTGAAATGAAACTCATCGTCCCCGCCAAGTTAATGATTTGCATCGCTGGAGGGACGTGGCCAGTCTTCTCGCAGATAGACTGTACATTTGGTTTCGGCAAGTCAAACTTTTTATGTATTAATGAAACGAACATTAAAATGCAAGATTTGACAAATATGAAGAAGAAACTTACCACGTATAGCTCGTACATGGCCCTGTTAGACGCATCATTTCGTGCTCTTCGCCTCCATCAACACAGCCGTCCTCTCCTCCAACTCCTTCCTCTCCTTATCCTTCGCCGCCAAAAGCGTCTGTGTTGCCTCTCTCTCTTTCATAATAGCAGCCTGCAAGACAACTCATTGTTAGCATTGTAATCATATTGGTTTGCACACACAATGTAATGCAGAAAGATAGTTCAGTCCATTAAACTCACCTCGATGGCGAGATCGACTGGCCGTGGACGAGGTGTTATCTCAGGACAGGAGCTCGTTTGGCGTGCCTTTATCTGCCAAAGAGTGCTAGGACAACGTATAAGGCCGTATCCAATGGCGATCGAGCCATGGGGGCTCCCGTTGCAAGCTATCATGACCAGCTCTGGATCAATAGGCCCCTGGCTTGGGTTAAAGTCCTCCCCTTTCCTCGCCTTCCCGTGATCTCTCTACTTCACGAGCTTGTGGTGGGAGGATATGTTGGTGAAGTTTTCAGGATGATCGAGGCCAGATTCAGAGAAAGCCTTGACCTTCTTGTATGAGGCAGTATGGGCCATCGCATAGAGGTCGTACATCTCTGGCACCTCCATCTTATTGTGATGTGCCTAAAAGAGAGACAGGAAAAAGTATTAGTAAAGGGCTAAAGCTAGCATTAAGAATGAATTGCATGAGTCATGAAGCAAACCACATACCCAGTTCTCACCAAACTCATTTAAGTTGACGCTCCCTTGATGGTGTGGCACACCAACCATTTTGCCATGCCTATCCTTGGCAGTGTTGTGGCTGGCCTCCCACTTTTCGGGGCACCACTGATCCACCAAGGCCTCCCAACAATCATCCACAGACCATCTCGGGGAAATCTAAGTTAATAAAGAGAAATTTGAGCACTATGCGTAAGAATCAAATAAAGGAAACTAACTACAAGCCCTTAATAATATGTAATTACCTTCATGTAATGCTCCTTCTCCATCTTAGAATTGTGGCACTTCCCCTTTCTCGTCCTAATACGCCGCGAGGCGTAGTAGTCTCAAACGGAGGGGGGTCGGCGAGGGGAGGGGCCGGCAATGGTTGGGGATGGCGGCAGTGGTCGTAGGGGGAGGGAGAGGGTGGAGTGGGGGAGGGAGAGAGTGAGAGAGAGAGGAGTGGGGGCAGAGGATGGCCGTTATAGGCACATCCCCTTTGTCGTCTGCCCCCAGAGGGCAAAGACATCCAAGGCCGACGGCAAAGGTCTGGCAGACGGCAAAGAGCCCTTCTGTTGAACCTGGCCAGGCCCAAGGTCCAGTGGGACCCACCTTTCCTCTTTGCCATCTGCCCTTGGTCTCTTTGCCATCTGGGCGCAGACGGCAAAGGACTAGCACATAGCATACGAGGCCTTTGCCATGCGCCAATTCTTTGTCATCTGCTTTGCGGCAGCTGACGGCAAAGAGCATCTTCGCCATGTGCTAGCAGACGGCAAAGGCCTGGCACATTGACAATGACTGGATTCCAGTAGTGATTTCCCGACAGAGCTCCCAGAAGAAGCCAACGAGGAGGTTTCCGGGGACAACCTCAGGCTTGCAGGTGAGCCCCATGCTCTGGTAGAGCCTTCGGTTCTTGCCATTGAAGCACACGTTCCCGCCAGGCTTGGCGGGGGCAGCGGACTCCGACGGGGCCTCAGGCCCTTGCCGTCGAGACAAATGCTTCCCCGGCAGAGGATACACCTTTAATCCGTGTTGTCGAGCCCCAGGCTCAAACATGGGCACGGCACATCGTCCATTTCCTTTAGACAGGAGAACTCCTCGAGGAACAAGAGGAAGCAAAGAAAGTAGCCCGTCGGTCTAATATGTACAAGTTCGTAGACAATGTCCTGTACAGAAAGAGACCGAGTGGCGTGAAACTCAAGTATGCATTTCTCAGGAGGATGGACTAGAACTGTTGGCAGAGATACATGGAGGCATATGTGTCTCCCACATAGCATCAAGATCACTTGCCGGAAAGGCATTCCGGCAGGGTTTCTTTTGGCCCACTGCCCTCCAGGATGCAACTGCGTTAGTAACCAAGTGTGAAGCATGTCAGTTCCATTCAAATAAATTACATCAACCAGCTCAAGCCCTTTAGACAATCCCTCTCTCCTGGCCATTTTTGGTCTGGGGGCTCGACATCTTGGGCCCCTTCCCCCACGCTGCTGGGGGCTTTGAGTACTTGTACGTTCCAATCAACAAGTTCACAAAGTGACCGGAAGTGGAAAAAGTGACAAAGGTGACATCACAGTCAGCCGTCAACTTCTTCAAAGGACTAGTCTGCTGCTTTGGTGTTCCCAACAGGATCATCACTAACAATGGCACATAGTATGTCGAAGACCTTGGCAGCAGAATCTGTTTTGCTTCCATTGCCCACCCAAGGAGAGACGATCAAGAGGAAAGGGCTAATGCTGAAGTGTTGCGAGGCCTCAAGACAAGAACTTTCGACAAGCTGCACAAGTGCAAAAGGCACAGGATTGATGAGTTTTCGGTGGTTCTTTGGTCAATTCGAACGACACCAAATCGAGCTACCGGCCAGACACCCTTCTCCCTCGTATATGGGGCAGAAGCAGTTCTCCTCATGAAACTCATACACAGGTCACCTCGAGTGCTCGCTTATGATGAGCTTGAGCACGAGTAGTTGTGGCAAGATGACGCGACGCTCCTTGAGGAAGACCGTCTTCAGGCTGCTGTGAGAGCTACACGCTACCAGCAAGCTTTGCGCCACTACCATAATCGCAAGGTTAATGCCAGAAGTCTTGAGGAAGGCGACCTTGTTCTTCGGTTAGTTCAGTCCGCCAAGAATTCCAACAAGTTGATGCCGAAGTGGGAAGGCCCTTACCGGGTAGTACGAGTCACCACGCCCGGTGCAGTCCGCCTGGAGACCGAATATGGCATCAAGTGAGCAACTCCTGGAATGTCGAACATCTTCGTAAGTTCTACCCATGAGGCGCAGTTGTCGAGTCTCCCGTCCACCACCTTTTGTACGAGTCTTGCTGCTGCAGCATGTAATCCTTGGTAAAAAGCTAGGCGCAGACCAAGTGCGTAGTTGAATAAAGCTAAGTGTTTTGCAAATCTTGATTAGTTCTCATGTTTACTTATGTGCATGTTTGTCTGAGATATTGCATTGCACTTACTCTCGGCAAGAGCGAACGGGCCGCCAAACTTCCACATCCATATTTTCTCTTCTTTCTTTTTCTCAAAGGATAGAAGGTTACCTCGCGTGCAGCTTTGGCGGGTGGGAAATGATGGTATGGATACCTAGGGGCGACGTTCAAACAAAAAAAATCTTGTCGGAAGGAGTATGGCAACGAAAAGATAAGTTGCAAAAATCCTAAGTGAAGTCTTGCTGTGAAGTTATTTTCCTTGGACGATTTCGACTTCTGTATGGAAAACCTGCACGCACGGGAACCTTGACGTGATTGGCTACGCCCTTACCCTGTTTCAGGTCCGCTCAACAGCTTAAGTGAGCTGCACCCGCACACTTGTTTCGTTTTGAGTCTGCTCAATGACTCAAGGGGCTGCGCTCGCGCCCTTATTCTATTTCGAGCACGATCAACAACTTAAGCAGCTGCGCCAAGAATGTCGATGTATCTTGTCGGCAGTGGCACCGCCAGCGGGCTGCTAAGGACTTGTTCCTCAAAGCGCTTGCGGTAGGGCTGCACACACCGGCAAGATTCTTCCAAGAGGGCGTAGGGAAAATTCCATGCAAAGAAACATTCTAACAAGGAACATAATATACAATTATTCAAAATAGGGTGAAACGTGCATGAGATGTCACTTTTTCCTAAGTACATCTTTATTTGACTTTCTCCCCTAGGGGAGATTACAAGAAGAAAAAGATGGAAAGGGGAGGCGGGCGACAAGAAGAAAAAATGGTAAGGGGCCCCCGGTAGAAGCCCAGCCTGACCCCTCTGGACCATCACTGCGCGGAGGGGGCAGGGCTTCTAGATGGGCATGCAAGAGCCTGGCCCCTCCTGGACTAGCATTGCACATAGGAGAGGGCCAGCATGGGCGAAAAGGAGGATGGACCCAGAAGCCGAAGTCCACGGGCTTGCTGGAAGATCCAGCTAGAAGATGAGGCAGCGCCCGGGACAAAGGCCTTCAGCAAGGTCGTCCTGCCGGGAGGGGGAGAGGTGTGAGGCTGGCGGTGATGGTGCGGCCGGCGGTGAGTCCGAGCCCAAGTTATCGGGCTCCAACTTGACGCTCCGAAGACCGGACTCATCATCATTGTCTTTGCCGCTTTCCTCCTCATCACTCTCGCTCGAGGAGGAACTTTCGATGCCGCTCAAGCTCTCTTCGTAGCAGCTAAGATGGACGCCTGAGAACCCATAAATCTTGACGGAGAGCAGATTGGCCTCCGTCATTTTAAAACGAAGGACATGCCCTTCCTGGAGGTTGTGGGCACGAGCGATGGTCTTTGAGTCGTGCCTGAGGAACATGATGCGACTCGCCGGGTACTCGACGTCCACCCATGTCGCACCATTACAACAACCATGCACGCATAGCCACAGGACGGGCGGCTCATCAGCCTCCATCGCCCTAGAGAAAGGGGGAGGGAGGTGCAAGTGGATCCGGATGGGACCGCCCAGCTCGAGGACGAACTCCAGCGCG
This sequence comes from Hordeum marinum, assembly GCA_022496015.1. Taxonomy (NCBI): domain Eukaryota; kingdom Viridiplantae; phylum Streptophyta; class Magnoliopsida; order Poales; family Poaceae; genus Hordeum; species Hordeum marinum. The sequence goes on along the minus strand of CM039672.1, from coordinate 206,538,501 downwards.
GGCCCCTCGGTGTGGGTCTCCTCAAGGAAGAGGCCCGACGTCGAAGGCGGAGGTGGGGCAGCACTGCACCTTCCTCGACCTCGGCCTCCACGATGGCCGTGACCTCTCGCGCCTCTTTCACCACGCGCGCTTGGGCTTCCCCCCACCTCTGTGGCTGAAGCGGTGGCATGATCCCGACGAGAGCTCCTCCTTGAAGCTGAGGACGGTGGCCGCCCTCGCCCCCTATTCATGGATAAGGGCGAGCACCACTCGAAGGTTTGGATAACGTGGAAGGCCAACCTATGGAGGTTCATGCTTGGAGTAAGGAGGAAGGATAGATGAGCACCGCCCCCGCCATCCCTCAATTTATAGGGGGCACAGGGGCCGGCTCTCCCCTGCTCCAAGGGTCGCCACCCACATCCTCCAATAGCGGCGCCCTCGATCATGGGGCGAACAGCAACCGCCCCACTGCTCCAATCCATGGTGCTGCAGTTACTGCCTTTCCCAGGGACTTTAAGTCATAGGCGCACATTGCAAGCTCCCCTCTATGCATGCGACGTGCGTGGTGGAAACGAACCGATGCAGTAATTAAAAATTTGACGGTCGCGCTGCGCACGTATCCCACATCCCGCATTCAATGGGCGTTGTGGGGAGGTGCAGTAAGCGCAATGATCACGACCACAACTCCTGCCACGTGTGCCCGTGCACTGTTTGAGCCTAGCCCAACAACGCCTCACACCATGTATGGCCCAAGCCCGGGGCTCCTGTCGGTGCACTAGAGTTTTGGGTACTCCAGTGCCCCTTACTCGTGCACGGGCGGTAGTAGCCACCCTAGAAACAAGGCCCGGCAAGGAGCTGATAGCTGCAAGTACAGAGGACATCCAAACAATGAAGCCCCGGCAAGGAAAAAGCCCAACAAGGCAAAGCCCCCGTAAGGCCCCGCGAGCGTAGAGGCCAGGTGTCATTCCACCTGGGCACGTGTCGCGGCACCGACGATGGAGGGGCTAAGCGGTGCCGATGGGACGGGCTTCTGTCCCGTCCCACAGACAGGTAGAGATGCCTGACGATGCATTAAATGCGCATGTTCTACGCCGTCAGTGTTAGGTATGATAGCACCGTAGCTGTGTACACCTCATGTATGCATTGTACGCCATTGTTGGGATCCCCTTTAGAGCATAAAAAGAGACCCATGGCGATACGATGGGGGACTTTTGTCTCTGGCAATTTTGGGCCTTCTAACTGATATGCGTAGCAGCTGCTCATAGCGCTCCTGTAGCTAGAACCCTAAGGATACCGATAATACAACCATGTAGGAGTAGGTTTTTACGCTTCTTTGCGGCCCGAACCTTGGTAAAATCCCCGCGTGTTGATTCGTCAGACCTTCTCTTTGTGCGAGCCTTCTTCCCCGCCGAACCTAAAGGGATCCCTCCGATCGATCCCATAGTTGTTCCTTCCCCACGACATATGTAAATTTGCATGTCCAACTATGATGTACACCCTCTCTACCTAAATACTTTTTGTTAGGTAAAACTAATACAAGTTCCCCCGAATACAAATATCGTGGTACATGGGGAGTAGTTTGAGAGGTGGTCTTGAGTAGACTACGTTGGGAACCACTTCAAAGGTAAAAGATATAGACATTGTCATCTAACAACTCATTATGGGAAGCAAAAAGGCTACAAAGTTTTGAGTTAATATACCTCTTTTTTGCAATTCTCTCATCATGGGACCACCTCGCCATCGTCCAGCAGACATGCCTTGATATACCTGTTTTTTGCCACTCCCTCCTCTAGCTCCCCGGGAAGCATAGCCGAGCTTAGGCTGTGACACTCTGGAGTCGGGGTGAGTATGGGGATCTATGGGAAGGGCGGTGTTTCGCAGGCCACCACTAGGGGGTGGAGCAAAGTTGTGTGTGCATTCGACATGGAGGAGCACTATTGTCTAATGCACACACGACTCTAGTCCAACACCTAATGATGGATCTTCATGAGGACTTCCTGATAGTCATTGTAGTCCGGTAGAAATACATGTACATTTGCATGTCCAACAATCATGTAGTTTGAGAGGTAATCTTGAGTAGATTGCATTGGCAACCACTACAAAGGAAAAAGACACAACCATTGTCATCTATCAACTCATTATGGGCAGTAAAAAGGATACACAGTTGTGAGTTGATATACTCCTGATCACTGTTGTCTTGGACAAACTATAAATAAATAGTTTAATTGCCACGTTTTGACCCATTGTACTATCAACCTTTATTAGTTACCTCACATGATGCTGGTTCATGAATATCTCATTGCCCCATATGCAAAAGGGTCTAGGCACGGAAATTTACGAGTGACATATGTACCTACAAGCAACATGTAATATTAGAAGGTAAACATCAATTACACAATTATGTAGTATAATACTCTCTCCTTCCCACTATATAAGATGTGATTACATCCAATATACTAATATATTAGATGTATTAACATCTTATATTACGGGGCGGATGGAATATAAAATGGGAAACAAATATAGCCATGGGAACTGAAAAACCATTATTGTAGACATATGCTCACCACAACTGGCTTAGCATCAATCAAATGTAGTCATTCATAATGGTAGTATCATGGATCCCAATCGTGCGAGCGCTCACCAGTGGACCATGCCAATGTGACATGGCACGGCCGTAGCACACGGGTAGTCTGAGGGAATGGTGTCTGTTGAGTGTAGAATCACAAATGGTTGTTTCGTTCGAATCATCTGCTATTTACTCCTATAATAGTAATAATAATAATATATAAGGGCATTTATCCAAAAAATGCGAGAAGTGGGGTCAGACCACAAACACACCTGCATGTGGAACAAAAATATGTATGCAAAGGGTGGTTTGATACGTTCAAAATACCCAATGCGCAAATTTGATGTGGCACACGTCTCATTCGCCGCCACTTCGTGTTGGCAGGAAGGAATCCTAGCTATGAATACATGCCCCCAAAGAGGTCTTGCATCTCACATTGCCGTAACACGAAAATGAAACCTGCATGAATCCAACATGGTCAAACCACCCCATCTCGCTTCCGGATAAAAGTGGACTATAGCACATGCGCCTCGCAACACGGACATCCCGACCAAAGAATCAACATTGGTGATGTGGAGCATCCGATGGGATCACCATGAAAAGAGTATATTTGGCAAGTGACATGTGCCACGTCTACTAGACATACATAAAGGTGAATCATCTCCTGGATACATGCTCACTTGAACCCTTCGAGGATGATATGCTACTTGACACTCCTCTTGTGTGCATGCATAGGTATTGACGGAGCTTCACGGATGACAACGAGGAGTGCAAGCTCCAAGGAACGACTACACCATCTGCGAGGGAAGCGTGGAAGCAACAACGAAATAACATAGAGATGTTGAAGCTACAACGGCCGGAGCCGGACATTCGGGCCCCGGCCAAACATCCGGCGCGTGTGAAGAAGAAGCGGAGCAGTGCCCTCGAGGGACCAAAGCTACACTACACGGACATCCGGCACCAGCCCAGACATCCAGCGCCTGCCCGGAACACAGGCGCAAGGACCCTCGAAGTTGTAGCTCCCTGACCAGTGCCAGGCCAAACATCCGGCCAAAGCCTAGGACATCCGACCCCTCGCGATCGGACGAACATCCGACCCCTATCCCGGACATCTGGTACCTGCCTGCATGCAGCCAACGGGCCAAAGGCCCTTGTATCCCCCTCTCACTTACCCCTTCGTTGCTAGGACTATATATACTCCACCCCGTCCTCATTTCTAGGGGTAGCAAAGTGATAGCTCATTCATAGATGAGATTTTCTCCTTCCTCTACTTCTCATATGGAGAGCGAGACCTCCACCGAAGAAGATCCCTAGAGGATGTCAATGCCCCTTTCGAGGGAAGACCCATCTTGGATTCAAGGCCCATCTCTCCTAGAGATTTGGATGAACTACCTATGTATCGTTATTCCGTTGTTCTTCTTTGATCTTGATGAACCTCATGCATTGCTTGTAATTTGAGGAGTACTTGGTTTGGATATTGTCCGATAGAGTGTTTTCCCCTTTGATTTATCCACGTTTTCCCCTCGTGTTTTTCGTGCTCATCATGTTCTTCCTCAAATTCACCTCCAATTCGTGAAGATCGGGCCACCCTCGGGTTTGCCCCGTATCATCTTTGTATCACGAGCCACGTTGCCCCGAATTTGGAGACATACCCCCACTTTTCTTGCTTTAGTTGGAATTTTCTCCCCAATTTTCAAAATTCCCCACAAAAAGAGCCCCAAAAAGTTTCTTGCATTTTGATGATTCTTGTGAGTTTTTGTTGATTTTGATTTGTGGATCTAATGTTTGGAAAGTGGATCTACCTCCCTTGGCGTCCCCTAGCCCTAATTCCCCCTTCCCCCCTAATGACCCACAAGTATAGGGGATCAATTGTAGTCCTTACGATAAGTAAGAGTGTTGAACCCAATGAGGAGCAGAAGGAATTGTAAAGCAATTTTCGGGAAGGTATTCTGTGCAAGTGTTGTGAGTAACAATGATAGATAGTTTTGCAGCAAGATAATTCATAACAAGTGGAAAGTGACAATAGTAACGAAGGTGCAGGAAGGTAGCCCAATCCTTTTTATAGCAAAGGATGAACCTGAAGGTTCTCTTATACTCCCTCCGTCTTGAAATTCATGTCGCGATGACATTTATGCGAAAAGCCCCTCCAGTTTTCCCCAACACAAGCCGTGCTCCTTTCTTAAGGCATATTTCCCCACATGTCGCATCCCCTTACCCCTTCCCCTTTCATCCACCACCCTCCATGACCAACTCCGGCAGATCCCGACCATTCCCAACCTTGCCGACCTTTATCGACACCCCCTTCTTCCCCTACCTTCATCCAATCCCAACCCCGCCCGTCGTTTCACCACCCCCACAAGAAACCCTGCCCATGGTCGAGAGGGGAGAGCAGGAGAACAAAAAAAATCAATTGTTGGGTCCATGGCTTCTGGCGACATGACAGCGGGTGGTGGGTATGCACGGAGACTGTATGGCTGTAATAGCCCAAGTGCTACCCTTATCATTTATGGCCATGTAACCCATGTGAACCCCTATGTTGTCATGGGTTTGAAGGATATGATTTTACTCATTTCAATTTTCATATCATGCATGATGCCATCATGCTCATCATGTCATTTGCATATCTATTATTGCTTTGCTTGCTAGTGAAGTGTTGTGGTGTGAAGTGTGATGGGGTTTGGATGTATGTGTTGGAGTGCTACTCTAGTTCCTCCCAATTCAACACAACTTCTCCTCTCTCTCTCTCTATTCAAATTTATTGCTTGTTAAATATTTGCTTCATGTTTTCCCTTGTTTTTTAAATGTTGACTAACTTCTAAATATTCTGCTAAAATCTCTAGACTGGTCCTGCTGTTATGGTTGGAGTTTTCTCCCTTTCAAATGATTTTTGCAACATGTCCAATTTTATATTAAGTTAAATATTTGTCTTCTCAAAAATTTCCCTAATCAATTTTATTAAATTGCTATCATTTTTGTGAGTCCAAAAATGTATTGTTTTAATTCTATCTTCTCCCTTTGTCCCTTGTCTTATTTATGTTCCTATATGTTTTTAAAACAATAATATAAAGAGGAGCATGTGGTTCTTTTCTTGTTTGCGAAGAGAGAAAAAGATTCGGCCCACTTGGGCTCCCCTTCCCCGTGCAGCCTAGCCCGCAAGGTAGCGGAGACTTGCCCCATCGTCGCCTCCGTCAGAGTCAGTGAGAGTGGAGAGCTCCCGGTGCCATGAAGTCCCTCACGGACGCCGAGGACGTCCCATTGCTTTCCCCCCTTTTAAGTCCATTTTTGTCCACCTCTTCCTAGGGTTTTTCCTTCCCCTCCTCACTACCGCCAGCCTCTTTCCCCTTCCTCGTTCCGCCTGGGTGGTGTGAGAGCAGAGGAAGCAGCAGACTTTTAGTAGGTTCAGGGTTGCAGCTCTTCTTCCTCGTCGACGTGCCCGTCTCCAGTGGCCTTCTCCGCTCCGTCAAGGATGTCCTGGAGGGCCCCGATGTCGCCCTCATTCTGTTCCCAGGACTAGCAGCGGAAGGGATCGTCCTCTTTGTCGGCCCCCTCGTCTTCGTCTTTGCACCCAGGCGCTTTGCGATCCGCGCCTCACTAGAGTCCTCGCCTCATCGTCGTTAGTCAGTCGCGTACCTGACCTCTTCTTCGCACCCAAGGTATAGGAGGTACTCCCCTCTCCTCCTTCGTGCCTCCTCGTAGAGATTGGCTGCCCAGAGCTCTTGCTAGTGTCGTGCTTCCTTCGTGCTCCCAGTGCTCTGCCGTTCTCTGAATTCCGGGTTCAGAGAGGATCAGCCGCCCGCCTCCCGGTCCGTGCCGCCACTCCCTTGCCATGGGGATGGGTTCCCAAGGGATCCCGCATCCCCATCGGGGTTCTCCCTCAAAGGTGTTCTCCCTCGCCGGAGACCTCCCTTGTGCTCGCCTCTGCCGCTGTAGCTTGCCGCCGCCGCGTATGTTCAGTTTCGTAAGTTAGTTCAAGCAAGTTCTAGTCAACATCCGCTCGATCGCCCGGCTGGTGAGCACCCCCGCTCCCGAGAGAGAGAGGTCGTGGGTTCAAATTCGGCTCCCCCTATTTTCCCCTTGTTTTGGATTGGCTAGGATGGATGTGTGGTGTTCGTATCCGGTGTGTGCACGCCGGATCCCGTGTGCTGGTGTGGTGTGGTGTGTATACTAGTGTGTGTGTGAGTGGGTAGTGGATCTGCTGTGGCAGCAGATCCCGTGTGAGCACTGTGTCTACTAGTGTGTGTGTACTAGTGTGGTGTCTATCACAGTGGCCCCTGGCCCACTTGTCATACCAAGAGGGGCCCTGGTGTCATGCCAGGTCGGTCCCCTCCTTTTTGTTTTTCTGTTGTTTTATTTTTTACATTGTTTCATTGTGAATTAAATGGTTTATTCCATTTCTGGTATATGACTAAATCTGGATATGTGCATATTTGAACATGAGCATTTTAGGTAAGTTTTGAGTTATGGGAATGTAGGATATTTTTCGAGCTAGTGTTGCGCTATGTTGTTCCATGCAAGTATATGGGTATGATATATGATTTTGGGGTAGAATCACCCTAGGAATCCATTGATGCAACTTGTTTTTTCATTTGAGCAAGTTTGACAAAATATGATTTTTCTACAAAGTGCCATTTTATCATTTTAGTTAGAATTAATCGATGCTTGCTTTGAACTTGTTGTCAACATGGAAGTGGTAGTATATCATGAGTAGAATGCCATGGTATTTACTTATGTCATGGTAAACTTGCATATAAGTCGGAACCATGCTCCAAACTGGCTATTAAAATGTTGATGATTTCAACATGCTAAATATATGCAAGTCCGAGAATCTGTTAATATTTTTATGCCATGATGAGTGGGTGCTACCAAGTGATATGTTGTGATTTAGCTCAAGCTCAGTGCTAGTGTTTTGAAGTAGATGTTGTCCTCTACCATCCCGTTAATTTTCATGCCATGAGGTGGTCTCTAGCACCATTGTTTGTTGCTGTCAACTTGCTATCAGCTTAACTCAGATTCCAGAAAACTGTGATTTTCTCCAAGTCCCTAGAATCTATTTCATCATGCCAACTTGTGCGCTTCATGCTTATTGATAGGTGCTTCCTTTCTAGTTTGTGTAGTTGGATGATTTGATAAGCATGTTATGTAGTTTCTGATAATGCCTTGTTTGTGGTTGGAGACTTCCTGTAGATCTAGATATTTGATGTGGAAGTTGGTATGTTGCTATTTTGTGGCAGATTGTGTGTATTGGTGTTTTGAGACTTGTGGGAGCTATGCTCCATGGATTTGCTTGATATTTGGCTCTATTGTGGTTGTATTTTCATTGTCTAACCTGTGGCTACCTTGGAATACCAAGGAATAGCCCATGGCCATTGTTGTCTTGTATTTTGCCTTCGTAACTTGCCATGAGCGTAGCGTGAGAACTGTAACTCCGTTTCCTACGTTCCACATATGCATTTGCATCAAGTTTGCATGAAGCATCCATATTTTCCATGCTCATGCATGTTCAAACAACTTAACATGAGGTTCTATCCGGAATTGCAAATAACTTAACTATTGCATGAGAAACATGAGTAGTTTAGGATTGCCATGCTAAATACTTCAAATGAATCATGCATCATCTTGTTTGTGCATTGCACCTTGGTTGGTTGTTTATTGTTGTTGTTTATCTTGGGTAGACGCGAGTGTTGAACCTGAGTACGAGGATCCAAGAGAGTACCACTACGAGGACCCCGCTCTTTGTCCCTCTGAAGAACCAACAGGCAAGATGATCATACCCAGATCCCGAAACTATTTTTTCTTTGCTAGATGTCTCGCTCTTATCGTTACATATGCGCTAACTACCACATGAATATCAAGCCTCCTACATTGCCATGATAGCCTCTAACCCCTCCACATCCTAGCAAACCTTGTTTGGCTAAGTTATCGCTGCTCAGCCCCTCTTATAGCGTTCTTAGTTGCTGGTGTTGGTTGTTTCCATGTGATAACATGGATATCTGGAGATATCACAATATTAATTTCTATTTAATTTAATGCACATATATATCTTGGTATGGTGGAAGGCTTGGCATTTTGCTTGGTGTTATGTTCCACTTTTACCGCCATAGTTACTTGTTACCGGTGTAAAGTTTCCATAATTTGCGCTCCTAACATGCTCGGGGTTGTTATGGGGACCCCCTTGATTATTCAGTTGAGATTAAAACTTGTCTGGCAAGACCCAACATTGGTACTATTTTCTTAACAACTTAATAAAAATGCATAGGGATTAGCTACCCCGTGGATAATTAATCAACAACCCATGCGAGTGCTCCTCATGAGTGTTGGTCAAAACTAGGCGATGTCAAGTGCCCCCTGGTCACCCGGGGTTTCAGCCAACCCGACGTCCTGCCCATCTGGTAGTGCCCTGAGATAGAGATATGCGTGGCTCCTATTGGGATCTGGCCTGCCGGGCGGTCTAGCTGGACTTGTTTTACCTTTCTCGAGTGACTTGCGTGAGGGACTCTGATTTTCTTCGGGCTATCTCGAGGTGTCAGAATTCCTTTGGAGTTGCCTAGGATGATCATGAGATCTGTGGTCGAGCTTATTCCCGCGGAGTGTGGTTAATTTGTGATGGACTAGTTGGAGCACCCCTGCAGGGTTAAATCTTTCGGAAAGCCGTGCCCGCGGTTATGTGTCAACTTGGATATTTGTTTAACACCTGATTATAGTTAACTTGAAGTAAACTCCAATAAAATACACAACCTGTGTGAGTAACCATGATCGTCTCTTCTCATGAACATGATCCAAGAGAGAACACGGTGGGGTTATGTTTTACGTAAGTAGGTGTTCAGGATCACTTAGAGATCATGCTAGTTCCCGCTCGTTTATCATAGACCACATATTTTCATTCGTGTTCTCGTAAGATTAGCCACCAGAAATGCTTAGTGCTGCTGCAAACTAAACACTTACCCCCATCCAACCTAATGAGCTTGAATAGTATTGGTACCCAGTCGCGAGATTGCTGAGTCCTCGTGGCTCACAGATTACTACAACAAATACAGGTGCAGGTGTAGATGAGATCATGCCAGATGATATGACGCAGCTCCAGTGGGAGTATGACGAGGAGCATGACATGATGTATGTCACTTATCCAGACGAGTAGAGTGGCCTTGGTCGTTATCTTCGGGCCTAGAAAAACAGTTTCATTGCATCTCTTTTATCGTTTGTTTTTGTCCGTAGACGGACCCTAGATTTGGATTGATGTTTGACTAAATTGTGTGGATGCAATTTAGAATGTGGCGAGTGTAAGCCAACTCATATACTCCTCTCTTCGTAAATGTATGTGATGATACTGTACTTGTGAAATGACTAGATGCGCCTCTATCCCTGTTGATGCCCCCATGCCTTAATATGGATAGGCGCGCATCTTATGCGTTACAATGCCGATGTGGCCCAGCTGTCCATGTCTCTCACGGACGCCGGTGAGCAGGCCACAAGTCACGGACCCTGTCTTTGGATTGATGTTTGACTAAATTGTGTCGATCGTAATTTAGCATGTGGCAAGTGTAAGCCAACTCACATACTCATCTCTTCATAAATGTATGAGATGATATTGTTCTTGCGAAACGACTAGATGCGCCTCTATCCCTGTCGAGGCCCCCCGTGCCTTAATATGGATAGGCGCGCATCTTGGGCATTACAAGTTGGTATTCAGAGCCATACGACCATAGGAGCCCTTTGCTTGATCAAACTTGGCTGAGTCGAGTCTAGTAAAAAACTATTTTGAGTCTAGTTATATCGGAGAGTAGGTTTCTTGTTACTCCTCTTCTATATTCTGGTGAGGTATTCGACTTAGGAATTTTGATTCTACTCCTCTTCTCACTCAATTTTTTTTAGAATCACATGGGTATTTTGGAAACTATATGATACCGATGTGACGGAGTTCTGTCTTGGTGCCTCATGTCTGACTTGATTTCTTCCGGGGAGTTGAGCTCCAGGGAATTCTTGGCACATCGTTATCATTCATCTTCCTTAGTATCTCATGACGAAGGGTGTTCGGAGTTACTTCAATACTTGTCGTGGTGAGATAAGGTCGGAGTCACCCAGTACTGGGGAGGCGTCCGAGGTACCACCATAGTTAGTATCATTTGGCTTTTGAGGATTCGAGTTAGATGGATTTGCAAAAGCCTCTGGTTATGTGTTGAAGGATGGATACAGTTGGGGTGTAGGTTTGCTAGTTGTGTGAGATATTTCCTCCTTGTATCCCCCACACCAGATTGCATAACCAGAAAGTTTTCGGAAGTTCTTAGGTGGGAACTCATGTAGTTATCTAGGATCATCTTCTTCAGATGTATGAGGTCATCTACATTTTTTCTGAGCAAAATTATCTCAATACTTTTGTGTTATTGCAAGTGGCCTCTAATATCTGACGATGTTATCGCAAACCGAAGAAGGCATTCTTACTAATTTTTCAGTATGAACAATGTGTGTGTTATTCGTTCAATTTCTTTCAATGCATTTGATTCAGCTTTAGAATTCATCTTGTTAATGAGGTGCTGATGTTCTTTCCATCTCCAGGATGGCTCCACCAACTCACGGGAATCCGGGTCAGGCTAAGGAGCAGCCTGATGTTCCACCACCCCCGCCACTGCCTCCTCCTCCAGAAGCTTGGCAAGCGGTGATGGCCGCAACCAATGCGAATACTCAAATGTTGCTCAGGCTGTTGCAAGAAAGAGATTAGGGTCAGCAAAGATTTCAAGGGAATTTTCAGAATCAACCTCAGTTCGCGACGCTCAACCAGTTCCTTGCCAACCAGCCCAAGTATTTCACCTATTGTGGGCAACCTTCCGATGCAGATGATTGGCTCCATGACATGAGTAAGCATTTTGAGTGCAGCAATGTTAGACCAGAGGTACTCCCCTCTCCTCCTCAGTGCCTCCTCGTAGAGATTGGCCGCCCGTAGCTCTTGCTAGTGTCGTGCTTCCTTCTTGCTCCCAGTGCTCCGCTATTCTCTGAATTCCGGGTTCAGAGAGGATCAGTCACCTGCCTCCCGCTCTGTGCCTCCGCTCCCTTGCTATGGGGATGGGTTCCCAAGGGATCCCGCATCCCCTGCCGGGGTTCTCCCTTGTCGGGGTTCTGCCTCGCCGGAGACCTCCCCTGTGCTCACCTCTGCCGCTGTCGCTTGCCGCCGCCGCGTATGTTCAGTTTCGTTAGTTAGTTCAAGCTAGTTCTAGTCGGGTGCAACCCCTCCGGTGTCAACATCCGCTCGATAGCCCGGCTGTTGAGCACCCCCGCTCCCGAGAGAGAGGTCATGGGTTCAAATTTGGCTCCCCCCTTTTCCCCTTGTTTTGGATTGGCTAGGATGGATGTGTGGTGTTCGTATCCGGTGTGTGCACGTCGGATCCCGTGTGCTGGTGTAGTGTGGTGTGTATACTAGTGTGTGTGCGTGTGTGGTGGAATCTGCTGTGGCAGCAGATCTCGTGTGAGCACTATGTGTACTAGTGTGTGTGTGTACTAGTGTGGTGTCTATGACAGTGGCCCCTGGCCCACTTTTTATGACAAGAGGGGCCCCGGTGTCATGCCAGGTCGGTCCCCTCCTTTTTGTTTTTCTGTTGTTATCTTTTTTTACATTGTTTTATTGTGAATTAAAAGGTTTATTCCATTTCTGGTATATGACTAAATCTGGATATGTGCATATTTGAACATGAGCATTTTAGGTAAGTTTTGAGTTATGGGAATGTAGGATATTTTTCGAGCTAGTGTTGTGCTATGTTGTTCCATGCAAGTATATGGGTATGATATATGATTTTGGGGTAGAATCACCCCAGGAATCCATTGATGCAACTTGTTTTTTCATTTGAGCAAGTTTGACAAAATGTCATTTTTCTACAAAGTGCCATTTTATCATTTTAGTTAGAATTAATCCATGCTTGCTTTCAAATTGGTGTTAACATGGAAGTGGTAGTATATCATGAGTAGAATGCCATGGTATTTACTTATGTCATGGTAAATTTGCATATAAGTGGTAACCATGCTCCAAACTGGCTATTAAAATGTTGGTTATTTCAACATGCTAAATACCTCTAAGTCTGAGAATCTGTTAATATTTTTATGCCATGATGAGTGGGTGCTACCAAGTGATATGTTGTGATTTAGCTCAAGCTCAGTGCTAGTGTTTTGAAGTAGATGTTGTCCTCTACCATCCTATTAATTTTCATGCCATGAGGTGGTCTCTAGCACCATTGTTTGTTGCTGTCAACTTGCTATCAGCTTAACTCAGATTCCAGAAAACTGTGATTTTCTCCAAGTCCCTAGAATCTGTTTGATCATGCCAACTTGTGCGCTTCATGCTTATTGATAGGTGCTTCCTTTCCAGTTTGTGTAGTTGGATGATTTGATAAGCATGTTATGTAGTTTCTGATAATGCCTTGTTTGTGGTTGGAGACTTCCTGTAGATCTAGATATTTGATGTGGAAGTTGCTATGTTGCTATTTTGTGGCAGATTGTGTGTATTGGTGTTTTGAGACTTGTGGGAGCTAAGCTCCATGGATTTGCTTGATATTTGGCTCTATTGTGGTTGTATTTTCATTGTCTAACCATTGGCTACCTTGGAATACCAAGGAATAGCCCATGGCCATTGTTGTCTTGTATTTTGCCTTCGTAACTTGCCATGAGCGTAGCGTGAGAACTGTAACTCTGTTTCCTACGTTCCACATATGCATTTGCATCGAGTTTGCATGAAGCATCCATATTTTCCATGATCATGCATGTTCAAACAACTTAACATGACGTTCTATCCAGAATTGTAAATAACTTAACTATTGCATGAGAAACATGAGTAGTTTAGGATTGCCATGCTAAATACTTCAAATGAATCATGCATCATCTTGTTTGTGCATTGCACCTTGGTTGGTTGTTTATTATTGTTGTTTCTCTTGGGTAGACGCGAGTGTTGAACCTGAGTACGAGGATCCGGGAGAGTACCACTACGAGGACCCCACTCTTTGTGCCTTTGAAGAACCAACAGGCAAGATGATCGTACCCGGATCCCGACACTATTTTTGCTTTGCTAGATGTCTCGCTCTTATTGTTACATATGCACTAACTACCACTTGAATGTGAAGCCTCCTACATTGCCATGATAGCCTCTAACCCCTCCACATCCTAGCAAACCTTGTTTGGCTAAGCTATCGCTGCTCAGCCCCTCTTATAGCGTTCTTAGTTGCAGGTGCAGGTTGTTTCCATGTGATAACATGTTTATCTGGAGATGTCACAATATTAACTTCTATTTAATTTAATGCACATATATATCTTGGTATGGTGGAAGGCTTGGCCTTTTGCTTGGTGTTATGTTCCACTTTTACCACCATAGTTACTTGTTACCGGTGTTAAGTTTCCATATTTTGCGCTCCTAACATGCTCGAGGTTGTTATGGGGACCCCCTTGATTATTTGGTTGAGATTAAAACTTGTCTGGCAAGACCCAACATTGGTACTATTTGCTTAACAACTTAATAAAAATGCATAGGGATTAGCTACCCCATGGATAATTAATCAACAACCCAGGCCAGTGCTCCTCATGAGTGTTGGTCCAAACTAGGCGATGTCCGGTGCCCCCTAGTCACCCGGGGTTTTAGCCAACCTGACGTCTTGCCCATCTGGTAGTGCCCTGAGACAGAGATATGAGTGGCTCCTATTGGGATCTGGCCTGCCAGGCGGTCTAGTTGGACTTGTTTTACCTTTCTCGAGTGACTTGCGTGAGGGACTCTGATTTTCTTTGGGCTATCTCGAGGTGTCATAATTCCTTTGGAGTTGCCTAGGATGATCATGAGATCTGTGGTCGAGCTTATTCCCGCGGAGTGTGGTTAATTTGTGATGGACTAGTTGGAGCACCCCTGCAGGGTTAAATCTTTCGGAAAGCCGTACCCGCAGTTATGTGTCAACTTGGATATTTGTTTAACACCTGATTATAGGTAACTTGAAGTAAACTCCAATGAAATACACCAACTGTGTGAGTAACCATGATCGTCTCTGCTCATGAACATGATCTGAGAGAGAACACGATGGGGTTATGTTTTACGTAAGTAGGTGTTCAGGATCGCTTAGCGATCATGCTAGTTCTCGCTTGTTTATCATAGACCACATATTTACATTCGTGTTCTGATAAGATTAGCCACCATAAATGCTTAGTGCTGCTACAAACTAAACACTTACCCCCATCCAACCCAATGAGCTTGAATAGTATCGGTACCCAGTCGCGAGATTGCTGAGTCCCCATGGCTCACAGATTACTACAACAAATACAGGTGCAGGTGCAGATGAGATCGTGCTAGATGATATGACGCAGCTCCAGTGGGAGTATGACGAGGAGCGTGATAGGATGTACGTCACTTATCCAGACGAGTAGAGTGGCTTGGTCGTGATCTTCGGGCCTAGAAAGACAGTTTCATTGCATCTCTTTTATCATTTGTTTACGTCCGTAGACGGACCCTACCTTTGGATTGATGTTTGACTAAATTGTGTGGATTGCAAATTAGAATGTGGTGAGTGTAAGCCAACTCATATACTCCTCTCTTCATAATTGTATGTGATGATACTATACTTGTGAAATGACTAGATGCATCTCTATCCCTGTCGATGCCCCTGTGCCTTAATATGGATAGGCACGCATCTTGGGCGTTATAATGCCGATGTGGCCCAGCTGTCCAAGTCTCTCATGAACGCCGGTGAGCAGGCCACAAGTCACAGACCCTGTCTTTGGATTGATGTTTGACTAAATTGTGTGGATCATAATTTAGCATGTGGCAAGTGTAAGCAAACTCATATACTCCTCTCTTCATAAATGTATGAGATAATATTGTACTTGCGAAACGACTAGATCCGCCTCTATCCCTGTCGAGGCCCCCCGTGCCTTAATACGGATAGGCGTGCATCTTGGGCATTACAAGTTGGTATTCAGAGCCATACGACCATAGGAGCCCTTTGCTTGATCAAACTTGGCTAAGTCGAGTCTAGTAAAAAACTATTTTGAGTCTTGTTATATTGGAGAGTAGGTTTCTTGTTACTCCTCTTCTATACTCTGGTGTGGTATTCGACTTAGGAATTTTGATTCTACTCCTCTTCTCACTCAATTTTTTTAGGATCGGACGGGTATTTTGGAAACTATATGATACCGACGTGACGGAGTTCTGTCTTGGTGCCTCATGTCTGACTTGATTTCTTCCGGGGAGTTGAGCTCCAGGGAATTCTTGGCACATCATTATCATTCAGCTTCCTTAGTATCTCATGACGGAGGGTGTTCGGAATTACTTCAATACTTGTCGTGGTGAGATAAGGTCGGAGTCACCCAGTACTGGGGAGGCATCCGAGGTACCACCATGGTTAGTATCGTTGTGCTTTCAAGGATTCGAGTTATATGGATTTGCGAAAGCCTCTGGTTATGTTTGAAGGATGGATACAGTTGGGGTGTAGGTTTGCTAGTTGTGTGAGATATTTCCTCCTTGTATCCCCCACACGAGATTGCATAACCAGAAAGTTTTTGGAAGTTCTTAGGTGGGAACTCATGTAGTTATCTAGGATCTTCTTCTTCAGATGTATGAGGTCATTTACATTTTTTCCGAGCAACATTAGCTCAATACTTTTGTGTTATTGCAAGTGGCCTCTCATATCTGATGATGTTATCGCAAACCGAAGAAGACATTCTTACTAATTTTTCAGTATGAACGATGTGTGTGTTATTCATTCAATTTCTTTCAATGCATTTGATTCAGCTTTAGAATTCATCTTGTCAATGAGGTGCTGATGATCTTGTCCATCTCCAGGATGGCTCCACCAACTTGCGGGAATCCGGGTCGGGCTAAGGAGCAGCCTGATGTTCCACCACCCCCGCCACTGCCTCCTCCTCCAGAAGCTTGGCAAGCGGTGATGGACGCAACCAATGTGAATACTCAAATGTTGCTCAGGCTGTTGCAAGAAAGAGATCAGGGTCAGCAAGGATTTCAAGGGAATTTTCAGAATCAACCTCAGTTCGCGATGCTCAACCTGTTCCTTGCCAACCAACCCAAGTATTTCACCTATTATGGGCAGCCTTTTGATGCAGATGATTGGTTGCATGACATGAGTAAGCATTTTGAGTGCAGCAATGTCAGACTAGAGGACTTTGTCAGATTCGCGTCGTTCCAGCTCAAGGTCGTACCAGAACTCTAGGGGCGATCATGTTGTCACTTGGGATGATTTCTGTCGTGACTTAAGGGCCCACTACATTCCGACAAGCTTTGTCAAGGAGAGGCGTGAGAATTTCAGGCACCTGAAGTAGGGAAGCAAGTATGTCTATCAATACAACATCGAGTTCCAGAATGTGGCCTCCTATGCTAAGCAAGATGTTCTACATGACAAGTCCATGATTTATTAGTTCAGAGGTGGTCTCAAGGATGAACTTCTGTTGGGTCTAGTCCGTCAAGAGCCTCGTGAGTTTGATCAATTCTACAATATGGCTTTGAAGGTCGAAGCAATGCATCTCAAGTTGGAGAACTCAAGGAAGCGTTCAAGGGATTCCTATTCTTCTTCTTCCAGCTCTCAGATGGTCCCTAAGCAGCAGAAATATTGGGTTCCTAATCCTCCTCCGATTCGTCCTGCTCAGCAGCAGAGACAGCTCGGTGGCTATGGTTCTTGCCACCCTCCCAACCCAGGATATCAGCAGAGGCCCCAGGCACCCAAGTCAGCTAATGTTCCTCCTTCAGGCAACTTTCGTCCACTCTCTGAGGTTACTTGTCACAGGTGTGGCTAGAAGGGTCACTACTCAAACAAGTGCGACAACCAGCAGCGTCTTCCGCCTCCTCCTCCAGTCAGACCTCCATGCAATGCTATGGTGAAGCATAATCCCAAGTCAGCAAGGGTGAACATGGTGAATGCAGCTGAAGCAGAGCAGTCTCATGAAGTGTTTATGGGTAATCTCTTAGTTAATTCTATTCCTACAAAAGTGTTGTTTGATACTGGTGCATCGCAGTCATTCATTTCAAAACCTTTTGCAACCAAGCATCATTTGCATCATGAGAAGTTGTCGAAGCCTTTATCAGTTGTTTCCCCGGGTGTTTTCATGCATGCAAAGATGGTGGTTCCGGATGTTTCTATCAAGATGGGCAATTATTCTTTTCTAGCCTCTCCAATTATTCTCGGTAATTCCGTTATTGATCTCATTCTGGGCATGGACTTCCTAGCTATGAACAAGGCATATGTTGATTGTCAAGCCAAAGAAGTCAAGTTGACTCATCCTTCAGAAGATGTGATTATTTTCTCAGCTCGCGATGACACAATCCATCTCTTTGCTCTTAATGAGAAGGGTGAAATCTCAGCTATTTCACAAATGCCAGTGGTCTGTGAGTATGAAGATGTCTTTCCAGAAGAATTGCCAGGAATGCCTTCACACTGGCCAGTCGAGTTCGTGATTGACCTCGAGCCGAGAACTGAACCGGTTTGTAAGCGCCCTTATAAACTTGGCCCCGAAGAGCTGAAAGAGTTGAAGAAGCAGCTAGATGAACAATAACGTCTGGGTCTAATCAGACCAAGTTCTTCTCCATGGGGTTGTGGTGTTTTGTTTATCAAGAAGAAGGATGGCACGAACCGACTTTGTGTCAATTACTGTCCATTGAAAAAGAAGACAATCAGAAACAAGTACCCACTTCCCAACATCAATGAGTTGTTTGGACAACTAAAAGGTGCCAAGGTTTTCTCGAAGCTTGATCATCGCATGGGGTATCATCAGATTCGCATTCGCGAAGAAGATATTCCAAAGACCGCTTTCAGGACGAGTTTTGGCTCTTATGAGTACACCATCATGTCATTTGGTCTTGCCAATGCTCCTCCAACCTTCCCAAGAATGATGAACTTCATATTCTCTCCTTTCAAGAATGAGTTCGTCTTGGTCTATCTGGATGATATCCTCATGTTCTTGAAGACAGAAGAAGAGCATGCAGAGCATCTTCGGCTTGTGCTTGACAAGCTAAGAGAGCATCGATTCTATGCGAAGTTTTCCAAGTGTGAGTGTTGGCTCAATGAAGTGGTGTATCTTGGGCATGTGATCTCTGCTGAGGGCATTAAAGTGCACCCTGAGAAAGTTGAGGCAATCTTGAAGTGGGAGCCTCCTCAGAATGTGAAGCAGCTTCGTAGCTTCCTCGGGCTTCCTAGCTATTGCAGAAGATTTGCAGAGAACTTCTCTCAAATTTCTAAGCCTCTGTCTAATCTCCTCTATAAGAATGTCAAGTATGTTTGGTCTCCTGAGTGTGATGTGGCGTTCAGTACGCTCAAGCAAAGACTGACTTCAGCTCTAGTTCTTGTTCCTCCCGAGCAATCAAAGCCTTTCCATGTTTTCTGTGATGCTTCTCTCCAAGGTCTTGGTGGTGTTCTCATGCAAGATAAGAAGATAGTTGCTTATACCTCGCGTCAGTTGAAGCCTGCCGAGAAGAACTACCCCACTCATGATCTTGAGTTGGCGGCAGTTGTGCATGCTCTGATTACTTGGAGGCTTTTGTTGTTGGGTAGACCAGGTGAGGTGTACACCGATCACAAGAGCTTGAAGTACATTTTCACTCAACCCAATCTCAATCTTCGGCAGTCTCGTTGGGTGGAAATGCTTGAGGACTTCAATCCATGCATTGAGTATACTTGTGTTAAAGCAAATGTCATTGCAGACGCGCTCAGCCAAAAGGCATACTGCAACAGTCTCATCTTGAAGCCTCTTCAACCGGAGCTTTGTGATGCCTTCCACAAGCTCAACCTTCAAATGATTCTGCAAGGATTTCTTAACAATCTTCAAGTCTCTCCGACTCTGGAAGATCAGGTTCACCAAGCTCAACTTCTTGATGCGATGGTGAAGAAAGTGAAGAAAGGTGTGGCCAAGGGCATTCCGAAGTAAAAGTGCTTTCGCATTGATGACAAAGATACCTTTTTCTTTGAGGACCGTCTGGTGGTTCCAAAAGGTGATCTTAGGAAGGTTATCATGGACGAAGCACACAATTCTCTTCTATCCATTCATCCAGGCAGTTCCGAGATGTATTAGGACCTCAAGCAAATCTTCTGGTGGACTCGCATGAAACGTGAAATTGCTCAGTTCATGAACGAGTGTGATGTTTGTCGCAGAGTGAAGGCGGAACATCAATATCTGACAGGTCTCCTTTAGCCTTTGCCTATTTCAGAGTGGAAATTCGATCATGTGGTGATGGATTTCGTCACTGGGTTTCCCAACTCCAAGAGGGGCAATGATGCTATCTTTGTGGTTATCGACAAGCTGAAAGTGCTCATTTCCTTCCGGTCAAAGAATCTATCTCGGCAGCTCAGCTAATAGAGTTGTATACTTCAAGGATAGTTTCTTTGCATGGTATTCCTAAGCTTATCTCATCTGACCGTGGAAGCCTCTTCACTTCCAAGTTTTGGGAGTCCTTCCAGACTGCTATGGGTACCAACATCCGTTTCAGCACTTCATTCCATCCGCTGACAAGTGGTCAAGTTGAGAGTCAATCAAGTCCTTGAAGACATGCTCAGAGCGTGTGTGATTTCGTTCGGCATGAAATGGGAAGACTGCCTTCCATACGCTGAATTTTCAAACAACAATAGCTTTCAGGCTAGCTCAGGCAAGGCCCCGTTCGAGATTCTCTATGGCAGGAAGTGTTGTACCCCGCTCAATTGGTCTGAAACTGGTGAGCGTCAAATCTTGGGCAATGACATGATCACCGAAGCATAAGAGGTGTGTCGTGTCATTCGTGAGAACCTCAAAGCAGCTCAGTCCTGACAGAACAGTTATTGTGATAACAAACATCGAGATGCCTCCTTTCAAGTTGATGATCTAGTCTATCTCAGAGTCTCTCCCATGAAGGGCACTCAGCGGTTTGGAATTAAAGGTAAGCTAGCTCCTCGTTTTGCGGGTCCTTTTAGAGTTGTTGGCAAGAGAGGTGAACTTGCATATCAACTAGAGCTTCCTCCAAAGTTCGCAAATGTGCATGATGTCTTCCATGTCTCTCAGCTCCAGAGGTGCTTCAAGACTCCCGAGCGTACCATTGACCTCCAAGACATTGATCTCCAAGAAGACCTCTCTTATCGTGAGCATCCAATGGCTATTCTCGATGAAACTGAGTGTAAGACTCGCAACAAATCAATCAAGTTTCTCAAGGTGAAGTGGTCTCATCATTCCGATAAAGAAGCTACATGGGAACATGAGGATCTCCTCCGTTCCGAATATCCAGAGTTCTTTCGTTCCTAGATCTCGGGCCAAGATCCTCTTGTAGTGTGGGAGAGTTGTAACAGCCCAAGTGCTGCCCTTGCCATTTATGGCCATGTAACCCATGTGAACCCCTATGTTGTCATGGGTTTCAAGGATATGATTTTGCTGGTTGCCATTTTCATATCATGCATCATGCCATCATGCTCATCATGTCATTTTCATATCTATTATTGCTTTGCTTGCTAGTGAAGTGTTGTGTTGTGAAGTGTGATGGCTTTGGATGTATGTGTTGGAGTGATACTCTAGTTCCTCCCAATACAACACAACTTCTCCTATATCTATCTCTATTCAAATTTATTGCTTGCTAAATATTTGCTTCATGTTTTCCCTTGTTTTAAATGTTGAACAACTTCTAAATATTCTGCTAAAATCTCTAGAGTGGTCCTGCTGTTATGGTTGGACTTTTCTCCCTTTCAAATGATTTTTGCAACATGTCCAATTTTATATTAAGTTAAATATTTGTTTGCTCAAAAATTTCCCTAACCAATTTTATTAAATTGCTATCATTTCTGTGAGTCCAAAAATGTATTGTTTTAATTTTATCTTCTCCCTTTGTCCCTTGCCTTATTTCTGGTCCTATATTTTTTAAACAATAATATAAAGAGGAGCATGTGGTTCTTTTCTTGTATGCGCAGAGAGAAAGAGAGTCGGCTCACTTGGGCTCCCCTTCCCCGCGCGGCCCAGCCCGCAAGGTAGCAGAGACCTGCACCGTCGTCGCCTCCGTCGCAGTCAGTGGGCTCCCCTTCCCGCATCATGAAGTCCCTCACGGATGCCGAGGACGTCTCGTCGCTTTTCCCCCCTTTTAAGCCCCTCTTCGTCCGCCTCTTCTTAGGGTTTATCCTTCCCCTCCTTGCAGCCGCCATCCTCTTTCCCCTTCCTCATTTCGCCTGGGTGGTGTGAGAGCAGAGGAAGCAATAGAGTTTCAGTAGGTTCAGGGTTGCAACGCTTCTTCCTCATTGACGTGCCCGTCTCTGATGGCCTTCTCTGCTCCGTCAAGGATGTCCTCGAGGGCCCCGACGTTGCCCTCGTTCCTTTCCCGAGGCTAGGAGCAGAAGGTCTCGTCCTATTCGTCGGCCCCTTCATCTTCGTCTTCGCACCCGGGTGCTCTGCGGTCTGTGCCTTGCTGGAGACCTCGCCTCGTCGTCGTCTGTCGGTCGTGTCCCCGCCTCTTCTTCACGCACAAGGTAGATCATACCCGGATCCCGACACTATTTTTGCTTTGCTAGATGTCTCGCTCTTATCGTTACATATGCGCAACCTACCACGTAAATGTCAAGCCTCCTACATTGCCATGATAGCCTCTAACCCCTCCAAATCCTAGCAAACCTTGTTTGACTAAGTTACCGCTGTTCAGCCCCTCTTATAGCGTTCTTAGTTGCAGGTGTAGGTTGTTTCCATGTGATAACATGGATATCTGGAGATATCACAATATTAATTGCTATTTAATTTAATGCACATATATATCTTGGTATCGTGGAAGGCTTGGCCTTTTGCTCGGTGTTTTGCTCCACTTTTACCGCCATAGTTACTTGTTACCGGTGTTATGTTTCCATATTTTGCCCTCCTAACATGCTCGGGGTTGTTAGGGGGACCCCCTTGATTATTCAGTTGAGATTAAAAGTTGTGTGGCTTGAGACAGAGATACACGCGGCTCCTATTGGGATCTAGCCTGCCAGGCGGTCTTGCTTGACTTGTTTTATCTTTCTCGAGTGGCTTGCGTGAGGGACTCTGATTTTCTTCGAGCTATCTCGAGGTGTCGGAATTCCTTTGGAGTTGCCTAGGATGATCTCGAGATCCGTGGTTGAGGTTATTCCCGCGGAGTGTGGTTAATTTGTGATGGACTAGTTGGAGCACCCCTACAGGGTTAAATCTTTCGGAAAGTCGTGCCCGCAGTTATGTGGCAACTTGGATATTTGTTTAACACCCGGTTATAGTTAACTTGAAGTAAACTCCAATAAAATACACCAACTGTGTGAGTAACCATGATCGTCTCTGCTTGTGAACATGATCCGAGAGAGAACACAGTGGGTTATGTTTGACGTAAGTAGGTGTTTAGGATCGCTTAGCGATCATGTCAGTTCTCGTTCGTTTATCATAGAACACATCTTTACATTCATGTTCTCGTAAGATTAGCCACCATAAATGCTTAGTGCTGCTGCAAACGAAACACTTACCCCCATCCAACCAATAAGCTTGAATAGTCTCGGTGCCCGGTCACGAGATTGCTGAGTCCCCGTGGCTCACAGATTACTATAACAAATACAGGTACAACTGCAGATGAGATCGTACCAGATGATGTGATGCAGCTCCAGTGGGAGTATGATGAGGAGCGTGGCAGGATGTATGTCACTTATCCAGACGAGTAGAGTGGCCTTGGTCGTGATCTTCGGGGCTAGCAAGACAGTTTCATTGCATCTCTTTTATCATTTGTTTTTGTCCGTAGACGGACCCTGGCTTTAGATTGATGTTTGACTAAATTGTGTGGATTGCAATTTAGAATGTGGCGAGTGTAAGCCAAATCATATACTCCTCTCTTCATAAATGTATGTGATGATACTGTACTTGTGAAATGACTAGATGTGCCTCTATCCCTATCGATGCCCCCGTGCCTTAATATGGATAGGCGAGCATCTTGGGCATTACAATGCCGATGTGGCCAAGCTGTCCACGTCTCTCACGGACGCCGGTGAGCAGGCCACGAGTCATGGACCCCAGACGTTGGAGTACATCTTCGGGCATGCAGGAATGTCGTTGAGCGCGTCCGGGAGCGCCGCTTCTACTCCACCGGCGCATGACTTGGAACTCTAGGACCTGCGATCCCAAAGCAACCGCACCTCTTCACTCCAAGGTTAGGTCTTTCTTCCCCTCCCCGTAGCTCTGTTCCAAATTCTTGAGTTTCATTCCTTTATCTGCACTCCTGTTGTTGTGTGCTAGGTTCCTCTATGTGAATATAACTACGCAAGATTACAACAGCCCTTGGGGAGTCCAACATGATGTGGGCATTTCTATATTGATTCAGAGGTTCAGACTAAAGTATACTGTCAGAACTGTCAATTTACTCCTATAAGATGAGTACCATCAATTGTCGACCTTGAATGAGATGAGTACTTTCTGAGTTGAAGACTTTTAGTACTCGTCTTGACTTTGCATAATTCTTGCTGTGAACTGTCAATTTTGACTTTTAGGCTAGGAATACTTTGCATGAGATTGAGTACTATGAAAAAAAAGTTGTGACACACAGCAACAAAATTCAAATAAATCCAAATAATCAAAATAATCAAAATAAATCCAAGCAAGCCATGGCATGTAATTTTTTAATTTGGGGTAGCATAAATGCACAATTAGTACTGCTCAAAATGCAATTAGTAGCATAAATGCAGACGTGGCCGCCATCTCCCGTCCACGGCAAATCCGGCTACTATCCTCATATAACATGTCAAAATTCAAATTCTTCCTCGAGCTTTCTTGCGCAGTTCGATCCATGGAGCAGAGCCAGATGGCTATAGTGAAGCTTGCACGCAAGGCCTCATGACAAACGAACTGACAATCCTAGTTTTGGATTTATACTCCTGAATCCTCTAAAGAAGAATTTATACTCCTAAATTTATATACTAAATTGCCTTAACTGAATTTATACACTAGTGAGTAGATGTGGAGTAGTCACTGAATTTCCTTAACTAAATTTATACTGAAATTGGACTAGCAAACTCAAAGAAAATACTCCATGAATTTTGTCATCTTGTTTCTGGAACAAACTTGTAAAATGGTGTAGTACCATCTTGTCTCTCGAACGGCTTGCAAAATGAATTTTGTCATCTTACAGGGTAGGTTGGTAGAGACATTTTGGGAATGGCTGCTTGAGACAGCTAAGTTCTTTTGGGCATCTGTATAGACATTTTAACATGTGTTTGGTGAGCTTGAGCATTCTATAGCTCCTCAGAATGTGCATTTCCTATAGAGATCATGACATCCATACTTTGCTTAACCTACTATGTAATCAGGCTCAGAATAAACCATCCCAGGTACTCCATAGTTTTGCAAAAAATAACACTGCATATTCTGATAAACTTGACACTCACATTTGCACTAAGATGGCCCGTCTCTAAAAAAATTAGTTGTGGGTTTCCAAAATACACTGGAGTATATTTCTAGATTTATTGTTTTTGGAATTGATTGTTTCTAAATTATTTCCAAAATATTTATTGTTTCTAAATTGTTTCCAAAATTATTTATTGTTTCCAAAAGAATTGATTGTTTGTTTCCATACTACTAACTGATTGTTGCATTCCAATTATCAGAGTAATTGATTATTTCATTGGACTAATTACCTGTTTCCAAAAATACCAGAAAATTTATCGTAATTGATTAATTGTTTTGTGATTGATTGTTTCCAAACATTCCTCACTGATTGCTTGTTTCCAAAAACATGCAGGGGCAAGTCTACTAGCGACAGGGAAGGAGCAGTTGCTGGTCAGACAAGTGGAAAAGGCAGTAGCGGCGGTGGCCCTCGATCGAGCGCGCGGTCATCTTGCCACCAGGGAAGACCATGTGGCCTTGCCCGCAGAAGTCGGCAATGAGTGAGAGAGGGGCGATGGTCGGTGACTTGCCCAAATCCGGCACCGGAGTGGGTGTCCATGGCGTGAGCGAGGAAGCGGCCGGGGACGCGAGCAAGGTAACAAGGAGGAGGCGCCCATCGAGGTGGTCACCGCGGAGGAGAAGAAGTCGTAGGTGGGCGGCTGCCGGCGACGGTGGTGCAAATTGTCCTTTGGTCATGTGTTGGGCCCTACGCCGACTGCCGACGGTGGCTCGACTGATTCCTCCCACGGGCGACGGAGGAAGGTGGAAGAGACACAGATGGGGGATTAGCACGAGATTTAGAAATGTAATGTCCTTTTGCAAATCTGGAAATGAACTAAGCCCCCGACAAGAATCTCGGGACAGAGGTAGTATTAAGCAAGTGCTCATGAGGACACATGGGTATTTCTAACTAGTCATGTTCATCATGTTAAGTTGATTAGCGTTTGCTACTTTGATAATTTGATATGTGGGTGGACCGGTTCTAAGGTGTTGTGCTTA
Source organism: Hordeum marinum (assembly GCA_022496015.1). Lineage (NCBI taxonomy): Eukaryota > Viridiplantae > Streptophyta > Magnoliopsida > Poales > Poaceae > Hordeum > Hordeum marinum. The sequence goes on along the minus strand of CM039672.1, from coordinate 206,512,634 downwards.
CTTGAACAAAGAACCTACTTATGATTACCCCCTATCGCAAGAATCCATAACTACGAAAGATTAATTAAGATAAATCTAACCATAGAATGAAACGTGTGGATCCAAATGAGCCACTTATGAAGCAACGCATAAACTGGTGTTTAAGCTTCTGTCACTCTAGCAACCCGTCATCCACTTGTTACTCCACAATGACTTCCCATAGGCACATAACATGGTAAAGTGTCATGTAGTCGATGTTCACATGACACCACCAAGAGAAGTAACAACATACATATCATAAAAATATCGAACGAATAATAACTTCACAAGATTACTTATAACAAGACTTCTCCCATGTCCTTAGGAACAATAATAAGTACTTGATATGTCTTCGTCGTATCTATAATTTTTGATTGTTTAATGCTAATATTATACCAGTTTAACATATTTTGGCAACATTTTATATGATTTATTGTACTAGCATATTGATCCAGTGCCCAGTGCCAGTTCCTGTTTATTGCATGTTTTTGTCTCGCTAAAATTCCATATCAAACGAAGTCTAAACACGATAAAAATTTAAGGAGAATTATTTTGGAATATATGTGAATTTATGGAGTTGGAATCAATGCAAACAAAGGCCCACATCCAGCACAAGATACCATGGCGCGCTAGAGGGCCCAAGCGCGTGGTGATGTATTGTGCTCACGTCGTAAGTCTGTTCGAGCTCTACTTCAGGCGCAAAGAAGCTTATATCCGGAAATAAATCATGTAAAATCTCAGCGCAATCAGAGTTATGGATCTTCGTGAATATAAGAAACGGTTTTCGGCCAGGAAACAGGAACGCGAAACAGAATATAACAGAGAGGGGATCCAATCTCCGAGGGGCTCCTGCCCCTCCGCCGTCATGGAGGCCATGGAATAGAGGGGGAACTCTCCTCCCATCTAGGGAGGAGGACAAGGAATAATAAGAAGGAGGGGTTATCTCTCCCCCTCTCTACCGGTGGCGCCGGAATGCCACAGGGGCCATCATCATGACGACGATCTACACCAACAACATCGCCGCTGTCAACACCAACTCTCCCCCCTCTATGAAGCATTGTAATACCTATCATCCCGCTATAATCTCTACTTAAACATGCTGCTCAACTCTTTATATTATTTCCCAATGATATGTGGCTATCCTATGATGTTTGAGTAGATCCGTTTTGTCCTATGGGATAATTAATGATCATGGTTGGTATGAGTTGTATGTTTTATTTTGGTGATGTCCTATGGTGCCCTTCATGTCGCGCAAACATGAGGGATCCCCATTGTAGGTTGTTGCAATTTGTTCATGATTCTCTTATGGCGGGTCGCGTGAGTGATAGAATACATAGACCCTAGCAAGGGGGTTCTTGTGTATGTGAGTAAAGAGGACATGATACTTAATGCTATGGTTGAGTTTTACCTTAATGATTTTTGGTAGTTGCGGATGCTTGCTAGAGTTCCATTCATAAGTGCATATGATCCAAGTATGGAAAGTATGTTAGCTCATGCTTCTCCCTCATATAAAATTGTAATAATAATTACAAGTGTACTTATCAATTGCCTAGGGACAAATAACCTTCTTCTTTGACAAAAGCTTTGTACTAAACAACTAACTTCTATAATCTTGCAATTTACTCGTAGTTTTATTCGCGCAAAGTACTTCTAGTTTTATTCGTGCAAACTATCCTATCACCTACAAAATGTTAATGTGTGTGTAGAGTTGTATCGGTGGTCGATGGAACTTGAGGGAATAATTTTTCTACATTTAGCTCCTCGTTGGGTTCGACAATCTTATTTGTCGAAAAAGGCTACAAATGATCCGCTACACTTGTGGGTTCTCAAGACCTTTTTCTGGCGCCGTTGCTAGGGAGAAATAGCATGGGATGAACATTCTCGTGTGTGCTTCTTTGCTTTATCAGTAAGTAATTTTTAGTTTCTATTATTAGTTGTTTTCTATCTTTAAATATGGTAGGAAACACAAAATACAAAAAAATAGATGTACTTGCTGCTCCAAAAGTTGACGAACCACTAGTGTTCCCTACTATCGAAGCTTATTACTTCGATCATCTTTGATCCCTTTGTGCCTGTGCTAAAACTCCAACTAGCTTAGTTGAGGGAAAACCATTAAATAAGCATGATCGTTAAGTTCGACACCACTGATCTCAAAAAGGGAAGCTCTTGTGGCATCAAACTAATAGTTTGTGTTGCTATGCTTGGAATTTATGTGAAATACATGACTTTACTTGTTGTTGTGAAGAAACTAAAAAACACCTTCCTACCAATGTGTGTTTAATGATAATGAAATACTATCTTCTTATGACAAGGAAGCCTATTATTGTTATGATGTCAAAGAAATTGAAGAAGTTCTTGCTTTTAAAGGTGCTTATGAAATTGCTTCTTTGATTGAAAAGTATGATGCTACTCTTTTAAAATCTGAATTTTTGCCATACTTAAGTATTGCTATGAAAACTATGCTTCTAATGCTTATGTTAATGAATTTATTAAATGAATGACCGCTGCCTTGCAAGAGACTAATATTTGTAGGAATTTATGAAAGAGAAAGTTGTTGAAACTATGAGCACATTAGATGAAAAGGAGGAGGAGGATAGCGAAGAACAAAAGGAGGAAGAGTGGACTAGCTACCCGTGCCCACCTTCTAATGAGAGTAACTCTTCAGCTCATACATTGTTTACCTTCCCTTCACACATACCGAATGATGAATGCTATGCTGATTGCTATGATCCCTTAGATTTGTTTGAAATGTCCCTTTTTGATGAACTTGATGCTTGCTGTGCTTGTGGCCAAGATGTTATGACTTATGCTTATGGAGGTGAACTTGCTATAGTTCCTTATGTTAAAATGAAATTTTTGTTATTGCACCCACACATGATAGTAATATTATGTTTTTGAATTCTCCCAACTTCACTATATCAGAGAAGTTTGCTCTTGTTAAGGATTATATTGATGGGTTGCGTTTTGCTATTACACATGATGATTTTGATGAATATAATATGCATGTGCTCTCTGCTCCTACTTGCAATTATTATGATAGAGGAACTACATCTTCTCCTTTCTATATTTCCAATACTATAAAATTGTAAGAAACTGTTTATACTATGCATTGGCCTTTACTTAATGTGCGTGAATTGTTGTTGTATGACATGTCGATGCATAGGAAGAGATTTAGACTTCGTCATTGCATGATATATGTTGCTTTATGCTCACTAATAAATTACAAATCATTGTTAATTAAAATTATCTTTGATATACCTTGGGAACCGGGTGGATCCATTACTTGAGCACTTTATGCCTAGCTTAATGGCTTCAAAGAAAGCGCTGCCAGGGAGACAGCCCGAAATTTTTAGAGAGTCATTTTATACTTTTTTGTGCTTTCATAAATTTTAAAAACAAAAAAATATGGAGGGTAACCTAAAACTTCACAAAAAGAAAGGTGAAAGTGAGAGTGATGATAAGCATCATTGAAGTGGGGGGCTAGCCTTGAACTTTGTTCATGCCCATGGAAACTTTGTGAATCTTGAATCAAAATCTTTATCGTCCCTACTTTTAGAGGGCTTAAGAGGGAAAGTCATGGGTTTTTGAACCTATGGATCTCTTTACCTTCCATGTTTTCTGACAACAAAGTCTATCTTATCATGACGTTTATTTTTAGGAAGTGGGTTATCAAGATCTTCAGCAAGTTCAATTTCCACATCATTATCATTTTCTTTGTTATCATATGGTTGAGAATCTACGTCAGCATCATCATCATTATTATCATTTTCATTGTCACTAGGTGTATGTTCACTACTAGATTGTGTCTCAGCATTAGAAACATAAACTTCATTATGTTTCTCAACGGGTTTTCTATTACAGGTTCCTATCATCTTTCTTTTTATTTTTCTTCTTAGATGAACTAGGTGCATCTTCATTAATTTTCTAAGAATCTTGTTAAATTCTTTTAGGGTGACCTTCAAGATAAATAGGTTCTTGAGTCATTCTACCTACTCTAGTCACTACTCCAACAACATGATCATTCAAATTATTTTTTATTTCAGCAAGCAAAGCATTTTATGACTTAGCAACTTGATCTAATTAGGTGTGAACCATAGAACCATGTTTACCTAGACCTTTCACATCATTGGTGATTCTAAACATCAAGTCACTTAAGCGGTCTATCATCATGACATTGCGTCTTAATTGATTCTTAACATAGTTATTGAAGTGTTCTTGCTTAGCAAAGTAATTATCAAATTCATCCATGCATTGTTCAGGAGTCTTAGTATAAGGTATATCATTTTCATTAAAGGAACGGAGAGATTTTACCTCTACTACGTGTGCCGTGGTGTCAAGTCCACGTATTTCTTCAATAAGTGGTAATTTCTTGACATCCTTGGGTTTAATACCTTTCTCTTTCATAGATATTTTTGCTTCTTGCTTCGGGATTGAGGAATAGAATACCTCTTTTATTTTGAATAGGTTTAGGAGGTTGTTCAAGAAGTGTCCAATCATCGACATTTTGCAATATGTTATTCAATAATTATTCAGCTTGTGCAACAGTTATTTCCCTGAAAACACAACCATCACAACTATCTAGGAAATCCCTAGAAGCATCGGTTAGTCCATTATAAAAGATATCAAGAATTTCATTCTTCTTAAGAGGACAATCAGGCAAAGCTCCTAGTAACTGGAGAAGCCTCCCCCAAGCTTGAGGGAGATTCTCTTGTCCAATTTGAGCAAAGTTAAATATTTTTGTAAGGCAGATTGTTTCTTATGAACAAGAAAATATTTTTCTGAAAAGTAATAAAGCATATCCTGGGGACTATGCATACAACCAGGAGCAAGTCAAAGGAACCATTCCTTGGCCTCGCCATTTAGTGAGAAAGGAAAAAAAGCTTAAGGATATAATAGTAGCGAAACTTTTCATCATTGGTAAACAGAGCAACAATATCATTCAGTTTTATAAGGTGTTCGACAACAGTTTCATTTTCATAACAATGGAAAGGATCAAACTCTACTATAGGAATTAACTCAGGGTCTAGAGAGAACTCATAATCCTTATCAGTAACAAATATAGCAGAAGTAGCAAATTTAGGGCCACATTTCATTTTCTCCATCATAGATTTTTCTTTTAGTTTGCATAGTAGTTTGTTCAAGTCATCTCTATCCTTACAAGCAAGAAAGTCCCTAGCTACATCACCATCCATAACATAACCTCCAGGTACATAAGGCTATTCATATCTATTAGGTGAGCGAGGGGTAACAAGTGATTCAAAATCTCCCTCGGTTTTAGATTTTTCAAGTTCTCTAGCTTTAGTAATATGAGCTTCAAGTAATTCATGCAGTGCCATAGTTTTAGTTTCAACATGTGTAGCAATAGTTCCATCTTTAATTCAGAAGTAGCATCATCAAGTTCATGTGACATATTAGGACAATCAACATGTGGTGGTGTAACAAGCTGATTCAAAATAGTCGGTGAATCAAAAGCAGAGCTAGATGGCAGTTCCTTACCTCCTCTCGTAAGAGAGGGGACAATCTAAGTTCAACTATATTTAAGATTCTTCATATTATAAATTGGATATCCATGAAGTTAACACAATAAATAAATCTATGCTCCCCGGCAACGGCACTTGAAAGAGTTCCTGATAACCCACAAGTCTAGGGGATCGCAACAGTCTTCACAGGTAGTACTTCACCCTAATTTATTGGTTCGACAAAAGGGGAGCCAAAGAATATTTATTGGCCTTGATAGTTGAGTTGTCAATTCAACCGCACCTAGGATATCTCTCTGCAGCACAGATTTAGTAGCATGAAAAATAGTAGTAGCAAAAGTAACAGTAGTAATGATGGCAGTAATTTTGTAGCAGGTGTGACAGTAGCAATAGCAATAGTAACTTAGCAATATTCAGTATATGTAAAGCGTAGGCACGTGAATCATTGAAGGATAATGATTTTGATGACATTGATCATATAACAGTTACACACTAGGGTGACACAGAACTAGCTCCAGTTCATCAATATATTGTAGGCATGTATTCCATATATAGTCATACGTGCTTGTGATAAGAACTTGCATGAAATCTTTTGTCCTACCCTCCCGTGGCAGTAGGGTCCTATTGGAAACTAAGGGTTATTAACGCCTCTTTTTAATTAAGAACCGGAACAAAGCATTAACACATGGTGAATACATGAATTCCTCAAATTACGACAATCACCGAAAAGAATCCCAATTATTTTCACCTTGGGGTATGCGGATCATGACACGTAATAGGTTCATACAACTTGCAAGATAGGATCCAAATCACTCTTATATTCATGAAAAAATAATAGGTTTAGATCTGAAATCATGGCACTCGGGCCCTAGTGACAAGCAGTAAGCATAGCAAAATCATAGCAACATCAATCTCGGAACATAGTGGACACTAGGGATCATGCTCTATCAAAGTTAACTTGATTACGTGATCAATATCATCCAATCCCACCACTGTCTAGCAAGCCTACAAAGGAATTACTCACTACCGGCAGTGAGCATCATGGCGGTGTTGATGAAGAAGGGTTGGTGATGATGACGATGATGATTTTGCCTCTCTGAAGCACAAAACAGGCTCCAGATCAGCCCTCTGGAGGAAGAATAGGAGGTGGGGGCGGCTCCCTCTCGTGAAACACGATAAAAACTTCTCTCCTATTTTTTATCCATTTATAGGACTGGAATTAGGGTCGAAGGAGCCTCTAGGTCCCCACAAGCCATCAGGGTGCGACCTAGGGGGAAGTGTGCCCTCATGTGTGGTGGCCCCCTGGCACACACCATCCGGTAGTTCATTGCTCCAAAATTCATTGTAAATCCCAGAAATGATTCACAAAAAGTTTCGTCCAATTGCAAGAACTTTTATTTCTACACAAAAATAACACCAATGTAGTTTTGCCGAAAACAGTGTTAGCCCGGGTTAGTTTCATTCAAATCATCCGAATTAGAAGTCAAAACCAGGGCAAACGTATTTGGAAAAGTAGATACGTTGGAGACGTATTAGTGCCCTAATTTCTTTGAGCAGCGTCTAGGGTCTTACTAGCATAATGAATAACATTCGATTTCTTGGCTAATCTTTGCCCTAGAACAACACCAACATCATAATCACTAGCATCACACACAACTTCAAGTGGTAAGTTCCAATCAGGTGGTTGGACAATAGGTGCAGAAATCTAGGCTTTCCTAAGTATTTCATGGGCTTATACACAATAATCATGAAGAACAAAGGGAATATATTTTTGAAGAAGATTAGTTAGTGGCCTAGAAATCTTTGAGAAGTCTTTAATGAAATGCCTATAGGAACCAACATGACCAAGGAAACTTCTTATACCTTTGCTATATTTTGGGCATGGCATTTTCACTATTGCATCAACTTTGGCTTTGTCCACCTCAATGCCTCATTCAGAAATTTTGTGCCCAAATACTATACCTTCATTCACCATAAAGTGGCAGTTCTCCCAATTCAAAACAAGATTAGTTTGTTCACATCTCTACAAAGGTCGATAAAGGTTGCTCAAGCAATCATCAAAAGAAGTCCCATAAACGGAAAAATCATCCAAGAAAACCTCAAAAATCTTTTCACAAAAGTCGAAGAATATAGCAGTCATACATCTTTGAAAGCTAGTTGTGCATTGCATAAACCAAAAGGCATACACCTATAAGCATATGTAGCAACCCGACTCAAAACGAGTCAAGCCTCTGTGTGTTCTGTGCCATCCCTGGATCAGTATGCTGGCACACACAGTACATCAATGTATATATCAAAGTGCAATCACATGTACATAACGTAAAACTAATATATACCTTAAAATCTCAGCGGAAACAGTCAACGGGAGTGGAGTCCCAATAACACCAACGACAGGTTAAGTGCGGACTGTAACCCTGAATCGTACTCTTACTCGTCGTAGAAGAATATCTGCAACATAAGACGTTGCAGCCGTGTAGGTCATCATTTTGAATATGCCGGCAAGTCACAAAAGAGGGGCTGAAAAATAATCATCTATACTATATGCATATATGGCAAGTGGGGCTATAAGTTCAAGTTTTGCGTAAAGCAAATTTTTTCCTACAACAAGAGAGGGGTAATGCAGAAATTATTACTACAAAGTTGGTTGATTAATGAGATGGTTCCACCAACCAATTCTCATACCCAAGTTAACAATTAATACCCACAACATTATAATTTTTTGTTTTGAGAATTCTAGATAATTTCAGTTCCTTTGGCTCAAGTTGTCCATGACTATGGACACGGCTAATCGATTAGATTTGAGTACTCTGCAGAGTTTTGCACACATTCCCCACAAGATTTGCTCGCCTCCGTTGGATTTCTCGCACTTCCGGGTGTTTGAGAAACGGATGACCAAAACATGTTCTTCTAAAGGGTTTACCTGAGACTCTGTCGGTGCCCATCCTTTCCTACCGTTCTTCTACATCTCGTAGCACCGCCTGTCCAAGGTCACCATAGTATCCAACCAAGCCAGAGCCCATAATGGCTTGTGGCTGTGCAGGTAAGCCTTGGGTCTTGAAGCATCCATCCATCTCTTTGTGCCTGGGTGGACCTTTCCGCGTGAATACTGGCACTTCTCCAGCAACACCTAGGCTAACCACTGGTTTCTCCAGGGCACCGTTCAACCATCATCCACCCAGAGGTATGTTGAAAACTCGGAGTCTTGAAGTCTTGATCATTATGTAGGTCTTGTTATTAATCTCACAACTCTCATGAATCACACAATCAACCCCGTCTACTAATAGCATAGCAAAATTGAATCAACGGGGCCAAAGTGACAAGGGATTGAGGGGATCCTACCACATGATACTACAACAAGTAACCAAGTTTCCAATTACCTACTTTGCATGCAATTGGGGGGGGGATGGTAGAACTAATGCAATAAAAACATGGGTAAACATGATCAAAGTGACTTGCCTGTACTGTTGATGAAGAAAAAATATCGCTCTCAGAAGTAACTGGTAGACTATTCGTCACTCTCCAATGAAAATCTATCGTAAGTAAATAACATTCAATAAACATTCATGCCAAAACAAAGAACCGAAAGAATGCAAGAACAAAACATGTCTTGGAGCGAATATAATAGCATACTAAGGTAAAATAAGAAAAGATAGGTTCTAACTATGATGTAAAATGAAAGTGGAGGAATCAATTTCAAAAGAGTTAATGGATGATGAACTATTGCTATATAAGCTTAGGTTGGAGAGACTACGGAAGACGATCCAAGGTATGGGGAGAACAACATGAATGTTCAAAAAGAAATAATTGAAATGGAACACTACAACACAAGTTATAGTGAATTTAAGTTTGAATTGAATTTGAATTCGGAAGGGTCAAAAGAAGTTGAACCGAAGTACGATGGTTATGAATAGAAATATATGACACGAGTATTTAGGGGCAAAAGGAATCAATTGAAAAGGTGTTACAGTTTGCAAGATATGAACAAATGAAGGTTCGGATTCAAATTGAATCACTCAAATTTGAAAGTTTCAAAGATTTAAATTAATGATGTTACTATATATGGGAAGTCAATCTGAACGTGTATAAAAAGAATTACTAGGTTCAGAATGACGGATCAAAATTTATAAGCAATTCAATATGGCATTGAGTTAGCTTAGTACAGTGTGTGAACACATTTTAGGAGACTAATAGAGAAGTATGAGCAAGATCAAAATTATATGTTGAAACGATGACACTAATGATGTGAACGGAAAGATTACTTCGATACGGATCCGACGCAATTGGATTCATCGGAAACGGAGCTACGGATAAAATGATATGATTAAAAGAAGTTTGAATATAAATCTGAATAAATTTCGAAATTTGAAAATTTGAAAAAAGTTGACGTGATAGGTTGATTGGATAGGTGAGGTCAAGACGAAACTCTATGCGTTGGTTTCATCTAATTCTGATAAACGAGTAGAAAGTTATGGCTATTTGAAAATTTTAGGCCAAGCTGTTTTACGGAAGAAAAATGTTATGTCTAAAAGAATTCTAATACTAATGTGTAAATACAGAGACTAATTAATAATCTAATTACTCGACCATATACTAATGTAAAAATACTAGTCTAGAGATATTAAACTAGAGGAGTATAAAGAAAATACGAAAAAAATACCTTTAGAATGCAGAGAAGATATAAATCCAAAGATGCGACGACTTCCAGAAATCCCACCGGAGAGAAGAAAATATTTTTATTTAATAAAGCTAGTCAAAGCAAAAGATTGGCTTAACCCGAAGTGGATGATTTTTGGGTTCACCTATGGGTCTATATTTATAGTTGTGAGGGAGGTTTAGAAGTCAAAGGCTAGGCAATGTGGGACTAAACAAATAGACTGGAAGTAGATGAAAATTAAAAGGAAGGAGAGGGCCACCAGATGGGCTGATTCAGCCGGCCGTGCACATGGGCGCAGCCCAGTTTTTTTTTTAATTCTCGCATGAACAACCGGCCATGAACAGTGTTTCCTGGTTTTTTTAAACAGCAAAGAAAAGAAAATAAACAAAAATCAACAAACATTTTATATAGGAATATTATATATCAAAATTTTCAGAAAAACATTTCGTAAAACATGAACATTTTTGCAAGGACGAATAAAATAATTTTAATTTTTTTTGCAATAACTCCAAAATGAAAAGAAACTTGAATTTTAAATAAATGGCAAATAGTTTTTATTTTAAAATTTGAGTCAAAACATTGTATCTGATTTTTGAGTGTCATTTACCTCCTCTCATTTGATATTTTTTTATAAGAGGGTTTTTTGAAAATATTCGAACTCAAAATTGAATAGGGATCCGAAATAGAAAATTTTGGGAAAGTCATTTTATACCCTCTCATTAAAATTTCAAAAGTTTCAAAATTTCACTCAATTTCGTAAAATCAATCACACAACATTCAAGCAAACAATCCTACTTATTTATTTAATATAACATTCCAAAATTTGGAATTTTGGGATGTTACAGCATAAGTTCCAAAAAGGGCAAGTAAAAGTAGTTTTCTCTTGGTCATCTTTTGACACATGTATTTGAGAAAAACCAGAGTATCCATCAAGAAAACAAAAGTGTGTGTGCTCAGATAGTCTCTCTAACATTTGATCAATAAAAGGCAAGGGGTAATGATCTTTTCTAGTAGCTTTATTTAGTTTCGTGAAATCAATCACCATCCTATAATCCACTTACGATTCTTTGTGGAATAAACTCATTTTTATCATTAGGAACCACAGTTATACCTCCTTTCTTTGGAACACAATGAACACGACTTACCCATCTACTATCAGCAATAGGATAAATTAGACCTGCTTCCAGAAGCTTTAGTATCTTAGTTCTTACCACTTCCTTCATCTTAGGATTTAAACGGCGTTGATTATCAATGAAAACTTTAGCATCCGGTTCCATATTAATCTTGTGTTGACATAGAGTGGGGCTTATGCCCTTAAGATCATCAAGAGTATATCCAATAGAAGCCCTGTGCTTCTTTAGAGTTTTAAGTAATCTCTTTTCTTCATGATCTAAAAGGTTAGCACTGATAATAAAAGGATATATATTCTTTTCATCAAGAAAAGCATATTTCACAGTATCAGGCAATGTATTTAGCTCAAACACGGGAGCTCCCTTGGGTAGAGGAGGATCACCTAAACTATCAACTGGTAAGTTGTGTTTAAGAATAGGTGTTTGTCTAATAAATATATCATCTATTTCATTTCTTTCAATCATATGCATATCATTTTCGTGGTCTAGAAAATATTGTTCTAATGGGTTAGTAGGAGGTACGACAATAGAAGCAAGACTAATTATTTGATACTTGTTGGGAAATTCTTTTTCATGTGGTTGTCTACTAATCTTAGAGAAATTAAATTCCCGAGACACATTACCAAAGCTTACTCTGACCTCCTGAGTGGCATAATTAATTTCAGCATTAACAATATTCAAGAAAGGTCTACCAATATAATGGGACAAAATTTATCTTGTTCCGAACCAAGTACTAAGAAATCTGTTCGAAACATGACTTTTCCAGACAAGACCTCAACATCTCTAACAATCCCAAGTGGTGTAATAGTATGTTTATTTGCAAGTTTAATAATGACATCAATATCTTCAATCTCAGAGGGTGCTATGTCATGCATAATCTCTTGATATAATTTAAAATGTATAGCACTGACACTTGTCACACAAGCCATGGTAACAATGATCCCCAATTTTAACTGAAACAACAGGCATGCCTACAACTTCTTTGTTTTTATCGAGCTCATCTCGCCCGTTTCTAATAGGTTTTGCAATTCCTGCAACTTCATCACAAAAGTAAATAACATGACCATCAATATTATCAACTAGGATATCTTTAACTATAGCAACATTAGGCTCAAAATTTATTTGTTCAAAGGGTTTAGGTTTCCTACCATGACTTTTATTAACAACAGTTGTATCTTTAGCATGTTCCCTAATCCTAACAGGAAAAGGAGGTTTCTCAATGTAAGAAGTAGGAACAATTGTATCAACATGGATAACAATTACTCTTCCTTCTTAATTTTAACAGGTTACTCTAATGGTTTTTAAATGGGAGGGTAATATTGAAACCAGTTCTCCTTGGGAAGATCAACATGAGTAGAAAATGATTCACAAAGGTAGATGCTATCTGAGATTCAAGACCATATTTTTTGCAAAACTCATGGAAATCATTAGTTTCCATAAAATATTTAACACAATTAAAATTAAGATTTATACCTGACTCTTTACCTTCGCCGAGATACCAATCTTCATAGTTGCACTTAATTATTTCTAAAAGTTCTCATTTGAATTCAATAGTCCTCTTCATATAGGAACCAGTAGCACAAGAATCGAGTAATACTTGATCATCATGAGAAAGCCAAGCATAAAAATTTTGTATAACCATTTCTCTCGAGAGCTAATGGTTGGGGAAAGTGTGCATCATAAATTTAAGCACCCCCCAAGATTGAGCGATACTTTCTCCTTCACGAGGCCAGCAATTATAAATAAAGTTTGTATCACGATGGACTAGATGCATAGGATAAAACTTGTGATGAAATTCCACCTTTAAGCGATTCCACTCCCATGATCCTGTATCATCCAATAACCTATACCACATTAATGACTTTCCCTCTAACTATCAAGGGAATACCTTATTGTTAACTTTGTCTCCAGAAAAACCTGGAAGCTAAAATAATCCACAAACCTCATCGACAAATATCAAATGGTAATCAGGATGAGTCATACCATAATAAGGATTAGATGGCAGTTTTTCTAACATACCCAAAGGAACCTCATAATAAATATTTTCAAAAGGTTCTGTAGGTTGAAGAACAACTTCTTCAACTTCGGTTCAGGGCGAGGATGCCCCGAACAAGCCACTCAATGGGTGACCGTTCATAATGACAAGCAGCAGTAAATTTTAGCACGTATCAAAAATGTTTCCTTACCAACTTCCACTTACCAAAGGTGCTTCACTCCTCGGCAACAACGCCAGAAAAGATTCGTGATGACCCAAAAGTATAGGGGTCAATTTTAGTCCTTTTAATTAGTAGGAGTGTCAAACCTAATGAGGAGCAGAAGGAAATGATGAGCAGTTTTCAGCAAGGTATTCTCTGCAAGTGTTGTGAGTAAGAGTGATAGATACTTTTGCCACAATATAATTAGTAACAAGTGACAATAGTAAAAAAGGAGCAGCAAGGTATCCCACTTCTCTTTTATAGAAAAGGGCAAACCGGAAGGTTGTCTTATATTAAGAAAGCGCTCTCGAAGACACATGGGAATTTCTATCTAGTCATATTCAGCATGTTAGGTTGATTTGAATTCGCTACTTTGATAATTTGATATGTGAGTGGATCGGTGGTTAGGTGTTGTTCTTACTTGAACAAAAAACTTACTTATGATTACCCCCTCTCGTAGTCATCCACAACTACAAAACATGAATTAAGATAAAACTAACCATAACATGAAACATGTGGATCCAAATCGGCCCCTTATGAAGCAACACATAAACTGGGGTTTAAGTTCTGTCACTCTAGCAACCCATCATCTAATTTTTTAATCCACAATTACTTCCCATAGGCGCATAACATGATGAAGTGTCATGTAGTCGATGTTCACATCAAAATATTGAACGACTACCAACTTCACATGTGTACTTATAACAAGACTTCTCCCATGTCCTCAAGAACAATATTAACTACTCATGCCTCATCAACATGTTCAAGATCATAGGTATAATAATGGGTATTAAGTATCTAAACATAATAACTTTCACCAAGTAAACAAACAAGCATCAACTACGACATGAACACTACTAGTAACCCACATGTACCAATTTGAGGTTTTGAGACAAAGATTCAATACAAGAGATGAAATAGGGTTGGAGATGAGATGGTGCTGGTGAAGATGTTGATGAAGATTGGTACTCCCACGGAGGAGGATACGTTGGTTATGACGATGGCTTCGATCACCCCCTTTTGACGAGGAGGTTCCTCGGCAAAATAAGCCTGACCGAGTGCAAAAGGGCCTCTGCCCAGGTTTCCGCCTTGAGACAGCGGCGATTCATATAGAAAGGTTGCTTATGATTTTTTCCTAGGGTAAAAACACCATATAGGAGAAGAGGGGTGTCGGGAGACCTGCTGGGGACCCACAAGCCATCAGAGCGCTCCTAAGGGGTGGGCGCGCCCTATTGGCTTGTGGCCAGCAGGTGGCCCCCATCTGTTATATTTTTGGCCCAATAATTCTTAAATATTCCATAAAAATTCACCATGAAGTGTCAGGTCATTTAGTGTTTGGTGATTTTTCTGCCTTTTTCTTGGTTTCCCGGTCCAGAATTCCAGTTTCCAGATATTTTGATGTACCTGGCATATTCAGAGAAATGACATAAGGATTGTATGATAATACGGAATAAAGGTCAAGAATTACATAAATATAATTAAAAATCATGATGCAAAATGGACGCATCACCCCCTTCAATTTTGGACTTGGAATCACGAAATTCTTCCCCAAATCGAGTTTTTGAGCTCCAAATCGAGATCTGGATTTGTCGGGCCAGATTTCCAGGCATTGGGACGGACATATGGGCCACCGAGCGGACATCTGGCTCCTGGAAAGCCAAAACTAACTCGATTTGGACATTATTGCCCAGATTTCCGGCCTAGCCCCTGGATATCCGACCCCTGTAGATTTCAGCCTTACGTGTTTCACCGTTTTAGCCATAACTAATTCATCCAGATTCCGATTTGCGTGTTCTCCAACTCCGAGATGCTTGCACCAGTCCATAGAAGGATCGCTGGAGCTTGCATTCATTTTAGCATCCTCAGGACTGACAAGACTTCCCGGTTGTATCACATACAACATTTCCTTGTGGACACCGTCAAGGAAACGTTGTTTTGACATCCATCTACCTTATTCCATAATCGAATAATGCAATAACTGCTAACATATTCCCAACAGGCTTTAGCATCGCTATGTATGAGAAAGTCTCATCATAGTTGAAAGGACGTGGATGTCGCCTAGAGAGGCGCTTTAAAATAATTACGGTTTAGGCTAGAACAAATGCGGAATAAAACTATCATTTAATTAGTCAAGCACAAAACCAAAAACAACTAGGCTCACCTATGTGCACCAACAAATTATGTAAGCAAGATAGACAACTAAGTGATAGCAAGATATATAACAAGAAACAATATGGCTATCACAAAGTTAAGTGCATAAGTAAAGGGGCTCGGGTAAGAGATAACCAAGGCACACAGAGACGATGATGTATCCCGAAGTTCACACCCTTGCAGATGCTAATCTCCGTTCGGAGCGGTGTGGAGGCACAATGCTCCCCAAGAAGCCACTAGGGCCACCGTAATCTCCTCACACCCTCACACAATGCAAGATGTAGTGATTCCACTAAGGGACCCTTGAGGGCGGTCAGCGAACCCGTACAAACAAGGTTGGCACAATCTGCACAACTTGATTGAAGGCTCCCAACGATACCATGAAGCTTCACCACAATGGATTGTGGCTCCAAGGTGACCTCAAATGCTCAGGGCAATCTTCACAACCTAATTGGAGACCCCAAAGCTTGCTCGGAGCTTTGCACCACAATGATTGAGCTCCGAGGAACCACCAACCGTCTAGGGCACCAAAGCACCCAAGAGGAATAAGCTCTAGGGTGCTCAAACACCCAATAGTAATAAGCTTATCAACTTCTCGCTTCCACGTATCACCATGGGGAACTCAAACCTATGCACCAAATGCAATGGAAAGGGCACACGGAGTGCCCAAGTCCTTCTCTCCCAAATGCCACCAAAGCAACTAATGCTAGAGAGGAAAATGAGAGGAAGAACGAAGAAGAACGCGAAGAACTCCAAGATCTAGATCCAAGGGGTTCCCCTCACTTAGAGGAGAAAGTGATTGGTGGAAATGTGGATCTAGATCTCCTCTCTCTTTTACCTCAAGAACTAGCAACAATCATTGGAGGGATTGAGAGTTAGCAATCTCGAAGAAGGTCAACAATGGGGGGACAACACGAGCTTAAATGATAAAGTCCATTGGGGAAGAAGACCCCCTTTTATAGGTGGGGGAAAATCTAACCGTTATCCTCACAGCCCGCATAGAGCGGTACTACTGCTCAAAGGAGCGGTACTACCACTAGAGCGGTAGTAGCCATATGAAACACTACTGCAACGAGGCAATAGGGCAGTAGTACTACCGGAGGGGTACTACCGCCTGCCCTTGCAGTACTACCACGGGGTAGTATTCAACGGCCACTCAGGTACAACACACGGCAAAAGACATCGTGAGGCAGCGGTACTACCGCTCGAGGTAGAGGTACTACCACGCGTCCACGGATTTAAAAAATTACTTCCGGGCTACATCTGTTGGAGCTAGCTTCGAGAAAATATCCGGCATGGTAGTACCGGAACTCATTTGCGGTACTACCGCCCGAGGGGCAGAAGTAAAAATTACTTCTGTGCAACTTGCGGTACTACCGCCCTCGGGGCAGAAGTAAAAAATTACTTCCGTGCAACTTGCAGTACTACCGCTTCGAGGAGCGATACTACCGCTAGCCACTATACTGCAACACCTTCAACTACTCAACTAGGAAAACGGAAGGATACAGTAAAACCTGAACTACCACAACTTCTGCAAATAGTTTTCTTAAGAAGAGGCAGTGTAAAAATGCCAAAGGTATAGATATGATAAACCTCTTTTAATGAAGAATCGGCAATAACTCCAACATCAAAAACATCATAGAAGATGCATATGGACTCCGTTTTCGATGAACTTGAGATTCTCATGAAGTTGGCAATAAGCTCAAGAAACATCAAAGAGAAAAACCAACCAAGAACCAAAAAAGATGATGATGCCAAGAATGCAATGGTTTGAGCTCTCAATGAACGATACGATCAAGCTACTCACTCGAGAGACCCCTTGATAGCACAGCTGCCTATCCTATACCCAGTCTCCCAACTACCACTATGAAACCGGTAAAATAGAAAACCCTATCAAGGTAAAAACCTTAGCCTTGCGCATAGTCCACTTGAGCTAGATGATGATGATCTTGAATTCCTCAAGATGGACCATCTTTCTTGATTGTGTTGGCTTGATGAAGACTAGATGATTGCTCCCCCATGCTCCACTATGGGTGAGCTACTCTTCAGCACATCTTCACAATTCCATTGACACCACAATGGATGGCAAACTTCAAGCCTGATCTCTCCATGATGCTTCACTTGAACTTGCACACCGCAACCTTGATAACGATCACCACTTGATGTCATCTTCCATGGGTTGTATGGGATCTTCCTCTTGATGCAATCCTATGGAAATATGTCGAACCGCACAAAGAACTCTCACAAGGAACATGGGTTAGTACACAAAGCGTAATGGACAATGCTTGCCATACCATGGGATCACTTGATCCCTCTCGTTACATCTTGTACACTTTGTGTGTTGATCACTTGGTTCACTCTTTGACTTTGTCTTGATCAACCTTGTATCTTATCTTCTCTCTTCATAAAGATTATGTCTTGAAGGTAATCATGAATGCTCACACAATATCCTTCTCCAAGGCATGGTTGCAATAAGCTCAACTATCACATGACCAATCTTTGGATAAACCTTGAATACCACCTTGGTCATCATATAAACTCCTTGAAACCCAACAGATGTACTTCAACAAGTGCTTATGGACAAATCCTTCGAATATAACTCAAGGCAATCATTAGTCCATAGGGGTGTCATTAATTACCAAAAACATACATGGAGAAATGTGCTCTTACAGTAGTCAACTCATTGAACTTGTTGGAAACCTCTTTGCGACAAGTCAAGCATTATAGATAGTGACATTACCATCAACATCTGTCTTCTTAAAGATCCGTTTATCCTAAACAACATGTCAGTCATCGGGAAAGTCTACCAAAAGTCCATAATTGGTTATCATACATAGATCCTATCTCGAATTACATGGCCTCTAGCCATTTGTTGGAATCTAGTCCCATCATCGCTTGCTCGTAGTTCGTAGGTTCATCATTGTTTAACAACATGACTTTCAAGACCTGATTGCCATACTACTCAGGAAAGTATGTGTCCTTGTCGACCTACGTGGTTCGGTAGTAACTTGATCCTAAGTTTCATGATCATCATCATTAGCTCCCTCTTCAATTGGTGTACGCATCACATTAAAACCTTTCTACATTGCGCTACTTTCCAATTCAAGTGAAGGTTCGGTAACCTCATCAAGTTCTACCTTCCTCCCACTAACTTCTTTTGAGAGAACCTCCTTCTTTGGAAATGATATTTTCTTGCCAACAAAGACCTTGCCTTCGGTTCTGTGATAGGCGGTATACCCAATTATTGCTTTAGGGTATCTTATGAAGATGCATTTTTCCGCTTTAGGTTCGAGCTTATCAGACATAAGTGTTGCATCCCCAAACTCTAAGAAATGATGGCTTAGGTTTCTCGTCATCCATAATTCATACGGTGTAGTCTCAATAGATTTAGATGGTGCCCTTTTTAAAGTGAGTATAGTTGTATCTAATGCATAACCCCAAAACGACAGTGGCAAATTAGTAAGAGACATCATAGAACGCACCATATCCAATAAAGTACGACTACGACGTTCGGACACACCATTACACTATGGTGTTCCAGGTGGCATGAGTTGTGAAACAATTTTCACATTGTCTTAAATACATACCAAACTCGTAACTTAGATTTTCACCTCCACGATCATATCGTAGACATTTGATCTTCTTGTCATGATAAGCTTCAACTTAACCCTAAAAGTGCTTAAACTTTTCAAAATTTCAGACGTGTGTTTCATCAAGTAAATATACCCGTATCTACTTAAATCATATGTGAATTTAAGAAAATCAAGATATCCATCGCGTGCTTCAACACTCACCGGACTACATACATCAATATGTATTCTTTCTCAGAAGTCACCGAAAAACGGGGCCTTAGTCATCTTGCCCGTGAGGCATGGTTCGCATGTCTCAAGCGATTCAAAATTGGGTGAGTCGAAAGATCGATCAACATGGAGTTTCTTAATAAGATGTACACCAATATGACCTAAGCAGCAATGCCACAAGTATGTGGTACTATCATCATTAACTTTGCATCTTTTGGCATCAATACTATGAACAAGTGTATCACTACGATCGAGACTCAATAAACCATTCACATTGGTGCACGAGCATAAAATATATTATTCACATAAAAATAAACCATTATTATCTTAAATGAATAATCGTCTCGCAATAAGATATATTTTTCATACTCAACACATGCTACAAATAACATTTATTTAGGTTTTAATAGTAATCCTGAAGGTAGAGAGAGCTTGTCGATGACGATCACATCAACCTTGGAGACACTTCCAACATGCATCGTCACCTTGTCCTTAGCCAGTCTCATTTATTCCGTGGCTCCTACTTTGAGTTACCAATATCAACAACTGAATTCGTATCGAATACCCAAGGGCTACTACAAGCACTAGTGAGGTACACATCAATAACATGTATATAAAATATACCTTTGTGGACATTGCAAACCTTCTTATCTGCCAAGTATCTGGGGCGGTTCCGCTTCTGGGCCGTTCCCCTTACAATAGAAGCACCCAGTCTTGGGTTTGGGTCCAACCTTGGGTTTCTTCACTAGAGCGACAACTGGCTTGCCATTATTGAAGTTTCCCTTATTTCCATTGCCTTTCTTGAAACTAGTGGTATTATTAACCATCAACACTTGATGCTCCTTCTTGATTTCTACGTCTGCGGGGTAAAACATCGCAAATAGCTCAGGGATCATCTTTTTCATCCTTTGCATGTTATAGTTCATCACAAAGCTCTAGTAGCTTTGTGGTAGTGACTGGAGAACTCTGTCAATCATTGTGTTATCTCGAAGATTAACTCCCACTTCATTCAGGCGATTGTAGCACCCAGACATTCTGAGCACATGCTCACTGACTAAGCTATTCTCCTCCATCTGGCAGGCAAAGAACTAGTCGGAGGTCTCATACCAATTTAAGCTCTTGGAACATCTCATATGCTCCGTGGCATTCAAAACAGCTTTGGTGCCTCAATTCTAAGCCATAAAGCATGGCGCATTGAACTATCCAGTAGTCATCACAACGTGTCTGTAAGACAGTCACAACATCCACAGACGACGCGTGAGGGGTTGGCGCACTGAGCGGTGCATTAAGGACATAACCTTCTGTGCAACAATGAGGAAAATCCTCAGATTACGGACCCAATCGGTATGATTTCTACCATCATCTTTCACCTTAGTTTTCTCTAGGAATGTATCAATATACAAGGGTGGTTACGGCATGAGCCATTTTTCTACAACCTAATTTGCAAAAACATTTAGACTGTGTTCATGATAATTGGTTCAGTTAATCATATTACTAATGAACTCCCACTTAAGTTAACATCCCTAGGGTTTTCTAAGTGATACATGATCCATATTCACCAACCCATGTCCGATCACCACGTGAGATGAGGTGGTTTCAATGGTGAACATATCCATGTTGATCATATCTACTATATGACTCATGTTCGACCTTTCGGTCTCCTCTGTTCCGAGGGCATGTTTGTAGATGCTAGGCTTGTCAAGGTTAACCCAAGTATGCTGCATGTGTAAAACTGGCTTAGACCCATTGTATGTGAATGAAGAGTCTATCACGCCCAATCATCACGAGGTGCTTCGAACCGACGAACTTTCGCAATAGTGTATACTTAGGGAGAACACATTTTATCTTGAAATTAAGTGAGGGATCATCTTATAATGCTACTGTCTTCCTAAGCTACAAAAGATGCATAAAAGGATAAACAAAACATGCAATCAATAAGTGACATGATATGTCCATCATAATATTGTGCTTTCTATCTCCATATTCAAAGCATAGGCATGATCTCCATCATCACCGACATGATGCCATGATCTCCAGCTATGTGTCGTCACGTGGTTGTCTTGCCAATTATTGTTTCTACAACTATTGCTAACGCATAGTGATAAAGTAAAGCAATTACAAGGTGATTAATAATTGACACACTAGTCATATAATAAATTAAAGATAACCCTATGGCTCCTGATAGTTACCGTACTCATCAACATACAAGTCGTGAAAATCATTACAAAACATGGTCGTCTCATCCATCAACATATATCAAATCACGTCTTGGCCATATCACATCACAACATGCCCTGCAAAAACAATTTAGACGTTGTCTACTTTGTTGTTTCAAGTTTTACATGGTGTCTATGGGAAACTAGCAAGACCATTCTCACCTACACAAAGCAACAACGGTGATATTCAAGTTGCCTTTTAACCTTCTACCTGGACCGATAATATCAAATAAAGTTCAACTAAAGTAGGAGAGACAGACACCCGCCATCCACCCTATGCAATATAATTTGCATGTTTGTTGGTGGAATCGGTGTCTTGTGCAAGGACAAGTAAGGTTGGTACGGGTACAGAGGAAAGCAATATGAACATCAACGCTCACAACTTATTTGTGTTCTACTCGTACATATCATCTACGCATAGACCTACCTTTGATACCTCTGTTGGGGAACAAAGCATGGGAAACAAAAAATTCCTACAAAACACCCGAGATCTATTCTATGGAGATGCCAGAAATGAGAGGGATATATGTATACATACCCTTGTAGTATGGATGTGTAAAAGATCTAGAGATCGTGGTTGGCATAGTCGTGCTCGCATCGCCAGCCAGTCCGATCCAAGCATTGCACATGCAGCACCTCTGAGTTTAGCACACATCCCACTCGGTGATGTATACCCCTTCTTGATCCAACAAGAGAGGGAGAATAGGTAGATGAAATCTCAACCAACACGACGGCGTGGTGGTGGTTGTGGTAGCGGAATTTCGATAGGGTTTTGCCAAGCGCGTATCGGAGAAACGTGGGAGGAGTTGGGAGAGCCAATTGGAAAGGGTGAAGGGGTGGCTGACCTATGCACCTCTACCTTATATATATAGGCTAGGGGGTTGGGGAGGGCGTCCAAAACCCTCCTAGGTCCGGCCAAAAGGTACAGATACCTTTGAACATGCAGCTAACATCTTATCTATATATTCAACCCTTTAAATTTAGAGATAAGATCTTATCTCTAGATTTAAATAACATGTGCCTTGGGGAATGGTGCATCCAACCCATGTGGTCTGTAGCCCCCACCCCTCAATCCATGTGAGCCCTTACCGGGTCATTGGGCCCCATGGTGGAACCCTCGGAACCTTCTAGAACCTTCTCGATACTCTACCACAAAATTCCTAAACTTTTCCGGAACCCTGAATATGACTTCCCATATATAAATCTTTATCTCCAGACCATTTTGAAGCTCCTCGTGATGTCCTGGATCCCATATGGGACCCCGTACTACTTTCGAAGTTTCCACTATTAATATCTCAACATTACCCTAGTGCTACAGAACATTAAGCGTGTGATCCTACGAGTTCGAGAATCATGTAGACCTAACCGAGACACTACTCCGATCAATAACCATTAGCGGGACCTGGATGCCCATATTGGTTCCTACATATTCCACGAGGATATTTATTGGTTGAACCATGATGTCTAGGATTCAGTTAATCCAGTATGCAATTCCCTTTGTCCGGTGATATGTTAGTGGCCTGAGATTTGATCGTCGGTATCACCATACCTAGTTCAATCTCGTTACCGACAAGTCTCTTGACTCGTTCTGTAATACAAGATCTTGTGACTAACCCGTTAGTCACATTGATTGCAAGATTCTTTTGATGTTGTTTTACCGAGAGGGCCTATAGATACCTCTCCATCATACAAAGTGGCAAATCCCAGTCTCGATCCACGCCAATCGACAAACACCCTCGGAGATACCTGTAGAGCACATTTATGATCACCTAGTTACGAAGTGATGTTTGATAGCATAGAAGGTATTCCTCCGGTGTTAGGGAGTTGCATGATCTCATGGTCTTAGGAACAAATACTTGACATGAAGAAAGAAGTAGGAATAAACTAAGTTATACGATCAAATGATATGCTTACAGTTGGGTCTTGTCCATCACATCATTCTCCTAATGATGTGATCTTGTTATCAATTGACAACTCATGTCTATGGTTAGGAAACCTTAACCATCTTCGATCAATGAACTAGTCTAGTAGAGGCTCACTATGGATTTCCCAATCTGCACCTTCTAGTGTTCGTGACTATATATAGGTATTTTTGACCTCTTCGTTTGGCACGAAACTGTGTCTAGTCGACACCTATTAGGATTGAATATAGTAGCACACGCATCCTTGAACTAGTTCTAGCAAATCAGATCACTCATTCGAAGCAACAGTGTTGCAAATCAGAGCCCTATATATTGTGTTCTCTTAGGTCTGTGATACCGAACCACTAAATTCTTCGCATAATCATAATTTTCAAAGCAACTACATAATGGCCACCATTGATTACACTATAAGAACAGACATTTAAATACACAATCATACACCAACACACAAGAGAACAGATCAATAAAGAACAAACCCCACTTGCCTTGTTCCTCCATCGGCCTGGATCAAGGCAGACGAGGTGGATGGCGAGGCGGAGGAGGTTGTACTTCGGTGTGGTTGTGGCGCCAGAGAGGAGAAAGGCTGGTGGAGGAGGTCCTAGTGTGGCACCATGGAACAAGAGGATCTTGCACTTGTGAGAAGAGCATGGTGCCCAGCAGCCCGTGCCTTTAACGTCCATGGCTCCGCCTCTGCTCCTATCGCCCAAACCGAGGGGGTAGAGATGTGGCTGAGCTTGCGGTGCTGCATGTAGATGGCTATTTGGCGGAGAGATCCAGTGCTAGGAGAGGATGACAAGGTGCGAGCAGTGCGCTAGAAGATATGAGATTTCCCCCACTCTGTCATCGACACACTCATGGTGCCACACTAGACGAGGACCCACTCATCAACACGACAAAGTCAAAATAGAATACCAAATTGACCCCTTAATTGATTCTCAACACTCCTACCCATAGGGACCTTAGTCCTTTAGTAGATGAGACACTTTAGTGACCGCATTTCGGGTATGCTCAAGGACGACTATCAAAATGACGAATTATAAAATTTTAAGAACCGTAGTTGATTTTTTTTCTATGGATAATTGCTGCCGCCCGGATCCCATATGAGGTAGCCGATGCTTCCCCTAACAAGCCCACACTGAGCATCTCCTCAACCTCACATCTCGAGCCACCCTTTAAAGTGGTCTTTTTTTGAGCTGCAACTAATTATCCTTAGATTCTAGGCCTTTCAAAATCAACATCTCAAACAAACACAATAGATTTCTACCTTACTTCAGTTGATTCCAAAAAATGTATTGTCAGGCAAGCGAATCCGCCCCAAAAAATGTACTTCCATCACAACCCTTCTTCAAGCAAACCCACCAAGCCACTAGTCTCTCTCGAGCTATTCCTCCCGCCGTTGCGGCTCTCACAACACCCACGGCTGTTGCCCTCCTCGTTGTTAGAGATATGACACATAATTCAAATGATGAAGAACGAAATCAACATAGGAGACATGATATTTTAAGGTGGAAAACCCCACCAAGGCGAAAGGGAAAAACCACTGGCACCAGCCAGCTAACTTTACTATATTGGGAGAGGTTACAAAGGCGAAGGGGAAAAACCACGCCCCAACGACCCAACTTCATGATATCGGGAGAGATTAAAAACGCTGGGGATTTACAATTGATGAACTTATCTCATGCAGTGGCTTACAAGAGGTAGATTACAGGTGACCTAGGTCAATACTGATCCGTTCTTGTAGGATGAATGAGAACCTTCTCCCTGAACAACAAAGAAAACACCTTCGGTGCCAAAACAACCACGACGGCTAATGAGTTATAACAACTAAGTCTTAGCAACGTGAACTGGCTTTGTGAATATATTAATAGGATTATAATGGGTAGTATCTTGCATACCTTGAGTTTACCTTGCTCAACAATGTCTCAGACAAAATGGTATTTGACATAAATGTGATTTGTTCTCTTATGGAACATCTGATCCTCGGTGAGTTATATGGCAATCTAACTGTCACAAACATATTAATGCAAGAATTATCTCCAGAAATCTTAGCATACAAAACTTTCAGCCAGAATGATTCTTTACAAGCTTCTGTAATAGCCATGTATTCTGCTTTAATGGTAGATTGAGAAACTACTCGTTGTAGTGTTGCCCTCCACCTCACAGCACAACCACCAACTATGAACACATAACCTGTATGGGACCTCTTCTTGTCCAAATTGTTGGAAGCAAAATCTGAATCCACATAAACAGCTAGTCCCTCGCATGTCCTGTCGAATGTCAAACAAGCATTGGAAGTGCCACGAAGATACCTGAAAATCCACTGAACAACCTTCCATTGTTCTTTATCAGAGTTAGTCATATTTCTACTGACCAAACTCATTGCAAATGACAAATGAGGGCTACAACACATCATGGCATACATTAAAGAACCAACAACACAAGAATATAGAACTCTTGACATATACTCAAAATATTCATCTGTAGTAGGACATTGAGAAGATAAAAAAATTGAAATGAGGAACAATGGGAGTGCTTACTGACTTAGAATCATGCATGTTAAAATGGTAAAGAACTTTCTAAATGTAACTTTGCTGACTAAGAAATAGCAAACTAGAATTTATGACCCTTGTAATCTTCATACCTAGGATTTTCTTAGTAGCACCAAGATCCTTCATGCCAAACTCAGTACTTAAGTGTGCCTTTAAAGAAGTGGTCTCTTTCTTTCCCTTGGCAGCAATCAACATATCAACAACATATAACAACAAGTATATAGGTGATCCATCAAAAAATTTGATGTAAACACAATTATCATATGCAGACCTCTCAAATCCATGTGCAATCATAAATGAATCAAAACTCTTATACCATTGTCTCGGAGGCTGTCGCAACCATATAGGAACTTCTCAAACTTGCAAACAAATTTCTTCCTACCAGGCACTATGAAACCTTGTGATTGGTCCATGTAAATTTCCTCCTCCACCATGCAAAAAGCAGTGTTGACATCTAACTTCACAAGCTCCAGATCACGCATAGCAACAATATCGGAAAATGCACGAATGTAACTATGCTTCACAAATGGATAGAACTTATACATCTCAAACGTATCTACTTTTCAAACACTTTTGTTCTCCTTTTGGCCTCTAATTTGCATGATTTGAATGAAACTAAACCGGACTCACCTTGTTTTTAGCAGAACTACCTTGGTGTTATTTTTGTGCAGAAATATAAGTTCTTGGAATTGGACAAAACTTTTTGTGAATTATTTCTGAAATATATGATGAATTATGGATCGAAGACCTACAGGAGGGTGTGTGCCAGGGAGCCACCACACATCAGGGCGCGCCCTGATGGCTTGTGGGGCCCTCGTGGCTCCTCTGGCCCTAATTCTACTCCTACAAAATCACATCTGCGGAGAAAAATATCACAGAGAAGTTTTCATTGCATTACACGAGACGGAGCCGCCGCCGACTCATGTTTTTTCCTTCAGAGGGCTGACCTAGAGCCTATTTTGGGCTTCGGAGAGGGGAAATCGGCGCCGTCGTCATCACCAACCCTTCTCCATCAACACCGCCATGATGCTCACCACCGGGATGAGTAATTCCTTTGTAGTCTTGTTAGACGGTGGTGGGATTGGATGAGATTGATCATGTATCGAGTTAAGTTTGATAGACCTTGGTTCTTAGAATCCACTATGTCCTGAGATTGATGTTGCAATGACTTTGTGATGCTTAATTCTTGTCACTAGGGCCTGAGTGCCATGATTTCATATCTTAACCTATTATGTTTTCATGACTATAAGAGTGATTTGGATCCTATCTTGCAAGTTGTATGCACCTATTACGTGTCATGATCCGCATACCCCAAGGTGACAATACTTGGGATTCTTTCCGGTGATTGCAGTAGTTTGAGGAGTTCATGTATTCACCTTGTGTTAATGCTTTGTTCCAGTTCTCTATTAAAAGGAGGCCTTAATATCCCTTAGTTTCCAATAGGACCCCATTTCCATGGGAGGGTAGGACAAAAGATTGCATGCAAGTTCTTATCACAAGTACATATGACTATATACAGAATACATGCCTACATTACATTGATGAATTGGAGCTAGTTCTATGTCGCCCTAGTGTGTAACTGTTATATGATCAATGTCATCTAAATCATTATCCACCACCAATTCACGTGCCTACGTGTTACATATACTGAACCTTGCTAAGTTACTATTACTATTGCTATTGTCACACCTGCAACAAAATTACTGTTGTCATTACTAATGTTACGTTTGCTACTATTATTCATTGTGCTACTAAATCTTTGTTGCAGAGAGATATCCCAGGTGCGGTTGAATTGACAAGTCAACTGTTAAGGGCAATAAATACTATTTGGCTCCCCTTGTGTCGAACCAATAAATTAGGGTGAAATACTACATGTGAAGACTGTCGCCATCCCCTACACTAGTGGGTTATCAAGACTTTGTTCTGGCACCGATGCCGGGGAGAATAGCTCTATTTATTATGTTAACTGGAAGGGTATTCTACTATGAGAAATCTAAAAGATAATCGAACTAAGATCGTCCCCTCACGCACGAGAGGAGGTAAGGAACTGCCATCTAGCTCTGCCTTAGATTCACCTACTGTTTTGGACCAGCTTGCTACACCACCACCTGTTGATCATCCTGATATGTCACATGAACTTGATGATGCTAGTTCTGAAATTAATGATGAAACTAGCACTACACATGTTGAAACTGAAACCATGCCACCGAATGAATTACTTGATGCTCAGATTGCTAAGGCTAGAGAACTTGATAATGTTAAAACTGAGGAAGACTTCGAATCACCTATTACCCCTCGCTCACCTAATAATTATGAATTGCCCCATGTACCTGAATGTTATGTTATGGATGGTGAAGTAGCTAGGGACTTTCTTGCTTGTAAGGATAGAGATGACATGAAGAAACTATTATGCAAACTAACAGGAAAATCTATGATGGAGAAAATGAAACGTGATCCTAAATTTGCTACTTCACCTATATTTGTTACTGATAAGGATTATGAGTTCTCTGTAGACCCTGAGTTAATTTCTATAGTAGAGTATGATATTTTCCATGGTTATGTAAATGAAACTGTTGTCAAACACCTGATGAAACCAAATGATATTGATGTTCTATTTTCCAATGATGAAAAGATTTGCTACTATTATATCCTTAAGCCTTTTCCTTTCTCGTTAAAAGGCGTGGCCAAGGAATGGTTCCTTTCACTTCCTCTTGGTTGTATGCATAGTCCCAAATATACTCTTCACAACTTTTCTGCAAGATATTTTCATACTCATAAGAAACAAGCTGCCTTACACGGAATATTTAATTTTGCTCAAATTGAAGAAGAGTCTCCATCAAACTTGGGGGAGGCTTCTCCGGTTACTAAGAGCTTTGCATGATTGTCCCCTTGAGAAGATAGAAATACTAGATATTTTTTATAATGGACTAGCTAATGCTTCTAGGGATTTCCTAGATAGTTTTGCCAGTTCTGGTTTTAGGGAAAGAACTGTTGGACAAGCTGAGGAATTATTGAATAACATATTGCAAAATGCCAATGATTGGACACTTCCTGAACCACCTCCGGAACCTATTCAAAAGAAGAGGGGTATTCTATTCCTTAGTCCCGAAGACATGGAAGAAGCAAAAACATCTATGAAAGAGGAAGGTATTAAAACCGACTATGTCAAGAAATTACTGCCTATTAAAGAAACACATGGACTTGACACCCCGACACAGGTAGTAGAGGTAAATTATCTTTGTTCCTTTAATGAAATTAATATACCTTATACTAAGACTCCTGAACAATGCATGAATGAATTTGATAATTATGTTGTTAAGCAAGAACACTTTAATAATTATGTTAAGAATCAATTGCGACATAATTCTATGATGATGATAGTTTAAGTAACTTCATGTTTAGAATTGCAAATGATGTGAAGGGTCTAGGTAAACATGCTTCTATGGTTCACATCCAATTATACGAAGTTGCTAAATCACACAATGATTTGGTTGCTAAAATGAATAATAATATGAATGATCATGATGTTAGAGTAGTGACTAGAGGAGGTAGAATGACCCAAGAACCTCTTTATCTTGAAGGTCACCCTAAAAGAATTGAACAAGATTCTGAGAAAATTAATGAAGACGCACATAATTCTTCTAAGAAGAAAAAGAAAAATTAAGATGATAGGAACTTGCATGCTTCTAGCGAACCTGTTATGGAAAAACCTGCTGAGAAACATAATGAAGTTTCTATTTGTGATGCTAAGACTCAGTCTCGTAGTGAACATTCACCTAGTGACAATGAAAATGATGATAATGATGATGCTCACGTAGATGCTCAACCAGATGATAACAAAGGATATGATAATGATGTGTAAATTGAACTTGGTGAGGATCTTGATAACCCACCTTCTAAAAATAAATGCTATGATAAAAGAGACATCGTTGGTGGAGTAACAAAGGAAAATACCTAAAACTGAAATATATTATTACCAACAAAGGAAAATACTTGAAATTGAAATTGATACCATTCTTGCTAACTATTCCTTTGATGGTGGAGTAACTAAGAAGTTGGGTGGTCCAAGTATACTCACAATACCTATTGGAATTTGCGAAGACGTCCCCAATGTGGTTGCAAATGTTACTATCTTAACAAACTTTGTTATTCTAGATATGCCTGAGGACGACAATATGTTGATCATCCTTGCTAGACCCTTTCTAAATACTGCAGGAGCAGTTATTGATTGTAGTAAAATCAAGATTACCTTTCATGTCAATGGCAAGCAACATACCGTTCATTTTCCGAAGAAGCAAACTTTGGTTAATAATATTAATGTCACTGATCCTATTCCCACAGTTATCATTGGAGATTTTATAATTCCTCTACCTACTGTCAAGAAGAAGAAATATTATATTCTCATTGTTGGGGAAACACAAATTCCTATTGAGCTAACCTAGTGGGATACAAAAATTCTTCAATTTCACGTTAGCCGAAAATGATTATTAATAAGACTTGATCAACCTTATTAATGAATCCTTTTCGAATGACATGTGATTGATGAATTCAGTCTTCATAACTCTGTGTAACACAAGTTTACTCTCTATTTTTCTTAGTTAAATAAAAAAATACCATGAAATTATTCTTTTGTGTTTTTCCCGCGCATGAAAAATACCCCAAAAATACAAAGTCTCAGATTGCCATAAAATTTTGACATGAATTTTTCCGAAATATTTTGGAATTTTTGGCATAAAAATTATAGCAGGGGAGTGTGCCACTGGGCCACCACATAATAGGGCACACCCTATTGGCTTGTGGGGCTCACATCCCCCTGCTTTATCCCTTTAGCCCACCTCGTCTCCTACCTCCAGCAAAAATTCCCTAGCTCTCTCTCTTGTGTTCTTCCACCTGAAACTGGAATTTTTGATCTCTTTGCTTGGAACTCTGTTTCTGAAACTGTTTTGAGGAATTGCTCCTTGGTATGTGACTCTCCTATTCCTCCAGTTAGTTTTTGTTTTAGTGGTTTATATTTTGCATAAGTTGCTGCACTTGGTGCTACAGAAAATGAGCTTGCATGTTGAATTATTTGAGTTCCAAGTAGTATGGATGCTTGATATGGCCTCTAGACATCACTATGAGTAGTTGCTACCATTCTTGCAAAGTTTTGTTGACATAAATTTGTGGCCCAAAAATTCCATAAATTTGTGTTTGGGAAGATGAGTTTCTTTGGGAGGAGCTCTTCAAAGAGGCGTACTTTGGGCGAGTCGTTGAGCGGAGCTTGATTTGACAAGCCTACATAGAGCCCAGGGCTAATTAAATAGTCATGGACGATGCAAAATATTGTCGATGGCCAAGCGATGAGATCATGATAGGTGCGAATATCAAAGAGGAATTCGATCATTTTACTAAGAATACCGGCCTCACCGACTTCCTTGCAGATAAGTGTGTCCAACAGTATAACCATACCCGTACATTCACGGATGGATTTCGCTTTCAATTATATAATTCTAGGGTGTTATTTAAATTATATGATGAATCTTTTAGCATGACTCTAGAAGAATTTTCAGTTGCCTGCAAACTTCGACTTTGGGTCCTACTCGAGAAACCATCGATAGTTGATTATAATATGTTTCTCGAGAGTCTTTGCGTAGGAGAAGATAGGGGAGTAACGCAGGCTAGAATTAAGAGTATACCATTTCACTCTATTAGTTATTTTGCATTGTTCAATGGGAAATGTGTAGGAGGAAAACAAGAGTGTAGTTTATTATGTGCCCCTGACTTGAGTCTTATACATACTGCTAGACTGGCGAAGAACGTTTTAACCTTAGTGCAATTGTTACCCGAAGGTTGCACTCCAACTCTAGTAATGGAGAATTGTATGTAGGCATTTATGCATCCCACTTAGCTGCACAATTGGGAGTGTCACCTCAACCTAATGATCCCATTTTCCTGACCAATATTTAGATTATGAAGCTATGCGTTCTCATGAATTTCTTGTGAACCGTGCTAGAGGCTACGAGTACAACTTGATATTTACAAAATACATGCCTATGTCTGTCATTTTTCCTCCACCTTCCCTCTTTAACTTTTTGGATCGACAAAGATATTATGTACTTGAGGACGAGGTGCGAGAGTACAATGCTGTGGTGGAGGCTGCTCGTTTGGCAATGGAGGCTGCTCGTCTGGTAGAGGAGGAGGTTAGGAATGCATCCACGAGCTATCACCTCAACTATATTACCTGGATCAGAAATGGTGATTACCATGTTGGGCAAAACTTTAGCTTAGGGGAGTATGTATCTCACACCGACATTACATCCATATTCCCACACTTCATATAAATTGTCGGTGTTCATCCTCTTTCATTGTATATCCATGTTAGATTTATTTTTGCTTCGTTCCTCTTGTGTGTTCGAAAAACTTTGAAAATCCAAAAATATTTCTCGTTTCTATTAGGTTTTTCATTTCCTCAATTATCTAGTAGTATAACTAAAAAGAAAACCCAAAAATATTTCATGCTTGTTGGGAGCTTTCATGTGCAAATAGTTTTTCTCGTTCTTGTTTTCCCTTAGTTTGTTTCCTTGTTCAAGAAAAACAAAACTCCAAAACTATTTCAATGTGTTTCCCTGAAGTTCTTTTCTTTTTTCATGAATTCTTGAAAGGAGAAGACAACATTGAAAATCTTGAGTGGCTCTCTTATATGCTTTATTGATGATCTAATAGAGAGCCAATTTTGCCTTGTCTTCTTGTTTGTCGTAAAATGCCCTGCAGATTCTAGCTGATTCCATGGCATTCTTGCACTATTATTATCATCATGTCATTCGATCATGCAAGTGAAAGGCAATAATGATAATGTTTGATGAACTGATCGTGGCAAAGGAAGCTGGTATGAAGTCCTCTTGTTCTCCATTTTTGAAAATATGTTTAGCCAGTTTGATCCTGATTCAGTATATCATGAGTAAACATGTTTGTGATGAAAATTAGAGTTTATAGCTTCTCATGCCATGCCTCAATATCTAGGAGTTAATAATGATTTTTATTTTGTGTCAACATGCATTAAAATAGTTATAATATGGTATGGTAGTATGGTATTTCCCTCTAAGTAATTCGAGCAGTTTGAATTGGCCCATGTGCAAACATGTAGTTGAATCAAAACCAATGCAACCTTCATGATATTTAAATTCAGGGTGTTCATATCCTACTCATGCTACGTTCAATGTTAATTATTCACAATGCACGTTTGTAACATCCCAAAATTTCATTTTGGAATGTTATGAAATATAGCTATGCATCCATCTACATCATTGCTTGAATGTATAAAATAGTTGAAATGCTTCTTCTGACTTTCTGAAAGTCCCTTTCTATTTTCAATGTGTTGCTATGGGTACAAGGCTGGAGTTCAGTACAACTTTTCATCCGCAGACCGATGGACAGACTGAGAGAGTCAACCAGATTCTGGAGGACATGTTGAGAGCTTGTGCGCTAGATTATGGATCTAGTTGGGATGACAACTTACCTTACGCAGAATTCTCGTACAACAACAGTTATCAGACCAGTCTGAAGATGGCCCCTTTCGAAGCTTTATACGGAAGGAGGTGTAGAACACCACTGATGTGGGATGGTGTTGGAGACCGAAAACCTTTTGGTCCCGACCTTATCCGAGATTCTGAAGAGAAAGTCAGGTTGATTCGTGACAGACTCAAGATAGCTCAATCTCGACAAAAGAGTTATGCTGACAGCAAACGTAAGGAAGTGACGTATGAAGTGGGAGATCGAGCATATCTTCGTGTGTCCCCGCTTCGAGGAATCAAGAGGTTTGGTGTTAAAGGAAAGTTAGCACCCCGATTCATAGGCCCCTACGAAATTCTTGAACGTAGAGGCGAAGTTGCATACAAGCTGGAATTGCCGGAAGGACTGTCCGGAGTTCATGATGTTTTCCATGTTTCCCAGCTGAAGAAATGCCATGCTGAGATGGCTGATATTCCCTTGAGAGACACAATGCCCCTAGAGGCCATACAACTTGACAGTGATCTGACCTATGAGGA
Organism: Hordeum marinum; assembly: GCA_022496015.1. Classification (NCBI taxonomy): domain Eukaryota; kingdom Viridiplantae; phylum Streptophyta; class Magnoliopsida; order Poales; family Poaceae; genus Hordeum; species Hordeum marinum. The sequence goes on along the minus strand of CM039672.1, from coordinate 206,478,498 downwards.
GAAGCCTGTCAGAATCCTTGAGACTGCCAACAGAGTTACCCGCAGTAGGATCATCAAGTTCTGTAAGGTTTTGTGGAGTCACCACACCGAGGAAGAAGCCACCTGGGAACACGAAGAAGATCTTCGTAGAGACCAACCACACCTATTTTCTAGCCAACCCGAATCTCGAGTGCGAGATTTATCTTAAGGTGGGTAGGTTTGTAACATCCCAAAAATTCATTTTGGAATGTTATGAAATATAGCTATGCATCCATCTACATCATTGCTTGAATGTATAAAATAGTTGAAATGATTCTTCTGACTTTCTGAAAGTCCCTTTCTATTTTCAATGTGTTGCTTACACCTATTTGAAAACCTTGGAAAAAGTTCAAAATAAGAGGGGAGTAACATGACACTCCACACCAGGGTCATCTTGGTGATATATTTGAACAAAAAGAACCAGGGGGTCCATTGAAAAATATTTGCAAAAAGGTTTTAAAACCAAATAGGCAATTTCTGAAAAATATTTTTTTTAAAGTATTCAAATGACAGAGGAAAAATGTTCATTGAATAGCATTAATTCTCCTGATCATTTTGATATATATATTGCCTATATTTGGAAATGTTTTGAATGCTTTTAAAGAGGTTTTACTGCCCTGGATTTAAAAAAAGAAACAGATTTATATTTAACGGGCCGGCCCACGGGCATTTACTCACGAATTTATTACGAGTCGGCCACCGACGCGTCCGGATTTCTCTCCCTCTCTCTGACAACGGGCCCGCCCTGACCGACCGCTGGATCAGCACGGTCACCGTCTCCCTCGCGCGCGCGCATCCGTCGCCGGAAACCTCTCCACCGGATCTCCCTCCTCCTTCCTTCTCTCGCTCTGCCTCGCCCCTATATAAGAGCGGCCACCTCCGCACTCCATTCCCCCCCGAACCCCTCTCTCCCCCTAGCCAGAGCGCTGCATCGAGCTCGCCGGAGTTCCCCGACAACCGAACCTCCCCGAGCACCTGGCCGTCGACTCCCTCGCCCTCAGCTCCGTTCGTCACCACCAATCGACTCCGGACGATCACCGTTGTTGCCTGGACCTCTCCGACATCCTCCTCGACCACCGGAGAAACCTCCCCGACCAGCTTCGACCACCGGCCGGCACTGTCCTCGCGGGAGACCACCTCCTCCCCTTTGTAAGTCGCCGGATCCGCTCTTATCCGTTCGATCAAAGATCGACGATCCAGATTAGAACCTTTATAAGTGCGAATCGTTTTCCCTTATGGATCGGTCGACCGCCCGCTTTTTCCCCGCGTTCATGCTAGCAGCCAATAGGGAGTTGCCACGTAGCCTCGACCGTCCATTAGTTTATTTCTTCTATTTTCTATTTTGTTTTAGTTAACAGAAGGTTTTCTGATTTTGTTTTGTTTATATCTTTTAAACTATTTAGTGTTTTGAATTGATTCTTTTTGAATTAGTTCACATATTTCATGTAGTTTCACCCTGTGGTCTTAGAATTTAAATTTGACCTTTAATTTGAAGTTAATCAAATTTTCTCAAATCACTCAAATCTGAATAACTAGAGTTTAAAAATAGATTTTGATATGAATCTTGTTGCTACTGCTTGGTATTAGTTAGTACTATCATCATGCTTAGTTTGAGGATTTTTAGGATGAATTTGTTTAGTGTTCTAGCTATAAACAGATTCTGCCTAGTAGTTAGTATAGTTTAGTTAATTTAGTTTTTAGTTAGTTTAAATCAGATTTAGTTATAATTGTTTTAGTAGGTTCTGTTGCTTAAACATTAGGTGTTTTAATTTATGTTAATAAAAATATTTATTTGCTTAGTTTTATACTTAATATCATAGGAATCTCAATTCATTTTCAACTAGGTATAATTTGTTATAAAACAAACTAGTTAGTAATAGTTTTATTTTAACAAAGTTTTATATAATTAAATTCTGTTTTCTAAGAAGAGTTTTTAGTAAATTATTTTTCTGTTAATATAATGTTTATTAATTAATAATAAGTTTTGTTTTACTCTTTCTTAGTAAAACTAAAGTTACCTCATATAGTAGTGTTTATCAAAACTTTCAAAACCATACTAAGATTTTTCTTAACAAAACTTTAAATGGATTTTATTCTGTTTATTAATAAAATATTTTATTGTTTCCTTGCTGTCAACTATTGTTTTGTTCATAGAAGTAGTTTTATTATGTTAGTAGTGGTTTACCCATCACCTTTTTGAAAACAAAACTTTGTGTGTTTTCTTGTTGCTGATTTGTGCATTGTTTTGTCTTGATTGTTTACTAGTTCATTTCTGATTTTGTGAGTTACAAATAATTTTGTTGTATGCTTATTGAGTGCTCTTGTTTGCCTCGTTAGATTATCCGGAGTGCGAGGCTTGTTACCTAGAGTCACTCACGTACGAAGATCATCACTCAGGGAAGTCACTTTGATCATCTTTACCCATGTTTTTGTTGCATTAGTTCTTCCATCACCCCAATTGCATGCAAAGTAGGTAAATTGAAAATTTGGTTACTTGATGTAGTATCATGTGGTAGGTACCCCAACCCTTTGACACTTTGGCCCCGGGAAAAGTTCAATTATTTTTGCTATGCTATTAGTAGACGGGGTTGGATGCGTGATTCATGAGAGTTGGGAGGTAATAACTTCAAGACCTATGAAGATCAAGACTTCAAGATTTCCAAGTTTTTAATATACTACTGGGTGAGGGATGGTTGGAACGGCACCCTGGAGAAACCAGTGGATTTGCCTAGGTATTGCTAGAGATGGACAGTATTCACGCGGAAAGCCTTACCCAGGCACAAAGGGATGGAAGGATGCGTCAAGACCCAAGGTTTACCTACACAGCCACAAGTCATTATGGGCTCTGGCTTGGTTGGATATCGTGGTGACCCTGGACAAGCGGTGCTACGAGATGTAGCAAAATGGTAGGAAAGGATGGGCACCGACAGAGTCGCAGGGAAACCCTTTGGAAGACCATGTTTTGGTCATCCGTTTCTCAAACACCCTGAAGTGCGAGAAATCAAACGGAGGCGACCAAATCTGGTGGGGAACGTGTGCAAAACTCTGCAAAGTACTCAAACCTAATCGATTAGCCGTGTCCACGGTCATGGACAGTTTGAGCCAAAGGAACTGAAACTTCCAGAACTCACAACACAATTAATATGATGATGTGGGTATTAATAACTTGGGTATGAGAATTGGTTGGTGGAACCATCTCATTAATCAACCAACTTAGTAATAATTTTTGCTTATCCCTCTCTTGACGTAGGAAAATTGGCTTTACGCAAAAACTTATTACCCCACCGGCCATATATGCATATAGATTAGATGATTATCTTTTCACCCCTCTCTTGTGACTTTGCCAGCATATTCCATATGCTGACCTACATGGCTGCAACGTATCATGTTGCAGAGTACTTTTCCGACCAGGAGTGAGGATACGCTCTACGCTCGGTGAGATGCCCTTGGAGTCAGATGGACTCATCTACCTTCGATGCTTCCGCAAGATTTAGATATTCTCATGAGTTGGCCTTCAGGCACTTTATTTTAATATTTATTGTAATAAAGGACTCGATATGAGATTTACGATTAATAAATGTTGTGTGATTTCCCTTTGATATATACATTGATGTACCGTGTGTGTACTAGCATGATCTTGGGATGGTACAGAAACACCGGAGATTCGACCTTTCAGGTCGGGTCGCTACAACCTTTTTGACTGTTGTTGCTGTCTAGCTGGTCGCTTCTAAATCTATTGCTAGCCTTCACTTGCACTAAGCAGGAATGCTGCTTGTGCATGCAAAACCCTTAAACCAACTTATTCCACATGAGTCCACCATACCTACCTATATGCAGTATTACCTTGTCATTCCAGGTAAATTTGCATGTGCCATTTCTAAATATTCAAATAGACATCCATTTTGTGCACTCGTCTCGCTCATGCAGTGATGAGCTGGTCGGTATTTTCCATGCTAAGCGAGTTATTCTCATGATGGTCATTTATTCGCCATCATTGCATGAGAGAGGCTGGTAAAAGGGATGCCCAGTCCTACATAATCAAAATAAATTAAACAAATTCCTTGGGACAGTTGTAAGTTGGTATGCATCCGTGAATTCGGCCAGCCATGGTTTTTGTATGGATGGTGGATAGGAGTAAACTTTACTATTCTGTTTGGGAACCACCAATAATGATTTTAGCATGGAAAATATTGAAAACCTTTGTCGTAATGTTGACAAGAAAAAGCGCACCAATCAAAAATTATATCTTCACTCTTGTTTTAGGATTCGAGCTCTAGTGCCTCTGCTAATCAATGCTTCCCTCTGCGAAGGGCCTATCTATTTACTTTTTTTGCCGAGTCATCATCCTCTAACTAAAGCACCAGGCACGAGAGCACTATCATCATCCTTATGCATTGATTCTAGTTAATGTTGGATATGAGCATGACTGGATATTTTCTATCTCTAATTATAATGTTTAGTTACTGCTTGGATCTTAGAGGTGCTATGTATTTATGTTTTGCAGTCTCAGAAAGGTCCAGTAAAATACCATGTCGCCATATTGTATTATGATTGTTTTGACAAATTGTTAGCATATGATATATTTTATTATTGCTTGCTAGTTGGTTATGTATTGCCATGAGTTAACATAATATCTAGTTGTTGTCATGGACGTGTCTATTTATGATTTATGCAGAGAACTTGAGCACTATCTAAGCATGTGTATAACAATTAGAATAAAAGAGTTTGTAAAAGTTTTCTTTGTCACTTTCAGTTTATCAACTGAATTACTTGAGGACAAGCAATGAGTTAATCTTGGGGGACTTGATACGTCTCAAATGTATCTACTTTTCCAAACACTCTTGCTCGGCTTTTGGCCTTTAATTTGCGTGATTTGAATGAAACTAACCCGAACAGACGCTGTTTTCAGCAGACCAACTTTGGTGTAATTTTTGTGCATAAATAAAAGTTCTCGAAGTTGGAAAATCTTTTTGTGAATTATTTCTACAATATATGATGAATTATGGAGCAAAGACCTGTCGGAGGGGGGGTGCCAGAGGGCCAACACATATCAGGGCCCCCTAGGGTGCGCCCTGCTGGCTTGTGGGGCTCTCGTGGCTCCTCTGACCCTAATTCCAGTCCTATAAAATCACATCCGTGGAGAACAAAACTAGACAGAAGTTTTCATTGTGTTTCATGAAACGGAGCCGCCGCCACCTCCTATTCTTTCTCCGGAGGGATGATCTGGAGCGTGTTTTGGGCTCCCAAGAGGGGAATTTGTCATTGTCATCATCACCAGCCCTTATCATTCAATACCGCCATCATGCTCACTACCGTATTTTCGTAGTTTGAGGAGTTCATGTATTCACCTTGTGTTAATGCTTTGTTCTGGTTCTCTATTAAAGGGAGGCCTTAATATCCCTTAGTTTCCAATTGGACCCCACTACCATGGGAGGGTAGGACAAATGATGACATGGAAGTTCTTATCGCAAGCACATCTAACTATATACAGAATACATGCCTACATTACATTGACGAATTGGAGCTTGTTCTCTGTCGTCCTAGTGTGTAACTATTATATGATCAATGTCATCTAAATCATTATCCATCACCGATCCATGTGCCTACGCGTTACATATACTGAATCTTGCTAAGTTACTATTGCTATTGCTACTGTCACACCTGCTAAAAAATTATTTTGTCATTACTAATGTTACTTTTTCTACTACTATTTGTCGCGCTACCAAATGTTTGTTGTAGAGAGATATCCCAGGTGCGGTTCAATTGACAGGTTGTTCATCTGGAGCAGCAACATCATTACCAAGAATTACATTTCCTCCTCACCAAAGTGCTCCACCTGCACTGTAACTCGATACGGCTCTACATCAAAAGTATTGTGGACAAATCATCATGATACATAACAGATTCATTGAAAATTACACTCCTACCCATGAAACCCTTATTAGTTTTGGGATTCCATAACATGTATCCCTTCACTCCTGAACCATAACCAACAAACACACACTTAGTAGCTCTAGGATAAATTTTTCCATTATCAACGTGTGCATATGCAGTGCAACCAAAAACTCTCAATTGTGAATAATCAGCTTGTGTACCAGACCATACATAAATGGGACTTTTCTTATTAAGTGGAATGGATGGTGACTTGTTGATGAGGTAGCAGGCGGTGGAGGCTGCTTTGGCCAAAAAACATTTGACCATGCGAGCATTCGACAACAGAATTCCATATCATTGGCAGTACAAAGTATTTCTACCTTCCTCTAAGTTTGCCTTTCTACCATAACTTTCCAATATTTAAAGGCATCAAACACATCATATTTATTTATGGAAAATAAGGCCACACTTTTGTGGAGTAGTCATCAATAATTGTAAGCATATAACAAGAACCAACAAGCGAGGGTTTATGGGAAGGTCCCGCAAATCAGCATGTACACAATCTAATATACCTTCTGTGGTATGAGCCACATCACTGAATTTTACCCGCTTGTGCATACAAAAAATGCAATGCTCACATAACTCCAAATCACTTACGTTAAAGCCATCTAGGAGTTGCCTCTTGGTCAATTCTACCATGCCAAATTTACTCATGTTCCCAAGGCTCATATGCCTAATATTAGTATTGCTAAATTTATTAGAAGTAATAGCAATAACAACAATAGTACATGTAATAGTGCCTCGTCTAGGAACATATAACTTGGTATAATTCATATCACCTATCATATGAATGAGTGAACCTTTTGTTACTTTCAACACTCCACCTGCACCTGAGTGTTTGTACCCTTTTTCATCAAGTGTATTGGGCGAGATGAGGTTTTTGTCCATGCATGGTATGTGTCTCACATCTATCAATGTGCATACCATGTCGTCATGTTTCCTGATATGAACAGAACCAATGCCCACAATCTCACGCGGGTTGTGATCTCCCACGTGCACAACATCTCCACTCTGCATAGACTCGTAACTGAACCAACCTCTGTTACAACATATATGAAACGAACATGCATAATCAAGTATCCATTCATCATGACATGAAACACAACCATCAAAGATAACTAGAGCATCATCTGAATCACACTTATTACCACATGTAACATTGACCTTACCACCGTCATCAGATTTGCTTTTAGGTTTCCACGTACCATTCCTTTTCTCCTTATTTTCTAGATTCCAACATTCATCAATGAGGTGTCTCTCTTTCTTACAATACCTGCATAAATTTTTCCTTCCCAGATCCTCTAGACTTCGGACGGCCTCTGTCTTTGTTACTTTTATCTTTGTCGTTGGAGTAGTATTTTTTTTGCTCAGGTCGGCCTCGAACATGCAAAGCTTCTCCTTTGGAGGACAATTCCTCATATTTCAACATATCTTTCATCTTTTCCTTTTGTTGAAGGTGAGGGAGTCATGGATTAAGGGGTCCTCGGGAGGCCAGCCTATTTCTATGGGCCGGACTATATGGGCCACTTACCGAACACAGGATTAATTGAAGACCCTATCTCCAAGATGGAAGCTTTGGGAAGTATGGCTTGTGATCCACGTTTCATGTAGTGAATAGGCATGTTTATATCTTCGACTTGTAACCGACCGTGTAAAAACCCTAATACCCTCAGCGTTTATATAAGCAGGAGGTTTAGGGTTGTAGACACAGAACTACTCATCTAGGGTTAGCTATTGGATCTCGAGGTAGATCAACTATATAGCCCCCCATACCATCAATACAACCAAGCAGGATGTAGCGTATTACCTCCATAGGAGGGCCCGAACCTGGGTAAATCTATGTCCCCTTCGTCTCCTATTACCATCGATCTAGTCTCACAGTTCGGGAGCCCCTACCCAAGATCCGTCGGTTTTGACACCGACATTGGTGCTTTCATTGAGAGTTCCTCTGTGAGAACCCAAGGAACTGATGTCTCACCTGGTCATCAACAGAGAGGTCCGCAACATGGACACTTTCGTCCCTGGACAGATCTTCACCTTTGGCAGCGTTGTGCTGCACGTGGACTCGACCGGACATCTAGGCCGTGTCAAGAGCTTTGCCCCTGATCAAGAAGTCAGATTCGGGAACCTAGGGTTCTACGTGGACTCTCGAGGCGACTTGTCACTAACCGGGCTTGTGACTTCACTTGCCGCACCTGAAGACTCTGAGGGTTTGACCTCGAGTTCCTTCTTCGGTCACGCCAACGGGGTCAACCACGGTGGTGTCCCCACTTCTGGTCTGGATCCGACCATGGTGTCGGAAGGTCAGACACTCGTTCTTGCCTAACACCATTCTCGTCCGGACGCATCGGAAGTCAACTCCAAAAGTTCCGAACAGTATGATCCGATCGAGCCCTCGACGTTCGACGAGGCCTTAGACCAGATCTCGTCGATGGCAATTTCCGACGAGTCAGCCCTAGTCTACGCGCACATCGGTTATAGTACGGGTCGGGAGAATTTTTTGACCCACCCATCACCCACTTCATAGCCACAGTTGAAGATTTAACCGACATGCTGGACTATGCCTCCGGGGAGGTAGACTACATGGATGAAGAGGACTACGCCCCCACCCCTGTTAACACCAGGCGATGGCCCGCCACTTCTACATATGACATCTACATGGTGGACACTCCTAATGATGACAAAATGCCTAATCATGATGGTGACAAGTCAGGCAACGCACCGTTAAGGCACCGAAAACCACGTAAGCGGTCCAAAGGCAGAAAGGGAAGGAAAGCTATTATCGGCACCAGGGACGGAGATACCCCGAGGACCATGGCGACCCTGATATCCCCTAACACCCGTTAGAGGGTCAGGAAAGGCCGAAGGACCAGAACAACCCCGATGACTTGAACGATTCCTAGGACGATAACTACCTCCCCCAGTCGAGGAGGAGGAGGAGGACATCCCAGAAGCCGATGAATTGGACATTCCCTGATAACCATGAAGATGAGGAACTATTCAGACATCATCTCATAGCAACGGCTCGCAACCTGAAAGCTAAGTAACGACATCTTAAAGCCGAACAAGATGACCTCAATGATCGATGGACAAGAGTCCTCTCATCTAAGGAAGGACATGGTATCGGTCTATCGGACCAGCCCAAGAGCTATCCACGAAGAAGGCTGCTGCAGCAATTTGATGACGAGCTCACTAATAATCCGTCTCCAAAGCATACTCCATATGACAAGCGAGACCGCCTTCCTTGCGGGCGTGATCGGATGGCTAATGACACTAGTTATAGACCGACAATATCCCGAAGACGGGGAAGGAGTCACTAGATCCTAATGATAGGTTCGACCTGCGAGATGACCTAGATCAAAGAGCAGGCCATACAAGATCCATCTTCGGATCTAGAGAATACTCACCCGATAGACGGGATGGGTACACACCATGGCTCGACCGAAGAGATAACAAAGACCGGGAACGTAACCGAGCTAGAATAGATGCCAATTACAGGCGCAACATAGATCGGGTTCGAGGTGTTGCTCACGTGCTATGTTTCACAGATGAGGTGATGGGACATCAGTTCCAGAGGGGTTTAAACCCATGAACTTCGAATAGTACGATGGGACAACTGACCCAACCATATGGATCGAGGACTTCCTCCTCCACATCCACATGGCTCGAGGAGATAATCTCCACGCCATCAGGTACCTCCCCCTTAATATTAAGGGGCCAGATCGAGACTGGCTAAACAACCTCCTCGAAAACTCCATGGGATGCTAGGAAGACTTGGAGGATGCATTCCGCTCTAACTTCCAAGGAACCTATGTTCGACCGCCGGATTCCTCTGATCTAAGTAACATCGTTCAGAAGACCAGAGAGTCTGCTTGGCCATTCTGGAATCAGTTTTTGACCAACAAGAACCAGATTGTCGACTGCCTGGTGTAGGACCGAAAGTAGGCCTAGAGGGGGGGGGGTGATTAGACTACTTTACCAAATAAAAGTTCTACCTTTTCCCAAATTTTGGCGTTTGCAATTTTAGCATTCATGGCAAGTCAATTTCACCCTACACATGCAAGTCTAAGAGTATAGCAGTGGAAAGTAACAACAAGCATGAGTAAAAGGGATAGGCTAGGAAGATCAAACGCAATTGTAGACACAATGATTTTTCCCGTGGTTCCGATAGGTGGCGCTACCATACATCCATGTTTATGGAGTCTTCAACCCACGGAGGGTAACGCTCATGAGAGTCCACGGAGGGCTCCACCCATAAGGGTCCACTAAGTAGCAACCTTGACTATTCCATATGGCTTCCGTCCACGAAGGACTAGCCTCACTATGGGTAGATCTTCACGAAGTAGGCGATCTCCTTGCCCTTACAAACTTCTTGCATCACTCCACAAGACGAAGTAGGAGGCTCCCAACCGACACCTAACCAATCTAGGAGGCACCACCCTCGAAAAGGTAACAGGCTCGGTAATGACGATGAACTCCTTGCTCTTGTGCTTCAAGATGATAGACTCCTCAACACACAATCACTCTCTCACAGATTTGGCTTGGTGGAAGAGATGAGATTGGTGGAAAGAAACTTGGGGAGGCTAGGAATCAAGATCCATATGGTTGGAGTGGAAGATCTTGATCTCAACACAAGGGTAGGTGGTTCTCTCTCAGAAAATCTGATAGGATAGGTATGGAATAGTTTTGAGTGCTTCTCTTTCGAGTAGGTGGTGGTGGAGGGTATATATAGGCATCCCCAAAAATCCAACTGTTACACACAAAATAACCAACTCGGTAACACCGATGTGTTAATCTCGGTGGTACCGAAGTGATTAAATGGTGGCAACTTTTGAATCTCGATGAGATCGATATAGGAAACTCGATTGCACCGATAAGGTGACCAAAGGTCTAATTTCCAATCTCGGTGACGCCGAGCCAACAATCTCGGTGGTACCAAAAATGTGGATTTACATAACAGAAAGTTGGCAACCTAAACTCGATGGAACCGGTATGGAATCAGTTGCACCAAAGTGGCTAGGGTTTGGCTGAGTCTGTCTAGGTTCTGGAATCGGTGGCACCGAGATAGGAATGTTGGTTGCACCGATTTTCAATGTTTGGCTATAGACAGACTTTGCTTGGAGAGCTTGTGGATTTTTTTGGTGACTATCACTTGTGCACGTATGAGCATTTTGTTCACCAACAAAACCTTACCCCCTTTTAATAGTGTTGGCTTTCCTATGGACTCAAAGTGATTTCTCACAAATGTAAAATGTAGAGTCCTCTTGCTTGAAGCTTGGCCAACCTATTTCCTTGCATTTTGGGGTAATTCCACTATCCTTTTGCCATCCCTATCATTGAACTTTTCCTGAAATATACTTGGTGGAAACATTAGTTGAATGACTTATATGTTGTTATTAATTACCAAAACCACCACGGGAGCAAATGTGCTTTCAATCTCCCCCTTTTTGGTAATTGATGGAAACATATAGATCAAAGCTTCGACAAAGATATAATCAATGAATATAATCATTGCTGTGAGAAGTATGTGATAAGCAAGAGCTCCCCCTAAATTTGTGCACTATTTTAAATTTGTGTTTGAATGCAAATGCACAATCGATTAGGTACGTGGGTCACTTCTTACATGTCACATACAACTTGGTAGTGTGCGAGAATAATTAGAATGAACATCATAGCACAACACAATCAAGCAAAGAATAATGATCATCACATAAGGATTAAGATGATAGGAAATAGTAGCATCACACATTAAAGCGTATGATCAAACATCATCAAACGTGTATCACAAGCAACCAAAAGAGGTGTCAAAGCAAAACAATTGTCTTTTAAAAAATCAATAAACACCAAAATGCTCTCTCACTCGAAGCCTAAAGATCTATATACACTTCTCCCCCTTTGGCAACAAGTTACCAAAAAGTTCAAAGGCATATATCTAAGCGTTCTTGGGCTGATCTCCTCCGATTGTTGATGAAGGAGTTGATAGAACATCGTCGGCAAAGATCTATGCAGATGTCGTGGATGGAGTTGGACCCGATGGAGCAGGAGCTGAGGTGACAATAGCATGAGCTGATGAAGAGGGCTTCAAGTCTGGAGCAGGCACTATGGTTGATCTAGCCTGAGTAGTGAACTGTGTGCTCGGCCTGAGAGGTGATCCATCCTCATCATCATCATCATCATCATATGAATAAGTGGAAGAAACGCGAGGGATGTGCACTGAGTCAACTTCCTTCTAAAGGTCTATGACTATCTTAGTCACTTTATCCACCTTATCATTAAGAGTCTTGATCCTTGTTTCCAAGATCCTCACAAGACTGTTCTGGTTGTCCAGAATCCCCTTAATGTCCTTTTGCATGCCTAAACTGATGAGATCAAAAGATCCATTTTCTCATTTATGGATCTAGGGACTTGAGCACTAGTGGCTCGAGCTGCCTCTGCCTCTGCCTGAGCTATAGCTGAAGTGGGATGATCTGGGTCCATTATCACAATGTTATCCTCAAGATCTGGCTGTAGGGGCAAATGGGGACTGTCAAGAGCAAATATGTGCTTCACAATCTGAGAGTTGATAAGCATCTGGATATAGGGTGCATAGCAGCAAGAGCGCTTCTGATCAGTAGCAACCCTCTTGACTGTCTCAACAATAAAGTCCATGACTCTGATCCTGGTGTGACTATCAAGGTGCGCATGCTGATGGAGTACCCTCGGATCATCTTGTCATCTCCTGACTTGGGCATCAAATTATGCCTCAGAATGGTGTTCATGGTGTGGAGGCCATCTTGAAGATAGTAGATGGATCCTAGCTTGTGAGTTTGCACTTTGTCTGCAGGGATAGGAGTATACATATCCTTCATGGCATTGTGGCTCGCCTTGGATTCCATGTAGATATCCAAGTCTCCATCCTGAACCTCAGGGACTCCTTGAAGTGTAGCCCATTCATCAATAATGGACTCATATCTTGCTCCTTCTATCCTCCATACAATCCTACCATCTCCATAGAAATGTGCAGTGGAGTAGAATTGCATGATCATCCCATCATTCCAAGCACTAAGTTCTCTGCCAACAAACTCATCCAAACCAATGAAGTGGAAATTGTCTTGGACACTTGGAAAATAGTCCTCATTGTCCTTAATGAATATCCAATCTACATACCCTCACAACCGTACTCTTGTTAAATAGCACAGTCTCATAGAAATCATGTTGCTCTTTGGTATAGAATATGTAGTCCACACATGTCTTCTTCCTTTGGGCATATGGATCTATAGCTCTCCATGCCCTCAAACCTGAGTCTTTCCTCTTCTTCATATCTTTAGCAAGTGGATAGCTAGCATTATGTACTAGAAGGTGTGGTCTGAGTTTCATAAAGGTTGCTAAGTCATCATCATGCTCAGCTCTGGAAGCAGTTCCTTTGTTCTTTTCAGAAGCTGGAATCTGCCTAGATGTCCTCTTAGGCTTTTCACTAGCAGCCTTCTTGGACTTGGTGCTCTTGGATGTGCCATACTTAGGCATAGCATCAGCTAGAAGTTTCTTGGCCTTCTTCTTGGGAGGAGCCTTTGCAGCTGGCTCATCCTCCTCTTCAGCAGCAGCTGCCTCCTCTGGATCTTCATACATAGATGTAGGCCTGCCAGTCACATGGATTATCCTCTTTCTGGCTTTCTTCTCCCCTGCCTTCTTAGTTATAGACTTACTTGGGGGACCAATGGTCACTGTAGCCCTAGCACTCTCAGGTGCTCTCATTGCTTTAGAGCTAGCATAGACTTTGCTAACAACTCTCCTGGAAGAAGTGGCTTCAGTAGCAGACTTCTTAGCAGCATTTTCTTGCTTCTTGGCAAGAATCTCCTCGGGGACAAAGTCTGAATCTTCCTCATCTGAATTAAGCTTCTTCCTAGCCCTAGTAGTAGCCTTGGGCAACCCATGGGAGCTGGGGGTGCCTGGATCTGTAGATGTACAGGGCTCAGGGCTAGTGCCTAAACTCATGTCAACACCCTGCTCTGGCAAATTCCAACAGTCCTTAGCATCTCACATACTCACCCTATGAATAGAGTATAGAAGAACAGAAGAAGATGAGTCATCACAAAATTAGGCTGGTTTTTGAAAGATTGAACAAAAGATTTCCAAGGTTTTGCATTCTGTCACATGAAAATCGGTACAGCCGAAGCAAAGTTTTCGATGCTACTGAGACTGACTATCCCATTAACAGAAACTTGGCACTCTTTTCGGTGAGACCAAAAATAAGTACTCGGTTTCGCCGAGACATTTCTCAGCAACATAGAAAGACAAATCGGTGACACCGATTTGTTTGCTTCGGTTCCACTGAGTTTCATCGGGCAGAAGGCAAACCCTAGTAAATCGATCATTTGCTAGACTATTGGAATTTCTTGTGGATAGGAAGACATGCAATAGGTGTCTCATAGAGAAAAACAAATCCAATCCGCAAGAATCAGATAGGGAGCGCAAAGGAGGTTGAATACATACCCTAACTCAGCAACGGATACGCTACAGCGGCGATCATGGAGAAGATTTCGTCGATGGCGGCGATTCCCAGCGGTGGAGGAGCGTAGGAGGACAAGGGTGATGACCAGGGGTCTTGAAAACGGCAGCTTATGGTTGTGAGGAGTGACGGTTTGAGGATGAACTTCAAAGCGTCAGGGTCCATAGTATATATACCCACCACTGTCGGTGACGCCGATTCTATATTGTCGGTGTCACCGAGTTCCTCAACTGTCAGTTGACAGGGAAACTCGGTGTAACCGAGAATATGGAATCGGTAGTACCGAGGTAGAAAACCAGATCAACCCGGCATTCGGTGAGACCGAGATTTTGGGTTTGGTTCCACCAAGATTCACTTGGGAGGTTTTAATGGTCAGTCCTTGTCATACGGAACTCCGAGTGCTCCACACACAGAGGGATCGAAAAGCACTTGTTCAAATTTTGTGATTTAGCATGAATAGAGTAGGAGGTGAGAAAGCATAGATATCTAAAGAGTGGTCCTAGGCATTCTTCTCCATCCAATTGGCAAAAGGTAAATCAAAGACCAAATGGCAACAATTGGATGTCCTCAAATGAGAAAATAAATGTAGACCAAGATGCTCACACAATAAGATGTCAAATGAAATAATGACAAACATGCACAAAGACTCTAGGTTCTAACAAGCACTTGGGCAATGACGAAGTCATCTATATATGAGTATTTGACGTAGGAGCCAAGTAGGAATACTTGATCATAGGTCATACTCGTCGTTTAAGCACAAGTGGGGTTACCACTTTTACATAAAGCATTTAATGTTGTCACATAGTAAGAGATGCTTTGACTCAAGTCTTAGAGTAAAGGTCCACCTTGATGTGACATCCCCACATAAGAGGGATAAACTAACCTTGGGTTTTGTCGATGAAGACTTCATGTTGGTGAGGTAGTGGTGGATGCTCAAAGTTGATGAAGATCACCAAGAGTTGGGAGCATCCTTGTTGTTTCCTTTCTCTTCTCACCTACATTGGTTAGTCCCAACACACAAGAGGCAAATACAACGATTTTTATGGACATGGAGTGCAAAGCATGTGTGATGATGTCCATTGGTTTGTTGATTACCTTGTCCCTTGCTTACCTTTGAGGGAATGTGTGACTCCTTGAACTATTGCATAGGGTTGGTGTTGATTGCAAATAGATCTTTCCAATAATGAATGTGAGTGAATTTCAATGGAGGAGTCATCCCTCAAGAACTTTCTAGTTCTTCTTATTGGGTTCCCACATCAAGTTGATGGGGATCCTTGGTGGTGTACTAGCCTTTGTAGACGTTGAGCTTGAAGTAGCCTTGGGAACCCACTCCACCATAGCTAGGGATTCATCTTCATATGAGTTAATGTCCTCTTGAAGCTTGATCTTGCCCTTGAGCTTGTGGTCTTGTGGTGGAAGGTCATCTTGAGTGTTTGTACCCTTGGGAAGAGTATTTTCATACTTCTCCTTTTGAGGAACAAACTCGGGCTCGGGATATTGACCTTCTTCCCATTCAACTCCATTAGCGTTGAAGTAGCCAACACCATGATTCTTCCGGTATCCTCCGTGCTTGCGTACAATTTCCTCAAATTGCTTACACCCTGCAAGACTCTTGTAGATACCTTTCTCTATAATTCCTTTCAATAAAGCATTTTCTTGCTAAGTGTAACTTGGCTAAGAGAATCATCATTAGTGGAATCAATAGATCTATCACGGATTAAACCCATTAACACCACTTTTAAAGGGGTGATTCCAGGTGTTGAAGCCCGATGCACGGGCTCTATAATCCTGGAAGTTGTGTTTGCCTCGCCCGATAAATTTCATAGCGAAGACTTGATCTTGGACATTGTGCCCTTCCACAGCGGCTACCACGCCTTGCTCGGCTGGACAGTGTTCACTCATTTTAACGTCTTCCCGCACTACGCATACCTCAAGCTCAAGATGCCTGGCCCAAAAGGGGTCATCACTGTCAATGGAAATACGGAGAGATCTCTACGAACTGAGGAACATGCGCTGGCCCTGGCAGCCGAATTTAGTTACAAAGATGATCGGCAAGTTCGTACAACTGCCATAAAGGCACACAAGGTTGGGAAGCAAGCTCGGCTACAGGCCAAACTCTCAGATCCCTCCTCCACCCTCAAATAGGGACTCGCCCCCCATCGCCCTCCCCTAGTGCCAGTGTAGTACGTGCCGAGAAGGCACAACTTTGCACTTAAAATTTCATGGGCAACGGCGGGGAAACAAAAGTGGGAGTCCGGCTGGACTGGACTACTACCATTACATATGTCTTCGGACACAATGCAGGGACCATTCAAACACCCTCCAATGGTGTAAAGCTTGTCTGTAATTCGGTGACGACTCAAGACCTTGTTTGCAAGATCCGTTCGCCGAACAATACCACCCATTGAGGTGCACCAAAAATCAGGAGTAAACTAGCAACAGGGCACATCGAGGACATAAGGCCATCAATCGAAGACCCTTGGTACAACCACTCATGTAATCTCTTTCTTCACATACCTGTAAGCAGTTGCTTTGGCAATCCGAGTAATAAGAGTTCTTGAGACAAAATATAGCATCATTTTACATGTTTGTCTGGTGGTCCTTTTTGGCACATATTTTCCTTTTCTCCCTCTTCTCGTGACACGGTTTGATATGTTACCACGCAACCAGATACTACACCGGGGGCTCGATCTTATAAATAAATTCCTTATGTATAGTTTATTGTGCGCTCAACGTCTTGGATTTCACTTTATATGCATCGGTTCCAAACTATGTCTTGGGTCAACAGTTGGGTTGCTCGGCTCCTGTGCTTGCCCCGTTATGTTCCTATCGTTCAGCTAAAAGGGCAAAGGGAGAACCCATGCGATTGTGCTTCCGGATAGTCTAGTCAAGCACCTCAGCGGAGAAAGCGAAAACTGACCGTCATAGTATGCGAGAGCCAGTCTATGAATTCGAGCTTGAAGTGTTATACTTACATCCTCGTTAGAGGACACTCCTCATTGTGCGAGGGGTTTGCTCTCAATGCAAACCATGTGATGCTGGCCTTAACCGTGGTTCATCCGAATATCACAACACTCTAGGGGCTAGTCTTTAGCCCCCCGCATTCCTTTTCGCGCCCCTATGGCTAAGTGAAAGAAATAACGCACTATAGTCTGATTGCCTAGTCTGCCGCACTCTGCCGCCTTCGGGTTCCGATCACTCGGCTAAGGAACACATTGCATTGGCAGAGACACCCCATGTAGTATCTACATGGGGGCTGAAGACGACGACTCACATCTTTCAGTTTCAAACAGCCACACAGGAGTTATAAAGGAATGCAAACACATATAACCATAATAACTTATAACATTAAATCTTTGAAAAGTCTTAGGACGCATTACAATTCACTCAAATACATTATTACCTGTACTCTAGAGAAGTATAGTTCGGGACGTCTATGCTCCTTCCCGGGAGGCGGCGGGGCAGTGGATTCCTTCATCGGATCCAACCCCGACCAGTGCAACTTGGACTTGGCAATGGACATCCGAACACCCTCGATGCAGGAGGAGTGCTTCACGGTGTCGAAGCAGAGTGAAGCGGCAATTAACTTCTGCACTAGGCCGAAGTAGCTTCCTGGCAGTGGCTCGCCGGGCCATAGGCGGATCCAAAGGTCCTTCGCGGCCAGCTCCGCCATCTAGTGCAGCTCCATCAGCTGCTTCATCTGCTCCTCTAGAATGGGAGAGCGCTCGGGGGCTCCGAACTATGCTCAGAACAGACAAGCTTTGTCTCCTTCTTCCTACGAGGCGAACAACTTATTGGCGTCTGCCACTCTCTTTTGGAGATCGGAGGAGGTGCCTAAGGAACGCCACACCTGGGTAAGCAATTTGAATTTGCTATCCCGAAGACACACTGTAGTAAGTATGTCTTACCATCCATTATGTCCTTCGCTTGGTGGACCTGCTCCTCATAGAACCATCTGTCCACCCGCTCCTTCTTAAGATTGGTCTTTAGGGTGGATAGTTCGGCCGCACTCTCCTTGCCCTTCTGCTCAAGGGCCTCGCAATTCTAGCTGGCGTCCTTGAGCTCCCGCTGGACCTTCGCCACACGAGCCTCATGCTTATTGCTGGTGGCTCACAGGGCGGAGAGGGCGGTAGCCGCTTCTTTGGCCGCCGCCCTCTTGATGGCCGCTTGGTCTTTCGCTTGTTGGAGCTCGGCCTTGAGCCTCTCCACCTCTTTCGCTGAAGATGTGTAAACATTAAACACTATGAAACACTACATTGACAATGTTCGGGCAAAGGTGTGCGGGCAAAGGTATTCTAATTTTGTTTTGGCCTACCTTGTGCCTCGTCGAATCTTCTGTTGAGGGCATCAACTTCATCCTTAGAGCGTTTAAGCTTCCAATTCAGTTCATCCAGCTCAGCACCATTTATGGCCACTGCCGATGATGAAGCCTGCATTACACATATAGTTAACTTGTTACATGGGTTCTATACTCTCGAACTATAGTCAATCCGATCATATGTTCGCCCTTATTAGGGGCTAATCTAACATTCCAGACACATAATTTGTATCTAGTCCAGAATAGGATCAATGATTGACCCCTAGGTATGTTTTTCAAACTCACCTAGGGATTAGGGGCTGCCATGTATATAATCATAAATAAGCATTTTGCAGATAAGAATGTCACGTGACTTACTTGAAAGCCCGCCAAGAGACCTCCGTAGGCCTCCTTCAGTCCGTTGTCGACAGACTGAACGCTTTGCAATACCGCACCCATAAGGGTGCGGTGCTCCTCAGCGATGGTAGTGATTGGACACCATGACCGGCCACCCATTGTCGGTGGCACCGGTAGTGATTGGACAACCCGATCACCAACCGGGGTTTGAAATGTTGTCTCTAGAGGCGTTGTGCACTCTGGGGATGCTCTTAGAGGGGACTGAGTGGCCACTCGTCTGACCTCCTCAGTATCTGGGAGGGGGACTTCCCCCTGGTCTTCGGTGACAGAGGTGTTAGCCCTGGCCATTATGACATCTCTCCTGTCGCCAGTGCCTGGCTCCAAGGCTTGCTGGGATGACACCTCAGCAGTGTCCTTCGTGGCGCCTGGAATGGCAAGATGCGACGCATTTCCGCTCTCTGCTAGTTCGGTGGGCGGGGTCTCCCCGTCCGATACTTTATCGGTGGGAAGAACACACAGGGGGCTGTGAAATCAATAAGTACCCACATGTTAATAAAAACTTTAAACCAGTTAATGAATAGTAGGGGATATTCGGATCCTAACCTTCGAGCGAAGGGCTAGACCCTAAGGCTCCTTTGTGGAACCGGCTTGAAGTCATTGGATTCAGTGTCTGAGTCTGAGCTGTCGTCGGACAGGATCACCTCTGCCCGATGTGTTTTCTTCTGGGGAGGAGGGGGTACCTCCTCCAGGGCGCCCAACGACGCCACCCTCTTTCTCGCGAGGGGGAATCACCTTCCCCCTAGACTTCGTCCTCCTCCTCTTCCTCCTGCTCCTCCTCGTGATCCTCTTGATTCGAGGAGGCATGAGTTTCCTCAAACAAAGTCTTCGACTGGTCCCGTATGCAAATGCCGCCTCGACCTGGTTTCTTCTTCTTCTCTTTCTTCGTGGGGGCCTTGTAAGGCTTCACCATAAGCATTTCTGCTAACAGCCCGGACCTGGCGTCCTTGGGATGAGGCACCGCACTATTGATGTTACCGGCTTTCTTTAGCCATGTCTACGAAGGGATGATCAGAAAAAATGTTGTGGATCCTCTCTGAGAAAAGTAAAGCCGACCAAGCAGAATTGTATCGTACCTCGGAGGCGGGCTTGGCGGCATGCAGACCCCTATCTTCCAAGTCGGATGGCCAACTCTTTTGGACTTGAAGAGCGCCTTCCATAGCTTCTCTCGTGTAGTGCGAAAGAGGTTCCGGATTGTGGGTGCATTGTCAAGTTGACGAGCCCACAAGGGAGTATCCCAGCGCTGCCAGGGGAGGATGCGTCTCCGGAGCATGACCTGTACCACATTGGTCGACTTGACGTGCTTCTCGATCATGGAGCCGATGCGCTTCTACAGGTCACTCACCTCCTTGCTCGGTCCCCATCTAAGGCCCTTTTTGAGCCATGAAGCTAATCGGGTGGGGGGATCGGATCGGAATTCGGTGGGGGGAGTCTGGCCTTCTTCCCGTGGCTCACTGATGTAGAACCACTCCCTCTGCCACACCTTAGTGATGTCGATGAAGGTACATGATGGCCATGCGACGTGGGTAAGCTTGCCGATGACGGCTCTGCCATAGTCTGCGTGCTTGCCTCCAACGTAGTTCGGCTTGACATTGAATATTTTGAGCCAAATCCAAAAGTGCGGCTCGACCGACAGGAAAGTCTTGTAGACAAGGATGAATGCCGATATGTGCATAAAAGAGTTTCGCAGGAGGTCGTGGAAGTCGAGGCCATAGAAAAACATCAGCCCCCTAACGAAGGGGCGGAGCAGGAAGCTCAACCCCCTGATTAATTGGGGGAGGAAGACCACCCTTTCACCTAGCCTGGTAGTGGGGATCACTTGGTCCCCCTCCGGTGCGCGGTGAGGGATGTCAGCGGAGAGGTAGTCGGCCTTCTTGAGATCGAGGATGTCCTGGTTGGTGACCGTGGAGGGCCCCCACTGTCCATTGGATCCAGATACCACCATTGGTGAGCTTGGAGGTGCGGACGGAAAACCTAGATCTGTGCTTCTGAGGCGCACAGAAATGGAAGGCGGAGAAGGCAAATGGGGAGCGTGAATAGGCTTTGGAGGTTTCCTTCCCTTTTATGAGGCTTATCGATTTTGGCTCCCCTCGTTGCGCCGTGAATCCCTCTGCTTCCGCAGACGTGCAAGCCGTAGCACGTGCATGACTAAACATATCCCATGTCAAACTGGGCATTATCATCACATTGATAGACCGTGTTAATTAAAATGGCCTTGAACGGCGAATCGAGATTTTGTAACTGGCCTACTAGTCGTGGTGGGCCATGACATTTTGTCAAAGAGGCTATCATGATACGTTATTTTACCCCTTGACACTTGGTCTTTGAGGCCGTCCTATCTACAGTGTTCGGGCGCGTCACTATGTGGAAAGATACTTGTCATCGGAGGCCGAACTGAGTTCAATGGGACGAACTCAGCTCGAAAGATGAAGACTCTGATCGTGTGAAGCAATTGAAGCTAAGACCCTTGGCATTGGAGGCAAGTTTGGGGGCTACTGAGGGAGTCCTGGATTAAGGTGTCCTCGGGAGGCCGACCTATTTCTATGGGCCAGACTATATGGTCCACTTACCGAACACAGGATTAATTGAAGACCTTATCTCCAAGATAGAAGCTTCGGGAAGTATGGCTTGTGCTCCACATTTGATGTAGCGAATAGGCATGTTTATCTCTTCGACGTGTAACCGACCATATGAAAACCCTAATACCCTCAGCGTCTATAGAAGCCGGAGGGTTTAGGGTTGTAGACACAGAACTACTCATCTAGGGTTAGCTATTGGATCTAGAGGTAGATCAACTCTGTAACACCCCCATACCATCAATACAACCAAGAAGGACGTAGGGTATTACCTCCATAGGAGGGCCCCAACCTGGGTAAATCTGTGTCCCCTTCATCTCATGTTACCATCAGTTCTAGTCTGACAGTTCGGGACCCCGTACCGGAGATCCGCCGGTTTTGACACCACAGAAGGGCCTCATATACTTCTGCAATAGTTAGTTCATCATGGCTATATAATATGGTATCTTTGAAATTGTCAAAGGAACTAGTCAACAAACATAAAAGTAGAAGACCTAAATATTTATCATCATATTTTACCTTCATAGACTGGAAGTCAGAAACGATGTCCATGAAGATCAATGAGCGGTTCTGCATTGGCACCTTCTTGCAACTTGTGCGTGAACAACTTCATCTTCATTTGCATCTTACTGGTCAGATCATTGGACATGTAGACCGATTCCAGTTTGAGCCATAGGGCTGCTGAAGTTTTCTCCCCCAACACTTCTTACAAAATATTGTTAGATAGATGGAGATGAATCAGATACATAGCCTTATGATATTTACGGTTCTCATCACCGGACCATGCCTTCAGTTCCTTACCATTGAACCCATCGACCGCCTTATCCAAATCGGGATGCGCCAGCACTATCAGCATCTTCATTTGCCACAAGGAAAACATCGTGTTGTAATCCAGTAACGGAAGATCGAACGTCATCGATGCCATGTCATCAAAAGTCTAGAAAGAGACAAGGTTGTGATACCACTGCTAGAGATATGACACACAAATCAAACAACAAAGATTGAAATCAACATAGGAGACATAAGATTTTAACATGGAAAACCCCTCCAAGGCGAAGGGGGAAAACCATGGGCGCTAGCCAGTCAGCTTCACTATATCGAGAGAGGTTACTTACAAACACATCAGATTTACAACTTCTCAACTTATCCCTTGTGACGGCTTAAAAGAGGTGTATATAATACAAGTGAGCCAGGTCAATACCAGACCAAGCCTACCGGCGAAGGGCCTCTCTTCGCTTGCTCGTTAGAGTTAGAATTTATATCTACACTTCAATTTGGAGCATAACATAAAACCAGTCATCCTCCCATCTCTCACGTCCGATTCGTTAGAGTGTCTACAGTCAGGCGCCCCAAACTCGCGTCATACGCCCGGGTGGGCCACCCGGTCACTGCCCGGTGATACGTCTTCAACGTATCTATAATTTTTTATTGTTCCATGCTATTATACTATCATTCTTGGATGTTTTACAATCATTTTATAGCAACTTCATATTTTTTTTGGGACTAACCGATTGAGATATTGCCAAGTGCCAGCTGTTGTTTTTGCTTTTTTTACTTCGCAGAATATCAATACCAAATGAAGTCCAAATGCCACAAAACTTTTTGGAGATTTTTTTGGGCCAGAATACAACTTGGGAGCCAAGGAAGCACCTGAGAGCAGGCTTGTGGCGACCACAAGACACCAGGGCGCGTGAGAGGTCCCTAGCACGGCCTGGTGGGTTGTGCCCTCCATGACAGTCTCCTGCATCACCTCTTAGCTCTATAAATACCCAAATATTCCAGAAACCATAGGGGAGTCAACGAAAAACAATCCTAGCTGTCGCAAGTTCCAGAACCACGAGATCCAATCTAACACCATCACGGAGGGGTGCATCTCTTCATGGGTGCCTCTCCGATGATGCGTGAGTAGTCCACCATAGACCTATGGGTCTGTAGGTAGTATCTAGATGGCTTTCTCTCTCTCTCTCTTTCGATTCTCAATACAATGGTCTCTTGGAGATCTATTTAATGTAATGACTTTTTGCGGTGTGTTTCTTGGGACCAATGAAGTTTGAGTTCATGATCAGTTTCTATCCATAAATAATACTTGAGTCTTCTTTGATATCTTATATGTATGATTACTTATAGCCTCATATTTCTTGTTCAAATCTTTGGTTTAGTTAGGCCATCTATATCAATTTTTCTTGCCATGGGAAGAGGTACCTTGTGATGGGTTCAATCTTGCGGTGTCCTCTCTGAGTGACAGAAGGGGCAGCAAGGCACACATGTATCGTTGCTATTAAGGATAACAAGATGGGGTATATTCCTACATGAATAGATCTTGTCTACATCATGTCATCGCTCTTATTACATTACTCTGTTTCTCTATGAACTTAATGCACTAGATGCATGCTGGATAGTGGTCGATGCATGGAGTAATAGTAGTAGATGCAAAATTGTTTTGGTCTACTAATATTGGATGTGATGCCTATATAATGATCATTGCAATGGATATCATCATGAGTTATTTGACCTTCTATCAATTTCCCAATAGTAATTTGTTTACCCACCGTGTGCTATACTCATGAGAGAAGCCATTAGTGAAACCAACGACCCCCAAGTCTATCTTTTAACATATTGCTTTTTGATCTCTCTATTTCCGCATTTGCTTTCAGATATATTATTCCAAAAAAACCAAATACCTTGCTTCACTTTTTATTTGCATATTTTATTTTGTGTTCTTATGCGATCTATTTATCCAATCTCATACAAACCGATCTATCTTTTACCATGGAGAGATTGACAACCTCTCTTACGCATCGGGTTGCAAGTATTTGTTCTTTGTGTGCAAGTACCGTCTACATAGTGTTGCTTGGTTCTCCTACTGGATCGATAAGCTTGGTCTCACAACTGAGGGAAATACTTACCATAGCTGCGCTGCATCATTCCTTCTTCTTTGGGGAAATACCGACACAGTCTCAAGCCACATCAAACGAATTTCTGGCGCCGTTGCTGGGGAGACATCATCAACACCATCAGGTTCCTAATCGCAAATCCCATCTCCTTACAATTTAAATTATTTTCCATTTGCCTCTCGTTTTCCTCTCCCCCACTTCACCAAATTTGCCGTTTTAGTCGCCCTCTTTTCTGTTTGCCAATTTCCCATTCGATCTTTTGCTTGCCTATCATCATGAGTGATTTTGGTATGGCAAAAACACATGATGGTAGGACTCCTACAATTTGACGTTATGTTAGTTTGGATTCTAAAACTTTTGTTTTGGGGCAAGGGAACGTTATAGGAAAAGATGATACCCAACAATTCTTCAATTGTGTTGGAAATTTTACTCTAGATGATGCTCATATACTTAAAAGAACTAAAACTTATCCAGAAGCTATTTCAGCACTAGTTCTGAAACTTGAAAATAGGTTTATCTTCACCCATCCTACCTTGCAAAGATTGTTTTATGAGGTAACCATTATAAAGGATCCTAAAGCTAAAAAGTTCGCTACCCTTGTTCTAATGAATGAATTTGATCACATAGTGCAAGAAGCTAGGGAATTTTTTGATTTTTTTGGTAAGAATCATGAAAAATCGGTAATATAGGAGATCCTTTACGAAAGTGACTAAATTTTGAGACATTTTCTTGGAAATAATCAATGTGTTTATGAGAACCTTAAAAAGGAAGTCCCCGTTTTAGATATGATCCGACAAGTTTTTAATGATGTTAATCAACAATATTCTTGGATTGTAGCCATAAATCAAAGATGGTACCAGATGGACAACTTGATAGTGCTAATATTTCTATGGATAATGTGTTTCAAGTTACATTTAGAAAACCTCTTGACGAAAATGCATCTATGAGAAAAAATATGAAAGATGACAATACTCGAATCTATGCATTATGCCTAGCTAGGGGCGTAAAACGATGACGCTTGTTGGGAGGCAACCCAATGAATAAAATTTATTTTTACCTTTTTATTTATGTTCCTGAGTGTTTACACAATCATTCTACTATTATGATTTTGTTTTTTCGGTTTAATTAGTTTTTTTGACAAGTAAAGCCTTTAGGATAATGTTGTGTGATAGTTGATTCGATCTTGTTGAAAACAGAAACTTCTGCGTCCAGTAAAAGAATTTTTAAATATCACCTAAGAGAAGAAAAATTCTGAAGTTTCTACACAACGTTTATATACAATTTTCTGACGTTTTCCTATTTTGTCAGAATTTTTTGAGTTACAGAAGTATGGTTAGAGTACATATTACTACATATTATTCTATTTTTGTCAGATTCTGTTTTCGTTGCATTGTGTGCTTGTTTTGATGAATCTATGGTTTGTATTCAAGGGTATAATACATAGTAAAGTTAGAATAAAGTAGATATCATGCAATATTAAAATATGAATGGGTTTTCAACAGTACTAACTTTTGATTTGCTTTATTATACTAACGGATCTCACGAAGATTTTGTTAAGTTTTGTGTGATTGAAGTTTTCCTGTTTTGGGTGAGAACACGATGGATGAAGGAATAAGGAGTGAAATGAGCATAAGATTGGGGATGCTATGGCACCCCAAGATAATAGCCAAGGAGAAACAAGCAACTAATCTTGGGGATGCCCCGAGTTGTTGGGGAACGTTGCATGGGAAACAAAAAAAATTCCTACATACATACAAGATATATCCATGGAGATGAGCATCTATGGGAGGAGATGTTGGATCCACACACGCTTGTAGATTGCTAGGCGGGAAGCGTTAAGAAACCCGGTTGATGTAGTCGAACGTCTTCGCAATCCAAATTGCAAGCCGTCCCTCGATCCAATCATGATCTAGCGTCGAACAGACGTCACCTCCGCATTCAGTACACGTACAGCTCGATGACGATCTCCATCTCCTTGATCCAGTAAGCGAGGGTGGAGAGGTAGATGAGTTCTCCAGCAGAAAAACGGTGTGGTGGCGGTGGTGGTGAACTAATTCGGCAGGTCTTCGCCGACCTCTACCGAACTAATCTAGAGGAGAACAACGATCTAGAGGGAGGAGGTCAGCACGTGGTTTTTCAGGTGGTGGGATGCCCTCAAACCTCCACTATATATAGGAGGAAGGGGTGGGAGGAGGAGCCCTAGGGTTTCCCCTAGGGCCCTTGGCCGCCGGCCAAGAGGTGGTGTCCACCTCCAACAAGGAGGTGGGGCACGGGGAGGAGTCCTACTCCAACAAGGACTCCTCCAACCCTCCACCTTTTCCTCTTTTGGCGTATGGGTCCTCATGGGGTCGGCCGCCCAGAATACCAGGGGTAGGTAGGCCCCACCCGGTGGACCCCGGAACCCATTTGTCACTCCCGTTACACTACCAAAGTACCCGAAGCTTTTTCGGAACCCAAATACCACTTTCCTATATATCAATCTTTACCTACAGACCATTCCGAAGCTCCTCGTGACGTCCGGGATCTCACCCGGGACTCCGACCAACCTTAGGTCACCAACATACATAACTCAATAATACCGAAACATCACCAAACGTTAAGTGGTGCAGACCCTACGGGTTCCAGAACTATGCAGACATGACCGAGACACCTCTGCGGACAATAACCAATAGCGGAACCTAGATGCCCATATTGGTTCCTACATATTCTACGAAGATCTTTTTCGGTTGAACCTCTATGTTAAGGATTCAGTTGATCCCGTATGCAATTCCCTTTGTTCTTCAGTATGTTACTTGCCCGAGATTTGATCGTCGGTATCTCTATACCTAGTTCAATCTCGTTACCGACAAGTCTCTTTACTCGTTTCGTAATACAAGATACCATGGCTAACTCTTTAGTCACCTTGCTTGCAAGGCTCATTGAGATGTTGTATTACTGACAAGTCTCTTTACTCCATGCCAACTCAACAGACACCCTCGGAGATACCGGTAGAGCACCTTTATAGTCACCTAGTTACATTGCGACGTTTGATATACACAAGGTATTCCTCCGGTGTCAGTGAGTTGCATGATCTCATGTTCATAGGAACAGATACTTGACATGCAAAAAACTATAGCAATAAACTAACACGATTATATGCTACGTTCATAGTTTGGGATTTTTCCATCACATCATTCTCCTAATGATGTGATCCCATTATCAAATGACATTTCATGTCTATGGCCAGGAAACCTCGACCATCTTTGATCAACGAGCTAGTCTATTAGAGGCATACTAGGGACACAGTGTTGTCTATGTACCAACACATGTATTTGAGTTTCCAATCAATACAGTTATCGCATGGATAATAAACGATTATCATGAACATGGAAATATAATAATAACCATTTTATTATTGCCTCTAGGCATATTTCCAACAGTCTCCCACTTGCACTAGAGTCAATAATCTAGCTCACATCTCCATGTGATTTACATTGTGATGAATCTAACACCCATACAGTTCTAGTGTTCATCATGTTTAGCCCGTGCAAGAGTTTTAGTCAACGGGTCTACGACATTCAGATCCGTGTGTGCTTTGCAAATATTTATGTCCTCCTCCTTGATGTGATCGCGAATGGAATTGAAGCGTTGCTTTATGTGTCTAGTCCTCTTGTGAAACCTTGGTTCCTTGGCCAGAGCAATGGCACTAGTGTTGTCACAGAACAATGTCGTTGGGTCCACTGCACTGGGCACAACTCCAAGATCCGTCATGAACTGCTTCATCGAGACACCTTCCTTTGCCGCCTCTGAGGTAGCGATGTACTCTGCTTCGCATGTAGAATCAGCTACCACGCTCTACTTGGACATGCACCAGCTTACAATTCCCCCCATTAAGAATGTATATGTATCCTGTTTGAGACTTAGAGTCATTCGGATCAGTGTCAAAGCTTGCATCGACGTAACCCTTTACGACGAGCTCTTGATCACCTCCATAAACTAGAAACATTTCCTTAGTCCTTTTCACGTACTTAAGGATATTCTGGACCGCCGTCCAGTGTTCCATTCATGGATCACTTTGAAATCTTCTGGCCATACTTATGGCAAGGCTGACATCGGGTCTTGTGCACAACATTGCATACATGATAGAGCCTATGGCAGAAGCATAGGGGATGACACTCATCTTTTCTCTATCCTGTGCAGACACTGGGCATTGAGTCCTACTCAAGTTCACACCTTGCATTAGAGGAAAGAACCCCTTCTTGGACTGATCCATTTGATCTTGTTCAAAACTTTGTCAAGGTATGTGCTTTGTGAAACTCATATTAAGTGTCTCGATCTATCTCTATAGATCTTGATGCCTAATATGACAGCAGCTTCTCCTAGGTCCTTCATTGAAAAACTCTTGTTCAAATATGCCTTCAGACTTTCCAACAATTCTATTTTGTTTCAATCAGCAATATGTCATCCACATATAATATTAGAAATGCTATAGAGATCCCACTCACTTTCTTGTAACTACAAGCTTCTCCGTAAACTTGTATAAACCCAAACACTTTGATCACCTCATCAAAGCGAAGATTCCAACTCCGAGATGCTTGAACCAGTCCATAAATGGATCTCTGGAATTTGCTAACTTTTTCAGAATTCTTTGGATCGCCAAAACCTTCTCGTTGCATCATATACAACTCTTCCTTAAGGAAATAGTTAAGGGACGCCGTTTTGACATCCATCTGCCAAATTTGATAATCGAAAAATGCAGCTATTGCTAACATGATTCTGATGGACTTAAGCATCGCTACGGGTCAGAAACTCTCATCGTAGTCAACTCCTTGAATTGTGAAAAAGCTTTTTCCACAAGTCGAGCTTTATAGACGGTGACATTTCCGTCCGCGTCCATCTTCTTCTTAAAGATCCATTTATTCTGAATGGCCCTTCGCCATTCAGGTAATACTTCCAAAGTCCATACTTTGTTTTCATACATGGATTCCATCTCGGATTTCATGGCCTCTAACCTTTTGTCGGAATCCGGTCCCATTATCACTTCTCCATAGCTTGTAGGTTCATCGTTGTCCAACAACATGACTGATGTCTACGACACAACTTTATTCTAGTAGACTCGTGTTAGGCCTCCAAGTGTAGTATTTTGTAGGACAGTAGCAATTTTCCCTCAAGTGGATGGCCTAAGGTTTATCAATCCATGGGAGGTTTAGGATGAAGATGGTCTCTCTCAAATAACCCTACAGTCAAATACAAGAAATCCCTTGTGTCCCCAACACACCGAATACAATGGCAAATTGTATAGGTGCACTAGTTCGGAGAAGAGATGGTGATACAAGTGTAATAATGATAGTAGATATTGATTTTTGTAATCTAAAAATATAAAAAACAGCAAGGTAAGTGACAAAAGTGATCACAAACGATATTGCAATGCTTGAAAACAAGGCCTACGGTATGTACTTTCGCTAGTGCAATCTCTCAACAATGTAATATAATTGGACCACATAACCATCCCTCAACGTGCAACAAATAATCACTCCAAAATTCTTATCTAGCGGAGACCATAAGAAGAAATTACTTGTAGGGTAAGAAACAACCTTAAAGTTATCCTTTCTGATTGATCTATCCAAGAGTCCGTACTAAAATAACCAAGTTATCCTTTCCGATCGATATATCTAAGAGTTCGTACTAGAATAACACCATATGATACGCATCAACCAACTCTAATGTCACCTAGATACTCCATTGTCATGACAAGTATCCATTAGTTAATTATACGGTACACATCCAACTATTTCAGATTCATAACACTCAATCCAACATAAAGAACCTCAAAGAGTGCCCCAAGATTTCTTTCGAAGTAGCTAGGACAAGAACGTGTATCAATCCCTATGCATAGATTACCCCAATGTCACCTCAAGAATCCGCAAGTTGAGTACGAATGCATAGATAAGGTGAATCAAATGAATACCCCCAATGTCACTACGGGTATCCGCATGCAAGACATATATCAGGTGTTCTCAAATCCAATATTCGATCCAACATAACAAAATCTCAAAGGGAAAACTCAATTCATCACAACAAGATAGAGAGGGGCAAACACCATGTGATCCAACTATATTAACAAAGCCCGTGATACATCAAGATCGTGCCATCTCAAGAACACTAGAGAGAGAGAGATTGAACACATAGCTACTGGTACAAACCGTCAGCCTCGAGGGTGGGCTACTCCTTCCTCATCACGGACTCCGCCGGGATGATGAAGATGGCCATCGGAGATGATCTACCCTCTCCGACAGGGTATTGTTTTTTCTTCAGATTGGTTTTTCATTGATACAG
Source organism: Hordeum marinum (assembly GCA_022496015.1). Lineage (NCBI taxonomy): Eukaryota > Viridiplantae > Streptophyta > Magnoliopsida > Poales > Poaceae > Hordeum > Hordeum marinum. Next base: position 206,447,565 of record CM039672.1, on the reverse strand, counting down.
AGGCCTTGTAGCAGCCGAATGAGGGGTCTAGGGTTATTTCTGATGGTTTATGTATTTATAGGAATTTTTGGCGTTGGTTTCACGCGGAGATGGGCCACGAGGTGAGGACCCTCCACTAGGGCACAGTTTGGGGGACTGGCGCACCCTGGTGGAGGGTGGCCACCTCGTGACTCTTCTGTCCCTCCCACAAAGCATCGAATGCCTCTTTTGTTCCTAAAAAATCATCAAAAAGTTTTGGGCAATTCCGAGAACTTCCATTTTCTGCGCAAAAAACAACACCACGGTAGTTCTACTGAAAACAACGTCAGTCTGGGTTAGATCTAAATAAATTGTATAAAGTGCATTAAAAGCATATACAAGTATTATAAACATAGGTGAATATGTCATGAACACTTCATAAATTATCGATACGTTGGACACGTATCAATGACCTCTAAGACAGGGTTCCGTATCACTCAGGAGCACTACACATCCTTATCGACCAACGAGGTTCGATAGTAATTTGATCTGAAGCTTCATGATCACCATCATTAACTTCCTCTTCAACTGTTGTAGGCTCCATAGAATCATCTTTTTGCGCCGCGCTACTCTTTGGTTGAAATAAAGGTTCAACAACCTCATCAAGTTCTATCTTCCTCCCACTCAATTCTTTCGAGAGAAACCCTTTCTTGAGAAATGACCTGTTCTTAGCGACAAACACTTTGCCTTCGGATCTGAGATAGAAGGTATACCCAACTATCTCTTTTGGGTATCCTATGAAGACACGTTTCTCCGCTTTGGGTTCAAGCTTTTCATGCTAAAGCTTTTTGACATAAGCATCACATCCCAAAACTTTAAGAAATGATAACTTTGGTTTCTTGCCAAACCACTATTCATATGGCATCATCTCGACGGATTTCGATGGTGCCCTATTTAAAGTGAATGCAGCTATCTCTAATGCATAACCCCAAAATGATAGTGGCAAATCGGCTAGAGACGTCATAGAACGCACCATATCCAATAAGGTTCGATTACGACGTTGTTTTTGAGCACCACGTGCTTTAATTTTTTAAAGAAATACTCTCATGCTTTACTTAGATTAATTTGAGAGTTAGTGGATTTTGCAGAAATTCTCTTGTGCTTCACTTATATTATTTTGAGAGATAAATTTTTTATGCTCATGTTCTGAACTTAAATTTATTTGAGCTTGTCAAAAGCAATGCCAATATATGAAACTAGTCCCAAATTGATAGATATTCAAGAGGGATATAATAAAAACTTTCATGAAGATCATTGGACAAATTAAACTTGATTCCTTGTAATAGTTTTGAGACATGATGATAGTAATATGTGAGTTATATTGGCAAGTAATTATGCTTTACTAAGAATATAGGTGTTAAGGTTTGTGATTCCCTATGCAAGCATGAAAGTCAATAGTTATGCAATGAAATTACATCCTACTTATAGCAAGTACAATAGGATGACGTAGGCGGGCTATAAGACTTAAAATAATATATTTGTGATGAGATGGAAGAGAGAGAAGAGGAGAGAGAGAAGAAGCGGGCTACAAACTAACAGCCAACTATAACACGCGCTCCAAGACACTTTGTGAGAGAGGATGGTGAGCCTTATATCAATAAAGTAGTACTTATTTACTCTACCTATTGTACTTGTCGTCTATAAACTTGGCTATAGATGACATGTCAACATCATATAGCCAGCAGTTGGCTGTATTATTAACCTTGCTCTTATGGTGCATTATTCGGTGTTAGTTATGCTTAATGCCTGTTTATGAGAATTTTCGTTTCTTGGTTGGTTGCTTCTCAACCTATTGCTAGCCTTCATTTGTACTAAGTAGAAATACTACTTGTGAATCCAAAATCATTAAACCAATTTTGCCATATGAGTCCACCATACCTACCTATATGCACTATTTCCATGTCGGTCCAAGAACATTTGTATGTGCCATCTCTAATTGTCAAATTGAATTTCCTTTTTGTGTGGTCATACCGCCCATGAAGTGGAAGGGGTTGAGCGATATGTTTTCCATGCTAGATGTGTTATTCTCAAGATGAGTGTTTATTCCCCTGTCATTGCACGAGAGTACGACGGTAATAGGGATGCCCAGTCCCGAAATGAAAAAGAAATTTACTTTACTTTGTGAAATAATAAATTCCTTGGAAAGTGTTGGTATGGAAGGCAACCGTGGATTCAACTAGCCATGGATTGTGAAAGAATGTTGGAAAAAGAAATAAACTTTATTTTCTATTTGGGAACCGCTTATGATATATCTAGCATGGAAAGGTATTGAAAGCTCTCAGTCATTTTCGTTGACAGGAAAGGCATTCCACCCAAAATATTTTCTCTCTCAATTGAAACTTTGAGCTGTGGCATCTCTACAAATCCCTACTTCCCTCTGCGAAGGGCATATCTATTTACTTTATGCAATTTTTACTTTTATTTGAGTCTCCATCTTCTCTTATAAAGCACCAACTAGGGGGTACTAGCTACTATTTGAGTGTGTTTCGTGAATGGATCAATGATGGAGCATGATGGGCTAGGGATAATTTTCTTTAGTGTTGATATTTTGAAAGACATCGTTGCTTGTTGGTATGCTTGAGTATTCAAGTGTTCATGTCAAAACAAGACTATTGATTTGAACCATCTAAAAGTCCAAATGTCCATGCTACAAAGGAAAAAAATATGCGATGAACATGTTAGGCAGCATTCCACATCAAATATTCTGTTTTGGTCATTTACCTACTCGAGGACGATTAGGAATTAAGCTTGGGGATACTTATACGTCTCCAATGTATATATAACTTTTGATTGTTCCATGCTATTATATTATCATTCTTGGATGTTTTACAATCATTTTATAGCAACTTTATATCATTTTTTGGGACTAACCTATTGACATCGTGCCAAGTGCCACTTATTGTTTTTGCTTGTTTTTTACTATGCAAAATATTAGTACCAGATGAACCCCAAATGCCATGAAACTTTTTGGAGATTTTTTGGGCCAAAAGACAACTTGGAAGCTAAGGAAGCACCTAAGAGGAGGCATGGGGAGGACACAAGACACCAATGTTCGTTAGAGGCCCCTAGCGTGACCTGGTGGGTTGTGCCCTCCACGGGAGTCTCCTTCACCGCCTCTCGGCTCTATAAATGCCCAAATGTTCCAGAAAACCTAGGGGAGTCGACGAAAAACAATTCCAGCCGCCACAAGTTCTAGAACCACGAGATCGAATCTAACCCATCACAGAGGGGTGCATCGTCTTCATGGGTGCCTTTCCGATGATGCATGACTAGTCCATCATAGGCCTATGGGTTCATAGGCAGTAGCTACATGGATTTCTCTCTCTCTCTTTTGCTTCTCAATACAATGGTATTTTGGAGATCTATTGTATGTAATGAATTTTTGCGGTCTGTTTGTTGGGATCCGATGAAGTTTGAGTTCATGATCAATTTCTATCCATGAATATTATTTGAGTCTTCTTTGATATTTTATATGCACGATTACTTATAGACTCGCATTTCTTCTTCGAATCTTCGGTTTAGTTATGAAACCTAGATCAATTTTTCTTTCCATGGGAAAGGTGCTTTCTGATGGGTTCGATCTTGCGGTGTCCTATCCGAGTGAAAAAAGGGCAGCGAGGCGCGCATGTATCATTGCTATTAAGGATAACAATATGGGGTCTATTGTCACATGAACAGATCTTGCCTACATCATGTATTCATTCTTATTGCATTACTCCGCTGGATAGCGGTCGATGTGTGGAGTAACGGTAGTAGATGCAGAATCATTTCGGTCTACTAATATTGTACGTGATGCCTATATAATGATCATTCCCTTGGATATCGTCATGATTATTTGATGTTCTATTAATTTCCCAACAGTAATTTGGTTACCCAACATGTGCTATACTCATGAGAGAAGCCACTAGTGAAACCTACGGCCCCCAGGTCTATCTTTTGACATATTGCTTTCTGATCTATATTTTTCCACATTCACGTTTAGATCTATTATTCTCAAAAACCAAAAATGTGTTGCTGCACTTTTTATTTGCATCTTTTATTTTGTGTTCTTACACGATCTATTTATCCAGTCTCATACAAATCAATATATCTTTTACCGTGGAGAGACTGACGACCTCTCTTACGCGTCGGGTTGCAAGTATTTGTTCTTTGTGTGTAGGTACCATTTACATAGTGTTGCTTGGTTATCCTACTGTTTTGATAACCTTTGTTTAATAACTGACGAGAATACTTACATTAGTTGTGCTGCATCATCCCTTCCTCTTTGAGGAAATACCGATGCAGTCTCAAACCACATCACCTGGTCACAAAATTTCGACCTAGTTGGGCGCCTAAAATGGGTCTCAAACGCCCAGGATGACTAACACCCCTCGTATCGAGTCCAAATATGGGCGAATATGGGGGCGCCCAGGCACGCCCACCACGTCGTCCTGCCCATGCTGGCTCGCAACGACCCCACATATATTCGTTCACATCCGCTCACTCGAATAAACCCTAGCCACTTCACACTTCACTCCCCTCCCCTCCCTCCACCACCCAACCTCACCTCTGGCGATCTCTGGCCATCTGCAACATGGCGGGTAGCGGATCTCTCTCCGAACACTCCAGATGCATTGACTGGATGTCATCCTGTGCGGGTAGGAGGAGGCAGTGGTGATTCACATTGCACTCCATCGCTCCAGGGAGGACGACACCCGACAGACGCAAGGATCCGTCCGACCTGACTCCATAACATCGGCTCAACAGGTGCTCGGGTCCTCTCGGCTGGATCATCATGGTCGCGGGAGCCGGAAATCTCTCATTCACCATCACTAGCTGGGTAGACTATGAGTCCCATCGGGAACGTGCGCTCGCCGTGGGAGGAGAGCAGAAGGGCCGTCGAGACCCGTATTGAAATAGAATTGGTGACCGTGGAGGCGGATGATGCGGCAGCGCGGGTGGGCACATAGGAGGAAGCCATCCATGCCCCCATTATTAAAAAATGACACCGGAGAGCAAAATCGAGTGGTTTTTAAATGGCCGGACTACCACCGAAGGAGGACAACTACGTTAGTGACAGCTCCGACGACGAGCAGATCCAGCTTGCTCCCTACTACGTCTTCGACGAGTACTTTCGTGATCAGGACGACAAGGGTGGTCATGGATGATCTCCACCATATCCAAACATACCAAATTTTGATAGTCCCATGACATGTTAGTAGTGATGGAGTAGTCGAACGATTTGTGTAATTGTCACACCCTGTGTTTGTATCACCTTGTTATGTTGGATTTATAAAATTTGGAGCCAATTAAAACTTTTCCAGTGCTTGTGCTTGTTTGAATTGTTGCTTGTTTGCTTGTTAATTATTGTGTATGGCACTCTTAGATTCTATCCCTCCTCATATTCATCTTCCTTGACCCAAATCTCTTGCCCACTGATCATGCCATGTGAATAGTGCCCAAAACCATTTTTATCAAATTTTATTTTGACCAAAAAGGATTTATTTAAATTAGGTCTTCAAAAACCCATGAATTGAGGTTTGTACTACAAGTCCTCAAATTGGGTGGATTCTTTCTCCCCAAAGGCTTTATTTGAAGCCTACTATAATTATGACTTTCTAAAACCGCCAAATATTAATTTTAAGATTATTTTTATATTTTATTTAAAGGCTTTTTCTTAAGAACAGAAATGGTTTTTCATAGAAAAAAATATTTAAATACTTTCAAAATATTTGAGAAAATTTAGGGAGACTCACTGGACATATATTTTCCATATATATGAGTTTCAACACATGGTCATGTTCAAATCATGGGCAAAACCCCTCAAAACCCTTTTTGTCCAAATCAAGTTTTTGAAATATTTCTATAAGAAATATTCTCAATAAATTCCAAGAAAATTCTAGCAAGTCACAATTGTCATACTTGGTGATATTAAATAGTCTCATCTCAATCCAAGTTAATTTGGTTCATCAAACCATCCCAAAACCCTCCCAGTCCAGATTCAAATTTGAACAACTTTACATTGTGAAGCTTCTCCCCTTGACCCCAAACTTTGTGGACATGTTCTAATCACGAAATAATGATGCTACACTAGGTGGTGCATCAAGGGTATTAGCTTAACATGACTAGATCTATAGAAATCATATTATGTTAATTTCTAGGGTTCCACAAAGTTACATTGTGAACTTTCATCAAACCATATCAAAATTGGTGATCAGGCCTATTTTCGGCCACCATTTGATCCTGCCAAATCTCATGGCAAGCAAAGTCCATTTGCTTGCCCTAATCTCCATCAAACACCTTCTGGTGAATTCTAGAAACTACTATTTTCACCACCTCTACTATTTCCCTTGCCTCCAAATTTTTACCACAACCTCTCAGGGTTACCAGCTACCTCCAGTAATACTTGTGTGCCTCAGCTCAATAGTGGATGGGGTTAAACCCCCATTTTACCCTCTATTTCACCATGACAAGAGCATTTCTACCCTCTCCCTCACTCTTTTCTTTTCTCCCTAGCCTCCCCCTAGTTCCTAGAGAATCTCCATACCCTCTAGGAACTACTAGACAAGGTGGGGCACCCTAGAGCACGCGGGCAACGGCAATGCCAGACATATGCACGCTCTGGAGCGTGCTATAGTGCACCCCCGCGCTATAGCCAACGCCCAATGGATGCCCCCGACCACCTTGGGCCTCCCCCTCATGTCCCCCGAGACGCCCTCGACGTCCGTGGAACGCCACCTTATCGGCCCCCTCCTCTCTCCTCCTCCTTCTCCCTCCTCCGCGCATGCCTGACGCTGCCCCACTCGGCCAACCGCGGGGCTCGCACGCGCATGCTTCCCCGCCTCTATCTCCTCTCCCCCCTTGTCCTAGACCAACCCCACGAGCACCGCAGACGCGTCCTCTCCCCCTCTGCTCGACCCTGGCCTCGGCCCCGAGCTCGCTGGTGCACCTGAGCTCGGTGGACCACCGGGCGCCTATAAAAGGGCTTCCCCGCATCCCGTTCTCCCTCCGGAACCCTCCTCTCCCTTCCACTCGTCCTCCAAGAGCCCAACTCGACCTCCCCGTGCCCGAGCGCTCGGAATCGAGCCGATCCTTCCCGCGGTGTCGCCGCCGTTGATCTCCGGGTACAGAGTCCCACTAGGCCTCCTTCTGCTTTAGTTGTTCCTCCGTCATCGCACTATCGAGATTTCCCCTTGTCCCCGTCCTCTTTGCAGCCCAGGACAGCTTTGACGACCTCCTCCCAAAGCTCCTTCGTCGTGGGTCCTTTGTCACCGGCGACTCCGGCCACCTCCGGCGCTCCTTCGACCTCCAGGGGATCGGCAGCTCGACCCCGAGCCCATCCTTGCGCTCACCCATCGCTGTCGTGCCCTTCACCGCTGACGGTGAGGCTCTCCCCTCTCTGTCCTGAGGTGGGAGAAGGATCTAACAAGGGGCCCCACTTGTCGGCCTCTCACCTCCCCCTCCTGCGCTCCCTCTCTCCCTTGCCACTGGGCCCTGCCCGTCAGGTTTGAATCCTGACGCGCGCGGGGGCGCCAGCGCGCCTGGCCTGGTTGGCCACTGGGCCGGCCCAACAGCTGGCCACTAGGCCGGCCCAGGGCACAGTGCCATTTTCTTTTTCCTTTTCTCCCTGTTTTCCAAAAATCCCACAGACCAGAAAATAAATTCAATTCCAATAATTTTTCCACCTAAAATCCTAGAATATTCCATAGAATTTAATAGTGCCATTGGTGAAAAATGTTGAAAACTTTTTATGCACTGATTTAATTTAAAACATGTTTATGGCACCTTTGCGCCTTTGTTAAATAGTTTTCAAAAATGTTTTTCATAGCAAAACCTGAAACAAATATTTTTAGTATAGATTTTAGTATTTATCAGAAAATGCTACCATTTTTAATAGTAGCTTGTCTGCTTTGTTTTGTGTGATGCTTATTTTTATCGCCATTTATCGCGACGATAGATTGTGCTATTGACGAGGGAGTTGGACCCGAAGATTTTGAAGACCCCGAAGACTTTGTTGAGCCAAGCAAGCAACCCTTTGACCATGACTATGAACCCTTTTATTGCATGGCATATAGCACTTTATTTTGTTGTATTAATCATGATGATGTGGTTTCCTCTTTGGTGGGATGCCTCTGATACTTTCTTGTTGATACTTGCATCGTGCATGACCCTACCTCCTTATAAGTGTTTTGCGGGTGGGAGTAGTTAGGTTGCTAGTAGATGCTATGGGATCAGAATATGCATGGTGATGGGAACACAAATGATTTAAAAGACTTTTCTAAAACCCCGTCGAGTGCCACTAATGCCCGAGGGAGATGATGATTGATGCGTGACCACTTGAAAGAAGTGGTGTACCGGAACAAGTTGAGGGTGTGTTTTGGAAAACGGATTAGATCTAAGATTTGTCGACCGTCCCAACCTTACATGCGCAACCACGATACCCCTTATGGGACGGGGCTTTGTTGATTACCTTTGTGGGTGCTGGCAAGGAGCCCACATTACTAGTGGCGGGAGTGGCGTGGTCACTCTCGCTACGGGGTCGTGCTGGTATGGACGATCATGCACTGTCTTCACAAGCACCGGGCACACCGTTGGTTCCTGCATGGATGATACGAGTGATGTACATCATGTGGGCTAGGTACCAATCAAGTGGACTCTTTGTTTAGTATCGTCAGGGGAAGGGCATTGTTCGGGTGCTTACCTCGGGTATGTTCTATACCGCGGGTCGTGGATGACATGGAAGTTCCCTGAGTCTTGTGGGTAAAGTGTGCAACCTCTATAGAGTGTAAAACTATTCGAATATCCGTGTCCATGGTCAAGGACAGTTCGGTGGTGCTGCTTAAACTACGTCCAGATGTTTTCGCAAACTTGGTGTGTGTGTACGGGAGAAAGGAGTATGATACTTCGGACAAGTATGAAGACTTGATGTGATGAATGAACATGAGATGTTCAACCCCTACTTATGATGATATCTGTAACTTGTTCATATGGATATCTGCCAACTGTTGATGCATGCTTACCTAGTTACTTGATCATCTCATTGCATTCAAAATTAGTTTCCCGCAAATTACCTACTTAGTGCTATATCATGCATCATTATTACCTTGATCCACAACTTGGGTTGCTTGTGAGTACATTCAAAGTACTCATTGGCTTGCCACTGGTTATTTAATTGGCCAGGCATGGAAGAACAAGAGTATGGCAAAGAGTTCATTGGTGACGAACATGCGAACTAGGAAGCTTCCCGGTCAGAATGCCTGTAGGTTTAAGGTAGATGGCATGGGTTCACGCTTTCGATCAAGATTTCTGCTGCTTGTTGAGTTTATGTATTTGGCCCTTGTGGCCCTACCTATGTAAGACTAGACCTTCATGGTCTTTATTTGTGTAAGACACTAAATGTGTATGTAATACTCTTGTTATTCAGCTTCTATGTGTTCAGTGAGCATTGATCTATGGGATCACTTTACACGTGCATTCGGTGATCACGACTTATGAGTCGGGCTCCCCACAGTAATGCATCAACAACTGCATGAGTTTGTATGGATTTGAGATACTGCCCTCTTTCCCTTTTATAGTGTCCCTTGTCGGTGGCACTTATACCAAGACATGAGTTGTCACTTTTTTGGACTAAAATTACCCCTTGTGTGCTCATACTATCATGCATATGCATGCATGCAGCGAAGCGCACTACTCCAGCAGAGGGTTATTTTGGACTAAAAGCGCTTATGCGCATTACATTATGGAGTATGATCCATAAGCTTATACACACTACAATATGGAACAGTGGGAATATGATGTTTGAGGTGTTTAGTTGTGAGAAGGCAAATTTTAGACTTAACGACCAGTGTGTGTGGATGTCTCCAGATGCGTCCACAACATTTAAGGAGTCGGATTTGCAAGTTTGACTATTGATGCTGTTACGTCCCGCCGCTGTACGCGCTCACCTCCATGGCCCCGTCCACCCGCTGACAGCACGAGGGGGCTGTCTCGAGATGGTAGGGCTAGGTGTTGCCCTAATGGCTGAGCATGTGCTGCCATGGACGTCGGCCTCCCGTAAGGACTCGACAACTCTCTCCTCCCATGGCACCATGGGCTCCTGCTGCGCATCTGCCTCCCACAATCTGTGTTGGTACTCCCTGTGCGGATTGATACGTCTCCAATGTATCTATAATTTTGGCTTGTTCCCTGCTGTTATATTATCAATCCTAGATGTTTTACAATCATTTTATAGCAATTTTATATCATTTTTTGGGACTAACCTATTGACATAGTGCCAAAGTACCACTTGCTATTTTGGCTTGTTTTTTTACTTCATAAAAAATCAATACCAAACGGAGCCCAAACCCTATTGGTAAATTTTTGGATTTTTTTATAGACCAGAAGGAAGCCGATGGGCCACACAACACCAGAAGAGGGGGCCCAGGGTGGCCACCCTCCACCGGGGCGCGGCCTGGTAGAGGGTGGGCACCTCGGGCACCCCCTCAACCGACCATCGAGCCTATAGATACCCAAAAAATCAAAACCCTAGAAGAGTCGACGAAACACAATTTCACCTGTCTCAAATTCCACAACCCTTGAGATCCAATCTAACACCATCATGGAGGGGTTCATCTTGTTCATAGGTGCCTCTCTGATGATGCGTGAGTAGTCCACCGTACACCTACGGCTCCGTAGGTAGTAGATAGATGTCTTCCACTCTATCTTTTGATTCTCAATAAAATGGTCTCTTGGAGATCTATTTTATATATATCATGACTTTTTGCGGTGTGTTTGTTGGGATTCGATGAATTTTGAGTTCATGATCAGTTTCTATGCTTGAATATTATTTGAGTCTTATTTGATTTCTTATATGCATGATTACTTACAGCCTCGTATTTCATCTTCAAATCTTTGGTTTAATTAGGACAACTAGATCGGTTTTTCTTGCCATGGGAAGAGGTGCTTTGTGATGGGTTTGATCTTGCGGTGTCCTTTCCCTGTGAGAGAAGGGGTAACAAGGCACGCATGTATCATTTCTATTAAGGATAACAAGATGGGGTATATTCCTACATGAATGGAACTTGTCTACATCATAGAATCGTTCTTACTGCATTACTCCATTTTTCCATGAATTTAATACACTAGATGCATGTTGGATAGCGGTCGACGTGTGGAGTAATAGTAGTAGATGCAGAATCATTCCAGTCTACTTACCTTGGACATGATGCCTATATAATGATCTTTGCCTTTGGTATCGTCGTGATTATTTGATCTTCTATCAATTGCCCAAAAGTAATTTGTTTACCCATCGTGTGTTATACTAATAAGAGAATCCACTAGTGAAACCTACGGCCCTCGGGTCTACTTTTCCAACATATTGCTTTTCGATCTATCTTTTTGCTGCTTTTGTTTTTAGATCTATTAATCCAAAAACCAAAAAATACCTTGCTGCAGTTTTTATTTACTTCTTTTATTTTGTGTTCTTGTGAGATCTATTTGCCCTACCTATTACAATCTAATCTATCTTTTTATCATTGAGAGATTGACAGCCTCTCTTAAGTGTCGGGTTGTGAGTATTAGTTCTTTGGGTGCAGGTATTGTTCACATAGCGCTGCATGGTCTTCCTCCTTGGATTGATACCTTGGTTTCATAACTGAGGGAAATGCTTACCATAGATGTGCTACACCATCCCTTCCTCTTTGGGTAAATACTGATGGAGTCTCAAGCCACGTCACCCCGCTGACCTCCTGCCACTCATCCTTTCGCCCTTCCATCGCGTGTTTTGGCTCCTATCGCCTATGGCTTTCGATTGACTAACTCCGATGCCACCTCCGATAGGCCTTCCCCCTCATGGTTCCCTCGTCGGCGGCACTGGTGGCGCCTGGGTTACTCGCCTCCCGCACGTCATTTCCCTCGAGGGTGGAGCGACCCTTGTTGGGCTTGGGCCACGCTCCATAGGCTCGACCTTCGTGTATTGGGACGATCTTGGGCTTTTTGGCCTGCTGCAGCCCATGCAAAACCCTAACCCATCGGTGGACCTGCTTCCTCCACCGATGGCTGGGTGCTCAATCTGGTTACCCACAGGGTTCCTGATCCAGTCGCATCCCTTCCCCGCCTCCTCCCCTTCTCACAACTCCCATGCCGCCTTCCTATCGCCCGAGATGCCGGCGGCACCGCCACCTCCGGCCATGGTCCGTGATTGGGGGGATGCTGTGGGCTTCCCGAAGCGTAGCCTAGAGGACCGCCGAGAACCTCCCCGCTCCTCTCTAGATGACCCGTGGCGTGAGGTCAACCTCCGCCGCCAGCTAACCTCTAGGGACTCCAGGGATGTCCATCGCTCCCCCGTGCGGGACTCTTGGTGCTCACCAGTGCACGAGTACTGCTGCTCTCCTGGTTGCTGCTCCTCACCGCAGGATGCACGGCGGGACCGTCCTCGATCCCCGGTAGCCGATGCGCGGTGTTCGTCCTGGCGTCGGTCTTCGTCCTCCCGAGGGAGACCTGGATTAAGGGGTCCTCGGGAGGCCGACCTGTTTCTCATGAGCCGGACTGTATGGGGCACATACCGAGAATTGGATCGATCAAAGGCCATGTCTACAGGAAGGAAGCTTTGGGCATCGTGGCTTGTCCTCCATGTTTGATATAGCGAATAGGCATGTTTATCTCTTTGGCGTGTAACGGACCATGTGTAAACCCTAGACACCCTCAGCGCCTATATAAGCCGGAGGATTTTAGGCCATAGAGAGGGAAACTCATCTAGGGTTTAGCTATTCGATCTCGAGGTAGATCAACTCTGTAACTGATACATCATCAATACATTCCAGCAGGACGTAGGGTATTACCTCCATAGAAGGTCCTGAACCTAGGTAAACCTTGTCTCCTTCGTCTCCTATTACAATCGATCCCAGTCTCATAGTTCGGGACCCCCTACTCGAGATCCGCCGGTTTTGACACCAACATTGGTGCTTTCATTGAGAGTTCCGCCATGATCGCCCAAGGAATCATTGTCTCGCCTTGTCATCAACAAAGAGGTCCGCAACATGGACACTTTCGTCCACAGATAGATCTTCGCCTTTGGCAGCGTTGCGCTGCACGCCGATCAGACCGGACATCTAGGCTATGTCGAAAGCTTCGTCCCTGGTCAAGAGGTCAGATTCGGGAACCTAGAGTTCTCCGTAGATTCTTGGGGTGACTTGTCACTAACCGGGCTCGCAGTCTCGCCTGCCACACCCGAAGACACTGAGGCCTTAACCTTGAGCTCTTCTCTCGGTCATGCCCACGGGGTTAACCCCGGCGATGTCCCGACTCCTAGTCCAGATCCGTACATAGTGCTAGAGGACTGGATACTTATTCTTGCCAAACACTTCACTCACCTAGACACATAGGAGATAAACTCTAAAAGCTCCGAGCTGTTTGACCCGAGCGAGCTCTCGACATTCAACGAGGCCCCAGATCGTATCTCGTCGATGAAGATTACCGATGATCCAACCATGATCTATGCTCAGATCGGCTACGGAGCAAGTCAGGATAATTTTTTTGACCCACCCACCACCCACTTGATAGCCATAGATGAAGATTTAACCGACATGTTTGACTATGCCTCCGAGGAGGTAGAATACATGGATGAAGAGGATTGCGCTATTGGGGAACGTTGCATGGGAAACAAAAAAATTCCTACGCACACATAGATCTATCCATGGTGATGAGCATCTACGAGAGGGAGAGTGGATCTACATACCCTTGTAGATCACTAAGCGGGAAGCGTTAAGAAACGCGGTTGGTGTAGTCGAACGCCTTCGCGATCCAAATCGCCGACCGTCCCGCGATCCAATCACGATCCGTCCCGATCAAGCACTGAACGAACGGCACCTCCGCATTCAGCACACGTATAGCTTGATGACGATCTCCTCCTTCTTGATCCAGCAAAAGGGAGCGGAGAGGAAGAAGAGTTCTCTGGCAGCATGACAGCGCTCAGGCGATGGTGGTGGAGCTATTTCGGCAGGGCTTCGCCTAAGCACTGCAAAAATCCGATCTAGAGGAGAAACTATGCACTGGAGGAACGGGTAGCATGTGGCTGAAATTCCAGTGCAAAACCCTAAAACCTCCAGTATATATAAGAGGGAGGGAGGAGAGGCCTTTGCGCAAGGGCCAAGCCTCCTTTGGTTCGGCCGAAGTGGCGAGGAGAGGAGGACTCCTCCTCCAATCCTAGTAGGACTAGGATTCCTCCTTTTTTTCCTTTTTCCACCTTTTCGCTTTGGGCTTTTCTTCCCTAGCCGCATGGGCCTTGTGTGGGACTTCCACAAGCCCGCTAAGGGATGGTATTCACTCTTCCACAGCCCATGAAGCCTCTTGGGTCGAAATACCCTTCCGGTGGTCTCCCGGTACATTACCGGCACTCCCTGTACACTACCGATGAGCCCGAAACTTTTCCGGCGACCAAAACAGGACTTCCTATATATGAATCTTTACCTCCGGACCATTCCGGAGCTCCCCGTGATGTCACCACCATATATAACTCCATACTACCGAAACGTCACCAAACCTTAAGTGTGCAGACCCTACGGGTTCGAGAACTATGTATACATGACCGAGACACCTCTACGGTCAATAACCAATAGCGGGACCTGGATGCCCATATTGGTTCCTACATATTCTACGAAGATCTTTATCGGTCGAACCTCTATGTCAAGGATTCAGTTAATCCCGTATGATGTTCCCTTTGTTCTTCGGTTTGTTAGCCCGAGATTCGATCGTCGATATCTCCATACCTAGTTCAACCTCGTTACCGGCAAGTCTCTTTACTCGTTCCATAATACAAGATCCCGTGACGAACACTTAGTCACATTGCTTGCAAGGCTTATTGTGATGTTGTATTACCGAGTGAGCCCTGAGATACCTCTCCATCACACGGAGTAACAAATCCAAGTATTGATCCATGCCAACTCAACAGACACCCTCGAAGATACCTGTAAAGCACCTTTATAGTCACCCAGTTACGTAGCGATGTTTGATACACACAAAGCACTCCTCCGGTGTCCATGAGTTGCATGATCTCATGGTCATAGGAACATATACTTGACATGCAGAAAACAGTAGCAATAAACTGACACGATCATATGCTACATTTGTAGTTTGGGTCTTGTCCATCACATCATTCTACTAATGATGTGATCCCGTTATCAAATGACATCACATGTCGATGGCTAGGAAACCTTGACCGTCTTTGATCAACGAGCTAGTTCACTAGAGGCATACTAGGGACAAAGTGTTGTCTATTTACCCACACATGTAATGTGTTTCCAATCAATACAGTTATAGCATGGATAATAAACGATTATCATGAACAAGGAAATATAATAATAAAAACTTTATTTATTCCCTCTAGGGCATATTTCCAACGGTCTCCCACTTGCACTAGACTCAATAATCTAGTTCACATCACTATGTGATTTACATTGTAATGAATCGAACACCCATGCAGTTCTGGTGTTGATCATGTTTAGCCCTTGAAAGAGGTTTAGTCAACAGGTCTGCAACATTAAGATCCGTGTGCACTTTTCAAATATTTATGTCCTTCTCCTCGATGTAATCACGGATGGAGTTGAAGCGTCGCTTTATGTGTCTGGTCCTCTTGTGAAACCTTGGTTCCTTGGCCAGAGCAATGGCACCAGTGTTGTCACAGAACAGGTTCATTGGATTCAGTGCACTGGGCACTACTCCAAGATCTGTCATGAACTGCTTCATCCAGACACCTTCCTTCGCCACCTTCGAGGCTGCGATGTACTCCGCTTCGCATGTAGAATCGGCTACCACGCTTTGCTTGGAACTACACCAGCTTACCGCTCCCCCGTTGAGAATAAATATGTATCCGGTTTGTGACTTAGAGTCATCCGGATCAGTGTCAAAGCTTGCATCGATGTAACCCTTTACAACGAGCTCTTCATCACCTCCATAAACGAGAAACATTTCCTTAGTCCTTTTCAGATACTTAAGGATATTCTTGACCGCTGCCCAGTGCTCCATTCTAGGATCACTTTGAAACCTTCCGGCCATACTTATGGCTAGGCTGACATTGGGTCTTGTGCACAACATTGCATACATGATAGAGCCTATGGCTAAAGCATAGGGGATGACACTCATCTTTTCTCTATCCTCTGCAGTCACTGGGCATTGAGTCTTACTCAACTTCACACCTTGTAACACAGGCAAGAACCCCTTCTTGGACTGATCCATTTTGAACTTCTTCAAAACTTTATCAAGGTATGTGCTCTATGAAAGTGCTATTAAGCGTCTCGATCTATCTCTATAGATCTTAATGCCTAATATGAAAGCAGCTTCTCCTAGGTCCTTCATTGAAAAACTCTTGTTCAAATATTCCTTCACACTTTCCAGCATTTCTATATTGTTTCCAATCAGCAATATGTCATCCACATATAATATTAGAACCGCTATAGAGCTCCCACTCACTTTCTTGTAAATACAAGCTTCTCCATAAACTTGTATAAACTCAAACGCTTTGATCACCTCATCAAAGCTCTTATTCCAACTCCGAGATGCTTGCACCAGCCCATAAATGGATCGCTGGAGTTTGCAAACTTTGTCAGCATTCTGTGGATCGACAAAACCTTCTGCTTGCATCATATACAACTCTTCCTCAAGGAAACCGTTGAGGAACACTGTTTTGACATCCATCTGCCAAATTTCATAATCGAAATAAGCAGCTATTGCCAACATGATTCTGACATACTTAAGCATATCTATGGGTGAGAATGTCTTATCATAGTCAACTCCTTGAACTTGTGAAAAACCCTTTGCTAGAAGTCGAGCTTTATAGATGGTGACATTACCGTCCGTGTCTGTCTTCTTCTTAAAGATCCATTTGTTCTGAATGGACTTTCGCCCTTCAGGTGATACTTCCAAAGTCCATACTTTGTTTTCATACATGGATCCCATCTCAGATTTCGTGGCCTCTAACCATTTCTCGAAATCCGGGCCCATCACTCCTCCTCCATAGCTTGTAGGTTCATTGTTGTCCAACAACATGACCTCCAAGACAGGGTTGTCGTACCAATCAGGAGTAGTACGCGCCCTTGTCGACCTACGAGGTTCAATAGTAGCTTGATCCAAAGCTTCATGATCATCATCATTAACTTCCTCTTCTACTGTCGTAGGTTCCATAGAAACATCTTTCTGCGCTGCGCTACTTTCTGGTTGAAGTAAAGGTTCAATAACCTCATCAAGCTCTATTTTCCTCCCACTCAATTCTTTCGAGAGAAACTCTTTCTCAAGAAATGTTCCGTTCTTAGCGACAAACACTTTGCCTTCGGATCTGAGATAGAAGGTATACCTGACTGTCTCCTTCGGGTATCCTATGAAGATGCATTTCTCCGCTTTGGGTTTTAGCTTTTCAGGCTGAAGCTTTTTGACATAAGCATCACATCCCCAAACTTTAAGAAATGACAACTTTGGCCTCTTGCCAAACCATAGTTCATATGGTGTCGTCTCAACGGATTTCGATGGTGCCCTATTTAAAGTTAATGCAACTGTCTCTAATGCATAACCCCAAAACGATAGTGGCAAATCAGCAAGAGACATCATAGAACGCACCATATCTAATAAGGTTCAATTACGACATTCGGACACACCATTACGCTGTGCTGCTCCATGCGGTGTCAACTGTGCAACAATTCCACATTGTCTTAAGTGACTGCCAAACTCATAACTCAGATATTCATCTCCTGGATTAGATCACAGGAATTTAATCTTCTTGTTACGATGATTCTCAACTTCACTCTGAAATTCCTTGAACTTTTCAAACTTTTCAGATTTGTGTTTCATTAAGTAAATATACCCATATCTACTTAAGTCATCAGTGAAGGTAAGAAAATAACGATATCCACCACGTGTTGTAACATTCATTGGACCACACACATCAGTATGTATGATTTCCAATAAGTCACTCGCCCGTTCCATTGTTCTAGAGAACGGCGTTTTAGTCATCTTGACCATGAGGCATGGCTCACATGTGTCAAGTGATTCAAAATCAAGTGACTCCAAAAGTCCATCAGCATGGAGCTTCCTCATGCGTTTTACACCAATATGACCTAAACGGCAGTGCCACAAGAAAGTGGTACTATCATTATCAGCTCTACACTTTTGGCATCAATGTTATGAACATGTGTGTCATCACTATCAAGATTCAATATGAATAAACCCCTCACATTGGGTGCATGACCATAAAAGATATTACTCATATAAATAGAACAACCTTTATTCTCTGATTTAAATGAGAACCGTCTCGCAATAAATAAGATCCAGATATAATGTTCATGCTTAACGCAGGCACTAAATAACAATTATTCAGGTTCATCACTAATCTCGATGGTAATCGAAGAGAGAGCGTGCCGACGGTGATCACATCAACCTTGGAACCATTTCCCACGCGCATTGTCACTTCATCCTTTGCCAGCCTTCGTCTATTCCGTAGTTCCTGTTTTGAGTTGCAAATGTGAGCAACCGAACCGGTATCGAATACCCAGGCACTACAACGAGCGCTAGTAAGGTACACATCAATAACTTGTATATCATATATACCTTGTTTGTCGTTGGCCACCTTCTTGTTAGCCAGGTACTTGGGACAGTTCCGCTTCCAGTGACCAGTTCCCTTGCAATGAAAGCACTTAGTTTATGGCTTGGGTCCATGCTTGGGCTTCTTTATAGGAGTAGCAACTGCTTTCCATCCTTCTTGGTTTTACCCTTCTTGCCCTTTCCCTTGCCATTCTTCTTGAAACTAGTGGTTTTATTGACCATCAACACTTGATGTTCTTTCTGGATTTCAGACTCAACGACTTTTAGCATCGCAAACAGCTCGGCGACTGACTTGTTCATCCCGTGCATGTTATAGTTCATCACAAAGCTCTTGTAACTAGGTGGTAGTGATTGAAGAACTCTGTCAGTGATCGCCTCTGGTGGAAGGGCAATTCCCAACTCCGATAGATGAGTCGAATACCCAGACATTCTGAGTATATGTTCACTGATAGACCCATTCTCCTCCATCTTGCAATCATAGATCTTATCGGAGGTCTCATACCTCTCGATTCGGGCATTCTTCTGAAAGATAAACTTCAACTCCTGGAACATCTCATATTCTCCATGACGTTCAAAACGTCTTTGAAGTCCCGGTTCTAAGACATACAATATTGCACACTGAACTATTGAGTAATCTCCAGAACGTGCCTCCCAAGCGTTCTTAACGTCTTCGGATGACATGTCTTCTGGTTGGTCACCAAGCGGTGCATCAAGGACATATGATTGCTGGGAAGCCTTGAGGACAATCCTCAGATTACGGGCCCAATCAACAAAGTTACTTCCATCATCTTTCAACTTAGCTTTCTCTAGGAATGCATTAAAATTCAGGGGTGCTACTGCGCGAGCCATTGATCCACAACATAAATATGCAAAGGTTACTTAGACTATTGTTCAAGATAATGAGTTTAGTTAATCAAATTACTAAAGCTCCCACTCAAATTGGCATCCCTCGGGTCATCTGAGTGTCACATGATCCAAATTCACCAACTCAAGTCCGATCATCACGTGAGTTGAGGTGGTTTCAATGGTGAACATCATCATGTTGATCATATCTACTATATGACTCATGTTCGACCTTTCGGTCTCTTGTGTTCTGAGGCCATGTCTGTACATGCTAGGCTCGTCAAGTTTAACCCAAGTGTTCTGCACATACAACACTGGCTTGCACCCGTTGTATGTGAACGTAGAGTCTATCACACCCGATCATCACGTGGTGTCTCGACATGACGAACATTCGCAATGGTGCACACTCGGGGAGAACACAATTCATCTTGAAATTTAAGTGAGGTATCACCTTATAATGCTACCGTCGTCCTGAGCAAAACAAGGTGCATAAAAGGATTAACGTCACATGCAAATCATAAGTGACATGATATGGCCATGAACTTGTGCTTTTGATCTCCATCTAGAAAGCACCGGCATGATCGTCACCGGCATGACACCATGATCTCCATCATCTTGATCTCCATCAATGCGTCGCCATCGGGGTTGTCACGCCCAACATGCTTCTACTACTATTGCTACCGTTTAGCAATAAACTAAATCATTACATAGCGCTTAATGATTGACACGCAGGTCATATAATAATTAAAGACAACCCTATGGCTCCTGTCGATTGTCGTACTCATCGACATGCAAGTCATGATAATCTATACATCACATGATCATCTCATACATCACATATATCACATCATGTAATTGTCCATATCACATCACAACATACCCTGCAAAAACAAGTTAGACGTCCTCTAATTGTTGTTGCATGTTTTACGTGGCTGCTATGGGTATCTAGCAAGAACAATTCTCATCTACACAAAAACCACAACGGTGATATACTAGTTGCTTTTCAACCATCTCAAGGACCACCTATGTCGAATCTGATCCAACTAAAGTGAGAGAAACTGGCACCCGCAAGCCATCTATGCAACAAGTTGCGGTTGAGGGAACCGGTCTCTCGTAAGCGTACGAGTAATGTTGGTCCGGGCCGCTTCATCTCACAATACCGCTGAACCAAAACACGACCAAGGGAGGAAGCAATCTAAGAATCAACGCCCACAAACTCTTTGTGTTCTACTCGACATCTCATCTACACATAGACCTAGCTCAGGATGCCACTGTTGGGGAACGTTGCATGGGAAACAAAAAAAATTCTACGCACACGCAGATCTATCCATGGTGATGAGCATCTACGAGAGGGAGAGTGGATCTACGTACCCTTGTAGATCGCTAAGCGGGAAGCGTTAAGAAACTTGGTTGGTGTAGTTGAACGTCTTCGCGATCCAAATCTCCGAGCGTCCCGCGATCCAATCACGATCCATCCGGATCAAGCACCGAACGAACGGCACCTCCGCGTTCAGCACACGTACAGCTTGATGAAGATATCCGCCTTCTCTATCTAGCAAGAGGGAGCGGAGAGGAAGAAGAGTTCTCCGATAGCATGATGACACTCCGGCGATGGTGGTGGAGCTATTTCGGGAGGGCTTCGCCTAAGCACTGCAGAAATCCGATCTAGAGGAGAAACTATGCACTCGAGGAACGGGTAGCACGTGGCTGAAATTCTAGTGCAAAAACCCTAAAATCTCCAGTATATATAAGAGGGAGGGAGGAGAGGCCTTGGCACAAGGGCCAAGCCTCCTTTGGTTCGGCCGAAGTGGGGAGGAGAGGAAGACTCCTCCTCCAATCATAGTAGGACTAGGATTCCTCCTTTTTTTGCCTTTTTTCCACCTTTTCCCTTTGGGCTTTTCTTCCCTAGCCGCATGGGCCTTGTGTGGGACTTCCACCAGCCCACTAAGGGCTGGTATTCACTCTTCCACAGCCCATGAAGCCTCTTGGGTCGAAATACCCCTCCCGGTGGTCTCTCGGTACACTACCGGCACTCCCGGTACACTACCGATGAGCCCGAAACTTTTCCGGTGAAAAAAACAGGACTTCCTATATATGAATCTTTACCTCCGGACCATTTCGGAGCTCCTCGTAACATCCGGGATATCATCTGGGAGTCTGAAAAACCTTTGGTCACCACGATACATAACTTTATACTACCGAAATGTCACCAAACCCTAAGTGTGCAGACCCTGCGGGTTCGAGAACTATGTAGACATGACCAAGACACCTCTATGGTCAATAACCAATAACGGGACCTGGATGCCCATATTGGTTCCTATATATTCTACGAAGATCTTTATCAGTCGAACCTCTATGTCAAGGATTCAGTTAATCCCGTATGATGTTCCCTTTGTTCTTGGTATGTTACTTGCCCGAGATTTGATCGTCGGTATCTCCATACCTAGTTCAACCTTGTTACCGGCAAGTCTCTTTACTCATTCAGTAATACAAGATCATGTGACTGACACTTAGTTACATTGCTTGCAAGGCTTATTGTGATGTTGTATTACCGGGTGGGCCCTGAGATACCTCTTCGTCACACGGAGTAACAAATCCGAGTCTTGATCCATGCCAAGTCAACAGACACCCTCGGAGATACCTGTAGAGCACCTTTATAGTCACCCAGTTATGTTGCGACATTTGATATACACAAGGCACTCCTCCGGTGTCCGTGAGTTGCATGATCTCATGGTCATAGGAACATATACTTGACATGGAGAAAACAGTAGCAATAAACTGACACGATCATATGCTACGTTTGTAGTTTGGGTCTTGTCCATCACATCAGTCTACTAATGATGTGTTCCCATTATCAAATGACATCACATGTCAATGGCTAGGAAACCTTGACCATCTTTGATCAACGAGCTAGTTCACTAGAGGCATACTAGGGACAAAGTGTTGTCTATTTACCCACACATGTAATGTGTTTCCAATCAATACAATTATAGCATGGATGATAAACGATTATCATGAACAAGGATATATAATAATAAACACTTTATTTATTGCCTCTAGGGAATATTTCCAACATGCACTCCCACCCCCGTTAACACTGGACGATGGGCCACCACCTCCACATACGATGTCTACATAGTGGACAATCGTGCCGCCAACGGCGAAAACATGCCTAAGAACGATGGCGACAAATCGGGCGACGCGCCGTCAAGGCGCCGGAAGCCGCATGAGTGGTCAAAAGGAAAAAAGGGAAGAGAATCTATCATCGGCACCGGGGATAGAGATACCCCGAAGGACCTAGGTGATCCCGATATCCCCGAACACCCGCTAGAGGGTCAGGTGTAATAGCCCAAGTGCTCCCCTTGCCATTTTTGGTCATGTATCTCTTGTGAACCCCTATGTTGCCATGTGCCTTGAATGAATTATGATTTTGTTTCATGCCATTCATGTGTCATGCATCATGATCATCATCTAGTGTTTTTCATCTCTTTGCCTTGTTTACTTGTGGATGTGGTGTTGTGATGTGAGGTTGGTGTGATTGAATGCATGTGTGCCTTGTGTTTGGCTCTCCTCAAACCCCCTCTCTCATTTCAACTCAAACTCCCTTTTGCTCCTATTTATTTTGTGTCACAAGCGACTTGTCCTATAATGTTTCAAAAATGTTCTGGTGCTTTGGTTAATTGATTAGAGGGGAGTAAATGAGCTCTTCCACATGTTGTTGTTTTTGTCATTAATATCACTATTAAATGATAGGTCTATTTAATAAAATTAATTTATTTATTTTGTCTAAGAATTGCTAGCTCATTTTATTTAAACAGTTTGCATTTAATGTTAGTACACGGTATTTGGTTTTCAAAAAATCCTTGTTCTCTGTGGGGTTTGTGTTTGGTTTGTTTTGATTTTAAAAACAGAACCCAGCCTCTTTTGTTTTGAGTGAGAGAGACTGCTTCATGGGCCTCTGTGCTCCCCCCTTGTGGCGCATCTCCCCTCGCGGCCCAGTAGCCCAGCGTAGATGGCATCCTACCCTGTCTAACTCCTCCGTCACTCAGTGCAAGCGAAAGTAGAGAGAGCGCTCCCACCGTGAGCTCACGGACGTCGAGGACCGTTCCTCCGCGGACTATTTAACCCCCCTCGGCGTGTGTGCCCCTTCCCCTAGGGTTCCGTGTTCCCTCCAGCCACCGCCATCTCTCTCCCCTCCTTCCTCTCCCTCCCCATGGTAAGATTCAGAGAAGGGTTTCGGGTTCAGTGAGAGCAAAGAGTGTAGCGTCGTCGTCCCCGCCTTCTCCGTCGCCGCCGGTGACCCCTCTGCGGTGTCCGGGATGCCCAGTGGGTTCCTGGTGCTGCCTGCGCTTCGTTCCCGGCGCTAGGAAGGTCTGAGCCCCTCCGCGGCATCGGTTCCGGCATCGCCTCCCGTCGGCGAGCCGTGCGCGTGGAGCTGCGCTTCTTCACGCTATGCCAACCTTCGTCCCTGCCTCGCCACGACCCCGTACAACCCCACTGTGAGCATCGTGTGCCTTCCCTCTTCTCTCACCATAGCACCGCCTTGCATCGTCGCCGTAGCACCGCCGCCGCCATCGTGCCCGAGCAAGCGCAAGCTTGAGCCGCGAAAGGTCCCTCCCCTCTAAGTACGGGAACGGGCTCCCCTAGGACCCCACAAGCCCCGTCGGTCCCCGTTGTAGTGAACCGTCATCGCCTCGCCGGAATCACATTGTCACCGCGCCCTGTCGCTGTTGTCGTTTTTCTTCAGTTTCGTCAGAGTTTCTGTGTCGTCAGTTAGTAGTAGAGGAGCAAAACCTCCCTTCGGTCAGATGCCGCAGCATAGCGTAGTGATCGATCGACTCGGGTGAGACCGCGAGGTCACGGGTTCGATTCCCCGATGCGCCCCTTTTGTTTTTCATTTTGGTGTGTGTGGTGGTGCCGGATCTGGTGTGGCTATACCCAGATCGCGTGTGCGTGTGTGTATCTGCTGTGTGTGCGACTGTGTGTGCGTGTGTTGGTGGGATCTGTTGTGGCAGAGAGATCTCATGTGGATCCAGTGTGTGTGTCTCTATGTGTGTGTGTGTGCTTGTGTGTGTGTATGACAGTGGGCCCATGGCCCACTTGTCATCCAGATAGAGGGACCCTGGTGTCTATGCCAGGTGGGACCCCTTCTTTGTTTTCTTTTTCTTTTGTTTTCTTCTGTTAGTTTTGATTTTTATTAGATATTTCCAGTTTTAGTATTTTCCATTTGTGTTCATAGACAATTTTGGCATGAGCATATACGGCAAGTTTTGACTTAGAAGCATATGATGATGTTGAATAATTTGTAACTTTGAATTGTGGGCATTTTATCTACAGTAACCTATGAGTATGATATATGAAATTGGGGTAGAATTTATCGAGGAATTCATTAGTGCAATTTGTTTTGTCATTTGAGCAAGTTTTACAAAATGCCATTTTGTCCCAATATGCCATTTTGTCATTTTTATTAGAATTAATCCATGCATACTATGATAATTGTGTCAAGATGGAAGTGGTAGTGTTTTATGAGTATTATGCCATCATATTTTCTTTTGACATGATACACTTGCATATCAGTGGGAATCTTGCTCCAAAGTAGATAATAAAATGTTGTTTATATCAACATGCTAAATATTTCTAAGTCTGATAATCTGTTATTATTTTTATGCCATGATGAGTGGATGCTACCAAGTGCTCTGTTGTGTTTTAGCTCAAGCTCGGTGCTAGTGTTTTGAAATAGATGTTGTCCTCTACCATCCTGTTAATTTTCATGCCATGAGGTGGTCTCTATCATCATTATTTTCTGCTGTCAACTTGCTACCAGCTTAACTCAGATTCTAGAAAACTGTGATTTTCATTAAGTCCCTAAGATCTGTTTCATCATGCCATCTTGTGAGCTTCATGCTTAGTGATCCATGCTTCCTTTCCTGTTTGTATAGTTGGATGATTTGATAAGCCCGTTATGTAGTTTCTGTTCATGCTTTGTTTGAGGTTGGAAACATCCTATAGCTCTAGATAATTGTTGTGGAAGTTGCTATGTTGCTGTTTTGGGACAGATTATGTGTGTTAGTGTTTTGTGACTTGTGCGAGCTATGCTCCATTGTTATGCTTGATATTTGGCTTTATTGTGGTTGGTTTTTCATTTCCTAACCAGTAGTTGCCTTGGAATACCAAGGAATAGCCCATGTCCTTCCTTGTCTCGTATTTTGCCTTCGTACCTTGCCGTTAGCGTGAGATCCGTTTCCTACGTTTTACATATGCATTTGCATTGATTTTGCATGAAGCATCCATATTTGCCATGATCATGCATGTTCAAGCAACTTAACATGAGGTTCTGTTCAGAATTGTAAATAAATTAACTATTGCATGGGAACCATGACTAGCTTAGGATTGCCATGTTCAATACTTCAAATGAATCATGCATCATCTTGTTTGTGCATTGCACCTTGGTTGGTTGTTTATTGTTGTTGTTTCTCTTGGCTAGATGCGAGTGTTGAACTTGAGTACGAGGATCTAGGAGAGTACCACTACGAGGACCCCGCTCTTTGTCCCTCTAAAGAACCAACAGGCAAGATGACTGTACCCGGATCCCGACACTATTTTTACTTTGCTAGATGTCTCGCTCTTATTGTTACATATGCGTTACCTACCACTTGAATGTCAAGCCTCCTACATTGCCATGATAGCCTCTAACCCCTCCACTTCCTAGCTAAACCTTGTTTGGATAAGTTACCGCTGCTCAGCCCCTCTTATAGCGTTCTTAGATGCAGGTGCAGGTTGTTTCCATGTGATAACATGGATATCTGGAGATATCACAATATTTACTGCTATTTAATTTAATGCATATATATATATCTTGGTATGGTGGAAGGCTTGGCCTTTTGCTCGGTGATTTGTTCCACTTTTACCGCCATAGTTACTTGTTACCGGCATTATGTTTCCATATTTTTGTGCTCCTAACATGCTCGGGGTTGTTATGGGGACCCCCTTGATTATTCGTTTGAGATTAAAGCTTGTCTGGCAACACCCAACATTGGTACTATTTGCTTAAACAACTTAATCAAAATGCATAGGGCTTTGCAACCTCGTGGACAATTAATCAACCCGGGCCAGTGCTCCTCATGAGTGTTGGTCCAAACTAGAGCACTGTGCGGGGCCAACCCGGGGCAACATGGGAGATTTCTATCAGGCCACCGTACGCGTAGCTTATCTGTCGTGTCCTGAGAACGAGATACGCGGATCTTATCGGGTTTGTCAACACATTGGGTGGTCTTGCTGGACTTGTTTTACCTTTCTCGAATGGCTTGTATGAGGAACTCTGATCTTCTTCGGGCTATCTCGAGGTGTTGGTTTTCCTTTGGAATTGCCTAGGACGATCACGAGATCCATGGTCGCAGTTATTCCCGTGGAGTGTGGTTAATTTGTGATGGATTAGTTGGAGCACCCCTGCAAGGTTAAATCTTTCGGAAAGCTGTGTCTGCGGTTATGTGGCAACTTGGATATTTTGTTTAACAGCAGGTTATAGTTAACTTGAAGTAAACTCCAATAAAATACAACAACTGTGTGTGTAACCGTGATCATCTATGCTCGTGAACATGAACCGAGAGAGAACACGGTGAGGTTATGTTTGACGTAAGCAGGTGTTCAAGATCACTTAGGCATCATGGTATTTATCGATTGTCTTTCATAGTCCAATATATTTACATTCATGTTCTCGTAAATTATCCACCATACAATGCTTAGTGCTGCTGCAAACTCAACACTACCCCCCATCCAACCCAATAAGCTTACATAGTTTCGGTACCCGAGTTACAAGATTGTTGAGTCCCCATGGCTCACAAATTACTGCAACAAATACAGGTGCAGGTGCAAATGAGACCATGCCAGATGATGTGACCCAGCTCCAGTGGGAGTATGATGAACAACGTGGTAGAATGTACGTCACATATCCAGATGAGTAGAGAGGCCTTGGTTGTGATCTATGGGGCTAGCAAGATAGTTTCATTGCTTCTTTTCGTTGTTTGTTTTCGTTAGTAGGCGGACACTATCTTTCGTATGATGATTGAATAATTGGTGTGAACTTGCAATTTAGCTCATGGCGAGTGTACGCCAACTCATATACTCATCTCTTCATACATGTATGCGATGTTACTGTACTTGCGAAATGACTAGATGCGCCTCCATCCCTGTCATGGCCCCCGTGCCTAAATCAGGATATGCACGCATCTTGGGCGTTACATCAGGAGAAGCCTGAAGACCAGCGCAACCCCGATGACTTCAACAATTCCGAGGACGATAACTAACTCCCTCCTGTTGAGGAGGAGGACATCCAGGAGCCAATGACTTCAACATCCCTAATAATCTCGAGGATCTGGAACTGTTCAGGCAACAACTCATAGCCACGGCCCGCAGCCTCAAAGCAAAAGAACGACAACTTAAAGTCGAACAAGATAACCTCAACGACCGATGGACGAGAGGCCTCTCAGGTGAGGAAGGTTACGGTACCGGTGTGTCGGACCAACCTAAGAGTTATCCATGCAGAAGGCTGCTGCCACAATTTGACGACGAGCTCACTGATACTCCTTCTCCCAAACATACTCCATACGACTAGCCAGACCGCTCTCCTAAAAGACGAGAAAGGATGGCTGATGACACCGGTTATAGGTCGGCGATGCCCCGAAGACGGGGAAAGGATCCATTAGAGCCCAATGACAGGTTCGACCTGCGAGACGACCTAGACTATAGAGCAGGTCGTACAAGATCCATCTACGGATCTAGAGGTTACTCACCCAATAGACGCGAAGGGTACAGACCTTGGCTTGACTGCAACAATAGAGGCCAGGAATGAAACCAGGCAAGAACGAACGCTGAATATCGACGCGACATTGCTCGGGTCAGAGGCACCGCTCACCCACTGTGTTTCACGGACGAGGTGATGCAGCATTAGTTCCTAGAGAGGTTTCAACCTGTGAACATACAGCAGTACAATCGGACAACTGACCCAACCGTATGGATTGAGGACTTCCTCCTCCACATACACATGGCGTGAGGAGATGATCTCCACGCCATCAAATATATCCCTCAGAAACTCAAGGGCCAGCTCGGCACTTGTTAAATAGCCTCCACAAAAACTCCATCGGCTGCTGGGAAGATCTAGAGGATGCATTCCGATCTAACTTCTAGGGCACCTATGTTCGGCCGTCGGACTCCTTCGACCTAAGTAACATCGTTCAGAAGCCCGGTGAGTACGCACGACAGTTCTGGAATCAGGTCTTGACCAAGAAGAACCAGATTGTCGACTGCCCGGACGCCGAGCTAACAGCCTTCGTCCGACATAATATTCCGGATGAATGGCTGGCTCACCAGCTCGGCCAGGATAAACCTCGGACTATGTCCGCCCTCACATCACTCATGACCCGCTTTTGCATGGGCGAAGATAATTGGCTAGCAAGATGCAACCACAACTCGGAAGACACTGGAACCTCCGAAGTTCAGGACGGCGATGGGAAACCAAAGCGCAACAAAAACAAGCACCAGCACAACAATAGTGATGCCGATGACACGTCCGTTAATGCCAGCTTCCTCAATTACCGACCTGGACAACGGAAGAAGCCTCCTAAAGGCAATCATGACGGACCAACCCCGCTAGGGAAGATCATGGAAAGGCCTTGCCAAATCCATGACACTCAAGAGAAGCCCGCCAACCACATGCACCGCAATTGCTGGGTGTTCAAACAAGCCAGCAAACTCATGCCCGAGGATCAAGGTAAGAGCCCTCGCAGCGAGGATCAGGATGAGACTTGGGGACCTATTGTTGGCGGCCAAAAGAAATTCCCTCCAGAGGTAAAAACAGTAAACATGATATAGGCCACCCATATACCCCAAGAAGGAGAGGAAACGCACCCTTCGAGAGGTCTACGCTGTAGAGTCGGTAGCCCCAAAGTATAACCCATGATCGACATATCCGATCACCTTTGATCGACATGATCACCCGACCAGTATCCGTCATGGGGGTTCGGCCGCCCTCGTCCTAGACCCCATTATAGATGGGTATCATCTCACAAAAGTCCTAATGGACGAAGGAAGTAGTCTTAACCTGATTTACTCAGACACGGTGAAAAAGATGGGTATAGATCCATCAAGGATCAAACCCAGCAACACTACCTTCAAAGGAGTAATTCCAGGCGTCGAGGCTCGGTGTACGGGCTCCGTCAGCCTGTAAGTAGTGTTTGGCTCGCCCGACAACTTTCAAAGCGAAGACTTGATCTTCGACATTGTACCCTTCCGCAGCGGCTATCACGTGTTGGGGAACGTCGCATGGGAAACAAAAAATTTCCTATGCACACGCAAACCTATCCATGGTGATGAGCATCTAAGGGAGAGTGGATCTACATACCCTTGTAGATCGCTAAGCGGGAAGCGTTAAGAAACGCGGTTGGTGTAGTCGAACATCTTCGCGATCCAAATCGCGAGCGTCCCGTGATCTCATCACGATCCGTCCCGCGATCCAATGACGATCCGTCCCGTGAACTCATCACGATCCGTCCCGCGATCTCATCACAATCCGTCTCACGATCTTGATCACGATCTGTCCTGCGACCTCATCACGATCCGTCCCGCGATCTCATCACAATCCGTCTCACGATCTTGATCATGATCTGTCCCGCGAACTCATTACGATCCGTTCCGCGATCTCATCACGACCCGTCTCGTGATCTCGATCACGGTCCTTCCGATCTAGCGCCGAACGGACGACACCTCCGCGTTCAACACACGTGCAGCTTGATGACGATCTCCACCGTCTTGATCCAGCAAGAGGAGGTGGAGAGGAGAGAGAGTTCACCGGCAGCGTGACGGCGCTCCGGTGATGGTGGTGGAGCAATTCCGGCAGGGCTTCGCCTAAGCGCTGCAGAAAACCGATCTAGAGGAGAAACTATGCACCGGTGGAACGGGTAGCACGTGGCCGGAAATTCTGTCCAAAAACCACCCAAT
This sequence comes from Hordeum marinum, assembly GCA_022496015.1. Classification (NCBI taxonomy): domain Eukaryota; kingdom Viridiplantae; phylum Streptophyta; class Magnoliopsida; order Poales; family Poaceae; genus Hordeum; species Hordeum marinum. Next base: position 206,417,169 of record CM039672.1, on the reverse strand, counting down.
CCACTAGTATATATAGGAGGAGAGGAGAGGAGAGACAGCCAAGGCCTTTGGGTCGGCCGAAATAGGAGGTGGGAGCAATCCTACTTCACCTCCAATCCTAGTTGGAGTAGGATTGCCTCCTATTGGCTGATTTTCCACTTTTTGCTTTAGGACTTTCTCTCCTGCGCCATGGGCCTTTGTGGCTGTTTTCCCAGCCCACTAAGGGCTGGTTATTATTCTCCCACAGCCCATGGACCTCTTGGGGTCGAAATACCCCTCCCGGAGGTCCCCTGGTACACTACCGGCACTCCCGGTACACTACCGATACTCCCGGTACACTACCGATGAGCCCGAAACTTTTCCTGAAACCAAACTGGGACTTCCTATATATGAATCTTTACCTCCAGACCATTCCAGAGCTCCTCGTGACATCCGGGATCTCATCCGGGACTCCGAACAACCTTCGGTCACCACCATACATAACTCTACACTACCGAAACGTCACTGAACCTTAAGTGTGCAGACCCTGCGGGTTCGAGAACTATGTAGACATGACCGAGACACCTCTACAGTCAATAACCAATGGCGGGACCTAGACGTCCACATTGGTTCCTACATATTCTACGAAGATCTTTATCGGTCGAACCTCTATGTCAAGGATTCAGTTAATCCCGTATAACGTTCCCTTTGTTCTTCGGTATGTTACTTGCCCGAGATTCGATCGTTGGTATCTCCATACCTAGTTCAACCTCGTTACCGGCAAGTCTCTTTACTCGTTCCATAATACAAGATCCCGCAACTAACAATTAGTCACATTGCTTGCAAGGCTCATTGTGATGTTGTATTACCGAGTGGGCCCTGAGATACCTCTCCGTCACACGGAGTAACAAATCCCAGTCTCGATCCATGCCAACTCAACAGACACCATCGGAGATACCTGTAGAGCACCTTTATAGTCACCCAGTTACGTTGCGACGTTTGATACACACAAGGCACTCCTCCGATATCCGTGAGTTGCATGATCTCATGGTCATAGGAACATATACTTGACATGCAGAAAACAGTAGCAATAAAGTGACACGATCATATGCTATGTTTGTAGTTTGGGTCTTATCCATCACATCATTCTCCTAATGATGTGATCCCGTTATCAAATGACATCTCATGTCCATGGCTAGGAAACCTTAACCATCCTTTGATCAACGAGCTAGTCCATTAGAGGCATACTAGGGACATGGTTTTGTCTATGTATCCACACATGCATTTAAGTCTCCGATCAATACAATTATAGCATGGATACTAAACGATTGTCATGAACAAGGAAATATGATAATAACTAAGTTATTATTACCTCTAGGGCATATTTCCAACATCACGCCCTGCTCGGCCGAACATCGTTCGCTCGCTTTAACGCCGTACCGCAGTATGCATACCTCAAGCTCAACATGCATGGCCCCAAGGGGGTCATTACTCTCAATGGGATGATCCGCAGCTAATGTACAAACCATGTGATATCGGCTTTAGCTACGGATCATCCGAATATCACAAGTCATCGGGGGCTAGTCACCAGCCTCCCGCGGTCCTTTTCGCGTCCCTACGGCTAAGTGAAAGCAATAAAGCACTATGGTCTGATTGCCTGGTCTGCTGCACATTACCGCCTTTGGGTACAGCTAGTTTGACTAAGGGTTATGGTGCGTAACTAGAGACACCCCACGTAGTATCTACATGGGGGCTGAAGCTGACGACTCACAGATTTCAGATGAAAGGGCCACACAGGAGTTATAAAGGAACGCAAAATATTAAAAGCATGATAACCCATGCATAACAAATACACAAGCGAGCAAAGGTCTTCAGACATATTACAACACATCTAATCGTACATGTTCTCTTTCGAACACTGCAACCCTATCGCCCGAGCACCCTCCATTACTCCGGCAAAGTATAGCTTGGGGCACCTATGTTCTTTTCCAGGAGGCAAGGGGCGGTGGCTATCTTCATCAGATCGAGCCCCGGCAAATGCACCTTGTCCTTTGCAAAGGCCATCCGAGCTACCTCAATGGAAGAGGATCGCCTCAGAGCATCGAGACGGGGTGAGGAGTTGATCAGCTTCCGCACTAGGCCGAAGTAGCTGGCTGGTAGTGGCTCGTTGGGCCATAGCCAGATAAAGAGATCCTTCATGGCTAGCTCCGCCATCCGGTGCAGCTCCATCAGCTGCTTTAGCTGCTCGATAAGAAGAGGAAGGCGCTCGGGGGATTCAAACTTCGCCTAGAATAGACGAGCTTCATCTCCTTCTTCTCGCGAAGCATATAGATGATTTGCATCCACCACACTCTTCTGAAGGTGATTGCAGGCGCTTGACGAATGCCACACCTAGGTAAGCAACTCGAACTTGCTATCCCCAAAGACACACTACAATAAGTATGGCTTACCATCCGTTATAACCTTCGCTTGGCGGATTTGCTCCTCAAAGTACCTCCTATCCACCCGCTCTTTTTGGAGTTTGGTTTTTAGGGTGGATAGTTCAGTGGCCTGCTCCTTGCCATTTTGCTCAAGGGCCTTGCACTTGTGGCTAGCACCCTTTAGCTTCTGCTAGATCTCCTGCACCTGAACCTTGTGTTTGTCGTTGGTAGCTCTCAAAGCTGAAAGCGCGGTAGCCTCTTGTTCGGACGCCGCCCTCTCAACTGTCGCCTCATCCTTCGCCTCCCTCAGCTCGGCCTTGAGCTTCTCTACCTCCTTCACCAAGGCCGTGTGACCACTAACAATACGAAAAACTGAATTGATAGTATTACGATGGAGGTTTTAGGGTATTGACTTAAGCTTACCTTGCGCCTCATCGAATCTCTTGTTGAGAGCATAAAGCTCGTCTTCGGAAACTTTGAGCTTCCGATTCAGCTCGTCCAGCTCGGCGTCATTCACCGTCGCTGCCGACGATGAAGCCTGGAACACACAAAGCCTTGCCAGGTTACATGGCTTCAGAAATTCCGAACTGTCGTCAATCTGATCCTACATCCGGTCCTCTTAAGGGTTGTTAGAACATTCTGACCATATAGTTTCGTATATAGTTCGGAAAATGATCCATGGTTGACCCCTAGGTGAGTTTTTCAAACTCACCTATGGCTCGGGGGCTGCCATGTATATAATAAAATAAATAAATTAATATTTTGCAAATAGAGTTTCGCATGGCTCACCTGAAAGCCCGTCACAAGACCATTGAAGGCCTCCTTTAGCCCGTTGTCGACGGACTAAATGCTCTGCAATACAGCACCCATAAGGGTGTGGTCCTCTTCGGAGATGGAGGCGCTCGATAGAGCCTCCCCCATGGTTGGCTACCCATTGGTCGATGGCGCCAATGGTGATCGGAGAACCCGATCACCAACCGTGGATTTAACCGGTACCTCCGGAGGCATGGTGTGCTTCGGAGATGTCCTCGAAGGGGACTAGACGTCTACCCGTCCGGAGTCCTTAGTATCTGGAGGGGGTTCCGTCCCCCGGTCTTCAATGGCCGAGACATTAGCCTCAACCATAACGTCGTCTCCCCCACCGATGGTGCCCGGCTCCATAGGAGCATGCTGGGACGACACCTCCGTGATGTCCCTCGCGGCGCATGGAGGAGTGGGATGCGACACATTCCCGCTCTCTGCTTGTTCAGTGGGTGGGGTCTCCCCATCCGAAACCTAGTTGGTGGGGAGGACGCGCGGTGGGCTACAAAATTGGTAAAATACTTGCATGTTGGTAACCTTCAAAACTTGTCAATGATAGCCAAGGAAGTCTTCGGACTCTTACCTTCAAGATGGGTGGTTGACCCTTAGATTCCTTCGCGGAACCCTTCCAAAGTCATCGGACTCAGTATCCGAGTCCGAACTATCGTCGGACAGGATTACTTGTGCCCGGCACGTTTTCTTCTGGGCAGGAGGGGGAATTTCCTCCTCGGCATCCAATGATGCCGCCCTCTTTCTTGCAAGGGGGGAATCACCCTCCCCCTCGACATCATCCTCATGCTCCTCTTGATTCGAGGACGCACGGGTGTCCTTAGACACAGCCTCCGGCTGGTCCCTTATACGCATGCCTTCTTGGCCTGGTTTCTTCTTCTTCTCCTTCGCTAGCGCCTCGTAGGGCGCCTCGATGAGCATCTCCGCTAACAGTCTGGACCTGATGTCTTCATTCTAAGGCGCTGGGAAATTGATGCCCGTGGCTTTGCTCAGCCATTTCTACAAAAGTGATCGGAGAGGTGCTTAGATTTTCCTCAAGAAAAATAAAGCCGATCAGACAAAACTATGTCATACCTCGGTAGAAGGCTTATCAGCGTGCAGACCCCGATCCTCCTCCTAGGTTGGATAGTCCTTTCGCGCCTTGAAAAGCGCCTTCCACAACTTCTCTCGAGTAGTGCGGAAGAGGTTCCGAATTGTGGGCTCCTCGTCGAGTCGACGAGCCCATAGGGGAGAATCCCAGCGCTGGTAGGGAGGGTGCGTCAACGGAGCATAACCTGGACCACGTTGGTCAGGGGAATGTCATTTCTGACTAGGTTGTCCACCTCCTTGTCTGACCCCCAGTCGAGGCCCTTTCGCACCCACAAGGTTAATCTGCTGGGGGGACCGGATCTGAATCCGACTGGGGCAACTTGACCATCCTCCCTGGGCTCAATGATATAAAACCACTCCTTCTGCCATACTTTGATGGTGTCTATGAAGGTGTTGGATGGCCATACGTTGTGGGTGAGCTTGCCGATAACGGCCCCGCTGCAGTCTACGTGTTCGCCTATGACACACTTCGAGTAGATGTTAAACACCTTGAGCCAAAGACCCAAGTGTGGCTCGACCCGCAAAAAAGCCTCCCAAACGAGGATGAAGGCCGATATGTGCATGAAGGAGTTCGGCGGGAGGTCATGGAAGTCAAGGACGTAAAAGAACACAAGCCCCCTGACGAAGGGGTGGAGTGGGAAGCTCAGACCCTGGATTAAGTGGGGGAGAAAGACCACCCTTTCGTCTGGCTTGGGAGTGGGAATCACTTGGTCCTTCTCTGGTGCACGGTGGGGGATGTTTGCGGGGAGATAGCCGGCATCCTTAAGGTGCCGGATGTCCTAGTCGGTGACCATGGAAGCCTCCCACTTGCCATTGGATCCGGAGCCCGCCATGGAGGAGCTTGAAGGGGGGTGATGGAAAACCTAGATCTGCACTTGGGAAGCTCAGAGGAATGGGAAGTAGAGGAGGCAAATTGGAAGTGTAGTTAGGCCTTGGGGTTTCCTTTCCCTTTTATGAGGCTTATCGCTTTTTGGCCTCCCTCTGCTGCATCGTGAATACCTCTGCTTCTCGAGACGTGTGTGCCGTTGCACACACATGATTTAACGTATCCCGTTTAAAATGGGGCATCTATGCATTGATAAATCGTGTTGATAAAAACGGCCTCGAACAGCGAATCGAGTTTTTGCAACTGCCTTAGCGGTCATGATGGGCCATGACCTTTCGTCAGAAAGGTCGTCAGAGGACGTTATTTCACCCCTTAGCGTTTGGCATTCAGGGCCGACCTATTTATGGTGTTCGAACGCGCCTCTATTCGGAAAACTACATGTCATCGGAGGCCGAACTCAGCTCAGCGGGAAGCAATCACCTCGCAAGCCGAAGACTCTGATTATAACGAGCAGCTGAAGCTAAGATCCTTGGCACTGGAGGCAAGTTCGAGAGCTACTGAGGGAGTCCTGGATTAAGGGGTCCTCGGGAGGCCGACCTGTTTCTCATGGGGTGGACTGTATGGTCCGCATACCGAGCATTGGATCGATTGAAGGCCCTGTCTCGAGGAAGGAAGCTTTCAGAATCATGGCTTTTCCTCCAAGTTTGATATAGTGAATAGGCATGGTTATCTCTTCGGTGTGTATTCGAGCATGTGTAAACCTTAGACACCCTCAGCGTCAATATAAGCCGAAGGGTTTTAGGTCGTAGAGAGGCCAAATCATCTAGGGTTTATCTATTGGATCTCGAGGTAGATCAACTCTATAACCGATACATATTCAATACAATCCACCAGGATGTACGATATTACCTCCATAGGAGGGCCCGAAACTAGGTAAACCTTGTCTTCATCGTCTCCTGTTTACCATCGATCCTAGTCTCACAGTTCGGGACCCCCTACCTAAGATCCGTCGGTTTTTACATCGACACCCCCCCGCCCCCCGCATCCTCGGGACCGCTCTACATCCCCTCCCCGCCTCCAGCAATAGCACCAAGATAGTGCCCTCTCCCTGTCGGTACCAACCACCCCACAACCAGCCCTTGCTCCCTCCTGCCAATGGGGGCAATGGAAACTGCGGTTGTCAAGCCGCTAAGAAGAATAGAAGAGGGACCAGCTTGGGCACCCACTACCCGGTCCCTGCCTTGTTGGCCCCTCCCGTGCCAGGGTCTCGTGCCTCTCGTGATCCCCCTCCGTGCTTCAACTATGGGATTGTCGGCCATTTCCAGGTCTCCTGCACCAACCCGCCGATGTGCTACCTGTGCAAGGTCACCGGCCATCCCACACTCCTCTACCTGAACTGCCCGATCTCCCAAGAACTTATGATGTATGACCACGACATCGAGGGCATCAGCTTCTTCCAAATCAAGGTGTTGGACATCCCGCCCCCCTCACCATCGCTCCAGGCGATCATCACCATTGTGGGGAGAGTGTTGGTTCTCCTGAGATGATCGCGGACGAGGTCATCCACCTTTGCCGGTGCGAGTGGGATAGGTAGGTGATGCCGACTTCTGACAACACATTCATGGTGATCTTCCATGATGCTATTAGCATGGGTACTACACCCGCAGTGGGGACATCACCTTGGACCTCAACAAGCTGGTGGTGGGCATCTCTGCGCCGAAGTGGGATCCTATGGTGGTGGCGGTGCTAGACACGGCTTGGGTCCTCATCGCGGGTCTCTCCGACATTGCGCGGTCTTGATCTGCAATATGTCTGAGATCCTTGGCTTGGTGATCATCGTAGAGGAACTCTCGCTTCGCAAGCAGGAGGAGCTACGGGTTAAGGTTAAATCATTGGACTCCTCCAAGCTATGCTCCATAGTTCTCGTCTTGTTTAACGACCAGGGATACGACCTCAAGATTCGGCTGGAGCCCCCTAACCATACCGGACATCCCCAGTTCTTGGGCGCTGGGAACGATGGTGGGGGCGGCGATGGTGTTGGTTTACATGATGACTACTCTAGCCGCCGCTGGCACCACCGCTTAGATGACAAGGAAGATTACACCCCCGCCAGCCTCATGGCTCTTCAGGAGGGGGTGTCATGCACACGGTCGCTCCCGTCCAGCTGCTTGCTGGCCCCGTGTCTCCTGACGGCAGTGACATATTGGGCATCAGCATGCTTGTGGCTCCCTTCGCATAGCCCCGCTCATAGACCTGGCCATCACTCCTTGGTATGCTTGGGCTCGGCTCCTTCGCCTCATCTGCGAGACCCTCCCTACCTCCACAAAGCGCTCGGGATGATCCCGACCTGGCCTCGACAGTTCCTGGGGTGGCATTCGTGCCTCTGGTTGTTCCCCTAGAGTTAGGACCGGTCAGGACTCCTTAGCTTGCATGTAGCACGGCACCCTCCATCGAACTGTCATCGTGCCTCCTACAGACTGACAATCTGCTTCCACCCTTAGAGTCGGCCGTGCTTCCCCCGGTCTAGGAGTGCCTCCTCGTCTCATCGCAGGACACTACACCTCCTGGTCCTGTCACCACCGCACCATTGGACCCGACTCCTCCTTCACCTCTGGTCGGGTCAATAGTTGGAGATGAGGAGCTGGTCACCCTGGTCGCCGCCCACCCCGACCCCCGTCGGACTAACTCATAATCCAGGCAGGCCTGGTCGGCGTCGACTCCGACGACTTCCTCCTAGAGCAGTAGCAGGATTGAAGGGGCTCGCCCAGCTGACCGCCCGGATTTGTGAATTTTCGAGCGGGCCGAGCGAGGGCGGCGGTTCGGAACCTCGAGACACGTACTCCAGTGCCCCCTGCGTCCTCTGCATCTTGTTCATTTTCCGCTCTTGAGTCAGCGCCTCTGGGCCACCTGGCTAAGGTCGCGACCGACTCAAGGATAGTCTTTAGAGGGGAAGTGGGTCCCAATTAGTGCAGATAGAGGCCATCCGGGCACTCGAGATCCTCGATGGGAAGTTACCTGAATCCCGCACCCACCTCCTCCAGACTCCCGCCTCGGGACCGGCCCCCTCCCACCCCATGTGGCTTGTGCAGCTGGGGCGGAAATCCGTGTCCGCACGCGCTCCCGCACTACGGCACTTCGTGCTCAATGTGCCTCTCACGTCCAGGGGTCAAGCAGCCCCTCCATGGATGCTTGATGTTAGTCCTCTTCTGGAACATCCGCGGTTTCGTCTAACATGGCCGATGCCGCCAACTCATCGAGTACATGCACGATGAGAGGGTTGACATTGTTGCCATCCAGGAGACCATGCAAACAGACTTTTCCCTCCAGGAGCCGGAGCATTTTACCCCTCACCAATTTTCTTGGCACTGGCTCCCTTCCAGTGGGATGACCGAGCCTCTGGTGGCATCCTTGTAGGTGTGAAGGACGTCACCTTTGATATAGGTAGCATGGACAGAGGCGAGTTCTACCTTGGTATGAAATTCCTCGAACGCACCATCAACTTCATGTGGGAGATTGTCGTTATCTATGGTCCGGCTGACCACCGTCTCTCTGAGGCCTTCCTTGCTGAGTTGCACAGGAAGGTCCCGTCAGTCCCTCTCCTGGTTGTGGTGGGCGGCGATTTCAACCTTATACGTTGCACCGAAGACAAGGGTAATAACTAGATGAACATTCCTCGTATGCAGCAATTTAATGACTGCATTCTGACCTTGGCCTGCAAGAGATAGATAGCGTTGGTACCAGGTTCACCTAGACAAACCATTAGTCCAACCTGACAATGTCGGTCCTTGACCATGTCTTCGTATCCCCGAAGTGGGAGCTCTGACCATGTTCCCCTCATTCTCTCCTCGGAGAATAACAGACCGCCCACCGCCCACTTCCGTTTTGAGACCTTTTGGCTTAACCAGGCCAGCTTTGCCGACGTTGTTCGTGCCCCCTGGGTAGCCACGCGGGACTCTCCCTATCGCTCCCTCTCTACCATAGATTCTTGACAATTCTGTGCCAAGCTTGTGCGCTAGTTTATGAAGGGGTGGGGTGCCATCCTGGGTCATAATCTCCGTGAACGGAAGAAGAGGCTTATTGATTCCACCCAGGCCCTAGACCTTTGGGAAGACTCTTAAGGTCTCTCCCCCAATGAGTGGTGACTTCGATATGATCTTGAGGATCAGTGGATGGGGATCTACACTAATGAGGAGGCATACTGGTGCCAGCATGGCACCCAGTGGCGGGTCCTCCATGGTGACGCCAATATGACATACTTTTAGGCCATCACCAATGGTCGTCTCTCCGCAACACCATCCCTCTCCCTTGGGATGGGGAGACCCTCCTCCAGTGCCCGTCCGAGATTCGCGCCCACGTCAACGGCTTCTACAAAGACATGTTCTCGTCCTCCCCTTGGGGAGGTTTGTCCTTGGTCCCATCCTTTTGGGCCCCTCACTAGCGCGTCTCCAATGCGGAGAATGCGGTGCTTACTGCCCCCTTCTTCACGGATGAGGTTTGGGCGGCCATCAAGGAGATGAACCCCGCCTCCTCCCATGGACTGGATGGCCTCCCCATGAAATTCTTCAATACCATCCGGGACATCATTAAGACTGAAGTGATGGCCCTCTTTGAATAATTTTATGTTGGATCCACTGATATCTCCCGCCTGAACTATGGGATCATTTTTCTCATTACCAAGTAGCCGGGGTTTCGGACATCCACCATTTCCGCCCGATCAAGGTGATCAACATGATCTCCCACATCCTTGCTAAGAGGTAGGCCAATAGGGTGACCCTGTGAAAGCACAACATGCTCCCATGGTGGTTTTCATAATTCATGACAACATAAATTGTCTCTTGGACTAACACCTCTATCTAGTGTATTTCAGATAATACTCCATGGAGAGTTGAGTTGGCAAAAGGATTGTGGAGATTGCGGAATTACCCCAAGATGCAAGGAAATAGGTTGGCCAATCTTCAAGCAAGAGGACTCTACATTTTACATTTGTGAGAATTCACTTGAGACCATAGGAAAGCCAATACTATTAAAAGGGGGTAAGGTTTTGTTGGTGAATGAAATGCTCATATGTGCACAAGTGACCAAAAACATCCACAAGATCTCCCACCAAAGTCAGTCTATAACCAAACATTCAAAATCGGTGCAACCAACATTCCTATCCCGGTGCCACCGATTCCAAACCCTTGAAAGACTCAGCCAAACCCTAACACTTGGTGGAGCCGACACTGCTTTCGGTGCCACCGAGTTGGGCTGCCAACTTTCTGTTACACAAGTTCACACTTTTGGTCCGTCCAAGAATGTTGAATCAGCGTCACCGAGTATGGCAATTCTGACCATTGGTCACCTTGCCGGTGCAACCGAGATTCCTATATCGGTCCCACCGAGATTCAAAAGTTGCCACCTTTTGGTCACTTCGGTACCACGATTAACACATCGGTGTCACCGAGTTGGTCATTTTGTGTGTAATGGTTGGATTTTTGGGGATGCCTATATATACCCTTTCACCACCACCCACTCGAAAGAGAAGCACTTAGAACTATTCCATACCTATCCTACTCAGTTTTCTGAGAGAGAACCACCTACCCTTGCATTGAGATCAAGATCTTCCACTCCAACCATACGGATCTTGATTTCTAGCCTCCCCAAGTTGCTTTCCACCAATCCCATCTCTTCTACCAAGACAAATCTGTGAGAGAGTGATTGTGTGTTGAGGAGTCTATCATCTTGAAGCACAAGAGCAAGGACTTCATCGTCATTATCGAGCCTATTACCTTTTGGAGGGTGGTGCCTCCTAGATTGGTTAGATGTCGCTTGGGAGCCTCCTTGTTCGTGTTGTTGACTGAACCAAGAAGTTTGTAAGGGCAAGGAGATCGCCTACTTCATGAAGATCTACCCATAGTGAGACTAGTCCTTCATGGACGGAAGCCATATGGAATAGTCAAGGTTGCTACTTCATGGACCCTTATGCGTGGAGCCCTCCGTGGACTCTCGCGACCGTTACCTTCCGTGGGTTGAAGACTCCATAAACGTGGACGTACGATAGCACCACCTATCGGAACCACGGGAAAAATCTTTGTGTCTCCTATTGCGTTTGATCTTCCTATCCCATCTCTTTACTTCATATGCAATGGCTTTACTTTCTGTTGCCATATTTGTAGACATGCATGTGTAGGGCAGTTAGACTTATTAGACTTGCTAAAAACTGTTAAAATCTGCCAACCAATTAACTTGGGAAAAGTTTAGGTTTTAAATTCCTGCTAGTAGTCTATTCACCCCCCTCTAGACACTCTTCTAACGATCCTACAAGTGGTATCAGAGCTTTGGTCTCCATTGCTTCAGTTTAATTACCGTGGAGGAAGATGGATGTGTCTATATTAGAGAGTTTGAGTTGTAGAGTGCCCATTCTTGATGGATAGTACTATAGTCAATGAAAGAATGCCATGATTGATCTATTGATAAATTCCATTTGACTAAATATATTGAAAACCCCTATGTGCTCCCCATTGATGAATTGCATCCCACAAACGAAGAGGAAAGTAACATGCTTGGTAACCTAAGAACTGTCAATCTTATTGTTAGAGGTTTACCAAGATTCCTGCTTTCTCAATTGAAGAACTTTGCATGTGCCTATACCTTGTCGACTGATTTAGAGAAACGTTATCCAAATCTTTCAGTAGGAAATCTTGATGAAATTCTTCATAAAACCATTGCTTCTCACAAAATGAAGCCTAGTGATCCAAACTTTGATAAATGCCTATTTGAGCTCCGTGATCTTATGCGTGCTAAAGGAGATGTCACCACTATCAACAACATTATCTTTGAAGCCATTCGCATTCATAAACTTGAACATGGTCATGATCACTATTATAATGAATCTCTTGTTCTTTATGACGAGGATTTACCACTTGATGATGACAATGTGGAACATGACTATCTATGAGAAGATGAGTTGTTCGACATCGACCATGAGAAGATCATGAAGAATCTGAGTCTTATGGCAACCTTTAATGATTACTTGTTTGGAGGAAAAGAGTGGATTCTCGATAGTGAATGTACGGATCATATGATTGGTGATAAAGACATGTTCCAAGAAATCACGCCTAATCAAGGTCCTCGATGGTACGTGACCTTTGGAGACAACTCTAAGGGTAAGGTACTTGGCCTTGGTAAGGTGGCCATATCCCATGATAGATCTATTCAAAATGTTATGCTTGTTGAATCCCTTGGCTACAATCTTCTTTCCGTATCTAGACTTGTCGACTTCGGTTTCAATGTGTTATTCACGAAAGTAGATTTCCAAGTGTTTCGTCAAGATAATCATAAAATTGTCTTTACCGGTTTCCGTAGAGGTGATCTATACATTGTTGATTTCACCAAGAGATCCAAGCCTCACACTTGTTTAATTGCAAAATCTTCTAAAGGTTGGCTTTGGCATACAAGACTAGGACATGTTGGCATGCAAAATTTAGACAAGCTTATTAAAGGTGATTATATACTTGGTGTTAAAGATGTTATCTTTGACAAAGATAGACTTTGTAGTGCTTGTCTAGCTGGAAAGCAAGTAGGTGGAAGTGATCTAGTTAAGAATATCATGACTACTAGGATACCACTCGAGTTACTTCACATGGACCTTTTTGGTCCCAATGCTTACGAGAGTCTCGGTGGAAATTCCTATGGTCTAGTTATATTTGATGATTTTTCCAGATTTACGTGGGTATTCTTTCTTGTTGTTAAGTCGTAGGTTCAAAAGATCTTCAAGAACTTCGCTCGCAAAGTGCAAAATTAGTTTGAAGTGAAGATCAAGAAGGTTCGGAGAGATAACGGATCGGAGTTCAGAACACCCATGTGGATACCTTTCTTGACGAAGAAGGTGTCTCACATGAGTTCTCGGCTACGTACACACCTCAACAAAATGGACTTGTTGAGAGGAAGAACTAGACGCTCATTGAGATGGCAAAAATGATGCTTAATGAATACAAGACGCCAAGACACTTTTGGGTAGAAGCCGTTGAAACAGCATGTCATGCCACAAACCGGCTTTACTTTCACAAGCTTCTCGATAAAACGACATATGAGCTACTCACCGGTAACAAACCCCAAGTCAGATACTTTCAGGTATTTGGCTCAAAGTGCTACATTCTTGATAAGCATCGTCGTACTAAATTTGCTCCTAAATCTCATGAAGGATTCCTACTTGGCTACGGATCGAACTCTCACACTTACCGTGTCTACAACAACTTCACTCAAAAAGTTGAAGAGACGGTAGATATGAAGTTTGATGAATCTAATGGTTCGCAAGTCGAAGAATTGTCAAATGATGTAGGTGATAAGGATCCTTCGGAAGCTATTCTAGATCTACCCATTGGCAAGATTCATCCCATGGAAGTGAAGGAAAGTAAAAATCAACTCAAGTGGAAGCCCCTACTTCATGACAAGGTGAACCTCAACACGACATGGAGGCATGAACAAGCGGTACACGGCAAGATGATGAAGAGGAGGAAGTGCATCATGAAGATCCACCACAACCACCTTCACCACCACCTCAAGGGAATGACACCTTCAAGAACAACTAATATTAAGGAAATGATGATGATGAAGAAGAATCTCCACCATCCAAAAATCGGAAGTTGACCCGAGTTCAAGCTCAAGTGACCAAGAACCATCCCCTAAACCAAATATTTGCTGATATACAAACAGGGATAACCACTCGCTCTAAAACCCGTCTAGCTAACTTTTGTGAGCATTATTCCTTCATATCTAGCATTGATCCTTTTAAGGTAGAACAAGCTCTTGAAGACGCGGATTGGGTGAATGCTATGCATGAAGAGCTTCAAAACTTTGAAAGGAATGAAGTGTGGACACTCGTGGAGAAGCCCGAAGATGAGCACAACATCATTGGAACCAAATGGGTGTTTCGGAACAAACAAGAAGAAGATGGCCAAGTCATGCGCAACAAGGCTCATCTTGTAGCCCAAGGATATACGCAAGTCGAAGGTATGGACTACGGTGAGACTTACGCCCCCGTCGCTAGACTTGAAGCTATCCCTATTCTTCTTGCTTATGCTAATCACCATGATATCACGCTTTATCAAATGGACATCAAAAGTGCATTTTTAAATGGTGAAATTGAAGAAGAGGTTTATGTCAAGCAACCACTAGGTTTTGTGAATCCTAAGAAACCTAATCATGTTTACAAGCTTCGTAAACCTCTTTATGGTCTTAAGCAAGCCCCTTGTGCTTGGTATAAATGTTTAACGAAGTTTTTCATTGAAAAAGGTTTTGAAATTGGTAAAAATGATGTAACCTTGTTCACTAAGATAGTCAATGGAGTATTATTTGTGTGCCAAATCTATGTGGATGATATTGTCTTTGATTCCACTAACCCTCAATTTAGTGAAAGATTTCGAAGGTTGATGTCTGAGAAGTATGATATGTCTATGATGTGTGAGCTGAAATTCTTTCTTGGATTACAAATCAAGCAATCAAGAAAAGGAACTTTCATCTCTCAAACTAAGTATACCAAGGACTTGATCAAGAAGTTCAACATGCAGGATTGCAAAGGTATGAAAACTCCTATGCCCACTAGTAGACATGTTGACCTTACCAGGCAGGATGAACTGGTTGATCAAAAGGTTTATTGATCTATGATTGGTTCATTTCTATATCTATGTGCATCTCGTCCCGATATTATGCTTAGTGTTTGCATGTGTGCTAGATATCAAGCTGCACCTAAAGAGTGTCATCTTTTGGCTGCGAAACGTATTGTGAGATACTTGATACAAACACCAAACTTTGGCATTTGGTATCCCAAGGGATCTTCTTTTAATCTTGTTGGCTATTCCAATTCCGACCATGCCGGTGACAAGGTTGATAGAAATTCCACCTCGGGTACTTGTCAATTTTTAGGTAGATCTCTTGTGTCTTGGTCCTCCAAGAAACAAAACTCGATATCTCTATCTACTGTCGAAGCTGAGTATATTGTTGCTGGATCTTGTCGTGCACAATTACTATGGATGACACAAACGCTTAAGGATTATGGAATTTATGTTAAAAATGTTCCATTACTATGTGACAATGAAAGTGCTGTTAAAATTGGACATAATCATGTGCAACATTCTCGAAGTAAGCATATTCAAGTTCGACATCATTTCATTCGTGATCATGTTGCCAAAGGAGATATCAATCTTAAGCATGTTCACACTAACAAGCAATTGGGATATCTTTACCAAGCCACTTTATGAGAAAACATTTTTTCATTTGAGGAGTGAGTTGAACATCATTGATGCTTCAAACTTGAGCTAGACTCACTCGGTAGCAAGCAAGGGCATGGGCTTTCTTGTTATTTCCATGTGCCCGTAACTCGTTATCATATGCCATGGAATTCTATGCTCCCTTGTATTGCATCTAACCTTTTGTAGGTACTTGGAAGAACTTCATTCCACAAGATTGCCATCAACTCCAATCATAAGCAATCTTATCATTACCAAGTATCCACAACTCCTCGTGATGATGGAAGGAAGAAGACAACAAAAACATATACTTGATCTTAGTTGCAAAATCTTTAGTAGTATCATGTCAATTGGATATATCCATTGTTCTTCCTTGCATGTCTAACCTTTGTAGGTGACTAGTGTACTAGAACGAGAAGGATTGCTCCAAATTCAAGATGATATTCATCAACCTCGAGCATCCTCAACAAGTTGACCTACGAGCAACGTCATCAACATCACTCAATGGTATGTGCTCATATCCTTGAAAAGGATTTACTCCAAGTCATGGGCTAAAGTAAGTCAAGTGATATGAAGACATCAAAATGCTTAATCGAAAAATGGTAACCCCATTTCGAGCTTAACGAAGAGTATGACCTATGATCAAGTATTCTTGCTTGACTCCTTAGTCAATATACTCTAATATAGGTGACCTAGTCACCGTCCATCATTTAGTTATGAATCTTGTGTGGTTTGCTCTCTATTTTTCATGATCTCTTGTAACCACTCAAATCTTATCTATTTGATGTCCTTTGTGAAAATTTTGCATTTTCCCTTTGAAACTATTTCTTTTGTCTCTGTGAAAACAGAACCTTGGTCTCTCATTCGGAGCCGCCGATATAAATAACTCGGTTCTACCGAAATTGCAGATGAGTTGCACTACTCAATCTCGGTACCATCCATTTATTTATCCCGGAGTCATCGATTTTCTTTGCTTTTGAAATATGTGTTTCTTTAATATTGCTTATTGGTATCTGTTCTTGTGCCATTCTTGTTCCTTCGATGACCCCGTCATTTAAAAAAATTAGGGGAGAAGAACAAACAACACTTATGGGGAGAAATTCTTTATTCAAGGATCCCTAGATCCAAGGAGAAAAATACTAAAATTTGCAAAAGGGAGAGAAGTTACATTCAATGATTCCCTTAGTTCTTTTCTATGAACCCTACTTTCAATGACCGTTGTACTCGAGGATCCCTTCCTTGTTAATGACCCCTGTCACTACTCCTAAGTTTAATCTTTTTGGTATTTTATGCCAAAGGGGAAGAATATCAAAGCTTCATGCTAAAGGGAGAGTTACATGCTTATGCAAAGGTGGAGATATGATTTAGGGGGAGAGGAAAATATCAAAAGTTCACACTTATATAAACAAGGGGAGAATAACAATGTAGGGGAGAAAACTATATTTTGGAGAAAATTCTAAAGTGAAAAAAGGAGAACTTTTTCTCACCCTATCCAATCCCAATATCTACATGCTGAGATTCAGGGGGAGAGGATGAACTACCACTTTCATATCTAAGGGGAGAAAAGATATAATAGATTAATGCTAAAGGTGGAGACATATCAATCTTAAGGATTATCATATTTCCTATGCTCTCCATATCTTGGTATTATTTGAGTTATATTGCTTTTGTTTAGTAGAATACTCTTGTGTTTCCTAGCATTCTTTTCTTAAGTGTGTCTCTACTACTAGAATGCTCAAGAACTCAAGGTAAGTATATGCATCATATCCTTGGTCAATATGATCTCTTGCTTCTTGCACATATTGTTTGAAAGAGTGATGTCTTGATCAAGGATATACGTTTCATCACACATATTGATGCATATAGCCAAGATACACATGACTTCCTATATCCCTTCATCTATATGTGTGTCCATGCATTCCAAAGAAACTATCCTTTCAAGGACTGCACACATTTAGGGGGAGCAAATCAAGGTCATGTGTTTCTCAAAGTCTTCATTGCATCCATGCATACCTTTATTTGAAGCTTTGATTGTATGTTGTCATCAATTACCAAAAAGGGGGAGATTGAAAGCACAACATGATCCCTTGGTGGTTTTGATAATCCATGACAACATACATTGTCTCTTCGACTAATACCTCTATCTAGTGTATTTCAGATAATAGTCCATGGAGAGTTGAGTTGGAAAAACGATTGTGGAGATTGTGGAATTACCCCAAGATGCAAGGAAATAGGTTGGCCAAGCTTCAAGCAAGAGGACTCTACATTTTACATTTGTGAGAAATCATTTGAGTCCATAGGAAAGCCAATACTATCAAAAGGGGGTAAGGTTTTGTTGGTGAACAAAATGCTCATACGTGCACAAGTGATAGTCACCAAAAACATCCACAAGCTCTCCCACTAAAGTCAGTCTATAACCAAACATTAAAAATCGGTGCAACCACCATCCTATCCTGGTGCCACCGAGTCCAAACCCTAGACAGACTCAGCCAAACCCTAACACTTCGGTGCACCGACACTGCTTTCGGTGCCACCGAGTTGGGCTGCCAACTTTATGTTACGCAAGTTCACACTTTTGGTTCGTCCGAGAATTTTGAATCGGCGTCACCGAGTTTGGCAATTCTGACCATTGGTCGCCTTGTTGGTGCAACCGAGATTCTTATATCGGTCTCACCAAGATTCAAAAGTTGACTCCTTTTGGTCACTTCAGTACCACCGAGATTAACACATCGGTGTCACCGAGTTGGTCATTTTGTGTGTAACGGTTGGATTTTTGGGGATGCCTATGTATACCCCTTCACCACCACCCACTCGAAAGAGAAGCACTCAGAACTATTCCATATCTATCCAACTCAGTTTTCTCAGAGAGAACCACCTACCCTTGTGTTGAGATCAAGATCTTCCACTCCAACCATATGGATCTTGATTTCTAGCCTCCCCAACTTGCTTTCCACCAATCCCATCTCTTCTACCAAGACAAATATGTGAGAGAGTGATTTGTGTGTTGAGGAGTATATCATCTTGAAGCACAAGAGCAAGGAGTTCATCATCATTACTGAGCCTATTACCTTTTGGAGGGTGGTGCCTCCTAGATTGGTTAGGTGTCGCTTGGGAGCCTCCTACTTCGTGTTGTGGAGTGAACCAAGAAGTTTGTAAGGGCAAGGAGATCGCCTACTTTGTGAAGATCTACCCATAGTGAGGATAGTCCTTCGTGGACGGAGGTCGTATGGAAGAGTCAAGGTTGCTACTTCATGGACCCTTATGGGTGGAGCCCTCCGTGGACTCTCGTGACCGTTACCCTCCATTAGTTGAAGACTCCATAAACGTGGACGTGCGATAGCACCACCTATCGGAACCACAGGAAAAATCTTTGCGTCTCCTGTTGTGTTTGATCTTTCTATCCCATCTCTTTACTTCAATGCAATGTCTTTACTTTCCGCTACCATTTTTGTAGACATGCATGTGTAGGGATGTTAGACATATTAGACTTGCTAAAAACTGCTAAAATCTGCCAACCAATTAACTTGGGAAAAGGTTAGGTTTTAAATTCCTACTAGTAGTCTATTCACCCCCCCCCCCCTCGAGACACTCTTCTAACGATCCTACACCCTGTTAGATGACTGTATCACCCATCCAAATCAATCGGCCTTCATCTAGGGCCGGTACATATTGGATTGAGTCTTGATCTTCCACGAAGTCATGCGCGAGGTGCGCATTAGGCGGCATCATGCGGTCTTTTTGAAGATTGATGTCCATAAGGCCTATGACATGGTCTCTTGGGCCTTCCTTCAAGAAGTTCTCCTAGGAAGGGTTTCGATGGCCGGTGGGTCTCCCAGGTTATGCAGATGGTCTCGCTGTCGGTGTCAAAACCGAAGAATGTCGGGTAGGGGGTCCCGAACTCTGAGACTAGAATAGACGGTAACAGGAGACGAAGGGGACACGAATTTACATAGGTTCAGGCCCTCCTATGGAGGTAATACCCTACGTCCTGCTTGGTTGTATTGATGATATGGGGGTTATAGAGTTCATCTACCTCGAGATCAAGTAGCTAACCCTAGATGATTTGTCCTGTCTATACCCCCAACCCCCCCGGCTTATATAGACGCCGAGGGTGCCTTGGGTTTACACATGGTCGGATACATGCCGAAGAGATAAACATGCCTAACTACAGCTAATAACTTGGAGAATACGTCACAGATCCTCGAAGCTTCCATCAGGCATAGGTGTTCTTTGATCATATGATGCTCGCTCTGCGGCCCATACATTCCGGCCCATAAACAATAGGTCGGCTATCCGAGGAACCCCTAATCTAGGACTCCCTTAGTAACCCCCATACTAGCCTTCAACACCGATATATATCCGTTGATATCCTCATGTCTTTGTCTTTGACTTGCGAGGCGAGTCCCTCATCCTTCTTCGTTCGGCAACCGACCAGTCTTCGGTAAGATCCCAGGCGTCGCAGGCCTGGGTTCATGATAATAACCGCACATGTTCCTTGATTTTTGCACATTGTGTGGAGGCGAGTGGTCAATGATTTTTATAATCTTACCCCGCCGTGACAGAGGAACCAACCCATTTAATCAAACAAAATTGTGGCTCAGACCACATCCTCTCCCTTCTCGTCGAAAGAAACTCTCAGTGGAAGCTCCACACAAAACATGGCTAACGTCCCCAGCTCCTCTGCATGTCCCTACAGCTCGTGCCCAAGCGACTGGACTAGCTGTTCCGTCACACTCCTGCGGCTTCATAATCTAGAGACCCAGGGGTATCTTCCATCATCAGATCTGGCGGCGACCCGTGCAGGTCTGCTCTCTTATGGTGACGAGGTTTTTGACAAGCGTTTCCCCAATCCTAACAACGGGGAGCATGTATGCTTCGTCCCCTTCCTCCTCAGGGTCCTTGGGTTTCCAATCCATCTGTTCTTGAGGAGGGTGCTGGAGTTCTACGGGATCCAACTCCATCATCTTACTCCAGGGTCAATTTTACACATCTCGGGCTTCGTTGCTCTCTACGAGATGTTCTTGGGGTGTGAAGCACACTTCGATTTGTGGAGGAAATATTTCTGTCTCGTCCCCCGAACTCAGGGCAAGACAATTTTCGAAGTCGGAGGAGCCGAAGTGTGCCACATAGAGGGGACGGGCTATCCAGCAGGCACGCCGAAGAAGTCTGAAGAATGGACCTCGGAGTGATTTTATATTGAAGATGTACCCCTGTTCAAACCAACTCGGACAGGTCTTCCCGAATACTCCTACATACTTCCGAAAAAGAGGTACAACTGGCAGCCTAGGAGCTCATCCTAGGAGGAAAGTGTCAAAGTGTGGTGCCTAGACTCATAGGTGCGGATGCTTGTCCACCACCAACTGACCATGATTGACGTCATGGCTGCCTCCATCTCCCGGTGTGTGCATCCCCTCCAACAGAGGGTTCACCCCTTATGGTAGTACAATGCATAAGCGACACCATGCGCTCCCTCAAGCAAGGTCCCGCCAATCCAACGGCGCTGGCCACAACACTTGTATACCTATACAAAGGAGAGCAAGAGGACTTTATTCAGCGGGCAACCAAGGAAGGATATTCGGCCCACAATCCCATCAAATGGGTAAGCCTTTCTCTTTTAAATACGAAAATAGCTCGGGGTTTCCGTTCCGCACTCTATTTGACTGAGGCCTGATGTGAACACGAATGGAGGAGTTTCATCGAGACAGTCAAGTGCCCGACTTCTCAGCCCGAGAACCATTCACGCGACAACGATCCGGGTTTCAACGAGGACCCGGATCTTCTTCTTGATTTTGAAAACAGGGTCTATTTCTAGGAGAACATCGTCCAAACCCGGTCGCTATCATAGTTGATTACCCCGGGTCATTCTCCATCCCTGCTGTGGGCAAGGAGAAAAGCTCCTCCCGCAAGAGGCTAGCTACCAAGAGCGCCCCTAACGTGCCAGTCCCGACTCCCAAACGCCGCCGATCCGCGTGCTATACACCAGCAGTAGAAGTTGTGGCCGAGTTGGAGGCCAACATGGATCCTGCTATGGAGCTGGTTATAGGGACGAATCCACCTGCCCGCTCATCCCGAAGGTGCACTGCTCGGTTATCCTCTTATCGTTGCGATCAAGAGTCTTACAACAGTTTGTTTTATTAAAATACTTAGGCGAAATGCCCAATCCTCTCCTACTGAAGGGGTTACCCGGGTGTCTGGAGATGCCCTAAGTTCCCGAGCCACGATCCATGTAGCTTCTTCTATAGAAGCCCCCATGGCCAATCCAACACCTACCGATTCTAGTGATGGTGTATCCGTCACCAAATCGGAGGTGCAGAGTGCCATGCATGATCGGCAATGATGGGAAGCCATGCGACACCCAATTTTCTCCGACTAGGAGTTTGGCGCCCTACGCTCGGCGGATGCGCACCTTGGCACCGCCCGAGCTGGGTTCGGCAAATGTATGAAGTTGATAACAACCAGCATACAGGTAAGTGATCGGGTTTTATAGAATCCAAATATTTGTGTAAGCCTAGTAGCCTCCGAGCCTTAATTTGTTTTGGAACCAACAAATTAAGGATCTCCGCACTATTTGACTGCTGATGCATGCCTCAAAGCAATAGTCTGAGCAATTGGCCAAGGAGCTCGAGGAGAGCCACACAAAAGAACAATCCGTGAAGGTCGAACTATCACAAGTAAAGAGCTTCATGCGAGAGGCCCATGGTGAATATGCATTTACTGCTAATCTTTATATATCGCCGTGCTTGACATATGGATTCTGTGTAGCAGCCGAATTAATATGGCACATGGAAAGGCAGCTGGAATAAGCCCGGGACTCTCAGAGGTATGCGGACTCCCAGCACTAGGCTGGCTGCCTTGTTATACAAAAGCAAGATGAAGAAATAAAGAGTTTGACGATTCAATTGGCTCAAGCTCAAGAAGAGAACCTAAAGCTTCAGAGGGGTGTGTTCGGTAAGTACAATTCCATTATCAGCAAATATTTTTGATGTAGGGAATAATGGTAAGCATGATGTTGTCTTATGTACAGGCCTCCTGTCCAGGCATCCTAAAGAGGAGATGGAATCATACGAGGGGGACATGCTGAAGGAGCTGACCTCTCTCCATAAGCATGTGCAGAAAGCAATGAAAGGAATGGCAAAGGCACCATGGCCTGCCGAACAGCCACCTGAAGGACTAGCCGCACTCGTGGATTGATTCAAGGGGGCTTGAAATAGGTTCGAGTAGTGGAAGACTTCGGCTTGATGTGAGGGAGCACGAGAAGCATGGGCAATGATCAAGACCCGTTTCACCGGACTTAACCCCGAGCACATGGCGTGGGTTGGTCCCGTGGTATAGGATGGAAAAGAAGTGCCTATGACCAAGTGATGCCTGTTGCCCGTCTTTCGCAAGCGGACTGTCCCCTTGAAACAATAATTGATAATCTCGATTAGCAGCTGCACATGTAATTTATATGTACGTGTTGTAAAACAATCTGTGTTGTAAACTTGTCTTAACCGTCCATCGGCTTCTCCCCCCCCCCCCCCCGTGCGAAGAGTTCGGGAGTGTTCCTCCTTATTTGTCCCTCCAAAAGAGCGAACTATATTCGGGGAGCCAGGCAATCCGGCCATGTGGTGCGAACAGACAGAAAGAACACACAAAGATATGTTATATTACTAATTAGCGTAAGAAACATCTTCCGAGGAAAATAGTACCTCTATAGATACCTTTCATAGGGGCTCTACGAAGATCGTAGATAGAAGGCTGCATACTTGCAGTATGCGGCTAATTATTCTTTGGGAAGAAAATACCCAAACAACGGTGATAATGATTGGAGCCGTATAAGGTGTTTCCGTCAGAGCTGACCAATTGTCTACATAAGATAGCTAGCTTTCAGCTACACCCGTCTGAGGTATGTGTCCGGATTACCCGGTCATAACAATCGCAGAGGTGCTCCCTTTACTCTCTATCCAAACAATCGGGAATGTAGAGAGTAATCACAGGAGCGAGGCAACCCAGCTTGGAAAAGTCTTAGTTAGAATTGATGCATATGATGGCTAGAACATGACAAACGAAACATGTACACCCAGTAAGTATGAGCAAATACTTGTAATAAAAAGTTTGGCTACTAGAAGAAGCCCCCGCATGTTGTGTTCGGATTTAACACTTGACGGTGTATGCCGATAATCTTTGGTACAACATTGGTTGAGACGATCATAGGGCTAAGAAAAGAAATTGGCCCTGTCAAATAGCCAAATGGGAAGAGTAAGGCAAAAAATAACAAGAGGAAAAAAGAAAAAAATTGAGGGAGTTTAGACGACACCGGTTTATCCGTAGAAGCGCCGAAGACGAGCTGTGTTCCAAGGGTTCGGTTCAGGGCGATTATCGGATGGACTCCGCAAACGGTAGGCACCTCCCGCAAGTACTTCGTCGATGATGAAAGGGCACTCCCATTTGGGGTTAAGTTTATGTTGTTGCTTCTCCGGGAGCCATAGGATGAGTTTGCCTATGTTGTATGATTTTGCCCTGATCTCCCTACTTTGGTAACGTCGAGCTTGTTGTTGGTAAAGAGTGGAACGAGCCAGAGCTATGTCACGCTCTCCCTCCAAGGCGTCTAAGTCGTCTTGCCGAACCAACCCGGCCTCCTTTTCCTCGTACATGCGCACTCTTGGTGCGTCGTGGATAATATAGCAAGGGAGAACTGCCTCTGCCCCATAGACCATAAAGAACGATGCATAACCCATTGATTTGTTTGGGGTGGTACGCAGGCCCCATAGAACGGAGTCGAGTTCCTCCACCCAATGATAGTCGGACTTGTGAAGAGATCTAATCAAACGTGACTTCATGCCACTCATAATGTGACCATTTGCTCGCTCGACGTGTCCATTGGTCTGCGGATGATAGACCGACGCATAATCAAGCTTTATGCCCATTTTTGCGCACCAGTCCTTGACTTCTTGGGCCATGAAGTTGGATCTGTTATCTGTTATTATACTATGCGGGGCACCATAACGGTGTACTATGCTATATATAAAGTCGATCACTGGTCCGGAGTTAGCCGACTTAACGGGCTTTGCTTCTATCCATTTGGTGAACTTGTCCACCATGACCAATAGGTGTTTATTTTTCTTGGTCGCCCCTTTAAGGGGTCCGACCATGTCCAGCCCCCAGACGGTGAAAGGCCAGGTGATCGGAATAGTTCGAAGAGGTGTTGGGGGCATGAAACTTTGATTTGTGAAGAGTTGACAACTGACTTAATGTTGAACAAGTGACTGGGCGTCCGTCTGAGCTGCTGGCCAAAAGAAACCAACTCAGAAGGCCTTGCTGAAAAGGGATCTTGCCACGGCGTGATGCCCGCCCATGCCTTCGTGGATTTCGGCGATAAGCTCTCGTACTTCTTCCTTGGATATACACCTCTTTAATATTCCGGTGGCGCTTTTCTTGTAAAACTCACCCTCGTGGACTTTGTAGGCCTTGGATCGTCAAACTATGCATTGTGCCTCGATTTCATCGTCGGGGAGTTCCTTGTGAAGAAGGTAAGCGAGGAAGGGCTCTGTCCATGGTGCTATTACTACCATTACCTCATGAGCCAAGGGTGTTTCATCCATTGTGGAGTCGCCGATAATGCCATCGTCTGGCTCATTTATGGTGGGAACAACTTCGTCCACCGTATTCGAACCAACGCCATTGTTGTCATCCTGCCACACTACGGAGGGCTTAAAGAGCTGTTCCAAGAAGGTGTTTCTCGAGATGGGGTCGCGCTTGGCTCCCATACGGCGGGTTGGTTGTTGTCATGAGCGACGTGGTGGAATTCCAATCCCTCGAACCAAGCGAATATCTTGAGGACGGCATTTCTATATGCCTCCATCTTCGGATTTTTGGCGTCGAACTCGCTGTTAATTTGGGATATGGCTAGGTTTGAGTCTCCCTGTACCTCCAGCCGTCATATACCCATCGATACCACCATTCGAAGACCGTGAAGGAGGGATTCATATTCGACTGCATTGTTGGAGTCAGCATACATGTTTGCAACACGTATCGCATGTTGTCGCCTGTGGGGGATGTGAGGATAACTCCAGCCCCCAGTCCGGCCAAGGTCTTGGATCCATCAAAGTACATTGTCCAATGGGAGTATGCACTGTATTCCTTGGGGAGTTCGGCCTCTGTCCATTCAGCCAGGAAGTCCGCCAGTACTTGAGATTTAATGGCGCGGCATGGCTTGCAGGTTATTTCAAAGGGAAGGATCTCAATGGCCCATTTGGCTATGCGGCCGGTGGCGTCCCTGTTATTAATTATATCATTCAGGGGACCTCCGATGCCACTGTTACCGCACACTCCTGGAAGTAGTGTCCGAGTTTCCTCGATGCCATGAATACTTTGTAAGCTATTTTTTGGTAATGTGGGTATCTGGACTTGCACTGCATTAGCACTTCTGACACATAATATACCGGTTTTTGAGTTCAGAATTTATGTCCCTCCTCATCTCGTTCAAAGACGAGCACCGCAGTGACGACTTTGTTGGTGGCTGATATCTATAATAACATGGGCTCACCGGCGCCCGGTGCCGTTAGTATGGGATTGGTTGCCAGTAGTGTTTTGAGTTCTTCTAATGCGACCGCTGCCTCATCGGTCCATTTGAACTTGTTGGTCTGTTTCAGTAGCTTATAGAGCGTCAAAGCCTTTTTGTCCAGGCGGGAGACAAAGCGGCTTAATGCCGCTATGCACCCAGCTAGCCTCGGGACATGCTTTAGATCTATGGGAATTGCAGGTTTTGATAGAGCTCGGATTTTAGCTGGATTTGCCTCTATTCCTCTATGAGAGACAATGAATCCAAGCATCTTACCAGAGGGAACTCCGAATACACATTTTTCCGGATTGAGCCATATATCATACTCGCGTAGACTAGCGAATGTTTCCCATAGGTCGTCGATCAACTGTCCTACGTGTTTGGTTTTGATTACGACATCATCCACATATGCCTCGACAGTCTTACCGACCTGTGTTGTGAGGCATGTTTGGCCCATGCACTGGTATGTGGCCCCGACGTTTTTTAGCCCGAAAGGCATCATGTTGAAGCAGAATGGCCCGTAGAGGGTGATGAATGCAGTAGCCACTTGATCAGGTTCCTTCATTTTAATTTGATGGTATCCAGAGTAAGCATCGAGAAAACACAAAAAATTGTGCCCGGCTGTGGCATCAATGATCTGGTCTATGCGTGGTAAGGGGGAAGTGTCCTTGGGGCAGGCCTTGTTGAGGTCTTTGAAGTCGACACACAGCCGCCAGGACTTGTCTTTCTTAGGTACCATCACCAGATTTGCTAGCCATTCAGGGTGTTTAATATCCCGAATAAATCCGGCCTCGAGCAGTTTAGCTAATTCTTCACCCATGGCTTGCCGTTTGGGCTTGTAGAAGCAGCACAGAGTCCGTTTTATGGGCTTAAAGCCTGAGATAATGTTTAAGCTGTGTTCGGCAAGCCGACGTGGGATTCCAGGCATATCGAAAGGATGCCAGGAAAAAATGACCCAATTCTCGTGGAGGAAATTCCGCGGCGCTTCATCCACAAGGGGATCGAGCTGGGCTCCGATGGACGCTGTCTTATTGGGGTCCGTTGGATGTACCTGAAATTTAACAATTTCCGCCGCGGGTTTAAAGGATGTGGACTTGGGCCTTTTGCTAAGGATCACATTGTCCTTGTTAACTGTCGACCGTAAGGAGGTCAGCTCTTCGGCAGCCAAAGTTTCCGCTAATACCTCGAGGGCGAGCACTGCCATTTTGTTTTCGGCCCGAAGGGCTATGTACGGATCACTGGCAATCCTGATCACTCCATTTGGTCCTGGCATTTTGAGTTTCATGTACCCGTAATGGGCTATATCCTAGAATTTTGTAAAGGTGTCGCGTCCCAATAGGGCGTGATAGCCACATGGGAAGGGGATGATGTGGAAGAGAAGTTCTTCTGATCAGTAGTTTTTGGGCGTGCCGAACACCACGTCCAGGATGATACATCCGGAACAATGCGCCTCTTTCCGTAGGATAATTCCCCCGAAGGTTGTGTTGCTATGTTCAATGCGAGATCGGTCGAACTACATTTTTTCTAGGGTGGCCTCATATATAAGGTTAAGACCACTGTCACCGTCCATTAGCACTTTATGTAGCCTATATCCATCGATGATGGGGTTCAAGACTAGTGCGGCCGGTGAGTGACTGAGAAGAATGGGTGGCTGGTCAGTGTCCCCAAAAGTAATCGGTATGTCTGCCCATGGGCTAGTGGCTGCCACATGGTAGACTTGCTCGAGCTCCCTAGGAGCTCTTTTACGCCTGTTCCTCGAGGGGAAGGTCTCATAGACCGTCGGGACTTCGACATTCGATCCGGGCGGCGAAGGAGAGCGCCTTCTCGACGGAGGTGCTTCGAGGATAGCCTCGCCGCTATTGGCAACTTGCCTCATGACCCAACAAGCTCGAAGGCTGTGAGTCGGGTTCGTGTTTAACAACACAGAATGTATGGGGCAAGGTTTATCCAATGGTCCGTCGAGGATAGTGTCGGTCCCTGAAAAGGGCTTGATTCTTTTTTCGATGGGTTCGTACCTGGCTGGCGGATTTGGAGGTATCCTATTTTTCCGAGCTCCTTTAGGGTATTCAGTGAAAATTGGTTCAGAGAAAAACTGTTCGGTGCAAGATGCTCTCCATGGCACAGTACTTTTTTACCAATTTGGATAACTCCGAAAAGTCATGTATGCATCAACAGGCCAGGGCATTGAGAACCCCTTCATCGTGGCAATTGCGAATGAAAATTGTCCTTACATCTTGGTCGCTAAGACCTTTTACTCTGCTCCTAGCGAGTAGGAGTCTGGCCCAAAAGTGGTGGACTGATTCTCCTTGTAATTGCTTGATATCCTGAAAGTCCGAAGACACGGGCTTTGGTGCGATACTTGGGTGGTCGTTTTGGGCGGTGGGTCGGAAAAAATTTGATTCCATATTGCAACGAGTGTTTGGAACTACAGTTTCAAAATCGTGCGAACGATTCTGGACCAGTGACGGTCTGGCTTTAGAATGATTCCCAGCCTCTGGTTCACCGACAAGGTCTTGGTGATCGAGGACTGAAGTATAGACGATTTTCAATTCTGGTTGTCGGGCAGAATCCGCAGTCGAACACTCGATGGTAGCGACAAGGTGGGTGACCGGAGGGTTGTCCTGTCTATAACCCTAAACCCCCCGGCTTATATAGACGACAAGGGTGCGTTCGGTTTACACATGGTCGGTTACGTGCCGAAAAGATAAACATGCCTAACTACAACTAATAACTTGGAGAATACGTCATAGATCCTCGAAGCTTCCATCTGGCGTAGGTGGACTTTGATCATCTGATGCTCACCCTGCGGCCCATACAGTCTGGCCCATAAACAATAGGTCGGCTATCCGAGGACCCCCTAATCCAGGACTCCCTCACTCGCCCGGTCGTACCGGGATTAACATCAATGGGGACGCTTGCCCCTATTTCCACACTCTTTGTGGGGTTAGGCAAGGGGATCCCTTCTCCCCCTTCTTGTTCAACATGGTGGTAGACGCACTTGCTAACATCCTAGATAAGGCCAAAACGGTCGGACATATTCGTGGTGTTGTCCCACATCTGGTGGGAGGGGGAGGGGTCTCCCTCTTGTAGTATGCTTATGATACCATTATCATGGTGGAGGGCTCTGATGACGATATAGAAAACCTAAAGTTCCTCCTCATGTGCTTCCAGCAGATGTCTGGGCTCAAGATCAACTTCGACAAGAGCGATGTCATGATTCTGGGATACTCACCTGACGAGTCCCAGCTCATTGTTGACCGCCTTAACTTCCAGCTTGGGTCCTTCCCTACATCCTACCGAGGGATACCCATTAGTGATCCTTGGCTCTCTGTTGCCAAGCTCAGGTTGACGATGACTAAGCTTCAGCCCCGGATCAAACCATGGTAGGGCACGTGGCTGTCCAAGGCAGTTAGGAAAGTGCTCATCCAATCATCCTTGTCTAGTGAGGGAGTCCTGGATTAGGGGGTCCTGGGATGGCTGGCCTATTACTTATGGGCCGGACTGTATGGGCCGCAAGGTCAACATTGGGTGATCAAGGTCACCGTCGCTAGGATGGAAGCCTTGAGAAGTTATGACATATTCTCCAAGTCGACAAGCATAGATAGGCATGTTTAACTCTTTGGCATGTAACCGACCATATGTAAACCCTAGGCACCCTCGACGGTTATATAAGCCGGAGGGTTTAGGGGGTAGAGACAGAACAACTCATCTAGGGTTACCTATACGATCTTGAGGTAGATCAACTCTATAACCCCCATATTATCAATACATCCAAGCAGGATGTAGGGTATTACCTCCATAGGAGGACCCAAACCTGGGTAAATCTGTCTCCCCTTCGTCTCCTGTTACCATAGGTTCTAGAGACAGAATAACTCATCTAGGGTTAGTTATACGATTTCGAGGTAGATCAACTCTGTAACCCTCATATCATCAATACATCCAAGCAGGACATAGGTATTACCTCCATAGGAGGGCCCGAACCTGGGTAAATCTGTGTCCCCTTCGCCTCATGTTACCATTGATTCTAGTATCACAGCTCGGCACCCCCTACCCGAGATCCGCCAGTTTTGACACCGACATTGGTGCTTTCATTGAGTGTTCATCTGTGAGTGCCTAAGGAATCGATGTCTCACCATGTCGTGAGCATGAAGATCGGCATCCAAGGGATTCTTTCCTCCCATCAGAATCTCGCGGGCGGCGACACCTTGTCGCACGCCAACCTGATTAGTCACCCTGGCAAGATCATGAGCTTTTCCCCTGACCAAATGATCAAGTTTGGAACCTTAGAGTTCGTCGCTGATTCACGGTGATACTTGTTCTAATGGAACCCTCAACCCTTGAGGAGAAGCCTGCAAGTCCGGACACCTTGACGTTGAAGACATCAGGCCCCATGGCTAAACGGAACATAGATCCACTTTGGTGTTGCTCCAGAACCATCACGCCGATCATTGAATCCACTCGCCTCATCAACACGCATCCCACCATCGCCTCATTTTTAAACTAGTTTTTCAATAGGATTGAGGCCATGCGGGTATCAGATGACCAGATTCTGGTTTATGACCGGCTCGAGATCAGGCCTGATGACAGGGACATTCATGTCCCTCTGGTCACCCACCTTGTCGCTACCATCGAGTGCCCGGCCGAGGATTCGTCCTGACCGCCGGAACTGAAAACAGTCTGTTGACACACGAACACATCACCGTGTACCTTCGATGCCGGGAGTGATGCACCGCAGCTCACGTCGAAGGAGGTCCGTCCGGCAGCACGATACGCAAGACAGTCGGCGGACGCTTTTGTAGACCCGAAACCCCACACGCCCGAGAGGGACCCCACCAGGGCGCGCGGCGGCTATGGGCTGCCCTAGTTCAACCAAATCGCCCCTAGGGCCCTAGTTCAACAAAGAACGAGAAGAAAGATACAAGGGTAGGGGATAGATGAACATGAAAAGGTAGTAGATTGATTTGTTCGATTGTGTGTTGTTCAATCGGCCGTCACCCCCAACATATATAAGAGACGACTGGATTTCCCGTACAAGCAAAGGATTCATCTAGGCTTTCCTTACAAGAAAATTACATCAATTCACGTCCTAGAGTCCTAGTTCTAGTTCCACTCGGATTCAGCGCAAATCTTGCCCAATCTTCTGTCTTGCTTATTGCATGGGCCGTGGAATCTGCATATGACCTCCGATGGAGACAGTCCAAACATCAATTTTGCGTGCCACGACGAGGCCAACAATTCGTATGTTGATCAATTTCCCAAATAAAGTCATCTTGAATACTCCACGAGGTCATCTTTAACTTTGAATCGGACTCGATCACGTAGCAAACTGAACTGTCAGAGTGTCGTAGCATCTCTGCAGGCCGCATACTATCTCAGATGATAATGACCTTAAAAGAAAAGTTGATCGTTTCGACGTTACACACAACTTTCATGTTGAACACTTCTACATCTGAGGCCATTTTGAACTTTCACTCGACCGGAACTTTCACTCGACCGAAACTTTCACTCGACCAAAACTTTCACTCGACCAGTACTTTTCACTCGACCGGAACTTTCACTCGACCGGTACTTTTTACTCAAACGGTGACTTTCACTCGGACAGCAATTTCACTCGACCGGTACTTTTCACTCGACCGGAACTTTCCCTTGACCGGTACTTTTCACTCGGTCGGTGACTTTCACTCGGACGGCAATTGCACTCGGCCAGTACTTTCCCTCGACCGGTACTTTTTACTCGGACGGCAATTTCACTCAGTTTGACGGAAAACTTTTCACTCGACCAGATGGCAAACGTTTCACCTGGCCGGCAAACTTTCACTCGGAAGTCCCGAGTGAAACTCCGGGCTGATTTTGTTTTGCCTCTCCAGGTCACATATGACCTCATATTGAGAAGAATTATATGTCAAAATCAATCAACTCGACGACGTGAAAAATTTTCATGTTGTATGTTTTTCCATCTGAGGACGTCTTGAGGGCCGAATGACTTGCGCGACCCATTAGACACGTGTGTGGTGGGGCACACCATATTTCACCTCCTGTGAGGGCTACATTCCGATGGCTCTAACTTTTGCATATGACCTCAGATTGAGACGATTTATATATCAAAATCAATCATCTCGACGAGACGAAGACAATCAATATAGAGTATTCCTTCATTTGAGATTG
Source organism: Hordeum marinum (assembly GCA_022496015.1). Classification (NCBI taxonomy): domain Eukaryota; kingdom Viridiplantae; phylum Streptophyta; class Magnoliopsida; order Poales; family Poaceae; genus Hordeum; species Hordeum marinum. The sequence goes on along the minus strand of CM039672.1, from coordinate 206,385,135 downwards.
TCTTGGAGGCATAATCGACCAAAAAGTACTCAAAACATCTACATGACAATCCAAGTGTAATTTGGCCCTGGAAATGATGCCGAATGGTGATGGCCTAAACATCAAGGTTTTTCATTCGGCAATATGAACTTTCTTGTAAATAAAACCTTTTCGTTTGAGTCCATCTTTACTGCATTTTGCACCGTGCCAAAATCAAGTGTCAACACATGCCCCCCTGTTTTTCGGCAAAGCATGCCGAAAAATAATTTGCACCACGTTTGTTCTAAGGATGATGTCAACACTCCATTGGTTGTGCATGCTAAGGATGACAATTATTATCGGCCATATGCCCAGGCACTCCTTGGGGATATTAGAACTTTTTGACAATACACCATTCTGGCTGTCGAACGATTATGACCATGCACCTCAAAAGAATACTGTCAACTATTCGGCAACACAAAATCATCAAAGATCAAACTGTATATTAAGAAATGTGCCAAACAATCTTCCTTCACTCGGATCATGTAAATGACCGACACTCGGATTTCTTCCAGTTAGCTTCTTGAATAGCACTAGATCCTTCATTACTGGCTGAATCGACTAAGGAGTCAGTCACATGTAGTTTTCCTGGCCGATTCAAAGATGAGGCAGCCGTATTTGCCTCACGAGCCGAGTGAATAAATAAGTTGGCCATATGTGAATTGGCTACACCAAGCATCTGACTGTTTTCATGTGAAAGAATAAAATGTTTCTTGTTGGATCAACTCCATCTGAAGTTATTTGAACAGTTCTGATAGGTCCATCTTCAGTTTTATCAATATTACCCGAGTGGCGATCCACATGGATTTAAAATCACCCGGATCGCAACTTGATGCTTTAGGACCAGTCGGGTCATCACAAAGATTTTCAATCGGACATACCGACTATATTTCACTCGGTTCGAACCTTGGCAATATTACCTAAATGATGATCCACTCGAATTCAGCTGAGATAGTGGCCTAATGCTTGTTGTACCAACATGACGATATCTCAAGACGATAAATAAATATCGGCCATGCGTCATCATCTCAAAGGATCTGGGGAACCTACCCACCAAAGTGTGAACAGCCAAAATAAATAAGAAATTTCAGCTGGAGATAAATTGTTGGGCACAAACTCTGATGGGATGGTTGAAGAACATGGATGATGCACTGTCTGGAGTCTCGTATTGTGACATGAAAATCGTTGTTTATGCCTACCGGCTTCACGCTTGTCCTCCCTTACTCCTGCAACTGGAGCTATAACATCATTCTTGCCTTGACGGCTTCCTTTGGGGACCCACGCCATGTTCCTCTTCTCCAGCTCATAGGCCCTAAGCCGCTTCAGCTTCTTCTATTGCAAATACAATAAGCCGAGTGGGCATCTCGTCTATGGCTTTGTTCTATGCACTCGCAAGTTTTTCTTGGCTTTGGGAACCTCCAACTTGGCCTGTTAAAATTCGGCAATTGGATCCTTGAAAGTTACACGCTTCATCTCCTTGCCTTTAGTAGCCAACGTAGATTCAGCTGGCTTTTTGTCGTCCGGTGTCGGATCTGAAAGAGCACACTTGTGTCCATCCTTTTTTACTCGGTAAATTTGCTTGACCACGTCCATCTTTTTTGCCAACCTCCGGACCGATTCTTTTTGGTTGAGTTGGTCTTTAACATGTGGTTGTTGAACAAATAATGATCCTCTTGGAGCTGCATAATTTTGGTGAGGTGGTTTAGAATATGATGGATGGTGATCCCTCAATTTATACCTGTCCCATGATTGATATGAATAATAGTCGGCATGAGGAGGTACGTATGACATCAGCATTGGTGGCCCAAAAGGAGGATATGGAGTTAAATTCTTCCTTCGCCAATCCTAGTATTTAGATTTATTCCTTGGGGCTGACTTCGATGCCTTTGTTTCACTTAGCCGATAAGCACTCTTCGCCGCTTCTCATATTTTTCCAATAACTACGCGAAAGTGACTTTCGGCTTTTTACCTTTGTGCTTACCACGGCCTTTGCTTTCTTTGGTTTTGAGTGCATCGGTCTTTGAATTTTCTTGTTGCCCCCCAGTGCTAGATGTGTCAATTGTAACTTTGATGGAATTCCTGTATTCAATATTATTGCTGATGCATTCACTTGAAGATTTGATCCCATCATCATTAGTGTATACATGTCTATCTTTGGATGAGCCAGCTTGAGGTAGCTGAGTCAACACTTGATCACCATCAAAACCAATCTGAGTCGACTGGCCGCATGCTTGTGCCTCAACGAGCTCCAATCATCCTCTGTTGGCCGATTGTGTGGCTTGATGAATCACATTGTTCTCTTTGACATTCTGTTCAAACGAACATTGCACTTGTTCTTGTTTTGACAGCTCGGCATCGCGATCATTTATAATAATAGGATTAGTCGATGATGCACCGACGATGTGATCACATATGCCTGGACTGAAGGTAGACTGCTCATCCATTAACTGATATTGTGATACCGGCTTTGAAACAAAACAACCGAGTGGTGCCGACTTAACGTCATCTGACTCGGCTATGCATTGATTTTCGCCCTCCTTTCCTGATGCTCTCGACTCGGCTATCTTGGAGGACTTTGGACCTGGCTTTATGTTTCTGTAACAAAAATAATCACAGAATATACATCTCATCCGAGACCAAATGTTAGCTAGGCATAAAACAAACAAAGTTTATCCATATGAATAAAAAGTTTAGCCGACATGACGGGAACAACTTTGGTTGTGATAAGTTGCCACTATTAGCTTCTATGAATGGTGACATGTGTTGATCAGCATGAATAGTGACAAGATTATTCCAAACAAACAAATTACTCATCTCGATTGGTCTTTCAAAATTAATTAGAATCTTGCTAATGGGTGGATCAACAATATTATTTTGACCGAATCAAAAATGGAGTAAACTGTCATCTAGGCGTACCTTTGTGAAGACGTTGGGAGGAGAAGATGGTTGCATAACTTGAACAATATCTTGCTCCACTTCTAAATAATTCTCCAATGCCCCTTCCTCTTCTTGTGGATCTCGTGCATCATCACTTGGATTTCCCGTGTAGATTCACCCGCACTATCAGAATGGATTCCACTCAGACTCCCTTTATCAGCTGAACTTTGCTAGCAACATGTTCTTGTTCTTGATGTTCATCATTAATCGAACTATGTTCGACCATATTACTTTGTTCTTGATGCTCATCAATTTCTTTCGCACGAAACTCATAGGGCAGCATGTAAGCTCCCTCACATCTAGAAAAATCGAGCACAGCCAATTTGCTGCGTTTGTCGTTCCTTTGCTCGGTGAAGCTTGCATCATCTGTTTTGGTACACTCTGCAATAACTGGCTCGATGCACTCGACATTATCCGTTGATGCACTCGGATTACTTAATGCACTCGGCTGACTTGATGCACTCGGCCTTAACTGGCTCGATGCACTTGGTTGGCTCGATGCACTCGATATTGACTCTATGCACTCGACCTTGGCCATCTCGGCGCTCAATCTGGCTTCAACTGAATCCATCATTGTATTGGCTTTAAAGGAACTGTTTGACTCGGCTGTAGACGATTTAGTCATATTTGACTCAGTTTCTACCGAATCAGCCGTATTAACCAAATGAATCCTTTTTTGTTGTTTGGCTTGCAAAGCTTCTGTTTTACCTTGCCTCAACATCGCAGAGGGACCAACATGGTTGCTGCATAAAGGAAGAGACTTGACGTATTCTTGCAAATCTTCCTCCTCACGCTTCTTCTTGAGTGCTTCATAAGCCTGTCGATATTCTGTCAGTAACTCCTCAAGAGTCGGTGTGGTAAAATTGTTGACACAATTCCCTGTGAGCTTTGGATTGACCTTGTCCATTCGGGCCACATATTTTTCTTTAAATTCTTCCCTGTTTGGATCAGCTTGCCCCCCAATGCTTTTAGAATCTTTCAGCAATGAACTGATGTTGCCAAAATTTTGTAATTGTATAGGGGGTGTATGACACGCTGCAATGATAGGTGAAGACGTATGCACTTTTGTTGAACCATATTTCCTCTTGCCAATTTGGTCAATTGGCAACACATTGTCTTCTTGCAAAACCTTAGCTCTTGTTGCCTCATAATCAGGTACCAAACCCTTGTCATGTTGCTCAAGGCAAAGAGCAGTAATCTGCTTATTCTGGGCTAAACTTTTTAAAGCAGTCAGAGCCACCTCATCTTTTGCAATATTAGACACAGATACTCCTATAGAATCTGCACTCACTCGGCAATAACCATGAAGGTGAGCCGAGTCATGAATGTTTTTATTTGCATGTGCTGCTGAACAGTTAACCTCACGAGGTGTGGTATATGATGAGTGAGGATAATCGGCCAAATAGCTAATGGAAGCATGGCCGATTCCCCCATCCATCGGCATGTTTGGGGATGAACCCGCATATTGCAAGCCGGATGCCGATGGACAAAACTGTGAAATAGCCTCCTGTGCATGAGGTGTCTTATATTGATCACTCGAACTGATCGTGTTGTTGACCGACATATTGAAGGGAGTTGCCGATGCACAAAAGTTCAGATCTATAAGTCGCATGTCACAATTATGTAATTCCCAAGCTTCTCCAACAGGATACTTAGTCGGCCTTTGCTCATTAGGGCTAGCCGACATGGTATGCCCATCAAAGGATCTAGTGACAGCAATATAATGGCTATTTGCATCTACATAAGCATATTTATGATACATGTTACCGTGTAGATTGCAACCGCTTGATGACGCTCTCCTCGTAGCTATAACGGGCTGGAGACCGTTCAAAGCTTCGTCCCCAGCGGAGTCGCCAAAAAGTGTGTTGACACATGAACACGTCACCGTGCACCTTCGACGCCGGGATAGATGCACCGTAGCTCATGTCGAAGGAGGTCCGTCCGGCAGCGCGATACACAAGACAGTCGGTGGACGCTTTTGTAGACCCGAAACCCCACACACCTGGGAGGGACCCCGTCAAGGCGTGCAGCGGCTATGGGCTGCCCTAGGTCGACCTAACTGCCCCTAGGGCCCCGTGGATCGCTGCCCTCCAAGAAGAAGAAAGAACGAAGAACGAGAAGAAAGATACAAGGGTAGGGGATAGATAAACACAAAAAAGTAGTACATTGATTTGTTCGATTGTGTGTTGTTCAATCGGCCGTCACCCCCAATATGTATAAGAGGTGGCTGGACTTCCCGTACAAGAAAAGGATTCATCTAGGCTTTCCTTGCAAGAAAATTACATCAATTCACGTCCTAGAGTCCTAGTTCTAGTCCCACTCGGATTCAGCCCAAATCTGGCCCAATCTTCTGTCTTGCTTCTTGCGTGGGCCGTGGAATCTGCATATGACCTCCGATGGAGATGGTCCAAACAACAATTTTGTGTGCCTCGACGAGGCCAATAATTCGTATGTTGATCACTTTCCCAAATAAAGTTATCTTCCATATTCCACAAGGTCATCTTTAACTTTGAATCGGACGCGGTCACGTAGCAGACTGAACTGTCAGAGTGTCGTAGCGTCTCTGCAGGCCACATACTATCTCAGATGATAATGACCTTAAAAGAAAAGTTGATATTCTCGATGTTACGGACAACTTTCATGTTGAACACTTTTCCATCTGAGGCCATTTTGAACTTTCACTCGACCGAAACTTTCACTCGACAAAAACTTTCACTCGACCGCTACTTTTCACTCGACCGGTACTTTATACTCGGACAGTGACTTTCACTCGTATGGAAATTGCACTCGGCCAGTACTTTCACTCGACCGGTACTTTTCACTTGACCGGAACTTTCACTCGACCGGTACGTTTCACTCGGACGGTGACTTTCACTCGGACGACAATTGCACTCAGCCAGTACTTTCACTCGACCGGTACTTTTCACTTGGATGGCAATTTCACTCGGCTGGACGGAAAACTTTTCACTCGACCGGACGGCAAACGTTTCACTCGGCCGGCAAACTTTCACTCGGAAGTCCCGAGTGAAACTCCAGGCTGATTTTGTTTTGCCTGTCCCGGTCACATACGACCTCGGATTGAGAAAAATTATATATCGAAATCAATCGCCTCGACAACGCGAAACTTTTTCATGTTGTAAGTTTTTCCATCCGAGGACGTCTTGAGGGCCGAATGACCCGCGTGACCCATCAGACACGTGTCTGGTGGGGCGCGCCATATTTCGCCTCCTGTGAGGGCTGCATTCCGATGGGTCTAACTTTTGCATATGACCTCGGATTGAGATGACTTATATATAAAAATCGATCAGCTCGACGAGATGAAGACAATCAATATAGAACATTCCTTCATTCGAGGTTATCTTGGAGGTGTAATCGACCAAAAAGCACTCAAAACATCTACATGACAATCCAAGTGTAATTTGGCCCTGGAAATGATGTCGAATGGTGATGGCCTAAACATCAAGGTTTTTTCATTCTGAAATATGAACTTTCTTGTAAATAAAACCTTTTCATTCGAGTCCATCTTTACTGCATTTTGCACCGTGCCAAAATGAAGTGTTAACACAATCTACACCCCGGTCTGTGAACACCGAGACCTTATCGGTGAAACGGAGGCCGGGAACCATCCAAGAGCCGAGTAATTATCGGTCCAAGATATATCACACAATTCAGAATCTGTGACTCTGAACGCTCAATGTGACGTGGGATCGAATTTTTCCCCACCCACCACCCAAGACGATCATCCCAGTATCTCACCGAATCACGTGTCCTCAGACTTTCAGGATATTAAGCACCTATAGGGGGAGTAAGTCCACCACTTTTGGGAAAGACTCCTACTCTCTAGGAGCAGAGAAAAAGGTCTCAGTGACCAAGAGATAATGGCAATTTTCATTCGCAACTGCCATGATGAAGGGATTCTCAATGCCCTGGCCCGCAGACACATCCGTGACTTTTCGGAGTTATCCAATTTGGTACAAAAATATTGTGCCATGGAAAGTGTTTGGCAATCCGAACGGCTGTTTTCGGAACCAACTTTCTCCAAGCACCCTAGTGGAGATCGGAAAAAGAGGGTACCTCCAAAGCGGGTAGCCAAATACGAACCCGCCAGAAAAACAAACAGGCCTCTTCCAGGGGTCGACACTGTCCTTGATGGACTACTGGACAAACCTTGCCCTATGCATTCCGTATTGTTAAACACAAGCCCGACTCACAGCCTTACAGCTTGTTGGGTCATCAGGCAGGTGGCAAAGAGTGGCGAGGCCATCCTCGAAACACCTCCGACTAATGGTTACTCCTCATCGTCTTCCAAATACAATGCCAAAGTCCTAGCAGTTTATGAAACGTCCCCCTCAAGGAACAGGAGAAAAAGGGCTCTCAGAGAGCTTGAACAGGTCTACCATGTGGCAGCAACCGGTGCATGGGAAGACATACTGATTACCTTCGAAGATACTGACCAGTCGGCCATTCTGTCTGGTCACTCACCGGCCGCACTAGTCTTGAACCCATTATTGACGGATATAGGCTCCATAAGGTGCTAATGGATGGTGGCAGTGGTTTAAACCTAATATACGAAGGCACCTTGGAAAAAATACAGTTCGGCCGACCTCACTTTGAAGATAGCAATACAACTTTCCGAGGAATTATTCCGGACAAAGAGGCGTGTTGTTACAGACATATCGTCCTAGACGTAGTGTTCGGCACGCCTGAAACCTACCGATTCAAAGAACTTCTCTTCCACATCGTACCCTTCCCAAGCAGCTATCACGCCCTATTGGGACGCGATGCCTTCACAAAGCTCCAAGCTATACCCCAGTGCGGGTACATGAAACTTAAAATGCCAGGACCAAATGGAGTGATCACCATCGCTAGTTTTCCAAACGTAGCCCTTCGGGCCGAAAGCAAAATGGTAGCACTCGCCCTCGAGGCATTAGCGGAGACTTTCGCTGCCAAAGAACTGACTGCACTATGGTCGACAGTTAATAAGGATGACGCGATCCTTAGCAAAAGGCCCAAGTCCACGTCCTTCAAACCCGTAGAGGAAATCATCAAGTTTCAAGTACATCCGACGGACCCCAATAAGACAGTGTCCATCGGAGCCCAGCTCGATCCCCTTGTGGATGACGCACTGCGGAATTTTCTTCGTGAAAATTGAGACATTTTTTCCTGGCATCCTTCCGATATGCCCGGAATCCCACGACGACTTGCCGAACACAGTCTGAACATTATCTTAGGCTTTAAGCCCGTTAAACAGACTTTGCACCGTTTCTCTGAGCCCAAATGGCAAGCTATGGGTGAGGAGTTAGCTAAACTGCTCAGGGTCGGGTTCATTCGGGATATTAATCACCCCGAATGGTTGGCAAACCTGGTGATGGTACCAAATAAAGACAAGTTCTCGCGACTATGTGTCAATTTTAAAGACCTCAATAAAGCCTGCCCTAAGGACCACGTATGGACCAGATCATTGATGCCACAGCGGGACATGATACGTTGTGTTTTCTTGACGCTTACTCTGGATACCATCAAATCAAAATGAAGGAAACCGATCAAGCAGCAACGGCATTCATCACCCCCCCTACGGGCCGTTTTGCTTCAACATGATGCCTTTCGGGCTAAAAATGATGGTGCCACATACTAGCGCATGATCGAGACATGTCTCGCGACACAGGTCGGTAAGACAGTCGAGGCATATGTGGATGACGTGGTCATCAAAACTAAACACGTCAGCCAGTTGATCGACGACCTACGACAAACCTTTGCCAGTCTACGCGAGTATGACATCCGACTCAACCAGGAAAAATGTCTATTCTTAGTTGCTTCTGGTAAATTGCTTGGGTTCATCGTCTCCCATAGAGGAATAGAGGTGAATCCGGCTAAGGTCTGCACTCTATCTGAACTTGCAATCTCCACAGAGCTGAAGCATGTCCAGAGGCTAGCTGGGTGCATAGCGACGTTAAGCCGCTTTATATCCCGCCTCTGAGAGAAAGCTTTGCCGCTCTATAAATTGTTGAAACAGACCAACAAATTTGAGTGGACTGATGAAGCAGCAGCTGCGTTCGAAGAAATCAAAACACTACTGGCAATCAATCCCATACTCACAGCACCAGGCGCTGGTGAGCCCATGTTGTTATACATATCGGCCACCAATCAAGTTGTCAGCGTGGTGCTCGTTGTTGAACGAGATGAGGAGGGACACAAATTCTGGACTCAGAAACCTGTCTATTACATGTCAGAAGTGCTAATGCAATGCAAGTACAGATATCCACACTACCAGAAAAATAGCCTACACAGCGTTCATGGCATCAAGGAAACTCTCACACTACTTCCAAGAGTGTGTGGTAATAGTGGCATCTGAAGTCCACTTTAATGATATAATCAACAATAAGGACGCCACCGGCCGCATAGCCAAGTGGGCCATTGAGCTCCTTCCCTTCAAAATAACCTATAAGCCATGTCATGCCATAAAATCTCAGGTATTGGCAGACTTCCTGGCTGAATGGACAGAGGTCGAGCTCCCCAAGGAGTACAGTGCATACTCCTATTGGACAATGTACTTCGATGGGTCCAGAACTTTGGCCGGACTGGAGTGGGGACCCCGGATCATAAGTCATGATCACCGAATGCATGTGTACAGTGATCCCAAAGATCAATGCTCACTAAACACACAGAAGATGAATAACAAGAGTCTTACATCCACATTTAACGCCTTACACAAATAAAGACCATGAAGGTCAAGTCTTACACAGATAGGGCCACACGGTCGAAACACTTAAACTAGAACAAGCAGCGGAAATCTCAGTCGAAAGCGTGAACCCATGCCATCCGCCTTAACCTACAGGCATTCTGACTGGGAAGCGTCCTAGTTTGCATGTTCGTCTCCAACGAACTCTTCAACATATTCCTGTTCTTCCATGCCTGGCCAATTAAATAACCAGTGGCAAGCCAATGAGTACTTTGAATGTACTCGCAAGCAATCGAAGTTGTGGAACAAGTTAATAATGATGCATGATATAGCACTAATAGGTAAGTTTGTGGAAAGCTAATTTTAAATGCAATGACATGATCAAGTATCCTGTAAGCATGCATCAACAATAGGCAGATAACCATACGAACAAGATACAGTTATCAACATAAGTGGGGGTTGAACACCTCGTGTTCAGTCATCATACTAAGTCATTGGACTTAGTTTAGTTTTCATGCCAAGTCATCAGACTTAGTTCATGTGACCTCATTGTCACCATCTTATCCAACTCACACCAAGTTTTATGAAAACATCCGGACGTAGTTTAAGTAGGACCTCCAACTGTCCATGACCGCGGACACGGCTATTCGAATAGTTTTACACTCTGCAGAGGTTGCACACTTTACCCACAAGACTCGGGGAACTTCCGTGTCATCCACGACTCGCAGTAAATAACATACCTGAGGTAAGCACCCGAACAATGCCTTTCCCCCAACGATACTAAACAAAGAGTCCACTTGATTGGTACCCAGCCCTCATGATGTACATCACACGAGCCTCGCTCTAATCGTACCATCGATGACGGGACCAACGATGTGCCCGGTGCCTGTGAAGACAACGCATGATCGTACATACCGGTACGACCCCGTATCGAGAGTGACCACGCCACTCCTCCACTAGTAATGCGGGCTCCTTGCCAGTACCCACCAAGGTAATCAACAAAGCCCCGTCCCATAAGGGGTATCGTGGTTGCGCATGTAAGTTAGGACGGTCAGCAGACCTTAAATCTAATCCGTTTTCGAAAACACATACTCAACTTGCTCCGGCACACCACTTCTTTCTCAAGTGGTCACCCATTTTCTCATCATCTCCCTCGGGCATTAGTGGCACCCGACGGGGTTTTCGTAAATTCTTGGAAATCATTTCTTTCCTTCCATCACTATGCATAGATCCCAATCCCACTTGCGTAGCTTCTACTAGCATCCTAACTACACCCACACGCATAACCCTCATAAGGTGGTAGGGTCATGCACGATGCAAGTGTCAATGGAAAAGTACCGAAGGCATCCCACCGAAAGGGGAACACCACATCACATGATCAAATATGATGAAAGTAAAGTGCTATATGACATGCAATAAAAATGGTTTCTCATCATGGACAAAGGGTTGCTTGCCTGGCTCAACAAAGTTTCCGGGGTCTTCGAACTCTTCGAGTCCAATTTATTCGTCAACCGTGCAATCTATCGTCGCGAAAAAATAGCGATAAAAATAAGCAACACACAAAAACAGAGCATTCAAGCTATTAATAAAAATGCTAACCTACTCTGTTAAATACTGCATGTTGTACTAAAATTATTCTCCTAGGGTTTTATTGTGAAAAACATTTTGGAAATAAAATAACAGAGGCAAAAAGGTGCCTAAATATAGGTTTTAAAATAAAACAGTACTAAAAATAATTTCAAACATTTTTACAAATGGCACTATTAAATTCTAGGGATTATTTCAAGATTTAAGGTGGAAGAAATATGGGCGGTGGATAATTATTTAGATTTGTGGAATTTTTGGAAGTAGAAGAAGAAAAAGAAAAAGGAAAAGAAATGGGCACGGCGCCCTGGCCGGAGGCGGCCATCAACAGGGCCGGCCCAGAGGCCAACTAGCCCAGGCGAACCAGCGCACGCACGCGCATTCGAACCTGACGGCTAGGGACCGAAGGCTAACGATAGAGAGAGGAGGGGGAGGGAGGTGAGGATGACAGGCGGGGCTGTCATCTTCAATCTCGTGACAGGGAGGCCGGCGAGCTCACCGGCGATGATGCAGGGCACAGTGACGGCAAGCGAAGGTGGGGATGAGGTCAGCGTCGAGTCGCCGGTCTCCTGGAGGTGGAATGGAGGCCGGAGGTGGCCGGAGTCGCCGGCGACGAGCACCCACGGCGGACGTGGCTTCGGGAGGTGGTCGCCGGGGCCGATTCAGCCTGCAAAAAGGACGGAAAGGAGGGGGGTCACATCAGAAGGGCGAGGGAGGACTAATGGGAGAGAAATGGGGGGCGGAGAGGCGCCATACCCGGAGATCGACGGGGAGATGGACACGGCGGCTCTCAGGTCGATCCCGAGCGCAGAGACGTCGGGGGCTCCCAAGGGGGCTCAGGGAGGTTGTAGGGGAGAGAAGAGGGGGACCAGAGGGGAGAGAGGGGTCCGGGAGGCCTTTTATAGGCGGGGGCGAGTCCACGGAATGCTGGTGCACCGGCGAGCTCGTGGCCGAGGCCAGAGGCTATGAGAGAGAGAGGGCGAGCCAGGGGCATTCCTGGGGTCTGTCTAGGCCAGAGGGTAGGAGGAGAGAGGGAGAGATGCCCGCACATGTGAGATGCCCGGTTGGCCGAACCGGGCGGCCCCGGGCACACGTGTGGGAGGGCGGAGGAGAGAGGAGAGAGAAGGGGCCGACCGCTTGCCGTGTCACGGACGCCGAGGGCATCTCGTTGGACACGCGGGGAGGCCCAAGGCTGTCAGGGCCGGCCATTGGGTGGCAGCTACAGTGCAGGAGTGCACTATAGCACGCTCCAGAGCGTGCGTATGGCCGGCATTGCCGTTGCGTGCACGCTCTGGGGTGCCCCACCTTGTCCACTAGCCACTGGAGGGCCTGGAGATGCTCCTTGGATGCCTTAGAGGCTAAGGAGAGCTAGGGGAGAAAATAAATGGGTAGGGGAGGATAGAAAAAGTTGCTGCCAGGGGTGAAAATGGGGGTTTTACCCCACATGCTGGTGACCTGAGGACCTGGGGTTTTTACTCGAGGTGAAATGCAACTACTAGAGACTGTGGTAAAAAGTTGGGGCCAAGGGTAGAAGAGAAGAGGGTGAAAAGGGGGGTTTTATCAAATCACCAGAAGGTGTTTGGTGGTGTTTAGGGCAAGAAGATGTTACCATCTTACTGATATACTTACCAAGGTCAAAGGCTAGGTAGAAATGATAGGATTCACCAAGTTTGAGCTCAAGGGGAAAAAGTTGACAATGGAGATTTGATGAACCCTAGAAATTAGCATAATCATATTTCCATAGATCCCTTGATGCTAGACTTTTACCCTTGATGCACCACTTAGTGTATCATCACTATTTGGCCATTAGAGCATGCCCACAAGGTTTGAGGCCAAGGGAAGACACTTCACAATGTAAAGTTGCTCAAATTTGATTCTAGACAGGAATGGTTTTTGGGATGGTTTTATGAACCAAACCAACTTGGATTGAGATGAAACTTTGCAAGATCATCACCTATGATAGTGTTGACTCACTGGAATTTTCCTGGAATTTATTGACAATATTTATTATAGAAATATTCCAAAAGCTTGATTTGAACAGAAAGGGTTTGGAGGGGTTTTGCCTATGATGTGATCATGCCCTTGTGTTAAAACTCATATATATATGGAAAATACATATCCACTGAGTTTTTCTAAATTTTCTCAAATATTTTCAAAGCATTTAAATAATTTTTCTCTAGGAAAAACCATTTCTGTACCTAAGAAAATGCCTTGAAATAAAATATGAAACTAATCTTTAAAAATAATATTTGGTGGTTTTGGGAAGTCATATATATAGTAGGTTTGAAATAAAGCCTTTGGGAAAGAAGGGTCCACCTAATTTGAGGACTTGCAGTGCAAACCTCATTTCAAGGGGTTTTGAAAACCTAATTTGAATAAATCATTTTTAGTTAAAACAAAATTTGATAAAAATAGTTTTGGGCAGTATTCACATGGCATGATCATTGGGCAAGAGGTTTGAGGTAAGGAAGATGAATATGAAGTGGAATAGAATCTAGGAGTGCCATATAACACAATCATCAAGCAAGCAAACAACATAGCAACAAGCACAAGCACTTTGAAAAAGTTTTAGTTGGCTCCAAATTTTATAAACCCAAACATAACAATGTGCTACAAACACAGGGTGTGATAGACCTTCCCCCCTTACAAGAATCTCATCCCCGAGATTCCTAGGCTAAGCGCTAAAAAGATAAGGGAACTCAGATCTTAAGATAGTCTTCGCGCTCCCAGGTTGCTTCAGGTTCAGTGTGGTTGCTCCACTGGACCTTGAAGTACTTGATGGTGCGGCTTCGGGTGCAGCGCTCGGCTTCATCTAGAATGCGAACTGGCCTCTCACGAGAGGTGAGATCTGGCTGAAGATCGATGGCTTGATGGTCGATGTCCTTGTAGATTTCGGGGCGGTTGGGAACTTGCAGACACTTCCGGAGTTGTGACACATAGAAGACGTTGTGCACATCTGACAGTTCGGCAGGTAACTCTGTTGGTAGGCAACTTCTCCTCCTCTTGCAGTGATCTTGAAGGGGCCAATCAATCTTGGTGCAAGCTTCCCTTTGAGTGGAAACACTTGGTTCCTTTGAGAGGCGTGACATGGAGGTAGACACAATCTCCGACGTTGACGTTCAGTTCTCGGCGGTGAGAGTCGGTGTGGCTCTTATGTCTTGACTTGGCAGTCTCAAGGCACTCTTAGACAAGTTGAACTTGCTCTTCGGCTTCACGGAGGATGTCCGGTCCAAAAGTTAATCCTTCTCCGGTCTCTGACCAGTTGAGGGGAGTATGGCACTTGCGTCCATACAACATCTCAAATGGTGCCATCTAAAGACTCGACTGATAGGTGTTTTTGTATGAGAACTCGGTGAATGGCAGGCAATTCTCCCACTTGGCTCTGTATGCCAAAACACAAGAGCGGAGCATATCTTCGAGTATCTGATTTACTCGTTCCCTTTGCTCGCCAGTCTGGGGGTGAAAAGCAGTGCTGAAGGAGAGCTTGGTTCCCATGCCTTCTTGAAACATCTTCCAGAATCTTGAGGTGAACTGGGTGCCTCGATCTGACACAATCTCCTTTGGAACTCTATGAAGTCTCACGATACGCTCAATATAGAGGCTAGCTAACTTGTTACCGTCATAGGTGGTCTTGACGGGAATGAAATGGGCTACCTTGGTCAGGTGGTTGACAATGACCCAAATGGAATCATGTCCATTGCTTGACCTTGGTAAACCTGTGATGAAATTCATCCTGACTTTATCCCACTTCCATTCAGGTACTTTGAGAGGTTGTAATAGTCCAGCGGGTTGCTGATGCTCGGCTTTGACCCTCTGGCATATGTCACACTTGGCGACAAAGGTGCCTATTTCCCGTTTCATGTCATGCCACCAGAATCTTGCCTTGAGATCTTGATACATCTTGGTTCCTCTAGGATGGATGGAGTACAGAGTGTCATGAGCTTCCTACAAGATCAAGTTCTTGAGCTCTTCTTTGTTGGGTACGCAGATGCGATTCCCGAACCATACAACTCCTTTTTCATCCACCAAGAATCCTGGGGCCTTGCCTGCCTTGATCTTCCTCTTGATGCCTTCAATGCTCTCATGTCCCTTCTCGGCTTCCTTGATATCATCCATCAGGGTAGGCTTTGCTTCAAGGTTGGCGAGGAATCCTGGTGCAACCAGTTCCAGACCGAAGCTTTCAAGTTCTTCATACAGGGTGGGTAGCCTTTCCTTAATCATAGCATTCAAGGAACAAGCCTTTCTGCTTAAGGTGTATGCTACCACATTGGCCTTTCCAGGGTGGTATTGAACACTGAGGTCGTAATCCTTGATCAATTCCAACCATCTCCGATGCATCATGTTCAATTCCCTTTGAGTGAAGATATACTTCAAACTCTTGTGGCCTGTGAATATCTCACATCGCTTCCTCAGAATGTAATGTCGCCAGGTCTTCAAGGCATCAACCACAGCTGCCAACTCGAGAACATGAGTTGCGTAGTTCTCTTCATGAAGTCGTACCTGTCTTGATAGATATGCTACAACTCTGCCTTCTTGCATCAGAATGCCTCCAAGACCGGTTCTTGGTGCATCACAATAAATCACAAACTCCTGGTGAATATCGGGGGTGGCCAAAACTGGGGTTGTGGTCAATCTCTTCTTGAGCTCCTGGAAGCTTTCCTTGCACTTAGTTGTCCATTCGAACTTCTTGTCCTTCTTCAAAAGCTGAGTCTTAGGTCGGGCAATGCTTGAGAACCCTTCCACGAACTTGCGGTAATAACCCGCGAGTCCGAGGAAGCTCCTGACTTCCTTCACGGTGGTTGGGGTTTGCCATTCCGTCACGGCTTCAATCTTGGCAGGATCCACTGATAATCCTTCTGCAGTCACCACATGACCCAAGAGTCCAACTTCATGCAACCAGAATTCACACTTGCTGAACTTGGCATAAAGCTGGTACTCTCGAAGCTTCTCTAGGACCAATCTCAAGTGTTCCTCATGTTCCTCTTCAAACTTGGAGAAGACAAGTATGTCATCAATGAAGATAACAACGAACTTGTCCAAGTACTCCATGAAGACCATATTCATGAGGTACATGAAGTAGTCAGGGGCATTGGTTAACCCAAATGACATGACAGTGTACTCATATATTCCATACCGGGTTACAAATGTTGTCTTCGGGATATCTTGGGGTCTGATCTTCAGCAGATAGTACCCAGACCTGAGATCGATCTTGGAGAACACCTTGGCTCCATTCAACTGATCAAATAGGTCTTCAGTATTGGGGAGTGGGTACTTGTTCTTTATCATGACCTCATTGAGAGAACGGTAATCAACACATAATCTGATAGTTCCGTCCCTCTTTGACACAAATAGAATAGGCGATCCCCAAGGAGAGGCACTAGGGCGAATAAATCCCTTTCTGAGCTGCTCTGCCAGTTGCTTCTTCAACTCAGCCAACTCTTCGGATCCCATCCTGTAGGCCTTCTTATAGATTGGCCTTGATCCGGTCATAAGCTCAATGATGAACTCAATGCATGGTAAGGAGGCATTCCGGGAAACGCATCAGGAAACACATCCGGGTACTCACATACCACTCGCACTTGATCCAGCTCAACTCCCGATAGGCAGTTAGCCTAAGGTGCTTGATTAGAGGAAGGGTTGGGTACATACTTGACTTCCACTCCTTGGCTATTGGTCATGGTGACAATCCTCTTGGCACAGTCTAACAAGCATTGGTGCTTGGTTAACCAATCCATGCCTAGGATCACATCCAAGCCTTCTGACTTCAGGATGATAAGGTCGGCTAGGAAGTCTACCCCATTGATGTTAATCTCAACTCCCTTACAACCTATCCCAGACTTCATAACTGATCCCGGGGTTTGTATCAATATACGGCTACCCAGGGGTGTAGGCTTCATGCCACTTTCTAGTGCAAAATTTTGGGTGACAAAAGAATGCAAAACTCCACAATCAAACAATACTATTTCTGGGGTTGAGTTGATGAGGAACGTACCTAGTATGACGTCCGGGTCTTCCTAGGCTTCCGCTGTGGTGACGTGATTCACACGACCCTTGCCATTGTTGGGCTGGTTGTGGGGAGCGGGGCTCCTTGGTGGTGCTCCACGGGCTTGACCTTGAGCTGGCGCATTGGGGTGCGGTGCATCTGGCTTCTTGTTGGGACACAGCCTAGTGATGTGTCCTGGCTGACCACATCCAAAGCAAGCAACTTGTCCAGGGTTGTTGTTGAAGTTTCTGCCACCGTTGATGTTATTGGGGTTGTTGTTGTAAGCTTGCCTGGGATTGGCATACTGCTGAGGCTGGTAGCTCGGACGAGGTGCAGGAGGTCTAGCCTGCTGGGGCTGATAGGTCGGCTTGGCTGGGGATGGCTGTCAGGGGCGAGGCTTCTGGTTGCTTGAGCTTCCCTTGCTGATCATCTTGCGCTTGCGAGTGTCGTTGATGGCATGACGCTTGTCTTCCAGCATGAGGGCCTTGTTCACAAAGTTGAAGAAAGTGCGACAGTCGCAGATGATGAGCTGATACTGCAGGACCTGTTGGAGACCTTTCATGAAGCGCTCCTTCTTGGCAGCCTCCGTGCTTTCATCTTGAGGTGCATACCTTGACAGCAGGTTGAACTTCTATAGGTACTCCTTGACAGAGCCACTTCCTTGCTTTAGCGCTCGGAATTCTCTCTTCTTGATAGCCATGATCCCAGAAGGAATATGGGAAGTGCGGAATCCTTCCTTGAAGTCATTCCACGTGATCACACGTTCACCTTGCATGACTTTGAATCCATCCCACCAAGATCGGGCGGTACCTCCGAGGCAGTGAGAGGCATAAAGCACCTTCTCACAATCCTCATTGCAATTGACTAGTTCAAGGAGGTCCTCGATGGTGCGGATCCAGTCATCAGCATCCAACGGTTTAGCAGTCTCGGTGAAGGTTGGGGGCGAGTTCCTCATGAACTCACACAGCATGGAGCGGCCATTGTCGTTCTTGCCTTGCTGCTGGTTGTTCACAAGGGCATGAGCCATCTGCTAGATATCAGCATTGTTGGCTTGGCGCTCCTCCCGGAGAACTTGGAGAAACTGAGCTATGGTCATGTTCTCTGGCAGAGGTGGTGGTGGGGGAATGTCGCCTTGTGGCTGCTCCTGGTGTCCTCCAGCACGAGCAGCCCCACCAGCTCTCTGTTGCTGGTTCGAGTTGCCGGCTTCAGGGTTGGTGAAGGAGTTGTTGCGGGTAGCAGTCACCATCCTGTTTGGAGCAGCCAAGTCAAACAACTGGGATTGACAAGAGGACAAGCAATAACGGAAAAGCGCACCTAAGGGGGTTGGTCAAGTGCAAGTGTGTTGAAACAAAGGTCGAAAGACCAACATATATTAAGATAGACGAGGGAGTCATTTACATGTTGCCTAAGGTAAAAGTGCGACTTGCATCGGAACACAAACAACAAAACAAACAACAAGCACACATGGTTTCATATGAACATTACATGGACTTGACTTGGCATGAGGGATACATGACTAATCCTACCCTAGGGGTTCTCAGACTCAGGTGGTGGAGTGCTCGGTCTCGTAGTCACGCTCCTCTGGGTCTTCCTCCTGTTCATCATATGAACGGGCATCATTCCCAGTCGAAGGGGTTGGGGAACGAGGAGGTCCATCCCGACGATGCTTTGCTGGCGTGTCGGTGAAGAGCTCACGGTACTCCTTTGCACTCATGTGATGACGACGTGTGGGTGCATCACTAGCTAGGGGTACTCCTCCTCTGTAAGCGACAGCTGGTCGTCCCTCGGGGGCTCCATCCTTCTTAATCTTGTCTGGCTTCATCTTGGCTTGTCGAAGTAGCTCTCGGGTGTGGTGAAGTTCCTCGCGGAGCTTCATGGACTCCTTAACCAAGTGGTGAACCAGGCTATCGGCGGAGAGGCTGAAGTAGGTATGGAACCTGAGTGGGCACCATCCTCTGGGGTCGGAACCAATGTCCAACTCTCGCCAAGATCATCCTTCCTGAAAGGAAGGTAGCAAGTAGCCGGCTCGTCAGCCATCTCTGGAATGATGTCTCGAAGGTGCGGGAGTTCCTTTCGTGCCACTGTCTCGATCGCGAGTAACATGGTCTCCATCCTTGGTCCCTCAAAGAACCAACTGGTCGGGGAGTCGTTGGCCTTCACGACCACATCCATGTGGTACTCCTTCGTGATGGCATCCACCCAGTGCTCGTGGTAGAGGAAAATGGGTGGTTGGCGAAACTGGCACTTCTCTAGGCTGTCCCCAAGGAGTAAGGGAAAGCCGGATGTCAGGAAGGCTTCGGGTATGATGGCCATCTACAAAGGTTTGAAAGGAGGAGAGTCAGCAGGGTGTTCTGTGAAGATGAGTAGAGGTAAGTAGTGCAGAACTCCTGAGTACAAATGCTAAGTGTAGTTTTGAAAGCCAGTTTTATCCTAACTAACGTCCATGCTAACTAAGGGCTTCCTACAGTCAGGATGGCTCTGATACCAGCTCTATGGGGACCCCAACTCATAAGTCGTGATCACCGAATGCACGTGTATAGTGATCCCAGAGATCAATGCTCACTGAACACGCAGAAGCTGAATAACAAGAGTATTACATCCACATTTAACGTCTTACACAAATAAAGACCATGAAGGTCAAGTCTTACACAGATAGGGCCACACGGTCCAAACACTTAAACTAGAACAAGCAGCGGAAATCTCAGTCGAAAGCGTGAACCCATGCCATCCGCCTTAACCTACAGACATTCTGACTAGGAAGCGTCCTAGTTTGCATGTTCTTCTCCAACGAACTCTTCAACATATTCCTGTTCTTCCATGGTTGGCCAACTAATTAACCAGTGGCAAGCCAATGAGTACTTTGAATGTACTTGCAAGCAACCCAAGTTGTGGAACAAGGTAATAAGGATGCATGATATAGAACTAATAGATAAGTTTGCGGAAAGCTAATTTTAAATGCAATGACATGATCAAGTATCCTGTAAGCATGCATCAACAATAGGCAGATAAGTATACGTACAAGATACAGTTATCGACATAAGTGGGGGTTGAACACCTCGTGTTCAGTCATCATACTAAGTCATCGGACATAGTTCAGTTTTCATGCGAAGTCATCGGACTTAGTTCATGTGACCTCATTGTCACCATCTTATCCAACTCATACCAAGTTTTATGAAAAGATCCGGACGTAGTTTAATAAGGACCTCCAACTGTCCATGACCGCAGACGCGGCTATTCGAATAGTTTTACACTCTGCAGAGGTTGCACACTTTACCCACAAGACTCGGGGAACTTCCGTGTCATCCACGACTCGCAGTAAATAACATACCTGAGGTAAGCACCCGAACAATGCCTTTCCCCCAACGATACTAAACAAAGAGTCCACTCGATTGGTACCCAGCCCTCATGATGTACATCACACGAACCTCGCTCTAATCGTACCATCGATGAGGGGACCAACGATGTGCCCGGTGCCTGTGAAGACAGCGCATGATCGTACATACTAGTAAGACCCCGTATCGAGAGTGACCACGCCACTCCCACCACTAGTAATGCGGGCTCCTTGCCAGTACCCACCAAGGTAATCAAAAAAGCCCCGTCCCATAAGGGGTATCGTGGTTGCGCATGTAAGTTCGAAAACACATACTCAACTTGCTCTGGCACACCACTTCTTTCTCAAGTGGTCACCCATTTTCTCATCATCTCCCTCGGGCATTAGTGGCACCCGACGGGGTTTTCGTAAAATCTTGGAAATCATTTCTTTCCTTCCATCACTATGCATAGATCCCAATCCCACTTGCGTAGCTTCTACTAGCATCATAACTACACCCATACGCATAACCCTCATAAGGTGGTAGGGTCATGCACGATGCAAGTGTCAATGGGAAAGTACCGGAGGCATCCCACCGAAAGGGGAACACCATATCACATGATCAAATATGATGAAAGTAAAGTGCTATATGACATGCAATAAAAATGGTTTCTCATCATGGTCAAAGGGCTACTTGCCTGGCTCAATAAAGTCTCCAGGGTCTTCGAAGTCTTCGGGTCAAATTTCTTCGTCAACCGCGGAATCTATCGTCGCGAATAAATAGCGATAAAAATAAGCAACACACAAAAACAGAGCATTCAAGCTATTAATAAAAATTCTAACCTACTCTGTTAAATACTACATGTTGTACTAAAATTATTCTCCTAGGGTTTTATTGTGAAAAACATTTTGGAAATAAAATAACAGAGGCAAAAAGGTGCCTAAATCTAGGTTTTAAAATAAAACAATAGTAAACTAATTTCAAACATTTTTACAAATGGCACTATTAAATTCTAGGGATTATTTCAAGATTTAAGGTGGAAGAAATATGGGCATTGGATAATTATTTAGATCTATGGAATTTTGGGAAGTAGGAGGAGAAAAATAAAAAGGAAAAGAAATAGGCACAATGACCTAGCCAGAGGCAGCCAACAACTGGGCTGGCCCAGAGGCCAACCAGCCCAGGAAAACCGGCGCGCGCATGCGTTCGAACCTGATGGCTGGGTCCCGAAGGCCAGCAACAGAGAGAGGAGGGGGAGGGGGTGAGGATGACAGGCGGGCCCCACCTATCATCTTCAACCTCGCGTCAGGGAGACGGCGAGCTCACCGGCGATGATGTAGGGCACGGTGACGGTAGGCGAAGGCGGGGATGAGCTCAGCGTCGAGTCGCCGGTCTCCTGGAGGTGGAATGGAGGCAGGAGGTGGTCGGAGTCACCGGCGACGAGCACCCATGGTGGAGGTGGCTTCGGGAGGTGGTTACCAGGGCCGATTCAGCCTGCAACGACGACGGAAAGGAGGGGGGATCATGTCAGAAGGGTGAGGGAGGACTAACAGGAGAGAAATGGGGGCCGGAGAGGCTCCGTACCCGGAGATCGACGGGGAGATGGCCGCGGCGGCCCTCGGGTCGATCCCGAGCATAGAGACATCGGGGGCTCCCAGGGGGCTCAAGGAGGTTGCAGGGGAGAGAAAAGGGGGACCAGAGGGGAGAGAGGGGTCCGGGAGGCCCTTTTATAGGCAAGGGCGAGTCCTCCAAACGCTGGTGTGCCGGCGAGCTCGTGGCCGAGGCCAGAGTCTATGAGACAGAGAGAGGGCGAGCCAGGGGCGTTCCTAGGGTCGGTCTAGGCCAGAGGGAAGGAGGAGAGAGGGAGAGATGCACGCGCGTGTGAGCTCCCTGGTTGGCCGAACCGGGCGGCGCCGGGCACGCGTGTGGGAGGGCGGAGGAGAGAGGAGAGAGAGGGGGCCAACCGCTTGCCGTGTCACGGACGTCGAGGGCGTCTCGGGGGGCACGCGGGGGAGGCCCAAGGCTGTTGGGGCCGGCCATTGGGTGGCAGCTACAGTGTGGCCGGCCTTGCCGTTGTGTGCATGCTTTGGGGTGCCCCACCTTGTCCACTAGCCACTAGAGGGCCTGGAGATGCTCCTTGGATGCCTTAGAGGCTAAGGAGAGCTAGGGGAGAAAAGAAATGGTCAGGGGAGGATAGAAAATGATGCTGCTAGGGGTGAAAATGGGGGTTTTACCCCACCTCCTGGTGACCTGAGGACCTGGGTTTTTTACTGGAGGTGAAATGCAACTACTAGAGACTGTGGTAAAAAGTTGGGGCCAAGGGTAGAAGAGAAGAGGGTGAAAAGGTTTATTTTACCAAATTACAAGAAGGTGTTTGGTGGTGTTTTGGGCAGGAAGATGTTACCATCTTACTGAGATACTTACTAGGGTCAAAGGCTAGGTAGAAGTGAGAGGATTCACCAAGTTTGAGCTCAAGGGGAAAAAGTTGACAATGGAGATTTGATGAACCCTAGAAATTAGCATAATCAAATTTCTATAGATCCCTTGATGCTAGGCTTTTATCCTGGATGCACCACTTTGTGTATCATCACTATTTGGCCATTAGAGCATGCCCACAAAGTTCAAGGCCAAGGGGAGACACTTCACAATGTAAAGTTGCTCAAATTTGATTCTGGACAGGAATGGTTTTGGGATGGTTTGATGAACCAAACCAACTTGGATTGAGATGAAACTTTGCAAGATCATCACCTATAATAGTGTTGACTTGCTGGAAGTTTCCTGGAATTTATTGAGAATGTTTCTTATACAAATATTCCAAAAGCTTGATTTGAACAGAAAGGGTTTTGAGGGGTTTTTCCTATGATCTTATCATACCCTTGTGTTAAAACTCATATATATGGAAAATACATGTCCACTGAGTTTCTCTAAATTTTCTCAAATATTTTCAAAGCATTTAAATAATTTTTCTCTAGGAAAAACCATTTCTGGCCCTAAGAAAAAGCCTTTAAATAAAATATGAAAATAATCTTTAAAAATAATATTTGTTGGTTTTGGTAAGTCATATATATAGTAGGTTTGAAATAAAGCCTTTGGGAAAGAAGGGTCCACCTAATTTGAGGACTTGCAATGCAAACCTCATTTCAAGGGGTTTTGGAAACCTAATTTGAATAAATCATTTTTAGTTAAAAAATTTTTGATAAAAATAGTTTTGGGCATTATTCACATGGCATGATCATTGGGCAAGAGGTTTGAGGTAAGGAAGATGAATATGAAGTGGAATAGAATCTAGGAGTGCCATATAACACAATCATCAAGCAAGCAAACAACATAGCAACAAGCACAAGCACTTTGAAAAAGTTTTAGTTGGCTCCAAATTTTCTAAGCCCAAACATAACAATGTGCTACAAACACAGGGTGTGACAACTGGGGGATGGAGTTATCCTCACATCCCCCATAGGCGACAACGCGCGATACATGTTGCAAATCATGTAGCCGACACCAATAATGCAGCTGAATATGAAGCTCTCCTTCACGGTCTTCGGATGGCAGTATCAATGGGAATACGACAGCTAGAGGTTCGGGCAGACTCCAACTTGGCCGTCTCCCAAATTAATGGCGAATTCGACGCCAAAAATCCGAAGATGGCGGCATACAGAAATGTCATCCTAAAGATATCTGCTCGGTTCGAGGGGTTGGAATTTCACCACGTCACTCAGGACAACAACCAGGCCACCGACATACTGGCCCTCATGGGAGCCAAGCATGACCTATGCCGAGAAACACCTTTCTAGAACGGCTCTTTAAGCCATTCGTAGTGTGGCAGGACGAGGACAGAGGCGCTAATCCGGATCCAGCGAACGAGGTTGTTCCCCCTGAAAACGAACCAGACAATCACATCATCGACGACTCCTTAATGAGTGAAACGCCTTTGGCTCAGGAGGTAATGGCAGTAATTGCGCCATGGACAGATCCCTTCCTTGTCTACCTTCTTCGCAAGGAACTCCCCTACGATCAGACAGAGCCATGACACATAGTTCAGCGATCCAAGGCCTACAAAGTACACGAGGGTGAGTTATACAAGAAAGGCACAACTGGAGTTTTATAGCGGTGCATATCCGAGGAATAAGGATGAGAGCTTCTTCCTGAAGTCCACGCAGGCATGGGCGGCCTTCACGCCGCAGCAAGAGCCTTAGTAAGCAAGGCCTTCCGAGTTGGCTGCTGCTGGCCCACAGCTCAGACGGATGCCCAGTCGCTTGTCGAACATTGCATGGTGTGTCAACTGTTTGCAAACCAAAGTCACATGCCCCCAACAGCTCTTCGGACTATTCTGATCTCTTGGCCCTTCGCAGTCTGGGGGCTGGACATGGTCGGATCCCTTAAAGGGGGGACCAAGAAAAATAAATACCTACTGGTCATGGTTGACAAATGCACTAAGTGGATAGAGGCAAAGCCCGTCAAATCGGCCATGTCCGGACCACCTATCGACTTCATATCTGGTGTGGTACACCGTTACGGTGTCCCGCATAGTATAATAACGGATAATGGATCCAACTTCATGGCCCAAGAGGTCAAGGACTAGTGCGCAAAAATGGGCATTAAGCTAGATTATGCATCAGTCTATCACCCGCAGACCAATGGACAAGTCGAATGGGCAAACAGTCTCATTATGAGTGGTATTAAGCCACGTTTGGTCCGATCTCTTCATGATTTCGACTGCCATTGGGTGGAGGAGCTCGACTCTGTTTTATGGGGCCTATGTACCACCCCGAACAGATCGACATGTTACACGCCATTCTTCAGGGTCTATGGGCCTGAGGCGTTCCTCCCCTATGACATTATTCATGATGCAACAAGAGTGCGCATGTACGAGGAAAAGGAGGCTGAGTTGGATAGGCAAGACGACCTAGAACCTTTAGAGGGAGAGCGGGACATAGATCGGGCTCGCTCTATGTTTTACCAGTAGCAAGCACGAAAGCATACAACGTAGGCGAACTCGTCCTATGGATCCCAGAGAAGCAGAAGCATAAACTCAACCCCAAATGGGAGGGCCCTTCATCATCGATGAAGTACTTGTGGGAGGAGCCTCTCATCTTCGGAACCCATCAGACAATCGCCTTGAACCAAACCCATGGAATGCAGCTCGTCTTCGGCACTTCTACGGATAAACCGGTGTCGTCCAATTCTCCAATATTTTTATTTTTATTTTTCTCGTATTTTTATCCTTTTTCCTTTTTCTTCCCTTCCCACTTTGTTGTTCGATAGGATTGATTTTCTTTTTTTCCTATGTTCGGTTAAACTGATCTTGTACTAAGGTTATTGGCATACACCATAAAGTGTTAAATCTTAACACATCACCTAGGGGATTCTTCTCGAAGCCAACATTTTTATCCTCACACTTATCATGTACACCCGTTTCCTTCGTCACGCTCAATCCATCATATGCATCAATTCAAACTAAGACTTTGCCAAGCTGGGTTGCCTAGGTCCTATGGTTACCCTCTACATTCCCGATTGTTTGGCTAGAGGGTAAAGGGAGCACCTCTGCGATTGTTACGACCGGGTCATCCGGATACGTACCTCAGACGGGTGAAGCCAAAAGCTAGCTATCTTACATAGACAATTGGTCGGCTATGACGGAAACACCTGATATGGCTATGGTCGCCGTTACTATGGCCGGGGTCTTTTTCACCCTAAAATACCCTTCGCCGCATACTAAAAGTATGCGGCCTTCTATCTACAATTCTCATGGAGTCTCGATGAAAGGTATCGATAGAGGTGTTATTTTCCTCAGAAGATGTTTATGCTACACAGTAATATAACATACCTCTCTGTGTGCTTTCTGTCTGTTCGCATCACATGGCCGGATTGCCTGGTTCCCAGAACACAAGTTGCTCTTTTATAGTGGCATATCATGAGGAACACTCCCGAGCTCTTCGCATGGGAGGGAGAAGCCGATGGCCGGTTAAGACAAAGTTTCGAACATAGATTGTTCATACAATAATGTACATCATTACACATTCGGCTGCTGATCGAGATCATCGATTATAGTGTCCAGGGAGCAGTCCTCTTGTGAAAGACGGTCGCCAGGCATCACCTGATCATACACTAGGTGTAGTGGTACTTCTTGTCCATCCAATCCCACGGGACCAACCCGCACCATACGCTCAGGATTAAGTCCAGTGTAATGGGTATTGATCATTGCCCACACCTCCCATGCTCCCTCCCGGCAAGCCGAAGTCTTCCACAGCTTGAATCTACTCTGAGCTCCCTTGAATCGATCGACAACTTCGGATAGCCCTTCAGGAGGCTGTTCGGCCGGCCATAGTGCGTGCACCATGCTCTTCATCGCTTTCTGCGCACGTCCATGGAGAGCGGTCAGCTCTTTCAGCAGGTTTCCCTGGTATAATCCGATCTCCTCTTCAGGATGCCCGGACAGGAGGCTTGTCCATGAGGTGAATGCATACTTTTACTTCCTTCATAAGAAAAACTTAATGATGATAAAATCACACTCACCGAACATGCGCTTCTGAAGTTTATGGTTTTCTTCTTGAGCCTGGGCCAACTGAATTTTCAAATTCTTAATTTCTTCGGCATGCTTTTGCACAACAAGACAACCAACCTGATGTTGGGACTCAGCGTACCACTGAGAGTCTCAGGCCTCCTCCAGCTGCCTTTCCATATTCCCTATTGATTCAGCTGCTACACGGCATCCTTGCATCAAACATGGTGATATATTAAGATTAGCAGTAAAGGTATACTCACCATGGGCCTCCCGGGTGAAGCTCTTCACTTGCTCCAGTTCGGCCTTCACAGATTGCACCTCTGTGCGGCTATCTTCCAGCTCCTTAGCTAGTTGCTCGGTCTATTGCTTTGAAGCCTGCACTAGCAGTAACACAGCACAGAGATCCTTAATTCGGTTATTTCAAACCAATTTAAGGCTCAGGGGCTACTGGGTTTACATGAGTGTTCGGATTCTACAAAAATGGATAACTTACTTGCATGTTGGCCGATATAAGCTTCATAGCTTCGCCAAACCCGGCTCGAGTGGCACCAATGTGCGCGTCCGCCATGTGAAGGGCGTCGAACTCTTGTTCAGAGAATATTGCGTGTCGTATGGCTTCCCGTCATCGCCGATGATGCATGGCGCTTTCCACTTCCAACTTGGTAACGGATACACCATCACCGGAATCAACAGGTGCCGGATTGGCCATGGGGCTTCTATAGCAGGAGCAACATGAATGGTGCTTCTGGAATTTTGGGCGTCTCTGGACACGCTGATAGCCTCTTCGGCAGGAGAGGACTGGGCATTTTGCCTAAGTATTTCAATGAAATAAACTGTCGTAAGGCTCTATTGATTGTGACAATAAGCGGATGACAGAACAATGTACCTTCAGGATGAGCGGGCAGGAGGATTCGTCCTCGTGGTCGGCCCTTTTGAAGGATCCTTGTTATCTTCCGACTCGGCCAACACTTCGGTGGCCGGTGTATGGCGCGCGGATCGAGGGCGCTTGGGAGTCGGAGCCGACGCGTTCGGGGCGCTGTTGGTAGCTTGCCTCTTGCAAGACGAGCTCTTGTTCTTCTTGTCTGTAGCAAGAATGGAGAATGACCCAGGGTAATCAACTATGATGGCCACCGGGGATTGGTCGAAGCTCTCACCATAGAATACTCCGTATTAAAAATCAATCGAAAGATTCGGGTCCTCATTGAAACCCAGATCATTATCGTGCGAATAGTTTTCGGGCTCAGGAGCCGGACAGCTGACTGACTCGATGAATCTCCTCCACTCCTATTCACGTAAGGCTCCAGTTAGATAAAGTATGAAATGGAAACCTTGAACTGTGTTCGAGGGAAAAGGACTTACCCATTCTATGGGGTGTGGATTGAGTAACCCTCCTTGGTTGCCCGACGAATAAATTCATCTTGCTCCCCTTTGTACAGGTCAGCAAGTGTGGCGAGAAGAGCCATCTGATCGGCGGGCCCAAGTCTTCGAGAGTGTGTGGTGTCGCTTGTCCCATTGTAGCGCCATAAGGGGTGCACCCTCTATTGGAGGGGTTGCACACACCAGGAGATGACAGCTGCCATGACATCGATCTTGGTCAGCCGATGGTGGGCAAGCAACCGCACCTGATTTGCCAGGCATCGCACCTCAGCGCTTTCCTCCTGGGACGAACTCCTTGGCCACCAGTTGTACCTTTTATTCAAAGGGGCGTCGAAGTATTAGGGTAAACCTATCCGAGCTGCCTCGAATAGGGGGGCATCTTCAATATAAAACCATTCCGAAGTCCACTCTTCGGATGTCTTCGGTGTACCCACCGGATACCCCATCCCTGCTATAGGGCACACTTCGGCGTCGCCGACCTCCAAGATCGTCTTGTCCCGAGTTCGGGGGACGAGACAAAAATATTTTCTCCACAAATCAAAATGTGCCTCGCAGCCTAAGAACATCTCGTAGAGGGCCACGAAGCCTGAGATGTGCAAAATGGACCCTGGAGTAAGGTGGTGAAGTTGGATCCCATAGAAATCCAACAGTCCCCTCAGAAATGGGTGGATGGGAAACCCGAGACCCCGCAGGAGGAAGGGGATGAAGCATATGCATTCCACTTGTGAGGATTGGGGAAGCGCTCGACGAAAGCTTCGTTGTTGCAAGTAATTAAACCTGCACGGGTCACCGCCAGATCAGAAGAAGGGAGATACCACTGGGTACCCAGATTGCAGAGCTGTAGGGTTGCTATGGAACAACTAGTCCAGTCCCCTGGACGTGAGCCGTAGGGGCGCGTAGAGGAGCTAGGGGTGTTAGCCATGATTTTTGTGGATCTTCTGCTATGAGTTTTATCTGATGGGAGGAGGAGGATGTGGTCTGAACCTTGATTTTGTTTGACTAAATGGGTGATGCCTCTATTATGGAAGGGTAAGATTGTAAAAATCACTGACCACTTGCCTCCCCACAACGTGTGAAAATCAAGGAATGCGGACAGTTATTATAATGGACCTACGCCTGCGATGCTTGGAATCTTGCCGATGACTGGTCTGTTGCCGAATAAGGAGGAGTGAGGGACTCGCGTCACAAGCCGAAGATGACGACACAAGGATATTGACCGGATATACATAGGCATTGAAGGCTAGTCCGGGGGCTACTAAGGGAGTCCTGGAGTAGGGGGTCCTCGGATGGCCGGCCTATTACTTATGGTCCAGACTGTATGGGCCGCAAGGTGAACATTGGGTGATCAGGGTCACCGTCACCAGGATGGAAGCCTTGAGAAGTTATGACGTATTCTCCAAGTCAACAAGCGTAGATAGGCATGTTTAACTCTTCGGCATGTAACCGACCATATGTAAACCCTAGGCACCCTCGGCGTCTATATAAGCCGGAGGGTTTAGGGGTTAAAGACAGAACAACTCATCTAGGGTTAGTTATACGATCTTGAGGTAGATCAACTCTGTAACCCCCCCCCATATCATCAATACATCCAAGCAGGAAGTAGGGTATTACCTCCATAGGAGGGCCCGAACCTGGGTAAATTTTTGTCCCCTTCGTCTCCTGTTACCATCGGTTCTAGTCTCACAATTCGGGACCCCCTAACCAAGATCCACTAGTTTTGACATCGACAACCGACCTTCTCCTGTTCATGATGAGATTCTATAGCATCCATGAGACACTAAACCATGAGATTGCCAAGTACCAGTCTAGGTTTTACTAGGCTGGCGAGGGCGATAAGCAGAAATACCACATGATCATCCGGCCTGACATCTGCAAGCCCCAAGACCAGGGAGGTTTGGGCATCATGTCCTCGAAGCCCATGAATATTTACTTGATGACTAGGTGGCGTCGGAGGATCGCAAATGGTGACGGCGGTCTATGGCTTGAGATCATCGGGAACAAGTACCCCCACGACCAACTACTTGCATTCTGCCAACGCTCCGGAGGTTCAGAGTTCTGACAGTCTGTCATCCAGCTTCTCCCTGTCCTTCACATATGGCTCCTCCATGTTTATTAGGTCCGGATCCTCGATCCTTTTTTGATTTGATGGATGGGTTAGGGATCTCCCATTTATTGTCCGCTTCTCGGACTTATTATCCATCGCGGCAGACCCTAGGGTATCTGTCGAGGTCGCCCTTACAGAATTAGGGCACCTCGCGTTCTGGGGACCTTTTGGTCCCCCGGATCTTGTTGCTTGGGCCGAGTTGCTTGACTGCATTGTCGTCCAGACCCCCGATGTCGACAACGCTTCAGATCGCATCTCTTGGTGCCTTGAACCCTCTGTCCGGTTTTCAACCAAATCCCTCTACCGGGCCATGGCTCCGGAGGCCCTCACCGTCGTCTGGTCCATCAGACTTCCGCTTAAGATTAGGATCTTCCTGTAGATGTGGATTAGGTGTCGGGTACCTTTAGGGGTGGAGGTACTCAAACGCAATGGCCCTCGGGACAGGATGTGTCCTCTATGTGGTACTATGCAGGACACGAATCACATCTTCTTGGCATGTGTGTCGGCCTAATTCCTTTGGAGTTGTTTATGCGAAGTCGTTGGTGGACAATGGTGCCATACCAATGTCCTCGACCTCTTTGCGAAGATCCAGTCGTGTCAGCGCACCACATTAGGTGGCTGGCCATAGGGGTGCTCGCGTGGACTCTTTCGACTGTCCCCAATAAGCTTGTGATTCAATGTGTCCCTCTTCGACATGCCATAGACACAATTTTTAAAATGTGTGGTTACCAACAGCTTTGGTGACTTCTTAGCTGCCCTATAGACCGAGATGCCATCCACTCCATCACTGCCGACCTCCGATCGATGGATCTCCGATTGGCGCCTCCGCTCCCTCCTCCACCACCTGAGCCGGATTAGCCTCCTTGAGGTGTGTCGCCACTTGTGTGTATGTGTGTCTTTGCTTCATTTAGGGCTTGTTGAGTTTTGCCCTGACCAGAACCCATATGTACGATACTGTGCTACCCCTGTGTGTGCGTGTT
The DNA here is from genome assembly GCA_022496015.1 of Hordeum marinum. NCBI lineage: Eukaryota > Viridiplantae > Streptophyta > Magnoliopsida > Poales > Poaceae > Hordeum > Hordeum marinum. The sequence continues at coordinate 206,353,660 of CM039672.1, read as the reverse complement.
TGTGTGCGGTGAACTATTGTGTGATGTTGTGCTCTGGTGGTTTGCTTTATATATAAAGCGGGACGAAAGCCTTTTTCGGTAATGGGTGAGGTATGGTTAAGTGGTGAGGCTGCAACAAACATTAAGCATTTGATATTTGGCTTACTTACGAGTACAAGATAACAAGAGTGATCTACACATAATCATACGTGAAGTAGTAATGAGCAAGAAGTGATCCTGAACACCTACTTATGAGTCAAACATAGCATTCCCTTCTTGGTTCAAACCTCACAAGAAGAGACGGTCAGCTTATGTAGATAGTTGGTGTATTTTAATTTGAGTTTACTTCAAGTTTTCTATAAACCGGTGTTAAACAAATTTCCAAGTTGCCACATAACTGCCGGCACAGTTCTCAAAAAGATTAAACCCTGCACGAGTGCTCCAACTCATCCATCACAAACTAGCCACAAACTGCGATGGAAAACCTCAACCTCGAGATAGACCAAAGTATCTCCGGAATCCCGATGCACAGGATATTAGACAAAGGTAAAACAAATCCAACAAGGCCACCCGATGTGTCGATGAACCCAATAGGAGTCGCGTTTCCCGTTCTTGGGACATGAATGGATGAGCTAGTGTACATGGCTAGCTTAGAACACCCAAGTTGCCCTGGGGTGGCCCTGCATAGTGCTCTGTTGGACCAACACTCATGAGGAGCACTGGCCCGGGTTGTTGATTAATTATCCACGGGTTAATTACTCCATATGCAGGTTTATTAGTTATGATGCAAATGTAGTACAAAATTTGGGCCTTGCGAGAAGAGTTTTATGCCAAAACAAATAATCAAGGGGGTCCTCATAACAATCCCAATCATGTTAGGAGCGCATATGGAACATAACACTGATACACAAGTAACTAGGGTGGAAAAGGTGTAACAAAAAAGGTCAAGCCTTCCACCTTTTACGAAGTATATATGTGCATTAAATTAAATAGCAATAATATTGTGATATCCCAAGATATACATATTGTCACATGGAACAACCTACACCTACAACTAGCAACGCTATAAGGAGGGCTGAGCAAGCGGTAACTTAGGCAAACAATGGTATGATGTGAACGTGGAGGGTTAGAGGCTTATCATGACATTTTTGGGAGTCTTGACAGGCAAGTGGTTGGAAGTGATACATAGCAATAGAAACGAGACAACTAGCATAGCAATAATAGTAGTGGTATCCATGGAAATGATCATCTTGCCCGAGATCTCGCTTTAAAGAAGAACGAATCTGTGAAGTAGACGAACGGGCATAGTCGAACGAATCCTCATAATGCGAATAGGTTTTGGTACTCTATCGAGAAGAAGCAAACAAATGACACTATAAACACCACAACATATTCATGATATGATGTACAAACAAATATTATGCACGACCATTTAATTATGCATGGCATGGCAAGATGCAACAATCAAATACTACAAATTAAGTGAAGTTCAATATGCAACGAATTGCATATTGATGAAACTCAATGTTCGAATCATTTAGTTCACTCTCATTTATTTACATGGCAAGTTTAAATGGTTTTAAACATGGCAAAAGGTGAAGCATAAACAACTACATCATGTTGGCATTTTAAATGAGGCCAGAACAACGAATAACAATTTCGGGAAGTCGACATATGTAATATTAGAATTTGCTACTGTTATTCCCTAAACATATTTTACATTTATTAAACAGGACAATAAAGTGCACCATGTGATTCTACATGTTTTTCTAGTCAAGTTACATATAAAGATCATTTAATTCGGAGCTACGGTTAATTAGTTATGAAATAAATCATTTTAACATGGTGTTTACATAAAAAAATGCAAACAGGAAGTTAATCATTTTTAACATGGTTGAAAGTTGTATATTATTAATCTACACAAATTCTGAACATTTTTCATATATAAATGATTTTGATCCGTTGCATGGTTGAAGAATTATAATATGCATGAACATGAGTTTTTTTTCTGAAAAACTGTAATTCTCGGGATAATTAGCAAATTCGCAGAACCTAAAAAACTATACGGGCCGAAACTAGCATAGGACATGGGTCATAGAAAGTTGAGCGCAACATAGTAAAGTGAACCCAGGGCGGAGGATAACCACGCTGGGCAGCTCACCATGGGTAATAAGCTTCAGCAATATATTAGATTTTGGGTGGTTCCTCAACCATTGGGGTAGCAAGTACAACCTTTTTTGGTATTTTATGTTTCCTACCCATAACAAAAGAAAGAAAAAAACTTAGAATATAAAATAAAATTACTTAGTGATAAAGCAAACAAGCACACGCGGGAATATCAACTGCTACGCTATTGCTCCCCAGCAATGGCGCTAGAAAAAGGTCTTGATAACCCACAAGTGTAGAGCATCATTTGTAGCCTTCTTAGATAAGTAAAAGTGTCGAACCGAGTGAGGAGGTAAAGGTAGAATTAATATTCTCTCAGGTTCTATCGACCACTGATACAACTCTATGCACATAACACTTACTTTACCTAGAACAAGTATGAAACTACTTTGCGGAAAAGAAACTAGAAATACTTACTAGGTGTAATAGATAGTTTTGCAAGGTAATAAATAATGTGGAAATAAAGGTTAGGTGTTGTTTTAATAAAATAACAATAAAGTAACTATAGCGAGTGTGGAAAAGTGGTGATAGGATTTGTGAGATTGTCCTAGGCAATTGATTACAAGATCGGTAATCATTATTCCAATTTTATATAAGGGAGAGGCATGCGCTAACATACGTTCCGTACTTGAATCATATGCACTTATGATTGGACCTTTAGCAAGCATCTACAACTACTAGAAATCATTTACGCAAACCCAACCATAGCAGTAAACGTCAAGTCTTCTTTACTCCCATACAAAACAATCCCCTTACTCTGGTTTCTGTTTCAGTCACTCACCAACCCACTATAAGAAAATCATAAAAATATTGCAACACCCTCCAGCATGAATCCTTCATGTGTGCGCCTCACGAAAGGCACCTTAGGACATCACCAAAATAAATAATGCAACTCAAATCAATGAAGATCGCCAATCAACCCATAGGACAAAAGCGATCTACTCAAACATCATAGGATAGCAACAAATCATTGGTTAACAATATGTAGCATAAGACATCATGTTCAAGTAGGATGTATAGAGGGATGCGGGAGAGTGGACCGATGTAGATAAATGAGGGAAGGTGATGATGGTGGTGATGATGGCGACGAAGTTGTTGGTGTAGATCGCTGTCATGATGGTTGCACCGGCGGCGCTGCGGTGCCACCGGGAGAGAGGGGAGAGAGCTCCTCTCTTTCTTCTTCCTTTGTCTCCCCCTAGGTGGGAGGAGAGTTTACCCTCTGGTCCAAGGCCTCCATGGCTCCCAGAGGGCAGGAGCCCCTCCGATATTGGATCTGTCTCTCTATTTTTCTTCTGTTTTTCGCAACTGTTTTATGATCCTTTAATTGTTTCTTAAATATTCAGAGATCCGTAACTCCGATCGGGCAGAAATTTTGAGGGAATTTTGTTATTGCAAAAACAAATTTCTTGTGGAAAAAGTAGGGCCCTAGCTGACTTAAGGGGGATGACTGAGCCATCAAGGCGCACTCACCCCCTAGGCACGCCTTGTTTGCTTGTGCCTCCCTCAGGCACCGTGTTGCATTGATTCCGATTCTAAAAAGTCGCATATATTCCAAAAAAACTCCATAAATTTTTATCACATTTGGACTTCATTTGATATGGATTTTTCGCAAAACAAAAAAAATAGTAACTCACACTAGTCACTGGATAAGTAAGTTAGTCACAAAAATAATATAAAATGTTGCCAAAAGTATATGAAAGTTGTAGAATATTGGCATGAAACAATCCAAAATTATAGATACGACGGAGATGTGTCAGCATCCCCAAGCTTAATTCCTTGTCATCCTCGAGTAGGTAAATGAAAAAAGATAATTTTTCATATGGAATGCTAACTAACATAATCTCGAACGAATGTCTAATCATGGCATGAATATTAAGATACAAGTGATTCAAAGCATTAGTCTATCATTTGACATAAAGACATCAATGTTATCTTTTTTTGGGAAATCAATACTCAAGTTACTAGCAAACAATCATGTCCTTCCAAAATAACAATGCTAAAGAACGCTATCCCTACACAATTATATAGTCTGTCATGCTTGGTCTTCCTAGCATAAAGTATAAATCATGAGCACCCTAGTGTCAAACAAGCAATTGGATTGTACTTTTTAACGCGCTTTAGAGTTTTATTAATCATCCAATACATGAGCATGAACCATGGACATATCATATAGGTGTAATAGAGTAGGGTGGTAGGTTTCAAAAGAGTAAAAGTGGAAATAAAGGCTCGCATAAGGTAGGCGGATCAACGGGCTATGGAGATGTCCATTAATCGATATCGACACCAGGGCTAGGGATTGACATGCAACGGATGTCCTAGAGATATAAGCATATGAAAGATCAACTGAAGCTATGTGGGTGTGCATCCAACTCGCTTGATCATGAAGACCTCAATCATTTGAGGACGCCCGTCATCGAAATATACAAGCCAAGTTCTTTAATGAAAAATACCCACTAGCATATGAAAATGACAACTCGGGAGACTCTCTATATGAAGAACACGGTGCCACTTTGAAGCACAAGTGTGGTAAAGGATAGCACCAAAGTCCCTTCTCTCTTTTTCTCTCATTTTTTCATGGTGGGCTTTTTCCTACCTGCCCCATTTCTCCCTTTTTTGTGGTGGGCTCATTTCGCCTCCCCCATTTTCAATTTTTTGTCCAGAGTCTCATCCCGACTTGTGGGGGGGGGGTCATAGTCTCCATCGTCCTTACCTCACCGGGACAATTCTCTAATAATAATGATCATCAAAGTTTTATTTACTTACAACTCGATAAAAAAACTACTAAACATTATGACTCTATATGAATGCCTCTGGAAGTGTACAAGGATGTGAAATGATCTAGCATACGAAAGATATCAAAAAACGTACAAGCCATGGAAATATCATGCAAGCTATCTTACGCTCATGCAAAAGAAATATGACAATAGGTGTACTAGTCATATGACATGATGGTAGAAGTTGCATGGCAATATATCTCGGAATGGCTATGGAAATGCCATGATAGGTAGGTATGTTGACTATTTTGGGGACAATATAATGAGGCTTATGTGCAACAGAGCTATCATACCGTGGGGTTTGGATGCACCGGCAAATTTTGCACCCACCCTCGAGGTGATAATGTGTAACGCCCCGAACACACCCGCCGGTAGTCGTTACTCCTGGCGGGATATAGACTGGCCTCACAAATCAATACTAGTCTTTTCTGCGCACTTTGTCCTCACCCATGCGCACCCAGGACCAACTTCCCGGTCGGTCACCCATCCTAGAACTACTCTAAGCCAAGCACGCTCAACCTGGGAGTTCTGTTTGAATGGGCTCCCGAAAAAGAAGGAATTCCTTATTGATATGAGTAGTCTATCATCCCTAATATGCTAGGCTATTAAAAAAGTGATGTCCCTACCTTATTTGGCATGTAACCCAATGTATGAACCTTGTGTCATGAGCTTATGAGATGTATTGCACCTTGTTATTCATGTGTGGTTGCATTCATGCATCATTTCATCATGCATCATTCTCATTTCATTTTCTTGCCATGTTGGTTTCTTGTGACTTGCTATGATGTGGTGGTGGTGAGTGTGTTGTTATGTGATGTGAGAGGTGTTGTGATGGTTGGATCCATGTGTGCATCTCTTCTTTCCCCTCTCTTTTTCTTTGCAACATACCCTTCCAAAAAAAACCTTTCTTCCTATTATTATTTATCATCAGATTTCAGTTGTTTTTAAAATTGTTTAAAAATGTTCATGAGGTGGCCCATATGTTTTGTGAATAGTGGGTATGATAGTTTTGATGTTTGAAGCTTGTGTGACTTGTGTTTTAAATTAACAGGGGGCTGCCATTTTAAAATTAATTAAAATTACTTGCACTAAAAATCCTTTTACCATTTTTATTAAATAATGCATATTATTTTGTTCACCAAAGTATTTTTTTTGTTTGTTAGAATCCTTTTATTCATTTCTGTGGTTTTATTTTTAGCTAGCTGTTTATTTTAATAGGAAAACCCTTTCTCTTCCCTGAGTAAGAAAGAGATGGTGGTGGGCCGCCTGTCCTCCCGCGCGGCCCATCAGCTTCACGAGCAGCCCAGCCGGCCTCCCCCTCGCGGCGTGTCGTCCTCCCCTATACGACAGAGCATCCAGAGGAGCCACGTCGCCGAGGTGGTGATTTGACGGGCGTCCGGCGCCCCTAGTCGCTATTTAGCGAGTCCCCGGTGCCCTAGCTCCTCCCTCCTCTCCATTCCTCCCCCTCTTCTCATCGCCCCGCTGCCAGGTGAGCCGCCCCAGCCATGCCATCGCCGCGCCCACGGTGCTCCAGCCGAGCAGCAGCTCGCGCCTGGAGGTAGGTCCTTGTCGTGCCCCCATCGCTCTGGTGCGTGCGAAGGAGTCCCCGTGCTCCCTCTCTTCTTCCTTGACGACCGAGTGGCACCAGGGAGTTGTCAAGGTCGCCGCTTCTCCTCTGCGTTCTGGGCTGGAGAGGACGCCAAGGTCTCCTTCCTCCTCGCGTCGCCTCGTCGAGCCTGAACCCCCCTCTTCATGTCCTAGGTAAGGAGGTACGACCCCTCCTTCCTTTTTCCCTTGCTAGCTCGTCGGTAGTGGTAGATGCACATAGGTCCAGCCATGTCGACGTCGTGCTCCCGCAGCTCCGGCAAGCCTGCAACTTTTCCCTTTCGGTCAGGGTAGCGTAGCATGCTCGTGCTCTGCATGTGCATGAAGGTTCCCTCGTAGATCCCGTGGCCCCGCCGGTGGTTTTCCCTCGCCGGAGGTGGCCGGAGCTGGCCTGTGCTGCTGCATTGCCTGTCGCCGTTGCTCTGCCTTGCTAGCGCGTTAGTTTCATCAGTTAACGTAGCCTGTGTGTGTACTAGTGCAGCGAGTCCCCACCTTGGACAGAACTCGCGCCGCAGCACAGTGGTAGGAGCCGCTGCTTTCGACCGTCAGGTCTGGGGTTCGAGTCCCCTGAACCCCTTCCCCCCCATTTTGTTGTTCTTTAGCTTTTCTTTTTCTTTTTCTTTGTTTTGTTTGTTTCTTCTCTTTAAATGCATGTGGGGTGTATATATGGGTGTTTTGGGCCAGGTTATATGCTTGTGTTGTGTATATTGTGTTGGGTGTGTATGTGCATATATGTAGGGTTGTGTGTGGTGTTATTTGAGTGAGTGTGTGTGTGCATGTGTATGCATACACTTGTGTATGTGTACTTATGCACATGTGTATGGTGGTGTGTGTATGTACCAAATGGTACATATACACATGTATGCATACATATGAGAGGTGTGTGTGTGCTTAGTGCTTACACACACATGTGAGTGTGTTTGTGTGTGTGTGTGCCACTTAGGTGGTACATACACATGCATGTGTGCTAGTGCATGTGTGTGTGAGTATGTTATTCATACACACACTTGTGTGAGTGTGTGTGTGGTGTAGTGTAGTGTGTGAGCATGCTAAGCATGCACATAGGTGGTGTGTGTGTGCATATGCCAAGGCATATACACATGTGTGGCTTGTGTTGTGGCGTGTGTGTATGTGCTTTGCATATACACATATGCTAGTGATGTTTGCATAGGTGTAGGTGGTGTGTGCCTTTACATATATATATATATATATACATGTGGGAATGTATGTGTATGCATGAGTAGTTCCATGTGTAGGTCTCTTTATGGGCATATGTGTTTAGTTTATCTCTAGCTAGTTTTCCCCTTGCCTATTGATGCTATGCCATGTTATCATGTCCCTAATACGATAATTAACCACTTCCAACATGTATCTATGGAGCACATATCATTTTAAGGCATTTTCATCTAGTTTCATAAGTGATATAAGTCACCCATGCCTAGGGAGGTCTATTTTCGACCTAGGTTTTCTCCTACTTGTTCCATGCAAGCATATGGGTATGAGTAATGCATTTGGGGTAGAATCAACCCATGTATGCACCTGTGAAGTCAGATTTGACTTTGGGGCAACTTGACAAAACTGCATTTTTATGCTGAGATGCCCTTTTGTCTTTTTAATATGAATTAATCTATGCATGCTTTTAAGTTCTTGTCAACATGAGTTTGTTAGTTAAAGTTGTTGGGAATGCCCCAGTATTTTTTTATCTATGTTAACTTCCTAGACAAGTGGTAACCATGCTGTTCAGTAAGCTACTTTCTGTTTCAGCCAACCTGCTTGAAAAATGGCTAAGTCTGGAGAGTCTGCTGTTATTGTTTTGCCATGTTGAGACGATGGTATCTTGTCATGTGTTTTGAATTTGACCATGCTCAGTGCTAGTTATTTGTAGTATATATTGTCATATACCATTATGTTAATTTTCATTTCAATAGGAGCTCTCTAGAACATTTAACCAGTGCTGTCAACTTGCTACTTTGTTAACCCAGATTCCAGAAAACTGGAATTTTCACTAAGTCCCAGAAAACTGTTTCATCATGCCATCTTGGTTGCTTATTTATTATTGATGTGGGGCTCCTTTGCTGGTTGTGTAATTAGATAATTTTTGTGTGTGTTGAGTATATTATGTCCATGTCTTGTTTGTGTCTGTAGGCTTCCTGTATCTCAAGTTGTGGGCTTTTCAAATTGCCATGTTGCTGTTTTGTGGCAGATTGGGTGTTATTTTGTTTTGTGACTTGTGGGAGCTATACTCCGTGGAATGGTTTGATTCTTGAGTCTATTGTGATTGATTTTCCATCACCTATCCAGTGGCCACCTTGGAATGCCAATAATTAGCCCAGGTATTGGTGGTCTTGTGTTTTGCCTCCGTACCTTGTCGTGAGCGTATCTCGAGAACCGTAGCTCCGTTTCTTGCGATCCTTATATGCATTTCCATCGATTTTGCATGATGCATCCATAACTGCCATGTTCATGCATGTCTAAATAACTTTACATGAGGTTCTGTCCAGATTCATTAATAAACAACTTTGCACGTGAAACACGACTAGTTTTGGATTGCCATGTTAGAATTCTTCATGAATAAATCATGCATCATTTTGATTGTGCATTGCAACTTGGTTGGATGTTTATTGTTGCTGTTTCTCTTGGGTAGAGGCGAGTGTTGATACTGAGTACGAGGAACCAGGAGAGTACCACTACGAGGATCCCGCTACTTGTTCCACTGAAGAACCAACAGGCAAGATGATCGTACCCGGATCCCGATACTATTTTTGCTTGCTAGTTTTCTCGCTCTTATAGTTACAATGGTGCTACCTACCAATTTAAATCAGCCCCCATGTTGCCATGACAGCTTCTAACCTCCACATCCTAGCAAACCTTTGATTGGCTAAGTTACCGTTGCTCAGCCCCTCTTATAGCATTTTCGTTGCAGGTGCAGGTTGTTCCATGTGATAACATGGATTTGGATATCACAATATTCTGTTATTTAATTTAATGCACATATATATCTTGGTATCGGTAGAAGGCCTGGCCTTTTGCTAAGTGATTTGTTCCGCTATTACCGCCATTAGTTCCTTGTTACCGGTGTTATATTTTCCATACTTTGCGCTCCTAACATGCTCGGGGTTGTTATGGGGACCCCCTTGTTTATTCGATTGAGATTAAAACTTGTCTGGCAAGACCCAACATTGGTACTACATTTTCTTAACAACTTAATAAAACTGCATAGGGTCTTGCAAACCCGTGGATAATTTAATCAACCCCCGGGCCAGTTCTCCGCATGAGTGTTGGTCCAACCCAGAGCAGCTTATTAACGCCGCCCAGGGCAACTCGGTGATTGGCTTGGTAACCATCGCTCATCCGTCGTGTCCTGAGAATGAGATACACGGCTCTTATCGGGTTCGTCGACACGTTGGGTGGTCTTGCTGGATTTGTTTTACCTTTATCGAGTGTCTTGCGTGTGGAGACTGACTTTCTTCGGGTTTACTCGAGGTGTTGGAATTCCTTTGGAATCACCTATGATGATCGCGAGATCCGCGGTCGAGGAATTCCCACGGAGTGTGGTTAATTTTGTAATGGATTAGTTGGAGCACCCCTGCAGGGTTAAATCTTTCGGAAAGCCGTGCTCGCGGTTATGTGGCAACTTGGATATTTGTTTAACACCCGGTTATAGCAAACTTGAAGTAAACTCTAGTTAAAATATACCAACAGTGTGAGTAACCGTGATTGTCTCTGCTCGTGAACATGATCCGAGAGAGAACACGGTGGGGTTATGATTGACGTAAGTAGGTGACAGGATCTCTTAGAGGTCATACTAGATTCGATCGTTCTTCGTAGGCCACTCATATTTATTTCATATTGCGTAAGCTAGCCACCATATATGCTTAGTGCTGCTGCAACCTCAACACTTATCCCATCCCAACCTTTAAGCTTGAATAGTCTCGGTACCCGGGCATATGATAGTTGAGTCCTCTGTGGCTCACAGTTTACTACAACAATCCAGGTGCAGGTTCAGATGAGTTCGTGCATGATGATCTTACCCAGGTCCAGTGGGAGTATGACGAGGAGAGAGGCAGGATGTATGTGACATATCCAGATGAGTAGAGGACCTAGTCGTGATCTTTGGGATAGCTTGATAGTATCATTTGCAACTTCTTTTATCGTTTGATTTCGTCCGTAGTCGGACCCTGTGTTCAACTTGATGTTATGATTTGAGTGTCATTGTAAGTTAGCATGTGGCGAGTGTAAGCCAACTTGTATACTCTTCTCATTCGGTATTGTATGTTGTGATGATACTATTCTTGCTAACGGCAAGACGCGCATCTATCCCTTGCGAGGCCCTCGTGCCTTAAATGGATAGGGGCGCATCTTGGGCGTGACATAATGGGCAAGGCAGGGTGCCGAAGAGGCTAGCAAATATGTGGAGGTGAGAGTGCGTATATCCATGGATTCACATTAGTCATAAATAATTCACATACTTATTGGAGGATTTTATTAGCTCTCTTGAAGCAAATCACTACTTTCATGCCCCTAGGGAGGAGGTTGGTAGGAGTTAACCATCGCCCCCCCCCCCAATTATAACAACACAAACGATTTCGATCATGGGTAAATTATGCTCCAATCTTCATCACATAACTAGAGACTATACATGCATGCTTCAAGAATCACACCTTTAAAATCAATATTATTATTAATCCACAATCATACACTAGTTATCCCACATATTACTATCTTAACGTTGCAAAACTATTGCAGGGAATCAAACAACAGTGATCTACAAGTTTTATGTAGGATTTTATGACTAACCATGTAAATGACCAATTCCGGTTGACTCTCTAAATAGGTATAAGTGAAGCATGAGAGTTTAATTATTTGTACAAAATACCATGCTCTAATAAATATAAGCAATAAATATAATTGGAGCAAAATAGCATTCTACAAATAACGGTTTTCTATATGTAGACAAATAGGCATCCAACTTCAAATGATATAAGTGAAGCACATGAAGCATTCTATAAAGCCATACTCAAAAGATATAAGTGAAGTGCAAATAGCATTCTTTAAATCATTAAATCAACCATGGACTTTCCCATACCAGCATGGTGCATTGCTAAAGGGAAAATAAAAGTCACACAACGCACCAAGAATTCATGCATATTATGTGAACAAAACAAAAACCGAGACATACCGATAATTGTTGAAGAAGAAAGATGGGATGCCTTCCGGGGCATACCCAATATTATATGCTCGAGTCTCCTTGAATATTTACTTGGGGTTCCTTGGACATCACCAAGCTTGAGCTCATGCCTCTTCTTATTCTTCTCATATCAATACCTCCTCGACCTTCGGACACTTCATCCACACAAAACTTAACATAACTTTGTTGTGGGGGGCGAACACCTATGGGATCGGAGGGAACCCTTTCGGTTCGGCAGGGGAGAAGGCTCGCACAAAGAGAAAGTTTGATGAACAACACGTGGGGATTTTACCCAGGTTCGGTCCACAAAGATGCGTAAAACCCTACTCCTGCATGGTTGTATTATTGGTGTTTTTAGGGTTCTAGCTACAGGAGCGCTACGAACCGCTGCTACGCGCGTGAGCTAGAAGATTGGTCAAAAGATCTTTCTCATAATTCCCTGGGCCTCCTTTTATACTCCGAAGGGGATCCCAACAGTGGCGTACAGTGCGTACACGGGGTGTACAGAGCTACAATGCTATCATACCTAACACTGATGGTGTAGGACAGGCACATTTAATGCACCGTCAGACATCTTTGTCCGTCTGCGGGACCGGATAGGAGCCCGTCCCGTCGGCACAGCTTAGCCCCTTCATCGCCGGCGCCGCGACACATGCCTAGGCGGAACGACACCTGGCCTATGCATTGGTGGGGTCTTTGTCGGGGCTTCGCCTTGCTAGGGTTTCGCCTTGCCAGGGCTTTATCGTTTGGAAGTCTTCTGTACTTGTGGCTGACAGCTCCTTGCCGGTCCTGGCCGCCAGGGTGGCTACTACTGCCCATGCACGAGTAAGGGGCACCGGAGTACCCAAAACTCTACTGTATCGACAGGAGCCCCTGGGCCTAGGACACACACGGTGCGAGGTGTTGTTGGGCTAGGTGTTGTTGGGCTAGGCCCGAACAGTGCATGGGCACGCGTGGCAGGAGTTGCGGTTATGATCATTGCGATTGCCGCGCCTCCCCACGATGCCCATTGAATGCGGGACATGGGATACGTGCATGGCGCGGCCGTTGCAGCAGCGCGCCCGCGAAGCGTCCTCATATTAATTCACTAAAGGAGATGCCCCACGCCTTCCCCATAAAAAGGATAACGCAAAGGCACTGCTCATTTGCGTCTTGTCTTTCCCAATCTGAGAACCGACGCTGTCTTCTTCCTCGAGCCCGAACAGATCTCCTCTCATTCATCCGCGCCTCCCCACCTTCCCCGCCCTCAGCATCCGCCTCCATAGCCACCATGCCTCCCAAGGCCAGCAAGGGCAAGGATGCGGAGACCGTCTCGGAGAACAAGGTGGTGAAGATGCGGAAGGAGCGCGTCGTCTTTCCGCCGGGGCTTGACACAAATGCTCTGAAGGAGAGATACCAGTGTATGTGGGCGATGGAGACGACGGAACATCATGTCACCCGCGTGAGCCTAGGTTCTTCCAAGGGCGGCCCAAATAAGTATCATTTCTTTGCCGACTATTTTTACTGCAGGATCTGCCCCCCTTTCTCGGATTTCTTCAATGACATCATGTTCACGTACGGCTTCTAACTCTTGGATTTTACACTGAATGTAGTGACATGTATGTCAGTTTTCGCTCACCTTTGCGAATACTTTGCCGAGGTAGTTCCTAGCACCGCTCTTTTTTGCCACTACTTCACCCCCCGCCTCCAACCAGGTGGAGCCCTTTCTGGTGTCGTCGCTTGGATTCCACGGTAAGGGACCAAGGAGGTCTACCTAGATGGGGCCTACTGCGAGAGGTGGGATGAGTGGCGAGGCAAATCATGCTGGATTCAGGAGGAGAAATTCCAGCCCTTCTGCTTACCGCGGCAAGCCAAGATGGTGTGCGGCAAGGACTAGAGTGCCTTCGACCCTGAGGATGGGAAACTTACAGTTGTGACCACAAGGATTCACCGCCTCAGGAACGCCAGCCTGTCCGTAGAGATGATAGGCGTCGATTTCCTTTGACGACGCATTGTTCCCCTCCAGAATATGGGGAGGCCGGCTTGGGAATTCTAGAACGCGGCGGACATCATGAGGCTGCGCCCCCGGGCTGAACCACAATCTGACAGTTATGCAGCATGGAGCTCTCTGCCAGAAACTGTTCAGGAGTGCCGTGGTACATGAGCTGCCGGCAGGTGTAGTCCCCTTGTGCAACAACTCTGCTTTAGGTAGAATCATCGCCATGATACCGGCGTTCGATGCCCACAACCTTGACGCAACCTGGATCGAGCCGTCTATAGAGCAAGCACAAGAATTCTTTGATAACTTGGTGGAGATGGCCATCCGCAAGGAAGAGCGCCTCGTCCGTGACACCACTGAGGAAGAAATGGCGTACATCGCCAGCAGGGCGGAGGAATCAGACCTCGCCATGGAGGCCGGCAGTGCCGGCTTCTTGGAAGATGAAGCTGGTGGGGGAACATTGCCAGACAAAAATCTTGCCGGGCAAGGCAGGACCGCCGACGAGCAAGGTTGCACATCTGCCCGGGGCTGTCCTGCCGAAGACACGACTGAGGAGGAACTGCTCGAGGAGGCCCCATCTCTTGTGACCAGGAAGAGGCGCGTCCTTCGGAGCGCCGCCTCTGGGCTTCCGGTCTGTCAAGCTCCTTCGAGCAGCGCAACCCCCGGTAAGGGGTGGCCGGCAAGGCCATGCGGCGGCAAGAAGCTCATCAGCAACCTGCGCCCGTCGCGGCCAAGCGATCCAGGAGCAGCCCTCCACCTCCCCCCATGGGAACCATGGCGGAGGTCGCCTTCGACCTCTCTGCCCTTAGCTCGGGAGAAGAAGATGTGGAGTAAGGATCTTGCCGTATCTTTTTTCTTTTGAGGTTTTGGTTTGGCTTAACCCACTTGCTTTGCCTTGGCTTGTCTCCACAGGGATGCAGAAGCATTGGCGCAGAGGGTAGCGAAGAGGGCGAGGACCTTGATGGGTGCGGAGCCGCCGGCAAGCACCTCAAGTGCGCCAGAGATGAACGTCGCCACCTTGGAAGCTAGCCCATGACTCATGCCCCGACGCAGTCCCAAGCGTGAGCCCATTACTCACTTCCCGTTGGTAAGTGCCGGGGTGTGCATCTTTGCTGTTGACATCACCAGACGTGCAGGAGGAGAGCATCGGCGAGGGGAATCATCAGGGGCCACTCCTGATACGCCGCCTCCATCATCAACAACACCCAAGGATGAGTCTCCGGCAAGGACCCCCTCTAGTGCGCTTTATCGCGACGAGGAGGATCCGGTGAGCACGGGCACCGGCAGGTCTACGCAGGTAGTCTATGTTAGCACAAGTACTTGTCATTATATCCTTATTTTTTGTCTTCATGAACTTTCACCTCAACCTCATTTGGTTTGTTTTCTTAGCCTTTAGACATTCCCCTGATGGAGTCCATGGATATTGACACCATCATCGAGGAGGTCGCCAGGGACGCCGCCGCCGAGGCCGCCAGCGCCAAGGCTGCCAAGGCTGTGCAGGAGGAGGATGCCAAGAAGTCCACCGAGAGGGCCGGTGAGGAGGCTAGTGACCGTACTGACGGCGTTCCCGCCGCAAGAGCGCCAGGCGCTACGCCGGCCACGGAGCCCCTAACTACCAAGGAAGAGCCCCTAGCTGCCGAGGAGAAGCCCCCAACTGTTGAGGAGGCGGAGGTCGGGGACCAGCTGTCTATATCCGATGCCCCTCTGTCAAGAAGGCACCTCAAGGTCGGCGACAACTTGTTCGTCAGCATCCCCGGCATGACAAGCACTGGGGCGCCATCTGAAGGGGAGCTTGCTGTCGAGGAGATCATTACTACTGTCGGACTCGAGGTTGTTGATGAACCAAGTGCCAGCAACAGCAAATCCCAGGAGGAGCAGCTCCTGCAAACCATGGGCGACAACTTCCGAAAGCTTCAAGCGCTTCACCGTGCCCGGAAGGAGAAACTGGACTCCAGGGACGGCAGTTATGGAAGCGGCTGAGGCCAACTTTTAGGAGCACGTCGAAGAAACTCAGGCCTGGTTCGCCCAAGCTTCCTAGGATCTGAAGTCTAGTATGGTGAAATTGAGCCAAGGCTGGAGCCAACTCTTCATGTAGTAGTCTGATGTCGAGCACACGTAGGAGGAGACCAAAAAACGGGCTTCTGCGGAGGTTGCTCGCTTGGCGAAGCGCCGTATCTTGCTTGATGCCCATGAGGAAGACCTTTTCGCTCGCGAGAAGGCGCTTGCCGACAAGCTTCGCAGCAAGGAAGTGGAGATCGAGGAGCTTGTCGCGCGGTAGACCCAGGAGCTGGAGCGGAAACACAAGGAGGCGCTCGAAGTTCTAACTGCAGACCACGCCGTCAAGCTGAAGGAGGCCGTCGACGCTGCCAAAGCTGCAGAGGCTGCCAAGAACTTGTTGGAGGAGAGGTTGAACAAGTTGGAGGCAGACCTTAAGGATCACGGCGAGGAGATCTCGTCACTCAAGTCTGAAAGGTACAAGGCTGTTCACAGCCTGATGGAGGCGCATGTCACCGTGTTAGAAAAGACTAAACAACTTTCTTCAGCCAATGAATCCATCAATGATCTACAACCGAAGATGGCTACTCTGACTAAGACTCTTGAGACCACCAGGGCCCACAAGAAGGCTCTGATCAAGGACCTCCAAGACGAGAAGGAGCTGACCAAAAACGTTGTTGTCGCCCACAATGACTATGTGCGGGGAGTACACATCTGGACTGAGAAGCTCGTCGATGTTGCCGGGAAGCTTGCCACACAACTGTCCGCCATGGGCGTGGAAGGTTTTATTATTCTTCTAACGACAGGGTATCCATGAACGTCAAGGTGGCCATGTTCTTCGACGGCATGCTTGGATCTTTGGAGCAGCTTCACTCCGACCGAGCATCCTTCCTGGCCAACGAATCGCGCAAAATCTGCCAGGCCGTTATCTGCAAGGTGCTCGTTAAGGTGGTGCACAAGAACCCCGGCCTCAACCTCTCCAACGTCCTCGGCCACTTGTCGAAGGATGTAGACGTCAAGGCGCTTAAGGAACTCGTCGCACCCATCGTCGACAGGGTAAGCCAAGTCAAGCGGGTTAAAGGCGATCACCGGGATTAGCCGCCTTACTTCTCGCCGTCGCCCATGCCAAGAACATTTTGTCTTATGTCAACATCGTGGCAAGATTTATGTAATATGACTTGTTATGCTTTGAGCAGATGCTATGTTATCCCCTTGCTTAATTTCTTTATGTATGTATTCGCCCTACGCTTGATTGGAAACTTGCCGACGCGCATACCCTTGTCGCGAGCACTAGGTGCAGGACTTTAGCAGCCTACTGGCGGAGCCGCTACCGGCAAGAGATCCTAATGTTTTCAGTGCAGCCACCTAGACTGTTGAGCAGACTCGAAACAGAATAAGGTCGCAACCAATCGCAACAAGGTTCCTCAGCGTGCAGGTTTTCCATACAGAAGTCAAAATCGTCCAAGGAAAATAACTTCACAGCAAGAATTCACTTGGGGTTTTGCAACTTATCTTTTCGTTTTCGTACACCTTCTGGCAAGGATTTTTTTCCAACGTCGCCCGTAGGTATCCATACCATCACCCCCTGGCAAAGCTGCACGCGAGGTAACCTTCTGTCCTTTGAAAAAAGAAAGAAGAGAAAATATGGGCATGAAACCTTGGCGATCTGTTAGCTCTTGCCGGTAGTAAGTGTAATGCAATACCTCAGATAAACATGTACATAAGTAAACATGAGAATCAATCAAGATTTGTGGAACACTTAGCTTTATTCAACTACGCACATGGTCTGCGCCTGGCTTTATACCAAGGATTACATGCTTCAAAGGCAAAACTTGTACAAAAGGTGGTTGCCGGGACACCTGGCAACCGCGCCTCATGGGTAGAACTTACGAAGATGGTCGATATTCCGGGAGTTGCTCACTTGGATGCCATCTTCGGTCTCCAGGCGGACTGCGACAGGCCTGGTGACTCGTCCTATCCGATAAGGGCCTTCCCACTTTGGCGTCAACTTATTGAAATTCTTGGCGGATTGAACTCGCCCAAGAACAAGGTCGCCTTCCTCAAGACTTCTGGCATTAACTTTGCGGCTATGGTAGCGGCGCAAAGCCTACTGGTAGTCTGCAGCTCTCACAACAGCCTGAAGACAATCTTCCTCAAGGAGCGTTGCGTCATCTTGCCGCAACTGCTCTTGCTCCAGCTCATCATAAACGAGCACTCGAGGTGAGCCGTATATGAGTTCCATGGGGAGAATTGTTTCCACCCCATATACGAGGGAGAAGGGTGTTTGGCCGGTAGCTCGATTTGGTGTCGTCCTGATTGACCAAAGAACCACCGGCAACTCACCAATCCAGTGCCTTCCGCCACTTGTGCATCTTGTCGAAAGTTCTTGTCTTGAGGCCTCGCAGTACTTCAAAATTAGCCCTTTCCGCTTGGCCGTTGCTCCTTGAGTGGGCAATGGAAGCAAAATAGATTCTGCTGCCAAGGTCTTGGACATACTGCATGAAGGTGCGGCTCGTGAACTGTGTGCCATTGTCAGTGATGATCCTGTTGGGAACACCAAAGTGGCAGACTAGTCCTTTGAAGAACTTGATGTCTGACTGTGTTCTCACCTTTCGCACTGCTTCCACTTCCGGCCACTTTGTGAACTTGTCGATTGCAACGTACAAGTACTCAAAGCCCCCAGCAGCACGGGGGAAGGGGCCCAAGATGTCGAGCCCCAAGACCGAAAATGGCCAGGAGAGAGGGATTGTTTGAAGGGCTTGAGCTGCTTGATGTAGTTTCTTTGAATGAAACTGACATGCTTCACACTTGGTTACTAACGTGGTTGCATCCTGGAGGGCAGTGGGTCAAAAGAAACCCTGACGGAATGCCTTTCCGGCAAGTGCTCTTGATCCTATGTGGAAGCCACATATGCCTCCATGTATCTCTCGCAACAGCCCCGTTCCATCCTCCCGAGAAATGCACCACTACAAGAATCAGCTATTTTGCCGATATGAAGCCTCTTTGTCGTCAGCTAATTGTCGGGGCAGACGGCAAAGATTATTTTGCCATCATGAACCTGACGGCAAATATTAGGATTTACTAACGGCAAAGAATGATTAACGACAAAGACATATTTTACCGTCTGTAAAAAACCCGATGACGACTTGTTTGTCGTCTGTAAAAAACTGATGATGACAAAAATATTTTGCCGTCTGTAAAAAATTTACAGACGGCAAACCAAGAAGCACACCTCGCAGATCGGTCTCTCGGATCGATGAGGTGGCAGGATCCGCACCCCAACGCTGCCTCTCCCGATCCCTCCACGCCCGATCTCTCTCTCGCCCACGTTCTCCCGTCCCCACCACTCTCCCTTATCCCCTTATCTCTCTCCCTTATCCCCACATCTCTCTCTGGTAACCCTGCAGCCGCCTCGCCTCACTCGCCGGTCACCCCACCCTGCCCCGCCCAGCCTAGCTCGCGGCCGGCCACCCCGCCCCATCCCGCCCCACCTAGCTCGCCGCCGGCCACCCCGCCCCGTCTCCCTCGTCGGTCATCCCGCCCGCCCCGCCTCGCTCGTCGGCCACCCGCCCCGTCCCGCCTCGCTCGTCGGCCACCCGCCCCGTCCCGCCTCGTTCCCCGTCGGCCACCCCGCCTCGCTCGCTGCCGTTGTCCACCCCACCCTCTCTGCTTCTCCTGTTCGTTCCCGCCGTGGAGCATATGGAGCACTGGGCGCCGAAGCGGAGGGAGCATGGGGGAGCACCCTGCCTCGCTTGCAACCTCCGCGAGCTCCCGTGCCGTCCGAGCTCGTCGGAGGGAGTACCAGCAGCCGCGCCATCCGAGCTCGCCGGAGGGAGCACCAGCAGTAGCCGCCGTCCGAGCTCGCCGGAGGGAGCAAAGCAGCCGCCGCCGTCGTTTTACTACGCCACCAGAAGCTCCGTCGGAACATGCGAACCACCCCGCTCCAAGTCCCCGCCGCCGCGACTGTGCTTCCTGGTGAGGAGGACGAGCACCTCGACGCCCCCTCTGTGTCCTTGTTTTTGACAGGAGGAGAGGAGCAAGGCGGGGCCGAGCACGAGCAGGACAAAGCAAGGTTGCCGTCGGCACGGCCAGGAGGAGGCATACGAGGCATCCGGCATCCCTGCTGGGAGAGGAGCAGCGGATCCACTCCGGCCACAATACAAACATGAACGAGATCTTGAACGAACAATGAACACGAACGGAGAGGAACTCCCGCCATGTTTTTTTAATAAAAAAACCAATGCTTTGCCGTCTGTGGGTACGAGGCTGAAGGCAAAGCTGAAATAGTGCTCACGGCAAAGCCACTCACTCCGTTTGTCAGGCACGCCATTCTGTTAGTTACAAATGGTCTTGACTGACGCCAAAAAAAATTCCGTCTGTCCGATCAAGCAAAAAAAATTCCGTCTGTCTGATCAAAAGATGACGGCAAAATATTGTTTTGCCAATTTAGTGTATGCCGATATGCGTTGCCGTCATGGGCTGACGGCAAAATCTTTGTCGTCAGTAATCCTGGCTTTGCCGTCTGTAGCACCTCCTGATGGCAAAATTCCTAATTCCTATAGTGCACTTGAGATTCACGTCATTCAGTCTCTTTTTATACAGGACGTTGTCTACGAACTGGTACATATTAGATCGGTGGGCTACTTTCTTTGTGTTCTCTTGTTTCTCAGGGAGTTCTCATGTCTGAAGGAAACGAATGATGTGATGTGCTTATGCTGGAGCTTGGGGCTCGACAACAAGGACTAAAGTCATGTCCTCTGTTGGGGAAGCATTTGTCTCAACGGCAAGGGCCTGTCGGAGCCTACTGCTCCCCGACAAGCTTGGTGGGTGCGCGTACTTCTACGGTAGGAGTCGGAGGCTCCGCCGGAGCACACCGCTCACCGGCAAGCCTGACATTGTCCTCGGCAATGTCCTCGCCGGCGGCTCCTGGGAGCTCTGCCGGGAAGTACTTGCCGGAACTCAACTTCCTTCTTTTCTCTTGTCCATTTGATGGTGTCACGGAGGGTTGTGTCAGTCGGAGGACGAAAGTTCCTGGTTCCACAAGCAACTTAAGGGCAACACACTTCGACAGGCCGTTGGCAATGCTGTTCTCCGCACGCGGAACATGCTTCATTTGCAGGCCATCAAAACGTTCTTCCAACTTCCTCACTTCATCTACATAAGATTCCATCAATGGACTGTGATAATCTTTGTTCACTTGCCTGATGACAAGCTGAGAATCACCCCTGACAATAAGTTTCTTGATCCCAAGGTCTGCCGCGATCCTGAGACCGACAAGCAACCCTTCATACTCAGCGGTATTGTTCGTTGATCTCTCCCGGAGAAAATGCATCTGAATAAAATATTTGAGGTGCTCTCCGGTGGGTGCGACAAGAAGCACTCCGGCACCGGCACCTTGTAGCGAGAAAGTTCCATCAAAATACATGATCCACTCTTGATGTGTTTCCTTACTGGGGAGAGTTGACTCTGGAACTTCTTCATCTGGCGTTGGGGTCCATTCTGCAATGAACTCTGCCAAGGCTCTGCTCTGTATAGTCGAAGTGCTTTAGTACTTGAGGCCAAAGCTTGACAATTTCAAAGCCCACTCCACAATCCTGCCCGTAGGCTCTGGGTTGCTCAGAATCTGATGTAATGGGAAGCGAGTGACAACAGTGAACTCGTGTGCTTGAAAGTAGTGGCGCAACTTCCTTGAGGCCATGAGGAGGTCGAAGAGCAACTTTTGCACGCCAGAATACCTTGACCTAGCCCCCTGCAGGGGGGAGCTGACGAAATAGACTGTGCGCTGCACTATCTTCTTCTTCTGAATTGTCTCGTTTGATTATGCAGATCCTTTCTTGCCGGCACCAGACCCTGCCGGGGAATGTCCTGGCTCGTCGCTCGGCGGTCTTGCCGCTGCCGCTGCTTCTCCATCAACCTCTCTTTCAGCTAGCAGTGCAGCACTCACCATTTGATTTGTTGCCGCTAGATATAGCAGCAACGGTGAAAGCACATTTGCTCCCTTGATGGTTTTGGTAATTAATAATAACATATAATTCATTGAACTAATATCTTCACCAAGTATATTTCAGGAAAAGTTCAATGATGGGAATGGCTAAAGGATTGTGTTATTACCCCAAGATTCAAGAAAATAGGTTGGCCAACCTTCAAGAAAGAGGACTCTACATTTTACATTTGTGAGAAATCACTTTGAGTCTATAGGAAAGCCAATACTATTAAAAGGGGGTAAAGTTTTGATGGTGAACAATATGCTCAAACGTGCACAAGTGACAGTCTAAAAACATCCACATACTCTCCCACCAAAGTCTGTCCTAAGCCAAAGTTGAAAAATCGGTGCAACCAACTTTCCTATCCCGGTGCCACCGAGTTCCAAACCCTAGACAAACTCAGCCAAACCCTAACACTTCAGTGCAGCCGGCACTGCACTCGGTGCCACCGAGTTGGGTTGCCAACTTCCTGTTACGCAAATTCTCATTTTTGGTCCGATCGAGAATGGTGAATCAGTGTCACCGAGTTTGGTAAATCTGACCGTTGGTCACCTTGTCGGTGCAACCGAGAGTTATATATCGGTCCCTCCGAGATTCAAAAGTTGCCACTTTTTGTCACTTCGGTACCACCGAGTTTTACACTTCGGTGTCACCGAGTCTGACTTATTGTGTGTAATAATTGGATTTTTGGGGATGCCTATATATACCCCTTCACCACCACCCACTCGAAAGAGAAGCACTCAAAACTATTCCATACCTATCCTCTCTCAGTTTTCTGAGAGAGAACCACCTACCCTTGTGTTGGGGTCAAGATCTTCCACTCCAACCATATGGATCTTGATTTCTAGCCTCCCCAAGTTGCTTTCCACCAGTCCCATCTCTTCTACCAAGGCAAATATGTGTGAGAGAGATTGTGTGTTGAGGAGTCTATCATCTTAAAGCACAAGAGCAAGGAGCTCATCGTCATTACCGAGCCTATTACCTTTTGGAGGGTGGTGCCTCCTAGATTGGTTAGGTGTCGCTTGGGATCCTCCTACTTCGTGTTGTGAAGTGAACCAAGAAGTTTGTAAGTGCAAGGAGATCACCTACTTCGTGAAGATCTATCGATAGTGAGGCTAGTCCTTCGTGGACGGAAGCCGCATGGAATAGTTAAGCTAGATTGCTTCTTCGTGGAACCCTCCGTGGGTAGAGCCCTCCGTGGTCTCTCGCGACCATTACCCTCCGTGGGTTCAAGACTCCATGAACGTGGACGTGCGATAGCACCACCTATCGGAACCACGGGAAAAATCATCATGTCATCACTTGTGTTTGCATTCGTAACCCTCTCTTCACTTATATGTGCAATGTCTCTATTTTCCGCTGCTCGACTCTTAGACATGCATGTGTAGGGTGTTACATGATATGCCATGAATGCTAAAACTTGCCAAGAATTAAAATTGGGAAAAGGCAAAACTTTTATTTGGTCAAGTAGTCTAATCACCCCCCCCCTCTAGACTTACTTTCGAACCTACAAGTGGTATCAGAGCTTTAGTCTCCATTGCATTGGTTTCACAACCTAGGAGAAGTATGGCATCTAATGAGGGAAATTATCACCGTAGAGGTCCGTACTTTGGTGGCACTAATTTTGCTAGTTGGAAGCATAAAATGAAAATGCATTTTCTTGGGCATAGTCCTGCCGTTTGGGTTGTTGTTCGTGTTGGCTTGCAAGGTGAATTCTTTGCAGACATAAAGGAACCGTATCGTGAAGAATCTGTGGATGAATTGAAGATGTTGCAACTCAATGCTCAAGCATGTGACATACTCTTCAACTGCCTATGTCCTGAAGAATTCAACAAAATCAGCCGTCTTGAACACGCAAAAGAGATTTGGGATACTTTGGTTGTTATGCATGAAGGAACTGAGTCCATGAGAGAATCCAAGTTAGATGTTCTTCAAGGTCAACTTGACAAGTTAAGATGAAGGATGGTGAAGGAGTCACTGAAATGTACTCTAGGCTAGCTCTCATCACAAATGAGATTGCCGGCTTAGGAAGCAAAGAAATGTCTGACAATTTCATCATCTAGAAGATACTTTGAGATTTGGATGAGAGATATGACACCGTGTGCACATTTATCCAAATGATGCCCAACATCAAAGATCTCAAACCAACAGAAGTGATTGGTAGAATTGTTGCTCATGAGATGACACTCAAAGACAAGGAAGACCTTCATCACAAGTCTAGCGGTGCTTACAAAGCCACAAGTGATGCTCCCGCTACCTCAAGCGACAACCTTGTAACAAATGAAGAGATAAGCCTCATGGTAAAGAAATTCAACAAGTTCTACAAGAATAGAAGCAAAGATCACAGCTCCAACTCCCGATATGAAGAGAAGCATTCGACAAGTCATGACCGAAACTGCTACAATTGTGGGAAGCCCGGACACTACTCCAACGAGTGCTCGGCTCCCTACAAACGAAGAGAAGAGTCACCAAGAAGACGAAGCTCCAGAGATGAATCACCTCGAAGAGAGAGAAGGAGTAGAGATGATCATTATGAACGAAGACCCTCAAGGAGAAATAGGGACTCGTAGAAGAAGGACAAGCACACCAAGAGCTACTCAAGAAGGAAGTATCAAACTCATGTTGGTGAATGGGTTTCCGGCTCCAACTCCAACAACCACTCCGAGAGAAGCTATCACTCCAACTCCGACTATAGTCAAGATGATGGTGTTGCTGGAATTGCACTAGTGACAATCAACTCCTATGATATATTTTACTCACCAAATGAAGGAGGTGGAAGTTGCTTCATGGCTAAAGGCCCCAAGGTATCACACCCCGAATATCTTGATTTCGATAGTAATTAAGATGATTTGCTTTACGATGATGACTTGCTATGTGATAAAACTAGTGATGTTAATCATAATGAACTTGATATTTCTCATGCTAGTCAAGATAAGTCAATTGATGATGATAAGATAAAAATAGAAGAACTAACTAAAGAACTCAACACTCTTAAGTTAGCTCATGAATCTACTCTTGAAGATCATAGAGAGCTCGTAAGAACTCATGAGAAGCTACACTTCGAGAAGATCAATTTGGAGCAAGAACATGAATTTCTTAAAGCTATCAATGACGATCTCCGAAAGAAGACTTCATCTTATATTGCCAAACGACTACTCTTGTCTACATTTATGCCACAAGTCAAATCTAAGCAAACTAGTAACAAAAGGAAAGAAAGGTTCTTCATCTAGTAGCAACAATAAAAATGCTAAACCCAATGATGTTGCTCCTAGTAGTTCTATTGATTCCACTAATGATGATTCTCTTAGCCAAGTTACACTTGAGCAAGAAAATGCTTTATTGAAAGGAATTATAGAGAAAGGTATCTACAAGATTCTTGAAGGGTACAAACAATTTGATGAGATTGTATGCAAGCACGGAGGATACCTGAAGAATCACGGTGCTGGATACTTCAACGCTAATGGAGTTGAGTGGGAAGAAGGTCAATATCCCAATCCCAAGTTTGTTCCTCAAAAGGAGAAGTACGAAAATACTATTCCCAAGGAGACAAACACTCAAGATGACCTTCCACCACAAGACACCAAGCTCAAGGGAAAGAACAAGCTTCAAGAGGACTTTGACTCTTATGAAGATCAATCCAAAGCTTTGGTGAAGTGGGTTCCCAAGGCTACTACAATCTCAACTTCTACAAGTGCTACTTTAACACCAAGGATCCCCATCAACTTGATGTGGATTCCCAAGAAGAAGAACTAGATAGTTCTTGAGGGGTGACTCCGCCAATGAAATTCACTCACATTCATTATTGGCAAGATCTATTTGCAATCAACATCAACCCTATGCAATAGATCAAGGAGTCACACATTCCCTCAAAGGTAAGCAAGGGAAAAGGTAATCAACAAATCAATGGACATCATCACACATACTTTGCACTCCATGTCCATAGATATCCTTGTATTTGTCTCTTGTGTGTTGGGACTAACCCATGTTGGTGAGAAGAGTAAGGAAACAATGAGGATGCTCCCAACTCTTGGTGATCTTCATCAACCTTGAGCATCCATCACTACCTCACCAACATGAAGTCTTCATCGAGAAAATCCAAGGTTAGTTTATCCCTCTTATGGGGGGATGTCACATCAAGGGGGAGCTTTACTCTAAGACTTGAGTCAAAGCATCTCATAGAATGTGACAAACATTAAATGCTTTATGTAAAAGTGGTAACCCCACTTATGCTTAAACGATGAGTATGACCTATGATCAAGTACTCTTACTTGGCTCCGAAGTCAAATACTCATATATAGATGAATTCGTCATCGCCCAAGTGCCTGTTAGATGCTAGAGTATAGTGCATGTTTGCCATGTTTTCATTTGACATCTTATTGTGTGAGCATGTTGGTCTGCATTTATTTTCTCATTCGAGGATATCCAATTGTTGTTATTTGGATTTTGATTTATCTTTTGCCAATTGGATATACAAGAATGCCTAGGACCACTTATTTAGCTATCTATGCTTTCTCACCTCATACTCTATTCATGCTGCATCACAAAATTTGAACAAGTGCTTTTCGATCGCTCTGTGTGTGGAGCACTCAGAGTTCTGTATCGACAAGTACTGACCATTAAAACCTCCCGAGTGCATCTGGGTGGAACCAACACCAAAAACTCGGTCTCACCAAATTCCTAGGGTTGATCTGGTTTTTCAATCTCGGTACCACCGATTCCATTTTCTCGGTTACACCGAGTGTCCGTGTCAGCTGACAGTTGAGGCACTCGGTGACACCGAAAACTTAGAATCGGTGTCACCGACAGTGGTGGGTATATAAAGCTGGACCCCGACGCTTTGAAATTTCTATCTCATACGTCGTGCTCCAAAACCCTAAGCTGCCTCTCCGAAGACCCCTGGTCGTCGCCCTTGTCTCCCTGTGCTCCTCCACCACTAGGAATCACCATCACCGACGAAATCTACCCCCTCGTCGCCGCCGTAGAGGATCTGCGCTAAGCTAGGGTATGGATTCGATCTCTAGTGCGCTCCCCATCCGATTATTGCGCATTAGACTCTTGTTTATCATCATTGCACCCCTTACACATGTTTCCATCCTCTCAAAACACCATAATCTCACGTTAGATGGATTTTCTAGGGTTTTTCCGTCCGCCCGATAAATCTCGGTGGAAATGGAATGAAAATATCGGTCTCACCGATATGATTTTCTGTGAGGTTGAGAACTGACTCGGTGGAACTGAGTTGCTCTTTTCGGTGTGACCGAAAAGGCTGCCAAGTTCCTATTAAAGAGTTAGTGTGTCTTGGCCCCACTAAAAATTTCTTTTCGGTTGCACCGATATCTATTTGACAGATTGCAAAACTTTTGAAAATTCATTACTCAAATTTCAAAAACCAGCCTCATTTTGTGATGACCCATCTTGTTTTGCTCTCATATACTCTATTCACAAGGTCAGTATGTCAGGCTCAGAGGACAGTCAGAATTTGCCAGAGCAGGGAGTTGACATGAGTTCTGGAACTAGCCCAGAAGCCAGTTCTTTCTCAGATCCAGGCACCCCCAGCTCTCATGGTTTGCCCAAGGCTGCCACCAAAACCAGGAATAAGCTCAACTCTGATGAAGAATATTTAGATTTCATTCCTGAGGAGACTCTTGGTAAGAAGCAAGAAAAGGCTGCCAAGAAGTCAACAACTGAAGCTACTTCATCTCATAAAGTTGTCAGCAAAGTCTATGCACCTGCTTCAACTACCAAGGCACATGAGAGTGCAAGAGCCACTGTGTCATTAAGGTCCCCAAGAAAGCTATGCCTAAGAAGGCAGGGGAGAAAAATTCCAGGAAGAGGATTGTCCATGTTATGGGCAGGCCTACCTCTATGTTTGAGGATCCAGAGGAGGCTGCTGGTGTTGCTACTAAGGAGGAGGAGGAAGCGCATGCTGAGATAGTACCTCCCAAGAAGAAAGACAAGAAGCTCATGGTTGATGCTATGCCAAAGACTGGCACCTCCAAGAGCACCAAGCCTGCATCCAAGAAGGTGGTTGCTCAGAAGTTCAAGAGGACCACCAGAGACATTCCTGCTTCACAGAAGAACAAAGGGACTGCCTCCAGAGTGGAAGATGATGAGGACTTGACTACCTTGATGAAGCTCAGACCACATCTTCCAGTGCACGATGCCAGCCACTTAGTTGCTGAGGACATGAAGAAAAGGAAAGACTCAGGCTTGAGAGCCTGGAGAGCCATAGATCCTTATGCTTAGAGGAGAAAGACGGCTATTGACTACAGGTTCTATACCAGGATTTCTATGAGACCGTACTGCTTGACAAGAGCCCAGCTGTTAGCGACATGAGGTATGTCGATTGGAAGTTCATCAAAGACAATATAGACTACTTACCAAGTGTCCAAGACAACTTCCATTGTATTGGTCTGCATAAGTACATTGGTAGAGAACTTACAGCGTGGAACGACGAGATGATCATGCAATTCTCCTCCACTGCTCATTTCTATGGAGATTGTAGAATTGTATGGATGAATGAAGGTGCTAGATATGAATCCATTGTTGAGGATTGGGCTGCTCTACTGGAAGTTCCATAAGCTCAGGAAGGGGATTTGGATGTATACTCTGAACCCAAGGCTAGTCACAATGCCATGAAAGACATGTATACTCCTATCCCCACAGACAAGGTGCAATCACATAGGCTAGGATCTATCTATTATCTGCAAGCAGGACTCCGGACTATGAACACTATACTCAAGGCATACCTTGATGCCCAAGTCTGGAGATGATAAGATGATTCGAGGCTACTCCATTAATATGCTGATCCACCTTGACAGGAACACCAGGATTAGAGACATGGATCTGATTGTTGAGACAATCAAGAGGGTTGCCGCTGACCAAAAGCGCTCATGTTGCTATGCACCCTACATCCAGTTGCTTATCAACTCATAGTTGGAGAAGCACATTTTTTGCTCTTGATCGCCCACACTTGCCCCTACAGCCGGAGTTTGAGGATAACGTTGTGGTGATGAACCCAGATCATCTCACATCTGCTACAGCACAAGCAGATGCAGAAGCTGTTCGAGCCGCTAGTGCTCAAGCCCCCAGATCCAGGAACGAGCAAATGGATCTTCTGATCATAGCCGTCCAAGGCATGCAGAAGGATATCAAAGGGATTCTGGAGAACCAGAACAGCCTTGTGAGGATCTTCGAGACGAGGATCAAGGTGCTTGGTGACAAGGTGGACAAATTGTCCAAGACATTGATAGAGCTCTAGAAGGAAGTTGACTCCATGCACATTCCCCGTGTCTCTTCTAGCTCTTCTTCTTCTGATGATGATGTTGATGAGGAAGGATCACCTCTCAGGCCGGGCACCTAGTTCTTCACTCAGGCTAGATCAACTACAGCGCTGCTCCAGAGTCGAGGCCCTCTTCATCAGCTCCTGCTACTGTCAGCATAGCTCCTGCTCCATTAGCTCCTGTTCCACCAGTGTCTACTCCAACGCCATCCACGACATCTGTAGAGATCTTTTCCAATGCCTTGCTCTCGACTCGTTCATCGACAACCGGAGGAGATCAGCCCAAGAACGCTTAGATAGATACCTTTGAACTTTTTGGTAACTTGTTGCCAAAGGGGGAGAAGTTTATATAGATCATTAGGCTTCGAGAGAGAGAGAGAGCATTTGGTGTTTGCTGCTTTTCCAAAAACAATTGCTTTTGGTTGCCGTGATACTCTTTTGTCTTGCTTGTGATACACGCTTGATGATGTTTGATCATACACTTTAATGTGTGATGCTACTTTTTCCTATCATTTTAAATGCTTATGTGATGATCATTCATCTTTTGTTGATTGTATTGTCCTATGATATTAAATCCAATTACTCTCGCACACCACCAAGTGGTATGTGACATGTGAGAAGTGACCCATGTAACTAATCGATTGTGCATTTGCATTCAAACGCAAATTTAAAATAATGCACAAATTTAGGGGGAGCTCTTGCTTATCACATACTTCTCAAAGCGATGACTATATTCCATGATTATATCTTTGTCAAAGCTTTGATCTATATGTTGTCATCAACTACCAAAAGGGGGAGTTTTAAAGCACATTTGCTCCCTTGGTGGTTTTGGTAATTAATAAAAACATATAAATCATTGAACTAATATCTTCACCAAGTATATTTCAGGAAAAGTTCAATGATGGGAATGGCTAAAGGATTGTGGAATTGCCCCAAGATTGAAGGAAATAGGTTGGACAAGCTTCAAGCAAGAGGACTCTACATTTTACATTTGTGAGAAATCACTTTGAGTCTATAGGAAAGCCAATACTATTAAAAGGGGGTAAAGTTTTGATGGTGAACAATATGCTCAAACGTGCACAAGTGACAGTCACCAAAACATCAACATACTCTCCCACCAAAGTCTGTCCTAAGCCAAACATGACAAATCGGTGCAACCAACTTTCCTATCCCGGTGCCACCGACTTCCATACCCTAGACAAACTCAGCCAAACCCTAACACTTCGGTGCAGCCGAAACTACACCCCGTGCCACCGAGTTGGGTTGCCAACTTCCTGTTATGCAAATTCTCATTTTCGGTCTGACCGAGAATGGTGAATCGGCATCACCGAGTTTGGTAAATCTGACCGTTGGTCACCTTGTCGGTGTAACCGAGATTTATATATCGGTCCCTCCAAGATTCAAAAGTTGCCACTTTTTGTCACCTCGGTACCACCGAGTTTTACACTTTGGTGTCACCGAGTCTGACTTATTGTGTGTAACGGTTGGATTTTTGGGGATGCCTGTATATACCCCTTCACCACCACCCACTCGAAAGAGAATAACTCACAACTATTCCATACCTATCCTACTCAGTTTTCTGAGAGAGAACCACCTACCCTTGTGTTGAGGTCAAGATCTTCCACTCCAACCATATGGATCTTGATTTCTAGCCTCCCCAAGTTACTTTCCACCAGTCCCATCTCTTCTACCAAGCCAAATCTGTGTGAGAGAGATTGTGTGTTGAGGAGTCTAGCATCTTGAAGCACAAGAGCAAGGAGTTCATCGTCATTACCAAGCCTATTACCTTCGGGAGGGTGGTACCCCTAGATTGGTTAGGTGTCGCTTGGGAGCCTCCTACTTCGTGTTGTGGAGTGAACCACGAAGTTTGTAAGGACAAGGAGATCGCCTACTTCGTGAAGATCTACCCATAGTGATGCTAGTCCTTCGTGGACGGAAGCTGCATGGAATAGTCAAGGTTGCTTCTTCGTGGAACCCTCCGTGGGTAGAGCCCTCCATGGACTCTCATGACCATTACCCTCTGTGGGTTGAAGACTCCATGAACGTGGATGTACGATAGCACCACCTATCGGAACCACGGAAAAATCATCGTGTCATCACTTGTGTTTGCATTCCTAACCCTCTCTTCACTTATATGTGCAATGTCTCTATTTTCCGCTGCTACACTCTTAGACATGTATGTGTAGGGTGTTACTTGATATGCTATGAATGCTAAAACTTGCCAAGAATTAAAATTGGGAAAAAGGCAAAACTTTTATTTGGTCAAGTAGTCTAATCACCCCCCTCTAGACCTACTTTTGATCCTACAAACGGCTCTTGTGGTTTTGGCGCGACTAGGACTGGTGGAGAGGAGAGGTACTTCAAATCCTATAGTGCTACTTCCACTTCCGGGGTCCATTTCATCGGACCTGCCTTCTTCAAGACATTGAAAAAGGGAAGGGCGCGCTCAGAAGACTTTGAAATGAACCTACTCAGAGCAGCAACGTAGCCGGCAAGGCGACACACATCCTTGACTCATCTTGGTGCTTCAATTTGCTCGATTGCTTTGATCTTGTTGGGATTTGCTTGAATTCCACGTTGAGATACAAAGAATTCTAGAATCTTACCGGGTGGGACGCCAAACACACACTTCTCAGGGTTGAGCTTCATGTTGATCTTGCGCAGATTTGCAAATGATTCTTCTAGGTCTGATATGAGCGTAGCCTTGTCCTTGGTATTGACCACTATGTCATCCATATAAGCCTCCATATTTATATGTATGTGGGGCTCAAAACCAATCTGGATCGCGCTTGCAAATTTAGAACCAACACTTTTCAACCCGAAGGGCATACGTAAAAAGCAATACGTACCACATGGGGTGATAAATGCGGTCTTCTCCTCGTCTTCCTTGGCCATGAAAACCTGATGATAGCCTGAATAGGCGTCAAGGAAAGACAACAAGTCGCAGTCGGCGGTGGAGTCCACAATATGGTCGATGCGCGGGCAAGGGAAAATGATCTTTGGTGCAGACCTTGTTGACATCTGTGAAGTCGATGCACAACCTCCATTTCCCATTCGCATTGCGCACTACAACTGGATTGGCCAACCACATTAGATGAAGTACTCCTCTGATCAAGCCAGCCCCTTCTAATTTCTTGATTTCTTCGGCAATAAACTGTTGCCGCTCCAAAGCTTGCTTCCAGACCTTCTACTTGACGGGCCGTGCGTGAGGACATATGGATAGGTGGTGCTCAATCACCCTCCTAGGAACACCGGGGATATCAGATGGTTGCCATGCAAACACATCGACATTCGCCCACAGGAAGGCGATGAGCGCACTTTCCTATTTGTCGTCAAGGGTGGAACTTATGGTGAAAGTTCCTCTCGTACCATCTTCCTTGGCAGGCACTTTCTTAGTCTCTGGTGGAGCTGCCTTGGATTTCTTGCTCTTGC
Organism: Hordeum marinum; assembly: GCA_022496015.1. Lineage (NCBI taxonomy): Eukaryota > Viridiplantae > Streptophyta > Magnoliopsida > Poales > Poaceae > Hordeum > Hordeum marinum. Next base: position 206,321,277 of record CM039672.1, on the reverse strand, counting down.
CGGTGGAGCTCTGTGGCACATCGTCGACGGGAGTGCAGCACCTCGAGGAGGCGTGCTTGTCGGAATGTGCACCAGAGGCCTTGCCGGTCTTCTCCCCCCTCGGGAGCTTCAGCGGCAAGAGCAAGTGCCTTGGCGGCAGGCGCTGTGACTGCCTCCCGATTGAGTTGGTCAGCACAGATAAGTGCGCCTTTCTTGTCGGAGTTGATCATGATGACTCTCATCGGGTCGGGCATCTTCATCACATTGTACGCGAAGTGGGTGGCCGCCATGAACTTGGCCAGTGCTGGGTGAACAAGGATACCATTGTATGGAAATGAGATCTTGGCGACGTCAAAAACAATCTTCTCTATTCTGAAATTTATATCGTTGCCAAACTTCACCGACAGCGTGATCTTGCCCTTCGGCTGAGTTCTCCCTGAATTGAACCATTGGAAAGCGCCTATGGGCTCGAGATCTTGATTAGGAATTTGCAACCTCTCGATGACATCAGGCGAGATCAGGTTCAGGTTGGTCCCACGATCGACTAGTATCTTCGTCACCTTGAGGTTGCAAATTGTTGGGGAAACCAACAATGGCAGGCACTCGACCGCAGCTGTGCGATCAGGGTGACCCTAGGCATCGAAAATGGTAGGAGTGTTGGACCACTTTAGAGGTCCTGGGCACCAATAGAGGGCTCCACTTCGTTAACCTCGTGCGCCCAATGTTTAAGTTGGCGGTCAGAGGAATGCGATGAGGCACCTCCCTCGATGCACATCATCTCTGTAGCCTTCTAGAACTCATGCTCGCCGGACTTATCATCCTCTTCGATGTCATCATCGTCACCCTCTTGCTTCTCGGGGCCTCGAGCGGGCTGGTCCTTTTGTTGCTTGTCCTTGTCATGGCAACCTCCTCGGCCACCGTGCTTCTTGCTGGACCCCCCCTGCACCATCCTGGCCCTTCTCCTTGTCTCGCCTCTCGTATTCAGCCTTTTTCTTCTCAGCAAGCTGCTCGACTTGCCGGCAGTCCTGGAGATCGTGGCCCTTGGTGCAGTGGATCTTGCAATACTGCTTGACAGAGCCTTCCGGCTTCTCGGCAGCTGCCAAAGCCTGGTAGGAGGTGCACCCGGAAACATCTTTGTCGGGGTCATCACCCTTGGCCTTTTTGGCGGCGCTAGGGATGTCGGATCGCTCGACGGCAAGCATGGCTTTGTCCTTGCACTTCTTGTTACTGCGCCGTCCTTTTCTTGCCGGGGCGATGGTGTCTTCATCCTCAGAGTCGACCCCTGCACCAGCGTCCTTGTCAGGGAGCCTCCTCCCTTCTTTAGCCTGAGCACATTTATTTGCCAGAGCATAGAGCTCGGCGACATCTCGGACCTTGTTCATCGCGAGCTCTTCCCGAATCGTGCGGTTGCGCACGTTCTGATGGAACACACTGATAACATCGGCAGGATGAGTGTCTGGTATGTTGTGGTGTACGCGGCTGAACCTCTGGATGTACTTGCGCAAAGTCTCGCCCTCCTTCTGAGGGATGATGTGCAAATCACCTTCTTGACTAGGAGCTTGGTGGGATCCAATAAAGGCACCAACAAACTTGTGGCACAGGTATGCCCAGGAGGTGATGGATCCTTCCGGTAGGTGCATCAACCACGACCTGACATTGGGCTTAAGCACCAACGGGAAGTAGTTGGCTAGTATCTTGTCGTCACGAGCCCCGGCAGCTTGCACCGCAATGGTGTACACTCTCAGGAACTCTGACGGGTGAGTCTTGCCGTCGTATTTCTCTAGGCCCTCCGGCTTGAACGTGTGGGAGTTGGGCCACTGGACTTGCCAAAGCTCATGGGTAAATGCTAGACAACCCACCTCGTAAGGTAGGCTGAGAGGATACCCTGGCGCAGACTTGTCCACAGTGGGACCCGCGCACCTATCAGATTGATGGCGCGCTTCCCGCCGTATCTCGATCATAGTTCGAGAATCTCCCTTGCTTCGTTCCCTAAGAGCATGACGCTGATCACGGCGTGTCCGTGGGTCGGACGATGCCGTCGAGTAACCGTCACAAGCGTCGGTTCGCCTAGTCAGCGACCGATGCTATTGCTATGGAGGAGAGTGCACTGTGGTCGCACCGCCCCCGGCATTCTCGCCACTGGCGCGAGCCGGCTCGGTGGACCGAAACTTGTCAGCGAGGCTGAGGAGGCTCTGAATGGTGGCTCTCCACTCATCGAGCTTCTTTGAAGTAGGTGGGAAGTTCAGGAGTAGCTGTGCCCGTGCCATTGCCTCTTCTAACGTGGTCGGCTGCGAACGGCGCGAGGAACACGAGGTGCTCTGACTCCAACCGTGCTAGAAGGAGCTCCATCATGGTCCCATGATCGTATGCCACTCCCACTAGCATGCTGGTCCCGCGCACCTTGGGAGTGATGCACAGGAGCTTTTCCATGGGGACGTTGAGAACCGCGGGCGCCATGGCGAGTCTCTTCGCGCGTGTCCTGGGAAGGTCGCGGCATAGGCGCCAGCGTGGGCGCCCTGGAAGATACCCTTCCGTCTCCGGTGTTCACCATACGACCCGCAGGCAGTACAACTCCGTCGTGAGACCTAACGGTGCCGGGGTTCCTGCTGCCGCCATGGGCGCCTCCGCGGCGGGCGTTGCCGCTTTCTTAGCCTTGGTCACTGGAGCGTCGCGAAAGTTCTGAACATCCACCTCCTCCTCCACCCGCATCCACGCCATCGCCTGTCTGTGCAGATACAGGGACAGCGGACGCGGATGGGCCAACCGCCGTCAGGCCCTTCTTCTTGGGGGCCATGGCGATGATGAATATGAAAGAACTGGCGCGCTGATCACCAGAACAGGTTCAGATGACCTATCGCTCCCCCTACCTGGCGCGCCAAAGATGTCATGGGGGACGAACACCTATGGGATCGGAGGGACCCCTTTCGGTTCGGCGGGGGAGAAGGATTGCACAAAGAGCAGGTCTGATGAACAACGTGCGGGGATTTTACCCAGGTTCAGGCCACAAAGACGCGTAAAACCCTACTACTGCATGGTTGTATTATCGGTGTTTTTAGGGTTCTAGCTACAGGAGGGCTATGAACAGCTGCTATGCGCATGAGCTAGAAGATTGGTTAAAATATCCTTCTCGTAACGCCCCGGGCCTGCTTTTATACTCCGAAGGGGATCCCAACAGTGCCGTACAGTGCGTACACGGGGTGTATAGAGCTACAATGCTATCATACCTAACACTGACAGCGTAGGACATGCGCATTTAATGCTCCGTCAGGCATCTCTGTCTGTCCGTGGGACGGGACAGGAGCCCGTCCCATCGGCACCGCTTAGCCCCTTCATCGCCGGTGCCGCGACACGTGCCTAGGCGAAACGACACCTCACCTGTGTGCCGGCGCGGCCTTGTTGGGGCTTCGCCTTGTCGAGGTTTCGCCTTGCCGGGCCTTACTGGGGCTTCATCGTTTGGAAGTCTTCTGTACTTGTGGCTGGCAGCTCCTTGCCGGGCCTGGCCGCCAGGGTGGCTACTACTGCCCGTGCACGAGTAAGGGGCACTGGAGTACCCAAAACTCTAGTGCACCGACAAACTTTCCTTAGTAAGGTTAGTACATATAACATCAAATCCCATAATGTCTTGCCATAAAATTATTGTATAATTATAATCCAATATTAACTATTGTATGCTATCACAATTCTATGGCTCCCAAGTCAATGGGACTCAACAAGAACTCAAAGATAACCAGACAAAGCAACTATAACAACAATCTGTGAAAAATAGGACAACTCATAAAGATGTAGATGAATACCATACTTATGTAACTCAAAGAGTACTTAAACATTAGGAAGTATTACAATTGTATAAAAGTACTATGTAAAAATTTCAGAACCTTTGATGTTCCGGTAAAATATGAAAAATCAAGCACTACACATAAAGTTTCTATTTTTTCATAGCACATATCAAACAAGCAATTCAAACATCCTACAGGTAAATATTGACACATTATTTTTATAATACATTGGAGTACAAGGGTATAATTATTTCCATTGAGAAGTTGTTGTAATCAAGATTCACAAAGTTTCCATGGGCTTGAACAAAGTTCAAGGCTAGCCCCCACTTCAACGGTGCTCATCTTTCTCACTATCACCTTTCGTTTTGAAAACATTGTAGGTTCCCCACTTTAGTTTTTTATTTTTAATTATTTTGAAAGCACATAACATAAATAAATGACTCTCTAAAACTTCCGGTTTATCTCCCTGGCGGCGCTTTCTTGAAAGCCATTAAGCTAGGCATATAGTGCTCAAGTAATTGATCCACCCGGATCCCAAGGTATATCAAAGCCAATTTTAATTAACAACAATTTGTAATTAAGTAGCGAGAGCAAAGTGATATATCGTGTGGCAACAAAGTCTAAATCTCTTCCTATGCATTGGTATGTCATAGAAGAACAATTAATTCACACAAACTAAAGGCCAATACATAGCATAAGTAGTTTCTTGCAATTTTATCATATCTGAAACCTAGAGAGGTGAAGATTGGCTTCCTCTCTCATAATAATTGGAATTAGGAGCAGCAAGCACATGCATATAATGTTCATTAAAATCATCATGTGTAATATTAAGACGCAACCCATCAACATAGTCCCTAATAACTGCAAACTTCTCCGATATAGTGTAGTAGGGAGAATTCAAAAAGATAATATGACTATGATGTGCGGGTGAAATAGTAACAATTTCATGCTTAATATAAGGAACTATAGCATGTTCATCTCCATAGGCATAATTCATATTGTCATCATGGCTACCAGCATAGCAAGCATCAAGTTCATCAAAAAAGGGATATTTCAAATGAATCCAAGGGATCATAGCAATTATCATAGCATTCATCCTTCGATGTTTGCGAAGGGAAATTAAACAATGTATGAGTTGAATATTTACTCTCATTAGAAGGTGGGCACGGGTAGCTATCTGCTCTTCCTCCTTTTGTTCTTTGCCCTCATCCTCATCTTTTTCATCTAATGAGCTCACAGTTTCAACAATTTGTTCTTCCATAGATTCCTGCAAAATATTAGTCTCTTCCAAGGCAGCAGACATTCTCTCAACAAATTCTTTAACATAAGCATTATAAGCATAGTTTTCATAGAAATATTTAAGTATGACAAAATTTTCAAATTTGTAAAGAGTAACATCATAGTTTTCAATTGAAGAAGCAATCTCATAAGCACCCTTAAAAGCAACAAATTCTTCAATTTTTTCAACATCATAATAAAAATAGACATCCTTGGCATAAGAAGATAATATTTCATTATCGTTAAACATACATCGATAGGGAAGGTGTTTTTAGAGTCTTCTGAACAACAAGTAAAATCATGTATTTTGCATAAATTCCAAGCACAACAACACAGGGTATTAATTTGATGCCACAAGAGTTTCCCTTTTTGTGATAAGTGGTGTCTCACATAATAGGCATGGCCATTTAATGATTTTACCTCAACTAAGCTAGTTGGGTTTTCCGCACGAGCACAAAGGGATCAAAGATGATCCAAGTAATAAGCTTTAGCAGTATATTAGATTTTGGGTGGTTCCTCAACCACTAGGTTAGCAAGTACAACTATTTTTTGGTATTTTGTATTTCCTACCCATAAAAAATATATAAAACAACTTAGATTGGAAAATAAATTTACTTAGTGATAAAGAGAACAAGCACACACGGGAATATCAACTGTGATGCTATTGCTCCCCAACAACGGTGCTAGAAAAACATCTTGATAACCCACAAGTGTAGGGGATCGTTTGTAGCCCTTTTAGATAAGTAAGAGAGTCGAACCCAATGAGGGGCTAAAGGTAGAATTAATATTCTCTCAAGTTCTATTGACAATCGATACAACTCTATGCACGCTAACACTTACTTTACCTAAAACAAGTATGAAACTACTTTGCGGAAAAGAAACTAGAAATACTTAGTATGTGAAATAAATAGTTTTGCAAGGTAAAAAATAATATGGAAATAAAGGTTTGGTGTTGTTTTAATAAAATAACAATAAAGTAAAAATAGCGATTTTGGAAAAGTGCTAATAGGATTTGCGAGATTTTCCTAGGCAATTGATTACAAGATCAGTAACCATTATTGCAATTTTATATGAGGGAGAGGCATACACTAACGTACTGTAACATCCCAAAATTTCATTTTGGAATGTTATGAAATATAGCTATGCATCATCATCACCTTGTTTGAATGAAATGAATTGTTGAAGTTCTTCTTTTTGATTTCTAAAAGGCCCCTTTCCTTTTTCTCCATTTACTTGTTTCACTTATTTGAAAATCTCTGGAGTTATTCAAAAAAAAAAGAGAGGAGTAACATGACACTCCACACCAGGAGCATCTTGGTGAATTATTTGAACAATAAAACTAGGGGTTTATTTGAAAGTTTATCTCAAAAGAATTTAAAATCAATTAGGCATTTTCTGAAAAATAATTTTTTAAGTATTCATTTTGACAGAGGAAAAATGTTCATTAAATAGCATTTACTCCCCAGATCATTTTGATATATATATATTCCCTATGTTTGGAAATGATTTGAATGCATTAAAAGATTTTAAACATTCTGGAAAATAGAAAAGGAAACGTATTTAAACGTTTTAATTAGCAAACCGGCCGGCCCACAACCTTTAAGCCCCGAGATCCCTCCGGATCGGTCACCGACGCACTGATTCCGCCCCCTCTCTCACTGACCCGCGGGACCCATCGTCCGACAGCTTCATCAGCGCGCTCATCCCCTTCCCCTCGCCCCCGACCTCGCCGGCGATCCCTCCCCCGCGGATCTCTCTCCTCTCTCCCTCTCCCGACCCCGCACCTGGCCTATAAGTAGCCACTGCCTCGCCATGCTCCGTTCCTCCCCGAGACCCCCTCTACCCTCGCCAGAACACCACCGCACCACCTCGCCGGAGTTCTGACTCCAACCGAACCCCCCAGAGCTCCGGGCCGTCGTCTCCTTCGTCCCCAGCCCCGTCTGACGCCTCCATTCGATGTCGGATCTTCGTCGCCGTCGTCTGAGCTCTTCGGACGCCGCCCCCGACCACAACACGACCATATCCGACCACCTCCGACGTCCGGCCGCCGTCGACCTCGCCGGAAACCTCGACACCCCCTGTGTAAGCCACCGCACCCCCTGGACCGTTCGATCCAGATCCGAGGCATTAGATTAGATCACTTAAAATCCCGAACCGGTATCCTCTAACGTTCGGTCGTTCGCCCGCAAACATCCGCACGCGCGCTCCTTCGACCAATAGGAAGTCGCCACGTAGCCTCTGTCCGTTAGCTAATATTTATTTTTTGTTTTTCTATTTCTGTTATAGAAAACAGAATGTGTTCTGATTTTATTTTTGTTATATATTTTAAACTAATTAGTGTTTTAAATTGATTCTTTTTGCATTAGGTCACAAATTTCATGTAGTTTCATCCTGTAGTATTAGATTTCAAATTTGAACTTTAAAATTTGAATCTAACCAAATTTGTTTAAATTACTAAAATCTGTATAACTAGAGTTTAAAAATATATTTTTGTATGAATCTTTTTGCCACTGGTTTGTATTAGTTAGACCTATCATCCTACATAGTTTGAGAATTTTTAGGATGAATTTGGTTAGGGTTTTTAACAAAAAAAGAATCTGTTTAGTTCTTAATAGAGTTTAGTTAGTTTGATTTTAGTTTTAGTTGAATCTGAATTAGTTTAACTTTTGTTTTTAGATTTCATTAGGTTCTATTGTTTCAACATTAGGTGTATTATTTTGTGTTAATAAAAATATTTTTATTTTGTTTTTTGCTCTAGTTTTAAATAGGTAAATCTTGTTTTCACCTTTAGTATTGTTTAGAAAAATGCTTTGTAGTAACTCTTTTTGCACAATTTTTTTATAATGAAATACTTTCTGTTTTCTAATAAAATTTTGTATTTAATTTCTGTTATCTAAATGGCTAGTTGTTCAAAACAAAATTTTGACTTGTTATGTCTTAGTAGAGATTTTGACACCAAAAATTTTAGTCTTATACTTTGAGTGATTCTTCTTTTGATTGTGCTATTTATTTGTTGAAGTATTTGTTTACCTTGATGTGGTATGAATTGTATTGTGGTTATGCTTATTGTGTGCTTTGTTTGATTCGTTAGATCATGCGGAGTGCGAAGCTTGTTATCTAGAGTCACTTGAGTACGAGGATCGTCAGCAAGGCAAGTCACTTTGACCATGTATACCTATGTTTTTATTGCATTAGTTCTACCATCTCCCCAATTGCATGCAAAGTAGGTAATTTGGAAACTTGGTTACTTGATGTAGTATCATGTGGTAGGCACCCCTCAACCCTTTGACACATTGGCCCCGGGAAACGTTGATTTAATTTTGCTATGCTATTAGTAGACGGGGTTGGTGGTGTGATTCATGAGAGTTGTGAGATAATAGTTTCAAGGCCTACAAGATGATCAAGACTTCAAGACTCCAAGTTTTCAACATACCTCTGGGTGGATGATGGTTGAACGACGCCTTGGAGAAACCAATGGTTAGCCTAGATGTTGCTGGAGAAGTGCCAGTATTCATGCGGAAAGGTCCACCCAGGCACAAAGAGATGGATGGATGCTTCAAGACCCAAGGCTTACCTGCACAGCCACAAGTCATTATGGGCTCTGGCTTGGTTGGATATCATGGTAACCCTGGACAGGCGGTGCTATGAGATATAGAAGAACGGTAGGAAAGGATGGGCACCGACAGAGTCTTAGGGAAACCCTTTAGAAGACCATGTTTTGGTCATCCGTTTCTCAAACACCCTGAAGTGCGAGAAATCCAACGGAGGCGATCAAATATTGTGGGGAACGTGTGCAAAACTCTGCAGAGTACCCAAACCTAATCGATTAGCCGTGTCCATGGTCATGGACAATTTGAGCCAAAGGAACTGAAACTATCTGGAATTCTCAACACAAATAATTGATGTGGGTATTAATGACAACTTGGGTATGAGAATTGGTTGGTGGTACCATCTCATGAATCAACCAACATTGTAGTAATAACTTTTGCTCTCTCTCTTGTTGTAGGAAAAAATGGCTTTATGCAAAAACTTACTACCCCACCTGCCATATTTGCATATAGAATAGATGATTACTTTACACTCCCTCTTTTATGAAATTGCCGGCATATTCAATATGCTGACCTACACGGCTACAACGTATCATGTTGCAGAGTACTTTTCCGACCAAGAGTGAGGATACGCTCTACGCTTGGTGAGATGCCCTTGGAGTCAGATGGACTAAACTACCTTTGAAGCTTCCGCAAGATTAGTTATTCTCATGAGTTGGCCTTCAGCCACTTTATTGTAATTCTTATTGTAATAAAGAACTCGATATGAGATTTTCGATTAATAAAGATGTGTGATTTCACTTTGATATAAACATTGATGTACCGTGTGTGTACCAGCATGATCTTGGGATGATACAGAAACACCGGAGATTCGACCTTTCAGGTTGGGTCACTACAGAAATGGTATCAGAGCACACGCTGACCGTAGGACGTAACCTCTAGGATTGGAAAAACCTAAGGATTTTTTTCTCTTTTGTCTTTAAAATTCTTATACTCTCATCTGCTCGTTTCTAACTTTCCTCCGATTTATTTCAAAATTTATAGATGGCCACCTTCATCCCAGTTTTGATCACTGAGTTTTGTCAGCCTGACGCGACGATGCCCTTTGGCAAGGAGCTGGTGAAGATCGTTAGGGACGTAAGGATCGCTTTGCTAAGCATCACTGGGACTCCTATCATGTCTTTTCCACAAGACGGTCGCTACAGGATCGAGGTGCACATCCCCGGAAAGACCTTTGGAAATTGTAAGGAACCCATCGACTTCAAGTTTGTGGCACCCAGCTGGATTCTCGGGAGGGACATGGCGATTCACCGTGCCCTTGGACGTATTCAGGAGGAATACAGGGGTGATCCCATTTCCCAAGGACTCAACATGGTTTGTCGCAGGGATGCCAATGGAAATATCATAAACACTCCCACTGAAGACTCCACCCTTTCCTATATCCAGACTTTGGAGATGCACATCAGGACCTTGGAGCTTTGGGTATGTGCCGACACGAAGACGATCAAGAGGCTGATGAACCGCGAGATTGACCTCGAAGCTGACCTACGAGAAGCCAAGTACGAGCATGAGCATGAAGTGAAGGATTTCTTAGAGAGGATCGAGAAGCTGAACACTCGCATTGCAACTCTGGAGGAACAGCTGGACATGGGGGAAATCTTCACCCAGAAGGAGACATGGCTCCCTTGATCAGCAACGATGATGACTATGAGGAGAGCGTCATCGGAGGAGGCCACATCACCATGTACTTTTGAGGAGAACTTTAGTTATGCCCCCATGTATCTTTATTTTCGTCGTTAAAGAGTAGGTCGATGCTTAGTTTGATTTGGAGACTTGTATCTCGATGTTTGAACCTTGAGTTGAATAAATGAATGAGTGTTTGATGTGATATGTTTGTTGCATTGCATATGGGTAGTGAAATTTCCTTTTAGGTCCTTGTTCTATTCTAATTCTCACCCCTCTGAAAAAAGCAAGATGCCTCCACGACGTGAGCCCGACTTCACCTTTCCGCCGGAACTCACACAACTTCTCCAGCAGCAGAATGCCCTGATGCAGATGTTGATCCAGAACCAGACCAACAACCACCCTCCACCTCAGGGCGACAACCTCACCCGTTTTCTGAGGCTGAATCCACCAACTTTCTCCAACAGCACTGAGCCCATTGTGGCAGATGATTGGCTCCGCAAGATGGAGAGGGAACTCACCACCACTGGATGCACTGAGGCTGAAAAGGTGCATTTTGCCTCCCATCAACTGGAAGGACCAGCAGCTTCATGGTGGGAGAACTACACCACCACGTACCCCATTGCTAGTGTGACTTGGGAGCAGTTCAAGCTAGCTTTTCGCACTGCTCATGTCTCAGCTAGAGCCATGAGTCTGAAGAAGCATGAGTTTCGCAACTTACGCCAGGGGAACCGCTCCGTGGCCCAGTATGTGGATGAATTCAGCATGTTGGCTCGTTATGCACCAGGAGATGTGGCCGAGGATGCAGCCAAATAGGAGAAGTTCCTGAAAGGACTCAACGATGAGTTGAGTGTGTAGCTGATGGTGGCTACTTTCAACAACTATCAGGAGCTGGTAGACAAGGCCCTCATCTTTGAGGGTAAGCAGCAGCAAATTGAAAACTGCAAGAGGAAGTATGGACAGGGGAAGTCTCACTCTGGAGCTCAACAGAAGCCCCGCTACTCCCCGTACTCAGGAAATACCGGATCAGGGACTGGTAAGTATGGAGGACACATCACATGCACAACCATGGAGGCCACAACCATGGAGGAAATGGGAATAATCGTCCCAACAATGGCAACTTCAAGAATGGCAATGGAAGTGGGAATGGCAACCAACACCGTCCCACTCCAGCTCAGAAGGATTTGAACCATATCACCTATTTCAAGTCCCAGAAGACAGGGCACTATGCCACTGAATGTCCTCAGAACAAGCAAGGAAATGGAAACGACAACAACCACGGCAACTCCGTAGCTAAGAAGCCAAACCCGTTTCCCTGTGCTCAGGTGAACCACATTGATGTGGAAGAAGTCTATGATCAGCCCAAGACTATGGTTGGTAAGTTTTTATTGCAGTCACGTCCAATTATGGTACTTTTTGATTCTGGTGCAACTCATTCATTCATATCAAGGGTAGTTGTGGAAAAGTATGGTTTACCCATTAGAACCCTTAGTCAGCCCATTAAGGTCAATTCCCCAGGAGGGATGATGATGGCAGGGATAGGATGCCACACATTGAAACTCCATATAGGGAATCATGTTTTCCCCACCGACCTCATCGTCTTAGAATCCCAGGGATTTGATGTAATCCTAGGCATGGATTGGATGACCAAGTATGAAGGAAACCTTGATTGCCCCAGCAAGTCTATTTTACTCACCACCTCGGAGAATAGGAGGATTAAGTATGTATCCCGACGCACACAGATGAGTGCTCGGTTAAATTCCCTCACAGGAGTTGTTCAGGAGGAAGTGCCGGTTGTACAAGACTTTCTAGATGTATTCCCGGAGGAATTACCAGGCATGCCACCAGATAGAGAGATTGATTTTCTGACAGAGTTACTACCAGGAACAACCCCAATTTCCAAGTGACCCTATCGGATGCCCGCAAATGATTTAGTAGAAATCAAGAAGCAGATTAAGGAACTATTGGATAAGGGATATAATCGCCCAAGTTCTTCACCTTGGGGAGCCCCAATACTTTTGGTGGAGAAGAAAGATAAAACCTTGATGATGGTGGTCAATTATCGTGCATTGAACGAGGTAACTATCAAGAATAAGTACCCTCTGCCGATGATTAATGACCTGTTTGATCAGCTAGTAGGAGCCAAAGTATTATCCAAGATCGGTCTTCGATCAGGGTATCACCAACTGAAAATTCGTGAACAGGATATACCCAAAACAGCCTTCACCACAAGGTATGGCTTATATGAGTATACAATCATGTCTTTTGGTTTGACTAATGCTCCTGCCTACTTCATGAATATGATGAACAAAGTGTTTATGGAATATCTGGACAAGTTTGTCGTGGTGTTCATCGATGACATTTTGATATTCTCCAAGAGCGAGGAAGAACACAAGGAACACTTGCATTTAGTTCTGGAGAAGCTTAGAGAGCATTAGTTATATGCCAAGTTTAGTAAATGTGAATTCTGGCTAACGGAAGTCAGATTCCTTGGACATGTTATTTCCGGAGGAGGAATAGCAATAGACCCAGCTAAGGTTGAAGCAGTCACTGAGTGGAAGTCACCCACCTCAGTTAAGGAAATCCATAGTTTTCTCAGACTTGCCGGATATTACCGGAGGTTCATTGAGAATTTCTCAAAGATTGCCAAGCCCATGACAGAGTTGTTGAAGAAAGAGTCTAAGTATATTTGGACTGAGGAATGTGAAGCCAGTTTCCATGAGTTGAAGAAACGTTTGGTCACAGCCCCGATGTTGATACTGCCAAATATTCGGAAGGACTTCCAGGTTTATTGTGTCGCATCACGTCAAGGACTTGGAGGAGTACTCATGCAGGAGGGAAAAGTTGTAGCCTATGCATCCAGACAGCTACGACCTCATGAGTTGAACTATGCCACCCATGATTTGGAACTAGCAGCCGTAGTGCATGCCCTCAAGACCTGGAGACATTTCCTTATCGGAAATAGTTGTGATGTTTACACTGATCATAAAAGCCTGAAGTATATCTTCACACAGAAGGAGTTGAACCTCAGACAGAGGAGATGGTTAGAGTTAATCAAGGACTATGAATGAGACTGCATTACCATCCAGGAAAGGCAAATGTTGTAGCAGATGCTTTGAGTCGGAAGAGTTATGTGAACACACTCATAGCAGGAGGATTACCCCGGGAGTTAACCGATGATCTCAGAGAGCTTCGGTTAGCGATAGTTCCAAAAGGATATGTTGCCACACTAGAGATCCAATCCACCTTGACCGAAAAATTCGTGAAGCCCAGAAATCGGACAAGGAGATAGCTGAGATAAAGCAGAGAATGAAGGATGGAAAAGCTAAAGACTTTCGTGAAGATGAACAAGGTAATCTATGGTTTGAGAACCTAATCTATGTGCCCAATGGCCCAGAGCTCAGGAAGTTGATACTTCAAGAAGCCCACGATTCACCCTACTCGATACACCCATGCAACACCAAGATGTACCTGGATTTGAAGGAAAGTTACTGGTGGACAGGTATGAAGAAGGATATTGCCGAACATGTTGCGGTATGTGATGTTTGTCAGCGAGTAAAGGCGGAATATCAGAAACCAGTAGGGTTACTCCAACCTTTGCCGATACCCAAGTGGAAATGGGATAAGCTTGGTATGGACTTCATCACAGGATTACCCAGGACCCGTTGAGGTTATGATTCCATCTGGGTAGTGGTCGATCGCTTGACCAAGGTGGCTCATTTCATTCTAGTGAAGACCACCTATACCAGTGCTAAGTTAGCCAAGATATATATGACCAGGATCGTATGTCTGCATGGAGTTCCGAGGAGTATCGTGTCAGATAGAGGAACACAATTTACCTCAAAGTTTTGGCATCAGTTACATGAAACTTTGGGTACAAGGCTGGAATTCAGTACAACTTTTCATCCGCAGACCGATGGACAGACCGAGAGAGTCAACCAGATCTTGGAGGACATGTTGAGAGCTTGTGCGCTAGACTATGGGTCTAGTTGGGATGAAAACTTACCTTACACAGAGTTCTCATACAACAACAATTATCACACTAGTCTGAGGATGGCCCCTTTTGAAGCTTTATACGGAAGGAGGTGCAGAACACCATTGATGTGGGATGGTGTTGGAGACCGAAAACTTTTTGGTCCCGATCTTATCCGAGATTCTGACGAAAAGGTTAATTCGACACCGACTCAAGATAGCCCAATCCAAGCAGAAAAGCTATGCTGATAACAAACGCAAGGAGGTGACATATGAAGTGGGAGACCGAGCATACCTTCGTGTGTCCCCACTTCGAGGAATCAAGAGGTTTGGTGTTAAAGGAAAGTTAGCACCCAGATTCATAGGCCCCTACAAAATTCTTGAACGTAGAGGCAAAGTTGCATACAAGCTGGAATTGCCGGAAGGATTGTCCGGAGTTCATGATGTTTTCCATGTTTCCCAGCTGAAGAAATGCCATGCTGAGATGGCTGATATTCCTTTGAGAGACACAGTGCCCCTAGAGGCCATACAACTTGACACTGACCTGACCTACGAGGAGAAGCATGTCAAAATCCTCGAGACTACCAACAGAGTTACCCTAAGCAAGACCATCAAGTTTTGTAAGGTTCTGTGGAGTCACCACACCGAGGAAGAAGCCACCTGGGAACGCGAAGAAGATCTTCGTAGAGACCACCCGCACCTATTTTCTAGCCAACCCAAATCTCGAGGGCGAGATTCATCTTAAGGTGGGTAGGTTTGTAACATCCCAAAATTTCATTTTGGAATGTTATGAAATATAGCTATGCATCATCATCACCTTGTTTGAATGAAATGAATTGTTGAATTTCTTCTTTTGGATTTCTAAAAGGCCCCTTTCCTTTTTCTCCATTCACTTGTTTCACTTATTTGAAAATCTCTAGAGTTATTCAAAAAAAAAGAGAGGAGTAACATGACACTCCACACCAGGAGCATCTTGGTGAATTATTTGAACAATTAAACCAGGGGTTTATTTGAAAGTTTATCTCAAAAGAATTTAAAATCAATTAGGCATTTTCTGAAAAATATTTTTTTAAGTATTCATTTTGACAAAGGAAAAATGTTCATTAAATAGCATTTACTCCCCTAATCATTTTGATATATATATTCCCTATGTTTGGAAATGATTTGGACGCATTAAAGGATTTTAAACTTTCTGGAAAATAGAAAAGGAAACATATTTAAACATTTTAATTCGCAAACCGGCCAACCCACAGCCTTTAAGCCCCGAGATCCCTCCGGATCGGTCACCGACGCACTGATTGCGCCCCCTCTCTCACTGACCCGCGGGACCAACCGCCCGACAGCTTCATCAGCGCGCTCATTCCCTTCCCCTCGCCCCCGACCTCGCCGGCGATCCCTCCCCTGCGGATCTGCCTCCTCTCTCCCTCTCCCGACCCCGCACCTGGCCTATAAGTAGCCACTACGTCGCCGCGCTCCGTTCCACCCCGAGCCCCCGTCTACCCTTGCCAGAACACCACCGCACCACCTCGCCGGAGTTCTGACTCCAACCGAACCCCCCAGAGCTCCGGGCCGTCGTCTCCGTCGTCCCCAGCCCCGTCTGACACCACCATTCGACGCCGGATCTTTGTCGCCGTCGTCTGAGCTCTTCGGACGCTGCCCCCGACCACCGCACGACCATCTCCGACCACCTCCGACGTCCGACCGCCGTCGACCTCGCCAGAAACCTTGACACCCCCTTTGTAAGCCACCGCACCCCCCTGGACCGTTCGATCCAGATTCGACGCGTTAGATTAGATCACTTAAAATCCTGAACTGGTATCCTCTAACGTTCGGTCGTCCACCAGCAAACACCCGCACGTGCGCTCCTTCGACCAATAGGAAGTCGCCACGTAGCCTCTGTCCGTTAGCTAATATTTATTTTTTCTTTTTCTGTTTCTGCTTTAGAAAACAGAATATGTTCTGATTTTATTTTTGTTATATCTTTTAAACTAATAAGTGTTTTAAATTGATTCTTTTTGCATTAGGTCACAAATTTCATGTAGTTTCATCCTGTAGTCTTAGATTTCAAATTTGAACTTTGAATCTAACCAAATTTTCTTAAATTACTAAAATCTGTATAACTAGAGTTTAAAACTATATTTTTGTATGAATCTTTTTACCACTGGTTTGTATTAGTTAGACCTATCATCCTACATAGTTTGAGAATTTTTAGGATGAATTTGGTTAGGGGTTTTAACAAAAATAGAATCTGTTTCGTTCTTAATAGAGTTTAGTTAGTTTGATTTTAGTTTTAGTTTGAATCTGAATTAGTTTAACTTTTGTTTTTAGATTTCATTAGGTTCTGTTGTTTCAACATTAGGTGTATTATTTTCTGTTAATAAAAATATTTTTTATTTTGTTTTGGTGCTCTAGTTTTAAATTGGTAAATCTTGTTTTCACCTTTAGTATTGTTTAGAAAAATGCTTTGTAGTAACTCTTTTTGCACAATTTTTTTATAATGAAATACTTTCTGTTTTATAATAAAATTTTGTACTTACTTTCTGTTATCTAAATGGCTAGTTGTTCAGAACAAAATTTTGACTTGTTATGTCTTAGTAGAGATTTTGACACCAAAAATTTTAGAGTCTTATACTTTGAGTGATTCTTATTTTGATTGTGCTATTTATTTGTTGAAGTATTTGTTTACCTTGCTGTGGTATGAATTGTATTGTGGTTATGCTTATTGTGTGCTTTGTTTGATTCGTTAGATCATCCGGAGTGCGAAGCTTGTTATCTAGAGTCACTTGAGTACGAGGATCGTCAGCAAGGCAAGTCACTTTGACCATGCATACCTATGTTTTTATTGCATTAGTTCTGCCATCTCCCCGATTGCATGCAAAGTAGGTAATTTGGAATCTTGGTTACTTGATGTAGTATCGTGTGGTAGGCACCCCTCAACCCTTTGACACATTGGCCCCGGGAAACGTTGATTTAATTTTGCTATGCTATTAGTAGACGGGGTTGGTGGTGTGATTCATGAGAGTTGTGAGATAATAATTTCAAGACCTACAGGATGATGAAGACTTCAAGACACCAAGTTTTCAACATACCTCTGGGTGGATGATGGTTGAACGGCGCCCTGGAGAAACCAGTGGTTAGCCTAGATGTTGCTGGAGAAGTGCCAGTATTCATGCGGAAAGGTCCACCCAGGCACAAAGAGATGGATGGATGCTTCAAGACCCAAGGCTTACCTGCACAACCACAAGTCATTATGGGCTCTGGCTTGGTTGGATATCATGGTGACCCTGGACAGGCGGTTCTACGAGATGTAGAAGAACGGTAGGAAAGGATGGGCACCGACAGAGTCTCAGGGAAACCCTTTAGAAGACCATGTTTTGGTCATCCATTTCTCAAACACCCTGAAGTGCGAGAAATCCAACGGAGGCGATCAAATATTGTGGGGAACGTGTGCAAAACTCTGTAGAGTACCCAAACCTAATCAATTGCCCATGTCCACGGTCATGGACAGTTTGAGCCAAAGGAACTGAAACTATCTGGAATTCTCAACACAAATAATTGATGTGGGTATTAATGACAACTTGGGTATGAGAATTGGTTGGTGGAACCATCTCATTAATCAACCAACATTGTAGTAATAACTTTTGCTCTCTCTCTCTTGTTGTAGGAAAAAATTGGCTTTATGCAAAAACTTACTACCCCACATGCCATATTTGCATATAGAATAGATGATTACTTTACACCCCTTCTTTTGTGACATTGCCGGCATATTCAATATGCTGACCTACACGGCTGCAACGTATCATGTTGCAGAGTACTTTTCTGACGAGGAGTGAGGATACGCTCTACGCTCGGTGAGATGCCCTTGGAGTCAGATGGACTCAACTATCTTTGAAGCTTCCGCAAGATTAGTTATTCTCATGAGTTGGCCTTCAGCCACTTTATTGTAATTCTTATTGTAATAAAGAACTTGATATGAGATTTTCGATTAATAAAGTTGTGTGATTTGACTTTGATATATACATTGATGTACCGTGTGTGTACCAGCATGATCTTGGGATGGTACAGAAACACCGGAGATTCGACCTTTCAGGTCGGGTCACTACACGTACGTTCCATACTTGGATCATATGCACTTATAATTGGACCTCTAGCAAGCATCAACGGCTACTAGAAATAACTAATGTAAACCCAACCATAGCATTAAACATCAAGTCTTCTTTACTCCCATACGCAACAATCCCCTTACTCAGGTTTCTATTCCAGTCACTCACCAACCCACTATAAGCGAATTAGAAACATATTTGCACACCCTCCAGTGTGAATCCTTCATGTGTGCGCCTCATGGAAGGCACCTTAGGACATCACCAAAATAAACCACCAACTCAAATCAATCAAGATCATCAATCAGCCCATACGACAAATAGGGATCTACTCAAACATCATCGGATAGCAACAAGCCATTGGATAATAATATGTAGCATAAAACACCATGTTCAAGTAGGAGGTACAATTGGATGCATGAGAGTGCACTGCTGTAGATAGATGAGGGAAGGTGGTGATGGTGGTGATGACGGCGGCGAAGTTTTCGGTGTATATTGTCGTCATGCTGGTTGCCCCAACGGCATACCGGCGCCACCAGGAAAGATGGGGAGAGATCCCCCTCCTTCTTATTATTCCTTGGTCTCTCCCCTAGGCGGGAGGAGAGTTTCCCCTCTGGTCCATGGACTCCATGGCTCCCGGAGGGAAGGAGCCCCTCCGAGATTGGATTTATCTCTCTCTTTCTATTTTGTTTTCGCAACTGTTTTCTAACCCCTTCACCATTTCTTAAATATCCATATATCCGTAACTCCAATCGGGCTAAAATTTTGAGGGGATTTATGTCACTAAAATATCTTTGTTGCCACAAAAGTTGGACCCCAACTGACTTAAGGGGGAGGCACAAGCCATCCGGCGCGCTCACCCCTTGGGTGTGCCATGTTGGCTTGTGCCTCCCTCGGGCACCGTGTTGCGTTGATTTAAACTATCAGAAAATACATATATATTCCAAAAACACATCTTCATAAAATTTTATCGCGTGTGGACTTTGTTTGGTATAGCGGAACAAAAAACACACAAACACAGGAATTGGCACTGGGCACTGGATAAGCAAGTTAGTCGCAAAAATAATATAAATTGTTGCCAAAAGTATATGAAAGTTGTAGAATATTGACATGAAACAATAAAAAACTATAGATACGACAAAGACGTATTAGTGGGTTGCAGGATCCGAGGAAGGTGGCAGCGCACGGGGGGCTAGGGGAAAACCTAGTGGTTGGTCTAGGGTTTGGTTAGTGGTTCATCTATGAAAGCACATATGCACCTTTGGTGGTTTTGATAATTCATGACAACATACATTGTCTCTGGGACTAATAGATTTACCTAGCTTATTTCAAATGAAGTCCACACAGAATATTGGCCATGGAATGTGTGGAGAATCCCCAATGAGACAAGAAGAAGAAATGGAATAGGTTGGCAAGACCTCAAGCTTCAAGACTCTACATTTTAAATTTTGTGAGAAATCACTTTTTAGTCCATAGGAAAGCCAATACTATTAAAAGTGGATGAGGTAAATATGATAATATGGATGATTAAGTGCTTAGAGATTAGCCACCAAAAATACTCATCCATTCTTCCACAAATATTTTGTCCAAATCCTAAAAAGTGCAAAATTCGGTGCCACCAACTTTTTCCATTCGGCCCTATCGAGTTTTGCCCTACATAGATCCTAAGCCAAACCCTAGTTTCTTAGTGACACCGACATTCCATTTGGGGTAGACTGGTTGTACATGTAAGGTTGGGACAGTCGACAAATCTTAAATCTAATCCCTTTCGAAAACACACACACTCAACTTGCCTCAGTAGTCCACTTCTTTATCAAGTGGTTACCTAGCTCAAGATCTCCCTCGGGCATTAGTGGCACCCGATGGGGTTTCAAAAAATGTATTTGGTAAACATTTGTTTTCCATCTCATGCCTATCTCGGTCTGACTTGCATAGAAACTACTTAGCATCCTAAGTACTTACCACCCACATAAACCTTATAGGAAGGTAGGGTCATGCACAGTGGAAGTATCAACGAGAAATTCATCGGAGACCAACCTAACAAGGTTGTAACCACATCATCAACATGCTTTTAAATGCAACGAGGTAAAAGTGCTATAATGCCATTCAAGAAATAGTTTAATTGGCATGGTCAAAGGGTTACTTTCCTAGTTCAGCAAGGTCTTCGAGGTCTTCATAAGCTTCTAGTCCAACTCCGAGCACTTCGTCTACTTCGTCAACTACCGTCGGAAACAACCATAATAAGCAACACAACAAGCAGAAAGTAAAAGTGCTGTATAAATAGGAGTTTTATTTTTCTTGGATGTCTCTAGTCATAAGAAAAATACCTAAAAGTTGCCCCACTAGATTTGGGTCAACAAAGATTTTTTATTAGGTCAATAAGGTCGAAATGAATGGATTAATGATCCTATAAGGAGTCCACACAAAATGTTTAAAAAATGAGTTAATGCGTCCATTAAATAGGGCATGGTTTTAGAAGCAATTAGAAAGCCGTTTCACTGGATTTGGAGTTGGGATGATTTTCCTATGGGTTTTCTAAGATGAACCAAATAGGAAGTGGAGCCTTTTATTTATCTAGCAAAACATAGCATGGGAAAAATGTTAACCATGGCTAGATAAATAGGTCATGATATTTAGAGCACCTAGAAATTGGAATCACTCCATGTGGAATGGATTTGGATGTTTTGGGGATTTTACAAATTGGGCTTTGAATAATTCATATTTGAATTATTACTAGAACAATGTAGAATTTTGTGGTGGAAAAATATGAAAGTTTCATCATTAAATAGGTTGGAGTTTTAGAAAAATGTAGGAGTTTGAATCATGTCATTTGGACATGTATTTATTTTTGTGGAATTTTTGAAGTTTCTGAAAAATGTTAAAGGAAAAATGCCATTGTGCATTTGGGCCAGAGCCAACACAGCCGAACCGGCCCACAAGGAAAATGGCACAGGCATGGCATAGCGCCATGGGTCACGTCAAAGGTGCAAACGCGTAATACTCCTTCAGCTAACACGGCACGCGCACCACGGGTGCATTCAAACCCGACAGGTGGGTCCCACCTGTCGGTGAGAGAGAGGGGTGTGTGGGTATGACAGGAGGTCCCACATGTTATCACCCTCCTCGTGGCAGGGAGGAGAAGGGCCTAACGGCCGGCGATGTGGGGCCCGGGAGAAGGAGCTGATGGCACTATTGGCCTCGGGGTGCAGTCACCGATCGGGGGTCACCGAAGTTGGTCGGCGGGGGACCTGGTTCACCAGCGGTGTGGAGGCTAGGTGGCAAAGCTTTGGGGGAAGGTTGCCCCAGTCATCTCCGGCTGCAAACCACAAGGAGGAGCAGGGGAATAGCATCAGGAGCTTCCTATGGCTACAGATCGAGCGAAGGGAGGATCGAAGGAGGCCCTCACTGTGCGAACGCGAGTGGCCTGAGGCGGCAGCGCTCGGCTCGATCCTCAGCACATGGGATCTAGGAGATCGCTTGGGTGGTTTTGAAGGTCGATCGGGGGTACTAGGTGGATAAAAGAAGGAAGAGAGTGAGGAGGTGTAGCTTAAATAGCCGGGCGTCGGTGTGCCATGCGCAGAGCTCACGAGCATGCGCGGCAACGGCCCTCGAGGCTGCGGGAGGAGTCTGGAGCTTCTCTACGACATTGGTTGGAGTAGTTCATGTTGTTGGGGAGCGAGAGGGGGTGTGAAGCAAGCTCGAGGCTGTTCCCCACGTGGACAGGAAGTGGAGGAGTTCGGCGTTGCTCACTCAGGTGCGAGCGGGGCATGTGAGGGGCGAGGAAGGAGGGGGCTGACCAGTCGGCGTGTCGCGGACGCCGAGGCAAAAACACTGGTGAGCGGGAGCACGTCGAGGTTGCCGGGGCATGGGGATGGGCGTGACGATAGTGCCCTGGTGCACTGTAGCACGCTCCAAAGTGCCCAAATGGCATGCCACGACATGCTAATGGTGTTTTGGGTGCGACCCCTTGTGTCCAAGAGGTCTAGGAGGGAGTAAACAAAGTGGAGAGGTCCTTGGATGCCTTGGATAGCCAAAGGAAGAGGAGATAGGTTGAGGGAAAGAGAAAAATGGGTTGTCCAGAGGGAAATCTAGGTTTTTTACCCCCTGCCCCCCAAATGATTGACTTGTGGACATGGTAAGTTTACTAGAGGTAGAAGGTAACTAGGTGGAGATGTGGTAAAAGTTTGAGATTAAGGAGAATAGTAAAAGTGGTGGAAACAATCACTTTGGGAAATCTCCAAATGGTGTTTGATGCAAGTTTGAGCTGGCTAAATGGTTATCCTTGCTATTGAACTTAACATGTGTGAATTATAGGTAGAAAAGAGGTTGATCGCCAATTTCGGGCTTATTTGATGAAAGTTTCCAATGCAAACTTTATAAACCCTAGAAATCAACAGAATCAGGTTTCTCTAGATCTAGGCATGCAAATTCATTCCCCTTAATGCTCCACTTGGTGTAGTATCATCATTTGTGTATTAGAGCATGCCCACAAAGTTGGGGGTAAATTGGAGAAACTTGACAATGTGAAGTTGCTCGAGTTTGGATCTCGCCAGAGAGGGTTTTGGGACATTTTGGTGAATCAAAACAATTGGTATTGAGATGAAACTTTTACATATCATCACATATGGCATATGTGACATGCTATAATATTATTGGATTTATTTTATAATATTTCTTGTATAAATGTTTTAAATACTTGAAACAGACATAAAGGATTTTGGAGGGTCTTGTCCCATATTTTCAAGATAACCATGTGTTGAAACTCTTATATATGGAAGATATATATCCATTGGGTTTCCCTAAATTTTCTCAAATAGTTTGGGAGCATAAAAATAATTTACCCCTATAAAAGACCATTTCTAGCCTTAAGAAAAAGCCTTTAAGTAAAATATGAAAATAATCTTTAAAATAATATTTTAGGAGCATAAAAATAATTTACCCCTATAAAAGACCATTTCTAGCTCAAATTTGGATCTGGCCAAAGCGGGTTTGGGGAAGTCTAATATATGTTAGGTTCCAAATAAAGTCTTTGGGGCAAAACATTTACCCTAATTTGAGTACTTGTAGTACAAACCTCAATTCAGGGGTGTTTGAAAATCTAAATTAATTAAATTCTTTTTGGCCAAAATAATATTTATGAAAATAGTTGTATGTCCTATACACATGGCTTGATCATTGGGAAAACATTTTTATCAAGGATATGAGTTTTGAGAGTAAGAGGAATCCTATGAACTAAAACACAAGCAAGTAAACAAGCAATCAACAATCAAGTCAAGCATCACATGCACACAAAAATTTTTTGTTGGCCCTAATTTTTGAGCCATGTGAACCTAGTCATGAGGCAAAACACAGAGTGTGATAATATGTGACTTTTGAAGACAACTCCAAGGGTAAGGTACTCGATCTTGATAAGGTGGCCATATCTCATGATAGTTCTATTCAAAATATCATGCTTGTTGAACCCCTTGGCTACAATCTTCTTTCCATATCTAGACTAGCCAACTTCGGTTTAAATGTGCTATTTACTAGAGTAGATTTCCAAGTGTTTCGTCAAGAAAATCATAATATAGTCTTTACCGGTTTCCGTAGAGGTGGTTTATAAATTGTTGATTTCGCTAAAAGATCCAAACCTCGTACTTGTCTCATTGCAAAATCTACTAAAGTTTGGCTTTGGAATAGTAGGCTAGGACATGTTGGTATGCATAATCTAAATTAATCAAAGGTGATCAAATACTTGGTGTTAAAGATGTTTATCTTTGACAAAGATAGACTTTGTAGTGCTTGTCAAGATGGAAAGCAAGTAGGTGGACGCCATCCCGTAAAGAACATCATGACTACTAGGAGACTAATCGAGTTGATTTATATGGATCTTTTTTGTCCCAATGCTTACAAGATCCTTGGCGGAAATTCCTTTGGTCTAGTTATAGTTGATGATTTTTTTCGGATTTACGTCGGTATTCTTTCTTGATGATAAGTCGCAGGTGCAAAAAATCTTCAACAACTTCGCTCACAAGGCCCAAAATCAATTTGAAGTGAAGATCAAGAGAGTTCGGAGTGACAGCGGATCGGAGTTCAAGAACACCAATGTGGATACCTTTCTTGGTGAATAAGGGATTTCACATGAGGTCTCAGCTACGTACACACCTAAAAAAATAGAGTAGTTCATAGGACGAACCAGATTCTTATAGATATGGCTAGAATGATGCTCGACAAATACAAGATGCCTAGACAATTTTGGGCAGAAGCCGTGGAAACTGCTTGTCATGCTACGAACCGACTCTATATACACAAGCTTCTCGATAAAACGACATATGGGATACTCACCAGTAACAAGCCCAAAGTTGGAATCTTTCGGGTATTCAGCTCCAAGTGTTACATTCTTGATAAACATAGTCATTCTAAATTTCTGCCTAAATCTCTTGCAGGTTTCCTACTCGGTTACGAATCAAACTCTCACACTTATTGTGTCTACAAAAACTTCAAACAAAAAGTTGAAGAGATGGTAGATGTGAAGTTTGATGAATCTAATGGTTCACAAGTCAAACAATTTCCAAATGATGTAGGAGATAAGTATCCTTCGAAAGCCATTCAAGACTTGTCCATTGGTAAGATTCATCCCATGAAGGTGAAGGAAAGTACTTCATCAACACAAGTGGAAGCTCCAACCTCACGTCAAGGCGAACCACAAAATGACATGAAAGCATCCACAAGCGGTACACGACAAAATGAAGAGGAGGAAGAAGTATATCATGAAGATCCACCACAACCTCCTTCACCGCCACCTCAAGGAAACTACACCTTCGACAACAATGAAGAAGAAGAAGATGACGAGGAGGAAGTTCCACCATCCAACAAACAAAATCTACCAAAAGTTAAAGCAATAGTGAATAAGAATCACCCCTAGATCAAATCTTAGGTGACATACAAACCGGGAGAATCACTCGCTCTAAAACTCATTTAGCTAAGTTTTGTGATCATTACTCATTTATCTCTAGTATTGAGCCTATGAAGGTAGAAGAAGCGCTTGAATACCCGGATTGGGTGAATGCCATGCATGAAGAGCTACACAACTTCGAGAGGAATGAAGTAGGGACACTCGTGAAGAAGCCCAAGGACGAGCACAACATCATTGGTACAAAATGGGTGTTTCAGAACAAGCAAGATGAAGATGTCCAAGTCATACACAACAAGTCAAGTGTCGTAGCTCAAGGTTACACTTAAGTCAAAGGTATGGACTATGGTGAGACCTATGCCCCCGTTGCTAGACTTGAAGCTATTCATATACTTCTTTCTTATGCCAATCACCATGATATTAGTCTTTACCAAATGGATATCAAAAGTGATTTTCTAAATGGTGAAGTTGAGGAGGAAGTTTATGTTAAAGAATCTCACGACTTTGTGAACCCTAAGAAATGTAATCATGTTTACAAACTTCGTAGAGCTCTCTATGGTCTTAAGAAAGCCCCACGAGCTTGGTGCAAATGTCTAACAAAGTTTCTTCTTGAAAAGGGCTTTGAAATTGGTAAAATTTATGCAACCTTGTTCACTAAAAGAGTTAATAGTGAGTTATTTTTCTGCCAAATTTATGTTGATGATATTATATTTGGATCTACTAAACCACATTTTAGTGAGAAATTTGGAAGGTTTATGTCCGAGAAATGTGAGATGTCTATGATGTGTGAGCGGAATTTTTTTCTTGGTTTGCAAATCAAGAAAACAAGAGAAGGAACATTTATTTCTCAAACTAAGTATACGAAGGACTTTGTCAAGAAGTTCAACATGCAAGAATGTAAAGGTATGAAAACTCCTATGCCTACTAGTGAACATGTTAATTTCACTAAGGAGGACAAACTGGTTGATCAAAAGTTCTATCATTCAATGATCGGTTCATCACTATATCTATGTGCCTAACATCCCTATATCATGCTTAGTGTGTGCACGTGTGCTATACATCAAGCTACTACTAAATATTTTCATCTTAAGGCCATGAAAATAATTGTGAGATACTTGATACATACACCAAACTTTGGCATCTGGTATCCCAAGGGATCTTTTTTTAACCTTGTTCACTATTCTGACTCGGATTATGCCGGAGAGAAGGTTGATAGAAAATCCACCTCGAGTACTTACCAATTCCTTGGTAGATCTCTTGTGTCTTGGCCGTCCAAGTAACAAAACTTGGTATCTTTATCTATCAGAATACATTGCCGCCAAATCATGTTGTGCGCAATTGCTATGGACGACTCAAAATCTTAAGGATTATTGCATACATATGAAACTTGTACCATCGTTATGTGACAATGAGAGTGCAACCAAGATTGCTCATAATCCCGTACAACACTCACGAACTAAGCATATTCAACTTTGACATCATTTCATTCGTGATCATGTTGCCAAAGGAAATATCAATCTCAAGCATCTTCCAACTAACAAACAATTGGTCAATATATTTACAAAGCCACTGGATGAGAAAGTGTTTTCTCACTTGAGGAGTGAGTTGAACATCATTGATGCTTCAAACTTGAGCTAGACTCACTCGGATGCATGCAAGGGCATGAGCTTACATGACTATACCTTGATACCTTTGACATGATACTGTCTTATATCTTGGAAATATATGCTCCCTTTTATTGCATCTAACCTTTTGTAGGTACTTGAAAGAACTACACTCCACAAGAACTCCAACAACTCACATCAAAAGCAATCTTGTCTTGTCCAAGTATCAACAACCCTACGTTGTGATGAAGGAAGAAGACAACACGAATCATATCCTTGACATACATATGATGAAAATTTTACTATTTGAGTATATCTTGTTCTTCATTGCATGACTAACCTATGTAGGTGAGAAAAGGACCAAATAAGAAGGATTGCTCCAAATTCAAGATGAACTTCATCTACTTTGAGTGTCCCCAACAAGTCCACTGATACGTCTCCAATGCATCGATTATTTTTGAAGTATTCATGCCATATTCACCTATGTTTACAATACTTATGTATGGTTTTGATGCATTTTGCATGATTTATTTAGAACTAACCCAGATTGACGCTGTTTTGAGTAAACTACCATGGTGTTGTTTTTGTCCAGAATTAAACATTCTCCATATACAACAAAACTTTTTGATGATTTTTTTGGAACAAAAGAGGGACTAGAAGCTTCGTTGGAGGTCCAGAAGAGCCATGAGGTGGGCACAATGCACGAGGGTGTGCCAGGCCCCTCCGATGCACCCTGGTGTCTTGTGATCTCCTCGTGGCCCATCTTCACATGAAACCGATGCTCAAAAATCCTATAAATACAAAAACCATCAGAAATAACCCTAGACTCCTTGTTCCACCGCCGCAACTATCTATATTGATGAAAACCTAATTTGGAGGCGTTCCAGTACCAGGCCGGAGAGGGTACATCATCTCTAGTGGCCATCTTCATCATCCCGACAGAGGTCGTGATGAGGAGGGAGTAGTCCACCCATGGGGCTGGCGGTTTGTACCAGTAGCCTTTGTTTTCAATCTCTCTCTCTGTCGTGTTCTTGAGATGGCACGATCTTGATGTATCACGGGCTTTGTTAATATAGTTGGATCACATGGTGTTTTCATCTCTCTATATTTTTGTGATGAATTGAGCTTTCCCTTTGAGATTTTGTTATTGTTGGATTCAATACTTTTATGGATTTGAGAGCACTTGATATATGACTTGCATGCAGATACACGTAGTCACATTGGGATATTCAAGTGATTCACTTGATATATGTTATAGAGTCAACTTGTGGATTCCGGTGACCTTGGGGATCTTTGCATATGGGTTGATTGCATGTTTTCATACCTTGCTCTTCAATAGAAATATTGGGACACTCTTTAGGATTCTTTGTGTTGGATTGAGTAATATGAATTTGAAATTATTTCATGTGTATCGTATAATTAACTCATGGATACTTGTGGTGACATTGGAGTATCTAGGTGACATTAGAGTTGGTTGATGCGTATCATATGGTGGTATTCTAGTACGAACTCTTAGATAGATCGATCGGAAAGGATAACTTGGTTATTTTTAGTATGAACTCTTTGATAGATCAATCGAAAATGATAACTTTAAGGTGGTTTTGTACCCTACAAACAATTTCTTCTTATGTTCTCTGCTAGATAAGAACTTTGGAGTGATTCTTCATTGCACGTTGAGCGATGGTTATGTGTTCCAATTATATTAGCATTGTTGAGAGATTGCACTAGCGAAAGTACGGACCCTACGCCTTATTTTGAAGCATTGCAATACCGTTTGTGCTCACTTTTGTTACTTGCTACCTTGCTGTTTTATATTTTTAGATTACTAAAATCAATATCTACTATCATTACTACACTTGTATCACCATCTCTTAGCCGAACTAGTGCACCTATACAATTTACTATTGTATTGGGTGTTTTGGGGACACAAGAGATTTCTTGTATTTGATTGCAGGGTTGTTTGAGAGAGACCATCTTCTTCCTACACCTCCCACGGATTGATAAACCTTAGGTCATCCACTTGAGGGAAAATTGCTACAGTCCTAAAAAACTCTGAGCTTGGAGGTCCAACACGAGTCTACAAGAATAAAGTTTCTACTATCTTAATTTTCAGAATTTTTAAAGTCAGGGAAGTATGGTGATCATTCAGATCTTCATGGATTGTTCTATTTTTGACAGATTTTGTTTTGCATTCATAGTTTGCTTGTTTCAAGTGTTTCCATAGCTTATATTTGGTGATATAAATTATGGTAATGAAGGCATACAGTAGGTATTATGTGAGAACAATTATGAATCTTGTCTTGGCAGTACCTAAGTGAATGATCTATCTTTACTACACTAACCCATCTCACGAATTTCCGTTAGTCTTGTGTGATTGAAGTTTTCAAGTTTAGGGTGAGATACTGATATGAGGTGAATAAGGAGCAGCAAGGAACTAAGATTGGGGATGCCCAAGGCACCCCCAAGGTGATATCCAAGTAAGACTCAAGCGTCTAAGCTTGGGGATGCCCCGGAAGGCAGCCCCTCTTTCTTCTCCAACATTATCGGTATATCTTACTTGGGGCTATATTTTTATTCGTCACATGATATGCGTTTTTCTTGGAGCATCATTATAATTTCTGTTTATCTGTTATATGCCATTTATAATCTTGTTTTTCATTAAAAAGTTCCAAGAATTTCCTTAAGATGCCTCCATTGCCAGTTTTGATGTGTGCTGTATAAAAACATAAAATTTTGCTATAGTGTTTGAATTTTCATATTTTACTAGAACATGGAACGTTTCTGAAATTTATACATGATATTTTCATATAAATTCTTAAACACGTCCTAAATTTTGTGAATTTTTTGAGTTACGTAAGTATACTGTTTTTATAAATTTCTACAGACTATTCTGTTTGGACAGATTGTTGTCATAGTTTTGTTATCTAACTATCCTATAGTTTACACAGCCTATAATTGTAGATATAAATTGTGCAAAAGATAGTAAAAATTAGGATGCTTGAAAATTATTGTGTAACTTGTCATGGCAGGACATGAAGTGTTGATTTTTTTATGAGTACTAACCTATCTCACAAGTTTTTTCAGATTTTTGTGGATGAAGTTTTTTGACTTAGGTGAAGCCGGGATATGAGAGGATCGAACGAGATACAAAAGCTCAAGCTTGGGGATGCCCAAGGTACCCCAAGTAAATATTTCAAGAAGTCTCAAGCATCTATGCTTGGGGATGCTACGCATCCCACCTCTCATCATCAAACAATTATCGGTTAGTATCGGTTGAGCCTAAGTTTTTGCTTCTTCACATGATGTGTGCTATTCTTGGAATGTAATTTTATTTTGTTTTGTTTCCTGTTTTAATAAAATATCAGATCTAAAAACCTTTATTGAGAGAGATTCCTTACATAGCTACTTTATTGTTTGACCACTCATTGATCTTCACGTATATCTTTTGAGAGTAGTTTGATTGTTTACTCTTGTGCTTCACTTATATCCTATGAGTAAATTGTAAATCAATGAAATATCATGAATATGAAATTGTCAACGTGCTTTAAGCTTCGTAGTAGATTCAGATCTGGTTTAGAAAGTGAAATCTTTTGAAGCTTGACAATCACAATATTGGTCATACAAGCAATTCATGAATGATTAGTATAAGAAAGAGAACTTTCACATAGAAATATATTATCTTGGACATATTTTATTTTGAATAACCATTAATTATTTTCAAACTTGAGAAAATTAGTTGAAATTGGACAAGGAAGACAACGTAATTAGTTATGGTTGTGTATATTTGCATAGAAGTTATATTGTTATGGATCCTCCAACATGTGGTGTATGCTTAGGATCTTTTGCTAGCCATAAATTCATACTAAGTAGAGTACTTGTGCATCCAAAAACCCATAAACCCAGTTTCTTGCCATGAGAGTCCACTATATCTACCTATAGGCGATATTACCCTGCCGTTCCAAGTAAATTTGCATGTGTGATCTCTAAAATTTCAAATGAGCATCTGTTTTGTGTGCCTAGACCACTCATGGAGTGATGGGGGCCGGTCATTATCTTCCATGTTAAGCGGGTTATTCTCATGATGAGTCTTTATTCACTCGTCCTTGCACGAGAAGGGCGGTAATAGGGATTCTCAATCCGGAAATAAAAAATGCAAATAATTAAACAAAACTCCACCAGGAATGTTATTGGTATGGATGGTACCCGTGGATTCGGCTAGCCATGGAGTATGTTTGTTGGTGGAAGGGGAGTAAATCTTTACTTTTATCGCTTGGGAACCGCCACTAATGTGTTTAACATGGAATATATTGATAACTCTTGGTCGTAACATTGAGAGGAATGGTGCAACTCCCAAAATATATTCATCTCCGATTTAAGCTTTGAGCTCTGGCACCTCTAAAAATCCCCACATCCCTCTGCGAAGGGCCTATCTTTTACCTTTCAGTATTTACTTT
Organism: Hordeum marinum; assembly: GCA_022496015.1. NCBI lineage: Eukaryota > Viridiplantae > Streptophyta > Magnoliopsida > Poales > Poaceae > Hordeum > Hordeum marinum. The sequence continues at coordinate 206,289,991 of CM039672.1, read as the reverse complement.
TATGCAAGACTCAATAGTATGCATTCTCATTGCAACCTCAATTATATTCTTGTTGGCAAGCATCATGTGGTGGGGAAAGTGTTGGAAATATGCCCTAGAGGCAATAATAAAATGGTTATTATTATATTTCCTTGTTCATGATAATTGTATATTATTCATGCTATAAATGTATTAACTGGAAACCATAATACTTGTGTGCATACATAGACCACACCATGTCCCTACTGAGCCTCTAGTTGACTAGCTTGTTGATCAATAGATGGTCATGGTTTCCTGACCATGGACATTGGATGTTGTTGATAACATGATCACATCATTAGGAGAATGATGTGATGGACAATACCCAATCCTAAGCATAGTTCGTCTGCTAGAGCTTTTCTAATGTCAAGTATCATTTCCTTAGACCATGAGATTGTGTAATTCCTGGATACCATAGGAATGCTTTGGGTGTATCAAACATCACAACGTAACTGGGTGACTATAAATGTGCACTACAGGTATCTCCGAAAGTGTCTGTTGGGTTGGCACAAATCGAGACTGGGATTTGTCACTCCGTGTGACCGAGAGGTATCTCTGGGCCCACTCAGTAATACATCATCATAATGAGCTCAATGTGACTAAGCAGTTAGTCATGGGATCATGTGTTACGGAACAAGTAAAGAGACTTGCAGGTAACGAGATTGAACAAGGTATAGGGATACCGATGATCGAATCCCGGGCAAGTAACATACCGATGGACAAAGGGAGTTGTATACGGGGTTAATTGAATCCTCGACATCGCGGTTCATCCGATGAGATCAGCATCGAAAATGTGGGAGCCAATATGGGTATCCAGATCCCGCTATTGGTTATTGGCCGGAGAGGTGTCTCGGTCATGACTGCATGGTTCCCGAACCCGTAGGATCTACACACTTAAGGTTTGGTGACGCTAGAGTTGTAATGGGAATTGTATGTGGTTACCAAAAGTTGTTCAGAGTCTCGGATGAGATCCCAGACATCACGAGGAGTTCCAGAATGATCCGGAGGTAAAGATTTATATATGGGAAGTCCTATTTTGGCCACCGGAAAATGATTGGGATTTTTTGGTATTGTACCGGGAAGGTTCTAGAAGTTCCAGAGTGGGTCCCACCTACATGGGGGGACCCACATGAATGTGGGTAGTGGGGGCAAGGCCCCACACCCCTGGTCAAGGCGCAGCAAGATCTCCGGTTAGAAGGAATAAGATCAAGATCCCTAAAAAGGGGGGATAACAATCGGCGGGGAAGGGAAATGATGGTATTTCTTTCCTCCCACCTTTGCCAATGCCCCAATGGACTTGGAGGGCAAGAAACCAGCCCCCTCCACCCCTATATATAGTGGGGAGGCGCATCGGAGCTGCAACCCTTGCCCTGGCGCGGTCCTCCCCCCTCCTACACCTCCTCCTCCTCCGTAGTTCTTAGCGAAGCTCTGCCGGAGAACCTCGAGCTCCACCACCACCACACCGTCGTGCTGCCGGATCTCTCCCTCAACTTCTTCTCCCCCTTAGCCGGATCAAGAAGGAGGATACTTCCCCGGGCTATATGTGTGTTGAATGCGGAGGCGTCGTCCGTTTGGCGTTTGGATCGGATCTTCCTTGATTTCAATCGCCGTGAGTACGACTCCATCAACCGCATTCTTTGCAACGCTTTCGCTTAGCAATCTTCAAGGGTATGAAGATGCACACACACTCTCTCTCTCTCTCGTTGCAAGCATCTCCTAGATTGATCTTGATGACATGTAGGAATTTTTTTAATTATTACTACGTTCCCCAACAGAAAGATCTAGGCACATATGGCCAGTCAAAAATATTTGATCATGACTTATTATTGTTGACATTATCTCTATGGTAAATGAGTTGGGAGGTGAAACATTAAGTCTCTATCTTTCTCTGTGTTTGATGGATGCCATTTGTTCTAAAAATATGCTTTGAGTACTAGTAATCATAGAATACTATATGATGATTGAGTATGTGAAGCTCTTACTTAGACTTAGGTGAGAATAAGTTGAATTGCAATTGTTTGGTGACTAAGAACATAGGTTGTTAAGTTTCAAGAGAATTCATTGTTTGAACCATAACATGTGAATTGGTTTCTACATTATCATGATGAGTTTTGTGAGAAAGAGTTGCTATTATGATGCTAGGAAAACTGGTTGAAATTATCATTGATCAAACTTATGCACTATGCTAGCATTCACACTTCAAAAATTATTTATGTTATCATTTACCTGCTTGAGGACGAGTAGGAATTAAGCTTGGGGATGCTGATATGCCACCAATGTATCGATAATTTATGAAGTATTCATGCCATATTCACATATGTTTACAATACTTTTATATGATTTCGAAGCACTTTGCATGATTTATTTAGAACTAACCCGGACTGACGCTGTTTTCAGCAAAACTATTGTGGTGTTGTTTTTTGTGCAGAAATGAAAGTTCTCCAAATACAATGAAACTATTTGACGATTTTGGAACAAAATAGGCGCTAGAAGCTTCGTTGGAGGGCCAGAAGAGCCACGAGGTGGGCACAATCCACCGGGGCACGCCAGGCTCCTCCGGCGAGCCCTGGTGTCTTGTGCTCTCCTCGTGGCCCATCTTCACGTGAAACTGACACTCAAAAATCCTATAAATACAAAAACCATTATAAATAACCCTAGACTCCTCGTTTTGTCACCGCAACTCTCTTGTGTTCATCTCCGATGGCCATCTTCATCATCCCGACAGAGGCCATGATGAGGAAGGAGTAGTCCACCCTCGGGGCTGATGGTTTGTACCAGTATCTATGTGTTCAATCTCTCTCTCTCTCTCTCTCTTGTGTTCTTGAGATGGCACGATCTTGATGTATCACGTCCTTTGTTAATATAGTTGGATCACATGGTGTTTTCCCCTCTCTATCTTGTTGTGATGAATTGAATTTTTCCCTTTTATATTTTGTTATTGTCGGACTGAATACCTGTATGGATTTGAGAGCACTTGATATTGTCTTGCAAGCGGATACCCGTAGTTACGTTTGGGTATTCAAGTGATTCACTTGATATATGTTATGGCATCAACTTGCGGATTCCGGTGACCTTGGGGATCTATGCATAGGGGTTGATTGCACAATTTCATACCTTGTTCTCCGATAGAAATCTTGGGGCACTCTTTGAGGTTCTTTGTGTTGGATTGAATATTATGAATCTGAAATTGTTTGATGCGTACCGTATAATAAACTCATGGATACTTGTGGTGACATTGGAGTATCTAGGTGACATTAGAGTTGGTTTATGTGTATCATATGGTGTTATTCTAGCACAAACTCTTAGATAGATCGATTGGAAAGTATAACATGGTTATTCTAGTACGAACTCTTGGATAGATCGATCGAAAAGGATAATTTAAGGTGGTTTCGTACCCTACAAACAATTTCTTCTTACGTTCTCCGCTAGATAAGAACTTTGGAGTGATTCTTTGTTGCATGTAGAGGGATGGTTATGTGATCCAATTATATTAGCATTGTTGAGAGATTGTGTCGGCGCACTAGAGTTTTGGGCTCTCTAGTGCCCCTTACTCATGCACGGGCAGTAGTATCCACCCTGGCGATGGGGCCCAACATGAACCTGCCAGAAACAAATGCACAAGACTCAAGACCCCCGGCAAGACCTTGCCGGGACGACCCTCCAACCCACGAGCAAGGATGAGGCCCCGGCAAGGCCCCGCCAGCGCATAAGCCAGGTGTCGATCCAGCTGGACAGGCATCGCGGCGGAGACGCTAGAGGGGTCTAAGCAGTGTCAATGGGACGGGGGTGGATGAGGAGGCGGGGGTTCAGAACTCCCGTGACCCTCTGATGGTCAAAGCCAAGCAATCGGTGATGCCCGCCGTGGAGGCGTCCATGGCGGCGGCGGGAACCCCTGCGTCGCTGGGTCTCAAGAAGGAGATGTACCCCATGCGGGCGGTACGGTGAACTCCGGGGGCAGAAGGGTATCTCCCAGAGCGCCGATGCCGGTGCCTACACCACGACCTTCTCAGGACGCGCGCGAGGAGCTGCGTCACGGCCCCCGGAGTTGTTAATGTCCCCACGGAAAAGCTCATGCACATCACTCCCAGGGTGCGCAGGACCAGCATGCTCGCCAGCATCCTAGCAGGAGCGGCGTGCCGACGTGGGACCGCGGTGATGCTCCTTCTAATATAGTTAGAAGTTAGAGCACCTCGCGTTCCTCCCGCCTCTCGCTACAAACCACGCTAGAAGAAGCAATGGTGCGAGCATAGCTACTCCTGAACTTCCCTCCTGCTGCAGAAAAGCCCGACGAATGAAGTGCTACCATTCAGCGCCTCCTCATCCTCGTAGATAGGTTGCGGTCCACCGAGCCGGCCCACACCAGCCGTGAGAAAGTCGGAGGCGGCGCGCCCGCGGTGCACTCTCATCCGCAACAACAACACCAATCACTGGCTCGACAGACCGATGCCTACGACGGTTACTCAACGACATCGTCCGATCCACGGACGCGCTACGACCAGCGGTAAGTTCTTTGGGAACGAAGCAAAGAAGACGCTTGAACTTCAATCAAGCGGTGCTAGGAAACGCGCCTTTAGTCTGATAGGTGCATGGGGCCCACTATAGACAAGTCTGCGCCAGGGTATCGTGTCAGCCTACCCTACAAGGTGGGTTGTCCAGAGTTTACCCGTGAGCTGTGGCAAGTTTAGTGGCCCAATTCCCGCACGTTCAAGCCAGAGGTCTCGGAGAAGTATGATGGCAAGACTCATCCGTCGAGTTCTTGAGCATCTACACCATTGCAGTGCATGCTGTCGGGGCTCGTGATGACAAGATACTGGCCAACTACTTCCCGTTGGTGCTTAAGCCCAACATCCGGTCGTGGTTGATGCACCTACCGGAGGGATCCATCTCCTCCTGGGCAGACCTATGCCACGAGTTTGTGCGCGCCTTCACTAGAGGTCACCAAGCTCAGGAAAGCGACTTGCACATCATCCCTTAGAAGGAGGGCAAGACTTTACGCAAGTACATCCAAAGGTTCAGCCGCGTGCACCACAACATATCAGACATCCATCCTGCCGTTGTTATCAGCGCGTTCCATCAGAACGTGCGCAACCGCAGGATGCGGGAAGAGCTGGCGATGAACAGAGTTAGGGATGTTGCTGAGCTTTATGCTTTGGCAGACAAATGTCCTCGGGCTGAAGAAGGGAGGAGACTCCCCGGCGAAGACGCTGGTGCAGGGGTCGACTCTGAAGATGAACACTCCACTGCCCTGGCGAAGAAGGGCCAGCGACTCAACAAGAAGCACAAGGGCAAGGTTGTGCTTGCCGTCGAGGGATCCGACAACACCAGTACTGCCAAGAAGGGCAAGGTTGATGACCCCGGCAAGGATGTTGCTGGGTGTGTCTCCTGCCAGGCAATGGCGTCTGCCTACAATACGGAATGCTCCGACAAGCAGTATTGCAAGATCCATCGCACCAAGGGCCACGATCTTCAAGACCGCCGACAAGTTGAACAACTTGCCAAGAAGCAAAAGGCCGAGTATGAGAGGTGAGACAAGGAGAAAGGCCAAGATGGTGCTGAGGGGTCCGGCAAGAAGCGCATTGGCCGAGGTGGTCGCCGCGGCAAGCCCGCGCAACAAAAGTACTGACCCGCTCATGGCCTCAACAAGCAAGAGGTTGACAATGGTGACGCCGCGGAGGACAACAAGTCTAGCAAGCATGAGTTTCAAAAGGCTACAAAGATGATGTGCATCGAAGGAGGCGCTTAGTCGCATTCCTATCACCGCCAACTTAAACAGTGGGCGCGCGAGGTAAACGCGGCGGAGCCCTCTATCGGTGCGCAGAGACCTCTAAAGTGGTTCGACACTCCTATCATCTTCGACGCCGAGGATCACCCTGATCGTGTAACTATGGTCGGGTGCTTGCCATTGTTGGTTTAACCAACAATTTGCAACCTCAAGGTGACGAAGATGCTAGTCGACAGTGCAGCCAGCCTGAACCTAATCTCACCTGACATCATCTAGAGGCTGCAAATTCTCGATGAAGATCTCGAGCCTATAGGCACTTTTCAAGGGGTCAATTCAGGGAGAACTCAGCCGAAGGGCAAGATTACTATGCCGGTGACATTTGGCAGTCATATCAATTTCTGAACAGAAAAGATCTTCTTTGACTTCGCCAAGATCTCGTTGCCATACAATGGCATCCTTGGTTGCCTAGCGCTGGCTAAGTTCATGGCGGCCACCCACTTCGCTTACAATTTTTTGAAGATGCCTGGGCCAATGAGCATCATCACGATAAACTCCGACAAGAAAAGCGCACTTATCTGCGCTGATCAACTCTACTGGGGGGCAGCTGCAGCACCTGCCGCCCAGGCACTTGCTCTTGCCACTGAAGCTCCCGGGGGAAAGAAGACCGGCAATGCCTCTGGCGCACATTCCGGCGAGCGCGCCCCCTCGGGGTGCTACGCTCCTGTTGACGATGTGCCAGAGAGCTCCACCAGCAAGAGCAAGAAGTCCAAAGCAGCTCCACTAGAGACCAAGAAGGTGCCTGCCAAGGAGGATGGCACGGGGGGAACTTTCACCATAAGTTCCACCCTTGACGACAAATAGGAAAGCGTGCTCATCGCCTTCCTGTGGGCAAATCTCGATGTGTTTGCATGGCAACCATCTGATATCCGCGGCGTTCCCAGGAAGGTGATTGAGCACCACCTTGTTGTCTGCCCGCACGCGCGACCCGTTAGGTAGAAGGTCCAGAAGCAAGCTTTGGAGCAGCAACAATTTATTGTCGAAGAAATCAAGAAGTTAGAAGCGGCTGGCCTGATCGGAGGAGTACTCCATCCTACCTGGTTGGCCAATCCAGTCGTAGTGCGCAAGGCGAATGGGAAGTGGAGGTTGTGCATTGATTTCATGGACATCAACAAGGCCTGCCCCAAAGATCCTTTTCCCTTGTCGCGCATCGACCAGATTGTGGACTCCACTGCCACCTGCGACTTATTGTCTTTCCTTGACGCCTATTCAGGCTATCATCAGAGTTTCGTGGCCAAAGAAGATGAGGAGAAGACCGCATTTATCACCCATGTGCTACGTATTGCTTTTTACGTATGCCTTTCGGGTTGAAAAGTGCTGGTTGTACCTTTGCAAGAGCGGTCCAGGTTGGTTTTGAGCCCCAGTTACATAGAAATATGGAAGCTTACATGGATGACATAGTGGTCAAAACCAAGGATACGACCACGCTCATATCAGACCTAGAAGAAACGTTTGCAAACCTGCGCTAGATCAACATGAAGCTCAATCCTGAGAAGTGTGTGTTCACCGTCCCATCCGACAACTTTTTGGTTTCTTTATATCTCAATGTGGAATTGAAGAAAATCCCGAAAAGATCAAAGCAATTGAGCAAATTGAAGCACCAAGACGTGTGAAGGATGTACGTCGTCTTGCCGGCTATGTTCCTGCTTTGAGTAGGTTCATCTCAAAGTCTGTTGAGCACGCCTTGCCCTTCTTTAAAATCTTGAAGAAGGCAGGTCTAATGAAATGGACTCTAGAGGCGGAGGCAGCGCTGCAAGATTTGATGAAGTACCTGTCCTCTCCGCCAGTCTTAGTCACGCCGAAACCACAACAGTCATTGCTGCTATATCTTGCGGCCACAAATCAAGTGGTGAGTGCTGCACTAGTGACTGAAAGAGAGGTTGATGAAGAAGCAGCGACAACGGCAGGACCGCCAAGCGACGAGCCAGGACATTTCCAGGCAAGGTCTGGTGCCAGCGAAGAAGGATCTGTGCAGTTGAATGAGACAATCCGGAAGAAGAAGATGGTGGAGTGACCAATCTATTTTGCCAGCTCCTTGCTACAGGGGGCTATGTCATGATATTCTGGTGTGCAAAAGTTGCTCTTCGGCCTTCTTATGGCCTTGAGGAAGCTGCACTATTACTTCCAAGCACATGAGATCACCGTTGTCACTCGCTTCCCGCTATAGAGGATCTTGCGAAACCCAGAAGCTACCGGCGGGATTGTGGAGTGGGTTTTGAACTATCAAGCTTTGGTCTCAAGTTTGAAAGCACTTCGACCATCCAGAGCAGGGCCTTGGCAGAGTTCATCGCAGAATGGACCCCCAACACTAGATGAAAAAGTTCCAGAGTCAATTCTCCCTGGCAAGGAAACCGAGCAAGAATGGATCATGTATTTTGACGGGGCTTTCTTGCTGCAAGGCGCTGGTGCCGGAGTGTTGCTCGTCGCACCCACCAGAGAGCACCTCAGATATGTGGTTCAGATGCACTTTCCTCGGGAGAAAGCAACGAACAACACTGCTGAGTATGAAGGCCTGTTCGCCGGTCTCAGGATCGCGGCAGACCTTAGGATCAAGAAACTCATTATCAGAGGTGATTCTCAACTTGTCGTCAGGCAAGTGAACAAAGAATACTAGAGCCTGTTGGTGGAAGCTTATGTAGACGAAGTGAGGAAGTTGGAAGAATGTTTTGATGTCCTGGAAATGGAGCACATTCCATGTGTAGAGAATAGCATTGCCGATGGCCTCTCAAAGTGTGTTGCCCTTAAGTTGCCTGTGGAACCAGAAACTTTTGTGCTCCGACTGGCTCAACCCTCCATAACACCATCAACTGGGCAAGAGAAGAGAAGGAAGTCGAGTTCCGGCAAGTATTTCCGGCAGAGCTCCCGGAAGCCACCAACGAGGAGGTTGCTAGGGACAACGACAGGCTTGTCGGTGAGCACTGTGCTCTGGCAGGCCCCCCGGCTCTTGCCCTGTAAGCACGCGTTCCCGCCAAGCTTGATGGGGAGCAGCAGACTCTGGCATGGCCACATGCCCTTGCCATTGAGGCAAATGCTCCCTCGACAAAGGATATGACTTTAGTCCTTGTTGTCGATCCCCAGGCTCCAGCATGGGCACAACACATCGCCTGTTTCCTTCAAATAGGAGAACTTCCCGAGGACCAAGAAGAAACAGAGAGACTAGCCCGCCGTTCTAGTATGTATCAGTTCATGGACAACGTCTTGTACAGAAAAAGGCCGAAAAGTGTGAAACTCAAATGCATTTCCCGGGAAGATGGACTAGAGTTGTTGGCAGAGATACATGGAGGCATGTGTGGCTCCCACATAGGATCAAGAGCCCTTGCCGGAAGGCATTCCGGCAAGGCTTCTTTTGGCCCACTGCCCTCCAGGATGCAACGAATTAGTAACCAAGTGTGAAGCATGCCAGTTTCATTCGAATAAATTACATCAACCAGCTCAAGCCGTTCAAACGATCCCTCTCTCCTGGCCATTTCGTTCTGGGGGCTCGATATCTTGGGCCCCTTTCCCCGCGCTATCAGGGGCTTTGATTACTTGTACGTAGCAATAGACAAGTTCACAAAGTGGCCAGAAGTGGAAGCAGTGAGAAAGGTGACATCACAGTAAGCCATCAAGTTCTTCAAAGGACTAGTCTGCTGTTTTGGTGTTCCCAACAGGGTCATCACTGACAATGGCACACAGTTCACGAGCCGCACCTTCATGCAGTATGTCGAAGACCTTGGCAGCAGAATCGGTTTTGCTTCCGTTGCCCACCCAAGGAGCAACAACCAAGCAGAAAGGGCTAACGCTGAAGTGCTGCGAGGCCTCAAGACGAGAACTTTTGACAGGCTGCACAAGCGCGGAAGGCACTGGATTGATGAGTTGTCAGTGGTTCTTTGGTCAATCAGAACAACACCAAATCGAGCTACCGGCCAGACATCCTTCTCCCTCATCTATGGCACGGAGGCAGTTCTCCCCAAGGAACTCATATACGGGTCGCCTCAAGTGCTCCCTTATGACGAGCTCGAGCAAGAGCAGTTGCAGAAAGAGGACACGACGCTCCTGGAGGAAGACCATCTTCAGGTTGCTATGAGAGTTGCATGCTACCAGCAAGCTTTGTGCCGCTATCATAGCCGCAAAGTTAATGCCATAAGTCTTGAGGAAGGAGACCTTGTTCTTCGACAAGTTCTGTCCGCCAAGAATTCCAACAAGTTGATGCCAAAGTGGGAAGGCCCTTATCGGGTAGTACGAGTCACCAGGCCCGGCACAGTCCACCTGGAGACTGAAAATGGCATCCGAGTGAGCAACTCTTGGAATATCAAACATGTTCGCAAGTTCTACCCATAAGGCGCGGTTGCCGGGCCCCCTGGCAAGCACATTTTGGACAAGTCTTGTCGCTGAAGCATGTAATCCTTGGTACAAAGCCAGGCTCAGACCCTGTGCGTAGTTGAATAAAGATAAGTGTTCTACAAACCTTGATTGATCCTCATGTTTACTTATATGCGTGTTTTTCCCAAGATATTGCATTGCACTTACTACTGGCAAGAGCTAATGAACCGCCAAGGTTCCGCACCCATATATTCTCTTCTTTCTTTTTCCCAAAGGACACAAGGTTACCCCGCGTGCAGCTTTACCGGGGGGAGGAATGGTGCTATGGATACCTACCGGCGGCGTTCAAAAAAAATCTTGCCGGAGGGAGCATGGCAACAAAAAGATAAGTTGCAAAACCCCAAGTGAATTCCTACAGTGGGATGATTCTACTTGGACGATTTCGACCTCTATATGGAAAACCTGCATGCTAGGGAACATTGTCGCGATTGGCCGCGCCCTCATTATGTTTTGGGACTGCTCAATGGTTTAAGTGGTCGTGCCCGCGCTCCTTGCTTCGTTTCGAGTCCACTCAACGACTCAAGTGACAACGCTCGTGCCCCTACTCCGTTTCGAGCTCAACCAACGCTTTGAGCGGCGGCGCCGAAAATGCCAAGGCGTCTTGCCGGCAGTAACACCACCAGCAGGCTGCTAAGGACCCGTTCCTCAAACTGCTCGTGGTAGGGCTACACACGCCAGCAAAACTCTTGCGAGAAAGCGTAGGGAAAATTTCATACAAAGAAACAGTCTAACAAGGAAGATGATACACAACCTTTCAAAATAGGGTGAAATTTACACAAGATATCGCTTTCTCCTAAGTACATCTCTATTTGAATTTCTCCCCTAGGGGAGATTACAAGAATAAAAAGATGGAAAGGGGAGGTGGGCTACAAGAAGAAAAAGATGGCGAGGGGCTCCCGGTAGAAGCGCAGCATAGCCCCTATGGACCAGCATTGTGCAGAAGAGAGGGCTAGCACGGGTGAAAAGGATCATGGACCCCAGAAGCCGAAGTCCACAGGCCTGCCAGAAGATCCAGCCGGATGATGAGGCGGCGCCTGGGGCAAGGACCCCCGACAAGGTCATCTTGCCGGGAGGAGGTGGAGGGGCGTGAGGGTGGCGATGATGGTGCGGCCGCCAATCTGTCACAGCTCAGGTCGTCATATTCCGACTTGACGGTCTAGCATGCGGGCTCATCATCGCCTTCACCGACAACATGCTCTTCGTCGCTGTCGCTCGAAGGGGAGCTGTCAGTGCCGCTCGAGCTCTCTTCGCAGCAGCTGAGACGGATGCCTGAGCGCCCATAAATCTTGACGGAGAGCATATTAGCCTCCGTCATTTTATAATGAAGGACGTGCCCTTCCTGGAGGTTGTGGGAACATGTGAAGGTCTTCCAGTCGCGCCTGAGGAACATGACGCAATTTGCCGGGTACTCGACGTTTACCTGCGTCGCGCCATTACAACAACCATGCGCCCGTAGCCACAGGACGGGCGGCTCGTCGTCTTCCATTGCTCTGGCAAAGAGGCGGGGAGGCGCAGATGAGTTCGGACGGGATCGGCCAGCTCGAGGACGAAATCCAGAGCCGTCCCCTCGGCATGGATCTCCTCGAGGGTGAGGCCTAGCATCGGAGAAGGAGGCGAAGCAGCGCTCTGCCTCCCCTGACGTTGCCCCCCACGACAGCTGCGGCCGCTCGCACATCTCCCACCATGCGTCCCTAGGACGCCCTCCACCTCTGTGGCTGAAGCAGTGGCATGATCCCAATGAGAGCTCCTCCTTGGAGCTAAGGACGATGGCTACCCTCACCCCCTGTTCATGGCTGAGGACGAGCGCCGCTCAAAGGTTGGGGAGACGTGGAAGGGCAAGTTATGGATGAAGGAGGACAGATGGATAGGCATCGCCCTCACTACCCCTCAATTTATAGAGGGAGGCGCGGGGGCTGGCTCTCCCTCGCTCCAAGGGTCGACGCCCACCTCCTCCAAGAGTGACACCCTTAGTCACGGGGCGAACAGCAACCGCCCTATTGCTCCAATCCATGGCGCTGCAGTTACTGCTTTTCTATGGACTTTAAGTCATGGGCGCACGTTGCACGCTCCCCGCTGTGCATGCGGCGCACGTGGCGGAAATGACCTGACGCAGTAATTGAAAATTTGGCGGCTGCACCGCGCAGTTATCCCACGTCCCGCATTCAATGGACATCATGGGGAACCACAACGAGCGTAATGGTCATGACTACAAGGCCTTGCCACGCACGACCGTGCACTGTTTGGGCCTAGCCCAACAACGCCCCGCGACGTGTGTGGCCTAGGCCCGGGGGCTCCTGTTGGTGCACTAGAGTTTTGGGCTCTCTAGTGCCCCTTACTCATGCACGGGCAGTAGTAGCCACCCTGGCGATGGGGCCCAGCAGGAACCTGCCAGGAACAAACGCAGAAGACTCAAGACCCCCGACAAGACCTCGCTGAGATGACCCTCCAACCCACGAGCAAGGACGAGGCCCTGGCAAGGTGAAGCCCCGAAAAGGCAAAGCCCCGACAAGGCCCCGCCAGCGCATAAGCCAGGTGTCAATCCGACTGGACACATGTCACGGTGGAGACGCTGGAGGGGGCTAAGCGGTGTCGATGGGATGGGCTCTTGTCCCGTCCCACAGACGGACAGAGATGCCTGATGGTGCATGAAATGCGCATGTCCTACTCCGTCAGTGTTAGGTATGATAGCATTTTAGATCTGGACACCCAGCGTACGTACTGTATGCCACTGTTGGGATCCCCTTCAGAGGATAAAAGGAGGCCCAGGGCGATACGGTAGAGGACTTTTTTGGCACTTTTGGACTTTGGGGACGCGTATTAGCTGCTCATAGCGCTCCTGTAGCTAGAACCCTAAGGACACTCTCAATACAACCATGCAAGAGTAGGGTTTTAAGCATCTTTGTGGCCCAAACCTAGGTAAAGATCCATGTGTGCTGTTCTTCTGACCTGCTCTTTGTGCGATCCCTCTCCCCCGCCGAACCGAAAGGGACCCCTCCAGTCCCATAGGTGCTCGTTCCCCACAACAGATTGCACATCGAAAGTACGAACCCTAGGCTTTGTTTTCAAGCATTGCAACACCGTTTGTGCTCACTTTTGTTACTTTCTACCTTGCTTTTTTTATATTTTTAGATTACAAAAATCAATATCTACTGTCATTACTACACTTGTATCACAATCTCTTCACCGAACTAGTGCACCTATACAATTTGCCATTGTATTGGGTGTGTTGGGGATACAAGAGATTTATTGTATTGATTGTAGGGTTGTTTGAGAGAGACCGTATTCATCCTACACCTCCCACGGATTGATAAACCTTAGGTCATCCACTTGAGGGAAAATTTCTACTGTCCTACAGAACTCTGCGCTTGGAGGCCCAACACGAGTATACAAGAATAAAGTTGCATAGTAGACATCATCCACCTACACGCTGTGTCATCTACATCACTCCAAGGTATGTGATCACATCCCTGAAGAAGCTTTACTCCAAGTCATGAGTAAAAGAAATTCAAGAGATAGTAAAATATTAAAATTCTTAAATGAAAAAAGGTAACCCCATTTTGAGCTTAACGTGGAGTACGGCTTATGATCAAATATTCTTGCTTGGCTCCTAAGTCAATATACTCTGATATAGGTGACCTAGGCATTACCATCCTCTAGATGAAGTGTCTTGATTGGTTCATCTTTAGTTGCATGCTTTCTTGGGACCACTCAATCACCATCTAGTTGGAAATTCATTGCAATTTTTTTTCGAAACTAATGAAATCTTTTCTGAAAAACATTTTTGTCAACAAATGGTCAAGAACAACTTTGCCAAGTTTCTGTTCGCAATTTTGGTATTCCTAAGCTGGGTAAATCGGTTTCACCGATAATACGGATACACTTCGAAGAGCTTCTTCGGTACCGCCGACATGAATCTCTTTAGCTGTACTGATTTTACCCACAACCCTAATATTTCCTTATCGGTTCTACCGACACACTTTGCCTTGGAGTCAACAACTTTTGCCATCACATGTGTTTATTGCCATTTTTCTGAAATCTTTAGTCTATAACCTCAATGACCCTTACTCTCAAGGATCCCTTACCCTTCGACCCTTTTTGGAAATTAGTGCCAAAGGAGGAAAAATATCAAAGCTTATGTTTACCCAAGGGGGGGGGGGTAATTAAAGGGGAGAAATATGAAATATTTTGTCCCACAAGGAAATATCTATCAAGGGGGGAGGAAACATCAAGTTCACCTAATAGGAAACAATACATTAAGGGGAGATAAAGAAGACCAAATTCATAATGTTCATTTTAAGGAGAGGGTGCATATGATCTTATGTCATACTTGTCTCACCCTACCTACTCCTAATATCTACATGCTAAGATTCAAGGGGGGAGGACGAAAAAATTCCATACTTAGGGGAGAAAGTTCTAAAATATTCTTTGAGACATATCAATCTTAAGAAATATTATCTTCTATATGTCTTCCATATCTTGGTACAAGTGAACTCTTCTGCATTTGGATAAGTAGAATACTCTTGTGTTTCCTAACATTGTTTTCTCAGGTGTATTTCTACTATTAGAATGCTCAAAGACTGCAAGGTAAGTATATGCATCATATCCTTGGTCAAGATGATCTCTAGCTTCGTGCACATATTGTTTGCAAGAGTGAAGTATTGAACATGGAAACATCCCATTCACATTTATTTGATGCATATAGCCAAGGTTCACATGACTCTCCATATCCCTTGTACTATGTGTTTACTCATGCATTCCAAAGCAACTATCCTTTAAAAAGGATCGCACACATGTTGGGGGAGCATGTCCTAGTCATGTGAATCTCAAAGCTTTCATATATCCTTGCATATCTTAAATTGAAGATTTGATTGTATCTTGTCATCAACTACCAAAAAGGGGGAGACTAAAAGCACATATGCTCCCTTGGTCGTTTTGATAATTCATGACAACATACATTATCTCTTGGACTAATAGTTTTACCTAGCTTATTTCAAATGAAATACACATAGAAGATTCTCCATCAAATGTGTGGCGAATACCCAAGGAGAGAATAAGAAAGAATGGAATAGGATTGGCAAGACCTCAACCTTCAAGACTCTGCATTTTACATTTTGTGAGAAATCACTTTTGATTCCATAGGAAAGCCAATACTATTAAAAGGGGATGAGGTAAATATGATGATCTGGTTGCTCAGGTGCTTAGACATTAGCCACCAAAAATACACATCCATTCTCCCAAAAATATTGTGTCCAAATCCGGCCTAAAAAGTCCAAAATTCGGTGCCACCAACATTTTCCATTCATCCTTACCGAGTATTCCCCTAGACAAATCCTAAGCCAAACCCTAGCTTCTCGATGGCATCAACATTCCATTTGGTGCAACCGAAATTAGTGACCAACTTTCTGGTTAGCCATTTTCAAGAACTGCAATATCCGAGTTTTGGAAATCGGTCTCACTGAGATTTATGTACCGGTCTCACCAAAATGCCAAAAGTTGCCACATTTTGCACTAGTCGGTGCAAACGAGTTTTTACTTTGGTTTCAACGAGTTGGGCAATAATGTTGTAACGGTTGGATTTTTGGAGATGCCTAAATATACCACTCCACTACCTCTCACTCATAGAGGAAGCACTCGGAACAGACCAACACTTGCCCCATCCAATTTGCTAAGAGAGTCACCTACTCATATGATGAGATCAAGACATTCCATGCCAACCATTTGAATCTTGATTTCTAGCCTCCCCAAGTTGCTTTCCACCCAATACACCTCTTCTACCAAGCCAAATCTATGAGAGAGTGATTGAGCATTGAGGAGACTATCTTTTGAAGCACAAGAGCAAGGAGTTCATCATACTACCACATCTATTACCTTTTCGAGAGTGGTGTCTCCTAGATTGGCTAGGTGTCGCTTGGGAGCCTCCTTCTTCATGTGTGGAGTTGAACTGAGAAGTTTGTACGGGCAAGGAGATTGCCTATTTCATCAAGATCTACCCATAGTGAGGCTAGTACTTCATGGACGGAAGTCGTGATGGAATAGACAAGGTTCCTACTTTGCGGACCCTTATGGGTGGAGCCCTTCATGGACCCTTGCAATCATTACCCTCCGTGGGTTGAAGTCTCAATCAACATGGACGTACGATAGCACCACCTATGGGAACCATGGGAAAAATCTCCGTGTCTCCAATTGCGTTTGATCTGATTATCTCTACTCTTTCTTACATGTGCTTCTGTTTACTTGCCGCCGCTATACTCGTTGACTAGCATGTGTAGGGTGCACTAGACTTGTTAGGTTTGCCAACCATTAAAATTTGGAAAAAGGTTAGGTTTTTAATTTGTTTAGTAGTCTATTCACCCCCTCTAGACGCCCCTTCTCGATCCCACGGTCTACTATAAATAGCAGGTAGCTAATAGGAGCACATTTTGGGACTGTTTCGAGCCCTACAATCTCAATGTAACGGCTTCGGTTTAGGCTAGGTTGTGGGTGGACTTGGTGGGCAGTGTAGAGGGGTTGGGATGAGATGAGGGGAAGTGTGTGACCCATGGCAGGTTTTTGAAATACCAAAACACTGACAATTTACCAACTATAGTGCCGTTATATACTTATCCGTTGGGGTATCAAATGACCTCTGAATGCGACAAAATTTGGTTGGCAGTCTACCTACAATATATTAAGACCGCATAACAACTTTGGACCCATTCCAAGAACTTTTTTATCCCACTTAAAAATAATCTATTTTTAGCGATGTCGCGGGCGCGTGCGCGTGTGTTTGGTCTCAAAACGGTCGTCGAAATTAACGGGGTGAACCAGCAACTATGAACGGGTATAAGTTTTTGGAAAATGATGTCGACAGAGTGCCGGTGCTATCCAGATGATGCAGATGATGCGACGATGAATGCGACAACCAAATGGACCACACGACAGAACTCGAAATAAATTGGGAATCGTCTTGAGCGTCAGTCTCGGGTTGTTACAACTTCTCCCCACTGCCTAAGACGTCTCCATCGTATCCACTTTTCCAAACTCTGTTGCCCTTGTTTTGTACTCTAATTTCCATGATTTGAATGGAACTAACCCAGAATGATGCGGTTTTCAGCAGAATTGTCTTGGTGTTATTTTTGTGCAGAAATAAAAGTTCTCGGATCGTCCTGAAAATTGACAGAGAATATTTTTGGATTTAATATAAAATACTAGCACAAGAATCAACCAGAGGGGGCCACCTGCAGGCCACAAGCCTGCTAGGCGCGGCCACCCCCCTGGCCGAGCCTAGCAGGCTTGTGGGGCGCTTGTGGCTCCTCCGACCTCCTCTCCAGCTCCATATAACCCTATTCACGGAGAAAACAAATCAGAGGGAAGAGTTCATCACATTTTACGATATGGATCCGCCGCCACCTCCTGTTCTTCCTCGGGAGAGCAGATCTAGAGTCCGTTTTGGGCTTCGGAGAGGGGAAATCGATGCCATCATCATCACCAACCATCCTTCATCACCAATTGCATGATGCTCTCCACCGTTCGTGAGTAATCTCACCATAGGCTTGCTGGACGGTGATGGGTTGGATGAGATTTATCATGTAATCGAGTTAGTTTTGTTAGGGTTTGATACCTAGTATCCACTATGTTCTGAGATTGATGTTGCTATGACTTTGCTATGCTTAATGCTTGTCACTAGGGCCCGAGTGCCATGATTTCAGATCTGAACCTATTATGTTTTCATGAATATATGTGTGTTCTTGATCCTATCTTGCAAGTTGTAGACACCAATTATTACGAGTTATGATCCGCATCCCCCTGCGTGACAATAATTGGGATACTTTCCGGTTATTACTACAGTTTGAGGAGTTCATGTATTCACTAAGTGCTAATGCTTTGGTCCGGTTCTCTACTAAAAGGAGGACTTAATATCCCTTAGTTTCCAATAGGACCCCGCTGCCATGGTAGGGTAGGACAAAATATGTCATGGAAGTTCTTTTCCATAAGCACATATGACTATATATGGAATACATGCCTACATTACATTGATGAATTGGAGCTAGTTCTGTGTCACCCTATGTTATAACTGTTGCATGATGAATGCCAACTAGCATAATTATCTATCACTAATCCATTGCCTACGAGATTTCTATATATTGATCCTTGCTAAGTTACTTCTCTGCTGCTACTGTTACAATCACTATAAAACTGCTACTGTTACATTGTTGTCATTACCATTACTTCCATACTACTCTGCTACTGAATACTTTGGTGCATATATTAAGTCTTTGAGGTGTGTTTGAATTGACAACTCAGCTGCTAATACTTGAGAATATTCTTTGGCTCCCCTTGTGTCGAATAAATAAATTTGGGTTGAATACTCTACCCTTGAAAACTGTTGCAATCCCCTATACTTGGGGGTTATCAATACCTTTTTCTAGTGCCGTTGCCGGAGAGTATAGCTCTATTCTCTGGGTCACTTGGGATTTATATTTGTTGATCACTATGAAGATTTTGAAAGATGTTAAAACTAAGATCTTCCCCTCAACTACGAGGATAGGTAAGGAACTGCCACCTAGCTCTACACTTGATTCACCTTCTGTTATGAGTAAATTTGTGACACCACCACCTGCTAGTAATTCTGATATGTTGCCAGTAATTGATGATGCCACTTGTGCTATGCATGATGCTTATGATGATAATTTGCTTGATAATATTGTGCCAATGGGTTAATTTCTTGATCAAGAAATTGCTAGAGCCAATGCTGAAAATATGATACTTCTGAAACTGATGAAATTATTGAAACTGAACACTTTGAGACACCTGCTAGACCTACTTCTCCTAGATATGAATTGCCTAATATCCTTGAGGGTTATGTTATGGAAGCATAGGTAGCTAGGGACTTTATTGCTTGTAAGGATAGAGATGATCTTAAGAAACTACTATGCAAGTGGAAAGAAAAATCTTTGAATGCTAGAATGAAGTATGATCCTAAGTTTGCTACTTCACCTATCTTTGTTACTGATAAGGATTATGAATTCTCAGTCGATCCTGAGTTAATTACTTTGGTTGAATTTGATTCTTTCCATGGTTATGAATCTAAAACTGTTGTGGCACATCTTACTAAATTGGATGATATAGCCACCCTATTTACTCATGAGGAAAAAATCGTTATTACTATATCCTTAATTCTTTCCTTTCTCGGTAAAGGATGATGCCAAGATATGGTTTCATTCTCTTGCTCCTGGTTGTGTGCGTAGCCCCCAGGATATGAAATATTACTTTTCTAAAAAACATTTTCCATCCCATAAGAAACAAGTTGCCTTGCAGGAAATATTTAACTTTGTGCAAACTGAAGAAGAGAGTCTCCCACAAGCTTGGGGGAGGCTTCTCCAGTTACTTAATGCTTTGTCTGATCATCCTCTCAAGAAAAATGAATTACTTGATATCTTTTATAATGGACTAACCGATGCTTCAGGGACCACCTGGATAGTTGTGTTGGTTGTGTTTTCAGGGAACGAACTGTTGAACAAGCTGAAATACTGTTGAATAATATATTGAGCAATGATAATGATTGGACTATTCCCGAACCACCTCCAAAGCCAACTCCAAAGAAAAGAGGTATTCTATTTCTCAGTCCTGAAGATATGCAAGAGGCAAAGAAATCTATGAAAGAAAAAGGTATTAAAGTTGAAGATGTTAAGAATCTACCACCTATTGAAGAAATACATGGTCTTGATAACCCGACACAGGTAGTAGAGGTAAATTCTCTTCATAGATTTGATGAAAGCGATATTCCTTACAATAAGTCTCCTGGTCAATGCTTGGAAGAGTTTGACAATTTTGTTGTTAAGCAAGAAAATTTTAATGCTAATGTATGTAGACAATTGAAACATAATGCTTTCATGCTCGATCACTTAGGTGATTATATGATTAGAACTATCAATGATCTTAAACTGATTTGTAAACATGCTTCCAAGGTAACTACTCAAGTACAACAAGTACTTAAAGCTCAGTATGAATTTCTTAATGAGATGAATAGTAAGAACAATGACCATTCTGTTAGAGTTGTGACTAGAGGTGGTAGAATGACTCAGGAACCTTTGTATCCTGAGGGCCATCCTAAGAGAATTGAACAAGATTCTGAAAGGATTAATATTGATGTACCTAGTCGTTCCAGTAATAAGAGGAAGAAGGATGATGATAGAACCTTGCATGCTGCTAGTGAACCTGTTATAGATACACCTGAAAACCCAAATGATATTTCTGTTTCTGATGCTGAGACACAATCTGGTGATGAACATGAGCCTAGTGATAATATTAATGATGATGTTCATGTTGATGCTCAACCTAGTAATGATAATGATGTGGAGATTGAACCTGTTGTTCATCTTGATAACCCACAACCTAAGACTAAAAGAAATGATAAAAGAGATTTTATTGCTAGGAAGCACGGTAAAGAAAGAGAACCATGGGTTCAGAAACCCATGCCCTTTCCTCCTAAACCATCCAAGAAAAAGGATGATGAGGATTTTGAGCGCTTTGTTGAAATGCTTAGACCTGTCTTTTTGCGTATGCGCTTGACTGATATTCTGAAAATGTCTCCTTATGCTAAGTATATGAAAGATATTGTGACTAATAAGAGAAAGATACCGAAAGCTGAGATTTCCACCATGCTTGCTAATTATACTTTTAAGGGTGGAGTACGAAAGAAATTAGGAGATCCGGGAATACCAACTATAGCATGCTCTATTAAAGGGAATTATGTTAAAGCTGCTTTATGTGATTTGGGAGCTGCTCTTAGTGTTATGTCTTTCTCTTTATATAGTAGACTTGATTTGAATAAGTTGACACCTACTAAAATCTCTTTGCAAATGGTTGATAAATCAACTGCTCTACCTATCGGTATTTGTGAGGATGTACCTATCGTAGATGAAAATGCTACTATCTTAACGGACTTTGTTATTCTTGATATTCCCGAGGACGACAGTATGTCGATCATCCTTTGTAGACCCTTTTTTAAATACTGCACGAGCTATTATTAATTGCAACAAGGGCAATGTCACTTTTCATATGGTAATGAGCATATGGTACACTTTCCGAAGAAACAACCTCAAGTTCATAGTATCAACTCTATTCAAAAAATTCCAACGATTATTATTGGAGACTTTGAATTCCCTCTTCCTACTGTCAAAAATAAATATGATATACTTATTGTTGGGGACATGCATGGTCCCATTAAGGTAACTTAGTGTTATTCAAAAATTCTTTGGTTTCATGTTATTCGAAAGAAGTTTGTTAATAAGACTTGATCAACCTTATTGATGGTTTCCTTTTGATGAGCATGAGATGGATGAATCTATAAGACACAACTTCCTGTACCCAACTTTTACTTTCTATTAGTTAGATAAAATTAAGCAAAAATGCTATTTTTTCTGTTTTCTGAACTTCCCGTGCAATAAAAAAATGACCTAAAAATAAAAGTTCTTCAAATGTCCTGAAGATGGAATATGATTTTTTTGGAATATTTTAAAATATCTAGCACTAAGCACACTGTAGGGGCTGCACCAGTGGGTCCCACGTGGCCCCCATTCACTTATTCCAGCACCCATCCACTTCATCTTTCTTCAGAAAAATCCCACCATTGCTCAAACCCGTGTTCTAGCTCATTTTGCTGCCATTTTCGATCTCCTTGCTCAAAGCTTCATTCGCAAAACTGTTTTGGGAGATTGCTCTTCGGTATGTGACTCCTCCAATGGTCCAATTAGGTTTTGTTCTAGTGCTTTATATATCGCAAATTTTTGCTGTTGTGGTGACCTTGTTCTTGAGCTTGCATGTCAAATTTATATGGTCCCAAGTAGTTTTGATGCATGATATAGCCTCTAGGCACTTGAGGGAGTAGTTGCTATTAGTTTTGTTGAGTTTTGTACACTTTTATTTTGGGTCACTAAAAATTTCAGAATTTTTCAGAGAAAAAAAGATGTTGAGGAGATTGCTAAGGGGCTCTTCAAGCCGGAGTTCTAAAGAAGATAAAAATGAAATGAGGGAGAAGCCCAAGTATAATCTTCCCCGCGTTGTAGACGTTTGACCATGTGAATGGGCAAGCGACACGTTCTTAAGGGCCGCCGGAATTTACTAAGATTTCTATTATTTGGCTAAAAATGCAGGCATCACCGACTTCATCAACGATAAGTGTGACCAGTACCTCTTGCTCATGAATACCTTTGTGCAAAACTTTCATTTTCATTCTATGGAAAATCCTCCTACGGTAGAATTTCACTTATATGATGTGCCTAAGAAAATGAACCTCTATGATTTTTGCAAAGTTTGCAAAATACCCTATGAGGGCAGCATCAGGGAACTACGTCCTTGGCACATGGAAGATTTTTTTGCCACAGTCACTGTAGGGGAAGAGAGAAGTGTGTCAAACGCAAGAGCGGCTAGTTTACATTTTCCCGTTCTATATTATTGTTCATTATTCGCGGGAAGATGTTTAGTTGGTCACTGGGAGAGTGGAAGTCTTATTGCTCCTGACCTCGCCATTCTGCGCCATGCTTTATTTGTTGATAGAACCTTTAGTCTGGGTGCTATGGTGGTCCAATGGTTGAACACAACCGTTCGAAGGGCCCCATATTCGGAGGCATCGATGCATCTTGTTTAGCCAAACATTTCGAGATACACATTAGGCTTAACGAGAGAGATGAAAGGCTGCTACTCTTGAAGTTTTTAGATTATGACCGTATGGTTGCTCACGATGTTATTAAGAAAAATGATGATAGGAGGCTGCTTTACAATTTAGTTTTTAGCTAGGGTACTTGTGAAATTATTACTCTGCTTTCTTCTTCTTTGTTCGATATTGGCTTAGGCAGGTACACCATTATGCCCGAGGACATTTACAGATATTGGGGTCGGACGCAACCCCTAGCTCCAGAACCGGCACCAGCCCTTGATTTGTACCCGAAGCTAGTTTTTCAGTGGGATCTGCAGGAGTTCGCCAACCAATGGAATTATGATGACGCTCCTGGGTATCCCGGAGAGAGCTCTTTCCAGCCATGGCCATAGACCAACTTAGGCCAAAATCCTAAGCTTGGGGGAGTACGTATTTCTCACCGACTTTACATTCATGTTCACACACTCATCTTTAGTAGTCGGTGTTCATACTCTTTCATTGTTCCATCCATGGTAGTTTATTTTCTTGTTTCACTTTCTTCTTGTGTGCTTAATTAATTTTGAGAAAATCCAAAAAATTAGTTGTAGCTTTACTTTCCAGTTGCTTAGTTGTAGCATTAAAAGAAAACCCAAAAAGATTTCTCATTCTTCTTTTGCTTGTTGGGAGCTTTCCCATGTACATAGTTTTTCTCGTTCTTGTTTTGATTTTCTTTCTTTGGGTTGTAAGGAGAATACCACAATGAAAATGTTGAGTGGCTCTCATATGCATTATTGTTAACCTATTGGGGAGCCTATATTACCTTGTCTTCTCCTTTGAGTTATTGTTTGCATATTCCAGCTTAGTCCAATGCACGCGCACCCTTATTATTATTCACACCGTTCGGTCGTGCAAGTGAAAGGCAATAATGACGATATTTGATGAAAATATTGAGATGGAGAAAAGCTGGTATGAACTCGACCTATCTTTCTTTTGTAAATATGATTTGCTCATCGTTCTGAATTTAGTTCATCATGGGTGAAACATATTTGCAATGACAATTAGAGATTATAGTTATTCATGCGATGCTTAATTAGCTAGGAGTGGATAATGATTTTTTTGGGTGCCAACATGCATATTAAAATGGTTGTGATGTAGTATGATGGGATGGTATCCTCCTCTAGACGATTCAAGTGGCTCGACTTGGCACATGCTCATGCATGTAGTTGAAATAAAATCAACATAGCTTCCACGATATTTATGTTCATAGTGATTTATATCCTACTCATGCTTGTATTCAATGTTGGTTAATATAAAAGCATGTTGATGACTGTGTCGCTCTCTAATTGGTCGCTACCTAGTCTTTTACTAGCCTTCACTTGTACTAAGCAAGAATACTGCTTGTGCATCCAATCCCTCAAACCCAAAGTTGTTCCATATGAGTCCACCATACCTACCTATATGAGTTATTTACCTATCGTTCCAAGTAAATTTGCATGTGCCAAACTCTAAACCTTCAAATAAACATTCTATTTTGTATGCCCAAATCGCTCATGAGGCGACTGGGGTTGTCAGTATTTTCCATGCTAGGTGGGTTATTCTCATGATATGTGTTGATTATCTATCATTCACGAGAAAGTGGTTGGTAATTGGGATGCCCAGTCCCTTGCTCGAAATAAAATTCAAATAGTTAAACAAAACTACCCTGGGAATTGTGTATGTATGGACGGTACCCGTGGATTCGGCCCGCCATGGAGTGCGATTGATTGGTGGAGGGGGAGTAAAAACTTTATCATTCTGTTTCAGAACCGCCTATAATGTATCTAGCATGGAAGTGTTGAAAACCTTTTGGTCATTATGTGAGCAATGAAAGCATACCTCGCAAATTATCATTCATCTCTGTTTTAAAAAGCTCGAGCTCTGGCACCTCTGCAAATCAATGCTTCCCTCTACGAAGCGCCTTTCCATTTACTTTACTATTGAGTCATCATCCTCTCATGAAAGGGCACTAGTTAGAGAGCACCACCGTCATTTGTATGCTTTGTAGTTAATTGATATTGAGTGTGAGCATGACTAGATCTCTTTTACCGTGAATTACAATGTCTAGTCAGCCACTGTTCTTTAGAGGTGCTCTGCATTTATGTTTTGCGTTCTCAGAAAGGGCTAGCGAGATACCATTTTGTCATATTGTATCATGATTGTTTTGAAAAAGTGTTGCCATCCGAGAGTTGTTATTATTGATCGCTAGTTGATTATGTCATTGATATGAGTAAATGTGAGACCTAAATGTTATTGTGAACGTGGTTAGTCCATGATCTTTGCTGAAAATCTGAACATCAGTTAGACGTATTTACAACCACAAGATCAAACAGAGTTTGTAAAAGTTTTTCTTTATCACTTTCAATTTATCAACTGAATTTCTTGAGGAAAAGCAATGGTTAAGCTTGGGGGAGTTGATACGTCTCCATCGTATCCACTTTTCCAAACTCTTTTGCCCTTCTTTTGGACTCTAATTTGCATGAATGGAACTAACCCGTACTCATGCTGTTTTCAGTAGAATTGCCTTGGTGTTATTTTTGCGCAGAAATAAAAGTTGTTGGATCATCCTGAAAATTTATGCAGAATGTTTTTGGATTTAATAAAAATACCGGCGCAAGAATCAACTAGAGGGGGCCACCTGCAGGACACAAGCCTGCTAGGCGCGGCCACGGAAATTTACGGAGAATGTTTTTTGATTTAATAAAAATACTGGCGCAAGAATCAACTAGAGGGGGCCACCTGTAGGACACAAGCCTGCTAGGCGCGGCCACCCCCTGGCCGCGCCTAGTAGGCTTGTGGGGCCCTCGTGGCTCCTCCGACCTCCTCTCCAGCTCCATATAACCCTATTCGTGGAGAGAAAAAATCAGAGAGAAGAGTTCATCGCGTTGCGCGATATAGAGCCGCCGCCACCTCTTGTTCTTCCTCGGGAGGCCAGATCAGAAGTCTGTTTTGGCATCCGGAGAGGGGAAATCAATGCCAACGTCATCACCAACCATCCTTCATCACCAATTCCATGATGCTCTCCACCGTTCATGAGTAATCTCATTGTAGGCTTGCTGGACGTTGATGGGTTGGATGAGATTTATCATGTAATCAAGTTAGTTTTGTTAGGGTTTGATCCCTAGTATCCACTATGTTCTGAGATTGATGTTGCTATGACTTTGCTATGCTTAATGCTTGTCACTAGGGCCCGAGTGCCATGATTTCAGATCTGAACCTATTATGTTTTCATGAATATATGTGTTCTTGATCCTATCTTGCAAGTGGTAGACACCTATTACAATTTATGATCCGCATCCCCAGGGTGACAATAATTGGGATTCTTTCCGGTGATTATTGTAGTTTGACGAGTTCATGTATTCCCTAAGTGCTAATGCTTTGGTTCGGTTTTCTATTAAAAGGAGGCCTTAATATCCCTTAGTTTCCAATAGGACCCCGCTGTAACGGGAGGGTAGGACAAAAGATGTCATGCAAGTTCTTTTCCATAAGCACGTATGACTATATATGGAATACGTGCCTACATTACATTGATGAATTGGAGCTAGTTCTGCGTCACCCTATGTTATAACTGTTGCATGATGAATGACATCTAGCATAATTATCCATGACTGATCCATTGCCTATGAGCTTTCTACATATTGATCCTTGCTAAGTTATGTCGGTGTTCTAGAGTTTTGGGCTCTCCAGTGCCCCATTACTCGTGCACGGGCAGTAGTAGCCGCCCTGGCGACGTGGCCCAACAGAGACTTGCCAAGTACAAACTCAGAAAAATCAATACCCTCGACAAGACCTTTCCGGGATGACCCTCCAACCCACGAGCAAGGACGAGGCCCCGTCAAGGAGAAGCCGCGGCAAGGCCCCGCCAGCGCATAAGCCAGGTGTCGATCTGCCTGGACACGTGTCGCGGCGAAGATGCTGGTGGGGGCAAAGCGGTGCCGATGGGACGGGCACCTGTCCTGTCCCACAGACGGACACAGATGCCTGGCGGTGCATTAAATGCGCATGTCCTAGTCCGTTAGTGTTAGTTATGATAGCACTGTAGCTCTGTACACCCCGTGTATGTACTGTACACCACTATTGGGATCCCCTTCAGAGTATAAAAGGAGGCCCATGGCGTTACAGGAAGGATCTTTTTATCTTTTAACCAATCCCCTAGCTCACGCGTGTGGCAGCTGCTCATAGCGCTCCAGTAGCTAGAACCCTAAGAACACTCTCAGTACAACCATGCAGGAGTAGGGTTTTACGCATCTTTGCGGCCCGAACCTGGGTAAGATCCCCGCGTGTTGTTCTCCAAACCTGCTCTTTGTGCGATCCTTCTCCCCCGCCAAACCGAAAGGGGTCCCTCCAATCCCATAGGTGTTTGTCCCCCACGACAAGTTAATTCTCTGCTCCTACTGTTACAATCACTATAAAACTTCTGTTACTTTTGCTACCGTTACCGTTACTTCCATACTACCCTGCTACTGAATACTTTGTTGCAGATACTAAGTCTTTCAGGTGTGGTTGAATTGACAACTTAGCTGCTAATACTTGAGAATATTCTTTGGCTCCCCTTGTGTCCAATCAATAAATTTGGGTTGAATACTCTACCCTTGAAAATTGTTGCGATACCATATACTTGTGGGTTATCACCACCTACTAGACCGACAACGGTGGACACCTCCCCCACCGCTCGCCACTCCGGCCACGACATCCACCCCCCTCATGCCGTCGGTTACTCCGAACCCAGAGGCCACATCTTCTCCACTGCCCCCAACCCCTCCTCTCGGGTACTCATGTCAGGCAATCCACAATCCATAACCTCCACCTTCCGCCAGTCCCGGGAGTGGACGGTGGTATTGGGGCTTGGCACCTCGTCCAGCTCCGGGGGCTTGGAGGAGCAAGGACCAGCGGCTAGGCCTCTTGGGGATCCTGCATCGGCGGTGGATGCAGTGAGGCAGCAGCCACGGGCGTCCAAGAAGGAGCTTTGGAGATGCCGTATTGAGGTGGAAACGCATGGATCTCGACGACTCCAAGGGCAAGGATCTCGGGGTCATCCATCGCCCCGGGAACACTGTCAAGTCTCGCCGAAGATGGAAGGACCATGCTACAAGTGCTTCGAAGACGGACATTACACGAAGGAGTGCACTAATCAAGTCGTCTGCTTTCATTGTAAGAAGTCGTGCCACGAGTCCAAGGACTGCAAGAGGCCGCAAAGACCATCGTTGGAGGAAGATCTCAAGAGGCTGACGGCGGCAAAGGTCGCACGTCAAGGTGTCTCCTTGACCCATCCTTGCCAGCGAGCCTTACAGAGCTAGAGCAGCACCACCCCTGCCCCCTGCCTCCCACGCACACTGCGCTGGCTAAGTGGCTAAGCCTCTACATCCCTTGGCTGGAGCACGCGGCTCCAGAGGAGATCAACCCACCTAAGCTCTGCATTCCAGTTCACGACTGACCTAGAGAGGAGGCCGCAATTCGCAATGGTGGTGTATGTGGGGGAGCACGCCATGACATACTGTAGGGGTTCATGATGCAGGCATTTGGGACAGAGGTCGGCATCGAGCCTTAGTGGTTGTCGGTGCACAGCTAACGACCGGAAGACTTTCTTTTCGTGTTCGCACGTCAGGAGATTTGCAACTTGGTGGCGGCAAGACCGTTCATCGAATTCCAAGTCATTCATATCTTCTTCCGGCGATGGAATCATCAGGCACAAGTGATGCACTCTGAGCTTAACTTCAAGGTCTCTCTCATGCTTGAGGGCATCTCGCCTCATGCTTGGGAATGCGAAGTTGTAGAGGATCTACTGGGCACCTCCTGCCAGGTGTACACGGTGGCTCCAGAGTCAAGCTCTCACCGAGATATCGCTGCATTCAAGATCAAGGCATGGAGGGTGGAGCCTAACGCCATTCCCTTGACCAGGTGGTTGGCAATTACAGAGCCAGGCTTGGTGGCGCCATTGATTAAGCCCCCACTGCTTCAATACAAAGTGTTAATTCACCTTGGTTCGGTGTCTCGCTAGAGTGATAGAGATGAGCCTCTATTCTATGGGATCCCGTCGGGTAGTGATCATAGTGGAATCCCATTAGACGAAAGAATCAGCGATGGCCCCGCGCCAGCCGTCATTCCACATTGAAGGCCATGGAGGTTCGGAGTCAGGGATACCTGCAGGGCAGGAGCGTACGGGCATGCGCATGGTGCTGGGGTGCTGTCGACGACGTGCTCGCCGGCCGTTGGAGTGGATTGGCGCATGCATCACATGGAATCTAGGATAGAGGTCTTGGCAAAGGGAGGCCCACACATATCAGAGACAAACTTTCGGTCAGGGTCTCTTCTTTTGACAGGATGACCATACAAGGGGGCCCACAAAGGGCATGAGATTGACACCAAAATCAAATCAGAGCCACAGAAGCAGTGGTGGGCCTTTCAGGAACTAGCCAATCATTGGCGACGAGGTGGATCGATAGATCATGGTAACGGTGAGCCCAATGGAAACTTAGGGAGATGCGATGCTGAGGATAGGCCCCAGGACACAGACATAGAGGGATAAACAATGATTGGTCCGGTTGGGAGAAGCGAGGAGATTCCCATAGTACCTACAACAGAGACAGAGGTCGGCCAGGATAAGGATTCAGGAGGCAGCACTAAAATGCAACTGGATGTGGGACATGCCACCCTGGTGACAGTGACAGAGGACAGGACACTGGGCCAAAGCAACAGGTGGGGCTACCGACAGGCACGAAAAAAGCGGACTTGACCAACCAAGTTGAAAGAACGGATCGCAAGGGTGATGAGAGGATGGGTGAAGCCAGCATGGAGATCGAGGGGGGGCTTCCATGGGCGCACATTGGGGAGGAGAATCAGGGCCACTGCAAAGATTGTGCACTGCCTTTGTTTACTAGAAGCCAATAACATCAAGTGCACAAAGCACACATCAAGGGCAGTCATTCGCTGCATAGTGACAGGATCCTAACCACATTGGGTGAGGCCGCTAGCGCCCAGGTACCATAGGAACCCTTGCATGGCACTAGTTGCATTTGGGAAGGGGGTCGTCGAGGATGCATGCACACAATAGGAAGTGCTTGAATTTATCCAACAAGGCATGACCACACAAGAAGCATCAGCCTTCGCGAAACTCAAGGATTTTTGCTCCTGTATAGTGAAGAACCTTGCCGCCCACTGCTGAAATAAGTACAAGCCTCAACGATGCGCCTGAGGCTGAACCTTACACACCTAGGCGCACCACTCATGTTGTCAAACACACATCGAGGATGGGAGTGCCCCTAGTGATACCAGCATAAAATGTGCTCCTTCGAACATTGGGGCTTGATGTCAAGGACCTTGATGTGGATGACCAAGCTATAGAAGAACTCAGGGGGCTATTCGGCTCGCTGTTGCATGAACAACACATCAGGGTCATAGCTGCGCTATTTGGCAAGGCAATACCAATTTGAGGAGATCTAGCATGAACGTATGTGGTGCTTGTGGGCGCACAATAAGCTTTGGCTGGAGGGGGAGGTTATGAATGAGGATCATTGATATGGATCCAAGACCATCAATTCGATGCTGAAATGTGAGGGGTTTAAACAACCTGGCTAAGAGAGATGCGGTGACAGAATTTATAGCATCCATTAGAGCAAATGTAGCATGTCTTTAGGAGACGACGCTTGATCTAATTGATCGCTATTCAGTTATGCAATATTTGGGGCTGCTCTTTGATGGTATTTCTTACTTTCCCGCTATGGAGAGGAGGGGAGGGATTCTGGTGGCTTGGGTTTCCTCCGCGCTTGATGTTGATCAATTCTAGCAGGACAATGACTCCATCATAGGCATTGTCCATGCCAAAAAAGGATTCAATTGGTGCTTGCCGGTAGTGTATGCGCCACAAGGAGACGTGGCCAAAACTACTTTCTTGGAGGATCTCAATGCGCGCAGGGGGATCTGCCCGGGCCCTTGGATGATCTTAGCCGCCTTTAACATGATCTTACGTGCAAATGAGAAAAACAACACTAACCTAAAAAGAGGCATGATGAGCAAGTTCGGGAGTTTCATGGATAATAATGAGTTGAAGGAGGTCTATATGCATGGAAGGAGATTCACCTGGTCGAATGGATCGATAGAGTCGTAGTCTCAGTTGATTGGGAACTAGAGAACCTAGACTGATTATTGCAGGCTCTTTCCTATGGAGTCTATGGTGATACCCCGCTCATACTGAACACCGTGGTAATGTTTGCTTCTAAGAAGAGATTTAAGTTTGAGCTAGAGGGGTCCGAGAAGACAGTCAAGGATGCCTGTGTCCGTGATGCTGCAACTGTGGATCCTTTCAAATGCCTAGATTCTCTTCTTAGAAACACCGCGATGGCACTGCAATCTTGGGGACAAAGGTAGACCATAAACATTAATATTCTCATGGCAGTGGCAACTTTGGTGATTTTGAGGCTTGACCAAGTGCAAGAATACCGTATAATCACAGATCAAGAACTATGCCTTCGACATACACTCAAGCTTGCGCTTCTGGGCATGGCGTCTCTTTAAAGAACAATTGTGAGATAGAGATCTAGAATGAAGTGGATAAAGGAGGGAGATGGAGATAGCAAACTGTTCCAAGCCTTTGCTAACGGGACATGGGCATAGAATTTCATTCCATGAGCCAGAGTTGGGAACGAAGTGTTCACAGAAGAAAGACATAAGGAAGAGGCTCTCACGGCAACATATGAAAACCCTTAGGAGCTGATCAAGCTCAAGACTTCACACTCGACCTAGACTAATTATAGGTGGAGTCTAGGGACCTGGACGAGCCAAAAGCCATATTCACGAAGCAGGAAGTCTTGACTGTTGTCCGCCAAATCCCACTATACCGAGCCCCAAGCCCATATGGTTTTATTGGAGCATTTTATCAGAGAGCGTGGCCCATAATCAAGCATGCCATCATGGCAGCAGTGCTAAAACTGTACGTTTGTTGCCAAGCTGTATTTGCAAAGCTCAACAGGGCATTGATCACGTTGATTCCTAAGAGAACTGATGCCGAGGAGATTGGTGATTTTTGACCCGTTAGCTTGATACACAGTTTTGCCAAACTCTTTGCAATAATGCTCACGATCCCTAACACGTGCTTGATGAAAGAGCTAGCAAATGCCAACCAATCGACTTTCATCAAGGGGAGAATTTTACATGACAACTTTCTTATGGTAAGGCATGTTGCAAGGAAGATTCATGCCAGGAGATCACGAGGAGTGTTCCTAAATTTAGATATTTCCAGAGCATTCGGTAGGATATCTTGGCCGTTCCTATTAGAAATTCTCATAGCCAAAGGATTTGACCCAAAATACATCCGATAGATCTATAGACCGCTAGTACAAAGGTACTTGTGAATGGATGCCCCGGGAGAAGATTCTTCCATGCTCACAAACTGAGACAAGGCTACCAGAGCTCATCGCAGTTTTTCGTCATTGCCATGGACTTTCTTTCAGGGATCATTTATATGGCTATGCGTGAGGGTCTGCTCTCCTCCTTCCCGAGAATCAGCGCCACTCAAAGATTGTCTATCGATGCAAACGATGTGGCCCTATTCATCCGGCCAACCCCGACAGACCTGGCGTGTGTCAGAAATGTGCTGAAAATCTTTGGGAGGGCATCAGGGCTGAGAATCAACTACAGGGAAACATCAACTCTTCTAACCACAGGCAAGCAAGAAGATATGGACAGGGTTGAAAGTGCATTATATCGACTAGAGGGGGGGTGAATAGGCGATTTTTACAAATTCATCACTTGAGGAATTTCAACTTTGAGGAATTTGAAATGTGATGAATAACTAGCAGCGGAATAAGTACTCAACTGCATGAGGAACATAGTAACAACATAGTCTTCATGATGAAATGAAACATGCACAAATAGAGAGTAGCGTGATACAAGATAAGCAGTGATGAACAAGGTAACTTGAAGAATTTGAGGTGAGGAATTTGTGAAAGTCTTCACTCAAATTCTTCAAACAGTAACAATCAATTTCATCAGCAGGTATATGAGGAATAGAGAGGTTGAGGAAATAGAACCAGATAGCTCGATGAAGACAATTGTTTGATAACCCAATTCCAACTGCTGTGACAGTCGTATGTCTGGTTTGGAGCGGCCTGGTATTTAAACCAGAGGACACATAGTCCCAGGACACACAATAATTACCGTATTCTCCTTGAGCTAAGGTCACATAGTCCTCGCCCAACACTCGTGGTAAGTCTTCAGGGTAGACTTCCAAAACCCTCACAAATTGGTCACCCGGCGATCCACAATTTACTGCTGGATGCTCTAGACCAAGATCACTCCGTGGTCCCCAATTGACTGCAGGAGCACTAGACCATGACGCCTAACCGTCTGGAGGATGCATAGTCCTCAAAGGTAACCAGTGTCGGTTCCACACAGGAATTTCTTCAGTGATGCTCAATCACTATGGATTTTGTGGATTGGTTGTGGGTTTTTCCTCACTGATGATTTTCTCTCGAAGTCCTCAGAGGATGGGTTGCTCTCAAATGACAAGTGTCAGTTCTCTCTCGGAGCAGCCAACCAGCTAGTGGTTGTGGGGGTCGGCTATTTATAGCCAGGGTGCAACCTGACATGATAAGACATAAATGCCCCCAATGATATGACCGTTATGTGGATAAGAATGATTGGGGACAACTGGTGCTAAGCACTGCAACAGTCGGAATTTCAAACTATGAAAGTCCTCAGCTTATCATGTTCCTCACTTGTAGGCAATTCGCACTGGCGAAATCCTAACTCCTCAGTCAGATCTGTTTCCTCAGAGACCAGAAGAACTTCATCTCTGTTTTTGAAGAACTTGTCTGAACCGTAAGAGATTTCCAAAGGCTTCACTCGAAGGATTGTATGGGTTGAGGATTTTGGAGTTGAGCATCAGTTGGAAATTTTCCTTAGTATTACCTCGGCCCCCTTTAACAGTATGGTGTTTCCTATGACTCAAATAAAGGAAATGAGACTACGAAAACAAAAGTCTTCACGCTTCATATTCCTCGTTCATATCTTCAAGGTCACACCAACTTCTTCATTTTCAAAGTCTTCACCAAAGTCTTCAGAAAGTCTTCAGCAAAGTCTTCACTTGAAGACATACATTTTTAGGGGTCGATAATCTCCGAATATATCAAACTCGTCATCGACTTATAGAGCCTGTGTACACTCACAAACACATTAGTGCCTTAACCTATAAGTCTTCAATACACCAAAATCACTAAGGGGCACTAGATGCACTAACAAGGGTGACAAGCTACCTCAATTGCCAATCGGGCAGTTTTACTTGCAAGTACATAGGGTTGTCGCTTGCCATAAACCATCTCACAAGTCAAACTGGAACCACGATTGGATCAAGTGAACAACTTCATTCCAATGTAGCAAGACGGAACGATTCAATGATTGGGGAGATCTATTCTAGTTAAGAGTGTCATTGCGTCCAGACCTGTCCATCACCTACTCGTGCACGAGGCGCCGATGTGGGTGTTTGAATAGAGAAACTCTTGGATGAGATCCTTCTTTTCGGCGGGGAAGGAGAGGACCCATGGAGGACAATGTTTGGTGGCCTAGAAAACCATCTGCAGGAAAAAATGTCCAGAGGACTTGGAGTGATAAAGCTGCAGCTGCAAGGCCTCTCCCTATGTGTTAGATGGGAGTGACTGAGACGAACTGATTCGGAACGGCCATGGCTTGGGCTGGCAGATTTAATTGACCAAGAGGCTCAATTGGTGTTTGACAACATAGTCAAAACCACAGAAGGAAGGGGGGACAAGGTGTTGTTCTAGAAGGACCGATGGTTACATGGCTTTGCTATGACCGACATAACACCTCTCATTGTTGCTGTCGTTGACACACGCGGAGAAAACTGAAGGGTGGTGCAGCAAGCCATGATGAAGCATAAATGGACCCTAGAGATAAGCGGAGAGATATCATTCACGGCCCACATTCATCTCATCCATATGAGACATGTGATCAACAATATACCACGAGACAACAACACTCAGGACGAATTCACTTGTGTGTGTGATGCATCTGGCAACTATACGGTGATATCCACATATGACAGACTTTTTAAAGGGCTCATGAGATCAAACACACCTATATGCATATGGTGAAGTTGGGTGACACTAAAATGTAATATCTTCGTCTGGCTCGTAGTACAATACCACATATGGACGTCGGAGCGGAGAGCTAGACATGGACTACAAGATGCGCCTTCGGCCTCCTACACGTGCTTGCAAGAGGAACACAACGTGGATCACATATTGTACCGATGTGTTTATTCTAGAGAGGCTTGGAATCTATGCTTTAATGCACCTTGAATTAATGAAGCAATCCCGAATGCTACAGAAAGCTTTAAGGAGTGGTGGCTAAAGACCAGAAGCACCTTTCAACAACCTTACAAGCGAGGCTTTGGAAGCAAAGAAATGCGAGGGTTTTCAACAGCGAAGAACAAGTCCAAATTCCATATAATCTAGTTCAACAAATATTTGTGGAGCTCAAGGCTCGGACACTAGTAGGAGTGGGAGAGGTAGGATTGAGTAGATTTGTGAGAGAATAGCTTAAGATTGCAGTAGGAGTTGGTGACACCACATGAAGGCTAGCATCCTGGTTGGTGACTTTTAATTATTGTTTTTCTACCCTTCTATGAAAATACGATACGCCTTTGGTGTACTCTAAAATAACGTCCAAACATGCCACCAAAACCGATCCATATGGGTCCTTCAAACGGGCCTTAAACGTTCGGGATGAGCGGTACCTGTCGGTGTCAGAACCGGCTGATCTCGGGTAGGGGGTCTCGAACTGTGAGCCTTGGATCGATGGGTAAAAGGGAACGAAGGGGGAGTATTTACCCATCTTCAGGCCCTCGTGAGGAGGTAAAACCCTATGTCCTGCTTGATTGTATTGATGTGTATGGAGATTATAGAGTTGATCTACCTCGAGATTGTCTAAGGTAAACCCTAGATGAGTTAACCTGTCCTCTATGAATGGGAATCCTCCGATTTATATAGACACATGGGGTCCCTAGGGTTACACACAACCGACCTTTTACAAGGGATAGATACACAGATCCCATCTTCGGAACTTGGAGGCCACGCCATTTTATAGAGTCTTCCTTCTTGGATACAGGATCATTCGTAGTTCGGTCTTCAGCATATCAGCCCAATAGGTCGGCCCACGAGGAATGAGTCGATGGCCCAAGGACCCCTTAGTCCTAGATTCCCTTAGTTGCCCCCAAACTAGCCTTCAACGCCGAGGAATGTAGTCTTCGGCAGCTTCACGTATCCATGGTATTCGGCTTGAAAGGCGAGTTCCCTCTATGTTCGGCAGATCTCAACTCGACCCTTGACGACGCTTTGTCTTCCCGAATAAGCTTTGTTTATCATGAAGGACAAACACCCAGGTGTGAATAGTAACCCTCTTTGACAACATCTCTAACGAAGAGTCACAAGAGCCAGTTATGAAAACTCGATTCGCGACTTGAGGTCGCCCTTTTATTGGCATGTCTTATCAACATGGAGATCATGTCCCATATTTCATGGGATATGAGTAATGATCTGGGTAACCATACGTGCGCATAATGGCACGATTACTTCAGTAAGTGCCCCATCCTACGGTAGTAAAAGAGGACTCTGGGTATTACGACCCCCATAAAAGGGAAAAACAAGGCCTCCTTATGCATCCAGACCTGATTCCATTTCCGTCCTCGGCTTTGACCGCCTAGATCCATTTCCTCCTTCCCTTCCAAGCCTACTCTCCTGAGCTCAATCCATGGCGGGCTCGGGATCAAGTAGCAAGTGGGAGGCTTCGAGCGTCACCGACAAGGACATCCGAGAGCAAAAGGCTGTTGGATACCTCTCGCCCAACATCGTCCATTGGCCTCCCGAGGAGGGCCAAATGGTGCCAACTCCACGTCCAGGCGAGGGAGTTATATTTATCCCCCATTTCATCCAGGGGTTAGGGTTTCACCTTCACCCCTTTGTTATGGGGTTAATGTTCTTCTATGGGCTAGATTTCCACGACCTCCCCCAAATCATTTCATGCACATCTCGGTGTTCCTCAACGTCTGTGAGGCCTTCTTGCGAGTCTAGCCGCACTTCTGCATGTGGCTCAAGGTCTTCAATCCGAAGCCAAAGACGGTTAGAGGTCAACATATTGACTACAGCGGGGCGGTAATGAAAGCACATTTTCCCCCTTGGTGGTTTTGGTAATTAATAAGAACATATATCTCATTGGACTAATGTTTCCACTAAGCATATTTCAGGAAAACTTCAATGGTGGTTTGGCAAAAGGATTGTGGAGAGACCCCTAGATGCAGGGAATAGGATTGGCAAAGCTTCAAGCAAGAGGACTCTACATTTTACCTTGTGAGAAATCACTCTGATTCCATTGGAAAGCCAATACTATTAAAAGGGGGCAAGGTACTATTGGTGAACAAAATTCTCCACACGCACAAGTGATAGTCACCAAAAACACCCACAAACTCTTCCACAAAAGTCTGTCCAAGCCTATCATAAAAATAGGTGCTACCAATATTTCCCACTCGGTCCCACCGATTCCCACCTCAGACAAAACACTGCCAAACCTGAGGTCTTTGGTGCAACCGATTCTGCTTTGGTGCAACCAAGTTCAGCTTGCCAACTTTCTGTTACCTCGATTCTCAAAATTGGACTTTTCGAGATTTTCGATCGGCGTCACCGAGTTGTGAACTCTGGTCGTTGGTCACCTTATCGGTACTGCCGAGATCTATGTACCGGTTTCACCAAGATTCAAAAGTTGCTACTTGGAGCAACTCAGTACCACATAGTTTTGTACTTCGGTGTCACCGAGTTGGTCACTTTAGGTGTAACAGTTGGGTTTTTGGAGATGCATCTATATACCCCTCCACCACCACTCACTCACAAGAGAAGCACTCAAATCATATCCCCACTTATCCCATTAGATTTTCTAAGAGAGAGCCACCTACTCATGTGTTGAGATGAAGCCATTCCACTCCATCCATATGAATCTTGATCTCTAGCCTCCCTAAGTTGCATTCCACCCAATAAATCTCTTCCACCAAAGCCAAATATTTGATAGAGTGATTGAGTGTTGAGGATTCTATCATCTTGAAGCACAAGAGCAAGGAGTTCATCGACATTATCAAGCCTATTACCTTTTGGTGGGTGGTGCCTCCTAGATTAGTTAGGTGTCGCTGGGGATCCTCCTACTTCGTATTGTGTAGTGAACGAAGAAGTTTGTAAGGGCAAGGAGATCACCTACTTCATGAAGATTTACCCCGAGTTAGGCTAGTCCTCATTGGACGTAGGCCATCATGGTATAAACAAGGTTGCTTCTTCGTGGGACCCTATATGGGTAGAGCCCTTCGTGGACTCTCGCGACCATTACCCTCCATGGGTTGAATCTGCATAAACGTGGACGTATGATAGCACCACCTATCAGAACCATGGGAAAAATCTTCGTGTCTCCAAATTGCGTTTGATCTTCCTACGCATCCTCTATTACATATGCTTTATCTTTAATTTCCACTGCTATACTCTTAGACATGAATATGTCAGGTGTGCTTGACTTGCTATCATTGTTAAAATCTACCAACACTTAAAATTGGGAAAGGGTAGAATTTTTATTTGCTCAAGTAGTCTAATCACCCCCCTCTAGACATACTTTCGATCCTACGAGTGGTGTTATATCTTTGGTATCCATTGCATTCGTTTCAAAACCTAGGAGAGTATGGCGTCTAGCGAGGGAAACTATCACCCTAGAGGTCCTTACTTTGATGGCACAATTTTTGCTAGTTTGAAGCACACAATGAAAATGCATATAGTTGGTCATAACCCCACCGTTTGGGCTGTTGTTCGTGTTAAGGTGGATTCTTTGTTGATGTAAGGGAACCGAATCGTGAAGCGGACGCAGATGAATTGAAGATGTTGCAATACAACGCTCAAGCATGTGACATTCTCTTCAACTGCCTATGCCCCAGAGAATTCAACAAAATCATCCGTGTTGAGAATGCCAAGGAAATTTGGGACACTTTGGTTGATATGCACGAAGGTACGAATCAGTGAGAGAATCCAAGTTGGATGTTCTTAGAGTTAGCTTGACAAGGTCAATACAAAGGATGGTGAAGGATTCGTAGAGATGTACTCTAGGCTAGCTCTCATCACCAATGAGATTGCCAGCTTTGGAAGCGAAGAAATGACCGACAAATTTATCACCAGGAAGATACTTAGAGCTTTGGATGATAAATATGACACCGTGTGCACATTGATCCAAATGATGCCCAACTACAAAGATCTCAAGCATATAGAAGTGACTGGAAGGATTGTTGCTCATGATATGACACTCAAAGACAAGGAAGAGCTTTGCAACAAGTCTAGCGGTGCTTACAAAGCCACAAGTGATGCTCCCACAACGTCAAGCGACAACCTTGTCACCAATGAAGAGATAAGCCTCATGGTCAAGAAATTCAACAAGTTCTACAAGAATAGAGGGAAAGATCCAAGCTCCAACTGAAGATATGAAGAGAATCGTTTGTTAAGTTGTGACCAAAACTTCTACAATTGTAGGAAGCCCGAACACTACTCCAATGAGTGCACAACTCCCTACAAACAAAAAGAAGAGTCAGCAAGAAGACAAATCTCAAGAGACGAGTCTCCTCGAAGAGAGAGAAGGAGTAGATATGATCGCTATGAACGAAGACACTCAAGGAGAAGTAGGGACTCGGAGAAGAAGGATAAGTACACCAAGGGCTATCCAAGAAGAATACAACAAGATCATGTTGGTGAATGGGTTTCCGGCTCCAAATCCGACAACCACTCCGAGAGAAGCTATCACTCAAACTCCGACTATAGTCAAGATGAAGGTGTTGACGGACTTGCACTAGTGACTACCAACTCCTACGAGATATTTGATTCACCAAATGAAGGGTGTGGAAGTTGATTCATGGCTAAAGGCCCTAAGGTATCACACCCCAAGTATCTTGATTTCAATAGTGATGAGGATGACTTGCTAGGAGATGATGACTTGCTATTTGAAAAATATAGTGATATTAGTCAAAACGAACTTGTTAGTAATCACTCTAGTCAAGATAAATCATGTGCTGATGATAAGTTGGAAATATAACGACTAACTAAAGAACTAAACACTCTTAAGTTAGCCCACGAGTCTACTCTACAAGACCATACAGAGCTTGAAAGGACACATGAGAAGCTCCGCTTCGAGAAGCTCAATTTGGAGCAAGAGCATGCATTCCTTAAAGCTATCGATGACTATCTTCGAAAGAAGACTTCCTCTTATGTAGCCAAATGACTTCTCTTGTCTACATTCATTCCAGAAGTTAAGGCTAAGCAAACTAGTAACAAAGGAAAGTAAGGTTCTTCAACTAGTAGCGATAAAAATGATAAATCCAATGATATTGCTTCTAGTAGTTCTATTGATCTCACTAACACTTCTCTTTGTCAAGTTAGGCTTGAGCAAGAAAATGAAATTTTGAAAGGGATTATAGAGAAAGGTATCTACAAGAGTCTTGCCGGATGTAAGCAATTTGAGAAAATTGTACGCAAGCACGGAGGATACGGGAAGAACCATGGCATTGGCTACTTCAAGCTAATGGAGTTGAATGGGAAGAAGGTCAACACCCCAAGCCCAAGTTTGTTCCTCAAAGGGAAAAGTATGAGCATACTCTTCCCAAGGGAACAAAATCTCAAGATGACCTTCCACCACAAGACCACAAGCTCAAGGGAAAGGACAAGCTTCAAGAGGACATTGACTCATATGAAGATGAATCCCAAGATTTGGTGAAGTGGGTTCCCAAGGCTACTTTAATCTCAACTTCTACAAGTGCCACTTCAACACCAAGGAGCCCCATCAACTTGATGTGGGTCCCCAAGAAGAATAACTAGAGAAGTTCTTGAGGAGTGGCTCCACCAATGAAATTCACTCACATTCATTATTGGCAAGAACTAGTTGCAATCAACATCAACACCATGGAATAATTCAAGGAGTCACACATTCCCTCAAAGGTAAGCACGAGACAAGGTAGTCAACAAATGCATGGACATCATCATGTATGCTTTGCACACCATGTCCATAGATATGATTGTGTTTTGTCTCTTGTGTGTTGGGACTAACCTATGTAGGTGAGAAGAGTGAGAAACAACAAGGATGTTCCCAACTCATGGTGACCTTCATCAACTTTGAACATCCATCAATACTTCACCTACATGAAGTCTTCATTGACAAAATCTAAGGTTATTTTATCCCTCTCAAGGGGGAACTTTACTCTAAGA
Organism: Hordeum marinum; assembly: GCA_022496015.1. NCBI lineage: Eukaryota > Viridiplantae > Streptophyta > Magnoliopsida > Poales > Poaceae > Hordeum > Hordeum marinum. The sequence continues at coordinate 206,248,902 of CM039672.1, read as the reverse complement.
CTTGAGTCAAGCATCTCATAGTATGTGACAACATTAACAAACTTTATGTAAAAGTGGTAACCCCACTCCTGTTTAAACGATGAGTATGACATATGATCACGTATTATTACTTGGCTCCTAAGTCAATATACTCATATATAGATGACTATGTCATCGCCGAAGTGATTGATAGAGGCTGGTATGTATGTGTATGTTTGCTATGATTTCATTTGACATCTTATTGTGTGAGCATGTTGGTCTGCATTTCTTTATCCATTCGAGGACATCCAATTGTTGCTATTTGGGCTTTGATTTTCTTTTTGCCAATTGGATGGACAAGAATGCCTAGGATCCCTCTCTAGCTATATATGCTTTCTTGTCTCATATTCTATTCTTTCTGCATCACAAAATTTGATCAAGTACTTTTCGATCTCTCAGTGTGAGGAGCACTTGGAGTTCCGTATCGATAAGGAATAAACATTAAAACCTCCCAAGTGCATCTCGGTGGAACCAGCGCAACAATCTTGGTCTCACCGATGCCTAAGGTTGATTTGGTTTTCAATCTCGGTAATACCGATTCCATCTTCTCGGCTTCATTGAGTTTCCCTATCAGCTGAAAATGGACAAACTCGGTGGCACCGTTAAGTTTGAACCGGTGTCACCGACAACGATGGTTACTTAAAGAGGCGGACCCGACTTTTGAAATTACTCCTTCAAACGTCCGTTCCTTCAAAACCCTAGCTGTCGTCCGTGGACCCCTGGTCGTTGCCTTGGTCTTCCCGAGCGCCTCTGCCATTGGGAGTCACCACCGTTGATGGAATCCACATTGCCATCTCCATCGTAGCGGACTCGTCACCGAGCTAGGGTATGATTCCGACCCCTCGTGAGCTCCTCCCTCCAACTCATGCACATTAGGGTTGTTCCATCGATAAGACACTATTTCAGATCGATCTATCCTTAGAATTCTCCGTTAGAATAGCGAGCAATGGATTTTTAGGGTTTTGCCGTCCATAATCCAAATCTCGATGAAACCAAAGCGCAATAATTGGTTGTACTGATTCAGATTTAGGTCTACCGAGGACCGTCTCGGTGAAACCGAGTATCCATTTTCGGTGTCACCAAAATAGGTGCCAAGTTTCTGTGAAGCAGGTTGTGTGTCTCGGTGGGTCCCAAATTTTTGCCTCGATTGTACCAACATTCCCTTTGCAGAATCCAAATCTTGAGAACTCTAAGTTCAATTTTTGAGAAAATATCTACATTTTGTGATGACCCAACCCATCTACTCTTCTATGCTCTATTCATAGGGACATAGATGGTAGTTTCAAGTGATAGCCAGAATGACCTCAGAGAGCTCAGTGTAGACATGGATCGAGGCACTAGTGCTGATGGAAGCTCATCTTCCTATGATGATGTTCCTAGCTCTCCAAACTTGGCCAAGGCAGCAACCAGAGCAAGGAGGAAACTCAACTCAGATGAAGAAGATTCTGACTTTGTGCCTGAGGAGATTCCTACCAAGGCTAAGCAGGACAAGGTCAAGAAGCCTACCACCGAGGCTACCTCTTTTGGGAAGGTAGTCATGAAGGGATATGCCAGCCGAGGGACTATGAAAGCACATGAGAGTGGTAGGGCTTGTATGTCTGTTGAGCCCCCAAGGAAGTCCATGCCCAAGAAGGCTGGTGAGAAGAAAAGTAGAAAGATAATCATACATGTTGTGGGGAGACCTACCTCAATGTATGAAGACCCAACAGAGACTGAGTATGAGGAGGAGGAAGAGCCAACTCCCAAGGCTCCTCCTAAGAAGAAGAAGAAACCGCTTGATGATGCTATGCCAAGTCAAGCTCTATCCAAGAGCATGTCAGATGCACCCAAGAAACCCACTGCTCCAAACCCAAGAGGTCTCCAAAGAGATTCCAGCTGCTGACAAGAACAAGTGTTCTACCTCCAGAGATGCTGAGGAGGATGCTATATTAGTATTGATGAAGCTGAGGCCACACCTTCCAGAGCATAATACACGTCATCTACTTGCTGAGGACATGAATAAGAGGAAGGACTCAGGATTGAGAGATTGGATCGCCATTGATACATATTCTCAGAGGAGAAAGATAGTTGTAGACTACAGGTTCTACACAAAGGAACAACAAGACTTTTATGAAACGGTTCTGCTTGAAAAGAGCCATGTGGTTAGTGACATGAGGTATGTGGACTGGAAGCAAGGAGAACTAAGATTACTTTCCAAGTGTGCAAGATAATTTCCACTTCATTGGTATTGATGAGTTTGTTGGTAAGGAGTTCACTGCTTGGAACGATGAGATGATCATGCAATGCTACTACACAACTCATTTCTATGGAGATGGTAGGATTGTATGGATGACAGAAGGCATCAGGTATGAATCCATGGTTTAGGAGTGGGCTGCCATCTTAGGAGACCCATAGGTGGAATAAGGTGACCTTGATGTGTACTCTAATCCCAAGGAAAGCCACAATGCCATGAAGAACATGTACAAGGAGATCCCTGCTGCAAATCTGCAATCTCACAAGATTGGATTCATCTACTTCCTCCAGGCTGGTCTACGCACGATCAACACCATCTTGAGGCACACCTTGTTGCCTAAGTATGGAGATGAGAAAATGGTCAGAGGCCACTCTATCAACATGCTGCTGCATCTTGATCAACACACCAGATTCAGAGTGATGGATTTGATAGTTGAGACAATGAAGATGATTGCTGCAGATCAGAAGCGATCATGTGGTCATGCACATATTCGGATGTGCATCAACTCTCAGTTAGAGAAGCACATATATGCACTTGATCGACCACATTTTCTACTCTTGCCAGAGCTAGAAGACAATGTTGTGATGATGGACCCAGTTCATCCCACCTCAGTTATAGCACAGGCACAGGCACAGACAACCAGACACACTAGTGCTCAGGTGCCAAAGACTTCGAGTGAGCAGATGGATCTTCTCCTTAGCTCTATGCTCACCATGCAGAAGGACATCGGGAACATCTTGAAGAACTAGGAGAGCCTTGCGAGGATTGTTGATAACAAGTTCCATACTCTTAACAACAAGGCTCATGGGCTCACAGTGACTGTTAATGAGCTCAAGAAGTAAGTTGATGCCGTGCCCATTCCCCACACTAAAGATGACGATGAGGATAGTGCACCTCTCAGGACATACACTCAGTTCAGGACTCAAGCTAGGAATCCTACAGTGACAACTCTAGAGTTGAGGCCTTCTTCATCAGCACCTGCTACAGCCCCTTCAACTCCATCAGCTCCACTAGCACCTCCAGTTGCAACTCCAACTCCGTCCATGACATCTGCTGAAGTCTTCGCTGATGACGTTCTCTTGACTCCTTCATCAGTCATCGGAGGAGATCAGCTCCAGAAGAGTGTTTAGTTCTATATCTTTGAACTTTTTGGTAAGTTGTTTCCAAAGGGGGCAAAGTTGTATAGATCATTGCTTTTTATCGCTTTTCAAAACATTGATATCTTTTGGGTTGTTTGTGTTAAACTTTGTTGGTGTTTGATCATACACTTGATGTGTATTGCTACTATTTCCTATCCTTCTGATGTTTATGAGATGATCATTCACTTTGCTTGATTTTCCGGTGCTATGATATCCAGTCGATTGTGCATTTCCATTCAAATGCAAATTCAAAATAATGCACAAATTTAGGGGGAGCTCTTGCTTATCACATACTTCTCAAAGCGACGATTAAATTCATTGATCATATCATATGTCGAAGCTTTGATCTATATGTTGTCATCAATTACCAAAAAGGGGGAGATTGAAAGCACATTTGCTCCCTTGGTGGCTTTGGTAATTAATAAAAACATATATCTCATTGGACTAATGTCTCCCCTAACCATATTTTAGGAAAAGTTCAATGGTGGGTCGGCAAAAGGATTGTGGAGAGACCCCTAGATGCAAGGAATAGGATTGGGAAAGTTTCAAGCAAGAGGACTACATTTTACCTTGTGATAAATCACTTTGAGTCCATAGGAAAGCTAATACTATTAAAAGGTGGTAAGGTACTGTTGGTGAACAAAATGCTCCACGTGCACAAGTGATAGTCACCAAAAATACCCACAAAATCTTCCACAAAAGTCTGTCCAAGCCTATCATGAAAATCGTTGCTACCAATATTTCCCACTCGGTCCCACTAATTCCCACCTCAGACAGAACCCTGCCAAACCGTAGGTCTTTGGTGCAACCGATTCTGCTTCGGTTCCACCGAGTTCATCTTGCCAACCTTCTGTTACCTCGGTTCTTCAAATCGGAATTTTTGAGATTTTGGATCGACATCACCGAGTTGTTAATTTTGACCATTGGTCACCTTATCAGTACTGCCGAGATCTTTGTATCGGTCTCACCGAGATTCAAAAGTTGCTACCTTTGGAGCAACTTGGTACCACCGAGTTGGTCACTTTAGATGTAACAGTTAGATTTTTGGAGATGCCTATATATACCCCTCCAAAACCACTCACTTGCAAGGGAAGCACTCAGAACAGATCCCCACTTATCCCATCAGATTTTCTGAGAGAGAGAGCCACCTACTCATGTGTTGAGATCAAGCCATTCCACTCCATCCATATGAATCTTGATCTCTAGCCTCCCCAAGTTCCTTTCCACCCAATCAATCTCTTCCACCAAAGCCAAATTTGTGAGAGAGTGATTGAGTGTTGAGGAGTCTATCATCTTGAAGAACAAGAGCGAGGAGTTCATCGACATTATCGAGCCTATTACCTTTTGGAGGGTGGTGACTCCTAGATTGGTTAGGTGTCACTTGGGAGCCTCCTACTTCGTGTTGTGGAGTGAACCAAGAAGTTTGTAAGGGCAAGGAGATCGCCTACTCCATCGAGAACTACCCCGAGTTAGGCTAGTCCTCCGTGGACGTAGGCCATAATGGTATAGACAAGGTTGCTTCTTCGTGGAACCCTTCGTGGGTAGAGCCCTCCGTGGACTCTCGGGACCATTACCTTCCATGGGTCGAAGTCTCCATAAACATGGACATACGATAGCACCACCTATCAGAACCACGGAAAAAATCTTCATGTCTCCAAATTGCGTTTGATCTTCCTACCCGTCCTCTATTACTTTCCGCTGCTATACTCTTAGACATGCATGTGTAGGGTGTGCTTCAGTTGCTATCATTGTTGAAATCTGCCAACACATAAAATTGGGATAAGGTGGAATTTTTATTTGGTAAAGTAGTCTAATCACCCCCCCTCTAGACATAATTTTGATCCTACATGTAATCAGCAAGCTCTTGCGAGTTGGGTGACCAGACGGAACCTTCATTGACACCGTGAAGGTCTGGCAAAAGGAGTGGTACTATATCACTGAACCACAGGACACGGGTTGGTCGGCACTCGCTAAATTCGGATCCGGACGCCCTGCGAGGTTAACCTGATGGATGAAGATGGGCCTTGACTCGAGGTCTGCCTCGGCGGTAAAGGCCCTGCAAAAGTGCATCACCCAGATGGTGGAAGCCAACATCGAGCTGACCAACGTGGTCCAGGTCATGCTTCACCACCGTGTCCTACCCTGCCAGCGTCGAGAAACCCCGATGTGGGCCTACAAGCTCGGGGACCTAGTTACCATGAGAAAATTCTTTGGCACAACTCGTGAGAAGTTGTGGAAAGTACTCTTCAAGCTCCAGAAGGAATGGCTGGCTGAAGAAGAAGACATCGAATTGGATGCCGACACTCCACCCTTGAAGGTATGATAGGATCTCTTATGGCATTCCGAGGTGTAATCCTTGGCAAGGATTTAGCCCGTCCTCTCTTCGTCCTTGCAGGGCTGGCTGGAGAAGGCCGTGCAAATCAACGGACCAACCCCCTTTGCCATAGACCCCAGGTCGCCCCTACTGACGGCGATGCTGGTTGTGGTGCCATACACGGTGCCAGAAAAGAAGGAGAAGAAGAAGAAGGAGGTCTGCGGGGGCCTCCACTCTTGGGGTCCTACAGATACCAAATCCAGGGAAACCCAAGCCTCCTACAGACATGAGGATGAGCATGAGGAAGACGGGGGAGAGATCGACTCTCCCTAGACAAAGAAGATGGACGCGCCCAAGGACACCAAGGAGGATCTTCCTCTCCTAACCCTGAAGAGGGCATGCCGGCCCAAGGTGATTCTGGCAGACGATAGCCCGGATTTCGATGAGGATTCCGGAGCTGAGGATCCACTGAAGGAATCCCAGGGTTAAGCCCTCGACTCAAAGGTATTGAATCTGGATACCATCCGGTCTATGCACATTGGTTTCATCGACCCTGCCTCCCCAAGGAGCAGGAGGAGAAGTGCCACCGCTAGTGCTGCCCAAGATCGAGTGGACTGTGGCCGGGTGACCGGCCATGATGGAAGAGGCACTGTTTGACTCCTCCATTGCCTAAAAAGTATGCAGTCCGATGACAGCGGACTGAAGCAAATCTTCAATGGTTTACTGGCGGGCTTCAAGGTAAGCCATGCTCTTGTTCATAATGATGATTTTTGTTTACATTGTCGTAAATCCCTTATGGGTATAGTAGCCCCAAAGCCACGGGTGAGTTTGAAAAACTCGTCTGGTGGTCCTATAGATGTCGTAAATCCCTTATGGGCATATAGTTTGGCATCGAATAACTCGGCCTCCTGCTTACGGATAAGTTTTTTTGCAGGCCTCGTGCTCGGCCAGGGTATGCAACGCCCTTGAACTAGACGAACTAAATTGGAAGCTTCAGAGTTTCGATCAGGAATTGGACTGTTTGAACAAACAGTTTGATGAAGTATTAGCTCGGTTTGTAGTTTCCTGCTCTATTGCTTTTCTCATTAATGTGGATTATCCTGATTGTGGGTCCTGATCTTGCGTCTCTTTATGCCCTCAGCTTCAACCGCAGAGGTCGAAGACCTCAAGGCCGAGCTCAGGAGGGCCAAGAAGGAGGATGTCGACAAGAAGGCGGCGGCTGATAAGGCGGCCACCAAGATAAACTCGCTGAGGGTGGAGAGCAGCAGGCATGAGCTCGAGTAACCGAGGTTCAACAGGAGCTCTAGGATGCTAGCGCTAAGTGTGAAACCCTAGAGAAGTTGGTCAAAGACCAGGCGATCCAGCTAACCGCACTTACTTCCGACCTAAAATCGGAGCGTGTTGAGAGTCGGTTCTTTGAAGAAGAGATTCGTCAATTCAAGATGATTACGTATGGAAAGACATACTTACTGCAATGTGCCTTTGGTGGAAACAGGTTCACCTATCTTACACGGTTGTGGCGTTCCCCAGGCGCCTTTACGGACCTCCCGAGGAGTGCGGCAGACACGGTGAAGCACTATGCAGTCCGGGATGGGGATATGGAGGAGAGACTATTCTAGACACAGTTTTCAACTCTTGAGGCACATCCTCTCCTCTACTACCAGATGAAGCAATTAATACAGCTCCACCGGATCGCGGAGCCAGCCCTTCAGGACCTCTGCATCCAGCTAGGGTCTATGGAGCCACTGCCAAGCAGCTACCTCAGCCTTCTATAGAAGCTTCGTGACATCATGCCACGGATTGAGGTTGTGAAGCATTCTGTGCATCGAGGGAGCATGGATGGCCTTTGCGCGGACCATGATGCAACTGTCGCGGATCAAACCAGTTGAAATGGCTACCGCGCCCCCGCCTCCTACAAAGGAGCACAGATGCCCCGAGTTGTACTTCCTTGCCGCATTGGAGGGTGCTCGGTCTATAGAGACCCAGTGCTCGAAAAATGTAATGTATGAGTAAGGGTGTTGTCATTATACCCTGAAGACAATTTTGTTTTTTTATGCTAGTTTGAATATATCATGTTATGTATTAGTTTGACTCCTGCATGGCCGGTTTGATCTGAAAGTTGCGAGTCATCCACTTCAGCCCCCGCATAGATACTACGAGGGGTATTTCGGCCTCCGTGCTGGGTCCTTAACTGATATATCGGTGCCCGTAGGCGTTAAAGGGGGGAAACTAGGCAATCGGACTATTTCCTTTATTGATTTCACTTAGGCGTAGGAGCTCGAATGCGGGGGCTGGTGACCAGCGCCCATTGTTTTGTTGTAGTCTGTTCGGCTGAAGCTTAAGACTAGTACCACATGGTTTGGAAGGGTACAAACCCTTCGTAGGACACAGGCGAACCTCCATCGATTCTTAGTTTGACACTTTAGCTCGGATCACAGATCAGTTCTCGCTTATTAAGACATTCAGTTTTCAGCTTTCTCCACTAAGGTATTCGCCAGGCCAGCTGGGGATACAATCACAGCGGTTCTCCCTATTTCCCTTTTAGCCAAACTGGCGAAATGTAAAGGGGAAAGCACAGGAGCGGGCTAATCCAAGAATTGACCGAAGACATAATTCGGAACCAATGCATATAGTGGGCTACTCAAGATGCCGAATGAGAAGACATAGTGACGGGATCAAGCTTGGGGTCTATCAGTTATACCCCAACCCCCGGTCTATTAGCGGATCACACCTTTCCAATAATCGGGCTATCTATAAGGTGCATATATGCAGAAAACAAGTAGAAAAATTGAGGCATATGTAACAATCTTATGATTCACGCTGCCAAAACGGCTATTACAGGTAATTACTCCTTGTGGAAAAAAGGAAAAGCAATCTTTTACATGATAGCATTTTTATTCAGAGCCCCTAATGGGTGGCTTGATATCCTGCTTGAGCCCGGCTATGCGATGTTGCCCTCGAGCGGGGAGCTACGGAACCTATTGGGGTGGTTGTTGCTTGGCGGAGTGACCTTGAGGGGGCCGTGAGAAGCCGCCGTAGATAGTGTCGGCCTGACCTTTTGTAGATCCTTAATGGTATCTCGCCTCTGGCCGGAGAAGAAATTGGACTGTAGTTCGGTTAAGCCAAATATCCAGGGCTTGGAAGTAGATCTCCACAACTGCCCATGGTATATTAAGAGCGAAATTGTGTCTTCGAGGGACGTATCTGACGGGTAGACGGGTTGTGCTATGGGGAATGTGTCCCTATTTTCCCTGAGTGGGAGGTGAAGGTGGCAGGTCCGATTGGGCTCCAGCTTGCTTGCCCGCGTGTCGCATCTTGGAGGCAGGTTCGGATCCTAGGGATTCGTTGTCATATTGGCATTCGGCCGCTAGGGCCACAATATTTTTGTCTGTTTGGAGGGAGCGTTCTGTATTGCTGTTGATAGTGATGACCCCTTTTGGTCCAGGCATCTTGAGCTTCAGGTAGGCATAGTGGGGGGACGATGTTGAAACGAGTGAATGATGCGTGACCAAGCAGCGCGTGGTAACCGTTGCAGAATGGTACAATGTCCAAGATCAAGTCTTTGCTGTGGAAGTTATCAGGAGAGACGAACACAACTTCGAGTGTTACAATGCCGGAATAGCAGGCTTCAATGCCCGAAATAACTCCATTGAAGGTAGTGTTACTAGGTTTAATCCTGGACGGATCTATGCCCATCTTTTCTACCGTATATGAGTAGATCAGATTAAGGCTACTTCCTCCATCCATGATAACTCTACTGAGGTGGTATCCATCAATGAAGGGATCTAAGGTTAGGGTCGTCGAACCTCCATGATGGATACTAGTCGGATGGTCCCTCCTATCGAAGGTGATCGAGCAAACTGACCATGGGTTGAACTTGGGGCTATAGGCTCTACGGCATAGACCTCTCTCGAAGGACGCATTTCCTTTCCTTCTTCGGTATATGTATGACATATATCATTTTCATAGTTTTTACCTCTATAGGGAATTGCTTTTGGCCCCCATTGTTAGGGCCACGGGGCTCCTCATCATCGTCGCTGCGTGGTCCTTTGCCCTGTCCCTCGGCTGCTAACTTGCGAGCCTGTCGAAACACACAACATTTATGGTTGGTGTATGTGGTGGGATTGTCCGGGGTGCCATGGATCTGGCAGGGTCTCTCCATTATTTTGTCTAGTGCAGTAGGTCCATCCTTGTTCCCTTTCGAGGGCTTCCTTCATTGGCCTGGCTTCGAGCTGCGAAATCCGTCATTTACCGCAGTATCATCAGCGTCTCAATTGCTACGGCGACGCTTGTTTTATTGTTTTGTGGCTTGCCATTTCCATCTCGTGCTTCTGAGGTGCACGGGTCATCAAGATTATAACTATGGCGGGCTAGCCAGTTGTCTTCGCCCGCGCAAAAGAGGGTCATGAGTGCGGTAAGGGCAGACATTGTCCTCAGTCCGTCCTGGCTGAGCTGTCGGTCCAACCATTTGTCCCGGATATTATGCCAGAAGGATGCTATGGCCTCGGTATCCGGACAATCGACAATCTGTTTTTTCTTGGTTAGAAACCTCTTCCAAAACTGTCGGGCCGACTCTCCTTCCCTCTGGACGACATTGCTTAGGTCGGAGAAGTTTGGGGGTCGGACAAAGTGCCCTGGAAGTTAGAAAGGAAGGCGTCCTCGAGCTCCTCCCAACTTCCAATGGAGTTTTCGGGGAGGCTATTTAACCAGTGTTTAATTGGACCCTTTAGCTTTAGCGGTAAGTACTTAATGGCGTGGAGGTCATCTCCCCTAGCCATATGTATGTGTAGGAGTAAGTACTTAATGGCGTGGAGGTCATCTCCCCTAGCCATATGTATGTGTAGGAGAAAATCTTCTATCCACACGGCAGGGCCTGTGGTCCCATGGTACTGTTCGATATTTATAGGTTAAAACCCTTTGGGAAACTGGTGTTGCATGACCTTGTCTATGAAGCATAGTGGGTGGGCAGCTCCTCTGACTAGGGCCACATTGTGCCGGAATTTGGCTTCTGGTGCCCGGTGTCATTCCCGTTCTCGGTTGTTGTGGTCGTACCAAGGTTGTTCTCCGTTCTGTCTAGCAAGGGAGTATTCTCTAGATCCATAGATGGATCTAGTGTGGCATTTTCTATTATTCAGGTCCTCACGTTTGTCGTGCCAATCGCTATACCATATTGGATCCTTCCCCCTCCTATGGGGAAACTCTGGTATGTATTTGGGGTCCTTAGCCCTCTGTCTCGTCCTCGAGGGGGGCGATCCGGGTAATCTTGCCTTGTGTACCTAGGAGGTGTGCGCTCGAGAGCCTTGTCCTCGAATTGGGAAAGCAAATGTCTGCTTGGGTAGCTCCTGGTTTGGTCCGGACGCTTGGTGCCGTACCCTTCTTCGACTGCTAGGACCTATGTCCATCTATCATTGAGGGTGTCCTGCTTAGATTGAAGATGTCGTTGTTTGTCCTATAGGCTAGGAGTCGTCGCCTGAAGCGTTCTTGGTCTTGCGGATCCTCCGGGATGTTGAAATCTTCGTCTTCGAGGCTACCGTCCTCATCAACCGGGGGGAGACAGGTATCATCCTTGGATTTATCAGGGTTCTCCGGGTCTCAAGGATTCTCGATGTTTTCTTGTGGTTTCCCTAGGGCTTCAAGGTCCTCGGGATCTGCTGGTGTTTCATTTTCTCTAGTGCCCATGATGACTCCCCTTCGTGTGTTTGCCTTGGACTGCTTGTGTTGCTTCCGGCGTTTCGATGGCTCCTCAGATATGTCGCCATTCTGTTCGGTGGTGATATCGTTTTTTGGTGGGTGTATCCACCATGTAGACATTGTAAGAGGAGGTGGCAGTCCATCATCCCATATTGATAAGGGTCGGGGTGTTGACCTATTCATACATGTCCTCCGTCCCATGGGCGGCACAATATAGCATGTCGGTTAAGTCTTCGATGGTGGCTACCAAGTGGGTGGTGGGTGGGTGATGAAATAAGTCATAATCCGGCCTCAGCCCGAATCGAACATGCATCGTCCTTCGGTTGTTTGCGATCACCAATGACTAGATCCGTTTTAGCATCTCATTTATCGTCGAGAGACTATCTGGGTCCGTCTCTTGTAGTTTTCCCACAGTATTGTCTGGAGTGTCATCGAGGGACGGGTTTCCGACGAGAGCCGGATCAGCGTGTTTGGGCTCTATGGCTGGATCCGAACACATGCGCGACTCCCCGACAAAGGGGAGATGGAAAAGGGACCCAAAGTTAAGGCTTCAGAGTTGCTAGACTAGTCAGGCGAGACCAAGAGCCCAGCGGGGGTCAAATCGGCGGAGAATTCCTGGTACTCGGGATCGGTTCCCCGATCGACGAAAAAGTTTCCGATCTGGCCTAGATGGCTAGTCGGGTCGGCTTGCATCATGCTGCCACCGAAGGTGAAAACCTGCCCAGTGATGAAGACGTCCCCGCAGCAGAGCTGATCGCTAATGACCAAGCGAGCCATCAACCTTTCTCTTGACCTCACAACGGAACCCTCAATGAAAGCACCAAGGTCGATGTCAGAACTGGCAGATCTCGGGTAGTGGGTCCCGAGCTATGAGCCTTAGATTGATGGGTACCAGGGCATGAAGGGGGCAGTATTTACCCAGGTTTGGGCCCTCATGAGGAGATAAAACCCTACGTCCTACTTGATTGTATTGATGTGTACGGAGATTACAGAGTTTAACTACCTCGAGATCATGCCAGCTAAACCCTAGATGAGTTAACATGTCCTCTACTAACGGGAATCCTCGATTTATATAGACACCGGGGGTCCCTAGGATTACACACAACCGACATTTTACAAGGGATAGATACGCAGATCCCATCTCAGGAACTTGGAGGCCACGCCATTCTATAGAGTCTTCCTTCTTGGACACATGATCATTCATAGTTCGTTCTTTAGTAGATCATCCACCAGGTCGGCCCACGAGGAATGGGTCAATAGCCCGAGGACCCCTTAGTCCCAGACTCCCTCAGTTCCCTCATATCCAGCCCAAACATGGGGCCGATATGGGCGTGCACGGGCACGCTCGCCATGTCCGTTTGGCCCGCATTGGCCCACATCAACTCCCCATATATTCGTCCCCATCTGCTCGCTGGACCAAACCGTAGCCACTTCACTCCACTGCCATCCGCTACCCAAGCTCACCCTCGCGCTGCGGCAAGCTCCGACCTTCTCCGGCATGGAAGTCAGCATATTTGACTTTGACTAGTCCAGATCCATCCACTATGGTATCATCCCCTACGGGTTGGAGGGGCAATGGCAGTTCGCATTGCACTCTGCCGCTCCCGCGAGAACATTGCCCGACCGATGGCATGATCTGTCCACTCTGACTCGATCGCATGGATTCAACGAGCGCTCTGGTCCTCCGGGGCTGGACCATCATGGTCCCGGCGGCCGTAAAAATCTGTCCTTCCCCATCAAGGGTCCGGCAGACTATAAGTCCCATAGGGAACGAGTTGCCCGCTGTGGGAATGAGAGGATAATGGCCATCGAGGCCCATATCACGGAGGAAATGGCCGTAGTGGAGGCGGCTAATGCAATGGTGCGGGCGGCCGTAGAGGAGGTGATACAAGCGAGGGTCTTGATCTTTCGATGAGATGATAACTATCGATTTGGTGGAGACGACTTTGACGATCCAACAACAAACATGCATGATGTTTCCCCTTAGCAATCGCTAAACCAACTCCTGCATGCAAAGGTCCATTCCTGCATGCAATCAAAGAACAAACAATTGTATGATAATGCAATCTGAATATTGTGTATATAGATGAAATATTGATAAAGATGGGGATCCGAGAGCGGTCTTGGTCTGGTCGTTGGACACAATGGAGTTCATGAAGTTGCAATAGCTAAATTTTAACTAAACAAATCACAAGAAAAAAAGCTACTAGGTTGATCTACTTATATAGAATCAAAGGGTGGTGGCGAAGGAGATGGGAGGACGTCCAAAGGCATCCTAAAACTAAACCTAGGTCATACAAGTCCTATGGGCCCAAGTGGAGGTGATGCGACACCTTTGGACTTATAGTTTGACTCGGATTCTGGTGCAATGTCATATTGTTTCAACAATATATCCATGCTCCGTACGGACTTGAAGGTGATTCAAATTTGGTTTGAACATACATGAAATCTACTTTCCAACAAAAAAGTAATCACCCAATTTGGAGTCCAGATGCAAAAGTTCTTGGCATTTTGAGACAGGTATGTGTGTGTAGTCTGAATCAGAGTCTAGATCATGAGAGACTTGAGCTCTATCATCTCTTGAGCTAAAGTGATGTGACACAACTTCTTGAATAGCACCTAAACGTCTATTTATCCTTCTCTTCATATGTGGATTGTACAAGTGTCCGGTAGTTCTGCAATTAGTCATGAAACAAAAAGAGGTAAATACTTTTATTCTGTATAGCATAAATAAATTATGGCATAATTTTTATCCGAAATCGCCTCAAATAAATATGCATATGCAATATTTGTAATGATATCCAAGGTATCCATGTACTCATCATCCTCCCCTTCTTGAAAATAAAGCCGTCCTTGGCATTGCTTAATCTGAAATGTGGCTAACAAAAGAGACAAGGTGTACATGTTGTATATGTATATGCCATCCATTTTTACTTCCCTTGGTTTTGGCACATATGACACATGTATACATGAGAAACTTTCATATGTTATGAAATATAAAGCTAAAATACTATCACAAGATGTAGAAGGCATGAAAATATTGCAACTCAGTTTGCACATATAAGTGAAGCCCTTATTCATATCAAAATATTGAGAATGTTCATCATTCAACCATCCCAACATTGGTAAATAAACTTTACTTGTTTCAAATTTACATGCTATAATATGCTCAAATAAGGAAACATGCAACATGTCATTTGACACGGAATCATCACCAATATTGTAGGTCATATCAAAATGATTAAATGGTGGCACAATTATTTTCAAACTTATTTGATCCAAATTTGATTTATTTCCTAATTCACATGGTTCTTTCTTATCAACAACTAACTCAATGGGTGCACTCAAAATTGTTGATATTGTAGTTATTTGATCACATGGTGAAGTCAAATCATGAACATAGTCCTCGAAAATAGGTGGTGTGATCAAAGTAATGGGTATCTCATCACAGGGTACATTGGAATTGACAAGGCATTTATCATACTCATGTGGAGGTGGAAGACTAGTACCTTTGTCATTACCTCTTATGATCAACTCAAATGATGTAGGCACTCTCGATGGTGACATATCAGATGGTGAAGGTGATGTAGCCCTCACAACAATTGATGTGGTTGTCATAGTACGTCTAGTAGTTGAAGGAACAAAGGTACCAACCCTTGGAATGCGCACCTTGCCCTCGTTCTCCTTGTCGGTAACACGTTGTTTTCATTCCTGTTCAGCTTTGCAAGCAAGATGAAACAAACGATCCATAGTATAACACTTTTCATGAATTAGTATCTCCTCAATATCATGGTTTAATCCTCCCCAAAATCTATCCATAAAATCTTCTTCACTTTCTTCTAATGGGAAATGCAACAAGGTTGTTTGTAAATCATCATAATATTTTGTTACGATGTCACCACCTTGTTTTAAATGTTGTAACTTTTTAAGCATGTCATGAGTATAATAAGCAGGGACAAATGTGTTTCTCATGGCAAGTCTCAAATCATCCCAAGTAGTAGGTATATGATTAGGGCGTAACCGACAATATTCGCCCCATCAAATTGAAGCATAACCTGTGAAGAACCAACCGCGACCTTAACTTTAGTATGTTCGTTAAAATTATGGGAAGAAAATATATCATGTATTTCAAACTCGCATTCAATATATAAAGAAGGTCTAAAATGGTCATTAAAGGGTGGTATAGAAAAATTAACCTGATCATGTGCATTTGGATATCTTTGCACCTCTTGTGATGGTTGTTGTGGTGGCACGTCTCCCACAATCGAAGAAGCCCATGAAGGATAACTCTAGATCCTGTCATGACTAGTAGAAAAAATAAAAAAATCCAAGAATATTGTTCCTATGAACTACTGGGATGTGGTGGTGAAACGCTCATAGTAAAGCAAATATCAATGTCTTCCAAATTCTTACCATGAAGCAGGTGGTCACCGACAAACGACAATGTCAATATCATCGAAGATTGAGTAAAGCCATTACCAAGTGAATGTATGTATAGACGGTGTAGCTTAGCAATAATCTTTAATATATGGTAGGCTTAAATATATGGTAGCAAAACATTAGCAATAATCAATGTTAGAGATGCAATGTGGAATAATCGCTCAACGACAGTACTGTTCTGGTCCTAGGCTAGACTGTACTAGAGAGGCGAGCCTAGAACACTAACGGGGTCACGACAAAGCACAAATAGCAGACACAGATAATATGAAATAGCTCTGGATAGCAAGATATAAGTGAAGATCACAATGGGAGTAAACATAATGATGACAAATCACTACCAAGCATGATATATCAAAACTCTCTCTTCAACTTTCCCCAATTTATAATGTTTTTATGCATAATAATGTTTTGGGCAGTGATTGTAATGCCTTTTCTCTCATAATTTGCAAGGTTTACACAAAGAGGGAGAATACCGACAGCGGGAATTCGGGACCTGAGAAAATCATATCAGAGATACCCATTCTGCACATCCCAGATCAAGCTGAAATTTTACAAAGAATTTTTGTGGAATAATAAAAAATATTGGACCAGGAAACTACCGGAGGGGGGCCACCAGGTGAGGAACACCCACCAGGGCGCGACAGACCCTCCAAGCGTGGCCTGGTGGGTGATGCTCACCCTAGCCTGCCTCCGGAGCCCATCTTCTGGTATAAATTCCCAAAAAACCTAAATAAATTAGGAAGAGGACTTTCAGGACGAGGCGCCACCGTCTCGATGCGGAACTTGGGCAGGAGCACTTTTGCCCTCCGATGGAGCGATTTCGCCGGGGGAATTTCCCACTCAGAGGGGGAAATCGAAGCCATCGTCATCACCAACAACCCTCTCATCTTGGGGGAGGCTAGTCTTCATCAACATCTTCAACAACACCATCTCCTCGCAAACCCTAGTTCATCTCTTGTGTTCAATATTTGTACCGGAACCTGAGATTGGTACCTGTGGGTGACTAGTAGTGTTGATTTACCTTGTGTAGTTGATTCATGTATGGTTTATTTGGTGGAAGATTATATGTTCATATCCATTATGCTATTCAATACACCTCTTATCTTGAGCATGAGCATTATTTTTGATTAGTTACCTTTGTTCTTGAGGTCACGGGAGAATTCATGTTGCAAGTAATCATGTGAATTTGATGTGTTCGATATTTTGATGATATGTATGTTGTGATTCCCTTAGTGGTGTCATGTGAACGTCGACTACAGGATACTTCACCATCCTTGGGCCTAAGGGGATGCATTTTGGAGTAGTTATTATATGATGGGTTGCTAGAGTGATAGAAGCTTAAACCCTAGTTTAAGCGCTACTTCGAAAGGGGCTGATTTTGGTCCACGTGTGTAAGGCTATGGTTAGACTTTATCTTAATACTTTTCTCGTAGTTGCAGATGCTTGTGAGGGGGTTAATCATAAGTAAGTTTTAGTTCAAGTAAGAACAACACCTTACCACCGGTCCACCCACATATCAAATTAAGAAACTAGCGAACACGAATCAAATCAACATGATGAAAGTGACTAGCTGAAATTCTCGTGTACCCTCAAGAACACTTTGCTTATCATAAGAGATAGTTTTGTCCTGTCCATTGCCACAAAAAGGATTGGGCTACCTTTCTGCACCTTACCTATTGTTATCGTTACTTGCTCGTTACAAATTACTTTGCAATCAAACTACTTACTACTTACAATTTCAGTGCTTGTAGAAATTATCTTGCTGAACACTGCATATCATTTCCTTCTGCTCCTCGTTGGGTTGGACGCTCTTAGTTATTGAAAGGACTACGATTGATCCCCTATAGATGTGAGTCATCAAGACTCTTTTCTAGCGCCGTTACCAAGGAATGAAGCACACTTGGTAAGTGGAAATCTATAAGGAAAAACTTATACTACATCCTGAAATTTACTGTCACTTGTTACTATGGAAAACAATCCTTTGAGGGGTTTGTTCGGGGTACCTTCACCTCGATCGGAACCACAATTAGTTTCCCCTCAACCTACAACACATTTTGAAAATATTTTTTATGAAATTCCTTCAGGAATGTTAGAACAACTGCTAGCTAATCCTTATGTAGGAGATGGAACTGAACATCCTGATATGCACCTAATACATTTGGATGAGATTTGTGGATTATTTAAGCTTGCACGTTTATCCGGTGATGAAGTTAAGAAGAGGGTTTTCCTTTATCTTTGAAGGGAAAAGCAATGACATGGTACAGGCTATGTGATGATATTGGATCATGGAATTGGAATTCCACCAAAAGTTTTATCCTATGCATCTAGTTCATCGTGCTCAAAATTATATATATAATTTTTGGCCTCATGAAGGAGAAAGTATCGCTCTAGCTTGGGGAGGCTTAAGACAATGTTCTATTCATGCCCCAATCATGATATCCTAAGAGAAGTTATTATTCTGAATTTTTATGCTCGGCTTTCTCATAATGATCAAACCATGCTCGATACTTCTTCTACTAGTTCTTTTATGAAAAAGACTATTGAATTCAAGTGGGGTCTCTTGGAAAGAATTAAACGCAGATCTGAAGATTGGGAACTCAACGAAGGTAATGAGTCAGGTATTAAGCTTGAGTTTGATTGTGTTTAACCTTTTATGAATACCCATGTTTTTCACAAGTTTAGAACTAAATATGGACTTGACTCTGAGATAGTAGCCACTTTTTGTGAATCATTTGTTGCTCATGTTGATCTCCCTAAATAGAAGTGGTTTAAATATCACTCCCCTATTATAAAGGAAATTAAAGAACCTGTCATAGCTAAAGAAGAAACTATTATTTTCAATGTTGATCTAGTTGTGCCTACTGCTTATATTGAAAACCCACCTTTCCTTGTTAGGGTAAAGGAACATGCTAAGGTTTCAACTGTGGTTTGCAAGAGTAATATTAGAGCACCTAAGCCCTCTTAACAAATTAAAGTAGGACCTAGTGTTGCTATGGTTAAAGATCTCTTGGTAGAAAATATAGATGGGCATGTCATTTACTTCTGTGATGAAGTTGTTAGAATTCCTAAACCCGATGAAAAAGATAAACATAGACCCATAGTTGGATCGCATGTTGTTTGAGTTAAAATAGATCATTTTTATCATGGCTTATATGATTTGGGTCCTAGTGTGAGTGCTATTCCTTTTACTTTATATCAAGAAATTATGAATGAAATAGCACATGATGAAATAGAAGATATTGATGTTACTATTAAACTTGCCAATAGAGACACCATCACACCACTTGGGATTGTTAGAGATGTTGAAGTCTTGTGTGGGAAATAAAATATCCTACTGATTTTCTAGTTCTTGGTTCCCCACAAGATGACTTTTGTCCCATTATCTTTGGTAGACCTTTCTTGAACACTGTTAATGCTAAGACAGATTGTCAAAAAGATCCGTCGGTGTTAAGTTTGGTGATGTGTCTCATGATTTTAATTTTTTGAAGTTTACTATACAACCTCATGATAAAGAATTACCAAGTAAGGATGAAATAATTGGTCTTGCTTCTATTCCCGTTCCTCCTACCGATCCACTTGAACAATATTTGCTAGACCATGAAAATGATATGCACTTGCGTGAAAGAAATGAAATAGATAAAATTTTCTTTGAACAACAACCTCTACTAAAACACAATTTGCCTATTGAAACTCTGGGATATCCTCCTCCAACTAAAGGTGATCTTCTGTTTGAATTAAAACAATTGTCAAACACTCTGCAAATTATGCTTATCTTGATGAGATAAATATATATCCTGTTATTATCAGTGCTAACCTTTCAGAACATGAAGAAGAAATATTATTGAAAATTCTGAGGAAGCACTGTGCTGCTATTGGATATACTCTTGATGATCTTCAGGGCATTAGTCCCACTCCGCGTTAGCACAAGATCAATATGGAACCTGATGCTAAACCCGTCGTTGATCACCAACGACGATTGAAGCCCCAGATGAAAGAAGTGGTAAGAACTAAAATAATAAAGCTTCTGGACGCAGGTATAATCTATCCCATAGCTGATAGTAGATGCATAAGTCTTGTCCATTGTGTCCGTAAGAAAGGAGGTATTACTATTGTTCCTAATGATAAAAATGAACTTATCCCACAAATAATTGTTACTATCTATAGAATGGCAATTGATTTTACAAAATTAAATAAAGCCACTAGAAAAGATCATTACCCTTTGCCTTTTATTGATCAAATGCTTGAAAGATTATCTAAGCACACACACTTTTGTTTCCTGGATGCATATTCTGGTTTCTCTCAAATACATGTGGCACAATCTAATCAAGAGAAAGCCACCTATAACTTGTCCCTTTGGAACATATGCTTATATACGTATGCCTTTTGGTTCATGCAATGCAATTGCTACCTTTCAAAGATGTATGCCTGCTATATTCTCCGATTTTTGTGAAAAGATTTTGGAGGTTTTCATCGATGATTTATCCTTTTACGGAACTTCTCTTGATGATTCCTTAAGCAACCTTGATCGAGTTTTGCAAAGATGTGAACAAACTAATCTTGTCTTGAATTGGGAGGAGTGTCACTTTATGGTTAATGAAGGTATTGTCTTGGGGCATAAAATCTCTGAAAGAGGTATTGAGGTGGATCAAGCTAAAGTTGATGGAATTGAGAAAATGTCATGTCCTAAAGATATTAAAGGTATTCAAAGTTTCCTTGGTCACGCTGGTTTCTGTAGCAGGTTTATTAAAGACTTCTCAATAAATTCTAGGCCTCTTACTAATTTTTACAAAAGGATATTTTCTTTGTTTTTGATGATGATTGTGTGGAAGCCTTTGAAACACTTAAGAAATCCTTAACCACTGCACCTATGTTCAACCACCTGATTGGAACTTGATTTTCTAAATTATGTGTGATGCTAGTGATTATGTTGTTGGTGTTGTTCTAGGAAAAAGATTTGATAAGAAATTAAGTGTTATCCCTTATGCTAGCAAAACTATAGACAATGCTCAAAGAAATTATCTCACTACTGGAAAAAAAATTAACAGTTGTATTTGCTTGTGATAAATTTATATCTTACATTGTTGATTCCAAAGTTATTGTTCACACTGATCATGCTGCTATAAAATATCTTATGGAAAAGAAAGATGCTAAACCTAGACTCATTAGGTGGGTTCTCCTACTTCAAGAATTTGATTTACATATCACTCATAGGAAAGGAGCCGAGAACCCCGTGGTTGATAACTCATCTAGGTTAGAAATATGCTTGATGACCTACTACCTATTGATGATAGTTTTCCTGATGAACAATTAGATGGAATAAATGTTTCTCAAAGCACTCCATGGTATGCTGATTATGCTAATTACATTATTGCTATATATTCAACCTAGTTTCACATAGCAACAAAAGAAAAAATTCTTCTATAATTTAAGACACTACTTTCGATATGACCCACATATTTATAGAGAATGACTAGATGGTATTATTAGACATTGTGTACCTGAGCATGAACACGAACAAATCCTATGGAAATGCCATTCCGAAGCTTATGGAGGACATCATGAGGGAGATAGAACTGCTCATAAGGTATTACCTTCTGGTTTTATTAGCCTAATCTATTCAAGGTTACCCATAAGTTTGTCTTGTCTTGTGATGAATGTCAAAGAATTGGTAATATTGGTAAGTGCCAGGAAATGCCTATGAATTATTCACTTGTTGTTGAACCATATGATGTTTGGGGCTTTGATTATATGGGCCCTTTTCCTTCCTCCAATGGGTACACTCGTATTTTGGTTGCCGTTGATTATATCACTAAGTGGGTATAATTTATTCCAACTAGTAGTGTTGATCATAACACTTCCATTAAAATGCTTAAAGAAGTTTTTTTCCAAGTTTGGAGTCCCTAGATATCTAATGACTGATGGTGGTTCACATTTTATCAATGGTCCTTTCCGTAAAATTCTTGCTAAATATGATGTTAACCATAGAATTGCATCAACCTATCATCCTCAATCTAGTGGTCAAGTTGAACTTAGGAATGGAGAAATAAAATTGATATTACAAAAAACTATCAATAGATCTCAAAACAATTGGTCCAAGAAATTAGACGATGCACTTTTGGCCTATAGAACAGCTTATAAAAATTCTGTGGGTATGTCTCCATACAAATGGTATATGGGAAAGCTTGTCATTTGCCTCTAGAGTTAGAACATAAAGCATTTTGGGTAATTAAAGAACTCAATTATGACTTCAAACTTGCTGGTGAAAAGAGGTTATTTGATATTAGCTCATTAGATGAATGGAGAACCCAAGCTTATGAAAATGCCAATTTATTTAAAGAAAAAGTTAAAAGATGGAATGACAAAAGAATCCAAAAGTGTGTCCAACGTTGGAGAATACCTTCTTTTGTACAATTCTCATTTCAGATTTTTTGCGGGAAAACTTCTCACCAAATGGGAAGGACCATATGTTATCGAGGAAGTTTATCGCTCTGGAGCTATCAAGATTAATAATGCCGAAGGTACTAACCTGAAGGCGGTCAATGTACAAAGAATTAACACTATATCTTAGGTACAGCTGTTAATGTTGAAAGCAATGTTATCCAAACCATGACACTGGAGGAACACATAAGAGAAACCATCCAGAATACCGTAGAATTGTGAAAAATAAGAGGTACATGATATGGTAAGTAAACGGACTCCAAAAAATCCGCAAAAATATTTTTTACCAGTTTTGGAGTATTTTAGAATTTTAGGAAATAAGAAATAAACTGAAAAGCAGCAAACGTGGGCACGATACACCAGGGCACGATTTCCATCCCTGGCACGCCCTGGTGGGTGGTGCCCACCTTAGGAACGTTCCCGACTCTGTTTTCGTTTCGTTTGCTTGATTTCCAAGAATTAAAATTCTCTACATACCCCGGTTTGTTTTGTCCAACGCATCGCGAGATTTTCCTTTGTTCTTGTTTCATGTTGTTTTCTTGACAGATCTAAATCTCCATGGCTTCACCAAGTTCTCCCAAGGACAAGTTCTTTTAGAAGGTTATCAATCCGTACTTGCCGGAGGTGATGAAGGATCCTCAAACCATTGAGATGCGTGAGGGGGTGCTCCACATCCGAGATGTTCAAGGGCCCAAGAAGTTGGGAAGTGTGGAGGCCAGGCTGGAAGCAATGGAACAAAACATCTTCAAGTGCAAAGGGATGGTGGAGCGTGGACTTAGTGTCAATCACTGCATGATCACGAAATTCACCCATGATCATAGGGTGGATGGCCAGTCCATAAAAGACATCGTATTCACCTTCAACGAGCAAACCAACTTTCTACAAAGTCAAATTTATGATCTCCAAAATCAAGTTTTTGAATACGAAGTGAGATTTAAAGGTATGATTTTAGCTTCCAGGACTCCAGGGACTCATTCATCAACTTTTGATGGTGAGCCCTTACCCTGGAAGCCAGAGGACAAACCTACTACCGCTTCATCACCACCACCTTCATCATCTTCACCACCAAAGGACACTTGAGTATACGGGTATGGTCACTCCCCTTGGCTTGAGCGAAGCTTGGGGGAGATGCCTCGATATCGTATCACCATCACTTTTTACCTTTTCTTTTTATTTTGATCGTTATCTTTTTCATGATTTAGTTGAATAAAATTTTAGTATGATCTATTTTTGAGTGCTAGTTTTGTGATCTATCTACCTATGTAATCGAGTGAGAGTTATATAATAAAGTTTAGTTTGAGCTATTGCCCTTTCACTTTCTTGTTGCAATCATGATAAAAGAGAATAAATGAAAAAGATCATATGCTAATCTTATGGTGAGTAATGACATCACAATAAAGAAATGTATAAGTGGTAAAATTTATTGGAGATTGACAAACATAGCATTAGTCAATGATCCAATGCATGAAAGAATTAATTAGGGAAGAGAAGATTCACATTCAAATATACTATCATGGACATCTTTTTTGATCGTGAGCCCCAATAAGATATTATATGCCAAAATTGTTGAAGTTGGACAAGGAAGACAACGTAATGATCTATGCTTGTTCATATTCACATGGAAGTTATATTGTCATAGATCCTTCAACATGTGGTGCTTGCTCAATATATTTGCTAGCCAAAAATTCCGCACTAAGTAGAGATACTACTTGTGCATCAAAAAAACCCAAACCCAAACTCATGTTTGAGAGTCCACCATACCTACATATGGATTGAATAAGATCCTTCAAGTAAGTTTTCATCGGTGCATCAAGGCAACAAAAATTGCTGCTAAAAGTGTTGGATCAATTAGTGTAAGAGAAAATTGAGCGTTGCACGAACTTGTGATGGAAAAGTAATAAAAGCGACGACTGCATAATAAATGGTGCTATCACAAGGGCCAATACAACATGACGTTGATACGTCTCCAATGTATCTATACTTTTTGATTGTTCCATGCTATTATATTATATGTTTTGGATGTTTTATATGCATTAATATGCTATTTTATATTATTTTTGGGCCTAACCTATTAATCTAGAGTCTAGTGCGAGTTTCTGTTTTTTCCTTGTTTTTGAGTATTGCAGATAAGGAATATTAAATGGAGTCCAAACAGAATAAAATCTTCGTGATGATTTTTTCTGGACCAGAAGACACCTACCAAACTGGGAGTGCAAGGCAAGGGACCTTCCAGGAGGTCACAAGCTAGGGGCGCGTCCACCACCCTGGTCCCGCCTGGCAGGCTTGTGACTCCCTGGCAGGACTCCTAACCCTAATCTTCGTCCTATAAATACCCAACTATTCCCCCCAATACCAAAGAGAGGAACGAAAATAATTTTTTGCCACCAGAAGCATCCGTTCCCGAGAGATCCAATCTTAGAGCCTTTTCTGGTAATCTGTCGGAGGGGGATTTGATCACGAAGGGCATCTACATCAACTCCATTGCCCCTTGAATGATGTGTGAGTAGTCCACCATAGACCTACAGGTCCATATCTAGTAGCTAGATGGCTTATTCTCTCTCTTTGTGCTTCAATACCATGTTCTTCATGATCTTCATGGACGTCTATCCGATGTAATACTCTTTTCCGATGTGTTTGTCTAGATCCGATGAATTGTGGGTTTACGATCAGCTTATCTATGAAGATTATTTGGTTATTCTCTGAATTCTTATATGCATGATTTTGTATCTTTGTAAGTCTCCTCGAGTTATTGATTTGGTTTGGCCAACTAGATTGGTAATTCTTGCAATGGGAGAAGTGTTTAGTTTTGGGTTCAATCTTGCGGTGTCCTCACCCAGTGACAAAGTAGGGGTAGCGAGGCATGTATTGTATTGTTTCCATGAAGCATAACAAGATGGGGTTTTCATCATATTGCTTGAGTTTATCCCTATACATCATGTCATCTTACTTAAGGTGTTACTCTGTTCTTCATGAACATAATACTCTACAGGCAGGCAGGAGTCGGTCGATGTGTGGAGTAATAGTAGTAGACGCAGAATTGTTTTGGTCTACTTGACACGGACGTGATGCCTATATGCATAATCATTGCCCTGGATATCGTCATAATTTTTTGCTTTTCTATCAATTGCTTGATAGTAATTTGTTCACCCACCGTGTTATTTTCCTTCAAGTGAGAAGCCTCTAGTGAAAGCTATGGCCTCCGGGTCTACTTTCCATATTATATTTTCAGATCTATAAACAAAAAATACCTTGATGCAATTTATTTACTTTTTAGTTTTTGCAATCTGTTACATCTATCTCTATCAGATCTAATCCTTGCAAATAACCGTGAAGTGATTGACAACCCCTTTATAGCGTTGGGTACAAGAGTTTGATTGTTTGTGTAGGTGCATCCATTGGTGACTTGCTTGTTCCACCTACTAGATTGATACCTTGGTTCTCATCAACCGAGGGAAATACTTATCTACTTTGTTGCATCACCCTTTCCTCTTCAATGGAAAACCAACGCAAGCTCAAGAGGTAGCAAGAAGGATTGCTCGCTGTTGGCGTCAAAACCGGCGGATCTCGGGTAGGGGGTCCCGAACTGTGAGACTAGAATCAATGGTGACAGTAGACGAAGGGGACACAGATTTATCCAGGTTTGGGCCCTCCTATGGAGTAAATACCCTATGTCCTGCTTGGTTGTATTGATGATATGGGGGTTACCGAGTTGATCTACCTCCACTAGTAGAAAACTGGGATTTGATCCAGGCCTGCAAGCCCATTAATCTCGGTTCACTCATGAACCGGGACCCATGGGGGCATCGGTCCCGGTTCGTGAGGCTAGGGCGCCGGTCGAGCCTCGTGGGCAATTGGTCCCCGTTCGTCTGAACCCTTTGGTCTCGTTTCCAGACACGAACTGGGACCAATGGGCCTCGCTCCTGGCCCACAACCATTGGTCTCGGTTTGTGGCTGGAAATGGGACCAAATGTGGTCCTTTAGTTCCGGTTCCAGCCACAAACCGGGACCAATGGTTGTCCTATATATACCCCCCGACCGCGACCAGACCAGTGCACTGCTCTGTTTTTTTGGCCGGCCATGGGAGAGCTAATTGTGGTTCTCTAGCTCACCTCCTATGCACATGGGGTCTTTGATGAAATGCCCAAGCCACACTTAAGCTTTCTCCTCTCGAAGATCCTTGTCCAAGCTCCATTTTTCTCAAGATTTGTCTAGGTTTGGTGGTCCGTCTTGTCCTGTCCCCGTCCTCACCGCCGTCGATCGCCCGCGCCCATCTCAGCGCCGACACCATCGTGGTTAGCCTCTTCTTCTTATCTTCTTTCTAAAAGAAAAAAAAATCTTACTTGTATTATTTAGAAAGATACTTGTGTAATTTTCTTACTTTTATTATTGTTTGTTATTATATAGTGCGATGGTTTGGGTATAGGCCTCCGTCGGCCCTCGTCTTGTCTATGATTCGGATATGGTATATATTATCTTCTATAACTATTTGTTTTACTTAGTGTTTATGACAATTATGCCGACCAACGAGACTTAGATTTTTTAATCTATGAGGTATGTGAACCGGAAATTCCAACCCACATAGAAATTCTTGTCGAGAAGTTAAATTTTGTTGAAAAAGAAAACGATGACTTGAAAGAAAAATTACAAAGAGTTGAAGAGGAGAAGATGAAGTTGGAGTTGCATGTTGTCCATGTCGTCGATGATCACAAATCAAGATGGATGCAATGCGCTTGAAGATTAGAAATATTATAAAATATGTCATTCATGCTGAGGCTTGGTATCATTATGCCATTGGATCAATTGGTACCTTAGTAGTGGTTATGATCGCATTTGTTGTTGCATTTAATTTGTATGTTTTAGGTAGATGCTCTAGAGAGCTATATGTTGTTCAATAATGAGAACTATGTATGAATTGTATGTAATTATTTTGGAACCTACCCTATCTGAAATACCTAGAGGTCCGCTTTGCAATCGACGTGAAAATGCACATGACAAAAGAGATTGTCCGTTTTGTACACGAAGTGCATCCAATTTTTGCCGTAACCCTCTCAATTTTTATAACATGCTATGTGGGCTAAATGATGATACCATGCCAACTTTCAACCTCTTTAGAGTTCATTTGTAGTGCTTTTCAATTTCTAGGTCATTTAGCTCTAAAAAATCAGTAAATGCATGAAAAATACCACATGAAGTCACAAAGGGTTGAAAATTGATGATGTGGCTTTGAATGGTTCATTTGAACACACAAAAAGTATAGAGTTCAAATAAGTTCAAAAAATGAAATCCCTTTGTAATAGATGAGTTTTCGTCCGAAACCCTAACACTACCAAAGAGATTGTTCATTTTGTACACGAAGTGCATCCAGTTTTTGTCGTAACCCTCTCAACTTTTTATAACATGCTATGTGGGTGAAATGATGTTACCATGCCAACTTTCAACCTATTCAGAGTTCATTTGTAGTGCCTTTGAATTTCTGAATCATTTAGCTCAAAAAAATCAGTAAATGCATGAAAAATACCAGATGAAGTCACAAAGGGTTGAAAATTGATGATGTGGCTTTGATGGTTCATTTCGAACACACAAAAAGTCTGGAGTTCAAATATGTTCAAAAAAATGAAATACCTTTGTAACAGATGAGTTTTCGTCCGAAACTCTGATACTTCGAAAGAGATTGTACATTTTGTACACGAAGTGCATCCAGTTTTTGCCGTAAGCCTCACAAATTTTTATAGCATGCTATGTGGGTGAAATGATGATACCATGCCAACTTTCAACCTTTTTAGAGTTCACTTGTAGTGCTTTTCAATTTCCGGGTCATTTAGCTAAAAAAAATCAGTAAATGCATGAAAAATACCAGATGAAGTCACAAAGGGTTGAAAATTGATGATGTGGCTTTGAATGGTTCATTTTGAACACACAAAACGTCTAGAGTTGAAATAGGTTCAAAGAAATGAAATCCCTTTGTAACAGATGAGTTTTCGTCTGAAACCCTAACACTTCGAAAGAGATTGTCCATTTTGTACACGAAGTGCATCAAGTTTTTGCCATAACCCTCTCAATTTTTTATAACATGCTATGTGGGTGAAATGATGATACCATGCCAACTTTCAACCTTTTCAGAGTTCATTTGTAGTGCTTTTCAATTTCAGGATCGTTTAGCTAAAAATAAGTAAATGCATGAAAAATACCAAATGAAGTCAGAAAGGGTTGAAAATTGATGATGTGGCTTTGAATGGTTCATTTTGAACACACAAAAAGTATGGAGTTCAAATAACTTCAAAAAATGAAATCCCTTTGTAACAGATGAGTTTTCGTCCGAAACCCTAATACTTTGAAAGAGATTGTCCATTTTGCAAACGAAGTGTATCCAGTTTTCTGCGTAACCCTCTAAACTTTTTAGCACATGCTATTTGGGTGAAAAGATGATACCATGCCTACTTTCAACCTTTTCAGAGTTCATTTGTAGTGCTTTTCAATTTCAGGGTCATTATGCTCAAAGAATGAACTAATAGCAAAAAGAATGAACTAGAAAACTTTTATGAAACTGTAATTTATGCAGCTAAAATTATCAAAGTATTTTTGTTTGAAACATTAATACCAAAAAGAATTTTCATAAAAAATTTTGTTAGAAACTTTAATAGCAAACTAAAATAACCAAATATGTTTCTGATTAAAACAAACATTTAAAATAATGTAAAACCTACCAAATTGAATATAATGATAAACCACAGTAATATTAAATAGAAGGAAAAGAAATCACTCAAAAAGCTATTTTTTCGGGTAAAGTTATTCACAAACTAGTGATTCACACAAATTTCAAAAATTGAAATTTAAACTATTCAAATTTGAAAACTAATGGCACTAACAGAAAGTTTATAATTTTTGTGACCTAAAAGCAAAAAAGAATCACTGAAAAACGGTAAGTAGGAACAAAATAAGATAAATAAATCAAAAAAGAAAACAAAAACACTGTTTATTTAGAATGCCACCTTGCTGGGCCAGGATTCAGGCCCGCAAAAGGCCTAATAGGCCCACAGGCAATGACTGATTAGGCCCGGAAGCCTGCCGTTGAGAGGAGCTCGAGAGGGTGTGCGCTGCAGTGCTTATAAGCCATTCTCGAGCTCTCTCGGCTAGCGAGGTGGGACTACTTTTTTTTGCCCCGGTTTGCACCACCCATTTGTCCCGGTTTGTGGCACCAACCGGGACCAATGCACCCCTTTGGTCCCGGTTTCCTACCCTTTGGGCTGCTGAAAACAGGGCTTTGGTCCCGGTTGGTGGCATCAACCGGGACCAAAGGGGTGCATTTGTCCCGGTTGGTGCCACAAACCGGGACCAATGCTTCATGTATATAAGCAGCACTTGTGAAAATTTCCATGCAGTTCTTCGATCTCTTCGACGACGACGCCAGGCTGCCCCTGCCCCGCCGTCGCCGTCATCGTGCCTCTTCTCCAAGCCCTCGCCGTTGTTGCCCCCGATGCCCCCGACGCTGTCGCCTTGCCCGACGCCCCAGACGCCGTCGCCGCGCCCGACGCCTCCGACGCCATCGTTGTGCCCCTGCCCCCGATGCCGTCACCGTGCCCCGAGCCCTCGCCAACGGTCCGCCCCGCCCTGCGCTATGGTCCGGCTGGCCCCTTTCCTCCCTGCCCTCCTCCCCTGTTCATATACATTTTTTGTTCATATGATTGTTAGATATGATGATGTTAATGATTGTTAGCGAGATGATGCTGATGATAGATATGATGATGTTGATGATAGATGATCTATGCCTTTTTGTTCATATATATTTTTGCTCATATGATGATTTTTTTGCATTTTTAGAAAAATGTATGTATGTTCTCTGTATTTTTCATATATGCAAAAGTTAGATTTTTAGAAATGTTTTATGTATGTATGTTCTCTGTTATGTTCATATGTGCATTTTTAGAAAAAAAATTGTATGTATGTTCATATATATATATATATATGCAAAAGTTACATTTAAGAAAAAAAAGAATATGCAAAGAACTTTTTTTGTTCATAGAAAACTCTCGAGTCCACCCAAACCGGGACTAAGATGTGATAGGTAGTATTTTTTTGTTAAATGAGTTAAAAGAGCGTTGTCGGGGCCACCCCAAACCCTAAACGTCGGACATGACATGAGGGTGGACGTCGGGCGTCGGAAATGAGGGGTGAGCGTTGTTGTCGTCTACCCCCTCCTCGATAACTTCGACATGAGGGGGGACGTCGGACATGACATGAGGGGTGAGCGTCGTTGTCGTCTGCCCCCTCCCCGATAACTTCGACATGAGGGGGGACGTCAAACGTCGGAAATGAGGGGTGAGCATCGTTGTTGGCTACCTCCCTCCCCGATAACTTCAACATGAGGGGGGGCATCGGACGTCAGACATGAGGGGTGAGCGTCGTTGCCATGTGGAATTTTTTATGTTCATATAGAAAACTCCGATAACATAGATTTATCAAGAATGCCCCCATTATGGTTGTGCACAAGTTGATCCTATTTTTTCTGATCCCATCTATATATATATATATATATATTCTTCTATATGTCATGTTATGTGTCAAAGTATTGAAGAAATCCATGCCTTCATCATTAGGCAGAAGTAACCGGCGTATGATGCTACGAAGCTCTTCAAAGTTGTTTTGGAATGGAGTTCCGGATAGAATAATTCGCTTTTTAGTACGAATTTCAGCAACGGCCTTCCAAATAGCGATATTCGGAAGGCTCTTGCTGAACTTTGTACCAAAAAGCTAATTATCCTATCCGGGACTCCGTTCCAAAACAATTTTGGAGAGCTTCGTACCATTAGGCGCTTGTTACTTCCGGCTAATGATGAAGTCATGGTTTTCTTGAATCCTTTCACACTAGACAACATGACATATAGAAGGGTAGATGATATCAGGAAAAATATGGACCATTGTCTGCACATCCAGAATGGCGCCACTTTGTGTTAAGACAATCCCCTCTCGCCCGACCAAACCCTAGAAGCATCGAGGGCCACCCCTAACCCTAGAAGCATTGTCGAGGCCACCCCAATCCATAGAGAAGTATATTAATTGCCATGTTTTAATATTTGCAAAAAATATGGATCAAAGAGACTTGGAACAAGAATAGTTGTTGGGGGACATAATCCGAGGCGGTCCTGATGTTGTCTTGTCGTTTCTCAACGACACTGATGGTCTTGAAGGAGAGGATTACTGCTCCGGTGATCGAACAATGGAGGAGGAAGGACATGATCATGATGGCTCCGGTCAGCAAATGCCGGAGGAAGAAGGAGACCATGGTGACGGCTCCGGTAACCGGACGGAGGAGGTAGATGTTGCAAAGTCGTGCGAGGTATATATATTAATTAAGCATGTGCTAACTAGCTAATTGATGCATTAATTGTTTTGGTATGTACATATATTAACTCTTATTTCTTATTTTATGGCCCTTCGGATCGAGCCAAACTTCGGTAACAAGACGAGGTCCGAAGAGAAGGTTAGGCAAGGAAGAAAGGTTCATGATCACAACACTCGCAGACGATGGCCTACCGATTGAACCAAAGTGGACCAGGGACGCATTTGCTGCTCAGTGCGGAGCTATTGTTAGGGACATCATCCTGATCAAAATCAACCAATGGAATAAGCCTAAGGACAACAACCCTAAAATTTCTTATGTCACTGATAGATAGAAAGATGATCTTTGGACCTCGCTGAAGGCAAATTTCACCCTACCACCAAGGAGGATCCGAATAACCCAGTTATGGAGCCACTAGTCAAGGTGTGTGCTCTTAAGAAGATGGCAGATCTATTCACGAGGTGGAAGAATGAGTTGAAATCAAAGTTTGTTGACAAAGGGAAGACTCCAGAATTCACCGGCCGATTTGAGAAGATAAGAGATTACTGGCCCTAATTTGTGGCCTACAAGACGTCAGAGAAGAGTAAGAAAATGTCTGAGACAAACAAGAATAATGCTGCAAAGAAGCAGTATCACCATCACACGGGGTCAGGTGGCTACCTCAAAGCCCGGCCGTTGTGGGACAAAGCTGAGAATGGCCTGCTTGCTAAAGGGGTCAAACCAGACATTGAACTGGCCGGACCGTTCAAGTACTTGGTTCTTCGGGGTTGGGGAACTTTGGACCCTGAAACAGGGAAGTGTCGTTGGACGAATGAGCAACTTGCAATACCCGACAAGAGGCCTCAGAAGTATATCACCGTAGCACAGGAAGGTGCGTTCATTCCCAATAGAGAGAAAGACGAGCTGACAAAGGCCCTCGGAAATCCTGAGCACCATCGATGAACACGAGGCATACCAGGCTCTGTTCCATGGAAGGTTTGGTTTGCCGAAGTAGGCGGTTACAGAAGCCGATAGAGAAAGAGGAAAGCGGAGCTGAGCGACATGCAGAAGCTTAATGCAAGGCTAGAAAAGCTAGAGGAACTTGAGAGCCAGCGAGCTGCCGGCCAACCATCTCAGCGGCACGAAGCTACCCCAGAAGCTACCCGCCATCTCAGCGAAGAAGCAGCATGGCTTTCACGGAGCTCATTCAGCCTGACTTCACGGCTCCTAGCTACCCCGTGGATACTATCACGGAGGTTCAACATTGCGAGCTTTGGACGAAATTCCGGAACCTCACTTTCAAGGCGGCTCTCAGCTCTGTTGCACCTCCTCAACCCAACGGAACATTTCATTGCCTTCCGATTCCACATGGCTATGCTTTTGTGATGGTGGATGAAGTAATGGAGGGATTTGATGAGCTCGAGCTTGACCACCATACAGTTGAAGGGGAGAAGAAGCTGGTTCATGCTCTGAGGAGTACATGTCTATGGCGGAAGGAGTATTTCCGAACTGGACGCCTCCGTCTCCTCCTCCTACTCCTCCGATGCCTCCAACGACGACGACGATGAGTGATCAGGGCACTCCACCTCCTTCTAAGGCTTATCTGGCGTGTGAGGGCACTCCGCCTCCTCCTTCGCCTACTCCAGCGAGTCCGAGTATTCCGACTCTTCCGGTGCGGGAGGCCACTCCGTCTCCTCCTTCGCCTACTCCGGCGTGTCAGGCCACTCAGCCTCCTCCTCCTCCTTGGGTGCGTCAGGACACTATGCCTCCTCCGATGCATCAGCCAAGATGGAAGAGAGACGCCGCCGCCGCTCTGGTGGCTAGCAGTACAATAGGCGGGAATAAATAGAAATTTGGTCCAAGCCTCAAGCCTGTTACAAAGTTACCATACGAGAGGACTGACGAAGAAAGCGCTGACATCAGTATAGCCGAAGTGAAGGCCCATTTTGCATGGAAACAACGACCTCCGATGGAAACGGTAGATCCGGTGAAAGCAAAGTGCACTCTGGATGCCCTGAAGCGATCATCACCGCCTCTGCTGCCATCAAACTATGATCTCTATATTATAAAGACATATAATGAAGCGTAGTGGTCGGGAAGTACTTCTAGTGCTTCCTGAGTCAAAGAACGAAGAAGTGGGAAAACAATTCCCCAGCTCGGCAAACAACAACAGTAATCGTGCCCCCCGCTCAAGGTGTCTAGCAATATTGATCATCCGGTGCTACTGCTCGGTACCAAACTTCGTGATTACTTGGGGGATGATGTACATTTTGAAATGGCTGAGGTAACCAAAGAAGAACATGAATACGCATGGAAAGCTTCTCGTCAAACCTGATCCTCCTCCTCTAAGAACGATGATGAACAATTTGCATGAGTGGTACATGAAAACCTGCATGTGGCAGTGAAACCAGAGCACGAATTCATTGGACTCAGCGTGATGCCTATTGAATTTGTGGAGTTATTTCAGTTATTCAATCAACGGGACCTCGACAAACAACTCATGACTGCCTACTGTCTATAAGTGTTATTTCTATAGTTAAGTCTCTAGCTCAGCTCGTTCATTGCATGTATATATAATTATCATCACCATATTATGCGGATTGAGGATCGTCGAATGCAAAACAAAAGGAATCTTTGATGTTTGGTTCATTAGCCTAGATGCCGTAAATGAATGGTCGAGACAAAATGAAACCAAACCGACCGAGAAGAACTTGCTAAAGTTGTTCTTTACACATCAAAACAAAAGGGAAATTCTCTTTCCTTACAACTTCAAGTGCGTGTTGTTGTCTTCTATGTATACTCGGTTTCGCTTACTCGAGGTTAAGTAATTTAATTGATAAGTTATATATGCGTGCGCAGTTTCCACTATATTCTTCTATCCATTAAGCTTGACGGGGCATTAGTAACTTGTCACGCCCAAGATGCGCGCCTATCCATATTTAGGCACGTGGGCCTCGACAGGGATAGAGGCGCATCTTGTCGTTTGCGAGTATAGTATCATCACATACATTTATGAAGAGAGGAGTATATGAATTGGCTTACACTCGCCACATGCTAAATTACAATTCCACACAATTTATGCAAACATCATTCCAAAGACAGGGTCCGACTACGGATGAAAACAAACGAGAAAAGATATGCAATGAAACTGTCTTGCTAGCCCAAAGATCACGACCAAGGCCACTCTACTCGTCTAGATATGTGACGTACATCCTGCCACACTCCTCGTCATACACCCACTGGACCTGCGTCACATCATCTGGCACGATCTCATCTGCACCTGCACCTGTATTTGCTGTAGTAATGTGTGAGCCATAGGGACTCATCAATCTCGCGATCGGGTACCGAGACTATTCAAGTTTATTGTGTTGGATGGGGGTAAGTGTTTAGTTTGCAGTAGCACTAAGCATTTATGGTGGCTAATCTTACGAGAACATGAATTTAAATATGTGGTCTACGATAAACGGTCGAGAGCTAGCATGATTGCTATGCAATCCTGAACACCTACTTACGTCAAACACAACCCCACCGTGCTCTCTCTCGGATCATGCTCACGAGCAGAGACGATTACGGTTACTCACGCAGTTGGTGTATTTTATTGGAGTTTACTTCGAGTTAACTATAACCGGGTGTTAAACAAATATCCAAGTTGCCACATAACCGCGGGCACGCCTTTCCGAAAGATTTAACCCTCTAGGGGTGCTCCAACTAGTCCATCATAAATTAACCACACTCCGCGGGAAATACCTCGACCACGGATCTCATGATCATTCTAGGCAACTCCAAAGGAATTCTGACACCTAGAGATAGCCCGAAGAAAATCAGAGTCCCTCACGCAAGCCATTCGAAAAAGGTAAAACAAGTCCAACAAGACCTCCCGGTGAACCAGATCCGCTTCTAGAGTCGTGTGCTCTGTATCAACGGGCATCATCCGTCTATGCGAAGTGGACGGTTGCCTGAAAATGCCTCGAGTTGCCCGGAGGTGGCACTGCCGACTGCTAGGTGGGTGGACCAACACTCATGCGGAGCACTGGCCCGGGGGGTTGATTAATTATCCACGGGGTTGCAAAGCCCTATGCAATTTTATTAGGTTGTTCAAGCAAATAGTACCAATGTTGGGTCTTGATAGACAAGTCATAATCTCAACCGAATAATCAAGGGGGTCCCCATAACAACCCCAAGCATGTTAGGAGCGCAAAGTATGGAAAACATAACACCGGTAACAAGTAACTAAGGCGGTAAAAGTGGAACAAAACACCGAGCAAAAGGCCAAGACTTCCACCATACCAGGATATATTTATGTGCATTAAATTAAATAGCAGTAAATTTTTTGATATCTCCAGATATCCATGTTATCACATGGAAACAACCTGCACCTGCAACTAAGAATGCTATAAGAGAGGCTGAGCAGCGGTAACTTAGCCAAATAAGGTTTGCTAGGACGTAGAGGGGTTAGAGGCTATCATGGAAATGTATGAGGCTTGTCATTCAAGTGGTAGGTAACACATATGTAACGATAAGAGTGAGTTATCTAGCAAAGCAAAAATAGTGTCGGGATCGAGGTAATCTTGTGTATTGGTTCTTCAGAGGGACCAAGAGCAGGGTCCCCATAATGGTACTCTCATGGATCCTCATACTCAGGTTCAACACTCGCATCTACCCAAGAGAAACAGCAACAATAAACAACCAACCAAGGTGCAATGCACAAACAAGATGATGCATGATTCATTTGAAGTTTTTAGCATGACAACCCTAAACTAGTCATGTTTCACATTGTAGCATCCCAAATTTTGGAATGTTATCATAAATAATAGAATGAGTGTTTGTTTGCTTGAGTGATTGAATTGAGTGAAATTTGAAACTTTTTGAAATTTTTTGAATGAGAGGGAATAAAATGACTTTCCCCTTTTGTGATTTGAATTCAAAATTCAATTCCATTTCAAATCAGTGAGAGAAGATAACACGACTTCTTCATAAACAAGGAATTTGAAAAGTGGATTTGAAAATCTCTGAATTATTCTTTTTGGAATTCATTCCATATTTGGTTCCATTTTTAAATTTTGAAAGAATTCAAATACCCTTGACAAGATTTTGAGAGGATTAACATGACACTCCACACCAGGGTTATTTTTGTGAAGTATTTGAACCATAAAACCCAGGGGGTTATTTGAAAATTTATTGCAAAATGAATTAAAATCAAATTAGGTATTTTTCTGAAAAATATATTTTTTGAAGTATTTATTTTGGCCGTGGAAAAATGTTCATTTAATTGCATTTAATTCCCTGATCATTTCGGTATATAAAATTTTATTTTTTGGAAAGGTATTGATTGCCAAAAATAAAGTTTCCTTCTCTGTTATTCTATAAAAGGAAAAAATAGTTTTATAAGGAAAGTCCACCGAGGCCCACCCCCTTCGGATCGGCCACCGACGCCGCTCCCCCTCTCTCTCCCACTGATTGGTGGACCCCACCATCCGATCCCACTAATCCCGCGCTCGTCTCCCTCCTCTCTCCCCTCCTTCCTTCCTCGCCGGAGCCGGCCGGAATCGCTGGGATCTCTCGCTCCTTTCCTTTCTATGACCACCGAGGCCGCCTATAAATATAGGAGCTCGCCCTCGAACCATTCCCCTCCAACCCCCACCGCCCATGCGCTGCCCTCGCCATCGCTCGCCGGAGCTGTTGACCACCGCCGCGCCATTGCCCACCCACTGCTCGCTCCCAACCTCCCGAGCCACCGCACTCACCACCATCCACTCTGCCTCGCTCAGCCGCACCTCCCCATCCACTCGCTCGAGCCCTGCACCCACCAGAACGCCGTCCCCGTCGACACCCGAGCGCCATCGCCACCTCGAAGCTCGCCGTCATCGCCACCGTCATCCCCGAGCTCCTCCATGACCATCAGAAGCCTCACCGCGCTCGTCTGCATCGCCTGGTGCCGTCAACGTTGCCGGAGGACCACCGGAGCGACGTCCCCGTCGACCTCGCCGCCTCGGACGTCGCTGGAGCATCGCCGGAGCTCCCCTCCTCCTCTGTAAGTCACCGGAGCCGTTTCCCTCCGTTAGATCTCATTTAAACGGCGTAGATTAGAAACAATATAACCTTTCGGCTTATTTAAAAGAACCGGTCGGTTTTATTTATTTTAAGTTAGACCGAACCGTTTTTCTTTAAGTACCGACCGTCCGCTCGAATCGCTAGAACGCGCACACACTTCAGCCAATCAGAGACTGCCACGTGAACCCTATCCGTTAGTTAGATTTTTTCTATTTTTCTGTTTTTGTTTTAAAAACAGAATAGTTTCTGATTTTGTTTTCTTTATATCTTTTATGTTTTTAATTGTTTTAATTTGATTATTTTTGCATTGTGTCACAAATTTCATCTAGTTTCTGTAGATATCAAGTTTGACCATATTTGAATAATTTAAAATTGAATTCAAACAGATTTTGATTGAAATCTTATTTTCTGAATATTTTGAGTCTAAAAATTTATTTTGAGTTGATTCTTTTTGCTACCAGTCACCAGTGATGTTACTTATCAGTACGTAAAATTTTAGAATTTTTTTTAGTATTTTAAATTAGGATTTTTTAACAAAACAGATTCTGTTTTAGTTCTTTTTAGGTTATTTATATCTCTTTTGTTTTACATTGTTTTAATTTATTTTCTTTTATATTAGTTGATAGATTTTATAGAGTTTTCTGTTAGATAATAGTAGCCCTTCAAACAAATATTATTTTATTAGTTGATTACATGAAAATCAATTCTAGTTAATTGTAACTTGTAATTGATTTCCATTTGCTAGTTTGATTTCTTATTTGAAAATATTTTATAAATTGTTTTATAAGTTTTACGTTGTGTTAACTTAGTTGTTACATAATTTGTTTTCTGTTATTTTAATATTCCATTTGTTCTCTTGTTGTTAAGTTTATTAGGCAAAAACCTATGTTGTTTATAGTATTACTTTCTTAGTTCTTAGTTGTTCTTCAAAAGTAATTGTTTTTGCTAAGTAAAATATTTACTAAAATACTTTTGTGATAATTTAGTTTGTTTTTGTTTTGTTACTTTTGAAAATAGGATTATTTGTAGAGAAAACCAACCCTTGGATTGTGTTGATGAAGTTTTGTTCTTTTAAGTTTTGTCTTAAGTATTTCCTTCACCAGAACCTTGTGCTTTTAGTTTTGTGTTGCTTTTGATCGTTAATATTGATTGCTAGTATGATTGCTTATATGAATGAAATGTTTGATTATATAGATTTTCATCGGAGAGTGACGAATAGTCTATCAAGTTATTTCTGAGAGCGATATTATTCTCCATCAACAGTACAGGCAAGTTCACTTTGACCATCTATTTCATACCTATGTTTTATTGCATGTAGTGATATCCTTCAACAAATCCCTCCAGTAGTGTTATTGAAAATTCTTGTAGTCAAGTATAATGCATGAGGTAGGAACCCACCACTTGTTACTAAAGCCCTGAGAACATTAGTTATTTTAATTCTATGCTAAAGTAGATGGGGTCTGGTATGAGTGTTCGTGAGTGGTGTGAGAAGGAGGACTCCACATCAATATGACAACTTCGTGAAGGCATCTTCAAGTCCTTCATCTTCAAGACCTCAAGACTTTGAGACTCGAGAAAACAAGTTTTGAATACACACTACTGGGTGAAGGATGGTTGATTGGGCATCCCTGGAGTAACCAGTGGATGGCCGGGATGCATGGAGAAGCGCCATGACATCTTGCGGAAAGCTTCACCCAGACTCAAAGATACGAATGAATACTTCATGCCCGGAAGCTTACCTGTGTAGCCACAAGTCATTATGGGCTCTGGCTTGGTTGATCTTTGTTGTGACTCTGGCTGGGCAGTGCTACAAGATGTAGTCAATGTTAGGATTGGACGGGCACTGATAGTACTCAGGGAAACACTCTGAAAGACCATGTTTCGTTCGTCCTGTTCTCAAACACCAGGAAGTGCAAGGACTTACTAGAAGGGAACGAATCTTGTGAGTAAAGTACACAACACTCTGCAGAGTTAAACCTAATCAATTAGTCGTGTCCTCTGTTACGGACATTTTGAGCCTCTGGAATTGGATCTATCTCTGAACTCTCAACACTGAACTGATAATTATTTGTGGGCAACTTATGATACTTGTGGGCATGAAGTATCGGCTGGCGGAACCATGTCATGTTAGGTAACTCTGTAGTGAAAATTCCTTATATTCCTTTGTTGTAGGAAAAGAAATAAAATCAGCTTTTATGCAAAAACTCAGACACAGAGCCAGAAAGCCTTACTGCATATCGAATAGTTTTTATCTTATGTTCTACTATGGTGATCTTGCCAGTACATTCAATGTACTGACCTACACGGCTGCAACGTCTCATGTTGCAGATACTCTTCTTCGACGAGTAAGAGTACGATTCAGGGTTACGATCTACACTCAACCTGCCGTTGGTGTTTATTGGGACTCCACTCCCGTTGACTGTTTCCGTTGAGATTTTAAGGTATATATATCAGTTTTACGTTATTACATGTGATTGCACTTTGATATATACATTGATGTACTATGTGTGCCAACATACTGATCCAGGGATGGCACATAACACACAGAGACTTGACCTTTCCAGGTCGGGTCGCTACAGAAATGGTATCAGAGCACATGTTGACTGTAGGACGTGACCCTAGGAAATGGATTAAATAGGAAGACCTTAATAGGAACAACTTTTGTTTTCACTCTCGTAACTTCTAAATTCTTTTACTGAACCCTCCCTGTTTCAAACTATAGATGGAGAACTACACCCTGAACAAAAGAGAGGACTACGAAGATGTTCTCGGAGGCTCATTCCTCATGGAGCTAGTGCAGATGGTGAAGCTGTCGATACCTGAGATCAAGACGACTAAGAGGAAGTCTAGATTCTGGGGCATCAAAACTAAAGTTTTTGGACGTGAAGAAGATCCCAAGACTGAAGACATCAACTATGGCACATTTAGCCATGAATGTGAGATGGGCATGAACACTGTTGTCCATGATGCCATCAGACATTTGAGCTATCGTCATGGTGCTGAGTTGTGCAACAACTACGTTGGAAGGCTTGGATGGTAGAAGCCTGATGGAGCACTCATCGACCTGACCGATGAACAGAAGATGAAGTTTTCACCCGTACTTGTGTACAATCAAAAACTGGAGTGCTACATCAAGAACCTTCAAATGGACCTTCTCTCAGAGTTATTTGAGAACGAAGCACTTTGTGAGAGCCTCAAGAACGGGAAACTGAAGGTAGTCAATCAAAAGAAATATGATCCCGAGATTCAGAAGCTTCGTCAAGACTTGAAGAATAGTCAGGCCATGGCTCATGCTAGAGACGTTGAAATTCAAAAGCTCAAGAACCAACTCGTGGAACTACAGGGACGACACCGGAAACTCCGCATCAACAGGGAAAAACTAGTAGAAGAACATGAGAATATCAAGCATGACCAGAAGAAGCACACTGAAGATGAAGACATGATATAGACTAGCTTATTAGTAGCCCCACCATGAGAGAATAAGGATAAACATTTTTACGATTTGAGTGATGAATCATACCAACCTTATGTGGGTGGCGATATTATAGTTTGACTGAACTTTATGAATGTGTGGACTTGAGTTTGATGTTTTGTGTCTTTGAGTTGTTTGTATCCCTTCTCTCTCTCTCTGTCTCTCTATCTTACCCATCTCATCCCCAAAACCTTGAACCCAATAGATGGCAAATGAAGCTAGACTTGAATTCTCTGGACCAATGACCCATCTGGAGGTAGAAGTATGGATTCAATACATGGATGAAAATGAGTTGTGGATGCATAAACTAGGATTTTGCTAAAGTACAAGGATATAATAGAATATGGTAAATGGAATAGAAGCTTGGTTTGGATGATAAGGAATGCTTACACAAGAAGAAACATATGTTATTCTGAGTACCTTTTTCTGACACCTGCAGATGACCACCCTTTATGAGTCTTTCTTCACGGGCGCGGAGATGACCATGACCCTGACTAGTGATCATGATTACCCAAGGATCCTGAAGGATATGATGAAGCACATCCATCTTGAAGGAGATGCAGTCTACAAGGGCTACCCTTTCATGGAAAATGGAGTGGAACTCTGGTATGTGGAGGTACACCTCCAACGTGTGAAAGGAGTTTGCCCAAAGACTATGGGACAATACTTTTACATATCTCATGTACCATGAGCAACTTTCTTTGACGCTGTTCGTGATGCTTCCATGGAAGCCATACGTCGGATTGGAGAAATACTTGAAGCAAGACTCCATCATACTCAAGAATACCTGCATGAGGTGCATACGGAGATGATGGAGATGAAGCTCATGTCCACCCCGATCAAGCAAATATGGATGATTTCAAGGAGCACATCGCAAAGTTCCAGTGGTACTAAAATATCTCCAAGGGGAATAAATGAATAAAGTTGGGAGTGATGCTGGACCATGCCAAAATATGTGGATGGTAGCATTTGTAATAAAGTACTTTTAGGAGTTTTAAGAAGTGATTGAGGATGTGACAAAGGACTGAATACGAGAAGAAAGCTAGAATGGAGTAGTTAAGATGACAATAACTGTATCATGAAGCACTATTGTTTTCATGAGATTATTATGTAACGGAAGTCTCAGAGTTTGTAATAAATTCATGAGTCAATAGAATTTAGTTCTCGGATGTTGAATTATAAGGACCGTTACTCTATAAACAAAGATCACTGACCATTTTTGAGGATATGAGAAAATATGGTCTATGCAGGCATGTGTACATTTCATTTTAAGTGTGGTAGTAACCACAAGGACCAATGAATGAAGAAAATACCATTCATGTTAAGGAGTTTGGATAAGTGAATACAGGTGAACAGAATGTGTAAACATATCCAGCTATGTGGATGGCAACACCTGAAATAGTATACCTTGGATTTGAATATGATGAGCCAAAACTGTTATTGGTAAACAGACCAAAGGAAAGGAAAAACATATTCAAGGAATAGAACGTGTATCAAGGATGGATCTCATGGTTTCATGAAGGTTACCCCAAGATCTTGAAGCAAGAAGTTGTGATTGGATCAGCAAACATTTCCTTAGGAGTATCTGAAAGCCTCAGAGATGTGAAGAAACGATAGATGTTTTTGCTCAGCTTGTAGAATGAGTGGATTTATCTAAACTTCGTTCGTTGACAAGAGAAATTTCTGCAACGCTTGTGAGGAAGCCCAAGTGTTAGAATACGAGATTCACTGAACTTTATGCAAGGAAATGATTTCAGTGCGGCATGGATTGATCACCATGACCACTTACTCTTATCATTTCTCTTGCTATTCAAAATGGTAAATCTGAGTGACTTACCCATAGTAAAGAGACGACGTTCCTTGAAGCTTTTGTTTAAGCCTTAGAATGGTATGAAGAAAACCCCTTATACATGACAGTTGCTGTCACACATAGGAATTTTATGGTGAGGAATGAAGCCCAGACCCATTTCATTGCAGGATAACCACAAATGGTAGACCACCATGAGGTATTCGATAAGTTACTTAGAATGAACGCGAGACTTATCAGCTAAGAAGACCAAGTATCAGAGGAAATACATTTTGAGAACACAAGATTTTGATATAACGGAAGATAGTCACCAAGGAAGTTACTGTGAAGAATGTGGAGAGACAGATGCACCCAGAGGACTGCCATGATTTTTAAGGACCAGTAACTCTCATTTTAAGTGTGGTAGACCCCACACTTCCAGGACAATGGATTTGTTAGAAGACCCCAAACCCTAACCTATTCTTTCTAGCCCTTTCGAATATCGAGAACGAGATTCATTTTTAAGTGTGGTTGGTTTGTAACATCCCAAATTCTAGAATGTCATAATAAATAATAGAATGAGTGTTTGTTTGCTTGAGTGATTGAATTGAGTGAAATTTGAAACTTTTTGAAAACTTTTGAATGAGAGGGAATAAAATGACTTTCCCCTTTTGTGATTTGAATTCAAAATTAGATTCCATTTCAAATCAATGAGAGAAGATAACATGACTTCTTTAGAAACAAGGAATTTGAAAATCTCTGACTTATTCTTTTTGGAATTCATTCCAAATTTGGTTCCATTTTTAAATTTTGAAAGAATTCAAATACCCTTGACAAGATTTTGAGAGGAGTAACATGACACTCCACACCAGGGTTATTTTTGTGAAGTATTTGAACCATAAAACCCAGGGGGTTATTTGAAAGTTTATTGCAAAAAGAATTAAAATCAAATTAGGTATGAAAAAATATTTTTTTGAAGTATTTATTTTGGCCGTGGAAAAATGTTCATTTAATTGCATTTAATTCCCTGATCACTCAGGTATATAAAACTTTCTTTTCTGAAAAAGTATTAATTGCCAAAAATAAAGTTTCCTTCTCTGTTATTCTATAAAAGGAAAAAATAGTTTTATTAGGAAAGTCCACCGAGGCGCACCCCCTCCGGATCGGCCACCGACACTGCTCCCCCTCTCTCTCTCCCACTAACCGGTGGACCCACCATCCAATCCCACTAATCTCGCGCTCGTCTCCCTCCTCTGTCCCCTCCTTCCTTCCTCGCCGGAGCCGGCCGGAATCACCGGATCTGTCGCTCCTTTCCTTTCTATGACC
Organism: Hordeum marinum; assembly: GCA_022496015.1. Lineage (NCBI taxonomy): Eukaryota > Viridiplantae > Streptophyta > Magnoliopsida > Poales > Poaceae > Hordeum > Hordeum marinum. The sequence goes on along the minus strand of CM039672.1, from coordinate 206,204,678 downwards.
ACCGAGGCCTCCTATAAATACAGGAGCTCGCCCTTGACCTGTTCCCCTCCAAACCCCAACCGCCTGTGCGCTGCCCTCGCCGCAATCGCTCCCCGGAGCTCTCGACCACCGCCGCGCCATTACCGACCCACTGCTCGCTCCCGACCTCCCGAGCCACCGCACTCACCACCATCCACTCTGCCTCGCTCACCCGCACCTCCCCATCCACCCGCCCGAGCCCCACACCCACCAGAACGCCGTCCCCGTTGACACCCGAGCGCCATCACCGCCTCGAAGCTCGCCATCGTCGCCACCGTCATCCCTGAGCTCCTCCACGACCATCAGAAGCCTCGCCGCGCACGTCCGCATCGCCTGGTGCCGTCGCCGATGCTGGAGGACCACCGGAGTGACGTCCCCATCGAGCTCGCCACCTCGAACGTCGCTGGAGCATCGCCGGAGCTCCCCTCCTCCTCTGTAAGTCACCGGAGCCGTTTCCCTCCGTTAGATCTCATTTGAACGGTGTAGATTATAAACAATATAACCTTTCGGTTTATTTAAAAGAACCGGTCGGTTTTATTTATTTTAAGTTATATGAACCATTTTTCTTTAAGTACCGGCCGTCCGCTCCAATCGCTAGAATGCGCACACACTTCAGCCAATCAGAGACTGCCACGTGTACCCTAGCCGTTAGTTAGATTTTTTTCTATTTTTCAGTTTTTGTTTTAGTTTATTTTCTTTTATATTAGTTGATAGATTTTATAGAGTTTTCTGTTAGATAACAGTAGCCCTTCAAACAAATACTATTTTATTAGTTGATTACATGAAAATTAATTGTAGTTAATTATAACTTGTAATTGATTTCCATTTGCTAGTTTGATTTCTTATTTGAAAATATTTTATAAATTGTTTTATAAGTTTTACTTTGTGTTAACTTAGTTGTTACATAATTTGTTTTCTGTTATTTTAATATTCCATTTGTTCTCTTGTTGTTAAGTTTATTAGGCAAGAACCTATATTATTTAAAGTATTACTTTCTTAGTTCTTAGTTGTTCTTCAAAAGTAATTGTTTTTGCTAAGTAAAATATTTACTAAAATACTTTTGTGATAATTTAGTTTGTTTTTGTTTTGTTACTTTTGAAAATAGGATTATTTGTAGAGAAAACCAACCCTTGGATTGTGTTGATGAAGTTTTGTTGTTTTGAGTTTTGTCTTAAGTATTTCCTTCATCACAACCTTGTGCTTTTAGTTTTGTGTTGCTTTTTATTGTTAGTATTGATTGCTAGTATGATTGCTTATATGAATGAAATGTTTGATTATATAGATTTTCATCGGAGAGTGACGAATAGTCTATCAAGTTATTTCTGAGAGCAATATTATTCTCCATCAACAGTACAGGCAAGTTCACTTTGACCATCTATTTCATACCTATGTTTTGTTGCATTTAGTGATATCCTTCAACAAATCCCTCCAGTAGTGTTATTGAAAATTCTTGTAGTCAAGTATAATGCATGAGGTAGGAACCCACCAATTGTTACTAAAGCCCCAGGAACGTTAGTTATTTTAATTCTATGGTAAAGTAGATGGGGTTTGGTATGAGTGTTCGTGAGTGGTGTGAGAAGGAGGACTCCACGTCAATACGACAACTTCATGAAGGCATCTTAAGGTCCTGCATCTTCAAGACCTCAAGACTTTGAGACTCGAGAAAACAAGTTTTCAATACACACTACTAGGTGAAGGATGGTTGATTGGGCATCCCTGGAGTTACCAGTGGATGGCCGGGATGCATGGAGAAGTGCCATGACATGTTGCGGAAAGCTTCACCCAGACTCAAAGAGAAGGATGAATACTTCATGCCCGGAAGCTTACCTGTGTAGCCACAAGTCATTATGGGCTCTGGCTTGGTTGATCTTTGTTGTGACTCTGGCTGAGCAGTGCTAGGAGATGTAGTTGACGTTAGGATTGGATGGGCACTGACAGTAGTCAGGGAAACACTCCGAAAGACCATGTTTCGTTCGTCCTGTTCTCAAACACCAGGCAGTGCGCGGACTTACCAGGAGGGAACGCATCTTGTGGGTAAAGTACACAACACTCTGCAGAGTTAAACCTAATCGATTAGTCGTGTCCCTGGTTACGGACATTTTGAGCCTTTGGAATTGGATCTATCTCTGAACTCTCAACTCTGGACTGATAATTAATTGTGGGCAACTTATGATACTTGTGGGAATTAAGACATCGGTTGGCGGAACCATGTCATGTTAGGTAACTCTGTAGTGAAAATTCCTGATATTCCTTTGTTGTAGGAAAAGAAATAAAATCAGCTTTTATGCAAAAACTCAGACACAGCGCCACAAAGCCTTACTGCATTTAGAATAGTTTTTATCTTCTGTTCTACTATGGTGATCTTGCCGGTACATTCAATGTACTGACCTACACGGCTGCAACGTCTCATGTCTCAGATACTCTTCTTCTCAGATACACGGCTGTCGTTGGTGTTTATTGGGACTCCACTCCCGTTGACTGTTTCCGTTGAGATTTTAAGGTATACATCAGTTTTACGTTATTACATGTGATTGCACTTTGATATATACATTGATGTACTATGTGTGCCAGCATACTGATCCAGGGATGGCACAGAACACACAGAGACTTGACCTTTCCAGGTCGGGTCGCTACACACATGCTATAGTTAAGTTATTACAATTCGGGACAGTACCTCATGTTAAGTTGTATGAACATGCATGATCATGGAAAATATGGATGCTTCATGCAAAAATGATGCAAATGCATATGTAGAACGTAGGAAACGGAGTTACGGTTCTCACACTACGCTCACGGCAAGTTACGAAGGCAAAATACAAGACAATGAAGGCCATGGGCTATTCCTTGTTATTCCAAGGTAGCCACTGGTTAGGGAATGGAAAACCAACCACAATAGAGTCAAAGATCTGGCAAAGCTATGGAGCATAGCTCCCACAAGTCACAAAACACTAAAACACACAATCTTCACAAAACATCAACATAGCAACTTTCACATGAAATATCTAGAGCTACAGGAAGTTTCCAACCTCAAACAAGGCATTCATAGAAACTACAAAACATGCTTATCAAATCATCCAACTACACAAACTAGAAAGGAAGCACATATCAATAAGCATGAAGCTCACAAGATGGCATGATGAAATAGATTCTATGGACTTAGTGAAAATCACAGTTTTCTGGAATCCGAGTTAAGTTGATAGCAAGTTGACATCAGCGACTAATGGTGATAGAGACCACCTCATGGCATGAAAATTAACAGGATGGTAGAGGGAAACATCTACTTCAAAACTCTAGCTCTGAGCTTGAGCTAAAACACAACATATCACTAGGTAGAACCCACTCATCATGGCATAAAAATAATAGCAGATTCTCAGACTTGGAAATATTTAGCATGTTGAATCAGCAACATTTTAATAGCCACTTTGGAGCATGGTTCCCAGTCATATGCAAGATTTTCATGTCAAAATAAAATACCATGGAATTCTAGTCATGAAATACTACCACTTCCATGTTGACACAAAGATCATGGCATGCTTGGATTAATTACAACTAAAATGAAAAAATGGCACTTTGGGACAAAATGACATTTTGTCAAACTTTCTCAAATGACAAAAAAAGTTGCATCAATGGATTACTTGGGTGATTCTACCCCAAAATCATATATCATACACATATATAAGTTTTTGTAGAACTCCCAAAAACATGCTCGAAATCATCATGACATTCCTATAAGTTGAAACTTGCTAAATTGCTCATAGACAAAAATGCACATTTCCAGATTTAGAAAAAATACCAGAGATGGAAATAATCTATTTAACACTAATAAAAACAAAACAAAATGAAAGAGAAACAATATATAGGAGGGCCCCACCTGGCATAGGCAGCAGGGCCCTGACAAGTGGGGCCAGGGCCCACTTGTCATACACACACAATAACACAAACACACATACACATACTTCCACACACACTCACACTCTTTGGATCCTGCTGGCCACAGCAGATCCACCCACTACCCACACACACGTAGGCACACACACACACACACACTACAAGCACACGGGATCCGGCATGGTCATGGCAGATCCGCACACCATAAAGCAACCATAGCCAATGCAAAAAAGAAAAATAGGGGGCGCGCGCCGGGGATTCGATCCCCAGACCTCTTGGTCTCGCCCAGGTCGACTGACCACTGTGCCACTCGCACTCGTCTGAACAAGAGGGGATCCCGCTCCTCTACTACTAACATGCCCAGGAGATCACTGACGAAACTGAACAAAATGATCGCGGCGGACAAAGGAATGCGGTGGTGAAATCTGGCGATAGCGGCGCTCTCCTGCGAGGGGAACCTCCTGCGGGAGCTGCGAGAACCTATGGGGAACCATTCCCTTGCTCATCTCACGACGAGGGGGACGGAGGCGAGGCCCTCAAGGCCACGCCTTGAACTACACGGTGGCGACGGCAAGGAGCTACGCGACGATGCGAGGCGGGGCTACGGCAAGACGAGAGGGCTACAGCGACGGGGAGCTCACCGAGTGGGACGACGACGGATCGGCTTGCGAGACGAGGAGGAAGGCAACGACGACGTGGGCGCTGCGGGGCTTGTCGGAGCGGAGGAAGAAGAAGGTGCGGCGACACTCGATGATGCGGAGGCTCCCCGGACCTCCTAGCATCGGGAATCTAACGCGGGCGGCTCCAGGGCACTCCCTGCCATCCTGGCCAGCGCGGAAGACCATCGGAGACGCCGGAGAAGGTGGGCACGGCGGAGCTCACCTCTCCTCTCTCTGACCGGAAAGCTCACTGAATTTCGCTCGCGTGGGGAGGAAGAAGGAGAGGGGGAAACGAGATGGCGGCGGCGCGAGGAGAAGCATGGAACCCTAAGGAAGGGCACGCACGCCGAGGCCTTTTAAAAGGAGGGCCAGACGATGCTCCTCGACGTCCGTGAACATGGGCGCTCGCTCACTCTCTCTGAACCTGATGGAGGAAGGAGACGGCGAGCAGGTGTCCGTTAGGCGCGGGGGCTGAGCTGCACTACGCTAGCTGGGCCGGGAGGGAAAAAAGGCCTAGCACTCAGACTCTCTCTCAGAATAAACAAAACAAGGGCTTTCCCTTTTAAAATATCAATAACACAAGAAAAAAAACCATAGAAAAAGAAAAGGATTCTTGCTAAAACAAAAATACTTTGGCACTGAAAGGAATATGCCCTATTTAATAAAAATCAAAAGATGATTTTTAGGACAAGTAAAATAAATAATTTTTAAAATAAATAGCCATTGTTTTTGCAAAACCTCATGAGTCCAAATTTTAAACAACAAGGAGAGCACCACATTCCTACTCGACATGATATCCCACATCAACAGAACATTTTTAATAGATTTTATTATCAAGTTAATTCTCATGTAGAAAACAAAAGGGAATAAAAAGGTTTAGGCATAGTTTTGAAAATGGAGAAGAAGGGAGGGAGTTATTGCACCACACTTGCACACATCCACATCACCAAGACCAAACTAGCAAGCAACACAAGTAAGCAATTGAAACGATGAGCATGATGCATGATGCATGAGATGGAATGGTGTCATGGTTTTGTCACGGCAGATGTCCGAGTGAATGGACTTAGGTTCAGGGCAAAAACGCAACTATGTGGCAGCTTGAAGGGGTTGATCGGAATCGAGAGACGCGAAGTTTACCCAGGTTTGGCCCCTCCGATGGAGGTAAAAGCCTACGTCCTGCTTGTCTGGTATTGATGATGAAGGAGATCTCTCGGTTACAAGGGTGTTGTTTTTCTACCTCTAATCACGAGAGTCTCTAATCTCTTGTCTATCTAAGACCTGTTTATTGAGATGTCTAGAAACTTGACCCTCTCGGGGTGACCCGCCCCTCCTTATATAAGCTGAAGGGGCGGCTTACATGTAGAGTCGAAGTCGGATTGAGACTTAACTTATTATGACTTCCTATTAAGGGGCTTCTCTTCATGGGCTTCTGAGTCTGGGCTTCTGAGTCCCGGGCTGATGAGTCCCGGGCGGCTTACACCGAGCGGCTTACCCCCGACGGCTTAGAACTGGGGACTCATCTTCAGGGACTTACAACCGGAGACTCATCTTCAGGGAGTTACGACCAGAGAGTCATCTTCAGGGACTTACAACTAGAGAGTCATCTTCGAGACTCATCCAGGGACTTACAACCGGGGACTCATCTTCAAGGACTTACAACCGGGTCATAATTATCACCGGGTTATAACTTTTTGCCGGGTCATACCGCGGGGTATATCCTCAACATTAGCCCCCAGGTTAGCTTGAATTTATTCATGGTAATCTACTTAAATGAGAATAGTAAATATGTTAAATGGCCGGCTTTGCCCTTTGGCCGACTTATGAAGTGGCTTCTCAGAATCCGGGGTCTTTCTGCATATGAATGAGTCGTCTTGAGAATCGTCTTGCTTGTCACTGTCTTTTGAAAAATATTGGGAATAGAATACCCATATGCCATTGAGTCGTCTTCCAAATAATTTGGCTTAATAAGAAATCCTCATGACATAGATTCGAACTTCCATTGTTGTGAAGCCGGGCAACTTATATAAACTCTGGCAGGTTATGATCTTCTGATAACGCCAGGTTATGAATGTTGGTGATGCCGGGTCTAACAACTGAACTCCATAATCAACATCTTAAAAATGTTCCTCAAAGTTTTTGATATGTCCATATTACCTGTAGCCCCCAAGCTCCGAGATTATCCATGATAACTTGGTGCTTTGCAATAATATTTTGCACTATGTAGCCCCCAAGTGCCGGGTTGTCTTGCCTGCAATAGCATGGGACTTATAATTGTCTTATACCTTATGAAACTTCAGCATGTGTATCCCCCAAGGGCCAGCTCATCAGAACGTGATGCGCCAGGTCTTCAATTTGAACTTCATAATCTGCTAAACAGCTGAATACTGTAGCCCCCAAGTGTCGGGTCGCATGCCTGCAGCGACTTGGGACTTTTAGAAAGTTTGATCTAAATGGTGTAGCCCCCAAGTACCGGGTCAGTAAGAATTACTGGGCTGGGACTTAGAAAAATGTAGAAAGGCCGGCTCATCTCCTTGAGATAATATGGTCTTGCTGACGATGTAATGATTTGAAAACCGGCTAGCATTAGCCCCCAAGTGCCCTGGTGCGTGCTTGCAACGACATGGGACTTGCATAATTGATATAACCTAGACTTGAATAATGTAGCCCCCAAGTGTCGGGTCGTCTGCTTGTGGCGACTTGGGACTATGTAAGAATAATACGACTCACCACAATTTGTTGAATGAATCCTTGACCATGGTTGTAATATAACCCGGAATGAATATCCTGGAATAATTCCCTTGTCTTTGACATGAAATCCCTACTCGTGGTTGCGATGCAACCCGGCAAATTTATATTTGAGAAATCCATGAGTGTTGTAGATTACTACAGAACACAATTAAAGAAATCCGAGAACCGGTTAATTAGATGACACGGTATTGTATCTGGTAGGGCGGCTCTTGAAAAATAATGAATTCTCTGAGCTGGTTTAAAAACCCCAATCATTTAGTACTGGTTATGATAAACCATGAAGATCCGGCCAAGTTGGCTATTAAAGATCAAGTTGCTCTTTGTATAAGTTTTTCATCATACTTAACAGTTGCCCATCTTAAGAGATAAGACCTGCAAAAATAAACAAGACAAAGTATATTCTGCATTGTTGTAAGGGAGGCTTGAAAAAGCACAACCCAAAGATGTTATATCTTTCCTGATTTGTTTTTTTGAAAGTCTTTGAACAACTCATGTGCCGCTTCTTCTAGGTGGACTCGCCACTTAAAACTCCTTAGCAGTAAAGGGTCTCTATCGAGATTGGCTGACAATTTCTTTGAGCGGCTCAGGGTCTCTAAGCGAGATTAACTGACAGGAAGTGTGACGTCCTAGCAGAGACTCAGCAGGGCATGAGTACCCTGGTAGCCCATAAACTGCCTCTCACGTGACATAAATCTGTCGTTTTAACCTTAAACAGTGCAGGGTTTTAAAAGTTTAACTGTCTAAGAGTATGAACGGGCCACATAGCGGAGAGTCGACAGTAAATCGGAGAGTTTATCCTTGCTTTTCGTAAGCCAGCCCTAACGTGACAAGAACCGCCGTTTTAACCTTAACCAGTACAGGGTCTCTATCGAGATTGGCCCTTAATTTCTTTGAGTCGGCTCAGGGTCTCTACGTGAGCTTAACTGGTAAGAGTTCGGCGGGTCACCTAGCGGACTTACAGGCAGGTTTAACCCTACTTGGCTTAAGAGTCGATCAAGAGGGTATGTAAGCTAAACCCGGTGGGTTGGAAGCCCCCAAATGACCTTTGTTGATGGAGTCAACTGTTTGGCTTAAGAGCCGATCGATAGGGTCTGATAAGCTAAACCCAGTGGGTTGGAAGCCCCCTGGACGATCATGTTGACGGAGTCAACTATTTGGCTTAAGAGCCGATCAATAGGGTGTCATAAGCTAAACCCGGTGGGTAGGAAGCGCCCTAGTGACCTTGTCGATGATATCGACTTGTGCACCATCTTGTAAACCGCCATCTTGTATCAAGAAACGGCAGAAGCTCCAAGTGACTTTATGATGATCCAATAAATCCGGGCACCCATGTTTGAATGGTGCATCACGGCGGTTCGTCCTCTTGGACAACTTTTAATCTTCCACCAATAATGTAATAGCCCCCAGTGATTGGGTTTTCTCTTTCAAAGACCCCGGGTTCTCTTGAAAAATGACCAAATGTGTCTCGCCATGTCTATAGCCCCGAGTCTTGAGTTGACTCGAAGAGGCGGCTTGAGAATCTCCAGTGATAATTGAGGTTTGCCGTGGCGGGTTATAGATGATCCCGTTTTGTTTCAATAATCCGGTCAATGGTTCGTCCCGGCTGGTTGTTGAAGTGAACCAAACTGTAATGGCGGCGACTTGTGCGCCTGTCCGTTGGGCGGCTCGTATCGACGAGCACTGCACCGATATGTTGATGTAGATCAAACTGTGGGTGGCATCTTGCGCGCATCCGTTGGGCGGCTCGTACAGGCAAGCACCGCACCAATATGTTGATGTAGATCAAACTGTGGGTGGCGTCTTATGCACGTCCGTTGGGTGTCTTGTACTGGTGTATGTACCCACTGGCATGTTGATGTAAAAGTAAAAACCAGCCATGGCATTGTAAGCCAGTGCTGTTGTGAAAGACGGTCGCGGCATCGTAAGCCGGCCCGATCATGAGAAACAGTCGTGGCGTTGTAAGCCGGTGTGGTCGTGAAATACAGCAGCGGCGTGCAGATGCGGCGGCTTGCCATGACCATTGGGTGGCTCATACTGGCGGGTGAGGGCGCGCGGCACCGGCAAGTTGATTTAAACCGGCTCGCAACGGTGGCAGCTTGCTCACATCCATTGAGCTCCATGCCACATAAGAACACCAGTATAGAACAATACTGGCATGCGCTCCATCTCCGCGGTATAATGCCACTTGAATAATTTTCTTGCTTAAAATATGTTGCAATGTAGAGTAATTGCTTTCGGACAAAATATATATAATGAAAACTAGGTAGGATGAATAGCACCTGGATTTGTTGTCGGATGAATACGAACACCGGTGCCGAATAATACTGGACGTAGTCAGTCAACCGCGTAGATGTATTTCCATGTGTAACACTACCACCTACCTAGTCTTTTTTTCAACCGGTTCCCCATCACTTTCCTTTATTTTATCCTCCACCAAAAATCACGGGAGCAGTAGCAAGGCCTCGACCGAGAACCATCTCGAATAAGGGGTGGAGCAGCAGCGAGGCTGGCGGATGCACTAACGCTTGGTGGGTCAGCCAGTTGCAGACAGCGACTTGCGCGGGAGGCGGCCGACGGGGAAGGCGGCTCGTGCTGATGAGCGGAGGCGGGAGTGGCACATGGCGGCTCACGACGGAGGAGCAGTCGCGCGCGGGTGAAGCTGAGTCGGCCAGATGCGAGGGGGGAGCGGCGGCTTGACAATGGCCAGCAGCTTGAGGCAGCGGCTGAGGTCGTGGTGGAAGCTGGCCCGAGCGGGAGACAGTCGTTGATGCGGCTGGCAGAGGCGAGACACATAGCTGCGGAGCGGGACACGGCAGCGACGGCAGGGGCCTGTGGGCAGCCGGTTCAAGCACCTCGGATGGAAGCACAGGAAGAGACAGCTCGGAGCAACAGCTTGCCATAGGCGGAGGCACGAGGTGCACGGGCCAGGCGGCTCAAGATGCGATGCAACAAGGGCGGCTAGCAGTGGCAGAGGCGGACGGAGGTAGCCCGCGGTGGCTCGGAGATGCAAGGAGGTCGGGGAAGCCCGAGTCGTGTGACGGAGGCAAGGGGCGGATCCACAATGGCGAGGCATGGCTACGGCTGGCCAGCGCAAAGGCAAAGCGAGCCAGCAGTGAAGCGCCGCGGCTGAAGCACGGCAAGCCGACGGCGTATAGGACGAGGCAGGGCCACGACGGCTCGGACGTGTGCGCGGATGCGTCGACAAGGCAGCGTAGCAGCAGGAGCCAGGCACGCAACAGGTAGGCGAGGCGAGGTATCCATAGCGTAGTAGAGCATAGCAAGGGAGACCGGCACGCAGCAAGGCGGAGCCTGGCTGGGTCGAGGTGATGATGGAAGAGGCAGGCAGTCAAGGCAAAGACGCAGCGGAGGGCTGGCTCGGACGTGAGGGAGAAGAGTGATACCATGGAGGAGAGGCGGGTGTCGGGGTACCTCAGGGCCGGCTCACTGGCAGAATGCGAGGAGGTTTGCAGTCGCGGTGGAGGCACAGCGTGGTCGGTGCATGGTGGCTCGACAGGGGCCGGCGAGTTGAAGCGGCACGAGGTGGGGTGCAGTAGGGCCGCGATGGCTCGGACGCAAGTCAACGGGGCCCGGCGCCGTTGTGGCTCCAAGTGTAGGGGCCGAAGAGCGGAGGAGTGGGCTGGCTACGGCTCAAGATCCCAGTGCGCAGCGGCAGCTCGAAATGCATCGGAGGCAGGCATCATGGCGGCTCACATGACCAGGGGAGCCGACGCAATGGCGGCTCAAGGCGCATCGGAGGCCGGCATCGTGGTGGCTCACATGAGCAGGGGAGGCCGGCACAGCGGCGGCTCGAGGCGGGTTGAAGGTGCTAGCCCGCAGCGGAGGCGGAGGCGAGCCGGTGAAGTAGGCATACTAGTGCAGTGGTCGGTGGCGGTTCAGAGCCTACGGGCGAGCGGAGTAGGCGGCTCGGGGCTGAGCCAACCGGGCGAGGCCATGATAGAGGCAGGCACTGCAGCATGCAGAGCTTTGCATAGAGGGGCGGTGACGTGAGCGGGGGCGACCCGACCATGGCGCAACGGACGCGGTGAAGTAGGCCAGGGCAGATCCGGCGGGACGGCGCGCGGGGGCAGCCAAGGAGGCAACTCGGAGTGGAGGCGTTAACTCCGGCAAGACGTGGGCGGCTCAACGCGAAAGTCCGAATTTGAGGGTATATCCATTCCGGGTCGTAGTTGTGTAGGCGGTTCCTCCTTTTTTTTAAATGCCATATTTACCAATCTTTTAGCCCTTTGTCTCTGGAGTTACACGTCTTGTCGGGACTTATAATTACTGATGGTCCGTTCGTGCGCAAAAGCGCATATCAATGATCATAATGAGACACGGGCACATTGTTGTCTTCTCGATGGATCAGTCGCGGTGATTATCTAGATATACTTGATAATGTGATGAATCATTGACCGGTCAGATTTGAGTTGCGACGGCTCCCTCGGGACTTGATCCGATATGAACGACCGTTGATGCTTTAGGCAGTAGCAATCGGACCCTGCCGAATATGTAGTGGAAACTACCTATAGGCAGTTGAGGTTGGCTGCGATGATAACTCCTGTGTCAATCTCGGCGACATGCAATAGTAAATAGATCACACCCCTAGTTTTTCCTGAACCTTAAATCCCACAGATTATAAATCTAGACTAATGGACTTGAAGCTGGTGTAGATCTTTTCAAACCGGCTCTTCTTCGCCCGGAAATTTGCGAACTTCTCGATCCCTGAGAGACATCCCTCCAAGAGCTCAACACCACCGTGCGCAGCCCCACAGTGGGCACCAACTGTCGTGGTTTTCTCACGGCAGATGTCCGGGTGAACGAACTTAGGTTTGGGGCAAAAACGCAACTATGTGGCGGCTTGAAGGGGTTGATCGGAATTGAGAGACACAGAGTTTACCCAGGTTCGGCCCCTCCGATGGAGGTAAAAGCCTACGTCCTGCTTGTTTGGTATTGATGATGAAGGAGATCTCTCGGTTACAAGGGTGCTGTTTCGCTACCTCTAATCACGAGAGTCTCTAATCTCTTGTCTATCTAAGACCTATCTATTGAGACGCCTAAAAACTTGACCCTCTCAGGGTGACTCGCCCCTCCTTATATAAGCTGAAGGGGCGGCTTACATGTAGAGTCTAAGTCAAATTTAGACTTAACTTATTATGAGTTCCTATTGTGGGATTCTCTTCATGGTCTTCTGAGTCCCGGGCGGCTTACCCCCGGGCGGCTAAGAACCGGCGACTCATCTTTAGGGACTTACAAACGGAGACTCATCTTCAGGGACTTACAACCGGAGAGTCATCTTCAGGGACTTACAACCTGAAAGTCATCTTGAGGGCCTTACAACCGGAGAGTCATCTTCAGGGACTTACAACTGGCGACTCATCTTCAGAGACTTACAACCTGGTCATAACTATCACCGGGTTATAACTATCTCCCGGGTCATACCGCGGGGTATATCCCCGACAAATGGCAATGAGCAAAATCATATCATTCAAACACATGGCACATAGAGGTTCACAAGAGTTATAAGACCATAAATGGCAAGGGTAGCACTTGGGATGTTACAACTCTCCCACACTACAAGAGGATCTCGACCCGAGATCTAGGAACGAAAGAACTCTGGATATTCGGAACGGAGAAGATCCTCACGTTCCCAAGTAGCTTGTTTGTCAGAATGATGAGACCACTTCACCTTGCTAAACTTGATTGATTTGTTGCGAGTCTTACGCTCAGTTTCATCGAGAATAGACACTGGATGCTCATGCTAAGAGAGGTCTTCTTGGAAATCAATGTCTTGGAGGTCAATGGTACGCTCGGGAGTCTTGAAGCACCTCCGAAGCTAAGAGACATGGGAGACATCGTGCACATTTGCGAAGTTTGGAGGAAGCTCTAGTTGATAGGCAAATTCACCTCTCTTGCCAACAACTCTTAAAGGAGACACAAAACGATGAGCTAGCTTCCCTTTAATTCCAAACCGCTGACTGCCCTTCATGGGAGAGACTCTGAGATAGACTAGATCATCAACTTGAAAGGAGACATCCCGATGTTTGTTATTGTAATAACTCTTCTGTCGGGATTGTGCTGCTTTGAGGTTCTCATGAATGACACGGCACATCTCTTCTGCTTGGGTGCTCATGTCATTGCCCAAAATTTGACGCTCACCAGTTTCAGACCAAGTGAGCGGGGTACGACACTTCCTGCCGTACAGAATCTCGAAAGGGGCCTTGCCTAAGCTAGCCTGAAAGCTGTTGTTGTATGAAAATTCAGCGCATGGAAGGCAATCTTCCCAGTTCATGCCGAACGAAATCACACAGGCTCTTAGCATGTCTTCAAGGACTTGATTAACACTCTCAACTTGACCACTTGTCTGCAGATGGAATGCAGTGCTGAAACGGATCTTGGTACCCGTAGCGGTCTGGAAGGACTACCAAAACTTTGAAGTGAAGAGGCTTCAAAGGTCAGATGAGATGAGCTGAGGAATACCGTGCAAAGAAACTATCCTTGATGTATACAACTCTGCTAGCTGAGCTGCCGAGATAGATTCTTTGACCGGAAGGAAATGAGCAACTTTGGTCAGCTTGTCGATAACCACAAAGATGGCATCGTTGCCCCTCTTGGACTTGGAAAACCCAGTGACGGAATCCATCTCCACATGATCGAATTTCCACTCTGGAATAGGCAAAGGCTGATGGAGACCTGATGGATGTTGTTGTTCCACCTTCACTCTGTGACAAACATCACACTCGTTCACGAACTGAGCAATTTCATGTTTCATGTGAGTCCACCAGAAGGTTTGCTTGAGATCCTGATACATCTTGGAACTGCCTAGATGAATGGATAGAAGAGAATTGTGTGCTTCGTCCATGATAACCTTCCTGAGATCACCTTTTGGAACCACCAGACGGTCCTCAAAGAACAAGGTATCTTTGTCATCAACGTGCAAGCACTTACACTTCGAAAGGCCCTTGGACACACCTTTCTTCACTTTCTTCACCATTGCATCAAGAAGTTAAGCTTGGTGAACCTGATCTTCTAGAGTCGGAGAGACTTGAATATTGGCAAGAAATCCTTGCAGAATCATTTTATGGTTGAGCTTGCGGAAGGCTTCACAAAGCTCGGGTTGAAGAGGCTTCAGGATGATACTGCTGCAATGATATTTGCTTTTCTAGGAGTATACTCAATGCTTGGATTGAAGTCCTCAAGCATTTCCACCCAATGAGACTGTCGAAGATTGAGATTGGGCTGAGTGAAAATGTACTTCAAGCTCTTGTGATCGGTGTACACCTCAACTGGTCTACCCAACAACAAATGCCTCCAAGTCATCAGAGCATGTACAACTGCCGCCAACTCGAGATCATGAGTGTGGTAGTTCTTCTCGACAGGCTTCAACTTGCACGAGGTATAAGCAACTATCTTCTTTTCTTGCATGAGAACACTACCAAGACCTTGGAGCGAAGCATCACAAAAAACTTGGAAAGGCTTTGATTGCTTGGGAGGAACAAGAACAGGAGCTAAAGTTAGTCTCTGCTTGAGCGTATTGAACGCCAGATCACACTCAGGAGACCAAACATACTTGACATTCTTATGGAGGAGATTAGACAGAGGCTTAGCAATTTGAGAGAAGTTCTCCATGAATCTTCTGCAATAACTAGCAAACCCGAGGAAGCTACTGTTGGGAGACGTAGTAGTAAATCAAAAAATTTCTTACGATCACGAAGATCTATCCATGGAGAAACCAGCAACGAGTGTGGAGAGATTGCATCTTCATACCTTTGAAGATCTCTAAGAGGAAGCGTTGCAAGAACACGGTTGGTGGAGTCATACTCGCAGCGATTCAGATCGCGGTGATCTCCGATCTTAGCGCCGAACAATGGCGCCTCCGCGTTCAACACACGTGCAGCCCGGTGACGTCTCCTACGCCTTGATCCAACAAGGAGGAAGCAGAGGTTGAGGGATAGCTCCGGCAGCACGATGGCATGGTGACGGTGGACCTTTGTGGTACTCCGGCAGAGCTTTGCTAAGCACTATGGAGAACGAGGAGAGGGAGAGGTAGGGTTGCGCCGAGAGGAAGAGAAAACCGTGTCTCAAAACAGCCCCAAGGGCACCTCTATATATAGGAGGAGTAGGAGGTAGGTCTGCACCCTAGGGTTTCCACCCTATGGTGGTGCGGCAGCCACTAGATGCATCTGGTGCGGCGGCCAGAGGGAGGGGAGGAGATGCGGCTGCCCTAGGCACCCTAGGGTGGGCCTAGGGCCCATCTGGGGCTAGGGTTTGCCCCCCCCCCTCTCCCCTTGCTGCGCCTTGGGCTAGGTGGGAGGGGCACACCAGCCCACCCAGGGGCTGGTTCCCTCCACCTACGACCCATGAAGCCCTGTGGGGCCGGTGGGCCCACTTGGTGGACCCCCGGAACCCTTCCGGTGGTCCCGGTACACTATCGGTGACGCCCGAAACACTTTTGGTAACCAAAACCTCACATCCTATATATTAATCTTCGTCTCTGGACCATTCCGGGACTCCTAGTGATGTCCAGGATCTCAGTCGGGACTCCGAACTACCTTCGGTAACCATGTACACTATTTCCCTATAACCCTAGCGTCATCGAACCTTAAGTGTGTAGACCCTACGGGTTCGGGAGACACGTAGACATGACCGAGACACCTCTCCGGCCAATAACCAACAGCGGGATCTGGATACCCATGTTGGCTCCTAGATTCTCCACGATGATCTCATCGGATGAACCACAATGTCGGGGATTCAATCAATCCCATATACAATTCCCTTTGTCTATCGGTATGATACTTGCCTAAGATTCGATCGTCGGTATCCCTATACCTTGATCAATCTCATTACCGGCAAGTCTCTTTACTCGTTCCGTAATACATCACCCCGGGGCTAACTCCTTAGTCACACTGAACTCATTATCATGATGTCTTACCGAGTGGGCCCAGAGATACCTCTCCGTCACACAAAGTGACAAATCCCAGTCTCGATTCGTGCCAACCCAACAGACACTTTCGGAGATACCCGTAGTGCACCTTTATAGCCACCCAGTTACGTTGTGATATTTGGCACACCCAAAGCATTCCTACGGTATCCGGGAGTTGCACAATCTCATGGTCTAAGGAAACGATACTTGACATTGAAAAGCTTTAGCAAACGTACTACACGATCTTGTGCTATGCTTAGGATTGGGTCTTGTCCAACACATCATTCTCCTAATGATGTGATCCCATTATCAACGACATCTAATGTCCATGGTCATGAAACCGTGACCATCTATTGATAAACGAGCTAGTCAACTAGAGGCTCACTAGGGACATGTTGTGGTCTATGTATTCACATATGTATTGCGGTTTCTGGTTAACACAATTATAGCATGAACAATAGACAATTATCATGAACAAGGAAACACAAGAATAACCATTTTATTATTGCCTCTAGGGCATATTTCCAACAGTCTCCCACTTGCACTAGAGTCAATAATCTAGTTACATTGTGATGAATCGTACACCCATAGCATTCTGGTGTTGATCATGTTTTGCTCGTGAGAGAGGTTTAGTCAACGGATCTATGACATTTAGATCCGTATGCACTTTACAAATATCTATATCTCCCTCCTGAAACCTGGGCTCCTTCGCAAGGGCAATAGCTCCAGTGTTGTCACAGAATAGAGTCATCGGGCCCGACGCACTTGGAATTACTCCTAGGTTAGTGATGAACTCCTTCATCCAGACTCCTTCCTTTGCTTCTTCCGAAGCAGCCATGTACTCCGCTTCACATGTAGATGCCGCCATGACACTTTGCTTGCTGCTGCACCAGCTGACTGCCCCTCCGTTCAAAACATACACGTATCCGGTTTGCGACTTGGAGTCGTCCGGATTTGTGTCGAAGCTAGCATCGACGTAACCCTTTACGACGAGGTCTTCGGCACCTCCATATACGAGAAACATGTCCTTTGTCCTTTTCAGGTACTTCAGGATATTCTTGACCGCTGTCCAGTGTTCCGCTCCGGGATCACTTTGGTACCTCCCTACCAAACTTATGGCAAGGTTCACATCAGGTCTGGTACACAGCATGGCATACATAATAGAGCCTGTGGCTGAAGCATAGGGATGACACTCATCTCTTCTCTATCCTTTGCCGTTGTTAGGCATTGAGTCATACTCAATATCACACCTTGTAACACAGGCAAGAACCCCTTCTTGGACTGATCCATATTGAACTTCTTCAATATCTTTTCAAGGTATGTGCTTTGTGAAAGACCTATGAGGCGTCTCGATCTATTTCTATAGATCTTAATACCTAATATGTAAGCAGATTCTCCAAGGTCCTTCAATGAAAAACACTTATTCAAGTAGGCCTTTACACTTTCCAAGAGTTCTATATCATTTCCCATTATCAGTATGTCATCCACATATAATACGAGAAATGCTACAGAGCTCCCACTCACTTTCTTGTAAATACAGGGTTCTCCATAAACCTGTACAAACCCAAACGCTTTAATCACTTCATTCCGGCTGCATCATATACAGTTCTTCCTTGAGGAAGCCATTAAGGAATGCCGTTTTGACGTCCATCTGTTAGATCTCATAATCATAAAATGCGCCAATTGCTAACATGATTCGGACAGACTTCAGCATCGCTACGGGTGAGAAAGTCTCATCGTAGTCAACTCCTTGAACTTGTCGATAACCCTTAGCGACAAGCCGAGCCTTATAGACGGTCACATTACCATCCGTGTCAGTCTTCTTCTTAAAGATCCATTTATTTTCAATGGCTCGCTTATAAACAGGCAAGTCCACCAAAGTCCACACTTTGTTCTCATACATGGATCCTATCTCGGATTTCATGGCTTCAAGCCATTTGTTAGAATTCGGGCCCGCCATCGCTTCTTCATAGTTCGAAGGTTCACCGTTGTCTACCAACATGATCTCTAGGACAGGGTTGCCGTACCACTCTGGTGCGGAACGTGTGCTAGTGGACCTTCGACGTTCAATAGTAACTTTATCTGAAGTTTCATGATCATCATCATTAACTTCCTCTCCAGCCGGTGTAGGCTCCATAGAAACAACTTCCTGTGCTGCGCTACTCTCCGGTTCGAGTGGAGGTACAATTACCTCATCAAGTTTTCCTCCCACTTACTTCTTTCGAGAGAAACTCTTTCTCGAGAAAGGGTCCATTCTTGGCAACAAAGACTTTGCCCTCGGATCGTAGGTAGAATGTATACCCAATAGTCTCTTTGGGATATCCTATGAAGACGCACTTTTCCGCTTTGGGTTCGAGATTCTCAGGTTGAAGTTTCTTGACATAAGCATCGCATCCCCAAACTTTTAGAAACGACAGCTTAGGTTTCTTATCAAACCATAACTCATACGGTGTCGTCTCAACGGATTTTGATGGTGCCCTATTTAAAATGAATGCGGCAGTCTCTAATGCATATCCCCAAAATGATATCGGTAAGTCGGTAAAAGACATCATAGATCGTACCATATCTAATAGAGTGCGATTACAACGTTCAGACACACCATTTCGCTGAGGTGTGCCAGGCGGCGTGAGTTGTGAAACAATTCCACATTTCCTTAGGTGCATGGCAAACTCGTGACTCAAATATTCTTCGCCACGATCAGATCGTAGGCACTTTATTTTCCTGTCATGTTGATTTTCTACCTCACTCTGAAATTCCTTGAACCTTTCAAAAGTTTCAGACTTATGTTTCATTAGGTAGACATACCCATATCTACTCAAGTCATCAGTGAGGGTGAGAACATAACGGTAGCCACCACGAGCCTCGACACTCATTGGACCGCATACATCGGTATGTATTATTTCCAACAAGTCAGTTGCTCGCTCCATTGTTCCGGAGAACAGAGTCTTGGTCATCTTGCCCATGAGGCATGGTTCGCACATGTCAAATGATTTGTAATCAAGAGACTCCAAAAGTCCATCAGTATGGAGCTTCTTCATGCGTTTGACACCAATATGACCAAGGCGGCAGTGCCACATGTAAGTGGGACTATCGTTATCAACCTTACACTTTTTGGTACTCACACTATGGACATGTGTAACATCATGTTCGAGATTCATCAAAAATAAATCATTTACCAGTAGGGCATGACCATAAAACATTTCTCTCATATAAATAGAACAACCATTATTCTCAGATTTAAATGAGTAGCCATCTCGCATTAAGCAAGATCCAGATACAATGTTCATGCTCAAAGCTGGTATTAAATAACAATTATTAAGGTCTAACACTAATCCTGAAGGTAGATGTAGAGGTAGCGTGCCGACGGCGATCACATCGACCTTGGAACCATTCCCGACGCGCATCATCACCTCGTCCTTTGCCAACCTTCGCTTATTCTGCAGCTCCTGCTTGGACTTACAAATGTGAGCAACTGCACCGGTATCAAATACCCAGGAGCTACTACGAGCGCTGGTTAGGTACACATCAATAACAAGAATATCACATATAACTTTAATGTTGTCGTCCTTCTTATCTACTAAGTACTTGGGGTAGTTCCGCTTCCAGTGACCGGTACCCTTGCAATAAAAACACTCAGTCTCAGGCTTGGGTCCATTCTTGTTCTTCTTCTTCCCGGCAACTTGCTTACCGGGCACGGCAACATCTTTGCCGTCCTTCTTGAAGTTCTTCTTACCCTTGCCTTTCTTGAAACTAGTGGTCTTATTCACCATCAACACTTGATGCTCCTTTTTGATCTTGACCTCTGCTGATTTCAGCATCGAGTACAACTCAGGAATGGGCTTCTCCATCCCTTGCATGTTGTAGTTCATCACAAAACTCTTGTAGCTAGGTGGAAGCGACTAGAGGATTCTGTCAATGACCGAGTCATCCGGGAGATTAACTCCCAGCTGAGTCAAGCGGTTGTGTAGCCTAGACATCTTGAGGATGTGCTCACTGACAGAGCTATTCTCCTCCATCGTACAGCTGAAGAACTTGTTGGAGACGTCATATCTCTCGACCTGGGCATGAGCTTGGAAAACCAGTTTCAGCTCTTGGAACATCTCATATGCTCCGTGTTGCTCAAAATGCTTTTGGAGCCCCGGTTCTAAACTGTAAAGCATGCTGCACTGAAAAAGGCAGTAATCATCGCAGCGAGAATGCCAAGCGTTCGCAACGTCTTGCTCTGCTGGGAGAAGGGGTGGGTCACCTAGTGGTGCATCAAGGACATACAATTTCTTGGAAGCTATGACGATGAACCTCAAGCCACGGACCCAGTCCACATAGTTGCTTCCATCATCTTACAACTTCGTTTTCTCTAGTTACACGTTGAAATTGAGGGTGACATTCGCGTTGGCCATTGGATCTACAATATAGATTGTAAAGGCAATTTTAGACTAAGTTCATGATAATTAAGTTCACATAATCAAATTATTTAATGAACTCCCACTTAGATAGACATCTATCTAGTCATCCAAGTGACACATGATCCATGTCAACCAGCCCGTGTCCAATCATCACGTGAGACGGACTAGTCATCCATGGTGAACATCTCTATGTTCATCGTATCTTCTATACTACTCATGTTCGACCTTTCGGTCTTCCGTGTTCCGAGGCCATGTCTGTACATGCTAGGCTCGTCAAGTCAACCTAAGTGTTCCGCGTGTGTAAATCTGGCTTACACCCGTTGTATGCGAACGTTAGAGCCTATCACACCCGATCATCATGTGGTGCTTCGGAACAACTATCCTTAGCAACGGTGCATAGTTAGGGTGAACACTTTTCTTGAAATTTTATTGAGAGATCATCTTATTTACTACCGTTGTTCTAAGCAAATAAGATGTAAACATGATAAACATAACATGCAATCAATATAGTGACATGATATGGCCAATATCATCTTGCTCCTTTGATATCCATCTTCGGGGCACCATGATCATCACTGTCATCGGCACGACACCATGATCTCCATCATTGTGTCTTCATGAAGTTGTCTTGCCAACTATTACTTCTACTACTATGGCTAACATTTCGCAATAAAGTAAAGTAATTACATGGCGTTTATGATTGACACGCAGGTCATACAACAAAATAAGACAACTCCTATGGCTCCTGGCGGTTGTCATACTCATCGACATGCAAGTCATGAATCCTATTACAATAACATGATCAATCTCATACATCACAATGCATCACATCACATCCTTTGGCCATATCACATCACAAGGCATATGCTGCAAAAACAAGTTAGATGTCCACTACTTTGTAGTTGCATGTTTTTACGTGGTTGTTATAGGTTTCTAGCAAGAACGTTTCTTACCTACGCCAAAACCACAACGTGATATGCCAATTGCTATTTACCCTTCATAAGGACCCTTTTCATCGAATCCAAGCTGACTAAGGTGGGAGAGACAGACACCCACTAGCCACCTTATGCAACAAGTGCATGTTAGGTGGTGGAACCAGTCTCACGTAAGCGTACGTGTAAAGTCGGTCCGGGCCGCTTCATCCCACAATACCGCCGAATCAAGATAAGACTAGTAGTGGTAAGCAAATTAACAAGATCGACGCCCACAACTGCTTTGTGTTCTACTCGTGCATAGATTCTACGCATAGACCTAGCTCATGATGCCACTGTTGGGAGACGTAGTAGTAAATCAAAAAAATTCCTACGATCACCAAGATCTATCCATGGAGAAACCAGCAACGAGTGGGGAGAGATTGCATCTTCATACCTTTGAATATCGCTAAGTGGAAGCGTTGCAAGAATGCGGTTGGTGGAGTCATACTCCCAGCGATTCAGATCGCGGTGGACTCCGATCTTAGCGCCGAACAACGGCGCCTCCGCGTTCAACACACGTGTAGCCCGGTGACGTCTCCTACGCCTTGATCTAGCAAGGAGGAAGGATAGGTTGAGGGAGAGCTCTGGCAGCATGACGCCATGGTGATGGTGGAGCTGCGTGGTACTCCGGCAGAGCTTTGCTAAGCACTAGGGAGGACCAGGAGAGGGAGAGGTAGGGCTGCGCCGAGAGGAAGAGAAAACCGTGTCTCAAAACAGCCCCAAGGGCACCTCTATATATAGGAGGAGGAGGACGTAGGGCTGCACCCTAGGGTTTCCACCCTAGGGTGGTGCGGTAGCCACCAGATGCATCTGGTGCGGCGGCCAGAGGGAGGGGAGGAGGTGCAGCTGCCCTAGCCACCCTAGGGTGGGCCTAGGGCCCATCTGGGGCTAGGGTTTGCCCCCTCTCTCCCCTTGCTGCGCCTTGGGCCAGGTGGGAGGGGCGCACCAGCCCACCCAGGGGCTGGTTCCCTCCACCTACGGCCCATGAAGCCCTATGGGGCCAGTGGGCCCACCTGGTGGTCCCCCGAACCCTTCCGGTGGTCCCGGTACACTACCGGTGAGGCCCGAAACACTTCCGGTAACCAAAACCTCACATCCTATATATCAATCTTCATCTCCGGACCATTCCGGGACTCCTAGTGATGTCCGGGATCTCACCGGGACTCCGAACTACCTACGTTAACCACGTACACTATTTCCCTATAACCCTAGCGTCATCGAACCTTAAGTGTGTAGACCCTACGGGTTCGGGAGACACGTAGACATGACCGAGACACCTCTTCGGCCAATAACCAACAGCGGGATCTGGATACCCATGTTGGCTCCTACAAGCTCCAGATGATCTCATCGGATGAACCACGATGTCGGGGATTCAATCAATCCCGTATACAATTCCCTTTGTCTATCGGTATGATACTTGCCCGAGATTCGATTGTCGGTATCCCTATACCTTGTTCAATCTCGTTACCGGCAAGTCTCTTTACTTGTTCCATAATACATCACCCCTTGGCTAACTCCATAGTCACACTGAGCTCATTATGACGATGTCTTACCGATTGGGCCCAGATATACCTCTCCGTCACACTGAGTGACAAATCCCAGTCTCGATTCGTGCCAACCCAATAGACACTTTTGGAGATACCCGTAGTGCACCTTTATAGCCACCCAGTTATGTTGTGATGTTTGGCACACTCAAAGCATTCCTATGGTATCTGGGAGTTGCACAATCTCATGGTCTAAGGAAACGATACTTGACATTGAAAAGGTTGAGCAAACGAACTACACGATCTTGTGCGATGCTTAGGATTGGGTCTTGTCCATCACATCATTCTCCTAATGATGTGATCCCGTTATCAACGACATCCAATTTCCATGGTCATGAAACCGTGACCATCTATGATCAACGAGCTAGTCAACTAGAGGCTCACTAGGGACATGTTGTGGTCTATGTATTCACACATGTATTACGGTTGCCGGTTAACACAATTATAGCATGAACAATAGACAATTATCATGAACAAGGAAATACAATAATAACCATTTTATTATTGCCTCTAGGGCATATTTCCAACAGCTGTGAAGCTGCTTCACATTCTGAGGAGGCTCCCACTTCAAGATTGCCTCAACTTTCTTAGGGTGCACTTTAATGCCCTCTGTAGAGATCACATGCCCAAGGTACACCACTTCATTGAGACAAAACTCACACTTGGAAAACTTTGCATAGAATCGATGCTCTCTTAACTTGTCAGGCACAAGCCGAAGATGCTCTGCATGCTCTTCTTAGGTCTCCAAGAACACGAGGATATCATCCAGATAGACCAAGATGAACTCATTCTTGACAGGAGAGAATATGAAGTTCATCATTCTTGAGAGGCTTGGAGGAGCATTGGCGATAAACGATCAAGAGCTAGAATGATCGCTAAGTGATCCTGAACACCTACTTACGTCAAACATAACCCCATCGTGTTCTCTCTGGGATCATGTTCACGAGCAGAGACGATCATGGTTACTCATGCAGTTGGTGTATTATATTGGAGATCACTTCAAGTTAACTATAACCAGGTGTTAAACAAATATCCAAGTTTCCACATAACCGCAGGCACGGCTTTTCGAAAGATTTAACCATACAGGGGTGCTCCAACTAGTCCATCATAAATTAACCACACTTCACGGGAAATACCTCGACCACGGATCTCGTGATCATCCTAGGCAACTCCAAAGGAATTCCAACACCTCGAGATAGCCCAAAGGAAACCAGAGTCCCCCACGCAAGCCATTCGAAAAAGGTAAAACAAGTCCAGCAAGACCTCCCGGTGAGCCAAATCTGCTTCTAGAGCCGTGCGCTCTCTATCAACGGGCATCATCCGTCTATGCGAAGTGGACGATTGCCTGAAAATGCCTCGAGTTGCCCCGAGGTGGCCCCGCCGACTACTAGGTGGGTGGACCAACACTCATGCGGAGCACTGGCCCGGGGGGTTGATTAATTATCCACGAGGTTGCAAAGCCCTATGCAATTTTATTAGGTTGTTTAAGCAAATAGTACCAATGTTGGGTCTTGCTAGAGAAGTCATAATCTCAACCGAATTATCAAGGGGGTCCCCATAACAACCCCGAGCATGTTAGGAGCGCAAAGTATGGAACACATAACACCGGTAGCAAGTAACTAAGGCGGTAAAAGTGGAACAAAACACCGAGCAAAAGGCCAAGCCTTCCACCATACCAGGATATATTTATGTGCAGTAAATTAAATAGCAGTAATTTTTGTGATATCTCCAGATATCCATGTTATCACATGGAAACAACCTGCACCTACAACAAAGAATGCTATAAGAGAGGATGAGCAGCGGTAACTTAGCCAAACAAGGTTTGCTAGGACGTGGAGGGGTTAGAGGCTATCATGGCAATGTAGGAGGCTTGTCATTCAAGTGTTAGGTAACGCATATGTAATGATAAGAGCGAGACATCTAGCAAAGCAAAAATAGTCTCGGGATCCGAGTATGATCATCTTGCCTGTTCATTCTTTAGAGGGACAAAGAGTGGGGTCCTCGTAGTGGTACTCTCCCGGATCCTCGTACTCAGGTTCAACACTCGCGTCTACCCAAGAGAAACAACAAAAATAAACAAACAACCAAGGTGCAATGCACAAACAAGATGATGCATGATTCATTTGAAGTTTTTAGCATGGCAATCATAAACTAGTCATGTTTCACATGCTATAGTTAAGTTATTTACAATTCTGGACAGTACCTCATGTTAAGTTGTATGAACATGCATGATCATGGCAAATATGGATGCTTCATGCAAAAATGATGCAAATTCATATGTACAACGTAGGAAACGGAGTTACGGTTCTCCCGCTACGCTCACGGCAAGTTACGAAGGCAAAATACAAGACAATGAAGGCCATGGTCTATTCCTTGGTATTCCAAGGTAGCCACTGGTTAGGGAATGAAAAACCAACCACAATAGAGTTAAATATCAATCAAAACTATGGAGCATAGCTCCCACAAGTCACAAAACACTAAAACACACAATCTGTCACAAAACAGCAACATAGCAACTTTCATAGCAAATATCTAGAGCTACAGAAGTCTGCAACCTCAAACAAGGCATTTACAGAAACTACAAAACATGCTTATCAAACCATCCAACTACACAAAACTGGAAAGGAATCACATATCAATAAGCATAAAGCTCACAAGATGGCATGACGAAACAGATTCTAGGGACTTAGTGAAAATCACAGCTTTCTAGAATCTGTGTTAAGCTGATAACAAGTTGACATCAGCAACTTAGAGCCCATCATGGCATGAAAATTGACAGGATGGTAGAGGTTAACATCTACTTCAAAACACTAGCACTTAGCTTGAGCTAAAACATAACATATCACTAGGTAGCACCCACTCATCATGGCATAAAAATAATAGCAGATTCTCAAACTTAGAAATATTTAGCATGTTGAAATCAGCAACATTTTAATAGCCAGTTTGGAGCATGGTTCCCACTCATATGCAAGATTATCATGTCAAAAGAAAATACCATGGCATTCTACTCATGAAATACTACCATTTCCATGTTGACACAAAATCATGGCATGCTTGGATTAATTACAACTAAAATGACAAAATGGCACTTTGGGACAAAATGACATTTTTTTCAAACTTGCTCAAATGACAAAACAAGTTGCATCAATGGATTCGTTGGGTGATTCTACCCAAAAATCATATATCATACACATATATAAGTTTTTGTAGAACTCCCAAAAACATGCTCGAAATCATCATGACATTCCTATAAGTTGAAACTTGCTAAAAATGCTCATAGACAAAAATCCACATGTCCAGATTTAGAAAAATACGAGAAATGGAAATAATCTATTTAACACTAATAAACACAAAACAAAATGAAAGAAAAAAAATATATAGGAGGGGCCCACTGTCACGCCCAAGATGCGTGCCTATCCATTTTAAGACACGAGGGCCTCGCAAGGGATAGAGGCGCATCTTGCCGTTAGCAAGTATAGTAACATTGCATCATACATTACAGAAGAGATGAGTATACAAGTTGGCTTACACTCGCCACATGCTAAATTACAATTCCACTCAGAGTTCAAATCATCAAGGTGAAGACAGGGTCCGGCTACGGACGAAATCAAACGATAAAAACAGATGCAAATGAAACTATCTCGCTATCCTAAAGATCATGACCAGATCCTCTACTCATACGGATACGTCACGTACATCTTGCCTCTTTCCTCATCATATTCCCACTGGAGCTGGGTAGGATCATCCTGCATGTACTCATCTGACCCTGTACCTGGAGCGTTGTAGTAATATGTGAGCCACAAGGACACAACAATCAAGCACCCAGGTACCGAGACTATTCAAGCTTAAAGGTTGGGAAGGGGTAAGTGTTTAGTTTGCAGGAGTACTAAGCATATAGGGTGGCTAGCTTACGTAACATGAAAATATATATGAGTGGCCTACGATGAACGATCGAATCTAGTATGATCTCTATGAGATCCTAAACACCTAATTACGCCAATAATAACCCCACCGTGTTCTCCCTCGGATCATGTTCACAAGCAGAGACAATCACGGTTACTCATACAGTTGGTGTATTTTATTTAGAGTTTAATTCAAGTTTACTATAACCGGGTGTTAAACAAATATCCAAGTTGCCACATAACCGCGGGCATGGCTTTCTGAAAGATTTAACCCTGCAGGGGTGCTCCAATTAGTCCATCATAAATTACCATGCTTCACGGGAATAGCCTTGACCACCGATCTCATGGCCTTCATAGGTAATTCCAAAGGAATTCCAACACCTCAAGAGAACCCGAAGAAAGTCAGACTCCACACGCAAGACACTCGATAAAGGTAAAACAAATCCAGCAAGACCACCCGACGTGTCGACGAACCCGATAAGAGCCGCGTATCTCGTTCTCAAGACACAATGGATAAGCAAAGTGTACGGTGGCCTGATAGAAATCTCCCGAGTTGCCACAGGTTGTCCCCACATGGTGCTCTAGTTTGGACCAACACTCATGAGGAGCACTGGCCCGGGGGTTGATTAATTATCCATGGGTTTGCATGACCGTATGCAATTTTATTAAGTAGTTAGCAAATGTAGTACCAATGTTGGGTCTTGCCAGACAAGTTTTAATCTCAACCGAATAAACAAGGGGGTCCCCACAACAACCCCGAGCGTGTTAGGATCGCAAAGTATGGAAAACATAACACCGGTAACAAGAACTATGGCGGTAACATCGGAACAAAACACTCAGCAAAAGGCCAAGCCTTCCACCAATACCAATATATATATATATATGTGCATTAAATTAAATAACATAAAAATATTGTGATATCCAAATCCATGTTATCACATGGAACAACCTGCACCTGCAACTAAGAACGCTATAAGAGGGGCTGAGCAGCGGTAACTTAGCCAATCAAAGGTTTGCTAGGATGTGGAGGTTAGAGGCTGTCATGGCACTTGGGAGGCTGATATTCAAGTTGTAGGTAGCGCAATTGTAACGATAAGAGCGAGAAAATAGCAAGCAAAAATAGTATCGGGATCCGGGTACGATCATCTTGCTTGTTGGTTCTTCAGCGGAACAAGTAGCGGGATCCTCGTAGTGGTACTCTCTTGGGTCCTCGTACTCAGTATCAACACTCGTGTCTACCCAAGAGAAATCGCAACAATAAACATCCAACCAAGGTGCAATGCACAATAAAAATGATGCATGATTCATTTATGAAGAATTTTTAACATGGCAATCCAAAACTAGTCATGTTTCACATGCAAAGTTTGTTTATTAATGAATCTGGATAGAACCTCATGTTAAGTTATCTATACATGCATGAACATGGCAAATATGTATTCAGCATGCAAAATCGATAGAAATGCATATAAAGAACGCAAGAAACGGTGTTACGGTTCTCACGATACGCTCACAACAAGGTACGGAGGCAAAACACAAGACTACCAAGCCCTGGGCTAATTCTTGGCATTCCAAGGTATCCACCGGTTAGGTAATGAAAAACCAATCACAATAGACTCAAATTTCAATCAATTTCATGGAGCATAGCTCCCACAAGTCACAAAACAATAAACAAGCAATCTGCCCCAAAACAGCAACATAGCAACTTTCACAGCTCACAACTTGAGCTACAGGCACCCTACAGCCACAAACAAGATATTGACAGAAACTACAAAACATACTCATCAACTTATCCAACTACACCATCAGCAAAGGAGGCACACAACAATAAGCATGAAGCTGGCAAGATGACATGATGAAACAGTTTTCTGGGACTTGGTGAAAATTCCAGTTTTCTGGAATCTGAGATTATAAAGTAGCAAGTTGACAGCAGTAGTTAAATGTTCTATAGAGCTCCTATTACCATGAAAATTAACAGGATGGTAGTAGACAACATCTACTCCGAAGCACTAGCACTGAGCATGCTCAAATTCACAACACATTACAAGATACCATCCACTCTACATGGCGTAAAAATAACAGCAGATTCTCAGACTTGGTGGTTTTTAGCATGCTGAAACAGAAACATCAAGTAGGCAACTTAACAGTATGGTTCCCACTTATGTGGGTGATTCTTAGGTTAAACAAAAATACCAAGGCATACTAGATACCAAACACTAGCTCTTCCTAGTTGGCACATGTCCCAAATCAAGCATGGATTAAATGATGCAAAAATGACAAAATGGCATCTCAGCTAAAATGACAGATTTATGAACTTGCTCAAAAGTGAAATCTGAAAGCTCCAATGAATTCATTGACTCTTTCTACCCCAAAAACATAGGTCATACTCATATGTTCATGTGAAACTACAAGGCACAAACATGATAGCAAAACTACCACCTATTCCCATAAGTGATACATAGCTCTAATTGCACATGGGCATAAATGACCATAAGCAGCTTTTGGTAACTAGATAACATGAAAATATCAAGACACCTACTAACAAACATAAAAACAAAGGGGCATGTCTAGTGGGGAAACCCACTAGTCCCCCCCCCCCCACACACATAGCAATAACTGACAAAACTTAAGAACAGAGTGCTGCGGCGATAGGCAACGGCGGCGACACTACACGGCAACACAAGGGGTCTCCGGCGAGGCAAACCACCAGTGGGGAGAACGGGGTCCTCGGGGAACCCATCTCCACACCAAACGACAGTAGGACGCGACAGCAAGGAGGCTCTTGAGCTCGAGCTGCTGCTCGGCTCGGGGCACGGCGGAGGCAGAATGCGACGGCGATGCTCGAGCTAGCAGGGGGGAAGGGCTTGCGCGGGGATAGCTCACCTAGGGGAGGACGAAGGTGACCCTGATGCGCGATGAGGAAGGAGAGGCGGGGACGCGACAGCAACGAGGAGGGAGAAGGCCCGACGACGATCCGCGGCGAGGAGGAACGCGGACGGCAACCGCGAGCTCCACGCCATCTTGGACGCGGAGGGGAACCACCGGAGACGCGGCAAAGACGGCGACAACGGCTGGAGACGCTCTCTCTGAACCTCGCTACACTCTGAACCCTTACCTGACAGGGAGGAAGAAGAGAGGGAGGAGAGCGATGGAGGGAGAGATGGGAGCTGCAGTGGCGGTGGAGAGAAGAGGAACCCTAGGTGAGGAGGCACGCACGTTGAGGGGGGCTTTAATCCCACGAACTGATGGCGATGGTCGACGGAAAAGGCGACGGCGAAGGCTCTCTGCTCTCTCTCTGAACCTGACGGCAGGGGAAGGGAGCAGGTGACCGTTTCCTCGCGTGGGCTCGGCCGCCGGGAAAGGCCCACTCTGCTTTCTCTCTCTCTCAAAACAAAAACAGAAAAGGTTTTTTAACCTTTTAAAAAAAATAGCCACATAAGGAAAAACCCCAGGGTGAAATAACAGGTTATAATGCAAAACAAAAATACTTTTGTGAAGAAAATAAAGTGAACTATTTAAATAAAATAATAAGTTGATTTATTGGACAAGTAATTTTTAATTCTTATAAAATGACAGCTCCTGTTATATAAAAACTCCAAAACATACAAACCCCGAACATCAAAAGAACCACACCCTATATTAATAATATATGTAGGGCTAGCTCTTGAACATTTTTAAACATTTTAGTTGGCAAGTTAAATCTGCTATGAAAATAACATGGGAAAGAGGGGTATTGGAAGGTTTGTTGAAAAGAAAAAGGAAGGGGAAGAGAAAGAGCTTTGCTCACTTGATCCAACCACACTCAAACAAACAAGCCACACTCCCAACCACTACATCATTCAAGGACACATGAAAAACAAGCATGGCATGATGAATGCTAAGATGGATGATATGATGAATGAATGCAAACAACACATGGATGGCAAGGTGCAATTCAAACATTAAGCCCATGACACAAGGTTCATACAAAGATTACAATGCCATAAAAGATAGGGACAACACTTGGGCTGTCACAACTCTCCCACACTACAAGAGGATCTCGACCCGAGATCTAGAAACGAAAGAAGTCTGGAAATTCGGAACGGAGAAGGTCCTCGCATTCCCAAGTAGCTTCTTTGTCGGAATGATGAGACCACTTCACCTTGAGCAATTTGATAGACTTGTTACGAGTCTTATGCTTAGTATCTTCAAGAATAGCAACTGGATGCTCACGATAAGAGAGATCTTCTTGGAGATCGATATCTTGGAGGTCAATGGTTCGCTCAGGTGTCTTGAAGCATTTCCGGAGCTGAGAAACATGGAAGACATCGTGCACGTTTGTGAAATTTGGAGGAAGATCTAGTTGATATGCAAGACCACCTCTCTTGCCAACAACTTTGAAAGGACCAACAAAACGAGGAGCTAGCTTCCCTTTAATTCCAAACCGCTGAGTGCCCTTCATGGGAGAGACTTTGAGATAGACTAGATCATCCACTTGGAAGGAAACATCTCGATGTTTGTTATCATAATAACTCTTTTGTCGGGATTGAGCTGCTTTGAGGTTCTCGCGAATAACATGGCACATTTCTTCTGCTTCAGTGATCATGTCATTGCCCAATATCTGACGCTCACCGGTTTCACACCAGTTAAGCGGGGTACGACACTTTCTGCCATAGAGAATCTCGGAAGGGGCCTTGCCTGAACTAGCTTCGAAGCTATTGTTCTATGAGAATTCAGCATATGGAAGGCAGTCTTCCCACTTCATGCCGAACGAAATCACACAGGCTCTGAGCATATCTTCAAGGATCTCATTGACTCTCTCAACTTGACCACTTGTCTGCGGATGGAACGCAGTGCTGAAACGGATCTTGGTACCCATAGTAGTCTAGAAGGACTCCCAAAACTTGGAAGTAAAGATACTTCCACGGTCAGAAGATATGAGCTGAGGAATACCATGCAAAGACAATATCCTTGACATATACAACTCTGCAAGCTGAGCTGTCGACATAGATTGTTTGATTGGCAGGAAATGAGCAACTTTTGATAGCTTGTCGATCACCACAAAGATGGCATCGTTGCCTCTCTTGGACTTGGGAAACCAAGTGACGAAATCCATATCCACATGATCGAATTTCCACTCTGGGATAGGCAAAGGCTGAAGAAGACCTGCTGGACGTTGATGCTCCACCTTCACTCTGCGGCAAACATCACACTCGTTTACAAACATGAGCAATTTCACGTTTCATGCGAGTCCACCAGAAGGTTTGCTTGAGATCCTAATACATCTTTGAAC
Source organism: Hordeum marinum (assembly GCA_022496015.1). Lineage (NCBI taxonomy): Eukaryota > Viridiplantae > Streptophyta > Magnoliopsida > Poales > Poaceae > Hordeum > Hordeum marinum. The sequence goes on along the minus strand of CM039672.1, from coordinate 206,172,353 downwards.
TGCCTGGATGAATGGATAGTAGAGAATTATGTGCTTCGTCCATGATAACCTTTCTAAGATCACCTTTTGGAACCACAAGACGGTCCTCAAAGAACAAGGTATCTTTGTCATCAATACGAAAGCACGTATACTTCAGAATGATCTTGGCCACACCTTTCTTCACTTTCTTCACCATAGCATCAAGAAGCTGCGCTTGGCGAACCTGATCTTCCAGAGTCAGAGAGACTTGAAGATTGGCAAGGAATCCCTGCAGAATCATCTGAAGGTTGAGCTTGCGGAATGCTTCACAAAGCTCGGGCTGAAGAGGCTTCAAGATGAGACTATTGTAGTATGCCTTACGGCTGAGCACGTCTGCAATGACATTTGCCTTCCCAGGAGTATACTCAACGCTTGGATTGAAGTCCTTAAGCATTTCCACCCAACGAGATTGCCGAAGATTAAGATTGGGTTGAGTGAAAATGTACTTCAAGCTCTTTTGATCGGTGTACACCTCAACTGGTCTACCCAACAACAAATGCCTCCAAGTCATTAGAGCATGCACAACTGCGCCAACTCAAGATCATGAGTGGGTTAGTTCTTCTCGGCAGGCTTCAACTAACGCGAGGTATAAGCAACAATCTTCTTGGAATGCATGAGAACACCACCAAGACCTTGGAGAGAAGCATCACAGAAAACTTGGAAACTCTTTGACTGCTCAGGAGGAACAAGAACTGGAGCTGAAATCAGTCTCTACTTGAGCGTATTGACCGCCACATCACACTCAGGAGACCAAACATACTTGACGCTCTTCTGGAGGAGATTGGACAGAGGCCTAGCAATATGAGAGAAGTTCTCCACGAATCTCCTACAATAACTAGCAAGCCCGAGGAAACTCCTAAGCTGCTTCACATTCTGAGGAGGTTCCCGCTTCAAGATTGCCTCAACTTTCTCAGGGTGCACTTTAATTCCCTCGGTAGAGATGACATGCCCAAGGTACACCACTCCATTGAGCCAAAACTCACACTTGGAAAACTTTGCATAGAACCGATGCTCTCTTAACTTGTCAAGCACTAGGCGGAGATGCTTTGCATGCTCTTCTTCTATCTCCGAGAACACCAGGATATCATCCAGATAGACCAAGACGAATTCATTATTGAAAGGAGAGAAAATGAAATTCATCATTCTTGAGAAGGTTGGAGGAGCATTAGCAAGACCAAACAACATGATGGTGTACTCATTGGAGCCAAAACTCGTCCTAAAAGCGGTCTTAGGAATGTCTTCTTCCCGAATGCGAATTCGATGATAACCCATGCGAAGATCCAGCTTGAAAAACCTTGGCACCTTTCAGTTGCTCAAACAACTCATTGATGTTGGGAAGTGGGTACTTGTTTCTGATTGTCTTCTTGTTCAATGGCCGGTAATCAACACAAAGACGATCTGTGCCATCTTTCTTCTTGACAAACAAAACACCACAACCCCATGGAGATGAACTTGGTCTGATCAGACCCAGACGTTCTTGCTCATCTAGCTTCTTCTTCAACTCTTTCAGCTCTTCAGGGCCGAGTTTATACGGGTGCTTGCAGACCGGTTCAGTTCCGGGCTCGAGATCAATCACGAACTCGACTGGCCGGTGCGGAGGCATTCCTGACAATTCTTCTGGAAAGACATCTTCATACTCACAAACCACCGGAATTTGAGAAATCGCCGAGATTTCACCCTTCTCATTAAGAGCAAAGAGACGGATTGTGTCATCGCGAGCCGCGAAAATAATCACATCTACTGAAGGATGAGTCAGCTTGACTTCTTTTGCTTTGCAATCAATATGAGCCTTATTCATAGCCAGAAAGTCCATGCCCAAAATGAGATCAATGTCGGAATTACCGAGAACATAAGGAGAAGCCAAGAAAGAATAATTGCCCATCTTGATAGAAACATCCGGAACAATGGAGTTGGTCCTCATGGAAACACCCGGAGAAACAATACCCAATGGTCTACCCAATGATGCTAACAGGAAATCATGCTTAATGAAAAATAGCTTTGACATGAAACAATGCGATGCACCAGAATCAAACAATACTTTTGCAGGGAAATCGTTAATTGAGAGATTACCCATAATCACATCATTGAACTGCTCTGCTTCAGCTGCATTCACCATATTCACTCTTGCGGTCTTGGGGTTATGCTTCACCATAACATTGCCTGGAGGCTTGACAGGAGGAGGAGGCGGAAGACGCCGCTGGTTTCACTTGTTTGCATAGTGTCCCTTCTGACCAGACTTGTGACAAGTCACCTCAGAAAGCAGACGAACATTTCCTGGAGGAGGAACAAGAAGTCCCTTGGACGCCTGGGGTCTCTGCTGGAATCCTGGGTTGGTTGGGTGGGAAGAACCATGACCACCGAACTGCTTCTGCTGTTGAGGAGGACGAAACGGAGGAGGATTAGGCACCCAATACTTCTGCTGCTTTGGAACCTTCTGAGAGACGGAAGAAGAAGAAGAATATGAATCCCTTGAACGCTTCTTAGAGTTCTCCAACTTGAGCTGAGTTGCCTCGACCTTCAAAGCCATGTTATATAACTGATCAAACTCACGAGGCTCTTGAAGAAGTAGGCCTGGCAAAAGCTCATCCTTGAGACCACCTCTGAACTGGTAGATCATAGCTTTGTCATCTGGAACATCTTGCTTCGCTTAACGGGCTAGTTTCTGGAACTCGACGTTTTACTGATAGGCAGACTTGCTTCCCTGCTTCAGGTGCCTGAACTTCTCACGCATCTCCTCGACAAAGCTTGTCGGAATGTAATGAGCCCTGAAGTCACGACGGAAATCGTCCCAAGTAACAACACGATTGCCCCAGGAATCCTTGTACTGCTGCCACCAATCAGCTGCTCGACCCTTGAGCTGGAACGATGCAAATTTGACAAAGTCCTCTGTCTTGACATTGCTGCACTCAAAATGCTTACTCATATCACGAAGCCGATCATCAGCATCAAGAGGCTGCTCACAATAGGTGAAAGTCTTGGGCTGGTTGGCAAGGAAATGATTGAGCGTCGCAAACTGCAGCTGATTCTGAAAATTGCCTTGAAAACCTTGTTGACCCTGCTCCGTTTCTTGCAACAGACTGAGCAACATCTGAGTTTTCTCATTGGTTGTGGCCATCACAACTTACCAAGCTTCTGGAGGAGGAGGCGGCCGTGGCGGGGGTGGCGGTGGAACATCGGTCTACTCCTCACCACGACCCGGATTGTTGCGAGTTGGTGGAGCCATCCTGAAGATGGACAAAACACATCAGCGCCTCATTGATAAGATGAATCAAAAGCTGAATCAACTGCTCGAAAGAAATTAAATAATTAACAACACAGCCATCCTACTGAAAATTAGTAAGAATGCTTCTTCGGTTTATGATAACATCATCAGATATTAGAAGCCACTTGCAATAACACAAAAGTATTTATCTAAGCGCTCACAACAAATGTATATGCCCACATACATCTGAAGAAGATGATCCTAGATAACTACAAGATATCCCACCTATGAACTTTCGAAAACTTTCTAGTTATGCAATCCGGTGTGGGGGATACAAGGAGGAAATATCTCACACAACTAACAATCCTAGACCCCAACTGTATCCATCCTTCAACACATAATCAGAGGCTCTCGCAAATTCACTAACTCGAATCCTCGGACTCACGACGATACTAAACCATGGTGGTACCCCGGATGCCTCCCCAGTACTGGGTGAGTCCGACCTTATCTCACCACGATAAGTATTGAAGTAATTCCGAACATTCTCCGTCCTGGGATATCAAGGAAGCTGAATGATAACGATGTGCCAACATTCCCTGGAGCTCGACTCCCCGGAAGAAATCAAGTCAGACAGAAGGCACCAAGATAGAACCCTGTCACATCGGCATCATATAGACTCCAAAATACCCACGTGATCCTAAAAAAAATTGAGCGAGAAGAGGAGTAGAATCAAAATTCCTAAGTTGAATACCTCACCAGAGCATAGAAGAGGAGTAAAAAGAATCCTACTCTCTGATATAACTAGACTCAAAATAGTTTTACTAGACTCGACTCGGCCAAGTTCAATCAAGCAAGGCTCCTATGGTCGTATGGCTCTGATTACCAACTTGTCATGCCAAAGATGCGCGCCTATCCATTTTAAGACACGAGGGTCTCGCAAGGGATAGAGGCGCATCTTGCCTTTAGCAAGTATAGTAACATTGCATCATACATTACAGAAGAGATGAGTATACAAGTTGGCTTAAAATTGCCACATGCTAAATTACAATTCCACTCAGAGTTCAAATCATCAAGGTGAAGACAGGGTCCGGCTACGGACGAAATCAAACGATAATAACAGATGCAAATGAAACTATCTCTTTGTCCCAATGATCATGACCAGGTCCTCTACTCATCCGGATACATCACATACATCCTGCCTCTTTCCTCATCATATTCCCAATGGAGCTGGGTAAGATCATCCTGCACATACTCATCTGACCCTCTACCTAGAGCGTACGGTGGCCTGATAGAAATCTCCCGAGTTGCCACAGGTTGGCCCCGCATGGTGCTCTAGTTTGGACCAACACTCATGAGGAGCACTGGCCCGGGGGTTGATTAATTATCCATGGGTTTGCACGAACCTATGCAATTTCATTAAGTAGTTAGCAAATGTAGTACCAATTGGGTCTTGCCAGACAATTTTAATCTCAACCGAATAAACAAGGGGGTCCCCACAACAACCCCGAGCGTGTTAGGAGCGCAAAGTATGGAAAGCATAACACCGGTAACAAGAACTATGGCGGTAACATCGGAACAAAACACTCAGCAAAAGGCCAAGCCTTGCACCAATACCAAGATATATATATATGTGCATTAAATTAAATAACAGAAAAATATTGTGATATCCAAATCCATGTTATCATATGGAACAACCTGCACCTGCAACTAAGAACACTATAAGAGGGGCTGAGCAGCGGTAACTTAGCCAATCAAAGGTTTGCTAGGATGTGGAGGTTAGAGGCTGTCATGGCACTTGGAAGGCTGATATTCAAGTGGTAGGTAGCGCAATTGTAACGATAAGAGCGAGAAACTAGCAAGCAAAAATAGTATCGGGATCCGGGTACGATCATGTTGCTTGTTGGTTCTTCAGCGGAACAAGTAGCGGGATCCTCGTAGTGGTACTCTCTTGGGTCCTCGTACTCAGTATCAACACTCGTGTCTACCCAAGAGAAATCGCAACAATAAACATCCAACCAAGGTGCAATGCACAATAAAAATGATGCATGATTCATTTATGAAGAATTTTTAACATGGCAATCCAAAACTAGTCATGTTTCACATGCAAAGTTTGTTTATTAATGAATCTGGATAGAACCTCATGTTAAGTTATCTATACATGCATGAACATGGCAAATATGTATTCAGCATGCAAAATCGATAGAAATGCATATAAAGAACGCAAGAAACGGTGTTACGGTTCTCACGATACGCTCACAACAAGGTACGGAGGCAAAACACAAGACTACCAAGCCCTGGGCTAATTCTTGGCATTCCAAGGTATCCACCGGTTAGGTAATGAAAAACCAATCACAATAGACTCAAATTTCAATCAATTTCATGGAGCATAGCTCCCACAAGTCACAAAACAATAAACAAGCAATCTGCCCCAAAACAGCAACATAGCAACTTTCACAGCTCACAACTTGAGCTACAGGAACCCTACAGACACAAAAAAAATATTGACAGAAACTACACAACATACTCATCAACTTATCCAATTACACCATCAGCAAAGGAGGCACACAGCAATAAGCATGAAGCTGGCAAGATGACATGATGAAACAGTTTTCTGGGACTTGGTGAAAATTCTAGAACCTCGCTACACTCTGAACCCTTACCTGACAGGGAGGAAGAAGAGAGGGAGGAGAGTGATGAAGGGAGAGATGGGAGCTGCGGTGGCGGCGAACAGAAGAGGAACCATAGGCGAGGAGGCACGCACGCCGAGGGGGGGCTTTATGCCCACGGACTGACGGCAACGGTCGACGGAAAAGGCGACGGCGGAGGCTCTCCGCTCTCTCTCTCTGAACCTGACGGAAGGGAACGGACCAGGTGACCGTTTCCTCGCGCGGGCTGGGCCGCGGGGAAAGGCCCACTCTGCTCTCTCTCTTTCTCAAAACAAAAACAGAAAAGGTTTTTTAACCTTTAAAAAAAACAGCCACATAAGGAAAAATCCCAGGGTGAAATAACAGGTTATAATGCAAAACAAAAATACTTTTGTGAAGAAAATAAAGTGAACTATTTAAATAAAATAATAAGTTGATTTATTGGACAAGTAATTTTTAATACTTATAAAATGACAGCTCCTATTATATAAAAACTCCAAAACATACAAACCCCGAACATCAAAAGAACCACACCCTATATTAATAATATATGTAGGGCTAGCTCTTGAACATTTTTAAACATTTTAGTTGGCAAGTTAAATCTGCTATGAAAATAACATGGGAAAGAGGGGTATTGGAAGGTTTGTTGAAAAGAAAAGGAAAGGGGAAGAGAAAGAGCTTTGCTCACTTGATCCAACCATACTCAAACCAACAAGCCACACTCCCAACCACCACATCATTCAAGGACACATGAAAAACAAGCATGGCATGATGAATGCTAATATGGATGATATGATGCATGAATGAAACAACACATGGATGGCAAGGTGCAATTCAAACATTAAGCCCATGACACAAGGTTCATGCAAAGATTACAATGCCATAAAAGGTAGGGACAACACTTGGGCTGTCACACCCACCTGGCTTAGGCACCAGGGCCCCTCTAGTGGATGACAAGTGGGGCCAGGGCCCACTTGTCATACACACATACACACACTGCCACACACACACACACACTCTAGATCCTGCTGGCCACAATAGATCCACCCACTACCCACGCATGCACAGGCACACACACACACACACACACACTCTACAAGCACGGGATCCAGCGTGGTCACAACAGATCCGCACACCACCCAGCAACCATAGCCAATGCAAAAAAATAAAAACAGGGGGCGCACGTCGGGGATTCGATCCCCAGACCTCTCGGTCTTGCCCGGGTCGCCTGACCACTGCGCCACTCGCGCTCTTCTGAACAAGATGGGATCCTGCTCATCTACTACTAACACGCCAAGGAGACCACTGACGAAACTGAACAAAATGACAGCGGCGGACAAGGGAACGCGATGATGAAATCAGGCGACAACAGTGCTCTCCTGCGAGGGGAACCTCCTGCAGGAGCTGCGGGAACCTACGGGGAACCGTTCCTCTGCTCGTCTCGCGACAAGGGGGACAGAGGCGAGGCCCTCAAGGCCATGCCTTGAACTAAACAGTGGCGACGGCGATAAGCTATGCAATGACGCGAGGGGGGGCTACGGCAAGACGAGAGGGTTGTGGCGACGGGGAGCTCACCAAGGGGGACGACGAAGGATCAGCTTGCGAGACAAGGAGGAAGGCGACGACAACACGGGCGCTATGGGGCTTGTCGGAGCGGAGGAAGAAGAAGGCGCGGCGACACCCGACGATGCGGAGGCTCCCTAGCCCTCCTAGCACCGGGAATTGAACGCGGGTGGCTCCAAGGCACTCCCGGGCATCCTGGCCACCACGGAAGACCACCCGAGACGCCAGATAAGGCGGTCACGGCGGATTTGACCTTTGCTCTATCTGTGAACCCGAACGCTCACTGAATTTCTCTCACGTGGGGAGGAAGAAGGAGAGGGGAAAACAAGATGGCGGAAGTGCGAGGAGAAGCACGGAACCCTAGGGAAGCGCACGCACACCGATGCCTTTCAAAGGAGGGCTAGACGGCGCTCCTCGACGTCCGTGAACGCGGGCACTCGCTCACTCTCTTTGAACCTGACGGAGGAAGGAGACGACGAACAGGTGTCCGTCAGATGCGGGGGCTAGGCTGCGATACGCTAGCTGGGCCGAGAGCGGAAAAAAGGCTGAGCGCTCAGACTCTTTCTCAGAATAAATAGAAGAAGGGTTTTCCCTTTTAAAATTTCAATAACACAAGAAAAAACCCAGAGAAAAAAGAAAAGGATTCTTGCTAAAACAAAAATACTTTGGCACTGAAAGGAATATGCCGTATTTAATAAAAATCAAAAGATCATTTTTAGGACAAGTAAAATAAATAATTTTTTAAATAAACAGCCACTATTTTTGCAAAACCCCATGAGTCCAAATTTTAAACAACAAGGAGAGCACCACATTCCTACTCAACATGATATCTCATAACAACAAAACATTTTTAATAGATTTTATTATCAAGTTAATTCTCATGTAGAAAACAAAAGGGAATAAAAAGGTTTAGGCATAGTTTTGAAAATGGAGAAGAAGGGTTGGAGTTGTTGCACCACACTTGCACACATCCACATCACCAAGACCAAACTAGCAAGCAACACAAGTAAGCAACTGAAATTATGAGCATGATGCATGATGCATGAGATGGAATGGCAATGAGAAAAATCATATCATTCAGACACATGGCACATAGAGGTTCACAAGAGTTACAAGACCATAAATGGCAAGGGTAGCACTTGGGCTGTTACATAACTGTCTTAGACTCGAGCCATAAAGATCCCGAGAATTATGTGGACATGACTACAATGCTCAAGAAGTAAGTTTAGCCAATACTGGGACCATATCGGCATGCAACTTTCGTTAACCCCATGAGTCACCTGAAAGCTTCTCGATCTAAACGAAGAGTTGCAATTTACGCAGCCCAAAGTAAGTAGTACTAGATAGTTCCACGCATCTCAAATTGATTAAAAATTTCTTCAATATATCATTACCATGCTTGCTTATCAGTTTGATTGAACTCTATTCTCGCAAACTGCTTGTACCAAGAAGAAGGGACTGTTTTATGTGGATGTTGCGTATGCGAGTTCATTCGCCACTCGACCTGTGAGCGGGGCTTCTCTAACAAACAATTTGAAGTACGTAAATAATATTCACAATTTTATTTTATATATTACGTTACCATCAATTGTGTTGAGTTTTATTCATATATATGCATGTATTGGCCCCCTTCTTTAAATTAGATCTCGCAGATGCAGGATGAACTCCTACCACATGATCGCATACGAGCAATTTAAGAGGAATTGGCGAGATTCTTTCTTGACCACGTCATACCTAAAGATGGAGAATACTATGTTGATTTGTGATTGGATCTTAGAGATTGTAAGAGATCTCATATTGTATATATGTAGCTAGTAGCATTGGATAGATATACGAAAACTTGTTGTTCGACCAATCTCTAGGAGAAAGAGAGGTCGATCACTTCTCTCTATATATGTTCATGACGATCTTGTGTACTTAATGGTTCCTTCATTTTCTTACTAGCTAGCGTGTCGAGTTGTCTCTATCGTAGCTAGCTAGCGTCGACCAAGCATGGAGAAAGAAAGGACACTTCTCTCTATTAGCTGGCTAACACAATATGAAACCCCTAAATTAACCCTCCAAAACTCCCTACCCCCCCCTTCAAAAAAAACCCAGCTCCTGCCAGATAATGACGTGTGGACGCCTTTTGGTCCCGGTTGGTGTTACCAACTGGGATTAAAGGTCCTCCTGCTCGGGCTCCCCGTAGAGGCCACGTGGAGCCCCTTCTGTCCCAGTTCATAAGCAAACCGAGACTAAAGGTTTAGGGCTTTAGTCCCGACATTTTAGTCCCGGTTCCAGAACCGGGGCTAATGGGCCTCTGGAACCAGGAGAAATGGGTCGTTTTCTACTAGTGCTCGAGATCGAATAGCTAACCCTAGATGAGTTGTTCTGTCCCTATGCCCTAAACCCCTCCGGCTTATATAGATGCAGAGAGTACCTAGGGTTTACATATGGTCGGTTACATGCTGAAGAGGTAAACATGCCAAACTATGACTAATAACTTGGAGAGTACATCATGGCTCCTCGAAGCTTTCATCTGGCGTAGGTGGTCTTTGATCATCCGATGCTCACATTGCGGCCCATACAGTCCAGCCCATAAACGATAGGTCGACTATTCGAGGACCCCCTAATCCAGGACCCCCTCAATAGCCCCAAGACTAGCCTACAACACCGATATATATCCAGTCAATCTCCTCATGTTGTCATCTTCGTCTTGTGAGGTGAGTCCCTCATCCCTTTTTATTCGGCAACCGATCAGTCTTCGATAAGATCCCAAGCGTTGCAGATGTAGGTCGATTATAATAACCACGCCTGTTCTTCAATTTTCGAGTCTCCTGGGGAGGTGAGTGGTCGGTGATTTTTACAATCTTACCCCTTCAACGGAGGCACCACCCATTTAATTAAACAAAGTCGTGGCTTAGACCACATCCTCTTCCTCGCCATCGAAAGAAACTCCGAGCGGAAGATCCACGAAGAACATGGCTAACGCCCCTAGCTCCTCCGCGCGCCCCTACGGCTCACGCCCAAGGGACTGGACTAGCTGATCCGTTACACTCCTGCGGCTCCGCAATCTGGAGACCCAGGGGTATCTCTCTTCTTCAGATCTGGCGGCGACCCGCGCAGGTCTACTTTCTTACAACGACGAAGTTTTTGTCAAGCGTTTCCCCAAACCTAACAAGGGGGAACATGTATGCTTCATCCCCTTTCTCCTCCGGGACCTTGGGTTTCCAATCCATCCGTTCCTGAGGGGATTGTTAGAGTTCTACGGGATCCAACTCCACCACCTTACTCCAGGGTCCATCCTGCACATCTCGGGCTTCGTCGCTCTCTGCGAGATGTTCCTGGGGTGCGAGGTGCACTTTCATTTGTGGAGGAAATACTTCTGTCCCGTCTCCCGAACTCGGGACAAGACAATTTTGGACGTCGGCGGAGCCGAGGTGTGCCGCATAGTGGGGATGGGCACACCGAAGAAATCTGAAGAGTGGACTTCGGAATGGTTTTATATTGAACACGTCCCCCTGTTTGAGCCAACTCGGACATTTCCTCCCGAATACTCTAACGCTCTCTCGAAGAAGAGATACAACTAGCAGCCGAAGAGTTTGTCCCAGGAGGAAAGCATCGAAGTGCGATGCCTAGCAGCTTAGGTGAGGATGCTCGCCCACCACCGACTGACCAAGATCGAGGTCATGGCCGCTGCCATCTCCCGGTGTGTGCAGCCCCTCCAACAGAGGGTAGAACCATTGTGTCAATACAACGGAACGAGCGACACCACGCGCTCCCGAGGACTAGGGCCCGCCGATCCGACAACGTTGGCCGCCGCACTTGTCGACCTGTATAAAGGAGAGCAAGAGGACTTTGTTCGGCAGGCAACCAAGGAAGGATATTCAGCCCACACTCCCATCGAATGGGTAAGCCTTTCTCTCCCCCACATGAACGTTGTTCTGGGTTACCGTTCTGCACTTGATTTAACCGAAGCCTTGCGTGAACAGGAATGGAGGAGTTTCATCGAGACAGTCAACTTCGAAGAGCCAGAACTCCTCGGCCCAAGAACCATTCACATGACAACGATCCGGGTTTCAACGAGGAGCCAGATCTTCTACTTAACTTCGAAGATGGAGTCTATTTCCAGGATAGAATGGACCAATCCCCGGTGGCTATCATAGTTAATTACCCTGGGTCATCCTCCATCCCTGCAACGAGCAAGAAGAAAAGCTCATCCCGCAAGAGGCCAGATACCAACCGCGCTCCGGACGCGTTGGCCCCGACTCCCAAACGTCGACGATCCGCGGTCGAGTCGGAGGCCAACAAGGATCCTGCCAAAGAACTTGCCACAGGGACGAATCCACCCGCCCGCTCATCCCGGAGGTATATCGTTCGACTATCCACTCATTATCACAATAAATAGAGTCTTACAGTAGTTTTGTTTTATCAAAAAATTTAGGCAAAATGCCCAGTCCTCTTATGCCGAAGAGGTCACCCGGGTGTCCGGAGACGCCCGAAATTCCCGAGCCACAGCTCATGCGACTCCTGCTACAGAAGCCCCCTTGGCCAGTCCAGCACCTGCCGATTCTGGTGATGGTGTATCCATCACCAAATCAGAGGTGGGGAATGCCATGAATCTCCGACAACTGTGGGAGGCCATGTGGCAGCCAATATTCTCTAAACAAGAGTTTGGTGCCCTACGCTCAGCGGATGCACACATTGGAGCTGCCCGAGTCGGGTTCGGCGAGGCTATGAAGTTGATATCAACCAGCATGCAGGTAAGTGGTCGGCTTTTATAGAGTCTGAATACTCATGTAAACCCAGTAGCCCCTGAGCCTTAATTTGGTAAACAAACGAATTAAGGATCTCTGCACTATTTGACTGCTGACGCAGGCTTCGAAGCAATAGGCTAAGCAGTTGGCCAAGGAGCTCGAGGAGAGCCGCACGGAAGTGCATTCTGTGAAGGCCGAACTAGAACAAGTAAAGAGCTTCATGGGAGGCCCATGGTGAGTGTACATTTACTGCTAATCTTAATATATTGCCATGCATGATGTAAGGATTCCATGAAGCAGCCAAAACAATAGGACATATGCAACGGCAGCTGGAGGAAGCCCTAGACTCTCAGAGGTACGCTGAGTCCCAGCACGAGGCCAGCTGTCGTGTTGTGCAAAAGAAGGCCGAAGAAATCATGAATTTGAAAGTTCAACTTGCCCAAGCACAAGAAGAAAACCAAACACTTCAGAAGGGCATGTTCGGTCAATGTTATTCTATCATCAATAAACATATCCTATAGAGGAAGTAAAAGTAAGTCTGCCTTTGCCTCATGTACAGGCCTCCTGTCCGAGCGTCCTGACAAAGACATCGGATCATGCCAGGGGAACCTGCTGAAAGAGCTAACCGCTCTTCATGGGCGTGCATGGAAAGCAATGAAAGGAATGGTGAACGCACTATGGCCTGTCGAACAGCCACCTGAAGGGCTAGCCGAACTTGTAGATTACTTCAACGGGGCTTAGAGTACGTTCAAGCTGTGGAAAACTTCGGCTTGCCGGGAGGGAGCAGAAGCATGGGCAATGATCAAGACCCGTTAAAGGAACTTAATCCCGGGCGCATGGCGCGGTTTGGTCCCATGGGAACGGATGGAAAGGAAGTGCCACTCCACCTTGTGTATGACTAGGTGATGCCTGCCGCCCGTCTTTCACAAGAGGATTGCCCCCTAGACACCATAATCGATATTCTCGATCAGCAACCGAACATGTAACTTGTGTATAAACAATCCATGTTGTAATCTTTGTCTTTACTGGCCATCGGCTTCTCCCTCCTATGCGAAGAGCTCGGAAGTGTTCCTCCTTATTTGCCAGTCCAAAAGAGCGAACTATATTCGAGGAACCAGGCAATCCGGCCATGTGGCACAAGCAAATAGAAAGCACACAGAAAGATATGATATATTATTGCTTAGATTAAGAAACATCTTCCGAGGAAAATAGTACCTCTATCGATACCTTTCATCTGGCTCTACGAAGATCGTAGATAGAAGTCCGCATACTTTTAGTATGCGGCTAATTGTGCTTTGGGAAGAAAAGACCCAAACGACGGTGATAATGGCCGGATCCGTATAAGGTGTTTCCGTCACAGCCAACCAATTTTCTACGTAAGATAGCTAGCTTTCGGCTTCACCTGTCTGAGGTACGTATTCGGATGACCCAGTCATAACAATCGCAGAGGTGCTCCCTTTACCCTCTAGCCGAACAATCGAGAATGTAGACGGTAATCACAGGAGCGAGGCAACCCAGTTTGGCAAAATCTTAGTTCGAATTGATGCATATAATGGCTTGGTCGTGACAAAAGAAACGTGTGCACATGATAAGTGTGAGCAAATACTTGTAGTAAATAAACGTTGTCTGCAAGAAGAAGCCCCCACGTGCTGTGTTCGGATTTAACACTTTATTGTGTATGTCGATAATCTTTAGTACAAGATCGGCTCAACTGAACATAGGGAAAAAGAAATTGACCCTATATAATAGAAAAATGGGAAGGGAAGAAGAAAAAGGCAAAAAGAACAAGAGGAAAATAGAAAAAATGTGAGAGAGTTAGACGACACTGGTTTATCCATAGAAGCGCCGAAGACAAGCTACGTTCCATGGGTTTGGTTCAAGGCGGTTGTCGGATGGACTCCAAAGACGATAGGCATATCCCGCGAGTACTTCGTCGATGATGAAAGGACCCTCCCATTTGGTGTTGAGTTTATGGTTCTTCTTCTTTGGGAGTCGTAGGACGAGTTCGCCTATGTTGTATGCTTTTGCCCTAACCTCCCTACTTTGGTAACGTTGAGCTTGCTGTTGGTAAAAAGTGGAGCGAGCCCGATCTATGTCGCGCTCTCCCTCCAAGGCGTCTAGGTCATCCTGTCGATCAAACTCGGCCTCCTTTTCCTCGTAAATGCGCACCCTTGGTGCATCGTGAATAATGTCACAAGAAAGGAGTGCCTCTACCCCATAGACCATAAAGAATGGTGTGTAACCCATTAATCTGTTCGGGGTGGTGCGCAGGCCCCATAAAACAGAGTCGAGTTCCTCCACCCAATGATAGCTGGACTCGTGAAGAGATCGGACCAAACGTGCCTTAATGCCACTCATAATGAGACTGTTTGCTCGTTCGACTTGTCCATTGGTCTGCGGATGATAGACTGACGCGTAATCGATCTTTATGCCCATTTTTGCGCACGAATCCTTGACCTCTTGGGCTGTGAAGTTGGATCCATTATCTTTATTATACTATGCGGGACACCATAACGGTGTACCACACTGGATATGAAGTCGATCACTGGTCCGGATTTAGGCAACTTGATGGGCTTTGCTTCTATACATTTGGTGAACTTGTCAACCATGACCAGTAGGTATTTATTTTTCTTGGTCCCCCCTTTAAGGGGTCTGACCATTTCCATCCCCCAGACCGCAAAAGGCCAAGTGATCAGAATAGTTCGAAGAGCTATTTGGGGCATGTGACTTTGATTTGCGAAGAGTTGACACTCCACGCAATGTTTGACAAGTGACTGAGTGTCCGTCCGAGCTGTAGGCCAAAAGGAAATAACTCGGAAGGCATTGCTCACACGGGCACTTGTCGTGGAATGATGATCGCCCATGTCTGCGTGGATTTCAGCGAGGAGCTCCCGTCCTTCTTCCTTGGATATACACTGCTGTAATATTACGGTTGTGCTTTTCTTGTACAACTCGCCCTCATGTACTTTGTATGCCTTGGATCGTCGAATTATGCGTCGTGCCTCTATCTGATCGTCGTGGAGTTCCTTGCAAAGAAGGTAGGCGAGGAAGGGATCTGTCCATGGTGCGATTACTGCCATAACCTCATGAGCGGAAGGCGTTTCATTCAATGCGGAGCCGCCGATAATGCCATCGTCCGGTTCGTCTATGGGGGGAACAACCTCGTCCTCCGTATTCGGATCGGCGCCATTGTCATCGTAATACCACACTACAAATGGCTTAAAGAGTTGCTCCAGAAAAGTGATTCTCGGGACAGGATCGTGCTTGGCTCCCATACGGGCCAGTATGTCGGCGGCTTGGTTGTTGTCGCGAGCGACATGGTGAAATTCCAACCCCTCGAACCGAGCAGATATCTTGATGACGACATCTCTATATGCCGCCATCTTCGGGTTTTTGCCGTCGAGTTTGCCCTTAATTTGGGAGATGGCCAAGTTTGAGTCTCCCCGTACCTCTAGGTTTCGTATGCCCATCGAGACTGCCATCCGAAGGCCGTGAAGGAGAGCTTCATATTTGGCTGCATTGTTGGAGTCGACATACATGATTTGCAACACGTATCGCACGTTGTCGCCTTTGGGGGATGTGAGGATAACTCCACCCCCAGTTCGGCCAAGGTTTTGGATCCATCAAAGTAAATTGTCCAATGGGGGTATGCATTGTATTCCTTGGGGAGCTCGACCTTTGTCCATTCAGCAAGAAAGTCTGCCAATACCTGAGATTGAATGGCATGGCATGGCTTGTACGTTATTTCAAAGGGAAGGAGCTCAATGGCCCACTTGGCTATGCGGGCACTAGCATCCCTGTTGTTGATTATATCATTCAGGGGGACCTCAGATGCCACTGGTACCGTACACTCCTGGAAGTAGTGTCTGAGTTTCCTTGACGCCATAAATATTGTATAGGCTATCTTTTGGTAATGCGGTATCTGGACTTGCACTGCATTAGCACCTCTGACACATAATAGCCCGGTTTCTGAGTCCGGAATTTATGTCCCTCCTCATCTCGTTCACCGACGAGCACCGCACTAACAACTTTGTTGGTGGCCGATATGTATAACAACATGGGCTCACCGACGCCTAGTGCCGTGAGTATGGGATTGGTTGCCAGTAGTGTTTTGATTTCTACTAACGCGGCCGCTGCCTCATTGGTCCATTAGAATTTTTTGGTCCGTTGTAGCAGCTTATAGAGCGGTAAAGCTTTCTCTACGAGGCAGGAGATAAAGCGGCTTGACGCTGCTATGCACCCAGTTAGCCTCTGGACACGCTTTGGCTCTGTGGGAATTGCAAGTTCCGTTAGAGCATGGATCTTGGCTGGATTTGCTTCTATTCCTCTATGGGAGACAATAATTCCAAGCACTTACCAGAGGGAACTCCGAAAACACATTTTTCCGGATTGAGTCGTATATCATATTCGCGTAGACTGGCAAAGGTTTGTCGTAGGTCGTCGATCAACTGGCTGACGTGTTTGGTTTTGATTACCACGTCATCCATGTATGCCTCGACAGTCTTACTAACCTGTGTCGTGGACAGGTCTGGATCATGCATCGGTATGTGGCCCCAGTGTTTTTTAGCACGAAAGGCATCATGTTGAAGCAGAATGGCCCGTAGGGGGTGATGAATGTGGTAGCCGCTTGGTCGGATTCCTTCATTTTAATTTGATGGTATCCGGAGTAAGCGTCGAGGAAACACAACGAATCGTGTCTGGCTATGGCATCAATAATCTGGTCTATGTGTGGTAATGGGAAAGGGTCCTTAGGGCAGGCCTTGTTGAGGTCTTTGAAGTCGACACACAACCGCCAGGACATGTCTTTCTTTGGTACCATCACCAGGTTTGCCAGCCATTCGGGGTGCTTGATATCCCGAATGAATCTCGCCTCGAGTAGTTTGGCTAATTCTTCACCCATAGCCTGTCATTTGGGCTCGGAGAAGCGGCACAGAGTCTGTTTAACGGGCTTAAAGCCTGGGATAATATTCAGACTGTGTTCGGCAAGTCGTTATGGGATTTCGGGCATATCAGAAGGATGCCAAGCAAGAATATCCCAATTTTCTTGAAGAAAATTCCGTAGTGCCTCATCCACAAGGGGATCAAGCTAGGCTCCGATGCACGCTGTCTTATTGGGGTTCGTCGTATGTACTTGAAACTTGACGATTTCTTCGGCAGGTTTGAAGGACGTGGACTTGGGCCTTTTGCTAAGGATCACGTCATCCTTATTAATTGTCGACTGTAATGCGGTCAGTTCTTCTGCAGCGAAGGTCTCTATTGATGCCTCGAGAGGAAGCGCTGCCGTTTTGTTTTCGGCCCGAAGGGCTATGTTTGGATCACTGGCGATCGTGATCACTCCATTTTGTCGTGGCATTTTAAGTTTCATGTACCCATAATGGGGTATAGCCTGGAACTTTGTAAAGGCGTCACGTCCCAATAGGGCGTGATAGCCACTCGGGAAGGGGACGATCTGGAAGAGAGGTTCTTCAGATCGGTAGTTTTCGATCGTGCCGAACACTATGTCCAGGATGATACATCCACAACAATGTGCCTCCTTCCCTAGGACAATTCCCCGCAAAATTGTGTGGTTGTATTTGATGCGAGATCGGTCGAACTGCATTTTTCCAGGGTGCCTTCGTATATAAGATTTAGACCACTGTCGTCGTCCATTAGCACTTTATGTAGCCTGTATCCGTCAACGATGGCGTTCAAGACTAGTGCAGCCGGTAAGTGACCGGAAAGAATGGTCAGCTGGTCAGTGTCCTCGAAAGTGATCGGTATGTCTGCCCATGGGCTAGTGGCTGCCACTTGGTAAACCTGTTCGAGCTCCCTAAGAGCCCTTTTACACTTGTTCCTTGAGGGGAAGGTTTCATAGACCGTTAGGACTTCGGCATTGTATCTAGGCGGCGATGGTGAGCGCCTACTTGACGGACGTGTTCCAAGTATGGCCTCGCCGCTTTTCGCGACTTGCCTGACGAACGACCCAACAAGCTCTAAGGCCGTGAGTCGGGTTTGTGTTTAACAACACGGAATGTATGGGGCAAGGTTTATCTGGTAGACCGTCGAGGACAGCGCCAACTCCTGAAAGGGGCTTGTTTATTTTTTCCGTGAGTTCATACCTGGCTTCTGCTTTGGAGGTATCCTCTTTTTCCGATCTCCATTAGGGTGTTCCGGAAAAATTGGTTCCGAGAACAACTGTTCGGATTGCCAAATGCTCTCTATGGCACAATATTTTCGTACCAATTCGGATAACTCTGAAAAGTCACGAATGTGTCGGCGGGCCAGGGCATTAAGAATCCCCTCATCATGGCAATTACGAATGAAAGTTGCCACGATCTCTTGGTCACTGAGACCTTTTTCTCTGCTTCTAGCGAGTAGGAGTCTAGCCCAAAAGTGATGGACTGATTCTCCTTGTAATTGCTTAATGTCCCGAAAGTCCAAAGACATGGGCTTTGGTGCGATACTGGGATGATCGTCTTGGGTGGTGGGTGGGAAAAAATTCGACTCCCCGCCGCATTGAGTGTTCGGAATTACAGATTCTAAATCGTGTGGTAAATCCCAGACCGATGATGGTCTGGCTTTAGAGTGATTCCCGATCTCAGGCTCATCGACGGAGTCTAGGATATCATATATCGGGGTGTAGAATGTTTTCAATTCCGGCTGCTGGGATGAATACGCGGTGGGACACTCGATGGTAGCAACGAGGTGGGTGACCGGGGGGACATGAATCTCCCTATCATCGGGTCTGATCCTGAGCCAATCATAGATCAGAACCTGGTGTTCCGATATACGCATAACTTCGATCCGATTGAACAACTTGTTTAAGAATGAGGCGATGGTAGGATGCATGTCACTGAGATGAGTGGATTCATCAAGCGGCATGATGGTTCCGGAGCCGCGCCAGAGTGGATCCGTGTTCCATTCAGCCATGAGACCTGATGTCTTCAGCGTCAAGGCGTCCGGACTTACAGGTTCTTCCTCAAGGGGTGAAGGTTCCATTAGAACGAGTATTCCCCGGGAATCATCCACGTACTCTAAGGTTTCGAACCTGATCCTTTGATCGGGGGAGAAATTTTTGATCTGGCCCCGATGGTTGATCGGGATGGCCTGTGACAAGATGTCATTGCCGGCGAAACTCTGATCGGGGGTGAGAATCCCCTGGATGCATATCTCATTGCTCATGATGAGGTGATCCATCGATTACCTTGGTGCTCATAGGGGAACTCTCAATGCAATCACCAATGTCAGTGTCAAATCCGGTGGATCTCGAGTAGGGGGTCACGAATTGTGAGACTAGAATCAATGGTAATAGGAGACGAAGGGGACACAGATTTACCCAGCTTCGGGCTCTCCTATGGAGGTAATACCCTACGTCCTGCTCCGTTTTATTGATGATATGGGGGGTTACCAAGTTGATCTACCTCGAGATCAAATATCTAACCCTAGATGAGTTGTTCCATCCCTATGCCCTAAACCCCTCCGGCTTATATAAATGCCGAGAGTACCTAGGGTTTACATATGGTCGGTTACACGCCGAAGAGATAAACATGCCTAACTACGACTAATAACTTGGAGAGTACATCATGGATCCTCGAAGCTTCCATCTGGCATAGGTGGTCTTTGATCGTCCGATGCTCACCTTGCGGCCCATACAGTCCGGCCCAGGATCGATAGGTTGACTATCCGAGGACCCCCTAATCTAGGAACCCCTCACTCGCTTTGTCACGATGTTTGAGAATACCAAGTTGTGTGACTTCTACAATACAAATAATAATGATTTTATTAGTACTCCGATTGCTCCCGCCACTAGTGCGGAATCTTATGAAATTAATACTGCTTTGCTTAATCTTATTATGAAAGAACAATTTTTTGGACTTCCTAGTGAAGATGCCACATCCCATCTAAATACTTCCATTGAGTTGTGTGACATGCAAAAGAAGAAAGATGTGGATAATGATCTTGTTAATTTGAAGCTATTTCTGTTCTCACTACGAGATCGTGCTAAAACTTGGTTTTCATCTTTGCCTAAAAATAGTGTTGATTCATGGAATAAGTGTAAAGATGCTTTTTTCCAAGTACTTTCCGCCCGCTAAGATCATCTCCCTTAGGAACGATATAATGAATTTTAAGCAACCTGATCATGAGCATTTTGCACAATCTTGGGAGATGATGAAATTAATGATTAGAAATTGCCCCACACATGGTTTGAGTTTATGGATGGTTATACAATTTTTTATGCGGAATTGAATTTTGCATCTAGGAATCTTTTAGATTAACCTATGGGTGGTACTTTTATGGAAATCACATTAGGAGAAGCTACTAAACTCCTAGATAATATTATGGCAAATTACTTTCAATGGCATACTGAAAGATCTCCTACTAGTAAAGAGGTGCATGCTATTGAAGAAATAAATACTTTGAGTGAAAATATGGATGAATTGATGAAATTTTTTGCTAGTAAGAGTGCTCCTATTGATCCTAATGATATGCATTTGTCTTATTTGATTGGAAATAATAATGAATATATTGATGTGAATATTGTTGGTAGGAACAATTTTGGTAATAACGCGTATAGAGGTAATTTCAACCCTAGGTCGTTTCCTAGCAATTCCTCTAATAATTATGGTAATTCCTACAACAATTCTTATGGCAATTATAATAATATGCCCTCTGATTTTGAGAACATTATTAAAGAATTTATTAGTTCTCAAAAGGTTTTCAATGCTTCGACTGAAGAAAAATTGCTCAAGATTGATGATTTGGCTAGGAACGTTGATAGAATTTTGTTTGAGATTATTTCTTTGAAAGTTAGATCTACTCCACCAAACATGATATTAGTGAGTCTTTAAAATCTATGATAATTTCTATTGATGAGTGTAAGGAAAGAACCGCTAGAATACGTGCTAAGCATGAATAGCTTGAAAAAGTGTGTTCTCATGATAATAATGATGAAGATCTCAAAGTGATTGATGTGACTCCTATCGAATCTTTGTTTTCCAATATAAATCTTGATAAATATGGGACTGGAGATAAGTCAACTTTAGTTAAAAGTCATCCCAATGATTCAGAATTTATAGATCTTAATGTTAAGATTGATAAAAGTGGGATTGAAGAGGTCAAAACTTTAAATACTAATGAACCCACTCTTTTGGATTACAAGGACTTTAATTATGATAGATGTTCTTTGATTGATTGTATTTCCTTGCTGCAATCCATGTTGAATTCTCTGTGCTTATAATCAAAATAAGGCTTTTACTAAACATATCGCTGATGCTATGATAAAATCTTTTGAAGAAAAAATTGAGTTGGAAGTTTCTACCCCTAGAAAGCGTCATGATGAGTGGGAACCTACTATTAAGATTAAAATTAAAGATTATGAGTTCCATGTTTTGGGTGATTTGGGTGCGAGTGTTTCCACGATTCTGAAAACTTTATGTGATGTGCTAGGTTTCCATGGACTTGATGATTGCTCTTTAAATTTGCTTCTTGCACATTCCACTATTAAGAAACCTATGGGAGGATTAATGATGTTATTATTGTTGCAAATAGGAATTATGTGCCCTAGATTTCACTGTTCTTGATATAGATTGCGATCATCCTTGTCCTATTATTCTTGGTAGACCTTTCCTTAGAACGATTGGTGCAATTATTGATATGAAGGAAGGAAACATTAGATTCCAATTTCCATTAAGGAAAGGCATGGAACAATTTCCTAGAAAAAAATAAGATTGCCTTATGAATCTATTATGAGAGCTACTTTTGGATTGCATACAAAAGATGACAATACCTATATCTATTGTGTTATGCCTAGCTAGGGGCGTTAAACAATAGCGTTTGTTGTGAGGCAACCCAATTTTATTTTTATGTTCTGTTTTTTCTTTTTTTGAGTGTTTCACACATTAAAACTTCTGTAGTAATTATGTTTTGGTGTTTTAATTAGTGTTTGAGACAAGTAAGACCTTTGGGATGGTCTATGATGGTTGTTGATTTGATCTTGTGGAAAAACAGAAACTTGTGCCCCCAATCCAGGAATTTTATCAAAATTTCAGAGCGTTGAATAAGTATGAAATTTTTACAAAAGATGGATATATAAATTCCCAGGTTTTCCTAATGTTTCAGAATTTTTGGAGTTACAGAAGTATACAAAGTTTTTAGATTGCTACAGACTGTTCTGTTTTTGGCAGATTATGTCTTCTTTGTGTTGTTTACCTATTTTGATGTACCTATGGGTCGTATAGGGGGGTATGAACCATGGAAAAGTTAGAATAAAGTAGGTATTACACCAATATAAATAAAGAATGAGTTCACAACAGTACCTAAAGTAGTGATTTATTTTTCTTATACTAACGGATCTCACGAGTTGTCTGTTGACTTTTGTGTTGTGAAGTTTTCAAGTTTTGTGTAAAGATTTGATGGACTATGGAATAAGGAGTGGCAAGAGACTAAGCTTGGGGATGCCCAAGTAACCCCAAGCCATATTGAAGGATGCCAAATAGCATAAGCTTGGGGATTCCCCAGAAGGCATCCCCTCTTTTGTCTTCAATCCATCAGTAAATTTACTTGAGGCTATATTTTTATTCACCACATGATATGTGTTTTGCTTGGAGTGTCTTGTATGATTTGATTCGTTGCTTTTTAGTTTGACACAATCATCCTTGCTGCACACATGTTTTGAGAGAGACACGCATGAATCGTGAATTTATTAGAATACTCTATGTGCTTCACTTATATCTTTTGAGATCGGCAATTTTGCTCTAGTACTTCACTTATATCTTTTTAGAGCATGGTGGTGTTTGGTTTTATATAAATAATTGAACTCTCGTACCTCACTTATATTATTTTGAGAATCCTTAAACATCGTGTTAATTGGTTTAGGTTATGAACTTAGTCCTAATATGATAGGCATCCAAGAGGGATATAATAAAAAACTTGCATATTAAGTGCATTGAATATTATGAGAAGTTTGATTCCTTGCATAAATTTTTGAGATATAATGATGGTAATATTAATAGTCATTTTAGGAAGTAATAGTGAATTGGTAAAAATACTTGTGTAAATGTTTGTGATTCCCATAACATGCAAGTATGGTGAACCGTTATGTAAGGAAGTCAGAGCATGATTTGTTTATTAGTTGTCGATCTTTGTGTGAGTATCAGGAGCGTGTGATGGTTTACTCCTACCAATCTCTCCTCTAGGAGCGTGCATCTAATACTTTGCTTCGATGACTAATAGACTTTAGAAATAAGTATGTGAGTTCTTTATGACTAATGTGAGTCCATGGATTATACGCACTCTCACCCTTCCGCTTTTGCTAGCCTCTCTAGTACCGCACAACTTTCTCCGGTGTGATAAACCCACCTTCCTCAAAACAGCCACCATATACCTTTCCTCAAAATAGCCACCATACCTACCTATTATGGCATTTCCATAGCCATTCTGAGATATATTGCCATGCAACTTCCACCGTTCCGTTTATAATGACACGCACCATCATTTTCATATTGATTTGCATGATCGTAAGATAGCTAGCATGATGTTTTCATGGCTTGTCCGTTTTTAGATGTCATTTGCTCTGTTAGATCATTGTATATCCTAGTACACTGTCTAAAGCATTCATATAGAGTCATATTTTGTTCTAGATATCGACTTGTAATTATTGAGTTATAAGTAAATAAAAGTGTGATGACCATAATTACTAGAGCAATGCCCCATGTGAGGAAAGGATGATGGAAGCTATGATACGCTCACAAGTGAGGATGAGACTCCGGACTTTATGATAAATAAAAGAGGCCAGAGAAGCCAAAATAAGAAACATGCCTTAGATACCCACCAAAATAATAAAAAAATGTGAGAAAAAGAGAAAGGGACAGTCTTACTATCTTTTTTCCACACTTGTGCTTCAAAGTAGCACCATGATATTCATGATAGAGAGTCTCCTATTTTGTCACTTTCATATAATAGTAGGAATTTTTCATTATATAACTTGGCTTGTATATTCCAGTGATGGGCTTCCTCAAATTGCCCTAGGTCTTCATGACCAAGCAAGTTGCATGCACACCCACTTAATTTCTTTTTGAGCTTTCATACACTTATAGCTCTAGTGCATCCGTTGCATGGCAATCCCTACTCACTCACATTGATATCTATTAATGGGATCTCCATAGCCGGTTGATACGCCTATTTGATGTGAGTATCTTTTCCTTTTCCTTCACAACCTCCACCATATTATATTCCACCTATAGTGCTATATCCATGGCTCACGCTCATGTATTGCGTGAGAGTTGAAAAAGTTGGAGAAAATAAAAGGTGTGAAACAATTGCTTGACTTTTCATCGGGGTTGTGCATGATATAAATACTTTGTGTGGGGAAGATGGAGCATAGACAGACCATATGATATTGTAGGGACAACTTTCTTTTGCCATTACATTTTGAAGAGGTACAATTGCTTTGCTAGTATGCTTGAAATATTATTATTTTTATGTCAACATTAAGCTTTTTCTTTGAGTCTTATGGATCTGAACATTCATGCCACAATAAAGAATATTACATGGATAAATATGTTAGGTAACATTCCACATCAAAAATTTCGTTTCTATCATTTACCTACTCGAGGACGAGCAGGAATTAAGCTTGGGGATGCTCGATACGTCTCCAACGTATCTATAATTTTTGATTGTTCCATGCTATTATATTATATGTTTTGGATGTTTTATATGCATTAATATGCTATTTGTATTATTTTTGGGATTAACCTATTAATCTAGAGCCTAGTGCCACTTTCTGTTTTCCCTTTGTTTTTGAGTATTGCGGATAAGGAATATTAAACAGAGTCCAAACGGAATAAAATCTTCGTGATGATTTTTTCTGGACCAGAAGATACCTACCAGACTTGGAGTGCAAGGCAAGGGACCTGCTAGGAGGTCACAAGCCAGGGGTGCGGTCACTACCCCTGGTCCTGCGTGGCAGGCTTGTGGCTCCTTGACAGGACTACTAACCCTAATATTCGTCCTATAAATACTTAAATATTCCCCAATACTAAAGAGAGGATCAAAAATACTTCTCCATCACCAGAAGCCTCTATTCCAGAGAGATCCAATCTTGGATCCTTTTCCGATAATCTGTCGGAGGGGGATTCGATCATAGAGGGCATCTACATCAACTCCATTGCCCCTTAGATGATGCGTGAGTAGTCCACCATAGACCTACGGGTCCATAGCTAGTATCTACATGGCTTCTTCTCTCTCTTTGTGTTTCAATACCATGTTCTTCATGATCTTCATGGAGATCTATCCGATGTTATACTCTTTTGCGGTGTGTTTGTCAAGATCCTATGAATTGTGGGCTTATGATTAGCTAATCTATGAATATTATTTGGTTATATGCATGATTTCCTATCTTTGTAAGTCTCTTCGAGTTATTGATTTGGTTTGGCCAACTAGATTGGTAATTCTTGCAACGGGAGAAGTGCTTAGTTTTGGGTTCAATCTTGCGGTGTCCTCACCCAGTGACAAAGTAGGGGTAACGAGGCACGTATTCTAGTTTTGCCATCAAGGGTAACAAGATATGGTTTTCATCATATTGCTTGAGTTTATCCCTCTACATCATGTCAGCTTACTTAATGCATTAGTCTGTTCTTCATGAACTTAATACTCTAGATGCAGGCAAGAGTCGGTCGATGTGTGGAGAAATAGTAGTAGATGCAGAATCGTTTTGGTCTACTTGACACGGACGTGATGCCTATATGCATAATCATTACCATGGATATCGTCATAATTATTCGCTTTTCTATCAATTGATCGACAGTAGTTTGTTCACCCACCGTGTTATTTTCCTTCAAGAGAGAAGCCTCTAGTGAAACCTATGGCCCCCGGGTCTACTTTCCATATTATATTTTCAGATCTATAAACCAAAAATACCAAAAATACCTTGCTGCCATTTATTTACTTTTTACTTTCTGCAATCTATTACATCTATCTATATCAGATCTAATCCTTGCAAATAAATGTGAAGGGATTGACAACCCCTTTATAGCGTTGGGTGCAAGAGTTTGATTGTTTGTGTAGGTGCATCCATTGGTGACTTGCTTGTTCCTCCTACTGGATTGATACCTTGGTTCTCATCAACTTAGGGAAATACTTATCTACTTCGCTACATCACCCTTTCCTCTTCAAGGGAAAACCAATGCAATCTTAAGAGGTAGCAATGTTCTTTTGCGCTAAGGGTTTTGGCATACAAATTAAAAAGCGCATGACAACCTCTGCTTCCCTCTTCGAAGGGCCTATCTTTACCTTTATGTATTTACTTTTATGCAAGAGTCAAAGTATTCTTCCCTATTCCTTTTTATTTTTCTCCTTTTGCAAGCATCATGTGGTCAGGAAATATCTAGGCACATATATCCCGTTGAATATGAGTCTGCATGAGTTATTACTGTTGACATCACCCTTGAGGTGAATACGTTGGGAGGCGAAACTATAAGCCTCTATCTTTATATGTCTCCGGTTGAAACTTCTTGCTCATGGGTATGTCGTTAGTGTTAGCAATCATAGAAGATTAAATGATGGTTGAGTATGTGGACTTGCCAAAAGGCTCCTACATGAGACCCTTCCTGAAAATATGATGAATTGTAGTTGCAAAGTTGACTGAGAACATAGTTTGATGGTTGCCAATAAGGCTTATGTTTTATATTTCCATGTTGTGATGAGTTGTTACTTGCTCATAAGAAGTTATATGATGTTGCTATGAAATAAAAGTTACATGAAAGTGTTATATGTTAAAGTTTGTTGTTGTTATAATAATAAGCATCATGCTACTATGTCCTTATTTTGTTTTTATCGACACCTCTCTCAAACCATGTGGACATGTTCTTCCATATCGGCTTTCGCTTGAGGATAAGCGAGGTCTACACTTAGGGGAGTTGATACGTCCATTTTGCATCATGTTTTCCTAGTGTTATTTATAATGTTTTTTGCATAATAATGCTTTGGGAGTCATTTTAATGCCTTTTCTGTCATAATTTGCAAGGTTTACACAAAGAGGGAGAATACCAGCAGCTGGAATTTGGGACCTGAGAAAAGCATGTCAGAGATGCTTATTATGCACATCCCCAATGAAGCTGAAATTTTCCGAATTTTTGTGTGGAAATAATGAAAATACTAGAACAGAAAACTACTCGAGGGGGCACCAGGTGAGGAACACACACCAGGGCGCTTCAAGCCCCCCAGGTGCGGCCTGGTGGGTGGTGCTCACCATGGCCCACCTCCGGAGCCCATCTTCTGGTATAAATTCCCAAAAAACCTAAAAAATAGGAAGAGGGCTTTCTGGACAAGGCGCCACCATCTCGAGGCGAAAGTTGGGCAGGAGCACTTTTACCCTCCGGCGAAGCGATTTTGCTGGGGGAACTTCCCTGATGGAGGGGGAAATCGAAGCCATCGTCATCACCAATGACACTCTCGTATTGGGGAGGCCATTGTTCATCAACATCTTCAACAGCAGCATCTCCTCTAAAACCCTAGTTCATCTCTTGTGTTCAATCTTTGTACCGGAACCTCATATTGGTACCTATGGGTGACTAGTAGTGTTGATTACCTTGTGTAGTTGATTACTATATGATTTATTTCGTGGAAGATTATATGTTCCGATCCATTATGATATTCAATACACATCTGATCTTGAGCATGAGCTTTATTTGTGAGTTACCTTTGATCATGAGGTCATGGGAGAAGTCATGTTGCAAGTAATCATGTGAATTTTGATATATGTTCGATATTTTGATGATATGTATGTTGTGATTCCCTTAGTGGTGTCATGTGAACGTCGACTACATGAAACTTCACCATCCTTGGGCCTAAGGGGATGCATTTCGGAGTAATTATTAGATGATGGGTTGCTAGAGTGACAGAAGCTTAAACCCTAGTTTATGCGCTACTTCGAAAGGGGCTGATTTGGGTCCACATGTTTAATGCTATGGTTAGACTCTGTCTTAATACTTTTCTCATAGTTTCACATGTTTGCAAGGGGGTTAATCATAAGTAGGTTGTTAGTTCAAGTAAGAACAACACCTTAGCACCGGTCCACCCACATATGAAATTATAAAAGTAGCGAACACGAATCAAATCAAAATGATGAAAGTGACTAGATGAAATTCCATGTACCCTCAAGAACACTTTGCTTATCATAAGAGATAATTTTGGCCTGTCCTTTTCCATAAAAAGGATTGGCCTACCTTTTTGTACCTTACCTATTGTTACCATTATGTGCTTGTTACGAATTACCTTGCTATCAAACTACTTGCTACTTACAATTTTAGTGCTTGTAGAAATTACCTTGGTGAAAACCGCTTATTATTTCCTTCTGCTCCTTATTGAAAGGACTACGATTGATACCCTATACTTGTGGGTCGTCATGGACCAGCTGGAAGGATCTCTTTCTGCACAATGACTATTGGCACAGTCCATGATTCAGAGTTAGGCTCATCTAATTCACCAACCACTAGACTGGTTGGCACATCTCTTAGTTCTTCTATCCTGAGCTTGACTAATATAGCTGCTCTGGAGCTTCTATCTCTATCCCAAATAAGCAATTTACTAAATTGTCTTATTGCATTAGCAATCTCATGCATTTCTCTCTTTTCAAAAGGAAATCCTACCAGCAGAGCCCAGATGTCCCTATTAAGTTTCAGATTTCTCCAATTCATCAACTGGTTGTGCCTTTGGAAGATTATGCGGACATCTCCAAATAAATGAGGGCTTTGTAAGATCATAGCATCTCTATCAAAGGAAGAATTTAGGCACGCGTATGCTTGACCAAATGGGCATGGATTGATTTCGTGGAAGTCTAGATGCTTTTCTTGCTAAAGAAATTCACCAATTATTTGTCGAACATTTTGAAACAGTACCTGTTGGTTGGGCATTGGAACAATGGTGGATATCGCCCAATCCACATGCAGGGCCACCAATGGTGATAGAATCACCTTCTCACGAGCTACCCTCCCTTCCACCTGGATAGCTCGATGATGAGGCGGTAAGAAAGGAGTTGGGCCGAATGGAAAATTTTCCATTGCTTCCAATGTTGGTTCTGTTGGGGAACATTGCATGGGAAACAAGAAATTTCGTACGCTTCACCAAGATCAATCTAGGAGATGAGCATCTACGAGAGGAGATATCGGTTCCACATACCCTTGTAGTTTGCTAAGCGGGAAGCGTTAAGAAACGCGGTTGATGTATTCAAATGTCTTTGTGATCCAAATCGCAAGCCGTCCCGCGATCCAATCACGATCTAGCGCCGAACGGATGGCACATCCGTGTTTAGCACACGTATAGCTTGATGACGATATCGGCCTCCTTGATCAAGCAAGCGAGGGTGGATAGTTAGATGGGTTCTCCAACAGCACGACGGCATGGTGGCGGTGATGGTGTAGCTGATCCGGCAGAGCCTCGCTAAGGTATACAGAACAGATCTAGAGGAGACACGATCTACGACGGAGGGAGAGGTGCACCATGTCTTAAGGTTTTGCAGCCCTCCCTCCCCTCACATATATATAGGAGGAAGGGGGTAGGTGGGGCACCCTAGGGTTTCCCCTAGGGGCTAGGCTGGCGCAAGGGGGACGAGTCCACCTCCCACAAGAGAGGTGGAGTCTTAGTAGAACTCCTCCCCACTTGGCCACCTCCACTCCTTGCGCAAGGGGACCTTAGGGGCTGACCGCCCAGCCCACCAAGGGATGGTGTGCCACCTCCTAGACCCATGTAGCCCCTGGGGTGGGTGGGCCACTCCCGGTGCCCCCCAAAAGCCTTCAGGCACTTTTCCGAAACTAGCAGGTCACATAACTTTTCCAAAATTCGAATACCAACTTCCTATATATCAATCTTTACCTACGGACCATTCCGGAGCTTCTCTTGACATCCGGGATCTCATCCTGGACTCCGAACAACTTTCGTCCACCAACATACATAACTCAATAATACCGAAATGTCACCGAACGTTAAGTGTGCGGACCCTGTGGCTTCGAGAACTATGTAGACATGACCGAGAAACCTCTATGGTCAATAACCAATAGCGGGAATTGGATTCCCATATTGGTTCCTACATATTATACGAA
This sequence comes from Hordeum marinum, assembly GCA_022496015.1. NCBI lineage: Eukaryota > Viridiplantae > Streptophyta > Magnoliopsida > Poales > Poaceae > Hordeum > Hordeum marinum. Next base: position 206,142,115 of record CM039672.1, on the reverse strand, counting down.
GATTTTTTTTGGTTGAATGTCTACGTCACAGATTTAGTTAATCCTGTATGTAGTTCCCTTTGTTCTTCGGTATGTTACTTGCCCAGGATTCGACTGTGAATATCTCTATACCAAGTTCGATCTCGTTACCGACAAGTCTCTTTACTCCTTCTGTACAAGATCCCGTGGCTAACTCTTTATTCACTTTGCTTGCAAGGCTCATTGTGATATTGTATTACTGAGTGGGCCCTAAGATACCTCTCTGTCACACGGAGTAACAAATCCCAGTCTTGATACATACCAACTAAGCACACACCCTCGAAGATACCTATAGAGAACCTTTATAGTCACCCTGTTACGTTGCAACATTTGATACACACAAGGTACTCCTTCAGTGTCATTGTGTTGCATGATCTCATGGTCATAGGAACATATACTTGACATGCAGAAAACTATAGCAATAAACTGACACGATCATATGCTATGTTCATAGATTGGGTCTTGTCCATCATGTCATTCTCCTAATGATGTGATCCCGTTATCAAATGACATATCATGTCTATGGCTAGGAAACCTCGACCATCTTATATCAACGAGCTAGTCTATCATAGGCATACTAGGGACACAGTGTTATCTATGTACCCACACATGTATTTGAGTTTCCAATCAATAAAATTATAGCATTGATAATAAACGATTATCATGAACAAGGAAATATAATAATAACCATTTTATTATTGCCTCTAGGGCATATTTCCAATAGTCTCTCACTTACACTAGAGACAATAATCTAGCTCACATCGCCATGTGATTTATATTGTGATGAATCTAACACCCATAGAGTTCTGGTGTTGATCATGTTTAGCCCATGGAAGAGGTTTAGTCAACGGTTCTGCGACATTCAGATCTGTGTGTACTTCGCAAATATTTATGTCCTACTCCTTGATGTGACCGCGGATGGAATTGAAGCATCGCTTTATGTGTTTGGTACTCTTGTGAAACCTTGGTTCATTGGCCAGAGCAATGGCACCAGTGTTGTCACAGAACAGAGTCATTGGGTCCAGTGCACTCGGCACAACTCCAAGATCCATTATGAACTGCTTCATCCAGACACCTTCCTTCGCTGCCTCCGAGGCAGTGATGTACTCCGCTTCGCATGTAGAATCAGCTACCACGCTTTGCTTGGAAATGCACTAGATTACTGCTCCCTCATTGAGAATGTATACGTATCCCATTTGAGACTTAGAGTCATCTTGATCAGTGTCAAAGCTTGCGTCGACGTAACCCTTTATGACGAGCTCCTAATCACCTCCATAAACGAGAATTATTTCCTTAGTCCTTTTTAGGTAGTTAAGGATATTCTTGACCGCCATCTAGTGTTCCATTCTTGCATCACTTTGAAACCTTCTGGCCATACTTATGGCAAAGCTGACATCTGGTCTTGTGCATAGCATTGCATACATGATAGAGCCTATGCCAAAAGTATAGGGGATGACACTCATCTTTTCTCTATCCTCTACAGTCACTAGGAATTGAGTCTCACTCAACTCCACACCTTGCAATATAGGGCCATTTTGAACTTCTTCAAAACTTTGTCAAGGTATGTGCTCTGTGAAATTCCTATTAAGCGTCTCGATCTATCTCTACAGATCTTAATGCCCAATATGAAAGCAGTTTATCCTAGGTCCTTCATTGAAAACTCTTGTTCAAATATTCCTTCACGCTTTCCAACAATTCTATATTGTTTCCAATCAGCAATATTTCATCCACATATAATATTAGAAACACTATAGAGATCCCACTCACTTTCTTGTAAATACAAGCTTCCCCGTAAACTTGTATAAACCCGAACGCTTTGATCACCTCATCAAAGCGAAGATTCCAACTCCGAGATGCTTGCACCAGTCCATAAATGGATCGTTGGAGTTTGCAAGCTTTGTTTGCATTCTGTGGATCTACAAAACCTTCTCGTTGCATCATATACAACTCTTCCTAAAGGAAACTGTTAAGGAACGTTGTTTTGACATCAATCTGCCAAATTTCAAAATCGAAAAATGCAACTATTGCTAACATGATTCTGATGGACTTAAGCATCGCTACGTGTGAGAAGGTCTTGTCGTAGTCAACTCCTTGAACTTATGAAAAACCTTTTGACACAGGTTGAGCTTTATAGACGGTGACATTACCGTCTGCGTCCATCTTCTTCTTAAAGATCCATTTATTCTTAATGGCGTTGAGACCTTCAGGTAATAGTTCCAAAGTCCATGCTTTGTTGTCATACATGGATCCCATCTTGGATTTCATGGCCTCTAACCATTTGTTGGAATCTGGGCCCATCATCGCGTCTCCATAGCTCGTAGGTTCATCGTTGTCCAACAAAATAACCTCTAAGACAGGGTTACCGTACCACACAGGAGCAGTACGTGTCCTTGTCGACCTACAAGGTTTGATAGTAACTTGATATGAAGCTTAATGATCACACTCATTAACTTCCTCTTCAATTGATGCAAGCTCCACAGAAATATATCTCTGTGCTGCACTAATCTCTAGTTGAAATAAAGGTTCAACAACATCATTAAGTTCCATCTTCCACCCACTCAATTCTTTCTAGAGAAACTCTTTCTCGAGAAATGACCCTTTTTTCGCAACAAACACTTTTCCTTCGTATCTGAGATAGAAGGTATACCCAACCATCTCTTTTGGGTATCCTATGAAGACAATTTCTCCGCTTTGGGTTCCAGCTTTTTAGACTGGATCTTTTGACATAATCATCACATGCTCAAATTGTAAGAAACGACGACTTTGGTTTCTTGCCAAACCAAAGTTCATACAGCATCGTCTCAACGGATTTAGAAGGTGCCCTATTTAAAGTGAATGCAGTTGTCTGATAACCCACAAGTATAGGGGATCACAACAGTTTTCGAGGGTAGAGTATTCAACCCAGATTTGTAGATTCGACACAAGGGGAGCCAAAGAATATTTGAGAGTATTAGTAGTTGAGCTGTCAATTCAACCACACCTAGAGATAAATATCTGCAATGAAGCAATCAGTAGCATAGTAATATGATAGTTTGATAGCAGTGGTAACGCTAGCTGTAGTGGTAACAGTGGCAGCAATAGTTGTGTAGCAAGTGCAACAGTAACAGCAGTAATACTAACTTAGCAAGAACAATAAGTGGAAAACTTGTAGGCACTGGATCACTGTATTCATTTGATGATATTCATCATATAACAATCATAACCTAGGGCGACACACAACTAGCTCCAGTTCGTCAATGTAATGTGGGTATGTATTTCGTATATAGCCATACATGCTTATGGAAAAGAACTTGTATGGCATCTTTTGTCCTACCCTCCCATGGCAGCGGGGTCTATACAGAAACTATGGGATATTAAGGCCTCCATTTAATGGAGAACCGGAACAAACCATTAGCACATAGTGAATACATGAACTCCTCAAATTACGGTCGTTACCGTGAAGTATCCCGATTTCTGTCACCCCGGGGTTGACGGATCATAACATGTAATAGCTGCATATGACTAGGCAACATCGGATCAAGAACATAGATATATTGATGATAACATAAACAATTCAGATCTAAACTCATGGCACTTCGGCCCTAGTGACAAGCATTAAGCATGGCAAAGTCATAGCAACATCAATCTTAGAACATAGTGGATACTAAGGATCAAGCCCTAACAAAACTAACTCGATTACATGATGAATCTCATCCAACTCCTCACCGACTAGCAAGCCTATGAAGGAATTACTCACTCCTGATGGGGAGCATCATGGAATTGGAGATTGAGAAGGGTTGATGATGACGAAGACCGAAGATTCCCCTCTCCGGAGCCCCAAACGGGCTCCAGATCTGGCCTCCCGATGAAGACCAGGAGGTGGCGACGGCTCCATATCGTGAAACGTGATAATTCTTTCTCCCTGATTTTTTTTGGAGATTTAAGAATTTATAGCGTTAGAATTAGGGTCGTAGGGGCCACGAGGTGTCCACCGTCCACCAGGCCGTGCCAGGGGGGTCTGGTCCACCCTAGTAGAGGGTGGGCACCCTGGGTCCCCTCTCAGGTGGTTTCTGGCTCCATAATTCCTCATATATTCCAAAATAATTCTCCAAAAAATTTCATTCCATTCTGACAACTTTTATTTCTGCACAAAAACAACACCATGGTAGTTCTGCTGAAAACAACGTCAATACGGGTTAGTTTCATTCAAATCATGCAAATTATTGTCCAAAACAAGAGCAAAAGTGTTAGGAAAAGTATATATGTTGGCGACGTATCAACTCCCCCAAGCTTAAACCCTTTCCTGTCCTCAAGCAATTCAGTTGACAAACTGAAAGTGAGAAAGAAAAACTTTTACGAACTCTTTTGTTCTTGTTTACATACATATGCTTAAGTAGCACCCAGGTTTTCAGCAAAGATCATGATTAACCATGTCAAAAATAACTCTTAAAGATTATATTAACTCATATAAATGACGCAAGCAAATGGCGAGCAATAATAAGGTATCTCAAGTGCAAACATTTGTCAAAACAATCATGATATAATATGAAAATAGTGGTATCTCGCTAGCCCTTTCTGAGACCGTAAAACATAAATGCAGAGCACCTCCAAAGTTCAAGCAGCGGCTAAACATTGTAATTCATGGTAGAAAAGATCCAGTCATGATGCATCCAACATTCACTATAAACAATGCATGAGGATGACAATAGTGCTCTCAGATTTGGCGCTTATTTTAGAAGGTGATGACTCAACATAACAGTAAATAGATAATACCTTCGTAGAGGGAAGCAGGGATTTGCAGAGGTACCAGAGCTCAAGGATTAAATAAGAGACAAGTATAATTTGGGAGGTACACCCTTCCTATCAATGCGGCTATCAGTATCTTCCATGTTAAACCAATTAGCAGTGGTTCCCAAGTGGTAAAAGTAAATGTTTACTCCCCCTCCACCAAAAAACACACTCCACGGTGAGTCAAATCCATGGGTACCATCCAAACCAACAACATTCCTAGGGGAGTTTTGCTTAATTATTTGCATTTATTTTGATTTCGGGACTGGGAATTCCTATTACCGCCCTTCTCGTGCAAGGAAGAGTGAATAAACACTCATCATGAGAGTAACCTGCTTAACATGGAAGATACTGACCACCCCTTGTCGCTCCATGAGCGGTCCAGGCACAGAAAATAGATGCTCATTTGAAATTTTAGAGGTCGCACATGCAAATTTACTTGGAACGGTAGGGTAATACCGCATATAGGTAGATATGGTGGACTCATCTGGAATAATTTTGGTTTAAGGGTTTTTGATGCACAAGCAGAATTCCCACTTAGTACAAGTGAAGGCTAGCAAATAGGTTGAGAAGTGGCCCGCTAGAGAGCGAATATGGTCATAAACATGCATTACGAATAATAAACATTGAATGTTATCATGAGTAGGATATGGACACCATGAACATAAATATCATGAAGGCTATGTTGGTTTTGATTCAACTACATGCATGAACATGTACCAAGTCAAGCCGCTTGAAACACTCGGAGGAGGATATCATATCATCACTACATCACAACCATTTTAATGCATGTTGACATCCAAGATAAATCATTATCCACTCCTAGCTACTTGAGAATGGCATGAACCACTATAATATCTAATTGTCATTGCAAACATGTTCAATCATAATGTGCTGAATCATGGATACTAGGTTAAACCATTTATTCAATAGTAATGCATATGAGAGCCACTCAACATTTTCATTGTGGTCTTCTCCTTGGTACAACTTGATAAAAGAAAACGAATTCGGATAAACATGCTGAAATATTTTTGCAGTTTTTACTTTTTCATGGAGAAGGAAATAAGAGAAGGAAAAACAAAAATGATAAAAAAATATTTACACGCGAGAACTCCCAACAAGCAAAAGAACAAATGAGAAATCTTTTTGGGATTTCTTTTAATACTACAACTAACTGAACTAAAAAGAAAAACCAAAAAGAAACAAGAAGTATTTTTGGATTTTCTCAAAGTTTTTCAAACACACGAGAAGAAAGCGAGAAAAATAAATCTAGCATGGATAATACAATGAAAGAGTGTGGACACCGACAACTAAAACGAAAAGTGTGAACATGAATGTAGTGTCGGTGGAAATATGTACTCCCCCAAGCTTAGGCTTTTGGCCTAGCCTAGCAATCACCATATGTGGCCTGGATAATGGCCTGACTGATAGCCGACCGAGGCTCTTGGTGCAACCACCTCATCCCTCGTGGCAGTTTTCACCTCTGCATTGTACGCGCGGGCCTCACTCTTAAGGACATAGTATCTTCCCTTGCTATTAAAATCAATGAGAGCAGGAGCAGGCAATACAATAGGTACAATGGGACAGTTATCAAACCTCAAGCTGTAAGTATAGTTATTAATTGTGTCTATAAGAAATCTATGGCATTTCATGGCATCAAAGTGTAAGTACTAGTTAGGTAAGATAGGATCATTAGGCCAAGGGGACACTCCTAGCCTCGTAGCGAGGCAAGAGGCATAAATCCCTCCATAGAAATTACCATTAAAAGCATTGTGAGTCAGTCTCCATGCAACAATTGCTCCTAAGTTGCAGTCTTTAATTCCAGTTAAAGCAGTGTATACAAGACTCAAATCATGAGCACAAAGCATGCTACAATCCTACTTGCCTACAATGCATTTGCCATTAAAGAGTGCAATGTATTGAATAGATGGAAAATGGATGCTTTTTATTCTGCCTTGTGTCACTCCTCTAATTTCACCACAACAAAGGTTTCTCAATAATGATTCATACTCAGGTTTTGTTGGTTTGTCTAGAGAATCCCAATATGGAATTTTACACGCGTCGCAAAACGTGTCTAAATCCATGGTGAAAGCATTATTATAAAGACTAAATGAAACTTGTTGGGTTCTACCGTAGGTGCATCGCATGCAAATCAAAAATTTCCTACATGCAGAATAACCAAGAACATGCTACGAAGATGGATCACAGATCACTACCACTAGACACGCAGTGTCATGCAACGGAAGTAGAGTTGGGGTAGCACGTTCGTGTGGTCTGTCTCCTCCTCGTCCGATCTCCCTCGAATAGCCGGTCTGATCTCCCTCGAACAGCCGACCGCCGAATCCCACGTACACGTTCGCTTGAGCGGTGCAAGTGCACCACCTCTAACGGTATCCACGTGTGTAGGAGCAACACTGTGCGGCGGACTACTAGGTCCGGTCACATAGTCGGCGGCGGCGAGTGGAGCAGGCTAGTTGCAACTCATGCAAAGCCCTAATGACGGTGATGAAGCGATCAACTGAATGGGTGTGCCGCACCTCCACTATATATAGGCATCCGGCCCGGGCTCAACTCTTGGGCCTCGCACGGATCCTAAAGCCCATGTGTTCCTTCCCTTAAGTGCACGACCCCTTAGGTTCTCGTTCACTTAGTCACGAGTCAGATCACATCCAGCTCAACTAGTCGGTAGCGGCCTCTAGCAAGGCATGCCGACTCCAAGTGTCTGATGAAGCTGGTTAGGCGAACCTGTACTTCACACTTATTCCCTTTGCCACACGATATATGTTGTCGTGCACAAGGCGACATAGTCATCCTTGTTCCAGTACGACCTCTTTCTCGTTCCAGTGAATCTGACCAACACTTCGGATTAACTCATAATCCTCATTGCATGGCCATGCTTATCTAGGTAGAATCACCCGAGGGGGGCAGAGTATATCTCTCCTGATCGGAGGGGCAAATCCCATCTTGCTCGACCATGTCTCGCAGCATGGGTCTGGACAAGCCTCAAACCTACCTTTGTAACTACCCAGTCATGGAGTAGTGTTTGGTCGGCCCAAAGCAAGTCCATCACCATCCCGAGTACATGTGCTAGCTCAGGTCTTAGGACACAGAACGTATGTTGTACTAGAGACTCACAGATGACATATCATTGCGTCTCATAGTTGGGTCTGTCCAACTCATACCTTATCTCGACTCGGATCCGACTATGTCGAATCCGACTAGACCTTTCTGAGTCCATATTGTATGGCTAGCATCCAATGCTACATGGTCAGTGTGACCGGACCATCCACCGTGTCATATGCTAGTCTAACTGGTTGCGCGTCCACACGGCCCTTTCGACTAGGGACTATTTTGGACAGTTATCATATAATGCATAGTCTCACAAACAAGTCACATACTTGTTAATACACATCACTGATAATGTCCAAGGACTATCTTTATTCATAAACACATAGGAAATATCATCATACATGATTGCCTCTAGGGCATGTCTCCAACAGTCTCCCACTTGCACTAGAGTCAATCAAATAGACATCGAATGCCCATAGCTCTAACGTGCCCCTCATGCTTGGGTTGTGGAAGCGTCTTAGTCAATGGATCTGCAATATTTGCATCTGTATGAACCTTGCATAAATTTGTATCACCTTTCTCTACGAGCTTTCGTATTAGGTGATATTTTTGGTCTATGCGCCTGGTCTTGTGGTGTTATCTCGGCTCCTTGGCCTATGCGATGGCACCTGAATTATCGCAATAAATGTTCAACGGTTTTGACCAGCCCGGGAACACACCAACATCTTCCAGGAACTTCCGAATCCAAACACCTTCCTTTGCGGCTTCACAAGCCGCAATGTATTCGGCCTCTATTGTGGAGTCGGCCACCGTATCTTGCTTGGAACTCGTCCAGCTCACTGCTCCTCCATTCATGACATACACGAATCCAATTTGCGATCGACAATCATCCCTATCAGTTTGGAAGCTAGCATCAGCGTAACCCTTTAGGCAGAGCTCCTCCTCACCTCCATAAACTAGGAACATCTCTTTAGTTCTTTTCAGGTACTTCAAGATAGTTTTCACCGCTGCCTAGTGACTCTCACCTGGGTCGCCCTGGTATCTGCTTGTTAAGCTTATTGCATAGGCAACATCAGGTCGTGTACATAGCATGGCATACATGATGGATCCAATTGCTGAGACATATGGAATCCTACTCATCCAATTTCGCTCATCAGAAGTCGTAGGACTCTGAGTATTGCTTAGCCTTATACCATGTGAGACGGGCAATAACTCTTTCTTGGCCTCACTCATGTTGAACCTCTTCAACACTTTGTCTATGTACGTGCTCTGGCTTAAGCCGAGCAGCCTCCTCAATCTATCTCTATAGATCTTGATGCCTAAAATGTACACTGCATCTCCAAGGTCTTTCATCGAAAACTTGCCATTCAATGATTCCTTGACTGAGTTCAGCATCGAAACATGATTTTCGATCAACAGTATGTCATCCACATACAAGATCAAAAATACTACCGAGCTCCCACTATACTTCTTGTATAAACAATAGTCCTCTTCGTTCTTGATGAAACGAAGGTCAATGATGACTTCATCAAGACGGACGTTCCAACTACGAGCTGCTTGCTTCAATCCATAAATGGATCTCTTGAGCTTGCATATTTTACTAGCATTAGTTGGATCAACAAAACCTTTGGGTTGTATCATGTATACATCGTATTTTAAATTTCCATGAAGGAAAGCCATTTTGACATCCATCTGCCATATCTCATAATCAAAATATGCAGCTATAGCTAGTATGATCCTCACCGACTTTAGCATCGCTACCGGTGAGTAGGTCTCGTCATAGTAAATTCCTTGAGCTTGTCCATCACCTTTAGCGACAAGCCGAGCTTTGTGGATCTGAACATTTCCATCCACATCGGTTTTATTCTTAAATACCCATTTGCAACCAATGCAACTATGCCAGGTGGCGGATCAACCAAGTCCTAGACGTGATTGTCATCCATGGACTTTAACTCGGATCTCATGCCCTCTAGCCATGCCTCGGTATCTGGGCTCACCATCGCTTCTGCATACATCATCGGCTCGTCACTTTCTAGCAAAAAAGTGTTGCGCACTCTGCACAATCTTTCTGACCTCCGTTGCTCCGGTGCCAACTCCACTATAGGGTCTCTGACCGACTCTGGTGTGATCTCATCACTAACCGAGTTGTCCCCGAGTGGCTCTCGAATTTCTTTGAGTTGCACCATTCTCCCACTTGCCTCCTGACTGAGAAACTCATTCTCTAGGAAAACCCCGTTCCGAGCGACAAACACTTTGTTCTCTTCTCAGTTGTAGAAGTTGTATCCCAAGGTTTCCCTCGGATATCCCATGAATATGCAATTATCCGACTTGGGTGTAAGCTTATCCAACATGAGTCGCTTGACAAATGCTTCACAACCCCAAATCTTTAGGAAAGACAAACTAGGACTCATCCTAGTCCACATCTCATGTGGTGTCTTGTCTACATATTTTGATGGTACACTATTAAGTGTGAAAGCAGCAGTTTCTAGAGCGTATCCCCAGAATGACAAGGGTAAATCCGATTTGCTCATCACCGACCGGACCATGTCCAACAAGGTTCAATTTCTCCATTCTGACACACCGTTTCTCTATGGCATACGTAGAGGTGTGAGCTGAGGTACTATACCTCGGCTTTTCAGATGATTATCAAACTCCTGGCTCATGTACTCACCTCCACGATCTGATCGTAGAAGTTTTATCGTCTTGCCGAGATTATTTTCAACCTCGTTCTGAAACTCTTTGAACTTTTCAAAAGTTTCCGACTTGTGCCTCGTCAAATAGATATATCCATATCTACTCAAGTCATCAGTAAAAGTCATGAAGTACTGATAGACACCTCTGGGCATTGTGCTCATTGGACCACACACATCACTATGTATAAGCTCCAACAGCTCGGACACCCTCTCACAACTCTTTGCAAAAGGAGACTTAGTCATCTTGCCTAGCAAGCATGATTCGCATGTCTCGAATGACCCAAGTTGGAAAAAGTTAGGAGTCCATCATCATGGAGCTTCTTTCATGCGTTTCAGAATAATGTGTCCAAGCCGGCAATGCCAGAAGCATGTCGGATTTATCTCATTAGGCTTATTCCTCTTGACATTCACGTTATAGACTGGTTCCCGTTTCTAGATTTAAAATAAATAGCCCATCTACTATGGGTGCATATCCATGGAACATTCCATTCAAATAAAATGAACAACCATTGTCCTTTATATTGAATTCATAACCTTGAGTCATCAAGCATGATGCAGAAATAATGTTCCGACTAAGTGCGGGAATGTAATAACAATTATTCAATTCCAAAATAAATCCAGAAAGAAGCTTGAGCTGCATCGTGCTGACATCCAACGCAACAAGTCTTGCTTTGTTGCTGACCCTCACGTCAATCTCCCCTTGTGTCGCACGCCTAGTTCTTACCAGCCCCTGCATCGAGTTGCAAATATGAAAAACCGATCCGGTATCTATCGTGGTTTTATCATGGCAGATGTCCGGGTGAACGGACTTAGGTTCGATGCCATCGCTAACAGGCTGGACTCAAAGGGGTTAGTCGGGACAAAAGACATGGATTTACCCAGGTTCGGCCCCTCGAATCGAGGTAATAGCCTACGTCCTGCTTGTGTTTGTATTTCTTGCGTATCGATTACAAGGAGCTAAAAGCTTGACCTAGTTCTCAATTGGCCCTCCTCTAAATCGCCCCGGGTCTGCCTTTATATAAGAGGTCAGGACCACCGGTTCATTACAATTGCTAACCGAGTCTGTCTCTATCTTCTTGTCCAAGCCGTATGCGAGTCGGCTTGCACGCCCGGGTCTTCTCCGTCCGGGCCGTTGTACGGCCCACACCTTGAGCCGCCTATCTCCCTGGGCCACCAATCTTACGGCTCACCTTTGGGCCGGCACACGAGCCAGCAACATGACTCGGAGCCTCTGGAGCGGGTCATATCCCCAACATTAGGCCCCATGTTGAATTGAGCTTGCTCACTTCATCCTTCTCTTCCACTTTTGGCGAGTCGCCCGGAAATGACCCGGCGTGATGTTATGAGATCTGCTGACGTATCACCATATCTTTCATTAACTGTCATCCCGAAAATCAAGGCGTCCGCCTCGGCCACACGGTGTCATCGCTTGGATTTTCGCGCCTTCCTTAACCCCCTTTTAAATATGACCCGTGCGGGTCGGGGTTTCCCATCCTCCCGCTCGTGCCTCTTCTTCTTCGTCTTCTTCCTGTCGCCGCCCCAGCGTCTTCGAGCTCTGCTCCGGTGCCGTCCGTATGTCGTCCCCAACTTGGCCGTTGCATCACCCTGAATGTACGAGAGATTCGTCCGCCTCCTCCGCGCCATCTCCGGTGAGTTCTCCTGTTCCACAGATAGCCGCCGCCGTAGTAGGGTTTTCACCGGGGCTCAATCTCCGCCACTCGGGCTCCGGCACCGCCATCGCGAGTGTATCTCGACACCGCTAATACCTTTAGAATGTGCTCTTGATCCGCCGCCGCGTGCGGGCCGGCCGCACGTAATGCGCGGACCATGATGGCTCCAGTTCGTTTCCTTTTTTTCTTCCGTTGTTCATCGCTAGGTCAGGTTAAAATTTATTTTCTCTGCTTTTGTAGATCCATAGACATAGTAATATTTTGCGGAATCTATTTTTACGACTTAGCCAATTTTCAATCTTCCTTCCCTCTGTTGAGCCGCTAAGCCTCTCCGGCTCTCATCAGCCGGGTCTTCCACTTTATCCGTAGAGCCCTTAAACCTTTAAGCCGTCAAAAATATTTGCTTGCGCTTTGACTCATCGGCGCCTTTTATCTTGCACAGCATTTAAGCTGCCAATATGTCTCGTGCATCCAACTCATGCAACTGGGTTGGGTCGTGCATCACAGAGGACTTTTTGTCGGATTTTGTTCACACGGGTACTCTTCCTCCCAAGGAAGTCATTAGCTGGCGGGTCCCGGGTGATGAGACGCGGCCCAATCCTCAAGAAGGTGAAGTCGTGGTTTTTTCTGACCATATTGAACGAGGGTTCGTGCCTCCCGGCTCAAAATTGTTTCGGGACGTCCTTCACTGTTATAAACTTCACCCGCAAGACTTGGTCCCCAACTGCGTCTCAAACATATGCAACTTCCAAGTGCTCTGTGAAGCTTACCTTCAAGTCAGGCCGTCTGTGGGGTTCTTTCGGGAGTTCTTTTATGCTAACCAGCAAACTGAAGTGAAAGCCGGTCCGAGCCTAGAGCTTGGAGGCATATCCATCCAATGGCGTAGACATATCATCTTTCTAGCCACGCAGATGCCGAGTCACCCCAAGGACAGGAACAAGACATGGTTCTATTGCAAGGACACCTCTCCTAAGAACGAGCGTCCTTTGCCGGGTTATCGTCCTTCCCGGCTCACAACAACATCAGATCTTCCTGGCTGGCTATCAGCTTCAGAACGCGCAAGATATGAGCCGCCCCATGCCAAAATCAAGGCTCTCATGGCCAACGGCTTAATCGGGCTGGACCTGATCCGCTGCTAGATTTCGTGGCGGATTATGCCTTTGAGCCATAGGAGCCGACTCATGTGCGAATATGGAGGCAAGTATGATAGCTCATTATGCTTCAGCCGATCCACATTGACAGAGAATGACATTACCCTCGCCATCCGGAGCCTTGTCCATGAAGCTTCTGGATCATGTAGCGAAATCGTCCTCGCGCCTTTTAGTGCCAACAATCCGGCTCCCGATGTAAGTTAATCTCTTCCCATCCGTCTCTTAGACGTTGTTTGCACTTTGTTGATTTGGTATTCACTCTCCGGGTCATTCTTATAGGCTGACTCAGACTTCTGGAAGAAGGAATATGTTGCCCCTCCGAAGAAATCCAGGAAGAAGGTCGCAACTAAAAAGGCTAAAAAATATGCCCCGCCAGATAATTTGCTTGACCCGCCACCATCATCCAGCTCAGAGGTAAAGTTTTAAATGTCTTGCTTGATCTTTTACCTTCGTGCTTTATTAATACTTACTTTACTCGCAGGATGAAGTGGAAACCAGCCGTGCCAATGCTCTTGAGGTAAATTACTTTTCTTCCGGCTCAGAATGTTTCGTCTCCCGAAAGCCGCGGCGGGTTATCAGAAAAGTTCCTCTTTCTCACCCTCTTGCTTATCTGGATCCCGATTTTCTCTTAAAAAAGCAAAAGCAAGTCGAGCGTCGACAGACTCGAAGCACCGGCTCTACTCAGCTCATGTCCGGGCTACCAAACTCTCCGGCTCCAAAGAAACGCCCTTCCGAGGTTTAAGTCTCTTCTTTTCCTTTGACTTTCCTTTGTAAACTTGATACTCTCTTCACCTTTTTCTTTTAATCTTTGTAGAAATCTCCTTCCTCTAGTGACTCTTCGGAGTCAATTCTACCACCGCCCAAGATTAATCCGCTGTAAGCATTCCTTACTATGATATCTGGATATTCGGCTGTTAATATGATAGCAACATCTTCAACTGCCGATCCTTCTTTTTTGCAGTGCTCAAGCTAAACGTTGCAAGACCAACAAGCCCTCCTCCGGCCCAGTTATCAAAGAGCCGGAGCCCGAACAACTGGAGGAAACTCAACCAGAAGAAAACCCGTCGGCTGCCTCCACGGAGCCGGCCACTGAAGATGTCATCATGGAGAGCCCTCCAAGGGCTCCTTCAAAGCCGGTGACTCCTACCAAGACCCCTAACACTCTGAATGTTGTTATCACCGGGTCTGGTCATCAAACGCCTCCGGCTCATGTGTTGACCAAACATACAGAGCCGGCTGAAGCCTCGAAGAAACTGAACTTTGACTCTTCGTGCGAGAAGATGACAGTCGAAGAGCTACACGCCGGATATATAAACCGGGTTACCACCAGCCGGGATCTGGAACTTCAGTTGATCTCTTCCATGAAGAAAAAATATGAGGTACCTTTCCTTCTTACTATATCTTTACTTAGCCCCCAAGAGCCGGCTTAACGTACTGAATCGTTGAGCCGGGTCTTTCTCTGACCTCTGCAGATATTGTCATGTCAAATTCCCTTAAAATTGCTTTAGCTTTGTACTATAAATAAAGTGAATCGCCAATCGTAGCCCCCAAGGGTCGTCTCAGATTATATTTGAGTCGGGCCTTTTAATGTAGACAGCTTGAAGATCTAATCATAGCCCCCAAGGGTCGGCTCAAACTTGATCAAGTTGAGTTGGTGCTTCCATTATTAGTACATTGAAGAGCCATAGTGTAGCCCCCAAGTTCCGGATTAGCTTCGAAGGAGATGAACCGGAATTGTATTGCATACTGAAAGATCAAATATACATTAGCCCCCAAGTGTCAAGTATATTGCTTGCAATCTGTTTGAGACTTGTATTTGCTTTTAACACTCGTCCTGCATTTTGGCGGCTTATCCCGTATTTTGATGTATTATAGGAAGCTTTGAATGAAGTCAGGTCTCAGCTGACGGATCTGAGGGCCAACCTGGCGGCTCAGCAAGAAGCCCGAAGCATTGCTGACGAAAAGTGTCGGCTTCTCTCTAAGGAGATGACCAATGTCACTACTGAGCTTACCTCTTTAAAAGAGACAGCTGAATCTGAAAAGGCTGCTCTGACCAAACGGGTGGACGACGCCGAGCAGCGGCTTACAGCTGTGGTGGAGGAACTTCAAGGCCTGAAGCAGCACATTGCGAAGATGTCAGCCGCCCTATTTGGTAAGTTTCTTTTTTACTTTGTATTGTTTAACATTGCTAGTGAAAAACTGGCGACTCATTAACTTTATCTGACTTATCCAGGTCCCAGGAGCCGGCAGTTGGCTTCTGATAGCCTTCTGCCACTGAAGGCCATTTACACTTTTGCGGAACAGCTATACTGCGGCGCCATCTTCACGATCAAGAGCATGCAATATAAGAAGAAGATCCCCACTACTCTGAAAGGGGTCCTGGAACTCTTCTCCACAATGCCCAAGCAGATAGAAGAGCTAAAGAAGTCCGCCTTCCGCCAAGGAGCCGTCGCCGGATTGAGCCAGGCTCTGTCCTTCGCCCTCGAGCTAACGCCGGCTAAAATGATGGATGGTTACCCGTCTAAAAGAGATGACGGCTCAGAATTCACCGAAGAAGATTACATCCGGTGTGTGAAAGAGTCACGCTATCTGGCCTCTGTTCTGGCGGATGAAGCTGACTTGAGCACCTATCAGGCGCATTATGATGCAGAGGAGAAGAGAATCTACGGGCCTCTCTATGAGTGGAAAGATCTGACACCCGCCCGCAGTAAGGATCTCTTTCCTTGTGAGCTTGACGCGTCTCCGTTCCTTGAAGGGTCTTTCGCTGCTCTGGCAGACTGTAATCGGGACATGGGCAATCTCCAGATAAAGCCAGCAGAAGACCCGGAGCAGGATGAGCCGGCCAATAACTGAATTTTATTCTTTTAACCTTTCTGAGCACAGACTCATGCAATGACCCACTGTGGGCGGTTGACAATGCTTTTGCTCCTTCTGAGAGTAGTTTTTGTAATAGAGTAAACATGACTCTGCCACTTGGCGACTGTATATATTTGCACCTCTCTGTGTGCACTTTCCTTCTCTTTGTGTTTCAATTTAATGTATTGCCGGCTCTTCATGGATATACCTTGAGATTTTCTGATGAGGGGTGTCTTCCTTTGAAGACGCCATTCCTTTCTCTAGAATATTAGAGCCAGATAATCTCTTTGAAACCTTGAATTTTGTCGACTGGAGCAACATGGCTCCAGCTCTTGTCGGACGAAGTCATTAAGGAGCCGGTTGTCTTTAGGATAATGTAAGCTATACCTGATGGTAACAAGCCTCTATCGACAACTGGGACTACTGATGAACCGGAACTGTTGAGGAGAATTACGGCTGTGTAGCCCCCAAGTGTCGGGTAGTTCTGCCTGCTGCAACCTGGGACTTATAATTGCTTTGCTATGACCCGGCTTGATAAGCCGGCATGATACAATATTTCATGATGATCTTTCCTTCCTCAAAAAACTCATATGACGGCTCTTCTACGTGGATTCGAATGGTTAAACTCATACCAGTTCAGGGTCTCTGTCGAGATTGGCCGTCAATTATTTGAACCGGCTCAGGGTCTCTAGGCGAGATTGGCCATCAATTTCTTGAACCGGCTTAGGGTCTCTAAGCGAGATTGACTGGTAAGAGTACAGTGAACGCCGGTTGTCGATGGGAGATGTAAGCTATACCCCAAGGCAAGAAGCCTCCATCGACAGCCGTGGCTAATAATTAGTTTGAGACGGCATAAAGCCGGCTGTTTGAAAGGAGAAGTAAGCTATACCCGAAGGCAAGAAGCCTCTTTCAACAGCTACAGTTGATAAGCAACTGAATTTTGGCGTAAACGCCGGTTGTTAGGGTGAGATAAGAGAACCCGTCGGTAAGAAGCCCCCTTCGACAACCGTGGTTAATAAGTAACCGGAAGTGGCATAAAGCCGGCCATTAGGGTGAGATAAGCGATACCCGTCGGTAAGAAGCCCCCTTCGATGGCCGCAGTTGATAAGCAACTGGAATTTGGTGTACACGCTGTTGTCTTAGGGTCCTGTAAGCTATACCAAAGGTAAGAAGCCTCCATCAACAACAACGCTTAATGTAACCAAACTAGGCATAAAGCCAACTATGCAAGGGAGAAGTAAGCTATACCCGGAGGCAAGAAGCCTCCTTGCAACAGTTTAATGACAGCTGGCTGTGCAAAGGAGAAGTAAGCTATACCCGAAGGCAAGAAGCCTCTTTGCAACAGTGCTTAATTGGGCATATCGCCGGCTGTGCAAGGGAGAAGTGAGCTATACCCGAAGGCAAGAAGCCTCCTTGCACCAGCGTAAAAGCCGACTGTGCAGGGGAGATGTGAGCCATACCCGAAGGCAAGAAGCCTCCCTGCCACAGCGCTTGATAGGGCATAAAGCCGGATGATAGACTAGCCATTTTGACGGCGAACAAACCACTTCAACTCAAATTTTTGAGCCAGAATATTTTTATCTTGATTGTACAAAGGTATACATAAGAGCAGAGGCCCCGATCTTTTGCGGGGATGCTAGCTTTTACTCATGTAAGCATGATATATGATAGCGACTTCCAACGCCTGCTAAGTAAAGTATGGTCGCAGATGTGCGATATTCCATGGCTGCAACGTCTCTTGACCCGCGGTTTCCGACTCATCTATGACATCAATGAGATAATATGACCCATTGTTAAGGCTCCTGCTGATCACAAAAGGCCCCTCCCATGGTGGAGATAACTTATGCATTCCAGATTGGTCTTGAATCAACCGGAGCACCAGGTCACCTTCCTGGAACGTCCGGGTCTTTACCCTACGGCTATGATAGCATCGCAGGTCTTGTTGATAAATTGCCGACCTGGCTGCTGCTAACTCTCGTGCTTCATCCAAGGCGTCCAACGCATCTTGGCATGCTACCTCATTGTTCGTCTCAACATAAGCCGCCACCCTTGGTGAGTCGTGCCGGATATCGCTGGGTAGAACCGCCTCAGCACCATACACCATGAAGAAAGGCGTGACACTTGTAGACCTATTAGGGGTAGTTCTGATGCTCCATAAGACGGAGGGCAACTCCTCAACCCAACATCCGGGTGTCCGCTTCAAAGGGACCATGAGCCGTGGTTTGACTACTCTTAAGATTTCCTGATTGGCTCGTTCTGCCTGACCATTAGACTGTGGATGTGCCACGGCTGAAACGTCAAGCCGGATATGCTCCTTCTCACAGAACGCTTTCATAGCTCCTTTGGATAGATTTGTTCCATTGTCCGTAATGATACTATGTAGGTAACCAAAGCGATAGACCAGCTTCTTAATAAATTGAATCGCTGTAGCCGCGTCACATTTGCTGACCGGCTCTGCCTCTACCCACTTAGTAAATTTATCAACCGCCACCAGAAGGTGCGTTTTCTTATCCTTGGATCGCTTGAAAGGTCCTACCATATCGAGCCCCCAGACCGCAAACGGCCAAGTGATTGGTATCATCCTCAATTCTTGAGCCGGAACGTGAGCACGCCGGCCGAACTTCTGACAGCCGTCACACTTACGGACTAAGTCTTCTGCATCCTTGTGAGCCGTCAACCAGAAAAACCCATGTCGAAAAGCTTTGGCCACTAAAGATTTTGACCCGGCGTGATGTCCACAGTCGCCAGCATGAATTTCACTAAATATTTCCCGGCCCTCCTCTGGTGAGACGCAGCACTGAAAGACACCCGTCACACTACACTTATGTAACTCCCCATTGATAATCGTCATAGACTTAGAATGCCGAGTGATCTTCCTGGCCCGATCCTCCTCTTGAGGTAACTCGCCGCGTGTCAAGTACGCCAAATAAGGAATAGTCCAGTCTGGGGTAGCATGCAGAGCCGCCACCAAGTCCGCCTCCGGGTCAGGAATAGCCAGATCCTCCTCAGAGGGTATCTTGACAGTCGGATGATGCAATACATCCAAAAAAACATTAGGTGGTACCGGCTTTCGTTGAGAGCCTAACCGTGACAAAGCATCAGCCGCCTCATTCCTGCGATGATCAATGTGATCCAGCTGGTACCCCTTGAAGTGATCGGCAATGATATCAACCGCCTGTCGATAAGCCGCCATCCGCGGATCCTTGGAGTCCCAAGTGCCTGAAACTTGCTAAGCCACCAGATCTGAGTCACCTAAACACCTGACCCGGCTTAAATTCATTTCTTTAGCGACTCTAAGACCATGGAGCAGTGCTTCATACTTAGCTGCATTATTAGTACAAGGGAACATTAACCGGAGCACATAACAAAACTTGTCACCCTTGGGGGAGGTGAGAACAACTCCTACAACGGATCCCTCTAGCTGCTTGGATCCATCAAAGTGTATAGTCCAATACGTGTTATCTGGCTTCTCTTCGGGGGCTTGACATTCAGTCCAATCATTTATGAAATCCACCAAAGCTTGAGACTTAATTGCTGTACGAGGAACATACTTGATGCTAAGAGGACTCAGCTCTAAGGCCCACTTGGCAATCCTCCCTGTAGCTTCTCTATTTTAAATGATATCCCCCAATGGGGCAGAACTGACCACTGTTATTTGGTGCCCCAAAAAGTAATGTTTTAACTTGCGATTGGCCATGAAAACTCCGTAAACTAACTTCTGCCAATGCGGATACCTCTGCTTAGACTCTGCCAAAACTTCACTAATGTAATAAACCGGCCTTTGCACAGGATACTCCTTCCCTGCCTCCTTGCGCTCAACCACAATTGCTACACTGACCGCTCTGTTGTTAGCCGCCACATAAAGGGGTAATGGCACTTTCTCAACCGAAGCAGCTAACACTGGCGGCTCAGTCAACTGCTTTTTAAGAGCTTCAAGTGCTTCGGCCGCTGCTGCGCTCCACTTAAACTTGTCTGTCTTCTTCATCATCTGGTATAAGGGAATGGCTTTCTCCCCAAGCCGGCTTATGAAGCAGCTGAACACAGCAATCCATCCTGCAAGGCGCTGAACGTCATTAATGCACGTCGGCTCCCCCAAAGAAGTGATAGCCTTAATCTTATCCGGGTTAGCCTCGATGCCCCGCTCAGAGACCAAGAAACCCAAAAGCTTTCCTGCCGGAACACCAAAGACACACTTCGTCGGGTTAAGCATCATCTTGTAGACCCAGAGATTGTCAAAGGTTTCTTTCAAATCCTCTAAAAGATTTTCCTTCTTTCTGGATTTAACCACGATGTCGTCTACGTAAGCATGAACATTTTGGCCAATCTGACTGTGGAGGCAATTCTGCACACAGCGTTGGTAAGTCGCCTGGGCACTCTTGAGCCCGAAAGGCATGGAGACGTAGCAGAACGCCCCAAAAGGTGTAATAAACGCCGTCTTCTCCTGATCTTTCATTGCCATCTTAATCTAATGATATCCTGAGTATGCATCCAGGAAGCATAAACTTTCACATCCGGCTGTTGCATCAATAATTTGATCGATACGGGGGAGTGCAAAAGGGTCAGCCGGGCAAGCCTTGTTAAGGTCCATGTAATCTATGCACATACGCCACGTGCCGTTCTTTTTTAGCACTAGCACCGGGTTAGCCAACCACTCCGGGTGAAAAACTTCCACTATAAAGCCTGTGGCCAAGAGCCGGGCAACTTCCTCCCCAATAGCTTTACGTCTCTCTTCATTGAACCGCCGTAGAAACTGTTTGATCAGCTTAAACTTTGGATCCACATTAAGATTGTGCTCAGCAAACTCTCTCGGTACACCAGGCATGTCAGAAGGCTTCCATGCAAAGATGTCCCGATTCTCACGGATGAATTCGATGAGCGCGCTTTCCTATTTGGGATCTATGTGAGCCCCAATGATGAATTGCTTGGATGAGTCGCCCGGATTGAAATCTACTGCCTTGGTATCATCCGCTGAAAACTTGAGTGGCGGCTCAACTTCTGTCGTAGGCTTCTTTAGCGGGGTCATATCCTCCGGATGAACGTTCTCTTTGTAAAATTTCAGCTCCTCCTGAGCACAACTAGACTCTGCATAAGCCGCATCTCCTTCCTCACACTCAAGAGTCGTTTTCCTGTTACCGTGAATGGTAATTGTGCCATTTAAGCCGGGCATTTTGAGTTGCAAATAAACATAGCAAGGCCTAGCCATAAATTTAGCATAAGCTGGCCTCCCAAATAGCGCATTATAGGGACTTTTGATTTTGACCACCTCAAACCACAAGGACTCCACCCTGTAATTATGCTCATCGCCAAAAGCTACTTCCAATGAGACCCGGCCCACCGGGTATGCTGATTTACCCGGGACAACACCATGAAAGACGCTGGAGGAAGGTTTAAGATCCTTGTCAAGCAACTTCATCCGCCGGAAAGTGTCATAGTAAAGGATGTTGATGCTGCTACGTCCGTCCATAAGCACTTTATTCACCATATAGCCATTCACCTGAGGGGCCACAACAAGAGCCAGGCGGCCCGGGTCATCTACCCGCGGCGGGTGATACTCCTGGCTCCACATTATGTCATATTCAAACCACGGCAAATATCGCGGGAGAGCCGGAGCAACCGCATTAAGCGCTCGCCTCTGCAACTTCTCGTCTTGTTTATTGTGACCAGTCGTGAATACGTGATACTGTCCAGAACTAAGCTGCTTCGGGTTACTCTGAAACCCGGACTGATTGCGCTGCTGCTGATTGTTGTTATTGCCGTTGTTGCTAGGATGTTGTTGGTGCCCCCCTTGGTTATTCTGACCCGGATGCCCGTTTCTTGAACCGTCGGCGCCGAATCCAGCCCCTGACCCGCCATGCCCTAAGCCGCCAGGCGGGCCACCGCCCTGGTTATTACGCGGTTGGGAATGCTGGTTTTTGAATCTCTGCATGATAAAGCAATCACCCCACGCATGCAACGCCGGCTTGTCAGGCGTGCTGTGCTCCCGACAAGGCTTCCTAAGTGCCTCCTCTAAAATAAAAGGGCCTCTGTTCCTTGGCCTGAATTTTCCACCCCCCTTGGGATGGTTCTGTCCTGTGTTGGTATTTGCCACTAGCTCGGATACGCTATCAGCGCTCTTCCACTTATTGTGATTCCCATTGTTCACAAAACCTTTTCCTTGATTGTTTTTCTTCCCTTGATTGGCTTTCTCATCATTCGAGCCTGGATTCTTGGTGTTATCTGAGTCGGCATACTTCGTCAAGGCCGTCATGAGCCCTCCCATATCCTGACACGTGTGCTTGAGCCGACCGAGCTTCTGCTTTAATGGAACGAAATGACAGTTCTTCTCTAAAATGAGCACCGCTTGAGCCGATGTGATCTTCTCTGAAGAGTGAATAATGGTCGACACTCGCCGGACCCAATGATGGGCCGACTCATTCTCCTGTTGAATAAAGTGGTCCAAATCGACAATAGTCATAGGCTGCTTACAGGTCCCCTAGAAATTCTTAATAAACTTCGCTCTTAGCTCCGCCCATGAGCTTATCGTGTTAGGCGGCAGACCTTTCAGCCATGTACGGGCCGGACCCTCAAGCATCATGATGAAATATTTTGCGCATACCGCCTCACTAACATCCAGCATCTCCATGGCCAGTTCATAACTTTCAACCCACGCCTCAGGGGGTAGATCAGCTGTGTAATTCGGTACCTTTCGAGGCCCCGTAAAGTCTTTCGGTAGCCATTCACTTCTCAGAGCCGGAGTTAAACATGGCACCCCTACGGCTCTGGTACTAACTACTCCCATTGACACGAAAAGTGCCGCTCTGGACGGGTTGCCACTATCTCTACCTCCCGCCTATCTCTTGCCTGTTCCATGAGGGCTTGTGCATCTAGAGCCGCCCTATTGTCCTCTAGTGGTCTGCGACATGGGTGACTGCTGGAACATGCCGGCAACTCGTAGTGCCGGCTAAAACTTCGACTGGGGAGGGGGGTGGAGTGAACCCGGCTCCGGCTGTGAGCATACTTCTCTTGCTGGGCCATGGCCGTCTGTAAATATCTAATGGCGTTCCGCACATCCTCCACAAAGGATGCCTCATCTGGGATGGGAATCGTCTCAAGCCGGGCGGCCGCTGCCACCATGTTCTCGGCCGGGTTAGAGTAATGACCCGCCAGTGTTGGAAAAGCCCTAGGTGAGATTTGGTTATGCTGGGGTGGATGAGTCGCCGGGCGCTCCATCGGGCGGCTCTCCGGTGTGCCCGTAACCCGCCCCACACCAGGGGTGTTAAAAAGGTTCCTCGCTTCGTAACGTTCTGGTAGATGGGATTGATGCCTCCTCCGGTGCACCGCGGCCGCTGATCTCTGCTCCAGCTCCAGTCCGAAAGCATCAGCCTTGATACGCTCCGCTTCTTCCTCCATCTGGGTCTTCATCTCGGTCATCCTTTGTCGTTCCTCTGCCATCCGGCCCTTGATCCGTGCCACCTCTAGATTCCTGGCTGCTTGATTATCCGGTGTTACCTCTGTGCCCATGAGAGCTGTGAGTTCGTCCATCAATTCCACCAGAACCTGAGCCGGCGGCGGCGGGCTATCACCCGCTGCAGCGGCTCCCACAGCTGTGTCACTGGCGGCCGAAGCCGATCCTGCCATGAACACCGCCGCATGAACCGGGGGGCTCAGAGTATCTGTCTCAACGCCCTCTACCTCAGAATAGTTGTTGTAGTAGCCCCAAGGCCACCGTTGTTGAGCCGATATACTGATTCTGTCTCCCCACTGGAGGACGCATCTTCTGAGCAAACGAGAGTTCCCTGTGACCCGGACGCTTCCAGGTCCATGCCTTGAGTGAAGCCCACGAGAACGTGTTTTTGACCCAAACAGGCATGGGCAGGCTACATAACACTCATAGATTGGAGACGTCGAGCCGGCTCGACGATGTTGGTGCAGACGTCCAGCCCGGGTGTAGATCCATCAACCTTTCCGATGAAAACCTGGATCCCGCCGAACGAAACCCGGAATCCATACTCCACAGAGCTAGCATCAAGCCCCCAGCCGACGTTGTCGGTGTAGAGCCGGCCGCGGCGACTCTTGCTCATCCTTCCAACCACGTATCCTTCAAGCCCTGGGAGAGAGCCCTTTGAGAACTCAACACCACCAAGCGCTAGCCCCACGGTGGGCGCCAACTGTCAAGGTTTTATCATGGCAGATGTCCGGGTGAACGGACTTAGGTTCGAGGCCATCGCTAACGGGGTGGACTCAAAGGGGTTAGTCGGGACGAAAGACATGGATTTACCCAGGTTCGGGCCCTCGAATCGAGGTAATAGCCTACGTCCTGCTTGTGTTTGTATTGCTTGCATATCGATTACAAGGAGCTAAAAGCTTGACCTAGTTCTCGATTGCCCCTCCTCTAAATCGCCCCGGGTCTGCCTTTATATAAGAGGTCAGGACCACCGGTTCCTTACAATTGCAAACCGAGTCTCTCTCTATCTTCTTGTCCAAGCCGTCTACGAGTTGGCTTGCACGCCCGGGTCTTCTCCGTCCGGGCCGTTGTACGGCCCACACCTTGAGCCGCCTATCTCCCTGGGCCACCAGTCTTACAGCTCACCTTTGGGCCGGCTCATGAGCCAGCAACATGACCCGAAGCCTCCGGGGAGGGTCATATCCCCAACAGTATCAAATACGCAAGAGCTACTAGGTATGTCAGCAAGGTAAATGTTTATAACATATGTAACAAGTGTACCTTTACCTGAAGAAGCATATCCGGCCTTCTTGCCGTGCTCAGCAAGCCACTTGCTACAGTTCCTCTTCTAGTGACCAGCTTCCTTGATGCGAAGTGAATGCAAATGGTCTTTGAGTTCGGTCTGGACTTTGGCTCAGCGGTGAAGACAACTTTCTCCGTGCCCTTTCTCTTACCCTTTTTATTGGACCAACTCTTCTTGAACTTAGCCGAGTTCTGCACCATCAACACTTGATGCGTGCCTTTCTTAATATCTTGTTCTGACACCTTAAGCATCCCATGCAATTTAGTGAGCTTCTTATCCATGTCATGCATACGATAGTTCGAGACGAACGTCCCATAGCTGGGTGGAAGAGAACCCAAGATTGCATCTGTGGATAGCTCATCCTCAAGTGGGAAGCCTAACCAATCCAAAGCTTGCACGTACTCGATCATCTTGATCACATGCGGGCTCAATGGATCACCCTTTTTCAGCTTATAATTCATCAAGGTTTGCCAGATGTTGAACCTCTCGGTCCTAGCCTATACCTGAAACATGCTCTTCAGACTCTCGATCATATCGAAAGCCTGAATGTTTTCGAAATGTTGTTGCAAATCGGGCTCCATACAAGCTAGCATGAGGTAGCTGATCTCGTTTGATTCATCAACGAGTTTCTGGTGGGCATTCTTGGTTGTGGCATTAGCATTCTCGGCAGGTTCCTCTGGAAGTGGATCCTCTAGAACATGTTCCTTTTTATCGTGCTTGAGAACAATTCTCAAATTTCTATAACAGGTGGTAAAGTTTGTTCCATTCAGTTTATCCTTTTCCAGAATTGATTTCAATGCAAAGTTGGGTTGAGCAGGTGGTGCCAATGATCTACAACAGAAAATATGCAATCACTAAGAAATGTGTTTATGTAGAGTAATTCAAGCCTTAAATAGAACTACTCCCACTGATGTCAGCATCCCTCCGCAAACTCTCAGTGATCCAGGACCCATATAGCGCGAGCGACTAGTGAGCTTTAGCATCACTGCTAGCCAACTTGCCTATTCGGTAGGCAACTCCTTGCTAATCGTATCTCTATACGACTCCTGTCGGTCAGGTAGGTATCTTATACCCTGGCTCCCAACCTTCTTTGCCACAAGGACCAAAACCATTTTGATAGCCTTGTCAAGTTAACCTGATGCAGTGCATGTCCGTGTCTGACACAAACCCTCCAGTTCAAGGACACCTAGTAGCACCTCAATTTTATGAGCCCACTACCAGACGTACTTGACGTGCGAAGGTGCAACATCCGGAATGGCAATATGCTTGATATTAATGAGGGATCTTTCTACCATACTAACATGCATAGATATAAGAAGCAATATCCATCGCATATAAACATAATATGTGAAATAGTATGGCTCCTTCATGGGTGTCCTTCCATGGGCGGCTCCTACTCCGATGACCAAGGAGGAACTCCATCTTGTTCACCACGCCGGGACACCAAAGCTTCGAACTTGATCTCTGCCCTCCAACTACTAAAAGTAGTAATGAATTTACAAAGAATCACAAGTCGACACGCAGGTCATTATACCATATACTGACAGCACTTTGGCTCTTGCCGGCTGACAATCATGACACGCAGATCATGTTAAGTTACACACATGGATCACATACATGAGCCATACTATTCACATCAAACCTGCAAAACAAATTTATGCATAGAATTGCCTTCTACCGGTTTGTGTGATCGTGTACGAAATACAAGGTGCTAAACACAGATCGCATCTGCACTTCGATCACGCCGAATTTTCTGATATGACCGATCTCATCGATCATCGCAAACCCAATTTGGATTTACGTTTCATAGTTAACCCTAGTGGCGGATACCGACCGGTAGGGGTAGGTTGTGTCACGACCTCATCAATTCCGGTTGACAGAAAACATAGCCTCAATCTATCCCAATGTGCAGTTGATCTCATCAACCATGCACATAGACGATCTCATGAATGACGATAGATCTCATATGTTACCTCTACATATCTAACATGCATCCGATCTGAATCCAAATCCTATAACAAAGGCTCTGATACCACTGTTGGGTTCTACCGTAGGTGCATTGCATGCAAATCAAAAAATTCCTACGCGCAGAACAACTAAGAACATTCTACGGAGATGGATCACAGATTGTTACCACTAAACACGCAGTGCCGTGCAACGGAAGTAGAGTTGGGGCAGCACGTTCGTGTGGTCCGTCTCCTCCTCGTTTGATCTTCCTCGAATAGCCGGCCTGATCTCCCTCGAACAGCCGGTCGCCGGATCCCACGTACAGGTTCGCCTCAGCGGCACAAGTGCACCGCCTCTAACAGTATCCACGCGTGCAGAAGGAACACCGTGCGGTGGACTGCTAGGTCCGGTCACACAGTCAGCGGTAGCGAGTGGAGGTGGCTAGTTGCAACTCATGCAAAGCCCTAATGACGGCACCAAAGCGATCAACCGGATGGGTGTGCCGCACTTCCACTATATATAGGCATCCAGCGCGGGCTCAACTCTTGGACCTCGCATAAATCCGAAAGCCCACGTGTTCCTTCCCTTAAGCGCGTGACCCCTTAGGTTCTCGTTCACTTAGTCGTGAGTCAGATCACATCTGGCTCGACCAATCGGTAGCGGCCTCTAGAAAGGTGTGCCAACTCCCAGTGTCTGATGAAGCTAGTTAGGCTAACCTGTACTTCACACTTCTATTCCCTTTGCCACATGATATATGTTGTCATGCACAAGGCTACATGGTCATCCTTGTTGCAGCATGAACTCTTTCTCGTTCCGGTGAATCCGACCAACACTTCGGATTATCTCATAACCCTCATTGCATGGCCATGCTTATCCAGGTCGGATCACCCGAGGGGCCCAGAGTATATCTCTCCTGGTCGCAGGGGCAAATCCCATCTTACTCGACCATGTCTCACAGCATGGGTCTGGACAAGCCCGAAACCTGCCTCTGTAAATACCCAGTCATGGAGTATCATTTGCTCGTCCCAAAGCAAGTCTATCAACATCCCGAGTACATGTGCCAGCTCAGGTCTTAGGACATAGAACGTATGTTGTACTAGAGACTCACAGATGACCTATCATTGCGTCTCATAGTTGGGTGTGTCGAACTCAGACCTTATCTTGACTCGGATCTAGCTATGTCAAATCTGACCAAACCTTTCTGAGTCCATATTATCCGGCTAGCATCTAATGCTACATGGTAAGTGAGACCGGACCATGCACCATGTCATATGCTAGTCTAACTGGCGGCGCGTCCACACAGCCCTTTCAACTAGGGACGATTTAGAACAGTTATCATACAATGCATAGTCTCACAAACAAGTCACATACTTGTTAATACACATCACCGATAATGTCCAAGGACTATCTTTATTTATAAAAACATAGGAAATATCATCATACATGATTGCCTCTAGGGCATATCTCCAACAAAACTCCACACTCATGAGGGGAATATTTAAATTTCTTGGTAAATGTTTCCTGAGGGTGAGTTGTTGAGTGCACTTATCTTTGATGAAGGGAACCAAATTGGCGTTATGAACATACTGTTCAAATTCTTCCTTAATACCTGCACCTTCCATGAAGGTATCACACCGCCAAAGGCATGATTTGGTTTCAGCGTCCCGTATCGAGCTTGCACTGGGCTCGACATAAGAATGTCGTATAGGACTTTCACTAGATGATGCTCCTGAGGATCTCCTCCTCTAACAACTCCTGAAAAATTGTATTTTATTTGCAAACAATTTCTGGAAAAAATTGTGACACAAAATTTTGTTAGCAAAACTAAACAAGATTGATCACAACTACTCCTAGGGATGCATATAGGCCATATCAAGCATTCAAACTACTTAGAACTCTAAGAATTCAACATGCAAGCTCATCTAAAATAGCACAAAGTGTAGCTAATTATTCTATAATTAAACCACTAAATCACAAACTACTTGGAGCAATGGGGAGTTACATACTGAGAAGCAATCCCCTAAAACAGTTTCGGAAATAGAGCTTTGAGCAAAGAGATCGAAATCCACGGGTTCTTGAGCAAGAACACGAGGGAGAGAGCAATGGTGAATTTTTTCAGGAGGTAGGAGATGACATGGGCTAAAGGGATAAGTGAGGGGACCCACCTGGGGCCCACCCTCTACCAGGTCGTGCCAAGGCGGTCTAGCACGCCCTGGTGGAGGGTGGCCACCAGGTGCACCCCCTTGGTATTATTTATTCCGGAAATTCACAAATAATTAGAAAAAAAATTCATGTTAAATTTTCAGGGCATTCTGAGAAATTTTTATTTTTGGATCATTTTTATTGCACGGGAAAATTTAGAAGACAGGATAAACATGGCATTTTATTTTATTTAACTAAGAAAAACAGAAAACTAAAAGTGGATACAGACGGTTGTGTCTAGTAAATTCATTAACTTCATACCTCTCGAAAATGATTCATTAATGAGGCTGATCAAGTCTTATTAACAACCGCTTTCAATTAGCATGAAACCAAAGAAATTTCTTAAAACACTAGGTTACCTCAATGGGGATAGGTATATCCCCAATCATGATAATATCATATTTCTTTTTGACATTAGGTAGAGGTAATTCAAACCTTCCAATAATGACTGTCGAAGAATTTTCAATAATGTTCACACCATTCACTTGGAATTCTTTCTTTGGAAAGTGCACCATATGCTCATTACCATTGATATGAAAAGTGACCTTGCTTTTATTGCAACCAATAACAGCCCCTGCAGTATTCAACAAAGTTCTACCAAGGATAATCGACATGTTGTCGTCCTCGGGCATCTCAAGAATAACAAAGTCCGTTAAGATAGTAATATTTGCAACAACAACGGGCACATCCTCACAAATACCGATAGGTATGGCAGTTGATTTGTTAGCCATTTGCAATGATATTTCAGTATGTGTGAGTTTATTCAACTCAAGTCTTGTATATA
Source organism: Hordeum marinum (assembly GCA_022496015.1). Lineage (NCBI taxonomy): Eukaryota > Viridiplantae > Streptophyta > Magnoliopsida > Poales > Poaceae > Hordeum > Hordeum marinum. The sequence continues at coordinate 206,112,232 of CM039672.1, read as the reverse complement.
AAGAGAAAGGCATAACACTAACATCAACACCTAAATCACATAAATCAGTTTTGAAATAATTTGTTTTTATGGAGCAAGGTATAGTTGGTATTCCAAGATCTCTAAGGTTTTTCGGTACTCCATCCTTAAAAGAATAATTATGAATCATGGTGGAGATTTATACTTCGGGTATATTTCTTTTATTAGTGATGATGTCTTTCATGTATTTAGCATAAGGACACATCTTTAAGATATCTGTTAAGCGGGTACGCAAAAGACTGGCCCAATCAATTCAACAACGCGTTCAAATTCTTCATCATCCTTTTTCTTAGATGGTTTAGGTGGGAAAGGCATGGATTTTTTAAAACCATGGTTCTCTTTCTTTACCAAGTTTTCTAGCCAGAAAGTCTTTTTTATCATATTGTTTATTTTAGGTTGTGGGTTATCAAGATCAATGGTAGGTTCTATTTCTACATAATTATCTAGTTCTTTATCATCACTAGGTTGAGTATCCTCATGAACATGATTATCATTATAATTATCACTAGGTGGATGTTCATTACCAGATTGAGTTTCGGCATCAGAAATAGAAACATCATTATTATCATCAGGGGTTTTTTCTATCTCAGGTTCACTAGAAGCATGCAAAGTCCTATCATTTTTTCTTTTTCTTTTTCTTCTTAGAAGGACTAGGTGTATCAGTATTAATTCCTTGAGAGTCGTGTTCAATTATTTTAGGATGACCTTCAGTATAAAGAGGTTCTTGGGTCATTCTACCTCCTCTAGTTACTACTCTAATAGGATGATCATTCATATTATTATTCATTTCATCAAGCAATTCTCTTTGAGATTTAGCACCTTGTTCTAATTGAGTTTGAACCATAGATGCATGTTTTCCTACACCTCTAACATCATTATTGATTCTAAATAAAAAGTCACACAAGCGAGCAATCATATCAGAATTATATTTCAAGTGTTTTCGAACATTTGCATTGAAGTGCTCTTGTTTCATAATGTAGTTATCAAACTCATATAAGCATTAATTGGGACGTTTATTGTAAGGGTCATCACCTTCATCAAACTTTAATAAAGAATTTACCTCTACCACCTGTGGAGGTGGTGGTGTGTTGAGCCCATGTATTACTTCAATAGGTGGTAAATTTTTAACATCCTCGGCCTTAATACCTTTTTCCTTCATACATTTCTTTGCCTCTTGCATATCCCCAGGACTGAGAAATAATATACCCCTATTCTTCAGAGTGGGTTCAATTGGTGGTTCAAGGAGAGTCCAATCATCATAGTTCTTCAATATATTATTCAATAGTTCCTCGACTTGTTCAATAGTTTGTTCTCTGAAAACACAACCAGCACAACTATCTAGGAAGTCTCTAGAAGCATCAATTAGTCCATTCTAGAAGATATCAAGTATTTCATTTTTTAAGAGGATGATCAGGCAAAGCATTAAGCAATTGGATAAACCTCCCCCAAGATTGTGGGAGACTCTCTTCTTCAATTTGCACAAAGTTAAATATTTCCTATAAGGCAACTTGTTTCTTATGAGCAGGAAAATATTTTTCGGAGAAGTAGTAAATCATATCCTGGGGACTACACACATAACCAGGACTAAGAGTATTATACCAAATCTTAGCATCACCCTTTAATTGGAACGGAAATAATTTGACAATATTATAGTAGTGAATCTTCTCATCACGAGCAAATAGGGTGGCTATATCATTCAGCTTAGTAAGGTGTGCTACCACAGTTTCAGTTTCATAGCCATGAAAAGGATCGGATTCAACCAAAGTGATTAACTCTGGGTCGACAAAGAATTCATAATCCTTATCAATAACAAAGATAGGTGAAGTAGCAAACTTAGGATCATATTTCATTTTAGCATTCAAAGTCTTTTCTTTATACTTGCATAGTAGTTTCTTAACATCATTTCTATCCTTACAAGCAAGAATCTCTCTAGATATTTCTCCATCTAAAGCATAACCTTCAAGTATCTTAGGCATTTCAAATCTAGGAGAGCTAGGATTATTAGGTGTTTCATAATCATCAGTTTCAAAGTTCTCATCGATTTCGTCAGATTCAATGATTCATACTCTTTAGCTCAAGCAATTTGTTCATCGAGAAATTTACCTAGTGGCACAGTATTATCAAGCATGGTACCAGCATCATCATAAGCAACATTCATAGCAGAAGTAGCATCATCAATATCAGGATTAATAGCATGTGGTGGTGTTGCAAACTTACTCATAACAGAAGGTGAATCAAGTGCAGAGTGTGATGGAAATTCCTTACCTCCCCTCGTAGTAGAGGGAAAAATCTTTGTTTTAGTATCCTTCAGATTCTTCATAGTGATAAGTTGATATAAATCCCAAGTGACTCAGCAAATATAGCTATGCTTCCCGGCAACGGCATCAGAAAAAGGTCTGGATAACCCACAAATATAGGGGATCGCAACAGTTTTTTAGGGTAGAGTATTCGACCCAAATTTATAGATTCGACACAATTGGAGCCAAAGAATATTTGAGAGTAATAGCAGTTGAGTTGTCAATTCAATCACACCTAGACATAAATATCTGCAGCAAAGTGATCAGTAGCATAGTAATAAGTTAGTTTGATAGCAGTGGTAACAGTAACAGTAGCGGTAGCGGTAATACTGGCAGCAATAGTTTTGTAGCAAGTGCAATAGTAACAACAGTAATAGTAACTTAGCAAGAACAATAAGTGGAAAACTCATAGGCACTAGATCGGTGTATTCATTGGATAATATTCATCATACAATAGTCATAACCTAGGGCGACACAGAACTATCTCCAGTTCGTCAATGTAATGTAGGCATGTATTCCGTATATAGTCATACGTGCTTATGGAAAAGAACTTGCATGACATGTTTTGTCCTACCCTCCCGTGGTAGCGGGGTCCATAAGTAAACTAAGGGATACTAAGGCCTCCTTTTAATAGAGAACCGGAACAAAGCATTAGCACATAGTGAATACATGAACTCCTCAAACTACGGTCATCACCATGAAGTATCCGATTTCTATCACCTCGGGGTTGACGGTCATAATACATAATAGGTGCATATGACTAGGCAAGATCGTATCAAGAACATAGATGTAATGATGATAACATAAACGGTTCAAATATGAAATCATGGGCCTCGGGCCCTAGTGACAAGCATTAAGCATGGCAAAGTTATAGCAACATAAATCTTAGAATCTAGTGGATACTAAGGATCAAGCCTGATAAAACTAACTCAATTACATGATGAATCTCATCCAACTCCTCACCGACCAGCAAGCCTACAAAGGAATTACTCACTCCCGATGGGGAGCGTCATGGAGTTGGCGATGGAGAAGGGTTGATGATGACGAAGACCGAAGATTCCCCTCTCCAGAGCCCCAAACAAGCTCCAGATCTGGCCTCACGATGAAGAATGGGAGGTGAGGGCAGCTCCGTATCGTGAAACGCGATAATTCTTTCTCCCTGATTTCTTTTCCGAAGATTTGTGAATTTATAGCGTTGGAATTAGGGTCAGCGGGACTACGAGGTGTCCACCCTCCACCAGGTCGCGCCAGGGGGATTTGGCGTGCCCTAGTAGAGGGTGGTCACCCTGGGCCTCCTCTCAGGTGCTTCTGGCTCCATAATTCCTCATATATTCCAAAATAAGTCTCCAAGTTTCGTTCTGTTCCGAGAACTTTTATTTCTGCACAAAAACAACACCATGGTAGTTCTGCTGAAAACAGTGTCAGTCCGCGTTAGTTTCATTCAAATCTTGCAAATTAGAGTCTAAAACAAGAGAAAAAGTGTTAGGAAAAGTAGATACGTTGGATACGTATCACTGTCTCTAACGCATAACCCAAAAAAGATAGTGGCAAATCGGTAAGAGACATCATAGAACGCACCACATCCAATAAGGTTCGATTATGATGTTCGAACACACCATTACTTTGTGGTGTTCTAGGCGGTGTCAATTTTCAAACAATTCCACATTGTCTTAAGTGATTTCCAAACTCATAACTCGGATATTCTCCTCCTCGATCCAATCAAAGGAATTTAACCTTCTTGTTACGATGATTCTCAACTTCACTCTAAAATTGCTTGAACTTTTCAAACATTTCAGACTTGTGTTTCATTAAGTAAATATACCCATATCTACTTAAGCCATCAGTGAAGGTGAGAAAATAATGACATCCACCATGCACCTCAATGCTCATCGGACCGCACACATCGGTATGTACGATTTCCAACAAGTCACTTGCTCGTTCCATTGTTCCGGAGAACGGGGTCTTAGTCATCTTGCCCATGAGGCATGGTTCACAAATGTCAAGCGATTCAAAACCAAGTGACTCCAAAATTCCATCAGCATGGAGCTTCTTCATGCGTTTTACACCAATATGACCTAAGCGGTAGTGCCACAAGAAAGTGGTACTATCGTTATCAACTTTACATCTTTTGGCGTTAATGTTATGAACATGTGTATCATCCCTATCAAGATTCAGTAAGAATAACCCCCTCACATTGGGTGCATGACGGTAATTGAAGAGCGAGTGTGCAGACGGTGATCACATAAACCTTGGAGCCATTTCCCACACGCATCGTCACTTCGTCCTCTGCCAGCCTCCGTCTATTCCGTAGTTCCTGCTTTGAGTTGCAAATGTGAGCAACCAAACCGGTATCACATACCCAGGCACTACAACGAGAGTTGGTAAGGTACACATCAATAACATGTATATCATATATACCTTGTTTGGTGTTGGCCGCCTTCTTGTCGGCCAGATACTTGGGGCAGTTCCGCTTCTAGTGACCAGTTCCCTTGCAATGAAAGCACTCAATTTCTGGCTTGGCTCCAGCCTTGGGTTTCTTCATAGGAGGGGCAACTTCTTTGCCACTCTTCTTGGAGTTACCCTTCTTGCCCTTGCCATTATTCTTGAAATTAATGGTTTTATTGACCATCAACACTTGATGCTCCTTCTGGATTTTAGACCCAGCGACTTTCAACATCGCAAACAGCTTGGGGACTGACTTGCTTGCTCCAGTCCATAGAAGGATCGCTGGAGCATGCATACCTTTTAGCATCCTTAGGATCAACCAAACCTTCTAGTTGTATCACATACAACCTTTCATCAATGAAACCTTTAAGGGAACAATGTTTTGACATGCATCTGCCAGATTTCATAATTGAAAAATGCAGCAACTGCTAACATAATTCCAACAGACTTTAGCATCGCTACGGGTGAGAAAGTCTCATCATAGTCAACTCCTTGAACTTGTCGGAAACCTCTTTGCGACAAGTCGAGCTTTATAAATGGTGACATTTACCATCATCGTTTGTCTTCCTCTTAAATATCCATTTGTACTTAAGAGCCCTATGACCATCAGGTAATTCTTCCAAAGTCCATACGTTGTCTACATACATGGATCCTATCTCGAATTTAATGACCTCTATCCATTTGTTGGAATTCGGGCCCACCATTGCTTCTCCATAGCTCGTAGGTTCACTATTTTCCAACAACATGACCTCCAAGACAGGATTATCGTACTGCTCAGGAGTAGTATGTGTCCTTGTCTACCTACGAGGTTCGGCAGTAACTTGATCTGAAGCTTCATGATCAACACCATTAGCTTCCTCTTCAATTGGTGTAGGCATCATAGAAACACCTTTTTGTGTCGTGTTACTTTCTAATTGAAGTGACGGTTCAACAAACCTCATCAAGTTCCACCTTCCTCCGAGTCAATTATTTTGAAAAAAAAATCTTTCTCTAGAAAGGATCCATTACGGGCAAGAAAGACTTCGGCTTCGGATCTGAGATAGAAGGTATACCCAAATGTTTCCTTTGGGTATGCTATGAAGACGCACTTATCTGCTTTGGGTTCGAGCTTATCAGACATAAGTGTCGCATTCCCAAACTCTAAGAAACGATAGCTTAGGTTTCTGCCAAACCATAATTCATACAGTGTCGTCTCAACAGATTTGGATGGTGCCCTATTTAAAGTGAATGTAGTTGTCTCTAATGCATAAACCCAAAACGGTAGTGGCAAATCGGTAAGAGACATCATAGTACGCACCATATTCAATAGAGCACGACTATGACGTTCAAAGAAACCATTACGCTATGGTGTTACGGGTGGCGTGAGCTATGAAACAATTCCACATTGTCTTAAATTCATACCAAACTTATAACTCAAATATTATCCACCATGATCAAATTGTAGAAAACTTTATCTTCTTGTTACGATGATTCTCAACTTCACTCCGAAATTGCTTGAACTTTTCAAATGTTTAAGACTTGTGTTTCATTAAGTAAATATCCCCATATCAACTCAAATCATCAATGAAGCTAAGAAAGTAATGATATCCACTACGCACTATAACACTCATTGGACCGCATACATTAGCATGTATTATTTCCAATAAGTCACTTTCCTGCCCCAACATACCGAAAAACAGGGTCTTAGTCATCTTTCCCATGAGGCATGGTTCACATGTGTCAAGCGATTCAAAATCAAGTGACTCCAAAAGTCCATCAGCATGGAGCTCCTTCATGCATTTTACACCAATAGTTCATCACGAAGCTCTAGTACCTTGGTGACAGTGACTTGGGGAATTATGTCAATCACTATCTTATCTGGAAGATCAACTCCCATTTGATTCAAGCGATTGTAGCACCCAGACAATGTGAGCACATGCTCACTGATTGAGCTATTCTCCTTCATCTTGTAAGCAAAGAACTTGTTGGAGGTCTCATATCTCTCAACACGGGCACGATCTTGAAAATCTAATTTCAGCTCTTGGAACATCTCATATGCTCCATGACGTTCACGTCTTTGGAGCCTCAATGCTAGGCCGCAAAGCATGACGCACTGAACTATCAAGTAGTCATCAAAACGTGCATGTCTGATGTTCTCAACACCCACAGACGATGCTTAAGGGGTTGGCACACCGAGCGATGCATCAAGGACATAAGCCTTCCATGCAGTAATTGAGGACAATCCTCGGATCATGGACCTAGTCCTCATAATTGCTACTATCATCTTTCAACTTAGTATTCTCTAGGAACGTACAAAAATACAGGGGAGCTACAGCGTGAGCTATCGATCTACAACATAATTTCCAAAGGTATTTTGACTATGTCATGATAATGAGTTCAATTAATCATATTACTAAAGGACTCCCACTCAAATCAACATCCCTTAGGTTGTCTAAGTGTGACATGATCCAAATCCACCAACCCAAGTCCGATCATAATATGAGATGAGGTGGTTTCAATGGTGAACATCTCCATGTTGACCATATCTACTATATGACTCATGTTCGACCTTTCGGCCTCCTGTGTTCCGAGGCCATGTCTGTACATGCTAGGCTCATCAAGTTTAACCCAAGTATTCCGCGTGTATAAATCTGGCTTACACCCATTGCATGTGAACGTAGAGTCTATCACACCCGATCATCACGAGGTGCTTCGAAACGACGAACCTTCGCAATGGTGCATACTTGGGGAGAACACAATTTAATCTTGAAATTTTAATGAGGGGTCATCTTATAATGCTATCGGCGTCCTAAGAAAAATAAGATGCACAAAAGCATAAACATCACATGAAAATCATATAAGTGACATGATGGCCATCATCATCTTGTGCTTTTGATCTCCATCTCCAAAGCACCAGCATGATCTCCATTGTCACCAGCATGACACCATGATCTCCATCATCATGTCGTCAATTGGTTATCGTGCCAACTATTACTACTACAACTGTTGCTAACTCATAGCGCTAAAGTAAAGCAAATGGCATAAATAAATTAAATACAACCCTATGGCTCCTGCTGGTTGCCGTACTCATCGACATGCAAGTCATGATAACTATTACAAAACATGATCAACTCATATATAACATAAATCAAATCATGTCTTGGCCATATCACATCACAACATACCCTGCAAAAACAAGTTAGACGCCCTACTTTGTTGTTGCAAGTTTTACGTGGCTGCTATGGGCAACTAGTAACGACCGTTCTTACCTACGCAAATCCACAACGGTGATATTCAAGTTGCTATTTAACCTTCCACAAGGACCACCATCGTGGGAACAAGCCTGACAGTAGAAGGTAGGGGTACGAAAGGAGAGGGTAGAGTCCTAGCTACGGCGAGGGTGTACACACGGATGTATGAGTTCAGGCCCCTCTCGTGGAGGTAGCAGCCCTACGTCTCAGTGCTCAGGAGCTTTGTCATGCGGAATGTTGAGATTACAGTGGTTGCGAACCCTTGTGCTAGAGGGAAGGGGCGGCTTATATAGAGTTCGCTGCCCCTCATAATTGTCTGGCATCCAAGGGTCCGATCGTGGGTTTAAAGAATAGCGTTACCAGTAACGTACATAATAAAAGCTACTAATGACGATAGACCTAACGCCTACCTGTTGGCCTCCTTGGAGTGGCTTCTGGTCTTCTGGCATTGACTGGAAGTGAGGTCTTCCAACTGATAGTCGACTGTCGAGTGGAGGAAGAAGTCTCCGAGTGGATTGCTTGTCGAGTGACCTGAGCGCCACTGGGAATCCAATCGGAAGTTTACTTGTGATCTTCAAGTCCTCCAATGTAGTGTCCTTACGTAGGGTATGTACGTCAGGCCTAGGATGCTACCCTAGGTACATATCCTCGTCATTAGCCCCCGAATGGATCACGGTTCGAGTGGCGAATGGGAATATCGATGTCAATTCAGAACAAGGCACCAAATCTTCCGAACGATATTCGGGGCTTCAACGAAACTTGCGTCGACTGAACTTTTTGTCATTCGCCCGGATCGATTCAATCTTGAAAGTGTCCGAGTGAATGTTCAATGCCAATTTTATTCCGAGCTATCTCAAGGAATCTTTGGAGGTGACGAGTCGGCCTGTCAGACCCGGATCTTGCGGGATACAAAAATTTTGGAAACGCGCGCACGTGCGATGATGATGCCATGATCAGGGCTAGTGGGGGCATGGCGCCTTGATTCTTGCACTGGTCATTTTGCCACGTACAGGGCATCCTTTGCGGTTGGCGTGCACGGTGATCTCGCGGTCCCACCCGTCAATGAGACACTCGGCGAGGTATAAATCCCGAAGCGCCACGGATTGCACAGTAACCTTCCCCAAATTTCCTCTCTTCCTTCACCTCCTCTGTCCTCAGTGCAACACTTCGTTCTTCTCTGATGAGAGCAGCCACCATGATGACGAAGGGAACCACAGAGAAACTGGAGCAGGCCAAGAAGGGGGCGGTGAAAGGCAAGGGCAAGAAGCCCTCGACCGCTCGGTTCACCGCGTCGGCGAGATGGATGCAGGGAGACTTTCTCCCCTCGGTTGTGACTCAAGCAAACATCGATGGCCTGGTTGCCGATGGGCTCGTGGCGGAGGGCGCCTGGAGGTTGTCTGAGGGAGAGCAGGAACCGGAGCCACGCGAAGGAGAGCGGGTTCTCCTCCTCTGTGAGGACCGGTTTTCTAGGATATTAATTTCCCAGTAAATGGTCCTTGTGCTCACCAGCCCTAGGATTACTGTTGGCTGATGAGACACAATCTTGATACAGAAATTCCAAGCAAAATGCAAAATCTGAAGTACAAGACCATTGTGGTCTATGAGTACAACAAAAGTTTCTAGTGGTTGATGACGGAAGCGGTTTGCGGACCATCAGCGTCTATGGGACTCCATTTCCCACAGGAACAGTTGACCTAGATAACTACCACTAGGAATATATGGCATGAGAAGTGGTTGTTGTCATCCTTATCACATATGTAGCAGAAAGATTTTCACCATATGATTATATGCATGAGTATGATTTCCACATGAAATAATGCCACTCCACATTATCAAAATGATGGAGTTTTAAACGTTCTAGCAAACAACACACAACTAGTATCATATCGGATTTCAAGATGCTTGCCTTCAAGGTGTGGAGAGGTAGGGTGCATCACAAAAGTCTTGAAAGCTTACTTCTCCTCCCATTTCCTATTTTTAAAAATACTCGAATCAACATACATTATAAAACTGTACAGAAAAGTTGTTTGGAATTTTTTGACATAAATCTTAAAATAAACTAGATGAAATCTAAGAGAGGTGGGAAAAAGAATCAAGTCGATTGGATTTTTATTTTAAAATATAAAGCCAGTCAAACTGGTGGTCGAAGTCTATTTTTTAATAAATCAGGAAAAAACAGAAAACGGCTCGATAGGAATACGCTTTACAGAACAAAAAACGCACCTAGCAAAATACGCCTTCACTTACGATGCGTTGGTGGGCTAGTGGGTCACTGATAGTGGGCTCGGGCTGTCAGGTTTATGTTCCTCCTCACGGGCGCAGACAAAGCAGGGGAGGGGCAGGACTCCGGCAACGATTGCGCCCTCTAGGGGATGTTGTTCTTGATGCTCGGCATACCCATGAGCTCAGTTGAGTAGGTCCCCTCCATTGGAGAGGAAAGAAGTGGCTGGAGGGTTTCGGTTTGAGCAGGGCTTCGCCCATGGTGGAGGAAAGCTTCGGGTGAAAGGGGGTTTCTCCCATGGCACACTCCAGGATGCAACGGAGGGATGGAATGGGTTCGATGGGTTTTGAGAGATCTACTGAGGTCGAGAGGGAAGCATTGGCGGCCTATTTATAGTGCGGCGACCTCGGTTCCGTAGCGGCCGGAGATAAGCTTGGCGGCATGCCTTCACTGTTGCTGCAGGGACGTCGTGGTGATGCCTAGATAGAGACAGGGCTAGCGGACGAAGGCTGCGCTCCTCCAGGAGGTGAGCTATCGAGCGGGAGTGGCTCGAGCGGTGCTAGCTATGGACGTACTTACGGGAGGCGGTAGTGGCTGCTTGCAGGCGATGCTACAGGGAGCCAGGGTGGCCGAGGCAATGTGGCGGGGTTAGCGGGTGTCATGGATTTGTCATGGCAGATGTCCAGGCGAACGGAGTTAGGGTTCGGGCGATCTCAACTATGTGGCGGCTTGAGAGGGGTTGGTTGGAATCAAGAGACGCGAATTTTACCTAGGTTCGGCCCCTCCAATGGAGGTAAAAGCCTACGTCCAGGTTGTCTGGTATTGATGATGAAGGAGATCTCTCGGTTACAAGGGTGCTATTTTGCTACCTCTAATCATGAGAGTCTCTAATATCTTGTTTATCTAAGACCTGTCTATTGAGACATCTAAAAACTTGACCCTCTCGGGGTGACCCGGCCCTCCTTATATAAGCTGAAGGGGCGGCTTACATTTAGAGTCTAAGTCGGATTGAGACAACCTATTATGACTTCCCATCGTGGGCTTCTATTCATGGGCTTCTGAGTCACCGGGCGGCTTATGCTGGAGACTCATCTTCAGGGACTCATCTTCAGGGACTCACAACCGGAGAGTCATCTTCAGGGACTTACAACCGGAGAGTCATCTTCAGGGACTTACAACCGAAGAGTCATCTTCAGGGACTCACAACCAGAGAGTCATCCAGGGACTCACTACCAGAGAGTCATCCAGGGACTCGCAACCAGAGAGTCATCCAGGGACTCACAACTGGAGAGTTATCCACAAGCCGGGTCATAACTATCACCAGGTTATAACTATCTCCCGGGACATACCGCGGGGTATATCCCCGACATTAGCCCAAAGGTTAGCTTGAATTTATTCATGGTAACCTCCTAAAATGATAATAGTAAATATGTTAAGTGGCCGGCTTCCTCATTTGGCCGGCTTATGAAGTGGCTCTTCAGAACTCCGGGTCTTTATAAACTCTGGCGGGTTATGATCTTCTGATAACACGTGGTTATGAATGTTGGTGATGCTGGGTCTAACAAATGAACTCCATAATTAAGATCTTGAAAATGTTCCTCAAAGTTTTTGATATGTCCATATTACATGTATCCCCCAAGCTCCGAGATTATCCATGATAACTTGGTGCTTTGCAATAATATTTTGGACTACGTAGCCCCCAAGTGTCGGGTTATCTTGCCTGCAGCAGCCTGGGACTTATAACTGTCTTATACCTTATGAAACTTCAGCAGGTGTAGCCTCCAAGGGCCATCTCATCAGAATGTGATGTGCCGAGTCTTCAATTTGAATCTCATAATCTGTTAAACAGCTGAAATACTGTAGGCCCCAAGTGTCGGTCACATGTGTGTAGCGACTTGGGACTTTTGAAAAATCTGACTTGAGTGGTGTAGACCCCAAGTGCCGGGTCAATAAGAATTACTGGGTTGGGACTTAGAAAAATATATAAAGGCCGACTCATCTCCTTGAGATAATAAGGTCTTCCTAACAATGTAATGATTTGAAAACCGGCTTGCATTAGCCCCCATGGGTCGTGGTGCGTGCTTGCAGCGACATGGGACTTGCATATTTGATACAAACTGGACTTGAATAATGTAGCCCCCAAGTGTCGGATCGTCTGCTTGCGGCGACTTGGGACTATGTAAGAATAATATGACTCACCACAATTTGTTAAATGAATCCTTGACCGTGGTTGTAATATAACCCGAAATGAATATCCTGGAATAATTCCTTTGTCGAAAATATATGTTGGAGAAATCCATGAGTGTTGTAGATTACTACAGAAAAAATTTGAAGAAATTTGAGAACCGGTCAATTAGATGACATGGCATTACATCTGACAGGGCGGCTCTTGAAAAATAATAAATTCTCCGATCTGGCTTGAAAACCCAATCATTTAGTACTGGTTATGATAAACCATGAAGATCCAGCCAAGTTGGCTATTAAAGATCCATTTGCTCTTTGTAGAAGTTTTTAATCATACTTAATGGCGGCTCATCTTAAGAGATAAGACCTACAAAAACAAACAAGACAGAATATATTCTGCATTGTTGTAAGGGCGGCTTGAAAAAGCACAACCCGGAGATGTTATATCTTTCTTGACTTGCCTTTTTTGTAATAACTCATGTGCCGGTTCTACTAGGCTGACTCGCCACTTAAAACTCCTTAGCAGTACAGGGTATCTATCGAGATTGGTCTTCAATTTCTTTAAGAGGCTCAAGGTCTCTAAGCGAGATTAACTGAAAGGAAGTGTGACGTCCCAGAAAATACATGGCAGGGCATGAGTACCCTGATAGCCCATAAATTGCCTCTCGCGTGACATAAATCTGTCGTTTTAACCTTAAACAGTGCAGGGTCCTTGAAGGATTAACTGTCTAAGAGTAAGAACGGGCCACATAGCGGAGAGTCGGCAGTAGATGGGAGAGTTTATCCTTGCTTTCGTAAGCCGGTCCTCACGTGACTAGAATCATCATTTTAGCCTTAACCGGTATAGGGTCTCTATCGAGATTGGCCGTCAATTTCTTGGAGCCGGCTCAGGGTCTCTAAGCGAGATTAATTGGTAAGAGTTCGGCGGGTCACCTAGCGGAGCAGCATCAGCTTACAGGTAGGTTTGACCCTGTTTGGCTTAAGAGCCGATCAAGAGGGTGTGTAAGCTAAACCCGGTGGGTTGGAAGCCCCCAAGTGACCATTGTTGACGGAGTCAACTGTTTGCCTTATGAGCCGACCGATAGGGTGTGATAAGCTACACCCGGTGGGTGGGAAGCCCCCTCGACGATCATGTTGACGAAGTCAACTATTTGGCTTGAAAGCTGACCGATAGGGTGTGATAACCTACACCCGGTGGGTGGGAAGCCCCCTGGATGATCATGTTGACGGAGTCAACTTTTTGCATCATCTTGTAAGTCGCCATCTTGTAATGAAGAAAACGGTAGAAGCCTCCAAGTGGCTTTATGATGATCCAATGAATCCAGGCACCCATGTTTGAATGGTGCATCATGGCAGTTCGTCCTCGTGGGCAACTTTTAGTCTTCCGCCAATAATGTAATAGCCCCCAGGATTGGGTTTTCTCTTGTAAAGATTGGGGGTTCTCTTTGGAAAACGACCAACTATGTCTTGCCATGTCTATAGCCCCCAAGTCTTAAGTTGACTCGAAGAGGCGGCTTGAGAATCTCCACTGAAAGTTGAGGTTGGCCGTGGCGGGTTATAGATGATCCCATATGAGTTGTTTCAATAATACGATCGATGGTTCATCCTGGCTGGTTGTTGAAGTAAAGCAAACTATAATGGCGGTGATTTGTGTGCCTGTCTGTTGGGCGGCTCGTATCGACGAGCACTGCACCGATATGTTGATGTAGGTCAAACTGTGGGGGGCGTCTTGCGTGCATCCGCTTGTCGGCTCGTACATGCGAGCACTGCACCGATATGTTGAGGTAGAATATGACTATGGGCGGCGTCTTGCGCTCATCTGTTGGGCGGCTCATATAGGCGAGCACTGCACCGATATGTTGATGTAGATAAGACCGTAGGGCCGCGACTCATAAGCGTCCTTTGATGGCTCGTACTGGTGTATGCAGCCACTGGCGTGTTGATGTAAACGTAGAAATCATCCGCGGCATTGTAAGCTGGTGTTGTTTTGTGAAAGACGCCACGGCGTTGTAAGCTAGGTCGGCCGCCAGAGATGGCCATGTCGTTGTCGGCATCACAAACGTATGAGTCGCCGGTGGCGTTATAAGACGGCGAGTCGGCCATGGCGTAGTTGGTGAAGACCATATCGCAAATGCGGCGGCTTGCCATGTTCATTGGGTAGCTCATACCGATGGGTGAGCGCGCCCTGTACCGGCGAGTTGATGTAGACCGTCTACGGGGGCGACTTACACACGTCCATCAAGCAACGCGACACGCCGGTGTGTGCTCCAACTCCGCGGTATCATGCCCCATGAATAATCCTCCTGCGTAAACTATTGCAGGCCAAAGTGACTATTCTTCACAGAAAATAATGTGTACTGGAAACATACTTATCACCTGATGATCTTCATAGAAAACACCGATGACCCATGTGCAGACGTAATAAGGTGAAATAATTGTCCTTCATCCCACTAGGCCCCACCTCTGATTTTTTTTAATCTCATCCAACCGCACCTCACCTCACCTCTATCCTTTTTTTATTATCCTCCAACCGGCCGCACGGGATGGAGGCGAGGGGCATCCCCACCAGGGAGGAGCAGGCGCGCAGGGTGGAGACGAGGCGTGGCGGCTCTGGGCACGGCCGTTTGACCTGATGGCGGAGGCGACTCAGTGCGAGCGAGCAGAGACCCGCGGCGGGGAGAGGTCGTGACGAGTCCTGAGCGGCGGTTCGCTGCTGGGTGAGACCGCAGCAGTGGCGATGGCGGGCCCCGAGCGGCGGTTAGCGGAGGCACCGGCGAGGCGGAGGTGGCTCGGGCTGGCTTCGGAGGTGCAAGGGCAGCTCACGGAGACAGCTTGGAGAGGCCCCCGGCGGCTCAGTGGTGGCTACGGGTGCGGTGTGTGGTCGGAGCAGAGGCCCACCGCGGCAGCTATGGCTGGGCGACGGCAGTGGCTCAGCAAGGCAAGGAGGCAGATGGCAGGGCGCGCTATGGCACTGGAGAGCAGGGCACACGGCAAGGCAGAGGCAGGTCACAGCGTGGGAGCGGGGCGCATGACGGCCACGGCGGCTCATGGCGGAGGAGCGGGGCACACGGCAGCTCACAGCGCGGGAGCAGACCGAGGTCGCGGCGGAGTTAAAGCAGTAGCCCGGCGGCTCAGCTGGCCGAGGCGAGTGCTGGAGGACAGACGCGGCTCGACTACGGCGGTTCAAGGCGGTGTTGTAGCCATGGCAGAGGCGGCCAGCGAGACGGATCACGGCGGCCAGGTGGCTTACGGCAGCCAGGCGGCTCACGGTGGCCAGCGAGACGGCTCACGGCGGCCAAGGGGCATGGCACGACAAGCGGGGCACACGGCGGCTGCAGCGGCTGCGACGACTCGGAGGCTACAACGGCTCGCGGTGCAGCCAATTACCCGGTGGCAGGGCGACTCGGACATAGCGTCAGCTCACAGCCACGACAGAGTCGGCCAGAGGTGAGGTGCGCACGGACGGGAGCCGCCCGGAGCAGCGTGCGGACGGGAGCCGCCCGGAGGTGCACGTTGAGGTGGGAGCAGCCGAGGCTTGAGCGGTGGCACGGCAAGGTGCTCGGACACAGCAAAAGCCTAATAAAAATTATCCATATGTAGATATCTTCTGTGTCATGGGCCACCGGTGGTTTTGTTTACGCAGACTGGTCCACGCCTATGCGGATGTAACTCATGATCTAATAGCAGCGACTCAGCAAAAATCCTTGTCCGCCTCGGTGGATTATCTAGATTGGAATCGATCTCCACCACCGAGTACGAATCAAACTGGCAGTAGACAAAAATGTGTCGATCTCGATGACTTGCGGCAGCGCACCCGACGCAACCCTAATTTCCCAAGAACTTTAAATTTCGTAGACATTTAAATCTGGACTGATGAATTCGAGGTTGATGCAGATCCTTCCAAACCGGTTCTTCTTCATCCAGAAATTTGCAAATTTCTCGATCCCTCCAAGAACTCAGTACCACCATGTGAGCCCCACGGTGGGCGCCAGCTGTCGTGGATTTGTCACGGCAGATGTCCGGGTGGACGGACTTAGGATTCAGGGTGATCGCAACTATGTGGCGGCTTGAGAGGGGTTGGTCGTAATCAAGAGACGCGAGTTTTACCCAGGTTCGGCCCCTCCGATGGAGGTAAAAGCCTATGTCCTGCTTGTCTGGTATTGATGATGAAGCAGATCTCTCGGTTACAAGGGTGTTGTTTTGCTACCTCTAATCACAAGAGTCTCTAATCTCTTGTTTATCTAAGACCTGTCTATTGAGATGTCTAAAAACTTGGCCCTCTCGGGGTGACCCGCCCCTCCTTATATAAGCTGAAGGAGTGGCTTACATGTAGAGTCTAAGTCGGATTGAGACAACCTATTATGACTTCCCATCGTGGGCTTCTCTTCATGGGCTTCTGAGTCACCGGGCGGCTTACGCCAGAGACTCATCTTCAGGGACTCGTCTTCAGGGACCCACAACCGGAGAGTCATCTTCAGGGACTCACAACCGGAGAGTCATCTTTAGGGACTCACAACCGGAGAGTCATCTTCAGGGACTTACAACCGGAGAGTCATCTTCAGGGACTTAAAACCGGAGAGTCATCTTCAGGGACTCACAATCGGAGAGTCATCCAGGGACTCACAACCGAAGAGTCATCCAGGGACTCACAATCGGACAGTCATCCAGGGACTCACAACCGGAGAGTCATCCAGGGACTCACAACCGGAGAGTTATCCACAGGCCGGGTCATAACTATCACCGGGTTATAATTATCTCCCAGGTCATACCGCAGGGTATATCCCCGACAGCGGGGATTGCAGGCTACCGAACAAGCTCTTGGATGAGACTGAGTTGTTCCCGGAGGTAGCTGGAGTGCGGAGATGGCTCGGTGCTGGTGGCGGCCATACGCACGCCCTGGACGCGCTCTGGGCATGCATGCCAGGTGCTTGGCAAAATGCTAAGGTGTGCCAGGAGGCTCTACTGCCCACGGGGTTCTACGGGGGGGGGGTAGTTGGCCAAGGCAAAGCTAGAGGACAAGTTGATATGGCCAGAAGAGCTAGTCTCTAATGCAGAATTAGGAACATGCCAAAACTGTTCATGCACTTAAGCTGCTCGATAAAATGCTAGGGGCATCCATAAGGTTTTTCTATTGACCAAAAATTCCAGATTATAATCTCTTTAGAAGATAAACATGATGGCAAGGTTAGTTTGACCAAAACAGAAACTTGTTAGTGCAAAATTTTCAAAACTCCAATTCTGGACAGCAAAAAAGGGGGTTATCTCATGTAGATAAAATATTCTAATGGAGCTGATCTCTTGGACTTAAGGGTTTGATAGGGTTTACTAAAAGTAGGAAAATTCCCAAGGTCAAAAGGGCAAGATAAAATGGGGTTGCAGTACAAAACCTCAAACTGGACCAGAATGCAAAAGAGGATGATATGCTCAAAGTTTTCAAAGAACACCAATGGGTTTTTTCATAAAAATGAGTTTTATACATCTACTGACATTCCCAAATTTTTATGGAATTTTTAAAGAAATATTTAAACAGGTTGCAGTGCAAACTGCAAACTGAACCAGAATTTAAAACTTGAGATAGGGCTCAAAATTCCCAAAAGACCACGAGGGATTTTTGCATAAAAGGGATCTGTAGGCAATGCTTGACCTCTCCAAATTGTTATAGAATTTATGAAGAAATATTTAAAGCAGCTGTAGTGCAATGGGGCCCTTAAAAGAATGGAAAAGCCATTTTAAAAGAATTAAAGTCTGGCAAAATATTATAAACATGCTCCCACTTAACATACCAAGTGAAATGAAATATCTTCAAGCAACAACTCCAGTCCCACAATATTTTTGAAAAGCTTCTACTTGGGAAAAATCATAATTCAAAGAAAAGAGTGGTTCTGAAAACAAATAGAAAATCCAGAAAAATAGAAAACAAACATTCCTGGAAAAAAATTAATTAATAAAATATGATCAAATTTTTGCGGTGTTTCAACAGTACCCCCCTTAAGAAAAATCTCGTCCTCGAGATTTTCTAAGGACGTTGCAAAAATAATACTCCTACCACACGGCAATCTTAACATGCAAAAATAAATAATCCACACACGGTATGACGGGGTCATAGAAAAATCGCTGATCAAGGTGTAATTGTGGTGTATTAGCAAGGTAATTGATTAGGTAATAAAGAAAATCACGGTCTTGTATTTAGCGTACGTGGCATGTGAGTCGTATAATGCGAGGACTTGCAAATTAAAATTTTGTTGGATTTTTTTTCATTGCAGTGGTCTTTTAAGAAAACCTTGCTATGAAAATTGCTATAATGAAAACAATCGATTTTTTAAATCACAGCAAACAAACGCAATCAACACAATATACTCATACAGAGAATTTTAAAAAACAGCACATATATCACAACCAGCAGTCAAAAGCTATACCAACTAATACAACTAACGTGCTGATGGTTCAGGTAATAAGCTATAGGTCATAAGGACATATTCCCTGTAGTGGGATATATCCTTCGTCTACTAGGGAGCGGATGGGGGGCTCACAAAAAGCACCTCTCTTAGTCTGGCCTCAGGGGTCTGCCAATAGCGATCTGGGGTTTATCACGGCAAGGGTCTGGAAAAATCCCATTTCTTGCTGGGTCAAGCGCTCTCGAGCGGTGACATAGTGCACCAGCTTAATTAGCGCCGGATTTTTCTCTGCTCGAGTGCAGGGAAAGGATGCGGCTTCTCTGGCTGCTGCACTATTTGAAGGAAAAAAATATGCACGTTCACTGGCATAGAGCACCATGAATTGAAGGCGGGTAACCGCTCCATAAGTAGAAATCTCTATGGCCATTACTGGAGTGGGCATGTATGTCTTGATGAAGGGAACTTCCGTAGGGTCTTGGTTTTGTGTCTACCTGTGGGGTGTGCCTGACTGTCCAATATTTCGAGGAGGTTAAAGTGACCCTCGATTTGAACAGCTTGTACCAGGATGGATGGGGAGAACCCATGGTACTGTGGTTAAAATCTCAAAATTATTTTAATAAAATTCTCCAAGGTTGCATCTGGGGTCTTTATATGAATCCCAAGGTGCGACCTGAAAAAAATCAAATGGCTGTGAAGGCAGTGCATAAGGTGAGGGATGCTTGGTAAGGTCACGCAGTGGCCTTGTGTATAACATCTGGGCTGTGTGACATGCTGCGGTGTGGGGGCAATATTAATTTTCGGTTCTACTATATGGTGGTCGGGGTCAATGCCATAGTTTTATATATATATATATATATATATATATATATATTGCAAAATGCGACGTATAACTACGGTTGTTGGTTGGGTGGTCTCAAGGTAGCTACGCTCAGAATTAAATACATGACCAGACGCCAAAATTTATTTATGCATGGTTACTTGTGGTACTATTAAAAATAATGGTATAAAAGTATTCTGCAATTTATTATCGGCGATACAAGGTCACTCTATTTCATGGCGTAGTAATATTAAGGCTCGGCAGGTGAGGTTGGCGAGGATGGTCACAAAACCTCCAAGGTCGGTCGCAGTGGTTCCATTGCGAACAATGGCTCTAGGCATCTTGTCTTGTTTATGGATAGGTGGTTGTGGTGTGCTGGTTTGGGGCATACGTTTCCTTTATATAAGGAAAACGGAGTCTACCTTCGCACGCTTGCAAATGGGGCAACTCAGGTGTCGGTCACGGGCGTGTGGCCTACTAGGCTAGTCTAATAGGTTGGACACCGATTGCCAAAAGTTGTCGGGGCCATCGTGTGGGCTATTGGGTAGGATAGGATTGGCTAAGGTGAGCTTAAGGTCTGGTGGGTGGTTTAACCTAGGTTTATCGACCCGGCTAAGATAGGATTAGCCAATGGTTAGCCTGGCTCTGATACCAAGGTTGTCAGGACCGGTTTTCCAAAATATTAATTTCCTAGTAAATGGTCCTTGTGCTCACTAGCCCCAGGATTACTGTTAGCTGATGAGACACAATCTTGATACAGAAATTCCAAGAAAAACGCAAAATCCTAAGTACAGGACTATTGTGGTCTATGAGTACAACAAAAGTTTCTAGTGGTTGATGATAGAAGCGGTTTGCGGATCATCGGCGTCTATGGGACTCCATTTCCCACAGGAACAGTTGACCTAGATAATTCCTATCTTCTGTGGCTGCGGTCTCCGTTGCCTAGGTTCCGGGGCTATCGTCAAAGTGCTCCTCTCCAAGCAAGAAATTTGTCCAAGACAATAGCCAGGGACAAGCCAGTGAGTACTTTGAATGTACTCGCAAACATCATGAACACAGGTATAATACAACAGGTGATACTCATGTACTGAAGTAATCCATGATTACTTAGTCAATCACAAAATAAAATCCATGACACAGGGCCTATAAGGAAAATAAATGATAAGCATGCCACACTCGGGCGTCTGAGCGACACCACATAAAGGGCTTATAAAGGAAAGTAAATAACAGGCATGCCATAGTCGGGCATCTGAGCGACACCACATAAAGGGCTTATAAAGGAAAGTAAATAACAAGCATGCCACAGTCGGGCGTGTGAGGGACACCACATAAAGGGCTTATAAAGAAAAGTAAATAACAAGCATGCCACAGTCGGGCGTTTGAGCGACACCACATAAAGGGCTTATAAAGAAAAGTAAATAACAAGTTGCCATAGTCGAGCGTCTGAGCGACACCACATAAAGGGCTTATATCAGAATAATCATAGTGAATATCCATGAGGTAGAACCATCCCAAGGATAGTCAATAATTCAAATAAGATAAATGGTTAGTCCACAATAATAATAATAATAATAATAATAATAATAATAATAATAATAATAATCATATGTCACATGTCATGATCAATGTTCTGGTTTAGAAGTTTTCCTCCGAAGACCGACACTAAGACCGATACTCGACCCATCCCAGACTGTAGTCCTTAACCGCGGACACGGCTATTCGAATAGATGTAAACTCTGTAGAGGGTGTACTCTTTACCCACGAGTAACAGATTCCTTTAGTCCATCGGGACTAATTCCGCTTACGGACTTTTAATTGAAAACACACCTGACCTGCACACACTAGCTTAACTTACCGATGCCTGGAATCACCCACGACACTCTTTAAGCAGAACTCTAAGTGGGGAGGCTACAACCTCGATTAGCATGGGATCAAATTTATACCGTGCGCCACTAAGGGGTGCCCCCCTCTCGGTCCCAAACGGAAACACCCATGCCCCCGGACCAAGTGACATGCCTACTAGAGGCCTCGGGTATCTTTCACTATGGCATCTCTCTACGGTGTGTGCCAAGAAAGGGTTGACAACTTACTGGACCATACCCTACCTACGGCAAGGACAAGTGGTTGCACGAAACAAGTATGGGGGTTACTGGAACAAGACTCGATCTATGGTCGACTTAGGAGGTTTATGTATTCCCTGCATGGTTAGCACAACAATGCTTTGCACAGTATTACGGACATGGACACCACCCCTCATGCTCCATCATGCCTCACTGCACATCCTCGCCACAACGAGATGTCAGTCACGTGGTTGTATCCACCGGAACACAACCCTCTTTCGGACTTCATCCAAACTACCACTAGGCATATATGGCATGAGAAGTGGTTGCTGTCATCCATATCACATATGTTGCAGAAAGATTTTCACCATATGCTTATATGCATGAGTATGATTTCCACATGAAATAATGCCACTCCACATTATCAAAATGATGGAGTTTTAAATGTTCTAGGAAACAACACATAGCTTGTATCATATCGAAGTTCAAGATGCTTGCCTTCAAGGTGTGGAGAGGTAGGCCGCGTCCGTTGGAGAGGAAAGAAGTGGCTAGAGGGTTTAGGTTTGAGCAGGGCTTCACCCATGGCGGAGGAAAGCTTCGGGTGAAAGGGGGTTTCTCCCATGGTACGCTCCAGGATGCAACGGAGGGATGGAATGGATTCGATGGGTCTTGAGAGATCTACTGAGGTCGAGAGGGAAGCACTAGCGACCTATTTATAGTGCGGCAACGTCGGTTCCGTAGCGGCCGGAGATAAGCTTGGCGGCCTACCTTCACTATTGCTGCAGGGATGTCATGGCGATGCCTAGCTAGAGACAGGGCTAGCGGACGAAGGCTGCACTGCTCCAGGAGGTGACCTGTCGAGCGGGAGTGGCTCGAGCGGTGCCGTCCATGGACGTACTTACGGGCGGCGGCAGTGGCTTCTTGTAGGCGATGCTGCAGGGAGCCAGGGGCGGCCGGGGCAACGTGGCAGGGTCAGCAGGGACTGCGAGCTACCAGACGAGCTCTCGAATGAGACCGAACTGTTCCGGGAGGCAGCTGGCGCGCGGAGACAGCTCGATGCTGCTGACGGCCATACGCACACCCTAGACGAGTTGTGGGCACGCGCGCCAGGTGCTTGGCAAAATGCCAAGATGTGCCAGGAGGCTCTACTGCCCACGGGGTTCTACAGGGGGGATTGTTGGCCAAGGCAAAACTAGAGGACAAGTTGATATGGCCATAAGAGCTAGTCTCTGATCTAGAATTAGGAACATGCCAAAACTGTTCATGCACTTAAGCTGCTCGATAAAAATCTAGGGTCATCCAGAAGGTTTTTCTATTGACCAAAATTTCCAGATTATAATCTCTTTAGAAGATAAACATGATGGCAAGGTTAGTTTGACCAAAACAGAAACTTGTTAGTGCAAAAATTTCAAAACTCCAATTCCGGACAGCAACAAAAGGAGGTTATCTCATGTAGATAAAATAGTCCAATGGAGCTGATCTCTTGGACTTACGGGTTTTATAGGGTTTACTAAAATTAGGAAAAATCCCAAGGTCAAAAGGGCAAGATAAAATGGGGTTGCAGTACAAAACCTCAAACTGGACCAGAATGCAAAAGAGGATGATATGCTCAAAGTTTTCGAAGAACACCAATGTTTTTTTTCATAAAAATGATTTATATACATCTACTGACATTCCCAAATTTTTATGGATTTTTTAAAGAAATATTTAAACAGGTTGCAGTGCAAACTGCAAACTGAACCAGAATTTAAAACTTGAGGTAGGGCTCAAAATTCTCAAAAGACCAAGAGATGTTTTTGCATATAAGGGATCTGTAGGCAATGCTTGACCTCTCCAAAGTTTAATAGAATTTATGAAGAAATATTTAAAGCAGCTATAGCGCAATGGGGCCCTTAAAAGAATGGAAAGGCCATTTTAAAAGAATTATAGTCTGGCAAAATATTTTAAACATGCTTCCACTGAACAAACCAAGTGAAATGAAATATCTTCAAGCAACAACTCAAGTCCCACAATATTTTTGAAAAATCTTATGCTTGGGGAAAAATTTCATAATTCAAAGAAAAGAGTGGTTCTGAAATCAAATAGAAAATCAAGAAAAATAGAAAACAAACGTTCCTGGCAAAATTTTAAATAATAAAATATGATCAAATTTTTGGGGTGTTACATCCTCTCCCACATCGAAAGAGGTTTTTCTATGCCTCCCCACCCGTTCATTCGAGGGTTTCTGAACTTCTTTGGTGCTCAGCTCCACCACTTTCCGCCGAATGCAATTTCCTACTTGTCTGTTTTCATCACCTTGTGCGAGTGCTTCCTGGGCTATCCTCCTCACTAGGGACTATTAGAGAACATCTTTACAGTTAGATCTCAGACTATGAAAAAATCCCTCCCTGAGGATGGGAAAACTCATGTATTGCAGCTGTGTGGGGGGTTTAGGACTTCAAAAGAGAGCTCGTAGTTCTTTCCCTTCTATGACCTTTCCTGAAACTGTTAGAGGTTGGCAGTCAACATGGTTTTATTGCAAAGATGTGGCTTCTCTCAACATGTCGACTGGTCTTTCCCTTTCACATCTGATCGTCCAGTCGTCCCCAAGTCTCTAAAGGTGTCGGAGGAGGAACAAGTCCAAGTGGGAATCTTGGTGGACGCCATGGTGAAACTTATCCGGGGCGGAGTGACCGGCATGGATCTCTTGGAAACATTCCTCAGTCGACAGATTCAGCCGCTCCATGCCAGGGACCACACCATGTGGCACTATGCAGGCCCCGAGGACTCGACCAGGACGCATCCAGAAGAGGTTTCGCACAAAACTATCGAGGGTTGGCTTCGTAGCATCACCAGGGCATGTGGCAATCCCTTAGGAGCCAAGACGATCCGACCTTACTCGGCTGAAAACCCACCGAAGAATCTGGTAAGTTGCACTTTGTCGACTGAAGTACTTGTACTGTCGAGTGATCGATTGATTTATTGACTGACTTCCTTGTTTGAATCATGCAGGAGTGGACGCATATGTATTCGCCTGTACCCAACAGGAACCAACCTGAAGATGGTGGGGTGAGCGAGGGCGGCAGCATGGACGGGGATGACTCAGAAGACTTCGAAGACGAATACGAAAACTCGGGTGAGAACGAGGAAGAAGTTGAGTCTCCTCCTCGCCCCGAACGTTGCTCCAAGTCTTTCCAAGACCCTAAGACTGCTGAGGACAAGGCCCCCGTCCCAAGTGAGAAGTACCCGAAGCGGAGCCAACCTTCAACCTCGAGTCCAGTGAGCGCTCGGCGAAGCAACCCAAGCCGAATGTAACCAAGCCTCGCAAAGCACTGCCTCGCATGAGGATGGATATGCCTGTCGTCTCCACATGAGTATTTACTTTTGAATTCTCACTGTCGATTGTGACTTTGAATTCTTATTGAGCGAGTGTTATTCGATCCATCAGAGCTGCAACTTCGGTGACATTGCATCAACATGACGGAGAGGAAGCAATGGATGTAGACAATGTCAATGCAACCACTTCTCACAGAGGTAACCGAATCTTCAATTCTGCTTCTTGAATATGGTTTGTCAATTACAAAGGTTAATATTGCCGATTGATAACTGCAGAAATTATCCAACTGGAAGATGACGAAGAACATCTTGGGGGTATGGGAGGTGGAAGTGAGATCCTAGGCACCCCACGCATACGTACCCAAAGAATTTAGTCCATGCAGACGCCTCAGCGGTTGACTGCCGGATCCTCTCAAGGGATAAGCGACTCGACAAGGGTCAGAGCTGAACCTACAGTGCCTCTGACGAGTGCTCCTCCAGCTGATTCAACTATCATGGCATCGGCTCCAACCAGACCTGCTCAGACTATCTCGACTGCTCCAGCTATTATGCCGATTCCGCTGGTGACGGCTTTTCCTCTGCATCGCGTTCCGGAAGATCATACCGGAGCCACAAAGGAGGCCATGATCCAGGCGGAGCAGATGATGTTGCACACCAAGGAGGCGTACGAGGCCAGCAAGTTGGCTTATGATGCCAGCGCAGCGCTTCGCACTAATGTCCGAGTAAGTTCGATTGTAAGTACATTTCCGATTGAATTCCTGTCTTCTTTGACTATACACCCACTGGGTGTTTGTTTATCTCTTGTAGAATGTTTGAAAATCCCTCACTCGAATAAATTAGGTCTTAATCGAATAGGTTTTAGGTCAGTGGGGGCACTCTGAGTGCACCCACTGGGTGTAGTCCCCGAGACCGTTGTCGAGTGCTTGCACCGGCAGGGGTCTTACAATTTGTCGTATACAGGATACGTTTGCCTTTGATCGCACCACTCCGAAGCTATTTCGTAGGTTTCATGGATATGATTGATCAACCATGACATGACGCTATATAAGGATAGACTGCACTTTACTGTTATCGGTGTGAACCTTTCCAAAGGTGCGGAGTGGGGTGGCACGTCACTCGAGAGATCGCGTAATGGATGTTCCAATGGTGGATACTTTCTGCCACTCAACGGGTCAAGAGTTGACAGAACCAGTGGGGGCACGCTAAGTGCACCCACTGGGTGTAGTCCCCAAGATCCCCGTCGAGTGCTTGCACCGGAGGGGGTCTGATAGAGACTGTTGAATGTTCTGACATGGCAGACCTTGTCGACTGTCTAATAACCAGTGGGGGCACGCTAAGTACACCCACTGGGCGTAGTCCCCGAGGCTACTGTTGATCGCAGATGATAAGCAGTAGTCTTGAAAACTTGAAATAGGAATTTTTGTCATACGCGGAGTACGAGCGTCACTCGACATGTCGAGTGTATTTTTTTCTTCACTGTTTCGCATCGAAGCTACCATGTAGGTTTTATGATCATCATGTGATCAATTGTGATATGACGCTGCTTCAAAGGTGTGGAATGGGGCCGACGGGTCACTCGACAAATCGAGTGTTAGCCGTTCCAATGGGGGCACTATTAGTGCACCCACTGGGTGTAGTCCCCGAGACCACCGTCGAGTGCTTGCACTGACGGGGGTCTGATAGAGACTGTCTTGAATTTGTTTACTATGCGCAGAGTACACAAGCCACTAGACATGTCGAGTGGACTTTTGGTTGGCTTCTTCTTCCCCTGGACGCAGGTTTCATGGATATCATTGATCAACCATGATATGACACTATTCCAGGACAGTGTTGCGGGGTGGTGTGCGCCGCCCAGTCGACCGTCTTCGGTCTTCTGCACTTCAGAGTGCTGATATTTATTGTTGATTGAATTTCTTTCTTTGTTGGTTTCAAAGGGCTTGTGAACTTGGAACGCAGTACAAGGATCTTGAAGATGAAAGGAACCGGCTGTGTGTGGACTTGGAAGCCTCCAACAATGCTTTCGAGAGAGTGTGGGCCGAGTTGAAAACTTTGGGAGGTAACTTCTGTCGACCCACTGCATTCTTATCCTCACTTTCCATGCTTTGAACCGAGTGCTTTCACTCGAACAGACGTACGCAATGAAAATCGTCAACTCCAAGCGTGACTCAACAATGTTGTTTCTTTAGATACCATGAAGAAAGCGCTGGAGGAAAAGGACAAAGCGCTTGCAGATGCCCAATGGGTGGTGAAGGAGAAAACTGAAGCTGCCGACCAAGAGCTGATTGCTGCCAAGAAGATGAAGGAAGAGAACTCGAAACTGAAGGAGTGTGTGGACCTCATCAAGAGAACTGAGTAGCTCACGAAGAGGAGCAATGGCCTGGAAAAGCACTTGGGGGAGTTCTCAAGGAAGATGTACATCATGCTTGACGGTGAGTATCTCTATCGACTGATCGACTGAGCTTTATGAAATCTTTGACGACAGTATCTCAACAGTCCTCCTCCCATTCTTTCTTCCCACCAGAATTCTGCCAAGACTTTGAGAAAGAGACTGAGGAGATCAAACCTAATTTGGATCCCACCAAGTCACCTGTTGGAGATGCAGTGGCCATGAACATGCTCAGACTCAACTTCAGGCTTCAGGGCGTTCAAGCATATGTCCTTCGACTGAAAACTACGATGGAGAGGATCGACAAGGAACTGTGGCCTGAAGACACTCTTCAACTCGACCTCACATCTATGATGGCACGCCTAAACGGCCTCCCCAGTCGAGTGCAGGCCTGGAAGAAATCGGCTGCTCGTTGCGACGATGACGTGGCACTCTCCCTTGTTAGGGTCCATTGCAAGGATGCGAGGGAAGATAAGTTGAAGGAGCTCTGAGTGGTTAACACGAAGAAACTTCAGTTTGAGGATTTCATGGATACTTTCATCGATGCAGCCACCAGGATCGCGGATGGCATTGACTTGGACACGTTCGTCGAGCCAGCCAGCCCATCAGGTGCTTGAAAAACTTGATCTTTGAGAGAAAAACTTTATTTGCCTCGGTATGCCGAGTGGAATTGTATCAGCTTTAAAACTTCATTCGGGACTTAAGCCTGAGCACGTTTGCTTTCTCACAAAACATTTATCTGCGATTAAACCTTTGGATTTATCTTGGCTTTCAATCGACTGAATTTGTTTTTGACTTAGGCGAAAGCTGGTTCGCAGCTAAGCCCCCGAGTGTGAGGATTACTCAACACTCGGAGTATCTTTGTACCTAGGCAAAGATTTATTTGCAGCTAGGTCGTCGAGTGGAGAGACTACTATCCACTCGGCAAAGGTTTTAACTTAGGCAAAAGTATGTTCGCAGCTAAGCCCTATAGTGTGAGGATTTCTCGACACTCGGGGAGGAATTTTGAACTTAGACGAAAGTTGGTTCATAGCTAAGTTGTCGAGTGAATGGGTTACTATCCACTCAGCGCGGATTTAACTTAGGCGAATGCATGTTCGCAGCTAAGCCCCCGAGTGTGAGGATTGTTCAATACTCAGAGTATCTTTGAACCTAAGCGAAGACTGATTCGCAAATAGGTCCTCGAGTGAATAGACTGCTATCCACCCGACAGGGTTTTTAACTTAGGCGAAAGCATGTTCGCAGCTAAGCCCCCGAGTGTGAGGATTGCTCAACACTCGGAGTATCTTTGAACCTAAGCGAAGACTAATTCGCAAATAGGTCGTCGAGCGAATGGACTGCTATCCACTCGACAGGGTTTTTAACTTAGGCGAAAGCATGTTCGCAGCTAAGTACCTGAGTGTGAGGATTGCTCAACACTCGGAGTATCTCTGAACCTAAGCGAAAACTGATTTGCAAATAGGTCGTCGAGTGAATGGACTGCTATCCACCCGACAGGGTTTTTAACTTAGGCGAAAGCATGTTCGCAGCTAAGCCCCCGAGTGTGAGGATTGCTCAACACTCGGAGAATTCCCAAGTGTGAAACTGTATGATTAGAATCAAAAATATACTGTGGAAATCTGATTTTCATAGATGAAGTATTTTTGTTACATCAAAAACTCTTCTGTCTCTAAGTATAAAAACGTCGGAGAAGATCTGCATTCCAGGCCCGTAGCTCGTCTATCTGTTTCTTGAGGTTGTATAGGTGATAGGCTCCGTTGTTCAACACTTTGGTGACGACGAAGGGACCTTCCCATGCTGGGGCGAGCTTATGGGGTTGCTGTTGATCCACTCGGAGTACCAAGTCTCCCTCATGAAACGACCGACTCTTAACATTCTTTGCATGGAAGCGCCACAGATCTTGCTGATAAGCCGTAGTCCGAATCAGAGCCATCTCTTGCTCTTCCTCCAGGAGATTGACACCATCCTGCCTGGCTCGTTCAGCTTCAGCTTCCGAATAAAGTTCCACTCGAGGAGAATTGTGAAACAAGTCACTCGGCAGGATAGCCTCGGCTCCATAGACCAAGAAAAAAGGAGTCCGTCCAGTCGACCAATTAGGCGTCGTTCTCACGCCCCATAAAACAAACGGCAGCTCAGTCACCCAACACCGGCAACATGATCTAAATCGCGCATGAGACGAGGCTTCAGACCTTGCAAGATGAGGCCATTAGCTCGCTAGACTTGTCCATTGGTTTGAGGATGTGCAACAGACGCATAATCCACTCGAGTGCCCTGAGAGGTGCAGAAGTTTCTGAATTCTTCCGAGTCAAAGTTGGTGTTGTTATCCATGATAATGTTGTGAGGAACGCCGTATCGAAAAATTATTTCTCTCATGAATGTGACCGCCGTGCGGGAGTTCAACTTCTTGATGGGCTTGGCTTCTATCCACTTTGTAAACTTGTCGACTGCAACCAACAAATGAGTGAACCCGCCTTTTCCAGTCCGAAAGGGACCAATCATGTCGAGTCC
The DNA here is from genome assembly GCA_022496015.1 of Hordeum marinum. NCBI lineage: Eukaryota > Viridiplantae > Streptophyta > Magnoliopsida > Poales > Poaceae > Hordeum > Hordeum marinum. The sequence continues at coordinate 206,082,356 of CM039672.1, read as the reverse complement.
CCAAACAGCAAATGGCCAGGCGAGGGGAATCGTCTTCAGAGCAGAGGCCGGCTTGTGTGTCAGGTTTGCATAGAACTGGCATCCATCACAATGATCAACAATGTCCTTAGCCATCTCATTAGCCCGTGGAAAGAAGAACCCAGCTCGGTATGCTTTAGCAATGATTGTACGTGAGGACGCATGATGGCCTCAAGTTCCCGAGTGGATTTCATCTAGAATCACCCGACCTTCTTAGGGGGAGATGCAACGCTGCGTCACGTCAGTCGTACTTTCTCTAAACAGCCGATCCCCAATCATAGTAAAGGCTTTTGACCTACGCACAATTTGTCGAGCTTCTGTTTCGTCTTCAAGGAGTTCTTGTCTGAGGATATAGGCAATGTAGGGCACCGACCAATCGGGAATGACAACCAGAATCTCCATGTACAAATCAATTACTACAGGGACATCGAATTCAGTCGGATCAGTGGAGCTCATAGCTTGCGGGGGCTCTTCGGTGAAAGGATCGTCTTGCATCGAAGGAGTATGCAGGTGCTCTAAAAACACATCACTGGGGATAGGCCGTCGAGTGGACCCAATCTTTGCTAGTTCCTCGGCCGCTTGATTCTTCAGTCGGGGAACATGATGAAGTTCCAGGCCTTCAAATTTCTTTTCCAACTTTCTAACAGCACTACAGTACCCAGTCATATCGGGGTTTTGAACATTTCACTCTTTCATCACTTGATTTACCACCAAATCTAAGTCGCCATAAACCATCAAGCGCTTGACGTCGAGTGAGATAGCCATGTGCAACCCATAAAAGTGCTTCATATTCTGCCTCATTGTTGGAGGAATCGAAGTAAATTTCCAAGACGTAATTGAGCTTGTCGCCTTTTGGAGACATCAGGACAACACCAGCACCGGACTCATTCAACATTTTAGATCCATCGAAGAACATGGTCCAGTGTGCCAAGTGAATCTGAGTTGGTTGTTGTTGTTCAATCCACTCGACAATAAAATTTGCAAGTGCCTGAGACTTGATTGCTTTCTTGGCTTCAAACTTAAAGTCAAAGTATAAGAGTTAGATTTCCCACTTAGCCACTCGACCAGGAATCCGATTCAACCAAAGTGGGACAGGAAGACACCCGTCAGCCATCTTTATGCAACAAGTTAGTCGATGGAACCGGTCTCTCGTACGTGGACGAGTAAGGTTGGTCCGGGATGCTTCATCCCACAATAACGCCAAATCAAGATAAGAATAAGGAGGTAAGCAATCTGAACATCAACACCCACAAACTCTTTGTGTTCTACTCGTGCATATCACGTACACATAGACCAAGCTCATGATGCCACTATTGGGGAACGTTTCATTGGAAACAAAAAAAATCCTGCGCACACGCAAGATCTATCCATGGAGATGCATAGCTACGAGAGGGGGAGTGTATCTACATACCATTGTAGATCGCTAAGCGGAAGCATATATAACGCGGTTTATGTATCCGTACTCTTCAGATCCAATCGCGATCCAAACCGATCTAGCACTGAACGGACGACACCTCCGTGTTCAGCACACGTGCGGCTCGATGACGTCTCCTCCTTCTTGATCTAGCAAGAAAGGGAGGAGAAGTATATGGGATCACGACCAGCACGCCAGTGTGGTGGTGATGGTGGTGGCACAGATTCCATCAGGGCTCCGCCAAACACTACTGAAAAGCAAATGTGTGGAGGAACGAGGTAACAGAAGGGAGAGGGATGCCATCGGGGCGTTCCATTGTTGTGTCCATCCATCCCCTCTCTTCTCTATTATATATGAGAGGCAAGGGGCAGGGTTGGTTCTCAGCCCTTGGCCCCTCCTCCAAGGAGGGTTGACGGCTAGGGTGGAGTCCTCCCTCCACAAGGAAGGGAGGAGTCCCCCTCCTCCAAGGCACCTCCCGGGTGCCTCGTCCCTTTGGAACTCTTGCCCCAAGCCCAATTCACCTCTAGGGGATGGTACCCCTGTCCTAGGGTGGCTAGGGAGACACCCCTACGGCCCATGCGGGCCCATGGGGCAGGTGGACCCTCCCGGTGGACCCAAAACTTTTCCAGTAGGAGAAATAGGACTTCCCATATATAAATATTTACCTCCTAAACATTCCAGAACTTCTTGTGACGTCCGGGATATCATCCTGGACTCAGAACAATATTCAGTCACCAACGTACATATCCCAATAGTACTCTAGCGTCAATCAAGCGTTAAGCATGCGGACGTGGAAATGACCGAGACATATCTCTGGTTAATAACCAATAGCGGGGCCTGGATGCTGATATTGGTTCGCACATATTCCAGGAAGATCATTATTGTTGGGAGACATAGTAGTAAATCAAAATTTTCCTACGTGTCACCGAGATCTATCTATGGAGAAACCAGCAACGAGAGGGGAGAGATTGCATCTTCATACCTTTGAAGATCGCTAAGCGGAAGCGTTACAAGAACGCGGTTGATGGAGTCGTACTCGCAGCGATTCAGATCGCGGTAGATCCGATCAAGTGCCGAACGGACGGCACCTCCGCGTTCAACACACGTGCAGCCCGGTGACGTCTCCTACGCCTTGATCCAGCAAGGAGGAAGGAGAGGTTGGGGAAGAGCTCCAGCAGCAGCACGACGGCGTGGTGGTGGTGGAGTATCAAGGTATCCCGGCAGGGCTTCGCCAAGCGCTGCGGAGGAGGAAGAAGAGAGGTAGAGCTTTGCCGAGAGAGAGAGAGTTCAGATCTATTCTCAAGAGGCAAAACCCTTGGGTATATATAGGAGGAGGGAGAGGGAGGGCTGCCTTGGCCCCTCCTCCAAGGAGGAGAGGTTCGGCCGACCCTAGGGAAGAGTCCACCTCCCACAAGGGAGGTGGATCTCTTCCTTTTGAATCTTTTCAGCCCTTATCTCTTATCTCCAGCCACATGGGCCTTTAGCAAAAGTATTTCCCAGCCCAATAAGGGCTGACACACTTTATCTAACAGCCCATGAAGTCCTCTGGTCGTCACACCCCTCCCGGGGGTCCTACGGCACCCTCCCGGCACTCCCGGTACAATACCGATGAGCCCGAAAACTTTCCGGTGACCAAAACTGGACTTCCTATATATCAATCTTTACCTCCGGACCATTCCGGAGCTCCTCGTGACATCCAGGATCTCATCCGGGACTCCGAACAACCTTCGGTAATCACGTATACCTTTTCCCTATAACCCTAGCGTCATCGAACCTTAAGTGTGTAGACCCTACGGGTTCGGGAGACACGTAGACATGACCGAGACACCTCTCCGGTCAATAACCAACAGCGGGATCTGGATACCCATGTTGGCTCCCACGTACTCCACGATGATCTCATCGGATGAACCACGATGTCAGGGATTCAATCAATCCCGTATACAATTCCCTTTGTCTATCGGTATGGTACTTGCCCGAGATTCGATCGTCGGTATCCCCATACCTTGTTCAATCTCATTACCGGCAAGTCTCTTTACTCGTTCCGTAATACATCATCCCGTGACTAACTCCTTAGTCACATTGAGCTCATAATGATGATGTCTTACCGAGTGGGCCCAGAGATACCTCTCCGTCACACGGAGTGACAAATCCCAGTCTCGATTCGTGTCAACCCAACAGACACTTTCGGAGATACCCGTAGCGTACCTTTATAGCCACCCAGTTACGTTGTGACGTTTGGCACACCCAAAGCATTCCTACGGTATCCGGGAATTACACAATCTCATGGTCTAAGGAAATGACACTTGACATTGAAAAGCTTTAGCAAACGAACTACACGATCTTGTGCTATGCTTAGGATTGAGTCTTGTCCATCACATCATTATCCTAATGATGTGATCCCGTTATCAACGACATCCAATGTCCATGGTCATGAAACCGAGACCATCTATTGATCAATGAGCTAGCCAACTAGAGGCTCACTAGGGACACGTTGTGGTCTATGTATTCACACATGTATTACGGTTTCCGGTTAACACAATTATAGCATGAACAATAGACAATTGTCATGAACCAGGAAATACAATAATAACCAATTTATTATTGCCTCTAGGGCATATTTCCAACAATTATCGGTCGAACCACGATGTCAAGGATTTACTCAATCTCGTATGCAGTTCCCTTTGTCCAGCGGTATGTTACTTGCCCGAGATTTGATCGTCGGTATCTCCATACCTAGTTCAATCTCGTTATCGGAAAGTCTATTTACTCGTTCCGTAATACAACATCCCGTGACTAACTCCTTAGTCACATTGCTTGCAAGCTTCTTGTGATGTTGTATTACCGAGTCAGCCCAGAGATACCTCTCCGTCATACAGAGTGACAAATCCTAGTCTTGATCCATTCCAACCCAACAGACACCCTCGGAGATACATGTAGAGCATATTTATGATCACCCAGTTATATTGTGACGTTTGATACACATAAGGCATTCCTCTAGTGTTAGGGAGTTGCATGATCTCATGTCATAGGAACAAATACTTGACATGAAGAAAACAATAGCAATAAACTAATACGATCAAATGCTATGCTTACGGTTGGGTCTTGTCCATGACACCATTCTTCTAATGATGTGACCCCGTTATCAAATGACAACTCATGTATATGGTTAGGAAATCTTAACCATCTTTGATCAACGAGCTAGTCTAGTAGAGGCTCACTAGGGACACAGTGTTGTCTATGTATCCACACATGTATCCGAGTTTCCGATCAATACAATTCTAGCATGGATAATAGACGTTTATCATGAACAGAGAAATATGATAATAACTAATTTATTATTGTCTCTAGGTCATATTTCCAACAAGTTGTACTGATCTCTGCAAGATTGGTTTGACTGGGATGGAAGAGGGTTTTCTACTATATGTGTTCTTGCTATCTCTCTCGTCTGCAGATTTGGTGGGGGAGTAATGTATGGGTTCTGTGTGATTCACTTGAGATTACCTGCCTTGGGGACGAAGCGGGATTTGCTGCAACGCCATGATTTCCTGCTGGAACAACGGTAGTGGCAAGACGTTGATTAGACAACGCAAGCGAGAGGAAGGCAGATGATAGTCACTGGCAACATGGTCCCATCCTTTACATTTTTGGTATTGAATTTTATTCTTGCAGTGCGGTCTCTCATGTCCCTCTAGTAGACACCGCACACAGAAGCGTTTGGGTTGTTTGTTAGCGGGCCTAGAAGTGGGCCTCATCGTAGATTGGGGACCCAGGATTACGCATGTCCGAACTTGAACCTTGGCATTTCTCACTTCATTATTGCGGGAGAGCGAATATTGAAGATGGTCAAACACGGTTGAAAGCCACCGTTGATCGAGCTCTCTCTCTCTCTGTTCTGGATTTGAGAAGAACTATGATTCTGATCAAAAATTCTTGGAGCCCTAACAACATCAGCATATGAAGATGAATTCCTTGATCTGGTGACTTGAGTCCAACCTTTATCTCTCTCCAGGTGTGGCAAAGATCGTATCTTTGGCCCATTATAATCCCACAAGAGAAATCCTAAGTTGAACTCTGGAATTGAAATATCCCCCCATTGTAGATCGCAAATCCCACATTGATAGATGAAATCGAGAACTTGAAAAGATGATCTTGAATTCCGTACTTTGTAGAGAGAAGCCCTTCCACCAAAACAAGAGAGAAGGATAGTACCTACCTATTCTTCAGTGAGTCGGATCCTTGATCTGGTGAATTCCGCAACTAGGAAGAACTCTCTTTGATCAATATGACCAGTGAAATTAACCCGTAGACAAGACGACTTACATATGCGATCTTCAAAAGCATGTCCTCTTTCGAACCGAAGATCATATAGTGACATGATGAGCTTGAGGAGTAGGTTGATGTTGATGTCATCGAGTGAGAACTAGTAGGGGCAGGTGCGAGTGGTAACCGCTGCCGAAGAAGCACACGTCGCAGCCAAGGTTGTCAAAATCGTGATTCTGAATCGGATCGGAGCTCCGACGGTAGGATCGCAAATCGTAGAATCTTCACTATCGGGATCGTAAAAACGTAGATTCTATGAACCAAAATCGTAGAATCAAAAACATAGATTCGGGTCGTAAAGTCGTAGACTCGTACAATAGAATCGCGAGTCTGACAACCTTGGTCGCAGCTATGGGCGGCCGCCACGGCCGGAGTGGCCGGCGGCGCTGTCGGGCTAGGCGGAGGGGCTAGTAGACCTCTCGTCCTACTGGGTTCATGTCATGCTCAGCATTGAGGAACATTATTGACATTTGACATCCAGCTTCTGATTCTTAGAAATTCACAACCACAATTGATTCAAGAATCCGCAACCTAGTGATTCTTAGGAAATTTGTAGCTCAAATAAAAAGGGCCTAAGTCTCGATCAAGCACAACAAGCAACCAGTTGTTAATCGTGTTTCTGTGGATTCTGACTTTTAATGAAACTGAGTCGTTGCCCTGTTGCTAAAGAAATTTATTACTCCCTCCATTCGGAATTAGGTGACATGGTTTTACTTCAAATTTAAACTAATAACACACGGAGAAAGTTTTTCTTTGCATCGAGCCGGAAGTATTTCAAGGCCCTCATCAATTTTACATTTTTCTTGATGGACACATCTTCATGACATAGCTGGATATGATGATTTTTTTAGAAAAGGAGGATGACCCCCGGCCTCTGCATCTAGGAGATGTATGCGGCCATTTCATTGATTATTTCCGAGGACCTTACAAAGTAGTACAACAATATGCCTGAATCCGCCATCTTGGGAACATCTGCCGCTACTCCTATCCATATGATGAAGGGATGCAAGCTGGGCCAAGTACCCAGACCTCTCACCTAAGCCTAACATCTAAAGCCGGAGGCCCGAAGCGAGCCACATACCGGGTCCGGGACACAAACCGGTCCGACGCACTCACATGTGTCGCCGTCACCATCTTCCATTGGTTCATCTTCAGAGAAGATTGAGGTGCCAGCCTTGGCAGGTGCCTCCGCCATCGACGCCACCATGACTCCAAACGACGACCTTCACCTACACGAGTCCCATCTCCAAGCAGCGGACGCAGATCCATGCTAGGATAGGGCCGCACCACCGCCGTCGCCCACCACCCACAAGCGCCACCCAGCCCCAAGGTTCCCAAAGCAGCGCCTTTAAGAAGGGAACGACGCCGTGAGCGCCGCCGCCGCCCAACAAAGTTACGGCTTTCGCCCGGGAGACCTAGAGGAAGGGGAAGTAAGGGAATCAGTCCAAACCGACGCCTCCAAGGAGGGGAACGGCGCCCTCAGGCATCGCCGTCGACGCGGCCGACCATGGCCGGCCAGGGATTTCGCACGAACTAGATCCCAGCCACCAGCAGCGCCTCCTGTACAGAACCGGCAACCCAAGGAAGCGCGGCCTGACCAGGCTAGCCCGCACGCCGAACAGGGGAGGAGGGAAGGCGTCAGATCGCGCGCACCGTCCACCGCAAAAGCTACCGCCGGCCGTCAACGACCACCGGATCCAGCCGCCCGCATAGCCGAGACGCCTGATCCACCGCCCGCACGGCTGCTAGCCTGTCGTGCCTCGTCAATGAAGCCGCCGCTCTAGATCTGGAGGTCCACACACATAGGCACGGAGTCGAGGCCCCGCCGTCACCATCCTTGACGCCCCGGGCTTGCCCGGCGGCTGCCTCAGGCGGCGGCGAGGAAGGGAGGGGGAGGGAGTGAGGCCGGGGGGCGGCTAGGGTTGGGAGGGAGGGGGAGCCGTGCCTTCAGATTAATCTTAATCAGGTAATTGCTCGACATGATGATTTTGTGCCAGTGCGCTAGCTCCCATCTCTCGTGTTAGTTGCAGACTGGCATGCTCGCCACTCGTCACCTGTCGCCTCGAGTAGCACTGAGGCAACGCAGTAGTGCGAATGTGCGACGATGGGCGTGCCGCGTCAAAGCTTTGACCCTTTGAGCTCGTTCGCCGTCCGGCATGTACAAGGCCACTAAAAATCTCTCAGACCGGGATCCACGTACTGCCGACTCGCTGTGCCCATACCATGTCACACAATTACTATGTTTCTGTCCTTCAAGTCATGGTACTCCACGGTAATCAGAGGGGGCCAATCAGAGGTGGTACTGCATGCTACTGATTTGGAGTACAAATAAATCACATTCGTCGGATGTCACAATTTTTTTATTTTTATTTTTTGCGAATTGAGATGTCACAAAATTAACGCTCCTTAATGATTAAAGGTACCGTAAAATAGCTCTTCAAATAGGACCATCTTTGCAATACACTTTGACGAGTTTTTAAAACTTCACTAAGCTGAAACTTGACAAAATCACAAGCTTCAAAAACTAATATTTAAAACTTGATGTGCCCTTGTGCGAAATCGAACGACTTCATAGATCTCGCAAAAGCAATCATGCATCCGGCCAGGGCTGCATAGGTGCGTGCTCATGCACCTGCGTGCCCATACAAATTTTCAACAATAGATCGATAATATCATATGACACATATCCTTCAAATTTAATCGTGCATTTGTTCCTTGGTTGATAAATAAAAAGATACTATAGAGATAACTAGCCCAAAGATGAAGAGGAAGTACACAAACGAAGTATAAAAAGGACAGGCAGAGGCTTATAAACGAAAAGGCTGGATTGCTAGCTTGGTCCACATAACAATTACACCATCATTATCTCTTTCTAAGGAAAACTAGAAAGGAAACAAGATCAAGGATCACCGACCGCCTAGCGACCGAGTAGCTCCTCTAGAATATTGGGGCAAATGATCTTGAGATGCTTAAAGCCATCACTCAGCGTGACCGCCTTCAGATTTTGAAAAGACGTGAGGAACCTGTAGCACACCTCTTAAGTTTGTCACAATCATGCTGCTCAGCAAGTGCTAATGTAGTTGCCACCGTATTTACATCCATATAGTTGCACAACATATTTGCGCAAATCAATTTGAGCCTCTCCAGATTGTACCTGTCTGCCGCCACGAACAAATGTTGAGCCATCTCCGTGAATTCACCTTCATCTATATTAGGCTTCATCTATATTAGGCAATGTATCCGTGTAAATAAAGTGAAGCATCATCTTGAAAACTTTGGCTTCCATGTTATCAATCTGTATACACTTTGCATCATTCTCCTTCATCGGACCGAACAGCTGCGCCATGAACACCGTCGATCGAGCAGCGCGCAGGAGCCTGTGCGCCACAAAGGTCTCTCCGCGGACCACAAAAGTCACGTCTCCAACCTCCCCGGTCTCCAAAATACCTCCAACCTCCCCGGTCTCCAAAATACGACCAAATTGATGAGCCATGTCAGAAGGCGGCACCATCACAAGTTCTTGTGTTGTGGGCGGCTTTCGGATAACCTTGGTGACGCTGACATCTTTGATGCTAAAACAATCGTCTTTAAGATACGTTGAGTTTTCCAAATCGGCCCTTGTGATGAACCTGTGAGACGTAATTCCCTGCATATGTGCATAGCATACGGATGTCATGTATGGTGTCGTGTGATTTGGCACCGGTTCGTCCACCTGGTCCAGCAGGCTAAACCTGCATCTTATCTTGATAGGTCGCTCAGCATCAACATCATCGTCGTCAACAACATCGGCCAGATGAAGAGAAAGAGATATACAGTCGGCAGAATCTGTGTCGAAACCATCAGGGTAGTAAGCGATGCACCAGATATGTCCTCCAACGCGTAAGATGCCAGCTGGAATAGCCTGGCTGGCCGAATCCAAGAGTATAGGAGTATCCCAGAACGGTGAGCACGTGAGACCCGGACACGCCTTCCGCAACAATGGTTGATGTTGTGCGCGGCGGCATGATGCTAGATTGATCGAGTTGAAATAGATTGGATCTGAATATAGAAACAGATTGATTACAGCTAGCTTCAACGCAAGGGAGTAACGAAAGCTATGATCAGTATTTATAATAGAGAAAAGTATATTTTTCGTCCCTCAATTCTTGACAAAGTCTAGATTTGGTCCCTCAACTCTAAAACCGGACAACTTGCACCCCCCAACTACTAAAACCGGACAAGCTTCGTCCTTTTGACCGGTTTTGGTGCTGACTTTTCGTCGGTTTTAACCGTATTTTGACTCAAATTCCGTACTTACTTCAAATACGGTTTTAACCGTATTTTGACTCAAATTCCGTACTTACTTCAAATCCGTTTATTTTTTCAGGTCCGCATACCATTTTCAAGTTCACGTGCTTTTTTCAAATCCACGTACTTTGTACAAAAGTTCATGTATTTGAAAAAGTACACGGATTTGAAAGCAGTACAGAAACTTGAAAAAGGTAGGCGGATTGTAAAAAATATGAGAACTAGAAAAAAGTATGCGAATTTGAAAAATTACGTGAACAAAGTATGTGGATTTGAAAATAGTGTGGATTTCAAAAAGATATGTGAATTTAAAATTTGTACACGAACGTGAAATAGTATACAAATCTGAAAAGGTACCTGAATTTCAAAAGATTCAAGGATTTGAAAAATATACACATATTTAAATCAGCACCGGTCAAAACCGGGGTGAGTTAGCACCAAAACCGCTCAAAACAAAGACTAGGGATGAACCTGGTCCGGTTTCAGTAGTTGAGGGTGTAAGTTGTCAGGTTTCGAAGTTAAGGGACCAAGTGTAGACTCCGCCAAGAGTTGAGGGACGGAAAATATACTTTTCTCTTTATAATATACTCCCGTAAAACACCAAGCTACGCGTCGTAAACGGTATCATCGTGCGTAGCTTCCGACACTTCGATCGAGTCCGGATTCGTATGTGGTTATTATTATTATTATTTTAGAGGTGGTTATTATTTTTTCTTGGACCCCGATATCTCCTAGGCATCGATCGAAGAAAAACGTTCGGGACCAGAAAGCCCCAAGGCGTACCCGATCCCCCAGGGCCTACAGGCCTTTTTGCTTTGAAATAATTAAAAGAAAGAATAAAGCCCAGATTGGGCCATATTTTAATGTGACTAAAGAAATGCCCAAATTTTGGCTGCATCGTTCGATTCAGGCAAACAAAATTGCAAAACCATGCCATTTTTGAACTAAAAACACAAATGTCCACGGCAAAAACTAGATGGTTTGCGCATGAAACAAACGAAAATTTGCCATGACCACACAACTGTCATGGCAACAAATTTTCAGGAAAAATACCATGGCAAAATAGACTACTTACCATGGCATGATGCCTTAGAAGTTTGTGATAATTTTAGTTTCATGGCATAAATTTACAAAACCGACATGGGGGGAAATGTTGTATATCCATGGCAAAACTGTTGGACTATAGCATTTCTTTACTGAACACAAAATGTCTATGGCGAAACCTACATGATTTTACCATATGAAGAGAAGCAAAAAATTGCTATGATGCAAGTAGTTGCCATGGCAAAGAAAATTTTCAGAAAAATGCCATGGCAAACACAATATAATTAACTTGGCATAATATATTTTTATTGTTAGTTAGAGTTTTTATGCCATTGTTAATTAGTAAATTTACCATGGTTAATCCTAAAAATGTCGTGATTAAAAAATTAAAATTTGCCATGGTCAATTACTCAATTTGCCGTGATTCAAAATTTAAATTGGCCGCGGTCCATTAACTAAATTTGCCATGGTATTGTAATACGTTTACCATGGTCTAGTTAGTAAATAGTTTTGCCATGGCAACACTAGTGGTTCTTTGCCATGCTATGAAACTAAAATTGCCATGGCAATAAAACCAAAATTTAACATGTATGCTAAAGTAAATTTCCCACGGGATAAAGGTAAATTTGCCATGGCAAAATTAGAAATTTGAATTTGGCATGGTCAATTACTAAATTTGCCATGATCGATAAACTAAATTTGTCGTGATCTATTAACTAAATTTGCCATGGTATATGTACTAAGTTTGCCATGGTCTAGTTAAAAAATAGTTTGGCCATGGCAAGACTGGTTGTTCTTTGCCATGCTATGAAACTAAAATTGCCATGGCAAGTAAAACTAAAATTTTCAACAAAAAATATTCAGTTTGCCATGGGCAAATCCCGAACGTTAGGGGCTTATTGACATAAAATAAATAAATTTTGCCATGTCAAAATAAAAATAAATTTTGGAAGTTGTTTCTATACTAAAAACATGGTAATTTTGCAATATTAGAGGGAAAACGTGTTCTCATGGCAACAATGCCATGGTAACAAAAGGTGTTAAGTTGCAATAATAAGAGAGATTTGGCATGGCAAAAAAGTGGAGATGCGTAAAAACAATGGATATGTTAGAGAACACTATTCTTTATGTACCATGGCAAATTTTCTTTCTGTGGGAAACATGGTAATTTTTCTCTTTGTACAATGGCATAATTACTTTTATGTATCATAGCAGTTTTCTTTGGTTTGATCATGGAAAACTTGGTTTTTTTTTACCATGGCAATTTATTCTTGCTCTCATGGCAAATTTCTTTCGCAAAAACCATGGCAAATGTAGTTTATTTATCATGGCAAAAGAAAAAATTCGACTAGGTCAAGCAAACAACAAACTAGTAAGGTACCTGGTACTAGAGTGCTTGTTTAAGATCACTACGACTGATGGCTTTAAGAAGCCGATCGCAGAACCATAATTAGTGACCTCATTCACAACCCTGTCAAGAACAGAACTCCAGAAAATGGAATTTTCCCACTCAACGCTGAATGGGCACTCCATGTGCAGAAGCTAATACGACTGCACTATCTTAAATAAATCCTTAAAACAGAAAGTGCATCAAGCTCATCAAAGTATACTGTACAACTAACTGAATTGAACTGATCATCCCACATATGCTAATTCAGCTATATTTCAGAACAAAGAAACAACGGTCACCTGATTTGCCTTGCGTCGAGGAACCTGCAGAGCTCAAATGCCCTTGCAAAATCACAAGCACCGTCACACGCTGACAAGGAAACCAGAATCTGACGCAGGAGGGCGATCGGGAGGGGCTCACCAGGCAATATCTGGAGGCGGTTGAGGCCGTCACGCTCGAACCAGGCAATGGCCTGATAGGGGCAGCGCTGCTCGTCAGGGCCCTGGGTAACTATGGGGTTTAGACTGCCATGACATATGTACCATAAAAAGATGATCGAAGTAAAAAAGATCTTCTACACAATGATGCCAAAAACCGTATGAATTTGCCATGGCAATAAATTGTTCATCCTGAGCAAGCAAAATGACAAGAATTATAGTGGTACGCATGTCAATTTGCCATTCACTGCATATATAATCGTCTACTGCCATGACATCTCTACCAGTGTGCTTATATAATCGTCCATGCCGCCGTCTGAAATGAAAAACGGACACAACATACAAATTAGAGCAGAAACCAAAAACATCAAGAGTAAGAAATGTGACCTTTAATTCATCTCCATGGCGTCTATTGTTCGCGTGAGCACAGAGCAGATGGAAGCACGGCCCCATCGTCACCGACCAGCGGTGCCACGGCCGCCTCCGCCTCGCGGCTCATCGGTTCCCGTCGTCGTTCCAGAAGAGGAAGAGGGCCTCCTTGTCGTCGTCGTGGAAGAGCAAGGCAGCATGCGCAGATTGAGGCGGGCCTCCGGCTCGCGGGCGGCCGCCTTCGCATCCCTCGCGCCTCCGGCTCGCGGGCGGCGCGCCTCACCTGAAGACGGCACCGCCGCCTCCCTCTGCAAATTCATGGAAGACTCATCGTCGCTCCCCTCCGCAAGCAGGACCTCCACCAGCGACTCCTCACGCTGCGGCGAGATCACGTGGAGCGCGAGTCCCTCTTCGCCGACGAGAGGACGCCGCCGGGGAGTAGACCATCGCATCGCCCTGTCGCGGACGCGTCCATGACGCTGTCCCAGGAAGCTTGTCGCTGGGCCTCCGCCTCCGCTCTCCTCCGTAACAGACCGAATCGTCGCCGCTCTCCCCACGCCGTGCACGCCTGCAATCGCTTGAGTCGCCGCTCCCTCCGCCTCGCTACTGGTTGTGAGTGGCCTGTGTTTGTGCGGTCGAATCAAATGGACGAGGGGCTTATTTTAAGAAGAAGAACCATGTATTAGCAACATACAACAACGTACATACATGGATTTAAAAAACGCAGCAGATTTACAGCATCATCATTAAAAAATCAGACGTCACCGAAACGTTAGTCGGAGGCGAGAAACACAGACCTCCAACTTGCCAAGATCCAAAATAGTGTCATAGCAGGCAAGACGCGTTATGAGCCTCACAGGCGTCGTCACTTGTGACGATGCATGTCGATGTGGATCGTCGGCTGAAGAAATACTTCACACATCTTGGATCGTGGTCTTGAAGATATCGACTGGTAGCACCACCAAAAAACTCTAGAACCTGCAACCATCTTTCATCACCAAATCTCTGTGCGGAACATCCCTTGGACAAGACCAGCGCCGTAGCGTCGGCCATCTTCAAGACACAAACTTTCGACTCCACGGCGGCGACGCTGAAAACGCAGCTGACGCAACGCGGACGAAGCCGAGAAAACAATAACCTGAACAAGATCTCTATCGCCGTCTTAAGAAACCCGCTCGAACACAAATCCATGGCTCCTCGACGTCGTTGAAGAATGCCATTGAGACGATGACCCGGAAAACTTTATTCGCGGTGACGACGTCGGCACCGATCGAGCGTAGCCACCGACATACCTATCCTAAACTATCTACAGACCGGAAGGAAGTAACCGGACACCCCCACTCTCCCGCTGTCGTCGAAGCGACTAGCGAAGGGAAGAGGAGCCGTCGGCCTCGCCGTCAAGAAAGTAGGAACTGCTTCACCTACGCAGTCGCGTCTCCCGGGCAGTTAAAAACGAAGTGGTATTGTGTAGCTATTATTACGTTAATTACAAACTATCATGATGTTCGATATGTTAATTACATAGCTATTATTGCGTAGGTGTAGCATTACTCATGAGGTTTGTGTGTGGCCAAGTGGATAATTGAAGGGGAGGAGAACCGGTGGAGAGGTAGTCATTCACTCGAAGAAAATCCCGAACGTTTTTTTGTGCTCACTCCTCTAAATTTGTGTAGATAATCTGACGGCAGCTAAGGCATTCGGGCTGAAAGTCCAAAATCGAATGGTCTAATCAAATGGATGAGGGTTTTTTTCTTGAAGAAGAAGAACCATGTATCATTTGTAATAGTAGCAACATATATATGGACGCGGATTTGGTAAACATAGATGCGCGCTCACCCTTTATGAAAAATAAATCCAAATAAATTCTATAAAAAATAAAAAAATCTGAATTTATTTTTGTAACAAAAATAGTCAACCAGTATACTAGCGTATGAAGTTTCACGAAGAAATCGCATCCGTGGTAATCTTGGCAAAAACGATAAAATTTAAGCTATATTAAAAACATTGTTTGATGAATAGTATGGCCACACTTGTATTTTTTCACTAAGAATACCATGGGTGTCAATACATCATGAAACTTCTCACGTGAGCAGAATGGTCGACTAAGTTTCTTACCGTGAAATTTCGGAATTTTTAAAAAAATTCTAATATTTTTTATGAATTTACTATTTACGTGGGTGCGCGTGCGCCCATGTGCATCTTTGTATTTTTGCATATAACATGGCTTCTCTATGAAGCAGTCCGAAAAGACAACACACACAAAAAAATTACATCATCATCACCAAAGAATCAGCCACCGGCATCCCTGAAGCGTTCGTCGGAGGAGAGAAACATAGGCCTTCAACTTGCCAAGATCCAAGATAGTGCCATAGCAGCCAAGCTGCGTTATGAGCCTCTGCACAGGGGGATCGTCGATTGAAAAAGTACTTCACACATCTTGGATCGCGGCCTTGAAGATATCAACTGGTAGCACCACTGAAAAACTCCAGAACCGGCAACCATCTTCCACTGCCAAATCTTCGTGCGGACCATCCCTTGACAAGACCAGCGCTGCAGCGTCGGCTATCTCCAAGACACAAACTTCCGGCTCCACGGCGACGCTAAAGACGCAGCCGACGCAACGCGGACGAAGCCGAAAAAACAAGAACCTGAGCAAGATCTCCACTGACGTCTTGAGAAGCTCGCTCGAACACAAATCCATGGCTCCTCGACGTCGCTGAAGAACGCCGCCGAGATAGTGGCCCGGAAAACTTTATTCACGCTGCCGATGTCGGCACCGACCAAGCGCAGCCACCTGATATACCTATCCTAAACTATCTATAAATCGGAACCGGTCCCCCATTCTCCGGCTGTCGCCGGAGCGACTAGCGAAGGGATTAGGAGACGTCGGCCTCGCCTTCAAGAAAGTAGGAACTGCTTCGCCTACGGAGTCGCCTCTCCTAGACAGTTGAAAACAAAGCGGTATTGTGTAGCTATTATTACGTTAATTACAAACTGCCATGTTGTTCATCGCTATGTTTGCTCGCCAAATGGATAAGAGAAGGGGAGGAGGAGGACCGGTGGAGAGGTAGTCGTTCACTCGGTCAGAGAAAATGCCAAACTCTTTTTTTTAGCTCACACCTCTAAAATTTGTGAAGATAATCCGGTAGCAGCTAAGGCGTTCCGATTGAAAGTCCAAAAAAAGTTGGATGTTCGGACGTTATTGGTTAGTGCAGACTTTAAATCTGTTGTATAAAATGAAAAACACGTCGATAACCACCACATTTGTAGTGAAGGCAACACCCGGTCAGATGTTCTATCACCACAGATTAGGTCATCTCATCGCATGCATGCACAAATGACGAAGCTGATATGTCACCAGAAATGTCTTGTCTTTTCAGTTTTAAAAATGGTTTGTCTCTTAAATAAAAAGTCCGATTGAAAAATCGTTTTCACCAATAAATACGCTGTGACAAGATCTTCGAAACTAGATCTTATATCGATATGTTTCGATGACTTTGGGGGGGGTTAAAAGTTGTCATGTATATTGCACATAAATTGCCATCATGAATAGACTAAAGTTGCCATGATATATTTCAACTACCTTTTCTTCTATGTTTAAAGTAAATTTTAACATGTTATAAAAAAATAAAATAAACTTGTCGTGATGAATTACTAAAATTTGTTATGATCCATGAAATAATTTTGACATGGTTCACAAGTAAAAAAGAAATATGTCATCAATTACTTTATAAATGCATGGCAATGGCTCAAATTTGCCATGAATCATAAACTAAAATTGCCATGATGAATTACTTAAATTGGCAACGATACATACACTAAAATTTGCGATGGTCATAAAAAATAGTTTCCATATTCAAAATACTAGAATTATCATGGTCAAAATACTAAAATTGTCACATCTATAACTCAATTTGCCATGATGAATTACTTACAATTGTCATGGTCAATCAATAAAAAATAACATAAAAAGTAGTTTAAATACAATGGTAGCTTTAAATCTAGAAGGAAATTTAGATGAAATATGTCTTGGCAACTTTATTGTAAACAATATGGAAACTTTAGTGTAAACATCATGGCAACTTTTGGCTCCAAAAAAAGGTCGGCAAAACATATCAATATGGTATCTAATTTTACAGATTTAATGATGAAAACAAATTTATAATTGAATTTTTATTTAAAAGATAAAATATTTTAAATTCCAAAAAACCAAAAAAAACCCGCAGATGTCATATGTTTAATGCGGCAAGATGGATGGTTATGGAGGCGTGTGGGCCATGTTGGCTCATGCCACACGTGTGGGCATTATCATTTAGATAGAAAAAAGAATATGATGAAAGCCAATCGGTCAGTCAAGTTGTGTGAAATTCACGCACGAGAAGAAAGGAAAAGCTTGGCTTGGTGGATCACATGCGGGCGTCTGCTGCCTCGTCCATGTGATGTGTGTCTTGCGGGGCTCACCTAGCATTATCTTATACGGTTTTGCAACTAAGCTCGGATTGTTGGGGGATGACCCCACGTAGGCTCAAGGACACTTGTCCCTTTTTTTCAAACCGTCAGGGCCGCCTACGCCCCACAGTATGGCTCGCCTTGGCGGCTCCCACAACGTGGTGTGGCTCGACATAAAGCCACCTCATGGGCCGGCTCCGGGGTGACCTAGCAACAGGTGGGTCAGCTCCCGTCCCATCGTTTTGTATGACAAGACCTCACCACGACAGTGAGGCATGGCTACAGTGTCCCCAGTATCTTGACCGTGGCACGCGTGGCTACAATGGAGGCAGTTGTACTGCTGACCGGCACCAACTACGACCCCTACAAGCAACAAGACCGCATAGACGGTGGGCCCCATGGCCGGCAGCAAGGTTGCGAGCCAGGGCCCACCCCAGTTATCCTTGTATATTGTAAGCTGGGGGGTTGGCCTATAAAACCCCCAACACTCCTCCAAGCCCGGGAGCTTCTCAGAGGATTGCAGACACACACACACAGACATAGACAAACAAACACACACACACAGGAGAGGTGGAGAGAGCGAGCTAGCTCCTTCTTCCTCCTCCCGCAAATAGCTCAAGGAACACCATTGTACTTCCATCCCCTTACACACTTGATCCGGTAGGACTAAGAGCGTTACCTCCCTCGGAGGGCCCTGAAACTGGGTACATCGTGTGTCCCGCATCGCTTGAGCCCAATCTCGCCTTCGGAACCCACTCACGTTCTTCTTCCCCAACCACACTCGATAAGCTATCCCATGGCATCCATCGTGAGAACATCATGACAGTTGGCGCCCACCATGGGGCCCTCCACGGCATCGGCATGAGTCATGTTCCGGACAAGACCCTTCACCACCTCCTGTGAGCGCATCGCGCATGGGTTACTCTGCACGCCCGCATCGTCCGGATCTTCGAGAGACGGTGAAACACGCAGGTCCGGCTCCGCCTGCCCCACAGGCGGCGCCATCGCCCCGTTCGGCGAGTTGCGCATCTGCGTCGCGCTCGTCCCCAAGGAATACCCTAGTGAGGTGCTCACCTTCTGCGACCCGCCGCCATCTGCCGACAACGGAGTTCATGATGCCGTGATGACCCACAAGTGTAGGGGGTCAATCGTAGTCCTTTAGATAAGTAAGAGTGCCAAACCCAACGAGGAGTAGAAGGAAATGACAAGCGGTTTTCAGCAAGGTAGTTTCTGCAAGCACTGAAATTGTAGGTAATAGGTAGTTTGATAGCAAGATAATTGGTAATGAGCAAGTAACTGTAACACTAAATAAAGTACAGCAAGGTAGCCCAATCCTTTTGTGGCAAAGGATAGGCCAAAACAATCTCTTATAATAAGCAAAGTGTTCTTGAGGGTACACAGGAATTTCATCTAGTCACTTTCATACTATTGGGTTGATTCGTGTTCGCTACTTTGATAATTTTATAGGTGGGTGGACCGATGCTTGGGTGATGTTCTTACTTGGACAACCTCCCACTTATGATTAACCCCCTAGCAAGCATCCACAACCACGAGAAAATTATTAAGAAAAAATAAAACCATAGCATTCAACACGTGGATCCAAATTAGCCCCTTGCGAGGTAGCACATAAAATAGGGTTTAAGCTTCTGTCAGTCTAGCAACCCATCATCTAATGACTACGCCACAATGCATTCCCTTAGGCCCAAGGATGGTGAAGTGTCATGTAGTCGACGTTCACATGACACCACTAAGGGAATCATGACATACATATCATCAAAATATCGAACACATATCAAATTCACATGACTACTTGCAACATGACTTCTCCCGTGACGTCAAGAACAAAGGTAACTATTCACAAGTAATATTCATGCTCAAGATCAGAGGGGTATTTTTTTGTACGAATATTTTATCAATTCATTTTCATTTCATTTATACCCCTGGTAAACTCAAACTTTCGTCGAAATGGTCTCTATTCATATGTATGAAATACATATATGAAATACGTATGTGGAGTTCCCTAGAATTTCATGTGATTCAGTAAACAGAATATAGATTCCATGATTGCTAGATCGATCCATAGGGATTGATGAAGAGTGAGCTGATAATGGAATTTTTCTTTGTAAACAGGAAACTTAAGATTAAGATGCTCCGGAATGGAAACGAGGGAATGTCCACAATACCCGGATTTAGTCAGATCCAATTCGAGGGATTTTGTATTAAATAGCATAATGGACCTGAACATATAATCTTCCACCAAATAAACCATATAGTAATCAACACTACTAGTCACGCACAGGTACCAATCTGAGGTTCTAGTACAAAGATTGAACACAAGAGATGAACTAGGGTTGAAGAGGAGATGGTGTTGTTAAAGATGTTGATGAAGAATGGCCTCCCAAAGATGAGAGGGTTGTTGGTGATGACTATGGCTTCGATTTCCCCCTTCGGGAAGGAAGTTCCCCCGGCGGAATCACTCCACCGGAGGGGAAAAGTGCTCCTGCTCAAGTTCCGCCTCGAGACGGTGGCGTTTTGTCCCGAAAGTCCTCTACTATTTTTTCTAGGTCAAAAGACCTTAAATACCAGAAGATGGGCACCGGATGTCGGCTGTGCTGAGCACAACCCACCAGGGCGTGCCTAGGGGGCCTGGCGCGACCTAGTGTCTTGTCCTCACTAGGTGCCCCCCTTCGATAGTTATTTGCTCCAATATTTATTATATATTCCAAAATAAATCTCCATGAATTTTCAGCTCATTTGAAGATGTGCAAAATAGGTATATCTAATATGCTTTTTCAGGTCCAAAATTTCAGCTGCCGGTATTCTCCCTCTTTGTGCAAACCTTGCATATTATGAGAGAAAAGACATTAGAATTACTCCATAAAGCATTATTATGCATAAAAACATTATAAATAACATTAGGAAATCATGATGCAAAATGGACGTATCAACTCCCCCAAGCTTAGACCTCGCTTGTCCTCACGAAGGCCGATATCGAAAATCATGTCCACATGGTTTGAGAGAGAGGTGTCGATATAAACAAAATACGGACATAGTAGCATCAAGCTTATATTATCATAACAACAACAAACTTTATGATAAAACTCTTTCATAAAACTTTTTTTATAACAACATCATATAACTTCTTATGAACAAGTAACAATTCATCACAAATAGAAGTATGAAGCATAAACCTTATTCGAAACCAACAAACTATGTTCTCAGACAATTTTGCAACTACAATTCATCATACTCATGTAAGAGCCTTTTGGCAAGTCCACATATTCAACCATCATTTAATCTTCTACGATTGCTAACACTCACATCATACGCATGATCAAAAAGTTTCAACCAGACACATAGAAACATAGGGGCTTAGAGTTTTGACTCCCAATGTATTCATGCAACGACCAAGATGCGGTACTATCCCAATTAAGGCACGAGGACCTCGATGGGGATAGAAGCGCATTTAGGCATTTCGCAAGTACATAATCATTGCATACATTTATTGAGAAGAAGAATATAAGAGTTGGCTTACACTCGCCACATGCTAAATTACAATGTCACATAAACATTCATACAGTCATCGATAATAAAGGGTCCCACCACGGAAGAAAACAAACGATAAAAAGACGCAATGAGATTGCCTTGCTAGACCAGGAACACGACCTTGTTGCCTCCCTACTCATTCGGATACGTCACATACATCCGGCCATGTTCTTCATCGAACTCCCAGTGGAGCTGGGATGCCTCAGCATGATAGACATCATCGGAACATGTACCTATAGTTTTGTAATCTATGAGCCATAGTGACTCAGCAATATTGTAACCCGGCTACCAAAACTATGTAAGCCATTTGGGTGAGGAAGGTAAAGTGGCGAGGTTGCAGCAAGCACCTAAGCATATGTTTGAGTGGCTAACTTGCAAGATCAAGAAGTAAATATGGTGGCCTACGCATAACAGACGTAAACTAGTATGATCACTAAGTGATCCTGAACACCTACTTACGTCAATCATAACCTCACAGCGTCCTCTCTCGGTTCATGTTCACGAGCAGAGACAATCACGGTTACGCCCATGATTGGTGTATTTTATTTGAGTTTACTTCAAGTTTGCTATAACCGGGTGTTAAACAAATTTCCAAGTTGCCACGTAACCGCGTGCACGGCTTCTCAAAAATATTTAACCCCGCAGGGGTGCTCCAACTCATCCATCACAAACTAACCACACGCCGCATGGAATAACCTCGATCGCGAATAACCCATGATCTCCTTGGATATTCCGTAGGAACACCTCAACCTCAGGATAGCCCAAAGTATCCTCAGCATTCCTCGTGCAAGACATTCTAGAAAGGTAAAACAAGTCCAACAAGACCTCCCGATGTGTGGATGATCTCTATAGGAGCCGCATATCTCATTCTCAGGACACGGCGGATTGTCCAAACTTCTGGTAGGCCAATCCCAAAGGTTCCCCTGGTGGCCACCGACGGCTGACAGGTTGGACCAACACTCATGCGGAGGAGTGGTCCAGGGGTTGATTAATTATCCATGGGGTTTGTTGGGGATATAATCCCGTGGTAAGACCCGCTGAGGAGGGGCCGGGTCATACCTGGTGCCTCGATTATCATATGGCTAGAAGAGGAAGATTGGGCCGCATGGCGGTTCACCAGATGGGCTGAGAGGGCCAGAGACGGGAAGAAGACACGAGACCCGAGCGGGTGAGCCGCCCATAGATAGCCTGCTAGAATAGGCAAGACGGCTTAGAGACGGAGTAAGACACGTTATAAGGGTCGGTTTGAGAGTTGTGTAACCTAGGGGTCTTGACCTCCTATATAAAGGTGAGGCCCGGGGACGGCTTAGATAGAAACCAATCAATCGGGAGCTAGGTCAAGCGAATACACTCCCTTGTAATCAATACTCCAATCAATACACACAAAGCAAGACGTAGGCTTTTACCTCCTCTCGAGGGGCCGAACCCGGGTAAATCCGTGTCTTTCGTCTCGACCAACCCCTTTGAGTCCACCACCTTAGCGATGGCCTCGAACCTAAGTCTTCGGACATCTGCCATGACAAAACCATGACAGCTGACGCCCACCATGGGGCTAGCGCGTGGTGGTGTTGAGTTCTTGAAGGGCTCTCTCCCAGGGATTGAAGGATACGCCGTCGGCTTGATGACGAAGAGTCGCCGCGACAAGCTCTACATCGACGATTCAGGATGGGGGCCTGAAACCGGCTCAATTGAGTATGGGTACCAGATTCCCATTGGAAAGATGCACGTGTTCATCGGCAAACTTGACGGATCTACACCAGGGCCGAACATCTGCACCGACCTTGTCGAGCCGGCCCGACGCATGACACCTGCCCGTGTTCAACCCGGGAAGAAGAGTGTTTTCATCGGCTTTACGCAGGACAGGGGGGATTCCTTGTCGGGAGAGACCTTGCCTTTTTCCGATGAAGGATCTGCCAGCGAGGATGCGGAATCAATCTATCAACTTCATGATGGCGGGCTAGGGGGTTATGCCGATGGTGACGGTATTCCGGAGCCCTATGACCCGTCGAGTCGAGCCGCCATGTTCATGGCAGGCCCGACGCCGGCTTCTAATGGAGCGACTTCCGGAGCAGCAGCAGGGGCGGCCCCACCCGATGTGGAGCCTCCTAAGACGCCGGCTCAAGTTTTACTGGAGCTCATGGAGGAGCTAGCAACTCTGATGGCCACAGAAGTGACAGCCGAGAATCAGGCGGAGCACAATGTCGAGATTAAGCGGATCAAGGGACAGATGGCTCAGGCCTAGGAGGATATCAATGCAATGCAAGTTCATATGAATGCTGAGTCGAAGTGCTTGAGGGTGGAGGCTGTCCGTTTTGATCTGGATCAGCGGGCATCAGAGGCGGTTCATCATAGAATGACTCAAGTCAGACTACCTATCCAACCGCGGAATCTTTTCAATACTCCTAGGGCCAAGCCAAATATGCCGCTGATGGTGACTAGGGCGGCAGAGGTGCCGTGGCAGATAGACCCGCCGTGGAGGAATGGACCTTTGCCGCGGCATGTTGTGACACCACCCGGCCATTATTCCACCCCGGTGGAAAACATGATAGCGGCGGCTGCCAGGCTTGACGCCCTCCCTTTGGTTGAAGGGACGCCATTTGCTGAAGGGGCAAGGAATGCAATCAACCTGTTGCAGACAGTGGTGGCTCAGCAAGAAAGGTACATGCATAGCCAGAGCCGGGTGCACTCCACGCCGGTTCACAGCTGTAGCTACAGTCGGCGCATTGAGTCACCAGCAGTTTCTAGCAGTGAGCAGAGGCGGAACCCGCCCAATGATAACACGCCTGAGATTGATATTTAGGGGCCTATGGATAGAGGGCGGGCTCAGCGAGGATCAACACCGGTGATGGATTACCCGGAGATCCCTGAGCCGTCACCAACAACCTCTGTCAGCGCTTCTTCCAGGGGAATTGGTGTGTAGTGTCTCACGACGGATCTAAGGAATGCACGTTTGCTCAAGGACTTTAAGGGTCCGCGGAAGGTGCCTAATTACACGGCGGATCTGCCCCTAGAGGTCTGGGTCGAAAGCTATGAGCTTGCTTTGGACATGCTGGATGTCAATGAGGCGGTTTGTGCGAAATACTTCATCATGATTTTGGAAGGGCCGCCCCGCACTTGGTTAAAGGGGTTTCCACCCAACACCATCACATCTTGGACCAAGTTGAAAGCGCGCTTCATCAAGAATTTCAGGGGAACCTACAAGCAGCCTATGGTGATCGTGGATCTAGATCTTTGTGTACAACAAGAAAGTGAATCGGCCCATCATTGGGTCCAGCGGGTCTCGACGGTGATCCACTCGTCTGAGAATATTTCCGCATCCCAAACGGTGCTGATTTTATAAAGGAAATGTCACTTTGTACCCCTAAAATAGAAGCTTGGGCGGTTGAAGCATTCTTGTCAAGATATGGGTGAGCTCATGACGGCTCTCACCAAATATGCGGATTCAGACACTACAAAAGACCCAAGCTCCGACGATGAGAAGTCAACTCAGGGTAAGAAGGGCGGCAATGGTAAGAACTAGCACGGCGGTGCTAGGAATGGCAGCGGCAGCCAAGGCAAGTGGAAGAACCCGGATGGCGGGTCAGATTTGGTGGCAAGCACCAATGCTGGGAACCGTCATCCTAGGGGCAACGGAAATTTTAGGCCGCCATTCAACAGAAATAAGGCACCTATGCCTTACAACTTTGAAGAGATGCTGAACAGACCTTGCCCGGCGCACAGTCGGCCGGATAGGGAGGCTAACACACTTGGAAGGAGTGCAGCATTATGCGTTAGTACCGGGAGTACAGCCTTCGTCAAAACCGTAATAATGGTAGCGAACCGTCAGGCGGGTCAGGTCCGGGCGGCTCAGGAGCCAGTTTTGGTGCCAGCGGGTCAGGTTCAGGTTATCAGGGTCAAGGAAATCAGAGTCAATGGAACCAAGGAAATCATCAACAATAGGGCAATGGTGGTCAGCAACACCACTCTGGGTATCAGAGCAACCCAAAACAACTTAGTGAGGGGCAGTATCATGTCTTCACTACGAGCCTGGACAAGCAGGATCAGAAGTTGCACAAGAAGGCGGTTAATGCGGCCACGCCGGCTCTCCCGCGATACTTAGAGTGGTCGAAGTACCCGATTACGTGGAGCCAAGAGGATCACCCGCCACAGGTCAACAATCCGGGCCATCTAGCTCTGGTGGTCTCTCCTCAGGTTGGAGGATACAAGTTCACAAAGGTGCTCATGGACGCTAGTAGCAGTATCAACATCCTATACTGTGACACCTTTCAGCGGATGGAGTTAACTGACAAGACTCTTAAGCCATCGTCAATAGTTTTTCATGGGGTGGTGCCAGGAAAGTCGACCTATCCAGTGGGGAAGATTGCTTTGGAAGTGGCATTTGGAGATGAGTACGACTACAGGGTGGAGACTTTGTGGTTCGAATTGGTAAAAATTAAGAGCCCATATCATGCTTTGTTTGGCCGGATGGCTTTTGCAAAGTTTATGGCCAGGCCTTGTTATGTCTATCTGCAGCTCAATATGCCGACCCTCAACGGAACGATCACGGTCCATGGTGATCGGAAGGTTTCCATTGAATGTGAGGAAGGAGACACGGCTTATGCAGAGTCAAGTTGCGCAGCAAAGCTTAAGTTTTACAAGGAGAACATTGACCCAATGGATATGACTCCATTGAAGAAACCCAGTACAGAGTCCGAGCCGCCCTTGAAGTTTGCGGCGGATGACACGAAGCTGGTGGATTTTACTCGGGGTGACTCATCCAAGAAGTTCACTATCGGGGCTAACATGGACCCCGCATAGGAAAGCGCGCTCATCGAATTGATCCATGAGAATCGGGACATCTTCTCATGGAAGCCATCTAACAGGCTAGGTGTACTGAGAGAGTTCGCTAAGCACCACCTTATTGTGGATCCTAAATTTAAACAGATTAAGCAATTCCTCCGCCGTTTCAACGAGGAGTGGTGTAAAGCGATTGGAGAAGAGGTAGCCTGGCTCTTGGCGGCAGGATTCATCGTGGAAGTATTTCACCTGGAGTGGTTAGCCAATCCCGTGTTGGTGCTCAAGAAGAACAACACGTGGCGTATATGTATAGATTACACAGATCTTAACAAGGCCTATCGAGTTCACCCGTTTGCTCTCCCTTGTATCCACCAGATTATTGATGCAACGACGGGCTGTGAGAGTTTATGCTTCCTGGACGCCTATTCATGTTATCACCAGAACAAGATGGCAGTCAAGGACCAAAACAAGAGATTGTTTATAACACCTTTTAGGGCCTTCTACTATGTGTCTATGCCGTTTGGGCTCAAGAGTGCATATGCGACTTATCAACATTGTGTACAGAATTGCCTTCACGGTCAGATTGGGCGCAATGTTCATGCTTACATAGATGATATTGTGGTTAAGTCAAGGAAGAAGGATACATTGCTGGACGACCTGAAGGAAACATTCGATAACTTACGGGTCTATAAGATGATGCTTAACCCGGCTAAATGTGTCTTTGGAGTTCCTGCAGGTAAACTTCTGGGATTCTTAGTTTCGGAGCGAGGAATCGAGGCCAACCCGGACAAAATAAAGGCCATCACATCACTAGCTAAGCCGGTGAGCGTCAATGATGTGCAGCGCTTGGCGGGTCGTATTGCCGCTTTAAGCCGCTTGATCAGCCGCCTGGGGGAGAAGGCTATTTCTCTGTACTAGATGATGAAAAAGACGGATGACTTTGTCTGGAGTAAGTCTGCTGATGATGCTCTAGAAGCGCTCAAAAATCAGTTGGTTGAGCCGCCAATCTTGGCTGCTCCGGCTGAGAAAGAACCCTTGCTCCTTTATGTGGTGGCTAATAACAGGGCGGTCAGTGTCGTGATCATAGTAGAACGCAAGGAAGCAGGGAAGGAGTACTCGGTACATAGGCCGGTCTACTATGTCAGTGAGGTTCTTGTAGAGTCGAAGCTAAGATACCCACATTGGCAGAAACTAATATACAGGGTGTTCATGGCAAATCGCAAGTTGAAGCATTATTTCGTTGGACACCAGATCATGGTGGTTAGCTCTTCTCCGCTGGGAGATATAATTCAAAACCAGGAAGCCACTGGCAGAATTGCTAAGTGGGTGCTGGAGCTTGGGCCTCTCAATTTGAAGTATGTACCTTGCACAACCGTGAAGTCTCAAGCATTGGTGGATTTCATAAATTATTGGACGGAGTGTTAGTCACTGGAGGAAAAGCCGGACAATATGTATTGGACAATTCACTTTGATGGGTCCAGACAGTTGAAGGGATAGGGGGCTGGAGTTGTCTTAACTTCCCCCAAAGGTGACAAGTTTTGTTACATACTAAGGCTGATGTTTCCTTGCACAAACAATGCAGCTGAGTACAAGGCTTTGCTTCATGGACTTCGTGTGGCAAAGGAGATGAATCTAAGCCAGGTTAGATGCCTTGGCGACTCAAATCTTGTGGCACAACAAGTTTCACGCATGTGTGACTCCAAGGACCCAGGATGACGGCTTATCGACAAGAGGTCGATATCGTCGCTGGCCGTATCAAGGGTTATCAGGTAGATCATATTAATCATCGCAAGAACGAAGTGACTCATGCGTTGTCAAGGCTGGGCTCTCAGCATAAGCCGGTGCCGCCTAACGTTTTCTTAGACGTAATTTATCACTCGTCTGTTAAGCTACCTTCAGAGGAGGATCTGGCCATACCTGACCCGGAGGGGCAGCTAGTGGCGGCTTTACATGCTATTTCAGACTGGACGTACCTAACGTGAGGCGAGTTACCTGAGGATGAGACTCTGGCGCGGCAAATCATGAGGTGTTCTAAATCCATGACCATCATTAACGGTGAGCTGCACAAGTGTAGCGTTACCAGCGTCTTCCAGCGTTGTGTTTCTCCGGAGGAAGGCAAGGAAATTATATATGAAATACATGCTGGTGATTGCGGACATCACGCTGGTCAAAGTCTTTGGTGGCTAAGGCTTTTCAACATGGTTTGTTCTAGTTGACGGCTCATAAGGACGCGGAGGATCTGGTTGCTAAGTGTGACGGGTGTCAGAAGTTCGAAAGATGTGCTCGTGTGCCAGCTCAGGAGTTATAGATGATACCGATCACCTAGACATTCGCAGTATGGGGGCTTGATATGGTTGGACCTTTCAAACGGTCTAAGGATAAGAAGACCCACCTCTTGGTGGTAGTGGACAAGTTCACTAAGTGGGTGGAGGCTAAGCCGGTCAATAAATGTGATGCGGCCACGGCAGTTCAATTTGTTAGAAAGTTGATCTACTGATTTGGATACCCTCATAGCATCATCACAGATAACGGCACAAATTTATCCAAGGGGGCTATGAAGGTGTTCTGCGAAAGCGAGCACATCCGGCTTGATGTTTCGGCTGTTGCCCATCCACAATCCAATGATCAGGCGGAGCGGGCCAATCAGGAAGTCCTGAGAGGTATCAAGCCCCTGCTTATGGTTGCTTTATAGAGAACGCCATGTTGTTGGGTTGAGGACCTATCGTCCGTCCTTTGGAGCATCAATACTACGCCTAACAGGTCGATGGGTTACACGCCCTTTTTCATGGTTTACGGTGCGGAGGTCGTGTTATGAAGTGACATACGTCATGACTCGCAGCGGGTGGTGGCTTATGTGGCAGATGACAATGATAGACGTGTCAGGATGCATTGGATGCTCTGGACAAAGCGCGCGATCTCGCAGCAGCTCGGTTAGCAATTTATCAACAAGACTTGCGTCGCTACCATAGCCGCAGGGTCAGGACTTGGACGTTCCAAGAAGGCGACTTGGTGTTACGTTTGATTCAAGATCAGACATATGTGCACAAGTTATCTCCCCCATGGGAAGGACCTTTCATGGTTAGCAAGAATCTGAACAATGGGTCATACTACCTCATTGACGTACGGGACGAGTCTCGTACCTCCAGTCAGGAGACTCACCGGTCATGGAACATCGCTCACCTATGGCCTTACTATACATTTGTGCAAAAGATGAACACTTCTACATGGTCACTTGGGGGCTTCCAACTAGCCGGGTTTAGCTTGCTCACCCTTTTTGACCGGCTCTTCAGCCAAAATAGCACCATGGTTCGGCGGCTTACAGGACGGCGGACCGCAAGACGGCGACTTACCAGTTGGCGCTCCACATGACGGCAGCGTGCAAGATGGTGCAACGGTTGGCCCTGCCAACAAGGTCGTTTGGGGGCTTTCAACCTTCCGGGTTAAAGCTTTGACCCTATCGATCGGCGCTTCAGCCACTGCAAGGCAGGTCTTGGACCCAAAACGTTGATTCCGTCAACAAGATCGTTTGGGGGCTTTCAACCTTCTGGGTTAAAGCTTCGACCCTCTCGATCGGCTCTTCAGCCACCGTAAGGCGGGTCGTGGACCCAAAATAAGGTCAGGAAGGGGTGAAGGTCGCCCCCCTATTGGTCGGCTTTTCAACCACTGTAAGGCCAAGTTATACCTGCCTGTATGCAGCTGCCGCTCTACCAGGGGTGCAGCGAGCTGTCAACTCACCCCCTGCGAGGGCCTCATACAGCGGCGAGGGAAACTCTCTCATATGCTACGTACTGTTCGCCAAGTGGCCCGTCGTACTCTTAAGGTTCAAACGACGGATTTATGTCACGTGAGAAGTAGCTTATGAGCCTGGGGCACTCACCCCGCTGTGAATTCTGGTCTGTTGCACCCTTGAAGTTAATCTCGCCTAGAGACCCTAAGACATTCAAGATTGGCTGTCACTCTCGTTAGATACCCTGCACTGTTAGGCAATTCAAAGTAACAGTCCCCCCTAGAAGGGCCAGCAATGAGTTTTCGAAAACCGAAAAAGGGAAAGCAAGAACATCATACGTTGCATCACATATTGCATCATACATTGCATACATATCATAAGCCAGGCCAGAGCAAGATTATAAAATAAGAAGCAAGGCTATGCATATATTAAACATCTCCGGGTTATGCTTTTTCAAGCCGCCCATACAAACGCCGCAGGATATTTTCTGTTTTGTTTTTTGCAGGCTTTATCTCTAAAAGATGAGTCGCTGTTAAGACATCATAAGAAGATTACAAGATATATTACAAAGCTCTCCAAGAGCTCAAAATACGAAGGACTTAAAGGTTTGCACACACTTCTTCATCTCGGCGGTTCAGCTGGCCGGGTTACATTCAGTTGAGAACAACAAAAAATTTAACTGGATGGCGGGTCATCTTGCGCCGGGTCTTCGGGCTCTTCAATCTGAAGATTATCCACATCCTAGTTGCAGTTTAATAAGGCTTCAAATTGAGCATCGTCAAAAAGTGGAGACGGATCAACATCACGGGCGAAGATCGGCTTACGACGTGCAGGGATTAAATCCCTGGCTTCAAAGGTTGGGTAGCGCAGCCGTTGGTTGTTCTCATCGTAAGCCGCCTGATAAGGAGTCAGATCCGTCTCATCAACCAGTATGGAGGCAAGCCTCCTGGAGGCCTTAACGCATTTGGCGTAATCCGCTTCAGTAAAATCTGACCCATCATCCTTCTTAGAGGGGAGTCCGTTCATCATTTCTTCAGCGGTTAACTCAGGAGCAAATGCCAGGGACTGGCTCAGTGCAACTATGGCCCCTCTCCTGGCGGCTGATCGCCTTATTTCATCCACTTGCTTGGGTAAAGTTGATAAGGTTTCTATGACACCCTTCATAAATTTGGGGACATACTTGGCCGTCATCATGCCCTTGATGGTACAAAGGGCTCCACTATAGAGTTGCTCAGTCAAAGTATAGTCTGCCTTCAATTTCATCAGACTATCAAAGGATAGCTGGCAGCTCCTCTTGCCTGCCAGAAAAGGTCAAATTTATAAGCCGCCTGGATGGTATTTCTTTCATAAGGAATTTTTTTAATCCGTACGTGCTTACCAAAGATAGCGGCAGTCATCTTGGATATGTGGTCTTTGAGAGTCTTCAGCTCTACTGATGCAAGTTTTAGCTGCTCCTCAGTATCAACGACACAGTTGGACAAGGCATCCTGTTCAGACTCAGCAGTCTTTTTATATGCGGCAAAGTCGACCTGAAGTTTCTCAAGTTGTTCGACAGCCACTCGTAATTTCTCTTCTGCGGCAGCTTGGACGTTTTGTTGCGTGGTTAGGTTTTCCCTTAAGCTGACATGTTCAAACTCGGTTGCATCTAGCGCCTCCTATATTACACAATTGAAAGATTATAAAGATTAAGTCGTCGGGGCAGAGCTACTTTTTGATGTAAGTCCCAAGCAGATTGCAAGCAATGTACTTTGCACTTGGGAGCTAATGTCTGTATTTTTGCTCCAAGTCTAAGGTGAAGTTCTGGCTCATCATTGTCATGATACTCCGGACTTGGGGGCCACACCCGGCGAACTTCTCAAATATGAAAGATCCGGCTCATCATTGTCATGATATTTCGGACTTTGGGGCTACACCCGGCGAACTTCTCAAATATGAAAGATTCGGCTCATCATTGTCATGATATTCCGGACTTGGGGGCTACACTTGGATCTATGATTGAATATAAAGTACCATCTTATATGCAATTTAACCCGTTACTTGAGGGTTACAGGTTAAGTTCTACACAGCATGTCAAAGGTGTGGAAGACCAGGTCCATTATTTGCAATATTAACCCGATTCTTGGGGTCTATGTACGGATATAATAGAAATGCAGAATATGAAAGATACCTCATATTTTTTCTTCATCAAACCAATAAGTTTGGTCTCCATGTTGCGACTGGCGGAAAGGCGGTTCAGATAATCAGCGTGCAGGTCATCTGCAGTCATCTTCTCCAAGACGGGAACTCGAAGTAAGCTTCTCTAGAGAGCAAGTATCAATCTTGGTGGGATGTGTTGCCAATGTATGATGTGTTGGGGATGGATAACCCGTCCCGGTGATGGTAACATCGGGGAGAGACGAGTCTTCGGCGGTAGGATTGGGCGGCTTAGGGTCAGCTGCTGGACTATTGGAAGCCGCCATATGATGACCCGCCAATTCTGAGGGCGGGGGAGAATGCTCAGGTGCTTGCTTGTTAGCGTCAGAAGGTTCAACATGAGGGGAGAGAGATGGCTCAGTAGGATCCGGCTGTTGAGTGGTAGGAGCGATGGTAGACCCGCTTGTTTTCCTATGTTTGGCTTGCGCCCTGAAGATGCAAAGAGTCAGCACACAGTGCAAAGGTAATACAGGTAATGTACACACGACAGGGTGAAAGCATACTCTGGGTTGATCTTCATGGGAGGAAGTTTGGAGGCAGTCGAGTCGCCAGAAGAAGGAGGCGACTCCTATAAATTAAGTCAATAAAACACAATAGTAAGACAACATTACAGAAATATAAGACAGATATTGGGTTCCTGATAAGTACCTCAGCGGGACATTTTCGCGGTGCCGGGGAGTTGGGTAAGCCGGCCATAAGATCCCCAGAGCCGGTGCTCCGGGTTTGACGCTGAGAGTCGTGCTGTTGTTTTTTCATGGAAAATTCAGGATCTAAGTAAGTGAGAGGATGCGAAAAAGGAACTTTTCGGACGACCCCCCGTATCTTCTCTTGTGGTAAG
Organism: Hordeum marinum; assembly: GCA_022496015.1. NCBI lineage: Eukaryota > Viridiplantae > Streptophyta > Magnoliopsida > Poales > Poaceae > Hordeum > Hordeum marinum. The sequence goes on along the minus strand of CM039672.1, from coordinate 206,049,548 downwards.
ATTTTTGAGTCGGAAGAAAGATAAGTTACCTCAGGGTCATTGGCGTGGCTCGTCTCTGTCTCCTCCTGTGTATAGTCATTGTCAATAAGTTGCATAAAAAGACGGCCAAGGGAGTCAAGTTCTACCTCTGACTCATCAAGCAAGAAGGTTTTGAGCCAATGTTTTTGGCTTGCGGCCGCGGATGTTACCCGCCTGAGACTTCTTCTTCACAAGGGGGGGTATATTTTTTCTTCTAGAAGCTGGATCTAGCCTATAGGCGAAGCCGCCAGAAGATTTAAGGTTGCCATATAGATAAAGTCAAGACAGAGAGAAAGCGAATTTGAAATTCGTCCTTACGTCTGGAGCTGGATTTGCGATGCAGAAGGGTCTTAACCCGACTGTACGACAAGCCTCTTGGGATTCACGGGTAAGTCCTTTGGCAACAGAGATAATGTTTTCTTCTGTTAGGGGTGTGTGGTTGAAGCAGAGAGGATCGTTCACGTCGCCTGTGTATTCACACATAGGCTGGTCGCGCCAGCTTAGTGGTAAGACTTTCCATGAAATCCAACAATGGGTTAAATCAACTCCCGTCAACCCGTTCGCTAGAAGAGCCTTGATTTTGGCAAAAGCTGGAGCATACTTTGCTCGTTTTGTAGCCGACATCCGATCCGGAAGCTCAGTAGAGGTGTAGAGCTGGATAGGACGATAACCCGACAATGGATTTTCTCCCTCTAGAGAGGTGTCTCTGCAGTAGAACAAAGTTATGTTCTAGTCTTTGGGATGGCTTGGCATTTGGACAGCCGGGTAACCCAGATCTCCTCGTCTTTGGATAGAGACTCCGTCGAGCTCCAAGCTTGGACCGTCTGCCACTTTCATTTGGCGGTTGACATAGAAGAAATCGCGGAAGAGGTCAACGGATGGCTCTTCTTGCAAGTAAACCTCACACGAGACTTGAAATTTGCACAGGTTAGAGACATGATTTGGGCCAATGTCTTGAGGATGCAGTTTAAAGAAATGGAGGACATCTCGGAAGAATTTTGATCCAGACGGGCTAAAACCACGGATAAGATGGTCGGCGAAGATAACAATTTCTCCCTCTTTTGGGGTGGGTTTCTTCTCTAACCCCGAAACCCGCCAGTGAATGATATCCTGAGCCGGTAATGTGCGTGCCTCTAAGAAATCCAATAAAAACTGCTCGGTGATTCCAGAGCTGACCCAATCATAGGATGCAGATGCTTGAGACATGATGGCGGGTCAAATTGTGAAAGGGGCAGGACACGGCGGGTCAGAAAGCGACCAAACAACAAAGACGACTGATGAAATTAAAAAGTGTGACGTTAAGCCACCGGTACAGTTTATCGGAAGAGCTGGTGATTCGATGGCGGGTTAAGTGAACAATGCCATGCTACAAATATTACTAAGGACATAGAAACAAGTTTCACATATTCTTCCATGATTTCAAGATCTACAGGCAGTAAAAAATCAAATTTATTCCAACCCTAAAAGGGGGGGCCAAGGAAGGATAGGCAGTTGGTGCAAAAAGAGGAGCAGTATACGGAACTAAGATAAGACGTAGTTGGATTTACACAGACGACCGCAGTGGGTTAAACAATATTTCAAGAATCAGAAGGTTATTTATCGGTCTGCATTGCAAGGGTGATCGGATGAACAAGCAAAGACCGATAATCGAGGTCTGAAGAACTCGAAGGGGCTCAAGGGAAGTGATTATAGATCGGGTAGGAGATGATGGGGGTACCTTGCAGATGCGGTCGACGCGGATGGAAATCAGGACTATTCAGGTTGAAGCAGCGGCCAAGAATAATGATGACAACGAGGTCCCACCGATGTGATGGAGCCCAGGAAGTGTAGGAGTCGGAAGGAGCCCAGGCGGGTGAGCTGCCCAGAGACAACCTACTATAATAGGCAAGTTGGCTTAGAGATGGAGTCAGACACGTTATAAGGGTCGGTTTGATACTTGTGTAACCCAGGGGCCTTGACCTCCTATATAAAGGTGAGGCCCGGGACAGCTTAGGTAGAAACCTATCAATCGAGAGCTAGGTCAAGCGAATACACTCCCTTATAATCGATACTCCAATCAATACACACAAAACATGACGTAGGCTTTTACCTCCTCTCGAGGGGCCGAACCTAGGTAAATTTGTGTCTTTCGTCCCGACCAACTCCTTTGTGTCCACCACCTTATTGATCGCCTCGAACCTAAGTCTTTGGACATCTGTCGTGATAAAACCACGACAGGGTTGCAAATCCATATGCATTTTATTAGGTTATTAAGCAAAATGTAGTACCAAAGTTGGGTCTTGCCAGACAAGCTTTAATCTAAAACGAATAGTTAACGGGGTCCCCATAACAACCTCGAGCATGTTAGGAGCGCAAAATATGGAACATAACACCAGTAACAAGTAACTATGATGGCAAAAGTGGAACAAAACACCGAGAAAAAGGCCAAGCCTTCCACCTTTACCAATATATATAGGTGCATTAAATTAAATAGCAATAATAATGTGATATCTCCAAATATCCATGTTATCACATGGAAAGAACCTACACCTGCATCTAAGAACGCTATAAGAGGGGCTGAGCAGCAGTAACTTCGCCAAACAAGGTTTGCTAGGTAGTGGGGGAGGGGGGAGTTAGAGGCTTTCATGGAAATATAGGAGGCTTGACATGTAAGTGGTAGTTAACAAAACATAACGATAAGAGTGTGACATCTAGCATAGCAAAAATAGTGTCGGGATCCGGGCACGATCATCGTGCATGTTGGGTCTTCAAGGGGATACAGAGTTAGGTCCTGGTAGACGTTCACCCCGGTATCCTCGTACTTAGGCTCAACACTCGGGTCTATCCAAATAGAAACAACACCAAATAAACATACAAACCAAGTGGAATGCGCAAACAAAGATGATGCATGGTCATATTGATGCAAATAACATGACAATCATATGCTAGTCATGTTTCACATGCAAATATTAAGTTATTTAGTATTCCGTACAAAACCTTATGTTTAGTTGTTTGAACATGCATGAACATGGAAAATATGGATGCATCATGTAAAAACGATGCAAATGCATATGTAGAACGTTGCAAACGTAGTAACGAAGCTCACGGTACGCTCACGGCAAGGTACAGACATCAATGGAGACAAATGCAAAGATGAAGAAGGACCTAGGCTATTCCTTGGTGTTCCAAGGATTCCACTGGATTGGAAATGAAAATATAGCAAGAATAGACCCAAAGATCATGCAAAACAATGGAGTATAGCTCCCACAAGTCACAAAACAATCCAACACACAATCTGTCCACAAACAGCAACATGTCATCTTGTAACACATATAACCATAGCTACAACAAGTTTCAAATCACAACCAAGGCATATATAGGAAGTATACAACATGCTCAGCCATTCGTCTATCTATAGAAACATGAAAGTAAGCATGGATCAATGGAAATGGAGCTCACTAGATGGCATGTTGAAACAGTTTTTAGGGACTTAGTGAAATTTCCAGTTTTACAGATTTTGAGTTAACATGGTAGCATCTTGACAGCAACAATTATATATGCTAGAGGGGATCTCATGTCATGAAAATTACAGGGTGATAGAGGACAACATGTACTACAACTAATCACATTATGGCAACATCATAATATGCATATATCAATGGTTAGCATCCCCTCAACATGGCATGATGAAACAACCAAACTTCCAGACTTAGAGAAAATCAAGGGGGTGCAACAGTGCAATTTTTTTAACATATTGAGATATTGGATAGCAAAACTAACTATGATGCATACATCTTGCTTGCAAACAAAATGCACAAGATGACAGAGGGTAACATGCTCTACAAAACATAACATTGTACCAACCTCAATGGAGCAACAGATTCATGGGAATCATTATGAGAACATGGCAAGGAAATAATAGATTCTAACACTTAGAGAATTTTGAGCACTTGAAAGCAACATTTTGGTGACATCTTGGCAGCAAGAATGCCACCCATATAATGATGTATCATGGCATGCAAAAATACCAGGGGCTAGCACATGCACAAATGAACATATTTCATGTTGACAAGTTTATCATATAGTGCAAGAATTAATTCATGTGAAAAAAACTAAGACATTATTGCAAAACAATATTTTCACAAACTTGCTCAAATTATAAAACCAACATCACCATTAGATTCACTGAATTTTTCTACCCCAAAATCACCTATCACATGAATATCTTGCTGTAGATAAAACTCACACAAATGCCTACACAAAATTGACCTATTCACTTATCACAACTTATATGCCAAAAATGGCATATACTAGAACCTGGGTAGATTTGGAATCTGCCAAAACAAGGTTATCTCCTAAAAATGAAATACTCACAAACACTGAAAAAGAAAAAGAAAATAGTAGAACATCACAAAAAAAACCAGGGCCCCACCTGGCATACACACCAGGGGCCCTGTGGGTATGACATGTGGGCCAAGGGCCCACTGTCAATGGCCCAACAAATACAATTGGAAAGAGAAAGGGGGGAGCCAGGATTCAAACCTGCGACCTCCATGTTGTGGAGTAGCGGCTCGACCAACTGACCTAGGCGACGACTACTTGACAGAACAAAGGCATAGGATCTCTTAACCTACTCCTAGCTGGAGGTTGGTTCTTCTACCCGGTGACAGAACAAAACACTAGCAATGACAAGGTCTCTGACGACCCCTGGAGCGGTCAAGAGGCAACGGGGGTGCGGGATGATCCCAGGAATCCATTCCCTAACCTAGCTCGACGAGACCGCAGAGCAAGGCGGGGCTGGCTGCACTCGGCCAGGGCGGCCAGCAAGCCAAAAGCTTTGCGGTGGCGCAAGGCATGGCATGCAATGGGGCGACGATGACGGACAACTACGAGCGTGAGGCGTGCTCATGGAACAACCGCACGGAGGGATCTCGGCTACTACGCGCGCATGCACAATGCAACAGAATGCACACACAACATACAGACTTGCCGGAGCATGGGGAGCGCGAGGAGGGCACAACTGCTACGACATCTACACTATGCAGGCGACCTCAAGAAAGGGCAGGGTCAAGGAAAGGATCACCTAGTTTCCACTGGACATGTAGGATATGCTGAACGGGGAATGGAGACGACGCGAACGACGACGGGTCTCGGGCGATGTGCCTGAACTGAAACGAAGAAGAAGACGGGCTCAAGGACGAGCTCGATGTGCACCTAGGGGCTTCCTGGGACGAAGAGAAATAAGAGGATGCATAGGAGGAAGACTCCCATGGCGCCAAAGCATTGGAGACGAGGCAAAGGAGTCAGTCCGAGCTCGAGCTGTAGCTCGATCGGAGCATGGCGGGCACGAACTTGACACTGCGACGAGAGAGACTTACCGGTGGAACCACGCGAAGGATACGGGCAGAATGGATTGAGGAGGAACCCTAGGGCTCAGGGGACGCGCTACATAGGCGGCTCGGGCCCTCTTCGGCCGTCAAATCGATCGAAAGGTCGACGTGGTGCCCTGGATGCCCTGCCATACGCTAGAGGATCGAAAGTAGGTCTAGAGGGGGGTGATTAGATTGCTTGAACAAATAAAATTCTACCTTTTCCCAATTTCGAGTGTTGGCAGATTTTAGCATTGATAGAAAGTCAAGCACACCCTACACATGCATGTCTACGAGTATAGCAGCGGAAAGTAAATACAAGCATGAGTAGTAAAGGAAGGGTAGGAAGATAAAATGCAATTTGGAGACAGGAAGATTTTTCCCGTGGTTCCGATAGGTGGTGCTATCGTATGTCCATGTTGATGTAGACTTCAACCCACGGAGGGTAACGGTTGCGAGAGTCCACGGAGGGCTCTACCCATGGAGGGTTCCACGAAAAAGCAACCTTGTCTATACCATGATGGCCTACGTCCACGGAGGACTAGCCTAACTTGGTGTAGATCTTCACGAAGTAGGCGATCTCCTTGCCCTTACAAACTTCTTGGTGCACTTCAGAACACGGAGTAGGAGGCTCCCAAGTTACACCTAACCAATCTAGGAGGTACCACCCTCCAAAAGGTAATAGGCTCGATAATGTCCATGAACTCCTTGCTCTTGTGCTTCAAGATGATAGACTCCTCAACACTCAACCACTCTCTCACAAATTTGGCTTCGGTGGAAGATATTGATTGGGTGGAAAGCAACTTGGGGAGCCTAGAGATCAAGATTCATATGGTTGGCATGGAATGGCTTGATCTCAACACATGAGTAGGTGGCTCTCTCTCAGAAAATCTGATGGGATAGAAAATCTGATGGGATAAGTGGGGATCTGTTCTGAGTGCTTCTCTTGCGAGTGAGTGGTGGTGGAGGGGTATATATAGGCATTTCCACAAATCCAACCGTTACACCTTTAGTGACCAACTCGATGACATCGATGTGTGAACCTCGGTGGTACCGAGTTGCTCCAAAGGAAGCAACTTTTGAATCTCGGTGAGACCGATATAGGAATCTCGGCGGTCCCGATCAGGTGTCCAATGGTGAGAATCCAAATCTTGGTGACGCCGATCCAAAAACCCAGAGCTTTCGATTTTATTGAATCGAGGTAATAGAAAGTTGGTGAGCTGAACTCAGTGGCACCAAAGTGAGATTGGTTGCACTGATGTGCTAGGGTTTGCAGGGCTCTGTCTGAGGCTGGAAATCGGTGGGACCGAGTGGATGGTGTTGGTTTCACTGATTTGCATGAATGTCTTAGACATAATTTGTGGGAGAGATTGTGCATGGATTTTCTGACTATCACTTGTGCACGTGGAGCATCTTGTTCACCAACAGTACCTTACCCCCTTTCAATAGTATTGGCTTTTCCTATGGACTCAAAGTGATTTCTCACAAATTAAATTGTAGAGTCGACTTTGCTTGAAGCTTTTGCCAATCCAAATCCTTGCATCTAGGGATTTGTCCACAATCCTTTTGCCAACTCATCATTGAACTTTTCCTAAAATATGCTTAGTGGAAACATTAGTTGAATGATATATATGTGGTTATTAATTACCGAAACCACCAAGGGAGCAAATGTGCTTTCAGTCTTCCCATTTTTGGTAATTGATGACAAACATATAGATCAAAGCTTCGACATATGATATAATCAATGAATTTAATCGTTGCTTTGAGAAATATGTGATAAGCAAGAGCTCCCCCGAAATTTGTGCATTATTGTGGATTTGCGTTTCAATGCAAATGCACAAGCGATTAGGTTCATGGGGCACTTCTTCCATGTCACATACATCTTGGTGGTGTGCGAGAATAATAAGAATGAATTTCATAGCGCAACACAATCAAGCAAAGTGAATGATCGTCTCATAAGCATCATAAAGATAGGAAATAGTAGCAACACACATCAAGAGTATGATCAAACACTGACAAAGTTTAACACATCCAAAACAAAGGATATCAAATGTTTTTGTAAAAGCGATAAAAACCAACGCTCTATCTTTATCGAAGCCCTAATGATCTATACAACTTATCCCCCTTTAGCAACAATTTACCAAAAAGTTCAAAGGTATAGAGTTAAACGCTAATCTAGGGCTGATCTCCTCCGGTAGCTGAAGTTGGAGTCAAGAAAACGACATTGGCGAAGACTTCTGTTGATGTCATGGAAGGAGTTGGTGTAGCAACTGGAGGGACTAGTGGAGCTGAGGGAGCTGATGTAGTTGTTGTTGGAAATATGCCATAGAGGCAATAAATAAAGTGTTTATTATTATATTTCCTTGTTCATGATAATCGTTTATTATCCATGCTATAATTGTATTGCTTGGAAACTCATTGCATGTGTGGGTAAATAGACAACACTGTGTCCCTAGTATGCCTCTAGTGAACTAGCTCGTTGACCAAAGATGGTCAGGGTTTCCTAGCCATTGACATGTGATGTCATTTGATAACGGGATCACATCATTAGGAGAATGATGTGATGGACAAGACCCAAACTACAAACGTAGCGTATGATCGTGTCAGTTTATTGCTACTGTTTTCTGCATGTCAATGTATATGTTCCTATGACCATGAGATCATGCAACTCACGGATATCGGAGGAGTGCCTTGTGTGTATCAAACGTCGCAACGTAACTGGGTGACTATAAAGGTGCTCTACAGGTATCTCCGATGGTGTCTGTTGAGTTGGCATGGATCGAGACTGGGATTTGTTACTCCGTGTGACGGAGAGGTATCTCGGGGCCCACTCGGTAATACAACATCACAATGAGCCTTGCAAGCAATGTGACTAATTGTTAGTTGCGGGATCTTGTATTACAGAACAAGTAAAGAGACTTGCCAGTAACGAGGTTGAACTAGGTATGGAGATACCGACGATCGAATCTCGAGAAAGTAACATACCGAATATGTAGGAACCAATGTGGACATCCAGGTCCCGCCATTGGTTATTGACCGTAGAGGTGTCTCGGTCATGTCTACATAGTTCTCGAACCCGCAGGGTCTGCACACTTAAGGTTCGGTGATGTTTCGGTAGTGTAGAGTTATGTATGGTGGTGACCGAAGGTTTTTCGGAGTCCCAGATGAGATCCCGGACGTCACGAGGAGCTCCGGAATGGTCCGGAGGTAAAGATTCATATATAGGAAGTCCCAGTTTGGTCGCCGGAAAAGTTTCGGGCTCATCGGTAGTGTACCGGGAGTGCCGGTAGTGTACCGGGAGGCCTCCGGGAGAGGTATTTCGACCTTAGAGGGTCCATGGGCTGTGGGAGAATAATAATCATCCCTTAGTGGGCTGGTGGAACATCCACAAAGGCCCATGGCGCAAGGAGGGGAAAATACAAAAAGGAAAAAGGTGGAAAAAGGCAAAAAGGGGCTATATAAGGAAGGAGTCCTAATCCTACTTGGAGTAGAAGGAGGAGGACTCCTCCCTCCTAGCCGTCCGAACCAGCTAGCGTTGGAGGCCAAGGCTGCCTCTCCTCCTATATATACTAGAGGGTTTCAAGGGTTTTTCACAAGTTCTTTCTTCCACGTGCAACCCTAACCTCCAGTGCATAGTTTCTCCTCTAGATTGGTTTTTTGCGGTGCTTAGGCGAAGCCCTGCAGGAATAACTCCACCACCATCACCGGAGCACCGTCACGCTGCTGGTGAACTCTCCCTCCTCTCCGCCTCCTCTTACTGGATCAAGACGGTGGAGATCGTCATCAAGCTGCACGTGTGCTGAACGCGGAGGTGTCGTCCGTTCGGTACAAGATCGGAAGGATCGTGATCAAGGCCACGGGACGTTCGTGATCGGATCGCGGGACGAATCATGACGAGATCGCAGGACGGTTCATGATTGGTTCGCGGGATGGTTCGTGATTAGATCGCGGAACGCTCAGCGATTCGGATCGCGAAGAAGTACGACTACACCAACCGCGTTTCTTAACGCTTCCCGCTTAGCGATCTACAAGGGTACGTAGATTCACTCTCCCTCTCATAGATGCTCATCACCATGGATATGTTTGCGTGTGCGTAGGAAATTTTTTGTTTCCCATGCAACGTTCCCCAACAGTGGCATCATGAGCTAGGTTGATGGTTCAATGAGATCTCGAGTAGAACACAAAAGGTTTGTGGGCGTTGATGCTTAGATTGCTTCCTCCCTTGGTCATGTTTTGGTTCAGCGGTATTGTGGGATGAAGCGGACCGGACCAACCTTACTCGTACGCTTACGAGAGACCGGTTCCCTCAACTGCACTTGTTGCAAAAGATGGCTAGCGGGTGTCAGTTTCTCCTACTTTAGTTGGATCGGATTCGACAAAGGCGGTCCTTGAGAAGGTTGAAAAGCAACTTATGTATCACCGTTGTGGTTTATGCGTAGGTAAGAATCGTTCTTGCTAGATACCCGTAGCAGCCACGTAAAACTTGCAACAACAATTAGAGGACGTCTAACTTGTTTTTGCGGGGTATGTTGTGATGTGATATGGCCAATTACATGATGAGATATATGTGATGTATGAGATGATCATGTGATGTATAGAATTTCATGACTTGCATGTCGATGAGTACGACAACCAGCAGGAGCCATAGGGTTGTCTTTAATTATTGTATGACCTGCGTGTCAATCATTAAGCACTATGTAATGCTTTACTTTATCGCTACAGTAGCAATAGTAGTAGAAGCATGCAGGGCGTGACAACCCCGATGGGGACACGTTGATGGAGATGAAGATGATGGAGATCATGGTGTCGTGTCGGTGACGATGGAGATCATGCCGATGTTTTGAAGATGGAGATCTTAAACACAAGTTCATGGTCCTATCATGTCACGTATGAATTGCATGAGATGTTAATCCTTTTATGCACCTTGTTTTGCTTAGTACGACGGTAGCATTATAAGGTGATCCCTCACTTAAATTTCAAGATAAATTGTGTTCTCCCCAAGTGTGCACCGTTGCGAAAGTTCGTCGTGTTGAGACACCACGTGATGATCGGGTGTGATAGACTCTACGTTCACATACAACGGGTGCAAGCCAGATTTGCATGTGCAGAACACTCGGGTTAAACTTGACGAGCCTAGCATGTACAGACATGGCCTCGGAACACAAGAGACCAAAAGGTCGAACATGAGTCATATAGTAGATATGATCAACATAATGATGTTCACCATTGAAGCCACCTTAACTCACGTGATGATCGGACTTGAGTTGGTGAATTTGGATCATGTGACACTCAGATGACCTGAGGGATGTCAATTTGAGTGGGAGCTTTAGTAATTTGATTAACTAAACTCATTATCTTGAACAATAGTCTAAGTAACCTTTGCATATTTATGTTCTAGATCAATGGCTCGCGCAGTAGCACCCCTGAATTTTAATGCGTTCCTAGAGAAAGCTAAGTTGAAAGGTGATGGAAGTAACTTTGTTGATTGGGCCCGTAATCTGAGGATTATCCTCACGGCTTCCCAGAAACAATATGTCCTTGATGCACCGCTTGGTGACCAACCAGAAGACATGACCTCCGAAGACGTTAAGAACGCTTGGGAGGCTCGTGCTGGAGACTACTCAATAGTTCAATGTGCAATATTGTATGGCTTAGAACCGGGGCTTCAAAGACGTTTTGAAAGTCATGGAGCATATGAGATGTTCCAGGAGTTGAAGTTTATTTTTCAGAAGAATGCCCGGATCGAGAGGTATGAGACCTCCGATAAGTTCTATGCTTGCAAGATGGAGGAGAACGGGTCTATCAGTGAGCATATACTCAGAATGTCTGGGTATTCAAACCGTCTAGCTGAGTTGGGAATTACCCTACAGCAAGAGGCGATCATTGACAGAGTTCTTCAATCACTGCCACCTAGTTACAAGAGATTTGTGATGAACTATAACATGCACGGGATGAACAAGTCTTCATCCGAGCTGTTTGCGATGCTAAAAGTCGCTGAGTCTGAAATCCAGAAAGAACATCTAGTGTTGATGGTCAATAAAACCACTAGTTTCAAGAAAAATGGCAAGGGCAAAGGCAAGAAGGGTAAAAGCAAGAAGGATGGCAAAGCAGTTGCTACTCCTACAAAGAAGCCTAAGCATGGACCTAAGCCAGAAACTGAGTGCTTTCATTGCAAAGGAACTGGTCACTGGAAGCAGAACTGCCCCAAGTACCTGGCTGACAAGAAGGCGGCCAAAGACAAACAAGGTATATATGATATACATGTTATTGATGTGTACCTTACTAGTTCTCGTAGTAGTGCCTGGGTATTTGATACCGATTCGGTTGCTCACATTTGCAACTCAAAGCAGGAACTACAGAATAAACGAAGACTAGCAAAGGACGAAGTGACGATGCGCGTGAGAAATGGTTCCAAGGTTGATGTGATCGCCGCCGGCACGCTCTCTCTTCGATTACCATCAGGATTAGTGATGAACCTGAATAATTGTTATTTAGTGCCTGTGTTAAGCATGAACATTATATCTAGATCTTGTTTATTGCGAGATGGTTACTCATTTAAATCAGAGAATAAAGGTTGTTCTATTTATATGAGTGATATCTTTTATGTTCATGCACCCAATGTTAGGGGTTTATTCATATTGAATCTTGATAGTGATGACACACATGTTCATAACATTGATGCCAAAAGATGTAGAGTTGATAATGATAGTACCACTTTCTTGTGGCACTACCGTTTAGGTCATATTGGTGTAAAACGCATGAGGAAGCTCCATGCTGATGGACTTTTGGAGTCACTTGATTTTGAATCACTTGACACATGTGAACCATGCCTCATGGGTAAGATGACTAAAACACCGTTCTCTGGAACAATGGAACGGGCAAGTGACTTATTGGAAATCATACATACTGATGTGTGCGGTCCAATGAATGTTGCAGCGCGCGGTGGATATCGTTACTTTCTCACCTTCACTCATGACTTGAGTAGATATGGGTATATTTACTTGATGAAACACAAGTCTGAAACGTTTGAAAAGTTCAAGCAATTTCAGAGTGAAGTTGCGAATCATTGTAACAAGAAGATTAAATTTCTGCGATCTGATCGAGGAGGTGAATCTGAGTTATGAGTTTGGCAGTCACTTAAGACAATGTGGAATTGTTTCACAGTTGACACCGCCCGGAACACCATAGCGTAATGGTGTGTCTGAATGTCATAATCGAACCTTATTAGATATGGTAAGTTCTATGGTGTCTCTTGCCGATTTGCCACTATCGTTTTGGGGTTGTGCATTAGAGACAGTTGCATTCACTTTAAATAGGGCACCATCAAAATTCGTTGAGACGACGCCATATGAACTGTGGTTTGGCAAAAGGCCAAAGTTGTCGTTTCTTAAAGTTTGGGGATGTGATGCTTATGTCAAAAAGCTTCAGCCTGAAAAGCTGGAACCCAAAGTAGAGAAATGCGTCTTCATAGGATACCTGAAAGAGACAGTTGGGTATACCTTCTATCTCAGATCCGAAGGCAAAGTGTTTGTCGCAAAGAACGGAACATTTTTTGAGAAAGAGTTTCTCTCGAAAGAATTGAGTGGGAGGAAAATAGAGCTTGATGAGGTTATTGAACCTTTACTTCAACCAGAAAGTAGCGCAACGCCGAAAGATGTTTCTGTGGAACCTACGATGGTAGAAGAGGAAGTTAATGATGATGATCATGAAGCTTCGGATCAAGCTACTATTGAACCTCGTAGGTCGACAAGGATGCGTACTACGCCCGACTGGTACGGCAACCCTGTCTTGGAGGTCATGTTGTTAGAAAACAATGAACCTACGAGCTATGGAGGAGCAGTGATGGGCCCGGATTCCGAGAAATGGTTAGAGGCCATGAAATCCGAGATGGGATCCATGTATGAAAACAAAGTATGGACTTTGGAAGTACTACCTGAAGGGTGAAAGGCCATTCAGAACAAATGGATCTTTAAGAACAAGACGGACGCGGACGGTAATATCACCGGTTATAAAGCTCGACTTGTGGCAAAGGGTTTTTCACAAGTTCAAGGAGTTGACTACGATGAGACTTTCTCACCCGTAGCGATGCTTAAGTCTGTCAGAATCATGTTGGCAATAGCTACTTATTTCGACTATGAAATTTGGCAGATGGATGTCAAAACGGCATTCCTCAACGGTTTCCTTGAGGAAGAGTTGTATATGATGCAAACCGAAGGTTTTGTCGATCCAGAGAATGCTGACAAAGTTTGCAAACTCCAGCGAACCATTTATGGACTGGTGCAAGCATCTCGGAGCTGGAATAAGCGCTTTGATGAAGTGATCAAAGCGTTTGGGTTTATACAAGTTTATGGAGAAGCTTGTATTTACAAGAAAGTGAGTGGGAGCTCTATAGCATTTCTAGTGTTATATGTGGATGACATATTGCTGATTGGAAACAATATAGAAATGCTGGAAAGCGTGAAGGAATATTTGAATAAGAATTTTTCAATGAAGGACCTAGGAGAAGCTACTTTCATATTAGGCATTAAGATCTATAGAGATAGATCGAAATGCTTAATAGCACTTTCACAGAGCACATACCTTGATAAAGTTTTGAAGAAGTTCAAAATGGAGCAGTCCAAGAAAGGGTTCTTGCCTGTGTTACAAGGTGTGAAGTTGAGTAAGACTCAATGCCCAGTGACTGCAGAAGATAAAGAAAAGATGAGTGTCATCCCCTATGCTTCAGCCATAGGCTCTATCATGTATGCAATGCTGTGCACAAGACCCGATGTCTGCCTTGCCATAAGTATGGCCGGAAGGTTTCAAAGTGATCCTAGAGTGGAGCACTGGCAAGCGGTCAAGAATATCCTCAAGTACCTAAAAAGGACAAAGGATATGTTTTTCGTTTATGGAGGTGATGAAGAGCTCGTCGTAAAGGGTTACGTCGATGCAAGCTTTGACACTGATCTGGACGACTCTAAGTCGCAAACTGGATACGTATTTATTCTTAATGGGGGAGCGGTAAGCTGGTGCAGTTCCAAGCAGAGCGTGGTAGCTGATTCTACGTGCGAAGCGGAGTACATCGCAGCCTCGGAGGCAGCGAAGGAAGGTGTCTGGATGAAGCAGTTCATGACAGATCTTGGAGTAGTGCCTAGTGCATTGAATCCAATAAACCTGTTCTGTGACAACACCGGTTCCATTGCTCTAGCCAAGGAACCAAGGTTTCACAAGAGGACCAGACACATAAAGCGATGCTTCAACTCCATCCGGTTCTACATCGAGGAGAAGGACATAAATATTAGCAAAGTGCACATGGATCTGAATGTTGCAGACCCATTGACTAAACCTCTTCCAAGGGCTAAACATGATCAACACCAGAACTGTATGGGTGTTGGATTCATTACCATGTAAATCACATAGTGATGTGAACTAGATTATTGACTCTAGTGCAAGTGGGAGACTGTTGGAAATATGCCCTAGAGGCAATAAATAAAGTGTTTATTATTATATTTCCTTGTTCATGATAATCGTTTATTATCCATGCTATAATTGTATTGATTGGAAACTCATTGCATGTGTGGGTAAATAGACAACACTGTGTCCCTAGTATGCCTCTAGTGAACTAGCTCGTTGATCAAAGATGGTCAAGGTTTCCTAGACATTGACATGTGATGTCATTTGATAACAGGATCACATCATTAGGAGAATGATGTGATGGAGAAGACCCAAACTACAAACGTAGCGTATGATCGTGTCAGTTTATTGCTACTGTTTTCTGCATGTCAATGTATATGTTCCTATGACCATGAGATCATGCAACTCACGAATATCGGAGGAGTGCCTTGTGTGTATCAAACGTCGCAACGTAACTGGGTGACTATAAAGGTGCTCTACAGGTATCTCCGATGGAGTCTGTTGAGTTGGCATAGATCGAGACTGGGATTTGTTACTCCGTGTGACGGAGAGGTATCTCGGGGCCCACTCGGTAATACAACATCACAATGAGCCTTGCAAGCAATGTGACTAATTGTTAGTTGCGGGATCTTGTATTACAGAATGAGTAAAGAGACTTGCCAGTAATGAGGTTGAACTAGGTATGGAGATACCGACGATCGAATCTCAGGCAAGTAACATACCGAAGAACAAGGGGAACATCATACGGGATTAAATGAATCCTTGACATAGAGGTTCGACCGATAAAGATCTTCATAGAATATGTAGGAACCAATGTGGACATCCAGGTCCCGCCATTGGTTATTGACTGTAGAGGTGTCTCGGTCATGTCTACATAGTTCTCGAACCCGCAGGGTCTGCACACTTAAGGTTCGGTGACGTTTCGGTAGTGTAGAGTTATGTATGGTGGTCACCGAAGGTTGTTTGGAGTCTCGGATGAGATCCCAGACGTCACGAGGAGCTCCGGAATGGTCCGGAGGTAAAGATTCATATATAGGAAGTCCCAGTTTGGTCGCCGGAAAAGTTTTGGGCTCATCGGTAGTGTACCGGGAGTGCCGGTAGTGTACCGGGAGGCCTTCGGGAGAGGTATTTCGACCTTAGAGGGTCCATGGGCTGTGGGAGAATAATAATCAGCCCTTAGTGGGCTGGTGGAACAGCCACAAAGGCCCATGGCGCCAGGAGGGAAAAATACGAAAAGGAAAAAGGTGGAAAAAGGCAAAAAGGGGCTATATAAGGAAGGAGTCCTAAGCCTACTTGGACTAGAAGGAGGAGGACTCCTCCCTCCTAGCCAGCTGAACCAGCTAGCCTTGGAGGCCAAGGCTTCCTCTCCTCCTCCTCTCCTCCTATATATACTAGAGGGTTTCAAGGGTTTTGCACAAGTTCTTTCTTCCACGTGCAACCCTAACCTCCAGTGCATAGTTTCTCCTCTAGATTGGTTTTCTGCGGTGCTTAGGCGAAGCCCTGCAGGAATAACTCCACCACCATCACCGGAGCGCCGTCACGCTTCCGGTGAACTCTCCCTCCTCTCCGCCTCCTCTTGCTGGATCAAGACGGTGGAGATCGTCATCAAGCTGCACGTGTGCTGAACGCGGAGGTGCCGTCCGTTCGGTACTAGATCGGAAGGATCATGATCAAGGCCACGGGACGTTCATGATCGGATCGCGGGACCGATCGTGACGAGATCGCGGGATGGTTCGTGATTGGTTCGTGGGACGGTTCATGATTAGATCGCGGGACGCTCGGCGATTTGGATCGCGAAGAAGTACGACTACACCAACCGCGTTTCTTAACGCTTCCCGCTTAGCGATCTACAAGGGTACGTAGATTCACTCTTCCTCTCGTAGATGCTCATCACCATGGATAGGTTTGCGTGTGCATAGGATTTTTTTGTTTCCCATGCAACATTCCCCAATAGTTGTAGCTAGTGCTGATGAAGAAGGTCTCATCTCTGGAGCTATCACTGTGGGAGTCCTGGCCTAAGTCCCGAACTGAGTGCTTGTCTTGAGAGGTGCACAGTCCTCCTCCTCCTCATCATCATCGGTAGAGTGAGGGATAGGCACAACATCAACTTCCTTCTTGAGCTCATTCACAATCACTGTGAGCCCATCCACGTTGTTGTTGAGACTATGAAACTTGTCATCAACAATCCTCACAAGGCTTTCTTGGTTCTTCAGGATGTTGGTGATGTCCTTCTGCGTGCTGAGGATTGAGATGACGAGTAGACCCATATGCTCACTCCTAGTCATGGGCAGCTGAGCACTAGTGCCTCTGGCTACCTCTGCATGTGCCTGTGCTGCAGCTGATGTGGGATGATCTGGGTTCATCACAAACCGTTGTCTTCGAGCTCCGCAAGAGTGGCAGATGTGGTTGATCAAGCGCAAAGATGTGCTTCTCCAACTTAGAGTTGATAAGCATCTGGATATAGGGTGCATAGCAACATGAGCGCTTCTGATCAGCAGCAATCCTTTTCATAGTCTCCACAATCAAGTACATCACTGTGAATCTCGTATGTTGATCTAGATGGAGCAGCATGTTGATGGAGTAGCCTCTGATCATCTTCTCATCGCTAGACTTAGGCAACAAGGTGTGCCTTAAGATAGTGTTTATCGTGCATAGACCAGCCTGGAGGAAATAGATTGATCCTAGCTTGTGAGACTTCAGATGTGCAGCAGGAATCTCCTTGTACATGTTCTTCATCTTATTGTGGCTTGCCTTGGGCTCAGAGTACACATCAATATCTCCATCTTCCACCTCCGGGACTCCTAAGATGGCAGCCACTCATCAACTGTGGACTCATGCCTGGCACCTTCAGTCATCCACACAATTCTACCATCTCCATAGAAATGTGCAGTGAAGTAGAATTGCATGATCATCTCATCATTCCAGGCTATGAACTCCTTGCCAACAAACTTATCAAGTCCAATGCAATGAAAGTTGTCTTGCACACTTGGGAAGTAATATTCATTGTCCTTGATGCACTTCCAGTGCATATATCTCATGTCACTCACAGTAGGGATCTTGTCAAGCAATATAGTTTCATAGAAGTCTTGTTGTTCCTTTGTATAGAACATGTAGTCTACATCAGTCTTCCTCCTCTGTCAATATGGATCAACAACTCTCCAATCTCTCAGCCCTTGGTCCTTCCTCTACTTCATGTCCTCAACTAGCAAGTGGCTGTCATTGTGCACTAGAAGGTGTGGCCTCAGCTTCATCAAACAACACATAGAATCCTCCTCCGGATCTCTGGATGAAGATCCCTTGTTCTTCTCAGAAGCTGGAATCTATTTGGAGAACCTCTTGGTTTTGGGAGTAGAGGGCTTCTTGGATCCAGCTGGCTTACCCTTGGGAGCATCTTGGCTAGGCATAACATCAGACATCAATTTCTTCTTCTTCTTGGGAGGATCCTTTGCAGCTGGCTCTTCCTCCTCCTCCTTAGAAACAGCCTCCGCTGGGTCCTCAAACATAGAGGTAGGTCTACCAACAACATGAATGATCCTCTTTCTGCTCTTCTTCTCTCTAGCCTTCTTGGGCATGGGTTTCTTGGGAGGCTCAATGGTCATGGTGCCCCTAGAGCTCTCAGGTACTCTCATGGTGTCTAAGAGGGCATACTCCTTCTTGACCACCTTTTTGGAAGAGGTAGCCTCACGTGTGGGCTTCCTGGTAGTCTTCTCAGCCTTGTCCTGCTTAGTCTTGGGAGGAACTATATCAGGCACAAAATCTTCATCCTCCTCATCTGAGTTGATCTTCCTCCTTCCTCTATGCTGCCTTGGGCGGGTCTGTTGAGCTGGGAACATCATCAAAAGAAGATGAGCTCTTGTCTAGACTAGAGCCTGAATCTGTGTCAACACCGAGCTCCTTGAGGTTGTTCTGACTATCCTATGATATAGACATCTCTGACCCTATGAATAGAATATAGAGGAGTAGAAGGGTTGAGTCATCACAAAATGCAGAGATTTTACAAAGATTGAACAAAGCAATTCTTAGATATAGCTCTAAGCAAAAAGGGATTTCGGTGTCACCGAGTCAAAAGTTTCGATACCATCGAGACGCACAAAATTGTTTACAGAAACTTGCCAGCAATTTCAGTCGCACCGAAAATTGCCACTCGGTTTCACTGATACTGTCCTCGGTAGTCCAAAACAAAATTGGTAGAGCCAATTTTTTTGACTCGGTGTCACCGAGATTCGGTTTTGCGGATGGCTAGACCTAAAAATCCTTCGTTTGCTAAGCTAATGAGGTTTCTAGATGATTGAGAGGATTACAATCAATGGATTCTCAATAAAAGTTACTCTAATGCGCATGAATCAGATGGGGACCGCAAAGAGGGCCGGATCCACAACCTAACTTGGTGAAGGATCCGCTAAGGCATCGACGGTGATGAAGATTCCGTTGGCGGAAGTGATTCCCAACGGCATAGGCACACGGGGAGATGAAGGCGATGACCAAGGGTCCGGAGAGGCAGCTTAGGGTTTGGAGGAAACCGACTTTTGTGGTTGAATTTCAAAAGTCGGGTCCGCCACGTTATATACCCTTTGCTGTCGGTGACGCCGATTCTAATTTTTCGGTGTCACCGAGTTTCTCAACTGTCAGCTGACACGGAAACTTGGTGTAACCTAGAAAATGGAATCGGTGATACCTTGTCTGAAAACCAGATCAACCCTAGGCATTTAGTGAGACAGACAATTTTGATTTGGTTCCACCGAGATGCACTTGGGAGGTTTTAATGGTCAGGCCTTTGTCGATAGGAACTCCGAGTGCTCCTCACACAGAGAGATCGAAAAGTACTTGTTCAAATTTTGTGATGCAGCATGAATAGAATATGAGACGAGAAAGCATAGATAGCTAGAGAAGGGTCCTAGGCATTCTTGTCCATCCAATTGGCAAAAACAAAATCAAAGTCCAGATAGCAACAATTGGATGTCCTTGAATGGATAAAGAAATGCAGACCAACATGCTCACTCAATAAGATGTTATATGAAATCATGGCAAATTTGCACATACATACTACCGTCTATCAAGTATTTTGGTGATGAAGTTGTCATCTATATATGAGTATATTGACTTGGGATACAAGTAAGAATACTTGATCATAGGTCATACTCATCGTTTAAGCACGAGTGGGGTTACCACTTTTACATAAAGCTTGTTAATGTTGTCACATTCTATGAGATGCTTTGACTCAAGTCTTAGAGTAAAGCTCCCCCTTGATGTGACATCCCCCCTTTAGAGGGATAAACTAACCTTGGGTTTTTTCTATGAAGACTTCATGTAGGTGAAGTAGTGGTGGATGCTCAAAGTTGATGAAGATCACCATGAGTTGGGAGCATCCTTGTTGTTTCTTACTCTTCTGACCTACATGGGTTAGTCCCAACACACAAGAGACAAATATAAGGATATCTATGGACATGTAGTGCAAAGAATACATGATGATGTCCATGGATTTGTTGATCACCTTGTCCCTTGCTTACCTTTGAGGGAATGTGTGACTCCTTGAACTATTGCATAATGTTGATGTTGATTGCAACTAGTCCTTGCCAATAATGAATGTGAGTGAATTTAATTGGTGGAGTCACCCCTCAAGAACTTCTATAGTTCTTATTCTTGGGGACCCACATCAAGTTGATGGGGATCCTTGGTGTTGAAGTGTCACTTGTAGAAGTTGAGCTTGAAGTAGCCTTGGGAACCTACTTCACCAATCTTGGGAATGAGTCAATGTCGTCTTGAAGCTTGTTCTTGCCCTTGAGCTCGTGGTCTTGTGGTGGAAGGTCATCTTGAGATTTTTTTCCCTTGGGAAGAATATTTTCATACTTCTCCCTTTGAGGAACAAACTTGGGCTTGGGGTATTGACCTTCTTCACATTCAACTCCATTAGCGTTGAAGTAGCCAATGACATGGTACTTCCGGTATCCTCCATGCTTCCGTACAATTTCCTCAAATTGCTTATGCTCGGCAAGACTCTTGTAGATACATTTCTCTATAATCCCTTTCAAAAGTTCATTTTCTTGCTCAAGTGTAACTTGGCTAAGAGAAGTGTTAGTGGTATCAATAGAACCACTTGAAGTTATATCATTGGATTTATCTTTTTTATTGCTACTAGTTGAAGAACCTTTCTTGCCTTTGTTACTAGTTTGCTTAGCCTTAACTTGTGGAATGAATGTAGACAAGAGAAGTATTTTGGCTAGATAATAGGAAGTCTTCTTTCGAAAATCGTCATTGACAGCTTTAAGGAATTCATGCTCTCGCTCCAAATTGAGATTCTCGAAGCAGAGCTTCTCATGTGTCCTTTCAAGCTCTCCATGATCTTGTAGAGTAGACTCGTGAGCTAACTTAAGAGTGTTTAGTTCTTGAGTTAGTCGTTCTATTTCCAACTTATCATCATCACATGACTTATCTTGACTAGATTGATTACTAACAAGTTCATCTTGACTAACATTACTAGATTTGTCAAATAGCAAGTCATCATCTGCTAACAAGTCATCCTCATCACTATTGAAATCAAGATACTCGGGGTGTGATACCTTGGGGCCTTTAGCCATGAAGCAACTTCCACTCCCTTCATTTGGTGAATCAAATATGACGTAGGAGTTGGTTGTCACTAGTGCAAGTCTGGCAACACCTTCATCTTGACTATAGTCGGAGTTGGAGTGATACCTTCTCTCGGGGTGGTTGTCGGATTTGGAGCCGGAAACCCATTCACCAACATGAGCTTGATGTCTTCTTCTTGAGCATCTCTTGGTGTACTTGTCCTTCTTCTCTGAGTCCCTACTTATCCTTGAGGGTCTTCATTCATAACGATCATATCCACTCCTTATCTCTGTTAGAGGTGACTCGTCACTTGAGCTTCGTCTTCTTGGTGACTCTTATTTTGTTTTGTAGTGAGCCATGCACTCATTGGAGTAGTGTCCGTGCCTTCCACAATTGTAGCATTTTCGGTCACGACTTGATGAACGCTTCTCTTCATATCTTGAGTTGGAGCTTCGATCTTTGCCTATATTCTTGTAGAACTTGTTGGATTTCTTGACCATGAGGCTTATCTCTTCATTGGTGAAAAGGTTGTTGCTTAAAGTTGCCGGAGCATCACTTGTGGCTTTGTAAGCACCTCTAGACTTGTTGTGAAGCTCTTCCTTGTCCTTGGGTGTCATCTCATGAGCAACAATCCTTTCAATCACTTCCGTAGGCTTGAGTTCTTTGTAGTTAGGCATCATTTGGATCCATGTGCATATGGTGTCATATCTCTCATCCAAAGCTCAAAGTATCTTCTTGATGATGAATTTGTCGGTCATTTCTTCGCTTCCTATGCCGGCAAAATCATTGGTGATGAGAGCTAGCCTAGAGTACATTTCTATGACTCCTTCACCATCCTTCATACTGAACTTATCAAGCTGACTCTAAAGAACACCAACTTGGATTCTCTCACGGATTCGGTACCTTCACGCATATCAACCAAAGTATCCCAAATCTCTTTTGCATTCTCAAGATGGCTGATTTTGTTGAATTCTTCGGGGCATAGGCAGTTGGAGAGAATTTCACATGCTTGAGCATTGTATTGCAACATCTTCAATTCATCCGTGGTCGCTTCACGATCTAGTTCCCTTCCATCCGCAAAGAATTCACCTTGCAATCCAACATGAACAACAACCCAAATGGCGGGGTTATGACCAAGAATATGCATTTTCATTTTGTGCTTCCAAATAGCAAAATTTGTGCCATCAAAGTATGAACCTCTTCGGTGATAATTTCCCTCGCTAGACGCCATACTCTCCTAGGTTGTGAAAACAATGCAATGGAGACCAAAGCTCTGATAGCACTTGTAGGATTGAAAGTAGGTTTAGAGGGGGTGATTAGACTACTTGACCAAATAAAATTCTACCTTTTCCCAATTTTAAGTGTTGGCAGATTTTAGCATTGATAGCAAGTCAAGCACACCCTACACATGCATGTCTACGAGTATAGCAGCAGAAAGTGAAGACACACATGAGTAGTAAAGGAAGGGTAGGAATATCAAACGCAATCTGGAGACACGAAGATTTTTCCCGTGGTTTCGATAGGTCGTGCTATCGTACGTCCATGTTTATGTACACTTCAATCCACGGAGGGTAACAGTCGCGAGAGTCCACGGAGGGTTCTACCCATGAAGGGTTCCACGAATAAGCAACCTTGTCTATACCATGATGGTCTACGTCCACGGAGGACTAGCCTAACTTGGGGTAGATCTTCACGAAGTAGGCGATCTACTTGCCCTTACAAACTTCTTGGTTCACTCCACAACACGAAGTAGGAGGCTCCCAAGTTACACCTAACCAATCTAGGAGGCACCACCCTCCAAAAGGTAATAGTCTTGATAATGTCGATGAACTCATTGCTCTTGTGCTTCAAGATGATAGACTCCTCAACACTCAATCACTCTCTCACAGATTTGGCTTTGGTGGAAGAGATTGATTGGGTGGAAAGCAACTTGGAGAGGCTAGAGATCAAGATTCATATGGTTGGAATGTAATGGCTTGTTCTCAACACATGATTAGGTGTCTCTCTCTCAGAAAATCTGATGGGGTAAGTGGGGATCTATTCTGAGTGCTTCTCTTGTGAGTGAGTGGTGGTGGAGGGGTATTGTTGGGGATATAACCCCGTGGTAAGACCCGCCTACGTCAGGCCGGGTCATACCTGGCGGCTCATAATCCAGACCAAGGAAGATGCGCCAGGAAACATAGGCCTGGTCGTATGGCGGTGTACCAAGATGGGCCAAGACCGGGCCCAGACAGAAGGCGGTATGAAGACCCGGGCGGTTAAGCCGCCCGGAGGCGGCTTGCCCAAGATAGCAAGGCGACATAGAAATAGAGTCAGATACGTTGTAAGAGTCGGTATGAGACTTGTGTAACCCGGGGCCTTGACCTCCTATATAAAGGCGAGACCCGGGGCGACTTAGACAGAAAAACCAACTAATCGAGAACTAGGTCAAGCGAATCCGCTCCCTTGTAATCTATACTCCAATAAATACAACATGAGTAGGACATAGGCTTTTACCTATTCTTGAGGGGCCGAACCTGGGTAAACTCGTGTCCTTCGTCCCAACCAACCCCTTTGAGTCCATCACCTTAGCGATGGCCTCGAACATAAGTCCTCGGACATTTGCCGTGATAAACCACGACTGTTGGCGCCCACCGTGGGGCTAGCGCTTGGTGGTGTTGAGTTCTCAAAGGGCTTTCTCCCAGGGATCGAGGGGTACATTGTTGGCCGGATGAAGAAAAGCTGTCGTGGTCGGCTCTACATCGATGACGCCGGATGGGGCCCCGAGGCCGACTCTGTCGAGTACGGTTTCCGGGTTCCCTTCGATGGAATCCATGTCTTCATTGGCAAGGTCGGCGGATCTACACCCGGGCCGAACATCTGCACCAACATCGTCGAGCCGGCTCGGGGCGTGTAACCCGCCCGACACGTGCAACCCACCCGGGCTAATCCAGGTCAGAAGCTTGTCTTCGTCGGCTTCACTCAGGGCATGGATCTGGAGGCTTTCATGTCACATGAGACTCTTGTCTGTTCGGAGGATGGATCTTCGAGCAGAGAGACAGAATCAATCTACCAGCGTCACGATGGCAGGCTCGGGGACTACGACGAGCTTTACCCCGAGTCAGAGCGTCATGAGCTGGAGGATCATGGGCCGCCAGTTCATGCGACTGTCTTCACGGCGGGTTCAACACCTGGCCCAAGCAGTAGGGCCGCTGGGGCAGTAGGGTCAGGGGCTTACCCGCCGCCGGCTCAGGTTCTTCTGGATCTGATGAACGAGCTTACAACCCTAATGGCGACTGAGGTCACGGCTGAGAATCAAGCTGCCTGGAACGCAGAAATTGCAAGACTGAAGGACCAGATGACTGAAGTCCAACAGGGGATCAGCATGTTGAAGGCTCAGATGGATGCGGAGCCGGAGTTCCTTAGGGCGGATGCTTTCCACCTTGAGCTGGAGTAGCAATCTACAACGGCGGTTCAATGGATGAGGCACCAGTCCCGCTTGCCGGAACAGTACGAGGCCAAAAACCTTTTTAACATGCCGGGAACAGGACGGACAGCGGAAGCACGTGGAAGTCGGCCGGCAGCTCGGTAACAGTAGCTTAACCCGCCCCGACGGAACCAGGCCACACCAATGGTTTTCCCAACGCCGACGGGTCATTATTCAAACCCAGTGGAGAACATGGTGGCGACAGCAACCCAGCTTGGAACGATCCCTATCCCGAATGAGGCACCTTTTGCGGAGGAGGTGCGGAACGCTATTGGATACCTGTAGACAGCGATGGCCCAGTAGGAGAAGTACACCTACAGCCGGAGTCGCATGCATTCAACCCCCATCCCTAGTCGTAGCTTCAGCCGGCGTTATGAGTCGCCGACGGTTTCTAGTAGTGATCGAAACTGGGCCCGCTGCAGGATGATCAGGCGGTTCTGGATGCTCAGGCGCTGGTGGACCGGGCGAGAGCACAGTGAGAGGTGGTGGCTCTGGCGGCAGCAACTCAACAAGAACCTGCACCCTCCATCTCGATAGCAGTCGGAGTAACCACTAGGGCCGTGGGAGTGTCGTGCTTAGTGTCGGCTTTGCGGAACGAGCGTCTGCCGATAGATTTCAAGGGCCCTCGCAAGGTCCTAAATTACACTGCTGACCTGCCTCCATAGGCTTGGATTGAAAGCTATGAACTGGCCATGGAGATGTTAGACGTCAACAATGCAGTATGTGCCAAAAAATTTATCATGATGCTAGAAGGTCCGGCTCACACGTGGTTGAAGGGCTTGCCACCCAACACCATTAATTCCTGGGTCGAGTTAAAGGCAAAGTTCATCAAAAACTTCCAAGGAATGTGCAAGCAGCCCATGACGATTGTGGATTTGGATCATTGCGTGCAACAGGAGGATGAGTCGGCTCATCATTGGGTCCGGCGGGTCTCAACTATCATCCACTTGTCTGAACAGATTACGGCGGCTCAAGCAGTTTTGATTCTGGAGAAGAATTGCCACTTTACGCCTCTGAACCAGAAGCTTGGCCAGCTCAAACGTTCGACTCAGATAACTTGTCAGGACATGGGGGAGCTCATGGCGGTTCTCATGAAGTACGCCGACTCAGATAACACGAAGGATCCAGGCTCTGATGAGGATAAGCCCAGTCAGGGTAAGAAGAATAACAATGGCAAGGGTGCGGCAGGCAATGGCAACCAGAGCAAGAGGAAGAATCCAAATGGCGGGTCAGAATTGGTGGCCAACACCAGCACTGGGAACAATTGTGCTAAGGGCAATGGGAACTTTAGACAGCCTTTTAATAAGGTTAAAACTCCTTTCAACTTGGAAGAGATGCTTAATAAGCCTTGTCCGGAGCACAGCCGGCACGATAGGGTGGCGAGTCACACGTGGAGGAATTGCCACATTATGTGACAGTTTTGGGACTACAACTTGCGGCAGCATCACAATAATAGTGGTGGCCCACCAGGCAGCTCAGGACCAGGCGGGTCAAGAGCTGGCCTTGGTTCTGGCGGGTCAGGATCCGGCTATCAGGGCTAGGGCAATCAAGGAGGGCATCATCAGCAATCTGGTGGCAATAATCAGCAGCAGGGTAACCAGTCTGGGTATCAGAGTAATCCGAAGCAGCTCAACTCGGGACAGTATCATGTTTTTACAACCAACCTTGACATGCGAGGTCAGAAGCTGCGCAAGCGGGCGGTTAATGCGACCACTCTGGCTCTCCTGCAATATTTGAAGTGGTCTGAATATGAAATAACTTGGAGCAGAGAGAATCACCCGCCACGTGTTGATGACCCGGGGCGGTTGGCTTTGGTTGTTGCCCCCCAAGTGGGAGGATATGTGTTTACTAAGGTGCTTATGAATGGTGGCAGCAGCATCAATATTCTGTACTATGACACTTTCCGCTGGATGAAGTTGCTTGATAAAGATCTTAGGCCTTCCTCGACAGTCTTTCATGGTGTGGTGCCTGGCAAGTTAGCTTATCCAGTGGGCAGGATCTCTTTGGAAGTCGCCTTTGGTGATGAATACAATTACATGGTGGAATCCTTGTGGTTTGAGTTGGTAAAAATTAAGAGTCCATATCATGCTCTATTTGGACGGCCGGCTTACGCCAAGTTCATGGCTAGGCCTTGTTATGTCTACCTACAGCTCAAGATGCCTGGTTTGAATGGGACGATTACAGTGCATGGTGATCAGAAGACGGCTATTGAGTGTGAGGAAGGAGACGCAGCTTATGCAGAGTCGAGCTGCGCGGAAACAGAGCTCCAGTTTTATAAGGAAAATGTTGACCCGGAGGACATGACTCCGCTCAAAAAGCCTACCACAGAATCTGACCCGCCCCTCAAGTTTTCGGCGGATGATACCAAGTTGGTGGACTTCACTCCGGGCGACTCGTCACAACAGTTCTTATTGGGGCCAATATGGATCCCAAATAGGAAAGCGCGCACATCGAATTCATCCATGAGAATCGGGACATCTTTGCATGGAAGCCTTCAGACATGTCGGGTGTAACGAGAGAGTTCGTTGAGCACCACCTTAATGTGGATCCTAAGTTTAAGGCGGTCAAACAGTTCCTTCGGTGGTTTAATGTGGAGAGGCACAAGGCCATTGGGGAAGAGGTGACCCGGCTTCTGGCAGCAGGTTTCATCGTTGAAGTGTTTCACTCAGAGTGGCTTGCTAACCCAGTGCTAGTGCTTAAGAAGAACGGCACATGGCACATGTGTGTGGATTACACGGATCTTAACAAAGCCTATCCGGTTGACCCATTTTCTCTCCCCCGTATCGACCAGATCATCGATGCAATGGCGGGTTGTGAAATTTTATGTTTCCTTGATGCTTATTCTGGTTATCATCAGATCAAGATGGCATTCAAGGACCAAGAGAAGACGGCTTTCATCACGCCTTTTGGTGCTTTCTGCTATCTGTTTATGCCTTTCGGGCTCAAGAGTGCCCAGGCGACTTATCAGCGTTGCGTACAGAACTGTCTTCACAGTCAAATTGGGCGCAACGTTCATGCATATGTGGATGATATTGTGATCAAGTCAAGGAAGAAGGAGACTCTGCTTGACGACCTAAAGGAGACTTTTGATAACTTACGGGTCTACAAGATGATGCTTAACCCGGCTAAGTGTGTTGTTGGCGTTCCTGCAGGCAAGCTCTTGGGATTTCTAGTCTCTGAGCGTGGCATTGAGGCTAATCCAGATAAAATCAAAGCTATCACTTCCCTGTCTGAGCCAGCATGCATCAATGATGTTCAACGCCTGGTGGGACGGATCGTTGCGTTAAGCCGGTTTGTAAGCCGCATTGGGGAGAAGGCCATCCCTTTGTACCAGATGGTGAAGAAGACAGACAACTTTGTCTGGAGTGAGGCGACGGGTGAGGCGTTTGAGGCACTCAAGAGACAGCTCACTGAACCGCCGGTCTTAGCATCTCCGGTTGAGAAGGAACCTTTGCTCTTATACGTGGCGGCTAATAATAGGGCAGTCAGCACCACGATCGTTGTTGAGCGTAAGGAGGCGGGGAAGGAATATCTGGTTCAGAGGCCGGTTTACTACATCAGTGAAGTCCTGAGAGAGTCCAAGCAGAGGTATCCACATTGGCAGAAGCTTGTATATGGGTTGTTCATGGCTAATCGCAAGCTGAAGCATTACTTCTTGGGGCATCAGATCACAGTGGTTAGCTCTGCCCTGTTGGGAGACATAATTCAAAATAGAGAAGCCATCGGCAGGATCGCTAAGTAGGCATTGGATCTTGGACCCCTTAATCTAAAATACGTACCTCGCATAGTGGTCAAGTCTCAAGCCTTGGTGGATTTCATAAATGATTGGTCGGAGTGCCAGGCGCCTGAGGAAAAGCCGGATAACACATATTGGACAATCAACTTTGATGGATCCAGGCAACTGGAAGGATCAGGGGCAGGGGTTGTCTTAACTTCCCCTAAAGGTGACAAGTTCTGTTATGTGCTAAGGTTGATGTTTCCTTGTACTAACAATGTAGCTGGGTATGAAGCTCTGCTTCATGGCCTTCGGGTGGCTAAGGAGATGAACCTGAGCTGGGTTAGGTGTGTCGGTGACTTAGACCTCGTAGCCCAGCAAGTTTCAGGCAATTTGGATTCCAAGGACCCACGGATGGCGGCTTGTTGTCAAGCGGGGGATGTCATTGCTGGTCATTTCAAGGGTTATTAGGTGGATCATGTTGATCGTCGCAAAAATGAGGCGGCTGACACCCTGTCAAGGTTGGGTTCTTAGCGTAAGCCAGTACCGCCTAACGTTTTCTTAGACGTACTACATCACCCGTCAGTTAAGATACCTTCATAGGAAGACTTGGCTATACCTGACCCGGAGGGGCAACTGGTGGCGGCTCTACATGCTATTCCTGACTGGACCGTGCTTTACTGGCGTACTTGACTCGTGGCGAGTTACCTAAGGATGAAAACTTGGCGAGACATATCATTAGGCAATCTAAGTCTACATAAGTGCAGCATTACCGGCGTTTATCAATGTTGTGTTTCACCGAAGGAAGGCAAGGAAATCTTGAATGAAATTCACGCTGGCGATTGTGGTCATCACGCCGGCTCAAAATCTCTGGTGGCCAAGGCTTTTCGACATGGTTTCTTCTGGTTGACGGCTCATCAAGATGCAGAAGACCTGGTTCGCAAGTGCGATGGATGTCAGAAGTTTGGTCGGCGTGCTCACGTGCCAGCTCAGGAGTTGCGCATGATTCCAATTACCTGGCCATTTGTAGTATGGGGGCTTGATATAGTCAGGCCTTTCAAGAGATCCAAGGACAAGAGGACCCACCTCTTGGTGGTAGTGGATAAATTTACCAAGTGGGTAGAAGCTGAGCCGGTCAGCAAGTGTGACGTGGCTACGGCGGTTCAGTTTGTTAAAAAGCTGACTTACCGCTTTGGTTACCCTCATAGTATCATCACAGATAATGGTACAAACTTATCCAAGGGGGCTATGCAAGCGTTTTGTGAAAGTGAGCACATCTGACTTGACATTTCTGCGGTTGCTCATCCATAATCAAATGGTCAAGCGGAGCGTGCTAATCAGGAAATCTTGCGAGGTATCAAACCCCGGCTTATGGTTCCTTTGCAGCGAACGTCGGGTTGTTGGGTAGAGGAATTGCCGTCCGTCTTATGGAGCATCAGAGCTACTTCCAACAGATCAACAGGCTATACGCCTTTCTTCATGGTTTATGGCGTGGAAGCCGTGTTACCAAGTGGTATACATCATGGCTCTCCACAAGTGGCGGCTTACATTGAAACGGACAATGAAACAACACATCAAGACGCGTTGGATGCCATGGAGGAATAGTGTGATCTGGCAGTGGCTCGATCGGTGATTTATTAGCAAGACCCGCGTCGCTATCACAGCCGCAGAGTTAAGACCCGAACGTTTCAAGAAGACGACTTGGTGTTGCGGTTGATTCAAGATCAGACAGATGCACACAAGTTATCCCCTCCATGGGAACGACCTTTCATGGTCAGCAGAAATCTCAACAACGGGTCGTATTACCTCCTTGACATATGAGATGAATCAAGCACTTCTGGGCAGGAGACCCCTCCATGGGAACGACCTTTCGTGGTCAGCAGAAATCTCAACAACGGGTCGTATTACCTCATTGACATATGAGATGAATCAAGCGCTTCTGGGCAGGAGACCCGCTGGACGTGGAACATAGCTCATCTGTGGCCTTATTATACTTGAGTTGTCAAGACTTGACATTGTACACTATCATTGTACATATCATATATATATGAATAAAGTTGGCATCCCTGCAAGCCGGAGCCTCTGCCGTTTCGCGTATTTCAGTTTGCGCAACAAGATCATCTAGGGGGCTTCCAACCCACTGGGTTTAGCTTATCAGACCCTATTGATCAGGCTCTTAAGCCAAAGTCAGGCGGGTTATATACCCAAAAAGTTGACTCCATCAACAAGATCATCTAGGGGGCTTCCAAACCACCGGGTTTAGCATATCAAACCCTATTGATCAGGCTCTTAAGACAAAGTCAGGTAGGTTATATACCCAAAAATTTGACTCCATCAAAAAATCATCTAGGGGGCTTCCAACCCACCGGGTTTAGCTTACAGACCCTATTGATCAGGCTCTTAAGCCAAAGTCAGGTGGGTTATATACCCAAAAAGTTGACTCCGTCAACAGGTCATCTAGGGGGCTTCCAACCCACCGGGTTTAGCTTATTAGACCCTATTGATCATGCTCTTAAGTCAAAGTCAGGCGGGTTATATACCCAAAAAGTTGACTCCGTCAACAGATCATCTAGGGGGCTTCCAACCCACCGGGTTTAGCTTATCAGACCCTATTGATCAGGCTCTTAAGCCAAAGTCAGGCAGGTTATATACCCAAAAAGTTGACTCCGTCAACAGGTCATCTAGGGGACTTCCAACCCACCGAGTTTAGCTTACATACCCTCTTGATCGGCTCATAAGACAAAGTCAGGCGGGTTATATACCCAAAAATTTGACTCCGTCAACAAGGTCATTTGGGGGCTTCCAACCCACCGGGTTTAGCTTACATACCGTCTTGATCGGCTCTCAAGCCACCGCAAGCTCAGGTTAAACCTGCCTGTAAGCTGATGCTGTTCCGCTAGGTGACCCGATGAACTCTTACCAGTTAATCTCGCTTAGAGACCCTGAGCTGGTTCAAGGAAGTTGACGGCCAATCTCGATAGAGACCCTGTACTGGTTAAGGTTAAACCGGCGGCTCTTGTCACGTGAGGGCTGGCTTACGGAAAGCGAGGATAAACTCTCTCATCTACTGCCGACTCTCCGCTATGTGGCCCGTTTCATACTCTTAGACAGTTAATCTTTTAAAGACCCTGTACTGTTTAAGGTTAAAATGATGGATTTATGTTACGTGAGAGGCAGTCTATGGGCTACCAGGGTACTCATGCCTTGCCGCGTCTCTTTCTGGGACGTTATGCTCCTATCAGCTAATCTCGCTTAGAGACCCTAAGATGTTTAACAAAATTGACGGCCAATATCGATAGAGACCCTGTACTGATAAGGAGTTCTAGTAGCGAGTCCACCCAGAAGAACCAGCACATGAGTTATTGAAAAAAGCAAGTTAGGAAAGATATAACATCTCCGGGTTGTGCTATTCTAAGTCGCCCTCACAACAGTGTGGAAGGTATTCTGCTCTTACAGGTTGTTTTTCTTAAGAAGAGCCGCCACGATATCTGGTATGAATTGAAGCACAAGGTGAACATAATATATTAAGCTATGCAATTTCCTCTGTGCGCGATGGCACGGGTCAAGCAAGACAAGGTTTTCCTAAGGCCTATTACAACGCTATCTTCAGAGCTCAAAAAGCAAGACTTAAAGTTTTTTACACCGCTCAAATTTTGGCGGGTCAAAGAAGTCGGGTTATACCATGGCAAGATAAAGTTGATCAGCTCGACGGCGGGTCATCCTGCGGCGGGTCTTCGACCTCCTCGATCTGGAGATTGTCCATGTCCCAGTTGCAGTTCGTTAAAGCTTCAAAGTTGGCCTCTTCAAAGAGGGGAGACGGGTTAATGTCAGGGGCAAAGAGATGCTTACGACGTGTAGGAGTTAAATCCTTGGCCTCGAAGGTTGGGCCATGCACTCACTTGTTCTCAACATTGTAAGCCGCCTGATATGTTGACAAATTCACTTCTTCCTCCAACACTGATGCAAGGACCCTAGAGGCCTTCATACAACGAGCATAGTCGGCTTCTGTGAATTCTGAGCCATCGTCCTTCTTTGACGAAAAGCCATCCATCATTTCTTCAGGAGTTAGCTCCAGGGCAAAGGCTAAAGCCCGACTTATTGCAGCACTGGCTCCCTTCCTGGCGGCTGACTTTTTGAGTTCTTCGATTTGCTTTGGCATGGTGAACAACACTTCAATGACTCCTTTCATGAACTTGGGGATGCTTTCTTTGTTCAGCATAGCCCTGATGGTGCAAAGGGTCCGGCAGTAAAGCTGTTCTGACAAAGAGTAGACGGCTTTCAGCTGTAGCAAGCTGTCAGCACCGAGCTGACAGCTCCTTTTACCTACAAAGGATGAGCTTTGAGGGATAAGCTGCCGGCACAGTTTTTAAGTAAGAATATCGATTGAGTTTTTAATACTTACCAAAGATAGCAGATGTCATCTTTGAGATATGGTGCTTCAGGGTGTGCAACTCATCTGATACGACCATGAGTCGCTCATCAGCGTCGTCTGCATGTTTGGCCAGAGCAGTTTGCTCCGCCTCAGCAGCTTTTTTGAAAGCAGCAAATTCAGACTTGCTTTTGTAAGATCTTTGGTGGCAACCGGCACTTCTCCTCTACTTCACTTCGGGCGGCTTGCTGGGAGGCCAGATTGCTCTTTAAGCCGGTCAGTTCAGACTCGGCATTACGTAAAGCTTCCTGAGACATATAACAGGCAAAAGAGGGGTAAGTCGCTAGGATACCATATTACCAGATGGTTAAGTTAAGAAAATATAATGCAAATCTCAAGCAGATTGCAAGCAATATCCTCGACACTTGGGGGCTAATGTATGTTTGTCCTCCAAGAATACAAGTAAGTTCTGGCTCATCTTCATCAAGTTAAGCCGACACTTGGGGGCTACAGCGATGTTCTCTCAGTCTACAATGAAGTTCTGACTCATATTCATCAAACATAAGCCGACACTTGGGGGCTACATATGGCTCTTTGATCAATCTACAGGGAAGTTCCGGCCCATTATTTCTACACTGACCCGGACTTGGGGGCTATCATTGATCAACTACTTAAACATTGAAGTACCGACTCAATATTTACATCTTAAGCCGATACTTGGGGGCTACAGTCTAAGTGGTTTCTACTTATGACATGGATTGGAAGACCCGGTTTACCATTAGCAAATATTAAACCGGCTCTTGCCGGTTTGAGCTCCATATTCCGGCTTGTGGAGAGACGGTTCAGATAACCGGCATGTAGTTCGTCGGCAGTCAATTTCTCCAGCACGAGGAACTCAAAATCCAGTTTGTCACAAGCTTTAGTTTTTCAGTATGCTTTGTCAGCACATGAGGCTGAGGAGGTCGAAATCCGGTACCAGTAATGAGGACATCCGGCAGAATTGGATCATCGACGGCTGTCGAAGGGCTTGGCGGCTTAGAATTGGTCCTTGGAGGACTCTCAGTTGCCGTCTCATGGGCCGCCGGCTCAACAGAACGACGAGCTGATGGGGAATGTTGCATGGGAAACAAATAATTTCCTACGCACACGAAGATCTATCCATGGTGATGAGCATCTACGAGAGGGAGAGTGGATCTACATACCCTTGTAGATCGCTAAGCGGGAAGCGTTAAGAAACGCGGTTGGTGTAGTCGAATGTCTTCGCGACCCAAATCGCCGTGCGTCCCATGATCCAATCATGATCCGTCCCGCAATCCAATCATGATCCGTCCTGCGATCCGATCATGATCCGTCCCACAAACTTGATCACGATCCGTCTCACGAACTTCATCACGATCCTTCCGATCTAGCACCGAACGGACGGCACCTCCGCGTTCAGCACACGTACAGCTTGATGACGATCTCCACCGTCTTGATCCAGCAAGAAGGAGTGGAGAGGAAGAAGAGTTCTCCGGCAGCCTGACGGCGCTTCGGCGATGGTGGTGGAGCAATTCTGGCAGGGCTTCGCCTAAGCACTGCAGAAAACCGATCTAGAGGAGAAACTATGCATTGGAGGAACGGGTAGCACGTGGCTGAAAATCTTGTGCAAAAACCCTCAATACCACCAGTATATATAGGAGGAGAAGAGGAGAGGAGGCAGCTTGGCCTCCAAGCCTCCTAGGCTTTGGCCGAACTAGGAGAGGAGGAGTCCACCTCCTCCACTCCTAGTAGGATTAGGATTCATCCTTTTTTTTTCCTTTTTGCCTTTTCCCACCTTTTTCCTTTTGGGTTTTCTTATCCAGCCACATGGGCCTTGTGTGGGAGTTTTCACTAGCCCACTAAGGGCTGATATTCACTCTCCCACAGCCCATGAAGCCTCTTGGGTCGAAATACCCCTCCCGGAGGTCTCCCGGTACACTACCGGCACTCCCGGTACACTACCGATAAGCCCGTAACTTTTTCGGCGACCAAAATAGGACTTCCTATATATGAATCTTTACCTCCGGACCATTCCGGAGCTCCTCGTCATGTCCAGGATCTCATCCAGGACTCCAAACAAACTTCGGTCACCACCATACATAACTCTATACTACCGAAACGTCACCAAACCTTAAGTGTGCAGACCGTGTAGGTTCGAGAACTATGTAGACATGACCAAGACACCTCTACGGTCAATAACCAATGGCAGGACCTGGATGTCCACATTGGTTCCTAAATATTCTACGAAGATCTTTATCGGTCGAACCTCTATGTCAAGGATTCAGTTAATCCCGTATGATGTTCCCTTTGTTCTTCGGTATGTTACTTGCCCGAGATTCGATCGTCGGTATCTCCATACCTGGTTCAACCTCGTTACTGGCAAGTCTCTTTACTCGTTCCGTAATACAAGATCCTGTGACCAAAACTTAGTCACATTGCTTGCAAGGCTTATTGTCATGTTGTATTACCAAGTGGGCCCTGAGATACATCTCCGTCACACGGAGTAACAAATCCCAGTCTTGATCCATGCCAACTCAACAGAAACCCTCGGAGACACCTGTAGAGCACCTTTATAGTCACCCAGTTACATTGCGACATTTGATACACACAAGGTACTCCTCCGATATCTATGAGTTGCATGATCTCATGGTCATAGGAACATATACTTGACATGCAGAA
The DNA here is from genome assembly GCA_022496015.1 of Hordeum marinum. Taxonomy (NCBI): domain Eukaryota; kingdom Viridiplantae; phylum Streptophyta; class Magnoliopsida; order Poales; family Poaceae; genus Hordeum; species Hordeum marinum. The sequence continues at coordinate 206,013,978 of CM039672.1, read as the reverse complement.
AACAGTAGCAATAAACTGACACGATTATAAGCTACGTTTGTAGTTTGGGTCTTGTCCATCACATCATTCTCCTAATGATGTGATCCCATTATCAAATGACATCTCATGTCCATGGCTAGGAAACCTTAACCATCTTTCAATCAACGAGCTAGTTCACTAGAGGCATACTAGGGACATTGTGTTTGTCTATGTATCCACGCATGTATCCAAGTTTCCAATTAATACAATTATAGCATGGATAATAAACGATTATCATGAACAAGGAAATACAATAATAAACACTTTATTTATTGCCTCTAGGGCATATTTACAACAGTCTCCCACTTGCACTAGAGTCAATAATCTAGTACACATCACTATGTGATTTACATTGTAATGAATCGAACACCCATGCAGTTCTGGTGTTGATCATGTTTAGCCCTTGGAAGAGGTTTAGTCAACGGGTCTGCAACATTTAGATCCATGTGCACTTTGCAAATATTTATGTCTTTCTCCAAGATGTAATCGCGGATGGAGTTGAAGCGTCGCTTTATGTGTCTGGTCCTCTTGTGAAACCTTGGTTCCTTGGCCAGAGCAATGGCACCAGTGTTGTCACAGAACAGCTTCATTGGATTCAGTGCACTGGGCACTACTCCAAGATCTGTCATGAACTGCTTCATCCAGACACCTTCCTTCGCCGCCTCCGAGGCTGCAATGTATTTCGCTTCGCACGTAGAATCAGCTACCACGCTTTGCTTGGAACTGCACCAGCTTACCGCTCCCCCGTTAAGAATAAATACGTATCCGGTTTGCGACTTAGAGTCGTCCGGATCAGTGTCAAAGCTTGCATCGACGTAACCCTTTACGACGAGCACTTCATCACCTCCATAAACGAGAAACATTTCCTTAGTCCTTTTCAGGTACTTAAGTATATTCTTGACCGCTTGCCAGTGCTCCATTCCAGGATCACTTTGAAATCTTCCGGCCATACTTATGGCAAGGCTGACATCGGGTCTTGTGCATAGCATTGCATACATGATAGAGCCTACGGCTGAAGCATAGGGGATGATACTCATCTTTTCTCTATCTTCTGCAGTTACTGGGCATTGAGTCTTACTCAACTTCACACCTTGTAATACAGGCAAGAACCCCTTCTTGGACTGTTCCATTTGAACTTCTTCAAAACTTTATCAAGGTATGTGCTCTGTGAAAGTGCTATTAAGCGTCTCAATCTATCTCTATAGATCTTAATGCCTAATATGGAAGCAGCTTCTCCTAGGTCCTTCATTGAAAAACTCTTATTCAAATATTCCTTCACGCTTTCCAGCATTTCTATATTGTTTCCAATCAGCAATATGTCATCCACATATAATACTAGAAACGCTATAGAGCTCCCACTCACTTTCTTGTAAATACAAGCTTCTCCGTAAACTTGTATAAACTCAAACGCTTTGATCACCTCATCAAAGCGCTTATTGCAACTCCGAGATGCTTGCACCAGTCCATAAATGGATCGCTGGAATTTGCAAACTTTGTCAGCATTCTCTGGATCGACAAAACCTTCGGGTTGCATCATACACAACTCTTCCTCAAGGAAACCGTTGAGGAACGCTGTTTTTACATCCATCTGCCAAATTTCATAGTCGAAATAGGCAGCTATTGCTAACATGATTCTGACAGACTTAAGCATCGCTATGGGTGAGAAAGTCTCATCGTAATCAACTCCTTGAACTTGTGAAAAACCCTTTGCCACAAGTCGAGCTTTGTAGACGGTGACATTACCGTGTGCGTTTGTTTTCTTCTTAAAGATCCATTTGTTCTGAATGGCCTTTCGCCCTTCAGGTAATACTTCCAAAGTCCATACTTTGTTTTCATACATGGATCCCATCTCGGTTTTCATGGCCTCTAACCATTTCTCGGAATCCGGGCCCATCATTGCTCCTCCATAGCTCGTAGGTTCATTGTTGTCCAACAGCATGACCTCCAAGACAGGGTTGCCATACCACTCAGGAGTAGTACGCGGCCTTGCCGACCTACGAGGTTCAATAGCTGCTTGATCCGAAGCTTCATGATCATCATCATTAACTTCCTCTTCTACCATTGTAGGTTCCACAGAAACATCTTTCTGCGCTGCGCTACTTTCTGGTTGAAGTAAAGGTTCGATAACCTCATCAAGCTCTATTTTCCTCCCACTCAATTCTTTCGAGAGAAACTCTTTCTCAAGAAATGTTCCATTTTTAGCGACAAACACTTTGCCTTAGGATCTGAGATAGAAGGTATACCCGACTGTCTCTTTCGGGTATCCTATGAAGACGCATTTTTTTGCTTTGGGTTCTAGCTTTTCAGGCTGAAGCTTTTTGACATAAGCATCACATCCCCAAACTTTAAGAAACGACAACTTTGGCTTCTTGCCAAACCACAGTTCATATGGCGTCGTCTCAATGGATTTTGATGGTGCCCTATTTAAAGTGAATGCAGCTGTCTCTAATGCATAACCCCAAAATGATAGTGGCAAATCAGCAAGAGACATCATAGAACGCACCATATCTAATAAGGTTCGATTACGACGTTCGGACACACCATTACGCTGTGGTGATCTAGGCGGTGTCAACTGTGAAACAATTCCACATTGTCTTAAGTGACTACCAAACTCATAACTCAGATATTCACCTCCTCGATCAAATCGCAGGAACTTAATCTTCTTGTTACGATGATTCTCAACTTCACTCTGAAATTACTTGAACTTTTCAAACGTTTCAGACTTGTGTTTCATTAAGTAAATATACCAATATCTACTTAAGTCATGAGTGAAGGTGAGAAAATAACGATATCCACCACGCGCTATAACATTCATTGGACCGCACACATCAGTGTGTATGATTTCCAATAAGTCACTCGCCCGTTCCATTGTTCCAGAGAACGGCGTTTTAGTCATCTTGCCCATGAAGCATGGTTCGCATGTGTCAAGTGATTCAAAATCAAGTGACTCAAAAAGTCCATCAGCATGGAGCTTCCTCATGCGTTTTACACCAATATGACCTAATCGGCAGTGCCACAAGAAAGTGGTACTATCATTATCAATTCTACATCTTTTGGCATCAATGTTATGAACATGTGTGTCATCACTATCAAGATTCAATATGAATAAACCCCTAACATTGGGTGCATGACCATAAAAGATATTACTCATATAAATAGAACAACCTTTATTCTCTGACTTAAATGAGTAACCGTCTCGCAATAAACAAGATCCAGATATAATGTTCATGCTTAACGCAGGCACTAAATAACAATTATTCAGGTTCATCACTAATCCTGATGGTAATCGAAGAGAGAGCGTGCCGACGGCGATAACATCAACCTTGGAACCATTTCCCACGCGCATCGTCACTTCGTCCTTTGCCAGCCTTCGTTTATTCCGTAGTTCCTGCTTTGAGTTGCAAATGTGAGCAACCGAACCGGTATCAAATACCCAGGCACTACTACGAGAGCTAGTAAGGTACACATCAATAACATGTATATCATATATACCTTGTTTGTCATTGGCCGCCTTCTTGTCAGCCAGGTACTTGGGGCAGTTCCGCTTCTAGTGACCAGTTCCTTTGCAATGAAAGCACTCAGTTTCTGGCTTGGGTCCATGCTTGGGCTTCTTTGCAGGAGTAGCAACTGCTTTGCCATCCTTCTTGGTTTTACCCTTCTTGCCCTTGCCTTTAACTTTGCCATTTCTCTTGAAACTAGTGGTTTTATTGACCATCAACACTTGATGTTCTTTCTAGATTTCAGACTCAGCGACTTTTAGCATTGCAAACAGCTCGGCGACTGACTTGTTCATCCCGTGCATGTTATAGTTCATCACAAAGCTCTTGTAACTAGGTGGCAGTGATTGAAGAACTCTATCAGTGATCGCCTCTGGCGGAAGGGCAATTCCCAACTCCGCTAGGCGAGTTGAATACCCAGACATTCTGAGTATATGTTCACTGATAGACCCGTTCTCCTCCATCGTGCAAGCATAGAACTTATCGGAGGTTTCATACCTCTCGATCCGGGCATTCTTCTGAAAGATAAACTTCAACTCCTGGAACATCTCATATGCTCCTGTACATACATGGCCTCGGAACACAAGAGACCGAAAGGTCGAACATGAGTCTTATAGTAGATATGATCAACATAATGATGTTCACCATTGAAGCCACCTCAACTCACGTGATGATCGGACTTGAGTTGGTGGATTTCGATCATGTGACACTCAGATGACCCGAGGGATGTCAATTTGAGTGGGAGCTTTAGTAATTTGATTAACTAAACTCATTATCTTGAACAATAGTCTAAGTGAACTTTGCATATTTATGTTGTAGATCAATGGCTCGCACAGTAGCACCCCTGAATTTTAATGCATTCCTAGAGAAAGCTAAACTGAAAGATGATGGAAGTAACTTTGTTGACTCGGCCCGTAATCTGAGGATTATCCTCACGGCTTCCCAGAAATCATATGTCCTTGATGCACCGCTTGGTGACCAACCAGAAGACATGACCTCCGAAGACGTTAAGAACGCCTGGGAGGCACATACTGGAGATTACTCAATAGTTCGGTGTGCAATATTGTATGGCTTAGAACCGGGACTTCAAAGATGTTTTGAACGTCATGGAGCATATGAGATGTTCTAGGAGTTGAAGTTTATCTTTCAGAAGAACGCCCGGATCGAGAGGTATGCAACCTCCAATAAGTTCTATGCTTGCAAGATGGAGGAGAACGGGTCTATCAGTGAACATATACTCAGAATGCCTGGGTATTCAACTCGTCTAGCGGAGTTGGGAATTGCCCTTCTGCCAGAGGCGATCACTGACAGAGTTCTTCAATCACTACCACCTAGTTACAAGAGCTTTGTGATGAACTATAACATGCACGGGATGAACAAGTAGGTCGCCGAGCTGTTTGCGATGCTAAAAGTCGCTGAGTCTGAAATCCAGAAAGAACATCAAGTGTTGATGGTCAATAAAACCACTAGTTTCAAGAAAAATGGCAAAGTAAAGGGCAAGGGCAAGAAGGGTAAAACCAAGAAGGATGGCAAAGCAGTTGCTACTCCTGCAAAGAAGCCCAAGCATGGACCCAAGCCAGAAACTGAGTGCTTTCATTGCAAAGGAACTGGTCACTGGAAGCGGAACTGCCCCACGTACCTGGCTGACAAGTAAGCGGCCATGATAAACAAGGTATATATGATATACATGTTATTGATGTGTACCTTACTAGATCTGGTAGTAGTGCCTGGGTATTTGATACCGGTTCGGTTGCTCACATTTGCAACTCAAAGCAGGAACTACGGAATAAACGAAGGCTGGCAAAGGACGAAGTGACGATGCGCGTGGGAAATGGTTCCAAGGTTGATGTGATCGCCGTCGGCACGCTCTCTCTTCGATTACCATCGGGATTAGTGATGAACCTGAATAATTGTTATTTAGTGTCTGCGTTAAGCATGAGCATATATCTGGATCTTGTTTATTGCGAGACGGTTACTCATTTAAATCAGAGAATAAAGGTTGTTCTATTTATATGAGTAATATCTTTTATGGTCATGCACCCAATGTTAGGGGTTTATTCATATTGAATCTTGATAGTGATGACACACATGTTCATAACATTGATGCCAAAAGATGTAGAATTGATAATGATAGTACCACTTTCTTGTCGCACTGCCGTTTAGGTCATATTGGTCTAAAACGCATGAGGAAGCTCCATGCTGATGGACTTTTGGAGTCACTTGATTTTGAATCACTTGACACATGTGAACCATGCCTCATGGGCAAGATGACTAAAACGGCGTTCTCTGGAACAATGGAACGGGCGAGTGACATATTGGAAATCATACAGACTGATGTGTGCGGTCTAATGAATGTTACAGCGTGTGGTGAATCTCGTTATTTTCTCACCTTCACTAATGACTTAAATATATATGGATATATTTACTTAATGAAACACAAGTCTAAAACGTTTGAAAAGTTCAAGCAATTTCAGAGTGAAGTTGAGAATCATCATAACAAGAAGATTAACTTCCTGCTATCTAATCGAGGAGGTGAATATCTGAGTTATGAGTTTGGTAGTCACTTAAGACAGTGTGGAATTGTTTCACAGTTGACACCGCCCAGAACACCATAGCGTAATGGTGTGTCCGAACGTCGTAATCGAACCTTATTAGATATGGTGCGTTCTATGATGTCTCTTGCTGATTTGCCACTATCGTTTTGGGGTTATGCATTAGAGACAGCTGCATTCACTTTAAATAGGGCACCATCAAAATCCGTTGAGACGACGCCATATGAACTGTGGTTTGGCAAGAATCCAAAGTTGTGATTTCTTAAAGTTTGGGGATGTGATGTTTATGTTAACAAGCTTCAGCCTGAAAAGCTGGAACCCAAAGCGGAGAAATGCGTCTTCATAGGATAACCGAAAGAGACAGTCGGGTATACCTTCTATCTCAGATCCAAAGGCAAAGTGTTTGTCGCTAAAAATGGAACATTTCTTGAGAAACACTTTCTCTCGAAAGAATTGAGTGGGAGGAAAATAGAGCTTGATGAGGTTATTGAACCTTTACTTCAACCAGAAAGTAGCGCAGCGCAAAAAGATGTTTGTGTGGAACCTACGATGGTAGAAGAGGAAGTTAATGATGATGATCATGAAGCTTCGGATCAAGCAGCTATTGAACCTCGTAGGTCGACAAGGACGCGTACTACGCCCGAGTGGTACGGCAACCCTGTCTTGGAGGTCATGTTGTTAGACAACAATGAACCTACGAGCTATGGAGGAGCAGTGATGGGCCCGGATTCCGAGAAATGGTTAGAGGCCATGAAATCCGCGATGGGATCCATGTATGAAAACAAAGTACGGACTTTGGAAGTATTACCTAAAGGGCGAAAGGCCATTCAGAACAAATGGATCTTTAAGAAGAAAACAGACGCGGACGGTAATGTCACCGTCTATAAAGGTCGACTTGTGGCAAAGGTTTTTTCTCAAGTTCAAGAGTCGACTATGATTAGACTTTCTCACCCGTAGCGATGCTTAAGTCTGTCAGAATCATGTTAGCAATAGCTACCTATTTCGACTATGAAATTTGGCAGATGGATGTAAAAACAGCGTTCCTCAACGGTTTCCTTGAGGAAGAGTTGTATATGATGCAACCCGAAGGTTTTGTCGATCCAGAGAATGCTGAAAAAGTTTGCAAACTCCAGCGATCCATTTATGGACTGGTGCAAGCATCTCGGAGTTGGAATAAGCGCTTTGATGAGGCGATCAAAGCGTTTGAGTTTATACAAGCTTACGGAGAAGCTTGTATTTACAAGAAAGTGAGTGGGAGCTCTATAGCGTTTCTAGTATTATATGTGGATAACATATTGCTGATTGGAAACAATATAGAAATGCTGGAAAGCGTGAAGGAATATTTGAACAAGAGTTTTTCAATGAAGGACCTAGGAGAAGCTGCTTTCATATTAGGCATTAAGATCTATAGAGATAGATCGAGACGCTTAATAGCACTTCCACAGAGCACATACCTTGATAAAGTTTTGAAGAAGTTCAAAATGGAACAGTCCAAGAAGGGGTTCTTGCCTGTGTTACAAGGTGTGAAGTTGAGTAAGACTCAATGCCCAGTAACTGCAGAAGATAGAGAAAAGATGAGTGTCATCCCCTATGCTTCAACCATAGGCTCTATCATGTATGCAATGTTGTGCACAAGACCCGATGTCAGCCTTGCCATAAGTATGGCCGGAAGGTTTCAAAGTGATCCTGGAATGGAGCACTGGCAAGCGGTCAAGAATATCCTTAAGTACCTGAAAAGGAATAAGGAAATGTTTCTTGTTTATGGAGGTGATGAAGAGCTCGTCATAAAGGGTTACGTCGATGCAAGCTTTGACACTGATCTGGACGACTCTAAGTCGCAAACCGGATACGTATTTATTCTTAACGGGGGAGCGGTAAGCTGGTACAGTTCCAAGCAAAGCGTGGTAGCTGATTCTACGTGCGAAGTGGAATACATCGCAACCTCGGAGGCGGCGAAGGAAGGTGTATGGATGAAGCAGTTCATGACAGATCTTGGAGTAGTGCCCAGTGCACTGAATCCAATGAACCTGTTCTGTGACAACACTGGTGCCATTGCTCTGGCCAAGGAACCAAGGTTTCACAAGAGGACCAGACACATAAAGCGATGCTTCAACTCCATCCGCGATTACATCTTGGAGAAAGACATAAATATTTGCAAAGTGCACATGGATCTGAATGTTGCAGACCCGTTTACTAAACCTCTTCCAAGGGCTAAACATGATCCACACCAGAACTGCATGGGTGTTCGATTCATTACAATGTAAATCACATAGTGATGTGAACTAGATTATTGACTCTAGTGCAAGTGGGTGACTATTGGAAATATGCCCTAGAGGCAATAAATAAAGTGTTTATTATTGTATTTCCTTGTTCATGATAATCATTTATTATCCATGCTATAATTGTATTAATTGGAAACATGGATACATGTGTGAATACATAGACAAATACAATGTCCCTAGTATGCCTCTAGTGAACTAGCTCGTTGATTGAAAGATGGTTAAGGTTTCCTAGCCATGGACATGAGATGTCATTTGATAATGGGATCACATCATTAGGAGAATGATGTGATGGACAAGACCAAAACTACAAACGTAGCTTACGATCGTGTCAGTTTATTGCTACTGTTTTCTGCATGTCAAGTATATGTTCCTATGACCATGAGATCATGCAACTCACACATATCGGAGTAGTACCTTGTATGTATCAAACATCGCAACGTAACTGAGTGACTATAAAGGTGCTCTACAGGTGTCTCCGAGGGTGTCTGTTGAGTTGGCATGGATCAAGACTGGGATTTGTTACTCCGTGTGACGGAGAGGTATCTCAGGGCCCACTCGGCAATACAACATCACAATAAGCCTTGCAAGTAATGTGACTAAGTGTTGGTCACGGGATCTTGTATTACGGAATGAGTAAAGAGACTTGCCAATAACGATGTTGAACTAGGTATGGAGATACCGACGATCGAATCTCGGGCAAGTAACATACCGAAGAACAAAGGGAACATCATACGGGATTAACTGAATCCTTGACGTAGAGGTTCGACCGATAAAGATCTTCGTAGAATATGTAGGAACCAATGTGGATATCCAGGTCCCGCCATTGGTTATTGACCATAGAGGTGTCTTGGTCATGTCTACATAGTCCTCGAACCCGCAGGGTCTGCACACTTAAGGCTTGGTGACGTTTCGGTAGTATAGAGTTATGTATGGTGGTGACCGAAGTTTCTTCGGAGTCCCGGATGAGATCCCAGACGTCACAAGGAGCTCCATAATGGTCCAAAGGTAAAGATTCATATATAGGAAGTCCCGTTTGGTCGCCGGAAAAGTTTCGAGCTCATCGGCAGTGTACCAGGAGTGCCGGTAGTGTACCGAGAGGCCTCCGGGAGGGGTATTTCGACCCAAGAGGCTTCATGGGCTGTGGGAGTGTGAATATCAGCCCTTAGTGGGCTGGTGGAAACTCCCACACGAGGCCCATGTGTCTGGAAGAGAAAACCCAATAGGAAAAGGTGGAAAAAAGGCAAAAAGGTGCAATCCTAGTCCTACTAGGATTGGAGGAGGAGAGTCCTCCTCCACCTCCCGCTTCGGCCGAACCAAGCTTGGCTTGGTGGCCAAGCTGCCTCCTCTCCTCCTCCCCTCCTATATATACTGGTGGTATTGAGGGTTTTTGCACTAGATTTTCAGCCACGTGCTACCCGTTCCTCCAGTGCATAATTTCTCCTCTAGATCGGTTTTCTGCAGTGCTTAGGCGAAGCCCTGCCGGAATTGCTCCACCACTATCGCCGGAGCACCGTCAGGCTTCCAGAGAACTCTTCTTACTCTCCACCCCTTCTTAATGGATCAAGACGGTGGAGATCGTCATTAAGCTGTACGTGTGCTGAACGCGGAGGTACCGTCCGTTCGGTGCTAGATCGGAAGGATCGTGATCAAGTTCGTGAGACGGATCGTGATCAAGTTCGTGGGATGGATCGTGATCGGATCGTGGGATGGATCGTGATTGGATCGCGGGACGGATCGTGATTGGATCGCGGGACGCACGGCGATTTGGATCGTGAAGATGTTCGACTACACCAACCGCGCTTCTTAACGCTTCCCGCTTAGTGATCTACAAGGGTATGTAGATCTACTCTCCCTCTCGTAGATGCTCATCACCATGGATAGATCTTCGTGTGCGTAGGAAATTTTTTGTTTCCCATGCAACATTCCCCAACAACATAATGGCGTCTTAAACTTGTGGAAAGTAACAGTGTGCGGCGAGTTAGAAGGTGGCAGACAACTAAGGGCGGCTAACGAAATCTAAGTTCTACGAAGATAAGCCGCGAGTGCAGTTTATGGCGAGATCCGGAAGTTTATATGGCGGGTTAAAGTTGGCAGAGCAATGAAGCAAAATATAACTAAGTGTGGAAAACAGGTTTCACATACTATCTTACAATTGCAGATCTACAAACAGAGAAAAACTGATTCATTGCAGACCTAATGATGAACTGAGGAAGAACTGGTAACGTTCGAGGGCAGTAAAAGGAAGCAGCTATAGATCTGCGTTAGGCTATTGGTGATTTCCTATGATTTACCGCAACGGGAAGATGATCATTACAAGATTAACTAGGTTATGTATTTTTTCGCATTACGAGGAACTTGCGCTCTAATGGGACCGAAGAACTCCATGGATTCGTCACACTAAGCTATACATCTATGGGATGTAGAAAGACGTACCAGAAGTGATGCGACGATCGCAGCCAATGCTCTGGTCCGTTTAGGTTGATGCAGCGGCCAAGGGCGATGACGGCGATGAAGCTTCACCGGAGCGAGGATCTCAGGGGCGATGGCGTCCAGAGGAAGAAGAGGAGGTGCAGGCGGTGGAGGAAATGAGAAAGACCCTTCGCGGTCCTATTTAAGAGGCTGGAAAGTGGAAACAGGCGTGAGAATCAAGGCGACGGAAACTGACCGACCGAGACGGATGCCTCGATTTTCGGACCATCAGTTTAATGATGAAAAGATCCATTATGGCTTTCAGGGAATCTTTTTGGCATATCTGGTATGACGTCACGGCGGGTTACATATCGTACTTTCAGGTGCTGAAGAGTGAGACTCGTCGCCAAGTAAAGATGGAAGATTGACACGAGCAAGCTCAAATCAACCTGGGGCCTAATGTTGGGGATATAACCCCATGGTAAGACGTGCCCAGGTGAGGCCGGGTCATACTTGGCGGCTCATAATCCAGACCAAGGAAGATGGGCCCGGAGACATAGGCCTAGCCATACGGTGGCGTACCAAGATGGGCCAAGACAGGGCCCGGACGGAAGGCGGTATGAAGACCCGAGCGGTTAAGCCGCCCGAAGGCGGCTTGCCCAAGATGGCAAGGCGACATAGAAATAGAGTCAAATACATTGTAAGAGTCGGTATGAGACTTGTGTAACCCGTGGCCTTGACCTCCTGTATAAAGGCGACACCCGGGGTGACTTAGACAAAAAAACAACTAATCGAGAACTACGTCAAGTGAATTTGCTCCCTTGTAATCGATACTCCAATCAATACAACACAAGCAGGACGTAGGCTTTTACATCTTCTTCAGGGGCCGAACCTGGGTAAACTCGTGTCCTTCGTCCCAACCAAACCCTTTGAGTCCATCACCTTAGCGATGGCCTCGAACATAAGTCCTCGGACATCTGCCGTGATAAAACCACGACAGTATATAGAGGCTACTCCAAAAACCTAGTCTTTACACCTTAAGTGACCAACTCGGTGACACCTATGTGTGAATCTTGGTGGTACCGAGTTGTTCCAAAGGTAGCAACTTTTGAATCTCGGTGAGACCGATATAGGAATCTCGACGGTACCGATCAGGTTTCCAACGGTCAAAATCCAAATCTCGGTGACGCCAATCCAAAAACTCAGAGCTTCCGATTTTGTGAATCGAGGTAACAGAAAGTTGGCAACCTGAACTCGGTGGCACCAAAGTGGGATTGGTTGCACCGATGTGCTCGGGTTTGGTAGGGCTCTGTCTGAGGCTGGGAATTGGTGGGACCGAGTGGATGGTATTGGTTTCACCAATTTGCATGAATGGCTTAGACATAATTTGTGGGAGAGTTTGTGGGTGTTTTTGGTGACTATCACTTGTGCATATGGAGCATCTTGTTCACCAACAGTACCTTACCCCCTTTTAATAGTATTGGCTTTTCTTATGGACTCAAAGTAATTCCTCACAAAGTAAAATTTAGAGTTCTCTTTGCTTGAAGCTTTTGCCAATCCAAATCCTTGCATCTAGGGGTTTCTCCACAATCCTTTTGCCAACCCATCATTGAACTTTTCCTGAAATATGCTTAGTGGAAATATTAGTTCAATGATATATATGTTTTTATTAATTACCAAAACCACCAAGGGAGCAAATGTGCTTTCATACGCGAAGACAAATATGCGAGCACGAGGCTTCCGGCTGGGCTGCGGGAGGCGTGCTAGCTGGGCCCTTGCGGGGAGGCAAGGCCCAACTTGGCACCACTCACTCTCTCTCTTAGATAAAAGTGTTTTTCTTTATTTAAAACGAGAGAAAGCAAAAAAAACACAGAGAAAAGAGAGAGATGTTTGGGTAAGAAATAAAAATTATTTGAACTCACAAAAATGCTCTTTTTTATAAAAATGGAGTAGGCATTTTTAGAGCAAACAAATTAAATCACATTTGATTAAATTGGACTTTGTTTTTGCAAAGTTTCAACTAGGAAAACCTGGAAGAACATGTTTGAAAAATAAACAACAATTCATGTTAGATTTTAGAGAAGAAGTGCAACATTTTAATAAGATGAACAAGCAAGTGAATTCACAACATTTGCATATATTGAAATAAGAGGGGTATGCATAGTTTGTGAGAAATAGTGAGAGGGCTTAGTTTGAGAATTGAAGAGAGGCTTTCACACCACAATGCACACCATACCACACTCAACATCACAACAAGCACACCAAGCTCATGGTGCAACAAACACTTTAAGTGATGATGCCATGATGAATGATGAATGATGAATGTCATGAAGCAATTACTATTATTACTCAATCCACATACACATAATGAAGGTTCACACATGAGAATATTACAAAGGTGGCAAGGGGATGCACTTGGGCTATTACAACTCTCCTCCACTACACGAGGATCTCGACCTAAGATCTATGAATGGGAGAATTCTAGAAATTCAGAATGGAGAATGTCCTCACGTTCCCATGTGGCTTCTTTGTCAGAGTGATGAGACCACTTCACCTTAAGAAACTTGATTGATTTGTTGCGAGTCTTACACTCAGTTTCTTCAAGAATAGCAACTGGATTCTCATGATAGGATAGGTCTTCTTAGAGATCAATGTCTTGGAGATCAACGGTGCACTCGGGAGTCTTGAAGCACTTCCGTAGCAGAGAGACATGAAACACATCATGCACATTTGAGAAATTGGGAGGAAGCTCGAGTTGGTAGGCAAGATCTCCCCTCTTGCCCACAATCTTGAAAGGACCCACAAAGCAAGGAGCAATCTTTCCTTTGATGCCAAATCATTGAGTGCCCTTCATGGGAGACACTCTGAGATAGACAAAATCATCGATCTGAAAGCTCAAGTCACGATGCTTGCTATCATAATAGCTCTTCTGATGGGACTGATCTGCTTTGAGATTTTCACGAATGACAAGGCACATTTCTTCTGCTTCGGTTATCATGTCATTCCCAAGGATTTGACTCTCACCGGTTTGAGACCAATTGAGCGGCATACGACACTTTCTGTAGTAGAGAATATCGAATGGGGCCTTGCCCGAACTTGCCTGGAAACTATTTTTGTATGAAAACTCAGCAAACGGGAGGTAGTCTTCCCACTTCATGCCAAACGAAATCACACAAGCTCTAAGCATATCTTCGAGGATTTGATTGACTCTCTCAACTTGACCAATAGTATGAGGATGGAAAGTTGTACTGAAACGGATCTTGGTACCCATTGCTTGGAAGGAATCCCAAAACTAGTGCAAAGATATGAGGATATGAGCTGAGGAATACCGTGCAAAGATGCTATCCTTGAAGTGTACAGCTCTGCCAGCTGAGCTGCCGAGATAGATTCTTTGACCGGAAGGAAATGGGCAACCTTGGTGAGCTTGTCGATAACCACAAAGATGGCATCGTTACCTATCTTGAAGTTAGGAAACCGAGTGACGAAATCCATTTCAACATGATCGAATTTCCACTTTGGAATAGGCAAAGGTTGAAGGAGACCTATTGGACGTTGATGTTTCGGCTTCACTCTACGACAAGCATCACACTCGTTCACAAACTAAGCAATCTCGCGCTTCATACGAGTCCACCAGAAGGTTTGGTTGAGATCCTAATACATTTTGGAACTGCGTCGATGAATGGAGAGGAGACAATTATGCGCTTCATCCATGATAACTTTCCTGAGTTCTCCCTTGGGAACCACCAGACGATCCTCGAACAGTAAAGTGTCCTTGTCATCAACACGGAAGCACTTATACTTTGGAATGCTCTTGGCCACACCTTTCTTCACTTTCTTCACCTTAGCATCAAGAAGCTGAGCTTCGTGAATCTGATCTTCCAAAGTCGGAGAGACTTGAAGATTGACAAAAACCCTTGAGGAACCATTGAAGATTGAGCTTGCGGAAAGCTTCACAAAGCTTGGGTTGAAGAGGCTTGAAGATAAGACTGTTGCAGTACGCTTTTCAGCTGAGTGCGTCTGCAATGACATTTGTTTTTCCAAGAGTATATTCAATGCTCGGATTGTACTCCTCAATCATTTCCACCCAACGTGTTTGACGAAGATTGAGATTCGGTTGGGTGAAAATTGACTTCAAGCTCTTGTGGTCGGTGAACACCTCAACTGGTCTTCCCAACAATAGATGTCTCCAAGTCATCAGAGCATGAACAACTGCCCCCAACTCAAGATCGTGAGTGGGGTAGTTCCTATCGCTAGGCTTCAACTGACGCGAGGTATAAGCAATAACCTTCTTATCTTGCATGAGAACGCCACCAAGACCTTGAAGGGAAGCATCACAGAACACTTGGAAAGGCTTGGATTTCACGGGAGGAACAAGAACTGGAGCTGAAGGAGGTTGACATGCTTCTGAACACCACATCACACTCAGGAGACCACACATACTTGACATGCTTCTGAAGGAGGTTGGACACAGGCTTCACAATTTGAGAGAAGTTCTCCATGAATCTTCTGCAATAACTTGCAAGCCCGAGGAAGCTACGAAGCTGCTTCACATTCTGAGAAGGCTCCCACTTCAATATGGCCTCAACTTTCTCAGGGTGCACCTTGATGCCCTCGACAGAGATGGTGTGTGATGTCTACTACGCCACCTTCTTCTTGTAGACTCATGTTGGGCCTCCAAGCATAGAGTTTTGTAGGACAGTAGCAATTTTCCCTCAAGTGGATGGCCTAAAGTTTATCAATCTGTGGGAGGCGTAGAATGAAGATGGTCTCTCTCGAACAACCCTGCAACCAAATAACAAAGAGTCTCGTGTGTCCCCAACACACCTAATACAATGGTAAATTGTATAGGTGCACTAGTTCGGCGAAGAGATGATGATACAAGTGTAATATGGATGGTAGATATAGGTTTTCGCAATCTGAAAATATAAAAATAGCAAGGTAACTAATGATAAAAGTGAGCAAAAAAAGTATTGCAATGATTAGAAACAAGGCCTAGGGTTCATACTTTCACTAGTGCAATTTCTCTCAACAATACTGATATAGTTGAATCACATGTAAATACCTCTCGTGCGACAAAGAGTTCACTCCAAAGTCACAAATAGCGGAGAACTAATGAAGAAATTATTATAGGGTATGAAACCACCTCAAAGTTACCTTTTCCGATCAATCTTATGAGCTATCCCTATAAGTTTCACAAATATCCCTAGAGTTCGTACTAAAATAACACCTTAATATACACATTAACCAAAACCCTAATGTCACCTAGATACTCCAATGTCACCATGAGTACTCATGGGCTTGATTATACGATATGCATCACACAATTTCAGATTCATCATGTTCAATCCAACACAAAGAACTCCAAAGAGTGCCCGAATGTTTCTACCGGAGATTCAAGACGAAAACATGTGCCAACCCCTATGCATAGATTCCCAAGGTCACGGAACCCGCAAGTTGATCACCAAAACATACATC
The DNA here is from genome assembly GCA_022496015.1 of Hordeum marinum. NCBI lineage: Eukaryota > Viridiplantae > Streptophyta > Magnoliopsida > Poales > Poaceae > Hordeum > Hordeum marinum. Next base: position 205,997,745 of record CM039672.1, on the reverse strand, counting down.
AAGTGGATCAATAGGACATCCCATTATCACCATGGATATCCCATCGCAAGAAATACATCAAGTGTTCTTAAATCCTTAAAGACTCAACATGATAACAAAACTTCAAAGGGAAAACTCAGTTCATCACAAGAGGAAGAGAGGGGAAACTCCATATGATTCATCCATATCAATAAAGCTCGCAGTACATGAAGATTGTGCCATCTAAAGAACACGAGAGAGAGAGAGAGAGAGAGAGAGAGAGAGAGATCCAACACATAGCTATTGGTACACACCCTCAACCTTGAGGGTGAACTACTCCCTCCTCGTCATGGAGACCGTCGAGAAGATGAAGATGGCCTCCGGTGATGGTTTCCCCCTCCGACATGGTGCCGGAACGGGCTCCCGATTGGTTTTTCGTGGCTATAGAGGCTTGCGGCGGCGAAACTCCCGATCTAGGTTTCTTTTTGGACGTTTTAGTATTTATAGGAATTGTTGGCGTCAGTCTCACATCTAGGGGGTGCTCGAGGAGTCCACAAGCCATAAAGGCGTGACCTAGGGGGGTGGACGTGCCCAACAGGCTTGTGGCCTCCTCATCCACTTCCTGGCCCAACTCTTCGCTCCAGTATTTTTAATATTTTCCAAAAATATTCTCCGTAAATTTTCAGCCCATTCCGAGGACCTTTATTTCTGCACAAAACAACACCACGGTAGTTCTGCTGAAAACAGAGTTAGTCCGGGTTAGTTCTAATAAAATCATACCAAAATCATATAGAAATATTGTAAACATGGCATGAATACTTCATAAATTATAGATATGTCAGAGACATATCAGCATCCCCAATCTTAATTCCTGCTCGTCCTTGAGTAGGTAAATGATAAAAGAAATAATTTATGAAGTGTGAATGCTAGCAGGTGCACAAGTTTGATCAATGATAATTCCAATCACTTTTTTATAGCATCATTATAAATCATAAACAGTAGCTCATCTCATAAAACTTCTCATGATCGAGTAACAAGCTATTCAAATGTTAAAGTATAGACGAGAAAGTTTCTTGAAACCTAACAAACTATGCTTTCAGTCACCAAACAATTGCAATTCATCTTATTTTTAGGAACGGTCTATGTAAGAGATTTGATTTAGAAAATTACACATACTCAACTATCATTGCTAACACTCAAAGCATATTTTTAGAGCAAATGGCATCCGTCGAGCACAGAGGAAGATAGGGGCTTAAACTTTCGCCTCCCAACTTATTTATCATATAGATAATTGTCAACAATAATAATTCATGATCAAATATATGTGATGGCAATAATGCTCGGATCTTTCCCCACCACATGATTCTTGCCGAGAGAAAAAGGCGAAATATAGGAAGTGGTGAAGATCACCATGACTCTTGTATAAAGGTAAGTACTAGAAAGTAAAAGATGGGCCCTTTGCAGAGTGAAGCATTGATTTGTAGAGGTGCCAGAGCTCGAGCTTTTAAAACAGAGATGAATAATAATTTTGAGCAATATGCTTTCATTGCCAACATAACAACCGAGAGATCTCGGTACCTTCCATGCTAGATACATTATAGGCGGTTCCCAAACATAATGGTAAAGTTTTTACTCCCCCTTCACCAATAAATCACACTCCACGGCGAGCCGAATCCACGAGTACCGTCCATACAAACAACAATCCTGGGAAAGTTTTGTTTCATTATATTTTGATTTGATTTTTGAGCATGGAACTGGGAATCCCGAATACCAGCCACTTTCTCATGAATGATAGTGAATCAACACATATCATGAGAGTAATCCACCTAGCATGGAAGATACTGACATCCCCTAGTCACTATATTAGCGATTCGGGGATACAAAACAGAATATTATTTGAAGGTTTAGAGTTTGGCCCATGCAAATTTACTTGGAACGGCAGGTAAATACCGCATATAGGTAGGTATGGTGGACTCATATGGAACAACTTTGGTTTTAAGGTTATTTGGATGCAGAAGTAGTGTTTCTACTTGGTGCGGAAGCTTTGGCTAGTATGAGGTGGAAGCAAGCACCACATGTTGGAGGATCCATAACAATATAACTTCTATACAAATATACCCAAGCATAACTCATTATGTTGTCTTCCTTGTCAAACTTCAACTAATTTGCTCAAGTTTTAAATAATTAATGGGTATTACCAATCATAGAATATGTCCAATATAGTATATTTATATGTGAAATCTCTCTTTCTTCAATATTCTTTCGTGAATTGTTCAAGTGACCAATGCGGTGTTTGCTAACTTTCAATAAATTTTACCACCTATACTTATTATATGTGAAGTCATTACTCCTCATGGGATAAGCATATAAAACATATATAATTTCATATTTATGATATTCAATTCATTCAACCATTTACTCATAGGATATGAGTGAAGCACGAGAGTAAATGACAAAACTACTCCAAAACATATAAGTGAAGATCAATGAGTAGTCAAAAACTTAAGTAGCTATGTGAGGACTTTCTCTCTCTCTCAATAAATATTTTAATATCTGAGTATTGTATTCAACATAAAGCAAAATAAAAATAGCACTCCAAGAATATCACGCATCATGTGAACGAATTAAAGTTTAGGCTCAACATAGGCTAACCGATAGTTATTGAAGAAGAGAGGTGGGATGCGTAGCATCCCAAGATTAGATGCTTGAGACTTCTGGAAGTATTTACTTGGGGTGCCTTGGGCATCCACAAGATTGAGCTTTTGTATATTTTTCAATCCTCTCATATCCCAGTTTCACCTATTCTCAAAAACTTCATCCACACAAAACTCGAAAAGAACTCGTGAGATATGTTAGCACACATAAGAATAAATCAACACTTCATGTATTGCCAAGACAAGTTGCACAATAATTTTAAAACATTAGTTACTGTATACTATAATTTCCACAATTTATATCTACCAATATAGGCTATGGAAACTATAGGATAAGTAGATAACAAAACTATGACAGCAATCTGTCTAAACAGAACAGTCTGTAGAAATTTACTAAACCAGTGTACTTATGTAACTATAAAAATTATGAAAATTTAGTAAATGCTGTAAAATTTATATTATAACACTGTGTAAAAATTTCATAAAGGTTCCATGTTCCAGTAAAATATAAAAATTCAAATACTACAGCAAAATTTTATGTTTTCACACAGCACATATCAAACATGCAGTTCAAGCATCCTAAAGTCAATTCTTGGAACTATTTATTGAAAAACAAGATTATAAATAACACCCAACAGAGAGAAAAAATCAAAATGACACTCCAAGCAAAACTCATATTATGTGATGAATAAAAATATAGCTCCAAGTAAGATATACCGATAGTGTTGAAGACGAAAGAGGGGGTGCCTTCCGGGGCATCCCCAAGCTTAGACGCTTGAGTCTTCCTTGAATAATACCTTTAGGGTGCCTTGGGAGTCCCGAAGCTTAGGTTGTTTTCACTACTTATTCACCCAAAACTTGAAAACTTTAATCACACAAAACTTAACGGAACTTTATGAGAAGGGTTAGTGTAATAAAGATAGATCATTCACTTAGGTACTGTCAAGACAAGATTCATAGTAGTTACCACATGATACATACTGTATTCCATCAAGCCCACAATTTATATTACTCAATATAAACTATAGGAACACTTGAAACAAGCAAACTATGCATGCAAAACAGAATCTGTCAAAAACAAAACAGGTTGTAGATATCTGAATGATCACCAAACTTCCCTGACACTAAAAATTCTGAAAAATTAGGAAATATAAAATAATTTGCATATAAATGTTTTGTAAAAATTTAAGAATTTTTTTACTCCCTGTTAAAATTAGATAATTCATATATTGGACGCAAAACTTTCTGTTTTTGCACAGAATCAAACAAGCAAGTATCCACACTATCCCAAAGGCTTTACTTGGCACTTTATTGAAATAAAAGAAACAGAACATGATTACAACAGTAGATTAATCATGTGAACACATAAAAACATAAGGTAAAAGTTTTGGGTTGTCTCCCAACAAGCACTTTTCTTTAATGCATTTTAGCTAGGCATGATGATTTCAATGGTGCTAGTATAGGAAATAGTATTTGAGACATGCAAAAGAGCATCATGAATCACATGACAAGAACATTTAAGTCTAACCCACTTCCTATGTGATTTTGTGATCAAACAATTCATGAGAACAAGAATCAACTTTCATAGGAAGGCAAAATAAGAATATCTTCAAAACTTTCAATACATAGAGAGGAAACTTGATATTATTGCAATTCCTACAAGCATAAGTTCCTCCCTCATAATAATTTTCAGTAGAATCATGAAGGAATTAAACAATATAAATATCACAGAAAGCATCATCTTCATGATCCACAAGCATAGAAATTTTTTCACTCTCCACATAAGCAATATTCTTCTCATTCATAATAGTGGGATCAAACTCAACAAAATAACTATCATGAGATACTTGATTGACATACCACTTTGAATATTAAAATCATGATGACAAGTTTCATGGTTGTGATTAATTTTTAGAGCATACATGTCATCACAATAATCATCATATATAGGAGGCATTCCATCATCATAATAGTTTTTCTCATCAAAACTTGGGGGCTAAAAATATCATATTCATCAAACATAGCATCCCCAAGCTTGTGGCTTTGCATATCACTAGCATCATGAATATTCAGAGAATTCATAATAGCAATATTTCTATCAAGCTCATCATTCAAGAAATTCTCATCATGTTTTTTCATAAATTCTTCCTCTACCAATTGAGCACAATTTTCCAAACTATCATTTTCACGAAAGAAATTAAAGAGGCGAACCAATTGATGCAACCTAAACTCCATTTTTTTGTAGTTTTGTTTTATAAAACCAAACTAGTGAAAAACAAGAAACTAAAAGATTTGATTGCAAGATCTAAATATATACCTTCAAGCACTCACCTCCCCGGCAACGGTGCCAGAAAAGAGATTGATGTCTACTACGCAACCTTCTTGTTGTAGACTCGTGTTGGGCCTCCAAGCGTAGAATTTTGCAGGACAGTAGCAATTTTCCCTCAAGTGAATGACCTAAGTTTTATCAATCCGTGGGAGGCGTAGGATGAACATGGTCTCTCTCGACCAACCCTACAACATAATAACAAAGAGTCTCTTGTTGTCCCCAACACACCCAATGCAATGGTAAATTGTATAGGTGCACTAGTTTGGCGAAGAGATGGTGATACAAGTGTAATATGGATGGTAGATATATGTTTTTGCAATCTGACAATATAGAAACATCAAGGTAACTAATGATAAAAGTGAGAGCAAAAGTTACCGCAATGCTTAGAAATAAGGAATAGGGTTCATACTTTCACTAGTGCAATTTCTCTCAACAATACTGACACAATTGAATCGTATGTAAATACCTCTCGTGCGACAAAGACTTCACTCCAAAGTCACAAATAGCATAGAATTAACGAAGAAATTATTGTAGGCTACGAAACCACCTCAAAGTTATCTTTTCCGATCAATCTTATCAGCTATCCCTATAAGTGTCACGGATAGCCCTAGAGTTCGTAATAAAATAACACCTTAAGACACACATCAACCAAAACCCTAATGTCACCTAGATACTCCAATGTCACCACGAGTACCCATGGGCTTGATTATACGATATGCATCACACAATTTCAGATTCATCATGTTCAATCCAACACAAAGAACTTCAAAGAGTGCTGCAAAGTTTCTACCGGAGATTCAAGATGAAAACATGTGCCAACCCCTATGCATAGATTCCCAAGGTCACGAAACCCGCAAGTTGATCACCAAAACATACATCAAGTGGATCAATAGAACATCCCATTATCACCACGGATATCCCATTGTAAGACATACATCAAGTGTTCTCAAATCCTTAAATACTCAATCCGATAAGAAGACTTCAAATGGAAAACTCATCAAAAGAAGATAGACAGGGGATAACTCCATATGATTCATCTATATCAATAAAGCTCGCGGTACATCAAGATTGTGCCATCTCAAGAACATGAGAGAGAGAGAGATCCAACACATAGCCACTGGTACATATCCTCAGCCTCGAGGGTGATCTACTCCCTCCTCGTCATGGAGACCATCAGGATGATGAAGATGGCCTCCGTTGCTGGTTTCCCCCTCCGACAGGGTGCGTGAACAGGCTCCCGATTGGCTTTTCGTGGCTACAGAGGCTTGCGGCGGCGGAACTCCCGATCTAGGTTTATTTCCAAGAACAATTGGAGAGGCCAGAAACGAATAACTGCCCATCTTGATAGAAGCATCCAGAACCATGAAGCGAGAATTCATTTGCAAGCCCGAAGAAACCACAGTTAGCGATCTAGGCAATTCTTCACAACACAACTCATGCTTTGAAACAAAGGTCTTGATATTAATGAATGTGATGCACCGGTATCAAACAAAACTTTTGTAGGAACGGAATTAACCAAGAGATTACCCAATATCACTTGAGAAGAATCCTCAGCTTCAGCTGCATTCACATTGTTCACCCTTGCATACTTAGGGTTGTGCTTCACCATAGCATTGCCTGGAGGTCTGACTAGAGGAGGAGGTGGAAGATGCCATTGGCGGGTGCACTTGTTTGAGTAGTGGCCCTTCTGACCACACTTGTGACAAGTAACCTCTGACAGCGGACGGAAGTTTCCTGGAGGAGGAGCATTTGCTGACTTGGGTGCCTGAGTCCTCTGTTGAAATCCTGGGTTGGGTGGGTGGGAAGGACCACGACCACCATGCTGCTTCTGCTGTTGAGGAGGACAAAACGAAGGTGGAGGAGGAACCCAATACTTCTGCTGCTTAGGAACAATCTGAGAGCTGGAAGAAGAAAAGTTGGAGTCCCTGGCTCGCTTCCTTGAGTTCTCCAACCTGAGTTGAGCTGCCTCGAATTAGAGCCATGTTGTAGAACTGATCAACCTCACGAGGCTCATGCAAGACTAGACCCGACTGAAGTTCATCCTTGAGACCACCTCTGAACTGATAAATCTTCCACTTGTCCTCAGGAACATCTTGCTTAGCATAGCGCGCCAGGTTCTGGAACTCGATGTTATACTGATAGACAGACTTGCCTCCTTGCTTCAAATTTCTGAACTTCTCACGCATCTCCTCGACAAAGCTCGTTGGGATATGATGAGCTCTAAAGTCACGGCAGAAATCATCCCAGCTGATTGCACGATCACCTCTCGAATCGTTGTTCTACTGCCACCAATCTGCCCCTGACCCTTGAGCTGGAAGGATGCAAACCTGACATAGTTCGCAGACCTGGCATTGCTGCACTCAAAATGCGTGTTCATGTTGTGGAGCCAATCATCCGCATCAAGAGGCTGCTCACAACAAGTGAAGGACTTGGGCTGGTTGGCGAGGAACTGGTTGAGAGTCGCGAACTAAGGCTGATTCTGGAAATTCCCTTGATGACATTGTTGTGCGTGATCCCTCTCTTGCAACATCGTGAGTAGCATCTGAGTATTTGCATTGGTTGCGGCCATCACAGCTTGCCAAGCTTCTGGAGGAGGAGGTGGGGGTGGAGGGTTAGACTGATCCCCATCATTATGCCCTGGGTGTCCATGAGTTGCTGGAGCCATCTTGAAGATGGACAAGAACATCGACACACCATTGACAAAGATGATTGAAATAAGCTGAATCAAATGGCTTGAAAGAAATTTGCAACAGAATACCATCAATTGCATTGAAACTAAAAATTAGTAAGAATGCTTTATTTGGGTTTGTGATAACATCATAAGATCTTGAAGCCACTTGAATAATCACAACAAGGTATTGAGATAAGATGTGCTCAGAACAAATGTATAAACCCTGATACATCTGACAAAAGATGATCCTAGGTAACTACTAGAATTTCCACCTAAGAACTTCCAAAATACTTTCTTGGTTATGTAATTAGGTTGCGGGTCCAGGAACCTACTCAATGTAATCAGTTGCAAGACCGCGCCCGCAACCTTCAACACATATCCAAGAAGTTCCACAAGCTCGTCTACCTCAGACCCTCGTAATCGCAACGATACCAAACATGGAAGCACATCTGGACATTCTCCCCAATACTAGGTGACGCCAAACTCCTCTCGCCACAAATAGTATTGAAGCAATTTCGAACATCCTCTGTCCTGAGATACTAAGGAAACTGAATGATAACTATGTGGCCAGAATTCCTTGGAGCTCTACTCCTCGATAACAGGAGGCACCAAGACAAAACTCCGTCACATTGGCATCATATAGTTTCCAAAATACCCGTGTGATCCTAAAACTTTTTTTGAGTGAGAAGAGGAGTAGAATCAAAACTCCTAAGTCGAATACCTCATCAGAGTATAGAATACGAGTAAAAGAAACCTAATCTACGATATAACTAGACTGAAAATAGTTTTTCACTAGAATTGACTCGGCCAAGTTCGATCAAGCAAGGGGCTCCTATGGTTGGTATGGCTCTGATTACCAACTTGTAATGACCAAAGACACGAGGACCACGATGGGGATAGAAGCGCATCTAGGCGTTTCACAAGTACAAAATCATTGCATACATTTATTGAGAAGAAGAGTATAAGAGTTAGCTTACACTTGCCACGTGCTAAATTACAATGTTACATAAACATTCATACATTCATCCATAAAACAGGGTCCTGCTAAGGACGAAAACAAACGATAAAAAGACACAATGAGACTGCCTTGATAGCCCAGGAACATGACCAATTGCCTCCCTACTCATCCGGATATGTAACATACATCCGGCCATGTTCTTCATCAAACTCCCACTGGAGTTGGGACGCCTCAATAGGATAGACATCATCGGAACCTATACCTGTAGTATTGTAATCTGTGAGCCATAGGGACTCGGCAATCTTGTAACCCGGATATCAAAACTATGTAAGCCATTTGGGTGAGGAAGGTAAAGTGGTGAGGTTGCAGCAAGCACCTAAGCATATGTTTGAGTGGCTAACTTACGAGATCAAGAAGTAAATATTGTGGCCTACGCATAACGAACATAAACTAGTATGATCACTAAGTGATCCTGAACACCTACTTACGTCAATCATAACCCCACTGTATTCTCTCTCTGTTCATGTTCACGAGCAAAGACAATCACGGTTACACACACGCATGTTTATTTTATTTGAGTTTACTTCAATTTTGCTATAACCGGGTGTTAAACAAATTTCCAAGTTGCCACGTAATCGTGGGCATGGCTTCTCGAAAATATTTAACCCTGCAGGGGTGCCCCAACTCATCCAGCACAAACTAACCACATGTCGCGTAGAATAACCTCGACCGCGGATAACCCGTGATCTCCTCGGAGATTCCATAGGAACACCTCAACCTCGGGATAGCCCAAAGTATCCTCAATGTTCCTCGCGCAAGACATTCGAGAAAGGTAAAACAAGTCCAGCAAGACATCCCGACATGTCAACGATCGCGACAGGAGCCGCATATCTCGTTCTCAGGACACGGTAGATTGTCCAAACTTTCGGTAGGGCATTAACAGAGTTGCCCCTTGTGGCCACCAGCAGTTGACAGGTTGGACCAATGGAGCATTGGCCCGGGGGGTTGATTAATTATCCACGAGGTTGCAAAGCCCTATGCATTTTATTAGGTTATTAAGCAAATATAGTACCAAAGTTGGGTCTTGCCAGACAAGCTTTATTCTAAAACAAATAGTCAAGGGGGTCCCCATAACAACCCCGAGCATATTAGGAGCGCAAAATATGGAACATAACACTGGTAAGAGGTAACTATGGCGGCAAAAGTGGAACAAAACGCCGAGCAAAATGCCAAGCCTTCGACCTTTACCAAGATATATAGATGCATTAAATTAAATAGCAAGAATATTGTGATATCTCCAAATATCCATGTTATCACATGGAAACAACCTGCATCTAAGAACGCTATAAGAGGGGTTGAGCAGCGGTAACTTAGCCAAACAAGGTTTGCTACGTAGGGGGGTTAGAGGCTTTCATGGCAATTTTGGAGGCTTGACATTTAAGTGGTAGGTAATGAAACATAACAATAAGAGCATGACATCTAGCATAGTAAAAATAGTGTCAGGATCCGGGTATGATCATCTTGCATGTCGGGTCTTCAGTGGGATACAAAGCTGGGTCCTCGTAGACATTCTCTTTAGGATCCTCGTACTAATGCTCAACACTCTGATCTACCCCAAACGGAAACAACACCAAATAAACATACAAACCAAGTGCAACACGCAAAGAAAGATGATGCATGGTCATATTGATGCAAATAACATGTCAAACATATGCTAGTCATGTTTCACATGCAAATATTAAGTTACTTAGTATTCTGGACAAAACCTCATGTTTAGTTGTTTGAACATGCATGAACATGGCAAATATGGATGCATCATGTAAAAAATGATGCAAATGCATATGTAGAATGTTGCAAACGGAGTAACGAAGCTCACGGTACGCTCACGACAAGGTACAGACGTCAACGGAGACAAATGCAAAGATGAAGAAGGCCCTAGGCTATTCCTTGGTGTTCCAAGGATTCCACTGGATTTAAAATGGAAATCTATCAAGAATAAACCCCAAAGATCATGTAGAAAAATGGAGTATAGCTCCCACAAGTCACAAAACAATCCAACACGCAATATTTCCACAAATAACAACATGTCATCTTGTAACACATATAACTAGAGCTACAGAAAATTTAAAATCACAACCAAGGCAAGTATAGGAAGTATACAACATGCTCAACAATTTATCTATCTACAGAAACATGAAAGGAACATGGATCGATGGCAATGGAGCTCACAAGATGGCATGTTAAAACAATTTTTAGAGACTTAGTGAAATTTCCAGTTTTACAGATTCTGAGTTAACATGATAGCATCTTGATAGGCTGATAGAGGGCATCTCATGGCGTGAAAACTAACAGGCCGATAGAGAACAACATGTACTACAATTAATCACATTATGGCAACATCATAATATGCATATATCAATGGTTAGCACCCCCTCAACATGGCATGATGAAACAACCAAACTTCCAGACTTAGAGAAAATCAAGGGCGTGCAACGGTGCAGTTTTTTTTAACAGATTGACATATTGGATAGCAAAACTAACTATGATGCATAGCTCTTTCTTGCAAACCAAATGCACAAGATGACATAGGGTAACATGCTCTACAAAACATAACATTGTGCCAGCCTCAATGAAGCAATAGATTCATGGGAATCATCATGAGAACATGGCACCAAAATAATAGATTCTAATACTTAGAGAATTTTGAGCACTTGAAAGCGACATTTTGGTGACATCTTGGCAGCCAGAATGCCACCCATGTAATTATCTATAATATCTTGCAAAAATACCAGGGGCTAGCACATGCACAAATGAACATATTTCATGTTGACAAGTTTATCATATAGTGCAAGAATTAATTCATGAAAAGACAAAATGAGACATTATCACAAAACAATATTTTCACAAACTTGCTCAAATGATAAAACCAACATCACCATTGTATTTACTGAATTTTTCTACCCTAAAATAACCTATCACATGCCTATATTGTTGTAGATAAAACACACACGAATGCCTACACAAAATTGACCTATTCAGTTATCACAACTTATATGCCAAAAATGGCATGTGCTGGAATCTGGACAAATTTGGAATCTGCCAAAACAGGGTTATCTCCTAAAAAGGAAATATTCACAAAGACTGGAAAAGAAAAGGAAAACAATAAAACAGCATAGAAAAAATAAAATAACCAGGGCCCCACCTGGCATAGACACCTGGGGCCCTATGGGTATGAATGTGGGCCAAGGGCCCACTGTTAGTGGCCCAATGAATACAATTGGAAAGAAAAAGGGGGGATCAGGAGTTTGAACCCATGACCTCCCTGTTGAGGAGTAGCGGCTCGACCAGCTCACCTAGGCCATGGCTACTTGACACAACAGAGGCGCGAGATCTTTTAACCTATTCCCAGCTGGAGGCTAGTTCTACTACCGGCGACAAAACAAAACGCCGGTAGCAGGGAGATTTCCGGCAACCCCTAGAGCGGTCAAGTGGCGGCGGGGGTGCAGGATGATCCCGGGAATCCATTCCTTAACCTAGCGCAGCGAGACCGCGGAGCAAGGCGCGGTTGGCTGCACTCGGCCATGGCTGCCAGCAAGACGAAAGCTTTGTGGCGGTGCAAGGCATGACAGGCTATGCGGCAACAGGGACGGGCAGCTACGAGCGCGAGGCGTTCTCACGAAACAACCGCACGGAGGGATCTTGGCTACTATACGCGCATGCACAACGCAACAGATCGCACACACAACATACGGACTTGCCGGAGCATGGGGAGCGCGAGGAGGGCACGACCACTACGACGTCTACACTATGCAGGAAACCTCAAGAAAGGGCAGGGGAAAGGAGAGGCTCACCTAGTGTCCACTGGACATGTATGCGATGCCGATCGTGGAATGAAGACGGTGCGAACGACGATGGGGCGCGGGCGATGTCCCTGAATCGAAACGAAGAAGAAGACGGGTTCGGGGACGAGCTTGATCTGCGCCTTGGGGCTTCCCGGGACGAAAAGGAAGAATAGGACGCAGAGGAGAATGACTCCCGCGGCGCCAGAGCGTGGGAGACGAGGCAAAGGAGTCACTCCAACCTCGAGCGGCAGCTCGACCGGACCATGGCGGGCACAAACTTGACACAGCGACGGGAGAGACTTACCGGCGGCAGGGAGGAAAGGAGATGGACATAATGGATTGAGGAGGAACCCTAAGGCTTGGGGGCGCGCTAAATAGGCATCTTGGGGCCTCTCTAATACGCCTCCAATATATCTAAATTTTTTGATTGTTCCATGCTATTATATTGTCTGTTTTGGATGTTTTATATGCATTAATATGCTATTTTATATTATTTTTGGGACTAACCTATTAATCTAGAGCCTAGTGCCAGTTTCTATTTTTCCTTGTTTTTGAGTATTGCAGATAAGGAATATTAAACAGAGTACTAATGGAATAAAATCTTCAGAATAATTGTTCTTGGACCAGAAGCAACCCATAAGACTTGGGGGTTGTTTGGTTTAGAACTCTGTTTGCCACGCCTAATCTGCGGCAGGTGTGGCGCGCCACACAAGTGTGGCGGCTGAAATGAGCGCCACACCTTTGGTGAAGTTTTCTACTGCAAAAGCTCCTTTGAGCTGTGGCGACCCAAACCTTATTAAAGAACCAAACGTCTCCCTTGAAAGTTGTGGCAAGCCACACCTATGGTGTGGCTAGCTAAGGCTGCCAACCAAACACCCCCTTGGAGATGAAGTTGGGAGAGCCACCGTGAGGCCACAAGCCACAAGGGTGCGCCCAGGGGGTAGGGCGTCCCCTTGGCTTGTGGGACCACGACAGCTCTCCTAACCCTATTTCTTGGCCTATAAATTTACAAATATTCCTTGTATACATAAGGAAGCCACTAAAACACTTTTCTACCTCCAGGAGCCTCGGTTCCCGGGAGATCTAATCTTGGAGCCTTTTCCGGTAATCTGTCGGAGGGGGATTCGATCACGGAGGGCATCTACATCAACTCCATTGCCCCTCCAATGATGCGTGAGTAGTTCACCACAGACCTTCAGGTCCATAGCTAGTAGCTAGATGGCTTCTTCTCTCTCTTTGCTCTTCAATACCATGTTCTTCATGATCTTCATGGAGATCTATCCGATGTAATACTCTTTTGCGGTGTGTTTGTCAAGATCCGATGAATTGTGGGTTTATGTTCAAATTATCTATGAATATTATTTGAGTCTTTTCTGGATTCTTATATGCATGATTTCATATCTTTGCAAGTCTCTTTGAGTTATTGGTTTGGTTTGGCCAACTAGATTGGCAATTCTTGCAATGGGAGAAGTGCTTAGTTTTGGGTTCAATCTTTCGGTGTCCTCACCTAGTGACATAGTAGGGGTAGCGAGGCACGTATTGTATTGTTGCCATCAAGGATAAAAAGATGGGGTTTTCGTCATATTGCTTGAGTTTATCCCTCTACATCATGTGATCCCACCTAATGCATTACTCTGTTCTTCATGAACTCAATACGCTAGATGCAGGCAGGAGTCGGTCGATGTGTGGAGTAATAGTAGTAGATACAGAATCATTTCGGTCTACCTTACACGGACGTGATGCCTATATGCATAATCATTTCCTTGGATATATTCATAATTATTCGCTTTTCTATCAATTGCTTGACAGTAATTTGTTCACCCACCGTAATACTTGCCATCATGAGAGAAGCCTCTAGTGAAACCTATGGCCCCCGGGTCTACTTTCCATAATATATTTTCAGATCTATAAACCCAAAATACCAAAAATACTTTGCTGCAATTCATTTACCTTTTACTTTCCGTTCTCGTTCACATCTATCTCTATCGGATCTAATCCTTGCAAATAACCGTGAAGGGATCGCCAACCCCTTTATAGCATTGGGTGTAGGAGTTTGATTGTTTGTGCAGGTGCATCCATTGGTAACTTGCTTGTTCCTCCTACTGGATTGATACCTTGGTTCTCAACAACTAAGGGAAATACTTATCTACTTTGCTGCATCACCCTTTCCTCTTCAAGGGAAAACCAACGCAAGCTCAAGAGGTAGCAAGAAGGATTTCTCGCATCGTCGCCGGGGAGGATACACATCAAGCCTACCAAGTACCCATCACAAACTCATATCTTGCATTTACATTATTTGCCTTTTTCCTCTAGTTTTCCTCTCCCCCACTTCTAAAACGATTTTCAGAAAATACCAAAAACATTTGCCTTTTTATTCGCCCTTCTTCCGTTCGTCTTTTTTGTTTGCTTGTGTATTAGATCGCCCGAAACTCATGGATAGCCTTGCTACTATCATTAGTACTTCTGAGTATGAAGTTCCCAATTTTAAGCAAATGGAGGGAGAAAACTTAAAGGATGCTTGGTATAGAATTTGCAATTCTCAAAATAGATCTACTCGTAAGCAATCTACTACCGGTCTCCTTCGCAATTTTTATGTGGGTGTTTCTCCATGGAATAGATATGTTTTGGATACCATTATGGGAGGGGATTTCTTGGGAAACAATACCTTTGATTCTTATAATGCCATGAAAAATTTGGTAGGTTCACCCCGGCTCATGGTTAATGAAACAATCTTGACTTTGGAACATGTGATGCGAAGGCTTGATATCATTGAAAATAAAGTTGCTACTATAGATCTCATTGAAAACTTGGATAAAAAGATCCATAATGATATCACTCAATATGGATCTAAGGTAGGAGTTACTCTAAAAAACCATAGGGAAAAAGAACCCATAGTTAATGAAAAATTGGATCAAGATTCCTCTAGAATTGACAAGCTAGAGGATATTATTACCAACTTGGGTTCTGCTTTTGCATCTTTTCAAACCACTCCAAAATTTCCTCTTTCTAAGGCTGCCAAGTTTTTTATGTTCTAAGAATAAGGGTGGATCCTCTAGTAAAGTGGATGAAGATCTTAAGATGATAAGTATTCACCCTAACTTTATTAATATTGTCCGGGAACCTATTGCTACAAGTGAATTTCTTGATTTATTGCCTAGGAGTATGATTGTTGATAAAACCAAAGAATCTCCTAGGGTTCACAAGTGTATAATTGAGGGATTGCATACCAAATATGACGATACCTAGACCTATTGCGTTTCTCCTAGCTAGGGGCGTTAAATAATAGCGCTTGTTGGGAGGCAACCCAATTTTATTTCACTTTCTGTTTTTTGTTTGTTTCTGTTTTGGTGTGTTTTGCACATTATTAGTTCTGTAATAATTTTGTTTTCTTCTTTAAATTAGTGTTTGAGCCATGATCCAAGTAAGACCTTTGGGATAGTCTAAAGTGTTTGCAATTTGATTTTGCTGAAAAACAGAAACTTTTCCGCTCAGTCTAGGAATTTTCCAATTTTATCAGAGCGTCGAATTGATATGAAACTTTTACACAAGATTTATATACAAATTTCCCTGATTTTCCTATTTGTTTCAGAATTTTTAGAGTTCCATAAGTATTCTAAGTCTATAGATTGCTATAGATTGTTCTGTTTTTGACAGATTCTGTTTTCTTTGTGTTGTTTGCTTATTTTGATGTATCTATGGGTTGTATCGGGGGGTATGAACCTTGGAGAAGTTAGAATACAGTAGGTATTAAAAAAATATAAATAAATAATGAGTTCACAATAGTACCTAAGTGGTGATTTATTTTTCTTATACTAACGGATCTCATGAGTTTTCTGTTGAGTTTTGTGTTGTGAAGTTTCAAGTTTTGGGTGAAGATTTGATGGACTACGGAATAAAGAGTGGCAATAGACTAAGCTTGGGGATGCCCAAGGAACCCCAAGCCATATTCAAGGATACCAAAAATCCTAAGCTTGGGTATTCCCCGGAAGCATCCCCTCTTTCGTCTTCAATCCATCGGTAAATTTACTTGAGGCTATATTTTTATTCACCACATGATATGTGTTTTGCTTGGAGCGTCTTGTATGATATGAATCTTTGCTTTTTAGTTTTCCACAATCATCCTTTATGCACACATCTTTTTGATAGGGACACACCGAATTGTTAATTTATTAGAATACTCTATGTGCTTCACTTATATCTTTTGAGTTAGGCAATGTTGCTCTAGTGCTTCACTTATATATTTTTAGACCATGGTGGTGTTATATTTTGTAGAAATTGTTGAAATCTCGTACCTCACTTATATTATTTTGAGAGTTTCTTGAAAACATCATGGTAATTTGTTTAGATTATGATTTAGTCCTAATATAATGGGCATCCAAGAGGGATATAATAAAAACTTTCATATTAAGTGCATTGAATACAATGAGAAGTTTGATTCCTTGCATATAGTTTTGAGATAATAGATATGGTAATATGAGAGTCATGCTAGTGAGTAGTTGTGAATTGGAAGAGATACTTGTGTTGAAGTTTGTGATTCCTGTAGCATGCACGTATGGTGAACCGTTATGTAACGAAGTCAGAGCGTGGTTTGTTTAATGATTGTCAACCTTTGTGTGAGGGTTGGGAGCGCGTGATGGTTAACTCCTATGAACCTCTACCCTAGGAGCATGCGTCTAATGCTTTGTTTGATAACTAATGGACTTTTGCAGTAAGTATGTGAGTTATTTATGACTAATGTTGAGTCCATGGATTATACGCACTCTCACCCTTCCACCTTTGCTAGACTCTCTAGTACCGCGCAACTTTCACCGGTACATCAAACCCACCTTCTTCAAAACAGCCACCATATATTTTCCTCAAAACAGCCACCATACCTACCTATTATGGCATTTCCATAGCCATTCCGAGATATATTGCCATGCAACTTCCACCGTTCCGTTTTCATGACATGCACCATCACTTTCATCTTGCTTATAGAGTCATATTTTGTTCTAGGTATCGAGTTGTAATTTTCTTTTTGAGTTGTAAGTAAATAAAAGTGTAATGATTTTCATTATTAGAGCATTGTCCCATGTGATAAAAGGATGATGGAAGCCATGACTCCCTCACAAGTTGGGATGAGTATCCGGATTTTACAAAAAATAAAAGAGGCCAGCGAAGCCCAAATAAATAAAATAAAAGAGGCCAAAGATGCCCACCAAAAAAAGAAAAAAAGAAATGAGAGAAAGAGAGAAGGGACAATTGCTACTATGTTTTTCCACACTTGTGCTTCAAACTAGCACCATGATCTTCGTGATAGAGTCTCCTATTTTGTCACTTTCATATAACTAGTGGAATTTCTTCTTGCACGACCACTTAGTTTCCTTTTTGAGCTTTCATACACTTATAGCTCTAAGTGCATTTGTCGCATGGCAATCCCTACTCACTCACATTAATATCTATCGATGGGCATCTCCATAGCCCGTTGATACGCCTAGTTGATGTGAGACTATCTTCTCCCTTTTTCCTTGCAACCTCCACCATATTCTATTCCACCTATAGCGTTATATCCATGGATCACGCTCATGTATTGCGTGAGAGTTGAAAAGGTTTGAGAACACCAAAAGTGTGAAACAATTGCTTGACTTTTTCATTGGGATTGTGCATGATTTAGATACTTTGTGTGGGGAAGATGGAGCATAGCCAAACCATATGATTTTGTAGGGATAACTTTCTAAGGCCATGTTATTTCGACAGGACACGATTGCCTTGTTGGTGTGCTCAAAGTATTACTGTTTTTATGTCAATATTAGACTACTGTTTTGAATCTTATGGTTCTGAATATTCATACCACAATAGAGAATATTACATGGATAAATATGTTATGTAGCATTCCACATCAAAACTTCTGTTTTTATCATTTACCTACTCGAGGATGAGCAGGAATTAAGCTTGGGGATGCTTGATATGTCTCCAACGTATCTATAATTTTTTATTGTTCCATGCTATTATATTATCTATTTTGGATGTTTTATATGCATTAATATGCTATTTTATATTATTTTTGGGACGATCCTATTAATCTAGAGCATAGTGCCAGTTTTGATTTTTTTTTCCTTTTTTTGAGTATTGTAGATAAGGAATATTAAACGGAGTCCAAACGAAATAAAATCTTGGAAATAATTTTTCTTGGACCAGAAGCAACCCCAGAAGACTTGGAGATGAAGTCGGGAGAGCCACAGTGTGGCCACAAGCCACAAGGGCGGGTTCAGGGAGGTAGGGCATGCCCCCTTGGCTTATGGGCCCACGGCAGCTCTCCTAACCCTATTTCTTGGCCTATAAATTCACAAATATTCCCTGTATACTAGAGGGAGCCACGAAAACACTTTTTCGCCTCCAGGAGCCTCGGTTCTCGTGAGATCTAATCTTGGAGCCTTTTCCGGTAATCTGCTAGAGGGGGATTCGATCACGAAGGGCATCTACATCAACTCCATTGCCCCTCCGATGATGCGTGAGTAGTTCACCATAGACCTTCAGGTCCATAGCTAGTAGCTAGATGGCTTCTTCTCTCTCTTTGCTCTTCAATACCATGTTCTTCGTGATCTTCACGGAGATCTATCCGATGCAATACTCTTTTGCGGTGTGTTTGTCGAGATCCGATGAATTGTGGGCTTATGTTCATATTACCTATGAATATTATTTGAGTCTTTTCTGGATTCTTATATGCATGATTTCATATCTTTGCAAGTCTCTTTGAGTTATTGATTTGGTTTGGCCAACTAGATTGGTAATTCTTGCAATGGGAGAAGTGCTTAGTTTTGGGTTCAGTCTTTCGGTGTCCTCACCCAGTGACATAGTAGGGGTAGCGAGGCACATATTGTATTCTTGCCATCAAGGATAAAAAGATGGGGTTTTCATCATATTGCTGGAGTTTATCCCTCTACATCATGTCATCTTACCTAATGTGTTACTCTATTCTTCATGAACTTAATACTCTAGATGAAGGCAGGAGTCGGTCGATGTGTGGAGTAATAGTAGTAGATGTAGAATCGTTTCGGTCTACTTGACACGAACGTGATGCCTATATGCAGAATCATTGCCTTGGATATCTTCATAATTATTCGCTTTTCTACGAGTTGCTCGATAGCTATTTGCACACCCACCGTAATACTTGCCATCATGAGAGAAGCCTCTAGTGAAACCTATGGCCCCCGGGTCTACTTCATAATATATTTTCGGATCTATAAACCAAAAATACCAAAAATACTTTGCTGCAATATATTTACCTTTTAATTTCCATTCTCGTTCACATCTATCTCTATCGGATCTAATCCTTGCAAATAACCGTGAAGGGATTGACAACCTGTTTATAGAGTTGGGTGCAAGAGTTTGATTGTTTGTGAAGGTGCATCCATTGGTAACTTGCTTGTTCCTCCTACAGGATTGATACCTTGGTGTTGGGGAACGTTGCATGGGAAACAAAAATTTCCTACGCACAAGCAAGATCTATCCATGGTGATGAGCATCTACGAGAGGGAGAGTGGATCTACATACCCTTGTAGATCGCTAAGCGGGAAGCATTAAGAAACGCTGTTGGTGTAGTCGAACGTCTTCGCGATCCAAATCGCTGAGCATCCCGCGATCTCATCACGATCGGTCCCGCGATCCAATCACGATCTGTCCTGCGAACTCATCACGATCCGTCTCGCGATCTCATCACGATCCGTCCCGCGATCTCGTCACGATCCGTCTCGCAATCTTGATCACGGTCCTTCCGATCTAGCGCCGAACGGACGGCACCTCCGCGTTCAGCACACGTACTGACTGATGACGATCTCCGCCTTCTTGATCTATAAAGACGGAGTGGAGAGGTAGAAGAGTTCTCCGGCAGCATGACGGCGCTGCAGCGATGGTGGTGGATCTATTCCGGCAGGGCTTCGCCTAAGCACTGCAAAAAACCGATCTAGAGAAGAAACTATGCACTAGAGGAACGGGTAGCACGTGGCTGAAAATTCTATGCCAAAACCCTAAAATCCTCTAGTATATATAGGAGGATAGGAGGAGGAGGCTTGGCTGCCAAAAATCCAGCCCTTGGGTCGGCCAAAGTGGGGAGGAGAGGAGGACTCCTCCTCCAATCCTAGTAGGACTAGGATTCCTCCTTTTTTGGCCTTTTTCAACCTTTTTCCCTTTGGGATTTTTCTCCCAGTCGCATGGGCCTTGTGTGGGACTTCCACCAGCCCACAAAAGGCTGGTATTTACTCTCCCACAGCCCATGAAGCCTCTTGGGTCGAAATACCCCTCCCGGTGGTCTCCCGATACACTACCGGCACTCCCGGTACATTACCGATTAACCCGAAACTTTTCCGGCGACCAAAATGGGACTTCCTATATATCAATATTTACCTCTGAACCATTTCGGAGCTCCTCATGATGTCCGGGATCTCATCCGGGACTCCGAACAACCTTCGGTCATCATCATACATAACTCTATACTACCGAAACGTCACCGAACCTTAAGTGTGCAGACCCTGCGGGTTCGAGAACTATGTAGACATGACCGAGACACCTCTACGATCAATAACCAATAGCGGGACTTGGATGCCCATATTGGTTCCTACATATTCTACGAAGATCTTTATCGGTCAAACCTCTATGTCAAGGATTAACTTAATCCCGTATGATGTTCCCTTTGTTCTTCGGTATGTTTACTTGCCCGAGATTCGATTGTCGGTATCTCCATACCTAGTTCAACCTCGTTACCGGCAAGTCTCTTTACTTGTTCCGTAATACAAGATCCCATGACTAACACTTAGTCACATTGCTTGCAAGGCTTGTTGTGATGTTGTATTACCGAGTGGACCCTAAGATACCTCTTCGTCACACGGAGTAACAAATCCCAGTCTTGATCCATGCCAACCCAACATACACCCTCGAAGATACCTGTAGAGTACCTTTATAGTCACTCAGTTACGTTGCGACGTTTGATACACGCAAGGCACTCCTCCAGTGTCAGTGAGTTGCACGATCTCATGGTCATAGGAACAGATACTTGACATGCAGAAAATAGTAGCATTAAACTGACATGATCATATGCTACATTTGTAGTTTGGGTCTTGTCCATCCCACCATTCTCCTAATGATGTGATCCCGTTATCAAATGACATCTCATGTCAATGGCTAGGAAACCTTAACCATCTTTGATCAACGAGCTAGTCTATTAGAGGCATACTATAGACATGGTTTTGTCTATGTATCCACACATGCATCTAAGTCTCCGATCAATACAATTATAGCATGGATAATAAACGATTATCATGAACAAGGAAATATGATAATAACTAATTTATTATTGCCTCTAGGGCATATTTCCAACAGTCTCCCACTTGCACTAGAGTCAATAATCTAGTTCACATCACCATGTGATTTGCATTGTTATGAATCTACCACCCAATGAGTTCTGGGGCTCGATCATGCTTTGCATGTGAGAGAGGTCTTATAGTCAATGGGTCTGCAACATTCAGATCCGTGTGTACTTTGCAAATTTCTATGTCAAACCGTAAACACTGCTACCACACTCCACTTGGTACTATTCCAAATGGCTGCTCCACTATACGTATCTAGATTGCTACTACGAGTCATCTGGATTGGTGTTAAAGCTTGCATCGACGTGACTCTTTACGATGAACTCTTTATCACCTCCATAATCGAGAAACATCTCCTTAGTCTTTTAGTTACTAAGGATAATCTTGACAGTTGTCCAGTGCTCCATTCTAGGATCACTTTCAAACCTTCCGGCCATACTTATGGCAAGGCTGACATCGGATCTTGTGCATAGCATTGCATACATGATAGAGCCTATGGCTGAAGCATAGGGGATGACACTCATCTTTTCTCTATCTTCTGCAGTCACTGGGCATTGAGTCTTACTCAACTTTATACCTTACAAATTAGGCGAGAACTCTTTCTTTGACTGATCCATTTTGAACTCTTTCAAAATCTTGTCAAGGTATGTACTCATTGAAAGTCTCATCAAGTATCTTGATCTATCTCTATAGATCTTGATGCTCAACAATTAGGTAGCTTTATCCAGGTATTCCTATGAAAAACTCTTTTCAAACAACCCTTTATGCTTTCCAGAAATTCTATATCATTTCCGATCAACAATATGTCAACCACATATGCTTATCAAAAACTCCACAGTGCTCCCACTCACTTTATTGTAAATACAAGTTTCTCGTAAACTTTGTATAGACAAAAAAACTTTAATCACCTCATCGAAGTGTATATTCCAACTCCGAGATGCTTGCTTCAGTTCATAGAAGGATCACTAAAGCTTGCACACCTTTTAGCATCCTTAGGACTGACAAAACCTTCTGGTTGTATCACATACAACCTTTCCTCAAGAAAGGAAACGATGTTTTGGCATCCATCTGCCAGATTTCATAATTGAAAAATGCAGCAACTGCTAACATAATTCTAACAGAGTTTAGCATCGCTACGAGAGAAAGTCTCATCGCAGTCAAGTCCTTGAACTTGATGGAAACTTCTTTGCGACAAGTAGAGCTTTATAAATGGTGACATTCACCATCAGCGTTTGTCTTCATTTTAAAGATCCATTTGTACTCAACGACCTGCCGTCCAACGAGCAAGTCTACCAAAGTCTATACTTGGTTTTCATATATGGATCCTTTCTCGGATTTCATGGCCTCTAACCATTTGTCGGAATCTGGGCCCATCATTGCTTCTCCACGGCTCGTAGGTTCATTGTTGTCAAGCAACATGACCTCCAAGACAGGGTTGTCGTACCGATCAGGAGCAGTACACTGTTGGGGAACGTCGCATGGGAAACAAAAATTTTCCTACGCACACGCAAACCTATCCATGGTGATGAGCATCTACGAGAGGGAGAGTGGATCTACATACCCTTGTAGATCGCTAAGTGGGAAGCGTTAAGAAACGCGGTTGGTGTAGTCGAACATCTTCGCGATCCAAATCGCCGAGCGTCCCGCGATCTCATCACGATCCGTCCCGCGATCCAATCACGATCCGTCCCGTGAACTCATCACGATCCGTCCCGCGATCTCATCACAATCCGTCTCACGATCTTGATCACGATCTGTCCCGCGAACTCATCACGATCCGTCCCGCGATCTCATCACAATCCGTCTCACGATCTTGATCATGATCTGTCCCGCGAACTCATCACGATCCGTTCCGCGATCTCATCACGACCCGTCTCGTGATCTCGATCACGGTCCTTCCGATCTAGCGCCGAACGGACGGCACCTCCGCGTTCAGCACACGTGCAGCTTGATGACGATCTCCACCGTCTTGATCCAGCAAGAGGAGGTGGAGAGGAGAGAGAGTTCACCGGCAGCATGACGGCGCTCCGGTGATGGTGGTGGAGCAATTCCGGCAGGGCTTCGCCTAAGCGCTGCAGAAAACCGATCTAGAGGAGAAACTATGCACCGGTGGAACGGGTAGCACGTGGCCGGAAAATCTGTCCAAAACCACCCCATCCACTAGTATATATAGGAGGATAGGAGAGGAGAGGAAGCCAAGGCCTTTGGGTCGGCCGAAATAGGAGGTGGGAGCAATCCTACTTCACCTCCAATCCTAGTTGGAGTAGGATTGCCTCCTATTGGCTGATTTTCCACTTTTTGCTTTAGGACTTTCTCTCCTGCGCCATGGGACTTTGTGGCTGTTTTCCCAGCCCACTAAGGGCTGGTTATTATTCTCCCACAGCCCATGGACCTCTTGGGGTAGAAATACCCCTCCCGGAGGTCCCCCGGTACACTACCGGCACTCCCGGTACACTACCGATACTCTCGGTACACTACCGATGAGCCCGAAACTTTTCCGGAAACCAAACTAGGACTTCCTATATATGAATCTTTACCTCCGGACCATTCCGGAGCTCCTTGTGACGTCCGGGATCTCATCCGGGACTCCGAACAACCTTCGGTCACCACCATACATAACTCTACACTACCGAAACGTCACCGAACCTTAAGTGTGCAGACCCTGCGGGTTCGAGAACTATGTAGACATGACCGAGACACCTCTACAGTCAATAACCAATGGCGGGACCTGGAAGTCCACATTGGTTCCTACATATTCTACGAAGATCTTTATCGGTCGAACCTCTATGTCAAGGATTCAGTTAATCCCGTATAACGTTCCCTTTGTTCTTCGGTATGTTACTTGCCCGAGATTCGATCGTCGGTATCTCCATACCTAGTTCAACCTCGTTACCGGCAAGTCTCTTTACTCCTTCCATAATACAAGATCCCGCAACTAACAATTAGTCACATTGCTTGCAAGGCTCATTGTGATGTTGTATTACCGAGTGGGCCCTGAGATACCTCTCCGTCACACGGAGTAACAAATCCCAGTCTCGATCCATGCCAACTCAACAGACACCATCGGAGATACCTGTAGAGCACCTTTATAGTCACCCAGTTATGTTGTGACGTTTGATACACACAAGGCACTCCTCCGATATCCGTGAGTTGCATGATCTCATGGTCATAGGAACATATACTTGACATGCAGAAAACAGTAGCAATAAACTGACACGATCATATGCTATGTTTGTAGTTTGGGTCTTATCCATCACATGATTCTCCTAACGATGTGATCCCTTTATCAAATGACATCTCATGTCCATGGCTAGGAAACCTTAACCATCCTTTGATCAACGAGCTAGTCCATTAGAGGCATACTAGGGACATGGTTTTGTCTATGTATCCACACATGCATTTAAGTCTCCGATCAATACAATTATAGCATGGATAATAAATGATTATCATGAACAAGGAAATATGATAATAACTAATTTATTATTGCCTCTAGGGCATATTTCCAACAGTCTCCCACTTGCACTAGATTCAATAATCTAGTTCACATCACCATGTGATTCGCGTTGTTATGAATCTAACACCCAATGAGTTTTGGGGCTCGATCATGCTTTGCATGTGAGAGAGGTCTTATAGTCAACGGGTCTGCGATATTCAGATCCGTGTGTACTTTGCAAATCTCTATGTCAAACCATAAACACTGCTACCACACTCCACTTGGTACTATTTCCAAATGGCTGCTCCACTATACGTATCCAGATTGCTACTACTAGTCATCCGGATAGGTGTTAAAGCTTGCATCGACGTAACTCTTTACGACGAACTCTTTATCACCTCCACAATCAAGAAACATTTCCTTAGTCCTCTGGTTACTAAGGATAATTCCGACCGCTGTCCAGTGATCCACTCCTGGACCACTCTTGTACCCCTTGACAGACTCATGGCAAGGCACACATAGGTGCGGTACACAGCATGGCATAATATAGAGCCTATGGCTAAGGCATAGGGGACGACGTTCGTCCTTTCTCTTTCTTCTGCCGTTGTCAAGCTTTGAGTCTCACTCAACTTCACACCTTACAAATCAGACGAGAACTATTTCTCTGGCTGATCCATTTTGAACTCTTTCAAAATCTTGTCAAGGTATACACTCATTGAAAGTCTCATCAAGCATCTTGATCTATCACTATAGATTTTGATGCTCAACAATTAGGTAGCTTTATCTAGGTCTTCCTTTGAAAATCACTTTCCAAATGACCGTTTTATGCTTTCCAGAAACTCTACATTATTTTTGATCAACAATATGTCATCCACATATACTTATCAGAAATTCTATAGTGCTCCCACTCACTTTATTGCAAATACAAGTTTCTCGTAAACTTTGTGTAAACATCAAAACTTTGATCACCTCATCAAAGCGTATATTCCAACTCCGAGATGCTTGCTTCAGTCCATGGAAGGATCACCGAAGCTTGCACACCTTTTAGCATCCTTAGGCCTGACAAAACCTTCTGGTTGTATCACATACAACCTTTCCTCAAGTAAACCGTTAAGGAAACGATGTCTTGACATCCATCTGCCAGATTTCATAATTGAAAACACAGCAACTGCTAACATAATTCCAACAGACTAAAGCACCACTACGAGTGAGAAAGTCTCGTCGTAGTCAACTCCTTGAACTTGTCACAAACATCTTTGCAACAAGTCGAGCTTTACAAATAGTGACATTCACCATCAGTGTCTGTCTTCATTTTAAAGATCCATTTGTACTCAACGACCTGCCGTCCAACGAGCAAGTCTACCAAAGTCTACACTTGGTTTTCATACATGCATCCTATCTCGGATTTCATGGCCTCTAACCATTTGTCGGAATCCGGGCCCATCATCTCTTCTCCATAGCTCGTAGGTTCATCGTTGTCCAACAACATGATCTCCAAGACAAAGTTGTCGTACCACTTAGGAGCAGTACACATCCTTGTCGACCTACGAAGTTCGATAGTAACTTGATCCTGAAGCTTCATGATCATCATCATTAACTTCCTCTTCAACTAACGTAGGCTTCACAGAAACATCTTTCTGCGCTACGCTACTCTCTGGTTGAACAAAGGTTCAACAACCTCATCAAGTTCTATCTTCCTCCCACTCAATTCTTTTGAGAGAAACATTTCCTCGAGAAAGGATCCGTTTAAGCAACAAACATTTTGCACTAGGATCTGAGATTGAAGGTTCACCCAACTGATCTTAGGGTATTCTATGAAGATGCAATTTGTCCGCCTTGGGTTCGACCTCATTAGGTGAAAACATTTTCCACACAAGTGTCACATCCCAAAATATTAAGAAATGACAGCTTAGGTTTCTATCAAACCATAATTCACATGGTGTCATCTCAACGGATTTAGATGGTGCCCTATTTAAAGTGAATGTAGTTGTCTCTAATGCATAACCCCAAAATTATAGTAGTAAAACGACAAGAGACATCATATTACGCACCATGTCCAATAGAGCATAACTATGATGTTTGGACACACCATCACACTATGGTGTTCCAGGTGGCGTTTAGTTGTGAAACAACTTTCACATTGTCTTAAGTTGTATGCCAAACTCGTGACTCAGATATTCACCTCCACGATCATATCGCAGTCATTTTTATCTTCTTGTCATGATGATCTTTAAACTTCACTCTGAATTTGCTTGAACCTTTCAAACGATTCAGACTTGTGTTTCATTAAGTAAATATACACTATATCTACTCAAATCATCAGTGAAGGTAAGAAAATAACGATATCCACTGCACGCTACAAGACTCACTAGATTGCATACATCAACATGTATCATTTCCAATGAATCACTTGCCTGCTCCATCCAACGGGGTCCTTTAGTCATCTTGCCCAAGAGGCATGGTTCGCATGTCTCAACCGATTCGAAATCGAATGAGTCCAAATATCCATCAGCATGGAGTTTCTACATGCGCTTTATACCAATATGACATTTAGCGGCAGTGCCACAAGTATGTGGTACTATCATTATTAACTTTGTGTCTTTTGACATCAATGTTATGAACATGTGTAACACTACGATCAAGATTTCAACAAACCATTCTCACTGGGTGCATGACCATTGAAGGTATTATTCATGTAAACATAATAACCATTATTCTCTAACTTAAATGAATAACCATATTGCAATAAACCTGATCTAATCATGTTCATGCTCAACGCAAAACACCAAATAACATTTATTTAGGTTCGTCACTAATCCTGAAGGTAGAGAGAGCGTGCGATGTTGATCACATCAACCTTGGAAACACTTCCAACACATATCGTCACCTCACCCTTAGCTAGTTCTCCGTTTATTCCGTAGCTTTTATTTCGAGTTACTAACATTTAGCAACCGAACCGGTATCCAATACCCAGGTGCTACTAAGAGGACTAGCAACGTACACATCAATAACTCGTATATCAAATATACTTCTGTCGATGTTGCCAGCCTTCTTATCTACCAAGTATCTAGGGTTGTTCCGCTTCAGCGACCTCTCACCTCACAATAGAAGCACTTAGTCTCGGGTTTGAGTTCAACTTTGGGTTGCTTCACTGGAGCAGCAACTAACTTGCTATCCATGAAGTTTCCCTCCTTGCTCTTGCCCTTTTCGAAACTAGTGGTTTGATTAACCATCAACACTTGACGCTCCTTCTTGATTTCTACCTTCGCGGTGTCAAACATCGCGAACAGCTCAGGGATCAATACTTCTATCCCTGGTGTATTATAGTTCATCACTAAGTTCTAGTAGCTTTAGTGACAGTGACTTGGAGAACTATATCAATCACTATCTTATCTGGAAGATCAACTCCCACTTGATTCAAGTGATTGTAGTACCCAGACAATCTGAGTACATGCTCAACGATTGAGCTATTCTCCTTCATCTTATAGGCAAAGAATCTTGTTGGAGATCTCATATCTCGCAACACAGGCACGAGCCTGAGATCACAATCTCTGCTCCTAGAACATCTCATATGTTTCGTGACGTTCAAAACGTTTCCGAGCCTCAATTCTAAGCCGTAATGCATGATGCACTAAACTATCAAGTAGTCATCGAAACGTGCCTGTCAGATGTTCACAACATCTATAGACGACGCTAGAGGGGGTGGCGCACCGAGCGGTGCATTAAGGACATAAGCCTTCTGTGCAGCAATGAGGACAATCCTCAGATCACGAACCCAGTCCGCAATATTGCTACCAACATCTTTCAACTCTATTTCTCTAGGAACATATAAAAATACAAGGGAGCTACAGCGTGAGCTAGTAATCTACAACATAATTTGCAAAGACACTTTGACTATGTTCATGATAATGAGTTCAATTAATCATATTACTTAAGAACTCCCACTCAAATTGACATCCCTCGGGTCATTCGAGTGATACATGATCCAAATTCACCAACTCAAGTCCGATCATCACGTGAGTTAAGGTGGCTTCAATGGTGAACATCATTATGTTGATCATATCCACTATATGACTCATGCTCGACCTTTCGGTCTCTTGTGTTCCGAGGCCATGTCTGTACATGCTAGGCTCGTCAAGTTTAACCCGAGTGTTCTGCACGTGCAAATCTAGCTTGCACCCGTTGTATGTGAACGTAGAGTCTATCACACCCTATCATCACGTGGTGTCTCAACACGACAAACTTTCGCAACGGTGCACACTCGGGGAGAACACAATTTATCTTGAAATTAAGTGAGAGATCACCTTATAATGCTATCATCGTCCTAAGCAAAACAAGGTGCATAAAAAGGATTAACATCACATGCAAATCATAAGTGACATGATATGGCCATGAACTTGTGCTTTTGATCTCCATCTAGAAAGCACCGGCATGATCTCCATCGTCACCGGCATGACACCATGATCTCCATCAACGTGTCGCCATCGGGGTTGTCACGCCCTGCATGCTTCTACTACTATTGCTACCGTAGCGATAAAGTAAAGCATTACATAGCGCTTAATGATTGACACGCAGGTCATACAATAATTAAAGACAACCCTATGGCTCCTGCCGGTTGCCGTACTCATCAACATGCAAGTCGTGATAATCTATACATCACATGATCATCTCATACATCACATATATCACATCATGTAATTGGCCATATCATATCACAACATACCCTGCAAAAACAAGTTAGACGTCCTCTAATTGTTGTTGCAAGTTTTACATGTCTGCTACAGGTATCTAGCAAGAACGATTCTCACCTACGCATAAACCACAACGGTGATACATAGATTGCTTTTCAACCTTCTCAAGGACCGCCTTTGTCGGATCCGATCCAACTAAAGTGAGAGAAACTGTCACCCGCAAGCCATCTAAGCAACAAGTTGCATCGAGGGAACGGGTCTCTCGTAAGCGTACGAGTAATGTTGGTCCGGGCAGCTTCATCTCACAATCCCGCTGAACCAAAATCCGACCAAGGGAGGAAGCAATTTAAGCATCAACGCCCACAAACCTTTTGTGTTCTACTCGAGATCTCATCGAACCATCAACCTAGCTCATGATGCCACTGTTGGGGAACGTCGCATGGGAAACAAAAATTTTCCTACGCACACGCAGACCTATCCATGGTGATGAGCATCTACGAGAGGGAGAGTGGATCTACATACCCTTGTAGATCGCTAAGTGGGAAGCGTTAAGAAACGCGGTTGGTGTAGTCGAACATCTTCGCGATCCAAATCGCCGAGTGTCCCGCGATCTCATCACGATCCGTCCCGCGATCCAATCACGATCCGTCCCGTGAACTCATCACGATCCGTCCCGCGATCTCATCACCATCCGTCTCACGATCTTGATCACGATCTGTCCCGCGAACTCATCACGATCCGTCCCGCGATCTCATCACAATCCGTCTCACGATCTTGATCACGATCTGTCCCGCGAACTCATCACGATCCGTTCCGCGATCTCATCACGACCCGTCTCGTGATCTCGATCACGGTCCTTCCGATCTAGCGCCGAACGGACGGCACCTCCGCGTTCAGCACACGTGCAGCTTGATGACGATCTCCACCGTCTTGATCCAGCAAGAGGAGGTGGAGAGGAGAGAGAGTTCACCGGCAGCATGACGGCGCTCCGGTGATGGTGGTGGAGCAATTCGGGCAGGGCTTCGCCTAAGCGCTGCAGAAAACCGATCTAGAGGAGAAACTATGCACCGGTGGAACGGGTAGCACGTGGCCGGAAAATCTGTCCAAAAACCACCCGATCCACTAGTATATATAGGAGGAGAGGAGAGGAGAGGCAGACAAGGCCTTTGGGTCGGCCTAAATAGGAGGTGGGAGCAATCCTACTTCACCTCCAATCCTAGTTGGAGTAGGATTGCCTCCTATTGGCTGATTTTCCACTTTTTTGCTTTAGGACTTTCTCTCCTGCGCCATGGGACTTTGTGGCTGTTTTCCCAGCCCACTAAGGGCTGGTTATTATTCTCCCACAGCCCATGGACCTCTTGGGGTCGAAATACCCCTCCCGGAGGTCCCCCGGTACACTACCGATACTCTCGGTACACTACCGATGAGCCCGAAACTTTTCCGGAAACCAAACTAGGACTTCCTATATATGAATATTTACCTCCGGACCATTCCGGAGCTCCTTGTGACGTCCGGGATCTCATCCGGGACTCCGAACAACCTTCGGTCACCACCATACATAACTCTACACTACCGAAACGTCACCGAACCTTAAGTGTGCAGACCCTGCGGGTTCGAGAACTATGTAGACATGACCGAGACACCTCTACAGTCAATAACCAATGGCGGGACCTGGAAGTCCACATTGGTTCCTACATATTCTACGAAGATCTTTATCGGTCGAACCTCTATGTCAAGGATTCAGTTAATCCCGTATAACGTTCCCTTTCTTCTTCGGTATGTTACTTGCCCGAGATTCGATCGTCGGTATCTCCATACCTAGTTCAACCTCGTTACCGGCAAGTCTCTTTACTCCTTCCATAATACAAGATCCCGCAACTAACAATTAGTCACATTGCTTGCAAGGCTCATTGTGATGTTGTATTACCGAGTGGGCCCTGAGATACCTCTCCGTCACACGGAGTAACAAATCCCAGTCTCGATCCATGCCAACTCAACAGACACCATCGGAGATACCTGTAGAGCA
This sequence comes from Hordeum marinum, assembly GCA_022496015.1. NCBI lineage: Eukaryota > Viridiplantae > Streptophyta > Magnoliopsida > Poales > Poaceae > Hordeum > Hordeum marinum. The sequence goes on along the minus strand of CM039672.1, from coordinate 205,965,842 downwards.
CCTTTATAGTCACCCAGTTACGTTGCGACGTTTGATACACACAAGGCACTCCTCTGATATCCGTGAGTTGCATGATCTCATGGTCATAGGAACATATACTTGACATGCAGAAAACAGTAGCAATAAACTGACACGATCATATGCTATGTTTGTAGTTTGGGTCTTATCCATCACATGATTCTCCTAATGATGTGATCCCGTTATCAAATGACATCTCATGTCCATGGCTAGGAAACCTTAACCATCCTTTGATCAACGAGCTAGTCCATTAGAGGCATACTAGGGACATGGTTTTGTCTATGTATCCACACATGCATTTAAGTCTCCGATCAATACAATTATAGCATGGATAATAAATGATTATCATGAACAAGGAAATATGATAATAACTAATTTATTATTGCCTCTAGGGCATATTTCCAACATACACATCCTTGTCAACCTATGAGGTTCGATAGTAACTTGATCTGAAGCTTCATGATCATCATCATTTACTTCCTCTTCAACTGACGTAGGTTCCACAGAAACATCTTTCTGCGCTGCGCTATTCTCTGGTTGAAACAAAGGTTCAACAACCTCATCAAGTTCTATCTTCCTCCCACTCAATTCTTTCGAGAGAAACTTTTTCTCGGGAAAGGACCCGTTTTAGCAACAAACACTTTATGCTTGGATCTGAGATAGAAGGTTCACCGAACTATTCTTAGGGTATTCTACGAAGATGCATTTGTCCGCTTTGGGTTCGATCTCATTAGGTGAAAACATTTTCCACACAAGCATCGCAGTCCCAAACATCAAGAAATGACAGCTTAGATTTCTATCAAACCATAATTCACACGGTGTCATCTCAACGGATTTAGATGGTGCCCTATTTAAAGTGAATGTAGTTATCTCTAATGCACAACCCCAAAATTATAGTAGCAAAATGATAAGAGACATCATAACATGCACCATATCCAATAGAGCACGACTATGACGTTCGGACATACCATCACACTATGGTGTTCCAGGTGGCGTGTGTTGTGAAACAACTTTCACATTGTCTAAAGTTGTATGCCAAACTCGTAACTCAGATATTCACCTCCACGATCATATAGCAGATATTTTTATCTTGTTGTCACGATGATCTTAAACTTCACTCTGAATTTGCTTGAACTTTTCAAACGATTCAGACTTGTATTTCATTAAGTAAACATACACTATATCTACCCAACTCATCAGTGAAGGTAAGAAAATAATGATATCCACCACACGCTACAAGACTCATTGGATTGCATACATCAACATGTATCATTTCCAATAAATCAATTGCCCGCTCCGTCAAACCAGAAAACAGGGTCCTTAGTCATCTTTGACCAAGAGGCATGGTTCGCATGTCTCAACCGATTCGAAATCGAAAGAGTCCAAAGATCCATCAGCATGGAGTTTCTTCATGCGTTTTGTATCAATATGACATTTAGCGGCAGTGCCACAAGTATGTGGTACTATCATTATTAACTTTGGATATTTTGGCATCAATGTTATGAACATGTGTATTACTACGATCAAGATTCAACAAACCATTCTCACTGGGTGCATGACCATTGAAGGTATTATTCATGTAAACAGAATAACCATTATTCTCTAACTTAAATGAATAATCGTGTTGCAACTAACACGATCTAATCACGTTCATGCTCAACGCAAAACACCAAATAACACTTATTTAGGTTTGTTACTAATCCCGAAGGTAGAGAGAGCGTGCGATGTCGGTCGCATCAACCTTGGAAACACTTCCAACACACATCTTCACCTCACCCTTAGCTAGTTCTCCGTTTATTCCGTAGCTTTTATTTCGAGCTACTAACATTTAGCAACCGAACCGGTATCCAATACCCAGGTGCTACTAGGAGTACTAGCAAGGTACACATCAATAACACGTATATCAAATATACTTCTGTTGATGTTGCCAGCCTTCTTATCTACCAAGTATCTAGGGTTGTTCCGCTTCAGCGACCGCTATCCTCATAATCGAAGCACTTAGTCTCGGGTTTGAGTTCAACTTTGGGTTGCTTCACTGGAGCAGCAATTGACTTGCTATCCATGAAGTTTCCCTCCTTGCTCTTGCCCTTCTCGAAACTAGTGGTTTGACTAACCATCAACACTTGATTCTCCTTCTTGATTTCTACCTTCGCGGTGTCAAACATCGCGAACAGCTCAGGGATCATTATTTCTATCCCTGGCGTTTTATAGTTCATCACCAAGTTCTAGTAGCTTAGTGACAGTGACTTGGAGAACTATATCAATCGCTATCTTATCTAGAAGATCAACTCCCACTCGATTCAAGCGATTGTAGCACCTAGACAATCTGAGCACATGCTCAACGATTGAGCTATTCTCCTTCATCTTGCAGGCAAAGAATCTTGTTGGAGATCTCATATCTTGCAACATGGGCACGAGCCTGAGATCCTAATTTCAGCTCTTAGAACATCTCATATGTTCTGTGAAGTTCAAAACGTTTCGGAGCCTCAATTCTAAGCCGTAATGCATGACGCACTAATCTATCAAGTAGTCATCAGAACGTGCCTGTCAGATGTTCACAACATCTACAAACCATGCTAGAGGGGTTGGCGCACCGAGCGGTGCATTAAGGACATAAGCCTTCCGTGGAGCAATGAGGACAATCCTCAGATCATGGACCCAGTATGCAATATTGCTACCAACATATTTCAACTCTATTTCTCTAGGAAGATATAAAAATTCAAGGGAGCTACAGCGCGAGCAACTGATCTACAACATAATTTGCACAGACACTATTGACTATGTTCATGATAATGAGTTCAATTAATCATATTACTTAAGAACTCCCACTCAAATTGACATCCCTCCAGTCATTCGAGTGATACATGATCCAAATTCACCAACTCAAGTCCTATCATCACGTGAGTTGAGGTGGTTTCAATGGTGAACATCATCATGTTGATCATATCTACTATATGACTCATGTTCGACCTTTCGGTCTCTTGTGTTCCGAGGCCATGTATGTACATGCTAGGCTCATCAAGTTTAACCTGAGTGTTCTGCATGTGCAACACTGGCTTGCACCCGTTGTATGTGAACGTAGAGTCTATCACACCCGATCATCATGTGGTGTCTCGACACGATGAACTTTCGCAATGGTGCACACTCGGGGAGAACACAATTCATCTTGAAATTTAAGTGAGGGATCACCTTATAATGCTACCGTCATACTAAGCAAAACAAGGTGCATAAAAGGATTAACATCACATGCAATTCATAAGTGACATGATATGGCCATGAACTTGTGTTTTAGATCTCCATCCTGAAAGCACCGGCATGATCTCCATCGTCACCGGCACGACACCATGATCTCCATCATCTTGATCTCCATCAACGTGTCGCCATCGAGGTTGTCACGCCCTGCATGCTTCTACTCCTATTGCTACCGTTTAGCGATAAAGTAAAGCATTACATAGCGCTTAATGATTGACACGCAGGTCATACAATAATTAAAGACAACCCTATGGCTCCTGCCGGTTGCCGTACTCATCGACATGCAAGTCATGAAATTCTATACATCACATGATCATCTCATACATCACATATATCACATCATGTAATTGGCCATATCACATCACAACATACCCTGCAAACACAAGTTAGACGTCCTCTAATTGTTGTTGCATGTTTTACGTGGCTGCTACGGGTTTCTAGCAAGAACGATTCTCACCTACGCATAAACCACAACGGTAACACATAATTTGCTTTTCAACCTTCTCAAGGACCGCCTTTGTCGAATCCGATCCAACTAAAGTGAGAGAAACTGCCACCCGCAAGCCATCTAGGCAACAAGTTGCGTCGAGGGAACCGGTCTCTCGTAAGCGTACGAGTAATGTTGGTCCGGGCAGCTTCATCTCACAGTACCATTGAACCAAAATACGACCAAGGGAGGAAGCAATTTAAGCATCAACGCCCATAAACCTTTTGTGTTCTACTCGAGATCTCATCGAACCATCAACCTAGCTCATGATGCCACTGTTGGGGAACGTCGCATGGGAAACAAAAATTTTCCTACGCACACGCAGACCTATCCATGGTGATGAGCATCTACGAGAGGGAGAGTGGATCTACATACCCTTGTAGATCGCTAAGTGGGAAGCGTTAAGAAACGCGGTTGGTGTAGTAGAACATCTTCGCGATCCAAATCGCCGAGCGTCCCGTGATCTCATCACGATCCGTCCCGCGATCCAATCACGATCCGTCCCATGAACTCATCACGATCCGTCCCGCGATCTCATCACCATCCGTCTCACGATCTTGATCACGATCTGTCCCGCGAACTCATCACGATCCGTCCCGCGATCTCATCACAATCCGTCTCACGATCTTGATCACGATCTGTCCCGCGAACTCATCACGATCCGTTCCGCGATCTCATCACGACCCGTCTCGTGATCTCGATCACGGTCCTTCCGATCTAGCGCCGAACGGACGGCACCTCCGCGTTCAGCACACGTGCAGCTTGATGACGATCTCCACCGTCTTGATCCAGCAAGAGGAGGTGGAGAGGAGAGAGAGTTCACCGGCAGCATGACGGCGCTCCGGTGATGGTGGTGGAGCAATTCCGGCAGGGCTTCGCCTAAGCGCTGCAGAAAACCGATCTAGAGGAGAAACTATGCACCGGTGGAACGGGTAGCACGTGGCCGGAAAATCTGTCCAAAAACCACCCGATCCACTAGTATATATAGGAGGAGAGGAGAGGAGAGGCAGACAAGGCCTTTGGGTCGGCCTAAATAGGAGGTGGGAGCAATCCTACTTCACCTCCAATCCTAGTTGGAGTAGGATTGCCTCCTATTGGCTGATTTTCCACTTTTTTGCTTTAGGACTTTCTCTCCTGCGCCATGGGACTTTGTGGCTGTTTTCCCAGCCCACTAAGGGCTGGTTATTATTCTCCCACAGCCCATGGACCTCTTGGGGTCGAAATACCCCTCCCGGAGGTCCCCCGGTACACTACCGATACTCTCGGTACACTACCGATGAGCCCGAAACTTTTCCGGAAACCAAACTAGGACTTCCTATATATGAATATTTACCTCCGGACCATTCCGGAGCTCCTTGTGACGTCCGGGATCTCATCCGGGACTCCGAACAACCTTCGGTCACCACCATACATAACTCTACACTACCGAAACGTCACCGAACCTTAAGTGTGCAGACCCTGCGGGTTCGAGAACTATGTAGACATGACCGAGACACCTCTACAGTCAATAACCAATGGCGGGACCTGGAAGTCCACATTGGTTCCTACATATTCTACGAAGATCTTTATCGGTCGAACCTCTATGTCAAGGATTCAGTTAATCCCGTATAACGTTCCCTTTCTTCTTCGGTATGTTACTTGCCCGAGATTCGATCGTCGGTATCTCCATACCTAGTTCAACCTCGTTACCGGCAAGTCTCTTTACTCCTTCCATAATACAAGATCCCGCAACTAACAATTAGTCACATTGCTTGCAAGGCTCATTGTGATGTTGTATTACCGAGTGGGCCCTGAGATACCTCTCCGTCACACGGAGTAACAAATCCCAGTCTCGATCCATGCCAACTCAACAGACACCATCGGAGATACCTGTAGAGCACCTTTATAGTCACCCAGTTACGTTGCGACGTTTGATACACACAAGGCACTCCTCTGATATCCGTGAGTTGCATGATCTCATGGTCATAGGAACATATACTTGACATGCAGAAAACAGTAGCAATAAACTGACACGATCATATGCTATGTTTGTAGTTTGGGTCTTATCCATCACATGATTCTCCTAATGATGTGATCCCGTTATCAAATGACATATCATGTCCATGGCTAGGAAACCTTAACCATCCTTTGATCAACGAGCTAGTCCATTAGAGGCATACTAGGGACATGGTTTTGTCTATGTATCCACACATGCATTTAAGTCTCCGATCAATACAATTATAGCATGGATAATAAACGATTATCATGAACAAGGAAATATGATAATAACTAATTTATTATTGCCTCTAGGGCATATTTCCAACATACACATCCTTGTCAACCTATGAGGTTCGATAGTAACTTGATCTGAAGCTTCATGATCATCATCATTTACTTCCTCTTCAACTGACGTAGGTTCCACAGAAACATCTTTCTGCGCTGCGCTATTCTCTGGTTGAAACAAAGGTTCAACAACCTCATCAAGTTCTATCTTCCTCCCACTCAATTCTTTCGAGAGAAACTTTTTCTCGGGAAAGGACCCGTTTTAGCAACAAACACTTTATGCTTGGATCTGAGATAGAAGGTTCACCGAACTATTCTTAGGGTATTCTACGAAGATGCATTTGTCCGCTTTGGGTTCGATCTCATTAGGTGAAAACATTTTCCACACAAGCATCGCAGTCCCAAACATCAAGAAATGACAGCTTAGATTTCTATCAAACCATAATTCACACGGTGTCATCTCAACGGATTTAGATGGTGCCCTATTTAAAGTGAATGTAGTTATCTCTAATGCACAACCCCAAAATTATAGTAGCAAAATGATAAGAGACATCATAACATGCACCATATCCAATAGAGCACGACTATGACGTTCGGACATACCATCACACTATGGTGTTCCAGGTGGCGTGTGTTGTGAAACAACTTTCACGTTGTCTAAAGTTGTATGCCAAACTCGTAACTCAGATATTCACCTCCACGATCATATAGCAGATATTTTTATCTTGTTGTCACGATGATCTTAAACTTCACTCTGAATTTGCTTGAACTTTTCAAACGATTCAGACTTGTATTTCATTAAGTAAACATACACTATATCTACCCAACTCATCAGTGAAGGTAAGAAAATAATGATATCCACCACACGCTACAAGACTCATTGGATTGCATACATCAACATGTATCATTTCCAATAAATCAATTGCCCGCTCCGTCAAACCAGAAAACAGGGTCCTTAGTCATCTTTGACCAAGAGGCATGGTTCGCATGTCTCAACCGATTCGAAATCGAAAGAGTCCAAAGATCCATCAGCATGGAGTTTCTTCATGCGTTTTGTATCAATATGACATTTAGCGGCAGTGCCACAAGTATGTGGTACTATCATTATTAACTTTGGATATTTTGGCATCAATGTTATGAACATGTGTATTACTACGATCAAGATTCAACAAACCATTCTCACTGGGTGCATGACCATTGAAGGTATTATTCATGTAAACAGAATAACCATTATTCTCTAACTTAAATGAATAATCGTGTTGCAACTAACACGATCTAATCACGTTCATGCTCAACGCAAAACACCAAATAACACTTATTTAGGTTTGTTACTAATCCCGAAGGTAGAGAGAGCGTGCGATGTCGGTCGCATCAACCTTGGAAACACTTCCAACACACATCTTCACCTCACCCTTAGCTAGTTCTCCGTTTATTCCGTAGCTTTTATTTCGAGCTACTAACATTTAGCAACCGAACCGGTATCCAATACCCAGGTGCTACTAGGAGTACTAGCAAGGTACACATCAATAACACGTATATCAAATATACTTCTGTTGATGTTGCCAGCCTTCTTATCTACCAAGTATCTAGGGTTGTTCCGCTTCAGCGACCGCTATCCTCATAATCGAAGCACTTAGTCTCGGGTTTGAGTTCAACTTTGGGTTGCTTCACTGGAGCAGCAATTGACTTGCTATCCATGAAGTTTCCCTCCTTGCTCTTGCCCTTCTCGAAACTAGTGGTTTGACTAACCATCAACACTTGATTCTCCTTCTTGATTTCTACCTTCGCGGTGTCAAACATCGCGAACAGCTCAGGGATCATTATTTCTATCCCTGGCGTTTTATAGTTCATCACCAAGTTCTAGTAGCTTAGTGACAGTGACTTGGAGAACTATATCAATCGCTATCTTATCTAGAAGATCAACTCCCACTCGATTCAAGCGATTGTAGCACCTAGACAATCTGAGCACATGCTCAACGATTGAGCTATTCTCCTTCATCTTGCAGGCAAAGAATCTTGTTGGAGATCTCATATCTTGCAACATGGGCACGAGCCTGAGATCCTAATTTCAGCTCTTAGAACATCTCATATGTTCTGTGAAGTTCAAAACGTTTCGGAGCCTCAATTCTAAGCCGTAATGCATGACGCACTAATCTATCAAGTAGTCATCAGAACGTGCCTGTCAGATGTTCACAACATCTACAAACCATGCTAGAGGGGTTGGCGCACCGAGCGGTGCATTAAGGACATAAGCCTTCCGTGGAGCAATGAGGACAATCCTCAGATCATGGACCCAGTATGCAATATTGCTACCAACATATTTCAACTCTATTTCTCTAGGAAGATATAAAAATTCAAGGGAGCTACAGCGCGAGCAACTGATCTACAACATAATTTGCACAGACACTATTGACTATGTTCATGATAATGAGTTCAATTAATCATATTACTTAAGAACTCCCACTCAAATTGACATCCCTCCAGTCATTCGAGTGATACATGATCCAAATTCACCAACTCAAGTCCTATCATCACGTGAGTTGAGGTGGTTTCAATGGTGAACATCATCATGTTGATCATATCTACTATATGACTCATGTTCGACCTTTCGGTCTCTTGTGTTCCGAGGCCATGTCTGTACATGCTAGGCTCATCAAGTTTAACCTGAGTGTTCTGCATGTGCAACACTGGCTTGCACCCGTTGTATGTGAACGTAGAGTCTATCACACCCGATCATCATGTGGTGTCTCGACACGATGAACTTTCGCAATGGTGCACACTCGGGGAGAACACAATTCATCTTGAAATTTAAGTGAGGGATCACCTTATAATGCTACCGTCATACTAAGCAAAACAAGGTGCATAAAAGGATTAACATCACATGCAATTCATAAGTGACATGATATGGCCATGAACTTGTGTTTTAGATCTCCATCCTGAAAGCACCGGCATGATCTCCATCGTCACCGGCACGACACCATGATCTCCATCATCTTGATCTCCATCAACGTGTCGCCATCGAGGTTGTCACGCCCTGCATGCTTCTACTCCTATTGCTACCGTTTAGCGATAAAGTAAAGCATTACATAGCGCTTAATGATTGACACGCAGGTCATACAATAATTAAAGACAACCCTATGGCTCCTGCCGGTTGCCGTACTCATCGACATGCAAGTCATGAAATTCTATACATCACATGATCATCTCATACATCACATATATCACATCATGTAATTGGCCATATCACATCACAACATACCCTGCAAACACAAGTTAGACGTCCTCTAATTGTTGTTGCATGTTTTACGTGGCTGCTACGGGTTTCTAGCAAGAACGATTCTCACCTACGCATAAACCACAACGGTAACACATAATTTGCTTTTCAACCTTCTCAAGGACCGCCTTTGTCGAATCCGATCCAACTAAAGTGAGAGAAACTGCCACCCGCAAGCCATCTAGGCAACAAGTTGCGTCGAGGGAACCGGTCTCTCGTAAGCGTATGAGTAATGTTGGTCCGGGCCGCTTCATCTCACAGTACCATTGAACCAAAATACGACCAAGGGAGGAAGCAATCTAAGCATCAACGCCCATAAACCTTTTGTGTTCTACTCGAGATCTCATCAACACATAGACCTAGCTCTGATACCACTGTTGGGGAACGTTGCATGGGAAACGAAAAAATTCCTACACACACGCAAGATCTATCCATGGTGATGAGCATCTACGAGAGGGAGAGTAGATCTACATACCCTTGTAGATCGCTAAGCGGGAAGCGTTAAGAAACGCAGTTGGTGTAGTCGAACGTCTTCGCGATCCAAATCGCCGAGCGTCCCGCGATCTCATCACGAACCGTCCCGCGATCCAATCACGATCCGTCCCACGAACTCATCATGATCCGTCCCGCGATCTCATCACGATCCGTCCTGCGATCTCGTCACGATCCGTCTCGCAATCTTGATCACGGTCCTTCCGATCTAGCGCCGAACGGACGGCACCTCCACGTTAAGCACACGTACAGCTTGATGACGATCTCTGCCTTCTTGATCCAGCAAGAGGGAGCAGAGAGGTAGAAGAGTTCTCTAGCGGTGTGACGGTGCTCCGACGATGGTGGTGGAGCTATTCCGGCAGGGCTTCGCCTAAGCACTGTAAAAAAACGATCTAGAGGAGAAACTATGCACTAGAGGAACGGGTAGCACGTGGCTGAAAATTCTGTGCCAAAACCCTAAAATCCTCTAGTATATATAGGAGGAGAGGAGGAGGAGGCTTGGATGCCAAAAATCCAGCCCTTGGGTCGGCCAAAGTGGGGAGGAGAGGAGGACTCCTCCTCCAATCCTAGTAGGACTAGGATTTCTCCTTTTTTGGCCTTTTTCCACCTTTTTCCCTTTGGGCTTTTTCTCCCAGCCGCATGGGCCTTGTGTGGGACTTCCACCAGCCCAAAAAAGGCTGGTATTTACTCTCCCACAGCCCATGAAGCCTCTTGGGTCGAAATACCCCTCCCGGTGGTCTCTCGGTACACTCCCGGCACTCCCGGTACATTACCGATTAGCCCGAAACTTTTCCGGCGACCAAAATGGGACTTCCTATATATAAATCTTTACCTCTGGACCATTCCGGAGCTCCTCGTGACGTCCAGGATCTCATCCGGGACTCCGAAAAACCTTCGGTCACCACCATACATAACTCTGTACTACCAAAACGTCACCGAACCTTAAGTGTGCAGACCCTGCAGGTTCGAGAACTATGTAGACATGACCAAGACACCTCTACGATCAATAACCAATAGCGGGACCTGGATGCCCATATTGGATCCTACATATTCTACGAAGATCTTTATCGGTCGAACCTCTATGTCAAGGATTTAGTTAATCCCGTATGATGTTCCCTTTGTTCTTCGGTATGTTTACTTGCCCGAGATTCGATCGTCGGTATCTCCATACCTAGTTCAACCTTGTTACCAGCAAGTCTCTTTACTCATTCCGTAATACAAGATCCCATGACTAACACTTAGTCACATTACTTGCAAGGCTTGTTGTGATGTTGTATTACCGAGTGTGCCCTGAGATACCTCTCTGTCACACGGAGTAACAAATCCCAGTCTTGATCCATTCCAACCCAACGGACACCCTCGGAGATACCTGTAGAGTACCTTTATAGCCACTCAGTTACGTTGCGATGTTTGATACACACAAGGCACTCCTCCGGTGTCAGTGAGTTGCATGATCTCATGGTCATAGGAACAGATACTTGACATGCAGAAAACAGTAGCATTAAACTGACATGATCATATGCTACGTTTGTAGTTTGGGTCTTGTCCATCCCACCATTCTCCTAATGATGTGATCCCGTTATCAAATGACATCTCATGTCAATGGATAGGAAACCTTAACCATCTTTGATCAACGAGCTAGTCTATTAGAGGCATACTAGGGACATGGTTTTGTCTATGTATCCACACATGCATCTAAGTCTCCGATCAATACAATTATAGCATGGATAATAAACGATTATGATGAACAAGGAAATATGATAATAACTAATTTATTATTGCCTCTAGGGCATATTTCCAACACTTGGTTCTCAACAACTCTGGGAAATACTTATCTACTTCGGTGCATCACCCTTTCCTCTTCAAGGGAAAACCAACGCAAGCTCAAGAGGGAGCACTCTCTAGCCGTCAAATCGATCGGAAGGTCGATGTGGCACCCTAGATGCCTTTCCCTATGCGAAAACGAACGTGCATGCGCGAGAAGGTCGGCTTGGCTGCCGGAGGCGCGCTAGATGGGCCCTTTCGGGGAGGCAAGGCCCAACTGGGCACCACTTACTCTCTCCCTCTCCCTCTCCCTCTCTCTCAGATAAAAGCGTTTTTCTTTATTTAAAACGAGAGAAAGCAAAAAAACACAGACAAAAGAGAGAGATGTTTGGGAAAGAAATAAAAATATATTTGAACTCGCAAAAATATGCTCTATTTTATAAAAATGGAGTTGGCGTTTTTAGAGTAAAAAATTAAATCACATTTGGTTAAATTGGACTCTATTTTGCAAAGTTTTAACTAGGCAAACCTGGAAGAACATGTTTGAAAACTAAACAACAATTCATGTCAGATTTTTTAGAAGAAGTGTAACATTTTAATAAGATGAACAGGCAAGTGAATTCACAACATTTGCATATATTGAAATAAGAGGGGTAGCCATAGTTATTGAGACATAGTGGGAGGGCTTAGTTTGAGAATTGAGGAGAGGCCTTCACACCACAGCACACTCAACATCACAACAAGCACAACAAGCTCATGGTGCAACAAATACTTTAAGTGATGATGCCATGATGCCATGCTGAATGATGAATGATGAATTTCATGAAGCAATTACTACTATTACTCAATCCACATAGACAATAATGAAGGTTCACACATGGAAATATTACAAAGGTGGCAAGGGGATGCACTTGGGCTCTTACAATTCACCTCAAGGGTGATGTCAACAATAATAACTCATGCTCACTCATATCCAACTGGATATATGTACCTAGATATTTCCTCACCACATGATGCTTGCAAAAAGAGAAAAACAAAAAGGAATAGGGAAGGATACTTTGACTCTTGCATAAAAGTAAATGCATAAAGGTAAAAGATATGTCCTTCACAGGGGGAAGCAGAGGTTGTCATGCGCTTTTTAGTTTGCATGCCAAATCCCTTAGTGGAAAAGAACGTCACGTTGTATTGCCCCATGTGATAGCAGCCTTTATTATGCAGTCCATTGCTTTTATTACTTTGCCATCACAAGTTTGTACAATGCTCAATTTTCTCTTACATTAATTGATCAAACACGTTTAGAAGCAATTTGTATTGCCTTAGTGCACCGATGAAAACTGACTTGAAGGATCTTATTCAATCCATAGGTAGGTATGGTTGACTCACAAAAGATAAGTTTGGGTTTGGTTTTTTTTGGATGCACAAGTAATATCTCTACTTAGCGCGGAATTTTTGGCTAGCAAAGATATTGAGGAAGCATCACATGTTCAAGGATCTATGACAAGATAACTTCTATGTGAATATGAACCAACATAAATCATTACATTGTCTTCCTTGTCCAAAACTTTATTATATAACTCTCACTCGATTACATAGATAGACAGATCATGACACTAGCACTAGAAAACAGATCATACTAAACTTTTATTCAACTAAATCACACAAAATTTAAGTCTCGAAATAAAATGTAAAGGTAAAAAGTGATGGTGATACGATACCGGGGCTTCTCCCCCAAGCTTGGCTCAAGCCAAGGGGAGTGCCCATACCCGTGTACTCAAGTCTCCTTTGGTGGTGAATATGATTAAGGTGGTGGTGATGAACAAGCCTTCTTCTTCAGCTTATATATGAGCATAAAAATTTCCTCCCTTAGATCGTCATTCTCTAACTCGAGCTTTAATATCTTTTTGCATAATGACGCCTTGCTCTCCTGCAGAAAACGAGATCGGATAAATTGAACCTCGGGTTTGTATCCTTTAGGGAGGCTTGAGTTCTTGAATTCCACATGCATGTCTCCTGGTTGAGGTAGTGGGTCATCCTCTTCCTCAGATCTATCATCCTTTTCTTCCTTCATGTTGTCGTCTTCCTCCTCATCCGTCGTCTATCCATAATGATCCACATCTCCACAGACCATAGGTTTTGCAATATAGACAACAACATAGCTCTCTCCCTCTAAATCTTGAGACGACATATTTTTAGATCTGTCAAGAAAACAACACAAAATAGGAACAGAGAATATTTCTATGATGCAGTGGTCAAAACAATTGGGGATATATAGAGAGGATTTTTGTTCTTGGGAAACAAGCATATGGAAGGAAAGCAGAGTCGGGAATGTTCCCAAGGAGGGCACAACCTAATTTTTCTAATATTCCAAAACTGACATAAAATATTTTTGCGGAATTTTCAGAGTCCGTTTACTTACTGTATCACAAACCTCTTCTTTTGCATGATTCTAGAGTGTTTCGAAAGGTTTCTCTTATGTGTTACTCTGGTGTTATGGTTTGGATGGAGTGGATGTACAACCCAGCCACCCCGGTTCAAGTCCTCACGGACGCGAATTTGGGTTCTTATTATTTAAAAAACAAATCTCGCTATGGGGGCTTCCCTTACAGTTTTCGTTTCAAAAAAACATGCCTTTCAACATTAATAGGTGTACCTGAGATATCATGTTTAATTCTTTGTCCATTGACCACCTTCGGGTTAGTACCTTCGGCACTATTAATCTTGATAGCTCCAGAGGGATAAACCTCTTTGATAGCATATGGTCGTTCCTATTCGGAAAGAAGTTTTCCTACAAAAAATCTAAAATTAGAGTTGTAGAAAATAACATATTCTCCAACTTTGAATCCCCACTTTTGGATTCTTTTGTCATGCCATCTTTTAACCTTTTCTTTGAATAGTTTGGCATTTTCATAAGCTTGGGTTCTCCATTCATCTAGTGAGCTAATATCAAATAACCACTTTCACCGGCAAGTTTGAAGTCATAGTTGAGTTCTTTAATTGCCCAAAATGCTTTATGTTCTAACTCTAGAGGCAAATGATAAGATTTCCCATATACCATTTTGTATGGAGACATATGTTGGAGATATGCCCTAGAGGCATTCATGTATGATGATATTTCCTATGTGTTTATGAATAAAGATAGTCCTTGGACATTATCATTGATGTGTATTAACAAGTATGTGACTTGTTTGTGAGACTATCCATTGTATGATGACTGTGTAAATGGTCCCTAGTGGAAAGGGTTGTGTGCACGTGCAACCAGTTAGACTAGCATATGAGGTGGATGGTCCGATCTCACTAACCATGTAGCATTGGATGCTAGCTGGATAATATGGACTCGGAAAGGTCTGGTCGGATTTGACATAGTCGGATCCGAGTCCAGATAAGGTCTGAGTTGGACAGACCCAACTATGAGACGTAGCGATAGGTCATCTGTGAGTCTCTAGTACACCATATGTTCTATGTCCTAAGACCTGAGCTGGCGCATGTACTCGGGATGGTGACAGACTTTCTTTTGGGCCAACCAAATGCTACTCCGTGACTGGGTAGTTACAAAGGTAGGTTTCGGGCTTGTCCAGACCCATGCAGCGATAGATGGTCGAGCAAGATGGGATTTGCCCCTCCGATCAGGAGAGATGTACTCTGGGCCCCTCGGGAGATCCGACCTGGATAAGCATGGCCATGCGATGAGGATTATGAGATAATCTGAAGTGTTGGTCGGATTCACTGGAACGAGAAAGAGGTCGTGCTGCAACAAGGATGACCACGTCGCCTTGTGCGTGACAACATATATCATGTGGCAAAGGGAATAGAAATGTGAAGTACAGGTTCGCCTAACCAGCTTCATCAGACACTTGGAGTCGGCACGCCTTGCTTGAGGCCGCTACCGACTGGTCGAGCTGGATGTGATCTAACTCGCGACCAAGTGAACGAGAACCTAAGGGGTCGCACGCTTAAGGGAAGGAAAACGCGGTCTTTAGGATCTGTGCAAGGCCCAAGAGTTGAGCCCGTGCCAGATGCCTATATATAGTGGAGGTGCGGCACACCCATCCGGTTGACTGCTTCAACGCCATCATTAGGGATTTGCATGTGTTGCAACTAGCCACCTCCACTCACCGTCGCCGACTGTGTGATTGGACATAGCAGTCCGCCGCATGGTGTTCCTCCTACATGCGTGGATACTGTTAGAGGTGATGCACCTGCGCCGCTCCGGCGAACCCGTACGTGGGATCCGACGACCGGCGGTTCGAGGGAGATTGGATCGGTTGTTCATGGAAATCGAAAGAGGAGGAGAAGGACCACGTGAACGCGTTGCCCCAACTCTACTTCCGTTGCACGGCATTGCGCGTCTAGTGGTAACTATCTATGATCCATCTTCATAGCATGTTCTTGGATATTCTGCACGTAGGAAATTTTTTATTGCATGCAATGCACCTATGGTAGAACCCAACAGTGGTATCAGAGCCTCTGTTATCGGATTTGGATTGAGATCGTATGCATATTTGGTATGTGGAGGCTGCAGATGAGACCCGTCGTCGTTCATAAGATCGGCTATGTGCACGGTTGATGAGATCAACTGCACATCGGGATAGATTGAGGCTATGTTTTCTGTCAATCAAAATCGATGAGGTCGTAACACAACCTACCCCTACCGGTCGGTATCCACCATCGGGCTTAACCGTGAAACGTAAATCCGAATCGGGTTCGCGATGATCGATGAGATCGGTCAGATCGGAAAATTCGGGACCGCCTTGTGCGTAGCGCCTTGTATTTCGTACACGATCACACAAACCGGTAGAATGCGATTATATGCATAAGTTTGTTTTGCAGGTTTGATGTGAATAGTATGGCTCATATGTATGTGATGCATGTGTGTAATTTAACATGACCTCCGTGTCATGATTGTCAGTCGGCATGAGCCAAAGTGATGTCATTATATTGTATAACGACCTGCGTGTCGACTTGTGATTCTCTGTAAATTCATTACTAGTTGTAGTAGTTGGAGGATAGAGATCAAGATCGAAGCTTTGGTGTCCCGGCATGACAAACAAGATGGAGTTCCTCCTTGGTCATCAGAGTAGGGGCCGACCCTGGAAGGACGCCCATGAAGGAGCATACTATTTCACATATTTATGTTTATATGTGATGGATATTGCTTCTTATTTCTATGCATGTTAGTATGGTAGAAAGATCCCTCATTAATATCAAGCATATTGCCATTCCGGATGTTAAACCTTCGCACGTCAAGTACATCTGGTAGTGGGCTCATAAAATTGAGGTGCTACTACGTGTCCTTGGACTGGAGGGTTCGTGTCGGACATGGACATGCACTGCATCAGGTGAACTTGACAAGACTATCAAAACGGTTTTGGGCCTTGTGGCAACGAAGGTTGGGAGTCGGGGTATAAGATACCTACCTGACCGACAGGAGTCGTGTAGAGATACGATTAGCAAGGAGTTGCATACCGAATAGGCAAGTTGGCTAGTAGTGATGCTAAAGCTCACTAGTCACTCGCGCTAGATGGGTCCTAAATCACTGAGAGTTTGTGGGAGGATGCTGACTTCAATGGGAGTAGTTCTGTTTAAGGCTTGAATTACTCTACATAAACACAATGCTTAGTGATTGCATATTTTCTGTTGTAGATCAATGGCACCACCTGCTCGACCCAACTTTGCATTGAAATCAATTTCGGAAAAGGATAAACTGAATGGAACAAACTTTACCAACTGGTATAGAAATTTGAGAATTGTTCTCAAGCACGATAAAAATGAACATGTTCTAGAGGATCCACTTCGAGAGGAACCCATCGAGAATGCTAATGCCACGACCAAGAATGCCCACCAGAAACTCGTTGATGAATCAAACAAGATCAGCTGCCTCATGCTGGCTTGTATGGAGCCCGATTTGCAACAACATTTCGAAAACATTCAGGCTTTCGATATGGTCGAGAGTTTGAAGAGCATGTTTCAGGTGTAGGCTAGGACCGAGAGGTTCAATGTCTGGCAATCCTTGATCGATTGTAAGCTAAAAGAGGGTGATCCACTAAACTCGTGTGTGATCAAGATCATCGGGTACGTGCAAGCTTTGGATTGATTAGGCTTCCCACTTGGGGACGAGCTGTCCACGAATGCAATTTTGGGTTCTCTTCCACCTAGCTATGGGACGTTCGTCTCGAACTATCATATGCATGGCATGGATAAGAAGCTCACTGAATTGCATGGGATGCTCAAGGTGGCAGAACAAGATATTAAGAAAGGCATGCGTCAAGTGTTGATAGTGCAGAACTCGGCTAAGTTCAATAAGAGTTGGTCCAAGAAAAAGGGTAAGGCAAATGGCACGGAGAAGGTTGTCTCCGCCGCTGAGCCGAAGTCCGAACCGAACTCAAAGACCATTTGCTTTGATTGCAAGGAAGCTGGTCACTGGAAGAGGAACTATAGCAAGTGGCTTGCTGAGCATGGCAAGAAGGCCGAAGATGATTCTTTAGGCAAAGGTACACTTGTTACATATGTTATAGACATTTACCTTGCTGACATACCTAGTATCTCTTGGGTATTTGATACCGGATCGGTTGTTCATATTTGCAACTCGATGCACGGGATGGTAAGAACTAGGCATGTGGCAAAAGGGGAGATTGACATCAGGGTCGGCAACAAGGCAAGAGTTGCTACGTTGGAGGTCGGCACGATGCAGCTCAAGCTTCCTTCTGGATTTGTTTTGGAATTGAATAGTTGTTATTACATTCCCGCACTTAGTCAGAACATTATTTCTGCCTCATGCTTGATGAGTCAAGGTTATGAATTCAATATAAAGGACAATGGTTGTTCATTTTATTTGAATGTAATGTTCCATGGCTATGCACCCATAGTAGATGGGCTATTTATTTTAAATCTATAAACGAAACCAGTCTATAACGTGAATATCAAGAGGCATAAGCCTAATGAGATAAATCTGACATACTTCTGGCATTGCCGGCTTGGACACTTTAGACTGAAACGCATGAAGAAGCTCCATGATGATGGACTCCTAACTTCGTTCGACTTCGAGTCGTTCAAGACATGCGAATCATGCTTGCTAGGCAAGATGACTAAGTCTCCTTTTGCAAAGAGTTGCGAGAGGGCGTCCGAGCTGTTGGAGCTTATACACAGTGATGTGTGTGGTCCAATGAGCACAACGGCTAGAGGTGGCTATCAGTACTTAGTGACTTACCAACGACTTGAGTAGATGTGGATATACTATTTTATGAGGCACAAGTCGGAAACTTTTGAAAAGTTTAAAGAGTTTCAGAACGAGGTGGAAAATCAGCTCGGCAAGACGATAAAACTTCTACGATCAGAATGTGGAGGTGAGTACATGAGCCAGGAGTTTGATAATCAACTGAAAAGACGAGGTATAGTACCTCATCTCACACCTCTGGGTACGCTGCAGAGAAACGGTGTGTCAGAACGGAGAAATCGAACCTTGTTGGACATGGTTAGTTAATGATGAGCAAATCGGTATTATCCTTGTCATTCTGAAGATACGCTCTAGAAACTGAAGCTTTCACACTTAATGGGGTACCATCAAAATCCGTAGACAAGACACCACATGAGATGTGGACTAGCAAGAGTCCTAGTTTGTCTTTTCTAAAGATTTGGGCTTGTGAAGTATTTGTCAAGCGACTCATGCCGGAGAAGCTTACACTCGACTCGGAAAATGCATATTCGTGGGATAACCGAGGGAAACCTTGGGATATAACTTCTACAACCGAGAAGAGAACAAAGTGTTTGTTGCTCGGAACGGGGTTTTCCTAGAGAAAGAGTTTCTTAGTCGGGAGGCCAGTGGGAGAACGGTGTGACTCAAAGAAATTCGAGAGCCACTCGGGGACAACTCGGTTGGTGATGAGATCCCGCCGGAGTCGGTCAGAGAACCCGTAGTGGAGTCGGCACCGGAGCCACGGAGGTCAGAAAGATTGCGTAGAGTGCGCGACGTTTTGTTGCTAGAAAGCAACAAGTCAGACACGTATGCGAAAGCGATGGTGAGCCCAGATTCCAAGGCATGGCTAGAGGCCATGAGATCCGAGTTAAAGTCCATGGATGACAATCAAGTATGGGAATTGGTTGATCCGCCACCTGGCGTAGTTGCCATTGGTTGCAAATGGATCTTTAAGAAGAAAACTGATGTGGATGGAAATGTTCAGATACACGAAGCTCGGCTTGTCGCTAAAGGTTATGGACAAGTTCAAGGAATTGACTACGATGAGACCTACTCACCGGTAGCAATGCTAAAGTCGGTGAGGATCATATTAGCTATAGCTGCATATTTCGATTATGAGATATGGCAGATGGATGTCTAAATGACTTTCCTTCATGGAAATTTAAAAGATGAGGTATACATGATACAACCCGAAGGTTTTGTCGATCCAACTAAAGTTGGTGTAAGTGCGTCTAGTGCCCCTTAGTGATTTTGGTGTATTGAAGACTTATATGTTAAGGAACTAATGTGTTTGTGAGTATTTTGCTGGGTGACCAGTTCGTGAGGGTTTTGGAAGTCTACCCCAAAGACTTAGCATGAGTGTTGGGCGAGGACTTTGTGACCTTAGCTCAAGGAGAATACGGTAAGGACTATGTGTCCTGGGACTGTGTGTCCTCTGGTTTAAATACCAGGCCGCTCCAAACCAGACGTACGACTGTCACAATAGTTGGAACTGGATCATCAAACCATTGCCTTCATCGAGCTACCTAGTTCTATTTCCTCAACCCTTTAATTCCTCCTATACCTTTTGATGAGATTGATCTTTACTATTTGAAGAATTTGACTGAAGACTTTCACAATTTCCTCACCTCAAATTCTTCAAGTTCCCTTGTTCCTCACCTCCTTATCCTGTATCACGCTACCTGCAATCTGTGCATGTTTTATTTCATCATGATGACTATGCTATTTCTATGTTTCTCATGCACTTGAGTACTTATTTTGCTGCTAGTTATTCATCACATTTCAAATTCCTCAAGTTGAAATTCCTCAAGTGATGAATTTGTAAAAATCGCCTATTCACCCCCTCTAGTCGATATAACGCACTTTCAATTGGTATCAGAGAAAGGTACTCCCTTGTTCTATGTGATTTTGGTTTAACCACCTGGAGTTCTAGTTTTGTCGACTGCAGGTATGATCAAGGTTTCCACAGGTTGTCCTACCTTCGATGGGACGGATTACCCCTACTAGAAGAATAAGATGCGTATGCATCTTGAAGCTATTGACAACGATCTCTGGTATGTTGTGGAAAATGGTGTTCCCCGCACTTCTCCGACTATTACTGCTGCTGATACGAAGAAATTCAAGCAACTTGATTCTCAAGTGAAGAATATCATCTGTGGCCATCTAAGCAAAGGTCAGTATGGCAGAGTGAGTGCTTTGGAGTCTGCTAAGCTTATCTGGGATAGGTTGTCCAAAGTCAACGAAGGTGTTTCCACTCAACGTGATTCTCGTGTTGATGTTCTTTGCAATCTCTTCAACCGCTTCAAGAGACTCGACAATGAGAATGTTCAACAAACTTTTGATCATCTCACTGATATCTCCAATGAGCTTCAAGTACTAGGTGCCACTGACATCACCGATCACGAAGTGGTGAAGAAACTGTTGAGATCTCTTGATTCCTCATTCGATACTCTGGCTTTGATGATTCAATAGCGTGGAGACTACAAGTCACTTGATCCTGCTGATATTCTTGAGAGACTCAATACTCATGAATTCCAACAAGATGATAAGAAAGACCTCTACTGGCCAAGCTATGGAAGACCTCGTGCTCTGAAGGCAAAAGCAATTTCCTCATCTGAAGGCGAAGATTCTGATAGTAGCCTCAGTGATCCTGAAGAACTGAGTCTGGAGCTGGCAATGCTCATGAGGAAATTCTAGAAGTTCTCAAGGAGAGGCAGATTTGGAAAGTCATCAAAAAGTGGCTTGAGGAAATCAGATTCCTCAGGTGACTACAAGAAGAGAACTTGTCACAAATCCAAGAAATCAGGTCACTTTATCTCTGACTGTCCTCTCTGGGGAAAAGAATCAAAGAAGAAGAAGAAGTATACGGACGATAGTTCTGATGACTTGAAGAAAAAGAAGAAATCTTCAAAGTCCTCATCTTCAAAGTCCTCAATGCATAAGAAGAATGGTTCCAGAAAGGCTCGGGCTTTCATTGGCAAGGAAATGGACTCAGAAGAAGAATCTGAAGAATATGAAGAAGAGGAAGAATCTGAGGTGGAATCTGAATCTGGTGTCGCTAGCCTTGCTCTTGCTACAGCTTTCGTCAGCAAGTCTATCTTCAACGATGAAGAAAATGACTACTCCAACGACTTTGACGTCAGCAATGATGATTATGCTCCCACCTATTGCGTCATGGCTAAAGGTTCCAATGTACATAAGCATCACTCCTCCTCTGAATCAAGTGATGGTGAATCTGATGAATATGTGAAACCTAGCTATGCCAAAATTGCTAATATTGCCACCAGGCAACAAAGTGCACTTGAAAAGCTTCGGAAAATGCTAGACAAAAGTGATGATCTGTTGAATGAGGAAGTGGATCAAACTCAAACTCTGTCTGACGATCTCAAAAGTCTTCAAACAAAGTATGATAACCTTCAGAGTCATCATAATGCTCTCTTAGCCGATCATGAGAAGATTTCTTATGAATTTCTTCAAAGAAAGCAAGATCTTGAGAAACTAAGGGTGTCTCATGAGGATCTCCAAAGAGAAAACGATTCCTTAATGGCTCAACAGATCAGTAGCACCCACGAAGAATTTGTTCCACCTTGTTTGAAATGCATCGAACGTGAAACTGCTAATTCTTCACCTGAATGTTCAAATGCTTCTATTGCTGCAAATTCTTCAACTATTCCCATGGTCACAAATTCCTCATCTAAGGATACCACAAGTATCACTGACGAAAATGCAGGGTTGAAGGAATTGTATGTGACAAGCATGTAAAAAAGTCTCAAAGGGCATCAAACCCTTTGCGATGTCCTCAAAAAGCAGATTCTGAACAGGAACCCTAGAAAAGAGGGTGTTGCATTTGAAAGGAAACTCAATGCTGATGGATCCTACTGGACACCTGAGTAGTACCCCAAAACTTCATGGGTTGCTGCAAAATGACCTCCTGTAGATCCATCCACTTTATCTGGCTTTACTTGTGAAACTTCATATTCCTCCGATGAGTCACTTGACTCCAACTACAAATTCTTCAAAAAACAGAAAGGTGAAATATTTGCCAGATTTGTTGGAACTAACTACAGGAAAGGTTCACCTATGAAGAAAATCTGGGTTCCCAAGAGCTGCCTACAAAATCTTCAAGTGAATGTCCTCATGACACCACTCATGAAGAACAGGAACCCCAGATCAAATTCCTCATATGGACCAAAGTCTTCACTTGGACCAAATTCCTCAAATGGTCAAAAATATCATTCTCATGCTAATGCATCTGTTTCGTAGGAAAAATCTAAGAGTTCTGAATATCTGCATTATTCTTCAAATCATTATGTTCATAAGCCCTCGAAGAATTTATCCGCTTATTCATATGAGTACTCTAACCCTCGTCCTATGAAACAAAGCGCACTAGCTTCAATGCCTCCCTTCACATATGGTGCTCGCAGAATGATGAAATCTTTGCCACCCCTCCAGATGTGGGTGGTGAAGAAATTGAACTAATCTCTTATGCAGGGTCAGGTCTCCAGATGAACTTGAATATCTGATCAACTTGCTGGAGACCTGAGGAAATGCTTAAAAGGACGCAAGCTAATCATGCAGAAATGAATTTCTCATTTCTCATGTCCTCACACTCTTTACTTACTATGTTGTGTGATGAAATTATGCCTATTGAAATTGATGTCATATTCTTCACTCTGAAGCATATGAGTTCGTAAGTCGTACTAATTCATCCGCAGGATGAACCTCCAAAAACTACTGAGTGGATCCTCGATAGTGGATGCACAAACCACATGACTGGTGGCAAGAATCTACTGATGAATTTGCCACTTGCTCCATCTCATCTGAAGCACATCACCTACACTGAGAAAGGAAAAAAGCAAGGTATTGGGTCTAGGTAAGGTTGCAATCTCAAAGGACCGACACATGGACAAGGTCATGCTTGTCGAATCCCTCGGGTTCAACCTTATGTCTATCTCAATGCTTTGTGATCTTGATATGGTTGTTGTATTTGGAAAATATCGTTGTGTTGTCATCATGGAATCTGACAATTCCAAAGTCTTCGAAGGCTTTAAGAGAGGAGACTTGTATATTGTTGGTTTCTCTATAGGTTCTCAGCCTGCCACATGCCTACTTGCAAAGTCCTTAGAAGGTTGGCTGTGGCATCGACGACTTGGACACACTGGTATGCGAAACTTGCACACGCTCATTAAGAAAAAGGACGTCATTAGCATTGAAGGTGTCAAATTCCTCAAGGACCACCTCTATGGTGCATGTGAGTCTAGGAAGATGACCAGATCCAAGCATCCCTCGAAGACAATCATGACCACGACTCAACCTTTTGAATTGTTTCATATGGACATCTTTGGCCCCACTCATTATTCCACACTACCAAATTCTTCAAGTTTGTATGGCTTTGTCATTGTTGATGATTACTCTCGTTACACTTGGGTGCATATTATTTTGTACAAGTCTGAAGTGCAGGATGTCTTCAGACGATTTGCTTCAAGGGCTTCCACGAACTTCGGCGTCAAGATCAAGCATATCAGGAGTGATAATGGGACTCAGTTCAAGAACACCAATCTTGTCGGGGATATACCCCGCGGTATGACCCAGGAGACAGTTATAACCCGGTGATAGTTATGACCCCACATGTGGATAACTCTCCGGTTGTGGGTCCCTGGATGACTCTCCGGTTGTGAGTCCTTGGATGACTCTCTGGTTGTGAGTCCCTGGTTGACTCTCCGGTTGTGAGTCCCTGGATGACTCTCTGGTTGTGAGTCCCTGGATGACTCTCCGGTTGTGAGTCCATGAAGATGACTCTCCGGTTGTGAGTCCATGAAGATGACTCTCCGGTTGTCAGTCCCTGAAGATGACTCTCCGGTTGTAAGTCCCTGAAGATGACTCTCCGGTTGTGAGTCCCTGAAGATGACTCTCCGGTTGTGAGTCCCTGAAGATGAGTCTCCGGCGTAAGCCTCCCGGTGTAAGCCGCACGGTAACTCAGAAGCCCATGAAGAGAAGCCCGCGATGGGAAGTCATAATAGGTTGTCTCAATCTGACTTAGACTCTACATGTAAGCCGCCCCTTCAGCTTATATAAGGAGGGGTGGGTCACCCTGAGAGGGTCAAGTTTTTAGATGTCTCAATAGACAGGTCTTAAATAAACAAGAGATTAGAGACTCTCGTGATTAGAGGTAGCAAAACAGCACCCTTGTAACCGAGAGATCTCCTTCATCATCAATACGAGACAAGCAGGACGTAGGCTTTTACCTCCATCGGAGGGGTCGAAGCTGGGTAAAACTCACGTCTGTTGATTCCGACCAACCCCTCTCAAGCCGCCACATAGTTGCGATCGCCCCGAACCCTAAGTCCGTTCACCTGGACATTTGTCATGACAAATCCATGACAGTTGGCGCCCATCGTGGGGCTCACACGGTGGTACTGAGTTCTTGGAGGGATCTCTACGAGGGATCGAGAAATTTGCAATTTTCTGGATGAAGAAGAACCGGTTTGGAAGGATCTGCATCTACCTCGAATTCATCAGTCCAGATTTAAATGTCTATGAAATTTAAAGTTCTTGGGAAATTTGGGTTGTGTCGGGTGCGCTGCCGCAAGTCGCCGAGATCGACACGTTTTTGTCTGTTGCCAGTTTGATTCGTACGCGGTGGTGGAGATCGATTCCAATCCAGACAATCCACCTAGGCGGACAAGGATTTTTGCTGAATCGCTGCTATCAGATCATGAGTTACATCCGCATAGTCGTGGACCAGTATGTGTAAACAAAACCGCCGGTGGCCCGTGACACAGAAGACATCTACATATGGATAATTTTTGTCAGGCTTTTGCGATGTCCGAGCACCTTGCCGCGCCACCGCTCAAGCCTCGACTGCTCCCACCTCAACGCGCACCTCCGGGCGGCTCCTGTCCGCACGCTGCTCCGAGCGACTCCTGTCCGCGCGTGCCTCGCCTCCGTCCGACTCTGCCGCGGATGCAAGCTCCCGCTGTGTCCGAGTCACCCTACCACTAGGTAATTGGCTGCACCCCGAGCCGCTGCAGCCTCCGAGTCATCGCAGTCGTTGCAGCCGCCGTGTGCCCCGCTCGTCGCGCCGTGGCCTCCTGGCCGCCGTGAGCCATCTCGCTGGCCACCGTGAGCCACCTGGCCACCGTGAGCCATCTCGTTGGCCGCCTCTGCCATGGCTACAACGCCGCCTTGAACCGTTGTGTCCGAGCCGCGTCTGTCCTCCAGCGCCCGCCTCGGCCAGCTGAGCTGCCGGGCTGCTGCGTTAACTCCGCCACGACCTCGGTCTGCTCCCGCGCTATGAGCCGCCGTGTGCCCCGCTCCTCCGCCATGAGCCTCCGTGGACGTTGTGCGCCCCACAGCCACCACTGAGCCACTGGGGGCCTCTCCAAGATGTCTTCGTGAGCTGCCCTTAGACCTCTGGAGCCAGCCCAAGCCGCCTCCGCCTCGCCGGTGCCTCTGCTAGCCGCCGCTCGAGGCCCGCCATCGCCACCGCTGCGCTAGATCCGTCGCTGCAGTCTCACCCAGCAGCGAACCGCCGCTCAGGACCCGCCGTGACCTCTCCTCGCCATGGGTCTCCGCTCGCTCGCACTGAGTGGCCTTTGCCGCTGGGTCAAACGACTGTGCCCAGAGCCGCCGTGCCTTGTCTCCACCCCGCGCGCCTGCTCCTCCCTGGCGGGGATGCCCCTCGCCTCCATCCCGTGCGGCCAGTTGGAGCATAATAAAATAAGGATAGAGGTGAGGTGCGGTTGGATGAGATTAAAAAGAAATCAGAGGTGGGGCCTAGTGGGATGAAGGACAATTATTTCATCTGATTACGTCTGCACACGGGTCATCGGTGTTTTCTATGAAGATCATCACGTGATAAGTATGTTTCCGGTACACATTTTTTTCTGTGAAGAACAGTCACTTTGGCCTGCAATATTTTACGCAGGAGAATTATTCATGGGGCATGATACCGTGGAGTTGGAGCACACACCGGCATGTCGCGTTGCTTGATGGACATGTCTAAGTCGCCCCCGCGGACGGTCTACATCAACTCGCCGGTACAGCGCGCGCTCACCCGCCGGTATGAGCTACCCAATGAACGTGGCAAGCCGCCGCATTCGCGATATGGTCTTCACCAACAACGCCATGGACGACTCACCGTCCTCGCCGGCTTACAACGCCACTAGCGACTTGTACGTCTGTGCTGGCCTACAACGCCATGGCCATCTCTCGCGGCCGACCTAGCTTACAACGTCGTGGCGTCTTTCACAAAACAACACCGACTTACAATGCCGCAGATGGTTTCTATGTTTACATCAACACGCTAGTGGCTGCATACGCTAGTACGAGCCGCCAAAGGACGCTTATGAGTCACCGCCCTGTGGTCTTATCTACATCAACATATCGGTGCAGTGCTCGCCTATATGAGCCACCCAATGGACGAGCGCAAGACGCCGCCCATAGTCGGATTCTACCTCAACGTATCAGAGCAGTGCTCGCCTGTACGAGCCGCACAGCGGACGCGCGCAAGACGCCACCCACAGTTTGATCTACATCAACATATCGGTATAGTGCTCATCGATACGAGCCGCCCAACAGACAGGCGCACAAATCGCCGCCATTACAGTTTGGTTTACTTCAACAACCAGCCGGAACAAACCATCGACCGGATTATTGAAACAACTCATACGGGATCATCTATAACCCGCCACGGCCAACCTCAACTTTTAGTGGAGATTCTCAAGCCGCCTCTTCGAGTCAACTTAAGACTCAGGGGCTATAGACATAGCAAGACACAGTTGGTCGTTTTCCAAAGAGAACCCCGGGTCTTTACAAGAGAACACCCAATCCTGGGGGCTATTACATTATTGGCGAAAGATTAAAAGTTGCCCAAGAGGACGAACCGCCATGATGCACCATTCAAACACAGGTGCTCGGATTCATTGGATCATCATAAAGCCACTTGGAGGCTTTTGCCATTTTCTTCATTACAAGATGGCGACTTACAAGATGATGCAAAAAGTTGACTCCGTCAACATGATCGTCCAGGGGGCTTCTCACCCACCGGGTGTAGCTTATCACACCCTATTAGTCAAATTTCAAGCCAAATAGTTGACTCCGTCAACATGATCGTCCAGGGGGCTTCCCACCCACCGGGTGTAGCTTATCACACCCTATCGGTCGGCTTTCAAGACAAATAGTTGACTCCGTCAACATGATCGTCCAGGGGGCTTCCCACCCACTGGGTGTAGCTTATCACACCCTATTGATTGACTCTTAAGCCAAACAATTGACTCCGTCAACAAAGGTCACTTGGGGGCTTCCAACCCACCGGGTTTAGCTTACACACCCTCTTGATCGGCTCTTAAGCCAAACAGGGTTAAACCTGCCTGTAAGCTGATGCTGCTCCCCTAGGTGACCCGCCGAACTCTTACGAGTTAATCTCGCTTAGAGACCCTGAGCCGGCTCAAAGAAATTGACGGCCAATCTCGATAGAGACCTTGTACTGGTTAAGGTTAAAACGACGGTTCTTGTCACGTGAGGGCCGGCTTGCGGAAAGCAACGATAAACTCTCCCATCTACTGTCGGCTCTCCGTTATGTGGCCCGTTCGTACTCTTAGACAGTTAATCCTTCAAGGACCTTGCACTATTTAAGGTTAAAACGATGGATTTATGTCACATGAGAGGCAGTTTATGGGCTATCAGGGTACTCATGCCCTGCCGTGTCTCTTTTGGGACGTCACATTTCCTTTCAGTTAATCTCGCTTAGAGACCCTGAGCCGCTCAAAGAAATTGACGACCAATCTCAATAGAGACCCTGTACTGCTAAGGAGTTTTAAGTGGCGAGTCAGCCCAGCAGAACCGGCACATGAGTTATTACAAAAAAGGAAAGTCAAGAAAGATATAACATCTCCGGGTTGTGCTTTTTCAAGCCGCCCTTACAACAATGTAGAATATATTCTATCTTGTTTGTTTTTGCAGGTCTTATCTCTTAAGATGAGCCATCGTTAAGTATGATAAAAAGAAACTTCTGCAAAGAGCAAATGGATCTTTAATAGCCAACTTGGCTGGATCTTCATGGTTTATCATAACCAGTACTAAATGATTGGGTTTTCAAGCCATCTCGGAGAATTTATTATTTTTCAAGAGCCACCCTGTCAGATATAATGCCGTGTCATCTAATTGACCGGTTCTCGGATTTCTTCAAATGTGCTCTGTAGTAATCTACAACACTCATGGATTTCTCCAACATATATTTGCTGGGTTGCACCGCAACCACGATCAGGGATTTCATGTCAAAGACAAAGGAATTATTCCAGGATATTCATTCCGGGTTATATTACAACCACGGTCAAGGATTCATTCAACAAATTGTGGTAAGTCATATTATTCTTACATAGTCCCAAGTCGCCGTAGGCAGGCGACCAGGCACTTGGGGGCTACATTATTCAAGTCCAGTTTGTATCAAATATGCAAGTCCCATGCAAGCACGCACCACTGCACTTGGGGGCTAATGCAAGCCGGTTTTCAAATCATTACATTGTCAGCAAGACCTTATTATCTCAAGGAGATGAGTCAGCCTTTATATATTTTTCTAAGTCCTAGCCCAGTAATTCTTATTGACCCGGCACTTGGGGGCTACACCGCTCAGGTCAGATTTTTCAAAGTCCCAAGTCGCTGCAGGCATGTGACCCGGCACTTGGGGGCTATAGTATTTCAGTTGTTTAACAGATTATGAGATTCAAATTGAAGACCCGACGCATCACATTCTGATGAGACGGCCCTTGGGGGCTACACCTGCTAAAGTTTCATAAGGTATAAGACAGTTATAAGTCCCAGGCCGCTGCAGGCAAGACAACCCGGCACTTGGGGGCTACATAGTCCAAAATATTATTACAAAGCACCAAGTTATCATGGATAATCTCGGAGCTTGGGGGCTACATGTAATATGGACATATCAAAAACTTTGATGAACATTTTCAAGATGTTAATTATGGAGTTTAGTTGTTAGACCCAGCATCACCAACATTCATAACCCAGCGTTATCAGAAGATCATAACCCGCCAGAGTTTATAAAGACCCGAAGTTCTAAAGAGCCACTTCATAAGCCGACCAAAGGAGCAAGCCGACCACTTAACATATTTACTATTATCATTTCAGGAGGTTACCATGAATAAATTCAAGCTAACCTGGGGGCTAATGTCGGGGATATACCCTGCGGTATGACCCGGGAGACAGTTATAACCCGGTGATAGTTATGACCCGGCCTGTGGATAACTCTCCGGTTGTGAGTCCCTGGATGACTCCCCGGTTGTGAGTCCCTGGATGACTCTTCGGTTGTGAGTCCCTGGATGACTCTCCGGTTGTGAGTCCCTGAAGAGGACTCTCCAATTGTAAGTCCCTGAAGACGACTCTCCAGTTGTAAGTCCCTGAAGATGACTCTCCGGTTGTGAGTCCCTGAAGATGAGTCCCTGAAGATGAGTCTCCGGTGTAAGCCGCCCGGTGACTCAGAAGCCCATGAAGAGAAGCCCACGATAGGAAGTCATAATAGGTTGTCTCAATCCGACTTAGACTCTACATGTAAGCCGCCCCTTCAGCTTATATAAGGAGGGGCCGGTCACCCCGAGAGGGTCAAGTTTTTAGATGTCTCAATAGACAGGTCTTAGATAAACAAGAGATTAGAGACTCTCGTCATTAGAGGTAGCAAAACAGTGCCCTTGTAACCGAGAGATCTCCTTCGTGATCAATACCAGACAAGCAGGACGTAGGCTTTTACCTCCATCGGAGGGGCCGAACCTGGGTAAAACTCGCGTCTCTTGATTCCGACCAACCCCTCTCAAGCCGCCACATAGTTGCGATTGCCCCTAACCCTAAGTCCGTTCACCCGGACATCTGCCGTGACAAATCCACGACAAATCTTGATGAATATCTTGATGAACTTGGTATTACTCATGAGCTATCTGCCCCATATACTCCTCAGCAAAATAATGTCGTGGAGCGCAAGAACATGACTCTTGTTGAGATGGCTCGCACCATGCTTGATGAATACAAGACTCCACG
Source organism: Hordeum marinum (assembly GCA_022496015.1). Lineage (NCBI taxonomy): Eukaryota > Viridiplantae > Streptophyta > Magnoliopsida > Poales > Poaceae > Hordeum > Hordeum marinum. Next base: position 205,935,062 of record CM039672.1, on the reverse strand, counting down.
TCGCTTTTGGCCTGAGGCAATTGATACAACATGCCACATCATCAACAGGGTATATCTTCAGAAATTCTTCAAGAAGACTTCATATGAACTCATGACTGTCAATAAACCCAATGTAAGTTCTCAAAGTCTTTGGTGCAAAATGCTGGATTAGAGATCCTCACCATAGTTCTAAATTTGCACCAAAAGCACATGCAGGTTTTATGCTTGGTTACGGAAAGGACTCGCACACCTACATAGTCTTCAACACCTACCACCACAAGGTTGTTGAAACTGTAGATGTGCGGTTCGATGAAACTGACAGCTTGCAGAGAGAGCACATGCCTTATGTTCTAGATGAACAGTCTCCCGAGGAATCCATTAAGTTGAAGGCAACTGAAGATGACATACCCACTGAAGAAGTCATTCCAACCAATGAAGATATTCATGCTGATACACCTGAAGAAAATGGTGCTGGAGAAAATCCTCAGCCACGTCAACCTACTCATCCAAGAGTTGCAAATGAAGTGCAGACTGACAAAATCATCGATGACATCAATGCACCAGGTCCCCTCACTCTCTCAAGAGTTCCACATTTGACTAACTTTGTGGGCACTTTGCTTTTTTCTCTATCATAGAGCCCACCAAAGTTGATGAAGCACTCAAGGAGCCTGAGTGGATTCAAGCCCAACAATGTGTGGGAACTTGTCAAGCGGCCAGATCCTTGCAAGCACAACATCATAGGTACCAAGTGGATCTACCGCAACAAGCAAGATGAAAATGGCCTTGTAGTAAGAAATGAGCCTCGTCTTGTAGTTCAAGGTTGCACACAGGTTGAAGGAATTGACTTTGATGAAACTTTTGCACCTGTTGCTAGACTTGAAGCTATTCGCATATTGCTTGATTATGCTAACCATCATGATATCATCTTATATCAAATGGATGTGAAAAGTGCATTACTCAATGGTAAGCTTGAGGAAGAAGTATATGTTGCTCAACCCCCAGGTTTTGAAGACCCTAAGCATCCTGACAAAGTCTTCAGACTCAACAAGGTCCTCTATGGCCTCAAGTAGGCCCCTCGGGCATGGTACGACACTCTGAAGGTATTCCTTGTGAAGAAAGGCTTCAAACCCGGTTCACTTGACCCAACTCTTTTCACTAAATCCTATGACAATGAATTGTTCATATGCCAAATATATGTAGACGATATTATCTTTGGCTGTACTGACAAATGTTATAGTAATGAATTTGCCTATATGATGAGTGAAGAATATCAAATGTCTATGATGGGGGAGTTGAAATTATTCTTAGGTATTCAAATTCGTCAGCAAGACAATGGCATCTTCATCTCTCAAGAGAAATACCTCAAGGATGTTCTAAGGAAATTCTACATGCAAGATTGCAAAGGCGTCAAAACTCCAATGGCTTCAAAAGTCCACCTTTGCACTGACAAAATGGTAAAGATTTCGATCAGAAGGTATATCGCTCCATGATTGGATCTTTATTGTATCTATGTGCATCTAGGCCTGATATTATGCTGAGTGTTTGCATGTGTGCCTGATTCCAAGCAACACCAAAGGAATCACACCATAAGGTTGTGAAACATATTATTCAATACTTAGCTTACACACCAACGCTTGGATTATGGTATCCCAAGGGCCCAAATCTTCACCACGTTGGATACTCTGATGCTGACTATGATGGAGATCATGTGGACCGCAAGTCAACCTCGGGCACATGTCATTTCCTCGGACGATCCTTAGTCTGTTGGTCCTCGAAGAAGCAGAACTGCGTGTCACTATCTACTGCTGAAGCTGAGTACATTGATGCTGGTTCATGTTGCGCTCAGTTGCTATGGATGAAGCAAACCCTCAAGGACTATGGCATCAAGGTGAAGAATGTGCCTCTCTACTGTGACAACGAGAGCGCTATCAAGATTGCTTACAACCCAGATTAGCATTCCAAGACCAAGCACATCCAAATTCGTCATCATTTTCTTAGAGATCATGTACTCAAGGGGGACATCTTCATCGACCACATCCCTACTGAAGAACAACTGGCGATATCTTCACAAAGCCCTTGGATGAAAAGAGAGATTTTGCAATTGCGGTGTGAGCTAAATATCTTAGAATCTTCGAATGTTCTTTGAAAAAATCACACATCCTAACACTTACACAAAATTGATGACTTAGATGTGCAACACATGAAGTAACGTTATTCTTCAATCAATGAAGAATAACCTTCTAAGTGTGAAGAAATTAATGAAGAATTTGATTCTCAAAACCCAACGACAATTGTACGCGGTGTCTGAAATCATCATTCTTATACGGTGGGTCATGCCACCAACCATAGTTGAAATTCTTCAACGTTGAGTTTTTCATCATTTTGCAAATTCTTCAAATTCTTCAAGTTACTCAAGTTTGCAAATTCCTCAACTTTTCAAATTCCTCAACTTATCAAATTCTTCAAACTATAAAACTGATGTTCTTCATTGACTATATATATATATTTGAGTTTTCAATGTCCTCAATAGCATTCACTTATTGCTAATTCTTCAAGTTGATTTTCATCTAAGTGAATGTGATCGGACCCTTTCCCCTCTATGCTAAACTCAATCCAGTCTGTTTACCAATTCTTCATATGTGTTCTACTTTGAAACTCGTTCGAAGTCTTTACTGTGTCCTTGACAGCTGAAGAATTTGTGAACGAAAACTTTAAAATTGTCACTATCAAAAATTTCGGCGCTTCCCGCTCAAACCGTTTCAATTCCCACGACTGGATAACCCACGGTCCCCCACTATCTCCACTACTCAGAACGTGGGTGACACGTGTCGAGAGCAAGGGTCAAGGGAAATCTGGTCCAAAATCTTCGGGCAGATTGGTTTTCACCTCCGCTATAAATACCCCTTCCCTTTCACTATGCTCGGTTACTACTCACTCCTACTCTCTCCCAAGCTCAAACCTAGCGCCACCGCTAAAATCATCGCCGCCGGTGTGGAAGAGCTTCACTGACTCGACCTCGTCGTCGCCGTACTCGCATCGGCCACGGAAATCCTCACTCCGCCGCAGCCATAGTTGTCTCCCTCTGCCAAGATAGGGCGTAGGAGATCTGGAGGGACAAACTTCCTCGATTTCATCTCACTGTTCGTCGTGTTCTTCATCAGGGTAAATAAAATCTAATTTTACTGCCCTTGTTTGATCCTCAAGTTTTCCACAATTTCCTCAAAGGCATTTATTCTTCAAGAATCATATCCCAAAGCACCTTACATGTTCATACCCTTGATGTTTTTCCCTAAGTTATGATTTTCTTCAAGATTCGTCAATTGTATGGATCCTCAAAATTTGCACAACTCTAGAACCTAAGACAAGAACACTTAGTGAAATTCCTCACAAAAGCTATGGTCAAAATTCCTCAACTTAATGTATTTTGAGAATTTCTGAGAATGCATATGACCTCTTCAAATTCCTCGCACATATACTCTGTTCATAGGTACAAAATGTCTACTGATGAATCACTAGGTTCTCATCAACTTAACTCATTTGCAACGTTCCTTGAAGATAATTTTCACACTTCCTCACAATCCTCAAAAGTTCAAAATCCTCAGTTGAAGAAAATGGTTGATGGGAAAAAGCCACAAAAAGGTGGAAAGAAACCTGAAGTGCAAACTGCGTTTGAAATACCTGATGAATTGTATGAAGAATATTGCACTCCAGATGAAGAAGATCATGGCAAGGAAACAACAAAGCAGCAAAAGATTCGTATACGGAAAATTGAGAGGAGATGGACACGAGAGTAGAAAGAGTATCGATATGTCACTCCCAAGTACATGAAGAAATTCGCTGTTAAACCCCCGTGCAATAGGGCACCCTTGGCTCCAAACCAAATTGTTGATCCCACTAGTCTCAAAACTGGTGATGACTTTTCTCATGAATGGGAAAGACAACAAGCCAAGCTGGCGAAGAAGGCAAAAGAGGCTGTGAAGAAATTCAATGAAGACTCTGCCGTTGCTGCCTCTGTTGGAGCCTCTGCGAGTGCTCCAAAGAAATCAATGGTGAAGAAATCTGTAGTAAAGTCAAAGTCCTCATCTTCAAAATCATCACTACAGCATCCTCAAGCAAAGTTTTCAATGGCCTCTGCAATGCCTTCAGTAGCTGCACAATCATCAGTTGTTGCCACAAAGTCCTCAACACATCTGCATCTTGCAACATGTCAGAGGACTATAGGCTTCTCAATTGCTTCAGGGGTCTCTACAAGTTCATCAGCCCAAGCACGTTCTTCAATTGGTCCTTCTCTGATGAAAATGAAAGCTATTGCTAGACGAGGCACTTGACGAAGTCCTCACACTAGCAAAGCTGTGGTGAATGTACCCTCAGGATCTGAGGATGATGAACATGCTGATGATGAAGAATTGGAAGAAATCATCAGAGAAAGTCAACAAAGGGCTGCAATAACCAAAGGCAACTCTATTCCTCTCATACTGGATCCCAAGATGATCCTCAATTTCATTGGCATATGGCATGAGGATCCCAGCACACCACTTTCCTCACGGAACCTACCTCTTGGTGTGGACCATGTCCTCACACACTTCATTGCTGGGGGAAATGGAAAAGAGATCAAGCTCTGAGAGCTAAAAGGAGTAAGGCCAGAAAAGGAAAGTTTCCGAGGAACAATGTGATGAATTTGACTCCAAAACAACTCATTACAGTTCAGTCTGAGATACGTTGCCTTTCCGAAGAACAAGATAAGTATGATGCTGAATGGAAGGGCACCAAAGTGCGATTTGTCAGGGCAGCCCAAGCTACCATTAAGGACCATAACGAGAGGGTTGCTTCTCATACACAACCTCAAATTCCTCAGGCTGGAGAATGTGCTCAGCCTGCTGAAGAAACTGCTCCCGCGGCTGAAGAAATTCAGACTTCTGAAGAACCTGCCAGGGCAACCTCCACTGTTGTGCGTGAACAAATTGACAGGACAGCTAAAACTTTTGATGTGCCTAATGAAATTGAGACCACAAGGGCGGCTGCACCAGTCGTGCGTTAAGAAAATGCTCCTCCTTCACCCTTTGCAGAAATTGCAATCCTCAAGGGTGAAGAACAACAACCTTCCTTCTGCATCAGAAGTGAAGAAACCCAAGGCTACGGAGAAGAAGGCACTGAAGAGAAAAGCATCAACTTCAGATTCCTCAGAAGTAAAGAAATTGAAGAAACTGCCAAGTTCTTCAACTGAGCCGATTGATGCAACTCCTATCAGCTTCGTGCCAGCCTATGAGCTAGTACCATTTGGTGTTGACTATGTCATCACAAATGATGAAGAAGATGAAAAGATTAGTTTGCTGCTTCCTTAGAGCAAATTGCTGAAGAAATTGAAGTGGAAGCAAATGCTTCCACTCCACAGGTATCATCGCCCTCGCCTCAGTCGACTGCTGAAGAGGTCGACGTTGAAGAAATGGAAGAGGATGTGGATATTGTAAACACTACATCTCTAATCAATGATGAATATTGGGAAGTTGCACACCCGAATTCACCAATGACCACTCCTCTATCACATATTTCTCAGTCTCCAGCCCGGACTGAAGAAATACATACAGGATCTAATGACTTGGCTGCAACTGTCACTGAAGATATTCCAGCTGCATCAGCTGAGGAAGTTGTTGCTCTAACTGTCACTGAGGAACCTTCAGAACAAATTCCTAAGTCTAAAGAAATTCCTCCAATGCCTAAAGAAATTGTGGGCCACTTCAAGCCAAACCTTCAGCGGAAGCCTAAGATGCCATTCAAAGGCTCAAAGCGCCCTAAATTCATCAAGACCATTTTCTTGAACGAGCACATCTTCTTCACTAGACCAAATCCATATGACTCTGAAAGAGCCGGACGCACCATATTCTGGACAACCACATAGATGAACTACTATGCATCAGTACTGTTTGACAAGAAGAAAGTCTTGGAGCATCATCAAATTCCTCATGCGGATATGGAAACTATTCCATTCTTCACACCGGTGCTCGCAGTTCTTCATGATGCTGGAATTCTTCCATTCTGTGTGTGTATCTGTGATTGGAATGAAGAGCTAATTCTTCAATTTCATGCCACCTTGCATATCACAGGTGATGCTTCTGACATCAGCTCATGGGTCTTGGACTGGATGACTGGATCTACTCACTACACTACACCAGCATCAGAATTGCTTCGATCAGTCCTAGTTCCAATGCCTTCAGAAGAAGCATGATGCATATTTGATGAACCTGCTCTGCCCAACAACACAATGCAAGTGCTGATGAAGCCATTGGCTCCTGGAAAACCTCAAAGGACTATCTTCCTTGTGAAGGATTTGCTCTATGTGCCCAGGACAGTATATCACATTCTGACCAACACCCTCAATCCTCAGAAGAGCCACGACTCTTAAGAAGAAGAAGTAGACGGGATCATGAAGAACATGCTATTCAACATCATTCATGGGATTCCCATCAACTACCACGATTTCTTCATGAGGACTTTGGCCAATGCAGCATTAGCCCCATTTGAATTGAAGCCTTATGCTCCCTGGATCATGAAATTCATCAGATAAAGGTCTTCAATTCCCTTCAAGGCTGACTTCCGAAATCACTTCGGCTTCCTGCCTCCGATCGAAGTCCTCAAGCACACAATTTCTTTAGTTGAAGGAAAAGGCAAAGATGTCATTGATGAAGGTACTCGTCCATTGGATGGCCAGTTTCGCAAAGCTGCATCTTACTCCACCAATGATGACACTGCTACCCAAGACTCTGTCGCAAAAGCCTAAGTGCAAAAACCTCAAGAGTCTGCCCCTCGTATGATGACTGATCGTGAACTTCTTATAAGTCTTCATCGGAAGGTTGATCGCAACCACAAGTGGGTCAATCGTCAGTTTGGTTCAATTCTTCGAGACATGACTATCACGCACAATACTGTGAGGAAGAACCAATACTACCTCCATGAAGTCTTCAACCGCACTTGGGCCATTCTGTCTCACCTCATGACTCCTGTAGAACTGAAGGAGATGAACCTTGAGGAAAATCTTGACTGGGCTCGTCCACCACAAAAGAAATTCAAGAAAGTACAAGTTCCTCAGCTAGTTACAAGCTAATATTCTTCATCACGCGAGGTAGATGATGCTGAGGACAATGACGTCACTACAGCAGGCCCTGCATCGACAAAGGACCCCGACAACGTTGGCGCTCCTCCTTCACCATCAAGATGGAATTCTTCAAGGGACGTTAGTCCTCACTTTTTCGTCCCTTTTGTTTTTCGATGACAAAAGGGAGAAACTTTGAGTTAGTCTTCAAGCGGGTCTCTATATATGGGCTGTTTTTGTTTAAGTTACAACTCTCGCTCTTCTAAAGCTTTTGTTGGTTGAGTTGTAAACTTAAGTCCGATGGTGGTCTGACTCTTTTTGAACTGCTTTCCGCATGCTTATTTCCTCAAGTACCTTAATGCATGCATGCTGAATTTCGTCAGACACCATTTTCATCATACATTTCAAATTCTTCATATCATATGTTAAATGCGTGTATGAATTACAAGATATAGGGAGAGTTCTCCATGTTTTTAACCTGCCATGTGCATTTGCAGTCCAAAGCAAATTCCTCAAATATGCACATCTTCAAGGGGAGTTCTTCTATATCTTGCACTCAAATTCCTCAAAGTCAGTACTTACACTTCATATCTTTATCCCCGTTGAAAACATAACCTATTTCTCATCAATCACCAAAAAGGGGGAGATTGTAAGTGCATCTAGTGCCCATAGTAATTTTGGTTTATTGAAGACTTATAGGTTAAGGAACTAATGTGTTTGTGAGTGTACACATGCTCTATAAGTCGATGAGGAGTTTGATATATTTGAAGATTACCGACCCCTAAAAATGTATGTCTTTGGTGAAGACTTTGATATTCCCTGAAGACTTTGAAAATGAAGAACTTGGTGTGACCTTGAAGATATGAACAAGGACTATGAAGCGTGAAAACTTTTGTTTTCGTAGTTTCATTTCCTTTCTTTGAGACATAGGAAACACCATACTGTTAAAGGGGGCCGAGGTAATACTAAGGAAAATTTCCAACTAATGCTCAACTCAAAATCCTCAACCTATCCAATCCTTCGAGTGAAGCCTTTGGAAATCTTTTGCAGTTCAGTCAAGTTCTTTAGTGACAGAGACGAAGTTCTTCTGGTCTTTGAGGAAATTGATCTAACTGAGGAGTTAAGATTTCACCAATGCGAATTGCCTACAAGTGAGGAACATGATAAGCTTGAGGACTTTCATAGTTCGAAATTCCGACCGTTGTTGTGCTTAGTGCCAGCTGTCCCTAATCATCTTATCCACATAATGGTCATATCATTGGGGGCATATATGTCGTATCATGTCAGGTTGCACCCTGTTATAAATAGCCACCCCCACAACCACTAGTTGGTTGGCTGCTCCGAGAGAGAACTAACACTTGTCATTTGAGAGCAACCCATCCTCCGAGGACTTTGAGAGAAAAATCATCAGTGAGGAAAAACCCAAATCCAAACCACCAAACCCAAAGTGATTGAGCATCACTGGAGATTGTTCCTGTGTGGAACCGACGCTTGTTACCTTTGAAGATTGTGTATCTTCGAGACGGTTAAGAGTCATGGTCTAGTGCATCTTGCAGTCAATTGGGGATCACGGAGTGACCTTGGTCTAGAGCATCCAGCAGTCAATTGTGGATCGTTGGGTGACCAGTTTGTGAAGGTTTTGGAAGTCTACCCTGAAGACTTACCATGAGTGGTGGGCGAGGACTTTGTGACCTTAGCTCAAGGAGAATACGGTAAGGATTGTGTGTCCTGGTTCTGTGTGTCCTCTGGTTTAAATACTAGGCCGCTCCAAACCAGACGTACGAATGTCACAGCAGTTGGAACTGGGTCATTAAACCATTGTATTCATCGAGCTACATGGTTCTATTTCCTCAAGCCTTTCATTTCCTCTTATACCTGTTGATGAAATTGATTTTTACTGGTTGAAGAATTTGACCGAAGACTTTCACAATTTCCTCACCTCAAATTCTTCAAGTTACCTTGTTCCTCACCTGCTTATCCTGTACCACGCTACCTGCAATCTGTGCATGTTTTATTTCATCATGATGACTATGCTAGTGTTATGTTTCTCATGCACTTGAGTACTTATTCCGCTGCTAGTTATTCATCACATTTCAAATTCCTCAAGTTGAAATTCCTCAAGTGATGAATTTGTAAAAATCGCCTATTCACCCCCCTCTAGTCGATATAACGCACTTTCAGCTGGTAAAATATGCAAGCTCCAAAGATCCATTTATGTATTGAAGCAAGCAGCTCGGAGTTGGAACATTCGTTTTGGTTAAGTCATCGTTGACCTTGGTTTCATCAAGAACGAAGAGGACTGTTGTTTATACAAGAAGTCTAGTGGGAGATCGATAGTATTCTTGATCTTGTATGTGGATAACGTACTACTGATCGGAAATGATGTTTCGATGCTGAACTCAGTCAAGGAATCATTGAACGACAAGTTTTCGATGAAAGACCTTGGAGAGGCAGTGTACATTTTAGGCATCAAGATCTATAGAGATAGATCGAGGAGGCTGCTCGGCTTAAGCAAAGCACATACATAGACAAATTGTTTAAGAGGTTCAACATGAGCTAGGCCAAGAAAGGTTCTTGTCCGTCTCACATGGTATAAGGCTAAGAAAGACTCAGGGTACTACAACTTCTGATGAGTGAAACTAGATGAGTAGGATTCCATATGCCTCGACAATTGGATCCATCATGTATGCCATGCTATGTACACGGCCTGATGTTGCCTATGCAATAAGCTTAACAAGCAGATACCAGGCTGACCCAGGTGAGAGTCACTGGGCAGCGGTGAAAACTATCTTGAAGTACCTGGAAAGGACTAAAGAGATGTTCCTAGTTTATGGAGGTGAGGAGGAGCTCTACGTAAAGGGTTACCCTGGTGCTAGTTTCCAAACTGACAGGGATGATTGTCGACCGCAAATTGGATTCGTGTATGTCATGAATGGAGGAGCACTGAGATAGACGAGTTCCAAACAAGATACGATGGCCGACTCCACAACAGAGGCCGAATACATTGCGGCTTGTGAAGACGCAAAGGAAGGTGTTTGGATTCGGAAGTTCCTGGAAGATGTTGGTGTGTTCCCAGGCTGGTCAAAACCATTGGACCTTTATTGCTATAATTCAGGTGCCATCGCACAAGCCAAGGAGCCGAGACAACACCACAATACTAGGCACATAGACCAAAAATATCACCTAATACGAAATCTCGTAGAGAAAAGTGATACAAATTTATGCAAGATTCATACGGATGCAAATGTTGCAGATCCGTTGACTAAGTCACTTCCACAACCCCAGCATGAGGGGCACGTTAGAGCTATGGGCATTTGATGTCTATTCGATTGACTCTAGTGCAAGTGGGAGACTGTTGGATATATGCCCTAGAGGCAATCATGTATGATGATATTTCCTATGTGTTTATGAATAAAGATAGTCCTTGGACTGTTGGGGAACGTTGCATAGGAAACAAAAAAATTCCTATGCTTCACCAAGATCAATCTAGGAGATGAGCATCTATGATAGGAGACATTAGATCTACGTAGCATTGTAGATCGCTAAGCGGAAGCGTTAAAGAACGCGGTTGATGTAGTGGTACGCCTCTGCGATCCAAATCGCAAGCCGTCCCACGAACTCCCAATCAAGTACCGAACGGATGACACCTCCGCGTTCAGCACACGTGCAGCTCAGTGAAGATCTCCTCCTTATTGATCCAGCAAGAGAGGGCGAAGAGGTAGACGAGTTCTTCGGTAGCGCGATGGCGTTGCGGCAATGGTGGTGGAGCAATTCTAGCAGGGCTTCGCGTAAGCACTACTAAAAAACGATCTAGAGGAGAAAACAATCTAGAGGAAGAAGAGGGCAGTACTTGGCAGAACTAGGGTTAGGGCTGCCCTCTAAATCCTCTAGTATATATATGAGGGAGAGGAGAGTAGGAAGCCTTTCCCCTCCTACAAGGAGGGCTTCGGCCGAAGCATAGGGGGAGAGTCCACCTCCCACAAGGGAGGTGGATTCCAAGTGGGACCCTTTCCCAAACTTGGCCCCTACTCTATCTCTTCCTCCATGCGCATAGGGACTCTTGGGATGGCTTGTCCAGCCCACCAGGGGATGGTGCGCCACCTCTAAGGCCCATGTGGCCCCTTGGGGTATGTGGGCCCCACTTGGTGGTCCCCGGAACCCATTCGTCACTCCCGGTACACTGTTGGAAATGCCCGAAACTTTTCCGGAGTTCAAACACCCCTTTCCTATATATCAATATTTACATCCGAACCATTCCGAAGCTCCTCGTGACGTCCGGGATCTCATCCGGGACTCCGAACAACCTTCGGTCACCACCATACATAACTCTGTACTACCGAAACGTCACTGAACCTTAAGTGGGCAGACCCTGCGGGTTCGAGAACTATGCAGACATCACCGAGACACCTCTACGGTCAATAACCAATAGCGGGACCTGGATGCCCATACCGATTCCTACATATTCTACGAAGATCTTTATCAGTCGAACCTCTATGTCAAGGATTCAGTTAATCCTGTATAATGTTATCTTTGTTCTTCGGTACGTTACTTGCCCGATATTCGATCGTCAGTATCTCCATACCTAGTTCAACCTCGTTACCAGCAAGTCTCTTTACTCGTTCTGTAATACAATATCATGTGGCTAACACCTAGTCACATTGCTTGCAAGGCTTGTTGTGATGTTGTATTACCGAGTGGGCCCTGAGATACCTCTCCGTCACACGGAGTAACAAATCCCAGTGTTGATCCATGCCAACCCAGCAAACACCCTTGGAGACACCTGTAGAGCACCTTTATAGTCACCCAATTACGTTGCGACATTAGATACACACAAGGCACTCCTCCGATGTCCATGATTTGCATGATCTCATGGTCATAGGAACATATACTTGAGATGTAGAAAATTGTAGCAATAAACTGACACGATCATATGCTATGTTTACAGTTTGGGTCTTGTCCATCTCATCATTCTCCTAATGGTGTGACCCCATTATCAAATGACATCTCATGTCAATGGCTAGGAAACCTTGACCATCTTTGATCAACAAGCTAGTCTACTAGAGGCACACTAGGGACAAAGTGTTGTCTATATATCCACACATGCAATGTGTTTCCAATCAATACAATTATAGCATGGATAATAAACAATTACCATGAACAAGGATATAATAATAAACACTTTATTTATTGCCTTTAGGGCATATTTCCAATAGCCTCCCACTTGCAGTAGAGTCAATAATCTAGTTCACATCACTATGTGATTTACATTGTAATGAATCGAACACCCATGCAGTTCTGGTGTTGATCATGTTTAGCGCTTGGAAGAGGTTTAGTCAACGGGTCTGTAACATTCAAATCTGTGTGCACTTTGCAAATATTTATGTCCTTCTCCTCGATGTAATCGCGGATGGAATTGAAGCATCGCTTTATGTGTCTAGTCCTCTTGTGAAACCTTGGTTCCTTGGCCAGAGCAATGGCACTAGTGTTGTCACATAACAGAGTCATTGGATTCGGTGCACTAGGCACTACTCCAATCTGTCATGAACTGCTTCATCCAGACACCTTCCTTTGCTGCCTCCGAGGCTGGGATGTACTCCGCTTCACATGTAGAATCGGCTACCACGCTTTGCTTAGAACTGCACCAACTTACCGCTCCCCGTTGAGAATAAATACGTATCCGGTTTGCGACTTAGAGTCATCCGGATCAGTGTCAAAGCTGGCATCGACGTAACCCTTTATGACGAGCTCTTGATCACCTCCATAAACGAGAAACATTTCCTTAGTCTTTTTCAGGTACTTAAGGATATTCTTGACCGCCGTCCAGTACTCCATTCCAGGATCACTTTGAAACCTTTTGGCCATACTTATGGCAAGGCTGACATTGGGTCTTGTGCATAGCATTGCATACATGATAGAGCCTATGGCTGAAGCATAGGCGATGACACTCATCTTCTCTCTATATTCTTCAGTCGCTGGTCATTGAGTCTTACTCAACTTCACACCTTGTAACACAGGCAAGAACCCCTTCTTGGACTGATCCATTTTGAACTTCTTCAAAACTTTATCAAGGTATGTGCCTTGTGAAAGTGCTATCAAGCATCTCGATCTATCTCTATAGATCTTAATGCCTAATATGAAAGCAGCTTCTCCTAGGTCCTTCAACGAAAAACTTTTGTTCAAATATTCCTTCACGCTTTCCAGCATTTCTATATTGTTTCCAATCAGCAATATGTCATCCACATATAATATTAGAAACGCTACAGAGCTCCCACTCACTTTCTTGTAAATACAAGCTTCTCCATAAACTTGTATAAACCCAAATGCTTTGATCACCTCATCAAAGTGCTTATTCCAACTCCGAGATGCTTGCACCAGTCCATAAATGGATCGCTGGAGTTTGCAAACTTTGTCGGCATTCTCTGGATCGAAAAAACCTTCTAGTTGCATCATATACAACTCTTCCTCAAGGAAACCATTAAGGAACGTTGTTTTGACATCCATCTGCCTAATTTCATAGTCGAAATATGTAGCTATTGCTAACATGATTCTGACGTACTTAAGCATCGCTACGGGTGAGAAGGTCTCATCGTAGTCAACTCCTTGAACTTGTGAAGAACCCTTTGCCACAAGTCGAGCTTTATAGACGGTGACATTATCGTCTGCGTCCGTCTTCTTCTTAAAGATCCATTTGTTCTGAATGGCCATTCACTCTTCAGGTAATACTTCCAAAGTCCATACTTTGTTTTCATACATGGATACCATCTCGGATTCATGGCCTCTAACCATTTCTCGGAATCCGGGCCCATCATCGCTCCTTCATAGATCGTAGGTACATTGTTGTCCAACATCATGACCTCCAAGACAGGGTTGCCGTACCACTCAGGAGCAGTACGTGCCCTTGTCGACCTACGAGGTTCAGTAGTAACTTGATCCGAAGCTTCATGATCATCATCATTAACTTCCTCTTCAACTGTCGTAGGCTCCACAGAAACATCTTTCTGCGCTGCACTACTCTCTGGTTGAAATAAAGGTTCAATAACCTCATCAAGCTCTATTTTCCTACCACTCAATTCTTTCGAGAGAAACTCTTTCTCAAGAAATGTTCCGTTCTTATAGACAAACACTTTGCCTTCGGACCTGAGATAGAAGGTATACCCAACTTTCTCTTTTTGGGTATCCTATGAAGACGCATTTCTCCGCTTTGGGTTCCAGCTTTTCAGGCTGAAGCTTTTTGACATAAGCATCACATCCCCAAACTTTAAGAAACGACAACTTTGGCCTCTGGCCAAACCACAGTTCATATGGCATTGTCTCAATGGATTTCGATGGTCCCCTGTTTAAAGTGAATGCAGCTGTCTCTAATGCATAACCCCAAAACGATAGTGGCAAATCGGCAAGAGACGTCATAGAATGCACCATATCCTATAAGGTTCGTTTACGACGTTCGGACACACCATTACGCTGTGGTGTTCCAGGCGATGTTAACTGTGAAACAATTCCACACTGTCTTAAGTGACTGCCAAACTCATAACTCAGATATTCACCTCCTCAATCAGATCGTAGGAATTTAATCTTCTTGTTACGATGATTCTCAACTTCACTCTGAAATTGCTTGAACTTTTCAAACGTTTCAGACTTGTGTTTCATTAAGTAAATATACCCATATCTACTTAAGTCGTCAGTGAAGGTGAGAAAATAACGATATCCACCGCGCACTGCAACATTCATTGGACCACACACATTAGTATGTATGATTTCCAACAAGTCACTTGCCCGTTCTATTGTTCTGGAGAACGGCGTTTTAGTCATCTTGCCCATGAGGCATGGTTCACATGTGTCAAGTGATTCAAAATCAAGTGACTCCAAAAGTCCATTAGCATGGAGCTTCTTCATGTGTTTACACCAATATGACCCAAACGGCAATGCCACAAGAAAGTGGTACTGTCATTATCAACTCTACATATTTTGGCATCAATGTTATGAACATGTGTATCATCACTATCAAGATTCAATATGAATAAACCCCTCACATTGGGTGCATGACCATAAAAGATATCACTCATATAAATAGAACAACCATTATTCTCTGACTTAAATGAGTAACCGTCTCGCAATAAACAAGATCCAGATGATGTTCATGCAAGATCCAGATATAATGTTCATGCTTAACGCAGGCACTAAATAACAATTATTCAGGTTCATCACTAATCCCGATGGTAATCGAAGAGAGAGCGTGGCAACGGCGATCACATCAACCTTGGAACCATTTCCCACGCGCATCGTCACTTCGTCCTTCGCCAGCCTTCGTCTATTCCGTAGTTCCTGTTTTGAGTTGCAAATGTGAGCAACCGAACCGGTATCAGATACCCAGGCACTACAACGAGAGCTAGTAAGGTACACATCAATAACATGTATATAATATATACCTTGTTTGTTGTTGGCCGCCTTCTTGTCAGCCAGATACTTGGGGCAGTTCCGCTTCCAGTGACCAGTTCCCTTGCAATGAAAGCACTCAATTTCTGGCTTGGGTCCAGCCTTAGGTTTCTTCACGTGAGGAGCAACTACTTTGCCACCCTTCTTGGATTTACCCTTCTTGACCTTGCCATTCTTCTTGAAACTAGTGGTTTTATTGACCATCAACACTTGATGTTCTTTCTGGATTTCAGACTCAGCGACTTTCAGCATCGCAAACAGCTCGGCGACTGACTTGTTCATCCCGTGCATGTTATAGTTCAGCACGAAGCTTTTGTAGCTAGGTGGCAGTGATTGAAGAACTCTTTCAGTGATCGCCTCTGGCGAAGGAGGCATCCCTAACTCCGCCAGATGATTCGAATACCCAAACATTCTGAGTATATGTTCACTAATAGACCCGTTCTCCTCCATTTTGCAAGCATAGAACTTATCGGAGGTCTCATACCTCTCGATCTGGGCATTCTTCTTAAAGACGAACTCCAACTCTTGGAACATCTCATATGCTCCATGACGTTCAAAACATCTTTGAAGTCCCGGTTCTAAGCCATACAATACCGCACACTGAACTATTGAGTAATCTCTAGAACGTGCCTCCCAAGCGTTCTTAACGTCTTCGGATGACAAGTTTGCGGGTTGGTTACCAAGTGGTGCATCAAAGACATATGCCTTCTGGGAAGCCGTGAGGATAATCCTAAGATTATGGGCCCAGTCCACAAAGTTACTTCCATCATCTTTCAACTTAGCTTTCTCTAGGAACACATTAAAATTCAGGGGTGCTACTACGCGAGCCATTGATCTACAACATAAATATGCAAAGGTTACTTACACTATTGTTCAAGATAATGAGTTTAATTAAGCAATTACTAAAGCTCCCACTCAAATTTACATCCCTTAGGCCATCTGAGTGAAACATGATCCATATTCACCAACTCAAGTCCGATCATCACGTGAGTTAAGGTGGCTTCAATGGTGAACATCATCATGTTGATCATATCTACTATATGACTCATGCTCGACCTTTCGGCCTCTTGTGTTCCAAGGCCATGTCTGTACATGCTAGGCTCATCAAGTTCAACCTGAGTGTTCTGCATGTGCAACACTGGCTTACACCCGTTGTATGCAAACGTAGAGTTATCACACCCGATCATCATGTGGTGTCTCGACACGACGAACTTTCGCAAGGGTGCACACTCGGAGAGAACACAATTCATCTTGAAATTTAAGTGAGGGATCACCTTATAATGCTACTGTCTTCCTAAGCAAAACAAGGTGCATAAATGGATTAACATCACATGCAATTCATAAGTGACATGATATGGCCATGAACTTGTGCTTTTGATCTCCATCGTGAAAGCACCGGCATGATCTCCATCGTCACCGGCATGACACCATGATCTCCATCAACGTGTCGCCATCGGGGTTGTTGTGCCCACCATGCTTCTACTACTATTGCTACCATTTAGCGATAAAGTAAAGCTTTACATAGCGCTTAATGATGGACACGTAGGTCATACAATAATTAAAGACAACCCTATGGCTCCTGTCGGTTGCCATACTCATCGACATGCAAGTCGTGATATTCTATACAAAAACATGATCATCTCATACATCACATATATCACATCATGAAATTGGCCATATCACATCACAACATACCCTACAAAAACAAGTTAGACGTCCTCTAATTGTTGTTGCATGTTTTACATGGCTGCTATGGGTATCTAGCAAGAACGATTCTTACCTACGCAAAACCACAATGGTGATATGAAGATTGCTTTTCAACCTTCTACAAGGACCGCCTTAATCAAATCTGATCCAACTAAAGTGGGAGAGACAGACACCCGCCAGCCATCTTTATGCGACGAAGTCACATGTCAATCGATGGAACATGGTCTCTCGTAAGCGTACGAGTAAAGTCGGTCCGAGCCACTTCATCCCACAATACCGCTGAACCAAGAAAAGACTAAGGAAGGAAGCAATCTGAATATCAACGCCCACAAACTCTTTGTGTTCTACTCAAGATCTCATCTACGCATAGACCTAGCTCATGATGCCACTATTGGGGAACGTTGCATGGGAAACAAAAAAATCCTACGCTTCACCAAGATCAATCTAGGAGATGAGCATCTATGAGAGGAGAGATTAGATCTATGTAGCCTAGTAAATTGCAAAGCGGAAGCGTTATAGAACGCGGTTGATGTAGTGGTACGTCTCCGCGATCCAAATCGCAAGCCGTCCGACGAACTCCCCATCAAGTACCGAACGGACCGTACCTCCGCGTTCAACACACGTGCAGCTCGGTGAAGATCTCCGCCTTCTTGATCTAGCAAGAGAGAGAGAAGAGGTAGACGAGTTCTCCGGCAGCGCGGCAAAATTGCGGCGATGGTGGTGGAGCAATTCCAGCAGGGCTTCGCCTAAGCACTACTGAAAAACGATCTAGAGGAAGAAGAGGGCAGCACTTGGCAGAATTAGGGTTAGGGCTACCCTCTAAATCCTCTAGTATATATAGGAGGGATAGGAGAGGAGGCAGCCTTGCCCCTCCTACAAGGAGGGCTTCGGCCGAAGCATAGGGGGGGAGTCCACCTCCCACAAGGGAGGTGGATTCCAAGTGGGACTCTTTCCCAAACTTGGCCCCTACTCTATCTCTTCCTCCATGCGCATAGGGCCTCTTCGGCTGGCTTGCCCAGCCCACTAGGGGCTGGTGCGCCACCTCTAAGGCCCATGTGGCCCCTTGGGGTATGTGGGCCCCACTTGGTGGTCCCCGGAACCCATTCGTCACTCTTGGTACATTGTCGGAAATGCTCGTAACTTTTCCGGAGTTCAAACACCACTTTACTATATATCAATATTTACCTCCGGACCATTCCGAAGCTCCTCGTGACGTCCGGGATCTCACCCGGGACTCCGGACAACCTTAGGTAACCACCATACATAACTCTATACTACTGAAATGGTGAACCTTAAGTGTGCAGACCCTGTGGGTTCGAGAACTATGTAGACATGACCAAGACACCTCTACGGTCAATAACCAATAGCGGGACCTGGATGCCCATATTGATTCCTACATATTCTATGAAGATCTTTATCGGTCGAACCTCTATGTCAAGGATTCGGTTAATCTCGTATAATGTTCTCTTTGTTCTTCGGTATGTTACTTGCCCGAGATTCGATCGTCAGTATCTCCATACCTAGTTCAACCTCGTTACCAGCAAGTCTCTTTACTCGTTCCGTAATACAAGATCCTGTGGCTAACGCCTAGTCACATTGCTTGCAAGGCTTGTTGTGATGTTGTATTACCAAGTGGGCCCTGAGATACCTCTCCGTCACACGGAGTAACAAATCCTAGTGTTGATCCATGCCAACCCAGCAGACACCCTCGAAGATACCTGTAGAGCACCTTTATAGTCACCCAGTTACGTTGCGACGTTTGATACACACAAGGAACTCCTTCGGTGTCCGTGAGTTGCATGATCTCATGGTCATAGGAACATATACTTGACATGCAGAAAACTGTAGCAATAAACTGACACGATCATATGCTATGTTTACAGTTTGGGTCTTGTCCATCTCATCATTCTCCTAATGATGTGATCCCGTTATCAATTGACATATCATGTCAATGGCTAGGAAATCTTGACCATCTTTGATCAACGAGCTAGTCTACTAGAGGCACACTAGGGACAAAGTGTTGTCTATATATCCACACATGCAATGTGTTTCCAATCAATACAATTATAGCATGGATAATAAACAATTATCATGAACAAGGAAATATAATAATAATACTTTATTTATTGCCTCTAGGGCATATTTACAACATGGACATTATCATTGATGTGTATTAACAATTATGTGACTTGTTTGTGAGACTATTCATTGTATGATGACTGTCCTAAATGGTCCCTAGTCGAAAGGGCTATGTGGACGCGCAGCCAGTTAGACTAGCATATGACACCGTGGATGGTACGGTCTCACTGACCATGTAGCATTGGATGCTAGCCGGATAATATGGACTCAGAAAGGTCTGGTTCGATTCGACATAGTCGGATACGAGTCGAGATAAGGTCTGAGTTGGACAGACCCAACTATGAGACGCAGCGGTAGGTCATCCGTGAGTCTCTAGTACAACATATGTTCTATGTCCTAAGACCTGAGCTAACACTTGTACTCGGGATGGTGACATACTTGCTTTGGGCTGAACAAATGCTACTCCGTGACTGGGTAGTTACAAAGGTAGGTTTCGGGCTTGTCCAGACCCATGCAGCGATAGATGGTCGAGCAAGATGGGATTTGCCCCTCCGATCAGGAGAGATGTACTCTGGGCCCCTTGGGTGATCTGACTTGGATAAGCATGGCCATGCGATGAGGATTATGAGATAATCCGAAGTGTTGGTCAGATTCTCCGGAACAAGAAAGAGGTCGTGTTGTAACAAGGATGACCATGTCGCCTTGTGCACGACAACATATATCGTGTGGCAAATGGAATAGAAATGTGAAGTACATGTTCGCCTAATCAGCTTCATCAGACACTTGGAGTCAGCACGCCTTGCTAGAGGGCGCTACCGACTGGTCGAGCTGGATGTGGTCTAACTCGCGACCACGTGAACGAGAACCTAAGGGGTCGCACGCTTAAGGGAAGGAACATGTGGGCTTTAGGATCTGTGCGAGGCCCAAGAGTTGAGACAACGCCGGATGCCTATATATAGTGGAGGTGCGGCACACCTATCCGTTTGATCGCTTCGACGTCGTCATTAGGGCTTTGCATGTGTTGCAACTAGCCACCTCCACTCACTGTCGTCGACTGTGTGATCGGACATAGCAGTCCGTCACATGGTGTCCCTCCTGCACACGCGAATACCGTTAGAAGCGGTGCACCTGCACCGCTCTGGCGAACCTATACGTGGGATCCGGCGACCGGCGGTTCGAGGGAGATCGGATCGGTTGTTCATGGGAAATCGAACGAGGAGGAGACGGACAAGGCGAACATGCTGCCCCAACTCTACTTTCGCTGCACGACACTGCGTGTCTAGTGGTAACGATCTGTGATCCATCTCTGTGGCATATTCTTGGATGTTCTGTGCATAGGAAAAATATGAGTATACCCATTAGAGGAAGGAAAAGGTTCAACTTGGACTCCAAACCTCGGGAAGATAAGTGGGTAGAAGCTAAGTGGGTAGAAGCTATTCATAGATGTCCCGAGGTGTTATGATCAACAAAAAGCAAAATATGAGTATACCCATTAGAGGAAGAAAAATATGAGTATACCCATTAGAGGAAGCAAAATATGAGTATACCCATTAGAGGAAGGAAAAGGTCCCAGATAGTCAAAACCCCAAACATCAAATGGTTCAACAACAAGTGAATAATTCATAGGCATTTCCTTACGCTTACCGATATTACCAGTTCTTTAACATTCATTACAAGACAAGACAAACTTACATGCATCCTTGAAGAGATTAGGCCAATAAAAACATATTGCAGTACCTTGTGAGCAGTTCTATCTCCAGCATGATGTCCTCCATAAGCTTTGGAATAACATTTCCATATGATTTGTTCATGTTCATGCTTAGGTACACAACATCTAATAATACCATCTACTCATTCTTAATAAAGATGTGGGCCATCCCAAAAGTAATTTCTTAAATCATAGAAGATTTTTTTTCTTTTGTTGGTATGTGAAACTAGGTGGTATATATTTAGCAACAATATAGTTAGCATAATCAGCATACCAAGGAGTGTTTTGAGAAACATTTATTGCGGCTAACTGTTCATCAAGAAAACTATCATCAATAGGTAGGGGGCGTGAAGAATATTTTCTAACCTAGACAAGTTATCACCCACGAGGTTCTCAGCTCCTTTCTTATCAGTGATATGTAAATCAAATTTTTGAAGCAAGAGAACCCACCTAATGAGTCTAGGTTTAGCAACTTTATTTTCCATAAGATATTTTATAGCAGCACGATCAGTGTGAACAATAACTTTGGAATCAATGATGTAAGATCTTAATTTATCACACGCAAACAGAGCTTCTAAAAATTCTTTTTCAGTAGTAGCATAATTTCTTTGGGCACTATCTAGAGTTTTGCTAGCATAATGGATAACATTTAATTTCTTATCAACTCTTTGTCCTCGAACAACACCAACAATGGTATCACACATAATTTCAAAAGGCAAGTTCCAATCAGGTGGTTGAACAATAGGTGCAGAAGTTAAGACTTTCTTAAGTGTTTCAAAGGCTTCTCCACCTAGAAGGAAGGAAGAGGACATGTAGGACGACGGGGCTAGGTGCTTCCAGGAGATCAGGGTCGTAGCCTGTATCCTAGGCGGCGCTCAGGCCCCAGCCTCCAACCATGTCTTCAAGCAGTTCGCACGGGAAGCGAACGCGGCACTCCCAAAGCCCGAGGCCATGTGCCCCCTCAAGTGGTCCAGACTGCCATCACCTTCGACTCGAGGGATCAACTCAGGTGCTCAACCATGGCTGGCAAGCTCCCCATGCTGTGCACCCCGACCATCAGCAATGTCCTCATCACCAAGACCCTCATCAATAGTGGAGCTAGGCTCAATGTCCTCTCCATAGAGACTTTCGAGACTCTCCAAGTACCATACGACCAACTCATGCTTACCAAGCTCCTCTCAGGAGTCACTGATGGTTCCAATGTTCCCATGGGGCAAGTACGCCTGCCAGTCACCTTTGGTGGACACAAGAACTACCGCACCGAGGCCATCGTCTTCGACGTCGCCCACATACACCTCCCATACAATGCCATCCTCGGATACCCAGCCCTTGCCAAGTTCATGGCGGCGAATCATCACGGCTACAACGTCCTCAAGATGTCGGGGAGTGGAAGCGTCATCACTATCGCCTGCGGTGAAAAGGATGTCGTCTACTCCCTCGACCGTACTTACCGCGTGGCTGCGGCTGAACGCTCGGATGACGAGGAGGATGCCCCGCCACACAAGGATGAATGCAGGATGAAGAAGCAGCTCACTCTTGCGGAGCGCCAGGGGGCTGGAACCTCCAAGGGCGGAGCCTTGCGCTCTGCATTCGGGAATGGGGCCACCCCTCTCGGCGCCCCCTTGGGTCAGGCTTAGGGGCTTCTGCCCAGGAGGCCCCTAGCTTGGTCGGTGAGACAAGGGAGGCGTTCAGGCATAACCTCGAGGTGCATCCCAATGCGCGACTACCGAAACCAGGGGCTCAGCGTGAGGCACCAAGCTCTCAAGACTCGGTCATCAAGGCGATCAAGGAACTTCAGGATGCACATGTTGGGCAAGGAAGGGACTGTCGTGCACCACCAATCGCAGCCTCCATCGTCGGCCCGGTCAACCAGCAGCACGCCTGCCTCAACGTGCTTGCCATCAATGAGGCCTCGTCCCAGGGTCGTTTCTGGCCGGCGCGCACCGACCACGGGTGGGCCTATCCGAACAACTACGTTTGCATGCCCTTCGACCTGGCGAACGCCAGAGTCATGTTCCAACGTCTCACCTAGGCCATGCTCGCGCCTTGCCTGCAAAGATGTGATGAGGATTTGGAGGATATGCCCGAACCGAGCATGGGTCCCGGGCCTCGGGAGACGATGGGCCCGTGAGGGTCGCGCTCGTGAAGGTATAGGATCAGGCTACAGCGGCAGCTTCGGCTCTTCAGCGGCATGGCCACCGGGTGACTTTTTGTTGACCTGTGCCAGGTAACTTTTTGGCTTGTCTTGTTTAAGGGCGCCCGCTAGGCCGCGTCCTCCCCAGGTAACCAGGGCATACCCCTGCAGCCACCGTGTTTCCCATGTTTCAGCAACTTTTCATCTATGCAACATGTTCCCTGACGTTTCCCCTTGCCGGCACGACATTTTTTCGGCGTGAATGTCGTCACTCCCAAGCGGGCCCACCTTAGGCCACCTCGCGAGAGGGCAGCAATGGTGACTATGCTCGGGTGCATCCCTACAACGTCGAAAAATCCAGTGACTGAACTCTATTTGGCGGCCCGGCCCCGTTCACTTCATCTCCTGGGGTCACTGGTGCTTGACCCTCCCATGGCCGTAGGGAGGACGTTCGGTGCAGGCTGCAATGGAGATTCCAGGACTTCAGACATTGCCATCTACGAGAAGACCCACGCGCAATACGCCTTGAGGTAGGGACCTCACGAGGCCAAAGTGCCCTCGTGAGCTCCTAGATACACCTCCCAGTTCTACCGTGACAGCCACGCGTACGAACTCAATGGGTTGTACATGCCCGAAGCCCCCCGAGGACACGGAGGGGTTCCCTCCCATGCAATGTGGCAGCCACAGCTCCGTGCTGGAGGAGAATTCAACACTTCACACCAATGGCTATGCCCATGCAATGTGGAAGCCATAGCTCCGTGTTGGCGGTCAACATGGTCCACCAATGACTATGCCCATGCAATGTGGAAGCCCTACGCCCAGTGCTGGGGATAAACAATTGAGGGCGTCCCAACGGTTGCATCCAACCTCAGGAAGGCTTCTTTCGGCCCTGCCTCGCTGCATCCCTTGGGATGTACACGTGAGGGGGCTGCATGGGGGCTATTATCGGGCCGGGCTTGGTACTCGCCACGTTCCTAGGTCTGCCAAACCTGGTCTTCACGCGCCCCTCTCAGGAAAAGCCAGCGAGGAAAGGTATGGGAGCCGCTCGTACGTCAAGGGGGACTCCTGAGCATCGCGACTCAGGAGCCTCACTGGCTCTGTAGCCCCTCACTCCTTGGGGCAGTCCTTGGTGATCCGGTCGGTCCCAATGGCGGTTAAGGTATGCGCGGGGCCAGGCCCTGGCGACTCAGAGCTCAACGCGCTCAAGCTCAAAACGTTAAGGAGGACGCTGGAGCTCATACGTCAAGGGGGACTCCTAAGCATCGTGACTCAGGAGCCTCACTGGCTCCATAACCCCTCACCCCTTGGGACCGTCCTTGGTGATCCGGTCGGCCTCAACGACGGCTTATGCGCGGGGCCGGACCCTGTCGACGCAAAGTACAAGGTGTTCAAAATTTCCAACCTAAGCCTATCTTCATCATGTTCCCTTCATGAGGGTTGCTCGCACGTCAAGGGGGACTCCCGAGCATCGTGACTCCGGAGCCTCACTGACCCCGTAGACCCTCACACCTTGGGACCGTCCTTGGTGATCCGGTCGGCCCCGACGGCGGGTGAGGTACGCGCGGGGCTGGGCCCTGCCGATGCAGAGAACACAACAGGCAAGAAGGAAACAAGGCAAAGAGGGCAATCATGCAGATCAACAATTATTACAAGGGACAATTGATTTTATGCCCCTAGTTGGGTCACACTCGGCAGATTTACCCCTAGTTTCCGAAAACATTTGTTCCTGCCCAAACCACTTTTCTTCTCTTATGCTTTTACCCTTTGACCATTTGACCGTCACTTTGTAAACCTCATAAAAAATTCATACTAACTCAGACAAATTCAAATAAGATATCAAAATGTTCGTTAGAACATCATCTATATGTGCATGCAATTTGCATTCTTGACAAAAATGTTGGAAAGTCCCCATCGCAGATGATAGCTGAAACTCAAATGGGGACTTTCCAACATTTTTGTCATGAATGTGAATGACATGCACATATAGGTGATGTTTCTGTGAACATTTTGATATCTTATTTGAATTTTTCCGAGTTAGTATGATTTTTTTAAGTTTTCAAAATAATGGTCAAACGGTCAAAGGGCAAAAGCATAAGAGGAGCAAAGTGACTTGGGCAAAACTGAGTTTTTTGGAAATTAGGGGTAAAACTGCCGAGTCAGACACAACTAAGAGCACCAAATTAATTATACCTTATTACAAGCATTAAAAGTTTTTGCGAACACAAACAAGTTTAACGCCTCCACGAGGCACGTCGAATGATGCAGGAAAAAACAAGGACCGCTCGCCTCGTCTAGAGAGAACTCGTCATCGACATCGCTGGTGTCATCCTCCTCACCACTAACTTCTGCAGTTTCAGGAGGCGGTTGAACGGTGATGCGGGTGAACCTCTTCACCAGCGCCTCCATGACAGCTTTCACTGCTTCTGCAGCTGCTGCGGACCTCGGGGGCGACCGGCCGGATCACGGAGTCGAAGTCGAACCCTGGCTCATGGAGGTGAAGGTGGATGAATACGCGCGTAACGACCTCAGAAAAGAAGTCGCGACACTCGCTGTCCAAGACCCCCTCCACCTTGGGAAAGGCGCCCTCCAGCGCCTCACGAACTTCGAAGCGAGCTCCGCAAAGTTGCTCTCCGGAGACACCAGGGGTTCCGCAATACGTTCCCGGTAGAGGGAGTGGAGCGCTCGACGAAGCCTGAGCTCGATCGGGGGAAGGGCGCTGAGCTCTACAACCTTTCTACTCCCGGCCTTAGCTACAGCCTTTTCTGCGGTTTCAAGTCGGGCCTTCTCCAGGGCTGCCTCCTTCTCCCGCGCGTCCAGGCGCCCTCGCACCGAGACACCATCGGCCTTCGCCTGGGACAACTCGGAGTCTCGGTCAGTGAGCTGAGCCTTGTAGGTCTTGAGGGCCTCCCGCTGCTCATGCAGTTCTTCCTCGAGCGCGGACTTCTCTTCCCAAAGGACCTTCAAGCGGGACTCTGCCTCATTGTGGCGCCCTTCAGCAGACGTCGTGCCGACTAGCGTCACCTCGAGGGCTTCTTTGGCTGATGCGGCCTCCTTCTCGCTCCTCGCCACGGCCGCCTTGGCTTGGCCACAGAACTCCACAACAGAGGTGTTCTCCCGGAGCCACCGGGAGAGGAGCCCCAGAAGCCCGAGGCGATCGTCAGCGCCCGCGAGGGCATCCCGAACTTGGTCTAGGACGTCGAGACCGCGTGGTGGGGCACCAAGGCCTCCTCCAGAGGAGTCGCCTGCATGACCGCCGACGGCTCCTCCTAAGAAACGACAACACGAGGAGCAGGAGGCTTCGGAGGCTGCACATCAACCAAGGGCAAGACAGACACAGACGAATCGATGGGCGGCTGGTCCTCGGGGCTGGCCCTCCAGATAGCGGCACCGGCACACCATCAAGAATGGGAGCGACCACACCGACAGGCAATGGGGGCTCCGGGGGCTTCGCGGTGGTGGCCAGGAGGGCTACCTCGCGAACCTTCACCCCCTCGCTCGTAGGCACCTCGTCAGGCAACGGTGGCACGACGGGAGCAGGCGAAGCGTTGGAGGACGCCTTCGGCTTGACGCCTGCCTTCTTCTTCCTCATCTTCAGAAGGGGGACGCTCCTAGTTGCGAGGCAAAATAAGAATCATTAGCACCCAAGCTACCGCAGGGCAGGAAAGGCCGAACCAGGTACTTACTCCTCAACGCCGGCCCATTTCCTCTTCCCCTCCGCTCCGACAACAGCGACGTCCACGCCTTTCTCGGCAAGGGCACCGTCATGGCAGGGACAGGGGCACCATGCACCAGAGCCGCCGTCGGAGGGATCACCGCGACTGTGGCCTCACCCATCTGGCCCACAGACTGCAGCTCGGGCGGGGCGAGGCCGGCACCTCAACCACCATGCCAGTAAAGGCAGGGCGCACCGAAGGAGACTAGGTCCCACGCTTCCTGGGGGTCGTCAGGCAGGCGGACCGCATGGCACGAGGAGCCGACATGAGCCCCTTGGGAACCTTGGCGGGACGCGGAGAGCCCGCACACTACACCACGACGCTGCATTCCCTACAGATATGTGTCGGGAAAACTCACTTTCGCCGACCGATTTTTTGTTGGTAGAACTTTTATCAGCTCGTTGATCGGTATTACTTATATGTAAAGACCAACTGTGGGTGGGAAATGCCACAATATATAGTATGAAACCGTCGATCGGTAATAATTGCACTGTCGTCACCCAATCGGTCGGTAAATATTCCCGACCGACCGTGGGTCACCAACTGGGTCGTGGGTCGCCGAAAATATCCGTGCGCGCCTGTGAAACTTGGCGCCAAGCCCGTCCAAAATTTCCATAGCGCCCGCCCGCACAGCCCACCTCCTAATACACAATCCGCTAAAGAAAACACCTCACCGATGTCTCTCTCTGCCTCTCCCTTATCTCTTTGTCCCCGATCTGAGCGGCGGCGGCGACGACTATTGCATCCGGCGACGCTTCCACCTCTCTTCCTCCCACCAATCCATCAGCATACGTACCCAAATTGCTCCCGTTTTTCCATGTGGAGGTGGTCCTGTGGAACCCATACCCAGCCCCCTTCTTCCCCTCCCATGGTAGCAGATCTGAGCGGGACAAGGTCCCTTCGATCCTGGTGGTTCGGAACGAGGTGGGCGGCCTCTGCTCCCTGATCTTCTGGCGACTAGGAGCGTGGTGGCCGGTGCCCCCATATCTCTGAGCCATCCAAGGTGGCAACGACAACCGTAAGATCACTCTCCTCTCTGTGTGTGTGTGCAGATTTAAATCCAAGCGATGAACCTTCCATAGCGCCAGTGGCTGGTGCCCCCATCTCTCTACAGAGTGATCCTCATAAAAATATTTAGTGCTGCATTGATTCATGGAAATAAAGAAGTTTTGGGGGGGAGTAAAGTTCAAACCCTATCCATCGATTATATTAGGGTCTATTTACATTGTGCGATTGTTAGCGGACTGAATTGGATAATGATTTTTTTGCAGGGTGAAACATACTTTTAATAGGTTTCGTGGACGCTCAACTACTAACAATAATAGAAGGTCACTGGAACATGTCCACGGCCGTATGCTTGCAGCACGTCAAGTGGATTTGGATAGGTAAAAAAAATTACACATCTAGAATTTTGTTATACTATTTCCTGTTTTTTTGCATTATTTTATCTTATTCTCACTTTCGATTTGTAATTGAGATTATGTCAGGTTTCTTGTCTTTCCTTATCTGGTCATTTTGTCATGAATGATATGCCAAATCTTATTTTTTGAGCATGCTAGTGAGGAAACCTAGATTTGATTATTGTTTTATCTTGTTGTAGGTAACTAGTTGAAATAAATTTTGGATAATAGATATTAGCCACTAAAGATAAGCAACTCCTTGATTTATAAGTGAGGCCGCTTACTTTGTTAAGTTTGAGGACTGGTTGTAAAATAGGTACTTATCATGGAACCACTAAAATCCATGATACATGATTTTGGTGGTTATAAGATAATTACCTATTTTATTATTTCAGCATTATATATGCTTAATGCTTTGATAGTAAATGCAATGAATACATGATTGCTGTACTTGAACCCATGATTGTTTTCTTCGGGAGATACTATATTTTTCTTTATAATGTGTAATGAATACATCCATTTATGTGCAATAGCATTACAGAATATTCGATAGACAACTCAGTAATCAAACCTACCTACATCTTAACATGTGAGGGTGCAACTAAATAGCCGTAAATGAAGCTGGAAACAGGAGGAACTGTGGATTCTTCAAGAAGCTACTTCTATTTGTGCACAATGGCATCATAGCCAGGTAAGAGGTACATAGGCCTCTGAGGTTGCTCATCTATACATCATCCTTTCGTGGCTATGTACCTTCCCTATTTGAATATATGTCGACCTACTAGCTCATTATCAGGTGTTTTTTATGCCTATATTATTCATATGAACTACACAAAAAGAGAGGATAAAATTTGGAGAAACTTTGATAGTTAAATAGACTTCCTTTCAAATTGCCAATTTCTTTCTTGTGCTATGAATGGAGTGTAGTTTTATCTACATCATTGTAGCTTACCGGAATAATATAAATATAGTGTGTATACAAGTTCAGCAAATATGACGATCTTTTTGTCACATCATACATGGTGTCGAAACTGGGCATCCTAGGTCGCTGTTGGGTCTCCTAATTTGCCTGCTGTTATTCTTGTAATTTTGCATGAACAGTTTTTGTGAATCACCTTCCTGTTGTTTGTTTGACATACACTTCGACTTCTAACAAAGACTAATTAACCAATAAGACAAAAGCATATGTTGTGTATGATAAAAGAACTAGCACATGGATAAATTTTGTAGTTGTAGTCGTAGTACGTAGCAGACAATAGCTACTGTATACGCTCAATTATTTGGTTAAAGCAGAGCATAGAAGGCAATAACTATTGTATCTGTATAGTCGTAGTTGAACTAAGCATTCGGGTTTACTTTGTCACCATATCCCTATGTTGAGACTGTAGTATATAGGCAGCTGGGCTACCATGTACTTGTAGAGTTTGGTTGTACGCTACCCTTCTAGAAAAACTGCATGTATCTAAAATTTTGTTGGACAGAATTTCTTGAAGATTATGTATCAGTATGGTAGTCCTCTGTAGTCCATACTTTCCCATTATTAGACTGTAGATTCAAATGGTTCCTTATCCCTAATCCTTTTATTGTGCAAAGAGCTTATTCTGTTCTGATTGGCTTCTATTAGAGGTCTGAGCTATAGAAAGTCACTGTTGTAAATAAAGTTTTAAGTATCGTGTAAACTCTTACTTATTTGTGGCCCATTATGTTCAATCTTTGGTGATAAATACAAATCCACTCTATAAAATGAGCAAATGTCGGAGAAGGTCACACTCAGTTTCAGTTAAAACCATTCGTTATGTTGCCAACTACTTTTAAATTTTTAATGCGGTCATGGTAAAGTCATCTAATGAACATCACCTTGTATAATTTAACTTGTTGATATTCACGGGAGCTTTATGGTTACAAGTCATCTAATTACCAACACCTTGTATAATTTAATATGTTGATATTCATGGAAGCTTTATGGTTATAAGTGAATCTAGTCTCTATAAATTAGGACATTTTAAATAGTGCTAAACATACCCGTTACATGGTTACCTATACCTGAATGGAGTGCCTTCCTTAGTAGGTGTTTCGGTACTAGCTTGCCTTGTGAAGTGATAGTTCTTGTCAATATTGTGCTTTATACAAATTTTATGGTGCAATTGTCTTTATGAATTTATGAATGTAACCGCAATTTTTTTACATTTTGTAGGAAAGACATGCAAGAGGAGAAAGAACCATAAAGCCGGTGATTCGCATCAATGGGACATTTTTTGTAACGGTGACTGAATAGTTAGAGATGCATTTTATGTATCATTTTGTAAACCCACATTGTGTTTGACAAAATGTACCACACTGTATGTATCATTTTGTATACATTAGTTTATGGGAAATTTAGATGGTTATTATGTTAATAATGGATGAACTATTTTTTATGTGAATGAAAATAGTTAATACATTTTGTTATTGTTTAATTATGATTTAATATTGTCGAGGACATGCAAGTTATTGTTATGAAATATGAAACTTTGATTGATATTTGTTGTTAACTCAAATGTAAGCTATCAAAGGGCTATTGGAATGTTTGTCGGCAAAACAAAACCAATCGGACAATTGGTTGGGGAAAGCTAATGCAAGGGCCAACAAAAGGTTGGTAGGGAAAACAAATCCTATCAGATAGTCGGTTGGGAAAAGCCTCATGGCAGGCCCAATAGACTGTTGGTCGGGAAAAACCCATGACAGGCCCAATAGATTGTCGGTCTGGAAATGTACCCCTTAACTAACAGGCGGTCGGTTGGTAAAGATATGTCGGTCGGGAAAGGCTTTTCCCGTCTGGATTTTCCCTAACAGGTTGGACCGGTCGACAATAGTCTTTCCTGACCGACTGTATGTCAGGGGAAGTTGTTTTCCCAACCATCCTGGATGTCGTGAATATAGTGTCGTGGTGTAGTGGCAGCAGAAACTTCACCAGCATCATCGTCGATTTTTTTTCCAGAAATAGTACGGATTTTGTAGCAATTTTGAAAGCAGGTGTCTGAGTTGAAAAAGTATCAAAACTAGTACCCTGTCGGCCAGTAGCAGGCCGAACAGGGACCTGTCGGCCACCACCAGGCCGACCAGTGACCAGTCGGCCACCTGTAGGCCGAAGAGCCCCTGTCAGCCAATCAGAGGCCAGGGGAGAGGCCTGTCGGCCAGGTGTAGGCCGAAATGCACCTGTCGGCCAGTGGGAGGCCGATGGGCCCCTGGATAAGGTCCGACCCTCTTTTCTTCCTCTGACCACTTGTTTCACCCTCCCCCGTCTACTAGCCTTCCCCTCTTCCCCTCTCACTCCCGTTGCTCTCCGGTGGTTCCACCTCCTCGCCGATCTCCTCGCTCGAGCACCCATTTTGTTATCCTACCCGCGTAAACAATAGATCAGGGCGTTCTCCACCGGCGTACGGTATATTTTTTTGCTTCCAACTCAATCGAATGAGAACTGTCAAGTCGGTAGTGGATTTAGTTCATATTTGTCACCGTCCGTCTGCAGGTAATGGCTTGCCCATTTTGCCGAGCTCCAGGTGGCCCTTGTGCTGCCGTTGATTCCGGTGCGTCTGTATTTACCGTGGTGCTGGATCGTCGATGTGCAAGACGTGTTGTAAGGTTCTATGTCTTGATTATCTAACTGTGGCATATTCGAATGCCTTTGTTTATAAGTTTATGATCCTTGCTTCCATTTTTGTTATAGTATGTTCCGTGCAGTGTTAGATCACATCTTGCTCGGTACATTGAGGAGTGCAGAGCTTTAGCTATTCGGAGAGGTGACACATATATTGATCTTGCTCTGCACAACAGTGAGGGTAACTTATACCATGTTATATTTACACATGGTAGGATGAGCAGTAAATTCCATGGTCCTTCATGGGAGGAACTCGTGAATGATTATGGTCTCCGCCACAATGACATGATGACTGTTATGCTTGAGCACTATGGAACTTATATTAGTGTCGAATTCCATCGGGATGGTGTTATGTTGTTTCCTTTACCCCATGTTGGTAAGATATTTGTTTGACTGACTTTCAGAAGATGATTCAGCTTATACGTTTTGCGGTTCATCTCAGTTATTGAAATCATTTTTTGTAGCTCTTGAGGATCTGAGTGAAACTCAGAGGGAACTTGTTGACATCTGTTTTTATAGTCGTGGTGTCACTCTGAATTATCATCAAATGTATGTCATGTCGCGCCAGCTCTTTGATGACAACCACATACTGTGTACTCCTTTTGTTCATTGGATGGATCGCATGAACGTTATTTCCCAACATATGGTAAGCTTTGGCCTCTGGTTTTTATTATTTGCTTGTTCTTTGCTAGTTCAGAGGATGGATCATATAACTTGCTTGTTTTTGTCAGGTTATTCCTACCATGGTTGTGAGGAGTTTGATGGAATTTGTGGCTATTCCTAGGACTGGTTCTTTACTTCTTGAAATTACTTTGGATTCAGAAGATGATGATATATTTGTGAGCATTCCTTGTTCCTACTTCATTGGCTTGGGTGATCGAATGGTGTTGAAGAAGGAAGGTTTCGGTAACTTTCTACTGGCATCGTCTATGGAAATCAACAATTTGGTGCTCGTAACATTCAAACAACGTGAACAGGAGCTTGCTGTTGTTTTCAGCTATCTGCCATAGTGATAATGAAAGAAAGGGATCGTGCAGCCTAGGTAGGAGAAGAAGCTGAAGATGGAAAAGGAAAATATCCACGTTGGACTCAATAGATTTATATTCTTGTAACTCCAATTTAAGCAAGTTGTATCTTAATTTCTGCAAGCTGTATCTTAGTTTCAGCAAGTTGTATCTTAACTTTGGCAATCTGTATCTTAATTTTAGCTATCCGTAGTATTCCTGTTTATATTTGCCGCCATACTGTGCCGCGACCTGTGTCCCACCATTATCTTTCCCGCCATTCTCTCCCGCCATTCTCTCCCGCCCGATTTGCCGCCATTGCGGTTGTCATCTGCCTATAAAAGGAGGCATTGTATGTGCCTTCCTCCATCGGCAACCAGTACCTAAACCCCCCAGCACGGTAGTCATTATGAGTTTGCCTTGTTCTGATCAAAGCATTAGGCCTAGCAAATGGAAGAGTGCGAAGTTGCCTCGGGGTGTGGAAGCAGTTCGTTGTTGGTGCGGGGATGTCTGCAAGGTGAAGGAGGTGACGGATTTTTCAGATTGGTTGGGCATGAAGTTTTTCATGTGCGCTAATTATGAGGAAGATCCACCCGTTGGTCCTTCAGCGTACATCACGCCTCCGGTATGTTTTAGTCACACAGATTAAACATGTTGTTCGTATTGTTGTTTATTTGATTTTCATATTTCTGTTTATTTTGTAGTCTCCTCCGCCCCTGTGCCAGTACTATCGTTGGATAGACACGAAAACGCCGGACTGGGCGGTGACTGAGATTCGTGAAAGAAGTCGTCGTGCATGGGCAAGTTTGGACTTGGAGGAGCACCACGAGAAGGCGGCAGCAGAGGAGAAAGCAGAGCAGGAGAGAGCTTGGCAAGAGCACTGTGTGGAGCAGAGGGCTTTTCTTGCTGAGATGAAGAAGAAAAACCAAGAAAACCAACTTCGCCTGCCGAAGGTCTACCGGCAGCGAGAGGAGGCCTGTGAAGCTGAGAGGCAGAGAAAGAAAGAAAGGGATCGTGCAACCCAGGCAGCAGAAGAAGCTGGAGATGGAAAAGGAAAATATCCACGTTGGACTCAGTAGATTTAGATTGCCGTAACTCAATTTTAGCAAGTTGTATCTTAATTTTAGCAAGATGTATCTTAATTTCAGCACATTGTATCTTAATTTCAGTGAGAAGCGTGATACTTGCCTCTTGTGCAAGTGCATTGATTCTCTCTTGCCACTTCCTCTCCCGCCAGTCTCTCCCGCCACTTTGATTCCCGCCACTTTCTCTCCTCGCCATTCGTTCCCGCCATTGTCTTTCCCGCCTTTATCTCCCGCCACTTTGTCTCCCGCCTATATAACCACATTCGCAGTAAGGAGGGTGAGCAGGCCCTTCCTTTCCCTGTCGCTCCCGCATCCTTCCTTCCGCTCTCGCCATTCTTTCGTGGAGATGTCTCATCCTCCTCATCCTCACTATCCTTTTGATCGTAGTTTTCACAAGGGTATGTTCGACCGTCTTCTTCGTCTAGCTGCCAATTTCAAGATGAATGATAGAGTAGTACCATGGGAGGAACTCATTAGTAGTGACTTCATGATGAATGAGTTGTCTCACCAATTAGCTAGGGCTTGGTGGCCTCCCAGGACTTTTGAGGAGATACGGAAAGAACTACTGAGGTTGCACGCCAGATGGCAGAAGCAACTGCACAAGGGTGATGCTTATCTCAAGATTGCTGTTAACAATTCAGGTTTATGGTCAGCAGAAAGTGAGGACGAGGACGACCTCTTCATGCCGAGCAGTAAGGTGAAGAGTTCTGCATCGAAGGGCAAGAATTCTACATCGACAAAGGGCAAGAGTTGTACATCGACGAAGGGGAAGAGTTCTGCAGCGACGGAGGTGAAGACGACGTCTTCATGCCGACTACCAAGGTGAATACCAGCGCATCGTCGAAGGGCAATAGTTCTGCAACGACAAAGGGGAAGAGATCTGCATCGACGGAGGATGACGCTGATGCATTCATGTAATACGTTTTTCATGTAGTACTATGTTACGTAGTGCTGTAATATGTAGTGTGGTTTAATTAAGTTGTAATGTTTAATCCAGTTGTAACGTGCAATTAATGTCGATGGATTTGGTTTGCGTTACTATTGTTCTGTCTCCAAATAAGTCTCAAACATGAATATGTCCGATACATAAAGGCTACATATGTCTCATACATAAATAGATAGTCATGTCTTGTACGTAGATGACAATATCAATCCTGGGGCTTGCAACGAATCTTCGGCTTCCTCGGACGTGGACCAGAAGGCGATAAGCGCTGAGGCGGTGGACGAGTGTCACGATGACCACGACCATAGAACACCTCGTCCGTCGGTGTCTATGTCTCCTGTGTCGACGGTGGTGGTGGAGTGGCAAGAACTGTCTCCGAGATACCATAGGTGCATGCAGCACGATCATCGTCCTCGCCTTCACCAGGTATGTACGAACCAGGACCAGTAAATAGAGGTGAATGAACTGAAGTCATAAACGGCTGCGACTGGCTGTCGCCTGCTGGTGAATTAAAACATGTAAGGAATGACTTACGAGACTAAATTTTATAAAAGAATGTACAAAGGTGAGTTACCTAGGTCCATCTGCTGAAGCCAGGAAGAGTTCGCGGTCTGTGAAGGAGGTGCCTACTGGTAGAAATAGCCCCCGGGATGTGAAGGAGGTGGCTGCTGATAGAAATAGCCCCAGGGATGCGAAGGAGGTGCCTGCTGCCAGGAGGAGCCCCCTGGCTGTGAAGAAGGTGTCTGCTGCCAGGAGGAGCCCCCTGGCTGTGAAGGAGGTGCCTGCTACCAGGAGGAGCCCCCTGGCTGTGAAGGCCGAGGTTCTGAATGCTGCAGAGAGGGGCGTGGCGGACGATGTGCTGCTCGAGTGTCAACAACATCGGAAGTTCGTCTACATGTAACAGCTGCGATGATCCCGCATATCTTCGCTTGAAGACTCTTCGACCTTGTTGCTTGCTCTCGTTCCGGGATATATTCTCCTCTGTCAACGCGGTCCACCAAAGCGGTAACCTCCTCTAGTGCCTGAGTTGACAATTCACCCTGTACGCAGAAAGTTAACCAATTGCACATGTTCATGTATACGGAAAATGTAGCATGTGAGAACAACTGAGGACATACCGCGTGGTGTCTGGTTCCCACAAGTGAGGAAGTTGGGAACAGATCGCTAGCGAGAGGAACTGGGATATGTTTCGGAGCAGATGATGGAACCAAGTAGATCCTCGTGCTCTATCTGTAACGCTTCAGATACAACCCGTACCTGTCCCAGTCGAAGACACGAACTTCATCCCATATATTTGTCGGGGCAGTATTCCATTCCTCGAGGTACGGTCTGATATCGCGAACCCAAGAAGTCTGGGACTTGTTTCCTCCGCTGCGATTGTACCTGAGATTGAAATGCACGTTACATGATTAGCTATAAGTAGACCGAAATAGTCTCAATAACCTATTAATGCAGAGATGAGAACCAAAGTAGTATTACTTACTTGTGCACGTGATCTGCTAATCGTGAAATAACCGGAATGTCAGGCTCTTGGAACAGACCGAACTATCTCATCACCCTATTAATAGCCATCTCCTCAACTGTCACATCGAAGACCAACTTGGCCTTGGTCATCTAGTAATGCCGATCTCTAGTGCAGTATCCAGAAGTCCCACCTGGGTACCTATCTGAAATAGCCTTACGGGTGTATGGTTCCCATATAACCTGATCCTCGTGCAGACTATCAAATTGCACCGTGAAGGAGGGGTAGCAGCCCCTCACCTGGCTAGGCGTAAACTGTCTCTGTGCATGACAACTAACATTAGTACATAATATTGAATAGCGAGAAATAAACATTACCAATTCATATTGTTAATAATGAAAATACCTCTCTTCATGCCCAAACAGATCCCATAGTAGGAAAGTCACCAATAGAAGGCACGTAATGTCCAGCCATGTCCTCATTACCAAAAGGTTTGTCAACGCTCACGTAGGGTCGACCAATAGGGAATCTCTCATAAGACCAAAGCTGCAACAGAAGTGGACATCCGAGAAGACCAGATTTCCTAGAATTCAACTGGCAAGCTTTGTAGAGGCCTCTATATGTAGCTGCTAACACGGCATAACCAAAACTCCTCTGCACAATGTCCTCAGGGGAACGTGCCTCAGCTATCTCTCGTGCAATGCCGATCAGTCGTGCATCTACAGTGGTCACGTGGTTCTCTGTGAACATAGTCTTGCCAAACAACCACATAATATATGCCTCTAGGGACCGGTCAATCTGTGCCTCTGACAACTGATAAGCGGGATATCCTAAGGCAACAATCTGAAACTGGCTCAACCACCTGAAAAGAGGCCCGTGCCGATCGTTGTCTAGGGTAATAGTAGTTGGCACCGCAGCCAGAAAACGGGCATGCATAGATGCTAGCCAACCAGTTTCCACCTCTAAAGGTCCTATGGCAGCACCGGCGAGAGGTAATCCTAACAAGTAAGACACGTCCTGTAAAGTAGGAGCCATCTCTCCCAGGGAAAGTGGAACGTATGTGTCTCTGGTCTCCATCTATCTACTAAGCAGCTAAGGAGTGACATGTCATAAGAAAAACGTGATACTGGCCTCTTGCGTAGCTGCATTGGTTCACCCGCGTCATCCAAGTCCGAGTGATCAACCCACTCATCCAATGTACCCTCAACCAGTCGTGTCAAGGGTAGAAGTCCAGCCCAATTCAGCCTACAAAATGAACAGAATGTAGCTTACAATTAGATTCTATCAAAACGATGTCGAGCATACTAAGTGATTGTACCGACACATACCTATCAACCCATGCAGGGTGTATCATCCAGTTAGACTTTAGGGTGCGAGTGAACAACACGTCTAAGTTCGTGCCCGATTCCATACGTGCGCCTTGGTGCCCTCTATCGATATTAGCATTAAGCATCGGATACGAAGCCATATCTACAATGAGAACATAGTACAAACATATTACAAAATAAAACATAGATGTTTGCGTACTAAAAATAAAAACTGAGTATCCAAGAGGCATTAAAACATAGTCTCAGATATTACAAATAAAAACATAGTCCTTGCTGCTTACACATAAAAACATAGTGCACACATATTACAAATAAAAAAGTAGTCCGACTTATTACAAATAGAAACATAGTCTGACATATTATGCAGCTTCAGAGTTATTTATTCCTCGTCCGCCCCTTCGGCCTCGAGAGCCTCGTCCACCACGACTACCTGGACCACCTCTTGCAACTGTTGCTGCAGTCGTCGATGTGGAAGCGCTCGTCGATGTGGAAGCACCGTCTTTCTTCAGGTCGGGGCAATATTTCATCCTATGCCCATAAGCCGCGCAGAGCAAACATTTTTTGGTTGCTCCACCAGCTTCAGATCGGTCCATATCATTTCGTATGCGCTTTACCTTACGGCTGCCCTTGCTAGTGCGCTGTAGTGCAAGATCCGGGATGTATACTCTATCACCATCGTTTACCTTGTTGAAATTGCCGACGACTCTAAACCCTGTCATCTCACCTATCCAGACATTGAGTATGGCCTCCTTTGAATAGTACGGAGACACGAAGGAGATAGCTTCCAACTGAATCTGGCCACAAGTAGCCAACACATGTGAGCAAGGTAGGTGCAACAACTGAGGCTTGTTGCATGTACACTCACAAGTTGGATAAAATTCTGCTCCGATTGTAATCTCATGCATCTTCACCTCATTTGCAGAACCAAAACCATCAGTAGGAAGCTGAACCTCATACCTCCTTTCCTGATTACCTATGAGTGTGACGCTGTGCTTTTTTTGCTTTCTTTATCTTCTCAGCCATGTACTCCATGACACGGCTGCAGTAAGGAGTGTTCTGATTATCTGCAATATGCTTCCTTGCTAACTCATGCCTTTCTCTGAAATACCTCACAGTGCCATGGAATACACCCTCCACAATAGCTGTCAGTGCCAATGCTCTATTCCCTCTGAGAACAAAGTTATAGATCTCTGCAAGATTGGTTGTCATGTGGCCATACCTAGCTCCATGGGTGTCATGCAGCAAAGACCAATTCACTGGAGGCTCTTTTTCTATCCACTCAGAAAAATTCTTTATTGCCCTGCCCTTCTTTCTCTTCGTATTAGGAGGGTCAATTGCTGGCAAGTCACAAAGACCAACTGGCCCCTCCATCTCCGCAATGAGTGCTGTTAATTTAACCTGGTCCTTTTCCATTTTATTCCTAGAAACGACCTGCTTCTTAGTGAACTCATCTAGTTTGGACCAAATAAAATCGTATTTGCGCCGCTGGTTCTGCTTGCATAACTTCTTGAACAAGTTCATCAACCGTTTGTTCTTGAACTATGAGAAAAAATTAGCACCCAGATGGCGCATGCACCACCGGCTTTGCAAGTCCTTCCAAGGTGTTGGCTCGTCAGCAATTGGATTACTCAGTGTCTTCACGGCCTTCAATATACTGGGATGTCTGTCATGAATGAGACACATTTGATCGGTCCTTCACGATCGCAATTTTAATTTGACGGAAAAACCATACCCAGCTCGAAAAGTTCCCACCCTCCACAAATGCCATGGCTAGTGGGATGATTTGGTTGTTCCCGTCCACACCAATAGCAGTCAGGATTTGCCCTTTGTACTGACCTGTTAGGAATGTACCATCCACAAACATCACAGGAGGACAATGCCTGAAAGCTTCGATGCACATACCGAAAGAGAAGAATACTCGTTTCAACACCTTGTAATCCGGTATGCTTTCCAACCTCGTGTGCTGAATGTTAACATAAGTGTCGGGATTCCTCTCCTTCAGTATGTCAAGTAGACGCACAACATTATCATAGGAGTCGAAGAACGTCCCAAACCTCTCCTCCATAGCCTTCTGCTTAGCTCTCCAAGCCTTCCCATATGGAATGTCATACTTCCATCTGACCTTCACTGCTGTCTGGATGTGCTTTGCTTCCATATGTTTCTTCGTCACTATCTCAGTATACATGAGTTGCGCTATGAGAGTTGAAGTAAGGTTTGGATGACGAGCCAACATGTTTTGCTAACACAATTATGCAGTACAACATTTGTCACAACCCAGTGGATGTGATACTTTGGCACGTGGGCATGCACCCTCGCAGGACAACCTGATTCAACACACTTCACGGTATATTTTGTTGGACTCAATGTGTGTGTCCGGAAAACCCTCTGCGTAGACATAGCCCACTTTATCACCGCATACTTCATTTTCTTCTTTGTGTCAAACATAGCACCAATCTGGACTTGGTTCAGATTATATTGCCATGGAGTCTCATGGCCATCGTTGACAGTAAAGCCGGCGGATATGTCCTGCTCCCATGAAGCAGGAATTGGTACCTCCTCCTCATCCTCGGAATTTTTAGAATCAAGTTCCTCTACAATCCCATCCTCGTCCTCTTCCTCCATCACCCTGTGCATTTCCTCGCCTTCCTCGTCCCCATCAGCAACACCAGAGGAAGCTAATACTACCGATTGAATACTCTGTCCAGCAGCATGACCACTAACATAATCTGACTCATTGTCGGCTTGGGTAGCATTCACATCCGGTGGCTATGACCCGGATACATAAATCTCGTTAGCCACTTGACTACTCTGGCCTGGATCATACCCCACGGTTGGCGGTACGATGTTCTCCTCCTTCGCCACTGGTTGCACTAGGGCATAAGGACGGATTCTTCGGTCTCTGCAACGACTTAACAGAGACAACCAATGCTGGCTCCTATCTATCGGAATCAAATCCCACTTCACATTTTTACAGGATTTGGTCCACAAGGCATGAATACTGACGGAACAAACTTCGGGATCGAGGCCAAAACTAGTAGTCAACCAATGCTTCAACTGCCTAATGTCCAGTCTGTCCGGGTCTGAAAGTGTCATCTCACCTGTTTTAAACTCGCTAAGATCAACCCCCAACTCATTATATCGAATAGTACCAGGGCCGTAATACACTGTTAGATTTACAGATTCAGACATTTTAACTTATCAGACAATGCCAGTTTCGCATTATTCGCAACGAATATATCGACACTAAAATAAAATGTACCTAAAAAAGCTACACTAAAATAAAACGTACACTGTAATGTCCCTACAAAAACGTACACTGTAACGAATATATTGACACAAAAAATAACCGACACTACTATGACTAAACTAACTAAACCCCGATACTAATATCACTACACTAACTAAAACTACACTAATATGACTAAACTAAAATCACTACACTAACACAAGTAACCTAAAATAACTATGCTACTAAAATTAACATAAACTAATTGTACGTACATTACGAAATAACAAAAAATAACCGAAAATAACAGCAAAAATTTATACCTTCGACGCGTGAGTGCACTCCTTCTTCCTGTCCACCTTCTTATTCCTCTCCACCACTCCACCTTCTCACCATTGCAAGCTCCACCACCACACCATCTTCTCCTCCAAACGAACAAACTAGTACACCGTTGCGAAAAATAAAACCATAGGGCGGGGGAGAAGCACACAATCTATCAATTCATCGGATTGAAACGACAAATGAGTGGAGGGAATGGGAGATCAAGGGGGGGGGGGATTTCGGCCTAGAACTAGGGAAAATGGGAGAGAAAGGAGGAAGAAGGGAGCTGGCCGACGGTGCCTTATATGGGCACCTTTCGGCCGGCACGAGGCCGACAGGTCGGCCCTCGGCCAGGGGCAGGCTGAATCGGCCAGGAGTGGGCTGACAGCCCTCTTTCGGCCCAGGGTCGGCCGACTGGCCTCCGGTCGGCCCAGTAACGGCCGACATGCTACTAAAAATGATATTTTTTTAATTCGCACATTTTTTTTTCAAAATTGCTATAAAAATGGTACTATTTC
Source organism: Hordeum marinum (assembly GCA_022496015.1). NCBI lineage: Eukaryota > Viridiplantae > Streptophyta > Magnoliopsida > Poales > Poaceae > Hordeum > Hordeum marinum. The sequence goes on along the minus strand of CM039672.1, from coordinate 205,893,298 downwards.
TGAAAAAAATTCATCATCGTCGTCCTCAAGATCACGTAGGAGCACGCTTTGTGACGGGGGAGACACCCCTACCGGGTCATCGTCCGACGTCTTCTCCGAATCCTCCCCGCGTGAGGTGTCGTCGGAGGACACCATCACCAGGGAGCCAAGGCCGTGGACTGGGGAGAGCCCCAGTTCGTCGAAGGCAGGCATCTTAGCGACCAAAGCGACCACGTCATCGCGACGGTACAATGGGGTGCAGGCCTCGGGGAGATCTCTGGGTTGCCGTTGAGCAGGGTTGCCATAGCCTTGCTCAATTCTTTAGGGTTTATGCGAGAGGACAGAAGCCAAAGGTTGTTGCCGCTACCCTGATAGTCCCACAGGGCCTAGAGTGGGACTGGAGGGGCGCCAGACGCTCCATCAAGAACTCCTTCACTATCATCCCCCCAGTCAGCTTCCTGGCGCTGATGTCACGAGAAATCCGCTCTAGGACAGGCTTGGCCCGAGGGTCAGAAAGCTTCGCGGAGTTCCACGTAGGGGTGTTCTTCGGTAGACCCTTCGATAGCTCCAAACGGGGGTTGGTACTCCCACGATCCATGAAGACCCAACGGTGCCAGAAGTTCTCCACCTTCTTCCCGGCCTTTAAGAGCATGTTACCGCTCTGGACTGCGACAAAGGAGATGCATGACGACCGTTGAGCGCCGTCGTGCACCTGCAAACTGAAGAAATGTCGGAAGTGGGACACCGAAGGCTTCACACCCATGAAAGCCTCGCAGTAAAAGGTGAAGACGGACAAGAGCGGGATGGAGTTGGGATGAAGGTGAAGGTCTTGGATCCCGTAGTGATCGAGGATGGTGGTGAAGAACGTGGAGAAAGGCGGGACAATCCCGACGAAGACGTTATGAAGGAAGAAGGGATAGGCTGACATGGACGAGGGCCGCCTCTCGGAGGACCCACCCCATATCAAGGTCCGCCCGTGCTCATTTGTCCCATCCTTCATTGATGGGAGTGCCGGGACTAGGTCACCATCCTTTGCAATGCTAGACTCGGAGAGCGCTGGCAAGATTGGAGCGAAGGCCGAACTCTAGGCCTCTGGCTTTGACTTGCCGGCCCGGGCCATTGGAAGGAAGGACGGAGCGACGCCGGATCTGGAGAGGTCTCACCTAAGGCCGAGATCTGGGAGCAAGAGCAAGCGCGCAGAAGAGAAAAGCAATAATGGCTCGGTGCTGGAAGTCGGGCTTTTGTCGATTCGGGCGGTGGCCACGAGGACACCCCAACGTCAGCCACACGACGCGCGCCAGTCTTGGCCCTGCGGGCGTTTGGGGGGCACGGAACTTCAGGCCATCCTTAAGGCTTCGCCCTGAGGCCAGCTCGAGCGTGCCTTGGGCTCGGGGCTACTGTCGGCGTTGTGGGAACGGGGGTACCCAGCCCTGCCTGCCTGCGGCCCAGGACATGGCCCACTTCATCAGCCAGGCATGGCCTGGCGTGGCTCTACTCAAGACAAGGCCGTCGCGAGGACCCCGGGCTCGCGAGGAAGAATGGCACCAAAGCCAGCAAGGATGGGCCTCCTCAATCCCCCTCCCGAGCGATGGAGATCTCTATGCAGAGCCTGGCTTCAGGAGTCAAAGGTGACGCAGGGAAGGACAGACGGGCGCTAGCGCGCCAGGCAGCATAGTTTCCCCTTTAGTGCAAAGGGAGCAAGGACGTACGCGGGTTCCCAAAGCGCCGCCCAAAGGTTTCCATTCTGGTGCAACAAGACCATGACCATGAGACCCGTAGGACGGATGTCATTGCCGAGCCCACCAGTGCATCATCGACAGCCACTTTGCAGGTGAAGACCACCTTTGGACAGGGGCGGATGTACTCCTGCCCCCCTTCAAAATTGGTCGTTGTGGGATCCCTTCCCGCCTTTGTGATAAGGGAAGAGGAACCGGGCCACCGCTATATATAGAGGCTATGCCACACCATAGAGGGGATCTCGATCCAACACTTAGCTACTCGACGAACCACCACAAGGCAGAGAACCAAGAACACCTCTTGAGGGCCCTAACGAGGCCTGAGCCTGCTGTACTAGTTCATCCACCAAACCTTCACGAGAGACAATCCACCAAAGAAGGACTAGGGTATTATGCTTCATAGCGGCCCGAACCTGGGTAAACTGTCGTGTTCATCTTCTTCCTCGTCATCGAGCGAGTTCGCCGTAGTGACAATCGAGTAGCGAGCTAGGTTGGCTGAGGCTACAGGGAACCTTCACACATGCTGTCACACCCTGTGTTTGTATCACCTTGTCATGTTTGGATTTATAAAATGTGGAGCCAATTAAAATGTTTTCAATGTTTGTGCTTGTTTGAATTGTTGCTTACATGCTTGTTGATTGTGGTATATGGCACTTTTAGATTATATCCTTCTTCATATTCATCTTCCTTGACCCAGACCTCTTGACTAATGATCATGCCATGTGAATAGTGCCCAAAACTATTTTTATCCAATTTTATTTGACCAAAAAGGATATATTCAAACTAGGTTTTCAAACCCCCCTGAATTGAGGTTTGCACTGCAAGTCCCCAAACTGGGTGGATTATTTCTCCCCAAAGGCTTTATTTCAAACCTACTATAAATATGACTTCCCAAAACCACCAAATATTAATTTTAAATATTATTTTTATATTTTATTTAAAGGCTTTTTCTTAAGACCAGAAATGGTTTTTCATAGGTAAAAATTATTTGAATGCTTTCAAAATATTTGAGAAAATTTAGGGAAACTAAGTGGACATATATTTTCCATATATGTGAGTTTCAACACATGGGCATGATCAAATCGTGGGCAAAACCCCTGTAAACCCTTTGTGTCCAAATGAAGATTTTGAAATATTTCTATAAGAAATATTCTCAATAAATTCCAAGAAAATTCTAGTGAGTTAACATTATCATAGGTGATGATCTTGAAAAGTTTCATCTCAATACAAGTTGATTTGATTCATCAAACCATCCCAAAACCCTCCCTATCAAGATTCAAATTTGAACAACTTTACATTGTGAAGTTTCTTCTCTTGACCCCAAACTTTGTGGACATACTCTAATCACCAAATAATGATGCTACACTAAGTGGTGCATCAAGGGTAATAGCTTAGCATAACTAGACCTACAGAAACCTGATTCTGTTAGTTTCTAGGGTTCACAAAGTTTCTATTGTCAACTTTGCTCATTTGAGCTCAAAACTGGTGATCCATCTCATTTTTACCCACCAGTTTATCATGTGGAACATCACAGTAAGTGGGTGACTTTATCTTGCCCAAACATCCATCAAACACCTTCTGGTGAAATGGTAAAGTCACTATTTTCACCACCTCTACTCTTCCCCTTGCCTCCAAACTTTTATCACACCCTCTTGCAGTGCCCAGGCACCCCCAATAAAAACCTCAGGTCCATAAGCCACTGGGAGGTGGGGTAAAACCCCATTTTCACCCTCTGCACATTAGTAGATCACCTCCATCCCCCCTCTATTTAAGCCCTTGCGAGCTCTCTCCCCCTCTGGCCTCGGCCACGTCCTTGCCGGCGCACGGGTCCAGGGTGCTCCACTTCCCTCCTCTATTTAAGCCCCCCGGGCCTCTCTCTCTCCCCTCCTTTGGCTCTCTCTCCAGCACCTTTGATCGCTAGCAGAGCCCCAGCTCCTCTCCCTCCCTCTACGCTCGGGATCGAGCCGAGGTCCGCCGCGGCAGCCCCGACATCGATCTCCGGGTACAGAGCCCCATTCGACCCTCTTTCTCCTTCGGCTGGTCATCCCTCCACTGAGGCCATTCCCCCTCTCCCCTGCTCCTTTTGCAGCCCAGGACAGCCCCGGTCGTCGCTCCCGAAGCTTCCTCCGCCGCAAGTGCTCGCTGCCGGCGACTCCGATCACCTCCGGTGCCCCTCCGAGGTGGGAGAAGGATCCGACAGGGGGGTCCCACCTGTCGGCCTCTCTCTCCCCCTCCTACACTCTCTCTCTCCCTCGTGATTGCCGACGGTCGGGCCCCGCGCGTCAGGTTTGAACCTGGCTGCGCGCGAGGTTGGCTGGCTGGCCAGCTGGGCAGGCCCGACTGCTGGCCGCCTCTGGCCTAGGCACAGGGGCTTTCTTCCCCTTTTCCCTTTTTCTTTTGTGAGGATTTTTCTAAAAATCCCACAGATAAGAAAATAAATCTAAATCCAATTATTTTTCCACCTAAATTCTTAGAATATTCCATAGAATTTATTAGTGCCACTTGTAAAAATATTTGAAAACCTTTTATGTACAGTTTTATTTTAAAACCCCTTTTTGGCATTTTTAGCCACTGTTAAAAATAGATTTGAAAACCTTTTTCATGTCAAAACCTTAGGAGAATATTATTATTATAGTTTTTAGTATTTATCAGAATAGGATAGCTTTTTAATATTAGCTTTGTTTGCTCCGTTTTTGTGTGATGCTTATTTTATCGCTATTTATCGCGTTGATAGATTGCGCTATTGACGAGGGAGTTGGACCCGAAGACTTTGAAGACCTCGAAGACTTTGTTGAGCCACACAAGCAACCATTTTACCATGCTAAGAAACCATTTTCATTGCATGTCATATAGCACTTTATTTTCGTTATACTTGATCATGTGGAGTAGTGACCACTCCGGTGGGTTGCTTCCGACACTTTTACCGTTGACACTTGCATCGTGCATGACCCTAACACCTTATGAGGGTTATGCGGGTGGGTGTAGATAGGATGCTAGTAGATGCTACACAAGTGGGATCGGGTTTATGCATCGTGATGAAAAGAAAGAAATGATTTCAAATACTTTTCAAAAATCCCGTCGGGTGCCACTAATGCCCGAGGGAGATGATGATGAGTTGGGTGACCACTTGAGAAAGAAGTGGTGCGCCAAACCAAGTTAAGGGTGTGTTTTCGAAAATGGAGGTTTTAAGATTTGTCGATCGTCCCAACCTTACATGTGCAACCACAATACCCCTTATGGGACGGGGCTCTTTTGATTACCTTGGTGGGTACTGGCAAGGAGCCCGCATGACTAGTGGTGGGAGTGGCATGGTCACTCTCGATACGGGGTCGTGCCGGTGTGGACGATCATGCGTTGTCTTCATAGGCATCGGGCACACCATTGGTCCCTGCATGGATGCTATGAGTGATGTACATCATGTGGGATGGGTACCAATCGAGTGGACTCTTTGTTTAGTATCGCCAGGGGAAAGGCATTGTTCGAGTGCTTACCTCGGGTATGTTATATACCGCGAGTCGTGGATGACACGGAAGTTCCCCGAGTCTTGTGGGTAAAGTGTGCAACCTCTGAAGAGTGTAAAACTATTCAAATAGCCGTGTCCATGGTCAAGGACAGTTGGGTGGTGCTTCTTAAGCCACGTCCAGATGTTTTTGCAAACTTGGTATGAGTGTGTGCAGATGACAGAAGTATGATACTTGAGTCAAGTCTGAAGACTTGATGTGATGAATGAATATGAGATGTTCAAACTCTCTTTATGATGATATCTGTAACTTGTTCATATGGATATCTGCCAACTGTTGATGCATGTTTACTTGGTACTTGATCATGTCATTGCATTAAAAATTAGCTTTTCGCAAATTACCTACTTAGTGATATATCATGCATCATTATTACCTTGTTCCACAACTTGGGTTGCTTGCGAGTACATTCAAAGTACTCATTGGCTTGCCACTGGTTATTTATTTGGCCAGGCATGGAAGAACATGAGTACGTTGAAGAGTTCGTTGGTGACGAACATGCGAACTAGGACGCTTCCCAGTCAGAATGCCTGTAGGTTTAAGGCAGATGGCATTGTTCACATTTTCGATCAAGATTTCCGCTGCTTGTTCTATTTAAGTGTTTGGCCCTTGTGTCCCTATCTATGTAAGACTAGACCTTCGTGGTCTTTATTTGTGTAAGACGCTAAATGTGGATATAAGACTCTTGTTATTCAGCTTATGTGTGTTCAGTGAGCATTGATCTTTGGGATCACTGTACACGTGCATTCGGTGATCACGACTTATGAGTCGGAGTCCCCATGGAGCTAGTATCAGAGCCATCCTGACTATAGGAAGCCCTTAGTTAGCATGGACATTAGTTAGGATAAAGCCATTTTCAAAACTACACTTAGCACCTATACTTAGAAATTCTGCACTATTTACCTCTTCTATTCATCACACAACACTCTGTTGACTCTCCTCCCTTCAAACCTTTGTAGATGGCTGTCGTACCTGAAGCCTTCCTGACATCCGACTTTCCCTTACTCCTTGGGGATATCCTAGAGAAGTGCCAGTTTCGCCAACCACCCGTTTTCTTCTACCGCGAGCACTCGGTCGATGCCGACACGAGGGAGTACCATGTGGATGTGGTTGTGAAGGAAAACGACTCCCCCACCAGTTGATTCTTTGAAGGACCACGGATGGAGATCATGGTACTCGCAATCGAGTCAGCTGCATGCAGGGCACTTCTGCACCTACGAGACATCATTCCAGAGATGGCTGATGAGCCGACTAGTCGCTACCTTCCCTTCAAAAAGGATGATCTTGGCAAGAGTTGGACACTGGTTCCAACCCAGGAGGATGGCACACCACTCAGGTTCCAGACCTACTTCAGCCTCTCTGCCGATAGTCTGGTTCACCACTTGATTAAGGAGTCCGTGAAGCTCCACGAGGAACTTCACCACACTCGAGAGCTACTTCGACAAGCCAAGACGAAGCCAGACAAGATCAAGAAGGATGGAGCCCCTGAGGGACGACCAGCTATCGCTTATCGAGGAGGAGTACCCCTAGCTAGAGATGCACCCACACATCGTCATCGCATGAGTGCGAAGGAGTACCGTGAGCTCTTCACCGACCCGCCAGAAAAGCATCGTCGGGATGGACCACCTCATTCCCCGACCCCTTCAATTGGGAATGATGCTTGTTCAGATGATGAACAGGAGGAAGACCCAGAGGATCGTCACTACGAGACCGAGCACTCCACCACCTGAGTCCGAGAACCCCTAGGGTAGGATTTGTCATGTACCCCTCATGCAAAGTCGAGTCCGTGTAATGGTTCATATAAAACCATGTGTGCTTGTTGATTGTTTTGTTGTTTGTGTTCCTATGCAAGTCGTGCTTTTTTCCTTAGGCAACATGTAAGCAACTCCATCATCTATCTTAATATATGTTGGTCCTTCGACCTTTGTTTTACCACACTTGCACTCGACCAACCCCCTTAGGCGTGCTTTTCCATTATTGCTTTTCCTCTCGTCTGTCCCAGTTGTTTGACTTGTCTGCTCCAGACAGGATGGTGGCTGCTACCCGCAACAGCTCCTTCGCCAACCCTGAAGCCGACAACTCAAGCCAGCAACAGGGAGCTGGTGGGGCTGCTCACGTTGGAGGACGCCAGGAGCAGCCACAAGGCGACATTCCCCCGCCACCACCTCCAACGGAGAACATGACCATAGCCCAGTTTCTCCAAGTTCTCCAGGAGGAACGCCAAGCCAACAATGCTGCTATTCAGCAGATGGCCTAGGCCCTTGTGAACAACCAGCAGCAAGGCAGGAACGACAATGGCCGCTCCACTCTGTCTGAGTTCATGAGGAATTCGCCCCCAACCTTCACCAAGACTACTGAGCCCTTGGATGCTGACGACTGGATCCGCACCATCGAGGACCTCCTTGCACCGGTCAATTGTAATGAGGACCGTGAGAAGGTTCTTTTTTGTATCTCACTGCCTCAGAGGTACCTCCCGAGCTTGGTGGGAAGGATTCAAGGTCATGCAAGGTGAGCGTGTGATCACTTGGAATGACTTCAAGGAAGGATTTCGCATCACCCACATTCCTTCTGGGATCATGGCTATCAAGAAGAGAGAGTTTCGAGCACTGAGGCAAGGAAGTGGCTTTGTCAAGGAGTATCTGCAGAAGTTGAACCTGCTGTCAAGGTATGCACCTGAAGATGTCAACATGGAGGCTGCCAAGAAGGAACTCTTCATGGAAGGACTTCAACAGACCTTGCAATATCATCTCATCGTCTATGACTATCGTACCTTCTTCGACCTGGTGAACAAGGCCCTCATGCTGGAAGACAAGCATCATGCCATAGACGACACTCGCAAGCGCAAGATGATCAGCAAAGGTAGCTCCATCAACCAGAAGCCTCGCCCCTGGCAACCAGCCCCAGCCAAGCCAACCTATCAGCCATAGCAGGCTAGACCTCCTGCGCCTCGTCCGAGCTACCAGCCTCAGTAGGATGCCAATCCCAGGCTAGCTTATAACAACCCCAATAAGAACAACGACGGCAGGAACTTGTAAGCGCACATTTCTCCATGTGTGGTTTTGGTAATTGGTGACACCCCTATGGACTAATGGTTGCCTTGAGTTATATTAGAAGGATTTGTCCTTAGACACTTCTTGAATTCCATCTGTTGGGTTTCAAGGAGTTTATATCATGACCAAGGTGGTATTCAAGGTTTATCCAAAGATTGGTCATGTGAGAGTTGAGCTTATTGCAAGCATGTCTTGAGAAGGAGATTGTGTGAACATTCATGATTACCTTCAAGACATCATCTTTATGAGGAGAGAAGATAAGATACAAGGTTGATCAAGACTAAGTCAAATAGTGAATCAAGTGATCAACACACAAAGCGTGCAAGATGTACGGAGAGGGATCAAGTGATCCCATGGTATGGTAAGCATTGTCCATTACGCTTTGTGTACTAACCCATGTTCCTTGTGGGGATAGGCATATTTCCATGGGATTGCATCAAGAGGAAGATCCCATACAACCCATGGAAAATGACATCAAGTGGTGATTGCCATCAAGGTTGCGATGTGCAAGCTCAAGTGAAGCATCATGGAGAGATCATGCTTGAGGCTCGCCATTCATTGCGGTGACAATGGACTTGTGAAGATGTCCCAAAGAGTGGCTCACCCATAGTGGAGTATGGTGGAGAAATCATCTAGTCTTCACCAAGCCAACGCAATCAAGAAAGGTGGTCCATCTTGAGGAAGTCAAGATCGTCATCATCTAGCTCAAGTGGACTATGCGCAAGGCTAAGGTTTTACGTCGATAGGGTTTTCTATATTACCGGTCTCATGGTGGTAGTTGAGAGATCGGGTTATAGGATCAATTGCCATACTATCAAGGGGGGCTCTCAAGTGAGTAGCTTGATCATATCGTTCGTTGAGAGCTCAAACCATTGCATTCTTGGCATCATCATCTTTCTAGGTTCTTGGTTGGATTTTCTCTGTGTTGGTTCTTGAGCTTGTGTTTATCTTTGTGACAAGCTCTAGTACATCAAAAACGGATTTCATATGCTTTGTCTATTGCGTTTTTGGTGTTGGAAGTTGTACCGGTCTTATTTGAGGAAGGGTTCTCACCATTTTCCTATGGGACTTTTCTCATTTGATTCTTATTGATATTTCAATCAATATTGTGTTATCCCATGTCGCTAGCTTTCCAACAAACTTTGCTTCGTTGAATTCGGAGTCCGTTTGCAAAAGTTGTGGCTGTTTTGGTGTTCTTAAAAGGCTGCAGCGGTACTACTGCGGCTAGAGCAGATGTAATTTTTTTACTACCACTCCGGAGCGGTACTACCGCGGCTCCAAGAGCGGTACTACCGCTCCGAACCAAAATCTCGTGTTAATTCCAGCCATGGTAGGCACGGATGTAATTTTTTAGTACCGGTCGCAAGCAGTAGTACCGCTAACCATAGCGGTAGTACCGCTATCCATAGTGGTAGTACCTTGAGGACGAGCGGTAGTACCGCTTCGGCGGTTCTACTGGCCTTTTGCCTCCTCGGTGTTGTTTTTCAAAGGTGTACTACCGCCCTAGCAGTAGTACCGCTCCTTGGAGCGGTAGTACCGCTCTATGCGGGCTGTGAGGATAACGGTTGGATTTTTCCCCACCTATAAAAGGGGGTCTTCTTCTCCAATGGACCTCATCTTTTGAGCTTGTGTTCTTCCCCCATTGTTGACCTTCTTCGAGCTTGCTAACTGTCAATCCCTCCAATGATTCTTGCTAGTTCTTGAGGGAAAATAGAGAGGATATCTAGATCCAAATTTCCACCAATCACTTTCTCCTCTAAGTGAGGGGAACCCCTTGGATCTAGATGTTGGAGTTCTTCGTGTTCTTCTTCATTCTTCCTCTCATTTCCCTCCCTAGCATTAGTTGTTTTGGTGGGATTTGGGAGAGAAGGACTTGGGCAGTTCGTGTGCTCTTGCCATTGCATTTGGTGCATAGGTTTGAGTTCTCCACGGTGATACGTGGAAGTGAGAAGTTGAGAAGCTATTACTCTTGGGTGTTTGAGCACCTTATAGCTTGTTCCTCTTGGGTTCTTTGGCGCCCTAGACGGTTGGTGGTGCCTCGGAGCTCAATCATTGTGGTGCAAAGCTCCAGGCAAGCTTCGAGGTCTCCAATTAGGTTGTGGAGATTGCCCCAAGCATTTAAGGTCACCTCGGAGCCACAATCAATTGTGGTGAAGCTTCATGGTGTCGTTGGGAGCCTCCAATGAAGTTGTGGAGATTGCCCCAACCTTGTTTGTATGGGTTCGGTGACCACCCTCAAGGGTACCTTAGTGGAATCACGACATCTTGCATTGTGCGAGGGCATGAGGAGATTACGATGGCCCTAGTGGCTTATTGGGGAGCATTGTGCCTCCACACCGCTCCGAACGGAGATTAGCATCCGCAAGGGTGTGAACTTTGGGATACATTGTCATCTCCTCGTGCCTCGGTTTTGAGCCCCTTTACTTATGAACTTTACTTTGTGATAGCCATATTGTTTCTTGTTATATATCTTGTTATCGCCTAGTTGTATATCTTGCTTAGCATAAGTTGTTGGTGCACATAGGTGAGTCTAGTTGTTTTAGGTTTTGTGCTTGACTAATTAAACAATATTTTATTCTGCATTTGTTCAAGCCTAAACCGTAATTATTTTAAAGCGCCTATTCACCCCCCTCTAGGCGACATCCACGTCCTTTCAATTTGTATCAGAGCTAGGTCTCTCATTATTAGGTTTAACAACCTAGAGAGTAAGGATGTCGACTAGGGGATTAGGATTCTCTGACACTCTTAGTTTCAATGGCACAATTTTTGATGTTTGGGTAATTCGCATGCTTAATCTCTTTAGGGTCATGGACCCAAATTTAGAGCGAATTGTAGATATGGGGTTTTCTCCTCCAAAGGATTCTCAACACATATCTTTAGAGTATGAGAAAAACTCTTATATCAATGCTTAAGCTTCTAATGTGCTTTTTGATGCTTTGAGCAATGTAGTTATATTTGAACTCATGCCGTTCCGGAATGCTCATGAGTTGTGGACAAAGCTTCAAGATAAATTTGGTGAGTCCAAGATTTGTAGGGATGATTTTTATCCCTCCACCTCCGGTCATGTTGTCTTCTCAACTTCATCTACTGCACCTACATGTGGATTGCCACAAGGTAATTATATGGTGAGTAGTGATGATCACTATAATGATGATAGTGGGCTTATTGTTGATAATTCTTCTTCACTATCTTATTGCAATGCTTCATATTTGGACTTTAACACCTTGAACACTTTAAATGTTTCACATGCTTGTGTTGATAGTCCTTGCATATCATGTACAAATTTCTTGACTAAATCTCATGATGATATGCTTGCTATATCTTGTTGCCATGATAAAAATATATCTATGTCCTTGAGTTGGTGTGCTAACAATGTAGAGGATACCCAACACTCCATGGAACAAGATGTGGTCTTAAGTGGTGCTTCAAGGGATCCCACATCATCATCCATTGTTTCTCACTTTTGCCTTATGGCTAAGGCTTCAAAGTTATCTCCTACTTTGAATCCCAATATATCTCACGATGATGATGTTGATGATAATGATGAAGAGAGTGATAATATTGCTTCCTTAAAACTTAAGGGAGAAATGGTTTTTAAAGCTCTTCATAATAATAATATTGCTCGTTCCAACTTCATGGAAATCATGTCTATTGCCACTGAGGGCAAGAAATATATTGAGGAGTTGGAAGCTCATCTCGAGGAGCATGAGGCCACCATTGAGAAAATGGAAGGTCATGAACGTGATTACGCTAATGAGATTGCGGAGCTATCTCAAGCTCTTGAAAATGAACAAACCACCAAGGAATCTCTTGAGGAGACCTTTGCTCTAGAATTATCTAGATTAAAGGAATCCCATGAAAGAGCTCTCAAGTTGGCTAATGATTTTAGAACTAAAAATGATAAGCTTGAAGCTGCACATGCTAAACTCCTTAAGGACTTTGAGCACCTCGAAAATGGCTCAAGGGTTGTTAAGAGTTCGCTCATTGAACTCACCAAGTCTCATGCTCAACTTAAAGTTTCTTATGCTAAAGAGCTTGCCAAGTTGCCTTCTCCTCTTGTTGTTAATGATGATTCTTGTGCTACTAACTCTATTTCTTGTGAAGCATCCATATTAAAGGAGAATGTTGAGCTAAGGTCTCAACTTGAGTTGCTATCTAGCAATTATGGGAAATTGGAAGAAAGTCATGAAAAGCTTTCTAGCTCTCATGGCGACCTTCTAATATCTCATAATGTGCTAAAGATAGCTCATGAGGCTAGTACTACTAAGGTAACATCTAGTTAGCCTCATGTGGAAATTAGCACTACATCTAGTAGAAATGCTTTATTACCATGTGCTAGTCCTCGTAGTTCATCTACTCATAATGTTGGTACATCTTGTGATGAATTACTTTCCTTGCCTTGTTTCTCTAACGATGAAGCTTATACTTCCTCTAGCACTTGTGTTGATTCTAACCATGTAGAGCAAATCAATGAGCTCAAGGCCCAAGTCACTTCTTTGAAGAAACACTTGGAAAAGAGTCATGAAGGGAAGTCCGCACTTAACAATATCTTGAGTGTGCAAAAACTCCCAAATGACAAAGGTGGACGTGGATTCAACTCCAAGAAGAAGAATAAGATGTCCACGAACTACAAGAAGAAGGGCCAAGAACAAGTCAAGAATTTGGCCAAGATTATTTGCTTCAAGTGCAAAATTGAAGGGCACCATGTTAGATCTTTCCCATTAAAGAAGAAGCCCCAAAGTAACAAGCAACAAGGGAAGCGGCCACAAGTTAAATCTCATGCTCAACCACAAGTTGAAGAAAGGCCACTTCCCAAGAAGACCCAATTCACCGCTCTTCAAGTTTAGAAATCAATTGAGAAGAAAGCAAAGGGTAAATATTGCTACTTATGTCGTGAGAAGGGTCACTTCGCTTCTTCTTGCACAAAAGATAAGTTATACAACGCAATCATTATTGATGATATCTATTCTCTTGGGAAGGATAAGCTTGGCAATGTCTTTGCCAAATGTGTTGGTACTCAAAGTGGTGTGAAGAAAAGAACCATTTGGGTAGCCAAGCCTATTGTTACTAACCTCTTAGGACCCAACTTGGTTGGGTACCAACAAGCTGAAACTTGATCAATAGGCATTGATGGATGGCATTGGTGATTTGGCTACATCATGAAGAATTAAGGGATCTTCATCATTCATATTATCTCAAGCCAAGTCATGTGGATTATCAAGTTTCTATCTTTATCCAATGTTCCTCCTTGCGGTAACATGTACTTAAATTGAATACATTGTTAGTTACTTGCCCCTTTGCATGTTGTGGTTTTGTACCTTGCATGCGTTGGTACATGTTGTGCTTCCTATTTGTTTATATTGAAAAATCAAGTATGTATGATGGGTTGCACATCATGTATGTGTGAGTCTTGTGTTGAGCCTTTTTGCATCTTGTCTTATCTTAGTTGGCTCTCTTGAGAGATTAATGGATTATTCCATTTTGCGGAAGTGATGTGCTTTGTGCACTTCACAATCCTAAAAATGTGTGTACATGAGGAATACCACTTAGTATTGATATTACAAGATTATCTAGGTTCTATGTGGTATGTCATCTCATGAGAAATTCAAATTCTAAAAGGTCCATTAATCATCTCTTGTTGTACCTCATTTGCCACTTATTATTATCGTTGGGTTACCACGTTATGGGGGAGTAATATGCTATGTGCATATTACAAGCCCAGAGAATGTGTACATTTGAGATATTGCCACTTAGATTTGATATTATAATTTATCTTGTTCCTAGGTGGCATGTTAGCTCTACAAGTGTCATTTGCTTATGATTTACGTGTAAAGATGATGTTGGATTTCTTTGCAATCTACCAATAGGAAATATTTCGAATTACTTCTTGTCCTTTGACATTTGGTATCCTTTTATGTGGTAGAAATTCCTAAACATCTTTACAATGTATTTTGTTTATCGTTTGTCTTCCTTGTCTCCTGTGGATCTCTTTGAGCATGTCTAGTGTTTCTATAGATATAGGGAAAGTGATGATCCCATCAAATGCATGTTGTATCCAAATGCAAATTCCATATAATGCACATCTCTTGGGGGAGCCCTCCTATTTTATTTAGAACACTCTCTTTATGTGTTTATCCTAAAATCTTTTGATCCTCATCAAGTGTGTGTTGGTGGGAGGCAAGCCTTTTCTCTATGGTACATTGTGCCAGCATGAAAATTTGTGGAGGGTGTGGTTTGTGGAACCTAGCTCTCTCTTGGGAACTTGATACCTCTTGTTTTCCTTCAACTGGTATCTTGTTTCCTTCTATTTGGCATGTGTCAATGGGTATCTCATTCCTTGATGTATATTTTAGTTGGTATCCATCAAGTGATAATTTTTTGTTTGGTATCTTATTTTCACTTGATACCTTTTCTTTTGGTATCTTATCAACTGTGTGAGTTGATTCTTGAAATCTTTGAGCATGCATATTTACTACATGTACTTTCGTTAGCATGTTCTCTTTCCTTGACCCAATATATAGGGGAAACTCCACTATGATATAAATTGGTTAAAGTGTGCATGAAATTCAATTTCATATCTATATGCACATATTTATGTCAAGGTTGTCCTATATATTGTTGGTCCACTAACTTTTTGGTCCCTATAAGTTTGGGTACCACTTTGTTTGTGGTGTTGTTCTAGGAACAATTGGAGATACATTGGACACTCGGCTCACGTACAAGGAAGGTGTTAACACCATGTGCTTATTGGAGCCATGCTAGGATGATCGAAGAACCACTGTCTGCTGCATCAATCCAATGTTATCTCGGTAACAAGTATCTTCTTCATGCATACATTTCTCGCATTCAACCTTGTATAGGTTGCATCATGGCATGAATTTCTTGATTCATTCTTGTGGTACTTGTTTCCTTTCTCAAAGCGTCTGACGATGATGTCATATTGCTAGTTGTGATGTCTTTGATGTTCATGTATTGGGAGTTCATTTATGTACAATAAGAGAATATTAGGCAATGTGCTATGCTTTCAAGCAAAGATCTTATTGGTATATTTATGACTTCCTTTTGGATATCTTGTTTGTTCCTTCCTGTAACTATTTCATGTGAACATTATTCTTTATGGATATATCATCATGATTTCCCTCTACCTAGAATCTTATACACATGAGAGAATTCACATCTCTAGTTGATATCCTCTTCTCTTTCACGTCCACCGTTGCATTTCCTTTTTATTTACTTGGTGGTTTCATGAAAGAATCTTTCTTGAGTGCGGATCTTATATCCTTGCATTTTGATGCACTCCTTGGTGGTGAAGATTATTTTCCTCATGCTTGTCCTCACAAGGGTTTTGCCATCTCGATTGGTATCCCTCCTCTTGACAAGGCTATTATTTCCTATCTTCACCAAGGGTTGTCCCAAGCTTTGGTTTTTAATTTTCTTATTAGTAAGCTTGTGAACCTTGCTAGATGTTTGTGTGTGGGAAGGATATGGTTTGCACTTTGTGTCTCATTTCATCAAGACTATGTTAATGCTTAATGCTCATCCTTATACTAAGTATTCTCAAGTGCTTTGCCATGAATCACACACATCATTTTGGTTGAGCCTATTCTTAAGATTGCCTCTTCTACATGTTGCTCAACCATATGTTTAGTGCAAGTACTATGCTCATTATTTTATATAATTGCTTGCACTTGTTGTGTGTTTATATTGATTTTGGGGGAGTCGTGATCTTATTTTGTGCACTTGTATTCAAAAAAATTCTTATTTGTGAACAAATCATGGGGAGCCCCTCTAGTTTCTTTATAAACACTCTTTTTCCCATATCATAATATCTTTTATTCATGTGGCTCCTAGATCCATGTGATTGATTGTTCCAATTAGTATCTTTTGATTGATTGCTTCACTCCGGTGTATGTCTTTGTGACATATGATTCTTTGTGCAATCTTTGGGTTATCAATATAGTTTGTCTTCCTCCAACTACTTATCATTGGATATGTGTATTTCTTTGCACACGTATTTTGAGATATACAAACTTTTTGGAGGAACACCTATTATATTGGCTTTCTAAACTTTTTGTCCATTTTGACAATCGATGCCAATGGGGGAGAAATTTAGAGAGTTTAGTTTGGATTGCTTTGAGAGTTTTGCTTTTGTTGTTTAAGCATTTGCATCTCACATTCATGCATTGCATTTGTGTGTGCTTGGTTGTGCCTATTTCCTTATATAAACTCTCTTGAAAGTGGTGGTCATAAATTACCAAAATGGGGGAGATTGTAAGAGCACATTTCTCCATGTGTGGTTTTGGTAATTGGTGACACCCCTATGGACTAATGGTTACCTTGAGTTATATTAGAAGGATTTGTCCATAGACACTTCTTGAAGTCTATCTGTTGGGTTTCAAGGAGTTTATATGATGACCAAGGTGGTATTCTGGGTTTATGCAAAGATTGGTCATGTGAGAGTTGAGCTTATTGCAACCATGTCTTGAACAAGGAGATTGTGTGAGCATTCATGATTACCTTCAAGCCATCATCTTTATGTAGAGAGAAGATAAGATACAAGGTTGATCAAGACTAAGTCAAAGAGTGAATCAAGTGATCAACACACAAAGCATGCAAGATGTATGGAGAGGGATCAAGTGATCCCATGGTATGGTAAGCATTGTCCATTACGCTTTGTGTACTAACCCATGTTCCTTGTGAGAGTTCTTTGTGGGGCTAGGCATATTTCCATGGGATTGCATCAAGAGGAAGATCCCATACAACCCATGGAAGACATCAAGTGGTGATCGCCATCAAGTTTGCGATGTGCAAGCTCAAGTGAAGCATCATAGAGATATCATGCTTGAGGCTCGCCGTTCATTGTAGTGACAATGGACTTGTGAAGATGTGATGAAGAGTGGCTCACCCATAGTGGAGTATGGAGGAGCAATCATCTAGTCTTCATCAAGCCAACGCAATCAAGAAAGGTGGTCCATCTTGAGGAAGTCAAGATCGTCATCATCTAGCTCAAGTGGACTATGCGCAAGGCTAAGGTTTGACCTTGATAGGGTTTTCTATTTTATCGGTCTCATGGTGGTAGTTGAGAGACCGGGTTATAGGATCGATTGACGTACTATCAAGGGGGGCTCTCAAGTGAGTAGCTTGATCGTATCGTTCGTTGAGAGCTCAAACCATTGCATTCTTGGCATCATCATCTTTATTGGTTTTTGGTTGTCTTTTCTCTATGTTGGTTCTTGAGCTTGTGGTTATCTTCGTGACAATCTCTAGTACATCAAAAACGGATTTCATATGCTTCGTCTATTGTGTTTTCGGTGTTGGAAGTTTTACTGGTCTTATTCGAGGAAGGGTTCTCACCATTTTCTTATGGGCCTTTTCTAATTTGCTTCTTATTGATATTTCAATCAATATTGTGTTATTCCATGTCTCTAGCTTTCCAACAAACTTTATTTCGTTGAATTCAGAGTCTGTTTGCAAAATTGTGGCAGTTTTGGTGTTCTTAAAAGGCTGCAGCGGTACTACCACGGCTAGAGCGGATGTAATTTTTTATTACCGCTCCGGAGCGGTACTACCGCGGCTCCAAGAGTGGTACTACCGCTCCAAACCAAAATCCCGTGTTAAGTCTAGCCATGGTAGGCACGGATGTAATTTTTTAGTATCGCTCGCAAGCAGTAGTACAGCTACCCGTAGCGGTAGTACCGCTATCCATAGCGGCAGTACCATGAGGACGAGCGGTAGTACCGCTCCGGCGATTCTACTAGCCTTTTGCCTCCTCGGTATTGTTTTTCAAAGGGGTACTACCACCCTAGCAGTAGTACTGCTCCTTGGAGCAGTAGTACCGCTCTGTGTCGGCTGTGAGGATAACATTTGGATATTTTTCCCACTTATAAAAGGGGGTCTTCTTCTCCAATGGACCCCATCTTTTGAGCTCGTGTTCTTCCCCCATTGTTGACCTTCTTCGAGCTTGCTAACTCTCAGTCCCTCCAATGATTCTTGCTAGTTCTTGATGGAAAAGAGAGAAGAGATCTAGATCCACATTTCCACCAATCACTTTCTCCTCTAAGTGAGGGGAACCCCTTGGATCTAGATCTTGGAGTTCTTCATGTTATTCTTTGTTCTTCCTCTCATTTCCCTCCCTAGCATTAGTTGTTTTGGTGGGATTTGGGAGAGAAGGACTTGGGCACCCCGTGTGCCCTTGCCATTGCATTTGGTGCATAGGTTTGAGTTCTGCACGGTGATACGTGGAAGTGAGAAGTTGAGAATCTATTACTCTTGGGTGTTTGAGCACCTTAGAGCTTGTTCCTCTTGGGTGCTTTGGCGCCCTAGACGGTTGGTGGTGCCTCGGAGCTCAATCATTGTGGTGCGAACCTCCGGGCAAGCTTCGGGGTCTCCAATTAGGTTGTGGAGATTGCCTCGAGCATTTGAGGTCACCTCGGAGCCACAATCCATTGTGGTGAAGCTTCGTGGTGTCGTTGGGAGCCTCCAATCAAGTTGTGGAGATTGCCCCAACCTTGTTTGTACGGGTTTGGTGACCACCCTCAAGGGTCCCTTAGTGGAATCACGGCATCTTGCATTATGCGAGGGCATGAGGATATTACGGTGGCCCTAGTGGCTTCTTGGGGAGCATTGTACCTCCACACTGCTCCGAACGGAGATCAGCATCCGCAAGGGTGTGAACTTCGAGATACATCGCTGTCTCCGCGTGCCTCGGTTATCTCTTAACTGAGCCCCTTTACTTATGCACTTTACTTTGTGATAGCCATATTGTTTCTTGTTATATATCTTGCTATCACCTAGTTTTATATCTTGCTTAGCATAAGTTGTTGGTGCACATAGGTGAGCCTAGTTGTTTTAGGTTTTGTGCTGGACTAATTAAACGATAGTTTTATTCCGCATTTGTTCAAGCCTAAACCGTAATTATTTTAAAGCGCCTATTCACCCCCCTCTAGGAGACATCCATGTCTTTTCAGAACTACAACAGCAACCCTGGGCAAGTCGCTTGCTTTGGATGTGGTCAGCCAGGACACATCTCTAGGCTGTGTCCCAACAAGAAGCCAGATGCATCGCGCCCCAATGCGCCAAACCAAGGTCAAGGCCATGGGGCACCCCCAAGGAACCCCGCTCCCTGCAACCAGCCCAACAATGGCAAGGGTCGTGTGAATCACGTCACCGCAGAGGAAGCCCAGGAAGACCCGGATATCAACCCCAACAATAGTATTGTTTGGTTGTGGAGCTTCGCATTCTTTTGTCACACAAAAGTTTGCACTAGAGAGTGGCATGAAGCCTACACCCCTGGGTAGTCGTATGTTGATACAAACCCCGGGATCAGTTATGAAGTCTGGGATAGGATGTAGGGAGTTGATATTAACATCAACGGGGTAGATTTCCTAGCAGACCTTATCATCCTGAAGTCAGAAGGCTTGGCTGTGATCCTAGGTATAGATTAGTTGACCAAGCACCAAGGCTTGTTAGACTGTGCCAAGAGGATTGTCACCATGACCAATAGCCAAGGAGTGGAAGTCAAGTATGTTCCCAACCCTGCCTCCACTCAAGCCCCTCAGGCTAACTGTCTATCGGGAACTGAGTTGGATCAAGTGCCAGTGATATGCGAATACCCGGATGTGTTTCCTGATGAGCTGCCCGGAATGCCTCCCGACCGTGACATTGAGTTCATCATTGAGCTTATGCCCGGATCAAGGCCCATCTATAAGAAGGCCTACAGGATGGGATCCGAAGAGTTGGCTGAATTGAAGAAGCAACTGTCAAAGCAGCTCAGAAAAGGATTCATTCGCCCTAGTGCCACTCCTTGGGGATCACCTGTTTTATTTGTGTCAAAGAGGGACAAAACTATCAGACTCTGTGTCAATTACCGTTCTCTCAATGAAGTCACAATAAAGAACAAGTACCCACTCCCCAAGATTGAAGACCTGTTTTATCAGTTGAATGGAGCCAAGGTGTTTTTTAAGATCGACCTCAGGTCTGGGTACTATCAGCTGAAGATCAGACCCCAAGACATTCCGAAGACGACATTTGTAACCCAGTATGGCCTGTATGAATACACGGTCATGTCATTTGGGTTAACCAATGCCCCTGCCTACTTCATTTACCTCATGAATAAAGTCTTCATGGAGTACTTGGACAAGTTCATTGTCGTCTTCATTGATGACATACTCGTCTTCTCCAAGTCTGAAGAAGAGCATGAGGAACACTTGAGATTGGTCCTAGACAAGCTTCGAGAGCACCAGCTTTACGCCAAATTCAGCAAGTGTGAATTTTGGCTGCATGAAGTTGGATTCTTGGGTCATGTGTTGATTGCAGAACGATTATCAGTGGATCCTACCAAGATTGAAGCCGTGACTGAATGGCAAACCCCAACCACTGTGAAGGAAGTCAAGAGCTTCCTCGGACTCGCGGGATACTACCGTAAGTTCGTGTAAGGGTTCTCGAGCATTGCCCGACCCATGACCCAGTTTATGAAGAAGGACAAGAAGTTTGAATGGACAGCTAAATGCGAGGAAAGCTTCCAGGAGCTCAAGAAGAGATTGACCACAACCCCAGTTTTGGCCACCCCCGATATTCACAAGGAGTTTGTGATATATTGTGATGCATCAAGAACCAGGCTTGGAGGTGTTCTGATGCAAGAAGGCAGAGTCGTAGCATATCTATCCAGACAGCTACGTCCTCATGAAGAGAACTACACTACTCATGATCTTGAGTTGGCAGCTGTGGTTCATGCCTTGAAGACATGGCGACATTACCTTCTGGGGAAGATATGTGAGATATACACAGACCACAAGAGTTTGAAGTATATTCTCACCCAAAGGGAATTGAACATGAGGCAGCGGAGATGGTTGGAGTTGATCAAGGATTATGACCTAAGTGTTCAATAACACCCCGGAAAGGCCAACATGGTAGCAGACGCCTTAAGCAGAAAGGCTTGTTCCTTGAATGCCATGATTAAGGAAAGGCTACCCACCCTGTATGAAGAGCTTGAAAGCTTCGGCTTGGAACTAGTTGCACCTGGATTCCTCGCCAACCTCGAAGCAAAGACTACCTTGATGGATGATATCAAAGAATCTCAGAAGGGACACGAGAGCATTGAAGGTATCAAGAGGAAGATCAAGGCATGCAAGGCCCCAGTATTCTCAGTGGATGAACAAGGAGTTGTATGGTTCGGAAATCGCATCTGCGTACCCAACAAAGAGGAGCTCAAGAACTTGATCTTGCAAGAAGCTCATGACACTCCATACTCCATCCATCCTGGAGGAACCAAGATGTACCAAGACCTCAAGGCAAGATTCTGGTGGCATGGCATGAAACGGGAAATAGGCACATTTGTCGCTAAATGTGACATATGCCAGAGAGTCAAAGCTGAGCACTAGCGACCCGCTGGGCTGTTGCAGCCTCTCAAAGTGCCTGAATGGAAGTGGGACAAAGTTGGGATGGATTTCATCACCGGATTACCCAGGTCAAGCAAAGGACATGATTCTATTTGGGTCATTGTCGACCACCTGACCAAGGTAGCCCACTTCATTCCCGTCAGGACCACCTATGATGGAAGCTAGTTCGCAAACCTCTACATCAACCGCATTGTAAGTCTTCACGGAGTTCCAAAGGAAATTGTGTAGGATCGAGGAACCCAGTTCACCTCAAGATTCTGGAAGAAGTTTCGAGAATCCATGGGAACTAAGCTCTCCTTTAACACTGCTTTTCATCCCCAAACCGGTGGGCAAACAGAATGAGTAAATCAGATACTCGAAGGTATGCTCCGCGCTTGTGTTTTGGTGTATGGAGCCAAGTGGGAAGATTGCCTACCGTTCACCGAGTTCTCCTACAACAACAGCTATCAGTCGAGCCTTCATATGGCACCATTTGAGGTGTTGTATGGGCACAAGTGTCGTACTCTCCTTAACTGGTCAGAGGCTGGAGAAGGATTAATTTTTGGACCAAACATCCTCCGCGAGGCAGAAGAGCAAGTTCAACTTGTCCGAGAGCGCCTTGAGACCGCCAAGTCAAGACAGAAGAGCTACGCTGACTCCCACCGCCGAGAAGTGAGCTTCTGTGTCGGTGACATGTCTACCTTCGGGTCACGCCTCTAAAAGGAACCAAGCATTTCCACGTCAAAGGAAAGCTGGCACCAAGATACATCGGCCCCTTCAAGATCACCACAATGCGAGGAGAAGTTGCCTATCGGCTAGAGCTACCTTCCGAGCTATCGGATGTGCACAACATCTTTCATGTGTCACAACTCCGGAAGTGTCTCCAAGTTCCCAACCGCCCCGACCTCTACAAGGACATCAACCATCAAGCCATCGATCTTCAGCCATACCTCACTTATCGTGAGAGGCCGGTTCGCATTTTGGATGAACCTGAGCACTGCACCCGAAGCCGCACCATCAAGTACTTCAAGGTCCAATGGAGCAACCACTCTGAAGCTGAAGCAACATGGGAGCATGAAGAATATCTTAGATCTGAGTTTCCTTATCTTTTTAGCGCTTAGCCTAGGAATCTCGGGCGCAAGATTCTTGTAAGAAGGTAGGTCTGTCACACCTGTGTTTGTATCACCTTGTCATGTTTGGATTTATAAAATTTGGAGCCAATTAAAACTTGTTCAATGTTTGTGCTTGTTTGAATTGTTGCTTGCTTGGTTGTTGATTGTGGTATATGGCACTCTTAAATTATATCACTCTTATATTCATCTTCCTTGACCCAAACCTCTTGCCTAATGATCATGCCATGTGAATAGTGCCCAAAACTATTTTTATCCAATTTTATTTGACCAAAAAGGATTTATTCAAACTAGGTTTTCAAAACCCCCTGAATTGAGGTTTGCACTGCAAGTCCCCAAACTGGGTGGATTATTTCTCCCCAAAGGCTTTATTTCAAACCTACTATAAATATGACTTCCCAAAACCACCAAATATTATTTTTATATTTTATTTAAAGCCTTTTTCTTAAGACCAGAAATGGTTTTTCATAGGAAAAATATATATTTAAATGCTTTCAAAATATTTGAGGAAATTTAGGGAAACTCAGTGGACATATATTTTCCATATATGTGAGTTTCAACACATGGGCATGATTAAATCATGGACAAAACCACTCTAAACCCTTTCTGTCCAAATAAAGCTTTTGAAATATTTATATAAGAATATTCTCAATAAATTCCAAGAAACTTCCAGCAAGTCAACATTATCATGGGTGATGATCTTGAAAAGTTTCATCTCAATCCAAGTTGATTTGATTCATCAAACCATCCCAAAACCCTCCCTGTCCAAATTCAAATTTGAACAACTTTACATAGTGAAGTTTCTTCTCTTGACCCCAAACTTTGTGGACATGCTATAATCACCAAATAATGATGCTACACTAAGTGGTGCATCAAGGGTAATAGCTTAGCATAACTAGACCTACAGAAACCTGATTCTGTTAGTTTCTAGGGTTCACAAAGTTTCTATTGTCAACTTTGCTCATCTGAGCTCAAACCTGGCGATCCATCTCATTTTTACCCACCAGTTGATCATGTGGAACATCACAGTAAGTGGGTGACTTTATCTTGCCCAAACATCCATCAAACACCTTCTGGTGAAATGATAAAGTGACTATTTTCACCACCTCTACTCTTCCCCTTGCCTCCAAACTTTTACCACACCCTCTTGCAGTGCCCAAGCACCCCCAGTAAAAACCTCATGTCCATAAGCCACTGGGAGGTGGGGTAAAACCCCATTTTCACCCTCTAGACATCAGTAGATCACCTCCATCTCCCCCTCTATTTAAGTACTTGCGAGCTCTCTCCTTCTCTGGCCTCGGCTACGTCCTTGTCGGCGCACAAGCCCAGGGTGCTCCGCTCCCCCTATATTTAAGCCCCCAGACCTCTCTCTCCCCTCCTCTGACTCTCTCTCCAGCACCTTCGACCGCCAGCAGAGCCCCAGCTCCTCTCCCTCCCTCTGCGCTCGGGATCGAGCCGAGGAACGCCACGACAGCCTTACCGTCGATCTCCGGGTACAGAGCCTCTCCGGCCCTCTTTCTCCTTTGGCTGGTCCTCTCTCCCTCCACTGAGGCCATTCCCCCTCTCCTTGCTCCTTTTGCAGCCCAAGACAGCCCCGATCGTCACTCCCGAATCTTCCTTCGCCGTGGGTGCTCGCCGCCGGCGACTCCGACCACCTCTAGCGCCCCTTCAACCCCCCCTAGAGCGGCGACTCATCCCCGAGCTCGTTCCCGCATCCGCCTGCCGTCGTCGTGCCTCGCATCGTCGCTGGTGAGTGCCTTCCCTCTCTGCCCCGAGGTGGGAGAAGGATCTGACAAGGGGGTCCCACCTGTCGACCTCTCTCTCCCCCTCCCGTGCTCTCTCTCTCCCCCTCGCGGTCGCCGACAGCCGGGCCCCGCGGATCAGGTTTGAACCTGGCCGCACGCGAGGTTGGCTGCGTGGCCAGCTGGGCCGGCCCGACTGCTGGCCGCCTCTGGCCCAGGCACAGGGGCTTTCTTCCCCCTTTTTCCTTTTTCTTTTGTGAGGATTTTTCTAAAAATCCCACAGATAAGAAAATAAATCTAAATCCAATTATTTTTTCACCTAAATTCTTAGAATATTCCAAAGAATTTAGTAGTGCCACTTGTAAAAATATTTGAAAACCTTTTATGTATAGTTTTATTTTAAAACCCCTTTTTGGCATTTTTAGCCACCGTTAAAAATAGATTTGAAAACCTTTTTCATGTCAAAACCTTAGGAGAATATTATTATTATAGTTTATAGTATTTATCAGAATAGGATTGCTTTTTAATATTAGCTTTGTGTGCTCTGTTTTTGTGTGATGCTTATTTTATCGCTATTTATCACGATGATGGATTGCGCTATTGACGAGGGAGTTGGACCCGAAGACTTTGAAGACCCCTAAGACTTTGTTGAGCCACGCAAGCAGCCCTTTGACCATGTTAAGAAACCATTTTCATTGCATGTCATATAGCACTTTATATTCGTTATACTTGATCACATGGACTTTTCTACCCCGAAAATATATATAATATGCTTAGGTTCTTGTGGAAAATTAATCACAATTAAATATGCGAGTATTAGGCCTATTCATGGTAAAGCAATTCGATAAGACAAATAATATGCAACAATGATTCCAACAATTATCCCATGCATTAAAATGCGGTGCAAATGAGATGAACATTTTTAATATGGGATTTTATTAATTTTGATGCCGAGTTAATTAATTGTGAAAATGCAATTAATGCAAAAATGCAAAATGACATGTTAAATAATTTTTAGGCATGGGTAAAATGGCATAATATTAATCTAGAGGATTTTCTAAACACTTTACATGTTGACATTATTACAATCCGATGCACGGATAATTTTATATGATTTTATAAACATGCAATGGACCTAAATACTCTAAATAAATAAATAAAAACGGAACGGGGAAGGCTGGGCTCACCAATGGGCCTTGGCCCATTCGGCTCGGCTGGCTGGCAGGGGAGCAAAGGAGGCTGCTGGGCCGAGGAAGGCGCTCGTGGCAGCCCACCGCAGCGGTCAACGCCTGGGCGAGCGGTGCGCTGGAGCGAGCGAGCGGGGGAGCCCAATCCTGATGGGCACCGGCGGCGGCGATGGCTGGACGGTGCTGGAGCGGGGATCCGGCAAGGGGGAGGCAGGGGGCGCCAGATCCGGCGAGGGGAGACCCGGTTCTCGGCCGGAGGGGAGGCCGGCGGCAGCTCAAGACGGCGGCGACGGGAGGCCATGGCGAAGGAAGCTGCGGGACAGGGAGAGCCATGGGGGGGTTAGTTCGGGGACGGGGATGAGAAGAAGGGAGAGTAAGAGAGGAGGAGGAGAGGTCCGGCCGGCGAGGGGCTCCGGCCGGCGGCGGCTCCGGCGAGGGTTGGCCATGGCGTTGCGGGAGGAAGGAGCTCGGCACCATGGGAGGCTCGGGAGAGCTCCGGGATGGCCGATTCGGGCCCGGATGGGCTCGAACGGGCCCAGATGGGCTCGACCGGGCTGGAGGCTGGAGGAGGGAGAAGATGGGGGCTGGCTAGGGTTTGAACGCGAAATGAGGAGAGCTAGGGCTATATATAGGCTAGGGGCTAGGGTTAGCTCTGTCCGTTTTCGGACTGCCGGGTGTCGACCCGACGGTCCGGAAGCGGAGAGGGGTTACGGATAGGCTGTGCAGAGGGACTAGGAGGAGATGAGAGGGAAGCGGTGACCCGTGGCACTGCGTTCAAAAACACCGAGAAACGTTCGACGATAACCGATAACCGCACTGCTACGACTGACCGACGAGGCATCAAAAGAACTCGGATCGCGACGAAATTCGACGGGTGGCCTACCTAAGCTATAACAAGACCGCACGACGAGTTTCAACTCAATCCGAGAATAGTTTTGCGTGCACTTAAAAACGGTTTTATTTAACGGTGTCGCGGGCGCGTGCGTGTGTGGCTGGTCTTGAAGCAGGCAACGGTAATAACAGAGAGAACCCGCGACTACGAATAGATGGAAGTTTTCAAAAACGGGAGATGATGCAATGCATATGATGCGAATGATGCGATGATGAATGCGACAACCAGACGAGCACATGACGAGAATGGAAACTAAGGGGAATCTTCTGGAACGTCGGTCTCGGGTTGTCACACTGGTACACAACATGGCATACATAATAGAGCCTATGTCTAAGGCATAGGGGATGACACTCATCTTTTCTCTATCTTCTGCCGAGGTCGGACATTGAGATGTGCTCAATCTCACACCTTGCAATACAGGAAAGAACCCCTTCTTGGACAGATCCATATTGAATTTCTTCAATATCTTGTCAAGGTATGTGCTTTGTGAAAGACCAATGATGCGTCTCGATCTATCTCTATAGATCTTGATGCCTAATATGTAAGCAGCTTCTCCAAGGTTCTTCACTGAAAAACACTTATTCAAGTAGGCCTTTATGCTTTCCAAAAGTTCTATATCATTTCCCATCAACAATATGTCATCCACATATAAAATGAGAAATGCTACAGAGCTCCTACTCACTTTCTTGTAAATACAGGCTTCTCCATAAGTCTGTACAAACCCAAACGCTTTGATCACCTCATCAAAGCGAATGTTTCAACTGCGAGAAGCTTGCACCAGCCCATAGATGGAGTGCTGGAGCTTGCATACCTTGTCAGCATTCTTAGGATCGACAAAACCTTCCGGCTGCATCATATACAATTCTTCCTTAAGGAAATCATTAAGGAATGTCGTTTTGATGTCCATTTGCCAGATCTCATAATCATAAAATGCGGCAACTACTAACATGATTCGGACGGACTTCAGCATCGCTACGGGTGAGAAGGTCTCATCATACTCAACTCCTTGAACTTGTCGATAACCTTTAGCGACAAGCCGAGCCTTATAGATGGTCACATTACCATCCGCGTCAGTCTTCTTCTTAAAGAACCATTTATTTTCTATGGCTTGCCGATCATCGGGCAAGTCCACCAAAGTCCACACTTTGTTCTCATACATAGATCATATCTCGAATTTCATGGCTTCAAGCCATTTGTTGGAATCTGGGCCCGCCATGGCTTCTTCATAGTTCGAGGGTTCACCGTTGTCTAACAACATGATTTCCAGGACAGGGTTGTCGTACCACTCTGGTGTGGAACGTGTCCTCGTGGACCTTCGAAGTTCAGTAGTAACTTGATTAGAAGTTTCATAATCATCATCATTAACTTCCTCTCTAGTCGGTGCAGGCACCACAGAAACATTCTCCTGCGTTGTGCTACTTTCCGATTCGAGAGGGGGTACAATTACCTCATCAATTTCTACTTTCCTCCCACTTCTTTCGAAAGAAACTATTTCTCTAGAAAGGATTCATTCTTGGCAACAAAGATCTTGCCTTCAGATCTGAGGTAGAAGGTATACCCAATAGTTTCCTTAGGGTAGCCTATGAAGACGCACTTTTCTGATTTGGGTTCGAGCTTTTCAGGTTGAAATTTCTTGACATAAGCATCGCATTCCCAAACTTTCAGAAACGACCGCTTAGGTTTCTTCCCAAACCATAATTCATAAGTGTTGGGGAACGTTGCATGGGAAACAAAAATTTTCCTACACACACGCAAGATCTAT
Organism: Hordeum marinum; assembly: GCA_022496015.1. Taxonomy (NCBI): domain Eukaryota; kingdom Viridiplantae; phylum Streptophyta; class Magnoliopsida; order Poales; family Poaceae; genus Hordeum; species Hordeum marinum. Next base: position 205,864,926 of record CM039672.1, on the reverse strand, counting down.
CCATGGTGATGAGCATCTACGAGAGGGAGAGTGGATCTACATACCCTTGTAGATCACTAAGCGGGAAGTGTTAAGAAACGCGGTTGGTGTAGTCGAACGTCTTCGCGATCCAAATCACCGAGCGTCCCGCGATCTCATCACGATCCGTCCCACGATCCAATCACGATCCGTCCCGCGAACTCACCACGATCCATCCCGCGATCTCATCACGATCCGTCTCGCAATCTTAATCACGGTCCTTCCGATCTAGCGCCGAATGGACGGCACCTCCGCACACGTACAGCTCGATGATGATCTCCGCCTTCTTGATCCAGCAAGAGGGAGCGGAGGGGTAGACAAGTTTTCCGGCAGCGTGACGGCGCCGCGGCGATGGTGGTGGAGCAATTCTGGTAGGGCTTCACCTAAGCACTGCAGAAAATCGATCTAGAGGAAAAACTATGCACTAGAGGAACGGGTAGCACGTGGCTTCAGCCAAACCAAGAGGAGAGGAGGATTCCTCCTCCAATCCTAGTAGGACTAGGACTCCTCCTTATTTTGGCCTTTTTTGCCTACTTTTTCTCTTTGGGCTTTTCTTCCCAGCCGCATGGGCCTTGTGTGGGACTTCCACCAGCCCACTAAGGGCCGGTATTCACTCTCCCACAGCCCATGTAACCTCTTGGGTCGAAATACCCCTCCCGATGGTCCCCCGGTACACTACCGGCACTCCGGGTACACTACCGATGAGCCCGAAACTTTTCAGGCGACCAAAACAGGACTTCCTATATATCAATCTTTACCTCCGTACCATTCCAGATCTCCTCATGAGGTCCGAGATTTCATCCGGGACTCCGAACAACCTTCGGTCACCACCATACACAACTCTATACTACCAAAACGTCACTGAACCTTAAGTGTGCAGACCCTGCGGGTTCGAGAACTATGTAGACATGACCGAGACACCTCTATGGTCAATAAAGAATAGCGGGACCTGGATGCCCATATTGGTTCCTACATATTCTACGAAGATCTTTATCAGTCGAACCTCTATGTCAAGGATTCAGTTAATCCAGTATGATGTTCCCTTTGTTCTTCGATATGTTACTTGCCCGAGATTCGATCGTCGGTATCTCCATACCTCATTCAACCTCGTTACCGTCAAGTCTCTTTACTCGTTCTGTAATACAAGATCCCGTGACCAACACTTAGTCACATTGCTTGCAAGGCTTATTGTGATGTTGTATTACCGAGTGGGCCCTGATATACCTCTCCGTCACACGGAGTAACAAATCCCAGTCTTGATCCATGACAACCCAACAGACACCCTCGGGGATACCTGTAGAGCACCTTTATAGTCACCCAGTTACGTTGCGACGTTTGATACACACAAGGTACTCCTCCGGTGTTAGTGAGTTGCATGATCTCATGGTCATAGGAACATATACTTGACATGCAGAAAACAGTAGCAATAAACTGACACGAGCATATGCTACGCTTGTAGTTTGGGCCTTGTCCATCACATCATTCTCCTAATGATGTGATCTCGTTACCAAATGACATCTCATGTCCATGACTAGAAAACCACAGCCATCTAGATCAACGAGCTAGTCTATTACAGGCATACTAGGGACATGGTGTTGTCTATGTATCCACACATGTATCTGAGTTTCCGATCAACACAATTATAGCATGGATAATAAACGATTATAATGAACAAGTAAATATGCCAATTTATTATTACCTCTAGGGCATATTTCCAACAGTCTCCCACTTGCACTAGAGTCAATAATGTAGTTCACATGACCATGTGATTCGCATTGTTATGAATCTAACACCGAATGAGTTCTGGGGTTCGATTATGCTTTGCATGTGAGAGAGGTCTTATAGTCAATGGGTCTGCGACATTCAGATCCATGTGTACTTTGCAAATCTCTATGTCAAACTATAAACACTGCTACCACACTCCACTTGGTACTATTCCAAATGGCTGCTCCACTATACGTATCCGGATTGCTACTAAGAGTCATCCGAATTAGTGTTAAAGCTTGCATCGACGTAACTCTTTACGACGAACTCTTTATCACCTCCATAATCGAGAAACATCTCTTTAGTCCTCTGGTTACTAAGGATAATTTTGACCGTTGTCTAATGATCCACTCCTGGATCACTCTTGTACCCCTTGACAGACTCATGGCAAGCCACACACAGGTGCGGTACACAGCATGGTATAATATAGAGCCTATGGCTAAGGCATAGGGGATGACATTCGTCCTTTCTCTTTCTTCTGTCGTTGTCGAGCTTTCAGTCTCACTCAACTTCACACCTTACAAATCAGGCGAGAACTCTTTCTCTGACTGATCCATTTTGAACTCTTTCAAAATCTTGTCAAAGTATGTACTCATTGAAAGTCTCATCAAGCATCTTGATCTATCTCTGTAGATCTTGATGCTCAACAATTAGGTAGCTTTATCCAGGTCTTCCTTTGAAAAACTCTTTTCGAACAACCGTTTATGCTTTCCAGAAATTCTACATCATTTCCGATCAACAATATGTCAACCACATATGCTTACCAGAAACTCTATAGTGCTCCCACTCACTTTATTGTAAATACAACTTTCTCATAAACTTTGTATAGACTCAAAAAATTTGATCACCTCATCAAAGTGTATATTCCAACTCCTAGATGCTTGCTTCAGTTCATAGAAGGATCACTGAAGCTTGCACACCTTTTAGCATCTTTAGGACTGACAAAACCTTTGGGTTGTATCTCATACAACCTTTCCTTAAGGAAGGAAACGATGTTTTGACATCCATCTGCCAGATTTCATAATTGAAAAATGCAGCAACTGCTAACATAATTCCAACAGAGTTTAGCATCGCTGCGAGTGAGAAAGTCTCATCGTAGTCAACTCCCTGAACTTGTCGGAAACTTCTTTGCGACAAGTCGAGCTCTATAAATGGTGACATTTACCATCAGCGTCTATCATCAGCTCAAAGGTCCATTTGTTCTCGACGACCTGTCGTCCAACGAGCAAGTCTACCAAAGTCTATACTTGGTTTTCATACATGGATCCTTTCTCAGATTTCATGGCCTCTAACCATTTTTCAGAATCCGGGCCCATCATCGCTTCTCCACAGCTCGTAGGTTCATCATTGTCCAACAACATGACCTCCAAGACAGGGTTGTCGTACCGCTCAAGAGCAGTACACATCCTTGTCGACCTACGAGGTTCGATAGTAACTTGATCCGAAGCTTCATGATCATCATCATTAACTTCCTCTTCAACTAACATAGGCTTCACAGAAACATCTTCCTGCGCTGCCCTACTCTTTGGTTGAAACAAAGGTTCAACAACCTCATCAAGTTCTATCTTCCTCCCACTCAATTCTTTCGAGAGAAACTTTTTCTCGAGAAAGGACCCAATTTTAGCAACAAACATTTTATGCTTGGATCTGAGATAGAAGGTTCACCCAACTGTTCTTAGGGCATTCTATGAAGATGCATTTGTCCACTTTGGGTTCGACCTCATTAGGTGAAAACATTTTCCACACAAGCGTCGCAGCCCCAAACATTAAGAAATGATAGCTTAGGTTTCTATCAAAACATAATTCACACGGTGTCATCTCAACGGATTTAGATGGTGCCCTATTTAAAGTGAATGTAGTTGTCTCTAATGCATAACCCCAAAATTATAGTAGCAAAACGATAAGAGACATCATAGCACGCACCATATCCAATAGAGCACGACTATGGCGTTCGGACACACCATCACACTATGGTGTTCCAGGTGGCGTGAGTTGTGAAACAACTTTCACATCGTCTAAAGTTGTATGCCAAACTCGTAACTCAGATATTCACCTCCACGATCATATCGCAGACATTTTTATCTTCTTGTCATGATGATCTTTAAACTTCACTCTGAATTTGCTTGAACCTTTCAAACGATTCAGACTTGTGTTTCATTAAGTAAATATACACTATATCTACTCAAATCATCAGTGAAGGTAAGAAAATAACGATATCCACTACACGCTACAAGACTCATTGGATTGCATACATCAACATGTATCATTTCCAATAAATCACTTGCTCGCTCCATCAATCCGGAAAACGGGGTCCTTAGTCATCTTGCCTAAGAGGCATGGTTCACATGTCTCAACCGATTCGAAATCAAATGAGTCCAAAGCTCCATCAGCATGGAGTTTCTTCATGCGCTTTATACCAATATGACATTTAGCGGCAGTGCCACAAGTATGTGGTACTATCATTGTTAACTTTGTATCTTTTGGCATCAATGTTATGAACATGTGTATTACTACAATCAAGATTCAGCAAACCATTCTCACTGGGTGCATGACCATTGAAGGTATTATTCATGTAAACAGAATAACCATTATTCTCTAACTTAAATGAATAACCGCGTCGCAATAAACACGATCTAATCATGTTCATGCTCAACGCAAAACATCAAAAAACATTTATTTAGGTTCATCACTAATCCCGAAGGTAGAGAGAGCGTGCGATGTTGATCACATCAACCTTGGAAACATTTCCAACACACATCGTCACTTCACCCTTAGCTAGCTCTCCGTCTATTCCATAGCTTTTATTTCGAGTTACTAACATTTAGCAACCGAACCGGTATCCAATACCCAGGTGCTACTAGGAGTACTAGCAAGGTACACATCAATTACACGTATATAAAATATACTTCTGTTGAAGTTGCCAGCCTTCTTATCTACCAAGTATCTAGAGTTGTTCCGCTTCGGCGGCCACTCTCTTCATAATCGAAGCACTTAGTCTCGGGTTTGGGTTCAACTTTGGGTTGCTTCACTGGAACAGCAACTGACTTGCCATCCATGAAGTTTCCCTCCTTGCCCTTGCCCTTCTCGAAACTAGTGGTTTTTACTAACCATCAACACTTGACGCTCCTTCTTGATTTCTACCTTCGCGGTGCCAAACATCACGAATAGCTCAGGGATCATTATTTCTATCACTGGCATTTTATAGTTCATCACCAAGCTCTAGTAGCTTAGTGATAGTGACTTGGAGAACTATATCAATCACTATCTTATCTGGAAGATTAACTCCCACTCGATTCAAGCGATTGTAGCACCCAGACAATCTGAACACATGCTCAACGATTGAGCTATTCTCCTTCATCTTGCAGACAAAGAATCTTGTTGGAGATCTCATATCTCACAACACGGGCACGAGCTTGAGATCCCAATTTCAGCTCTTAGAATATCTCATATGTTCCGTGACGTTCAAAACGTTTCGGAGCCTCAATTCTAAGCCGTAATCCATGACACACTAAACTATCAAGTAGTCATCGAAACGTGTCTGTCAGATGTTGATAACATCTACAGACGACGCTAGAGGGGGTGGCGCACCGAGCAGTGCATTAAGGACATAAGCCTTCTGTGCAGCAATGAGGACAATCCTCAGATCATGGACCCAGTCCGCAATATTGCTACCATCATCTTTCAACTCTATTTCTCTAGGAACATATAAAAAATAAAGGGAGCTACAGCGTGAGCTAGTAATCTACAACATAATTTTGCAAAGACACTACTAACTTTGTTCATGATAATGAGTTCAATTAATCATATTACTTAAGAACTCCCACTCAAATTGACATCCCTCCGATCATTCGAGTGATACATGATCCAAATTCACCAACTCAATCCGATCATCACGTGAGTTGAGGTGGTTTCAATGGTGAACATCATCATGTTGATCATATCTACTATATGACTCATGTTCGACCTTTCGGTCTCTTGTGTTCCGAGGACATGTCTATACATGCTAGGCTCGTCAAGTTTAACCTGAGTGTTCTACATGTGCAACACTGGCTTGCACCCGTTGTATGTGAACGTAGAGTCTATCACACCCGATCATCACATGGTGTCTCGACACGACGAACTTTCGCAACGGTGCACACTCGGGGAGAACACAATTTATCTTGAAATTAAGTGAGGGATTATCTTATAATGCTACCGTCGTCCTAAGAAAAACAAGGTGCATAAAAGGATTAACATCACATGCAAATCATAAGTGACATGATATGGCCATGAACTTGTGCTTTTGATCTCCATCTTGAAAGCAACGGCATGATCTCCATCATCACCGCCACGACACCATGATCTCCATCATCTTGATCTCCATCAACGTGTCGCCATCAGGGTTGTCGTGCCCATCATGCTTGTACTACTATTGCTACCGTTTAGCGATAAAGTAAAGCATTAGATATTGCTTAATGATTGACAATCAGGTCATACAATAATTAAAGACAACCATGTGGCTCCTGCCCGTTGCTGTACTCATCGACATGCAAGTCATGATATTCTATACAACACATGATCATCTCATACATCACATATATCAACTCATGTAATTGGCCATATCACATCACAACATACCCTGCAAAAACAAGTTAGACATCCTCTAATTGTTGTTGCATGTTTTACGTGGCTGCTACGGGTATCTAGCAAGAACAATTCTCACCTACGCATAAACCACAACCGTGATACATAAGTTGCTTTTCAACCTTCTCAAGGACCGCCTTTGTCGAATCCAATCCAACTAAAGTAGGAGAAACTGCCACCCGCCAGCCATCTTTTGCAACAAGTTGCAGTTGAGGGAACCAGTCTATCGTAAGCGTACGAGTAATGTTGGTCCGGGCCGCTTCATCCCACAATACCGCTGAACCAAAACACGACCAAGGGAGGAAGCAATCTAAGAATCAACGCCCACAAACTCTTTGTGTTCTACTCGAGATCTCATCTACACATAGACCTAGCTCATGATGCCACTATTGGGGAACGTTGCATGGGAAACAAAAAAAATTCCTACGCACACGCAAGATCTATCCATGGTGATGAGCATCTACGAGAGGGAGAGTGGATCTACATACCCTTGTAGATCGTTAAGCGGGAAGCGTTAAGAAACGTGGTTGGTGTAGTCGAACGTCTTCGCGATCCAAATCGCCGAGCGTCCCGCGATCTCATCACGATCCGTCCCGCGATCAAATCACGATCCGTCCCACGAAATCATCACGATCCATCCCACGATCTCATCACGATCCGTCTCGCAATCTTGATCACGGTCCTTCCGATCTAGCGCCGAATGGACGGCACCTCCGCGTTCAGCACACGTACAGCTCGATGATGTTCTCCGCCTTCTTGATCCAGCAAGAGGGAGCGGAGAGGTAGACGAGTTCTCCGGCAGCATGACGGCGCCGCGGCGATGGTGGTGGAGCAATTCTGGCAGGGCTTCGCCTAAGCACTGCAGAAAACCGATCTAGAGGAGAAACTATGCACTAGAGGAACGGGTAGCACGTGGCTGAAAAATCAAGTGCAAAAACCCTAAAACCTCTAGTATATATAAGAGGAAGAGAGGAGGAGTCTTGGCCCAAGGGCCAAGCCATCTAGGCTTCGGCCGAACCAAGAGGAGAGGAGGATTCCTCCTCCAATCCTAGTAGGACTAGGACTCCTCCTTATTTTGGCCTTTTTTGCCTCTTTCCACCTTTTTCTCTTTGGACTTTTCTTCCTAGCCGCATGGGCCTTGTGTGGGACTTCCACCAGACCCCTAACTGCTGGTATTCACTCTCCCACAGCCCATGTAGCCTCTTGGGTCGAAATACCACTTCCGATGGTCCCCCGGTACACTACCGGCACTCCAGGTACACTACCGATGAGCCCGAAACTTTTCCGGCGACCAAAACAGGACTTCCTATATATCAATCTTTACCTCCGGAGCTCCTCGTGATGTCTGGGATCTCATTCGGGACTCCGAACAACCTTCGGTCACCACCATACACAACTCTATACTACCGAAACGTCACCGAACCTTAAGTGTGCAGACCCTGCGGGTTCGAGAACTATATAGACATGACCGAGACACCTCTACGGTCAATAACCAATAGAGGTACCTAGATGCCCATATTGGTTCCTACATATTCTACGAAGATCTTTATCGGTCGAACCTCTATGTCAAGGATTCAATTAATCCTGTATGATGTTCCCTTTGTTCTTCGATATGTTACTGCCCGAGATTCGATCGTCAGTATCTCCATACCTAGTTCAACCTCGTTACCGTCAAGTCTCTTTACTCGTTCCCTAATACAAGATCATGTGACCAACACTTAGTCACATTGCTTGCAAGGCTTATTGTGATGTTGTATTACCGAGTGGGCCCTGAGATACCTCTCCGTCACACGGAGTAACAAATCCCAGTCTTGATCCATGCCAACCCAACAGACACCCTCGGAGATACCTGTAGAGCACCTTTATAGTCACCCAGTTACGTTGCGACGTTTGATACACACAAGGTACTCCTCCGGTGTCAGTGAGTTGCATGATCTCATGCTCATAGGAACATATACTTGACATGTAGAAAACAGTAGCAATAAACTGACACGATGATATGCTACGTTTGTAGTTTGGGTCTTGTCCATCACATCATTCTCCTAATGACCTGATCCCGTTATCAAATGACATCTCATGTCCATGACTAGGAAACCACAGCCATCTTTGATCAACGAGCTAGTCTATTAGAGGCATACTAGGGACATGGTGTTGTCTATGTATCCACACATGTATCTGAGTTTCCGATCAACACAATTATAGCATGAATAATAAACGACTATCATGAACAAGGAAATATGATAATAACCAATTTATTATTGCCTCTAGGGCATATTTCCAACAATAAGGTATCGTCACAACGGATTTAGACGGTGCCCTATTTAAAGTGAATGCGGCAGTCTCTAATGCATATCCCCAAAACGATAGCTGTAAATCACTAAGAGACATCATAGATCACACCATATCCAATAGAGTGTGATTACGACGTTCGGACACACCATTACGCTGAGGTGTGCCAGGCAGCGTGAGTTGTGAAACAATTCCACATTTCCTTAAGTGTGTGCCAAACTCGTGACTCAAATATTCTCCTCCACGATCAGATCGTAAGAACTTTATTTTCTTGTCACGATGATTCTCTACCTCACTCTGAAAATCCTTGAACTTTTCAAAGGTCTCGGACTTGTGTTTCATTAAGTAGACATACCCATATCTGCTTAAGTCATCAGTGAGGGTGAGAACATAACGATAGCCACCGCGAGCCTCAACGCACATCGGTCCACATACATCGGTATGTATTATTTCCAACAAGTTGGTTGCTCGCTCCATTGTTTCAGAGAACAGAGTCTTAGTCATCTTTCCCATGAGGCATGATTCGCACATGTCAAATGATTCATAATCAAGAGACTCCAAAAGTCCATTTGCATGGAGTTTCTTCATGCGTTTGACACCAATATGACCAAGGCGGCAGTGCCAGAAGTATGTGGGACTATCATTATCAACCTTACATCGTTTGGTATTCAAACTATGAATATGTGTAACATCACGTTGGAGATTCAATAAAAATAAACCATTGACCAGCGGGGCATGACCATAAAACATATCTCTCGTATAAATAGAATAACCATTATTCTCGGATTTAAATGAGTAGCCATCTCGCATCAAACGAGATCCAGATACAATGTTCATGCTCAAAGCTGGTACTAAATAACGATTATTGAGGTTTAAAACTAATCCCGAAGGTAGATGTAGAGGTAGCGTGCTGACAACGATCACATCAACCTTGAAACCATTCCCGACGCGCATCGTCACCTCGTCCTTTGCTAGTCTCCGCTTATTCCGTAGCTCCTGTTTTGAGTTACAAATGTGAGCAATTGCACCGGTATCAAATACCCAGGATCTACTACGAGCACTGGTAAGGTACACATCAATAACATGTATATCATATATAACTTTGACGTTGTCGGCCTTCTTATCCGCTAAGTACTTGGGGCAATTCTGCTTCTAGTGACCGGTTCCCTTGCAATAAAATCACTCAGTCTCAGGCTTGGGTCCATTCTTGGGCTTCTTCCCGGCAACTAATTTACCAGGCATGGCAACTGCTTTGTCATCCTTCTTGAAGTTCTTCTTACCCTTGCCTTTCTTGAAACTAGTGGTCTTATTCACCATCAACACTTGATGTTCCTTTTTGATTTCCACCTCCGCTGATTTCAGCATCGAATATAACTCAAGAATGGACTTCTCCATCCCTTGCATATTGTAGTTCATCACAAAGCTTTTGTAGCTAGTGGAAACGACTGGAGGATTCTGTCAATAACTGAGTTATCTCGAAGATTAACTCCCGGCTGAGACAAGCGGTTGTGCAACCAAGACATTTTGAGTATGTGCTCGCTGACAGAACTATTTTCCTCCATCTTACAACTGAAGAACTTGTCGTAGACTTCATATCTCTTGACCCGGGCATGAGCTTGGAAAACTATTCTTAGCTCTTTGAACATCTCATATGCTCCATGTTGCTCACCCCGGTTTTAAGGTGCAAAGCATGCCGCACTAAACCAGGGAGTAATCATCACTACGCGACTGCCAGGCGTTCATAACGCCTTGAGTTGCTGGGAAAACGGGTGCGTCACCTAGTGTTGCATCAAGGACATATAATTTCTCGCAAGCTATGAGGATGATCCTCAAGTTATGGACTCCGTCCGTATAGTTGCTTCCATTGTCTTTCAGCTTGGTTTTCTCTAGGAATGCGTTGAAGTTGGTGGCAACATTAGCGTGGGCCATAGGATCTACAAGATAGATTGTAAAGACAATTTTAGACTAACTTCATGATAATTAAGTTCATCTAATCAAATTATTTAATGAACTCCCACTCAGATAAACATCCCTCTAGTCATCTAAGTGATACATGATCCACATCGACTAGGCCGTGTCCGATCATCACGTGAGACGGACTAGACATCAATGGTGAACATCTCTATGTTGATCGCATCTACTATACGACTCATGTTTGACCTTTCGGTCTCTCGTGTTCCGAGGCCATGTCTATACATGCTAGGCTCGTCAAGTCAACCTAAGTCTTTCGCGTGTGTAAATATGGCTTACACCCGTTGTATGCGAACGTTAGAATCTATCACACCCGATCATCACGTGGTGTTTCAAAACAACGATCCTTCGCAACGGTGCACACTTAGGGGGAGCACGTTTCTTGAAATTTTAGTGAGGGGTCATCTTATTTATGCTACCATCGTTCTAAGCCATTAAGATGTAAGAACATGATAAACATCACACGCAAATCATAAAGTGACATGATATGGCCAATATCATCTTGCGCCTTTGATCTCCATCTTCGGGGCGCGGCATGATCACCATCGTCACCGGCACGACACCATGATCTCCATCATCATGTCCTCATGAAGTTGTCTCGCCAACTATTACTTTTACTACTATGGCTAACGGTTAGCAATAAAGTAAAGTAATTATATGGTGTTTTTTATTGACACGCAGGTCATACAATAAATTAAGACAACTCCTATGGCTCCTGCCGGTTGTCATACTCATAGACATGAAAGTCGTGATCCCTATTACAAGAACATGATCAATCTCATGCATCACATATATTCCATCACATCCTTTTGGCCATATCACATCACATAGCATACCTTGCAAAAACAAATTAGACATCCTCCAATTGTTGTTGCAAGTTTTACGTGGATGTTATGGGTTTCTAGCAAGAACGTTTCTTACCTACGCAAAATCCACAGCGGTGATATGCCAATTGCTATTTACCCTTCATAAGGACCCTCTTCATCGAATCCGATCCGACTGAAGTGAGAGAGACAGACACCCGCTAGCCACCTTATGCAACAAGTGCATGTCAGGCGGTGGAACCAATCTCATGTAAGCGTACATGTAAAGTCGGTCCAGGCCAATTCATCTCACAATGCCGCCGAATCAAGATAAGACTAGTAACGGCAAGCAAATTGACCAAATCATCACCCACAACTACTTGTGTTCTACTCGTGCATAGAATCTACGCATAGACCTAGCTCATGATGCCACTCTTGGGGAACGTAGTAACAATTCAAAATTTTCCTACATGTCACCAAGATCAATCTAGGAGATTCTAGCCATGAGAGAGGGGGAGTGCATCTTCATACCCTTGAAGATCGCTAAGCGGAAGCATTACAACGAATGCGGTTGATGGAGTCATACTCGCGGCGATTCAAATCGCGGAAGATCTGATCCAAGCGCGGAACGGACGGCGCCTCCGCGTTCAACACACGTACAGCTCGGGGACGTCTCCTCCTTCTTGATTCAGCAAGGGGGAGTAGAAGTTGAGGGAGAGCTCCGGCAGCACGACGGCGTGGTGGCGGTGGAGCTTGTGGTTCTTCGATAGGGCTTCGCTAAGCACTACGGAGGAGGAGGACGTGTAGGAGGGGGGAGGGTTGTGCCAGGGGGAAGGGTGCGGCTGCTATCCCACCCCCCACCCCCACCCCCACCCCCATTATTTATAGGGGGAAGGGGAGAGGTGGCCGCCCCCCCCTAGATCCATCTAGAGGGGGCGGCGGCCAAGGGGAGAAACTTGCCTCCAAGTTAGGTGGAAGGCGCCCCCACCCCCTAGGGTTTCCAACCCTAGGCGCCATGGGCCCTTGGGGGGCGCACTAGCCCACTAAGGGGCTGGTACCCATGCAACTTCAGCCCATTAGGCCCTCCGGGGCAGGTGGACCCCCGAAACCCCTTCGGTGGTCCCGGTACAATACCGATAAACCCCGAAACCTTTCCGGTAACTGAAATTGGACTTCCCATATATAAATCTTCACCTCTGGATCATTCTGGAACTCCTCGTGACGTCCGGGATCTCATCCGGGACTCCTAACAACTTTCGTTAACCACATACAATTCTCATTACAACTCTAGCGTCACCGAACCTTAAGTGTGTAGACCCTACGGGTTCGGCAACCATGCAGTCATGACCAAGACACCTCTCTGGACAATAACCAATAGCGGGATCTGGATACCCATATTGGCTCCCACATGTTCCACGATGATCTCATCGGATGAACCACGATGTCGGGGATTCAATTAATCTCGTATACAATTCCCTTTGTCCATCGGTATGTCACTTGCCCGAGATTCGATCGTCGGTATCCCTATACCTTGTTCAATCTCGTTACCGGCAAGTATCTTTACTCGTTTCCTAACATAAGATCCCGTGACTAACTGCTTAGTCACATTGAGCTCATTATGATGATGTATTACCGAGTGGGCCTAGAGATACCTCTCCGTCACACGGAGTGACAAATCTCAGTCTCGATTCGTGCCAACCCAACAGACACTTTCGGAGATACCTGTAGTGCACCTTTATAGTCACCCAGTTATGTTGTGACGTTTGATACACCCAAAGCATTCCTACGGTATTTGGGAGTTGCACAATCTCATGGTCTAAGGAAATTATACTTGACATTAGAAAAGCTCTAGCGGACGAACTACATGATCTTGTGCTATGCTTAGGATTGGGTGTTGTCCATCACATCATTCTCCTAATGATGTGATCCCGTTATCAATGACATCTAATGTCCATGGCCAGGAAACCATGACCATCTATTGATCAACGAGCTAGTCAACTAGAGGCTCAGTAGGGACATGGTGTGGTCTATGTATTCACACAGGTATTATGGTTTCCGGTTAATACAATTATAGCATGAACAATAGACAATTATCATGAACAAGGAAATATAATAATAACCATTTTATTATTGCATCTAGGGCATATTTCCGACACCCTCATGGGGGGCGCCCCCAAAACAGCCCCCACGATCCGTAGGGTCTCGTCCCCTCATGCTGGGACAAGATGTTTTCCGCGACTATTACTTCTGAAAAATTCCGAAAAGTCCTAGAACATTTCCGACACCCTTTAAAATTATTCTGGACGCTCTCCAGAACATTTCCGATATGATGGTTTTATTCTAAAACATTTTTTTTTAACTCCGAAACAATTCCGGTTTTCTCTCCGAAACTTTTTCGTCGTCTCCGAAACTTTTCCGAAGACTTTCTCTCAGATTCCATGTCTAGTATTCAGCAGATAGATGAGTGTGTGACCCTATAGGTTCGGTGAAGTATAGACATGACCGGAACACTTTCCCATTAATGATCGACATCGGAGCCATGGACGCCCATATTGACCCCTATACCCACACGAATAAATATTCGAGTGAACCTCCAGTTGCTATGTGCTATTCATGTTGCTTCGCGATGTGTTACAAATACCCGAGGTGAGATTTATCGGCATCCCCGTGGATCAACAACTTTGTCCACTATGCCAGTTACCTCATTGCAGGTTTTGTTCTCTTTTCTCGTTTCCGCGTTCCGGCATCCCTGTGATCTAATCACATTGTGCCTGGCCAGACGATGGTGGATACCGTAACACCTAGAGGGCCCAGAGATATCTCTCCATCTCGGAGGAGCAAATCCCAATCTTGAGCTATCAAGTTACTTGACATACTTTTCCATGAACCCGTAAGCCGCCGTAATAACCACCCATTTGCGGATGACGTTTAACAAACCCCAAAATTCATGAAGCAAGCATGAAGAAACTCGATACTCTCATGGTCTAAGTAATTATACAAATGATAAGTTTCTCTGTGTTATTAACCATTAACATGTGACGAATGTATCTCATAGCATAACATCAATCGGGTCGATTCAACACAAGTGTTCTACTAACATTGTGCCCTCAAAATTCCCGGCATAGCCATGCCCATGATCAGGCAAAACCTAATCATCATGCAACACTTGAGCTAGTCTTAGAGGCCAGACTAGGAATACATTTTACCATTTATTATTCCACACGTGCATATGAGTCTTCCTTCAAGCCTCATGGTTATTGTAGACTTGAGAACCATAACAGTTATAGCACGAAATACAAACTTAATTACGAACATGGATATAAATAATAACATTTATTATTGCCTTTAGGGCATATCTCCTAAAAAAATGAAACGGAAGGCAAGAAACGCTTACCACCACGGACTGCTCAACATGGATCAGCCGGCCCTACGCCCCTTGGGCGAACTGCTCCAGCTAGTTGTCGTAGTCGGCGAACTCGGCATGTACCGCGTTCACTGCGGCCCCCAGAAAGCCTGGCACGTCCCCGCTGGCGCTCGCCAAGCTCTTGTGTGGCTGGGTCTACGAGCCGTAGTTGGTCCCACTCACCGATGGTCGTGTTGAGATCACCATGGCGTTGGGTCCCTTAGGCATGGGCACGAAGCCGGTTCGGGGCACTCCTCCTCTTGTTACGATAGCTCCGCCGCCCGAGCTGGCTCCTCCCCCTCCGTCTTGGACCGCATCGGGCTCCTCGCCATGAATGGTGGCCGGCTTTGGGGCTGCCTATGTGTCAAGGATGGACGTGTCGATTGTCGTATGCACGTAGGCGACTTCCCGCGCATCGTCCGTCGCTTGGGCATCGGCATTGGCCTGGCGTGTCGGGTCGTATTTCCGCTTCAAGCGGCCCTCCTTTGGCGGCGGCGGAGGGGGCGACCTGTTCTCCCACTTCGTTCAATCGTCCACCTCCGTCCTGCATCGTGTCGTCGTGAGCTCCTGCACCTTGGCCGTGTTCTCCTAGCGGCGCTCCTCCTCCGCCGCCAGTGCTCGTTCAGCAGCCTGTTGGTCCCTCCAGGCGGTGCGCTTCCTCTCCTCCTCCACGGCAGCTCCATCCGGCTTTGGCACACCCGTGTTCTCGTCTGCAGCCCTCTCCGGCATGACCATGCTCCCAAGAGCATGTGGGCCCTACGCGACGCACGGGGTGGATTGAGGAGAAGAAAGAAATAGGCAGGGGAAAAAGTGAATCGAAGCAAAGAAAACAAGACGACTCACCTAACGCTCGTGGGGGTCACCCGCCTGAGGGCCGGTGTTGAGGCGGCGTGACGTGCTTTCTTCCCGCCTCCTCCTCGGTTGCCACCTGGTGGTACCCCCATCGCGCGCTTCACAACCGGCCGAGACTCGGTCGCCTGCTTTCCGTGCGTACGCTCCTCTACAGCCAGTCTGCCGGGTGTCACGGTGTCGCCCACATACCGAAGTCGCCTCCTTGGTGCGGATCCGTCATCCTCCAGGGTCACCGGGTCCGCTGCACCGCGCGTCCCTCCGGTTTCAGCATCATCGTCATTCGTCCAATCGCGCAAGGGACACGGGGATAAGTACTCACCGGCTGATGCCGACCCGCCGGCTCCTTATTTTCCTCGTCGTCCGCCTCCTCGGCGTTCGGCTCTGCCCGGTCGTCCGCTGGTCCACCGTGCGTCTGGTGCATCGGTAACAGCTGCAGCCTGGACGGGTCGCGGGCAAGCAAAGCACAAAACTAAAACCATGGCAAGGCCGGTTGCTTCGCGTACCTGGCAGACAGAGTGGGAAGAAAATTCTATGGGACGGGGCCTCATAGTGCCCAGCCTGAGGCCCCTCTTCAGATTTTGACACGTCATTCCTTGCACACATCTCAAAGCTATTCAAAATCCCCTAATCAACTGATACGTATTTTAGTCTAAGAACAGCAGTATGGATACGATACACTATCAATCGGATCGATACTTTCCATCTAACAAACGCAACCAGAAGGTAGCGATCTTCTCGCGCAGTCTCCGCCGCGCCAGACGTCGAGGCACCGTCGTCCCAACCTGTCCCTCATGGCGACCTCTCCATGTGCTGGTCATCATGACGTGCTCGTCGTCCCTCACGGAAGTGGCGGCGCCGTCGCAACCTCTCCCAGCGCCGGTGACGGCTACGTGTTCCTCGTCGTGATGATATCCACTGTCTCCATGACCACGAACCTGACATTGTTAACATCGAGACCTGTCCCCCATGGCTACCCGTCCATGCGCCGGCGATGAGGACCTTCACATGATCTTTGATGTGAATGTGAACCCTTCCTTACGCATCAAAGAAGTAGCATAGCAGCAGCAGTACATTTTATTTCCTCTTGTCACCAATATATTGAGTTTCTTTCAAAACTGAAATAATATATGTAATGCTGCACTCTCATGAGTGAGATTATATTTCCCAGTTTAATTATAAGAATGTTCCCATTGGAGTTCCATTTATTTTTGCCAGGTCTTGTATTCATTCAGCAGTTTTATTTTTCCCACCACTTTCTTTTCAATTGAACTTCTGAATGTAGTAGATGTGATCCTGATCAGCATCAGCACTAGCTTTCATTTTTGCCATAGCCAGGCTCTGTTATACAATACGTCACGTCGGCTTTAATCACGCTTAAATTGACTGTCCATCAGCAGCAGTACATTTACAAATATAAGAAAGTTGTCGATGGAATTTCTTTCTTTTTTTTGCCAATGTCAACATTCAGACTTAACATTTTACATACCACTGGTGGAATTTTGAAGAAGCTCAAGATCATTTCTAATGTGGTAAAATATCGAATGTTTACACCCTACAACACATAAATGATGTGATCAAGGAACTCTGAATGTTTTTGTTTGAAGATCTCTGAATTTTCACATCTCGAATGTCACAATGACCAGAAATCAGCCAACGTCGCCACGGGGAGATGGCTGGCTTTCTGCCGGCGCCGGCGCATGTGTTGTCGTCTTGGGTGGCAAACGTGGTGGTTGGAAACCCATCGTTGTGCATGTCTGTTGCTGCTTCCGCTAGGGACGACAAGCACGTCGTCGACAACATCGCTGGGAGGGGTCGCGACGGCGCCGCCGCTTCCGTGAAGGTCCTCATCGCCGGCGCATGGACGGGTAGCCATGGGGGACAGGTCTCGATGTTAACAATGTCAGGTTTGTGGTCATGGAGACAGTGGATATCATCACGACGAGGAACACGTAGCCGTCACCGGCGCTGGGAGAGGTTGCGACAGCGCCGCCACTTCCGTGAGGGACGACGAGCACGTCATGATGACCGGCGCATGGAGAGGTCGCCATGAGGGACAGGTTGGGACGACGGCGCCTCGACGTCTGGCGCGGCGGAGACTGCGCGAGAAGATCGCTACCTTCTGGTTGCGTTTGTTAGATGGAAAGTATTGATCCGATTGATAGTGTATCGTATCCATACTGCTGTTCTTAGACTAAAATACGTATCAGCTGATTAGGGGATTTTGAATAGCTTTGAGATGTGTGCAAGGAATGACGTGTCAAAATCTGAAGAGGGACCTCAGGCTGGGCACTATGAGGCCCCGTCCCATAGAATTTTCTTCCGACGGGGTGGAGCAGGAAGTAGGGCTCTTTGTCCCAAGCCCATCCGTCCTTCAAAAGCTTGGCGGTAGTGATCGCGTTCACGCATCGCGTGATGGCGGTCGACTTTAGATCTTTTGTTGACAGACGGCACGGGTCGCGCCTCCTGCCCATGTCACGGATTCGGTGTGGCCGGCGGTGAAGTGGTTGCACCCCGTGGGCGACGATGGTGGCGGTGAGATTGGTGGCCTTAAGCCCCTCTAAGGCGGTCATCTCGTCCAGCCGGACGCACATACGGTTCACCTCCTCGTTGGTTTGCTTCGGATCCATCCCCCGGTTCAGCTGCGCAGTCGGTGGCTGGTTGACGAAGGGTGGGAAGTTGATGAAGTCTTGGGTCGGGTTCACATTTTTCACATAGAAGAAGGACCGTTGCCACTTCTTTCCCGAATCCATCAAGGGGAGCTTAGGGAAGCCGGCTTCCGCCGCATGTAGACGAGAGTCGCCCTCCATGCGGTCATCTCCTTCGTCTTCCTCACCTTGTCCTCAAGCGTCTGCTTCTTGAGGTAGAAGAGACGGCACCAGAGCTCAATCGGCGGAACGTCCTCGAGGTATCCCTCGGATGGCGCGACGAAGGCGGCTAGCTACAACACGAAGTTGGGCCCGAGGTAGTGCGGCTGCAGCCCGAAGTGGGTGAGGAACATCCGAAAGAAGACGCTCACCGATAGCCCGAACCCATGAGAGAAGTGCCCGACGAAGACATCGACCTCACCATCCTGCGGCATCGGGGCGAGCTCTGCCCCGCGCGCGCCGCCACGAGCTCTGGCGGCGGTAGTTTCCGGCGGTGGTGCACGTGCTCGATGAGGTCCTCCACCACATCGATGTCGTCCCACGCACCCTTACTCCCCATTAGCGGGCACGGCGCTGGCTCGGGCGGGGCGGCGGCAAGAATGGCACCGAAGAGGTTCCCCAGCGGAGTGCCAGCGTCGGGCGTTGCGGGCATGGCGTACGAAGCTGCGGCGGTCGGGGTGCTTCGGGCGCTCTCCCTCCGGCGGCTAGAAGGGGAAGAAGAAGAGGGGAAGGGGCAAAAGAGAGTTGTTGGCCTCTGCCGCGCCCCCTCCCCTCCATTTAAACCCCTTGCGGGGGAAGTGGGATAGTGGGATCGATTGCGCCCATGATCCCCACTACCCCGCACTATGTCGGCGCATCAACCCCAGCATGGGAACCCAACCGCCAGGCTCCGACACAGCGCATCCGCGTGTGGGACAAGGCTGCGGTCTGGTGGGCCCGGCTTGATGCCCCGTCCCGTCACGCGCGTGGCCCGACACGCTCCGGTCCGCGAGCGGGCGGAACGTGGCGGTCCTGCATCACGCGGCGGGTGCGAGCCGGCCAGACCGTTAGTTTCCTCCGCCAACCGGATCCCTCCCGGGGCCCCCGACTCGGCGGGCAGTCGGATGGCTAGGCTCTCAACCCACGGCACCAACCCTTGCAGAAGATAACCGTCGAGGTCCACCACCTCAAGTCGGTGGGCCTTCCTGGTTTTGGGGACTACTGTTGGAGGGATGAACCCCAGGTAGGCTCAAGGACAATTGTCCCTTTTCAAAACATCGGGGCCGCCTGCGCCCCTCAGTCCAACTCGCCCTGGCCGGCTCCCACGGCGCGGTCCGACTCGACATAAAGCTACCCTGTGGGCCGGCTCCGGGGAGACCCGGCAACCGGTAGATCAGCTCCCGTCCCATCGCATCGTACGACAAGACCTCACAACGACGGTGAGGCATGGCTAGAGTGGCCCCGGTATTGCTGATCGAGCACACATAGCTACAATGTAGGCGGTTGTACCGCTGACCGGCACCGACTGCGACCGGGCGACGCGACACTGCGGCTGCACAGTGCCAACCACTCTCATGACGTCGTTGACGTATGGCTACAATGGCGGCCAACCGGCAGGCCCCCACAGTGACGGGACCCCGCAACCGACGGGCCCTACAGGCGACAAGACCGCACAGCCAGCGGGCCCCATGGCCGGCTAGAGAAGTTGCCAACCGGGGGCCACCCCTGTTATGTAAGTTGGGGGTGGCCTATAAAAAACCCCAACACCCCTCCTAGCTCGGGAGCTTCTCGGAGGATTGCACACACACACACACACTCACAGGAGAGGTAGAGGGAGCGAGCTAACTCCCTCCTCCGGTAAACAACTCAAGGAGCACCATTGTACTACAATCCCCTCATATACTTGATCCGACAGGACTAGGGATGTTACCTCCCTCAAAGGGCCTAAACGTGGATACATCGTGTCCCACACCACTTGTCCCAATCTCGCTTCCGGAACCTACCGTCGTTCTTCGACCCCAATCACACTCGATAAGCCACCATATAACATCTATCATGAGAACACCACGACACAAGCCACCATATAACATCTATCATGAGAACACCACGACACGGATGCCACAAGATCTGGATCCCTCAAGTGTAGTTGCCTCACGTGTTCCTTCGAGCGCCCATTCTTCCTCTAATTTGTGCAACATCATATATGTTGCAAAAGTCCTTCCACAACATTATACATATTGCAAGAAAAAATGAAGACAAAAAAATATAACACTTAATGTTTCTACAACATGAACTCTACATTGTTGCAAAAATGAGGACGGGTTAGACCGGATTTAACGGCTGCCCAGGGAGGCGGGGTGTCTTTTCAGATTATCCGCCAACCCACGCGTAGCGCTGCCCGAGAAGAAACATCATTTAGTAAAAAGTGCATAATGCATGTTCTTTAAATCTCACCAATTCATCAAATAACGGCCTTGTCGCACACCCGTAAAAGAAACTTGCATGCACACCGCGCGAACCCTTTGAAATTGTATTCCTCTTCAAAACAAATTATATCCTCATTAGAAAATTAGTGAAGCCTACAATACAGTGATGTCACGGTCTGTTTACATCGGCGGAAACCCACGCCATTTCTCCCTGAGGACCCTGCTTTTCCTCATACACAACCCATCCATCCACTGTCAAAAGAGAGCGCAGGGAGCATCAAACAAGTAAAACCAGGTACACTGCATTTCCTCACTCCGCCGATGGTTTTGCATCATCGTCCATTTGATCATCTCCAGGAAGCCCGAATATCCTCAGGTTACGGTCCATAGAGCTGACGGCGATATATTTGGCATCAGTGCCAAATTTCGCAGAGGTCACTTTCCCTGTGAAAGGACACGTTTCACAAGAATGAAGTTACTTCACCTAAACACTACATGCATGGCCAACTTAATCAGGGCCAGGAAGGAGTGCAAACCTGTTCCCGACAAGTCTGGTAAGGTCTTGATAAGATTCCATTCGGTCTTGACGTTAGCTACTTGGTAAACCCTGCAAAAGACAGATGGGAGAGTGTAAAATTTTAGCTTTACATTGTAACACAACTGAAAGAAGGATGGATGGTATTTTTGCAAGGAGTCGATATATCATGTCTAGACCTATTAACAAGTTCCCCTCCAGTAGCAATGCCAAAATGCCAGGAAATCAAGAGCATACCTGATATCTGAACCAGCAACAGCAAGATAGGTGCCGCTAAAATCAAATTCCACTGCAGAACAGAAGAGAAGGCATCAATGCAACATAGAAATAGAATTGAACCCATAGCCATAAACTAAAAACATGCCTATCACAATCCAAGATAACTATGTAAATAACATGTCAAGATGGAAATGTGATGAGTCTAAGGAGTGATGTATGGAGCACAGAAGTGGCATACGAGCCTATAGCTATAGCCATGCATATAGCACTATTCACAACTTATATGCTCTAAAGTTTACTGCTGTATGGAGCACAGAAGTGACGTACAGAGTTCCTTACCAGAATTTGTCGGCGTGTCCGAATCATATGGCGAGAAAGTCCTAAAATTTCTCAATTTCCTTAGATCCCAAAGTTTGACACCATCAAGAGCAGCAGTCTGCAAGGGGATAGTGAAAATATAAGAATAACAAAGACATCTAACACTGTGCACATTGTTCTATGGTAACAAGCATACCGCCAGGAAGTAACCATTTTCAGAGAAGGACATAGCAGTAACAGGTCCAGTATGCCCCTCAAACTTTGCAACATTGGACTACAGACAAAAAAATCATTAGTAAATATATTTTAAGAACCGACATATGCATGACCATCTGAAATTATTCCTGAAAACAATTGCAGTACCAACCTGAGTCTTCACATCCCAAATTTTGACAACAGCTTCAGTAGTTCCTGTTCCAAGGATAAGACCATCTGGGTGGAAAGACGCAGATGTATATCCCTCTTGTCCTGAAGCCTCACCAACCTGATAAAAAAGATTATCGCATTGAATACACATGTATGCAAGTGCGCAAGTGATGATTGTAGTCTATGTGAGTGGACCTGTGAGAGGCAAGACCCAGTTGAAATATCATAGAAGCACCAAGTATTATCCTTGGCAGCGGTCACGAAGTACTTCTGAGTCGCATGCACAGTAACAGCTTCAACCTGAGATTTTTAAAAATAAAGGATGAGTTAAAAAACATAATTTGTTCACCATCAGATGCATTTTAAAAACACGGGTCCAAATGACAAGAACGAAAAAAAATATTAACAGTGGCCAACAAAAAAGAGGCATTTCTGCATTAACAGTAGAACATGAATTAACTGTATAACAGACTAACAGGTCAACAGCTAATGGTGCAATGAGCAAGAAAACTTGAAGAAAGGTATCTGATGCATGAATTTTTGTTTCAAGTGTAGTATAGCTGCTACCATCACAAAACATGTCACTGTAGAACTTGTCTCTTTTTTGTTGTCCATTGTTCCTCAACTTGAGAAATACTTCCTCCAAGGATATAAATAGAAAATAGAACTTCGCTACTATTATCATTTTTCCAGATGTTTTTGAATCTAATATGAAACTCCGCCTATGTTGTCTCAACATAGCCGGTCCCAAGCCCGGGTAAAGGAGGAGGGTTGTGATAGGTTGGCGAGCCAAAGTCAAAACTCAGGCACTCTTATGGAGATGAAACCCAAAAGATTTTCGTTGGGGCATAACCCTCTCAGCGACGCGCCACATGGGAACCCAGGTGTGGTGGAAAATGGGCAAGGGCCGAGCCATCACCCCCCGGGTGGCACGCCGTATCGTGATCTGGATACAGTGGCAAGTGAGCGAGGATCGGGTCGTCGCATCCTTAGTGGCGCGCTACATCGGTGCCAGGTGTAGGGGAAATTGAGCAAGGGTCTTCGCATTTGACTCGACGAGTGCGAAGGGTAAGGAAGCTAGCCGAGCCTAGGAGGATTCGCTTAGGTAGCTGGAACGTAGGGTCTCTGACAGGTAAGCTTCGGGAGGTAGTTGATACAGCGGTGAGGAGAGGCGTTGATATCCTTTGCGTCCAAGAGACCAAATGGAGGGGACAGAAGGCAAAGGAGGTGGAGGGGACCGGGTTCAAGCTACACGGGGATGGTTGCAAACAGAAACGGAGTAGGCATCTTGATCAGCAAGAGCCTCAAGGATGGAGTGGTAGACGTCGAGAGACGTGGGGACCAGATTATCCTGGTCAAGCTGGTAGTTGGGGACATAGTTCTCAACGTTATCAGCGCGTATGCCCCGCAAGTAGGTCCCAATGAGAACACCAAGAGGGAGTTCTAGGAAGGCCTGGAGGACATGATTAGGAGCGTACCGATTGGCGAGAGGCTCTTCATAGGAGGAGACCTCAATGGCCACGTGGGCACATCTAACACAGGTTTTGAAGGGGTGCATGGGGGATTTGGCTATGGCATCAGGAATCAAGGAGAAGATGTCTTAAGCTTTGCGCTAGCCTACGACATGATCGTAGCTAACACCCTCTTTAAGAAGAGAGCATCACATCTAGTGACTTACAGTAGTGGGCAACACTCTAGCCAGATTGATTTCATCCTCTCGAGAAAAGAAGACAGGCGTGCATGCCTAGACTGTAAGGTGATACTTGGAGAGAGTGTTGTCCCTCAGCATAAGCTTGTGGTTGCTGACCTCCGCTTTCGGATTCATGTCCAGCGGGACAAGCGTGCCAAAGTTGCTAGAACGAAGTGGTGGAAGCTCAAGGGGGAGGTAGCTCAGGCGTTCAAGGAGAGGGTCATTAAGGAGGGCCCTTGGGAGGAAGGAGGTGATGTAGACAACATGTGGATGAAGATGGCGACTTGCATTCGTAAGGTGGCCTCAGAGGAGTTTGGACTGTCCACGGGAAGTAGAAGAGAAGCTAAAGATACCTGGTGGTGGAACGATGATGTCCAGAAGGCAATTAAGGAGAAGAAAGATTGTTTCAGACGCCTATATCTAGATAGGAGTGCAAACAACATAGAGAAGTACAAGATGGCAAAAAAGGCCGCAAAGCGAGCTGTGAGTGAAGCAAGGGATCAGGCGTATGAGGACCTCTACCAACGGTTAGACACGAAGGAAGGCGAAAGGGACATCCATAAGATGGCCAAGATCCGAGAGAGGAAGACAAGGGATGTTGACCAAATCAAGTGCATCAAGGACGGAGCAGATCAACTCTTGGTAAAGAACAAGGAGATTAAGCATAGATGGCGGGAGTACTTTGACCAGTTGTTCAATGGGGAGAGTGAGAGCTCTACCATTGATCTGGACGACTCCTTTGATGATACTAGCAGGCGTTCTGTGCGGAGAATCCATGAGTCGGAGGTCAAGGAGGCTTTAAAGAGGATGAAAGGAGGTAAGGCGATGGGCCCTGATTGTATCCCCATTGAGGTGTGGAGAGGCCTCGGGGACATAGCGATTGTATGGCTAACCAAACTTTTCAACCTCATTTTTCGGGCAAACAGGATGCCAGAAGAATGGAGACGGAGTATATTAGTACCAATCTTCAAGAACAAGGGGGATGTTCAGAGTTGTACTAATTACCATGGAATCAAACTGATGAGCCATACAATGAAGCTATGGGAAAGAGTCATTGAGCACCGCTTAAGAAGAATGACAAGCGTGACCAAAAATCAGTTTGGTTTCATGCCTGGGAGGTCGACCATGGAAGCCATTTTCTTGGTACGACAACTTATGGAGAGATATAGGGAGCAAAAGAAGGACCTGCATATGGTGTTCATTGACTTGGAGAAGGCCTATGATAAGATACCGAGGAATGTTATGTGGTGGGCCTTGGAGAAACACAAAGTCCCAACAAAGTACATTACCCTCATCAAGGACATGTACGATAATGTTGTGACAAGTGTTCGAACAAGTGATGGCGACACCGATGACTTCCCGATTAAGATAGGACTGCATCAAGGGTCAGCTTTGAGCCCTTATCTTTTTGCCTTGGTGATGGATGAGGTCACAAGGGATATACAAGGAGATATCCCATGGTGCATGCTCTTTGCGGACGATGTGGTGCTAGTCGATGAGAGTCGGACGGAGGTCAACAAGAAGTTGGAGTTATGGAGGCAAACCTTGGAATCGAAAGGTTTTAGGCTTAGTAGGACTAAAACCGAGTACATGAGGTGTGCTTTCAGTACTACTAGGCACGAGGAGGAGGAGGATGTTAGCCTTGATGGGCAGGTGGTGCCTCAAAAGGCACCTTTCGATATTTAGGGTCAATGTTGCAGAAGGATGGGGATATCGATGAAGATGTGAACCATCGAATTAAAGACGGATGGATGAAGTGGCGCCAAGCTTCTGGCATCCTCTGTGACAAGAGGGTGCCACAAAAGCTAAAAGGCAAGTTCTATAGGACGGCGGTTCGACCCGCAATGTTGTATGGCGCTGAGTGTTGGCCGACTAAAAGGCGACATGTGCAACAATTAGGTGTGGCGGAGATGCGCATGTTGAGATGGATGTGTGGCCACACAAGGAAGGACCGAATCCAGAATGATGATATACGAGATAGAGTTGGGGTAGCGCCAATTGAAGAGAAGCTTGTCCAACATCGTCTGAGATGGTTTGGGCATATTCAGCGCAGGCCTCAAGAAGCCCCACTGCATAGCGGACGGCTAAAGCATGCTGATAATGTCAAAAGAGGCCGAGGTAGACCGAAGTTGACATGGGAAGAGTTCGTAAAGAGAGATCTGGAGGATTGGAGCATCACCAAAGAACTAGCCATGGACAAGAGTGCGTAGAAGCTTGCTATCCATGTGCCGGAACCATGAGTTGGTCGCGAGATCTTATGGGTTTCACCTCTAGCCTACCCCAACTTGTTTGGGACTAAAGGCTTTGTTGTTGTTGTTGTTGTTGTTTTGAATCTAATATGACACCAAGAATATAATATGAAAAATGGAATGATAAATATGAATGTAATAAGAGTATCAGCTATCCTTGAACCATAATTGTGAAGACAGGAAATTATAACCTCAAGCATGTGCGATCTGCTTAGCAAAAGCAAAGATCCACCTGGAGTAAACACTAACCTCGGCAGTATGATCTTTCAATGTATGGATGCAACTGTAGTTTCCCTCCTCACTCCCTTGCCAAATCCGAACAGTCTACAGCGTTTGCAAAAAGGTCAGCAAGAACTTAAACAACCAAAATCGATATCCTCATATAATTCAATTCCCCAGTCTCGTGGTGCTAGAGGACTCAGAAAGGTCTGTATTTCTTATGAGTGCAACAAATGCAAAGCAGTCCATTTATACAGCCGGAGTAACATCAGCAGATCCATAAAGATCATAGTGACTTTTCAACTTGCTATCCACAAGTGAGCATGCATGAAATATTACACAACATGGAAAAGTGGTAGTAGTTTACTGACCATCATAAGCAGGCAGAAGGTTTCTGGCATGAGCTAAAGCATTATATAAAATATTTCTAGATAAATGACCTCTCAAATTATGATTACAAGTATGGCACTAGTGCAATTGATCTCACCAGGTAGAAGGTGGGAGAGTTGGCGCAGAAATAGAGTTTCTACATATTTGAACGAGTCTGTTTGGATTGGTGTTGGTTGGGTCCAAACAGCAGCTAGCTGAACTAAAAAGTGCTTAGCTATTTTGGATTAAGAGCCATGCCCAGCAGTCAGGTACAAAGTCAGTTTTTAGACTAAATCAAAGACAAAGTACTTAGATTGAGTTGGATCATTCTTGCAGTTTATGTCAGAACATGATCATGTACAACTATGACCAACGTGTACTACTTGATGAATTCTGCTGGCACTAGAACTGGAAAACTGGTGGTATTGGCAAATTTTACCTACTTTGTTGCCTCTGAACACAAGCGAACACAAGGTGCAAATAAGCAGTCCATAATGGTTCATCAGACCATGCTGAGCAGGATAGATATGAAAAAGGAAAGCCATTGTCTATCACATGCACAAATTAACTGTGTGCAAGCATTTAACTGCCACAAGCCCCATAATTTCGACATGACAGAGTCAAGAGGCAAATAAAATCAACATCTGATTGTTTTAACCATATTTGTGAGTAGTTAGAGGCATCAGAAAGTGGCACACCTTATCTGCTGATCCAGTTACCACGAGCTCGTCCCGTGGAACAAATTTCAAAGTGGTTATCTGTCATTAGAAAGTTCCCATGTTACAATTTAAATCCGACAAATAATATGAAAAATAGTAAAATTAAGGATGCGTCAAAAGCACATGGGGGAAAGACCTTCTTGGAGTGACCAGCAAGTGTACACAGGATTTGACCAGATGTCCTATCAAATAGCACTGCATTCGTATCGATACCCCCAGTTGCAACTATGTCCTGTTAATCCAGATTAAGAATCAAGTAAATGAATAGCTCAATCACTTTGACATCGAAGTAAATGAACAAATCCACATTTGTGAAGTCTTGCTCAACATAACGCATCATATTGCCCGACACAAATAAATGTATTAATATGATGGTGTGTACTTCAATTAATGTGTAACCACATATGCAGTTTAACCCAACAGGATGAACACATAGCCAAATCATAACCTAACCTTTGACGGATGGATATCCATAGACAAAATGCCTGGCTTGTTTGTCTTGTGGAGTGGATGACTAGATATCTGAGTATATTTCTCCAGTTCATCAATTGATGCCAAACTTGGTGGTACCTGAGAGAAGACAGATAGAATTGCTGACTCATTTCACCAAAAGTCGTAACTAGTTTTACAGAAGTGTATTCATACAAGATAAAGGGAATATATTATGTGCAAATCCACATCTTTAAGAAAATCCCACGTCACACCATTCAATTGCACTTTAACAGGAAGATCTTCCACCCCCACACCCCACACCCCACCCTTTCTCAAAGAACCCCCACTCTCCTCTATTCTTCACTTTCCTGCCCTCTCTCTCACACACACATTTTTTCGCTTCCTCTCACAATCAGGCTGTCTGAGGTGGATGCCAACATCCTCCTCGAATCCTCCTGGATCAGAATCACTGTCTGATATGGATGCCAGCATCCTTCTCTGAAGGTCCTTCACCACAAGGTGGCCCTGGCACACTGCTCCCCTCATTCGGCGGGGGGCTTCTCTACCCAGTGCCACCTCCTTGTGACCGACACCTCCATGTGCACCTCCGTTTATCTAATGTTCTCTCGAGTTTTATCTGGAAGCTTTGTTTGGATCCAAATGATGAAATAATGATCTTGATTACCAATTAGTTTCCTGATCCATTGTATCTGAAGCAAGTAAATTGGTTGTTTCAGATCCAAAATGTTCCACAATCAATTTCTTCACATTCAAACTGGGGCACAAAAAATCCCTTTGTTCAGAACGAACTTTTGCGGCCAGAGGGAATGAGCAATACAAAGGTTTTCATATTAGAAATGATGAAAAAATGCCAAGACGAGGTGTAAGATCTCAATACCACGTATGTGCTCTTCATGTTCATCATATCCAAACCCTAGAACAAATCAGATGCATAGTTCGGGATAGCTTATATGCCAAGTATGCCATGGGGTTCCGTACTTTCTGTTGGGGAGGGGGGAGGGGGCAAATGGAACGTTTTGCTGGGGGGATGGCTTCGCCACTGGGCATATGATCTTGTGGGCAGGAATGAAATTCAGATTTTCAATTTTAGGTCCCTTTTCATCCGTTACACTCCCTATAAGATAAAGCTACTCCCTGCATAATGCTAACACCGAACAAGCTAACTCTTTAGAGAGGACATTATTTTGAAAACAACCAGTACATAATATACAGTTGTCAACTTATTTCTGTTATGGCTATGGAGTGGGGTGCTTACCTGTCGTTTCTTACGCTGAGCAGAAAGCATGGTATTACACTCTGTTAGCTCATCGATCATGACAGGATTGATACCAGGGCGTATCTTCTTCCCATCAGGGCCAATTTCATCCTCCATTGCTGTACCCAATAAAACTAAACTATGAGACATAAAAATACTCTACCTAAGGATATACTTGCACAGCTTCAAGCAGTAGGAACCTCTTTTTCCATTGGAAACGACAGCTGCAGGTGCAACTCCCGCCATCGACGCAGGAATCTGTCTCTCAGCTAGAGCCAAAAGCGCTCTAGACTCATCTCTTTCCTTCTTTAATCTGGCTATAACACGGCAGGCAGCATCATGCTGGAAGGGGCAAAAACAAACTAGTAAACTGAGAGCAGATGGGTAATGTTCTTTCATGCAAGATTATAACCGAGTTTGAAGAAGTAAAAATGAACATACAAGTCTGCTAAATTAAATCAAGCATTGAATAAAATAGCTTGGCTCGATAAAGTTTGTATAGATCAAACTTGACAACCCAGACAACCTCAATACACAGTTTCATAAATAAGATTTATGCTAAAAAAAAACTAGAATAGGTTTACACAATATAGCTGACAAGAGGATATTCTATTCCCTCCATTCCTGAATACATGTCATAAGACCTTCCAATTTTCGTTCCTAAATACTCCCCCTCCCAAAATAAGTGTCGCTGATTTAGTGTCCCAAAATAAGCGTTGCTGGCACCGTTTTTTTATTTGCATACCTCCCCTTTCGGAGGTTAACAGTTCATTTATTAATCCAAACAAGAGGAATATACATTATCCCAAGAGGAATAAATGGAGTAATGAGGGGCGGGGCGACGGTAATATGGTACTATATCCAAACCCTAGAATACATTATCCCAAGAGTATGAATGTTTAATATTTATTCAATTTAAGAAAACATAAATTGAACAGTGCATATCAATTCGACTACTTGTGCACAGGAGAGAAGAGAGGGTACAATGGTTAAAGTAGACAGATTCCAGGGTCATATTACAGTACAGATAATCGACGACTAGTTGACTACAAAGAGGGCAAGATTTGGTAAAAACTGGTTACTTGTGAAGTTAGACAGGTCAACACATAAAGGCCAATAACATTTGACCACTTCGTCATATAAGATTTTCAGGTGTGCTAGTGCTACCCACATACGCGGTCAACCATTTCTACCCACATAAGCACAACTACAAGCATAAAAGACCAGCTGTAAATAATTGTTAGCTTGTTTTCAGATCTAAGAATGTAAAATACAAGTTCATTTGAAGGCCCACAACAAAACAAACTCGTCGCATCAAAACTTCCAAAATATTTGAGTCTACATACATTGGTTTGAAACAACGCCTTCTAAAATCATGTTCAGTTTGTGCATAACTCAAGTTAAGCTATAATTCCAGTATGAACAATTCTGAGTCACATTTATATAATAAATGCAAAGAAAGCAGGACTCCAACAATTAATGATTCGGCCTTCTATTGCATCTAGTGAGACCAATCACCAGCCAATTTGTAAAACGAGTGGAGTCACTCAAATGTTACAAAATAATCCACCGCAGCCTAACAATGGACCCATAGGAAGCTCAGATTCTTCCAGCAGGCCCTACGTCAGCAAAAAATTGATGGTCCATTTGCTATGAATTAACACAGACTGAAATTTCTAAGAAGAAAACAATTATTTCCTTAGTATTCAACTTGCAGGGAAATTTCCTTAATATTTTTTGCATGAATTGAGAAGAAATAATTGCATTGGTCAAACAAGGACCTGGTATAACGCATGACTCAGTTCTTGTCTTGCTGTGTGAAGCTGCTGCTCCAAAGCAAAATTAGAAAGCATAAGAGCATCCCACTCCTGCAAAATCAGAGAAAAACTAGTTCTAGTGAGAGTATGAAAGAGGTCAGGGAAATGATACCATGGTGCAGACTTCACCATCAAGGGAAATACTATCAACAGAACTGAAGGATTATTCATATATTTCAGAAGTTATTAAAGGTGATAATTCTGACTCTAGGACAAATATGAAAACATAAAAAAATGATGGGTCAACAAATATTACTATACCAGAGTTCCTGATTCCACATTAAATATAACTGACGAGCAGGCAATTTTTCTAGCTCTAGCTTAGTGTATGTTACATCTCTGTATAGATGCTAAAGAATACACTTAAACAGCTGCACGGTGTTGCAGGAAGGACAGAACTGTTTGTCTTTGACGTTAAAAGCATACTGCAAATTCACTGTGGGGTGTTTGACATACAATTATAACACACTATAGTAAGCTAACAATACAAGTATGATTATCAACAGTTCAGAATCGATTCAGATATTCAGAATTCGACTTACGTTTTGAAAGATTCCAAGGAGTCCGGGAATGCTTGCGGCCTGCAGAGGCCTGGGCCTCACGACCTGTGAATAATAGAGCTCATCAATGGGTTTTTCAAAGATTGAATCCCTGAATATTTGAGGGGTGATGTGGCAAGTTACGTTTAGCTAATTAATTTAGTCCCGCCAAGTAGCAGGATATAACATACGATAATCTACGGAAGCATGCAATTTCGAAAAAATGTTAGCATTCCAGTGAGGCCTCACCTTGTTGGTCTTCACAAGCACGATGTCCTCCATGGAGAGTTCCTCCTTCGTGACTGGACACTTCCCGTGGTCCTGCGCCACAGCAACCACCGCCACACAATCTTAGCGCAAACAGGATAAAGAAATGTGAGGCGGGATCTAAGACGTACTACCGACCTCAATGTAGCGCTCGACGAGCCGCCGCTCAAAGAGGAGCCCCGACCTCTTTGATACCACCGGCTCATCAGGCACCTCGCCGGAGACTTCAGGCCCAAGTATAGAAGCAACGCGAGACGAATTAGCGCACGGGTAGACGGATCGGATAGCTAGGGTTTTGAAGAAAATAAAGGATGGGGGACTGAGCCAAAAGAGCTTACTTGCGCAGATCATGGTGGCCGCGGCGAAGGTAGAGCCGGAAAGAGCGCGAGCACGCTGGACCTCTCAGGTCACAATCTCGCTGGCTGTGGCAATGGCGGCGCGCCGGCGACGGGTGGAGGAGGCGGCGGGGAACGAAGGTGTAGCCGCTAGGGTTTTAATTCGAGTGGAGTGGGAAATTTTGTCTTCTCGGCGGGGAGGGAAATTACAAGAGAAGGCTCGGCCTTTACGAAATCTTCATCCATGCCCTTGGACTTGGAGGGTTTCTTTGCTGTCGATACTGGGCTTTCTTCGGATGGCCCACGTTCGGCAAAACCTACGAAAAAGTCTATTTTCAAACGAAGCAAGAAGCTTTCGAATTCACTTGTTCAAAATCCAAATCTCACGAAATCTCCCCTCAAAATAAAAAATTAAATTACAAAATCACTAGTCAAAGCATCTACAACTGAGCGCCCCATATCTACCCGGCAACCCCCATACCCAACCCATAAGTGGGGTGGATCGCTCTGACACATCCAGCGCCTAAGGCTGATGGATGGGCATGTGCTAATACATGTCGAACCGACGAGAGCCTCCTTGGTTTTAGGTGAGGATGCATTATGGCGCCGCTACAGCGCGCCACCTGAGGGACCTGATCTGGCTATTTAAGTCGGACAGCGATGCAACCCTATCCAATTACCATCCTCTCGTCCGTGCGGCTTCCCTCTCCTCTTCATATTCCATCACAGCCCATGGTCGGCCGAAGTCGGACGTGCCATGGTCCGCAACAAGGTGACCTACTACAAGCTCCTGATGACGGTGCGTCAGGAGGAGGAGGAGACCCGCATCATGTGTCACAGCACACACACACACACGCACATTGCGCCTAACCATCTTCCAGATAGTCTGAAGGATGAGGTGCGGGAGCAGGAGGGTAAAGAGGCGGAGCACATGGAGGAGGAGGTAGGGCAGAGATGGGGACGTGGGGCGAAAGGAAGAAGAGGCGGAGCAACATGAGGAGGAGGAGACGGAATATGAGCCACGTGACAAGGTGGAGCTAGCACTGGTTGAGGGAGTCCTGGACTAAGGGTCCTCGGGCCGCCGGTCTATCTCTTATGGGCCAAACAGATGGGCCGCTCTATGACTATTACTAGAAGGCCGAACCATAAGACGACTCCGTGTTCGGGAAGGAAACCTCTGTGCCTTGGTGTGTCCTACAAGACAAGATGGTGGAATCGGCATGTTTATTCCCTGATGGCAACCGACCATGTGTAACCTTAAGTAACCCTGGTGTCTATATAAACCGGAGGGTTTAGTTCGTAGAGGGGGGCCATCATCCTACTCATCTAGGGTTTAGTTCATCTGATCTCGTGGTAGATCGACTCTGTAATCGTTACATACATCAATATAATCAAGCAGGGCGTAGGGTTTTACCTTTTCGAAAGGGCCCGAACGTGGGTAAATATTGTTCTTGTGTTTCCTGTTCCCCATTGATCCAAGATCCACAGCTCGGGACCCCCCTACCCGAGTTCCATTGGTTTTGACACCAACATTGGTGCTTTCAATGAGAGTTTCGATGTGGGATCACCAAATGGTCGATGAATCGCTTAGTCATCAGTGATAGCAACCACACCGGGGATGTCTTCATCCCCGACCAGTTCTTCATGTTCAGCAGACATGTCGATTCAGTCGGTCACCTCAACCAGATCGGCAACTTCGACTCAGGGCAGAAGATCAGGTTTAGCAACCTAGAGTACGTCGCCGACGCCTGAGGCGATCGGGTCCTTAGTGGGCTCTCGACCTCACCCGATGAGCCTGGAAATCCCGAAGCTTTAACTTCGGGCCTCCTGCTCGACCTTGTCTCCGGAGCTAGCACATTTCTCCATGTGTGGTTTTGGGTAATTGATGACAATCCCTATGGACTAATGGTTGCCTTGAGTTATAGTATAAGGATTTGTCCGTAGGTACTTCTTAAAGTCCATCTATTAGTTTTCAAGGAGTTTATATGATGACCAAGGTGGTATACAAGGTTTATCCAAAGATTGGTCATATACAAGATAAGATACAAGGTTGATCATGACTAAGTCAAAGAGTAAATCAAGTGATCAACACACAAAGCGTACAAGATGTACCGAGAGGGATCAAGTGATCTCATGGTATGGTAAGCATTGTCCATTGCGCTTTGTGTACTAATCCATGTTCCTTGTGAGAGTTCTTTGTGGGGTTAGGCATATTACCATGGGATTGCATCAAGAGGAAGATCCCATACAACCCATGGACTTGTGGTGATCGTCATCAAGGTTGCGGTATGCAAGTTCAAGTGAAGCATCACAGAGAGATCAGGCTTGAAGCTTGCCATCCATTGTGGTGTCAATGGACTTGTGAAGATGTGCCGAAGAGTAGCTCACCCATAGTGGAGTATGGGGGAGCAATCATCTAGTCTTCATCAAGCCAACGCAATCAAGTAAGGTGGTCCGTCTTGAAGAAGTCAAGATCGTCATCATCTAGCTCGAGTGGACTATGTGCACGGCTAAGGTTTGACCTTGATAGGGTTTTCTATTTTACCGGTCTCATAGTGGTAGTTGGGAGACTAGGTTATAGGATAGGTATGTTGGAAATATGCCCTAGAGGCAATAAATAAAGTGTTTATTATTGTATTTCCTTATTCATGATAATCGTTTATTATCCATGCTATAATTGTATTAATTGGAAACATGGATACACGTGTGGATACATAGACAAACACAATGTCCCTAGCATGCCTCTAGTGAACTAGCTTGTTGATTGAAAGATGGTTAAGGTTTCCTAGCCATGGACATGAGATGTCATTTGATAACGGGATCATGGACAAGACCCAAACTACAAACGTAGCTTATGATCGTGTCAGTTTATTGCTACTGTTTTCTGCATGTCAAGTATATGTTCCTATGACCATGAGATCATGCAACTCACAGATATCGGAGGAGTACCTTGTGTGTATCAAACGTCGCAACATAACTGGGTGACTATAAAGGTGCTCTACAAGTGTCTCCAAGGGTGTCTGTTGAGTTGGCATGGATCAAGACTGGGATTTGTTACTTCGTGTGACGGAGAGGTATCTCAGGGCCCACTCGGTAATACAACATCACAACAAGCCTTGCAAGCAATGTGACTAAGTGTTGGTCACGGGATCTTGTATTACGA
This sequence comes from Hordeum marinum, assembly GCA_022496015.1. Classification (NCBI taxonomy): domain Eukaryota; kingdom Viridiplantae; phylum Streptophyta; class Magnoliopsida; order Poales; family Poaceae; genus Hordeum; species Hordeum marinum. The sequence continues at coordinate 205,829,640 of CM039672.1, read as the reverse complement.
AACGAGTAAAGAGACTTGCCAGTAATGAGGTTGAACTAGGTATGGAGATACCGACGATCGAATCTCGGGCAAGTAACATACCGAAGAACAAAGGGAACATCATACGGGATTAACTGAATCCTTGACACAGAGGTTCGACCGATAAAGATCTTCGTAGAATATGTAGGAACCAATGTGGACATCCAGGTCCCGCTATTGGTTATTGACCGTAGATGTGTCTCGGTCATGTCTACATAGTTCTCGAACCCGCAGGGTCTGCACACTTAAGGTTTGGTGACGTTTCGGTAGTATAGAGTTATGTATGGTGGTGACCGAAGTTTGTTCCGAGTCCCGGATGAGATCCTAGACGTCACGAGGAGTTCCGGAATGGTCTGGAGGTAAAGATTCATATATAGGAAGTCCTGTTTTGGTCGCCGAAAAAGTTTTGGACTTATCGGTAGTGTACCGGGAGTGCCGGTAGTGTACCGGGAGACCTCCGGGAGGGGTATTTCGACCCAAGAGGCTTCATGGGCTGTGGGAGAGTGAATATCAGCCCTTAGTGGTCTGGTGGAAACTCCCACACAAGGCCCATGTGGCTGGAGAAGAAAACCCAAAAGGAAAAAGGTGGAAAAAGGCAAAAAAGGAAGAAAAAAAAAGGATGAATCCTAATCCTACTAGGAGTGGAGGAGGTGGACTCCTCCTCTCCTAGTTCGGCCGAAGCCTAGGAGGCTTGGAGGCCAAGCTGCCTCCTCTCCTCCTCTCCTCCTATATATACTGGTGGTATTGAGGGTTTTTGCACTAGTTTTTCAGCCACGTGCTACCCGTTTCTCCAGTGCATAGTTTCTCCTCTAGATCGGTTTTCTGCAGTGCTTAGGTGAAGCCCTGCCGGAATTGCTCCACCACCATCGTCGGAGCGCCGTCAGGCTGCCGGAGAACTCATCTTCCTCTTCACTCCTTCTTGCTGGATCAAGACGGTGGAGATCGTCGCCAAGCTGTACGTGTGCTGAACGCGGAGGTGCCGTCCGTTCGGTGCTAGATCGGAAGGATCGTGATCAAGTTCGTGAGACGGATCGTGATCAAGTTCGCGGGACGGATCGTGATTGGATCGCGGGACGCACGGCGATTTGGATCGCGAAGACGTTCGACTACACCAACCGCGTTTCTTAACGCTTCCTGCTTAGCGATCTACAAGGGTATGTAGATCCACTCTCCCTCTCGTAGATGCTCATCACCATGGATAGATCTTCGTGTGCGTAGGAAATTTTTTGTTTCCCATGCAACGTTCCCCAACAGTGGCATCATGAGCTAGGTCTATGTGTAGATGAGATCTCGAGTAGAACACAAAAGGTTTGTGGGCGTTGATGCTTAGATTGCTTCCTCCCTTGGTCGGATTTTGGTTCAGCGGTATTGTGAGATGAAGTGGCCTGGACCAACATTACTCATACGCTTACGAGAGACCAGTTCCCTCGACGCAACTTGTTGCCTAGATGGCTTGCAGGTGGCAGTTTCTCTCACTTTAGTTGGATCGGATTCGACAAAGGCGGTCCTTGAGAAGGTTGAAAAGCAAATTATGTATCACCGTTGTGGTTTATGCGTAGGTGAGAATCGTTCTTGCTAGAAACCCGTAGCAGCCACGTAAAACATGCAACAACAATTAGAGGACGTCTAAATTCTTTTTGCAGGGTATGTTGTGATGTGATATGGCCAATTACATGATGTGATATATGTGATGTATGAGATGATCATGTGATGTATAGAATTTCACGACTTGCATGTCGATGAGTACAGCAACCGGCAGGAGCCATAGGGTTGTCTTTAATTATTGTATGACCTGCGTGTCAATCATTAAGCGCTATGTAATGCTTTACTTTATCGCTAAACGGTAGCAATAGTAGTAGAAGCATGCAGGGCGTGACAACCTCGATGGCGACACGTTGATGGAGATCAAGATGATGGAGATCATGGTGTCGTGCCGGTGACGATGAAGATCATGCCGGTGCTTTCAAGATGGAGACCTAAAGCACAAGTTCATGGCCATATCATGTCACTTATGAATTGCATGTGATGTTAATCCTTTTATGCACCTTGTTATGCTTAGTACGACAGTAGCATTATAAGTTGATCCCTCACTTAAATTTCAAGATAAAATTGTGTTCTCCCCGAGTGTGCACCGTTGCGAAAGTTCGTCGTGTTGAGACACCACGTGATGATCGGGTGTGATAGACTCTACGTTCACATACAACGGGTTAAACTTGACGAGCCTAGCATGTACATACATGGCCTCGGAACACAAGAGACCGTAAGATCGAACATGAGTCATATAGTAGATGTGATCAACATAATGATGTTCACCATTGAATCCACCTCAACTCACGTGATGATCGGACTTGAGTTGGTGGATTTGGATCATGTGACACTCAGATGACCTAAGGGATGTCAATTTGAGTGGGATCTTTAGTAATTTTATTAACTAAACTCATTATCTTGAACAATAGTCTAAGTGAACTTTGCATATTTATGTTGTAGATCAATGGCTCGCGCAGTAGCACCCCTGAATTTTAATGCATTCCTAGAGAAAGCTAAACTGAAAGATGATGGAAGTAACTTTGTTGACTGGGCCCGTAATCTGAGGATTATCCTCACGGCTTCCCAGAAATCATATGTCCTTGATGCACCGCTTGGTGACCAACCAGAAGACATGACCTCCGAAGACGTTAAGAACGATTGGGAGGCACGTACTGGAGATTACTCAATAGTTCAATGTGCAATATTGTATGGCTTAGAACCGGGGCTTCAAAGACGTTTTGAACGTCATGGAGCATATGAGATGTTCCAGGAGTTGAAGTTTATCTCTCAGAAGAACACCCGGATTGAGAGGTATGAAACCTCCGATAAGTTCTATGCTTGCAAGATGGAGGAGAACGGGTCTATCAGTGAACATATACTCAGAATGTGTGGGTATTCAACTCGTCTAGCGAAGTTGGGAATTGCCCTTTCGCCAGAGGCGATCACTGATAGAGTTCTTCAATCACTGCCACCTAGTTACAAGAGCTTTGTGATGAACTATAACATGCACGGGATGAACAAGTCAGTCGCCGAGCTGTTTGCGATGCTAAAAGTCGCTGAGTCTGAAATCCAGAAAGAACATCAAGTGTTGATGGTCAATAAAACCACTAGTTTCAAGAAAAATGGCAAAGTCAAGGGCAAGGGCAAGAAGGGTAAAACCAAGAAGGATGGAAAAGCAGTTGCTACTCCTGCAAAGAAGCCCAAGCATGGACCCAAGCCAGAAACTGAGTTCTTTCATTGCAAAGGAACTGGTCACTTGAAGCAGAACTGCCCCAAGTACCTGGCTGACAAGAAGGCGGCCAACGACAAACAAGGTATATATGATATACATGTTATTGATGTGTATCTTACTAGCTCTCGTAGTAGTGCCTGGGTATTTGATACCGGTTTGGTTGCTCACATTTGCAACTCAAAGCAGGAACTACGGAATAAACAAAGGCTGGCAAAGGACGAAGTGATGATGCGCGTGGGAAATGGTTCCAAGGTTGATGTGATCGCCGTCGGCACGCTCTCTCTTCGATTACCATCGGGATTAGTGATGAACCTGAATAATTGTTATTTAGTGCCTGCGTTAAGCATGAACATTATATCTGGATCTTGTTTATTGCGAGACAGTTACTCATTTAAATCAGAGAATAAAGGTTGTTCTATTTATATGAGTAATATCTTTTATGGTCATGCACCCAATGTTAGGGGTTTATTCATATTGAATCTTGATAGTGATGACACACATGTTCATAACATTGATGCCAAAAGATGTAGAATTGATAATGATAGTACCACTTTCTTGTGGCACTGCCGTTTAGGTCATATTGGTGTAAAACGTATGAGGAAGCTCCATGCTGATGGACTTTTGGAGTCACTTGATTTTGAATCACTTGACACATGTGAACCATGCCTCATGGGCAAGATGACTAAAACGTCATTCTCTGGAACAATGGAACGGGCGAGTGACTTATTGGAAATCATACACACTGATGTGTGTGGTCCAATGAATGTTACAACGCGTGGTGGATATCGTTATTTTCTCACCTTCATTGATGACTTAAGTAGATATGGGTATATTTACTTAATGAAACACAAGTCTGAAACGTTTGAAAAGTTCAAGCAATTTCAGAGTGAAGTTGAGAATCATCGTAACAAGAAGATTAAGTTCCTACGATCTGATCGAGGAGGTGAAAATCTGAGTTATGAGTTTGCCAGTCACTTAAGACAGTGTGGAGTTGTTTCACAGTTGACACCGCCCAGAACACCACAGCGTAATGGTGTGTCCGAACGTCGTAATCGAACCTTATTAGATATGGTGCGTTCTATGATGTCTCTTGCTGATTTGCCACTATCGTTTTGGGGTTATGCATTAGAGACAGCAACATTCACTTTAAATAGGGCACCATCAAAATCCGTTGAGACGACGCCATATGAACTGTGGTTTGGCAAGAAGCCAAAGTTGTCGTTTCTTAAAGTTTGGGGATGTGATGCTTATGTCAAAAAGCTTCATCCTGAAAAACTGGAACCCAAAGCGGAGAAATGCGTCTTCATAGGATACCCGAAAGAGACAGTCGGGTATACCTTCTATCTCAGATCTGAAGGCAAAGTGTTTGTCACTAAAAACGGAACATTTCTTGAGAAAGAGTTTCTCTCGAAAGAATTGTGTGGGAGGAAAATAGAGCTTGATGAGGTTATTAAACCTTTACTTCAACCAGAAAGTAGCGCAATGCAGAAAGATGTTTCTGTGGAACCTACGACGGTAGAAGAGGAAGTTAATGATGATGATCATGAAGCTTCGGATCAAGCTACTATTGAACCCTGTCTTGGAGGTCATGTTGTTGGACAACAATGAACCTACGAGCTATGGAGGAGCAGTGATGGGCCCGGATTCCTAGAAATGGTTAGAGGCCATGAAATCCGAGATGGGATCCATGGGCGAAAGGCCATTCAGAACAAATGGATCTTTAAGAAGAAAACAAATGCGGACGGTAATGTCACCGTCTATAAAGCTTGACTTGTGGCAAAGGGTTTTTCAGAAGTTCAAGGAGTTGACTACGATGAGACTTTCTCACCCGTAGTGATGCTTAAGTCTGTCAGAATCATGTTAGCAATAGCTGCCTATTTCGACTATGAAATTTGGCAGATGGATGTAAAAACAGCGTTCCTCAACGGTTTCCTTGAGGAAGAGTTGTATATGATGCAACCCGAAGGTTTTGTCGATCCAAAGAATGCTGACAAAGTTTGCAAACTCCAGCGATCCATTTATGGACTAGTGCAAGCATCTCGGAGTTGGAATAAGCACTTTGATGAGGTGATCAAAGCGTTTGAGTTTATACAAGTTTACGGAGAAGCTTGTATTTACAAGAAAGTGAGTGGGAGCTCTATAGCGTTTCTAGTATTATATGTGGATGGCATATTGCTGATTGGAAACAATATAGAAATGTTGGAAAGCGTGAAGGAATATTTGAACAAGAGTTTTTCAATGAGGACCTAGGAGAAGCTGCTTTCATATTAGGCATTAAGATCTATAGAGATAGATCGAGACGCTTAATAGAACTTTCACAGAGCACATACCTTGATAAAGTTTTGAAGAAGTTCAAAATGGAACAGTCCAAGAAGGGGTTCTTGCCTGTATTACAAGGTGTGAAGTTGAGTAAGACTCAATGCCCAGTAACTGCAGAAGATAGAGAAAAGATGAGTGTCATCCCCTATGCTTCAGCCATAGGCTCTATCATGTATGCAATGCTGTGCACAAGACCCGATGTCAGCCTTGCCATAAGTATGGCCGGAAGGTTTCAAAGTGATCTTGGAATGGAGCACTGGCAAGCGGTCAAAAAGATCCTTAAGTACCTGAAAAGGACTAAGGAAGTGTTTCTCGTTTATGGAGGTGATGAAGAGCTCATCGTAAAGGGTTACGTCGATGCAAGCTTTGACACTGATCCAGACGACTCTAAGTCGCAAACCGGATACGTATTTATTCTTAACAAGGGAGCGGTAAGCTGGTGCAGTTCCAAGCAAAGCGTGGTAGCTGATTCTACGTGCGAAGCGGAATACATCGCAGCCTCGGAGGCGGCGAAGGAAGGTGTCTGGATGAAGCAGTTCATGATAGATCTTGGAGTAGTGCCCAGTGCACTGAATCCAATGAACCTGTTCCGTGACAACACTAGTGCCATTGCTCTGGCCAAGGAACCAAGGTTTCACAAGAGGACCAGACACATAAAGCGACGCTTCAACTCCATCCGCGATTACATCTTGGAGAAAGACATAAATATTTGCAAAGTGCACACGGATCTAAATGTTGCAGGCCGGTTGACTAAACCTCTTCCAAGGGCTAAACATGATCAACACCAGAACTGCATGGGTGTTCGATTCATTACAATGTAAATCACATAGTGATGTGAACTAGATTATTGACTCTAGTGCAAGTGGGAGATTGTTGGAAATATGCCCTAGAGGCAATAAATAAAGTGTTTATTATTGTATTTCCTTGTTCATGATAATCGTTTATTATCCATGTTATAATTGTATTAATTGGAAACATGGATACATGTGTGGACACATAGACAAACACAATGTCCCTAGGATGCCTCTAGAGAACTAGCTTGTTGATTGAAAGATGGTTAAGGTTTCCTAGCCATGGACATGAGATGTCATTTGATAACGGGATCACATCATTAGGAGAATGATGTGATGGACAAGACCCAAACTACAAACGTAGCTTATGATTGTGTCAGTTTATTGCTACTGTTTTCTGCATGTCAAGTATATGTTCCTATGACCATGAGATCATGCAACTCACAGATATCGGAGGAGTACCTTGTGTGTATCAAACGTCGCAACGTAACTGGGTAACTATAAAGGTGCTCTACAAGTGTCTCCAAGGGTGTCTATTGAGTTGGCATGGATCAAGACTGGGATTTGTTACTTCGTGTGACGGAGAGGTATCTCAGGGCCCACTCGGTAATACAACATCACAACAAGCCTTGCAAGCAATGTGACTAAGTGTTGGTCACGGGATCTTGTATTACGAAACGAGTAAAGAGACTTGCCAGTAATGAGGTTGAACTAGGTATGGAGATACCGACGATCGAATCTCGGGCAAGTAACATACCGAAGAACAAAGGGAACATCATACGGGATTAACTGAATCCTTGACACAGAGGTTCGACCGATAAAGATATTCGTAGAATATGTAGGAACCAATGTGGACATCCAGGTCCCGCCATTGGTTATTGACCGTAGAGGTGTCTCGGTAATGTCTACATAGTTCTCGAACCCGCAGGGTCTGCACACTTAAGGTTTGGTGACGTTTCGGTAGTATAGAGTTATGTATGGTGGTGACCGAAGTTTGTTCAAAGTCCCGGATGAGATCCTGGATGTCACGAGGAGTTTCGGAATGGTCCGAAGGTAAAGATTCATATGTAGGAAGTCCTGTTTTGGTCGCCGGAAAAGTTCCGGGCTTATCGGTAGTGTACCGGGAGTGCCGATAGTGTACCGGGAGACCTCCGGGAGGGGTATTTCGACCCAAGAGGCTTCATGGGCTGTGGGAGAGTGAATATCAGCCCTTAGTGGGCTGGTGGAAACTCCCACACAAGGCCCATGTGTCTGGAGAAGAAAACCCCAAAGGAAAAAGGTGGAAAAAGGCAAAAAAGGAAAAAAGGATGAATCCTAATCCTACTAGGAGTGGAGGAGGTGGACTCCTCCTCTCCTAGTTCGGCCGAATCCTAGGAGGCTTGGAGTCCAAGCTGCCTCCTCTCCTCCTCTCCTCCTATATATACTGGTGGTATTGAGGGTTTTTGCACTAGTTTTTCAGCCACGTGCTACCCGTTTCTCCAGTGCATAGTTTCTCCTCTAGATCGGTTTTCTGCAGTGCTTAGGCGAAGCCCTGCCGGAATTGCTCCACCACCATCGCCGGAGCGCCGTTAGGCTGCCGGAGAACTCATCTTCCTCTCCACTCCTTCCTGCTAGATCAAGACGGTGGAGATCGTCGCCAAGCTGTACGTGTGCTGAACGCGGAGGTGTCGTCCGTTCGGTGCTAGATCGGAAGGATCGTGATCAAGTTCGTGAGACGGATCGTGATCAAGTTCGCGGGACAGATCGTGATCGGATCGCGGGACGGATCGTGATTGGATCGCGGGACGGATCGTGATTGGATCGCGGGACGCACGGCGATTTGGATCGCGAAGACGTTCGACTACACCAACCCCGTTTCTTAACGCTTCCCGCTTAGCGATCTACAAGGGTATGTAGATCCACTCTCCCTCTCATAGATTCTCATCACCATGGCTAGATCTTCGTGTGCATAGGAATTTTTTTTTTCCCATGCAACGTTCCCCAACAAGGTAGCCGTGCTATCAAGGGGGCTCTTAAGTGAGTAGCTTGATCGTATCGTTCGTTGATAGCTCAAACCATTGCATTCTTGGCATCATCATCGTTCTTGGTTCTTGGTTGGTTTTTCTCTCTAAGGTTTCTTGAGCTTATGGTCAACTTCATGACAAGCTCAAGTTCATCGAAAACGGAGTTCATATGCATCTTCTATGATGTTTTTGATTTTGGAGTTATTGTCGATCTTCATTGAAAGAGGTTCCTCATCTCTATACCTTTGGCATTTTTATACTGCCTCTTCTTAAAAAACATTTTTCGTTGTTGGATAGATCTTGTCAACTTGAATCCAACAAGCTTGAGTTTGCTCAATTCGGAGCTCATTTGCAGAAGTTGTGGCAGTTCTGGTTTTGACCGTATCCTTTCGTTTTCCTAGCCGAGTTGTTGAAGGCGTTGCAGTACAGTGGCTAGCGGTAGTACCGCTCCTCAGAGCGGTAGTACCACAAGTTGCACGGAAGTAATTTTTTACTTTGCCCCGAGGGCGGTAGTATCGCAAGTTGCACGGAAGTAATTTTTTACTTCCGCCCCTCGGGCGGTAGTACCGCAAATGACTTCCGGTACTATCGTGCCGGACTTTTTCGTAGCTTCGCCCTCAGCGGAGGTAGGCACGAAAGTAATTTTTTACTTCCATGCATCTCCAAGTGCTAGTCTCTACCGACCATGCGGTAGTACCGCTCCGGCGGTTCTATCGCTAGCTGCCTAGTGCAATCGACCCGAGTCTGATACTTCCGTGAAAGCGGTAGTACCGCATGTCGTAGCAGCAGTACCATGGTCTTTTGCGGTAGTACCACGACGCGCGGGGCTGAGGGTGGGGATAACGATTGGATCTTATGCCCCCTATAAAAGGGGGTGTTCTTCCCCAATGGACCTCATCTTTTGAGGTCGTGTTCTTCCCCCACTGTTGACCTTCTTCGAGCTTGCTAACTCTCAATCCCTCTAATGATTCTTGCTAGTTCTCGAGGGAAAAGAGAGAGGAGATCTAGATCCACATTTCCACCAATAACTTTCTCCTCTAAGTGAGGGGAACCCCTTGGATCTAGATCTTGGAGTTCTTCGTGTTCTTCTTCATTCTTCCTCTCATTTTCCTCCTTAGCATTAGTTGCTTTGGTGGGATTTGGGAGAGAAGGACGTGGGCACTTCGTGTGCCCTTGCCATTGCATTTGGTGCATAGGTTTGAGTTCTCCATGGTGATACATGGAAGTGAGAAGTTGATAAGCTTATTACTCTTGGGTGTTTGAGCACCCTAGAGCTTGTTCCTCTTGGGTGCTTTGGCGCCCTAGACGGTTGGTGGTGCCTGGAGCTCAATCATTGTGGTGCAAAGCTCCGGGCAAGCTTCAGGGTCTCCAATTAGGTTGTGGAGATGTCCCCGAACATTTGAGGTCACCTCGGAGCCACAATCCATTATGGTGAAGCTTCGTGGTGTCATTGGGAGCCTCTGAAAGCACAACATGCTCCCTTGGTGGTTTTGATAATTCATGACAACATACATTGTCTCTTGGACTGATATTTTTACCTAGTGAGTTTAAGATACAGTCTATGGAGAGATTTGGCAAAAGGAGATTGTGGACATATCCCAAGATGCAAGAAATAGGTTGGCCAAGCTTCAAGCAAGAGGACTACATTTTATATTTGTGAGAAATCACTTTGACTCCATAGGAAAGCCAATACTATTAAAAGGGGGTAACATTTTGTTGGTGAACAATATGCTCAAACGTGCACAAGTGATAGTCGCCAAAAACATCCACAAACTCTCCCACCAAAGTCTGTTCTATACCTAACACTCAAAATCGGTACAACCAACTTTCCCATACTGGTGCCACCGATTCCAGAACCTAGACAGACTCAGCCAAATCCTAGCCACTTCGGTGCAACCGATTCCATACCGGTGCCACCGAGTCTAGGTTGCCAACCTTTTGTTACGCAAATTCACATTATCGGTACCACCGAGAATGTTGGATCAGCGTCACCGAGATTGGAAATCTGACCGTTGGTCACCTTATCGGTGCAACCGAGTTTCCTATATCGGTCTCATCGAGATTCAAAAGTTGCCACCTTTTGATCACTTCGGTACCACTGAGATTAACACATCGGTGTCACCGAGTTGGTCATTTTGTGTGTAATGGTTGGATTTTTGGGGATGCCTATACATACCCCTTCACCACCACCTACTCGAAAGAGAAGCACTCGGAACTATTCCATACCTATCCTATCAGATTTTCTGAGAGAGAACCACCTACCCTTGTGTTGAGGTCAAGATCTTCCACTCCAATCATATGGATCTTGATCTCTAGCCTCCCCAAGTAGCTTTCCACCAATCCCATCACTTCCACCATGCCAAATCTATGAGAGAGTGATTGGTTGCTGAGGAGTCTATCATCTTGAAGCACAAGAGCAAGGAGTTCATCATCATTACCGAGACTATTACCTTTTAGAGGGTGGTGCCTCCTAGATCGGTTAGGTGTCGCTTGGGAGCCTCCTGCTTCATGTTGTGGAGTGAACCAAGAAGTTTGTAAGGGCAAGGAGATCGCCTACTTCATGAAGATCTACCCATAGTGAGACTAGTCCTTCGTGGACGGAAGCCGTTATGGAATAGTCAAGGTTGCTACTTCGTGGACCCTTTTGGGTGGAGCCCTCCGTGGATTCTCGCGACCGTTACCCTTCGTGGGTTGAAGACTCCATAAACGTAGTCGTACGATAGCGCCACCTATCGGAACCACGGGAAAAATCCATGCGTCTCCAACTACGTTTGATCTACCTATCTCAACACTTTACTTCATATGCAATGTCTTTATTTTCCGCTGCCATATTTGTTGACATGCATGTGTAGGGCTGTTAGACTTGCTAGCTTTGCTAAAACTGTTAAAATCTGCCAACCAATTAACTTGGGAAAGGTTAGGTTTTAAATTCCTGCTAGTAGTCTATTCACCCCCCTCTAGACACTCTTTTAGTGATCCCTCAGCCTCCAATCAAGTTGTGGAGATTGCCCCAACCTTGTTTGTACAAGTTCGATGACCACCCTCAAGGGTCCCTTAGTGGAATCACAACATCTTGCATTGTGCAAGGGCGTGAGGAGATTACGGTGGCCCTAGTGGCTTCTTGGGGAGCATTGTGCCTCCACACCGCTCCGAACAGAGATTAGCATCCGCAAGGGTGTGAACTTCGGGATACATCGTCGTCTACGCATGACTTGGTTATCTCTTACCCGGGCCCCTTTACTTATGCACTTTACTTTGTGATAGCCATATTGTTTCTTGTTGTATATCTTGCTATCACTTAGTTGTCTATCTTGCTTAACATAAGTTGTTGGTGCACATAGGAGAGCCTACTTGCTTTAGGTTTTGTGCTTGACTAATTAAACGGTAGTTTTATTCCGCATTTGTTCAAGCCTAAACTGTAATTATTTTAAAGCGCCTATTCACCCCCTCTAGGCTTTGAGCTCGGATCCGATTATAGTGTCTGAATACCATGGGTCGGTCTTGGTCGAACACGCTCCCTGTGTCGACACGCTGGAGGTCAACTCCGAAAGACTCCAAAAGACCAATCCGGCTGACCTCTCGCTATTGAACGAGACGTTGGTCCGGCTCCAGATAATAAACATTACGGATGACCCATCCTCGACCCATGCTTGGATCAGTCTTGAGCCAGGCCAAAGTCTCCTCATCATAATCACTAGCGAGGCATATCCACCATCCTCAATAACAAGCATCACACGCCTGGATGTGCATTCTCTCGCAAAGTGGCCTCTACCCTTGCAACGATGACATATAAACTCATGTGTTTGCCCTGTAGATGATATGGATGAAGAAGAGCTCTGTGCAGGTCCCGAAGGCGTCCCTTGCTGGAGGCTGGTGGCTGTGCCTGATTCTTGGTATCTCAGTTGGAGTTGGTGGCTGAAGTAGGCGGTGCTGCAGCAGGACGTGTGGAAGTAGATGAGGTTCGTGGCATCCATGATGAAGTGCGACCTGCACAAAAATTAGTTCTCTCCATTGCCTATCGATCTAGCACTTCACGTTCAGCTTTGCAAGCAAGATGGAATAAACGAGTGATAGTGTTATACTCCTTATACTCTAGAATAGTCTGAATCTCTCTATTTAAACCACTCATAAAACGTGCAAGCATAGCTTCGTTCTCCTCAACAATACCACATCTAATCATGTCAGTTTGTAATTCCTGATAATATTCCTCTACAAAAAAAATCCTTGTCTTAAACGCTGCAAATTTTGAAGCAATTCATGTTGATAATATGGTAGAACCCAACGATTACACATAGCAGTTTTTGAAAGCAGCCCAAGTAGTTGGAATCTTAGCATGATGTATTCTACAATGTTCTGACCACCAAACACAAGCAAAACTAGTGAATGAAGAAACAGTAACAACAACATGTCTATCTGAAAGTGCGTTATATCGGCTAGAGGGGGGGAATAGGCGATTTTTACAAATTCATCATTTGAGGAATTTCAACTTTGAGGAATTTGAAATGTGATGAATAACTAGTAGCGGAATAAGTACTCAAATGCATGAGGAACATAATGATGAAATGAAACATGCACAATTAGAGAGTAGCGTGATTCGGGATAAGCAATGATGAACAAGGTAACTTGAAGAATTTGATGTGAGGAATTTGTGACAGTCTTAAGTCAAATTCTTCCAACTGTAACAATCAATTTCATCAACAAATACATGAGGAATAGAGGGGTTGAGGAAATAGAACCAGACAGCTTGATGAAGACAATGGTTTGATGACCCAGTTCCAACTGCTGTGACAGTCGTACGTCCAGTTTGGAGCGGTCTGGTATTTAAACCAGAGGACACACAGTCCCAGGACACACAGTCCTTACCGTATTCTCCTTGTGCTAAGGTCACACAGTCCTCGCCCAACACTCGTGGTAAGTCTTCAGGGTAGACTTCCAAAACCCTCACAAACTGGTCACCCGGCGATCCACAATTTACTGATGGATGCTCTAGACCAAGGTCACTTCGTGGTCCCCAATTGACTGCAGGAGCACTAGACCATGACGCCTAACCGTCTGGAGGATACACAGTCCTCAAAGGTAACAAGCATCGGTTCCACACAGGAATTTCTTCAGTGATGCTCAATCACTATGGGTTTTGTGGTTTGGTTGTGGGTTTTTCCTCACTGATGATTTTCTTTCAAAGTCCTTAGAGGATGGGTTGCTCTTAAATGACAAGTGTCAGTTCTCTCTCAGAGCAGCCAACCAGCTAGTGGTTGTGGGGGTTGGCTATTTATAGCCAGGGTGCAACCTGACATGATAAGTCATGAATGCCCCCAATGATATGGCCGTTATGTGGATAAGAACGATTGGGGACAGCTGGCGCTAAGCACAGCAACGGTCAGAATTTCGAACTATGAAAGTCCTCAGCTTATCATGATCCTCACTTGTAGGCAATTCGCACTAGCGAAATCCTAACTCCTCAGTCAGATCAATTTCCTCAAAGAGCAGAAGACCTTCGTCTCTGTCACTGAAAAACTTGTCTGAACCGTAAGAGATTTCCAAAGGCTTCACTCGAAGAATTGTATGGGTTGAGGATTTCGGAGTTGAGCATCAGTTGGAAATTTTCCTTAGTATTACCTCGACCCCCTTTAACAGTACGGTGTTTCCTATGACTCAAATAAAGGAAATGAAACTACAAAAACAAAAGTCTTCACGCTTCATATTCCTCATTCATATCTTCAAGGTCACACCAACTTCTTCATTTTCAAAGTCTTCTAAAAGTCTTCACCAAAGTCTTCAGAAAGTCTTCAGCAAAGTCTTCACTTGAAGACATTCATTTTTAGGGGTCGATAATCTCCGAATATATCAAACTCCTCGTCGACTTATAGAGCCTGTGTACACTCACAAACACATTAGTGCCTTAACCTATAAGTCTTCAATACACCAAAATCACTAAGGGGCACTAGATGCACTAACAATCTCCCCCTTTTTCGTGATTGATGACAAATAGGTTAAGTTTTCAACGGGGATAAACATATGAAGTGAAAGTACAGATTTTGAGGAGTTTGATTGCAACATATAGAAGAACTCCCCCTGAAGATGTGCATATTTGAGGAATTTGCTTTGGACTGCAAATGCACATGGCAGGTTCAGAACATGGAGAGCTCCCCCTATATCTTGTAATTCATACACGCATTTGAATATATGAAATGAAGAATTTGGAATGCGTGAGGAAAAAGGTGTCTGATGAAATTCAGCATGCATGCATTAAGATATTTGAGGAAATAAACATGCGAGGAAATAGTTCAAAAGTGTCAGACCACCATCGGACTTAAGTTTACAACTCAATAACCAAAAACTTCAGAAGAACGAGAGTTGCAAATTAAACAAAAATAGCCCATATATATGTAGACCCGCTTGAAGACTAACTCAAATTTTCTCCCCCTTTGTCATCGAGGACCAAAAGGGAAGAAAAAATGATGACTAACGCCCCATGAGGAATTTCATCTTGTTGGTGAAGAAGGAGCGCCAGCGTTGTCGGGGTTGATTGTTGATGCAAGTCCAGCAGCAGTATCATCAATGTCTTCATCTTCATCGCGCTCGCGAGATGAAGAATAGGAACTGGTGACCATCAGAGGAACTTGGACTTTCTTGAACTTCTTCTGAGGACAGTGAGCGAAGTCAGGATATTCTTCAAAGTTCAGCTCATCCAATTCTTCAGAAGACATGATGTGATTTAGCACAACCCAAGAGCGCTTGAGGTTTTCATGAGTATAGTAGTGGTTCCTCTTGATAGTGTTCTGCATCACAGTCATATTCTGCACAATATACCCAAGTTGACGCTTGACCCACTTGTGATTTCGATCGACCTTCTGATGAAGACTTAAGAGAAGCTCACGATTAGTCATCACACAAAGAGCAGTTGCATGAGGCTTTTGTGCAGAGGTTTTGGCAGAGGAGTCGTGTGTGGCAGAGCCATCATTGATGGTGTAGGATGCTGCTTGACGAAACTGAACATCCAATGGATGAGTGCCTTGATCAATGACATCCTTGCCTTTTCCTTCATCAATTGTGCTTTTGAGGACTTTAATAGGGGGCAGAAAACTGAAATGATTCTGGAAGTCAGCCTTAAAGTGAATTGAAGACTTTGTTCTGAGGAAATGCATAATCCAGGGAGCAAAGGGCTTCAACTCAAATGGTGACATAGCAGCATCGGCCAGAGTCCTCATGAAGAAATCGTGAAAATTGATGGGAATCCCATGAATGATGTTGAAAAGCATATTCTTCATGAGTCCTTCCACCTCTTCTTCTTCAGAGTTGTGTCCCTTCTGAGGACATAGGGTGTGAGTGAGGATGCGATAGACTGTTCTTGGTACATACAACAAATCCTTCACAAGAAAGGTTGTCCTTTGAGGCTTTCCAGGCGCTAATTTCTTCATCATCACATTCATCATCTGATTTGGCAGTGGTGGATCATTGAACAGGCAGCGGGCTTCATCTGAAGGAATTGGAACTGGGACAGACTGAAGCAATTCAGAAGAGCTTGCAGTGAAATGAGTTGTTCCGGTCATCCAGTCCAAGACCTAGGAGTTGATGTCTGAGGAATTTCCACTGATGTATAGAGTGGCATAGAATTGAAGAATCAACTCCTTGTTCCAGTCATAGACATCTACACAGAAGGGAAGAAGCCCAGCATCATGAAGAACTTGGAGCACCGGCATGAATGATGGAATTGACTCCATGTCCAAATGAGGAATGTTGTGGTGCTCGAAGATTTTCTTCTTGTCACATAGAACAGTGGCATAGGTGTTCATTTGAGTAGGAGACCAGAACCTTGTGCGACCAGTCCGAGCAGAATCATATGGATTTGGCCCTGTGAAGAACATACGTTCATTGAAGAAATTTGTCCTGAGGAATTTGGGGCGGATCGAACCTTTGAATGACATTCTTTGCTTAGGTTGAAGATTTGGTCGATTGCGCCCTTTGATCTCAGTTGGCATGGGAGGAACAGCAGACTGAGTGATTTGTAGAATAGGTTCCTCGGTAGTGGCCGGAACATCAATTTCCTCAACTATTGCAGCTGGAATTTCTTCAGAGTCTGGAAGATACAGGTGTTCAGAATCTTCAGGTAGTTCCTCAGTTTGTGCAGGTGACTGAGGAATCAACATCAGAGGAGTTGCCACAAGTGAGTTGGGATGTGCAGATTCCCAATATTCATCATTGATGACTGGAGTAGTGTCACCAATGTCAACTTCTTCATCAATTTCTTCAGCGCCAGCAGTTAGCAGAGGCTGGGGCGATGATACCTTGGGAGTTGATGCATTGTCATCAATGACAATTTCCTCATCAAGAGGCTCTGAGGAAGCAGCCGAATGATTCTCTTTTTCGTGAGGAATGTCATATGCTTCTCCAATTGGCACAATAGCATAGGCTGGTGCCGAGGAAATTGGAGTTGCATCAAGTGGTGTAGCTAAGGAACTTGTCAAAGTTTTCAACTTCTTCAACACAGGGGCTTCAGAAGTTGATGCCTTTCTTTTGAGGGGATTTTCCTCAGCAGGAGCAGTTTCTTCAGGAACGACTGATGCAGCCGCCCTGGGTGGTTCAAGTTCTTGAGGCACAGCGGATTCTTCAGCTGGCCTATCAGATTCTTCAGGCACAACATTTGGGGTTGTCCTGACATGTTCATCAGTGGTCTGAGTTTCCTCAGCAGCACTGGCAGTTGCTTTTGGTGCAAAAGCTCTTTCTTCAGCAGTTTCTTCAGGCTGAGCATTTTCATCAGCAGCCTGAGGAATTTCATATTTAGTCTGAGCATTTTCTTTAGGCTGAGTCTTTTGTGGTTGCGATCGAGCTGCAACCCTGGTGTTGTGATCCTTTATAGTTGCATGAGTAGCCTTGACGAGTCTGACCTTGGTGCCCTTCCATTCAGCATCATATCTTTGTTGATCCAAGGAGAGGGTGCGAATCTCGGACTGAACTGTGACCAGTTGATTTGGGTTCAAGTTCATCACATTTTTGCGCAGAAACTTTTCTTTGCGAGTCTTGTTCCTCTTAGCCCTCTGAGCTTGCTCTCTTTTCCATTGTTCTTCAGAGATGAAGTGGGTGAGGACATGATCCACTTCAGGAGGCAGACTTAGTGAGGAAATTGGAGTACTTGGGTCCTCATGCCATATATCAATGAAGTTGAGGATCAACTTGGGATCCAACATGAGAGGAACATAGCTTCCCTTTGCTTTAGCAACCCTGTGCTGACTCTGTCTGATGATTTCTACCAATTCCTCATCATCAGCATCATCAGCATCATCTGAAGAATCTGAGGGGATTGTAACCAGAGCCTTGCTGGTGTGAGAGCTTGGTTTTTGACCACGTCCAGCTGTCTTCTTCAGTTTAAGTGCAGAGGGACTGGTTGAAGACTGCAATACTGGAGGGGCTTGCAGTGAGCTTCGGAACTATCATGAAACCCTCAGTCCTCTTGCATGTTGCCAGATGCACTGGGGTTGAGGACTTTTTGGCTGTTGCAGATGACTGAGCAGCAATAGTTCCAGGTGGTGAAGGTTTTCTGGGCTGAGGCCTTTGACCTTAAGGAATTTGCACTAAGGATTTTGAAGAGCCAATTTTCAGAGCAGATTTCTTTACCATCTTCTTCGGAGCACTAGCAGAAGCTCCGGCAGAGGCAGCAGCAGCAGAATCCTAGTTGAATTTCTTCACTGTCTCTTTGCTTTTCCTCGCCAACTTGGCTTGTTGCTCTTCCCACATGACAGGAAAGTCCTCACCGGTTTTGAGGCTAGAAGGATCTGCAATTTGATTAGGAGCAAGAGGAGGCCTGCTGCAAGGTGGTTTCACATCGAATTTCATCATGTATTTTGGAGTTACATAACGATATTCTCTCCATTCTTTGGCCCATCTCCTCTCAATCTTTTGCAGACAGATCTTCCTCTGCTTGGTCGTCTCCTTTCCATGAGTTTCTTCGTCAGGTGCGCAATATTCATCATACAGATCCTCAGGGATCTCAAAAGCAGTGTGCACATCTGGCTTTTCCCCTCCTTTCTGAGGTTTCTTTCCATCAGACATTTTCTTCACTTGAGGAATATGAACTCTTGAAGATTCTGAAGAGGTACACGGTTTTTCTTCAAGTAGTGATGCAAATGAGTTAACTTGATGAGAACCTAGTGATTCATCAGCGGACATGTTGTACCTATGAATAGAGTATAGATGCGAAGAATTTGAAGAGGTCATATGCGTTCTCAGAAATTTTAAGAGAGATAGGTGTGAGGAATTTGACCATGGATGTCTTGAGGATTTTTACTAAGTGTTCTTAGCCTCAGGTTCCAGAGTTGTGCAAATTTGAGAATTCGCACAATTGTGGAATCTTGAAGAAAGTCATTACTTAGGGAAAATCATCAAGTATCAAGTACGAGGAGATGAAGGTGCTTGTGTATTTGATTTATAACGTTTAAACACATATTTGATGAATAGTAGTTGTTGTTGAGGATCAAACAGGGGCAGTAAAAATAAATTTTAATTACCCTGGGAAGAACACGATAAACACATAGATGAAATGAGAAGGTTCGTCCGTTCAGATCTCCCACGCCCTAGCTTGGCAGAAGGAGATAGCTACAGCGGCGGCAGAATGAAGATTTCCGCGGCCGATGCGAGTACGGTGACGACGAGGTTGAGGCAGAGAAGCTCTTCCTCACCGGCGATGATGACTTTAGCGGCGGCGCTTGGTTGGAGCTCGGGAGAGAGATGAGATGCGGAGTTACCGAGCACAGTAGATGGGAAGGGGGCATTTATAGAGGAAGTGAAAACTGATCCTCCCAAAGATTTTGGACAGGATTGCCCCTGACCCTTGCTCTCCACGTGATAGGTGTCACCCACGATCTGGGTAGTGAAGATTGTGGAGGATCGTGGGTTATCCAGGCGCGGGAATTGGAACAGTTTGAGCGGGAATCGCCGAAAATTTTGGTAGTGAAGATTTCAAAGTTTTCGTTCGAAAATTCTTCAGCTGTCAAGGACACAGTGAAGACTTTGAACAAGTTTCAAAGTAGAACGCATATGAGGAATTTGTGAACAGACTGGGTTGAGTTTAGCATAGACGGGGAAAGGGTCCGATCACATTCACTTAGATGAAAATCAACTTGAACAATTTGCAATAAGTGAATGTTGTTGAGGACATTGAAAAACTTAAATGTATATATATATTCTTCATGGACTATATATATATATATATATAGTCCATGAAGAATATGAGTCTCAAAAGTTTTGAAGAATTTGAAAAGTTGATGAATTTGAAAACTTGAGGAATTTGATAATTTGAAGAATTTGCAACAGTGCTCAATTTTGAAGAACTTCAACTTTTGGTTGGTGGCGTAACCCACCGTATAAGAATGATGATTTCAGACACCGCTTACAATTGTCGTAGAGTTCTGAGAATCAAATTCTTCATTAATTTCTTCACACTTAGAGATTTATTCTTCATTGATTAAAGAAAAACATTACTTCATGTGTTGCACATCTAAGTCATCAATTTTGCATATGTGTTAGAATGTGTGTTCTTCATCAAAGTACATTCGAAGATTCTAAGATATTTAGCTCACACCGCAACTTGCAAAATCTCTTTTCATCCAAGGGCTTTGTGAAGATATCGGCCAGTTGTTCTTCAGTAGGAATGTGATTGATGGAGATGTCGCCCTTGAGTACATGATCTCGAAGAAAGTGATGACGAATCTGGATGTGCTTGGTCTTGGAGTGCTGAACAGGGTTGTACGCAATCTTGATGGCACTCTCGTTGTCGCAGAAAAGAGGCACATTCTTCAGCATGATGCCGTAGTCCTTGAGGGTTTGCTTCATCCATAGTAACTGAGCACAACACGAGCCAGCAGCAATGTACTCAGCTTCTGTAGTAGAGAGTGAAACGCAGTTCTGCTTCTTCGAGGACCAACAGACTAAGGATCGTCCGAGGAAATGACATGTGCCTGAGGTTGACTTGCGATCCACGCGATCTCCAGCATAGTCAGCATCAGAGTATCCGACGAGATGAAGATTTGAGCCCTTGGGATACCACAATCCAGGTGTTGGTGTGTGAGCTAAGTATCGAAGAATGTGTTTCACAGCCTTATGGTGTGATTCCTTCGGAGTTGCTTGGAATCAAGCACACATGCAGACACTTAGCATTATATCAGGCCTAGATGCACATAGGTACAATAAGGAGCCAATCATGGAGCGGTATACCTTCTGATCGAAATCTTTACCATTTTCATCAGTGCAGAGATGACCTTTTGAAGGCATTGGAGTTTTGACGCCTTTGCAATCTTGCATGTCGAATTTCCTCAGAACATCTTTGAGGTATTTCTCTTGTGAGATGAAGATGCCATTGTCTTGCTGACGAATTTGAAGACCTAAGAAGAATATCAACTCTCCCATCATAGACATTTGATATTCTTCACTCATCATATAGGCAAATTCATCACTGTAACGTTTGTCGGTACATCCAAATATAATATCATCAACATATATTTGGCATATGAACAGTTCATTGTCATAGGATTTCGTGAAAAGAGTAGGGTCAAGTGAACCGGGTTTGAAGCCTTTCTTCATGAGGAATTCCTTCAGAGTGTCGTACCACGCCCGAGGGGCCTACTTGAGGCCATAGAGGGCCTTGTTTAGTCTGAAGACTTTGTCAGGATGCTTAGGATCTTCAAAACCTGGGGGTTGAGCAACATATACTTCTTCCTCAAGCTTACCATTGAGGAATGCACTTTTCATATCCATTTGATATAAGATGATATTACGATGGTTAGCGTAAGCCAGTAATATGCGAATAGCTTCAAGTGTAGCAACATGTGCAAAAGTTTCATCAAAGTCAATTCCCTCAACCTGTATATAGCCTTGAGCTACAAGTCGAGCCTTATTCCTCACCACAAGACCATTTTCATCTTGCTTGTTGCGGTAGATCCACTTGGTACCTATGATGTTATGCTTGAGAGGATCTGGCCGCTTGACAAGTTCCCACACGTTGTTGAGCTTGAACCGATGCAATTCCTCTTGCATAGCTTGAATCCATTCGGGCTCCTTGAATGCTTCATCAACTTTGGTGGGTTCTAAAATAGAGACAAAGGCAAAGTGCCCACAAACGTTAGTTAGATGTGAAGCTTTTGAGCGTGTGAGAGGACCTGGTGCATTGATGTCATCGACGATTTTGTCAATCTGCACTTCATTTGCTACTCTTGGATGAGCAGGTTGACGAGGCCGAGGAGTTTCATCAGCACCATTTTCTTCAGGTCTATCAGCATGAGAGTCTTCATTTGTTGAAATGATTTCCTCAGTGGGTATGACATCTCCAGTTGCCTTCAGCTTGATGGATTCTTTAGGAGATTGTTCATCTAACACAGAAGGCAGGTGCTCTCTTTGCGAGCCATTAGTTTCATCGAAACGCACATCTAAAGTTTCAACCACCTTGTGATAGTAGGTGTTGAAGACTTTGTAGGTGTGCGAGTCCTTTCCATAACCAAGCATAAAACCTTCATGTGCTTTCGGTGCAAACTTAGAACTATGGTGAGGATCTCTGATCCAGCATTTTGCACCAAAGACTTTGAGATAACTTACATTGGGTTTCTTGCCTGTCATGAGCTCATATGAAGTCTTCTTGAGGAATTTGTGAAGATATACCATGTTGATGATGTGGCATGCAGTATCAATTGCTTCAGGCCAGAAGTGACGAGGGGTTTTGTATTCGTTAAGCATGGTTCGAGCCATCTCAACAAGAGTCCTGTTCTTGCGCTCCATGATGCCATTCTGCTGAGGAGTGTAAGGAGCAGATAAATCATGAGTAATACCAAGTTCATCAAGATATTCATGAAGGTTAGTGTTCTTGAATTCAGTCCCATTATCACTCCTGATATGCTTGATCTTGACGCCAAAGTTGGTGGAGGCCCTTGAAGCAAATCGTCTGAAGACATCCTGCACTTCATTTTTGTACAGAATGATATGCACCCATGTATAACAAGAGTAATCATCAAAAATGACAAATCCATACAAACTTGAAGAATTTGTTAATACGGAGTAGTGAGTGGGACCAAAGAGATCCATATGAAGCAATTCAAAAGGTCGCGTAGTGGTCATGATTGTCTTCGAGGGATGCTTGGATCTGGTCATCTTCCCAGATTCAAATGCACCACAAAGGTGGTCCTTGAGGAATTTGACACCCTCGATGCCAATGACGTGCTTTTTCTTCACGAGTGTGTGCAGATTCCTCATACCAGCATGTCCAAGTCGTCGATGCCACAACCAGCCTTCTGAAGACTTTGCAAGTAAGCAAGTGGCAGGTTGAGGACCTGTAGAGAAATCAATAATATACAAGTCTCCTCTCCTAAAGCCTTCGAAGACTTTGGAATTGTCAGATTCCATGATGACAACACAACGATATTTTCCAAATACGACAACCATATCAAGATCACAAAGCATTGAGACAAACATAAGGTTGAACCCGAGGGATTCAACAAGCATCACCTTGTCATGGTTCGGTCCTTTGAGATAGCAACCTTACCAAGTCCCAATACCTTGCTTTTTTCCTTTGTCTGCGTAGGTGATATGCTTCAGAGGAGATGGAGTGAGTGGCAAATTCATCAGTAGATTCTTGTCACCCGTCATGTGGTTTGTGCATCCACTATCGAGAACCCACTCAGTAGCTTTTAGAGTATCATCCTGCAGATGAATTAGTACAACTTATGAACTCATATGCTTCAGAGTGAAGAATATGATATCAATTTCATCAGACAGAATTTCATCACACAAGATAGTAAGCAAGTAGAGTGAGGACGTGAGAAATGAAGAATTCATTTCATCATGGTTAACTTGCGTCCTTTCAAGCATTTCCTCAGGTCTCCAGCAAATTCATTAGATATTCAAATCCATCTGGATACCTGACCCTGCATAAGATGTCAGTTTGTTTTCTTCACCACCCACATCTGGAGGAGTGGCAAAGAATTCATCATTCTGCGAGCACCATGTGAGAAGGGAGGCATTAAAGCAAGTGAGCTTTGTTTCACAGGGCGAGGGTTAGAGTATTCAAATGAATAAGCAAAGAAATTCTTCGAGGACTTATGAACATAATGGTTTGAAGAATAATGCACATATTCATAAATCTTAGGTTTTCCCTGCGAAACAGAGGCATTAGCACGAGAATGTTGATTTTGACCATTTGAGGACTTTGGTCCAAGTGAGGACTTTGGTCCATATGAGGAATTTGATCTGGGGTTCCGATTCTTCATGAGTGGTGTCGTGAGGACATTCACTTGAAGATTTTGTAGGTAGCTCTTGGGAACCCAGATTTTCTTCATAGGAGAACCGTTCCTGCAGTTAGTTCCAACATATCTAGCAAATACTTCACTTGACTTATTTTTGAAGAATCTGTAATTGGAGTCAAGTGACTCAACAGAGGAATATGAAGTTTCACAAGTAAAGCCAGATAAAGTGGATGGATCCATAGGAGATCCTTTTGCAGCAACCCATGAGGTTTTGGGGTACTGCTCAGGTGTCCAGTAGGATCCATCAGAGTTGAGTTTCCTCACAAAGGCAATACCCTCTTTCCTAGGGTTCCTGTTCAGAATCTGCTTCTCGAGGACATCACAAAGGGTTTGATGCCCTTTGAGACTTTTGTATATGCCTGTCACATACAATTCCTTCAACCCTGCATTGTCATCAGTGATACTAGTGGTATCCTCAGATGAGGAATTTAAGACCACGGGAATAGTTGAAGAAATTGCAGCAAGAGAAGCATTTGAACATTCAGGTGAAGAATTAGTAGTTTCACGTTTGATGCATTTCAAACAAGGTGAAACAAATTCTTCCTGAGCAGTACTGATCTGTTGAGCCAGCAAGGAATCGTTTTCCCTTTGGAGATCCTCATTAGACACCCTCAGCCTTTCAAGATCTTGCTTTCTTTGAAGAAATTCATATGAAAGCTTCTCATGATCGGCTAAGAGGTCGTTATGATGACTCTGAAGGTTATCATACTTTGTCTAAAGACTTTTAAGATCAACAAACAGAGTTTGAGTCCGATCCACTTCACGGTTTAACAGATCATCGCTTTTGTCTAGCATTTTCTGAAGCTTTTCAAGTGCACTTTGTTGTTTAGTGGCAATTTTAATAATTTTAGCATAGCTAGGTTTCACATATTCATCAGATTCACCTTCACTTGATTCAGATGAGGAACGATGTTTGTGTACCTTTGAGCCTTTTGCCATAAAGCAATAAGTGGGAGCATAATCATCATTGCTGACGTCAGAGTCGTTGGAGTGGTCATATTCTTCATTGAAGATGGACTTGGTGACGAATGCAGTAGCGAGAGCAAGGCTAGTAACACCAGATTCTGATTCCTCCTCAGATTCTTCCTCTTCTTCATATTCTTCAGATTCTTCCTCAGAATCCATTTCCTTGCCGATGAATGCTCGAGCCTTTCTAGAACCATTCTTCTTGTGCTTTGAGGACTTTGAAGATGAGGACTTTGCAGATGAGGACTTTGAAGATTTCTTCTTTTTCTTCGAGTCATCAGAACTATCATCCTTGTATTTCTTCTTCTTCTTTGAGTCTTTTTCCCAGAGAGGACAATCAGAGATAAAGTGGCCAGGCTTCTTGCAACAATGACATGTTCTCTTTTTGTAATCTTCTAAGGAATCTGATTTCCTCAAGCCACTTTTTGATGACTTTCCAAATCCACCTCGTCTTGAGAACTTCTGGAATTTCCTCACAAGCATCGCTAGTTCCTGACTTAGTTCTTCAAGATCACCAAGGCTACTATCAGAATCTTCTTCTTCAGATGAGGAAATTGCTTTTGCCTTCAGAGCACGAGATCTTCCATAGCTTGGCCCGTAGAGGTCTCTTTTCTCAGCTTGTTGGAATTCATGAGTATTGAGTCTCTCAAGAATATCAACAGGATCAAGAGCTTTGTAGTCTCCACGTTCTTAAATCATCAAAACTAGAGTATCAAATGAGGAATCGAGAGATCGTAGCAGTTTCTTCACCACTTCATGGTCAGTGATATCAGTGGCACCCAGTGCTTGAAGTTCATTTGATATATTAGTGAGGCGATCAAATGTTTGCTGAACATTTTCATTGTCAAGCCTCTTGAAGCGGTTGAAGAGATTACGAAGAACATCAACACGAGAGTCACGTTGAGTGGAAACACCTTCGTTGACTTTGGACAGCCTATCCCAGATAAGCTTAGCAGATTCCAAAGCACTCACTCTACCATACTGTCCTTTGCTCAAATGACCATAGATGATATTCTTCGCTTGAGAATCGAGTTGCTTGAATCTCTTCACATCAGCAGCTGTAACAGTGGGAGCAACAGAGGGCACACCATTTTCCACAATGTACCAGAGATCGTTCAATAGCTTCAAGGTGCACACGCATCTTGTTCTTCCAGTAGGGGTAGTCTGTCCCATCGAAGGTAGGACAGCCCGCGGAAACCTTGATCATACCTGCAGTCAACATAACTAAAACTCCAGGTGGTTAAACCAAAATCACACAGAGCGAAGGAGTACCTGCTCTGATACCAATTGAAAGTGCGTTATATCGGCTAGAGGGGGTGAATAGGCGATTTTTACAAATTCATCATTTGAGGAATTTCAACTTTGAGGAATTTGAAATGTGATGAATAACTAGCAGATGAATAAGTACTCAAATGCATGATGAACATAATGACAACATAGTCTTCATGATGAAATGAAACATGCACAATTAGAGAGTAGCGTGATACATGATAAGCAGTGATGAACAAGGTAACTTGAAGAATTTGATGTGAGGAATTTGTGAAAGTCTTCAGTCAAATTCTTCCAACTGTAACAATCAATTTCATCAACAGATACATGAGGAATAGAGGGGTTGAGGAAATAGAACCAGACAGCTTGATGAAGACAATGGTTTGATGACCCAGTTCCAGCTGCCGTGACAGTCGTACGTTGGTATTTAAACCAGAGGACACACAGTCCCAGGACACACAGTCCTTACCGTATTCTCCTTGAGCTAAGGTCACACAATCCTCGCCCAACACTCGTGGTAAGTCTTCAGGGTAGACTTCCAAAACCCTCACAAACTGGTCACCCGGCGATCCACAATTTACTGCTGGATGCTCTAAACCAAGGTCACTTCATGGTCCCAATTGACTGCAGGAGCACTAGACCATGACCCCTAACCGTCTGGAGGATACACAGTTCTCAAAGGTAACAAGCATCGGTTCCACACAGGAATTTCTTCAGTGATGCTCAATCACTATGGGTTTTGTGGTTTGGTTGTGGGTTTTTCCTCACTGATGATTTTCTCTCAAAGTCCTCAGAGGATGGGTTGCTCTCAAACGACAAGTGTCAGTTCTCTCTCAGAGCAGCCAACCAGCTAGTGGTTGTGGGGGTTGGCTATTTATAGCCAGGGTGCAACCTGACATGATAAGTCATGAATGCCCCCAATGATATGACCGTTATGTGGATAAGAACGATTGGGGACAGCTGGCGCTAAGCACAGCAACGGTCGGAATTTCGAACTATGAAAGTCCTCAGCTTATCATGATCCTCACTTGTAGGCAATTCGCAGTGGCGAAATCCTAACTCCTCAGTCAGATCAATTTCCTCAAAGAGCAGAAGACCTTCGTCTCTGTCACTGAAAACTTGTCTGAACCGTAAGAGATTTCCAAAGGCTTCACTCGAAGAATTGTATGGGTTGAGGATTTCGGAGTTGAGCATCAGTTGGAAATTTTCCTTAGTATTACCTCGACCCCCTTTAACAGTACGGTGTTTCCTATGACTCAAATAAAGGAAATGAAACTACGAAAACAAAAGTCTTCACGCTTCATATTCCTCATTCATATCTTCAAGGTCACACCAACTTCTTCATTTTCAAAGTCTTCACAAAGTCTTCACCAAAGTCTTTAGAAAGTCTTAGCAAAGTCTTCACTTGAAGACATTCATTTTTAGGGGTCGATAATCTCCGAATATATCAAACTCCTCATCGACTTATAGAGCCTGTGTACACTCACAAACACATTAGTGCCTTAACCTATAAGTCTTCAATACACCAAAATCACTAAGGGGTACTAGATGCACTAACACTGTCCTCGGGAAACTATAAGCATGTAAAACGTTGTTCTGTTTCTAACTCCCATGTAAGATATATATCAGGAACATATCTACCCTCAAATGTCGGAATATTCAATTTAAGTTTAGGGAGATGGCCATGATCCCGTGCATGAAAGGGTGGTGCAGCTCTACCAGTGTGAATGTAGCCATGTGGACGACCTGGTGCGTGTGGTGGTGGATGCCCCTGGAGTTGATCTAGAGCAACCTCTCCCTCATCATCATAATCACCATCATAATCCACATCCTGCTCAACAGTAGCAGCAGTAGCCACAGAAACTGCCGCAGTAGCAACGACACCAGAATCCTGGCCTTGGGCGAGAGGCACACGTCGCGCTCGCCCCACGAAATTCATGCCATGTTGATGTTGTGGTTGCTCTTGTTGGAGAGGTACGGTAGCTGCAGCTCGTGGTGGTAGATGAGCAAGCACCTCATTGAACTTGGCGTCCATCTTGGCGTCTAATGTCTTCTCCAAACCATTTAGCTTCTCCATGGCCTCTCCAAGGCTGGTCACGACATTGTGTACCTGGTCAATCATCATTTGCTGGAATTTATCATGGAGCTCCTTGTTGGTCATGATCTCCCAGTCGGTCTCGTCGGCTTGTGATCCTGACATGGTTAGCAGCAATAGGAACACACAAGAATATGAACCTACAAACTACTAGGAAGTGGTGTTGGTGTTGGTGGTGTGTCACAAATCCGTCAAGCAAATCTGAAATTCTTACCCAGCAGCAGGTGGTGATCGGCAACAATTGTAGTCAAAACTCTCAAATCTTGGATAGAGCGATTGCCACGTGGTGTCAAACATGTGACGTAGATGTATGTGGAGCTGGGAAGGCTTATAATATGGTAGCAAAAAGGGTAAAAAATAATCAATTCAGAGATGCAAAGTTAAATAAACGCTCAACGACGGTACTATGTTGGTCCTAGGCTAGACTGTGCTAGAGACGCGAGCCTAGAACACCAACAAAATCACGGTGCTGCACGTAAACAAGGGCGGAGCACACTCTGTTTTTTTTTATTTTTCACTTTTTTCCTCTCTTTTTTGCCGAGCAACAATTATTTTCGGAAAAATCTTAGAATGATCTCAAAAATGCCTACCCAGAATTTGCCAGACTTAGTTTTTTTTAAACTGGAACTTTTTTCCTACGGGTAGTAGTGAAGTTGGGAAGTCTGCCTTGCCCATGACACGTAGTATCACGGGATATGGAAATCAACAACAAAGCAACAAATAGTGGGCTCGGACTAGGACTGGTGGCGGATACGAATCTAGTGTAACTTGGACTAGTGGCGGATGTATGTAGGGGTGGTGGAACACGGACTGGCGGCGAATCTGCGATCGAGGTGGACTCGGATTGGTGTGATGGCGGATATGCGGTGGTGGTAGATGGCAACGGTGATGTATCTGATGTGGTGGTGGTATATGACAGCGGTGATGTATATGGTGCGGTGGTCGTATATGGCAGCGATGAAGAGGGTGCGACGGCGACGTGACAACGTGTGAACATAATTCGAAACTCTAAAAAACTAGACGCTAAGACCAGCAACTCGACATGATCATGCAACCACAAATTCAACAAAGCAAAACACCGATTTTTTTTGCAAAAGGCTTAGATTGGTTCGGATAGGATGAACTAACACTTTTTTGGCTTTTTCGTGGACTATTGGTATGAAGAACATATGTGATCTAAACTATGAAAAACTGGTAAAATCTCACCTAGCAACCTGGAAATTTGACACCACTTGACAGAGGCAAAGTTGTCATTGTCTTTCGATGAGATGTGGCTATTGTTTTGGTAGAGTTGACTTTGACGATCCGACTACGAACGTGCAAGGACGTCGCGCCTTAGCAATCGCTAAACCAACTTCGAGAGGTTATTGACCACGTCGGAGCATGATCAACCTCACCACGAGGGTCTGTTTTCTGCATGCAAATGAAGAACAAGCAAGAAACTGATACTGCATTCTGGATATTGCGAGTATAAGAGGAAAGCTTTATTTATGAAGTGGGGTTCTGTGACGTCTTTGTCTGGTCGTGGAATACAAACGAAGGACGCGAAGTTGCAGCTATGGCGAACTTGTAAGCTAAAAAACAAGTCTAAACGGCGCCCTAAGGGCTGTATATATGGAGGAATAGAGGACGAATCTCGTGAACCCTTTGAGGAGGGGTCCGAAGCCGACCATAACTCCGTTTCCCCACACATACGAACTCTAAAAACAACCTATAAAGTGGTATTTTGAAATTACATGGGCCTGGCCCAAAAATAAGGTGTTGTGGCACCTATAATAGCCTATGGACGAAATTTATAAAGTGGCATCTTATATATTTCGTCCAAGCCTTCAAGCTCTCCTTATGGTGGCTTCAAAGTGCGAAAATCACCACTCGAAGCTCCATTGTTCTTTCCCACGCGTACACCTTCTTCTCCATGCTTGATCCCGCTCTAATAGCCATCCTTCTTGTCCATGCTAGGTCCTTTATTCATAAGTAAACCAAAAGTATCTAACTTAGGCAGCATCATATGTTCATAAACATTAGAAGGATTTCCAAGAAACGAAAGTACCTGGTAATTCAATTGGCGTGCGCGAGCTCTAGTAACTGGTCCAGTATGTATAGCAGTAGGGGTTGTGGGTGTAACAATGATATTGATGTCCTCATCAGGATATTAACGGCTAACTCGTTGAGTCGGGAGCCCCAAGTGGCCATATGATCATGGAAAAGCTCGACATAGGATATACAGGAAACAGTGCTACTACTGCAAAACATTTCGGTTCGACTTTATTCCATTGATAATAATATGATGAACTAATAGGGAAGGATACCTAGAACATCGTGGCAGCTAGTCCTCTTTGGTAAACTGTAATTTTTCTCCAATAAGGCAGGGAACCCATGTCTAAACTGCGCATCATGGTAGCTTGTCCTCTTTGGCAACCTTTGTCTTTTCGCCAATAAGGCAGGGTGCCCCAAGGCCCGGGTTATCTTCCTTGCAATGACCGAAGGTTCTTGTATTTGTTGAAAATGGTCAAATATGTCGAGTCATGTCTGTGTAGCCCCCGAGTCTTAAGTCGACTTGAGGAGTTGGCTTGAGATTCTTCACTTGATTGTGGCATAATCCGACGTAGAGTCAATAGCTAAACGCTGGAATTTACTGAAGCCAGAGGAGATGTGGCAAGATGATGATCTTTACGATGCTCGTTATATGTCTTCCCATTACTTGCTATTCTCTCTTGCTTTAGCTCTCCTGGCTCCTCCAGGGCCATTTGTTTCTTTTTTTATTTGCTATTGGCTATAGAATTGTCGGTTCAATGATGGGCGACTCGCTTAGCTTCTCCAGGAATTGTTCCTTCGTGGCTGACTCCTATTTCTTCGATGTGTTGAAGCCAACCAGACCAGGGGATGGCAAGCCAGTGCGCCTATCCATTGGACAACACAACGCGGGTGGAGTATGATAATAGACATATATTTCTCTCTTTTTTTTGCTCCAGCGTTGTTGGAGTAAACCGGACCGCGCGGGGGGGGGGGGGGGGGGGCTTGCGCGCGTCCATTGGATGGCTCGTACGAGTGGGCATGGCCCCGATGTGTTGATGTATACCGGACTGTGGGGCGGTGGCTTGCGTGCATCCGTAGGGCAGCTGAGCGAGCAGGCGCGGCCCCGGGTGTTGATGTAGACGCGAGAGTCAACCGCGGCACTGGAAACTGATGCAAATGTGCAAGTCGGCCGCGGCATTGGAAGCCGGCATGGACAACTATCGTGCTTTTGTCATGGCAGATGTCCACATGATAGAACTTAGGTGCGAGGCCATCGCAACTAGGTGGTAGCTTCAATGGGGTTGGTCAGAATCGAGAGACGCGTATTTTACCCAAGTTCGGCCCCTCGCGGTGGAGGTAAAATCCTACGCCCTGCTTGATTATTATTGATGATGATCATGATCTCGATTAGAAGGGTGCTATTTCGCTACCTCTAGTATCGAGGGTTTCTATTTTTTTCTATCTCTAATGACTTAGCCTCTCCCTCTTGGGGTTCCTTGCCCCTCCTTATATAAGTTGAAGGGGCGGGCTTACATGTAGAGTCCTACTAGGACTACAACTAGTCTCTCTTCCATTACAAGATGAATCCTAGTTCGGGTATTGCTTCCATTAATTGGAATCCTACTCTAAGTTTTGTAGACCATCTTTGTCTTCCAAGTTGAGGAACCCTCTTGAGCCGACCCTTCGGGGTCCCTCCATGAGCTGGCCTTCGGCCAGGTCTCACTCTAGGCCTTTGGGCCTGCCCGTACGAGCCGACATATTGGGCTCCTTATCAACCCGACCTCTTGCCGGGTCTCGTCACTGAGCCTTGGATTCCTCCTTGTCTTATTTTCCTACCCCGGAAAGGTTTATAACCGTGGGGAATATCCCCAACACCTGGGGTTCATGATTCGCAACAACTTCGAGCATCCAAGGTCTTCGGCTTGTGCGGCGAATTCATCTTCTCTATATTCGGCAGCTACTAGATCGGCCACCGATGACTTCCCAACTGTCGAAGCGTCATGGGACCCACAACATTGACTTTTCCGCTCGAGGTTAGTAACATCATTCGATTAATGTGCGCCAGAAGGCGAATGGCCAAGTAGTCTTTTATAGAAACGCCCTTTGCGGGTTGGAGGAAAAACACCTATTTAAACAGGTCGCGCATGCTACAAACAGTGCATCTCGTTCCCCAGCCATCGAGAGGCAAAAAATCAAGGAGCCCAAGGTCATGACAAGCGCCCCAGGCTCCTCTTCACGCCCTCACGGCAACCTCCCAGGCGACTGGGCAAGCTGCGCAGTTTCTCGTCTCTGATTGTGCGACCTCGAGGTGCAAGGATACCTTCCTACCTCAGATCTGGCGTCCACTTGCTCCAAATTAACTTCCGTGAATGGCGAGGCTTTCGCCAAAAACTTCCCCTCTCCACGCAAGGAAGAGAGGGTATGCTCCGTGCCCTTCCTCTTGCGAGGCTTGGGCTTCCCAATTCACCCCTTCTTGAGGGGTCTGCTAGAAAGTTATGGGATTCAGCTTCATCGTCTTACCCTTTCCATTATGCACATCTCGGGCTTTGTCGCCCTTTGCGAGATGTTTCTCGGCTGTAAGGTCCACTTTTAATTGTGGAGAAAATATTTTTGTCTTGTCCCCCACACCCAGAGAGAGATAACATTTGAAGTAGGCAGAGCCAAAGTATGGCGCATAGTCGGGACATGGTACCCTATAGGGACTCCGAAGAAGGATCCCGAAGAGTGGAGCTCGGAATAGTTTTATATTGAGGATGTTCCCCTATTCGATCTAGTTCAGAGGGGGTGGCTCGAATACTCGAGCGCTCCCTTAAATAAAAGGTTTAATTGACGACCGAAGAGCCCCTCTCAGGAGGAGAGTGCATAGGTAAAGCGTCTAGTCGCTCGGGTGAGGCTATTAAATCACAACAAGCTAACCATCATTGATGTGATGGCCGTTGCCATTACTAAGTGTGTCCAACCTCTCCAACAGAGGATACAACCCATATGGCAGTACAACAGGCCAAACGATATGATCTGATATAAGCGGAAAGGGCCCGCTAACCCAATGGCTCTAGCAGCCATACTGGCCAATCTCTTTAAAGGAGAAGAAGAAGAGTTTGCCCGCGTGAGTACCAAGGACGACTACTCAAGATATAATCCCATTGAATGGGTAAGTCCAACCATACTTCCATAGTTCAGATATTATATATGTTTTTGCTGAGTGAATCTATGAACTTTCTAAACAGGACCGGAGGCGCTAGATAGAGACAGTTAACTGGCCTCCTCCTCAGCAAGAGAATTACTTGTTGGAAATATGCCCTAGAGGCAATAATAAAATGGTTATTATTGTATTTCCTTGTTCATGATAATTGTCTATTGTTCATGCTATAATTGTGTTAACCGTAAACCATAATGCATGTGTGAATACATAGACCACAACATGTCCCTAGTGAGCCTCTAGTTGGCTAGCTCGTTGATCAATAGATGGTCACGGTTTCATGACCATGGACATAGGATGTCGTTGATAATGGGATCACATCATTAGGAGAATGATGTGCTAGACAAGACCCAATCCTAAGCATAGCACAAGATCGTGTAGTTCGTTTGCTAAAGCTTTCTAATGTCAAGTATCGTTTTCTTAGACCATGAGATTGTGCAACTCCCAGATACCGTAGGAATACTTTGGATGTGCCAAACGTCACAACATAAATGGGTGGCTATAAAGGTACACTACGGGTATCTCCAAAAGTGTCTGTTGGGCAAATCGAGACTAGGATTTGTCACTCCGTGTGACGGAGAGGTATCTCTGGGCCCACTCGGTAAGACATCATCATAATGAGCTAAATGTGACTAAGGAGTTAGCCACATGATGATGTGTTACAGAATGAGTAAAGAGACTTGCCGGTAACAATATTGAACAAGGTATAGGGATATCGATGATTGAATCTCGGGCAAGTATCATACCGATAGACAAAGGGAATTGTATACGGGATTGATTGAATCCCTGACATCGTGGTTCATCCGATGAGATCATCGTGGAGCATGTGGGAGCCAACATGGGTATCTAGATCCCGCTATTTTTTATTGACCGGAGAGATGTCTCGGTCATGTCTACGTGTCTCCCGAACCCGTAGGGTCTACACACTTAAGGTTCGATGACGCTAGGGTTATAGGGAAAATAGTGTACATGGTTACCAAAGGTTGTTCGGAGTCCCGGATGAGATCCTGGATGTCACGAGGAGTTCCGGAATAGTCCGGAGGTAAATATTCATATATAGGAAGTGAGGTTTTGGTCACCGGAAGAGTTTTGGGCATCACCGGTAACGTACCGGGGCCACCGGAAGGGTTTCGGGGTCCACCAAGTGGGGCCACTAGCACCGGAGGGCTGCATGGGCCACAAGTGGGAGGGAACCAGACCCTAGGTGGGCTGGTGCTCCCCACATGGGGCCCAAGGCATAGCATGAGGTGGGAAGGGGGGCAAACCCTAGAGGCATATGGGCCCTAGGCCCACCTAGGGCGCCGCCCCTCCCACTCCCTCTCTTGGCTGCCGCCCTAGATTGATCTAGGGTTGGCCGCCAGACCTGGGGAGGGAACCCTAGGGCTTCCGCACCCCTCCTCCTCCCCCTATATATATGTGGGGTTTTGGGGGCTGCGAGACACACGAGTTCTTCCTCTGTCGGCATAGCCCTACCCTTCCTCTTCCTCGTTCTCCGCAGCGCTTGGCGAAGCCCTACCGGAGACCATGCAGCTCCACCGTCACCATGTCGTCGTGCTGCCAGAGCTCTGCCTCAACCTCTCCCTCCTCCTTGCTGGATCAAGGCATAGGAGACATCACCGGGATGCACGTGTGTTGAACGTAGAGGCGCCGTTGTTCGGCGCTTAGATCGGATTCCATCGCGATCTGAATCCCTGCGAGTACGACTCCAGCAACCTCGTTCTTGTAATTCTTCCGCTTTGCGATCTTCAAAGGTATGAAGATGCACTCTCCCTTACTCGTTGCTGGTTTCTCCATAGATGGATCTTGGTGATCGTAGGGATTTTTTGATTTACTACTACGTCTCCCAACAGTGGCATCATGATCTAGGTCTATGTGTAGAATCGATGCACGAGTAGAACACAAGTTGTTGTGGGTGTCGATCTTGTTAATTTTCTTGCCGTTACTAGTCTTATCTTGATTCGGCGGTATTGTGGGACGAAGCGGCCCGGACCAACTTTACACGTACACTTACGTGAGACCGGTTCCACCGCCTAACATGCACTTGTTGCATAAGGTGGCTAGCAGGTGTTTGTCTCTCCCACCTTAGTTGGATCGGATTCGATGAAAAGGGTCCTTATCAAGGGTAAATAGAAATTGGCATATCACGTTGTGGTTTTGGCGTAGGTAAGAAACGTTCTTGGTAGTAACCTATAGTAGCCACGTAAAAACTTGCAACTACAAATTAGAGGATGTCTAACTTGTTTTTGCAACATATGCCTTGTGATGTGATATGGCCAAAGGATGTGATGTGATGCATTGTGATGTATGAGGTTGATCATGTTCTTGTAATAGGATTCACGACTTGCATGTCAATGAGGATGACAACCGGCAGGAGCCATATGAGTTGTCTTAATTTATTGTATGACCTACGTGTCAATCAAGGTCGCCATGTAATCACTTTACTTTATTGCTAAACGTTAGCCATAGTATTAGAAGTAATAGTTGGCGAGACAACTTCATGAAGACACGATGATGGAGATCATGGTGTCGTGCTGGTGACAGTGATGATCATGGTGCCCCGAAGATGGAGATCAAAGGAGCAAGATGATATTGGCCATATCATGTCACTATATTGATTGCATGTGATGTTTATCATGTTTACATCTTATTTGCATAGAACGACTGTAGCTAAATAAGATGATCTCTCACTGAAATTTCAAGAAATGTGTTCACCCGAACTGTGAACTGTTGCTAAGGATTGTTGTTCCGAAGCACCACGTGATGATCGGGTGTGATAGGTTCTAATGTTCACATACAACGGGTGTAAGCCAGATTTACACACGCGAAACACTTAGGTTGACTTGACGAGCCTAGCATGTACATACATGGCCTCGAAACACAGAAGACCAAAAGGTCGAACATGAGTCGTATAGAAGATACGATCAACATGGAGATGTTCACCATGGATGACTAGTCCGTCTCACGTGATGATCGGACACGGGCTAGTTGACATGGATCATGTATCACTTGGATGACTAGAGAGATGTCTATCTAAGTGGGAGTTCATTAAATAATTTGATTATGTGAACTTAATTATCATGAACTTAGTCTAAAATTGTCTTTACAATCTATATTGTAGATCCAATGGCCAATGCTAATGTCACCCTCAACTTCAACGCGTTCCTAGAGAAAACCAAGCTGAAAGATGATGGAAGTAACTATGCGGACTGGGTCCGTAGCTTGAGGATCATCCTCATAGCTTCCCAAAGATTGTATGTCCTTGATGCACCGCTAGGTGACGCACCCATTTTCCCAGCGGATCAAGACGTTATGAACGCTTGGCAATCACGCTGTGATGATTACTCCCTGGTTCAGTGCGACATGCTTTACAATTTAGAACCGGGGCTCCAAACGCGTTTTGAGGAACACGGAGCATATGAGATGTTCCAAGAGCTGAAACTGGTTTTCCAAGCTCATGCCCGGGTCGAGAGATATGACGTCTCCGACAAGTTCTTTAGTTGTAAGATGGAGGAAAATAGTTCTGTCAGTGAGCACATACTCAAGATGTCTGGGTTGCACAACTGATTGACTCAGCTGGGAGTTAATCTCCCGAATGACTCGGTCATTGACAGAATCCTCCAGTCGCTTCCACCTAGCTACAAGAGCTTTGTGATGAACTACAACATGCAGGGTATGGAGAAGTCCATTCCTGAGTTGTACTCGATGCTGAAATCAGCGGAGGTCGAGATCAAAAAGGAGCATCAAGTGTTGATGGTGAATAAGACCACTAGTTTCAAGAAAGGCAAGGGTAAGAAGAACTTCAAGAAGGACGGCAAAGCTGTTGCCGCGCCCGGTAAGCAAGTTGCCAGGAAGAAGAACAAGAATGGACCCAAGCCTGAGACTGAGTGCTTTTATTGCAAGGTTACCGGTCACTGGAAGCGGAACTGCCCCAAGTACTTAGCGGATAAAAAGGCCAGCAACGTTGAAGGTATATGTGATATACTTGTTATTAATGTGTACCTTACCAGCGCTCATAGTAGCTCCTGGGTATTTGATACCGGTGCAGTTGCTCACATTTGTAACTCCAAGCAGGAGCTGCGGAATAAGTGGAGGCTGGCAAAGGACGAGGTGACGATGCGCGTTGGGAATGGTTCCAAGGTCGATGTGATCGCCATCAGCACGCTACCTCTACATCTACCTTCGAGGTTAGTTTTAAACCTCAATAATTGTTATTTAGTACCAGATTTGAGCATGAACATTGTATCTGGATCTCGTTTGATGTGAGATGGCTACTCATTTAAATCTGAGAATAATGGTTATTCTATTTATATGAAAGAAATGTTTTATGGTCATGCCTCTCTGGTCAATGGTTTATTTTTGATGAAACTCAAACGTGGTGTTACACATGTCCATAGTGTGAGTACCAAAAAGTGTAAGGTTGATAACGATAGTCCCACTTACATGTGGCATTGCCGCCTTGGTCATATTGGTGTCAAACGCATGAAGACACTTCATGCTGATGGACTTTTGGAGTCTCTTGATTTTGAATCATTTTACACGTGTGAACCATGCCTCATGGGCAAGATGACCAAGACTCCGTTCTCCGGAACAATGGAGCGAGCAACTGACTTGTTGGAGATAATACATACCGATGTATGCAGTCCAATGAGCGTCGAGGCTCGCGGTGGTTACCATTATGTTCTCACCCTCACTGATGACTTGAGCAGATATGGGTATGTCTACTTAATGAAACACAAGTTTGAAACCTTTGAAAAGTTCAAGGAATTTTAGAGTGAGGTAGAGAATCAACATGACAGGAAAATAAAGTGCCTACGATCTGATCGTGGCGGAGAATATTTAAGTCACGAGTTTGGCACGCACATAAGGAAATGTGGAATTGTTTCACAACTCACGCCGCCTGGCACACCTCAGCGAAATGGTGTGTCTCAACATCGTAATCACACTCTACTGGATATGGTGCGATCTATGATGTCTCGTACTGACTTACCGCTATCATTTTGGGGATATGCATTAGAGACTGCCGCATTCACTTTAAATAAGGCACCATCTAAATCCGTTGAGACGACACCGTATGAATTATGGTTTGGAAAGAAACCTAAGTTGTCATTTCTGAAAGTTTGGGGATGCGATGCTTATCCGAAGAAACTTCAACCTGAGAAGCTCGAACCCAAAGCGGAAAAGTGCGTTTTCATAGGATACCCCAAAGAAACTATTGGGTATACCTTCTACCTCAGATCCGAAGGCAAAGTCTTTGTTGCCAAGAATGGATCCTTTCTTGAGAAAGAGTTTCTCTCGAAAGAAGTAAGTGGGAGGAAAATAGAACTTGATGAGGTAGTTGTACCTCCACTCGAACCGGAGAGTAGCACAACACATGAAGTTGTTTCTGTGGAGCATGCATCGGCTGGAGAGGAAGTTAATGATGATGATCATGAAACTTCAGATCAAGTTACTATTGAACGTCGAAGGTCCACTAGGACACGTTCCGCACCAGAGTGGTACGACAACCCTGTCCTGGAGATCATGTTGTTAGACAACGGTGAACCTTCGAACTATGAAGAAGCGATGGCGGACCCGGATTCCAACAACTGGCTTGAAGCCATGAAATTTGAGATAGGATCCATGTATGAGAACAAAGTATGGACTTTGGTGGACTTGCCTGATGATAAGCGAGCCATAGAAAATAAATGGATCTTTAAGAAGAAGACTGACGCGGATGGTAATGTGACAGTCTATAAGGCTCGGCTTGTCGCTAAGGGTTATCGACAAGTTCAAGGAGTTGACTATGATGAGACTTTCTCACCCTGAGCGATGTTGAAGTCTGTCCGAATCATGTTAGCAATTGCCGCATTTTATGATTATGAGATCTGGCAAATGGACGTCAAAACGGCATTCCTTAATGGCTTCCTTAAGGAAGAACTGTATATGATGCAGCCGGAAGGTTTTGTCGATCCTAAAGATGCTAACAAGGTATGCAAGCTCCAGCAGTCCATCTATGGGCTGGTGCAAGCATCTTGGAGTTGGAAAATTTGCTTTAATGAGGTGATTAAAGCGTTTGGGTTTGTACAGGTTTATGGAGAACCCTGTATTTACAAGAAAGTGAGTGGGAGCTCTGTAGCATTTCTTATATTACATGTGGATGACATATTGTTGATGGGAAATAATATAGAACTTTTGGAAAGCATAAAGGCCTACTTGAATAAGTGTTTTTCAATGAAGGACCTTGGAGAAGCTACTTACATATTAGGCATTAAGATTTATAGAGATAGATCGAGACGCCTCATAGGTCTTTCACAAAGCACATACCTTGACAAGATATTGAAGAAGTTCAATATGGATCAGTCCAAGAAGGGGTTCTTGCTTGTGCTAAAGGGTGTGAGATTGAGTATGACTCAATGCCCGACCACGGCAAAGGATAGAGAAGAGATGAGTGTCATCCCCTATGCTTCAGCCATAGGCTCTATTATGTATGCCATGCTGTGTACCAGACCTGATGTGAACCTTGCCATAAGTATGGTAGGTAGGTACCAAAGTGATCCCAGAGCGGAACACTGGACAACGGTCAAGAATATCCTAAAGTACCTGAAAAGGACCAAGGACATGTTTCTCCTTTATGGAGGTGCCGAAGAGCTCGTCATAAAGGGTTACGTCGATGCTAGCTTCGACACAGATCTGGATGACTCCAAGTCACAAACCGGATACATGTATATTTTGAACGGAGGGGCAGTAAGCTGGTGCAGCTACAAGCAAAGCATCGTGGCGGCATCTACATGTCAAGCGGAGTACATAGCTGCTTCAGAAGCAGCAAAGGAAGGAGTCTGGATGAAGGAGTTCATCACTGACCCTGGAGTGATTCCCAATGTGTCGTGCCAGATGACTCTATTCTGTGACAACACTGGAGCTATTGCCCTTGCCAAGGAGCCCAGGTTTCACAAGAAGACAAGATACATCAAGCGCCGCTTCAACTCCATTCGTGATTACATTCAAGAAGGAGATATAGATATTTGTAAAGTACATATTGTAAGGGCATATTTCTCCCTAAGTGGTTTTGGTGTTTGATGACAATGCCTTTGTGGACTAATCGTGTGCATTGAGCATTTCAGATATCTTAGGTCTAGGCACAAGACAATTCAGTGCCCCTCGGAATCTCTCGAAGACGGTTGTTCTCTACGTTTCCTTTCGGTGGATTTGAGTCGTAGGAAAGCCGTACTATTAAGAGGGGGTCCGCTTCGAAAAGGTTTGGGTGGAATCAACACGTACACATCTATTCCTTTGCACCACCTTTCCCTCTCTTCAATGGAGCCCCAACTCGTTTCCTTCACTGTGCAAAAAGAACGCCTACTAGGTGTTTGTGTTCAGTGGTCTCCAGTAGTACCGCTCAAGGGAGCGGTAGTACCGCAGGTGCCAGCGGTAGTACCGCTCGGTGGAGCGGTAGTACTGCCGTCTCCTGCCCCGGCCCCTACACCTACGGTAGTAGGCGCGGATGTATTTTTTTTACATCTGCCCTACTACAGTAGTACCACGATTCACGTAGTACCACGATTCACGTCCGGTACTACCGTGCCGTACTTTTTCAAAGAGTTTCCCTCTGCGGAGGTAGGCACAAAAGTAATTTTTTACTTCCGTGCACCTCCAGTGGCTGCCTCTGCCGATCGTGCGGTAGTACCGCATGGGCTCGCGGTAGTACTGCTCCGGCGGTTCTACCGCTTGCTGTCCTGTGCAAACGGCTAGAGACAGTTACTCCGCACGAGCGGTAGTACCGCACGAGGCCGTCACGGTAGTACCATGGCCGTTGCGGTAGTACCGCGACGTGCGGGGCTGAGGGAGTGGATAACGGTTGGATCTTGTCCCACACTATAAAAGGGAGGTCTTTTTCCCTAAGAAGCTCACCCTAGACAGTTGAGGTCACCTCGAAGCCACATTCCATTGTGGTGAAGCTTCGTGGTGTCGTTGGGAGCCTCCAATTCAGTTCTGGAGATTACCCCAACCTTGTTTGTAAAGGTTCGGTCGCCGCCTTCAAGGGCACCAATAGTGGAATCACGGCATCTCGCATTGTGTGAGGGCATGAGGAGAATACGGTGGCCCTAGTGGCTTCTTGGGGAGCATTGTGCCTCCACACCGCTCCAACGGAGACATACTTCCCCACATGGGAAGGAACTCCGGTAACACATCCTCTCTCCACCGGCTCCACTTTTGGTTATCTCGCATCTTTGCTTCTTGCAAGCTTTTATTGTGTTATATCCCTTGCTTGCTTGTGTACTTGTTGTGGTTAGCATCATATAGGTTATTCACCTAGTTGCACATCTAGCTAACTTATTTGATGCTAAACCTAAATTGTTAAGGAAAGTTAAAAAGTGTTAGTTGCCTATTCACCCCCTCTAGTCAACCATATCGATCCTTTCAATTGGTATTAGAGCCACGTCTCTTTATTAAGGGTTTCAGCACCCGAAGAGTATGGCTGGCGAAGAGGTGCATGTGGGAGAACTTCCCGAGGCCATGGGTGTGAACACGGTCTCATGCGAGGATATGAATGAGGCTTTGACCTTACTCAAATCCTCCATGGCGACCGAGGTTAAATCCATGTTTAAAGATTTCCTTACTACTCTTAAAATGTCTACCGATGCGGGGCAAGTGGTCAAACCCACTAACTCGTCATCGGATGTCAACTCCAGTAAGGAGGGGGCTAGTGCCGACAAAGATAATTATTCTCAAAGAGTTAACGGGTCGGGGAGCTTTGCCTCTGTTCCCCCTCCCGTGGTCTATGGAGGACCGGTGCACCCACCTCATATAGTTAATCTCGGTCCTCCTCCTAAACTTGTTAAGAATGATTTTGCTAACTAGGTTTTTAGTATCAAGTCTCATTTAGATCACAACTCAATTCATATCATGAGAGTCATTGAAGAAGGATACTATCCTCATGATCCACGCAATCTTACTCCAAGAGAACAAGCGGATAAACAGCTAAATTCTTCTGCCTTGTTCATACTCCAAGCTGTTATTCCTCTTGACGATCTACCTCACATGTGGCCCTTCATTGTTGCCAAAGAGTGTTGGGAACACATCATCTCCATGTACAAGGGCAGCTCAAGCATTCAACGGTCAAACTATGAAGTTGTTCTTGATCAGTCAGATGAGTTTGTATGATAGAGGATGAGGAACCGCGTGAGCTCTATAGAAGGGTGACCGCTCTCGCTGTTTCCCTCAAGGATCATGGCATCAAGGATGTGGATGATACTTGGATCAAGCGTAAGTTCCTGAAGGCTATCATGCCCTACAACAAGGCCATGTCCGTTGTCATCCGTC
Organism: Hordeum marinum; assembly: GCA_022496015.1. NCBI lineage: Eukaryota > Viridiplantae > Streptophyta > Magnoliopsida > Poales > Poaceae > Hordeum > Hordeum marinum. The sequence continues at coordinate 205,787,124 of CM039672.1, read as the reverse complement.
AAAGGCCAGACTTTCACACCTTATCCTCTGGTGATGTGTTGGATGAATTCATTGCAATGAACATCCTGAACACGACAGCCGACAATGATCTCGCTCGTGTTCAACGGTTAAGGAAGTCCTCTCCCAATCTTGCATTGAAGGCCAAGGTCAGTCAAGAGGAAGAAGAAGAAGAGGTTTGCCCCGAGGACACCAAATATGCTTATCATGAGCACATGGCTCTTGCGTCCAGACAATTTTAGGGCAACAAGAGAAACTCAAGGCCCAACTTCTCCAAGAACAACTCAAATGGGTCAAAGGGAAAGAAACGTGTGAGAACTTGCTACAACTGTGGTAATGTAAGTCACTTTATGGTGGATTGTCCATATGCGAAGAGGGAATACAATGGTGGCAATCTCATTCGCAAAGATAAAGCCAAGTCATTCCCAAACAAAACCAACTTTGTCAAGAAGGCTCCTCACAAAGTATTGGTAGCTCAAGAAGAGTATGCCTCAGATGATGATGTTGATGACGAAGACACAAGCGGCGAAGGAATGGCAATGGCATCCGTGGAAATTGCCTCTTCTACCGCGACAAAGGTGTCACTCTTCGACGCCCCCAATGAGAACATCGCCGTGAGGTGCCTCATGGCTAAAGGTATCACTAAGGTAACCTCCAACGTCATAACCTCAAACATTAAGACTTCCATTTCTTCCACTTCATCCTTAGATTGTGTGGATGAACTTGAGGAGGGGAAAGAGGATAAAAATGAGTTTGAAAAATTCATGTGTAAACTCAAGGGAGAGTCCAAGAAGCACTTCCTTGCTCTCTTGGAACAACTTGGTGAGGCCCATGACACTATTGAGTCTCAAGAAGAGTGTCTTGAGGAACTAAGAGGTCATAGTCGTGATTATGCCGACGAGATAGCGGATCTATCTATTGCTCTTGAGGAAGAGCAAGGTCTTCGTATGACTCTTGAGGAGTCACAAAATGTTGACCTTACTAAATTACGTAAAGATTATGATCATGCTATTGTTCTTAACCGTGCTCTCAAGCTGAGAAGGTTGCACTTGGGGTGGATCATGATCATCTCAAAGTTGAGCTTGACACACTTGACAATGCTCACAAGGCATTGACGTGTGATCATGCCTCTCTTAAGGAGTCGCATGATCAACTCCAAGTGAAACTCACTAAGGAAATTGCCACATGTCCTCCTTTTGTTATAATTGATAATGCATCCGCTACTAACCCATGTTGTGAGCATGCACACCTTGTGGAGGAAAATTCCAAGCTAAAAGATCATCTTTAAAAGGGTTTGGTGACGTGTATGCAAGGTGAGAAGACACTCAATGACCTTCTGAGTACTCAGAAGGAAGTTGTGGCAAAAGAAGGAGTGGGGTTTGTACCCAAAACTAACGAGAAGAAGAAGGTAAACACCAAGGAAGTTCCATCACTCAAGCGAACCTTTGTAAGAGCTGGAGAAGGTCCTCATGAGAAGAAGAAATACCAAGTTATGTTGGAGAATGCCAAGAAGGGCAAGAACAAGAACATCCAACCCAACAAGACCGACAACTTTAACCCCTCCTGTGTTTTATGCCGTGCTAGTGATGGGCATGTTTATGCCAAATATGTTGGTTCTTCTTATGAGCACATTGAATGGTGTATTTGGGTTCCTAAGACCCTTGTTGCTAACATGAAAGGACCCATTAAAGAATGGGTACCTAAAGCCAAACATTGATCTCTTGCAGGGGTTTGCTTCTGGAGGAACATCATGGTTGCTCGATAGTGGAGCGACAAATCATATGACCAGAAGCAAGGACTTGGTGGTGGACGTTCATCCTGGCACATCTATGGCCACCCAAGTCTCATTTGGTGATGATGCATTTTCAAAGGTATTGGGTCTTGGCAAGGTGGTAATCTCTCCGGAACTCATCATAGAGAAGGTCATGCTTGTCGAGACCCTCGCATACAATTTACTTTCAGTTCATCAACTTGCAACCATGGGTTTTAGTACCTTATTTGGTATTAACTCTGTGACCCTTTTGTGGAGCAAGACTCTTAAATTAGCTTTTGTTGGGCATGTCGAGAATGGTCTCTACGTGGTGAACTTCTCGGAGCAACCCACTAAGACTGCGACTTGCTTAATGGCTAAAGTTGATGTGGGATGGCTTTGGCATCGCCGGCTAGCCCATGTTAATATGAGATCTTTGCAAAGTCTCCTCAAAGGGGATCACATCCTTGGACTAACAATTGTGAGTTTTGACAAAAATCGTGCTTGCAGTGCTTGTATCGAAGGAAAGATACATGAGAAGGCTCATCGTCCAACCACTACAATATACTCTAAGAGGACCTTAGAGCTTCTTCACATGGATCTCTTCGGTCCTCCATCTTTTGACAGTCTTGGTGGAAGAAAATATTGCTTGGTGATTGTGGATGATTACTCGAGATATACTTGGGTTTATTTCTTCAAGAAGAAGAGTGAGACCCAACAGACCATCATCGACTTTGCAAATGAAGTCCAACGCCAACATGATGCAAAGATTTTGATGATTAGAAGTGACAACGACACTGAGTTCGAGAATTACACCCTAAATGAGTTTCTCGGTGACGAAGGGATCAAGCACCAATATTCCACACCTTACACCCCTCAACAAAACGGTGTTGCTGAGAGGAAGAACCGGATGTTGATTGATGCGGCAAGAACCATGATGGCGGAGTTTAAATCTCCATACAACTTTTGGGCCGAAGCCATCAACACATCGTGCCATGCATCTAATCGGCTCTATCTTCGCAAAGGTTTGAACAAGACTCCTTATGAGATTCTTACCGGGAACAAGCCCAACCTCACATACTTTCGGTTGTTCGGTTGTAAGTGTTTCATTCTCAAGAAAGGTGCTCGTTTGTCTAAATTTGAATCTAGAGCCCATGAGGGCATATTTGTTGGTTATGCTACAAACTCGCATGCTTACCGTGTCCTCAACAAGTCCACGGGACTCATTGAGGAGACGAGTAACATAGAGTTTGATGAAAATAATGGTTCCCAAGTGGAGCAAAGTGGTCTTTGTCATGTAGGTGATGAAATTCCTCCCCAAGCCATAAGAATAATGGGTGTGTGATACTTCCTACCCGTTGAGGAACCCCTTGTGGCCGAAGGAGAAGGACAATGTTCCACTCAAGTGAAACCATCACCGACGCAAGACCCACACGCTTCCGAAGAACAAACTGAAGGTCCTCTGCCACATGAACAAGATCAAGGGCAAGATCAATTCACTGACGATGGTGTCCCACCAAGTGATGCCCAATATCAAGTTCCTGTCTCCGAGCAATCTCAATCTCAAGATCTTCTTCAAGATCAGGAGCAAGCTCAAGAAGGCGCTCAAGATCATCAAGATGATGACTCACAGAATGTTGTCCCTTAACCTTCCATGGAAGAAATCTTAGAGAGACAAGCCACCAAGAAAGCCGCCAAGAATGCCGCCAAGCTCAAAGTTAGACAACATCTGTTGGAGAACATCTATGGTGACTTGCAAAAGGGGTAACCACTCATAAACAGTTAACAAACTTTTGTGAACATCACGCGTTTGTTTCTTGCATTGATCCCCTTAAGGTTCAAGATGCGCTCGAGGATATGGAGTCGGTTGAAGCTATGCACGATGAACTCAACAACTTCGAGCGCAACCAAGTGTGGCGACTAGTGCCAAGACCTAAGGAGAATCACAATGTCATTGGAACGAAATGGATATTCAAAAACAAGCAAGATGCGAACGGTATTGTCATTCGCAACAAGGAAAGACTGGTGGCACAAGGATACTCCCAAGTCGGGGGTCTCGACTATGGTGAAACCTTTGCTCCTGTTGCTCGCCTTGAATCTATTCGCATGTTGCTTGCATATGTATCATCATAATTTTAAATTATATCAAATGGACGTCAAGAGTGATTTTCTTAATGGCCCTCTTAAGGAGTTGGTATATGTCAAGCAACCCCCGGGGTTTGAGGATCCCAAGTTCCCCAATCATGTATACGTTCTCGATAAGGCTCTCTATGGCCTTAAACAAGCCCCGCGTGCGTGGTATGAGCACCTTACCGAGATGTTGCAAGACCGTGGGTTTGAAATTGGGAAAATCGACCCCACTCTTTTTACAAAGAGGGTTAACGGGAACTTGTTCATATGTCAACTATATGTTGATGATATTATTTTTGGTTCTCCTAACAAAGCTTTCAATGAAGAGTTTGCCACTTTGATGACAAACAAGTTTGAGATGTCCATGATGGGAGAGTTGAAGTTCTTCCTTGGTTTCGAAGTCAAGCAACGAAGTCAAGGTACCTTCATCAATCAAGCCAAATACACTCAAGACATGCTCAAGAGGTTCAAGATGGATGAGCTCAATCTGTTGGGAGACGTAGTAGTAAATCAAAAAATTTCCTACGCGTTCACCAAGATCCATCTATGGAGAAACCAGCAACGAGCAAGGGGAGAGTGGATCTTCATACCTTTGAAGATCGCTAAGCGGAAGCGTTACAAGAACGCGGTTGATGGAGTCGTACTCGCAGCGATTCAGATCGCGGTAGATCCGATCAAGTGCCGAACGGACGGCACCTCCGCGTTCAACACACGTGCAGCCCGGTGACGTCTCCAACACCTTGATCCAGCAAGGAGGAAGGAGAGGTTGGGGAAGGGCTCCAACAGCAGCACGACGGCGTGGTGGTGGTGGAGTAGCAAGGTATTCCGACAGGGCTTCGCCTAAGCGCTGCGGAGGAGGAAGAAGAGAGGTAGGGCTTCGCCGTGAGAGAGAGAGATCAAATCCTGTCTCAAAACATCCAAAACCTCAAGTATATATAGGAGGAGGGACGTGGAGGGCTGGCTTGGCCTCTACTCCAAAGAGGAGATGGCCGGCCGAATTAAAGGGAGAGTCCACCTCCCACAAGGGAGGTGGATCTCCTCCTTTTAAATCCTTTTTGCCTTATCTCCTTATCTCCAGCCACATGGGCCTTTAGCAAAAGTATTTCCCAGCCCAATAAGGGCTGACACACTTTATCTAACAGCCCATGAAGTCCTCTGGTCGTCACACCCCTCCCGGGGGTCCTCCGGCACCCTCCCGGCACTCCCGGTACAATACCGATGAGCCCGAAAACTTTCCGGTGACCGAAACTGGACTTCCTATATATCAATCTTTACCTCCGGACCATTCCGGAGCTCCTCGTGACGTCCGGGATCTCATCCGGGACTCCGAACAACCTTCGGTAATCACGTATACCTTTTCCCTATAACCCTAGCGTCATCGAACCTTAAGTGTGTAGACCCTACGGGTTCGGGAGACACGTAGACATGACCGAGACACCTCTCCGGTCAATAACCAACAGCGGGATCTGGATACCCATGTTGGCTCCCACGTACTCCACGATGATCTCATCGGATGAACCACGATGTCAAGGATTCAATCAATCCCGTATACAATTCCCTTTGTCTATCGGTATGATACTTGCCCGAGATTCGATCGTCGGTATCCCCATACCTTGTTCAATCTCGTTACTGGCAAGTCTCTTTACTCGTTCCGTAATACATCATCCCGTGGCTAACTCCTTAGTCACATTGAGCTCATTATGATGATGTCTTACCGAGTGGGCCCAGAGATACCTCTCCGTCACACGGAGTGACAAATCCCAGTCTCGATTCGTGTCAACCCAACAGACACTTTCGGAGATACCCGTAGCGTACCTTTATAGCCACCCAGTTACGTTGTGACGTTTGGCACACCCAAAGTATTCCTACGGTATCCGGGAGTTACACAATCTCATGGTCTAAGGAAATGACACTTGACATTGAAAAGCTTTAGCAAACGAACTACACGATCTAGTGCTATGCTTAGGATTGGGTCTTGTCCATCACATCATTCTCCTAATGATGTGATCCCGTTATCAACGACATCCAATGTCCATGGCCATGAAACCGTGACCATCTATTGATCAACGAGCTAGTCAACTAGAGGCTCACTAGGGACATGTTGTGGTCTATGTATTCACACATGTATTATGGTTTCCAGTTAACACAATTATAGCATGAACAATAGACAATTATCATGAACAAGGAAATACAATAATAACCATTTTATTATTGCCTCTAGGGCATATTTCCAACAGTCTCCCACTTGCACTAGAGTCAATAATCTAGTTCACATCACCATGTGATTAACACTTACATCACCATGTGATCATATCATCATGTGATTAACACCCAATAAGTTCTGGGGTTTGTTCATGTTCTGCTCGTGAAAGAGGTTTTTAGTCAGCGGGTCTGCGACATTCAGATCCGTGTGTACCTTTGCAAACTTTCCATTTCATATTTGTAGATACTGCTCCCACGCTCCACTTGGAGCTATTCCAAATGGCTGCTCCACTATACGTAGCTGGATTTCTACTAAGAGTCATCCGGATTGGTTTTAAAGCTTGCATCATCGTAACACTTTACGATGAACTCTTTATCACCTCCATAATCGAGAAATATTTCCTTAGTTCTCAAGTTACTAAGGCTAATTTTGACCGCTGTCCAGTGATCCACTCTTGGATTACTCTTGTACCCCTTGACAGACTCATGGCAAGGCACACACAAGTGCGGTACACAGCATGGCATACTATATAGAGCCTATGGCTAAAGCATAGGAGATGACACTCATCTTTTCTTTATCTTCTGCCGTGGTCGGGTATTGAGTCTTACTCAATTTCACACCTTACAATACAGTCAAGAACTCCTTCTTTGACCCATCTATTTTGAACTCCTTCAAAAACTTGTCAAGGTATGTCTTCGTCGAAAAAACTTATCAAGCGAATTGATCTATCCCTATAGATCTTGATGCTCAATAAAATAGTAGCTTTATCTGGGTCTTCCTTTGAAAATACTCTTTTCAAACAACCCTTCATGCTCTTCCAGAAATTCTACATCATTTCCGATCAATAATATGTCAACTACATATTCATTCTTATAAGAAATTCTATAGTGCTCCCACTCACTTTCTTGCAAATACAAGTTTCTCATAAACTTTGTATAAACTTAAACACTTTGATCACCTCATCAAAGCATATATTCCAACTCCGAGATGCTTGCTCCAGTCCATAGAAGGATCGCTGGAGTTTGCATATTATTAGCATCCTTAGGATTGACAAAACCTTCTGGTTGTATCACATACAACTCTTCCTCACAGAAACCATTACGGAAACCTTGTTTTGTCATCCATCTGCCAGATTTCATAATCGAAAAATGCAGCAACTGCTAACAAAATTTTAATAGACTTTTAGCATCGCTACAGATGAGACAATCTCATTGCAGTCAACTCCTTGAACTTGGCAGAAACTTCTTTGCGACAAGTCGAGCTTTATAAACGGTGACATTTCACCATTAGCGTCTATGTTTATCTCAAAGGTCCATTTGTACTCAATGACCCGCCATTCAACAGGCAAGTCTACCAAAGTCCATACTTGGTTTTCATACATGGATCCTTTCTCGGATTTCATGGCTCCTAGCCATTTGTTGGAATCCGGGCCCACCATCGCTTCTCCATAGTTCGTAGGTTCATCGTTGTCCAACAACATGATTTCCAAGACAGGGTTGTCGTACTACTCAGGAGCAGTACGCGTCCTTGTCGACCTACGAGGTTCGATAGTGACTTGATCCGAAGCTTCATGATCATCATCATTAACTTCCTTTTCAACTGAGTAGGCTCTACAGAAACATCTTTCTGTGTTGCGCTATTCTCTGGTTGAAACAAAGGTTCAACAACCTCATCAAGTTCTATCTTCCTCCCACTCAATTCTTTCGAGAGAAACTCTTTCTCAAGAAAGGACCCGTTCTTAGCAACAAACACCTTTTGCGCTTGGATCTGAGATAGAAGGTATACCCAATGTCTCATTAGGGTATTCTATGAAGATGCATTTGTCTGCTTTGGGTTCGAGCTCGCTAGGTGAAAAACCCATTTTCACATAAGCGTCGCAGCCCCAAACATTAAGAAATGACAGCTTAGGCTTCTGTCAAACCATAATTCTCACGGTGTCATCTCAACAGACTTAGATGGTGCCCTGTTAAAGTGAATGGATTTGTCTTTAATGCATAACCCCATAACGATAGTGGCAAAATGATAAGAGACATCATAGTACTCACTATATCCAATAGAGCACGACTATGACGTTCGAACACACCATCACACTATGGTGTTCCAGGAGGCGTGAGCTGTGAAACAATTTCCACATTGTCTAAAATTGCATACCAAACTCGTAACTTAGATATTCACCTCCATGATCATATCATAGACATTTATCTTCTTGTCACGATGATCTTTAACTTCACTCTGAAACTCCTTGAACCTTTCAAACATTTCAGATTCGTGTTTCATTAACTAAATATCCCCATATTTACTCAAATCATCAGTGAAGGTAAAACAACGATATCCACTATGTGTTTCAACACTCATTGGACCACATACATCAACATGTATTAATTCCAATAAGCCACTTGCCCGCTCCATCATATTGGATGACGGGGTCTCAGTCATCTTGCCCAAGAGGCATGGCTCGCATGTCTCAACCGATTCAAAATCGAGTGAGTCAAAAATCCATCAGCATGGAGTTTCTTTCATGCGATTTATACCAATATGACATTACGTGGCAGTGCCACAAGCATGTGGTACTATCATTATTAACTTTGTATCTTTTGGTACCAATGTTATGAATATGTGTACTACTACGATCATGATTCGATAAACCATTTCGAGTGGGTGCATGACCATTGAAGGCATTATCCATGTAAACAGAATAACCATTATTCTCTAACTTATATGAATAACCGTATCGCACTAATCATGATCTAATCACGTTCATGCTCAACGCAAACACCAAATAACATTTATTTAGGTTTATCACAAATCCTGAAGGTAGAGAGAGCGTGCGATGGTGATCACATCAATCTTGGAAATACTTCCAACACACATCGTCACCTTTCACCTAGCTAGTCTCCATTTACTCCGTAGCTTTTATTTCGAGTTGCTAACACTTAGCAACCAAACCGGTATCCAATACCCAGGTGCTACTAGGAGTACCAGCAAGGTACACATCACTAACACGTATATCAAATATACTTCCATTGACATTCCCAGCCTTCTTATCTACCAAGCATCTAGGGGTTTTCCGCTTCAGCGAACATTCTCCTCATAACAGAAGCACCTAGTCTCGGGTTCGGGCTCAACCTTGGGTTTCTTCACTAGAGCAACAACTGGCTTGCCATTCCTGAAGTTTTCCGTTCTTGCCCTTGCCCCTTTTGAAACTAGTGGTTTCACTTAACCATCAACACTTGATGCTCCTTCTTGATTTCTACCTTCGTGGTGTCAAACATCACGAACAACTCAGGGATCATCTTATCCATCCCTGGCATGTTATAGTTCATCACGAAGCTCTAGTAGCTTGGTGGCAGTGACTTGGAGAACTGCATTAATCACTATCTCATCTGGAAGATTAACTCCCACTTGATTCAAGTGATCGTAGCACCCAGACAATCTGAGCACACGCTCAGCGATTGAGCTATTCTCCTTTATCTTGTAGACAAAGAATCTTGTTGGAGGTCTCATACCTCTCAACATAGGCACGAGCCTGAGATCACAATCTCAGCTCCTAGAACATCTCATATGTTCCGTGACGTTCAAAACGTTTTGGAGCCTCAATTCTAAGCCGTAATGCATGACGCATTGAACTATCACGTAGTCACCAAAAAGTGCCTGTCATATGTTCACAACATCTACAGACAACGCTTGAGGGAGTGATGCAGTTAGCGGTACATAAAAAACATAAGCTTTCTGTGCAACAATGAGGACAATCCTCAGATCACGGACCCAGTCCGCATTATTGCTACCATCAACTTTCAACTTACTTTTCTCTAGGATTGTATCAATAAAAACTGGGGAGCTATAGCGTGAGCTATCTACGACACAATTTGCAAGGACATTTTTAGACTAAGTTCATGATAATTAAGTTCATTTAATCAAATTATTAATGAACTCCCACTTAGATAGACATCTCTCTAGTCTTCCAAGTGATACATGATCCATGTCAACTAGCCCGTGTCCGATCATCACGTGAGACGGACTAGTCATCCATGGTGAACATCTCTATGTTGATCGTATCTTCTATACGACTCATGTTCGACCTTTCGGTCTTCCGTGTTCCGAGGCCATGTCTGTACATGCTAGGCTCGTCAAGTCAACCTAAGTGTTTCGCATGTGTAAATCTGGCTTACACCCGTTGTATGCGAACGTGAGAACCTATCACACCCGATCATCACGTGGTGCTTCGGAACAACGATCCTTAGCAACGGTGCACAGTTAGGGTGAACACTTCTCTTGAAATTTTATTGAGAGATCATCTTATTTACTACCGTCGTTTTAAGCAAATAAGATGTAAACATGATAAACATCACATGCAATCAATATAGTGACATGATATGGCCAATATCATCTTGCTCCTATGATCTCCATCTTCGGGGCACCATGATCATCACTGTCACCGGCACGACACCATGATCTCCATCATCATGATCTCCATCATTGTGTCTTCATGAAGTTGTCTCGCCAACTATTACTTCTACTACTACAGCTAACGTTTAGCAATAAAGTAAAGTAATTACATGGCGTTTATGATTGACACGCAGGTCATACAATAATATAAGACAACTCCTATGGCTCCTGCCGGTTGTCATAGTCATCGACATGCAAGTCGTGAACCCTATTACAAGAACATGATCAATCTCATACATCACAATGCATCACATCACATCCTTTTGGCCATATCACATCACACGGCATATGCTGCAAAAACAAGTTAGACGTCCTCTAATTTGTAGTTGCAAGTTTTTACGTGGTTGCTATAGGTTTCTAGCAAGAACGTTTCTTACCTACGTCAAAACCACAACGTGATATGCCAATTGCTATTTACCCTTCATAAGGACCCTTTTCATCGAATCCAATCCGACTAAGGTGGGAGAGACAGACACCCGCTAGCCACCTTATGCAACTAGTGCATGTCAGGCGGTGGAACCGGTCTCACGTAAGCGTACGTGTAAGGTTGGTCCGGGCCGCTTCATCCCACAATACCGTCGAATCAAGATAAGACTAGTAACGGCAAGCATATTAACAAAATCGACGCCCACAACTGCTTTGTGTTCTACTCGTGCATAGATTCTACGCATAGACCTAGCTCATGATGCCACTGTTGGGAGACGTAGTAGTAAATCAAAAATTTTCCTACGCGTTCACCAAGATCCATCTATGGAGAAACCAGCAACGAGCAAGGGGAGAGTGGATCTTCATACCTTTGAAGATCGCTAAGCGGAAGCGTTACAAGAACGCGGTTGATGGAGTCGTACTCGCAGCGATTCAGATCGCGGTAGATCCGATCAAGTGCCGAACGGACGGCACCTCCGCGTTCAACACACGTGCAGCCCGGTGACGTCTCCAACACCTTGATCCAGCAAGGAGGAAGGAGAGGTTGGGGAAGGGCTCCAACAGTAGCACGACGGCGTGGTGGTGGTGGAGTAGCAAGGTATTCCGACAGGGCTTCGCCTAAGCGCTGCGGAGGAGGAAGAAGAGAGGTAGGGCTTCGCCGTGAGAGAGAGAGATCAAATCCTGTCTCAAAACATCCAAAACCTCAAGTATATATAGGAGGAGGGACGTGGAGGGCTGGCTTGGCCTCTACTCCAAAGAGGAGATGGCCGGCCGAATTAAAGGGAGAGTCCACCTCCCACAAGGGAGGTGGATCTCCTCCTTTTAAATCCTTTTTGCCTTATCTCCTTATCTCCAGCCACATGGGCCTTTAGCAAAAGTATTTCCCAGCCCAATAAGGGCTGACACACTTTATCTAACAGCCCATGAAGTCCTCTGGTCGTCACACCCCTCCCGGGGGTCCTCCGGCACCCTCCCGGCACTCCCGGTACAATACCGATGAGCCCGAAAACTTTCCGGTGACCGAAACTGGACTTCCTATATATCAATCTTTACCTCCGGACCATTCCGGAGCTCCTCGTGACGTCCGGGATCTCATCCGGGACTCCGAACAACCTTCGGTAATCACGTATACCTTTTCCCTATAACCCTAGCGTCATCGAACCTTAAGTGTGTAGACCCTACGGGTTCGGGAGACACGTAGACATGACCGAGACACCTCTCCGGTCAATAACCAACAGCGGGATCTGGATACCCATGTTGGCTCCCATGTACTCCACGATGATCTCATCGGATGAACCACGATGTCAAGGATTCAATCAATCCCGTATACAATTCCCTTTGTCTATCGGTATGATACTTGCCCGAGATTCGATCGTCGGTATCCCCATACCTTGTTCAATCTCGTTACTGGCAAGTCTCTTTACTCGTTCCGTAATACATCATCCCGTGGCTAACTCCTTAGTCACATTGAGCTCATTATGATGATGTCTTACCGAGTGGGCCCAGAGATACCTCTCCGTCACACGGAGTGACAAATCCCAGTCTCGATTCGTGTCAACCCAACAGACACTTTCGGAGATACCCGTAGCGTACCTTTATAGCCACCCAGTTACGTTGTGACGTTTGGCACACCCAAAGTATTCCTACGGTATCCGGGAGTTACACAATCTCATGGTCTAAGGAAATGACACTTGACATTGAAAAGCTTTAGCAAACGAACTACACGATCTAGTGCTATGCTTAGGATTGGGTCTTGTCCATCACATCATTCTCCTAATGTGATCCCGTTATCAACGACATCCAATGTCCATGGCCATGAAACCGTGACCATCTATTGATCAACGAGCTAGTCAACTAGAGGCTCACTAGGGACATGTTGTGGTCTATGTATTCACACATGTATTATGGTTTCCGGTTAACACAATTATAGCATGAACAATAGACAATTATCATGAACAAGGAAATACAATAATAACCATTTTATTATTGCCTCTAGGGCATATTTCCAACACAATCCTCCCAAGGCCAACACTCCCATGCCACTCAAATGCCATCTTGACAGTGATCCCAATGGTAAAGCGGTGGATCAAAAGGTATATCGCTCCATGATTGGATCCTTGCTTTACCTTTGTGCATCTAGACCGGATATCATGTTAAGTGTGGGTATTTATGCACAATTTCAATCCGCACCTAAGGAGAGTCACCATGTGGCTGTCAAGCGAATCTTTCGATATTTGGCTCATACCCCAAACTTTGGCTTATGGTATCCCAAGGGGGTTCGTTTGTTCTCATTGGATATACTGACTCGGATTGAGCGGGAGATCATGTGGATAGAAAGTCCACTTCTGGAGGCTGCCAATTTCTTGGTCGGTCTTTGGTAAGTTGGTCTTCAAAGAAACAAAATTGTGTTTCTCTCTCGTCCACCGAGGCTGAGTATGTAGCTGCTGCCAGTTGTTGTGCTCATATTCTATGGATGAGGCAAACTTTAAAAGATTACGGTGTCAATTGTGACAAAGTGCCTCTTTACTGTGATAATGAAAGTGTCATTATGATCTCCAGCAACCTAGTTCAACATTGCAAGACGAAGCATATTGATATTCTCATCACTTTCTTCGGGAACACGTCAAGCGTGGAGACATCAGTCTTATTCATCTGAGCACTAATGAACAACTTGCAGATATTTTTACGAAGCCATTAGATGAAGCAAGATTTCGCGAGTTAAGGCATGAGCTAAATATCATTGATTCGAGCAATGTGGATTGACTTAGTGCACACCTCCCCACACTCATCGTTATGTCTTGTCTAGGTGTAGGCATAGATTTAGGGGGAGTCTAGTTCTCTCAATGAACTATCCCTCCTGCTATTATGCATAAACTAATCAAAGTCTTTCACACTTGCCATTTTTGATGGTTACTGTGCTTCAAAAGACGAGTCTTGGTCATGGGCCCAAGGATAATTCTTTGCGGTGCCATACCATCTGACTCAAACATAGGTGGCTCTAGGGCCACCGCCCTCTCTTCATGTGAAGTAGAGGCTCGCGATTTGGTCCTATTTCACTCTCTCTTCTCCGGTGGACCATGCTCATGTTTTTGTCTTGGATCATAGTTTATCTTGTCTCTTGTTTTTGTGTGGAAATCTCTCTCTCTTTCTCATTCTGTTTTTTGATTTTATGCACTGAGAGGGCAGCACGGTACTACCGTGGAGGACCACGGTACTACCGTGGAGGACCACGATACTACCGTGGAGGACCACGATACTACCGCTTGGAGCGGTACTACCGCTTACCGTGCGGAAGTAAAAAATTACTTCCGCCCGTTGAGCGGTACTACCGTGATGACTGCGGTACTACCGTAACAATGAGTGCGCGTGGGGGGTAAGAGCCGACAGGGGGGTTTCCCATCTTCCCCATACCCCATTTTCTCTCTTCCCCTCACGTCTCTCTCTCCTCCTCTCAACCGGCACCGGAGCACCTCACCGGATCTCCGTCTTCGGCCACGCTCTTCTTATTTGCTCTGGTGGGATCGTTCCCCACCTCGTCCTCTTGCAATGGACCCCGGTATTTCCCCGATCCTTCTTGTTTTGCTTCTCTATTTTTGAATCTAGGTTTTTGGGGAAATATGAGATGGTCTAGCTTTGTTTGATCCAATCTATGCATGAGGATATGTTTTGAGGGTGTTATTGCGGTAAAAGTGCGTATTTATAGGATAAAACGGGATAATTTTCGATCTAGGGCAGTACCAATACGATTTGTAGATTTTTGTTCTTCCGAATTCCGCCCCGTGCGGTACTACTGCACCTTGTGCGGTACTACCACTCATCGGGCGGAAGTAAAATATTACTTCCGCTGACGCCACGGTACTATCGCTCCCACGGTACTACCGCGTCGTGGGCGGTACTAATTTTTTACTTCCGTTCATTGGGCGGCAGTAAAATCTTACTATCGCTCCAGCCACGGTACTACCGCTCCCAGCGGTACTACATTGTCTATAGAGGTAGTATTTTTTTACTTCCGCTGACTGGGCGTTAGTAACACTTTACTTCCGCTCCAACCACGGTACTACCACTCCCAGTGGTACTACCGCATCTGGAGCAGTAGTAAATTTTTACTTCCGCAAGAAGTGCTGGTACTACCGTTCGATCCACAAGTACCTCGTTTTGTCCTGTCTATTCTCCCTTCTACATGGTTTTCGTGTCTGCTTTCGTCCTTGCCTTAATTTTTCCATTTGTCCATTGTGTTTGCGTTGTGTTCCATAGGTGGTGGCTATGGTTCCAGTTCTGCTCCAAGACGTTCCAATCCGTCTCGTGACACAAGCTCCAAGCGGCTCCACAATCCCGATGCTCCTGAGGGATCCAATGCTCTGCCCCGCAATTTCAAGAGGACCGCATCCAAGATCAAGCCACCAGTTGAGAACTATGAGGTCATGCCCCAACCTGAGTTTCTGGCTCGACGGTTGATCGATCCCTACGTCAAGCCAAGGGAAGTTTCCAGGGTCAATGACTTGTTCTGGACCAAGCAGCAATATCTTATACACATTGATGTGATCAAGGGCAAGAAAAATCTCTATGTTCCTGTCCAATACATTGATCTGGAACACATGACGAAGCATCTGACATACTTTGGTGAGGCTCTGGAGTTGGTGCAGCAGTTTGCTATCGCAGACATCATCTCATTCCACCTTGACTTTGATGCCGAGATAGTGGGTCAGTTCTTTGCCTCTGTCCACTTTCACTCTGATGCGGAGCAGACCATGACGTGGATGACCCATGGCGAGCGCCTGTCTGCCACCTGGAAGGACTTCATGGATTTGCTGCATGTTCCTGATTCCGGGCTTGATGTGCCAATTGGACTGCGCCCTCACGTCAACCCTCAGCCAACTCGTCAGGATCAGCTCATGCCTTTCTACATTCTGAAGACTTTACGATCTGGTGAGCAAATTCCTGTGCTCAACCCATTCCTTGATGTCATGCACCGGATCTTCCGCAACACTCTGTTTCCTCGCATGAGAGACAAGGACAAGGTACACTCCTATCTGGTGGATATGTTGCTGATATGTGAGAAAGGAAGACATGAAGAACTTTTGCATCCTTGATGTGTCTCACATTATGTGGTCTGAGCTTCGCACTGCTGTGTTCCATCGTAAGGTCCCCATTTATGGACCCTACTTGTTCCACCTGATTCGTGCTACTTGGGACAAGACCTTTTCGGGTCAGGACATGCCAGAGCACTTGTTTCTTCATGAGCCCATCCGTTTGCGTATGAGGGACAAGTGGGCCAACACCACCACTAAGCCAACTTCTGCTCGTATGGAGGTTGATGAGGATGAGATCGAAGAGTAGGAAGATAACAGTTCTGAGTCCTATGTGCTACCATCTTCTGAGCCATCTTGGGCCAAGAAGCTGTCTCACAAGATGAGGACATTGTTCTGTATGCAGGCCAAGGGCCAGTATCAGGCTCACGTTGCTCAGAAGGAGAGTCGCCAGCATGACAAGCGTATTCTGAGGAGGCTTGGCGAGACCATCTCGAGCGGTTCTGAGAAGGACATCACTCCTAAGGCCACTTGGATGGCGAAGCAACAGTTCGAGTGGGCTAATTCAGATGCGGAGTCCATTCCAAACGCTTTAGAGGAGGAGCCAGATGACTGATTGTTCTGCATGGGAGCTGCCACCTATGTGTTAGGTGTCCTCTCTGCCTTTTTGGCGTCTCGATGCCAAAGGGGAGAGAGTGTAGGATTTGCGAGTATTTGCGTTTCGTCTTTTTTTTCATTGTCTCTTTGGTTTCGTTGAACTTTGGTTTATATCGTGTGCGTGTGTGACTTGGAGACTTCCTCTATCATATGACGTGAGACATATGCTATCACTACTACCTTATTATTATCTAGTATGATTCGTAGCTTGTGAGTCTGTCTATTACGTACCCTTATCTTAATGCTCACATGCTATGCCTAGTTTCCATACTTAGTTCTGTTCATTCTGTTGCAAAGATTGCATTGCATATAAAATATAGGGGGAGTGTTGATCCTAGTGTGTGTGCCTTGAAGTCCAAAGCATATCTAGAGTATGCACACATCTAGGGGGAGCTCTTCTATATTTAGTAGGTCTTGGGTTTTGCATATGCTCATTCTATATCCTTATGTGCAAATCCCGTATTGTCATCAATCCACCAAAAAGGGGGAGATTGTAAGGGCATATTTCTCCCCAAGTGGTTTTGGTGATTGATGACAATGCCTTTGTAGACTAATCGTGTGCATTGAGCATTTCAGATATCTCAGGTCTAGGCACAAGACGATTCAGTGCCCCTCGGAATCTCTCGAAGACGGTTGTTCCCTATGTTTCCTTTCGGTGGATTTGAGTCGTAGGAAAGCCGTACTATTAAGAGGGGGTCCACTTTGGAAAGGTCTGGGTGGAATGAACACGTACACATCTATTCCTTTGCACCACCTTTCCCTCTCTTCAATGGAGCCCCAACTCGTTTTCTTTCACTATGCAAAAGGAACGTCTGCTAGGTGTTTGTGTTCAGTGGTCTGTGGTAGTACCGCTCAAGGGAGCGGTAGTACCACAGGTGCCAGCGGTAGTACCACTCAGTGGAGCGGTAGTACTGCTGTCTCCTGCCCTGGCCCCTACACCTGCGGTAGTAGGCGCGGATTTAATTTTTTTACATCCTCCCTACTACGGTAGTACCGCGATTCACGTCCGGTACTACCGTGCTGGACTTTTTCGCAGAGTTTCCCTCTGCGGAGGTAGGCACGGAGGTAATTTTTTACTTCCGTGCACCTCCAGTGGCTGCCTCTGCCGACCGTGCGGTAGTACCGCACGGGCTCGCGGTAGTACCGCTCCGGCGGTTCTACCACTTGTTGTCCTGTGCAAATGGCCAGAGCCAGTTACTCCCGCACGAGCGATAGTACCGCACGAGGCCGCAGTAGTACCGCAAGCCGTCACGGTCATGGCTGTTGCGGTAGTACCACGACGCGCGGGGCTGAGGGAGTGGATAACGGTTGGATCTTGTCCCTCACTATAAAAGGTAGGTCTTCTTCCCCAAGAAGCTCACCTCTTCCTTCCCAAACTCCATTGTTGCTCCAAGCTCCATTTTAGCCCGATCTCTCTCCCTAGCCAATCAATCTTGTTGATTTCCTAGGGATAGGTTGAGAAGGCTCCGATCTACACTTCCACCAAGATGAATTTGATTCCCCCCACTAATCCCGTGCGGATCTTGTTACTCTTGGGTGTTTGAGCACCCTAGATGGTTGAGGTCACCTTGGAGCCACATTCCATTGTGGTGAAGCTTCATGGTGTCGTTGGGAGCCTCCAATTCAGTTGTGGAGATTGCCCCAACCTTGTTTGTAAAGGGTCGGTCGCCGCCTTCAAGGGCACCAATAGTGGAATCACGACATCTCGCATTGTGTGAGGGCGTGTGGAGTATACGGTGTCCCTAGTGGCTTCTTGGGGAGCATTGTGCCTCCACACTACTCCAACGGAGACGTACTTCCCCACAAGGGAAGGAACTCCGGTAACACATCCTCGTCTCCATCGGCTCCACTTTTGGTTATCTCGCATCTTTACTTCTTGCAAGCTTTTATTGTGTTATATCCCTTGCTTGCTTGTGTACTTGTTGTGGTTAGCATCATATAGGTTATTCACCTAGTTTCACATCTAGCTAACTTATTTGATACTAAACCTAAATTGTTAAGGAAAAGTTAAAAAGTGTTAGTTGCCTATTCACCCCCTCTAGTCAACCATATCGATCCATTCACGTACGGATCTGAATGTCGCAGATCCATTGACTAAACCTCTCTCATGAGCGAAACATGATCAATGCCAAAACTCTATGGATGTGCGATTCATCACAATGTAACTAGATTATTGAATCTAGTGCAAGTGGGAGACTGTTGGAAATTTTCCCTAGAGGCAATAATAAAATGGTTATTATTGTATTTCCTTGTTCATGATAATTGTCTATTGTTCATGCTATAATTGTGTTAACCGAAAACCGTAATGCATGTGTGAATACATAGACCACAACGTGTCCCTCGTGAGCCTCTAGTTGGCTAGCTCGTTGATCAATAGATGGTCACGGTTTCATGACCATGGACATAGGATGTCGTTGATAACGGGATCACATCATTAGGAGAATTATGTGATGGACAAGACCCAATCCTAAGCATAGCACAAGATCGTGCAGTTCGTCTGCTAAAGCTTTTCTAATGTCAAGTATCGTTTCCTTAGACCATGAGATTGTGCAACTACCGGATACTATAGGAATACTTTGGGTGTGCCAAACGTCACAACGTAACTGGGTGGCTATAAAGGTACACTACGGGTATCTCCGAAAGTGTTTGTTGGGTTGGCACGAATCGAGACTAGGATTTGTCACTCCGTGTGACGGAGAGGTATGTCTGGGCCCACTCGGTAAGACATCATCATAATGAGCTCAATGTGACTACGGATTTAGCCACGGGATGATGCGTTATGGAATGAGTAAAGAGACTTGCCGGTAACGAGATTGAAGAAGGTATAGGGATACCGACGATCGAATCTCGGGCAAGTATCATACCGATAGACAAAGGGAATTGTATACGGGATTGATTGAATCCTCGACATCGTGGTTCATCCGATGAGATCATCGTGGAGCATGTGGGAGCCAACATGGGTATCCAGATCCCACTATTGGTAATTGACCGGAAAGGTGTCTCGGTCATGTCTACGTGTCTCCCGAACCCGTAAGGTTCGATGATGCTAGGGTTATAGGGAAATAGTGCACATGATTACTGAAGGTTGTTCGGAGTCCCGGATGAGATCTCGGACGTCACGAGGAGTTCCAGAATGGTTCGGAAGTAAATATTCATATATAGGAAGTGAGGTTTTGGTCACTGGAAGAGTTTCGGGCATCACCGGTAACGTATCGGGACCACCGAAAGGGTTCCGGGGGGTCCACCAAGTGGGGCCACCAGCACCGGAGGGCTGCATGGGCCACAAGTGGGAGGGAACCAGCCCCTAGGTTGGCTGGTGCGCCCCACAAGGGGCTCAAGGCACAGCATGAGGTGGGAAGGGGGCAAACCCTAGAGGCAGATGGGCCCTAGGCCCACCTAGGGCGCCGCCCCTCTCACTCCCTCTCTTGGCCGTCGCCCTAGATTGATCTAGGGTTGGCCGCCGGCCTTGGGGAGGGAACCCTGGGGCTGCCGCACCCCTCCTCCTTCCCCTATATATATGTGGGGTTTTGGGGGCTGTCAGACACACGAGTTCTTCCTCTCTCGACGCAGCCCTACCCTTCCTCTTCCTCGTTCTCCACAGCGCTTGACGAAGCCCTACCGGAGACCACATAGATCCACCGTCATCACGCCATCGTGCTGCCAGATCTCTCCCTCAACCTCTCCCTCCTCCTTGCTGGATCAAGGCGTAGGAGACGTCACCGGGCTGCACGTGTGTTGAACACGAAGGCGTCGTTGTTCGGTGCTTAGATCGGATTCCACCGCGATCTGAATCGCTGCGAGTATGACTCCACCAACTGCGTTCTTGTAATGCTTCCGCTTTGCGATCTTCAAAGATATTAAGATGCACTCTCCCCTTACTCGTTGCTCATTTATCCATAGATGGATCTTGGTGATCGTAGGATTTTTTTGATTTACTACTACATCTCCCAACATTACTCACGTGCTGACGAGCCAGGATTCCACGATGATCTGGAGGTGCTGCTTACTTTCGAGGCGGGGTCTTTTACCAGGATAGTCTTAATGACTCTAAGGTGGCCTTTGTGGCCGATCACCCTGGGACACTCCCCTCCTCCACTACAAGTAATAAGAAGACTTCCAGAAAAGCACGCTCGTATCCCACTATTCCAAGTATGTTGGCCACTGCTCCCAAAGGGTGTCGCACCACGCGTCGAACGTTGGTGAGGGCGGTGCCAACCGTACCCACGCCAAATGGCAGGGAGCTTCTAAGTGTGTGGGGGCCACGTGTACTACCTCGACCGCACCCCAACCAAGAGGTAATATTCTGAATTGATAGTTCGGCTTTTATTATTGCCAACAAGAGTACTTAGGTTACAATCGCCTTCGTCCGAACACGTCCTAGCAGTGCCCAGTGACTGTCCCGAACGTAGCGCTTCGCCAAAGATCAGGGCCAATGCGGAGGTGCCCGCCATAGACCAGCTTCCTGAGGATTTCAAGGGGGTCTCGTTTACCAACTCTCAGGTCGAAAGTGTTATGAATCACTGACGACCAAAGGAATCACTGTGTCGCCCAACGTTTTCTGATCAAGAGTTTAACGCTCTTAATTCGGTGGCTGCATATCTAGGAGCGGCCTGAGAAAGTCTTGAGGGAGTCACCGACCTTATGTCGGTCAGCCTGCAGGTGAGTAATTGGTTTTGACAACCGGACATAAATCCTAACCCAGTAGCCCCCGAACCTTAAGTTGGTCGGGACGACTGAGTTAAGGGTCTGAAAATTGTTGTATTATGGTGCATGCCCCGAGGGAACAAAACAAAAAGTTGTCCTAGGACTTGGAGTTGAACCGTACACAACTAGCAGTCGTGAAGGCCGAGCTAGAGGATGCCAAGAAGTTCACCAGGGAGGCGCACGGTGACTAAAAAGGCTTAATATGCCTAACTGCTTGTGGCAACATTTCTAATGAAAAATTGCCTTATAGCAGCCGAGTCTATAGGTCAGCTATAGAAAGATCTTGATACAGCCAGAGAAGCTCAAAGGTATGCTGAGTCGCAACACGAAGTTGGCTGTCGGGTTCTGACACAAAGCCATGACGAAAAGAATGCTCTCAAAGAGGAAAATCGGTGTCAAGCCGAAGAAATCGAGAGTTTAAATACTCAACTAGCGCAAGCCCATGAGGAGAACTAGAGATTGAAATGTGGCATGTTTGGTGAGTGCAATTCCAATTTGAAATTCCACGTAGTGCGTGTAATACGCTAACATAAGAAACATTCCACATCTCTTTTTTAGTCCTCCAGACCGGGCACCCCAAGGAAGAAAACAACTCGTTCGGTGGGAACCTACTAAAGGAACTGTCCATCGTGCATGAGCGAGCTCGGAAGGCTATGATGAACATGGTCAAGGAATTGTGGCCGACCGAGACGCCTCCAGAAGGGATGGACGAGCTAGCTGATCGATTCCCTTCTCAAAACACGGATTAGGCTCAGAATTGCCCTTTATTAATTCTAGGGTTTCTCTGAATTTGGAAGTTACCACTTAGCCTAGAAAAGTGGATTCGTTCTAGAAAAGATCTCGACATTGATTCCAGCTATGAAAGACATCTGCTTGCCAAGAAGGAGCACGGGAGGCATGGGGAATGGTGAAGACCCGCTTTACCAAAATTGACCCAGAGCATTTAGCTCGGGTTGGGTCGGTAGGGCTAGATGGTCAAGAGATGTCGCTTCATTTGGTGTATGACCAAGTGACAACAGCCGCTCGCCTCTCACAAGAAGACTATGCCCTAGATACCGTAATAGATAATCTTGATAAGCGACATTGTGTTCGATTCTATGTAGCCATGGACTTCACATAAAAAAGACTCCATTCGTGTTGTAAACATTGTCTAAACCGACCATCGGCTTCTATCTCCCCCGCCAGTGGTCGGCGAGTGTTCCATACTATGTGACCTAAAATAACAGGGAATCACTTCGTGGAACCAGCCAATCCGTCCATAAGGTACAAACAGACAAAACCCATACGGGGAGTTTATGTTATATTACTGTTTAACGTAAGGAACATCTTGCAAAGAAAATAGTTCCTCCATGGTTCCTTTCTTTGGGTTGATATGTTAACTGTAGATGTTATAACCAAATATACGTAGAACACAGGTGTTGGTTACTTCAGTAAAAATAACCCCGGGGTTTGGTGATGAGCACCAATTATTTCCACTTTCTGCCAGTGTCAAAATTGGCAGATCTCGGGCAGGGGGTCCTGAGCTGTGGACTTTAGATCGATGGGTAAAAAGGAACGAAGGAGACAGTGTTTACTGAGGTTTGGGCCCTCGTGAGGAGGTAAAACCCTACGTCCGTCTTGATTGTCTTGATGTGTATGGAGATTACAGAGTTGATCTACCTCGAGATCGTCTAAGCTAAACCCTAGATGAGTTCACATGTCCCCTACGAATGGGGATCCTCCGGTTTATATAGACATAAGGGGTCCCTAGGGTTACCCACAACCGACCTTGTACAAGGGACAGATACGCCGATCCTATCTTTCGAACTTGGAAACCACGTCATTCTTCAGAGCTTTCCTTCCTGGATACGGGATCGTGCATAGTTTGGTCTTCAGCAGATCAGCCCAACAAGTCGGCCCACGAGGAATGAGCCGACGACCCGAGGACCACTTAGTCCCGGACTCCCTCAATAGCCCCCGAACTAGCCTTCAATGCCGAGGAATGTGGTCTTCGGTTGCTTCGCATGTTCATGGTATTCGTCTTGAGAGGTGAGTTCCCTCTATGTTCGGCGGATCTTAACTCGGTCTTTGATGGTGCTCTATCTTACAAAACACGATATGTTTATCCTGAAGGCCAAATGCCCAGGTGTGAATAGTAACCATACCTGACAACCACTCTGACGAAAAGCCACAACAGCCAGTTATGAAAACTCGATTCACGACTCAAGGCGCTTTTCCAGCAGCACGCCCCATTAACACAAAGATTGTGCCGCGCATTTCATGGGATACGAGTAATGATATGGATAACCCCGCACGCGTATAATGGCACGATTGCTTCAGGAAATGCCACAGCCCATGACAGTAAAAGAGGACCCTTGGTGTTACGGCCTCCCATAAAAGGGAGAAAAACCCCAAGGTCTCACTACGCCTCCAGATTCTACTCCATCTCGAACACCAGCCTCAAGCCCCTATATCCATTTCTTCCTTCTCCTTCCAAGCCACATTTCTCGAGATCACCCATGGTTGGCTCGAGCTCGCAAGGAAAGTGGGAGGCCTCGTGCATCATTGACAAGGACATCCGGGAGCTCAAGGTCGCCGGGTACCTCTCACCCAACATCCCCCACCGCCCTCCAGAAGAGGGCCAAGTGGTGCCAACACCGAAGATGGGTGAGAGAGTAGTGTTCATCCCCCATTTCCTCCAAGGATTGGGTTTCCCTCTCCACCCCTTTGTTAGGGGGCTGATGTTCTTTTACGGTTTAGACTTCCATGACCTCGTCTCGAATTCTTTTATGCACATCTCGGCCTTCATTACCGTCTGCGAGGCCTTCTTGCGAGTCCAGCCGCACTTCAGCTTGTGGTTCAAGGTTTTTGTAGGATCGAAAGTATGTCTAGAGGGGGGGGGGTGATTAGACTACTTGACCAAATAAAACCTATACCTTTTCCCAATTTTAAGTGTTGGCAGATTTTAGCAATGATAGCAAGTCAAGCACACCCTACACATGCATGTCTAAGAGTATAGCAGCGAAAAGTAAAGACAAACATATGTAATAGAGGATAGGGAGGAAGATTAAACGCAATTTGGAGACACAAAGATTTTTTCCCGTGGTTCCGGTAGGTGGTGCTATCGTACGTCCATGTTTATGGAGACTTCAACCCACAAAGGGTAACGATCGCGAGAGTGCACAGAGGGATCTACCCACGGAGGGTCCCACGAAGAAGCAACCTTGTCTATGCCATGATGGCCTACGTCCATGGAGGACTAGCTTAACTTGGGGTAGATCTTGACAAAGTAGGCGATCTCCTTGCCCTTACAAACTTCTTGGTTCAACTCCACAACACGAAGTAGGAGGCTCCCAAGCGACACCTAATCAATCTAGGAGGCACCACCCTCCAAAAGGTAATAGGCTCGATAATGTAGATGAACTCCTTTGCTATTGTGCTTCAAGATGATAAACTCCTCAACACTCAATCACTCTCTCATAGATTTGGCTTTGGTGGAAGAGATTGATTGGGTGGAAAGCAACTTGGGGACGCTAAAGATCAAGATTCATATGGATGGAGTGGAGTGGCTTGATCTCAACACATGAGTAGGTGGCTCTCTCTCGGAAAATAGGATGGGATAAGTGTGGATATCTGTTCTGAGTGCTTCTCTTGTGAGTGAGTGGTGGTGGAGGGGTATATATAGGCATCTCCAAAAATCCAACCGTTACACCTAAAGTGACCAACTCGGTGACACCAAAGTATAAAACTCGGTGATACCGAGTTGCTCCGAAGGTAGCAACTTTTGAATCTCGGTGAGACTGATACAGAAGTCTCGATAGTACCGATAAGGTGACCAATGGTCAGATTGCACAACTCGGTGACACTGATCCAAAATCTCGGAAATTCTGATTTTAAGAAATGAGGCAATAGAATGTTGGCAACCTAAACTCGGTGGCACCGATACAAAATCTGTTGTACCGAAGACCTAGGGTTTGGCAGGGATCTGTCTGAGGTGGAAACCCGTAGGACAGAGTAGGAAATATTGGTGGCATTGATTTTCATGATAGGCTTTGACAAACTTTTATAGAAGAGCTTGTGGGTGTTTTTGGTGACTATCACTTGTGCACGTGGAGCATTTTGTTCACCAACAGTACCTTATCCCCTTTTCATAGTATATGCTTTCCTATAAACTCGAAGTGATTTCTCACAAAGTAAAATGTAGAGCCCTCTTGCTTGAAGCTATGCCAATCCCAGTCCTTGCATCTAGGGGGTCTCTCCACAATCCTTTTGCCAACCCGTCATTGAACTTTTCCTGAAATATACTTAGTGGAAACATTAGTCGAATGAGATATATGTTGTTATTGATTACCAAAACCATCAAGGGAGAAAATGTGCTTTCAGTTTTTAGTTTGAAGCCGAAGACGGTCATTGGTCAACATGCTGATTGCGGAGGGGCTGTAATCAGCAAGCTCCAGCGGGTCGGGTGGCTGGACGACACCTTCATCGACATCGTGAAGGTCTGGCAAAATGAGTGGTTCTATATCACCGGACCACGAGACGCGGGCTGGTCGGCGCGGGCCGAATTTAGAACCGGACCCCCCGCGAGGATAACCTCGTGGATCAAGAAGGGCCTCGACCGAGGATCCGCCTCGGAAGTGAAGGCGCTACAAAAGTGCATCACCCAAATGGTGGAGGCCAACATCTAGCTGACCAACGTGGTCTAGGTCATGCTCCGCCGCCGCGTCCTACCCTGCCAGCGCCGTAAGACCCTGATGTGGGCCTACAAGCTCGGGGACCCGGTCACCGTGCACAAATTCTTTTGCACAACTCATGAGAAGTTGTGTAAAGTACTCTTCAAGCCCCATAAGGAATGGATGGCTGAAGAATAAGACATCGGCTTGGACATCGACACTCCACCTTTGATGGTATGATAGTATTTCCCATTGCATCCCGGATTGTAATCCTCAACAAGGAATTGACCCTTCATCTCCTTGTCCTTGCAAGGCTAGTTGGAGAAAGCCGTGCAAATCAACAGCCCACCCCCTTGCTCGAAGACCCCAAGTCGCCCCTGTTGACGGCGATGCTGGTCATGGCGCCGTACGTGGCGCCAGAAAAGAAGGAGAAGAAGAAGAAGCAGGAGGTCCGCGAGGGACTCCGCTCTAGGGGTCCTCCGGATACAAAGTCCAGAGAGACCTAAGCCTCCTCCGCACATGAGGAGGAGCATGCGGAAGACCGGGGAGCGATTGACTCTCCCCAGACAAAGAAGAGGGCCAATCACGAGGACGCCGAGGAGGATCTTCCTCCCCTCGTCTCGAAGAGGCCCTGTAGGCGCAAGGTGATTCTGGTGGATGATAGCCCGGATTTTGATGAGGATTCTAGAGCTTTTGAGAGGGTCCCCCGAAGGAACCCCAGGGTCAAGCCCCCAGCCTAGAGGTATTGAGTCCGGATACCGTCCGGCCTATTCACATAAATTTTCCAAAACTAACTTGTTCAACTGGTTTCATGCTACAGTCCGGCCCGAGACCTCCCAACCGAACAGGTCTTAGATTGGGAGTCTCCACTGACTGAGCTGGCAGAGAGCGGGACGACGTCCCACACTACATCCCCTCTGGCCACAGGCAAGGCCGCAAAGGTGGTATCCCATCGGACCTACCTGCACCGAACACCGGAGACGCGACGGTGATGGCCGTGGCACACACCTCGGCACCGAAGACCAGGAGGTGTTGGCCAAGGATCATGCCTTGGCTGCCTAGGTCCAGGAGGTCAAAACCCTCCTAGCGAATAAGGAGGGGGCCGTAATTCACCTGGGCTCCCGTCTTAATCGACTCCGGAGGCTTCAGTGCCTCTCACATCATCGACCCTGCCTCCCCAAGGAGGGGGAGGAGAAGTGCCACCACCGGTGCTGCCCACGATCGAGCGAACCGTGGCCGGGTGGATGGCCATGATGGAGCAGGCATTGTCTGACTCCTCCATTGCCTAAGACCACCGCACCCTTATGGGTGCGGTTCTAAAAAGCATTCAGTCCGTTGAGAGCGGCCTGAAGGAAATCTTGAGTGGTGTACTAGCGAGCTTCAAGGTAACCCATGCTCTTGTTTATAAGGATGAATTTTGTTTATATGGTCCTGAATTCTTATGGGTATAGTAGCCCCCGAGCCGCGGGTGAGTATGAAAAACTAGCTCGGGGGTCATAGAAACTAGAAACGTAGGCGTATAGTTCGACACCGAATACTCGAACTCTTTCTTATATGTAAGTTGTTTCCTGTAGGCCTCGTCATTGGCTAGGGCATCCAACGGCCTTGAACTAACCAAGCTGAACCGAAAGCTACAGAATTCCGATGAGGAGCTGGACCGTTTGAACAAACGGTTCGACGAAGTGCAAGGTCAGTTTTAACCGTAATTGCCTAGTATTTCCCTTTTCTCATTAATGGGGATTATCCCGAATTTTGAGTACTGATCTTGCTTCTCGTTATGCGCTCAGCTTCAGGTGTAGAGGTTGAAAACCTCAAGGCCGAACTCAAGAGGGCCAAACAAGAGGTTGCCGATCATAAGGCAACAGCCGATGAGGCAACCGCCAAGCTAAGCTTTTCGAAGGTGGAGAGCGGCAGGCATGAGGCTCGAGTAGCCGAGGTCCAATAGGAGCTCTTAAATCGAAGCGCGTTGAGAGGAGGTTCTTCGAAGAAGAAATTTGCCAAGTCAGGTTGATCGCTTCTTGTTGCGCCTTTGGCTTTTCCCCTTCAGGCCAAGGGCATCATCGTCGTCATCTGATTTGACTTCGACGCCAGCCTCCTCTCCGGGGAGTCGCCTTCCTTCCTCGACACGAGCACACTTGTCCGCCAATGTGTGCAAATCATTGACGGTCTTGGAGTGTCTAACATTCATCTTGGCCCGCATCCTCCTGTTGCGCACATTCGGATGGAATGCGACAATCATGGTTGCAGATTGTATCTCTAAAATATTGTAGAGTTCTTGACTAAATCTCTGGATGTACTTCTGCAAGGTTTCTCCCTCCTTTCGCGGAAGGACTTGTAGGTCGCTGGGCTGTCCTGGCTCCTGGTGGCCACCTATGAAGGCGCCGACAAACTCATTGCACAAGTCATTCCATGATGAAATAGAGTTCTCTGGTAGGTGCATCAACCATGATCTCACATTTGGCCTAAGCACCAAAGGGAAATAGTTGGTGTGCACCTTCTCATCTCTTCCCCCGGCGGCTTGAACGACTATCATATAGATGACCAAGAATTTCGTTGGATTTAGCTTTCCGTCATATTTCTACGTCAGTTCAGGCTTGAAAGGTCGGGCCGATGGCCAGCGGACCTGTTGCAGCTCGCAAGTGAAGGCAGGGCACCCAACCTCATAAGAAAGGTACCCACCAGTACTAGGCATGGGGTCGCTAGCATCTGAGCCATTGCGCCTGTCAGATTGACGGTGTGCTTCTCGACGTTGCTCTATGGTGACGCGTGCGTCTTCCCTCTACCGGTCTTCCAGGACACGCTGTTGGTCCCAATGACCGTGCGGGTCAGACAAGGCCATAGATGCTTTGTCAGGCTCATCAACATGTGGAGCTTGTGTGGTTGCCTCTGGGTTTGTTTTCGCGGAGGGGATTGCACCGTTGGTGCGCCCCCTCGACACGACCATCAGCCTGGGTCGCCCTCGCCGTCCGCGAGCGTCGCGACGGCTCTTCATGTCGTGATTTGCTGGCTTCGACGAAGCTGATCAAACTCTGGATGGTGGCACTCCACTCGTCCATCTTGTGAGCCGCGGGCGGGAAATTTAACAGCAGTTGGGCCCGCACCATCGCTTCCGCTGCCGTGGCCGGCATGGCTAGAGAGGCGGATCACGACGTCGCACGACTCCTGGTGGAACCAAGAGGGCCGTCACCGCATTCTTGTCACCGTGCACCGATCGCCGGGGTAGTCTGACGTGGAGGAGGCCAAACTTGTGGGTCTACGGTCCCGTTCGGTGATCCATCTTGCTCCGAGCGAGGCGCGCGCCCAGCAGCCACGCGTGTGACAGGCGCAACTGGAAGATCGCGGCTTGCCCCAGATTGGGCACCACTATTGCGGCTGCGGCCACCAGTGTGACGGGGAGGTGGAGACTGAAAGTTTCCTCCGCTCGCAGAACTAGGGCCGAGCTCGCTAAGATGTTGTTGTTGTTGCTCCTCTTTGGCGTTCCTCGCTTCAGCTTCGACCGCCTCGGGACACGACAGTGGCGCCGCCTGTGCCAGTTGCGTCACCCACGACGCCCACCTGACTCATCGCCTCCATGGTGCCAACAACGTCCGCAGCTGCGTGCGAGGGGGGCTTCGATGTGAAGGGATGTGCGGTCGCGTCGGGCTTCTTCTTGGGAGCCATAGACGAGACGACGATGAAGATCGACACATTGCTCATGATCTCACGTTTGCGCCAGTTATGCTCCCCTACCTGGCATGCCAAAGATGTCGGGGGCTTGATGCACAAGATCACCTATGGGGCCACGGGCCCCTTTGTGGTTCGGCGAGGGTGAGGTCACGTTGCACAAAGAGCAAAGGTGGTGAGGCATCATGACGACGAGACGCTGGTGTTTTACCCAGGTTCGGGCCACTGAGAAGCGTAAAACCCTACTCATGCTTTGGTGGGTTGATCGGGGGAACACGAAGCACACGCAGTGCTCCAACCCGGCAAGGTTGCCTTCGGGAGAGCTGCTACGTGAGTACAAGTGTCCAAAGGTCTGAATCTTTAGCTAGGTTGCCTTGGGCCTCCTTTTAGGAAAAGGGGCAACCACAGTGGCAAAATACACATCATCTAGTGATTAGATAGCCAACAGTGCTATCATACCTAACTCTGGCACTTAGGATAAAATGTCAGAAATGCTAGCCTAGGTGGTGTGCGGGGATGCATTCCCGACAGGATTTTACAACCGCTTTAGCTAACTATTGTTCAATATCTTGACACGCTAATAAGTCTCCATCGTATCTACTTTTCCTAACGCTTTTGTTCTTGTTTTGGACTCTAATTTGCATGATTTGAATGAAACTAACCCGGACTAACGTTGTTTTCAGCAGAACTACCATGGTGTTGTTTTTGTGCAGAAATAAAAGTTCTTGAAATGGAACGAAACTTTTTGGAGAATTATTTCACAATATTGGAGCCAAAAGCCACCAAAGAGGGGGGCCCAAAGGGCCCACCACCCACCAGGGTGTGCCGACCCCCCTGACGCGGCTTGGCGGGTGGTGCTCACCTCGTGCCCCCCGAACCTAATTCCAGCACTATAAAATCCTAATATTCCAGAAAAAAATCACGGAGAAAGTTTTATTGCGTTTCATGATACGGAGCCACCGCCACCTCCTGTTCTTCATCAAGAGGCCAGATCTGGAGTCCGTTTGGGGCTCCGGAGAGGGGAATCTTCCGCCTTCGTCATCATCAACCCTCCTTCATCACCAATTCCATGATGCTCCCCAACGAGAGTGAGTAATTCCTTCATAGTCTTTCTGGTCAGTGAGGAGTTCTATGAGATTCATCATGTAATCGAGTTAGTTTTGTTAGGGCCTGATCCCTAGTATCCACTATGTTCCAAGATTGATGTTGCTATGACTTTACCTTGCTTAATGCTTGTCACTAGGGCCCGAGTGCCATGATTTCAGATTGAAACAATTTATGGTATCGTCATTATATCTATGTTCATGAGGATACTCAACCTAGTAATGATAAAGAACCAGATAATGACGTAGAAATAGAACCTCTGTTGATCTTGATAACCCACAACCTAAAATAAACGATATGATAAAAAAGACTTTGTGGCTAGAAAACATGGTAAAGAAATGGAACCATGGGTTTAAAAACCCATGCATTTTCCACCTAAAGCATCTAAGAAAAAGGATGATGAAGAATTTGAATGCTTTGCTGAAATGATTAGGCCAGTCTTTTTGCGTACCTACTTAAGTGATATCTTAAAGATGCCTCCTTATGCTAAATACATGAAAGACATCATCACTAATAAAAGAAAGATACCTGAAGCCGAAATCTCCACCATGCTTGCTAATTATTCTTTTAAGGATGGAATACCTAAAAAACTTGGAGATCTTGGAATACCAACTGTACCTTGCTCCATTAAAAGAAATTATGTCAAAACTGCTTTGTGTGATTTGGGAGCTGGTGTTAGTGTTATGCCTTTCTCTTTATATAAAAGACTTGATTTTAATAAACTCACACCTACTGAAATATCTTTGCAAATGGTTGACAAATTAACTGCCATACCCATCGGTATTTGTGAGGATGTGCCCGTTGTTGTTGCAAATGTTACTATCTTAACGAACTTTGTTATTCTTGAGATGCCCGAGGACGACAACAGGTCGATTATCCTTGGTATACCCTTTTTGAATACCGTGGGGGCTGTTATTGATTGCAATAAAAGCAAAGTCACTTTTCATATCAATGTTAATGAGCATACGGTGCACTTTCCGAGGAAGTAATTCCAAGTGAATGGTATAAATGTTATTGAAAATTCTTTGACACCCACTATTGGAAGCTTTCATCTACCTCTACCTATTACCAAAAAGAAATATGATATAATTATAGTTGGGGATATGCATATCCCCGTTGAGGTAACATTGTGTTTTACAAAAGTTCTTCGGTTTCATGCTAATTGAAAGTGGTTGTTAATAAGACTTGATCAACCTTATTAATGGATCATTTTTTAGAGGTATGAAGTTGATGAATTTAGTAGACAACATTCTCTGTATCCAATTTCTGTTTTTCTTAGTTAAACAAAATAAAATGCCATATTTATCCTATTTTCTGAATTTCCCATGCAATAAAAAATGACCCAAAAATAAAAGTTCTTAGAATGTCCTACAAATTTAATACGATTTTTTTCTGAATATTTCTGAACATTTGGTACAAGTAACTTTTCTGAATTTCCCATGCAATAAAAAATTCCTTGACGTGAGATCGACGCTAAAAATTGCTCATGGAGACTTGATCAACCTCGTGGCACCCCTTGACGTGAGATCGACACTAAAAATTCCTATAAATATAGAAACCTCCGAAAAGAAACCTAGATTGGGAGTTCCATCGCCGCAAGCCTCCAGAGCCACAAAAAACCAATCGAGAGCCCATTCCGGCACCCTGCCGGAGGGGGAAACCATCACCGGAGGTCATCTTCATCATCTCGACGGTCTCCATGATGAGGAGGGAGTAGTTCACCCTTGGGGCTAAGGGTATGTACCACTAGCTATGTGTTTGATCTCTCTCTCTCTCTCTCTCGTGTTCTTGAGATGACATGATGTTGATGTACCGTGAGCTTTATTGATATAGATGAATCATATGGAGTTTTCCCCTCTCTATCTTGTTGTGATGAATTGAGTTTTCCCTTTGAAGTTTTCTTATAGGATTGAGTCTTTAAGGATTTGAGAACATTTGATGCATGTCTTGCGATGGGATACCCGTGGTGACAATGGGATGTTATATTGATCCACTTGATGTATGTTTTGGTGATCAATTTGCGGGTTCCATGACCTTGGGAATCTATTCATAGGGATTGGCACACGTTTTTGTCTTGACTTTCCGGTAGAAACTTTGGGGCACTCTTTGAAGTTCTTTGTGTTGGATTGAACATGATGAATTTGAAATTATGTGATGCACATCGTATAATCAAGCCCATGGGTACTTGTGGTGACATTGTAGTATCTAGGTGACATTAGGGTTTTAGTTGATGTGTATCTTAAGGTGTTATTTTAGTATGAACTCTAGGTTTGTTCATAACACTTATAGGGATAGCTCATAAGATTGATCAAAAAAGATAACTTTGAGGTGGTTTTGTACCCTACAATAATTTCTTCGTTAGTTCTCCGCTATTTGTGACTTCGGAGTGAACTCTTTGTCGCACGAGACGTATTTACATATGATTCAACTATGTTAGTATTGTTGAGAGATTGCACTAGGACTTGTTTTCAAGCATTGCAATACCGTTTGTGATCACTTTTATTACTTGTTACCTTGCTTTTTTTATATTTCCAGATTACAAAAATCTATATCTACCATCCATATTGCACTTGTATCACCATCTCCTCGCCAAACTAGTGCACCTATACAATTTGCCATTGTATTGGGTGTGTTGGGGACACAAGATATTTCTTGTATTTCATTGCAGGTTTGTTGGAGAGATACCATCTTCATCCTACACCTCCCACGGATTGATAAACCTTAGGTCATCAACTTGAGGGAAAATTCCCACTGTCCTACAAAACCATGCACTTGAAGGCCCAACACGAGTCTACAAGAAGAAGGTTGCGTAGTAGACATCAAGCTCTTTTTTGGCGCCGTTGCCGGAGAGGTGAGTGCTTGAAGGTATATCTTTATATGTTGCAATTAAATCTTCTAGTTTCTTGTTTTTCTCTAGTTTGGTTTTATAAAAGAAAAATACAAAAAATATGGAATTGAGGTCGCCTCATATGCTTCATCTTTTTAATGTCTTTCGTGAAAATGATGAAAAAAAATTGTGCTCAAGTGTTAGAAGAAGAAGTTATTAAAATGTTTGGCACTAAATCCTTGAATGATGAGCATGATTTCAATATTGTTAGTATGAATTCTCTTAATATTCATGATGCTAATGATATGCAAAGCCACAAGTTTGGGGATGTTATGTTTGATGAATATGATATTTTTAGTCCCCCAAGTTTTGATGAGCAAAACTGTTATGATGATGGCATGCCTCCTATGTATGATGATTATGATGATGACATGTATGCTATAAAGAGTAATGACAACCATGAAACCTATTATCATGATTTTAATATTCAATGTGGTTATGTCAATCAAGTGTCACATGATAGTTATTTTGTTGAGTTTGCTCCCACTATTATGAATGAGAAGAAAATTGCTTATGTGGTGAGTGACAAATTTTCTATGCTTGTAGATAATGAAAAGAATACTTTATGTGTTGGTTATATTGTGGAACTCCTTCATTATGGTACTGAAAATTATTACGAGGGAGGAACATATGCTCGTAGGAATTACAATAATATCAAGTTTCCTCTCTATGTGTTCAAAGTTTTGAAGTTATGCTTGTTTTGCCTTCCTATGCTAGTTGATTATTGCTCCCATAAATACTTTTCTCACAAAATCCTTATTCATAGGAAGTGGGTTAGAGTTAAATGTGCTTGTCATGAGATTCATGATGCTCTTTTGCATGTTTCAATTATTATTCCTATACGAGCATCATTGAAATCATCATGCCTAGCTAAAAGGCATTAAAGAAAAGTGCTTGTTGGGAGACAACCCAACTCTTTTACCTTATGTTTTTATGTGTTCACATGATTAAGCTACTGTAGTAATCATGTTTTGTGTCCTTTATTTCAATAAAGTTCCAAGTAAAGCCTTTGGGATAGTGTGGATACTTGCTTGTTTGATTCTGTGCAAAAACAGAAAGTTTTGCGTCCAGTATATGAATTATCTGACTTTACTGGAGCGTCGAGAAATTCTGAATTTTTTAAAAAACATTTATATGCAAATTCCTTGAGTTTTACTATTTTTCAGAACTTTTGGAGTCACGGAAGGATGGTGATCATTCAGATCTTTACAAATTGTTCTATTTTTGACAAATTCTGTTTTGCATGCATAGTTTGCTTGTTTCAAGTGTTACTTTAGCCTATATTGAGTAATATAAATTGTGGGAATGATGGAATACAGTAGGTATCATGTCAGAACAATTATGAATCTTGTCTTGACAGTACCTAAGTGAATGATTTATCTTTACTACACTAATCCTTCTCACGAAGTTCCGTTAAGTTTTGTGTGATTGAAGTTTCCAAGTTTTGGGTGAGAAACCGATATGAGGAGAATAAGGAGTGACAATAACCTAAGATTGGTGATGCCCAAGTCACCCCAAAAGTAATATCCAAGGAATACTGAAGCGCCTAAGCTTGGGGACGGGGCATCCCTCTTTCGTCTTCAACACTATCGGTATATCTTAGTTGGAGCTATATTTTCATTCGTCACATAATACGAGTTTTGCTTGGAGCATCATTTTATTTTGTTTTCATCTGTTAGGTGTTATTTATAATACTTTTTCAATTAAAAATTCCAAGAATTGGCTTTAGGATGCTTGAATTGCATGTTTGATGTGTGCTGTGAAAAAACGGAAACTTTTGTTGTAGTGTTTGAATTTTAATATTTTACTGGAACGCGGATTTTTTTTGAAATTTTTACACGGTGTTGTCATATAAATTTATAGCAGGTCCTAAATTTTCATAATCTTTTGAGTTACAGAAGTACATTGTTTTCATAAATTGCTAGAGACTGTTCTGTTTAGACAGATTGTTGTCATAGTTTTGTTATCTACTTATCTTATAGTTTCCATGGCTTATATTGGTAGATATAAATTAACGAAATGATAGTATAAAGTAGCTAATGTTTGAAAATTATTGTGCAACTTGTCTTGGCAGTACATGAAGTGTTGATTCGTTCTTATGTATACTAACCTATCTCACGAGTTCTTTTCGAGTTTTATGTGGATGAAGTTTTTGAGAATAGGTGAAACCATGATATGAGAGGATTGAACGAGATACAAAATCTCAAGCTTGGGGATTCCTAAGGCACCACAAGTGAATATTTCAAGAAGTCTCAAGTATCTAAACTTGGGGATGCTACGCATCGCACCTCTCTTCGTCAACTATCGGTTAGCCTATGTTGAGCCTAAATTTTTATTCGTTCACATCATGTGTGCTACTCTTGGAGTGCTATTTTTTATTTTGCTTGCTGTTTAAATAAAATGCTCAGATCTGAAAATCTTTATTTATTGAGAGAGAAAGTCCTCACATAGCTACTTAATTGTTTGACTACTCATTGATCTGCACTTATATGTTTTGGAGTAGTCTTTTCATTTACTCTCGTGCTTCAATTATATCATATGAGTAAATGGATGAATGAATTGAATATCATAAATATGAAATTTTATATGTTTTATATGCTTATCCCATGGGGATTAATGACTTCACATATAAGAAGTATAAGTGGTAAAATTTATTTGAAAGTTAGCAAACACCGCATTGGTCACTTGAACAATTCATGAAAGAATATTGATGGAAGAGAGATTTCACATATAAATATATTATTTTGGACATCCTCTATGATTGTGAATACCCATTAATTATTTTCAAAATTGAGAAAATTAATTGAAGTTGTACAAGGAAGACTACGTAATGAGTTATGGTTGTGTATATTTGCATAGAAGTTATATTGTTATGGATCCTCCAACATGTGGTGCTTGCTTCCACCTCATACTAGCCAAAACTTCTACACCAAGTAGAAATACTACTTGTGCATCCAAACACCCTTAAAACCAAAGTTGATCCATATGAGTCCACCATACCTACCTATTTGCGATATTTACCTGCCGTTCCAAGTAAATGTGCATGTGCCAAACTCTAAACCTTCAAATAATATTCTGTTTTGTATGCCCGAATCGCTCATATAGTAACTAGGGGCTGTCAGTATCTTCCATGGTAGGTGGGTTATTCTCACGATATGTGTTGATTCACTTTCATTCACGACAAAGTGGCTGGTAATAGGGATTTCCGGTCCCGAAATCAAAGAAACAAATTTGAATAATTAAACAAAACTCCCCCAGAAATGTTGTTGGTATGGACGGTACCCGTGGATTCGGCTCGCTGTGGAGTGTGATTGATTGGTGGAGGGGGAGTAAATACTTTACCTTTCTGTTTGGGAACCGCCTATAATGTATCTAGCATGGAAGATACTGAGATCTCTCGGTTGTTATGGTGACAATGAAAGCATACCACCCAAAATTATTATTCATCTCTATTTTAAAAGCTCAAGCTCTGGCACCTATGCAAATCAATGCTTCCTTCTGTGAAGGGTCTATCTTTTACTTTCATGTACTTACCTTTATGCAAGAGTCATGGTGATCTTCACCACTTCCTATATTTCGCCTTTTTCTCTTAGCAAGCGTCATGTGTTGGGGAAAGATCCAAGCATATATGGCCATTCAAATATATTTTATCATGAATTATTATTGTTGACAATTATCTATATGATAAATAAGTTGGGAGGCAAAACTTTAAGCCCCTATCTTTCCCTGTGTTCGACGGATGCCATTTGCTCTAAAAATATGCTTTGAGAGTTAGCAATCATGGAATACTATATGATGGTTGAGTATGTGGAATTTGCTAAATCAAAGCTCTTACATAGATCCTTCCTAAAAATAATATGAATTGCAATTGCTTGGTGACTGAAAGTATAGGTTGTTAGTTTTCAAGAAACATTATGGTCTATACTTTAACATGTGAATAGCTTGTTATTTCATCATGAGAAGTTTTATGAGATGAGCTACTGTTTATGATATATTATGCTACAAAAGGTGTTTGGAACTATCATTGATCAAATTTATGCACTATGCTAGCATTCACACTTCATAAATTATTTCTTTTATCATTTACCTACTCAAGGACGAGCAGGAATTAAAATTGGGGATGCTCATACGTCTCCAACGTATCTATAATTTATGAAGTATTCATGTCATGTTTACAATAATTTTATATGATTTTGGTATGATTTTATTAGAACTAACACGAACTGACGTTGTTTTCAGCAAAACTACCATGGTGTTGTTTTTTGCATAAATAAAAATTCTCGGAATGGGCTGAAAATTTAGTATGAGTTTTTTAGACCAAAAGAGACCCCCAAAGCATTGGAGTTGGGCGAGAAGAGCCACGAGGAGGTCACAAGCCTACCAGGCGTGCCCACCCCCTTGGTCGCGCCTAGCAGGCTTGTCATCACCTCGTGGCACCCCTTGACGTGAGATCGATGCCAAAAATTCCTATAAATATAGAAACCTCCGAAAAGAGACCTAGATCGGGAGTTCTTCTGCCGCAAGCCTACACAGCCACGAAAAACCAATAGGGAGTCCGTTCCGGCACCCTGCCAGAGGGGGAAACCATCATCTAAGGCCATCTTTATCATCCTGGCGGTCTCCATGACGAGGAGGGAGTAGTTCACCCTCGGGGCTAAGGGTATGTACCAGTAGCTATGTGTTTGATCTCTCTCTCTCATGTTCTTGAGATGACATGATGTTGATGTACCGCGAGCTTTATTGATATAGATGAATCATATGGAGTTTTCCCCTCTCTATCTTGTTATGATGAATTGAGTTTTCCCTTTGAAGTTTTCTTATCAGATTGAGTCTTTAAGGATTTGAGAACACTTGATGTATGCCTTGCGATGGGATATCCGTGGTGACAATGGGATGTTCTATTGATCCACTTGATGTATGTTTTGGTGATCAACTTGCGGGTTCCGTGACCTTGGAAACCTATGCATAGGGGTTGGCGCACATTTTTGTCTTGACTTTCCGGTAGAAACTTTGGGGCACTCTTTGAAGTTCTTTGTGTTGGATTGAACATGATGAATCTGGAATTATGTGATGCACATCATATAATCAAGCCCATGGGTACTTGTGGTGACATTAGAGTATCTAGGTGACATTAGGGTTTTGGTTGATGTGTATCTTAATGTGTTATTTTAGTATGAACTCTAGGGTTGTTCGTGACACTTATAGGGATAACTCATAAGATTGATCAGAAAATATAACTTTGAGGTGGGTATGTACCCTACAATAATTTATTCGTTAGTTCTCCGCTATTTGTGACTTTGGAGTGAACTCTTCGTTGCACGAGAGGTATCTACATATGATTCAACTATGTTAGTATTGTTGAGAGATTGTACTAGTGAAAGTATGAACCCTAGGACTTGTTTTCAAGCATTGCAATACTGTTTTGCTCACTTTTGTTACTTGTTACCTTGCTGTTTTTATATTTTCAGATTACAAAAATCTATATCTACCATCCATATTGCACTTGTATCACCATATCTTCGCCGAACTAGTGCACATATACAATTTGTCATTGTATTGGGTGTGTTGGGGATACAAGAGATTTCTTGTATTTCATTGCAGGGTTGTTGGAGAGAGACCATCTTCATCCTACACCTCCCACGGATTGATAAACCTTAGGTCATCCACTTGAGGGGAAATTGCCACTGTCCTACAAAACTCTACGCTTGGAGGCCCAACATGAGTCTACAAGAAGAAGGTTGCGTACTAGACATCAGGACCCTAGTGACAAGCATTAAGAACGACAAAGTCATAGCAACATCAATCTCAGAATATACTGGATACTAGGGATTAAGCCCTAACAAAACTAACTCGATTACATGATGAATCTCATCCAACTCCTCACTGACTAACGAGCCTGTGAAGGAATTACTCACTCCCTAGTGACAAGCATTAAGAACGACAAAGTCATAGCAACATCAATCTCGGAATATACTGGATACTAGGGATTAAGCCCTAACAAAACTAACTCGATTACATGATGAATCTCATCCAACTCCTCACCGACTAACGAGCCTGTGAAGGAATTACTCACTCCCGGTGGGGAGCATCATGGAATTGGCGATGAAGGAGGGTTGGTGATGACGAAGACCGAAGATTCCCCTCTCCGGAGCCCCAAACATGCTTCATATCTGGCCTCCCACTAAAGAACATGAGGTGGCGGCGGCTCTGTCTCATGAAACACGATACAACTTCCTCTCCTATTTTTCTCCAAAAATAGGAATTTATAGTGTTGGAATGATGGTCAGCGGAGCCCTGAGGGCCCCACAACCCACCAAGGCGTGCCTAGAGGGGATGGCGCGCCCTGGTGTCTTGTTTGCACCCAGGGCCCCCCTCCAGTGGTTCTTGGCTCCAGTATTTTTTATTTATTGTAAAATAATTCTCCAAAAAGTTTTGTCCAATTCCGAGAACTTTTATTTCTGCACAAAAACAACACCATGGTAGTTCTGCTGAAAACAACGCCAGTCCGGGTTAGTTTCATTCAAATCATGCAAATTAGAGTCCAAAACAAGTACAAAAGTATTAGGAAAATTAGATACGACGGAGACGTATCAGCTGCGAGCTGACAGGATGTTAAGCCACGTTCGGGCCAAGGCGACCAGCATGAGGGGGACGTAGCGCACCCCTACGCGCTTGTTGCCCCTGGCGATACCGACGGCGGTGGTGTAGTTGATTAGCCAGTCCACCGGCTTGGCGGAGACGTTGTACTTCGGGGTATCGCGAGGCAACGTGAAGCCGGTTGGGAATGGATCACTACGGATGCGCGAGCCAAAGCAGGCTGGTCCGACCGGGCCTTCCTCCTCTAGAAGGAGGGATTCCGCCAGCCGCTCGAGGCGGCACGGAGCATCGTTCTCGTCTTGAGGCACGCGGGGTCCTAGCCAGCTGATGAGCACCGAGTGCATAGCCGGCCCGACCAAGACAGACCAGTCCCGCTACACATGCAGGACGCGCGCGACCGTCTGGAGGCAGCCATCATCCTCGTAGGTATCTCACCGGTTAGTGAAAGCTGGCGGGTCATCGCGGTGCCGGGAGCGACCGCCCGACTCCGTTCGGCCCAGTGGCTAGAGCCGGGCGGAGATGACGTCCTGCTGCATCTACCGGCGTTCGCCAGCTGACAATCGGTTGTCGCCCCAAAGGCGGGGGGACTCTGAGCCATCTGGGGTTGGCTCAAACTGGGCCTGCAACACGTTGGCGCGGTGACGAGGTCGCGGACACGCCGCTCTTGCTGCACGCACTTGTTGGGGAACGTAGTAGTAAATCAAAAATTTCCTACGCGTTCACCAAGATCCATCTATGGAGAAACCAGCAACGAGCAAGGGGTGAGTGGATCTTCATACCTTTGAAGATCGCTAAGCGGAAGCGTTACAAGAACGCGGTTGATGGAGTCGTACTCGCAGCGATTCAGATCGCGGTGGATCCGATCAAGTGCCGAACGGACGGCACCTCCGCGTTCAACACATGTGCAGCCCGGTGACGTCTCCTACGCCTTGATCCAGCAAGGAGGGAGGAGAGGTTGAGGGAGAGCTCCGGCCCTAAGCGCTACGGAGAACGAGGGGAGGAGGAGGTAGGGCTGCACCAGAGAGAGAGGGAGAACCGTGTGTTGTGCAGCCCCAAATACCTCCACTATATATAGGAGAGAGGGAGGAGGGGTGGCTGCGCCCTAGGGTTCCACCCTAGGGGTGGCGGCAGCCACCAGATGCCATCTGGCCGGCGGCTAGGGCAAGGGAGAGGTGGGGCGCCCTAGGGTGGGCCTTAAGGCCCATCTAAGCCTAGGGTTTGCCCCCCTCCACCTTTGCCATGCCTTGGGCTGGGGTGGGAGGCGCACCAGCCCACCTAGGGGCTGGCTCCCTCCCACTCTTAGCCCACGGAACCTTCCGGGGCAGGTGGGCCCACTAGGTGGACCCCCGGAACCCTTCCGGTGGTCCCGGTACACTACCGGTGACACCCGGAACACTTCCGGTAACCAAATCCTCACTTCCTATATATCAATCTTCGTCTCCGGACCATTCCGGGACTCCTCGTGACGTCCGGGATCTCATCCGGGACTCCGAACAACCTTCGGTAACCACGTACACTATTTCCCTATAACCCTAGCGTCATCGAACCTTAAGTGTGTAGACCCTACGGGTTCGGGAGACACGTAGACATGACCGAGACACCTCTCCGGCCAATAACCAACAGCGGGATCTGGATACCCATGTTGGCTCCCACGTACTCCACGATGATCTCATCGAATGAACCACGATGTCAGGGATTCAATCAATCCCGTATACAATTCCCTTTGTCTATCGGTATTGTACTTGCCCGAGATTCGATCGTCGGTATCCCTATACCTTGTTCAATCTCGTTACCGGCAAGTCTCTTTACTCGTTCCGTAATACATCATCCCGTGACTAACTCCTTAGTCACATTGAGCTCATAATGATGATGTCTTACCAAGTGGGCCCAGAGATACCTCTCCGTCACACGGAGTGACAAATCCCAGTCTCGATTCGTGTCAACCCAACAGACACTTTCGGAGATACCCGTAGCGTACCTTTATAGCCACCCAGTTACGTTGTGACGTTTGGCACACCCAAAGTATTCCTATGGTATCCGGGAGTTACACAATCTCATGGTCTAAGGAAATGACACTTGACATTGAAAAGCTTTAGCAAACGAACTACACGATCTTTGTGCTATGCTTAGGATTGGGTCTTGTCCATCACATCATTCTCCTAATGATGTGATCCCGTTATCAACGACATCCAATGTCCATGGTCATGAAACCGAGACCATCTATTGATCAACGAGCTAGCCAACTAGAGGCTCACTAGGGACACGTTGTGGTCTATGTATTCACACATGTATTACGGTTTTCGGTTAACACAATTATAGCATGAACAATAGACAATTATCATGAACTAGGAAATACAATAATAACCATTTTATTATTGCCTCTAGGGCATATTTCCAACAGCACTCCTCTCCCTCAAAGATCTCCAGGTCAGTCATAGCCGCCTGGGCAACCTTCATGTTCGCCGCGTGGGTGTCGTAGGCGGGCGGGGCTATGCCGAGGATCTTGGTAACTGCGCGGCCATGATGGCGCACACCCTCACGCCGACCAGTCTCGGTGTCGGCCGGGGTGAATCCGTAAACGGTATTGTACTCACATTGCATGAACTCCATCTGGCGTCGCGCGGTGGCGAGCATGGAGGCCTCCTCAAACAGCTGCTTGCGGGTCTCCTCGAGTTCAGCCGTGACAGCAATCAGGTCAGCTACAAGCATGATGGGGGTACGCAGACTCTGCATGGTGGAGCACAGGGGCTCAAACTAGCCGGCGTGGGCCGTAGCCACGGTTGCCGCAACCGCCGCCCTACCACATGCAGAGCTGGTGCTGGATCTAGTGATCAACACCTTGACACGGATGCAAAGGTCATCGACGTCGTCAAGAACGCCGTTGCTGGCCGATGGCAGAGGGTTGGAGAAGGTGAGCATATCACGCCCAAGATGTGGTCCTATCCTTATTTGGCACGAGGGCCTCAAAGGGGATAGAAGCGCATCTCGATGCGTTCGCAAGAATGGATATCATTACAAGTACATGTACAGAAGAGATGAGTATATAGAATTGGCTTACACTCGCCACAAGCTACATCAGAGTCACATCAACACAATAACATCTCAAACATCATACAAAAGAGCAGGGTCCGACTACGGACGAAATCAAACGATAAAATGACATCCACCCTTGCTATCCCAGGCTGCCGCCTGGAACCCATCCAAGATTGAAGAAGAAGAAGAAGAAGAACTTCAATTCAAATCAAGCAACGCGCTCACGTCAAATCATCACATTACCTGTACCTGCAACTGGTGTTGTAGTAATCTGTGAGCCACAGGGACTCAGCAATCTCATTTCCAAGGGTATCAACACTATTAGAGCTTAATAGGTAAGGTATGGTTAAGTGGTGAGGCTACAACAAGCGTCTAAGCATATATTTGAGTGGCTAACTTACGAGCACCGAAAGTAAAGTATGGTGGTCTACGCATAACGGACGTGAACCAGTACTGATCACTAACTGATCCTGAACACCTACTTACGTCAATCATAACCCCACCGTGTTCTCTTTCGGATAAGAACTCACGAAAAGAGACAGTCACGATTACGCACACAGTTGGTGTATTTTATTAGACTTTACTTCAAGTTTGCTATGACCGGGTGTTAAACAAATTATCCATGTTTGCCACATAACCGCGGGCACGGCTCCTCGAAAAGATTTAACCCTGCAGGGGTGCTCCAACTTATCCATCACAAATTAACCACACGCAGCGGGAATAACCTTAACCACGAATCTCGTGATCTTCCTAGGCAATTCCAAAGGAAATCCAACACCTCGAGATAACCCGAAGATAATCAGAGTTCCTCACTCAAGACGTTCGAGAAAGGTAAAACAAATCCAGCAAGGCCGCCCGGCGTGTCGACGAACCCGATAGGAGCCGCGTATCTCGTTCTCAGGACACGACTAGATGAGCACATCGTACGGTGGCCTGATAGAAATCTCCCAAGTTGCCCCGGGTTGGCCCCGCACACGACTCTAGTTTGGACCAACACTCATGAGGAGCACTGGCCCGGGTTGTTGATTAATTATCCACGGGGTCCAGAAAAATATCCCCTATGCAAGTTCATTAATTAGGCAAATGTAGTACCAATGTTGG
This sequence comes from Hordeum marinum, assembly GCA_022496015.1. Taxonomy (NCBI): domain Eukaryota; kingdom Viridiplantae; phylum Streptophyta; class Magnoliopsida; order Poales; family Poaceae; genus Hordeum; species Hordeum marinum. The sequence continues at coordinate 205,742,747 of CM039672.1, read as the reverse complement.
GCCTTGCCAGACAAGTTTTATTCTAACCCGAAAATCAAGGGGGTCCCCATAACAACCCCGAGCATGTTAGGAGCGCTCATTTATGGAACATAACACCGGTTCACAAGTAACTAGGGGCGGCAAGAGTGGAACAAAACACCAAGCAAAAGGCCAAGCCTTCCACCTTTACCAAGTATATATGTGCATTAAATTAAATAGCAGCAATATTGTGATATAACAAAAGGAAGGCCCATGCTGACACATGGAAGCAATAGCACCTGCAACTAGCAACGCTATAAGAAGGGCTGAACAAGCGGTAACATAGCCAAACAATGTTTTGCTCGGATGTGGAGAGGTTAGAGGCTTATCATGGCAGTGTTTGGAGGCTTATCAAACAAGTGGTAGGTAGCAAGACGTAACGGTAAAAGACGAGAGAACTAGCATGGCAATGATAGTAATGGTATCCAGGGAAATGTGTCATCTTGCCTGAGATCCCACTCGGAAGAAGACCGAGTCCATGACGAAGACGAACCAACGTAGTCGAACGAATCCTCACACTCCGAACGCTTTCGGAACTCTATCGAGAAGAAGCAATCCGAAACAAACAATCAACACAAGATACACCACAACATATGCAAAACACGATGCACAACAAATATGATGCATGTCCGGTTTAAAATGCAAGGCATGACAATTCACAACAATCAAATACTACACATTAAGTGAAGCTCAATATGCAACGAGTTGCATATTGACGAAACTCCACGTTCGAATTATTTAGTTCACTCCCGTTAGGTACACGACAATATTAAATGTTGTTAAACATGGCAAGAGGTGAAGCATAAGTAAACTAACTAACTAGGCATCTTAAATGAGGTCGGAAACAACTTATAGCATTTCCGATATGACCCCACATGTATATTATGAATTTGGTCCAGATCTGAACTAAACACATTATATATTTTTTAAACATCAGAATAAAGCACACCATGTTATTCTACACGTCATTCTAGTCGATTTACATATATAGAACATCTCAAACGGAGCTACGGTCTAAAAGTTATGAGCAACACAAGATGCACATGTCATGAATGCAAATGCATGGGAAAAAACAATCACAAACATCTCAAATCATGAATGCAACAATTTTTTATAAAACTACATGAGATTCTAAGCAAGTTTCACATATGGAATGTCCAAAACGGAGCTACGGTTCAACCACAATCATCAAAACAAGTTTTAGTTGAAATCTGCCAAAAACAGCAACATGGCATTTTTAACACATGAAAACAACAAGCTACAAGATTCCAAAATGCACAAACTAAGCATGGGGCAATAGCATACAACATCCACTTCATTTCATCTTCACACATCATATTCAAAACATGCATGGATCACTAGGTAGGAAGCTCACAAGAAGGCTACTTAATAACAGTTTCAGACTTAGTGAAAATAGCAGTTTTAGACAGTGCAGTTTTTATCACGAAGGCATATTGACATCAGTAAAACTATATACAAATCATATTATGGCATGAAACTTAACAGCATGCTAGAGGACAATATCAACAACAAATAACTCCATTACACCTACCACAAAAGAGTTCTAGATCACTAGCAAATCACATGGCAAGACAACAACAAAATATAACAGATTCAGACTTAGAAATATTTAGGACCCTCAAAATAACAGATTTTTATAGCAAGTTGACAACACCAAAACAACACCTAAACATGCATTTCTATGACAAGCAAAATGTCCATGGGCTAGGACACATATCAAAGAGCAACTTTCATGTTGAAAATTATTTCATATCATGCACGAATTAAATCCCACGAAAATGACAAAAGGCCATCACGCATAAATGACATGCACTCAAACTTGCTCAAATGACAAAACTAAATGCACCGATAAAACCAATGGATTTTTCTACCCCGAAAACATATATAATATGATTAGGTTCATATAGAAAAATAATCACAATTAAATATTCGGGAATATGCCTATTCACGATAAAGCAATTCGGTGATGCAAATCAAATGTAAACATCATGACCAACATTTTTATCATGCATGAAAATGCGTTGCGAATGGGATGAACATTTTTAATATGTTATATCATTAATTCCGATGCACGATGAATTATTATGAAAAATGCAATATTAAGACCTATATGCAAAAATGGCACGAAATGACATGCAAACATTTTGTATCATGGATGCAAATGGCATTTAATTTATCTACGTATTATACTGAGCATATTACATGTTGAAAAATATTTTATACGATTAACATTTGATTAACTATGAAGTTTTTAAGATGCAATGGTTAACCGAAAAAATAAAACCGCAAAAAAAAGAAAAAGGGGCTGGGGTTCTCACCTAGTGGGCCGAATCTGGCCCAGGTCGGCTCGGGCGTAGTGGCTGGCTGGTTGGGCCGGTGGGAGCGGCGCTGGCCCACGCGGGGGCGAGCTGGGGGTCAACGGGGCTCGGCGGTCGCTCGTCCACCTCGCTGCTTCCGAGCGGGAGGCCACGACGGCGGCGAGGGGAGGCCGGCGGAGGGCCAGGGGTGCCAGATCCGGCCGGAGGGACCAGGATCCGGCGGGAACGAGCGGCGGAGGCGGGATTTGGCCGGCGGGAGGCGGAGGTTGGCCGGCGACGAAGCTCGCGGTGCTGGCCATGGCGGCCGGGACGACCGGAATGGCGAGCTGTGGAGGGAGAGAGCGCCGCAGTTAGAGAGAGGAGGGAGGAAGGAGAAGGGAAGGAGAGGAGAGGCTCCGGCGAAGCGGCGGCGGCGGCTCCGGCAAGCTGGCTGGTCGGGCTGCTCCGGGAAGATGCGGGCATGGAGCGGGGATGCTCTGCGGGAGCTCGGGCTGCACTGCGGTCGGCCAGACATGTCCGATTTGGCCACCGGACATGTCCGGTAGGTGGGAAAACTGACGATTCCGAGCCTCTAGATCGCGATCCGAGGGCCAGATTTTGGCTCGGGGTTGGAGCTGTGGGATCTGGAGGAGGAGGACTAGCAGGTGGGGGTTTCTCTAGGGGTGTGGCTGCAATTTTCCATGGGGGAAAACCTAGAGAGAGTGGGAGCTCTCTCCATGGGGTTTATATAGGGAAGGCACTAGGGGCTGGAGGCGGACCTTGTCCATCCGATCCCGATCCGATGACCGAGAACGGAGGAGGGGCTAAGTGGGCTAGTGTAGATGGGCTAGGAGGGAAGAGAGAGAATGGTGGCCCGTGGCACAGAGGTTTCAAAACACCGGCAAACGTCTGATAATAAACCGATAACTTCTCTGCTACGACTGCCCGACGGGGTATCTTACGAACTCAGAACGCGACGAAATTCGACAGGCGGTCTACCTATGATATAACAAGCCTGCACGGCAAGTTTCAACTCGATCCGAGAATACTTTTGCGCGCGCTTAAAAACGGTTTTATATCACGGTGCCGCGGGCACGTGCGTGTGTGGTTGGTCTCGAAACGGGCAACGACACGAACGGAGAGAACCGGCAACTACGAACGAATGCAAGTTTTTGAAAACAGGTGACGGTGCAATGCAGATGATGCGATGATGAATGCGACAACCAGATGAACACATGCCGAAAATGGAAACTAAAGGGGAATCTTCTGGAATCTTCTGGAACGTCGGTCTCGGGCTGTCACAGAGTACCTCGCTGGGGTATTCATTGGGGACAAGCGCGACACAGACGCCTAGCTTGCCGAACGGGACGATGGTGCTGCCTATGGGGCAGGCAAAGCCAGACCTGCGTGTTGCACCATCTCCGGCAAAACCGGATGCTACGGGCATGCAGAGTAGCCCGTGCACGATGCGCTCGCCGAAGGTGGTGAAGGGTCTCGCCAGAACATGATTCCGTCCGACTCCGCGGATGGCCCCATGGTTGGCGCCAACTATCATGGTGTTCTCACAACAAATGCCATGGGGTGGCTTATTGAGTGTGGTTGGGTCTGAAGAACATCAGTGGGTTCCGGAGGCAAGATTGGGGACAAGCGGTGCAGGACACACGATGTACCCAGGTCCGGGGCCCTTCGAGGGAGGTAACACCCTTATTCCTGCCTAAAAGTGCGTTATATCGACTAGAGGGGGGGGTGAATAGGTGATTTTTACAAATTCGTCACTGAGGAATTTCAACTTGAGGAATTTGAAATGTGACGAACTACTAGCAATAGGTGAATAGGCCCTCTTCCTCTTCTGGAACGACGACGGGGACCGATGAGGCCGTGCTTCCATCTGCTCTGTGCTCACGCGAACAATAGACGCCATGGAGATGAATTAAAGGTCACATTTCCTACTCTTGATGTTTTTGGTTCCTGCTCTAATTTGTATGTTGTGTCCGTGTTTCATTTCAGACGGCGGCATGGACGATTATATAAGCACACTGGTAGAGATGTCATGGCAGTAGACGATTATATATGCAGTGAATGGCAAATTGACATGCGTACCACTATAATTCTTGTCATTTTGCTTGCTCAGGATGAACAATTTATTGCCATGGCAAATTCATATGGTTTTTGGCATCATTGTGTAGAAGATCTTTTTTACTTCGATCATCTTTTTATGGTACATATGTCATGGCAGTCTAAACCCCATAGTTACCCAGGGCCCTGACGAGCAGCGCTGCCCCTATCAGGCCATTGCCTGGTTCGAGCGTGACGGCCTCAACCGCCTCCAGATATTGCCTGGTGAGCCCCTCCCGATCGCTCTCCTGCGTCAGATTCTGATTTCCTTGTCAGCGTGTGACGGTGCTTGTGATTTTGCAAGGGCATTTGAGCTCTGCGGGTTCCTCGACGCAAGGCAAATCAGGTGACCGTTGTTTCTTTGTTCTGAAATGTAGCTGAATTAGCATATGTGGGATGATCAGTTCAATTCAGTTAGTTGTACAGTGTACTTTGATGAGCTTGATGCACTTTCTGTTTTAAGGATTTATTTAAGATAGTGCAGTCGTATTAGCTTCTGCACATGGAGTGCCCATTCAGCGTTGAGTGGGAAAATTCCATTTTCTGGAGTTTTGTTCTTGACTGGGTTGTGAATCAGGTCACTAATTATGGTTCTGCGATCCGCTTCTTAAAGCCATCAGTCGTAGTGATCATAAACAAGCACTCTAGCACCAGGTGCCTTACTAGTTTGTTGTTTGCTTGACCTAGTCGAATTTTTTCTTTTGCCATGATAAATAAACTACATTTGCCATGGTTTTTGCGAAACAAATTTGCCATGATAGCAAGAATAAATTGCCATGGTAAATAAATCCAAGTTTTCCATGCTCAAACCAAAGAAATCTGCTATGATACATAAAAGTAATTATTCCATTGTACAAAGAGAAAAATTACCATGTTTCCCACAGAAAAGAAAATTTGCCATGGTACATAAAGAATAGTGTTCTCTAACATATCCATTTTTTTACGCGTCTCCACTTTTTTGCCGTGCCAAATCTCTCTTATTATTGCAACTTAGCAGCTTTTGTTACCATGACATTGTTACCATGAGAACACGTTTTCCCTCTAATATTGCCATGTCTTCAACTTCTGCCATGGAAAAATAAAAAATTACCATGTTTTTAGTATGGAAACAACTTGCAAAATTTATTTTTATCTTGACATGGCAATTTTTTTTATTTTATGTCGATAAGTCCCAAACTTTCGGGATTTAGCCATGGCAAATTGAATATTTTTTGTGGCAATTTTTAGTTTTACTTGCCATGGCAATTTTAGTTTCATAGCATGGCAAAGAACAACCAGTTATCGATCACGGCAAATTTAGTAATTAACCATGCCAAATTCAAATTTCCAATTTTGCCATGGCAAATTTACCTTTATCCCATGGGAAATTTACTTTAACGTACATGGTAAATTTTAGTTTTATTGCCATGGCAATTTTAGTTTCATAGCATGGCAAAGAACCACTAGTGTTACCATGGCAAAACTATTTACTAACTAGACCATGGTAAACGTATTACAATACCATGGCAAATTTAGTTAACGGATCGCGGCCAATTTAAATTTTCGATCACGGCAAATTGTGTAATTGACCATGGCAAATTTTAGTTTTTTAATCACAACATTTTTAGGATTAACCATGGTAAATTTAGTAATTAACAATGGCATAAAAAGTCTAACTAACAATAAAAATATATTATGCCAAGTTTATTGTATTGTGTTTGCCATGGTATTTTTCTGAAAATTTTCTTTGCCATGGCAACTACTTGCATCGTAGCAATTTTTCCTTTTTTCATATGGTAAAATCATGTAGGTTTCGCCATGGACATTTTGTGTTCAGTAAAGAAATGCTATAGTCCAACAGTTTTTCCATGGATATACAACATTTTTTCCCATGTCGGTTTTGTAAAGTTATGCCATGAAACTAAAATTATCGCAAACTTTTAAGGCATCATTTTTTTTAAGAAGTGGAATATATTAATATCGCGAAGATACCAATTATACCCGACCTCTGCACCAACAAGATATCTCAAAGACATCCAAGATACACACATGATACACACAGCCAAAAAAAAGGCCTTGCCACAGTTATCAACTCCTTTCAGCAGCAACACATAAACCACCACCAAAGACAATGCCCGGAAAACATAACTGGTCACCAAAAACGAGGAAACAGTGCACAAGCGCCGTGGTCGCCCGGTCCAAGATCTTAGGTTTTCACCATGGAAAAAGTTCGAGCTCTCCAAATAATACCTTCAGCAAGACAATTGCCATGCACAAACAATGAAGGCCGGACCTTAGATTTTCACCCTGAAAGTCATGACTCGACACCCGAGGGGCACCCCAAAAACGAAATCCTCCACTTATCATTGTTGCTTCTGAAAGTTATCAAACATCTGGCTGACCCCATCGTCTTCAAGGCTGCCCTCTCCTTATTGATCCTTCGATCTTAGCCACCAAGACTTTCTCCACTGTTGTCTACGCCATGGAAATCGAGAAACCGACACGTCTCATGGTGTTAACAAACAAATAGAGCTTCGCGTCACGCCCTCGTGGAGCCGCGTAGGCTGATATGGACGTACACGGTCAGATTCTATCTGATCCCGATATCTGTGGGCAAGATCTTCGACTGTAGTTCTGGAACACGTCGACGGCCAGATCTAGGAGGACCAATCGTGCAGGTTGCTACCGTGAATGCGATAGAGCACTAGGACCTCCACCACACCGCTGCCTCCATCACGTCGACGCCATCGCGCCATGGCGGAGGACACCGGTCCACGCTGCCCACAGCCCACGCCGCCAGCTAAAGAGGGATGGCAGATCGGGGCGGATCCCAATTCGTCGCCATCCCCTTGCCTACACGATCCACCACCTTGAGGCCTGTCGTGCGCCGCCGATCCCGAACGACTCCGCCATGGGAATTTGCCGTCGCACCATCGCGACCCTCGCCATCGTGGTGTCCCGGTCCAGCCGCATCGCCCCGTTACGAAGGCCGTGCGCGAGAAGGCGAAACGCCCCGCCGCCACCGACGGCGGCCAGGCTTTGCCTAAGCGCGTCCTTAGGTGGCGGCGAGGTAGGAGGGATGGAGAGGAGGTTGCTGGAGGTGGCGGCTGGGGCGCCCTCCCCGTCCCGTTGCCCACGGGAGCGACGTGGGAAGGTCAGATGGGATCTCTTCTAAGGCATCATGCCATGGTAAGTAGTCTATTTTGCCATGAGGCATCATGCCATGGTAAGTAGTCTATTTTACCATGGCATTTTTCCTGAAATTTTGTTGCCATGACAGTTGTGTGGTCATGGCAAATTTTCGTTTGTTTCATGCGCAAACCATCTAGTTTTTGCCGTGGACATTTGTGTTTTTAGTTAAAAAATGGCATAGTTTTGCAATTTTGTTTGCCTGAATCGAACGATGCAGCCAAAACTTGGGTTTTTTTAGTCACATTAAAATATGGCCAAATCTGGGCTTTATTCTTTCTTCTAATTATTTCAAAGCAAAAAGGCATGTAGGCCCTGGGGATCGGGTTCCCCTTGGGGCTTTCTAACGTTTTTCTTGGATCGATGCCTAGGTGATATCGGGGTCCAAGAAAAAATAATAACCACCTCTCAAAATAAAATAAAATAATAACCACGTACGAATCCGGACTCGATCGAAGTGTCGGAAGCTACGCACGATGATACCGTTTACGACGCGTAGCTTGGTGTTTTACGGGAGTATATTATAAATACCGATCATAACTTCTTTCCTCCCTTGAGTTGAAGCTACCTATAATCAATTTGTTCCTATATTCAGATCCAATCTATTTCAATTCGATCAATCTAGCTAGCATCATGCCGCCGCGCACATCATCAACCATTGTTGCGGAAGGTGTGTCCAGGTCTCACGTGGTCACCGTTCGGGGATACTCTTATACCCTTGGATTCGGCGTCTGCGAGGCTATTCCAGCTGGCATCTTATGCGTTGGAGGACATATCTGGTGCATCGCTTACTACCTTGATGGTTTCGACACAGATTCTACCGACTGTATATCTCTTTCTCCGTTTCTTCATCAGGCCGATGTTGTTGACGACGATGATGTGGATGCTGAGCGACCTATCAAGATAAGATGCAGGTTTAGCCTGCTGGACCAGGTGGGCGAACCGGTGCCAAATCACACGACACCATACATGACGTCCGTATGCTATGCACGTATGCAGGGAATTACATCTCACAGGTTCATCACAAGGGCCGATTTGGAAAACTCAACGTATCTTAAAGACGACTGTTTCAGCATCAAATGTGATGTCAGCGTCACCAAGGTTTCGAAAGCCGCCCACAACACAAGAACTTGTGATGATGCCGCCTTCTGAGACGGCTCATCAATTTGGTCGTATTTTGGAGACCGGGGAGGTTGGAGACGTGACTTTTGTGGTCCGCGGAGTGACCTTTGTGACGCACAGGCTCCTGCTCGCTGCTCGACCGACGGTGTTCATGGCGCAGCTGTTCGGTCCGATGAAGGAGAATGATGCAAAGTGTATACAGATTGATGACATGGAAGCCAAAGTTTTCAAGATGATGCTCCACTTTATTTACACGGATACATTGCCTAATATAGATGAAGGTGAAATCACGGAGATGGCTCAACATTTGTTCGTGGCGGCGGACAGGTACAATCTGGAGAGGCTCAAATTGATTTGCGCAAATATGTTGTGCAACTATATGGATGTAAATACGGTGGCAATTACTTTAGCACTTGCTGAGCAGCATGATTGTGACAAACTTAAGGAGGTGTGCTACAGGTTACTCCCGTCTTTTCAAAATCTGAAGGCGGTCACGCTGAGTGATGGCTTTAAGCATCTCAAGATCATTTGCCCCAATATTCTAGAGGAGCTACTCCATCATTTGGCGGTTGATGCTCCTTGATCTTCTTCCCTTTCTACTTTTCCCCAGAAAGAGATAATGATGGTGTAATTATTATGTGGATCAAGTTAGCAATCCAGCTTTTTCGTTTGTAAGCCTCTGCTTTGTCCTTTTTATACTTTTCTGCGTACTTCCGGTTCATCTTTGGGCTAATTACATCTATAGTATTGTAGTTTCATTCCTTGTGACAGGCAATATTACAACAATATATCGACTGGATAAAATCACAAAGTAAAACAAGAAAAAGGTCTAACAGTAGGCCCGTATGACTATGTTCTAGGGATACGCTCATCCACCCGAGCAAGGGCATCTCAAAGGCGGACTGATAAACCTCGCGCAACCGTCCGGCCCACGTTGTCCGGCCCACTGAAGTTAGCCAACGCGGTCCTGTATCGGCCCGTATCGTGGTCTGACCGGAGACAAACGTGTGTGTGTGAGTGGGGGGGGGGGAGGAGGGGTGCGGGAGTCTGGACATGTGAAACATCGCTATCTACCCGCTCGCCCACCAAAAGGAAGGTGGAGCCCATACTTTTGTAGCATCAAGCACTGCTTCTGCGTCAAAATCCCTCATTTCTCTTTTTTCATTTTCCGCCGCTCTCCGCCCACTTCCCGCTCTTTTCTCCGACCCTCTCCTTCATTTCGTCGCTTACACATGGAGCCGTCGGATTACCTGTCGAAGATGGAGCCGGTGGAGGTGCCGGTGTTGGAGATATGCCCTAGAGGCAATCATATATGATGATATTTTCTATGCGTTTTATGAATAAAGATAGTCCTTGGACATTATCATTGATGTGTATTAACAAGTACGTGACTTGTTTGTGAGACTATGCATTGTATGATGACTGTTCTAAATGGTCCCTAGTCGAAAGGGTTGTGTGGACGCGCAGCCAATCAGACTAGCATATGACACGGTGGATGTTTCGGTCTCACTAACCATGTAGCAGTATAATATGAACTCAGAATGGTCTGGTCGGATTCAACGTAGTCGGATCCAAGTCGAGATAAGTTTGAATTGGACAGACCCAACTATGAGACGCATCGATAGGTCATCTGTGAGTATCTAGTACAACATACGTTCTATGTCTTAAGACCCGAGGTGGCGCATGTACTCGGGATGGTGACAGACTTGCTTTGGGCCGACCAAACGCTATTCCGTGACTGGGTAGTTACAAAGGTAGGTTTCGGACTTGTCCAGACCCATGCTTCGAGACATGGTCGAGCAAGATGAGATTTGCCCATTCGATAAGGATATATATACTCTGGGTCCCTCCGGCGATCTGACGTGGATAAGCATGGCCATGCGATAAGGATTATGAGATAATCCGAAGTGTTGGTCGGAATCACCGGAACGAGAAAGAGGTCGTGCTGCAACAAGAATGACCATGACGCCTTGTGCACGAAAACATATATCGTGCGGCAAAGGGAACAAAAGTGTGAAGTACATGTTCGCCTAACCAGCTTCATCGGATACTTTGAGTCGGGACGCTTTGCTAGAGGCTGCTACCGACTGGCCGAGCCGGATGTGATCCGACTCGCGACAAAGTGAACGAGAACCTAAGGGGTCGCACACTTAAGGGAAAGAACACGTGGGCTTTAGGATCCGTGCGAGGCCCAAGAGTTGAGCCCGCGACGGGTGCCTATATATAGTGGAGGCGTGGCACACCCATCTGGTTGATCGCTTCGGCGCCGTCATTAGGGTTTTGCATGTGTTGCAACTAGCCACCTCCACCCGCCGCCGACTTTGTGATCGGACCTAGCAGTCCGCCGCATGGTGTTCCTCCTACACGTGCGGATATCGTTAGAGGCGGCGCACCTGCGCCGCTCCGGCAAACCTGTATGTGGGATCCGACGACCAGCTATTCGAGGGAGAGGATCCGGTGACCGGCTGTTCGAGGGAGAACGGACAAGGAGGAGACGAACCACGCGAAAGTGTTGCCCCAACTCTACTTCCGCTGCACGGCACTGCGTGTCTAGTGGTAACGAACTGTGATCCATATCCATAGCGTGTTCTTGGTTGTTCTGCGCGTAGGAAAAATTTAATTGGCATGCAATGCACCTACGATAGAACCCAAAGATGGAGGATCTGCACATCGTGCTCGTCCGAAAGATCAACTCAAAGACATAGCAGGATTGCCGCGTCAACCCGAAGGCCACAAAGGAGGAGAAGCTCAGGAAGCGGTTGGCCGCCAGTGGGCCTGCTGGTGGCGCTGGGTGTGGAGGTTGTGGCGGTCGATGCGGCTGTGGTGGACGCCGCAAGACAGACGTGCGCATAGCACAGTCGGCGTCATGGACGGAGCATTACAAGCCTCCGTGCTACTATGCCGCCAAGAACGTCGACAATTCGGCAAGTTCCGTGTGTAAGTGCATCTAGTGCCACCCCTTGTTGCTTTTGGAGTATTGAAGACAAATGTGGTTGAGGGACTAATGTGTTTGTGAGATTTCACAGGATAACACATATAGAAGTCCCTGGAGATTCAGTTTAACCGTCGAAGACGACCCCTAAAAATGTCTGGAGACATTGAAGATGGTTAAAACCATTGGTGGTGCGTGAAGATATATGCATGAAGCTATTGTAACGCGAAGACGAAGTCTTTTGGTAGTTTCGTTTCTTCTTTCCCGAGTCATAGGAACCACCGTACTGTTAAGTGGGGTCGAAGTGATTGAAGTCATAAGCTGACGTGATGCTCAACCCAAATACCTATGTCTTTGATTGAAGACAATGAGAGGAAATCTCTTCGAGAGTTGGTTGAGTCAGCATTGCTTGTTTCCCAAGTAATGTTGCCATGTGTGTCATTGAAATCCGACTGTTGTGACACGTGTCGGTTGGCCATTGACCCAGGGTAGTTTCAATCATATCATGTTGTTGGAAATATGCACTACTGAAGGAAGGTCCAAGATGACACATCAATCATAGATCCTTCGACCAAACTGTGTGCGATCCATCAATCACAAACAGTAGAGTTAAAGCTCCGTCGCCAATAACGAAAATTGTGTGCGATGGAGAAACCATCAAATACGATTCAGGAAAGAGTTGCGTGTGCAATACGTGGCATTCAGTTGGTTCTTTTGAATAGTTTGTGATTAGCCAAGACAACACAAACGGTTAACAAAACACATATGTGTGCGAAGTACGACATATAATCCACTCGCATAAATTGTTTGCGTTGATCCAGCAAAACACAAACAAGTTAGTATAAGAAGGTGTCTGTGATAGCCGGCAAACAAATCATTCATCAGATTTGTGTGAGAAGACCAACAATAACCCACACAATTCATCCTAACAAGACGTGTGTGTTGTGGGCAGACGGTTACTGCTAAACAATTGCCAGTAATTGACTAAATCATTACCGACGCTACATAGGGAAGTGTTGTTTGCCTATATTAGTATCACAGACATTTTGTTATTATACCCATCTGCTTTCTATCTGTCCTCCTCCCTCGCGTCTTGTCACCATGTTGCCGCCCAAGGATTCTAGTGCACGCTTCGGCACCGCACATGCATTTCTTTTGGCCACGCGTCGGCTCGATGATCCTTTCCCGTGCACAACCGCGCAGGGTTCCCGCGCACAAAACCGCGCTTCGGCTCTAGTTTCCCGCTCGGCTCGGCGAAATCTCCAAAAAAATGATGTTTGTCGGACTGCTATATAAACCCTCACGGCCGACGACTCCACATTATCTTCACCCCTCCCTCCCCGTAGCTTATCTAGTTTCCTTCTCCCCAATCGCCAATGGCACCGGTCGGTCATCGTCGCTCAACCACTCCACCAAAGGACATATCCAGCTAGGAGGCTTCACCCCGTCGACGCGACAGTCCTCTGAAGCGTACAGTGCACGTGGCATCCCTGGTGGGTGTGCGCACGCCACCCACTACACGTGCTGCCACCCCAGCCCTAAGGAAGCAGCTGCTAGTGGCCTCTATGGCCGCCACCACACAGTCGTCCGCCTTGGACATGACCCCGCCATCAGGCGGCGGGGTCATCACCCGCTCCACCACCGCGGCCCGAATGCGGGAGGTGGAGACCGCCAAAGGGCTGCCGCCGGGCTTCTGTGTCGCAAACCTTACTCGCTACATCTACTTCCTAGAGAAGGAGGTGGGGCGCCAAGTCATGCACGCGAAGAAGCTCACTAACGCCATGGCCGCAAGAGAAGCCGCAGCAGCGGCGCGGAATGCAGAGATCTACGCCGAGTCCCATCGCTTCCAGGAGGGACGTGATGAGGACATACCTACTAATGTTACACCCACAACTCCGACTGCTATATATACAGGACCAATTACTAGAGCTCGCGCACGTCAATTGAATTACCAGGTACTTTTGTTTCTTGGAAATCCTTCTAATGTTCATGAACATATGGTGCTGCCTAAATTAGATACTTTTGTTTTACTTATGAATGAAGGACCTAGCATGGACAAGAAGGATGACCATTGGTGTGGAATCAAGCATGGAGAAGAAGGTACGCGCGTGGGAAAGAACAATGGAGCTTCCAGTGATGATTTTCGCACTTTGAAGCCACCATAATGGGAGCGAGAAGCCTTGGACGAAATATGCATGATGCCACTTTATAAAATTCGTCCCTAGGCTAATATAGGTGTTGCGCCACCTTATTTTTTGGGCCAGGCCCATGTAATTTCGAAATACCATATTATAGGCTGTTTTTAGAGTCCGTATGTATGGGGAAACTAAGTTAGGGTTGGTTTCGGACCCCTCCTCCAAGGGGCCACGAAATTCCCCTCTATTCCCCCATATATACAGCCCTTAGGGCGTCGTTTTAGGGTTGGGTTTTGTTTAGATTACAAGTTCGCCATCGCTGCAACTTCGCGTTCTTCGTTTGTGTTCCGCGACCAGACAAAGGCATCACAGAACCCCACTTCATCAATAAAGCTTTCCTCTCATATTCGCAATATCCAGATTGCAATCTTAGTTTCTTGCTTGTTCTTCGTTTGCATGCAGGAAACAGACCCTCGTGGTCAGGTTGATCGTGCTCCGGCATGGTCAATAACCTCTCGGAGTTGGTTTAGCGATTGCTAAGGCGCGGTGTCATCACACGTTCGTAGTCGGATCGTCAAAGTCTACTCCACCAAAAACGATAGCCACCATCTCATCGAAAGACAGGGACAACTTTGCCTCTATCAAGTGGTATCAGATTTTCAGGTTGCTCGGTGAGATTTTACTAGTTTTCGTAGTTTAGATTGCATCTGTTCTTCATACCTTTAGTCCACGAAACAACCACAAAATTAGGACTAAATCATCATATCCAAACCAATCTGAGCCTTTGCATAGTCTTTTCAGTATTTTGCTTTGTTGAATTTGCGGTTACATCGTCGTGTCGAGTTGCTGGTCTTAGTGTCTAGTCCTTTAGAGTTTTGAGTTCTTTTCACAGGTTGTCACGCCGCCACCGCATCGTCTTCATAGTTGCCATATACCACCACCATCATCACCGCTGCCATATATCACCACCCATCATCATTATCCATTGGTGTCCATATATACCACCACAAATCCTCCACCAATCCGAGTCCAGCTCGTTTTAGGTTTAGTTTCGAGATCCTTTTGATTTCGGATTCGTGTTTTGCTACCTGCGTAGGTGTCGAAAAAAGAGTCTGGCACGCTTTGCAAAGCACGTTTTGGCCCAAAAAAAATTCGGCTGAAAATATATTTTCCCTATCTTGGTTTTAGGTTCTTCGGAGCGTTTTGAGACACTTGCCATCATAGTGATTTTTGTCGAAATTTTTGATCGTCGCAGCCCCCGAATTGCTCCAAAAAAAGAAAAAAATAGTCCAACAAATTTCGTGCCCATCTTGCTTATACGACGTGGGAAGAGTTTTGAGACACTCGCCATTGTAGTGATTTTTTGAGCAAAAAAAAAGAGCGCAAAAAAAAGAGGCGCCAAAAAAACGAAAAAATAATTAGAGTGTGCTTTTCCCTTGATTATGTGTAGCGTCATGATTTTGTTGGTGTTTTAGGCTCGCGTCTCTAGTACGGTCTAGCCTAGGACCAGCACAGTACCGTCGTTGAGCGTTTATTCAACCTTGCATCTCTGAATTGATTATTGCTCACCCTTTTTGCTACCATACTATAAGCCATCCCAGCTCCACATACATCTACATCATGTGTTTGACACCACCTGGCAATCGCTCTATCGAAGCTTTGAGAGTTTGACTACAATGGTTGCCGATCACCGCCTGCTGCTGGGTAAGAACTGGTAAGAATTTGAGATTCGCTTAAAGGATTTGTGACACACCACCACCATCACCACCACGTCCCAGTAGTCTGTAGGTTTCATTTTCTTGTGTGTTTCCTATTTATGCTAACCATGTCAGGATCACACGATGACGGGAGCGACTGGGAGAGCATGACCAACAAAGTGCTCTATGATAAATTTCAGCAAATGATGGCTGACCAGGTACAAGACTTCGTGACCAACTTTGGAGAGGCCATGGAGAAGATCGATGGTTTGGAGAAGACATTCGACACCAAGATGGACGCCAAGTTCAATGAGGTACTTGTCCGTCTACCACCACCAGCTGCAGCTCCTATCCCTTCGAACGACGAGCGCGACGTGTGCCTCTCGGCCAAGGCCAACATACTGGTACTGTTGATACTGCTGCTACTTCTGTGGTTCCTGCTGCTACTGTCGTTGAGCAGGTTGAAGATTATGATGGTGATTACGATGATGAGGGAGAGGTTGCTCCAGATCAGCCTCAGGGGCAACCACCACGATACGCACCAGGTCGACCACATGGCTACAATCGTAACGGTAGGACTGCACCACCCCCTCAGGTACGGGATCATGATCATATCCCTAAACTTAAATTGAATATTCCGACATTTGAGGGTAGATATGTTCCTGATATATATCTTACATAGGAGTTAGAAACAGAACAACATTTTACATGCTTACAATTTCCTGAGGATAGACGTGTTGCCGTTGCTGTTTGTTCATTCACTAGTTTTTCTTGTGTTTGGTGGTTAGAACATTGTAGAATACACCATGCTAATATTCCAACTACTTGGGCTGCTTTGAAAACTGCTATGCGTAATCGTTGGGTGCCACCTTATTATCAACGTGAATTGCTTCAAAATTTGCAGCGTTTAAGACAAGGAAAAAATTCTGTAGAAGAATATTATCAGGAATTACAAACTGACATGATTAGATGTGGTATTGTTGAGGATAATGAAGCTATGCTTGCACGTTTTATGGGTGGATTAAATAGAGAGATTCAGACTATTCTAGAGTATAAGGAGTATAACACTATCACTCGTTTATTTCATCTTGCTTGCAAAGCTGAACGTGAAGTGCAGGATCGACAGGCAATGGCGAGAACTCCTTTTTCTGCAGGTCGCACTTCATCATGGACGCCACGTACCTCCTCTACTTCCGCACGTCCTGCTGCAACGCCACCTACTCCCACCTCCAACTCCAACCGCGATACCAGGAAACAGGCGCCTACTCCACCCTCTGCGAAGAGCACACCTTCTGGGCCTGCACAAAGCTCTTCTTCATCTATTGTATCCACAGGGTAAACACATGAGGTTATATGCCGTCGTTGCAAGGGTGGAGGTCACTTTGCGAGAGAATGCCCTTCCAAACGTGTAATGATTGTTACTGAGGATGGTGGATATGCGTCCGCTAGTGATTATGATGAGGAGACTTTGGCTCTCATTGCAAGTGAAGAACAGGGTGGCAAGGATGCAGAACCAGAGACACACTACATGGCTGTTGATTACGCTGATAGGTATGAAAGTTTAGTTGCTCAACATGTTCTCAGTGTGCAGGTTACACAGGCTAAGAAAAATCATAGGCACAACTTGTTCCACATAAAGGGAGTTGTGAAGGAGCGTTCTGTTCGCGTCATCATCGATGGAGGGAGTTGCAATAACTTGGCTAGCATGGAGATGGTGGAGAAGTTGTCTCTAACCACCAGACCACATCCTCATCCTTATTACATCCAATGGTTCAACAATAGTGGAAAGGTTAAGGTAACACGTACTGTTCATGTGCATTTTAGCATTGCTACATATTCTGATTATGTGGATTGTGATGTGGTACCCATACAAGCATGTTCTGTTTTACTTGGTAGGCCATGGCAGTTTGATAAAAATTTTGTACACCATGGTAGGACAAATCAGTATACTCTTGTTCATAAGGATCGAAATATCACTTTATTTCCTATGTCTCCGGAACATATTATGAAAGATGACATTGCTAGAGCTAGTAAAGCAAAACTAAAAAAAATAAGAGTGAAAATCAGATTGTAGCACACGAATTTGAGCAACACCATAAGCATAATAAACCATCATCTAATGTTGCATCCGAAATAAAATTGAAGAGTGGATGTTTACTTGCTACTAAATCTGATATTAATGATTTGCATGTTGCTACATCTGTTTGCTATGCTTTTGTATGCAAAGAGGTATTATTTTCATTCGAGGACATGCCTCCCTCTTTGCCTCCTGCGGTCATTAACATTTTGCAGGAGTTCGCTGACGTCTTCCCACAAGACGTGCCACCGGGATTACCACCTATTCGCGGGATTGAGCATCAGATTGACTTAATTCCCGGTGCATCCCTACCCAACCGTGCGCCATACCGTACCAATCCAGAGGAGATAAAGGAGATTATGCGTCAAGTACATGAGCTGCTTGACAAAGGTTATATACGCGAATCCCTTAGTCCTTGTGTTGTTCCTATTATTCTAGTGCCTAAAAAGGATGGTACATCACGCATGTGTGTGGATTGTAGAGGCATTAATAATATTACTATTCGTTATCGTCATCCTATTCCTAGACTAGATGATATGCTTGATGAATTAAGTGGTTCTACAATTTTCTCCAAAGTTGATTTGCGTAGTGGATACCATCAAATTCGTATGAAATTGGGAGATGAATGGAAAACATCATTTAAAACTAAGTTTGGATTATATGAGTGGTTAGTCATGCCTTCTGGGTTAACTAATGCACCTAGCACTTTCATGATATTAATGAATGAGGTTTTACGCGCTTTCATTGGACGATTTGTGGTAGTCTATTTTGATGATATATTGATTTTTAGTAGATCTTTGGAGGAACATTTGGAACATCTACGTGCTGTTTTTATTGCTCTACGTGATGCACGTTTGTTTGGTAACCTTGGGAAGTGCACCTTTTGCACCGACCGAGTATCTTTTCTTGGCTATGTTGTTACTCCACAGGGTATTGAAGTTGATAAAGCCAAAATTGAAGCTATTGAGAGTTGGCTGCAGCCCAAAACGGTCACACAAGTGAGGAGTTTTCTTGGCCTCGCTGGTTTCTATAGGCGTTTTGTGAGAGATTTTAGCACCATTGTTGCGCCTCTCAATGGGCTTACAAAGAAGGACGTGCCTTTTTCTTGGGGTACCGCACAGGAAGAAGCCTTCACGGTCTTGAAAGATAAGTTAACACATGCTCCTTTACTCCAACTTCCTGATTTTAATAAGACTTTCGAGCTTGAATGTGATGCTAGTGGAATTGGGTTAGGAGGTGTGTTATTACAAGATGGTAAACCTGTTGCGTACTTTTCTGAAAAACTGAGTGGGCCTAGTCTGAATTATTCTACTTATGATAAGGAATTATATGCTCTTGTTCGGACTTTGGAAACATGGCAACATTATTTATGGCCCAAAGAATTTCTTATACATTCTGATCATGAATCTTTGAAACATATTAAAAGTCAAGCAAAACTGAACCGTAGACATGCTAAATGGGTTGAATTCATTGAGACTTTCCCTTATGTCATTAAACACAAGAAGGGTAAAGAAAATGTTATTGCTGATGCTTTGTCTCGTCGTTATACTATGCTTTCACAACTTGACTTTAAAATATTTGGTTTGGAGACCATCAAAGATCAATATGTGCATGATGCTGAATTTAGAGATGTGTTGCAGCATTGTAAATAAGGGAGAACATGGAACAAGTTCGTTATTAATGATGGATTTGTGTTCCGTGCTAACAAGCTATGCATTCCAGCTAGCTAGCTCCGTTCGTCTTTTGTTGTTACAGGAGGCACACGAAGGAGGATTAATGGGACGCTTTGGCGTGAAGAAGACGGAGGACATACTTTCTACACATTTTGTTTGGCTAAAGATGAGACGGGATGTTGAGCGTTTTGTTGCTCGCTGCACTACATGTCAAAAAGCTAAGTCACGACTCAATCCTCATGGTTTATATATGCCTTTGCCTGTACCTAGTGTTCCTTGGGAGGATATATCTATGGAGTTTGTTTTAGGTTTACCTCGAACTAAGAAGGGGAGGGATAGCATATTTGTTGTCATGGATAGATTTTCCAAAATGGCACACTTTATACCATGTCATAAAAGTGATGCTGCTGCTCATGTTGCTGATTTGTTCTTCCGTGAAATTATTTGGTTGCATGGTGTGCCAAATACAATTGTTTCAGGTCATGATGCTAAATTTCTTAGCCACTTTTGGAGATGTTTATGGGCTAAGTTGGGGACTAAACTGCTTTTTAGTACTACATGTCACCCCCAAACTGATGGCCAAACTAAAGTAGTCAATAGATCATTGTCTACTATGCTTAGGGCTGTTTTAAAGAATAACCTGAAAAATGTGGGAAGAATGCTTGCCTCATATTGAGTTTGCTTATAATCGTTCGCTACATTCTACCACTAAGATGTGCCCTTTTGAAGTTGTGTATGGGTTCTTACCTCGTGCACCTATTGATTTGTTGCCTCTTCCATCTTTGGAGAAGGTTGATTTTGATGCTAAAGAATGTGTTGAATTGATATTAAAGATGCATGAGTTAACAAAGGAAAACATTGAGCGTATGAATGCTAAATACAAAATTGCTGGAGATAAGGGTAGAAAACATGTTGTCTTCGCACCTGGAGATCTTGTTTGGTTACATTTGCGTAAGGATAGATTTCCTGATTTGCGCAAGTCAAAGCTAATGCCACGTGCTGATGGTCCTTTCAAGGTGTTAGAGAAAATAAATGATAATGCATATAAACTTGAGCTGCCTGCAGAGTTTGGGGTTAGCCCCACTTTTAACATTGGAGATTTGAAGCCTTATTTGGGTGAGGAAGATGAGCTTCCGTCAAGGACGACTTCAGTTCAAGAAGGGGAGGATGATGAGGACATCCCTACTAATGTTACACCCACAACTCCGACTGCTATATATAAAGGACCAATTACTAGAGCTCGCGCACGTTAATTGAATTACCAGGTACTTTCGTTTCTTGGAAATCCTTCTAATGTTCATGAACATATGATGCTGCCTAAATTAGATACTTTTGTTTTACTTATGAATGAAGGACCTAGAATGGACAAGAAGGATGACCATTGGTGTGGGATCAAGCATGGCGAAGAAGGTACGCGCGCGGGAAAGAACAATGAAGCTTCCAGTGATGATTTTTGCACTTTGAAGCCACCATAATGGGAACGAGAAGCCTTGGACGAAATATGCATGATGCCACTTTATAAAATTCGTCCCTAGGCTAATATAGGTGTTGCGCCACCTTATTTTGGGCCAGGCCCATGTAATTTCGAAATACCATATTATAGGCTGTTTTTAGAGTCCGTATGTATGGGGAAACTGAGTTAGGGTTGGTTAAGGACCCCTCCTCCAAGGGGCCACGAAATTCCCCTCTATTCCCTCATATATACATCCCGTAGGGTGTCGTTTTAGGGTTGGGTTTTGTTTAGATTACAAATTCGCCATAGCTGCAACTTCGCATTCTTCGTTTGTGTTCCACGACCAGACAAAGGCGTCACAGAACCCCACTTCGTCAATAAAGCTTTCCTCTCATATTCGTAATATCCAGATTGCAATATTAGTTTCTTGCTTGTTCTTTGTTAGCATGCAGGAAACAAACCCTCGTGGTCAGGTTGATCGTGCTCCGGCGTGGTCAATAACCTCTCGGAGTTGGTTTAACGATTGCTAAGGCGCGACGTCATCACACGTTCGTAGTCGGATCGTCAAAGTCGACTCCACCAAAAGCGATAGGCACCATCTCATCGAAAGACAGGGACAACTTCGCCTCTATCAGGACGTCTGGAGCGGCCCAGGGCAGCATTGACAGGCAACAGATTTGACTCCACCAGCTCGTCGGCAGTCGCCTTCTCCACTTGCTCTTACTGAGCTTGCTCGGTTCTGCTGGAAGTAGTACAAAGCCCCTCCGTAGTACTAGTATTTATGGGCTATTTTTTCCAGGTCATCTAACTATGGGTATGGTTGAACTGTACCACATACTTTAGATTAGCTAGCATATATAGTTGAACTAGCTATTTCAGTACGTGGTTGGCAACAATTGGGGAGAAGTTTGTTCGGTTCAACTGTCGAGTTGAACAATTGTGTACAAAGATCACTGATTAATGTATGGATGAAATCCATGTTTAGTGAAGTTCAGTTGCAAAATAGCACCATAATTGTGATTTTGTTCCTGCAAAATTTGACAAATGTTAGTACTATAATGTTGACAAATACCAATGTTACCAGATCGACAAATGCCAGGGTTTCCAATTTGACAAATGGAAAATTACCAAATATGAGAGATGCAAATCTTTCGAGATTGTCTGCACTAAGCACACGAGTCATGGTAGAGAACTTTTGCGATGACGCAATGCACCAATCCTTCGCCCCAATTTTTCACTTGGCTTGCTGGCAAGGGAAACATAGCTATCTACAGACGAGTATTCAATCTGAACCGTTTGTGTTGAGTATTTATTCAGAGAAAAACGGTGGTGTTTTTTATTTACTTTGCTTACTATGTGAATTCAGAGATAAATACTTAGTTGATCAAACCATAGATTTCATTCAGTCAAGCTTTGACTTTACATTCATACGAACGAGATAAAATATAAAGAAAACTAGTTGCTGCGGCGGTAGTGTCCTATGTCGGCAATGTTGTGCTCTGGGGCGCAGTTGTTCAATTCTTAAAACGAGACCAAAATGTCATGGTCTTCGAAATAAAAGAGTCGGTCGTCGCGCGATCGACAGACGTGGGGTGGGTGGGGGGACTAGAGGTGCTACGAGGAAGCTGTCGACGACGGTGACCCAATCCACTAAGGGGGCCATGATGGGTGCAGGCACGCGCACGGGCATGGGAGCGGTTGGTGCAGGCACGCGTACAGGGACCGGGGCGACCTATGTAAGGGCGCGCACGAGCACAGGCACAGGAGGAGGCGCTAGTGCTTGCACGTACAAGATCACGTGGGTCCGCGGTGACCTCGCTGACGCCCGCGGTTTCTAGCTCTGCAATGATGCTCAACGAAAAGCCCATAAATGCCACGAGGATGGTTGTTGGCGTGGGTGCGGGGATGGTTCCTGGCGAGTGCGCCGGGGCAGTATCCGCTACGGCATGCAACTATTGCAGGGCCATGTCCATGGCGTCACATTCGTCTTTGTGTTCTATCTCCTTCGACTCGGTGTCGACTTCACCAAACCAGAGGACAAGTGGCATATGATCCTTGTGCGCCATGGCGTAGGTGCGTGGAGGTCTAAATGATGGGGGGAGATGGGAGGCGAAGAGAGGGGATTGTGAGTGAGTGGAGAGTAAAGCCGCCTATTAAACAACAACTCGGACACCATTGATGGACATGCTGGAAGCGAGGCGGGAGGATATGGAGGTCAAAGGGCTCGCTTTCTGGTGAGCCTGCAACGTATTGCTCGCACACCTACCGTGCCCCGTCAACTCAAACAGTTGCTCGCACGACACCTCCAATCTAATAAACAGTGTGACGTGTGACACCACGTAAATGGGCTGTAGAACGCCAATGATTTATAAATAATGCAGCCGCTTGCATGGTAACGTGACAGTTCTTTGTTCCAAAAATATTTTGTTGGCTATTAATGTGTACGCCTTTTCACAAAGTGGACACGGAAAATATCACAACATATTTGTGCTATATCATGACGCCATGCCCAATTTCTTGAATTTTGTGTGAGTTTTAGATTTACTATATTTTAAACCAATATTCTCAATATTGGATCTACAAGAAAAAATATAATGAAAACGTGTCTCAAATTGGAACACAAAATCCTATGATGCCCTTATGTGCCATGTCATGACACCATGTCAAGTTTCATGAATCTCTGACGGGTTTTTGATTTACATGAATTTTAAACCCAAGTTTCTCAATGTTTGTGGCTGGGCCAAAAACCTGAGATGTTTGAAATTCATTTCCATTTCTTTGCATGGGACCAAAAGATGCAGACATGTAAACTTATATGATTTGTTAACCCATTTTGATGCACCGAACCTTGTGATTGTAGTTCAAATTTGAATTATGCAGATTAAATGCCTATGAAACTGAATTAATGTATAAAAGGGCCAAACGAACCCTAGATAACCCCATATATTAGCATGACACTCCTACTGGTCTATGTCACCTCTAGAGAAAGTTCAACGCGGGAAGAGGCAACGACTGTCGTTTTGCCCACGTAAGGTGACACGTTCCATATGAGAATCACAAAGCTTCCCGTGAAAAGCTCTGGCTTGTGCCAAAACTTGTCCCAAATTGCTCAATCTTTTTACCACGACACATATGTGCTGTGTCATGACACCCTGCCAAGTTTCATGAATTTGTGACGAGTTTTTGATTTGCTTGAATTTAAAACCAGAGTTTCTCAATGTTTGTGTGGCCGAGCCAAAACCTCGAGATGTTTGAAATACATTCCCGTTTCATGCATGGGAAGTGAAGATACAACCATGTACACTTATATGATTTTTAACCCATTTTTGATGAACTGGACCTTGTGATTGTAGTTGAAATTTAATTATGCACATTAAATGCCTATAAAATTCAATCAATGTATAAAAAAGGCCAACTAAACCCTGTATAATTCCATATTTTAGCACGACACTCCTGTTGGTCTATATATGGTGCCTCTGGAAATAGTTCAAAGCGAGAAGAGTCAGCGGATATCGTTTCGCTCACATAATTAAGGTGACATGTTCCTTATCGAAACCATAAAGTTTCCTATGAAAAGCTCCGGTCTGTAAGGGGATTGTGCCAAAACTTGTCCCAAATTGGACAAAAAAAATTACACGGCACATATGTGCAGTGTCATGACAACATGCCAAGTTCATTAATTCCGACTTGTTTTGGATTTAAACTAAATTAAAAACCAAGTTTCTGAATGTTTGTGGCCAAACCTAGACATCGAGATGTTTGAAATTCATTCCCATTTCTTTCCTGTGACATAAAATAAAGCCATGGACACATATATGATTTTGAACCCATTAGGTTGCACCGGACCTTGTGACTATAGTTCAAAATTGAATTATACACATTAAATGTCTGGAAAACTCAATTAATGTATAAAAAAATGCCAAATGAACACTGAATATTTTCATATTTTATTATGACACCACTATTGGTCCATGTTCACTACAGATAAATCTTATTGCGATCCAAACACCGTCCTTTGCCGAAGTAATCTCATTTTTCGTTTTAAAAGCAATGTGAAAAGCAAGTATATCGCAAACAATTCATGAGCATGAATCGTGTGTGATGTAGTACAAAATATCTAGGGCCAATACTCATACATGGCTTAGGCCGGAAGCTTCATCGACTACAGTCCACCGTCGACCAGTTTACTACCTCTTCAAGACCATTTTACTGTTCAATTGTCGCTGGTGAAAGATGGAGACATGGATCCCTGTCGTGAGGGCAACTTCGGCATCCCACTCTGGCCCAAGAACGACCGCATGAGCCATGAGTGCGTTCTCAACATGCTTGAACGCGACCGCTACCTATGATAGGGCGGCAACAACAACCGAAAGGGCAGGTGCTGCACCTGAGAGGGCGGAAGCAACAACCGCGACAAGGATAGCAAAGGCGACAACGTCACATCGGCTATAAGTTTCTCAGTGGTCGCCATAGCCCTGATGGCGGAAACCCATGCCCATCTCAAGGCCGCTCACACCCATCGCGTGTCCATCACTGCACAAATCACAACGGCCTTCTCTGACACCGGTCAACAACCCATGTCTGATGAGTTGATAATTGTTGAGTGTGCTCGAGCAGGTGTCCGTTCGTCAGCGGCCTCCCTAGTCAAGATGGTGGCCGCCCATACCTGGCTCTTGGCGGCCATATCCAAATATATGGTGGACTAGGACTGCGAGATGTTGGTGGGGTATATGGCGATGAATGCCATGGAGCTCATTACCATTGAGGTCATCGAGCGGGAGCTAGTCATCAAGGAGGAGACTGAGATCGACGAGCGCTAGGCGGAATATTAGTCTCTGTTTAGAGCGCTGGCCTTTTGTTAGAGTAATGTTTAGGTCAACTAACTAAGTTTAATTTGCCGATTTAGTAAGTGCGGACAATTCTATAGGATCTTTTGTGTAGTATTAAATTTGCAAGTTATCTTAAATTAAGCAATGACGTGGATGACATCCGTAATGAGGGAAATTCAGACCAAAATTTGCCGCTGTATCCCTATTTTCTCTTCGAAATGAAAATGAAATGCAAGTACCGTGTGCAATGTAGTATCCAATATCTTACGCCGGAAGCTTGGAGACCAAAATTTCCACTTCAATCTCATCACACACGTGATAAACTATGGGATTCATTTGTGATGTTGGATGTCACGCATAGTTCAGATAAAAATATTGTGTCATATGTGACTGTGCGCGCCAATTTCTCGCCTGACCGAACGAAAATTTTGGGCTGCCGCGCAAATATCTACCTCACCCATCCCTCGTACCAACCAAAAGACACATTTACCATGGCTCCCCCCTTTATTTCCTAAGTTCAAACCTTTACTGCTTGCTGGCAGCGCCGTCTCCTCGTCGGCGACACTCCTTCCTAGTGCTCGGCCTCTTCCATCTAGTTAGGTAATCCACACCTTCCCATCCCCCCTCTACCCCATCCTCCTCCATCCCACATGCCCCGACCGCCAACGCAACACCTTCCACCAAAATCACCGACCCATCCCCCAAATAATTACTGCCAAAAGACATGGTGCACGCAATATAGCTAGGATCTCAAGCATCTGGCTGCGAAGAAGCAAACCGCGACCACAAGTGCGGACGAGGTCGCGATGGTTGCCATGCATGCCAACCCCCAGATCTTGAAGGGTCACCTCGCCATCAAGGCCACTGTTGATGTTTCGCGCACGGACGCCGCCACGCGATTGGCTGCTTTAAACAACAACTCATGGTGTTTTCTCGAGGGTTCCGCTGGTGCCTTTGATGAAGAGTACGAGTTGTTTTGTCAGCGTGTCCGTGGTTTCCTCAGCTCCAGAGCCAGCAGGTTGGTGACCTGGTAGGCTAAGGCTACTCACCGCTACGAGGAAGGCACCCACTATGTGGAGTCCTTGCCTTCTTCCAAGCTCATCGTTATCGATATCTACGACGACGAGGAATAGCTAGTTTTTTCGCCCAATTACTAATGACCTGTGTTCAGCTAGCTATGCCTATTAAGCATGTTTAGTTTACTTGTTGCATGTGCTGCTCCTGCCTTTCCTTAAGAAATTCTAATGAAATATCCAATGTAATGCTACTATGCAATCTTACCTTCTACTATGTTCTATTGTTCAATGTGATGTTTAGTTAACTGTTTGGTTCATTTATTTTGGTGATCATCTGCAATGTGATGTCCGATTGTTGTTGGTACAATTTTTTATTTATGCATGTGGGAAGTAAATCAAATTTGGATATACTAAATACATGTGAAACATAAAATTGCTATATTTCATAGTTCTTAGCACAATTGACCATTCCATGTGCCTCGAATTAATATGTTGGATCTGCAATGTGTTTATTTTCCAGTGACATATTTTAATGATAGCACACCAAATCTCACTTATAACCTGATACATATCTATCTTAAATACATTATAGGGGGAAAATGGGAGACATTGAAGTTTACCATCAAGGTTTGCACATTCATGATCCTTTGGCTAATAGCACATTATTGTGAAATTGTAGGAACCATTCTTATATTTAGGTTTCTAATAATTTGGTCCTGCACATGTAGGTCGGGTTGTAATAGGTTTAGACCCACTGTTCGAACCATTTTTCATGTCGGGAAATGAGGTGTTCATGAATTTCAGTCAAATCAAGTAACTCAGAAAGATTGTTAATATAAACAAACTAGTGATGAAAAACAACAATATGTTTGTCTGCACAATGAAGAAGACATCAGTGAACTATAGGATGGTACCATCTCTTTTACCTTGTCTTTTTTCCTTTGTGACATTTCAATTTTTAGAAACAAATTTTATGCATATCTTTGTTTCTAGTTCTTTCCAAAGCAGTTCATCGATGCGTACGTCTCAAACCACATGTATGGTCAAGAGGCGAGGAATGTATTCATACAGCACCCACGGTATAGTCTTGAAGTCTTCCTCAAGGTGATGAACGATGGACGGGCAACCATCCACATGCACTGGCCTAAAGTTGCAAGGATCTTCGACTTCGGTGAAGGCTCAATATTTGCCTTCCGCTTCAACAACTTTCTATACAAGACACATTTGTATATTTCCATCTATGATGCTACTTTCCAAAGGTTTTAGATGTTGCACGTGCAACTTGGTCATGTCGTGCAATTGGGTAGCTACGTAGTTATGCCTATATGATGTTGTACTCTGATCTATTTCAATTATGAAATCTGGGTTGTCGTAATATGAATATGAAATACATTGTGCGCTTGATATGAAGTGTCAATTTGATTACTATCAGGGTTATAAATAATAGAGCAATTAGGCTGATTATTGGGGTTTCCTATTGCTGACGTTTTCTCAGACAACACCATGAGCAATGACCTCAACAAACCCACATGGTTTCTGGAAAGTTGGCATGTTGGATCAGTGATCAATCACACACGACTTCCTGAGAACAACTATGAGTGCTAGGCCACCCTTTCACAGACGTTTCCAGAAAAAGGTGTGTGTGATGGACAGCCCTATGCCACATAATTTCTTCTAGGCACTGTGTGACGACATTATGCAGCAAATTGTGTGTGATGTACAATACGAACAGCAACGTATCTTTAGGATTCCTTGTGTGGGACGCTAAGCACATCTCACACAACTTCTATAATATGTCTATTTGTGATGGCGCTTTCAATCGCACACGCTCTATTTTTGTGTCGTGTGTGTCACCGGACGGAGGCATCACCAATGATTTATTTGTGTCGTGTGGGATAGGCCCCTCTATCACCCACACAAGCAAGGCAAAGGTTTAAAACTACATCGTGGAAAGGGGGTAAAACTCGTTTGTATAGGAGCCACCTACACAAGTGATGGCCTAGAGGCAATAATAAAATGGTTATTATCATATTTCCTTGTTCATGATAATTGTTTATTATCCATGATAGAATGTTATTGACGGGAAACTCAAGTACATGTGTCAATACATAAACAACACCACGTCCCTAGTGGTCCTCTACTAGACTAACTCGTTGATCAAAGATGGTTAAGATTTCCTAACCATAGACATGAGTTGTCATTTGATGATGGGAGCATATATTAGGAGAATGATGTGGTGGACAAGAACCAACCGTAAGCATAGAATTTGATCGTATCACTTAGTTTGTTGCTATTGCTTTCTTCATGTTAAGTATCTGTTCCT
Organism: Hordeum marinum; assembly: GCA_022496015.1. Lineage (NCBI taxonomy): Eukaryota > Viridiplantae > Streptophyta > Magnoliopsida > Poales > Poaceae > Hordeum > Hordeum marinum. Next base: position 205,713,871 of record CM039672.1, on the reverse strand, counting down.
AAGATCATGAGATCATGCAACTCCCTAACACCAAAAGAAATGCCTTGTGTGATATCAAATGACACTTTTTAACTGGGTAATCAAAAAGGTGCTCTACAGGTATCTCCGAGGGTGTCTGTTGGGTTTGCGTGAATCGAGATTGGGATTTGTCAGTCCGTATGACGGACATGTATCTCTGAGCCCTCTCGATAATACAACATCACAAGAAGCTTGCAAGCAATGTGACTAAGAAAATAGTCATGGGATCTTGTACTACAAAACGAGTAAAGAGACTTACCGGTAACGAGATTGAACTAGGTATGGAGATACCGATGATCGAATCTCGGACAAGTAACATATCGATGGACAAAGGGAACTGCATACGGGCTTGGTTGAATCCTTGACATCATGGTTTGAATCATAAAGATATTCATGGAATATGTAGGAACCAATATGGGCATCCAGGTCCTGTTATTGGTTATTGACCGGAGAGGTGTCTCGATCATGTCTACATGATTCTCGAACCTACAGGGTTCGCACGCTTAACGTTCGATGACGATAGAGTAGTATCAGGATATATGCATTGGTGACCGATTGTTGTCTAGAGTCCCGGATGAGATCCTAAACGTGACGAGGAGCTCTGTAATGGCCCGAAGGTAAAGAATTATATATGGGAAAGTTATATTCTAGTTCCGGAAAGGTTCCTGGATTTTCCGGTAGTGTACCAGGAGTGCCGAGGAGTCACCAAGGATCCACCAGGGGGTCCACCCACCCGAAGGGCCACATGGGCTGAGGGTGGAGGCGCACCAGCCCCTGGTGGCCCGGGCGCCCCCTCCTCCCAATCACAAGGCACCTAGGGTTTGGGGAAACCCTAGAGGGAGGTGTCACCCTTGCCTTGGGTGGCAAGCCACCCCTAGGCCGCGACCCTCTCCTTGGAGGAAGGGTTTGAGGTCCCGCGCCCCTCCCCCTTGACCCTATGAATAGAGGAGGGATGGGAGTGATGCCTTTCACATCTTACCATGCCCCACGGCAACCATCCCTCTCTCCCTAGTTCATTTTCTCCTCTGTTCGTGGTTCTGGTAGCGCTCGACGAAGCCCTGCTGGGATAGCACCACAACCATCACCGCCACGCCATCATGCTGTCGTCGATCCCATCCACTAATCCTCCCTCGCTCACTATATTGAGGAGACGTCATTGAACCGCATGTGTGCCGGACGGGAAGGTGTCGTCCATTCGGCACTAGATCGGATCGGATCGCGATTGGAACCTGAAGAAGTATGACTACATAAACCGCATTATATACTCTTCCGCTTAACGGTCTACAAGGGTACATAGACACACTCTTCCTCCCGTTGCTATGCATCTCTATAGATAGATCTTGGGTGTTCATAGATTTTTTTTGTTTTCCATGCTTCGTTCCCCAACAGTGATATCAAAGCTAGATCTATGCATAGATGATATGCAGGAGTTGAACACAAAGAAGTTGTGGGCATTGATGTTCAGACTGCTTACCTCCATTGTCTTATTTTGATTCAGCGGTATTGTGGGATGAAGCGGCTTGGACCAACTTTACTTCTCCTCGCACAAGAGACTGGTTCCACTGACTAACATGCAACTTGTTTTACATAAAGTGGTTTGCGGGTGTTTGTCTCTCCCACTTTAGTTGAATTGGATTTGACAAAGGAGGTCCTTGTAGAAGGTGAAAAGGCAACTTGATTATCATAGTTGTGGCTTTGCGTAGGTAAGAACGACTCTTACTATTTACCCATAATAGCCACGTAAAACTTGCAACAACAAAGTAGAAGATGTGTAACTTGTTTTTGCAGGGTATGTTCTGATGTGATATGGCCAATACGTGATTTGATATATGTGGATGTGTGAGATTATCATTTTAATAATATCAATCACAACTTGCATGCCGATGAGAACGAAAACCGACAGGAGCCATAAGGCTGTCTCTATTTTATGTTATGCAATTGCTTTACTTTATTGCTATGCGTTTGCAATAGTTTTAGAAGCAATAGTTGGTGAGACAACCACGTGACGATACGATGATGGAGATCATGATGATGGATACCATGGTGTCATGCCTATGACGATGGAGATCACGCCGGTGCTTTGAAGATGGAGATGGAAAGCACAAGATGATGATGGCCATATCATGTCACTTATTGATTGCATGCGATGTTTATCCTTTTACGCATCTTATTTTACTTCGAATGATAGTAGCATTATAAGATGATACCTCACATAATTTCAAGATAAAATTTCCCCAAGTATGCACCATTGCGGAGGTTCATCGTTTAGAAGCACCGGGTGATGACTGGGTGTGATAGACTCTCCATTTGCATACAATAGGTGTAAGTCAGTTTTGCACATGCAGAATACTTGGGTTAAACTTGACGAGCCTAGCATGTACAAACATGGCCTCGGAACACGGAAGACCGAAAGGTTGAACATGAGTCATATAGTAGATATGATCAACATGGAGATGTTCACCATTGAAACCACCTTATCTCACGTGATGATCGTACTTGAGTTGGTGGATTTGGATCATGTCACACTTAGACAACCTGAGGGATGTTGATTTGAGTGGAAGTTCATTAGTAATTTGATCAACTAAACTAATTATCATGAACTTAGTCTAAATTGTCTGTTCAAACTATGTTGTAGATCAATGGCTCGCGCAGTAGCTCCCGTGAATCTTAACACATTCCTAAAGAAAGCTATGTTGAAAGATGCTAAAAGTAACTATGCGGTCTGGGTCCATAATATGAGAATTACCCTCATGACAACACAAAAGGCTTATGTCCTTGATGCACCACTCGGTGCGCCGCCCCCTCCTGCGTCGTCTGTGGACGTTGTGAACGTCTCGTAGGCACAGTTTGATGACTACTTGTAATAGCCCGGGATCGACGCTCCAGAAGATTTCCCTTTTATTCCGTTGTCGTCGTGTGATTCATTTGGTCATCACATTCATCATTGCATCATTCGCATCATCTTCATAGCATCGTCACTCGTTTTCAAAAACTTGCATCCGTTCATAGTCGCCGGTTCTCTCCGTTCGTGTCATCAACCGTTTCGAGTCCAACCACATGCATGCGCCCGCGAGATCGGTAAAATATTGTTTTTAAAAGTGCGTATAAAATATTCTCGGATTGGGTCGAAAGTTGGCGTGCGGTCTTATATTACTATAGGTAGTCCGTCTGCCAAATTTCGTCGCAATCAGAGGTCATTTGGTACCCTAACGGTTAAATATATAGCGGCACTAGCTGGTCAAATTATCGAACGTTTTCGGTTTGACAAATCCCATGTCACGAGTCACCAAATTCCCTCTCTTTCCCACCTAGCCCATCTATCACAGCCCACTAACCCAACTTAGCTTGCCCCTCCGTTCGTGGCCATCGGATCATGATCGGGCAGATGAGATTCAATCAACCATAGTCCCATTCCTATATATTAACACCCTAGTGCATTTTGGACAAGCTAAACCTAGCCCCTAAAAATCCTTCATCTTGTCTCATCCCGCCGCCGCTAGCCACTCCTCTTCTTCCTCGGGATCCCTCCGGAGTGTCGTTGTCAAGACGAGCGATCGAGCGAAGAAGATCAGAGAGAGAGAGAGAGAGAGCGATGAACACGAACTAGAGAGGGATTGTTGTGTGCTGCCACCAACTGCGCAACTTTTCCATTCTGTTTTTCATTCCTTTATGAGATTACACAAAGAAGCTAACTACCTCCTGGTCGGGCTGCCATGATCCGCATCTGTCGCCCCATCCAGCGACTGCATCACGTAGCTCAAGCCAACGACCGGGAGAAAAGGAAGGAGAGGAGCGGTGCATGCTAGATGCAGCCCTCCACTAAGTACGTGCATGCACATGTCACATGCGACCATGCACAAACATTATTCAAAATAGAAAACAAAGCTACCATGTTTCATGGATGAGATTAGTCTAGGCATAACATTTCACCCCCTAATCTCACTACACCAAATCAATCACTCCAAGCTGTTGGTAATATGCCCTAGAGGCAATAATAAAATGGTTTTTATTGTATTTCCTAGTTCATGATAATTGTCTATTGTTCATGCTATAATTGTGTTAACCGGAAACCGTAATACATGTGTGAATACATAGACCACAACATGTCCCTAGTGAGCCTCTAGTTGACTAGCTCGTTGATCAATAGATGGTCACGGTTTCATGACCATGGACATTGGATGTCGTTGATAACGGGATCACATCATTAGGAGAATGATGTGATGGACAAGACCCAATCCTAAGCATAGCACAAGATCGTGTAGTTCGTTTGCTAAAGCTTTTCAATGTCAAGTATCGTTTCCTTAGACCATGAGATTGTGCAACTCCCGGATACCGTAGGAATGCTTTGGGTGTGCCGAACGTCACAATGTAACTGGGTGGCTATAAAGGTGCACTATGGGTATCTCCGAAAGTGTCTGTTGGGTTGGCACGAATCGAGAGTGGGATTTGTCACTCCGTGTGACGGAGAGGTATCTCTAGGCCCACTCGGTAAGACATCATCATAATGAGCTCAATGTGACTAAGGAGTTAGTCACGGGATGATGTATTACGGAACGAGTAAAGAGACTTGCCGGTAATGAGATTGAACAAGGTATAGAGATACCGACGATCGAATCTCGGGCAAGTATCATACCGATAGACAAAGGGAATTGTATACAGGATTGATTGAATCCCCGACATCGTGGTTCATCTGATGATATCATCATGGAGCATGTGGGAGCCAACATGGGTATCCAGATCCTGCTGTTGGTTATTGACCGGAGAGGTGTCTCGGTCATGTCTACGTGTCTCCCGAACCCGTAGGGTCTACACACTTAAGGTTCGATGACGCTAGGGTTATAGGGAAATGGTATACGTGATTACCGAAATTTTTCGGAGTCCCGGATGAGATCCCGGACGTCATGAGGAGCTCCAGAATGGTCCAAAGATAAAGATTGATATATAGGAAGTGAGGTTTTGGTCACCGGAAAGTTTTCGGGCTCATCGGTAGTGTACCGGGAGTGGCGGGAGGGTGCCGGAGGACCCCTGGGAGGGGTGTGACGACCATAGGACTTTGTGGGCCCTTAGAGGAGGTGTGCCAGCCCTTATTGGGCTGGCCAAGACCTTCTAGAAAGGCCCATGTGGCTGGGATCAAGAGATAAAGGGAAAAAGGATTTGAAAGGAGGAGATCCACCTCCCTTGTGGGAGGTGGACTCTTCCCCACCTTCGGCCGAAGCTCTCCTCCTTGGAGGAGGGGCCAAGGCATCCCTCCCTCTCCCTCCTCCTATATATATGCAAGGGTTTGGGCTGATTTGAGACATGACTTATCTCTCTCTCGGTGCAGCCTTACCCTTCCTCTTCCTCGTTCTTCGTAGCGCTTGGTGAAGCCCTGCCAGAGTTGACGTAGCTCCACCGTCACCACGCCGTCGTGCTGCCAGAGCTCTCCCTCAACCTCTCCTTCCTCCTTGCTGGATCAAGGCGTAGGAGACGTCATCGGGCTGCACGTGTGTTGAACACGGAGGTGCCGTTGTTCGGCGCTGAGATCGGAATCCACCACGATCTGAATCGCTGCGAGTACGACTCCACCAACCGCGTTCTTGTAATGCTTCCGCTTAGCGATCTTCAAAGGTATGAAGATGCAATATCTCCCCTCTCGTTGCTGGTTTGTCCATGGATAGATCTTGGTGATCGTAGGAAATTTTTTGATTTACTAGTACGTCTCCCAACAGTGGCATCATGAGCTAGGTCTATGCATAAAATCTATGCACGAGTAGAACACAAGTTGTTGTGGGCGTCGATTTTGTTAATTTTCTTACCACTACTAGTCTTATCTTGATTTGGCGGTATTGTGGGATGAAGCGACCCGAACCGACTTTACACGTACGCTTACGTGAGACTGGTTCCACCGCCTGACATGCCCTTGTTGCATAAGGTGGCTAGCGGGTGTCTGTCTCTCCCACCTTAGTCGGATTGGATTCGACGAAAAGGGTCCTTATGAAGGGTAAATAGCAATTGGCATATCACGTTGTGGTTTTGGCGTAGGTAAGAAACGTTCTTGGTAGTAACCTATAGTAGCCACGTAAAAACTTGCAACTACAAATAAGAGGATGTCTAACTTGTTTTTGCAACATATGCCTTGTGATGTGATATGGCCAAAGGATGTGATGTGATGCATTGTGATGTATGAGATTGATCATGTTCTTGTAATAGGATTCACGACTTGCATGTCGATGAGTATGACAACCGGTAGGAGCCGTATGAGATGTCTTATTTTATTGTATGACCTGCGTGTCAATCATAAACGCCATGTAATTACTTTACTTTATTGCTAAACGTTGGCTATAGTAGTAGAAGTAATAGTTGGCGAGACAACTTCATGAAGACATGATGATGGAGATCATGGTGTCGTGCTAGTGACAGTGATGATCATGGTGCCCCGAAGATGGAGATCAAAGGAGCAAGATGATATTGTCCATATCATGTCACTGTATTGATTGCATATGATGTTTATCATGTTTACATCTTATTTGCTTAGAACGACGGTAGTAAATAAGATGATCTCTCAATAAAATTTCAAGAAAAGTGTTCACCCTAACTGTGCACCGTTGCTAAGGATCGTTGTTCCGAAGCACCACGTGATGATCGGGCGTGATAGGCTCTAACGTTCACATACAACGGGTGTAAGCCAGATTTACACACGCGATACACTTAGGTTGACTTGACGAGCCTAGCATGTACAGACATGGCCTCGGAACACGGAAGACCGAAAGGTCGAACATGAGTCGTATAGAAGATACGATCAACATGAAGATGTTCACCATGGATGACTAGTCCGTATCACGTGATGATCGGACACGAGCTAGTTGACATGGATCATGTGTCACTTAGATGACTAGAGAGATGTCTATCTAAGTGGGAGTTCATTAAATAATTTGATTATGTGAACTTAATTATCATGAACTTAGTCTAAAATTGTCTTTACAATCTATATTGTAGATCCAATGGCCAACGCGAATGTCACCCTCAATTTAAACGCGTTCCTAGAGAAAACCAAGCTGAAAGATGATGGAAGCAACTATGCGGACTGGGTCCGTGGCTTGAGGATCATCCTCATAGCTTCCAAGAAATTGTATGTCCTTGATGCACCACTAGGTTACCCACCCCTTCTCCTAGCAGAGCAAGACGTTGCGAACGCTTGGCATTCTCGCTGTGATGATTACTCCCTTGTTCAATGTGGCATGCTTTACAGTTTAGAACCGGGGCTCCAAAAGCATTTTGAGCAACACGGAGCATATGAGATGTTACAAGAGCTGAAACTGGTTTTCCAAGCTCATGCCCGGGTCGAGAGATATGACATCTCCGACAAGTTCTTCAGCTGTAAGATGGAGAAGAATAGTTCTGTCAGTGAGCACATCCTCAAGATGTCTGGGCTACACAACCGCTTGACTCAGCTGGGAGTTAATCTCCCGGATGACTCGGTCATTGATAGAATCCTCCAGTCGCTTCCACCTAGCCACAAGAGCTTTGTGATGAACTACAACATGCAGGGGATGGAGAAGTCCATTCCTAAGTTGTACTCGATGCTGAAATCAGCAGAGGTTGAGATCAAAAAGGAGCATCAAGTGTTGATTGTGAATAAGACCACTAGTTTCAAGAAAGGCAAGGGTGAGGAGAACTTCAAGAAGGACGGCAAAGCTATTGTCGCGCTCGGTAAGCAAGTTGCCAGGAAGAAGAAGAACAAGAATGGACCCAAGCTTGAGACTGAGTGTTTTTATTGCAAGGGTACCGGTCACTGGAAGCGGAACTGCCCCAAGTACTTAGCGGATAAGAAGGACGACAACATTAAAGGTATATGTGATATACTTGTTATTGATGTGTACCTAATCAGTGCTCGTAGTAGCTCCTGGGTATTTGATACCGGTGCAGTTGCTCACATTTGTCACTCCAAGTAGGAGCTGCAGAATAAACGGAGGCTGGCAAAGGACGAGGTGACGATGCACGTCAGGAATGGTTCCAAGGTCGTTGTGATCACCGTCGGCACGCTACCTCTACATCTACCTTCGGGATTAGTGTTAAACCTTAATAATTGTTATTTAGTACCAGCTTTGAGCATGAACATTGTATCTGGATCTCGCTTGATGCGACATGGCTACTCATTTAAATCTGAGAATAATGGTTGTTCTATTTATATGAGAGAAATGTTTTATGGTCATGCCTCGCTGGTCAATGGTTTATTTTTGATGAATCTCGAACGTGATGTTACACATGTCCATAGTGTGAGTACCAAAAGGTGTAAGGTTGATAACGATAGTCCCACTTACATGTGGCACTGCTGCCTTGGTCATATTGGTGTCAAACGCATGAAGAAGCTCCATACTGATGGACTTTTGGAGTATCTTGATTTCGAATCATTTGACACGAGCGAACCATGCCTCATGGGCAAGATGACCAAGATTCCGTTCTCCAGAACAATGGAGCGAGCAACTGACTTGTTGGAAATAATACATATCGATGTATGCGTTCCAATGAGTGTCGAGGCTCGTGGTGGCTACCGTTATGTTCTCACCCTCACTGATGACTTGAGCAGATATGGGTATGTCTACTTAATGAAACACAAGTCCAAAACCTTTGAAAGGTTAAAGGAAATTCAGAGTGAGGTAGAGAATCAATGTGACAGGAAAATAAAGTGCCTACGATCTGATCGTGGCGGAGAATATTTAAGTCACGAGTTTGGCAGGCACCTAAGGAAATGTGGAATTGTTTCACAACTCACGCCGCCTGGCACACCTCAGCGAAATGGTGTGTCTAAACGTCGTAATCGCACTCTATTAGATATGGTACGATCTATGATGTCTCTTACCGACTTACCGCTATCATTTTGGGGATATGCATTAGAGACTGCCGCATTCACTTTAAATAGGGCACCGTCAAAATCCGTTGAGACGACACCGTATGAATTGTGGTTTGGAAAGAAACCTAAGCTGTCGTTTCTAAAAGTTTGGGGATGCGATGCTTATGTGAAGAAACTTCAACCTGAGAAGCTCGAACCCAAAGCGGAAAAGTGCGTCTTCATAGGATATCCCAAAGAGACTATTGGGTATACCTTCTACCTTAGATCCGAAGGCAAAGTATTTGTTGCCAAGAGTGGATCCTTTCTCGAGAAAGAGTTTCTCTCGAAAGAAGTAAGTGGGAGGAAAATAGAACTTGATGAGGTAATTGTACCTCCACTCGAACCGGAGAGTAGCGCAGCACAGGAAGTTGTTTCTGTGGAGCCTACACCGGCTGGAGAGGAAGTTAATGATGATGATCATGAAACTTCAGATCAAGTTACTATTGAACGTCGAAGGTCCACTAGGACACGTTCCGCACCAGAGTGGTACGCAACCCTATCCTAGAGATCATGTTGTTAGACAACGGTGAACCTTCGAAATATGAAGAAGCGATGGCGGGACCGGATTCCAACAAATGGCTTGAAGCCATGAAATCTGAGATAGGATCCATGTATGAGAACAAAGTGTGGACTTTGGTGGACTTCTCTGATGATAAGCGAGCCATTGAAAATAAATGGATCTTTAAGAAGAAGACTGACGCGGATGGTAATGTGACCGTCTATAAGGCTCCGCTTGTCGCTAAGGGTTATAGACAAGTTCAAGGAGTTGACTATGATGAGACTTTCTCACCCATAGCGATGCTGAAGTTTGTCCGAATCATGTTAGCAACTGCCGCATTTTATGATTATGAGATCTGGCAAATGGACATCAAAATGGCATTCCTTAATGGCTTCCTAAAGGAAGAACTGTATATGATGCAGCCGGAAGGTTTTGTCGATCCTAAAGATGCTAACAAGGTATGCAAGCTCGAGCACTCCATCTATGGACTGGTGCAAGCATCTCGGAGTTGGAACATTCGCTTTAATGAAGTGATTAAAGCATTTGGGTTTGTACAGGTTTATGGAGAACCCTGTATTTACAAGAAAGTGAGTGGGAGCTCTGTAGCATTTCTCGTGTTATATGTGGATGACATACTGATAATGGGAAATGATATGGAACGCTTGGAAAGTGTAAAGGCCTACTTGAATAAGTGTTTTTCATTGAAGGACCTTGGAGAAGCTGCTTACATATTTGGTATTAAGATCTATAGAGATAGATCGAGACGCCTCATTGGTCTTTCACAAAGCACATACCTTGAAAAGATATTGAAGAAGTTTAATATGGATCAGTCCAAGAAGGGGTTCTTGCCTGTGTTACAAGGTGTGAGATTGAGTACGACTCAATGCCCGACCATGGCAAAGGATAGAGAAGAGATGAGTGTAATCCCCTATGCTTCAGCCATAGGCTCTATTATGTATGCCATGCTGTGTACTAGACCTGATGTGAACCTTGCCATAAGTTTGGTAGTGAGGTACCAAAGTGATCCCGGAGCGGAACACTGGACAGCGGTCAAGAATATCCTAAAGTACCTGAAAAGGACAAAGGACATGTTTCTTGTATATGGAGGTGCCGAAGAGCTCGTCGTAAAGGGTTACGTCGATGCTAGCTTCGACACAGATCCGGACGACTCCAAGTCGCAAACCGGATACGTGTATATTTTGAACGGAGGGGCAGTCAGCTGGTGCAGCAGCAAGCAAAGCGTCGTGGTGGCATCTACATGTGAAGCGGAGTACATAGCTGCTTCGGAAGCAGCAAAGGAAGGAGTCTGGATGAAGGAGTTCATCGCCGACCTAGGAGTAATTCCAAGTGCATCTGGCCCGATGACTCTATTCTGTGACAACACTGGAGCTATTGCCCTTGCGAAGGAGCCCAGGTTTCACAACAAGACAAGACACATCAAGCGCTGCTTCAACTCCATCCGTGATTACATTCAGGAGGGATATACAGATATTTGTAAAGTGCATACGGATCTCAATGTCGCAGATCCGTTGACTAAACCTCTCTCATGAGCAAAACATGATCAACACCAGAATGCTATGGGTGTACGATCCATCACAATGTAACTAGATTATTGACTCTAGTTCAAGTGGGAAACTGTTGGAAATATGCCCTAGTGGCAATAATAAAATGGTTATTATTGTATTTCCTAGTTCATGATAATTTTCTATTGTTCATGCTATAATTGTGTTAACCGGAAACCGTAATACATGTGTGAATACATAGACCACAACATGTCCCTAGTGAGCCTCTAGTTGACTAGCTCGTTGATCAATAGATGGTCACGGTTTCATGACCATGGACATTGGATGTCGCTGATAACGGGATCACACCATTAGGAGAATGATGTGATGGACAAGACCCAATCCTAAGCATAACACAAGATCGTGTAGTTCGTTTGCTAAAGATTTTCAATGTCAAGTATCGTTTCCTTAGACCATGAGATTGTGCAACTCCCGGATACTGTAGGAATGATTTGGGTGTGCCGAACGTCACAACATAACTGGGTGGCTATAAAGGTGCACTACGGGTATCTCCGAAAGTGTCTGTTGGGTTGGTAGGAATCGAGACTGGGATTTGTCACTCCGTGTGATGGAGAGGTATCTCTAGGCCCACTCGGTAAGACATCATCATAATGAGCTCAATGTGACTAAGGAGTTAGTCACGGGATGATGTATTACGGAACGAGTAAAGAGACTTGCCGGTAACGAGATTGAACAAGGTATAGAGATACCGACGATCGAATCTCGGGCAAGTATCATACCGATAGACAAAGGGAATTGTATACGGGATTGATTGAATCCCCGACATCGTGGTTAATCCGATGAGATCATCGTGGAGCATGTGAGAGCCAAGATGGGTATCCAGATCTCGCTGTTGGTTAGTGATCGGAGAGGTGTCTCGGTCATGTCTACGTGTCTCCCGAACCCGTAGGGTCTACACACTTAAGGTTCGATGACGCTAGGGTTATAGGGAAATGGAATACGTGATTACCCAAAGTTGTTCGGAGTCCTGGATGAGATCCCAGACGTCACGAGGAGCTCCGGAATGGTCTGGAGGTAAAGACTGATATATAGGATGTCCATTTTTGGTCACCGGAAAGTTTTTGGGCTCATCGGTAGTGTACCGGGAGTGCCGGGAGGGTGCCGGAGGACCCCCGGGAGGGGTGTGACGACCATAGGACTTTGTGGGCCCTTAGAGGAGGTGTGACAGCCCTTATTGGGCTCGCCAAGACCTTCTAGAAAGGCCCATGCGGCTTGGATCAAGAGATAAAGGGAAAAAGGATTTAAAAGGAGGAGATCCACCTCCCTTGTGGGAGGTGGACTCTTCCCCACCTTCGGCCGAAGCTCTCCTCCTTGGAGGAGGGGCCAAGGAAGCCCTCCCTCTCCCTCCTCCTATATATATGCAAGGGTTTGGGCTGATTTGGGACACGACTTCTCTCTCTCTCTCAGCGCAGCCCTACCCTTTCTCTTCCTCGTTCTCCGTAGCGCTTGGCGAAGCCCTACCGGAGTTGACGTAGCTCCACCGTCACCACGCCGTCGTGCTGCCAGAGCTCTCCCTCAACATCTCCTTCCTCCTTGCTAGATCAAGGCATAGGAGACGTCATCGGGCTGCATGTGTGTTGAACGCGGAGGTGCCGTTGTTCGGCACTGAGATCGGAATCCACCGCGATCTGAATCGCTGCGAGTACGACTCCACCAACCGCGTTCTTGTAACGCTTCCGCTTAGCGATCTTCAAAGGTATGAATATGCAATCTCTCCCCTCTCATTGCTGGTTTCTCCATGGATAGATCTTGGTGATCGTAGGATTTTTTTTGATTTACTACTACATCTCCCAAAACAAGCCTCTGTCTCATCTCGATGAAATGAACCCGCCCGAGTGCCTGTGTGAGTGCATCGGCCAGTTGGTCCTGTGTCCCCACATGATCGATCTCCACTTCCCTTTTGTCCATGCAATCTTTGACAAAATGAAACTTCACATCTATGTGTTTTCTTTGATCATGATGGATAGGATTCTTGCTCAAGGCTATAGCTGACTTGTTGTCCACCAACAATCTGAATTTTGCTAGTGTAGTTCCTGTCATACTCTCCAACAGCGGGCTCAGCCACAGACCTTGACATGTTGCAGATGCCATGGCCACATACTCCGACCCACAAGAAGAAAGAGAGACTATATTTTGCTTCTGAGAGCTCCAGGTGATTAGATTCTTACCCAAGTAGAAGACATGCCCAGAGGTACTCTTTGATCGCCGGTGTCGCCGGCGTGGTCGCTGTCGCTGAACCCAAGCAAGTCAGCATTACCCTAGCCTCTCTTTTAGCTACATCCATAGTGCTATTGGGGAACGTTGCATAGGAAACAAAAAATTTCCTACGTTCACGCAAGACCTATCCATGGTGATGAGCATCTACGAGAGGGAGAGTGGATCTACATACCCTTGGAGATCGCTAAGCGGGAAGCGTTAAGAAACGCGGTTGGTGTAGTTGAACGTCTTCGCTATCCAAATTGCCGAGCGTCCCGTGATCTCATCACGATCCGTCCCACGATCCAATCATGATCCGTCCCGCGAACTCATCAAGATCCGTCCCACGAACTCATCACGATCCGTCCCGCGAACTCATCACGATCCGTCTCGTGATCTTGATCATAGTCCTTCCGATCTAGCGCCGAATGGACGACACCTCCGTGTTCAGCACACATACGGCTTGATGACAGTCTCTGCCGTCTTGATCCGGCAAGAGGGAGTGGAGAGGAAGAATAGTTCTCCGGCAGTGTGATGGCGCTCCGGCAATGGTGGTGGAGCTATTCCGGCAGGGCTTCGCCTAAGCACTGCAGAAATCCGATCTAGAGAAGAAACTATGCACTGGAGGAACGGGCATCACGTGGCTGAAAATTCTGTGCAAAAACCCTAAAACCTCTAGTATATATAAGAGGGAGGGAGGAGAGGACTTGGCGCAAGGGCCAAGCCTCCTTGGTTTGGCCGAAGTGGGGAGGAGAGGAGGACTCCTCCTCCAATCCTAGTAGGACTAGCATTCCTCCTTTTTGGCCTTTTTCCACCTTTTTCCCTTTGGGCTTTTCTTCCCTAGCCGCATGGTCCTTGTGTGGGACTTCCACCAGCCCACAAAAGGCTGTTATTTATTCTCCCACAGCCCATGAAGCCTCTTGGTTCGAAATACCCCTCCCGGTGGTCTCCCGGTACACTACCGGCACTCCCGGTACACTACCGGTTAGCCCGAAACTTTCCCGGCGACCAAAACAAGACTTCCTATATATGAATCTTTACCTCCGGACCATTCTGGAGCTCCTCGTGATGTCTGGGATCTCATCCGGGACTCCGAACAACCTTCGGTCACCACCATACATAACTCTATACTACCGAAACGTCATCAAACCTTAAGTGTGCAGACCCTGCGGGTTCGAGAACTATGTAGACATGACCGAGACACCTCTACGGTAAATAACCAATAGAGGGACCTGGATGCCCATATTGTTTCCTACATATTCTATGAAGATCTTTATCGGTCAAACCTCTGTGTCAAGGATTCAGTTAATCCCGTATGATGTTCCCTTTGTTCTTCGCTATGTTACTTGCCCGAGATTCGATCGTCGGTATCTCCATACCTAGTTCAACCTTGTTATCGGCAAGTCTCTTTAATCGTTCTGTAATACAAGATCCCATGACTAACACTTAGTCACATTGCTTGCAAGGCTTATTGTGATGTTGTATTACCGAGTGGGCCCTGACATACCTCTTCGTCACACGGAGTAACAAATCCCAGTCTTGATCCATGCCAACCCAACACACACCCTCGGAGATACCTGTAGAGTACCTTTATAGTCACCCAGTTACGTTGCGACGTTTGATACACACAAGGCACTCCTCCGGTGTCAGTGAGTTGCATGATCTCATGGTCATAGGAACAGATATTTGACATGCAGAAAATAGTAGCAATAAACTGACACGATCATATGCTACGTTTGTAGTTTGGGTCTTGTCCATCACACCATTCTCCTAATGATGTGATCCCGTTATCAAATGACATCTCATGTCCATGGCTAGGAAACCTTAACCATCTTTGATCAACGAGCTAGTCTATTAGAGGCATACTAGGGACATGGTTTTGTCTATGTATCCACACATGAATCTAAGTCTCTGATCAATACAATTATAGCATGGATAAAAACCATTATCCTGAACAAGGAAATATGATAATAACTAATTTATTATTGCCTCTAGGGCATATTTCCAACATTCTCCCACTTGCACTAGAGTCAATAATCTAGTTCACATCACTATGTGATTCACATTGTTATGAATCTAACACCCAATGAGTTCTGGGGCTCGATCATGCTTTGCATGTGAGAGAGGTTTTATAGTCAACGGGTCTGCGACATTCAAAGCCGTGTGTACTTTGAAAATCTCTATGTCAAACTGTAAACACTGCTACCACACTCTACTTGGTACTCTTCCAAATGGCTGCTCCACTATACGTATCCAGACTGCTACTATGAGTCATCCGGATTGGTGTTAAAGCTTGCATCGACGTAACTCTTTACGACGAACTCTTTATCACCTCCATAATCGAGAAAACATCTCTCTAATCTCTTAATTACTAAGGATAATCTTGACCACTGTCCAGTGATCCACTCCTGGATCACTTTTGTACCCCTTGATGGACTCATGGCAAGGCACACATGTGCGGTACATAGCATGGCATAATATAGAGCCTATGGCTAAGGCATAGGGGACGATGTGCGTCCTTTCTCTTTCTTCTGCCATTGTTGAGCTTTGAGTCTCACTCAACTTCACACCTTACAAATCAGGCGAAAACTCTTTCTCTGACTGATCCATTTTGAACTCTTTCAAAAACTTTGTCAAGGTATGTACTCATTGAAAAGTCTCATCAAGCATCTTGATCTATCTCTATAGATCTTGATGCTCAACAATTAGGTAGCTTTATCCAGGTCTTCCTTTAAAAAACTATTTTCAAACAACCATTTATACAACAACAACAACAACAACAACAACAAAGCCTTTAGTCCCAAACAAGTTGGGGTAGGCTAGAGGTGAAACCCATAAGATCCCGTGACCAACTCATGGTTCTGGCACATGGATAGCAAGCTTCCACGCACCCCTGTCCATGGCTAGTTCTTTGGTGATGCTCCAGTCCTTCAGATCTCTCTTTACAGACTCTTCCCATGTCAAGTTCGGTCTACCCCGGCCTCTTTTGACATTATCAGCATGCTTAAGCCGTCTGCTGTGCACTGGGGCTTCTGGAGGCCTGCGCTGAATATGCCCAAACCATCTCAGACGATGTTGGACAAGCTTCTCTTCAATTGGCGCTACCCCAACTTTATCCCGTATATCATCATTCCGGATGCGATCCTTCCTTGTGTGACCACACATCCATCTCAACATGCGCATCTCCGCCACACCTAACTGTTGCACATGTCGCCTTTTAGTCGGCCAACACTCAGCGCCATACAACATTGCGGGTCGAACTGCCGTCCTATAGAACTTGCCTTTTAGATTTTGTGGCACCCTCTTGTCACAAAGAATGCCAGAAGCTTGGCGCCACTTCATCCATCCGGCTTTAATTCGATGGTTCACATCTTCATCGATATCCCCATCCTTCTGCAACATTGACCCCAAATATGGAAAGGTGTCCTTCTGAGGCACCACTTGCCCATCAAGGCTAACATCCTCCCCCTCCTCGTTCCTAGTAGTACTGAAAGCGCACCTCATGTACTCGGTTTTAGTCCTACTAAGTCTAAAACCTTTCGATTCCAAGGTTTGCCTCCACAACTCCAACTTCCTGTTAACCCCCGTCCGGCTCTCATCGACTAGCACCACATCGTCCGCAAAGAGCATACACCATGGGATATCTCCTTGTATATCCCTTGTGACCTCATCCATCACCAAGGCAAAAAGGTAAGGGCTCAAAGCTGACCCTTGATGCAGTCCTATCTTAATTGGGAAGTCGTTAGTGTCGCCCTCACTTGTTCGAACACTTGTCACAACATTATCATACATGTCCTTGATGAGGGTAATGTACTTTGTTGGGACTTTGTGTTTCTCCAAGGCCCACCACATAACATTCCGCGGAATCTTATCATAGGCCTTCTCCAAGTCAATGAACACCATATGCAGGTCCTTCTTTTGCTCCCTATATCTCTCCATAAGTTGTCGTACCAAGAAAATGGCTTCCATGGTCGATCTCCCAGGCATGAAACCAAACTGATTTTTGGTCACGCTTGTCAATCTTCTTACACGGTGCTCAATGACTCTCTCCCATAGCTTCATTGTATGGCTCATCAGCTTAATTCCACGGTAATTAGTACAACTCTGAACATTCCCCTTGTTCTTGAAGATTGGTACTAATATACTCCGTCTCCATTCTTCTGGCATCTTGTTTGCCCGAAAAATGAGGTTGAAAAGTTTGGTTAGCCATACTATCGCTATGTCCCCGAGGCCTCTCCACACCTCAATGGGGATACAATCGGGGCCCATCGCCTTACCTCCTTTCATCCTCTTTAAAGCCTCCTTGACCTCTGACTCTTGGATTCGCCTCACAAAACGTCTGCTAGTATCATCAAAGGAGTCATCCAGATCAATGGTAGAGCTCTCACTCTCCCCATTGAACAACTTGTCAAAGTACTCCCGCCATCTATGCTTAATCTCCTCGTTCTTCACTAGGAGTTGATCTGCTTCGTCCTTGATGCACTTGATTTGGTCAACATCCCTCGTCTTCCTCTCTCGGCTCTTGGCCATCTTATAGATGTCCCTTTCGCCTTCCTTCGTGTCTAACCTTTGGTAGAGGTCCTCATACGCCCGACCCCTTGCTTCACTCACAGCTCGCTTTGCGGCCTTCTTTGCCATCTAGTACTTCTCTATGTTGTCTGCATTCCTATCCAGATATAGGCGTCTGAAACAATCTTTCTTCTCCTTGATTGCCTTCTGGACAACATCATTCCACCACCAGGTATCTTTAGCTTCTCTTCTACTTCCCCTGGACACTCCAAACTCCTCTGAGGCCACCTTACGAATGCAAGTCGCCATCTTCATCCACATGTTGTCTGCATCACCTCCTTCCTCCCAAGGGCCCTCCTTAATGACCCTCTCCTTGAACACCTGAGCTACCTCCCCCTTGAGCTTCCACCACTTCGTTCTAGCGACTTTGGCACGCTTGTCCCTCTGGACACGAATCCGAAAACGGAGGTCAGCAACCACAAGCTTATGCTGGGGGACAACACTCTCTCCAGGTATCACCTTACAGTCTAGGCATGCACGCCTGTCTTCTCTTCTCAAGAGAATGAAATCAATCTGGCTAGAGTGCTGCCCACTACTGTAAGTCACTAGATGTGATTCTCTCTTCTTAAAGAAGGTGTTAGCTACGATCATGTCATAGGCTAACGCAAAGCTTAAGACATCTTCTCCTTCTTGATTCCTGATGCCATAGCCAAATCCCCCATGCACCCCTTCAAAACATGTGTTAGCTGTGCCCACGTGGCCATTGAGGTCTCCTCCTATGAAGAGCCTCTCGCCGATCGGTACACTCCTAACCAAGTCCTCCAGGCCTTCCCAGAACTCCCTCTTGGTGTTCTCATTGTGGCCTACTTGTGGGGCATAAGCGCTGATAACGTTGAGGACTAAGTCCCCAACTACCAGCTTGACCAGGATAATCCGGTCCCCACGTCTCTTGACGTCTACCACTCCATCCTTGAGGCTCTTGCTGATCAATATGCCTACTCCATTTCTGTTTGCCACCGTCCCCGTGTACCACAGCTTGAAGCCGGTACCCTCCACCTCCTTCGCCTTCTGTCCCCTCCATTTGGTCTCTTGGACGCAAAGGATACCAATGCCTCTCCTCACCGCTGAATCAACTACCTCCCGAAGCTTACCTGTCAGAGACCCTACGTCCAGCTACCTAATCGAATCCTCCTAGGCTCGGCTAGCTTCCTTACCCTTCGCACTCGTCGAGTCAAATGCGAAGACCCTCGCTCATTTTCCACTACACCCGGGTGCCGATGTAGCGCGCCACTAAGGATGCGACGACCCGATCCTCGCTCACTTGCGACCGTATCCAGATCACGATACGGCGCGCCACCTGGGGGGTGACGGCCCGGCCCTTGCCCATTTTCCACCACACCCGGGTTCCGATGTGGCGCGTAGCTGAGAGGGTTACGCCCCAACGAAAATCTTTTGGGTTTCATCTCCATAAGAGTGGCTGGGTTTTCATGTTGGCTCGCCAAGCCTATCACAACCCTCCTCCTTTACCCGGGCTTGGGACCGGCTATGTTGAGACAACATAGGCGGAGTTCAAACAACCATTTATGCTTTCTAGAAATTCTACATCACTTCCGATCAACAATATGTCAACCACATATGCTTACCAGAAACTCTATAGTGCTCCCACTCACTTTATTGCAAATACAAGTTTCTCATAAACTTTGTATAGACTCAAAAACTTTTATCACCTCATCAAAGTGTATATTCCAACTCCGAGATGCTTGCTTTAGTTCATAGAAGGATCGCTGAAGCTTGCACACCTTTTAGCATCCTTAGGACTGACAAAACCTTCTGGTTGTATCTCATACAACCTTTCCTTAAGGAAGGAAATGATGTTTTGACATCCATCTGCCAGATTTCATAATTGAAAAATGCAGCAACTGCTAACATAATTCCAACAGACTTTAGCATCGCTACGAGTGAGAAAGTCTCATCACAGTCAACTCCTTGAACTTGCCGGAAACTTCTTTGCGACAAGTCGAGCTTTATAAATGGTGACATTTACCATCAGTCTTTGTCTTTATCTTAAAGGTCCATTTGTACTCGATGACCTGCCGTCCAACGAACAAGTCTACCAAAGTCTATACTTGGTTTTCATACATGGATCCTTCCTCGGATTTCATGGCCTCTAACCATTTGTCGTAATACGCGCCCATCATCGCTTCTCCACAGCTCGTAGGTTCATCGTTGTCCAACAACATGAACTCCAAGACAGGGTTGTCGTACTGCTCAGTAGCAGTACACATCCTTGTCGACCTACGAGGTTCGATAGTAACTTGATCTGAAGCTTCATGATCATCATCATTAACTTCCTCTTCAACTAACGTAGGCTTCACAAAAAACAACTTCCTACGCTGCGCTACTCTCTGGTTGAACAAAGGTTCAACAACCTCATCAAGTTCTATCTTCCTCCCACTCAATTCTTTCAAGAGAAACTTTTTCTCGGGAAAAGGACCCGTTTTAGCAACAAACACTTTATGCTTGGATCTGAGAGAGAAGCTTCACCCAACTGTTCTTAGGGTATTCTATGAAGATGCATTTGTCCGCTTTGGGTTCGAGCTGATTAGGTGAAAACAATTTTTCCACACAAGCGTTGCAGCCCCAAACATTAAGAAATGACAGCTTAGGTTTCTATCAAACCGTAATTCACACGGTGTCATTTCAACGGATTTAGATGGTGCCCTATTTAAAGTGAATGTAGTTGTCTCTAATGCATAACCCCAAAATTATAGTAGCAAAACGATAAGAGACATCATAGCAAGCACCATTTCCAATAGAGCATGACTATGACGTTTGAACACACCATCACTCTATGGTGTTCCAGGTGGCGTGAGTTGTGAAACAACTTTCACATTGTCTAAAGTTGAACGCCAAACTCATAACTCAGATATTCACCTCCACGATCATATCGCAGACATTTTTATCTTCTTGTCACGATGATCTTAATATTCACTCTGAATATGCTTGAACCTTTCAAACAATTCAGACTTGTGTTTCATTAAGTAAATATACACTATATCTACTCAAATCATCAGTGAAGGTAAGAAAATAACGATATCCACCGCACGCTACAAGACTCATTGGATTGCATACATCAACATGTATCATTTCCAATAAATCACTTGCCCGCTCCATCAAACTAGAAAACGGGGTCCTTGGTCATCTTGACCAAGAGGCATGGTTCGCATGTCTCAACCGATTCGAAATCGAATGAGTCCAAAGATCCATCAACATGGAGTTTCTTCATGCGTTTTATACCAATATGACATTTAGTGGCATGCCACAAGTATGTGGTACTATCATTATTAACTATGCATCTTTTGGCATCAATGTTATGAACATGTGTATTACTACGATCAAGATTCAACAAACCATTCTCACTGGGTGCATGACCATTGAAGGTGTTATTCATGTAAACAGAATAACCATTATTCTCTAACTTAAATGAATAACCGTGTTGCAATAAACACGATCTAATCACGTTCATGTTTAACGCAAAACACCAAATAACACTTATTTAGGTCTGTCACTAATCCCAAAGGTAGAGAGAGCGTGCGATGTTGATCACATCAACCTTGGAAACATTTCCAACACACATCGTCACCTCACCCTTAGCTAGTGCTCCGTTTATTCCGTAGCTTTCATTTCGAGTTACTAACATTTAGCAACCGAACCGGTATCCAATACCCAGGTGCTACTAGGAGTACTAGCAAGGTACACATCAATAACACGTATATCAAATATACTTGTGTCGATGTTGCCGTAATGCATGACGCACTAAACTATAAAGTAGTCATCATAACGTGCCTGTCAGATGTTCACAACATCTATAGACGATGCTAGAGGGGTTGGCGCACCGAGCGATGCATTAAGGACATAAGCCTTCTGTGCAGCAATGAGGACAATCCTCAGATCACGGACCCAGTCCGCAATATTGCTACCATCATCTTTCAACTCTTTTTCTCTAGGAACATATAGAAAATTCAAGGGAGCTACAGCGCGAGCAAGTAATCTACAACATAAGTTGCAAAGGCACTACTAACTATGTTCATGATAATGCGTTCAATTAATCATATCACCGAAGAACTCCCACTCAAATTGACATCCCTCCGGTCATTCGAGTTTTACATGATCCAAATTCACCAACTCAAGTCCGATCATCACGTGAGTTGAGGTGGTTTCAATGGTGAACATCATCATGTTGATCATATCTACTATATGACTCATGTTCGACCTTTCGGTCTCTTGTGTTCCGAGGCCATGTCTATACATGCTAGGCTCATCAAGTTTAACCCGAGTGTTCTGCATGTGCAACACTGTCTTGCACCCGTTGTATGTGAACGTAGAGTCTGTCACACCCGATCATCACGTGGTGTCTCGACATGAAGAACTTTCGCAATGGTGCACACTCGGGGAGAACACAATTTATCTTGAAATTAAGTGAGGGATCAGCTTATAATGCTACCGTCGTCCTAAGCAAAACAAGGTGCACAAAAGGATTAACATCACATGCAAATCATAAGTGACATGATATGGCCATGAACTTGTGCTTTTGATCTCCATCATGAAAGCACCGTCATGATCTCCATGTTCACCGGCATGACACCATGATCTCCATCATCTTGATCTCCATCAACGTGTCGCCATCGGGGTTGTCGCGCCCACCATGCTTCTACTACTATTGCTACCGTTTAGCGATAAAGTAAAGCATTACATAGCGCTTAATGATTGACACGGAGGTCATACAATAATTAAAGACAACCCTATGGCTCCTACCGTTTTCCGTACTCATCGACATGCAAGTCATGATATTCTGTACAACACATGATCATCTCATACATCACATATATCACATCATGTGATTGGCCATATCAGATCACAACATACCCGGCAAAAACCAGTTAGACGTCCTCTAATTGTTGTTGCATGTTTTACGTGGCTGCTACGGGTATCTAGCAAGAACAATTCTCACCTACGCATAAACCACAACGGTGATACACTAGTTGCTTTCCAACCTTCTCAAGGACCGCCTTTGTCGAATCCGATCCAACTAAAGTGAGAGAAACTGGCACCCGCAAGCCATCTATGCAACAAGTTGCGATTGAGGGAACTGGTCTCTCGTAAGCATACGAGTATTGTTGGTCCGGGCCCCTTCATCTCACAATACCGCTGAACCAAAACACGACCAAGGGAGGAAGCAATCTAAGCATCAACGCCCACAAACTCTTTGTGTTCTACTCGAGATGTCATCTACACATAGACCTAGCTCATGATGCCACTGTTGGGGAACGTCGCATGGGAAACAAAATTTTTCCTACATTCACACAAGACCTATCCATGGTGATGAGCATCTATGAGAGGGAGAGTGGATCTACATACCCTTGTAGATCGCTAAGCGGGAAGCGTTAAGAAACGCGGTTGGTGTAGTCGAACGTCTTCGCGATCCAAATCGCCGGGCGTCCCGCGATCTCATCACGATCCGTCCCGCGATCCAATCACGATCCATCCCGCGAACTCATCACGATCCGTCCCGCGAACTCATCATGATCCGTCCCGCGAACTCATCACGATCCGTCTCGTGATCTTGATCACAGTCCTTCCGATCTAGCGCCGAACGGATGACACCTCCGCGTTCAGCACACATATGGCTTGATGACGATCTCCGCCGTCTTGATCCAGCAAGAGGGAGCGGAGAGGAAGAAGAGTTCTCCGGCAGCGTTACGGCGCTCTGGTGATGGTGGTGGAGCTATTTCGGCAGGGCTTCGCCTAAGCACTGCAGAAATCCGATCTAGAGGAGAAACTATGCACTGGAGGAACGGGCAGCACGTGGCTGAAAATTCTGTGCAAAAACCCTAAAACCTCCAGTATATATAAGAAGGAGGGAGGAGAGGACTTGGCGTAAGGGCCAAGCCTCCTGCGGAGGAGAGGAGGACTCCTCCTCCAATCCTAGTAGGACTAGGATTCCTCCTTTTTGGCCTTTTCCCACCTTTTTCCCTTTGGGATTTTCTTCCCTAGCCGCATGGGCCTTGTGTGGGACTTCCACAAGCCCACAAAAGGCTGGTATTTATTCTCCCACAGCCCATGAAGCCTCTTGGGTCGAAATACCCCTTCCGGTGGTCTCCCGGTACACTACCGGCACTCCCGGTACACTATCAGTTAGCCCGAAACTTTTCCAACGACCAAAACAGGACTTCCTATATATGAATCTTTACCTCCGGACCGTTTCGGAGCTCCTCGTGACGTCTGGGGTCTCATCCGGGACTATAAACAACCTTCGTTCACCACCATACATAACTCTATACTACCGAAACGTTACCAAACCTTAAGTGTGCAGACCCTGCGGGTTCGAGAACTATGTAGACATGACCGAGACACCTCTACGGTCAATAACCAATAGCGGGACCTGGATGCCCATATTGGTTCCTACATATTCTACGAAGATCTTTATCGGTCGAACCTCTGTGTCAAGGATTTAGTTAATCCCGTATGATGTTCCCTTTGTTTTTCGGTATGTTACTTGCCCGAGATTCGATCGTCGGTATCTCCATACCTAGTTCAACCTCGTTACCAACAACTCTCTTTACTCGTTCCGTAATACAAGATCCCATGACTAACACTTAGTCACATTGCTTGCAAGGCTTATTGTGATGTTGTATTACCGAGTGGGCCCTGAGATACCTCTCCATCACACGGAGTAACAAATGCCAGTCTCGATCCATGCCAACCAAACAGACACCCTCGGAGATACCTGTAGAGTACCTTTATAGTCACCCAGTTACGTTGCGACGTTTGATACACACAGGGCACTCCTCCGGTGTCAATGAGTTGCATGATCTCATGGTCATAGGAACAGATACTTGACATGCAGAAAACAGTAGCAATAAACTGACACGATCATATGCTATGTTTGTAGTTTGGGTCTTGTCCATCACACCATTCTCCTAATGATGTGATCCCGTTATCAAATGACATCTCATGTCCATGGCTAGGAAACCTTAACCATCTTTGATCAACGAGCTAGTCTATTAGAGGCATACTAGGGACATGGTTTTGTCTATGTATCCACACATGCATCTAAGTCTCCGATCAATACAATTCTAGCATGGTTAATGAACGATTATCATGAACAAGGAAATATGATAATAACTAATTTATTATTGCCTCTAGGGCATATTTCCAACAAGTGCATGGTGCCCTTGATGTACCTTAGGATTTGCTTGACCGCTGCCCAGTGTTGTGTGCTAGGCTTCTCCATGAACCGGCTGACTATGCCGACCGAGTGCGCGATGTGTGGTCGTGTGTTCACCAGGTAGCGCAGGCTCCCGATCACCCTGCGATACAGTGTGGCATCGCATGGCTCCTCACCATCTTCTTTCTTCAGCTTGAGGCGACAATCCATTGGTGTGTGGCAGCTGTTGCAGCTGCCCATGTTTGCCATTTTCAACACCTCGCCAGCATAGTTCTTCTGACTAAGAGTGATGCCACTGCTTCCTTGTTTCACTTCTATGCCCAAATAGTAACTTAGTTGCCCAAGGTCACTCATCTTAAAGAGTTGTAGCATCTGCTCCTTGAAGGAAACTATGTCCGCTGCACTTGTGCCTGTGATGATCAAATCATCCACATACACCCCCACCAGTAGGTATGAGAGAGCGTCACCACGCCGGTAGACTGCATGCTCCAAGGGGCTGCGAGTGAAGCCAAGAGTAGCCAGCGACTCGTCCAGCTTTGCGTACCACGCGCGCGGAGCTTGATGCAGTCCGTACAGAGCCTTGCGAAGCCGAAGTACACTTTCTTCCTTTCCGGCAACCTCGTACCCCGGCGGCTGAGCGACGTATACCTCTTCAGTAAGATCACCGTTCAGAAAAGCAGATTTCACGTCCATATGATGGACCTCCCAGCCAGAATGTGCAGCAAGAGCCAACAACAGCCGTACTGTCTCCATGCGAGCTACAGGAGCGAAAACCTCCTCGAAATCCACCCCCTGGCGCTGCACATACCCTTTGGCGACGAGGCGGGCTTTGTGTTTGACGATGTTGCCCGTCGGATCACGCTTGATGCAGTATACCCACTTCAGTCCAATCGCCTTGTGTCCGGCCGGGAGCTGAGCGAGCTCCCGGGTTTTGTTATCGATGATAGACTGCATCTCGACATCCATGGCGTCCTTCCAAGCCTTGCTCTCGAGTGCTTTGTACACATCTCGTGGCTCCTCGGCGCTGAACAGGCAGCGTACTAGCAGGCAACGCTCGAACTGCTCGTGCACCACCTCGTCCTTAGTGTCCTCCATCACATCCGAGAGGCGCCGGTAGAGAACGGCTGCCCAGTTGGCACGTCGCATCCGTCGTCGTGAGACGAAGGCATGACCCAGCGTGCCCTTGGCGCGGTCGTGGGTGTCACCAGCTCGGACTGTGTTGACCCGGGTGTGTCCACAACCGGCGTGGCGATCTCAGGTGACTGCGGCATCCCCAAGGTTAGTGTAGAGGGTGTCTCTGCGCTCCATGGCGAGACCGGCGAAGAGGTCGAGTCGTTGTCGACCACCTGGACACCATAGCCCGTGGTGTAAACCACAGTGAATGTCGCCGGGACCGTGTGAACGACGCTCGTGCCAGCGGCGCTCCAAGTCCAAGGCCTGTTTTCCTCAAAGATAACGTCACGTGTTACCTGAACCTTCTTAGCCATCAGTTCATACGCTCGGTAAGCCTTGGAGCCCTCCTCATATCTAACAAACACCATCGACATCGATCGGTTGCTCAACTTGGTGATGCCCGGGCCGACGCGCTTGACGTGAACCATGCACCCAAATGTGCGCAAGTGCTGCACGTTGGGCTTACGGCCATGCCATGCCTCGTAGGGCGTGACACCTTCCAGGCTCCTTGTAGGTGCATGATTTAGGAGGTAGACAGCAGTCCTAACCGCCTCCGCCCAAAAGTACGCCAGCATGATCATGCTCTTCATCATGCACCGAGCCATCTCCACCACTGTTTGGTTTCGCCGTTTGACAACTCCATTTTGCTGCGGCGAATATGGTGCAGTGGTGAAGTGCTTGATGCCGTTTTGGTCGCAGTACTCCTTGAACTCTGTCGAGTTGAACTCGCCGCCGCGGTCTGATCTGAATGCGCGCAGCCCGCACTAGCCGTCGGCCTCGGCCTTGGCCTAGATCTTCTTGAAGCGTTGGTACGCCTCATCTTTGGACTTCAGTAGCTTTAGCCACATATAGCGACTGTGATCATCAACCACAAGAAGAAAATACTGGTTACCTCCTGGAGACATCGTTGTGATCGGCCCGCACAAATCAGTGTGCATGAGCTCCAGGCCGCGTTCGGCTCGGTACGCCGTGATCTGTGGGAACTGTGCTCGGTGTTGCTTCCCCAGAGCGCAACCATCACAGTACTCCTCAACCCGATCGATCACGGGCATGCCGTGCATGAGCTGCTTGGAGGACATGGTCCGGAGCGCGTGGAAGTGCAAATGCCCCATGCGTGCGTGCCACCTCCAGGCCGCGTCATCCCCTTGTGCCATCAGGCACGCAGGCGCGTCGATGGTGAGCACGCCGGGGTACAGCCTATTGCCGAAGCGCTTGATGCGCGCCAGTACGCGCCGCGCCGGATCCTGGACAGCCATGATACCGTTAGTGATGCCTATGATGCAGCCCGCCTCGTCCAGCTACCCCACTAACACAATGTTGGTGCGCAGACTTGGGATGTAGAAGACGCCGGTGAGTGCGCGCTGACCGCCGCCCTGGCAGCGAAACACCACACTGCCATGCCCCCGTATGGCCACGACGGAGCCGTCACCGAATTTCACCATGCCGTGCACGGTTTCATCGAGCGACGAGAAGACATGTCTGTCGCCTTTCATGTGGCTACTGGCCCCGGTGTCGAAGAACCACACCCCATCCGGCAAGGGGACGGGCATGACCTTCTCCTCATTGAGATACACCACTTGAGGCGCCACTAGATGTGTCGCGTCAACGCGGGTGACCACGGCCATGTAAAGCCCCTAATCGTGCTCAGCGCCAGCTTGTACGAGGTTGGCGTGCTCCTGCTTGGCCTTCTGGTCCTCGTCCTTGAGCCAAGTCTTGCAATCCTTTTTCCAATGCCCCGGTTTGTTGCAATAGTGGCACTTGCCCTTTTTCTTCCCGCCGAAGCCACCGGAGCCGCCCGCCCCCGCATTCCCCGGCACTGGCTTGCCGCCGCCTTGAAACTTATTTTTTCCCGGCGACTTGCTCTTGCCGTTACCGCCACCGGAAGATGACCCGCCGGCCCCGAGCAGCCACTCGCGTGCGGCCCACTCTTTGACGGTGTACATGAGGCGCGCGCCGGACATCGCTGTGTCGTCCAGATCATAGTGATCTTCACACGCCGACAGGCGCCCGGTGAGCTCCTTGATCGTCATGGTTTTGAGGTCGATGAGCGCCTCGATCGCCATCGCCATCTGCCGGTACTTGCGCGGCACGACGCAGAGAAACTTTTGGACGGCCTTGTGTTCCGTCACCGGGTCGCCGTACAACTCGAGATCGGCGACGAGGCCGGAGAGCCGCAGCGCGAAGTCTTCGACGGACTCGTCATCCTTGAAACGGAGCTCCTCGAACTCCCGGCGGCGCACCTGGGCCTTGGCCTCGCGTGCGCGCTCGCTGCCCATCCGGAGAGTCTTGATTGTCTCCCAGGCCGTCTTGGCCGTGTCCTTGGCAGCCAGCACCCGGAGCATCTCCGGCGGCACGCCGGTGAGGATGATCTGCAACGCGCGCCGGTCGTCACGCTCTTCTGCGGCGCCGGTGGTTATCGCAGACCACATGCCCGCGACTTTGACCTGCATCATAAGGGACCACTCCATGTAGTTTGTGCGGGTGAGGACCATGGATGACGAAGAGGTCTCGCTCTCCCGCACAACCCGCTCGACGATGCAAAGATTGCCGCTGCGGCCGCCCGTCGACCGCGCCAAGGGCGCCGCGGACGACAGCTCCTTCGCCCCATTGTTCTTCTGCTTCTCCGCCTCGTCGTCCGACATGTGAGCCGCGGATCAAACACCGCCGGCCACCGGAAAGTGGATCGAACATCACATAGCTCTGATGTCAATTGTCGTTGTTGAGAGAGAAAGAGCGATGAACACGAACTGGAAAGGAAGTGTTTTGTGCTGCCACCAACTGCGCAGCTTTTCCGTTCTGTTTTTCATTCTTTTGTAAGATTACACAAAGAAGCTAACTACCTCCCGGTCGGGCTGCCATGATCCGCATCTGTCGCCCCATCCAGCGACTGCATCACATAGCTCAAGCCAACGACCGGTCACGTCGCCCGTGCGCCTCTCCTTCCTTCATCTCCCTCTTTCCCTCTGTCTCATCTCTCTCTCTCTCTCTCTCTCTCTCTGAACCAGGAACACGCAAGCCTCGATGGACGCCTGAAGCTTCCCCAGCTCCACCCCGTCTCTACCGGCCGGCGAGCCACCGGAACCGCGCTCCAGGCCAATCCTACTCTCGGCGCCTCATCCTCTCTCTCCCTGACCCTTCCCTCACCTCCTAACCTCTCTCTTTCTTTTTCTGTCCCGAGGAGAACCTCCATGAATGGCCACTCGAAGCTCCCTCGCCGCCTATAGCTCTCCTCCGGTCATGTCCTCGACTGGATCCGCCGGCTCCACCCATCCCTCCGCCCAAGGAGCCCTGCCGGAGCCCCTGCAAGCCCAGCTGGAGCGGCAGTTCTGCAGCACCGCCTCCTCTGCTTCGCTGGAGATGGACAACGCCCTCGACCTCCCGCTCGCCTGCTGCATCCTGCTCGACGAGGAGGCGAGCGCTCGTCCACGAGCGTTGACCATGCCATCCCATCAACCTCCAAGGTGAGCAGCCTCCTCATCCAATCCCGCACCCCCACTGGTGTTTTTTCTGCTGCAGTCGTCGCTGCTTTGACTGCTGTCATCGTCGGCAACGGGAAGAACCTCCGTGTTGTAGTACAGGACTGGGCCTCTAACCGTTCATATTACTCCCAGTTCATTTCGTTTCACATGCAACAGACCAGACCAGCTGGTTGTGCACGCACGCGCAAGACCAAGGGGTCTGGGGTTCGAATCCCAGACGCCCCAGTACTTTTCTTTGCCTGTTTGTTATGTTGTGATGGTTCAGGTTCACTCGTTTTACATCTAGCACAAAATTCATAGTCAAGCACAATTTCGTTGTAGCCCAAGATCCAACATTTATCACAATTTTGTCGTAGCCCAGCTGGTTAGTGTGTTGGATTTTGACCAGGGCCCAGCTGGTTGTGCGTGCACGCGCAAGACCAAGGGGTCTGGGGTTCGAATCCCAGACGCCCCAGTACTTTTCTTTGCCTGTTTGTTATGTTGTGATGCCCTGGGTTCGAGTCTAGGTTCTCCCAATATTTTTACCAGGGAGGCCCTGGGTTCGAGCCCAGCTGGTTGTGCACGCACGCGCAAGACCAAGGGGTCTGGGGTTCGAATCCCAGACGCCCCAGTACTTTTCTTTGCCTGTTTGTTATGTTGTGATGCCCTGGGTTCGAGTCTAGGTTCTCCCAATATTTTTACCCTGCCCCTTTTATTTCTTTTTCATGCACACACACAACCACTTGGGCCTAATCTTCCCTGGGCCGCTACAGTGATGCAATCCGGTCCATCCATATTTTTATTTTGTTCGTTGCTATGTTGTGATGCCCTGGGTTCGAGTCTAGGTTCTCCCAATATTTTTACCCTGCCCCTTTTATTTCTTTTTCATGCACACACAAAACCACTTGGGCCTAATCTTCCCTGGGCCGCTGCAGTGATGCAATCCGGTCCATCCATGTTTTTATTTTGTTCGTTGCTATGTTGTGATGCCCTGGGTTCGAGTCTAGGTTCTCCCAATATTTTTACCCTGCCCTTTTTATTTCTTTTTCATGCACACACACAACCACTTGGGCCTAATCTTCCCTGGGCCGCTGCAGTGATGCAATCCGGTCCATCCATGTTTTTATTTTGTTCGTTGCTATGTTGTGATGTCCTGGGTTCGAGTCTAGGTTCTCCCAATATTTTTACCCTGCCCCTTTTATTTCTTTTTCATGCACACACACAACCACTTTGGCCTAATCTTCCCTGGGCCGCTGCAGTGATGCAATCCGGCCCATCCATGTTTTTATTTTGTTCGTTGCTATGTACCATTTATTCAGAACATGCATAGTTTACAAAAATTCTTAGAATATTAATAACTAAATAACCGTGCATCGAATGAAATTGTTGTATATATAAAAAATGTTTAGAATTTTGTGTAGATTCATAATATTCTATTTTCATTCGTGATAAAAATGTTTAACTTGCTGTTTTCATTAATTTGCCTTAATGCCATGCTAGAGCGGTTTACATCATAACTAAATATCCGTAGCTCCGTTTAAAATGATCCACATATGTAACTTGACTAGAAAAACGTGTAGAATTTTATGGCACAATTTATTTTTCTGTCTAATAAACATAAAATATGTTTAGTCAGATCTGGACCAATTTCATAATTAACATATGGGGACTTCCCGGAATTGTTATTCGTTGTTTCGGCCTCATTTAAACTTGCATAAATATGTAGTTGTTCATGCTTCACCGCTTGCCATGTTTAACAATATTTAATGTGGATGTGTAAATGAACGAGAGTGAACTAAATATTTGAACGTGGAGTTTCGTCAATATGCAACGACTTGCATATTGAGCTTCACTTAATGTGTAGGAGTTGTTTGACGTGCCTTGCTATGCCTTGCATAATTAAACTAGACATGCATCATATTTGTTTGCGCATCATATCATGCATATGTTGTGGTGTATCATGTGTTGATTGTTTGTTTCGGATTGCTTCTTCTCGATAGAGTTCCGAAAGCGTTCGGAGTGTGAGGATTCGTTCGCCTACTTCATGGACTCGTTCTTTTTCCAAGCGGGATCTCAGGCAAGATGACACATTTCCCTGAATACCACTACAATCATTGTTATGCTAGTTGTCCCGCTTTTATCGTAATGTCTCGTTACCTACCACATGTTTGTCAAGTCTCCTAACATTGTCATGACAAGCCTCTAACCCTTCACCTTCCCAGCAAACCATTGTGTGGCTATGTTACCGCTTGCTCAACCCTTCTTATAGCGTTTCTAGCTACAAATGCAATTGCTTTCATGTGACAACATGAATATTTTGTTATATCACAATATTATTGCTATTTAATTTAATGCACATATATACTTGGTAAAAGATGGACGGCTTGGCCTTTTGCTCGGTATTTTGTTCCACTTTTTCCGCCCCTAGTTACTTGTGTACTGGTGTTATGTTCCATATTGAGCGCTCCTAACATGCTCGGGGTTGTTATGGGGACCCCCTTGATTTTCGTTTTGGCATAAAACTTATCTGGCAAGGCCCAACATTGGTAGTACATTTGCCTAATAACTAATAAAATTGCATAGGGACCCGCCGACACCCGCGGATCTTTAATCAACAACCCAGGCCAGTGCTCCTCATGAGTGTTGGTCCAAACTAGAGCACCATGCGGGGCCAACCCGGGACAACTCGGGAGATGTCTATCAGGCCACCGTACGCTTCGCTTATCTGTCGTGTCCTGAGAACGAGATACACGGCTCCTATCGGGTTCGTTGACACGTCGGGCGGCCTTGCTGGATTTGTTTTATCTTTCTCGAACGTCTTGTGCGTGGAATTCCGATACTCTGGGCTATCTCGAGGTTGAGGTTTTCCAGTGGAATTGCCTAGGAAGATCACGAGATTCCTGGTCGAGGTTATTCCCGCTGCGTGTGGTTAATTTGTGATGGATGAGTTGGAGCACCCCTACAGGGTTAAATCTTTCGGAAAGCCGTGCCCGCGGTTATGTGACAACTTGGAAACTTGGTTTAACACGCGGTCATAGTAAACTTGAAGTAAACTAAAATAAAATACACCAACTGTGTGCGTAACCGTGACTGTCTCTTCTCGTGAATCCTTATCCGAGAGAGAACATGGTGGGGTTATGATTGACGTTAGTAGGTGTTCAGGATCACTTAGTGGTCATTACTAGTTCACGTCCGTTATGCATAGACCATCCACTTTACTTTATGTATTCGTAAGTTAGCCACTCAAATAAATGCTTAGTTGCTTGCTGCAGCCTCACCACTTAACCAGACCTCACCCATTAAGCTTTGCTAGTCTTGATACCCTTGGAAATGAGATTGATGAGTCCCCGTGGCTCACAGATTACTACAACAACAGTTGCAGGTATAGATAATGCGATGCTTTGATGTGAGAGCGGTGTTTGTTTTGATTTGGACTTCTTCTTCTTCATCGATCTAGGATGGGTTCCAAGCGGCAGCCTGGGATAGCAAGGATGGATGTCATCTTATTGATTGATTTCGTCCATAGTCGGACCCTGCTCTTCTGTATGGTGTTTGAATATGTTGTTGTATTGATGGGTTATTGATGTAGCTTGTGGCGAGTGTAAGCCAA
This sequence comes from Hordeum marinum, assembly GCA_022496015.1. Taxonomy (NCBI): domain Eukaryota; kingdom Viridiplantae; phylum Streptophyta; class Magnoliopsida; order Poales; family Poaceae; genus Hordeum; species Hordeum marinum. The sequence continues at coordinate 205,680,728 of CM039672.1, read as the reverse complement.
TTCCATATACTCATCTCTTCTGTACATGTACTTGTCATGATATCCATTCTTGCGAAATGACAAGATGTGCTTCTATCCCTGTCGAGGCCCTCATGCCAAAAATAAGGATATGATCGCTTCTTGGGCGTGACACTACTCCATAGTTCAGTGCACCATGTTGTACAACTTAGAACCGGGGCTCCAAAGACGTTTTGAGTACTATGGAGCATATGAGATGTTCCAATAGATGAAACTGGTTTTCTAGGCTTATGCCCAGGTAGAGAGGCATGAATCCGCCAACAAATTCTTTGGCTGCAAGATGGAAGAGAACAACTCAGTCAGTGAGAATGTGCTCAGAATGTCTGGGTACTACAACCTCTTAAACCAGTTGGGAGTTAATCTTCTAGATGAAGTAGTCATTGACAAAGTTCTCCAGTCACTTCCACCTAGCTACAAGAGCTTTGTGATGAACTATAACATGTAGGGAGTGGAGAAGACGATCCCTGAATTGTCCGCGACACTAAAAGCCGTGGAGGTAGAAATCAAAAAGGAGCATCCTGTGTTGATGGGTAAAAACCACTAGTTTCAAGAAAGGCAAGGGCAAGAAGGGAAACTTCAAGAAGAACGACAAGCCAGTTACCACTCTCGTGAAGAAACCCAAGGCTGGACCCAAGCCTGATACCGAGTCCTTCTACTGTAAGGGGGCTGGACACTCGAAGAGGAACTTCCCCAAGTACCAGGCCGATAAGAAGGGTGGCAACGTCAACAAAAGTATATTTGATATACATGTTATTGATGTGTACCTTACTAGCTCTCGTACTAGCACTTGGGTATTTGATACCAGTTCGGTTACTAATATTTGTAACTCAAAAAAGGAACTAGGGAATAAACAAATGCTGGCAAAGGACGGGGTGATGATGCGCGTCAGAAATGGTTCAAAGGTTGATGTGATCGCTGTTGGCATGCTCCCTCTTTGATTACCTTGGGGATTAGTTTTTAACCTAAATAATTGTTATTTGGTGCCTGCGTTGAGCATGAACATTATATCTGGATCTTGTTTACTGCGATACGGTTATTCATTTAAATCAGAGAATAATGGTTGTTCTATTTATATGAGTAATATATTTTATGGTCATGCACCCAATGTGAATGGTTTATTCTTACTTAATCTCGATCGTAGTGATACACATGTTCATAACATTGATGCCAAAAGATGCAAAGTTAATGATGATAGTACAACTTACTTGTGACACTACTGCTAAAGTCATATTGGTGTAAAACTCATGAAGAAATACTGATGGATTTTGGGCATCACTCGATTTTAAATCTCTTGATACATGCGAACCATACCTCATGGGCAGGATGGCTAGGACCCGGTTTTCCAGAACAATGGAGCGGGCAAGTGACTTGTTGAAAATAATACATACCGATGTATACGGTCTAATGAGTGTTGAGGCGTGCCTTGGATATCGTTATTTTCTTATCTTCATCGATGAATTAAGTAAATACGGGTATATTTACTTGATGAAACAGAAGTATGAAACTTTTGAGAAGTTCACACAATTTCAGAGTGAAGTTGAAAATCATTGTAACAAGAAGATAAAATTTTGTTGATCTGATCATGGCGGTGAATATGTGAGTTACGAGTTTGGCACGCACTTAAGACAATGTGGAATCATTTCACAACTCACGCCACCTGGAATAGCACAACATAATGGTGTGTCGAACATCGTAATCGTACTATATTGGATATAGTGAGCACTATGATGTCTCTTATCGATTTGCCACTATCGTTTTGGGGTTATGCATTAGAGATAACTGCATTCACTTTAAATAGGGCACCATCTAAGTCCGTTAAAATGACACTTGTATCAGTTATGGTTTGGCAAGAAACCTAAGTTGTCGTTTCGCAAAGTTCGGGGATGTGACACTTATGTAAAAGGGCTTTAACCTGATAAGCTCGAACCCAAAGCGATGAAGTGCGCCTTCATAGGATGCCCTAAGGAAAAAATTAGGCGCACCTTCTATCTTAGATCCAAAGGAAAAATCTTTGTTGCGAAGAATGGATCCTTTCTAGAGAAGGAGTTTCTCTCGAAAGAATTGAGTGGGAGGAGGGTAGAACTTGATCAGGTTATTGCATCACTTCAATTAGAGAGTAGCACAACACAGAAAGATGTTTCTTTAACACCTGCACCAGTTGAAAAGGAAGCTAATGATGATGATCATGAAGCTTTAGATCAAGTAACTTGCAAACCTTGTAGGTCCACGAGAACACGTATTGCCCCTGAGTGGTTGGTAATCCTGTCTTGAAGGTCATATTGTTAGACAATGGTGAACCTACGAGCTATGAAGAAGCGACGATTGGCCCGGATTCTGACAAATGACTAGAGGCCATGAAATCGGAGATAGGATCCATGTATGAAAACCAAGTATGGATTTTGGAGGACTTACCTCATGATCATAAAACCATTCAAAACAAATGGATCTTTAAGAAAATGAAGGACGCCAACGATAATGTCACTGTCTATAAAGCTTGACTTGTTGCAAGACGGTTTTTGCAAGTTCAAGTAGTTGACTGCGATGAGACTTTCTCACCCGTAGCGATGCTTAAGTCCGTCAGGATTATGTTAGCAATAGTGCATTTTTTGATTATGAAATCTGACAGATGGATGTCAAAACAATGTTCCTTAATAGTTTCCTTAAGGAAGAGTTGGATATGATACAACCAGACGGTTTCGTCGATCCTAATTTTTTTGACAAAGGATGCAAGTTCCAGCGATCCGTTTATCTCCTAGTGCAAGCATCTCGGAGTTGGAATCTTCGCTTTGATGATGTTATCAAAGCTTTTGGGTTCATACAAGTTTATGGAGAAGCTTGTATTTACAAGAAAGTGAGTGGGAGCTCTATATCGTTTCTAATATTATATGTGGATGACATATTGCTAATTGGAGGCAATATAGATTTTTTGGAAAGCGTGAAGAAACATTTGAACAAGAGTTTCTCGATGAAACACCTCGGAGAAGATGATTACTTGCTATGCACCAAAATCTATAGATATAGATCTAGACGCTTAATAGGACTTTCACAGAGTACATACCTTGGTAAGGTTTTGAATAAGTTCAAAATGGACTAGCCTAAGAAAGGGATCTTGCCTGTCTTATTGTTGGAAATATGCCCTAGAGGCAATAATAAAATGGTTATTATTGTATTTCCTTGTTCATGATAGTTGTCTATTGTTCATGCTATAATTGTGTTAACCGGAAACCATAATACATGTGTGAATACATAGACCACAACATGTCCCTAGTGAGCCTCTAGTTGACTAGCTCGTTGATCAATAGATGGTCATGGTTTCATGACCATGGACATTGGATGTCGTTGATAACGGGATCACATCATTAGGAGAATGATGTGATGGACAAGACCCAATCCTAAGCATAGCACTAGATCGTGTAGTTCGTTTGCTAAAGCTTTTCAATGTCAAGTATCGTTTCCTTAGACCATGAGATTGTGCAACTCCCGGATACCGTAGGAATGCTTTGGGTGTGCCAAACATCACAACGTAACTGGGTGGCTATAAAGGTGCACTGCGGGTATCTCCGAAAGTGTCTGTTGGGTTGGCACGAATCGAGACTGGGATTTGTCACTCCGTGTGACGGAGAGGTATCTCTGGGCCCACTCGGTAAGACATCATCATAATGAGCTCAATGTAACCAAGGAGTTAGTCACGGGATGATGTATTACGGAACGAGTAAAGAGACTTGCCGGTAACGAGATTGAACAAGGTATAGAGATACCGACGATCGAATCTCGGGCAAGTATCATACCGATAGACAAAGGGAATTGTATACGGGATTGATTGAATCCCCGACATCGTGGTTCATCCGATGAGATCATCGTGGAGCATGTGGGAGCCAACATGGGTATCCAGATCCCGCTGTTGGTTATTGGCCGGAGAAGTGTCTCGGTCATGTCCACGTGTCTCCCGAACCCATAGGGTCTACACACTTAAGGTTCGATGACACTAGGGTTATAGGGAAATGGTATACGTGATTACCGAAAGTTTTTCAGAGTCCCGTATGAGATCCCGGACGTCACGAGGAGCTTCGGAATGGTCCGGAGGTAAAGATTGATATATAGGAAGTCCAGTTTTGGTCATCGGAAAGTTTTTGGGCTCATCGGTAGTGTATCGGGAGTGCCGGGAGGGTGCCGGAGGACCCCCGGGAGGGGTGTGACGACTAAAGGATTTCGTGGGCCCTTAGAGGAAGTGTGCCAGCCCTTTTTGGGCTGGCCAAGACCTTCTAGAAAGGCCCATGTGGCTGGAGATAAGAGATAGGGCTGAAAAGGATTCAAAAGGAAGAGATTCACCTCCCTTGTGGGAGGTGGACTCCTCCCTAGGGTCGGCCGAACCTCTCCTCTTTGGAGGAGGGCCAAGGCAGCCCTCCCTCTCCCTCCTCCTATATATATGCAAGGGTTTGGGCTGTTTTGAGACACGACTTCTTTCTCTCTCGATGCAGCCCTACCCTTCCTCTTCCTCGTTCTCCGTAGCGCTTGGCGAAGCCCTGCCGGAGTTCACGTAGCTCCACCGTCACCACGCCGTCGTGCTGTCGGAGCTCTCCCTCAACCTCTCCTTCCTCCTTGCTGGATCAAGGCGTAGGAGACGTCACCAGGCTGCACGTGTGTTGAACGCGGAGGTGTCGTTGTTCGGCGCTAAAATCGGAATCCACCGCGATCTGAATCGCTGCGAGTACGACTCCATCAACCGCGTTCTTGTAACGCTTCCGCTTAGCGATCTTCAAAGGTATGAAGATGCAATCTCTCCCCTCTCGTTGCTGGTTTCTCCATGGATAGATCTTGGTGATCGTAGGAATTTTTTTGATTTACTACTACGTCTCCCAACAGTGGCATCATGAGCTAGGTCTATGCGTAGAATCTATGCGCGAGTAGAACACAAAGCAGTTGTGGGCGTCAATTTTGTTAATTTGCTTACCACTACTAGTCTTATCTTGATTCGGCGCTATTGTGGGATGAAGCGGCCTGGACCAACTTTACACGTACGCTTACGTGAGACTGGTTCCACCGCCTGACATGCACTTGTTGCATAAGGTGGCTAGCGGGTGTCTGTCTCTCCCACCTTAGTCAGATTGGATTCGATGAAAAGGGTCCTTATGAAGGGTAAATAGCAATTGGCATATCACATTGTGGTTTTGGCGTAGGTAAGAAACGTTCTTGCTAGTAACCTATAGCAGCCACGTAAAAACTTGCAACTACAAATTAGAGGACGTCTAACTTGTTTTTGCAACATATGCCTTGTGATGTGATATGGCCAAAGGATGTGATGTGATGCATTGTGATGTTTGAGATTGATCATGTTCTTGTAATAGGATCCACGACTTGCATGTCGATGAGTATGACAACCAGCAGGAGCCATAGGAGTTGTCTTATTTTATTGTATGACATGCGTGTCAATCATAAACGCCATGTAATTACTTTACTTTATTGCTAAACGTTAGCCATAGTGGTAGAAGTAATAGTTGGCGAGACAACTTCATGAAGACATAGTGATGGAGATCATGATGATGGAGATCATGGTGTCGTGCCGGTGACAGTGATGATCATGGTGCCCCGAAGATGGAGATCAAAGGAGCAAGATGATAATGGCCATATCATGTCACTATATTGATTGCATGTGATGTTTATCGTGTTTACATCTTATTTTCCTAGAACGATGGTAGTAAATAAGATGATCTCTCACTAAAGTTTCAAGAAAAGTGTTCACCCTAACTGTGCAACGTTGCTAAGGATCGTTGTTCCGAAGCACCACGTGATGATCGGGTGTGATAGGTTCTAATGTTCGCATACAACGGGTGTAAGCCAGATTTACACACGCAAAACACTTAGGTTGACTTGACGAGCCTAGCATGTACAGACATGGCCTCGGAACACGGAAGACCGAAAGGTCGAACATGAGTCGTATGGAAGATACGATCAACATGGAGATGTTCACCATGGATGACTAGTCTGTCTCACGTGATGATCGGACACGGGCTAGTTGACATGGATCATGTGTCACTTGGATGACTAGAGAGATGTCTATCTAAGTGGGAGTTCATTAAATAATTTGATTGTGTGAACTTAATTATCATGAACTTAGTCTAAAATTATCTTTACAATCTATATTGTAGATCCAATGGCCAACACGAATGTCTCCCTCAATTTCAACGCGTTCCTAGAGAAAACCAAGCTGAAAGATGATGGAAGCAACTATGCGGACTGGGTCCGTGGCTTGAGGATCATCCTCATAGCTTCCAAGAAATTGTATGTCCTTGATGCACCACTAGGTGACCCACCCCTTCTCCCAGCAGAGCAAGACGTTGCGAACGCTTGGCATTCTCGCTGCGATGATTACTCCATTGTTCAGTGCGACATGCTTTACAGTTTAGAACCGGGGCTCCAAAAGTGTTTTGAGCAACACGGAGCATATGCGATGTTCCAAGAGCTGAAACTGGTTTTCCAAGCTCATGCCCGGGTCGAGAGATATGACGTCTCCGACAAGTTCTTCAGTTGTAAGATGGAGGAGAATAGTTCTGTCAGTGAGCACATCCTCAAGATGTTTGGGCTACACAATCGCTTGACTCAGCTGGGAGTTAATCTCCCGGATGACTCGGTCATTGACAGAATCCTCCAGTCACTTCCACCTAGCTACAAGAGCTTTGTGATGAACTACAACATGCAAGGGATGGAGAAGTCCATTCCTGAGTTGTACTCGATGCGGAAATCAGCAGAGGTCGAGATCAGAAAGGAGCATCAAGTGTGATGGTAAATAAGACCACTAGTTTCAAGAAAGGCAAGGGTAATAAGACTTCAAGAAGGACGGCAAAGCTGTTGCCGCGCCCGGTAAACAAGTTGCTGGGAAGAAGAAGAAGAACAAGCATGGACCCAAGCCTGAGACTGAGTGCTTTTACTGCAAGGGTACCGGTCACTAGAAGCGGAACTGCCCCAAGTACTTAGCGGATAAGAAGGACGACAACATTAAAGGTATATGTGATATACTTGTTATTGTTGTGTACCTAACCAACACTCGTAGTAGCTCCTGGGTATTTGATACCGGTGCAGTTGCTCACATTTGTCACTCCAAGTAGGAGCTGCGGAATAAACGGAGGCTGGCAAAGGACGAGGTGACGATGCACGTCGGGAATGGTTCCAAGGTCGATGTGATCACCGTCGGCACGCTACCTCTACATCTACCTTCGAGATTAGTGTTAAACCTTAATAATTGTTATTTAGTACCAGCTTTGAGCATGAACATTGTATCTGGATCTCGCTGGATGCGAGATGGCTACTCATTTAAATCTGAGAATAATGGTTGTTCTATTTATATGAGAGAAATGTTATATGGTCATGCCCCGCTGGTCAATGGTTTATTTTTGATGAATCTCGAACGTGATGTTACACATGTCCATAGTGTGAGCACCAAAAAGTGTAAGGTTGATAACGATAGTCCCACTTACATGTGGCACTGCCGCCTTGGTCATATTGGTGTCAAACATATGAAGAAGCTCCATACCGATGGACTTTTGGAGTCTCTTGATTTCGAATCATTTGACACGTGCGAACCATGCCTCATGGGCAAGATGACTAAGACTCCATTCTCCGGAACGATGGAGCGAGCAACTGACTTGTTGGAAATAATACATACTGATGTATGCGGTCCAATGAGTGTCGAGGCGCGTGGTGGCTACCGTTATGTTCTCACCCTCACTGATGACTTGAGTAGATATGGGTATGTCTACTTAATGAAGCATAAGTCTGAAACTTTTGAAAGGTTCAAGGAATTTCAGAGTGAGCTAGAGAATCAACGTGACAGGAAGATAAACTGCCTACGATCTGATCGTGGCGGAGAATATTTAAGTCACGAGTTTGGCACGCACCTAAGGAAATGTGGAATTGTTTCACAACTCACGCTGCCTGGCACACCTCAGCGAAATGGTGTGTCTGAACGTCGTAATCGCACTCTATTAGATATGGTACGATCTATGATGTCTCTTACCGACGTACCGCTATCATTTTGGGGATATGCATTAGAGACTGACGCATTCACTTTAAATAGGGCACCGTCAAAATCCGTTGAGACGACACCGTATGAATTATGGTTTGGAAATAAACCTAAGCTATCGTTTCTAAAAGTTTGGGGATGCGATGCTTATGTGAAGAAACTTCAACCTGAGAAGCTCGAACCCAAAGCGGAAAAGTGCGTCTTCATAGGATATCCCAAAGAGACTATTGGGTATACCTTCTACCTACGATCCGAGGGCAAAGTCTTTGTTGCCAAGAATGGATCCTTTCTCGAGAAAGAGTTTCTTTCGAAAGAAGTAAGTGGGAGGAAAATAAAACTTGATGAGGTAATTATACCTCCACTCGAACCGGAGAGTAGCGCAGCACAGGAAGTTGTTTCTATGGAGCCTACACCGGCTAGAGAGGAAGTTAATGATGATGATCATGAAACTTTAGATCAAGTTACTATTGAACATCGAAGGTCCACTAGGACACGTTCCGCACCAGAGTGGTACGACAACCCTGTCCTAGAGATCATGTTGTTAGACAACGGTGAACCTTCAAACTATGAAGAAGCGATGTCAGGCCCGGATTCCAACAAATGGCTTGAAGCCATGAAATCCGAGATAGGATCCATGCATGAGAACAAAGTATGGACTTTGGTGGACTTGCCTGATAATAAGCGAGCCATTCAAAATAAATGGATCTTTAAGAAGAAGGCTGACGCGGATGGTAATGTGACCGTCTATAAGGCTCGACTTGTCGCTAAGGGTTATCTGCAAGTTCAAGGAGTTGACTACGATGAGACTTTCTGACCCGTAGCGATGCTGAAGTCTGTCCGAATCATGTTAGCAATTGCCGCATTTTATGATTATGAGATCTGGCTGGACGTCAAAACAACATTCCTTAATGGCTTCCTCATGGAAGAACTGTATATGATGCAGCCGAAAGATTTTGTCGATCCTAAAGATGCTAACAAGGTATGCAAGCTCCAGCGCTCCATCTATGGGCTGGTGCAAGCATCTCGGAGTTGGAACATTCGCTTTAATGAAGTGATTAAAGCATTTGGGTTTGTACAGGTTTATGGAGAACCCTGTATTTACAAGAAAGTGAGTGGGAGCTCTGTAGCATTTCTCGTATTATATGTGGATGACATACTGATAATGGGAAATGATATAGAACTCTTGGAAAGTGTAAAGGCCTACATGAATAAGTGTTTTTCAATGAAGGACCTTGGAGAAGTTGCTTACATATTAGGTATTAAGATCTATAGAGATAGATCGAGACGCCTCATAGGTCTTTCACAAAGCACATACCTTGAAAAGATATTGAAGAAGTTCAATATGGATCAGTCCAAGAAGGGGTTCTTGCCTGTGTTACAAGGTGTGAGATTGAGTACGACTCAATGCCCGACCACGGCAAAGGATAGAGAAGAGATGAGTGCCATCCCCTATGCTTCAGCCATAGGCTCTATTATGTATGCCATGCTGTGGACCAGACCTGATGTGAACCTTGCCATAAGTTTGGTAGGGGGGTACCAAAGTGATCCCGAAGCGGAACACTCGACAGCGGTCTAGAATATCCTGAAGTACCTGAAAAGGACAAAGGACATGTTTCTCGTATATGGAGGTGCCGAAGAGCTCGTCGTAAAGGGTTACGTCGATGCTAGCTTCGACCCAGATCCGGACGACTCCAAGTCGCAAACCGGATACGTGTATATTTTGAATGGAGGGGCAGTCAGCTGGTGCAGCAGCAAGCAAAGCGTCGTGGCGACATCTACATGTGAAGCGGAGTACATAGCTGCTTCGGAAGCAGCAAAGGAAGGAGTCTGGATGAAGGAGTTCATCACCGACCTAGGAGTAATTCCAAGTGCGTCGGGGCCGATGACTCTATTCTGTGACAACACTGGAGCTATTGCCCTTGCGAAGGAGCCCAGGTTTCACAAGAAGACAAGACACATCAAGCGCCATTTCAACTCCATCCGTGATTACATTCAGGAGGGAGATATAGATATTTGTAAAGTGCATACGGATCTGAATGTCGCAGATCTGTTGACTAAACCTCTCTCACGAGCAAAACATGATCAACACCAGAATGCTATGGGTGTACGATTCATCACAATGTAACTAGATTATTGACTCTAGTGCAAGTGGGAGACTATTGGAAATATGCCCTAGAGGCAATAATAAAATGGTTATTATTGTATTTTCTTGTTCATGATAATTGTCTATTGTTCATGCTATAATTGTGTTAACCGGAAACCATAATACATGTGTGAATACATAGACCACAACATGTCCCTAGTGAGCCTCTAGTTGACTAGCTTGTTGATCAATAGATGGTCACGGTTTCATGACCATGGACATTGGATGTTGTTGATAACAGGATCACATCATTAGGAGAATGATGTGATGGACAAGACCCAATCCTAAGCATAACACTAGATCGTGTAGTTCGTTTGCTAAAGATTTTCAATGTCAAGTATCGTTTCCTTAGACCATGAGATTGTGCAACTCCCGGATACCGTAGGAATGCTTTGGGTGTGCCAAACGTCACAACGTAACTGGGTGGCTATAAAGGTGCACTACGGGTATCTCCGAAAGTGTCTGTTGGGTTGGCACGAATCGAGACTGGGATTTGTCACTCCGTGTGACGGAGAGGTATCTCTGGGCCCACTTGGTAAGACATCATCATAATGAGTGTCGTCCCCTATCTTGGTGATCTTCAAAGTGTTGCTGGTTTCTCCCAACACTTATATGGCGTGAAGTTGAGTAAGACTCAATGCCCATTAACTACAGAAGATAGAGAAAAGATGAGTGTCGTCCCCTATGCCACGACCATAGGCTTGTTGGGGAACATCGCATGGGAAACAAAAATTTCCTACACTCACGCAAGACCTATCCATGGTGATGAGCATCTACGAGAGGGAGAGTGGATCTACATACCCTTGTAGATCGCTAAGCGCGAAAGCATTAAGAAACGCGATTGGTGTAGTCGGACGTCTACGCGATCCAAATTGCGATCCGTCCCGCGAACTTATCACGATCCGTCCTGCGATCTCATCACGATCCGTCTCGCAATCTTGATCACGGTCCTTCTGATCTAGCGCCGAACGGACGACACCTCCGCGTTCAGCACACGTACGACTCAATGACGATCTCCGCCTTCTTGATCCAGCAAGAGGGAGTGGAGAGGTATAAGTGTTCTCTGGCAGCGTGACAGCGCTCCGGTGATGGTGGTGGAGCTATTCCAGCAGGGCTTCGCCTAAGCACTGTAGAAATCCGATCTAGGGGAGAAACTATGCACTGGAGGAACGGGTAGCACGTGGCTGAAAATCTTGTGCCAAAACCCTAAAAACCTCTACTATATATAGGAGGAGAGGAGGAGGAGGCTTGTCCCTCAAGGAGCTAGCCCTAGGCTTCGAACGAACCAAGAGGGAGGAGTCCTCCTCCTCCACTCCTAGTAGGATTAGGACCCCTTCCTTATCTTAGTCTTTTTGCCTTTTGGGCTTTTCTTCCCAGCCGCATGGGCCTCGTATGGGAGTTCCACCAGCCCACTAAGGGCTGGTATTCATCCTCCCACATCCCATGTATCCTGTTGGGTCAAAATACCCCTCCCGATGGTCTCTCGGTACACTACCGGTACTCCCGGTACACTACCGATGATCCCGAAACTTTTACGGCGACCAAAATAGGACTTCCTATATATCAATATTTACCTACGGACCATTTCGGAGCTCCTCGTGACGTCCGGGATCTCATCTGGGACTCTAAACAACCTTCAGTCACCACCATGCATAACTCTATACTATCGAAACATCACCGAACCTTAAGTATGCAGACCCTGTGGGTTCGAGAACTATGTAGACATGACCGAGACACCTCTACGGTCAATAACCAATAGCGGGACCTGGATGCCCATATTGGTTTCTACATATTCTACGAAGATCTTTATCGGTCGAACCTCTATGTCAAGGATTCAGTTAATCCCGTATGATGTTCCCTTTGTTCTTCGGTATGTTACTTGCCCAAGATTGGATCGTCGGTATCTCCATACCTAGTTCAACCTCGTTACCAGCAAGTCTCTTTACTCCTTCCGTAATACAAGATCCCGTGACTAACACTTAGTCACATTGCTTGCAAGGCTTATTGTGATGTTGTATTACCGAGTGGGCCCTGAGATACCTCTCCGTCACACGGAGTAACAAATCCCAGTCTTGATCCATGCCAACTCAACAGACACCCTTGGAGATACCTCTAGGGCACCTTTATAGTCACCCAGTTATGTTGCGACGTTTGATACACACAAGGCACTTGTTCGGTGTCCGTGAGTTACATGATCTCATGTTCATAGGAACATATACTTGACATGTAGAAAACAGTAGCATTAAACTGACACGATCATATGCTACGTTTGTAGTTTGGGTCTTGTCCATCACACCATTCTCCTAATGATGTGATCCCGTTATCAAATGACATCTCATGTCCATGGCTAGGAAACCTTAACCATCTTTGATCAATGAGTTAGTCTATTAGAGGCATACTAGGGACATGGTTTTGTCTATGTATCCACACATGCATCTAAGTCTCCGATAAATACAATTATAGCATGGATAATAAATGATTATCATGAACAAGGAAATATGATAATAACTAATTTATTATTGCCTCTAGGGCATATTTCCAACAGTCTCCCACTTGCACTAGAGTCAATAATCTAGTTCAAATCACCATGTGATTCGCATTGTTATGAATCTAACACCCAATGAGTTCTGGGGATCGATCATGCTTTGCATGTGAGAGAGGTATTTTAGTCAACAGGTCTGTGACATTCAGATCCGTGTGTACTTTGAAAATCTCTATGTTAAACTGTAAACGCTACTACTACACTCCACTTGGTACTATTCCAAATGGCTGCTCCACTATACATATCCAGATTGCTACTCCGAGTCATCCGGATTGGTGTTAAAGCTTGCATCGACGTAACTCTTTACGACGAACTCTTTATCACCTCCATAATCGAGAAACATCTCCTTAGTCCTTTGGTTACTAAGGATAATTTTGACCACTGTCTAGTGATCCACTCCTGGACCACTCTTGTACCCCTTGACAGACTCATGCCAAGGCACACACATGTGCGGTACACAGCATGGCATAATATAGAGCCTATGGCTAAGGCATAGGGGACGACATTCGTGCTTTCTCTTTCTTCTGCCGTTATCGAGCTTTGAGTCTCACTCAACTTCACACCTTACAAATCAGGCGAGAACTCTTTCTCTGACTGATTCATTTTGAACTCTTTCAAAATCTTGTCAAGGTATGTACTCATTGAAAGTCTCATCAAGCATCTTGATCTATCTCTATAGATCTGGATGCTTAGGTAGCTTTAACCAGGTCTTCCTTTGGAAAACTCTTTTCAAACAACCATTTATGCTTTCCAGAAATTCTACATCATTTCCGATCAACAATATGTCAACCACATATGCTTACCAGAAACTCTATAGTGCTCCCACTCACTTTATTGTAAATACAAGTTTCTCATAAACTTTGTATAGACTCAAAAACTTTGATCACCTCATCAAAGTGTATATTCCAACTCCGAGATGCTTGGTTCAGGTCATAGAAGGATCACTGAAGCTTGCACACCTTTTAGCATCCTTAGGACTGACAAAACCTTCTGGTTGTATCTCATACAACCTTTCCTTAAGGAAGGAAACGATGTTTTGGCATCCATCTGCCAGATTTCATAATTGAAAAATGCAGCAACTGCCAACATAATTCCAACAGACTTTAGCATCGCTATGAGTGAGAAAGTCTCATCGTAGTCAACTCCTTGAACTTGTCGTAAACCTCTTTGCAACAAGTCGAGCTTTGTAAATGGTGACATTCACCATCAGCATTTGTATTCATCTTAAAGGTCCATTTGTACTCAACGACCTGGCGTCCAATGAGCAAGTCTACCAAAGTCTATACTTGGTTTTCATACATGGATCCTTTCTCGGATTTCATGGCCTCTAACCATTTGTCGGAATCCGGGCCCATCATCGCTTCTCCCCAGCTCGTAGGTTCATCGTTGTCCAACAACATGACCCTCCAAGACAGGGTTGTCGTACCGCTCACGAGCAGTACACATCCTTGTCGACCTATGAGGTTCGATAGTAACTTGATCCAAAGCTTCATGATCATCATCATTTACTTCCTCTTCAACTGACGTAGGTTCCACAGAAACATCTTTCTATGCTGCGCTACTCTCTGGTTGAAACAAAGGTTCAACAACCTCATCAAGTTCTATCTTCCTCCCACTCAATTCTTTCGAGAGAAACTCTTTCTCAAGAAAGGAACCGTTTTAGCAACAAACACTTTATGCTCGGATCTGAGATAGAAGGTTTACCCAACTGTTCTTAGGGTATTCTATGAAGATGCATTTGTCCGCTTTGGGTTCGAGCTCATTAGGTGAAAACTTTTTTCACATAAGCATCGCAACCCCAAACACTAAGAAATGACAGCTTAGGTTTCTATCAAACCATAATTCATACGGTGTCATCTCAACGGATTTAGATGGTGCCCTATTTAAAGTGAATGTAGTTGTCTCTAATGCATAACCCCAAAACGATAGTGGCAAAATGATAAGAGACATCATAGTATGCACCATATCCAATAGAGCACGACTATGATGTTCGAACACACCATCACACCATGGTGTTCCAGGTGGCGTGAGTTGTGAAACAACTTTCACATTGTCTAAAGTTGTATGCCAAACTCGTAACTCAGATATTCACCTCCACGATCATATCGCAGACATTTCTTCTTGTCACGATGATCTTAAACTTCACTCTGAATTTGCTTGAACTTTTCAAACGATTCGGACTTGTGTTTCATTAAGTAAATATACACTATATCTACTCAAATCATCAGTGAAGGTAAGAAAATAACGATATCCACCGCACGCTACAAGACTCATTGGATTGCATACATCAACATGTATCATTTCCAATAAATCACTTGCCCGCTCCATCAAACCGGAAAACGGGGTCCTTAGTCATCTTGCCCAAGAGGCATGGTTCGCCTGTCTCAACCAATTCAAAAACGAATGATTCCAAAGATCCATCAGCATGGAGTTTCTTCATGCCCTTTATACCAACATGACATTTAGCGGCAATGCCACAAGTATGTGGTACTATCATTATTAACTTTGTATCTTTTGGCATCAATGTTATGAACAGGTGTATTACTACGATCAAGATTTAACAAACCATTCTCACTAGGTGCATGACCATTGAAGGTATTATTCATGTAAACAGAATAACCATTATTATCTAACTTAAATGAATAACCGTGTTGCAATAAACACGATCTTATCACGTTCATGCTCAACGCCAAACACCAAATAACATTTATTTAGGTTTGTCACTATTCCCGAAGGTAGAGAGAGCGTGCGATGTTGATCACATCAACCTTGGAAACATTTCCAACACACATCATCACCTCACCCTTGGCTAGTTCTTCGTTTATTCCGTAGCTTTTATTTCAAGTTACTAACATTTAGCAACCGAACCGGTATCCAATACCCAGGTGCTACTAGGAGTACTAGCAAGGTACACATCAATAACACGTATATCAAATATGCTTCTGTCGACGTTGCCAGCCTTCTTATCTACCAAGTATCTAGGATTGTTCCGCTTTAGTGACCGCTCTCCTCATAATCGAAGCACTTAGTCTCGGGTTTGGGTTAGACTTTGGGTTGCTTCACTAGAGCAGCAACTGACTTGCTATCCATGAAGTTTTCCTCCTTGCTCTTGCCCTTCTCGAAACTAGTGGTTTGACTAACCATCAACACTTGACGCTCCTTCTTGATTTCTACCTTCGCGGTGTCAAACATCACGAACAGCTCAGGAATCATTATTTCTATCCATGGCATTTTATAGTTCATCACCAAGTTCTAGTAGCTTAGTGACAATGACTTGGAGAACTATATCAATCACTATCTTATCTGGAAGATCAACTCCCACTCGATTCAAGCGATTGTAGCACGCAAACAATCTGAGCACATGCTTAACGATTGAGCTATTCTCTTTCATCTTGCAGGCAAAGAATCTTGTTGGAGATCTCATATCTCGCAGCACGGGCACGAGCCTGAGATCCTAATTTCAGCTCTTAGAACATCTCATATGTTCCGTGACATTCAAAACGTTTCGGAGCCTCAATTCTAAGCCATAATGCATGACGCACTAAACTATCAAGTAGTCATCAGAACGTGCCTGTCAGATGTTCACAACATCTACAAATGACGCTAGAGGGGTTGGCGCACCGAGCGGTGCATGAAGGACATAAGCCTTCTGTGCAACAATGAGGACAATCCTCAGATTACGGACCTAGTCCGCAATATTGCTACCATCATCTTTCAACTCTATTTCTAGGAACATATAAAAATTCAAGGGAGCTACAGCGCGAGCAAGTAATCTATAACATAATTTGCAAAGACACTATTGACTATGTTCATGATAATGAGTTCAATTAATCATATTACTTAAGAACTCCCACTCAAATTGACATCCCTCTGGTCATCCGAGTGATACATAATCCAAATTCACCAACTCAAGTCCAATCATCACGTGAGTTGAGGTGGTTTCAATGGTGAACATCATCATGTTGATCATATCTACTATATGACTCATGTTCGACCTTTCGGTCTCTTGTGTTCCGAGGCCATGTCTGTACATGCTAGGCTCATCAAGTTTAACCCGAGTGTTCCGCATGTGCAACCCTGGCTTGCACCCGTTGTATGTGAACGTAGAGTCTATCACACCCGATCATCACGTGGTGTCTTGACACGACGAACTTTCGCAATGGTGCACACTCGGGGAGAACACAATTTAATCTTAAAATTTAGTGAGGGATCACCTTATAATGCTACCGTCTTCCTAAGCAAAACAAGATGCATAAAAGGATTAACATCACATGCAAATCATAAGGGACATGATATGGCCATGAACTTGTGCTTTTGATCTCCATCTAGAAAGCACCGACATGATCTCCATCGTCATCGGCACGACACCATGATCTCCATCATCTTGATCTCCATCAACGTGTCGCCATCAGGGTTGTCACGCCCAACATGCTTCTACTACTATTGCTACCATTTAGCGATAAAGTAAAGCATTACATAGCGCTTAATGATTGACATGCAGGTCATACAATAATTAAATACAACCCTATGGCTCCTGCCAGTTGCCATACTCATCGACATGCAAGTCATGATATTCTATGCAACACATGATCATCTCATACATCACATATATCACATCATGTAATTGGCCATATCACATCACAACATACCCTGCAAAAACAAGTTAGACGTCCTCTAATTGTTGTTGCATGTTTTAGTGGCTGCTACGGGTATCTAGCAAGAACAATTCTCACCTACGCATAAACCACAATGGTGATACATAAGTTGCTTTTCAACCTTCTCAAGGACCGCCTTAGTCGAATCCGATCCAACTAAATTGGGGGAAACAAACACCCGCCAACCATCTTTGTGCAACGAAGTTACATGTCAGTCGATGGAACCGGTCTCTCGTAAGTGTACGAGTAAGGTTGGTCTGGGCCGCTTCATCCCACAATACCTCTGAACCAAAACACGACCAAGGGAGGAAGCAATCTAAGCATCAACGCCCACAAACTCTTTGTGGTCTACTCGAGATCTACACATAAACCTAGCTCAGGATGCCACTGTTGGGGAACATCGCATGGGAAATAAAAAATTTCCTACGCTCACGCAAGACCTATCCATGGTGATGAGCATCAACGAGAGGGAGAGTGGATCTACATACCCTTGTAGATTGCTAAGCGGGAAGCGTTAAGCAACGCGGCTGGTGTAGTCGAACGTCTTTGCGATCCGAATCGCGATCCGTCCCGCGAACTTAACACGATCCGTCTCGCGATCTCATCACGATCCGTCTCACAATCTTGATCACGGTCCTTTCGATCTAGCGATGAACGGATGGCACCTCCGCGTTCAGCACACGTACAGCTCGATGATGATCTCCGCCTTCTTGATCCAGCAAGAGGGAGCAGAGAGGTAGAAGAGTTCTCCGGCAGCATGACGGCGCTCCGACGATGGTGGTGGAGCTATTCCGGTAGGGCTATGCCTAAGCACTGCAGAAATCCGATCTAGAGGAGAAACTATGCACTGGAGGAACGGGTAGCACGTGGCTGAAAATCTTGTGCCAAAACCCTAAAAACCTCGAGTATATATAGGAGGAGAGGAAGAGGAGGCTTGGCTCTCAAGGATCCAGCCCTAGGCTTCGGCCGAACCAAGAGGGAGGAGTCCTCCTCCTCCACTCCTAGTAGGATTAGGACTCCTTCCTTATCTTAGCCTTTTTGCCTTTTCCACCTTTTTCCTGTTGAGCTTTTCTTCCCAGCCACATGGACCTTGTGTGGGACTTTCACCAGCCCACTAAGAGCTGGTATTCATCCTCCCACAGCCCATGTAGCCTCTTGGGTCAAAATACCCCTCCCGATGGTCTCCCGGTACACGACCGGTACTCCGGGTACACTACCGATGAGCCCGAAACTTTTCCGGCGACCAAAATAGGACTTCCTATATATCAATCGTTACCTCCAGACCATTCTGGAGATCCTCGTGACGTCTGGGATCTCATCCAGGACTCCTAACAACCTTCAGTCACCACCATGCATAACTCTATAATACTGAAACATAACAAAACCTTAAGTGTGTAGACCCTGCGGGTTCGAGAACTATGTAGGCATGACCGAGACACCTCTACGGTCAATAACCAATAGCGGGACCTAGATGCCCATATTGGTTCCTACATATTCTACGAAGATCTTTATCGGTCGAACCTCTATGTCAAGGATTCAGTTAATCCCGTATGATGTTTCCTTTGTTCTTCGGTATGTTACTTGCCCGAGATTCGATCGTCGGTATCTCCATACCTAGTTCAACCTCTTTACCGGCAAGTCTCTTTACTCATTCCGTAATACAAGATCCCGTGACTAACACTTAGTCACATTGCTTGCAAGGCTTATTGTGATGTTGTATTACCGAGTGGGCCCTGTGATACCTCTCCATCACACGGAGTAACAAATTCCAGTCTTGATCCATGCCAACTCAACAGACACCCTCGGAGATACCTGTAGGGCACCTTTATAGTCACCCAATTATGTTGCGACGTTTGATACACACAAGGCACTCCTCCGGTGTCCATGAGTTACATGATCTCATGGTCATAGGAACATATACTTGACATGCAGAAAACAATAGCATTAAACTGACACGATCATATGCTACGTTTGTAGTTTGGGTCTTGTCCATCACACGATTCTCCCAATGATGTGATCCCGTTATCAAATGACATCTCATGTCCATGGCTAGGAAACCTTAACCATATTTGATCAACGAGCTAGTCTATTAGAGGCATACTAGGGACATGGTTTTGTCTATGTATCCACACATGCATCTAAGTCTCCGATCAATACAATTATAGCATGGATAATAAATGATTATCATGAAGAAGGAAATATGATAATAACTAATTTATTATTGCCTCTAGGGCATATTTCCAATAGTCTCCCACTTGCACTAGAGTCAATAATCTAGTTCACATCACCATGTGATTCGCATTGTTATGAATCTAACACCCAATGAGTTCTGTGGCTTGATCATGCTTTGCATGTGAGAGAGGTCTTTTAGTCAACAGGTCTGTGAGATTCAGATCCGTGTGTACTTTGAAAATCTCTATGTTAAACTGTAAACACTACTACAACACTCCACTTGGTACTATTCCAAATGGCTGCTCCACTATACGTATCTAGATTGCTACTCCGAGTCATCCGGATTGGTGTTAAAGCTTGCATCGACGTAACTCTTTACGAAGAACTCTTTATCACCTCCATAATCAAGAAACATCTCCTTAGTCCTTTGGTTACTAAGGATAATTTTGACCGCTGTCCAGTGATCCACTCCTGGACCACTCTTGTACCCCTTGACAGACTCATGGCAAGGCACACACATGTGCGGTACACATCATGGCATAATATAGAGCCTATGCCTAAGGCATAGGGGACGACATTCGTCCTTTCTCTTTCTTCTGCCGTTATCGAGCTTTGAGTCTCACTCAACTTCACACCTTACAAATCAGGCGAGAACTCTTTCTCTGACTGATCCATTTTGAACTCTTTCAAAATCTTGTCAAGGTATGTACTCATTGAAAGTCTCATCAAGCATCTTGATCACCTCATCAAAGTGTATATTCCAACTCCGAGATGCTTGCTTCAGTTCATAGAAGGATCACTGAAGCTTGCAAACCTTTTAGCATCCTTAGGACTGACAAAACCTTCTGGTTGTATCTCATACAACATTTCCTTAAGACAATGTGGAATCATTTCACAACTCACGCCAGCTGGAACACCACAACATAATTGTGTGTCCGAACATCATAATCGTACTCTACTGGATATAGTGTGTTCTATGATGTCTCTTACCGATTTGCCACTATCGTTTTGGGGTTATGCATTAGAGACAACTATATTCACTTTAAATAGGGCACCATCTAAGTCTGCTGAAACGACACTTGTATCAGTTATTGTTTGGCAAGAAACCTAAGCTGTCGTTTCTCAAAGTTCGGGGATGTGACACTTATGTAAAAGGGCTTTAGCCTGATAAGCTCGAACCCAAAGCGGAGAAGTGCGTCGTCATAGGATGCCCTAAGGAAAAAATTGGCCGCACCTTCTATCTTAGATCCAAAGGCAAAATCTTTGTTGCGAAGAATGGATCCTTTCTAGAGAAGGAGTTTCTCTCGAAAGAATTGAGTGGGAGGAGGGTAGAACTTGATCAGGTTATTGCGTGACTTCAATTAGAGAGTAGCACCACATAGAAAGATGTTTCTTTGACACCTGCACGAGTTGAAAAGGAAGCTAATGATGATGATCATGAAGCTTTAGATCAAGTAACTTGCAAACCTCGTTGGTCCACGAGAACACGTATTGCCCCTGAGTGATTGGTAATCCTGTCTTGAAGGTCAAATGGTGAACCTACGAGCTATGAAGAAGCGACGATTGGCCCAGATTCCGACAAATGACTTGAGGCCATGAAATCGGAGATAGGATCCATGTATGAAAACCAAGTATGGATTTTAGAGGACTTACCTCATGATCGTAAAACCATTCAAAACAAATGGATCTTTAAGAAAATGAAGGATGCCGACGATAATGTCACCGTCTATAAAGCTCGACTTGTCACAAAACGGTTTTTGCAAGTTCAAGTAGTTGAATGTGATGAGACTTTCTCACCCGTAGCGATGCTTAAGTCCATCAGGATTATGTTAGCAATAGTACATTTTTCGATTATGAAATCTAACACATGGATGTCAAAACAATGTTCCTTAATAGTTTCCTTAAGGAAGAGTTGTATATGACGCAACCAGATGGTTTTGTCGATCCTAATTTTTTTTACAAAGGATGCAAGCTCCAACGATCCGTTTATGTCCTAGTGCAAGCATCTCGGAGTTGGAATCTTTGCTTTGATGAGGTTATGAAAGCTTTTGGGTTCATACAAGTTTATGGAGAAGCTTGTATTTACAAGAAAGTGAGTGGGAGATCTAAATCGTTTCTAATATTATATGTGGATGACATATTGCTAATTGGAGGCAATATAGATTTTTTTGGAAAGCATGAAGATACATTTGAACAAGAGTTTCTCGATGAAAGACCTCGGAGAAGCTGCTTACATGCTATGCACCAAAATCTATAGATATAGATCTAGACGCTTAATAGGACTTTCACAGAGTACATACCTTGGTAAGGTTTTGAATAAGTTCAAAATGGACTAGTCTAAGAAAGCGTTCTTGCCTGTCTTATAGGGTGTGAAGTTGAGTAAGACTCAATGCCCATCAACTACAAAAGATAGAGAAAAGATGAGTCGTCCCATATGCCACGACCATAAGCTCTATCATGTATGCAATGTTGTGCACAATATCGGATGTGTACCTTGCCATAAGTATGGCCGGAAGGTTTCAAAGTGATCTAGGAGTGGAACATTGTACAACGGTCAAAAATATACTTAAGTACCTGAAGAGGACTAAGGAGATGTTTCTATTTTATGGAGGTGATCAAGATCTCATCGTAAAGGGTTGCGTCCATGCTAGCTTTGACACTAATCCGAATGACTCTAAGTCTCAATCCGGATACGTCTTTATTCGGAATGGTGGAGCAGTCAGCTGGTGTAGCTCCAAGTAAAGCGTGGTAGCAGCATCTACTTGTGAGGCAGAGTATATATCTGCTTTGGAGGCAACGCGGGAAGGAGTCTGGATAAAGTAGTTCATGATGGATCTAGGAGTTGTGCCTAGTGCACTGGATCCGGTGACTCTCCTTGGTGAAAACATTGGTGCCATTGCCATTGCCAAGGAGCCCAGGTTTCACAAGAAGACCAAGCATATAAACCGTCGCTTAAGTTCCATCTGCTATTACATCAAGGAGGAAGACATAGACATTTGCAAAGTACATAGAGATCTGAATGTTAGAGACCCATTGACTAAACCTCACTCATGACCAAGTCCCTGTGGCTCACAGATTACTACAACAATAGTTGCAGGTACAGGTAATGCGATGCTTTGATGCGAGAGTGATGCTTGTTTTGATTTGGAGTTCTTATTCTTCATCACTGATCTAGGATGGGTTCCAGGCGACAACCTGGGATAGCAAGAATGGATGCCATTTTATCGTTTGATTTCGTCCGTAGTCGGACCCTGCTCTTCTGTATGGTGTTTGAACATGTTGTTGTATTGATGGGTTATTGATGTAGCTTGTGGGGAGTGTAAGCCATTTACATATACTCATCTCTTCTGTACATTTACTTGTAATGATATCTATTCTTGCAAAACGACGAGATGTGCTTCTATCCCTATCGAGGCCCTAATGCCAAAAATAAGGATATGATCGCATCTTGGGCATGACACTACTCCATAGTTCACTGTGCCATGTTGTACAACTTAGAACCAGGGCTCCAAAGATGTTTTGAGTACCATGGAGCATATGAGATGTTCCGAGAGATGAAACTAGTTTTCCAGGCTTATGCCCAGGTAGAGAGGTATGCATCCACCAACAAATTCTTTATCTAAAAGATGGAAGAGAACAACTCAGTCAGTGAGCATGTGCTCAGAATGTCTGGGTACTACAACCTCTTAAACGAGTTGGGAGTTAATCTTCCAGATGAAGTAGTCATTGAGAAAGTTCTCCAGTCACTTCCACCTAGCTACAAGAGCTTTGTGATGAACTATACCATGTAGGGGATGGAGAAGGCGATCCCTGAATTGTCCGTGACACTGAAATCCGTGGAGGTAGAAATTAAAAAGGAGCATCAAGTGTTGATGGCTAAAAACCACTAGTTTCAAGAAAGGCAAGGGCAAGAAGGGACACTTCAAGAAGAACGACAAGTGAGTTACCGCTCCCGTGAAGAAACCCAAGGCTGGACCTAAGCCTAATACTAAGTCCTTCTACTGTAAGGGGACTGGACACTCGAAGAGGAACTGCCCCAAGTACCAGGCTAATAAGAAGGGTGGCATTGTCAACAAAAGTATATTTGATATACATGTTATTGATGTGTACCTTACTAGTTCTCGTACTAGCTCTTGGGTATTTGATACCAGTTCGGTTACTAATATTTGTAACTCAAAACAGGAACTAGGGAATAAACGAAAGCTGGCAAAGGACGGTGTGATTATGCGCGTTGGAAACGGTTCAATGGTTGATGTGATCGCTGTTGGCAGGCTCCCTCTTCGATTACCTTGGGGGTTAGTTTTTAACCTAAGTAATTGTTATTTGAAGCCCGCCTTGAGCATGAACATTTTATCTGGATCTTGTTTATTGTGATACGATTATTAATTTAAATCAGAGGATAATGGTTGTTCTATTTATATGAGTAATATATTTTATGGTCATGCACCCAATGTGAATGGTTTATTCTTACTGAATCTCGATCGTACTGATACACATGTTCATAACATTGATGCCAAGAGATGCAAAGTTAATGATGATAGTACAACTTACTTGTGACACTACTGCTAAAGTCATATTGGTGTAAAACTCATGAAGAAATACTGATGGACTTTGGGCATCACTCGATTTTAGATCTCTTGATACATGCGAACCATACCTCATGGGCAAGATGGCTAGGACCCAGTTTTCCAGAACAATGGAGCGGGCAAGTGACTTGTTGGAAATAATACATACCGATGTACACGGTCCAATGAGTGTTGAGGTGCGCATTGGATATCGTTATTTTCTTTCCTTCACTGATGAATTAAGTAAATACGAGTATATTTACTTGATCAAACACAAGTCTGAAACTTATGAGAAGTTCACACAATTTCAGATGAAGTAGAAAATTATTGTAACAAGAAGATAAAATTTCGTCGATCTGATCGTGGCGGTGAATATGTGAGTTATGAGTTTGGCACACACTTAAGACAATGTGGAATCGTTTCACAACTCACGCCAACTGGAACACCACAACATAATGGTGTGTCCGAACATCGTAATCGTACTCTATTGGATATAGTGTGTTCTATGATGTCTCTTACCGATTTGCCACTATCGTTTTGGGGTTATGCATTAGAGACAACTGCATTCACTTTAAATATGGTGCCATCTAAGTCCGTTGAAATGACACTTGTATCAGTTATGGTTTGGCAAGAAACCTAAGATGTCGTTTCTCAATGTTTGGGGATGCGACACTTATGTAAAAGGGCTTTAGCCTGATAAGCTCGAACCCAAAGCGGAGAAGTGCGTCTTCATAGGATGCCCTAAGTAAAAAATTGGGCGCACCTTCTATCTTAGATCCAAAGGCAAAATATTTGTTGCCAAGAATGGATCCTTTCTAGAGAAGGAGTTTCTCTCGGAAGAATTGAGTGGGAGGAATGTACAACTTGATCAGGTTATCATGTCACTTCAATTAGAGAGTAACACAACATAGAAAGATGTTTATTTAACACCTGCACCATTAGAAAAGCAAGCTAATGATGATGATCATGAAGCTTTAGATCAAATCACTTTCGAACCTCATAGGTCCACGAGAACACGTATTGCCCCTGAGTTGTATGGTAATCCTGTCTTGAAGGTCATGTTGTTAGACAATGGTGAACCTATGAGCAATGAAGAAGCGACGATTGGCCCGGATTATGACAAATGACTAGAGGCCATGAAATCAGAGATAGGATCCATGTATGAAAACCAAGTATGGATTTTGGAGGACTTACCTCATGATCGTAAAACCATTCAAAACAAATGGATCTTTAAGAAAATGAAGGACGTCGACGATAATGTCACCGTTTATAAAGCTCGACTTGTCACAAGACGGTTTTTGCAAGTTCAAGTAGTTGACTGCGATGAGACTTTCTCACCCGTAGCGATGCTTAAGTCTCCCAGGATTATGTTAGTAGTAGTGCATTTTTCGATTATGAAATCTGACACATGGATGTCAAAACAATGTTTCTTAATAGTTTCCTTACGGAAGAGTTGTATATGATGCAACTAGACGGTTTTGTCGATCCTAATTTTTTTACAAAGGATGCAAGCTCCAATGATCTGTTTATGTCCTAGTGCAAGCATCTCGGAGTTGGAATCTTCGCTTTGATGAGGTTATCAAAGCTTTTGGGTTCATACAAGTTTATGGAGAAGCTTGTATTTACAAGAAAGTGAGTGGGAGATCTAAATCATTTCTAATATTATGTGCGGATAACATATTGCTAATTGGAGGCAATATAGATTTTTTGGAAAGCATGAAGATACATTTGAACAAGAGTTTCTCGATGAAAGACCTCGGAGAAGCTGCTTACATGCTATGCACCAAAATCTATAGATATAGATCTAGACGCTTAATAGGACTTTCACAGAGTACATACCTTGGTAAGGTTTTGAATAAGTTCAAAATGGACTAGTCTAAGAAAGCGTTCTTGCCTGTCTTATAGGGTGTGAAGTTGAGTAAGACTCAATGCCCATCAACTATAGAAGATAGAGAAAAGATGAGTGTTGTCCCATATGCCACGACCATAGACTCTATCATGTATGCAATGTTGTGCACAATATCGAATGTGTACCTTGCCATAAGTATGGCCGGAAGGTTTCAAAGTGATCTAGGAGTGGAACATTGTACAACGGTCAAAAATATCCTTAAGTACGTGAAGAGGACTAAGGAGATGTTTCTTTTTTATGAGGGTGATCAACATCTCATCGTAAAGGGTTGCGTGCATGCTAGCTTTGACACTAATCCGAATGACTCTAAGTCTAAATCCGGATACGTATTTATTCGGAATGGTGGAGCAGTTAGCTAGTGTAGCTCCAAGCAAAGCATGGTAGCAGCATCTACTTGTGAGGCAGAGTATATATCTGCTTTGGAAGCAACGCGGGAAGGAGTCTGGATAAAGTAGTTCATGATGGATCTAGGAGTTGTGCCTAGTGCACTGGATCCGGTGACTCTCCTTGGTGACAACATTGGTGCCATTGCCATTGCCAAGGAGCCCAGGTTTCACAAGAAGACCAAGCATATAAAGCATCGCTTAAGTACCATACACTATTACATCAAGGAGGAAGACATACACATTTGCAAAGTACATACAGATCTGAATGTTACAGACCCATTGACTAAACCTCACTCACGACCAAGTCCCTGTGGCTCACAGATTACTACAACAATAGTTGTAGGTACATGTAATGCGATGGTTTGACGTGAGAGTGATGCTTGTTTTGATTTGGAGTTCTTCTTCTTCATCATCGATCTAGGATGGGTTCCAGGCGACAGCCTAGGATAGCAAGGATGGATGTCATTTTATCGTTTGATTTCGTCCGTAGTCGGACCCTGCTCTTCTGTATGATGTTTGAATATGTTGTTGTATCGATGGGTTATTGATGTAGCTTGTGGGGAGTGTAAGCCATTTCCATATACTCATCTCTTCTGTACATGTACTTGTAATGATATCTATTCTTTCAAAACGATGAGATGTGCTTCTATCCCTATCGAGGCCCTCGTGCCAAAAATAAGGATATGATCGCATCTTGGGCGTGACACTACTCCATAGTTCTGTGCGTCATGTTGTACAACTTAGAACCAGGGCTCCAAAGACGTTTCGAGTACCATGGAGCATATGAGATGTTCCGAGAGATGAAACTAGTTTTCCAGGCTTATGCCCAGGTAGAGAGGTATGAATCCACCAACAAATTCTTTTGCTGCAAGATGGAAGAGAACAACTCAGTCAGTGAGCATGTGCTCAGAATGTCTGGGTACTACAACCTCTTAAACGAGTTGGGAGTTAATCTTCCAGATGAAGTAGTCATTGAGAAAGTTCTAAGAGTACCCTTTTCCAGATATCTTCCAGATGTCTGGGTACTACAACCTCTTAAACGTTTTGGGCTCCGGAAAGGGGAATCTTCGGTCTTCGTCATCATCAAACCCTTTTCCATCACCAATTCCATGATACTCCCCATCGGGAGTGAGTAATTCCTTCGTAGGTTTGTTGGTTGGTGAGTAGTTGGATGAGATTCATCATGTAATCGAGTTAGTTTTGTTAGGGCTTGATCCCTAGTATCCACTATGTTCTAAGAGTGATGTTGCTATGACTTTGCCATGCTTAATGCTTGTCACTAGGGCCCGACTGCCATGATTACAGATCTGAACCGTTTATGTTATCTATTTATATCTATGTTCTTGATCCGATATTACCTAGTCATATGCACCTATTACGTGTTATGATCCGTCAACCCCATAGTGACAATATTTGGGATACTTCGCGGTGATGACCGTAGTTTGAGGAGTTCATGTATTCACTAAGTGCTAATGCTTTGTTCAGGTTCTCAGTTAAAAGGAGGCCTTAATATCCCTTAGTTTCCTTATGGACCTTGCTGCCATGGGAGGGTAGGACAAAAGATGGCATGCAAGTTCTTTTCCATAAGCACGTATGAATATATACGGAATACATGCCTACATTACATTGACGAACTGGAGCTAGTTCTGTGTGGCCCTAGGTTATGACTATTATATGATGAATATCATCCAACGAATACTCCGATCTAGTGCCTATGATCTTTTCACATATTCTTCTTGCTAAGTTACTACTGTTGCTGCTATTGTTACACTTGCTACAAAATCACTGCTGCTATTGTTACCGCTATTGTTACTGTCACCACTGCTATCAAACTATCATATTACGGTGCTACTGATCACTTTGCTGTAGATATTTATCTCCAGGTGTGGTTGAATTGACAACTCAACTACTAATACTCTCAAATATTCCTTGGCTCCCCTTGTGTCGAATATATAAATTTGGGTTGAATACTCTACCCTCGAAAACTGGTGTGATCCCCTATACTTGTGGGTTATCAAAATCTTTTCAGCCACCGTTTCCGGGGAGCATAGCTATATTTGTTGAGTCACTTGGGATTTATATCAATTGATCACTATGAAGAATCTGAAGGATACTAAAGCAAGATTTTCCCCTCAAAGACGAGGGGAGGTAAGGAACTGCCATCACACTCTGCACTTGATTCACCTTCTATTATGAGTAAGCTTGCAACACCACCACATGTTATGAATCCTAATATTAATGATGCTACTTCTGCTATGGATGATGCTTATGATGATGCTAGTACCATGATTGATGAAACTGTGCCATTAGGTGAATTCCTTGATGAACAAATTGCTAGAGCTAAGGAGAATTAAATTATTGAAACTGCTGAATCTGCTGAAACTGATGAGAACTTTGAAACTGATGATTATGAAACACCTAATAGGCCTATCTCTCCTAGATTTGAAATGCCTAAGATACCTGAAGGTTATGCTTTAGATGGAGAAATAGCTAGAGAGATTCTTGCTTGTAAGGATAGAAATGATGTTAAGAAATTACTATGCAAGTATAAGGAAAAGACTTTGAATGCTAAAATGAAATGTGATCCTAAGTTTGCTACTTCACCTATCTTTGTTACTAATAAGGATTATGAATTCTCTGTCGAACCAGAGTTAATTACTTTGGTTGAATCTGATCCTTTTCATGGCTATGAAACTGAAACTGTCGTAGCACACCTTACTAAGCTGAATGATATAGCCACCCTATTTGCTCATGATGAGAAGATTCACTACTATTATATTCTTAAACTATTTCTGTCCTCATTAAAGGATGATGCTAAGATATGGTACAATACTCTTACTCCTGGTTGTGTGCGTACTCCCCAGGATATGATTTACTGCTTCTCTACAAAATATTTTCCTGCTCACAAGAAACAAGCTGCCTTACAGGAAATATTTAACTTTGTGCAAATTAAAGAAGAGAGTCTCCCGCAAGATTGGGGGAGGCTTCTCCAATTGCTTAATCCTTTGCCTGGTCATCCTCTTAAGAAATATGAAATACCTGTTATCTTCTATAATGAACTAACTAATGCTTCTAGGGACTTCCTAGATAGTTGTTCTTGTTGTATTTTCAGGGAAGGAACTGTTGAACAAGCTGAGAAACTATTGAATAATATATTGAAGAACTATGATAATTGGACTCTCCCTTAACCGCTGATTGAACCCACTCCGAAGAAGACAGGTATCTTATTCCTCAGTCCTGAAGATATGCAAGAGGCAAAGAAATGTAAGAAGGAAAAAGGTATTAACATTGAGGATGTTAAGAATTTACCACCTATTGAGGAAATATATGGACTCAACACACCACCACCTCCATGGGTGGTAGAGGTAAATTGTTTATTAAAATTTGATGAAGGTGATATCCCTTACAATAAACATCCTAGTCAATGCTTATATGAGTTTGGTAACTATATTATGAAGCAAGAGCACTTCAATGCAAATGTTCTAGAACACTTGAAATATAATTCTGATATTATTGCTCACTTGAGTGACTTGTTATTTATAATCAGTAATGATGTTAGAGGTGTAGGAAAACATGCCTCTATGCTCCAAAATCAGTTAAAACAAGTTGCTAAATCTCAAAGAGAATTGCTTGTTGAAATGAATAATGATATGAATGATCATGCTATTAGAGTAGTAACTAGAGGAGGTAGAATGACCCAAGAACCTCTTTATCCTGAGGGTCATCCCAAAAGAGTTGAACGATAATCTCAAGGAATTAATGCTGATACACCTAGTCCTTCTAAGAAGAAAAATAAAAAATGATAGGACTTTGCATGCTTCTAGTGAACCTGAGATAGAAAAAATCTCTTGATGATACTAATGATGTTTCTATTTCTGACGCTCAAACTCAATCTGGTAATGAACATCCACATAGTGATAATGATAATGATAGTGACGTTCATGAGGATACTCAACCTAGCAATGATAAAGAACCAGATAATGATGTAGAGATATAACCTGCGGCTGATCTTGATAACCCACAACCTAAAAATAAATGTTATGATAAAAAAGACTTTGTGGCTAGAAAACATGGTAAAGAAAGAGAGCCATGGGTTCATAAACCCATTCCACCTAAACCATATAAGAAAAAGGATGATGAGGAATTTGAACTCTTTGTTGAAATGATTAGGCCAGTCTTTTTGTGTACCTGTTTAACGAATATTTTAAAGATGCCTCCTTATGCTAAGTACGTGAAAGACATCATCACTAATAAAAGAAAGATACCTGAAATAGAAATCTCCACCATGCTTGCTAATTATTCTTTTAAGGATGGAGTACCTAAGAAACTTGGAGATCCTGGGATACCAACTATACCTTGCTCCATTAAGAGAAATTATGTCAAAACTGCTTTGTGTGATTTAGGAGCTGGTGTTAGTGTTATGCCTTTATCTTTATATAAAAGACTTGTTTTGAATAAAATCACACCTACTAAAATATCATTGCAAATGGCTGACAAATCAACAACCATACCTATTGGCATTTGTGAGGATGTGCCCGTTGTTGTTGCAAATGTTACTATCTGAACAGACTTTGTTATTCTTGATATGCTCGAGGACGACAATATGTCGATTATCCTTGGTAGACCCTTTTTTAATACTATAGGGGCTGTTAGTGATTGCAATAAAAGCAAGGTCACTTTTCATATCAATGGTAATGAGCATACGATGCACTTTCCGAAGAAATAATTCCAAGTGAATGGTTTGAATGTTATTGAAAATTCTTTGACACTCCTTATTGGAAGCTTTCAATTACCTCTATCTACTATCAAAAAGAAATATGATATTATTATGATTGGGGATATGCCTATCCCCATTGAGGTAACCTAGTGTTTTATGAAAGTTCTTCTGTTTCATGCTAATTGAAAGTGGTTGTTAATAAGACTTGATCAACCTTATTAATGAATCATTTTCGTGAGGTATGAAGTTGACGAATTTAGTAGACACAACCCTTTGTACCCACTTTTAGTTTTCTGTTTTTCTAGTTAAATAAAATAAAATTCCATGTTTTTCCAATTTTCTGTTTTTCCCGTGAAATAAAAATGTCCCAAAAATAAAAGTTCTCAGAATGCCCTGAAAATTTGACATGAATTTTTTCTAATTATTTATGAATTTCTAGGACAAATAACACCAGAGGGGGTGCACCAGGTGTCCACGCTCCACGAGGGAACGCCAGCCCCCCTAGTGCGGCCTGGTAGAGGGTGGGCCCATTGTGGGTCCCCTCACTTATCCCTTTAGCCCATGTCATCCCCTACCTCCTGAACAAAAATCACCATTGCTCTCTCCCTCATGTTCTTTCTCAAGAACCCGTGGATTTCGATCGCTTTGCTCAAAGCTCTATTTCCGAAACTGTTTTAGGGGATTGCTTGTCGGTTTGTAACTCCCCCATTGCTCCAATTAGTTTTTGATTTAGCGGTTCATTTTCAGAATAATTAGCTATTCTTGGTGCTGCTGTAGATGAGCTTCCATGTTGAATTCTTAGAGTTCTAAGTAGTTTGAATGCTTGATATGGCCTCTATGCATCCCTAGGAGTAGTTTCTATCAATCTTATTTTGTTTTGTCGACAAAATTTATTGTCGCATTTTTTTTGCAGAAATTGTTCACAAATAAAATGCAATTCTTCAGGAGTTCTTTGAGGAGGAGATCCTCGGGGGCATCATCAAGTGAAAGTTCCATACGACAATCTTATGTTGAGCCAAGTGCAAGCTCGACACGGGACGCTCAAACTAAATCATGCCTTTAGCCGTGTAACACTTTCATGGAAAGTGCAGGTATTAGGGAAGGATTTGAACAGTATGCTCACAATGACGATCTGATTCCCTTCATTGAAGATAAGTGCACTCAACACCTTACTCTCATAGAGACATTTACTAAGAAATTCAAATATTTTCCTCGTGAGTCAAGGGTTTCATTTAGTCTGTATGATAATGCTTTCACCATGCCTTTAAACATATTTTTTGAAGCATGTAAAATTCCATATTGAGGTTCGCTGGACGAACCAACTAAACCTGAGTTTGAATCATTCTTGAGAACCCTTTGTTGTGGTGAAATTAGAGGAGTGACATAAGGTAGGATAAAAACATCAATTTCCAATCTATTCAATACCTTGCACTCCTTAATGGTAAATGCATTGTAGGCAAGCAGGATTGAGAACGCTTTGTGCTCACGATTTGAGTCTTATTTACACTGCTTTAACCAGAACTAAAGACTACAACTTAGGAGCAATTATCGCACGGAGATTGACTCTCAATGCTTGTAATGGTAATTTCTATGGAGGGATTTATGCCTCTCGCCTTGCTACGAAGTTGGGAGTGTCCCCTTGGCCTAATGATCCTATGTTACCTAACCAGTACTTGGATTTTGATGCCATGAAACGCCATAAATTTCTTACAGGCACAGTTAATAACTATACCTACAACTTGAGGTTTGATAACGGTCCCGTTGTGCCTATTGTATTGCCTGCTCCTGCTCTCTTTGATTTTAACGACAAGGGAAGATACTTCGTCTATGAGAGCAAGGCCCGTGCGTACAATGCAGAGGTTGAAGCTGCCAGGAGGGCTGAGGTGGCTGCACCAAGAGTCTCGGTAGGCTACCACTCAGGTAATTATCCAGGCTACGGATGGTGATTACCAAGCTAGGCCAAAAGCCTAAGCTTGGGGAGTACGTATTCCCACCGAAATTACATTCATGTTCACACATTTCATTTCATTTGTCGGTGTCCACACTCTTTCATCGTATTATCCATGCTAGATTTGTTTTTCTCGTTTTCTTCTTGTGTGTTTGAAAAACGTTGAGAAAATTCAAAAATACTTCTTGTTTCTTTTCGGTTTTTCTTTTCAGTTCAGTTAATTGTAGTATTGAAAGAAAACCCAAAACGATTTCTCATTTCTTCTTTTGCTTGTTGGGAGTTTTCCCGTGTAAATAGTTTTTCTCGTTTTTGTTTTCCTTCTCTTATTTGCTTTTTTTCAGGAAAAACTAAAAACTTCAAAAATATTTCAGTGTGTTTCTCTGAAATTATTTTTCTTTCATTGAGTCATACCAAGGAGAAGACCACAATGAAAATGTTGAGTGGCTCTTATATGCATTATTGTTGATCTAACACAGAGCCCATATTATTTTTGTCTTCTCCTCTTGAATAAAATGTTTGCAGATTCAGCTTAGTCCATGACGCTCTTGCACTATTATTGTTTTCATATCATTCGACTATGCAAGTGAAAGGAAATAATGACGACATTTGATGAATTGACTGTGGCAGAAAAAAGCGGGTATGAACTCAACTTGTTCTTGTTTTTGTAAATATGTTTAACCTCGTACCCATTATTCAGCACATTATGATTGAACATGTTTGCAATGACAATTAAATATTATAGTGATTCATGCCATGCTCAAGTAGCTAGGAGTGGATAATGATTTATCTTGGATGTCAACATGCATTAAAATGGTTGTGATCGATGAAGTATGATGATATGTTATCCTCCTCTGAATGTTTCAAGCGGCTTGACTTGGTACATGTTCACGCATGTAGTTGAATCAAAGCCAACATAGCCTTCACGATATTTATGTTCATGGTGTCCATATCCTACTCATGATAGCATTCAATGTTTATTATTCGTAATGCATGTTTATGACCGTATTTGCTCTCTAGCTGGCCGCTTCTCAATCTATTTGCTATCCTTCACTTGTACTAAGTAGGAATTATGCTTGTGCATCAAAAACCCTTAAACCAAAGTTATTCCGGATGAGTCCATCATGTCTGCATATATGCGGTATTACCCCGCCGTTCCAAGTAAATTTGCATGTGCCACCTCTAAAATTTCAAATGAACATTTGTTTTGTGTGCCTGGACCACTCATGGAGCGACAGGGGGTGGTGAGTATCTTCCATGTTAAGTGGGTTACTCTTATGATGAGTGTTTATTCACTCGTCCTTGCACGAGAAGGGCGGCAATAGGGATTCCTAGTCCCGAAATCAAAATAAATGTAAATAACTAAACAAAACTCCCCCAGGAATGTTGTTGGTTTGGACGGTACCCGTGGATTCGACTTGTCATGGAATGTGTTTGTTGGTGAAGGGGGATTAAACAATTATTTTTATAGCTTGGGAACCGCCACCAATTTGTTTAACATGGAAGATATTGATCTTGGTTGTAACGTTGACAGGAAGGGTGTACCTCTCAACATTATACTTATCTCTTATTTAATCCTTGAGCTCTGACACCTCTGCAAATCCATGCTTCCCTCTGCGAAGGGACTATCTATTTATTTTAATGTTGGGTCATCATGTTCTAAAATAAGCGCCAGATTTGAGAGCACTATTGTCATCCTCATGCATCGTGTATAGTGAATGTTGGATGCATCATGACTGGATCTTTTCTACCATGAATTACAATGTTTAGTCGCTGCTTGAATTTTGGAGGTGCTCTGCATTTATGTTTTGCGGTCTTAGAAAGGGCTAGCGAGATACCACTATTGTCATATTATATCATGATTGTTTTGATAAATCGTTTGCACTTGAGATATCTTATTATTGCTCGCTAGTTGCTTGTATCATTGATATGAGTTAATATAGTCTTTAAGAGTTATTGTTAACATGGTTAGTCATAATCTTTGCTGAAAACCTGGGTGCTAGTTAAGCATATATATGTAAACAAGAACAAAAGAGTTCGTAAAAGTTTTTCCTTCTCACTTTCAGTTTGTCAACTGAATTGCTTGAGGACAAGCAAGGGTTTAAGATTCGAGGAGTTGATACGTCTCCAACTTATGTACTTTTCCTAACACTTCTACTCTTGTTTTGGACTCTAATTTGCATGATTTGAATGAAACAAACCCAGACTGACGGAGTTTCCAGCAGGACTACCATGGTGTTGTTTTTGTGCAGAAATAAAAGTTCTCGGAATGGAACGAATTTTTTTTGGAGATTTATTTTTTAATATTTAAGGAATTATGGAGCTAGAAGCTAACTGAAAGGGGGCCCGGGGTGCCCACGCTCCACTAGGTGAAGGGTGGACACTTCGTGGGTTCCCTGACCCTAATTCCAACACTATAAATTCACAATTCTCCGCAAAAAACCAGAGAGAAGGTTTTACCTTGTTTCATGATACGGAGGAGCCTCCACCTCCTATTCTTCATCCAGAGGCCAGATCTGGAGTCCGTTTGGGGCTCCGAAGAGGGGAATCTTCGGTCTTCGTCATCATCAACCCTTCTCCATTACCAATTCCATGATGCTCCCCATCGGGAGTGAGTAATTCCTTCGTAGGCTTGTTGGTCGGTGAGGAGTTGGATGAGATTCATCATGTAATCGAGTTAGTTTTGTTAGGGCTTGATGCCTAGTATCCACTATGTTCTAAAATTGATGTTGCTATGACTTTGCCATGCTTAATGCTTGTCACTAGGGCCTGAGTGCCATGATTTCAGATCTAAACCGTTTATGTTATCATCTTTATATCTATGCTCTTGATCCGATCTTGCCTAGTCATATGCACCTATTATGTGTTATGATCCGTCAACCCCATAGTGACAATATTTGGGATACTTCACGATGATGACTGTAGTTTGAGGAGTTCATGTATTCACTAAGTGCTAATGCTTTGTTCGGGTTCTCTATTAAAAGGAGGCCTTAATGTCCCTTAGTTTTCTTATGGACCCCACTGCCACGGGAGGGTAGAACAAAAGATGTCATGCAAGTTCTTTTCCATAAGCACATATGACTATATACGGAATACGTGCCTACATTACATTGACGAACTAGAGCTAGTTCTATGTCGCCCTAGGATACGACTGTTATATGATGAATATCATCCAACGAATACTTCGATCTTTTCACATATTTTTCTTGCTAAGTTACTACTGTTGCTGTTACTGTTACACTTGCTACAAAATTATTGTTGCTATTGTTATCGCTACTTTTATTGTCACCACTGCTATCAAACTATCATATTAGTGTGCTACTGATCACTCTGCTGCAGATATTTATCTCTAGGTGTGGTTGAATTGACAACTCAACTGCTAATACTCTAAAATATTCTTTGGCTCCCCTTGTGTCGAATCTATAAATTTGGGTTGAATACTCTACCCTCGAAAATTGTTGTGATCCCCTATACTTGTGGGTTATCAGGTGCTACTTGTAAACTGTGTTGGGTTTTTCCCTCGAACAGGAGAGGAGATGCAACACATTCGAGATAAGTATTTCCCTCAATGATAACCAAGCTTATCAAACCAATAGGATAATCACGCAAATTCACGTCGTCAACACCTACACACATAGAACCCAACGCTTGCACCCAACGCGGGCAAGAGGGTTGTCAAGCCGCTTGAACTCGTTACTGGCAAGGATTAAATACTGATAGCTAGATAATATAAATATAAAGTAAAATAACAGAAGATAAATGGTAGCAACATTTTTAGGGTTTTAGTAATGTATTTTGTGTAGACACGGGGGGCATAGTTTCCGGTAGAGTCTTCTCTCTCGAAGATAGCATACGGTGGGTAGACAAATTACTATTGGGAATTGACAGAATAGCGCATAGTTATGAAATCTTTATTCACGACACTGATCATGTATATAGGAATCACGTCCATAAGCAAGTAGACCGAGTCTTGCCTGCGTCTACTACTATTAATTACTCCACTCATCGACGGCTATCCAACATGCATCTAGAGTATTAAGTATGAAACAGAGTAATGCTTGGAGCAAGATGACATCATGTAGACAAAGTTAACTCAATCAATACGAATAAACCCCATCGTTTTATCATTAATGGCGTCAATACAATACATGTCATGTCCCTTTGTGTCACTGATATTGAGCACCGCAAGATTGAACCCATCACAGCACACCACTCCCGTTGAAGATAAATTAATCTTGTTGGCCAAAGCAAACCGATAGACCGGAGAGAAATACGAAGCTATAACAATCATGCATAAAATAATTCAAAGAAGACTCAATTAATATTCACGAATAATTTGATCATAAACCCACAATTCATCGGAACCCGACAAATGCACCGCAAATAAGATTACATCGAATAGATCATCGCGGAAATCGTAATGAACTTTGTATTGAAGATCAGAGAGAGAGAGATCTAGGTACTAGCTATGGCCCCGTAGGTTTGTGGTAGACTACTCACACGACTTGATGGGAGCAACAAGGTTGATGTAGAGGCCCTCCGTGACTGATCCACCCTTCGGCGGGGCACCAGAACGGGGCCCAGATGGGATCATGGCAGAACACAGACTTGCGATGGTGGAAAAAGTGTTTCGGATGGCTCTCTGTTGGTTTTATTATTTTTGATTATTTATAGAGGCGGAGTTAGGTCAAACAGAGCCACAAGGTGGTCCCAAGGTAACATGGTGCCCCTACCCATGGGCGCGCACTATTGCCTTGGCGCGGCCTCGTGCGGCGTCTGGCCTCCCTTCGAAACTTCCAGATCTTTTTTTTTCCAAAAAATTCATCAAAAAGTTTCATTTGGTATGGTTTTCCTTAAAAGCCAAAAACACGTGGAAAACAACAACCGACACTAGGCACCAAGTTAGTAGGTTAGTTCCTACAAATGATATAAAACAACATATAAATGCATATATAGTATCCTAGAATGATATATAGTAATCAAAGATCTAGTCCAGCCATGCAATACAGTGAAGACATATAAGCAAGTTAAGATTATCATCATGCACACTAAGATGAGTCAAAGACAAACTTAGACAGTATGAAGATAATCAACAGATATGAATGTCTTCAGGATAAGTCTTCGAGCAATAATCAAGCAACGACTTCACAATTCAGAATAGGAATGTAAGAGAGTGAAGGATAGAACCAGTTGCTTAACGAAGACACAAGATTTGTTGGACCGGTTCCAGTTGTTGTGACAACTTTACATCTGGTTAGGGAGGCTGAGATTGAAATCGGAAGACCTCATCTTCACCTTATTCCCCTTGAGATAAAGTCACTTAGACAACACTCAATCACCAGGTAAGTCTTCATGGGAGACTTCCGAAACACGTACAAACTTGGTCACCCGGCAGTCCACAATGACTCTTGGATGCTCTAGACCCAGACGCATAGCCGTCCCGAAGATCACAGTCTTCAAGTGTAATAAGTCTTCAGTTCTCTCAAAACAGAATGACTTTGGTGATGCTCAAATACACTAGCTCTAGGTGTTTAGGTGTATCCTCGTAGGATAGTTCTCTCTCAATGTCTTTGAGGTGGGTTGCTCCAAAACGACAACAGTCGTATCTCTCTCTGCAACCACCTGTTTATGTGGAGGGGGTGGGCTATTTATAGCCAGAAGGCAACCCGACCTGATATGACCAAAATGACCCTGGGTCAATGGCCAACCGACACGTGTCACAACGGTCGGATTTCAAACACACGCGGCAACTTCACTTGGGCTACAAGTAAAGCTGACTCAACCAACTCTGGAAGAGATTTCGTCTCAATGTCTTCACTCGAAGGCATAGGTATGGTTTGAGCATCACGTCAGCATCTGACTTCGATCACATCGACCCCACTTAACAGTATAGTGGTTCCTATGACTGAGGAAAGAAGAAAACAAAACTACCAAAAGACTTCGTCTTCGCGTTTCATCATCTTCAAGCGAATGTCTTCGCATACCACCAATGGCTTCAGCCGTCATCAATGTCTTCGGACATTTTTGGGGGTGGTCTTCGACGGCTAAATCGAAACTCCATGGACTTCTATCTGCGTTATCATGTGAACTCTCACAAACACATTAGTCCCTCAACCACGTTTGTCTTCAATACTCCAAAACCAATAAGGGAGGCACTAGATGCACTTACAACATTCATATGCTGGGACTACCAAAATTGAGGGAAAATGTGGCAACATCAGCATGGTACCTTTGGTACAAAAGGAGGAAGTTAATCCATGGTGAAGATGCCCAAAATGTAGCTCAAATGAGTCCGGCAGTGAGAGGACTTGCAACCAACTTCATTATATCTTGTAGTCTGAACCTGTGGGGAAACTGGTCTGTTGGGTGAAACCAGGATATGGCTATGTCAAACTAAATGTTGATGCCGGATTTGACAGTGACACGCTGGAGGGTAAAACCGGCGCAGTTCTTCGGGATCATAGTTGGCGGTTTGTTGTTGCTGGTAATGAAAAACTTGATATTTGCTTTGATTCTTTTACGGCTAAGGTAACAACTGTCCGATTTGCTATGAACCTTGCATGCACCGTCGGCTATCCGATTTGAAATATGTTCAGATAATGTGAATGCCGTTGAATCTTTGGAAGAAGGGAGTTCTAACTTTGTTACTAGTGCAATCTTCGAAGATTGCTACTTTATGTCTTTAGATTTTACCCACGTAATATATTATTATTGTTTTAGAGAGAGTAATCAATTAGTCCATGAATTAGCTAGGTTAGCTAAGATTTCTCCCTCGTAAGTTATGGATGGATTCGACCCCTAGTGCGATCATTCCAATGCTTGTATTTGATGCTACTATCCTGACACATGAATAAAAGGAGGAGTCTATTGTTAAACAAAGCTTGTATTTGATGCTACTATCCTGACACATGAATAAAAGGGGGAGCCTATTGTTAAAAAAAAGGCCCACTGGTCAGAAAATCGCACTCCACAGGTAAACCCTAAAGTCCGAAACTACTCCCGAAACATAGTCAGCCAATACAGGTCGATCACGGGAGTTTTGACTCTTGACCCAATTTCGAGCAACCGAGCGGAGAGCGGCGCGGGCGCGGGATCGGGCAAGGAGTGCTCCATTGCGACCGGCAAACAGCAACCGGCGGCTTGCTGTCGTCTCAGCGAGGGCGCGGCCAGGTTTGCCTCAACTTCTCGGCCTCAGCGTGTAGCGGTCGACCTAGAATGGAACCCCCAGTGGTGTTCGCCTGCTTTCTTTTCGCGGGACATGTATGCCAATAATATTATATGCCACCACGCATTGTACGGCGGGATTGGGCGTGTTCTTGGTTCAAGTTCAATCAAGAATGCCACTATGCCAGGGTACCTCATTCGCGTTGCGCCTGTGCGCTCTCTTCAGTACCCGCACTCCTCTCGCGGCACCTCGAAGGTGTTCGGCAGAATGCCCGAGAGGACGGGTCAGATTCGCCGAGCTTGTGTTCTGTGTATCCCTCGAGGGTTTTAGGAGTAGTAAGATAGGTTGTCGGATGAGGACTTGATTGCCGTTGCTCTAACAATAGAGGTGAATTGGATTTGCAGTGATGGGGCAAAGTAAAGGATTAAGAATCATGCGTATGTAGTTCCAGAAGGTTCATTGGATTGCCCTGATATATTGCTTTATCGCCAAAAGCCAATCAGTTGCACCAGTCAATCTGACCG
The DNA here is from genome assembly GCA_022496015.1 of Hordeum marinum. Lineage (NCBI taxonomy): Eukaryota > Viridiplantae > Streptophyta > Magnoliopsida > Poales > Poaceae > Hordeum > Hordeum marinum. The sequence goes on along the minus strand of CM039672.1, from coordinate 205,639,970 downwards.
CTTTTGACCACATGTTGGAACTCTTCATCATTTGACCACAATCTAGGCTATGTTGGATTGACTGAAGAGGGTGTCGAAGGAGACTAGGAATAGTCTGGAACTTGCTTCTGCTTAGAGCAGGTCAAGGAATTTCCATGCCAGTGTGTAAATTACCTCTCCTCTCACACTAGCTCTTCGCGTACATTACAAGTTTATCTTTGTTATCTAGTGGTATATAATTCAAAAGTTGAAGCCTTCGAGGAGGCAGATGGCAGACTCAAGTGTGATATGATGTTGCTTTCAGCTAACACTTTGTTGAGTTGTCTTGCAATTTTCCTATGAAATTCGATGAAAACTCTGCTAATTCCATGGAAACACTCTTGTTTACTGCAGATCTACTAAAGCAATCACATGGCAACTCTGAAAGATGCAGTAGCACGGAAGCCTATACTGGCAACAATCCGCCTGCTCGTTCCAGCTGGTGCTGCCCGTCCTGCACCACCAGTTGGCCCGGCATTGGGTTTTTATAGGCTCAATTTAATGGCGTTTTGCAAGGATTTCAATGCAAGGACCCAGAAATACAAGGCAGAAACTCCTATGCAGGTCACACTAACCGCCTATAAAGATAGCACTTTCGAGTTTGTAGTCAAGTCGCCATCCGTTTCATGGTTCCTCAAGAAGGCAGCAGGAATTGAGACAGCCAGCACTCGTCCTGGTCACAACGTTGTGTCATCCCTTACACTCCGCCATGTTTATGAGATTGCAAAACTTAAACAAGCTGACCCCTTCTGCAAGCATATGTCACTCGAGGCATTGTGCAAATCTATCATTGGCACAGCTAACTCAATGGGCATTGAGATTGTCAAAGATCTCTGAGCGGATTTGCTCGTCTCCAATAGTACCCAGCTCCTACCTTCCTAGGTGACATTTTTGAGCTGTAGTTTTTCATTGATGTGGGAGAATATGGAGTTCTTTGAATGTTGATCCTTACTGAGCTTTTCAGCCCAGGCAATATTTTCATTTTCTTCATACCCAGTCTTCAGTTGTTCCTGCTGTAATGTCGATATCTTCTATGGGGAGATATTTCATGGAAAATAATGTCACTTCTGAGCTTCTTGCTCCAGATGAACAATATTATTCATTTCTGTCACCTTGCCAAGTTGCTAGTTGTTTGTCAACTTTTGGTATCAGTTTCCTTTCTCATTTAATGGCGATGTATTTGAAACATGAATATGTGATGGTTAATTTTGGTGCTTTTAAATAACTTTCACTTGCAACTTTAAATATCTTATCATTGCCAGATATTTTTCTTCCGGTGTAATCAGCAGTTAACTCAACTCATTACCAGAGCCTTGGATTCAGTATTATTGTAGTTGTGTATCCCAGGGACAGGGAAATGGGAATGGTCAATTTGATGGAATAAACAGCAGCACACGATATTTAAACACTCACTGAAAGAGAAAAACAGTCGTACTCAACAAATGTTGCCTTCTTTATTTTTAGGCAGCATCAAATAAGCTGAATTAGTTTCAAAATAAATAAATAAGCTGAATTCTGACTATGCAGCTTCTGACTAAAGCATACAAGCAATCTTATGTATCGACTAAAATACTTTTTACAGCTTACTGGAATGTTATTATCCCAAGGGAATTTCCAACATCAGCGTAAAAATTTAGAGTTAGAATTTACAACCAATTCATGGACCAATCTGAACTGAAAATCTTACCAAATTAGGAATTAAGATTTGAAATTTACAATCAGCTCACAGACTAATCCGAACCTAAAATCTCGCACATAAATAGCAACGGATTACTCTTTGATTTCCTCAAGGACAAGGTATTGTAAAGCTATTGAGTATTTAGCTGCTCTTGCTTCCTTGGTTCCAGTTTGTGGAGTGCTGATGTTCTTGAGTACATACGAACCTAAGCCGTCACCTGAGGAAAGACAGTCAGATTAAATCATGAAAATATACTAACTCAAGGATCATCAAATTTATATTCAGTTTATGGGCATAAACCAAATATAGAGAAAATTCCATGGATTTTAAATTAAGGCTAATTGGCATTTTGAACTAAATGTCCTCGTGTACTTTGGCATTTTCACCTGGGTACTATAGACAAAGACGTCTTAAAATGGGAAAGACAATCAAATCAACTAACTATCATGGCTTATATGGGAATGCAAAATGAACTATTAAGGGGTGACAAATGGCAGTACAGAATGTTTACTTAATAAACGCACAAATGCACAAAAATAAATGGCTACATACACAACTTACCTTGGATTGTATATATGGAACCTATCCATCTCTTGTAGATGAACAGGGACCTTGGGTTGTCACCTTGATGTACATCAGAGAGCAAGAGATTGCAAGATCCAATGGTTCCAAGCTTTGCACTACAAAAGAGATTGCAATATTACTCTAAACAACATAGAAAATGGAGATACTTAAATATCCGAGCTTGACTTCATCACTTACTTTGCATGCGAAATAGCATTTTGACACAAAGCTAATATGCGAACCAATGCTAGATCACGAGCCCTAGTATTTCCGTATCTTAGCTGACAGCTCCTATTACAGCGTCAACATGGTAAGAATTACTTTATAAAATATCAAGAGTCTGCATTTTTTGTCAATTAAAGAACTGCATAATTTCTTTATTTTGATGGTTGAAATCTCGATAACATCAGACCATCCTGAACAGAGTAAAGGTGAGCTATAACCAAAGGTTTCAGTAAAACAACTGAAAGCATGTTATGAATGGAATATGCTGAGCTAGGAGACAAAAGGACTCCCAACACACTGTAGAAATGACTAGGTACATATTACCATTATATTAACCACAAATGCCTGATCCTCAACTGTGCTTATTAGAAGAAACATATCAGAAACAAATCCATCTCATGGTTAAAGTCCAAAAGCAGAATTGTGTAACAGATTGTTCTAACACAAATGCTAAACCGAGTCGCAGCATAGAGTTTGCAATATACTCAGAGGTCAGTAAGTGTCATTAATGGTCAGTAAAAAGGAAAAGTGATAACACCTCTCTGAAAAGAACCCGGTAAAATCATCAACAATGACTGCAGCAGGGAAGTCGTCAAGCAGGTGAAATGCAGCGAAGTACTTTCTGATTGCCTCATCATCTTCAATGTATCTGCAGGCATAGAATGCACAGAAGTAAGCATAAATTAGCTATGACTGCATGAAATAGCTGAGTCTACAATATCACCATAATTCCAAACGTTAAACCGGTCCAAATAAACACTGAAAATGTCACAATACATAGCATGACCAATACTCTTATTCTTATATGGAGTTCATTAGCAAGGTATTACAAAAGTAAGCATGCCGAACAAAGAACCAGAATTATAGGTTCGACAATCCTTACTTGATTTGTATCCTCTGAAGCACGCTCAGCGATGGCTCAACAGCCTGGAAGCAAGAGGAAAATTTGTGGCTTCAGAATCGGGAACAACCAGCCTCGTTAGCTAAATTGGCAAGCAAGGATCCTCACTTGGGACAAGAAGGGGGGACTGTTCTCCAACCTCCCCTTGCTGCAAATGAACACCACTTGCCGGCCGCTCTCCGCCGCACGGTTTATCGCGAACTGGAAAAGGAGCGAGGTCTTCCCGCTGTTACAGCGGCAATAAAGACCACAAAATCGATGCAGCGGGGAGCGAGGTAAGCACGGATCATGGACATAAACGTACTGGATGAAACGCATGGATTTTACAACAGCTTCGGTTTGCTCCGGAGCGCAGGGTGGGAAGGAGCTAGTTTTAGGAAGCCAAGGGAAGTTTGAGAGGCGGCGGCATACCAGCACGGAGGGCCCGAGAGGAGGATGATGCCGGCGTCGTCGAACGGAGGTGCGGCGGTGGACGTGCCGGAGAAGAACCTCTCCGCCATTAAAATGTTCGGTAGATGTAGGGATTAGTCGCCGAAATAAGGAGGCGGCGGCGGTGCCGGTGGCGGCGAGCTGTTCGGTAGAATGGCGCCCCAGTAGCAGAGATTTCCATTCGGGAAGGACCCTTTGGCTCTCGGATGCACCTACACCTCGTATGGAAAAAATATTTTAGCAATTGCGAAAAAACTCAAAAAAATTCTGAAACTTTCTGGAAACAAAGTTGACATTTGTCATACTCGTATAAAAAGTTCCGCTAAGAAAAGAAAAACTTGTTGAGTTTCAGGCAAAAAAAATAATCAAGACCAAAAATGTAAGGGGCATGCTAGGCGTCGGTAGACGGAACTTTTTTAAAGATCCGTCGCCTCATGAACCATCTGATTCGTTGATGAGTTGTCTGTATCGTATTTTTTCACAACAAGACTCTCATTGCATGTATTTCTGTAATAAGATCTTTCAAATTTTCTGTAACAAGACCTATGTTGAATACTTTTTTTCTTTAATTTTTTGCAACAAAGCTCTTGTTGCAGAAATTGCAATAGCATCTTCGCCGCATCTTATTTCTGCAACAAGATCCATATTGCAAAAATTGCAACAACATCACCCCCGCTCGCGTATTTGTCGTTCGCTCTTATCGTTCTGCAACAACACCATTGTTGCAAGATAAGATGAGAGACGTGCGTGGTTACGTAAGCCACGTGTCGACTGTCGAGTGAAGGAGGCGGTGGATGCCCGCGTAAGATCGACAGCCTGATCAGAATCATTTGCCAAAATGTAAACAATAAGGGCGCTGCTACGTGTCTGCCGGTCGATCTTTTCAAAAGATCGGTCGGGGGGCTAGCCACCAGATCTTGTGTTAAAAAATGGCTGACGGGTCTTTTGCAACATAGATTATGTTGCAGATTTTTTTTTTGAAATAGAAAGCATGTTGCGAAAATGTTCATAGATTTTTTTGCAATAGAATTTGTTATAGAAAATTTTCTGCAACAAGGATCGTGTTACACGGAAACACCTGTAGATTTTTTTGTAGCATAGATTGTGTTGCGGAATGTTTTTTGCAACATCAGTTGTGTTGTAGGATATTTTTTGCAACAAAGTTCTTGTCGCAATTTTTTTCAGAACAGAAGATTTTGTTGCAATTTTTGTGTGCAACGTAGCTGATGTTGCAAAAACTTGTGTCAGTTGCCACCGTTGTTTCCCGACGTGGTTTTGTAACACCGTTGTTATTGCAAGATACGGCAAACATACACGTGGTAGGCAAAGAAAAGAACAGAGGTGTGTGAGCATGTTTCAGGTCGCATGGATCAAGGATGATCCAATGCCTACGCAGGTGACGGAACTTCCCGTGCAATCAGCCGGTAGAGCATTGGCTTTTCCCAAAGGAAAATGCTAACGCTCTAACGGCTGGTCGCGCAGAGAGCTCCGCCGCCCGTGCAACCGTTGAATTGCTTGATCCATGCTTAGTGGCGCACGCTTTGACGCTCGTACACGTAATCTGTTATTTCTCTTACCTATCACGTACCGTTTTTTACTTTATCTTGTGTTGCTAACTATAGTGGTGAACGACGGTTGCAATTTAGACAAGTTTTTGCAGCATCAGCTATGTTGCCATAACAGTACATATGTTACAAAAAGACGTAGAAAAAAAATTATGCAACCTGATCTATGTTGCAAAAGTTTTCTGCAACATGACCTTTGTTGCAAAAGTTTTTGCGACACGACAAATATTTCTGCAACATTACCTCTGTTGCAAAAGTGAAGAACGCCGTTCGACCGCTTGATGTTGGGGCTGAAACAACGAGCTTGTATCTGCAACTGGAACCTTGTTTCAGGACGTATTTGGTCGGGGGAGGCGACCTCGCGTGTACATCGGACGGCTAGTCGGGTGATGGATAATTAATACGGATCCACCGATGGACGCCTAGCAGTCCCCTTTCCCAAACAATAATGTGCATATAGTGTTGATGTTTTTTGCCCAGAACACCATTTTTCAAGGATACATCCTCGGAGGTGCTCATAGAAGGAAATACGAGAACGAAGTCCATGTATGTAAAAAAGAAAACGGCATCCATCCTACTAACTGCCATTTGACATATTCACCTGTATAAAAAGATCCAATGCCTATTTCTAAATAGTGATGTCGTAGTCCAGTTGCTTCCCTTGTCGTGGATTCATTGCAGCACTATGCTTACCGCATTGAAGATCATGTCATTTCAATGTGTCCAAATGGTCCAGATGATCAGGATGATACCAATCCAAGTATCTCTATCCACCTGCATTCATGTGTTCTTGGAAGACTACCAATGAATCAACTCCTCATCAGGTGTAGCCATCCAATGCCAAGCCCCCATGGGCCTAGTATTGGTGCGAAATCTGCCGAGCAAACACATATCCTAGCTAAATATGTTGTAGAGACCAACGCTCCTGAACATAGAAGGGCAAGCCTGCTGATGTGGCAGGCTCGATGCTGTAATCTGTTAGCAGTCCAACACCTATCCTTCACGGTTGGCCAAGCAAACAATTTATAGGTCGAAGGTGAATGCGAAGGCCAAACATGGTCTGGTCCTGATGCCGCCACACATCCACCAAAGAGAGCCATGTAGGTCATCCGCACTGAGAAGCGGTGGCCGCCCTCCCACACCCATATCAGTGCATCGACCGATCCCTCCCCAATCGGAATGGTGGTCGTCCTCTCCTCCTTGTGGAGAAACTTGTCACACCCAAGATGCGGTCTTATCCTTATTTCGGCACGAGGGCCTCGTCAGGGATAGAAGCGCATCTCGTCGTGTTGCAAGAATGGATATCATTACAAGTACATGTACAGAAGAGATGCGTATATGGAATTGGCTTACACTAGCCACAAGCTACATCAGAGTCACATCAATACAACAACATACTCAAACAAGATACAGAAGAGCAGGGGCCGACTACGGACGAAATCAAACGATAAAATAACATCCATCCTTGCTATCCCAGGCTGCCGCCTGGAACCCATCCTAGACTGATGAAGAAGAACAAGAAGAACTCCAAATCAAACAAACATCGCGCTCACATCAAATCATCGCATTACCTGTACCTGCAACTGTTGTTGTAGTAATATGTGAGCCACAGGGACTCAACAATCTCATTTCCAAGGGTATCAAGACTATTAAAGCTTAATGGGTGAGGTATGGTTAAGTGGTGAGGCTGCAGCAAGCGACTAATCATTTATTTGAGTGGCTAACTTACGAGTACAGAAAGTAAAGTATGGTGGTCTACGCATAACGGACGTGAACTAACAATGATCACTAACTGATCCTGAACACCTACTTACGTCAAACATAACCCCACCGTGTTCTCTTTCGGATAAGAACTCATGAGAAGAGACAGTCACGGTTACGCACACAGTTGGTGTATTTTATTAGAGTTTACTTCAAGTTTGCTATGACCGGGTGTTAAACAAAATATCCAAGTTTGCCACATAACCGCGGGCACGGCTTCTCAAAAAGATTTATTCCTGTAGGGGTGCTCCAACTCATCCATCACAAATTAACCACATGCAGCGGGAATAACCTCAACCACGGATCTCGTGATCTTCCTAGGCAATTCCAAAGGAAATCCGACACCTCGAGATAGCCCGAAGAAGATCAGAGTTTCTCACTCAAGACGTTCGAGAAAGGTAAAACAAATCCAGCAAGGCCGCCCGACGTGCCGACAATCCCGATAGGAGCCGCGTATCTCGTTCTCAGGGCACGGCAGATGAGCGACGCGTCCAGTGTCCTGATAGAAATCTCCCGAGTTGCCCCGGTTGGCCCTACACAGTGCTCTATTTTGGACCAACACTCATGAGGAGCACTGGCCCGGGGGTTGATTAAATTATCCGCGGGTGCCGGCGGGTCCCTATGCAATTTTATTAATTATTAGGCAAATGTAGTACCAATGTTGGGCCTTGCCAGACAAGTATTATCCCAAAACGAAAATCAAGGGGGTGCCCATAACAACCCCGAGCATGTTAGGAGCGCTCAATTATGAAACATAACACCGGTTCACAAGTAACTAGGATGGCAAGAGTGGAACAAAACACCGAGCAAAAGGCCAAGCCTTCCACCCTTCACCAAGTGTATAAGTGCATTAAATTAAATAGCAATAATATTGTGATAACAAAAGAATGGCCATGTAGTCACATTGAAGCAATTGCACCTACATTTAGAACGCTATAAGAAGGGCTGAGCAAGCGGTAACATAGCCAAACAAAGGTTTGCTAGGACGATGGAGGGTTAGAGGCTTTTCATGGTAATGTTGGGAGGCTTGACAAACAAGTGGTAGGTAGTATGACATAGCGATAAAAATGAGACATCTAGCATGATAATGATAGTAATGGTATACAAGGAAATGTGTCATCTTGCCTGAGATCCCGCTCGGAAGAAGAACGAGTCCATGAAGAAGACGAGCCAACGTAGTCGAACGAATCCTCACACTTCGAACGCTTTCGGAACTCTATCGAGAAGAAGCAAACCGGAAACAACAATCAACACACGATACACCACAACATATGCATGATATGATGCGCAAGAAAATATGATGCATGCCGGTTTAAATATGCAAGGCATGTCAATTCACATCAAACAACTACTACACATTAAAGTGAAGCTCAATATGCAACGAGTTGCATATTGACGAAACTCCACGTTCGAATTATTTAGTTCATTCCGTTTAGGTACACATCAATGTTAAATGTTGTTAGGCATGGCAAGAGGTGAAGCATAAGTAAACTACACGATCTAGGCATCTTAAATGAGGCCAGAAACAACTTATAACACTTCCGAAATGACCCCATATGTCAATTTTGAAATTGGTCCAGATCTGAACTAATAATATTTTATATTTTTTAAACAACAGCATAAAGCATACCATGCAATTTTACACGTCATTCTAGTCAATTTACACATATAGAACATCTCAAACGGAGCTACGGTCTAAAAGATATGAGCAACACAAGATGCACATGTCATGAATGCAATACATGGAAAATACCATCACAAACATTTCAAATCATGAATGCAGCAAGTTATTATGAAACTACATGAGATTCTAAGTAATTTTCATATATGACATGTCCAAAACGGAGCTACGGTTCAACCACAAACACCAAAACAAGTTTTACTTGAAATCTGCCCAAAATAGCTACTTAGCATTTCGCACACATGAAAACAACAAGTTGCACTATTCTAAAATGCACAAACTAAGCATGGGGCAGTAGCATATAACACACATTTCATTTCATCTTCATATATCATATTCAAAACATGCATGGATCACATGGTAGGAAGCTTACAAGGTGGCTACTTCAAAACAGTTTCAGACTTAGTAAAAATAACAGTTTTTGACAGTGCAGTTTTTATCATGAAGGCATATTGACAGCAGCAAATCTATATTCTACAGGGCATATTATGGCATGAAACTTAACAGCATACTAAAGGACATTATCAACTACAAATAACTCCATTGCACCTGCCACAAAAGGATTCTAGATCACTAGCAAAACACATGGCAAGACAGCAACAAAAGATTACAGATTCTAGACTTAGAAATATTTTGGACCCTCAAAACAGCAGTATTTTTATAGCAAGTTGTTAACAAGAAAATAACACCTATACATGCATTTCTATGGCAAGAAAAATGTCCAGGTGCTAGGGCACATATCAAAGGGCACATCTCATGTTCAAAATTATTTCATATCATGCATGAATTAAATCACACGAAAATAACAAAAGGGCATCACAGCAAAATGAAATGCACAAAAAATGCTCAAATGACAAATCTAAATGCACAGATAAATTATATGGATTTTCTATCCTGAAAACATATATAATATGATGGGTTCATGTAGGAAAATATTTTACAATTAATTATGCAAGTTAACAGAATAACCCGTTTAAGCAATTATAAATGCAATTAGATGCAAATACCACCACACGCATATATGTCATGCATCAAAATGCGCTACAAATCATATGAATATTTAAAATATATTGTTGGATTAATTTCAATGCATGGTTAAATAAATATGACAAGCAAAATAATGACAATTATGCAAAATGATGCAAACATCAAGCTTAGTTATTTTTATCATGGATGAAAATGACATATAATTAATCTACACACTTTTCTAAGCATTTTTCATATATAAAACATTTTTATACGACGAGCGGTTAATTATTTATTAACGTTTTAAAACCGTGCAATTGGGCCTACACACGAAAAAAATAAAAATGCGTAGGGAGGGGAAGGCTGGGCTCACCCATGGGCCTCATAGCGCCCTCATCCTCCTCGTCCCTGCTCGACGGGCGCAGAGGAGGGGGCGGCAAGGGGCCGGTGGTCGACGGGAGGCGACGGCGGAGGGCACGAGGACAAGCAGATCCGTGTCGGAGGAGGTTGGATCCGGTGGCGGCCGGCCCATTCCCGGCGACGGCGAGGGGCGACGAGCTGGCGGCGAGGAAAGGCCGAGGTAGCGGCTAGAGGCGGGCAGCAGCGGCCGGTGGTTGGGCATGGCACGGCGAGGCAGAGGGGGCTGGCGGCTTGCGGGTGGCGGAGCTCCGGGCCAGCGTGCGGTTGGCCACCGGCGAGGAGCTTCGGGCGGGAGCCATGGGATGCGAGGGCTGCTCTGTGGTCGGCCGGACATGTCCGATTTGACCGCGGACATGTCCGGTAGGTGGGGATTTTGGACGAATTGGACCCCTAATTGCGGATTTGAGGCTGAAAATGGAGGGGGAGGAGTGGATTTCGGAATTGGAGGGATGTGGAGCTAGAAGGTGGAGTTTGGTAGGGGGTGGCTGCAATTTTACATGGGGGAAACCCTAGAGAGTGAGGGGCTCTCTCTCCATGGGGGTTTAAATAGGGAAGGCACTAGGGTTGGGGGTTGGACCTTGTCCGTCCGATCGCGATCCGACGACCTCGAATGGAGGAAGGGGCTAGGTTGGGCTAGCGGGCTGTGTAGATGGGCTAGGTGGGGAAGAGAGGGAGGTTTGCATCGCATGACACGAGGGTTTTTAAAACACCGAAACGTCCGATAATAAATCGATGACCGCATTGCTACGGATGACCGAAGGGGTATCAAACGAACTCAGAATGCGACGAAATTCGACAGGCGGTCTACCTACACTATAACAATACCGCACGTCAAGTTTCGATCCAATCCAAGAATATTTTTAGCGTGCTTTTTTAAAACATTTTAAAACAATGCCGCGGGCACGTGCATGTGTGGTTGGTCTCAAAATGGTCAGCGACGAGAACGGAGAGAACCGGCAACTATGAACGTATGCAAGTTTTGAAAACGAGAGATGATGCTATGCAAATGATGCGAATAATGCGATGATGAATGCAACAACCAAACGAAACACAGACGAGAATGAAAAGAAAGGAGAATCTTCTGGAATCTTCTGGAGCGTCGGTCCCGGGCTGTTACAACTCTCCTCCACTACACGAGGATCTCGTCCCAAGATCTAGAATGAAAAAGGGGAAGAAGAAGAGCAAGAGGTAAAACTTAGTTGCTTCTTAGACAAACGAGTGAAACCAATGATCATGAAGGTTGGAAGAGAAGAAGAATAACATGGGAGCAAGCAAGAATTCACAAGAAATTTCGGCAGCACTTCGATTGGAAAAAGAGGCAAAAATAGATATGATGGAAGAAATTGAAAGAGACACACCAAACTTTGGTTGGATTAGAATCAAAACTTCATGAGATGGAAGGATCATGAAAACATTGCACAACACTCCGGTTAAATGAATAAGCAAAGAAAGAACATGATCTTAATAAACTAGATGAGAGTTGACAAGAGCAACACCACTACGCCTCCAGAGAAAAAGAATAGAAGCTAGATCTTTGGAGAGAAGAGAACGGAGAAGAAAATAACAACTTCTACCACCATTGAACTTGAGAAGCATCTTACAAGAATAGATTGAATGGGGTTGTTGAAAAAATCAACAACGAAAGAATATCTTGTTAGGGACTTGTGGCAAACATCTCCAAATTATGAGGTGACAACCTGCCACAATAGAAACAATTGATTGCTTGAGAGCAACAAGATATGCAAAACTTCTTTCACCAAGAAGAGGAGGAGAAAACTTGGATCATTTATAACACCCTGATAGCAACAATCCTTAGGAAATGCTTTAGGTTAAATCCAACCCAAGATAACTCCGAGAAAACAAGATGGGTTTACTTATCTTATTCTTGACAATTTTCCTACGAGACTCCTCATGATCAAGAATTTAATAACACCATCTCAAAATACAATGGAGAAAGAATTGAACTTAGAAATCCAAGATAAAGAACACTTGAGCACCTCCAACAAGAATCTTGAAGAGCACTTGAAAATGAAAGAATTCTTGATGAACCACCATGAAGAACCTCCGGAAGAACTCTGAAACAAAAGGACGATAGAAAGAATTGAAGGATGCAAAAAGAATAAGATTGAGGCCTTGCTATGAATTAGATGAATCTTAGCGACAAGATGCTTGAGCAAAACTAGGAACTCCGGAAAAGAAAGATGACCACTTGGGATAAGGAATTTAATATCATGAACAACTCCGGAAGAAGGATTGAAATCACTTTGATGAAAATAGAATAAGAATTATGTTATGCCTATCCTTCATCAAGTTAAATTGATGACAAGCAACGGATTTCGCACACCACTTATTCTTCTTGAAAAGATTGAAGAGAGATATAGAACAGAAACTTGAAGAAGTCTTGCACGAGAACACTGGTAAGAATTCACAAACGAATGAGGATACAACGATTGAACAAAGATACATGGGAACGAAGAGATCACGATCCACCTAATGGAAAACTTGAACGAAGCACCGAAATAATTGATACGAACGAACGAACAACAATTGAGAAGAATTTGAGAACGAAAGATGAAAGCTGAGAACGAAGAAATCTTCTGAAACGATGGCCTTCGGAGGATCAAGAAATGAAAACAATTATGAAGGCACCGGATAGATAGGGGAGAAATTTCTCATGATCAAAAACAATTTGAGATGACAGCAGAAAGCTGAGACCATGAATCTTCAAGAGAATGAGCAAAGATTTAAGAGAACCACTCCTTTGATCTTGAGAAGAGAATGATGACGAGAAACAACACCATGAATTACTGAGACACTCTGGAATAATGAATAAGAAAAGGTTGAGCCTACTATGAAAATGATTCGAAGCGATCTTGGAAGAGGAATATGACTGATGAAAATAATTCTTACATCATATTGAAACGAACTTGAGGACATCTCCGGAAAGATTAGAAGAGTCAAGTAGGATCCTGGGGAAAGCCTGTGGGTTATGGGCCCACTCAAAAGAAACCACCATTGAAACAATTGATTAAAAGAGAGATTGCACCGGTACAAGTTAAGAACTTGATGATATGAGACCTTGAAATAATTTAAGAGGACAAGAATGAAAATGAATGTCTTCTGAGATATCTTCAGCACTCCAGATAGAAAAGAGATAAGAATAAGCAAGAAAGGCTTGGAAAAGAAATTCCAACATGGAAACCATTGAACGAATGAGAAAGGATATGATGAGCACCGAAGCTTGAATTGAATCCACCGGAAAAGAAAACCAAGATGAATACTAATAAATGATAACTTGAGCACTGAGCATCTTCATAACGAATCACCGGAGAAGAATAACAATGAGAACCAGGAATATGATGATAGATCTTGAAATTGAAACTCCTAAGAATATTCACAAAGAATCACCGGAAACAAGATAGAAGAAAAGATAGAGGAAGCATTACATGAATAGAAGACACTTGGACGAGAATTTAATCATTGAAGAAAAAGGGTGGGAGGGTGGGAAAAACAAAGAAAACTTGGAACAGATGAGACAACTCCAGAACGAAATATGAGGATTGATCTTGCAATATTGGAGATGATAGAATTATCTTGAAGAGAAGCACACCGGTAGGAAAAGAATTGATATGATAACTTGATTGGGCAAAAGAATTAGCATTCCCATAGAAATATGAGAACACTACTTCAAAAAGATATGAAATCACCAATTGACATTGAAGCAACTTGAATTACCATCTTCAAAATAAATGAAGGATGAGGCTTACGAAACAAGCCAAAACAAATACATACCCACTATGCACTTGTTGGACAGATAGTCCTAGGTACCTACTTGAATTCCCACCTAAGAACTTCCGAAAACTTTCTGGTTATGCAATCCGGTGTGGGGGATACAAGGAGGAAATATCTCACACAACTAGAAAACCTACACCCCAACTGCATCCATCCTTCAACACATAACCAGAGGCTTTCACAAATTCATCTAACTCGAATCCTCGAACTCACAACGATACTAAACCATGGTGGTACCCCGGATGCCTCCCCAGTACTGGGTGACTCCGACCTTATCTCTCCATGACAAGTATTGAAGCAATTCCGAAAATCCTCCGTCTTGAGATACTAAGAAAACTGAATGATAACGATGTGCCAAGAATCCCTCGGAGCTCAACTCCCCGGAAGAAATCAAGTCAGACAGGAGGCACCAAGACAGAACTCCGTCACATCGGCATCATATAGTTTCCAAAATACCCGCGTGATCCTAAAAATTATTTTGAGCAAGAAGAGGAGTAGAATCAAAATTCCTAAGTCGAATACCTCACCAGAGCATAGAATAGGAGTAAAAAGAATCCTACTCTCCAATATAATTAGACTCAAAATAGTTTTTCACTAGGCTCGACTCGGCCAAGTCAATCAATCAAGGGGGCTCCTAGGTCGGTACAGGCTCTGATACAAACTTGTCACGCCCAAGATGCGCTTCTATCCCTGTCGAGGCCCTCATGCCGAAATAAGGATAGGACCGCATCTTGGGCGTGACAAAACTCCCAAAGCGCACCTGCATTGAGATTTGGGCTAAGATCCCTCCAGCAGCCTCTTCACACCCCTTCTCTCACCGTGCAAGGATTGAGCTCCCTAGTCTAAACGAAGACGAATAGGCTTGATGCGATGTCATAGTTGCGGCCTTCTAGGAGCTACCAATCAATACAAAAGAGTGTGTTACTACCATCCCCAATGACGGATCTAGTCATGACATTAAAGATTTCTAGTGATTGTGCAGGCACCTAGATGTTGAAGTCTCACCACGACTTCATAGTCAATGTGCGGTGTAACCAAGGTCATATAGAATGCAAAACTATGTTTCTTGTCATTTTCTAAATAGTGAGTAATGTTATTTTTATTTTGCTAACATGTGGTGCTAGATGATTACATGCATGTCCACAAGCTCTCAAATTCCGGTATGCTCCACTAGCGAAGGAGGATAAACTATCAGAGATTTTTTATACTTATTATGTCACAAATGAGCATGCAAAGATGCAAACTCCCATATATCAAGGCGATCCCTCTTGAATTGATTTGGAGGAGGATTTAGGGTGTGAACGTTGGGAAGGCCATGTTATCGTCCCTCTTCCAAATCGAGCAAGGAATGGTAGACGAGGGCATTGCCTTACTCGTCAAGTCTTAAGATGAAGTGAAAATGCTAAAAATGAGGTTTTTGTGCGCATGATGGCCACCTTTAATGCAAAGGACAAGAGGGATGCATAGGAGAGTTCAAAAGAGATCGTGGATCCAAAAACACAAGAGATTCAATACATGATGGCCATGGTGGATGTGGATGTGGATGGTGCCAAACCAAGAACTGAGAGCATTTCTAAGATGCAAATATTTTCATGGAAAGGAATTATCATGATGTTTTGTCCTTTGTCATGGCTCATGAACCTCATGCGTGGCTTGGATGGCTAAACAAGATATGGGAGCTCAACAATAAATAGAACACCTATGTTTTAAATGCTTTGAACCAAACTATTTGCTTTCAACTTGTACTATTATGAACTATGTTATTTGCTTAGAGAAAAGCTATTTGTTCTTATATTGTAATGTTGTGAACTATGTCATGTTGTTGAAGTAGTTGCTATGAATTGTGTTGTATCTTCTTATCGTCTTATGTGTTATGTTGTTGTGGCAGATGTATATTTCGGAAAAAACAAGAAGAAAAGAAGTTTGAGACAGCCATGGTTGCATTTGCTATGGATGTGGTGTCGTCAAGTATGAGATTGTTGTATGCACCAAGAAATTTGCACTTTGTTACATGCCTTCAACATGTAGAAGAGAACGAGCAAGATCCAAAATGTTTATATGCTATACATGTCGCATTATCTATTAGGTGAGAAGTGTTACTTAAGTCAACTCGCAACATATCATCCAAGTATTGGCACGATTTTTTTTGGATTGTGAGTACATGTTAGACAACTGATAATGTCATAGATCGGTTTGCATATAGTCATTATGTCACTAAAAAAGTTCCATCGGGTTTTAGAGTGAGTAGACCTTGTAGCCGGTGATTACATTAGACCAACTGATCCAAAATTCTCTGAACCTCACACATTATTTAAAAGAACAAAGTTCTGGCCTCAGTTCCAACATGCTATTCGATCCATAGCTGAAACATACATTGAAGTGGTTGTGCCCAAGGAATTGGAGCCCCAACATGGGAATAGAAAAACATACACAAGTGAAAATGTTATGGCAGTGCGTGATTTGAATGTGAGGTTCACATTTGTTGTTCCTGGATGGCCCGGATCTATTCATGACTCACATGTATGGAGCGATGCCATACTTCGTTATACTAATTTTCCACACACCCCACAGGTAATATCTTTTATGTATGCATACTGTTATATACAAGATGGTACAATGTAAATTTTTATTATCTTTTGATGGTCTACTGTAGATAAATATACTTTGTGGACGCCGGGTATCCAAACAGGGTTGGCTATCTAGCACCACACAAGAGGCAACATACCATGTATTGGATTTTCGACAACACTGTTCGGTGGAGATACATGAGACCCAATCATCTTCATTCTTCTTTGTGAAATGTCATCGAAAGAGCTGTTGTTCTCAAAATGAAATGCCAAATTCTCAAAGGCATACCATAGTACAAATCAGAGACCCAAAATATGTTTTTCACTAGATGCATGTGTCTTCGCAATTGGATTCGTTATACTCCATCCGTCCAGGTGTGTTGAGCATATAAGGAGTTGCACGGCAACCTAGGTGTGTGGAGATTGGATGGAGAATATGTCGGCGTCAGTAAAACTAGGGTATTAATAACCCTATAAGAAGAGCCTTGGCGTCGAAGGTATCAATATCTCTCCACCTAGGGAATCTTTGTTTAAGACCCCGATGCGCCCGGCGGACTACATCATGGTTCATAAAGAACTAGTCCAAGAGGAGGACACCATCTCTCCTTCGGGAAGCCCTTCCCGGGTCTTCCCGGGAGGACTCAGCATTGCCTTACCTACCTCTTTAGGAGGGAATCTTTGACTCTTGAAGCCATGCACCGGTGCATATCAAGGAACATTGTTGCCTACGTCAGGCAGGGGACGGGGGTCGAATGACTAGCCCTCATGCATGGGTATCGACAGGACCCATGTGGCCCAAGTTGTCCACGGTGTCTGCAGTAAGATTCACCCACTACTTGTGCAGCTAAAGTGGTGGTACATCACCGTCTACCAGCGAATGCTAGAGAAGGCAAGTAAGCCCACACAGAGAGGGATTTGAACCCTAGGCAATGACAGGTGGGGCCTCCCTGTTAGCCTCTCATATAAATCGAAAAAGGGGACATTATTTGGAACACCGTGGGGGATCGAACCCGGGTCTCCAGGGGTTAAGTGGTTGGCTCGACCACTAGGCTAGCTCAAGTGTCTTAAACAGAAAGGGATTCAGCTGGGTTTGACTTAATCCTTGTTGTCTGATACGTCCATTTTGCATCATGATTTCTTATTAATATTGTGTCATTCTTGTCCATCGTCCCTTAATATCATATAATTCTTGTCCTTTCTCTCTGAATATGCAAGGTACATCACAAAGAGGGAAATATCTGGAAACTGAAATTCTCGGTCGGAAAACCGAGAAAAAGGCAGAAAAATCACCAGACCCCAAATGACCTGAAACTTCATGGAGAATTTTATTGGAATATTTAAGATTTATTGGGCCAAAAATATACTAGAGGGGGCTACATGCTGGCCACAAGCTAGTAGGGCGCGACCACCACCCTAGGTCACGCCCTGATGGCTTGTGGGCCCCCTGCAGGCCTCCCCACCCCCTCTTCTCCTATATGGTGTGTTTTACCCTAGAAAAAATCATAAGAAATATTTCGGGATGAAGCGCCGCCGTATCGAGGCGGAAACCTGGGCAGAGGCCCTTTTGCAGTATGGCAGTCAGATTCTGCCGGGGAAATTTCTCTTCGGGAGGGGGAGTTCGAAGCCATCGTCATCGCCAACACTTCCTCCTTTGTGGGAGGACCAATCTTCATCAACATATTCATCAACACCATCTCATATCCAACCCTAGTTCATCTCTCGTATTCAATCTTTGTTCCAAAACCTCAGATTGGTACCTGTGGGTTACTAGTTATGTGGATTACATCTTGTAGTTGATGCTTGTTGGATTAGTTGGTGGAATAACTTATGTTCAGATCCTTGATCATCATTATTATACCTGTAATTTTGAACATGTTGATGATGTGTGAGTAGTTACTATTGTTCCCGAGGACATGGGACAAGTCTTGTTATAAGTAATCTTGTGAAGTTCGAATTCGTTTGATATTTTGATGATATGTATGTTGTTACTTCTCTTAGTGGTTTCATGTGAACATCGACTACATGAAACTTCACCATGTTATGGACCTAAGGGAAGTAATTGTGTAGTAACAAGTAGATGATGGGTTGCTAGAGTGACAGAAGCTTAAACCCGAGTTTATGTGTTGCTTCGTAAGGGGCTAATTTGGATCCACATGTTTCATGTTATGGTTAGATTTATCTTAATTCTTGTTTCGTAGTTGCGGATGCTTGCGAGAGGGGTTAATCACAAGTAGGTTTTCTAGTTCAATTAAGAACAACACTTTAGCAGCTCAAATTATCAAAGTAGCGAATGTGAATCAACTTAACATGATGAACATGGCTAGACATAAATTCCCATGTGGCCTCGAGAGCGCTTGGTTACTATAAGAGTACTTTCAGGCCTGTCCTTTTCTACAAAAAGTATTAGGCTACCTTGCTTCACCTTTGTTACTATTGTCACTTGTTACTTGTTACAAATCATCTTGCTACAAAACTATTCATTATCGTTACTCACAACACTTGCAGAGAATACCTTGCTGAAAACCGCTTATCGTTTCCTTCCGTTCATCGTTGGGTTCAACACTCTTACTTGTTGAAAGGACTACGATTGATACCCTATACTTGTAGGTCATCAAGGCTCTTTTCTGGCGCCGTTGCCGGGGAGTGAAGTGCCTTTGGTAAGTGGAAATTGGTAAGGAAACATTTTTCTATACGTGCTGAAATTTACTGCTGCTTGTCACTATGAATGGTCACCCTTTGAGTGGCTTGTTCGGGGCATCTTCGCCTCGAACTAAAGATGAGGTAGTTGTTCCTCAACCTACTGAACCTAATGAAAATATTTACTATGAGATTCGTTCTGGTATGGTAGAGAAACTGTTAGCCAATCCTTATGATGGTTCATCTCATCCTGATTACCATTTGATATTTGTTGATGAGGCTTGTGGGTTATTTCAGCTTGCAGCTTTGTCTGGAGACAAAGTTGAGAATAAATTTTCCCATCATATTTGTAGGGAAAAGATTAATGTGGTACATGTTATTGGATGATATTGGATCATGGGACTGGAATCGCTTGGACTTGGAATTTCATTAGAAATTTTATCCTATGCATTTAGTCCATTGTGATCAGAACTTTATTTATAATTGTTGGCCTCATGCAGGAGAAAATATCGCTCAAGCTTGTCTATGATTCACACTTTCCCCAACCATGAGCCTGCAAGAGAGATGATTATACAAAATAATTATGCTCGGCTTTCTATTGATGATCAATTGTTACTTGATTCTTATGCTACTGGTTCCTATATGAAGGAGACTATTGAATTCAAATGGAATCTTCTGGAAAGAAATATATGCAACTCTGAAGATTGGGAACTCGACGAAGGTAAAGAGTCAGGTATAAATCTTAATTTTGACTGTGTTAAATCTTTTATGGGAGCTAATGCTTTCCATGAGTTTAGCAATAAATACGGTCTTGACTCTGAGATAGTAGCTGCTTTTTGTGGAACTTTTGCTACACATGTTGATCTTCCCAAAGAGAAGTGGTTTAAGTATCATCCTCCCATTGAAAAACCATTAGAGGAACCTGTTAAAGTTAAGAAGGAAGAAATATTTGTTAGCCATGTTGATCCAGTTGTTCCTACTGCTTATGTAAAAAAACCATTTCCAGATAGAATTAGGTAACACGCTGAGGCTACAATGGTGGTTAATAAAAGTCATGTTAGGACACCTAAACCTTCTACACAAATAAATGTTGAGCCTAAAGTTGCTATGGTTAAATATATCTTAGTTTATAATATTGATGGTCAGGTTATTTACTTCTGTGATGAAGCTGCTAGAATTGCAAAACCTGTTAGAAACGAGCGAGATGAGCTCGATAAAAACAAATGAGTTGTAGGCATGCATGCTGTCTCAGTTAAAATTGGATATCATCGTTACCATGGATTGTGTGATATTGGTGCCAGTGTTAGTGCTATACCTTTTACGTTATATCAAGAAATTATGCATGACATAGCACCCACTGAGATTGAAGATATTGATGTTACTATTAAACTTGCAAACCGTGATACTATTTCACCGCTTGGGATTGTTAGAGATGTTGAAGTCTTGTGTGGAAAAGTCAAGTACCCCACTGATTTCTTAGTACTTGGTTTAGAACAAGATAACTTTTGTCCCATTATATTTGCTAGACATTTCTTGAATACTTTTAATGCTGAAATTAATTGTGCTACTGAGAAGGTCAAAGTAAGCTTTGGTGAAATGTCTCATGAATTTAATTTCTCCAAGTTTACTAAACAACCACATGAGAAAGAATTACCTCATAAGGATGAAATAATTGGTCTTGCTTCTATTGCCGTAACTACTATGGATTTATTAGAACAATATTTGCTAGACCATGACAATGATATGCATACGAATGAAATAAATGAAACATATGATATATTTCTTAGACAAACACCTATTCTTAAACACAACTTACTAGTTGATATATTTGGGGATCCTCCTCCACCCAAGGGAGATCCCTTTTTTGAGCTAAAGACATAGCCTGATACTTTAGAATATGCTTATCTTGATGAAAAGAAGATATATCCTGTTATTATTAGTGCTAACCTTTCAGAGCATGAAGAAAGGAGATTACTCAAAACTCTAAAGAAGCACATGGCTGCTATTAGATATACTCTTGATGATATTAAGGGCATAAGCCCCACTCTATGTCAACACAAGATTAATATGGAACTAGATGCTAAAGCTATTGTTGATCATCAACACCGTCTCAATCCTAAGATGAAGGAGGTGGTAAGTACTAAGATACTAAAACTTCTGGAAGCATGTATAATTTATCCTATTGCTGATAGTAGATGGGTAAACCCCGTCCATTGTATTCCTAAGAAAGGTGGTAT
Organism: Hordeum marinum; assembly: GCA_022496015.1. NCBI lineage: Eukaryota > Viridiplantae > Streptophyta > Magnoliopsida > Poales > Poaceae > Hordeum > Hordeum marinum. The sequence continues at coordinate 205,618,529 of CM039672.1, read as the reverse complement.
AACTATTGTTCCTAATGATAAATGAGCTTATTCCACAAAGAATAGTAACTGGCTATAGGATGGTGATTGATTTCAGGAAACAAAATAAAGCTACTAGGAAAGATCATTACCCTTTGTCTTTTATTGATAAAATGTTAGAAAGGCTTTATAAGCACACTCATTTTTGTTTTCTTGATGGTTACTCTGGTTTTTCTCAAATACATGTGTGAAAAGAAGACCAAGAGAAAAATACCTTTATGTGCCCTTTTGGAACTTATGCTTATAGGCGTATGCCTTTGGGTTTATGCAATGCACCTACTACCTTTCAAAGATGTATGGCTACTATATTCTCTGACTTTTGTGAAAAGATTGTTTAGATTTTAATGGATGATTTTCTGAAAGAGGCATTGAAGTGGACAAAGCCAAAGTTGATGCGATATAGAAAATGCCATGCCCCAAGGATACCAAAGGTATAAGAAGTTTCCTTGGTCATGATGGTTTCTATATGCATTTTATTAAGGATTTCTCAAAGATTTATAGGCCACTAACTAATGTTCTTCAAAAAGATGATCCCTTTGTTTTTGACGATGATTGTGTAGAAGCCTTTGGAATATTTAAGAAAGCTTTGATTTCTGTGCCTATTGTCCAACCACCTGATTGGAACCAACGTTTTGAAATTATGTGTGATGCTAGTGATTATGCTTTGGTGTTGTTCTAGGTGAAATAATAGACAAGGAATTGAATGTTATTCATATACTTGTAAGACCCTGAAACTGCTCAAAGAAATTATGCTACTATTGAAAAAGAATTTTTAGCAGTTGTTTTTGCATGTGATAAGTTTAGACCCTATATCGTGGATTCCAAGGTAACTTTCACACTGATCATGCTTCTATTAAATACCTTATGGACTAGAAATATGCTAGACCTAAACTTATTAGGTGGGTGCTTTTACTTCAAGAATTTGATTTGCACATTGTTGATAGAAAGGGAGCTGAAAATCCTGTAGCAGATACCTTGTCTAGGATGGAAAATGTTCTTGATGACCTATTGCCTATTCATGATAATTTTCCTGATGAACAACTTGATGTTATTAATGCTTCACGTGGTACTCCTTGGTATGCTGATTATGCTAACTATATTGTTGCTAAGTATATTCCACCTAGCTTCACCTATCAACAAAAGAAAAATTCTTTTATGATTTGCGACATTACTTTTGGGATGACCCACATCTTTATAAAGAAGGAGTAGATGGTTTTATTAGACATTGTGTACCTAAGCATGAACATGAATAGATTCTAAGGAAGTGCCACTCCGAGGCTGGTGACAAAACTGCACACAAGGTATTACAATCCGGCTTCTATTGGCCTACTCTGTTTAAAGATGCTCGTAAGTATGTCCTTTCATGTGATGAATGCCAAAGAGTTGGTAACATTGGTAAACGTTAGGAAATACCTATGAATTATTCACTTGCAATTGAACCATTTGATGTTTGGGGTTTTGATTTTATGGAAACTTTTCCTTCCTCTAATGGATATACCCATATTTTAGCTGTTGTTGATTACGTTACTAGGTGGGTAGAGGCTATTCCAACTAGTAGTGCTAATCATAACACCTCTATTAAAATGCTTAAGGACATTATCTTTACGAGGTTTGGGGTCCATAGATATTTAATCACTGATGGTGGTTCACATTTTATTCATGGTGCTTTCCATAAACTTCTAGCTAAATATGATGTTAACCATAGAATTGCATCACCTTATCATCCTGAGTCTAGTGGCCAAGTTGAATTGAGCAATCAAGAAATATAATTAATTTTGCAAAAGACTGTCAGTAGATCCAGGAAGAATTGGTCTAAGAAACTAGATGATGCTCTATGAGCTTATAGAACTGCTTATAAGAATCCCATGGGGATGTCCCCATATAAAATTGTCTATGGAAAGGCTTGCCATTTACCTCTTGAGTTAGAACATAAAGCTTATTGAGCAATTAAAGAACTTAATTATGATTTTAAATTTGCCGGTGAAAAGAGGTTATTTGATATTAGCTCACTAGATGAATGGAGGACACAAGCCTATGAAAATACTAGGTTGTTTAAAGAAAAAGTTAAAAGATGGCATGAAAAAGGGATTCAAGAACAAGAATTCAATATAGGACACCTAGTTCTTTTGTAAAATTCTCATTTTAGATTTATTGCAGGAAAACTCCTCTCCAAATGGGAAGACCCATACGTTGTCGAGGAGGCATATCACTCCGGTGCCATAAAAATTAATAACTTCGAAGGCAAAAACCTGAGAGTGGTGAATTGGCAAAGGATCAAGCACTATATCTCAGGTACACCCATTAATGAGGAAACTAATATCATCCAAGTTATAACATTGAAAGAGCACATAAAAGAGGCCTCCTGGAACACTCGATGAACCTGAAAAAGGGGTAGGTATGTGGTACGATAAGTAAGTTGACTCCAAAAATTCCCAAAAAACAATTCCTATTGGTTTTGGTATTTTATAAAAAATATAAAATAAAAAGGAGGCAATGGGACCTACGAGAGAGGCACAAGCCAACAGAGTGCGGCGACCCGCCAGGCCGTGCCCTGATGGCTTGTGGGACCATTGTGTGCTTCCTGACATGGCCTGAGACTGCATAGGTATTTCCCCAAAGAGGAAGGGATGATGCAGCACAACAACGATAAGTATTTCCCTCAGTTATGAAACCAAGGTATCAATCCGTAGAGGAAGATCACGCACCCACGTAAACAACACATGCACACAAATAACAAACACTTGCAACCCGACGCAAAAGAGATCTCCACGGTAATAAGATAGATTTGGTAGTGATAGTTTTGGCAAATAGATCTCACAAGAACACAAAATAAAATAGATGAATAAAATAGATCAGAAAGCAATATGTTGTAAAAGTAGACCCCGGGGCCGTAGGTTTCACTAGTGGCTTCTCTCATGAGTATAGCGCACGGTGGGTGAACAAATTACTGTTGGGCAATTGATAGAAGATCAAATAATCATGCTGATATCTAGGCAATGATCATTATATAGGCATCACATCCAAGACAAGTAGACCAAAACGATTCTGCATCTACTTATATTACTCCACACATCGACCGCTTTCCAGCATGCATCTAGTGTATTAAGTTCATGAGAAAATAGAGTAATGCAATAAGAACGGTGACATGATGTAGACAAGATCTATTCATGTAGGAATAGACCCCATCTTGTTATCCTTAATGGCAGCGATACATGCGTGTCTTGCTGCCGCTTCTATAAGTGGGAAAGAACACCGCAAGATCGAACCCATCACAAAGCACCTCTTCCCATGGCAAGAAAAATTGATCTAGTTGGCCTAACTAAACCAAAGATTCGAAGAAGAAATACGAGGCTATAAGTAATCATGCAAATAAGAGATCAAAGAAGACTCAAATCATATTCATGGATAGAAACTGATCATGAACTCAAAATTCATCGGATCCCAACAGACACATCGCAAAAGTCATTACATCAAATAGATCTCCAATATACCATTGTATTGAGAATCATAGAGAGAGAGGAAGCCATCTAGCTACTGTCTACGGACCCATAGGTCTATGATGGACTACTCACGCATCATCGGGGAGGCTCCTATGAAGAAGATGAACCTCTCCATGATGGTGTTAGATTGGATCTCGAGGTTCTGGAACTTGCAGCGGCTGGAACTGTGTTTCATCAACTCCCCTAGGGTTTTCTAAATATTTGGGAATTTATAGGCTCGATAGTCGGTTGGGCGGGTCCCGAGGTGCCCATGCTCTACCAAGCCATGCTAGGGGCCTCTGGCACGCCATGGTGGAGGGTGGCCACCCCAAGCCCCCTCTTTTGGTTATCTTTGGCCCATCTTGTTCCTTCTGGCCCAACAAAATTCTCCAAAAATCCCCGCAGTGTTTGGGCTCCGTTTGGTACTGATTTTCTACGAAGTAAAAACAACCAAAACAGCAACTGGCACTTTGGCACTATGTCAATAGGTTAGTCCCAAAAAATGATATAAAGTTGCTATAAAATGATTGTAAAACATCAAGATTGATAATATAACAACATGGAACAAGCAAAAATTATAGATACGTTGGAGACGTATCACCTCCCGGACTCCGTTTTCTTCCTGAGCACGTATTCTGACCTAGAAAAAATCATTATATATACTCGCGTATGTTTTAACCACCACATCACGAGTTTCTCCTCACTTCTTGTTTCAGGCTGTTTTTTGGTAGATTCCCCAAGGTGTGGAAGCTATGTCTTCATCCTCCTGCAACAACATTGAGGACCAAGCTTGGCTATTGCAGATGGAACTGGAACGAGTAGGATCGGAGGAACTCACTTCAGGAGAAGAACCTATTGATACGTCTCCAACGTATCTATAATTTTTGATTGTTCCATGCTATTATATTATCATTCTACTTTTCGAGTAATCATTTACCAATTTATATTATTTTTGAGTAGTAACCTATTGACCCAGTACCCAGTGTCAATTCCAGTTTTTTTGTGTTTTTTATTTCGCAGAAATTCCATATCAAACAAAGTCTAAACGCGATAAAAATTTATGGAGTTTTTGTTTGGAATAGATGTGAATTTTGGGAGTCAGAATCATTGCAAGACTTAGGTCGGTTGAGGCTCTCATTCCGTTGCAAGAAAGATAATTTCATGATAAAAATCCCCTCAAAATTTCAGCCCGATCGGAGTAACGGATCTCTGAGTATTTAAGAAATAGTAAAGGGGTCCAAAAATAGTCGCGAAAACAGAGGAGAAACGGAGAGAGAGATCCAATCTTGGACGGGCTCCTGCCCTTAGGGAGCCATGGTGGCCACGGACCACAGGGGAAACTCTCCTCCCACCTAGGGATGAGGCCAAGGAAGAAGAAGGAGGGGGCAGCTTTCAATACATAAAACTTAGAAATTTCTAGCCAAAGTCCTATATCAAAATAGGAGTGAGAATCTTCATCAAATTTGACAAAAACAACGATTGTAAATGCATGGTTTGTGCTCAAGAAGAAGAACAAGAAGAAGAAGAGGAAGAAGAAGAAGAAGAAGAAGAAGAAGTCACCTTTGACGTATATGCTGCATGTGGAACCTTTTATTCAAATGTAGCAATATATAGTATAAGTTTAGAAAAAGCATAAGCCATGTCAACCAAGGGATTGTGAGATTGAACATACTATGCGCTTCATCAAGTCATCTGGTACATTGAGATGGAACTCCTCGGTTATCTGGTCGAGGCCACATAGCCCTATTGTGTCCTTGCACTGTATACTCTATGAATGAAAACCCTCGAATCAGCTAGAAGGAACATTTTTTCGAAAAGGAGCATAACCCCCGGAGCTAGAAGGAATGTGAATCCACGGCGATTTCGACCGGGTGATTAAAAGGTGCAGATGGACTAGGATAAGAGATGAGTGGAAATATTTAAGTAGATTATAGTTACTTGCTTCTCCATGGGAGGACTAGTACCGAAGATTCCCCGATCGGGTGATCTAGGTCGACGGCCAGCAGCGTCGAGAAACTCAGTGCTGATAAGCCGCAACAAGTGGCAGTGGCAAAATGCGATGGTGTTTGGCGGCGACCGACGGCGACGACAGGCGTCAAGCTAAGTGGTTGCCGTGGGGATAGGCGGTTATATGCAGAGGCTTGGAGGAGTCTTGTAGGTGCTACCGGAGATGAGGGGAGGGAGGGGCGGGTGAGGGTTTTGTGACGTGTGGGTGCTGAGGGTTTTCTGTCCTAGAATAATGTGCTTCCGAGGCAACGGTTCATACAGCTAACCGTGCGATAAAGCATAAATATCACCCCAAATTAGAATGTGCTTCGAAGGCAAAGGTTTACAAACCCAACAGTGTGTGATAAATCAAAAATATCACTCTAAAAAACACTAGCACTCGGGTGTGATGGAGATAAGGACATCCATTCGATCTGTGTACATCCTATGATTCAGATGTGTGATCCGTGAGGATGCATTCTGGACAATCATAACACAAGTGATGAAAGTCATCGCACACAGTTCCAAAGTTGTGCATGTTGTGGGCAAATGGTTTATGTTATAAAATTGTATGGAAAGACTGAAAGGAACAGAGAGGATTCATGCTATTAAGTTGTGTGCGCTGTCGTGACTCATGGGTTGGTCTAAGATACATATAAAGTCAAATAAACCAGACTGATTGTAACTTAAGACTGCAATTACATTGCACTATTAGTTCACTAGACATAGTCTCACCAACATGTAGTACAATCGATAAAACATATATAGTCAAGCATAGATATAATCCACACAAACTAGATATATTCAATCCAACATCTCATCATCAGGATTTATCATTAAGATTCTCCAAGAACTTGGCTTATGCGGCATGCGCCATCCCGTGAGAATACTTCTGGCTGAAGGAGCCAACAAATCATGCTCTTGGAAGTGCCAAAACACTAGAATACTTGTTGTTAATCTTACGATTGCAGAATGAGCATCCATATCCGCCATTCTTCTAGACATGCCTCTTATGCTTTCAAGCCTTAAGATCCCTAAGGGTTTGCCTCTTGAACCTCTCATGGACATCTTCATCCTGGGTGTCGACATCGTCAGATAGCACCTATAATTAGAGGAAAAAATTGTGACGTCAGTATATTTTATAATGTGAATTCAGCAAGACAGAGTTTATGAAACATAATTTATCATGTGACAACGTGAACCCTAAATCCTGAAGTGATATTGGTGAAGGAAATGCATAAATTGAGATCTGTCTACGAATGGATTGTAAGATCTGGCTACACAAATGGATTGCAAATACTGGTACATGTCCAAAAAAAGGCAGTCGTCTATGTAGGACATTCAAATGGATTGTAAGATCTGGCTACGAATTATTAGCGTGATCACTTAACCTATTCGATCAGATTATTAGCAAAATCATTTGTATAGATGACCTGTAACCATAGAAAACCTATCTATGATGTATTTACCAAAAATGGGTATAGATGACCAACCGGTTCTTCGTCGGAGTCGTTATCGTCGCCGGAGTGGTCGTCAGAGTCATGGTGGACCACTGGCTCCATCTGGGAAGCATGATGGAGGCGACGACATCAAGGCCACCATGGTGTCCACGCGACACATCATCTGCGGTGACGACAGTCTTCGTGCCCCGCTTCACGTTGTGCTCGGGTGCTTTGCTGGCCCTGATGTGGTCACTCCCTCCCATGGTGCACTTAGGGGAGGCTGCTATTGACGACTGAGAATGGCGACGAGGATGTAGGGAGAGGATTGTGTGTGTGTGTAGCGAGAATGGGGAGTGCGGTTGTGTGTTAAAACCAATGGCTCGGGAGCCATTAATAGAGTAGTTGGGAGAGAGGCGGGTGGCGGTTCAAAGGGGTGGCTCACCTCCCAGTGAGCTTGCGTACCATCAATTCACACGCTTGATGGCACGTCTCCCCGTGCGACTGCATAGTGAACATGCCTCCCATCAATTCACGCATATGTTCGCACGCCTCTCGGTCAGCCTGCGTGGCGGCATGCTATCATGAATCCCGTCAAATCAGATCTGCTTGCACGTATCGGGAGGCATGCATTGTTTTTATTTTTTGAGGATTAATTCTACCGCTTCATTATTACTTAACCGAAGCTACGACACATGTAGTGTTGTTGTAACGATAACGGGTTGGGTTAACAAACTATTTGCGATGTTACCATGACAGTTCTGTGTTGGATGTATTAAGCTTGGATGAAAACTTGTCTTAAATTGTACGATTTATTTACCATGACCTATTTGTTCCATATCATGAAATCATGTCAATATTTCATGAATTCTAGCTTAGCTGGTGATTTGCTGGAATTTGAAAACCAAGATTCTCAATGTTTGCGGCTGAGCCACAATGTCGAGATGTTTTAAATTTACTGCCTTTCCTTGCATGGGAACTAAACATGCACCCGAGACGCAAATTTTGATTTTCTAATCCATTCTAGCGCACAACCGCTTGTGTTTATAGCTCAAATTTGAAATTTATAAATGAAATCCCTAAGGAATCAATTTAATGTATAAAATGTATTAATATTCTCTAAAAAATAAATTTTTATCATGATGCTCTTATTGTTACATGTTCACTACGAGAAAGTTGGGCATGCATGCCTCTAAGTGGCGGTGGTGTGGTGGGACGGGTTGGGTGGGGGGTCCGACACACTATGTGTCATGAGCCACTATGTGGGGTTGTCTGGTTCGTGGGGGGCATATGCCAAATCAAAAGTCATGCATTGGGATTTAAAGCATCTCATGCCCTTTTTCATGCATATGTTTGTGTCACATGCAGTGGTGGCCCTCATACACTCCCTCGTGCGGTTACGAGTGACACACCCATTCGATGCCCCCCGCGCGGTCGATCACTCTGAATGGCGTCGCGAGTTTTTATATCAAAGGTAGATTCGTCTTTTGGTATGTGTTTCGGTGTACATCATGGTGAGATTCCACATGAAAGTTTGAGCGCATGTGTACATGTGCTCCCACTAGCTACAAGTAAGTGTACATGTCATGCACCTCCGTGGGTGGTGGGGTGGTGGTGGTCCAATATGCGAAGGTGGCACATCAAAGGTGTGCATTGGTATTCAAAACATCACACATCACTTGCGTACATATGTTAGGACAACATGGAGGCGGTGGTTGTCGTCGGACATCGCCCTCCACGAGCAGTATCAGCATCGCTCACATTTGTGGCCTCATGTGTGGTCCATCACTTTGACTACAAGGAGATAGGTTAATTGTCGTGGATTCTTTTTTGGTTTGTGTTTGCAGTACGTCATGGTGTGAGGTTATGACATGATATGATTTGAGCAGATGTGCACGCATGAATGCCTCCTATTAGCTCGACTCTAGGGGGGCATATATATACTATGTGTCATGAACCTCGCTCCGCGTGGGGACTTTGTGATTAGTGAGGGCGCCACATCAAAGTTTGTGTGTTGGGTATTTGAACATCACACATATTTCCATCCATATGTTGGTCCACACTTAGACGGTGGTTGTCTTCGGACACTCCATCATAAGCTTGTCGATGGGAAGCCATTCTTGGGCCCCGATTGATGTCCATCACATTGACTGACAACGAGAGAGTGCTTATCATGGTGGATTGTAGATTGCTAAGCGGGAAGCGTTAAGAAACGTGGTTGATGTAGTCGAACGTCTTCGTGATCCAAATCGCACCCAGCGATCCAATCACGATCTAGCGCCGAACGGACGACACCTTCATGTTCAGTACATGTACAACTCGATGATGTCTCTGCCTCTTTGTTCCAGCAAGCAAGATAGGAGAGGTGGATGAGTTCTCCGGCAGCACGACGGCATGGTGGTGGTGGTGGAGCTGTTCCGACACGGCTTCGACAAGCACTACCGAAACCGATCTGGAGGGAGAGAGAGACAGCCCGTGGCTTTTTCAGGTGCGGTTGTTCTCTCTCCCCTCCACTATATATAGGGGAAGGGAGGAGGGGTGGCGCCCTAGGGTTTCCCTTAGGGTTGGCCGACGGCCAAGAGGGAGGTGTCCACCTCCCACAAGGGAGGTGGGCGCCTAGGGAGGAGTCCATCTCCTCTTGGACTCCTCCCACCTACCACCAAGGGTGCATGGGCCCTTAGTTGGTCGCCACCTCCTAGGCCCATGTGGCCCTCGGGATGGGTGGGCCCCTCCCAGTGGACCCCTAGAACCCTTTCGGCACTCCCGGTAAAATACCGAAAACACGTGAAACCTTTCCGGAACCTGAATACTAGTTTCCTATTTATAAATCTCTACCTCTGGACCATTCCGGAACTCCACGTGACTTTCAGGATCTCATCCGGGACTCCGTACAACTTTCGGTCACCAACATACATAACTGAACAGTATCAAATCGTCACCGAATGTTAAGTGTGCAGACCCTGTAGACATGACCGAGACAACTCTACGGTCAAAAACAAATAGCAGGACCTGGATGCCCATATTGGTTCCTACATATTCTACAAAGATATTTATCGGTCGAACAACAATGTCAAGGATTTAGACAATCTCGTATGCAGTTCCCTTTGTCCATCGGTATGTTACTTGCTTGAGGTTCGATCGTCGGTATCTACATACCTAGTTCAATATCGTTACCGACAAGTCTCTTTACTCATTCCATAACACAAGATCCCGTGACTAACTCCTTAGTCACATTACTTGCAAGCTTCTTGTGATGTTGTGTTACCGAGTGGACCCAGAGATACCTCTCCGTCATACGGAGTGACAAATCCCAATCTCGATCCATGGCAACCCAACAAACACCCTCGGAGATACATGTAGAGCACCTTTATAGTCACCCAGTTATGTTGTGACTTTTGATACACACAAGGCATTCCTACAGTGTTAGGGAGTTGTGTGATCTCATGGTAGTACGAACAGACACTTGACATGGATAAAGCAGTAGCAATAAACTAACACGATCTAATGCTATGCTTACAGTTGATTCTTGCCCATCACATCGTTCTCCTAATGATGTGATCCCGTTGTCAAATGGCAACTCATGTCTATGGTCAGGAAACCTTAACCATCTTTGATTAATAAGCTAGTCTACTAGAGGCTCACTAGGGACATAGTGTTTGTCTATATATCCACACATGTATCCTATTTCCCAATCAATACAATTATAGCATCGATAATAAACGATTATCATGAACAAGGAAATATAATAATAACAACTTTATTATAGCCTCTAGGGCTTATTTCCAATAGTCTCCCACTTGCAGTGGAGTCAATAATCTGGTTCATATCACCATGTGATTTACATAAAGTTTTGCTCGTGGAAGAGGCTTAGTCAACTGGTCTGCAACATTTAGGTCCGTGTGTATTTTGTGAATATTTATGTCCTCCTCCTTGATGTAGTCACAGATGGAATTGAAGCGATACTTTATATGTCTGGTCCTCTTGTGAAACCTTTGTTCCTTGGCTAGAGTAATGGCACCAGTGCTATCACTCAAGAGAGTCACCGGATTCAGTGCACTAGGAAAGACTCCGAGATCTGTCATGAACTCCTTCATCCACACTCCTTCCTTCGCCGCTTCCGAAGCAGCAATGTACTCTGCTTCACATGTAGAATAAGCTACCACACTTTGCTTGGAACTGCACCATCTTACCGCTCCACCATTCAGAATATATACGTATCCGGTTTGAGACTTAGAGTCATCGGGATCTATTTCAAAGCTAGCATCAACGTAACCCTTTATGACGAGCTCTTGATCACCTCCATAAACCAGAAACATTTCCTTAGTCCTTTTCAGGTACTTCAGGATATTCTTGACCATTTTTCAGTGTTTGTAGGGTCGAAAGTAGGTCTCGAGGGGGGGGGGGTGATTAGACTACTTGAACAAATAAAAATTCTATTTTTCCCAATTTTAGTTGTGGGCAGATTTTAGCAATGATAACAAGTCAAGCACACCCAACACATGCATGTCTACGAGTATAGCAGCGAAAAGTAAAGACAAGCACATGTAATAGAGGTGAGGGTTAGAACATCAAACACAATTGTTGACAGGAAGATTTTTCTTGTAATTCTGATAGGTGGCGCTATCGTACATCCACGTTTATGGATTCTTCAACCCACGGAGGGTAACGGTCGCGAGAGTCCATGGAGGGCTCCACCCATAAGGGTCCACAAAGTAGCAACCTTGACTATTCCATAACGGCATCCATCCACGAAGGACTAGCCTCACTATGGGTAGATCTTCATGAAGTAGGCGATCTCCTGGCCCATACAAATTTCTTGGTTCAACTCCACAACATGAAGTAGGAGGCTCCCAAGCAACACCTAACCAATCTAGGAGGCACCACCCTCCAAAAGGTAATAGGCTTGATAATGGTGATGAACTCCTTGCTCTCGTGCTTCAAGATGATAAACTCCTCAACACTCACTCATTCTCTCACAGATTTGGCTTGTAGAAGAGATTGATTGGGTGGAAAGCAACTTGGGGAGGCTAGAAATCAAGATCCATGTGGTTGGAGTGGATGATCTTGATCTCAACACAAGGGTAGGTGGTCCTCTCTCAGAAATTTGAATATGGGAAGTGGGGAACTATTCTGAGCGCTTCTCTTATGAGTGGATGTGGTGGAGGGGTATATATAGGCTTCTCCAAAAATACAAGAGTTACAACATTATTGACCATCTCGATGAAACTAATGCAAAACTCGGTTGTACCGATCAGTTCAAAATATGGCAACTTTCAGAATCTCGGTGACACCGATATAGGAAACTCGGTGGTACCAAAGTCAGTTGCCGAGGCAGTTTCCAAGACTCGGTGAGACCGAAACACAAAACTCGGAAATTCCGATTTTACAAAATCAGCTAACAGAATCATGGTCACCGATTCTTGGTTGCGCCGATGTGAACTTGGTTGCATCGAAGAGCTAGGGTTTGACTAGGGTTCTGTCTGGGTTTTGACTCAGTGTAGCCGATGTGGTATTCTTGGTGACATCGATTTTGAGTGGTAGGGTTTAGACCGAGTATTTGGCTGGAGAGCTTGTTGGTGTTTTTGGTGGATAGCACTTGTGCACGTGGAGCAATTTGTTCACCAACAATGCCTTACCCCGTTTTAATAGTATTGGCTTTCCTATGGACTCAAAGTGATTTCTCACTAACAAAAAAGAGAGTCTTCTAGCTTGAAGCTTTGCCAATGCATTCCTTGCATCTTGGGGTGTCTCCTCACAATTTATAGACATCCCATCATTGGACTTTTCCTAAAATATGCTTAGTGAAAACATGAGTCCAATGACATATATGTTGTTATTAATTACCAAAACCACCAAGGGAGCAAATATGCTTTCAATCTCCCCCCTTTTGGTAATTGATGACGACATATAGATCAAAGCATCGACATATGATATAATGAATGAATAGCGTCATCGCTTTGAGAAGTATGTGATAATAAAGAGCTCCCCCTAAATTTGTGCATTATTTTGAATTTGCGTTTGAATGCAAATGCACAATCGATTAGGCTCATGGGGTACTCTTACATGTCACATATAGCTTGGTGGTGTGCGGGAATAATATGAATGAATAAGATAGCACAACACATCAACCAAGAAGTGAATGATCATCTCATAAGCATCTGAAAGGGTAGGAAATAGTAGCAACACTCAACAAGTGTATGATCAAACACCATCAAGTTTAACACAAACGAACAACCAAAAGATTTTAAAGTTTTGGAGAGCGACAAAAAGCAACTCTCTCTCTCTCAGCCCTATTGATCTATATAACTTCTCCCCCTTTGGCAACAAGTTACCAAAAAGTTCAAAAGTATAGGACTAATCATCTCTCTGGGGCTGATATCCTTCGGTTGTTCATGTAGGAGTTGAGAGAACTGCATCCACGAAGACTTGTGTCGATGTCATGGAAGGGGTTGTTGTAGACACTGGAGGTGCTGATGGAGCTGGTGGGACTCAAGGAGCTGTAGTAGGAGCTGATGTAGATGGTCTCTTCTCGGGAGCTGGCACTTACAAGGATCTGACATGTGTCTTGAACTGTGTGCTAGGATGGAGAGGGTGACCTGCATCTTCATCATCATCCTTTGAGGTGTGGGGAAGGGGTACTGAGTCCACCCCCTTCTTGGGCTCATCAACTGTCTTAGTCGGCCCATCCACCTTGTTGTTCAAAGTATGAAACTTGTCTTCAACAATCCTTTCTAGGCTCTTTTGGTTCTTGAGAATCTCTGTGATGTCATTCTTCATGTCTTGGATAGAGCTAAGAATGAGATCCATCTGCTCGTTCCTTGTCCTTGTCACTAGAGAACTAGTGGCTCTGGCTGCCTCAGCTGCTGCCTGTGTAGTAGATGAAGTGGGATGATATGGGTCCATCACCACTACATTTTCCTCAAACTCAGGCTGGAGAGGCATGTGGGTCAATCAAGAGCAAATACATTCTTCTAAAGCTTGGAGTTTATGAGAATCTGAATGTATGGAGCATATCCACATGATCTCTTTTGGTCAGTATCTATCCTCTTCATAGTCTCTACGATCGAGTCCATGACTCCGAATCTGGTGTGAAGGTCAATGTGGTGCAACTTGTTTATGTAGAATCCTATGATCATCTTCTCATCTTCTGACTTGAGCATCAAGGTGTACCTCATAATGGTGTTGGTGGTTTGCAATCCTACGTGTAGATAGTACACTGAGCCAAACTTATGTAAATGCACATAGTCAGCTGGGATTGGCTTGTACATATTGGCCATGGAGTTGTGGTTCATCTTGGCATCTGAGATCGTTCTGTCTATCCACTGAATCTGACATGCTGACCATGTGAATAGACTATAGAAGAGCAGTGGGTTCGAGTCATCACAAAAACACAGATATTTTTCAAATTTGTACAAAGAAATTCTTAGTTTTAACTTTCTGCAAAAAGGATTTTGGTAGCACCGAGTCCGAATTTTTGGATTCATCGAGACAGATGATCTTCTTCATAGAAACTTGGTAGACACATCGGTGTCACCAAAAATTACCACTAGGTTTCACCGAGACATTCTCACGAAACCTAGAACCAAATCGGTAGAACTGAATTTTGTGACTTGGTGTCACCGAGATGCGTTTTGCGGACGGCTAAACCTAAAATCTTCTCGTTCCCTAATCTATTGAATCTTTTAGTGGATTAGGAAGATTGCACAATGTGGTTTGTGGATGGAAGAAGACCTAATGCGTAAGAATTGGATAAAGGAGCGCACAAGGGGCTGAATTCATACCCTAGCTTGGTGATGAATCTGCTACGACGGAGATGGTGGCGTTGATTCCGTCGTCGGTGGCGATTCCCAACGGCAGAGGTGCACGGGGAAGCAAGGGCAACTACCAAGGGGTCCGGAGCGATAGTTCGGTGTTTGGAGGAAACGACTTTGAAGATTGAATTTCAAAAGTCAGGTCTGCCAGGTTAAATACTCCTCACTATCGGTAACCGATTGAAATGTTTCGGTGTCATCAAGTTGCCTAACTATGAGGAGACAGAGAGACTTGGTGAGACCGACAATGTTCGATTGGTTCTACTGAGGTCAAAAACCTAGATCAACTTAGTGAATCGGTGGAACCACGTTTGTGGAGTTGGTTACACCGAGATTCACAAACAAGTTTTGGAATTTAGCTCTTGTCAACACGGTACTCCGAGGGCTCCTCACACAGAGGGATCGAGAAATGTTCGTTCAAGTTTTGTGATGTAGCGTGAATAGAATTTGAGACAAGAAAGCATAGATAGCTTGAGAGGGGTCCTAGGTATTCTTGTACATCCAATTGGCAAAAGTAAATCAAAAGCCCAATAGCTACAATTGGATATCGTCGAATGAGTAAAGATATGCAGACCAACATGCTCACACAATAAGATATCAAATGAAATCATGGCAAACACGCACAAATATTCGAGCATCTATCAAGCACTTTGGCGATGACATAGTCATCAATATATGAGTATATTGACTTAGGATCCGAGTAAGAGTACTTGATCATATGTCATACTCATCGTTTAAGCACAAGTGGGGTTACCACTTTTACATAAATCTTGTTAATGTTGTCACATTCTAAGAGATATTTTGACTCAAGTCTTAGAGTAAAGCCCCCCCTTGATGTGACATCCCCCCTAAGAGGGATAAACTAACCTTGGGTTTCGTCATAGAAGAATTCATGTGTGTGATATAGTAGTGGATGCTCATAGTTGATGAAGATCATCTTGAGTTGGGAGCAATCCTTTTTGTTTCTTACTCTTCTCACCTACATGGGTTAGTCCCAAACGAAGAGACAAAAACAAGGATATCTATGGACATGGAGTGCTAAGCATACATGATGATGTCCATGGATTCATTAATTACCTTGTCCCTTGCTTACCTTTGAGGGAATGTGTGACTCCGTGAACTATAGCATAATGTTGATGTTGATTGCAACTAGTTCTTACCAATAATGAATATGAGCGAATTTCATTGGCGGATTCATCCCTCAAGAACTTCTCTAGTTCTTCTTCTTGGGGACCCACATCAAGTTGATGGGAATCCTTGGTGTTGAAGTGGCACTTGTAGAAGTTGAGCTTGTAGTAGCCTTGGGAACCCACTTGACCAAAGCTTGGGATTCATCTTCATATGAGTCAATCTTCTGTTGAAGCATGTCCTTGCCCTTGAGCTTGTGATCTTGTGGTCGAAGGTCATCTTAAGCTTTTGTTCCCTTGGGAAGAGTTTGTTCTTACTTCTCCCTTTGAGGAACAAACTTGGGCTTGGGGTATGGACCTTCTTCCCATTTAACTCCATTAGCGTTGAAGTAGCCAATCCCATGGTTCTTCCGGTATCCTCCATGCTTGCGTACAACTTCCTCAAATTGCTTACACCCAACAAGACTTTTGTAGATACCTTTCTCTATAATCCCTTTCAATAGTTCATTTTCTTGCTCATCTGTTACTTGCCTAAGAGAGTCGTTAGTGGGATCAATAGAACTACTAGAAGCAGTATCGTTGGATTTATCATTTTATTGCTACTAATTGAAGGACCTTTCTTGCCTTTGTTACTAGTTTGCTTAGCCTTAAATTGTGGAATGAACGTAGACAAGAGAAGTTATTTGGCTAGATAAGAGGAAGTCTTCTTTCGAAGATCTTCACCGATAGCTTTAAGGAATTCATGCTCTTGCTCCAAATTGATCTTCGCATGTGTCCTTACAAGTTCTCTATGATCTTGTAGAGTAGATTTGTGGGCTAACTTAAGAGTATTTAGTTCTTGAGTTAGTCGCTCTATTTTCAACTTATCATCGTCACACGAGTTATCTTGACTAAAGTGATTACTAACAAGTTCATTTTGACTAATATCACTAGATTTGTCAAATAGCTAGTCATCATCTCCTAGCAAGTCATCCTCATCACTATTAAAATCAAGATACTCGGGGTGTGATACCTTGGGGCTGTTATCCATGAAGCAACTTCCACTCCCTTCATTTGGTAAATCAAATATGTCATAGGAGTTGGAGGAAAGAAGTGCAAGTCCGACAAAACCTTCATCTTGACTATAGTCTGAGTCGGAGTGATATCTTCTCTTGGAGTGGTGACCAAAATCGGAGCCGGAAACCCATTCACCAACATGAGCTTGATGTCTTCTTCTTGAGTAGCTCTTGTTGTACTTGTCCTTCTTCTCTGAATCCCTACTTCTCCTTGGGTGTCTTCGTTCATAATGATCATCTCTACTCCTTCTCTCTCTTCGAGGTGACTTATCTCTTGAGCTATTTCTTCTAGGCGACTCTTCCCTTCTTTTGTGGGGGGGGGGGGGAGTGCACTCATTGGAGTAGTGCCAGGGCCTTCCACAATTGTAACAATTCCGGTCATGACTAGATGAACACTTTTCTTCATATCTTGAATTGGAGTTCCTCTGTTTGCCTCTACTCTTGTAGAGCTTGTTGAATTTCTTGACCATGAGGCTTATCTCTTCATTGGTAACAAGGTTGTCGCTTGAGGTAGCGGGAGCATCACTTGTGGCTTTGTAAGCACTGCTAGACTTATTGTGAAGCTCTTCCTTGTCTTTGAGTGACATCCCATGACCAACAATTCTTCCAATCAGTTCCGTATGCTTGAGATCTTCGTAGTTTGGCATCAATTGTATTAAGGTGCACGCGGTTTCATACTTTCCATCCAAAGCTCTAAGTATCTTCTTGATGATGAATTTGTTAGACATTTCTTCATTTCCTAAGCCGACAATCTCCTTGGTTATGAGAGCTAGCCTAGAGTACATCTTCGTGACTCCTTCACCATCCTTCATCTTGAATTTGACAAGCTGACTTTGAAGCACGTCCAACTTAGATTCTCTGACGGAATCGGTACCTTCGTGCATATCAAGCAAAGTATCCCGAACTTCCTTTGCATTCTCAAGATGGCTGATTTTGTTGAATTCTTCAAGGCATAGGCAGTTGAAAATAATGTCACATGCTTGAGCATTGTATTGCAACATCTTCAATTCTTCTGCTGTCGCTTCACGATCCGGCTCTTTTCCATCACCACAGAATTCACCTTGCAAACCAACACGAATAATAGCCCAAACAACGGGGTTATGACCAAGAATATGCATTTTCGTCTTATGCCTCCAACTAGCAAAATTTGTACCATCACAGTAGGGACCTCTATGGTGATAATTTCCCTCGCTAGACGCCATACTCTGCTAGGTTGTGAGACCAATGCAACGGAGACCAAAGCTATGATACCACTTGTAGGATCGAAAGTAGGTCTAGAGGGGGGTGATTAGACTACTTGACCAAATAAAAATTCTACCTTTTCCCAATTTTAGTTGTGGGCAGATTTTAGTAATGATAAAAAGTCAAGCACGCCCTACACATGCATGTCTACGAGTATAGCAGCAGAAAGTAAAGACAAGCACATGTAATAGAGGTGAGGGTTAGAAGATCAAACGCAACTGTTGACACAAAGATTTTTCCTGTTGTTCCGATAGGTGGCGCTATCATACATCCATGTTTATGGAGTCTTCAACCCATGGAGGGTAGCGGTCACGAGAGTCCATGGAGGGATCCACCCATAAGGGTCCACGGAGTAGCGACCTTGACTATTCCATAACGGCTTCCGTCCATGAAGGACTAGCCTCACTATGGGTAGATCTTCACAAAGTAGGCGACCTCTTTGCCCATACAAAATTCTTGGTTCAACTCCACAACACGAAGTAGGAGGCTCCCAAGCAAAACCTAACCAATCAAGGAGGCACCGCCCTCCAAAAGGTAATAGGCTTGATAATGGTGATGAACTCCTTGCTCTCATGCTTCAGGATGATAGACTCCTCATCACTCAATCACTCTCTCACATATTTGGCTTGGTAGAAGAGATTGATTGGGTGGAAAGCAACTTGGGGAGGCTAGAAATCAAGATCCATATGGTTGGAGAGGATGATCTTGATCTCACCACAAGGGTAGGTGGTTCTCCCTTAGAAATTTCTATATGGGAAGTGGGGTATTGTTCTGAGTGCTTCTCTTACGAGTGGGATGTGGTGGAGGGGTATATATAGGTATCTCCAAAAGTCCAATCGTTACAACAATATTGACCATCTCGGTGAAACCGATGCAAAACTCGGTTGTACCAATCAGTTCAAAATGTGGCAACTTTCGGAATCTCGGTGAGACCGATATAGGAAACTCGGTGGTACCAAAGTCAGTGGACGAGGCAGTTTCCAAGACTCTGTGAGGCCGAAGCACAAAACTCGGAAATTCCAATTTTATGAAATTAGCTAACAGAATCGCGGCCACTGATTCTCAGTTGCACCGATGTGAACTCAGTTGCACTGAAGAGCTAGGTTTTGGCTAGGGTTCTGTCTGGGTTTTGACTCGGTGCAGCCGATGTGGAATTCTTGGTGGCACCTATTTTGAGTGGTAGGGTTTAGACGGATTATTTTGTGGGAGAGCTTGTGGGTGTTTTTTGTGTCTGGCACTTGTGCACGTGGAGCAATTTGTTCACCAACAATACCTTACCCCCTTTTAATAGTATTGGCTTTCCTATGGATTCAAAGTGATCACTCACAAAAAAAAAGAGAGTCTTCTTTCTTGAAGCTTACTCAATTCCTTGCATCTTGGGGTATCTCCTCACAATTTATTGCCATCCTGTCATTGGACTTTTCCTGTAATATGCTTAGTTAAAACATGAGTCCAATGACATATAAGTTGTTATTAATTACCTAAACCACCAAGGGATCAAATGTGCTTTCAGTGTTCCATTCCCGGATCACTTTGAAACCTCCCTGCCATACTTATGGCAAGGCTAACATCTGGTCCAGTGCACAACATGACATACATAATAGAGCCTATGGCTGAATCATCGGGGATAACACTCATGTTTTCTCTATCCTTTGTAGTTGTCGGGCATTGAGCCTTACTCAACTTCACACCTTGTAAGACAGGCAAGAACCCCTTCTTGGACTGATCCATTTTGAGCTTCTTCAAAACCTTATCAAGATATGTGCTTTGTGAAAGTCCTATTAAGTGTCTTGATCTATATCTATAGATCTTGATGCCTAATATGTAAGCAGCTTCTCCGAGGTCTTTCATTGAAAAACTCTTGTTCAAATATATCTTCACGCTTTCTAGAAGTTCTATATTGTTT
This sequence comes from Hordeum marinum, assembly GCA_022496015.1. Classification (NCBI taxonomy): domain Eukaryota; kingdom Viridiplantae; phylum Streptophyta; class Magnoliopsida; order Poales; family Poaceae; genus Hordeum; species Hordeum marinum. Next base: position 205,598,466 of record CM039672.1, on the reverse strand, counting down.
CCAATCAGCAATATGTCATCCATATATAATATTAGAAACGCTATAGAGCTCCCACTGACTTTCTTGTAAATACAAGCTTCTCCATAAACTTGTATAAACCCAAACACTGTGATCACCTCACCGAAGCGCTGATTCCAACTCTGTCAGGGATATAACTTCATGGTGTGACTCGTCAGGTCAATATGGTGGGGGCTATGGATTAAATCTTAAGACGGGCCACGCCATGAAGACAAGGCAGCGAGACGGTTGCTGAGTAAGCCGCCAGGCGGCCCAAGCACGAAGAAACCGACAACTCAAGGCCCATAGGGCAGAAGACGTTGAGAGACTCCTTGCTTGAGAGACAAGGCGTGTTAGAGACATGTTAGGTTACGAGTGATGTCATGGCTTGGACACTTTTGTAAGCCGTAGGGTCTCAACCTGTATATAAATGCGAGTCCCTAGGGCAGAAAGACTTAAGTTAGACACCCTTGAAATCTAGGTTAGTGATTCCACATCCTTGTAATCGAGATCTCCATTAATGTAAGCACAAAGTAGGACATAGGCTATTACCTCCATCGGAGGGGCCGAACCTAGGTAAACCTGCCTCCTGTTCTCGTTTGATCCCTTTGAGTCGCCACCCAATGGCGATGGCCTCACACCTTAGTCCTTGCACGAGCACATCTACCATGACAAAACCACGATAGTTGGCGCCCACCGTGGGGCTCTCGCGTGGTGGGGTTAGGTTCTCAAAGGGAGATCTTCCGGGTTTCGAAAGCTACGTGACGGGTCGTACGACCAAGAGTCACCGGAGCAAGATCTACATCGATGACTCAGGCTGGGGTCTCGAGGCCGACTCAATCGGGTACGGGTACCGGGTCCCCTTCGGCAAGATCCACGTCTTCATCGGCCAAATCGATGCGGTGGTGCGTGAGTCAAACGTCTTCACCAACCTCGTCGCACCGGCACGGCACAACCAACCCGGTTGGCCTCAATCACATCCAAGTCACGAGACCAAGGTTTTTGGTAAGTTCCATGAGTTGCCTCTAATGGCCACTGCCTCTGCAACAGGGATCGAGATGGCTCGAGATTCGCCCGTGCGTGGCAGGTCAGATGTGTCACAAGGTGCTCCGAGGGCTAAGTTTCGACATCAGCGGAGTAACAAGACTCCTCCAAGTAAACCCAAGCAATTGAGTCACGACAATATCATGTTTTCACCACCAGCACTTGTAAGCGTGACAGCAAGATCAAGAGCAGGGCGGTCAACATGGTAGAGCCAGCGGTGCCCAGATACCTCAACTCGTCCGAGCATCCGATCACCTAGAGATGGGAAGATCATCCTCCCTGGGTTGACAACCTTGGCAGGTTAGCTTTGGTGGTGGCGCCTCAAGTTGGCGGTTACACTTTGAGCACGTCCTTATTCATAGGGGCATCAACATCAATATTTTGTACTATGAAACCTTTCACCGGATGAACCTATCTGAAAGCTCGTTACTTCCTTCCATGATGGTGTTTCATGGGATTGTTCCTAGAAAGTCGGCTTATCCGATCAGGCGGATCAAACTCGATGTCGCTTTTGGTAATGAGTATGACTACAGGTGCGAGCCATTGATGTTTCAGGTAGTCAAGATAAAGAGCCCATATCACACCCTCTTTGGGCGGCCGGATTACGCTAGATTCATGGCCCAACCTTGTTACAATTATCTCAATCTCAAAATGCCTGGACGTAAGGATACTATCACCATGGATGGAAGCCGAAAGATAGCGCAGGAGTGCGAGGAAGGGGACGCGGCCTATGCCGAGTCGGCTCTTGTAGCTGAGGAGTTAAAATTCTACACCGCCAATGTTGATCTTTCTGATATGAGCCCTCTCAAGAAACTCAATACCGAGAACCTCCACTCAAATTCAATCTGTCTGAAGATACCAAGTAGATAGATTTCACGCTGGGCGACTCATCCAAGCAGTTCACTATAGGGACCAGTTTGGACCCTAAATAGGAAAGCGCGCTCATCGAGTTCATCCATGAGAATCGAGACATCTTTGCATGGAAGCCTTCTGACATGCCTGGAGTCCCAAGGGAACTTGCTGAGCAACACCTTAATGTGGATCCTAAGATGAAACTAGTACGCCAATGTCTTTGATGATTCAATGAGGAGAGGTGCAAGGCTATTGGGGAAGAGGTAGCCTGGCTCCTAGCTGTCGGGTTTATCATTGAAGTCTTTCATCCTAAATGGATGTCTAACTCGATGTTGGTTCTGAAGAAGAATGGCACTTGGCGCATGTGTGTTGACTATACAGATCTTAATAAGGCTTGCCCGAAGGATCCTTTTGCTCTCCCATGTATCGATCAGATCATTGATTCTACAACGGGTTGTTAACGGCTGTGCTTCCTGGACACTTATGTTGGAAATATGCCCTAGAGGAAATAATAAATTAGTTATTATCATATTTTCTTGTTCATGATAATCGTTTATTATCCATGCTAGAATTGTATTGATCGGAAACTTAGATTGTGTGGGTACGTATACAACGCCATGTCCCTAGTGTGCCTCTAATAGACTAGCTCGCTGATCAAAGATGGTCAAGGTTTCCTAGGCATAGACATGATATGTCATTTGATAATGGGGTCACATCATTAGGAGAATGATGTGATGGACAAGACCCAAACTATAAACATAGCCTATGATCTTGTCAGTTTATTGCTATAGTTTTCTGCATGTCATGTATCTATTCCTATGACCATGAGATCATGCAACTCACTTACACCGGAGGAGTACCTTGTCTGTATCAAACGTTGCAACGTAACTGGGTGACTATAAAGGTGCTCTATAGGTATCTCTAAGGGTGTCTGTTGAGTGGGCATGGATCAAGACTGGGATTTGTTACTCCATGTGACGGAGAGGTATCTTAGGGCCCACTCGGTTATACAACATCACAATGAGCCTTGCAAGCAAAGTGACTATGGAGTTAGCCACATGATCTTGTATTACGAAACGAGTAAAGAGACTTGTCGTTAACGAGATTGAACTAGGTATGCATATACCGACGATCGAATCTCGGGCAAGTAACATACCGAAGAACAAAGGGAACTTCATACAGGATTAACTGAATCCTTGACATAGATGTTCAACCGATAAAGATCTTCATAGAATATGTAGTAAATAGTATGGGCATCCAGGTCCCGTATTGGTTATTGATCGTAGAGGTGTCTCAGTCATGTCTACATAGTTCTTGAACCCATAGGGTCTGCACACTTAAGGTTTGGTGACATTTCAATGTAGTTGAGTTATGTATGTTGGTGACCGAAGGTTGTTCGGAGTCCCGGATGAGATCCCGGAGGAGCTCCCGAATAGTCCAGAAGTAAAGATTTATATATAGGAAAGGTGTTTTTGGGTTCCAAAAAAGTTTTGGGTATTTTCGGTAGGGTACCGGGAGTGACGAATGGGTTCCAGGGGTCCATCGGGAGGGGCCCACCCACTCCGGGCGGCCACATGGGCCTAAGAGGTGGCGCACCAGCCCCTAGTGGGCTGGGCAGCCAGCCCCGTCAGCCCCATGCACCCAAAGAGGAGGAAAAGGTGGAGGTGGGAGGAGTCCTTGTTGGACTAGGACTCCTCTCGGCGCCCCACCTCTTGTAGGAGGTGGACTCCACCACCCTGGCTAGTGGCCAAGACCTAGGGAAACCCTAGGGCGCCTCCTCCCACCCATTCCTCCCATATATACTAGAGGTTTGAGGGCAGCCTACCACCTGAAAAGCCACATGCTGCCCTCTCTCCCTCTAGATCATATTCTCCTGTAGATCTGTTCGGTATAGCTTAGTGAAGCCTAGCCGGATTAGTTCACCACCACTGCCACCACGTCGTGGAGCTGCCGGAGAACTCACCTACCTCTCCGCTCCCTCTTGCTGGATCAAGAAGTCGGAGATCGTCATCGAGCTGTACGTGTACTGAACGCGAACGTGCCATCCATTCGGCGCTAGATCGGGATGGATCATGATCGGATCGCGAAACACCTGGCGATTTGGATCGCGAAGACGTTCAACTACATCAACCGCGTTTCTTAACACTTCCCGCTTAGCAGTCTACAAGGGTATGTAGATTCACTCTCCCTATCGTAGATGCTCATCACCATGAATAGATCTTGCGTGTGCGTAGGAATTTTTTTGTTTCCCATGCAACGTTCCCCAACAGCTTAGTCCGGCTATCATCAGATCAAGATGGCCGTTGAGGACCAGGAGAAGACAACCTTTATTAGTCCTTTTGACACTTTCTGCTATGTCACCAAGCCCTTCAGGCTTAAGAGTGTTGGGGCGACTTATCAACGGTGCGTTCAGAACTGTCTTCAACCTCAGATTGTGTGGAATGTTCACGCCTATGTTGATGACATTGTGGTAAAATTCTCATAAGGAAACACTCTTGGAAGATATCAAGGATATGTTTGGAAATCTCTGAGTATACCAGTTGGAACTTAACCCAGCCAAGTGCATTTTTGGTGTTCCCGCTGGCAAGCCATTGGGTTTCTTGGTGTCTGAGCGTGGCATCAAAGCTAACCCAGACAAAATCGAAGCAGTAACTTCACTGGCCCCGTCAGCAAACATCAACTAGGTTCAACACCTGGCGGGTCGCATCGCAACCCTAAGTCGTTTCATAAGCCGCCTGGAGGAGAAAGCTATCCCTTTCTTTATCAGGTTTTAAAGAAAACATGCGACTTTAAATGGACGGATGCTGCCAATGAAGCCTTTAAGGTACTCAAGAAACAACTGGTTAACCCGCCCATCTTGCCCGCTCCTACAGAAAAAGAGCCAATGCTCTTGTAGGTCGCTGCTAATTCCAAAGTGGTGAGTGCAGCAGTGGTCGTGGAATGGAAATAACAAGGCAAGGAGTATCTAGCTCAACATCCGGTTTATTTTCTCAACAAAGTTTTAACTTTGTCTAAGTAGAGTTACCCGCATTGGGAAAAACTTGTGTATGGGATTTTAATGGCAAGTCGGAAGCTAAAACATTATTACCAGGAACATCCAACCACGATGGTTAATTGAGCACCCCTTGGTGATATCATACAAAACTGAGAGGCCACTGGACGAATTGCTAAGTGGGAATTTGAGCTTGGCGATCAACACCTAAAATACATGCCTCGAACTGCTATTAAGTCCCAAACACTAGTGGATTTCATCAATGACGGGACAGAATTGTAGATTCTGGTGGATAGGCCGGATAATACCTACTGGACTATACATTTTGATGGATCTAGGCAGCTGGAGGGCTGGGGGCTAGAGTCATATTGTCTTCCCCTCGAGGTGACAAGTTTTGTTACCTACTATGACTTATGTTCCCTTGTACTAACAATGCACCTGAATACGAGGCTCTTCTTCATGGACTTAGGACAGCGAAGGAGATGAATCTAAGCCGGGTCATGTGTATTGGCGACTTAGATTTGGTGGCTCAACAAGTTTCAGGGACTTGGGATTTTAAAGACCCCATGATGGCGGCTTATCGGCGAGCAGTCTCGGATGTGGCGGGTCATTTTCAAGGCTATCAAGTCGAACATATAGACCGCCGGCTCAATGAGGCGGTCGACGCCCTATCACGACTCGGCTCACAAAGGAAGCCGGTTCCCCCAATGTCCTCTTAGATGTCCTTCATAATCCTTCTGTTAAACTGCCATCTGAGGAGGAGATTGCTATTCCTGACCCAGAGGCGCAATTGGTGGCAGCTCTCCACGCTACCCCGGACTGGACTATTCCTTATCTGGCATATCTTACTCAAGGTGAGCTCCTGGCTGATGAAACCATAGCCCCCCAAATAATTCTCCGGTCTAAGTCTATGACTATTGTCAATGGCTAGTTACATCGTCGAGGTAGCACGGGTGTTTTCCAGCGTTGTATTCCCCATGAGGAAGGTCAAGAGATCCTTAATGAGATCCATGTTGTAGACTATGGGCATCATGCCGGCTCGAGATCCCTGGTGGCAAAAGCTTTCCGACACGGGTTTTATTGGCTGATGGCTCATGCGGACGCAGAAGATATTGTGCGCAAGAGCGATAGGTGCCAGAAATTTGGCCGAAATGCTCATGTGTTGGCTTAAGAATTACGCATGAGTCAAATTACTTGTCCGTTTGCATTTTGGGGGCTTGATATGGTTGGTCCATTTAAACCCTCTTCTGACAAGAAGACCCATCTCTTGGTGGCAGTTGATAAGTTTACCAAGTGGGTTGAAGGGGAGCCGCTCAGTAGTTGTGATGCAGAGACTGCAGTCAAATTCTTAAAAAGTTGATTTTTCGCCTTGGCTATCATCATAGCATTATCACTGATAATGGTACCAATTTATCCAAGGGAGCCAGAGCAGTTTTGTCAACGGGAGCATATCCGGCTTGACTTGGCAGCAGTGGCACATCCATAGTCTAACGGACAAGCTGAACGAGCTAATCAGGAGATCTTTAGAGGGATTAAACCCCAGCTTATGGTACCACTTGAGCGCACTCCGAGTTTTTTGGTTTAAGAACTCCCTTCTGTACTTTGGAGTATTTGCACAACGCCAAGAAAATCCACTAGATACACACCTTTCTTTTTGGTATATGGGGCCGAGGCAGTTCTGCCAAGTGATATTCGTCATGACTCGCATCGAGTTACTGCTCATGTTGAGGCAGACAATGAGCTAGCACGACAAGATTCCTTGGATGCCTTGGAAGAACAACGTGATTTGATAGCATCTAGATCTGCCATTTATCAGCAAGACATATGTCGCTATCATAGCCATAGTGTCTGAAGCTGAACTTTTCAACAAGGCGACCTGGTTCTACGCCTGATTCAAGATTAGACAGGGATGCATAAGCTTTCACCACCTTGGGAGGGTCCTTTCATCATCAGGAAGAACCTTAACAATGGTTCATATTACTTGGTGGACTTGCGAGAAGAAAATTACACTTCTGAGGAGGAGACAACCCGGCCCTGGAATATCGCTCAACTGTGGCCTTATTATACTTAGAAGGGCCACCGGCTCTCTTTATGTAATTTTCCTTTGCAAATTCTGTATATATTTCTTATTGTTCAAATATAATAAAGCCTACACCCTCGAAACTTGGGGTCTCTGTCGTTTCAGCTTATATATGAGCATGAGTCTTTATTGTTTGTAACATAGATCACTTGGGGGCTTCCAACTCATCGAGTTTAGCTTTCTAACCCTTTTGACCTAGCAAAGACGCCACAATACGTGGTTAAACCTGCATGTATGCTTGATGCGACTCCAATCAGGTGACCCCATGCACTCTTGTAAGTCAATCGTTTTTAGGACCCTGAACTTTTCTAGATTAAAACATTGGCTGAGTCATGTGAGAGACGGCATACAAAAAGCTAGGATAAACCATGGGTTATCATACCCGCTTCATTGAAGCAAGACTTGAGCCTCGAAAGCTAGTCTCTTTTTCACCGAGTCTCATTGAGCCAACCCACTAATACAATTTATATGATTTTTTATCACATTGGAAATTTCAGGCACGGTATTGTCCTTGTTCTCGCTCGTACCTGAGCGACCCGTCTAATGAATTACGGTCATATTATGGCCATGTTCAAATCTTATATCTTCAATATTATTGAAGATTCCGGACTTAAGTTTTAACAATCAAGCTCCTTTGTTGGCTTATTCCTTAACCAACGTTTTTGTCAGCAAATCAATTGAGCACAATGACAGAGGCATACAAGGGAAAGTAAAAGAATGGCAAAATCATATCTCAGCAACACAACTCAAAGGACTCTGCACCAGCAAATATGCATAGATGCACGATGGCATGACCAAGGATTCAAGGAAGTTTTCAGACTACCAGTATTAAAACCCACAATGGAGCTCCAAAATACTCAAGGTTTTCCTAATTACTTGGGGGCTAACCCCGTATGGCGACTCATTTAACCTCAGAAATGCCTTCATGCTTTCCCCCCCCCATCAGCTGCCTCAGGGTCGACATCTTCCGGCTCATCATCATCATCAAACTGTTGACCCTTTTGTTGCCATCGAATTGAGTTCAATGACTCAAAATTTGATATGCTCTCAATATGAGACGATGAGCCAACTTCGGAGGTGACATACACCTTATATCTTGGGGGGATCAACTCTGTCGAGTCATCCTTGGGCGGGTTAATACGCTCATTGTCACTCGTATATGCGACATGATAGTTCGTGAGATCAATCCCTTCAGCTATTAAAGTCGCCAAATGATGCGTCTCTGCGATGCACTTCACATAGTCTGTTTGAGTGAACACGGAGCCATCAAGTTTGAACTTGGGGAAGCCGCCTTTTAGCAGCTCCACATTTAATTCAGGCAAGTATGCCTTTGCTCGAGTTAGCGCCATGTTCGCACCTCCTCGAGCAGCTGATTTCCAGGCCTCGATCACCCATTGGGGGATGGTAGAAAGCTGTTTAAACATGTCCTTCAAATTTCTTAGAGGATACTTTAGATTTTTCACCGCCATGATGAAATACATGGATCCGGTGAACAACTTCTCTATATACGTGAAAATGGCTTTCAACTTCACGGTAGGGGGCGTTACAAGATTATGGTATGTTCGTCCTGAAAGAAAAGGGAAACAGATAGTAACCCGTCGTTCAATCACAAGCTGGTAAGCTATACAAAGAAGCAGAACACATACCAAATATTACCATCAGCATTTCATTGATCTATTTCACAAAAGTGGCATACTTTTCTTGCAATGGCTTGAGTTTCTTCTCTACCTTTTCTACATGTTTTACAAGAGCGGCCTTATCAGTTTCAAACAACTTTACAACTTGTTCCAGACGCTCATTGGCTTGGCGTGCAGAATCCTCAAAATGAGCCGCCATGAGCTTAGCATCAGTTTTTAGCTTTATCTCTTCTTTGAGTCGTTTTTGTAGATTTACAGCAACTGATTCAACATCCTCAATATATTCCTGGAAGATGTGCAAATAAATATCAGCAAGTATTCTTGCAACAGCTTTAAGCCGCCCTCTGGCGAATAATTTTTTCAATGAAATCCCAAGCAAACTACAAGCAGTATCCTTGACACTTGGGGGCTAATGCATATCGATCTTTTCAAAACTGATATGACAAATACCCAACTCGTCTCAAGCAGATGAACCGGCCCTTGGGGGCTACAGGTCAAATTCTTCAAAGTATTAAGATGACACCCGACTCATATCAAGCAGATGAGCCGACCCTTGGGGGCCACAGGTCGAATTCTTCAAAATATTAAGTGAAGACCCGACTCATCTCATAAATATGGGCCAGTTCTTGGGGGATACAACTATATATCAAGTATTTGAGAACCTGGTTTATCTTAGTAAATTAGTTCTTGGAGGCTAATGACAGTACAAAGATAACAATATAATAAGGAGTTTACCTCATACTTCTCCTTCATGGCATTTATCATGCACACGTCAACTGCCCGACTCTCAGACAACCGGGTCAAGAACTGCTAGTGTAAATCTTCAATACCAAGCAAAGACAACTCCAAAACTTACAGCGTTGTTTTTCCCTTGTCTAAGTCAACCTGTTCATCCTTAGCCACGATCTTAGCCAAGAAGTGGATGCAAGGGGAACTTGATAACTTTCCTTCACAATGATAACTTCCGGATGGTTCATTCCTACTAATGTCTTGGGGTCATCCAAATGAACCGCCGGATTAGAAGAGCGAATCGGGCTTGGCTGCCTGATAGATGGCTCATCTGATGCGTCATGAGCTTCAGTTTGTATGTCCATGAAAACCGGTTCATCCGGTCTAGGCGTCTCAATGTTGTCTACCACTTTAGCACTCACATCTGGGCCTTTCTGTGCATAAGGGTCAGTTCTTGTTCTTGCTGGCGAGGAGGCTGACAGGTTGCGGTTCATAGTGCCAGAAGATGACATGCCAACCTTGTTTGACAAAGTGGCCTTCGCCCTAGAGTTGCAAAGATCAAGTATTGTGCTAAGGAAAGTATAGCTCAAGTTTTGGAAACAACATAAGCGGACGAGTGCAAATTGAGAGACTTACCCATGGTTGATAGTAAAAGCGATAAGTTGTGTTGCCTTGAGTCATCCGAAGATGAAGGGGAACCTGATAAAGCAAATTCAAAGGACTAAGAGGTTGTTTAAACAAGCCGACTCTGGGATGAGAATTGGTTGGACTATGAGGCACCTCGAAGCATGGTTTATGAGCCAACAGTGCATCAGACAAGACATGGTCTAAGTCGTCCGAATCAACCTGGAGCTTACGTTTTGACGAGCCAGCAAATTGTGTCTTGTTCAAAAAGAAATCGAATGACAAGTAAGCGCTTGGGTGTGTCAATTTAACCTCCCGAATGACTTGCCTTGGTTTTCTAGGAACAAACGTTTTTTAATTGGAAGATATAGGAGTTACCTCAATTTCGTCGGTTTGGCTTGATTCCGAGTCATCCTGATAACAAAGTGCATCATCAAGCTTAGAAAATAGGCGGCCAAGAGAATCAGGCTCTACCTCGGATTCTTCTTGTGAAGATGACACATGGGTCGGGTTATGTTTTTACCCAATGAATAAACATGGGCTTGAGATGTGACTTTCGAGAAAAGAGATTTCTCCTGCAAAAGCATGTGGTTAGAAACGGCGGGTCAAAGTAAATTAATAAAAGACAGCAAAAATAGTCAATACCAGAGGAGGCGAGTTGAGAAGATAAAATGACCAAAGCCAGTAACACTGCATTGTTCCTTTGGGTCAAAAAAGAACCTCTTGGTTTCCTTGTTAAGAGCGTCGTCAGTCAGATCCACACGAGAAAAATGCTGAGGGTCAGATGAGTCGGGTGAGTAATCACACATCAAGCCATCCCTTACACTAACATGCTGAATTAGCAAGTTTAGCCAGCAACGGATCAGGTCAATTCCAGTTAAGCCATGTGCGGTCAGAGCTCTCAATTTTTCATGAAGAGGAGATGATGGAGCCATATCTTCATCTGTTGGCCAACCCGACAATTTTACTTTGCTATCGAGTCTCTCCAATCTGAAACCCGGCAGGGGAGAAGAAACCCAGTAGGGGATTTTCTGCCTCTGGTGCGGTGTTCTTGCAGTAAAACCAGGTCTTGTTCCATCCTTTGGGATGACTTGCCAATTCTGGTTCAGGAAAGCCGCCATTCTTTCTTTTCTGAATGATGACCCCACCAAATTTGCAGGCAAAACCATTCTTTACTTCGGTTTGGTGCTTGATATAGAAAAATTCCCTGAAAAGGGTCACGGACGACTCAACCTGGAGATATACCTCACATAACACTTGAAATTGACATATGTTGTTCATGGAGTTTGGACTGATGTCTTGAGGCCTGAGGTCATAGAAGTCTAGAAGATCTCTGAAAAACTTTGAGTCGGGAGGCCGGAAGCCTCTGTGCAGATGATCAGTAAATACAACAACCTCACCCTGCTACGGCCATTGGAATGGCTCCTCTTTGGGAGCCCCCCATCTTATGAATTTTTGAGCCGGCAAAAAACCTTGATCCACGAGATTGTCTAAAGTAAGCTTGGATTCTCTGGACTTGGCCCAGTTACAGGCTTTGGAGTTCTTTGGGGCCATTGCGAGTCAGGAAGCAACTACAAAGGCAATGAAGAAAATGAGCCAACGCGGATCTTAAGTCTCCCATACTAATTTGCTGATTTATGCCATTAAGACCAAGGAAGGCCGATAACATACGTTAGCAAACACTTCGCGAAATAAATTGGTTCATAAACAACTTCCTACAAAAGTTTTATTGCAGACGGATCTAGTAAGTGAAGAAAAACAAGGAAATGTGTGTTCTTATAGGCGGAAATACCGAAACTACGACATTCAAAGGACAGCCTTGGCATCCCATTTTTAGATCTACTTTCGAGGAAAACAAGATGGAAACCATACTAGAAGCTATGCGATACTAAAGAAAATGTTGAGTGCATGGATCTACAGGCTACGCATTGGACGAACACGATGAACTCGGTATGAATGCTAGATGAATCAAACCCTAATGGGAATAGGTTTGTAGAAGATCTTGTTGCGGGAGAAATGGAGATGGACGCACCCGCTTTGACGACTGTGAAGAGATTTGGGATGTCGAAGAAGGAACTGAGGGCTCCGATGATGCTTGCGGAGCTCCATCGACATTCGGTCGAGGAAGGAGCGAAAGGAAGAAGACGATACAAAGTTACCGCAAAGGCTTAGTGGACTTATTTATGAGGAGGAAACAGAATGACACGGTGAAAAGACAAAACGGCTGCAGTAAAATTGTGGCTAGGAGTACGCTTTGATTTTTGCATCAGCCTAGATTTGGCACGGTTTTTGAAAGATTAGTCATGATGACTCTGAAGGACAACGATCAGCAAGAGTGACATCATTAATAGACAAACATTAGAAAAATAACAAGTTTGGAAGTCCTATGATCCGGCATTTTGGGATTCATGAAGAACAAAAGTAGGCAGATGGTAATCCGCCAAGAGAAAACAAGAGAAATTGACATGAATGAATTCAAATCAATCTGGAGCCTAATGTTGGGGATATAACTCAGTGGTCTGACTCACCCTATTGGGACGGGTCAATATGGTGGCGGCTGTGGAGTAAAGCTTAATACGGGCCACACCATGAATACAAGGTAGCGAGGCGGTTGCTGAGTAAGCCGCCAGACAGCCTAGGCACGAAGGAACCGACGACTCATGGCCCACAGGGCAGAAGACGTCGAAAGACTCCTTCCTTGAGAGACAAGGCATGTTATAGACATGTTAGGTTACGAGTCATGTCAAGGCTTGGACTCTGTTATAAGCTCTAGGGTCTGGACCTATATATAAAGGCGAGTTCCTAGGGCAGAAAGACTTAAGTTAGACACCCTCGAAAGCTAAGTTAGTGATTCCGCATTCTTGTAATCGGGATCAACATTAATATAGACACAAAGCATGACGTAGGCTATTACCTCCATCGGAGGTAACGAACCTGGGTAAACCCGCCTACCATTCTCGTTTGATCCCATTGAGTCGCCACCCAGTGGTGATGGCCTCATACCTAATTCCTTGAATGAGGACATCTGCCATGACAAAACTATGATAAACTCCGAGATGCTTGCACCAGTCCATAAATGGATCGTTGAAGCTTGCATCCTTTGTTAGCATTTTTAGGATCGACCAAAACTTCTCGTTGTGTTGGGGATATAACCCCGTGGTGAGACCCAGCCAGGTGGGGCTGGGTCATACGGTTGGCGGCTTAGCAACAAAGTTTGGTATAAGCTTGTTCAATAAGCCTAGAGGCCTGGAACCAGAAGACCATGTGTAACCCGGTGACGTGAGCCGCCGCAGGCGGCTTGTTAGACAAGGAAAGTGTAGTTAGAGGTGAGGTTTGTTACCAAGTATAACCCGACTCGGACTCTTGTAAGCCCAATGCCTAGACCTGAGTATATAAAGGCGGGTCACCTGGGCGGCTTAGGCCACGAAAACAACTCATCGATAGCTAGGTCAAGCGAACTCGCTCCCTTGTAATTGATACTCCATAAATACAACACAAAGCATGACGTAGGATTTTACCTCTTTCCGAGGGTCCGAACCTGGGTAAACCCTTGTCTCTCGATTCCGATCAACCCCTTCGAGCTCACTGCCTTAGCGATGGCCTCGAACCTAAGTCCTCTCTCTAGGACATCTGCCGTGAAAAAACCACAAAAGTTGGCGCCTGCTGGTGTGGATTTCTTGAAGGGCTCTCTCCCAGGGATCGAGGGATGCGCCGTTGGCAAGATGACTAAAAGTCACCGCGGGAAGCTCTAGATCGATGATGTCGACTGGGGCCCGAGCCCGACTCGATCGAGTACGGGTACTGGGTCCCCTTCAGCGGGATTCATGTTTTCATTGGAAAGACCGGCGGATCTGAGCCTGGGCCAAACATCTGCACCGACCTCGTTGAGCCGGCCCAACATACGCAACCCACCCGTGAGCAACACGGGTGGAGGAGCGTCTTCGTCAGTTTCACGCAAGGCATGGAAGACTCCGTGTCAAGAGGAGAAACTCTCATCCTCCCATATGACGGATCCTCGAGTGGAGAGCCAGAGTCGATCTACTGGCTTCACGATGGTGGTCTTGGGGGCTATTCCAATGGTGATAGTGTCCTGGAGCCCTACAACCCGCCAAGCCGAGCCGCCATCTTCATGGTAGGCACCCGACTCTCAATGGAGACAACTCCGGGAAAGAATAAGAGGATTGATCTTGCAAATATTGGAGATGATAGAATATCTTGAAGAGAAGCACGCCGGATAGAATAGAATTGATATGATAATTTGATTGGGCCAGGAATTAGCTTTCCCACAGAAATATGAGAACACTACTTCACAAGATATGAATCCACCACTTGACATTGAAGCAACTCGAATTACCATTTTCAAAACAAAAGAAAGGATGAGGCTTACGAAACAAGCCAGAAACAAATACATACCCACCATGCACTTGTTGGAAAGATGATTCTAGGTAACTACTTGAATTCCCACCTAAGAACTTTCGAAAACTTTCTTGTTTATGCGATTCGGGTTGCGGAATCAGGAACCTGTCCTAGGCAATCAGCTGCAACTGCATCCGCAACCTTCCACACCATAATTCAAGAAATTCCGCAAACTCGTCTAATCTCGAATCCTCGAACTCACAACGATACTAAACCATGGTGGTACCCCGGACGCCTCCCCAGTACAGGGTGACTCCGACCTTATCTCACCACGATAAGTATTGAAGCAATTCCGAACATTCTCCGTCCTGAGATACTAAGAAAACTGAATGATAACGATGTGTCAACATTCCTCGGAGCTCAACTCCCTGGAAGAAATCAAGTCAGACAGGAGGCACCAAGACAGAACCCTGTCACATTGGCATCATATAGTTTCCAAAATACCCGCGTGATCCTAAAAAATTTTTGAGCGAGAAAAGGAGTAGAAACAAAATTCCTAAGTCGAATACCTCACCAGAGCATAGAAGAGGAGTAAAAAGAAACCTACTCTCCGATATAACTAGACTCAAAATAGTTTTTCACTAGACTCGACTTGGCCAAGTTCGATCAATCAAGGGGGCTCCTAGGTCGGTACAAGCTCTAATACCAACTTGTCACGCCCAAGATGCGATCCTATCCTTATTTGGGCACGAGGGCCTCGACAGGGATAGAAGCGCATCTCGATGTGTTCGCAAGAATGGATATCATTACAAGTACATGTACAGAAGAGATGAGTATATGGAATTGGCTTACACTCGCCACAAGCTACATCAGAGTCACAACAATACAACAACATCTCAAACATCATACATAAGAGTAGGGTCCGGCTACGAACGAAATCAAACGATAAAATGACATCCACCCTTGCTATCCTAGGTTGCCGCCTGGAACCCATCCAAGATTGATGATGATGAAGAAGAAGAACTCCAAATCAAATCAAGCAATGCGCTCACATCAAATCATCACATTACCTGTACCTACAACTGTTGTTGTAGTAATCTATGAGCCATAGGGACTCAGCAATCTCATTTCCAAGGGTATCAAGACTATTAAAGCTTAATGGGTAAGGTATGGTTAAGTGGTGAGGCTGCAGCAAGTGACTAAGCATTTATTTGAGTGGCTAACTTAAGAGTACATAAAGTAAAGTATGGTGGTCTACGCATAACGAACATGAACTAGAAATGATCACTAACTAATCCTGAACACCTACTTAGTCAATCTTAACCCCACCGTGTTCTTACGGATAAGAACTCACGATAAGAGACAGTCACGGTTACGCACACGGTTGGTGTATTTTATTAGAGTTTACTTCAAGTTTGCTATGACCAGATGTTAAACAAAGTATCCAAGTTTTCCACATAACCGTAGGCACGGCTTCTCGAAAAGATTTAACCCTGCAGGGGTGCTCCAACTCGTCCATCACAAAGTAACCACACTCAGCGGGAATAACCTCAACCACGGATCTCGTGATCTTCCTAGGCAATTCCAAAGGAAATCCAACACCTCGAGATAACCCGAAGAAAATTAGAGTTCCTCACTCAAGACGTTCGAGAAAGGTAAAACAAATCCAGCAAGGCCTCCCGACGTGTCGACAATCCCGATAGGAGCCGCGTATCTCGTTCTCAGGACACGGCGGATAAGCTAGTGTACGGAGGCTTGATAGAAATCTCCCAAGTTGCCCTGGGTTGGCCCCGCATAGTGCTCTAGTTTGGACCAACACTCATGAGGAGCACTGGCCCGGGGGTTGATTAAATTATCCACGGGGTCCGGAAAAATATCCCCTATGCAAGTTCATTAATTATTAGGCGAATGTAGTACCAATGTTGGGCCTGGCCAGACAAGTTTTAATCTAACCCGAAAATCAAGGGGGTCCCCATAACAACCCCGAGCATTTTAGGAGCGCTCATTTCTGGAACATAACACCGGTTCACAAGTAACTAAGGGCGGCAAGAGTGGAACAAAACACCAAGCAGAAGGCCAAGCCTTCCACCCTTTACCAAGTGTATACGTGTATTAAATTAAATAGCAACAATATTGTGATATAACAAAAGAAGGTCCATGTTGGCACATGGAAGCATTTGCACCTGCAACTAGCAATGCTATAAGAAAGGCTGAGCAAGCGGTAACATAGCCAAACAAAGGTCTGCTGGGTTGTGGAGTGCTTAGAGGCTTTTCATGGCAATGTTGGGAGGCTTATCAAACAAGTGGTAGGTAGCGAGACATAACGATAAAAGACGAGACGACTAGCATGGCAATGATAGTAATGGTATCCAGGGAATTGTGTCATCTTGCCTGAGATCCCGCTCGGAAGAAGTTCGAGCCCATGAAGAAGACGAACCAACGTAGTTGAACGAATCCTCACACTCCGAACGCTTTCGGATCTCTATCGAGAAGAAGCCATCCAAAACAACAATCAACACAAGATACACCACAACACATGCAAGACACAATGCACAACAAATATGATGCATGTCCGGTTAAATATGCAATACAAGACAATTCACAACAATCAAATACTATATATTAAGTGAAGCTCAATATGCAACGAGATGCATATTAACGAAACTCCACGTTCGAATTATTTAGTTCACTCCTGTTAGGTACACGACAATATTAAATGTTGTTAACATGGAAAGAGGTGAAGCATAAGTAAACTATACTATCTAGGCATATTAAATGAGGCCGGAAACAACTTATAGCATTTCCGAAATGACCCCATATGCATACTATGAATTTGGTCCAGATCTGTACTAATAATATTTTATGTTTGTTAAACATCAAAATGAATATCACCATGTTATTCTATACAGAATTCTAGTCGATTTACATATATAGAACATCTCAAACGGAGCTACGGTCTAAAAGATATGAGCAACACAAGATGCACATGACATGAATGCAAATGCATGGGAAAACAATCACAACCACTTTAAATCATGAATGCAACAGGTTATTATGAAACTACAAGAGATTATAAGCAAGTTTCATATATGGAATGCTCAAAATGGAGCTACGGTTCAACCACAATCATCGAAACAAGTTTTAGTTGAAATCTGCCAAAAACAGCAAGATAGCATTTTGAACATATGAAAATGATAAGCTACAAGATTCCAAAATGCACAAACTAGGCATGGGTCAATAGCATACAACATCCTCTTTATTTCATCTTCACAAATCATAATCAAAATATTTATGGATCACTAGGTAGGAAGCTCACAAGAAGGCTACTTAATAACAGTTTCAGACTTGGTGAAAATAGCAGTTTTAGACAGTGCAGTTTTTATCACGAAGGCATATTGACAGCAGTGAAAACATAAGCTACATGTCATGGAATGGGATGAAACTTAACAGCATGGTAAAGGACAATACCAACAACAAATAACTCCATTGCATCAACCTCAAAAGAGGTCTAGATCACTAGCAAATCACATGGCAAGGCAGCAACAAAATATAACAGATTCCAGACTTAGAAATATTTAGGACCCTCGAAAATAGCAGATTTTTATAGCAAGTTGACAACAGAAAAACAACACCTACACATGCATTTCTATGAGAAACAAAATGATCATGGGCTAGGACACACATCGACGAGCAAGTTTCATGTTGAAAATATTTTCATATCATGCACGGATTAATTCCTACGAAAATGACAAGAGGGCATCACGGTGAAAATGACATGCACTCAAACATGCTCAAATGGCAAAACTAAATGCACAGTTAAATCCTATATATTTTTCTACCCCGAAAACATATATAATATGCATATGTTCATGTGGTAAATTAATCACAATTAAATACTCGGGAATAGGCCTATTCACGGTAAAGCAAAACGATAATGCAAAATAATATGCAAATAACATTCCAACATTTTTCTCATGCATGAAAATGCGATGCAAATGGGATGAACATTTTTAACATTTCAATTTATTAATTTCAGTGCACGGTTTGTTAATTATGAAAATGCAATATTAGGACATAAATGCAAACATGCAGGAAATGACATGTTAATTATTTTTAACATGGATGATATAGGCATATTAATATTCTACACATTATTCTAGGCATGTTTCATGTTGGAAATACTTTGTTACGATGCACGGAAAAATAAATATAGATGTTTAACCGCAAATAAATAAAGAAAAACAAAAGAGGGGGCTGGGGCGCACCACTGGGCCATGGCCATTCGGCTGGGGCAGGGGAGCTGCTGGGCCAGGGGCGCTGGCGCTGGGCCGACCCACTCGGGCGGTCAACGGGTGCAGGGACGCTCGTCCCCGACCGAACCCGATCGGGAGCCGACACCCATGGTAGTGGCGGCGGCCACCACGGCGAGGGGAGGCGCAAGGGAGGCGGACCTGGCGGCGGCGGCAGGATCTGGTCGGCGGGGCATGGCGGCGGCGCTTGGGGCGGCGGAGGCCGGCGGCCATGGCGGCGGGGATCCTGCGGGAGAAGAGCTCGGGGTGAGCTCGGCAGGGGGAGAAGGGAAGAGGAGAGGGAAGAGAGAGGTGTCCGGCCGGCGGCTGGCAGGGCTCTTCGACGGCGGCTCCGGCGAGCAGGGCCAACGACGGCGCACTCCGACGAGGACCACGCCGGTGAGCGGGCTACGGAGCTCGGGACGCCATGGACGCTGGGGGAGCTCCGGAACGGCCGGATCGGGCCCGGAACGCTCGAACGGGCCCAGATGGGCTCGGCGGGCTGGCTAGAGGTGGGATAAGGGGCTGGCTAGGGTTAAGCTAGGGTTGGTTTGGCATGGGAACCAAGGGCTATAAATAGAGTTTCGGGCTAGGGTTACGGCACTGTCCGTTTTCGGACTGTCGGGTGTCGACCCGACGTCCGGAAGCGGAGAGGGGGCTACGAAAGGGCTGTGCAGAGGGGCAATGAGGGGAAGAGAGAGAAGTGGCGACCCGTGGCACGACGATCGAGAACACCGAGAAACGTCCGACAGAAATCCAATAAACTACCGATAACCTCTCTGCTGCGACTGACCGACGGGGTATCTAACGACCTCGAATCGCGACGAAAATCGACGGGCGGTCTACCTACAATATAACGAGACCGCACGACAAGTTTCAACTCGATCCGAGAATATTTTTGCGCGCGCTTAAAAACGGTTTTATTTAAAAGATGTTGCGGACGCGTGCGTGTGTGGCTGGACTCGAAACGGGCAACAGCGAAATGGAGAGAACCGGAAACTACGAACGAATGCAAGTTTTCAAAAACCAGCGATGATGCAATGCCGATGATGCAAATGATGCAATGAAGAGTGCAACAATCAGATGAACACATGCCGAAAACAGAAACAAAAGGGGAATCTTCTGGAATCTTCTGGAACGTCGGTCCCGGGCTGTCACAACAAGGTAGCGAGGCGGTTGCTGAGTAAGCCGCCAGGCGGCCTAGGCACGAAGGAACCGACGACTCATGGCCCACAGGGCAGAAGACGTCGAAAGACTCCTTGCTTGAGAGACAAGGCGTGTTATAGACATGTTAGGTTACGAGTCATGTCAAGGCTTGGACTCTGTTGTAAGCTCTACGGTCTGGACCTATATATAAAGGCGAGTTCCTAGGGCAGAAAGACTTAAGTTAGACACCCTCGAAAGCTAAGTTAGTGATTCCGCATTCTTGTAATCGGGATCAACATTAATATAGACACAAAGCATGACGTAGGCTATTACCTCCATCGGAGGGGACGAACCTGGGTAAACCGCCTCCCACTCTCGTTTGATCCCATTGAGTCGCCACCCAGTGGTGATGGCCTCACACCTAATTCCTTGAATGAGGACATCCGCCATGACAAAACTATGATAAACTCCGAGATGCTTGCACCAGTCCATAAATGGATCGCTGAAGCTTGCATCCTTTGTTAGCATTTTTAGGATCGACCAAAACTTCTGGTTGTGTTGGGGATATAACCCCGTGGTGAGACCCAGCCAGGTGGGGCTGGGTCATACGGTTGGCGGCTTAGCAACAAGGTTTGGTATAAGCTTGTTCAATAAGCCTAGAGGCCTGGAACCAGAAGACCATGTGTAACCCGGTGACGTGAGCCGCCGCAGGCGGCTTGTTAGACAGGGAAAGTGTAGTTAGAGGTGAGGTCTGTTACCAAGTATAACCCGACCCGGACTCTTGTAAGCCCAATGCCTAGACGTGAGTATATAAAGGCGTGTCACCTGGGCGGCTTAGGCCACGAAAACAACTCATCGATAGCTAGGTCAAGCGAACTCGCTCCGTTGTAATTGATACTCCATAAATACAACACAAAGCATGACGTAGGATTTTACCTCTTTCTGAGGGTCCGAACCTGGGTAAACCCTTGTCTCTCGATTCCGATCAACCCCTTCGAGCTCACTGCCTTAGCGATGGCCTCGAACCTAAGTCCTCTCTCTAGGACATCTGCCGTGAAAAAACCACAACAGTTGGCGCCCGCTGGTGTGGATTTCTTGAAGGGCTCTCTCCCAGGGATCGAGGGATGCGCCGTTGGCAAGATGACTAAAAGTCACCGCGGGAAGCTCTAGATCGATGATGTCGACTGGGGCCCAAGCCCGACTCGATCGAGTATGGGTACTGGGTCCCCTTCAGCAGGATTCATGTTTTCATTGGAAAGACCGGCGGATCTGAGCCTGGGCCAAACATCTGCACCGACCTTGTTGAGCCTGCCCAACATACGCAACCCACTCGTGAGCAACACGGGTGGAGGAGCGTCTTCGTCAGTTTCACGCAAGGCATGGAAGACTCCGTGTCAAGAGGAGAAACTCTCATCCTCCCATATGACGGATCCTCGAGTGGAGAGCCAGAGTCGATCTACCGGCTTCACGATGGTGGTCTTGGGGGCTATTCCAATGGTGATAATGTCCTGGTGCCCTACAACCCGCCAAGCCGAGCCGCCATCTTCATGGTAGGCACCCGACTCTCAATGGCACGACGTCCGGAGCGGCAGCTGGAGCAGCTCAGCCGGAAACCGGGTCATCTCGGCCGCCAACTCAAGTGTTGCTGGAGCTAATGGATGAGCTGGCAACTTTGATGGGAACCAAAGTTATAGCCGGAAACCAGGAAGAACGTAACACAGAGATTTCAAGGATAAAGACGCTGATGGCTAAGGCCCAGGAGAATATCAACACATTGCAAGAGCAGATGAACAATGAGTCGAAGCGTTTGAGGACATAGTCTTTTTGCTTCAATCTGGACCAACATGCTTGAGAGGTTGTTCTGTGCAAGAGGACCCAAGTCCGCCTACCGACATAGTTGGAGCCCCGGAACCTCTTCAACACCCCCAGAGCAGGGCTGAATGCACCACTGGCCATAACTCGGGTCGTGGAGGCACTACGGCAGCCAGACCTGCCCCGGAGGTACCAGACTCCGCCGCGACATCTTATGACACCGCTGTGTCATTATTCTAACCCGGTGGATAACATGGTACCAGAAGCTGCTAGGCTTAATGCGCTACCTATTGCTAAAGGGACGCCATTCACCGAAGAAGCGCGGAATGCCATTGAGCTGTTACAGATAGCTGTAGCTCAGCTGGAAAAGTATACCTACAGCCGGGGCCGGGTGCATTCAACCCCCATCCCGAGCGTAGTTAGAGCCGACACATAGATTCGCCTGCGGTCTCCAGCAGTGAGCGATAACGTAATCTGTCCTGTGCCAATGCCCAAGACATCATAGACAGAGGCAGAGCCCATCAGGGAGGGACGCCAGTGATGAATTATCCGGAGATTCCTGAGCCATCTTCGGTGACCCCTTCAAATTCGATGGGAGCCGGAGTTCCGTCTAGGGGTGTTGGTGTGCCTTGCTTGACGACAATGTTACGTAATGAGCGTTTACCTAAGGATTTTAAAGGACCGAGTAAGGTGCCTAATTATATGATGGATCTGCCTCTAGAGGCCTGGGTGGAGAGCTATGAGCTCACCATGGAGATGTTAGACGCTAGCGAGGCGGTTTGTGCAAAGTATTTCATCATGATGTTGGAAGGACCGTCTCGCACGTGGTTAAAGGGTTTGGCTATAATACCATTGCATCTTGGGCCAAGTTGAAAGCATGTTACATCAAGAAATTCCGAGGTACATGCAAGCAACCCATGATAATCATTGATCTCAATCATTATGTGCAGCAGAAGGATGAGTCGACCCATCATTGGGTCTGGCGGGTTTTGGCTGTTATCCACTCGTCCAAGAATATTTCAGCATCTCAAGCAGTCTTGATTTTGGAGAAAAAATTGGCACTTCTTACTCCTTAAGCAAAAACTTGGGGGGCTGAAGCGCTCTTGTCATGACATGGGTGAGGTCATGTTGGCTCTCACCAGGTATGCAGATTTAGATACTTCTAAATATCCGGGTTCCAATGATGAGAAGTCGGCCAAGGGTAAGAATAATAACAATGGCAAGAGTCAACAGCAGAACGGGGGAGGGAATAATCATAATGTCAATGGCGGAAAGCGGTGTTGGGTAATGTTGCATGGAAACAAAAATTCCTACACACACGCAAGATCTATCCATGGTGATGAGCATCTACGAGAGGGAGAGTGGATCTACATACCCTTCTGATCGCTAAGCGGGAAGCGGGAAGAAATGTGGTTGATGTAGTCGAATGTCTTCAAGATCCAAATCGCTGAGGGTCCCGCGATCCCATCACGATATGTACCACAATCCAATCATGATCTCTCCCACGATCTCATCATGATCCGTCCTGTGATCCAATCACGAATCGTCTCGCGACCTTGATCACGGTCCTTCCGATCTAGTGCCGAACGAACGGCACCTCCGCGTTCAGCACACGTATAAATTGATGACGATCTCCACCTTCTTGATCCAGCAAGAGGGAGCGAAGAGGTAGATGAGTTCTCTGGCAGCGCAACGGCGTTGCGGCGATGGTGGTGGAGTAATTCCAGCAGGGCTTCGCCTAAGCGCTGTTGAAACCGATCTAGAGGAGAAACTATGGACTAGAGGAGAGGGTAGCACGTGGCTGAAAAATTTGTGTATAAAAACCCTAAAACCTGTTGTATATATAGGAGAAGGAGAGGAGGAGGCTTGGCCGAAAGGGCAATCCCTCTTGGCATCGGCCGAAGTGGAGGGAGGAGTCCTATTCCTCCACTCCTAGTCGGTTTAGGACTCCTTCCTTATATTAGCCTTTTTTCTACCTTTTCCACTTTGGATTTCCTTCCCAGCCGCATGGGCCCTATATGGGACTTCAGCCAGCCCACTAAGGGCTGGTATTCATCCTCCCATAGCCCATGTAGCTTCTTGGGTCGAAATACCCCTCCCGATGTTCCC
Organism: Hordeum marinum; assembly: GCA_022496015.1. Classification (NCBI taxonomy): domain Eukaryota; kingdom Viridiplantae; phylum Streptophyta; class Magnoliopsida; order Poales; family Poaceae; genus Hordeum; species Hordeum marinum. The sequence continues at coordinate 205,574,799 of CM039672.1, read as the reverse complement.
CGGTACCCTCCCGGCACTCCCGATACACTACCGATGAGCCCGGAACTTTTCTGGTGACCAAAACATGACTTCCTATATATCAATCTTTACCTCCGGACCATTCCGGAGCTCCTCATGACGTCCCAGTTCTCGTCTGGGACTCCGAACAATCTTCGGTCACCACCATGCATAACACTATACTACCGAAATGTCACCAAACCTTAAGTGTGCAGATCCTACGGGTTCGAGAACTATGTAGACATGACCGAGACACCTCTACGGTCAATAACCAATAGCGGGACCAGGATGCCCGTATTGATTCCTATATATTCTATGAAGATCTTTATTGGTCGAACCTCTATGTCAAGGATTCAATTAATCTCGTATGATGTTCCCTTTGTTCTTCAATATGTTACTTGCCTGAGATTTGGTCGTCGGCATCTCCATACCTAGTTCAACCTCGTTACTGGCAAGTCTCTTTACTCGTTCTGTAGTACAAGATCTCGTGGCTAACACTTAGTCACATTGCTTGCAAGGCTTATTGTGATGTTGTATTACCGAGTGGGCCCTGAGGTACCTCTCCGTCACATGAAGTAACAAATCCCAGTCTTGATCCATGCCAACCCAACAGACACCCTCGGAGATTCCTGTAGAGCACCTTTATAGTCACCTAGTTACATTGCGACATTTGATACACACAAGGTAGTCCTCCGGTGTCAGTGAGTTGCATGATCTCATGGTCATAGGAACATATACTTGACATGCAAAAAACAGTAGCAATAAACTGACACGATCATATGCTACATTTGTAGTTTGGGTCTTGTCCATCACATCATTCTCCTAATGATGTGATCCCGTTATCAAATGACATCTCATGTCCATGACTAGGAAACCATAGCCGTCTTTGATCAATGAGCTAGTCTATTAGAGGCATACTAGGGACTTGGTGTTGTCTATGTATCCACACATGTATGTGAGTTTCCAATCAATACAATTATAGCATGGATAATAAACAATTATCATGAACAAGGAAATATGATAAATAACCAATTTATTATTGCCTATAGGGCATATTTCCAACAGACTCCCACTTGCACTAGAGTCAATAATCTAGTTCACATCACCATGTGATTCGCATTGTTATGAATCTAACACCCAATGAGTTCTGGGGCTTGATCATGCTTTGCATGTGAGAGAGGTCTTTTAGTCATTGGGTGTGCAACATTCACATTCGTGTGTACTTTGCAAATCTCTATGTCATAGGATAGACACTGCTATCACACTCCACTTGGAGCTATTCCAAATGGCTGCTCCACTATACATATCCGGATTGCTACTAAGAGTCATCCAGATTGGTGTTGAAGCTTGCATCAACGTAACTATTTATGATGAACTCTTTATCACCTCCATAATCGAGAAACATTTCCTTAGTCTTTTAGTTACTAAGGACAATCTTGACCATTGTCTAGTGATCCACTCCTGGATCACTCTTGTACCCCTTGACGGACTCATGGCCAGACACACACAGGTGTGGTACACAACATGGCATACTATATAGAGCCTATGGCTAAGGCATAGGGGACGACCTTCGTCCTTTCTCTTTCTTCTGCCGTGGTCGATCTTTGAGTCTTAGTCAACTTCACACCTTACAAATCAGGCAAGAACTCTTTCTCTGACTCATCCATTTTCAACTCTTTCAAAATCTTGTCAAGGTATGTACTCATTGAAAGTCTCATCAAGCATCTTGATCTATCTCTATAGATCTTGATGCTCAACAATTAGGTAGCTTTATCCAGGCCTTCCTTTGAAAAACTCTTTTCAAACAACCATTTATGCTTTCCAGAAATTCTACATCATTTTTGATTAATAATATGTCAACCACATATGCTCATCAAAAATTCTATAGTGCTCCCACACACTTTATTGTAAATACAAGTTTCTCATAAACTTTGTATATACTCAAAAACTTCAATCACCTCATCAAAGCGTATATTCCAACTCTAAGATGCTTGCTACAGCCCATAGAAGGATTGATGGAGCTTGCATACCTTTTAGCATCCCTAGGACTGACAAAACCTTCTGGTTGTATGACATACAACCTTTCCTCAAGTAAACCGTTAAGGAAATGATGTTTTGACATCCATCTACCGGATTTCATAATTGAAAAATGCAGCAACTGCTAACATAATTCCAACAAATTTTAGCATTGCTACCAATGAGAAAGTCTCATCACAGTCAACTCCTTGAACTTGTCAGAAACTTCTTTGCGACAAGTCGAACTTTATAAATGGTGACATTTACCATCAGCGTATGTCTTCATCTTAAAGGTCCATTTGTACTCGACGACCTGTCGTCCAACGAGCAAGTCTACCAAAGTCTATACTTGGTTTTCATACATGGATCCTTTCTCGGATTTCATGGCCTCTAACCTTTTGTCAGAATCCGGGCCCATCATCGCTTCTTCATAGCTCGTAGGCTCATTGTTGTCCAACAACATGACCTCTAAGACAGGGTTGACGTACCACTCAGGAGCAGAATGCGTCCTTGTCAACCTACTAGGTTTGATAGTAACTTGATCCGAAGCTTCATGATTATCATCATGAACTTCCTCTTCAACTAACGTAGGCTCCACAGAAACAACTTTCTGTGTTGCGCTACTCTCTGGTTGAAACAAAGCTTCAACAACCTCATCAAGTTCTATCTTCCTCCCACTCAATTCTTTCGAGAGAAACTCTTTCTGGAGAAAGGACCCGTTTTTAGCAACAAACACTTTGCACTCGGATCTGAGATAGAAGGTATACCCAACTGTTCTTAGGGTATTCCATGAAGATGCATTTGTCTGCTTTGATTTCGAGCTCATTAGGTGAAAACATTTTTCCACATAAGCGTCGCAGCCCCAAACATCAAGAAATGATAGCTTAGGTTTCTGCCAAACCATATGGTGTCATCTCAATGGATTTAGATGGTGACCTATTTAAAGTTAATGTGGTTGTCTCTAATGCATAACCCCAAAATGATAGTGGCAAAACGATAAGTCACTACTGGAATCAGGATCTTTGCCGTCAGCCAGCTCTTTGCCGTCTGCTAGCTGACGACAAAGAAGGTCTTTGCCCTCATCTTAAATAAAACTGACGGCAAACAAAGACCTGAGGGCAAAGATCATGTTTGCCGTCAGCCAGCTCTTTGCCGTCTGCTAGCAGACGGCAAAGAGGGAGGGTGGCCCACTAACGAGAACAACCTAACGTCCACTTTCTTTGTCGTCCGCTAGCGGACGGCAATGAAAGTGGCCAACCTAACGGCCGTTCCCTCCCACTAGCTAGGCTCTTTGCCGTCTGCTAGCAGACGGCAAAGAGCTTTGACCTAACAAAAAACCGGTCAGCGCCAGCGCCCCACCCCTCTATCCCTATCCCCTCTTCACGCCCGCGCCCCGTCCCTGTGCCCGAGCCGCCCCCGCCGTCGACCACCATCGCCCCTGCCGCCCCCGACCCCCACTGCCCCGACCCCAAGGCCGCCCGCCACCCCGGTGCCCCGCCTAGGCCTTGCGGCCGTCCTGCCGCCCCGGTGCTCTGCCCAAGCCTTGCGGCCGCCCTGCCGCCCTGGCGGCCTGGGCCCTCTCCGTCCAGCGCCCCCCCCGCCCGGCGCCACCCCACCGCCCCCTGGTGAGGTTCTTCCTGTTGGAAATATACCCTAGAGGCAATAATAAATTAGTTATTATCATATTTCCTTGTTCATGATAATCATTTATTATCCATGCTATAATTGTATTGATCGGAAACTTAGATACATGTGTGGATACATAGACAACACCATGTCCCTGGTACGCATCTAATAGACTAGCTCGTTGATCAAAGATGGCTAAGGTTTCCTAGCCATTGACATGAGATGTCATTTGATAACGGGATCACATCATTAGGAGAATGATGGGATGGACAAGACCCAAACTACAAACGTAGCATATGATCGTGTCAGTTTATTGCTACTGTTTTCTGCATGTCAAGTATCTGTTCCTATGACCATGAGATCATGCAACTCACTAACACCGAAGGAGTGCCTTGTGTGTATCAAACGTCGCAATGTAACTGGGTGACTATAAAGGTACTCTACTGGTATCTCCGAGGGTGTCTGTTGGGTTGGCATGGATCAATACTGGGATTTGTTACTCCGTGTGACGGAGAGGTATCTCAGGGCCCACTCGGTAATACAGCATCACAATAAGCCTTGCAACCAATATGACTAAGTGTTAGCCACGTGATCTTGTATTACAGAATGATTAAAGAGACTTGCCGGTAACGAGGTTGAACTAGGTATGGAGATACCGACGATCGAATCTCGGGCAAGTAACATACCAAGAACAAAAGGAACATCATACGGGATTATCTGAATCCTTGACATAGAGGTTCGACCGATAAAGATCTTCATATAATATGTAGGAACCAATATAGGCATCTAGGTCCCGCTATTGGTTATTGACCGTAGAGGTGTCTCGGTCATGTCTACATAGTTCTCGAACCCGCAGGGTCTGCACACTTAAGGTTCGATGACGTTTCGGTACTATAGAGTTATGTATGATGGTTACCGAAGGTTGTTCGGAGTCCCATATGAGATCCCATATATCACGAGGAGCTCCGAAAAGGTCCGGAGGTAAAGATTGATATATAGGAAGTCCTATTTTGGTCGCCGGAAAAGTTTCGGGCTCATCGGTAGTGTACCGGGAGTGCCAGGAGGGTACCGGGGACCATCGGGAGGGGTATTTCGACCCAAGAGGCTACATGGGCTGTGGGAGAGTGAATACCAGCCCTTGGTGGGCTGGTGGAAGTCCCACACAAGGCCCATGCGGCTGGGAGAGAAAAGCCCAAAGAGAAAACATGGAAAAAGGCAAAAAGACAAAAAAGGAAGGAGTCCTAGTCCTACTAGGATTGGAGGAGGATTCCTCCTCTCCTCCTTGGTTTGGCCGAAGCCTAGGGCTGGCCCCTTGAGGGGCAAGCCTCCTCCTCTCTTCCTCTTATATATACTAGAGGTTTTAGGGGTATTGCACTAGATTTTCTGCCACGTGCTACCCTCTCCTCTAGTGCATAGTTTCTCCTCTAGACCGGTTTTCTGCAGTGCTTAGGCGAAGCCATGCCGGAATAGCTCCACCACCATCGCCGCAGCACCGTCGCGCTAACGGAGAACTCTTCTACCTCTCCGCGCCCTCTTGCTGGATCAAGAAGGCGGAGATCATCATCGAGCTGTACGTGTGCTAAACGCGGAGGTGCTGTCCGTTCGGCGCTAGATCGGAAGGACCGTGATCAAGATCGCGAGATGGATTGTGATGAGATCGCGAGACGAATCATGATGAGTTCACGGGAAAGATCGTGATTGGATCACAGGACAGATCGTGATGAGATCGCGAGACGCTCGGCGATTTGGATCACGAAGACGTTCAACTACACCAACCGCGTTTCTTAACGCTTCTCGCTTAGCGATCTACAAGGGTATGTAGATCCACTCTCCCTCTCGTAGATGCTCATCACCATGGATAGATCTTTCGTGTGCATAGGAATTTTTTTGTTTCCCATGCAATGTTCCCCAACAGTGGTATCAGAGCTAGGTCTATGTGTAGATGAGATCTCGAGTAGAACACAAAGAGTTTATGGGCGTTGATTTTTAGATTGCTTCCTCCCTTGGTCGTGTTTTGGTTCAGCGGTATTGTGGGATGAAGCGGCCCGGACCAACCTTACTCGTACGCTTACGAGAGACCGGTTCCATCAACTGACGTGTAACCTCATTGCACAAAGATGGCTGGCGGGTGCCTGTTTCTCCACTTTAGTTGGATCGGATTCGACAAGGTGGTCCTTGAGAAGGTTGAAAAGCAACTTATGTATCACCGTTGTGTATTATGCATAGGTGAGAATTGTTCTTGCTAGATACCCGTAGCAACCACGTAAAACATGCAACAACAATTAGAGGATGTCTAACTTGTTTTTGCAGGGTATGTTGTGATGTGATATGGCCAATTACATGATGTGATATATGTGATGTATGAGATGATCATGTGTTGTATAAAATATCACAACTTGCATGTCGATGAGTACGGCAACTGACAGGAGCCATAGGGTTGTCTTTAATTATTGTATGACCTGTGTGTCAATCATTAAGTGCTATGTAATGCTTTACTTTATTGCTAAATGGTAGCAATAGTAGTAGAAGCATGATGGGCACGACAACCCTGATGGCGACACATTGATGGAGATCAAGATGATGGAGATCATGGTGTTGTGCCGGTGACGATGGATATCATTGCAGTGCTTTCAATTTGGAGATCCAAAGCACAAGTTCATGGCCATATCATGTCAGTGATGATTGGCATGTGATGTTAATCCATTTATGCACCTTGTTTTGCTTAGGACGACAGTAGCATTATAAGGTGATCCCTCACTTAATTTCAAGATAAATTGTGTTCTCCCCAAGTGTGCACCGTTGCGAAAGTTCGTCGTGTCGAGACACCACGTAATGATCGGGTGTGATAGACTCTACCCTCACATACAATGGGTGCAAGCCAGTGTTGCACATGCAGAACACTCGGGTTAAACTTGACGAGCCTAGCATGTACATACATGGCCTCAGAACACAAGAGACCAGAAGGTCGAACATGAGTCATATGGTAGATATGATCAACATGATGATGTTCACCATTGAAACCACCTCAACTCACGTCATGATCAGACTTGAGTTGGTGAATTTGGATCATGTATCACTCGAATGACCAGAGGGATGTCAATTTGAGTGGGAGTTCTTCAGTAATATGATTAATTCAACTCATTATCATGAACATAGTCAGTAGTGTCTTTGCAAATTATGTTGTAGATTACTTGCTGGCACTGTAGCTCCCTTGAATTTTTATATGTTCCTAGAGAATTAGATTTGAAAGATGATGGGAGCAATATTGCGGACTGGTCCGTGATCTGAGGATTGTCCTCACTGATGCACAAAAGGCTTATGTCCTTAATGCACCGCTGGTGCACCAACCCCTCTAGCGTCGTTTGTAGATGTTGTGAACATCTGACAGGCACGTTCTGATGACTACTTGATAGTTTAGTGCATCATGCATTATGGATTAGAATTGAGGCTCTGAAATGTTTTGAACATCACGGAACATATGAGATGTTCTAAGAGCTGAAATTTGGATCTCAGGCTCATGCCCGTGTTGCGAGATATGAGATCTCCAACAAGATTCTTTGCCTGCAAGATGAAAGAGAATATCTCAATCGTTGAGCATGTGCTCAGATTGTCTGGGTGCTACAATCGCTTGAATCGAGTGGGAGTTGATCTTCTAGATAAGATAGTGATTGATATAGTTCTCCAAGTCACTGTCACTAAGATACTAGAACTCGGTGATGAACTATAAAATGACAGGGATAGAAATATTTAGCCCTGAGCTGTTCGTGATGTTTGACACCACGAAGGTAGAAATCAAGAAGGAGCGTCAAGTGTTGATGGTTAGTAAAATCACTTGTTTCAAGAAGGGCAAGGGCAAGGAGGGAAACTTCATGGATGGCAAGTTAGTTGGTGCTCCAGTGAAGCAACCCAAAGTTGAACCCAAATCCGAGACTAAGTGCTTCTATTATGAGGAGAGCAGACGCTAAAGCGGAACAACCCTAGATACTTGGTAGATAAGAAGGCTGGCAACGTCGACAGAAGTATATTTGATATACGTGTTACTGATGTGTACCTTGCTAGTACTCTTAGTAGCACCTGGGTATTGGATACCGGTTCGGTTGCTAAATGTTAGTAACTCGAAATAAAAGCTACGAAATAAATGGAGAACTAGCTAAGGGTGAGGTGACGATGTGTGTTGGAAATGTTTCCAAGGTTGATGTGATCAACATCGCACGCTCTCTTTACCTTCGAGATTAGTGACGAACCTAAATAAATGTTATTTGGTGTTTTGCATTGAGCATGAACATGATTAGATCGTGTTTACTACAACACGGTTGTTCATTTAAGTCAGAGAATAATGGTTATTCTGTTTACATGAATAATACCTTCAATGGTCATGCACCCAGTGAGAATGGTTTGTTGAATCTTGATCGTAGTAATACACATGTTCATAACATTATTGCCAAAAGATACAAAGTTAATGATGATAGTACCACATACTTGTGGCACTGCCGCTAAATGTCATATTAGTATAAAGCACATGAAGAAACTCCATGTTGATAGATCTTTGGACTCATTCGATTTCGAATCGGTTGATACATGCGAACCATGCCTCTTAGGCAAGATGACTAAGGACCCTGTTTTCCGGATTGATGGAGCGAGCAAGTGATTTATTGGAAATGATACATGTTGATGTATGCAATCCAATGAGTCTTGTAGCGTACGGTGGATATCGTTAGTTTCTTACCTTCACTGATGATTTGAGTAGATATAATGTATATTTACTTAGTGAAACACAAGTCTGAATCGTTTGAAAGGTTCAAGAAAACTTAGAGTGAAGTTTAAAGATCATCGTGACAAGATGATAAAAATGTCTACGATATGATCGTGGAGGTGAATATCTGAGTTACGAGTTTGGCATACAACTTTAGACAATGTGAAAGTTGTTTCACAACTCAGGCCACCTGGAACACCATAGTGTGATGGTGTGTCCGAACGTCATAGTCGTGCTCTATTGGATATGGTGCGTGCTATGATGTCTCTTATCGTTTTGCTACTATAATTTTGGGGTTATGCATTAGAGACAACTACATTCACTTTAAATAGGGCACCATCTAAATCCGTTGAGATGACACCATATGGTTTGATAGAAACCTAAGCTATCATTTCTTAATGTTTGGGGCTGCAACACTTATGTGAAAAAGGTTTTTCACCTAATGAGCTCGAACCCAAAGTGGACAAATGCATCTCCATAGAATACCCTAAGAACAGTTGGGTAAACCTTCTCTCTTAGATCCAAGCATAAAGTGTTTGTTGCTAAAACTGGGTCCTTTCTCAAGAAAGAGTTTCTCTCGAAAGAATTGAGTGGGAGGAAGATAGAACTTGATGAGGTTGTTGAACCTTTGTTTCAACGAGAGAGTAGCGCAATGCAGGAAGATGTTTCTGTGAAGCCTAACTTAGTTAAGAGGAAGTTAATGATGATGATCATGAAGCTTCGAATCAAGTTACTATCAAACCTTGTAGGTCGACAAGGATGTGTACTGCTCTTGAGTGGTACGGCAACCCTGCCTTAGAGGTCATGTTGTTGGACAAGAATGAACCTAGGAACTATGGAGAAGCGATGATGGGCCTAGATTCCGACAAATTGTTAGAGGCCATGAAATCCGAGTTAGGATCCATGTATGAAAACCAAGTATAGACTTTGGTAGACTTGCTCATTGGACGGCAGGTCATCAAGTACAAATGGACCTTTGAGATGAAGACAAGCGCTGATGGCAAATGTTACCATTTATAAAGCTCGACTTGTCACAAAAAAGTTTCCGACAAGTTCAAAGAGTTGACTGCGATGAGACTTTCTCACTTGTAGCGATGCTAAAGTCTGTTGGAATTATGTTTGCAGTTTCTGCAATTTTCAATTATGAAATCTGGCAGATGAATGACAAAACATTGTTTCCTTAATAGTTTACTTGAGGAAAGGTTGTATGTGATACAACCAGAAAGTTTTGTCAGTCCTAAGGAGGCTAAAAGGTGTGCGAGCTCCAACAATCCATCTAAGGGTTGGAGCAAGCATCTCAGAGTTGGAATACACACTTTGATGAGGTGATCAAAGTTTTGTAGTTTATACAGAGTTTACGAGAAACTTGTATTTACAATAAAATGAGTGGGAGCACTATAGAATTTCTGATAAGTATATGTTGATGACATATTGTTGATCGGAAATAATGTAGAATTTCTAGAAAGCATGAACGGTTGTTTGAAAAGTGATTTTCAAAGGAAGACCTGGATAAAGCTACCTAATTGTTGAGCATCAAGATCTATAGAGATAGATCAAAATGCTTGATGAGACTTTCAATGAGTACATACCTTGACAAGATTTTGAAAGAGTTCAAAATGGATCAGTTAGAGAAAGAGTTCTCACCTGATTTGTATGGTGTGAAGTTGAGTAAGACTAAAAGCTCAACAACGGTAGAAGAAAGAGAAAGGACGAATGTTGTCCCCTATGCCTTAGCCATAGGCTCTGTATAGTATGCCATGCTGTGTACTGCACCTGTGTGTGCCTTGCCATGAGTCCGTCAAGGGGTACAAGAGTGATCCAGGAGTGGATCACTGGACAACGGTCAGTATTATCCTTAGTGACTAAAAGACTAAGGAAGTGTTTCTTTATTATGGAGGTGATAAAGGGTTCATCATAAAGAGTTACGACGATGCAAGCTTTAACACTAATCCGGATGACTCTTAGTAGCAATCCGGATACGTATAGTGGAGCATCAATTTGGAATTGTACCAAGTGGATTGTGGTAGCAGTCTTTACAGTTTGACATAGATATTGGCAAAGTATACACGGATTGCAATGTCGCAGACCCGTTGACTATAAGACCTCTCTCACATGCAAAGCATGATCGAGCCCCAGAACTCATTGGGTGTTAGATTCATAACAATGCGAATCACATGGTGATGTGAACTAGATTATTGACTCTAGTGCAAGTGGGAGACTATTGGAAATATGCCCTAGAGGCAATAATAAATTAGTTATTATCATATTTCCTTGTTCATGATAATCGTTTATTATCCATGCTATAATTGTATTGATCAGAAACTTAGATACATGTGTGGATACATAGACAACACCATGTCCCTAGTATGCCTCCAATAGACTAGCTCATTGATAAAAGATGGCTAAGGTTTCCTAGCCGTTGACATGAGATGTCATTTGATAATGGGATCACATCATTAGGAGAATGATGGGATGGACAAGACCCAAACTACAAACGTAGCATATGATCGTGTCAATTTATTGCTACTGTTTTCTGCATGTCAAGTATCTGTTCCTATGACCATGAGATCATGCAAATCACTGACACCGAAGGAGTGCCTTGTGTGTGTCAAACATCGCAACGTAACTGGGTGACTATAAAGGTACTCTACAGGTATCTCCGAGGGTGTCTGTTGGGTTGGCATGGATCAAGACTGGGATTTGTTACTCCGTGTGACGGAGAGGTATCTCAGGGCCCACTCGGTAATACAACATCACTATAAGCCTTGCAAGCAATGTGACAAAGTGTTAGCCATGGGATCTTGTATTACATAATGAGTAAAGAGACTTGCCGGTAACGAGGTTGAACTAGGTATGGAGATACCGACGATCGAATCTCGGGCAAATAACATACCGAAGAACAAAAGGAACGTCATACGGGATTAACTGAATCCTTGACATAGAGGTTCGACCGATAAAGATCTTCGTAGAATATGTAGGAACTAATATGGGCATCCAGGTCCCGCTATTGGTTATTGACCATAGAGGTGTCTCGGTCATGTCTACATAGTTCTCGAACCCGCAGGGTCTGCACACTTAAGGTTCGGTGACGTCTCGGGAGACCATCGGGAGGGGTATTTCGACCCAAGAGGCTACATGGGCTGTATGAGAGTGAATACCAGCCCTTAGTGGGCTTGTGGAAGTCCCAGACAAGGCCCATGCGGCTGGGAGAGAAAAGGCCAAAGAGAAAAGGTGGAAAAAGGCAAAAAGGCAAAAAAAGGAAGGAGTCCTAGTCCTACTAGGATTGGAGGAGGATTCCTCCTCTCCTCCTTGGTTCGGCCGAAGCCTAGGGATGGACCCTTGAGGGACAAGCCTCCTCCTCTCTTCCTCTTATATATATACTGGAGGTTTTAGGGTTTTTGCACTAGATTTTCTGCCACGTGCTACCCTCTCCTCTAGTGCATAGTTTCTCCTCTAGATCGGTTTTCTGTAGTGCTTAGGCGAAGCCATGTCGGAATAGCTCCACCACCATCGCCGCAGCTCCATCGCGTTTCCGGAGAACTCTTCTACCTCTTTGCTCCCTCTTGCTGGATCAAGAAGGCAGAGACCATCATCGAGCTGTACGTGTGCTGAATGCGGAGGTGCCATCCGTTCGGCGCTAGATCGGAAGGACCGTGATCAAGATCACGAGAAGGATCGTGATGAGAATGCGGGACGGATCGTGATGACTGCGCGGGACGGATCGTGATTGGATCATGGGACGGATCTTGATGAGATCGCGGGATGCTCGGCAATTTGGATCGCAAAGACGTTCAACTACACCAACAGCATTTCTTAACGCTTCCCGCTTAGCGATCTACAAGGGTATGTAGATCCACTCTCCCTCTCATAGATCCTCATCACCATGGATAGATCTTGCATGTGCATAGGAAATTTTTTGTTTCCTATGCAACGTTCCCCAACACTTCCCCTTTTTTCTTACTTTTTTTTCTTGCTATTTTTTGATTTAGGTACTGTTAGTAATTTTGGGTTAGTTGATTTAGGTTGTACTATTAGTAATTTAGGTTAGTTGCTTTTTTAGGTCAGTAGATTTTTGGTTAGTAGATTGTAGGTAGATTTTTTATATTTAGTTTTATTTTAGGTTAGTCATATTTTAGGTTATTAGTACGTTTTGTGAGATTAAAAGTAAGAAAAGAAGAAAAAGTGGAAGTGGAGAGGAAAAAGGAAAATAAGGAAAATGAAGAAGAAAAAGAAGACAAGAGGAAGAAGGAAAAGAAGGAAGAAGAATAAAAAGATGGAGAGGAAAAAGGAAAATAAAGAAGAAGAAGAAGAAGAAGAGGAGGAGGACGAGGAGGAGGAGGAAAAGAGTAGAAGAAGAAGAAGAAAGACGAAGAAGATGAAAAAAAAGAAGTAGAAGTAGAAGATGAAAAAAAGAAGTAGGAAAAGTAGAAAAAGAGGGTCGCCGAAGGAAAAGAGGGTCTCCGAGTGGTCGAGGGGTCGAGGATCGAGGGGAAAAGGAGTCGAGGGTCTAGGGGTCAAGGATCGAGGTGTCGAGGGGGTCGAGGGGAAAAGGGGTCCAAGGGTCAAGGGTTGCCGAGGGGTCGAGGGGTCGAGGATTTGCCATCCCGACCCCGACCCCCTGACCCCGACACGACACCCCAACACCCTGACACCGCGACCCCGACACAGCACCCCGACCCCGACACGGCACCCCCGACCCCGACACAGCACCCCGACCCCGACACGACACCACAAACACCCCGACCCCCGACACAACACCCCGACACGGCACCCCCTACCCCGACATAGCACCCCTATCCCGACACGACACCCCCGACACTCCGATCCTGAAAAAGGTTCTCTTCGGTCTTCTAGAGGCCGACAGGTCATATATTTGTGAATTATGAGTTAGGTCATATATTTTTTCGATTTTGTTATACAGAACATCATATTTATGTTGGTCAGGTGGATTTAAATGTGAAGTTGTTTCGTCCCTACGAGGGTCTGGTGTTCGACGACCTCCCCGCGCATTTGACGAGCTCCGCCCCTGCGTTCGTGGGTGAGCACAAATGACATCTCCTCTTACCCCCTTCATTTCCTCTGTTTCGGTCTTCGTGCCGATGAAACTTGCTAGCTATAGGTGTCTTCAATCATTACTATGCGTGACCACTATGCGTCTCCCGTTCGAAAGGGTTGCATCTATAAATATGCATTCATTAGCGTATTTATAACCGTGATTCTTTTGAATTGTCCAACGTTATCCATGGACAGACCGAGTATGTGTAGATTGGGTTCGTTTTCCCATATGCTCTACTCCGGATCTGATGCAGAATTTCATTAGTACCTCCCTGTTGTTCTCCGGGTACACATCCTCTCTGCTTATTGCCGAGACGTGTATCAGGAGAACAACAGGGTGGTGCTGCCAAAATTGTGCGTCGGATCCGGAGCAGAGCATGGGAAAACGAACCCAATCTACACATACTCGGGTGTGATTAGGACCTATCTTTACCTACTAGCATCTAGGTTGCATCGACGTAATAAAACTGACAAACTGTATTAACTGATGAATATGGTTTACTGAATTATGTATATATTTTGTGTGTGTCCAGTAGCTAGGCAAGATGAGTGATCGTGGGTGGATGTACACCGGTCACACTAGTCAGAAAGACATGACCCGTGAATGGATAACAAAAACCAAGGAGTTTGTGAGAGTCGCATTTGCAAATGGACAGAAAACAACCTGGTGCCCTTGTGTCGACCGCGACAACTATAAGAAGAAGTCAGAGTTTGAAATGATCAAACACCTACAGAAGTGGGGTTTTATGTCTAATTATACGGTCTAGACATTTCATGGTGAGTCTGCCCAACGTGCCAGAGCTGAGGTGGTTCGTCATTGCACCGACGAGCCTGGTACCGGGATTGAAGACATGGTCCAAGACTTTGATGATTCTCGGGATTCGGATGATGAGATGGAGGAATCTGCAAAGGCCTTTTATTGAATGTTGGAGTCTTCAAAACGTCCTCTCCAGGAGCACACTGAGATTTGTCAGCTGGATGCCATCGTGCAAGTAATGGCTCTGAAGGCTCAGTTCAACCTAGGCAGAGAATTCTATGATGTGATGATGAAGATATTTGGACGCTTTGTACCCAAAGGCCATGTATTGCCACCAAACCTGTACCAGTCAGACAAAATCCTACGTGCGCTTAAGATGCCCTATGAGAAGATAGATGCCTGTGAGAATGGATGTGCCTTATTTAGGCTTGAGTATGCGGGGTTGAACTATTGCCCCATTTGCAATGCTTCCAGGTATGTTTTGGTAGACAACGGTATGGGTGAGAAGAGTTAGACGAAAATCCCCATTAATGTTCTTCGATATCTGCCAATCATACCAAGACTTCAATGTCTTTTCATGGTCGAAGAGATGGCTAGACAGATGACGTGGCATAAATTGGGCAAAAGAACAGAACTAGATGCAGATGGGAATCCGATGTTGGGACACACTTCAGACGCTTTTGCGTGGAAGCACTTCGATGCATTACATAAGGATAAAGCGGCAGATCCAAGGCAACCTCGAGTTGCCATCAACACGGATGGGTTCAGTGTGTATGGTATGACGACATCACAATACAGTTGTTGGCCTGTATTTGTCATTCCACTCAATCTCCCCCCCGGAGAGATTATGAAAAGACAGAACATTTTCCTGACGTTGATAGTTCTAGGACCCAAATACCCGGGGAAGAATATGAATGTGTACATGCAACCGCTTCAGGATGAATTGCAAGAAGCCTGGGATAATGGGATCAAGACATACGACGCCGCTACAAAAAAGAACTTCAAAATGCATGTGTGGTACATGTACTCGATGCATGACTTGCCGGCGTATGCGCTATTCGTTGGCTGGTGTGTGCATGGAAGGTTTCCGTGCCCCACATGCAAGGCAGCTCTTCAGTTCTGTTGGCTGGAGGCGGGTCACAAGTTTTCTTGCTTTGACATGCATAGACAGTTCCTGGATCCTGACCATAAGTTCAGAAAAGACAAGAAGAATTTCATCAAAGTTAGACTTGTCAAAAACACTGCACCACCTGCGTTGACAGGCCAATAGATCCTGGATCAAATAAACGCTCTCGAGCCGGATCCAGATCGTCTAGGGTATTTCAAAGGGTATAATACAGAACACGCCTGGACTCACAAGATATGTTTGTGGGATCTGCCTTACTTTAAAGACCTCCTTTGCCCACACAACATCAACGTGATGCACACTGAAAAGAATATCGCGGAGGCCCTTTTTGGTACATTGTTCGGCATAGAGGGGAAGTCAAAGAATAATCCTAAGGCTAGAGTCGGCCAGGAGGCTCTATGTTATAGACCGTTACAAAACATTCGTCAACCGAAAGGAAATAAGAACTAGAGGAAGCCAAAGGCATGGTTCAATCTTGGAAGGCCATCTATGAGGGAAATGATCTTGTGGGTGAAAATGCAGTTGATGTTCCCCGATGGGTATGCAGCGAATCTAAAGAGGGGAGCAAGTCTTGACAAATTTAAAATATTTGGTCTCAAGAGTCATGATTGGCACATATGGCTTGAGCGGGTAATGCCGGTGATGTTGCGTGGCTTTATCCTTGAGGATGAATGGCTAGTACTGGCAGAGTTGAGCTATTTCTTCCATGCTCTTTGTGCGAAAGAACCATCGCCTGATGTGCTAGATGAACTGGAAGAGTTGGCGTCGGAGCTGATCTGCAAGTTAGAAAAGATCTTTCCACCGGGCTTCTTTAATCCAATGCAGCATTTGATTTTGCATCTCCCAAACTGAGGCAAGATTGGGGGGGGCATGCAAAATCGTTGGTGCTTCGCAACTGAGAGGATGTAGAAGACACTTCGAGCAAAATGTAAAAATAAACATAGAGTTGAGGCATCGATGGCCGAGGCATTCATTACTGAGGAGGCGGCAAACTTCGTGACAGCACACTACAAAGCCAAGAATCGTCATTTTCATAATACGAAGCCTCGGTACAATGATGGTGACCGTGAAAAAGGTCGATCCAACCTCAGCCTATTCAAAGGGAAGCTCGCACCAGCCGATGCTTCAAAATCAATAGCGTTGGATGTCGAAGAATGGTGGACCATTTCGTTGTATATCTTCAACAACCTATCAGAAGTGCAGTCGTACATCGAGTATATGTTATACAGTCGATACGTCGCCAAATTCTTAGATGGAGCAGTGATCCAAAAGGATTCCATCGAAGAGTATGAGCTTCTAGCAAAGCATGGAGGCGGCTATCCCGGTTTCATCTCTTGGTTCAAGCAAACGGTAATTTCCATTAATTAGACAATTTCATTTCTTCGCCTAGTTTTCGGCTAATGCAACAATCCTTTCGTATTAAACTTGTAGGCTAATGTAGAGTCTATGGACTCCGAATTGAGACAAGTCACTAATGGTTTTGACTATAAGGTCCGTTCATTTGACAAATACGACATCAATGGGTATCTTTCGTAGTTTTGGCAAAGAGCTATATATGGCTGGCCAAAGGTCTACAAAATTGTTGTGTCTCTGCTGTCGGCGAAGGAGGGGTCAAGTATTATGGAAGAGTTGAAGCAATTTACGAACTTACATTCATGGGTTGGAAACATGAGCGTGGTGTCCGCAGGTCCAACTAGGTCCTTGGTGTGCTTCTCCGGCACCACTTCCCAGGGAAGGTCTAGTTGCTCGGTGAGGGTGAGGCTCCATAGGTAGCACTGACCTGGGAGCTGTACATGGCTGCCCCGGCCCCGCCGGAGGAGATGGTCGACGGTGTCTTGTGCGAGACGGTGGCTAACATTGTGATCCGTTGCTTTTGGGTAATTTCTCCTTTATAGAATTAAAAATCAACATCACCTAGTGATTGTACTAATCAGTGTTGTCTTGTTTGATTGCAGACCTTCTACAGGTGTCTTGAGGAACACGAGGCAAAAGCGGCTGTTGTTCTTGAAGCCGAGTGCAAGCGCCTACTTCAGAAGTTACGACACGGAGCTCGGGTGTAGGCTATTCGAGACTACTATGCCTCGACTAACATTAAGAGCGCCAAGAAGAAGTGCCGCAAAAATTATCTGAGTAAGGAGAAGTTAATGAGGTAATTATCTATTGTTAAGGCCTTGTACTTAGTTTCTTTGATTTGATTCGTAGGCGTAGCGCTGAAATTTCTCTTGTGTAACTTAGGTACCCTCGAGATGGTGTGCGTATAGGATGGACTGTTGGGAGGCATTGGTGGATGAGTGGTGCTCTCCCGAATGGCTAGCCAAACACAACAAGGCCAAGGATAAGCGTGCCCAAATGAGAGGTGTGCCACACCATCAAGGGCGCTCCAACCTGTTTGAGTACGGGGATCACTTGGTATGTGGTTGGCTTCATGATTCATGCAATTTCATTCTTCATCCTAGCTTGAGCCCCTAACTAATATGTTGTTCCTCTCTTTTAGGCACGAGAAAACAAGAAGGAGGTGCCACCTCTATTTGACCTCTATGCCATGGCCCATACCGCCTCGTACAAGAAGGCCAAGGCATCTGAGGATGACCTCGATCATCCAGAGAGCTTCAGCAAAATCTCCTCCCACAACAATCTCGTGAGGTAGAGAGACAAGGGGAAGGCGAGGAAAGGGGAGGACTTCAACCCGAGCCAGAGTCCTTTTGATCCAAAGCTCGTGATGATATCTGGTGGCGGGAGGCCCCATGGCTCGATAGCCATTGGGGATGGACTGATACGTTGTCCTAGAACTCTCCTGGAGATCAAGAAGTGCCAGACGAGCTCTGATCCTGATATAAGGCCTCGTCCATGGCCAATGGAGCTCACCATTGAGGGTAGGTCCCAGGAGCTTCTGGCGGAGGCAAACAGGCAGGCGGCGCAAAGGGAGAGGGACATGGAGGAGAGGACGGCTAGGATCTTGGAGGAGGAGAGGAACCGGAAGGACGCGTCTCACCGGGCCCTATACGAGCTCCTCGTGGTAATTTTCTCCTGCATATTAGCCAAATCATGCACGTAATGTTTGTTTCATCAGTAACTAATATAAATGACTTGTGAAAAAAAATGTGCAGACCGTGTGCCAGAACAATGGTCAGACCCCTTCGTCGATGCCTCATATTGCTATAGCACCCACGATGAGTTTCATTTGAATGGTCATTAGTTACTAGTATTCACATTTGAGTTGCATCATGCTAAGGAGACATTGCTTGCAAATGATCTTTGGTGCAGCGTGCCTCCCGACAAGCATTGACCAATCCTTCTGCGTCTGTTGCAACACCGACCGGTCCTTCTACGTCTCACCTTGGCGCAAACCCGACCGGTCCTTCACCTCCGTGATGATGGTAAGCTTTCCCAATTGTTTTGCTTAACAAATGCATACGTAGCTTAAGAAATGACCTAATTATCTCCAAAATGACCTATACTTAGCTTATTTTCCTCAAAAATGACATAATAACCTTACTTAGCTCCAAAATGATATATTCTACCTACGATAGCTATAAAATGACCTATACTTAGCATTTTTCCCTCCAAAATGACTTGATATGCTTAGTTAGCTAGAAAATGGCATAACTACCTAGGATAGCTCAATAATGATCTATAGCTAGGTTAGCTAGTTCATTTATGATATAATTAGCTCACTTAGGTACAAAATGGAATAACTACCTAGGATAGCTCAATAAGATCTATAATTAGCTTAGCTAGTTCATTTATGACATAATTAGCTCACTTAGGTAAAAAAATGGCATAATAACCTTGGTTTAGCTCCAAAATGACCTATACTTAGCCTATTTTCCCCAAAAATGACATAATAACCTTACTTAGCTCCAAAATGATATATTCTACCTAGGATAGCTATAAAATGACCTATACTTAGCATTTTTTCCTCCAAAATGACTTGATATGCTTAGTTAGCTAGAAAATGGCATACCTACCTAGGATAGCTCAATAATGATCTATAGCTAGGTTAGCTAGTTCATTTATGATATAATTAGCTCAGTTAGGTACAAAATGGCATAACTACCTAGGATAGCTCAATAATGATCTATAATTAGCTTAGCTAGTTCATTTATGACATAATTAGTTCACTTGGGTAAAAAATGGCATAATAACCTTGGTTTAGCTCCAAAATGACCTATACTTAGCTTATTTTCCTCAAAAATGACATAATCACCTTACTTAGCTCCAAAATGATATATTCTACCTGGGATAGCTATAAAATGACCTATACTTAGCATTTTTTCCTCCAAAATGATTTGATATGCTTAGTTACCTAGAAAATGGCATAACTACCTAGGATAGCTCAATAATGATCTATAGCTAGGTTAGCTAGTTCATTTATGACATAATTAGCTCACTTAGGTACAAAATGGCATAACTACCTAGCATAGCTCAATAATGATCTAAAATTAGCTTAGCTAGTTCATTTATGACATAATTAGCTCAATTAGGTAAAAGATGGCATAATAACCTTGGTTTAGCTCCAAAATGACCTATACTTAGCTAATTTTCCTCAAAAATGACATAATAACCTTACTTAGCTCCAAGATGATATATTCTACCTTGGATAGCTATAAAATAACCTATACTTAGCATTTTTGCCTCCAAAATGACTTGATATGCTTAGTTAGCTAGAAAATGGCATAACTACCTAGGATAGCTCAATAATGATCTATAGCTAGCTTAGCTAGTTCATCTATGACATAATTAGCTCACTTAGGTACAAAATGGCAGAACTACCTAGGATAGCTCAATAATGATCTATAATTAGCTTAGCTAGTTCATTCATGACATAATTAGCCCAGTTAGGTAAAAAAATGGCATAATTACCTTGGCTTAGCTCCAAAATGACCTATACTTAGCTTATTTTCCTCAAAAATGACATAACAACCTTACTTACCTCTAAAATGATATATTCTACCTAGGATAGCTATAAAATGACCTATACTTAGCATTTTTCCTCCAAGATGACTTGATATGCTTAGTTAGCTAGAAAATGGCATTCCTACCTTGGAGAAGAGGAAAGGAGAGGAGAAAAAGAAAGAGAAGATAAATTCTTCTTCTTCTTCTGTTTCTTCATCTTTTTCTTCTTTTTCTTCTACCTAGTCTTCTTCTTCTTCTAACTTTCATCTTTCCTAATTTGCAGATTTGCTATAGATGAGGAATCTTGTATTGATGGAGTGTACTCTTCTACTTGTGCTTCCTTTTTGTTTATGGAAACTTGTTGGAAACTTGTTTTGGATATGTATGGATGGATATGTTGTTGGAAACCATTGTATGTTGGATATGTTGTGGGAAACTTGTATGATGGATATGTTGTTGGAACTTATTGTTGGTATGCTTGTTGAAACCTATTGTTGGTATGCTTGTTGGAAACTTGTATTGTTGATATGTTCGATATATATGTGAAATTCTGTCAAATTGAATGATTTTAAGAAAAAATAGGGGCTATATAGCCACTTTGCCGTCTGCCAGCAGATGGCAAAGCTGCCACATGGCAGCTACCTGCGCAACCTGGGGTAGCACTAGGCTGGCCTAGGTGGGTTCTTTGTCGTCCGCTGGCAGACGGAAAAGACCTTAGTTCTTTGTCGTTTGCCAGCGGACGGCAAAGAACCCACCTAGGCCAGCAAAGAAATAGGTGCTTTGCCGTCAGCTAGCAGACGGCAAAGAACAAGGGTCTTTGTCGTCTGCCAATGGGCGGCAAAAACGCCGTTAAGACCTTAACGGAGCTAAGTTGCCACGTGTGCCGTCCATGCCCTTTGCTGTCCGCTGGCAGACGGCAGAGATGCAAAGATCTTTGCTGTCTGCCGGCGGACGGCAAAGCACCCTTTACCGTGGCTTATTCAGCCGGACAATTGGTCGTCTGCTGGCGAACGACAAAGCCTTTGCCATCCGGCATGCATGCCTTTGTCGTCCAGGATGGCTGACGGCAAAGTGCCTGATTCCTGTAGTGAGAGACATCATAATTTGCACCATATCCAATAGAGCACGACTACGATGTATGGACACACCATCACACTATGGTGTTCCAGGTGGCGTGAGTTGTGAAACAACTTTCACATTGTGTTAAGTTGTATACCAAACTCGTAACTCAGATATTCACCTCAACGATCATATCGTAGACATTTTATCTTCTCGTCACGATGATCTCAAACTTCACACTGATTGTGCTTGAACTTTTAAAACGCTTCAGACTTGTGTTTCATTAAGTAAATGTACACTATATCTACTCAAATCATCAGTAAAGGTAAGAAAATAACGATATCCACCGCATGCTACAACACTCATTGGACCGTATACATCAATATGTATCATTTCCAATATGTTACTAGCCTGCTCCATCATACTGAAAACGGAGTCTGTAGCCATCTTGCCCAAAAGGCATGGTCCGCATGTCTCAACCGATTCGAAACCGAATGAGTCCAAAGATCCATCAACATGGAGTTTCTTCATGTGATTTATACCAATATGACATTTAGCGGTAGTGCCACAAGTATGTGGTACTATCATTATTAACTTTGTATCTTTTGGCATCAATGTTATGAACATGTGTATTACTACGATCAAGATTCAACAAACCATTCTCACTGGGTGCATGACCATTGAAGGTATTATTCATGTAAACAGAATAACCATTATTCTCTAACTTAAATGAATAACCGTGTTGCAATAAACACGATGCAATCATGTTCATTCTTAACGCAAACACCAAATAACATTTATTTAGGTTTGTCACTAATCCCAAAGGTAGAGAGATCATGCGATGTTGATCACATCAACCTTGGAAATATTTCCAACATACATCGTCACCTCACACTTAGCTAGTCTCCATTTATCCCGTAGCTTTTATTTCGAGTTACTAACATTTAGCAACCGAACCGGTATCCTATACCCGGGTGCTACTAGGAGTACTAGCAAGGTACACATCAATAACACGTATATCAAAATATACTTATGTCGACGTTGCCAGCCTTCTTATCTACCAAGTATCTAGGGTTGTTGCACTTCAGCGACCACTCTCCTCATAATAGAAGCACTTAGTCTCGTGTTTGGGTTAAACTTTGGGTTGCTTCACTGGAGCATCAAATGACTTGTCATCCATGAAGTTTC
This sequence comes from Hordeum marinum, assembly GCA_022496015.1. Classification (NCBI taxonomy): domain Eukaryota; kingdom Viridiplantae; phylum Streptophyta; class Magnoliopsida; order Poales; family Poaceae; genus Hordeum; species Hordeum marinum. The sequence continues at coordinate 205,552,326 of CM039672.1, read as the reverse complement.
CCTCCTTGCCCTTGCCCTTCTCGAAACTAGTGGTTTTACTAACCATCAACTCTTGATGCTCCTTCTTGATTTCTACCTTCGCGGCATGAAATATCGCGAACAACTCAGGGATCATTATTTCCATCCCTGGCAATTTATAGTTCGTCACGAAGCTCTAGTAGCTTAGTGACAGTGACTTGGAAAACTATATCAATTGCTTTCTTATCTGGAAGATCAACTCCCACTCGATTCAAGCGATTGTAGCACCCAAACAATCTGAGCACATGCTCAATGATTGAGCTATTCTCCTTTAGGCGAAGAATCTTGTTGGGGATCTCATATCTCACAACATGGGCACGAGCCTGAGATCCCAATTTCAGCTCTTAGAACATCTCATATGTTCCGTGACATTTAGAACATTTTGGAGCCTCAATTCTAAGCAGTAATGCATGACGCACTGAACTATCAAGTAGTCATCAGAACGTGCCTGTCAGATGTTCACAACATCTATAGACGACGCTAGAGGGGGTGGCGCATCGAGCAGTGCACTAAGGACATAAGCCTTCTGTGGAGCAATGAGGACAATCCTCAGATCACCGACCCAGTCCGCAATATTGCTACCATCATATTTCAACTATATTTCTCTAGGAACATATAAAAAATACAAGGGAGCTACAGCGTGAGCTAGTAATCTACAACATAATTTGCAAAGACACTACTGACTATGTTCATGGTAATGAGTTCAATTAATCATATTACCTAAGAACTCCCACTCAAATTGACATCCCTCCCATCATTCGAGTGATACATGATCCAAATTCACCAACTCAAGTCTGATCATGATGTTGAGGTGGTTTCAATGGTGAACATCATCATGTTGATCATATCTACTATATGACTCATGTTCGACCCTTCGGTCTCTTGTGTTCCGAGGCCATGTTTGTACATGCTAGGCTCGTCAAGTTTAACCCGGGTGTTCTGCATGTGCAACACTGGCTTGCACCCATTGTATGTGAACGTAGAGTCTATCACAACCGATCATCACGTGGTGTCTCGACACGACAAACTTTGGCAACGGTGCACACTCGGGGAGAACACAAATTATCTTGAAATTAAGTGAGGGATCACCTTATAATGCTACTGTCGTCCTAAGCAAAACAAGGTGCATAAAAGGAGTAACATCACATGAAAATCATAAGTGACATGATATGGCCATGAACTTGTGCTTTTGATCTCCATCTTTAAAGCACCGGCATGATCTCCATCGTCACCGGCATGACACCATGATCTCCATCATCTTGATCTCCAGCAACGTGTCGTCATCGGGGTTTTCGCACCCACCATGCTTCTACTACTGTTGCTACCGTTTAGCAATAAAGTAAAGCATTACATAGCTCTTAATGATTGACACGCAGGTCATACAATAATTAAACACAACTCTATGGCTCCTGACGGTTGTCGTACTCATCGACATGCAAGTCGTGATATTCTATAGAAAACATGGTCATCTCATACATCACATATATCTCATCACGTAATTGGCCATATCATATCACAACATACCCTGCAAAAACATGTTTGACGTCCTCTAATTGTTGTTGCATGTTTTACGTGGCTACTACGGGTATCTAGCAAGAAAAATTCTCACCTACGCAAAAACCACAATGGTTATACATAAGTTGCTTTTCAACGTTCTCAAGGACCGCCTTTGTCGAATCCGATCCAACTAAAGTAGGAGAAACAGACACCCGCAAGCCATCTTTATGCAACGAGGTTACACCTCAGTCGATTGAACCGGTCTCTCGTAAGCATACGAGTAATGTTGGTCCAGGCTGCTTCATCCCACAATACCGGTGAACCAAAACACGAGGAAGGGAGGAAGCAATCTAAGCATCAACGCCCAGAAACTCTTTGTGTTCTACTCGAGATCTCATCTACACATAGACCTAGCTCTGATGCCACTGTTTGGTAACGTTGCATGGGAAACAAAAAATTTCCTATGCACACACAAGATCTATCCATGGTGATGAGGATCTACGAGAGGGAGAGTGGATCTACATACCCTTGTAGATCGCTAAGCGGGAAGCGTTCAGAAACGCGGTTGATGTAGTCAAACGTCTTCGCGATCCAAATCATCGAGCGTCCCGTGATCCCATCACGATCCTTCCCGCGATCCAGTCATGATCCGTCCCGCGATCTCATCACGATCCACCCTGTGATCCAATCACGAATCGTCTCGCGATCTTGATCACGGTCCTTCCGATCTAGTGCCGAACGGACGGCACCTCCGCGTTTAACACACGTACAACTTGATGATGATCTCCGCCTTCTTGATCCAGCAAGAGGGAGAGGAGAGGTAGATGAGTTCTTCGGCAGCGCGTTGGTGTTGCGGTGATGGTGGTGGAGTAATTACAGGAGGGCTTCGCCTAAGCGCTGTTGAAACCGATCTAGAGGAGAAACTATGGACTAGAGGAGAGGGTAGCACGTGGCTGAAATATCTATGTGCAAAACCCCTAAAACCTCTAGTATATATAGGAGGAGGAGAGGAGGAGGATTGGACACAAGGGCAAGCCCTCTTGGCTTCGGCTGAAGTGGAGGGAGGAGTCCTACTCCTCCACTCCTAGTCGGTTTAGGACTCCTTCCTTATATTAGCCTTTTTCCACCTTTTCCACTTTGGATTTCCTTCCCGGCCGCATGGGCCCTATGTGGGACTTCGGCCAGCCCACTAAGGGCTGTTATTCATCCTCCCACAGCCCATGTAGCCTCTTGGATCGAAATACCCCTCCCGATGGTCCCCGGTACCCTCCTGGCACTCCCGGTACACTACCGATGAGCCCGGAACTTTTCCGGTGACCAAAATAGGACTTCCTATATATCAATCTTTACCTCCAGACCATTCCGGAGCTCCTCGTGACGTCCAGGATCTCATATGGGACTCCGAACAACCTTCGGTCACAACCATGCATAACTCTATACTACCGAAACGTCACCAAACCTTAAGTGTGCAGACACTGCGGGTTCAAGAACTATGTAGACATGACCTAGACACCTCTATGGTCAATAACCAATAGCGGGACCTGGATGCCCATATTGATTCCTACATATTCTACAAATATATTTATCGGTCGAACCTCTATGTCAAGGATTTAGTTAATCATGTATGATGTTCCCTTTGTTCTTCGGTATGTTACTTGCCCGAGATTCGATCGTCGGCATCTCCATACCTAGTTCAACCTCGTTCCGGCAAGTCTCTTTACTCGTTCCGTAATACAAGATGCCATGGCTAACACTTAGTCACATTGCTTGCAAGGCTTATTGTGATCTTGTATTATCGAGTGGGCCCTAAGATACCTCTCCGTCACACAGAGTAACAAATACCAGTCTTGATCCATGCCAACGCAACAGACACCCCTGGAGATACCTATAGAGCACCTTTATAGTCACTAAGTTACGTTGCGACGTTTGATACACACAAGGTACTCCTTCGGTGTTAGTGAGTTGCATGATCTCATGGTCATAGGAACAGATACTTGACATGCAGAAAACAGTAGCAATAAACTCACATGATCATATGCTACATTTGTAGTTTGGGTCTTGTCCATCACATCATTCTCCTAATGATGTGATACCATTATCAAATGACATCTCATGTCCATGACTAGGAAACCATAGCCATATTTGATCAATGAGCTAGTCTATTAGAGGCATACTAGGGACATGGTGTTGTCTATGTATCCACACATGTATCTGAGTTTCCGATCAATACAATTATAGCATGGATAATAAACAATTATCATGAACAAGGAAATATGATAATATCCAATTTATTATTTCCTCTAGGGCATATTTCCAACAAGCGGAAGCACCCGGACGGCGGATCAGATCTGGTGGCCAACACTAGTATTGGGAATAAACGTGGCAAGGGGAACGACAAGCCGCCCTTTGGTAAATCCAAGCCTTTCAATATGGAGACGACGTCGAATGCTCCTTGCCCGAAACAGTCTCCCCGATAAACCATCCACTCATGCCTGGAGGGATTGTTGGGTCATGCGGGTGTTCCAGAATTACAGCATTAACTAGCATCAAGGTGGAGGCAGTGGACCATCTAGCGGGTCAGGATCCGGCTCTCCTGGGTCCGCATTTGGTGCAGGGGGCTCAGGTCCTAGATGTCAAAGCCAAGGAAACCATGGAGGGAATAATCAATAGTCTGGCAACAAAGGTGAGCAACAAAACAATCAGTCCGGGTATCAGAGCAACCCAAAGAAGATTAGTGGAGGCCAGTATGACATCTTCACCATGATTCAGGATAAATGAGAACAGAAGCTACGTAAGAGGGCGGTTCATACTGCCACACAGGCTCTTCCACGATATTTGAAGTGGTCTGAACACATGATATCATGGAGCAGGAAGATCATCCGCCACAAGTTGACAACCCGGGGCACTCAGCACTCATGGTGGCACCTCAGGTGGGAGGCTACAAGTTCACAAAGGTACTGATGGACGGTGGTAATAGCATTAACATCTTGTACTATGACACCTTTCGCCGGATGGAATTAACTAATAAGGCTCTTAAGCCGCCGTCTATGATAAGGGAGTCCTGGAATAAGGGGTCGTCGGATGGCTGGCCTATTTCTTTGGGCCGGACTCGTGGGCCACTTATTGAGAATTGGATTGATCGATGGCCCCGTCGCCAGGGAGGTAGCCTCAGGAGTCGTGGCTTGTTTTCCAAGTTTGGTATAGTAGATAGGCATGTTTTTTCCCTTTGATGTGCAACCGACCTACGACATGTATATAAGCCAAAAGGTTTTAGATTGTAGGGCAGAGAAACTCATCTAGGGTTCTAGCTATTCGATCTCGAGGTAGATCAACTCTACAACCTTCATGTCATTAATATAATCGAGCAAGACGTAGGGTTTTAGCTCCATAGGAGAGCCCGAACCTGGGGAGACATCGTCTCCTTCGTCCCTTGTTACCATCGATCCTAGACTCACAGCTCGAGACCCCCTACCCGAGATTTGCCGGTTTTGACACTGACATTGGTGCTTTCATTGAGAGTTCTGCTATGATCGCCAAAGGAATCGATGGCTTGCATTGTCATAAGCAACGAGATTTGTTGCCAGGATGTCCTCATCCCTGGTCAGATCTTCATAGGTGGCGACATCTTATAGCATGCCGACCCGACCAGCCATCTTGGCCAGATCGGAAGCTTCGCCCCCGATCAAGAAATCGGATTCGGAACCCTAGAATTCGCCGCTGATTCACGGGGAGAGCTTGTCTTGATAGAACCCTCAGCTCTCATGGAGGTGCCCGCCGACGCCTTGGTGCCGAGGACATCGTACCCCACCTCTGAGGTGGCCTTCACCCTCGGGCTCTCAAGAATGCCCAATCCAGTCGTTGTGCCCAAATCCGCTACTGCCAAACATGACCCGGATTCGCTGTCACGCAACTCCAGAACCACGACTCTGCAGATCGACCCCGCGCGCTTCGGCGACATGCGTCCTACCGACGTCTCGTCCCTAAACGAGCTACTTAATCAAATTTAGACTATGCATATGACTAACGACCAGACCCCGGTCTATGAACGGATTGGGCTTAAACCCGACGATATGAGGATTCGCACCCCCTCGGTCACTCACTTAGTCGCCACCGTCGAGTGTCCGGCTGGGGGCTCGTCCCCCCAATGACAAGAATTAAAAATGGTTTATGCTCCAGTTTATGATCATCGAAACCTCGCTTGGAACCCAGACCCTGGAGTTCGCTTCAGAGATGGATCGGGATCGTTCCCCGATCTAGCACGCCACCCAGAACTCTCCTGCAACTCAGAACCTGTGATTCTGGACTCACATCATGGCACAGAACCAAAGTTTTTCCCACCCACCACCCAAGTTGAGCACTCAAGCATCGCAGGAGAGTCCAAGTCTTCGGACTTACGGGATGTTAAAAAATTACCAGGAGAGTCGGTTCATCATTTTTGGGCTAGACTTCTCCTCACTACAAACAAGGTATGATGTTCTAGTGACCAATAGATAATGGAAACTTTCAGTCGCAATTGTCATGACAAAGGGTTCCTCAACGCCCTGGCTCGTCGACACATTCACGACTTCACCGAGCTGTCGGACTTGGTACAAAAAATTTGTGCCATGGAGAGCACCTGGCAAGCCGAACAACTACTTTCGGAACCAATCTTTACTGAATGCCCTAGAGGAGATCGGAAAAGAGGATACCTCCGAAGTGGCTAGCCAAACTCGAACCCGCCAAAAAGAGAAATAGACCCCTTATGGGGGTCAGAACTGTCCTTAACGGACTATTGGGTAAGCCATGCCCTATACATTCTGTATCGCTCAACACAAGCCCGACTCACAGCCTTAGAGCTTGCTGGGTCATCAGGCAGGTTACAAAAAGTGGTGAGGCCATCCTCGAGGCACTATCGCCGAACATGCGCTCCACATCGCCACTAGAACACAATGCCGAAGTGTTGATGATCTACGAAATGTTCCCCTCAAGGAACATGAGGAAAACAGCTCTTAGAGAACTCGAATAGGTCTACCATGTGGCAACAACAAGTTCATGGGCAGACATACCCATCACCTTGAGAGATACTGACCAACAAGCCATCTGTCCCGGTCATACACCGGCCGCACTGATCTTAAAACCCATCGTCGATGGATTTAGGTTGCAGAAAGTGCTAATGGATGGCGGCAACGGTTTAAACCTTATCTACGAATATACCCTGGAAAAAATGAAGTTTGACCAATCTTGCATCGAGCATAGCAACACAACATTCCAGGGGATCATTCCTGGGAAAGAGGCGTGTTGTTTAGGACGTATCACCCTGGACGTAGTGTTCGGCACGCCCGAAAACTACCGATCTTAGGAACTTCTCTTCCATATCGTGCCCTACCCCAGCGGCTACCACGCCCTGCTGGGGCGTGACACCTTCACAAAATTCCAGGGTATACCACATTAGGGGTATATGAAGCTAAATATGCCAGGCCCAAACGGGGTAATCACAGTCGCGAGCGATCCAATGTAGCCTTTTGAGATGAAAACAAAACAGTAGTACTCACCCTCGAGGCACTAGCTGAGGCCGTTGCTGTAGAGGAATTGACCGCACTCCAATCAACAGAAGACAAGGACAATGTGATCCTTAGCAAAAGTCCCAAATCCACGTCCTTTAATCCTACAGATGAAATCATTAAATTTCAGGTACACCCAACGGAACCCAATAAGACATCGTCCATCGGAGCTCAGCTGGACCCCATGGTGGATGAGGCGCTACGAGCATTCTTATGAGAAAACTAGGACATCTTCGCCTGGCATCCTTCCGATATGCCAGGCATCCCATGGCGGCTAGCAGAACATAGTTTGAACATCATCGCAGGCTTCAAGCCCGTTAAATAGACTCTGCGCCGCTTTTCCGAGCCCAAGGCAAGCTATGGGTGAAGAATTAGCCAAATTGCTAGAGGCCAGATTCATATGGGAGATCAGGCACCCCGAATGGTTGGCAAACCTGGTGATGGTACCAAACAAAGACAAATCCTGGCGGTTGGGCATCGACTTCAAAGACCTCAACAAGGCCTGCCCTAAGGACCCTTACCCCTTACCACGCATAGACCAGATTATTGACGCCACAGCCGGACACGACTCATTGTGTTTCCTCGATGCTTATTCCGGATACTATCAGATCAAAATGAAGGAACCCGATCAAGGTGCAACGGCATTCATCACCCCTTACGGGCCATTCTGCTTCAACATGATGCACTTCGGGCTAAAAAACGCTAGGGCTACGTACCAACACATGATCCAGACTTGTCTTGCAAAACAGGTCGGTAAAACAGTCGATGCATACGTGGACGATGTGGTCATCAAAACCGAACATGTCATCCAATTGATTGACGACCTAAGGCAAACCTTTGCCAGCTTACGTGAGTATGATATATGACCCAATCTAGAGAAATGTGTCTTCGGAGTTCCCGCCAGTAAACTGCTTGGATTCATCGTTTCCCATAGAGGAATAGAAGTGAATCCGGCTAAGATCTGCATCCTACCGGAACTTGCAATTCCCATAGAGATAAAGCATGTCCAAAAGTTGGAGGGTTGCGTGGCGGCGTTAAGCGACTTTATTTCCCGCCTCAGTGAAAAGGCTTTACCGCTCTACAGGTTTCTGAAACGGACCAACAATTTTCAATGGACCGATGAAGCAGTGACTGCGTTAGAAGAAATTAAAACACTGTTGGCAAGCAACCCCATACTCACAGCACCAGGCGCCGATGAACCAATGATATTGTACATATCGTCCACCAACCAAGTCGCTAGTGTAGTGCTCGTCGTTGAACGAGAGGAGGTGGGTCACAAATTCCAGATCCAAAAGCCGGTCTACTACGTGTCAGAAGTACTAAGGCAGTGCAAGTCCGGATATGCGCATTACCAGAAGATAGACTATACAGTATTTATGGCATCATGGAAACTAAGACACTACTTTCAAGAGTGTTCAGTCACGGTGGCATCCGAAGTACCCTTGAACGACATAATCAACAACAGGGACACCACCGGCTGCATAGCCAAATGGGCCATTGAGATCCTTCCTTTTGAAATTGCCTACAAGCCACGACGATCTATTAAATCTTAGGTGTTGGCAGATTTCCTTGCCGAATGGTCAGAGGTCGAGCTCCCCAGGGAATATAGTACTTACTCCCATTGGTCGATGTACTTCGACGGATCCAAAACATTGGCCGGATTGGGGGCTGGAGTTATTCTCACATTCCCCACATGTGACAATGTCCAACACATGTTGCAAATCATGTATGACGAGTCCAACAATACGGCCGAATACGAAGCACTTTTGCACGGTCTTCGGATGGTAGCTTCAATGGGCATACAACGGCTGGAGGTATGGGGAGACTCCAGCTTGGTCATATCCCAAATAAACAGAGAATTCGATGCCAAAAACCCAAAGATGGTGGCATATAGAAACACCGTCCTCAAGATATCCGCATGGTTCGAGGGGCTAGAATTCCATCATGTCGTTAGAGACAACAACCAAGCCGCTGGCATACTAGACTTGATGGGGGCCAAACGCGATCCTGTCCAAAAAACACATTCCTGGAACGGCTCTTTAAGCCATCAATGGTTTGGCAGACGATAATAAGGGCGTCAGACTCATCAACGCGGAAGAGGTTGTTCCCCCCTATAAACGAACCAGATGGCCAAATCATCGGCGGATCCCTAATGGACGAAACGCCCTCGGCTCATGGGGTCATAGCAGTAATCATGCCATGGACCAAGCCCTTCCTTGCCTACCTTGTTCACAAAGAACTCCCCGATGATCAGACAGAGGGGTGACGCATAATTCGGCGATCCAAGGCCAATAAAGTCCACGAGGGTGAGTTATACAATAAAAGCACCACCGAAGTACTACAACGGTGCATATCTAAAGAACAAGGACGACAACTCTTAACCGAAGTCCATGCGAGAATGGGCGGTCATCACGCTGCGGCAAGGGCCTTAGTAAGCATGGCCTTTCAGGCTGATTTCTTCTAGCCCACCGCTCGAGTGGACGTCCAATCGCTTGTCAAGCATTGCATGGGATGCCAACTTTTTGCAAATCAAAGTCAGATGCCCTCAACAGCTCTTCGAACTATTCCGATTACCTGGCCTTTTGCGGTCTGGGGGCTAGATATGGTCGGACCACTTAAAGGGGGGCAAAGAAGAATAAATACCTACTGGTCATGGTTGACAAATTCAGAAAATGTATAGAAGCAAAACCTGTTAAATCTGCCAAGTCCGGACCAGTAATCGACTTCATATCCAGCATGGTACACCATTACAGCATCCCGCACAGTATAATAACAGACAATGGATCCAACTTCACAGCCCAAGAGGTAAAAGACTGGTGCACAAAAATGGGCATTAAGCTTGATTACACGGCGGTATAACCCGCAGACCAATGGACAAGCCGAATGGGCCAACGTCCTCATCATGAGTGGTATTAAACCACGTTTGGTCCAATCTCCGCATGAGTCCGACTGCCATTCGGTAAAGGAGCTTGACTTTGTTCTATCGGGCCTGCGTACCACGCTGCATCGATCAACGGGATACACGTTGTTCTTCATGGTCTACGAGGCAGAAGCAATCCTTCCCTGTGATATTATTCAAGATGCACCAAGGGTGCGCATGTACGAAGAAAAGGAGGCTGAGTTAGATCGGCAGGATGACCTGGATGCCTTAGAAGGAGAGGGCGACATAGCTCAGGCTCGTTCTACTTTTTATCAACAGCAGTCTCGAAGTTACCAAAGTAGGGAGGTCAGGGCAAAAGCGTATAATGTGGGTGAACTCGTCTTATGGGTCCTGAAGAAGCAGAAGCATAAACTCAACCCCAAATGGGAGGGTCCCTTCGTAATTGACGAAGTACTCACGGGAGGCGAGGGAGTCCAGGATTAAGGGGTCCTTGGATAGCCGACCCCTTGTTCGTGGGCCGGACTGTATGGATCGCAAGGCAGGCATCGAACGATCGAGGACCACCTACGCCAGGATGGAAGATTCATGGAGTCCGGGCGTGTTCTCCAAGTTATTAGCTATAGTTAGGCAAGTTATCTCTTCGGCATATAACCGACCATATGTAAACCCTAGGCCTCCTCGGCATCTATATAAGACGGAGGGTTTTAGGGTATAGGCAGAGAACAACTCATCTAGGGTTAGACATATGATCTCGAGGTAGATCAACTCTGTAACCCCTTAGACCATCAATACAATCAAGTAGGATGTAGGGTATTACCTCCATTGGAGGGCCTGAACCTGGGTAAACTCGTGTCCTCGTCGTCTCCTGTTACCGTCGATCCTAGTCTCATAGTTCGGGACCCCCTACTCGAGATCCACCGGTTTTGACACCAACATTGGTGCTTTCATTGAGAGTTCCACTATGAGCGCCAAAGGCATCGATGGCTCGCCTCATTACGAGTGGCAAGATCTGTATCGAGGGGACTTTCGCCCCTAATCAGAATTTCACTGGCAATGACACCTTGTCGCATGCCAGCCCGATCAGCTGTCAAGGCCAGATCGGAAGATTTCCCCTGAATTAGAGTACCAACTTTGGAACCCTAGAGTTCGTAGCTGATTCATGGGGGACACTTGTTCCAATGGAACCCTCAACCTTCAAAGAAAGACCTCTTAGTCCGGATGCGTTTACATCCAAGACATCGGGTCCCGTGGTGGAATGGAACATAGATCCGCTTCGATGCGAATCTGGAACCGGCACACCACTTGATGAATCTACTCGTATCAGCGACACGCACCCTGCCATCGCTTCGTTCTTAAACGAATTATTCGATTGGCTCGAAGCAATGTGTATATCGAATGACCAGGTTACGATCTATGATTGGCTCGGGATTAAACCCGATGGTAGGGAGATTCATGTCCCCCTGTCACCCACCTTGTCGCAATTGTTGAGTGTCCAGCTGCGGATTTGTCCGGACAGCCAGAATTGAAGACAATTTACACCCTGGTCTCTGACGAGCCAGGTGCCGGGGATTACCTTAAACCCGGACCATCATCGGTCCCAGATCTATACCGTAGTTCGGAGTTTGTATCCCCGAATACACCGAACACTCGCTGTGGCGTAGATTACAATTTTTGCCCTCCCATCGCCTAGGATAACAATCCTAGTTTTTCACCAAAGCCTGCATGTCTGGACTTCCAAGACATAAAACAACTGCGAGGAGAATCAGTCCCCCACTTTTGGGCAACACTCCTACTCGCTAGGAGCAGAGTAAAAGGTCTCAACGACCAATACTTAACAACAATGTTCATTCGCAATTGCCACGATGAGGGTATTCTTAATGCCCTAGCCCACCGACGTATAAGCGATTTCTCGAAGCTATCCGAGTTGGTACAGAAGTATTGTGCCATGGAGAGTGTCTAGCAATCCGAGCGGCTGTTCTCGAAACCAAAATCCTCCGAACACCCTAGAGGAGCTCGGAAAAAGAGGATACCTCCAAATTGGCCGGCCAGGTATGAACCCGTCGAAAAAAGAAACAAACCCCTTTCGGGGGCCCGCACTGCCCTCGATGGGCTTTTGGATAAACCCTGCCCCATACATTCCGTATCACTAAATATGAACCCAACGCACAACCTTCGAGCTTGCTGGGTCGTCAGGTAAGTCACAAGAAGCGGCGAGGCCATCCTCGACATACCTACGTCGAGTGGACGTTCTCCTTCGCCGCCCGAATTTAATGCCGAAGTCCTGACCGTCTACGAAATCTTCCCCTCGAGGAACAGACACAAGAGAGATCTTAAGGAGCACGATCAAATCTACCACGTGGCAGCCACTAGTCCATGGGCAGACGTACCAATTACTTTTGGAGACACTGATCGGTCGCCCATTCTTCCCGGTCATTCACCAACCGCTCTAGTCTTGAATCCCATAATTGATGGATACAGGCTACATAAAGTACTAATGGATGGCGGTAGTGGTCTTAACCTCATTTACGAGGCCACTCTAGAAAAAAAGCAGTTCGATCGATCCCGCATCGAACATAGCAACAAAAAATTCCGGGGAATTATCCCAGGAAAGGAGGTGCGTTGTTCTGGATGTATCATCTTGGACGTTGTGTTTGGCACACCCGAAAACTACCTATCCGAAGAACTTCTCTTCCACATCGTCCCCTTCCCAAGTGGCTATCATGCCCTATTGGGACGCGACGCCTTCACAAAGTTCCAGGGTATACCCCATTACGGGTACATGAAACTAAAAATGCCAGGACCAAATGGAGTGATCACGATCACTAGTGATCCGAACATAGCCCTTTGGGCCAAAAACAAAATGACAGCACTCGCCCTCGAGGCACTAGGAGAAATCTTTGCCGCTGAAGAATTGACCGCTCTGCGGTCGACAGTGAATAGAGACGATGTGATCCTCAACAAGAGATCCAAGTCTATATCCTTCAAGCCCGCAGAGGAAATCATTAAATTTTAGGTGCACCCAACGGACCCCAATAAGACAGCGTCCATCAGAGCCCATCTCGATCCCCTCATGGACAAGGCTTTGCGGCATTCCCTTCATGAGAACTGGGACATTTTTGTGTGGCATCCTTCCGATATGCCCGAAATCCCACGTCGGCTAGCCGAACATAGCTTAAACATTATTCCAGGCTTTAAGCCCATGAAACAAACTCTACGCCGCTTCTCCGAGCCCAAATGACAAGCCATGGGTGAAGAATTAGCTAAATTGCTCGAGGCCAGATTTATTCGGGATATTAAACACCCCGATTGGCTGGCAAACCTGGTGATGGTACCTAAGAAAGACAACTCCTGGCGGCTATGTGTCAATTTTAAAGACCTTAATAAGGCATGTCCCAAGGACCTTTCCCCTTAGCACACATAGACCAGATCATCGATGCCACAGCCGTACACGATTTGTTGTGTTTCCTCGACGCTTACTCCGGATACCATCAAATTAAAATGAAGGAATCCGATCATGCTGCTACAACATTCATCACCCCCTACGGGCCATTCTGCTTCAACACAATGCCTTTCAGGCTAAAAAACACTTGGGCCACATACCAGCGCATGATCCAAACCTACCTCTCTACACAGGTTGGCAAGACTGTCGAGGTATACGTAGATGATGTGGTAATCAAAACCAAACACGTCGACCAGCTGATCGATGACTTAGGCCAAACTTTTGCTAATTTACGCGAATATGATATACGACTCAATCTAGAAAAATGCGTGTTCGGAGTTCCCTCTGGTAAGCTGCTTGGATTCATCGTCTCCCATAGAGGAATAGAGGCAAATCTAGCTAAAATTCGTGCTCTGTTGGATCTTGCAATCCCCACAGAACTAAAACATGTCCAGAGGCTAGCCGGGTGCATAGCGGCGTTAAGCCGCTTTATCTCCCGCCTCGGCGAAAAAGCTCCGCCGCTCTACAAGCTGCTGAAACGGACCAAGAATTTCGAATGGACCGATGAAGCAGCGGCTGCATTGGAAGAAATCAAAGTAATACTGGCAACTAACCCCATACTCATGGCACCTGGCGCCATTGAGCCCATGTTGATATACATATCGGCCACCAATAAGGTCGTTAGTGCCATGCTCGTCGTTGAATGAGATGAGGAGGGCATAAATTCCGGATTCAGAAGCTGGTATACTATGTGTCAGAGGTGCTAACACAGTGCAAGCCCAGATATCTGCATTATCAAAAATATGCCTATACAGTATTCATGGCATCGAGGTAACTCCGACACTACTTCCAGGAGTGCGTGGTGACAGTAGCATCGGAAGTCCCCTTAAACAATATAATGAGCAACAGGGACGCCACCGGCCACATTGCCAAATGGGCCATTGAGCTCCTCCCCTTTGAAATAACCCACAAGCCACGCCGTGCCATTAAATCACAGGTGCTGGCGGACTTTCTGGCTGAATGGACGAAGGCCAAACTCCCCAAGGAATACAGTGCATACTCCCATTGGACAATGTACTTTGACTGCTCCAAAACCTTGGCTGGATTGGGGGCTGGGGTGATCCTCACATCCCTCACTGGTGACAACGTGCGATACCTGATGCAAATCATGTATGCGGACTCCAACAATGCAGCCGAATACGAGGCCCTCCTTCATGGTCTCCGAATGGCTGCATCAATGGGCATACTCCGGCTAGAGGTACGGGGAGACTCCAACTTAGCCATCTCCCAAATCAACGGCGAATTCGACGCTAAAAATCCGAAAATGGCGGCATACAGAAACATCGTCCTCAAGATATTAGCTCGGTTTGAGGGGCTACAATTTCACCATGTCGCTCGCGACAACAACCAGGCCGCCGACATACTAGCTCGTATAGGAGCCAAGCGCGATCCTGTCCCAAAGAAAACTTTTTTGTAATAGCTTTTTAAGCCTGCCGTCATGTGGCAGGATGATGCCAAGGGCACTGTTCCAAATACATCGGATGTGGTTGTTCCCCCTACCAACGAACCGGATGACCAAATAATTGGCGGCTCCATAATGAACGAAACGCCTTCGGCTCATGAGGTAATGGCAATAATTGCACCTTGGCCAGAGCCCTTCCTTGCCTACCTTGTTCGAAAGGAACTCCCCGACGAGCACCCAGAAGTACGTCACATAGTTCAGCGCTCCATGGCATACAAGATTCACGAGGGAGAGTTATACAAGAAAAGCACAACTGGTGTACTACAGCGGTGCATATTCGAGGAAGAAGTGTGACAGCCCAAGTGTTGTCCCTACCTTGTATGGCATGTAATATTAGGTGAACCTTGTTGTCATGAGTAATGAATTGAGTTTGCTCCTTGTCATGCCTTGTCTCATGCATCATATCATTCATCATCATACCATGCCTTTGTTTGTGATGTGCTTCTTGACCTTGTAGCATGTGAGTGTTGTGTGGTGTGGTTGGAGTGGTATTCATCTTCTCCCCCCTCTTATTATTTGCAATCAAACCCAACAATAAAAGCTTTTATTCCATTGGCATTTTTATCAACAGAATTAACTTACTAATAAAATTGTTTTAAAATGTTCAGGAGGTAGACTACAATGTTTTAAAATTATGTGTGTGGTTCTTTTGTTGTTTTGGGCTTAATGATTTTGGGGTTTAAAAGAACAAGAGGGTTGTTGTTTTTAAAATTAGTTGCTCTAAAAAGATCAACTTAATAATTTTTGTTAAAGAGGTCTTAAATTCTTGTTAGTAAAAGTGTTTTTGTTTTGTCAAAGAACCTTCTAATTATTTCTGTAGGGTTCTATATGTGTTCTATTTTTAAATAAATAAAAACCTTTTATGTTTTTCGGAGAGAGAGACAGAGAGTTCGGGAGTGGGCCTCTCCTTCTCCCGCGTGTCCCAGCCCAAGGTGGCCTAGCGGCTACCTGCCCCGTCGGCGCTTTCCGTCAGTTCAGAGAGCGAGAGCGTGCGCCTCCGTGAACTCCAGACGTCGAGCTGCCATCATCCTGCGCCTATTTAGTCCCCTCGGCGTCCGTGATGCCCCCCTAGGGTTCCCTCTCCCTCCTCACGCCGACGCCCTCCGCCTCTCCTCCTCTTCTGTCCCAAGCAAGATAAGATTCAGAGGGTTCAGAGAGAGTTTAGTGAGGTTCCGAAGGAGCTCGTTGGTGCGGGAGCTTCTCCGGCGAGCCCCTCGAGCAAGAGATTGTCGGGATCGCGTCGCCAGCACCGTCTGCTTCCCCAACGTCCTCTGCATCTGCATGGGATGCCAAGTCAGTGCCTCTAGTTCGTCTTCTTCCCCTCCGGTCAAGCTCCTCCACCACAACAATTCGCCGTCGTCGTGCTTCCTCGAGCTCAATTGGCTGCACGGGCGTGTCTAGGTGAGCTCCCCCGTCCATCCTCGCCAGATCCCAAGCATTCTAGCCTCGTGTAGTGAATTCCCGTGTGTAGTGCGTTCCGCCGCTGTCGGACCTCATCGCTGTCGAGTGTTCCATCGACCTCATGCATCTGTGCATGGCATGTGAGTTCTTGCTTCTCGCAGGGGTCCGTTTTCGCTCCGCCCTATCCGTTTCCTATTTCGTGTCGTCGCCGGTGTAGCGTGCATAGGTCTCCGCCATTGTCGTTTTGTCGCCATCGTCGGCATCGCTCTCGGTTTGTCAGGTGGCTGTGCTAGTGTGTTCAGGCCAGGAGGTCTGGTGTTCGATCCCCAAACTCTCCCCCATTTTTGTTACTTTTTCTTTTATGTTATTTTATTTTTCTTCTGTTCTGATGTGGCATGTGTGTATGTATGTGTATAAATACATGTATAGATGATTGTTTTTTTCTTTCTCCTTTTCTGTTTATTTGATAATTGGATATGTGTATGTCAGTGCATGTGTGTGTATGTGATGCTACATACATGTGTATGTGCATATATGCACTTGTGCATATATGTGTGCATATGTGGTGTGTGATGAGCACCCACACACATAGGTGTGTGTGTGTGTGTTCATGGGTGTGGGTGTGCTCATATGCCCTTAGGCATATGTAGCTATGTGTGTGTGCATGCTTGTGTAGTGTGTGTGTGTTGAGTGTGTTTGTGTGTGTGTGACAAGTGGGCCCATGCCCCATTTGTCATACCCTACCTTTTTAACATTTGTTTTGTGTTTTATTTGTTTTATTAGATCATTTACAATTATAGCAAGTTTGCCAAATCTGGACATGTTTAAATATGCTCATGTGCATTTTAAGTAAGTTTTCACTTATAAGAGAGGAGGTTGTTTTGCTAATGTAGTTTGTGCCATGATGCTTCATGTGACCATATGGGTATAATATATGATGTTGGGGTAGAATCACCCAAGGAATCCATTGGTGCAATCAGATTTCACTTTTGAGCAAGTTTATAAAACTGTCATTTTCTGTTGTGATGCTATGATTTTTGTATGATTTAATCCATGCTTGCTTTGGGGGATGTGCCAACATGGAAGTGTTAGTGTTTTATGCCTATGATGCCATGGTATTTTTGTTTGTCATGAGAATCACCCATATAAGTGGGAAACTTGCTGCACAGTAGCTAACTTGATGTTTTTGTTTCACCATGCTAAATATTTCCAAGTCTGAGAATTTGTTGTTATTTTTATGCCATGAAGAGTGGTTGCTATCTTGCGATATGTTGAGAATTAGCTCAAGCTTAGTGCTAGTGTTTTGAAGTAGATGTTGTCTACTACCATCCTATTAATTTTCATGCCATGAGGTGGTCTCTAACACCATTAACTTCTGCTATCAACATGCCACCAGATTAACTCAGATTCTAGAAAACTGTTATTTTCACTAAGTCCCTAAAATTTTGTTTCATCATGCTAACTTGTGAGCTCCATGCTTATTGATGTGTGCCTCCATTCCAGTATGTGTAGTTGAATAAGTTGATATGCATGTTGTGTAGATTCTGTCAATGCCTTGTTTGTGGTTGTAGGATTCCTGTAGCTCAAGTTATTGGCTGTGTAAGTTGCTATGTTGTTGTTTTATGGCAGATTGTTTGTTTTAGTGTTTTGTGACTTGTGGCTACATTGTTTGTTTTATGCCATATTTGGGTCTATTGTGGTTGGTTTTTCATTGCCTATCCAGTGGCTACCTTAGAATGCCAAGAAATAGCCCATGGTCTTGTTGTCTTGTGTTTTGTCTTCGTAACTTGCTGTGAGCGTTTCTTACGTTCTTCATATGCATTTGTATCGATTTTGCATGAAGCATCCATATTTGCCATGTTCATGCATGTTTAACTAACTTAACATGAGGTTCTGTCCAAAATTGTAAATAGCCAAACTAATGCATGTGGAACATGACTAGTTTAGGATTGCCATGTTAAATTCTTCAAATGAATCATGCATCATCTTGTTTGTGCATTGCACCTTGGTTGGATGTTTATTGTTGCTGTTTATCTTGGGTAGATGCGAGTGTTGAAATTGATTACAAGGATCCAGGAGAGTACCACTATGAGGACCCCGCTCTTTGTCCCTATGAAGAACCAACAGGCAAGATGATCGTACCCGGATCCCGACACTATTTTTGCTTTGCTAGATATCTCGTTATTATCGTTACTTATGAGTTACCTACCACTTGAATGTCAAGCCTCCTACATTGCCATGATAGCCTCTAACCCTCCACATCCTAGCAAACCTTTGATTGGCTAAGTTACCGCTGCTCAGCCCCTCTTATAGCGTTCTAGTTGCAGTTGCAGGTTGTTTCCATGTTATAACATGGGAGTTTGGCATATCACAACATTATCTGTTATTTAATTCAATGCACATATATATCTTGGTATGGTGGAAGGCTTGGCATTTTGCTAGGTCTTTTGTTCCGCTTTTATCGCCATAGTTTCTTGTTACCGGTGTTATGGTTTCCATATTTTGCACTCCTAACATGCTCGGGGTTGTTATGGGGACCCCCTTGATTATTCGGTTGAGATTAAAACTTGTCTGGCAAGACCCAACATTGGTACTATTTGCTTAAACAACTTAATAAAATTTGCATAGGGCTTTGCCACCCTGTGGATAATTAATCAACCCCCAGGCCAGTGCTCCTCATGAGTGTTGGTCCAAACTAGAGCCACTTGTGGGGCCACCTCGGGGCAACTCGAGTGATTTCTATCCGGCCGCCGTACGTAGTGTTCATCTGGTCATGTCCTGAGAACGAGATATGCAGCTCTTATCGGGTTCGTCGACACGTCGGGCGGTCTTGCTGGATTTGTTTTACCTTTCTCGAGTGGCTTGCGTGTGGACTCTGACTTTCTTCGGGTTATCTCGAGGTGTTGGAATTCCTTTGGAGTTGCCTAGATGATCACGAGATTCGTGGTCGAGGTTATTCCCGAGGAGTGTGGTTAATTTATGATGGACTAGTTGGAGCACCCCTGCAGGGTTAAATCTTTTCGAGAAGCCGTGCCCGCGGTTATGTGGCAACTTGGATATTTGTCTAACACCCGGTTATAGTAAACTTGAAGTAAACTCTAATAAAAGGCACCAACTGTGTGAGTAACTGTGATCGTCTCTGCTCGTGAACATGAACCGAGAGAGAACATGGTGGGGTTATGATTGACATAAGTAAGTGTTCAGGATCTCATAGAGGTCATTCTAGATTCGGTCGCTTATCGTAGAACACATATTTAAATTCATGTTCTCGTAAGTTTAGCCACCATATATGCTTAGTGCTGCTGCAAACTAAACACACACCCCTTTCCAACCCATAAGCTTGAATAGTCTCGGTACCCGGGCGCGAGATTGCTGAGTCCTCGTGGCTCACAGATTACTACAACAATCCAGGTGCAGGTACAGATGAGTTCGTGATGAGTAGAGGACCATGGTCGTGATCTTTGGGGCTAGCGAGATAGTATCATTGCATCTGTTATTTCATCGTTTGTTTCCGTTCGTAGTCGGACCCTGTCTTTGGATTGATGATTGAACTCTTTGTGGATTGTAATTTAGATTGTGGCGAGTGTAAGCCAACTCATATACTCCTCTCTTCTTAAATGTATGATGTAATGATGCTATACTTGCGAACGCCGAGATGCGCCTCTATCCATTGTCGAGGCCCCCATGCCTTAATATGGATAGGCGCGCATCTTGGGCATGACAAGAAGGGCGGGAGCTTCTCGCCGAAGTACATGCAGACATGGGCGGCTATCACGCCGTGGCAAGAGCCTTACTCAGCAAGGCCTTCCGAGCATGTTTCTTTTGGCCCATAGCTGGGACGAACGCACAGTCACTTGTCAAGCACTGCGTGGGGTGTCAACTCTTCACAAATCAAAGTCACATGCCTCCAACAGCTCTTCAGACTATTCCGATCACTTGGCCTTTCGCGGTCTGGGGGCTTGACATGGCCGGGCCCCTTAAAGGGGGACCAAGAAAATCAAATACCTGCTGGTCATGGGCGACAAGTTCACCAAATGGATAGAGGCAAAGCCCGTTAAGTCAGCCAAGTCCGGACCAGTTATAGACTTCATATCAGGCGTAGTACACCATTAAGGTGTACCGCACAACATAATAACAGATAATGGATCTAATTTTATGGCCAAGAGGTCAAGGACTGGTGCGCGAATTAAGCTTGATTACAGATAATGGATCTAATTTTACAGATAATGGGAATTAAGCTCGATTACACATCAATCTACCATCCACAGACCAATGGACAAGTCAAACATGCCAATGGTCTCATCATGAGTGACATTAAGCCATGATTGGTCTGATCTCTTCATGAGTCCGACTGTCATTGGGTTGAGGAGCTCGACTCCGTACTATGGGGTATGTGTACCACCCCAAATAGATCAACAGGCTTCACACCATTCTTCATGGTCTATGGGGCTGAGGCAGTCCTCCCCTGCGACATTATTCATGACGCACCACGAGTGCACATGTACGAGGAAAAGGAAGCCGAGTTGGATTGGCAGGACGACCTGGACGCCTTGGAGGGAGAACGCGACATAGCTCTAGCTCGCTCTGCGCTTTATTAGCAGCAAGCGCGATGCTAGCAGAGTAGGGAGGTCAGGGCACAAGCATACAATGTAGGTGAACTCATCCTACGGCTCCCGAAGAAGCAGAAGCATAAACTCAACCCCAAGTGGGAGGGCCCCTTCATCATCGACGAAGTACTCGTGGGAGGAGCCTATCGCATTCGAAACTCATCAGATAATCCCCTTGAACCAAACCCATGGAATGCGGCTTGTGTATGGCGCTTCTACGGATAGACCAGTCCTATCCAAATCCCCACACATTTTAAATTTTTCTTTTTGTGTTTTTCCTTTTTTCCCCTCCCACTTTGTTGTTGGATAGGATCGATTTTCTCCTTCCTATGTTCGGTTACACTGATCCTTTACTAAGGTTATTGGCATGCACCATAGAGTGTTACATCCGAACACAACACGTGGGGGCTCCTTTAAGTAGCCAGCCTTTTCTATTGCAGTTTTTGCCCGCACCTTGTTGTGCACGCATGTTTCTTTTGTCATGTTTTAGCCATCATATGCATCAATCTGAACTGAGACTTTGCCAAGCTGGGTTGCCTTGCTCCTGTGGTTACTCTCTATGTTCCCTCCTATTCAGCTAGAGAGTAAAGGGAGCACCTCTGTGATTGTTACGTCCGGGTCATCTGGACACGTACCTCAGACGGGTGAAGCCAAAAGCTAGCTATCTTACGTAGATAATTGATCGGCTATGACGAAAACACCATATCTGGACATGGTTGCTTTTCTATTGTCTAGGCTCTTATTAGAAGAGGACACTTAGTTGCAAGTATGCGGATTCCTATCTATGTTCTTCGTAGAACCCTGACGAAAGTTATCGCTAGTGGTACTATTTTCATTGGAAGATGTTTCTTACGCTACGCCATAATATAACATATCTTTTTGTGTGCTTTCTCTATGTTCGCACCACATGTCTGGATTGCCTGGTTCCTCGAATACAAATTTGCTATTCGGTGAAGGAATAATAAGAAGGAACACTCCCAAGCTCTTCGCCCGGGAGGGAGAAGCCGATGGACGGTTAAGACAAGGTTTACAACACGGATTGTTTTACACATGTATATGCAAATTTCATATTCGGCTACTGATCGAGATCATCGATTATTGTGGATAGGGGGAGTGTGCTTGTGAGAGCCGTGCGGCTGGCATCACTTGGTCATATACCAGGCCGAGTGGCACTTCTTTTCCATCCGATCCCACAGGGCCAACCCACGTCATATGCTCAGGGTTAAGTCCGGTGAAACATGTCTTGATCATTGCCCATGCCTCCCATGCTCCTTTGCGGCAGGCCGAAGTCTTCCAAAGCTCGAACCTACACCGAGCCCCCTAAATCGATCCACAAGTGCGGCAGTCCTTTGGGTAGCTGTTTGATGGGCCATAATGCCTTCACCATCGCCTTCATAGCTTTTTGCACGCGCTTGTGGAGAGAGGTTAGCTCCTTCAGCAAGTCCCCTTGGAACGATTCGATCTCCTCTTCAAGATGTCCGGTCAGGAGACCTGTGAACAAGACAACAAGCACAATTACTATCATTCTATACATCAGAAATACGTACTCATAGTGGAATTGTATTTACCGAATATGCCCCTCCGAAGATTCTGATTTTCTCCTTGAGCTTGGTCCAATTGAGTCTTCAAACTCTTTATTTTAGTGGCCTGTTTTTGTATAACAAGACAGCCGACTTGCTGTTGGGATTCCGCATACCTTCGTGAATCCCCGGCTTCTTCTAGCCGCCTTTCCATATATCCTATTGATTCGGCTGCTACACATAATCCATATGTCAGGCGCGTAATCCATATGTTCTATTGATTAGCAGTAAAAGCACACTTACCATGGGCCTCTCGCGTGAAGCTTTTCACTTTTGCTAGTTCGTCCTTCACGTACTGCACCTCCGCGCGGCTCTCCTCGAGGGCCTTGGCCAATTGCTTGGACTGTTGCTTTGAGTCCTACGTCAGCAGCCAAACAGTAGGGAGATCCTTAATTTGTTTTTTTTCCAAATCAAATTAAGGCTCGGGGGCTACTAGGCTTATACAAGTATACGAATTCTACAAAATCCGGTCACTTACCTGAATATTGGTTTCATAGCTTCACGGAACCCAGCTCGGGCGGCCCGAGGTGTGCATCCGCCGAGCGTAGGGCATTGAACTCCTGGTAGAGAAAACTGGGTGTTGCATGGCCTCTCATCGGTGCGGATGATGCATGGCATTTTCCACTTTTGATTTGGTGATAGATACTCTGTCGCCAGATTCGGCGGGCATCGGACCGGCCATAGGGGCTTTCGTAGCGGAAGTCGCATGGGTGGTGGCCCAGGAGCTTCGGGCGTCTCCGGACGTCTGGGCAACCCTCTCGGCAGATGAAGGTTGGGTGTTTTCCTAGGTCAAGAACAAGCGTCTATAAGATTCTGCCGTGCGCAATGATAAAACAGATATCCGAGCACTGTACCTTTTGGATACGCGGACGGGTGGATTCGTCCCCGCGTCTAGCTCCTTTGCAGGGGCCTGGCCGGCCTCTGACTCGCCTGCAGCTTCGGCTGCTCGTGCAAGGCCTGCTGATCAGTGGCGCTTGGGGGCTGGGACCGACGCGTCCGGGGCGCTCTTGGTAGAGGGCCTCTTACGGGAGGAGTTTTTATTCTTTCCCGTAGAGAGAATGGAGAATGACTCAGGATAATCGACTATGATTGCCACCGGGGTCTGGACAATTCTGTCCTGATGATAGACTTCGTTTTCAAAGTCGAGAAGGAGATCCGGGCCCTCATTGAAGCCCGGACTATTGTCGCGTGAATGATTCTCGAGTTGAGGAGTTGGACAGTTGACTGTCTCGATGAAGCTCCTCCATTCCTATTCACATCAAGGCCTCAGTCAATGCGGAATGAAGTCCCAAACTATTTCATGATTAAAAAAGGAAGTTGTACCTATTTGATTGGATTGTGGGCCAAATGCCCTTCCTTGGTTGATCACTGGATGAAGTCTTCTTGCTCTCCTTTGTACAGGTCGGCAAGTACGGCAGCCAACATTGTTGGATTGGCGGGACCTAGTCTTCGGGAACGCGTGGCGTCGCTTGTCCTGTTGTATTGACATAAGGGGTGCACCCTTTGTTGGAGGGGTTGCACGCACCGGGAGATAGCGGCGGCCATGACATCGATCATGGTCATCCAGTGATTGGCAATCATCCGCACTTGTGTCACAAGGCGCTGCACTTCAGCGCTCTCCTCCTGAGATGAACCCTTGGGTCGCTAGTTGTACCTTTTCTTCGGAAGAAGGTCGGAGTATTCGGGTAGACTTGTCTGAGTTGGCTCGAACAGGGGAACATTTTTGATATAGAACCACTCCGAAGTCCATTCTTTAGATTTCTTCGGCGTGCCAACCGGATACCCCGTCCCCGCTATGCGACATACTTCGGCTCCGCTGACCTCTAAGATGGACTTGTCCCGAGTTCAGGGGACGAGGCAGAAATATTTCCTCCACAAATCGAAGTGAGCTTCGCACCCTAAGAACATCTCGCAGAGGGCAACGAAACCCGAGATGTGCAGGATCGACCCCGGGGTGAGATGGTGGAGTTGAACTCCGTAGAACTCTAGTAACCCCCTCAGGAATGGGTGGATTGGAAATCCAAGGCCTCGGAGGAGGAATGAAACAAAGCAAATGTGTTCCCCTTTGTTTGGGTTGGGGAAGTGCTCGTCGAAGACCTCATCGCCATAAGAGAGTAGACCAGCGCGGGTTGCCGCTAGACCTGATGATGGGAGATACCCCTGGGTCTCAAGATTGTGGAGCTGCAGAAGTGTGACAGAGCAGCTGGTCCAGTCGCCTGGGCGTTGGCCGTAAGGGCACGTTGAGGAGCTGGGAGCATTGTCCATGTTTTGCGTAAGGCTTTCGCTGGGAGTTTCTGACAATAGGAAGGAAGAAGATGTGGTACGAACCACGATTCCGTTTGGTTAAATGGGTCGGTGCCTCCGTTACGGAGGGGCGGGATTGTAAAAATCTCTGGCTACTCGCCTCCCCATGATGCACGAAAATCGAGGGACTTGTGCAGTCATTATAATGACCTGTGTCCGCGATGCTTGGGATCTTGCCAAAGATTGGTCGGACGCTGGATAAAGAAGGATGTGGGACTCGCCTTGCAAGCCAAAGACGATGACGCAAGGGAATCAACCGAATATATATCAGCATTGAAGGCCAGTCCAGGGCTACTGAGGGAGTCCAGGATTAAGGGGTCCTCGGATAGCCGACCTATTGTTCGTGGGCCGGACTGTATGGGCCGCCTGGCAGGCATCGGAGGATTGAGGACCACCTGCGCCAGGATGGAAGCTTCATGGAGTCCGGGCGTGTTCTCCAAGTTATTAGCTGTAGTTAGGCAAGTTATCTCTTTGTTATGTAACCGACCATATGTAAACCCTAGGCCTCCTCGCCTTCTATATAAGCCGAAGGGTTTTAGGGTATAGGCAGAGAACAACTCATCTAGGGTTAGACATATGATCTCGAGGTAGATCAACTTTGTAACCCCTTACACCATCAATACAATCAAGCAGGACGTAGGGTATTACCTCCATTGGAGGGACCGAACCAGGGTAAACTTGTGTCCCTGTCGTCTCCTGTTACCGTTGATCCTAGTCTCACAGTTTGGGACCCCCTACCCGAGATCCGCCAGTTTTGACACTGACAGGAGGGGCTTACCGTCTTCGAAACCCGTCGGATAACCACCTCGAACCAAACCCATGGAACGCAGCTCGTCTTCAGCGCTTCTACAGCTAGACCGGTGTCGTCATACTCTTTACCCTCCATTGTCTTTTCTTTATTTTTTATTTTCGTTCCCTCCGACCTTGATTTTTGGTAAGTTTGGATTTTTTTCCTCCCAAGTATATGCCGGGCTAAACCGATTTTGTATTAAGATTTTCGGCATACATCCTCCAATGTTAAATCCGAACACAACACCTGGGGGCTTCTTCCCGAGGTCGATGATTTTATATTCTAAGCATCTATTCACATTTATCGTGTATGCACGTTTACCTTGTCGATTTTTAAGCCATTCTATGCACCAATTCGAACTAAGATTTTTGCCAAGCTGGGTTGCCTCGCTCCTGTGTTTACCCTCAACGTTCTCGATTGTTCGGCTAGAGGGTAAAGGGAGCACCTCTGCAATTGTTACTACTGGGTTATATCGATACGTACCTCAGACAGGTGAAGCCAAAAGCTAGCTATGTTCAACAGAAAATTGGTCGGCTACGACGGGAGCAACAAATAATATTATGGTTGTTATCACCATTACTCGGGTTTACTTCCTCGCAAAAGCCATTAGTCGCATACTAGTAGTATATGACCTTACTACCTACGATTTACGTAGTAGCCTGAAGGAATGTACCTATAATATCTTATGCTAAGCAGTAATATAACATATCTCCCTGTGCGCTTTTTGTCTATTCGCACCAAATGGCCGGATTACCTGGTTTCTCGACATAATTGCCTCTTATCGAGGGATATTTTATAGGGAACACTCCGAAGCTCTTAGCATGGGAGGGCGAAGCCGATGGTCGGTTAAGACAAAGTTTACAACACACACAGAGCAAATTTTTTATTATCATTACATAGTTACATACAATCACACATCTGACTACTGATCGAGATTGTCTATTAAGGCATCCAGGGCACAATCTTCGTGTAAGAGATGAGCGGCTGGAACCACTTGGTCTTACACAAAATTAAGTGGCACTTCTCACCCATTAGGCCCTGCTGGCCCAACCCGAGCCATATGCTCGGGATTAAGGCCAGTATACCGTGTATTGATCATTGCCCACACCTCTCGTTCTCCCTCCCGGCAGGCCGATGTCTTCCATAACTCGAACTGACTCCAAGCTCCGTTGAAATGATTAGCCAGTTCGGCCACCCCCTCTGGAGGTTGCTTGGCAGGCCATAGCACTTTTATCATGCTCCTCATAGCCTTCCGAGCCCGCTCATGAATGGTGGACAATTCCTTCAGAAGGCTTCCCCGGTAGGATCTGATCTCTTCTTCAGGCCGCCCGGTTAGGAGACCTATACATGAGACATGGCATGTCCATTACGCTTCATGTATAAGAACTATTCTTAGATGTTATAATCACACTTACCGAACACGCCCCTCTGTTATTTTTCTGGTTCTCTTCTTGGGCCTGGGCCAGTTGAGTGTTTAAACTCTTAATTTCTTTGGCATGCTGCTTGTTTTCCGCCTGGAGGCGTTTCTTCTCCTCAATGTTTTGTTGCAAATAAAGGCAATCGGCCTCATGTTGGGACTCAACATACCTCTGGCTGCATCCAAATCCTTTTGCAGCTATCCTATAGACTCAGCTGCTACAAAGTACCATCGCGCCAGCACGAGATTATATGCTTATATCAGCAGAATGGATATACTTACCATGCGCCTCCCGGATGAAATTCCTTACTTCTTCTAGCTCGGCCTTCACGTCTTCCACTTGTGTTCGGCTCGCCTCCAATTCCATGGCCAATTTCTCATTCTGCTGCCTTGAGGCCTACATCATCTATAAAATGATGTGTGGATCCTTAACTCGGTCGTCCTGACCAATTCAAGGCTCAGAAGCTAGTGGGTTTAAATGTGTGCCCAGATTCTTACAACTAACCACTCACCTTCAGGCTGGATGATATCAGCTTTACTGCTTCCCCAAGCCCAGCTCGGGCAGCAGCAATGTGCACGTCTGCTGAACATAGAACGTTAAACTCTTGTTCGGAGAATGCCGGGTGGCGCAGTGCTTCTCGCCGCCGCCGGTGGTTCTTCGCACTCTCCACCTCGGATTTGGTGACCAATACCGTGTCCTCGGAATCTTCAGGGACCGGATTGACCGCAGGGGCCTCCAGGATGGGTTCGGCATGGGCAGAAGATCTTGGCTCATGAGTATTACCAGGCACCTCGGTAACATTCTCGGCAGTAGATGGTTGGACTTGCTTCCTAAATATTTCAGCATAAGATCCTCTGAGAAATCTTAGCGATCATGATAACAATAGATTAAGCGACTGAACAAAGTACCTCTTGGTTGAATGAGTGGTTGGAGGTGTCCCCATGGACGATTGACTTGAAGGATTCCTGTTGATGTCCGGTCCGGGCATTGCTGCCGTAGCCGACGTTCGTCGCGCGGACCGACGATGCTTGGGAACTAAGGCCGACACGTTCGGGTCGACGGAAGGCACTTGCCTTTTACGGGAAGAATTTTTCTTCCTGTCGATAATAGGGGAGGGGAGTAATCCGGGGTGATCGACTATGATAGCCACCTTGGAGCGATCGAGTCTCTCCTAGTAAAAGACCCTGTCTTCATACTCGATTGACAACTTTGCATCGTCATGGAATCCCGGATCGTCATCACGAGCATAGTTCTCTGGTTGGGGGACCGTACAATTGACTGTCTCGACATAGCTCCTCCATTCCTACTCACAGAGATTAAAAGCTCCGGTTTAAAGGGGGGATGAAAAGCCCGTACTTAAGTCATAGGATCAAAAGTCTTACCCATTCGATGGGGTTGTAGCTTGAGTAACCCTCCTTAACCGGCAGCCGAACAAAGTCTTCCTTTTCACCTTTGTATAGGTCGGCAAGTGCAGCCGCCAACGCCGCTTGATTAGCAGGGCCCAGTCATCTGGAGCGAGTGGCGTCGCTTATCTTGTTGTAATGCCACAAAGGGTGAATTCTTTGTTGGAGAGGCTGAACGCATCGGGTGATGGCGACAGCCATTACGTCAATCATGGTTAGCTTGTGATGAACCAGTAGCCTCACGTGGGCGGCCAAGCGCTGAACCTTGGCACCATACTATTGGGATGAACTCTTCGGTCGCCAATTGTACCTTTTATTCAAAGGGTCATTGGAGTATTCGGGAAAACTCCTCCGAGCTGGGTCGAATAGGGGGAGATCCTCAATATAAAATCATTCGAAAGACCATTCTCCGAACTCCTTCTTCGGCATCCCTACTAGATACCCCGTCCTGGCTATGCGACATACTTCGGCTCCTCTGACTTCCCGAATTGTCTCGCCCTAGATATGGGGGGCGAGACAGAAGTACTTACTCCATAGTCTAAAATGAGTCTCGCAGCTCAGAAACATCTCGCATAGAGCAACAAAGCCCAAGATGTCCAGAATGGACCCGGGGGTGAGATGATGGAGATGGATCCCATAGAACTCCAATAATCCCCTCAGGAAGGGATGAATGGGGAACCCTAGGACTCGCAAGAGGAAGGGCATGAAGCATACCCACTCTCCCTTGTGGGGATTAGGGAAATTCTCCACGAAGGCTTCATTATTAAAAGAGGTCAAACCGGAGCGGGTAGCCGCTAGATCCGAGGAAGGGATATAACCCTGGGTCTCGAGGTCACGCAGCCGAAGGAGAGATACAGAGCATCTTGCCCAATCCCGAGGACGAGAGCCATAAGAATGTGAGGAAGAGCTAGGGGCGCTCGCCATGTTCTTGTGGTGATCCCTCGCTTGAAGCTTTTTCTGATGGGGAAGAAGAGGAAGATGTGTCCTAAAACCATGATCCAGTTTGTCTAAATGGGTGGTGCTTCCTTTGTGGGAAGGGTGGTCTTGTAAAAAGCTGTTGAACCACTTGTCTCCCCTAGGCGCACGAGGATCGGGAAGCGCTGAAAGTTATTACAATGGGTCCTGGAGGCACTCGACGTTTGAGATTTCATTGATGACGGGATGGTTGCCTAACAAGAAGGGATGGAGGGACTCGCCTCGCAAGCCAAAGACTTCGAAACACAAGATTGTCCGGATAGAATACCTTGGCATTGGAGGCTAGTCCGGGGGCTACTGAGGGAGTCTTGGATTAATGGGTCCTCGGATGGTCAGCCTATTTCTTATGGGCCGGACTCGTGGGCCACTTAATGAGCATTGGATTGATCGAAGTGTTGGGGAACGTCGCCTGGGAAACAACAAATTTCCTACGCACACGCAAACCTATCCATGGTGATGAGCATCTACGAGAGGGATAGTGGATCTACATACCCTTGTAGATCGCTAAGCGGGAAGCGTTAATAAACACGGTTGGTGTAGTCGAACATCTTCGCGATCCAAATCGCCGAGCGTCCCGCGATCCAATCACGAACCGTCCCGCGAACACATCATGATCCGTCCCGCGAACTCATCACGATCCGTCTCACGATCTTGGTCACGATCTGTCCTGCGAACTCATCATGATACGTTCCGTGATCACATCACGAACCGTCTCGCGATCTCGATCACGGTCCTTCCGATCTAGCGCCGAACGGACGGCACCTCCGCGTTCAGCACACGTGCAGCTTGATGATGATCTCCACCGTCTCGATACAGCGAGAGGAGGTGGAGAGGAGAGAGAGTTCACCGGCAGCATGACGGCGCTCCGGTGATGGTGGTGGAGCAATTCCGGCAGGGCTTCGCCTAAGCAATGCAGAAAACCGATCTAGAGGAGAAACTATGCACCGGTGTAACGGGTAGAACATGGCCGGAAATTCTGTCCAAAAACCACCCAATCCACTAGTATATATATAGGAGGAGAGGAGAGGAGAGGCATCCAAGGCCTTGGGGTCGGCCGAAATAGGAGGTGGGAAGCAATCCTACTTCACCTCCAATCCTAGTTGGAGTAGGATTGCCTCCTATTGGCTGATTTTCCACTTTTTGCTTTAGGACTTTCTCTCCTGCGCCATGGGCCTTTGTGTCTGTTTTTCCAGCCCACTAAGGGCTGGTTATTATTCTCCCACATCCCATGGACCTCTTGGGGTCGAAATACCCCTCCCAGAGGCCTCCCGGTACACTACCGGCACTCCCAATACACTACCGGCACTCCCGGTACACTACCGATGAGCCCGAAACTTTTCCGGAAACCAAACTGGGACTTCCTATATATGAATCTTTACCTTCGGACCATTCTGGAGCTCCTTGTGACGTCCGGGATCTCATCCAGGACTCCGAACAAACTTCGGTCACCACCATACATAACTCTACACTACCGAAACGTCACCGAACCTTAAGTGTGCAGACCCTGCGGGTTCGAGAACTATGTAGACATGACCGAGACACCTCTACGGTCAATAACCAATGGCGGGACCTGGACGTCCACATTGGTTCCTACATATTCTATGAAGATCTTTATCGGTCGAACCTCTATGTCAAGGATTCAGTTAATCCCGTACGATGTTCCCTTTGTTCTTCGGTATGTTACTTGCCCGAGATTCGATTGTCGGTATCTCCATACCTAGTTCAACCTCGTTACTGGCAAGTCTCTTTACTCGTTCCGTAATACAAGATCCCGCAACTAAAAATTAGTCACATTGCTTGCAAGGCTCATTGTGATGTTGTATTACCGAGTGGGCCCTTAGATACCTCTCCGTCACACGGAGTAACAAATCCCAGTCTCGATCCATGCCAACTCACCAGACACCCTCGAAGATACCTATAGAGCACCTTTATAGTCACCCAGTTATGTTGCGACGTTTGATACACACAAGGCACTCCTCCGATATCCGTGAGTTGCATGATCTCATGGTCATAGGAACATATACTTGACATGCAGAAAACAGTAGCAATAAACTGACACGATCATATGCTATGTTTGTAGTTTGGGTCTTGTCCACCACATCATTCTCCTAATGATGTGATCCCATTATCAAATGACATCTCATGTCCATGGCTAGGAAACCTTAACCATCTTTTGATCAACGAGCTAGTCTACTAGAGGCATACTAGGGACATGGTTTTGTCTATGTATCCACACATGCATTTAAGTCTCCGATCAATACAATTATAGCATGGATAATAAACGATTATCATGAACAAGGAAATATGATAATAACTAATTTATTATTGCCTCTAGGGCATATTTCCAACAGTCTCCCACTTGCACTAGAGTCAATAATCTAGTTCACATCACCATGTGATTCGCATTGTTATGAATCTAACACCCAATGAGTTCTGGGGCTCGATAATGCTTTGCATGTGAGAGAGGTCTTATAGTCAACGGGTCTGCGATATTCAGATCCGTGTGTACTTTGCAAATTTCTATGTCAAACCGAAAACACTGCTACCACACTCCACTTGGTACTATTCCAAATGGCTGCTCCACTATACGTATCCAGATTGCTACGACGAGTCATCCTGATTGGTGTTAAAGCTTGCATCGACGTAACTCTTTACGGCAAACTCTTTATCACCTCCATAATCGAGAAACATCTCCTTAGTCTTTTAGTTACCAAGGACAATCTTGCCGCTGTCCAGTGCTCCATTCCAGGATCACTTTGAAACCTTCCAGCCATACTTATGGCAAGGCTGACATCGGGTCTTGTGCACAGCATTGCATACATGATAGAGCCTATGGCTGAAGCATAGGTGATGACACTCATCCTTTTTCTATCTTGTGCAGTCACTGGGCATTGAGTCATACTCAATTTTATACCTTACAAATCAGGCGAGAACTCTTTCTCTGACTGATCCATTTTGAACTCTTTCAAAATCTTGTCAAGGTACGTGCTCATTGAAAGTCTCATCAGGTATCTTGATATATCTCTATAGATCTTGATGCTCAACAATTAGGTAGCTTTATCCAAGTCTTCCTTTGAAAAATCACTTTTCAAACAACCATTTATGCTTCCCAGAAATCCTACATTATTTCCGATCAACAATATGTCATCCACATATACTTATCAGAAATTCTATAGTGCTCCCACTCACTTTATTGTAAATACAAGTTTCTCGTAAACCTTGTATAAACATTAAAACTTTGATCACCTCATCAAAGCGTATATTCCAACTCCGAGATGCTTGCTTCAGTCCATAGAAGGATCACTAAAGCTTGCACACCTTTTAGCATCCTTAGGACTAACAAAACCATCCGGTTGTATCACATACAACCTTTCCTCAAGTAAACAGTTAAGGAAACGATGTTTTGACATCCATCTGCCAGATTTCATAATTGAAAACACAGCAACTGCTAACATAATTCCAACAGACTTTAGCACCACTACGAGTGAGAAAGTCTCATCGTAGTCAACTCCTTGAACTTGTCACAAACATGTTTGCACCAAGTCGAGCTTTACAAATAGTGACATTCACCATCAGTGTCTGTCTTCATTTTAAAGATCCATTTGTACTCAACGACCTGCCGTCCAACGAGCAAGTCTACCAAAGTCTACACTTGGTTTCCATACATGGATCCTATCTCGGATTTCATGGCCTCCAACCATTTGTCGGAATCCGGGCCCATCATCGCTTCTCCATAGCTCGTAGGTTCATCGTTGTCCAACAACATGATCTCCAAGACAGAGTTGTCGTACCACTTAGGAGCAGTACACATCCTTGTCGACCTATGAAGTTCGATAGTAACTTGATCCTGAAGCTTCATGATCATCATCATTAACTTCCTCTTCAACTAACGTAGGCTTCACAGAAACATCTTTCTGCGCTGCGCTACTCTCTGGTTGAACAAAGGTTTAACAACCTCATCAAGTTCTATCTTCCTCCCACTCAATTCTTTCGCGAGAAACATTTCCTCGAGAAAGGATCCGTTTAAACAACAAACACTTTGCACTAGGATCTGAGATTGAAGGTTCACCCAACTGATCTTAGGGTATTCTATGAAGATGCATTTGTCCGCCTTGGGTTCGACCTCATTAGGTGAAAACATTTTCCACACAAGTCTCACAGCCCCAAATATTAAGAAATGATAGCTTAGGTTTCTATCAAACCATAATTCACACGGTGTCATCTCAACAGATTTAGATGATGCCCTATTTAAAGTGAATGTAGTTGTCTCTAATGCATAACCCCAAAAATTATAGTAGTAAAACGATAAGAGACATCACAGTATGCACCATATCAATAGAGCATGACTATGATGTTCGGACACACCATCACACTATGGTGTTCCAGGTGGCGTTAGTTGTGAAACAAATTTCACATTGTCTTAAGTTGTATGCCAAACTCGTAACTCAGATATTCACCTCCACGATCATATCGCAGTTATTTTTATCTTCTTGTCACGATGATCTTAAACTTCACTCTGAATTTGCTTGAACCTTTCAAACGATTCAGACTTGTGTTTCATTAAGTAAATATACACTATATTTACTCAAATCATCAGTGAAGGTAAGAAAATAACGATATCCACTGCACGCTACAAAACTCACTAGATTGCATACATCAACATGTATCATTTCCAATGAATCACTTGCCTGCTCCATCCAACGGGGTCCTTTGGTCATCTTGCCCAAGAGGCATGGTTCGCATGTCTCAACTGATTCGAAATCGAATGAGTCCAAATATCCATCACCATGGAGTTTCTTCATGCGCTTTATACCAATATGACATTTTGCGGCAGTGCCACAAGTATGTGGTACTATCATTATTTAACTTTGTATATTTTGACATCAATGTTATGAACAAGTGTATTACTACGATCAAGATTTCAACAAACCATTCTCACTGGGTGCATGACCATTGAAGGTATTATTCATGTAAACAGCATAACTATTATTCTCTGACTTAAATGAATAACCGTATTGCAACAAACATGATCTAATCATGTTCATGCTCAACGCAAAACACCAAATAACATTTCTTTAGGTTCGTCACTAATCCTGAAGGTAGAGAGAGCATGCGATGTTGATCACATCAACCTTGGAAACATTTCCAACACACATCGTCACCTCACCCTTAGCTAGTTCTCCGTTTATTCCGTAGTTTTTATTTCGAGTTACTAACATTTAGCAACCGAACCGGTATCCAATACCCAGGTGCTACTAGGACTACTAGCAAGGTACACATCAATAACTCGTATATCAAATATACTTCTGTCGATGTTGCCAGCCTTCTTATCTACCAAGTGTCTAGGCTTGTTCCGCTTCAGCGACCTCTCACCTCATAATAGAAGCACTTAGTCTCGGGTTTGAGTTCAACTTTGGGTTGCTTCACTGGAGCAGCAACTGACTTGCTATCCATGAAGTTTCCCTCCTTGCTCTTGCCCTTTTCGAAACTAGTGGTTTGATTAACCATCAACACTTGACGCTCCTTCTTGATTTCTACCTTCGCGGTGTCAAACATCGCGAACAGCTCAGGGATCAATACTTCTATCCCTGGTGTATTATAGTTCATCACTAAGTTCTAGTAGCTTTAGTGACAGTGACTTGGAGAACTATATCAATCACTATCTTATCTGGAAGATCAACTCCCACTTGATTCAAGCGATTGTAGTACCCAGAAAATCTGAGTACATGCTCAACGATTGAGCTATTCTCCTTCATCTTACAGGCAAAGAATCTTTTTGGAGATCTCATATCTCGCAACACAGGCACGAGCCTGAGATCACAATCTCTGCTCCTAGAACATCTCATATGTTCCGTGACGTTCAAAACGTTTTCGAGCCTCAATTCTAAGCCGTAATGCATGACGCACTAAACTATCAAGTAGTCATCGAAACATGCCTGTCAGATCTTCACAACATCTATAGACGACGCTAGAGGGGGTGGCGCACCGAGCGGTGCATTAAGGACATAAGCCTTCTGTGCAGCAATGAGGACAATCCTCAGATCACGGACCCAGTCCGCAATATTGCTACCAACATCTTTCAACTCTATTTCTCTAGGAACATATATAAATTTAAGGGAGCTACAGCGCGAGCTAGTAATCTACAACATAATTTGCAAAGACACTTTGACTATGTTCATGATAATGAGTTCAATTAATCATATTACTTAAGAACTCCCACTCAAGTTGACATCCCTCCGATCATTCGAGTGATACATGATCCAAATTCACCAACTCAAGTCCGATCATCACGTGAATTGAGGTGGCTACAATGGTGAACATCATCATGTTGATCATATCTACTATATGACTCATGTTCGACCTTTCGGTCTCTTGTGTTCCGAGGCCATGTCTGTACATGCTAGGCTCGTCAAGTTTAACCCGAGTGTTTTGCACGTGCAAATCTGGCTTGCACCCATTGTATGTGAACGTAGAGTCTATCACACCCGATCATCACGTGGTGTCTCAACACGACGAACTTTCGCAACGGTGCACACTCGGGGAGAACACAATTTATCTTGAAATTAATTGAGGGATCACCTTATGATGCTACCGTCGTCCTAAGAAAAACAAGGTGCATAAAAAGGATTAACATCACATGCAAATCATAAGTGACATGATATGGCCATGAACTTGTGCTTTTGATCTCCATCTAGAAAGCACCGGCATGATCTCCATCGTCACCGGCATGACACCATGATCTCCATCATCTTGATCTCCATCAACGTGTCGCCATCGGGGTTGTCACGCCCTGCATGCTTCTACTACTATTGCTACCGTAGCGATAAAGTAAAGCATTACATAGCGCTTAATGATTGACACGCAGGTCATACAATAATTAAAGACAACCCTATGGCTCCTGCCGGTTGTCATACTCATCGACATGCAAGTCGTGATAATCTATACATCACATGATCATCTCATACATCACATATATCGCATCATGTAATTGGCCATATCATATCACAACATACCCTGCAAAAACAAGTTAGACGTCCTCTAATTGTTGTTGCAAGTTTTACGTGGCTGCTACGGGTATCTAGCAAGAACGATTCTCACCTACGCATAAACCACAACGGTGATACATAGATTGCTTTTCAACCTTCTCAAGGACCGCCTTTGTCGGATCCGATCCAACTAAAGTGAGAGAAACTGTCACCCGCAAGCCATCTAAGCAACAAGTTGCATCGAGGGAACCGGTCTCTCGTAAGCGTACGAGTAATGTTGGTCCGGGCCGCTTCATCTCACAATCCCGCTGAACCAAAATCCGACCAAGGGAGGAAGCAATCTAAGCATCAACGCCCACAAACCTTTTGTGTTCTACTCGAGATCTCATCGAACCATCAACCAAGCTCATGATGCCACTGTTGGGGAACGTCGCATGGGAAACAAAATTTTTCCTACGCACACGCAAACCTATCCATGGTGATGAGAATCTACGAGAGGGAGAGTGGATCTACATACCCTTGTAGATCGCTAAGCGGGAAGCGTTAAGAAACGCGGTTGGTGTAGTCGAACATCTTCGCGATCCAAATCGTCGAGCGTCCCGCGATCCAATCACGAACCGTCCCGCGAACACATCATGATCCGTCCCGCGAACTCATCATGATCCATCTCACGATCTTGATCACGATCTGTCCCGCGAACTCATCACGATACGTTCCATGATCACATCACGAACCATCTCGCAATCTCGATCACCGTCCTTCCGATCTAGCGCCGAACGGACGGCACCTCCGCGTTCAGCACACGTGTAGCTTGATGATGATATCCACCGTCTCGATCCAGCGAGAGGAGGTGGAGAGGAGAGAGAGTTCACCGGCAGCATGACGGCGCTCCGGTGATGGTGGTGGAGCAATTCCGGCAGGGCTTCGCCTAAGCGCTACAGAAAACCGATCTAGAGGAGAAACTATGCACCGGTGTAACGGGTAGCACGTCGCCGGAAATTCTGTCCAAAAACCACCCAATCCACTAGTATATATAGGAGGAGAGGAGAGGAGAGGAAGCCAAGGCCGTTGGGTCGGCCAAAATAGGAGGTGGGAAGCAATCCTACTTCACCTCCAATCCTAGTTGGAGTAGGATTGCCTCCTATTGGCTGATTTTCCACTTTTTGCTTTAGGACTTTCTCTCCTGCGCCATGGGCCTTTGTGTCTGTTTTTCCAGCCCACTAAGGGCTGGTTATTATTCTCCCACAGCCCATGGACCTCTTGGGGTCGAAATACCCCTCCCGGAGGCCTCCCGGTACACTATCGGCACTCCCGATACACTACCGGCACTCCCGGTACACTACCGATGAGCCCGAAACTTTTCCGGAAACCAAACTGGGACTTCCTATATATGAATCTTTACCTTCGGACCATTCCGGAGCTCCTCGTGACGTCCGGGATCTCATTCGGGACTCCGAACAAACTTCGGTCACCACCATACATAACTCTACACTACCGAAACGTCACCGAATCTTAAGTGTGCAGACCCTGCGGGTTCGAGAACTATGTAGACATGACCGAGACACCTCTACGGTCAATAACCAATGGCGGGACCTGGACGTCCACATTGGTTCCTACATATTCTACGAAGATCTTTATCGGTCAAACCTCTATGTCAAGGATTCAGTTAATCCCGTACGATGTTCCCTTTGTTCTTCGGTATGTTACTTGCCCGAGATTCGATCGTCGGTATCTCCATAACTAGTTCAACCTCGTTACTGGCAAGTCTCTTTACTCGTTCCGTAATACAAGATCCCGCAACTAAAAATTAGTCACATTGCTTGCAAGGCTCATTGTGATGTTGTATTACCGAGTGGGCCCTGAGATACCTCTCCGTCACCCGGAGTAACAAATCCCAGTCTCGATCCATGCCAACTCACCAGACACCCTCGAAGATACCTGTAGAGCACCTTTATAGTCACCCAGTTACGTTGCGACGTTTGATACACACAAGGCACTCCTCCGATATCCGTGAGTTGCATGATCTCATGGTCATAGGAACATATACTTGACATGCAGAAAACAGTAGCAATAAACTGACACGATCATATGCTATGTTTGTAGTTTGGGTCTTGTCCACCACATCATTCTCCTAATGATGTGATCCCGTTATCAAATGACATCTCATGTCCATGGCTAGGAAACCTTAACCATCTTTTGATCAACGAGCTAGTCTACTAGAGGCATACTAGGGACATGGTTTTGTCTATGTATCCACACATGCATTTAAGTCTCCGATCAATACAATTATAGCATGGATAATAAACGATTATCATGAACAAGGAAATATGATAATAACTAATTTATTATTGCCTCTAGGGCATATTTCCAACACGAAGGCCCTGTCGCCAGGGAGGTAGCCTCAGGAGTCGTGGCATGGTTTCCAAGTTTAGTATAGTAGATAGGCATTTTCCCCTTTGATGTGCAACAAACCTACGACGCCTATATAAGCTGAGGGGTTTTAGATTGTAGGGCAGAGAAACTCATCTGGGGTTCTAGCTATTCGATCTCGAGGTGGATCAACTCTGTAATCTTCATATCATCAATATAATCGAGCAAGACGTAGGGTTTTACCTCCATAGGAGGGCTCAAACCTGGGTAAACATTGTCTCCTTCGTCCCTTGTTATCATCGATCCTAGACTCACAGCTCGGGGCCCCCTACCCAAGATCCGCCGGTTTTGACACCGACATACGGTCTTTCATGGTGTTGTGCCGGTCAAGTCTGCTTACCCAGTAGAGAAGATTACTCTTGAGGTAAATTTTACTTACAGCTAAAGATGCCGACTTTTAAAGGGACGATCACGGTGCACAGAGATCGTAAGATTGCTCTTGAGTGTGAAGAAGGCGATGCTGCATATGCCGAGTCAAGCTACGCTGAGGTAGAGCTCAAGATTTACATGGACAATGTTGACCCGGCAGACATGAATCCTTTGAAAAAGACAGTGCGGAAATTGAGCTGCCCCTGAAGTTTGTGGAAAAAGATACCAAATTGGTGAACTTCACTGAAGGCGACTCATCGAAGCAGTTCACTATTGGGGCCAATATGGATCCCGCATAGGAAAGCATGCTCATCGGATTCATCTGTGAGAATCTGGACATCTTCGCATGGAAGCCTTCTGACATGCCGGGGGTACCGAGAGAGTTCGTTGAGCACCATCTTAACGTGGATCCTAAGTTCAAACCGGTCAAGCACTTTCTTCGTCATTTCAATGAGGAGCGGTGTAAAGCTATTGGGGAGGAGCTAGCCTGGCTCTTAGCAGGAGGGTTCATCATGGAGGTTTTTCACCAGGAGTGGTTAGCCAACCCGGTGCTCGTGCTCAAGAAGAACGGCACGTGGAGAACGTGTGTGGACTACACAGATCTCAATAATGCGTGTCTGGTTGATCCATTTGCTCTTCCTCACATTGATCAGATCATTGATGCCCCGGCGGGTTGCGAGAGTTTGCATTTCCTGGATGCTTATTCAGTTTACCATCAGATCAAGATGGCAGTCAAAGACCAAGAGAAGACGTCTTTCATCACGCCTTTTGGAGCTTTCTGCTACGTGCCCATGCCTTTTGGACTTGACAGTGCACAAGTGACTTATCAACGTTGTGTACAAAACTGCCTTCATAGTCAGATTGGGCGCAATGTTCATGCTTATGTGGACGATATCATGATCAAGTCAAGGAATAAGGAAACTTTACTTGATGACTTGAAGGAGACTTTTGATAATTTACAGGTTTACAAGATGATGCTTAAGCCGGTCAAATGTGTCTTTGGTGTGCCTACAGGCAGGCTGTTAGGT
Source organism: Hordeum marinum (assembly GCA_022496015.1). Lineage (NCBI taxonomy): Eukaryota > Viridiplantae > Streptophyta > Magnoliopsida > Poales > Poaceae > Hordeum > Hordeum marinum. Next base: position 205,512,138 of record CM039672.1, on the reverse strand, counting down.
TTTCTGGTCTCACAGAGGGGGATTGAAGCTAACCCGGATAAAATCAAGGCCATCACCTCCTTGTCTAAGCCGGCATGCATTAATGATGTCCAACGCCTAGTGGGTTGTGTTGCCGCTTTAAGCTGGTTCATAAGCCTCCTCCGCGAGAAGGCTTCCCTTATATCGGATGATGAAAAAGAAAGACGATTTTGTCTGGAGTAAGGCTGCCGACGAGGCATTTGAGACACTCAAGAAACAATTATTTGAGTCGCCGGTTTTGGCTGCCCCTGCATAAAAAGAACCATTGCTTTTATATGTGGCGACTAACAACAGGGTCGTTAGTGCTATAGTGGTTGTGGAGCGCAAGGAGGCAGGAAAGGAATATCCGGTTCAATGGCCAGTTTATTATGTCAGTGAGGTGCTAATCGAGTCCAAGCAGAGGTACCCACAATGGCAGAGGCTGATATATGGGGTGTTCATGGAAAATTGCAAGCTGAAGCATTATTTCCTTGGACATCCGATCAAAGTGGTCAGCTCTGCGCCTTTGGGTGATGTTATTCAGAATAGGGAGGCCACCGGCAGGTTGACTAAGTGGGCATTGGAGCTCGGACCTCTTAATTTGAAGTATGTGCCATGAATGGCCGTCAAGTCTCAAGCTTTGGTGGTTTTTATAAACGACTAGACGGAGAGCCAGGCACCTGAGGAGAAGCAGGATAATACATACTGGACAATCCACTTTGATGGGTCTAGACAATTGGAAGGCTCGGGGGCTGGAGTGGTGTTAACTTCCCCTCGAGGTGACAAGTTTTGTTATGTGTTAAGGATAATGTTTCCTTGTACTAACAATGCAGCTAAATATGAGTCTTTGCTTCATGGTCTTCGTGGGATAAGGAGATGAATCTCAATAGGGTCAGATGCTTGGGCGACTCAGACTTGGTAGCTCAGCAAGTGTCTGGTATGTGGGATTCTAAGGACCCATGTATGGCGGCTTATCGCCAGGCGGTTGATATCATCGCCGGTCACTTCAAAGGGTATTAGGTGGATCATATTGATCATCGCAAGAATGAGGTGGCTGACGCTTTATCAAGATTGGGGTCTCAACACAAGCCGGTGCCGCCTAACATGTTCCTAGATGTGTTACATCACCCATTGGTCAAAATGCCATCCGAGGAGGATCTGGCTGTGCCTGACCCGGAGGGACAGTTGGTGGTGGCTCGTGGTCTGCCGCTTAGACCATGAAGCGGCAGATCATGAGGCAGTCTAAGTCCATGACTATTGTGAATGGCGAGTTGCATCGATGCAGTGTGACTGACATTTTTCAGCATTGTGTTTCTCCTAAAGAAGGCAAGGAGATTTTACATGAGATACACTCTGGAGATTGTGGCCATCACGTCGGCTCAAAGTCTTTGGTGGCCAAGGCTTATCGACACGGTTTCTTCTGGTTGACGACTCACAAGGACGCATAAGACATAGTTACCAAGTGGGGCGGCTGTCAGAAATTTGGATGATGCGCTCATGTGTCGGCTCAGGAGCTGCACATGATTCCTATTACCTGGTCGTTCGCGGTCTGGGGGCTTGATATGGTTGGGCCCTTTAAGAGATCCAAGCATAAGAAAACCCACCTTTTGGTGGCATTTGACAAGTTTACCAAGTGGGTTGAAGCAAATCCGGTCAGCAAGTGTGATGTAGCTACAACAGTTCAATTCGTCATGAAGCTGATTTTTCGTTTTGGTTACCCTCACAGTATAATTACAGATAATGGTACAAATCTCTCCAAGGGAGCCATGAAAGCATTTTGTGAAAGTGAACGTATTTGGCTTGACGTATCAGTTGTGGCTCATCCAAAGTCCAATGGACAAGCAGAACGTGCCAATAAAGAAATTCTGAGAGGGATAAAACCCCGGCTTATGGTTCCTCTGGAGAGAACGTCGGGTTGTTCAGAGGAGGAGTTGCCTTCTGCTCTTTGGAGTATCAGAACCACCCCCAACAGGTCTACATGCTATACACCTTTCTTCATGGTCTATGGCACGAAAGCTATCCTCCCAAGCGATATCCGCCATGACTCGCCCAGAGTGGCGGCTTACGTGGAAACTGAAAACGCGATAGCGCGTCAGGACACGCTAGATGCTTTAGATGAGGCACGGAATCTTGCAGCAGCACAATCAGCAATTTATCAGCAAGACCTGCATCGCTATCATAGCCGCAGGGTCAAGACCCGGACGTTCCAAGAAGGCGGCTTAGTGTTGCGTTTGATCTAAGACCAGACAGATATGCATAATTTATCCCCTCCTTGGGAAGGACCTTTCATGGTGAGCAAGAATCTCCACAACGGGTCATATTATCTCATTGACATACGGGAGAGCGATGAATCACGCACTTCCAGGCAAGAGACCAACATGTCGTGGAATATCGCTCATCTTAGGCCCTACTATACTTGAGTCACTGGCTCTCATCAATGTACATATTCCTGTCATTGTATATACCATCGTTTATGATATAATAAAGTTCGCATCCCCATGATTAGGGTCCTTTGCCGTTTTTTCGCACTAAAATTCGTGCAAAGGAGTTGATCCTTCCTCACGTCACTTGGGAGCTTCCAACCCACTGGGTTTAGCTTTCATACCCCCTTGGCCCGGCTTTACATGCCATGTTCGAGTTAAACCTACCTGTTCGCAACTTGCTACTCCGCCATGTGACCCGCCGAACTCTTGACAGTCAATCTTGCTCAGAGACCCTGAACTTTCATAAGTTATTCTCGTACAAAGACCCAGAACTTGTCAAGGTTTAAATGGTGGCTTTTGTCACAACAGAGCCAGCTTACAGTGAGCTAGTATAAACTTGCCTTGTCTGCTATAGTTTCTCCGCTATGTATCCTGTTGGTACTCTTAGCAATGTCAATCTTTTATAGACCCTAAACTTACTAAGGTTTAAACAATGGATTTATGTCACGTGAGAGCCGGTTTACGAGGTTTTAATGCTTTTATGCCTCACTTCTTCAGAAAGCAATACAAAGTTCTTTTTTCATAAAAACAACTATGTTGTCCCGATATGACTTTAAAGCCGTCTTTGAGTCAAGAAATATGCAAATTACTTGTTTTTTGTAGGTATATTTTGTTCATGATAAGATTCTAAGTTCTTGGGTGACTCTGGCTTAGCATTACTCATGGGGAATAACCCGCCTGGCGAGTCAAAGCATTCAGATGATTATGTATCAAGACAAATATGCTAAAGTCGCCAGTATAAGGGCCTAAAGAAGTTTAAAAGGCGCATCAAAGGCACCAAGGCAGTCGGTTAAATGTTTTCTACTGCTATTACACGGCTATCAAGGAGCCCAAAAGCTGCAGACTTAAAGTTTTTTCTAGAAAATTATAACCTGGTATATTAACAAGCCGAGTTACCTTCACATGATGCAACATCTTTATCTAGCTTGTTGCCGGGTCATCCTGTGCCGGGTCGTCGGTTTCCCGGATTTGGAGGTTGTCCACATCCCAATTTTAGCTTGTTAAGGCCTCAAAATGGGCTTCATCATGCATGATTGGAGATGGGTCAACATCAGGAGCGAAGAGGTGCTTACGACATCGAGGAATTAGGCTCTTTGCTTCAAAGGTGGCCCCTCTAACTCGTTTATTCTCCTCAGAATAAGCCACCTTGTATGATGACAGGTCGGCGCCTTCGGCCAGCTGGCTTGCCAAAACTCGGGAAGCCTTCATGCAGCGGGCATAGTCATCTTGCATGAACTATGAGCCGTCGTCCTTCAGTTGAGGAAATCCATCCATCATCTCGGCCGGTTTGTTTCAGCAGATTTTCTGAGTGTCTTGAGTTCAACCTCGATAACATCCAGCTCCGTCAAAGCGATTTGATACTTGGCGTCAGTTTCTACTCGACTTTTTTGTTGTAGTGCCAGGCTATTCTTAAGGTCTAACACATTCCACTCAGCAGCATTCAAAGATTCCTGCACAGGATAAGTTATAGCAAGGCAAATTTGTTAGTTCTAAAGATGCATGTCCAACTCATACCAGTTTTTCGAAATTTAGTCAAGTCATTACAAGTCCCAAGAAGATTGCAAGCAATATACTTGACACTTGGGGCCTAATGTGTCTCAGTTTTTCTTATAGACCCGGCTCGTTATTGACATAATGACCCGACCCTTGGGGGCTACACTTGGCTCTTATCTTATATTGAGTACCGACTCATTATTGACAATGACCCGGCCCTTGGGGGCTAAACTTGGCTCTTATCTTATATTGAGTACTGACTCATTATTGACATAAGGACCTGGCCCTTCGGGGCTACACTTGGCTCTTATCTTATAATGAGTACCGGTTCATTATTGACATAATGACCCGACCCTTGGGGGGTACACTTGGCTCTTATCCTATATGGAGTACCGGCTCATTGTTTACTCAATAACCCGGCCCTTGGGGGCTACATGTGGCTCTTATTCTATGTTGAGCATCGGCTCATTATTTACATAATGAACCGACCCTTGGGGGCTACACGACGATTCATCAAGAAATGCACAAACAAAGTTAAGACCCGGCTGACCTTTGGCAAGGTAAAACGACTCTTGGGGGCTATGTAAGTATATATGGAAATACGAAGGAAGAGGAATACCTCATATTTTTTCTTCATCATGGCGACCAAGCTGGCCTCCATGTCTCGACTTGCAGCAAGATGGCTTAGATAGCCAGAATGCAATTCATCGGCAGATAACTTCTCCAAGTTGGGAAGCTCAACTTGAAACCTCTCTTCCTTAAGAGGAGTTGTTTCATCTTTTCTGGTATGCTTGGATAGTATAGTAGAGGGAGCCGGAGGTTTGTAAACCGCCCCAATAACAGTAACTTCTTCATGAGGATCCACATCTTCACTCGTTGGCTAGGGGCTAGGCGGCTTAGGGTCAGCCTCTAGAGGGGCCTCAGGAGCTTCCGTGTCCATAACGGCCAGATCACTATGTTGAGGAACCTCGTCATGAGCATCTTTGCTAGCCCCAGAGGGCTCAACATGGGTGTCAAGAGTGCTTGACCCTGGGATCTTTGACTCTAGAACTTCAGGAGTCGTGGCTGACCCGGTCACTTTTCTTCTTTTGGCTTGAGCTCTATGAACATTAGTAGTGACATACATCGTAATCAAAGACGGAATGCTAACATACGAAGAGGGATATAAAATGTTTAGCCTTGGTTGATAATAAGAGGAGGCATCATCAAGGTGGTAGAGTCGTCGAAAGAAGGAGGTGAGTCCTGGAAGGTTAATATTATGAAATATAAGTAAGTTACAACATCAGATTGGCATACGGAAGGTATGAATCAAAGGCAAAGGATCACCTCAGTGCGACGTTTCCGAGGAGCCGTCTCACTTGGTAAGTCGGCCAAAAGATCTTCAGAGCAGGTGCTCTGGGTCCGGCGTCTAGTATCATATGTTGTTTCTTCAAAAGGAAATTCGTATCCAAGTGAGCAAAGGAGCAAGAATGTTTTACCTTCCATACAACTCATCGTATTCTTTTTACTGGTGAAAGTTCCGAGTCAGAGGAGATAATGGTTACCTCTGCAGCGTCAGCATGACTAGTTTCTGCTTCTTCCTCTGAGTAATCATCGTTAATGAGTTGCATAAAGAGAAGGCCAAGGGGGTCAAGTTCTACCTCTAAGTCATCTAAATCAAATAACTCTTCTGTTGACTGCCTTTTACTGTGAGTCGACGCCTTAGTTTTGGTCATCTTGGGGACTTTGTTTTTCTTTTTGAGAGAAGGGAGTAGCTATTTTTTTCATGAAGGAAGATCCAGCCTGCGTATGAGAAAACATATTATTAGAAAAGTTAACAGAGTACATAAAGTACAACGCTAAGAGAATGGATGAGGTTTAAGATGGAAAGACTTACATCCGAAGCCGGGTTAATTGCAGAGAAGGGGCTTAACCTTGTTTGGCTGCATGCGGCTTGTGATTCCCCCAACAAAGACCTTATGACAACATTGAGATCCGAGTCTATCAAGGGGATCTGGTTGAAGCATTGAGGTTCGTCCACTTTACCAGTGTATTGGAACATTAAGGTGTCGTGAAAGCTTAACAACAGAATCCTCCAAGAGACCCAGCAGCGGGTCAAACAACACATGTTAACCCGTTGGCCAATGCTACTTCTTGATCTTGCATTGGTTTTCCCTTGAAGAGGAAAGGGTGATGCAGCAAAGTATATAAGTATTTCCCTCAGTTGTTGGGAACCAAGGTATCAATCCAGTAGGAGGAACAAGCAAGGCCCCAATTTATGCACCTACACAAACAATCAAACACCTACACCCAACGCTATAAAGGGGTTTCCAATCCCTTCATGGTTATTTGCAAGGATTAGATCTGATAGAGATAGATATAAAAGGTTGCGAGAAGTAAAAGTAAATAAAATTGCAGCAAGGTATTTTTGGTATTTTTGGTTTATAGATCTGAAAATATATTATGGAAAATAGACCCGACGCCATAGGTTTCACTAGAGGCTTCTCTCTTGAAGGAAAATAATACAGTGGGTGAACAAATTACCGTTGGGCAATTGATAGAAAAGCGCATAGTTATGACGATATCCAAGGCAATTATTATGCATATAGGCATCACCTCCGTGTCAAGTAGACCGAAACGATTCTGCATCTACTACTATTACTCCACACATCGACTGAGTCCTGCCTACATCTAGAGTATTAAGTTCACAAAGAACAGAGTAACACATTGAGTAAGATGACATCATGTAGAGGGATAAACTCAAGCAATATGATGAAAATCCCATCTTTTTATCCTTGATGGAAACAATACAAATACGTGCCTCGCTACCCCTACAATGTCATTGGGTGAGGACACCGCAAGATTGAACCCAAAACTAAGCACTTCTCCCATTGCAAGAATTACCAATCTAGTTAGCCAAACCAAACCAATAACTCGAAGAGACTTGTAGAGATATGATATCACACATATAAGAATTCAGAGAAGATTCAAATAATATTCATAGATAATCTGATCATAAACCCATAATTCATCAGATCTCGACAAACACACCGCAAAAGAGTATTACATCGGATAGATCCCCATGAAGATCATGGAGAACATGGTACTAAAGAACAAAGAGAGAGAAGAAGCCTTGTAGATACTATCTATGGACCCGTAGGTCTGTGGTGAAGTACTCATGCATCATCGGAGGGACAATGGAGTTGATGTAGAGGCCCTCCGTGATCGAATCCCCCTCCGGCAGATTACCGAAAAAATCTCCAAGATTGGATCTCTCGGGAACGGAGGCTTCTAGCAGCGGAAAAGTATTATCATTGCTCTTCTTGGTATTGGGGAGATATTTATGAATTTATAGGCTGAAGATTAGGGTTGGAGGAGCTACATGGGCCCCACAAGCCAGGGGGCGCCCTCCTTGCCGCGCCAGGGTGGCTTGTGGCCCACCCGTGGCTCTTCTAGCCTCTTCTCCATGTCTCCTCGATTTCTTCTAGTCCAAGAAAAATCATCGTAGAATTTTATTCCGTTTGGACTCCGTTTAATATTCCTTTTCTGCAATACTCAAAAACAAGGGAAAAACAAAAACTGGCACTGGGCACTAGGTTAATAGGTTACCCCAAAAATAATATAAAATAGCATATTAATGCATATAAAACATCCAAAATAGATAATATAATAGCATGGAACAATAAAAAATTATAGATAGGTTGGAGACGTATCAGCATCCCGAAGCTTAATTCCTGCTCGTCCTTAAGTACGTAAATGATAAAAACAGAATTTTTGATGTGAAATGTTACCTAACATATTTATCCATGTAATATTGTTTATTGTGGCATGAATGTTCAGATTATAAGACTCGACACAAAAGCTTAATGTTGACATAAAAATAGTAATATTTCAAGCATACTAACAAAGCAATTGTGTCTCTTCAAAATAACATGGCAAAAGAAAGTTATCCCTACAATATCATATAGTCTGGCTATGCTCCATCTTCCCCACACAAAGTATTTATATCATGCACAACCCCGATGACAAGTCAAGAAATTGTTTGACACATTTTATGTTCTCAAACCTTTTCAACTCTCACGCAGTACATGAGCGTGAGCCATGTATATAGCACTATAGGTGGAATAAAATATGGTGGAGGTTGTGAGGAAAAGGATACGATAGTCTCACGTCAACTAGGCATATCAACGGGCTATGGAGATTCCCATTAATAGATATCAATGTGAGTGAGTAGGGATTGCCATGCAATGGATGCACTAGAGCTATAAGTGTATGAAAGCTCAAAAAGAAACTAAGTGGGTGTGCATCCAACCTGCTTGCTCATGAAGACCTAGAGCAATTTGAGGAAGCCCATCATTGGAATATACAAGCAAAGTTATATAATAAAAAATTACCACTAGTATATGAAAGTGAAAAAATAGGAGACTCTCTATCATGAAGATCATGGTGCTACTTTGAAGCACAAGTGGGGAAAAAAGATAGTAGCATTGTCCCTTCTCTCTTTTCTCTTGTTATTTGGTGGGCATTTTTGGCCTTTTTTATTTGGGCTTCATTGGCCTCTTTTATTTTTCATAAAGTTTGGAGTCTCATCCCCAATTGTGAGGGAATCATAGATTCCATCATCCTTTCCTCACATGGGACAATGCTCTAATAATGATGATCATCACACTTCTATTTACTTACAACTCAAGAATTACAACTCGATAACTAGAATAAAATATGACTCTATATGAATGCCTCTAGTGGTGTACCGGGATGTGTAATGATCTAGCATAGAAAATGACATCAAAAAATGGATAAGCCATGAAAACATCATGCTAGTTATCTTACGATCATGCAAAGCAATATGAAAATGATGGTGCGCGTCATAATAAATGGAACGGTGAAATTTGCATGGCAACATATCTCAGAATGGCTATGGAAACACCATAATAGGTGGGTATGGTGGCTGTTTGGAGGAAGGATATCTGGTGGGTGTAATGCACCAGCGAAAGTTGTGTGGTACTAGAGAGGCTAGCAAAGGTGGAAGGGTGAGAGTGTGTATAATCCATGGACTCAACATTAGTCATAAAGAACTCACATACTTATTGCAAAAGTCTATTAGTTATCTAAGCAAAGTATTAGATGCATGCTCCTAGCGGAAAGGTTGGTAGGAGTTAACCATCATGCGCTCCCGACCCTCACACAAAGGATGACAATCAATAAACAAATCATGCTGCGACTTCGTTACATAACGGTTCACCATACGTGCATGCTACGGGAATCAAAAACCTTTAACACGAGTATTTCTATCAATCCACAATTACTCACTATCATGACTCTATTATCACCATCTTTATATTTCAAAACTTTATGCAAGGAATCAAACTTCTCATAATATTCAATGCACTTTATATGAAAGTTTTTATTATATCCCTCTTGGATGCCCATTATATTAGGACTAAATTCATAACCTAAACCAATTACCATGCTGCTTAAAAACTCTCAAAATAATATAAGTCAGGCTCTAGAGTTCATTTATTTCTCTAAAATAAAACACCACCGTGCTCTAAAAAGATATAAGTGAAGCACTCGAGAAAAATTGCATATCTCAAAAGATATAAGTGAAGCACATAGAGTATTCTAATAAATTCACGATTCATGCATATATCTCTCAAAATGTGTGTGCATCAAGGATGATTGTGGAAAACTAACAAGCAAAGACTCATATCATACAAGACTCTCCAAGAGAAACACATATCATGTGGTGAATAAACATATAGCCTCAAGTAAATTTACCGATTGATTGAAGATGAAAGAGGGGATGCCTTCTGGGGCATCCCCAATCTTAGGCTCTTTGGCATCCTTGATTCCTTGGCGTGACTTAGGCATCCCCAAGCTTAGTCTCTTGCCACTCTTTGTTCCATAGTCCATCAAATCTTTACCCAAAACTTGAAAACTTCACAACACAAAACTCAACAGAACACTCGTGAGATCCGCTAGTATAAGAAAAATAAATCAGCACTTTAGGTACTGTTGTGAACTCATTGTTTATTCATATTTGTGTAATATATATTGTATTCCAACTTATCCAGGGTTCATACCCCCCCGATACAGCCCATAGATACATCAAAATAAGTAAACAACACGAAGAAAACAGAATCTGTAAAAAAACAGAATAGTCTGTAGCAATCTGTAAAGTTCGAATAATTATTTAACTCCAAAAACTCTGAAAAATTATACAGACCTGGTAATTTTGTATATAAATCTTGTGTAAAAATTTCAGGCTCATTCGGCATTCTGGTAAATTCATAAAATTCCTGTACTGAGAGAAAAAGTTTTTGTTTTTCAGCAAGATAAAATCAACAATCACCATAGACCATCCCAAAGGTCTTACTTGGCTCAAACACTAACTAAAACACCAAAACACAAGTACTATAGAGGTAATAATGTGTGAAACACTCAAAAACATAATTAAAAACAAAAACATAAAAATAAAATTTTGTTGCCTCCCAACAAGCGTTATTGTTTAACGCCCCTAGCTAGGAATAACACAATAGATCTAGGTATTGTCATCTTTGGTATTGGCAACTTTTGTGAGGGCCTTCTCGAATCCAGGGGGCTCTTTCTGCTTCCCTGAATTTTCGGGCAAAGGAACCATCTTAAGATCAAAAATATACAAACGCTTATTGCAAAGGGTAATCAAAGTGTTCAAGCGACTGAGGTTCCCATTAATATGTTTGAGGGGTTCGTGATATTTTTGTAACTGGACTAAGTGCTTATGTAAGTCACCCAATTTGTCGAGAATTTGAGCTCCCTCTGGTGAAAAGGCAAGCCCCCCTTTTTGTGGAGGAACCCCCAAAATCCCTTCCAAAACTTTATAAGCAACACCTGCATCAAATTCAATAAAATTGCCCTATAAGGCAAAATCCAAAAGCTTTCTATGATGCAAAGCCAATCCAATGTGACAATTTCTAAGCAGAAATTTTCTGTCTCCTTTTAGATTGGAAATGCGATAGGATTCCATTAGCCTATACCAGGCATCTTTCAGATTTTCCCCTTGTTTTTTCTTGAAGTATAGAACTTCAAAGTTTGGTGATAAAGGGTAGGTAGTAATGCTAGTCATAGCAACCATCAAGAGATCCGGCAAGAAAAATGGAAAACAAAAAAGAGAGGGCGAATAAAACAAGGGCGAATAAAAAGGCAATTTTTTTCTAAAAATCATTTTAGAAGTGGGGGAGAGGAAACGAGAGGCAAATGGAAAATAATGTAAATGCAAGAGATGAGTTTGTGATGGGTACTTGGTAGGCTTGATGTCTATCCTCCCCGGCAACGGCGCCAGAAATCCTTCTTGCTACTTCTTGAGCTTGCGTTGGTTTTCCCTTGAAGAGGAAAGGGTGATGCAGCAAAGTAGATAAGTATTTCCCTCGGTTGTTTAGAACCAAGGTATCAATCCAATAGGAGGAAAAAGCAAGGCCCCAATTTATGGACCTGCACAAACAATCAAACACTTGCACCCAACGCTATAAAGGGGTTGTCAATCCCTTCACGATTACTTGTAAGGATTAGATCTAATAGAGATAGATTTAAAAGATTGCGAGAAGTAAAAATAAATAAAATTGCAGCAAGGTTTTTTTGGTATTTTTGGTTTATAGATCTGAAAATATAATATGGAAAATAGACCCCGGGGCCATAGGTTTCACTAGAGGCTTCTCTCTTGAAGGAAAATAATACTGTGGGTGAACAAATTATTGTCTAGCAATTGATAGAAAAGTGTATAGTTATGACGATATCGAAGGCAATGATTATGCATATAGGCGTCACGTCTGTGTCAGGTAGACCAAAACGATTCTGCATCTACTACTACTACTCCACGCATCGACCGACTCCTGCCTGCATCTAGAGTATTAAGTTCATGAAGAACAGAGTAACGCATTAAGTATGATGACATGATGTAGAGGGATAAACTCAAGCAATATGATGAAAATCCCATCTTTTTATCCTCAATGCCAAAAATACAAATATGGGCCTCGCTACCCCTACTATGTCACTGGGTGAGGACACCGCAAGATTGAACCCAAAACTAAGCACTTCTCCCGTTGCAAGAATTACCAATCGAGTTGGCCAAACCAAACCAATAACTCGAATTGACTTGCAGAGATATGAAATCATGCATATAAGAATTCAGAGAAGATTCAAATAATATTCATAGATAATCTGATCATAAACCCACAATTCATTGGATCTCGACAAACATACCGCAAAAGAGTATTACATCGGATAGATTCCCATGAAGATCATGGAGAACATGGTATTGAAGAACAAAGAGAGAGAGAGAAGAAGACATCTAGCTAGTAGCTATGGACTCGTAGGTCTGTGGTGAACTAATCACGCATCATCGTAGGGGCAACGGAGTTTATGTATAGGCCCTCCGTGATCGAATCCCCGTCTGGCACATTACCAAAAAAGGCTCCAAGATTGGATCTCTCGGGGAATGGAGGCTTCCGATGGCGAAAAAGTATTATCGTCGCTCTTTTTTGGTGTTGGGGCCATATTTCCGAATTTATAGGTCGAATATTAGGGTTGGAGGAGCTACAGGGGGCCCGCAAGCCAGGGGGCGCCCCCTGGCCGCGCCAGGGTGGCTTGTGGCCTACCCGTGGCTCTTCTGGCCTCTTCTCCAAGTCTCCTGGGTTCCTTTCATTCTAGAAAAATCTTCGTAGAATTTTATTCCGTTTGGAATACGTTTGATATTCCTTTTCTGCAATACTCAAAAACAAGGAAAAAAACAGAAACTGGCACTGGGCACTAGGTTAATAGGTTAGTCCCAAAAATAATATAAAATAGCATACTAATGTATATAAAACATCCAAAACAGATAATATAATAGCATGGAACAATCAAAAATTATAGTTACGTTGGAGACGTATCAGCCAATAGGGCCCTTACTTTTGAGAAAGTTGGGGAATATTGAGGACGTCCAATGGCGGACATCCGGTCTGGAAGCTCTGTGTCAGTGCTAAGCCGGTAAGGGCGGTAACCCGGCAGTGGGTTCTCCCCTTTTGGTGAAGTGTCTTGGCAGTAGAACCAAGTCTGATTCCATTCTTTGGGGTGACTCGGCAGAATTGCTGCTCGGAAGAGTACATCCCTCCGCGTTTGAAGAGTGACGCCCCCCAGCTCAAGGCTTAATATGTCCGCCATTTCTTTTTGAAGGTTGATATAGAAGTACTCTTTGAAGAGGTTAACAAACGACTCTTCTTGCAAGTAAGCTTCACAGAAGGTTTGAAACTGGCACAAATTGGTAACAGAATTGGGGCCAATGTCTTGGGGGTGCAATTTCAATGAGTATAAGACATCTCAGAAAAAAAGACCTGGGCGGGGAAAAGCCACGAAGAAGATGATCCGTGAATACAATGACTTCCCCGTCTTTGGGTTTAGGCGTGGTTTCGTTGCCTGGAACCCGCCAGTGGATAACATCCTGAGCCGGCAAAACTCCCATAGTGACGAAGTCTTTTGAGTGACTCCTTGGTCACCCCAGACCTTACCCAGTTGCAGGTGGATGGGACTTTAGACATGGCGGCAGCTTAACAACTGCGGAAAGGCATGAGTATTTGTCGGTTTAAAATACATTAAGACCAAGGATTGTTATGATTCTAGAAATGGTGACGACATTTGGCGGGTCAATATAAAGTTATGAGCTGCCAAAGCTAGTTGCGACATGATAGCATGAGAGGGCAACCTCGTGGAGGGTCAAGCCTATCAACGCATACTGAAAAGTTGCTAAGTGTGGAGAAACAGGTTCCAACAGCCACAGCTATTGAGTTAAAGATCTAAGAGCGAGGGAAAAAGAAAGGTAATTCTAACCCTAAAAAGCCAATCGAAGAACATGTGGCCTTTGTACGGATTAAAATGGGTTGTAGATCTACAATGAGAATGGGATGATTATTGAGCGGACGACCGCGTGATTTGGGCAGCGTTATGAGGTTCAAAGAATTGTTCTTTATCTAAACTACGAAGAACGATCGAATGAGCGGCAACGAACACCGAAGAAATGGATTAACTCGAGAGAAATCTAAAAATCTAGCACAAATCTAGCAAAGGGCATTAGTGGAACCTTGAGGATGCGGACGAACACAGGATACTCTAGACAAGATCAGGTTGATGCAGTGGCCAGTGTTGGAGAAGACGACAAGATCCGGTCGGTGCAGCGAGTTTCAACGGCGCGAGTGTCTGGAGGAAAAAGAAGAAGGCAGCGGCGGGGAAAGTGAAAATAATGGGCTCCTCCTCCTGTGCCTATTATGAGGATGTGACGGAACAACAACGGTCTGGTGCGGGAATCGATGAGGCACGATGATGATCGGCTAAGAAAACGCCTCGATTGTCGGGCTAGTCATATTTATGAAGAAAGATCAGCTCTGACGTCAGGGGAATCTTTTTTATTTTCCTAAATGACATCATGGCGAGTCATGCAGGTTAATCAGAAGAAGACGCCATCCATTTTTGGCGGGTCATGAAGATTTATCAGTGAAATGCAAGACTCACCAACCAGAAGATTTGCAGATTGATATGAACCGGTTCAAATCAATCTGGGGCCTAATGTTGGGGTATAACCCCATGGTGAGACCCGCCCAGGTGGGGCCAAGTCATGCGTTTGGTGGCTTAGCAACAAGGTTTGGTATAAGCTTGTTCAATGGGCCTGGAGGCCCAAAGCTAGAAGACCATGTGTAACCCAGTGACGTCAGCCGTCGGAGGCGGCTTGTTATACAAGGAAAGTGTAGTTAGAGGTGAGGTCGGTTATCAAGTATAACGCGGACCGGACTCTTGTAATCCCAGGGCCTGGACCTAAGTATATAAAGGTGGGTTAACCTGGCGGCTTAGGCCATGAAAACAACTCATCGATAGCTAGGTCAAGCGAACTTGCTCCCTGGTAATCAATACTCCATCAATACAACACAAAGAAAGACGTAAGTGTTTACCTCTTTCCGAGGGGCCAAACCTATGTAAACCCTTGACTCTCGATTCCGATCAACCCCTTCGAGCTCACCGCCTTAGCGATGGCCTCGAACCTAAGTCCTCTCTCTAGGACATCTGCCATGACAAAACCACGATAGGTTGCGTCATATACAACCCTTCCTTTAGAAAACAATTAAGGAACATTGTTTTGACGTCCACCTGCCTAATATCATAACCGAAAAATGCAGCTATTGCCAACATGATTCTAACGGACTTAAGCATAGCTACAGGAGAGAAATCTCATCGTTGTCAACTCCTTGAACTTGTGAAAACCCTTTTGCAACCAGTGGAGCTTTGTAGATGGTGACATTATCGTCCGTGTCTGTCTTCTTCTTAAAGATCCATTTATTCTATATGGCCTTACGATCATATGGTAAGTCCTCCAAAGTCCATACTTTGTTATAATACAAGGATCCTATCTTGGAATTCATCGCCTCAAGCCATTTGTTGGAATCCGGGCCCACCATCACTTCCTCATAGTTCGTAGGTTCACCGTTGTTCAACAACATGACCTCCAAGACAGCATTTCCATACCACTCAGGGGTGGTACGATTCCTCGTCGACCTACGAAGTTCAGTAGTAACTTGATCTGAAGTCTCACGATCGTCATCATTATCTTCCTTTGCATTTGATGTAGGAGCTGCAGAAAGATCTTTCTGTGTTGTGCTACTATCCAGCTGAAGTGTTGGTTCAACAACCTCATCAAGTTCTACTTTTCTCCCACTCAATTCTTTCGAGAGAAACTATTTTTTGAGAAAGGACATGTTTTTAGCAATAAACACTTTGCCCTCGGATCTAAGATAGAAGGTATACCCAATTGTTTCCTTGGGATGTCCTATGAAGACTCACTTGTCCACTTTGGGTTCGAGCTTACGAGGTTGAAGCCTTTTCACACAAGCGTCGCGGCCCCAAACTTTAAGAAACAACAACTTAGGTTTGTTACCGAACCATAATTCATACGATATCGTCTCAATGGACTTTGATGGTGCCCTATTTAAAGTGAATGCGGCTGTCTCTAATGCATAACCCCAAAATGATAGTGGCAGATCAGTGAGAGACATCATAGATTGCACCATATCCAATAGAGTACGATTACGATGCTCGGACACACCATTACGCTGTGGTGTTCTAGGTGGCGTAAGCTGTGAAATGATTCCACATTGTTTCAAATGCATGCCAAACTCATAACTCAAATATTGTCCACCATGTTCAGATCGTAGAAATTTAATCTTCTTGTTCCGATGATTCTCTACTTCACTCTGAAATTGCTTGAACTTTTCAAACATTTCAGACTTGTGTTTCATTAAGTAAATATACCCATATCAACTCAAGTCATCACTGAAGATAAGAAAATAAAGATATCCACCGCGTACCTCTACACTCATTAGACCTCACACATCAGTATGTATGATTTCCAACAAGTCACTTGCCCGCTCCAGTGTATTGAAGAACGGGGTTTTAGTTATCTTGCCTAAGAGGCATGGTTTGCATGTATCAACCAATTCAAAATCGAGTGATTCCAAAAGTCCATCAACATGGAGCTTCCTCATGCGTTTAAGAGCAATATGACCTAAGCGGCAGTGCCATAAGAAAGTGGTATTATCATTATTAACTTTGCATCTTTTGGCATCAATGTTATAAATGCATCTATCATTACTATCGAGATTCAACAAGAATAAACCATTCACATTGGGTGCATGACCATAAAAGGTGTAACTCATATAAATAGAACAACCATTATTCTCTGATTAAAATGAATAATTGTCTCGCAGTAAACAAGATCCAGATATAATGTTCATGCTCAACGCAGGCACCAAATAACAATTATTTAGGTTTACTACTAATCCCGATGGTAATTGAAGAGCGAGCGTGCCGACGGCGATCACATCAACCTTGGAACCATTTCCAACGCGCATTTTTACTTCATCCCTTGCCAGCCTCCATTTATTCCGTAGTTCTTGCTTCGAGTTAAAAATATGAGCAACTGAACCGGTATCAAATACCCATGCACTACTACGAGAGCTAGTGAGGTACACATCTATAACATGTATATCAAATATACCTTTGTTGATGTTGCTAGCATTCTTATCAGCCAGGTACTTGGGTCAATTCCTCTTCCAGTGGCCAGTCCCCTTGCAATAGAAGCACTCAATCTAAGGCTTGGGTCCAGCCTTGGACTTCTTCACAGGAGCGGCAACTAACTTGCCACCCTTCTTGAAGGTTCCCTTCTTTACCTTGCCTTTCTTGAAACTAGTGGTTTTATCACCATCAACACTTGATGATCCTTCTTGATTTCTACTTCCGCGACTTTGAGCATCGCGAAAAGCTCAGAGACGGACTTATCCATCCCTTGCATATTATAGTTCATCACAAAGCCTTTGTAGCTAGGTGGCAGTGATTGGAGAATTCTATCAGTGACCATTTCGGGCGGAAGTGTGACTCCCAAATCATTCAAACGGTTGTAGTACCCAAACATTCTGATTAGGTGCTCATTGACAGAACCGTTCTCTTCCATCTTGCAGGCTAAGAACTTATCGAAGGTCTCATACCTCTCGATCCGGGCATTCGCTTGAAATATTAACTTCAACTCATGGAACATCTCATATGCTCCATGGCGCTCAAAAAGCTTTTGAAGTCCCTATTCTAAACCAGATAGCATGGCGCACTGAACTATCGAGTTGTCATCAGAACACGCCTGCCAGTCGTTCACAACTTCTACAGGCGACATTGGAGGGGGCGGCGCACCAAGCGGTGCATCAAAGACGTAAGCCTTTTGCGAAGACATGAGGATAATCCTCAGATTATGGACCCAGTCCACATAGTTACTTCCATCATCTTTTAGGTTAGCTTTCTCTAGGAATGCATTAAAATTCAGGGGAGCTACTACGCGAGCCATTGATCTACAACATAATTTGCAAAGATAACTTAGTCTATGTTCATGATAATGAGTTCAATTAATCATATTACTTAAAGAACTCCCACTCAAATAAATATCCCCCAGGTTGTCTAAGTGCGACATGATCCAGATCCACCAACCCAAGTCCGATCATCACGTGAGATGAGGTGGTTTCAATGGTGAACATCTCATGTTGATCATATCTACTATATGGATCATGTGCGACCTTTCGGTCTCCTATGTTCATAGGCCATGTTTGTACATCGTAGGCTCGTCATGTTTAACCCCAAGTGTTCTCCATGTGCAAAAACTAGCTTACACCCGTTGTATGCGAACGTAGAGTCTATCACACCCGATCATCACGTGGTGCTTCAAAACAACGATCATTCGCAATAGTGCACACTTGGGGAGAACACAATTTTATCTTGATATTATGGTGAGAGATCATCTTATCATCATCCTCAACAAAATAAGATGTATAAAAGGATTAATATCACATGCAAATCATATAAGTGACATGATATGGCTATCATCTTGTGCTTTTGATCTCCATCTCCAAAGCACCGTCATCATCTCCATCGTCACCGACATGACACATGATCTCCATCATCATGATCTCCATCATTGTGTCGTCATGAGGTTATCGGGCCAACTACTACTTCTACAACTATTGCAACTAGTAAGAACCATTCTTACCTACGCAAACCCACAATGTTGATATTCAAATTACCTTTTAACCCTCTACAATGACCGCGTCGGTCGAATCCGATTCGACTAAAGTGGGAGAGACAGACACCCGCCAGCCATCTTTATGCAACAAGTTGCATGTTAGTCAATGGAACCGGTCTGTTGTACATGATGGAGTAAAGTTGGTCCGAGCCGCTTCATCCCACAACACCGCCGAATCAAGATAAAACTAAGGAGATAAGCAATTTGAACATCACCGCCATAAACTCTTTTGTGTTCTACTCATGCATGTTATCTATGCATAGACCTAGCTCATGATGCCACTGTTGGGGAACGTTGCATGGGAAACAAAAAAAATTCTACGAACACCCAAGATCTATCTATGGAGATCAACAACTATGAGAAGAAGAGTGGATCCACATACCCTTGTACTCCCTCCGTCCCAAAATAAGTGTCGCTCCTCTAGTACAAAATTTGTACTAACTTAGTGTCAAATGTGCGACACTTATTTTAGGACGGAGGGAGTAGATCGCTAAGCGGGAAGTGTTAAGGAACACGGTTCATGTAGTCGAACGTCTTCACGATCCAAATCAAAATCCATCCCGCGATCCAATCACGATCTAGCGCCGAACGGACGACACCTTCGCGTTTAGCACACGTATAGCTCGATGACGTATCCGCCTCCTTGATCCATCAAGCAAGGGTGGAGAGGTAGATGAGTTCTCCGACAGCACGATGGCATGGTGGCAGTGGTGGCGGAGCTGTTCTGGTAGGCCTTCACCAAGCACTATCGAAGCCGATCTAGAGGAGAAAAAGATCTAGAGGGAGAGAGAGGCAGCCCATGGAATTTTCAGGTGCGGCTGCCCTCTCTCCCCTCCACTATATATAGGGGGAAGGGAGGAGGTTTGGCGCCCTAGGGTTTCCCCTAGTGTTGGCTGGCAGCCAAGAGGGAGGTAGCAACCTCCCACAAGGGTGGTGGGTGATAACCCACAACTATAGGGGATCAGTTATAGCCTCTTTCAATAAGTAAGGTTGTCGAACCCGATGAGGAGCTAAATGTAGAACAAATATTCCCTCAAGTTCTATCGACCACCGATACAACTCTACGCACGCTTAACCTTCGCTTTACCTAGAACAAGTATGAAACTAGAAGTACTTTGTCGGTGTAATGGGATAGGTTTGCAAGATAATAAAGTGCACTTAAATAAAAACTAGGGGCTGCTAAGATAAAGTAACAATTAATTTAGTTTAACGAGTGTGGAAAAGTGGTGGTAGGAGTTGCGGAACTGTCCCTAGGCAATCGATAACTAGACCGGTAATCATTATTGCAATTTTATATGAGGGAGAGGCATAAGCTAGCATACTTTGTGTACTTGGATCATATGCACTTACGATTGGAACTCTAGCAAGCATCCACAACTACTAAAGATCATTAAGATAAAACCCAACAATAGCATTATAAGGTATCAAGTCCTCTTTACTCCCATATGCAACAACCCACCTACTCAGGTTTGTGCTTCTGTCACTCAAGAAACCCACCATAGGCGAATCATGAACACATTGCAACACCCTACAACGAGGATCCCTCATGTTTGCACAACATGAAGAGCACCATAGGACATCACCAATAATAAAACATGCAACTCAAACCAATCATGATCATCAATCAACCCATATGACAACAAAAATCTACTCAGACATCATAAGATGGCAACACATCATTGGATAATAATATGAAGCATAAAGCACAATGTTCAAGTAGAGGGTACATCGGGATGCGGGAGTGTGGACCATTGTAGATAGATGGGGGAAGGTGATGGAGGTGTTGGTGAAGATGACACAATTGTTGGAGTAGATCACCGTCACAATGATGGCCTCGATGGCGTTCCGGTGCCACCGGGGGAGAGGGGGAGAGAGCCCCCATCCTTATTCTTCTTCCTTGACCTTCCCCCTAGATGGGAGAAGGGTCTCCCCTATGGTCCATGGCCTCCATAGCGGCGGAGGGGCGAGAGCCCCTCCGAGATGGATCTCTCTCTCTGTTTCCTTTTGTTTCTACGCTCCTAGATTCTAGCCTTTCACTATTTCTTAAATATCCAGAGATCCATAACTCTGATCAGGCTGAAATTTTGAGGCGATTTTTATCTGGATATTAGTTTTCTTGCGACGGAAGGATAGCTCCAACCAACCAAAGGGCTGGTCACAAGGGCCTAGAGCGCGGCCAGGGGTAGGCCGCGCCTGGCAGGCTTGTGACCTCCCGGGCATCGTCTGGCCTTGATTCTTTCTCCAAAAAATCACATATGTTCCAAAAAAATCTCCGTAAGTTTTTATCGCATTTGGGCTTCGTTTGATATGGATTTTCTGTGAAACGAAAAACATGCAACAAACAGGAACTGGCACTGGGCACTGGATCAATATGTTAGTTCCAAATAGAGTATAAAAAGTTCCCAAAAGTATATGAAAGTTGTAGAATATTGGCATGAAACAATCAAAAATTATAGATACGACGGAGACGTATCAGCATCCCCAAGCTTAATTCCTGCACGTCCTCGAGTAGGTAAATGATGTGGAATGCTACCTAGCATAATCTTGTTCATATAATCTATTCATGGCATGAATACTAAGACACGAGTGATTCAAAGCAATAATCTATCATTTGACATTAAGACAATAATACTTCAAGCATACTAATAAAGCAATTGTATCTCTTCAAAATATAATGGGAAAAGATAGTTATCCCTATAGTATCATATGGTCTGGCTATGCTCCATCTTCCCCACACGAAGTATTTATATCATGCACAACCCTGATAACAAGTCAAGCAATTGTTTCACACCTTTTATTTTCTCAAACCTTTTAAACTCTCACGCAATACATGAGCGTGAGCCATGTATATATCACTATATGTAGAATATAATATGGTGGAGGTTGTCAAGGAAAAAGGAGAAGATAGTCTCAAATTAACAAGGCGTATCAACGGGCTATGGAGATGCCCATTAATATATATCAATGTGAGTGAGTAGGGATTGCCATGCAATGGAAGCACTAGAGCTATAAGTGTATGAAAGCTCAACAAGAAACTAAGTGGGTGTGCATCATGATGAAAAATTCCACTAGTTATATGAAAGTGACAAAATAGGAGACTCTCTATTATGAAGATCATGGTGCTACTTTGAAGCACAAGTGTGGGAAAAGATAGTAGGAATGTCCCTTCTCTATTTTCTCTCATTTTTTGGTGGGCATCTAAGGCCTCTTTTATTATTATTATTATTATTTTGGGCATCACTGGCCTCCTTTATTTTTCATAAAGTCCAAAATCTCATCCCCACTTGTGAGGGAATCATAGCTTCCATCATCCTTCCCTCACATGGGACATACTCTAAAAATGATGGTCATCACACTTTTATTCACTTACAACTCAAAATAAAATTACAACTCGATACCTAGAACAAAATATGACTCTATATGCAATATGAAAGTGATGGTGTATGTCATAACAAAAGGAAACGGTGGAAGTTGCATGGCAATATATCTCAGAATGGCTTTGGAAATGCCATAATAGGTAGGTATGGTGGCTGTTTTGAGGAAGGTATATGGTGGTTGTTTTGAGCAAGGTAGGTTTATTGCACCAGAAAAAGTTGCGCGGTACTAGAGAGGTTAGCAAAGGTGGAAGGGTGAGAGTGCGTATAATCCATGGACTCAACATTAGTCATAAAGAACTCATATACTTATTGCAAAAGTCAATTAGTCATTAAAGTAAAATATTAGACGCATACTCCCTAGGGGAGAGGTTGGTAGGAGTTAACCATTGTGTGCTCCCGACCCTCACACAAAGGCCGACAATCTATAAACAAATCATGCTCCGACTTCCTTACATAATGGTTCACCATACGTGCATGCTACGGGAATCACAAACCTTTACACAAGTATTTCTACCAATCCACAATTACTCACTAGCATGAATCTAATATCACCATCTTTATATCGCAACACTATTGCAAGGAATCAAACACATCATATTTAGTGACCTACAAGTTTTATGTAGGATTTTATGACTAACTATGTGAATGATCAACTCCTGTTAACTCTCTAAATGGATATAAGTGAAGCATGAGAGTTTAATTCTTTCTACGAAAGATATGTCCATGCTCTAAAAAATATAAGTGAAGCAAAAGATCATTCTACAAATGGTGGTTTTATATGTGTAGAGAAACATGCAATCCAAACTTCAAATGATATAAGTGAAGCACACGAAGCATTCTATAAAGCCATACTCAAAAGATATAAGTGAAGTGCATGAAGCATTCTATAAATCGACCAAGGACTATCTTATACCAGCATGGTGCATTGTTAAAAGAAAAAGAAAAAGCACACGACGCTCCAATATTTACGCATATCATGTGACGAATAAAAATATAGCTGCAAGTAAAATTACCGATGGTTGTTAGAAGAAAGAGGGGATGGCTTTCGGGGCGTCCCCAAGCTTAGTTTCTTGGAAGTCCGTGAATATTACCTTGGGATTCCTCAGGCATCCCCAATCTTAGTCTCTTTCCACTC
Source organism: Hordeum marinum (assembly GCA_022496015.1). Classification (NCBI taxonomy): domain Eukaryota; kingdom Viridiplantae; phylum Streptophyta; class Magnoliopsida; order Poales; family Poaceae; genus Hordeum; species Hordeum marinum. The sequence continues at coordinate 205,489,059 of CM039672.1, read as the reverse complement.
CTTACTCCGTATCCATCATGATCTCACCCAAAACTTGAAAACTTCAATCACAGAAAACTTAACAAAACCCTCGTGAGATACGTTAGTATAATAAAATAAAACACCACTTTAATTAATGTTGCCAACCAATTCATATATTGTTTTTTTCATTGTAGCTACTGTAGTATAAATTTTCGATGGCTTATACCACCGATACAATCAGTAGTTTCATCAAAACGAGCAAAACAATGCATGAAAATCAGAATCTGTCAAAAACAGGGCAATCTGTAGTAATCTGAACATTCACCATACTTATATAACTCTAAAAATTCTGAAAACTTAGGAAAAATAAAAAATGTGCATAGAAGTACTATGTAAAAATTTCAGAAACTTTTGACATTCCAGTAAAAAATGTAAATTCATGCACTACAGCCAAAGTTTCTGTTTTTGCACTACACACACCAAACAAGCAATCTAATCATCCTAAAGGCAAATCTTGGCACATTATTTTTATAATACAATGGATTTGTACAAGGGGATAATTATTTTTGTTGAAAAGTTTATGTAATCAATATTCACAAAGTTTCCTTGGGCTTGAACAAAGTTGAAGGCTAGCCCCCACTTCAACGTTGCTCGTCTTTCTCACTTTCACTTTTCTTTTTAAAAAAGTTCTTAAGTTCCACACTTTATTTTTTTGTTTCTAATCTATATAAAAGCACATAACAGAACTAAAAAATGACTCTCTAAAACTTCCGGGTTGTCTCCCTGGCAGCGCTTTCTTTAAAGCCATTGAGCTAGTCATATAGTGCTCAAGTAATGGATCCACCCGGATCCCAAGGTATATCAAAGCTAGTTTTAATTAACAATGATTTGTAATTCAGTAGTGAGCACAAAGTAACATATATCATGCAACAATGAAGTCTAACTCTCTTCCTATGCATCGGCATGTCATAAAAGAACAATTCATGCACACAAAGTAAAGGCCAATGCATGGTATAAATATTTTCTTGCAATTTTATCCTATTGAAAACATAGAGAGGTGGAGATGTAGTTCCTCTCTCATAATAATTGCAAGTAGGAGAAGCAAGCACATGCATATTATATCTATCAAAATCATCATGTGTAATAGTAAAAGGCAACCCATCTATATAATCCTCGGTAAGTGCAAACTTCTCCGATATAGTATAGTTGGGAGAATTCAAAAAGATAATAGGACTATCATGTGTGGGGGCAATAGCAACAATTTCATTCTTAACATAAGAAACTATACCGAGTTCATCTCCATAAGCATAATTCATATTGGCATCATGGCAACGAGAGTAGAAAGCATCAAGTTCAACAAAAAGTGATATTTCAAATGAATCCAAGGGATCATAACAATTATCATAGCATTCATCCTTCGGTAAGAACGAAGGGAAATTAAACAATGTATGAGTTGAAGAATTACTCTCATTAGAAGGTGGACACGGGTAGCCAATCCGCTCTTCCTCCTTTTGTTCTTCGCTCTCCTACTCATCTTTTTCATCTAATGAGCTCACACTTTAATCAATTTCTTCTTCCATAGATTCCTGCAAAATATTAGTCTCTTCCAAGTCAGTGGTCATTCTCTCAATAAACTCTTTAACATAAGCATTAGAAGCATAGTTTTCATAGCAATATTGAAGTATGGCAAAATTTTCAGAATTGTAAAGAGTAGCATCATACTTTTCAATGAAAGAAGCAATTCCATAGGCACCCTTAAACACAACAATTTCTTCAATTTGTTCAACATCATTATAGCAATAGGCCTCCTTTTCATAAGAGAATAATATTTCATTATCATTAAACACACATTGGTAGGGAAGGTGTTTTTTAGCTTCTTTAGAACAACATGTAAAATCATAAATTTCACATAGATTCCAAGCATAGTAGCACAAAGTATTAATATGATGCGACAAGAGTTTCCCTTTTTGAGATATGCGGTGTTGCACATAATGAGCATGCTCATTTAATGATTTTCCCTCAACTAAGCTAGTTGAGTTTTCAACACGAGTGCAAGTGGATCGAAGATAACCCAAGTAATATTCTTCGGTGGTACGGAACACTAGTGGTTCCTCAACTTTTGGAGCAGCAAGTAAATCTATTTTTTTGGTATTTTGTGTTTCCTAACCATATCTAAAGATATAAAACAAGTTAATAACAGGGAAAAAATACTTAGTGATAAAGCAAACAAGCACACACGAGAATATTCACCCCACGCTATTAGTCCCCGGCAACGGTGCCAAAAAAAGGTCTTGATAACCCACAAGTATAGGGGATCAGTTGTAGCCTCTTTCAATAAGTAAGAGCGTCGAACCCAATCAGGAGCTAAAGGTAGAACAAATATTCCCTCAAGTTCTAGCGACCACCGATACAACTCTACACATGCTTAACGTTCGCTTTACCTAGAACAAGTATGAAACCAGAAGTACTTTGTAGGTGTAATGGGATAGGTTTGCAAGATAATAAAGAGAACGTAAATAAAAACTAGGGGCTGCTAAGATAAAGTAACAATTAAGTTAGTTTAATGAGTGTGGAAAAGTGGTGGTAGGAGTTGCGGAATTCTCCCTAGGCAATCGATAACTAGACCGGTAATCATTATTGCAATTTTATATGAGGGAGAGGCATAAGCTAACATACTTTCTCTACTTGGATAATATGCACTTATGATTGGAACTCTAGAAAGCATCCGTAAATACTAAAGATCATTAAGGTAAAACCCAACCATAACATTATAAGGTATCAAGTCCTCTTTACTCCCAATGCAACAACCCACCTACTCGGGTTTATGCTTTTGTCACTCAAGCAATCCACCATAGGAGAATCATGAACACATTGCAACACCCTACAGCGAGGATCCCTCATGCTTCCACAACATGGAGATCACCATAGGACAACACCAATAATAAAACATGCAACTCAAACCAATCATGATCATCAATCAACCCATAGGACAACAAAAATCTACTCAGACATCATAAGATGGCAACACATCATTGGATAATAATATGAAGCATAAAGCACCATGTTCAAGTAGAGGGTACAGCAAGTTGTGGGAGAGTGGGACATTGTATATAGATGGGGGAAGGTGATGGAGGTGTTGGTGAAGATGACGGAGTTGTTGGAGTAGATCGTCGTCATGATGATGGCCCCGACGATGTTCTAGTGCCACCGGGAGAGAGGGGGAGAGAGCCCCCCTCCTTCTTCTTCTTCCTTGACCTTCCCCCTAGATGGGAGAAGGGTTTCCCCTCTGGTCCATGTCCTCCATGGTGGCGGAGGGGCGAGAGCCCTCTGAGATTGGATCTCTCTCTCTCTCTTTCTGGCCTTTCACCATTTGTTAATATCCGAAGATCCGTAACTCTGATCATGCTGAAATTTTGAGGGGATTTGTATCTGGATATTAACATTCTTGCGGCGAAGGGAGATCTCCAACGGACCTAAGGGCTGGTCACAAGGGCCCAGGGCACGGCCAGGGGTAGGCCGCGCCTAGCAGGCTTGTGACCTCTTCGGGCATCGTCTCACGTTGATTATTTTTACCCCCAAATCACATATGTTCCAAAAAGATCTCCGTAAGTTTTTATCGCGTTTGGGCTTCATTTGGTATGGATTTTCTACAAAACAAAAAACTTGCAACAAACAGGAACTAGCACTGGGAACTGGATCAATATGTTAGTTGCAAAAATAGTATAGAAAGTTGCCAAAAGTATATGAAAGTTGTAGAATATTGGCATGAAACAATCAAAAATTATAGAAACGATGGAGATGTATCAACATACCCATGCTTAATTCCTGCTCGTCCTCGAGTAGGTAAATGATAAAAAAATATAATTTTTGATGTGGAATGCTACCTAGCATAATCTTGTTCATGTAATCTAATCATGGCATGAATATTAAGACACGAGTGATTCAAAGCAATAGTCTATCATTTTACATTAAGACAATAATACTTCAAGCATACTAATAAAGAAATTTTATCTCTTCAAAATATAATGGCAAAAGAAAGTTATACCTACAATATCATATGGTCTGGCTATGCTCCATGTTCCCCACACAAAGTATTTATATCATGCACAACCGCGATGACAAGTCAAGCAATTGTTTCACACCTATTATTTTTATCAAACCTTTTCAACTCTCATGCAATACATGAGCGTGAGCCATAGATATACCACTATAGGTGGAATAGTATATGGTGGAGGTTGTCAAGGAAAAAGGAGAAGATAGCTTCACATTAACAAGGCGTATCAACGGGCTATGGAGATGCCCATTAATAGATATCAATGTGAATGAGTAGGGATTTCCATGCAACGAAAGCACTAGAGCTATAAGTGTATGAAATCTCAAAAAGAAACTAAGTGGACGTGCATCATGATGAAAAATTCCACTAATTATATGAAAGTGACAAAATAGGAGACTCTCTATTATGAAGATCATGGTGCTACTTTGAAGCACAAGTGTGGAAAAAGATAGTAGCGATGTCCCTTCTCTCCTTTCTCTCATTTTTTGGTGGGCGTCTAAGGCCTCTTTTATTATTATTATTATTATTATTTTGGGGCTTTGTTGGCCTCTTTTATTTTTCATAAAGTCTGAAATCTCATCCCCACTTGTGAGTGAATCATAACTTCCATCATCCTTTCCTCACATGGGACATGCTCTAATAATGATGGTCATCACACTTTTATTCACTTGCAACTCAAAAGAAAATTACAACTCGATACCTAGAACAAAATATGACTCTATATGCAATATGAAAGTGATGGTGCATGTCATAACAAAATGAAACAGTGGAAGTTGCATGGCAATATATCTCAGAATGGATATGGAAATGCCATAATAGGTAGGTATGGTGGCTGTTTTGATGAAGGTATATGGTTTCTGTTTTGAGGAAGGTAGGTTTATTGCACTGACGAAAGTTGGGCGGTACTAGAGAGGCTAGCAAAGGTGGAAGGGTGAGAGTGCGTATAATCCATGGACTCAACATTAGTCATAAAGAACGCACATACTTATTGCAAAAGTCTATTAGTCATTGAAGTAAAGTATAAAATGCATGCTCCCTAGGGGAGAGGTTGGTAGGAGTTAACATGTAACAATTATTATGTGAGTTCAAACAAAAACTGGCACTGGCACTGGATCAATATGTTAGTCCCAAAAGTAGTATAAAAAGTTGCCAAAAGTATATAAAAGTTGTAGAATATTAGCATGAAACAATCAAAAATTATATATACGACGTAGACGTATTAGTGGGCCGCCTAGGGAGGAGTCCCTCTCCTCTTGGACTCCTCCCACCTACCACAAAGGGCGCATGGGCCCTTAGTTGGTTGGCTTCCTAGACCACCAGGGGATGGTGCGCCACCTCCTAGGCCCATGTGGCCCTCCGATATGGGTGGGCCCCTCCTGGTGGACCCCCGAAACCCTTTCGGCACTCTCGATACAATACCGAAAACACCCGAAACCTTCCCGAAACACAAATACCACTTTCATGTATATAAATATTTACCTCCGAACCATTTCAGAACTCCTCGTGACGTCCGGGATCTCATCCGGGACTCTAAACAACCTTTGGTCATCAACATAAATAACTGAACGATACGAAATCATCGCTGAACGTTAAGTGTGTAGACCCTTTGGTTTCGAGAAGTATGTAGACATGACCGAGTCAACACTATGGTCAATAACCAATAGTGGGACTTGGATGCCCATATTGGTTCCTACATATTCTATGAAGATCTTTATCGGTCGAACCACAATGTCAAGGATTCAGACAATCCCTTATGCAGTTCCCTTTGTCCATCGGTATGTTATTTGCCCGAGATTTGATCGTCGGTATCTCCATACCTAGTTCAATCTCGTTACCGGCAAGTCCCTTTACTCGTTATGTAACACAAGATCCCATGACTAACTCCTGATTCACATTGCTTGCAAGATTCTTGTGATGTTGTGTTATCGAGTGGGCCCAAAGATACCTCTCCGTCATACGGAGTGACAAATCCTAGTCTCGATCCACGCCAACCCAACAGACACCCTTGGAGATACCTGTAGAGCACCTTTATAGTCACCCAGTTACGTTTTGACATTTGATACACACAAGGCAATCCTACGGTGTCAGGGAGATTCATTTGATACACACATGATCTCAAGCGAGTCTTCTAGAGGCTCACTAGGGACATAGTGTTTGTCTATATATCCACACATGTATCTGAGTTTCCGATCTATACAATTATAGCCTGGATAATAAACAATTATCACGAACAAGGAAATATAATAATAAGAAATTTATTATTGCCTCTAGGGTATATTTCCAAGAGTGTTATGGTATATATATTAGGTCAATGAGATTCCTAATTACAAAAGTCTGAGTGCATAGCTACGTATGCGTGAATCATTCCCATCGGCGCTTGACAGACTAGCTATACGCGCCATGAACCCTCGTTCTTGTGTGTATGTGGTCGGGGGGGCTTTTAGGTGAAGGTGGCAGGTGGAGGCGTCTCCTGAGAACTGAACAGACGACGCCTGTTGCAATTGGGTTTCTCCATGGTACCAGCTAGATCCCGATCGTCTTTTGCAGGGTTGGGTTCTTGAGAAAGAGGCCCCAAGAATTCGTCACCGTACCCATCTTCATTGATGTACTTATCGATGTTGGAAAATGTACCATCGTCGTCGTCCGGATCCTGTGCCATATGCATGTCCGGATCAGCTGACGGCGGTAGCATTGCGGCGGTCTTGCCATGGCTTGGCGCCGGCACGACTGGCGGTGTTGTCTATGGGGTGGTGTCCCCTGCCCCCAAACGAATCTGGCTCTTCGTCCAAAGCACGGACCAGTTTAAGAAGGTGCTGAGGGTCATCACATCATCTTATTCGGCCCCAGGGGGTCGATACGGAGGTAACAAGTCATCGCAGCCCCGCAGCACCCGAACCAGTTGAACCCTATACACGGTGGATGGCATCGGATTACCATGGAACATGTGGTTGCCCAGTTCAACGATTTTGGCCTTGGCGACATAGATTAACTTGCCGTCCATGAAGTGAAGGAGAGTGCATGGAACATTGGCGGCGCCCTGCGAAAACATGTAGGGCGTCAGGGATGCCCAGTCAAAGGCAAGGAGATGAAGTAGTCATCGGCCGAGGCTTAGTTACCGTGATGGCGTCGAGCTCGGCTAATGTCGAGGCACCGCCAATGGCGGGCGTGCAAGTGATGGAGGGGCCGCTTGCTGCCGAGGTGCTGGCCGGCGTATTCTTCCCACACCCAGGTGCATTAAGGTCCAATACCGGCGCCGACGCTGGAGACACCAATGCCGCCTCCGCCGGAGACACCAATGTCGCCTCCGCCGGAGACACCATTGCCGGCGCGTTGTGCGAGTTGCTGCCCATGAAGCTGGGAATCGGGGGCGGCCCCTGTTGGTCGCCCGCAATCCACCCCCGTAGCCCCTCAAGCAAGGAAGGCATAATGGTGGCGATCATCGCTCCCAGTTGGTCTCGCACTTGCTCTTGGACTATCTCCGGAATCCGCGCCACTTGTTCCTTGAGTTCTTTAACCTCGCGCTCCTGGCTTTCCAAGATGGTCTTTCTCTCCTTTCGCCCAGCCTTATAGTATTCCGACCATTTCGTGGACAAGCCTTCGCCGGCCACACGACCAGCTGACGATGGCTTACTGAACTTATCCTTTTGTTTCAGAACGTTCAACGCCCTATTTAAAGAGGTGTTCCAAGGGGCAGTAGGCGGAGAGCTCTGAGACCCCGCGCTAGTGCTTTCAGTTTCCTGCGGAAGGAACGTGAACCATTTAGAAATTTGGCTTCATTAATTAGAATGCAACCATATGGAGCTAATTACGCGGAGGTGTATTCCTTACCATAACACGCTCAAGCTCCTTCACCTTCGGATCCGTGGTAAGCTCCCCTGTTACCGGGTCCACCTTGTACCGGGCCCTGACATAGTTCCTGGTCTGCTTTTCATGGTATTTATCGAAGAGGGGCGGTAGGCCTTGCGCGGCACGCTCCGCGTCCTCCTTGTCCCATTTAGATTCCGCCACTTTGTAACCGCCGGGACCGAGTTTGTGGACCCCTAAGTTCAAGTCCCGCATATCTTTCCCCCACTGACTTGATTCCGCGGATGCGTTGCTCTCGCACTTGATCTTGAACTCCAGGTAGTCCTCTTCGCTGATCTAAGGATTTGTCACCTTGATCTTCTCATAACTATCACAACTTAGAATCCTTCTCTTCACCGCGGCTCTCCAAGTAGCTAGGGTCGTGCTCATCTTTGTGAGGGCGGCACTATTCACTTTATTCCCTGAGAGGCGTGTGTTTGCGAAGTCACCGGGGAACTTGTATCGTTCGTGCAGCTTCGTGAAGAGGAGGTTGCGCAAATTCCCTTGGTCAGGATGCCTTAGGTTCTCGGTGTTGATCGAGATGGTGCTTCGGAGAATGCACCCGAGTTGTCCCGCGTACCCACGGACTAATTCTTTGGGCGTCGTTGGATGCCCACTGGAGGACACTTCAGTACATTCCTCCTTGACGGTGCCGAGCACGTTCAGGCGCTAGTCCTTCCGTTGCCTCTTTGGTTGGCTGCCATCTGTGCGTTCGCTGCCATCATCAGTGGTGGCATCCCCGTCGGCACCATCAGTGGTGTCATCCCCGACGCCACTAGGGGTTGTGTAGTCCATATCGGTGTCTTCCGCAGCGTCCTCATTGCAGTGAGGTTCTTCCTCCATCTCCTGGGACAGCTCCTAGAATGGCTTGCCCGAACTGCCGACCTCATCGTTGTTGGCCATGTTCGCTCTAAATAGGAAAAAAGGCTACTAGAGTTACTGGATGAGATCAGGGTAGTATCTATTCTTCCAAGGTTTAGAGGAAAACTGAGAATAAAACATTGTCTCTAAATGTTGATTAGTTTTTGTTTTGGTTGAGAATCGGGCACCTTCTAGGTCAAGAAAATTGGGCATGACCTTTGCTAATTTTCTTGACCTAGGAGTGCCCCATTCTCAACCAAAACGGAAATTAATCAACATTTCAGGAGAAAGGGGTAACTATTTGTCCCGGCGTCAACATTCTAGGACACATGGGTGCTTAGCAATTTAAAACCAACGGTCACTTTCAATCGGCCAAACTTAGAGGAATAAGATAGTCCTAATGAGGAGATGCGCACGCCAGCGCGCGTGTGTCAAAACAAAAGGACATAGTGGTAATCAGGGTATGACGAAAGGAAGTTGTCAGCAAAACTACCAACGATTTTTGTCTTTTAGAAATGTATACACTAAACACTTATTTTTTTTAAGGACGAAATACTTCCTATTTGTTTTTCCGAGGGGACGCAAGTGGATATACACAACAAATGACCGTGGTATATAGATATTTTGCAAGCAATCACAGTTATGAAACAATATGACAACTTAAAAGAATTAAATCTGACAACTACATGATATAACCAACTGAACACTTTACAAAATAATGTGGTAACTCGATAGAATTAATCTGACAACTATGACAAAAGCCCAATTGAAGCCTTTACAAAATAATGTGGTGACTTGATAGAATTAATCTGGCAAGTATCGACCAAACTGCCAACTGAAAGCTTTATGAGATAATGTGGTCGATAGAATTAATCTGACAAGTACGACAAAACTTCTTGACAACTTGTAATACAATGGATTGCAAAAGGTTTAAATCTGGCAACCAAAACTTGGAATGGACAAAATAACCACTTTATATAACATAGCAATTAAAGTATTTTTAAAATTTGGCAACTGAGTATTTGGGATCTGAGCCTAGTACTTATATTCTGCAATTAAGCTTTATTTTCAACTCTTTTGCAATATGGCAACTAAGTATGTTTAAATTAGCAACTATTTTTTAAATCTGACAACTGACCCTTTATCTAATATAACTAAATAAATATAACTTTGGCAGTTAATTATGTATCAAACCTAATCCAAAAAAGTAGTATGTGACTACATGTTAAACCTGACAACAAATCTATCTAGCTAAGCAAATGATGCGCAAAGACGTGTTTGATTGCCATTAGTGATATCCTGGAAATAATGTTTTGATGGCCATGAATGCTATCAAATCTGAAGATGTTATCCAGTTAGTTTGTTAGAGGTTACAGTGCTTTTTTGCACAGTGGGCCAGTGGGGTGATGGACTGTATACTGAAGATTTTGACCAAGTTTGAAATAAAGCACTCTTGCTGCCTATGATAATCATCTTATCTAACAGGAACAAATTCCTGGTTCATGACATGTTTAATGTGCCATCAAATAGGTCTGGTCTTTAATTTGAAATGTGTTAGGCTACACTAGTTCACCCTGTAGCATTCCATATCCTCTGTTTTCTTGAACTTTCTTACGCTGGGTAAAAAAGAGATACAAGCAATCCGGGACTCAACATGTTTTGATGAATAATTTTGTTTGGCCATAAAGGGGTGATAAAGATACTCATGTGAACTCCAAATGAAAATTTATAGTAGAATGCAAGCAATGAAAATTCCGCGGAGTAATCATTTTCATGTTTATGAAGCAGTTGAGTTAGCAATACTTGAGAAACTGAAATGTCCTCAGATTGTTGCTGTCCTAGGTTCAGATCGTTGTTATTTTGTTGGCACCACCATTCCCTAAGATTGTGAGATTATTATTATTATTTGCTTGGGGGATGAACATGCTCTTAGTTTACTCACATCTTCTTTAGTGAATTTTGAGTTTAGAATTTCTGAACTACTGGTCTGAAATCTTTACTGAATGTTGAACTAGAAATGACTGGACTTCTGGTCTGAAATCTTTACTAAACATTGAATAAGAAATGACTGAACTTCTACTTTGCATCAATGGTGGCTATTAGCATTAATTTTATCGGCGGTGTAACCTTACGAATGGACTGTGTGTTGGCTAGGTACTAGAATATGCATTGCTGGAGGATTCTTTCGAAGCAAACGTGTGCGACTACACCAAATTGATACAAATATATGGCAAGCAGAATATGTTGAGCAAAGCGGAGGAAGCATTCCACGCCATGAAAGGCAGAGGCCTCCCCTGTGACCAGGACATGTACAGCAAGGCCGGGGATCTCACCCGCATAGGAAATTGATTGCAAGTGCTGCAGGAGTACCACCCTTAAGCACCATTGGTCGCGACGGCGGAGCCGGACGGGAAGAGCACGCTGGAAGGGGGGAGGGAGCAGGTAGAGAGGCGCTTATCGCAGGGGGAAGGGAGCGGGTAGGTAGGCGGCGAGGCGGGCTTCGGTGGGCGGCGGCGAGGGATCCGGCGACGGAGACGCAGTCGATGGTGGCGAGGGCGGGGGTGGGAGGCAACGGCGGAGCGGGGGTGGGAGGGCCGGTTGTGAAACAGTGATAGGAAGGGGGGGAGGGAGCGAAAAGGCCATAGTGAGGGGAGGGTTAGCAATGGCGCACCTTTCAGGGGTGTGCCATAAAAACAGTGATAGCAATGGTGCACCTCCTCCTGGTGCGCTATTACTAACATTTCTTATTGGTATATCAATGGTGCACCTTTTAGGGGTGCGCCATAGAAACAGTGATAGCAATGGCGCACCTTCTCCTGGTGCGCCATTACTAACTTTTTTTTTTGGATTTTAGTTTGCATGTAATAGTTTAGAATTATATGACATGGTATGATACAAAGTGTGTATGTTGGTTGTTGTTGTGTAGTTGGTTCACTATGATACAAATTTATCTATTGCGTAGGTACCACATGTAGAATCCTTATGGTCAGGTGATACTTAGTTAAAAAGAGTAGGGTTTTTTGCACACATGCAAAAGCATTGTGATTCGATCTTCGCTATATTTCCACAATCTTCTTGCCCTTCTTTCTCGCGGTTGAATAATTTAGCCCCAGAACCCCTTGAGTTCTTCTCTTGAATGGACGTCCTTTAGGTAGGGTGGTCCTGCTTCTTCTTGTGGTGTATGGTACTTCATCGTCGTCATCTTCCATCTTCGGGTCACCGTACTTGTCGAAGTCTTGCTCATTGGCAACTCCATCCATTCCGATGATGTTCCTTTTGCCTCTCCTCACGACAACACGACTGGGCTTTGACGGGTCGGTAATGAAGAAGCATTGGTCCACTTGGCAAGCCAGTACCCATGGCTCATTTTTCGCGGTGACATTTGCGCCCGCGGTCTTGGATTTGGCTTCGGGTATAACCATGGTGTTGAAATACCGGTCTTCTTTTAGGACACTCTTGGCCCATCTGACACGGAACATCGGGACCTTCTCTCCAGCGTAGCTCAGCTCCCAGATATCCTTGATCCTTCCGTAGTATCTGTCCTTGTCGTTACCGATGTAGGATTCCATCATTACCCCGGAGTTCTGATAATCGTTCTTCATGTCCTTTTCCTCGGTGTAGAATGTGTAGCCGTTGATATCGTATGCCTCATAGGTCATCAGGTTAAGCTCGGCGCCCTGTGACAAGGCGAATATGAGTTTTTCTTCCGCGGAAGAATCCTCATGTAAAGGGTACGACAGAAGCCTATCCTTGAACCAACATGTGAAACATGAGTTGTGCTCTTTGATTATATCTCCGTCCGTCCTCTATTGGCCTTGGTCATTATACGTCTTCTCAATAAAGGTTTTGTGCTCTACCACCCAAGGATCGACCACGTCTATGTGTTGTAGCGCGACTAGGTTTGCTCTTTCAAAGTCGGCGAGTCGACCCTTGAAGTCGACATGCATTTCGTGGCGACCCTCGCGGTGACCCCATCCAACGAGCCTGTCGAGGTGCCTGTTGACGGGCAGACCAACGGGGTTCTCGATGCCTAGATAATTTGTGCAGAAGGAGATGCACTCTTCGGTCAGAAAGCCCTTAGCTATGCTTCCATCTGGACGTGCCCTGTTGCGAACGTATCCTTTGATGACACCATTCATCCTTCGAATGGCATCATGCTGTGCAGGAACGTCGGCCCGAGTTGGATGATATCCTCCACGATATGGACCAGCAGATGCACCATAACGTCGAAGAATGCGGTTGGGAAGTACATCTCAAGCTCGCATAGTATCACCATGATCTCTTCCTGTAGCCTTCTGAGTTGCTTCACGCCAACCGACTTTCGAGAGATGACGTCGAAAAGTTGCATAGGCCAAATAGCGTTTCACGGACATGCGCGTCCATGATCCCATGTATTGCAACTGGAAGTATCTGCGTCATCAGCACGTGACAGTCGTGAGACTTCATCCCGCTGAACTTCTGCTTTGCTGAGTCTAGGTATCTGCTTATCTTCCCCACGTAACCGTAAGGAAGTTTTACTCCTACGAGGCAGGTGAAAAACTGCTCGATCTCCTTCTGACTTAGAGTGAAGCACGCGGGAGGGCATTCATATTTGATTTTCTTGGCCTTTTTGCCTTTGTTGCGACGAATTTCCGTGTCCTTCGCCTCATCATCATCATCATCATCATTAGGACGTTTTGCGTGAAGCTCCTCCCTGATGCCCATTGATTGCAAGTCTGCCCTTGCTTTCGGCCCATCTTTGGTCCTCTCTGGCATGTTGACAGGGTACCAAGCAGACTCTCGCACACGTTCTTCGTGATATGCATGACATCAAGGCTGTGAGGCACACGGAGGATCTTCCAGTACGGCAAGTCCCAGAAAACAGAACTCGTTTTCCATACCTTCAGCAGCGGCTCTGGCGCCTTTCGCTTCTTTCCCGACGGTGGGCACTCTTTCCAATTTTTCAACATCTCATGTATTTCCTCGCCGCTCCTCGTACGTGGGGGTCTTCGTGGTTCGGTTTCACCGTCGAACAGATCCTTGCGTTTTCTCCATGCGTCATCGTCGCGAAGCCACCTTCGATGTCCCATGAAGACGGTTTTCGAAGACCCGTGATCTCTATCTAGCCGGCGATACATTGTGTCATCCATGCACCTGACGCATGCACTAAATCTGTGGACCACCTGCCCCGCGACATATCCGTAACCGAGAAAGTCGTGCACCGTCGTGAGCAGTGCGGCTCTCATAGGGAAATATTGTTTCGCTGCAGCGTCCCACGTATTGGCTGGCATTTTCCACAGCGTGTCTAGCTCCTCTTTCAGCAGCCCCAGATACAGATTGATGTCGTTCCCTGGTTGTTTTGGCCCTTCAATTAGAATACTCATGTGAATGTACTTCCTCTTCATGCACATCCCGGGGGGAAGGTTGTACATCCACACAAACACAGGCCAGGTGCTATGTGTGCTTCTCTGGCTGCCAAACGGATTGACTCCATCGGTGCTCGCGCCCAGCACGATGTTCCTTGGATCGTCCCCAAATTCTGGGTGTTCGAAGTTCAACGCTTGCCACTGGCTTGCATCCTTAGGGTGACTCAGCATCTTGTCTTTTTTATTTATCACCGGATCATTTCTGTCATCTTCTTGCTTCTTCTCCTCCCTATCCGCGTGCCAACGTAGGAGCTTTGCTAGCTTAGGGTCCGCGAAATACCGCTGCAGACAAGGTGTGATCAGAAAGTACCACACCACTTTTCGAGGAGCTTTCTTCCTCTTCTTGTATCGAGTGACGCCGCACACCGGACATATGGTAGACTCCGCGTGCTCGTCCCGATAAATGATGCAATCGTTCATGCACACATGATATTTCACGTGCAGTAAATCCAGAGGACACACGATTTTCTTCGCCTCCTCCAAACTGGTCGGGCACTTGTTCCCCCTGGGAAGACGTTCATGCCAGAATGACATGTTCTCATCGAAGCATGCGTCGGTCATTTTGTGTTTTACCTTCATCTCCAGACCCAAGAGCGTTACTTTCAGCGGGTATCCTCGGGCATGCATCCTACATACAATGGAGTAATCGCGTCTATCTCCAGTTGATCTAGCTTGGCTTTCTCTCGGGCGGTAGCTCTTGCGTTACCTGTCTGCTTGAGAAGTAGCTCTTGAATATGAGGGTCCTGCACCCAGCCCATCGATGGTCCATCATCGTCTGCTCCGGCATCTTCACCTTCATGATCATGCCCTTCGTCTTGATCTTCCTCATCATCATGTCCGGCATCTTCTACATGATGACTGTGTCCTGCATCTACTTCGTGGTCATGTCCTGGAGATTCTTCGTGTTCTTGCCCGCCCTAGCCGCTATTGTCTTGCTGCCCTTCCTTATTTCTTGCCCGGCCCCCATGCACGACTTCATAATCATCTTCATCACCTTGCCACCGATAGCCATCCATGAAACCACGCACGAGCAGGTGGTCCTACACCTGTCTGGAATTTGGGTCCATAAGGCTCTTCAGCTTGCATCTTTGACACGGACATCTTATCTCCGTCTCATTCTTTTGAAGCATCTCGGCCTTCACGGAGCTCAAAAACCTATTCACGATGCCTTCGGTCATCGTGCGGACCATGGTCTCCTGCGGGGTAGAGCAAAACGATATTTTAGAACTAAATTTTTTTGGCATGACTTTGCCTAAAAATAGGACCAAAAAGAATGCATAGTGCCAAATTCTCGCCGAAACGGAAATGAATCAACATTTCGGCAAAATATTGGCAACATTTAGGGGAGGGTCATCACCACAAACAATGGCGCACCACAAACATACGTAGATCTAGGCCATAAAAAGTGTGTACGTTGGAGGGAGAAAAAAGTAGATCTAAAACATAAAGAAAGCTTTCCCCTTACTTACCTATCAAAAAAAGAAAATTTAACCACTTAATTTGGGTGAATCTATGGTGCAAATGAGGTGAGGAGGAGGAGGCATCCAAGAACAAGCTTGGTAGCTAGAGGTGGAGAGAATGAAGTGGGGAAAGTGAGTGTGGTAGGTGGCTGTAAAAAATTAAATATCTAGCTGCTCTCAGGTTACCAATGGCGCACCTCCTAAGAATGCGCCATTGGTAACCAGGGTTACTAATGGCGCACCTGGTGCATGGTGCGCCATTACTAGTTTTGAAAAAAAATTGAAAAAAAATTGTTAGTAGTGGCGCACCGTATGTGTGGTGCGCTATTAAAAGTTAAAACTAGTAATGGCGCACTTCCACCTGGTGCACCACTGCTAAGTCTGGGGAGGGGTGTAGGGCCAGGAGACAACTAGTAATGACACACCACACGCCAGGTGCGCCATTAGTAATATGGCCATTAATGGCGCACAAGTATCTGGTGCGCCACTGCTATATAGCAGTGGCGCACCACATACATAGTGCGCCACTAATGTCTATATTAGCTATAGCCCTTTTCCTAGTAGTGTATGAAGTATTTTTTAATTTCAGATTTATGATATTCAATTCATTCAACCATTTACCCATAGGATATAAGTGAAGCACGAGTGTGAATTACAAACTACTCGAAAAAGATCTAAATGAAGATCAATGTTTAGTCAATTAGTTAAATAGCCATGTGAGAACTCTCTCTTATTAAAAATTTCAGATCCAATGATTTTATTTAAACAACAAACAAAATAAAATGGCACTCCAAGAATAGCACGCATTATGTGAACGAATAAAAATTTAGGCTCAACATAGGCTAATCAATAATTGACGATGAAGAGAGGTTGGATGCGTAGCATCCCCAAGCTTAGATACTTGAGAGTTCTTGAAATATTTGCTTGGGGTGCCTTGGAAATCCCCAAGCTTGAGCTTTTGTATCTTGTTCAATCCTCTCATATCCTGGTTTCACCTATTCTCAAAAACTTCATCCACACAAAACTCAAAAAGAACTTGTGAGATAGGTTAGTACACATAAGAACAAATCAACACTTCATGTACTGCCAAGACAAGTTGCACAATAATTTTAAAACATTAGGTATTGTATAGTATCATTTCCACAATATATCTACCAATATAGGCTATGGAAACTATAGGATAAGTAGATAAAAACTATGACAGCAATCGGTCTAAAGAGAACAGTCTGTAGCATTTTATTAAACCAGTGTACCTGTGTAACTCTAAAAACTATGAAAATTTAGGACATGCTAGGAAATTTATATTATAACACTTTGTAAACATTTCAGAAACATTCCATGTTCCAGTAAAATATGAAAATTCAAACACTACAACAAAAGTTTCTGTTTTTTACACAACACACATCAAACATGCAATGCAAGCATCCTAAGGAAATTCTTGGAACTTTTTATTGAAAAAAAGATTATAAATAACATCTAACAGGGAACAACAAAATAAAATGACGATCCAAGCAAAACTCATATTATGTGACGAATAAAAATATAGCTCCAAGTAAGATATACCGATAGTGTTGAAGACGAAAGAAGGGATGCTTTTCGGCGCATCCTCAAGCTTAGACGCTTGAGTATCCCTTGAATATTATCTTGGGGATGCCTTGGTCATCCCCAAGCTTGGGTTATTGCCACTCCTTATTCCCTTCATATCGGTATCTCACTCAAAACTTAAAAACTTCAATCACACAAAACTTAACGGAACTTCGTGAGAAGGGTTAGTGTAATAAAGATAAATCATTCACTTAGTTACTGTCAAGACAAGATTCATAATTGTTCACACATGATGCCTACTATATCCATCAATCCCACAATTTATATTATTCAATATAAGCTTTAGGGACACTTGAAACAAGCAAACTATGCATTCAAAACAGAATCTGTCAAAAACAGAACAGTCTGTAAAAATTTGAATGATCACCAAACTTCCCTTACTCTAAAATTTCTGAAAAATTAGGAAATATCACATAATTTGCGTATAAATATTGTTTAAAAATTTCAGAATTATTTACCTCTCTAGTAAAATCATATAATTCATAGACTAGACGCAAAACTTTCCGTTTTTGCACAGAATCAAACAAGCAAGTATCCACACTGTCCCAAATGATTTACTTGACACTTTATTGAAATAAAAGGCACAAAACATGGTTACTGCAGTAGCTTAATCATGTGAATGCATAAAACAAAAATTAAAAGTGTTGGGTTGTCTCCCAACAAATGCTTTTCTTTAATGTCTTTTTACCTAGGCATGATATTTAATGATACTCTTTCAAGTCAAATTCCGATGATCATTTTATTCATACTCTAAAGATATAAGTGAAGTTCACGGAGCATTATATAATTAATATAGATTAATCAATATCTAAGCTTAAAATATATAAGTGAAGCACACAAAGCATTCTATAAAGCCATACTCAAAAGATTTAAGTGAAGCACAAAGAGCATTCTATTAAGCCATATTCAAAAGATTTAAGTGAAGTGCATGAAGTATTCTACAAATAAATGAAGGACTAACTCATACTAGAAGGGTGCATAAAAGAAAAGAAAAACACTAAATACGCATATCATGTGAACAAAACAAAAACCGAGGTATACCGATAATTGTTGAAGAATAAAGATGGGATGCCTTCTAGGGCATCCTCAAGCGAGCTTGAGTCTCCTTGAAATATTTACTTGGGGTGCCTTGGGCATCCCCAATTTTAAACTATTGTCTCTATGTATTCTTCTTTATCGATACCTCCTCGATCTTCGAACACTTCATTGACGCAAAACTTAACAAACCCTCGTGAGATCCGTTAGTATAATAAAGCATGATACTCCCTCAGTCAAAAAAAGTTGTCCCGGCATAATTTTGTGAAAACCCCTCCCATTTCCTCCGACAAAAGACACGGCCCACCGCTCCTGCTCCTTTCGCCTTGCCAGGCGCCTGCCGCTTGCTCCGCCGCCTCGCCGTCGTATCCGTAGCCTCTCCACCCTCCAGCCGCTTGCTCCGTTGCCTCGCTGTCGTATCCGTAGCCTCTCCACCCTCCAGCCGCTTGCTCCGTCGCCTCGCCACCCGTCGGCGGCCTTCTCCCCCTCGTATCGCCTATTCTCTTCGTCCGCACCAGGAGCTCAAGAGGGAAGTCATCCCCTTTTCTGCAAAGCCCGTGACTTGCCGGATCCGGTGGCGGCACTCATGTCCCCGTGAATTGCTCCAGCCACTGCCCCGTGCTCGTCCTGGCACTGTCATCCCCCTAGAGCCAACGAACTGATGGACTAGCCGCCCTCTTCACTCCATCGAATTCTCGTGCCTTCACCGCCACTGCTTCTGCCGTTGGTCTCTGTCTCTGCCGCTGCTGCTAGTCTTCGTCTCCTGCCCGCTCGCCCACGGTACCGCAGGTATATGTCTTCGCTGCTGCTGCTGCTTGTTCTATCTGCTGAAGCAGGCTAGCTGATTTTTTGCTCTTGGTTTCTGCAGCAATTTGAGGAGGAGTTGGTGCGTGATCTGCAGCAATTTGATGGACTGGGCCGGATACGCCTTGATACGCGATCTGCAGCACCCTTTGATCTCAGGTGTGTGATATGCAGCGCCCTTGTTCAGGCTATTGGGCGGTTGAGCAAGATCAGAAACAAGTTATTGTGAAAAGAATATAAGGGAAATGCATAGAGGATGTAAAGAGCGGTCTGAATTGTGCATCAATGTCATAGGAGAGAAGTTTTGTTTTGACTAAATTCAGTTATAAGAAGTTATGTTTTGTTGTGACTAAGTTTCAGACTCCATAAACTGAGTTCAGACTGCATATTCAGTTATAGGAGTCTTTTGAAGATATCACTTGCATTTTCTTCTTTCATTTAAACTGAGTTCAAACATTACAGTAGGCTAGATTCAGTTTGTTTACTGCAAGTCAGTGGACACTAATAGTGGTTGAATCTGAATAGTAATTTCCTCCATTAATTTGCTACTGCAAATCATTCCTCACTGAATTTATGCATGAATTTAGTACCGATGTTTGACCAGATTCAATACTGGTAAATGGACCAAGAATAAATTTGACCAGATCTGTTTGTTCCCCATTTGTTGAGCTTCTTCTGATGATGGTCTGATGAACAGATCACCATTATCTTGGCAATTGAGTGCAGTGCAGGTAAGGCTTAAAGATCTAAAACATTGATCTTTGGGCTCCCTATTGCATGCAATCGAATTGACAGGGAGAAGAATGTTGGAAACACCTCTTTGGAAATTCCTGAACTTGATAACCATCCAAGTAATAGTGTTGAGATTCAGCCCTGGATAGGTAACATACGGTGTTAAAATTCAGCATACAGTAAGTAGATTTTATAGACTTTACATATTGTTAATGACTGATTTCTGCACAACTATGTGCTGAATTTTAACACACAACATACTATACTATTCAGCATACAACATACATATTGTGGCTACTGAATTTTAACGCAGTTATGTACTGTACCTATTGTTTCATAATTGTCTTGAATCATTAGTGCACACACAAAGTTTATAGACCTTTATTCCTTCTTGTTGATGACTGATTTCTGCACATATATTTACTGCAGATCTGAATAAACTTGTTCAATAGTGGCAACCTGAACTTATGTAAGAATAAACTGAATGATTTTTCATCATGAGGAGTTTCTTAACGTTAACTTGAAGCAAAGTGTAATTTACCGTAAGATGAACGGTTAACATATAATCATAACAATAGCAATTGAGATAAGATAGCAATTATTATAACTCCTTATAATAATTTGGAATGTGACCACAAGGATCTGTTAGCAAGAATGTTCCAATGAAACATTTTTTAGATGGCCCATAAGACTGAATGAAAATATATGGAAATATACTCTGGCCTTGAGTAATCTGGTGGAATCATATTAATTGTTTCCAAAATAAATTGATTGATTGTGGGCTGAAATTAATTGGAAATAAGACAGCAATTGAGATAAAATAGCAATTGATCTAGTTGATTATATCTATCAACTTGCTGGTCACATGGTCATAACGTGTGTCATGTCAAGAAGGAGCATTGCAAGTGAAAGAAATAAGAGCAGGAACAGAGCATAGTTATACATGAGAAGCAGCAGAGCATGGTTATACATGAGCAGCTTGCATACAACTAATCTAAGACAGTAGTTGTTTCTGCTACAATTCATTCAGTTATAATCTAAACTAAAATCATCTAAACTTGATAGTAGTCTGACCCAACTAATCTAAGACAGTAGTATGACCATGCAGCAACACTAAAATCATCTAAGATAGTAGACGATAATCACACTTCGGAGTATAACACTTTAGTGAAAATTCAGTTATAATAGTAGTGTTGTTTAAGTGTTGTTTGTTTGCCCTAGCATTTTTGTAGTACTTGTAGGAAGATGATCAACATCAATCTACTCCAAATTTACAGGTAACTAAATTTGTTGGAGTACTAACAATTAACTGATTTTTTTGGAGTACTAACAGTTAACTAAATAATGTTGGAAGAGCTCTGGTTGTTATCACCGACAGCAACACGAGAAGCGTACCTCTAGTGGCAGTAGCACGGGAAGGGGACCTCCAGCGGTAGCAACACGTGCAGGGGACGACCGGCCAGTTGCACAGGAGCAACAATTTACTGAATTTTTAGACTTTGTGATCACTCGTGGCCAAAGATGTAGAGGAGGAGTTCACGGAGAGGAGCGGCCAATTGCAGAGTAACGACCGGTTGTAGAGCGGCCAACACTAGCACCGGAGTGGCTGGACTTGGCAGCCTGGGGATGTGAGCAGGACGACGAGGAGGAGCCGCTACCTGTCAAGGTGTCGCCGCGGAGGATCAGGGCGGCGGCGAGGCTGTCCTCCATGAACGCGGGTGAGCAGGGGCGACGACAGCGCAAGATGGCTGTCACGAGGCAGGTGCGTGGCGGAGCAAGTGGGAGCGCCGGTGGATCCGTACGGCGGCTGGGGTGACGCCGTGCCCGCGGGACACGGAGGCTGGGGCGGGTGTCGGGGAGGGAGGAAGAAGGGCAGGCGTCGGGGCGGAGGAGTAGGGCAGCTCGCGGCGGCATCTCGCGGGGGACGGAGAAGGGCCTGATTGCAACCGATTTGAAAGCCAAGGTCTTTTTGTAAAAATATATTTGAACTAAGACTGGATAGAGGGATTACTACTTTAAGTATTGTTTTAAACTCATTCCAATTTCATATTAGCATTATTTCTACTATAGTCCAACTTCACCATAGTTCATACCTCCCGATACAACCCATAGATTCATCAAAATAAAAGAATAATGCATAGCAAACAAACTATGTCAAAAATAGGATAGTCTGTAGCAATCTGGAAACTTCCTACACTTCTGTAACTCAAAAAATTCTTAACATTTAGTACAAGTTGGAAAAAAATGCATAGAAGTACTGTGCAAAAATTTCAGAAACTTTTGACGTTCGAGTAAAAAATGTAAATTCACGCGCTGCAGCCAAAGTTTCTGTTTTTTCACTGCACACACCAAACAAGCAATCTAATCATCTTAAAAGCAAATAATGACACATTATTTTTATAATAAAATGAATATATACAAGGGAATAATTATTTTTCAGATGGTTCCATTAAAAATTCTATATTCTTTTCATGAGCATGAACACAGGTGTTCAAGGTCGACCCTCACTCCTCCAATGCATAACCTTTCAATGACTTCTGTTTTTGAAAAACTTCTTAGGTATAAGGGGCAAGTAACTCTTTTTGTATTTTTCATTATATATATTTTTTATTTGTTTCACCCACAACTAAAGAAGGTAAAAAGAGAAAACAAAATCTACTTAGTTAAGAAAGCAAACAAGCACACACGAGAATATCAACCCCACTCTATTGCTCCCCGGCAATGGCGCCAAAAAAGAGCTTGATAATCCCGAAGTGCAAGGAATTGTCGTAGCAATTTCCAAAGGTGGAAATGATAAGTATGAAGTGTCGAACCTACAAGGAGATAAATGTAAGATCAATATTCTCTTAAGTCCTATCTTTCACTGATATGACTCTATGTACACCGAACGTTTGCTTCCATCTAGAAACGAGAAATAAAAATACGTTGTGGGTATGAAGAGGATATATTTACATGATAACAGAGAACTAAAATATAAAAATAGGTGCTGTTATCATAATATTGCAATATATTACAAATAGCCAGTGTGGAATAATGATGGGTCGGTGTGCGGAATTATCCTAGGCAATTGTTAACAAGATCGGAAATCATTATTACAATTTTATATGAGGGAGAGGCATAAGCTAACATACTTTATCTACTTGGATCATATGCACTTATGATTGGAACTCTAGCAAGCATCTGCAACTACTAAAGATTATTAAGGCAAAACCCAACCATAGCATTAAAGCATCAAGTCCCCTTTATCACATACGCAACAACCCCCTTACTCGGGTTTATGCTTCTGTCATTCAAGCAACCCACTATAAGCGAATCATGAACGTATTGCAACACCCTACAACGGGAATGCTTCACGTATGCACGACATGGAAGGCACCATAGGACAACACCGAAATAAACATACAACTCAAACCAATGTAGATCATCAATCAACCCAAAGGACAAAAGAAATCTACTCAAAACATCATAGGATGGCAACACATCATTGGATCATAATATGTGGCATAAAGCACCATGTTCAAGTAGGGGATTACAGCGGGGTGCAGGAGAGTGGACCGCTAAAAGGAGATGAGGATGGTGATGAAGAAGGTGATGTTGACGAAGACGATCACCACCATGATGGTTCCCCCGATGGTACTCCGACACCACTTGGCACTCCGGCACCACTAGGAGAGAGGGGGAGAGGGTATCCCCCTTGTGATTCCCCCTCTATGGCCTCCCCCTCCGGTGGGAAGAGTTTCTCCCTCTGGTCCTTGGCCTCTGTGGTGTTGATGGCTCCTCTAGGATGATGAAGATGGCCTTCGGTGATGGTGACCCCCTTCGACAGGGTACCGGAGAGGGCCAAGATTGGTTTTTCGTGGCTCTCGAGGTTTGCAGCGGAGGAACTCTCAATCTTGGTTTCTTGCTGGAGGTTTCTGTATTTATAGGAATTTTTGGCATTGATCTCGCATCAAGGGGGGCCATGAGGAGATGACAAGCCATCCAGGCGCGACTAGGGGGTGGCCACGCCCTCCAGGCTTGTGACCTCCTCAGGGATCTTCTGGCCCAACTCCAAAGCTTCACGGGGTCTCTTTTGGTCCATAAAAAAACACCGTAAATTTTCAGCCCATTCCGAGAACTTTTATTTCTACACAAAAATGACACCGTGGAAGTTCTGCTGAAAACAGCGTCAGACCGGGTTAGTTCTTATAAAATCATACCAAAATCATATAGAATTATTGTAAACATGGCATGAATACTTCATAAATTATAGAAACGTTGGACACGTATCAAAGATCCACATCAACCTCCTTCACCAACACATCAAGGAGACGACACCTTCAACAACAATAAAGAAGAAGAAAATGATGAGGAAGCTTCACCATCCAACAAGCAAAATCTACCTCGAGTTTGAGCAATAGTGAACAAGAATCATTCCTTAGAGCAAATCTTTGGTGACATTCAAATGGGAGAATCGCTCGCTCTAAAACCCGCTTCGCTAATTTTTGTGAGCACTACTCATTCATCTCTAGTATTGAGCCTACCAAGGTGGAAGAAGTACTTGAAGACTCGTATTGGGTGAATGCTATGCATGAAGAGCTACACAACTTCGAGAGGAATGAAGTTTGGACACTAGTGGAGAAGCCCAAATATGAGCAAAGCATCATTGGTACAAAATGGGTGTTTCGGAACAAGCAAGACAAAGATGGTCAAGTCGTTCGCAACCAGGCACATCTCGTGGCGCAAGGCTACATGCAAGTCGAAGGTATGGACTATGGTGAGACCTATGTCCTTGTTGCTAGACTTGAAGCTATTCGTATATTACTTGCTTATTCCAATCACCATAACATCACACTTTACCAAATGGACATTAAAATTGCATTTCTAAATGGGGAGATTGAGGAAGAAGTCTATGTTAAGCAAACCCCTGGTGTCGTGAATCCTATGAAACCCAACCATGTTTACAAGCTTCGTAAAGCTCTTTATGGACGTAAGCAAGCCCCTCGTGCTTGGTATATATGTCTAACGAAGTTTCCACTTGAAAAGGGTTTTGACATTGGTAAAATTGAGGCAACCTTATTCACTAAGAGAGTTAATGGAGAATTATTTGTGTGCCGAATTTATGTGGATTATATTATCTTTGGATCTACTAAACCACAATTTAGTGAGACATTTGGAAGGTTGATGTCTGAGAAGTATGAGATGATGTGTGAGCTGAAATTTTTCCTTGGTTTGCAAATCAAGCAAACGAGAGAAGGAACTTTCATTTCTCAAACCAAGTACACCAAGGACTTTATCAACAAGTTCAACATGCAAGAGTGTAAAGGTATGAAAACTCCTATGCCTACTAGTGGACATGTTGATCTTACCAGGGAGGACAAACCGGTTGATCAAAAGGTTTATCGATCAATGATCATTTCAGTGCTATATTTATGTGCCTCTCGTCCCGATATCATGCTCGGTGTGTGCATGTGTGCTAGATATCAAGCTGCTCCTACAGAGTGTCATCTTAAGGTTGTGAAAAGAATTGTGAGATACTGGATTCATACACCAAACTTTGGCATTTGGTATCCCAAGGGATCTTCATTCAACCTCGTTGGCTATTCCGACTCGGACTATGCCGGAGATAAGGTTGACAGAAAATAGACCTTGGGTACATGTCAATTTCTTGGTAGATCTCTTGTGCCTTGGTCATCCAAGAAATAAAACTCGGTATCTCTATCTATCGCCGAAGCGGTATGCATTGCCACCGGATCATGTTGTGCTCAATTGCTATGGATGACTCAAACTCTTGAGGATTATGGCATACATGTGAAACATGTACCGTTGTTATGTTACAATGAGATTGCAATCAAAATTGCTCATAATCCCATGCAACACTCTCGAACTAAGCATATTCAAGTTCGACATCATTTCATTCGTGATCATGTTGCCAAAGGAGATATCAATCTCAAGCATGTTTGTACTAACAAACAATTGGTCGATATCTTTACCAAGCCACTTGATGAGAAAGTGTTTTGTCACTTGAGGAGTGAGTTGAACATCATTGATGCTTCAAACTTGAGTTAGACTCGCTCGGTTGCATGCAAGGGCGTAAGCTTACATGATGATTCCATGATACACTTCATATGATATGATCATATACCTTGTAAATATAAGCTCCCTGTATTGCAACTAACCTTTTGTAGGTACTTGGAACAACTACACTCCGCAAGACTGCAATCAACTCATATCACAAGCAATCTTTTCATGGCCAAGTATCCACAACCCTTCTTTGATGATGGAAGGAAGAAGACAACAAAACATATCCTTGGCATACATTTGATAAGATCAGAATTGCTAATTAACAAATGGTATCATGTCATTTGGATATATCATGTTCTTCCTTTCATGACTAACCCATGTAGGTGAAAAGAGAGCCAAAACGATCAAGGATTGCTCCCAACTCAATATGATCTACATCAACCTTGAGCATCCACAACAAGTTCTACATGCTACGTCATCAACCTCACTCAAAGGTATGTGCTCATATCCTTGAAAAAGCTTTACTCCAAGTCATGAGATAAAGCAACTCAAGTGATACGAAAACATTAAAATTCTTAAACGAAAAATGGTAACCCATTTTGAGCTTAACGATAAGTATGACCTATGATCAAGTATTCTTGCTTGGCTCCTAAGTCAATATACTCTAATATAGGTGACCTAGTCACCGACCATCATCTAGATGGAATTTCTTTATTGGTTCATCTTATATTTGCATGCCTTCTTGGAATCACTCAAACCCCATCTATTTGAAAAATTCCTTGCAAATCTGTTTGACACAAATTCTCGCAAATCTATGTGAAAATTCATTGAAATTTTCTTGAATCTGTTTGAGACTTTATAAAAGTTTCTTTTGACAAACGTTGCCAAGTTTCTGTTCAGTACCTCACAGCCTTCGACTCGGGATCCTCAGTGTCACCGATATTACAGATAGGCTACAGGACCACACTTTGGTTTCACCAACCCATCTCACCTTGGAGCTACCGATTTTACTATTTCCTGTGAACTATGTCAAAATTTGAAAAATTCAACTTTCTTCAAGGATCCCTGTGACAAAGGGGGATAAATCTTAAGAGCTTTCACATGGCAAAAGGATGAGGAATTATACTCAATGATCCCTTAGTCTCAAATGCTCTCTATGATCCTTATCTTCTATGAACCCTACTTTCTATAACCCTTGTTCTCTAGGATCCCTTCTCATTCAATGATCCTTTTATCTGATCCTATGTATGAACTTTTTGGTAATTAATGCCAAAGGGGTGACACCAAAGCTTCAAATCTCATGCTCATACCAAAGGGGGAGATATGACATTAAGGGGAAGATCAAAAATAATGGGAAAACATCAAAACTCATGCTTATCCATAGGGGGGGGGGAAATGTCATGATTAGCCAAAGTGGAGAAACACTACTTAAAGGGGAGGGAGTATATCAAATCTTATTCTATCATTTAAAGGAGAGAAAATATGTTTTCAATTCTATTTGTCTACTCCTGTTAGACTTGTCTCACCCTACCTACTCCCAATATCTGGATGCAAAGATTCAGGGTGGGAGGAAGAATTACAATTTCATACTCAGGGGAGAAAGTTCTAAATGCTATTGGAGACATATCAATCTTGAGAAACATTATCTTCTATATGTCTTACCTATCTTCGTTCTTTTGAATTATTTTGCATTTTGGATGAGTGGAATACTCTTGTGTTTCATAACACTGTTTTCTCAAGTGTGTTTCTACTATTAGAAAGCTCAAGAACTTCAAGGTAAGTATATGCACCATATCCTTGGTCAAGATGATCTCTTGCGTCTTGCTCATATTGTTTGCAAGAGTGAAGTCATGAACATGGAGACACTTAATTCATATATATTTGATGCATATAGCCAAGATACATATGACTCATGATATCCCTTCTACTATGTGTGTGTCCATGCATTCCAAAGCAACTATCCTGTAATAGGATTGCACACATTTAGAGGGAGCATATCCTAAACATATGCCTCTCAAAGTCTTCATTATATCTTTGCATATCTTAATTAAGCATTTGATTGTATGTTATCATCAATTACCAAAAAGCGGGAGATTGAAAGCACATATGCTCCTTTGGTGGTTTAGATAATTCATGACAACATACATTGTCTCTTGGACTAATATTTCTACCTAGCTTATTTTAGGATAAGTCCATAGAGAGGGTTGGCTAAAGGTCTTTTAGGAGAACCTCCCCAAGGAAAGGAAGGAATAGGATGGGCCAAGCTACAAGCATGAAGACTCTACATTTTTTTGTGAGAAATCACTTTGAGTCCATAGGAAAGCCAATACTATTAAAAGGGGGTGAGTAATGATGGTGAATGACATGCTCAAAATGATCAAGTGTTAGCCACCAAAATCACTCACAATCTCTCCCACAAATATTTTGTCCTAGACTCTACCACTCAAAATCAGTAAGACCAACATTTCCCATTCGGTCCTACCGAGTCAAAACCCTATACAAAGCCTATGCCAAACCCACATCTTGGTACTACCAAGTTATCCATATTGGTGCAACCAAGTTCGGTGACCAACTTCATGTTGACTAATTTACAAGAATTAGAATTTCCGAGAATTGTGAATCGGTCTCACCGAGTTGTGTAACTACCCTTGGCCACTCATATCGGTACTATCGAGATTCCTATATCGGTCTCACCGAAAATTCCAAAGTTGCCACATTTTGCACTAGTCGGTGCAACCAAGTTTTCACTTCGGTTTCATCGAGTTGGGAAACAATGTTGTAACGGTTGGATTTTTGGAGATGCCTATATATACCCCTCCACAACATCCCACTCGCAAGAGAAGCACTTAGAACAGACTCACACTTCCCATATCCAATTTTCTGAGGAAGAGCCACCTACCCTTGTGTTGAGGTCAAGATCATCCACTCCAACCATATGGATCTTCATTTCTAGCCTCCCCAAGTTGCTTTCCACCCAATCAATCTCTTATACCCAAGCCAAATCTGTGACAAAGTGACTGAGTGTCGAGGAGACTGTCATTTGAAAGACAAGAGCAAGAAGTTCATCATTGTTACTGCATCTATTAACTTTTGGAGGGTGGTGCCTCCTAGATTGGTTAGGTGTCACTTGGCAGCCTCCTACTTCTTGTTGTGGAGTTGAACCAAGAAGTTTGTAAGGGTAGGGAGACTGCCTACTTCATGAAGATCTACCCCGAGTAAGGCTAGTCCCCCATGGTCGTAGGCCATCATGGAATAGACAAGGTTGCTACTTCGTGGACCCCTTGTGGGTGGAGCCCTCCATGGACTCTTGTGACTGTTACCCTCCGTGGGTTGAAGTCTCCATAAACGTGAATGTTCGATAGCACCACCTATTGGAACCATGGGAAAAATCTTCATGTCTACAATTGTGTTTGATCTTCCAATCTCTACTCCTTCTTACATGTGCTTGTCCTTACTTTCCGCTGCTATACTTGTTTACTAGCATGTGTAGGGTGCATTAGACTTGTTTGAATTGCTAAAATCTGCCAATCAATTAACTTGCGAAAAGGTTAGGCTCTTAATCTATCAAGTAGTCTATTCACCCCCCCTAGACGTCTCTTCTATCGACCCCATACATGTATAACAACGATGAACGCTGGTTGTGCCACAAATATCATGTTAGATCTATATAACCATGCAAAGCAATAAGACAATGAATTCTCAAGTCATGTGAAGAGTAACGGTGGAAATTGCATGGCAATATACTCGAAATGGCTATGAAAATGCCATGGTAGGTAAGTGATAATCCCCAAGTGCAAGGAATCATCGTACCACTTTCCAAAGATGGAAGTGGTAAGTATGGAGTGTTGAACCCACAAGGAGCTAAAGAGAAGATCAATATTCTCTCAAGTTCTATCTACCACTGATATGACTTGACGTATAAAGAGTGTTTGCTTCTATCTAGAAACGAGAAATAAAATTACGATGTGGGTATAAAGAGGATAGCTTTGCATGATATTGAAGAACTAAAATATGAAAAATAGCGAGTGTGGAATAATGATGGTATGGTGTGCGGAATTGTCCTAGGAAATTGATAACAAGATTGGTAATCATTATTGCAATTTTATATGAGGGAGAGGCATGAGCTAACATACTTTTCGTACTTGGGTCGTATGAACTTACGATTGGACCTCTAGCAAGCATCTGCAAACTACTAGAGATCATTAAGGTAAAATCAACCATAGCACTAACACTTCAAGTCCCCTTTACTCCCATACACAACAACCCTCTTACCCAGGTTTGTGTATCAGTCACTCACGCAACCCACTATAAGCGAATCATGAACATATTATAACAGCCTACAACAGAAATCCCTTACATGTGCGCGACACAAAGGGCACCTTCAGACAGCACCAACATAAAACATACAACTCAAACCAATCAAGATCATCAATCAACCCAAAGGACAAAATAAATCTACCCAACCATCATAGGATGGCAGCACATCATTGAATAATACTATGTGCCATAAAGCACCATGTTCAAGTAGGGGATTACAACGGGGTGCAGGAGAGTGGACACTGAAAAGAGATGAGGAAGGTGATGAAGACGGTGATGTTGGTGAACACGATCACCGTGGCGATGGTTCCCCCGAAGACACTCCGGTGCCACCGAGAGAGGGGGAGAGAATACCCCCCTTGGGCTTGCTCCTCCATGGACTCTCCCTAGATGGCTAGAGGTTATCCCCTCTGCTCCTTGGCCTACATGGTTCCGGAAGGGGAGAGGGGCCCTCCGAGATTGGATCTCTCTATCTCTCTCTATGTTTTCTTCTCTGTTTTCTCTCCAAATGAGTTTTTCTTTGTTATAGAGAGTTGCGGCGGCGGAGCGGAGAGTCTAGATTAATTTTTGATGGTTTCTCCATTTATGGGATTTTTTAGTGTTGGAATCACGCAAAATGAAGCCATGGGGTGGTCCCAAGCCATTAGGGCACCATACCCCCCCGATGGTTCTTCGCTCTAGCATTGCTCATAGGTTCCAAAAAAATCATCAAAAAGTTTTGGGCGATTCCGAGGACTTTCATTTTCTGCATAGAAGACAACACCATGCTAATTCTGTTGAAAACAACATCACTCTAGGTTAGTTCCAATTAAATCATATAGAGTGCATCAAAATCATATAAAAGTATTGTAAAGATAGGTGAACATGGCATGAATACTTCATAAATTATCGATAGGTAGGAGACGTATCGGTAGGTATGGTGGCTGTTTTGAGTATATGGCTGTTTTATGTGTAGGAGAACAAGAGGAAGTCCTACCACGGGTTTGGATGTACGTGTGAAGTATGCACCAAGTCTTGTTGTGAGAGTGGGCAATGCATAGTACCATAGAGGCTAGCAGAATGAGATGAAACAGAAGTGCAAAGGTTTCGAACTTGCATTAGTCATAAAGAACTCAAACACTACACAAGAGCATCGAGGTATCATATTGCGTAAGAATCAAAAGCTAATTACCTCCCGGATCAACCAAAGATGTTGCGTTCACGAGCAAAAGGCGTCTAAAGTTATTCAATCTCTACTCTAATCGCCACTAAAGACCCAACTTAAGTTCTTAGGTGAAAGAAAGGCAACAGTTTAAATGACTCCTTTATTTGTTTTTGGATAAAAGGACATGACACTATATTTCAGAGGGTCACAAGCTTTCATCATGCTAGGTGAAACTGAAGCAAAGCAAGCATGTCAAAACAGCGGGATACACGTTTGCAACAAAACCCTATGATAATGAACAATGCATAAGACCCTACGCGTGCAAACATAACCTCCCCAAGCTTAGAACTTTGCATACCAAACTCAAGAAAATTACAAAAGAAAAGAGAAAATGCAGTTTTTAAAGGAGAGTGCGAGAAGAAGTTACCTCCCCAAGCTTAAGTTAAAGCAAGGGTTAGACACTTCTACCATTGAGGTTCAAATAACCTCTCCTTCAATGGACATGGACCTTGCTTTAGTGGTTTCCTTGTTGTGGTCCCGTGGCTTCCCTCAAATAGAACCTGCTGAAACAAAATAAAAAGGTAAACACAATATTTTTGTGCTTTTGGTGTTTTCATTTTTTTGTAGAACAAAATATTAGCAACACAAGTGATAAAAACATTTTCCTCAATAAAGCTCGGTTCATCAACCTAAGCACCTCGCTTAAGTAAAAAAAGTCTAGGGTGGCCTCCCCTAGGTTGGAATGAAGTGTTTGCGAGACAAAATGTGAAACACAAATGTGTTGCACCTAAGTGCCCTATTTCAAGAGGTTTCTCACTTAAGGTGAGAAACTTACAACTAAGCAACTTTTATTTGAGTAAGGTTCAAACTGAAAAACACCACGGACACTTGTAGTTGAGATTTATCAAATGAACGCAACCAAGTGGCTTGTGCGGATTTTCATATTGTTGGCACCATACCATACACGTCACCATCATGCAAAAATTACAAACAAAATAAGAGCATCGATCCAGTATAAGAACGGAGTTCAGATACTCAACTGGAAAATAAAAAAATACATAGGTTGCTAAAGATTTATTTGTCAAGGAGTTTCGAAGGTAATTAAATGAAAGTATGAAGCAAATAATCGGTTAGAAAATACCCCATCGACCTAATACGTCAAAAATGAATCAAATGGGGATACTTTTGCGCTCATATTGAGCACATGTATGACCGGGTGCAGGCGTACAGTACACCGTCTTTCGCTCTGGAAATCCATGGCCGGCATTACCATCTCATACGGTCGCTCATACAAGCGCAAGCGCTCATATGGATCGCCATCTTTTGCTTTGTAGGTCTTCTCTTCGTGGCTACTGGGTCATACGACCGCGCATACAAGCGTGCACGCTCATACGGTAGGCCATCTTTCATTCTGGTCTTTTTTTGTTTGCAACCACGAGCTGATACAATCACAAATATGATTGTAGCAGTCGTATTGTCGGTGCACTAGAGTTTCGGGTTTCCTAGTGCCCCTTACTCGTGCACGGGCAGTCGAAGCCATACCTGCCAGGGGGCTATTGGGCGCAAGCTCAAGGAGATCGAGAAGAGCATCCCAACAAGCAACCAAGACCAAGACCGAAGGCTGGGCCCACGGCAAGATCATGCCGGGGTGGCCTTCAAACCCGTGGCAAGGAGAAGCCCCGGCAAGACCCCACCAGCGCAGAGGCCAGGTGTCGCCCCACCTGGGTACGTGTCGAGGCACCGACGATGGAGGAGGCTAAGCGGTGTGTGACAGCCCAAGTGCTGTCCCTACGTTATTTTCCATGTAACCATATGTATGAACCTTGTGTCATGAGCTATGTGATGATTGCACCTTGCCCCATGTGATTGAATTGCATTCATGCATCATGGCATCCATCATTTCATCATCATGCCATTCATCATGCCTTTCATGTTATGCTTGTGTTTGTGTGTCTTGTATTGGATCATGTGCATGTGTATGTGCCTTGTGTTGTTTTGGCTTGAACCACTCTCAAGCCAAAACAACACAAGGCACATACACATGCACATGATCCAATACAAGACACACAAACACAAGCATAACATGAAAGGCATGATGAATGGCATGATGATGAAATGATGGATGCCATGATGCATGAATGCAATTCAATCACATGGGGCAAGGTGCAATCATCACATAGCTCATGACACAAGGTTCATACATATGGTTACATGGAAAATAAGGTAGGGACAACACTTGGGCTGTCACAACTCTCCCACACTACCAGAGGATCTCAACCCGAGATCTAGGAACGAAAGAAGTCTGGAAATTCGGAACGGAGCAGGTCCTCACGTTCCCAAGTAGCTTCTTTGTCAGAATGATGAGACCACTTCACCTTGAGGAACTTGATAGACTTGTTGCGAGTCTTACGCTCAGTTTCTTCAAAAAATGCAATTGGGTGCTCACGATAAGAAAGATCAGCTTGAAGATCGATGTCTTGGAGGTCAATGGTTCGCTCAGGAGTCTTGAAGCATTTCTGGAGCTGAGAAACATGGAAGACATCATGCATGTTCGCGAAATTTGGAGGAAGCTCAAGTTGGTATTCAGAGCCATACGACCATAGGAGCCTCTGCTTGTTCGAACTTGGCCGAGTTGTGTCTAGTAAAACTATTTTGAGTCTAGTTATATCGGAGAGTAGGATTCTTTTTACTCCTCTTCTATGCTCTGGTGAGGTATCCGACTTAGGAATTGTGATTCTACTCCTCCTCTCGATCAAATTTTTTTTACGATCACGCGGGTATTTTGGAGTCTATATGATGCCGATGTGACAGGGTTCTGTCTTGGTGCCTCCTGTCTAACTTGATTTCTTCCGGGGAGTCGAGCTCCAGGGAACGTTGGCACATCATTATCATTCAGCTTCCATTATATCTCAGGATGGAGAATGTTCGGAATTACTTCAATACTTTTCGTGGTGAGATAAGGTCGGAGTCACCCAGTACTGGGGAGGCGTCCGGGGTACCACCATGGTTTAGTATCGTTGTGAGTTCAGGGATTCGAGATTAGATGAATTTTCGAAATGTCTTGAATTATGGTGTGGAAGGTTGCGGATGTAGTTGTAGCTGATTGCCTAGGGCAGGTTCCTGATTCCGCAACCCGAATCGCATAAACAAGAAAGTTTTTGGAAGCTCATAGGTGGGAAATCTTGTAGTCATCTAGGATCGTCTTCTTCAGATGTATATGGGCATGTACATTTGTTCCGAGCACGTAGCTCAATAATTTTGTGTTATTGCAAGTGGCTTCTAATTTCTGATGATGTTGTCATGATCCGAAGAAGCATTCTTACTAATTTTTCAGTAGGAAGGCTATGTTGTTTTTGTTCAATTCTTTCAAGAATTTTATTCATCTTTGTTTCATCTCATCAATGAGGCTAATGTGTTTTGTCCATCTTCAGGATGGCTCCACCAACTCGCAGCAATCTGGGTCGTGGTGAGGAGCAGACTGATGTTCCACCGCCACCGCCTCCTCCGCCTCCTCCTCCAGAAGCTTGGCAAGCTGCGATGGTCGCGACCAATGCAAACACTCAGAGGTTGCTTAGACTATTGCAAGAAAGGGAGCAGGGTTAGCAAGGTTTTCAAGGCAATTTTCAGAATCAGCTTCAGTTTGCGACACTCAATCAGTTCCTTGCCAACCAGCCCAAGACTTTCACCTATTGTGAGCAGCCGCTAGATGCTGATGATTGGCTTCGTGATATGAGCAAGCATTTTGAGTGCAGCAATGTCAGGCCAAAGGACTTTGTCAGGTTTGCATCGTTCCAGCTAAAAGGTCAAGCAGCTGATTGGTTGCAACAGTACAAGGATTCCAGGGGCGATGTGTTGTTACTTGGGACGATTTCCATCGTGACTTCAGGGCTCATTACGTTCGGACAAGCTTTGTCGAGGAGATGCGTGAGAAGTTCAAGCACCTGAAGCAGGGAACCAAGTCAGTCTACCAGTACAACATCGAGTTCCAGAATCTAGCTCGTTATGCCAAGCAAGATGTTCCAGATGATAAGGCTATGATCTATCAGTTCAGAGGTGGTCTAAAGGATGAGCTTTTGCCAGGTCTTGTTCTTCAAGAGCCTCGTGAGTTTGATCAGTTCTACAACATGGCTTTGAAGATTAAAGCAGCTCAACTCAAGTTGGAGAACTCCAAGAAGCGTTCAAGGGATTCATATTCTTCTTCTTCCAGCTCTCAGATGGTTCCTAAGCAGCAGAAGTATTGGGCACCAAATCCTCTTCCGTTTCATCCTCCTCAGCAGCAGAAACAGTTCGGTGGTTGTGGTTCTTCCCACCCACCCAACCCAGGTTTCCAACAGAAGAACCAGGTGTCAGAGGCTGTTCTTGTTCCTCCTCGAGGCAATGTTCATCCGCTCTCTAAGGTGACTTGTCACAAGTGTGGCCAGAAGGGCCACTATGCAAACAAGTGCAACTAGCGGCGTCTTCCGCCTCCTCCTCCTGTCAAGGCTCCATGCAATGCTATGGTGAAGCATTATCCCAAGTCTGTCAGGGTGAATATGGTGAATGCAACAGAAGCAGAGCAATCCAATGATGTGATTATGGGTAATCTCTCAGTTAATGATTTTCCTGCAAAAGTCTTATTTGATTCTGGTGCATTGCATTCATTCATATCCAAGCCTTTTGTCGCTATGCATGAGTTTTTTGTGGAGCATTTAGCTAGTCCGTTTCGTGTGGTTTCTCCGGGGATGTGCATGAGTTCGCATATGATCGTTCCAGATGCTTCTATCAAGATGGGGAATTATTCTTTTCTGGCTTCTCCAATTGTTCTTGGGAATTCCGATATTGATCTCATTCTGGGCATGGACTTCCTGGCTATGAATAAGGCTCATATTGATTGCAAAGCAAAAGAAGTCAAGCTGACTCATCCTTCAGAAGACGTGATTATTTTCGCGGCTCGCGATGACACAATCTGTCTGTTTGCTCTTAATGAGAAGGGTGAAATCTCGGCGATTTCTCAAATTCCGGTGGTTTTTGAGTATGAAGATGTCTTTCCAAAAGTGTTGCCAGGAATGCCTCCGCACCGGCCAGTCGAGTTCGTGATTGATCTCGAGCCCGGTATTGAACCAGTATGCAAGAGCCCGTATAAACTTGGCCCCGAAGAGCTGAAAGAGTTGAAGAAGCAGCTAGATGAGCAAGAACGTCTGGGTCTGATCAGACCAAGCTCTTCTCCGTGGGGTTGTGGAGTTTTGTTTGTCAAAAATAAGGATGGCACGGATCGTCTGTGTGTGGACTATCGCCCACTAAATAAGAAGATAATCAGAAACAAGTACCCACTCCCTAACATCAACGAGTTGTTTGAACAACTGAAAGGTGTCAAGGTCTTCTCCAAGTTGGATCTTTGAATGGGTTATCATCAAATTCGCATTCGCGAAGAAGACATTCCCAAGACCGCTTTCAGGACGAGTTTTGGCTCTTACGAGTACACCGTTATGTCGTTTGGTCTTGCGAATGCTCCTCCAACCTTCTCAAGAATGATGAATTTCATCTTCTCTCCTTTTAAGAATGAGTTCGTCTTGGTCTATCTGAATGATATCCTTGTGTTCTCGGAGACAAAAGAAGATCATGCAGAGCATCTCCGCCTCGTGCTTGACAAGTTAAGGGAACATCGGTTCTATGCCAAGTTTTCCAAGTGTGAGTTCTGGCTCAATGAAGTGGTGTACCTTGGGCATGTCATCTCTGCTGAGGGAATTAAAGTGCACCCTGAGAAAGTCGAGGTAATCTTGAAGTGGGAACCGCCTCAGAATGTGAAGCAGCTTCGGAGCTTCCTCGGGCTTGCTAGTTATTGCAGAAGATTCGTGGTGAACTTCTCTCAAATTGCTAAGCCTCTGTCCAATCTCCTCCAGAAGAGCGTCAAGTATGTTTGGTATCCTGAGTGTGATGTGGCGTTCAATATGCTCAAGCAGAGAGTAACTTCAGCTCCAGTTCTTGTTCCTCTTGAGCAGTCCAAGCCTTTCCAAGTTTTCTGTGATGCTTCTCTCCAAGGTCTTGGTGGTGTTCTCATGCAAGACAAGAAGATTGTTGCTTATACCTCGCATCAGTTGAAGCCTGCCGAGAAGAACTACCCCACTCATGATCTTGAGTTGGCGGTAGTTGTGCATGCTCTAATGACTTGGAGGCATTTGTTGTTGGGTAGACCAGTTGAGGTGTACACCGATCATAAGAGCTTGAAGTACATTTTCACTCAACCCAATCTCAATCTTCGGCAGTCTCGTTGGGTGGAAATGCTTGAAGACTTCAACCCAAGCATTGAGTATACTCCGGGGAAAGCAAATGTCATTGCAGACGCGCTCAGCCGTAAGGCGTACTGCAATAGTCTCATTTTGAAGCCTCTTCAACCCGAGCTTTGCGAAGCATTCCGTAAGCTCAACCTTCAGATGATTCCGCAAGGATTTATTGCCAATCTCCAAGTCTCTCCGACTTTGGAAGATCAGGTTCGCCAAGCGCAGCTGCTAGATGCTATGGTGAAGAAAGTGAAGAAAGGCGTGGCCAAGAACATTCCCAAATATAAGTGCTTTCGTGTCAATGACAAAGATACCTTGTTCTTTGAGGACCGTCTTGTGGTTCCAAAAGGTGATCTCAGAAAGGTTATCATGGACGAAGCACACAATTCTCTTCTTTCCGTTCATCCAGGCAGTTCAAAGATGTATCAGGATCTCAAGCAAACCTTCTGGTGGACTCGCATGAAACGTGAAATTGCTCAGTTCGTGAACGAGTGTGATGTTTGTCGCAGGGTGAAAGTAGAGCATCAACGTCCAGCAGGTCTTCTTCAGCCTTTGCCTATCCCAGAGTGGAAATTCGATCATGTCGAGATGGATTTCGTCACTGGGTTTCCCAAGTCCAAGAGAGGCAACGATGCCATCCTTGTGGTTATCGACAAGCTGTCAAAAGTTGCTCATTTCCTGCCAGTCAAAGAATCCATCTCGACAGCTCAGCTTGTAGAGTTGTATACGTCAAGGATAGTGTCTTTGCATGGAATTCCTCAGCTCATCTCTTCTGACCGTGGAAGT
Source organism: Hordeum marinum (assembly GCA_022496015.1). Lineage (NCBI taxonomy): Eukaryota > Viridiplantae > Streptophyta > Magnoliopsida > Poales > Poaceae > Hordeum > Hordeum marinum. The sequence continues at coordinate 205,450,792 of CM039672.1, read as the reverse complement.
CTCTTTACTTCGAAGTTTTGGGAGTCCTTCCAGACTACTATGGGTACCAAGATCCGTTTCAGCACTGCGTTCCATCCGCAGACAAGTGGTCAAGTTGAGAGAGTCAATCAAATCCTTGAAGATATGCTCAGAGCCTGTGTGATTTCTTTCGGCATGAAGTGGGAAGACTGCCTTCCATATGCTGAATTCTCATACAATAATAGCTTCCAAGCTAGTTCAGGCAAGGCCCCGTTCGAGATTCTCTATGACAGGAAGTGTCGTACCCCGCTTAACTGGTCTGAAACCGGTGAGCGTCAAATATTGGGCAATGACATGATCACTGAAGCTGAAGAAATGTGGCATGTCATTCGCGAGAACCTCAAAGCTGCTCAGTCCCGTCAGAAGAGCTATTATGATAGCAAGCATCGGGATGTTTCTTTCCAAGTGGATGATTTTGTCTATCTCAAGGTTTCTCCCATGAGAGGCACGCAGCGATTTGGAATCAAAGGGAAGTTGGCTCCTCGTTTTGTTGGTCCTTTCAAAGTTGTTGACAAGAGAGGTGGTCTTGCATATCAACTTGAGCTTCCTCCAAATTTCGCGAACGTGCACGATGTCTTCCATGTTTCTTAGCTCCGGAAATGCTTCAAGACTCCTGAGCGAACCATTGACCTCCAAGACATCGATCTTCAAGCTGATCTTTCTTACCGTGAGCACCAGTTGCAATTCTTGAAGAAACTGAGCGTAAGACTCGCAACAAGTCTATCAAGTTCCTCAAGGTGAAGTGGTCTCAGCATTCCGACAAAGAAGCTACTTGGGAACGTGAGGACCTGCTCCGTTCCGAATTTCCAGACTTCTTCCGTTCCTAGATCTCGGGTCGAGATCTTCTGGTAGTGTGGGAGAGTTGTGATAGCCCAAGTGCTGTCCCTACCTTATTTTCCATGTAACCATATGTATAAACCTTGTGCCATGAGCTATGTGATGATTGCACCTTGCCCCATGTGATTGAATTGCATCATTTCATCATCATGCCATTCATCATGCCTTTCATGTTATGCTTGTGTTTGTGTGTCTTGTATTGGATCATGTGCATGTGTATGTGCCTTGTGTTGTTTTGTCTTGAGAGTGGTGGATTGCTTGTGTGCATCTCTCCCTCTTCTACCTCTCTTCTCTTCCTTCTCTAAAACCCCTCCCATTGCTTTTATTCCCAATGTGAATACTTGGCAGAATTAAGTTGTTTAAAAAAATCTTTTAAAAATGTCCATGAGGTGGCCCTAATGTTGCTATTAATATTGGGAGTGAAACTTTGGTTATTTGGATATGTTTGGTTTTTGAAACCTATTCAAAACAGGGGATGTTTCATTAATATATTAAAATTAACTTGTTAAATAATTCCATTTGACATTTTTATAAACAAGGGCTTTATTTTCCCTTCTCAAAACTATTTTTGTTTTACTTTAAAAATTCTTTTATTGCTCTGGGGTTTATTTTTGTTGTGGCCGTTTATTTAAAAGGAAAACCCCTGTTATTTTCTGCTTCTAGCATGTGAGAGAGGGAGCAGGTGGGCCGAGCCCAGCCCATGTGAGCAGTGATGGCCACCTGCCCCGTCGTCCTCCTCCGTCAGTTGGTTCAGAGAGAGAGCGTCGCCCACGTCGCCTTTTCCGTCGCCGTCGCTGTCAGCCCCGTGGTATTTAGTCCCCTCTCGGTGTGCGTGTGTCCCCGCCTAGGGTTCCTTTTCCCTCCGCTGCCGCCACAACCCCCATCGATCTCTCCTCCGCTCTCCCTCCTCTCTTCTTCCTCCCTGTCAAGGTAAGGTTCAGAGGTAGTCAGTGAGCTCCGTCGGGTCTTCGTCGCCATTGCAGCACGTCTCCGGTGGCACCTCGCCGCGTCCAGGATGGCGTGGGGTGCGCGGGATCTCCCGTCGTTCCATTTCCGCCGCTAGGGGCCTCGGAGGAGCCCTGCAGCAAGGAGCACGTCGTCCTCCTCCGTCAGTTGGTTCAGAGAGAGAGCATCGCCCGTGTCGCCTTTTCCGTCGCCGTTGCCGTCAGCCCCATGGTATTTAGTCCCCCCTCGGCGTGCGTGCGTCCCCGCCTAGGGTTCCTCTTCCCTTCGCCGCCGCCGCGGCCCCCATCGAGCTCTCCTCCACTCTCCCTCCTCTCTTCTTCCTCCCTGTCAACGTAAGGTTCAGAGGTAGTCAGTGAGCTGCGCTGGGTCTTCGTCACCGTCGCAGCGCGTCTCCGGTGGCTCCTCGCCGTGTCCAGGATGGCGTGGGGTACGCGGGATCTCCCTCCATTCCATTTCCACCGCTAGGGGCCTCGGAGGAGCCCTGCAGCGAGGAGCACACCATCGCCGAACGTCCTGCTCCGCCATCTTCTTCCTCTTCGTCGTTGTCGCGTCCCCGCCTCTCCTTCCCCTTCGTCGTCGTGCTCCGCCTCTCCGTGAGCCCCTCGAGGTGAGCAATCGGAGCTCCTCCTCCCCTCTCCTGCTCTGTAGCCGTGTCCACCATCGCGTCTGTCACCACCGTCCGCTAGTGAGCACCTGCTGCTCGCCTCCGTTCCCCTCTCCGCAAGAAGAGACGAGGGATGGGAAAACCGTAGTGCCCCGCTTAGATTGCGCCCATCCACGTCGCCGGAGACCCCGTGTGCTCGCCGGAATGCTCGCCGCCGTGGCCCTACCGCCGTAGTTGCTCTGTTAGGTGAGCGTGCGTTTCTTCATCAGTTTTGTCAGGTCTTGCAGCTTGTGTGTGTATTAGAGGGGCAGGTTGCTTCCTCTGTTAACAGCCGCGCTCGTAGCCCAGTGGTTTGGGTCGAGGGAGCTGACCAGCAGGTCAGGGGTTCGATTCGCCTCTTCCCCATTTTTGGTTTTCTTTTGTTTTATTTCTTTCTTTTGCCTTCTTTTCCTTTGTATGTATGTATGTATGTATGTATGTGTAGGGTAGGCTCCTTGTGTTTTTATTTGTGGCTGGTTGTATGTGTGTGTGTGGGTGTAGAGATCACATGGTGTGGTGCCATGTATGTTTGTGTGTGTGTTTCTCACACACATCCATGTGTGAGTATGCTAGTAAGAGTGTGTGTGTGTAGGTGTGTGGTGCACCATGCCCACATCCATACCTATGTATGTGTGTGCTTGGCATATATAGGTGATTCCATGTGTGTGTGTGTGTTGATGTGAGAGGTGTGTGTATGATCTACAAACATACCCCATGTGTTGAGTAGTTCCATGTGTAGGAATCTCTCTTAGGTGCATTTGATCATAGTCTCTCTTGTAGTTAGTTTCATACTTGTTTTTGATGCTATGCCATGTTAACATGTTCCTAGGGTGCTATTTATCCATTTCCAACTTGTATGCATAGGTCTCATGCACTTTGGAGCTTTTCTCGTCATGTCACTTACATGTCATAAGTCACTCATGTTTTATAGGAGCATTTTCGACCTAGGGTTTCCCCCTTTTTCTCCACACAAGTATAGGTGTATGAGTAATGCATTTGGGGTAGAATCAACCCATGTATGCACCTATGAAGTCAGATTTAACTTTGGGGCAACTTGACAAAACTGCATTTTTATGCTGTGATGCCCTTTTGTCTTTTTATTATGAATTAATCCATGCATGTTTTTGAGTTCTTTCCAACATGAGTTTGTTAGTGAAAGTTTCTGGTAATGTCCAAGTATTTTTTTCATTTATGATAAGTCAACAGATAAGTGGTAACCATGCTGTTTAGTTGGCTACTTTCTGTTACTGTTCATCCTGCTTAGAAATGGCCAAGTCTGGAGACCCTGTTGTTATTGTTTTGCCAGGTGGAGTAGGGTGTAGCTAGTGATGTGGTTGTTATTTGATCATGCTCAGTGTTAGTTAATTGTAGTGAATGTTGCCATATATCATCCTGTTAATTTTCATGCCATTTGGAGCTCTCTAGAATATTTAACCATTGTTGTCAACTTGCTACTTTATTAACCCAGATTCCAGAAAACTGGAATTTTCACCAAGTCCCTAAAAACCTGTTTCATCATGCCTACTTGACAGCTCCATGAATAGTGATGTGTAGATCTTTTGCTGATTGTATAGTTGGATGAATTGGTTTGTGTGTGGTGTAGTGTATGTTCATGTCTTGTTTGTGGCTGTAGAGTTCCTATAGCAATAGTTGTGAGCTTTTCAAATTGCTATGCTGCTGTTTTGTGGCAGATTGGGTGATATCTTGTTTTGTGAGTTGTGGGAGTTATACTCCATGGAATGGATTGATTCTTGAGCCTAATATGATTGATTTGTCATCACCTAACCAGTGGCTAACTTGGAATACCAAGAATTAGTACAGGTCTTTGATGATCTTGTGTTTTGCCTCCGTTCCTTGTCGTGAGCGTATCTCGAGAACCGTAGCTCCGTTTCTCGCGATCCTTATATGAATTTCCATCGATTTTGCATGATGCATCCATATTTTCCATGTTCATGCATGACTAAATAACTTAACATGAGGTTATGTCCAGATTCACTGATATACAAACTTTGCATGCGAAACTTGACTAGAATTGGATTGCCATGTTAAAACCTTCATTAACTGGATCATGCATCATCTTGGTTGTGCATTGCACCTTGGTTGGTTATTTGTTTGCTGTTTATCTTGGGTATACGCGAGTGTCGATACTGAGTTCGAGGACCCTGGAGAGTACCATTACGAGGATCCCGCTACTTGTTCTGCTGAAGAACCAACAGGCAAGATGATCGTATCCGGATCCCAATACTATCTTTGCTTGATATTTTCTCGTTCTTATCGTTACAATTGTGCTAGATACCACATGATATCAGCCCCCATGTTGCCATGACAGCCTCTAACCTCCACATCCCAACAAACCGTCGATTGGCTAAGTTACCGCTGCTCAGCCCCTCTTATAGCGTTCTTAGTTGCAGGTGCAACTTGTTCCATGTGACAACATGGATTGGTTATCACAATAATTCAGTTATTTAATTTAATGCACATATATATCTGGTATTGGTGGAAGGCTTGGCCTTTTTCTGAGTGTTTTGTTCTGCTGCTACCGCCATTAGTTCCTTGTTACCGGTGTTATGTTCTCCATACTTGGCGCTCCTAACATGCTCGGGGTTGTTATGGGGACCCCCTTGTTATTCGGTTGAGATTAAAACTTGTCTGGCAAGACCCAACATTGGTACTACATTTGCCTAACAACTTAATAAAACTGCATAGGGTCTTGCAAACCCGTGGATAATTTAATCAACCCTGGGCCAGTGCTCCGCATGAGTGTTGGTCCAACCTAGAGCAGCTTATTAACGCTGCCCGGGGCAACTCGGTGATTGGCGTGGTAACCATCGCTCATCCGTCGTGTCCTAAGAATGAGATACGCGGCTCTTATCGGGTTCGTCGACACGTCGGGAGGTCTTGCTGGATTCGTTTTACCTTTATCGAGTGTCTTGCGTGTGGAGACTGACTTTCTTCGGGTTTTACTCGAGGTGTTGGAATTCCTTTGGAATCACCTATGATGTTCGCGAGGTCCACGGTCGAGGTATTCCCATGGAGTGTGGTTAATTTTGTAATGGATTAGTTGGAGCATCCCTGCAGGGTTAAATCTTTCGGAAAGCCGTGCCCGCGGTTATGTGGCAACTTGGATATTTGTTTAACACCCGGTTTAGACAACTTACAGTAAACTCTAATTAAAATACACCAACTGTGTGAGTAACCGTGATCGTCTCTGCTCGTGAACATGATCCGAGAGAGAACACGGTGGGGTTATGATTGACGTAAGTAAGTGTTTAGGATCTCTTAGAGATTACTCTAGATTCGATCGCTTTACGTAGACCACTCACTTTACATTCTTGTGGTGTAAGTTAGCCACCATATAATGCTTAGTGCTGCTGTAAACTAAACATCACCCTTATTTCCTAAAGCTTAAATAGTCTTGGTACCCGAGCACATGATAGCTGAGTCCTCTGTGCCTCACAGTTTACTACAATAATCCAGGTGCAGGTTCAGATGAGTTCGTGCAGGATGATCTTACTCAGCTCCAGTGGGAGTATGATGAGGAGAGAGGCAGGATGTATGTGAGATATCCAGATGAGTAGAGGACCTGGTCGTGATTGTTGGGACAGCTTGATAGTATCATTTGCAACTTCTTTTATCGTTTGATTTCATCTGTAGTCGGACGCTGTGTTCATCTGGATGCCATGATTTGAGTGTCTTTGTAAGTTAGCATGTGGCAAGTGTAAGCCAACTTGTATACTCTTCTCATTCAGTATTGTATGTTGTGATGATACTATTCTTGCTAACGGCAAGATGCGCCTCTATCCCTTGCAAGGCCCTCGTGCCTTAAACGGATAGGCGCACACCTTGGGCGTGACATGGTGCCGATGGGATGGGGTCCTGTCCCGCCCCGTAGACGGTCAGGGTCGCCTGACGGAGCATTAAATGATTTGTCTTACACCATCAGTGTTAGGTATGATAACACTGTAGCACCGTACGCCTCGTGTACGTATTGTATGCCATTGTTGGGATCCCCTTAGTCATATAAAAGGAGGCCCAAGGCATTACAATAGGGATCTTTTGACCAATCCCCCGGCTCACACGTGTAGCAGTTGTGCCCGTCTCCACACAATGCTCCTATAGCTGGAACCCAAGAACACCCATAATACACAAAGAAGGAGTAGGGTTTTACGCTTCTGAGTGGCCTGGACCTGGGTAAAATCCTCCCTGGCATTGCTCGTTCGACCTACTCTTCACGCATATCCATCCCCCTGCCGAACCTAAAGGGATCCTCTCGATCCCATCGGTGTTCGTTCCTCACGACACGTATGATATGTCGTATTTTTCCTTGGAGCTGCAGAAATTCATGAATTTTTTGTGCTCCTCCTCATGTTAGTAACATAGCATATTTGTATCAAAAATAAGAGGAGGTGTGCAGCAAAACATTGAGCTACAGATACGCTAAATTTTTACGGACAAAGGTTATTCCAAGACCAATTGTAATAGCAACTGTGCATACAAAATAAAAGTGCCAATGCAAATATGAATGCAACTAGACTCAAAGACACAAATCTAAAAAAGACACCTACTTAATTCTAGGTTTCCTCCCAAGTATCACTTTCTTTATAGCCATGTAGCTAGGCTTCGATGCTCCATTCAGTCATCCACCCGGATCCCAAGGGATATCAACCCCGAGTGTGATACCTGACTCCGACCGGGGTTTGGAGCACCTCATAGCAGAGTGTGGTTAGAGTCGTACATGCTTGCGTTGCATCGGTATCATATAGGAAAAGGGATTCTCACTCTCAAGCGAGAATCGATGCATCGAGCTAGATAGGCATGTCTTTAGTTCTGCAACGAGAGGGTTAGAGACTATACATAAACTTTAAGAGATTACCTTGGCTACATTCGTAGGGGAACACTTCATAATGTTATTTGTTTGGAGTGGGTAGGTCAATACTCCCTAATGGTTTCCCATGCACAAGAAGATTGTCCAATGAAGCATTGTTGGGCATTAGCACAGGAAAATCAAGAGAATTTTCCTCCTCTAGTTCGTTACTATCGCTAACTCTAGACGTCTCGACTAGAGGGTGACAATCCCCCAAGACACCCACACTGGTGCGTGCGCCATGACCTTCTCAGGACGTGCGCGAAGAGCAGCGCCGTGGCGTCGGTGATTCTTGACGTCCCTATGGAAAGGCTCCTTTGCATCGCTCCCAAGATGTGCAGGACCAGCATGCACGTCGAAATGCTAGTGGGAGCGGCATGCGATCGCCGGGCTGCGATGGGGCTCCTTCTAACACGGTTAGGAGTCAAAGCACCTCACGTTCTTTGTGCCATTCAGTGCCAACCACGTCAGAAGAAGCAATGGCGCGGGCACAACTGCTCCTGAACTTCGCACATGCTGCAGAAAAGCTCAATGAGTGGAGAGACACCATTCAGAGCCTCCTCAGCCTTGCCGACAAGTTTCGGTCCATCGAGCCGGCTAGCACCAGTGGCGAGAAGGTCGGGGGTAGTGCGACCATGGTGCACTCTCCTTCACAGCAAGAATGCCGGTTGCCGACCTGTCAGTCTGACGCCTTTGATAGTTACTCGACGGCGTCGTCTGATCCACGAACTCACCACGATCAGCGTCAAGTTCTTCGAGAGCGAAGCAAAGAAGACGGTCGGACTACAATCGAGCGGCAGCTAGAGGCGCACCATCAATCTAATAAGCATGGGGGGCCCACTGTAGACAAGTCCGTGCCAGGGTATCCTGTCGGCCTACCTTACTAGGTGGGTTGTCCAGAATTTAGCCATGAGCTGCGACGAGTCTAGTGGCCCAACTCCCGAATGTTCAAGACAGAGGTCCTGGAGAAATATGACGGCAAGACTCATCCGTCGGAGTTCTTGAGCATCTACACCATTGCGGTACAGGCTGTCGGGGCTCGTGACGACAAGATACTCGCCAACTACTTCCCGTTGGTACTCAAGACCATCATCAGATCGTGGTTGATGCACCTGCCAGAGAATTTCATTACCTCCTAGGCAGACCTATGCCATGAGTTTGTTGGCGCCTTTACCGGAGGACACCAAGCTCCTGGTAAATAAAGTGACTTGCACATCATTCCCCATAAAGAAGGCGAGACCTTATTCAAGTATATTCAAAGGTTCAGCCATGTGCATCACAACATCCCTGGCATTCATCCTGCCGTTGTTCTTAGCGTGTTCCACCAGAATGTGCGCAACCATAGGATGCGCGAAGAGCTGGCGATGAACAAGGTCAAAGATGTTGTCAAGCTCTACGCTTTGGCTGATAGATGTGCTTGGGCCGAAGAAGGGAGGAGACTCCCCGGCGAGGGAGCTGGCACTGGAGTCAACTCTGGTGATGAAGACGACACCACCCCGGCAAAGAAAGGATGGCGGCGGAACAAGAAGCGCAAGGGAAAGGTCGTGCTTACCGTCGAGGGATCCGACAACATAGACGCCACCAAGAAAACTAAGGCTCACAGTCCTGGCAAGGAGGTTGTCAGGTGCACCTTCTGTCAGGCCTTAGCGGCCGCCGACAAGATGGAAGGGTTCGATAAGCAGTATTGCAAGATCCATCGCACCAAGGACCACGACCTCCAAAACTGCTGACAGGTCAAGCAACTCGTCGAGAAGCAGAAGGCTGAATACATGAGACAAGATAATGAGAAAGCCCAAGATGATGTAGAAGGGTCTAGCAGGAAACGCGGTGACCGAGGAGGTCGCCGCGGCGAGGCCAAGCAACATAAAGAGAAGCCTGCTGGGGGCCACGACAAGGAAGAACGGGATGACGATTGCAATGAAGAGGACGACGAGTCTAGCGATCATGAGTTCTAGAAGGCTATAGAGATGATGTGCATCGAGGGAGGTGCCTCATCGCATTTCTCTCACCGCCAACTTAAACAGTGGGCGCGCGAGGTTAACGCGGCGAAGCCGTGTATCGGTGCCTAGAGACCTCTGATGTGGACCAACACTCCTATCACTTTTTACGCCAAGGATCACCCTGACCGCACAACTGTGGTCGGGTGCCTGCCATAGCTGGTTTTGCCAACAATTTGCAACCTCAAGGTGACAAAAATGCTAGTCGACAGTGGGGCCAGGCTGAGCCTAATCTCGCCTCATGTCATCTAGAGGCTGCAAATTCCTGATGAAGATCTCAATACAACATGCACATTCCAAGGGATCAATTCAGGGAGGATTCGGCCGAAGGGCAAGATCACACTGCCGGTGACATTTGGTAGGGACATAAATTTCAGAACAGAGAATATCATTTTTATGTCGCCAAGACCTCATTGCCATACAACGGTATCCTTGGTCGCCCAGCGCTGGCCAAGTTAATGGCGGCCACCCACTTCGCTTACAATGTGCTGAAGATGCCCGGGCCAATGAGCGTCATCATGATCAACTCTGACAGGAAAGGTACACTTATCTACGCCAACCAACTCTACTGGGAGGCAGTTGCAGCACCTCTCGTCAGGGCACTTGCTCCTGCCACTGAAGCTCCCGGGGGAAAGAAGACCGGCAAGGCCTCTGGCGCACATTTCGGCAAGCACGCCTCCTTGGAGTGCTGCACTCCCATTGACGATGTGCCGGAGACCTCCACCGGCAAGAACAAGAAGTCCAAGGCAGCTCCACTAGAAACCAAAAAGGTGTCCGTCAAGGAGGATGGCACGGGGGGAACTTTTACCATAAGTTCCACCCTCGATGACAAATAGGAAAGCGCGCTCATTGCCTTCCTGTGGGAGAATGTCGATGTGTTTGCATGGCGACCGTCTGACGTCCTCGGTGTTCCTAGGGAGGTAATTGAGCACCATCTTGCCATATGTCCTCATGCGCGGCCCGTCAAGTAGAAAGTAAGGAAATAAGCCTTGGAGAGATAAGAATTCATTGCCAAGGAAATCATAAAACTGGAAGCGGCAGGTCTGGTCAGAGGGGTGCTCCATCCAACATGGTTGGCCAATCCAGTCGTAGTGCGCAAGGCAAATGGGAATTAGAGGATGTGTATTGACTATACAGATCTCAATAAGGCTTGTCCAAAAGATCCTTTTCCCTTTCCGCGCATCGACCAGATTGTGGACTCCACTACCGGTTGTGACTTGATGTCGTTCCTGGATGCGTAGTCAGGGTACCATCGGATCTTCATGTCGAAGGAAGACAAAGAGAAGACCGCATTTATCACCCCATGTGGTACCTACTGCTTCATGTGAATGCCCTTCGGGTTGAAAAGTGTTGGTTCAACATTTGCAAGAGCAGTCCAGATTGGTTTTGAACCCCAGCTGCATAGGAATATGGAAGCTTATATGGATGATATAGTGGTTAAAACCAAGGACAAGGCGACACTCGTACAAGACCTATAAGAGATGTTTGCAAATCTACGCAAGATTAACTTGAAGCTCAATCCCAGGAAGTGTGTGTTTGGCACTCTGTCTGGCAAGGTTCTCTGGTTCTTTGTGTCTCAGCGTGGGATCGAAGCGAACACCGAAAAGATCAAGGCAATTGAGAAGATTGAAGCACCAAAGCGCGTCAAGGATGTGCGTCGTCTTGCCGGCTGCGTTGCGGCTCTGAGCAGGTTCATCTCCAAATCTGCTAAGCGTGCCCTGCCCTTTTTCAAAATCTTCAAAAAGGTAGGTCCAGTGAAGTGGACTCCGGAAGCGAAGGCAGCGCTATAGGATTTGAAGAAGTACCTCTCATCTCTGCCAACACTGGTCGTGCCTAGGCCGCAAGAACCATTGCTGATATACCTAGCGGCGACGAATCAAGTGGTTAGAGCTATGCTAGTGGCACAGAGAGAAACCGATGAAGAAACAGTGGCAGAGGCAAGACGCAAGCAACGAGCCGGGATCGTCCTCGGTAGAGCCTGGTGCCGACAAGGCAGGATTTGTACAGATGAGTGCAGCAATACAGAAGAAGAAGATGGTATAGCGCCCAGTGTATTTCGTCAGCTCCCTTTTACAGGGAGCTAGATCAAGATACTCTGGTGTGTAAAATCTGCTTTTCGGTCTCCTTATGACCGAGAGGAAGTTGCGCCACTACTTCCAAGCACATGAGATCACCGTCGTCACCCGCTTTCCGCTCCAACGGATTTTGCAGAATCCAGATGCTACCGGCAGGATTGTGGAGTGGGATTTGGAGTTGTCGAGCTTCGGTCTCAAGTTTGAAAGTACTTCAACTATCTAGAGTAGAGCCTTGGCGGGATTCATTACAGAATGGAATCCAACTCTAGACGAAGAGATCCAAGAAACGGCTCTTCCCGGCAAGGAAACTGAGCAAGAATGGGTCATATATTTTGATGAAGCTTTCTCCCTGCAAGGGGCAGGTGCCGGCGTGCTGCTTGTCGCACCCACCAGAGAGCACCTCAAGTACATAATTAAGATGCACTTTCCCCGGGAGAGGTTGACGAACAATACATCAGAGTACGAAGGACTTCTTGCCGGTCTCAGGATCGCAGTAGACCTTGGAATCAAGAAGCTCAATGTCAGAGGTGATTCACAGCTTGTCGTCAAGAAACTTAACAAGGATTACCAGAGCCTGTTAATGGAAGCCTACGTGCATGAAGTGAGAAAGCTTGAGGAGCGCTTCGATGGCCTGCAAACAGAGCACGTTCCTCGTGCGGAGAACATTATTGCCGACGAGCTGTCGAAGCACGCTGCCCTCAAGTTACTTGTGGAACCAGGGACTTTTGTGCTTAAGATGACGCAACCGTCTGTGGCACCATCAACAAGGCAAGATAAGAGAAGGAAGGTGAGTTCTGGCCAGTACTCCCATGCAGAGCTCCTAGAAGCTGCCGGCGAGGAAGTTGTCGGGAACAACGCCAAGCTTGCCGGGGAGCAATAGGCTCCGACGGGGCCTCAGGTCCGCGCCGTAGAGACAAATGCTCCCACGATGGAAGACATGCCTTTAGTCCTTGCCGTCGAGACCCAGGCTCTGGCATGGGCACAACACATTGTTCAGTTCCTCCAAGCAGGAGAACTCCTTGAGGAACAGGAAGAAGCAGAAAAAGTAGCCCATCAGTCCAATATGTACCAGTTTGCGGACGATGTCCTATATAGAAAGAAACCAAACGGTGTGAAATTGAGGTGCATTCCTTGGGAGGATGGACTAGAGCTGTTGGTAGAGATATATGGAGGCATATGTGGCTCCCACATAGGGTCAAGAGCACTGGTCGGCAAAGCATTCCGGCAGGGTTTCTTTTGGCCCACTGCCCTCCAGGATGCAACTGTGCTAGTAACCAAGTGTGAAGCATGCCAGTTCCATTCAAAGAAACTACATCAACCAGCTCAAGCTCTTCAAACAATCCCTCTCTCCTAGCCATTTTTGGTCTGGTGGCTCGACATCTCGGGCCCCTTTCCCCGTGCTACCGGGGGCTTTGAGTACTTGTACATTGCAATTGACAAACTCACGAAGTGGCCGGAAGTGGAGGCAGTGAGAAAGGTGACAACACAGTCATCCGTCAAGTTCTTCAAAGGACTAGTTTTCCACTTTGGTGTTCCGAATAGGATCATCACTGACAACGGCATGCAGTTCACAAGCCGCACCATCATGCAGTATGTCCAGAACCTTGGCAGCAAAATATGTTTTACTTCTATCGCTCACCCAAGGAGCAACAACCAAGTGGAAAGGGCGAATGCTAAAATTTTGCGAGGGCTGAAGACGAGAACTTTCGACAAGCTGCACAAGTGCGGAAGGCGCTAGATTGATGAGCTACCGACAGTTCTTTGGTCGATCAGAACAACGCCAAATCGAGCCACCGTCCAAACACCGTTCTCCCTGGTGTACGGGGCGGAAGCAGTTCTCCCCACGGAACTCATATACGGGTCACCTCGAGTCCTTGCTTATGATGATCTTTAGCAAGAGCAGTTGCGACAAGATGACACAACGCTCCTTGAGGAAGACCGTCTTCGGGCTGCTGTGAGAGATGCACACTACCAGCAAGCTTTGCGCCGCTATCATAGCCGCAAAGTTCGTTCCCAAAGCCTTGAGGAAGGCGACCTTGTTCTTCAGCGCGTTAAGTCGGCCAAGAATCCCAACAAGTTGACGCCGAAGTGGGAAGGCCCTTATCGGGTAGTACGAGTCACCAGGCCTGGTGCAGTCTGCCTGGAGACCGAAGATGGCGTTCCGGTGAGCAACTCCTGGAATATTGAACATCTTCGTAAGTTCTACCTATAAGGCGTGGTTGTCGCCCCCCCGACAACCACCTTTTGTACAAGTCTTGCCAGCAAGGCATGTGATCCTTTGTACAAAGCCAGGCGCAGACCCTGTGCATAGTTGGCTAAGATCGAGCGTTTTGCAACCCTTGTCGATTTTCATGTTTACTTGTTCTGCATGTTTATCTGAGATGCCGTATTACGCTCATTCCCAGCAAGTACTAACGGACCACCATGGCTCCACGTCTCTATTTTCTCTTCTTTTTTAAAGGACAGAAGGTTCTCTCGCGTGCAAGTTTGCTGGGGGGGATGAGACAGTATGGACACCAAACGGGCAATGTTCAAAATTGGCATCTTTCGGGAATGAGTACCGCAACGGAAAGATAAGTCGCAAAACCCTAAGCGAATTGTTTTCTATGAAGTTATTCTCCTCGAACGATTTCTGCTTTTGTATGGAAAACCTACACGCTAAGGAACCTTGAAGTCGTCGGCTGCGCCCTTGTTCTATTTCGAGCCCACTCAGTGGTTTAAGTGGTTGCGCTCGCGCCCTTGCTCTGTTTTGAGTCCGCTAAATGGCTTAAGTGACTGCGCTCATGCCCTTACTCTGTTTTGAGTCTGCTCAACAGCTTAAGTGGCCGCGCCAAGGACGTCAAGGTATCTTGCCGACAGTAACACCACCAGCGAGCTGCTAAGGACCCGCTCCTTAAAGCGCTCGTGGTAGGGCTACACATGCCAGCAAGTTTATTCCGAAAAAGCATAGAGAAAACATTGTGCAAAGAGGAATCTAACTAGGAGAATAATATCCAGTCTTTCAAAGCATAAATAGTCATATTACATCAAAGATTGCCACGACACTAACTTGAGATAAAATTGTCTCGAACATGAAACGATGGTGACAAAGAAAGGGGAGAGATGGCGCGGCTAGTCCCGGTGCTGGCCCTGAACTCGCTTGACCTGGTCCACCTTGTCGATGATGGGCGTGACGAGTTCCTCGAGCGCCTTGACGTCCATGTCCTTCAGTAGGCGGTCGAGGACATTGGTGAAGTTGATGCCGGGGTTCTTGTACGCCAGTTTGACGAGCACCTTGAGGAGGAAGGCTCGACATAGCTTGTGGGATTCGTTGGCCAGTTGAGCTTCCCGGTCGGAGTGAAGCTCCTTCAAGGCCTCAATGGCACCATCGAAGAATGTGGCCAGCCGAGTGCTCGTAGACACCGCGCCGTTAGAAGAAAAACTGAAGTTCTGTAGGCCCAAGGTGAACATTTGTGCATCAAGCCTCTCCACCACGTCGACGAGGCGCTCGGTCCAGGTGTCCACGCCCCTTACAAAGTCATTATGGGAACCGGCGGCGCTCTTCAGCAGTTCCTTCTCTTCCTAAAGGTCTTTGCTCAGGGCCTTCTCGCGGGCCACGCTGTCCTTGAGAGACTCGTTCAACGTGGCCAGCTTCAGCTCCCGATCAGCGATGGAATCCTTGGCGGAGGCGATTTGCTTGATCTTCTCGGACATGTTGACCTGTATCTCCACCAGGCTGACAAAGGCTTTCTCCTTGTCAGCCTTGAGCATCGAGATCTCCTTGCCTAGGTTCTTGAGGTCCACCTCCAACCCCTTCACCATGTCGCCAAGCGCGTCCCTAGCGGCTTTTGCAGCTTTGGCAGCATCGGCGGCTTCCTTCAGCTTGCCAGCATGATCGGCAACCAAGGCATCTAGGGCTCCCCTATGTGCCTGCTCCAGCTCCTGAGTCTGCTGTGCGACGAGCTTTTCGATCTCTTCATCTTTGAGGTGGAGCTTGCCTGTAAGTGCCTTCTCACGGGCAGTGAGGTATTCCTCATAAGCTTCGACACTGACGCAGCACTATTTTGAGGCATCTTCTTGCGCTCTCTTGACGTGGGACTGCTTAAGGCGGAGCGCATTCTAGTGTTCGCTCAACTGCTCCCGAGTGGTTTTCAGCTCCTGGTAGGCTTCAGCGAAGCAGGCTTGCGTCCCCTCAAAGCGCCCCTGGAAATTTGCTTCTGTCGCCTGCACGACTGCCTCCCTGGCTGCCAACCTCTCTTTTCGGGTGCGGTGGAGCGCTTGGAGCCTTTGGAAGCTATTGCTCATGGCCTGGAGGAGCATTTCTTCCTTGTATTGGTCGTTGACACTTAGTTCGCCGACAACTTCGGGACCAACGGCAGTGGTGACTTCCTCATCAAGGATCTCTCCTTCAGTGGGCGCCTAGGTACCGACCATCCCTGGCATGCTGACAAAGAGGTCCTCGCCAGCATTGAGGTATTTGCTCACAGAGGGGCTTCAAATGTGGACGACTGGTCCTCAACAGCCGCCTCACCGGCAAGATGGGGCTCCATGGCCGACATAGTGCCTGGTGCTCCTGCGGTAGGCACATCGTCAGTGTGGCCATCGGACTCCTTGCCGGCCTCCCCGGCAGGTTCATTGGCGGTGTTTTCCTTCGCACCCCTGGTGGCCTCATCAGCAGTAACCCTGGAGGCCTTGGCGGCAGCATCTCTGGGGGTCTCCTCAATGACGGCATCGACATCCATCTGTTGCATGGAAGGGGGATCTGGGAGCCAGGGATGATGAAATGATATGAGAACCAAGTTGAAGCTCAAGAAGACAAAAAAGAGAGAGAATGCATATACGTGAAGACATATTATCAAATACTTTGCGGCAAGGGTTTACGTGCGTTGGGCTGATGAGAGGCGGTTTCTTCTCCCTCGGCAGAATCGGTCGCCAGCGTGGAGATGTTGGCGCCTGTTTCCGCCAACCTTTCCCTAGCAAGGGCATGCTCGTCTGCAAGAGCCCTCGATGGGGACCCGTCTCCAGGCGGCATAACCAACAGAGGTGATGCGTCCGAAGCGGCCTCTGATGGCGTTCCTTGCCATCACCTTCCTTCTACAACCCCGGCGATGTCAGCAATGAAGATAATCGTTCTGACGCTCGCTAGTGGGAAATGAATAACGGGCTCACACTGGGGGCTGCTTGGAAGACCGTGCTGGGGACTGGGCTCTGGGCTGATGTCGACCAACTCCTGCACATCTATGGTGCTCGATGGCGGCGCATCGCTAGTGGAAGTCTTCGCCCTCTTTGCCATCCTTGGTGCCAGCTTTTTCGTGTCCCTGCGGAAACAAGCAAAGGTGAGACAAGCAACCCAAGTGAACCTGGAAGATAAAAGATGTGGTGGGACCCATATCTTCTTTCTTCGAGCTGAAGGCAGAGAGGTCGAAATCAACCCCCACCATGATGTTCGTGCGATGAGGGGAAGGGGTGATCCTTGGTCGCTTGGCGGCAAAAGAAGCGGAGGGCCGCCTCGCTTGGGGATGTGTCGCTCAAGAAAGCCTGGGCAACATAGACGCCGGAAAAGGCTTTTCGAAGGACGTGCCTCGACCTCCTCATGAGAGCTGGGGGCTCCTCGTACAACTCGTCTTCCGTTGTCTCTTCAGTAGAAGGGCCCCCGATGACGGAGCTGCTCTGCCCTTCGGCAGCTTCACCCTGTCCGGCAAGTTGTTCCTCCACCACCACTTCCCCCTCACTGGCTTCCTCCTCCATGAAGCCAATGTTGCCAGCCTCTTCGGCAAGGCATGCTTCCTCCAACCTGGTGGCGATGTACACCGTCTCCTCCTCGGTGGTGGGGCAGATAAGCTGTGTCTCCTCCCGGATAGCTTTCTCTGACAAGCCGTCGAAGAACTCATGTGCCCGTTCCGCAGATGGCACTTCCTAATTTCCGTCAAGGCCGTGAGCGTTGCACACCGGCATCATGGCAAGGATTGAGGTCAAGGCAGAGTTGTTGCACAGAGGAATCACGCTCGAGGGCAACTTGTGGTTCACGTCAGACCTGAACATTTTTGGCAAATGGCCCCATGCCGCATTACCGTCAAGTTGCTGTTCAGACCAGAGCGCAACCTCATAATGTTTGCCACGTTTCGGAACTCCCAGGAGGGCCTCCCTTTATTCTGCAAGAGGGCGATGCGTCGGTGAAGAAAGTCAGCCCCGATCATCTCTATGGTGAGCCCGGCAGTCTTTAGGCGGAGGATCCTGGTGATCAAGACCGAGAGCTTCTTGTCTTGAGGATCGAGGTCACTCCAGTCGGCGCTGCGCGCCATCTTCACCTCCCGGGGTAAACAGAAGGATTGGGGGTCGTCCTCCTGAATCCAGCACCATCTGGCCTGCCATTCGTCCCACTTGTCATGGAGAGGTCCGCCGGGGTATACTTCCTTGGTCCCTACCCTCAGGATCCAAGTGGTGGAACCGGAAAGGGCATGTCCCCCGGATATGGGGGACGAAGAAGTGGCGGATGAGGGCCGTGTTGGGGACTACTCCGACAAAGTTCGCACAGAGATGGGCAAAGACTGACATACACATTACGGCGTTCGACATAAAATCCAGAAGATGGAAGTCATACGTGTATATGGTGTCATTGAAGAAATTGGAAAATGGGGGGCAGAGCCCGTAGTAAAAATAATCAATGAAGAAAGGGTATTTATCCGGACTGCCCTCAGAAGAACCTAGGCTCACGCGATGGGGGGATGAGCTTTCGTGCCCTTCGCCCACATGCTCTGGTACCGCCTCTTCAGAGCCTTCGCATCGAGCGTCGGGGGAAGACGACGCGCTCCTTCTGCATCCTCGCCAGATCCTTCTCCGTGAAGGCGGTCTTCGCTCCCTTGCCCTTGCTCGACTTGGGCGGCATGGTGGCTATGGGAGCAGAGGCTGAGGGAGGGGAATGTAGGGGCGACGGATGAGCAGAGGCGACTCGGATTTGAGCTCAAGGGAGAAGATGATGGAGGTTCTAGATTGGAAAGAGTAGGGACTAAATGGGCAACGGCCTCTAAGGATTCCCTCTTATGGAGAAGAAACGAGGCTGTCTCTTTACTAGCCCGTGTGAAATGCCGTTGCGAACACACCGCAATTTGCTACCGCTCCACGCACGAATCCCATGATGCGCACCTTGTGTGCGTCGTGGGGAGGTGTAGTAAGTAGAATAATCGCAACCGCAAACTCTGGCCACACGTGCCCGTGCACTGTTTGGGCCTAGCCCAACAACGCCTCGCGCCGTGTGTGGCCCAGGCCCGGGGGATCCTGTTGATGCACTAGTGTTTTGGGTTTTCTAGTGCCCCTTACTCGTGAGCGGGCAGTCGAAGGCATACCCACGGTGAGGCCCGCCAGGGGGCTGCTGGGCGCAAGCTCAAGGAGATCAAGAAGAGCATCCCAACAAGCAACCAAGACCAAGGCCGAAGGTTGGGGCCCCAGCAAGATCATACCGGGGTAGTCTCCAAACCCCCGGTAAAGAGAAGCCCCGAAAAGACCCCGCCAACGCAGAGGTAGGTGTCGCCCCGCCTGGGGACGTGTCGAGGCGTCGGCGATGGAGGAGGCTAAACAGTGCTGATGGGACGGGGTCCTGTCCCATCCCGCAGACGGCGAGGGGCGCCTGACGAAGCATTAAATGCGCTTGTCTTACACCATCGGTGTTAGGTATGATAACACTGTAGCACTATACACCTCGTGTACATACTGTATGCCGTTGTTGGGATCCCCTTAGTCATATAAAAGGAGGCCCAAGGCATTACAGTAGGGATCTTTTGACCAATCCCCCAGCTCACACGTGTAGCAGCTGTGTCCGTCTCCACATAGCGCTCTTGTAGCTGGAACCCAAGAACACCCATAATACACAAAGCAAGAGTAGGGTTTTACGCTACTAAGTGTCCCGAACCTGGGTAAAATCCTCCCCGGCGTTGCTCGTTTGACCTGCTCTTCATGCATATCCATCCCCCTGCCGAACCTAAAGGGATCCTCTCGATCCCATAGGTGTTCGTCCCTCACGACATGTATGATATGTCGTCTCTTTCCCTAGAGCTGCAGAAATTCATGAATTTATTTGTGCTCCTCCTAACGTTAGTAACATATCATATTTGCATCAAAAATAAGAGGAGTTGTGCAGCAAAATATTGAGCTACCGATACACTAAATTTTGATCGACAAAGGTTATTCCAAGACCAATTGTAATAGCAACTATGCATACAAAATAAAAGTGCCAATGCAAATATGAATGCAACTAGACTCAAAGACGCAAATCTAAAAAACACCTACTTACTTCTAGGTTTCCTCCCAAGCAGCACTTTCTTTATAGCCATGTAGCTAGGCTTCGATGCTCCATTCATTCATCCACTCGGATCCCAAGGGATATCAACCCCGAGCATGATACCCGACTCTGACCGGGGTTTGGAGCACCTCATAGCAGAGTGTGGTCAGAATCGTACATGCTTGCAGTGGATCGGTATCATGTAGGAAAAGGGATTCTCACTCTCAAGCGAGAACCGATGCATCGAGCTAGATAGGCATGTCTTTAGTTCTGCAACGAGAGGGTTAGAGACGTATACATAAACTTTAAGAGATTACCTTGGCTACCTTCGTAGGGGAACACTTCATAAAGTTATTTGTTTGGAGTGGGTAGGTCAATACTCCCTAATGGTTTCCCATGCACAAGAAGATTGTCTAATGAAGCGTTGTTGGGCATTAGCATAGGAAAATCAAAATAATTTTCCTCCTCTAGTTCGTTACTTTCACTAACACTAGACGTCTCGACCAGAGGGTGAAAATCCCCCAAGTCAAGGTCATTAGCTTCAAGTTCCTCCAAACTAGATTCATCATCATACTCTTGTGCTTGCATGTTAGTATCTTTTTTATTGTAAATATATTGTTGACAATAATAATTGATGTTATCCACCACATCATATATCCAATTAATTACTTTATCTTTACGGTGAGTTTGAACAACTTCAATCTTAGTAATTATTTTCCATGCACTTGTGCTTAAGACATGACGCACGATTTCCTCAGCGGCATTCTTACTACAGTTGTAGTGTGCTACTACATCGTCATAGGTTTCTATGCACTCGAAGTCAAGATATTTCTGACACGGACAACATCTACAAGAAACTTCATACATAGAACATAACATATACACACATGTAATTAAAAATTCTAGCAGTTTTAATAGACTTTACGCTCTTATCGAGAATATTATCATCCAAGAATTTAGTGAGTGTGTGGCAAAGTTTTCTCTTGGGAGAGGGAGGTGGGCTTTTATCCACTTCTTCTTTCATGAGGTTTTGTTCTTCCAGGCATACTTGTTCATTCATGATAATTTGTTCTTCGTGACCTCGTTTTGTTGGCTGCTAGTTAGTTTCATATATATATATATATATATACTTACTTTGTGCTCGATATATATCCTACGATATGATGTAGTTACACCCCACGTCTCATATACTACCTTGTGGTAGTATATGTACTACCCTATCATTTTTAGTATGTTCATATATTGTATCTAAGATAGTCCAAAGTGATTTATCTAAAACATAATACATACTATCTAGAACATACGAAACAAAAGTGGGAGTAACTACACCCGGTCATACGAACCATTTTTATATAATAAATGTTACCATTCCTTGCAACCATGTATGTAGGGGTGTTTCTAGATCTTCTTTTGCATCCTTGTTTTGTCCTTCCATTGATTCTGCAAAAGGCTCATTCTTTTGAGGTGGCTAACCTATCTAGAATAGTCATAACCAAAGCACTATCATGGAAGTTATCTCCGCAAGCATAGTGAATAGGTTGCAATTTCCTATAAGCACTACCAAGCACCATATCATTTATCCATGTGTATCCCATGTAATGTAAAACTTCATCGACACCATAATAAAGTACTAACTAAAGAACTTCAATACTAGCATTGCATTATCACTCCTATTATATATTGTTGGTATAGGATCAACATTTCTACTTACATTGATAAGCGTAGTGCCCTTTTAGTTTACAATCTTTGCACGTTACAAAGTACTCATCGCATGTAATTTGTGCCCATTCGTCGAGTAGTGATATCCATTTTTATCTTCTCATTGTTGATAGATGTAGGTGTAATATAGTCTCTCTTCTCCTCCATTGCATATTTCAGATTTTCCTAGTAGACATCCAAGAAGACATGATTAGCGGATTTTTGTAACAAACAAAAGTAAACAAAATGTAAATGTGAAAGTAATAGCCAAGCACTATGCTCCCCGACAACGGTGACGGAAAAAGTTTGGTGTCCTGGAAGTGCACAGGGCTATGTAAATTTTTTGTGACAAGTAAGGTTTGTCGATCCCACAATGAGCGAATAGGATGGGACCACAATCCCCACAGTTGTGTTGTCACTAACACAGTCATGCTCACACCCAAACCAGAGTTTGGAAATAGTTCACTTAAGTAGGTTGCTAAAGGAAACATTAAAGTGGGAGAATTAAACTAAGATACTATAGAGAACTGAAAAGTAAATACTAAACTAAAAAAAGAAAATAAACTAAGAGAGTGATGTGGTGTTTTAAATGAGATTGCGGGCATCCAGGTACGGTTTCGTTCAGTACGGGCACATAATGGAGTTAAGCTTTACGACTATGCAACTTGGTGGCTAAGTCAGTACCTCCATTGTAGGATACAATAATCTACGGATGGTGGGTGGTCCCTGACATAATGTTAACCCTCAAGACATTCTATATGGAGATAATCATGGTTCATCCTACTTATTGTACCATACCGGACACGCTAACGCAAAGATATTAAGGTCCTCATGGTTTGAGGACCAAACAAAGGCATTAGGCTCTATGGAGAACCATGATTAGTAATTGTGTTCCCCTAGAGATATTTGCACCTGTCACGTCATAGGTCTATCAGTTTGCACAATCTTCCATCAAATTCATGTGTAGCCTAAGAGTTGAACGTCTCCAACTACACCAATGAATTAAATGTCTCCAATCACTTAATTATAGCATAGGTAAATAAGCAACACGAAGCAGCACACATAAATAGATGAAACATATCAAACAACCACTTACTAATCGACCAACCCATACCTAACAACAACTCAAATAACATCACATAAAGAGGCGTTCAAGAGTTATTACAACCCGTCATAGAGACCGTGATGGGAGAGGAAGAAGGGGTGATGATGGTGGTGGTTATGGCAGCACAGCGGCAGATGATGATGATGGTGGCACGGCGGCGGCGGCTCCCTTCTGGTCTCCCTCTAGGTTGTCCCCTTGGTGTTCTTGAGGTCGCAACGGCTGAACATGGAGATGATGCTTGATGAATATGAGAATGAAGATGGATGATGGAGGCGGCTAGGGTTGGAGGAGTTTATATAAGAGCTCTCCCTATGCCTCCTCCCTTGATGTGGCATCTCTCCTTTTATCCAAGGGCTCTAGATGAGCCCAATCCTCTCCCAAATCATCCCTTGAAGGCCAAGAAAGGCGTGAGAACAAACAGGGATGAAATCCACGAAGAATTCCATCTCAAGAGGCAACTTTTTGTGTTGTCTCGATGTCAAACGACCACCAAATGAACACGCGCGGTCGTTCGAAAGGCCATCTATTGTTATGTTCTCTTTCGATAAAATGGTCGCCATTTCTTCATACGAACTCGGAATTTGACGTTCTTGGGATCATTGGGTTCGTATGAACGACACTAATCCATTTCCAATTTAAGATCTTAATTTGTATCACTTTGGAAAAATGACATGCACCTTAGAAATGGCTAAGTCTACGGTCCTAGGGGTCCACCATTTGAACTCCTTTCATCCTCCTAAGTACATGGAAAGTCCATCTCACCTAAAAGACAAACAAAGACAAATAAAACTACTAAAATTTAACAAAGAATAAAGATTGGAAATCATGCATATGGACATGTTACCGGCTCAATGGAACATGATATGACTTGATATATGGATATGATGTGTAACAAATGAGCTCTAAATATGCGTAAAATTATGAGCCATCACCCGCGTACGGTGCTCCCAGGCCAACTCAGTGGCCACCCTCTCGCGAGCCTCGTCGGCAGCGTGATCCAAAATCATTTGGCCTCCATCAAGACGTGGGACACCTGCTCCTGGGTCTCCTCCCTCTCCCGTGTGGCGCGGGCAGACTCGACAAGGAAAACATCCCACGCCCTCGCAATGGCCCGCCAGCTCTAGGACAATGCCTCTTTCTCGCCCGCCAGGTCGGCTTCAAGGCAATCAACTGCCCGACACACCGAGCGGAGAAACTTACCAGTGGGCACGCCAGCACCACCAACACCCACCAGGTAGAGCACCGATCATAGGGCCTAGTTTGAGCCATCGACCAGAGGCGCCTCCTGGATGATTTCCTCTGCCTCAAGGGCGGTCGCATCTCCTTCATGATGGGCGGCCCCACCTAATGGATTGACGTGCCCCTTCTGGTTAGGAGCACCTGCCGGAGGATCCCATGTCGATGCCGCAGGGCTAAGAAGGTCGCCACCTAAGGCATCTTCAACCGGGCCCCGGCCCCCCGATAGACTCAATAACTAGGCCCTCTAGGGCCTAGGCGTTTGGTCTGGCGGTGCTTCTTGAGGCGTTGCCCGACGGAACATCGGAGCCCCCCTGTAAACCCAATAACAGTGACTTTCGAGGCCTAAAGGCTCTGACCAACAAACCTTCCAGAGGCAACGTGTTGTAGAGTTCTGGAGCCCTCCGTATACCCAATAACAAAGGCCTCCAGGGTTAGGGGCATCCAGCGACATCTGCCTTGCTCCGGGCTTCACTAACGTCCACCCGGGGACCTCCACGTCCTCGGCTGGGCGGCCTCTCGTCTTCCATCGTCAAATCCTTTGGTTGCATCAAAACGTGGGTCTGCAAAGGTCCTAACTTTCATCGCTGCCCGCCTCTTCGTGATAAATACAGACGGTCTCTGCTTCCTAAGGACGCACCACACGCATGGGCAAGAATCGATGCGCTCCCAAAATCTGACAAGCTTGATACGAATCCAACATATCAATAATTTATGAAGTATTCTCGCCATATTTGCATGTGTTTACAATAATTTTATATGGTTTCGATGCACTTTATATGATTTATTTAGAGCTAATCCAGACTAACGTTGTTTTCAGCACAATTACCGTGGTGGTGTTTTTGTGCAGAAAATAAAAGTTATCGAAATTGCTCGAAACTTTTTTATGATTTTTTCTGGAGAAAATAAGAAATACTAGAGCAAAGAACTACTAGAGGGGAGCCACCTGTGGGCCACAAGCCAACACGGTGCGCCAACCTCCTTGGGTGTGTCCTATTAGCTTGTGGGGCCCACGTGGCTCCGGTTGACGTGACTCCAACACTAAAAATTCCTATAAACCCCAAACTCTCGAAATTTAATCTAGAACTTCTACTCCACCCTCGCAACTATCTATATCGAAGAAAAAGCCATTTGGAGCCTTTCCAGTACCCTGTCGAAGTGGGAAATCATCACCGACGACCATTTTCATCATCCCGGTGGAGGCCATGACGATTAGGGAGTAGTTTAGCCTCGGGGCTGAGGGTGTGTATCAGTATCTATTTGTTTGATCTCTCTCTCTCTCTCGTGTTCTTGAGATGTCGTGATCTTGATATATCACTAGCTTTGTTAATATAGTTGGGTCATATGGTTTTCTTCCCTTGCTATCTTGTTATGATGAATTGAATCTTTCCCTTTGAGATTTTGTTATGTCGGATTGAATACTGGATTTAATATCACTTGATATATGTCTTGGTACTCAACTTGCGGATTTTTGTGGTGACAATGGGTAATCTATGCATCGGGGTAGATACACGTTCTTGTCCTACTTTCTTTGATAGAAATCTTGGGGTACTCTTTGAAGTTCTTTGTGTCGGATTTTATATGGTTAATCTGAAATTGTTTGATGTGTGTCTAATAATTAACCCACGGATACTTGAGGTGACATTGGAGTATCTAGGTGACATTAGGGTTGATTGATATGTATCATTGGTTTTATTTTAGTACGGACTCTAGGGTTGTTTGTGACATCTATAGGAATAGCCCAATAGATTGATCGGGAAAGTTAACTTTGAGGTTTATCTTACTACCTACAACAATTTCATCTTATGTTCTCTGCTAGATCTGAAGTTCGAAGTGATTCTTTGTTGCACATTGAGGGATGATCATATTATTCAAATTGTTAGCATTGTTGAGAGATTGCACTAGTGTAAGTATGAACCCTAGGTCTTATTTCCAAGTATTTATACAATGTTTTGCTCGTTGTTTGCCACTTGCTACCTTGCTGTCTTTATATTTTAAGATTACAAAAACTCATATCTACCATCCATATTGCACGTGTACCATCATCTCTTCGCCGAACTAGTGCACCTATACAATTTACCATTGTATTGGGTGTGTTGGCGACACAGGAGATTTCTTATATTTGATTGCATGGTTGTTTGAGAGGGACCATCTTCATACTACACCTCCCACGGATTGATATACCTCAGGTCATCCACTTGAGGGAAAACTACTATTATCCTACAAAACTCTACGCTTGGAGGCCCAACAGAGTCTACAAGAATAAAGTTGCATAGTAGACATCAAGCTATTTTCTAGTGCCATTGCCACGGAGGTGAGTGCTTGAAGGTATATCTTTAGATCTTGCAATTAATTTTTTTTCGCTATTTTGATTTTATAAAAGAAAACTACAAAAAAATTGGAATTTAGGCTGCCTCAATTGCTTCTTTTTAATGTGTTTCGTGAAAATGATGGTTTAGAAAATTGTGCTCAATTGTTAGAGGAATCATTTATAAAAAAGCTTCATGTGAATTCCTTGAATGATGAGCATGATAGTAATATTGTTAGTATGAACTTTGTGAATATCCATGATGCTAATGATATGCAAATCCACAAGCTTGGGGATGCTATGTTTGATCAATATGATATTTTTAGTCCCCCAAATTTTGATGAGCAACTTTATTATCATGATAGAATGCCTCCTATTTAAGATGATTATATTAATGAAAGTGGGTTTGGAAGAGTGTCAACTCACTACTAGGGAAAACCTTATAGATAGGAGCCTACTAGTAGCGCTGGAAAAATAAAACTGCTGCTGCTAATTACCAGTAGCGCTGTATTCCTGCAGCGCTACAACTAAGGGCTTAGCAGTAGCGCTGGGCGCTAAGAAAGCGCTACTGATAAGGTGGCCCCGCCGACCCCGCCGACACTATTTTATAGTAACAACGCTGGGTGGAAGGAAGCGCTACTACTAAGGCCACTTCCAGTAGCGCTTTATGACATGCAAGCGCTACTACTAATGTGTCACACATAGTAGCAGGGCTTTTTTGTAAGCAGCGCTACTGCTAGTTGCGGCTGCTGCCACCTTTTCACCCCTCCCTCTCTCCCCCACTTTGCCATCTCTCCCCTCTCTCCCCTCCTTTCCCCTCTTCACTCTCCACCATTGTTGCTCTTCTTCTCTCTTCCTCCTACCTCTCTAATTCTCTCTCATTAATGTCCCCCTCCACCATAACTCTCCTCCATAAATGACCTCTCTCACATTATCTCTCTTCCTCCTACCTCTCTTCCTCTCCCCCCATTAATGTCCCCTCCAACATAACTACCTCTCCATTAGTTAGCTAGCTAGATCCACCTCTCCTCCCCAAGAACTAGATCTAGCTAGCTATTTAGGCATCCACACGTCTCGATCGGTCTCTCTCATCATCTAATTAACGGCGTGCTCTCTCGATCGGTATCGCTCTCCGGAGATATATAGGTGAGTAAAAAGTTGTTCATTTCAAGAATGGGAATATGTGTGTGAATGTGAATATGTGTGTTTGGGATATATGGAGAGATTTGTGTGAGTGACATGCCCTCGAGTTGCTTATGTTTCGTCGATATGTCGATTTATTTCCGTTTTGATGAATTTCGAGGAAACTCAATATGTCCTATTTTTAGGCAAGGTCATGCCAAAAATTTATATGACTTTGAAGCATGGATGCATTATTTATTTTATAACCCTTTTGCTTGTTATACCGTGTAGTCGGTCGTGAAGGTGAGTGGATGGAAGGTGGAGCGGTATATGCAATCCGCGGTGATGGACATGTACACAAATAATCGGAGTAGGATTAAATGTCCGTGTGCAAGATTCAAGGAAGGAGTCCTTTTGGACCCTTTTGATCGTGTCACTTTAAAGGCGCACCTGTTGAAGAATGGTTTCATGGATGGCTATACTTAGTGGATAAGTGAAGAAGCTGATGATGATGAGGACATCCACATGGCAGGGAATAACGACATGGGGCTCCATGAAGAGATGACCGATCAACACGACGATGGCGCCGGGGAAGAGTCTGGAAATGACAACATCGGAGAAGATTCCGGACACGGCAAAGAAGAGTCCGGACATGGCGGAGAAGAGGTCACACCGCAGTCTTCGACGCTATTAAGTGCAGTCGTGCAGGACCCCCATGTTCGAGACCTCCTTCGCAAGAGTACAACTAGCGAGAGAGCTGCTTCTAGAGAGGAGGCCAAGCTGGCGCAACTTGAAGTAGACTCGAAGAATCCATTGTATGACGGCTGCGATCCCGAGGTGACCTGCTTGAGTTTCACGCTCCAACTTCTGAAGATGAAGGCCAAAAACAAATGGACAGACAAAAGCCTCAATGAGCATTTGAAGTATCTACATAATAAAGTTCTTCCCGCGGGGAACCTGTGTCCTACCAGTGTCAAGGAGGCCAAGAAAATCGTTTGCCCTTTTGATTTGCTGCACATTAGGTACCACACATGCATTAACGATTGCATCATTTATCAGCGGGAGCACGCAGAAAAAACTAGTTGTCCAGTGTGCAATGCTTCTCGATACAAGAAGGCAGGAAAGAAAGCTCCTCAGAAAGTTGTATGGTACTTTCCGATCACTCCCCGTCTACAGCGGTATTTCGTAGATCCTAAGGAAGCAAAGCTCATGCACTGGCACGCGGAGAGGAAGAAGCCCGACGATGGAGATGATTCGAAGCTGAGACACCTCGTAGATGGTAGCCAGTGGAGAGCATTCAACGTCGCATATGGATTTGCTATAGAAGATCCAAGGAACATCATGCTTGGTGCGAGTACAGATGGCATGAATCCGTTTGGAAACAAGAACACCAACCATAGCACATGGCCCGTGTTTGTATGGATGTACATCCTCCCCCCATGGAAGTGCATGAAGACAAAGTACATACACATGAGCATGCTGATTCAAGGGCCGAAACAACCGGGAAATAGTATTAACTTGTATATGGGGCTTCTGCAAGAGGAGCTAGAAATGTTATGGAAAACACCGGCATGGACATGGGACACCAGCAAAGGAGAGTATTTCCATATGAGAGCCGCGCTGATGACGACGGTGCACGACTATCTCAGTTACGAGTACCCCTCAGACTAGGTGTGCCACGGATACTGCGGATGCATGAGGTGCATGGATGATAGAACGTCTCAGCAGCTTACGTCAACGAAAGATGGCAGGTTCGGGAAAATCGTGTACATGGGCCATCATAGATGGCTCGAGAAGGATGACCCGTGGAGAAAGCGTGGAGATCTATCCAATGGGTTGGATGAGCTTCGAGTACCTCCACAAAAGAGGAGCAGCGCAGAAATCGACAAGCTGTTGAGAAACTGGGAATAATGCCCCGCGCCGGGAAATATCAAAAAGGCATCGGAGCCACTGCTGAAGGTATGGAAAACAAGGTCTGTTTTCTGGGACTTGGAGTACTGGCCCAATCACGACACGCCTGATTGCCTTGATCAAATGCATATCACGAAGAATGTCCTTGAGAACTTGCTTGGCACACTGATGAACATGCCGGAGAAGACCAAGGATGGGCCAAAGGCAAGGGAAGACATGGAAGATTTGAAGATCAGGAAAGATCTCCACCGTAAAAGTCAATGGAGGAGACGAAGACAGAGATGGAGGGGGAAAGGGGCAGAAAAGTAAACAAGAAGGAGGAGAATTATTGCCCCCCTTCTTGTTTCACCTTAAGTGCGAAGGAGATTGATGAATTCATCAAGTGCCTTATGGGAATCAAAGTCAGTTCCGGTTATTGTGGGAAGATAAGCAGATTTCTAGACCCCAAGAAGAAAAGGTTCAGCGGGATGAAGTCTCATGACTATCACGTGATGATGATGCAGATACTCCCGGTTGCGATTAGAGGGATAATGGAGAAGCACGTCCGTGACACACTTACTGGTCGCTGCAACTTCTTCGATGTTATCTCCTAAAAGTCCATAAGTGTGAAGCAGCTCCGAAGGCTACAGGAAGAGATCGTTGTCATACTATGTGTGCTTGAGATGTACTTCCCGCCCGCGTTCTTTGACGTCATGGTGCATCTGTGTGTCCACATTGGGGACAACATCATCGACCTCGGGCCGACATTCCTTCACAACATGATGCCGTTCGAGAGGATGAATGGGGTCATCAAAGGATTCATTTGTAACATGTCCCGTCCCGAAGGGAGCATTGTCCAGGGGTATCTGACGCATGAGTGTGTGTCCTTTTGCGAGAATTATATAGGCGTTGGAGACCCTATTGTTGGTTTGCCCATCAAGAAGCACAATGGGAAGCTCGAAGGAGATGGTGATAACAACGGCCAGAGGGAATTGCACGTGGACTACTCAGATCGACGGAACAACTTTGACAAGGCTAACTTAGTAGTGCTACAACACCTAGATGTGGTAGATGATTATGTGGCACGACACAAAGAAAGTATCACAAAGAAGTATCGTGATAAGGGGATGCTCAAGACGGACGACGAAGTTACTGTAGAGTACAATGCCACTTTCTTGCGTTGGTTCAAAGAGCAAGTTCTTGAAAATCTCCCGGAAGAGGGCAGTTCGAACGGATTGCTAATACACGCCTTAGCACATGGCCCCGCTCCCAAGCTCGCAACCTATCAATCCTACGATATCAATGGGTACACGTTCTACACGGAGGCCAAAGACATGGACAATGATTACCAGAACTCTGGGGTCACAATTCAATGCGTGACCAACGCCAACGGCAGAACTAAAAGATTCTACGGAAGGGTCGAAGAGATCTGGGAGCTTGACTATGCTAGAATGCACGATGCAATGATGTTCTATGTTAGATGGGCCAAGGACGTTGTAAGAGAAAACAAGTATTTCACCACCATGTCTAGACCCGACGTGAAGGGCACTCCCGTGAACGTTAACGTCATTGCCAAAAATGAGCCATGGGTACACGCTAGGCACGTGACACAATGCTTCTTCATAACCGACCCGGCCAATCCCAGCCGTGTCGTCGTGAGGAGATCCAAAAGGAGCATCATCGGAATGGATGGAGGTGCCAACGAGTAAGACTATGACCAATACGGCAACCCAATGAGGGAAGATGACGATGACGATGATGCATACATGAAAAGAAGAATAAATACTACATTACCTAAGAAAGATCATACTCCATGGCTCCGGAAAATTCACAAGGAGGGGCTCAATTACTCGGCAACGAACAAGAAAGGGAAGAAGGTCAATGTGAAACGTCGTCGACGCAGCTGATCAGAAACCATCATTTATATATATGTATCTACTTTATGTACGCACTTAAGTAACCATTATCAGTCAACTGATATGTTACCACCATATGCATGGTTCCGGTGATAATATTCGCGCAGTGTGCGAGAGGGTGATGCCGTCGTCGGGAGAAAAACAAAAAAATAAAAAATAAAAACAAAAGGGAGAAAGCAATACAAAAGAAAAGAAAAGTAAACAGAAAAGAAAAGGAAAATAATAAAAGAAAAGAAAACTAAAAACTAGAAAAGGAAAAATAATTAAAAAAATAAAATTGGAATATTTAGCAGTAGTGCTGGTTTAGGAACAAGCGCTATAGCTACCTTAGCTATAGCGCTGGTTCCTAAACCAGCGCTACTGCTATTTGGGGTTAACCCCCACGCGGGCTCCCCCATAGCAGTAGCGCTCGTTTAGGAACCAACACTATAGCTAACGTAGCTATAGCGCTGGTTCCTAAACCAGCGCTACTGCTAGTTGGGGTTAAACCCCACGCGGGCTCCCCCGTCTCTCCTTCCCACCTCTTTCTCTCGCTCTCCCCCCTGCATGCGGTGCGCGCTCCTCACGATCCCTCCTCTGCCGCCGCCGTTGCCACCCGATTTTGGCCAGCTCCGGCACCTCCCCATGCCACAACTCACCGGCCCAGTTCCCCCTTGGCCCACTCTACCAATTTTCCGCCTCCGCCCCGGCCTCCCGCCCCCGCGCGCGCCCCCCAGGCAAACCCTAGCTCGCCGGCGCGGCGATGCGATGGCCCTCCTTCCGCTCCTCCTCCCGAGCTCCGATGCCCCCTCCTTCCATTGAAGGTATTTTGCAAGGTATGATTGCCTCTGTCAACAGTTTCAAATAGTTTCAAATTCCATCCTTCTTAATTGCCTCTATCAAATTCATGCATATATGATTGCGGTTGCAGCTAGGATCTGAAAAAATGAGTTCCTGGGTAAAGATAGCAGTTTCCCGAGAAAATATATATAGCGCAATGACATAAGCAACACCGTGAATCTTCAAATGTCTATTTTTTGTTTTTTGCATGATAAAGAGTTATACTCCATGACCTAGACTAGTTAGTGCGCTCAATGGATGGATGAATTTGATGAAAAAGCTTTAGTACTCCCTCTCCATTCACAAATATAAGATGTTTTGGAGCAACTAAAAACTGTTATATGTTGGTTTTGCAATGTTGGTTGAATGTCGAAAAATATCCGAGTGGCCTATGTTTTGCCGGAATGTTGATTCATTTCCGTTCCGGCAAATTTCAGGCGCTCCATATGTCCACTTTTTAGGAAAGGTCATGCCGAAAATTTCAAGCGCAACTTGTGCTAGAAACTAGGACATATGGAGTACTTGGGATTTGCCGGAAAGGGAATGAATCAACATTCCGACCAAATATATATAGGGCCCTTTTTTCTCTTCATTATATCTTTTATTTACAATTGTTGAATAGGAAACATGTCTAACGACGCCGAAGCCGGGGGTTCTGCTCGCCTCGTAGTAGACCCCCACGAGGCAGCAGATGCATATTTCAATTACCTGGACGAACACCAGATGGGGTTGCAAGGTGGCGGCAGTGGCACCAACCCTGACACCGACACCGGCACTGGCACCAGCATCAACACCACCCCCGAGACCGGTAACGATGCTGTTGTAGCCGGTAAAGCACCGAAGAAGAAGAGGTCACGAAAACCAAACGAGCTCGACATTGGACAAATTGTGGTCACGGAGATGCACCCCAAGAAGTTAGAGCCAACGATGCCGAAGGAAGCACGCTCGTGCTAGGGCAATCAACTAGGATGCATCCTTAGGGAAACCGCGAACATCAATGACGTTCTATTGAAGAAGATACCACATATGGAGCACATGCTCCTAAAGAAGTTGCACAATAGGTTCCTGGTCCCCGGCTGGGATGAAAGAACATTTAAAGACCCGTGGGAAGCAGCCGCCATGACAATTATAAACGCCAAGGCAATGGTGACATTCACCAATGACTTGTCCTCCTGGAAAGTTCGGGTGAAAAAAGCGATTGCGGAGAATGAACTGTGGTCCAAGATTCATGCTGATAATCCATCAATAACAGAAGAGGACTTTGAAAAATTCAAGGAGAATTGCAGTAAAGAAGAAGTCAAGGCAAGGTCAGAGAAAATGAAGGCGCTCTAGGCCAGGAACACGCCTCCCCACCACCTCGGAAGTCGTGGTTACGAGGGTAAGAGGCACGTATGGGCCAAGGAGGATGTCGAACGTGAAAGTCACAGAATCCCAGACCCCTAGGAGGAGTTCACCCACCCGCTGGAGCATGACTGGATCAGGGACCGATACAAGCGGGACAAAGTCAACAAGATCTTTTACACGGACCCGAACACGAGGGAGTTCATGAGACTTTTGGTAATTGTTATATTAACACATTATCAT
Source organism: Hordeum marinum (assembly GCA_022496015.1). Taxonomy (NCBI): domain Eukaryota; kingdom Viridiplantae; phylum Streptophyta; class Magnoliopsida; order Poales; family Poaceae; genus Hordeum; species Hordeum marinum. The sequence goes on along the minus strand of CM039672.1, from coordinate 205,417,460 downwards.
ATTAGCTTCCAATCAGTTCGACTACAAGTTTTGTCACATTAGTAAACTATCCATGTCCCTTTTGTAGAAAGAGCAGCACCAAAAGGCAGCCAAAAGTGACGAGTCGTCATAGTCGTCGGCGAGGCCCAAGTGGGACACCCCATTCAACCGGCCCCTGAACATACTGAAAAAGGTCCCAATGGACAAGCCACCATCCTATGGACGTGTGCACGGCGTCGGAGATGGTGCCTCGTGGAAGACGTGCTACAGCGAGGAGCCAGAGGAAAGAAGGAAGAGACGGTCGGTCGTCACTCAGCAGACCATCGACGAGAAGATCACGATTGTGGTCAATAAGACCAAAGCTGAGAAAAAAGAAATTTGCGCGGGGTCGTCAATGCAGCGGTCACTGACGCGGTGGCCAGCTTGATTCCGGAAATTTTCGATTTCACGAAGAACTATCCAAATGCACGGCTGGGCGACTTTCCCCTTCCCAGCTTTGTCGGGGGCAATTCAGCAAACACCACAGCACCGACACCTGCTCAAGCAACCGCAAAAGATCCCGCTCCTGTCCATAGCAGCCCGACCTCCGTATCTTGCATGCTCGGCAGGCCTTCATTGCTGGTTGAGATCGACGCCCTCATGGTAATTACGCGTCATACCCTTTTCACCAGCATGTCTATAGTCTTCCGTTTTAGTTGCCTTTCGGATGTTTGACGTCGCAGACATGTCTTCTTCGTAGGTCAACGATACCCCGTGCACCCTACTGTACGACGTCAAGGGCCAGAAGGTGGCCATGGGAAAGGCAACGATCGTGAAGCCAAAGGACCGCATGTTCCACAACCGAGAGATGCCCGATGGTGTCTTCAAGGTTAACGTGGCCAGTGTCTTAGCGGGCTTCGAGGATTTGCCTCCTCCGGTACCAGCCGATGACGACGAGACCCCCCAGAGGATTGGTGCATGCAAGAGCTGGTTGTTGCCTTGGCTGAAGTCTCTTCTTTGTCTCGAGGCGCCCAGTATCATGCCAACACCATCTCAAGAAGGTATGAACACCACCCCACCTACCACATTACCAGCACCTGTCGTGGCGGGTGGTAGCGGATGACATGAGGGAGAGCCTCCATTAGTGCTAGATCATGTCGCCCCCACTGTCGAAGAAGCAAATGTTGATGACATGGAGGAGGAGGAGGATGACCCAGACAAGTATTTCAATACCGCCTACGATGATGGAAGGTTGATGTCTCAGGACGGCGATGACTCAGGCTATGCGCGTGGAGATGATGACTTGATGTTGCCTGATTTGCCGGAGCCGGAACATCCTAAGGCGGAGTGAAAAAGTCTCTCTCCAAGCAATCCTCACAAGAGACGCCTCCAGATGCCGCCTCTACCCAGTAACCCCCCGAGGCCCGTCCAATGTTTAGACCGACGACACTTGGGGGGTGGTTAGGGAAGGTATGTTGGGCTCACTATCGCTGCCACCCACCAAGAAGTCAAGGAGGAGACCAGAAAAGAAAGGCCCTAAAGGCGCCAGAGCTGCTTCAAGCAGCCAGCCGCCTCTGAAGCCCCGGGTGCTAGATAGAATACCTGTCGAAGGTAAGAATTGTTTCCATGTCACCGGCGAGCTGCTCCTACCCCCAAAGCGCTAGATAACATACTGAACAATGATCTAAGGAGACTCCATGAAGATGTGCTAGCTAGAGAAAAAAGCCTTCTAATCACGGAAAAACCAGGATACCCGCTTTACGCGGCTCAGGTGCTAGGTGGGAAGTTGTACATCGACACCTGGCCTGCAAATCAGTTCATCCGGCGATTCGACTACATCTACAACATGTTCCACATGACCAAGCTAGATTTCTAGTTCATCCGCATGTATGCGATGTATCTCAACTACTTCATCAGGATCGAGAACATAAGATATATCTGCGTTGCGGACCCGTTCTATATGCACGAGAGCTACTTGGCAGTTTGCAAAGAGCACTGTGACTATGCGAGCAAGTACCTCGACAGATTCATGATCGCTAATAAGGACAAGGAAACGATTCTCCTGCCTTATCATCCCACGTAAGTCAACCGCTCATATCCTTTCGTAAGTGTCGTTAATCATTCCTTTGCAAGCATGGAGGCTAATTAGAGGTATGTACTTCATTTGCACAGCGGGGGCAACGCCGTGCTCATTGTTCTGTATCCGGAATACTCCCATGCTATATACTTGGCCTTATCGAAGAACATCAAGAAAAAGGATTACACACACGTAAAGAGAGTTCTCAATAGTGCCCTGTTTACGTTCAACATGTCTGGTGGATATATAAAGGTGAAAAGGAACAGGAAGGATGGGCTGGTTTTCCGCCATAAGACCGACTTCTGCTGCATTGAGCAACCGCACACCAGTCAGGCTGATGGATTCTACCTCATGCATCACCTGCTCGAGTATGGAAGGGATAATCAACACCTTCGCATGTCACCTAGTACCGAAGATGCCGAGATTGTCAGCTGGGCCACAAGCATAGGACAGACACCGGATCATCGACTTCGAGCTGAGTTTTATCATGTACAGTGTGAACTTGCCCAAGTGATGATGAAGCAGGTCCTCGAACCAACAGGGATGTTCTACCATGGGCCAACAATGAGGCGGGATGATGTCCGAGCACTGCTACTCGCTTAGCGTTTGGACCTTAAGCCTTTCACGAAGCTCGGGTGCTTCATCCCTGACTATGAAGATTGGACCGCCGACATGGAGGACTGATCGCTCTTGCTAGTTAATTAGTTTGGGTATATATGAGGAACTTCTTCACTTATATTTACTATAAGTTGCCTGTATTTTGCTAATTATGCCTCTTTGTTTTTCTTAAGTACATTATGTTGCATATTATCATTCAATTGATCAACTGCCGATGTAGGTACATAGATCAGAGATGGCAAAGGACTGGCACGTTGTGTTCATTGGGAGGGTTCCAGGAGTCTACGACAATTGGCCACACGCTCAGGCCCAGGTGTATAGGTACCCGGGTGCTAGCCACAGAGGGTTTGACAGTAGAGCCAAAGCGGAAAGTAGTTACTTGAGGTGGACACTCCGGCATGAGCGGGGGCGGGACTGCCGGTGCCTCAAGTACTACATAGTCGCTCTCTTGCTGATCGCTCTTCTCCTCTACATCATGGTTTAGATAGAGATGATGAAAACTTGTGTTTGTGCCATGACCATGCATTTGCACTTATTCGGGACATGACATGATCACTCTTGTGTATCACTATTTTCGAGATGTGATGATATTTGTGTTGAATGATGATGATGGTATGACGAGAGTACTGTATGTATAGTGTGAACTTGCCCAAGTGATGATGAAGCAGGTCCTCGAACCAACAGGGATGTTTTACCATGGGCCAACAATGACGCAGGATGATGTCCGAGCGCTGCTACTCGCTTAGCATTTGGACCTTAAGCCTTTCACAAAGCTAGGGTGCTTCATCCATGATTATGAAGATTGGACCGCTGACATGGAGGACTGATCGTTTTTGCTAGTTAATTAGTTTGGGTATATATGAGGAACTTCATCACTTATGTTTACTATAAGTTGCCTGTATTTTGCTAATTATGCCTCTTTGTTTTTTCTTAAGTACATTATGTTGCATATTATCGTTCAATTGATCAACTGTCGATGCAGGTACATAGATGAGAGATGGAGAAGGACTGGCACGTCGTGTTCATTGGGAGGGTTCCAGGAGTCTACGACAACTAGCCACACGCTTAGGCCCAGGTGTATAGGTACCTGGGTGCTAGCCACAGAGGGTTTGACAGTAGAGCCGAAGCGGAAAGTAGTTACTTGAGGTGGACACTCCGTCATGAGTGGGGGCGGGACCGCCGGTGCCTATAGTACTACATAGTCGCGCTCTTGCTCATGCTGATCGCTCTTCTCCTCTACATCATGGTTAATATAGAGATGATGAAAACTTGTGTTTATGCCATGACCATGCATTAGCACTTATTCGATACATGACATGATCACTCTTGTGTATCACTATTTTCGAGATGTGATGATATTTGTGTTGAATAATGATGATGGTATGACGAGAGTACTGTATGTCTATGATATGATGATAATAGTGTATGTTTAGTATGATCTGATGAAACTACTGTATAGATCATGTATAAATACATCACAGATACGTAGAGGGTGTAAATCTGCGAAAGCAGGAATACTAGCAGTAGCGCTGGAAATCATCTAATATCAGCGCTGGGTTAGCAGCAATGCTTCATTTGTCCAAGCGTTACAAATAGTTAGCAGTAGCGCTGGCCTGGCAAGCGCTACTATTAACAACACATAGTAGTAGCGCTTGCCAGGCCAGCGCTACTACTAAAACTTAGTTGTAGCGTGATAGCAATAGCGCTGGACCCAACGCTACTACTATGAATATTTCGAGGGCTACTACTAGGGTTTTCCCTAGTAGTGACTCTAGGTACTAATGGTCCCACTACTTTGGAGGGTGTTCAATCTTATTGTACTACTAATAAAGGTGGATTTGGAGAGGTCATGAATTTATTTAGGGACGAGTCCACAATTTTGGAAGAGGTTTCAATTGACTATGACAACAAAGTTTCTATCCATGATGATTATGGTGATGACATGTATGCTATAAAAGGTGATAGTAACCATGAGGCTTTTCATAATGATTTTAATATTCAATCTGGTTATGTCAATCAAGTGTCTCATGATAGTTATTTTGTTGAGTTTGCTCCCACTACCATGAATGAGAAGAAAATTACTTATGTGGACAGTAATTAAATTTCTATGCTTGTGGATCATGAAAATAATGCTCCAGGTAATAGTTATATTGTGGAATTCCTGCATGACGCTACTAAAAATTATTATAAGGGAGGAATATATGCTTGTAGTAATTGCAATAATATCAAGTTTCCTTGCCATGTGTTGAAAATCTTGAAGATATGCTTGTTTTCCCCTCCTATGCTAGTTGTTTCTTGCTCCCATAAATTGTTTGCTTGAAAAATTCCAATGCATAGGAAGTGGTTAGACGTAAATGTGTTTGTCATGTGATCCATGATACCCTTTTGCATGTTTCAAATACTATTCCTATGTGAGCACATTTGAAATCATCATGCCTAACTAAAAGGCTTTAAAGAAAAGTGCTTGTTGGGAGACAACCCAACACTTATACTTTATGTTTTTGTGTGTTCAAATGATTAAGATACTTTATTTAGTATGTTTTGTGTCTTTCATTTAAATAAGGTGCCAAGTAAAGCCTTTGGGATAGTACAGATACTTGTTTGTTTGATTCTGTGCAAAAACAGAAACTTTTACCTCCAATGCAGAATCTCACTGATTTTACTGGAGAGCTAAAAAATTATGAATATTTACACGGTTTTTATAAGCAAATTTTCTGCGATTTCCTAAGTTTTCAGAATTTTTAGAGACATGAAAATATGGTTTAGGTTCAAATCTTCACAAACTGTTCTGTTTTTGACAGATTCTGTTTTGCATGCATAGTTCTCTTGTTTTAGTGTTTTCATAGCTTATATTTAGTGATATAAATTATGGAAATTATAGAATACATTAGGTATTACGTGAGAACAATTATGAATCTTGTCTTTATAGTACCTAAGTGAATGATCTATCTTTATTACACTAACCCATCTCATGAAGTTCCGTTAAGTTTTATGTGATTTAAGTTTTCAAGTTTTGGGTGAGATATCGATATGAGGAGAATAAGGAGCGCTGAGGCCCTAATATTGTGGATGACCAAGGCACCCCAAGGTAATATCCAAGTACGACTCAAGCGTCTAAGCTTGGGGATGCTCCGGAAGGCATTCCCTCTTTCATTTTCAACACTATATGTATATCTTACTTAGAGCTATATTTTTACTCGTCACATAATATGAGTTTTGCTTGGAGCATGATTTTAATTTTTTTTAAAATTATTTATTTTATTTATAATATTATTTTTCAATAAGAAGTTCCAAGAATTGACTTTTAGGATGCTTGAATCACATGTTTGATGTGTGTTGTGTAAAAACAACAATTTTTGTCGTAGGGTATGAATTTTCATATTTTACTGGAACACGGATAGTTTCTGATTTTTTACAAAGTATTTTCATATAATTTATTTATCATGTCCTAATTTTTAATAATTCTTGGAGTTACAAAATGCACTTTCTAAATTAGTTGCTACAGATTGTCCTGTTTAGACAGATTGGTGTCATAGTTTTTGTTATCTACTTCTCCTATTGTTTTCATGACTTATATTGGTATATATAAATTGTGGAAATGATAGTATACAGTATATAATGTTTTAAAATTATTGTCGAACTTGTCTTGGCAGTACATAAAGAGTTGATTTATTCTATGTCGAACTTGTCTTGGCAGTATATAATGTTTTAAAATTATCCCACCTCTCTTCGTCAACTATCGGTTAGCCTATGTTGAGCTTATATTTTTATTCATTCACATGATATGTGCTATTATTAGAGTGCCATTTGTGTTTACTTTTCTGTTTTAAATAAATCTCAGATTGGAAAATATTTACTGAGAGAGAGTCCTCACATAGCTACTTAATTTTTTGGCTACTCATTGATCTTCATTTATATCTTTTGGAGAGTAGTTTGATGTTCACTCTTGCGCTTCACTTATATCCTAAGAGAAAAAGTTGAATGAACTAAATGTCATAAATATGAAATTATATATGCTTCATATTTTTGTCCCGTGGGGAGTAGTGACTTCACATACAAGAAGTATGAACGGTAAAATTTATTGGAAGTTAACAAACATAACATTGGTCACTTGAACAATTCATGAAAAAATACTAAAGGGAGAGAGATTTCACATATAAATATACTATCTTGGATCTTGTATGATTTTGAGCCCCATTAATTATTTTAAAACTTGATCAAGAAGCTGATGTTGGACAAGGAAGACAACTGTCACGCCCAAGATGCGCGCCTATCCATTTTAAGACACGAGGGCCTCGCAAGGGATAGAGGCGCATCTTGCCGTTCACAAGTATAGTAACATTGCATCATACATTACAGAAGAGATGAAGAGATGAGTATACAAGTTGGCTTACACTCGCTATATGCTAAATTAGAATCCACACAGAGTTCAAATCATCAAGATGAAGACAGGGTCCGGCTACGGACGAATCAAACAATAAAACAGATGCAAATGATACTATCTCGCTATCCCAAAGATCATGACCATGGTCCTCTACTCATCCGGGTAAGTCATGTACATCCTGCCTCTTTCCTCATCATATTCCCACTGGAGCTGGGTAAGATCATCCTGCACGTACTCGTCTGTACCTGTACCTGGAGGGTTGTAGTAATCTGTGAGCCACAAGGACTCAACAATCAAGCGCCCGGGTACCGAGACTATTCAAGCTTAAAGGTTGGGATAGGGTATGTGTTTAGTTTGCAGCAGCACTAAGCATATATGGTGGCCAACTTACGCAACATGAAAATAAATATGAGTGGCCTACGATGATCGATCGAATCTAGTATGATCTCTATGAGATCCTGAACACTTACTTACATCAATCATAACCCCACCGTGTTCTCTCTCGGATCATTATCACAAGTAGAGACGATCACGGTTACTCACATAGTTGGTGTATTTTATTAGAGTTTACTTCAAGTTTACTATAATCGGGTGTTAAACAAATATCCAAGTTGCCACATAACCGCGGGCATGGCTTCTCGAAAAGGTTTAACCCTGCAGGGGTGCTCCAACTAGTCCATCACAAATAACCACACTCCACGGGAATAGCCTCGACCACGGACCTCGTGGTCATCATAGGTAATTCCGAAGGAATTCCAACACCTCGAGAAAACCCGAAGAAAGTCAGACTCCACACGCAAGACACTCGATAAAGATAAAACAAATCCAGCAAGACCGCCCGACGTGTTGACGAACCCGATAAGAGCAGCGTATCTCGTCCTCAGGACACGATGGATAAGCTAGTGTACGGTGGCCTGATAGAAATCTCCCAAGTTGCCCTGGGTTGGCCCCGCACAGTGCTCTAGTTTGGACCAACACTCATGAGGAGCACTGGCCCGGGGGTTGATTAATTATCCACGGGTTTGCAAAGCCCTATGCAAATTTTATTAAGTTGTTAAGCAAATGTAGTACCAATGTTGGGTCTTGCCAGACAAGTTTTAATCTCAACCGAATAAACAAGGGGGTCCCCATAACAACCCCGAGCGTGTTAGGAGCGCAAAATATGGAAAACATAACACCGGTAACAAGAACTATGGCGGTAACAGCGGAACAAAACACCTAGCATAAGTCCAAGCCTTCCACCAATACCAAGATATATATGTGCATTAAATTTAATAACATATAATATTGTGATATCCAAATCCATGTTATCACATGGAACAACCTGCACCTGCAACTAAGAACGCTATAAAAGGGGCTGAGCAACGGTAACTGAGCCAATCAGAGGTTTGCTAGGATGTGGAGGGTTAGAGGCTTTCATGGCATTTAGGAGGCTGATATTGGTAGGTAGCGCAATTGTAACGATAAGAGCGAGAAACTAGCAAGCGAAAATAGTATCGGGATTCGATATGATCATCTTGCCAGTTGGTTCTTCAGTGGAACAAGTAGCGGGATCCTCGTAGTAGTACTCTCTTGGGTCCTCGTACTCAGTTTCAACACTCGCATCTACCCAATAGAAACAGCAACAATAAACATCCGACCAAGGTGCAATGCACAAACAAGATGATGCATGATTCATTTATGAAGAATTTAACATGGCAATCCAAAACTAGTCATGTTTCACATGCAAAGTTTGTTCATCAATGATTCTGGACATAACCTCATGTTAAGTTATTTAAACATGCATGAACATGTCAAATATGGATGCAGCATGCAAAACGATAGAAATGCATATAAGGAACGCAAGAAACGGAGTTACGGTTCTCACGATACGCTCATGATAAGGTACGAAGGCAAAAAAACAAGGCAACAAAGCCATGGGCTAATTCTTGGCATTCCAAGGTAGTCACTTGTTAGTCAATGAAAAACCAACCACAATAGACTCAAAAATCAATCGATTCCATGGAGTATAGCTCCCACAAGTCACAAAACAAATAAACAAGCAATCTGCCACAAAACAGCAACATAGCAACTGACACAGCCCACAGCTTGAGCTACAGGAACCCTACAGCCACAAACAAGGTATTGACAGAAACTAAATAACAAATTCATCAACTTATCCAACTACACAATCTGCATAGGAGGCACACATAAATAAGCATGAAGCTATCAAGTTGACATGATGAAACAGTTTTCTGGGACTTAGTGAAAATAACAGTTTTCTGGAATCTGAGTTAATAAAGTAGCAAGTTGACAGCAGTAGTTAAATATTCTAGAGACCACCTCTTGGCACGAAACTTAACAGGATGGTAGTAGACACTATCTACACCAAAACACTAGCACTGAGCATGCTCAAATTCACAACACATCACAAGATACCATCCACTCTACATGGCATAAAAATAACAGCAGATTCTCAGACTTAGTAGTTTTTAGCATGCTGAAACAGAAACATTAAGTTGGCTACTTAACAGCATGGTTCCCACTTATATGGGTGATTCCCATGTTAAACAAAAATATCATGGGATAATAGATATAAAACACTAGCACTTCCATGTTGGCACATGCCCCAAAGCAAGCAAGGACTAAATCATGCAAAAATGACAATGTAGCATCACAGTGTTATGAACTTACTCAAAAGTGAAATCTGAAGGCACCAATGGATTCATTGTCTCTTTATACCCCAAATACATGTGTCATACTCATATGTTCATGTGAAACAACAAGGCACAAACAAGATAGCAAAACTACCACCTATTCTCATAAGTGATACATAGCTCTAATTGAACATGGTATAAATGATCATAACCAGGTTGCAAACTTAGCTAGATATGGAAAAGAGCTAACAAACACCACATGCATATAAACAACAAGGGGTATATCAAGTGGGGAAACCCACTAGTCCCCCCCCCCACACACATACACTCTACACACACACTACAAGCAAGCACACCCACATGCCCTATATATGCCCAAGGCATATGAGCACCAACACTCATGAACATACCACCCAAGAAGGGGGTGTTCATCCACACACACACACTCACATGGCCATATATGCATAAGCATATGGCACACACACTCACTCTCACAAGTGCACTAGGCACATATACTCACACACACACACTAGGTCATGTGTGTGGGTGGTCATCCAGACACATATGCATACATATAGGCACAATGCATATATGCACATGTATATGTGTATGGTAACACACACACACACACGCACTCCCACAAACACACATGCATATACACTCTCACAACACAAGGTCATGCATATGTGCACACTCACATGCACATACACATACAGACACATGCATATGTATGCACCACACCATGTGTCACATACACACACTCACAAACATACTTACACACATGCATATGTATGCACCACACCATGTGGCACATACACACACAAGCACATACATACATACATACATATACATCCATGTGGATGCAAAGCACACACACACACACACACATACACTCCAATATAACAGAAAAGAAAAACCAAACTTGCTGGTTTTTACATCTACACACACACATATATATATAGCAAGGAGAAAACAAAATAAAACCAAATAAAAAGGGGAGGGGTTCGGAATCAAACCCGCAACCTCCTGGTTGCACCCCGCACACACTACCACTCTGCTATCGACCGTGATGTTAACAGAGGAGGGGTACCTGCCGTCTTATACACACACACACGCACACAATGTCTGACGAAACTGAACCCGAACGCTTGCGGCGATAGAACAATGGCGGCGATCTGCTCCGGTGAACTACGACACTAGCAGCGAGAGGGAGCTACCGCAGGGGCTATGGACATAACAGGGAACCCATCCCTCTGCTCATCTTGCGACAAGGGGGGCGGAGGTGAGCTCAAGCATGAGCTTTTCGGACTGGCGGTGACACGAGCACGACGGCGGCACGAGCATGACAGTGATGGCTCTAGCTACACATGGAGGAGGATGCGCGTCGACTGCTCACCTAGGGAAGGACGACGGCGACCCTGACGCGTGAAGAGGAAGGAGAGTCGGAAACGCAGCGCGCGAAGAGGAAGAAGACCCGGCGATGATCCGGTGGCGAGGAGGAAGAAGACGGCCTCTTGAAGCCTCCTAGCACCGGGAATGGATCGTGGGTGATGGCACCTTGCTCCATGCCATCTCTGCCGATGACGAGGCCCGCCAGAGGCGTGAAGACAACGGCGACCTCTTGCTCACTGAAATCCCCTGCTCTCTGAATCCTTACCTGAAGGGGGAAGAAGACCGGAGAAGGAGGGAGAAGAAGGAGGGGAGAAGGGGAGCAGCGGCAGCAAGGAGGAAGAAGAACCGTAGGTCTTCGTGCTCTTATAAAGGGGGGCCGTCCTCGACGTGCGTGAGCCTCTGACGGTGACGACGTCGGCTCCCTATGCTCTCACTCTCTGAAGCTGCTAATGGAGGAGGACAAGGCAGGTAGCCGTTAGCTACCTTCTGGGCTGCATGGGCCGGGAGGGCACAGCCCATACGCACACACTCTACCAAAATCAAAGAAACAAAAGCTCCCTTTTTTTAAAACACCACAGCAAGAGGGAAAACCCTAGAGATAAAATAAAGGAATTTCTAGTGCAACACAAATATTTTTGCAGAGAAATAATATGTCCCATTTAATAAAAATACTAAGTTGATTTTTTAGGACAAGTAATTTTAAATAATTTTTAAAATAACATCTCATGTTATTTAAAACTCACAACATAGAAACTTCAAACATCAAAAGAACCACACTCTAAAATAATGACATATATAGGGCTACCTCTAGAACATTTTTAAATAATTTAAAAGGCAACTTAATTCTCGTTATTAAATAACATGGGAATTAAGTCATATGATGGGGTTTTATTGATGAAAAGAAAAGAGAGGGGAAGAAGGAGGAGGTTGCACACAAGAACTCCACCCATACTCAGACAAAATCATAACACTCTAATATATGTCACTTCACAACAAGGCAAGACAAGATGGATCCATGATGCATGATGCATGAACAAGACATGGAAGACAAGTTGCAAAACATTCATAAGCTCATGGCACAAGGTTCATACAATAGGTTACATGCCAAATAAGGTAGGGACAACACTTGGGCTGTCACAACAACATAATGGTTATGTTTGTTTATATTCACATAGAAGTTATATTGTCATGGATCCTCTAACATGTGGTGCTTGCTTAAGATCTTTTGCTATCCAAAATTTTGTACCAAGTAGAGACACTACTTGTGCATCCAAAAACCCTTAAACCCAGTTTCTTCCCATGAGATTCCACCATATCTATCTATGGATTGAATAAGATCCTTCAAGTAAGTTGTCATCGGTGCAAAAACCAATAAAAATTGCTCCTAAATATGTATGATGTTTTATTGGAAGGGAAAATAAGCTTTCTAAGAACTTGTGATGGTGAATAAATAAAAGCGACGGACTGCATAATAAAGGTTGCTATTAGAAGGGGAAATATAAAGTGACGTTCCTTTCCATTAAGAGTTTGCACATCCAAAAAGTAAAAAGTGCATGACAACCTCTACTTCCTTCTATGAAGGGCCTATATTTTACTTTTATGTATTTAATTTTATGCAAGAGTCAGTAATCTTCATCCCTATTCCACTCTATTAATTCTTTAGTAGTCAAGCATCACGTGGTGGGGAAACATACAAGCACATATATCTAGTTGGATATAAGTTGTGGTGTACTAAAGTTTGGGTCTTTTAGTCCCCCTTACTTGTGCACGGGCAGTTGTAGCCACACCAGCGGGAAGGCCCGCTAGGGGACTGCTGGATGTAAATACAAGGAAGTTAAGAAAACAATGAAGCCGACAATCAAGACGAAAGACCTAAGGTTGTGCCCCTGGCAAGATCTGGCCGTGATGGCCTACGGAGCCCCGGCAAGACGAGCACCCGGCAAGACCCCGCCATCCTGCCAGTGCAGAGACGAGGTGTCATCCCACCTGGTTACATGTCAAGGCGCCTGATACATCTCCAACGTATCTATAACTTATGAAGTATTCATGCCATGTTTACAATAATTTTATATGATTTTATTAGAACTAACCCGGACCGACGTTGTTTTCAGCAGAACTACCGTGGTGTTGTTTTTTGTGTAGAAATAAAAGTTCTCGAAATGGGCTGGAAATTTATGAAGAATATTTTTGGAAAATATAAAAAATACTGGAGCAAAGAGCTCGGCCAGGAAGTGGGTGAGGAGGTCACAAGTCTGCTAGGCGCGGCCACCCCCCTAGTTGCGCCTAGCAAGCTTGTGGGCCCCTCGAGCACCTCTTTGACGTGATTCCAATGCCAAAAACTCCTATAAAAACATAAACCCCCGAAAATAAACCTATATTGGGAGTTCCCCCACCGCAAACCTCCAAAGCCACAAAAAACCAATCGGGAGCCCGTTCCGGCACCCTGTCGGAGGGGGAAACCATCACCGGAGGCCATCTTCATCATCCTGGCGGTCTCCATGACGAGGAGGAAGTAGTTCACCCTCGAGGATGAGGGTATGTACCAGTAGCTATGTGTTTAATCTCTCTCTCTCGTGTTCTTGAGATGGCACGATCTTGGTGTACGGCGAGCTTTATTGATTAGATGAATCATATGGAGTCTTCCCCTCTCTATCTTCTTGTGATGAATTGAATTTTCCCTTTGAAGTTTTCTTATCGGATTGAGTCTTTAAGGATTTGAGAACACTTGATGTATGTCTTGCGATGAGACATCCGTGGTGACAATGGGATGTTCTATTGATCCACTTGATGCATGTTTTGGTGATCAACTCGCGGGTTCCGTGATCTTGGGAATCTATGCATAGGGGTTGGCACTTCTTGTCTTGAATCTCCGGTAGAAACTTTGGGCCACTCTTGGAAGTTCTTTGTGTCGGACTGAACATGATGAATCAGAAATTATATGATGCATATCATATAATCAAGCCCATGGGTACTTGTGGTGACACTGGGGTATCTAGGTGACATTAGGGTTTTGGTTGATGTGTATCTTAAGGTGTTATTTTAGTACGAACTCTAGGGCGGTTCATGACACTTTTAGGGATAGCTCATAAGACTGATCGGAAAGGATAACTTTGAGGTGGTTTCGCACCCTAGAATAATTTCTTTGTTAGTCATCCGCTATTTTTGACTTTGGAGTGAATTCTTTGTCGCACGAGAGGTATTTACATATGATTCAACTATGTCAGTATTGTCGAGGGAACTTGCACTAGTGAAAGTATGGACCCTAGGCCTTGTTTTCAAGCATTGCAATACAATTTTTGATCACTTTTGTCATTAGTTACCTTGATATATTATTATTTTTAGATTACAAAAACCTATATCTACCATCCATATTACGTTTTTATCACCATCTCTTCGCCGAACTAGTGCACCTATACAATTTACCATTGTATCGGGTGTGTTGGGGACACAAGAGACTCTTTGTTATTTGGTTGCAGGGTTATTTGTGAGAGACCATCTTCATCCTACACTTCCCATGGATTTATCAACCTTTGGTCATCCACTTGAGGGCAAATTTCTACTTTCCTACACAACTTTGCGCTTGGAGGCCCAACACGAGTCTACAACAAGAAGGTTGTGTAGTAGACATCAAGCTCTTTTCTGGCGCCGTTGCCAGGGAGGTGAGTTCCTGAAGGTATATATTTAGATCTTGCAATAAAATCTTTAGTTTCAGTTTTTTCACTAGTTTGGCTTTATAAAAGAAAACTACAAAAAACTGGAATTGAGGTTGCCTCATATGCTTCATCTTTTTAATGTCTTTCATGAAAATGATGGAAAGGAAAATTGTGCTCAAGTGTTAGAATAAGAAGTGATTAAAATGTTTGGCACTAAATCTTTGAATTATGAGAATGATAGTAATGTTGTTAGTATGAATTCTCTAAATATCCATGATGCTAATGATATGCAAAGCCACAAGCTTGGGGATGCTATGTTTGATGAAGATGATATCATTAGTCCCCCAAGTTTTGATGAGCAAAACTATTATGATTATGGAATGCCTCCTATCTATTATGATTATTGTGATGACATGTATGCTATAAATAGAGATAGTAACCATGAAACTTTTCATCATGATTTTAATATTCAATGTGGTTATGTCAATCAAGTGTCACATGATAGTTATTTTGTTGAGTTTGCTCCCACTACTATGAATGATAAGAAGTTTGCTTATGTGGAGAGTGACAAATTTTCTATGCTTGTATATTGTGAAAAGAATGCTTTATGTGCTGGTTATATTGTGTAATTCCTTCATGATGCTACCAAAAATTATTATGAGGGAGGAACATATGCTTGTAGGAATTACAATAATATCAAGTTTCCTCTCTATGTGTTCAAAGTTTTTAACTTATGTTTGTTTTTCCTTCCTATGCTAGTTGATTATTGCTCCCATAAATTGTTTTCTCACAAAATCACTATGCATAGGAAATGGGTTTCATTTAAATGTACTTGTCATGTGATTCATGATGCTCTTTTGCATGTATCAAATACTATTTCCTATTCGAGCATCATTGAAATCATCATGCCTAGTTAAAAGGCATTAAAGAAAAGCACTTGTTGGAAGACAAACCAAAACTTTTACTTTCTGTTTTGATGTGTTCACAAGATTAATATACTGTAGTAATAATGTTCTGTGTCTTTTATTTCAATAAAGTTCCAAGCAAAGCCTTTGGGATAGTGTGGAAACTTGCTTGTTTGATTCTGTGCAAAAACAGAAAGTTTTGCATCTAGCATATGAATTATCTGATTTTGCTTAAGCATCCAAAAATTATGAAATTCTTGAAAAACATTTCTATGCATATTCCTTAAGTTTTCCTAATTTTTCAGAATTTTTAGAGTTCGGAAAGTATGGTGATCGTTCAGATCTTTACAGACTGTTTTGTTTTGCATGTATAGTTTGCTTGTTTCAAGTGTTCATATAGATTATATTGAGTAATATAAATTGTGGGAATGATGAAATAAAGTAGTTATAATTTGGGAATAATTATTAATATTTTATTGACATTACCTAAGTGAATGATTTATCTTTACTACACTAACCCTTCTCACGAAGTTCCGTTAACTTTTGTGTGATTGAAGTTTTAAAGTTTTGGCTGAGACACCGATATGAGGAGAAAAAGGAGTGACAATAATCTAAGTTTGGGGATGCCCAAGGAACCCCCAAGGTAATATTCAAGGAAGACTCAAGCGTCTAAGCGTGGGGATGCCCCGGAAGGCATCCCCTCTTTCGTCTTCAACATTATCGGTATATCTTACTTGGGACTATATTTTTATTCGTCACGTAATATGAGCTTTGCTTGGAGAATAATTTTATTTTGTTGTTATCTGTTAGGTGTTATTTATAATCTTATTTTTCAATAAAATTTCCAAGAATTGCCTTTAGAATGTTTGAATTACATGTTTGATGGGTGCTGGGTAAAAACAGAAACTTCTGCTGTAGTGTTTGAATTTTCATATTTTACCGGAACGCGGAAAGTTTCTGAAATTTTTACACAGTGTTTTAATATAAATTTTATATCATGTCCTAAATTTTTATAATTGTTTAAGTTACATAAGTACACCGTTTTGATAAATTGCTACAGACTGCTATGTTTGGACAGATTGATGTCATAGTTTTGTTATCTACTTATCATATAGTTCCCATAGCCTATATTGGTAGATATAAATTTTGGAAATGATAGAATACAGTACCTAATTTTTTGAAATTATTATGCAACTTGTCTTGGCAGTACATGAAGTGTTGATTTATTCTTATGTGTACTAACCTATCTCACGAGATCTTTTTGAGTTTTGTGTGGATGAAGTTTTTGAGAATAGGTGAAACCATGATATGAGAGGATTGAACGAGATACAAAAGATAAAGCTTGGGGATGACCAAGGCACCCCAAGTAAATATTTCAAGAACTCTCAAGCATCTAAGCTTGGGGATGCTACGCATCCCACCTCTCTTCGTCAACTATCGGTTAGCCTATGTTGAGCCTAATTTTTTATTCGTTCACATGATATAGGCTATTCTTGGAGTGATATTTTTGTTTTGCTTGCTGTTTAAATAAAATACTCAGATCTGAAAATATTTATTTAGAGAGAGAGGGAGAGATAAAGTCCTCACATAGCTACTTAATTGTTTGACTACTCATTGATCTTCACTTATATGTTTTGGAGTAGTTTTGTCATTTACTCTCGTGCTTCACTTATATCCTATGAGTAAATCATTGAATGAATCGAATATCATAAGTATGAAATTATATATGTTTTATATGCTTATCCCATGGGGAGTAATGACTTACATATAAGAAGTATTGGTGGTAAAATTTATTGAAAATTAGAAAACACCGCATTGATCACTTGAACCATTCATGAAAGAATATTGAAGGAAGAGAGATTTCACATATAAATATAATATCTTGGACATCTTCTATGATTGTGAGTACCCATTAATTATTTTCAAACTTGAGAAAATTAGTTGAAGTTGCACAAGTAAGACAACTTAATGACTTATGGTTGTGTATATTTGCGTAGAAGTTATATTGTTATGGACCCTCCAACATGTGGTGCTTGCTTCCACCTCATACTAGCCAAAACTTCCACACCAAGGAGAAATACTACTTTTGCATCCAAACACCCTTAAAACTAAGGTGTTCCATATGAGTCCACCATCCTATCTATATGCGGTATTTACCTGCCGTTCCAAGTAAATTTGCATGTGCCAAACTCTAAACCTTCAAATAATATTCCGTTTTGTATGCCCAAATCGCTCATATAGTAACTACGGGTTGTGAGTATCTTCCATGCTAGGTGGGTTATTCTCACTATATATGTTGATTCACTATCATTCACGAGAAAGTGGCTGGTAATAGGGATTCCCAGTCCCGAAATCAAAGGAAAAAATGCAAATAATTAAACAAAACTCCCCCATGAATGTTGTTGGTATGGATGGTACCCGTGGATTTGGCTCGCCGTGGAGTGTGATTGATTGGTGGAGGGGGGTAAAAACTTTACCATTCTGTTTGGGAACCTCCTATAATGTATCTAGCATGGAAGATACCGAGATCTCTCAGTTGTTATGGTGACAATGAAAGCATGTCGCCCAAAATTATTATTCATCTCTGTTTTAAAAAGCTCGAGCTCTGGCACCTCTGCAAATCAATGCTTCCCTCTGCGAAGGGTCTATCTTTTACTTTCATATACTTACCTTTATGCAGGAGTCATGGTGATCTTCACCACTTCCTATATTTTGCCTTTTTCTTTTGGCAAGCGTCATGTGTTGGGTAAAGAGCCAATCATATATGGACATTAAAATATATTTGATCATGAATTATTATTGTTGACAATTATCTAGATGATAAATAAGTTGGGAGGCAAAACTTTAAGCCCCTATCTTTCTGTGTCTTCGATGGATGCTATTTGTTCTAAAAATATGCTTTGAGTGCTAGCAATCATGGAAGACCATATGATAGTTGAGTATGTAGAATTTTCTAAATCAAAGCTCTTACACAGACCCTTCCTTAAAATAAGATGAATTGCAATTGTATGGTGACCGAAAGCATAGTTTGTTAGTCTCTACTTTAACATGTGGATAGCTTGTTATTTCATCATGCGGAGTTTTATGAGATGAGCTAGAGTTTATGATGATGCTAGAAAAAGTGTTTGGAACTATCATTGATCAAATTTATGCACTATGCTAGCATTCACACTTCATAAATTATTTATTTTATCATTTACCTACTCGAGGACGAGCAGGAATTAAGCTTGGGGATGCTGATACGTCTCCGACGTAGATATAATTTATGAAGTATCCATGCCATGTTTACAATAATTTTATATTATTTTATTAGAACTAACCCAGACTGACGCTATTTTCAGCAGAACTACCGTGGTGTTGTTTTTGTGCAGAAATAAAAGTTCTCAGAATGGGCTGAAAATTTACGGAGAATCTCTTTGTAAAATAAAATAAGTACTGGAGCGAAGAGTTGGGCCAAGAAGTGGACAAGGAGGTCACAAGCCTGCTAGGCGCGGCCACCCCCTAGCCGCGCCTAGCAAGCTTGTGGCCCCTCGAGCACCTCTTTGACATGATTCCAACGCCAAAAACTCCTATAAATACAGAAACCCCCGAAAAGAAACCTGCATCGGGAGTTCTGCCGCCGCAAACCTCCAGAGCCACGAAAACCAATCGGGAGCCTGTTCTGGCACCCTGCCGGAGGGGGAAACCATCACCGGAGGCCATCTTCATCATCCTGGCGGTCTCCATGACGAGGAGGGAGTAGTTCACCCTCGGGGCTAAGGATATGTACCAGTAGCTATGTGTTTGATCTCTCTATCTCTCTCGTGTTCTTGAGATAGCACGATCTTGATGTACCGCGAGCTTTATTGATATAGATGAATAATATGGATTCTTCCCCTCTTTATCTTCTTGTGACGAATTGAGTTTTCCCTTTGAAGTTTTCTTATCAGATTGAGTCTTTAAGGATTTGAGAACACTTGATGTATGTCTTGCGATGGGATATCCGTGGTGACAATGGGATGTTCTATTGATCCACTTGATGTATGTTTTGGTGATCAACTTGCAGGTTCCGTGACCTTGGGAATCTATGCATAGGGGTTGGCACATGTTTTCATCTTGAATCTCCAATAGGAACTTTGGGGCACTCTGTGAAGTTCTTTGTGTTGGATTGAACATGATGAATCTGAAATTATGTGATGCATATTGTATAATCAAGCCATGGGTACTTGTGGTGACATTGGAGTATCTAGGTGACATTAGGGTTTTGGTTGATGTGTATCTTAAGGTGTTATTTTAGTACAAACTCTAGGGCTGTTCGTGACACTTATAGGGATAGCTCATAAGATTTATGGAAAAGGATAACTTTGAGGTGGTTTCGTATCCTACAATAATTTATTCGTTAATTCTCCGCTATTTGTGACTTTGGAGTGAACTCTTTGTCGAACGAGAGGTATTTACATATGATTCAACAATGTCAGTATTATTGAGGGAACTTGCACTAGTGAAAGTATGGACCCTAGGCCTTGTTTTCAAGCATTGCAATACCATTTTTTGCTCACTTTTGTCATTATTTACCTTGCTGTTTTTATATTTTCATATTACAAAAACCTATACCTACCATCCAAAATTGCACTTGATCACCATCTCTTCACCGAACTAGTGCACCTATACAATTTACCATTGTATTGGGTGTGTTGGGGACACAAGAGACTCTTTGTTATTTGTTTGCATGGTTGCTTGAGAGAGACAATCTTCATCCTACACCTCCCATGGATTGATAAAACTTAGGTCATCCACTTGAGGGAAAATTGCTACTGTCCTACAAAACTCTATGCTTGGAGGCCCAACATGACTCTACAAGAAGAAGGTTGTGTAGTAGACATCAGCGCCGATGATGGAGGTGGCTAAGCGGTGCCGATGGGACAGGCTCTTGTCTTGTCCCGTAGAAGGTCAGGGATGCATGATGAAGCATTAAATGCATTTGTCTTACACCATCAGTGTTAGGTATGATAACATTGTAGCACTGTACACCTTGTGTACGTACTGTACTACACTGTTGGCAACCCCTTAGTCATATAAAAGGAGGCCAAAGGCGTTACAGGAGAGGGTCTTTTTTGACCTTCCGGCTAACACACGTAGCAGCTGCGTACTATCCACTACACAGTGCTCCTGTAGCTGGAACCCTAATGCCCATAATACACAAAAGAAGTAGTAGGGTTTTACGCTTCTTAGCGGCCCGAACCTGGGTAAAAATCCCTTGCGTTGCCCGTTAGATCTGCTCTTTGTGTATACCTTCTCAATGTCGAACCGAAAGGGACCCTCATGATCCCATAGGTGTCGTTCCCCCGACATCTTTGGCGTGCCAGGTAGGGGGAAAGGTTGCATGAACCTGATCTGATGATCAACGCGTTAGTTTCTTCATCATCTTAATCATCATGGCGCCCCAGTAGAAGGGTTTCACGGCGGTCGATCCATCCATGTCCAGTGTGCCTGTAGCTACTCGCACGGGCGGCGATGTAGATACAGGCGGAGGAGGCAGAGATCCCGACCTTCCACGACACTCTGGTGATGAAGGCCAAGCAAGAGGCGTCGTTCGCAGCGGCGATGACAACCCACGTGCCGCTGAATCTCAGGGCGGAACTGCACTGCCTACGGGCGGTGCGGTGAACTCTAGGAATGGAAGGGCGCTTTCTTAGACACCTATGCCAGCTCATGCGCCGCAGCCTTCTCAGGTCGCGCGCGATGAGCAGTGCCGTGACATTGGTGGTTCTAAGCGTCCCCATGGAAAGGCTCCTAAGAATCACTCTCGAGATGCGCGGGACCAGCATGCATGCCAAAGTGCTAGTGGAAGTGGTGCACGGTCGCGGGACCATGATGGAGCTCCTTCTAACACGGTTAGGAGTCAGAACACCTCACATTCTTTGCAACTTGTGCTGCCAACTACAACGGTGGAAGCGCTGACGCGATCAAAGCTACTCCTGAATTTTCCTACTACCGCGAAGAAGCTTGATGAGTGGAGAGATACTACCTAGAGCCTCATCAACGTCGCTGATAGAGATGGGCTGCAGCGGGCGGAGCCTTCGCAGTGGCGGTCCATCGAGTCAACGCGCACCAATGGCGACAAGGCCGGAGGCGGCATGACCATGGTGCACTCTACTCCACGGCGACAACGGCGGTCGCCGACTCGACATGTCGCCGCCTGTGGAGATGATTCAATGCCGTCGTATGATCCACGGACTCGCCACGGTCAATGTTAAGTTCTTCCGGAGCGAACTAAGGAAGAAGCTTGGGCTACCATTGAGCGGCGATGGGAAACACGCTATCAATCTGATAAGCGCGGGGGGCACTATAGACAAGCCTACGCCATGGTATCCTGTCGACCTGCCGTATGAGGTGGGTTGTCCAACATTTACCCGTAAGTTGCGGCAAGTCTAGTGGCCCAATTCCCGAATGTTCAAACCAAAGGTCCCGAAGAAATACGATGGCAAGACTCACCCATCGGAGTTCTTGAGCATCTACACCATTGCATTGCAGGCTATCGGGTCTCGCGACAACAAGATTCTTGCCAACTACTTCCCATTGGTGCTCACGCCCAACGTCAGGTCGTGGTTTATGCATCTGCCGGAGAATTCCATTTCTTCTTGGGCAGATCTATGTCATGAGTTTGTTGGCGCCTTTATCGGAGGCCACCAAACTCCTGGGCAAGCCAATGATTTGCATCTCATCCCTCAGAAGGATGGCGAAACCTTGTGCAAGTACATTCAGAGATTCAGCTGTATACATCACAACATCCCCAATGTTCATCCTGCTGTTGTTATCAACGCGTTTCATCAGAATGTGCGCAACCGCAGGATGCGCGAAGAGTTATAGATGAACAAGGTCAAAGATGTTGCCGAGCTCTATGCTCTAGCTGATAGATGTGCTCGAGCTGAAGAAGGGAGGAGGCTCCCCGGCGAGGATGTCGGTGTTGGGGTCGACTCTGAAGAGAAAGACACCGTTACCCTAGCAAGAAATGGTCGGCGGTGGAACAAGAAGCACAAGGACAAGGTCGTGCTTCCCGTCAAGGAATTCGGCAACCTCAACACCGCCAACAAGACTAAGGTTGACGGACCCGGCAAGGAGGTTACCGGGTGCATCTCTTGTCAGGCCTTGGTGGCTGCTAACAAGCCGGAGGGCTCTGATAAGCAGTACTGCTAGATTCATCGCACCAAGGGCCACAATATCCAAAACTGACGGCAAATTGAGCAGCTTGTCGAGAGGCAGAAAGCCGAGTATGTGAGGCGAGATAAGGAGAAGGCCCAAGATGTTGCAGAAGGGTCCAGCAAGAAGCGCGGTGGCCGAGGAGGTCGCCGCAGCAAGGCCAAGCAGTAGGAGAAGCCGCCTCGAGGTCGTGATAAGGAAGAAGGGTATGATGATGGCAACGAGGAGGACGATGAGTCCAGCGAGCATGAATTTCAGAAAGTTACATACATCATGTGCGTCGACGGAGGCGCCTAGTTACATTCTTCTCGCCGCCAACTTAAACAATGGGCGCGTGGGATTAATGTGACAGAGCCGTCAGTCGAAGCCCGAAAACCATTGACATGGTCCCACACGCCTATCATTTTTGACGCAGAGGACCACCTTGATCGCACAACTGCGGTCGAGTGTCTGCCATTGTTGGTTTTGCCAACAATTCGCAACCTCAAGGTGACAAAAATGTTAGTTGACGGAGGGGCCGGTTTGAACTTGATCTCGCCTGATGTGATCAAAAGGTTGCAAATTCCTGATGAAGATCTTGAGGAGACGGGCACGTTTCAGGGGATCAATCCAGGGAGGAGCCAGCCAAAAGGCAAGATTACACTGCCGGTAACATTTGGTAGTGACATGAACTTCAGGACCGAGCAGATTGTTTTCGACGTCACCAAGATTCCATTGCCATATAATGTGATCCTTGGTCATCCAGCGCTGGCCAAGTTCATGGCGGCATCACATTATGCTTATAATGTTTTGAAGATGCCCGAGGCGATTAGCGTCATCACGATCAACTCTGACAAGAAGGATGCACTTATCTGCGCCGACCAGCTTTACCGGGAGGTAGTTGCAGCACCTGCTGCTAAGGCTCTTGCTCCTGCCATTGAAGCTTCCGAGGGGAACAAGATGGGCAAGGCCTTTGGTGCGCACTCCGGCAAGCGCACCTCTTTGGAGTGTTGTGCTCCCATTGACGATGTGCCAGAGAGCTCCACCGGTAACAAAAAGAAATCCAAGGCAGCTCCACCAGAAACCAAAAAGGTGCCCAGCTAGGAGGATGGTACGGGAGGAACTTTCACATAAGTTCCACCCTCAAAGACAAATAGGAAAGTGTACTCGTTGCCTAACTGCGGGCGAATATCAATGTGTTTGCATGGCAACCATCTGATGTCCCCGGTGTTCCCAAGGAGGTAAATGAGCACCATCTTGCTGTCTATCCTCATGCACGGCTCGTCAAGCAGAAAGTTAGGAAGCAAGCCTTGGAGTAGCAAGAATTCATCGCCGAGGAAATCAGGAAGTTGGAAGCGGCAGGTTTGGTTAGAGGAGTGCTCCATCCGACATGGTTGGCCAATCCAGTTGTAGTGCGCAAGGCGAATGGAAAATGGAGGTTGTGGATTGACTATACGGATCTCAATAAAGCCTGCCCAAAACATCCTTTCCCCTTGTCACGCATCGACTGGATTGTGGACTCCACTGTAGGCTGCGATTTCCTCTCATTTCTTGATGCTTATTCAGGGTATCATCAGATCTTCATGTCTAAGGAAGACGAAGAGAAGACCGCATTTATCACCCCATGTGGTACATATTGCTTCGTGTGTATGCCTTTCGGGTTGAAAAAGTGTTGGTTCACCATTTCCAAGAGCAGTCCGGATTGGTTTTGAACCTGAGCTACATAGAAATATGGAAGCTTATATGGATGACATAGTGGTTAAAACCATGGACAAAGCAACACTCATACAAGATCTAGAAGAGACGTTTGGAAATCTACACAAGATCAATTTAAAGATCAACCCTAAGAATTGTGTGTCTCGGATTCTTTGTGTCTCAACATGGGACCGAAGCAAACCCTGACAAGATCAAGGCAATTGAGCAGAATGAAGAACCAAGACGCGTCAAGGATGTGCGTCGTCTTGCCAGCTGCGTCGCGGCCCTGAGCAGGTTCATCTCCAAGTCCACTGAATGGGCCCTGCCCTTTTTCAAAATCTTGAAAAAGGCAGTTCCAATGAAGTGGACTCCGGAAGCAGAGGCTGCGCTGCAGGATTTGAATAGGTACCTCTCCTCTCCGCCAATACTAGTCGCACCTAAACCACATGAGTCGTTGTTGTTATACTTGGAAGCAACGAATCAAGTGGCTAGTGCTATGCTAGTGGCTCCGAGAGGGGTCGACGAAGAATAAATGACAGAGGCAGGACCGCCAAGAGATGTGCTAGGATTTCCCCCGACAGAGCTTGGTGCCAGCAAGGTAGGGTCTCTGCAGACAAGTAAAGCGACACAGAGGAAGAAGATGTTGCAGCGCCCAAATTTTTTTTTGCTCCTTCTTGCAGGGGTCTAGGTCAAGATACTCTGGCATGCAAAAATTACTTTTCGGTCTCCTTTTGGCATCGAGAAAGTTGCGTAATTATTTCCAAGCACGTGAGATCACCGCCGTTAGTCACTTTCCGATGCAAAGGATTTTGCGAAATCTAGATCGGACCAACAGGATTGTGGAGTGGGCTTTGGAATTGTCAAGCTTTGGTCTCAAATTTGAAAGTACTTCAACTATTCAGAGCAGAGCCTTGGCAGAATTCATTGTGGAATGGACTCCAATGCCAGACGAAGAGATCCAAGAAACGGCTCTCCCCGGCAAGGAAACTAGTCAAGAATGGATCATGTATTTTGATGGAGCTTTCTCCCTGCAAGGGGCCGGTGCTGGCCTGCTGCTTGTCGCACCCACCGGAGAGCACCTCAAATATGTGATTCAGATGCACTTTCCCCGGGAGTGGTCGACGAACAACACATCAGAATATGAAGGGCTGCTTGTCGGTCTTAGGATCGCGACAGACCTTGGAATCAAAAAGCTCATCGTTAGAGGTGATTCACAGCTTGTCATCAAGCAAGTCAACAAGGATTATCAGAGCCCGTTGATGGAAGCCCACATAGATGAAGTAAGGAAATTGGAGGAGCGCTTCGACAGCCTGCAAACAGAGCATGTTCCACGCGTAGAGAATAGTATTGCTGACGAGCTATCGATGCGTGCTGCCCTCAAGTTGCATGTGGAACTAGGGACTTTCGTGCTCCAATTGACTCAGCCATCCATAGCACCATCGACGAGGCAAAACAAGAGAAGGAAATCGAGTTCTAGCCAGTACTTTCTGGCAAAACTCCCAGAGACTGCCGGCAAGGAAGTTGCCGGGAATGACACCAAGCTTGCCGGGGAGAAACAGGCTCCGGTAGGGCCTCGGGTCCTTGCCATAGAGACAAACGCCCCCATGGTAGAAGCCATGCCTTTAGTCCTTGCCGTCGAGCCTCGGGCTCCAGCATGGGCACAACACATTGTTCAGTTCCTTCAAACAGGAGAACTCCCTGAGGAACAGGAAGAAGCAGAGAAAGTAGCCCGTCTGTCTAATATGTACAAGTTTGTGGACAATGTCCTGTACAAAAAGAGACCGAACGGTGTGAAATTGAAGTGCATTCCTCGGGAGGACGAGCTGGAGCTGTTGGTAGAGATACATGGAGGCATATGTAGCTCCCACATAGGATCAAGAGTTCTTTCCGGGAAGGCATTCCGGCAAGGTTTCTTTTGGCCCACTGCCCTCCAGGATGCAACTGCACTAGTAACCAAGTGTGAAGCATGCCAGTTCCATTCAAAGAAACTACATCAACCAGCTCAAGCTCTTCAGACAATCCCTCTCTCCTGGCCATTCTTGGTCTGGGGGCTCGTCATCTTAGGCCCCTTTCCCCATGCTACCGGGGGCTTTGAGTACTTGTACGTCGTGATCGACAAGTTCACAAAGTGGTCGGAAGTGGAAGCAGTGAGAAATGTGATAGTGCAGTCAGCCGTCAAGTTATTCAAAGGACTAGTTTGTCATTATGGTGTACCAAACAGGGTCATCACTGACAATGGCACGCAGGTCACAAGCCACGCCTTCATGCGATATGTCCAAGACCTTGGCGGCAACATCTATTTTTCTTCTGTTGCTCATCCAAGGAGCAACGGCCAAGTGGAATGGGCAAATGCTGAAGTGTTGCAAGGACTTAAGACAAGAACGTTTGACACACTGCGCCAGTGCGGAGGATGCTAGATTGATGAGCTGCCAGCGGTTCTTTGATCAATCAGAATGACACCAAATTGAGCCACCGGCCAGACACCCTTCTCCTTGGTATACGGGGCAGAAGCAGTTCTCCCCACGGAACTCATATATGGGTCACCTCGAGTGCTCGCTTATGATGAGCTTGAGCAAGAGCAGTTGCATCAAGATGATGTAATGCTCCTTGAGGAAGATCGTCTTCAGGCTGCTGTGTGAGTTGCGCGCTACCAACAAGCTTTGTGCCGCTACCGTAGCCGCAAGGTTCATGCCCGAAGTCTTGAGGAAGGCGACCTTGTTCTTTGGCGTGTTCAGTCGGCCAAGAATTCAAACAAGTTGATGCTGAAGTGGGAAGGCCCTTATCAGGTAGTACGAGTCATCGGGCCCGGCACAGTCTGCCTGGAGACCGAAGATGGCGTTCCAGTGAGCAACTCCTGGAATATCGAACATCTTCTTAAGTTCTATCCATAAGGCACGGTTGTCGGGCCTCCTGGCAACCACCTTTTGTACAAGTCTTGCCGCCAAGGCATGTGATCCTTTGTACAAAGCCAGGCACAGACCCTGTGCATAGTTGAATCAGATCAAGCGTTCTACAAGTCTTGTCGATTTCCATGTTTACTTATATACATGTTCAAGGTTGTCAGAATCGCGATTCCGAATCGGATCGGAACTCCGATGGTAGGATCGCAAATCGTAGAATCTTCACTATCAGAATCGTAGAAACGTAGATTCTATGAAGTAAAATCATAGAATCAGAGGGGTTAATTTGGATCGTAAAGTTGTAGAATCGGATGACAGAATCACGATTCTGACAACCTTGTGCATGTTTATCTGAGACATTGCATTACGCTTACTTCTAGCAAGTGCTAACGAACTGCAAAGTTCCATATCTCTTTTTTCTGTTCTTTCTTTTTCTTAAAGGATGGAAGGTTCTCCGACGGGCAAGTTTGCCGGGGGGATGAGATGGTATGGACACCAAACAGGCGATGTTCGAAGTTGACATCTTGCGGAAAGGAGTACTGCGACGGAAAGTTAAGTTCCAAAACTCTAAATAAAATTTAGTTTTTTACTGTGAAGTTCTCTTCCTCGGACGATTTCAACTCTTTTATGGGAAACCTGCACACGAAGGAACCTTGTCATAATCGGCCGCGCCCTTACTCTGTTTCGAGTCTGCTCAACAGCTTAAGTGGATGCGCTGAAAACGTCAAGGTAACCTTGTCATGATTAGTCGCGCCCTTACTCTGTTTCGAGTCCGCTCAACAACTTAAGTGGTTGTACTAAAAATGTCAACGTATCTGGCCAGTAGCAACACCGCAAGCAGGCTGCTAAGGATCCACTCCTCAAAGCGCGCACGTTAGGGCTGCGTGCGCCGGCAAGTTTCCGATAAAGCATAGGGAGTAAACCATGCAGAGAGGAATCTAACAAGAGGAATAACATGCAAAACACAGCCAGTCATATTACATTAAAAGTTTCTCGCGATTCTAACATTAAGATAAAATTTTCTTTGGCATGAAATGGTGGTGACAAGAAAGAGTGGAGCACATAGTCCCTGCGCTGGCCTTCGACCCTCTTGCTTTGGTTCACCTTGTCGATGATGGGCGTGACAAGTTCTTCGAGCGCCTTGACGTCCATGTCCTTCGGCAAGCAATGGAGGACGTTGGTGAAGTTGATGTCGGGGTTATTGTGCGCCACCTTGATGAGCACCTTGAGGAGGACGGCCCTACAATGTTTGCGGGACTTGTTGGCCAGATGGGTTGCTCGGTCAGAATGGAGGTACCCCAAGGCGTTAACCAAGCCCTCAAAGAACATGGTTAGCCTGGCTCTTGTGCACACCCTATTGTCGAAAAAAGGTTGAAGTTCCATAGGCCCATGGTGGACAACTGTGCACCAAGCCTCTCTGCCACCTCAATGAGATGCTCGGTCCAGATCTGTACGCCCTTCACATAGTCGTTATGAGTATCGGCGACGCTCTTGAGCAGATCTTGTTCTTCCCGGAGATCTTTGATCCGGACCTTCTCACGAGACATGCTATCCGCAAGGGATTCATTTGGCTTGGACAACTTTAGCTCCAGATCGGCAATGGAATCATTGGCAGAGGCGATTTCCTTGGTCTTTTCGGACATGGCGACTTGTATCTCCACCAGGCTGAAGAGAGCTTTCTCTTTGTTAGCCTTGAGCACCGAGATCTCCTTGTCGTGGTCCTCGAGGTCCGCTTCCAGCCTCTTCACCTAATCACCGAGCTTGTTCGTGGCGGCCTCTGTAGCTTTGACAGTGTCGATGGCCTCCTTCAGCTTGCCGGCATGATCTGTGACCAGAGCCTCGAGGGTTTCCTTGTGTTTCTGCTCCAGCTCCTAGATTTGCTGCACGACAAGCTTCCCAATTTCTTCAACTTTGTGACAAAGCTTGTCGGCAAGCACCCCCTTGCGCGCGGAATTTCATCTTCATGGTCGTCAAGCCCGATATGGCATTCTCTGCCAGGCGAGCATCCTTTGTAGTAGCCTTTTGTGAGGCCTCCTCTTGTGCCCTCTTGACGTCAGACTGCTTCAAGAGGAGTTCATTCCAGCCCTCGCACGGTTTCCCCCGACCGGTCTTCAACTCTTGGAAGGCTTCGGCGAACCAGGCTTGCGTTTCCTTGACGCGCCTCTGGAAATCTGCCTCCGTCGCTTGCATACCCGTCGCCCTGGTGTCCAACTTCTCATTCCGAGCGCGGTAGAGTGCCTGGAGCTTTTGGAAGTTATCGCTCATGACTTGGAGGAGCTGTTCTTCCTTGGGTTGGCCACTGGCGTTCAGTTCGCCAATAACCTCAGGTCTCGCAGTAGTGGTGACTCCCTCGTCAAAGATCTCTCGTTCGGTTGGCACCCTAGTGTTTGTCATTCCTGGCATATGGACAAATAGGTTCTCACCAGCCTTGAGGTATCTCCTTGGAGAGGGGGCTTCAGATGTGGACGACTGATCCTCTACAGCTGCCTCACCGGAAATCGGGGGCTCTGTGTCCGACACAACGCATGGCTCTCCTGTGGTAGGAACGCCGTCAGTATGGTCACTGGACTCCTTGACGGCCTCCTCAGCAGATTCCTCGGTGGTGTCTTCCTGTACGCCCTTGGTGGCTTCGTAGGCAGCAACCCCAGTGGCCTTAGTGGCAGCGTCTCTGGTGGTCTCCTTGATGACGGCGTTGACATCCATTTGTTTTGTCGAAGGGAGATCTAGAAAACAGGGACGAAGAAACAATATGAGACCAAGGTTGAAGTTCAAGAAGACAATATATATATAGAAAGTCCATTCATCACCCAGGGTCTAGAATAAGTTATTCTTCACCCGAGGTAATATTACGATCATTTCATAAATAAATTATATTTCAAATGAAAATAGTTACATATATATTGATTCACTACGTAAAGTTTGACATAAAAAAATAAAAATATAAGTCATAAGACCAGAAAAATCACATTTTATGTATATTTTACACTATGTTTTTATGTTTGTAAATTTACATAACATAAGTATTTTTTACGGTGACTATATTTTCTAACGGTCTCTTTTTACGTATGGAATATGATAAAATTTACGGAACGTAAAATTACGGTGCATTGATGTGGAAATAGAGGGGGATGAAGAATAACTATTACTCACCCAGGGTGACAAATAGTCAATCCCTATATATATATATATATATATATATATATATATATATATATATATATGAAGACAGAATAACAAATATGCTGCGGCGAGAGGTTCACCTGTGCTAAGCTGTTGAGAAGAAGTTTCTCCTTCCCCAACAACATCGGTTGCCAGTGTGGAAATGCTAGTGCCTGCGCCTGCCGGCCTCTCCTCAGCAAGAACATGCTTGTCAGTGGGAGCCCTCGCCGGAGATCCACCTCTAGGTGGCGTAGTCGACGGAGGCGGCACACCAGGGGCGGCCTTCGATGCTGCTCCTTGTTGCCGCCTTCGTTCTACAAGCCCACTGATATCCGCAGTGAAGATACACGTCCCAACGCTCGCCAGTGGGAAATGGGTAATGGACTAATGTTGGGGGCTATATTGGGGACTGTGATGTGGGCTGGGCTTTGGGCTGGTGTCGATCAACTCTGACGCACTTGTGGTGCTTGCTGGCGGCACATCGCCCATTGAAGTCTTCGCCTTCTTCGCCATCCTTTGCGCCAGCATTTCCATATCTCTGTGGGGACAAGCCAAAGTGAGAAAAGCAAGTTAAGCAAATATGGAAATTCAGAGGATAAAAGGTCCGACGGGATCCTTACTCTTCTTCCTCTGAGCTGAAGGCAAAGAGGTCGAAGTCGACCCCCGCCACGATGTCCGTGCGAGGAGGAGAATGAGTGGCCTTGGGTCGCTTGTCTGCAGTAGAAGCAGAGGGTTGCCGTTGAGCTTCTTGACACTACGAGGTCTTCCCAGCCGCCCCCTTGCCGGGGGATGCACCACTCGAGGAAGGCTGGACAACGGAGACACCGGAAGAGGCTTTCCTAAGAACACGCATCCTCTTCCTCTCGAGAGCTGGGGGCTCCGCGTGCAACTGCACCTCTATCGTATCTTCGGCAGAAGGGCCCCCAGCAGCAGAGCCGCTCTGTACTCCAACAACCTCACCCTGCCCGGCAAGCTATTCCTTCGATGCCACTTCTCCTTCACTGGTTTCCCCTTCCATGAAGCCAACGCTTTCGTCCTTCGCGAAAAGTTTTGCCTCTTCCATCCTGTTGGCGATGTACACCATTTCTTCTTCAGTGGTGGGACGGATGAGGTTCGCGGCAAGTTGTCAAAGAACTCTTGGGCCCGTTCTGGAATCGTCTCTTCCCATGTTCCGTCGAGGCCGTGAGCATTGCACACCTACATCATGGCAAGGATTGAAGCCATGGCGGAGTTGTCGCACAGGGGGACTACATCGGTCGGCAACTTGTGTTTGGTGTCGGACCTGAACAACTTTTGATAGAGAGTCACGTGTTGTATGACCGTCAAGTTGTTGTTCAGGCTAGGGCGCAGGCTCATGATGTCTGCCGCATTCCGGAATTCCCAGGCCGGCCTCCATTTGTTCTGTAGACGGGCAATGCGCCGGCGAAGAAAGTCAGCCCCGATCATCTATACTGTGAGCCCGGCGACCTTGAGGCGGTGAATCCTGGTGACTGCAACTGTGAGCTTCTCGTCATGGAGGTCGAAGTCGCTCCAGCCAGCACCATGCGCCATCTTTGTTTGCTAGGGCAAACAGAAGGGTTGAGGATCTTCCTCCCGAATCCAGCACCACCTGGCTCGCCATTCATCCCACTTGTCGTGGAAAGCCCCGTCGAGGTATATTTCTTTGTTCCATGCCCTTGGAATCTAGGCGATAGAACCAGAAAGGGCTTCTCCCCGTTGGATAGAAGGAATGAAGAAGTGGTGGAAGAGAGCTGTGTTAGGGACTGCTCCGGCGACGTTCTCACAGAGATGGGCGAAGACTGACATACATGCCACAACATTCGGTGTGAAATCCAAGAGATGGAAGCCGTATGTGTACATATACTTTTTGCTCGATATATATCCTACGATATGGTGTAGTTACACCCCACGTCTCATATACTACCTTGTGGTAGGATATATACTACCCTATCATTTTTAGTATGTTCATATATTGTATATCTAAGATAGTCCAAAGTGAGTTATCTAAAACATAATACATACTATCTAGAACATACGAAACAAAAATGGGAGTAACTACACCCGGTCGTACGAACCATTTTTATATAATAAATGTTACCATTCCTTGCAACCATGTATGTAGGGGTGTTTCTAGATCTTCTTTTGCATCCTTGTTTTATCCTTCCATTGATTCTGCAAAAGGCTCATTCTTTTGAGGTGGCTAACCTATCTAGAATAGTCATAACCAAAGCACTATCGTGGAAGTTATCTCCGCAAGCATAGTGAATAGGTTGCAATTTTCTATAAGCACTACCAATCACCATATCATTTATCCATGTGTATTCCATGTAATGTAAAACTTCATCGACACCATAATAAAGTACTAACTAAAGAACTTCAATACTAGCATTCCATTATCACTCCTGTTATATATTGCTACTATAGGATCAACATTTCTACTTACATTGATAAGCGTAGTGCCCTTTTGGTTTACAGTCTTTGCACGTTACAAAGTACTCATCGCATGTAATTTGTGCCCATTCGTCGAGTAGTGATATCCATTTTTTATCTTCTCATTGTTGATAGATGTAGGTGTAATATAGTCTCTCTTCTCCTCCATTGCATATTTTAGATTTTCCTAGTAGACATCCAAGAAGACATGATTAGCAGATTTTTGTAACAAACAAAAGTAGACAAAATGTAAATGTGAATATAATAGCCAAGCACTATGCTCCCCGACAACGGCGACGGAAAAAGTTTGGTGTCCTGGAAGTGCACAGGGCTATGTAGAAATTTTGTGACAAGTAAGGTTTGTTGATCCCACAATGAGCAAATAGGA
Source organism: Hordeum marinum (assembly GCA_022496015.1). Classification (NCBI taxonomy): domain Eukaryota; kingdom Viridiplantae; phylum Streptophyta; class Magnoliopsida; order Poales; family Poaceae; genus Hordeum; species Hordeum marinum. The sequence goes on along the minus strand of CM039672.1, from coordinate 205,384,107 downwards.
TGGCACCATAGTCCCCATAGTTGTGTTGTCACTAACACAGTCATGCTCACACCCAAACCAGAGTTTGGAAATAGTTCACTTAAGTAGATTGCTAAAGGAAACATTAAAGAGGGAGAATTAAACACAGATACTATAGAGAACTGAAAAGTAAATACTAAACTAAAAAAAGAAAATAAACTAAGAGAGGGATGTGGTGTTTTAAATGAGATTGCTGGCATCCAGGTACGGTTTTGTTCAGTACGGGCACAGAATGGAGTTAAGCTTTACGACTATGCCACTTGGTGGCTAAGTCAGTACCTCCATCATAGGATACAATAATCTATGGATTGTGGGTGGTCCCTGACATAATGTTAACCCTCAAGACATGCTATATGGAAATAACTCATTCATCCTACTTATTGTACCATACCGTAGACGCTGACGCAAAGAGATTAAGGTCCTTATGGTTTGAGGACCAAACGAAGGCATTAGGTTCTATGGAGAACCATGATTAGTAATTGTGTTCCCCTAGAGATATTTGCACCTGTCACGTCACAGGTCTATCAGTTTGCACAATCTTCCATCAAATTCATGTGTAGCCTAAGAGTTGAACGTATCCAACTACACCAATGAATTAAATGGCTCCAATCACTAAATTATAGCATAGGTAAATAAGCAACACGAAGCAGCACACATAAATAGATGAAACATATCAAACAACCACTTACTAATCGACCAACCCATATCTAACAACAACTAAAATAACATCACATAAAGAGGAGTTCAAGAGTTATTACAACCCATCATAGAGACCATGACAGGAGAGGAAGAAGGGGTGATGATGGTGGTGGTTATGGCAGCACACCGGCAGATGATGATGATGGTGGCGCGGCAGCGGCGTCTCCCTTCTGGTCTCCCTTTAGGTTGTCCCCTTGGTGTTCTTGAGGTCACGGCGGCTGGACATGGAGATGATGCTTGATGAATATGAGAATGAAGATGGATGATGGAGGCGGCTAGGGTTGGAGGAGTTTATATAAGAGCTCTCCCTATGCCTCCTCCCTTGTTGTGGCATCTCTCCTTTTATCCAAGGGCCCCAGATGAGCCCAATCCTCTCCCAAATCATCCCTTGAAGGCCAAGAAAGGCATGGGAACAAACAAGGATGAAATCCACGAAGTATTCCATCTCAAGAGGCAACTTTTTGTGTTGTCTCAATGTCAAACGACCACCAAATGAACACGCGCGGTCGTTCGAAAGGCCATCTTTTGTTATGTCCTCTTTCGATAAAATGGTCGCCATTTCTTCATACGAACTCAAAATTTGACGTTCTTGGGATCATTGGGTTCGTATGAAGGACACTAATCCATTTCCGATTGACGATCTTCATTTGGAGCACTTTGGAAAAATGAAGTGCACCTTAGAAATGGCTAAGTCTACGGTCCTAGGGGTCCACCATTTGAACTCCTTTCATCCTCCTAAGTACGCGGAAATTCCATCTCACCTAAAAGACAAACAAAGACAAATAAAACCACTAAAATTTAACAAAGAACAAATATTGGAAATCATGCATATGGACATGTTACCGGCTCAATGGAACATGATATGACTTGATATATGGATATGATGTGTAACAAATGAGCTCTAAATATGCGTAAAATTATGAGCCATCACCCGCGTACGGTGCTTCCGGGCCAACTCAGTGGCCACCTTCTCACGAGCCTCGTCAGCAGCGTGATCCAAAATCATTTGGCCTCCATCAAGACGTGGGACACCTGCTCCTGGGTCTCCTCCCTCTCCCATGCGGCGCGGGCAGAATCGACAAGGAAAACATCCCACGCCCTCGCAATGGCCCGCCAGCTCCAAGACAATGCCTCTTTCTCGTCTGCCAGGTCGGCTTCAAGGCAATCAACTGCTCGACACACCGAGCGGAGAAACTTACTAGTAGGCATGCCCGCACCAACAACACCTACTAGGTAGAGCACCAGTCATTGGGCCTAGTTTGAGCCATCGACAAGAGGCGCCTCCCGGACGATTTCCTCTGCCTCAAGGGCGGTCGCATCTCCTTCATCATGGGCGGCCCCACCTAATGGATCGACGTGCCCCTTCTGGTTAGGAGCACCTGCCGGAGGATCCCATGTCGATGACGCAGGGCTAAGAAGGTCGCCACCTAAGGCATCTTCAACCGGGCCCCGAGGCCCCCGATAGACTAAATAACTAGGCCCTTTAGGGCCTAGGCATATGGTCTGGCGGTGCTTCTCGAGGCGTTGCCCGACGGAACATCGGAGCCCCCCTGTAAACCCAATAACAATGGCTTTCGAGGCCTGAAGGCTCTGACCAACAACCCTTCAAGAGGTAACGTGTTGCAGAGTTCTGGAGCCCTCCGTATACCCAATAACGGAGGCCTCCAGGGCCAGGGGCATCCAGCAACATCTGCCTTGCTCCGGGCTTCACTAACGTCCACCCGGGGACCTCCACCTTCTCGGCTGGGTGGCCTCTCGTCTTCCATCGTAAAGTCCTTTGGTTGCATCATCACGTGGGTCCGCAGAGGTCCTAACTTTCATCACCGCCCGCCTCTCAGTGATAAATACAGACGGTCTCTGCTTCTTAAGGACGCGCCACACGCATGGGCAAGAATCGAGGCGCTCCCGAAATCTGACAAGCTTGATACGAATCCAACATATCGATAATTTATGAAGTATTCTTGCCATATTTGCATGTTTTACAGTACTTTTATATGGTTTCGATGCACTTTATATGATTTATTTAGAACTAATCCAGACTAACGTTGTGTTCAGCACAATTACCGTGGTAGTGTTTTTGTGCAAAAAATAAAAGTTATCGAAATTTCTCGAAACTTTTTTATGATTTTGTTTGGAGAAAATAAGAAATACTAGAGCGAAGAACTACTGGAGGGGAGCCACTTGTGGTCCACAAGCCAACAGGGTGCGCCAACCTCCATGGGTGTGTCCTGTTAGCTTGTGGGGCCCACGTGGCTCTGGTTGATGTGATTCCAACACTGAAAATTCCTATAAACCCAAAACCCTCAAAAGTTAATCTAGAACTTCTACTCCACCCTCGCAACTCTCGATATTGAAGAAAAAGCCATTTGGAGCCTTTCTAGTACCCTGTCGGAGTGGGAAATCATCACCGGTGACCATTTTCATCATCCCGGTGGAGGCCATGACGAGTAGGGAGTAGTTCAGCCTCGGGGCTGAGGGTGTGTATCAGTATCTATTTGTTTGACCTCTCTCTCTCTCTATCTCTCGTGTTCTTGAGATGTTAGGATCTTGATATATCACGAGCTTTGTTAATATAGTTGGGTCATATCGTTTTCTTCACTTGCTATCTTGTTATGATGAATTGAATCTTTCCCTTTGAGATTTTGTTATGTCGGATTGAATATTGGATTTAAGATCACTTGATATATGTCTTGGTACTCAACTTGCGGATTCCTGTGGTGACAATGGGTAATCTATGCATCGGGGTAGATACACGTTCTTGTCCTATTTTCTTTGATAGAAATCTTGGGGTACTCTTTGAAGTTCTTTGTGGCGGATTTTATATGATGAATCTGAAATTGTTTGATATGTGTATAATAATAATTAACCCACGGCTACATGAGGTGACATTGGAGTATCTAGGTGACATTAGGGTTGATTGATATGTATCATTGGTTTTATTTTAGTACGGACTCTAGGGTTGTCTGTGACATCTACAGGAATAGCCCAATAGATTAATCGGGAAAGTTAACTTTGAGGTTTATCTTACTACCTACAACAATTTTATCTTATGTTCTCCGCTAGATATGAAGTTTGGAGTGATTCTTTGTTGCACACTGAGGGATGATCATATTATTCAAATTTTTAGCATTGTTAAGAGATTGCACTAGTGTAAGTATGAACCCTAGGTCTTATTTCCAAGTATTTATACAATGTTTTGCTCGTTGTTTGCCACTTGCTACCTAGCTGTTTTTATATTTTAAGATTACAAAAACTCATATCTACCATCCATATGGTACGTGTACCATCATCTCTTCGCCAAACTAGTGCGCCTATACAATTTACCATTGCATTGGGTGTGTTGGCGACACAGGATATTTCTTCTATTTGATTGCATGGTTGTTTGAGAGGGACCATCTTCATACTACACCTCCCACGGATTGATATACCTCAGGTCATCCACTTGAGGGGAAACTGCTATTGTCCTACAAAACTCTACGCTTGGAGGCCCAACAGAGTCTACAAGAATAAAGTTGCATAGTAGACATCAAGCTATTTTCTAGCGCCATTGCGAGGGAGGTGAGTGCTTGAAGGTATATCTTTAGATCTTGCAATTAATTTTTTTTGTTTTTCACTATTTTAGTTTTATAAAAGAAATCTACAAAAAAATGGAATTTAGGCTGCCTCAATTGCTTTGTCTTTTTAATGCATTTCGTGAAAATGATGGTTTAGAAAATTGTGCTCAATTGTTCGAGGAATCATTTATAAAAAAAGCTTCATCTGAATTCCTTGAATGATGCTAATGATATGCAAATCCACAAGCTTGGGGATGCTATGTTTGATCAATATGATATTTTTAATCCCCCAAATTTTGATGAGCAACTTTATTATCATGATAGAATGCCTGCTATTTAAGATGATTATATTAATGAAAGTGAGTTTGGAAGAGTGTCCACTCACTACTAGGGAAAACCTTATAGATAAGAGCCTACTAGTAGCGCTAGAAAAATAAAACCGCTGCTACTAATTACCAGTAGCGTTGTATTCCTACAGCGCTACAACTAAGGGCTTACAGTAGCGCTGGGTGCTAATGAAGCGCTACTGATAAGGTGGCCCCGCCGACCCCACCGACACTATTTATAGTAACAGCGCTGGGTGGATGGAAGCACTACTGCTAAGGCCACTTCCAGTAGTGCTTTATGACATGCAAGCGCTACTGCTAATGTGCCACACATAGTAGCAGCGTTTTTTGTAAGCATCGCTACTGCTAGTTGCGGCTGATGCCACCTTTTCACCCCCTCCCTCTCTCCCCCACTTTGCCCTCTCTCCCCTCTATCCCATCGTTTCCCCTCTTCACTCTCCACCATTGTTGCTCTTCTTCTCTCTTCGTCCTACCTCTCTAATTCTCTCCTCATTAATGTCCCCCTCCACCATAACTCTCCTCCATAAATGGCCTCTCTCACATTATCTCTCTTTCTCCTACCTCTCTTCCTCTCCCCCCATTAATGTCCCCCTCCAATATAACTCCCTATCCATTAGTTAGCTAGCTAGATTCACCTCTCCTCGCCAAGAACTAGATCTAGCTAGCTATTTAGGCATCCACACGTCTCTATCGGTCTCTCTCATCATCTAATTAACGGCGTGCTCTCTCGATCGGTATCGCTCTCGGGAGATATATATAGGTGAGTAAAAAGGTGTTCATTTCAAGAATGGGAATATGTGTGTGAATGCGAATATGTGTGTTTGGGATATATGGAGAGATTTCTATGAGTGACATGCCCTCGAGTTGCTTATCTTTCGCCGAGATGTCGATTTATTTCCGTTTTGATGAATTTCGAGCAAACTCAATATGTCCTATTTTTAGGCAAGGTCATGCCAAAATTTATATGACTTTGAAGCATGCATGCATTATTTATTTTATAACCCTTTCGCTTGTTATACCGTGCAGTCGGTCATGAAGGTGAGTGGATGGAAGGTGGAGCAGTACATGCAATCCGCAGTGATGGACATGTACACAAATAATCGGACTAGGATTAGATGTCCGTGTGCAAGATTCAAGGAAGGAGTCCTTTTGGACCCTTTTGATCGTGGCACTTTTAAGGCGCACCTGTTGAAGAATGGTTTCATGGATGGCTATACTTAGTGGATAAGTGAAGAAGCGGATGAGGAGGAGGACGTCCACATGGCAGGGAATAACAACATGGGGCTCGACAAAGAGATGACCGATCAACACGATGATGGCGCCGGGGAAGAGTCTGGAAGTGACAGCATCAGAGAAGATTCCAGACACGGCGAAGAAGAGTCCAGACATGGCGGAGAAGAGGTCACGCAAGAGTACGACTAGCGAGAGAGCTACTTCTAGAGAGGAGGCCAAGCTGGCGCAACTTGAAGTAGACTCAAAGACTCCATTGTATGACGGTTGCGATCCCGAGGTGACCCGCTTGAGTTTCACGCTCGAACTTCTGAAGATGAAGGCCACAAAAAATGGACAGGCAAAAGTCTCGATGAGCATTTGAAGTATCTACATACTAAAGTTCTTCCCGCGGCGAACCTGTGTCCTACCAGTGTCGAGAAGGCCAAGAAAATCGTTTGCCCTTTTGATTTGCCACACATTAGGTACCACGCATGCATCAACGATTGCATCATTTATCAGGGGGAGCATGCAGAAAAAATTAGCTGTCCTGTGTGCAATGCTTCTCGATACAAGAAGGCAGGAAAGAAAGCTCCTCAGAAAGTTGTATGGTACTTTCCGATCACTCCCCATCTACAGCGGTATTTCGTAGATCCTAAGGAAGCAAAGCTCATGCGTTGGCACGCGGAGAGGAAGAAGCCCGACGATGGAGATGATCGGAAGCTGAGACACCTCGTAGATGGTAGCTAGTGGAGAGCATTCAACGTCATATATGGATTTGCTACAGAAGATCCAAGGAACATCGTGCTTGGTGCGAGTACCGATGGCATGAATCCGTTTGGAAACCAGAACACCAACCATAGCACTTGGCCCGTGTTTGTATGGATGTACATCCTCCCCCCATGGAAGTGCATGAAGACAAAGTACGTACACATGAGCATGCTGATTCAAGGGCCGAAACAATTGGGAAATAGTATTAACCTGTATAAGGGGCTTCTGCAAGAGGAGCTAGACACGTTATGGAAAACACCGGCATGGACATGGGATGCCAGCAAAGGAGAGTATTTCCATATGAGAGTCGCGCTGATAATGACGGTGCATGACTATCTCGGTTACGGGTACCCCTCAGGCCAGGTGCGCCACAGATACTGCGGATGCACGAGGTGTATGGATGCTACAATGTCTCAGCAGCTTACATCAACGAAAGATGGCGGGTCTGGGAAAATCGTGTACATGGGCCATCGTAGATGGCTCGAGAAGGATGACCCGTGGAGAAAGCGTGGAGATCTATTCAATGGGTTGGATGATCTTCGAGTATCTCCACATAAGAGGAGCGACACAGAAATCGACAAGCTATTGACAAACTGGGAACAATGCCCCGCGCCGGGAAATATCAAAAAGGCACTGGAGTCGCTGCTGAAGGTATGGAAAACGAGGTCTATTTTCTAGGACTTGGAGTACTGGCCCAATCACGACACGCCTCATTGCCTTGATCAAATGCATATCACAAAGAATGTCCTCGAGAGCTTGCTTGGCACACTGATGAACATGCCGGAGAAGACCAAGGATGGGCCGAAGGCAAGGAAAGACTTGGAAGATTTGAAGATCAGGAAAGATCTCCACCATGAAAAGTCAATGGAGGAGATGAAGACAAAGACGGAGGGGGAAGGGGGCAGAAAAGTCAACAAGGAGGAGGAGAATTATTGCCCCCCTTCTTGCTTCACCTTAAGTGTGAAGGAGATCGATAAATTCATCAAGTGCCTTATGGGAATCAAAGTCAGTTCCGATTACTGTGGGAAGATAAGCAAATTTCTAGACCCCAAGAAGAAAAGGTTCAGCGGGATGACGTCTCATGACTATCACGTGATGATGACGCAGATACTCCCAGTTTCAATTAGAGGGATAATGGAGAAGCACGTCCGTGACACACTTACTGGTCTCTGCAACTTCTTCGATGTTATCTCCCGAAAGTCCATAAGTGTGAAGCAGCTCCGAAGGCTACAGGAAGAGATCATTGTCATACTATGTGAGCTTGAGACGTACTTCCCACCCGCGTTCTTTGACGTCATGGTGCATCTGTGTGTCCACATTGTGGATGACATCATCGACCTCGGGCCAACATTCCTTCACAACATGATGCCGTTCGAGAGGATGAATGGGGTCATCAAAGGATTCGTTCATAACATGTCCCGTCCCAAAGGGAGCATCGTCCAGGGGTATCTAACGCATGAGTGTGTCTCCTTTTGCGAGGATTATATAGGCGTCGGAGACCTTGTTGTTGGTTTGCCCATCAAGAAGCACGATGGGAAGCTCGAAGGAGATGGTCATAACAACGGCCAGAGGGAATTGCACGTGGACTACTCAGATCGATGGAACGACTTTGACATGGCTAACTTAGTAGTGCTACAACACCTAGATGTGGTAGATGATTATGTGGCACAGCACAAAGAAAGCATCACAAAGAAGTACCATGATAAGGGGATGCTCAAGACGGACGATGAAGTTACTGTAGAGCACAATGCCCCTTTCTTGCGTTGGTTCAAAGAGCAAGTTCTTGAAAATCCCCCGGAAGAGGGCAGTTCGAACGGATTGCTAATACACGCCTTAGCACATGGCCCCGCGCCCAAGCTCGCAACCTACCAATCCTACAATATCAATGGGTACACGTTCTACATGGAGGCCAAAGACATGGACAGTGATTACCAGAACTCCGGGGTCACAATTCAATGCGTGACCGACGCCAACGGCAGAACTGAAAGATTCTATGGAAGGGTCGAAGAGATCTGGGAGCTTGACTATGCTGGAATGCACGATGCGATGATGTTCTGTGTTAGATGGGACAAGGATGTCGTAAGACAAAACAAGTATTTCACCACCATGTCTATACCCAAGTTACTGTAGAGCACAATGCCCCTTTCTTGCGTTGGTTCAAAGAGCAAGTTCTTGAAATCCCCCGGAAGAGGGCAGTTCGAACGGATTGTTAATACACGCCTTAGCACATGGCCCCGCGCCCAAGCTCGCAACCTACCAATCCTACAATATCAATGGGTACACGTTCTACACGGAGGCCAAAGACATGGACAGTGATTACCAGAACTCCGGGGTCACAATTCAATGCGTGACCGACGCCAACGGCAGAACTGAAAGATTCTATGGAAGGGTCGAAAAGATCTGGGAGCTTGACTATGCTGGAATGCACGATGCGATGATGTTCTGTGTTAGATGGGCCAATGATGTCGTAAGACAAAACAAGTATTTCACCACCATGTCTATACCCGACGCGAAGAGCACTCCCGTGAACGTTAACGTCATTGCCAAAAATGAGCCATGGGTACATGCTAAGCACGTGACACAATGCTTCTTCATAATCGACTCGGCCAATCCCAGCCGTGTTGTCATGAGGAGATCCAAAAGGAGCATCATCGGAATGGATGGAGTCGCCAACGAGGAAGTCTATGACCAATACGGCAACCCAATGAGGGAAGATGACGATGGCGATGAAGCATACATGAAAATAAGAATAAATACTACATTACCTAAGAAAGATCACACTCCATGGGTCCGGAAAAGTCACAAGGAGGGGCTCAATTACTCGGCAACATACAAGAAAGGGAAGAAACTCAATGTGAAACATCGTCGACGCAGCTGATGAGAAACCATCATTTATATATATGTATCTACTTTGTGTACGCACTTAAGTAACCGTTATCGGTCAACTGATATGTTACCACCACATGCATGGTTCCTGTGATAACATTCGCGCAGTGTGCGAGAGGGTGACGCCGTCGTCGGGAGAAAAACAAAAAAAAACAAAAACAAAAGGGAGAAAGCAATATAAAAGAAAAGAAAAGTAAATAGAAAAGAAAAGGAAAATAATAAAAGAAAAGAAAACTAAAAACTAGAAAAGGAAAAATAATTAAAAAAATAAAATTGGAATATTTAGCAGTAGTGCTGGTTTACGAACAAGCGCTGTAGCTACCTTAGCTATAGCGCTGGTTCCTAAACCAGCGTTACTGCTATTTGGGGTTAACCCCCACGCGGGCTCCCCCGTAGCAGTAGCGCTAGTTTAGGAACCAGCACTATAGCTAACGTAGCTATAGCGTTGGTTCCTAAACCAGCGCTACTGCTAGTTGGGGTTAACCCCCACGCGGGCTCGCCCGTCTCTCCTTCCCACCTCTCGCTCTCGCTCTCCCCCCTCCCCCCGCACGCGGCGCGCGCTCCTCCCGATCCCCCCTCTGCCGCCGCTGTCATCGGCCAATTCCGGCCAGCTCCGGCGCCTTCCCGCGTTGTAGCTCACCGGCCCGGCTCCCCTTGGCCCACTCTACCGGTTCTCCGCCTCCGCCCCGGCCTCCCACCCCCGCGCGCGCCCCCCGGGCAAACCCTAGCTCGCCGACGCGACGGTGCAGTGGCCCTCCTTACGCTCCTCCTCCCGAGCTCCAGCGCCCCCTCCTTCCGATGAAGCTATTTTGCAAGGTATGATTGCCTCTATCAACAGTTTCAAATAGTTTCAAATTCCATCCTTCTTAATTGCCTCTGTCAAATTCGTGCATATATGATTGCAGTTGCAGCTAGGATCTGAAAAAATGAGTTCCTAGGTAAAGATAGCAGTTTCCCGAGGAAATATATATAGCGCAATGACAAAAGCAACACCGTGAATCTTCAAATGTCTATTTTTTGTTTTTTGCATGATAAAGAGTTATACTCCATGACCTAGACTAGTTAGTGCGCTCAATGGATGGATGAATTGGATGAAAAAGCTTTAGTACTCCCTCTCCATTCACAAATATAAGATGTTTTGGAGCAACTAAAAAACAGTTATATGTTGGTTTTGCAATGCTGGTTTTGCAATGTTGGTTGAATGTCGAAAAATATCTGAGTGGCCTATGTTTTGCTGGAATGTTGATTCATTTCCGTTCTGGCAAATTTCAAGCACTCCATATGTCCACTTTTTAGCAAAGGTCATGCCGAAAATTTCAGGCGCAACTTGTGCTAGAAACTAGGACATATGGAGTACCCGGGATTTGCCAGAAAGGGAATGAATCAACATTCCGACCAAATATATATAGGCCCCTTTTTTCACTTCATTATATCTTTTATTTACAATTGTTGAATAGGAAACATGTCCAACGACGCCGAAGCCGGGGGTTCTGCTTGCCTCGTAGTAGAACCCCACGAGGCAGCAGATGCACATTTCGATTACCTAGATGAACACCGGATGGGGTTGCAAGGTGGCAGTAGTGGCACCAACCCTGACACCGACACCGGCACTGGCATCGGCAGTGACACCACCCCTGAGACCGGCAACGATGTTGTTGTAGCCAGTAAAGCACCGAAGAAGAAGAGGTCACGAAAACCAAATGAGCTCAGCATCAGACAAATTGTGGTCACAGAGATGAACCCCAAGAAGTTAGAGCCAACAACGCTGAAGGAAGCATGCTCGTGCTGGGGCAATCAACTAGGATGCATCCTTAGGGAAACCGCGAACATCAATGACGTTCTATCGAAGAAGATACCACATATGGAGCACATGCTCCTAAAGAAGTTGCATAATAGGCTCCTGTGCCCCGGTCGGGACGAAAAAGCATTTAAAGACCCATGGAAAGACGTAGCCATGACAAAGATAAACACCAAGGTGATGGTGACGTTCACCAATGACTTGTCCTCCTGGAATGTTCGGGTGAAAAATGCGATTGCGAAGAATGAACCGTGGTCCAAGATTCATGCTGATAATCCAGCAATAACGCAAGAGGACTTTGAAAAATTCAAGGAGAATTGTGGTAAAGAAGAAGTCAAGGCAAGGTCGGTGAAAATGAACATGCTCCAGGCTAGGAACACGCCTCCCCACCGCCTCGGAAGCCGTGGTTACGAGGGTAAGAGGCACGTATGGGCCAAGGAGGATGCCAAACGTGAAAGTCACGGAATCCCAGACCCCTTAGAGGAGTTCACCGACCCGTTGGAGCATGACTGGATCAGGGCCCGGTACAAGTGGGACACAGTCAACAAGATCTTTTACACGGCCCCGAACACGAGGGAGTTCATGAGACTTCTGGTAATTGTTATATTAACACATTATCATATTAGCTTCCAATCAGTTCGACTACAAGTTTTGTCACATTAGTAAACCATCCACGTCCCTTTTGCAGAAAGAGCAGCACCAAAAGGCAGCCAAAAGTGACGAGTCGTCACAGTCATCGGCGAGGCCCAAGTGGGACACCCCATTCAATCAGGCCCTGAACATACTGAAAAAGGTCCCAGTGGACAAGCTGTCGTCCTATGGATGTGTGCACGGCGTCGGAGATGGCGCCTCATGGAAGACGTGCTACAGCGAGGAGCTAGAGGAAAGAAGGAAGAGACGGTCGGTCAGCACTCAGCATACCATCGACGAGAAGATCGCGATTGCAGTCAATAAGACCATTGCTGAGACCAAAGAAGAGTTGCGTGGGGCCGTCAATGCAGCGATCACTGACACGGTGGCCAGCTTGATTCCAGAAATTTTCGATTTCACGAAGAACTATCCAAATGCACGGCCAGGGGACTTTCCCCTTCCCAGCTTTGTCGGGGGCAATTCGGCGAACACCACAGCACCGGCACCTGCTCAAGCAACCGCAAAAGGTCTCGCTCCTGTTAATAGCAGCCTGACCTCCGTCTCTTGCATGCTCGGTAGGCCTTCATCGCTGGCTGAGCTCGACGCCCTCACGGTAATTACGCGTCATACCCTTTTCACCAGCATGTCTATAGTGTTCCGTTTCAGTTGTCTTTCGGATGTTTGACATCGCAGACATGTCTTCTTCGTAGGCCGACGATACCCCATGCACCCTACTATACGACATCAAGGGCCAGAAGGTGGCCGTGGGAAAGGCAACGATCGTGAAGCCGAAGGACCGCATGTTCCACAACCGAGAGATGCCTGATGGCGTCTTCAAGGTTAACATGGCCAGTGTCTTAGCAGGCTTTGAGGATTTGCCTACTCCAGTACCAGCCGATGACAACGAGACCCCCCAGAGGATTGGCGCATGCAACAGCTGGTTCTTGCCTTGGACGAAGTCTCTTCTTCGTCTCGAGGCGCCCAGTATCACACTAACACCATCTCAAGAAGGTATGAACACCACCCCACCTACCACATTACCAGCACCTGTCGTGGCGGGTGGTAGAGGACGATGCGAGGGAGAGCCTCCATTAGTGCTAGATCATGTCTCCCCTGTTGTCGAAGAAGAAAATGTTGATCACATGGAGGAGGAGGATGATGACCGAGACAAGTATTTCAATAACGCCTACGATGGTGGAAGGTTGATGGCTCAGGACGACGATGACTCAGGCTATGAGCGTGGAGATGATGACTTGATGTTTCCTTATTTGCCGAAGCCGGAACATCCTAAGGAGGAATGCAAAAAGTCTCTCTTCAAGCAATCCTCGCAGGAGACGCCTCCAGATGCCGCCTCTACCCAGTAACCCCCTGAGGCTCGTCCAATGTTTAGTCCGATGACACTTGGGGGTGGTTAGGGAAGGTATTTTTGGCTCACTACCGCGGCCACCCACCAAGATGCCAAGGAGGAGACCAGAAAAGAAAGGCCCTAAAGGCGCCAGAGCTGCTTCAAGCAGCCAGCCGCCTCTAAAGCCCCGGGTGGTAGACAGAATACCTGTCGAAGGTAAGAATCGTTTCCATGTCGCTGGTGAGCCGCCTCTAAAGCCCCGGGTGGTAGACAGAATACCGACAATGATCTAAGGAGACTCCATGAAGATGTGCTGGCCAAAGAAAAAAGCCTTCTAATCACGGAAAAACCAGGATAACCGCTTTACGCGGCTCAGGTGCCGGGTGGGAAGTTGTACGTCAACACCTGGCCCGCGAATCAGTTCATCCTGCGATTCGACTACATCTACAACATCTTCCACATGACCAAGCTGGATTTCTAGTTCATCCGCATGTATGCGATGTATCTCAACTACTTCATCAGGATCGAGAACATACGATATATCTGCATCGCAGACCCGTTCTATATGCACGAGAGCTACTTGGCAGTTTGCAAAGAGCTCCGTGACTATGCGAGCAAGTACCTCGGCAGATTCATGATCAGTAATAAGGACAAGGAAGCGTTTCTCCTGCCTTATCATCTCACGTAAGTCAACCGCGCATATCCTTTCGTAAGTGTCGTTAATCATTCATTTGCAAGCATGGAGGCTAATTAGAGGTGTGTACTTCATTTGCGCAGCGGGGGCGGCGTCGTGCTCATCTTCTGTACCTAGAATACTCCCATGCTATATACTTGGACTCATTGAAGAACATCAAGAAAAAGGATTACACGCACGTAAAGAGAGTTCTCAATAGTGCCATGTTTATGTTCAGCATGTCTGGTGGATATATAAAGGTGAAAAGGAACAGGAAGGATGGGCTGGTTTTCCGCCATAAGACCGACTTCTGTTGCATCCAGCAACCGCACACCAGTCAGGCTGATGGATTCTACCTCATGCATCACCTGCTCGAGTAGAGAAGGGATAATCAACGCCTTCGCATGTCACCTAGTACCGAAGATGCCGAGATTGTCAGCTGGGCCACAAGCATAGGATAGACACCCAATCATCGACTCCGAGCTAAGTTTTATCATGTACAGTGTGAACTTGCCCAAGTGATGATGAAGCAGGTCCTCGAACCAACAGGGATGTTTTACCATGGGCCAACAATGACGCAGGATGATGTCTGAGCGCTGCTACTCGCTTAGCATTTGGACCTTAAGCCTTTCACGAAGCTAGGGTGCTTCATCCATGATTATGAAGATTGGACCGCCGACATGGAGGACTGATCGCTTTTGCTAGTTAATTAGTTTGGGTATATATGAGGAACTTCATCACTTATGTTTACTATAAGTTGCCTGTATTTTGCTAATTATGCCTCTTTGTTTTCTTAAGTACATTATGTTGCATATTATCATTCAATTGATCAACTGTCGATGCAGGTACATAGATGAGAGATGGCGAAGGACTGGCACGTCGTGTTCATTGGGAGGGTTCCAGGAGTCTACGACAACTAGACACACGCTTAGGCCCAGGTGTATAGGTACCCGGGTGCTAGCCACAGAGGGTTTGACAGCAGAGCCGAAGCGGAAAGTAGTTACTTGAGGTGGACACTCCGTCATGAGTGGGGGCGGGACCGCCGGTGCCTCTAGTACTACATAGTCGCGCTCTTGCTCATGTTGATCGCTCTTCTCCTCTACATCATGGTTAAGATAGAGATGATGAAAACTTGTGTTTATGCCATGACCATGCATTTGCACTTATTCGAGACATGACATGATCACTCTTGTGTATCACTATTTTCGAGATGTGATGATATTTGTGTTGAATAATCATGATGGTATGACGAGAGTACTGTATGTCTATGATATGATGATAATAGTGTATGTTTAGTATGATCTGATGAAACTACTGTATAGATCATGTATAAATACATCACAAATACGTAGAGGGTGTAAATCCGCGAAAGCAAGAATACTAGTAGTAGCGCTGGAAATCATCTAATATCAGCGCTGGGTTAGCAGCAATGCTTCATTTGTCCAAGTGCTACAGATAGTTAGCAGTAGCGATGGCTTGGCAAGCGCTACTATTAATAGCACATAGTAGTAGCGCCTTCCAGGCTAGCGCTACTTCTTAAACATAGCTGTATCGCGATAGCAGTAGCGCTAGACCCAAAGCTACTACTATGCATATTTTGAGGGCTACTACTAGGGTTTTTCCTAGTAGTGACTCTAGGTACTAATGATCCCACTATTTTGGAGGGTGTTCAATCTTATTGTACTAATGATAAAGGTGGATTTGGAGAGGTCATGAATTTATTTAGAGACGAGTCCACAATTTTGGAAGAGGTTTCAATTGACTATGACAACAAAGTTTCTATCTATGATGATTATGGTGACGACATGTATGTTATAAAGGGTGATAGTAACCATGAGGCTTTTCATAATGATTTTAATATTCAATGTGGTTATGTCAATCAAGTGTCTCATGATAGTTATTTTGTTGAGTTTGCTCCCACTACCATGAATGAGAAGAAAATTACTTATGTGGACAGTAATTAAATATCTATGCTTGTGGATCATGAAAACAATTCTCTATGTAATAGTTATATTGTGGAATTCCTGCATGATGCTACTAAAAATTATTATAAGGGAGGAATATATGCTTGTAGGAATTGCAACAATATCAAGTTTCCTTGCTATGTGTTGAAAATCTTGAAGAAATGCTTGTTTTGCCCTCATATGCTAGTTGTTTCTTGCTCCCATAAATTGTTTGCTTGCGAAATTCCGTTAATTTTCTGCGATTTCCTAAGTTTTCAGAATTTTTAGAGACATGAAAATATGGTTTAGGTTCAAATCTTCACAAACTGTTCTGTTTTTGACGGATTCTGTTTTGCATGCATAGTTCTCTTGTTTTAGTGTTTTCATAGCTTATATTTAGTGATATAAATTATGGAAATTATAGAATACATTAGGTATTACGTGAGAACAATTATGAATCTTGTCTTTATAGTACCTAAGTGAATGGTCTATCTTTATTACATTAACCCATCTCACGAAGTTCCGTTAAGTTTCATGTGATTTAAGTTTTCAAGTTTTGGGTGAGATATCGATATGAGGAGAATAAGCAGCACTGAGGCCCTAATATTGTGGATGACCAAGGCACCCCCAAGGTAATATCCAAGTAGGACTCAAGCGTCTAAGCTTGGGGATGCTCCGGAAGGCATTCCCTCTTTCGTTTTCAACACTATATGTATATCTTACTTAGAGCTATATTTTTACTCATCACATAATATGAGTTTTGCTTGGAGCATGATTTTAATTTTTTAAACAATTATTTATTTTATTTATAATACTGTTTTTCAATAAGAAGTTCCAAGAATTGCCTTTTAGGATGCTTGAATCACATGTTTGATGTGTGTTGTGTAAAAACAACAATTTTTGTTGTAGTGTATGAATTTTCATATTTTACTGGAACACGGATAGTTTATGATTTTTTACAAAGTATTTTCATATAATTTTTTATCATGTCCTAAATTTTAATAATTCTTGGGGTTACAAAATGCACTTTTTAAATTAATTGCTAGAGATTGTCCTGTTTAGACAGATTGGTGTCATAGTTTTGTTATCTACTTCTCCTATTGTTTTCATGACTTATATTGGTAGATATAAATTGTGGAAATGATAGTATACAATATACAATGTTTTCAAATTATTGTCGAACTTGTCTTGGCAGTACATAAAGAGTTGATTTATTCTTATGTGCACTAACCTATGTCACGAGTGTTTTTCAAGTTTTGTGTGGATGAAGTTTTTGAGACTTAGGTGAAACCGGGACATGAGAGGATTTAATAAGATACAAAATCTCAAGATTGGGGATGCCAAAGGCACCCCTAGAAAATATTACAACAATTCTCAAGCATCTCAGCTTGGAGATGCTACGCATCCCACCTCTCTTCGTCAACTATCGGTTAGCCTATGTTGAGCTTATATTTTTATTCGTTCACATGATATGTGCTATTCTTAGAGTACCATTTATGTTTACTTTTATATTTTAAATAAATATAAGATTGGAAAATATTTATTGAGAGAGAGTCCTCACATAGCTACTTAATTTTTTGGCTACTCATTGATCTTCATTTATATCTTTTGGAGAGTAGTTTGATGTTCACTCTGGCGCTTCACTTATATCCTAAGAGAAAAAGTTGAATGAACAGAATGTCATAAATATGAAATTATATATGCTTCATATTGTTGTCCCATGGGGAGTAGTGACTTCACATACAAGAAGTATGAACGGTAAAATTTATTGGAAGTTAACAAACATAACATTGGTCACTTGAACAATTCATGAAAAAATACTGAAGGGAGAGAGATTTCACATATAAATATACTATCTTGGATCTTGTATGATTGTGATCCCCCATTAATTATTTTAAAACTTTATCAAGAAGTTGATGTTGGACAAGGAAGACAATTGTCACGCCCAAGATGCGCGCCTATCCATTTTAAGACACGAGGGCCTCGCAAAGGATAGAGGCGCATCTTGTCGTTCGCAAGTATAGTAACATTGCATCATACATTACAGAAGAGATGAGTATACAAGTTGGCTTACACTCACCACATGCCAAATTACAATCCACACAGAGTTCAAATCATCAAGATGAAGACAGGGTCCGGCTACGGACGAAATCAAACGATAAAACATATGCAAATGATACTATCTCGCTATCCCAAAGATCACGACCATGGTCCTCTACTCATCCAGGTAAGTCACGTACATCCTGCCTCTTTCCTCATCATATTCCCACTGGAGCTGGGTAAGATCATCCTCCACATACTCGTCTATACCTGTACCTGGAGGGTTGTAGTAATCTGTGAGCCACAAGGACTCAGCAATCAAGCGCCCGGGTACCGAGACTATTCAAGCTTAAAGGTTGGGATGGGGTATGTGTTTAGTTTGCAGCAGCACTAAGAATATATGGTGGCTAACTTATGCAATATAAAAATAAATATGAGTGGGCTATGATGATCGATCAAATATAGTATGATCTCTATGAGATCCTGAATACTTACTTACGTCAATCATAACCCCATCGTGTTCTCTCTTGGATCATGTTCACAAGCAGAGACGATCACGGTTACTCACACAGTAGGTGTATTTTATTTAGAGTTTACTTCAAGTTTACAATAACCGGGTGTTAAACAAATATCCAAGTTGCCACATAACCATGGGCACGGCTTCTCGAAAAGATTTAACCCTGCAGGGGTGCTCCAACTAGTCCATCACAAATAACCACACTCCACGGAAATAGCCTCGACCATGGACCTCGTGGTCATCATAGGTAATTCCAAAGGAATTCCAACACCTCGAGAAAACAAATCCAGCAAGACTGCCCGATGTGTCGACGAACCCGATAAGAGTCGCGTATCTTGTTCTCATGACACGATGGATAAGCTAGTGTACGGTGGCCTGATAGAAATCTCCCAAGTTGCCCTAGGTTGGCCCCGCATAGAGCTCAAGTTTGGACCAACACTCATGAGGAGCACTGGCCCGGGGGTTTATTAATTATCCACAGGTTTGCAAAGCCCTATGCAAATTTTATTAAGTTGTTAAGCAAATGTAGTACCAATGTTGGGTGTTGCCAGACAAGTTTTAATCTCAACCGAATAAACAAGGGGGTCCCCATAACAACCCCGAGCTTGTTAGGAGCGCAAAATATGGAAAACATAACATAGGTAAAAAGAACTATGGCGGTAATAGCGGAACAAAACACCAAGCATAAGGCCAAGCCTTCCACCAATACCAAGATATATATGTGCATTAAATTAAATAACAGATAATATTGTGATATCCAAATCCATGTTATCACATGGAACAACCTGCACCTGCAACTAAGAACGCTATAAGAGGGGCTGAGCAGCGGTAACTTAGCCAATCAAAGGTTTGCTAGGATGTGGAGGGTTAGAGGCTTTCATGGCATTTAGGAGGCTGATATCCAAGTGGTAGGTAGCGCAATTGTAACGATAAGAGCGAGAAACTAGCAAGCGAAAATAGTATCGGGATTTGGGTGCGATCATCTTGCCTGTTGGTTCTTCAGTGGAACAAGTAGCGGGATCCTCGTAGTAGTACTCTCTTGGGTCCTCGTACTCAGTTTCAACACTCACATCTACCCAAGAGAAAAAGCAACAATAAACATCCAACCAAGGTGCAATGCACAAACAAGATGATGCATGATTCATTTATGATGAATTTAACATGGCAATCCAAAACTAGTCATGTTTCACATGCAAAGTTTGTTCAGCAATGATTCTGGACAGAACCTCATGTGAAGTTATTTAAACATGCATGAACATGTCAAATATGGATTCATCATGCAAAATTGATAGAAATGCATATAAGGAACGCAAGAAACGGAGTTACGGTTCTCACGATACGCTCACGACAAGGTATGAAGGAAAAAACACAAGGCAACAAAGCCATGGGCTAATTCTTGGCATTCCAAGGTAGCCACTTGTTAGGCAATGAAAAACCAACCACAATAGACTCAAATATAAATCAATTCCATGGAGTATAGCTCCCACAAGTCACAAAACAAATAAACAAGCAATCTGCCACAAACAGCAACATAGCAACTTACACAGCCCACAACTTGAGCTACAGGAACCCTACAGCCACAAAAAGGTATTGAAAAAAAACTCCATAAAAAATTCATGAACTTATCCAACTACACAATCTGCATAGGAGGCACACATCAATAAGCATGAAGCTATCGAGTTGACATGATGAAACAGTTTTCTGGGACTTAGTGAAATAACAGTTTTCTGGAATCTGAGTTAATAAAGTAGCAAGTTGACAGCAGTAGTTAAATATTCTAGAGACCACCTCTTGGCATTAAAATTAACACGATGGTAGTAGACACCATCTACTCCAAAACACTAGCACTGAGCATGCTCAAATTCACAACATATCACTAGATACCATCCACTCTACATGCCATAAAAATAACAGCAGATTCTCAGACTTAGTAGTGTTTAGCATGCTGAAACAGAAACATTAAGTTGGCTACTTAACAGCATGGTTCCCATTTATATGGGTGATTCTCATGTTAAACAAAAATACCATGGTAACTCTGCACTTGGAGGCCCAACACGAGTCTACAAGAAGAAGGTTGTGTACTAGACATCAAGCTCTTTTCTGGCGCCGTTGCCGGGGAGGTGAGTGCTTGAAGGTATATCTTTAGATCTTGCAATAAAATCTTTAGTTTCTTATTTTTCACTAGTTTGGCTTTATAAAATAAAACTACAAAAAACTGGAATTGAGGTTGCCTCATATGCTTCATCTTTTTAATGTCTTTCATGAAAATGATGGAAAGGAAAATTGTGCTCAAGTGTTAGAAGAAGAAGTGATTAAAATGTTTGGCACTGAAACTTTGAATGATGAGAATTATAGTAACATTTTTAGTATGAATTCTCTGAATATCCATGATGCTAATGATATGCAAAGCCACAAGCTTGGGGATGCTAGGTTTGATGAAGTTGATACTTTTAGTCCCCCATGTTTTGATGAGCAAAACTCTTATGATTACGGAATGCCTCCTATCTATGATTATTATTTTGATGACATGTATGCTATAAATAGATATAGTAACCATTAAACTTGTCATCATGATTTTAATATTCAATGTGATTATGTCAATCAAGTGTCACATGATAGTTATTCTGTTGAGTTTGCTCCCACTACTATGAATGATAAGAAGTTTGCTTATGTGGAGAGTGTTCATGTAGCTTATATTGAGTAATATAAATTGTGGGAATGATGGAATAAAGTAGGTATCATGTGGGAATAATTATTCATATTGTATTGACATTACCTAAGTGAATGATTTATCTTTACTACACTAACCCTTCTCACGAAGTTCCGTTAACTTGTGTGTGATTGAAGTTTTCAAGTTTTGGATGAGACACCGATATGAGGAGAAACAGGAGTGACAAGAATCTAAGTGTGGGTATTCCCAAGGAACCCCAAGGTAATATTCAAGGAAGACTCAAGCGTCTAAGCTTGGGAATGCCCCGGAAGGCATCCCCTCTTTCGTCTTCAACATTATCGGTATATCTTACTTGGGGCTATATTTTTATTCTTCACGTAATATGAGCTTTTCTTGGAGCATCATTTTATTTTTTTGTTCTCTGTTAGTTGTTATTTATAATCTTATTTTTCAATAAAAATTTCCAAGAATTGCCTTTAGAATGCTTGAATTGCATGTTTCATGGGTGCTGGGTAAAAACAGAAACTTCTCATGTAGTGTTTGAATTTTCATATCTTACTGGAATGTGAAAAGTTTCTGAAACTTTTACATAGTGTTTTAATATAAATTTTATAGCATGTCCTAAATTTTTATAACTGTTTAAGTTACATAAGTACACTGTTTTCATAAATTACTACAGACTGTTATGTTTGGACAGATTGCTGTCATAGTTTTGTTATCTACTTATCATATAGTTTCCATAACCTATATTGGTAGATATAAATTTTGGAAATGATAGAATACAGTACCTAATTTTTGGAAATTATTATGCAACTTGTCTTGGCATTACATGAAGTGTTGATTTATTCTTATGTGTACTAACCTGTGTCACAGATCTTTTTGAGTTTTGTGTGGATGAAGTTTTTTAAGAATAGGTGAAACCATGATATGAGAGGATTGAAAGAGATACAAATGATAATGCTTGGGTATTCCCAAGGCACCCCAAGTAAATATTTCAAGAACTCTCAAGCATCTAAGCTTGGGGATGCTACGCATCCCACCTCTCTTCGTCAACTAACGGTTAGCCTATGTTGAGCCTAATTTTTTATTCGTCCACATGATATAGGCTATTCTTGGAGTGCTATTTTTGTTTTGCTTGCTGTTTAAATAAAATACTCAGATCTGAAAATATTTATTTAGAGAGAGAGGGAGAGACAAAGTCCTCACATAGCTACTTAATTATTTGACTCCTCATTGATCTTCACTTATATGTTTTGGAGTAGTTTTGTCATTTACTCTCGTGCTTCACTTATATCCTATGAGTAAATCGTTGAATGAATCGAATATCATAAGTAGGAAATTATATATGTTTTATATGCTTATCCCATGGGGAGTAATGACTTCCATATAAGAATTATAGGTGGTAAAATTTACTAATAGTTAGCAAACACCACATTGATCACTTGAACCATTCATGAAAGAATATTGAAGGAAGAGAGATTTCACATATAAATATACTATCTTGGACATCTTCTATGATTATGAGTACCCATTAATTATTTTCAAACTTGAGCAAATTAGTTGAAGTTGGACAAGTAAGACAACGTAATGAGTTATGGTTGCATATATTTGCGTAGAAGTTATATTGTTATGGATCCTCCAACATGTGGTGCTTGCTTCCACCTCATACTAGCCAAACTTCCGCACCAAGTAGAAATACTACTTTTGCATCCAAACACCCTTAAACCCAAAGTTGTTCCATACGAGTCCACCATCCTATCTATATGCGGTATTTACCTGCCGTTCCAAGTAAATTTTCATGTGCCAAACTCTAAACCTTCAAATAATATTCCGTTTTGTATGCCTGAATTGCTCATATAGTAACTAGGGGCTGTAAGTATCTTCCATGCTAGGTGGGTTATTCTCACTATATGTGTTGATTCACTATCATTCACGATAAAGTGGCTGGTAATAGGGATTCCCAGTCCCGAAATCAAAGGAAAAAAATGCAAATAATTAAACAAAACTCCCCCAGGAATGTTGTTAGTATGGATGGTACCCGTGGATTTGGCTCACCGTGGAGTGTGATTGATTGGTGGAGGGCAGTAAAAACTTTACCATTCTGTTTGGGAACCGCCTATAATGTATGTAGCATGGAAGATACCGAGATCTCTCGGTTGTTATGGTGACAATGAAAGCATACCGCCCAAAATTATTATTCATCTCTGTTTTATAAAGCTTGAGCTCTGGCACCTCTGCAAATCAATGCTTCCCTCTGCGAAGGGTCTATCTTTTACTTTCATGTACTTACCTTTATGCAAGACTCATGGTGATCTTCACCACTTCCTATATTTCACCTTTTTCTTTTGGCAAGCGTCATGTGTTGGGGAAAGAGCCAATCATATATGGCCATTCAAATATATTTGATCACGAATTATTATTGTTGACAATTATCTATATGATAAATAAGTTGGGAGGCGAAAATTTAAGCCCCTATCTTTCTCTATCTTCGATGGATGCTATTTGTTCTAAAAATCTGCTTTGAGTGCTAGCAATCATGGAAGACCATATGATAGTTGAGTCTGTGGAATTTTCTAAATCAAAGTTCTTACATAGACCCTTCCTGAAAATAAGATGAATTGCAATTGTATGGTGATTGAAAGCATAGTTTGTTAGTATATACTTTAACATGTGGATAGCTTGTTATTTCATCATGCGGAGTTTTATGAGATGAGCTAGTGTCTATGATGATGCTAGAAAAAGTGTTTGGAACTATCATTGATCAAATTTATGCACTATGCTAGCATTCACACTTCATAAATTATTTATTTTATCATTTACCTACCCGAGGATGAGCAGGAATTAAGCTTGGGGATGCTGATACGTCTCCGACGTATCTATAATTTATGAAGTATCCATGCCATGTTTACAATAATTTTATATGATTTTATTAGAACTAACCCAGACTGACGCTATTTTCAGCAGAACTACCGTGGTGTTATTCTTGTGCAGAAATAAAAGTTCTCGGAATGGGCTGAAAATTTACGGAGAATCTTTTTGTAAAATAAAAAAGTACTGGAGCGAAGAGCTGGGCCAGGAAGTTGATAAGGAGGTCACAAGCCTGCTAGGCGCGGCCACCCCCTTGTCGTGCCTAGCAAGATTGTGGCCCCTCGAGCACCTCTTTGACATGATTCCAACGCCAAAAACTCCTATAAATACAGAAACCTCCCGAAGGAAACCTACATAGGCCGTCGCGAACCTCCAGAGCCACAAAAAATCAATCAGGAGCCTGTTCTGGCACCCTGCCGGAGGGGGAAACCATCACCGGAGGCCATCTTCATCATCATGGCTGTCTTCATGACGAGGAGCGAGTAGTTCACCGTCGGGGCTAAGGGTATGTACCAGTAGCCATGTGTTTGATCTTTCTCTCTCTCGTGTTCTTGAGATGGCACGATCTTGATGTACCGCAAGCTTTATTGATATAGATGAATAATATGGAGTCTTCCCCTCTCTATCTTCTTGTGACATATTGAGTTTTCCCTTTGAAGTTTTCTTATCAGATTGAGTCTTTAAGGATTTGAGAACACTTGATGTATGTCTTGCGATGGGATATCCATGGTGACAATGGGATGTTCTATTGATCCACTTGATGTATGTTTTGGTTATCAACTTGCAGGTTCCGTGACCTTGGGAATCTGTGCATAGGGGTTGGCACATGTTTTCGTCTTGAATCTCCGATAGAAACTTTGGGGCACTCTTTGAAGTTCTTTGTGTTGGATTGAACATGATGAATCTGAAATTACGTGATGCACATTGTATAATCAAGCCATGGGTACTTGTGGTGACATTGGAGTATCTAGGTGACATTAGGGTTTTGGTTGATGTGTATCTTAAGGTGTTATTTTAGTACGAACTATAGGGCTATTCGTGACACTTATAGGGATAGCTCATAAGATTTATGGAAAAGGATAACTTTGAGGTGGTTTCGTATCCTACAATAATTTATTCGTTAATTATCCGCTATTTGTGACTTTGGAGCGAACTCTTTGTCGCACGAGAGGTATTTACATATGATTCAACATTGTCAGTATTGTTGAGGGAACTTGCACTAGTTAAAGTATGGACCCTAGGCCTTGTTTTCAAGCATTGCAATACCATTTTTTGCTCACTTTTGTCATTATTTACCTTGCTGTTTTTATATTTTCAGATTACAAAAACCTATATCTACCGTCCATATTACACTTGTATCACCATCTCTTCACCGAACTAGTGCACCTATACAATTTACCATTGTATTGGGTGTGTTGGGGACACAAGAGACTCTTTGTTATTTGGTTGCAGGGTTGCTTGAGAGAGACCATCTTAATCCTACACCTCCAAGGATTGATAAACCTTAGGTCATCCACTTGAGGGAAAATTGCTACTATCCTACAAAACTCTGCGCTTAGAGGCTCAACACGACTCTTCAAGAAGAAGGTTGTGTAGTAGACATCAGCGTCGATGATGGAGGTGGCTAAGCGGTGCTGATGGGACAGGCTCTTGTCTCGTCCCATAGAAGGTCAGGGATGCATGACGGAGCATTAAATGCATTTGTCTTACACCATCAGTGTTATGTATGATAACACTGCAGCACTATACACCTCGTGTACGTACTGTACTACACTCTTGGCAACCCCTTGGTCATATAAAAGGAGGCCCAAGGCGTTATAGGAGAGGGTCTTTTTTGACCTTCCGGCTAACACACGTAGCAGCTGTGTACTATCCACTACACAGCGCTCCTGTAGCTGGAACCCTAACGCCCATAATACACAAAAGAAGTAGTAGGGTT
This sequence comes from Hordeum marinum, assembly GCA_022496015.1. Lineage (NCBI taxonomy): Eukaryota > Viridiplantae > Streptophyta > Magnoliopsida > Poales > Poaceae > Hordeum > Hordeum marinum. Next base: position 205,358,199 of record CM039672.1, on the reverse strand, counting down.
TTACGCTTCTTCGCGGCCCGAACCTGGGTAAAAATCCCTCGCGTTGCCCGTCAGATCTGCTCTTTGTGCATACCTTCTCCCTGCGGAACCGAAAGGGACCCTGATGATCCCATAGGTGTCGTTCCGCCTACATCTTTGGTGTGTCGGGTAGGGGGAAAGGTTGCATGAACCTGATTTGATGATCAGCGCGTCAGTTTCTTCATCATCTTCATCATCATGGCGCCCAAGAAGAAGGGTTTCACGGCGGTTGATCCATCCATGTACGGTGTGCCTGTAGCTACTCGCACAGGCGGCGATGTAGATACAGGCAGAGGAGGCAGAGATCCTAAGCTTCCACGACACTCTGGTGATCAAGCCCAAGCAAGAGGCGTTGTTCGCAGCGGCGATGACAACACGTGTCGCTGAATCTCAGGGCGGAACTGCACTGCCTACGGGCGGTGCGCTGAACTCCAGGAATGGAAGGGTGCCTTCTAAGACACCTATGCTGGCTCATGTGCCGCAGCCTTCTCAGGTCACACGTGATGAGCAGCGCCGTGACGTTGGTGGTTCTAAGTGTCCCCATGGAAAGGCTCCTGAGCATCACTCCCGAGATGCGCGGGACCAACATTCACGCCAAAGTGCTAGTGGAAGTGGTGCACGGTCGCGGGACCATGATGGAGCTCCTTCTAACACGGTTAGGAGTCAGAACACCTCACGTTCTTTGCACCTTGTGCTGCCAACTACATCGGTGGAAGCGCTGACGCGATCAAAGCTACTCCTGAATTTTCCTACTGCCGCGGAGAAGATTGATGAGTGGAGAGATACTATCTAGAGCCTCGTCAACATCGCTGATAGAGATGGGATGTAGCGGGAAGAGCCTTCGCAGTGGCGGTCCATCGAGTCAGTGCGCACCAATGGCGATAAGGCCGGAGGCGGCACGACCATGGTGCACTCTACTCCACGGCAACAACGGAGGTCGCCGACTCGACATGTCGCCGCCTATGGAGATGATTCAATGGCATCGTATGATCCACGGACTCGCCACGCTCAATGTCAAGTTCTGCCGGAGCGAACTAAGGAAGACGCTCGGGCTACCATTGAGCGGCGATCGGAAACGCGCTATCAATCTGATAAGTGCGGGGGGGCACTATAGACAAGTCTACGCCATGGTATCCTGTTGACCTGCCTTATGAGGTGGGTTGTCCAACATTTACCTGTAAGTTGCGGCAAGTCTAGTGGCCCAATTCCCAAACATTCAAACCAGAGGTCCCGAAGAAATACGATGGCAAGACTCACCCATCGGAGTTCTTGAGCATCTACACCATTGCATTGCAGGCTATCGGGTCTCGCGACAACAAGATTCTCGCCAACTACTTCCCATTGGTGCTCACGCCCAACGTCAGGTCGTGGTTGATGCATCTGCCGGAGAATTCCATTTCTTCTTGGGTAGATCTATGTCATGAGTTTGTTGGCGCCTTTACCGAAGGCCACCAAACTCCTTGCCAAGCCAATGATTTGCATCTCATCCCTCAAAAGGAAGGTGAAACCTTGTGCAAGTACATTCAGAGATTCAGCTTTATACATCACAACATCCCCAACATTCATCCTGCTGCTGTTATCAACGCGTTTCATCAGAATGTGCGCAACCGCAGGATGCGCGAAGAGTTATCGATGAACAAGATCAGAGATGTTGCCGAGCTCTATGCTCTGGCTGATAGATGTGCTCGAGCTGAAGAAGGGAGGAGGCTCCCCAGCGAGGATGCCGGTGCTAGGGTCGACTCTAAAGACAAAGACACTGTTGCCCCAGCAAGAAAAGGTCGACGGTGGAACAAGAAGCGCAAGGACAAGGTCATGCTTGTCATCGAGGAATTCGGCAACCTCAACACCGCCAACAAGACTAAGGTTGACGGCCCCGGCAAGGAGGTTACCGGGTGCATCTCTTGTCAAGCCTTGGCGGCTGCTGACAAGCCGGGGGGCTCTGACAAGCAGTACTGCTAGATTCATCGCACCAAGGGCCACAATATCCAAAACTGCCGGCAAGTTGAGCAGCTTGTCGAGAGGCAGAAAGCCGAGTATGTGATGCGAGATAAGGAGAAGGCCCAAGATGTTGCAGAAGGGTCCGGCAAGAAGCACGGTGGCCGAGGAGGTCGCCGCGGCAAGGCCAAGTAGCAGGAGAAGCTGCCTCGAGGCCGTGATAAGGAAGAAGGGGATGACGATGGCAACGAGGAGGACGACGAGTCCAGCGAGCACGAATTTCAGAAAGCTACAGACATCATGTGCGTTGACGGATGCACCTCATTACATTCTTCTCGCCGCCAACTTAAACAATGGGCGCGTGAGATTAATGCGACAGAGTCGTTAGTCGAAGCCCGGAAACCATTGACATGGCCCCACACGCCTATCATTTTTGACGCTAAGGACCACCCTGATCGCACAACTACGGTCGGGTGTCTGCCATTGTTGGTTTTGCCAACAATTCGCAACCTCAAGGTGACGAAAATGTTAGTTGACGATGGGGCTGGTTTGAACTTGATCTCGCCTGATGTGATCAAAACGTTGCAAATTCCTGATGAAGATCTTGAGGAGACGGGCACGTTTCAGGGGATCAGTCAAAGGAGGAGCCAGCCGAAAGGCAAGATCACACTGCCGGTAACATTTGGTAGTGACATGAACTTCAGGACAGAGAAGATTGTTTTCGACGTCACCAAGATTCCATTGCCATATAATGCGATCCCTGGTCGTCCAGCGCTGGCCAAGTTCATGGTGGCATCACACTATGCTTATAATGTTTGAAGAAGCCCGAGGTGATTAGCGTCATCACGATCAACTCTGACAAGAAGGATGCACTAATCTGCGCCGACCAGCTTTATCGAGAGTTAATTGCAGCACCTGCTGCTAAGGCTCTTGCTCCTGCCACTGAAGCTCTCGGGGGGAACAAGATGGCCAAGGCCTTTGGTGCGCACTCCGGCAAGCGCACCTCTTCGGAGTGTTGCGCTCCCGTTGATGATGTGCCAGAGAGCTCCACCGATAACAAAAAGAAATCCAAGGCAGCTCCACCAGAAACCGAAAAGGTGCCCATCTAGGAGGATGGTACGGGAGGAACTTTCACATAAGTTCCACCCTTAATGACAAATAGGAAAGTGCACTCGTTGCCTAACTGCGGGCGAACATCAATGTGTTTGCATGGCAACCATCTGATGTCCTCGGTGTTCCCAGGGAGGTAACTGAGCACCATCTTGCTGTATGTCCTCATGCACGGCCCGTCAAGCAGAAAGTTAGGAAGCAAGCCTTGGAGCAGCAAGAATTGATCATCGAGGAAATCAGGAAGTTGGAAGTGGCAGGTTTGGTCAGAGGAGTGCTCCATCCAACATGGTTGTCCAATCCAGTTGTAGTGCGCAAGGCGAATGGAAAATGGAGGTTGTGGATTGACTATACGGATCTTAATAAAGCCTGCCCAAAACATCATTTCCCCTTGTCGTGCATCGACCAGATTGTGGACTCCACTGCAGGCTGCAATTTCTTGTCATTTCTTGATGCTTATTCAGGGTATCATCAGATCTTCATGTCTAAGGAAGACGAAGAGAAGACCGCATTTATCACCCCATGTGGTACATATTGCTTCGTGTGTTTGCCTTTCGGGTTGAAAAGTGTTGGTTCAACATTTCCAAGAGCAGACCAGATTGGTTTTCAACCTCAGCTACATAGAAATATGGAAGCTTATATGGATGACATCATGGTTAAAACCATGGACAATGCATAACTCATACAAGATCTAGAAGAGATGTTTGCAAATCTACGCAAGATCAATTTAAAGATCAACCCTGAGAAGTGTGTGTTTGGCGTTCCGTCCGGCAAGATTCTCGGATTCTTTGTGTCTCCGACAAGATCAAGGCAATTGAGCAGATTGAAGAACCAAGACGCGTCAAGGATGTGCGTCGTCTTGCCGGCTGCATCGCGGCAAGTCCGCTGAATGCGCCCTACCCTTTTCCAAAATCTTGAAAAAGGCAGTTCCAATGAAGTGGACTCCGGAAGCGGAGGCTGTGCTGCAGGATTTGAAGAGGTACCTCTCCTCTCCGCCAATACTAGTCGCACCTAAACCACATGAGTCGTTGTTGTTATACTTGGCGGCAACGAATCAAGTGGCTAGTGCTACGTTAGTGGCTCCAAGAGGGGTCGACAAAGAAGAAACGACAGAGGCAGGACCACCAAGAGATCTGCTAGGATTTCCCCCGATAGAGTTTGGTGCCGGCAAGGCAGGGTCTGTGCAGACAAGTGAAGCGACACCGAGGAAGAAGATGGTGTAGTGCCCAATTTATTTTTCTTGCTCCTTCTTGCAGGGGGCTAGGTCAAGATACTCTGGCATGCAAAAATTGCTTTTCGGTCTCCTTATGGCCTCGAGAAAGTTGCGCCATTATTTCCAAGCACGTGAGATCACCGCCGTCACTCGCTTTCTGCTGCAACGGATTTTGCGAAATCCAGATGCGACCAACAGGATTGTGGAGTGGGCTTCGGAACTGTCAAGCTTTGGTCTCAGATTTGAAAGTACTTCAACTATTCAGAGCAGAGCCTTGGCAGAATTCATTGTGGAATGGACTCCAATGCCAGACGAAGAGATCCAAGAAACGGCTCTCCCCGGCAAGGAAACTAGTCAAGAATGGATCAGGTATTTTGCTGGAGCTTTCTCCCTGCAAGGGACCGGTGCTGGCCTGCTCCTTATAACACCCACCGGAGAGCACCTCAAATATGTGATTCAGATGCACTTTCCCCGGGAGAGGTCGGCGAACAACACAGCAGAATATGAAGGGCTGCTTGCCGGTCTCAGGATCGCAATAGACCTTGGAATCAAAAAGCTCATCGTTAGAGGTGATTCACAGCTTGTCATCAAGCAAGTCAACAAGGATTATCAGAGCCCATTGATGGAAGCCCACATAGATGAAGTAAGGAAGTTGGAGGAGCGCTTCGACAGCCTACAAACAGAGCATGTTCCTCGCACAGAGAACAGTATTGCCGACGAGCTATCGATGCGCGCTGCCCTCAAGTTGCCTGTGGAACCAGGGACTTTTGTGCTCCAATTGACTCAGCCATCCGTAGAACCATCGACGAGGCAAAACAAGAGAAGGAAATTGCATTCTAGTCAGTACTTTCCTGCGGAACTCCTAGAGACTGACGGCAAGGAAGTTGCCGGGAACGACGCCAAGCTTGTCGGGAGAAACAGGCACCGGTAGGGCCTCAGGTCCTTGTCGTAGAGACAAACGCCCCCGTGGCAGAAGACATACCTTTAGTCCTTGCTGTCGAGCCTCAGGCTCCAGCGTGGGCACAACACATTGTGCAGTTCCTTCAAACAGGAGAACTCCCTGAGGAACAGGAAGAAGCTGAGAAAGTAGCCTGTCAGTCTAATATGTACAAGTTTGTGGACAATGTCATGTACAAAAAGAGACTGAACAGTGTGAAATTGAAGTGCATTCCTCGGGAGGACGGACTGGAGCTGTTGGCAGAGATACATGGAGGCATATGTAGCTCCCACATAGGATCAAGAGCTCTTGCCGGGAAGGCATTTCGGCAAGGTTTCTTTTGGCCCACTGCCCTCCAGGATGCAACTACACTAGTAACCAAGTGTGAAGCGTGCCAGTTCCATTCAAAGAAACTACATCAACCAGCTTAAGCTCTTCAGACAATCCCTCTCTCCTGGCCATTCTCGGTCTGGGGGCTCATTATCTTGGGCCCCTTTCCCCGTGCTACTAGGGGCTTTGAGTACTTCTATGTCGCGATCGACAAGTTCACAAAGTGGTCGAAAGTGGAAGCAGTGAGAAAGGTGATAGTGCAGTCAGCCGTCAAGTTATTCAAAGGACTAGTTTGTCGTTTAGGTGTACCAAACAGGGTCATCACTCACAACGGCACGCAGGTCACAAGCTGCGCCTTCATGCAATATGTCCAAGACCTTGGCGGCAAGATCTGTTTTGCTTCTGTTGCTCATCCAAGGAGCAACGGCCAAGCGGAATGGGCAAATGCTGAAGTGTTGCAAGGACTTAAGACAAGAACTTTTGACAGACTGCACAAGTGCGGAGGATGCTGGATTGATGAGCTGCCGGCGGTTCTTTGGTCAATCAGAATGACACCAAATCGATCCACGAGCTAGACACCCTTCTCCCTGGTATACGGGGCAGAAGCAGTTCTCCCCACGGAACCCATATACGGGTCACCTCGAGTGCCCTCTTATGATGAGCTTGAGCAAGAGCAGTTGCACCAATATGATGTAACGCTCCTTGAGGAAGATCGTCTTTAGGCTGCTGTGTGAGTTGCACGCTACCAACAAGCTTTGCGCCGCTACCGTAGCCGCAAGGTTCATGCCCGAAGTCTTGAGGAAGGCAACCTTGTTCTTTGGCATGTTAAGTCGGCCACGAATTCAAACAAGTTGACGTCAAAGTGGGAAGGCCCTTATCGGGTAGTACGAGTCACTAGGCCTGGCACAGTCTGCCTGGAGACTGAAGATGGCGTCCCAGTGAGCAACTCTTGGAATATCGAACATCTTCGTAAGTTCTATCCATAAGGCATGGTTGTCGGGCCTCCCCACAACCACCTTTTGTACAATTCTTGCCGCCAAGGCATGTGATCCTTTGTACAAAGCCAGGCACAGACCCTCTGCATAGTTGAATAAGATCAAGTGTTCTACAAGTCTTGTCGATTTCCATGTTTACTTATATGCATGTAAGTATGTTTATCTGAGATATTGCATTACGCTTACTTCTAGCAAGTACTAACGAACTGCAAAGTTCCATATCTCTATTTTCTCTTCTATCTTTTTCTTAAAGGATGGAAGGTTCTCTCACGTGCAAGTTTGCCGGGGGATGAGATGGTATGGACACCAAACGGGCGATGTTCAAAGTTGACATCTTGCGGAAAGGAGTACTGCGACGAAAAGTTAAGTTCCAAAACTCTTAGTAAAATTTAGTTTTTTACTGTGGAGTTATCTTCCTTGGACAATTTCAACTCTTTTATGGGAAACCTGCACGCGAAGGAATCTTGTCATAATCGGTCGCGCCCTTACTCTGTTTCGAGTCTACTCAACAACTTAAGTGGATGTGCTGAAAACGTCAAGGTAACCTTGTCATGATTAGTCACGCCCTTACTCTATTTCGAGTCCGCTCAACAGCTTAAGTGGCTATACTGAAAATGTCAACCTATCTTGCCGGTAGAAACACCACAAGCAGGCTGCTAAGGATCCACTCCTCAAAGCACTCGCGTCAGGGCTGCATGCGCCGGCAAGTTTCCGATAAAGCATAGGGAGTAAACCATGCAGAGAGGAATCTAATAAGAGGAATAACATGCAAAACATAGCCAATCATATTACAGTAAAAGTTTGCCGCGATTCTAACATTAAGATAAAATTGTCTTTGGCATGGAATGGTGGCGACAAGAAAGAGTGGAGCAGGTAGTCCCTATGCTGGCCTTCGACCCTCTTGACTTGGTTCACCTTGTCGATGATGGGTGTGACAAGTTCTACAAGCGCCTTCACGTCCATGTCCTTCGGCAAGCAGTGGAGGACGTTGGTGAAGTTGATGTCGGGGTTATTGTGGGCCACCTTGATGAGCAATTTGAGAAGGACGGACCTACAAAGTTTGTGGGACTTGTTGGCCAGATGGGTTGCTCGGTCAGAATGGAGCTACCCCAAGGCATCAACCAAGCCCTCAAAGAGCATGGTTAGCCTGGCGCTTGGGGACACCCTATCATCGAAAAAAGGTTGAAGTTCCATAGGCCCATGGTGGACAGCTGTGCACCAAGCCTCTCCGCCACGTCAATGAGGCGCTCGGTCCAGATCTGCACGCCCTTCACATAGTTGTTATGAGTATCGGCAGCGCTCAAGAGCAGGTCTTGTTCCTCCCGGAGATCTTTGATCAGGACCTTCTCACGAGCCGTGCTATCCGCAAGGGATTCATTCGGCTTGGACAGCTTTAGCTCTAGATCGGCAATGGAATCATTGGCAGAGGTGATTTCCTTGGTCTTTTCGGACATGGCGACATGTATCTCCACTAGGCTGAAGAGAGCTTTCTCTTTGTCGGCCTTGAGCGTCGAGATCTCCTTGCCGTGGTCCTCGAGGTCCGCTTCCAGCCTCTTCACCTAATCGCCGAGCTTGTTCTTGGCGGCCTCTGTAGCTTCAACAGTGTCGATGGCCTGCTTCAGCTTGTCGGCATGATCTGCGACCAGAGCCTCGAGGGTTTCCTTGTGTTTCTGCTCCAGCTCCTAGATTCGCTGGGCGACAAGCTTCCCAATTTCTTCGTCTTTGCGACAAAGCTTGTCGGCAAGCGCCCCCTTGCGCACGAAAAGTTCTTCTTCATGGCCGTCAAGCCCGATACGAGCATCCTCTGTAGTAGCCTTTTGTGAGGACTCCTCTTGTGCCCTCTTGACGTTAGACTGCTTCAAGAGGAGTAAATTCTAGACCTCACACAGCTGCTCGCAACCGGTCTTCAACTCTTGGAAGGCTTCGGCGAACCAGGCTTGCGTTTCCTTGACACGCCTCTAGAAATCTGCCTCCATCGCTTGCATAACCGTCGCCTTGGTGTCCAACTTCTCATTCTGAGCGCGGTAGAGTGCCTGGAGCTTTTGGAAGTTATCGCTCATGACTTGGAGGAGTTGTTCTTCCTTGGGTTGGCCGCTGGCGTTCAGTTCGCCAATAACCTCAGGTCTCGCAGTAGTGGTGATTCCCCGTCAAAGATCTCTCGTTCGGTTGGCACCCCAGTGTTTGTCGTTCCTAGCATATGGACAAACAGGTTCTCACTAGCCTTGAGGTATCTCCTTGGAGAGGGGGCTTCAGATGTGGACGGCTGATCCTCAACAGCTGCCTCACCGGCAATCGAGGGCTCCGTGGCCGGCACAATGCATGGCTCTCCTATGGTAGGAACACCGTTAGTATGGTCACTGGACTCCTTGACGGCCCCCTCAGCAGATTCCTCGGCGGTGTCTTCCTGTACGCTCTTGGTGGCTTCATCGGCAGCAACCCCGGTGGCCTCAGTGGCAGCGTCTCTGGTGGTCTCCTCGATGACGGCGTCGACATCCATTTGTTCTGTCGAAGGGAGATCTGGAAAACAGGGATGAAGAAACAATATGAGACCAAGGTTGAAGTTCGAGAAGACAATATATATATATATATATATATATATATATGAAGACAGAATAACAAATACGCTGCGGCGAGAGGTTCACCTATGCTAAGCTGTTGAGAAGAAGTTTCTCCTTCCCCGACAACATCGGTTGCCGGTGTGGGAATGCTAGTGCTTGCACCTGCCGGCCTCTCCTCAGCAAGAACATGCTTGTTAGTGGGAGCCCTCGCGGGAGATCCACCTCTAGGCGGCGTAGTCGATGGAGGCGGCACACCAGGGGCGGCCTTCGATGGCACTCCTTGTTGCTGCCTTCCTTCTACAAGCCCGATGATATCAGCAGTGAAGATACACGTCCCAATGCTCGCTAGTGGGAAATAGGTAACAGACTCACGCTGGGGGCTATATTGGGGACTGTGATGTGGGCTGGGCTTTGGGCTGGTGTCGATCAACTCTGACGCAGTTGTGGTGCTTGCTGGCAGCTTATCGCCCGTTGAACTCTTCGCCTTCTTCGCCATCCTTTGCGCTAGTGTTTCTGTATCTCTATGGGGACAAGCCAAAGTGAGAAAAGCAAGTTAAGAAAAGATGGAAATTCAGAGGATAAAAGGTCCGACGAGATCCTTACTCTTCTTCCTCTGAGCTGAAGGCGAAGAGGTCGAAGTCGACACCCGCCATGATGTCCGTGCGAGGAGGAGAAGGAGTGGCCTCGGGTCGCTTGTCTGCAGTAGAAGAAGAGGGTTGCTGTTGAGCTTCTTGACACTAATGGTCTTGCCGGTCGCCCCCTTGCCGGGGGCTGCACCACTCGAGGAATGTTGTACAATAGAGACACCGGAAGAGACTTTCCGAAGAACACGCATCCTCTTCCTCTCGAGAGCTGGGGGCTCCTCGTGCAACTGCACCTCTACCATATCTTCGGCAGAAGGGCCCCCGGCAGTAGAGCCGCTCTGTACTCCGACAACCTCGCCCTACCCAGCAAGTTGTTCCTTCGACGCCACTTCTCCTTCACTGGTTTCCCCTTCCAAGAAGCCAATGCTTTCGGCCTTCGCGACAAGTTTCGCCTCTTCCATCCTGCTAGCGATGTACACCGTTTCTTCTTCAGTGGTGGGACGGATGAGGTTCGTTTATTACCGAATGGCATTCTCTGACAAGTTGTCAAAGAACTCTTGCGCCCGTTCTGCGGTCGGCTCTTCCCATGTTCCGTCGAGGCCATGAGCATTGCACACCTGCATCATGGCAAGGATTGAAGCCGGGGCGGAGTTGTTGCATAGGGGGACTACATCGGCCGGCAACTTGTGTTTGGCGTCGGACCTGAACAGCTTTTGATAGAGAGTCGCGTGTTGTATGACCGTCAAGTTGTTGTTCAGGCCAGGGCGCAGCCTCATGATGTCTGTCGCGTTCCGGATTTCCCAGGCCGGTCTCCATTTGTTCTGTAGAGGGCGATGCGCCGATGCAGAAAGTCAGCCCCGATCATCTATACTATGAGCACGGCGACCTTGAGGCGGTGAATCCTAGTGACTGCAACTGTGAGCTTCTCATCGTAGAGGTCGAAGTCGCTCCAGCCGGCACCGCGCGCCATCTTTGTTTGCTAGGGCAAACAGAAGGGTTGAGGATCTTCCTCCCAAATCCAGCACCACTTGGCTCGCCATTCATCCCACTTGTCGTGGAAAGCCCCGTCTAGGTATATTTCCTTGTTCCATGCCCTTGGAATCCAGGCGATAGAACCAGAAAGGGCTTCTCCCCCTTGGATACAAGGAATGAAGAAGTGGTGGAAGAGAGTTGTGTTGGGGACTACTCCGGAGACGTTCTCACAGAGATGGGCGAAGACTGGCATACATGCCACAACATTCGGCGTGAAATCCAAGAGATGGAAGCCGTATGTGTACATATACTTTGTGCTCGATATATATCCTACGATATGGTGTAGTTACACCCCACGTCTCATATACTACCTTGTGGTAGTATATATACTACCCTATCATTTTTAGTATGTTCATATATTGTATCTAAGATAGTCCAAAGTGATTTATCTAAAACATAATACATACTATCTAGAACATACGAAACAAAAGTGGGAGTAACTACACCCGGTCATAGGAACCATTTTTATATAATAAATATTACCATTCCTTGCAACCATGTATGTAGGGGTGTTTCTAGATCTTCTTTTGCATCCTTGTTTTATACTTCCATTGATTCTGAAAAAGGCTCATTCTTTTGAGGTGGCTAACCTATCTAGAATAGTCATAACCAAAGCACTATCGTGGAAGTTATCTCCGCAAGCATAGTGAATAGGTTGCAATTTCCTATAAGCACTACCAAGCACCATATCATTTATCCATGTGTATCCCATGTAATGTAAAACTTCATCGACACCATAATAAAGTACTAACTAAAGAACTTCAATACTAGCATTGCATTATCACTCCTATTATATATTGCTAGTATAGGATCAACATTAATACTTACATTAATAAGCATAGTGCCCTTTTGGTTTACAATCTTTGCACATTACAAAGTACTCATCGCATGTAATTTGTGCCCATTCGTCGAGTAGTGATATCCATCTTTTATCTTCTGATTGTTGATAGATGTAGGTGTAATATAGTCTCTCTTCTCCTCCATTGCATATTTCAGATTTTCCTAGTAGACATCCAAGAAGACATGATTAGCTGATTTCATAACAAACAAAAGTAAACAAAATGTAAATGTGAAAGTAATAGCCAAGAACTATGCTCCCCGACAACGGCGACGGAAAAAGTTTGGTGTCCTGGAAGTGCACAGGGCTATGTGGAAATTTTGTGACAAGTAAGGTTTGTCGATCCCACAATGAGCGAATAGGATGGCACCACAATCCCCACAGTTGTGTTGTCACTAACACAGTCATGCTCACAACCAAACCAGAGTTTGGAAATAGTTCACTTAAGTAGGTTGCTAAAGGAAACATTAAAGAGGGAGAATTAAACTAAGATACTATAGAGAACTGAAAAGTAAATACTAAACTAAAGAAAAGAAAATAAACTAAGAGAGGGATGTGGTGTTTTAAATGAGATTGCTGGCATCCAGGTACGGCTTCGTTCAGTACGGGCACAGAATGGAGTTAAGCTTTACGACTATGCCACTTGGTGGCTAAGTCAGTACCTCCATCATAGGATACAATAATCTACGGATGGTGGGTGGTCCCTGACATAATGTTAACCCTCAAGGCATGCTATATGGAGATAACTCATTCATCCTACTTATTGTACCATACCGGAGACGCTAATGCAAAGATATTAAGGTCCTCATGGTTTGAGGACCAAACGAAGGCATTAGGTTCTATGGAGAACCATGATTAATAATTGTGTTCCCCTAGGGATATTTGCACCTGTCATGTCACAGGTCTATCAGTTTGCACAATCTTCCATCAAATTCATGTGTAGCCTAAGAGTTCAAGGTCTCCAACTACACCAATGAATTAAATGGCTCCAATCACTAAATTATAGCATAGGTAAATAAGCAACACGAAGCAGCACACATAAATAGATGAAACATATCAAACAACCACTTACTAATCGACCAACCCATATCTAACAACAACTCAAATAACATCACATAAAGAGGCGTTCAAGAGTTATTACAACCCATCATAGAGACCCTAATGGTAGAGGAAGAAGGGGTGATGATGGTGGTGGTTATGGCAGCACAGCGGCAGATGATGATGATGGTGGCGCGGTTGCGGCGGCTCCCTTCTGGTCTCCCTCTAGGTTGTCCCCTTGGTGTTCTTGAGGTCACGACGGCTGGACATGGAGATGATGCTTGATGAATATGAGAATGAAGATGCATGATGGAGGCGGCTAGGGTTGGAGGAGTTTATATAAGAGCTCTCCCTATGCCTCCTCCCTTGATGTGGCATCTCTCCTTTTATCCAAGGGCTCTAGATGAGCCCAATCCTCTCCCAAATCATCCCTTGAAGGCCAATAAAGGCGTGGGAAATAACAGGGATGAAATCCACGAAGAATTCCATCTCAAGAGGCAACTTTTTGTGTTGTCTCGATGTCAAACGACCACCAAATGAACACGCGCAGTCGTTCGAAAGGCCATCTTTTGTTATGTCCTCTTTCGATAAAATGGTCGCCATTTCTTCATACGAACTCGGAATTTGACGTTCTTGGGGTCATTGGGTTCGTATGAACGGCACTGATCCATTTCCGATTTATGATCTTAATTTGGAGCACTTTGGAAAAAATGACGTGCACCTTAGAAATGGCTAAGTCTACGGTCCTAGGGGTCCACCATTTGAACACCTTTCATCCTCCGAAGTACATGGAAAGTCCATCTCACCTAAAAGACAAACAAAGACAAATAAAACTACTAAAATTTAACAAAGAATAAAGATTGGAAATCATGCATATGGACATGTTACCGGCTCAATGGAACATGATATGACTTGATATATGGATATGATGTGTAACAAATGAGCTCTAAATATGCGTAAAATTATGAGCCATCACCCGCGTACGGTGCTCCCGGGCCAACTCAGTGGCCACCTTCTCGCGAGCCTCGTCGACAGCGTGATCCAAACTCATTTGGCCTCCATCAAGACGTGGGATACCCGCTCCTCGGTCTCCTCCCTCTCCCGTGCGGTGCGGGCAGACTCGACAAGGAAAACATCCCACGCCCTCGCAATGGCCCGCTAGACCCAGGACAATGCCTCTTTCTTGCCTGCCATGTCGGCTTCAAGGCAATCAACTACCCGACACACCGAGCGGAGAAACTTACTAGTGGGCATGCCAGCACCAACAACACCTACCAGGTAGAGCACCGGTCATAGGGCCTAGTTTGAGCCGTCGACAAGAGGCGCCTCCCGGACGATTTCCTCTACCTCAAGGGCGGTCGCATCTCCTTCATCATGGGTGGCCCCACCTAATGGATCGACGTTCCCCTTCTGGTTAGGAGCACCTGCCGGAGGATCCCATGTTGATGCCGCAGGGCTAAGAAGGTCGCCACCTAAGGCATCTTCAACCGGGCCCCGAGGCCCCCGATTGACTCAATAACTGGCCCTCTAGGGCCTAGGTGTTTGGTCTGGCAGTGCTTCTTGAGGCGTTGCCCGATGGAACATTGGAGCCCCCCTGTAAACCCAATAACAGTGGCTTTCGAGGCCTGAAGGCTCTGACCAACAACCCTTACAGAGGTAACGTGTTGCAGAGTTCTGGAGCCCTCCGTATACCCAATAACGGAGGCCTCTAGGGCCAGGGGCATCCAACGACATATGCCTTGCTCCGGTCTTCACTAACGTCCACTCGGCGACCTCCACATCCTCGGCTGGGCGGCCTCTCGTCTTCCATCGTCAACTCCTTTGGTTGCATCATCATGTGGGTCCGTAGAGGTCCTAACTTTCATCGTCACCCGCCTCTCCGTGATAAATACAAACGGTCTCTACTTCCTAAGGACGCGCCGCACGTATGGGCAAGAATCAAGGCGCTCCCGAAATCTGATAAGCTTGATACGAATCCAACATATCAATAATTTATGAAGTTTTCTCGCCATATTTGCATGTGTTTACAATACTTTTATATGGTTTCGATGCACTTTATATGATTTATTTAGAACTAATCCACACTAACGTTGTTTTCAGCACAATTACCGTGGTGGTGTTTTTGTGCAGAAAATAAAAGTTATCGAAATTGCTCGAAACTTTTTTATGATTTTTTCTAGAGAAAATAAGAAATAATAGAGAGAAGAACTACCAGAGGGTAGCCACCTATGGGCCACAAGCCAACAGGGTGCACAAACCTCCTTGGGTGTGTCCTATTAGCTTGTGGGGCCCACGTGGCTCCGGTTGACGTGATTCCAACACTGAAAATTCCTATAAACCCAAAACCCTCAAAAGTTAATCTAGAACTTCTACTCCACCCTCGCAACTCTCTGCATCAAAGAAAAAGCCATTTGGAGCCTTTCTAGTACCATGTCGGAGTGGGAAATCATCACCGGCGACCATTTTCATCATCCTGATGGAGGCCATGATGAGTAGGGAGTAGTTCAGCCTTGGGGCTGAGGGTGTGTATCAGTATCTATTTGTTTGATCTCTCTCTCTCTCTCTCTCTCTCGTGTTCTTGAGATGTCAGGATCTTGATATATCATGAGCTTTGTTAATATAGTTGGGTCATATGGTTTTGTTCCCTTGCTATCTTGTTATGATGAATTGAATCTTTCCCTTTGAGATTTTGGTATGTCGGCTTGAATCTTGGATTTAAGATCACTTGATGTATGTCTTGGTACTCAACTTGCGGATTCCTATGGTGACAATGGGTAATCTATGCATCGGGGTAGATACATGTTCTTGTCCTACTTTCTTTGATAGAAATCTTGGGGTACTCTTTGAAGTTCTTTGTGTCGGATTTTGTATGATGAATCTGAAATTGTTTGATGTGTGTCTAATAATTAACCCACAGATACTTGAGGTGACATTGGAGTATCTAGGTGACATTAGGGTTGATTGATATGTATCATTGGTTTTATTTTAGTACGTACTCTAGGGTTGTTTGTGACATCTATAGGAATAGCCCAATAGATTGATCGGGAAAGTTAACTTTGAGGTTTATCTTACTACCTACAACAATTTCTTCTTATGTTCTATGCTAGATATGAAGTTTGGAGTAATTCTTTGTTGCACATTGAGGGATGATCATATTATTCAAATTGTTAGCATTGTTGAGAGATTGCACTAGTGTAAGTATGAACCCTAGATCTTATTTCCAAGTATTTATACAATGTTTTGCTTGTTGTTTGCCACTTGCTACCTTGCTTTTTTTATATTTTAAGATTAAAAAAACTCATATCTACCATCCATATTGCACGTGTACCATCATCTCTTCGCCGAACTAGTGCACCTATACAATTTACCATTGTATTGGGTGTGTTGGCGACACAGGAGATTTCTTCTATTTGATTGCATGGTTGTTTGAGATGGACCATCTTCATACTACACCTCCCATGGATTGATATACCTCAGGTCATCCACTTGAGCGAAAACTGCTATTGTCCTACAAAATTCTACGCTTGGAGGCCCAATAGAGTCCACAAGAATAAAGTTGCATAGTAGACATCAAGCTATTGTCTAGCGCCATTGCCAGGGAGGTGAGTGCTTGAAGATATATCCTTAGATCTTGCACTTTATTTTTTTTGTTTTTTTCACTATTTTGGTTTTATAAAAGAAAACTACAAAAAATGGAATTTAGGATGCCTCAATTGCTTTGTCTTTTTAATGTGTTTCGTGAAAATGATGGTTTAGAAAATTGTGCTCAATTGTTAGAGGAATCAGTTATAAAAAAGCTTCATGTGAATTCCTTGAATGATGAGCATGATAGTAATATTGTTAGTATGAACTTTCTAAATATCCATGATGCTAATGATATGCAAATCCACAAGCTTGGGGATGCTATGTTTGATCAATATGATATTTTTAGTCCCCCAAATTTTGATAAGCAACTTTATTATCATGATAGAATGCCTCTTATTTAAGATGATTATATTAATGAAAGTGGGTTTGGAAGAGTGTCAACTCATTACTAGGGAAAACCTTATAGACAGGAGCCTACTAGTAGCGCTGGAAAAATAAAACCGCTGCTGCTAATTACCAGTAGCGTTGTATTCCTGCAGCGCTACAACTAAGGGCTTAGCAGTAGTGCTAGGCGCTAAGAAAGCGCTACTGATAAGGTGGCCCTACCAACCCCGCTGACACTATTTATAGTAACAACGCTGGGTGGAAGGAAGCGCTACTGCTGAGGCCACTTCCAGTAGCGCTTTATGACATGCAAGCGCTACTGCTAATGTGCCACACATAGTAGCTGCGGTTTTTTGTAAGCATCGCTACTGCTAGTTGCGGTTGCTGCCACCTTTTCACCCCTCCCTCTCTCCCCCACTTTTCCCTCTCTCCCCTCTCTCCCATCCTTTCCCCTCTTCACTCTCCACCAGTGTTGCTCTTCTTCTCTCTTCCTCCTACCTCTCTAATTCTCTCCTCATTAATGTCCCCCTCCACCATAACTCTCCTCCATAAATGGCCTCTCTCACATTATCTCTCTTTCTCCTACCTCTCTTCCTCTCCCCCCATTAATGTCCCCCTCCAACATAACTCCCTCTCCATTCGTTAGCTAGCTAGATTCACCTCTCCGCCCCAAGAACTAGATCTAGCTAGCTATTTAGGCATCCACACGTCTCGATCGGTCTCTCTCCTCATCTAATTAACAGCATGCTCTCTCGATCGATATCGCTCTTGGGAGATATATAGGTGAGTAAAAAGTTGTTCATTTCAAGAATGGGAATATGTGTGTGAATGCGAATATGTGTGTTTGGGATATATGGAGAGATTTGTGTGAGTGACATGCCCTCGAGTTGCTTATGTCTCGCCGAGATGTCGATTTATTTCCGTTTCGATGAATTTCGAGCAAACTCAATATGTCCTATTTTTTGGCAAGGTCATGCCAAAATTTTATATGACTTTGAAGCATGCATGCATTATTTATTTTATAACCCTTTTGCTTGTTATACCGTGCAGTCAGTCATGAAGGTGAGTGGATGGAAGGTGGAGCGGTACATGCAATCCGCGATGATGGACATGTACACAAATAATCGGACTAGGATTAGATGTCCGTGTGCAAGATTCAAGGAAGGAGTCCTTTTGGACCCTTTTGATCGTGGCACTTTGAAGGTATAGCTGCTGAAGAATGGTTTCATGGATGTCTATACTTAGTGGATAAGTGAAGAAGCTGATGATGATGAGGACGTCCACATGGCAGGGAATAACGACATTTGGCTCGATGAAGAGATGACCGATCAACACGACGATGGTGCTGGGGAAGAGTCTGGAAATGACAGCATCGAAGAAGATTCCGGACACGGCGAAGAAGAGTCCGGACATGGCGGAGAAGAGGTCGCGCCGTAGTTTTTGACGCTACTAAGTGCAGTCGTGCAGGACCCTCTTGTTCGAAACCTCCTTCGCAAGAGTACGACTAGCGAGAGAGCTGCTTCTAGAGAGGAAGCCAAGATGGCGCAATTTGAAGTAGACTCGAAGACTCCATTGTGTGACGGTTGCGATCCCGAGGTGACCCGCTTGAGTTTCACGCTCGAACTTCTGAAGATGAAGGCCAAAAACAAATGGACAGACAAGAGCCTCGATGAGCATTTGAAGTATCTACATAATAAAGTTCTTCCCATGGGGAACCTGTGTCCTACCAGTGTCGAGGAGGCCAAGAAAATTGTTTGCCCTTTTGATTTGCCGCACGTTAGGTACCACACATTCATCAACGATTGCATCATTTATCAGGGGGAGCAGGCAGAAAAAACTAGTTGTACAGTGTGCAATGCTTCTCGATACAAGAAGGCAGGAAAGAAAGCTCCTCAGAAAGTTGTATGGTACTTTCCAATCACTCCCCCCGTCTACAGCGGTATTTCATAGATCCTAAGGAAGCAAAGCTCATGCGCTGGCACGCGGAGAGGAAGAAGCCCAACGATGGAGATGATCCGAAGCTGAGACACCTTGTAGATGGTAGCCAGTGGAGAGCATTCAACGTCGTATATGGATTTGTTGCAGAAGATCCAAGGAACATCGTGCTTGGTGCCAGTACCGATGGCATGAATCCGTTTGGAAACCAGAACACCAACCATAGCACATGGCCCGTGTATGTATGGATGTACATCCTCCCCCCATGGAAGTGCATGAAGACAAAGTACGTACACATGAGCATGCTGATTCAAGGGCCGAAACAACCGTGAAATAGTATTAACCTATATATGGGGCTTCTGCAAGAGGAGCTAGACACGTTATGGAAAACACCGGCATGGACATGGGATGCCAGCAACGGAGAGTATTTCCATATGAGAGTCGCGCTGATGACGACGGTGCACGACTATCTCGGTTACGGGTACCCCTCAGGCCAGGTGTGCCATGAACACTACGGATGCACGAGGTGCATGGATGATACAATGTCTCAGAAGCTTACGTCAATGAAAGATGTCAGGTCCGGGAAAATCGTGTACATGGGCCATCGTAGATGGCTCGAGAAGGATGACCCGTGGAGAAAGCATGGAGATCTATTCAATGGGTTGGATAAGCTTCGAGTACCTCCACATAAGAGGAGCGACGCGGAAATCGACATGCTGTTGAGAAACTGGGAACAATGCCCCGTGCCGGGAAATATCAAAAAGGCACCGGAGCCGCTGCTGAAGGTATGGAAAATGAGGTATGTTTTCTAGTACTTGGAGTACTGGCCCAATAACGACACGCCTCATGGCCTTGATCAAATGCATATCACGAAGAATGTCCTCAAGAGCTTGCTTGGCACACTGATGAACATGCCGGAGAAGACCAAGGATGGGCTGAAGGCAAGGAAAGACTTGGAAGATTTGAAGATCGGGAAAGATCTCCACCGTAAAAAGTCAATGAAGGAGACGAAGATAGAGACAGAGGGGGAAAGGGGCAGAAAAGTCAACAAGAAGGAGGAGAATTATTGCCCCCTTCTTGCTTCACCTTAAGTGCGAAGGAGATCCTATGATATCAATGTGTACACGTTCTACATGGAGGCCAAAGACATGGACAGTGATTACCAGAACTCCGGGGTCATAATTCAATGCGTGAACGACGCCAACGGCAGAACTGAAAGATTCTATGGAAGTGTCGAAGAGATCTGGGAGCTTGACTATGCTGGAATACACGATGCGATGATGTTCTGTGTTAGATGGGCCAAGGACATCATAAGACAAAACAAGTATTTCACCACCATGTCTATACCCGACGCGAAGAGCACTCCCGTGAACGTTAACGTCATTGCCAAAAATGAGCCATGGGTACACGCTAAGCACATGACACAATGCGTCTTCATAACCGACCCGGCCAATCCCAGCTGTGTTGTCGTGAGGAGATCCAAAAGGAGCCTCATCGGAATGGATGGAGTCGCCAACGAGGAAGACTACGACAAGTACGGCAACCCAATGAGGGAAGATGATGATGACGATGAAGCATACGTGAAAAGAACAATAAATACTACATTACCTAAGAAAGATCGTACTCCATGGCTCCGGAAAAGTCACAAGGAGGGGCTCAATTACCCGACAACGAACAAGAAAGGGAAGAAGCTCAATGTGAAACATCGTCGACGCAGCTGATGAGAAACCATCATCTATATATATGTATCTACTTTGTGTACGCACTTAAGTAACCGTTATCGGTTAACTGATATGTTACCACCGCATGCATGGTTCCGGTGATAATATTCGCACAGTATGCGAGAGAGTGACGCCATCGTCGGGAGAAAAACAAAAAAACAAAAAAAAACAAAAGGGAGAAAGCAATACAAAACAAAAGAAAAGTAAACAGAAAAGCAAAGGAAAATAATAAAATAAAATAAAACTAAAAACTAGAAAAGGAAAAATAATTAAAAAAATAAATTTGGAATATTTAGCAGTAGTGCTGGTTTAGGAACAAGCGCTATATCTACCTTAGCTATAGCGCTGGTTCCTAAACCAGCGCTACTGCTATTTGGGGTTAACCCCCACGCGGGCTCCCCCGTAGTAGTAGCGCTGGTTTAGGAACCAGCACTATAGATAACGTAGCTATAGTGCTGGTTCCTAAACCAGTGCTACTGCTAGTTGGGGTTAACCCCCACGCGGGCTCCCCCATCTCTACTTCCCACCTCTCGCTCTCACTCTCCCCCTCCCCCCGCACGCGGCACGCGCTCCTCCCGATCCCCCCTCTGCCGCCGTTGTCGCCGGCCGATTCCGGCCAGCTCCGGCGCCTCCCCGCACTGCAGCTCACCGGCCTGGCTCCCCCTTGGCCCCCTCTACCGATTCGCTGCCTCCGAAACCGTCCACCCTCCCGCGCGCGCGCCCCCCAGGCAAATCCTAGCTCGTCGGCGCGGCGATGCGGTCGCCCTCCTTCCGCTCCTCCTCCCGAGATCCGACGCCCCTCCTTCCGGTGCAGCTATTTTGCAAGGTATGATTGCCTCTGTCAACAGTTTCAAATAGTTTCAAATTACATCCTTCTTAATTGCCTCTGTCAAATCCATGCATATATGATTGCAGTTGCAACTAGGATCTGAAAAATGAGTTCCTGGGTAAAGATAGCAGTTTCCCAAGAAAATATATATAGCGCAATGACAAAAGCAACACCGTGAATCTTCAAATGTCTATTTTTTTTGCATGATAAAGAGTTATACTCCATGACCTAGACTAGTTAGTACGCTCAATGGATGGATGAATTGGATGAAAAAGCTTTAGTACTCCCTCTCCATTCACTAATATAAGATGTTTTGGAGCAACTAAAAAACAGTTATATTTTGGTTTTGCAATGATGGTTTTGCAATGTTGGTTGAATGTTGAAAAATATCCGAGTGGCCTATGTTTTGCCGGAATGTTGATTCATTTCCGTTCCGGCAAATTTCAGGCGCTCCATATGTCCACTTTTTAGCAAAGGTCATGCCAAAAATTTCAGGCGCAACTTGTGCTAGAAACTAGGACATATGGAGTACCCGGGATTTTCCGAAAAGGGAATGAATCAACATTTCGACCAAATATATATAGGCCCCTTTTTTCTCTTCATTATATATTTTATTTACAATTGTTGAATAGGAAACATGTCCAAGGACGCCGAAGCCGGGGGTTCTGCTCGCCTCGTAGTAGACCCCCACGAGGCAGCAGATCAATATTTCGATTACCTGGACGAACTCCAGATGGGGTTGCAAGGTGGTGGAAGTGGCACCAACCCTGACACCGACACCGGCACTGGCACCAGCACCGACACCACCCCCGAGACCGGCAACGATGTTGTCATAGCCGGTAAAGCACCAAAGAAGAAGAGGTCACGAAAACCAAACGAGCTCGGCATTGGAAAAATTGTGGTCACAGAGATGCACCCCAAGAAGTTAGGGCCAACGGCACCGGAGGAAGCGTGCTCGTGCTGGGGCAATAAACTAGGATGCATCCTTAGGGAAATCACGAACATCAATGACGTTCTGTTGAAGAAGATACCACATATGGAGCACATGCTCCTAAAGAAGTTGCACAATAGGTTCCTGTTCCCCGGCCGGGATGAAAAAACATTTAAAGACCCGTGGGATGACGTTGCCATGAAAAAGATAAACGCCAAGGCGATGGTGACGTTCACCAATGACTTGTCCTCCTGGAAAGTTCGGGTGAAAAACTGATTGCTTAGAATGAACCGTGGTCCAAGATTCATGCTGATAATCCATCAATAACGGAAGAGGACTTTGAAAAATTCAAGGAGAATTGCGGTAAAGAAGAAGTCAAGGCAAGGTCGGAGAAAATGAAGGCGCTCCAGGCCAGGAACACGCCTCCCCACCGCCTCGGAAGTCGTGGTTACAAGGGTAAGAGGCACGTATGGGCCAAGGAGGACGCCGAACGTGAAAGTCATGGAATCCCAGACCCCTTGGCGGAGTTCATCGACCCGCTGGAGCATGATTGGATCAGGGCCGGGTACAAGTGGGACAAAGTCAACAAGATCCTTTATACACCCCGAACACGAGGGAGTTCATGAGACTTCTGGTAATTGTTATATTAACACATTATCATATCAGCTTCCAATCAGTTCAGCTACAAGTTTGGTCACATTAGTAAACCATCCATGTCCCTTTTGAAGAAAGAGCAGCATCAAAAGGCAACCAAAAGTGACGAGTCGTCACAGTCGTCGGTGAGGCCCAAGTGGATGCCCCATTCAACCAGGCCCTAAATATATTGAAAAAGGTCCCGGTGGACAAGCCGCCATCCTATGGACGTATGCACGGCGTCGGAGATGGCGCTTCATGGAAGATGTGCTACAGCGAGGAGCTAGAGGAAAGAAGGAAGAGACGTTCGGTCGTCACTCAGCAGACTATTGACGAGAAGATCGCGATTGCAGTCAATAAGACCAAAGCTGAGACCAAAGAAGAGTTGCACGGGGCCGTCAATGCAGCGGTCACTGACGCGGTGGCCAGCTTGATTCTAGAAATTTTCGATTTCACGAACAACTATCCAAATGCATGGCCGGGGGACTTTCCCCTTCCTAGCTTTGTCGGGGGCAATTCGTCAAACACCACAGCACTGGCACCTGCACAAGCAACCACAAAAGGTCCCGCTCCTGTTCATAGCAGCCCGACCTCCGTCTCTTGCATGTTCGGCGGGCTTTCATCGCTGGCTGAGCTCGACGCCCTCACGGTAATTATGCGTCATACCCTTTTCACCAGCATGTCTATAGTCTTCCGTTTTAGTTGCCTTTCGGATGTTTGACGTCGCAGACATGTCTTCTTCGTAGGCCGACAATACCCCGTGCACCCTACTATACGACATCAAGGGCCAGAAGGTGGCCGTGGGAAAGGCAACGATCGTGAAGCCGAAGGACCACATGTTCCACAATCGAGAGATGCCAGATGGCGTCTTCAAGGGTAACGTGGCCAGTGTCTTAGAGGGCTTCGAGGATTTGCCTACTCCAGTACCAGCCGATACCAGCCGATGACGACGAGACCCCCCTAGAGGATTGGCGCATGCAAGAGCTGATTCTTGCCTTGGCCGAAGTCTCTTCTTCATCTCGAGGTGCCCAGTATCATGCCAACACCATCTCAAGAAGGTATGAACACTGCCCCACCTACCACATTACCAGCACCTGTTGTGGCGGGTGGTAGCGGACGACGCGAGGGAGAGCCTCCATTAGTGCCAGATCATGTCGCCCCCGCTGTCGAAGAAGCAAATGTTGATGGCATGGAGGAGCATGACGATGACCCAGACAAGTATTTCAACACCGCCTACGACGATGGAAGGTTGATGGCTCAGGACGACGATGACTCAGGCTATGAGCATGGAGATGATGACTTGATGTTGCCTGATTTGTCGGAGCCGGAACATCCTAAGGCGGAATGCAAAGAGTCTCTCTTCAAGCAATCCTCGCAGGAGACGCCTCCAGATGCCGCCTCTACCCAGTAAACCCCCGAGGCCCGTCCAATGTTTAGCCCAACGACACTTAGGGTGGTGGTTAGGAAAGGTATGTTGGGCTCACTACTGTTGCCACCCACCAAGAAGCCAAGGAGGAGACCAGAAAAGAAAGGCCCTAAAGGCGCCAGAGGTTCTTCAAGCAGCCAGCCGCCTCTGAAGCCCCGGGTGGTAGACAGAATCCCTGTCGAAGGTAAGAATCGTTTCCATGTCGCCAACGAGCCGATCCTACCCCCCAAGCGCTAGATAACATACCGAACAATGATCTAAGGAGACTCCATGAAGATGTGCTGGCCAGAGAAAAAGGCCTTCTGATCGCGGAAAAACCAGGATACCCGCTTTATGCGGCTCAGGTGCCAGGTGGGAAGTTGTACGTCGACACCTAGCCCGCGAATCAGTTCATCCTACGATTTGACTACATCTACAACATGTTCCACATGACCAAGCTGGATTTCTAGTTCATCCGCATGTATGCGATGTATCTCAACTACTTCATCAAGATCGAGAACATATGATATATCTGCGTCGCAGACCCATTCTATATGCACGAGAGCTACTTGGCAGTTTGCAAAGAGCACCGTGACTATGCGAGCAAGTACCTCGGCAGATTCATGATCGCTAATAAGGACAAGGAAGCAATTCTCCTGCCTTATCATCCCACGTAAGTCAACCGCGCATATCCTTTCGTAAGTGTTGTTAATCATTCCTTTGCAAGCATGGAGGCTAATTAGAGGTGTGTACTTCATTTGCGCAGCGGGGGCGGCATCGTGCTCATCGTTTTGTACCCGCAATACTCCCATGCTATATACTTGGACTCATTGAAGAACGTCAAGAAAAAGGATTACACGCACGTAAAGAGAGTTCTCAATAGTGCCTATTTTACATTCAACATGTCTGGTGGATATATAAAGGTGAAAAGGAACAGGAAGGACGGGCTGGTTTTCCGCCATAAGACCGACTTCTGCTGCATCCAGCAACCGCACACCAGTCAGGTTGATGGATTCTACCTCATGCATCACCTGCTCGAGTAGAGAAGGGATAATCAACGCCTTCGCGTGTCACCTAGTACCGAAGATGCCGAGATTGTCAGCTGGGCCACAAGCATAGGACAGACACCGAATCATCGACTCCGAGCTGAGTTTTATCATGTATAGTGTGAACTTGCCCAAGTGATGATCAAGCAGGTCCTCAAACCAACGGGGATGTTCTACCATGGGCCAACAATGACGCGGGATGATGTCCGAGCACTGCTACTCGCTTAGCGTTTGGACCTTAAGCCTTTCACGAAGCTCGGGTGCTTCATCCCTGACTATGAAGATTGGACCGCCGACATGAAGGACTGGTCGCTCTTGCTAGTTAATTAGTTTGGGTATATATGAGGAACTTCGTCACGTATGTTTACTATAAGTTGTCTGTATTTTGCTAATTATGCCTCTTTGTTTTCTTAAGTACATTATGTTGCATATTATCGTTCAATTGATCAACTGTCGATACAGGTACATAAATGAGAGATGGCGAAGGACTGGCACGTCGTGTTCATTGGGAGGGTTCCAGGAGTCTACGACAACTGGCCGCACACTCAGGCCCAGGTGTACAAGTACCCGGGTGCTAGCCACAGAGGGTTTGACAGTAGAGCCGAAGCGGAAAGTAGTTACTTGAGGTGGACACTCTGGCATGAGGGGGGCGGGACCACCGGTACCTCAAGTACTACATAGTCGCGCTCTTGCTCATGTTGATCGCTCTTCTCCTCTACATCATGGTTTAGATAGAGATGATGAAAACTTGTGTTTGTGCCATGACCATGCATTTGCACTTATTCGAGACATGACATGATCACTCTTGTGTATCGCTATTTTTGAGAGATGATGATATTTGTGTTGAATGATGATGATGGTATGACGAGAGTACTCTATGTCTATGATATTGTCACATCCCTAGCTAGATGTCTTAGGAATATCTTGTGCTTGCATCATTTTTCATTTTAGCATCAACATGAAATGGGGACTAAAAGAAACCCCAAGCTCACATTGAATTAAAAACAATTCAAAGTTGGTGAAATTTCAACAAATCCAAAATGCCCTTTAAAAATGTTCCCTATGTCTGATGAAATTGTACATGGTTATAACAGGGACCATTTTAATTATCTGAACACTCAAAGCAATTCAAAAATAAATGATAAAGCTCCTGAAATCATAAATAAAGCATTATCATTATTTCTGTCTTCAAAATATCCTGAAACTTTTTAGATAAGTTTGAAATATTCAAACTTCAACATATAAAATACTTGGGATATTTTGCAAAGTCATTTTGTACCTGCAAAAGAATTAAACAAATGTCAGAAATTAGAAATGAAATGAAATAAAGAAAAGAGAGGAAGAAAACCCACCTGTTTACCTGGCCCATTAGGCACCCTAGCCCACCAGGGGCACGGCCGTCTTCTTCCTCCTGCCAGGAGGAGAAGCAACTGCATGCCGCCCCTGCAGCCGACGGTGGCCGCGCTGGCCACCTCCTCCCTGCCTGCCTGGCCGCCTCCTCATCGCGCTGGCGGGAGGATAGGCTCGGCTGCCGCTCCATCTGCTTCCCCCTCGCCATGTCCCCCTCTCCCTCTCCTCTGTTCCCCTCCTCGCCGGACTGAAACCGCCGGTGATTCACCATCCTCCCCGCATCCCCGACCACGCTAAGGCACCAGAAACCTCTCCGGTGAGGCCCCGGGCCGTTTCCCCTAGTCTCGTCGCCGTCCCCTCCTCCAGCCCTATCTGTCGTTGAAGCCAAGAGGAGGTCGCCATCGGCCATGGCGTAGCCATGGCCATAGCGGCCAAAGCTCGCTCCTGGCCATGGGCTCGTGCTTGCAGCGCCTCCTGCCGCCCGTAGCCACCCTTAGCTTCGCCTCCTGCAGCCTGTAGCGCAGTAGTTGCTCCTGCCCGAGCTCCGACGGCCGCCCATGTCGTCGTCGTTGTTGCTGCAGACCTCCCCGAGCCCCTAGGCTAGCCCCACTCGATGCGGATGAGCGTGGGCGTTCCGTAGATGCTTTCGGCGCGGCTAACCGTGCCCTGTGGCACGTTTCCGGCCAACTCTGACGAGTCGCTGCCGCGAGTTTGGTCGCCGCCGGCCCCTCTCCCGTGGGTGCCGACGTGGCCGTCATTAGGGGGCTAATCCCCCCTAGTTAGTTAGCCTCCTGCCACTGACCAGTGGGCCCGAGGGTGGGTCAAACCCCTAGTCAGCGCGGAGGTTAAGCTTGAGTCACTGACGTGCGGGCCCCACACGTCAGGTTTGACTCTGGCCAGGTCAGCCGACCAGCTGGTGTCACAGTGACGTCAGGCTGACGCCATTATTCTATTTCTAGTTCAAAAATAATTCCGGAAACTATTAAAAACTTCAAAAATTCATATAAATTAATTTGTAAATCAGATGAACATAATTTATATATGAAAATTTATCAGAAAAATCCAATGAATCCAATGGAGCTATTGTCATGCATGTTAGAGCAATCTAAATAGGTGAACATTGAAATTTATTAATAGGTTAGTATTCAGAATTTGAAATGAAGAACAATTTGAACCTATATTCAAATTCATTACAAAACAATATGAACACTAGTTGCATTAGCTCATCCATGCATGTTATCATGCCATGTTCATGCATCATATTGTTGCACTTGCGTGTATTGATTGCTATTTACCTGCATTGCGGTAGGCCCTACTTCTGAGGATAACCCCGAGTTTTCCAACGAAGGAGAGAACCTTCCCGTTACCCAGCAAGGCAAGCAACCCCCTTTGATCATTCCGATAATATCCCACTCTCTCGCTCCTGCTCTTGTTTATTGCATTAGGACAATCGATCACATGTTAGTCATACACGGTAGATGATCCTATTGTGCTGCATGACCTATTATTGTCACGGTAAATAGCTAAACCTTGCAACCTAGCATACCTGGTAGATGTTTGTGCCATGATGTGCTTAGCTTACTTTTCCTGCTATGCTTGCTTTGCTTAGAGTTGTGTTAGGTCTGATTCATCTGGGTGATGAACTGAGTGAAACAATGTTGTCTGATGTGATGATCTTATGATGAACCCGATTTGGTAAAGGTAGCGATGAGAGGCTATGTAGGAGTGCATAGCGGGTTGTCTCATTGGGGCCATTCTTGGGAACTGAGTTCCGTGTTTGTGATCCAAGACTAGATACTACCACACGTTGGGATACTTAATTGACCCTCTCGACTTATCAGTCGCTTAGTCCATAGTCCAGGAGTTGCAAGTAGTTTCTGGTGTTTACAGCATGCTGGAGGTCGTGCGTAGCGCTGACCCTAGGGGTGGGTTACGACACAGTAGGCAGTGGCATGGTGTACCAAGGGTCACCCGAATGGTGGGCTTGGGAACCCTTCGCACATCATTTGGGGCCGTAGTGGAAACTTCGGCCGGACTTCCGTGCGGGTTCAGTCTCAAATAGGCAATAGCCTGAACTAGAGGTCTTATGTGATTGACGGTCATGGCCGACTCCCTCGTTGGGCTTCCGCTTAAAGGTTGCCGAGGTGCATGGTTTTATGAGCACTGAGCGATAAGTGGTGAAAGCATGTATGAAGAAGTACACCCCTGTAGGGTATGAAACTATTCGAATAGCCGCGTCCTCGGATATGGACTACTTGGAGAACTTATGTTGTTCATAGATAATCAAATGGATACTCATAAAAATATCAAGACAAGTGTGAGTACCATGGATGGCACTCTCCCGGAAGAGGGAAGTGAATCCATGGTGGTGTATTGTCGTGGAGTTGGTGGACTCGTGTGCGATATCTAAAATTGTAACTAAGAGTTAAAAACTGAGTAGTGTAGGATAGCCATGAGTCAAAGCTGGCATTGCTGCATAAACTCCACCTCCCCTTTGTTGATACATGAGCATGATTAGCCTAGGTCTGCTTTAAAGACTTGCTGAGTACATTTGTACTCATGTTTGCTTAATAAATGTTGCAGATGAGACCCAGGACCCTTCGGCTGGGTTCTTTCTAGATGTCGACGATACCGAATAGCTGGTGTCCCAGCTACGACCTTACGCCTGTGGCGGGCTCTAGATAGTCATGCCATGTGCCTTTTTACCCCTTTCATCTGTCTGTACTCAGACAGCTTTATGCTTCCGCTTGGTTTGTATGAACTTGATTGTATGACTTGAGTGTCGGGTCATGTGACCCCTATATGTAAGAACATGTTATGCAAGGCTCGTCTGAGCCTCTTAAATAAAAGTCATGTTGTTGTATGGTTATGTTGTGATGTCATAGTTGTATCTATGCATATCGGGCATGTCGTTCGTACGTGTGACGTGCAGCGATATGTATGGGATCCGACACCTAGTCGTGTGCCTTTAGTAGTACTCTTTACGGGAAACTGCCTCTTTGTGCTTCCACCGAGCCATGGTAGCTTGCTACTGCTCCGGACACATTGATTGACCAGCATGTATCCTTTGTTGCTGTGTTTGTCCCTTCGGGGAAATGTCTCGCAGTGTAATGGAGTCCCTGTAGCCTGCTACGACTCGTCTACGTGCAGTGATGGCATTTTATGTCTCACGATGTAATGGAGTCCTTGTAGCTTGCTATGACTCATCTACGCACGCTTGAGGCCAACACCTGCATTGTTGGGTTACGTATGCCTGTTTCCGTACGGATGTGCCGCTTGGGTTCTATGACTAGTCATGTCGGCCCGGGTTCTCTGTCGTTTGATTGCCAGCGACATGTTCACATACGTGAGCCAAAAGACGCAAATGGTCCTGGCTAAGGTAAGGCTGCAACTGTGGAACTTACCGTGCATGAGGTCGCAAAGTGATGTGATATGTTATAGTCTAGATTCATATGACTTAGGCTCGGGGTCCCGACAACGTTGGTATTAGAGCCTGACTGACTGTAGGACTACCAAGCCAAACCGGTCGAAGTTGAGTCTAGAAACACTATAGAAAAATAGGGGAATTGATTGTGGAAGGGAACGTAAGGCTCTTTTTACTCCTCTTCCCAAGTTATTCTATTCTGAGTCATTCTCATCTTTTCTACAGGGATAAGAACTAGTCTTCTCATCTATTGCTTAGGATGACGAGTTACTAACCATGGACCAATAGCTAGCTTGTTTGCAAGTGAATGTAATGACTCAAGTATTGTTGGTGTGACAAACAGATGGAGAAGAGATTTGAGTCTAGAAAGTCGAGTAGTTATGCCTTTCCAATCTTTTGCAGTTGTCTCAAAATCCTTTTTAAGCAATTACAGACGTTATGTTGTCCAATTTCTGCTAGAGTCTCTAATGTCTTTGCATCATTCTCTGTTTCAGATGCCCCCTCATCCTTCCCGTCAGGTGGTCCGTCTGACCAGGTGCATTGATGTACCAGGTCACACGGCCATGTTGTTTAGAGTTATGATGGAGGCTGGCTACCGTTGGTACCCAGAGTACATAGTGGAGGAACAGTATCGAGATTTCAACCAGAGTCAGTATCTGTGTACCGTCAAGATTTATCCTTCATATCCTGGAGCTGCAGAGCCGCTTCACTGAACTTATGGATTAGGTGTCACCATAGACATGGCAGTTCAAGAGGCTGCCTATACCATGTTGACTATCATGAGGTTTCACCATGGTCTGCTCCAGAACACAGAGTTCTCCTATGTTCCTGCTTCCATGGGAGGAGAGGATGGTTATCTTAGCGCAGCCTACTATGATCATTCCCATGAGGATCCTAGGTTGCAGGTGACCGCTCAGATGTTGGAGAACAGGGATCGTGATGCACGTGCCCTTCGCATGGAGCTTTATGTTACCTGTGCCCGTCTTTGGACAGACCTGACACTGTTGGCACCTGTCGTGCAGACAGGCTATGGAGATTTGGAGATGCTGACCCCATCGTGGACTAATCTGCCAGCACACGTAGACTGGCCCGATGTTGGAGGCATCACCCCTCTTCGAGGACCGCTGTTGCCGCCAACGAGGGGACCAAGGCCACATTCGTGTCCTTATGGTTTCCAGGGATCACAGGCTAGAGTGTTTCCAGATCCTTAGGTTCAACTCTCGGGTCACGGGGTAACCTGTATGAGGCATTCTACGGTGATGCTTGAGTACGTGGATGTTAGTACTAGTAAGTAAGCAATCGTATCACCACAGTCCTACGTGTCTTGTGGGATATGATTGAGGTCGAGAGTTGAGTTCCAGAGGTCTAGATAGATAATGTATAGGAATCTTGTAATGCCTCCGATGAGTTGTGTCATCTCTCTATAGTTGCTTCCAGTTTGGGCTTGTACTGAACAATGTCATGGTGTGTATGAATCATAGTGTTCATATGGCAGTTTTGTTTCCATGTTGTTTGGGTGTTTACCCTGCATGCCATGTTGTCTAGTACATCCCTTATCTCATGTCTTAGAGTTGATGTCCTCTATGTCTGAGTTGTGAGTTTGTTTTTCCTAGGATGGTGGCAACTAGGAATAACCCCGTGCCTGCCCCCGAGCAGGGCAAGGGAAGCCAACCAAGGCAAGAGGATCTGCCGCATGCGCCTTCTTTGGCCTAAGTGATGCTAGAAGCTGAACGGAACAAAAGGGAGACCAGTAGGCTACTGGAACGAATCGAGCAGAACATAGCGCATGCTCCTCGCAATGATTTCAATGATGGCGTGTCACTCGGTGATTTCGTCAGGCTGTGCCCACCTAAGTATCATTATTTGGTCGACCCACTCAACGCGAATGACTGGCTGACCAGCATGTTCCGCAAGATCCGGGCTGCCAATGTGTCTGAGGCCAACAAGGTGACTTTTGCTACCTACTTCTTGGAAGGACCCGCCAATCAGTGGTGGGAAAACTATGAAGTCATGCGTCCCGCAGGCCCCGCACCAACTTGGGCAGAATTCAGCGCAGCATTTTGTACCCATCACATCCTGGAAGGGCTAATGGATCGCAAGAGAGAGGAATTCTGCGCTTTCACTCGTCTATGTGAAGTGATGGCATTTTATGTCTCACGGCATAATGGAGTCCTTGTAGCATGCTATGACTCGTCTACACACGCTTGAGGCCGACACTTGCATTGCTAGGTTACGTATGCCTGTTTCCGTATGGATGTGCCGCTTGGGTTCTATGACTAGTCATGTCGGCCCGGGTTCTCTGTCGTTTGATTGCCAGCGACATGTTCACATACGTGAGCCAAAAGACGCAAACGGTCCCGGCTAAGGTAAGGCTGCAGTCGTGGAACTTACCGTGCGTGAGGCCGCAAAGTGATGTGATATGTTATAGTCTAGATTCATATGACTTAGGATCGGGGTCCCGACAGATATGATGATAATAGTGTATGTTTAGTATGATCTGATGAAACTACTGTATAGATCATCTATAAATACATCACAAATAGGGTGTAAATCTGCGAAAGCAGGAATACTAGCAGTAGCGCTGGAAATCATCTAATATCAGCGATGGGTTAGTAGCAGCGCTTCGTTTGTCCAAGCGCTACAGATAGTTAGCAGCAGCGCTAGCCTGGCAAGCGCTACTGTTAACAACACATAGTAGTAGCGCTTGCCAGGCCAGCGCTACTACTAAAACTTAGCTGTAGCATGATAGCAGTAGCGCTGGACCCAATGCTGCTACTAGGGTTTTCCCTAGTAGTGACTCTAGGTACTAATGATCCCACTATTTTGGAGGGTGTTCAATCTTATTGTACTAATGATAAAGGTGGATTTGGAGAGGTCATGAATTTATTTAGAGATGAGTCCACAATTTTGGAAGACGTTTCAATTGACTATGAAAACAAAGTTTCTATCTATGATGATTATGGTGATGACATGTATGCTATAAAGGGTGATAGTAACCATGAGGCTTTTCAAAATGATTTTAATACTCAATGTGGTTATGTCAATCAAGTGTCTCGTGATAGTTATTTTGTTGAGTTTGCTCCCACTACCATGAATGAGAAGAAAATTACTTATGTGGACAGTAATTAAATTTCTATGCTTGTGGATCATGAAAATAATGCTCTATGTAATAGTTATATTGTGGAATTCCTGCATGACGCTACTAAAAATTATTATAAGGGAGGAATATATGCTTGTAGGAATTGCAATAATATCAAGTTTCCTTTCTATGTGTTGAAAATCTTGAAGATATGCTTGTTTTGCCCTCCTATGCTAGTTGTTTCTTGCTCCCATAAATTGTTTGCTTGAAAAATTCCAATGCATAGGAAGTGGTTAGACGTAAATGTGTTTGTCATGTGATCCATGATACCCTTTTGCATGTTTCAAATACTATTCCTATGTGAGCACATTTGAAATCATCATGCCTAACTAAAAGGCTTTAAAGAAAAGTGCTTGTTGGGAGACAACCCAACACTTATACTTTATGTTTTTGTGTGTTCAAATGATTAAGATACTTTATTTAGCATGTTTTGTGTCTTTCATTTCAATAAGGTGCCAAGTAAAGCCTTTGGGATAGTACGGATACTTGTTAGTTTGATTCTGTGCAAAAACATAAACTTTTACCTCCAACGCAGAATCTCACTGATTTTACCGGAGAGCTAAAAAATTATGAATTTTTACACGATTTTTATAAGCAAATTTTCTGCGATTTCCTAAGTTTTCAGAATTTTTAGAGACATGAAAATATGGTTTAGGTTCAAATTTTCACAAACTGTTCTGTTTTTGACAGATTCTGTTTTGCATGCATAGTTCTCTTGTTTTAGTGTTTTCATAGCTTATATTTAGTGATATAAATTATGGAAATTATAGAATTCATTAGGTATTACATTAGAACAATTATGAATCTTGTCTTTATAGTACCTAAGTGAATGATCTATCTTTATTACACTAACCCATCTCACGAAGTTCCGTTAAGTTTCATGTGATTTAAGTTTTCAAGTTTTGGGTGAGATATTGATATGAGGAGAATAAGGAGCGCTGAGGCCCTAATATTGTGGATGACCAAGGCAGCCCCAAGGTAATATCCAAGTACGACTCAAGCGTCTAAGCTTGGGGATGCTCCGGAAGGCATTCCCTCTTTCATATTCAACACTATATGTATATCTTACTTAGAGCTATATTTTTACTCGTCACATAATATGATTTTTTCTTGGAGCATGATTTTAATATATTTTTAATTATTTATTTTATTTATAATATTGTTTTTCAATAGGAAGTTCCAAGAATTGCCTTTTAGGATGCTTGAATCACATGTTTGATGTGTGTTGTGTAAAAACAGCAATTTTTGTTGTAGTGTATGAATTTTCATATTTTACTAGAACACGGATAGTTTATGATTTTTGCAAAGTATTTTCATATAATTTTTTATCATGTCCTAAATTTTAATAATTCTTGGAGTTACAAAATGCACTTTTTAAATTAATTGCTAGAGATTGTCCTGTTTAGACAGATTGGTGTCATAGTTTTGTTATCTACTTCTCCTGTTGTTTTCATGACTTATATTGGTAGATATAAATTGTGGAAATGATAGTATACATTATATAATGTTTTAAAATTATTGTCAAACTTGTCTTGGCAGTACATAAAGAGTTGATTTATTCTTATGTGCACTAACCTATGTCACGAGTTCTTTTCAAGTTTTGTGTGGACGAAGTTTTTGAAACTTAGGTGAAACTGGGACATGAGAGGATTGAATGATATACAAAAGCTCAAGCTTGGATACGCCAAAGGCACATCTAGAAAATATTACAATAATTCTCAAGCACCTCAGCTTGGAGATGCTATGCATCCCACCTCTCTTCGTCAACTATTGGTTAGCCTATGTTGAGCTTATATTTTTATTCGTTCACATGATATGTGCTGTTCTTAGAGTGCCATTTGTGTTTACTTTTCTATTTTAAATAAATCTCAGATTGGAAAATATTTATTGAGAGAGATTCCTCACATAGGTACTTATTTTTTTGGCTACTCATTGATCTTCATTTATATCTTTTGGAGAGTAGTTTGATGTTCATTCTGACGCTTCACTTGTATCCTAAGAGAAAAGGTTGAATGAACTGAACGTCATAAATACGAAATTATATATGCTTCATATTGTTGTCCCATGGGAAGTAGTGACTTCACATACAAGAAGTGTGAATGGTAAAATTTATTGGAAGTTAACAAACATAACATTGGTCACCTGAACAATTCATGAAAAAATATTGAAGGGAGAGAGATTTCACATATAAATATACTATCTTGGATCTTGTATGATTGTGAGCCCCCATTAATTATTTTAAAATTTGATCAAGACGCTGATGTTGGACAAGGAAGACAATTGTCACGCCCAAGATGCGCTCCTATCCATTTTAAGACACGAGGGCCTCGCAAGGGATAAAGCCGCATCTTGCCGTTCGCAAGTATAGTAACATTGCATCATACATTACAAAAAAGATGAGTATGCAAGTTGGCTTACACTCGCCACATGCTAAATTACAATCCACATAGAGATCAAATCATCAAGATGAAGACAGGGTCCGGCTACGGACAAAATCAAACGATAAAACAGATGCAAATGATTCTATCTCGCTATCCCAAAGATCACAACCATGGTCCTCTACTTATCCGGGTAAGTCACGTACATCCTGCCTCTTTCCTCATCATATTCCCACTGGAGTTGGGTAAGATCATCCTGCACGTACTTGTCTGTACCTGTACCTGGAGGGTTGTAGTAATCTGTGAGCCACAAGGAGTCAACAATCAAGCGCTTGGGTACCAAGACTATTCAAGCTTAAAGGTTGGGATGGGGTATGTGTTTAGCTTGCAACAGCACTAAGCATATATGGTGGCTAACTTACGCAACATGAAAATAAATATGAGTGGCCTACGATGATCGATCGAATGTAGTATGATCTCTATGAGATCCTGAACACTTACTTACGTCAATCATAACCCCACCGTGCTCTCTCTCGGATCATGTTCACGAGCAGAGACGATCACGGTTACTTACACCGTTGGTGTATTTTATTTAAAGTTTACTATAACCGGGTGTTAAACAAATATCCAAGTTGCCACATAACCGTGGGCATGGCTTCTCGAAAAGATTTAACCCTGCAAGGGTGCTCCAACTAGTCCATCACAAATAACCACACTCCGTGGGAATAGCCTCGACCACGGACCTCATGGTCATCATGGGTAATTCCAAAGGAATTCCAGCACCTCGAGAAAACCTGAAGAAAGTCACACTCCACACGCAAGACACTCGATAAAGGTAAAA
Organism: Hordeum marinum; assembly: GCA_022496015.1. Lineage (NCBI taxonomy): Eukaryota > Viridiplantae > Streptophyta > Magnoliopsida > Poales > Poaceae > Hordeum > Hordeum marinum. The sequence goes on along the minus strand of CM039672.1, from coordinate 205,322,013 downwards.
CAAATCCAGCAAGACCGCCCGACGTGTCGACGAACCCGATAAGAGCCGTGTATCTCGTTCTTAGGACACGACGGATAAGGTAGTGTACGGTGGCCTGATAGAAATCTCCCAAGTTGCCCTGGGTTGGCCCCGCACAGTGCTCTAGTTTGGACCAACACTCATGAGGAGCACTGGCCCGGGGGTTGATTAATTATCCATGGGTTTGCAAAGCCCTATGCAAATTTTATTAAGTTGTTAAGCAAATGTAGTACCAGTGTTGCGTCTTTCCAGACAAGTTTTAATCTCAACCGAATAAACAAGGGGGTCCCCATAACAACCTCGAGCATGTTAGGAGAACAAAATATGGAAAACATAACATCGATAACAAGAACTATGGCGGTAACTGCGGAACAAAACACCTAGCATAAGGCCAAGCCTTCCACCAATACCAACATATATATGTGCATTAAATTAAATAACAGATAATATTGTGATATCCAAATCCATGTTATCACATGGAACGACTTGCACCTGCAATTAAGAACGCTATAAGAGGGGCTGAGCAGCGGTAACTTAGCCAATCAAAGGTTTGCTAGGATGTGGAGGGTTAGAGGCTTTCATGGCATTTAGGAGGCTGATATTCAAGTGGTAGGTAGCGCAATTTTAACGATAAGAGCGAGAAACTAGAAAGAGAAAATAGTATCGGGATCCGGGTACGATCCTCTTGCATGTTGGTTCTTCAGTGGAACAAGTAGCGGGATCCTCGTAGTAGTACTCTCCTAGGTCCTCATACTCAGTTTCAACACTCACATCTACCCAAGATAAACAGCAACAATAAATATCCAACCAAGGTGCAATGCACAAACAAGATGATGCATGATTCATTTACGAAGAATTTAACATGGCAATCCAAAACTAGTCATGCTTCACATGCAAAATTTGTTCATTAATGATTCTGGAAAGAACCTCATGTTAAGTTATTTAAACATGCATGAGCATGGAAAATATGGATGCAGCATGCAAAATCGATAGAAATGCATATAAGGAACGCAAGAAACAGAGTTACGGTTCTCACGATACGCTCATGACAAGGTACGAAGGCAAAAACACAAGGCAACAAAGCCATGGGATAATTCTTGGCATTCCAAGGTAGCCACTGGTTAGGCAATGAAAAACCAACCACAATAGACCAAAATCAATCAATTCCATGGAGTATAGCTCCCACAAGTCACAAAACAAATAAACAAGCAATCTGCCACAAAACAGCAACATAGCAACTTACACGGCCCACAACTTGAGCTACAGGAACCCTACCGCCACAAACAAGGTATTTAAAGAAACTACATAAATCAAGTTGACATGATGAAACAGTTTTCCGGGACTTAGTGAAAATAACAGTTTTCTGGAATCTGAGTTAATAAAGTAACAAGTTGACAGTTGTAGTTAAATATGCTAGATACCACCTCTTGGCATGAAACTAATTAGGATGGTAGTAGACACCATCTACTCCAAAACACCGGCACTGAGCATGCTCAAATTCACAATACATCACAAGATACCATCCACTCTACATGGCATAAAAATAACAGCAAATTCTCAGACTTGGTAGTTTTTAGCATGCTGAAACAGAAACGTTAAGTTGGCTACTTAACAGCATGGTTCCCACTTATATGGGTGATTCTCATGTTAAAAAATACCATGGCATAATAGATATAAAACACTAGCACTTCCATGTTGGCACATGCCCCAAAGCAAGCAAGGATTAAATCATGCAGAAATGACAATGTAGCATCACAGCTGAAAATTACAGTTTTATGAACTTGCTCAAAAGTTAAATCTGAAGGCACCAATGGATTCATTGGCTCTTTCTACCCCAAATACATGTGTCATACTCATATGATCATTTGAAACAACAAGGCACAAACAAGATAGCAAAACTACCACCTATTCTCATAAGTGATACATAGCTCTAATTCAACATGGCATAAATGATCATAACCAGGTTGCAAACTTAGCTAGATATGGAAAATAGCTAACAAAAACCACATGAATATAAACAACAAGGGGTATATCAAGTGGGGAAACCCACTAGTCCCCACACACACACATACACTCTGCACACACACACACTACAAGCAAGCACACCCACATGCCCTATATATGCCCAAGGCATATGAGTACCAACACTCATGAACATACCACCCAATAAGGGGGTGTTCATCCACACACACACTAACATTGCCATATATGCATAATCATATGGCACACACACACACTCACTCTCACAAGTGCACTAGGCACATATACTCACACACACACACACACTAGCTCATGTGTGTGGGTGGTCATCCACACACATATGCATACATATATGCACAATGCATATATGCACATGTATATGTGTATGGTAACACACACACACACACTCCGACAAACACACATGCATATACACTCTCACAACACAAGGTCATGCATATGTGCACACTCACATGCACATACACATACACACACATGCATATGTATGCACCACACCATGTGGCACATACACACACTCACAAACATACTTACACACATGCATATGTATGCACCACACCATGTGGCACATACACACACAAGCACATACATACATACATATACATCCATGTGGATGCAAAGCACACACACATACACTCCAATATAACAGAAAAGAAAAACCAAACTTGCTGGTTTTTACATCTACACACACACACATATATATATATAGAAAGGAGAAAACAAAATAAAACAAAAAAAATAAAACCAAATAAAAAGGGGAGGGGTTCGGATTCGAACCCGCAACCTCCTGGTTGCACCCCGCACACACTACCACTCTGCTATCGACCGCGATGTTAACAGAGGAGGGGTACCTGCCCTCTTATACACACACGCACACAATGTCTGACGAAACTGAACCCGAACACTTGCGGCGACAGAACAATGGCGGTGAGCGGCTCGGCGAACTACGGCACTAGCGGCGAGAGGGAGCTACCGGGGGCTACAAACACAACAGGGAACCCATCCCTCTGCTCATCTTGCAATGAGGTGGACGGAGACAAGCTCAAGCACGAGCTTTTCAGACCGGCGGCGATACGAGCATGACGGCAGCATGAGCACGACGGCAATGGCTCTAGCTACACGGGGAGGAGGTTGCGCGTCGACTGCTCACCTAGGGGAGGACGACGGCGACCCTGATGTGCGAAGAGGAAGGAGAGTCGGAGACGCAGCGCGCAAAGAGGAAGAAGACCCGGCGATGATCCGGCGGCAAGGAGGAAGAAGATGGCCTCCTGGAGCCTCTTAGCATCGGGAATGGATCGTGGGCGATGGCACCTTGCTCCACGCCATCTCCGCCGATGACGAGGCCCGCCGGAGGCGCGAAGACGACGGCGACCTCTCGCTCACTGAAATCCCCTGCTCTCTGAATCCTTACCTAAAGGGGGAAGAAGACCGGAGGAGGAGGGAGAATAAGGAGGGGAGAAGGGGAGTGGCGGTAGCGAGGAGGAAGAAGAACCCTAGGGCTTCGCGCTCTTATAAAGGGGGGCGGCCTCGACGTGCGTGAGCCTCTGACGGCGATGGCGTCGGCTCCCTGCACTCTCACTCTCTAAAGCTGCTAACGGAGGACGACGAGGCAGGTAGCCGTCAGCTACCTGCTGGGCTGCATGGGCCGGGAGGGCACAGCCCACACGCACACACTCTACCAAAATCAAAGAAACAGAAGCTCCCTTTTTTTAAAACACCACAGCAAGAGGGAAACCCCCAGAGATAAAATAAAGGAGTTTCTGGTTCAACAAAAATATTTTTGCAGAGAAATAATATGTCCCATTTAATAAAAATACAAATTGATTTTTTAGGACAAGTAATTTTAAATAATTTTTAAAATAATAGCTCCTGTTATTTAAAACTCACAGCACACAAACTTCAAATATCAAAAGAACCACACTTTAAAATAATGACATATATAGGGATACCTCTTGAACATTTTTAAATAATTTAAAAGGCAACTTAATTCTGGTTATTAAATAACATGGGAATTAAGTCATATTATGGGGTTTTATTGATGAAAAGAAAAGAGAGGGTAAGAAGGACGAGGTTGCACACAAGAACTCCACCCATACTCAAACCAAATCATAACACTCTCATACATGTCACTTCACAACAAGGCAAGACAAGATGGATGCATGATGCATGATGCATGAACAAGACATGGAAGACAAGTTGCAAAACATTCATAAGCTCATGGCACAATGTTCATACAATAGGTCACATGCCAAATAAGGTAGGGACAGCACTTGGGCTGTCACAACAACACAATGGTTATGTTTGTTTATATTCACATAGAAGTTATATTGTCATGGATCCTCTAACATGTGGTGATTACTTAAGATCTTTTGCTATCCAAAATTCTGTACCAAGTAGAGACACTACTTGTGCATCCAAAAACCCTTAAACCCGGTTTCTTCCCATGAGATTCCACCATATCTATCTATGGATTGAATAAGATCCTTCAAGTAAGTTGTCATCGGTGCAAAAAACAATAAAAATTGCTCCTAAATATGTATGATGTTTTATTGGAAGGGAAAATAAGCTTTGTAAGAACTTGTGATGGTGAATAAATAAAAGCGACGGACTGCATAATAAAGGTTGCTACCAGAAGGGGAAATATAAAGTGACGTTCCTTTACATTAAGAGTTTGCACATCCAAAAAGTAAAAAGTGCATGACAACATATGCTTCCTTCTATGAAGGGCCTATATTTTACTTTTATGTATTTAATTTTATGCAAGAGTCAATAATGTTCATCCCTATTCCACTCTATTAATTCTTTAGTAGTCAAGCATCACGTGGTGGGGAAAGATACAAGCACATATATCTAGTTGGATATAAGTTGTCGGTGTACTAAAGTTTGGGTCTTTTAGTCCCCCTTACTTGTGCACGGGCAGTTGTAGCCACACCAGCGAGAAGGACTGCTAGGGGACTGTTGGATGTAAATACAAGGAATTTAAGAAAACATTGAAGCCGATAATCAAGACGAAAGACCGAAGGTTGTGCCCCTGGCAAGATCTTGCCGTGATGGCCTACGGAGCCCCGACAAGACAAGCATCCGGCAAGACCTCGCCATCCTACCAGCGCAGAGACCAGGTGTCATCCCACCTGGTTACGTGTCAAGGCGCCTGATAAATCTCCAACGTATCTATAACTTATGAAGTATTCATGCCATGTTTACAACAATTTTATATGATTTTGGTATGATTTTATTAGAACTAACCCGGACTGACGTTGTTTTCAGCAAAACTACCGTGGTGTTGTTTTTGTGCAGAAATAAAAGTTCTCGAAATGGGCTGGAAATTTACGAAGAATATTTTTGGATAATACAAAAAATACTGGGGCAAAGAGCTGGGCTAGGAAGTTGACGAGGAGGTCACAAGCCTGCTAGGTGCGGCCACCCCCCTAGTCGCGCCTAGCAAGCTTGTGGGCCCCTCAAGCACCTCTTTGACATGATTCCAACGCCAAAAACTCCTATAAATACAGAAACCCCCGAAAAGAAACCTATATTGGGAGTTCCCCTGCCGCAAACCTCCAAAGCCACGAAAAACCAATCGGGAGCCCGTTCCGGCACCCTGTGAGGGGGGAAAACCATCACCAGAGGCCATCTTCATCATCCCGCGGTCTTCATGACGAGGAGGGAGTAGTTCACCCTCGGGGATGAGGGTATGTACCAGTAGCTATGTGTTTGATCTCTCTCTCTCTCTCGTGTTCTTGAAATGGCACGATCTTGGTGTACGGCGAGCTTTATTGATTAAATGAATCATATGGAGTCTTCCCCTCTCTATCTTCTTGTGATGAATTGAGTTTTCCCTTTGAAGTTTTCTTATCATATTGAGTCTTTAAGTATTTGAGAACACTTGATGTATGTCTTGCGATGATACATTCGTGGTGACAATGGGATGTTCTATTGATCCACTTGATGTATGTTTTGGTGATCAACTTGCGGGTTCCATGACCTTGGGAAACTATGCATAGGGGTTGGCACATGTTTTCGTCTTGAATCTCCAACAGAAACTTTGGGGCACTCTTTGAAGTTCTTTGTGTTGGATTGAACATGACGAATCTGAAATTGTGTCATGCATATCGTATAATCAAGCCCATAGGGTTTTGGTTGATGTGTATCTTAAGGTGTTATTTTTGTACGAACTCTAGGGCTGTTCATGACACTTTTAGGGATGGCTCATAAGATTGATCGGAAAGGATAACTTTGAGGTGGTTTCACCCTACAATAATTTCTTTGTTCATTCTCCGCTATTTTTGACTTTGGAGTGAACTCTTTGTCGCACAAGTAGTTTTTACATATGATTCAACTATGTCAGTATTGTTGAGGGAACTTGCACTAGTGAAAGTATGGACCCTAGGACTTGTTTTCAAGCATTGCAATACAGTTTTTGCTCACTTTTGTCATTATTTACCTTTCTATTTTACTATTTTTAGATTACAGAAACCTATATATACCATCCATATTACGCTTGTATCACCATCTCTTCGCCGAACTAGTGCACCTATACAATTTACCATTGTATTGGGTGTGTTGGGGACACAAGAGACTCTTTGTTATTTGGTTGAAGGGTTGTTTGTGAGAGACCATCTTCATCCTACACTTCCCACGGATTGATAAACCGTTGGTCATCCACTTGAGGGGAAATTGCTACTTTCCTACAAAACTCTGCGCTTGGAGGCCCAACACGAGTCTACAAGAAGAAGGTTGTGTAGTAGAGATCAAGCTCTTTTCTGGCGCCATTGCCGGGGAGGTGAGTTCTTGAAGGTATATCTTTAGATCTTGCAATCAAATCTTTAGTTTCTTGTTTTTCACTAGTTTGGCTTTATAAAAGAAAACTACAAAAAACTGGAATTGAGGTTGCCTCATATGCTTCATCTTTTTAATGTCTTTCATGAAAATGATGGAAAGGAAAATTGTGCTTAAGTGTTAGAAGAAGAAGTGATTAAAATTATTGGCACTAACTCTTTGAATGATGATAATGATAGTAATATTGTTAGTATGAATTCTCTGAATATCCATGATGCTAATGATATGCAAAGCCACAAGCTTGGGGATGCTATGTTTGATGAAGATGATATTTTTAGTCCCCCATGTTTTGATGATCAAAACTTTATGAGTATGGAATGCCTCCTATCTATGATGATTAGTGTGATGACATGTATGCTATAAATAGAGATAGTAACCATGAAACTTGTCATCATGATTTTAATATTCAATGTGGTTATGTCAATCAAGTGTCACATGATATTCCTTAAGTTTCCAAAAATTCTGAAATTCTTTTAAAACATTTCTATTAATATTCCTTAAGTTTTCCTAATTTTTCAGAATTTTTAGAGTTAGGAAAGTATGGTGGTCGTTCAGATCTTTACAGACTGTTCTGTTTTGCATGCATAGTTTGCTTGTTTCAAGTGTTCATATAGCTTATATTGAGTAATATAAATTGTGGGAATGATGGAATAAAGTAGGTATCATGTGGGAATAATTGTTAATATTGTATTGACATTACCTAATTTAATGATTTATCTTTACTACACTAACCCTTCTCACGAAGTTCCGTTAACTTTTGTGTGATTGAAGTTTTCAAGTTTTGGGTGAGACACCGATATGAGGAGAAAAAGGAGTGGAAAAAATATAAGTTTTGGTATGCCCAAGGAACCCCCAAGGTAATATTCAAGGAAGACTCAAGCGTCTAAGCTTGGGACTGCCCCGGAAGGCATCCCCTCTTTCGTCTTCAACATTATCGGTATATCTTACTTGGGGCTATATTTTTATTCGTCACGTAATATGAACTTTGCTTGGAGCATCATTTTATTTTGTGGTTCTCTGTTAGTTGTTATTTATAATCTTATTTTTCAATAAAAAGTTCCAAGAATTGCCTTTAGAATGCTTGAATTGCATGTTTGATGGGTGCTGGGTAAAAACAGAAACTTCTGTTGTAGTGTTTGAATTTTCATATTTTACTGGAACGTGGAAAGTTTCTGAAATTTTTACACAGTGTTTTAATATAAATTTTATATCTTGTCCTAAATTTTTATAATTGTTGAAGTTACATAAGTACACTGTTTTCATCAATTCCTACAGACTGTTATGTTTGGACAGATTGTTGTCATAGTTTTGTTATCTACTTATCATATAGTTTCCATAGCCTATATTGGTAGATATAAATTTTGGAAATGATAGAATACAGTACATAATTTTTGGAAATTATTATGCAACTTGTCTTGGCAGTACATTAAGTGTTGATTTATTCTTATGTGTACTAACCTATCTCACGAGATCTTTTTGAGATTTGTGTGGATGAAGTTTTTGAGAATAGGTGAAACCATGATATGAGAGGATTGAACGAGATATAATAGCTCAAGCTTGGGGATGCCCAAGGCACCCCAAGTAAATATTTCAAGAACTCTCAAGCATGTAAGCTTGGGGATGCTACACATCCCACCTCTCTTCGTCAACTATCGGTTAGCCTATGTTGAGCCTAATTTTTTATTCGTCCACATGATATAGGCTATTCTTGGAGTGCTATTTTTGTTTTGCTTGCTGTTTAAATAAAGTACTCAGATTTGAAAATCTTTATTTAGAGAGAGAGGGAGAGACAAAGTCCTCACATAGCTACTTAATTGTTTGACTACTCATTGATCTTCACTTGTATGTTTTGGAGTAGTTTTGTCATTTACTCTCGTGCTTCACTTATATCCTATGAGTAAATCATTGAATGAATCGAATATCATAAGTATGAAATTATATATGTTTTATATGCTTATCCCATGGGGAGTAATGACTTCCATATAAGAATTATAGGTGGTAAAATTTACTGCAAGTTAGCAAACACCACATTGATCACTTGAACCATTCATGAAAGAATATTGAACGAAGAGAGATTTCACATATAAATATACTATCTTGGACATCTTCTATGATTGTGAGTACCAATTAATTATTTTTGAAACTTGAGCAAATTAGTTGAAGTTGGACAAGTAAGACAACGTAATGAGTTATGGTTGCGTATATTTGCGTAGAAGTTATATTGTTATGGATACTCCAACATGTGGTGCTTGCTTCCACCTCATACTAGCCAAAACTTCCGCACCAAGTAGAAATGCTACTTTTGCATCCAAACACCCTTAAACCCAAAGTTGTTCCATATGAGCCCACCATCCTATCTACATGCGGTATTTACCTGCCGTTCCAAGTAAATTTGCATGTGCAAAACTCTAAACCTTCAAATAATATTCCGTTTTGTATGCCCGAATCGCTCATATAGTAACTAGGGGATGTCAGTATCTTCCATGATAGGTGGGTTATTCTCACTATATGTGTTGATTCACTATCATTCACGAGAAAGTGGCTGGTAATAGGGATTCCCAGTCCCGAAATCAAAGGAAAAAATGCAAATAATTAAACAAAACTCCCCCAAGAATGTTGTTGGTATGGATGGTACCCGTGGATTCGGCTTGTCGTGGAGTGTGATTGATTGGTGGAGGGGGTAAAAACTTTACCATTCTGTTTGGGAACCGCCTATAATGTATATAGCATGGAAGATACCGAGATCTCTCGGTTGTTATGGTGACAATGAAAGCATACCGCCCAAAATTATTATTCATCTCTGTTTTAAAAATCTCAAGCTCTGGCACCTCTGCAAATCAAAGCTTTCCTATGCAAAGGGTCTATATTTTACTTTCATGTACTTACCTTTATGCAAGAGTCATGGTGATCTTCACCACTTCCTATATTTCACCTTTTTCTTTTGGCAAGCGTCATGTGTTGGGGAAAGAGCCAATCATATATGGCCATTCAAATATATTTGATCATGAATTATTATTGTTGACAATTATCTATATGATAAATAAGTTGGGAGGCGAAACTTTAAGCCCCTATCTTTCTCTGTCTTCAGTGGATGCAATTTGTTCTAAAAGTATGCTTTGAGTGCTAGCAATCATGGAAGACCATATGATAGTTGAGTATGTGGAATTTTCTAAATCAAAGCTCTTACATAGACCCTTCCAGAAAATAAGATGAATTGCAATTGTATGGTGACTGAAAGCATAGTTTCTTAGTCTATACTTTAACATGTGGAAATCTTGTTATTTCATCATGCGGAGTTTTATGAGATGAGCTAGTGTTTATGATGATGCTAGAAAAAGTCTTTGGAACTATCATTGATCAAATTTATCCACTATGCTAGCATTCACACTTCATAAATTATTTCTTTTATCATTTACCTAATCGAGGACGAGCAGGAATTAAGCTTGGGGATGGTGATACGTCTCCGACGTATCTATAATTTATGAAGTATCCATGCCATGTTTACAATAATTTTATATGATTTTATTAGAACTAAAACGGACTGATGCTATTTTTAGCAGAACTACCGTGGTGTTGTTTTTGTGCAGAAATAAAAGTTCTCAGAATGGGCTAAAAATTTATGGAGAATATTTTTGTAAAATAAAAAAAGTACTGGAGCGAAGAGCTGGGCCAGGAAGTGGACAAGGAGGTCACAAGCCTGTTAGGCGCGGCCACCCCCTGGCCGCGCCTAGCTAGCTTGTGGCCCCTCGAGCACCTCTTTGACATGATTCCAACGCCAAAAACTCCTATAAATACAAAAAACCCCGAAAAGAATCCTAGATCGGGAGTTCCGCCGCCGCAAACCTCCAACGCCAAGAAAAACCAATCGGGAGCTTGTTCCGGCACCCTGCCAAAGGGGGGAACCATCACCGGAGGCCATCTTCATCATCCTAGCGGTCTTCATGACGAGGAGGGAGTAGTTATGTGTTTGATCTGTCTCTCTCTCATGTTCATGAGATGGCATGATCTTGATGTACCGCGAGCTTTATTGATATAGATGAATAATATGGAGTCTTCCCCTCTCTATCTTCTTGTGACGAATTAAGTTTTCCCTTTGAAGTTTTCTTATCAAATTGAGTCTTTAAGGATTTGAGAAAACTTGATGTATGTCTTGCGATGGGATATCTGTGGTGACAATGGGATGTTCTATTGATCCACTTGATCTATGTTTTGGTGATCAACTTGCAGGTTCCGTGACCTTGGGAATCTATGCATAGGGGTTGGCACATGTTTTCGTCTTGAATCTCCAACAGAAACTTTGGGGCACTCTTTGAAGTTCTTTGTGTTGGATTGAACATGATGAATCTGAAATTATGTGATGCATATTGTATAATCAAGCCATGGGTACTTGTGGTGACATTGGAGTATCTAGGTGACATTAGGGTTTTGGTTGATGTGTATCTTAAGGTGTTATTTTAGTACGAACTCTAGGGCTGTTCGTGACACTTATAGGGATAGCTCATAAGATTTATGGAAAAGGATCACTTTGAGGTGGTTTCGTATCCTACAATAATTTATTCGTTAATTCTCCGCTATTTGTGACTTTGGAGTGAACTCTTTGTCGCACGAGAGGTATTTACATATGATTCAACAATGTCAGTATTGTTGAGGGAACTTGCACTAGTGAAAGTATGGACCCTAGGCCTTGTTTTCAAGCATTGCAATACCATTTTTTGCTCACTTTTGTCATTATTTACCTTGCTGTTTTCATATTTTCAGATTACAAAAACCTATATCTAACATCCGTATTACACTTGTATCACCATCTCTTCACCGAACTAGTGCACCTATACAATTTACCATTGTATTGGGTGTGTTGGGGACACAAGAGACTCTTTGTTTTTTGGTTGCAGGGTTGCTTGAGAGAGACCATCTTCATCCTACACCTCCCAGGGACTGATAAATCTTAGGTCATCCACTTGAGGGAAAATTGCTACTGTCCTACAAAACTCTTCGCTTGGAGGCCCAACACGGCTCTACAAGAAGAAGGTTGTGTAGTAGACATCAGCGCTGATGATGGAGGTGGCTAAGCGGTGCCGATGGGACAGGCTCTTGTCTCGTCCCATAGAAGGTCAGGGATGCGTGACGGAGCATTAAATGCATTTGTCTTACACCATCAGTGTTAGGTATGATAACACTATAGCACTGTACACCTCGTGTACGTACTATACAACACTCTTGGCAACCCCTTAGTCATATAAAAGGAGGCCCAAGGCGTTATAGGAGAGGGTCTTTTTTACCTTCCGGCTAACACACGTAGCAGTTGTGTACTATCCACTACACAGCGCTCCTGTAGGGGGAACCCTAATGCCCATAATACACAAAAGAACCCTAGTGCCGTGACGTTGGTGGTTCTAAGCGTCCCCATGGAAAGGCTCCTAAGCATCACTCTCGAGATGCGCGGGACCAGCATGCATGCCAAAGTTCTGGTGGAAGTGGTGCATGGTCGCGGGACCGTGATGGAGCTCCTTCTAACATGGTTAGGAGTCAAAACACCTCATGTTCTTTGCACCTTGCGCTGCCAACTACATCGGTGGAAGCACTGACACAATCAAAGCTACTCCTGAATTTTCCTACTGCCGTGGAGAAGCTCTATGAGTGGAGAGATACTATCCAGAGCCTCGTCAACTTTGCGGTAGAGATGGGCTACAGCAGGCGAAGCCTTCGCAGTGGCGGTCCATCGAGTCAGCACGCACCAATGGTGACAAGGCCAGAGGCGGTGCACTCTACTCCACGGCGACAACGGCGGTCGCCAACTCGACATGTCGCCGCCTGTGGAGACGATTCAACGGCGTCATCTGATCCACTGACTCGCCACGATCAACGTCAAGTTCTTCCAGAGCGAACTAAGGAAGACGCTCGGAGTACCATTGAGAGGTGGTGGCTAACACGCTATCAATCTGATAAGCGCGGGGGGGCACTATAGACAAGCCTGCGCCAGGGTATCTTGTCGACCTGCCTTATGAGGTGGGTTGTCCAGCATTTACCCGTGAGTTGCGGCAAGTCTAGTGGCCCAATTCCCGAACGTTCAAACCAGAGGTCCCGAAGAAATACGATGGCAAGACTTACCCATCGGAGTTCTTGAGCATCTACACCATTGCGGTGCAGGCTATCGGGTCTCGCGACAGCAAGATTCTCGCCAACTACTTACCGTTGGTGCTCACGCCCAACGTCAGGTCATGGTTGATGCATCTGCCGGAGAATTCCATTTCTTCCTGGGCAGATTTGTGTCAAGAGTTTGTTGGCGCCTTTACCGAAGGCCACCAAACTCCTGGCCAAGCCAATGATTTGCATCTCATCCCTCAGAAGGAAGGCAAAACCTTGTGCAAGTACATTCAGAGATTCAGTTGTATACATCACAACATCCCCAACGTTCATCCTGCTGTTGTTATCAACGCGTTTCATCAGAATGTGCGCAACCGCAGGATGCGCGAAGAGTTATCGATGAACAAGGTGAGAGATGTTGCCGAGCTCTATGCTCTGGCTGATAGATGTGCTCGAGCTGAAGAAGGGAGGAGGCTCCCCGGCAAGGTTGCCGGTGCTGGGGTCGACTCTGAAGACAAAGACATTGTTGCCCCAGCAAGAAAAGGTCGGTGGTGGAACAAGAAGCGCAAGGACAAGGTCATGCTTGTCGTCGAGGAATTCGGCAACTTCAACACCGCCAACAAGACTAAGATTGATGGCCTCGGCAAGGAGGTTACCGGGTGCATCTCTTGTCAGGCCTTGGCGGCTGCTCACAAGCCGGAGGGCTCTGACAAGCAGTACTGCTAGATTCATCGCACCAAGGGCCACAATATCCAAAACTACCAGCAAGTTGAGTAGCTTGTCGAGAGGCAGAAAGCCGAGTATGTGAGGCGAGATAAGGAGAAGGCCCCAGATGTTGCAGAATGGTCCGACAAGAAGCACGGTGGCCGAGGAGGTCGCCGCGGCAAGGCCAAGCAGCAGGAGAAACTACCTCGAGGCCATGATAAGGAAGAAGGGGATGACGATGGCAGCGAGGAGGACGACGAGTCCAGCAAGCATGAATTTCAGAAAGCTACAGACATCATGTGCGTCGACGGAGGCGCCTCATTACATTCTTCTCGCCGCCAACTTAAACAATGGGCGCGCGAGATTAATGCGACAGAGTCGTCAGTCGAAGCTCGAAAACCATTGACATGGTCCCACACGCCTATCAGTTTTGATGCCGAGGACCACCCTGATCACACAACTGCCGTCAGGTGTCTGCCATTGTAGGTTCCGCCAACAATTCGCACCCTCAAGGTGACGAAAATGTTAGTTGACGGTGGGGCCAGTTTGAACTTGATCTCGCCTGATGTGATCAAAAGGTTGCAAATTCCTGATTAAGATCTTAAGGAGACGGGCACGTATTAGGGGATCAATCCAGGGAGGAGCCAGCCTAAAGGCAAGATCACACTGTCGTTAACATTTGGTAGTGACATGAACTTCAGGACAGAGAAGATTGTTTTCGACGTCACTGTTAGTGCATCTAGTGCCCCTTAGTGGTTTTGGTGTATTGAAGACTTACAGGTTAAGGTACTAATGCATTTGTGAGTATACACAGGTTCTATAAGCCGATGAGGAGTTTCATACATTCGGAGATTATTGACCCATAAAAATTTATGTCTTCAAGTGAAGACTTTGCTAAAGACTTTCTGAAGACTTTGGTGAAGACTTTGTGAAGACTTTGAAAATGAAGAAGTTGGTGTGACCTTGAAGATATGAATGAGGAATATGAAGCGTGAAGACTTTTGTTTTCGTAGTTTTGTTTTCTTTATTTGAGTCATAGGAAACACCGTACTGCTAAAGGGGGCCGAGGTAATACTAAGGAAAATTTCCAACTGATGCTCAACTCCAAAATCCTCAACCCATACAATCCTTCGAGTGAAGCCTTTGGAAATCTCTTATAGTTCAGACAAGTTCTTCAGTGACAGAGACAAAGTTCTCCTGGTCTCTAAGGAAATTGATCTGACTAAGGAGTTAGGATTTCGCCAGTGCGAAATACCTACAAGTGAGGAACATGATAAGCTGACGACTTTCATAGTTCGAAATTCCAACCGTTGTTGTGCTTAGCGCCAGCTGTCCCCAATCATTCTTATCCACATAATGGTCATATCATTGGGGGCATTTATGTCTTATCATGTCAGGTTGCACCCTGGCTATAAATAGCCGACCCCCACAACCACTAGCTAGTTGGCTGCTCCGAGAGAGAACTGACACTTGTCATTTGAGAGCAACCCATCCTCCCAGGACATTTGAGAGAAAATCATCAGTGAGGAAAAACCTATAGTCAAACCACAAAACCCAAAGTGATTGAGCATCACTGAAGAAATTCCTGTGTGGAACCGACGCTTGTTACCTTTGAGGACTGTGCATCCTCCAGACGGTTAGGCATCATGGTCTAGTGCTCCTGCAGTCAATTGGGGACCACGAAGTGACCTTGGTCTAGAGCATCCAGTAGTAAATTGTGGATCGTCGGGTGACCAGTTTGTGAGGGTTTTGGAAGTCTACCCTGAAGACTTACCACGAGTGTTGGGCGAGGACTATGTGACCTTAGCTCAAGGAGAATACGGTAAGGACTGTGTGTCCTCTGGTTTAAATACCAGGCCGCTCCAAACCATACGTACGACTGTCACAGCAGTTGGAACTGGGTCATCAAACCATTGTCTTCATCGAGCTATCTGGTTCTATTTCCTCAACCCCTCTATTCCTCATATACCTGTTGATGAAATTGATTGTTACTGTTTGAAGAATTTGACTGAAGACTTTCACAAATTCCTCACCTCAAATTCTTCAAGTTACCTTGTTCATCACTACTTATCTTGTATCACGCTACTCTCTATTTGTGCATGTTTCATTTCATCATGAAGACTATGTTGTTACTATGTTCCTCATGCACTTGAGTACTCATTCCGCTGCTAGTTATTCATCACATTTCAAATTCCTCAAGTGATGAATTTGTAAAAATCGCCTATTCACCCCCCTCTAGTCGATATAACGCAGTTTCAATCGGTATCAGAGCAGGTACTCCCTCGCTCTGTGTGATTTTGGTTTAACCACCTGGATTTCTAGTTATGTCGACTGCAGGTATGATCAAGGTTTCCACGGGATGTCCTACCTTCGATGGGACAGACTACCCCTACTGGAAGAACAAGATGCGTATGCACCTTGAAGCTATTGACAACGATCTCTGGTACGTTGTGGAAAATGGTGTGCCCTCTGTCACTCCCACTGTTACTACTGCTGATGTGAAGAGATTCAAGCAACTCGATTCTCAAGCGAAGAATATCATATGTGGCCATCTGAGCAAAGGTCAGTATGGCAGAGTGAGTGCTTTGGAGTCTACTAAGCTTATCTGGGATAGGTTGTCCAAAGTCAACGAAGGTGTTTCCACTCAACGTGACTCTCGTGTTGATGTTCTTCGCAATCTCTTCAACCGCTTCAAGAGACTTGACAATGAAAATGTTCAGCAAACATTTGATCTCTTCACTGATATATCAAATGAACTTCAAGCACTGGGTGCCACTGATATCAATGACCATGAAGTGGTGAAGAAACTGCTGCGATCTCTCGATTCCTCATTTGATACTCTGGTTTTGATGATCCAAGAACGTGGAGATTATAAAGCTTTTGATCCTGCTGATATTCTTGAGAGACTCAATACTCATGAATTCCAACAAGCTGAAAAGAGAGACCTCTACGGGCCAAGCTATGGAAGATCTCGTGCTCTAAAGGCAAAAGCAATTTCCTCATCTGAAGAAGAAGATTCTGACAGTAGCCTTGGCGATCCTGAAGAACTAAGTCAGAAACTAGCAATGCTTGTGAGGAAATTTCAGAAGTTCTCAAGAAGAGGTGGATTTGGAAGGTCATCAACAAGTGGCTTGAGGAAATCAGATTCCTCAGAAGATTACAAGAAAAGAACCTGTCATCATTGCAAGAAGCCTGGTCACTTCATCTCTGACTGTCTCTCTGGGAAAAACACTCAAAGAAGAAGAAGAAATACAAGTATGATAGTTCTGATGACTTGAAGAAAAAGAAGAAATCTTCAAAGTCCTCATCTACAAAGTCCTCATCTTCAAAGTCCTCAAAGCACAAGAAGAATGGTTCTAGAAAGGCTCGAGCATTCATCAGCAAGGAAATGGATTCTGAGGAAGAATATGAAGAATATGAAGAAGAGGAAGAATCTGAGGAGGAATCAGAATCTGGTGTCGCTAGCCTTGCTCTCACTACTGCTTTCGTCAGCAAGTCCATCTTCAACAATGAAGAATATGACTACTCCAACGACTCTGACGTCAGCAATGATGATTATGCTCCCACTTATTGCTTCATGGCAAAAGGCTCAAAGGTACACAAACATCATTCCTCATCTGAATCAAGTGAAGGTGAATCTGATGAATATGTGAAACCTAGCTATACTAAACTTGTTAAAATTGGCACTAAGCAACAAAGTGCACTTGAAAAGCTTCATAAAATGCTAGACAAAAGCGATGATCTGTTAAACCATGAAGTGGATCGGACTCAAACTCTATCTGTTAATCTCAAAATTCTTCAGACAAATTATGATAACCTTCAGAGTCATCCTAACGACCTCTTAGCTGATCATGAGAAGCTTTCTTATGAATTTCTTCAAGGAAAGCAAGATCTTGAGAAACTGAGGGTGTGACATGAGGATCTCCAAAGGGAAAATGATTCATTACTGGCTCAACAGATCAGTACCGCTCAGGAAAATTTAATTCCACCTTGTTTGAAATGCATCGAACATGAAACTGCTAATTCTTCACCTGAATGTTCAAATGCTTCTTTTGCTGTAATTTCTTCAACTATTCCCGTGGTCTTAAATTCCTCATCTGAGGATACCACTAGTATCACTGATGACAATGCAGGGTTGAAGGCATTGTATGTGACTGGCATGTACAAAAGTCTCAAAGGGCATCAAACCCTTTGCGATTTTCTCAAAAAGCAAATTCTGAACAGGAACCCTAGGAAAGAGGGTATAGCCTTTGTGAGGAAACTCAACACTGATGGATCCTACTGGACACCTGAGCAGTACCCCAAAACCTCGTGGGTTGCTGCGAAAGGACCTCCTATAGATCCATCGACTTTATCTGGCTTTACGTGTAAAACTTCATATTTCTCTGATGAATCACTTGACTCGAACTACAAATTCTTCAAAATCAGAAAAGTGAAGTTTTTGCTAGATATGTTGGAACTAACTGCAGGAACGGTTCTCCTATGAAGAAAATCTGGGTTCCCAAGAGCTACCTACAAAATCTTCAAGTGAATGTCCTCATGACACCACTCAGGAAGAATAGGAACCCCAGATCAAATTCCTCATATGGACCAAAGTCCTCACTTGGACCAAATTCCTCAAATGGTCAAAATCATCATTCTCGTGCTAATGCCTCTGTTTCGCAGGGAAAACCTAAGAGTTATGAATATGTGCATTATTCTTCAAACCATTATGTTCATAATTCCTCGAAGAATTTCTCTGCTTATTCATTTTAATACTCTAACCCTCGCCCTGTGAAACAAAACGCACTAGCTTCTATGCCTCCCTTCTCACATGGTGCTCGCAGAATGATGAATTCTTTGCCACCCCTCCAAATGTGGGTGGTGAAGAAATCAAACTGACATCTTATGCAGGGTTAGGTCTCCAGATGAATTTGAACATCTGATGAATTTGCTGGAGACCTGAGGAAATGCTTGAAAGGACGCGAGCTAACCATGATGAAATGAATTCTTCATTTCTCACGTCCTCACTCTACTTGCTTACTATCTTATTTGATGAAATTTTGTCTGATGAAATTGATATCATATTCTTCACTCTGAAGCATATGAGTTCGTAAGTTGTACTAATTCATCTGCAGGATGATACTCTAAAAGCCACTGAGTGGATTCTCGATAGTGGATGCACAAACCACATGACGGGTGACAAGAATCTACTGATGAATTTGCCACTCACTCCATCTCCTCTGAAGCATATCACCTACGCAGACAAAGGAAAAAAGCAAGGTATTAGGACTTGGTAAGGTTGCTATCTCAAAGGACCGAACCATGGATAAGGTGATGCTTGTTGAATCCCTCGGGTTCAACCTTATGTCTGTCTCAATGCTTTGTGATCTTGATATAGTGGTCGTGTTTGGAAAATTTCGTTGTGTTGTCATCATGGAATCTGAAAATTCCAAAGTCTTCGAAGGCTTTAGGAGAGGAGACTTGTATATTGTTGATTTCTCTATAGGTCCTCAACATGCCACTTGCTTACTTGCAAAGTCTTCAGAAGGCTGGCTGTGGCATCGACAACTTGGACATGCTGGTATGAGGAACCTGCACACACTCGTGAAGAAAAAGCACATCATTGGCATCGAGGGTGTCAAATTCCTCAAGGACCACCTCTGCGGTGCATGTGAATCTGGGAAGATGACCAAATCTAAGCATTCCTCGAAGACAATCATGACCACGACTCGACCCTTTGAATTGCTTCACATGGATCTATTTGGCCCCACTCATTACTCCGTACTAACAAATGCATCAAGTTTGTATGGCTTTGTCATTGTTGATGATTACTCTCATTACACATGAGTGCATATTATTCTGTACAAAAATGAAGTGCAGGACGTCTTCAGACAATTTGCTTCAAGGGCCTCCACCAACTTTGGCATCAAGATCAAACATATCAGGAGTGATAATGGGACTGAGTTCAAGAACACTAATCTTGATGAATATCTTGATGAACTTGGTATTACTCATGAGCTATCTTCCCCTTATACTCCTCAGCAGAATGGCATCGTGGAGCGCAAAAATTGGACTCTTGTTGAGATGGCTCGAACCATGCTTGATGAATACAAGACTCCTCGTCGCTTCTGGCCTGAAGCAATTGATACTGCATACCACATCATCAACAGGGTATATCTTCACAAATTCTTC
Organism: Hordeum marinum; assembly: GCA_022496015.1. Taxonomy (NCBI): domain Eukaryota; kingdom Viridiplantae; phylum Streptophyta; class Magnoliopsida; order Poales; family Poaceae; genus Hordeum; species Hordeum marinum. The sequence continues at coordinate 205,302,201 of CM039672.1, read as the reverse complement.
AAGAAGACTTCATATGAGCTTATGACAGGCAAGAAACCCAATGTAAGTTATCTCAAAGTCTTCGGTGCAAAATGCTGGATCAGAGATCCTCACCACAGTTCTAAGTTTGCACCGAAAGCACATGAAGGTTTTATGCTTGGTTACGGAAAGGACTCGCACACCTACAAAGTCTTCAACACCTACCATCAAAAGGTTGTTAAAACTGTAGATGTGCGGTTCGATGAAACTAATGGCTCGCAAAGAGAGCACCCGCCTTCTGTGTTAGATGAACAATCTCCTGAGGAATCCATCAAGCTGAAGGCAACAGAAGATGTCATACCCACTGAGGAAATCATTCCATCAAATGAAGACTCTCATGCTGATATACTTGAAGAAACTGGTGCTGATGAAAATCCTCAGCCACATCAACCTGCTCATCCAAGAGTAGCAAATGAAGTGCAAATTGACAAAATCATCGATGACATCAATGCACCAGGTCCTCTCATATGCTCAAAAGCTTCACATTTAACTAACTTTTGTGGTCACTTTGCCTTTGTCTCTATCATAGAGCCCACCAAAGTTGATGAAGCATTTAAGGAGCCTGAGTGGCTTCAAGCTATGCAAGAGGAATTGCATAAAATTCAAGCTCAACAATGTGTGGGAACTTGTCAAGCGGCCAGATCCTCGCAAGCATAACATCATAGGTACCAAGTGGATCTACCACAACAACCAAGATGAAAATGGCCTTGTGGTGAGGAATAAGGCTTGACTTGTAGCTCAAGGCTACACACAGGTTGAGGGAATTGATTTTGATGAAACTTTTGCACCTGTTGCTAGACTTGAATCTATTCGCATATTACTTGCTTACGCTAACCATCACAATATCATATTATATCAAATGGATGTGAAAAGTGCATTCCTCAATGGTAAGCTTGAGGAAGAAGTATATGTTGCTCAACCCCCAGGTTTTGAAGACCCTAAGCATCCTGACAAAGTCTTCAGACTAAACAAGGCCCTCTATGGCCTCAAGCAGGCCCCTCGGGCGTGGTATGACACTCTGAAGGAATTCCTCATGAAGAAAGGCTTCAAACCCGGCTCACTCGACCCAACCCTTTTCACAAAATCTTATGACAATGAACTATTCATATGCCAGATATATGTAGACGATATTATCTTTGGCTGTACTGACAAACGTTACAATGATGAATTTGCCTATATGATGAGTGAAGAATATCAAATATCTATGATGGGAGAGTTGAAACTCTTCCAAGGTCTTCAAATTCGTCAACAAGACAATGGCATCTTCATCTCACAAGAGAAATACCTCAAAGATGTTTTGAGGAAATTCGACAAGCAAGATTGCAAAGGCATCAAAACTCCAATGCCTTCAAAAGGACACCTCTGCACTGATGAAAATGGTAACGATTTCGATCAGAAGGTATACCGCTCCATGATTGGCTCCTTATTGTACCTATGTGCATCTAGGCCTGACATTATGCGAAGTGTTTGCATGTGTGCCCGATTCCAAGCAACACCGAAGGAATCGCACCATAAGGCTGTGAAACATATTCTTCGATACTTAGCTCACACACCAACACTTGGATTGTGGTATCCCAAGGGCTCAAATCTTCACCTCGTCGGATACTCTGATGCTGACTATGCTGGAGATCGTGAAGATCGCAAGTCAACCTCAGGCACATGTAATTTCCTTGAACGATCCTTAGTCTGTTGGTCCTCGAAGAAGCAGAACTGCGTTTCACTCTCTACTGCAAAAGGTGAGTACATTGTTGCTGGCTCGTGTTGTGCTCAGTTACTATGGATGAAGCAAACCCTCAAGGACTACGGCATAAAGTTGAAGAATGTGCCTCTTTACTGCGACAATGAGAGTGCCATCAAGGTTGCTTATAACCCAGTTCAGCATTCCAAGACCAAGCACATCCAAATACGTCATCACTTTCTTCGAGATCATGTACTCAAGGGCGACATCTTCATCGACCACATCCCCATTGAAGAACACCTGGCCGATATCTTCACAAAGCCCTTGGATGAAAAGAGATTTTGCAAGTTGTGGTATGAGCTAAATATCTTAGAATCTTCGAATGTTCTTTGATGAAGAACACGCATCCTAACACTTATGCAAAATTGATGACTTAGATGTGCAACACACGAAGTAACGTTTTTCCTCGATCAATGAAGAATAACTCTCTAAGTGTGAAGAAATTAAAGAAGAATTTGATTCTCAGAACCCTACGACAATTGTACGCCGTGTCTGAAATCATCATTCTTATACGGTGGGTTACGCCACCAACCAAAAGTTGAAATTCTTCAAAATTGAGCATTTAGTTGTTTTTGCAAATTCTTCAAACTATCAAATTCCTCAAATTTGCAAATTCTTCAAGCCTTTTAAAATTCCTCAACTTTTCAAATTCTTCAAACTTTAAAACTCATGTTCTTCATTGATTATATATATATTTATATTTGAGTTTTCATGTCCTCAACAGCATTCACTTATTGCTAATTCTTCAAGTTGATTTTCATCTAAGTGAATGTGATCGGACCCCTTTTCCCTTCTATGCTAAACTTAACCAAATCGGTTCAAAATTTCTTCATATACGTTCTACTTTGAAACTCGTTCAAAGTCTTCACTGTGTCGTTGACAGCTGAAGAATTTGCGAACGAAAACTTTGAAATCTTCACTACCAAAATTTTCGGCGGTTCCCGCTCAAACTGTTCCTATTCCCGTGCCTGGATAACCCACGACCCCCCACTATCGCCACCGCTAAGTACGTGGGCGACACCTGTCGCGTGGAGAGCAAGGATCAGGGGCAATCCAATCCAAAATCTTCGGGCGGATCAGTTTTCACTTCCTCTATAAATGCCCCCTTCCCATCAACTGTTCTCGGTTACTCCGCATCTCATCCCTCTCCCGAGATCCAACCTAGCACCGCCGCTAAAGTCATCGTCGCCGGTGAGGAAAAGATTCACTGCCTCAACCTTGTCGTCGCCATACTCACACCGGCCGTGGAAATCCTCATCCCGCCGCCATTGTAGCTGTCTCCCTCTGCCAAGCTAGGGCATGGGAGATCTGAACGCACGAACTTCCCAATCTCATCTCTGAGTTCGTCGTGTTCTTCACTAGGGTAAATAAAATTTACTTTTACTGCCCTTGTTTAATCCTCAAATGCTCTTCATATTCCTCAAAAGGTGTTTGTTATTCATGAACCTTATTTTAAAAGCACCTTACATCTCCTCATACTTGATGATTTTCTCTAAGTAATGATTTTCTTCAAGATTCCTAAATTGTGCAAATCCTCAAAATTTGTACAACTCAGGAACCTGAGACAAAGAACACTTAGTAAAATTCCTCAAGACATCCATGGTTAAATTCCTCACACCTAATTTTTTCTTCAAAATTTTTGAGAACGCATATGACCTCTTCAAATTCCTTGCACATATACTCTGTTCACCGGTACAACATATCCGCTGATGAATCACTAGGTTCTCATCAACTTAACTCATTTGCAGCGCTTCTTGAAGAAAAATTGTGTACCTCTTCAGAATCCTCAAGAGTTCACATTCCTCAAGTGAAGAAAATGGCTGACAAAAAGAAACCTCAAAAAGGAGGTAAGAAGCGAGATGTGCACACTGCCTTTGAGATTCCAGATGATGTGTATGATGAATATTGCACACGAGATGAAGAAACACATGGAAAAGAGACGACCAAGCAGAGAAAGATCCGTCTGCAAAAGATTGAGAGGAGATGGGCAAAGGAATGGAAAGAATATCATTATGTAACTCCAAAATACATGATGAAATTCGCTGTGAAACCTCCTTGCAGCAGGCCTCCTCTTGCTACAAACCAAATTGCTGATCCTACTAGCCTCAAAACTAGTGAGGACTTTCCTGACATGTGGGAGAAGCAACAAGCCGAGTTGGCGAGGAAAGCCAAAGAGGTTGTGAAGAAATTCAACGAGGATTCTGCTGCTGCTGCCTCTGCCGGAGCTTCTGCTAGTGCTCCGAAGAAAATGGTAAAGAAATCTGCTCTGGAGAATGGTTCTTCAACATCAAAATTCTTAATGCAAATTCCTCAAGGTGAAAGGCCTCAGCCCAGAAAACCTTCAGCACCTGGAACGGTTGCTGCTCAATCATCTACAACAACTACAAAGTCCACAACCCCGGTGCATCTGGCAACATGCAAAAGGACTGAGGCTTTCACCGCAGTCCCAAAGATCACTGCTAGCTCCTCCAACACAGCAAAGTCTTCAATCAGCCCCTCTGCACTGAAGCTGAAGAAAACTACTGGACAAGGTCAAAGACCAAGTCCTCACACGAGTAAGGCTATGATGACCATACCCTCATGTTCTGAGGATAATGATTGTGATGATGATGAAGCTAATTATGAGGAATTGGTAGAAATCATCAGACAAAGTCAGCACAGGGCTGCTAGAGCAAAGGGTAGCTCTGTTTCTCTCATGCTGGATCCCAAGATGATCCTCAACTTCAGCGATATATAGCATGAAGACCCAAGCACTCCACTTTCTTCACTAAATCTGCCTCCTGAAGTGGACCATGTCCTCACCCACTTCATCTCTGAAGAACAATGAAAGAGAGAGCAAGCTCTGAGAGCTAAGAGGAACATGACTTGCAAAGAAAAGTTTTTGCGCGAAAATGCGATGAATTTGACCCCAAATCAACTCGTCACAGTTTAGTCCGAGATTCGCACTCTCTCTTTGGATCAACAAAAATATGATGTTGAATGGAAGGGCACCAAGTTAGACTTGTCAGGGCTGCTCAAGCAGCTGTAAAAGATCACAACACCAGGGTTGCAGCTCGATCGCAACCATAAAAGCCTCAGTCTGAAGAAATTGCTCAGACTACAGATGAAACTCATCACGCAGCTGATGAAAATGCTCAACCTGATGAAACTACTGAAGGAAATGCTTCTACACCAGAAGCAACTGCCAGTGCTGCTGAGGAAAATCAAACCACTCATGAACATGCCCGGGCAACCTCCAATGTTGTGCCTGAAGAAACTGCTATGCCAATAGGTACTTCTGTTGTACCTGAAGAATCTGATAGGCCAGCCGAAGAATATGCTATGCCTAAAGAAACTGAATCACCCAGGGCGGCTGCATCAGTCGTTCCTGAAGAAACTGCTACTGCTGAGGAAAATTCACTCAAGAGAAAAGCATCAACTTCTGATACCTCTGTGTTGAAGAAGTTGAAAACTTCATCAAGTTCCTCGGCAACTCCAATTGATGCAACTCCAATTTCCTCAGCACCAGCCTATGCTATTGTGCCATTCGGGAAGGAGTATGTCATCACTGAAGAAAAAGAAAATCATTCGGCTGCTTCCTCAGAGCCTCTTGATGAGGAAATCATCATCGATGACACTGCATCAACCCCCAAGGTATCATCGCTCCAGCTTCTGGTAACTACTGAGGAAGCTGGCGTAGATGACAATGATGAAGAAGTTGACATTGGTGACACTACTCCAGTCGTCAATGATGAATATTGGGAATCTGCACATCCCAATCCACCAATGGCAACTCCTCTGATGTTGATTCCTCAGTCTCCTACACAGACTGAAGAAATCCCAGAAGACTCTAAACATCTGTACCTTCCAGACAGTAAAGAAATTCCTGCTCCAACAGCTAAGGAAAATGATGCTCCGGCCACTGCCGAGGAACCAGTTCTTCAAATCACTCAGAATGTTGTTCCTCCAATGCCAACGGAGATCAAGGGGCGCACACGAACAAATCTTCAACCCAAGCCAAGACTGCCCTTCAAAGGCACTGTTCGTCCCAAATTCCTCAAGAGTAATTTCTTCAACGAACACTCATTCTTCTCTGGACCAAATCCCTATGACTCTGCAAGGGCTGGTCGCAACAGATTCTGGACTGCCACTCAATTGAATTATTATGCTTCAGTCCTCTATGAGAAGAAGAAAGTATTCGAGCACCATCAGATTCCCCACGCTGACATGGAAAGTCTTCCATCATTTACTCATGTGCTTCAAGTTCTATATGATGCTGGACTTCTTCCATTCTGTGTCGACATCTGCGATTGGAATGAGGAAATCATCATTCAATTCTATGTCATGTTGCATATCAGCGGGAATTACTCAGACATCAACTCATGGATATTGGACTGGATGACTGGCACAACACACTTTACTGCTCAAGCTTCTGAACTGCTTTAGTGTGTCCGAGTCCAAATTCCCTCAGATGAAGCCCGCAAGTTGTTTGATGAACCTCCTCTACCCAATCAACTGATGAATGTGTTGATGAAGAAACTACCGCATGGTCAGCCTCAACGAACAATCTTCTTGGTGAAGGACCTGCTATATGTGCCCAGGACTGTCTATCGTATATTGACAAACACACTATGTCCTCAGAAGGGCCACAACTCTGAAGAAGAAGAAGTTGAAGGAATCATGAAGAATATGCTCTTCAACGTCATCCATGGTATTCCCATTAACTTGCATGATTTCTTCATGAGCACTTTGGCCAGTGCAGTTGTCGCTCCATTTGAGCAGGCACAGTAAGTGGAATGATTACAACCGCGGACTCCTGCCACGCACGCCCGTGCACTGTTTGGGCCTAGCCCAACAACGCCTCGTGCTCGCGTGTGGCCCGGGCCCGGGCACTCTTGTCGGTGTACTAAAGTTTGGGTCTTTTAGTCCCCCTTACTTGTGCACGGGCAGTTGTAGCCACACCAGTGGCAAGGCTCGCCAGGGGACTGCTGGATGCAAATACAAGGAAGTTAAGAAAACATTCAAGCCAACAATCAAGACCGAAGACCGAAGGTTGTGCCCCCGGCAAGATCTTGTCGGGATGGCCTACGGAGCCCCGGCAAGACGAGCACCCGGCAAGACCCCGCCATCCTGCCAGCACAGTGACCAGATGTCATCCCACCTGGGTACGTGTCAAGGCGCTGTCAATGGAGGAGGCTAAGCAGTGCCGATGGGACGGGCTCTTGTCCCATCTCATAGAAGGTCAGGGACGCCTCACGGAGCATTAAATGTGTTTGTCCTACACCGTCAGTGTTAGGTATGATAACACTGTAGCACTATACACATCGTGTACATACTATATGCCACTGTTGGGAACCCCTTAGTCATATAAAAGGAGGCCCAAGGCGTTACAGGAGAGGATCTTTTTTTGACCTTCCAGCTCACACGTGTAGCAGCTGTGTACTGTCCACTACACAATGCTCCTATAGATGGAACCTTAACACCCATAATACACAAAAGCAGGAGTAGAGTTTTATGCTTCTCAGTGGCCCGAACCTGGGTAAAAATCCCTCGTGTTGCCCGTCAGACCTGCTCTTAGCACATACCTTCTCCCTGCAGAACCGAAAGGCACCCTCGTGATCCCATATGTGTCATTCCCCCGACATAAGTGATCATGATTCATTATTGTGGACATTATGCCTGAGATAAATAAGTTGGGAGGCGGAACATTAATCCCCTATGTTCCTATGTTTTTGATTGAAACTGCTTGCTCTAAAAATATGCTTTGAGTGTAAGCAATCATGGAATACTAAATGATAGTTGGGTATGTGGAATTTACTAAATCAATACTCTTACATAGATCCTTCCTGAAAACAAGATGAATTGTAATTGTTTGATTATTGAGAACATAGTTTGTTGGTTTTCAAGAAAGTTTAACATGTGAATAGCTTGCTAATTGATCATGATAAGTTTTATGATAAAAGAGTTCTAGTTATGATGCTAGAAAAAGTGATTGGAATTATCATTGATCAAACTTATATACTATATAGACATTCACACTACATATATTTTTATCATTTACCTACTTGAAGATGAGTAGGAATTAAGCTTGGGGATGTTAATACGTCTCCAACGTATCGATAATTTATGAAGTATTCATGCCATTTTTGCCTAAGCTTACAATACTTTTATATGGTTTTCATGCACTTTATAGGATTTATTTAGAACTTGGATTGGCGTTGTTTTCAGCAGAATTACCATGGTGTTGTTTTGTGCAGAAAATAAAAGTTCTCGAAATTGCCCGAAACTTTTTTATGATTTTTCTAGAGAAAATAAGAGATACTAGAGGGGACCCACCAATGGGCCACAAGCCAACACGGCATGTCCTGTTAGCTTGTGGGGCCTGCATGGCTCTGGTTAATGTGATTCCAACGCTAAAAATTCCTGTAAATCTAGAAATTCCCCGAAAGTTAACCTAGAAGTTCTGCTCCACCGCCGCAACTCTCTGTATCGAATAAAAACCCATCTGGAGCCTTTCCAGCACCCTGTCGGAGAGGGGAATCATCACCGGTGGCCATCTTCATCTCGGCGGAGGCCATGAGGAAGGAGTAGTTCACCCTCGGGCTGAGGGTATGTACCGCTAGCTATGTGTTTGATGTCTCTCTCTCTCTCATGTTCATGAGATGCCACGATCTTGATGTATCACAAGCTTTGTTAATATAGTTGGATCATATGGTGTTCTTCCCTTTCTATCTTGTTGTGATGAATTGAATATTTCCCTTTGCGATTTTGTTATGTCGGACTGAATATTGGATTTGAGAACACTTGATATATGTCTTGGTACTCAACTTGCATATTCCCATGGTGACAATGGGGTAATCTGTGCATAGGGGTTGATGCATGTTCTTGTCTTACTTTCTGCAATAGAAATCTTGGGGGTACTCTTTGAAGTCATTTGTGTCGGATTGAATATAATGGATCTAAAGTTGTTTGATGCATGTCATATAATTAACCCATAGTTGAGGTGACATTTGAGTATCTAGATGACATTAGGTTTGATTGATATGTATCATTGGTGATATTTTAGTATGAACTCTAGGTCTGTTTGTGACATCTATAGGAATAGCCCAATATACTGATTGAAAAGGGTAACTTTGAGGTGGTTCTTACTACCTACAACAATTTCATCTTGTGTTTTCTCCAAGTTATGAACTTTGGAGTGATTCCTTGTTGCACACTAAGGGATGATCATGTGATTCAGTTATGTTAGCATTTTTGAGAGATTGCACTAGTGAAAGTATGAACCCTAGGCCTTACTTCCAAGCTTTTATACAACGTTTTGCTCGTTGCATGTCACTTGCTACATTGTTGTTTTTATATTTCAGATTAGAAAAAACATATATATGATCCATATTGCACTTGTATTACCATCACTTCATCGAACTAGTGCACCTATACAATTTACCATTTTATTGGGTGTGTTGGGGCCACAAGAGATTTCTTGTATTTGATTGAAGGGTTGTTTGAGAGGGACCATCTTCATCCTACACCTCCCATGTATTGATAAACCTTAGGTCATCCACTTGAGGGAAAATTGCTACTGTCCTACAAAACTCTGTGCTTGGAGGCCCAACAGAGTCTACAAGAATAAAGTTGTGTACTAGACATCAAAACTCACCTACCAAACCATCCTTGAATGTAGCACAAGAAAATTCTTAGTCGCCCAGTCTCGTCATGAGTTGTCGGCTGCCACGCGTCAAGGCTCTTGGGCAACATGGCCCCGTTCCTCGTCTCGGGCTGGGACATAAGCAAGATGAATAACGGGCCGGCGCCAATGTCAGCGTCAGTAAAATCTGGATATTACTAACCCTATAAGAAGAGCTTTGCATCGAAGGCATGAATATCTCTCCACCTAGGGAATCTTTGTTTAAGACCCCGATGCGCCCGACGGACTACATCATGGTCCATAAAGGAACAGTCCAAGAGGAGGATGCCATATTTGTTGGAAATATTCCCTAGAGGTAATAATAAATTGGTTATTATCATATTTCCTTGTTCATGATAATCGTCTATTATCCATGCTAGAATTGTATTGACCGTAAACTCAGATACATACGTGGATACATAGACAACACCGTGTCCCTAGTAAGCCTATACTAGACTAGATCGTTGATAAAAGATGGTTAAGGTTTCCTAACCATAGACATGGGTTGTCATTTGATAATGGGATCACATCATTAGGAGAATGATGTGACGGACAAGACACAACTGTAAGCTTAGCATTTGATCATATTACTTAAGTTTATTGCTACTGCTTTCTTCATGTCAAGTATCTATTCCTAAGACCATGAGGCCATGCAACTCCTGGATATGGAAGGAATACCTTGTGCGCTATTAAACTTCACTTCGTAACTGGGTGATCACAAACCTGCTCTATAGGTATCTCCGAAGGTGTCTGTTGGATTGGCATGGATCGAGACTGGGATTTGTCATTTTGTATGACAAAGAGGTATCTCTAGGCCCTCTCAATAATACAACATCAGAAGAAACTTGCAAGCGATGTGACTAATGAGTTAATCATGGGATCTTGTATTACGGAACAAGTAAACAGACTTGTTGGTAACGATCGAATCTCGGTCAAGTAACATACTGATGGACAAAGGGAACTGCATACGGGATTGACTGAATCCTGGACATTGTGGTTTGACTGATAACGATCTTCATGGAATATGTAGGAACCAATATGGGCATCCAGGTATCGCTATTGGTTATTGATCAAAGAGGTGTCTCGGGCATGTCTACATGATTTTTGAACCTGTAGGGTCGCATGCTTAACATTCGGTAGTGTTAGGGTAATGGTGAGATACTAATAGTGGAAAGTAGGAAAGTAGTTCGGAGTCCCAGATAGTATCCGGGACATCACGAGGAGCTTCGGAATGGTTCGGAGGTAAATATTTATATATGGGAAGTCATATTCAGGGTTCCAGAAAAGTTTGGGAATTTTTCTGTAGAGTATTGGGAAGGTTTCGGGTGTTCCACCATGGGGCCCAAAGACCCTAGAAGGGCCCACATGGATCGAGGGGTGGAGCTATAGCTCACATGTCATGTAAATCTCGAGATAAGATCTTATCCCTAAATTTAAAGGGTTGAATCTAGAGATAAGATGTTATCTTCATGTTTAAAGGGATTTCTCCCTTGTGGCCGACCCTAGGAGGATTTTAGATGCCCTCCCCTTCCCCCTAGCCTATATATAGAAGGGTGTGCATGGGGCTGCCACCCCTTCACCCTTGCCCATTGGCTTTCCCAACTCCTCCCATGTTTCTTTGGTACGCGCATGGCGAAGCCCAACCTGAATTCCGACGCCACCACCACCACCACCACCATGCCGTCGTGTTGGATCATATCTCATCTACCTATTCTCCCTATCTTGCCGGATCAAGAAGGAGGACACATCAATGAGCCAGATGTCTATGGTTAGGAAACCTTAACCATCTCTAGGTGTCACACGTGCGGTGATTGGATCGGATTGGATCGCGATGCGAGTACGACTACGCAAACAACAATCTCTAGATCGTTAACGTTCTCGGTCTACAAGGGTATGTAGACACCTATCCCTCTTGTTGCTAGAATCTTTATAGAATAGATCTTGGGTGTTTCATAGGATTTTTTTTGTTTCCCATGCAACGTTCCCCAAACATCTCTCTTCCAAAAACCCTTCGTGGGGTCCTCCCGGGAGGCCTCATCAGCGCGTTACCTAACTCTTTAGGAGGGGGAGTTTTGACTCTTGAAGCTGCACACTGGTGCATATCGAGGAACACTTTTGCCTGTGTCAGGCAGGGGATGTGGGTCAAATGACTAGCCCTCGTGCATGGGCTTCGATAAGCTTGTGGCCCAAGTCATTCACGACGTCTACTGTAAGATTCACCCACTACTTGTGATAGGTCTCCGATGTACCTATAATTTTTGCTTGTTCCATGCTGTTATATTATCAATCTTGGATGTTTTACAATCATTTTATAGCTACTTTATATCATTTTTTGGGACTAACCTATTGACATAGTGCCAAAGTGCTAGTTGTTGTTTTTGCTTGTTTTTACTTCTCAGAAAATTAGTACCAAACGGAGTCCAATCGAGACGAAACTTTTTGGAGATTTTCTGTGGACCAAAAGAGTGCCAATGGGCCAAAGAAGCAGCCAGGAAGGAGCCCAGGCCTCCCACAACCCACCAGGGCACACTAGAGGCCCCAGGCCTTCCCTGATGGGTAGTGGCCGCCTCGGGGACTCCCTCCATCGAGTATCACCTCTATAAATTCTCAAATATTCAGAAAACCCTAGGAGAGTCGACGAAACACAATTCCTGTCGCCGCAAGTTCTAGAACCTCGAGATCCAATCTAACGCCATCACGGAGGGGTGCATCATCTTCATGGGTGCCTCTCTGATGATGCGTGAGTAGTCCACCATAGACCTACAGGTCCATAGGCAATAGCTGGATGGCTTCCTCTCTCTATTTTGATTCTCAATACAATGGTCTCTTGGAGATTTATTTGATGTAATGACTTTTGCAGTGTGTTTGTTGGGATCCGATGAATTTTGAGTTCATGATCAGTCTCTATCCATGAATATCATTTGAGTCTTCTTTGATATCTTATTTGCATGATTACTTATAGCCTCTTATTTCTTCTTCGAATATTTGGTTTAGTTAGGCCAACTAGATCGATTTCTCTTGCCATGGGAAGAGGTGCTTTGTGATCGCTTCGATCTTGAGGTGTCGTTTCCTAGTGACAGAAGGGGCAGCAAGACATGCATGTATCATTGCTATTTAGGATAACAAGATGGGGTCTATTCCTACATGAATAGATCTTGTCTACATCATGTCACCATTCTTATTGCATTACTCCATTTTTCCATGAACTTAATACACTAGATGCATGTTGGATAGCAATCGATGTGTGGAGTAATAGAAGTAGATGGAAAATCGATTTGGTCTGCTTATCTCGAATGTGATGAATATATAATGAACATTGCCTTGGATATCATCATGACTATTCGATCTTCTATCAATTTCCCAACAGTAATTTGTTCACCCACCGTGTGCTATACTCATGAGAGAACCCACTAGTGAAACCTACGGCCCCGAGGTCTACTTTTCCAACATATTGCTTTCCGATCTATCTTTTTTTGTTTTTGTTTTCAGATCTACCCAATAATACCTTGCTGCATTTTTTGTTTACTTATTTTTTTTGTGTTCTTGCGAGATCTATTTCCCCAAACTATCACAACCTAATCTATCTTTTTATCGTTAAGAGCTTGAAAACCTCTCTTACGCGTCAGGTTGCATGTATTTGTTATTTTTGTGTAGGTGATTTTTACATAGTTGCTTGATCTTCCTCGACGGATTGATACCTTGGTTTCTTAACTGAGGGAAATACTTATCATTGCTGTGATGCATCATTCCTTCCTCTTTGGGGAAATACCGACGCAGTCTCATTCCACGTCAAAGGAATTTCTGGCGCTATTGCCAGGAGGAAGCAATCCCGCATGCCAATCTTGGTGCCGGGGAGACATCATAAACATGTATCAAGTTCCTAATCAAAAATCTTGTATCCTTGCAATTACATTATTTGCCATTTGCCTCTTGTTTACCTCTCCCCCACTTCACAAATTTGCTATTTTATTCTCCTTCTTTTTTTGTTTGCCTTTTTTTGTCAGATCTCTTGTTTGCTTGCAATCTTGTTTGTGTGGTAACGATGACTCAAGAAAACACCAATTGTGTGATTTTTCCAATACCAATAATAATGATTTTATTAGCACTCTGATTGCTCCTCCCGCCACTAGTGCGGAGTCTTGTGATATTAATGCCACTTCGTTGAATCTTGTCATGAAATACCAATTTTTTGGTACTCCTAATGAGGATGTCGCATCCCATCTAAACACATTCGTAGAACTGTGTGATTTGCAAAATAAAAAAATATGTGGACAATGATATTGTGAAATTGAAATTATTTCCTTTCCCTTCGCCGGATCGTGTAAAAATTTGATTTTCTTCATTGCCTCGCAATAGTATTGATTCTTGGGATAAGTGCAAGGACGCTTTTATTACTAAGTATTTTCCACCTGCAAAAATTATTTCCCTTCGAACTCAAATCATGAATTTTAAGCAACCTGAGCACAAACATGTTGCACAATCTTGGGAAAGAATGAAATTGATGCTAAGAAATTGCCTTACTCATGGTTTAAATCTTCGGATGATCATAATTTGTTTTTGTGTGGGATTGAATTTTGTCTCTAGAAATCTTTTAGATTCCATCGAGGGTGGTACTTTTATGGACATTACTTTGGGTGATTCTACTAAATTACTAGATAATATTATGGAAAATTATTCACAATGGCATACTGAAAGAGCACCTACTAGTAAAAAAGTGAATTCGGTTGAAGAAATTAGTACTTTGAGTGAAAAAGTTGATGATCTTATGAAGTTGGTTGACAGTAAAAATTCTCCTATTGATCTTAATGATGTGCCTTTGTCTACTTTGATTGAGCAAAATAATGACCCCGTAGATGTGAACTTCATCTCGCGAAACAATTTCAATAACAATGCTTATAGAGGTAATTTTAATCCTAGGCCTTTTCTTGGAAATTCCTCTAATAATTATGGTAATTCTTAGGGTAATTATTGTTACAATAAAAGTAGGAATACCTCTGATCTTTAGATTAATTTTAACAAATTTATCAGTGCCCAAAAGTCTTTCAATACTACGATAGAAGAAAAGTTGAATAAGATTGATGATATGTCTAGAAGCATTGATAGAATTTCCCATGGTGTAGAAAATCTCAAATTTAATGTGTTTCCACCTAAGATTAATTAATCAATTAAAGCTTTATATGTTTCTATGGATGAAAGTAAGAAAAGAACCACTATGCTTAGAGCTAAAAGAGAATTTTTAGAAAAAGCGTTTTCTAGCGATTACTTTCGTAACAATGATGAAGATCTTAAAATGATTGGTGTTTTATCTATTGATTCATTGTTTAGTAATGTTAAAATTTATTATGAAGGGACTGAATAAGATTCAACTTTATCTAGAGGGCGTCCCAATAATTTGGAGGGTGAAAATCTTAATGAAAAAATTGACGAAAGAGGGTTTGTAGAGGTCAAAACTTTAACTAGTGATGTGCCCACTATATTTTATTACAGAGACATTAATTATGATAGTTGCTCCTTGGTTGATTGTATTTATTTTCTACAATCCCTGATAAATACACCCCATGCTTATGAACAAAATAAAGCTTTTACTAAACATATTGTTGATGAAATGATGAAATCCTTAGAAGAAAAGTTGGAATTAGAGATTTTGATTCCTAGAAAATTGCATGATGATTGGGAACCTACCATTAAGGTCAAGATTAAAAATTATGAATGTTTTTCTTTATGTACTTTGGGTGCTAGTGTTTCCACAATTCGGAAATCTCTATGTGATGTGCTTGGTCTTACCAACATTGAAGAATGTTCTCTTAATTTACACTTGGCGCATTCTACTATTAAAAAGCCTTTGGGAAGAATTAATGATTTTCTTATTCTTTAAAATAGGAACTATGTGCCCATATATTTTATTTTTCTTGATATTTATTGCAACCGTCTTGTCCCATCATACTTGGTAGACCGTTTTTACGCACTATAGGCGTCGTGATGGATATGAAAGAAGCCAATATTAAATTTCAATTTCCACTTAGAAAGGGTATGTAACACTTACCTAGAACAATAATTAAGCCACCATATGAATAAATCATCATATCCTAATATGGAGTACTAAACATGACAATACTTGAATCTATGTGTTATGCCAAGATAGGGGCATAAAACGATAGTGCTTGTTGGCAGGCAACCCAATGAATAAAATTTATTTTATCCTTTACTCTATGTTTTTTGATTGTTTGAAAAATTATGCCTCTTTTATGACTGTGATTTTATGTTTTATTTAGTGTTTTCACCAAATAGAACCTTTAGGATGATTCATGAGATGAGTAGAAACAATGCTGAATCCAAAACAGAAACTTTACCTCCAGCTCATGAATTTTAATTTTTTATTGCAGTGTGATAATAAGCTGAAATTTTAAAATACTATTTATATACAAATTATTTACATTTTCCCAATTTTTAAGTATTTTTCGAGTTACATAAGTATGGATAGAGTGCAGATTACTACAGACTATTCTGTTTTTGACAGATTCTGTTTTCGTTGCATTGTGTGCTTATTTTGATGAGTATATGGTTTGTATAGGAGGGTATAAGCCATGGTAAATTTATAATATAGTAGATATAATGGAATAATAAAACATGAATAGGTTTTCAATAGAACTTAGAGTGGTGATTTGCTTTATTATACTAATGGATCTCACAAAGATATTTTTTGAGTTTTGTGTTATTGAAGTTTTCAAGTTTTTGATGAGATCACAATGGATGAAGGAATAAGGAGTGAAAAGAGCCTAAGATTTGGGATTCCCATGGCTCCCGAATATAATATCAAAATAGTAACAAGCAACTAAGCTTGGCGATGTCCCCGACTGGCATCCCCTCTTTCTTCTAACAACCATCGTTATTTTACTTGGAGCTATATTTTTTATTTGTCACAATCATGAGTTGTGCTTGGAGCGTCTTGTATCATTTAAGTTTTTGCTTGATTTGATTTTTATCCTAGCTAGAAACTTCTATTTTATAGAGCCAAAATTATTCTATGAT
Organism: Hordeum marinum; assembly: GCA_022496015.1. NCBI lineage: Eukaryota > Viridiplantae > Streptophyta > Magnoliopsida > Poales > Poaceae > Hordeum > Hordeum marinum. Next base: position 205,285,753 of record CM039672.1, on the reverse strand, counting down.
TTGTTAGAATTTCTCTTTTTGCTTCACTTAAATTTTTTGAGCTATGGAATTGCTCTAGTGCTTCATATTAAGCAAGTGCTCCCGAGGACACATGGGAATTTCTGTCTAATCATGTTCATCATGTTGAGTTGATTCGTGTTTGCTACTTTGATAATTTTATATGTGGATGGACCGGTGCTAAGGTGTTGTTCTTACTTAAACTAATAACCTACTTATGATTAACCCCTCTCACAAGCATCCTCGACTACGAAAGAAGAATTAAGATAAATCCAACCATAGCATGAAAAATGTGGATCCAAATCAGCCCCTTATGAAGCAACACATAAAATAGGGTTTAAGCTTCTATCACTCTCGCAACCCATCATCTACTTGTTACTCCACAATGACTTTCCTTAGGCCCATAGTATGGTGAAGTGTTATGTAGTCGAAGTTCACATGACACCACTAAGAGAAGTAACGACATACATATCATCAAAATATCAAACACATACCAACTTCACAAGATTACTTATAACAAGACTTCTCTCATGTTCCCGGGAAGAATAGTAACTACTCGCACATCATCAACATGTTCAGGATTAGAGGTATAAATAATGATGATTAAGTATCTAAACATAATCTCTTTCACCAAGTAATCCAACAAGCATCAACTACAAGATGTAATCATCACAACTAGCAACCCACATGTACCAATATGAGGTTTTGGGACACAAATTGAATACAATATATGAACTAGGGTTGGAGATGAGATGGTGCTGGTGAAGATGTTGATGAAGATTTATCCTCCCACGAAGGAGGAAGCGTTGGTGTGACGATGGCTTCGATCTCCCCCTCCCAGATAGGGATTTCCCCAGAAGAATTTGACTGCCGGAGAGCAAAAGGGCCTCTTCCTAGGTTTCCGCCTCGAGACGGCGACGCTTCATCCCTAAAGGTTGCTTATAATTTTTCTAGGGTAAAACAAACCATATAGGAGAAGAGGGGCATCGGAGAGCCAGCGGGGGGCCCACAAGACATCAGAGCGCACCACTAGGGGGCGCCCTGTTGGCTTGTGCCCTGCTGGCAGTCCCCCTCTAGTAAATTTTTGCTCCAAAAATTCTTAAATATTCCAAAAATATTCTCCGTGAAGTTTCAGGTCATTCTGAGACTCGTGATTTTTCTCCCTTTTTCTCAGTTTTCCAGTCCAAAATTCTAGTTTCTAGATATTTCCCTCCTTATGTTGTACCTTGCATACTCAGAGAGAAAATACATAAGAATTGTGTGATATTGTGGAATAATGGACAAAAATGAAGTAAATAATAGTAAGAATTCATGATGCAAAATGGGCGTATCAACTCCCCCAAGCTTAGACCTCGCTTATCCTCAAGCGAAAGCAAACTCTAAAATAATGACCACATAATTTGAGAGAGAGGTGTCGATAAAAACAGAATATGGACATGAGAGCATCATGAATATCATCATAGCAGCAAGTTTTCAATCATATAACCTCTCATGAACAAGTAACAATCTATTCACAGATGAAGAAATATGAAGCATAACCTTTATTGAGAACCAACAAGCAATGCAACTAGTCCTTGAGATAATCATAGCTTTTGCAATTGAGATAAGAGTCTATGTAAGAGCTTTATATTTCTAGCAAGTTCACATATTTAACTATGATGTAACCTTCTATGATTGCTAACATACATGGCATATTTTTGGAACGAGTGATTCTATGGGACACATAGGAAGATGTGGGCTTCAATGTTCTTGCCACCCAACTTGTTTACCTCAAGGATAATGTCAACAATAATGGAACATGATCATCTACATTCAGCTGAATATATATTTTTAAATCTTTCCTCAACACATAACACTTGCCACTAAATAGTTTTAAGAATAAGAACAAGGGAAATAATATTGACTCTTGCATGAACATAAAACTTGTAAGAATGTAAAAGATGGGCCCTTAGTAGAGGGAAGCACAGGTTGTCATGAGCTTTTATTTGTTTGATATGTTCAATCTCTTAATTCAAAAGAACATCACTTCATATTGCCCCTTGTGATAGCAAACTTTATTATGCACTCTGTCGCTTTTATTGCTTCACCATCACAAGGTCGTACAAAGCTTACTTTCCCTTACAATAAAAGATCTTACATGATTAGAGGCAATTTTTATTGCCTTGTGCAACAATGACAACTTACTTGAAGGATATTATTAAATCCATAGGTAGGTATGGTGTACTCTCATGGCAAGCAGCTTGGTTTAATGGTTATGGATGTACAAGTAGTATCTCTACTTAGTGTGAATCTTTGGGCTAGCAAAAGATCCTAAGAAAGCATCACATGTTAAAGGATTCAATACCATATAACTATGCAAATGTATACAAACATGAGCATTATGTTGTCTTCCATGTCCCACTTCAACACTTGGTCATTATGTAATATTTTGATGGAAGCTCACAATCATAGAAGGTGTTCAAGATAGTATATTTATATGTAAATCTCCTCTTCTCTACCATACTTTTGCATAGATCATATCAATTACTAACATTATGTTTGTTAGTTTTCAACACTTCTTATTTCTTATACCTCTTTTCTATGTGAAGTCATTACTTCTCAAGAGATAGGCATATGATTATTTTCTATTCTTTTTATTGCCATGCTAAGATGATGAGTGCACGTGAGGAAGAGGCACACGATCCCAACTAACTTTATTATATAACTCTCGCACTCGATTACAGGGATATGTGGAACTAAAAGGAAAAACTCTAAACGAAGAAAATCTGAAATTTTAACTCCCTAAATCACAAAAAATGAAAGATCATACTAAGATAGATAATGGTGATAAAAAGTGACGGTGATACAATACCGGGGCACGTCCCCCATGCTTGGAACAAGCCAAGGGTGGTGCCCATACCAATGTACTCAAGTGTTCTTCGGTGATGGCGGTGGTGTGTGGCAATACTCCATCGTCCAAGGGATAGGTTCCCCATCAAAGAAATAAACTCTTGTCTCCGGAGCCCTGAAATTGGCAGCGAGGCTCATCCTTTTAAACCAAGATTCATACTCACAGTTTTGGAGTTGGAGTTCATAGAGTTGATCTTGGAGATGCTCAATCTGCTCTTGAAGCTTGAAGAGAGCCTCCCCATGCTCTTTGTGTTCATCTTGTTTTCACGGATGAAGTCCGTGATCATAGAGTGATTATCACTCAAGCCACATTCAACCATCCTTTGGCACTTGAAGATTTCTTGCTCCACTTCTGCAAGCCTAGCCTTCTCGCTTCCCTCCTTCCTGGGGCCTTAAACATCCCAGATGTGGAGCACCCCCTCATGCTTCTCAATGGCTTGAGGGTGCTTCATCACCTCCGGCAAGTAGGGATTGATGACCTTCTCGAAGAACTTGTCCTTGGTTGGCTTAGGGGAAGCCATGGTGATCTAGATCTGTCGGAAAAATAGCCCAAAACAAGAACCGAGGAAAATCTCGTGATACGGTGGTCAAAACATCCAGGAGTATATATAATGATTTTTTCTAGGTTAGAATACGTGTTCTGGGAGAAATCGGAGTCCAGAGGCCACACGAGGGACCCACAAGCCATCAGGACGCGCCACCACGGGGCGCCCTGTTGGCTTGTGCATCCCCCGTGGGTCCTTCTGACTCCGTTTTGTTTTTGTATTTTTTCTAAAATACCAAAAACGACAGAAATTATTTTTATGGAATTTATGGAGTTGGTTTACTTACCGTACCACATACCTACCCCTTTTTCAGGTTTCTAGCGTGTTCCAGAAGACCTCCTTGATGTGTTCTTCCGATGTAATGACTTGGATGAATTGTTTTCTTCATTAAAGGGTGCACCTGAAATATAATGTGTAATTCTTTGCCTATTCACCACTCTTGGGTTGTTGCCTTCGAAGTTATTGATTTTTATAGCACCGGAGTGATAAACCTCCTCAACAACGTATGGCCCTCCCATTTGGAGAGGAGTTTTCCTGCAAAAAATCTAAGACGAGAATTGTATAAAAGTAATAAGTCTCCTACATTAAATTCTTGTTTTTGAATCCTCTTGTCATGCCATCTTTTAACCTTTTGTTTAAACAACTTAGCATTTTCATAGGCTTGTGTTATCCAATCATCAAGTGAGCTAATGTCAAATAGCCTCTTCTCACCGGCAAGTTTAAAATCATAGTTAAGTTCTTTAATTGACCAATAAGTTTTGCTCTCTAACTCAAGAGGTAAATGACAAGCCTTCCCATGGACCATTTTGTACGGAGACATACCCATAGGATTCTTATAAGCGGTTCTATAAGCCCATAGTGTGTCATCTAGTTTCTTAGACCAATTCTTCCTAGATCTATTAACAGTCTTTTGCAACATTAATTATATTTCTTGATTACTCAATTCAACTTGACCACTAGACTGGGGAAGATAAGGTGATGCAATCCTATGGTTAACATCATATTTAGCTAGAATTTTACGGAAAGCACCATGAATAAGATGTGAACAACCATCAGTCATTAAGTACCTAGGAACTCCAAACCTCGGGAAAATGATATCTCTAAGCATTTTAATAGAGGTGTTATGATCAGCACTACTAGTTGGAATAGCTTCTACCCGCTTATTAATGTAATCAACAATCACTAGAATATGAGTATACCCATTTGAGGAAGGAAAAGGTCCCATAAAGTCAAAGCCCCGGACATTGAATGGTTCAATAGCAATTGAATGATTCATAGGCATTTCTTGAAGCTTACCGATGTTACAAACTCTCTGGCATTCATTGCATGAAAGGACATACTTACGGGCATCTTTGAAAAGAGTAGGCCAATAAAAATCATATTGTAATACCTTGTGTGCGGTTCTGTCACCGGTGTGGTGTCCTCCATAAGCTTCGAAATGACACTTCCCAAGATTTTGTTCCTGTTCATGCTCAGGTATACATCGTCTAATAATATCATCTACTCCCTCTTTATAAAGATGTGGTTCATCCCAAAAGTAATGTCGGAGATCATAAAAGATTTCTTTCTTTTGTTGATACATGAAGCTAGGTGGAATGTACTTGGCAACAATATAATTAGCATAATCAACATACCAAGGAGCACTACGTGAAGTATTAATAGCAGCAAGTTGTTCATCAGGAAAATTTGTTGGAAATATGCCCTAGAGGCAATAATAAATTGGTTATTATCATATTTCCTTGTTCATGATAATCGTTTATTATCCATGCTATAATTGTGTTGATCGGAAACTCAGATACATGTATGGATACATAGACAACACCATGTCCCTAGTGTGCATCTAATAGACTAGCTTGTTGATCAAAGATGGTTGTGGTTTCCTAGTCATGGACATGATATGTCATTTGGTAATGGGATCACATCATTAGGAGAATGATGTGATGGACAAGACCCAAACTACAAACGTAGCATATGATCATGTCAGTTTATTGCTACTATTTTCTGCATGTCAAGTATATGTTCCTATGACCATGAGATCATGCAACTCACTGACACCGCAAAAGTGCTTTGTGTGTATCAAACGTTGCAACGTAACTGGGTGACTATAAAGGTACTCTACAGGTATCTTCGAGGGTGTTTGTTGGGTTGGCATGTATCAAGACTGGGATTTGTTACTCCATGTGACGGAGAGGTATCTTAGGGCCCACTCGGTAATACAACATCACAACAAGCCTTGCAAGCAATGTGACTAAGTGTTAGTCATGGGATCTTGTATTATGGAACGAGTAAAGAGACTTTTCGATAACAAGGTTGAACTAGGTATGGAGATACCGACGATCGAATCTCAGGCAAGTAACATACCGAAGAACAAAGGGAACATCATACGGGATTAACTGAATCCTTGACATAGAGGTTTGACCGATAAAGATCTTAGTAGAATATGTAGGAACCAATATGGGCATCCAGGTCCCGCTATTGGTTATTGACCGTAGAGGTGTCTCGGTCATGTCTACATAGTTCTCGAACCCGCAGGGTCTGCACACTTAAGGTTTGGTGACGTTTCAGTAGTATAGAGTTATGCATGGTGGTGACCGAAGGTTGTTCGGAGTCCCGGATGAGATCTCGGATGCCACGAGGATCTCCAGAATGGTCCATAGATAAATATTAATATATAGGAAGTCCTATTTTGGTCGCCGGAAAAGTTTCGGGCTCATCGGTAGTGTACCGAGAGTGCCGGCAGTGTACCGAGGGACCATCGGGAGGGGTATTTCGACCCAAGAGGCTGGGCTGTGGGAGAGTGAATACCAGCCCTTAGTGGTCTGGTGGAAGTCCCACACAAGGCCCAGGCAGATGGGAGAGAAGACCCAAAGAGAAAAAGGTGGGGAAAAGGCAAAATAGGGAGCAATCCTAGTCCTACTAGGATTGGAGGAGGAGTCCTCCTCTCTTCCTTGATTCGGCCGAACCAAGGGCTGGCCCCTTGAGGGCCAAGCCTCCTCCTCTCTTCCTCTTATATATACTAGAGGTTTTAGGGTTTTGCACTAGGTTTTTCAGCCATGTGCTACCCGTTCCTCTAGTGCATAGTTTCTCCTCTAGATCGGTTTTCTGCAGTGTTTAGGCGAAGCCTTGCCAGAATTGCTCCACCACCATCGCCGCAGTGCCGTCACACTACCGGAGAACTCTTATACCTCTCTGCTCCCTCTTTATGGATCAAGAAGGCAGAGATCGTCATTGAGTTGTACGTGTGCTGAACGCGGAGGTGTCGTCCGTTCGGCGCTAGATCGGAAGGACCATGATTGAGATTGCGGGATGGATCGTGATGAGATCGCGGGATGGATCATGATGAGTTCACGGGATAGATCGTGATTGGATTGCAAGACGGATCGTGATGAGATCGTGGGACACTCGTGTTGGAAATATGCCCTAGAGGCAATATATAAAGTGTTTTTATTATATTTCCTTGTTCATGATAATCGTTTATTATCCATGCTATAACTGTAGTGATCGGAAACACATTGCATGTGTGGATAAATAGACAAACACTATGTCCCTAGTATGCCTCTAGTGAACTAGCTCGTTGATCAAAGATGGTCAGGGTTTCCTAGCCATTGACATGTGATGTCATTTGATAAAGGGATCACATCATTAGGAGACTGATGTGATGGACAAGACCCAAACTACAAACGTAGCATATGATCGTGTCAGTTTATTGCTACTGTTTTCTGCATGTCAAAGTATATGTTCCTATGACCATGAGATCATGCAACTCACGGATATCGAAGGAGTGCCTTGTGTGTATCAAACGTCGCAACGTAACTGGGTGACTATAAAGGTGCTCTACAGGTATCTCCGATGGTGTCTGTTGAGTTGGCATGGATCGAGACTGGGATTTGTTACTCCGTGTGACGGAGAGGTATCTCGGGGCCCACTCGGTAATGCAACATCACAATAAGCCTTGCAATCAATGTGACTAATTGTTAGTTGCGGGATCTTGCATTACGGAACGAGTAAAGAGACTTGCCGGTAACAAGATTGAACTAGGTATAGAGATACCGACGATCGAATCTCGGGCAAGTAACATGCCGAAGAACAAAGGGAACGTTATACGGGACTAACTGAATCCTTGACATAGAGGTTCAACCGATAAGATCTTCGTAGAATATGTAGGAACCAATGTGGACATCTAGGTCCCGCCATTGGTTATTGGCCGTAGAGGTGTCTCGGTCATGTCTACATAGTTCTCGAACCCGCAGGGTCTGCACACTTAAGGTTCGGTGACGTTTCGGTAGTATAGAGTTATGTATGGTGGTGACGGAAGGTTGTTCGGAGTCCCGGATGAGATCCCGGACGTCACGAGGAGCTCCGGAATGGTCCGGAGGTAAAGATTCATATATAGGATGTCCCAGTTTGGTCGCCGGAAAAGTTTCGGGCTCATCGGTAGTGTACCGGGAGTATCGGTAGTGTACCGGGAGTGCCGGTAGTGTACCGGGGGACCTCCGGGAGGGGTATTTCGACCCCAAGAGGTCCATGGGCTGTGGTAGAATAATAACCAGCCCTTAGTGGGCTGGGAAAACAGCCACAAAGGCCCATGGCGCAGGAGAGAAAGTCCTAAAGCAAAAAGTGGAAAATCAGCCAATAGGAGGCAATCCTACTCCAACTAGGATTGGAGGTGAAGTAGGATTGCTCCCACCTCCTATTTCGGCCGACCCAAAGGCCTTGGCTGCCTCTCCTCTCCTCTCCTCCTATATATACTAGTGGATTGGGTGGTTTTTGGACAGAATTTCCGGCCACGTGCTACCCGTTCCACCGGTGCATAGTTTCTCCTCTAGATCGTAGTTCCGTAGTGCTTAGGCGAAGCCCTGCCGGAATTGCTCCACCACCATCACCGGAGCGCCGTCACGCTGCCGGTGAACTCTCTCTCCTCTCCACCCCTCTTGCTGGATCAAGACGGTGGATATCGTCATCAAGCTGCACGTGTGCTGAACGCGGAGGTGCCGTCCGTTCGGTACTAGATCAGAAGGATCGTGATCAAGGCCACGGGACGTTCGTGATTGGATCGTGGGACGGATCGTGACGAGATCGTGGGACGGTTCGTGATTGGTTCGCGGGACGGTTCGTGATTTGATCGCGGGACGCTCGGCGATTTGGATTGCGAAGAAGTTCGACTACACCAACCGTGTTTCTTAACGCTTCCCGCTTAGCGATCTACAAGGGTACATAGATCCACTCTCCCTCTCGTAGATGCTCATCACCATGGATAGGTTTGCGTGTGCGTAGGAAAAATTTTGTTTCCCATGCGACGTTCCCCAACAGTGGTATCAGAGCTAGGTTGATGGTTCGATGAGATCTCGAGTAGAACACAAAAGGTTTGTGGGCGTTGATGCTTAGATTGCTTCCTCCCTTGGTTGGATTTTGGTTTAGCGGGATTGTGAGATGAAGCGGCCCGGACCAACATTACTCGTACGCTTACGAGAGACCGGTTCCCTCAACGCAACTTGTTGCTTAGATGGCTTGCGGGTGACAGTTTCTCTCACTTTAGTTGGATCGGATCCGACAAAGGCGGTCCTTGAGAAGGTTGAAAAGCAATCTATGTATCACCGTTGTGGTTTATACGTAGGTGAGAATCGTTCTTGCTAGATACCCGTAGCAGCCACGTAAAACATGCAACAACAATTAGAGGACGTCTAACTTGTTTTTGCAGGGTATGTTGTGATATGATATGGCCAATTACATGATGAGATATATGTGATGTATGAGATGATCATGTGATGTATAGATTATCACGACTTGCATGTCGGTGATTACGGCAACCGGCGGGAGCCATAGGGTTGTCTTTAATTATTGTATGACCTGTGTGTCAATCATTAAGCGCTATGTAATGCTTTACTTTATCGCTACGGTAGCAATAGTAGTAGAAGCATGCAGGGCGTGACAACCCCGATGGCGACACGTTGATGGAGATCAAGATGATGGAGATCATGGTGTCATGCCGGTGACGATGGAGATCATGCCGGTGTTTCGAAGATGGAGATCATAAACACAAGTTGATAGCCATATCATGTCACTTATGAATTGCATGAGATGTTAATCCTTTTATGCACCTTGTTTTGCTTAGTACGACGGTAGCATTATAAGGTGATCCCTCACTTAAATTTCAAGATGAACTGTGTTCTCCCCGAGTGTGCACCGTTGCGAAAGTTCGTCGTGTCGAGACACCACGTGATGATCAGGTGTGATAGACTCTATGTTCACATACAACGGGTGCAAGCCAGATTCGCACGTGCAGAACACTCGGGTTAAACTTGACGAGCCTAGCATGTACAGACATGGCCTCGGAACACAAGAGACCGAAAGGTCGAACATGAGTCATATAGTAGATATGATCAACATAATGATGTTCACCATTGAAGCCACCTTAACTCACGTGATGATCGGACTTGAGTTGGTGAATTTGGATCATGTGACACTCAGATGACCTGAGGGATGTCAATTTGAGTGGGAGCTTTAGTAATTTGATTAACTAAACTCATTATCTTGAACAATAGTCTAAGTAACCTTTGCATATTTATGTTGTAGATCAATGGCTCGCGCAGTAGCACCCCTGAATTTTAATGCGTTCCTAGAGAAAGCTAAATTGAAAGATGATGGAAGTAACTTTGTTGACTGGGCCCGTAATCTGAGGATTATCCTCACGGCTTCCCAGAAGTCATATGTCCTTGATGCACCGCTTGGTGACCAGCCAGAAGACATGACCTTCGAAGACGTTAAGAACGCTTGGGAGGCTCGTGCTGGAGACTACTCAATAGTTCAGTGTGCAATATTGTATGGCTTAGAACCGGGACTTCAAAGACGTTTTGAACGTCATGGGGCATATGAGATGTTCCAGGAGTTGAAGTTTATCTTTCAGAAGAATGCCTGGATCGAGAGGTATGAGACCTCCGATAAATTCTAAGCTTGCAAGATGGAGGAGAACGGGTCTATTAGTGAGCACATACTCAGAATGTCTGGGTACTCAAACCGTCTAGCAGAGTTGGGAATTACCCTTCCGTCGGAGGCGATCACTAATAGAGTTCTTCAATCACTGCCGCCTAGTTACAAGAGCTTTGTGATGAACTATAACATGCACGGGATGAACAAGTCAGTCGCCGAGCTGTTTGTGATGCTGAAAGTCACTGAGTCTGAAATCCAGAAAGAACATCAAGTGTTGATGGTCAATAAAACCACTAGTTTCAAGAAAAACGGCAAAGGCAAAGGCAAGAAGGGTAAAACCAAGAAGGATGGCAAAGCAGTTGCTACTCCTACAAAGAAGCCTAAGCATGGACCTAAGCCAGAAACTGAGTGCTTTCATTGCAAAGGAACTGGTCACTGGAAGCAGAACTGCCCCAAGTACCTGGCTGGCAAGAAGGCGGCCAACGACAAACAAGGTATATATGATATACATGTTATTGATGTGTACCTTACTAGTTCTCGTAGTAGTGCCTGGGTATTTGATACTGGTTCGGTTGCTCACATTTGCAACTCAAAACAGGAACTACGGAATAAACGAAGACTGGCAAAGGACGAAGTGACGATGCGCGTGGGAAATGGTTCCAAGGTTGATGTGATCGCCGTCGGCACGCTCTCTCTTCGATTACCATCAGGATTAGTGATGAACCTAAATAATTGTTATTTAGTGTCTGCGTTAAGCATGAACATTATATCTGGATCTTGTTTATTGCGAGACGGTTACTCATTTAAATCAGAGAATAAAGGTTGTTCTATTTATATGAGTAATATCTTTTATGGTCATGCACCCAATGTTAGGGGTTTATTCATATTGAATCTTGATAGTGATGACACACATGTTCATAACATTGATGCCAAAAGATGTAGAGTAGTTAATGATAGTACCACTTTCTTGTGGCACTGCCGTTTAGGTCATATTGGTGTAAAACGCATGAGGAAGCTCCATGCTGATGGACTTTTGGAGTCACTTGATTTTGAATCACTTGACACATGTGAACCATGCCTTATGGGCAAGATGACCAAAACGCCGTTCTCTGGAACAATGGAACGGGCGAGTGACTTATTGGAAATCATACATACTGATGTGTGCGGTCCAATGAATGTCGAAGCGCGCGGTGGTTATCGTTATTTTCTCACCTTCACTGATGACTTGAGTAGATATGGGTATATTTACTTGATGAAGCACAAGTCTGAAACATTTGAAAAGTTCAAGCAATTTCAGAGTGAAGTTGAGAATCATCGTAACAAGAAGATTAAATTTCTTCGATCTGATCGAGGAGGTGAATATCTGAGTTATGAGTTTGGCAATCACTTAAGACAGTGTGGAATTGTTTCACAGTTGACACCGCCCGGAACACCACAGCGTAATGGTGTGTCTGAACGTCGTAATCGGACCTTATTGGATATGGTGCGTTCTATGATGTCTCTTGCCGATTTGCCACTATCGTTTTGGGGTTATGCATTAGAGACAGCTGCATTCACTTTAAATAGGGCACCATCAAAATCCGTTGAGACGACGCCATATGAACTGTGGTTTGGCAAAAAGCCGAAGTTGTCGTTTCTTAAAGTTTGGGGATGTGATGCTTATGTCAAAAAGCTTCAGCCTGAAAAGCTGGAACCCAAAGCGGAAAAGTGCGTCTTCATAGGATACCCGAAAGAGACAGTCGGGTATACCTTCTATCTCAGATCCGAGGGCAAAGTGTTTGTCGCTAAGAATGGAACATTTCTTGAGAAAGAGTTTCTCTCGAAAGAATTGAGTGGGAGGAAAATAGAGCTTGATGAGGTTATTGAACCTTTACTTCAACCAGAGAGTAGCGCAGCACAGAAAGATGTTTATGTGGAGCTACAACGGTAGAAGAGGAAGTTAATGATGATGATCATGAAGCTCCGGATCAAGCTGCTATTGAACCTCGTAGGTCGACAAGGACGCGTACTACTCCCGAGTGGTACGGAAACCCTGTCTTAGAGGTCATGTTGTTGGACAACAATGAACCTACGAGCTATGGAGGAGCAGTGATGGGCCCAGATTCCGAGAAATGGTTAGAGGCCATGCAATCTGAGATGGGATCCATGTATGAAAACAAAGTATGGACTTTGGAAGTACTACCTGAAGGGCGAAAGGCCATTCAGAACAAATGGATCTATAAGAAGAAGACGGACGCGGACGGTAATGTCACCGTCTATAAAGCTCGACTTGTGGCAAAGGGTTTTTCACAAGTTCAAGGAGTTGACTACGATGAGACTTTCTCACCCGTAGCGATGCTTAAGTCTGTCAGAATCATGTTGGCAATAGCTGCTTATTTCGACTATGAAATTTGGGAGATGGACGTCAAAACGGCGTTCCTCAACGGTTTCCTTGAGGAAGAGTTGTATATGATGCAACCCGAAGGTTTTGTCGATCCAGAGAATGCTGAAAAAGTTTGCAAACTCCAGCGATCCATTTATGGACTGGTGCAAGCATCTCGGAGTTGGAATAAACGCTTTGATGAGGCGATCAAAGCGTTTGGGTTTATACAAGTTTATGGAGAAGCTTGTATTTACAAGAAAGTGAGTGGGAGCTCTGTAGCGTTTCTAGTGTTATATGTGGATGACATATTGCTGATCGGAAACGATATAGAAATGCTGGAAAGCGTGAAGGAATATTTGAATAAGAGTTTTTCAATGAAGGACCTAGGAGAAGCTGCTTTGATATTAGGCATTACGATCTATACAGATAGGTCGAGACGCTTAATAGCACTTTCACAAAGCACATACCTTGATAAAGTTTTGAAGAAGTTCAAAATGGAACAGGCCAAGAAGGGGTTCTTGCCTGTGTTGCAAGGTGTGAAGTTGAGTAAGACTCAATGCCCAGTGACTGCAGAAGATAAAGAAAAGATGAGCGTCATCCCCTATGCTTCAGCCATAGGCTCTATCATGTATGCAATGCTGTGCACAAGACCCGATGTCAGCCTTGCCATAAGTATGGCTGGAAGGTTTCAAAGTGATCCTGGAATGGAGCACTGGCAAGCGGTCAAGAATATCCTTAAGTACCTTAACAGGACTAAGGACATGTTTCTCATTTATGGAGGTGATGAAGAGCTCGTCGTAAAGGGTTACGTCGATGCAAGCTTTGACACTGATCCGGACGATTCTAAATCGCAAACCGGATACGTATTTATTCTTAACGGGGGAGCGGTAAGCTGGTGCAGTTCCAAGCAAAGCGTGGTAGCTGATTCTACGTGCGAAGCGGAGTACATCGCAGCCTCGGAGGCAGCGAAGGAAGGTGTCTGGATGAAGCAGTTCATGACAGATCTTGGAGTAGTGCCTAGTGCACTGAATCCAATAAATCTGTTCTGTGACAACACTGGTGCCATTGCTCTAGCCAAGGAACCAAGGTTTCACAAGAGGACCAGACACATAAAGCGACGCTTCAACTCCATCCGGTTCTACATCGAGGAGAAGGACATAAATATTTGCAAAGTGCACACGGATCTGAATGTTGCAGACCCGTTGACTAAACCTCTTCCAAGGGCTAAACATGATCAACACCAGAACTGTATGGGTGTTCGATTCATTACCATGTAAATCACATAGTGATGTGAACTAGATTATTGACTCTAGTGCAAGTGGGAGACTGTTGGAAATATGCCCTAGAGGCAATATATAAAGTGTTTTTATTATATTTCCTTTTTCATGATAATCGTTTATTATCCATGCTATAACTGTAGTGATCGGAAACACATTGCATGTGTGGATAAATAGACAAACACTATGTCCCTAGTATGCCTCTAGTGAACTAGCTCGTTGATCAAAGATGGTCAGGGTTTCCTAGCCATTGACATGTGATGTCATTTGATAAAGGGATCACATCATTAGGAGACTGATGTGATGGACAAGACCCAAACTACAAACGTAGCATATGATCGTGTCAGTTTATTGCTACTGTTTTCTGCATGTCAAAGTATATGTTCCTATGACCATGAGATCATGCAACTCACGGATATCGAAGGAGTGCCTTGTGTGTATCAAATGTCGCAACATAACTGGGTGACTATAAAGGTGCTCTACAGGTATCTCCGATGGTGTCTGTTGAGTTGGCATGGATCGAGACTGGGATTTGTTACTCCGTGTGACGGAGAGGTATCTCGGGGCCCACTCGGTAATGCAACATCACAATAAGCCTTGCAAGCAATGTGACTAATTGTTAGTTGCGGGATCTTGCATTACGGAACGAGTAAAGAGACTTGCCGGTAACAAGATTGAACTAGGTATAGAGATACCGACGATCGAATCTCGGGCAAGTAACATGCCGAAGAACAAAGGGAACGTTATACGGGACTAACTGAATCCTTGACATAGAGGTTCAACTGATAAGATCTTCGTAGAATATGTAGGAACCAATGTGGACATCTAGGTCCCGCCATTGGTTATTGGCCGTAGAGGTGTCTCGGTCATGTCTACATAGTTCTCGAACCCGCAGGGTCTGCACACTTAAGGTTCGGTGACGTTTCGGTAGTATAGAGTTATGTATGGTGGTGACGGAAGGTTGTTCGGAGTCCCGGATGAGATCCCGGACGTCACGAGGAGCTCCGGAATGGTCCGGAGGTAAAGATTCATATATAGGATGTCCCAGTTTGGTCGCCGGAAAAGTTTCGGGCTCATCGGTAGTGTACCGGGAGTATCGGTAGTGTACCGGGAGTGCCGGTAGTGTACCGGGGGACCTCCGGGAGGGGTATTTCGACCCCAAGAGGTCCATGGGCTGTGGGAGAATAATAACCAGCCCTTAGTGGGCTGGGAAAACATCCACAAAGTCCCATGGCGCAGGAGAGAAAGTCCTAAAGCAAAAAGTGGAAAATCAGCCAATAGGAGGCAATCCTACTCCAACTAGGATTGGAGGTGAAGTAGGATTGCTCCCACCTCCTATTTCGGCCGACCCAAAGGCCTTGGCTGCCTCTCCTCTCCTCTCCTCCTATATATACTAGTGTATTGGGTGGTTTTTGGACAGAATTTCCGGCCACGTGCTACCCGTTCCACCGGTGCATAGTTTCTCCTCTAGATCGTAGTTCCGCAGTGCTTAGGCGAAGCCCTGCCGGAATTGCTCCACCACCATCACCGGAGCGCCGTCATGCTGCCAGTGAACTCTCTCTCCTCTCCACCCCTCTTGCTGGATCAAGACAGTGGAGATCGTCATCAAGCTGCACGTGTGCTGAACGCGGAGGTGCCGTCCGTTCGGTACTAGATCAGAAGGATCGTGATCAAGGCCATGAGACGTTCGTGATTGGATCGTGGGACGGATCGTGACAAGATCGTGGGACGGTTCGTGATTGGTTCACGGGACGGTTCGTGATTGGATCGCGGGACGCTCGGCGATTTGGATCGCGAAGAAGTTCGACTACACCAACCGCGTTTCTTAACGCTTCCCGCTTAGCGATCTACAAGGGTACGTAGATCCACTCTCCCTCTCGTAGATGCTCATCACCATGGATAGGTTTGCGTGTGCGTAGGAAAAAATTTGTTTCCCATGCGACGTTCCCCAACAACTCGGCGATTTGGATAGCGAAGACGTTCGACTACACCAACCGCGTTTCTTAACGCTTCCCGCTTAGCGATCTACAAGGGTATGTAGATCCACTCTCCCTCTCGTAGATGCTCATCACCATGGATAGGTCTTGCGTGAACGTAGGAAAATTTTTGTTTCCCATGCGACGTTCCCCAACAGTGGCATCATGAGCTAGGTCTATCTGTAGATGAGATCTCGAGTAGAACACAAAGAGTTTGTGGGCGTTGATGCTTAGATTTCTTCCTCCCTTGGTCATGTTTTGGTTCAGCGGTATTGTGGGATGAAGCGGCCCAGACCAACATTACTCGTATGCTTACGAGAGACTGGTTCCCTCAACTGCAACTTGTTGCAAAATATGGCTGGTGGGTGGCAGTTTCTCCTACTTTAGTTGGACCGGATTCGACAAAGGCAGTCCTTGAGAAGGTTGAAAAGCAACTTATGTATCATTGTTGTCGTTTATGCGTAGGTGAGAATTGTTCTTGATAGATACCCGTAGCAGCGACGTAAAACATGCAACAACAATTAGAGGACGTCTAACTTGTTTTTGCAGGGTATGTTGTGATGTGATATGGCCAATTACATGATGTAATATATGTGATGTATGAGATGATCATGTGTTGTATAGAATATCACGACTTGCGTGTCGATGAGTACGGCAACCGGAAGGAGCCATAGGGTTGTCTTTAATTATTGTATGACCTGCGTGTCAATCATTAAGCACTATGTAATGCTTTACTTTATCGCTAAATGGTAGCAATAGTAGTAGAAGCATGGTAGGCGTGACAGCCCTGATGGCGACACGTTGATGGAGATCAAGATGATGGAGATCATGGTGTCATGCCGGTGACGATGGAGATCATGCCGGTGCTTTCAAGATGGAGATCAAAAGCACAAGTTCATGGCCATATCATGTCACTTATGATTTACATGTGATGTTAATCCTTTTATGCACCTTGTTTTGCTTAGGACGATGGTAGCATTATAAGGTGATCCCTCACTTAATTTCAAGATAAATTGTGTTCTCCCCTAGTGTGCACCGTTGCGAAAGTTCGTCGTGTCGAGACACCACGTGATGATCGGGTGTGATAGACTCTACGTTCACATACAACGGGTGCAAGCTAGTGTTGCATATGCAGAACACTCGGGTTAAACTTGACGAGCCTAGCATGTACAGACATGGCCTTGGAACACAAGAGACCGAAAGGTCGAACATGAGTCATATAGTAGATATGATCAACATGATGATGTTCACCATTGAAACCACCTCAACTCACGTGATGATCGGACTTGAGTTGGTGAATTTGGATCATGTATCACTCGAATGACTGGAGGGATGTCAATTTGAGTGGGAGTTCTTAAGTAATATGATTAATTGAACTCATTATCATGAACATAGTCAGTAGTGTCTTTGCAAAATTATGTTGTAGATTACTAGCTCATGTTGTAGCTCCCTTCAATTTTTATATGTTCCTAGAGAAATAGAGTTGAAAGATGATGGTAGCAATATTGCGGACTAGCTCTGTGATCTGAGGATTGTCCTCGTTGCTGCATAGAAGGCTTATGTCCTTAATGCACCGCTTGGTGCGCCAACCCCTCTAGCATTGTCTGTAGATGTTGTGAACATCTGATAGGCACGTTCTGATGACTACTTGATAGTTTAGTGCGTCATGCATTACGGCTTAGAATTGAGGCTCCGAAACGTTTTGAACGTCATGGAACATATGAGATGTTCTAAGAGCTGAAATTAGGATCTCAGGTTCGTGTCCGTGTTGCGAGATATGAGATATCCAACAAGATTCTTTGCCTACAAGATGAAGGAGAATAGCTCAATCATTGAGCATGTGCACAGATTGTCTGGGTGCTACAATCGCTTGAATCGAGTGGGAGTTGATCTTCCAGATAACATAGTGATTGATATAGTTCTCCAAGTCACTGTCACTAAGCTACTAGAACTTGGTGATGAACTATAAAACGCCAGGGATAGAAATAATGATCCCTGAGCTGTTCACGATGTTTGACACCGTGAAGGTAGAAATCAAGAAGGAGCGTCAAGTGTTGATGGTTAGTCAAACCACTAGTTTCGAGAAGGGCGGGAGCAAGGAGGGAAACTTCATGGATAGCAAGTCAGTTGCTGCTGCAGTGAAGCAACCCAAGGTTGAACCCAAACCCGAGACTAAGTGCTTCGATTATGAGGAGAGCGGTCGCTGAAGCGGAACAACCCTAGATACTTGGTAGATAAGAAGGCTGGCAACGTCGACAGAAGTATATTTGATATACGTGTTATTGATGTGTACCTTGCTAGTACTCCTAGTAGCACCTGGGTATTGGATACCGGTTTGGTTGCTAAATGTTAGTAACTCAAAATAAAAGCTACGGAATAAACGGAGAACTAGCTAAGGGTGAGGTGACGATGTGTGTTGGAAATGTTTCCAAGGTTGATGTGATCAACATCGCACGCTCTCTCTACCTTCAGGATTAGTGACGAACCTAAATAAATGTTATTTGGTGTTTTGCATTGAGCATGAACGTGATTAGAACGTTTTTATTGCAACACGGTTATTCATTTAAGATAGAGAATAATGGTTATTCTGTTTAAATGAATAATACCTTCAATGGTCATGCACCCAGTGAGAATGGTTTGTTGAATCTTGACCATAGTAATACACATGTTCATAACATTGATGCCAAAAGATACAAAGTTAATAATAATAGTACCACATACTTGTGGCACTGCCGCTAAATGTGATATTGGTATAAAACGCATGAAGAAACTCCATGCTGATGGATCTTTGCACTCATTCAATTTCGAATCGGTTGAGACATGCGAACCATGCCTCTTGGTCAAGATGACTAAGGACCCTATTTTCTGGTTTGATGGAGCAGGCAAGTGATTTATTGGAAATGATACATGTTGATGTATGCAATCCAATGAGTCTTATAATGTGCGGTGAATATCATTATTTTCTTACCTTTAATGATGATTTGAGTAGATATAGTGTACATTTACTTAATGAAACACAAGTCTGAATCGTTTGAAAGGTTCAAGCAAATTCAAAGTGAAGTTTAAGATCATCATGACAAGAAGAAATGTCTACGATATGATCGTCGAGGTGAATATCTGAGTTACGAGTTTGGCATACAACTTTAGACAATGTGAAAGTTGTTTCACAACACACGCCACCTGGAACACCATAGCGTAATGGTGTGTCCGAACGTCATAGTCGTGCTCTATTGGATATGGTGCGTGCTATGATGTCTCTTATCGTTTTGTGCGTGCTATGATGTCTCTTATCGTTTTGCTACTATAATTTTGGGGTTATGCATTAGAGACAACTACATTCACTTTAATTAGGGCACCATCTAAATCCTTTGAGATGACACCGTGTGAATTATGGTTTGATAGAAACCTAAGCTATCATTTCTTAATGTTTGGGGCTGTGACTCTTGTGTGGAAAATGTTTTCACCTAATGAGCTCGAACCCAAAGTGGACAAATGCATCTTCATAGAATACCCTAAGAATAGTTGGGTGAACCTTCTATCTCAGATCCAAGCATAAAATGTTTGTTGCTAAAACTGGGTCCTTTCTCGAGAAAAAGTTTCTCTCGAAAGAATTGAGTGGGAGGAAGATAGAGCTTGATGAGGTTGTTGAGCCTTTGTTCAACCAGATAGTAGCGCAATGCAGGAAGATGTTTTTGTCAAGCCCGCATTAGTTGAAGAGGAAGTTAATGATGATGATCATGAAGCTTCGGATCAAGTTACTATCGAACCTCATAGGTCAACAAGGATGTGTAATGCTCCTGAGCGATACGACAACCCTGTCTTGGAGGTCATGTTGTTGGACAACGATTAACCTACGAGCTGTGGAGAAGCGATGATGGGACCGGATTCCAACAAATGGTTAGAGGCCATCTGAGAAAGGATCCATGTATGAAAACCAAGTGTAGACTTTGGTAGACTTGCTCGTTGGACGGCAGGTCGTCAAGTACAAATGGACCTTTAAAGATGAAGACAGATGCTGATGGTAAATGTCACCATTTATAAATCTCGATTTGTTGCAAAGAAGTTTATGACAAGTTCAAGGAGTTGACTACGATGAGACTTTCTCACTCGTAGCGATGCTAAAGTCTGTTGGAATTATGTTAGCAGTTGTTGCATTGTTCAATTATGAAATCTGGCAGATGGATGTCAAAACACCGTTTCCTTAACGGTTTACTTGAGGAAAGGTTGTATGTGATACAACCAGAAGGTTTTGTCAGTCCTAAGGATGCTAAAAGGTGTGCGAGCTCCAGCAATCTATCTAAGGGCTGGAGCAAGCATCTCGGAGTTGGAATACACACTTTGATGAGGTGATCAAAGTTTTGTAGTTTATACAAAGTTTACGAGAAACTTGTATTTACAATAAAGTGAGTGGGAGCACTATAGAATTTCTGATAAGTATATGTGGATGATATATTGTTGATTGGAAATAATGCAGAATTTCTGGAAAGCATGAACAATTGTTTGAAAAGTGATTTTCAAAGGAAGACCTGGATAAAACTACCGAATTGTTGAGCATCAAGATCTATAGAGATAGATCAAAATGCTTGATGAGACTTTCAATGAGTACATACCTTGACAACACTTTGAAAGAGTTCAAAATGGATCAGTCAGAGAAAGAGTTCTCGCCTGATTTGTAAGGTGTGAAGTTGAGTGAGACTCAAAGCTTGACCACGGCACAAGAAAGAGAGAGGACGAATGTTGTCCCCTATGGCTTAGCCATAGGATCTGTATAGTATGTCATGTTGTGTACCGCACCTGTGTGTGCCTTGTCATGAGTCCGTCAAGGGGTACAAGAGTGATCCAGGAGTGGATCACTGGACAGCGGTTAATATTATCCTTAGTAACTAAAATACTAAGGAAATGTTTCTCGATTATGGAGGTGATAAAGGGTTCGTCATAAAGAGTTACGTCGATGCAAGCTTTAACACTAATCCGGATGACTCTTAGTAGCAATCCGGATATGTATAGTGGAGTAGCCATTTGGAATAGTACCAAGTGGAGTGTGGCAGCAGTGTTTATAGTTTGACATAGAGATTTGCAAAGTACACTCAGATCTGAATGTCACAGACCCTTTGACTATAAGACCTCTCTCACATGCAAAGCATGATCGAGCCCGAGAACTCATTGGGTGTTAGATTCGTAACAATGCGTATCACATGGTGATGTGAACTAGATTAATGACTCTAGTGCAAATGGGAGACTGTTGGAAATATGCCCTAGAGGCAATAATAAATTGGTTATTATCATATTTCCTTGTTCATGATAATCGTTTATTATCCATGCTATAATTGTGTTGATCGGAAACTCAGATACATGTGTGGATACATAGACAACACCATGTCCCTAGTGTGCCTCTAATAGACTAGCTTGTTGATCAAAGATGGTTGTGGTTTCCTAGTCATGGACATGAGATGTCATTTGGTAACGGGATCACATCATTAGGAGAATGATGTGATGGACAAGACCCAAACTACAAGCGTAGCATATGATCATGTCAGTTTATTGCTACTGTTTTCTGCATGTCAAGTATCTGTTCCTATGACCATAAGATCATGCAACTCACTAACACCGAAGGAGTGCCTTGTGTGTATCAAACATCGCAACGTAACTGGGTGACTACAAAGGTACTCTACAGGTATCTCCAAGGGTGTCTGTTGGGTTGGCATGTATCAAGACTGGGATTTGTTACTCCGTGTGACGAAGAGGTATCTCAGGG
This sequence comes from Hordeum marinum, assembly GCA_022496015.1. Taxonomy (NCBI): domain Eukaryota; kingdom Viridiplantae; phylum Streptophyta; class Magnoliopsida; order Poales; family Poaceae; genus Hordeum; species Hordeum marinum. Next base: position 205,264,025 of record CM039672.1, on the reverse strand, counting down.
CCCACCCGGTAATACAACATCACAACAAGTCTTGCAAGCAATGTGACTAAGTGTTAGTCATGGGATCTTGTATTACCTAATGAGTAAATAGACTTTCCGGTAACGAGGTTGAACTAGGTATGGAGATACAGACGATCGAATCTCGGGCAAGTAACATACCGAAGAACAAAGGGAACATCATACGGGATTAACTGAATCCTTGACATAGAGGTTTGACCGATAAAGATCTTCGTAGAATATGTAGGAACCAATATGGGCATCCAGGTCCCTCTATTGGTTATTGACCGTAGAGGTGTCTCGGTCATGTCTACATAGTTCTCGAACTCACAAGGTCTGCACACTTAAGCTTTGGTGACGTTTCGGTAGTATAGAGTTATGCATGGTGGTGACTGAAGGTTTTTAGGAGTCCCGGATGAGATCCCGGATGTCACGAGGAGCTCCGGAATGGTCCGGAGGTAAATATTGATATATATGAAGTCCTATTTTTGTCGCCGGAAAAGTTTCGGGCTCATCGGTCGTGTACCGGGAGTGTCGGTAGTGTACCGGGAGACCATCGGGATGGGTATTTCGACACAAGAGGCTACATGGGCTGTGGGAGAGTGAATACCAGCCCTTAGTGGGGTGGTGGAAGTCCCACACAAGGCCCATGCGGCTGGGAGAGAAAACCCAAAGAGAAAAAGGTGGAAAAAGGCAAAATAGGGAGGAATCCTAGTCCTACTAGGATTGGAGGAGGAGTCCTCCTCTCCTCCTTGATTCGGCCGAACCAAGGGCTGGCCCCTTGAGGGACAAGCCTCCTCATCTCTTCCTCTTATATATACTAGAGGTTTTAGGGTATTGCACTAGGTTTTTCAGCCATGTGCTACCCGTTCCTCTAGTGCATAGTTTCTCCTCTATATCGGTTTTCTGCAGTGCTTAGGCGAAGCCTTGCCGGAATTGCTCCACCACCATCGCCACGGCGCCGTAACGCTGCCGGAGAACTCTTCTACCTCTCCTCTCCCTCTTGCTGGATCAAGAAGGCAAAGATCGTCATCGAGCTGTATGTGTGCTAAACGCGGAGGTGTCGTCCGTTTGGCGCTAGATCGGAAGGACCGTGATTGAGATTGCGGGACAGATCGTGATGAGATCGCGGGACGGATCGTGATGAGTCCGCGGGACGGATCATGATTGGATCGCGGACGGATCGTGATGAGATCGCGGGACACTCGGCGATTTGGATCGCGAAGATGTTCGACTACACCAACCACGTTTCTCAACGCTTCCCGCTTAGCGATCTACAAGGGTATGTAGATCCACTCTCCCTCTCATAGATTCTCATCACCATGGATAGGTCTTGAGTGAACGTAGGAATTTTTTTGTTTCCCATGCGACATTCCCCAACAAAATTATCATCGATAGGAAGTGGGTCATCAAGAACATTTTCCATCCTAAGCAAGTTATCTGCTACGGGGTTTTCATCTCCTTCTCTATCCATGATATGCAAGACAAACTCTTGAAGTAAAAGTACACACCTAATGTGTCTAGGTTTAGCATCTTTCTTTTCCATAAGGTATTTAATAGCAGCATGATCGGTGTGAATAGTTACTTTGGAATCGACAATGTAAGGTCTAAACTTATCACAGGCAAAAACAACGGCTAAAAATTCCTTTTTAGTGGTGGCATAATTCTTTTGGGCAAAGTCTAGAGTTGTACTAGCATAATGAATAACATTTAAATTTTTTGTCTACTCTTTTCCCTAGAACAGCACCAATAGGATAATCACTAGCATCACACATAATTTCAAATGGTAGATTCAAATCAGGTGGTTGAACAATAGGTGCAGAAATTAAAGCATTCTTAAGTATTTCAAAAGCTTCTACACAATCATCATCAAAAACAAAAGGAACATCTTTTTGAAGAAGATTAGTTAATGGACTAGAAATCTTTGAGAAATCTTTAATGAAACGCCTATAAAAACTAGCATGACCAAGGAAACTTCCTATACCTTTGATATCTCTCGGGCATGGCATTTTCTCTATCGCATCAACTTTAGCCTTGTCTACCCCAATGCCCCGTTTAGAAATTTTGTGCCCAAGCACTATACCTTCATTTACCATAAAGTGGCACTTCTCCCAGTTCAAGACAAGACTAGTTTCTTCACATCTCTACAAAACTCGATCAAGGTTGCTCAAGCAATCATCAAAAGAAGTCCCGTAAATGGAAAAATCATCCATGAAAACATCAACAATCTTTTCACAAAAATCAGAGAATATAGCAGTTATACATCTTTGAAACGTAGCACGTGGATTGCGTAAACCAAAAGGCCTACATCTATAAGCATAAGATCCAAAAGAACAAGTAAAGGTCGTTTTCTCTTGATCTTCTTTTGATACAGGTATTTGAGGAAAACCAGAATATCCAGCAAGAAAGCAAAAGTGTGTGTGCTTAGATAATCTTTCTAGCATCTGATCAGTAAAAGGCAAGGGGTAATGATCCTTTTTAGTATCTTTATTTAATTTCCTGAAATCAATTACCATCCTATAACTAGTTATGATTCTTTGTGGAATACGCTCATTTTAACATTAGGAACAACTATAATACCTCCTTTCTTAGGGACACAATGAATAGGACTTACCCACCTACTATCAACAATAGGATAGATTATACCTGCCTCCAGAAGCTTTAGTATTTCAGTTCTTATCACTTCTTTCATTTTAGAATTTAAGTGGCATTGATGACTAACAACAGGTTTAGCATCTGGTTCCATATTAATCTTGTGCTGACATAGAATGGGGCTTATGCCCTTTAAATCGTCAAGAGTATATCCAATAGCATTCATGTGCTTTCTCGGAGTTTTAAGTAATCTTCTTTCGTCATGCTCTAAAAGGTTAGCACTGATAATACCAGGATATATCTTCTTTTCATCAAGATAGGCATATTTCAGAGTATCAGGTAAAGTTTCTAATTCAAACAAGGGATCTTCCTTGGGTGGAGGAGGATCCCCTAGGATATCAACTGGTAAGTTGTGTTTAAGGATAGGTGTTTGTTCAAGGACAATCTTATCTATTTTATTCCTTTCATTTGTTTGCATATCTCTCATGGTCTAGCAAATATTATTCTAAGGGATCAGTAGGAGGTACGATAATAGAAGCAAGACCACTCATTTCATCCTTACTAGGTAATTCCTTCTCATGCGATTGATTAGTAAACTTGGAGAAATTAAATCCATGAGACACATAACCAATCTTACTCTAACCTTATCGGTATTCCGACACAAAACCTCAACATCTCTAACGATCCCATGTGGCAAAATAGTATCTTGGTTTGCAAGTTTAATAGTAACATCAATATCTTCCATAGTATAAGGTGATATGTCGTTCATAATTTCTTGATATAAGTTGAAAGGTATAGCATTGACACTAGCACCGAGGTCACACAAACCATGATAACAGTGTTGTCCAGTTTTAACTGAAACAACACACATGTCAACCACCAGTTTATTTTTTTCTAACTTATCATGTTCGTTTCTAGCGGGTTTCGCAATCCTAGCAGCTTCCCCACAAAAATAAAGAACCTGGCCCTCAACATTATTATCTAGAAGATATTTGACCATGGCAACATTAGGTTCAACATTTATTTGTTCAAAAGGTATAGGTGTTCTAATATGACTTTTATTAACCACGGTCGTAGTCTTAGCATTGTTCCCTAATTGTAACAGGAAAATGAGTTTCTCAATGTAAGCACTGGGGGCAACTGGATCAGCATGACTAACAATTATTTCTTCTTTCTCAATTTTAATTGGTTCCTCTAATGGTGGTTCGATGTGAGGATGATATTTAAACCACTTCTCTTTGGGAAGATCAACATGAGTAGCAAATGATTCACAGAAAGTAGCTACTATTTCAGAGTTGAGACCATATTTATTGCTAAACTCATGGAAGGTATTAGGTTCCGTAAAAGATTTAACACATTAAAATTAAGTTTTATACCTGACTCATTACCTTTGTCGAGTTGCCAATATTCAGATTTGTGTTTAATTCTTTCCAAAAGATCCCATCCGAATTCAATAGTTTCATTCATGTACGAGCCCGAGGAAGAAGAATCCAATAATATACTATCATCATGAGAAAGTCGAGCATAATTTTTTTGTAATCATTTCTCTTGGGAGCTCATGCTTGGTCCACATGTGCATCATAGATTTAAGCCTCCCACAAGCTTGAGCGATGCTTTCTCCCTTGCGAGGCCAGAGATTATATATATAATTCCGGTCACGGTGAACTAGGTGCATTAGATAAAACTTCTGATGAAAATCCAGCTTCAAGAGATTCCAATCAAATGATTCAATATTATCCAATAGCCTATACCACATCAATACTTTTCCCTCCAAAGATAAAGGGAAAACTTTCTTCTTAACTTTGTCCCCAGACAAACCTACAAGCTGAAACAATCCACAAACCTCATCGACGAACATCAAATGGAAATCAGGATGAGTCATACCATCATAAGGATCAGATAATAGTTTTTCAAGCATACTCGAAGGAATCTCATAATAAATATTTTCGGTAGGTGCAAACAATTTCCTCATCTTCCGTTCGGGGCGAAGATGCCCAGAACAAGCCACACAAAGGGTGACCGTTCATAGTGACAAGTAACAGTAAATTTTAACACGGATAAAAAATGTTTCCTTACCAATTTCCACTTACCAAAGGCACTTCACTACCCGGCAACGGCGCCAGAAAAGAGTCTTAATGACCCACCATTATGGGGATCAAGCGTTGTCCTTTTGATAAGTAAGAGTGTCAAACCCAACGAGGAGCAGAAGGAAATGATAAGCAGTTTCCACCAAGGTATTCTCTGCAAGTGTTGTGAGTAACAGTAGTAGATAGTTTTGTAGCAAGGTAATTCCTAACAAGTAACAAGTAACAATAATAAAAAAAAGGTGCAATAAGGTAGCCCAATATTTTTTTACCAAAGGACATGGTTGAAAGTACTCTTATATTAAGAAAGTGCTTCCGAAGACACATGGGAATTTCTGTCTAGTCATGTTCATCATGTTGAGTTGATTCGCGTTCGCTACTTTGTTAATTTGATATGTGGGTGGACAGGTGCTAAGGTGTTGTTCTTACTTGAACTAACAACCTACTTATGATTAACCCCTCTCGCAAGCATTTGCAACAAGAAAAGAAGAATTAAGATAAATCTAACCATAACATGAAACATGTGGATCCAAATCAGCCCCTTATGAAGCAAAGCATAAACTGGGGTTTAAGCTTCTATCACTCTCGCAACCCATCATCTACTTGTTACTCCACAATGACTTCCCTTAGGCCCATAGCATCGTGAAGTGTCATGTAGTCAATGTTCACATGACACGACTAAGATAAGTAACAACATACATATCATCAACATATCGAACGCATACCAACTTCACAAGGTTACTTATAACAAGACTTCTCTCGTGTCCTCAGGAACAATAGTAACTACTCACACATTATCAACATGTTCAATATCAGAGGTGTAATAGTGATGATTAAGGATCTGAACGTAATCTCTTCCACCAAGTAATCCAACAGGCATCAACTACAAGACATAATCAACACAACTAGCAACCCACAGTACCAATCTGAGGTTTTGGGACAAAGATTGAGTACAAGAGATAAACTAGGGTTGGAGATGAGATGGTGTTGGTGAAGATGTTGATGAAGATTAGCCCTCCCACGAAGGAGGAGGCATTGGTCATGACGATGGCTTCGATCTCCCCCTCCAAAGAGGGATTTCCCCGGTAGAATCTGGCTGCCATAGAGCAAAAGGGCCTCTGCCAAGGTTTGCACCTCGAGACGGCAGTGCTTCGTATATTTTTTTGACAAATTAAAATAGTAGGAGAGGCTCCTACTATTGCTATATTAAATGGGGACTGTTACAAGGTTTTACAAATCCATGCAACAGCGGCAAGGATCAAGCAACAATAGTGCAAAGAGATTACAAGTGGATGGTTGCAAGAAATCTATCTATAAAAGTAGATTTGTCAGGCTTAAGTCTATATTTAAGGATTTCCAAATCTGATTTCAGCATCCTAATCCAGTCGTATTGTGTTGCCAGTACTCCATCAAAGATAGTCAGGTTACGTTGCTTCCAAATATCCCACGTAGCCAACATGCATATTTCCTTGAACAATGGTTTATTCCAGTTATTCCCCACAAGGTCAAATCTTGCTTGCATATCCAATGCACTGTCCCAAACGATGCCAGGTTTATTCCAACAACTAGTTGAGAATGTGTCACATCCCTAGCTAGATGTCATAGGACAGCATGGGTGTTCCATCATGTTTCAATTTTGCATCAACATGAAATGGGGGCTAAAAGAAACCCCAAGCTCACATTGAATCAAAATAATTCAAGTTGGTGAAAATTCAACAAATCCAAAATGCCCTTTAAAAATGTTCCCTATGTCTGATAAATATGGACATGGTTATAACAGGGGTCATTTCAAATATTTGAACAACTGAAGCAATTTAAAAATAAATGATAAAGCTTCTGAAAATATCAAATAAAGCATTATCAATATTTTAGTTTTTAAAATATGCTGACACTTTTTAGATAAGTTAGAAATATTCACACTGCAATATATAAAATATTTGGGATATTTTAAAATAGCATATGTGCCTGAAAATAAAATAAAACAAATGTCAGAAATAGGAAAACGGAAAAGAAAATGAAGAAATAAAGCAAAAAAGGAAAGGGAGGATGAACCTGGGTCGGCCTAGCTGGCCCAGCTCCATCGTCGTCCTCCTGGCGGCCAGGAGGACGGGCGTGCGGCCGGAGCACGCGCGCGGGCGTGCCTCCATGCCGGTAGCTACCTTCCTGCTTCCCCTCGCCAGCGCGACGGGGATAAGCTCCCCGAGCCGTCCCCATCGCTCTCTCCCTCTCGCCCTCGCTCGCCTCTCTTCTCTCCCCCTCCTCTGCTCCGCCATGGCCGCCGGTGCCTTAGCTTCGCCGCCGCAGTTCTAGCTGCTCCCCCTCGCTTTTGAGCCCTCCAATCGCTCTGCCTCGCTGTCTTCTCCCTCCTCACCGAGCCGCGCATCGCCAGGAGCCCCGAAGCGCCGTCCCCGAGCTCGTCTTGCTCCTCGGACCCAAAGCTTCGCCGCAGTTGATCGCTGTCTCTGAGCCCTCCCCGAGCAAGCCTTCGTCGGCTTCGAGCCTGCTGTGAGCTTCCGGCTCTTTCCCCTCTCCTTCCCGGCCTTTTCCCCCCGATTCCGACCGGCTCCCGAATGGCCGCCGCACGAGCTTGTCGCCGGCGATGCTTCGGTGACCAGTTGGTCCATCAGAGGCCACCATTGAGCTCGTGGGGCCGCGTAGTTCTTGTAGGTGCCTGGTTCTGGCCGTGTCTCGCTCTGGTTCGACGAGCCCGTGCTCGTCCGAGCTCCGGCAGCCGCCATGCTCATCGCCGACGCCGACTCCGGCCATCCCAGCCTCTAGGAAGTGTCGGGCTCGACGCGCGCGAGCAAGCAGAGCAGTTTGATGCCCTCCGTCGTCCATTTGGTCACCGAAGGAGGAATCCTGACCCCCTCCGCCATTCCTGACATCGCTGGTGGCTCAACACCAGCGAGTCAACCAGTTTGACCACCAGGGGTTTGACCCCTGGGTCACTGGCAGGTGGGGTCGGGCCCTGTTAGTCAAATCTTGATTAGTAATTTAATTAAGCTAATGGCCCACTAACCAGTGGACCCTACCCTAATCTAATCAGTAATTAGTTAAAATAATTAACCTGTTAGTGACTGGGTCACTCACCAGTGGGTCCCACCCTGACAGGTTTGACCTGGCCTGGTCAGCTGACCTGCTGACGCCATGATGACGTCAGACTCATGCAATAAAAGCAATTTCTAGTTTAAAAATAATTCCATAAATTGTTTAAAACTTCAAAAATTCATATAAATTAATCTGTAAATCAGATGAAAATAATTTATATATGAAAATTTATCAGAAAAATCCAATGAGTCCAATGGTGCTATTATCATGCATGTTAGAGCAAACTATGTAGAAGAACATTGACATTTTCTATTAGGTTAGTATATGAATTTTAAATGAAGAACGATTTTGAACCTATATTTATGGCCCTTGCACGGGTCTGGAGAGACAGAATTTCACTCAGTGGTTTGAGGGGCTCAATATTGAAATAGATGATTTGTGGGTTTTCATGGGGGACTTTAACTTCATTCGTTCTTTAGAGAACCGTAATCTTCCAGGTGGTAATATTGATGATATTATTAAATTCAATGAGATTATCAGTTCTCTAGCACTGCTCGAAGTCCCAATGACAGGCAAAAAATACACATGGAGCAATATGCAAGACACCCCACTCCTCAAGCAATTGGACTGGTCTTTCACGACCCCGGAATGGACATCACAATTTCCTAATACTATGGTGAAAGCTCTTGATAAGCCCATCTATGATCATATACCTTGTGTAATGTCTATTTATACATCTATTCCACATTGCAGACTATTCAGATTTGAAAACTTTTGGCCACAATGCCCGGGCTTTATGTACACAGTGAAAAATTCTTGGAATAAACCAATAAAAGCAACATCTTCTGCCACTCGTATCTCTGCCAAACTGAAAAAATTGGGATATGCTCTTAAGTAATGGAGTAAAAGCCTGTCCAAACTCAAAATTTTAATTGAGAATTGTAATGCCCAATTACTTCATTTAGACAGTTTGGAAGATCAGTTTATACTCTCCCTGCCTGAATTGAGCTTCAAGAGTATTTAAAAAAATCAGTTGATGAAACTTCTCAAATACCAAAGTGCTTACTAGAAGAAACAATGTACATATAGATGGGCAGTTGAAGGGGAAGCAAATACTAAATACTTCCAGGCTAGGGCGATGGAAAGATATAGGCGCAATGCTATCCCCTCTCTAGAGATGCCGGATGGCACAACTATCAATAACCATGATGAGAAAGCAACTGCCTTTTTTGATGTTTTAAGAACAGAATGGGAATTGTTACACAAACATCTGCTGAGTTTGAGCTCCAGGATTTAGTTGAAAGCACTGATGGTCTTGAAGCACTGTCTTCTCCCTTCACTCATGAGGAGATAGGCAGAGTTATCAAAATTATACCTATTGATAGGGCACCTGGACCAGATGGATTCAATGGTCTTTTCCTCAAGGTTTGTTGGGATATCATCAAAGAGGACTTCTACCAACTTTGTCAGGATTTTTTGGAATGTAAAATTAATATGAAGTGCTTGAATACATCTTTGATTACACTCATACCAAATACACGAGCTTGTTGCCGGCGATGCTTCGGTGACCAGTTGGTCCATCAGAGGCCACCATTGAGCTCGTGGGGCCGCGTAGTGCTTGTAGGTGCCTGGTTCCGGCCGTGTCTCGCTCTGGTTCGACGAGCCCGTGCTCGTCCGAGCTCCGGTAGCCGCCGTGCTCATCGCCGGCGCCGACTCCGGCCATCCCAGCCTCTGGGAAGTGTCGGGCTCGACGCGTGCAAGCAAGCAGAGCAGTTTGGTGCCCTCTGCCATCCATTTGGTCGCCGAAGGAGGGACCCCGACCCCCTCCGCCGTTCCTGACGTTGCCGGCGGCTCAACGCCGGCGAGTCAACCAGTTTGACCACTAGGGGTTTGACCACTAGGGGTTTGACCACTGTTTGTCCTATTTCTGACATTTGTTTTATTTTATTCTCACGCACATATGCTATTTTAAAATATCCCAAATATTTTATATATTGAAGTTTGAATATTTCTAACTTATCTAAAAAGTTTCAGGATATTTTAAAAACTAAAATATTGATAATGCTTTATTTGATATTTTCAGAAGCTTTATCATTTATTTTTAAATTGTTTCAATTGTTCAAATATTTAAAATGACCCCTGTTATAACCATGTCCATATTTATCAGACATAGGGAACATTTTTAAAGGTCATTTTGGATGTGTTGAATGTTCACCAACTTGAATTATTTTGATTCAATGTAAGCTTGGGGTTTCTTTTAGTCCCCATTTCATGTTGATGCAAAATTGAAACATGATGCAACACCAATGCTATCCTATGACATCTAGCTAGGGCTGTGACAGAATGCACATTGGAAAAAGAAGTGGTCATTAGTTTCCAGTGAATCTTCATTGCACAGCACACATGAGTGGCCCTCACCAATTGCAAACTGCTTTCTCAATAATAAATCATGTGTATTTAATCTGTCCATTCTTTGTAACCAGGCAAAGACTTTCTGTCTAAGGATGCAATTTGATTTCCAAATGCTCGTTAGGTAATTTGGGGCCTACACATTTCTGAAGAGATATTAGTACAATTTCTTGGGTTTGAATTCCCCCCACCCCCAACAATAGATCCATCCATCAGTTGTCATAGGGTTTAGTGTAATCCTGTTTATGGTGATCATCAAGTCATCCATATCTAGTCGTGCTTCTCTTGATAAAGGTAGGTGAAAGTTGGAGGCAGGATACGTGTCATTCTTAAATTGTGCCAAAGACACATCTTCATTTGTTGCATAAGAGCATAAATGTTCATGAGAGTCTGCTAACACTTGTTCATTATGCCACTGGTATTTCCATAGAAGAATAGTGTCACCAAAATTTGGAATGCAGGTTGTAATGCCTCTATAAATGTGTGATAAGGATAACACATCTTTCCACCAAAAAGATCCACAACTTTGTACTGCATGTGGTGGTGGCGTGTCATAGTATGCATTCCAAACCATCATGAGCCAAGGAGTATCAACCTTATGATAGAACTTGTGTAGGAATTTTAACAGTAGAGCCTTGTTTTGTATTTTAAGGTCAATGATACCATGCCCCCCTTTATCCTTTGGTCTACATACCAGGTCCCACGCTGCTAGGGAGTGTGTTTTTGCATCCCTATCTTTAATTTTCCTCGATAGACAATGTCTCCTGGTTGTATCAACTATATCAATGATTTTGATGGGCAACTTAAGCACACACATAGCAAATGATAGAAGTGGTGATAGGGCTGAATTGATTAATTGCACTCTCTCACCATATGAAAGCCAAATCGTTGTGCTTGTTAATCTGCGCTCAATTCTGTCAACGAGCGGCATCAAGTCTCTGACTGTAGGTCTTGTTGTGCCCATAGGAAGACCTAAATATGTAAATGGCATGGAGCCCACCTGGCAACCAAGTATTGAGGTCAATTCATCAGTTATTTCCTGGTTGATATTAATAGGCATTAGCTATGATTTTGAATAGTTTATCTTCAATCCTGTGATGTTGGCATAAGCATCTAGCAACTGCTTGATGATTCTTATCTCTGTACTTTTTGCCAGGAGGATAATCAATGTGTCATCTGCATATTGGATTACATGATAGAGTTCAGAAGCTAGTTGGTTAATTGGTAGGGAGAGGTATCCTTCAACCCAAGCTCTATTTACCATAGATTGCAGCAAGTCAGTTGCTAGGACAAATAACAGGGGTGAGAACGGATCACCCTGTCTGACTCCTCATTTGCTTTCAAATTCTTTCCCTGGTACTCCATTCAATAATACAGAGGATGATCCGGACTCCAATATCATTCTCACCCATGAACACCACTTCTCAGCAAATCCTTTGCATCTCAACATATTAAGGATGAAAGAGTGATCCATTGTGTCAAATGCTTTAGCAAAATCAAGCTTCAGAACAACAATTTCCTTACCAGACTCTTTGCATTGGTGGAGAAATTCATATGCCCAAGCTAGGCAATCTTGAATAGTTCTAGATCTTATGAATCCATACTGGTTACAGTGCACAATCTGCAGAATCCATTGTTGGAGTCTTTCTGCTAACAGTTTTGTTAAAACTTTAAGAACACAGTTTAGCAGAGAGATTGGTCTGAAGTCATTAACAGTTTCAGGGGAGTTTGTATTTGGTATGAGTGTAATCAAAGATGTATTCAAGCACTTCATATTAATTTTACATTCCAAAAAATCCTGACAAAGTTGGTAGAAGTCCTCTTTGATGATATCCCAACAAACCTTGAGGGAAAGACCATTGAATCCATCTGGTCCAGGGTCCCTATCAATAGGTATAATTTTGATAACTCTGTCTATCTCCTCATGAGTGAAGGGAGAAGACAGTGCTTCAAGACCATCAGTGCTTTCAACTAAATCCTGGAGCTCAAACTCAGCAGATGTTTCTGTAACAATTCCCATTCTGTTCTTAAAACATCAAAAAAGGCAGTTGCTTTCTCATCATGGTTATTGATAGTTGTGCCATCCGGCATCTCTAGAGGGGGGATAGCATTGCGCCTATATCTTTCCATCGCCCTAGCCTGAAAGTATTTAGTATTTGCTTCCCCTTCAACTGCCCATCTATATGTACATTGTTTCTTCTAGTAAGCACTTTGGTATTTGAGCAGTTTCATCAACTAATTTTTTTTAAATACTCTTGAAGCTCAATTCAGGTAGGGAGAGTATAAACTGATCTTCCAAACTGTCTAAATGAAGTAATTGGGCATTACAATTCTCAATTAAAATTTTGAGTTTGGACAGGCTTTTACTCCATTACTTAAGAGCATATCCCAATCTTTTCAGTTTGGCAGAGATACGAGTGGAAGAAGATGTTGCTTTTATTGGTTTATTCCAAGAATTTTTCACTGTGTACATAAAGCCCGGGCATTGTGGCCAAAAGTTTTCAAATCTGAATAGTCTGCAATGTGGAATAGATGTCTAAATAGACATTACACAAGGTATATGATCAGAGATGGGCTTATCAAGAGCTTTCACCATAGTATTAGGAAATTGTGATGTCCATTCCGGGGTCGTGAAAGACCAGTCCAATTGCTCGAGGAGTGGGGTGTCTTGCATATTGCTCCATGTGTATTTTTTGCCTTTTATTGGGACTTCGAGCAGTGCTAGAGAACTGATAATCTCATTGAATTTAATAATATCATCAATATTACCACGTGGAAGATTACGGTTCTCTAAAGAACGAATGAAGTTAAAGTCCCCCATGAAAACCCACAAATCATCTATTTCAATATTGAGCCCCTCAAACCACTGAGTGAAATTCTGTCTCTCCGGACCCGTGCAAGGGCCATAAATATTAGTGAGTGTCCATTGTTGATTCGAATGAACTTAAGTGAATTTTAAGGTGAGGGCAAAAGGTAGTTTATTTAGCACAACACCTGTGAATTGGCTCCTACACCAAATGACAATTAACCCACAAGAGACTCCCATGGATGGAACAAATTCATATTTATCAAATCTCCTAGGGCAGCACTTTCGTATGAAAGAGTGATCAAAATCCTCTTTTTTAATTTCATGTAAGCAAATGACTGAGCAATTTGATTCCTCTACTTTGTTACGCAAATCCAGACTTTTGGAATCATCATTCATACCACTCATGTTCCAACATAAAATGTTCCAAGCAACAGTCGACATCTAACAAAAGAGGCGCGAAACAAGTAAGTTTAAACACAATAAAATGGAACACTCGGCCCACTAGGGATCCAAGTCCATGTCCTCCCAGGCCTCTACACAGGCCTACTTCTGCTGGGTCATTGGGATCTCCATAGTCAGCTCCTCCCTGGGAATGCCACACTTGACAGTACCAATGTGCTGAATAGTAGTAATGGGAGTGGGTGGAGGGATTACCATCTCTGTTGTAGTTATCTCCATAGCATCAAAAGCATCATGGTCATTAAACACAAGAGAGCAACGAGGTTTGACAAATGAGACTTTCTTTTTAGCCTCAGCCATGGAGGGTGGTTTGAAACCCTGGAATCTTGTTGATCTCACACTCCTACAGACAATAGACACATCCAGTGGTGCCCTTGGTCTTTTCTTGCGAGAATGTAGCGACCCGACCTGGAAAAGGTCAAGCCTCTCTGTGTTCTGTGCCATCCCTGGATCAGTATGCTGGCACATACAGTACATCAATGTATATATCAAAGTGCAATCACATGTAATTAACGTAAAACTGATATATACCTTATAATCTCAGCGGAAACAGTCAACAGGAGTCGAGTCCCAATAAACACCAATGGTAGGTTGAGTGTAGACCATAACCCTGAATCGTACTCTTACTCGTCGAAGAAGAGTATCTACAACATGAGACGTTGCAACCGTGTAGGTCAGCATTTTGAATATGCCGGCAAGTCACAAAAGAGGGGGGTGAAAATAATCATCTATATTATATGCATATATGGCAGGTGGGGCTATAAGTTCAAGTTTTGCGTAAAGCAATTTTTTCCTACAACAAGAGAGGGGTAATGCAGAAATTATTACTACAAAGTTGGTTGATTAATGAGATGGTTCCACCAACCAATTCTCATACCCAAGTTGTCATTAATACCCATATCATTATAATTATTTGTGTTGAGAGTTCCAGAAAGTTTCAGTTCCTTTGGCTCAAGTTGTCCATGACCGTGGACACGGCTAATCGATTAGGTTTGAGTACTCTACAGAGTTTTGCACACGTTCCCCACAAGATTTGATCGCCTCCATTGGATTCCTCGCACTTCTGGGTGTTTGAGGAATGGATGGTCAAAACATGGTCTTCTAAGGGGTTCCTCTGAGACTCTATCGGTGCCCATCCTTTCCTACCGTTCTTCTACATCTCGTAGCACCGCCTGTCCAGGGTCACCACAATATCCAACCAAGCCAGAACCCATAATGGCTTGTGGCTGTGCAGGTAAGCCTTGGGTCTTGAAGCATCCATCCATCTCTTTGTTCCTGGGTGGACCTTTCCGCGTGAATACTGGCACTTCTCCAGCAACACCTAGGCTAACCACTGGCTTCTCCAAGGCGACGTTCAACCATCATCCACCCAGAGGTATATTGCATCATCAGGTCTTGAAATATTACTTGGAGTCTTGAGGTCTTCATCATCAATTAAGTCTCACAACTCTCATGGTAGACATTCAACCAAAACCCCGTCTACTAAAAGCATAGCAAAATAAAATAACGTCCCGGCCAAAGTAACAAGGATATTTGGGTGGTCTACCACATGATACTACTCAAGTAACCAAGTTTCCAAGTACCTACTTTGCATGCAATGGGTGGAAGGTTGAACTAATGCAACTTGAAAAAACATAGGTAATAACATGATCAATGTGAACTTGCCTGGTATTACTTGATGAATATAGTCGCTCTCACAATCTGGATAATTCTACTCGTCACACTCCGAGAAATCTATCGTAAGAAAATAACATTCAATAAACATTCATGCCAAAACAAAGAACCAAAAACACAAGAACAAAACATGTCTTGGTGCGAAAATAACAACATACTAAGGTTAAATAAGAAAAGATAGGTTCTAGCTGTGTTGTAAAGTGAAAGTGGAGGAATCAACTCAAAGAGTTAATGCATGATGAACTATTGCTATATAAGCTTAGGTTGGAGAGACTACGAAAGACGATCCAAAGTATATGAGAACAACATGAACGTTGTTTGACAAATAGTATAAGACATAAGAATTTATTTGTAGAAAGAATTTAATTGAAAAGGTCAAAAGAATTTGAACTGTAAATTCAAGTATGAATTGAATCTGAATTCAAAAAGGTCAAAAGAAGTTGAACCAAAGTACGATGGTTATGAATAGAAATATATGACACGAGTATTTAGGGGCAAAAGGAATCAATTGAAAAGGTGTTACAGTTTGCAAGATATGATCAAATGAAGGTTTGGATTCAAATTGAATCGCTCAAATTTGAAAGGTTCAAAGATTGAAACTAATGATGTTACTATATATGGGAATTCAATATGAATGTGTATAAAAAAGAATTACTAGGTTGAAAATGACGGATCAAAAGTTATAAGCAATACAATATGGCATTGAATTAGCTTAGTACGGTGTGTGAACACATTTTGGGGACTAATAGAGAAGTATGAGCAAGATCAAAATTATATGTTGAAACAATAACGCTAATTATGTGAACGGAAAGATTACTTCGATACGGATCAGACGCAATTGGATTCATCGGAAACGGAGCTACGGATAAAAAGATATGATCAAAAGTAGTTTGAATATAAATCTGAATAAATTTCGAAATTTGAAAATTTGAAAAAGTTAACGTGATAGCTTGATTGGATAGGAGAGGTCAAGATGACAATCTAGGCGTTGGTTTCATCTAATTTGAGTGAATGAGTTAGAAGTTATGGCCATTTGAAAAATCAGAGCCAAGATGTTTTATGGAAGAAAAAGTGATATGTCTAAACGAATTCTAATAGTAATGTATAAATACGGAGACTATCTAATAATCTAATTACCGTATACTAGTATAGAAATACTAATCTAGGGATATTAACTACAGGAGCAGAAAAGAAAATACGAAGAGAATACCTTTAGAATGCAGAGAAGATATAAATCCAAAGAGGAGACGACTTCCAGAAATCCCGCTAGAGAGAAGAAAATATTTTTATTTTAATAAACCTAGTCAAACCGAAACGATTCGATTCAACCCGAAGTGGATGATTTTTCGGTTCACCTATGGGTCTATATTTATAGATGGGAGGGAGGATTAGAAGTTAAAGGCTAGGCAATGTGAGACTAAACAAATAGATTAGAAGTAGATGAAAATTAAAAGGAAGGAGAGAGGCCACCGGATGGGCCTAATGATTTTGGCCGGCCGCAATTGCACGTGCAGCAGTTTTTTTTTTCTCGGATGAACAGTGTTTCGATATGAATAGTATTTTCTGTTTTTTTAAACATCGAACAAAAGCAATTAAGAAAAAATAGAAAAACATTTTATATAGACATATTATATATCAAAAAATTTAGAAAAATAAACTCTAAAACATGAACATATTTTTAAGAATTTTTGGAATACTTAAAAAAATCATTATTTTTGTAATAACTCCAAAATGAAAATGGAATTTGAATTTCAAATAAATGGCAAATAGTTTTTTATTTTAAAACTTGAGTCAAAACATTGTATCTGATTTTTGAGTGTCATTTACCTCCTCTCATTTGATTTTTTTATAAGATGGTTTTGAAAATATTCGAACTCAAAATTGAATAGGGATTCGAAATAGAAAATTTTGGGAAAGTCATTTTATTCCCTATCATTAAAATTTCAAAAGTTTCAAAATTTCACTCAATTTCACACAATAAATCACACAACATTCAAGCAAACAATCCTACTTATTTTTTTTAATATAACATTCCAAAATTTAGAATTTTGGGATATTATAGAGAAGTGGCAGTGTCAGCCTCCATTGGCACCTCGTGTGAATCAGAGTTAGAGTGCATATCCTGAGGAACACTGTGCCAAACCTCATCCAAGGAGAGTGAAGGCAGATTACATAGCAACATATGTAGCTTGGAGGCCATGAAATCCATACAAACATTCCGAACTACCTTGGAGCAGAAAATAGTCTTTGTCCCAGCTTCAAAAGGGGGGAAGGGAATTCAGTGTGACAAGCTGAATCCACAAACTGAAACAACCAAAATTGTATACCCTTGACCACCTGACACCAGTCCATATATGGAGCTGCTCCAATTTTCTTGGTGTGGATAACTGAATAAAAGCAGGTAAAGAAATCTAGCATGGCAGCTGGCATATGCAGCTCTGGGACTGCTTGCTGGAAATTAAATGGATAAACTCCAGCTTTCCATTGTGCCTTCCTTGGAGCAAATTATCAGCAGCTTCTTCCATCATCTGAACATGTTCATTCCAAAGACGAATACCATCATCGTGTCCAGAATCCTCAGTGTGCACACCATCCATCATGGAAAACCCTTCATACCCTGTGATCTGTCTGTAACCGATCCCCAGGTATGTTGCAAGCATTAGAGGAATGACAGGCCAAGCCCCCAACCCTGTTGAGGTGGAGCTGGAGCAGGTTTAGGAGCAGCATCCCAAGCATTGTTGGCATTCTCCATTTTCCAGACTTGCGCATCATGTTGGGCTTGTTGCACGGCTGTCAGAAACGGTGGCTGGTCTGGATGTGGTGATGCACCCGTGGGAGGCACCTCATCCTCATTGCTCAACAACCCCTGACTGGCATCGCGACCATTGAGCACATAAAGTGGGACAGTCCAGGATTGCCCCATTCCTCTAATATCCATAAATATCTTGATAATTAAACTGTATGGCACCAGTGTCAGCTCATTGATCAGGACCCTGACAAGGACTCTAGATTTCTTATAACCTGGCGTGTGCCAAAATAAGCAATGACCAAAACAAGAAACAACTTTGATGATATAGTGCTCTTTTTGATAGTTCAGTGGGAATCCTAATAACATCACCCAAGCTTCTCTTTCAATCACAGGACGCCTCATATTCGACCCATCATCATGTCGCAGAAGGTAAAACATAGAAACCTCATCTAAAGCTTGCTCTCCCAAATCAACCATGGCGTCTCTAATCAATCTGTCATTGAAGTGAACTAATCCAACACAAAATGACGGGGGGATGACCACGTGGTAGCCTCAAGGGCCCCTTTCCCCCGCCTCCTAAACGCGACCAAAGGGCGGGCCGCCTCCCCCTGCAGTCCGGCTACGCCCTGTCGGAGGTGGTCCGCCGGCTACCCCCAGCCGGCTGGGCATTGGATACCGTCTGCAGGGCGTGCGTGGCAACAGTGGCCCCCATCACGTCGAGGGTCAGCGCCGGTATGGCTACAGCGAAGGCGTCAGGGCCTCTGACCCTGGTGGATGGCGACCGGGCTTCCAACAGTGCCGATACGCCTTCAACCACTCCGTTACCTGCCCCGGCGTGGCTACAGGGTGGTCGGCCGTACCACTGACCCCGGCCGCCCGCCGCAAGACGACGCCGTAAGGGGCGGCCCGTGCCGCGATGTGACCGGCATCAAGACCCGCCTCGCGGGTCTCGATGGTGCCTGACGGGACCCTTCAGCCGGCAGGACCTACTGGCGACAAGACCCCACGGCCGGGCCCCCGCAGCCGGCCAGAGAGGCTGCCGGCTGGGGCCCCCTTTGACCTTCTATTTGTATTGTATTCCGGGGGGGTTGGCCTATAAAACCCCCCGGGCCACCCCCATGCAGGGGACAATCGATCAGCTGCTCCACATCCACTCCACACATACACACATAGAGAGGCGGAAGAGCAGGCTAGCTCCTTCTTCCTCCTCGTTTCATACAGCTCAAGGAGCATCATTGTAACCCGACCATTGTCTCTACTAGACCGAGCACGACTAGGGGTATTACCTTCCACGGAGGGCCCCGAACCTGGGTACATCGTGTGTCAGCCACCGCTTGTGCCTAATCCCGCTCTCGGAGCCCGCCAGCGTCCTTCGGCCCCTCTCGATAAGCCTACCCATGGCATCTGCCGTGACGAAACCACGACAGTTGGCGCCCACCGTGGGGCCGTCCGCGGCGCCGGCTGGAGTCACGCTCCGGGCGGGACCCTTCATTGCCTCCCCCAACCACCCCGCGTCCGGGCAGAACCGCGTGCTCGTGGGGCTTGCTCCGACGAGCCTTTTGGACAGCGCGGCCGGCATCCCTAACGAGTGCCTCGGCCGCGACCTAGCGCTCGACGTTGCCGCGCTCGCCAGGCGGTTCGGCAAGCTGAGCCTCGCCGAAGAACCGGAGGCCGACGAGTACCCTAGTCAGGTGTTCGACTGCACCGACCTACCCTCGTCCGTGGGCACGCTCACCACGGGCGAGGCCATCGGCCCCCACACCCGCGTGGGAGTGATGGTCACCGTCTCCTCCGCCACTTCGGGCCGTGTGCGAGCGGTCGAGGCCGACGCAGCTCGCGCCGGCACCTCCGACCCACTCGCCGCCACCCTCTGGGGTCTGGGCACTCCTATCGCTACAATGGCAGACTCGGTCGCCGCCAAAGCCGAGCTGGAGGCGGCCCACCGCCTGTTGTTCGAAGACGCCAGCGCCCTCATTGCCAAGCGGCGCCAGATGGAGTCCGCGCATGGGAATACAACTCCGCGTACAGGCTCACCCCGGTTGGCCCCGAGCCCAGCCGGCGTGGTGCTGTGCGAGAACGCGGCCGCGTGGTCGCAAAAATCCTCGGAGGTCATTTCCCCGTCTATGACACCCCGGTGGCCAACCTGTGCGCCGCCAAGGTTGCCTATGAGGATTTGGCGACCTTGGAGGGCGAGGAGTGGGCCGCACGAGAGCGGCACATCAAGGACCTCATCGACACCGCCAACGCACAACAGGTCGTCCTCACCCCCAGCGGGGCCGTCTTCGAGTTTCTCCGTCCCGAGGGCGAGGACACCGGGGTGCTGACCGCCGGCCGGCTCAACACTCCAGCACCCCTCGTCCCTCCGGCTGGAATGCCTGGGGGAGCAACCCTCAACGCGCCCCATCACGCGGAAACGAGCAGCCGGCTGTGAATAGCCAACGCAGCAACAATCCGGCTGGCAGACACCGCCGCGACGAGGCGCCGGCTGGCGGCAGCCGATGCACCCGCGGACATACTCCGCCCCTGCGGCAGGAACCCGCGCGGTCCATCCCGCCGGCCGTCCGCCCCGAGCTCGCCGCCCGGCTCGGGCCCCGCGTCCCCATAGCGACAACGATGCGCGGCTCCGTCTTGACCGGCTGGCGCAATCGGCTCTCCTCGAGGAGGAGGGCTCGATTGGTCTGGCCTGCTTCGGTCCACGAATCCGCAACGAGCCTTTTCCACCCAGCTTTACGCTCCCCCGTGACACCCCGAAGTATACTGGGGCCGCCAAGCCAAAGGACTGTCTGACCGACTACACCACCGCCGTCGGCATCGCCAGGGGGAACAAGCGCGTAGCCGTACGCTACGTCCCCCTCATGCTGATCGGCTCGGCCCGCACCTGGCTGAACAGCCTGGCCACCGGCAGCGTCAACACCTGGACGGACTTCGAGGAGGCTTTCGTCCGCATCTTCACCGGCACCTACAAACGGCCTGGCCAGCCCCGCGAGCTGGCTATGTGCGTCCAGGGGCCGGACGAGCCCCTCCACGATTACCTCACGCGCTGGACTGAGCTCCACAACTCCTGCGAAGGAGTACACGAGGTACAGGCCATCCAGTACTTCATCGAGGGCTGCTATGATGGCAACCCCCTCAAGCACAAGCTTCTTTGCTCCGAGCCAACCTCCCTGGCGGACCTGATGTCCAATGCGGACAAATACGCCACGGCTGACTCCTCGATGAGGATGAAGGCTAAGGCACCGGCCAAGCCGGCTACGCCCCTTGCCGCACCGTGGGTGGCGGTCGACAACCGGCAGCCGTAGAATGGCAAGCGCAAGAACGACCAGCCCGATTCCCGCTACGGGAGCCGGCAGGTCGCCTTCATCGAGGGGGAGCAACCGGCTGGCCAGGCCCTCGATCAGCACCAGCACACCGGCAAGGCTGCTTGGCAGCCCAAGCTGACTTTCGAGCAAATGCTTGACCTCCCCTGCAAAAAACACTCCGGCGCCAAGCCGGCCACGCACAAGCTCCAGCAGTGCAGCTTCTCGCAGCGATTGGCCCGGGGGGATGGCCTCCCGGCTCCCACCGCGCAGCCAGCCCCCACACCGGCGGCGGCCCCGGCTCAGGCCCCTGCCACCGGTCTGGCTCGGGTGGACCCGGTTCCGGCTCGGGGCGACAGCCGGCTACACGACCGGTTCCCCGAACACGACGACTGCTACATCGTTTTCACCAGTGAAGAGACGGAAAAGCATGCCCAGCACCGGCTCCACCGCGAGGTGAATGCCACTATGCCCGCAACTCCCCAGTTCATGCATTGGTCCGAGAAGCCGATCACCTGGAGCCGGGCGGACCACCCGGCCGTGATGCCGAACCCCGACAGCTACGCCCTCGTCCTCGATCCCACCATCGCCTCCGAGAAGCGCTTGTGCCGCTTCTCGCGGGTTTTGATCGATGGAGGCAGCAGCATCAACATCCTCTACCTCGACACCCTGCTCAAGCTAGGGCTCAAGGTGGAGGACCTGAAAACAAGTCGGACCATTTTCCATGGCATCATGCCGGGAAAGTCCTGTACCCCCGTCGGCAAGATCAAGCTTGACGTCCTCTTCGGCGACGCCGGTCATTTCCGCCGCGAGCCGGTTTTGTTTGAGGTAGTGGACCTCGACAGTCCCTACCACGCATTGCTCGGTAGGCCCGCTCTCATCAAGTTCATGGCGATCCCCTACTACGCCTACCTCAAGCTCAAGATGCCGGGACCCAAGTGCATCATCACCATCGCTGGCAAGTACCAGATGTTGATGGCGTGCGCGCGAGATGGCAGCCGGCTGGCCGAGGCCCTAGAGATAGCCGAAGAGAAGCGGTAGCTCGACCGGCTGGTGGCCCTCGCCTCCGCCCAGCCGGCCGTACCAGCACCTCCGTCCCAGTCGGTTGGCGAAGGCTCGTTCCAGCCATCCAAGGACACCAGGCAGGTGCCACTTGATCCGGCCAACCCCACCCAGTGCATGACCATTAGCTCCCGCCTCGACAGCAAATAGGAAAGCGAGCTCATCGACTTCCACCGTGAGAATCGGGACATCTTTGCATGGTCCCCCAAGGACATGCCGGGTGTTCCGAGGAAGTTCGCCGAGCACAAGCTACACGTTTAGCCGGATGCGAAGCCGGTCAAGCAACCCCTGCGCCGTTTCTTCGAGGAGAAGCGGCGTACTATAGGAGAAGAAATTGCCCGGCTGCTCGCAGCCGGCTTCATCATGGAGGTGTTTCACCCGGACTGGCTGGCCAACCCAGTCCTGGTGCTGAAGAAAAACAAGACCTGGCACATGTGTATCGACTACACGAGCCTGAACAAGGCGTGCCCCAAGGACCCGTTCGCCCCGCCACGGATCGACCAAGTCGTCGACTCAATGGCCGACTGCGATCTGCTATCTTTCCTGGACGCCTACTCCGGCTACCACCAGATAAAGCTAGACCTGGCCGACCGGCTCAAGACCTCCTTCATCACCCCTTACGGGGCCTACTGCTACGTCACCATGTCCTTCGGCCTGAAGAACGCAGGCGCTACTTTCCAGCGCTGCATGCAGAAGTGCCTCCTGCCTCAGATAGGCAGGAACGTCCACGTCTATGTGGAAGACATCATCGTCAAATCCAAGAAGCACTTCAGCCTCCTCGACGACCTCCGGGAGACGTTCGCCAACTTGCGCGAATACACAATCAAGCTCAACCCAGAGAAGTGTGTTTTCGGCGTCCCAGCCGGCCAACTCCTGGGTTTCTTCGTGTCCGCCCGCGGCATCGAAGCTAACCCCAAGAAGATCCGGGCGATTGAGCGCATGCCCAAGCCGGTCCGGCTCCGCGACGTCTAGAAATTCACCGGCTGCCTCGATTCCCTCAGCCGGTTCATCAGCCGGCTGGGCGAGAAGGCCTTGCCCCTTTACGGGCTCCTACGCAAGTTGGCCCTGGTCGAGCCGGGCCGGGACCTCTCGAAGAGGCCGGCCCTGTTCGACTGGCCCGATGAGGTGGACGCGGCGTTCCACGACCTCAAGCGAGCTCTCACCAGCGCGCCCATCCTGGCCGCGCCGGCTGACAAGGAGCCTCTGCTCGCCTACATTGCGGTGACCACGCGCGTCGTTAGCGTCGTCTTGGTGGTGGAGCGGCCGGAGGAAGGCAAGGCACTGCCAACGCAGCGCCCCGTCTACTACCTCAGCGAGGTCCTCTCCGCCTCCAAGCAAAACTACCCCCACTACCAGAAGATGTGCTACGGCATGTACTTCGCCGCCCAGAAGCTGAAGCAGTACTTCCAGGAGCACGTCATCACCATCGTGAGCACAGCGCCGCTAGGCGAAATCATGGCCGGCCGGGACGCCACCGACCGGGTCGCCAAATGGGCCATCGCCCTGGCTGAATACGAAATACGGTACGAACCACGCACCACCATCAAGTCCCAGGCAATGGTCGACTTCCTCGTCGATTGGGCCAAAACCCAGTTCGTGCCGCCTCCGCCCGACTCCACGCATTGGCGCATGCATTTTGACGGCTCGAAGATGCGAGCCGTCCTGGGAGCCGGCATCGTCCTGTTGTCCCCCAGAGGAGACTAGCTCCGCTACGCCCTCCAGATCCACTTCGCCGCCTCCAACAACGTGGCCGAATACGAGGCCCTCGTCCATGGCCTCTGGCTTGCCAAGGAGATTGGCATCTAGTGCATCATTTGCTTCGGCGACTCTGACCTCGTGGTGCAACAGGTCTCTAGCGAATGGGACGCCAGGGACGCCAACATGGCCAGCTATCGCTTCCTCGTCCAGCAGCTCACCGGCTCCTTCGAGGGCTGCGAGTTCCACCACATCCCACGGGCGGACAACAAGGCGGCCGACGCGCTGGCCAAGATCGGCTCCACCCAGCAGGCCATCCTAGCCGGCGTCTCCCTCGAGCGGCTAATGAAGCCCTCGATCAAGCCCTCTCCTGAATCGGAGTCCATCCTCGTGCCGGCAAACCCGGCCAGCACCCTGGCAGAACCAGCCGCCCAACTAGCCCCGCCGGCTGTGGCAGCTCTGTCGGCTCCGCCACCACCAGCCACCGGTCCGGCGCCGTCCACCACAGCAATCGAGCCGGCCATGCCTACGCGCGCCGACACCGGCCTCATCGTCGTCATGACGACGGTTAACGCTCCCACCGCCGTCTCGCTCCCGGGGGCTGGCAGGCCGGTCCCGGGGACTGGCGACCCGGTCCCGGGGGCTGGGCCGGCCCCTGTCTTGGCTCCCTCGTGGGCCCAGCCCATCTTGGCGTTCCTCCAGCACAGCGAGCTCCCCTCCGATGAGGCCACCGCAAGGCAAATTCAGCGCCGGGCCCCGGCCTACAGCATCATCAACCACGAGTTGGTTCATCGCAGCACCACCGACGTCTTCCAACGCTGCGTCGAGCCGGAGAAAGGGCAAGAAATCCTCCTCGACATCCACCAGGGCGAGTGCAGGCATCATGCCGCCTCCAGGTCCCTGGTGGCCAAAGCATTCCGTCACGGTTTTTACTGGCCGACTGCTCTGGAGGCGGCCAAGGAGCTGGTTGACAAGTGCGAGGGCTACCAACGCTTCAGCACGTAGAGCCATCTTCCGGCTAGCGCCCTCCAGACCAACCCCCTTTCGTGGCCCTTCGCCGTCTAGGGGCTGGATATGGTGGGACCCTTCAAAACCGCACGAGGCGGCATGACACACTTGCTGGTAGCCGTCGACAAATTCACCAAGTGGATCGAGGCCCGGCCAATCAAGAAACTAGACGGCCCCACGATCGTCCGGTTCATCGAAGACATCACGGTACGCCATGGCGTCCCCCACAGCATCATCACCGACAATGGCACGAACTTCGCCAAGGGCGCGCTAGCATGTTTCTGCTCGAGGCGGGGCATCCGGCTCGACCTGGCGTCCGTCGCCCACCCGCAGTCAAACAGCCAGGTCGAGAGGGCGAACGGCCTGCTCCTGTCCGGCATCAAGCCCCGGCTCGTAACACCACTGGTCCGGTCGGCCGGCTGTCGGGTCAAAGAGCTGTCGGCTGTCCTTTGGATCCTCCGGACCATGCCCAACCGGTCGACCGGCTACACTCCGTTCTTTCTCATCTACGGGTCCGAGGCGATCATCCCAACCGACATCGAATTCGATTCGCCTCGGGTCACCCTATACACCGAAAAGGACGCAAAGGAGGCAAGGGAAGACGGCGTCGACCTCCTCGAGGAGGCCCGCAAGCTGGCCTTGAGTCGGACGTCCATCTACCAGCAGAAGCTCTGGCATTATCACAGCAAGCGGATCCGGACGCTCTCCTTTCGCAAAGGAGACTTGGTGCTCAGGCGGATCCAGCGAACCGCGGGCCAGCACAAGCTATCCTCCCCCATGGGAGGGCCCGTTCATCGTCAGCCGGGCGCTGCGCAACAACGCGTACTATCTAATAGACGCTCAGAAGCCGCAGAAACGCAAGAGAGACGCCTCCAGCAAGGGGACGGAGCGCCCGTGGAATGCGACGCTCCTCCGCCCTTTTTATTGCTGAAAACCACTGTATGTATCCTCCCTCTTTTGGGCCTATAAACGCGACGGCGGCCCCCAAGCCGACGCTGGGGGCACGCCATTTTCGATTCCTACAAAGTTCTATTGCCTAAAGGCACGTCAATCGTGTCCGGCTCCCGGGCTCGGGGGCTCGCCCGGCTGCCCACCGAGGCGGACAAATAATGTGAGCAAGCAACCCTTCGCCTCCCCTTCCCTAACCAGCTACAGACCAGCCCCCGGCTATCTGGCTGAAGGGACCACGGGGTACGAAGGAACTTCTCACACGAAGGTCAGCCAACGTGCGCGGCAGCCGGATCGGCCCAGCCGAGCTATGTTAATCTTAGTAATCAGCCTCTGCCGGCTCAACCTAGCCCTAGCCGGTTGACTCTAGGAGCCCGCTATTTTTCCTGAGGACGAAGCCCCGTCTCTGTCCCAGACCGGCTCCCGGCTGGCCGGCAGGCGGGGTGGAAGCCAGAAGGAATCCTGGCGCGCAAACACAAGTCAAAAGGCAAAGGGTGAAAGAAGAGCCGGCACGCACATTCTTTCTAGGACAAATAGCACGAGTTCATTACATATACACCCCCGGTGGGTGGAATTCCAGTCTAAAAATAGAAATGCAGGAAAGAAAAGTCCTAAGCTATGGCAGCATCGGGCCGGCCTTCCTCCAAGTCCTAACGCCGCTGGAGCTGGCGGCGCTCACGCCTTGGGAGCCGGCGGCGCGGGCGCCTTCGAAGCCGGCACCTCCGAGGTGGCCGAGGTAGAAGCCCCCACAGCCGGAGTCAGCCCGGACACGACGTATTCATTGGTGTCAGAGCATTCATCGGCCATCTCGGCGGCGCTCCCATCCGGGTCATCTAGGGCGAGCCCGTACTGGTCCTCCGGAACCACCATGTCGTCCGCCCCGCGCTCTGGGACGTACTCGTCCCACGCGGCAAAGGATGTGAGATCCCTCGCCCTCACCAGCATCTCGTCGGCCACCGCCTCCAGCTTCGGGTCGGCGCCAGCGCGCTGGGCCGTGAGCAAGCCCAAGTCCAGCTCGGGGTACCACGATTTGGCGATGCGAAGCGCCATGCCCGCGCCGGCTCGTGCCGCGGAGGCCCTCCAGGCGTTCACCCGCGCCATCCTGAAATCCAACCACCTCGACAGTCGATTCATGAAGATCGGCTCCACCATGCCGGGCCAGAGCGTGCGGACCAGCGTCATGTCAGCCGCTTGGAGCCGCTTCAGGGCACAGACCACCTCCGACAGGCGCGCCTCGGCGGCGATCCCCACCTTGTCCAGGGTTTAGGGGGCCAGCGGCCCGACGGCCTCTCCTTGCGCCCGCCAGCGGTCGGCTTCGACGGCCGCCTCCGCGACCTCCCGCGTGCCAGGGAAGAGCCCTAAGAAGAGGGTGGGGGATGAGCGGGGAGGCAAACCAGAAAACCAAGAAGGAAGAGCAAGGCGGCGGAAACTTACTGTGCAGCATTTGGTCCACCTCGTGCCCTTGCTCCTGCAACCGCACCTTCCTGGCAGACCACTCCTGGCACCGGCGCTCGTGCTCGTCCCGGGCTGCCTGCGCGTCCTCGGCCGCCTTGGCCAAGGCGGCGTCCTTGGCCTCCAGCTCCTCGCGGAGCGCCTTCTCCCGCCCCTCCGCCTCCTGCTGGAGGGCCGCCTCTTGGTCCGCCAGTGCTCGACGATGGGCCGCCTCGCGGACCTCCCGCTCCGCCTTCGCCCGCTCCGCCTCCCCACGGAGCCGGTCACCCTCCATCGTCAGGAGTTCCCGCTCCTCGTAAAGCATGGGTGGCTGCATAAGACACGGGAGTCAAAAAGGATTCAGCCCGCCTCCGGGGAAGCCGGCCTGACCCCCGGGGGCTACACCCAGTGGGTGCGCTTGCGCGCCCCCACTGGAAGATCGCAAGACGCTCGCAAGGGCAATGTACCTCGCAGGTCCGCGGACACGATGGCGAGCCGGTTCTCAGCTCCTCGGTACAACCCCAGCAGGGTGTTGTACGCTGCCACCCGGCGGTCGTGCGTTGCCTGCAAAACAAGAACTTTAGACTCGACCCACCTGTGCCTCAGCCGGATCGAGCCTCGGGGGATACACCCAGTGGGTGCGCCGGCGTGTCCCCACTGGAAAAGACGGAAGAACACAAGTAAAGGGAAGAAGGAAAGAGGACTCACCGCGACCGTCCGCTCCAAACTCACCAGCCGGTCGCTGGCGGCCCGAGCATCTTGCGTCGCCTGGGCGCGGGCCGCCGCAAACGCTTCCACGGCGGCCGCCACTGCCGCACCGAGGGCGCTCGATGGCCCACCAGAAGACGGGCTCCCAGCCGCTGCCCAGGTCTACTGCGGCCGGCCCCCGTCTTCTCGGGGACTCTCCCGTCGACTCGACCTCTTCGGCCCCCTCTGTCTCCGTCTCCGCGTCGCCGGCACCAGACGCTCCGGCTCGCTCGGAGTCGGTCGGCTCCACGTCGTCGGTGTCCTCGACCTCCTCGGGATCCGACTCCGTCGTGTCGGGGGCCAGCTCCCCGTAGTTCTGCAGTAGAGGGAAGAGCTGTAGGCGGGTCGCGCGGCTCACGGTTAGACCAAGGGGAGGGACATCACCTCTAAAAGAAGATGGAGGGGGGAACCGGCTTGTCACTTACCCGTGGTGCCGGGCAGCTCCGACTGTATGAGGTTTTCCCCCCATCGCCACTCTCCCTCCGCCATCTTCGTCGTCGAAATGGCGTTCACCCTCCTCGCCACATAGGCCGGCTTCATCTCCTTGGTGGAGAGCCGGCAGGGGTCGTGGTGCCCTCCCATCTGGCAGATGAGGTGTGGCCGACTCTGCAGCGGCTGCACCCGGCGCGCCACCATCGTGTCCAGCAGGTTCGTGGCCTTCAGCCCCTCCGACCCGGTCATCTCGAGCAGGCGCTCGTAGAGCCGGTCTGCCGTCTCGGGCGCCGGAGACGCGACCGCTCGCCAGTTTAGCATCGCGGTCGGCAGGTGGTTGGCGAAGTCGGGGAGGTTGATGTAGTCCTCCTTCGGCTTCGCATTCTTCACGTAGAAGAACCCCCGCTGCCATCGTTTCACCGACTCGTGCAGCGGGAGCTTCGGGAAGCCGGTTCCCTTGTGAATGTGGATCAGGGCGCCTCCACAGTCGGTCATCACCATCTGCTTCGTCGCCGGGTCCTTCATCGTCTGCCTTTTAAGGAAAAAGAGCCGGTACCAGAGGTCAAGCCTCTGTGCGACTCCCAGGTATCCCTCGCAGAGGGTGACGAACGCCGCCAGGAAGGGCCAGAGGGCCAGCTGCAGGACGGTGTTGGGGGCGAGGTGGTGCGTATGCAGGCCAAACCGCATCAGGAACCGGCGGAAGAATGCGCTCGCCGGCAGCCCGAGCCCGCGGAGGAAGTGGTTAGCGAAGACGACCACTTCGCCCTCCTGCGGGGCCGGGGAGTTCTCTGGCCCGACCGGGCGTGCCACCAGGAGCTCCTCTGCCGGGAGCTTGCGGCGGTGGCGGACATGCTCGATGAAGGTCTCGTCCACGTCACTGCCGTCCCAGGCGCCCTTGCCCTCCATGGCCGCCGAGGGGGCGTGCGGTCGCGTCGACGGGCACAGGTGTTCGGCAGCGGCACGGGCTCTCTTCAGCGGCGTGCGACGGCGTGGCTCGTCCTCGTGCTTCGGCCTCTCTCTCTCTCTTTCGTGGTGGGGGAGGGAGGCGACGAAGGCGATGCGTCGGCAGGAGGGGGAGCGAACGGGCCGTTCTGCCTCCCCCTTCTCGACATTTATACCCCACGCGGGCGATCGTGGGGGCCGAATTCCCGCAATGCGCAGGGTGGACATCATGGCGTTCGGGAATGCCAACTGTCCGCCCCGCACCGTAAAGGATCCCTATGCGTGGGCCGAGGCTGCGGCCGCGGGGGGCCCCGCCCTACTGCCCGGTCTCTTCCGCCGTGTGGCACGTCTCCCCAGCCAAGCAGGAAGCCCGAGGCGGCGCGCGAAGCGTTGGCTGGCTGCGGAGCAGGCCATCGCTCTCCGATTCAGTTCGAATCTCAAGGCCGCCTGCGGCACAAGAACGATCTTCAAGCCGGCGAGGTCTACCGCAGCCCATCGGCGGGTCCTCCCCGGCTTCGGGGACTACTAACGGGGGGATCACCCCGGGGTAGCCTCAAGGGCCCCTTTTCCCCCGCCTCCTAAACGCGACCAAAGGGCGGACCGCCTTCCCCTACGGTCCGGCTACGCCCTGTCGGAGTGGTCTACTGGCTGCCCCCAGCCGGCTGGGCATTGGATACCGTCTGCAGGGCGTGCGTGGCCACAGTGGCCCCCATCCTGTCGAGGGTCAGCGCCAGTATGGCTACAGCGAAGGCGTCAGGGCCTCTGACCCTAGCGGATGGCGATCGGGCTTCCAACAGTGCTGGTACGCCTTCAACCACTCCGTTACGTGCCCCGGCCATTGTCTCTACTAGACCGAGCAGGACTAGGGGTATTACCTTCC
Organism: Hordeum marinum; assembly: GCA_022496015.1. Lineage (NCBI taxonomy): Eukaryota > Viridiplantae > Streptophyta > Magnoliopsida > Poales > Poaceae > Hordeum > Hordeum marinum. The sequence goes on along the minus strand of CM039672.1, from coordinate 205,233,763 downwards.
ACGGAGGGCCCCAAACCTGGGTACATCGTGTGTCAGCCACCGCTTGTGCCTAATCCCGCTCCTGGAGCCCGCCGGCGTCCTTTGGCCCCTCTCGATAAGCCTACCCATGGCATCTGCCGTGATGAAACCACGACACAAAAGGGGTAAATCTCTCCCTCTAAAGTTTCCGCATTATGATCTTCCTCCAAAACCCTTCTAACCTCAGCCAATACCACTTCTCTTTGCAAATCAGGAGGGGGAGGAACAACAAATACCAGAGCATGTTGTGCATGATCGAGAGGCGGATCATCCACGACCACCATGTTCCTCTACAGTCATTCGTGGGGGCTTTGTTGGATGTTCATCGCCTCTGGAACGAACTGGTATGGCATCACCGGGATGGTCGCCATAGCTGGAAGGGGGATTTGCATGGCAGGGATCGACAAAGGTGCCTTAGCAGTGCGAAGAAAACCCTTGTTGGCTCCGGAAGTAGTAGCAGAGGGGAGTCTAGCTTGATTGTCGAATGAGAAAAGCTCTGACTGCCTGTCAGCGATTGGACTTGAAGAAGATGGAACGACCGGGGAGGTATCGGGAACTCGCGCAAATGGTGGGATATCCTTCTGCAATAAAGGTTTAACCACCCAAGTTTGTTTTCAGAAGTGGCCCTACTCCGTCGTGATACTCTGTTTCGGTTGCCAAGTTTTACGCTATGAAATATTATACTGTTTGTGTTTCCAAACCAGGGTCTTGGAAAAGGCCCAAGACCTACATTGCCAGCCCATGTGGCCCAACCTTTTACAAATACGGCAACAAAGCCCAATAGTGCATGCTTTGCGTGAATGTCCGAGGGTAAGGCACATTGAACAAAAAGTAACCTTATGAACTAAATGATTATCTGAAGTGAGATTATTGTGTAGATTGCACGTATAACCCAGGGAAATGCAGCTAGGGCACGAAATACGTAGGCAGTTCACCGCAATATGCCCATTCTGAAAGCATTTCTCACATCTGCAAAGCTTGTTGAAAATAAAGTCATTGGAAGGAATAGATTTAATGGTAACACAGGCTTTGACCTGGTCATTTGAATAACCTGCGTGCCAAAGATCCAGAATTTTCTCCAATTTTGACAATGGAATAGAATCCCAATAATTACGCTGGAAAACCGTTCCTTCAAAAAATTGCTTGTTCTTCGCGGACAAAACGGAATCTGAAACTTCTGGGAAACTACCAAACAACAATGCGGCCAAAGAAAGATCATGATCATCCACACATAGCACCATGGAATCAGTGGCATTAACCCCACTAGAAACAAACTTCGGCAAACAGGAACGATCCAACTGAGCATTGTGGCGAAGGAAGTTAAGAGAAGTTTTGATAGCCATAGGTGATCGTGCCACAACTTCGGGTAATTCATGATCCACATGCCAAGACTCTCCGTCCTTTGAATAATCCACATAATCCTTAAATAACCGGAAGTGACAAACAAAGTTTGGCCAGATTCTGTCTTTCAAACCACAGATAAAGTGACCCACGCGATTGGATGCCACCAAAAATTTGAAACTCCGAGAACCCAGTTGTTGAACATTGAAACCAAATGCCAAACCACCAATGCAACATTGAAGGACAATACCCACCGCCTCCTCCATAAGAGGGAAAGAGGCCGAAGAGAAAGACACCACCAAGAAAAATTCCTTGAAGCTCGGCGATCTAATGAAATGTACCGTAGATCCAAACCTTGTACGAACCTAATTTTCCACCTTGAGGCTAGGGGAAAAGTCCCAATGGAGAAGACTTGCCATATTGATGATGTTGATGACCTTCTAGAGGGAGCACACGGTCTAGATCCACAAACGCCATTGGAGGGGTGGTAGGGGTGGAGGGGTGGGAGGAGGAGGAGGGGGTGGGAGTCGCCATAGGGAATGGTGCTTCATATCTAAAGGTTGTTTATCATTTTTTCTAGGGTAAAACAGACCATATAGGAGAAGAGGGGCATCGGAGAGCCAACATAGGGCCTACAAGCCATCAGGGCGTGCCACTAGGGGGTCGCCCTGTTGGCTTGTGCCTTGCTGGCAGCCCCCCTCGTATATTTTTGCTCCAGAAATTCTTAAATATTCCAAAAATATTGTCCGTCAAGTTTCAGGTCATTCTGAGACTCGTGATTTTCTGCCTTTTTCTTGTTTTCCGGTCTAGAATTCTAGTTTTGAAATATTCCCCGCCTTATGTTGTACCTTGCATATTCAGAGAGAAAATACATAAAAATTGTGTGATATTGTGGAATAATGGACAAGAATGAAATAAATAATAGTAAGAACTCATGATGCAAAATGGACGTATCAGCAACCTCCATTACCGCTTAGAGGTGCCAACACTATAACATTAGAAGATGATGGTACCATGAACACAACACATGAGGCTATTACTACTAATCTCGTATCTTCAGATTATTCCTTCTAATTGTAGTACCATGGCTGCAAGACATGAGGCTATTTTGTAATGAACAAAACTTTAAAACCATTCTAATTGTAATATTGTAGGAAAACACTTGTATATAGATAACCGGTGGAGCGTTCGGCCGGTCATGTCTCGCGCGTCAGATTGCCTAATATCATGCGTCTCCCTGCACCCTATGCTAGACACACCCTCCTGGGCCACATGCATATCATCCTCTATCTGGTAGGATCTAGAGAGTTCACATGCTTTGTTCCCCAATCGTCGTTCTTATCCTCTCCTTGGTCCTCACCTTCCCTCGCGATAGATTGGGCCGGCCTCCATTATGACTGCACGTCGCTGCAGACTCCCCTCTCCATGCCCATTACTTCCTCCCCTACCTTCATGCCAACAAGCGGGACTGTGCCTCCGTGAATTTTTATCTTGCAAAAGTCCATCCGGCCCCACAAGTTGTCAAGGGTGGGGGTAACCGAGCTAGGACCGACACTACACAATGCTGAGACGGTGGTCACAAGATTGGAGACAACAGCGACAAGTGCTACAATTGGCACCCACCAGTGCTGGAGACGATGGCGACAAGTGCTCGAGAGCCACGATGGCCGGCTTTCAGGGCTTTTGGAACCATGACAACAAAGTGTTGGAGCTCCGGTCAAGTTATTTTCTGCTACAAGCAACCCCAAAATTTGGTACCACCATCTTCTTTCTTTTGCTGGAACCATCCAATTTTTTAACCACGTTTATGTTTTGCTGGAACCAACATACCAATTTGCTATCACCATGTTTGGTTTTTGCTAGAACCAACCCAAAAAATTGCTACCATGTTTTTGTTTGGTAGACTGAGTGTACCAATTTTTCTACCATCATCTTTGGTTTTTTGCTTGAACCAATCAAACAATTTGCTACCATGTGTTTGTTTGGTGGAACCAGTGTACCATTTTTTTGCTACCACCGTTTTGAGTTTTGCTACTATTTGTGTTGTCAATTGCTACATTCATGACCGTTGAGACCCACGACTTTGTGGTTCGCTGCAACCATTGTCGTTCTTTTGCTACAGGCTCAACAATTTTGTTGTTGCTGCGATTGATGGTGGTGAGATTCATGTTGGAAATATGAGAAATTTACCGAATGATTTAAACGAAATAAACAGTTGATAAAACAAGATCATAGTAAAAGAGGCAACACTAGTCATGCGACTTAGACGAGAATATGCCACAATAAGAGGAACAAAACTTATCAGGGAAACTAAAGGATAGTAGGTGAATATTATGTGAACATGTGAACTATGCCGAAACATATGTAGAATAGAAAGTAGACCAAGTATTTCTAGCAAAACCTCGAACATGGAAAACATGAATACGTACTGAGCGGTGGCAGCAACAGGGTTGGTGTTGACGTCGTCACCGGCCATGTCGTCGAAGAGGTTGTTTACATCGGGGAAGAAGTCGTCGTTTGTGAACTGGTCGTCGGCGTCCGTGGCATCCATGATGAAGAAGCCAGTAGTCACGCAGAGCGCTCCCCAAAAACCTTATCACCCTTCTCCCGTATAGGAATCAAAGTGGTAGGGTTTTGGAGGCCTGCAGTCCCGACCTGCGGTGCACGCCGCAAGCCGGGACAAGGAAGAATCTTGCAGTAGCTTAGGGTTTGGAACTCAAGGGCGCGAGGAAGAGGAAGTTCTGGTGTGTCTCTCTGGAGAGGAGGGACCTCCCTTTTATAGGCACAGGAGAAGGAGGCGAATAGGCAGCGATGGGAGGCGAAGCAAAAGAGGGAGACGAAAACGAAAAGGCAACAGCCAAAGGGTGTATCGTTCGTATTCAATCTCCACTACAACAAAGCCTTTTAGCTCCCGGGTGACCTTTCGTGTACCAGTCGTGCGTGGCAAAAATTTATACATCAGCTCGTTCCCGCAACCCGCGACGCGTCATGACGAGGCATGGCGTGGCGAGGCGGGCGGCGTAGGAGGAGCGTGCGTGTATGTCCCTCTTGTTCTCATGCTCATACATGTGGAGAAACATCCTCCCTTATAAGGAGGTCCAACTCCTACTAAACTAGCAATGTGGGACTAAACTTTTGTCCCACCTCTTGCCTTGCACGAATGGGCTTAGTGGGCCTCTAGGATTTTGTTAGGAATTCTGAAAATTGCTATTGGGCTGGCCCCTACTTATATCAAATTCTAGCAATCCCCCACCAAGAGGCACACAAAATTTGCCTTTGGTTCCAAAGCACTGTTTATATATCGGTACTGCAGTGGAGATTGTTAAGTTGAACTTCAACCTAGAACTCTATGCTACACTAGTGAGCAACTTGAACAGTGGACTATGCCTTGAACTGCAAGTTTTCTGCGAATCTAGCTTCACACAAAGCCTTGACCGATACTAGGATGTCGTGGGACTTCCTCACGGGTGGAGCTTATGTGTCATACTCTGAGGATTTTCATGATTTTACTAGAGAGCACCCTACTCTCATAGATTGCGATGTTAACAATCAGACTCATATAGGTGTGTTCTTCAAAAGATGTTTTGCAGGACAAAATCTCTGCTTACATAAGCCAATTACAACACATTAAGATATATATCAACCTGCCATGCAGATTAGGAAAGTATTGCATCTTCATGGAGTGGTATTATTAATAGTAAGGGTACTTTCCTCTCAGTTGACCAACAGCTTGTCTTCCACATCTAATCCACGGGATCTCCGATCACATAGAATAGGTTACCACTTTGAACAACTCATGTTGTGGGTCTCATATCCATCCCCTTTGATGCATTATCTATCACATTACGTGATAGACCCTTGGTAAAAGGATCTGCTAGATTTTTAGACATTTGGATATAATCCAATGCAATAACTCCAGAGTTTCTCATTTTTCTGACAGATTTTAACCTTCTCTGAACATGTCTTGATGATCATGTTATCCTTTGAACTACTAACTTTGGCGATCACAGTTTGATTGTCGTAGTTCATAAGAACAGCCGATACAGGTTTGTACACAACCGGTAAGTCATTCAAGAGCCGACGAAGCCAATCTGCTTCGACCGTAGCTGTATCTAGTGCTATGAGTTTTGCTTCCAGTGTTGACCTCGTTAAGGTGGTCTACTTGCAAGACCTCCAAGAAACAGCGCCACCACCATGAGTGAATACATATCCACTTGTGGCCTTTATCTCATCAGCATCATAGATCCAGTTTGAGTCACTATACCCTTCAAGCACCTTTGGGTACCCAGTGTAGTGAATTCCATAGCTCGTAGTGCCCTTCAAATAGCGCATAACTCTTTCTAGAGCTTTCCAAAGATCATCTCCTGGTTTTGAGACAAACTGACTCAGTTTGCTAACAACAAAATAGATGTCAGGTCTCGTGGCACTGGCTAAGTACATAAGTGAGCCAATAATTTGAGAGTATTTAAATTGATCTCTAGCAATTCTTTGATTCTTTTGAAGTAACACACTAGCATCATAAGGTGTTGGAGCAGGCTTGTAGTCACTATAACCAAATCGACTCTAGATCTTTTCCACATAGTCAGATTGAAGCAATGTAATCCCACCATCATCACCTCTCAGCAACTTGATATTTAGAATAACATCACCTACTCCTAAATCTTTCATCTCAAAACAATGAGATATAAAATTCTTGACCTCCTCAATAACGTTTAGATTGTTCCGAAAATCAGTATGTCATCAGCATATAGGCAAAGGATAACTCCCTCGCCCCCACCATGGCGATAGTACGCACATTTGTCAGCTTCGTTTACAACAAAGCCTGTAGTTGTTAAAGTTCTTTCAAACTTCTCATGCCACTGATTAGGTGCTTGTCTGAGTCCATACAAAGACTTTAACAATCTACACACTTCTCCTTCCTGGTCGTCCACTATAAACCCATCAGGTTGTTCCATGTAAATTTCCTTGTCCAACTCTCCATTCAGGAAAGCAGTCTTAACATCCATTTGATGAATGAGAAGACCATGTGAGGCAGCTAGTGAAAGTATCACTCAAATAGTGGTCAGTCGAGCCATAGGTGAATAAGTATCAAAGAAGTCTTCACCTTCCTTTTTGGTATAACCCTTGGCCACGAGTCATGCCTTATACTTCTCAATAGTACCATCAATCCTAAGCTTTTTCTTGAATACCCATTTGCACCCTATAGGTTTGCACCCATAAGGTCGATCTGTTATGTCCCAAGTTTCATTTGCCAAGATGGAATCCACCTCACTACGGACCGCTTCCTTTGAGTAATCAGCGTCTTCAGATGCATAGGCCTCTGAAATAGAACTGGGAGTGTCGTCTATGAGATATACAAGAAAATCGTCACCAAAGGACTTTGTAGTCCTCTGTCTCTTGCTCCTTTTAGGAGTATCATCATTGTCCTCCACGGGATCTTCAAGATGTTGTGTTGAAATGATAGGTTTAGAAATTTCAACTACATCTTGACTCGATGAACTAGGCAACTCTTGATTTGACGAGCTACCCATATCCTTCATGGGAAAGATATCTTCAAAGAAAGTCACATCATTCGACTCCATGATTGTACCGACGTGCATGTTAGATACTTCATATTTTACAATCAAGAATCTATAACCAATGCTATGAAAAGCATACCCCAGGAAAACACAATCCACAATTTTTGGTCCAAGCTTTCGCTTCTTTGGAATTGGTATATTCACTTTTGCCAAGCAGCCCCAAGTACGCAGGTAAGAGAGTTTTAACCTTTTCTATGTTATCTCTTTGTTCTTTGTGGGAACTCTGTTTAGGACATGACATGCAGTCAATATCGCCTCCCCCACCATGCCTTAGAGAGACCCGATGTATCTAACATGGCGTTAACCAAATCAATTAGAGTACGGTTCTTTCTTTCGGCTACCCCATTTGACTGAGTTGAATAGGGAGGGGTCCTCTCATGGATTATTCCATGTTCCGCACAAAAAGAATCAAACTCATTGGAAAAATACTCTCCACCACGATCGGACCTAAGCCTCTTGATTTCCGTTCAAGTTGGTTTTCCACTTCAGCTTTATAGTTCTTGAAAAAGTTCAAAGCCTCATCTTTTGATTTCAAAAGATACACATGGCAATATCTAGTGGATTCATCAATTAATGTCATGAAATATTTCTTTCCACCTTTTGTCAAAACACCATTCATTTCACAAAGATCTGAATGTATGAGTTCTAGTGGTGCAAGATTTCTTGTTTCCGCAGCTGTATGAGATTTGCGAGGTTGCTTAGCTTGTACACAAACTTAACACTTAGATCCCTTGACAACAATGAAGTTGGGCATTAAGTTCAACTTGGCTAGCCTCGTCATACAACCAAAATTAACATGACAAAGACGTGAATGCCAGACATTTGATTCACCATTGTTGCAAACATGATAAACAACTTTATTACAAACATCTAACAAAGATAGTCTAAACAAGCCTCCTGACTCATAACCTTTGCCAAAAAAAGTTCCGTACTTGGATATTACAAATTTATTGGACTCAAAGACAAGCTTGTAGCCATCTCTACACATAAGAGATCCGCTAGCAAGATTTTTATTGACACAGGGGACATAATGCACGTTCTTCAGTCGCACGATCTTCCCCGAAGTAAACTTCAGATCGGCCATGCCAACACCACGAACATAAGCACTTGAACCATTGCCCATCAGCACGGAAGTAGTTCCTGTGGCCTGATAAGAAGAAAACATGGAAATATCACCGCATACATGCACATTAGCACATGTGTCAATCAACCAATCAGGAGAAAGACATACTGAGAGAATAGTAGGAAGTATACCATACCCAACATCCTTCATCTCATCGTCACCAATGACAACATTAGCGATCTTGTTGCCTTTCTTGTGTTGATGCTTGTCATAATGGTTAGGGCAGCTAGGGGCCCAATTATCAGGATCTCCGCAGACATGACATACACATTTCTTCTTGTCAGTCTTCTTCTTGAAGTTGGTGTGTTGCGAAGCCTTGTTCTTCCCATCAAACTTTCCCTTGCCATCAAAATTTCCCTTGTTCTTGAAATTGTGGGGCTGGAAGTTTTTCTTCTATACCAGATTGGCACTAGAACCTCCCTTAATACCTCGAGCACGTATGTCTTTTGCTCTCGTCTTTTCTTCCACATCAAGAGTACCAATGAGATCCGAAATGGAAAACTCCCGTCTCTTATGCGTCAGAGAGGTAGCAAAGTTCCTCCACGAGGGAGGGAGCTTAGTAATGATACCTCCAGCAACAAACTTGTCTGGTAACATACAATTGAAGTGCTCAAGTTCTCTAGCAAACGATTGTATCTCGTGAGCTTGCTCAACCACAGAGCTCTCATCAGTCATCCTTGTTGGGGAACGTTGCATGGGAAACAAAAAATTTCCTACGTTCACACAAGACCTATCCATGGTGATGAGCATCTACGAGAGGGAGAGTGGATCTACATACCCTTGTAGATCTCTAAGCGGGAAGCGTTAAGAAGCGCGGTTGGTGTAGTCGAATGTCTTCGCGATCCAAATCGCCGAGCGTCCCGTGATCTCATCACGATCCGTCCCACGATCCAATCACGATCCGTCCTGCGAACTCATCACGAGCTGTCCTGCGAACTCATCACGAGCCGTCCCACGAACTCATCACGATCTGTCCCGCGATCTTGATCACGGTCCTTTCGATCTAGCGCCGAACGGACGGCACCTCCGCATTCAGCACACGTACAACTTGATGACGATCTCTGCCTTCTTGATCCAGCAAGAGGGATCAGAGAGGTAGAAGAGTTCTCCGGCAGTGTGACGGTGCTCCGGTGATGGTGGTGGAGCTATTCCGGCAGGGCTTCGCCTAAGCACTGCAGAAATCCGATCTAGAGGAGAAACTATGCACTAGAGGAACGGGTAGCACGTGGCTAAAAATTCGGTGCCAAAACCCTAAAATCCTCTAGTATATATAGGAGGAGAGGAGGAGGAGGCTTGGCTGCCAAAAAGCCAGCCCTTGGGCCGGCTGAAGTGGGGAGGAGAGGAGGACTCCTCCTCCAATCCAAGTAGGACTAGGATTCCTCCTTTTTTGGCCTTTTTCCACCTTTTTCCCTTTGGGCTTTTTCTCCTAGCCGCATGGGCCTTGTGTGGGACTTCCACCAGCCCAAAAAAGTCTGGTATTTACTCTCCCACAGCCCATGAAGCCTCTTGGGTCGAAATACCCCTCCCGGTGGTCTCCCGGTACACCACCGGCACTCCCGGTACATTACCGATTAGCTCGAAACTTTTCCGGCAACCAAAATGGGACTTCCTATATATCAATTTTTACCTTCGGACCATTCCGGATCTCCTCGTGACGTCTGGGATCTCATCCGGGACTCCAAACAACCTTCGGTCACCACCATACATAACTCTATACTACCGAAACGTCACCGAACCTTAAGTGTGCAGACTCTGCGGGTTCGAGAACTATGTAGACATGACCGAGACACCTCTACGGTCAATAACCAATAGCGGGATCTAGATGCCCATATTGGTTCCTACATATTCTACGAAGATCTTTATCGGTCGAACCTCTATGTCAAGGATTCAGTTAATCCCGTATGATGTTCCCTTTGTTCTTCGGTATGTTTACTTGCCCGAGATTCGATCGTCGGTATCTCCATACCTAGTTCAACCTCGTTACTGGCAAGTCTCTTTACTCATTCCGTAATACAAGATCCCGTGACTAACACTTAGTCACATTGCTTGCAAGGCTTGTTGTGATGTTGTATTACCGAGTGGGCCCTAAGATACCTCTCCGTCACACGGAGTAACAAATCCCAGTTTTGATCCATGCCAACCCAACAAACACCCTCGGAGATACCTGTAGAGTACCTTTATAGTCACCCAGTTACGTTGCGACGTTTGATACACACAAGGCACTCCTTCGGTGTCAGTGAGTTGCATGATCTCATGATAATAGGAACAAATACTTGACATGCAGAAAACAGTAGCATTAAACTGACACGATCATATGCTATGTTTGTAGTTTGGGTCTTGTCCATCCCATCATTCTCCTAATGATGTGATCCCATTATCAAATGACATCTCATGTCAATACAATTAACCATCTTTGATCAACGAGCTAGTCTATTAGAGGCATACTAGGGACATGGTTTTGTCTATGTATCCACACATGCATCTAAGTCTCCGATCAATACAATTATAGCATGGATAATAAAAGATTATCATGAACAAGGAAATATGATAATAACTAATTTATTATTGCCTCTAGGGCATATTTCCAACAGTCTCCCACTTGCCCTAGAGTCAATAATCTAGTTCACATCACCATGTGATTTGCATTGTTTATGAATCTAACACCCAATTAAGTTCTGGGGCTCGATCATGCTTTGCATGTGAGAGAGGTTTTATAGTCAACGGGTCTGCGACATTCAGATCCGTGTGTACTTTGCAAATTTCTATGTTAAACCGTAAACACTGCTACCACACTCCACTTGGTACTGTTCCAAATGGATGCTCCACTATACGTATCCAGGTTGCTACTATGAGTAATCCGGATTGGTGTTTAAAGCTTGCATCGACATGACTCTTTAGGACAAACTCTTTATCACCTCGATAATCGAGAAACATCTCCTTAGTCTTTTAGTTACTAAGGATAATCTTGACCGTTGTCCAGTGCTCCATTCCAGGATCACTTTGAAACCTTTCGGCCATACTTATGGCAAGGCTGACATCGGGTCTTGTGCACAACATTGCATACATGATAGAGCCTATGGCTGAAGCATAGGGGATGACACTCATCTTTTCTCTATCTTCTGCAGTCACTGGGCATTGAGTCTTACTCAACTTTATACCTTACAAATCAGGCGAGAACTCTTTCTCTGACTGATCCATTTTGAACTCTTTCAAAATCTTGTCAAGGTATGTACTTCATTGAAAGTCTCATCAAGTATCTTGATCTATCTCTATAGATCTTGATGCTCAACAATTAGGTAGCTTTATCCAGGTCTTCCTTTTGAAAAACTCTTTTCAAACAACCCTTTATGCTTTCCAGAAATTCTATATCATTTTCGATCAACAATATGTCAACCACATATGCTTATCAGAAACTCTACAGTGCTCCCACTCACTTTATTGTAAATACAAGTTTCTCGTAAACTTTGTATAGACTCAAAAACTTTAATCACCTCATCAAAGTGTATATTCCAACTGCGAGATGCTTGCTTCAGTTCATAGAAGGATCACTGAAGCTTGCACACCTTTTAGCAACCTTAGGACTGACAAAACCTTCCGGTTGTATCACATACAACCTTTCCTCAAGAAAGGAAACGATGTTTTGGCATCCATCTGCCAGATTTCATAATTGAAAAATGCAGCAAGTGCTAACATAATTCTAACAGACTTTAGCATCGCTACGAGTGAGAAAGTCTCATCGCAGTCAACTCCTTGAACTTGCCAAAAACTTCTTTGCGACAAGTCGAGCTTTATAAATGGTGACATTCACCATCAACGTATGTCTTCATTTTAAAGATCCATTTGTACTCAACGACCTGCCGTCCAATGAGCAAGTCTACCAAAGTCTATACTTGGTTTTCATATATGGATCCTTTCTCGAATTTCATGGCCTCTAACCATTTGTCGGAATCCGAGCCCATCATCGCTTCTCCACAGCTCGTAGGTTCACTGTTGTCCAACAACATGACCTCCAAGACAGGGTTGTCGTACCGCTCAGGAGCAGTAGACATCCTTGTCAACCTACGAGGTTCGATAGTAACTTGATCTGAAGCTTCATGATCATCATCATTTACTTCATCTTCAACTGATGTAGGTTCCACAGAAACATCTTTCTGCGCTGCGCTACTCTCTGGTTGAAACAAAGGTTTAACAACCTCATCAAGTTCTACCTTCCTCCCACTCAATTCTTTCGAGAGAAACTTTTTCACGAGAAAGGACCCATTTTAGCAACAAACACTTTATGCTTGGATCTGAGATAGAAGGTTCACCCAACTGTTCTTAGGGTATTCTACGAAGATGCATTTGTCCGCTTTGGGTTCGAGCTCATTAGGTGAAAACATTTTCCACACAAGCGTTGCAGCCCCAAACATCAAGAAATGACAGCTTAGGTTTTTATCAAACCATAATTCACACGGTGTCATCTCAACGGATTTAGATGGTGCCCTATTTAAAGTGAATGTAGTTCTCTCTAATGCACAACCCCAAAATTATAGTAGCAAAACGATAAGACACATCATAACATGCACCATATCCAATAGAGCACGACTATGACATTCGGACATACCATCACACTATGGTGTTCCAGGTGGCGTGTGTTGTGAAACAACTTTCACATTGTCTAAAGTTGTATGCCAAACTCGTAACTCAGATATTCACCTCCACGATCATATCGCAGATATTTTTATCTTCTTGTCACGATGATCTTAAACTTCACTCTGAATTTGCTTGAACTTTTCAAATGATTCAGACTTGTGTTTCATTAAGTAAACATACACTATATCTACCCAAATCATCAGTGAAGGTAAGAAAATAACGATATCCACCGCACGCTACAAGACTCATTGGATTGCATACATCAACATGTATCATTTCCAATAAATCACTTGCCCGCTCCGTCAAACCAGAAAATGGGGTCCTTAGTCATCTTTGACCAAGAGGCATGGTTCGCATGTCTCGACCGATTCGAAATCGAAAGAGTCCAAAGATCCATCAGCATGGAGTTTCTTCATGCGTTTTATACCAATACGACATTTAGCGGCAGTGCCACAAGTATGTGGTACTATCATTATTAACTTTGCATGTTTTGGCATCAATGTTATGAACATGTGTATTACTAGGATCAAGATTCAACAAACCATTCTCACTGGGTGCATGACCATTAAAGGTATTATTCATGTAAACAGAATAACCATTATTCTCTAACTTAAATGAATAACCGTGTTGCAATAAACACGATCTAATCACGTTCATGCTCAACGCAAAACACCAAATAACACTTATTTAGGTTTGTTACTAATCCCGAAGGTAGAGAGAGCGTGCGATGTCGATCACATCAACCTTGGAAACACTTCCAACACACATCGTCACCTCACCCTTAGCTAGTTCTCTCTTTATTCCGTAGCTTTTATTTTGAGTTACTAACATTTAGCAACCGAACCGGTATCCAATACCCAGGTGCTACTAGAAGTACTAGCAGGGTACACCTCAATAACACGTATATCAAATATACTTCTGTTGACGTTGCCAGCCTTCTTATCTACCAAGTATCTAGGGTTGTTCCGCTTCAGCGACCGCTCTCCTTATAATCGAAGCACTTAGTCTCGGGTTTGAGTTCAACTTTGGGTTGCTTCACTGGAGCAGCAACTGACTTGCCATCCATGAACTTTCCCTCCTTGCCCTTGCCCTTCTTGAAACCAGTGGTTTTACTAACCATCAACACTTGACGCTCCTTCTTGATTTCTACCTTCGTAGTGTCAAACATCATGAATAGCTCAGGGATCATTATTTCTATCCCTGGCGTTTTATAGTTCATCACCAAGTTCTAGTAGCTTAGTGACAGTGACTTGGAGAACTATATCAATCACTATCTTATCTGGAAGGTCAACTCCCACTCGATTCAAGCGATTGTAGCACCCAGACAATCTGAGCACATGCTCAACAATTGAGCTATTCTCCTTCATCTTACAGGCAAAGAATCTTGTTGGAGATCTCATATCTCACAACACGGGCACGAGCCTGAGATCCTAATTTTAGCTCTTAGAACATCTCATATGTTCCGTGACGTTCAAAACGTTTCGGAGCCTCAATTCTAAGCCGTAATGCATGACGCACTAAACTATCAAGTAGTCATCAGAACGTGCCTATCAGATGTTCACAACATCTACAGACGACGCTAGAGGGGTTGGCGCACCAAGCGGTGCATTAAGGACATAAGCCTTCTGTACAGCAACGAGGACAATCCTCAGATCACGGAGCTAGTCCGCAATATTGCTACCATCATCTTTCAACTCTATTTCTCTAGGAACATATAAAAATTCAAGGGAGCTACAGCATGAGCTAGTAATCTACAACATAATTTTGCAAAGACACTACTGACTATATTCATGATAATGAGTTCAATTAATCATATTACTTAAGAACTCCCACTCAAATTGACATCCCTCCAGTCATTCGAGTGATACATGATCCAAATTCACCAACTCAAGTCCGATCATCACGTGAGTTGAGGTGGTTTCAATGGTGAACATCATCATATTGATCATATCTACTATATGACTCATGTTCGACCTTTCGGTCTCTTGTGTTCCGAGGCCATGTCTGTACATGCTAGGCTCGTCAAGTTTAACCCGAGTGTTTTGCATGTGCAACACTGGCTTGCACCCTTTGTATGTGAACGTAGAGTCTATCACACCCGATCATCACGTGGTGTCTCCACACGACGAACTTTCGCAACGGTGCACACTCGGGGAGAACACAATTCATCTTGAAATTTAAGTGAGGGATCACCTTATAATGCTACCGTCGTCCTAAGCAAAACAAGGTGCATAAAAGGATTAACATCACATGCAAATCATAAGTGACATGATATGGCCATGAACTTGTGCTTTTGATCTCCATCTTGAAAGCACCGGCATGATCTCCATCGTCACCGGCATGACACCATGATCTCCATCATCTTGATCTCCATCAACGTGTCGCCATCGGGGTTGTCACGCCCACCATGCTTCTACTACTATTGCTACCGTTTAGCGATAAAGTAAAGCATTACATATCGACATATAAGTCGTGATATTCTATACAACACATGATCATCTCATACATCACATATATCACATCATGTAATTGGCCATATCACATCACAACATACCCTGCAAAAACAAGTTAGACGTCCTCTAATTGTTGTTGCATGTTTTACGTGGCTGCTACGGGTATCTAGCAAGAACAATTCTCACCTACGCATAAACCACAACGGTGATACACTAGTTTCTTTTCAACCTTCTCAAGGACCGCCTTTGTCGAATCCGATCCAACTAAAGTGAGAGAAACTGGCACCCGCAAGCCATCTATGCAACAAGTTGTGTTTGAGGGAACCGGTCTCTCGTAAGCATACGAGTAATGTTGGTCCGGGTCACTTCATCTCACAATACCGCTGAACCAAAACACAACCAAGGGAGGAAGAAATCTAAGCATCAACGCCCACAAACTCTTTGTGTCTACTCGAGATCTCATCTACACATAGACCTAGCTCATGATGCCACTGTTGGGGAACGTTGCATGGGAAACAAAAAATTTCCTACGTTCATGCAAGACCTATCCATGGTGATGAGCATCTACGAGAGGGAGAGTGGATCTACATACCCTTGTAGATCGCTAAGCGGGAAGCGTTAAGAAACGCAGTTGGTGTAGTCGAACGTCTTCGCGATCCAAATCACCGAGCGTCCCGCGATCTCATCACGATCCGTCCCACGATCCAATCACGATCCGTCCCGCAAACTCATCACGAGCTATCCCGTGAACTCATCACGATCCGTCCCGCGATCTTGATCACGGTCCTTCCGATCTAGCGCCGAACGGACGACACCTCCGCGTTCAGGACACGTACAGCTTAATGACGATCTCCGCCTTCTTGATCAAGAAAGAGAGAGCGGAGAGGTAGAAGAGTTCTCTGGCAGCGTGACGGCGCTCCGGCGATGGTGGTGGAGCTATTCCGGTAGGGCTTCGCCTAAGCACTGCAGAAATCCGATCTAGAGGAGAATCTATGCACTGGAGGAACGGGTAGCACGTGGCTAAAAATTCGGTGCCAAAACCCTAAAATCCTCTAGTATATATAGGAGGAGAGGAGGAGGAGGCTTGGATGCCAAAAAGCCAGCCCTTGGGTCGGCCGAAGTGGGGAGGAGAGGAGGACTCCTCCTCCAATCCTAGTAGGACTAGGATTCCTCCTTTTTTTGGCCTTTTTCCACATTTTTCCCTTTGGGCTTTTTCTCCTAGCCGCATGGGCCTTGTGTGGGACTTCCACCAGCCCAAAAAAGGCTGGTATTTACTCTCCCACAGCCCATGAAACCTCTTGGGTCGAAATACCCCTCCCGGTGGTCTCCCGGTACACTACCGGCACTCCTGGTACATTACCGATTAGCCCGAAACTTTTCTGGCGACCAAAATGGGACTTCCTATATATCAATTTTTACCTCCGGACCATTCCGGAGATCCTCGTGACGTCCGGGATCTCATCCGGGACTCCGAACAACCTTCGGTCACCACCATACATAACTCTATACTACCGAAACGTCACCGAACCTTAAGTGTGCAGACCCTGCGGGTTCGAGAACTATGTAGACAGGACCGAGACACCTCTATGGTAAATAACCAATAGCGGGACCTGGATGCCCATATTGGTTCCTACATATTCTACGAAGATCTTTATCGGTCGAACCTCTATGTCAAGGATTCAGTTAATCCCGTATGATGTTCCCTTTGTTCTTCGGTATGTTTACTTGCCCGAGATTCGATCGTCGGTATCTCCATACCTAGTTCAACCTCGTTACCGGCAAGTCTCTTTACTCGTTTCGTAATACAAGATCCCGTGACTAACACTTAGTCACATTGCTTGCAAGGCTTGTTGTGATGTTGTACTACCGAGTGGGCCCTAAGATACATCTCCATCACACGGAGTAACAAATCCCAGTTTTGATCCATGCCAACCCAACAGACACCCTCAGAGATACCTCTAGAGTACCTTTATAGTCACCCAGTTACGTTACGACGTTTGATACACACAAGGCACTCCTCCGTTGACAATGAGTTGCATGTTCTCATGATCATAGGAACAGATACTTTACATGTAGAAAATAGTAGTATTGAACCGACACAATCATATGCTATGTTTGTAGTTTGGGTCTTGTCCATCCCATCATTCTCCTAATGATGTGATCCCATTATCAAATGACATCTCATGTCAATGGCTAGGAAACCTTAACCATCTTTGATCAACGAGCTAGTCTATTAGAGGCATACTAGGGACATGGTTTTGTCTATGTATCCACACATGCATCTAAGTCTCCGATCAATACAATTATAGCATGGATAATAAAGGATTATCATGAACAAGGAAATATGATAATAACTGAAATATGATAATAACTAATTTATTATTGCCTCTAGGGCATATTTCCAACAATCCTGTAGTCATAGAATTGTTCCATGATATACAACTCAGTGCCGACATCCAAGACCCCAAACTTGGCCTCGAGTGCATCCCACATATCTTTTCCATTGCTGATTAATGCATAAGCATCAACTACGTTCTCACCAAGAACACTCAAAAGAGCAGCCTTAAACAAGGTATCCTTTTTCTGAAAAACTTGTTCCTCTTGGGAATTAAGATCTCCTTCAGGTTTGCCAAGAGTGGCGTCATAGCAGATCATGGTTTGAAACCATAGAACAGCCCTCACACGCCAACTCTTATAATGCACACCCCAAACATAGGAGGCCTCATGTAAGCAGCAAAACCACTCGGGGTAAATTGCCTATAATAAGGTTTTTGGATCGTTGGAGATATGAGCAATTTACCGAATGATTTAAACGAAATAAATAGTTGATAAAACAAGATCATAGTAAAAGAGGCAACACTAGTCATGCGACTTAGAGGAGAATATGCCACAATAAGAGGAACAAAACTTATCAGGGAAACTAAAGGATAGTAGGTGAATATTATGTGAACATGTGAACTATACCGAAACATATGTAGAATAGAAACTAGACCAAGTATTTCTAGCAAAACCTCGAATATGGAAAACATGAATACATATTGAGCGGTGGCAGTAGCAGGGTTGGTGTTGACGTCGTCACCGGCCATGTCATCGAAGAGGTTGTTGACGTCAGGGAAGAAGTCGTCGTTTGGGAAGTGATCGTCGGCGTCCGTGATGAAGAAGCAAGTAGTCGCGCAGAGCGCTCCCCAAAAACCTTATCACCCTTCTCCCGTACAGGACTCAAAGTGGTGGGGTTTCGGAGGCCTATTGTCCCGACCTGCGGTGCATGCCGCAAGCCGAGATGGGGAAGAACCTTGTAGCAACTCAGGGTTTGGAACTCGAGGGCGTGAGGAAGAGGAAGTTCGGTGTGTCTCTCTGGACAGGAGCGATCTCCCTTTTATAGGCACAGGAGAAGGAGGCGAATAGGCAGCGACGGGAGGCGAAACAAAAGAGGGGGACGAAAATGAAAAGGCAGCAACGTTCGTATTCAATCTCCACTACAACAAAGCCTTTCAGCTCCCGAGTGACCTTTCGTGTACGAGTCATGCGTGGCAAAAATTTAGACATCGGCTCATTCTCGCAACCCGCGTCGTGACGAGGCGGACGGCGGAGGAGGAGCGCGCGTGTATGTCCCTCTTGTTCTCATGATCATACATGTGAAGAAACATCCTTCCTTATAAGAAGGTCCAACCCCTACTAAACTAGCAATGTGGGACTAAACTTTTGTCCCACTTCTTGCCTTACACGAATGGGCTTAGTAGGCCTCTAGGATTTTATTAGGAATTCTGAAAATTATTACTGGGCTGGCCCATACTTAGATCAAATTCCAACAATTCAACGGGGAGCGTCGAGGGCGAGACTAACGATGAGAACAAGAATTCACGATGTGGGACATGGGGGAGAGAGGGTGGCCACATGTTTTTCTCCTAGGAGGGGGGATGCGAGAGGAACGAAACTGATCGAATGATTAGACACGAAAGAATCAAAGGACCGTGAGGTGACCAACCAAAATTGTGTTCGGTCGAACTGGCGCCTAGCATGGGTCGCCTAGCATGGGTCAATATTTTAGCACTATATAATATTTATAAATCAGTGTTGTTCTCATATTCAATAAAAAACTGTTCAAAACGACAAAATGTTGGCAATTCGTAAATAATTTCTATCTAAGAGCAATATAAACATTTCAGCACACAACTCAACCCGTTACCACGACATGACCTCATCGCCCACTCTTTTCATGGCTTTGGCACCTAGGAATATCGGCAATACGATGTTATAAATGCGAGGGAGATATATAGCGCGGAAATAAAAAGCGAAATCCCTCGGGAGATTTTCTATACAAGAAGCTGTTAAGCTTGGCCTGCTCTGCCCTCCCCTCCCCTCCCCTCTTCTTCCTCCTCTCCTCTTCTCCATCCAGGAGAGGACTGCTTCAGGTTGGGCACCCCTCTCTCCCCCCTCCCCTTTTTTTTCCTGCGTGTTTCCGCTACGCTAATCGACCCATCGAAACCATTTCTAGTTAAGCTTGGCCGGGCTTCCGCTCCCGATCTTCCCTACTCTAATTTTCTGCGCTTTATCCCCAGGTTCTCCTCCTTCTTCCAGGGGCTTTCCTCACCCACCATCGCCGCCGAAAAATTCCCGACCATTTCCAGCGGCGAAACCGTTGAGTGCGGCGGCGGCGACCGCCGACCGAGCCAAGAACCCAAGGATTTCCTTCTGCCGAGCTAGGCCTTCTCCTGGGGCCGTTTCTTGGGAGCCATATTTGGTTCCGGATCCATGCTGGCCGACCACATCTTGGGCCCCCCTTTCCCCGCCTAGTATCATTGTCCTCGCGAGGGTTTCTTGGTTCCTTGGAGCCCCTCCAAGGTCTTGCCAATCTGGGCAATCTGGCCCCAAGCCCGGGGCGCGGCTGTGTTAGGGTTCGGGGGCCTGGATGGGGTCGGCCGGGGATGTTGTGGAGATCAGCTCCGACGAGGAGGACGTTCCCATGCCCAGGAAGCCGGCTGACGACTGGCTTTTGAACGATGATGAGCCAGATGGGGATGACTTATTTGATCTCGTGGTGATGGGTGAGTTCTCTCCGCCACAGAAGAAGGCCAACCCCGTTGGCGGTGATGAGGATGATGATGACTGTGTGGTTCTAGATGGTGACCCTGATAAGGCGATTACCATAGAGGAGGACAAGGGGAGTGTGGGAGATAGCAGCTCGGATGAATTGCAGATAGTTGGGGAGAAAGGACCGGTAATTTGTTCCTTCCATTTCATCCACAGCAATGCATTTCGTTCATACCATATAAGCAGTACCTTGTTATGTTTGACACTATGTACGGAGATGAAATGCTTTGTACTACTGTGTATGGCCATCTTGTGCTGATTCCGTTGGATGTTATATCTGTGACTTTGGATTGAGTCATGGATATTGTTTAGAGAGCTTGCATTAATTTGGTATTCACTGCTGCAGAACGTTAATGTTGTTTCAAATACTATGAATGTGTTTAAAGATGCATATTCAACTTGCAACATGGAGATGGTTTGCTTAATGCCACATATTAATTCACGTCTACTTGTCTTTATTGCCTAGGAATATATTTGCAGTTTTAATTCATGTTAAATCTAACAAAAGATAATTTAGGGCTTTCCATAGAAGCTGCAGTTTTATCTGTAGGTAGACTTCAGTAGCATTCATTTGTTGTTTAACCTTAACAAGTTCTCATTCTTTTGCAGGTAGCGTGCAGGGACTTCCCTCATTCGCGCCATCTATGTTCGAACTTGCCCTTCAGCGCTACTTCTCATGTGAAGCATTGTAGCATGGTAAGTAACAAGTGTTAACTACACAATGCTGTTGGTGAACACTAGCACAGTATCATTAGACAATGTACATTTTTTATGCCATTTAAATGTTACTTCATAAATGCAGTGCCACTGTTTTGTATGCGATGCTCCAGCTCCATGTAATTATTGGGGTAAAGGTATCCAGCTTAACGATCATTGTCATGCCACGGATAAGGAATCAAAGTGGAAACAGCTGCGGCAAGCATTCAAGTCCAAAAGTCTTCCAGCATCTCGTCCAGAACAATGCCAGAATGCCATCTACCCAACAATGGCATCATCCATTCAGAAGGATATACAGCGTAAAGTCTCGTCTTTTGCAAACAAAAGTTCTCTTCTGCATGTCATGAGCCAAAACCAACAAAGACACACTTCAGTTAGAGTCTCACTGAATGTAGGACGAACTATCAGTACACCAAGAGCATCCCTTGTGACAAAACTGGGGAGAAGTACAAACAATGTCCACACTGCTCAAAACATCCATTCACATGGAAACTTCAAAAGGGTAGGGACAGCTTCTGCAGGTCACACAATCCGAAATGCTAATCAATTTGGTTCTACTGCTCCAATCAGTACCCCATCCCTTATGAACGATGCATTGCCACATGTATCACAGCCAGTTCAAGCTATACCAGGAACTAATGCTCCGCATGTATCTCAGCAAGTTCAGCCTATACAAAGAACCAATCCTTCCGATGGTACTGTTAAGAAAATTGCCCCTCAAAGATCTCTCAGTGCTCCAATAGCATCTCAGGGGCAACAAGGTCAGCCGGCACCATCTTGTCAGGTCGCCTCAAATGGACTGCATGGCGTAGGACCTCAACTTTCCCGGTGCACCTCGCTTATGGATCAGAGACGACAATTCCTGCCAGAACCAGTAATCGATGTTTCCACACAAAGCTGGCAAGACATACTTGCTAGTGTGGCATCTGATCTGGGAGTATTAGATGATTCTGCTTACAATACCAGTACTTCACGGTCCCAGCAGCCTGTTAGGACTTCCTCCCAACCTCTGGATGCCAGTACAAACCAAAGGGAGGAGGGTCTTCATGCCGAGTCTGTTGCGTCATCCGTAAACCTGATGCCTTCTAATGGGCATGGCTTGCCCATTCATACAGCAGGTGGTGGTACCCAGACAAATGCTCCTAAGCAAACTTTGCATCCTATGGATTATGGTAGCAGTCTTGATCCAGATGAAGCTCACCTTGATGGTTTTTTGAGCCCCCCTGCAGATGAATTATTGTTAGAAGCTGCTCATCAGAGGGACTCTTCCGGATTGGATTCTACAGGCCTTATATTTGACTTTGAGCTCGACGAATGGGCTTAAGCAGCACTCTCAGAGTCAGAGTCTGTCCCGTCTTGTGCATTTGGCGGCAACAAAACCGGTGATGTTACTACTAGCTGGTCCGTAGGGTTTCTTCACACGAGAGGTGAAGATGTTCCTTGTACAGTAACTAGGTTGTGTGGTGGAGTTTTTTTTCTTTTTTAGATGGGTTGGTGTTTAACCTATCGGTAATACGGGCCTTTTTATTAGGAGGCCTTAGATGGTAAGTAACCATTATCGCTCTGTAGTAAGTAGAAGAGCAGAATTTCCACTCCCTAGCTGTTGGTTATATTTCTATGGGCTATATTATATTCTAGCGCCAAAAAGGCGTGTTTGTGGTACATGTTGATTGCCTGCTGGCATCGTGAGGCATTTGATTATGCGTGCTTGATAGTATTAGGAGAGGAGTGCCTCATGAAAACTCTTAGCTGGAGAGTAATCCCTGGTTATTCACTAGTTATTCTGTAAAAAATCACTAGGGACTACTCTCCAGCTAAGATTTTTTACAGAATAACTAGGAACAGAGGGTTTGATTCCCTGGTTATTGTGATCCTGGTTCTTAACTAGGGACAGAATAACTAGTGCTAAAAATTCACTTTTCCATTCTACGATGATGCCTACTGCTGATCGCCAAGGGTTTGATTCCCTGGTTATTCTCATATGTTGAAGGGTGTGATCCCTGGTTATTCTCATATGTTGGAACCTGTGGAAACAGAGAAATGCAATTTACAGAGAGTGTTCGCTAACCTCAACATGCAACGATCTGGCCCGGGTGTTTTTTTCTTCGAAATGGCAGAGTTTTTGCACTCATTAAGAAGAAAAAAGGTGTTAGTTAATTAGAGAAAACCGAGCGAAAATCAAATTGCCTAGTCAATTATGAAAAACCGGACAAAAACTATCACAACCGTTAAGCAGAAGAGACCCACACACCATCCAACGAGGGCATTGTCAAGACATCACGTAGATGTCATCATCATCACTCTTTTCCTACAGGCGTCACCGTCATCTCTAAACCGAGCAAATGACTCCGACTTTGCCATAGGCGATCGTCGACTTAACTCACACCGAAGAGACCATGTGGGGAAGTATGAAAATCCGCGTCAAAACTCAGCCACCTTTAACCAGACAACACAACTTCGACTTCGAGGAAGAAACTCAGCCACCTGTAACCAGACAGCACAACTCCGACTCTGAGGAAGAACTACGAAGGACGAAGCCAAGCACAGTTGACGCCATAGAAGATCGCCAAATGGGCTACCTTTACGGATTGGGAGGACTGGAGACATGCTGGAGCTTCAGGTGGTGACCGATTTGTGAGGAGTTAGCCTACCTAGTGTGGTGTGGTGAATCGCGGCGCTATTATTCGCATGTTTGCGTCTGATTTTTGTAATTGATACCCTGCTTCTCTTCTATAAAAGTATGATACGTCATTAAGGGACAAGGTGAAACCGAGGACTTTAGGTAGGGATGAGGATTACTGGGTATCTTTATGAAGTTGTCGTAAATTGGTCAAATTTTAGGGCAAAACGTTAGTTTATTTTTGCGCCATCTTTTTGGCGAGACGGGGGCGGCCAAATCCAGCGTCTATTATTTGGCACGCCCCTGATTGGCAGGGTCAGCTCGGGCGCAAGCCAAACAGCCCGGCCAAATTCTTGGTTAGAACACAAGAATTTCACATATGTGCTGCATAAATTGTGGGCCCTGTTTGAACTAATAAACCAGGAAATTCCCCTATCACCAACAGATTTTATTCAACCAAAGATACAAATATGGCATCGCTCCTTATGATGACACTTGTACTGCACAATATCATGCATGTTTCAGTCCTCCACTCCGATGGACAGCTGAGAAGATGGTGCATCTATCCAAGCCGTTCCTTTTCTTCACAAAATTCTTTCAGGGTGCCTCACATAAGTACTTGGACAAGCGGGAATCAGATTGCCACGGCAGGCCAGTGCGCGCGCCGATCGCTCTGCATTTGATGCCTGCCTGCCACATGAACATCAAACCAAACCGAGGCTCTCAGTGTACATCTCAGTCGGAATAAAGCCACTTCTCTCGTGGCATTAGCAGATTGGACATCGGACACATCGGTTTACTTTACCACTTGGCAGGCAAAAGGCAGCATCTTCTCCAGAGCCATATCTGTGCACAGCCCTGTGTAGAATCAACAGGGGGAGACACTGTAAAATTTCGACGGTTGCTATTTGTTTGAAATAAAAAATGACCAGCTGGAATTTGTGCCAGCGAATATATGCTTATTCATAGTAACCAATCCTCTTTCTTTAGGCGAAAAATAATAACATTCATTAATAATAAAAAGGAAGAAATTAGTAATATGCCTCACCGTAGAGCACAGCTCCTATAAACGCATCGCCACAACGGTGGTGTCAACAAGCTCTGGAGCGGGAATTCTTTCTGCTGTTCCTATGAGCAATCTTCCGTATATGGTCCCATGCCCTCTTTCTCAATCATGAACTAGAATATAAATTTCAAAACGGTAAAATCCTAATGGATGTCGGTTTCTTCAATAATTTCGATGGCCCAACAATATCAAACAGCTGTGAGGACCAGAAATATTGTTGAATTTTTCATACCTTGAATGATACACAAGTTGGCAGGCTGTCATCTTTATGTGCTTTAAGCCTCACGGACTCAGCAACACTGTTTATATCTACTTCGTCTATGTCGAAATAACCTGCTTAAGGACATTCCAGATAACCAGAAAGTAAATAAAATGAGGCTGAAATTTCAAAGGCCACAGTCACACATCCTGTAGACCCTCTCTGGTGTTAGTCTTATCAGGAGAAGACCAAAAATTCAGAACGGATCACCTGTGCCCCTCTCAAGCATCATGCAGCCGTTTTCTCCAAGGGTTGCGATAACAAATCTCGCACGGGGATATTGCACAAGGATCTCTAGTAGTGCAGAGGGAATGCATGGGATCGATGTCCATTTCTTTTGAAAAAATAAGAAGCCACTGAAATTAGTGTGTGGAAAAAACCAATGAAAGTTGTTACAAGGAATATTCACTTCTGTTAAAATGTGTCATGACCTCACAATACCTCTGGGGATTTTCCCGAACAGACAATGTAACTTGCTAGACCGAGCAAACTTTCCAATTCTGTCTTTGTTTTTTCTGGTTCCGCATCAACCAATATTGGAATCTTCATCAGATCAGCCTCCGGATCATGCAACACACTCAACTGGGATATATTTATCTTGCAGGCTTTATGTACTGTTACTGCAGTACACTAGTTATCCACAGAAATTCGATTTAAATCTTCTAAATAACAAGAAGGAAAAGAATTAGTTTGCCACCAAGGATACACCTGGGCTTTTGAAAATTGAATAACACATACAGAATGGCAAAACAAAAACATACTGTAATATATGATGTATCAGTGAATTAATGCTGCAACAACTTGAAAAAATAAACCTACCTGCTTACCAACAGATAGTGCCATTTCATGTGAATATCCGTCTAGGTATAGCAAGTTTACATCTTGTAGCGCAGCTGACAAATTTGACATTGATATGTCACCAGGAACCATTGGAGGATAGCCTGACGTGATTATACACGTTCGGGTTTTCCTACAAATGCAAAGAGTTTTATAAGTATATGTAGTATGATAATTCGTTTATGATGCCATAAAGTAAATCGCAAAAGTTGAATAACAGCAGTGTACCATAATCCTATTCTTAAACAAGGTTAACAGTTTTAGTGATGTAGAAACTATTCAGGAACCAGAAAAACAATGGAAGTGGACAGCAAATGACAAAAATAACTGTTATGATGATTGACAATTTTAGGGGCCGTCTATCCACTCAAATCAAACGATGAAGAAATAAGAGTTACGAGACTTAAATTATGTGAAAATACAAATAATGGTGGGACCATTACAAAATTTAGGTGGGGCTGTAATTTTCTAAAAGGGTAGATTAGTCATTTCTCCTCCAATCTCACTAAAGCCCGATCCTCGACTGTTCTTCTGGCCTCGACCCGATCCGGCTGCTGCAACCACTAATCTGATTCGCCGGGGAGCGACCATGAGCGAGGGCTACGAGCGGTAGTACTGCGAGATCTCCACCGCCCTCTCCCGCAAGTGCGCCGCCGCCTTCGCTCTTGACGACGGTACATACGCACGCCTCTTGCTCGCCCAGAACCCCAGGTTTCCGGTTGCTTCCATGCCTTGGTCTGATCCTCTTCCCTGCTTGTTCCCTTCACCAGAGAAGAAGAAGCAGAAGCTGTCCGAGATCCACGCCGACGTGCAGGAGTCTGACTCGCTGGTATCGATTCCATCCCTTGTGTTGTTAGTCTCCCTTCAGTTCTAGCTGTGCTGTGCATCCGATTTCTGTTTGGCTGGCTTCCCGTAGATCAGGAGGATGGATTCAGAGGCACGGAGCCTGCAGCCGAGCGTCAAGGCCGGGCTGTTGGCTAAACTGAGCGAGTACAAGTCTTATCTCAGCGATGTCAGTGCTTTTGATTTCAGTGATTAGAGTCAGTAGGTATATTTCCCCCTTCTCAGTGCTTGTGATTACAGTGATTAGAGTGAGTAGGTATATTTCCCCCTTCTCGGTGTTTTTGATTCAGTGATTAGAGTTAGTAGGTAATACTGAACATGATAAATTTCATTAGAATATGACTTGCAGTTGATGGGTTCAGAACCTTTGTGCTTTGAAAAAAAGTTGTAGTAGATTCAGACAATGTTCTTCTGATTAGGCACTGGACTATGGCATTTTCCCTTAAAATTAGGTAGTAAACTGTATATTTAGGCAGTGTATGGCGCCGTATAGAATGGCCAGTAATTATGTGTAGTATTTCTCCGAAAGCCAGAATTGGCTGAATTTGGAGTAATAGCTGCTTTATGTCGTCCGAATGCGCAACTACCATTATGGGTCGTCCCAATACACAACTACCACTAATTGTTTCTTTCTGATTGTCCTTCCTGTAAATGCAGTTGGCGTGCTTGTAGCAAATGTATTGTGATCTGCCTAAATTGATTTTCCTGGAATTGTCCAATTTAGAAACAATACAATAGCTTTTTGGGTTAGCATAAATATCATGCTGCTAAGATGACCGCATGATCAGGTTACTTTTTATGAGATTTCTTGCACACCTGGGGTCAATATTATGGGCTTCTACCATACTGTAGTTGCTCCCTCTGGGGACCCCTCACACTCTCACTGAAGCAAGGGTATGTACGCATAAGGCTTTGGTTACTGATGCAACAAAAAGATTTTCACCTCGTGCCAAATCTTCAAATTCAAATGAAATTCAAGCCTGGGTGCATACCACCAGAAGGAATGGTTGAGATTTTAGGTAGATAAAATCATGCACGATTACGAAGGGATAAAGAAACATGACTTGTACGTTGTCAAGAATTATCCATGCTCCGATGATGACATGAATGGACAGGTTCGTTAGAATACCAAGTTCGTGCATATTATATAAAACAAATGGGTACGTATCTCTATGTTGATCTAACTACCATTTTATGCTTGTCACTAGGATATGTACGAACAAGACATGGATTCATGTGAGTTCTTGGATAGGGGCGACGGTCACATGAATAAACAGGTTGGTTTTATTACCATTTTCCTATTTATTACGTAAAACAAATTGCTACGTCATTTCTATGTTGATCTAATTACCATTCTATGATTTTGGACAGGATATGTATGAAGAAAACAGGGATCCATGTGAGTTGCCAGATAGGGCCGAGAGACTCCGATGAAGATGGTTCATCGCCATGAAAGAAACAATGCGGACTTAACAATCCCAAGAAGTCATTGGATTTTGGCAGCAGTGACGAGCCTCTTTAGTAGGCTTTTAGTTTTGCAACCTTTCAAGCTTTAGAGATGAATTATCGTCCCAAGTAGTGTTTACCATTATTTTTGAACCAGTAATCACTTCATGCAAGACACAATTGTGAGACTGTTTTCCCACTGTTTAAATTGAAAGTTACAGTGCGTGATGAGTTTTTAAATAATAGTATGATTTAGGCTTCTATATGAGTCAAGCTTTGGCAAAATAGTAAGACAGAAGAATTCTGATTCAGGCTTCTATCTGGGTATGATTCAGTATACCCGAATTTCAAAGAAGGAGCCATGCTTCAGGCTGGGTCTGAAAAGGCAGACATACTTCATCTTGTAAAGATGTGATTCAGCATATTAGGCTGGCGTTTCAAGAGCAACAACATCCAGTAATACAAATTATAGGACATTAGTTGACTGGCATCTTTATAGAGTTCTTGTACAGTCCCAGTTAGTTTAACAAAATAAGCAACTACACATGATTGCACAAAGCCCATTAAAAAATCATGCAACATTGCATCAACTAGACATGTCTTTGTCTGAAGCTTCCCAGATTCATCGGGAGAAGATGAGTTTCTATATCATGCTGTCCTCCATCGTTGCGATCATGTGCTTGCAATGCCGAATCACAACCAAGCTCAGGTTCTGGCTCCATCTGTAATGCAACATCACATGGGTTAGCATGATCAATTTGTATCCAAAGAAATAGGAGATTTTATAGTGTACAGCAATTCAACTAAGTGAACAAAAAATACAGTAAAGAACACACAAAACTAGCTTGTTTTCAAACAAACTGATTCATATGTTGAGGTCATTCAGGCATCCCGTACTTCTTTTTATATCTAGGAACTCATCCCATGTTTTTACTTTCGAGAATTTAACCTACTGCTCTCAAGTACTATTTCTTTGTACAGACAAAATCCAGTTTACATAGGCATATATATAGTCTACTGCCTACAACTACTGAACATGCTACAGTATACTGACGATCAGCAAACAAAAAAGACTGATTCAGGTGCTTCAAAAGTGTCAACTGAAGAAGGAAAACAATCACAAAAATGCACTCTGTTGCTTACCACGAGCGCAACAGTTTCCTACCACGAAACCCCCTTGTACAGAGAGCTGTAGCTAACAGTTTGCTGCCATCATTTCGTCCACAGCAACATATATAATTAGTGCACTATATTATCACCTGTACGTACAATCTGCTTGAAGATGAGAAGACAGGTTGCAGGACATTGAACAGAGCAAAACAAATTTGGAAATAGCGGGGTTTGGGGGGGGGGGGGGGCCGGGGGGGGGGACTGGACGCTACCAATGCACGGACTGATGGCCGGTGTTGCTGGCCGTCACCGGCTTTTCGATGGGGGGAGGCAATGTTGGGGGCGGTGGGCAGAGGCTCGGCGGACTCAGTGCGCCGCAGCGGAGGACCAGTGGATTGCTTGCCTGGATCGTGGCCGCCGGTGGATTGCTTGATCGGAACGGCGGATCAGGTGGCGGCGGCTGTGCAACCGCACATGGATACATCTGTCGATCTGCGTCTGCTTCGGGGACGGACGATGTTAGCGTTCTGACAAACCCTCTGGAAGAAATGAATGGATTACGCGGCTTTACCATTATACCCTTTTCTTAGTAAAATAAATCTTTAGATGATTTCCTAGATCGGACGGTCAGAAAAAATCATTGACGGAGTTACATGAAATTACAAGTTGTAATTCGCCAATCACCGTAAAAGAGCTCAATGACAAAATGGTTATGTGTAGAAAAATAATTGTCCTTTGTTTATATGTATAGTCTAAATTGTATATGTCTGATCTAAATGTGCAGTATCCAGAATGAACACCGTTGAGGCCCTTTAGTAACGATTTCATGTTATGTTGTCAAAAGAATTCATGTCGAAGTGCATAGAAGATAGGAATATTGGAAAAATATGTTCATGTGACAAGGTCTTCAGATGACACTCAGATAAATAGTAAACTTTATTTGGGAAATTTATCTACATGTACTGGCAGAGTAGACAAGCTGACCAGCAAATCTACATTCAGCTGTGTTGACTGCTTCACTCACCTAGTGTTTTTTTTTTTGAAACAATTCACTCACCTAGTTATAACTACATGAAACTAAGTACTAGCTGCCTTAAATAATGATGATGAAGAAAAGATATATTCTCATGTTTTCTTATCAATAATAACATAAATAAATGTTGTGTTTCCACCATCAGAGATCTGCAAAGCAGAATGACAGAGAATATGAGACATGAAAAATCGAAGGGAAGCCCAGTCTGATATTTCACTGTAGACTTCACATGCATCTCTCATCTGTTAATGCTTGACTCTGTACAAGATACATCATGGTCAAAATGGGTGGTTTAACTAATGACATGTATTTTTATTCTTGAACACAAGAACAAATTGTGTGGTCATGTAACTTCTTTTTCTTGAGAATTAGTTCCATCCACCTTTAGTATTAGACATAAAAAAGAGTATTATTTATTCTTGGGTAGTGGCCATAATTTCAGTGGTATTGTCTGACAGGGATGCCACTATCCTCCTGGTGGCAGCAACAAATATATGAGCCCAGAAAACAGAATGCTACAAATCTGAATGTTTACTTTAGGGAAACAGTTAGAAAGTGTTGTGCCTTGCCTATGACCATATCATTACTTGCATGCACATGATGAAATAGTTTAGTCGTAATGCAAGCCTTACTATAACATGTGACACGTCAATCCCAGCTTCCTCGAGTTCTGAAAGAACAGTTCCTCCTATTTCGTCCTTGGCGACCTGAAAAGACATAAGTTGAGCGAAGTTCAGTAAAGCTTAGGGCATCTCTAGGATATCTCTTGAAAGTTATATTTGGGAAAAATTTCGTTTAGGGGATTAATCATCATCTAGCAGATCCCTTATAAAGTTTAGTTCCTCATGTATGACTTTTCCCCCCTAAAACTTTTCCTCACTTGCTCAAATTTAGTCCAACCGCGACCGCTCCGAGGAAAAATAAGGCCGAGCCCCACTACTCCCCACTCGCCCACAACTTTCCTGCTCAACCCCCAACACCGACGTTGCTCGCCTCGCCCCCGGCCATTCCCGGCCTCGATGATCGACGAAATGGAAAGCCCCATCTCCACCGTGCCTCTGGCCACCCTCGCCAGCGCCGGAGACCACCGTCCGCCATGAATTCGGCGCCGCAAGGACCAAAACGGCGGCACAAGGGAAGAAAGTTATCGAGAGCTCTCGGCCTCCGGCGGTGGTCGTCGCTCGCACCGCCACCACCACCCTACCATCCTTGTAGGCGCCGACCAACAAACGGGACCGTCGGCCGTCAACCAAGGCGGATAGCACGACTACTGAGACGAAGAAGAAGAAGGTTTCCGCCGCCCTGACGCCCCCCCTCTGCCTCCTGCAGCCACGCCGACACCCCCTCCACCTCCGGCGGCCGAAGAAGGCACGAATTCAGACGAGACTAGGAGCGAGTCCGACGTGCTTGAGGATATGCTCGCAAGGTAAAAGTTTTCCATGTTTTCCGTTTTATTTTGCAATTGCTTAAGAGAGTGATGCATGATGCGATGTTGATTTCTAAGTTATTTATTGCTTTTGTAGTGAGCAAATGAATGATGATGCGGCCGATTTCACGGAACAATTGAATGTAAGTCGGACACTCGACATCGAAGACATTGTCATGTTAATGTCATATACCCAAGAGATGGTGAGAAATGCTGAGGTGGTGGAGGAGGCCGAGGAGGTGGAGGGGGACAAGGATACCCAAACATCAAAAAAGA
The DNA here is from genome assembly GCA_022496015.1 of Hordeum marinum. NCBI lineage: Eukaryota > Viridiplantae > Streptophyta > Magnoliopsida > Poales > Poaceae > Hordeum > Hordeum marinum. The sequence continues at coordinate 205,201,893 of CM039672.1, read as the reverse complement.
GGAGTTGTTCATATGTGTTAGTGGTTTTTTGAATGAACTTGGTCATACAGGGCCTTTTGGCATAAATTACAATTATGTTAAGTTGTTTGGGGGATCCGATGAATTTTATTTATGCTCGTAGTTGAATTATGATGTGGTGATTTGAATTGTGTATGTTCGTTTTGAAATGCGATGAATTTGTTTCAATTGTTTGAGCAAACCTTTGAAAGAATTGGCAAAATAAATTTCTGAGGGATTATGTTAAATGATTTTTAGATAAGGGATCTGCTGGAGATGCCCTTACCATCTGAATGGACAATCCACAACGCCAAATTATTCAACGTGTTAGCACGAGGCGAGGTGGAGGAATTTACTACCTTGGAGATGAGCCTGGTGTTGAGGCCCAGACGAGCCGCGCCTGTCAATGCGTTCGCGGCGTTCCCGCCCCCCGATATCTGCGCACACAAAGAACCACCAGGGAATGGCCACTAGGAATATGCCTGTCGCAAATCCAGCTCGTGGAAGGGGAACTAGCCAGGCAACCGCGCGCACGGGAGGGGTAGGGTACCTGCAGCTCCCCGCTGCGGATCTTGTCGTCGGGCCGCGGGTACGCGTCCACCGTGGCGAGGTAGTCCAGCGTCACCAGCCCGCACCCCAGCTGCAAAAGCAAAGAAGAAGGAAGCTCGGTCACGACGATGATCAAACCATGACCACCATTGGCGAGTGAGTGAGGAAGGTTAGCGTATGAGGTCCAATACTATCGCACCACGACGCGGTTCGCGGCGAGGACATGGACAGCGGCGGCGCGGGCACCGGGAGGCGCGGAGGATTGGAGGGATCCACGGAGGCGGGGCGCAGCGGAGGGGAGGGGAAGGTACGGCGACGGCGACGGCAAGTAGCGGAGCGGCGACATGGTGGGCGGGTGTGGGTGGACAGCGACGGCGAGAGCCGAGATGGTTGCGACGTTGAGAAAGTTTGGAAGGTAGCTAGCTGACGGGAGTGAAGTGAGTGCGGGCCCCGGCTTCCGTCGGATTTGCGCTTGGTGCCGACTGCCGAGTAGGCCTGCGAAAGTGTTCGAGACAATAGCCAAAATACCACTAGTCATATCCGAATTTACCAAAATATTATTATAAAAAACCAACTTGCCAATATAATACTTTTTTGAGTTTTCTTTAGCCAAAATATCACTAGTGCCTATCTGAGACTAACACCGTTCGAAAAGACTTATATGCCCTTGTAACATTTCAGCACCAAATTGACATGAAAACAACATCATCTTTCTTTGCATTATTCAACAACAATATAAATCGTTTCTGAAACACATAGACACAATTAACTCTAAATCTACTGCACTTTGGCACCTGAGCAGAGGGGCGGGCGAGCAGAGGGGCAGGGCAAGGTAGAGGAGGGCCAAGCAGGGCCGTTTGGCACCGGAGCTGCGGCTTCCGAACGGACGGCGCCGAGATGGGGCGTTGACGGCCCAGCCAAGCGCCTGGTCAGGACCACTGGCATCGGGCTGCCCAGCCACGCGACCAAGGAGGAGGAGCTCAGGCGATGGACGGGGCGGTGGAGAGGGTTGGGGGATGGATGGAGGAGAGGGTTAGACTGAGAGGGAAGCTGAAGTGAGGCGTCGGAGAGGGCTGCTTCCTTGTGCCGCCATGGGTGGGTGTTGCGTGCTGCGTGCGGGAGGGCTGGAGACGAACAAAGCATGCGTGAATAGGGTTAGGTCGTACGGGGTAATTTCGGAATAAGTAAAAAACTGACAAGGTGCTAACGGTTCGACTAACGGAAAAGGTTTGACAACTAACGGAAGTGCTATTTTGACAACAAAAACCGAGAAGGCAGTGCTATATTGGCAAGTTAGCTTTTCTATTGGAAATATGCCCTAGAGGCAATAAATAAAGTGTTTATTATTATATTTTCTTGTTCATGATAATCGTTTATTATCCATGCTATAATTGTATTGATTGGAAACACATTACATGTGTGGGTAAATAGACAACACTTTGTCCCTACTATGCCTCTAGTGAACTAGCTCGTTAATCAAAGATGGTCAAGGTTTCCTAGCCATTGACATGTGATGTCATTTGATAACGGGATCACATCATTAGGAGAATGATGTGATGGACAAGACCCAAACTACAAACGTAGCATATGATTGTATCAGATTATTGCTAATGTTTTTTGCATGTCAAGTATATGTTCCTATGACCATGAGATCATGTAACTCACGGACACCGGAGGAGTGCCTTGTGTGTATCAAACGTCGCAACGTAATTGGGTGACTATAAAGGTGCTCTACAGGTATCTCCGAGGGTGTCTGTTGAGTTGGCATGGATTAAGACTGGGGTTTGTTACTCCGTGTGACGGAGGGCCCACTTGGTAATACAACATCACAATAAGCCTTGCAAGCAATGTGACTAAATTTTAGTCACGGGATCTTGTATTACGGAACGAGTAAAGAGACTTGCCGATAACGAGGTTGAACTAGGTATGGAGATACCGACGATCGAATCTCGGGCAGGTAACATACCGAAGAACAAAGGGAACATCATACGGGATTAACTGAATCCTTGACATAGAGGTTCAACCGATGAAGATCTTCGTAGAATATGTAGGAACCAATATGTGCATCCAGGTCCCGCTATTGGTTATTGACCGTGGAGGTGTCTCGGTCATGTCTACATAGTTCTCGAACCCGCAGGGTCTGCACACTTAAGGTTTGGTGACGTTTCGGTAGTATAGAGTTATGTATGGTGGTGACCGAAGGTTATTCGGAGTCCCGAATGAGATCTCGGACGTCACGAGGAGCTCCGAAATGGTCTGGAGGTAAAGATTGATATATAGGAAGTCCCATTTTGGTCGCCGAAAAAGTTTCGGGCTAATCAGTAATGTACCGGCAGTGCCGGTAGTGTACCGGGAGACCACCGGGAGGGGTATTTCGACCCAAGAGGCTTCATGGAATGTGGGAGAGTAAATACCAGCCCTTTGTGGGCTGGTGGAAGTCCCACAAAAGGCCCATGCGGCTGGAAGAAAAAGCCCCAAAGGGAAAAAGGTGAAAAAAGGCCAAAAAAAGGAGGAATCCTAGTCCTACTAGGATTGGAGGAGGAGTCCTCCTCTCCTCCCCACTTCGGCCGAACCAAAGGAGGCTTGGCCCTTGCGCCAAGCCTCTCCTCCCTCCCTCCTATATATACTAGAGGATTTTAGGGTTTTGGCACAGAATTTTTAGCCACGTGCTACCCGTTCCTCTAGTGCATAGTTTCTCCTCTAGATCGGATTTCTGCAGTGCTTAGGCGAAGCCCTGCGGGAATAGCTCCACCACCATCGCCGGAGCGCCATCACGCTGCCGGAGAACTCTTCTTCCTCTCCGCTCCCTCTTGCTAGATCAAGACGGCGGAGATCATCATCAAGCTGCACGTGTGCTGAACGCGGAGATGTCGTCCGTTCGGCGCTAGATCGGAAGGACCGTGATCAAGTTCGTGGGACGGACAATGATCAAGTTCGCGGGATGGATCGTGATTGGATCGTGGGACAGATCATGATTGGATCGCGGGACGCTCGACGATTTGGATCGCGAAGACGTTCGACTACACCAACCACGTTTCTTAACGCTTCCCGCTTAGCGATCTACAAGGGTATGTAGATCCACTCTCCCTCTCTTAGATGCTCATCACCATGGATAGGTCTTGCGTGAACGTAGGATTTTTTTTGTTTCCCATGCAACGTTTCCCAACAGTGGTATCAGAGCTGGGTCTATGTGTAGATAAGATCTCGAGTAGAACACAAAGAGTTTGTGGGCGTTGATGCTTAGATTGCTTCCTCCCTTAGTCGTGTTTTGGTTCAGCGGTATTGTGAGATGAAGCGGGCCGGACCAATATTACTCGTACGCTTACGAGAGACCGGTTCCCTCAAACGCAACTTGTTGCATAGATGGCTTGCGGGTGCCAGTTTCTCTCACTTTAGTTGGATCGGATTCGACAAAGGCAGTCCTTGAGAAGGTTGAAAAGCAACTAGTGTATCACCGTTGTGGTTTTTGCGTAGATGAGAATTGTTCTTGCTAGATACCCATAGCAGCCACGTAAAACATGCAACAACAATTAGAGGACGTCTAACTTGTTTTTGTAGGGTATGTTGTGATGTGATATTGTGACATCCCAAGTGATGTCCCTACCTTATTTGGCATGTAACCCCATGTATGAACCTTGTGTCATGAGATTATGTATGAATTGCACCTTGTCCCATGTGTTGAATGGCATTCATGCATCATATCATCATGCATCATTCTTTCATCTTGCCACGCCACCTTCTTGTGTTTTGAGTTGATGTGATGGAGATGAGTGGGTTTGTTATGTGGTGTGTGATATGTTGTGTGTGGTTGGATCCATGTGTGCCACCTCTTCTTCCCCTCTCTTCTTCTTTTCAAACATCACCTCCCATCTTCCCCACTCTTCATTTAATTGAAATGACCAGATTTTACTTGCTGTTTAAATCTTTTAAAAAATGTCCAAGAGGTGGCCCTAATATCCTAATGAATTGTATGTGTGGTACTATTGGGTTTTGGGGTTGTTTGATTTGTGTTTTCTTTTAAAACAGGGGTTGTCATTCATTTTATTATTAAATAACTTTTTGCAATAAATCCACCTGATATTTTAATAATATGTGCACATTATTTCTTCCACAAAAGTATTTTTTGTTTTCTCTAAAACCCGTTTATATGCTCTGGGGATTAATTGTTTGTGTTGTTTTTATTTAAATGGAAAATCCCTCTGGTTCAGTTTGTTTGTTTGAGAGAGAGAGGAATCAGATGGGCCGAGGCCCAGCCCAGGGGAAACAGGACGGCAACCTGCCCCGTTGCCCCTCCGTTAGTGCGGAGTGTGTGTGCGAGCAGGCAGGAGCAGGTGAGCTCCGTCGCCGTCACCGTTAGCCCAGACGTCGAGGCCGGTCTCCTTTTAAGCGCGCGCCCCTAGGGTTCCTTCCCCTCCTTCTTCTCCTCGCGCCACCACCGCTCTTCCTCCCTCTTTCTCCTCCCTTTCCCCTCTGTTCTTCCCCTTCTCGACTCTGTCTCGTAAGTTCAGAGTGGTGCAAGGGTCGACGGGCTCGTCGCCGCGTCCCTCCGGTGGAGCGTCGCCGCCGTCAAGATGGCCGTCGCGTTCTTGGTGCCGTCCGTTTTCCATTCCTGGCACTAGGAGGCCCCAGGAGGCCCTCTTCTTCCTTCTCGTCACCGGAGCGGAACCGATCTTCTTCCCCTCCGTCGCCATCGCGTCTCCGGCCATCTCCTTCCCCTCCGTCGCCTCCATCGTGACCGGCTCGTCTCCGCCATCCCCCAAGGTGAGCCGCCGATCCCCGTAGCCCTTCTCCTCCGCGCGTAGCCGTAGATGCTTGCCTTCGTCCTCTGTCGCCGCCGTGAGCATGTCGAGCATGCACCGCTCGCCTCCGTCCCTCTCGCCGCAAGGTGAGCACGGGAATGGGTTCCTGGGTTGTTCCCGCGCGTATGGGTGCAGCTAGTGTTGCCAGATTCGCCGTAGGTCACCGCCGTTGCTCGCCGCCGTTGCCTGTCGCTGCGTGCTCTGTTTCGTTTCTTCAGTTTCGTCAGACAACCGTGCTAGCGTGTATGTACTAGTGCTGCGGGACTTCTCCTCTGTTAGCAGATCGGCGTGTAGCGCAGTGGTGTCCGGCTCAGGCTGTGACCGCAAGGTCAGGGGTTCGATCCCCTTCCCCCCGTTTTTTGTTGTTTTCCTTTTTTTTGTGTTGTTTTCTTTCTTTCTCTCTTTTGTTTTCTTTTTTGCTGCATGTATGTGTGTGTAGTGCCTTTGCACATGTGTAATTGTGTGTGTATGCACCTGATGGTGTATGTGCACATGTATGCATACATGTAGATGTGTATGTGTGTATAGTGGTGTGTGTGTGTTTTGCATACACATAGGTGTAGGTTAGTGGTGTGTGTGTAAGTTGTACACACACACCCTTGTGTGAGTGTGTGTGGTGTAGTGGTAGTATGTGTGCATGCATAGCATGCACACATATGTGATGTGTGTGTATATGCCTAAGGCATATACACATGGGTGGTTTGTGTTGTGGTGTGTGTATGTGCTTTGCACATACACATATGCTAGTGATGTTGTATAGGTGTAGGTGGTGTGTGCCTTCATATATATGCATTTAAGGATGTATGTGTGCATGAGTAGCTCCATGTGTAGGTCTCTCTATGTGCATATGAGCTAGTTCTTCTTCTAGATAGTTTCATCCTTGCAAATTGTTGCTATGCCATGTTATCATGTCCCTAACATGCTAATTAACCACTTTCAACATGTATCTATGGAGCACATGTCCTTTTGGGCATTTTCATCAAGTTTCATAAGTGACATAAGTCACCCATGTCTTTAAGGGTCAAATTTTGACCCCCCTTTGCTCCCTTTTGTTCCATGCTAGCATATGGGTACGAGTAATGATTTTGGGGTAGAATCAACCCATATATGCACCTGTGAAGTCAGATTTGACTTTGGAGCAACTTGACAAAACTGCATTTTTATGCTGTGATGCCCTTTTGTCTTTTTCATATGAATTAATCTATGCATGCTTTCAAGATCTTGCCAACATGAATTTGTTATTCAAAGTTGTTGGGAATGTCCCAGTATTTTTGTTATTCATGTTAAGTCACTAGATGAGTGGGAACCACGCTGTTAAGTTGCCTACTTTCTGTTTCTGCCAACCTGCTTAAAAATGACTTAACTCTGGAGTTTCTGCTATTATTGTTTTGCCTTGTAGAGTGGGGTGTAGCTGGTGATGTGTTGTGAATTTGAGCATGCTCAGTGTTAGGTATTTGTAGTAGATATTGTCATCTGCCATCATGTTCATTTTCATGCCAATAGGATCTCTCTAGAATAATTAACCATTGTTGTCAACTTGCTACTTTATTAACCCAGATTCCAGAAAACTGGAAGAAGTCCCATAAAACTGTTTCATCATGCCAACTTGATTGCTTCTTGCTTATTGATGTGTGGCTCCTTTGCTGGTGGTGTAATTGAATGATTTGATGTGGGTGTTGATTAGATTCTTTAAACATCGTGGTTGTGGCTATAGGCTCCCTGTAGCTCAAGTTGTGGGCTTTTCAAATTGCTATGTTGCTGTTTGTGGCAGATTTGGTGTGTTTTTGTTTTGTGACTTGTGGGAGCTATACTCCATGGAATTGAGTGATTCTTGAGTCTATTGTGTTTGATTTTTCATCACCTATCCAGTGGCTACCTTGGAATGCCAAGAATTAGCCCAGGTATTGATGGTCTTGTGTTTTGCCTCCATACCTTGTCGTGAGCGTATCTCGAGAGCCGTAGCTCCGTTTCTTGTGATCCTTATATGCATTTCTATCGATTTTGCATGATGCATCCATATTTGCCATGTTCATGCATAACTTAACACGAGGTTCTGTCCAGATTCACTAATATCCAAACTTTGCATGTGAACTTGACTAGTTTGGGTTGCCATGCTAAGTTTCTTCCAAAATGAATCATGCATCATCTTGGTTGTGCATTGCACCCTGGTTGGTTATTCATTTGCTGTTTCTCTTGGGTAGACGCGAGTGTCGATACTGAGTTCGAGGACCCTGGAGAGTACCACTACGAGGATCCCGCTACTTGTTCTGCTAAAGAACCAACAGGTAAGATGATCGTACCCGGATCCCAATACTATCTTTGCTTGCTAGTTTCTCGCTCTTATCATTACAATTGAGCTACCTACCACATGATATCAGCCCCATGTTGCCATGACAGCCTCTAACCTCCACATCCTAGCAAACCTTTGATTGGCTAAGTTACCGCTGCCCAGCCCCTCTGATAGCGTTCTTAGTTGCAGGTGCAGGTTGTTTTCCATGTGATAACATGGATTAGATATCACAACTAATTCTGTTATTTAATTTAATGCACATATATATCTGGTGTTGGTGGAAGGCTTGGCCTTTTGCTAAGTGATATGTTCCGCTGTTACCGCCATTAGTTCCTTGTTACCGGTGTTATGTTTCCATATTTTGTGCTCCTAACACGCTTGGGGTTGTTACGGGGACCCCCTTTTTTATTCGGTTGAGATTAAAACTTGTCTGGCACGACCCAACATTGGTACTACATTTGCTAATAACTTAATAAACTTGCATAGGGCTTTGCAACCCCGTGGATAATTTAATCAACCCCCGGGCCAGTGCTCCTCATGAGTGTTGGTCCAAACTAGAGCACTGTGCGGAGCCAACCCAGGGCAACTTGGGAGATTTCTATCAGGCCTCCATACACTAGCTTATCCGTCGTGTCCTGAGACTGAGATACACGGCTCTTATCGGGTTCGTCGACACGTCGGGTGGTCTTGCTGGATTTGTTTTACCTTTATCGAATGTCTTGCGTGTGGACTCTGACTTTCTTCGGGTTTTGTCGAGGTGTTGGAATTCCTTTGGAATCACCAATGAAGACCACGAGATCCGTGGTCGAGGAATTCCCACGGAGTGTGGTTATTTGTGATGGACTAGTTGGAGCACCCCTGCAGGGTTAAATCTTTCGGAAAGCCGTGCCCGCGGTTATGTGGCAACTTGGATATTTGTTTAACACCCGGTTCTAGTAAACTGAAGTAAACTCTAATTAAAATGCACCAACTGTGTGAGTAATCGTGACTGTCTCTGCTCGTGAACATGATCCGAGAGAGAACACGGTGGGGTTATGATTGACGTAAGCAGGTGTTCAGGATCTCATAGAGATTATGCTAGTTTCGACCGTTTAACGTAGACCACTCACATTTACATTCTTGTTGCGTAAGTTAGCCACCATATAATGCTTAGTGCTGCTGCAAACTAAACATCACCCCTTCCAGCCTAAAGCTTATATAGTCTTGGCACCCGGGTACATGATAGCTGAGTCCTCTGTGGCTCACAGTTTACTACAACAACTCTAGGTATAGGTTGAGATGAGTACGTGCAGGATGATCTTACCCAGCTCCAGTGGGAGTATGATGAGGAGAGAGGCAGGATGTACGTGACGTACCCGGATGAGTAGAGGACCTGGTCGTGATCTTTGGGGCAGCGAGATAGTTTCATTTGCATCTATTTTATCATTCGATTTCGTCCGTAGCCAGACCCTGTCTTCATCTTGATGATTGAACTCTGAGTGGATTATAATTCAGCATGTGGCAAATGTAAGCCAACTTGTATACCCATATCTTCTGTAATGTATGATGTAATGTTACTATGCTTGCTAACGGCAAAATGCGCCTCTATCCCTCGCGAGGCCCTCGTGTCTTTGAATGGATAGGCGCGCATTTTGGGCATGACAGATATGGCCAATTACATGATGTGATATATGTGATGTATGAGATGATCATGTGATGTATCGATTATCACGACTTGCATGTCGATGAGTACGGCAACCGGCAGGAGCCATAGGGTTGTCTTTAATTATTGTATGACCTGCGTGTCAATCATTAAGAGCTATGTAATACTTTACTTTATCGCTAAACGGTAGCAATAGTAGTAGAAGCATGTTGGGTGCGACAACCCCGATGGCGACACGTTGATGGAGATCAAGATGATGGAGATCATGGTGTCGTGCCGGTGACGATGGAGATCATGCCGGTGATTTCAAGATGGAGATCAAAAGCACAAGTTCATGGCCATATCATGTCACTTATGATTTGCATGTGATGTTAATCCTTTTATGCACCTTGTTTTTCTTAGGACGACAGTAGCATTATAAGGTGATCCCTCACTTAAATTTCAAGATGAATTGTGTTCTCCCTGAGTGTGCACCGTTGCAAAAGTTCGTCGTGTTGAGACACCACATGATGATTGGGTGTGATAGACTCTATGTTCACATACAACGGGTGCAAGCCAGTGTTGCACATGCAGAACACTCGGGTTAAACTTGACGAGCCTAGCATGTACAGACATGGCCTCGGAACACAAGAGACCGAAAGGTCAAACATGAGTCATATAGTAGATATGATCAACATGATGATGTTCACCATTGAAACCACCTCAACTCACGTGATGATCGGACTTGAGTTGGTGAATTTGGATCATGTGACACTCAGATGACCTGAGGGATGTCAATTTGAGTGGGAGTTTTAGTAATTTGATTAACTAAACTCATTATCTTGAACAATAGTCTAAGCAACCTTTGCATATTTATGTTGTAGATCAATGGCTCGCGCAGTAGCACCCCTGAATTTTAATGCGTTCCTAGAGAAAGCTAAGTTGAAAGATGATGGAAGTAACTTTGTTGACTGGGCCCGTAATCTGAGGATTATCCTCAAGGCTTTCCAGAAATCATATGTCCTTGATGCACCGCTTGGTGACCAACCAGAAGACATGTCATCCGAAGACGTTAAGAATGCTTGGGAGGCACGTTCTGGAGATTACTCAATAGTTCAGTGTGCAATATTGTATGGCTTAGAACCGGGACTTCAAAGATGTTTTGACCGTCATGGAGCATATGAGATGTTCCAGGAGTTGAAGTTTATCTTTCAGAAGAATGCCCGGATCGAGAGGTATGAGACCTTCGATAAGTTCTATGCTTGCAAGATGGAGGAGAACGGGTCTATCAGTGAACATATACTCAGAATGTCTTGGTATGCGACTCGTCTAGCGAAGTTGGGAATTGCCCTTCCACCAGAGGCGATCATTGACAGAGTTCTTCAATCACTGCCACCTAGTTACAAGAGCTTTGTGATGAACTATAACATGCAGAAGATGAACAAGTCAGTCGCTGAGCTGCTTGCGATGCTGAAAGTCGTTGAGTCTAAAATCCAGAAAGAACATCAAGTGTTGATGGTCAATAAAACCACTAGTTTCAAGAAGAATGGCAAGGGCAAGGGCAAGAAGGGTAAAACCAAGAAGGATGGCAAAGTAATTGCTACTCCTGTAAAGAAGCCCAAGCATGGACCTAAGCTAGAAACTGAGTGCTTTCATTGCAAGGGAACTGGTCACTGGAAGCAGAACTGCCCCAAGTACCTGGCTGACAAGAAGGCGGCCAATGACAAACAAGGTATATATGATATACATGTTATTGATGTGTACCTTACTAGCTCTCGTTGTAGTGCCTGGGTATTTGATACCGATTCGGTTTCTCACATTTGCAACTCAAAGCAGGACCTACAGAATAGACGAAGGCTGGCAAGGATGAAGTGACGATGTGCGTGGGAAATGGTTCCAAGGTTGATGTGATCGCCGTCGGCACGCTCTCTCTTCAATTACCATCAGGATTAGTGATGAACCTGAATAATTTTTATTTAGTGCCCGCGTTAAGCATGAACATTATATCTGGATCTTGTTTATTGCGAGACGGTTACTCATTTAAATCAGAGAATAAAGGTTGTTCTATTTATATGGTAATATCTTTTATGGTCATGCACCCAATGTGAGGGGTTTATTCATATTGAATCTTGATAGTGATGACACACATGTTCATAACATTGATGCCAAAAGATGTAGAGTTGATAATGATAGTACCACTTTATTGTGGCACTGCCGTTTAGGTCATATTGGTGTAAAACGCATGAGGAAGCTCCATGTTGATGGACTTTTGGAGTCACTTGATTTTGAATCACTTGACACATGTGAACCATGCCTCATGGGCAAGATGACTAAAACGCCGTTCTCTGGAACAATGGAACGGGCAAGTAACTTATTGGAAATCATACATACTGATGTGTGCAGTCCGATGAATGTTATAGCGCGTGGTGGATATCATTATTTTCTCACCTTCACTGATGACTTAAGTAGATATGGGTATATTTACTTAATGAAACACAAGTCTGAAATGTTTGAAAAGTTCAAGCAATTTCAGAGTGAAGTTGAGAATCATCGTAACAAGAAGATTAAATTCCTGCGATCTGATCGAGGAGGTGAATATCTGAGTTATGAGTTTGGCAATCACTTAAGACAATGTGGAATTGTTTCACAGTTAACACCGCCCGGAACACCACAGCGTAATGGTGTGTCCAAACGTCGTAATCGAACCTTATTAGATATGGTGCGATCTATGATGTCTCTTGCTGATTTGCCACTATCGTTTTGGGGTTATGCATTAGAGACAGCTGCATTTACTTTAAATAGGGCACCATCAAAATCCGTTGAGACAGCGCCATATGAACTATGGTTTGGCAAGAGGCCAAAGTTGTCGTTTCTTAAAGTTTGGAGATGTGATGCTTATGTCAAAAAGCTTCAGCCTGAAAAGCTGGAACCCAAAGCGGAGAAATGCGTCTTCATAGGATACCCAAAAGAGACAGTAGGGTATACCTTCTATCTCAGATCTGAAGGCAAAGTGTTTGTCGCTAAGAATGGAACATTTCTTGAGAAAGAGTTTCTCTCGAAAGAATTGAGTGGAAGGAAAATAGAGCTTGATGAGGTTATTGAACCTTTACTTCAACCAGAAAGTAGCGCAGCACAGAAAGATGTTTCTATGGAACCTACGACGGTAGAAGAAGAAGTTAATGATGATGATCATGAAGCTTCGGATCAAGCTACTATTGAACCTCGTAGGTCGACAAGGGCGTGTACTACTCCTGAGTGGTACGACAACCCTATCTTGGAGGTCATGTTGTTGGACAACAATGAACCTACGAGCTATGGAGGAGCTGTGATGGGCCCAGATTCCGATAAATGGTTAGAGGCCATGAAATCCGAGATGGTATCTATGTATGAAAACAAAGTATGGACTTTGGAAGTATTACCCGAAGGGCAAAAGGCCATTCAGCACAAATGGATCTTTAAGAAGAAGACAGACGCGGACGGTAATGTCACCATCTATAAAGCTCGACTTGTGGCAAAGGGTTTTTCACAAGTTCAAGGAGTTGACTACGATGAGACCTTCTCACCCGTAGCGATGCTTAAGTCTGTCAGAATCATGTTGGCAATAGCTGCTTATTTCGACTATGAAATTTGGTAGATGGATGTCAAAACAACGTTCCTCAACGGTTTCCTTGAGGAAGAGTTGTATATGATGCAACCAAAAGGTTTTTTCGGTCCAGAGAATGCTGACAAAGTTTGCAAACTCCAGGGATCCATTTATGGGCTGGTCAAGCATCTCGGAGTTGGAATAAGTGTTTTGATGAGGTGATCAAAGCGTTTGAGTTTATACAAGTTTATGGAGAAGCTTGTATTTACAAGAAAGTGAGTGGGAGCTCTATAGCGTTTCTAGTATTATATGTGGATGACATATTGCTAATTGGAAACAATATAGAAATGCTGGAAAGCGTGAAGGAATATTTGAACAAGAGTTTTTCAATGAAGGACCTAGGAGAAGCTGCTTTCATATTAGGCATTAAGATCTATAGAGATAGATCGAGACGCTTAATAGCACTTTCACAGAGCACATACCTTGATAAAGTTTTGAAGAAGTTCAAAATGGATCAGTCCAAGAAGGGGTTCTTGCCTGTGTTACAAGGTGTGAAGTTGAGTAAGACTCAATGCCCAGTAACTGCAGAAGATAGAGAAAAGATGAGTGTCATCCCCTATGCTTCAGCCATAGGCTCTATCATGTATGCAATGCTGTGCACAAGACCGGATGTCAGCCTTGCCATAAGTATGGTCGAAAGATTTCAAAGTGATCCTGGAATGGAGCACTGGGCAGCGGTCAAGAATGTCCTTAAGTACCTGAACAGGACTAAGGAAATGTTTCTCGTTTATGGAGGTGATGAAGAGCTCGTCGTAAAGGGTTACGTTGATGCAAGCTTTGCCACTGATCCGGATGACTCGAAGTCACAAACCGGATACGTATTTATTCTCAACGGGGGAATAGTAAGCTGGTGCAGTTCCAAGCAAAGCGCGGTAGCCAATTCTACATGCGAAGCGGAGTACATCGCAACCTCAGAGGCGGCGAAGGAAGGTGTCTGGATGAAGCAGTTCATGACAGATCTTGGAGTAGTGCCTAGTGCACTGAATCCAATGAACCTGTTCTGTGATGACACTGGTGCCATTGCTCTGGCCAAGGAACCAAGGTTTCACAAGAGGACCAGACACATAAAGCGATGCTTCAACTCCATCCGCGATTACATAGAGGAGAAGGACATAAATATTTCCAAAGTGCACACGGATCTGAATGTTGTAGACCTGTTGACTAAACCTCTTCCAAGGGCTAAACATGATCAACACCAGAACTGCATGGGTGTTCGATTCATTACAATGTAAATCACATAGTAATATGAACTAGATTGTTGACTCTAGTGCAAGTGGGAGACTGTTGGAAATATGCCCTAGAGGCAATAAATAAAGTGTTTATTATTATATTTCCTTGTTCATGATAATCGTTTATTATCCATGCTATAATTGTATTGATTGGAAACACATTACATGTGTGGGTAAATAGACAACACTTTGTCCCTAGTATGTCTCTAGTGAACTAGCTCGTTAATCAAAGATGGTCAAGGTTTCCTAGCCATTGACATGTGATGTCATTTGATAACGGGATCACATCATTAGGAGAATGATGTGATGGACAAGACCCAAACTACAAACGTAGCATATGATCGTGTCAGTTTATTGCTAATGTTTTCTGCATGTCAAGTATATGTTCCTATGACCATGAGATCATGTAACTCACGGACATCGGAGGAGTGCCTTGTGTGTATCAAACGTCGCAACGTAACTGGGTGACTATAAAGGTGCTCTACAGGTATCTCCGAGGGTGTCTGTTGAGTTAGCATGGATCAAGACTAGGATTTGTTACTCCATGTGACGGAGAGGTATCTCAGGGCCCACTCGGTAATACAAGATCACAACAAGCCTTGCAAGCAATGTAACTAAATGTTAGTCACGGGATCTTGTATTACGAAACTAGTAAAGAGACTTGTCGGTAACGAGGTTGAACTAGGTATGGAGATACCGACGATCGAATCTCGGGCAAGTAACATACCGAAGAACAAAGGGAACATCGTACGGGATTAACTGAATCCTTGACACAGAGGTTCGATCGATGAAGATCTTCGTAGAATATGTAGGAACCAATATGGGCATCCAGGTCCCGCTATTGGTTATTGACCATGGAGGTGTCTTGGTCATGTCTACATAGTTCTCGAACCCGCAGGGTCTGCACACTTAAGGTTTGGTGACGTTTCAGTAGTATAGAGTTATGTATGGTGGTGACCGAAGGTTGTTAGGAGTCTCGGATGAGATCCCGAACGTCACGAGGAGCTCCGGAATGGTCCGGAGGTAAATATTGATATATAGGAAGTCCCATTTTGGTCGCCGAAAAAGTTTCGGGCTAATCAGTAATGTACCGGCAGTGCCGGTAGTGTACCGGGAGACCACCGGGAGGGGTATTTCGACCCAAGAGGCTTCATGGGATGTGGGAGAGTAAATACCAGCCCTTTGTGGTCTGGTGGAAGTCCCACAAAAGGCCCATGCGGCTGGGAGAAAAAGCCCAAAAGGGAAAGAGGTGGAAAAAGGCCAAAAAAAGGAGGAATCCTAGTCCTACTAGGGTTGGAGGAGGAGTCCTCCTCTCCTCCCCACTTCGGTAGAACCAAAGGAGTCTTTGCCCTTGTGCCAAGCCTCTCCTCCCTCCCTCCTATATATACTAGAGGATTTTAGGGTTTTGGCACAGAATTTTCAGTCACGTGATACCCGTTCCTCCAGTGCATAGTTTCTCCTCTAGATCGGATTTCTGCAGTGCTTAGGCGAAGCCCTGCCGGAATAGCTCCACCACCATCGCCGGAGCGCCCCGTCACTCTGCCGGAGAACTCTTCTTCCTCTCTGCTCCCTCTTGCTAGATCAAGACGACGGAGATCGTCATCAAGCTGCACATGTGCTGAACGCGGAGGTGCCGTCCGTTCGGCGGTAGATCGGAAGGACCGTGATCAAGTTCGCGGGACGGATCGTGATCAAGTTCGCGGGATGGATCATGATTGGATCGCGGGACGGATCGTGATTGGATCGTGGGATGCTCGGCGATTTGGATCATGAAGACGTTCGACTACCCCAACCGCGTTTCTTAACGCTTCCCTCTTAGCGATCTACAAGGGTATGTACATCCACTCTCCCTCTCGTAGATGCTCATCACAATGGATAGGTCTTGCGTGAACGTAGGATTTTTTTTGTTTCCCATGCAACGTTCCCCAACATTTTCATTGTGGTATTTTGGCAAGTCCGGTTCCAACTAGTGGCATTTTGGCTATTGTCTCAAAGTGTTTTGTTCTCTTGTGTGGCGATGTCAACTATTCGGACCATTATGCCTCATTTGGTGCACCCCTGACAAATCATATAAAGACGGCATGATCATTTCATCCGTATATATCAATCTAAGGTCTCTTTGATTCACAGGATTCTCAAAACACAAGAATAGAAAAGACATAGAATTAGAGTGCCATGTCCTTTTCTATCCTAAGAATTTGGAAGTGTGTTTGATAGCACGGAAAAAAACAAGAAAATTACAAAGATATTTGAGTGGATGGAAATTTACAAACAATTTTACAAAGAGATTTGATATCACATACAAGACATCGTAGTCATATTTATCTAACTTCAAAAAATAGTGCATGCATCAGGAATCAAACTCAGGACCTCTTGGTCTAAGAAGGACCACAATAACCAACTAGGATATCCTAATATTTGTGCCTATTTCTTTTTTGGTTTTCTTCTACTTCAGTTTGTAGCAGGGCCGACCCATTGTTGAACCGGTCTATATTTTTTTATTCATTCCTTTTTTGTTTTGTTTTTCTTTCTCAACAAATTCTTACACTTATAAAATTTTGTTCAGAATTTTTTTACCTTTTTTATATTTTCTCCATAAAGTACAAATATTCACATTTTTTACAGATATGTCAATAAATTGTTTGTTTAAATATAAAAAATGCTCATATCAATATAATTAAATTCCTGAACATATATTAAATACAAAATGTAGTTCAAGCAAAAATATTTGTTTATTGTTCGTTTAAATAGAAACATGCTCACATAAAAAGACAACACCTTTAAAATTTCTAAACATGTATTAGATAGAAAAACTAAAATGAAAATATATCAATCAGCAACTTGTTTATTCTTCGTATTTTGTTTCTTTTTCATTTTCCTTTTTGTTCCTTTTCTTAAAAAAAGCTCACATCAATATAACGGACCCATTTTTTTTGCACACTAGCATCAGATACTAAGCATCTATGATAAATTTCATTGAGTTCCGGCATTTTATGCATTTTTTAGGATCTTCCCGGTCAAAAAACCTAAAGCACTAGTCGAACGTGATGCAACATGTGTTCGGTGTTGGAATTCCTTTAAATGTTGCATGGAGGCCTATCATGAGCATGCCCACATGTTGGTAAAATTTAGTGTCAGTTAATACATGGCAAAAATCAAACCATGTTAAAAGGCGGTGGTTCGAGTAGGTCGGTAGGGTAATTCCGGATGCACTTTTTTCCACAAAAATAAAATGGACCCAATTTTTTCCCACACACTAGCATCACCATGCCAAGCATCCATGATAAATTCCATTGAGTTCTGACATTTTATGTATTTTCTAAGGTTTTCCTGATGGAAAACCCTAAAGCACTAGCCGAACGTGATGTAACATGCGTTCGGTGTCTGAATTCCTGATGCCTGCCATTGACATGCCCACATGCTAGCGAAATTTGCTATCATTTAATGCATGACAAGAAGCACACCATATTTAAAGGTGGTGGTTCGAGTTCACCGGTAGGGCAAGCACACCTTTTTTCACAACAATAAAACTGACCCAGTTTGTTTTCCACACACTAGAATCACCATGCCAAGAATACATAATAAATTTCATTAAATTATGACATTTTATGCATTTTCTAGGGTTTTTTCGGTGAAAAAACAAAAAACACTAGCCGAACGTGACGCAACGTGTGTTAGGTGAAAAATTCCTTCAAATTTTGCATGAAGGCCACATGCCAAAAACATTTGATGTAATTTAATGCATGGAAAGAAGCACATCATGTGCAAAGGTGGTGGTTCGAGTATGCTGGTAGGACAAATCTGGATGCACTATTTTTTCCACATCAATAAAGGTGACCTAATTTTAGTGCACACACTAGCATCACCATGCCAAGCATCCATAATAAATTTCATTGAGTTATGACATTTTCTAGGGTTTTCCTAATGAAAAAAAACCTAAAACACTAGCCGAACGTGACGCAACGGGCCTTCGATGTCGAAATTCCTTTGAATTTTGCATGGAGGCCTGCCATGAGCATGCCCACATGTTGACAAAAATTGGTGTCATTTCATGCATGATAAGAAGCACCTTATGTTCAAAGGTGATGGTTCGGGTAAGTATGAGGGAGGGCGAGAAGTCGGGGACGGAAGCGAGCGAGCGAGCGGGTAGGCGCCGCTTCGCGTTGGTGCGGGACCGCGACTGGCTTTGTGGATTTACCTTTATGGACTTGAGTAGCCCGCGGGCTCCTCTTGGGCGTGGTTTCTCAGGTGGATGACAGGTGGGGGCAGCGGCTATGGGGGGTAGGGTGGGTACAGGCAGGTGGTGGTTTTGTTGGAAACGTGCTTAAACAAAGATTCCGATACTAAAGTTGGGCTGGATTGGGCTAGTAGGTTTCTTCGATTCTCTCAGAAAAGATTTTGTAGAAATTTGAAATGATCGATTTATTATGCTCTAGTTTCATGGGAATATCAAAATTCACCGCAACATCTTCTTTTTTATTTCTTTTGTGATCAAGTCATTTTAATGCGTTTCCTCTTCTTTTTACCAACAACTAACTCTTTATAATTTTTGTCATTATAAATCAACATGGACATTTTCTTATATCCGGATTGTTTCTTGAAATTTGTCAACAATTTTGAAATTTCAAATTGTATATAATTTTTTTATAAACGTGAACACTTTTTCAAAAATTGTTAATAAATTCCCAAACATGGATGTTCTACACAAATTACAAACCACATACTTTTTAAAAATTTACCAAAAAATTTAAAGCACGAACATTTATTAAATGTATGAACAGAAATTTCAATAATGGGAACATTTTTGGAATTTAGAAAATAATATTGTATTGAATTTTTCCACACATATATAACCGTCAGTGTTAGGTATGATAGCACCGTAGCTCAGTACACCCCGTGTACGCACTGTACGCCACTGTTGGGATCCCCTTCTAGAGTATAAAAGTAGGCCCAAGGCGATATAGTAGGGGACTTTTGGACTTTTCGACCTTTGACTCCCACTTTCTAGCTCACGTGGATAGCAGCTGCTCATGGCGCTCCTGTAGCTGGAACCCTAAAAACACCAACAATAGAACTAAGCAGGAGTAGGGTTTTACACATCTTTGCGGTCCAAACCTGGGTAAAATCCCACGCGTTGTTCATCACATCTGCTCTCTGTGCGAGCCTTCTTCCCCGCCGAACCGTAAAGGGACCCCTCCGATCCCATAGGTGTCGTCTCCACCGACACTATGTGCCAAAGCTCATTGTTTAAAAAATAGATAAATATAATTTTGAGAGGTACACACTTCCTATCAACGTTACGACCAAGAGTTATCAATATCTTCCATGTTAAACACATTAGCGGCAGTTCCCAAGCGGTAAAAATAAAGTTTCACCCCCTCCACCAACAGACACACTCCACGGCTAGCCAAATCCACGGGTACCATCCATACCAACAACATTCTTGGGGGAGTTTTATTTCATTTTTTTATTTTTTCTTTGATTTCGGGACCGGGAATCCCTATTACCAGCCACTTTCTCGTGAATGATAGTGAATCAACACATATCATGAGAATAACCCACCTATCATGGAAGATACTGACATCCCCTAGTTACTATATGGGCGATTCGGGAATAGAAAACATAATATTATTTGAAGGTTTAGAGTTTGGCACATGCAAATTTACTTGGAACGATAGGTAAATACCGCATATAGGTAGGTATGGTGGACTCATATGGAAAAACTTTGGGTTTAAGGGTGTTTGGGTGTACAAGTAGTATTTCTACTTGGTGCGGAAGTTTTGGCTAATATGAGGTGGAAGCAAGCACCACATGTTGGAGGATCCATAACAATATAACTTCTATACAAATATACCCAAGCATAACTCATTACGTTGTCTTCCTTTTCCTACTTCAACTAATTTGCTCAAGTTTGAAAATAATTAATGGGTATTCACAATCATAGAAGATTTCCAAGATATTATATTTATAAGTGAAATCTCTCTTCCATCAATATTCTTTCATGAATGGTTCAAGTGACCAATGTGTTGTTTGCTAACTTTCAATAAATTTTACCACCTATACTTCCTATATGTGAAGTGATTAATCCCCATGGGATAAGCATATAAAACATATATAATTTCATATTCATGATATTCCATTCATTCAAGTATTTACTCAAAGGATATAAGTGAAGCACGAGAGTAAATGACAAAACTACTCCAAAACATATAAGTAAAGATCAATGAGTAGTCAAACAAATAAGTAGCTTTGTGAGGAATTTCTCTCTCTCTCTCAATAAATATTTTCATATCTGAGTATTTTATTCAAACATCAAGCAAACAAAAATAGCACTCCAAGAATAGCACACATCATGTGAACAAATAAAAATTTAGGCTCAACATGGGCTAACCGATAATTGACGAAGAGAGGTGGGATGCATAGCATCCCCAAGCTTAGATGCTTGAGACTTCTTGAAATATTTACTTGGGGTGCCTTGTGCATCCCCAAGCTTGAGTTTTTTTATCTCATTCAATTCTCTCATATCATAGTTTCACCTATTCTCAAAAACTTCATCCACACAAAACTCAAAAAGGAACTCATGAGATAGGTCAGTACACATAAGAACAAATCAACACTTCATGTACTGCCAAGACAAGTTGCACAATAATTTCAAACATTAGGTAATGTATACTATCATTTCCACAATTTATATCTACCAATATAGGCTATGGAAACTATAGGATAAGTAGATAACAAAACTATGACAACAATCTATCCAAATGGAACAGTCTGTAGCAATTTATTATAAAAGTGTACTTATGTAACTCAAACAATTATTACAATTTACGACATGCTAAATAATTTATATGAAAATTCTTTGTAAAAATTTCAGAAACTTTCCACGTTTGAGTAAAATATGAAAATTGAAACACTACAGTAGAAGTTTCTGTTTTTACCAACACATATCAAAACATGCAATGCAAGCATCCTAAGGCAATTCTTGGAACTTTTCATTGAAAAAAGATTATAAATAACACCTAAAAGAGAACAACAAAACAATGACACTCCAAGCAAAACTCGTGTTATGTGATGAATAAAAATATAGCTCCAAGTGAGATATACCGATAGTGTTGAAGACAAAAGAGGGGATGCCTTCCGGCGCATCCCCAAGTTTATACGCTTGATTCTTCTTTGAATATTACATTGGGGGTGCCTTTGGGATCCCCAATATTAGGTTCTTGTCACTCCTTATTCTCCTCATAACGGTGTCTCACCCAAAACTTGAAAACTTCAATCACACGAAACTTAACGGAACTTTGTGAGAAGGGTTAGTGTAATAAAGATAGATTATTCACTTAGGTACTGTCGAGACAAGATTCATAATTATTACCACATTATACCTACTGTATTACATCATTCCCAATATTTAGATTACTCAATATAAACTATAGGAACACTTGAAATAAGCAAAGTATGCATGCAAAACATAATTTGTCAAAAATAGAACAGTCTGTGAAGATCTGAATGATCACCATACTTATGTGACGCCAAAAATTCTGAAACATTAGGAAAACTCATGTAGTTTTCATATAAATGTCGTGTAAAAATTTCAGGATTTTTGATGCTCCAGTAAAATCATATAATTCATATACTGGACGAAAAACTTTCTGTTTTTGCACAGAATCAAACAAGCAAGTATCCACACTATCCTAAAGGCTTTACCTGGCACTTTATTTAAAAAAAGACAGAAAACATGACTAATACAGTAGCTTAATCATGTGAACACATAAAAACATAAGGCAAAAGTGTTGGGTTGTCTCCAAACAAGCACTTTTCTTTAATGCCTTTTAGCTAGGCATGATGATTTCAATAATGCTCACATAGAAATAATAATTGAAACATGCAAAAGAGCATCATGAATCTCATGAAAAGAACATTTAAGTCTATCCCACTTCCTATGCATAGGGATTTTGTGAGCAAACAATTTATGGGAGCCAGAATCAACTAGCATAGGAAGGCAAAACAAGCATAACTTCAAAACTTTGAACACATAGAGAGGAAACTTGATATTATTGCAATTCCTACAAGCATATGTTCCTCCCTCATAATAATTTTCAGTAGCATCATGAAGGAATTCCATAATATAACCATCACATAAAGCAATCTTTTCATGATCTACAAGCATAGAAATTTTACCACTCTCCACATAAGCAAGCTTCTTCTCATGACTAATAGTGGGAGTATCATAAAAGAGTTGAATACTACAAATTGGTTCAACACTAAAAGAGTAATTTTCAGTAAAAGTATATTCATAATTATGAAAAGTATCATAATAGTAATCATCACTCTTTTTCATCACATAAGTATCATCACAATAATTATCATAACTAGGAGGCATGCAATCATTATAACAAATTTGATCATTCAAAGTAGGGGGGATAAAAAGATCATCTTCATTAAGCATAGCATCCCCAAGCTTGGGACAAACATTAATTGCATAAAATAAATTCTCAAACATGTCATTTTCATCAAATGTAGTATCCCCAAGCTTGTGGCTTTGTATATCATAAACATAATCACTCTCATCATTAATAGTATGAATAGCACCAATAGTATAGCAATTATTATCATCATCTTCCAAGTTGGTGCCATAAATATTTTCAATATTATAAGAAGTATGATTATATTCCCAATCATAGTTATCACAACAAGCAATAGGCATACAAAATCATCCTCAAGTGTATCATCTTCCACAACTATTTTTGATTCATTCTCATGAGGCCTATCAATAATGGGAGCAACATTATTTGGGAGAGATACCTCTTTACCTTTACTTTTCCTTCTTTTCTTATTCTTCACCACATTATGTGTGGGTTTATTTAATTCCTCCAAGCTTCTTTTTGAAGAGGTTGGTTGAATAAGAAGCTCCTCCTCGTTACCTGATTCATCATAAGAAAAGAAGGAGGATATTGGGAAACCTCTTCCACTTCATTAGTATTCTCTTCATCTTCTATTTGTTTTATTGTATTTAAGTAATTAGCAATATAAGGATTCTCAATGCAATTTACCACACAAAACATATAGATTTCATTTAGATCAAAATCAATCATTTTCATGAGAACGCAAGCTGGAACATCCTTAGTTTTATGTCTCATTTATTCAAACCCCAAAAATAGACTAAGTTCATTATGATGCTCAAGGGTAATGAGGTTATCACAATTTTTGGACACAATTCGATCATGAAATAATTCACATTGGAAATTAAAATGACCACTTTCATTGCAAAGTTCACACGGACGGCGAGAAATATTAAGTCTTCCAACATAAACATATAGCCTCTCTTGCAACCATTTAGTTTCTAAATACTTATGCCTCTTACAAAATCTATCTTCCCTTTTAGGCATGTCTTTACAAACTCTATGCACTCCACAAAAATTGACATGCTTATAAGAAATCTTTTTATCACGACTAGTGCGATCATCATTAGTACTATGGATATTCAAAGAATTCATACTAACAACATTGCAATCATGCTAATCACTCAAAGATTTAGTGCCAAACATTTTAATAACTTCTTCTTCCAACACTTGAGCACAATTTTCCTTTCCATCATTTTCACAAAAGACACTAAAAAGATGAAGCATATGAGGCAACCTCAATTCCATTTTTAGTTTTATTTTATAAAACCAAACTAGTGAAAAACAAGAAACTAAAAGATTAAAGATATACCTTCAAGATCTCACCTCCCCGGCAATGGCGCCATAAAAGAGCTTGATGTCTACTACACAACCTTCTTCTTGTAGACTCGTGTTGGGCCTCCAAGCACAGAGTTTTGTAGGACAATGGCAATTTTCCCTCAAGTTGATGACCTAAGGTTTATCAATCCGTGGGAGGTGTAGGATGAAGATGGTCTCTCTCAAACAACCCTGCAATCAAATACAATAAATCTCTTGTGTCCCCAACACACCCAATACAATGGCAAATTATATAGGTGCACTAGTTCGGCGGAGATATGGAGATACAAGTGCAATATGGATGATAGATATAGGTTTTTGTAATATAAAAAAGCAAGGTAACAAATAGTAAACAATGAGCAAAACGTTGTATAAATGCTTGGAAACAAGGCCTAGGGTCTATACTTTCACTAGTGCAATTTCTCTCAACAATAGTAACATAGCTGAATCATATGTAAATCTCTCACGCGCGACAAAGAGTTCACTCCAAAGTCACAAATAGCGGAGAAAAAACAAAGAAATTGTTGTAGGGTACGAAACCACCTCAAAGTTATCTTTCCTGATCAATCTTATGAGCTATCCCTATAAGTGTCACAAACAGGCCTAGAGTTCATACTAAAATAACACCTTAAGACACACATCAACCAAAACCCTAATGTCACCTAGATACTCTAATGTCACCACGAGTACCCATGGGCTTGATTATACGATATGCATCACACAATTTTAGATTCATCATGTTCAATCCAACACAAAGAACTTCAAAGAGTGCCCCAAAGTTTCTACTAGAAAGTCAAGACAAAAATGTGTGCCAACCCCTATTCATAGATTCCAAAGGTCACGGAACCCGCAAGTTGATCACCAAAACATACATCAAGTGGATCAATAGAGCATCCCATTGTCACCATGGATATCCCATCACAATACATACACCAAGTGTTCTGAAATCCTTAAAGACTCAATCCAATAAGAAAACTTCAAAGGGAAAACTCAATTCATCACAAGAAGATAGAGAGGGGAAAACTCCATATGATTCATCGGTATCAATAATGCCCGTGGTACATCAAGATCATGTCATCTCAATAACACGAGAGAGAGAGAGATCAAACACATAGCTACTAGTACATACCCTTAGCCCCGAGGGTGAACTACTCCCTCCTCGTCATGGAGACCGTTGGGATGATGAAGATGGCCTCCGGTGATGGTTTCCCCCTCCGACAAGGTGCCAAAATGGTCTCCCGATTGGTTTTTCGTGGCTCCGGAGGCTTGCGGCGGTGGTACTCCCAATCTAGGTTTATTTTTGGTGGTTTATAGATTTATAGGAATTTTTGGCGTCGATCTCACATCAAGGGGGGCCACGAGGCGTTAACAAGCCTGCTAGGCGTGACCAAGGGGGTGGCCACGCCTGGCAGGCTTGTGAACTCCTCGTGACTCTTCTGGCCCAACTCCAATTCTCTGGGGGTCTCTTTTGGTCCAAAAAATCATACTAAATTTTCAGCTCATTCCGAAAAGTTTTATTTCTACACAAAAAACGACACCATGGTAGTTCTGCTGAAAACAACGTCAGTCCGGGTTAGTTCTAATAAAATCATACCAAAATCATATAGAATTATTGTAAACATGGCATGAATACTTCATAAATTATAGATACGTTGGAGACGTATCAACTTGTCATCGGGATTATGCATGATATAAATACTTTGTGTGGCATGGGGAAGATGGAGCATTGCCAGACCATATGATATTGTAGGGATAACTTTTTTTGCCATTATATTTTGAAGAGATATAATTGCTTTGCTAGTATGCTTGAAATGTTTTTTATATCAATATTGAGATTTTGTTTTGAGTCTTCTGGATCTGAATATTCATGCCACAATAGAGAATATTAGGTGGATAAATATGTTAGGTAGCACTCCACATCAAAAGTTCCGTTTTTATCATTTACCTACTCGAGGACGAGCTTGGGGTTGCTGATACGTCTCCAATGTATCTATAATTTTTTATGATAGCATGCTATTATATTATCTGTTTTGGATGATTTATATGCATTAATATGATAGTTTATATTATTTTTGGGACTAACCTATTAATCTAGAGCCTAGTGCCACTTTCTATTTTTCCCCTTGTTTTTGAGTTTTGCAGATATGGAATATTAAACGGAGCCCAAACGGAATAAAATCTTCGGAATGATTTTTTCTGGAAGGAAAGAGATCTACGAGACTTGGAGTGCATGCCAGGGCACCTGCCAGGAGGTCACAAGCCCTGGAGGCGCGACCATCCCCTGGCCACGCCTGGCAGGCTTGCCGTCTCCTGGCAGGTCTCCTAACCCTATTCTTCATCCTATAAATACCCAAATATTCCCCCAACACCAAAAAGAGCCACACAAATACTTTTACGCCGACAGAAGCCTCCGTTTCTGAGCGATCCAATCTTCGAGTCTTTTCTGGTATTCTGCCGGAGGGGGATCCGATCACGGAGGGCATCTACATCAACTCCATTGCCCCTCCGATGATGCATGAGTAGTCCACCACAGACCTACGGGTCCATATCTAGTAGCTAGATGGCTTCTTCTCTCTCTTTGATCTACAATACCATGTTCTTCATGATCTTCATGGAGATCTATCCGATGTAATACTCTTTTGTGGTGTGTTTGTCAAGATCCAATGAAATGTGGGTTTATGGTCAGATTATCCATGAATCTTATTTGAATCTTCTCTGAATTCTTATATGCATGATTTCATATCTTTACAAGTCTCTTCGAGTTATTGATTTGGTTTGGCCAACTAGATTGGTAATTCTTGCAATGGGAGAAGTGCTTAGTTTTGGGTTCAATCTTGCGGTGTCCTCACCCAGTGACAAAGTAGGGGTAGTGTTGGGGATATTTACCCAGGATGAGACCCGCCCAGGTGGACCAGGTCATGCGGTTGGCGGCTTATGGTAGATCCAGGAGAAAAGCATAACCAGTGGGTCGGAGGGGCCAAAGCCAGAAGGCCAGATGTAACCCGGTGGACTTAAGCCGCCGGGAGAGACTTTTCAGATAAGGCATGTTTAGTTAGAGGTGAGGCCGGTTGTTAAGTTTAACCCGACCCGGACTCTTGTAAGCCCAGGAGCCTGACCCGTGTATATAAGGGCGGCTTACTTGGGCGGCTTAGGCCGCGAAACAACTGATCGAGAGCTAGGTCAAGCGAATTCGCTCCCTTGTAATCGATACACAATCAATACAACACAAAGCAGGACGTAGGCTTTTACCTCTTTCCGAGGGACCGAACCTTGGTAAACCCTTGTCTCTTGATTCCGATCAACCCCTTCAAGTTCACCGCCTTAGCGATGGCCTCGAACCTAAGTCCGTTGACCCGGACATCTGCCAGGACAAATCCATGACAGTTGGCGCCCACCGTGGGGCTAGCGCTCGGTGGTGTAAGGTTCTTGAAGGGATCTCTCCCAGGGATCAAGGGATACGCCGTTGGTAGGATGAACAAGAGCCATCTCGGCAAGCTCTACGTCGACAATGCTGGATGGGGCCCCGAGGCCGACTCAATCAAGTATGGGTACCGGGTCCCCTTTGGCAGAATTCATGTTTTCATCGGCAAGATCGGCTGATCTGAACCCGGGCCGGACATCTGCACCGACCTCGTCAAGCCGGCCCAGCATGCACGACCCACCCATGTTAACCCGAGCAGTAAGCATGTATTCGTCGAGTTTACCCAAGGCTGGGAGCTTGAAGGCTCGATGTCAGGGGAAGGAACGCTCCTCTGCTCCGAGGATGGCTCCTCGAGTGGAGATACGGAATAAATCTATCAGCTTCACAACAACGGACTTGGGGGCTACATATAGCATTACCCCGAGTCGTAATACCATGAGCTAGAAGAGTATGAGTTGCTGAACCACGTTGTTGTCTTCATGGCGGGTTCCGCGGTAGCACACAACAGTATGGCTGCTGGTGCGGTCGGGAGTGAAGTCGACATGCCGCCAGCTCAAGTTCTTTTGGATCTGATGAATGAGCTCACCGCCCTATTGGAGACCGAGGTCACTGTGAAAAACCAAGCGGCCCGTAACGCGGAGATCACAAGGTTGAAGGACCAGATGACTGGAGTCCACCAGGAGATCAATGCGATGAAGGCTCAGATGGATGCTGACTCGGAGCGCCTTAAGGCAGAGGCTTTTCGCTTGGAATTAGAGCAGCAATCTACAGCGATGGTTCATCGGATGAGGCATCAGTCGCGTTTACCAGAGCATTATGAAGCGAGAAATCTATTTAACATGCCAGGCACAAGACAGAACATGCCCCTGACCGTAACCCGGATGACGGAACTACCTGGAGGCCGGGCGGCGATTCAACGTCAGTAGCTAGACCCGCCCCGTTGTAACCAGGTCATGCCCAAGTCTTTTCCGATGCCACCGAGTCATTATTCTAACCCGGCGGAGAACATGGTGGCAGCGGCGACCAGGCTGTAGGGTAACGCAGCAGAAAACAAAAAAATTCCGACCTACGCACCAGCCCAGGACCACTATGGAGACTGCATTCAAGGTTTGATCATTTTCGTTACTGACTCGTAGCGCAGCGGAAGTAGAGTCGATGACGAACGGCGGTGCAGATCCCCGCAGCTAGGATTTTACAACCTCCCAACCGCGAGGATGTATACCCTCATCTGCCCCGCGGACAGCCCTCCGAGAGGCGGTCGGACAGTCCCCCGGATGGTGTCGCGGACAGTCCTTCGGCAGGACCTCCGAAACTTGGACTGTCACTCGGACAGCCCTTCGGGAGGACCTCCAAAACACAGACGGTCACACGGACAGCCCTTCGGGAGGACCTTCGAAACTCGGACGGTCACACGGACAACCCTTCGGGAGGCACTCTCGAACTAAGACCGAAACTACGATCTCTCTACAGAGTTGCACACATACGGTGTCATCTATCCGGCAGGGCTTTGCCGTCCAGAACTAGTTCCTGCCGGAACCCAGACAACCTTTCGGCTCTACGAAACTATTTCGCTGGGAGGGAGAGAAGAAGCCAGATCATGCATGGAACTTGTATGTGAGAAGGGATTGAGTTTTGGGCTGCCCCCTCCACCTCTATTTATAGGAGAAGGAGGGGTGGAGGGGCTGAAATTTCAGCCACATCCATCCATGTCATCTCCAAGATATTTTGGAGCAAAAGCCCAAAAAGGTGGCTTTCCAAAAAGTAACCATAAAGCTGATTTCACTATTCACGACAACATTTTTCAGCGTCTGATCGAACTGAAAATATTTATGTGGGCTTAGAACATTTCCAGTACCCACTAAAATAATTTTCAACACTTTTCGAAACAATTCCGGTTTAGTGATTTTCATCTGCGAAAAGCATCTGAAGCGGTTCCGGCAGCTCCGGAACATTTCCGGTTTTTCTTTCGGAAAATTCCCAAAAGTTTCCAGAATGATTCTGGCACCCTCCAAGAATTATCAGGCATGTGCCGAAACCAATTTGACTTAATGGTATCCCCTGAAACAACTTTTCAGTTTTACCGAAACTGTTCCGGTGTTCTCCCTGCGGAACTTTTCCACTGTCCGAAACTTTTCCGGTGTCCGAAACTTTTTCGGTGATTTTCTCTCAGACTCCCTGTCTAGTATTCAGCAGATAGATGACCCTTAGGCGTGTGACCCTATTGGTTCGGTGAAGCATAGACATGACCCGGAACCCCTTCCGATCAATGATCAACATCGGAGCCGTGGACACCCATACTGACCCCTATACCCACACGAATGAATATTCGAGTGAACCTCCAGTTGCCGTGTGCTATTCCTGTTGGTTCGCGACATGTTACAAATACCCGAGGTGAGACATGTTAGCATCCCCGTGGATCAACAACTTGTCCACTATGCCAGTTACCTCGTTGCCGGTATTGTTCTCTTTTCTCGTTCCCGTGTTCCGGCATCCCTGTGATCAAATCACAAAGTGTCTAGCCAGACGATGATGGATACCGTAACACCGAGAGGGCCTAGAGATATATCTCCATCGTCGAAGGAGCAAATCCCAATCTTGAGCTATCAAGTTACTTGACATATATCTCCATCGTCGATTCAACACAAATGTTCTTCTAACATTGTGCCCTCAAAATTGCCGGCACAGCCATGCCCACGATCAGGAAAACAGGATCATGATGCAATACTTGAGCCAGTCTTAGAGGCCAGACTAGGAATACATTTTACCGTTTATTATTCCACACGTGCATATGAGTCTTCCTTCAAGCCTCGTGGTTATTGCAGACTCGAGAACCATAGCAGTTATGGCATGGAATATAAACCTAATTATGAACAGGGAGATGATCAATAACATTTATTATTGCCTCTAGGGCATATCTCCTACAGACTCCCACTTGCACTAGAGTCAATAATCTAGTCAATTCTAATGCACTTTACACCTATGGCATACTGGTGTAAAATATGCTTCGCTTGTGGTATAGCCTGATGTCCAACGGATCTGACAACTTCAGCTCCGTGTGTAACTTTGCATATCCTTACGTTTTCATGCTTCCACAAAATTCATATTTTGTGTGGACTTGGCTTTGCATATGTGTGAATCATTGGTCAAAACCCGATTCCTCAGACTGAGCTATGGAGCAACTATCTGCAATAGTGTCCCATAGATCAAAGCCATCTTGAAACCATACTAAGTTCATGAATGAACTATATGGTTCAACAACTTCTTTGTCGCTTCTAAAGCATCAACATACTAAGCCTTTGTTATAGAATTCGCCACAGTATCTTGTTTGGAACAATTTCCAACTACCGTGCCACCATATTGTGTATTACACAAAACCCTTAACTTAAATTGAAAATCGCATGGAGCATCGATGAAGACTGTATCGATGTAATTACTTACAACGAGCACTTCATAATCTCTTCTTGCGAGAAACCATGTCATCAATACTACTCTAGCACTTAATGACATCTTTCACTGTTGTCCTATGATCAGTACTTTGATACTTTGGTATCCATACTCGCAACAACTTTGGAGTATCGGACATATCTGGTTGTTTTACATACCATGGAATACATGATTAATCCAAACACAAGAGTGTGTGGAATCTCCATCATGTATTTTACTCATAAGTGTTTTAGGACACCGAGTCTTGCAAAAACTCTTTCCATGTGACTTCGGCAAGAATCACTCCTTGGCGTTTTAAATGCTAAAAAGTTTTAGCATCTTGTCAATATGTATTCATAGCTTATCCCCATTAAGTAAATCTATCTGCATAGATCATCATGCCTAATATTGAGGCTATTTAGCCTAAGCACTTCATCGAAAAACTATTTTCAAATGAAGTCTTAATTCGTGTCAAGAAATTCATTTCCAATTAACAATGTGTCAAGCACACAACGTTTTAGAAATATTATTATGCTCCCACTTACTTTCTTGAATCACAAGCATCTTCGTTACCCATTGATGAAGTCAAAAACCCTTTTTGACCATTTCATCAAACCACGAAGGTTCCAACTCCATTTTGCTCTCTTATGTCCATTGCTGGAACTCTGAAGTTTGCATACTTACTAGCATCCTCTGGATCGACAAATTACTTTGGACTGTATCACATACAAGTCCTAGGTTTCATTTCCATCAAATGGAAATCCTTTTGTCATCCATATTTCATATCTCATGATTGATATATGTATTAATTGCTAGTTCAACCCTAACCAACCTTAAGCATCGCTACAATGAAACAACCTCATCGTAGTCAACTCCTTGAACTTGTTATTTCAACAAGTCGAGCTTTATGGATAAAACATTTTTATCTGTATCAGTTTTTAGTTCCATAAATATTCGTTAGACTCTAAGTCCTCTGAAAGGTGTATCAAGGTTTTAATCTTGAATCACTTATATGGAAACTATCTCGGATTGTATTGACATTTAGCCAATCGCGGAGTCAGGGCCCATCAACGCTTCCTTGTGTATTGTAGGTATACTGTTGTCTAACAACAATATCTCGTTTGCGCACCTGATAGGTTTGCATGAGCTTTTCCTACGTGGTTCAGCTGCACATTCGACCGAAGTCCATACATTTTATTGTAGATACTTCCGTATCAGTCGTAGTAGGGAAACAATGGAATCACTTCCAGGGTTTCTTTCCTTTGAACCGATGACGAAGATACTTGTTATCTCGTCGAGTTGCACTGTCCTCCCACTCACCTTTTGTAAGAACTATTCTCTTTAAAAGCATACCGTTTTGTGGCAAAACCCTTTGCCTCGGTATAGTGGTGGGGGAATACCCAATGACTTGGGATAACCATACAAAGTAGCACTTGTCTGATTTGGAATAGGTTTGTAACCTTTTACACAAGCCCCATATTCCAAATTTTAAGAAAAGATATAACATGGTTGGGCATACCATACCATGGAGTCATTTCAACAGACCTGATGGATCTCTTTTCAGTGTAAAAGCCGTAGTCTCTAAAGCATCACTCTATAAAAGGGATAATGGCAAATCTATTTATGTCATCTTTGATCTTACCATGTCATAAATGGTTTGATTACATCTTCACAGACTTTCAACTTGCAGTGGTGTTCCGGGAGGTGCAAGTTATGAAACGCTTTTCACAACTCAGCAGACATTCACTAAACTTGTAACTCAAATATTCCTTTCCGCAATGAAATCGCAGAAACATAACTTTCTTGTTACAATAACTTCTACTTCATTTTTGAAAACCTTTCGAATGATTTCAAAAGATCCAGACTTACGTCTCATCAAGTAAATATCCATATATCTACTTGAGTCATTTCTGAAGATAGATAAATCCACTACTCGCAACAACATTTATTGGACTACATACATCATAATGTATGATCACCAATATGTTCTTTGCTCGTTCCTTATGGCTTGTGAATGGTATTTCAGTCACTTCACTTTTCGGAGGAAAGTTGCAAGTGTCAGATGATTCAAAATCAAACAACTTCAAAATCCATCATAATGGAATTTTCCATGCGGGTTTTTCCAATGTGACCAAATGCAGTGCCACACTTGTGTGGTATTCTTTTAGTCTTGCGACATTTAGTGTTAGTGTTTATGGATGTATCATATAACCATCAATATTCATAACATACATCCCATCTAGGATGGAAGCATGGCCCTTCATTTTATTCATAATAGTGAACAACAATTCTTGTTTTTATGAACAACTCTATTGCAACAAACATGGTGCAATGGGCTAGAGTGTATGAAACTCTAAAATGAATTATGAAAGTAAACCCAGAGGTAATGTATTATTATCAATATTCATAGCATACGTCTCATTCATAATGGAAGTATGGCCCTTATGTTATTCATAACACTGAACATCAAAAGTTCTCTTATGAACAACCTTCTTGCAAGATACCTTATGCAAAGGGCCAGAGTGTGAAACTCTAAATGAATTATGAAAGTAAATACATAGGGAATACACCGATGGAAGGCATAGTAACATTTACTATGTTCCCTGTGTGTATCTAAACCTCATCCCTGGCTAGTGTTTCAGGCCATAGTAGTTCTTACATCGAGTTGCAACAGAATGCAATCGAGCGGGTATCTTTGTGATTAACTCACAATACCGAATAATTAATGATTAACATGTTTAACCATAATTCCCAATAACTATATCTTTGACCAGCCTTCTATACATCAAAAACTTGTATGACATTCATACATGAGCTGGATATTCCAGTCTTCTTTCCTTTTGCCATTATACTTCTAACAGTTTAACTTTTAGTATTTCTCCTACTCTCAGAAGAAGCATCCAACTTAAGAGTGGCGTTAGCCCTGGACTTCCTAGGCGTGAAAGTTTCACTAACACCCTTCGGACACTTCCTTTCTCTTTAAGTTGTTGTTTTATTCACCATCATCATATGACAGTCGTTCTTTTGGATCCCTCTCTTATCAGTCTAATGCATAGTAAACTCCTTTACTAATAGTTTGCAAACAAACATTGCTTTGGATATCTCATATCTTTTAGCCTTTGTCTATCTCTGAAAATGATTTTCAGATTCCATGAATATCACATAACTATCCAAACTTTCGAAGTTCGGGTCTCATGGAAGCAAACGTATTGCATTTGACTGAAACAGAATTCTAGTTTCTGGATCGAAGGACGAGAGTCACATGATCCATAGCATTAGCGGGAGAATACCGAAAGCATGCTATAGGAAAAGTCCTTCTCGGCACTCTTGAGGACAATCCTCACAATTACGTTACCAACTGTAAAGTTTTAACCAGATATTTAACAGCTATTCAATTTTAATAGGGAAGGTGGAAACGCGAGCCATTATTCTACAACTATTATGCAAATCACATTTAGACAGAGTTCAAAATTAATTGCACTGAGAATTAAACAAGTTAATTCTACAGTGCGCTCCCACTCAAATCAATATCTCTCGTAATTGATTTTGAGTGATACAAGATCTAGACTTCAATTCATCACCATAGAATCATCATCTCATGACCGGAATTTTAATCGGTAGGCCAACTTGCCGATCACATCTTTATGTGACTCTTGTTCATCTTTCGATGCATGTGTTCCGAGCTCATGACTTTCATGCCTGAACGTCAAGACAACCAAGTGATCTCCATGCGAGGTCTTTACTCACCCGCCTCACACATCCCTAATCGTTAGTACCCATGCATCCATGGCGCACCCCGAAAAGTTAGGTGCCGTGACGGTGCTACACTTGGGAGAACACTATCTACTTGATATTTTTGTGAGAGATCACCCTAACAAAAGTGACTACCGCGCAATCAAGAAGGGTGCATCATAAGGGATAAACATCTCAGGCAATTCATAATAGCATGATATGGTATAGCCCTTTCTGACGGAGAAGTCTTTCATTTCTTCGTCTTCGGCATTCATGTCGGTGTACACCTTCGTGAAGATTGCCACCACCTTGTCGATGCACAAGATAATATTGCTATCTCTATAGCTAATAAAATAAGTGCATTACATAAGGTTGACACACATGTCATTAAAGTGCAATCATATGGCTCCAGCCATCATGCCGAATCATGACACACAGGTCATGTTAAACATCTGCATTGCCCTTTCGTCTACGAAACATCCATTTTTCTCAACTATGGTGGAACCCAAAGAACTGTTAGCACTTCGTTGATCTGTCAATCAGCATACTCAGGAGCAGCATGAAAGGATCACGGATTGCCAGAACTTTGTGAGATTCGACCATTCCGTCAAGATCAGGACTATGCAAATTCAGGGGAAGCAAAAAGAACATCGGGTAACAGATTTCATATGCTACCCGCACAAATAATTTTCAGCAATAGATCTCATCTACTACCTAATTATATTGTGCAACACCCATACATCTCTATGTATTCTAGATCGCAACCTGCATCTAAGCATAGCACGGCTCTTGATGCCACTGTAGGGTAACGCAGCAGAAAACAAAAAAATTCCGACCTACGCACCAGCCCAGGACCACTATGGAGACTTCATACAATGTTTGAACGTTTTTGTTACTGACTCATAGCGCAGCGGAAGTAGAGTCGATGACGAACGGCGGTGCAGATCCCCGTAGCTAGGATTTTACAACCTCCCAACCGCGAGGATGTATACCCTCATCTGCCCCGCGGACAGCCCTCCGAGAGGCGGTCGGCCAGTCCCCCGGATGGTGTCGCGGACAGCCCTTCGGGAGGACCTCCGAAACTTGGACTGTCACTCGGACAGCCCTTCGGGAGGACCTCAAAAACACGGACGGTCACATGGACAGCCCTTCGGGAGGACCTTCGAAACTCGGACGGTCACACGGACAGCCCTTCGGGAGGCACTCTCGAACTAAGACCGAAACTACAATCTCTCTACAGAGTTGCACACATATGGTGTCATCTATCCGGCAGGGCTTCGCCGTCCAGAACTAGTTCCTGCCGAAACCCAGACAGCCTTTCGGCTCTATGAAACTATTTCGCTGGGAGGGAGAGAAGAAGCCAGATCATGCATGGAACTTGTATGTGAGAAGGAATTGAGTTTTGGGCTGCCCCCTCCACCTCTATTTATAGGATAAGGAGGGGTGGAGGGGCTGAAATTTCAGCCACATCCATCCATGTCATCTCCAAGATATTTTGGAGCAAAAGCCCAAAAAGGTGGCTTTCCAAAAAGTAACCATAAAGCTGATTTCACTATTCATGACGACATTTTTCAGCATGTGATCGAACTGAAAATATTTATGTGGGCTTAGAACATTTCCAGTACCCACTACAATAATTTTCAACACTTTTCGAAACAATTCCGGTTTAGTGATTTTCATCTGCGAAAAGCATCTGAAGCGGTTCCGGCAGCCCCGGAACATTTCCGGTTTTTCTTCCGGAAAATTCCCAAAAGTTTCCAGAATGATTCTGGCACCCTCCAAGAATTATCAGGCATGTGCCGAAACCAATTTGACTTAATGGTATCCCCTAAAACAACTTTTCAGTTTTACCGAAACTGTTCCGGTGTTCTCCCTGCGGAACTTTTCCACTGTCCGAAACTTTTCCGGTATCCGAAACTTTTTCGGTGATTTTCTCTCAGACTCCCTGTCTAGTATTCAGCAGATAGATGACCCTTAAGCGTGTGACCCTATAGGTTCGGTGAAGCATAGACATGACCCGGAACCCCTTCCGATCAATGATCAACATCGGAGCCGTGGACGCCCATACTGACCCCTATACCCACACGAATGAATATTCGAGTGAACCTCCAGTTGCCGTGTGCTATTCCTGTTGGTTCGCGATATGTTACAAATACTCAAGGTGAGACATGTTGGCATCCCCGTGGATCAACAACTTGTCCACTATGCCAGTTACCTCGTTGCCGGTATTGTTCTCTTTTCTCGTTCCCGTGTTCCGGCATCCCCGTGATCAAATCACAGATCAAATCACAAAGTGTCTGGCCAGACGATGATGGATACCGTAACACCGAGAGGGCCCAGAGATATCTCTCCATCGTCGAAGGAGCAAATCCCAATATTGAGCTATCAAGTTACTTGACATACTTTTCCATGAACCCGTAAGCCGCCGTAATAGCCACCCATTTACGGATGACGTTTAACAAACCCCAAAGTTCATGAAGCAAGCATGAAGAAACTCGATACTCTCATGGTCTAAGGAATTATGCAAACATTAACTTCTCTATGTTATTAACCATTAACTTATGACGAATGTATCTCATAGCATAACATCAATTCGGGTCGATTCAACACAAATATTCTTCTAACATTGTGCCCTCAAAATTGCCGACACAACCATGCCCATGATCAGGAAAACAGGATCATGATGCAATACTTGAGCCAGTCTTAGAGGCCAGACTAGGAATACATTTTACCGTTTATTATTCCACACGTGCATATGAGTCGTCCTTCAAGCGTCGTGGGTATTGCAGACTCGAGAACCATAGCAGTTATAGCATGGAACATAAACCTAATTATGAACATGGAGATGATCTATAACATTTATTATTGCCTCTAGGGCATATCTCCTACACAGGCTTGGTACAATCCCAATCCCTGACGAGGCACCTTTCGTAGAGTAAGTATGGAACGCTATTGGGTACCTGTAGACGGCGGTAGCCCAGTAGGAGAAGTATACCTACAGCCGGAGTCATGTGCATTCAACCCCCATCCCGAGCTGTAGCTACAGCCGACGTTATGGGTCGCCGGTGGTTTCCAGTAGTGATCGACATCGAAACCTGCCAAGGAATGATCAGCTGGTTCGTGATGCTCACGTGTTGGTAGATCAGGCAAGGGCCCAGTGAGAGGCGGCGACTCTGGTGGCTGCGACAGCTTATCAAGAACCCACATTCGCAACTTCCGTTTTAGTAGGAGCCGGCTTGACTTCTAGGGTTGTGGGGTTGCCATACTTAACACTGGCTTTATAGAATGAGCGCCTGCCAAGAGACTTCAAAGGCCATCGCAAGGTGCCCAATTATACTGCTGACCTACCTCCAGAGGCGTGGATTGAAAGTTATGAATTGGCCATGCAGATGCTGGATGTTAGTGGTGTAGTGTGTGCCAAGTATTTCATCATGATGCTGGAAGGGCTGGCTCGTACGTGGTTGAAAGGTTTGCCACCCAACACCATTAACACCTGGGCCGAGTTAAAGGCGAGGTTCAACAAAAATTTCTAGGGAACATGCAAGCAGCCCATGATGATTGTGGATTTGGATCATTGTGTTCAGCATGCGGATGAATTGGCTCATCATTGGGTCCAGCGGGTCTCGACCATCATCCACTCTTCTAATAATATCACGGAGTCTCAATCAGTTCTAATCCTGCAGAAAAATTGCCACTTCACGCCTTGAAAGCAGAACTTGGCCGGCTCAAGCTCACATGTCAAGACATGGGGGAACTCATGACGGCTCTCACCAAGTATGCGGACTCTGACGACATGAAGGACCCTGGTTCCGATGATGAGAAATCGTCCAAGGGCAAGAAGAATAACAACGACAAGGGTCAGCCGCAAAACGGTGGAGGAAACAATAATAACGACAATCGTGGAAAGCGAAAGAACCAAGATGGCAGGTCAGAGTTAGTAGCCAACGCCAACACTGGGAAAAACCGCGGCAAGGGCAATGGCTATCCGCCGTTTAAACACAAGACTCCTAGCTTGGAGACAATGTTGAATGATCCCTGCCCAAAGCACAACCGTCCCAATCAACCGTCGAGTCGTGCTTGGAAGGATTGTTGGATCATGATAGAATATCAAAATTATGGCATTAACCAACATCCAGGTGGCGGCGGCGGGCCATCCGATGGGTCAGGTCCTTCCGGGTCTGGTTTCGGTCCAGGCGGCTCAGGTTCAGGCCATCAGGGCCAAGGAAACCATGGAGGGAATAATCAACAATCCGGCGGTGTAGGTCAGCAGTAAAATAACCGGTCTGGGTTCCAGAGTAATCCCAAGCAGCTTAACTCCGGCCAGTACCACGTCTTCACAACCTTTCTTGACAAACGAGACCAGAAGTTACGCAAGCGGGCGGTTAACGCATCTATGCCGGCTCTCCCGCAATATTTGAAGTGGTCTGAGTACGATATTACCTGGACCAGGGAGGATCACCTGCCGCGTTTGGATTACCCGAGGCATTTGGTGCTGGTGGTCGCCCCCCAAGTGGGAGGATATGTGTTCACCAAGGTTTTGATGGATGGAGGCGGTAACATCATTTTTTTTATTATGACACTTTCTGCTGGATGAATTTGCTTCACAAAGATCTCAAGCCTTCTTCAATAGTGTTTCATGGTGTGGTGCCTGGGAAGTCGGCTTATCCGATGGGCAAGATTTCATTGGAGGTTGCTTTTGGCGACGAATTCAATTACATGGTGGAGTCTCTATGGTTTGAAATGGTCAAGATTAAGAGCCCATATCACGCTCTGTTTGGACGATCGGCTTATGCCAAATTCATGGCTAGGCCTTGTTACGTTTATTTGCAGCTCAAGATGCCAGGGTTGAATGGGACGATCACGATGCATGGAGACCGGAAGACTACTGCTGAGTGTGAGGAAGGGGATGCAGCTTATGCAAAATCCAGTTGTGCGGAGGCAGAGCTCAAGTTTTATAAGGAGAATGTCGACCCGTCAGCTATGACCCCATTGAAAAAGCCTAAAATAGAGTCTGAGCCGCCACTTAAGTTTGCGGCAAATGGTACCAAGTTGGTGGACTTCGCGCTTGGCAACTCATCGTAGCAGTTTATTGGGGCTAATATGAATCCCAAATAGGAAAGTGTGCTCATCGAGTTTATCCGTGAGAATCGGGACATCTTTGCATGGAAACCTTCTGACATGCCGGGTGTACCGAGAGAACTCATTGAGCACCACCTTAATGTGGATCCTAAGTTTAAGCCAATTAAGCAGTTTTTACGTTGATTCAATGAGGAGAGGCGGAAGGCTATTGGCGAAGAGGTGGCCCGACTGTTGGCAGGAGGGTTCATCATTGAAGTGTTTCACCCGGAGTGGCACGCTAACCCAGTGCTGGTGCTTAAGAAGAACGAGACGTGGCGTATGTGCGTGGATTACACGGACCTTAACAAAGCGTGTCCGGTTAACCCATTTGCTCTCCCCCGCATTGATCAAATCATTGATGCAACAGTGGGTTGCGAGAGTCTATGTTTTCTGGATGCTTATTTAGGATATCATCACATCAAGATGGTGGTTAGAGAGCAAGAGAAGATGGCTTTTATTACACCTTTTGGTGCTTTCTGCTATGTATCTATGCCTTTGGGGCTTAAGAGAGCCCAAGCGACTTACCAGCATTGTGTGCAGAACTGTCTTCATGGTCAGATTGGGCGCAACGTGCACACTTACGTAGATGATATTGTGGTCAATTCAAGGAAGAAGGAGACTTTGCTGGATGACCTAAAAGAACCTTTGACAATTTGCGGATCTACAAGATGATGCTTGACCCGGCAAAGTGCGTTTTCGGTGTACCTACAGTGTGTCTAGTGTTTTTCAGTGTTGCGTCTCTCCTGATGAGGGCCGTGAAATCTTACAAGAAACCCATGCTGGCGATTGTGGTCATCACGCCGAGTCCAAATCATTGGTGGCCAAGGCTTTGCGCCACGGTTTTTACTCCTTAGCGTCTTGTAAGGATGCAAAGGACCTCGTTAGTAAGTGTGGCGGGTGTCAGAAATTTGGACGTCGTGCTCATGTGCCAGCTCAAGAGCTACGAATGATTCCAATCACCTGGCCGTTCGTGGTCTGGGGCTTGATATGGTTGGACCTTTCAAAAGGTCCAAGGATAAGAAGACCCACCTCTTGGTGGCAGTTGACAAGTTTACTAAGTGGGTGGAGGCTGAGCCGGTCAGTAAATGTGATGCAACAACGATGGTTTAGTTCATCAAAAAGCTGATTTTTCGTTTTGGCTATCCACATAGTATCATTACTGATAATGGCACGAATTTGTCCAAGGGGGCTATGAAGGACTTCTATGATGAGGATCATATACGCCTTGATGTGTCTTCAGTGGCTCACCCCCAGTCCAATGGTCAAGCTGAGCGTGCTAACCAGGAAATTTTGAGAGGTATTAAACCCCGGCTTATGGTTCCTTTTGAGCGCATGCCGGGTTGTTGGGTGGAAGAGTTGCCCTCTATTCTTGGAGCATAAGGACCACCCCCAATAGGTCTACAGGCTTTATGCCTTTCTTCATGGTTTATGGCGCAGAGGCTGTTCTCCCCAGTGATATACGTCATGACTTGCCCAGGGTGGCTGCTTACCTGGAAACTGACAATGAGGCGGTGCGTCAGGATGCTTTGGATTCCTTAGATGAAGAACGGGATCTTGTAGCCGCTCATTCAACAATTTATCAGCAAGATCTGTGTCGCTATCATAGCCGCAGGGTCAAGACCCGAACGTTTCAAGAAGGCGACTTAGTACTCCGTTTAATTCAAGACCAGACAGATATGGACAAGCTATCACCTCGTTGGGAAGGACCATTCGTGATCAGTAGGAATCTCAACAACGGATCTTATTATCTCATAGACATACGGGAGAGTGACAAGTCTCACAATTCTAGCGAAGAGACCAAGAGGCCATGGAATATTGCTCACCTTCGGCCATATTACACTTAAGCCGCCAGCCGGCTCTCGTCAATGTACATACATCTGTCATTGTACAAATCATCTTTTATGATATAATAAAGTGGGCATCCCCATGATTAGGGGCCTCTACCGTGTTTTCCACACCGAGTGTCATGCCAAGGAGTTAATCCTTCATTAGGTCATTTGGGGGCTTTAAACGCCCTTCGCCAGGCTTTTATGCCATCAGGAGTCGATCCTTAATCTGGTGCTCTAAGGAGATCTTTTAAACCACTCTTGCCCAGATTTAAAATAGAAAAGGAGTTGATCCTTTAAACTGGTCACTGGGGGGGGGCTTTCGGCCCAAAAGGTTAAGCTTATTACCTCTTTCCGCCATCTCTGAGTTATACCTGCCTGTTTGCAACTTGCTACTCCACCATGTGACCCGCCGAACTCTTGACAGTTAATCTTTATAAGAGGCCCTAAACTTTAAGTTAATCTCGCACAAAGACACTTAACTTGTCAGAGTTTAAACGACAGCTTTGTCACGAGAGAGCCGGCTTACAGTGAGCGAGGACAAACTCGTCTTGTCTAAAGTATCCCCTCTGCTATGTGGCATGTTCATACTCTTAGCAATGTCAATCTTTTAAAGACCATGAACTTGCTAAGGTTTAAATGACAGATTTATGTCATGGGAGGCCCGGTTTACAAGTTCTTAGGCTTTCCGCCTCGTTTCTTCGGAAACAGAAATATTTTCATAAAAAAATATAGGACAAGAGTTGTCTTATCCTGTCGCAGCTTTAAAGCCGGCTTATAGGATGGGGCATACGATTGTTCGTTCTAGCAAGTGCTCTCATGATAAGGTTCTAAGTCTTGGAAAATTTCCGGCTTGGCCCATGGAGTGCAAGCCGCCTGGCGAGTCAAAACAGCTAAAGTACTCCTATATAAATAGTTGAGTTTGCTGAATCGCGAGCGGAGCTTTCAAGCATAAAATATTGCAAGTGCAGGAACAGGCAATCAAGAGTTTTTCTATGCCTATTACAAAGCTCTCTAGGAGCCCAAAATATAAGCAGACTTAAAGTTTCTGTACACATCCAACCTCGGCGGCTTAGTTGGTCGTGTCACCTTCAGTCAGGTTCAACGGTTTTCAACTCGCCGGCGGATCATCTTGTGTCGGGTCTTCGACTTCTTCGATCTGAAGGTTGTCCATTCCCAGTTGTAGTTTAATAAAGCTTCAAACTGAGCCTCGTCAAATAGGGGGGACGGGTCAACTTCAGGAGTGAAGAGTGGCTTACGACGTGTAGGAATTAAGTCCTTGGCTTCAAAAGTTGGGCATATCTGTTTGCTATCTGCGCCATAAGCCGCCTGGTAGGAGGTCAAGTCAATCTCATTGACAAGGGTTGATGCAAGAACTTGGGAGGCCTTCATTCAATTGGCATAATCGGCTTCGATGAAGTCATACCTATCATCCTTCTTGGACGGGAAGCCGTCCATCATTTCTTCAGGGGTCAGCTCAGGGGCAAAGGTCAGAGACTGGCTTAGGGCAATCATTGCCCCCTTCCTGGCGGCTTATCGCCTTAGCTCCTCAATCTGCTTGGGCAGAGTTGACAAGACCTCTATTGCCCCCTTCATAAATTTGGGATGCCTTTTTCAGTCATCAGGGTTTTGATGTTGCAGAGAGTCCCACTATACAGTTGTTCTGTCAAAGTGTATATTGCCTTCAACTTCAGCAAGCTATGAGAGGATAGTTGGCGGATCCTTTTGCCTGCAAAGAAAGTCAAACATTATAAGCTGCCGGAAATTTTTTTTGCAAAGAAAACAAGAAATTTTTTCAGAGTTGTCAAATTCTTACCAAAGATAGCAGCAGTCATCTTGGATATATGGCATTTGAGGGAAGTCAATTCTTCTGATACAAGCTTGAGCTGTTCGTCAGCATCATTTGTGCGTTTGGTCAGGGCGGCTTGTTCAGACTCAGCAGTCTTTTTGAATGTAGCAAAATCAGCATGGACCTTCTCAAATTTCTCAATGGCAATCTACAATTTTTCTTCTGCTACAGCCCGGGAAGACTGTTGGGAGGTGAGATTATCCTTTAAGCCGGCCAGATCAGACTCGGTTGTGTCTAGAGCTTCCTGAAACATGCAAGTCAAGGTTAAGTCGCCAAGAGGAAATAGTAATGACCCAAAGTGGTAAAGCTATTATGATACAAGTCTCAAGCAGATTGCGAGCAATATACTTGACACTTGGGGGCTAATGTATGTGTTTTTCTCTCAAGTCAATAACAAAGTTCTGGCTCATCTATTCACAAGTTAACCCGGCACTTGGGGGATACATTTGGCGCTTTTGAGGTAGTGAAGTTCTGGCTCATCTTTCTACAAGTTAAGCCGACACTTGGGGGCTACACCCGTCCAATTTTTCTACTATTGGAGTTCCGGCTCATCATTATCATCATGATCCGAACTTGGGGGCTACAGTTGGATCTAATTTTCAAGTAAGTACCGGCTTATTATATGTATTAACTCGTTACTTGGAGGCTACAGGCTAACTTATTTGCAGTATGACATAATTTGGAAGACCCGGTATACTATTTGCATTACTAAGCTCTTGGGGGCTACGTAAGGGTATAAGTAAAAGCAAGGGAAAAAGATTACCTCATATTTTTTTCTTCATCAACCCGACGAGCTTGGACTCCATATTGCGGCCGGCAGAAAGGCGGTTCAGATAACCAACATGCAAGTCATCTGTGGTCATTTTCTCTAACACAGAGATTTCAAAATCAAGCTTCTCTGGTGAGAATGTTTTAGGCTTGCTGGTGTGTTTGGTTAGCACATGATAAGCATGTGATTGGTGACCCGTCCCAGTAATGAAAACCTCTGGAGGAGCCATGTCGTCGGCGGCTGCTGAAGGGCTGGGTGGCTTAGGATCAGCCACCCGAGGACTCTCACGAGTGGCCATGTTGTGCTCAGCTGGCTCAGAGGGCTGAGGACTGTTTTCAGGCGCGTCCTTCTCGGCATCAGAAGGCTCAATATGGGCTATAGGGGATTCCGTCTTAGCTTTCACTGGATCTTGGACATTAGGGGTGATGGTAGACCCGCGTGCTTTCTTGCGTTTGGCTTGAGCCCTGAAAACAACAAGAGTCATTTTGGAAGCACAAGGACAATGATGATAATATGTATGCTAAAAAGTAAAGATACATACTCTGGGTTGATCTTCAGAGAAGGAAGTTTGGATGTAGTTGAGTCACCAGATGAAGGGGGCGATTCCTAAAAAATTAAAAGTCAGCAAAAACAGAGTAAGGTAACATGGCAAAAATCTCATACATATGTTGGGATTGGTTGAAAGAGTACCTCGGCACATCGTTTCTGGGGAGACGAAGAGTTTGGTAAGCTAGCCATAAGGTCTTCAGAGCCGGTGCTCCGGGTTTGATGTCGAGAGTCGAGTTGTTGCTTTTTCAAAGGAAATTAGGGATCTAAGTAAGCAAGAGGATGTGAAAATGGAACTGTTCGGATGACCTACCGTGTTTTCTCTCGCGATAAGACCTCTGAGTCAGAGAAAATGTAAGTTACCTCAGGGGCATTGGCATGACTCGTTTCCGCTTCCTCCTTGTACGATCATTGTTAATAAGTTGCATAAAGAGATAGCCAAGGGAATCAAGTTC
The DNA here is from genome assembly GCA_022496015.1 of Hordeum marinum. Lineage (NCBI taxonomy): Eukaryota > Viridiplantae > Streptophyta > Magnoliopsida > Poales > Poaceae > Hordeum > Hordeum marinum. The sequence goes on along the minus strand of CM039672.1, from coordinate 205,156,910 downwards.
TACCTCTGAATCGTCAAGTTCAAGTAGTTCTTGAGCCGAAGTTTTCTTCTTACGGCAACGGGTTTTACCCGCCTGAGACTTCTTCTTCATGGGGGGGGGGGTATTTCTTCTTCCAGAAGCTCGAGTCGGCCTACGTGAAAAGTTGCCGAAGGGTTAAAAGAGTAATTCCGAAGGTCAAGTCAAGAACAAACAGTTTTGGGAAGAAGGTTTTCTTACATCCGGAGCTGGGTTTTTGACGCAGAAAGGTTTTAACCCAATTTTATTGCAAACTGCCTGGGTTTCACCAAGAAGTGATTTGACAGCAAAGTTAACATCTTGTTCTGTCAGGGGAGTGTGGTTGAAGCAGAGAGGGTCATCCATGTTGCCCGTGTATTCGCACATGAGCCAGTCGTGCCGACTTAGTGGCAAGACTTTCCATGAGACCCAACAGCGGGTTTGGTCGACCCCGGTTAAGCCGTTCGCTAGAAGGGCCTTGATTTTCGCAAAAGCCGAAGCATACTTCACCCGTTCTGTGGCGGACATCCGGTCCGGAAGCTCAATAGAAGTATAGAGCTGAGTAGGGCGATAACCCGACAGCTGATTTTCCTCTTTGGGGAAGGTATCTTAGCAGTAAAACGAAGTCTTGTTCCAATCCTTGGGGTGGCTTGGCAGGAGAGCAGTGGAGTCCATCCGCCACTTCAGTTTGGCGATTAACATAGAAGAAATCACGGAAGAGGTCGACAGACGGCTCTTCTTGCAGATATACTTCACATAGAATTTGAAATTGGCACATGTTGGTGACAGAGTTTGGGGTTATGTCTTGTGGGTGAAGTTTGAAAAAGTGAAGAACGTCCCGGAAGAATTTTGACCCGGGCGGGCTGAGGCCGCGGAGGAGGTGATCAGTGAATATGACGACTTCCCCTTCGTTAGGGGCGGGTCTGATTTCTTCCCTCGGAACTCGCCAATGAATAACATCCTGAGCCGGCAATAAGTTGGTCTCTACGTATTCAAGCAGAAGCTCTTTGGTGACTCCGGAGCCAACCCAATCACATGATGAGGGTGCTCTTGACATAGTGGCGGTTCAAGCTATGAGAAAGTACACGACATGGCGGATTAGAAATGCCAAAAGAATCAGGATGACCACGGTTGACGTGAGGACGAGGTGCTAAGCCGCCAGTACATTTTATTAGAGAGTCGACAACTCGATGGCGGGACAAGGCAATGTCAGAAATATTGCTAAGTATGAATAAAAAGGTTTCATATGTTGCGACCGTGGCTGCAAGATCTACCAGTGAGGAAAAATGGAAATATATTCAAGACCTAAAATAACAGTGGAAGAACAGGTGTTTAATCAGGGCATTGATGGTGAGGTACAAATCTTATAATGAGCGGATCTTGGCGTTCGAGTAAGTGGCCGCCTCGGGTAATTAGCATTATGAGATTCAAAGAGATGCTTGACGATCTACATTATGGGGGACAATCTGATGAATAACAAAGAATACTAATGGACCTGATGAACTCGGGGGGATTGTATGTAGGGTCATTACACATTCAGCAAGGGATGAGAGGAGTACCTCGTGGAAGCGGAGGTACGTGTGACACTCTGGACCCAGTCAGGTTGATGCAGCGGCCGGAGTTGAGGATGATGGCGAGGACCGGTCGGCGCGGCGGATCTCCAGAGAAGTGAGAGTTTGGAGGAAGAAGAAGACATGGGCGGCAGAGAAAAGGAGATGATCCCCTCGGGTCCCTATTTATGAGATGGGATGGCCAATAGTGCATGCAAGAATCAAGGAGACGTAGTGATGATTGACCGAAGGGGACACCTCGATTTTTGGGCCATCCGTTTAATGAGAAAGATCTATTGCGAACATAAGGGGATCTTTTTGACATACTCAAGATGACATCATGACGGGTTATGCATTTTTCTCTTTCAGGTTATAAAGATGAGAGACTCGCCAACCAGAAGATTAGAAGATTGACATGAACCGGTTCAAATCAATCTGGGGCCTAATGTTGGGGATATTCACTTGGGATGAGACCCGCCCAGGTGGGTTGGGTCATGCGATTGGTGGCTTATGATAGCTCCAGGAGGAAAGCATAACCAGTGGGCCGGAGGACCCAGAGCCAGAAGGCCAGATGTAACCCGGTGGACTTAAGCCGTCGGGAGAGACTTGTCAGATAAGACATTTTTAGTTAGAGGTGAGGTCGAATGTTAAGTTTAACCCGACCCGGACTCTTGTAAGCCCAGGAGCCTGACCCGTGTATATAAGGGTGGCTTACCTGGGCGGCTTAGGCCACGAAACAACTGATTGAGAGCTAGATCAAGCGAATTCGCTCCCTTGTAATCGATGCACAATCAATACAACACAAAGCAGGACATAGGCTTTTACCTCTTTCCTAGGAGCCGAACCTGGGTAAACCCTTGTCTCTTGATTCCGATCAACCCCTTCTAGTTCACCACCTTACCGATGGCCTTGAACCTAAGTCCCTTGACCCAGACATCTGTCGTGACAAATCCACGACAGGTAGCGAGGCACGTATTGTATTGTTGCCATCAAGGGTAACACGACGGGGTTTTCATCATATTGCTTGAGTTTATCCCTCTACATCATGTCATCTTACCTAATGTGTTACTTTGTTCTTCATGAACTTAATACTCTAGATGCAGACAGGAGTCGGTCGATGTATGGAGTAATAGTAGTAGATGCAGAATCATTTCGGTCCACTTGACACAGACGTGCTGCCTATATGCATGATCATTGCCTTGGATATCTACATGATTACTCGCTTTTCTACCAATTGCTTGACAGTAATTTGTTTACCCATCGTGATATTTTCCTTGAAGAGAGAAGCCTCTAGTGAAATCTATGGGCCCCGGGTCTACTTTCCATAATATATTTTCAGATCTATAAACCAAAAATACCAAAAATAACTTGCTGCAATTTATTTACCTTTTACTTTCCATACTCGTTTACATCTATCTCTATCAGATCTAATCCTTGCAAATAACCGTGAAGGGATTGACAACCCCTTTATAGCGTCGGGTGCAAGAGTTTAATTGTTTGTGTAGGTGCATCCATTGGTGACTTGCTTGTTCCTCCTACTGGATTGATACCTTGGTTCTCATCAACTGAGGGAAATACTTATCTACTTTGCTGCATCACCCTTTCCTCTTCAAGGGAAAACCAACGCATCCTCAAGAGGTAGCAGCATGCTAACATTATAATAGTTTTGCTCATCAAAACTCAGGGGGACTAAAAATATCATCTTCATCAAACATAGCATCCCCAAGCTTGTGGCTTTGCATATCATTAGCATCATGAATATTCAGAGAATTCATACTAACAATATCACTATCATGCTCATCATTCAAGGAATTCTCATTATTTTCATAATTTCTTCCTCTACCAATTGAGCACAATTTTCTAAATCCTTGTTTGCACGAAAGACATTATAAAGACGAAACAAATGATGCAACCTAGACTCCATTTTTTTGTAGTTTTCTTTTATAAACCAAGCTGGTGATAAAAACAAGGAACTAAAAGATTTGATTGCAAGCTCTAAAGATATACCTTTAGGCACTCACCTCCCAGGAAACATCACGAGAAAATAGCTTGATGTCTATTACGCAACTTTATTCTTGTAGACTCGTGTTGGGCCTCCAAGTGCAGAGTTTTGTAGGACAATAGCAATTTTCCCTCAAGTGGATGACCTAAGGTTTATCAATCCATGGAGGTGTAGGATGAAGATGGTCTCTCTCAAACAACCCTGAAATCAAATAAAAGAAATCTCTTGTGTCCCCAACACACCCAATACAATGACAATTTGTATAGGTGCACTAGTTCGGCGAAGAGATGGTGATACAAGTGTAGTAATGATAGTAGATATTGATTTTTGTAATCTGAAAATATAAAAAAAGCAAGGTAGAAAGTGACGAAATTGAGCACAAACGGTATTGGAATGCTTGAAAACAAGGCCTACTGTTCGTACGTTCGCTAGTGCATCTCTCAATAATGCTAATATAATTGGATCACATAACCATCCCTCAACGTGCAACGAATAATCACTCCAAAGTTCTTATCTAGCAAAGAGCATAAGAAGAAATTATTTGTAGGGTACGAAACCACCTTAAAGTTATTCTTTTCGATCGATCTATCCAAGATTTTGTACTAACATAACGAACTTATCCTTACTGATCGATCTATACAAGAGTTCGTACTAAAATAACACCATATGATACACATAAACCAACTCTAATGTCACCTAGATACTCCAATGTCACCACAAGTATCCATGAGTTAATTATATGATACACATCAAACAATTTCAGATTCATAATACTCAATCCAACACAAAGAACCTCAAAGAGTGACCCAAGATTTCTACCAGAGAAATTAGGACAAGAAGGTGTATCAACCCCTATTCATGGATTACCCCAATGTCCCCTCGGGAATCCGGAAGTTGAGTACCAAGACATAGATCAAGTGAATCACTTAAATACCCCAATGTCACTACGGGTATCCACATGCAAGGCATATATCAAGTATTCTCAAATCCAATATTCAATCCAACATAACGAAATCTCAAAGGGAAAACTCAATTCATCATAACAAGATAGAGAGGGGAAAACACCATCTGATCCAACTATATTAACAAAGCCTATGATACATCAACATCGAGCCATCTCAAGAACACGAGAGAGAGAGAGAGATTGAACACATAGCTACTGGTACAAACCGTCAGCCCTGAGGGTGGACTACTCCCTCCTCATCATGGACTTCGCTGGGATGATGAAGATGGCCACTGGAGATGATCTATGTAGGAGATATGCCCTAGAGGCAGTAATAACAGTTATTTTGTATCTCCAAAGTTTGTAATGAATTTTTATGTTCCATGCTATAACTGCAATGATTCTCGAGTCTACAAATTAAACGAGGCTTGGAGGGAAACTCATGTGCACGTGTGGTATAATAAACGGTAAATTGTATTCCTAGTCTTGCCTCTAAGACTGGCTCAAGTGTTGCATGATGGTCCTGTTTTCCTGATCATGGGCATGGCTATGCCGGCAATTTTGAGGACGCGATGTTGGTAGAACACTCGTGTTGAATCGATCCGAATTGATGTTATGCTATGAGATACATTCGTCACAAGTTAATGGTTAATAACACAGAGATGGTTAACGTTTGCATAATTCCTTAGACCATGAGAGTATCGAGTTTCTTCATGCTTGCTTCATGAACTTTGGGGTTTGTTAAACGTCATCCGTAAATGGGTGGCTATTACGGCGGCTTACGGGTTCATGGAAAAGTATGTCAAGTAACTTGATAGCTCAAGATTGGGATTTGCTCCTCCGACGATGGAGAGATATCTCTGGGCCCTCTCGGTGTTACGGTATCCATCATCGTCTGGCCAGACACTTTGTGATTTGATCACGGGGATGCCGGAACACGGGAACGAGAAAAGAGAACAATACCGGCAACGAGGTAACTGGCATAGTGGACAAGTTGTTGATCCACGAGGATGCTTGCATGTCTCACCTTGGGTAATTGTAAACATATCACGAAGCAACAGGAATAGCTCACGACAACTAGAGGTTCACTCGAATATTCATTCGTGTGGGTATAGGGGTCAATATGGGTGTCCACGGCTCCGATGTTGATCATTGATCGGAAGGGGTTCCGGGTCATGTCTATGCTTCACCGAACCTATAGGGTCACATGCTTAAGGGTCATCTATCTGTTGAATACTAGACAGGGAGTCTGAGAGAAAATCACCGAAAAGTTTCGGACACCGGAAAAGTTTCGGACAGCGGAAAAGTTCCGCAGACAGGTCACCGGAACAGTTTCGGTGAAACTGAAAAGTTGTTTCAGGGGATACCAAAAAGTCAAATTGGTTTCGGCACATGCCTGATAATTCTTGAAGGGTGCCAGAATCGTTCTGGAAACTTTCTGGAATTTTCCGGGATGAAAACCGGAAATGTTCCGGAGCTGCCGAAACCACTTCAGATGCTTTTCGCAGATGAAAATCACTATTCCGGAATTGTTCCGGATCGCGATGAAAATTATTTTAGTGGGGTACTAGAATTGTTCTAAGCCCACATAAATATTTTCAGTTCGAGCAAACGCTGAAAAATGTCGCCGTGAATAGTGGAAGTGCTTTTTGGACTACTTTATGGAAAGCCACCTTTTGGGGCTTTGCTCCAAAAGATCTTGGGGATGACATGGATGGATTGGAGCCATTTTTGGGGCCCCACATGAGGGTGTGGCCGGCCACATGGTGGACTCCTTCATGGAGTCCCTCTTGTTCCTTGGTTTCACTTTTATGCCCTTGTGGAAGGACTTCGTTCATGTGCATTTTGGGTTTGATTGTAAAACCACCCTACCCCTTGGTTTTCCTATAAATAGGAGGTGAGTGGGCTGCCATTTGATCATCCTTGTGCTCTCATACACATGCTTTTCTTTGCAAGCTCTCTCTCTCCCTCCCACGAAAAGAGTCTTTCGTAGAGCCGGAAGGCTGTCTGGGTTCCGGCAGGAACTAGTTCTGGACGGCGAAGCCCTGCCGGATAGATGACACCGTATGTGTGCAACCCCGTAGAGAGGTCATAGTTTCGATCTTTTGCCTGAGGGGCTGTTCGTGTGTCCTCCCGTAGGGCTTTCCGAGTCTTCGTTCGAGTTTCGAGGGTCCTCCCGAAGGGCTGTCCGCGACATCGTCCGGGGGACTGTTCGACCGCCTCCCGAAGGGCTGTCCGACGAGGGAGTACATCCTCGCGGTTGGGAGGTTGTAAAATCCTAGCTGCGGGGATCTGCACCAACGATCTCCACCGACTCTTCTTCCGCTGCGCTTCGAGTCGGTACGGATCAGATCAAACCTTGTATGCAGTCTCCATAGTGGTCCTGGGCGTGCTCGCTATACCGGAAATTTTTGTTTTCTGTCGCGTTCCCCAACAGTGGCATCAAGAGCCAGGCTATGAGTTGATGCATGTTATGATCTAGAATACATGAGATGTATGGGTATTGCATAATATAGTTTTCTAGTAGATGAGATCTATTGCTGAAAATTATTTGTGCGGGTAGCAGATGAAATCTGTTACCCGATGTTCCTGTTGCTTCCCGTGAATTTGCGTAGTCCATATCTTGACGGAATGGTGGAATCTTACAAAGTTCTGACAATCCGCGATCCTTTCATGCTGCTCCTGAGTATGCTGATTGACAGATCAACGAAGTGCTAACAGTTCTTTGGGTTCCACCATAGTCAAAAGAAATATGGATGTTTCGCAGATGAAAGGGCAATGCAGTTATGATCTGCACAGGGGTCACGCGTATGACGAAGTTTAGTATGGGGCTCGAGATTTTATCATCTCGTGTTTCATACACCCTGGAATGTTAATCTAGCAACTTGAATTATCATACTTGGTGATAAACGTTGGTAGCTGCGGTTTGAGTCAAAACCTTAGAAGCCACGTAAAATAAAATTTTGTATAAACCAATTAGAGGCGTCTAACTTGGTTTTGCAGGATGGTTTGCATGTGATGTGGTATAGCAAAGCTCATATTCAATTTTGATTATGTATGAGATGGCTATATGATGTAATTAACATGACCTGCGTGTCATGATTTGGCATGATGGCTGGAGCCATATGATTGCACTTTAATGACCTGCGTGTCAACCTTATGTAATGCACTTATTTTATTAGCTATATAGATAGCAATATTATCTGGTGCATCAACAAGGTGGTGGCAAACTTCGCAAAGGTGAACACCGACGCGAATGCCGAAGACGAAGAAATACTTGACTTCTCCGTCAGAAGGGGCTATACCATATCATGCTATTATGAATTGCCTGAGATGTTTATCCCTCTTGATGCACCCTTCTTAATTGCATGGTAGTCGCTTTTTATTTAGGGTGATCTCTCACTTAGAATATCAAGTTGTTAGTGTTCTCCCAAGTGTAGCACCGTCACGACACCTATCTCTTCGGGGTATCACATGGTTACATGGGTACGAACGATTAGAGAAGTGTGAGGCGGGTGAGTTGAGACCTTGCAGCGAGATCACTTGGTTGTCTTGACGTTCAGGCATGAAAGTCATGAGCTCGGAACACATGCATCGAAAGATGAACAAGAGTCACATAGAGATGTGATTGGCAAGTTGGCCTACCAATTGAAATTCTCGTCACTTGAGATGGTTACATCCTTGACGCTGAATTGAAAGTTGGGTCTTGCATCACTCACAATCAATTATGAGAGATATTGATTTGAGTGGGAGTGCACCTTAGAATAAAAATTATTTATTCACTAGTGCCAAAAATCATTATGAACAAAGTCTAAATGAACTTGTGTTTTCCGTTGTAGATCAAATGGCTCGCAACACCGCGTTCAACTTAGGCCCTATGTTAGAGAAAGAGAAGTTAGCTGCGAATGGAAACAACTATGCGGACTGGGTCCGTACCCTGAGGATTGTCCTCCGGGGTGCTAAGAAAGTGTATGTGCTTGACGGACCTCTTCCTCCTAAACCGGCGGCAACAGCCGCGGCAGACATACAAAATGTCTGGGCCACTAAGGATGATGATTACAACTTAGTGCAGTGCCTCATGTTGTCTTGCATGAGTTCAGAGCTTCAAAAACGTTTTGAATTCCATAGCTCTTTTGATATGATCAAGGATCTGGATGCTCTTTACAAGTTTAATGCACGGTCTGAACGTTTTGACATCATGAAAATGATGGCGGAGACCAAGATGGCTGAGGGCAGTTCAGTTGGCGAGCACGTAGTCAATATGATTGGCTACGCTGAAAGGCTTAAAATCCTGGAATTCCCACTTCCAGAAGAGCATGTTATGGACTTGTTGCTAGGTTCACTCCCCCCGTCTTATGGCGGTTTTATCATGAACTACAACATGAATGGGATGGACAAAACAGCAAATGAGGTGCTTGCCATGCTAAAAACTGCTGAAGGAGGACTGCAGAAAAATCGCAAGCAAGTGTTGCTTGGGAATAAAACTGCCAGTTTCAAAAAGAAAGGCAAGCCAAAGAAGGGCAAGGGTGCCGGTAAGACCGGTTTCCAACGCAAATCTAAGGGCGGAGCCAAGAATGAAACTGAGTGCTTCTACTGCAAGGGCACAGGACACTGGAAGAGAAACTGCAAGAAGTATCTGGAAGATAAGAAGTCCGGGAAAACCGGAAAAGGTATAATTGTTATACAAGTTAATGTCATTGACGTTTTGCTTGCTAGCGAAAATTCTAAGTCTTGGGTATTTGATACCGGATCGGTTGCTCATATTTGCAACTCGATACAGGGGCTTCAGAAGGTGCGCAAGCTGGCAAAGAATGAAGTCGTGATGCGTGTCGGGAACGGCGCTGGGATCGCCGCTCAAGCCGTCGGCATTATGCCTCTATGTCTCCCTTCAGGATTTATTTTGGAACTTAGTAACTGTTATTTTGTTCCATTATTGTGTAGAAACATTATCTCTGGATCATGTTTAGTACACGATGGGTACTCCTACAAGTCCGAGAACAATGGTTGTTCACTTTATTGTAAGGATATGTTTTATGGATTTGCACCCATTGTTGGGGGCCTTTTCATACTGAATCTTGATTGTGGAAATGATGTCTTTAACGTGAATGCTAAACGCCTTAAGAAGGCTGATACCACCACCACTTACTTGTGGCACTGTCGGCTTGGCCACATCGGAAAGAAAAGCATGCAAAGACTCCATAAAGATGGAGTTTTACCGTCCCTTGATTTTGAATCATTTGACACATGTGAAGCTTGCTTGATGGGAAAAATGACCAAGACGCCGTTCACGGGTCATCCTGAACGGGCGGGTGAATTATTGGAAATAATACATAGTGATGTATGTGGTCCAATGAACACGGCCGCACGGGGTGGGTATTTTTACTTCGTGACTTTTACTGATGATTTAAGTCGGTATGGCTATATCTACTTGATGAAGCATAAGTCGGAAACCTTTGAAAAGTTCAAAGATTTTCAGAATGAGGTAGAAAATCATCTTGACAAAAAGATTAAGTTTCTGCGGTCTGATCGCGGAGGCGAATATCTTAGTCATGAGTTTGGCCAACATCTGAGTGACTGTGGAATCATTTCACAGCTTACGCCTCCCGGAACTCCACAGCGAAACGGAGTGTCGGAACGACGTAACCGAACCCTGTTAGACATGGTAAGGTCGATGATGTCTCTTACATATCTACCGATATCTTTTTGGGGTCACGCACTACTCACTGCCGCTTATACATTAAACAGAGCGCCGTCTAAGTCTGTTGAGATGACACCACATGAGATGTGGTGTGGGAAGATACCTAGTGTGTCGCATCTCAAGGTTTGGGGTTGTGAGGCATACGTAAAACGTTTACAGCCAACCAAACTAGAACCTAGATCAGACAAATGTTACTTTGTAGGTTATCCAAATAACACCATTGGATATTCCTTCTACCACCAGTCCGAAGGCAAAATGTTTGTCGCAAAGGTTGCACACTTTCTCGAGAAAGAATTTCTCGCTAAAGAATTGAGTGGGAGGACAGTACAACTTAATGAGATTAGTGAATCTTTGACAACCGTTGATATGGCTAAGGAAATGGAAGTAATTCCACAAATTATCCCTACAACCGAGCCGGAAGTTGTCGCATGTGATGCGGAAACTTCAGACAATGTTGTTACTGAACCGCGCAGATCAGGTAGGGCTATCCAGCCACCTGAGTGGTTTCATAACGAAATCTTCATTCTTGAAGACGATGAACCTGTGCACTACAAGGAAGCGATGGCAGGGCCTAGCTCAAGGGAATGGCACAAGGCCATGAGATCCGAAATGGAATCCATGTACGAAAACCAAGTTTGGAACTTGGAAGAACTTCCAGATGGCGTAAAACCCATTGGTTGTAAATGGATTTTCAAAAGAAAGACGGACGCGGATGGTAACATTACTATCCACAAAGCTAGACTTGTCGCGAAAGGGTTCACGCAAGTTCCAGGAGTGGACTACGACGAGACTTTCTCGCCCGTAGCTATGCTTAGGTCTGTTCGGATATTACTAGCAATTGCTACTTATTTCGATTATGAAATATGGCAGATGGATGTCAAAACGGCTTTCCTAAATGGAAACCTTGAACAGGATGTATACATGATACAGCCAGAAGGTTTTGTCGATCCTAAGAATGCTGGAAAGGTATGTAAGCTTCAGAAAGCCATTTATGGTCTGAAGCAAGCATCAAGGAGCTGGAACATTCGTTTTGATGAAGTGGTCAAAGAGTTTGGCTTCATCAGGAACGATGAAGAATCTTGTGTTTACAAGAAGTTTAGTGGGAGCGCAAAAGCATTTCTAATCTTGTATGTGGATGACATATTGTTGATTGGAAATGATGTGAATTTTCTTAGCGAAATAAAAGACTCATTGAAAAGGAGTTTTTCAATGAAAGACTTAGGTGAAGCGGCATATGTATTGGGCATCAGGATCTATAGAGATAGATCAAGACGCCTAATAGCTCTTAGCCAAAGCACGTACATTGACAAGGTGTTGAAAAGGTTCAACATGGAGAACTCCAAGAAAGGCCTACTCCCCATGTCACCTGGCACAGTGCTTTGCAAGAATCAGAGTCCTCGGACCCTCGATGAGCGAGTACAAATGAATGATATTCCATATGCTTCGGTAGTTGGTTCTATTATGTATGCCATGCTATGTACAAGACCGGATGTTTCCTATGCGCTAAGTGTTAGCAGCCGGTACCAAGGTGATCCAGGATTGGAACACTGGGCCGCAGTCAAGGGTATTCTTAAGTACCTCAGAAGGACCAAGGATTTACTCCTTGTGTACGGAGGTGATGAAGAGCTCATTGTAAGTTGTTACACTGATGCAGGCTTCATGACTGACCCAGATGACTTCAAATCTCAATCTGGCTATGTTTTCATATTGAACGGCGGCGCAGTTCATTGGAAAAGTTCCAAACAAAAGACTGTGGCGGATTCTACGACGGAGGCGGAATATGTTGCTGCTTCTGAAGCCTCCAAGCAAGCTGTCGGTATCAAGCAATTTCTTGAAGACCTTGGTGTGGTTCCAAGTGCTCTGGACCCGGTGGAGATCTATTGTGATAATAGTGGCGCCGTGGCTTAGGCAAGGGAGCCATGTTCGCACCATAAGACAATGCATATTCAACGCAAATATAAACTCATTCGACATCATGTCGAAGAAGGTTTAGTGAAAGTACGCAAAGTTCACACGGATCTGAATGTGTCAGACCCGATGACAAAGCCTCTACCACGAGCAAAGCATGAGCAACACCGGATAGCCATTGGTGTTAGGGAAGCCATGTAACTGGATTATGACTCTAGTGCAAGTGGGAGTCTGTAGGAGATATGCCCTAGAGGCAGTAATAACAGTTATTTTGTATCTCCAAAGTTTGTAATGAATGTTTATGTTCCATGCTATAACTGCAATGATTCTCGAGTCTACAAATTAAACGAGGCTTGGAGGGAAACTCATGTGCACGTGTGGTATAATAAACGGTAAATTGTATTCCTAGTCTTGCCTCTAAGACTGGCTCAAGTGTTGCATGATGGTCCTGTTTTCCTGATCATGGGCATGGCTATGCCGGCAATTTTGAGGACGTGATGTTGGTAGAACACTCGTGTTGAATCGATCCGAATTGATGTTATGCTATGAGATACATTCGTCACAAGTTAATGGTTAATAACACAGAGATGGTTAACGTTTGCATAATTCCTTAGACCATGAGAGTATCGAGTTTCTTCATGCTTGCTTCATGAACTTTGGGGTTTGTTAAACGTCATCCGTAAATGGGTGGCTATTACGGCGGCTTACGGGTTCATGGAAAAGTATGTCAAGTAACTTGATAGCTCAAGATTGGGATTTGCTCCTCCGACGATGGAGAGATATCTCTGGGCCCTCTCGGTGTTACGGTATCCATCATCGTCTGGCCAGACACTTTGTGATTTGATCACGGGGATGCCGGAACACGGGAACGAGAAAAGAGAACAATACCGGCAACGAGGTAACTGGCATAGTGGACAAGTTGTTGATCCACGAGGATGCTTGCATGTCTCACCTTGGGTAATTGTAAACATATCACGAAGCAACAGGAATAGCTCACGACAACTAGAGGTTCACTCGAATATTCATTCGTGTGGGTATAGGGGTCAATATGGGTGTCCACGGCTCCGATGTTGATCATTGATCGGAAGGGGTTCCGGGTCATGTCTATGCTTCACCGAACCTATAGGGCCACATGCTTAAGGGTCATCTATCTGTTGAATACTAGACAGGGAGTCTGAGAGAAAATCACCGAAAAGTTTCGGACACCGGAAAAGTTTCGGACAGCGGAAAAGTTCCGCAGACAGGTCACCGGAACAGTTTCGGTGAAACTGAAAAGTTGTTTCAGGGGATACCAAAAAGTCAAATTGGTTTCGGCACATGCCTGATAATTCTTGAAGGGTGCCAGAATCGTTCTGGAAACTTTCTGGAATTTTCTGGGATGAAAACCGGAAATGTTCCGGAGCTGCCGGAACCACTTCAGATGCTTTTCGCAGATGAAAATCACTATTCCGGAATTGTTCCGGATCGCAATGAAAATTATTTTAGTGGGGTACTAGAATTGTTCTAAGCCCACATAAATATTTTCAGTTCGAGCAGACGCTGAAAAATGTCGCCGTGAATATTGAAAGTGCTTTTTGGACTAGTTTATGGAAAGCCACCTTTTGCGGCTTTGCTCCAAAAGATCTTGGGGATGACATGGATGGATTGGAGCCATTTTTGGGGCCCCACATGAGGGTGTGGCCGGCCACATGGTGGACTCCTTCATGGAGTCCCTCTTGTTCCTTGGTTTCACTTTTATGCCCTTGTGGAAGGACTTCGTTCATGTGCATTTTGGGTTTGATTGTAAAACCACCCTACCCCTTGGTTTTCCTATAAATAGGAGGTGAGTGGGCTGCCATTTGATCATCCTTGTGCTCTCATACACATGCTTTGCTTTGCAAGCTCTCTCTCTCCCTCCCACGAAAAGAGTCTTTCGTAGAGCCGGAAGGCTGTCTGGGCTCCGGCAGGAACTAGTTCTGGACGGCGAAGCCCTGCCGGATAGATGACACCGTATGTGTGCAACCCCGTAGAGAGGTCGTAGTTTCGATCTTTTGCCTGAGGGGCTGTTCGTGTGTCCTCCCGTAGGGCTGTCCGAGTCTTCGTTCGAGTTTCGAGGGTCCTCCCGAAGGGCTGTCCGCGACATCGTCCGGGGGACTGTTCGACCGCCTCCCGAAGGGCTGTCCGACGAGGGAGTACATCCTCACGGTTGGGAGGTTGTAAAATCCTAGCTGCGGGGATCTGCACCAACGATCTCCATCGACTCTTCTTCCGCTGCGCTTCGAGTCGGTACGGATCAGATCAAACCTTGTATGCAGTCTCCATAGTGGTCCTGGGCGTGCTCGCTATACCGGAAATTTTTGTTTTCTGTCGCGTTCCCCAACAATCTACCCTCTTCGGCAGGGTACTGTTTTCGCTCCATATTGGTTTTTCATCGATACAGAGGCCTTGCGGCGACGGAACAAGCAGTCTAGGATTATTTCTGAAGGTTTCTATATTTATAGGAACTTTTGTCGTTGGTTTCATGCGGAGATGGGCCACGAGGTGAGCATGCTCCACCAGGGTACGGTTTGGGGGCCTAGCGCGCCCTGGTGGAGGGTGGCCACCTCGTGACTCTTCTAGCCCTCCCGCTAAGCGTCTAGTGCCTCTTTGTTCCAAAAAAATCGTCAAACGGTTTCGGGGGATTCCGAGAACTTTTATTTTCTACACAAAAACAACACCACGGTAGCTCTGCTGAAAACAATGTCACTACGGGTTAGTTCTAAATAAATCATATAAAGTGCATCAAAACCATATAAAAGTATTGTAAACATAGGTGAATATGGCATGAATACTTCATAAATTATAGATACGTTGGAGACGTATCAAGGCAGTGATACAACCGCTGAGGACCAGTTAGAGGCAGCACCCCCAGGGTATCACCCCTGCGGTGGCAGTTATGCCGGATGATAAGAGTGAGCGGTACAACCACTAGGGCCAGCGGTACAACCGGCCTTCGTGGAAGGAAAGCATGGCCTCTCTCTCTGATGGAAGGGTATGAGGTGGGCGCCAAGGATGTGTGTATGTATTGATTGACCCCAAGACCTTCCAATGAGGATTCCCTCTTATTAGTACGGGATTCCTACGACCAAAGAAAAATGAACACGTAGAGAACACCGTCTTCGTTCTTTTCAATCCGAAGGGAATGCCTAACTGTCTTGTGTCTCACGCGGAGTACTGAATAACTTGACACACGATTAGATAACATAATGAGGTGTCATCATCACCAAAACACTAAGGTAAGAGAATACCCTTACAGCAGTTGACATGAACAACAGACTAAGTTGCACATATTGCTAATAGGGTAGATGGGCTGCGTGTGCGAGAAAAACTAAACATCCACACATAGGGAGGGCATTGCACATTGACTACTAGGTAGTTGGCCGAGGTAGTAGTCTGGTCACACGTCATAAAAAGTTGTTTTGTCATGGTTGCTAGTTTGCAACCTTATAAGAAGTTGGATCATGCAGCTCTCAAATTGGTTTAAAAAAATGCATCATGTAGTACTAAAGTTGCACCATGTAGTAATATAGTTGCACCATATAAGATCAAAACTAACATCGTTTTTTTTGTCAAAACATACGCATGAGGTATCTAGTTTTAAAGATCTCATTGCAAGGATTTTCAACGGTGAAAACAGATCTGAATTCCGACGCATGATCTAAAAAATATGGCTTTTTAAAAAATTGAAAATCTGAAATAAAATCACATGGAGAACACTCGGATGGTAGACATCGTAGGAGTATATTCTGTTCTGTAGTACAGTGCTTCTTGTCGCTTAGTGCATGTCTCATCTCCAACCAAAAAACACATGTGGCTCGTGCCAAACAATGCATTCCCAACGAACGATTAAGATGCGGCCGCTCAGTTCAGCAGAAAAGTGCACACGCACGTTTTAGAATTTAGGAAAATTGAGTGTACATATGTACATCCATGAGCAACTATGGATCTGGCCACATGACACATACTCCGTCAGAACGGGGCACACGCTATAGCATGCCTAGTTTTATGGCATGATCGAGACCAGAATTCTGTGGTAGTCAAAATGCAGGTGGATAGTCCCGCAGCTCCATGGGTATCGCATTTGTTGCTACATGGCGCGATTGTTTTCTCTATGCGTGAAAAGATGAGCGATGCACTCGAGCGGTGAAAGGGAATGAAGCCTGCTATAAGAGCATCTACGGCCAAGCGTCCCAAACCGGTTTCATAGGTCTAGGTCGGCCATCCTAGTCATTACCTGGTCGTAAAAATATGACTTAGCGGATGTCTCAAACGGGTTCAAATGTCAGGGTTGATCGACACCCCTCATATCCAGTCCATATATGAGGTGGATATGAGGACACTTCGAACGCATTCGTCATGTCTGTTTGGTCCAGCATGTCCCATCCGGATCTCGCAAATATCTCCATCCAGAAAACCCTAGACATCGGCAAATATCTCGAGCCGGTCGATCCTGAGGACGCACTTGTCGCGTCTGTCCTCCGCCGGTCTCTCATGGCGGTGGATACAGATGTGCGACGCCTCCGCCGCAAGAATGCCAAGGCGCTCCAACTCGCCATCGGGTTGTCGGAGCGCGAGGCAAACAAGGAGGCAGCGGCGAAGGTGAAGGCGGCCCGCCATGCGAAGGAGCAGGACCGCCTACTCCGTTGGCTATCGGGCATGACGTGTAACTCCGACTCTGACCTCACAGACGGCTCCACCACCAGCTCCGACGACGACACACCTCCACACGTCGACGCCTACACGGAGGAGGGGCACAACCGCGCCAACGCTCGGAAGGGGAAGGGGCCGGCGAGGACATGGTGATTTCCTCCGTACTTCCTAGTTCTTTTATATTCTAACTATGTTTTTAAGTTATTGGTAGCATAGATTTGTTGTTGAACTATGTTCCTTTTGTGTGGCGATGCAATATTGATTGGATGAACTGCGTGTTGATCTTGTGTTATGTAGTGTTGTATGGGTTGTATGGTTTTGAGGGTTCGGATATGAGGGATGCGGGTGTGGAAGCTAACAAATAAGGCGTGCCCAGTGGGCGCGTCTACGGGTGTTTGAGGGCCTGGATTTGCTATGTCTCGTTGTAGAGATGCTCTAACACGACTCCATGGGCAAACTCCAGATATGCCATATGCACCCAGTGCCAAGGCCATCCACTGTGCCGTTTCACACACTCCATTGTGCTCTTGGTGAGGACGATGGCAACGCTTGGTCGTAGGACCGACTGACCCTAGATCAGGCGATGCACACCATGCGCACCGCCTCTTTGTAGCATCCAAGTGCCCCTCCCCCCACGCTAGCTGCACCCCCACAACCACCATAGTCCATGTCCCCATTGTACCAACGGGAACCTCCCTCCCAGGCGCCAACCAGGAGCAGAAGAGGTGTCGGACTAGAGAAATTCCCCCTCACCGCCACCACTAGAGGACACCCGAGCATCGCCAATGATTTCTATGACGGCCGCGGAATGTGGAAGAGGAGGGGAGGGGTTGGCGATGGCGTAGGAAGGTTTTCACCGCCAGTGTCGATAGAGAAGGGCGATGCCGAGATGTTTTTTTCTCGTGTTTCGCATCTTTGACCCTTTTAACTGATTCTCTAGCTCATCTGGTCGGGGAGAGTGGATGTACAAACCCAACACCTTGGTTCAAATCCTCATCGAGGCAAATTTAGATTCCTATTTATCCTTGAGGACTAGGCTTTCCTGCTACTCTTGCATTTATCCTTGAGGACTAGGCTTGATGTGTAACCGAGATGAAAAATCCAGGTACTCATGCTTAAAATATAGTGTGCATCCCTAGTTAGTGCAGAGGCCGGGGAAGTGAAATTATCCCCTCAATTTAGAAAAATTGTCGTTGTGTCATCCAATGGGCAACTCGGGCGAATCCTAAACCCATTTTCTTGTCGCGCTCTCTGGGGCGCTCTCCTCGCCGTCGGTTGTCGGCGCCGTCGGGCTTCCCTATGCGGTTGACGTCGGTGGTGGGGCTTCGTTCCTGTGGCATTTACGTAGTGCTTTAGTGGTGTACGAACAATGACCTTTCCCTTCCCTAAGGGGCAGACACATTACACAGGAGAGGTGCAGGAGCTACAACCTCCATGAAGCCCAGTGTGACGCCCCCATTTTGATCGTACGCCAATCATACACGCAAATGCATATGACCAAGATTAGCAACTCACTAATCGATATGACAACACAACTATAGACACAAATTAAAGTCATACAAGCTTCAAATTACAAGCCATGGCCTCGAATACATAAGATCGACATATGAACGAGTTAGCGGGAGCAAATAATATTTGAGTACAGACATAAGTTAAACAAGTTTGCCTTAAGAAGGCTAGCACAAACATATCAATGGGTCGAAAGAGGCGAGGCCTCCTGCCTGGGAACCTCCTATCCTGCTGGTCGGCAGCGGCCTCCACGTAGTAGTAGGCTCCGTCGGGGTAGTAGCAGTCATCGGCGGGATCCACTGTCTCCTGGGCTCCGTCATCTGGTCATGACAATCATATCAAGAGGAAAAGGGGGAGCAAACCAATAGTGAGTACTCATCCAAAGTAATGGCAAGACTGACATCGGAACTATGCTAAGTATGCAACATTATCAAAGGAATGGGGCTATATCTTTGGAAAGACTGCAGAAAAGCAAGAATAGGGGGAAGACCTAGTCCTACCAAAGACTAGCATCTTCAACATCTTGCAGCATTAGAAGAGTGTAGATCGGTAACTCATAGGTAACAACATTATTGTAGCAATTTTATAAGGTAACCACACCCAGAGATTCTTCCTCGACTCCCTGCGAGAAAGCAATCTCGGAGCCAACATTCATTTTAATTCAAATCACAATTTTAGTTATGTTAGCTGGGGATACAACTCCAAGTCATCTTGTTACCATGGACACGACTATTCGAATAGTTAATTTCAACCCTGCAGGGGTGCATCGCGTTTTCCATCATGCTTGATTACCTTTGGTCGGACACACTTTCCTGGGTCATGCCCGTCCTCGGAGATTAACACGTCGTCGCCCTACCTAGGCTCAACAGAGAGGCCAGCCCACCGGTCTAAATCCTAAGCGCGCAGGGGTCATGGGCCCAGTCACCCTTTGCACTCCTGCATGATGCGAGGGCGGTCGAGATTAGTCCTAGCACCTCCAATACAAGAACAATGTCATCGTGGACCACTCAGGCGTACACCGCTCCATTGCTGACGTCCGAAGAGCTTCAGCTGATACAACAACGCCAAGTACCCATAAATTCTCACACGTGAAGGTTAGTGCGAAAAGGTCAAATGACCAACTAAAATCAAATACCCAAACCATTAGCATTTTGTTAATTGTGGTGACGAGCGTGATACACGATATCTGGTCCCATCGCCCCGTCTGGAGGTCTTGTGGCAAGGGCCGAGAATGCCCGGCCACGGCCCGTCGTATTACACCAACACCCTCCGGTCATCAATACCTCATCATGTATCAACATTAAAGTAAAAGTAACAGTGTGTATATAACACAAAGGGGGAAACCCGAGGAATTAACCTCGAAGGATCCCACCTGATGTAACCGTCAAGGTGACCAGAGAGGATTCACCCTCGATGGTCTATGCTTGAGGGGTTGCAGGACAAAGTCGTCATCGGGAGTGGTGAAGGAGGAATCATGCTCGATAACCACGACCGACTAGCTACACTACATATTTAGCATCATGAGTACTTCACGAGGTGTCACCCTCTGTACTCGATAGTAGCTCTGGAGAGTCTTACAACTAAGGGTGTGTGGTAATTGTGACGGGCATGGCCTTTTGGTCGGTTGACTGAGTCTTCGAGTCATCAATGAAGAAGCAAGGTCAATTGTGACTAAGGGGGTCACACAGGATCACTAATCAACCTATACTAAGCAGGTGATTGATACGTCCATTTTGCATCATGTTTTCTTGCTGTTATTTATAATGTTTTTATCCATAATAATGCTTTTTGGAGTAATTCTAATGCCGTTTCTCTCATAATTTGCAAGGAACACACCAAGAGGGAGAATTACGACAGCTGGAAATCTGGACCTGGAAAAGCTATGTCAGGCTACCTATTCTGCACAACTCCAAACAAGCTGAAACTTCACGGAGATTTTTATGGGTTATTTAAGAATTATTGGAGAAAATAACTACCAGAGGGGCCCCACCAGGTGGGCAGAACCCACCTGGGCGCGCCAGGGAGCCCATGCGCGCCCTGGTGGGTTGTGCCCTCCTCAGCCCACCTCCGGTGCCCATCTTCTCGTATATAAGCATGTTGACCTAGAAAAAATAAGGAGGAGGCTTTCGGGACGAAGCGCCGCCGCCTCGAGGCGGAACTTGGGCAGGAGCACTTTTGCCCTCCGGCGGAGCGATTTCGCCGGGGGAACTTCCCTCTCGGAGGGGGAAATCATCGTCATCATTATCACCAACAACTCTCCCATCTTGGGGAGGGAAATCTTCATCAACATCTTCAACAGAACCAACTCCTCTCAAACCCTAGTTCATCTCTTGAGTTCAATCTTGTTACCAGAACTATAGATTGTTGCTTGTGGGTGACTAGTAGTGTTGATTGCGTCCTGTAGTTGATCACTATATGGTTTATTTGGTGGAAGATTATATGTTCATATCCATTATGCTATTTAATACACCTCTGATCTTGATCATAATTATTATTTGTGAGTAGTTACTTTTGTTCTTGAGGTCAAGGGAGAAATCATGTTGCAAGTAATCATGTGAATTTGATATGTGTTTGATATTTTGAGAGTATGTATGTTGTGATTCCCTTAGTGGTGTCATGTGAACGTCGAATACATGACACTTCACCATATTTGGGCCTAAGGGAATGCATTGTGAAGTAGCAATTAGATGATGGGTTGCGAGACTGACAGAAGCTTAAACCCCAGTTTATGCGCTATTCCGTAAGGGACCGATTGGATCCAAAAGTTTAATGCTATGGTTCGAATTTATTCTTAATAATTTTCTCGTAGTTGCGGATGCTTGCGGGAGGGTTAATCATAAGTAGGAGGTTTGTTCAAGTAAGATCAGCACCTAAGCACCGGTCCACCTAGATATCAAATTATCAAAGTACTGAACACAAATTAAACCAACATGATGAAAGTGACTAGATGAAATTCCCGTGTATCCTCAAGAACGCTTTGCTTATCATAAGAGACCGTTTTGTCCTGTCCTTTGCCTCAAAAGTATTGGGATATATTTCTGCACTTTTGTTACTATATTCTTTACTTGCTTGTTACAAATTACCTTGCTATCAAACTACTTCGCTACTTACAATTTCAGCACTTGCAAACATTACCTTACTGAAAACTACTTGTCATTTCCTTCTGCTCCTCGTTGGGTTCGACACTCTTAATTATCGAAAAGAGCTACAATTGACCCCCCTATACTTGTGGGTCATCAAGGTTATTTTCTGGCGCCGTTGCCAGGGAGTGAAGCACCTTTGGTAAGTGGAATTTGGTATGGAAACACTTATATAGTGTGCTGAAATTTATTGTCACTTGCTACTATGGAAAACAATCCTTTGAGGAGTTTGTTCGGGATATCTTCACCTCGTCCGGAACCACAATTAGCTACCCCTCAACCTACTGCACCTACTGAAAATATTAAATATGAAATTCCTTTGGGTATGATAGAACAACTGCTAGCTAATCCTTATGCAGGAGATGGAACTAAACATCCTGATATGCACTTGATATATGTGGAACAAATTTGTGGATTGTTTAAGCTTGCAGGTTTACCTAGGGATCAAGTTATGAAAAAGGTTTTCCCTATATCTTTGGAGGGAAAATCATTGGCATGGCATAGTCTCTGCGATGAGATTGGATCATGGAATTGGAATCGTTTGAAATTGGAGTTCCACCAGAAATTTTATCCTATGCATCTAGTTCATCGTGATCGGAATTATATATATAATTTTTGGCCTCGTGAAGGAGAAAGTATTGCTCTAGCTTAGGAGAGTCTTAAGTCAATGTTATATTCATGCCCCAATCGTGAGCTCTCAAGAGAAATTATTATCCATAATTTTTATGCTCGGCTTTCTCGTAATGATCAAACCATTCTTGATACTTCTTGTGCTGGTTCTTTTATGAAGATGACTATTGAATTCCGGTGGGATATTTTGGAAAGAATTAAATGCAACTCTGAAGATTGGGAACTCGACGAAGGTAAAGAGACAGGTATTAAACTTAAGTATGATTGTGTTAAATCTTTTATGGATACTGATGCTTTTCAAAAGTTTAGCACTACATATGGACTTGACTCTGAGATAGTAGCCTCCTTTTGTGAATCATTTGCTACTCATGTTGAACTCCCTAAGGAGAAGTGGTTTAAATATCACCCACCTATTAAAGAAGAAATTAAAACCAGCATTAGTTAAAGAAGAAACTATACTCTATAATGTTGATCCAGTTGTTCCTTCTGCTTATATAGAGAAACCACCTTTCCCTGTTAGGATAAGGGAACATGCTAAAGTTTCAACTGTGGTTAACAAAAGCTATATTAGAACACCTAAACCTGAAGAACAAATTAAAGTAGAACCTAGCATTGCTATGTTTAAAGATCTCTTGGAAGAAGATATTGATGGGCATGTTATTTACTTCTGTGAAGAAGCTGTTGGAATTGCTAAACCTGATAGAAAAGATAACCATAGACCTGTTGTGGGCATGCCTGTTATTTCAGTTAAAATAGGAGATCACTATTATCATAGTTTACGTGACATGAGTGCTAGTGTGAGTGCTATTTGTTACACTTTATATGAAGAGATTATGAAAGACATAGCACCTGCTGAGATAGAAGAAATAGATGTTACTATTAAACTTGCTAATAGAGACACTATATCACCATTTGGGATTATTAGAGATGTTGAAGTCTTGTGTGGGAAAATAAAATATCCTACTAATGTTCTTATTCTTGGTTCCCCACAAGATGACTCATGTCCCATTATCTTTGGTAGACCTTTCTTGAACATAGTTAATGCTAAGATAGATTGTAAGAAACAACCCGTGGGAGTTAGCTTTGGTGATGAGTCTCATGAGTTTAATTTTTCCAAGTTTAGTAGAAATCATCATGAAAAAGAATTACCTAGTAAGGATGAATTAATTGCTCTTGCTTCTATTGTTGTACCACCTACTGATCCTTTAGAACAGTATCTTCTAGACCATGAAAATGATTTACATATGCATGAAAGGAATGACATAGATAAAGTTTTCTTTGAACAATGTCCTCTGCTTAAACACAATTTACCTATTGAAACTCTTGGAGGTCCTCCTCCACCTAAAGGTGATCCTGTGTTTGAATTAAAACAATTGCCAGACACTTTGAAATATACTTATGTTGACGAAAACAAGATATATCTTGTTATTATCAGTGCTAACCTTTCAGAACATGAAGAAGAAAGATTATTGAAAGTTCTAAGGAAGCACCGGGCTACTATTGGATATACTCTTGATGATTTAAAGGGCATTAGTCCCACTCTATGTCAGCACAAAATCAATATGGAACCTGATGCTAAACCAGTTGTTGATCACCAACGTCGGTTAAATCCGAAGATGAAAGAGGTGGTAAGAATAGAAATATTAAAACTTGTGGAAGCAGGTATAATCTATCCTATAGCTGATAGTAGATGGCTAAGTCCTGTTCATTGTGTTCCTAAGAAAGGAGGTATTACTGTTGTTCCTAATGATAAAAATGAACCTATTCCACAAATAATTGTTACATGCTATAGAATGGTAATTGATTTTAGAAAATTAAACAAAGCAGCTAGAAAAGATCATTACCCTTTGCCTTTTATTGATCAAATGCTTGAAGGATTATCTAAGCACACACACTTTTGCTTCCTTGATGGATATTCTGGCTTTTCACAAATACTTGTATCACAACCTGATCAAGAAAAGACCAATTTTACTTGTCCTTTTGGAACCTATGCTTATAGACGTATGCGTTTTGGTTTACGTAATGCACGTGCTACCTTTCAAAGATGCATGATGGCTATATTCTCTGATTTCTGTGAAAATATTGTTGAGGTTTTCATGAATGACTTCTCTATTTATGGGAAGTCTTTTGATGATTGTTTAAGCAATCTTGAGCTAGTTTTGCAGAGATGTGGACAAACAAATCTTGTCTTGAATTGGGAGAAGTGCGACTTTATGGTTAATGAAGGCCTTGTCTTGGGTCACAAAATTTCTGAAAGAGGTATTGAAGTGGACCAAGCTAAGGTTGATGCAATTGAGAAAATGCCATGTCCTAAAGATATAAGAGGTATTCATAGTTTCTTAGGTCATGCTGGTTTCTATAGGAGATTTATCAAAGACTTTTCTAAAATTTCTAGGCCTCTTACTAATCTCTTGCAAAAGTATATCCCTTTTGTTTTTGATGATGATTGTCTTGAAGCCTTTGAAACACTCAAGAAATCCTTAATCACAACACCTATTGTTCAACCACCTGATTGGAACTTGCCTTTTGAAATTATGTGTGATGCTAGTGATTATGATGTTGGTGCTATTCTAGGACAAAGAGTAGATAAGAAATTGAATGTTATTCATTATGCTAGTAAAACTCTAGACAATGCTCAAATAAATTATGCTTCTACTGAAAAAGAATTCTTAGCAGTTGTGTTTGCTTGTGATAAATTTAGACCTTATATTATTGATTCCAAAGTAACTGTTCACACAGACCATGCAACTATTACATATCTTATGGAAAAGAAAGATGCTAAACCTAGACTTATTCGTTGGGTTCTCTTATTACAAGAATTTGATTTACATATCCTTGATAGAAAAGGAGCTAAGAACCCCGTAGCTGATAACTTCTCTAGGCTTGAAAATGTGCTTGATGACCCACTACCTATTGATGATAGTTTTCTTGATGAGTAGTTAGCTGCAAAAAATGTTGCTAATAGTACTCCTTGGTATGCTAACTATGCTAATTACATTGATGCTAAATATTTACCACCTAGCTTTACTTACCAACAAAAGAAAAAAAATCTTCTATGATTTAAGACATTACTTTTGGGATGACTCACACCTTTATAAAGAAGGAGTAGATGGTATTATTAGACGTTGTGTACCTAAGCATCAACAGGGGCAAATCCTACGGAAATGTCACTCTGAGGCTTATGGAGGGCATCATGCTGGAGATAGAACTGCTCATAAGGTATTGGAATCTGGATTTTATTGACCTACTCTCTTCATGTCTCATCTTGTGATGAATGTCAAAGAATAGGTAATATCGGTAAGCGTCAAGAGATGCCTATTAATTATTCACTTGCCATTGAACCATTTGATGTCTGGGGATTTGATTACATGGGTACTTTTCCTTCCTCTAATGGGTATACACATATTTTGGTTGCTGTTGATTATGTTACTAAATGGGTAGAGGCTATTCCAACTAGTAGTGCTGATCACAACACCTCTATTAAAATGCTTAAGGAAGTTATTTTCCCAAGGTTTGGAGTCCCTAGATATTTAATGACTGATGGTGGTTCACACTTTATTCATGGTGCTTTCCGTAAAATGCTTGCCAAGTATGATGTTAACCATAGAATTGCATCACCCTATCATCCTCAGTCTAGTGGTCAAGTTGAACTTAGCAATACAGAAATAAAATTAATTTTGCAAAAGACTGTCAATAGGTCCAGGAAGAATTGGTCTAAGAAATTAGATGATGCACTTTGGGCTTATAGAACGACATATAAAAATCCTATGGGTATGTCTCCTTATAAAATGGTTATGGAAAAGCTTGTCATTTGCCTCTTGAGTAAGAACATAAAGCATTTTGGGCAGTTAAAGAGCTCAATTATGATTTCAAACTTGCTGGTGAGAAGAGGTTATTTGATATTATCTCATTAGATGAATGGAGAACCCAAGCTTATGAAAATGCAAAATTATTCAAGGAAAAAGCCAAAAGATGGCATGACAAAAGAATTCAAAAGCGTGAGTTTAAAGTCAGCGAATATGTTCTTTTGTACAACTCTCATTTTAGATTTTTTTTAGGGAAGCTCCTCTCGAAATGGGAAGGCCCATATGTCATCGAGGAGGTTTACCGGTCTGGTGCCATCAAAATAAATAATTCTGAAGGTACTAACCCAAAGGTTGTCAATGGACAACGAATAAGGCATTATATCTCAGGTATGCCTATTAATGTTGAAAGTAATATTATCCAAACTTTGATAGCGGAAGAACACATAAAAGAGTCCTTCCGGAACACTCTAGAATCGTGAAAATAAGGAGGTACGTGATACGGCAAGTAAACAGACTCCGAAAAATTCGCAAAAATATTTTCTGTCAGTTTTGGAATATTTTAGAATTTTTGAAATAAAGAAACTCCAAGGAAGCGTCCCCTGGTGGGCACAAGACACCCGCCTGGCGCGCCTAGGTGGGTTGTGCCCACCTAGGACACCTTCCTTACTCCATCTTTCTTCCATGTACCTGTCCTCCAAGATAAAAAATCTATATATACTTCCCGAACCTGTTAACCACCGTATCACGAAGAAATCCTCTGTCCTCTTTTCTTGCTGTCTCTGGTCAGATTTGTCAAGCCAGGCATCATGTCTTCTTGCTCCTCCATCAACATGGAAGAAGATGCTTGGCTGATGAAGATCAAGACGAAAAGGGAGGAGCCCACGAACGCTGTTAAGGGAGACAAGGGCAAGGAAGCTACCATAGATCCACCCCTGGTGTCAGCACAAGCATTTCTAGCCGAGGAGGAGGAGGAAGATATCCTTAAACCCTACCTTACTCACCTTACTCCTATTGAGATTGAAGCTTTTCACGTCATTGAATTAGTCCGCATACAGAATAAGTATCTTACTCGTGAGAATATTCTGCACACTCCCCTTGGCTTCCGCCAAGCTTGGGGGAGGTGCCCCGGTATCGTATCATCCCACTATCTTTTTGCTTTCACTTATCTTAGTTCAATCTTTTGCCTAGATGAAATAAAGTTCAATTCGATCCTTTCTTACTTGAGAGTTTGCTTAGTGATCTATCATTATAATCGTGTGCAAGTTATATGATAAAGTTTAGTTTGAGTTTTTGCTTTCTTTACTTTCATGTTGCAAATGAAGAAAAAGAAATAAGAAAGAAATGAGAGAAAGGAAATAAATCAATAAGATCATATACTAATCCTATGGTAGGTGATGGCACCACATAAGGAAAAGTATAAGTAGGAAATTTCATTAGAGATTGACAAACATAGCATTAGTCAATGATGCAACTCATGACATAATTAATAAGGGAAGAGAAGACTCACATATAAATATACTATCCTAGAAATCTTTTGTGATTATGAGCCCTCATCAAAATATTATATGCCAAAACCGTTGACGTTGGACAAGGAATACAACTTAATGGTTTATGTTTGTTTATATTCACATAGAAGTCATATTGTCATAGATCCTTTAACATGTGATGATTGCCCCCTACCTTTGCTAGCCAAAAATTCCGCACTAAGTAGAGATACTACTTGTGCATCCAAAAATCCTTAAACTCAAATCCTATTTTCAAGAGTCCACCATACCTACCTATGGATTGAGCAAGATCCTTCAAGTAAGTTGTCATCGGTGCAATAAGGCAATAAAAATTGCTTCTAACAGTGTAAGATCATTTAGTGTAAGAGAAAATTGAGCGTTGTACGAACATGGATGACAAAGAGTAAAAGTGACAAACTGCATAATAAAGGTTGTCATCTTAAGGGGCAATACAACGTGACGTTCTCTTGCACTAAGGGATTGAGCATACAAACAAATAAGCGCATGACAACATCTGCTTCCCTCTACGAAGGGCCTATCTTTTACTGTTATGCAAGAGTCAAAGTTTTTCTCTATTCCTTTTATTTTTCTCCTTTGGTAAGCATCATGTGGCGAGGAAAGATCTAGGCACATATGTCCAGTTGAATATAAATAGCATGAGTTATTATTGTTGACATCACCCTTGAGGTGAGGATGTTGGGAGGCGAAACTATAAGCCCCTATCTTTCTATGTGTCCGGTTGAAACGTTTTGCTCATGGGTACGAGACGAGTGTTAGCAATCATAGAAGACTATATGATGGTTGAGTATGTGGACTTGCCTAAAGGCTCCGATACGTGACCCTTCCTGAAAAGATGATGAATTGTAGTTGCAAGGTTGACTGAGAACATAGTTTGTTGGTTTCTAATAGAGTTTTTGCTTTATACTTCGATTGTGTGATGAACTATTACTTATTCATGAGAAGTATATGACAAAAGTTCTATGATAAAAGTCCTATGTTTAAATTTTTTGCTATTATAATAATCAACATGATGCTTCTATGTCCGTATTTTGTTTTTATCGACACCTCTCTCTCTCAAAGCATGTGCAAATGTTCTTCGATTTTGGTTTTCGCTTGAGGACAAGCGAGGTCTAAGCTTGGGGGAGTTGATACGTCCATTTTGCATCATATTTTCTTGCTGTTATTTATAATGTTTTTTTATCCATAATAAAGCTTTTTGGAGTAATTCTAATGCCTTTTCTCTCATAATTTGCAAGGAACACACCAAGAGGGAGAGTTTCGATAGCTGGAAATCTGGACCTGGAAAAGCTACGTCAGGCTACCTATTCTGCACAACTCCAAACAAGCTGAAACTTCATGGAGATTTTTTTATGGATTATTTAAGAATTATTGGAGCGAATAACTACCAAAGGGGGCCCAGCAGGTGGGCACAACCCACTTGGGCGCGTGAGGGAGCCCACGCGCGCCCTGGTGGGTTGTGCCCTCCTCGGCCCACCTCTGGTGCCCATCTTTTGGTATATAAGTCATTTTGATCTAGAAAAAAATAAGGAGGAGGCTTTCAGGACGAAGCGCCGCCGCCTCGAGGCAGAACTTGGGCAGGAGCACTTTTGTCCTCCGGTAGAGCGATTCCGCCGGGGGAGCTTCCCTCCCGGAGGGGGAAATCATCGTCATCATCATCACAAACAACTCTCCCATCTTGGGGCGGGCAATCTTCATCAACATCTTCAACAGAACCAACTCCTCTCAAACCCTAGTTCATCTCTTGAGTTCAATCTTGTTACCGGAACTATAGATTGTTGCTTGTGGGTGACTAGTAGTGTTGATTACGTCTTGTAGTTGATCACTATATGGTTTATTTGGTGGAAGATTATATGTTCAGATCCATCATGCTATTTAATACACCTCTGATCTTGAGCATGATTATTATTTGTGAATAGTTACCTTTGTTCTTGAGGTCACGGGAGAAATCATGTTGCAAGTAATCATGTGAATTTGATATGTGTTCGATATTTTGATAGTATGTATGTTGTTATTCCCTTAGTGGTGTCATGTGAACGTCAACTGCATGACACTTCACCATGTTTGGTCCTAAGGGAATGCATTGTGGAGTAGCAATTAGATGATGGGTTGCGAGAGTGACATAAGCTTAAACCCCAATTTATGCGCTATTCCGTAAGGGACCGATTGGATCCAAAAGCTTAATGCTATGATTAGAATTTATTCTTAATACTTTTCTCGTAGTTGCAGATGCTTGCGGGAGGGTTAATCATAAGTAGGAGGTTTATTCAAGTAAGAGTAGCACCTAAGCACAGGTCCACCCACATATCAAATTATCAAAGTACCAAACACAAATTAAACCAACATGATGAAAGTGACTAGATGAAATTCCCGTGTATCCTCAAGAACGCTTTGCTTATCATAAGAGACCATTTTGGACTGTCCTTTGCCTCAAAAGGATTGGGCTACCTTGCTGCACTTTTGTTACTATATTTGTTACTTGCTCGTTACAAATTACCTTGCTATCAAACTACTTTGCTACTTACAATTTCAGCACTTGCAGACATTACCTTACTAAAAACTACTTGTCATTTCCTTCTGCTCCTCGTTGGGTTCGACACTCTTACTTATCGAAAAGAGCTACAATGGACCCCCTATACTTGTGGGTCATCAGTGATATGATAGCAGGTATAGTAGTAGTTTAACAAAATAGCCTATGCATCAGAGTAGGAGCTATCTACAACAATAGCAAAAACTAATGCAAGCATGAGAGGGAAAGAGATGGGTGATATCATAATGATCAAGGGGGGTTGCTTGCCTTGCTGCTCTGCTGCAAAGGCCCGAGCATCAGTGGCGTAGTCATACCCAACAACAACGTTAGTCTTGGGGTCTACCGGTAAGAAGAGGGGCAGAAACAATAAATACAAAGGAGATAGATGCAACACGATGGATGGCATGGCATTATGTAGAGCTAGGAATGAGCTAACATCGTATTACGCGTCACAAGCGGAGCGGGAGAATATCTGACGATATTTCCCGGGTCTCAAGCTTCTACTCGACAAATGAATTCGATGCAAAAGTTCCATGTTTGTTACGATAGGAGCACGTGATAGACGAACGGACCGCGTATTAGGATTCGTGGGATTTTTCTCAGCAACTTTCATGTATAAACTATTTTCATCTCACTTACGGCTTATTTTATATTAGTTTTTAAATTTTATTACCATTCTGGAATTAAACAGATTTAGTTAAATTTGAAATTGCAATTATGACATCAGCATGATGCCATGCTAACATCAGCAGTCAAAAGGGCTTGTTGACTGGTCAAACTAACCAATGGGCCCCTATTGTCATTGACACAGGTTAATCAAAATTTTAATATAATTAAAACAAATTAATTAGGGGGTGGGACCCACCCGTAAGTGACACATGAATTATATTAATTAATGGATTTAATGAATCAGGTTAATTAACTAATTAATCTTAATCATCTAATTAATTTACTAATTAATTATTTTTATTATTATTATTTCTTTTATATTTTTTTGTTAACACGGGCGGGCCCCACATGTCATTCGACCAGGGGGCAAATCGGTGGGGGCGTGGCATGGCCACGGGCTACCGGCGGCCCACTGACAGCCGTAGCCATGGTGGTAGCTGGTGAGGGGGCCAGGGGTACAACGAGGAGGCGGTGGTGGGGCTAGCGACGGCGGGTGCAGGCGGCGGCGACGACACGCGCAAGGGGGTCACGCGGGCAGGCACGGGGAGGATGCCAGGCGCGAGGCGTGTGGGCGAGCGGGAGGGCGCACTGGCATGGTGGCCACAGCGACGGCGTGCAGGGGGTTGTGGGGTGTGGCCGCGCATGGTCGCGGCGAGTGCGGGGCGCGGCGAGGGGCCTAGTGGGAGGACGACGATGACCGTGGGAGCGAACGAGGCAGGCACGACGAGGCGTTGCTTCGCGCGGCAAATGGTTGTGGGCGGCTATGAGGTGAGAGGGGAGGGGTCGACCGGAGCTCACCGGCGTTGCGGGGCGGTTGGGGCGGCGAGGCTCGATGGAGACGATCGGGGAGGGGACGAGGAGGTGCGGCGACGTGGCTTGCCCCGATCCAGATCGGGATCGGGTGAGGGAAGGGAGGAGCGACGTGGGGGGAGTGGGGTGGTGGCCCCTTGCAGCGGTTGGATGGGCCAGGGCCCAATTGGGGCCGACCCAGTGGGAGGGGGGTCTTTCCCTTTTTTATTTTTTAACTTTTCTGGTTTTCTTTTTGAAACAGTTTCTGTTTATTTTAAAACCAAAAACCATATGACCTTAGAAAAATAAGGCATTGGGTCCATTAATCCAGGTGCATTTTTATACAATGCCTCAAAAAGTTTGAGGATCAAAATAAAAAGTTTTAGAATTTTATAAATTGAAAAGGCATTTAAATAATAGAATTGGTCTCTCTTAAATTGCTTTAGAGGCACTAAATTACCTTATAAAATGTTGGTTCCAATTTTAGAAAAGCTTAAGGAATATTGCAACCTAAGCATGATTTTTATTTCTTGGTTTGCAAAACTTTCAAAACCACTTTTCAAAGGAATTGGAATCAGGGATAGACTCGAAAAGTGATCACATTTGGATTAACAAAAAGGATTAGCCTAACCCTCATGTTACTGTAGCTTGGTTACAAGGGTTACTGTAGCAAGATCCTAGGGGTGTTACAACTCTCCCCTACTAAAAGAAATTCTTGTTCCGAGAATTAAGATGTAGAAGGAAGAAGATAGGGATATTCTTCCCAAAGGTTATCCTCGCGTTCCCAAGTGGCTTAATCTTCAAAATGATTTGACCACTGCACTTTGAAGAACTTGGTAACCTTATGACGAGTCTGATGTTCGGTTTCTTCGAGAATGTGGATCAGCTGATCTTTGTAAGTGAGATCATCCTACACTTCAATCAATTTGGGATCCACCTCACGATGCGGATCCTTGAAGCAACGACGAATTTGTGACACATGGAAGACATCATCGATGTAGGAAAATTTTGGTGGTAGCTCCAATTGATAAGCCATGTGCCCATGTCTTTCAATAACGCGGAAGTGACCAACGTAGCGAGCAGCTAGCTTGCCCATGACTCTGAACTAATGAGTGCCTCTCAAAGGAGTGACATGCAGATAAGCCTTATCACCGGTATGATAGGTTGAACCCCAGTGTTTCTTGTCATAATTGCTCTTCGAACGAGACTGGGCCGCCTTGAGATTATCCCAAACAATGCAGACCTGCTCTTTAGCTTGTTGGATAATGTCCGCACCAATGAGTGCACGTTCCCCAGTTTCTGACCAGTTCAAAGGGGTTCGACATTTACGTCCATATAACACTTCAAAGGGCGCCATCTTCAAGTTGGATTGATAGCTGTGAAAATTCAGCATAAGGAAGATATTCTTCCCACTTCTTGTCGAAAGAGATAACACAAGCCCGTAGCATGTCTTCAAGGATTTGATTAACTCGTTCAATTTAACCTTGAGACTGAGGGTGATAAGTAGAGCTCCAGGTAATTTGAGTTCCCATTGCCTCTTGGAAACTCTCCCAGAACTTGGAGGTGAAAATACTGCCACGGTCCGAACTCATTTCCTTTGGAATGTCATGGAGTGAAAAAACTCTTGAGGTATACAAGGTTGCTAATTGAATAGCAGTAATTGTCTCCTTGAATGGCAGAAAGTGTGTGACCTTTGAGAATTGGTCGATGATGACAAAGATAGCATCACTACCCTTCTGCAACTTTGGAAAACCCGTGACGAAGTCCATCTGAATCTTGTTCCATTTCCATTCAGGAATAGGGAGTGGTTGTAGAAGTCCAGCACGTTTCTGGTGCTCAACTTTGACTCGGAGACAAACGTCAAATTCTTCAATATAGCGAGCAATGTCTTGCTTCATTCTAGACCACCAGTACCTTTGACGGATATCCAGATACATCTTAGTATCATCCAGATGAATATAGAGAGGGGCGTTGTGTGCTTCTTTCATCACCTTCTCTGTCATAAGTTCAAATCGAGGAACCACAATGTGATCCTTGAAGTACAAAGCTCCATCTTCACCAAGCGAGGATTCCTTGAATTTCTCTAAATTAATATCTTCCTTCATTTTGACGATGTAAAGATCCTTCTCTTGGGTAGACTTAATAGCTCTCAGAAGAGTCGGTTCCATGACAAGGCTATTAAGAGAACCCTATGGAACAATGTGAAGATTCAACTTGCAGAGTTCTTCATGGAGACGGGGATTAGCCTTTTGAACCATATGATTATTGCAATAAGCCTTTTGACTCAAGGCATCTACCATAACATTAGCCTTTCCAGGTGTATAAGATATATCGAAGTCATAGTCCATAACTACTTCCATACATCGCCTCTCGCGAAGATTTAGGTCTGGCTGAGTAAACAAGTACTTCAGACTTTGGTGGTCAGTGTAAATCTCACAAGGAATACCAAGAAGGTATTGTCGCCATAACAACAGGGCATAGATCACCGCAACAAGTTCAAGGTCATGCACTAGATAATTCTCTTCATGGGGACGCAACTCTCATGAAGCATATGTAATTACTCTGCGTTCTTGCATTAGGACACATCCTAATCCTTGACGGGATGCGTCGCAATAAATGACGAAGTCATTCTGAGAATCCGGAGGAGCAAGCACTGGAGCAGATGTCATCTTGTCCTTGAGTGCTTGGAAATTTCCTAACATTTGTCAGTCCACTCAAACTTAACGGCCTTGTGAAACAAATTGGTCAATGGCTTGGCAATCTTGGAGAATTTCTCGACAAAATGATGACAATAGATGGCGAGTCCGAGAAAACTTCTCACTTGCTTGACATTCTTCGGGGGAGTCCAGTCAAGAATGGCCTGAACTCATTCTGAGTTGACAACAATACCATCCTTGGAGATCACATGACCAAGGTAGGTCACTTTGTCCAACTAGAACTCCCACTTGGAATACATGACATATAGCTGATTCTCTCAAGGTTTTTCCATCACAAGACGAAGATGTTCAACATGCTCTTCTTTGTTCTTGGAGGATACCAGAATATCATCCAGATAATCCACGATGAATTTATCTAGGTAGTCCATGAAGATATAATTCATCAACCGAGAGAAGGTTGCTGGAGCATTTGTTAAACCGAAAAACATGACGGTGTACTCGTATGAACCATAGCGAGTAACAAATGCAGTCTTAGGGATATCTTCTTCATGAACATGGATCTAATGATAACCCAACCTCAAGTCGAGTTTACATAATATTGATGAACCAGCAAGTTGACCATATAAATCATTGATCCGAGGAAGCGGATATTTGTTCTGAATGGTTGCCTGGTTGATGGGATGGTAATCTTGGAGCATACGGTTTGTACCATCCTTCTTCTTGACAAAGAGAGAAGGTGCTCCCTAAGCAGAGTAACTTGGTCGTATGAAACCCATCCGAAGCAAATTGTCGATTTCTTGCTTAAGCTCAAGGAGCTCATGAGGAGGCATCTTATAAGGTTGCTTGGTTATAGGAGTGGTATCGGGTACCAAGTCGATGACAAACTCGACAACTCTAGCAGGGGGAATCCCTGGAAGTTCTTCTGGAAAGACATCTTGGATATCCCAGACAATTGAAATGTTTTCAATCCCCTCAAGAGGTGACTCATTTAATGCATACAAGGCATATAGTCGGGATGCAACATCCCAGACAAGATGAGCATGGTAGCTTACTATATCATTAGAAGGATGAAGGAGGTGAATTGTTTTGGTGGCACAAATGGTAGAAGCGGTATGAGCCTTCAACCAATCCATTCCTAGAATGAGGTCGATTTTGGAAGACTTCAATATGATGGGAGAAGCATGGAATTCCAACCCTTCAATTTCAAGGGCGACGTTGGGACTAATCATGGAGGTTCAACATTGGCCCGCGGGGGTGTTTACCACTATTGGAATGTCCATCTCTTCGTACTTAATGCCATGCATGTATGCAAAATCTTCAGACATAAAAGAATGTGATGCTCATGTATCGCACAATACAGAAGCTGGTACTGAGTTAATAAGAAGAGTACCCATCATAGTGGCAGGCTGATCTTGAGCTTCAGTCATCTCAATGTTGTTAGCCTGACCACGACCATTAGCAGTCCTAGCATTGTTATTGCGGAGCTGGTTGAAAGGCAGTGCAAGTTGACTCGGATTTTGCCTGCATTCTCTGGCATGGTGTCTTGGATGACCACACTTGAAGCACAACCCATCCTTAGGATGGGAAGGGGGAACATGAGCTCGTGGTGGCGGAGCTGGAAGCCTCGACTGCCTAGCTGATGGAGGAGGCAGACGAGGTGCAACATAGGACGGCCTTGGTGCAGGAGCAGGTGCATGGTATATGTTGTGGGGAATCCAGATCTTGCGGTTCTTAGTTGATGAGCCCATGTCACGGTTACGCTTGCTACTGTTCTTTAGTCCTGCAGACCTGTTTCCACTTGAATGGA
Source organism: Hordeum marinum (assembly GCA_022496015.1). Taxonomy (NCBI): domain Eukaryota; kingdom Viridiplantae; phylum Streptophyta; class Magnoliopsida; order Poales; family Poaceae; genus Hordeum; species Hordeum marinum. The sequence goes on along the minus strand of CM039672.1, from coordinate 205,121,087 downwards.
CTTGTTCACCAAGGTGGCAAAGTTATCAAAGTCCTGAACAAGGAGTGTCGGCTTGATATCCGGGTGGAGTCCTTCATAGAACTCTTCATGCCTCGAGCATCAGTTACAACGTTGGTACGTCTCCAACGTAACTATAATTTTTGCTTGTTCCATGTTGTTATATTATTAATCTTGGATGTTTTACAATTATTTTATAGGAACTTTGTATCATTTTTTTGGGACTAACCTATTGACATAGTGCCAAAGTGGCAGTTGCTATTTTTGCTTGTTTTTTTACTTTGCATAAAATCAGTACGAAATGGATCCCAAATGCTACGGGGATTTTTGGAGAATTTTCATGGACCAGAAGAGCGAAGATGGGCCAAAGAGCACCAAGAGAGGGGGCCCGGGGTGTCCACCCTCCACCAAGGCACGCTAGAGGCCCCTGGCACGGCCTTGTGGAGGGTGCCCACCTCGGGACCCCCCTCAACCGACTATCAAGCCTATAAATTCCCATATTTTTGGTAAACCCTAGAGGAGTCGACGAAACTTAATTCCAACCGCCGCAAGTTCCAGTACCTCGAGATCCAATCTAACACCATCACGGAGGGGTTCATATTCATCATAGGTGCCTCTCTGATGATGTGTGAGTAGTCCATCATAGACCTACGGGTCCTTAGGCAGTATCTAGATGGCTTCCTCTCTCTATGATTCTCAATACAATGGTCTCTTGGAGATCTATTTCATGTATTGACTTTTGCGGTATATTTCTTGGGATCCGATGAATTTTGAGTTCATGATCAGTTTCTATCCATGAATATGATTTGAGTCTTCTTTCATCTCTTATTTGCATGATTACTTATAGCCTTGTATTTCTTCTTCGAATCTTGGTTTAGTTAGACCAACTAGATTGATTTTTCTTGCCATGGGAAGAGGTGCTTTGTGATGGGTTCGATCTTGCGGTGTTCTTTCCTAGTGACAGAAGAGGCAGCAAGACACACATGTATCATTGCCATTAAGGATAACAAGATGGGGTCTATTCCTACATGAATAGATCTTGTGTACATCATGTCACCGTTCTTATTGCATGACTCCGTTTTCCCATGAACTTAATACATTAGATGCATGCTGGATAGCGATCGATATGTGGAGTGATGGAAGTAGATGCAGAATCATTTCGGTCTACTTATCTTGGACGTCATGCCTATATAATGACCATTTCATGGATATAATCATGATTATTTGATCTTCTATCAATTGCCCAACAATAATTTGTTCACCCATCATGTGCTATACTCATGAGATAAGCCACTAGTGAAACCTACGCCCCCCGGGTATACTTTTCCAACATATTGCTTTCCGTTCTACTATTTTGCCCTTTTGTTTTCAGATCTATTAGTCCAGAAAACCAAAAAAATACCTTGTTGCACCTTTTTTTTATTGTATTTTGTGTTCTTGCGAGATATATTTGCCAAAACTATCATTACCTAATCTATCTTATTATCGTAGAGATCTTGATAACCTCTCTTTCGCGTCGGGTTGCAAGTATTTGTTATTTGTGTGTAAGTGTTGTTTATGTGGGTGCATGATCTTCCTCTACGGATCAATACCTTGGATTTATAACTGAGGGAAATACTTACCGCCATTATGCTGCATCATCCCTTCCTCTTTGGGGGAAATACCGACGCACTCTCAAGCCACGTCAAAGGAATTTCTGGCGTCGTTGCCAGGGAGGAAGCAATCTCATCTACCAGGTTCCTAATCACAAATCTCATCTCCTTACAATTTACATTATTTTCCATTTTCCTCTCGTTTTCCTCTCCCCCACTTCAAAAATTCACCGCCTTATTCGCCCTCTCCTTTTCATTTGCCTTTTTGCTTGTTTGCTATGTTTGCTTGTGTTGCCATGTGCCTTCTATTTTCTTGCATGTTCACTTGCTAAAAATCTATTTATATGGATCCTCATCCACTTGATAATATTTTCAAAATACCAAATTATGATTAACCAATTGCTAGTGAGTTGAGTGCACTTCATTATCTCTATGAAGTTTTGTTTGAAAAACATGAATATGAAAATTTTGATGAAGTGTTGAAAGAAGAAATTTATAAGGTGATTCATGATAGCTCTTTGATTGAGAAGCATGATTGCAATGATGTTACTATAAACTCTATTAATGTCAATTATGTTAATGATATGCAAAACTACAATCTTGGGGATGATAATTTCGTCATGTCCACTTCTTATTGCAATGATCATGATTGGGGTGATAATGCTTCTTATGATCTTGAAAATTTATTTAAGCCTCATGTTGAATATGTTATTGATAAGAATGTTTGCAATAGTATCGAAAGTGGGTTTGGGAGAGTGTCAACTTTACTTAAAAAGAATCCCACATATTTGGAGAGTGTTCAATCTTATGAAATTTTATGATAAAAGTGGGTTTGGAGAGGTCATAACTTCAGTTCATGATAATTCCACTAATTTGGAAGATGATAAAAACATTATGCATGGTGATCATAAACAGAGTATTGTTTATTATTTCTATATTTTTTAATTTGATTATTATCCTACATGTAACTATAATGAGAGGGGAAATTATGTTTGTAGAAATTTTCATGATACTATATTACCTCTTTTCATGTTGAGATTGCTATTGTCTCTTTTTTCCTTCCATATGCTAGTTTTTTGCTTGCCTTGATAATTTATTTGATTATAAAATGCCTATACATAGGAAGTATGTTGGACTTAATTGTGTTTTCCATATGCTTCATGATGCTATCTTTGTGTTACTACTACTATCTTTCATGTGAGCATCAATAAAATCTCAAGCCTATCTTAATGGCTATAAAGAAAGAGCTTGTTGGGAGGCAACCCAATGAATAAAATTTATTTTATCTTTTCCTTTTTTGAGTGTTTGCACAATTATGATTCTATTATGATTGTGTTTTTATGTTTTATTTATTGCTTGTGCCAAATAAAGCCTTTAGGATGATCCATAGGATGAGTAGAAACAATGCTGAATATGAAACAATGCTGAATATGAAGTAGAAACAATGCACGAATTTTCATCTTTTACCGGAATGTGATATTGAGATGAAACTTCAACACAATTTCCTATATAAATTCTTTATGTTTTACTTATTTGTCAGAATTTTTAGAGTTCCATAAGTATGGTTAGAGTACAAATTACTACAAACTATTCTGTCTGAGACAGATTCTGTTTTTGTTGCATGGTGTGCTTGTTTTGATGGATCCATGCCTTGTATTTGGGGGTATAAGTCATGGTAAAGTTAGAATATAGTAGATATAATGCAATAATAAAATATGAATAGGCTTATAACAGTACCTAAATTGGTAATTTGCTTTATTATACTAACGAATCTCATGAGAATTTTGTTAAGTTTTGTATGATTGAAGTTTTGAAGTTTTGGGTGAGATCACGATGGATGAAGGAATAGGAGTAAGAAGAGCCTAAGCTTGGGGTTTCTACAACACCCCAAGGTAATATCCAAAGAGTAATAAGAAACTAAGCTTGGGGATGCCCCAAGTGGCATCCCCTCTTTCTCCTAACAACCATCAGTATTTTACTTGGAATTATATTTCTATTCGTCACATATCCTGAGTTTTGCTTGGAGCGTCTTGTATATTTTCTTTATTTGCTTTTTATCCTTGATGCACTCACCTATCTGAGTGAGCCAAAAATATGCTATGATTTTCTAGAAATGCTCTTTATGCTGCACTTAAATCTATTGAGCAAAGAAATTGCTCTTATGCTTCACTTATATCTTTTTGAGCATGGAGTGCTTTTACATGTTTGAAGAAATGCTCTCATGCTTCACTTATATTTATTTGAGAGTTAGTCATTTTGAAGAAATCCTCTCATGCTTCACTTATATTATTTTGGGAGATAAAACTTTTATGCTCATGTTCTTCACTTATATCCATGTGAACTTGTCAAAAGCAATTGCAATGTATGAAACTAGTCCCAAAGTGATAGATATTCAACAGGGATATAATAAAAATTTCATGAAGATCATTGGAAAAATTAAACTTGATTCTTTGTAATATTTTTGAGACATCATAATAGTAATTCGTGAGTTATGTTGGTGAGTAATTATGCTTAGTAAGAATATTGATGTTAAAGTTTGTGATTCCCTATGCAAGCACGAAAGTCAATAGTTGTGCTATGCAATTATATCCTACTTATGGTGCATTATTCTGTGTTAGTTATGTTTAATGCTCGGTTATGTGATTTTTTGTTTCTTGGTTGGATGCTTCTCAATCTTTTGCTAGCCTTCACTTGTACTAAGTAGGAATACTATTTGTGCATCCAAAATCCTTAAACCAATTTTGCCATATGAGTCCACCATACCTACCTATATACTATATTTCCATGTCGTTCCAAGAAAATTTGTATGTGCCATCTCTAAACTTTCAAGATAAGTTTTCCTTTTTGTGTCCTCGTACTGCTCATGAAATGGTAGGGGATTACCGATATTTTTCCATGCTAGATGTGTTATTCTCAAGATGAGTGTTTATTCACTTGTCATTGCACGAGATTACGACGGTAATGGGGATGCCCAGTCACAAAATGAAAAAGAAAAAAATATTTAGTTTAGGTTGTCAAATAATAAATTCCTTGGAAAGTGTTGGTATGGAAGACAACCGTGGATTCATCTAGCCATGGAAAGTGAAAGTATGGTGGAAAAGGGAATAAACTTTATTTTTTGTTTGGGAACCGCTATGATGTATCTAGCGTGGAAAGATATTGAAATCTCTCAGTCGTTTTCGCTGACACGAAAGGCATGCCACCCAAAATATTTTTCTCTATCAATTTAAACACTTGAGCTCTGGTACCTCTACAAATCCCTACTTCCCTCTATGAAGGGCCTATCCATTTACTTTATGCAATTTTTATTTTTCAATTTGAGTCTCCATCTTCTCTTATAAAGCACCAACTAGGAGGCATTATGATCGTACTTGAGCATTAGGTTTAGATAATATTTGAGTGTGTATTGTGAATGGATCAATGATTGAGCATGATGGGCTAGAGATAACTTGCTTTAGTGTTGAATTTCTAAAGACATGGTTGCTTGTTGATATGCTTGAGTATTGAAGTTTTCATGTCAAAACTAGACTATTGCTTCGAACCATCTAAAAGTCCAAATTTCCATGCTATAAAGAAAAGAATTTTTGATGAACATTTTAGGTAGCATTCCACACCAAAAATTCTGTTTTTTATCATTTACCTACTCGACGACGAGTAGGAATTAAGCTTGGGGATGTTGATACGTCTTCGACGTATCTATAATTTTTGCTTGTTCCATGTTGTTATATTATCAATCTTGGATGTTTTACAATCATTTTATAGCAACTTTATATTATTTTTTGGGACTAAACTAACATAGTGCCAAAGTGCCAGTTGCTATTTTTGCTTGTTTATTACTTCGTAGAAAATCAGTACCAAACGGAGCACAAATGTTACCGGGATTTTTGGAGAATTTTTATGGACCAGAAGAGCGAAGAATGGCCAAAGAGCACCAGGAGAGGAGGCCTAGGGTGGCCACACTCCACCGAGGCGCGGCCTGGTGGAGGGTGCCCACCTCAGAACCCCCCTCAACCGACTATCAAGGCTATAAATTCCCATATTTTTGGAAAACCCTAGAGGAGTCGATGAAACACAATTCTAGCCGCCGCAAGTTCCAGAACCTCGAGATCCAATCTAACACCATCTTAGAGGGTTCATCTTCATCATAGGTGCCTCTCTGATGATGCGTGAGTAGTCCACCATAGACCTAATGGTCCATAGGCAATAGATAGAATGGCTTCCTCTCTCTCTATGATTCTCAATGCAATGGTCTCTTGGAGATCTATTTGATGTAATGACTTTTGCGGTATATTTGTTGGGATCCGATGAATTTTGAGTTCATGATCAGTTTCTATCCATGAATATGATTTGAGTCTTCTTTGGTCTCTTATTTGCATGGTTACTTATAGCCTCACATTTCTTCTTCAAATCTTTGGTTTAGTTAGGCCAACTAGATTGATTTTTCTTGCCATGGGAAGAGGTGCTTTGTGATGGGTTCAATCTTGCGGTGTTCTTTCCCAGTGACAGAAGGGGCAGCAAGACACGCATGCATAGCTGCAATTAAGGATAAAAAGTTGGGGTCTATTCGTACATGAATATATCTTATCCACAGCATGTCACCGTTCTTATTGCATTACTCCATTTTCCCGTGAAGTTAATACACTAGATGCATGCTGGATAGCAGTCGATGTGTGGAGTAATAGAAGTAGATGCAGAATCATTTTAGTCTACTTATCTTGGATGCCATGCCTATATAATGATCATCGCCTGGATATCGTCATGATTATTTTATCTTCTATCAATTGCCGAACAGTAATTTGTTCACCCACCGTGTGTTGTACTCATGAGACAAGCCACTAGTGAAACCTACACCCCCGGGTATACTTTTCTGACATATTGCTTTCTAGTCTACTATTTTGCCCTTTTTTTTAGATCTATTAATCCAAAAAACCAAAAACCTTGCTGCATTTTTTGTTTGTTTATTTTAGTTTGTGTTCTTCTGAGATCTATTTGGAAAAACTATCATTACCTAATCTATCTTATTACCATAGAGAGCTTGACAACCTCTCTTCCGCGTCGGGTTGCAAGTATTTGTTATTTGTGTGCAGGTGTTGTTTATGTGGGTGTGTGATCTTTTTCTACGGATTGATACCTTGGTTTCATAACTTAGGGAAATACTTATTGTCGCTGTTGTAGCGACCCGACTCAAAACGAGTCAAGCCTCTGTGTGTTCTGTGCCATCCCTGGATCAGTATGCTGGCACACACAGTACATCAATGTATATATCAAAGTGCAATCACATGTACATAACATAAAACTGATATATATACCTTAAAATCTCAACGGAAACAGTCAACGGGAGTGGAGTCCCAATAACACCAACGGCAGGTTGAGTGTAGACCGTAACCCTGAATTGTACTCTTACCCGTCGTAGAGCTTATCTGCAACATAAAACGTTGCAGCCGTGTAGGTCAGCATTTTGAATATGCGGGCAAGTCACAAAATAGGGGGTGTAAAGTAATCATCTATTCTACATGCATATATGGCAAGTGGGGTAGTAGGTTTTTGCATAAAGCCAAATTTTTCCTACAACAAGAGAGGGCAAAAGCATAATTACTACAAATGTTGGTTGATCAATGAGATGGTTCCACCAACCAATTCTCATACCCAAGTTGACGTTAATACCCACATCAATGTAATTAATTGTGTTGAGAGTTCCAGATAGTTTCAGTTCCTTTGGCTCAAGTTGTCCATGACCGTGGACACGGCTAATCGATTAGGTTTGAGTACTCTGCAGAGTTTTGCACACGTTCCCCACAAGATTTGATCGCCTCCGTTAGATTTCTCGCACTTCAGGGTGTTTGAGAAACGGATGACCAAAACATGTTCTTCTAAAGGGTTTCCCTGAGACTCTGTCGGTGCCCATCCTTTCCTACTGTTCTTCTACATCTCGTAGCACTGTCTGTCCAGGGTCACCACGATATCCAACCAAGCCAGAGCCCATAATGACTTGTGGCTGTGCAGGTAAGCCTTGGGTCTTGAAGCATCCATCCATCTCTTTGTGCCTGGGTGGACCTTTCCGCATGAATACTGGCACATCTCCAGCATCATCTAGGCTAACCACTGGTTTCTCCAGGGCGCCGTTCAACCATCATCCACCCAGAGGTATGTTGAAAACTCAGAGTCTTGAAGTCTTGATCATTATGTAGGTCTTGTAATTAATCTCACAACTCTCATGAATCACACAACCAACCCCGTCTACTAATAGCATAGCAAAATTTAATCAACGTTTCCCGGGGCCAAAGTGACAAGGGATTGAGGGGATCCTACCACATGATACTACAACAAGTAACCAAGTTTCCAATTACGTACTTTGCATGCAATTGGGGGGGATGGTAGAACTAATGCAATAAAAACATGGGTAAACATGATCAAAGTGACTTGCCTGGTATTACTTGATGAAGATATTCGCTCTCACAATCTGGATAATTCTACTCATCACACTCCGAGAAATCTATCGTAAGTAAATAACATTCAATAAACATTCATGCCAAAACAAAGAACCGAAAGAACGCAAGAACAAAACATGTCTTGGAGCGAATATAACAACATACTAAGGTTAAATAAGAAAAGATAGGTTCTAACGGTGTTGTAAAGTGAAAGTGGAGGAATCAACTCAAAAGAGTTAATGGATGATGAACTATTGCCATATAAGCTTAGGTTGGAGAGACTACGGAAGACGATCCAAAGTATGGGAGAACAACATGAATGTTGTTTAACAAATAGCTTAAGACATAAGAATTTATTTGTAGAAAGAATTTAATTGAAATGGAGCACTACAACACAAGGTATTGCGAATTGAAGTATGAAATGAATTGTAAATTCAAGTATGAATTGAATCTGAATTCACAAAGGTCAAAAGAAGTTGAACCGAAGTAGGATGGTTATGAATAGAAATATATGACACGAGTATTTAGGAGCAAAAGGAATCAATTGAAAAGGTGTTACAGTTTGCAAGATATGATCAAATGAAGGTTCATATTCAAATTGAATCGCTCAAATTTGAAAGGTTCAAAGATTGAAACTAATGATGTTACTATATATGGGAAGTCAATATGAATGTGTAGAAAAAAGAATTACTAGGTTCAAAATGATGGATCAAAAGTTATAAGCAATTCAATATGACATTGAATTAGCTTAGTACGGTGTGTGAACACATTTTGGGGACTAATAGAGAAGTATGAGCAAGATCAAAATTATATGTTGAAACGATAACACTAATGATGTGAACGGAAAGATTACTTTGATACGGATCCGACGCAATTGGATTCATCGAAAACGGAGCTACGGATAAAAAGATATGATCAAAAGAAGTTTGAATATAAATCTGAATAAATTTCGAAATTTGAAAATTTGAAAAAAGTTGACGTGACAGGTGAGGTCAAGACGAAACTCTAGGCGTTGGTTTCATCTAATTCTGGTAAACGAGTAAAAAGTTATGGCTATTTGAAAAATCTGGGCCAAGCTGTTTTAGGAAGAAAATGCTATGTCTAAAAGAATTCTACGACTAATGAGTAAACACGGAGACTAATTAATAATCTAATTACTCTACCGTATACTAGTATAGAAATACTAGTCTAGGGATATTAAACTATAGGAGTATAAAAGAAAATACGAAGAGAATACCTTTACAATGTAGAGAAGATATAAATCCAAAGATGCGACGATTTCCAGAAATCCCACCGGAGAGAAGAAAATATTTTTATTTAATAAAGCTAGTCAAACCAAAATATTGGCTTAACCCGAGGTGAATGATTTTTGGGTTCACCTATGGATCTATATTTATAGGTGCGAGGGAGGTTTAGAAATCAAAGGCTAGGCAATGTGGGACTAAACAAATAGACTAGAAGTAGATGAAAATTAAAAGGAATGAGAGGGCCACCGAATGGGCTGATTCAGCCGGCCGTGCACCTCGGCGCAGCCCAGTTTTTGTTGTTTTTTTAATTCTCGGATGAATAGTGTTCCCTGCTTTTTTTATTTTTTCTTTAAAAACAGCAAACAAAAGCAATTAAACAAAAATAGAAAAACATTTTATATAGACATATTATATATCAAAATTTTCAGAAAAATAAACTCTAAAACATTAACATATTTTTAAGAATTTTTGGAATACTAAAAAAATCATTATTTTTGTAATAACACCATAATGAAAAGGAATTTGAATTTCAAATAAATTTTAAATAGTTTTTATTTTCAAATTTAAATCAAAACATTGTATCTGATTTTGGAGTGTCATTTTACTCCTCTAAATTTAATTTTTTAAGAGGGTTTTGAAAATATTCGTACTCAAAATTGAATAGGGCTTCGAAATAGAAATTTTTGGGAAAGTCATTTTATTCCTTCTCATTAAAATTTCGAAAGTTTCAAAATTCCACTCAATTTCACACAGTCAATCACACAACATTCAAGCAAACAATCCTACTTATTTATTTAATATAACATTTCAAAATTTAGAATTTTGGGATGTTACAGCTGTGATGCATCATCCCTTCCTCTTTGGGGAAATACCGACGCAGTCTCAAGCCACGTCAAACGTCTACTTCAGCATAACAGGACAAGTCCAGAAACTCCCACTGATAAGCATCCATAGTCTTGTTGCCCTGAACGAGGTTGCGGAACTCGTGATTCTTCCTATCCATAATTCCTGGAGAAATGTGGCGAGCACGGAATGGGGACGTTCTCGTCGGCGTTACCCTTATGAAGGCATTTCTTAAACTCGGCCTTGATCTTCAGGATGAAAACCCACGATCTAACCTTGGTGGTTGAATCTGGCAACAACGGCACTTGCACGTTGTTCTCTTCCTCAAGGTGTCGCTTTTGAAGAATCTTCATCGTAGTTGTTATGCTGTCAAGAGATGGTTGGTGTCGATCGATGGTTGTTGATGCATGTCATCAATCGTTGTTTTCATTGCTTTTGGGATTTTTCTTTCCTTCTTTTTTGTTCGCATATGCATAGCTTCAGTCTTGAATGATTTTATTATTTGCTGGCGTGATACTTTGTGTGCAAGGGTTAGTGTTGGTTGTGTGTATCCTAACTATGCGGAAGCCGAGTGTATACACATTGTTATTGTATCCCTCAAAGCTATATCTTGCGTCAACAAAGAACACCATTTTTATTCCAATGGTTCGACACTTTTGCTTCGGCACACTACCCTATACACGTTGACAGCTGAGATGTCTCTATACCCATTCATAATAAAGGGTAGGATGGTTTTTTCATCCATGTGGATACGCAACTTGCATATATATATATATATATATATATATATATATATATATATATATATATATACAGAGAGAGAGAGAGAGTGGCACTATTCTAATCCACGACCAGAATAGTTATTTGGATCACAGCTAGCCCTTTAAGGGCGCGAGGACGTGTTCCCGAACTCCACAAACCGCCTGCACCATACAAAATAAAAACAAAACAACCCACCCCACGTCGTCGCTCCCCTCCCCAGCGGGCGATTCCCACCCCCACCCCCCGCACGAAGCGGCGCCAGCCTCCCACTCACCGACGAACTGCCCCCAACCGCTAACGCCGGCCTCCTGATCCCCGACGAACTGCCCCTCCCACCCCCCTGTTGGGGATATAAACCCATGGTGAGACCCACCAAGGAGGGGTCGGGTCATACCAGGCGGCTCGTAATCAAGATACTTAAGGTGGGCCGAAAACTGAAGGCCTGGCCGCATGGCGGCTTACCAGACGAGCCAAGATGAAGGCCCTGGGATAGAAGCTGGCGCAAGACCCGAGCCTGTAAGCCACCCGGAGGAGGTTTGTCCAGGAAGGCAAGGCGGCTTAAAGATAGGGTCAAATACCTTGTATGACTCGGTTTTGGACTCTTGTAACCCAAGGGCCTCGAACTCCTATTTAAAGGCGAGTCCCTGGGGCGGCTTAGACAGAAACCAACCAATCGAGAACTAGGTCAAGTGAAACCGCTCCCTTGTAATTGATACATCATCAATACAACACAAAGCAGGACGTAGGATTTTACCTCTTCTCGAGGGGCCGAACCTAGGTAAACTCGCGTCTCTTATCCTGGTCAACCCCTTTGAGTCCACTGCCTTAGCGATGGCCTTGAACCTAAGTCTTCGGACATCTACTGTGACAAAACCACGACAGTTGGCGCCCATCGTGGGGCTAGCACACGGCAGTGTTGAGTTCTCAAAGGGCTCTCTCGTAGGGATCAAGGGATACGCCGTCGACATGATGACGATGTAGGATGGGGACCGGAGGCCGTCTCAACCGGGTACGGGTACCGGGTTCCCTTCGGCAATATTCACGTGTTCATCGGTAAGATCATTGGATGCCTGGGCCGGACATCTGCACCAACCTCATCGAGCCGGCCCGGCATGCGTGACCCGCCCATGTTCAACCTGGGCGGAGGAGCATCTTCGTCAGCTTCCCGCAATGCAGGGAAGATTCCATGTAAGGAGGGGAAACTTTGGCTCTTTCGGAGGAAGGATCCTCCAGCGTAGATGCGGAGTCAATCTACCACCTTCACGACGGCGGGCTCGGGGGCTATGTCGATGGTGGCAGTTTTTGAAGCCCTACGACCTGCCAAGCCGAGCCGCCGTATTCATGGCACGCCGGGCACCGGTTTTCAACAGCACGACATCCAGAGCGGCAACAGGAGCCGCCACGTTGGATGTGGGGCCTCCTAAGCCGCCGGCTCAAGTCTTGCTAGAGCTAATGGATGAGTTAACAGCCCTGATGGCCATTGAAGCAACAACCGGAAATCAGGCAGAGCGCAATGCGGAAATTACTCGGATTAAGGGGATGATGGCTCAGACCCAGGAGGATATCATCGCATTGCAAATCCATACGAACGCTGAGTCGGAACGTCTAAGGGCGGAGGCCCTCCGTTTTAGCTTAGACCAGCGCGCTTCGGAGGCGGTTCCTCGGAGAAGGGCCCAAGTCAGCCTCCCTATTCAGCCCCAAAACCTCTTCAACACTCCCGGAGCGGGGCCGAGCACGCCGCCGGTTATAACCTGAGTTGCTGAGGCGCCGCGGCAGCAAGACCTGCCCCGGAGTGATCGGACACCGCCGCGACACCTTGTGACACCGCCTGGCCATTATCCGAACCCGGTGGGGAAGATGGTAGCGGCGGCTGCCAGACTCGATGCACTCCCCTTCACTAAAGGGATGTCGTTTGCTGAGGAGGCACAAAACGCCATTAACTTGCTGCATACAATGGTGGCCCAACAAGAAAAGTACACGTACAGCCGAAGTTGTGTGGACTCTGCACCCATCCCTAGTCGTAGCTACAGCCGACGCCTAGAGTCGCCAATGGTTTCCAACAATGAACAACGACACAACCTGCCTCATGATGACTTACCGCGGGCTGATGCTGAGGAGATCATAGATAGGGGCCGGGCTCAGTGGGGGTCAATGCCAATGACAGACTACCCGGTGAACCCTGAGTCGGCTCCGATAAACCTTTCCTCCTCGGTAGGGTCTAGCATCTCATCCAGGGGGGTTGGTGTGCCTTCCTTATGGCGGCTCTACAGAACTAGCGTTTTCCCAAGGACTTCAATGGGCCACATAAGGTGCCTAATTATATGGCCGACTTATCCCCTCAGGCTTGGATTGAAAGTTATGAGCTCGCCATGGAGATGTTGGACGTTAGTGAGGCAGTTTGTGCAAAGTATTTTATCATGATGCTAGAAGGGCTGGCTCGCACTTGGTTGAAGGCTTTGCCTCCTAATACCATCACATCTTGGGACGAATTGAAGCCGTACTTTATCAAAAGTTTCAAAGGAACATGCAAGCAACCAATGATGATTGTGGATCTTGACCACTGTATATAGCAGGAGGGTGAGTCGGATGATCATTGGGTCCGGCGGGTTTTGACGGTTATTCACTCGTCCGAGAACATGTCGACTTCTCAGGCGGTCCCGATTTTAGAGAAAAACTGTCACTTCTTACCCCTCAAGGAGAAGCTCGGGCGGCTGAAGCGTTCGTGTCAAGACATGGGTGAGCTCATGACGGCTCTCATGAAGTATGTAGATTCAGATACTACTAAGGATTCGAGCTCTGATGATGAGAGTGTTGGAGATATGACCTTGATGCAATCATGTATGATGATATTTTCTATGTGTTTATGAATAAGGATAGTCCTTGGACATTACAATAGAACCGAATAGTGGTATTAGAGCATCTGTTATAGGATTTGGATTTAGATCAGATGCATATTAGATATGTGGAGGTGGCGGATGAGATCTGTCGTCGTTCATGAGATCGTCTATGTGCACGGTTGATGAGATCAACTGCACATCGAGATCATTGAGGCTATGTTTTCTGTCAATCGGAATCTAAGAGGTCATGACACAACCTACCCCTACTGGTCGGTATCTGCCATTGGGGTTAACCATGAAACGTAAATCCGAATCGGGTTCGCGATGATCGATGAGATCGGCCAGATCAGAAAATTCGGCGTGATCGGAGTGCAGATGCGATCTGTGATGCCCCTTCGAACCTCGGCTGCTAACCGGCTAGCGGGACCGCCGTGTGCGTAGCGCCTTCTATTTCATACACGATCACACAAACCTATAGAATGTGATTCTATGCATAAGTTTGCAGGTTTGATGTGATTAGTGTGTCTCATGTGTATGTGATGCATGTGTGTAACTTAGCATGACCCGCGTGTCATGATTGTCAGCCGGCAGGAGCCTAAGTGTTGTTATTATATTGTATAACGACCTGTGTGTTGACTTGTGATTCTCTGTAATTCATTACTTTTTGTAGTAGTTGGAGGACAGAGATCAAGTTTTAAGCTTTGGCGTCCTAGCATGACGAACAAGATGGAGTTCCGCCTTGGTCATCGGAGTAGGAGCCGGCCATGGAAGGACACCCATGAAGGAGCCATACTATTCCACATATTTATGATTATATGTGATGGATATTGCTTCTTATTTCTATGCATGTTAGTATGGTAGAAAGATCCCTCATTAATATCAAGCATATTGCCATTCCAGATGTTGCACCTTCGCACGTCAAGTACGTCTGGTAGTGGGCTCATAAAATTGAGGTGCTACTAGGTGTCCTTGAACTGGAGGGTTCGTGTCAGACACGAACATGCACTGCATCAGGTTAACTTGACAAGGCTATCAAAATGGTTTTGGGCCTTGTGGCACAGAAGGTTGGGAGCCGGGGTATAAGATACCTACCCGACCGACAAGAGTCATATATAGATACGATTAGCAAGAAGTTGCTTACCGAATAGGCAAGTTGGCTAGCAGTGATGCTAAATCTCACTAGTCGCTCGCGCTAGATAGGTCCTGAATCACTGAGAGTTTGCGGAGGGATGCTGACTTCAGTGGGAGTAGTTCTGTTTAAGGCTTGAATTACTCTACATAAACACATTGCTTAGTGATTGCATATTTTCTGTTGTAGATCAATGGCACCACCGGTTCAACCCAACTTTGCATTGAAATCAATTTTCGAAAAGGATAAACTGAATGGAACAAATTTTACCACCTAGTATAGAAATTTGAGAACTGTTCTCAAGCACGATAAAAAGGAACATGTTCTAGAGGATCCACTTCCAAAGGAACCTGCCGAGAATGCTAATGCCACAACCAAGAATGCCCACCAGAAACTCGTTGATGAATCAAACGAGATCAGCTGCCTCATGCTGGCTTGTATGTAGCCCGATTTACAACGGCATTTCGAAAACATTCAGGCTTTCGATATGATCGAGAGTCTGAACAACATGTTTCAGGTGCAGGCTAGGACCGAGAGGTTCCACGTTTGGCAAATCCTTGACGGATTGTAAGCTGAAATAGGGTGATCCACTGAGCCCGCATGTGATCAAGATGATCGGGTATGTGCAAGCTTTGGATCGGTTAGGCTTCCCACTTGGGGACGAGCTGTCCACGGATGCAATTTTGGGTTCACTTCCACCTAGCTATGGGACGTTCGTATCGAACTATCATATGCACGGCATGGATAAGAAGCTCACTGAATTACATGGGATGCTCAATGTGACCGAGCAAGATATTAGGAAAGGCATGCATCAAGTGTTGATGGTGCATAACTCGGCTAAGTTCAAGAAGAGTTGGTCCAAGAAACTGGGTAAGGCAAAGGGCACGGAGAAGGTTGTCTCCGCCGCTGAGCCAAAGTCCGGACCAAACTCAAAGAGCATTTGCTTTCACTACAAGGAAGCTGGTCACTGGAAGAGGAACTGTAGCAAGTGGCTTGCTGAGCACAGCAAGAAGGCCGGAGATGCTTCTTCAGGCAAAGGTACACTTGTTACATATGTTATAGACATTTACCTTGCTGGCATACCTAGTAGCTCTTGGGTATTTGATATCGGATCAGTTGTTCATATTTGCAACTCGATGCAAGGGCTGGTAGGAACTAGGCGTGTGGCACAAGGGGAGGTTGACATCAGGGTCAACAACAAAGAAAGAGTTGCTGCGTTGGAGGTCGGCACGATGCAGCTCAAGCTTCCTTCTGAATTTATTTTGGAATTGAATAATTGTTATTACATTCCCACACTTAGTCAGAACATTATTTCTTCCTCATGCTTGATGAGCCAAGGTTATGAATTCAATATAAAGGACAATGGTTGTTCATTTTATTTGAATGGAATGTTCCATGGCTATGCACCCATAGTAGATGGGCTATTTATTTTAAATCTAGAAACAGAACCAGTCTATAATGTGAATGTCAAGAGGCATAAGCCTAATGAGATTAATCTGACATACTTCTGGCATTACCGGCTTGGACACATTAGTCTGAAACGCATGAAGAAGCTCCATGATGATGGACTCCTAACTTTGTCTGACTTCGGGTCGTTCAAGACATGCGAATCATGCTTGCTGGGCAAGATGACTAAGTCACCTTTTGCAAAGAGTATCAAGAGGGCGTCCGAGATGTTGGAGCTTATACACAATGGTGTGTGTGGTCCAATGAGCACAACGGCCAGAGGTGGCTATCAGTACTTTGTGACTTTTACCGATGACTTGAGTAGATATGGGTATATCTATTTGATGAGGCACAAGTCGGAAACTTTTGAAAAGTTCAAAGAGTTTCAAAACAAGGTTGAAAATCAGCTCGACAAGACAACTAAACTTCTACGATCAGATCATGGAGGTGAATAAATGAGCCAGGAGTTTGATAATCATCTTAAAAGACGAGGTATAGTACCTCAGCTCACACCTCCGGGTACGCCACAGAGAAACGGTGTGTCGAAACGGAGAAATCGAACCTTGTTGGACATGGTCCGGTCGATGATGAGCAAATCGGATTTACCCTTGTCATTTCGGGGATACGTTCCAGAAACTACAGCTTTCACACTTAATAGGGTACCATCAAATCCATAGACAAGACGCCACATGAGATGTGGACTGGGAAGAGCCCTAGTTTATCTTTTCTAAAGATTTGGGGTCGTGAAGCATTTGTCAAGCGACTCATGTCAGACAAGCTTACACCCAAGTCGGATAAATGCATATTCATGGGATATCCGAGGGAAACCTTGGGATATAACTTCTACAACCAAGAAGAGAACAAAGTGTTTGTTGCTAGGATTGGGGCTTTCCTAGAGAAGGAGTTTCTCAGTCGGGAGGCCAGTGGGAGAACGGCGCGACTCGAAGAAATTCGAGAGCCACTCGGGGGCAACTCGGTTGGTGATGAGATCACTCCGGAGTCGGTCAGAGAACCCGTAGTGGAGTCGGCACTGGAGCCACGGAGGTCGGAAAGATTGTGCCGAGTGCGCGATGTTTTGTTGCTAGAAAGCGACGAGCCAGCCACGTATGCGAATGCAATGGTGAGTCCAGATTCCGAGGCATGGCTAGAGGCCATGAGATCCGAGTTAAAGTCCATGGATGAAAATCAAGTGTGGGACTTGGTTGATCCTCCACCTGGCATAGTTGCCATTGGTTGCAAATGGGTCTTTAAGAAGAAAACCGATGTGGATGGAAATGTTCAGATCCACAAAGCTCATCTTGTCGCTAAAGGTTATGGACAAGTTCAATGAATTGACTATGACAAGACCTACTCGCCGATAGCGATGCTAAAGTCGGTGAGGATCATACTAGCTATAGCTGCATATTCGATTATGAGATATGGTAGATAGATGTCAAAATGGCTTTCCTTCAGGGGAATTTAAAAGAGGATGTATACATGAAAAAACTTGAAGGTTTTGTCGATCCAACTAATGCTAGTAAAATATTCAAGCTCAAGAGATCCATTTATGGATTGAAGCAAGCAGCTCGGAGTTGGAACATTCGTTTTGATGAAGTCATCGTTGACCTTGGTTTCATCAAGAACAAAGAGGACTATTGTTTATACAAGAAGTTTAGTGGGAGCTCGGTATTATTTTTGATCTTGTATGTGGATAACATACTGCTGATCAGAAATGATGTTTCGATGCTGAACTCAGTCAAGGAATGATTGAATGGCAAGTTTTCGATGAAAGACCTTGGAGAGGTAGTGTACATTTTAGGCATCAAGATCTATAGAGATAGATCAAGGAGGCTGCTCGGCTTAAGCTAGAGCACGTACATAGACAAAGTGTTGAAGAGGTTCAATATGAGTTAGGCCAGGAAAGGGTTCTTGCCCGTCTCACATGGTATAAGGCTAAGAAAGAATCAGAGTCCTACGACTTCTGATGAGCGAAACCGGATGAATAGGATTCCATATGCCTCGACAATTGGATCCATCATGTATGCCATGCTATGTACACGGCCTGATTTTGCCTATGCAATAAGCTTAACAAGCTGATACTAGGCCGACCTAGGTGAGAGTCACTGGGCAGCGGTGAAAACTATCTTGAAGTACCTGAAAAGGACTAAAGAGATGTTCCTAGTTTATGGAAGTGAGGAGGAACTCTGCGTAAAGGGTTACGCTGATGCTAGTTTCCAAACCGACAGGGATGATTGTATATTGCAAACTAGATTCATGTACATCATGAATGGAGGAGCAGTGAGTTGGACGAGTTCCAAGCAAGATACGGTGCCCGACTCCACAACAGAGGCCGCATACATTGCGACTTGTGAAGCCGCAAACAAAGGTGTTTGGATTCAGAAGTTCTTGGAAGATGTTCATGTGTTCCCAGGCTGGTCAAAACCGTTGGACCTTTATTGCGATAATTCAGGTGCCATCGTACAGGCCAAGGAGCCAAGACAACACCACAAGACTAGGCACATAGACCAAAAATATCACCTGATATGAAAGCTCATAGAGAAAGGTGATACAAATTTATGCAAGATTCATACGGATGCAAATGTTGTAGATTCGTTGACTAAGCTGCTTCCACAACCCAAGCATGAGGGGCATGTTAGAGCTATGGGTATTCGATGTCTATTTGATTGACTCTAGTGTTAGTGGGAGACTGTTGGAGATATGCCCTAGAGGCAATCATGTATGATGATATTTCCTATGTGTTTATGAATAAAGATAGTCCTTGGACATTATCAGTGATGTGTATTAACAATTACATGGCTTGTTTGTGACACTATAAATTGTTTGATAATTGTCTTAAATGGTCCCTAGTCGAAAGAGCTGTGTGGACGCGCAGCCAGTTAGACTAGCATATGACATGGTGGATGGTCCGGTATCACTGACCATGTAGCATTGGATGCTAGCGGGATAACATGGACACAGAAAGGTCTGGTCGGATTTGACGTGGTCGGATCCGAGTCGAGATAAGGTATGAGTTGGACAGACCCAACTATGAGACGCAGCGATAGGTCATCTGTGAGTCTCTAGTACAACATACGTTCTATGTCCTAAGACCTGAGCTGACGCATGTACTCGGGATGGTGACAGACTTTCTTTGGGCCGACCAAACGCTACTCCATCACTGGGTAGTTACAAAGGTAGGTTTCGGTTGTCCAGACCCATGCTGCGAGACATGGTCGAGCAAGATGGGATTTGCCCCTCCGATCAGGAGAGATATACTCTCGACCCCTTGGGTGATCCGACCTGGATAAGCATGGCCATGTGATGAGGTTTATGAGATAATCGAAAGTGTTGGTCGGATTCGCCGGAACGAGAAAGAGGTCATTTTGCAACAAGGATGACCATGTCGCCTTGTGCACGACAACATATATCGTGTGGCAAAGGGACTAGAAGTGTGAAGTACATGTTTGCCTAACCAGCTTCATCAAACACTTGGAATCGGCACACCTTGCTAGAGGCCGCTACCGACTGGTCAAGCCGGATGTGATCTGACTCACGACCAAGTGAACAAGAACCTAAGGGGTCGCACGCTTAAGGGAAAGAACAGGTGGGTTTTAGGATCCGTGCGAGACCCAAGAGTTGAGCCCGTGCCTGATGCCTATATATAGTGGAGGTGCGGCGCACCCATCTGGTTGATCGCTTCGGCGCCATCATTAGGGGTTGCATGAGTTGCAAGTAGCCACCTCCACTCGCCGCCACCGATTGTGTGACCGGACCTAGCAGTCTATCGCATGGTGTTCCTCCTGCATGCGTGGATACCGTTAGAGGCGGTGCACTTGCGCCGCTCCGACGAACCTATATGTGGGATCCGGCGACCGGTTGTTCGAGGGAGATCAGGCCGGCTGTTCGAGGGAGATCGGACGAGGAGGAGATAGACCACATGAATGCACTGACCCAACCTTCCGTTGCACGACATTGCACGTTTAGTGGTAACAAACTATGATCCATCTCCGTAGCATGTTCTTGGATGTTCTGCGCATAGGAATTTTTTATTTGCATGCGATGCACCTACGGTAGAACCCAACAGAGAGGTCAACCCAAGGTGAGAAGAATAACAATGGCAAGAGTCAACAGCAGAACGGAGCTGGAAATAGCAACCCGGGCAAGATAAAGAACCCAGATGGCGGGTCAAGACTGGTAGCAAACACCAACACTGGGAATAATCGTGCCAAGGGTAATGGTAATTTCAAATCGCCTTTTGACAAGGGTAAGAGTCCCTTTAACTTGGAAGAAATGCTCAACAAGCCTTGCCCGGAGCACAGTCGTCCCGATAAGCCAGCAGGCCACACATGGAGGGATTGCAGTATTATGCATCAGTTCCGGGACTACGGCCTTCACCAGTATCGTAATAATGGTAATGGATCACCGGGCGGCTCGGGAACCGGTTTTGGTGGAGGTGGCTCTGGGTCCGATTATCAGGGTCAAGGCAATCAAGGTGGTCACCATCAGCAATCCGGCAACGGTGGCCAGCAACAAAACAACCAGTCAGGGTACCCGAGTAACCCGAAGCAACTCAGTGGGGGCCAATATCATGTTTTCACTACAAGCCTGGACAAGCGAGATCAAAAGCTGCACAAGTGGGCAGTCAACACGGCAACGCCGGCTCTCCCGCGGTATCTGAAGTGGTTTGAATACCCTATCTCATGGAGTAGGGAGGATCACCCGCCACGGGTCAATAACTCGGGGCACTTGGCGCGTGTGGTAGCACCTCAAGTTGGAGGTTATGAGTTTACAAAGGTATTGATGGATGGTGGAAGCAACATCAACATCCTATACTATGACACTTTCCAGCGGATGGAGTTAACTGATAAGGCCCTTAAACCGTCGTCAACAGTTTTCCATGGTGTTGTGCTAGGTAAGTCGGCCTACCCAGTGGGCAATATTTCCCTCAAGGTGGAGTTTGGAGATGAATACAACTACAAGGTGGAGACCTTGTGGTTTGAGGTGGTGAAAATTAAGAGCCCATATCACGCCTTGTTTGGTCGGCCGACTTTTGCAAAGTTTATGGCCAGGCCTTGTTATGTTACTTACAGCTCAAGATGCCGGCTCTCAAAGGAACGATTACAGTGGACGGTGATCGTAAGGTGGACCTTGAGTGTGAGGAAGGTGATGCTGCTTATGCGGAATCAAGTTATGCAGAGGCAGAGCTCAAGTTTTACAAAGATAATGTCGACCCGGCGGATATGACTCCACTGAAGAAGCCCAGTACAAAGTCTGAGCCACTCTTGAAGTTTGCAGCAGATGACACTAAACTAATGGATTTCAATCCAGGTGACTCATCAAAGCAGTTCACTGTTGGGGCTAACATGGACCCCGCATAGGAAAGTGCGCTCATTGAATTCATCCGTGAAAATCGGGACATCTTTGCATGGAAGCCATCAGACATGCTGGGTGTACCGAGAGAATTCTCTGAGCACCACCTTAATGTGGATCCCAAGTTTAAGCTGATTAAGCAGTTCCTCCATCGTTTCAACGAAGAGGGGTGTAAAGCAACTGGGGAGGAGGTGGCCTGGCTCTTGGCAGCACGGTTCATCGTGGAGGTTTTTCACCAGGAGTGGTTAGCAAACCATGTGCTTGTGCTTAAAAAGAACGCCATGTGGCGTATGTGTGTGGATTACACGGATATTAAATAGGCTTGTCCAGTTGACCCGTTTGCTCTCCCCCATACTGACCAAATCATTGACGCAATGGCAGGTTGTGAGAGTTTATGCTTCCTGGATGCCTATTCAGGTTATCATCAGATCAAGACGGCAGTTAAAGACCAAGAGAAGACATCCTTCATAACACCTTTTGGGGCTTTCTGCTACGTGTCTATGCCTTTCGGGCTCAAGAGCGCGCAGGCGACTTATCAGCGTTGTGTGCAAAATTGCCTTCACAGCCAGATTGGGCGCAATGTTCACGTGTACGTGGATGATATTGTGGTTAAGTCGAGAAAGAAGGAGACTCTGCTTGACGACCTAAAGGAAACGTTTGACAACTTACGAGTCTACAAAATGATTCTTAACCCGGACAAGTGCATCTTTGGGGTTCCTGCAGGTAAGCTTTTGGGTTTCTTGGTTTCAGAGCAAGGCATTGAGGCTAACCCGGATGAGATAAAGGCCATCACAGCATTGTCTAAACCGGCGAGCGTGAATGATGTATAGTGCTTGGCAGGTTATTACAAAGCTCTTCAGAGAGCCCAAAATACAGCGGACTTAAAGTTTTTGCATACTTCCAAACTCAACGGTTCAGCTAGCCGGGTTACCTTCAATAAGAGTAACGTGTTCAACTCGCCGACGTGTCATCCTACGCTGGGTCTTCAACGTCCTCGATCTGAAGGTTGTCCACATCCCAGTTGCAGTTTGTTACAGATTCAAACTAAGCCTCATCAAAGAGGGGAGACGGGTCAATTTCAGGAGCAAAGAGTTGCTTACGGAGTGCAGGAATTAAGTCCCTGGCCTCAAAGGTTGGGTAACGCACTCATTTGCTATCCACACCATAAGCCACCTGATATGAGGTCAGATCAATCTCGTTGACGTGTATCGATGCAAGCACTCAGGAGGACTTCATACATTGGTGTAATCTTCTTGAGTAAATTCTGAGCCATCATCTTTCTTGGACAGGAAGCCATACATCATCTCTTCTGTGGTCAGCTCAAGGGCAAAAGCCAGCGATCGGCTTAATGTGACAATTGCTCCCTTTCTGGCGGCTGATCGTTTTAGCTCCTCGATTTGTTTGGGCAGGGTGGACAAGATTTCTATTACCCCTTCAGTGAACTTGGGGACGCTTTTCTCAGTCAGGATTGATTTGATGGTGGAGAGGGTCCCGTACTATAGCTATTCTGTCAAGGTGTATACTGCTTTGAGCTTCAACAAGCTATCAGAAGACAGTTGGTGGCTTCTTTGGCCTGCAAAGAAAGTTAGCGGTTATAAGCCGCCCACAAGGTTTTTTCAGCAAGGCAAGGAATTTTTCTAAGTCTTAAGTACTTACCAAAGATGGTAGAAGTCATCCTGGATATATGACGCTTGAGGTTTTTTAGCTCCTCTAACACAAGCTTGAGCCGCTCATCAGCGTCTTCTGCGTGCTTAGTCAAGACGGCTTGTTCAGATTCAGTGGCCTTTTTGATAGCGGCAAAATCAGCTTGAACTTTCTCAAGTTCTTCGATGACGACCCGCCATTTTTCTTCCGCCTTGGCCCGAGCAGCCTGATGTGAAGTAATATTTTCTTTCAGGTCGGTCAGATCAGACTCTGCCATGTCCAAAGCTTCCTGCATTGTGCAAATAAGATTCACGAGTTCGAAGTCACCAAGATGAGACATTAATAGCCACAAGTGATGAAGCTATCATATTACAAGTCTCAAGCAGATTGCAAGCAATATACTTGACACTTGGGGGCCAATGTCTATATTTCCTCTCAAAGTATACAATGATTGAAAGCTCCGGCTCATCTTCATGAAGTTAAGCCAGCACTTGGGGGCTATACTTGGCACTTTTAAGCATTGAAGCTCCGGCTCATCATTATCATAATGACCCGGACTTGGGGGATACACTTGGATCTAATTTTCAAGTAAGTACCGGCTAATTATTTATATTAACCCTTCACTTGGGGGCTACAGGCAAAGCTACTTGCAATATAACAAAAGATTGGAAGACCCGGTCTACTATTTACAATACTAAACTGGATCTTGGGGGCTACATAAGGATATAAGAAAAAGACAAGGGAGGAGGGGTACCTCATATTTTTTCTTCATCGGTCCAACAAGCTTGGACTCCATGTTACGGCTGGCAGAGAGGCGGTTCAGATAACCAGCATGTAA
This sequence comes from Hordeum marinum, assembly GCA_022496015.1. NCBI lineage: Eukaryota > Viridiplantae > Streptophyta > Magnoliopsida > Poales > Poaceae > Hordeum > Hordeum marinum. Next base: position 205,096,975 of record CM039672.1, on the reverse strand, counting down.
CTCATCTGCAGTCAACTATTCTAAGCTAGGGAATTCAAAGTCAATTTTCTCTGGTGAGGGTGCTTCATTCTTGCTGGTATGCCTTGTTAAAACATGAGGATCAGGAGAGTGGTAACCCGTCCCAGTGACAACAACTTCTGGAGGAGCCGTATCTTCGGTGGCTGTTAAAGGGCTGAGCGGCTTAGGCTCAGCTTCTGGAGGGCCTTCGGGAGCAGCCATGACATGGTCAGCCGGCTCAGACGATTGAGGAGCGTCTTCAGGTGCATCTTTTCTGGCCTCGGAGGGCTCAATGTGAGCTACAGGAGAGTCCGTCTTGGCAGTCTTCGGCTCTTGAGCAATACAAGTGGTGGTTAACATGCCTCTTTTTCTTCGTATCGCTTAAACCCTAAAAGCAAAAAAGATCATTATATAGCAGAAGGACAAGGGTGTTAGCATGTACTATGGAGTGTAAAGGTATGTACTCTTGGTTGACTTTGAGAGGAAGCAGCTTGGATGCAGTTGAGTCGCCAGACGAAGGGGCGTCTCCTAAAAAGTTAAGATGGTAAAAACAGAGTAAGACTGCAATGCAAAAACAATATTCAGATGTTGGAGTTGGTTGAAGGAATTCCTTAGCGCACCGTTTCGGAGGAGCCGGAGAGTTTGGCAAGCCGGACAAGAGGTCTTCAGAGCCGGTACCCCGGGTCTGGCGTCTGGAGTCGTGCTGTTGCTTTTTCAAAAGAAAGTCGGGATCTAAGTAAGCAAGAGGATGTGAAAATGGAACTTTTCGGATGACCCGCCGTATTTTCTCTCGTGGCAAGATTTCTGAGTCGGAGAAAATGTAAGTTACCTCAGGGGTGTCGGCATGACTTGTTTCCACTTCCTCGTGTGAACAATCATCATCAATAGGTTGCATAAAGAGACGTCCAAGGGAGTCAAGTTCTACCTCCGAGTTGTCAAGCTCAAGTAGTTCTTGAGCAGAGGTTTTCTTCTTACGACCGCGGGTTTTACCTGCCTTAGACTTCTTCTTCAAAGGAGGAGTATATCTCTTCTTACAAAAAGTAGAGTCAGCCTGTGTGTAAGCCTCCAGAAGGTTAAAAGGAGCAGAGTAGAAGGTTAAGACAAAACAATCAATTTTCTGAAAAAGGTTTCTTACATATGGAGCCGGGTTCTTGACATAGAAATGTTTCAACCCGATTTGGTTGCAAATGTCCCAAGGTTCGCCTAGAAGTGACTTGACATCGGAATTAATATCTTGCTTTGTGAGAGGAGTGGTGTTGAAATGAAAAGGGTCATTCACCGCACCCGTATATTCGCACATGAGTCTTTCACGCTGGCTCGGTGGCAAGATTCTCCAGGTAACCCAGCAGCGGGTTATATCGACGCCAGTCAATCCATTACCCATTAAGGCTCTGATCTTTGCGAAGGCCAGAGCATACTTCACTCGTTCTATGGTGGACATCCGGTCTGGAGCTTGCTGGAGGTGCAAAGCCAGGTAGAACAGTAGCCCGACAGTGGCTTCTCTTCTTCCGGGGAAGTATCCTTGCAGTAGAACCAAGTTTTGTTCCAGTCTTTGGGGTGACTAGGCAAGACGGCTGCTGGATAAGGCATATCTCTCCGCCTCTGGATAGATACGCCTCCAAGCTCCAAACTTGGTCCAGCCACCACTTTAGTTTGGCGATTGATATAAAAGAAATCGCGGAAGATATCAACAGACGGCTCCTCTTGCAGACATGCCTCGCATAGGACTTGGAACTAACACATGTTGGTGATAGAATTGGGGCCTATGTCTTGTGGGTGAAGCTTGAAGAAGTGAAGAACGTGTTGGGGAATGTTGCATGGGAAACGAAAAAATTCCTATGCACACACAAGATCTATCCATGGTGATGAGAATCTACGAGAGGGAGAGTGGATCTACATACCCTTGTAGATCGCTAAGCGGGAAGCGTTAAGAAATGATGTTGATGTAGTCAAACATCTTTGCTATCCAAATCGCTGAGCGTCCCACGATCCCATCACAATCCTTCTCACGATCCAATCATGATCCATCCCGCAATCCCATCATGATCCGTACCGTGATCAAATCACGAATCGTCTCGTGATCTTGATCACGGTCCTTCCGATCCAGCGCCGGACAGACGACACCTCCGCGTTCAACACATGTACAGCTCGATGACGATCTCCGCCTTCTTTATCCAGCACGAGGGGGTGGAGAGGTAGATGAGTTCTCTGGCAGCGCGACATCATGGCGGCGATGGTGGTGGAACTATTCCGGCAGGGCTTCGCCTAAGCACCACCAAACTAGACTAGAGGAGAAAACCGATCTAGATGAACTAGAGGGAGCACGTGGAAATTAGAGGTTAGCCCTCACCTCTAAACCTCTAGTATATATAGGAGGAGGGAGAGGGGAGGATGCGCTCTAGGGCTGCCCTTTGGTTCGGCCGAAGTGTGGAGGAGAGGGAGTAGGACTCCAATCCTACTCCTAGTAGGACTCCTCCCCCACTTGGAAGCCTTTCCACCTTTGGGCGTTTGCCTCCTCCCTCCACTCCAGATGCATGGGCCCCTAGGGGAGGCTTCGGCCAGCCCACAAGGGGCTGGTTTACCTCCTCCCACAACCCATGTAGCCTCTTGGGTCGAGACACCCCTCCCGATGGTCCCCTGGTACCTTCCCGGCATTCCCGATGCACTACGGATGAGCCCGAAACTTTTGCGGCGACCAAAACAGGACTTCCTATATATCAAACTTTATCTCCGGACCATTCTGGAGCTCCTCATGATGTCCTTGATATCATCTAGGACTCCAAACAACCTTCAGTCACCACCATCATAACTCTATATTACCGAAACGTCACCGAACCTTAAGTGTGTTGACCCTGCGGGTTCGAGAACTATGTAGACATGACCGAGACACCTCTACGGTCAATAACCAATAGCGGGACCTGGATGCCCATATTGGTTCCTACATATTATACGAATATATTTATCGGTTGAACCTCTGTGTCAAGGATTCAATTAATCCCGTACGTTGTTCCCTTTGTTCTTCGGTATGTTACTTGCCGAGATTCGATCGTCGGTATCTCTATACCTAGTTCAGTCTTGTTACTGGCAAATCTCTTTACTCATTCCGTAATACAAGATCATGTGGCTAACACTCTAGTCACATTGCTTGCAAGGCTTGTTGTGATGTTGTATTACCGAGTGGGCCCTGAGATACCTCTCCGTCACACAGAGTAACAAATCCCAGTCTTGATCCATGCCAACTCAACAGACACCCTCGGAGATACCTGTAGAGCACCTTTATAGTCAACTAGTTACGTTGCAACGTTTGATACACACAAGGTACGCCTCTGGTGTTAGTGAGTTGCATGATCTCATGGTCATAGGAACAAGTACTTGACATGTAGAAACCTATAGCAATAAACTGACACGATCATATGCTATGTTTATGGTTTGGATCTTGTCCATCACATTATTCTCCCAATGATGTGACCCCGTTATCAAATGACATCTCATGTCCATGGATAGGAAACCTTGACCATATTTGATCAACGAGCTAGTCTACTAGAGGCATACTAGGGACATAGTGTTGTCTATATGCCCACACATGTATTTAGTTTCCAATCAATACAATTATAGCATGGATAATAAACGATTATCACGAATAAGGAAATATAATAATAACCAATTTATTATTGCCTCTAGGGCATATTTCCAATAGAACATCCCGGATTTTTTTTGACCCGGGAGGGCTAAAACCTCGGAGGAGGTGATCGGTAAATACGACAACTTCCCCTTCCTGAGGGGTGGGTCTGATTTCTGGCCCTGGAACCCGCCAACGTATAATGTTCTGAGCTGACAAGACGCCCATTTCTACAAAGTCAAGCAGAAGCTGCTCGGTGACTCCGGAGCCAACCCAATCACAAGACGCAAGCGCTTTCGACATGATGATGGGTTAAACTGTGAGAGGGCGCAAGGTGTGGCGGGTTAAAAATGCTACATAATCAAGACAGCTATGGTCAACATGATGATGATGCTAATGTGAGTTATGTCCAAGTTCTAAGCCGCTGTCATATTTTATCAGAGAGCCAGCAGTGTGATGGCGGGTTAAATGGACAGGGCAATGTTGAAAATATTGCTAAGTGTGGGCAAACAGGTTTCGCCTATTTCTGATACAAGTACAAGATCTACAGGCGAAGATCAAATGAAATATATTCTAAACCTAAAAAAGCAATGGAAGAACAGATGGCCATTACACAAATGAAAATGGTTTGTAGATCTACAATGAGCAGGATATGAACATCGAGCAGACGGTCGCAACAGATAGGCAACATTATAAGAGTTAAGAAGCTACTCATCATCTAAGCTATGAAGAACAATCGGATGAACGGTGATGAACACTAAAAGAAACCCGATGAACTCAGGAGGAATCTAAACAAGATGAGTACATAATTATCGAGGAGTGAGAATGGCACCTTGTAGATGCGGACGGACTCGTGAGGCTCTAGATCAAGTCAGGTTGATGTAGCGACCGGTGTTGGAGACGATAGTGAGGTCCGGTCGGCGCGGCGGAGTTTCGATTGCGCGAGCGTCTGAAGGAGGAAGAATAAAGACAGTGGCGACGGAGAAAGGAAGGGGACCCCTCGTTTCCCCTATTTATGAGATGAGACAGTAACCGTGCGAGCGAGAATCGAGGATGCGTAGTAATGATTGATCGAAGGGGATGCCTCGACTTTCGGGCCGACCGTTTAATGAGAAGATCAGTCTTGATGTCATAAAATCTTTTGGGTATATCTAAGATGACGTCATCGATGGCGGGTTGTGAGTTTTTTCTCTTTCAGGTGATGAAGATGTGAGACTCGCCACTAAGTAAGTTTGAAGATTGACATGAACAGGTTCAAATCAATCTCGGGCCTAATTTTGGGGATATAATCCCATGGTGAGACCCGCCTAGGAGGGGCTGGGTCATACCAGGCGGCTCATAATCAAGATCCTTAAGGTGGGCCAGAAGACTAAAGGCCGGGCCGCATGGAGGCTTACCAGACGGGCCAACATGAAGGCCTTGGGACAGAAGCTGGCACTAGACCCGGGCGTGTAAGCCGCCCGGAAGCGGTTTGTCTAGGAAGGCAAGGCCGCTTAAAGAAAGGGTCGAATACTTTGTATGAGCCAGTTTTGGACTCTAGTAACCCTAGGGCCTCGACCTCCTATTTAAAGGCGAGTCCCTGGGGTGGCTTAGACAGAAACCAACCAATCGAGAACTAGGTCAAGCAAAACCGCTCCCTTGTAATCGATACTCCATCAATACAACACAAAATAAGACATAGACTTTTACCTCCTCTCGAGGGGCCGAACCTGGGTAAACTCGTGTATCTCGTCCCAATAAACCCCTTTGAGTCCACCGCCTTAGCGATGGCCTCAAACCTAAGTCTTCGGACATCTGCCGTCACAAAACCATGACACCCCCAAACCGCCGGAAGCCTCCCACTCCCCGACGAACTAGCCACCCCCCGCACGGATCGCCATCTCCCAAGATCTGCCGCCACCATGCGATGACCACCTCCCTTGCCAGGGATCCGCCGGGGATTGCGATGGCTCGATCCCCTGCCACGGCCAACCACCTCCCACTCTGTCCTCGACTATCACAACGTGGTGTACAATGTGTATTTCTTGGGAGAGGTGGAGGGGGTGGAGGCTGGTGCGCCGGTGGCGAGGATGCCGATGTTGGAGGTCCAACACAGGCCCCGGGAATCCATGTAGTTGGCGGTGCCTTGTCAACTCTCTCCGACCATCCCCATCAACTCTCACTGACCTGCCCCGCACCTCTCCCAACCATGGCGCATAGTGGTTCGTGGCATGCCAGGTGCCTCTCAAAAAATAGTTGTGGATAGTGCTACCCTAAAAGCCTCTAGTGTGTGCAAACTATGGCATCCACCTACTATGGTTGTCTCTATTTAGCAGTTTTTTTCTCTTTGGACTAGTTGCCGATTTCTCATGGTCTCTTAAACGTGCTGCAACATACGGATGTGTTGCTCATGTGAAAAAGTGTTAACTGAACTTAATAATCTTGACTGAATTGCAGGTATGTGTGTGTGTGTGATTTTAGAGAGGTTCCATGAACTTCTACAACAACCATACATCAAGTACTACTACGGCTATAGGTCCAGTCGCTCGGCTTGCATGGCTTGCTGTTGCTAGCTAGCTCCTCTCCACTCGAGGCCCCGGGCAATGAGTCGGGCCAGCATCAGCCCCGTACGAGTTGTAGTCGGTCCAACTACACAGAGGAATGCATGCACTTGCAACCGAGAGTGGACTGCTACAAGAAGTGTGTTTCACATAAGAAAAAATAAATAAAAAGGCAAAGTCTAAAAAGACTCTTGCTAGAAGTTCACTTGGTTGGCCCAAGAAAGTTAAAACAATTCTTTTAAAGTAGATTCACCGTGTATTTACAGTTGCAAAAACACACACAAAATGGTGTGCAGCTCCGATGAATTAGAAAAACTTCTCAATGCGTAAAAGTTATGCCTTTTTGATGGATTCTAGCGGTTATTTAAATTAGTGTTTAGAAGGTCAAATTAAAAACAACGAACGGTTCAACTACTACATAGAGTGTCTTTCATATAAGAAATAAATGATAAAAGGCAAAGTCTAAAAAAACTTTTGCTAGAAGTTCATGTGGTCGGCCCACGAAGTTCAAAAATCATTGTAAAGGAAGTTCATCGTGTATTTACTTGTGCCAAAAACACACAAAAATGTGTTCTAGAAATAATTCTCTCAGTCAATTATGAAATTGGAAAAGAAATGCTCTACATGAAAATGTTCCTCCTATTCAATAACTTTCAAATGGTATATAACTGTTCTTATTTAAAATAACCGTTAAAACAAATTGGTGTATGTTGTTCGAAAATAAAAGTTCAACGGCATAAGAAAAAATGTGTATTTTCAACATGTTTCTAATGGTACATCATTTGAGAAACTCCGAGGAACGGGTGAGGAATTACGAACAGTTCCACTACTACATGGGATGCATTTCACATGAGAATAAAAGAATACAAAACTAAAATCCTAAAAGGTTTGTTGCAAGAAGTTCACATGCACCTCCGTGCAAGGTTCGTAATTTATATTGCGGGGCGTCCGACCTTCAATTACATGTTTAAAATGGCAAAAAATTATGTCCGACCTTAAATTACATGTTTAAAATGGCAAAAAATTACGTCCGACCTTCAATTACGTGTAATTCGATGTATACACAAAAACGTGATAGAAGTTCATAGTGAAAACAACAAGAATTTAAAGTAGTACAACAGATGCATTTCAGGTGAGAATAAATTAACAGAAAACTAAAAGCTTAAAGCTTTGTTGAAAGAAGTTCACGTGCTCTGTCCGGGGAAGTTCAAAAATTCTTGCTAGAGAGGTTCACCTTGTATTTCCACGTTCGAAAACACAAAAGGGAAACTGTTTTTGGTGTTTTAAATTTTTTCTATCAATCCATGAAGAAGTTCGGTTATTATTTGGGAGCAATTTGATTTCAAAAAGAAACTCCAAAATAAAATTATAAAAATGGAGAAAGTTCACATAGTACATGATGTGTGTTTAATATGAGAAAAATGAATAAAAAGTCAAGGTCCAATTTTTTTCTTGCTATAAGATCAAGTCCTCGGTCGGAGAAAGGTAAAAAAATTATTGTGAGAGAGGTTTGTAAAAAAAGAAATATCATTTGTGTAACACCGACGAATGGATGAGATATCACAAACGAAAATACATCACAGAAGTTCACCGTGAAAGCGGTGCGAAGTTCAACTACTACACTGAATGATTTCAGATGAAAATCTTTTAAATTGTCGCGAGTATGAAAAAATGATCATAACAGAAAAGTTGTGTGTTTATAGCAGGTTTCCATCAGTATATCACTTGCTCAATTCCGATGAGTGGATGGAGAGCTATGAGCAAATAACACTACATGAAGAAACATAGTGAAGTTCAGGTAGACGTGCTAATGAAGTTCAAGTCGGCGAAGAATTGAACTTAACGGTTCTGAATTTTCTACCCAGCATGATCCAGGTCTTCCTCGGCCACGGCAGAGGCCTCGACACCGAGGGCAACGAGCTTCCCCACCTCATCTACGTCTCCCGTGAGAAGCACCCCGGTGTCCAGCACCACAAGAAGGCCAACGCCATGAACACTCTCATACTGCACTCTCTCTTGATACCCCGATCACTTCTTCAGAGCTTTGTCATAAATGTCGAAATGTTCACTTAACGGTTCTGTGAATTTTCTGCCTAGCAGATCCCCGTCTTCGCTGTGCTGACCAACGCGCTCACATTGTCTAAATTTTTGTTGCTAGAAGTTCAAGTGCTTGGCCCACGAAAGTACAAAAACTCTTGTGAGAGAGGTTCACCATGTATTTACATGTTCAAAAATTCAAAAAAAGATGTTTTTGGTGTTTTAGAATAATTTTCTTATTCCATTAGAAATTTGAAACAAAATGCTCTACATAAAAGTTTTGTACACTCACCCAAAAAAGGATGAAAACAAGAAGTTCAACAATAAAAAAATAAGAGTTCGGATTTTAAAAATAGAGAAGTTCAAAAATCATAAAAACCTTGTCATCATTTCTAAAGTTAGAAAAACTCTTGAAGTTCAAATTTAAATAAAGGACAATCCAATATTTATTAAAAAACTAGGATATTTCAATGCTAAAAGAAATAAACCAAGAAGTCCAAATTAGAAAAATAAAGAAGTTCAATATTTATAAAAAAAACCCTCAAATTTACCTTCTTAAGGATAAGACTAAGAAGTTCAAACTTAAATAATAGATAAGTTCAAAGTATATACAAAACTTAGATTTTTTCCTCGTTATGAGAGAATAAAATGAAGAAGTTTAAACTAAAAATGCCGAGAAGTTCAAATTAAACTCGTAAAATTCCTTACATGAAAAACATATTAGTTTTATTTTCCCCATTTCTAAAATAAATACATATAAGTTCAAAATAAAAAATCTAAAAAGTTCAAATCAAAATAATGGAGTAGTTCGACATGTAAACCAACCCGAATTTTTTTCATTACTAAACTAGGAAATGTGAGAACTTCAAAAAAGAATGTGACAGAAGTTCATAGTGAAAATAACGAGAAGTTCAAGTATTACAAGGAATGCGTTTCAGATGAGAATAAAAAAAGGGGACTGCTACGCGTCCACTGCTGGATCCCTGCTAAACATCCGTCACCTAAATGGTTGTACGATGCATGCGCGCGCAGCCATCCGATCTACCCGCTGGCACGCGGCTTGGTTGCCTCCCCCGACCAATTAATTCCTGAAGCAATAGTCCAGTTGCAGAAACAAGCTCGTTGTCCCAGCCTCGACATCGAGCGGTCGAACGACATTCTTCACTTTTGCAATAGAGGTAATATTGCGGAAACACTTACCTCGGAGGTCGTGCCATTTTTTTACAACAAAGGTCATGTTGCTGAAAACTTTTGCAACATAGGTCAGGTTGCAGAATTTTCTCTTTGCCCTTACGGAACATAGGTACTGTTGCGGAAGAAACTTTTGCATCAAAGGTCATGTTGCAGAAATCTTTTACAACATAGGTCAGGTTCTAAATTTTTTCTTCTTCGTCTTTTTGCACCATATGTACTGTTTCGAGAGAAAGTTTTGCAACAAAGGTCATGTTACATAAAACTTTTACAACATAGGTCTACTTGCAGTTTTTTTGCAGTACAGATCTTGTTGCAGATTTTTTTTACGTCTTTATTTTTTTTGCAACATAGGTATTGTTGCGGGAGGAATTTTTGCAACACATGAATTGTTGCGGGAGTAGTGTAGTGCGTGGGCTACACACGGGACACGCATCACATGCTAGAGGCGACAAACGTCCTGGCTGGATCAGCCGGCTGTTGGTAAGCTTTTCCCATAAAAAATAGAAAAACAAAAGCTTAAAAGCTTTGTTGAAAGAAGTTCACGTGCTCTGCCCGGGAAAGTTTGATGTGTATAAAAAAACTGAAATTATATAACGAACGGTCCAATATTTCTTAAATAAATGATTTTTAAGTGAACATCGAAGTACTTTCAAAAAAATTGAACTTCTCTACATTTAAAAAAATAACAGAGAAATTCGAAGTATATAAACTACTTAGATTTTTTCACGTTACTAAATAATAAATGAATAAGTTCAATTAAAATAGAAGAGAAGTTCGAATTTTATGAAAAACTCATATTTTTTTTCTGGTTACTAGAATTCTTTACTCAAAAAATAGAAAACGTGAAGTTCAAATTAAAATAACACAGAAGTTCAAAGTGAAATAGCCAGAAGTTCGCGTGTTGCATGGTGTGTGTTTTCATATGAGAAAAAGGAATAAAAAGACAAAGTATACAAAATTTGTAGCTAGAAGTTCAGGTGCTCGACACGGGAAGGTTCAAAACTTCTTGTGAGTGTGGTTCATTATGTATTTCTCACCCATTCTTGTGAGTGAGAAAAATGAATAAAAAGGCAAGGTCCAATTTTTTCTTGCTATAACTTCAAGTTCTCGGTTGAAGAAAGTTAGAAAAATATTGTGAGAGAGATTTGTACAAAAAGGAATATCATTTGTGTAACACCAACGAATGGGTGAAAATTACAAACAAAAATACCCAATATAAGTTCAACGTGGAAACAACAGGAAGTTCAACTATTATGCTTGTTGATGTACTAAAGTATGGGCTTTTTAGTACCCCGTACTTGTGCATGGATAGTTGTAGCCATACTAGTGGCAAGGCCTACAAGGGGGCAACTCAGAACAAATACAACAACATCGAGAAGACATTCAAGTCAACAGACCGAAGACCAAAGGCTGGGACCCCGGCAAGATGTTGCCAAGATGGCCTATGGAGCCCTGGCAAGAAGTGCACCTGGCAAGGCCCACCATCCTGCCAATGCATAGGCGAAGCCCCAGCAAGCCCCCGCCAATGCAGAGGCCAGGTGTTGCCTCGCCTGGGCACGTGTCGAGGCGCCGGCAATGGAGAGGCTAAGCGGTGCTGATGGGACGGGCTCCTGTCCCGTCCCGCAGACGGTCAGGGACGCCTGACAGAGCATTAAATCCGTTTGTCTTGCATCGTCAGTATTAGGTATGATAACACTATAGCACTGTACACCCCGTGTACATAATGTACGCCACTTTTGGTGACCCCTTAGTCATATAAAAGGTGGCCTAGGGCGTTACGGTAGAGGACTTTTGGACTTTTGGACTTTGGACCTTTTGGATCGTCTCAAGCCCATTCTGCACGAGTAGCAGCTGTGTACTGTAGTGCTCCCAGTACCTGAGCTAGAACTCATCCAATACAACCAAGCAGGAGTAGAGTTTTACGCATATTTGCGGCCCGAACCTGGGTAAAATCCCACGCACTGGCCATCAGATATGCTCTTTGTACGAGCCTTCTTCCCCGCCGAAACGTAAAGGGATCCCTCCGATCCCATAGGTGTCATTTCCCTCGACATCTTTGGCACGCTAGGTAGGGGGAAAGACCTGATCTGGTGACGAGCGCGCCAGCTCCTTCGTCATATCCATTGTCATGGCTCCGAGGAAGAAAGGTTTCACAGTGGTGGAACCCTCCACGTCCGCCGCGCCCGTAGCCGCCCAAGCGGGTGACGAAGTGGGCGCGGGCGGAGGGAGCGGAGACCCTGTACCCATGCGGTGCTCCGATGATCAAGGCCAAGGAAGTGGCGACACCTACCGTGGAGACACTCACAACGGCAGCAGAAATCCCCATGCCGCTGGGTCTCAGGACGGGGTTGTACCACCTGCGGGCAGTACGGTGAACTCCGGGGACAGAAGGGCGCCTTGCAAGGCACCCACGCCGGTGCGTATGCTGCGACCTTCCCAGTACGCGTGCGAAGAGCAGCGCGACCGTGTTGGTGGTTCCCAATGTCCCCATGGAAAAGCTCTTGTGCATCGCTCCCAAGATGCACGGGACCAGCATGCTCGCTAGCATGCCAGTGGGAGTGGCGTGCAATCACGGGACCGTGACGGAGCTCCTTCTAACATGGTTAGGAGTCAGAGCACCTCGCATTCTTCGTGCCGTTCGCTGCTGACCACGTCGGAAGAAGAAATGGCGCATGCACAACTACTCCTGAACTTCCCTCCTGCTATGGAGAAGCTCGACGAGTGGAGAGCCACTATTCAGAGCCTCCTCAGCCTCGCTGACAAGTTTTGATCCACCGAGCCAGCTCGCACCAGTGGCGTGAAGGCCGGAGGCAGTGTGACCACGATGCACTCTCCTCCATAGCACCAATGTCAGTCACCAACTCGATGGACCGAAGCTTACGATGGTTACTCGACGGCATCGTCTGATCCACGGACTCGCCGTGATCAGCGTCAAGTTCTTCATGAACGAAGCAAAGAAGACGCCTAGACTACAATCAAGCGGCGGCGAGAAGCGTGCCATCAATCTGATAGGCGTGCGGGACCCACTATAGACAAATCCACTCCAGGGTATCATGTCAGCCTGCCTTACGAGGTGGGTTGTCCAGCATTTACCCGTGAGCTGCAGCAAGTCCAGTGGCCCAATTCCCGCACGTTCAAGCCGGATGTCTCGGAAAAATATGATGGCAAGAACACCCGTCAGAGTTCTTTAGCATCTACACCATTGCGGTGCAGGTTGCCGGGGTTCGCGATGACAAGATACTCGCCAACTACTTCCTGTTGGTGCTTAAGCCCAACATTAAGTCGTGGTTGATGCACTTACTGGAAGGATCCATTTCCTCCTATGCAGATCTGTGCCATGAGTTTGTCGGCGCTTTTACCGTAGGTCATCAAGCTCCTGGCCAGGAAAGTGATTTACATCTCATCCCCCTGAAGTTGGGCAAGACTTTGCGCAAGTACATCTAGAGGTTCAGCCGCATACACCACAACATACCAGACGTTCATCCCGCCGCTATTATCAGCGTGTTCCATCAGAACATGCGCAACCACAGGATGCGGGAAGAGCTGGCGATGAACAGGGTCAGGGATGTTGCCGAGCTCTATGCTCTGGCAGATAAATGTGCTTGGCCTGAAGAAGGGAGGAGGCTCCCCGGCGAGGACACTGGCGCAAGGGTCGACTCTGAGGATGAGGACACCGCCAATCCGGCAAAGAAGGGTCGGCGGCGTAACAAGAAGCGCAAGGGCAAGGCCGTTCTTGCCGTCGAGGGATCCGGTGATCCCGGCACCATCAAGAAGGCCAAGGCTGATGACCCCGGAAAGGATGTTGCTGAGTGCGTCTCTTGTCAGGATTTGGCGGCTTTCGACAAGCCGGAAGGCTCTGTGAAGCAGTATTGCAAGATCCATTGCACCAAAGGCCACGATCTCCAAGACTGCCGGCAAGTTGAGCAGCTTGCCGAGAAGCAAAAAGCCGAGTACGAGAGGCGATACAAGGAGAAGGGCTAGGATGGTGCAGAGGGATCCGGCAAGAAGCGCGGTGGCCGAGGAGGTCGCCGCGGCAAGGCCAAGCCACTGAAGGACCGGCCCACTCGCGGCCGCGACAAGCAAGAGGGTGATAATGATAACGTTGAAGAGGATGACAAGTCCAGCGAGCAAGAATTCCAGAGAGCTACATACGCCATGTGCGTCGACAGAGGTGCCTCGTTGCATTCTTCCCATCACCAACTTAAACAGTGGGCGCTTGAGGTTAATGCGACTGAGCCATCTGTCGGTGTCCAGAAGCCTTTGAAATGGTCCAACACGCCTATTGTTTTCGACATTCAGGATCACCCCGATCACGTAACTGCGGTCGGGTGTTTGCCGTTGTTGGTCTCACTAACGATTCACAACCTCAAAGTGACGAAAATGTTAGTTGACGGCGGGGTCGGCTTGAACTTGATCTTGCCTGAGGTAATCAAGAAATTGCAAATTCCCGATGGAGATCTTGAGGAAACGGGCTCATTTCAAGGGGTCAATCCAGGAAGGAGCCGGCCCAAGGGAAAGATCACGCTTCCAGTAACATTCGGTAGCGCTCTGAACTTTAGGACGGGGAAGGTTGTTTTTGACGTTGCCAAGATTCTGTTGCCATACAATGGGATCCTTGGCCGTCCAGCGTTAGCCAAGTTCATGGCGGCGCTGCACTACGCCTACAATGTATTGAAGATGCCCGGGCCGATGGGCATCATCACTGTCAAGTCTGACAAGAAGGATGCGCTTGTCTGCGCTGATCAACTCTACCGGGAGCTAGTTGCAGCATCTGCCGCCAAGGCGCTTGCTCGTGCCGCTGAAACTCTTGGGAGGAAGAAGCCCGACAAGACCCCCCGCACAGACTCCGGCAAGCGCACCTCCTCGGAGTGCTGCACTCCTGTTGAGAACGTGCCAGAGAGTTCCACCGGCAAGAGCCAGAAGTCCAAGGCAGCTCTACCAGAGACTAAGAAGGTGCCTGCCAGGGAGGATGGTACGGGAGGAACTTTCACCATAAGTTCCACCCTTGACGACAAATAGGAAAGCGTGCTTGCCGCCTTCCTGCGGGCGAATGTTGATGTGTTTGCATGGCAACCATCTGATATCCCCGGTGTTCCCAGGAAGGTGATTGAGCACCACCTTGCCGTCTGTCCATATGTGCGGCCCATCGAGCAGAAGGTCAGGAAGCAGGCTTTGGAGCGGCAACAATTTATTGCCGAAGAAATCAAGAAATTAGAAGCGTCTGGCTTGGTTAGAGGAGTACTTCATCCAACATGGTTGGCCAATCCAATTGTAGTGCGCAAGGTGAATGGAAAATGGAGGATATGTATTGACTACATGGGTATCAACAAAGCCTGCCCCAAAGATCCTTTTCCCTTGCCGCGCATCAACCAGATTGTGGACTCCACTACCGACTACGACTTGTTGTCTTTCCTCGACTCCTATTCAGGTTATCATCAGATTTTCATGGCCAAGGAAGACGAAGATAAGACCGCATTTATCACCCCATGTGGTACGTATTGCTTTATACGTATGCCTTTCAGGTTGAAAAGTGCTGGTTCTACATTTGCAAGAATGGTCCAGATTGGTTTTGAGCCCCAGCTACATAGAAATATGAAGGCTTATCTGGATGATATACTGGTCAAAACCAAGGACAAGGCTACACTCATATCAGACCTAGAAGAAACATTTGCAAATCTGCACAAGATCAACTTGAAGCTCAACCCTGAGAAGTGTGTGTTTGGTGTCCCATCCGGCAAGCTTCCCGGGTTCTTCGTATCTCAACATGGAATTGAAGCAAATCCCGACAAGACCAAAGCAATTGAGAAAATTGAAGCACCATGACGTGTTAAAGATGTGCATCGTCTTGCCGGCTGTGTTGCCGCTCTGAGTACGTTCATTTCAAAATCTGCTGAGTGCACCCTGCCCTTTTTCAAAATCTTGAAGAAGGCGGGTCCGATGAAATGGACTCGGGAAGCGGAGGCAACACTGCAGGATTTGAAGTATATCTCCTCTCCGCCAGTCCTAGTCATGCCAAAACCACAAGATCCATTACTGCTATATCTAGTGGCAACAAATCAAGTGGTGAGTGCTGCACTAGTGGCTGAAAGAGAAGTTGATGAAGAAGCAGCGGCAACGGCAGGATCGCCAAGCGAAGAGCCAGGGCATTCCCTGGTAGGGCCTGGTGCTGACAAAGCAGAGTCTGCGCAGTCGAATGACACAATTCAGAAGAAGAAGATGGTGCAGCACCCAGTCTATTTGGCCAGATCCCTTTTGTAGGGGGCTAGGTCAAGATATTCTGGCGTGCAAAATTTGCTCTTAGGCCTCCTTATGGCCTCGATGAAGCTGCACCATTACTTCCCAGCACATGAGATCACCGTTATCACTCGCTTCCCGTTATATTTGCGGAACCCTGATGCTACCGGCAGGATTGTGGAGTGGGCTTTAGAACTGCCAAGCTTTGGTCTCAAGTTTAAAAGTACTTCGACTATCCAGAGTAGAGCCTTGGCGGAGTTCATTGCGGAATGGACCCCAATGCTAGATGAAGAAGTTCCAGAGTCAACTCTCCTTGACAAGGAAACAAATCAAGAGTGGGTTATGTATTTTGATAGGGCTTTCTCACTGCAAGGCGCTGGTGCCAGAGTGTTGTTTGTTGCGCCCATCGGAGAGCACCTCAAATATGTGATTCAGATGCACGTTCCTCGGGAGAGGTCAACGAACAATACTGCAGAATACGAAGGGCTGCTTGCCAGTCTCAGGATCGCGGCAGACCTTGGTATTAAGAAACTTATTGTCAAGGGTGGTTCTCAGCTTGTTGTCAAGCAGGCGAATAAGGATTATCAGAGTCCATTGATGGAAGCTTATGTAGATGAAGTGAGGAAGTTGGAAGAACATTTTGACAGTCTGCAAATGGAGCTTGTTCCGCGTGCAGAGAACAGCGTTGCTGATGGCCTGTCAAAGTGTGCTGCCCTTAAGTTGCTCGTGGAACTAGGAACTTTTGTGCTCCGACTGACTCAACCATCCGTGACACCATCAATTGGACAAGAGAAAAGAAGAAAGCTGAGTTCCGACAAGTATTTCCCGGCAGAGCTTCCAGAAGCCGCTAGCAAGGAAGTTGCCGGGGACAACGTCATGCTTGCCGGTGAGCGTCGCGCTCCGGCAGGGCCTCAGGCTCTTGCCGTGGAAGCACACGCACCCGCCAGGCTTGCCAGGAGACAACAGGCTCCAGTAGGGCCTTGAGCCCTTACCGTTGAGACAAATTCTTCCCCGACAGAGGATATGCCTTTAGTCCTTGTTGTCGAGCCCCAGGCTCCAGCATGGGCACAACACATCGTCCATTTCCTTCAAACAAGAAAACTCCCTGAGGAACAAGAAGAAGCAGAGAAAGTAGCCCGCCAATCTAATATGTACTAGTTCGTGGACAACGTCTTGTACAGAAAGAGGCCGAATGGTGTGAAACTCAAGTGCATTTCTCGGGAAGATGGACTAGAGCTGTTGGCGAAGATACATGGAGGCATATGTGGCTCCCACATAGGATCAAGAGCGCTTGCCGGTAAAGCATTCCGGCAAGGTTTCTTTTGGCCCACTACCCTCCAGGATGCAACTGTGCTAGTAACCAAGTGTGAAGCATGCCAGTTTCATTCGAAGAAAATGCATCAACCAACTCAAGCTCTTTAGACAATCCCTCTCTCCTCGCCATTTTTGGTCTGGGGACTCGACATCTTGGGTCCCTTCCCCCATGCTACCGGGGGCTTTGTGTACTTGTACGTCGCAATCGACAAGTTCACAAAGTGGCCAGAAGTGGAAGTAGTGAGAAAGGTGACATCACACTCAGCCGTCAAGTTCTTCAAAGGACTAGTCTGCTGCTTTGGTGTTCCCAACAGGATCATCACTAACAGCGGAACGTAGTTCACAAGTCGCACCTTCATGCAATATGTCCAGGACCTTGGCAGCAAAATCTGTTTTGCATCCGTTACCCACCCAAGGAGCAACGGCCAAGAGGAAAGGGTGAATGCTGAAGTGCTGCAAGGGCTTAAAACAAGAACTTTTGACAAGATGCGCAAGTGCGGAAGGCGCTAGATTGATGAGTTGCCGGTGGTTCTTTGGTCAATCAGGACGACTCCAAATCGAGCCACCGGCCAGACACCCTTCTCCCTAGTATATGGGGTGAAAGCAGTTCTCCCCATGGAATTCACATATGGGTCACCTCGAGTGCTTGCTTATGATGAGATTGAGCAAGACCAGTTGTGGCAAGATGACGCCATGCTCCTTGAGGAAGATCGTCTTCAGGATGTTGTGCGAGCTGCGCGCTACCGGCAAGCTTTGCACTTCTATCATAGCCGCAAGGTTCATGCCCGGAGTGTTGAGGAAGGCAACCATGTTCTTTGACGCGTTCAGTCCGCCAAGAATTCCAATAAGTTGACGTCAAAGTGGGAAGGCCCTTATCGGGTAGTGCGAGTCACCAGACCTAGCGCAGTCCGCTTGGAGACTGAGGATGGCATCCCAATGACAAACTCCAGGAATATCGAACATCTTCGTAAGTTCTACCCATGAGGCGTGGTTACCGGGCCTCCCGGCAACCACCTTTTCTACAAAGTCTTGCCGCCGAAGCATGTATTCCTTTGTACAAAGCTAGGCGCAGACCCTGTGCATAGTTGGATAAAGCTAAGTGTTCTGCAAATCTTGTTGATTGTCATGTTTACTTATGTACATGTTTGTCTAGGATATTGTATTGCAGTTACTCTCGACAAGAGCTAATGGATCGTGAAGGTTCCATATCCCTATTTTCTCTTCTTTCTTTTTCTCAAAAGGATAGAATGTTACCTCGCGTGTAGCTTTGTCGGAGGGGGAATGGTGGTATGGATACCGACGGGCGACGTTCCAGGAAAACATCTTGCCGCAAGGAGTATGGCAATGAAAAGCTAAGTTACAAAACCCTAAGTGAATTTTTAACTGTGAATTTATTTTCCTTAGACGACTTCGACTTTTGTATGGAAAACCTGCACGCTAAGGAAACTTGTCGTGATTGATGGCGTCCTTACTCTGTTTCGAGTCCGTTCAACGGCTTAAGTGGCTGCGCTCACGCCCTTGTTGTGTTTCGACTCCACTCAATGGCTCAAGTGGCTGCGCTCACGCCCTTACTCTGTTTTGAGCCCACTCAACAACTTATGTGGCCACGCCAAGAACGTCAAGGTAAGGTATCTTGCCGGTAGTGGCACCGCCAGCAGGCTACTAAGGATCCACTCCTCAAAGCGCTCGCGGTAGGGCTGCACATGCCTGCAAGGTTTTTTCGAAAAAGCGTAGGGAAAACACCATGCAAAGAGGAATCTAACAAGAGGAATAGTATACAGTCTTTCAAATAGGGTGAAATTTACATGAGATGTCGCCTCTTCCTAAGTACATCTTTATTTGACTTTCTCCCTAGGGGAGATTACATGAAGAAAAAGATAGAAGGAGGAGGCAGACTATAAGAAAAAAAATGGCAAGGGGCCTCCGACGAGAGCCTGCCTCCTCCTGGACCAGCATGGCGCGCAGGAGAGGGCTAGCATCACGCGGAGGAGAAGACCAGCACTACACGGATGAGATGGGAGGGCAGAAGCCGAAGTCCACGGGCCTGCCGAAAGATCCAACTGGAAGATGAGGCAGCACCCGGGACAAGGACCCCCAGCAGGAGCGCGAGGCTGACGGTGATGGTGCGGCCGACGGTCAGTCCGAGCTCAGGTCGTCGTCATCCGACTTGAAGGCCTGAAGACCGGACTCATTGTCATCGTCTTCACCAGTGTCCTTCTCGTCGCCGTCGCTCGAGAAGGGACCTTTGGCTCCACTCGAGCTCTCTTTACAGCAGTTGAGACGGACGACTGAGTGCCCATAAATCTTGACGGAGAGCAGGTTGGCCTCCATCATTTTGAAACGAAGGACGTGCCCATCCTGGAGGTTGTGGGCGCGATCGAAGGATTTCCAACCACGCCTGAAGAGCACGCGGCTCTCCGGATACTCGACGTCCACCCGCGTGGCGCCATTGCAGCAGCCATGCGCCCGCAGCCACAAAACACGCGGCTCGTCGGCCTCCATCGCCCTGGCGAAAGGGCGAGGGAGGTGCAGATGGCTCCGAAGGGGACCGCGTAGTTGGAGGACAAACTCCAATGCCGTCCCCTCGGCGTGGGTCTCTTCGAGGAAAAGACCGGGCGTCGGAGGGAGAGGTGGAGCAGCGCTCCGCCTCCCTCGGCCTCAGCCTCCATGGTGACCACGACCCCTCGCGCCTCTCCCGCCACGAGCATCGGGTCACCCTCCGCCTCTGCGGAGGAAGCGGTGGCATGATCCAGACGAGAACTCCTCCTTGGTGCAGAGGACGGTGGCCGCCCTCGCCCCCTATTCATGGCTAAGGGCGGGCACCACTCAAGTCTTGGAAGAGATGGAAGGGCGAGCTCTGAAGGTTCACGCTTGATGAAGAAGGAAAGGTGGATGAGCATCGCCCTTGCAACTCCTCAATTTATAGGGGGTGCGGGGGCTGGCTCTCCCCTGCTCCAAGAGTTGCCGCCCAACTCCTCCAAATAGCATCACACACGATCACGGGGCGAACAACAACTGCCCCGTTGCTCCAATCCATGGTGCTGAAGTTTTTGCCATGACCAGGACTTTAAGTCACGAGCGCCCGTTGCTGGCTCCTCACTATGCATGCGGCGCGCGTAGCGGAAATGGCCTGACGCATCAATTGAAATAATTACTACCGCTCCGTGCACGTACCCCACGACGCGCACCTTGCGCACGTCGTGGGGCGCGCAGTAGATGGAATGATGACAACAGTTAATCCCTGCCACGCGTGCCCGTGCACTGTTTGGGCCTAGCCCAACAACTCCTCGCATCGTGAATGGCCTAGGCCCGGGGGCTCCTGTCGGTATACTAAAGTATTGGATTTTTAGTACCCCATACTTGTGCACGGACGGTTGTAGCCATACCAGCAGGAAGGCCTGCCACGGGACAACTGATAACAAATACACCAACATCGAGAAGACATTGAAATCAACAGACCGAAGACCAAAGGCTAGGAGCCCGGCAAGATCTTGTCGGGATGGCCTACGGAGCCCCGGCAAGAAGTGCACCCGGCAAGGCCCCGCCATCCTGCCAACACAGACGTGAAGCCCCGGCAGGGAAAAGCCTTGACAAGCCCCTGCCAGCGCAGAGGCCAGGTGTCGCCTCGCCTGGGCATGGGTCGAGGCGTCGGCGATGGAGAGGCTAAGCGGTGTTGATGGGACGGGCTCTTGTCTCATCCTGCAGACGGTCAGGGACGCCTGATGGAGCATTAAATGTGTTTGTCTTGCACCGCCAGTGTTAGGTATGATAACACTGTAGCGTTGTACACCCGTGTATGTACTGTACGCCACTGTTGGTGACCCCTTAGTCATATAACAGGAGGCCTATGGTGTTACGGTAGACAACTTTTTGACTTTTGGACTTTGGACCTTTTGGATCCTCTCAGGCCCATTTTGCATGAGTAACGGCTGTGTACTGTAGCGCTCCCAATGTCCGGGCCGCTTCATCCCACAATACCGCCGAATCAAGATAAGACTAGTAGTGGTAAGCATATCAACAAAATTGACGCCCACAACAACTTGTGTTCTACTCGTGCATAGATTCTACGCATAGACCTAGCTCATGATGCCACTGTTGGGAGACGTAGTAGTAAATCAAAAAAATTCCTACGATCACCAAGATCTATCCATGGAGAAACTAGCAATGAGAGGGGAGAGATTACATCTTCATACCTTTGAAGATCGCTAAGCGGAAGCGTTACAAGAACGCGGTTGGTGGAGTCGTACTCGCAGAGATTCAGATCGCGGTGGATTCCGATCTTAGTGCCGAACAACGGCACCTCCACATTCAACACACGTGCAGCCCGATGACGTCTCCTATGCATTGATCCAGCAAGGAGGAAGGAGAGGTTGAGGGAGAGCTCTGGCAGCACCACGGCGTGGTGACGGTGGAGCTACGTGGACTCCGGCATGGCTTCGCCAAGCGCTACGGAGAACGAGGAAGAGGAAGGGTAGGGCTGCACCGAGAGAGAGAGAGAGAGAGAGAGAAGTCGTGTCTCAAATCAGCCCAAACCCTTGCATATATATAGGAGGA
The DNA here is from genome assembly GCA_022496015.1 of Hordeum marinum. NCBI lineage: Eukaryota > Viridiplantae > Streptophyta > Magnoliopsida > Poales > Poaceae > Hordeum > Hordeum marinum. The sequence continues at coordinate 205,075,486 of CM039672.1, read as the reverse complement.
GGGAGAGGGAGGGCAGCCTTGGCCCCTCGTCCAAGGAGGAGAGCTTCGACCGAAGGTGGGGAAGAGTCCACCTCCCACAAGGGAGGTGGATCTCCTCCTTTTAAATCCTTTTTCCCTTTATCTCTTGATCCCAGACGCATGGGCCTTTCTAGAAGGTATTGGACAGCCCACTAAGGGCTGGCACACCTCCTCTAAGGGCCCACGAAGTCCTTTGGTCGTCACACCCCTCCCGGGGGTCCTCCGGCACCCTCCCGGCACTCCCAGTACACTACCGATGAGCCCGAAAACTTTCCGGTGACCAAAACTGGACTTCTTACATATATCAATCTTTACCTCCGGACCATTCCGGAGCTCCTTGTGACGTCCAGGATCTCATCCGGGACTCCGAACAACTTTCGGTAATCACGTATACCATTTTCCTATAACCCTAGTGTCATCGAACCTTAAGTATGTAGACCCTATGGGTTCGGGAGACATGCAGACATGACCGAGGCACCTCTCCGGTCAATAACCAACAGCGGGATCTGGATACCCATGTTGTCTCCCACATGCTCCACGATGATCTCATCGGATGAACCACGATGTCGGGGATTCAATCAATCCCGTATACAATTCCCTTTGTCTATCGGTATGATACTTGCCCGAGATTCGATCGTCGGTATATCTATACCTTGTTCAATCTCGTTACCAACAAGTCTCTTTACTCGTTCCGTAATACATCATCCTGTGACTAACTCTTTAGTCACATTGAGCTCATTATGATGATGTCTTACCGAGTGGGCCCAGAGATACCTCTCCGTCACACGGAGTGACAAATCTCAGTCTCGATTCGTGCCAACCCAATAGACACTTTCGGAGAGACCCGTAGTGCACCTTTATAGCCACCCAGTTATGTTGTGACGTTTGGCACACCTAAAGCATTCCTACGGTATCCGGGAGTTGCACAATCTCATGTTCTAAGGAAACGATACTTGACATTGAAAAGCTTTAGCAAACGAACTACATGATCTTGTGCTATGCTTAGGATTGGGTCTTGTCCATCACATCATTCTCCTAATGATGTGATCCCGTTATCAACGACATCCAATGTCCATGGTCATGAAACCGTGACCATCTATTGATCAACGAGCTACTCAACTAGAGGCTCACTAGGGACATGTTGTGGTCTATGTATTCACACATGTATTACGGTTTCCGATTAACACAATTATAGCATGAAAAATAGAAAATTATCATGAACTAGGAAATACAATAATAACCATTTTATTATTGCCTCTAGGGCATATTTCCAACAGTCTCCCACTTGCACTAGAGTCAATAATCTAGTTACATTGTGATGAATCGAACACCCATAGCATTCTGGTGTTGATCATGTTTTGCTCGTGAGAGAGGTTTAGTCAACGGATCTGCGACATTCAGATCCGTATGCACTTTACAAATATCTATATCTCCCTCCTGAATGTAATCACGGATGGAGTTGAAGCGACGCTTGATGTGTCTTGTCTTCTTGTGAAACCTAGGCTCCTTCGCAAGGGCAATAGCTCCAGTGTTGTCGCAGAATAGAGTCATCGGGCCCGACGCACTTGGATTACTCCTAGGTCGGTGATGAACTCCTTCATCCAGACTCCTTCCTTTGCTACTTCCGAAGCAGCTATGTACTCCACTTCACATGTAGATGCCGCCATGACGCTTTGCTTGCTGCTGCACCAGCTGACTGCCCCTCCGTTCAAAACATACATGTATCCGGCTTGCGACTTAGAGTCATCGGGATCTGTGTCGAAGCTAGCATCGACGTAACCCTTTACGACGAGCTCTTCGGCACCTCCATATACGAGAAACATGTCCTTTGTCCTTTTCAGGTACTTCAAGATATTCTTGACCGCTGTCCAGTGTTCCGCTACGGGATCACTTTGGTACCTCCCCACCAAACTTATGGCAAGGTTCACATCAGGTCTGGTACACAGCATGGCATACATAATAGAGCCTATGACTGAAGCATAGGGGATGACACTCATCTCTTCTCTATCCTTTGCCGTGGTCGGGCATTGAGTCGTACTCAATCTCACACCTTGTAACACAGGCAAGAACCCCTTCTTGGACTGATCCATATTGAAGTTCTTCAATATCTTGTCAAGGTATGTGCTTTGTGAAAGACCTATGAGGCGTCTCAATCTATCTCTATAGATCTTAATACCTAATATGTAAGCAGTTTCTCCATGGTCCTTCATTGAAAAACACTTATTCAAGTAGGCCTTTATGCTTTTCAAGAGTTCTATATCATTTCCCATTATCAGTATGTCATCCACATATAATATGAGAAATGCTACAGAGCTCCCACTCACTTTCTTGTAAATACAGGGTTCTCCATAAACCTGTATAAACCCAAACACTTTAATCACTTCATTAAAGCGAATGTTCCAACTCCGAGATGCTTGCACCAGCCCATAGATGGAGCACTGGAGCATGCATACCTTGTTAGCATCTTTAGGATCGACAAAACCTTCCGGCTACATCATATACAGTTCTTCCTTGAGGAAGCCTTTAAGGAATGCCGTTTTGACATCCAGTTGCCAGATCTCATAATAATAAAATGCGGCAATTGCTAACATGATTCGGACAGACTTCAGCATCACTACGGGTGAGAAAGTCTCATCGTAGTCAACTCCTTAAACTTGTCGATAACCCTTAGCGACAAGCCAAGCCTTATAGACGGTCACATTACCATCTGTGTCAGTCTTCTTCTTAAAGATCCATTTATTTTCAATGGCTCGCTTATCATCAGGCAAGTCCACCAAAGTCCACACTTTGTTCTCATGCATGGATCCTATCTCGGATTTCATGGCTTCAAGCCATTTGTTGGAATCCGAGCCCGCCATCACTTCTTCATAGTTCAAAGGTTCACCGTTGTCTAACAACATGATCTCTAGGACAGGGTTGCCGTACCACTCTGGTGCGGAACGTGTCCTAGTGGACCTTCGATGTTCAATAGTAACTTGATCTGAAGTTTCATGATCATCATCATTAACTTCCTCTCCAGCCGGTGTAGGATCCACAGAAACAACTTCCTGTGCTGCGCTACTCTCCGGTTCGAGTGGAGGTACAATTACCTCATCAAGTTCTATTTTCCTCCCACTTACTTCTTTCAAGAGAAACTCTTTCTCGAGAAAGGATCCATTCTTGGCAACAAAGAATTTGCCCTTGGATCGTAGGTAGAAGGTATACCCAATAGTCTCTTTGGATATCCTATGAAGACGCACTTTTCCGCTTTGGGTTCGAGCTTCTCAGGTTGAAGTTTCTTCACATAAGCATCGCATCCCCAAACTTTTAGATAGGATAGCTTAGGTTTCTTTCCAAACCATAATTCATATGGTGTTGTCTCAACGGATTTTGATGGTGCCCTATTTAAAGTAAATGCAACAGTCTCTAATGCATATCCCCAAAATGATAGCGGTAAGTCGGTAAAAGACATCATAGATCGTACCATATCTAATAGAGTGCGATTACGACGTTCATACACACCATTTCGCTGAGGTGTGCCAGGCGGCGTGAGTTGTGAAACAATTCCACATTTCCTTAGGTGCGTGCCAAACTTGTGACTTAAATATTCTCCGCCACGATCAAATCGTAGGCACTTTATTTTCCTGTCACGTTGATTCTCTACCTCACTCTGAAATTCCTTGAACCTTTCAAAAGTTTCAGACTTATGTTTCATTAAGTAGACATACCCATATCTACTCAGGTCATTAGTGAGGGTGAGAACATAACGGTAGCCACCATGAGCCTCGACACTCATTGGACCGCATACATCGGTATGTATTATTTCCAACAAGTCAGTTGCTCGCTCCATTGTTCCGGAGAACGGAGTCTTGCTCATCTTGCCCATGAGGCATGGTTCGCACGTGTCAAATGATTCAAAATCAAGAGACTCCAAAAGTCCATCAGTATGGAGCTTCTTCATACGTTTGACATCAATATGACCAAGGCGGCAGTGCCACACGTAAGTGGGACTATCGTTATCAACCTTACACTTTTTGGTACTCACACTATGGACATGTGTAACATCATGTTCGAGATTCATCAAAAATAAACCATTGACCAGCGGGGCATGACCATAAAACATTTCTCTCATATAAATAGAACAACCATTATTCTCAGATTTAAATGAGTAGCCATCTCGCATCAAGTGAGATCCAAATACAATGTTCATGCTCAAAGCTGGTACTAAATAACAATTATTAAGGTTTAACACTAATCCCGAAGGTAGATGTAGAGGTAGCGTGCCGACAGTGATCACATCGACCTTGGAACCAATTCCGACGCGCATCGTCACCTCGTCCTTTGCCAGCCTTCGCTTATTCCACAGCTCCTGCTTGGAGTTACAAATGTGAGCAACTGCACCGGTATCAAATACCCAGGAGCTACTACAAGCGCTGGTTAGATACACATCAATAACAAGCATATCACATATACCTTTAACGTTGTCGTCCTTCTTATCCGCTAAGTACTTGGGGCAGTTCCGCTTCCAGTGACCGGTACCCTTGCAATAAAAACACTCAATCTCAGGCATGGGTCCATTCTTGTTCTTGTTCTTCGCGGCAACATGCTTACTGGGCGTGGCAACAACTTTGCCGTCCTTCTTGAAGTTCTTCTTACCTTTGCCTTTATTGAAACTAGTGCTCTTATTCACCATCAACACTTGATGCTCCTTTTTGATCTCGACCTCCGCTGATTTCAGCATTGAGTACAACTCAGGAATGGACTTCTCCATCCCTTGCATATTGTAGTTCATCACAAAGCTCTTGTATCTAGGTGGAAGCGACTGGAGGATTCTGTCAATGACCGAGTCATCCGGGAGATTAACTCCCAGCTGAGTCAAGCGGTTGTGTAGCCCAGACATCTTGAGGATGTGCTCACTGACAGAACTATTCTCCTCCATCTTACAGCTGAAAAACTTGTCGGAGACGTCATATCTCTCGACCCGGGCATGAGCTTGGAAAACCAGTTTCAGCTCTTGGAACATCTTATATGCTCCGTGTTGCTCAAAACGCTTTTGGAGTCCCGGTTCTAAACTGTAAAGCATGCCGCACTGAAAAAGGGAGTAATCATCACAGCGAGAATGCCAAGCGTTCGCAACATCTTGCTCTGCTGGGAGAAGGGGTGGGTCACCTAGTGGTGCATCGAGGACAGACAATTTCTTGGAAGCTATGAGGATGATCCTCAAACCACGGACCCAGTCCGCATAGTTACTTCCATCATCTTTCAGCTTGGTTTTCTCTAGGAACGCGTTGAAATTGAGGGTGACATTCGCGTTGGCCATTGGATCTACAATATAGATTGTAAAGATAATTTTAGACTAAGTTCATGATAATTAAGTTCACATAATCAAATTATTTAATGAACTCCCACTTAGATAGACATCTCTCTAGTCATCCAAGTGACACATGATCCATGTCAACGAGCCCGTGTCCGATCATCACGTGAGACGGACTAGTCATCCATGGTGAACATCTCCATGTTGATCGTATCTTCTATACCACTCATGTTTGACCTTTCGGTCTTCCGTGTTCCGAGGCCATGTCTATACATGCTAGGCTCGTCAAGTCAACCTAAGTGTATCGCGTGTGTAAATCTGGATTACACCCGTTGTATGCGAACGTTAGAACCTATCACACCCGATCATCACGTGGTGCTTCGGAACAACGATCCTGAGCAATGGTGCACAGTTAGGGTGAACACTTTTCTTGAAATTTTATTGAGAGATCATCTTATTTACTACCGTCGTTCTAAGCAAATAAGATGTAAACATGATAAACATCACATGCAATCAATATAGTGACATGATATGGCCAATATCATCTTGCTCCTTTGATCTCCATCTTCGGGGCACCATGATCATCACTGTCACCGGCACGACACCATGATCTCCATCATCATGATATCCATCATCGTGTCTTTATGAAGTTGTCTTGCCAACTATTACTTCTACTACTATAGCTAACGTTTAGCAATAAAGTAAAGTAATTACATGGCGTTTATGATTGACACGCAGGTCATACAATAAAATAAGACAACTCCTACGGCTCCTGCCGGTTGTCATACTCATCGACATGCAAGTCGTGAATCCTATTACAAGAACATGATCAATCTCATACATCACAATGCATCACATCACATCCTTTGGCCATATCACATCACAAGGCATATGCTGCAACAACAAGTTAGACATCCTCTAATTTGTAGTTGCAAGTTTTTACGTGGCTGCTATAGGTTTCTAGCAAGAACGTTTCTTACCTACGCCAAAACGTGGCTGCCAATTGCTATTTACCCTTCATAAGGACCCTTTTCATCGAATCCAATCCGACTAAGGTGGGAGAGATAGACACCCGCTAGCCACCTTATGCAACAAGTGCATGTCAGGCGGTGGAACCAGTCTCACGTAAGCGTACATGTAAAGTCGGTCCGGGCCGCTTCATCCCACAATACCGCCGAATCAAGATAAGACTAGTAGTGGTAAGCATATCAACAAAATCGACGCCCACAACAACTTGTGTTCTACTCGTGCATAAATTCTACGCATAGTCCTAGCTCATGATGCCACTGTTGGGAGACGTAGTAGTAAATCAAAAAATTTGCTACGATCACCAAGATCTAGCCATGGAGAAACCAGCAACGAGAGGGGAGATATTGCATCTTCATACCTTTGAAGATCGCTAAGCGGAAGCGTTACAAGAACGCGGTTGGTGGAGTCGTACTCGCAGCGATTCAGATCGCGGTGGATTCCGATCTTAGCGCTGAACAACGGCGCCTCCGCGTTCAACACACGTGCAGCCCGATGACATATCCTACGCCTTGATCCAGCAAGGAGGAAGGAGAGGTTGAGGGAGAGCTCTGGCAGCACGACGGCGTGGTGACGGTGGAGCTACGTGGACTCCGGCAGGGCTTCGCCAAGCGCTACGGAGAACGAGGAAGAGGAAGGGTAGGGCTGCACCGAGAGAGAGAGAGAGAAGTCGTGTCTCAAATCAGCCCAAACCCTTGCATATATATAGGAGGAGGGATAGGGAGGTCAGACTTGGCTCCTCCTCCAAGGAGGAGAGCTTCGGCCGAAGGTGGGGAAGATTCCACCTCCCACAAGGGAGGTGGATCTCCTCCTTTTAAATCCTTTTTCCCTTTATCTCTTGATCTCAGCCGCCTGGGCCTTTCTAGAAGGTCTTGGACAGCCCACTAAGGGATGGCACACCTCCTCTAAGGGACCACGAAGTCCTTTGCTCGTCACACCCCTCCCGGGGGTCCTCCGGCACCCTCCCGGCACTCCCTGTACACTACCGATGAGCCCGAAAACTTTCCGGTGACCAAAACTGGACTTCCTATATATCAATCTTTACCTCCGGACCATTCTGGAGCTCCTCGTGATGTCCGGGATCTCATTCGGGACTCCTAACAACTTTCGGTAATCACGTATACCATTTCCCTATAACCCTAGCGTCATCGAACCTTAAGTGTGTAGACCCTACGGGTTCGGGAGACATGCAGACATGACCGAGACACCTCTCCAGTGAATAACCAACATCGGGATCTGGATACCCATGTTGGCTCCCACATGCTCCACGATGATCTCATCGGATGAACCACGATGTCGGGGATTCAATCAATCCTGTATACAATTCCCTTTGTCTATCGGTATGATACTTGCCCGAGATTCGATCGTCGGTATCTCTATACCTTGTTCAATCTCGTTACCGGCAAGTCTCTTCACTCATTCCGTAATACATCATCCCGTGAATAACTCTTTAGTCACATTGAGCTCATTATGATGATGTCTTACAGAGTGGGCCCAGAGATACCTCTCCGTCACACGGAGTGACAAATCCCAGTCTCGATTCGTGCCAACCCAACAGACACTTTCGGAGATACCCGTAGTGCACCTTTATAGCCACCCAGTTACGTTGTGATGTTTGGCACGCCCAAAGCATTCCTACGGTATCCGGGAGTTGCACAATCTCATGGTCTAAGGAAACAATACTTGATATTGAAAAGCTTTAGCAAACAAACTACACGATCTTGTGCTATACTTAGGATTGGGTCTTGTCCATCACATCATTCTCCTAATGATGTGATCCCGTTATCAACGACATCCAATGTCCATGGTCATGAAACCGTGACCATCTATTAATCAACGAGCTAGTCAACTAGAGGCTCACTAGGGACATGTTGTGGTCTATGTATTCACACATGTATTACGGTTTCCGGTTAACACAATTATAGCATGAACAATAGACAATTATCATGAACTAGGAAATACAATAATAACCATTTTATTATTGCCTCTAGGGCATATTTCCAACACCCAGAACCTGAGCTAGAACTCATCCAATACAACCACGCACGAGTAGGGTTTTACGCATCTTTGCAGCCCGAAACTAGGTAAAATCCTGCGCGCTGGCCATCGGATCTGCTCTCTGTGTGAGCGTTCTTCCCTGCCGAACCGTAAAGGGATCCCTCCGATCCCATAGGTGTCATTTCCCCCGACAACGCTAAATGAATTTCGGATGAAAACCTTTTAAACCGTTGCGAGTATGAAAAAAATAATCAAGATGGAAAAGTTGCGTGTTTACGTTAGCTTTCCATCGGTATATCACTTGCTCATTCCGGTGAGTGGATGAAGAGCTACAAGAAAAAAATAGCACGTGAAGAGACAGAGTGAAGTTTATGAAGGCATATTGATGAAATTCAAGTTCTTCACACGGTGCATTTTCATAGACTTTGTTTCGCGATAAAAGGCACAACGCACGATCTCGCCGTTTTCAAAATTGCTTGAAAACGGCTAGGAATCAGAGAAAACCACCTATATGAAAAAGTTACGCATTTTCCGTAGCTTTTCAGCGCGATATTATTTGCCCCATTCTGAATAAAGTTTGTAGAAATTACAGCCAAACAACGTTTTTTGCCATTTTTGATATTGACTTAAAACCGTAACGAATTGGAAAAAACTATCTACATAAAAAAGTTTCGCATTTCCCCAACCTTTCCAACGCCATATCATTTGCCTCATTCCGACAAACTATTGAGAAAATAACACAAAAATACGAACTCGGTACAGATTCGGCCATTTTCCAAATTACTCAGAACAAAAATTTTATATGGAAAGATGCGCATTTTCATAAGCTTCCCAACGCCATATCATATGCGTCAATAGGACTACCCATTTTCAAATTAACCCCGAAATACGAACCCGGCTGTTCGGTTTCCAAAATCCCGTCGTTTTTAAAATTCCTCTTAATCCGTAGGTAATTTGGAAAAATGTTTAGCATGTGAAATAACTGGATTTGCAGTAGCTATACAACGCCATCTCAGTTTCCTCATTCCGATAAACGGTTTAGAAATGAGCTCGAAAATACGATTCACGTTTTTGTGTGTGAAGAAAAACGGGGAAACACGGTTGCGAAGATAGGCCGAAGGTCCGGTTCCTACAGAGGAAAGTTCAGGTTGTGTAACTCAGGAAGTTCAACCGGTGATCAGAATAATATTCTGATCCCGTGATCAGAATATATATATATATATATATATATATTTATATATCATATAATATCATGTGATAGTATATATATACTACTTCATCATTGTAAGCATGTTGATATACTATATATAAGATACTTGAAAGTGAATTCCATGAAAAAATTGCAAGTTCACACATGGTTTTTATTATATTTATGAAATACGTATATATATATAAAGTAGCATACTCAAAATACGAGACATACTACCAAATACCAAATCAAAGAGTATGTACGCGTAGGATGTAGTATATAAGTATGTTTAGGTAGTATGTATATATATATATATATATATATATATATATATATATATATATATATGTATGTATATATGTCAAATTTTATCTACCACCGGTGGTATTTACCATCACTTGCGTTTTGTATGTTGGATGTAGTATATATCAAATCAGAGAGTATGTACGCGTAGGATATAGTATATAAGTATGTTTAGGTAGTATATATACTATTTTTTGATAATATGTATCGTATTTTGGGTATGCTCATTTTTACGTACAAATATGTACGTATTTCACAAATAGAATAAAAACTATTGGCTAGCTTGCAATTTTTCCATGTAATTTGCTTTGAGGCATCTTATATATATATTATATGAACATAGTTATAATAATAAAGTAGTATATATAGTAGTACATGGTAGTATATGAGACATGGTGTTATATATATATATATATATATATATATATATGTATAGGACAAATGTTTGGTACGACCGGGTGTAGTTACCCTACTCTTGTTTCGTATGCTATAGGTAATATCTATCATTTTGAAGGATATGTACACGTAGTATGTAATATATAAAAATATTTAGATAGTATATATACAAAAAATTTAGTAGTATGTCTCATATTTTGAGCATATACTTTTTTACATACAAATATGTACTTATTTTATAAATATAATAAAAATATGAGTCAACTTGCAATTTTTTCCATAGAATTCACTTTAAAGTATCTTAGATATAGTATATGAACATACTAAAAATAATAAAATAGTATATATACTTCAACATGATAGTATATGAGAAATGAGAGTAATTACACCCGGTAATAATATATATATATATATATATATATATATATATATATATATATATATATATATTCACGATGCCTTTTTTTCCTCGCGCGCTCTCAATTGTTTTTCCCTTCCTCTTTATAGGAAAAGAAGAGTGTGCGGTAAGGGGAATCAAACTCAAGACCTCTTGGTCTAAAGAGGCCCTCAAGAACCAAATAAGGCATCCTAATTCTTGTGAACGTTTACTTTTTTTTTCTACTTCAGTTCGTTGCTAGGCCAGCCTATTGTTAAATCGGTCTTTTTATTCTTTTTGTTTTTTGTTTTTCATTTCTTTTTTTTTCAAAATATGCTCACACCTATAAAATTGTTCAAAATTTTAAAGAATGATAGCTTTCTAAAATTTATTCATAAAGTACAAATATTCCCACTTAAAACAATAATATAGATATATCAAACAATTGATCATGTCTTTCAAAATTGCTCAAAATGTCATAACACTAACATATTTTAAAAAGAGTGGACAAAATTTGGAACACAAACCTTAAAAAAACAATATGAAATTTCAAGCAGAAATCAGAAAATATGAATAAAAATATGAAACCAAATTATTTTGTATTTAGTGCACATTATAGGATAGGCGCATTTAATGCACCGTCAGGCATCTCTGACTGTCTACGTGACGGGACATGAGCCCGTCCCATCGACGCCGCTTAGCCCCTTCATCGCCAGCACCGCAACACGTGCCCAGGCGATGCGACACCTGGCCTCTGCGCTGGCGAGGTCTTGCCGGGGCTTCGCCTTGCCGGGTCTTACCGGCGGTTCGCCTTGCCGGGGCTTTGAAGGCCATCCCGGCAAGGTCTCGTCTTTGGTCTTGATTATCCTGTATTTGTATCTAGCAGCTCCTTGCCGGGCCTTGTCACCAGGGTGGCTACCACTACCCGTGCACGAGTAAGGGGCACTAGAGAGCCCAAAACTCTAGTGCACCAACAGGAGCCCCCGGGCCTGGGCCACACACGATGCGAGGCGTTGTTGGGCTAGGCCCAAATAGTGCACGGGCACGCGTGCCAGGGCCTTGCGGTTGTGATCATTGCGCTTACTGCGCCTCCCCACGACGCCCATTTAATGCATGATGTGGGATACGCATGCGGCGCGACCATCAATTTTTCATTTACTGCGTCAGGTCTTTTCCGCCACGCGCGCTGCATGCATAGCAGGAAGCCAACAACGAACGCCCGTGACTTAAAGTCCTGGGAGAGGCAATAACTGCAGCGCCATGGATTAGAGCAACGGGCGGTTGTTGTTCACCCCATGATCGAGGGTGCCGCTATAGGAGGAGGTGGGCGGCGACCCTTGGTGCGGGGAGAGCCAGACCCCGCGCTTCCCACTATAAATTCAGGGGTAGTGAGGGCAGTGCTCATCCATCCTTCCTCCCTCCTTCGAGTGTGAACCTCCATAGATTTCCCTTCCACGTCTTCCCAACCTTTGAGTGGCGCTCGCCCTTAGCCATGAACAGGGGGGTGAGGGCAGCCACCACCCTTAGCTCCAAGGAAGAGTTCTCGTCGGGATCATGCCACCGCTTCAGCCACAAAGGCGGAGGGCAGATCGAGTGCGCGTGGTCGAAGAGGCGTGAGGGGTCGTGGCCGTCGTGGAGGCCGAGGTAGGGGGAGGCAGAGCGCTGCTTCGCCTCCTCCTCCGATGCCAGGGCTCTTCCTTGAGGAGACCCACATTGAGGGGACAACGCTGGAGTTTGTCCTCGATCTGGGCTGCCCCCTCTGGAGCCATCTGCGCCTCCCTCGCCCCTTCGCTAGGGCGATGGAGGTCAACGAGCCGCCTGTCCTGTGGTTACGGGCGCATGGTTGTTGTAACAGCGCGACGCGGGTCGACGTCAAGTACCCAGCGAGTCACGTCGTGTTCCTCAAGCGCGGCTGGAGGACCTTCACCCGCGCCCACACCCTCCAGGAAGGACACGTCCTTCGTTTTAAAATTATGGAGGCCAAACTACTCTCTGTCAAGATTTATGGGCGCTCAGGCGTCCGTCTCAGCTGCTGCGAAGAGAGATCGAGCGGTGCTGACAGTTCCTCCTCAAGAGACAGTGACGAGGAGGACAGTGGTGAAAACGACGGCGATGAGTCCGGTCTTCAGGCCATCAAGTCGGAAGACAATGACCTGAGCTCGGACTGACCGTTAGTCGCACCATAACCGTCAGCCTCGCACCAGCTCACGCCCCTCCCCCTCCCGACAGGGCGATCTTGCCGGGGGCCTTTGTCCCGGGCGCTGCCTCATCTTCCAGCTGGATCTTTCGGCAGGCCCGTGGACTTCGGCTTCTGGGCTTCCCTCTCGTCCGCATAGTGCTGGTCTTCTCCTCGGTGCAATGCTGGCCCTCTCCTCCATGCAATGCTGGTCCAGGAGGAGCCATGCTTCCGTTGGAGGCCCGGTGCTATCTTTTTGTTCTTGTAATCTCCCCTAGGGGAGAAAGTAAAATAAAGATGTACTTAGGAAGAGGCGACATCTTATGTAAATTTCACCCTATTTTGAATACTGTATAGTATCCTCCATATCATATTACTCTTTGAATGTAATTTTCCCTACGCCCTTTCGGAAGAACTTGCTGACGCGTGTAGCCCTACCGTGAGCGCTTCGAGGAACGGGTCCTTAGTAGCCTACTGGTGGAGCCGCTGCCGGCAAGATACCTTGGCGTACTTGGCGCGGCCGCTCAAGCTGTTGATCACGCTCGAAACGGAATAAGGGCGCGAGTGAAGCCACTTGAGTCGTTGAGCGGACTCGAAACGAAGCAAGTGCGTGGGTGCAACCACTTAAGCCGTTGAGCGGACCCGAAACAAAGTGAGGGTGCAGCCAATCGCGGCAAGGTTCCCGTGCGTGCAGGTTTTCCACACAAAGGTCGCAATCGTTGAAGGAGAATAACAAAACAAAAATTCGCTTAGGGTTTTGCAACTTATCTTTTTGTTGCTGTACTCCTTTCGGCAAGATTTTATTTGAACGTCGCCTATCGGTATCCATACCATCATTCCCCCCAGGCAAAGCTGCACACGAGGTAACCTTCTGTCCTTTGAGAAAAAGAAAGAAGAGAAAATATGGATGTGGAACCTTGGCGGTCCGTTAGCTCTTGCCGGGAGTAAACGCAATGCAATATCTTAGAAAAACATGTACGTAAGTAAACATGTGGATCAACAAGATTTGCAGAACACTTAGCTTTATTCAACTATGCACAGGGTCCGCGCCTGGCTTTGTACCAAGGATTACATGCTTCGGCGGCAAGACTTGTACAAAAGATGGTTGCTGGGAGACCCGACAACCGTGCCTCATGGGTAGAACTTACGAAGATGTTCGATATTCCAGGAGTTGCTCACTGGGACGCCATCTTCGGTCTCCAGGCGGACTGCGCCAGGCCTGGTGACTCATACTACCCGATAAGGGCCTTCCTACTTTGGCGTCAACTTGTTGGAATTATTAGCGGAGTGAACGCGTTGTAGAAAAAGGTCGCCTTCCTCAAGACTTTGAGCATTAACCTTGAGACTATGATAGCGGCGCAAAGCTTGCTGGCATGTACATCTCTCATAGCAGCTTGAAGTCGATCTTCCTCAAGGAGTGTCGCGTCATCTTGCCGCAACTGCTCTTGCTTAAGCTCATCATAAGCGAGCACTCGAGGTGACCCATATATGAGTTTCGTGGGGAGAATTGCTTCCGCCCCATATACTAGGGAGAAGGGTGTATGACCGGTAGCTTGATTTGGTGTCATTCTGATTGACCAAAGAACCACCGGCAATTCATCAATCCAGCGCCTTCCGCACTTCCGTAGCTTGTCAAAAGTTCTTGTCTTGTGGCCTCGCAGCACTTCAGGACTAGCCCTTTCCGGCTGGCCGTTGCTCCTTGGGTGGGCAACAGAAGCAAAACAGATTTTGCTACCAAGGTCTTGGACATACTACATGAAGGTGCGGCTTGTGAACTGTGTGGCATTGTTAGTGATGATCATGTTGGGAACACCAAAGCGGCAGACTAGTCCCTTGAAGAACTTGACAGCTGACTGTGTTGTCACCTTTCTCACTGCTTCCATTTTCGGCCACTTTGTGAACTTGTTGATTGCCACGTACAAGTACTCAAAGCCCCGGTAGCACGGGGAAAGGGGCCCAGGATGTCGATCCCCCAGACCGAAAATGGCCAGGAGAAAGGGATTGTTTGAAGGGCTTGAGCTTGTTGATGCATTTTCTTCGAATGAAACTAGCATGCTTTACACTTGGTTACTACTGCAGTTGCATCCTAGAGGGAAATGGGCCAAAAGAAACCTTGCCAGAATGCCTTACCGACAAGTGCTCTTGATCCTATGTGGGAGCCACATATGCCTCCATGTATCTCTGCCAACAACTCTAGTCCATCCTCCCAAGAAAAGCACTTGAGTTTCACACCATGCAGCCTCTTTCTGTATAGGACGTTGTCCACGAACTAGTACATACTAGACCAGTGGGCTACTTTCTCTGCCTCCTCTTGTTCCTCAGGGAGTTCTCCTATTTGAAGGAAATGGACAATGTGTTGTGCCCATGCTGGAGCCTGGGGCTCGACAACAAGGACTAAAGGCATATCCTCTGGCGGGGAAGCATTCGTCTCAACGGTAAGGGCCCGAGGCCCTGCCGGAGCCTGCTGCCCCCTGGCAAGCTTGGTGGGAGTGTGTGCTTCCATGGCAAGATCCTGAAGCCCTGCCGGAGCATGACGCTCACCGGCAAGCCTTGTGTCGTTCCCGGCAACTTCCTCACCAGCGGCTACTGGGAGCTCTGCCAGGAAATACTTGCCGATACTCAACTTTCTTATTTTCTCTTGTCCATTTGGTGATGTCACGGATGGTTGAGTCACTCGGAGCACAAAGGTCCTGGTTCCACAGGAAACTTAAGGGTGGTACACTTTGACAGGCTATCGACAATGTTGTTCTTTGCATGGGGAACGTGATCCATTTGCAGACCATCAAAATGCTCTTACAATTTTCTCACTTCATCTACAATAAGCTTCCATCAATGGACTCTGATAATCCTTATTCACCTGCCTGACGACAAGCTGAGAATCACCCCTCACCATAAGTTTCTTGATCCCAAGGTCTGCTGCGATCCTGAGACCGGCAAGCAGCCCTTCGTATTCAGCAGTATTGTTGGTTGATCTCCCTCGGGGAAAGTGCATCTGAATCACATATTTGAGATGTTCTCCGATGGGTGCGACAAGCAGCACTCCAGCACTGGCGCCTTGCAGCAAGAAAGCCCAATCAAAATACACGATCCATTCTTGATTTGTTTCCTTTTCGGGGAGAGTTGACTCTGGAACTTCTTCATCTGGCGTCGGGGTCCATTCTGCAATGAACTCCACAAAGGCTCTGCTTTGGATAGTCGAAGTACTTTTAAACTTGAGACCAAAGCTTGACAGTTCCAAACCCCACACCACAATCCTGCCGGTAGCATCCGGGTTCCTCAAAATCCGCTGCAATGGGAAGCGAGTGACAACGGTGATCTCATGTGCCTGGAAGTAATGGCGCAGCTTCCTCGAGGCCATAAGGAGGCCAAAGAGCAACTTTTGCATGCCAAAGTATCTTGACCTAGCCCCCTACAAAAGGGAGCTGGCAAAATAGACTGGGCACTACACGGCCTTCTTCTTCTGAACTGTCTCATTCAACTACGCAGATCCTTCCTTCCTAGCACCAGACCCTGCCTGGGAATATCCTGGCTCATCGCTTGGCGGTCCTACCGCTGCCGCTACTTCTTCATCAACTTCTCTTTCAGCCAGTAATGCAGCACTCACCACTTGATTTGTTGCCGCTAGATATAGCAGCAACAGCTCTTGTGGTTTTAGCGCAACTAGGACTGGCAGAGAGGAGAGGTACTTCTTCAAATCTTGCAGCGCTGCCTCCGCTTTTGGAATCCATACAATCAGGCCCACCTTCTTCAAGATTTCAAAAAATTGCAGGGCACGCTCAGCAGATTTTGAGATGAACCTACTCAAAGCAGCAACACAGCCGGCAAAACAACGCACGTCCTTGACACATCTTTGTGCTTCAATTTGCTCAATTGCTTTGATCTTGTCGGGATTTTCTTCGATTCCACGTTGAGATAGAAAGAACCCGAGGAGCTTGTCGGATGGGACACCAAACACACACTTCTCAGGGTTGTGCTTCATGTTGATCTTGCGCAGATTTGCAAATGTTTCTTCTAGGTCTAATATGAGCGTAGCTTTGTCCTCAGCTTTGACCACTATGTCATCCATATAAGCCTCCATATTTCTATGTAGCTAGGGCTAAAAACCAATCTGTACTGTTATTGCGAACATAGAACCAACACTTTTCAACCCGAAAGGCATATGCAAAAAGCAATACGTACCACATGGGGTGATAAATGCGGTCTTCTCCTCGTCTTCCTTGGCCATGAAAATCTGATGATAACCTGAATAGGCGTCAAGGAAAGACAACAAGTCGCAACCGGTGGTGGAGTCCACAATATGGTCGATGCGTGGCAAGGGAAAAGGATCTTTGGGGCAGGCTTTATTGATGTCTGTGATGTCAATACACAGCCTCCATTTCCCATTCGCCTTGCGCACTACAACTGGATTGGCCAACCACGTTGGATGAACTACTCCTCTAATCAAGCCTGTCGCTTCTAATTTGTTGATCTCTTTGGCAATGAACTGTTGTCACTCCAAAGCATGCTTACGAACCTTCTGCTTGACGGGCCGCACGTGTGGACAGACGGCAAGATGGTGCTCAATCACCTTCTTGGGAACACCGAGGATATACGATGGTTTCCATGCATACACATCGACATTCACCCACAGGAAGGTGACGAGTGCGCTTTCCTATTTGTCGTCAATGGTGGGACTGGTGGTGAAAGTTCCTCCCGTACCATCCTCCTTGGCGGGCACCTTCTTAGTCTCTCGTGGAGCTGCCTTGGAATTCTTGCTCTTGTCAATGGAGCTCTGTAGCACATCGTCAACGGGAGCGCAGCACCCCGAGGAGGCACACTTGCCGGAATGTGTGCTAGAGGCCTTGCCGGTCTTCTTCCCCTCGGGAGCTTCAGCCGCAGGAGAAAGTGCCTTGGCAGCAGGTGCTGCAACTGCCTCCCGGTAGAGTTGGTCGGCGCAGATAAGTGTGCCTTTCTTATGAGAGTTGATCGTGATGACGCCTTGGAAAGCGCATGTTGGCTTGAAATCTTCATCAGGAATTTGTAGCCGCTGGATGACATCAAGCGAGATAAGGTTCAGACTCGCCCCACTATCGACTAGCATCTTCATCACCTTGAGGTTGTGAATTGTTAGCGAAACCAACAATGGCAGGCACCCGACCGCAGTTGTGTGATCAAGGTGATCCTCGGCGTCAAAACTAATAGGAGTGTTGGACCACTTCAGAGGTCTCTAGGCACCGATAGACAGCTCCACCGTGTTAACCTTGCACGCCCACTATTTAAGTTGGCGATGAGAGGAATGCGACAAGGCACCTCCCTCGATGCACATCATCTCTGTAGCCTTCTGGAACTCATGCTCGCTGGACTCGTCGTCCGCTTCGACGTCATCATCATTATCATCATCACCCTCTTGCTTGTCGCGGCCACGAGCGGGCCGGTCTTTTTATTGTTTGGGCTTGCCACGGTGACCTCCTCGGGCAACGTGCTTCTTGCCGGACCCCTCTGCACCATCCTGGCCCTTCTCCTTGTCTCGCCTCTCGTACTCGGCTTTTTGCTTCTCGGCAAGCTGCTCAACTTGCCGGCAGTCCTAGAGATCATGGCCCTTGGTGCGATGGATCTTGCAATAGTGTTTGATGGAGCCTTCTGGCTTGTCGACAGCCGCCATCGCCTAGCAGGAGATGCACCCGGCAACGTCCTTGCCGGGGTCATCACTCTTGGCCTTCTTGGCGGTGCTGGGTTTTGCCTGATCCCTCGATGTCAGGCACGACCTTGTCCTTGCGCTTCTTGTTATGCCGCTGACCCTTTTTGCCGGGATGGTGTTGTCTTCATCCTCAGTGTCGACTCCTGCGCCAGCGTCCTCGCCAGGGAGCCTCCTCCCATCTTTAGCCCGAGCACATTTATCCTCCAAAGCATAGAGCTCGGCAACATCCCTGACCTTGTTCATCGCCACCTCTTCTCACATCCTACGGTTGCGCACGTTCTGATTGAACGCATTGATAAAAGTGGCAGGATGGACGTTTGGTATGTTGTGGTGCATGCGGCTGAACCTTTGGATGTACTTGCGCAAAGTCTTGCCTTCCTTCTCGGGCATGATGTGCAAATCGCTTTCTTGACCAGGAGCCTGGTGGCCTCCGATAAAGGTGCCAACAAACTCATGGCACAGGTCTGCCTAGGAGGTGATGGAATTCTCTGGCAGGTGTATCAACCACGACCTGACGTTGGGCTTGAGTACCAACGAGAATTAGTTGGCGAGTATCTTGTCGTCGCGGCCCCCGGCAGGTTGCACTGCAATGGTGTAGATGCTGAGGAACTCTGATGAGTGGGTGTTGCTGTCATACTTCTCCAGGACCTCTGGCTTGAACGTGCGAGAGTTGGGCCACTGGACTTCCCGCAGCTCATGGGTAAATGCTGGGAAACCCACCTCGTAAGGTAGGCTGACAGGATACCCTAGCACAGACTTTTCTATAGTGGGACCCATGCCCTTATCAGATTGATGGCACGCTTCCGCCGCCACTCGATTGTAGTTCGAGCATCTTCCTTGCCCTGTTCCTGAAGAACTTGACGTTGGTAGCGGCGTGTCCGTGGATCAAACGACGCCGTCGAGTAACCATCGCAAGCGTCGGTCCATCGAGTCAGTAACCGACATTGTTGCTGTGGAGGAGAGTGCATGGTAGTTGCACCACCTCCGGCCTTCTCACCACTGCCGTGGGCAGGCTTGGTAGACCGAAACTTGTCCACAAGGCTGAGAAGGCTCTGAATGGTGGCTCTCCACTCATCGAGAACTTCTCCGCAGTGGGAGGGAAGTTTAGGAGTAGCTGTGCTCACGCCATTGCTTCTTCCGATGTGGTCGGCAGCAAACGGCGCGAGGAACGCGAGGTGCTCTGACTCCCAACCATGTTAGAAGGAGCTCCGTCGCGGTCTCGCGATCGCACGCCACTCCCACTAGCATGCTGGCGAGCATGCTGGTCCCGCGCACGTTGGGAGAGATATGTAGGAGCTTTTCCGTGGGTACTTTGGGAACCATGGGCACCATGGCGCTACTCTTCACGCGCGTCCTGGAAAGGTCGTGGCATAGGCGCTAGCGTGGGCGTCTTGGAAGGTACCCTTCCATCCCCGGAGTTCACTGTACCAACCGCAGGCGGTACAACTCCGTCCCGAGACCTAGCGGCGCAGGGGTTCCTACCGCCGCCATGAGCGTCTTCGCGGCGAGCGGCACCGTTTCCTTGGCCTTGGTCACCGAAACATTGTGGAAGCTCTAAACCTCCGCTTCCTCCTCCACCTACGTCTACACCGTCGCCCGTATGTTTAGATATAGGGACAGCGGAAGCGGATGGGCCAACAGCCGTTAGGCCCTTCTTCTAGGGGGCCATGGCAAATGTTGATGATGATTATGAAGGAACTGGTGTGCTGATTACCAGATCAGGTCCACGTGACCGCTTCCCCCTACCTGGCGTGCCAAAGATGTCGGTGCGATGACACCTATGGGATCAGAGGGATCCCTTTACAGTTCGACAGGGAATAAGGCTCGCACAGAGAGCAGATCTGATGAACAACGCGCGGGATTTTACCCAGGTTCGGGCCGCAAAGATGCGTAAACCCCTACTCCTGCTTGGTTGTATTGTGGGTGTTTTTAGGGTTCCAGCTATAGGAGCGCCATGGACAGCTGCTATCCATGTGAGCTAGAAAGTGGGAGTCAAAGGTCAAAAAGTCCAAAAGTCCCCTACCGTATCGCCCCGGGCCTCCTTTTATACTCTAGAAGGGGTTCCCAACAGTGGCGTACAGTGCGTACACGGGGTGTACAGAGCTATAGTGCTATCATACCTGATACGTCTCCAACGTATCTATAATTTATGAATTATTCATGTTGTTATTTTATTATTCTTGGATGTTTCACAATAATTCTATAGCAACTTTATATCATTTTTTGGGACTAACCTATTGACCCAGGGCCTAGTGCCAGTTGCTGTTTTTGCTTGTTTTTTACATCGCAGAAAATCAATATCAAACGAATTCCAAACACCACGAAACTTTTTGGAGATTTTTTTGGACCAGAAGGAACCCAAGGGGCTAGAGCTGCACCTAGGGGATGCCCCGAGGGGGCACAACCGACCAGGGCGCGCCAGGGCCCCCTAGCGCGCCCAGGTGGGTTATGCCCACCTCGGTGGCCTCCCGAACCCCCTCTTTGCACTATAAATTCCCAAATATTCTGAAACCCTTCGGGGTAGCCCTAGATCAGAAGTTCTACCGCCGCAAGGCTCTGTAGCCACCGAAAACCAATCTAGAGCCCGTTCTGGCACCCTGCCGGAGGGGGGAATCATCTCCGGTGGCCATCTTCATCATCCCGGCGGCCTCCACGATGAGGAGGGAGTATTCCACCCTCGGGGATGAGGGTTTGTACCCGTAGCTATGTGTTTAACCTCTTTCTCTCGTGATCTATATCATGACCTTTGTTACTATAGATGGATCATATGATGTTTCTCCCCTCTATACTCTTATTGTGATGAATTGAATCTTTACCCTTTGAAGTTTTGTTATTTCAGAATGAATGTTCAGATTTGGGAAAAAATGATGTATATCTTCCGGTATGAATACTGAGGTGACATTGGGGTATCTTATTTGTTCACTTGATATACGTTATGGCACTCAACTTGCGGATTCCCACGGTGATATTGGGGTAATCTATGCATAGGGGTTGATGAACGTTTTTATTATCTTTTCTTCAATAGAAACTTTGGGGACCCCTTGTGGTACTTTGTGTGGATTGAGTATTATGAATATGAATTTTCTTTGGTGTTATTCTAGTACGAACTCTTGAGTAGATCATTCAGAAAGAATAGCTTGTGTTATTTTAGTACGAACTCTAGGATAGATCGAACGAAAAG
Source organism: Hordeum marinum (assembly GCA_022496015.1). Taxonomy (NCBI): domain Eukaryota; kingdom Viridiplantae; phylum Streptophyta; class Magnoliopsida; order Poales; family Poaceae; genus Hordeum; species Hordeum marinum. The sequence continues at coordinate 205,053,853 of CM039672.1, read as the reverse complement.
AATAGCTTTGAGGTGGTTTCGTACCCCACAAACAATTTCTATCTTTTGTTCTCAGCTAATAGGAACTTGGGAGTGATTCTTTATCGCACTTTGAGGGGTGGTCATATGATCCAACTATGTTAGCACTGTTGAGAAATTGCACTAGCGAAAGTACGGACCCTAGGCCTTGTTTTCAAGCATTGCAATACCGTCTTTGTGCCCGTTTAATATTTGCTACCTTGCTGTTTTTATTTATTCCAATTATAAAAAAATATTTCTACCATCCATATTACACTTTTATCACCATCTCTTCACCGAACTAGTGCACCTATACAATTTGCCATTGTATTGGGTGTGTTGGGGACACAAGAGATTTCTTGTATTTGGTTGCAGGGTCGTTTGAGAGAGACCATCTTCATCCTACACCTCTCATGGATTGATAAACCTTAGGTCAACCACTTGAGGGAAAATTGCTACTGTCCTACAAAACTCTGCGCTTGGAGGCCCAACACGTGTCTACAAGAATAACGTTGCATAGTAGACATCAAGCTCTTTTCTGGCGCAGTTGCCGGGAAGGTGAGTGCATGAAGGTATATCTTTAGATCTTACAATCGAATCTTTTAGTTTCTTGTTTTATCACTAATTTGGTATATTAAAGAAAACTACACAAAAATGGAATTGAGCTTGCATCATATTATTGATCATCTTTATAATATATTTCTTGAAAATGATGGATCGGAAAATTGTGCTCAATTGATAGAAGAACAATTCAATAAAATGATTGGAATGAATGATGAGCATGATTGCAATGTTGTTAGTATGAATTCTTTGATTATCCAAAATGTTAATGATGATTGCACAAGTCATGACAAAAATGTTTCTTATAAGCATGTCAATTTTTGCGGAGTGAATTGGGAGTGCAAATGCACACAAAAAAGGGAAGATAGATTTTGTAAGAAGCATAAATATTTAGAAACGAAAAAGTTGCAAAAGAGGCTAGATGATTGTGTTGAAAGATGTAATTTCTGTCACCATCCTTGTGAACTTTGCAATGAACATGGTCATTTAAATCTCCAATGCAAATTATTTCATAATCGAATCGTGTCCAAAAATTGTGACAACTTCATTACCCTTGAGCATCATAAAGAGCTTAGTCTTCTTTTGGGGTATGAAGAAATTAAACGTATAACTAAGGTTTTCCAAATCCCGAGAGATTTCTTAATTTTGATCTAGAGGAAATTATTATGTTTTGTGCAGTAAATTGCATTGAGAATCCTTATATTGCCAACTATGTAAAGACAGGAAAACAAATAGAATATGAAGAGAGTACTAATGAAAGGGGAAATATTTCCCAATACCCTCCTAGTGTTTATTATGATGAATCAGGTAACGAGGAGGAGCTTCCTATCCAATCAATTTCTTAAACAAGAATGTTGAAAAAATTAATTAAACGCACACATGATGTGGTGAAGAAGAAAATAATAAAGAATAGAGGTAAAAAGGTATCTCTCCCAAATAATGTTGCTCCTATCACCATTGTGCCTCATGAAAGTGAATCAAATATGTTGATGGAGGATTATGATATTGAGTATGATTTTGTGATACCTACTGCTTGTTGTAATGATTATGATTGGGAAGGCAATTATGTCCCTTATGATCTTGAGAATATTTTTAGCACTTGCTTGGAATAATATTATAATAATGTTTGCTATACTATTGGTGCCATTCATGCTATTGATAAGAATGATTGTGATGATATGCAAAACCAGAAGCTTGGGGATGCTATTTTTAACGAGTATGATATGTGTTAAGATCTATTTGCTGGCAATAATGCTTGTCCTAAGCTTGGGGATCATTTTCTTAATGAATATGATCCTTTGATTCCTTCTACTTTCGATAAGAAAATTTATTATGATGATAGCATGCCTCCTATTTATGATGATTACATTGATGAAAGTGGGTTTGGAGGAGTGTCAACTCTAGGTAGTAGTGATCCAACTATTTTGGAGGATGTTGAATCTTATTACAATATTTATGAAAGTGGATTTGGAGAGGTCATGACTTTATTTAGTGATACATCCACTATTTTTTGAAGAGGTTTCAATTGACTATGACAATAAAGTTGCTATCTATGATGATTATTATGATGACATGTATGCCATAAAGAGTAATTAATTTTCTATGCTTGTGCATCCTGAAAAGAGTGTTGTATATGATAGTTATATTTTTTAATCCATTCATTATGCCTATGAAAATTATTATGAGAGAGGAACTTATGCTTACATATCTCAATAATATCAAGTTTCTTCTCTATGTGTTGATTGTTTTGAAGTTGTACTTGTTTTGCCTTCCTAAGCTAGTTGGTTATTGTTTTAATGGATTGCTTGCTCACAAAATACCTATGCATATGAAGTGGGTTAAACTTAAATGTGCTTGACATGTGTTTCATGATGCTATGTTCATGTTTTAATTCTTTTCTTTTATGCGAGCATCATTGAAATCATCATGCGTAGCTTAAAAGGCATAAAAGAAAAGCGCTTGTTGGGAGACAACCCAACACTTTTACCTACTGTTTTGTGTGTTCACATGATTAATCTACTGTATTAATCATGTTTTATTTCTTTTGTTTCAATAAAGTACCAAGTAAAGTCTTTGGGATCATGTGGGGTGATAATTGATTTGATCTTGCTGAAAAACAGAAACTTCTGCGCTCACGAAATGTTTTTCCTTTTTTAACATAAGAGTTATTTTGAGTTTATTATTTTTGCATAATATTAATATACAAATTTCCCACGTGTTACTAATGTTTCAGTATTTTTAGGGTAGCATAAGTATGGTTGGAGTATAGATTACTACAGACTATTCTGTTTTTGACAGATTTTGTTTTGAATGCACAGTTTGCTTGTTTTCTAGTTTCTATGTCTTATATTGCTCAATATAAATTGTGTAAATGATATGATACAGTAGTAATTGTGTGAGAACAATTATTGATCTTATCTTGACAGTACCAAAGTGAAATGGTTTGCTCTTTATCATACTAACTCATCTCACGAAATTCCGTTAAGTTTTGTGTGATTGAAGTTTTCAAGTTTTGGGTGAGATGTCGATATGAGGAGAATGAGGAGTGACAAGTCCCTAAGATTGGGGATTTACAAGTCAAACACAAGGTAAAATTCAAGGAATATCCAAGCAACTAAGCTTGGGGATGCCCCGGAAGGCATCCCCTCTATCGTCTCCAACATTATCGGTAACCTTACTTGGAGCTATGTTTTCACTCGTCACATGATATGAGTTTGACTTGGAGCATCAATTTATTTTGTTAGTATTTATTTTATTTTATTTATAATAATCTTTTTCATCTTTAGTTTCAATAAAAATGTCAACGATAGCCTTTACCATACTTATTTTGCAAGTATACATGTTGTTGTTTCAAAACAGAAAGTTTACCGCTGTTGCATAAATTCCCTAGAAAAGTCAGAATGTGATTAAATGTTGAAACTTTTTGAATATTAATATATGATAAATTTTATACAGTTTGGTAAATTTTCATAACGTTTGGAGTTTAAGAAGTATTGATACTCTTGCATTCTTTACAGATTGTACTGTTTTGGCAGATTGCTGTTATGTTTGCATTGTTTGCATATGTTTGCTTGTTTAATGATTCTATTTGAGGATAGGAGTATTAAATATGCATAGGAGTTTAGTATGAAATCTTGAATAATAATTTTAGTGATTTTCTATAGTAGATAATGATAAGGGTTTTGCATTAGTTTATACTAACTTATCTCACGAGTTCTTGTTGAGTTTTGTGTGGATGAAGTTTTCAGTATTAGGTAAAACGTGATATGAAAGGAATTAAGGAGGAAAAAATCTCAATCTTGGGGATTACCAAGGCATCCCAAGATAATATTAAAAAAGTCTCAAGCATCTAAGATTGGGGATGCCCCGGTAGGCATCCCACCTTTCTTCTTCAACATTTATCAGTTAGTATCGGTTGAGCCTAAGTATTTGCTTCTTCACATGAGTTGTGCTATTTTTAGAATGTCATTATAATTTTGTTTTACTTTCTGTTTTAATAAAATACTTAGATATGAAAGTTTTAAATAAAATAGAGTCCTCAAATATTCACCAAGGAGGCTAAGTAAGCGGCATTCACATCCCGTCAGCGAAGCTCTTTTCTTTGGAATTGCTCTTGTGCTTCACTTATATCCTATGAGTAAATTTTTGAATAAATTAAATGTAATGAATTTGAAATAATATCATTCTTAGTGGTAGCTTCACATTGGGTTTAGAAAGTGAAATCTTTTGAGGCTTGACAATCACAATATTGGTCATACAAGCAATTCATGAATAATTAGTATTAGGAAGAGAACTTTCACATCCAAATACACTATCCTAGAAATCTTTTGTGATTGTGAGCCCCCATCAAAATATTATATGCCAAAATTGTTTACGTTGGACAAGGAAGACAACATAATTATTTATGTTTGTTCATATTCACATAGAAGTTATATTGTCATAGATCCTTCAACATGTGGTGCTTGCCCCCATCTTTGCTAGCCAAAAATTCCGCACCAAGTAGAGATACTACTTGTGCATCTAAAAACCCTTAAACCCAAATCTTATTTTCAAGAGTCCACCATACCTACCTAAGGATTGAGCAATATCCTTCAAGTAAGTTGTCATCGGTGTAATAAGGCAATAAAAATTGCTTCTAAAAGTGTTAGATCATTTAGGGTAAGAGAAAATTGAGCATTGTACGAACTTGTGATGGCAAAGTAATAAAAGCGACGGACTGCATAATAAAGGTTGCTATCATAAGGGGTGATATAACATGACGTTCTTTTGCACTAAGGGGTTGAGCATACAAACAAATAAGCGCATGGAAACCTTTGCTTCCCTCTCCAAAGGGCCTATATTTTAATTTATGTATTTACTTTTATGCAAGAGTCAAAGTTTTCTCTCTATTCCTTTTTATTTTTCTCCTTTGGAAAGCATCATGTGGTGAGGAAAGATCTAGGCACATATGTCTAGTTGAATATGGGTAGCATGAGTTATTATTGTTGACATCACCCTTGAGGTTATTAAGTTGGGAGGCAAAGCAATAATCCCCTATCTTTCTATGTGTCCGGTTGAAACGTTTCGCCCATGTGTATGCGGTGAGTGTTAGCAATCATAGAAGACTATATGATGGTTCAGTATGTGGAGCTCTTACTTAAACTCTGTTGAATAACTTGAATTGCAATTGCTTGGTGACTGAGAACATAGGTTGTTGGGTTTCAAGAGAATTCATTGTTTGAACCTTAACATGTGAATTGGTTGCTACTTTAACATGAGAAAACTTTATGAGAAAAGAATTACTGTAATGATGCTAGGAAAAGTGATTGAAATTATCATTGATCAAACTTATGCACTTTGCTAGCATTCACGCTTCATAAATTATTTCTTTTATCATTTACCTACTCGAGGACGAGTAGGAATTAAGCTTTGGGATGCTGATACGTCTCCAACGTATCTATAATTTATGAAGTATTCATGTTGTTATTTTATCATTCTTGGATGTTTTACAATAATTTTATAGCAACTTTATATCATTTTTTCGGACTAACCTATTGACCCAATGCCCAATGTCGGTTGCTGTTTTTTGCTCATTTTTTTACATTGCAGGAAATCAATATCAAACGGAGTCCAAACACAACAAAACTTTTTGGAGATTTTTTTGGACCAGAAGGAACCCAATGGGCCAGAGCTGCACCTAGGGGGTGCCCGAGGGCCCCCTGGCGCGCCCAGGTGGGTTGTGCCCACCTCGGTGGCCTCCCGCACCCCCTCTTTGCACTATAAATTCCCAAATATTCCGAAACCCTTCGGGGTAGCCCTAGATAAGAAGTTTCGCCGCCGCAAGGCTCTGTAGCCACTTAAAACCAATCTAGACCCTGTTCTGGCACAATATCCCGGCGGCCATCTTCATCATCCCGGCGGCCACCATGATGAGGAGGGAGTATTCCACCCTCAGGGCAGATGGTTTGTACCAGTAGCTATGTGTTTAATATCTCTCTCTATCTCTTGTGATCTCTATCATGGTCTTCGTTAATATAGATGGATCATATGATGTTTCTCCCCTCTATACTCTTATTGTAATGAATTGAATCTTTGCCCTTTGAAGTTTTGTTATGTCGGATTGAATGCTCAGATTTGGGAACACATGATGTATGTCTTGCGGTATGAATACTTGAGGTGACATTGGGGTATCTTATTGGTTCACTTGATATACGTTATGGCACTCAACTTGCGGATTCCCGCGGTGATATTGGGGTAATCTATGCATAGGGGTTGATGCACGTTTTTATTATCTTTTCTCCGATAGAAACTTTTGGGACCCCTTGTAGTTCTTTGTGTGGATTGAGTATTATGAATATGAATTTGCTTTGGTGTTATTCTAGTACGAACTCCTGAGTAGATCGATCGGAAAGAATAGCTTGCGTTATTTTAGTACGAACTCTAGGATAGATGGAACAAAAATAATATCTTTGAGGTGGTTTCGTACCCTACAAACAATTTCTATGTTTTGTTCTCTGCTAATAGGAACTCGAGAGTGATTCTTTATTGCACTTTGGGGGTGGTCATATGATCCAACTATGTTAGCACTATTGAGAAATTGCACTAGGGAAAGTACGGACCCTAGGCCTTGTTTTCAAGCATTGCAATACCGTATTTGTGCCCGGTTACTATTTGCTACCTTGCTGTTTTTATTTATTCAGATTATAAAAATATATTTCTACCATCCATATTACACTTTTATCACCATCTCTTCGCCGAACTAGTGCACCTATACAATTTTCCATTGTATTGGGTGTGTTGGGGACACAAGAGATTTTTTGTATTTGGTTGCAGGGTCGTTTGAGAGAGACCATCTTCATCCTAACCTCTCACGGATTGATAAACCTTAGGTCATCCACTTGAGGGAAAATTGCTACTGTCCGACAAAACTCTGCGCTTGGAGGCCCAACACGTGTCTACAAGAATAAAGTTGCGTAGTAGACATCAATACCTAACACTGACGGTGTAGGACATGCGCATTTAATGCACCGTCGGGCATCTTTGACTGTCTACGGGACGGGACAGGAGCTCGTCCCATCGACGCCGCTTAGCCCCTTCATCGCCGGCATCATGACACGTGCCCAGGTGAGGTGACACCTGGCCTCTGCGCTGGCAGGGTCTTGCTGGGGATTTGCCTTGTCGAGTCTTGCTGGGGCTTTGCCTTGTCGGGTCCTACCGGGGGTTTGAAGGCCATCCGGGAAAGGTCTCGTATTTGGTCTTGATTCTCCTGTATTTGTATCTATCAGCTCCCTACCGGGCCTTGTCGCCAGGGTGGCTACCACTGCCCATGCACGAGTAAGGGGCACTAGAGAGCCCAAAACTCTAGTGCACGGACACATAGGCAAATCCCTGCTTCCCTCTACGGAGGGACAATCTATTTACTTTCATGTTATTTACTTTTGATGTTGAGTCAACTTCTTATTATTTGGCAAGCATCATGTGGCAGGGAAAGATCCAAGCACATATGGCCAGTCAAATATATTTGATCATGACTTACTATTGTTGACAACTATCTTTATGATAAGTATGTTCGGAGGCGAAACATTAAGCCCCTATCTTTCTAATGTATTCGATGGATGCCATTTGTTCTACAAATATGCTTTGAGTACTAGCAATCATAGAAGACTATATGATGATTGACTAGAATTTTTTTCAAAACTAGTACGGATTTTGTAGCAATTTTGAAAACAGGTGCGTGAGTTAGAAAAATTTCAATACTAGTACCCTATCGGCCAATAGCCGGCAGAGCAGGGACCTGTCGGCCACCACCAGGCCGACCGGAGACCTGTCAGCCATCCGTAGGCCGAAAGGATCCCGTCGGCCAATCAAAGGCCAGGAGATAGGCCTGTCGGCCTGGGTAGGCCGAAAGGCACCTGTCGGCCAGTGGGAGGCCGACTGGTCCCTGGCTAAGCCCCGGCCCTCTTTTCTTCCTCCTCTGACCAGTCATTTCACCCTCACCCTTCCCCTCTTCCCCTCTCACTACTGTTGCTCTCCGGTGGTTCCACCGACTCGCCGATCTCCTCGCTAGAACACCCATTCTGTTATCCTACCCGCTTAATCAATAGATCAGGGCATTCTCCACCGGCCTACGGTATATTTTTTGGCTTCCAACTCAATCGAATGAGAACTGTCAAGTCGGTAGTGGATTTAGTTAATATTTGTCACCGTCCGTCTGCAGGTAATGGCTTGCCCATTTTGCCGCGCTCCAGGTGGCCCTTGTGTTGCCGTTGATTCCGGTGCGTCCGTATTTATTGTGGTGCTGGATCGTCGATGTGCAAGATGTGTTGTAAGATTCGATGTCTTCATTATCTAATTGTGGCATATTCGAATGCCTTTGTTTATAAGTTTATGATCCTTGCTTCCATTCTTGTTGTAGTATGTTTTGTGCAGTGTTAGATCACATCTTGCTCGGTACATTGAGGAGTGCAGAGCTTTAACTATTGGGAGGGGTGACACTGATATTGATCTTGCTCTGCACAACACTGAGGGTAACTTATAACATGTTATATTTACACATGGTAGGATGAGCAGTAAATTCCATGGTCCTTCGTGGGAGGAACTCATGAATGATTATGGTCTCCGCCATAGTGACATGATGACTGTTATGCTTGAGCACTATGGAACTTATATTAGTGTCGAATTTCATCGGGATGGTGTTATGTTGTTTCCTTTACCCCATGTTGGTAAGATTTATGTGTGACATATTTTCAGATTTGATTGAGCTTATACTTTTGCGGTTCATGTCAGTAATTGAAATAATTTTTTTGTAGCTCTTGAGGATCTGAGTGAAACTCATAGGGAACTTGCTGACAGCTGTCTTTATAGTCGTGGTGTCACTCTGAATTATCATCAAATGTATGTCATGTCGCGGCAGCTCTTTGATGACAACTACATACTGTGTACTCCTTTCGTTCATAGGATGGATCGCATGAACATTATTTCCCAACATATGGTAAGCTTTGGTTTCTGTTTTTTATTATTTGTTTGTTATTTGTTGGTTCATAAGATGTATCATATAAGTTGCTTGTTTCTATCAGGTTATCCCTACCATGGTTGTGAGGAGTTTGATGGAATTTGTGGCTATTCCTAAGACTGGTTCTTTACTTCTTGAAATTACTTCGGATTCAGAAGATGATGATATATTTGTGAGCATTCCTTGTTGCTACTTCATTGGCTTGGGTGATCGAATGGTTTTGAAGAAGGAAGGTTTCGGAAATTTTCTGTTGGCATCGTCTATCGAAGTCAACAATTTGGTGCTCATAACATTCAAACAGCATGAACAGGAGCTAGCTATTGTTTTCAGCTATCTGCCACAGTGAGAAAGAAAGAAAGGTCTCATGCAGCCCAGGCAGCAGAAGAAGCTGAAGATGGAGAAGGAAAATATCCACGTTGGACCCAGTAGATTTATATTCCTATAACTCAATCTCAGCAAGTTGTATCTTAATTTCAGCAAGATGTATCTTAATTTCAGCAAGATGTATCTTAATTTCAGCAAGCCGTACTATTGTCGTTTTTATTTGCCGCCAATTTCTCCCGCCATTTTCTCCCGCCATTCTCTCCTGCCATTCTCTGTCCCGCCATTCTCTCCCGCCCAATTTCCCGCCATTGCGGTTGTCATCTGCCTATAAAAGGAGGCATTGTATCTGCCTTCCTCCATCAGCCACCAACACTCGAAAAAACTAGCGCGGTAGTCATTATGAGTTTGCCTTCTTCAGATCAAAGCATTAGGCCTAGCAAATGGAAGAGTGCGAAGCTGCCTCAGAGGGTGGAAGCAGTTCGTTGTTGGTGCGGTGATCTCTGCAAGGTGAAGGAGGTGAAGGATTTTTTAGATTGGTTGGGCATGAAGTTTTTCACGTGCCCTAATTATGAGGAAGATCCACCCGTTGGTCCTTCACCGTACGTCACGCCTCCGGTAAGTTTCAGTCACACAGAATAAACATGTTGTTCATATTGCTGTTGATTTGATTTGTTATATTTGTGTTTCTTTTGTAGTCTCCTCTACCCCTGTGCCAGTACTATCGTTGGATAGACATGAAAATGCCGGACTGGGCGGTGACTGAGATTCGTGAAAGAAGTCGTCGAGCATGGGCAAGTTTGGACGTGGAGGAGTGCCGCGAGAAGGCGGCAGCAGAGGAGAAAGCAGAGCAGGAGAGAGCTTGGCAAGAGCACTGTGTGGAGCAGAGGGCTTTTCTTGCTGAGATGAAGAAGAAAAACCAAGAAAACCAACTTCGACTGGCGGAGGTCTACCGGCAGCGAGAGGAGGCCCGTGAAGCTGAGAGGCAGAGAAAGAAAGAAAGGGCTCATGTATCCCAGGCCGCAGAAGAAGCTGGAGATGGAAAAGGAAAATATCCATGTTGGACCCAGTAGATTTAGATTGCAGTAACTCAATTTCAGCAAGTTGTATCTTAATTTCAGCAAGATGTATCTTAATTTCAGCACATTGTATCTTAATTTCAGCAAGATGTACCACCAGATCCTCTCCCGCCAGTTCCTCTCCCGCCACTTCCTCTCCCGCCAGTTCCTCTCCCGCCAGTTCCTCTCCCGCCAGATCCTCTCCCGCCAGTTCCTCTCCCGCCAGTTCCTCTCCCGCCACTTCCACTCCCGCCACTTCCTCTCCCGCCACTTTGTCTTCCGCCTATATAACTACATTCGCAGTAAGGAGGGTGAGCAGGCCCTTCCTTTCCCTGTCGCTCCCGCATCCTTCCTTCCGCTCTCACCATTCCTTCGTGGAGATGTCTCATCCTCGTCATCCTCACTATCCTTTTGATCATATTTTTCACAAGGGTATTCCGACCGTCTTCTTCGTCTAGCTGCCAATTTCAAGATGAATGACAGAGCAGTACCATGGGAGGAACTCATTAGCAGTGACTTGATAATGAATTAGTTGTCTCACCAATTAGCTAGGGCTGTGTGGCCTCCCAGGACTTTTGAGGAGATACGGAAAGAACTTCTGAGGTTGCACGCTAGATGGCAAAAGCAACTGCACAAGGGTGATGCTTATCTCGGGATTGCTGTGAATAATTCGGGTTTATGGTTAGCAGAAAGTGAGGATGAAGACGACCTCTTCATGCCGAGCAGCAAGGTGAAGAGTTCTACATCGAAGGGCAAGAGTTCCACATTGACAAAGGGCAGGAGTTCTACATCGATGAAGGGGAAAAGTTCTGTAGCGACAGAGGTTGAAGACGACGTCTTGATGCCGAGTACCAAGGTGAAGACCAACGCATCGTCGAAGGGCAATAGTTCTACATCGATGAAGGGGAAGAGATCTGCATCGACGGAGGATGACGATGATGCATTCATGTAATACTATGTTTCCATGTAGTACTATGTTCTGTAGTGTTGTTCTATGTAGTGCGGTTTAATTAAGTTGTAACGTTTAATTCACTTGTAGTGTGCAATTGATGTCGACTGATTTGGTTTGTGTTGCTATTGTTCTCTCTCCAGACAGAATAAATATGTCAAATACATATAGGATAAATATTTGCGATACATAGAGGCTAAGCATGTCAAATACATGAATATGTCCAATACATAAAGGCTACATATGTCTCATACATAAATACATAGTCATGTCTCGTACGTAGATGACCATATCACTCCTAGGGCTTGCGACGAATCTTCGGCTTCCTGGGATGTGGATCGGAAGGCGATAAGCGTTGAGGCGGTGGACGAGTGTCATGATGACCACGACCATAGAACACCTCGTCCATCGGTGTTTATGTCTCCTGCATCGATGGTGGTGGTGGAGTGGCAAGAATTGTCTCCGAGATACCGTAGGTGCATGCAACACAATCATCGTCCTCGCCATCACCAGGTATGTACGAACCAGGACTAGTAAATATAGGTGACTGAACTGAAGCCATAAACGGCTGCGACTGGCTGCCGCCTGCTGGTGAATTAAAACATGTAAGAAATGACTTACGAGACTACATTTTGCACAAGAATGTACGAAGTTTAGTTACCTAGGTCCATCTGGTGAAGCCAGGCAGAGTCAGCGACCTACGAAGGAGGTGGCTGCTGGTAGAAATAGCCCCTAGGCTATGAAGTAGGTGGCTGCTGCCAGAAGTAGCCGCCAGGCTATGAAGTAGGTGGCTGCTGCCAGGAGGAGCCCCCAGGCTACGAAGGAGGTGCTTGCTGCCAGGAGGAGCTCCCTGGCTGTGAAGTAGGTGGCTGCTGCCAGGAGTAGCCCTCCGTCTGTGAAGTAGGTGCTTGCTGCCAGGAGGAGCCCCCAGGCTGTGAAGGAGCTGCCTGCTGCCAGGAGGAGCTCCTTGGCTATGAAGGTCGTGGTTCCGAACGCTGCAGAGAGGGGCATGGCAGACGATGTGCTGCACGAGTGTCAACAACATCAGAAGATCACCTACATGTAACAGCTACAACGAACCCGCGTATGTTTGCTTGAAGACTCTTCAACAGTGTTGCTTGCTCTCTCAGTGGGATATTTTCTCCTCTGTTAACATGGTCGACCAAAGCGGTAACCTCCTCTAGCGCCCGAGTTCCCAATTCACCCTGTACGTAGAAAGTTAACCAATTGTACATGTTCATGTATAGGGAAAACGTAGGATGTGAGACAAACTGAGGATATACCGCATGTTGTCTGGTTCCCACTAGTGAGGAAGTTGGGAAGAGATTGCTAGCGAGAGGAACTGGGATATGTTCCGGAGCAGATGATGGAACCAAGTAGATCCTCGTGGTCTGTCTGTAACGCCTCAGATACAACCCGTACGTGTCCAAGTCGAAGACACGAACTTCATCCCATATATTTGTCGGGGCAGTATTCCATTCCTCGAGGTAAGGTCTGATATCGCGAACCCAAGAAGTATGGGACTTGTTTCCTCCGCTGTGAGTATACCTGAGATTGAAATGCACATTACATGATTAGCTATAGGTACTCCGAATAGTCTCAATAACCTATTAATGCAGAGATGAGAACCAAAGTAGTATTACTTACTTGTGCACGTGATCTGGTAATCGTGAAATAACCGGAATGTCAGGCTCTTGAAACAGACCGAACTGTCTCATCACCCTATTGATAGCCATCTCCTCAACTGTCACATTGAAGACTAGCTTGGCCTTGGTCATCCAGTAATGCTGATCTCTAGTGCAGTTTCCAGAAATCCTGCCTGGGTATCTATCTGAAATAGCCTTACGGGTGTATGGTTCCCATATAACCTAATCCTCGTGTAGACTATCAAACTGCGCCGTGAAGGAGGGGTAGCAGCCCCTCACCTAGCTAGGCGTAAACTGTCTCTGCACATCACAACAAACATTAGTACGTAATATTGAATAGCGAGAAATAAACATTACTAATTCATATTGTTAATAATGAAAATACCTCTCTCCGTGCCCAAACAGATCCCACAGTAGGAAAGTCACCGATAGAAGGCACGTAATGTCCAACAATGTCCTCCTTGCCGAAAGGTTTGTCAATGCTAACATAGGGTCGACCAATGGGGAATCTCTCATAAGACCAAAGCTGCAACAGAAGTGGACATCCGAGAAGACCAGATTTCCTAGACCTCAACTGGCAAGCTTTACAGAGGCCTCTATACGTAGTTGCTAACACAGTAGAACCAAAACTCCTTCGTGCAATGTTCTCAGGGGAACGTGCCTCAACTATCTCTCATGCAATGCCGATCAATCATGCATCTACAGTGGTCACGTGGTTCTCTGTGAACATAGTCTTGCCAAACAACCACATAATATATGCCTCTAGGGACCGGTCAATCTGTGCCTCTCACAACTGATAAGTGGGATATCCTAAGGCAACAATCTGAAATTGGCTCAACCACCTGAAAAGAGGCCCGTGCCGATCGTTTTCTGGTGCGGTGGTTGTTGGCATCGCAGCCAGAAAACGGGCATGCATAGATGCTAGCCAACCATCTTCTACCTCTAAAGGTCCTATGCCAGCACCGGCGAGAGGTAATCCCAACAAGTAAGACACATCCTGTAAAGTAGGAGCCATCTCTCCCCATGGAAAGTGGAACGTATGTGTCTCTGGTCTCCATCTATCTACTAAGCAGCTAAGGAGTGACCTGTCGTAAGAGATGCGTGATACTGGCCTCTTGTGCAGCTGCATTGGTTCGCCCGCATCATCCAAGTCCGGGTGATCAACCCACTCATCCAATGTACCCTCAACCAGTCGTGCCAAGGGTAGAAGTCCAGCCCAATTCAGCCTACAAAATAAACAAAATGTAGCTTACAATTAGCTACTATCAAAACGATGACGAACGTGCTACGTGATTGTACCGACACATACCTATCAACCCATGCAGGGTGTATCATCCAGTTAGACTTTGGGGTGCGAGTGATCAACACGTCTAAGTTCGTGGCCGATCCCGTAATTGCGGCTCGGTGCCCTCTATCGATATTACCATTAAGCATTCGATATGAAGCCATATCTGCAATGAGAACATAGTACAAACATATTAGAAAATATAACATAGAAGGGGGCGCACTAAAAATAAAAACTTAGTATCCGAAAGGCATAAAAACATAGTCTCACATATTACAAATAAAAACATAGTGCACACATATTACAAATAAAAACATAGTCCGACATATTAAAAATTAAAAACATAGTCCCACATATTAAAAATTAAAAACATAGTCCCACATATTACAAATACAAACATAGTCCCACAGATTTTGTAGCTTCTGAGTTATTCATTCCTCGTCCTCCCCTTCGGCCTCGAGAGCCACGTCCACCACGACTGCCAGGACCTCCTCTTGCAACTGATGTTGTAGTCGTCGATGCGGAAGCACTCGTAGATGTGGAAGCACCGTCTTTCTTCAGTGTGGGGCAATATTTCATCCTATGACCATACACCACACAGAGCAAACACTGCCTGGTTGCTCCACCTGCTTCAGATTGGTCCATATCGTTTCGGATGCACTTTACCTTACGCCTGCCCCTACTAGTTCGTCGTAGTCCAGGATCCGGGATGTATACTCTATCAGCATCGTTTACCTTGTTGAAATTGCTGATGACTCTAAACCCTGTCATCTCACCTTTCGAGACATTGAGTACTGCCTCCTTTGAATAGTATGGAGACACGAAGGACATAGCGTGCAACTGAATCTGGCCACAGGCAGCCAACACATGTGAGCAAGGCAGGTGCAACAACTGCGGCTTGTTGCATGTACACTCACAAGTTGGATAAAATTCTGCTCCAATTGTAACCTCATGCGTCCTCACCTCATTTCCAGAACCGAAACCATCAGTAGGAAGCTGAACCTCGTACCTCCTTTCCTGATTACCTATGAGTGTCACGGTGTGCTTCTTGGCTTTCTTTATCTTATCAGCCATATACTCCATGACACGGCTGCAGTAAGGAGTGTTCTGATTATCTTCAATATGCTTCCTTGCCAACTCATGCCTTTTTCTGAAATACCTCACAGTGCCATGGAATACACCCTCCACAATAGCTGTCAGTGGCAATGCTCTATTCCCTCTGAGAACAAAGTTATAGATCTCTGCAAGATTGGTTGTCATGTGGCCATACCAAGCTCCATGGGTGTCATGCAGCAAAGACCAATTCACTTGAGGCTCTTTCTCTATCCACTCAGAAAAATTCTTTATTGCCCTGCCCTTCTTTCGCTTCGTATTAGGAGGGTCAATTGCTGGCAAGTCACAAAGACCAACTGGCCCCTCCATCTCCGCAATGAGTGCTGTTAATTTAACCTGGTCTTTTTCCATTTTCTTCCTAGCAACGACCTGCTTCTTAGTGAACTCATCTAGTTTGGACCAAATAAAATCGTATTTTCGCCGCTGGTTCTACTTGCATAACTTCTTGAACAAGTTCATCAACCATTTGTTCTTGAACTGTGAGAAAAAATTAGCACCAAGATGGCGCATGCACCACCGGCTTTGCAAGTCCTTCCAAGGTGTTGGCTCGTCGGCAGTTGGATTACTTAGTGTCTTCACGGCCTTCAATATACCGGGATGTCTGTCATGAATGAGACACACATTTGGTCTATCCTTCACGATCACAATTTTAATTTGACGGAAGAACCATACCCAGCTCGGAAAGTTCTCACCCTCGACAAATGCCATGGCTAGTGAGATGATTTGGTTGTTCCCGTCCACACTAATAGCAGTCAGGATTTGCCCTTTGTACTGACCAGTCAGGAATGTACCATCCACAAACATCACAGGAGGACAATGCCTGAAAGCTTTGATGCACATACCGAAAGAGAAGAATACTCGTTTCAACACCTTGTAGTCAGGTATGCTTTCCAACCTCGTGTGCTGAATGTTAACATAAGTGCCGGGATTCCTCTCCTTCAGTATGTCAAGGAGACGCACAACATTATCATAGGAGTCGAAGAACGTCCCAAACCTCTCCTCCATAACCTTCTGCTTAGCTCTCCAAGCCTTCCCATATGTAATGTCATACTTCCATCTGACCTTCACTGCGGTCTGGATGTGCTTTGCTTCCATATCTTTCTTCGTCACTATCTCAGTATACATGAGTTGCGCTATGAGAGTTGAAGTAAGGTTTGGATGACGAGCCAACATGTTTTTCCTAACACAATTATGCGGTACAACATTTGTCACAACCCAGTGGATGTGATACTTTGGCACGTGGGTGTGCACCTTCGCAGGACAACCTGATTCAGCACACTTCACGGTATATTTCGTTGGACTAGATATGTGTGTCCGGAAAACCCTCTGGGTAGACATAGCCCACTTTATCACCGCATACTTCAATTTCTTCTTTATGTCAAACATAGCCCCGATCTGGACTTGGTTCAGATTATATTGCCATGGAGTCTCATGGCCATCGTTGACAGTAAAGTCGGCGGATATGTCTTGCTCCCATGCAGCAGGAATTGGTACCTCATCCTCATCCTCGGAATTTTTAGAATCAAGTTCCTCTGCAAACCCATCCTCGTCCTCTTCCTCCATCACCCTCTGCATTTCCTCGCCTTCCTCATCCCCATCAGCAACACCAGAGGCAGCTAATACTACCAATTGAATACTCTGACCAGCATTAACATAATCTGACTCATTGTCGGCTTGAGTATCATTCACATCCGGTGGCTGTGACCCAGATACATAAATCTCGTTAGCCACTTGACTACTCTGGCCTGGATCATACCCCACGGTTGGCGGTACGATGTTCTCCTCCCACGCCACTGGTTGCACTAGGGCATACGGATGGATTCTTCGGTCTTTGCAACGACTTAACAGAGACAACCAATGCTGGCTCCTATCTATCGGAATCAAATCCCACTTGACATTTATACAGGATTTGGTCCACAAGGCATGAATACTGACGGAACAAACGTCAGGATCGAGGCCAAAACTAGTACTCAACTAGTGCTTCAACTGCCTAATGTCCAGTCTGTCCGGGTCTGAAAGTGTCATCTCGCCTGTTTTAAAGTCGCTAAGATCAACCCCCAAATCATTATATCGAACAGTACCAGGGCCGTAATACACAGTTAGATTTACGGATTCAGACATTTTTACCTGATCAGACAATGCCAACTCCTCGTTATTCGCAGCGAATATATCGACACTAAAATAAAACTAACATTGTAATGTAACTAAAAAAACTACACAAAAATGAACTACACCAAAGGCACATAAAAAACCTACACTAAAATTATCTACACAAAAAATAACCGACGCTACTATGACTAAACTAACTAATCCTACACTACGAAAACAAAAACTAAAACCCGATACTAATATGACTACACTAAACAAAACTACACTAATATGACTACACTAAAATCACTTCACTAACATAGGTAACCTAAAATAACTACGCTACTAAAAATAACACAAACTAAATGTACGTACATTACAAAAATAACAAAAAAAACGAAATTAACAGCACAAATTTATACCTTCGACGCGTGAGTGCACTCCTTCTTCCTCTCCACCTTCTTCTTCCTCTCCACCACTCCACCTTCTCACCATTGCAAGCTCCACCACCACACCATCTTCTCCTCCACACGAACAAAGCAGTACACCATTGCGGAAAATAAAACCGTAGGGCGGGGGAGAAACACATGATCTATCAATTCATTGGATTGAAACGGCAAATTAGTGGAGGGATTGGGAGATCAAGGGGGGTCATTTTGGCCTAACAATAGAGAAAATAGGGAGAGGAAGGAGGAAGAAGGCACGGCCGATGCTGCCTTATCCTGGGAGCTTCCGGCCTCCACCTGGCCGAAAGGTGGGCTGTCGGGCTGGGGCTGGCCGACTAGGCCTAGGGCAGGCCGACTGCCAGGTTTCGTCCCTGGGCCGGCCGACTGCCCTCCTGTCGGCCCAGAGAAGGCCAACAGGGTACTAGTACTGCATTTTTTTAAACCCGCATCCTTTCTTTCAAAATTGCTACAAAAAAGGTACTAGTTCTAAAAAAAATCGATTGACTATGTGGTGCTCTTAGTTAGACTTTGTTGAGAATAAGTTGAATTATAATTGTTTGGTTACTAAGAACATAGGTTGTTAAGTTTCAAGAGAATTCATTGTTTGAACCATAACATGTGAATTGGTTGCTACTTTGTCATGATGATTTTTATGAGAAAATGTTGCTGGTTATGATGCTAGGAAAAGTGATTGAATTTATCATTGATCAAACTTATGCACTATGCTAGCATTCACACTTCATAAATTATATCTTTTATCATTTACCTACTCAAGGACGAGTAGGAATTAAGCTTGGGGATGCTGATACGTCTCCAACGTATCTATCATTTATGAAGTATTCATGCCATAGTCACCTATGTTTACAAAACTTTTATATGGTTTTGATGCACTTTATATGATTTATTTACAACTAACCCGGACTGACGATGTTTTCAGCAGAACTACCGCGGTGTTGCTTTTGTGCGGAAAATGAAAGTTCTCGGAATCGCCCGAAATTTTTTGATGATTTTTTGGAACAAAGAAGCACTAGACGATTCATGGGAGGGCGAGAAGAGTCACGAGGTGACCACCCTCCACCAGGGCGCGCCAGGCCCCCAAACTGTGCCCTAGCAGAGCGTGCTCACCTCGTGGCCCATCTCCTCGTGAAACCAACGCAAAAAATTCCTATAAATATAGAAACCATCAGAAATAACCCTAGACTCCTCGTTCTGCCGCCGCAAGGCCTCTGTATCAATGAAAAACCAATCTGGAGAGAAAACAGTACTCTACCGAAGAGGGTAGATCATCTCCAGTGGCCATCTTCATCATCCCGGCGGAGTCCATGATGAGGAGGGAGTAGTCCACCCTCAGGGTTGACGTTTTGTACCAGTAGTTATGTGTTAAATCTCTCTCTCTCTCGTGTTCTTGAGATGGCACGATCTTGATGTATCACGGGCTTTGTTAATATAGTTGAATCACATGGTGTTTTCCCCTCTCAATCCTGTTGTGATGAATTGAGTTTTCCCTTTGAGATTTCGTTATGTTGGATTGGATATTCGATTTGAGAACACTTGATATATGTCTTGCATGCGGATACATGTATTGACATTGGGGTATTCAAGTGATTCATTTGATCTATGTCTTGGTACTCAACTTGCGGATTCCCGAGGTGACATTGGGGTAATCTATGCATAGGGGGTTTGATACGCATTCTTGTCCTACCTTCTCCGGTAGAAATCTTGGGGCACTCTTTGATGTTCTTTGTGTTGGATTGAGTATTATGAATCTAGAATTGTTTGACGTGTATCGTATAATTAACTCATGGATACTTGTGGTGACATTGAATTATCTAGGTCACATTAGAGTTGGTTGATGCGTATCATATGGTGTTCTTTTAGTACTTACTCTTGTATAGATCGATCGGAAAGAATAACTTGGTTATGTTAGTACAAACTCTTGGATAGACCGATCGGAAAGGATAACTTTAAGGTGGTTTCGTACCATACAAACAATTTCTTCTTATGCTCTCTGCTAGATAAGAACTTTGGAGTGATTATTCGTTGCACGTTAAGGGATGGTTATGTGATCGAATTATATTGCACTAGCGAAAGTATGGACCGTAGGCCTTCCTTTCAAGCATAGAAATACCGTCTGTGCTCACTTTTTTCACTTTCTACCTTGTGGTTTTTATATTTTTAGATTACAAAAATCAATATCTACTATCAGTACTACACTTGTATCACCATCTCTTCGCCGAACTAGTGCACCTATACAAATTGCCATTGTATTGGGTGTGTTGGGGACACAAGAGATTTCTTGTATTTGATTGCAGGGTTGTTTGAGAGAGATCATCTTCATCCTACACCTCCCATGGATTGATAAACCTTAGGTCATCCACTTGAGGGAAAATTGCTACTGTCCTACAAAACTCTACCTTGGAGGCCCAACACAAGTCTACAAGAATAAAGTTGTGCAGTAGACATCATGCCTCCGGGCGGTTGTACCGCCAACAATTGGGTGACCCTGGGTGGCAGTCCTAGGAGGATGTACCAGCCCAGCACCAGGCTATAACAGGACGCGGTTATGTTGTGCTACCATTTTTGGGAGGATGTGGGACGGTTGTACCTCTATATTAATATAGTCCGATACTACCGGTGTCTCAAGCGGTTGTACCGCTCGGGACTTTGCCTTGTACAACACTTGAGTCGAGCGGTTTCACGGGGAGGAACCACCGCCTCAGGTTCTGTTTTGATGTGTGGTTAGCTGGTGGTTGGGCAGTTGTTCCGGTCCTACCGGTTCTACTGCCCACATCACCGGTTGTACCGCTACCATGGAAAATTAATGTAAAGGTTAGATAGTGGGGGCACGATACATCTCCAATGTATCTATAATTTATGAAGTATTCATGCCATGTTTACAATAATTCTATATGATTTTGTTATGATTTTATTAGGTCTAACCTGGACTGACGCTGTTTTTAGCAAAACTACCATGGTGTCATTTTTTGTGCAGAAATAAAAGTTCTTGGAATGGGTTGAAATTTTAGTATGATTTTTTGTGGACCAAAAGAGGCCCCGAAGCATTGGAGCAGGGCGAGAAGAGCCATGAGGAGGCAACAAGCCTGCCAGGCGCGGCCAGGGGGGTGGCCGCGCCTAGCAGGCTTGTGACTCCCTCATGGCCCCCCTTGACGTGAGATCGATGCCAAAAAATCCTATAAATCCAGAAACCACCGAAAAGAAACCTAGATCGGGATTTCTGCCATCGCACACCTCCAAAGCCATGAAAAACCAATGTTGGCTCTCTCCGGCACCCTGCCGGAGGGGGTCACCATCACCGGAGGCCATCTTCATCGCCCTGGAGGGGCCATCAACACCATGGAGGCCAAGGACCAGAGGGAGAACCTCTCGCACAGAGGGGGATGCCATGGAGGAGGAAGCACAAGGGGGAGAACCTCTCCCCCTCTCTCTCGGTGGTGCTGGAGTGCCATCGGGGGAACCATCGCCGCGGTGATCGTCTTCATCAACATCACCTTCCTTATCACCATCCTCATCTCCTTTTAGCGGTCCACTCTCCTGCACCCTACTGTAATCACCTACTTGAACATGGTGCTTTATACTACATATTATGATCCAATGATGTGTCACCATCCTATGATGTTTTGAGTAGATTACTTTTGTCCTTTGGGTTGATTGATGATCTAGATTGGTATAAGTTGTATATTTATTTTGATGCTATCCTATGGTGCCTTCCGTGCCGCGCACAGGTGAAGGATTCCCGCTTTAGGGTGTTGCAATACGTTCATGATTCGCTTATAGTGGGTTGCTTGAGTGACAGAAGCATAAACCCGAGTAAGGTGGGTTTTGCGTATGCGATAAAGGGGAGTTGATGCTTTAATGCTATGGTTGGGTTTTACCTTAATGCTCTTTAGTAGTTGCGGATGCTTGCTAGAGTTCCAATCATAAGTGCATATTATCCAAGTAGAGAAAGTATGTTAGCTTATGGCTCTCCCTCATATAAAATTGCAACAATGATTTCTCATCTTGTTAACAATTGCCTAGGATAATTGAAAGCACATTTGCTCCCTTGGTGGTTTTGGTAATTCATAACAACACATAAGTCATTGAACTAATGTTTCCATCAAGTATGTTTTAGGAAAACTTCAATGATGGGCTGGCAAAGAGATTGTGGAATACCCCAAGATGCAAGGAAATAGATTGGAAAAGCTTCAAGCAAGAGGACTCTACATTTTCTATTTGTGAGAAATCACTTTGAGTCCATAGGAAAGCCAATACTATTAAAAGGGGGTAAAGTTTTTTGGTGAACAAAATAATCATACGTGCACAAGTGATAGTCACCATAGACACCCACAAACTCTCCCACCAAAGTTTGTCCAAATCCAACCACTCAAAATCGGTGCAACCAACATTCTACATTCGGTGCCACCGATCCAAACCCTAGACAGACTCAACCAAACCCTAACCTTTCGGTACAGCCTATACTGCATTTGGTGCCAATGAGTTGGGCTGCCAACTTTCTGTTATGCAAGTTCACAGTTTAGGTCCCTCCGAGATTGTTGAATCGGCATCACTGAGATTGAGCATTCTGACCGTTGGTCACCTTATCGGTGTAACCGAGATTCCTATGCCGGTCCCTCCGAGATTCAAAAGTTGCCACCTTTGGTCACTTCGGTACCACCGAGATTAACACAACGGTGTCAGCGAGTCTGACTTATTGTGTGTAATGGTTGGATTTTTGGGGGTGCCTATATATACCCCTCCACCACCACCTACTCGAAAATGAAGCACTCAGGACTATTCCATACCTATCCTATCAGTTTTCTGAGAGAGAACCACCAACCCTTGTGTTGAGATCAAGATATTCCATTCCAACCATATGGATCTTGATTTCTAGCCTCCCCAAGTTGCTTTCCACCAATCCCATCTCTTCTACCAAGCCATATCTATTAGAGAGTGATTGCGTGTTGAGGAGTCTATTATCTTGAAGCACAAGAGCAAGGGGTTCATCGACATTACCGAGCCTATTACCTTTTGGAGGGTGCTGCCTCCTAGATTGGTTAGGTGTCGCTTGGGATCCTCCTACTTCGTGTTGTGGAGTGAACCAAGAAGTTTGTAAGAGCAAGGAGATCACCTACTTCGTGAAGATATACCTCGAGTAAGGCTAGTCCTTCATGGATGTAGGCCATCATGGTATAGTCAAGGTTGCTTCTTCATGGAACCCTCCGTGGGTAGAGCCCTCCGTGGACTCCCGCGACCATTACCTTCCGTGGATTGAAGACTCCATGAACGTGGATGTAGGATAGCGCCACTTATCGTAACCATGGGAAAAATCATCGTGTCACCAATTGCATTTGCTCTTCCTACCCGCTCTTTACTTACATGTGCAATGTCTTTATTTCCGCTGCTATACTCATAGACATGCATGTGTGGGGTGTTCTTGACTTGCTATCAATGCTAAAATCTGCCAACACTTAAAATTGGGAAAAGGTAGAATTTTTAGTTGGTCAAGTAGTCTAATCACCCCGCATTAGACCTACTTTCGATCCAACAAGTGGTATCAGAGCTTTGATCTCTATTGCATTGGTTTCACAACCTAGGAGAGTATGGTGTCTAGCAAGGGAAATTATCACCATAGAGGTCCGTACTTTGATGGCACAATTTTTCGCCGTTTGGGCTATTGTTCGTGTTGGCTTGCAAGGTGAATTCCTTGCAGAAGGAAAGGAACCCAATCGCGAAGCGACTGTGGATGAATTGAAGATGTTGCAACTTAATGCTCAAGCATGTGACATTCTCTTCAACTGCCTTTGCCCCGAAGAATTCAACAAAATCAGCCGTCTTGAACATGCAAAAGAGATTTTGGATACTTTGGTTGATATGCACGAAGGAACTGAGTCAGTGAGAGAATCCAAGTTGGATGTTCCTCAAGGTCAGCTTGACAAGTTCAAGATGAAGGATGGTGAAGGAATCGTTGAGATGTACTCTAGGCTAGCTCTCATCACAAATGAGATTGCCGGCTTAGGAGGCAAAGAAATGATTGACAAATTCATCATCAAGAAGATACTTCAAGCTTTGGATGATCGATATGACACCGTTTGCCCATTGATCCAAATGATGCCCAACTACAAAGATCTCAAGCCAACGGAAGTGATTGGTAGAATTGTTGCTCATGAGATGACACTCAAAGACAAGGAAGAGCTTCACCACAAGTCTATCGATTCTTACAAAGTCACAAGTGATGCTCCCGCTACCTCAAGAGACAACCTTGTCACAAATGAATAGATATGCCTCATGGTCAAGAAATTCAACAAGTTCTACAAGAATAGAAGCAAATATCGAAGCTCCAACTCAAGATATGAAGAGAAGCATTCGTCAAGTCGTGACCGAAACTGCTACAATTTTGGGAAGCCCGGACACTACTCCAATGAGTGCACGACTCCCTACAAACAAAGAGAATAATCACCAAGAAGATGAAGCTCAAGAGATGAGTCACCTTGAAGAGAGAGAAGGAGTAGAGATGATCGCTATGAACGAAGACCCTCAAGGATAAGTAGGGACTCAGAGAAGAAGGACAAGTACACTAAGAGCTACTCAAGAAGGAAACATCAAGCTCATGTTGGTGAATGCTCTGACCCCGACAACCACTCCGGGAGAAGCTATCACTCCAACTCCGACTATAGTCAAGATGAAGGTGTTGCCGAAATTGCACTAGTTACTACCAACTCCTATGATATTTTTGATTCACCAAACGAAGGGAGTGGAAGTTGCTTCATGGCTAAAGGCCCCAAGGTATGCTACTTCTCGAGCATGTGTTGGTTTCCCGTGAAGAGGAACGGTTTGATGCAGCAAAGTAGATAAGTATTTCCCTAAGTTTTTGAGAACCAAGGTAGCAATCCAGTAGGAGATACAAGCGACCCACCAATAGATGTACCTGCACAAAGAATCAAACTCTTGCACCCAACCCTATAAAGGGGTTTTCAATTCCTTCACGGTTACTTGCAAGGATGAGATCTAATAGAGATAGATATAATAGGATGCTTGAACGAAAAGTAAAACTAAAAGTAAAAATAATGCAGCAAGTATTTTTGGTATTTTTGGTTTTAGATCTGAAAGTATAATATGGAAAATAGACCCGGGGCCATAGGTTTCACTAGATGGCTTCACTCATGATGGCAAGTATTACGGTGGGTGAACAAATTGTTGTCGAGCAATTGATAGAAGCGAATAATTATGAAGATACCTAAGGCAATGATTATGCATATAGGCATAACGTCCGTGAGAAGTAGACTGAAATGATTCTACAACTATTAATATTAGTCCACACATCGACCAACTCCTGCCTGCATATAGAGTGTTAAGTTCATGAAGAACAGAATAACGCATTAAGTAAGATGACATTATGTAGAGGGATAAACTCAAGAAATATGATGAAAACCACATCTTTTTACCCTTGATGGCAAAAATACAATACGTGCCTTGCTACCCCTACTTTGTCACTGGGTGAGGACATCGCAAGATTGAACCCAAAACTAAGCACTTCTCCTATTGCAAGAATTACCAATCTTGTTGGCCAAACCAAACCAATAACTCGAAGAGACTTGCAAAGATATGAAATGATGCATATAAGAATTCAAGAAAGACTCAAATAATATTCATGGATAATGTGAACATAAACCCACCATTCATTGCATCTCGACAAACACACCGCAAAAGAGTATTACATTGGATAGATCTCCATGAAGATCATGAAGACCATGGTATTGAGAAGCAAAGAGAGAGAAGAATCCATCTAGCTACTAGCTATGGACCCGTAGGTCTGTGGTGAACTACTCACGCATCATCGGAGGGGCAATGGAGTTGATGTAGATGCCCTTCGTGATCGAATCCCCCTCCGGCAGATTACCGAAAAAGGCTCCAAGATTGGATCTCTTGGGAACGGAGGCTTTTGGCGGCGGAAAAGTGTTTTCGTGGCTCCTCCTGATAATGATGGAATATTTGGGAATTTATAGGCCGAAGATTAGGGTTAGGGGAGCAACCGTGGGCCCACAAGCCTGCCCTACGCAGCCACCCCCTGGCTGCGGTCCTAGGGCTTGTGGCCCCACGGAGGCTCCTCTGCCTCGGTTCTCAAGTCTTGTTGCTTCCTTTTGTTCTGGAAAAAATCATTTCGAAGGTTTTATTCCATTTGGACTCCATTTAATATTCCTTACCTGCGAAACTCAAAACAAGGAAATAACAAAAACTGGTACTAGGCTCTAGCTTAATAGGTTAGTCCATAAAATAATATAAAATAGCATATTATTGCATATAAAACATCCAAAATAGATAATATAATAGCATGGAACAATAAAAAATTATAGATACGTTGAAGACGTATCAGCATCTCCAAGCTTAATTCCTGTTCGTCCTCGAGTAGGTAAATGATAAAAACAGAATTTTTGATGTGGAATGCTACCTAACATATTTATCCATGTAATATTCTTTATTGTGGCATGAATATTCAGATTCGTAAGATTCAAAAAAATAGTCTAATATTGACATAAAAACAGTAATACTTCAAGCACACCAACAAGGTAGTCGTGTCCTTTCGAAATAACATGGCCTTAGAAAGTCATCCCTACAAAATCATATGGTCTGGCTATGCTCCATCTTCCCCACACAAAGTATCTAAATCATGCACAAACATGATGAACAAGTCAAGCAATTGTTTCACACTTTGGGTGTTCTCAAACTTTTCAACTCTCATGCAATACATGAGCGTGAGCCATGGATATAGCATTATCGGTGCAATAGAATATGGAGGAGGTGCACGGGAAAAAAAGGAGAAGATAGTCTCACATCACCTAGGTGTATCAATGGGTTATGGAGATGCCCGTCAATATATAGCAATGTGAGTGAGTAGGGATTGCCATGCAACAAATGCACTTAGATCTATAAGTGTATGAAAGCTCAAAAATAAAACTAAGTGGTCGTGCAGGATGAATATCCACTAGTTATATGAAAGTGACAAAATAGGAGACTCTCCATCATGAAGATCATGGGACTACTTTGAAGCACAAGTGTGGAAAAAGGTAGTAGCAATTTTCCCTTCTCTCTTTCTCTCATTTTTTTTATTTTGGTGGGCTTCTTTGGCCTCTTTATTTTTTTGTTTGGGCTTAGCTGGCCTCTTTTGTTTTTGTAAAGTCTGGATACTCGTCCCAACTTGTGAGGGAGTCATAGCCTCCATCATCCTTTTCTCTCATGGGACAATGCTCTATTAATGAAAAACATTCACACTTTTATTTACTTATAACTCAAAGAAAAAGAAATCACAACTTGATTCCTATGACAAAATATGACTCTATATGCAATATGAAGTGATGATGCAAGTCATAGAAAAACTACATGGTGGAAGTTGCATGGCAATGTATCTTGGAATGGCTATGGAAATGCCATAATAGGTAGGTATGGTGGCTGTTTTGAGGAATATATGGTGGCTGTTTTGAGGAAGGAGGGTTTGGTGTACCGGCGAAAGTTGCGCGGTACTAGAGAGTCTAGCAAAGATGGAAGGGTGACAGTGCGTATAATCCACGAACTCAACATTAGTCATAAATAACTCACATACTAATTGCAAAAGTCTATTAGTTATCAAAAAAATCATGAGACGCATGATCCTAGGGGAGAGGTTGGTAGGATTTAACCATCGCGCGCTCCCGACCCTCACACAAAGGTCGATAATCATTATACAAATCATGCTCCGACTTCGTTACATAACGGTTTACCATACGTGCATGCTACAGGAATCACAAGCTTTAACACATGTATCTCTTCAATTCACAACTACTCACTAGCATGACTCTCATATTACCATCCCTATTATCTCAAAACTACATGCAAGGAATCCAACTTCTCATGGTTTTTAATGCACTTAATATGAAAGTTTTTATTATATCCCTCTTGGATGCCTATTATATTAGGACTAAATTCATTACCTCAACAAATTACCATGATGTTTTAAGAAACTCTCAAACTAATATAAGTGAGGGACAAGAGTTCAATAATTTCTATAAAATATAACACCACCATGCTCTATAAAGATATAAGTGAAGCACTAGAGCAACATTACCTAGCTCAAAAGATATAAGTGAAGCACATAGAGTATTCTAAAAAATTCATGATTCAGCGTGTCTCTCTCAAAAGATGTGCGCAACAAGGATGATTGTGGCAAACTAACAATCAAATACTCATATCATACAAGATGCTCCAAGCAAAACACATATCATGTAGTGAATAGAAATATAGCCTCAAGTAAATTTACCGATGGATTGAAGATGAAAGAGGGGATGCCTTCCCGGGCATCCCCAAGATTAGCATTTTTGGTATCCTCGAATATGACTTTGGGTGCCTTGGGAATCCCCAACTTAGGCTCTTTCCACTCTTTATTTATTCCATAGTCCATCAAATCTTCACCCAAAACTTGAAAACTTCACAACAAAAAACTCAATAGAAAACTCATGACAACCGTTAGTATGGAAAAATAAATCACCACTTTAGGTACTGTTATGAACTCATTCATTATTTATATTTGTGTAATACCTACTGTATTATAACTTATCCATTACTCTTACCTCCAATACGACCCATAGATACATCAAAATAAGCAAACAACACAAAGAAAACAGAATCTGTCAAAAACAGAACAGTCTGTAGCATTCTGTAAACTTCAAATACTTATGGAACTCAAAAATTCTGAAAAATTAGTACAATCAGGTAAATTTGTATACCAATCTTGTGTAAACATTGTAGATCAATTCGACGCTCTGAAAAATTTGTAAAATTCCTGGACTGAGCGCAAAAGTTTTTGCTTTTCAACAGGATCAAATCAACAACTACCATAGATCACCCCAAAGGTTTTACTTGGCCCAAACACTAATTAAAACACAAAAACACAATTACTACAGAAGTAATAATGTGCCAAACATACAAAAACATAAGCAAAAAGTAGAAAGAAAACTAAAATTGGGTTGCCTCCCAACAAGCGCTATTGATTAACGCCTCTAGCTAGGCATAACGATTTCAATGATGCTCACATAAAAAGTAGTAGTTGAGATATGCAAAAGAGCATCATGAATAGCATTAAAAACACATTTAATTCTAACCCACTTCCTATGCATAGGTATTTTGTGAGCAAACAATTTATGGGAACAAGAATTAACTAGCATAGGAAGGCAAAACAAGAATAACTTCAAAACTTTGAACACATAGAGAGGAAACTTGATATTATTGCAATTTATACAAGCATATGTTCCTCCCTCATAATAAATTTCAGTAGAATCATGAAGCAATTCAACAATATAACTATCATATAAAATTTTATCTTGATTATCCACATGCATGCAAAGTTGATACTCTTCCAAAATAGTGGGATTGTCATTAACTAAAGTCATGACCTCTCGAAACCCACTTTTATCAAAAAATTCATAAGATTGAACACTCTCCAAAACAGTGGGATCAATAATGCCTAAAGTTGACACTCTTCCAAACCCACTTTAAATATCATATCCATCGTGAGTATTAAATAAATTATCAAGATCATAAGAAGCATTATCACCCCAATCATGATCATTGCAATAAGTAGTGGTAATGGCAAACTCATCAAATATAGCATCCCCAAGCTTGTGGTTTTGCATATCATTAGAATCATGGATATTCAGATAATTCATACTAAAAACACAACAATCATGCTTTTCATTCAAGGAACTATCATTAATCTCCTTACAAATTTCTTCTTTCCACACTTCATCAAGATTTTCAGATTCATGATTTTCAAACAAAACTTCATAGAGATAATCAAGTGCAGTCAACTCACTAGCAATTGGTTCATCATAATTGGGTCTTTTGAAAATATTAGCAAGTGTATTAGGATCCATATCAATAGATTTTTAGCAAGCGAAGGTGCAAGCAAATAGAAGGCACATGGCAACACAAGCAAACATAGCAACGAAAAGGCGAACGGAAGAAGGGCGAATAAAAAGGAAAATCTTTTGGGGAAATCGTTTTAGAAGTGGGGGAGAGGAAAACAAGAGTAAAATGGAAAATAATGTAAATGCAAGAGATGAGTTTGTGATGGGTACTTGGTATCTTGACTTGCTATGTATCTCCCCGACAACGGCGCTAGAAATCCTTCTTGTTACTTCTCGAGCATGCGTTGGTTTCCCGTGAAGAGGAACGGTTTGATGCAGCAAAGTAGATAAGTATTTCCCTTAATTTTGGAGAACCAAGGTATCAATCCAGTAGGAGATACAAGATACCCACCAATAGATGTACCTGCACAAAGAATCAAACTCTTGCACCCAACGCTATAAAGGGGTTGTCAATCCCTTCACGGTTACTTGCAAGGATGAGATAGAGATAGATATAATAGGATGCTTGAACGGAAAATAAAACTAAAAGTAAAAATAATGCGGAAAGTATTTTTGGTATTTTGGTTTTAGATCTGAAAGTATAATATGGAAAATAGACCCGGGGGCCATAGGTTTCACTAGATGGTTTCTCTCATGATGGCAAGTATTACGGTGGGTGAACAAATTACTGTCGAGCAATTGATAGAAAGGTGAATAATTATGAAGATATCCAAGGCAATGATTATGCATATAGGCATCATTCCATGACAAGTAGACCAAAACGATTCTGCATCTACTACTATTACTCCACACATCGACCGACTTCTGCCTGCATCTAGAGTATTAAGTTCATGAAGAACAGAGTAACACATTAAGTAAGATGACATGAAGTAGAGGGATAAACTAAAGAAATATGATGAATACCCCATCTTTTTACCCTTGATGGCAAAAATACAATACGTGCCTTGCTACCCCTACTTTGTCACTGGGTGAGGACACCGCAAGATTGAACCCAAAACTAAGCACTTCTCCTATTGCAAGAATTACCAATCTAGTTGGCCAAACCAAACCAATAACTCGAAAAGACTTGAAAAGATATGAAATCATGCATATAAGAATTCAGGAAAGGCTCAAATAATATTCATGGATAATCTGAACATAAACCCGCAATTCATGGGATCTCGACAAGCACACCGCAAAAGAGTATATCGGATAGATCTCCATGAAGATCATGAAGAACATGGTATTGAGAAGCAAAGAGAGAGAAGAAGCCATCTAGCTACTATCTATGTACCCATAGGTCTGTGGTGAACTACTCACACATCATCGGAGGGGCAATGGAGTTGATGTAGATGCCCTCCGTGATCGAATCCCCCTCCAGAAGATTACCGGAAAAGGCTCCAAGATTGGATCTCTCGGGAACGGAGGCTTCTAGCGGCGGAAAAGTGTTTTTGTGGCTCCTCCTGATAATGATGGAATATTTGGGAATTTATAGGCCAAAGATTAGGGTTAGGGGAGTAGCTATGGGCCCACAAGCCTGCGCGGCGCGGCCACCCCCTAGCCGCGGCCCTAGGGCTTGTGGCCCCACAAAGGCTCCTCTGCCTTGGTTCTCAAGTCTCGTAGCTTCCTTTTGTTCCAGAAAAAATCATTCCGAAGGTTTTATTCCGTTTGGACTCCGTTTAATATTTCTTATCTGCGAAACACAAAAACAAGGAAAACACAAAAACTGACACTAGGCCCTAGATTAATAGGTTAGTCCCAAAAATAATATAAAATAGCATATTAATGCATATAAAACATCCAAAACGGATAATATAATAGCATGGAACAATCAAAAATTATAGATACGTTGGAGACATATCACGTATCACACCCCGAGTATCATGATTTCAATAGTGATGAAGATGACTTGTTAATTGAAGATGATTTGCTATTTGATAAAACTAGTAATGTTAGCCAAAATGAACTTGCTAGTACTCACTCTAGTGTAGATAAGTCGTGTGATGATGATAAGTTGGAAATAGAACGACTAACTCAAGAACTAAAAACTTTTAAGTTAGCTCACGAGTCAACTCTAGAAGATCATAGGAGCTTGTAAGAACACATGAGAAGCTACGCTTCGAGAAGCTCCATTTATAGCAAGAAAGTGAGTTCCTTAAAGCTATCAATGACGATCTTCGAAAGAAGACTTCCTCTTATCTAGCCAAACGAATTCTCTTACCTACATTCATGCCTCAAGTTAAGCCTAAGCAAGCTAGTAACAAAGGAAAGAATGGTTCTTCAACTAGTAGCAATAAAAATGATAAAGCCAATGATATTGCTTCTAGTAGTTCTCTTGATCCCACTAACTCCTCTCTTAGCCAAGTTACAATTGAGAAAGAAAAAGAACTCTTGAAAGGGATTATAGAGAAAGGTATCTACAAGAGTCTTGAAGGGTGCAAACAATTTGAGGAGATTGTACGCAAGCATGGAGGATACCAGAAGAATCGTGGTGTTGGCTACTTCAATGCTAATGTAGTTGAATGGGAAGAATTTCAATACTCCAATCCCAAGTTTGTTCCAAAAAGGAGAAGTATGAAAATACTCATCCCAAGGGAACAAAATCTCAAGATGATCTTCCACCACAAGACACCAAGCTCAAGGACAAGAACAAGCTTCGAGAGGACTTTGACTCTTATGAAGAAAATTCCCAAGCTTTGGTGAAGTGGGTTCCCAAGGCTACTACAAGCTCAACTTCTACAAGTGCTACTTCAACACCAATGATCCCCATCAATTTGATGTGGGTTACCAATAAGAAGAACTAGAGAGTTCTTGAGGGGTGACTCCGCCAATGAAATTCACTCATATTCATTAATGGAAAGAACTAGTTGCAAACAACATCAACTCTATGCAATAGTTCAAGGAGTCACACATTCCCTCAAAGGTAAGAAGGGACAAGGTAATAAAAAAATCAATGGACATCATCACATATGCTTTGCACTCCATGTCCATAGATATCTTTGTATTTGTCTCTTGTGTGTTGGGACTAACCCATGTAGGTGAGAAGAGTAATGAAGCAACAAGGATGCTCCCAACTCTTGGTGATCTTCATCAACTTTGAGCATCCACCACTACCTAGCCAACATGAAGTCTTCTTCGACAAAACCCAAGGTTAGTTTGTCCCTCTTATGGGGGGATGTCACATCTAGGGGGGGCTTTACTCTAAGACTTGAGTTAAAGCATCTCATAAGAATGTGACAACATTAAAATCTTTATGTGAAAGTGGTAACCCACTTGTGCTTAAACGATGAGTATGACCTATGATCAAGTATTCTTACTTGGCTCCTACATCAATATACTCATATATAGATGACTCCGTCATCGCCAAAGTGCGTGTTAGATGCTATTGTATTTGTGCATGCTTGCCATGATTTCATTTGACATCTTATTGTGTGAGCATGTTGGTCTACATTTATTTACTCATTCGAGGATATCCAATCGTTGTTATTTGGCTTTTCATATTTTTGCCAATTGGATATACAAGAATGCGTAGGACCACTTTTTTAGCTATCTATGCTTTCTCACCTCATACTCTATTCATGTTGCATCACAAAATTTGAACAGGTGCTTTTCGATCCCTCTGTGTGTGGAGCACTCGGAGTTCCGTATCGACAAGGACTGATCATTAAAACCTCCCAAGTGCATCTCGGTGGAACCAACCAAAAAAATTCGGTCTCACAGAATGCCTAGGGTTGATCTAGATTTCTTGCCTCGGTACTAACGATTCCATATTCTCGGTTACACGAGTTTCCGTGTCAGCTGAAAGTTGAGAAACTCGGTGACACCGAAAATTTAGAATCGGCGTCAACGATAGTGTAGGGTATATATTCGGCGGTCCCGACGGTTCGAAATTTCATTCTTCAAACCATCATGCCCCAAGCCCTAAGCTTCCGTAGAAGGACCCCCTGGTCGTTGCCCTTGTCTCCCCGCGCTCCACCGCCGCTGGGATCGCCGCCGTCGAAGGAATATTCGCCCCTGTTGTTGCCGTAGCGGATCCGTCACCGAGCTAGGGTACGGATTCAGCACCCTCTTGCGCTCCAACCTCTGATTCTTGCGCATTAGGGTTTCTCCATTATCTACCCACAGTTTGAGATCGTTCAATCTACAAGATAAACTTCATAGTCTAGCAAATCAAAAAATTCTAGGTTTAGTTGCCCGTGAAGTTGCATCTTGGTGATACCGAGTCAGTAAAATCGATTCCACAGATTGCCTTTTTGTGCTACTGAGGATAGAACTCAGTGAGACCGAGTGACAGTTTTCGGCCTGACCGAAACTGTTGCCAAGTTATGGTTAAGGGTTTTGTGATTCTCGGTAGCACCGAAATGTTTGACTCAGTGACACCAAAATCCAATTTTGTAGTTAACTACATCTATAATTTTTCTGTTCAAACTTTCAAAAACCAGTTGAACATTTTGTGGTGACTTATCCTATTCCACTCTTCTATATTCTATCACAGGGTTAGCATGTCAGGGTCAGATAGTCAGAACTTGCCAGAGCATAATGTTGAGATGAGTTCAGGCACTAGTCCTGAGTCTAGTTCATTTTCAGATCCAGATACTCCCAGTTCTCATGGGTTTCCTAAGGCTGCTACAATGACCAGGAAGAGTCTCAACTCATATGAAGAGGATTCGGATTTTGTCCCATTAGAGATTCTTGCCAAGAAGCAAGAGAAGGCTGCAAGGAAGGATGCCAATGAGGCCACCTCATCTAGGAAGGTGGTCAGCAAAATTTATGCACCTGCAGAAACCTTCAAAGCACATGAGAGTGCTAGGGCAACAGTGTCTGTTGAGGTCCCTAGGAAGGTTGTGCCAAAGAAGACAGCCAGGAAGAGGATCATCCGTGTGCAGGGCAGGCCTACATCCATGTTTGAGGATCCAGAGGAGGCTACTGCTGCTGGTGCCGCTGCTGAGGAGGAAGAGGAGGAACCTGCTGCTCAGGCCCCTCCTAAAAATAAAGCCAAGAAACTATTGGTTGATGCTATACCCAAGCTAGGCCCCTCCAAGAGCACCAAGGCAACTTCCAAGAAAGTTGCTGCATAGAAGTCCAAGAGGACTGCCAGGGACATACCTGCTTCTAAGAAGAAGAAGAGATCTACTTTTAGAGAAGTAGATAGTGATGCTATGTCTCTGATGAAGCTCATACCTCACCTTCCGATTCATGATGACAACCATCTAGTTGCTGAGGATATGAAGAAGAGGAACGATTTAGGGTTGAGGGCATGGAGACCTATTGATCCATATGCCCAGAGGAGAAAGACTGATGTTGATTACAAATTCTACACCAAAGAGCAGCAAGACTTCTATGAGATAGTTCTGCTAGACAAGAGCCCAACAATCAGTGACATGAGATATGTTGACTGGAAGGACATCAAGGAGAATGAGGACTACTTTCCATGTGTCCAAGACAGTTTCCACTGCATTGGGCTTGATGAGTTTGTTGGCAAAGAGTTTACTGTCTGGAATGATGAGATGATCATGCAATTCTACTCCGCTACACATTTCTATGGAGATGGAAGGATTGTATGGATGATTGAAGGAGCAAGATATGAATCTACTATTGATGAATAGGCTACCATCTTAGGAGTCCCAGAGGTTCAGGATGGAGATTTGGATGTCTACATAGAATCTAAGGTGAGCCACAATGCTATGAAGGACATGTATAATCATATCCCTGCAGACAAAGTGCAATCTCACAAACTTGGCTCCATCAACTTTCTCCAGCGAGGCCTCCGTACCATGAACACCATTCTGAGGCATACCTTGATGCCCAAGTCAAGATATGAGAAGATGATTTGTGGATACTCCATCAACATGCTCATCCATCTTGATCGTCACACTAGGATTCGAGTGATGGACTTGATCATAGAGACTATAAAGAGGGTTGTTGCTGATCAGATGCGCTCATGCTGCTACGCACCCTATATCCAGATGCTCATTAACTCTCAGCTTGAGAATCACATATTTGCTCTGGACAGTCCCCATTTTCCGCTTCAACCGGACTTTGAGGATAACGTTGTGGTGATGGACCCAGATCATCCCACATCAGCTGCTGCTCAGGCACAGGCAGAGGCAGAAGTAGAGGCAACTCGAGCAACTAGTGCTCAGGTTCCCAGGTCCAGGAACAAGCAGATGGATCTTTTGATCACCACTCTCATGGAAATGAAGAAGGATATCAAGACCATCATGGATACTCATGAGAGCCTTGCAAACATTGTTTATGATAGAGTGAAAACTCTGAATGACAAATTTGATAGGCTGACTAAGACAGTAAATGAGCTCAATAAGGAGGTTGATGAAGCCCCAATCCATCGCCACTCCTTAGAATCTGATTCTTATGATGATGATGAGGAATATAGTGCACCTGTCAGGATGACTACCCAGTTCACGACTAAGGCCAGGACTCCTACAGTACCAGCTCCAGAGATGAGGCCTTCATTTTCTGCTCTAGCCACAATGTCTTCAGCTCCATCAGCTCTAGTGCCTCCAGTATCTACCCCAGCTCCATCAAGGACTTTAGCGGAAGTCTTCGCCGATGCAGTTCTCTCGACTCCAACATAGACAACCAGAGGAGATCAGCCACAAAACGACTAGATATATGCCATTGATCTTTTTGGTAACTTGTTGCCAAAGGGGGAGAGGTGTATATAGATCTTAGGCCTCGAGTGAGAGAGCGTCTGTTTATATTTTCCAGTTTTACAAAACATTTGGTTCTTTTGGTTTGACGTGAGATACTTTTGTGTTTGTGTGTGATCATACGCTGTTATGTGGGTTGCTACTATTTCCTATCTTTTGATGATTATGTGATGATCACTCACATTGCTTGATTGTGTTGTGCTATGTTGTTAATTCTAATTATTCTCGCACACCACCAAGATGTAAGTGACATGGAAGAAGTGCCCCATCTACCTAATCGATTTTGCATTTGCATTCAAATGCAAATTCAAAATAATGCACAAATTTAGGGGAGCTCTTGCTTATCACATACTTCTCAAAGCGACGATTACATTCATGGATTATATCATATGTTGAAGCTTTGATCTATATGTTGTCATCAATTACCAAAAAGGGGGAGATTGAAAGCACATTTGCTCCCTTGGTGGTTTTAGTAATTCATAACAACATATAAGTCATTGAACTAATGTTTCCATCAAGTATGTTTCAGGAAAAGTTCAATGATGGGTTGGCAAAGAGATTGTGGAATACCCCAAGATGCAAGGAAATGGATTGGCAAAGCTTCAAGCAAGAGGACTCTTTTTATATTTGTGAGAAATCATTTTGAGTCCATAGGAAAGCCAATACTATTAAAAGGGGGTAAAGTTTTGTTGGTGAACAAAATGCTCATACGTGCACAAGTGATAGTCACCAAAGACACCCACAAACTCTCCCACCAAAGTCTGCCCAAAGCCAAACACTCAAATTGGTGCAACCAACATTCTACATTCGGTGCCACCGATGTTGGAAATATGCCCTAGAGGCAATAATAAAATGGTTATTATTGTATTTCCTAGTTCATGATAATTGTCTATTGTTCATGCTATAATTGTGTTAACCAGAAACCGTAATACATGTGTGAATACATAGACCACAACGTGTCCCTAGTGAGCCTCTAGTTGGCTAGCTCGTTGATCAATAGATGGTCTCGGTTTCATGACCATGGACATTGGATGTCGTTGATAACGGGATCACATCATTAGGAGAATGATGTGATGGACAAGACCCAATCCTAAGCATAGCACAAGATCGTGTAGTTCGTTTGCTAAAGCTTTTCAATGTCAAGTGTCATTTCCTTAGACCATGAGATTGTGTAACTCCCGGATACCGTAGGAATACTTTGGGTGTGCCAAACGTCACAACGTAACTGGGTGGCTATAAAGGTACGCTACGGGTATCTCCGAAAGTGTCTGTTGGGTTGACACGAATCGAGACTGGGATTTGTCACTCCGTGTGACGGAGAGGTATCTCTGGGCCCACTCGGTAAGACATCATCATTATGAGCTCAATGTGACTAAGGAGTTAGTCATGGGATGATGTATTATGGAACGAGTAAAGAGACTTGCCGGTAACGAGATTGAACAAGGTATGGGGATACCGACGATCGAATCTCGGGCAAGTACCATACCGATAGACAAAGGGAATTGTATACGGGATTGATTGAATCCCTGACATCGTGGTTCATCCGATGAGATCATCGTGGAGTACGTGGGAGCCAACATGGGTATCCAGATCCCGCTGTTGGTTATTGGCCGGAGAGGTGTCTTGGTCATGTCTACGTGTCTCCCGAACCCGTAGGGTCTACACACTTAAGGTTCGATGACGCTAGGGTTATAGGGAAATAGTGTACGTGGTTACCGAAGGTTGTTCGGAGTCCCAGATGAGATCCCGGACGTCACGAGGAGTCCCGGAATGGTCCGGAGACGAAGATTGATATATGGGAAGTGAGGATTTGGTTACCGGAAGTGTTCCGGGTGTCACCGGTAGTGTACCGGGACCACCGGAAGGGTTCCGGGGGTCCACCAAGTGGGCCCACCTGCCCCGGAAGGTTCTGTGGGCTAAGAGTGGGAGGGAGCCAGCCCCTAGGTGGGCTGGTGCACCTCCCACCCCAGCCCAAGGCGTGGCAAAGGTGGAAGGGGGCAAACCCTAGGCTTAGATGGGCCTTAAGGCCCACCCTAGGGCGCCCCACCTCTCCCTTGCCCTAGCCGCCGGCCAGATGGCATCTGGTGGCTGCCGCCACCCCTAGGGTGGAACCCTAGGGCGCAGCCACCCCTCCTCCCTCTCTCCTATATATAGTGGAGGTATTTGGGGCTGCACAACACACGGTTCTCCCTCTCTCTCTGGTGCAGCCCTACCTCCTTCTCCCCTCGTTCTCCGTAGCGCTTAGCGAAGCTCTGTCGGAGTACCACGCAGCTCCACCGCCACCACGCCGTCGTGCTGCCGGAGCTCTCCCTCAACCTCTCCTCCCTCCTTGCTGGATCAAGGCGTAGGAGACGTCACCGGGCTGCACGTGTGTTGAACGCGGAGGTGCCGTCCGTTCGGCACTTGATCGGATCTACCACGATCTGAATCGCTGCGAGTACGACTCCATCAACCGCGTTCTAGCAACGCTTCCGCTTAGCAATCTTCAAAGGTATGAAGATCCACTCTCCCCTTGCTCGTTGCTGGTTTCTCCATAGATGGATCTTGGTGAACGCGTAGAAATTTTTTGATTTACTACTACGTTTCCCAACAATGGCATCATGAGCTAGGTCTATGCGTAGAATCTATGCACGAGTAGAACACAAAGCAGTTGTGGGCGTCGATTTTGTTAATATGCTTGCCGTTACTAGTCTTATCTTGATTCGACGGTATTGTGGGATGAAGCGGCCCGGACCAACCTTACACGTACGCTTACGTGAGACCGGTTCCACCGCCTGACATGCACCAGTTGCATAAGGTGGCTAGCGGGTGTCTGTCTCTCCCACCTTAGTCGGATTGGATTCGATGAAAAGGGTCCTTATGAAGGGTAAATAGCAATTGGCATATCACGTTGTGGTTTTGGCGTAGGTAAGAAACGTTCTTGCTAGAAACCTATAGCAACCACGTAAAAACTTGCAACTACAAATTAGAGGACGTCTAACTTGTTTTTGCAGCATATGCCTTGTGATGTGATATGGAAAGAAGGATGTGATGTGATGCATTGTGATGTATGAGATTGATCATGTTCTTGTAATAGGGTTCACGACTTGCATGTCGATGACTATGACAACCGGCAGGAGCCATAGGAGTTGTCTTACATTATTGTATGACCTGCGTGTCAATCATAAACGCCATGTAATTACTTTACTTTATTGCTAAGCGTTAGCCATAGTAGTAGAAGTAATAGTTGGCGAGACAACTTCATGAAGACACAATGATGGAGATCATGATGATGGAGATCATGGTGTCGTGCCGGTGACAATGATGATCATCGTGCCCCGAAGATGGAGATCATAGGAGCAAGATGATATTGGCCATATCATGTCACTATATTGATTGCATGTGATGTTTATCATGTTTACATCTTATTTGCTTAGAACGACGGTAGTAAATAAGATGATCTCTCAATAAAATTTCAAGAGAAGTGTTCACCCTAACTGTGCACCGTTGCTAAGGATCGTTGTTCCGAAGCACCACGTGATGATCGGGTGTGATAGGTTCTAACGTTCGCATACAACGGGTGTAAGCCAGATTTACACACGCGAAACACTTAGGTTGACTTGACGAGCCTAGCATGTACAGACATGGCCTCGGAACACGGAAGACCGAAAGGTCGAACATGAGTCGTATAGAAGATACGATCAACATGAAGATGTTCACCATGGATGACTAGTCCGTCTCACGTGATGATCGGACACGGGCTAGTTGACATGGATCATGTATCACTTGGATGACTAGAGAGATGTCTATCTGAGTGGGAGTTCATTGAATAATTTGATTATGTGAACTCGATTGTCATGAACTTAGTCTAAAATTGCCTTTAATATCTATATTGTAGATCCAATGGCCAACGCAAATGTCAACCTCAATTTCAACGCGTTCCTAGAGAAAACCAAGCTGAAAGATGATGGAAGCAACTATACGGACTGGGTCCATGGCTTGAGGATCATCCTCATAGCTTCCAAGAGATTGTATGTCCTTGATGCACCGCTAGGTGACCCACCCATTCTCCCAGCGGACCAAGACGTTATGAACGCTTGGCAGTCACGCTGCGATGATTACTCCCTTGTTCAGTGCGGCATGCTTTACAGTTTAGAATCGGGGCTCCAAAAGCGTTTTGAGCAACACGGAGCATATGAGATGTTCCAAGAGCTGAAACTGGTTTTCCAAGCTCATGCCCGAGTCGAGAGATATGACATCTCTGACAAGTTCTTCAGCTGTAAGATGGAGGAGAATAGTTCTGTTAGTGAGCACATCCTCAAGATGTCTGGGCTTCACAACCGCTTGACTCAGCTGGGAGTTAATCTCCCGGATGACTCAGTCATTGACAGAATCCTCCAGTCGCTTCCACCTAGCTACAAAAGCTTCGTGATGAACTACAACATGCAGGGGATGGAGAAGTCCATTCCTGAGTTGTACTCGATGCTGAAATCAGCAGAGGTCGAGATCAGAAAGGAGCATCAAGTGTTGATGGTAAATAAGACCACTAGTTTCAAGAAAGGCAAGGGTAAGAAGAACTTCAAGAAAGACGGCAAAGCTGTTGCCGCGCCCGGTAAGCAAGTTGCCGGGAAGAAGAAGAACAAGAATGGACCCAAGCCTGAGACTGAGTGCTTTTATTGCAAGGGTACCGGTCACTGGAAGCGGAACTGCCCCAAGTATTTAGCGGATAAGAAGGACGGTAACGTTAAAGGTATATGTGATATACTTGTTATTGATGTGTACCTAACCAGCGCTCGTAGTAGCTCCTGGGTATTTGATACCGGTGCAGTTGCTCACATTTGTAACTCCAAGCAGGA
Organism: Hordeum marinum; assembly: GCA_022496015.1. Taxonomy (NCBI): domain Eukaryota; kingdom Viridiplantae; phylum Streptophyta; class Magnoliopsida; order Poales; family Poaceae; genus Hordeum; species Hordeum marinum. The sequence continues at coordinate 205,012,519 of CM039672.1, read as the reverse complement.
GCTGCGGAATAAGCGGAGGCTGGCCAAGGATGAGGTGACGATGCGCGTCGGGAATGGTTCCAAGGTCGATGTGATCGCCGTCGGCACGCTACCTCTACATCTACCTTCGGGATTAGTTTTAAACCTTAATAATTGTTATTTAGTACCAGCTTTGAGCATGAACATTGTGTCTGGATCTCGCTTGATGCGAGATGGCTACTCATTTAAATCCGAGAATAATGGTTGTTCTGTTTATATGAGAGAAATGTTTTATGCTCATGCCCCGCTGGTCAATGGTTTATTTTTGATGAATCTCGAACGTGATGTTACACATATCCATAGTGTGAGTACCAAAAAGTGTAAAGTTGATAACGATAGTCCCACTTACATGTGGCATTGCCGTCTTGGCCATATTGGTGTCAAACGCATGAAGAAGCTCCATGCTGATGGACTTTTGGAGTCACTTGATTTCGAATCATTTGACACATGCGAACCATGCCTCTTGGGCAAGATGACCAAGACTCCATTCTCTGGAACAATGGAGCGAGCAACTGACTTGTTGGAGATAATACATACCGATGTATGCGGTCCAATGAGTGTCGAGGCTCGCGGTGGCTACCGTTATGTTCTCACCCTCACTGATGACTTGAGCAGATATGGGTATGTCTACTTAATGAAACACAAGTCTGAAACCTTTGAAAGGTTCAAGGAATTTCAGAGTGAGGTCGAGAATCAACGTGACAGGAAAATAAAATGCCTACGATCTAATCGTGGCGGAGAATATTTAAGTCACGAGTTTGACACGCACCTTAGGAAATGTGGAATTGTTTCACAGCTCACGCCGCCAGGCACACCTCAGCAAAATGGTGTGTCTGAACGTCGTAATCGCACTCTATTGGATATGGTGCGATCTATGATGTCTCTTACCGACTTACCGCTATCATTTTGGGGATATGCATTAGAGACTGCCGCATTCACTTTAAATAGGGCACCGTCTAAATCCGTAGAGACGACACCGTATGAATTATGGTTTGGAAAGAAACCTAAGCTGTCGTTTCTAAAAGTTTGGGGATGCGATGCTTATGTGAAGAAACTTCAACCTGAGAAGCTCGAACCCAAAGCGGAAAAGTGCGTCTTCATAGGATATCCCAAGGAGACTATTGGGTATACCTTCTACCTACGATCCGAAGGCAAAGTCTTTGTTGCCAAGAATGGATCCTTTCTCGAGAAAGAGTTTCTCTCGAAAGAAGTAAGTGGGAGGAAAATAGAGCTTGATGAGGTAATTGTACCTCCACTCGAACCGGAGAGTAGCGCAGCACAGGAAGTTGTTTCTGTGGAGCCTACACCGGCTAGAGAGGAAGTTAATGATGATGATCATGAAACTTCAGATCAAGTTGCTATTCGAAGGTCCACTAGGACACGTTCCGCACCAGAGTGGTACGGCAATCCTGTCCTAGAGATCATGTTGTTGGACAACGGTGAACCTTCGAACTATGAAGAAGCGATGGCGGGCCCGAATTCCGACAAATGGCTTGAGGCCATGAAATCCGAGATAGGATCCATGTATGAGAACAAAGTATGGACTTTGGTGGACTTGCCTGATGATAAGCGAGCCATTGAAAATAAATGGATCTTTAAGAAGAAGACTGACGCAGACGGTAATGTGACCGCCTATAAAGCTCGGCTTGTCGCTAAGGGTTATCGACAAGTTCAAGGAGTTGACTACGATGAGACATTCTCACCCGTAGCGATGCTAAAGTCTGTCCGAATCATGTTAGCAGTTGCCGCATTTTATGATTATGAGATCTGGCAAATGGACGTCAAAACGGCATTCCTCAATGGCTTCCTCAAGGAAGAACTGTATATGATGCAGCCGGAAGGTTTTGTCGATCCTAAAGATGCTAACAAGGTATGCAAGCTCCAGCGCTCCATCTATGGGCTGGTGCAAGCATCTCGGAGTTGGAACATTCGCTTTAATGAGGTGATTAAAGCGTTTGGGTTTGTACAGGTTTATGGAGAACCCTGTATTTACAAGAAAGTGAGTGGGAGCTCTATAGCGTTCCTTATACTGTATGTGGATGACATGCTGATAATGGGAAATAATATAGAACTCTTGGAAAGTATAAAGGCCTACTTGAATAAGTGTTTTTCAATGAAGGACCTTGGAGAAGCTGCTTACATATTAGGTATTAAGATCTATAGAGATAGATCGAAACGCCTCATTGGTCTTTCACAAAGCACATACCTTGAAAAGATATTGAAGAAGTTCAATATGGATCAGTCCAAGAAGGGGTTCTTGCCTGTGTTGCAAGGTGTGAGATTGAGTACGACTCAATGCCCGACCACGGCAAAGGATAGAGAAGAGATGAGTGTCATCCCCTATGCTTCAGCCATAGGCTCTATCATGTATGCCATGCTGTGTACCAGGCCTGATGTGAACCTTGCCATAAGTTTGGTAGGGAGGTACCAAAGTGATCCCGGAGCGGAACACTGGACAGCGGTCAAGAATATCCTGAAGTACCTGAAAAGGACAAAGGACATGTTTCTCGTTTATGGAGGTGCCGAAGAGCTTGTCGTAAAGGGTTACGTCGATGCTAGCTTTGACACAGATCCGGACGACTCCAAGTCGCAAACCGGATACGTGTATATTTTGAATGGAGGGGCAGTGAGCTGGAGCAGCAGCAAGCAAAGCGTCGTGGCAGCATCTACATGTGAAGCGGAGTACATAGCTGCTTCGGAAGCAGCAAAGGAGGGAGTCTGGATGAAGGAGTTCATCACCGACCTAGGAGTGATTCCGAATGCGTCGGGCCCGATGACTCTACTCTGTGACAACACTGGAGCTATTGCCCTTGCGAAGGAGCCCAGGTTTCACAAGAAGACAAGACACATCAAGCGCCGCTTCAACTCCATCCGAGATTACATTCGGGAGGGAGACATAGATATTTGTAAAGTGCATACGGATCTGAATGTCGCAGATCCGTTGACTAAACCTCTCTCACGAGCAAAACATGATCAGCACCAGAATGCTATGGGTGTTCGATTCATCACAATGTAACTAGATTATTGACTCTAGTGCAAGTGGGAGACTGTTGGAAATATGCCCTAGAGGCAATAATAAAATGGTTATTATTGTATTTCCTAGTTCATGATAATTGTCTATTTTTCATGCTATAATTGTGTTAACCGGAAACCGTAATACATGTGTGAATACATAGACCACAACGTGTCCCTAGTGAGCCTCTAGTTGGCTAGCTCGTTGATCAATAGATGGTCTCGGTTTCATGACCATGGACATTGGATGTCGTTGATAACGGGATCACATCATTAGGAGAATGATGTGATGGACAAGACCCAATCCTAAGCATAGCACAAGATCGTGTAGTTCGTTTGCTAAAGCTTTTCAATGTCAAGTGTCATTTCCTTAGACCATGAGATTGTGTAACTCCCGGATACCGTAGGAATACTTTGGGTGTGCCAAACGTCACAACGTAACTGGGTGGCTATAAAGGTACGCTACGGGTATCTCCGAAAGTGTCTGTTGGGTTGACACGAATCGAGACTGGGATTTGTCACTCCGTGTGACGGAGAGGTATCTCTGGGCCCACTCGGTAAGACATCATCATTATGAGCTCAATGTGACTAAGGAGTTAGTCACGGGATGATGTATTACGGAACGAGTAAAGAGACTTGCCGGTAACGAGATTGAACAAGGTATGGGGATACCGACGATCGAATCTCGGGCAAGTACCATACCGATAGACAAAGGGAATTGTATACGGGATTGATTGAATCCCTGACATCGTGGTTCATCCGATGAGATCATCGTGGAGTACGTGGGAGCCAACATGGGTATCCAGATCCCGCTGTTGGTTATTGGCCGGAGAGGTGTCTCGGTCATGTCTACGTGTCTCCCGAACCCGTAGGGTCTACACACTTAAGGTTCGATGACGCTAGGGTTATAGGGAAATAGTGTACGTGGTTACCGAAGGTTGTTCGGAGTCCCGGATGAGATCCCGGACGTCACGAGGAGTCCCGGAATGGTCCGGAGACGAAGATTGATATATGGGAAGTGAGGATTTGGTTACCGGAAGTGTTCCGGGTGTCACCGGTAGTGTACCGGGACCACCGGAAGGGTTCCGGGGGTCCACCAAGTGGGCCCACCTGCCCCGGAAGGTTCCGTGGGCTAAGAGTGGGAGGGAGCCAGCCCCTAGGTGGGCTGGTGCGCCTCCCACCCCAGCCCAAGGCGTGGCAAAGGTGGAAGGGGGCAAACCCTAGGCTTAGATGGGCCTTAAGGCCCACCCTAGGGCGCCCCACCTCTCCCTTGCCCTAGCCGCCGGCCAGATGGCATCTGGTGGCTGCCGCCACCCCTAGGGTGGAACCCTAGGGCGCAGCCACCCCTCCTCCCTCTCTCCTATATATAGTGGAGGTATTTGGGGCTGCACAACACACGGTTCTCCCTCTCTCTCTGGTGCAGCCCTACCTCCTTCTCCCCTCGTTCTCCGTAGCGCTTAGCGAAGCTCTGTTGGAGTACCACGCAGCTCCACCGCCACCATGCCGTCGTGCTGCCGGAGCTCTCCCTCAACCTCTCCTCCCTCCTTGCTGGATCAAGGCGTAGGAGACGTTACCGGGCTGCACGTGTGTTGAACGCGGAGGTGCCGTCCGTTCGGCACTTGATCGGATCTACCGCGATCTGAATCGCTGCGAGTACGACTCCATCAACCGCGTTCTAGCAACGCTTCCGCTTAGCGATCTTCAAAGGTATGAAGATCCACTCTCCCCTTGCTCGTTGCTGGTTTCTCCATAGATGGATCTTGGTGAACGCGTAGAATTTTTTTGATTTACTACTACATTTCCCAACAACCGATTCCAAACCCTAGACAGACTCAGCCAAACCCTAACCTTTCGGTATAGCCGATACTGCATTCGGTGCCATCGAGTTGGGCTGCCAACTTTCTGTTACGCAAGTTCACAGTTTCGGTCCCTCCAAGATTGTTGGATCGGCGTCACCAAGATTGAGTATTATGACCATTGGTCACCTTATCGGTGTAACCGAGATTCCTATATCGGTCCCTCCAAGATTCAAAAGTTGCCACTTTGGTCACTTCAGTACCACCGAGGTTAACACATCTGTGTCACCGAGTCTGACTTATTATGTGTAATGGTTGGATTTTTGGGGGTGCCTATATATACCCCTCCACCACCACCTACTCGAAAGTGAAGCTCTCAGGACTATTCCATACTTATCCTATCAATTTTCTGAGAGAGAACCACCTACCCTTGTGTTGAGATCAAGATATTCCACTCCAACCATATGGATCTTGATTTATAGCCTCCCCAAGTTGCTTTCCACCAATCCCATCTCTTCTACCAAGCCATATCTGTGAGAGAGTGATTGGGTGTTGAGGAGTCTATCATGTTGAAGCAAAAGAGCAAGGAGTTCATCACATTACCGAGCATATTACCTTTTGGAGGGTGGTGCCTCGTAGATTGGTTAGGTGTCGCTTGGGAGCCTCCTACTTCGTGTTGTGGAGTGAACCAAAAAGTTAGTAAGGGCAAGGAGATTGCCTACTTCGTGAAGATCTACCCCGAGTAAGGCTAGTCCTCCGTGGACGTAGGTCGTCATGGTATAGTCAAGGTTGCTTCTTCATGGAACCCTCCGTGGGTAGAGCCCTTCATGGACTCTCGCAACCGTTACCCTCCGTTGGTTGAAGACTCCATGAACATGGATGTACGATAGCGCCACCTATCATAACCACGGAAAAAATCATCGTGTCACCAATTGTGTTTGCTCTTCCTACCCTCTCTTTACTTACATGTGCAATGTATTTACTTTCTCCTGCTATACTCTTAGACATGCATGTGTGGGGTGTACTTGACATACTATGAATGCTAAAATCTGCCACTTTAGACCCTACCCTCTAGACCTACTTTCAATCCTACAATAATTCCGCACACCGACCCATCATTATACCACACTCGCTATTTGTAATATATTGTAATATTATGAGAACATTATCTACTTTTTATATTTTAGTTCTCCTATTTCATGCAAATCTATCCTCTTCATACCCACAACGTAGTTTTATTTATCATTTCTAGATGGAAGCAAACATTCGGTGTATGTAGAGTCGTATCGGTGGAAGATAGGACTTGAGAGAATATTGATCTTACCTTTGGCTCCTTGTGGGTTTGACACTCCATACTTATCACTTCCATGTTTGGAAATTGCTACGATGATTCGTTGCACTTGGGGGTTATCAAGGCCCTATATAAAGAGGTGGTTCTTCCACCTCCACCTTATCACTTACCTCTCTAGATCTCTCTCTCCACCATTAATTCCCTTCAAGCTTTCTTGCCCGATCTCTCTCGCTAGCCACTCAAACTTGTTGATTTGCTAGGGATTGAAGGAGGAGACCTAGATCTACACTTCCACCAAAGGAAATTTGATTCACCCATACATTCTTGTGTGGATTTTGTTAATCTTGGGTGTTTGAGCATCCTAGACGGAAGAGGTCACCTCAAAGCGATACTCCATTATGGTGACTGGTGAAGCTTCGTGGTTTCATTGGGAGGCTCCAATTAAGTTGTGGAGAGGGCCCCAACCTTTTTTGTAAAGGTCCGGTTGCCGCCTTCAAGTGCACTACTAGTGGAATCACGACATCTCGCATTGTGTGAGGGCATGAGGAGAATACGGCAGCCCTAGTGGCATCTTGGGGAGCATTGTGCCTCGACACCGCTCCAACGGAGACGTACTTCTCCTCAAAGGGAAGGAACTTCGGTAACACATCCGCGTCTCCAACGATTCCACTTGTGGTTTGATACGTCTTTAACGTATCTATATTTTTTGATTGTTCCATGCTGTTATATTATCATTCTTGGATGTTTTACAATCATTTTATTGCAACTTTATATCATTTTTTGGGACTAACATATTGACACAGTGACAAGTGCGAGTTGGTATTTTTTGCTTGTTTTTTACTTTGGAGAACATCAGTATCAAACAGAGTCCAATTGCCACAAAACTTTTTGGAGTTTTTTGGACCAGAAGATAACTTGGGAGCCAAGGAAGCATCTGAGAGGAGGCTTGTGGGGCCCACAAGACACTAGGGCGCGCCAGAGGCCCCTAGCACGACTTGGTGGGTCATGGGGCCCACAGTACTCTCCTCCACCGCCTATCAGCTCTATAAATACCCAAATATTCCAGAAACTCAAGGGGAGTCGATGAAAAACAATTCTAGTCGCCGCAAGTTCTAGAACCACGAGATCCAATCTAACACCATCACGAAGGGGTGCATCGTCTTCATGGGTGCCTCTCTGATGATGCGTGAGTAGTCCACCATAGACCTACGGGTCTGTAGGCAGTAGCTAGATATCTTCCTCTCTGTCTTTTGATTCTCAATACAATGGTCTTTTGGAGATCTATTTGATGTAATATTTTTTTGCGGTGTGTTTGTTGGGATGAGATGAATTTTGAGTTCATGATCAGTATCTATCCATGAATATTATTTGAGTCTTCTTTGATCTCTTACATGCATGATTATTTATGACCGCATATTTCTTCTTCTAATATTTTTTTAGTTAGCCCAACTAGATTGATTTTTCTTGCCATGGGAAGAGGTGCTTTGTGATGGGTTCGATCTTGCGGTGTCCTCTCCTAGCGAGGCACACATGTATCGTTGCTATTAAGGATAACAAGATGGGGTCTATTACTACATGAATAGATCTTGTCTACATCATGTCACCGTTCTTATTGTATTACTCCGTTTCTCCATGAACTTAATACACTAGATGCATGCTGGATAGCGGTCGATGTGTGGAGTAATAGTAGTAAATGCAGAATGGTTTCGGTCTACTAATATTGGATGTGATGCCTATATAATGATCATTGCGTTGGATATCGTCATGATTATTTGATCATCTATCAATTGCCCAATAGTAATTTGTTTACCCACTCTGTGCTATACTCATGAGACAAGCCACTACTGAAATCTACGACCCCCGGGGTCTATCTTTTAATATATTGCTTTCCGATCTATCTTTTTCTGCATTTTCTTTCAGATCTACTATTCCAGAAACCAAAAAATATCTTGCTACACTTTTTATTTGCATCTTTATTATGTGCTCTTGCGCGATCTATTTATCCAATCTCATACAAATCAATCTATCTTTTAGGATGGAGAGATTGACAACCTCTCTTACGCGTCGGGTTGGAAGTATTTGTTTTTTGTGTGCATGTGCCATTTACATAGTGTTGCTTGGTTTTCCTACTGGTTCGATAATCTTGGTTTCATAACTGATGGAAATACTTACCATAGCTATGTTGCATCATCCCTTCCTCTTTGGGGAAATACCGACGCAATCTCAAGCCACATCAAAGGAATTTCTGACGCCGTTGCCGGGGAGAAATCATTAACATCTATTAGGTTCCTAATCACAAATCTCGTCTCCTTGCAATTCGAATTATTTGCCATTTGCCTCTTGTTTTCATCTCCCCCACTTCACAAAAATTTACCATTTTATTCGCCCTCTTTTCCTTTTTCCTTTTTGCTTTTTTTCCTATCTTTGTTTGTGTTGCCATGTGCCTTCTATTTGCTTGCATCTTCGCTTGCTAAAAATCTATTGATATGGATCCTCATCCACTTGCTAATGTTTTCAAAAGACTAAATTATGATCAACTAATTTCTAGTGAGTTGAGTGCACTTGATTATCTCTATGAAGTTTTGTTTGAAAATCATGAATCTGGAAATTTTGATGAAGTGTTGAAAGAAGAAATTTATAAGGTGATTCATGATAGCTCCTTGATTGAAAAGCATAATTGCAATTATGTTACTATAAGCTCTATTAATTGCAATTATGTTAATGATATGCAAAACTGCATGCTTGGGTATGATAATTTTGTCATGTCCACTTCTTATTGCAATGATCATGATTGGGGTGATAATGCTTCTTATGATCTTAAAATTTTATTTAAGCATCGTGTTCAATATGTTATTGATAATAATGTTTGCAATAGTATCGAAAGTGGGTTTGGAAGAGCACCAACTTTAGGTAAAAATAATCCAACATATTTTGAGAGTGTTCAATCTTATGATTTTTTTGATAAAAGTGGGTTTGGAGAGGCCATAACTTTAGTTGATGATAATCCCACTATTTTGGAAGATGATAAAAATTTATGCATGTTGATCATAAAGAGAGTATTGTTTATGATAGCTCTATTGTTGAATTTGACTATGATCCTGATAACCCACAAGTGTAGGGGATCAATTGTAGTCTTTCTCAATAAGTAAGAGTGTCGAACCCAATGAGGAGCTAAACATAGAACAAATCTTCCCTCAAGTTCTATCGACCACCGATACAACTCTACACACGCTTAACTTTCTCTTTACCTAGAACAAGTATGAAACTAGAAGTACTTTGTAGGTGTGATAGGATAGGTTTGCACGATAATAAAGAGCACGTAAATAAAATCAAGGGGCTGCTAAGATAAAGTAACAATTAAGTTAGTTTAACAAGTGTGGAAAAGTGGTGGTAGGAGTTGCGGAATTGTCCCTAGGCAATCGATAACTAGACCGATAATCATTATTGCAATTTTATATGAGGGAGAGGCATAAGCTAACATACTTTCTCTACTTTGATCATATGCACTTATGATTGGAAATCTAGCAACCATTCGCAACTACTAAAGATTAGTAAGGTAAAACCCAACCATAGCATTATAAGGTATCAAGTCCTCTTTACTCCCATATGCAATAACCCACCTACTCAGCTTTATGCTTCTGTCACTCAAGCAACCCACCATAGGCGAATCATAAACACATTGCAACACCCTAGAGTGAGGATCCCTCACGCTTGCGCGATACATAGAGCACCATAGGAGATCACCGATAATAAAACATGCAACTCAAACCAATCATGATCATCAATCAACTCATAGGACAATAAAAATCTACTCAGACATCATAGGATGGCAACACATCATTGGATAATAATATGAAGCATAAAGCACCATGTTCAAGTAGAGGGTACAACGGGTTGTGGGAGAGTGGAACACTGTAGATAGATGGGGGAAGGTGATGGAGGTGTTGGTGAAGGTGACATAGTTGTTGGAGTATATCGCCATCACGATGATGGCCCCGGTGGCGTTCTAATGCCACCGGGAGAGGGGGGAGAGAGTCCCCCTCCTTATTCTTCCTTGACCTTCCCCCTAGATGGGAGAATGGTTTCCCTTCTGTTCCATGGCCTCCATGGTGACAGATGGGCGAGAACCCCTCCGAGATAGGATCTCTCTCCATGTTTCCTTCTATTTCTGCCCTCCCAGATTTTGGCATTTCCCTGTTTCTTAAATATCTGGAGATCCGTAACTCTGATTGGGCTGAAATTATGAGGGGATATTTATCCAAAAATTAGCTTTCTTGTGGCGAAAGGACAACTCCAACCGACCTAAGGGCTGCTCACAAGGGCCCAGGGCGCGGCCAGGGGTTAGGCCACGCCTGGCAGGATTGTGACCTTCTCGAGCATCGTCTCGTGTTGATTCTTTGTCCAAAAAATCACATCTATTCCAAAAAAATCTTCGTAAGTTTTTATCGCGTTTGGACTTCGTTTGATATGGATCTTCTGCGAAACAAAAAACATGCAACAAACAGGAACTGACACTGGGCACTAGATCAATATGTTAGTCACAAAAATAGTACAAAAAGTTTCAAAAAGTATATGAAAGTTGTAGGATATTGGCATGGAACAATAAAAAATTATAGATATGATGGAGACGTATCAGCATCCCCAAGCTTAATTGCTGCTCGTCCTCGAGTAGGTAAATGATAAAAAATATAATTTTTGATGTGGAATGCTACCTAGCATAATCTTGTTCATATAATCTAATCATGGCATGAACATTAAGACACGAGTGATTCAAAGCAATAGTCTATCTTTTGACATCAAGGCAATAATACTTCAAGCATACTAATAAAGCAATTGTATCTCTTCAAACTATAATGGCAAAAGAAAGTTATCCCTACAATATCATATAGTCCGGCTATGCTCCATCTTCCCCACACAAGTATTTATATCATGCACAACCCCGATGACAAGTCAAGCAATTGTTTCACACCTTTTATGTTCTCAAACCTTTTCAACTCTCACGCAATACATGAGCATGAGCCATGGATATTGCACTATAGGTGGAATAGAATATGGTGGAGGTTGTGAAAAAAAGGAGAAGATAGTCTCACATCAACTAGGCGTATCAACAGGCTATGGAGATGCCCATTAATAGATATTAATGTGAGTGATTAGGGATTGCCATGCAACGGGTGCACTAGAACTATAAGTGTATGAAAGCTCAAAAAGAAACTAAGTGGGTGTGCATCCAACTTGCTTGCTCATGAAGACCTAGGGCAATTTCAGGAAGCCCATCATTGGAATATACAAGCCAAGTTATATAATGAGAAATTCCCACTAGCATATGAAAGTGAAAAAATAGGAGACTCTCTATCATGAAGATCATGGTGCTACTTTGAAGCACAAGTGTGGAAAAGGATAGTAGCATTATGCCTTCTCTCTTTTCTCTATTTTTTGGTGGGAATCTAAGGCCTGCTTTTTTATTTGGGCTTCACTGGCCTCTTTTATTTTTCATAAAGTTTGGAGTCTCATCCCAACTTGTGAGGGAATCATAGCTTCCATCATCCTTTCCTCACATGGGACAATGCTCTAATAATGAAGATCATCACACTTTTATTTACTTACAACTCACGAATTACAACTCGATATCTAGAACAAAATATGACTCTATATGAATGCCTCCGGCGGTGTACCGGGATATGCAATGATCTAGCATAGCAAATGATATCAAAAAATGGACAAGCCATGAAAACATCATCCTAGCTATCTTACGATCATGCAAAGCAATATGAAAATGATGGTGTGTGTCATAATAAATGGAACGGTGGAAGTTGCATCACAATATATCTCGGAATGGATATGGAAATGCCATAATAGGTAGGTATGGTGGCTGTTTTGAGGGAGGATATATGGTGGGTTTAATGCACCAGCGAAAGTTGCATGGTACTACAAAGGTTAGCAAACGTGGAAGGGTGACAGTGCGTATAATCCATGGACTCACATTAGTCATAAAGAACTCACATACTTATTGCAAAAGTCTATTAGTCATCAAAGCAAAGTATTAGACGCATGCTCTTAGGGGAGAGGTTGGTAGGAGTTAACCATCACATGCTCCCGACCCTCACACAAAGGTTGACAATCAATAAACATATCATGCTCCGACTTCCTTACATAACTGTTCACCATACGTGCATGCTACGGGAATCACAAACCTTTACACAAGTATTTATACCAATCCACAATTACTCACTAGCATGACTCTAATATCACCATATTTATATTTGAAAGCACAACATGCTACCTTGGTGGTTTTGATAATTCATGACAACATACATTGTCTCTTAGACTAATACTTTTATGTAGTGCATTTCAGATAATAGTCCATGGAGGGTTGGGTTGGCAAAGATATTGTGGAACACCCCAAGATGCAAGGAAATGGATTGGCAAAGCTTCAAGCAAGAGGACTCTACATTTTATATTTGTGAGAAATCACCTTGAGTCCATAGGAAAGCCAATACTATTAAAAGGGGGTAAAATTTTGTTGGTGAACAAAATGCTCATACGTGCACAAGTGATAGTCACCAAAGACACCCACAAACTCTCTCGCCAAAGTCTGTCCTAAGCCAAACACTCAAATCAGTGCAACCAACATTTCCATCCCAGTGCCACCGATTCCTAACCCTAGACAGACTCGGCCAAACCATAGCCTTTCGATACAGCCGACACTACTTTTGGTGCCACCGAGTTGGGCTGCCAACTTTCTATTACGCAAGTTCACAGTTTTGGTCCCTCCGAGATTGTTGAATCGGCGTCACCGAGAATGGGCTTTCTGACCGTTGGTCACCTTATCGGTGCAACCAAGATTCCTATATCGGTCTCACCGAGATTCAAAAGTTGCCATCTTTTGGTCACTTCGGTACCACCAAGATTAACACATCAGTGTCACCGAGTTGGTCATTTTGTGTGTAACGGTTGGATTTTTGGGGATGTCTATATATACCCCTTCACCACCAGCTACTCGAACAGAAGCACTCAGGACGATTCCATACCTATCCTATCAGTTTTCTGAGAGAGAACCACCTACCCTTGTGTTGAGATCAAGATCTTCCACTCCAACCATATGGATCTTGATTTGTAGCCTCCCCAAGTTGCTTTCCACCAATCCCATCTCTTCTACCAAGCCATATCTAGGAGGGAGTGATTGCGTGTTGAGGAGTCTATCATCTTGAAGCACAAGAGCAAGGAGTTCATCGACATTACCGAGCCTATTATCTTGTGGAGGGCGGTGCCTCCTAGATTGGTTAGGTGTCACTTGGGAGCCTCCTACTTCATGTTGTGGCGTGAACCAAGAAGTTTGTAAAGGCAAGGAGATCGCCTACTTCATGAAGATATACCCATGGTGAGGCTAGTCTTTCGTGGACAGAAGCCGTCATGGTATAGTCAAGGTTGCTTCTTCGTGGAATCCTCCGTCGGTAGAGCCCTCCGTGGACTCTCGCGACCATTACCCTCCGTGGGTTGAAGACTCCATAAACATGGGCATACGATAGCACCACCTGTCAGAACCACCGGAAAAAATCCTTGCGTCTCCAATTGCGTTTGATCTCCACATCTCATCTCTTTACTTGATGTGCAATGTCTTTACTTTCCGCTACTATATTTTTTGACATGCATGTGTAGGGTATATAAACTTGCTAGCCTTGCTAAAACTGTTAAAACCTACCAACCAATTAACTTGGGAAAAGGTTAAGTTTTAATTTTCTGCTAGTAGTCTATTCACCCCCCCCCCCCTCTAGACACTCTTCTAGTGATCCCTCAATATCGCAAAACTATTGCAAGGAATCAAACACGTCATATTCAGTGATCTACAAGTTTTATGTAGGATTTTATGACTAACCATGTGAATGACCAACTCCTGTGAACTCTCTAAATAGATATAAGTGAAGCATGAGAGTTTAATTATTTCTACAAAATATATGCCCATGCTCTAATAAATATAAGTGAAGCAAAAGAGCATTCTACAAATAGTGGTTTTCTATGTATAGAGAAACATGCAATCCAAACTTCAAATGATATAAGTGAAGCACATAAAGCATTCTATAAAGCCATACTCAAAAGATATAAGTGAGGTGCAAAGAGCCTTCTATAAATCAACCAAGGACTTTCTCATACCAGCATTGTGCATTATTAAAATAAAAATAAAAATCACACGACGCTCCAAGATGTAGGCATATCATGTGATGAATAAAAATATAGCTCCAAGTAAAACTACCGATGGTTGTTAGAAGAAAGAGGGGATGCCTTCCCGGGCATCCCCAAGCTTAGTTTCTTGGGAGTCCTTAAATATTACCTTGGGATGCCTCGGGAATCCCCAAGCTTTTTCTATTTCCACTCCTTATTCCTACATCCATTGTGATCTCACCCAAAACTTGAAAAGTTCAATCACACGAAACTTAACAAAACCCTCGTGAGATGCGTTAGTATAGTAAAGCAAATTACCACTTTAAGTACTGTTGCCAACCAATTCATATTTTGTTTTTGCATTGTAGATACTGTAATATAACTTTTACATGGCTTATACCACCGATACAATCGATAGCTTCATCAAATCGAGCAAAACAATGCATCAAAAACAGAATCTGTCAAAAATAGGATAGTCTGTAGTAATCTGAACATTCACCATAGTTCTGCCACTCTAAAAATTCTGAAAAATCAGGACGTGGTCAATAATTTGTATAAAATTATTGTTTAAAAAAATCAGAATTTTTGCACGCTCCGGTAAAATATAGAAATTCAAACACTGCAGCAAACGTTTCTGTTTTTACACAGAACATATCAAACAAGCAATTTAAACATCCTAAAGGTAATTGTTGGCACATTATTTTTATAATACAATGGATTTTTACAAGGGGATAATTATTTTTGTTAAAAAAATTCTGTAATCAAGATTCACAAAGTTCCTATGGGCATGAACAAAGTTCAAGGCTAGCCCCCACTTCAACGTTGCTCGTCTTTCTCACTTTCACTTTTCTTTTTGAAAAAGTTTTAAGTTACCCACTTTATTTTTTTGTTTTTGAACTATATAAAAGCACACAACAGAATAAAATATTTCTCTAAAACTTCCGGATTGTCTCCCTGGCAGCGCTTTCTTTAAAGCCCTTAAGCTAGGCATATAGTGCTCAAGTAATGGATCCACCCGGATCCCAAGGTATATCAATGCCAATTTTAATTAACAATGATTTGTAATTTAGTAGTGAGCACAAAGTAAAATATATCATGCAACAATGAATTCCAACTCTCTTCCTATGCGTCGTATGTCATAAAAGAACAATTCATGCACACAAAGTAAAGGCCAATGCATAGTATAAATAGTTTCTTACAATTTTATCGTATTGGAAACATAGAGAGGCGGAGATGTAGTTCCTATATCCTAATAATTGCAAGTAGGAGCAGCAAGCACATGCATATTATATTTATCAAAATTATCATGTGCGATAGTATAAGGCAACACATCTATATAATCCTTAATAAGTGCAAACTTCTCCGATATAGTGTAGTTGGGAGAATTCAAAAAGATAATAGGACTGTCATGTGTGGGTGCAATAGCAACAAATTCACGTTTAACATAAGGAACTATAGAAAGTTCATCTCCATAAGCATAATTCATATTGGCATCATGGCCACAAGCATAGCAAGCATCAAGTTCATCAAAAACTGATATTTCAAATGAATCCAAGGGATCATAGCAATTATCATAGCATTCATCCTTCGGTAAGAACGAAGGGAAATTAAACAATGTATGAGTTGAAAAGTTACTCTCATTAGAAGGTGGGCATGGTAGCTAGTCCGCTCTTCCTATTTTTGTTCTTCGCTCTCCTCCTCATCTTTTTCATCCAATGAGGTCACAATGTCATCAATTTCTTCTTCCATAGATTCCTGCAAAATATTAGTCTCTTCTTGGATAGAGGAGACTTTCTAAATAAATTTATCAATATGCGCATTATCATAATTGGCATGACAATAACGAAGCATAGCCAAATATTGGGATCGGTGAACAAGATCATCATAATCTTCATAGTTTTCCATCAAAGCTTCAATTTCATAAGCATCCCTAAAAGCAACAAACTCTTCTATTTGTTCCACATCATAGTAATCATATATACCATTAGCCTAAGAAGCCAAGGTTTCATTATCATTAAATTTACATGAAAAGGGAAGGTGTTTAGCCTTCATCCTAGAGCAACAAGTAATATCATATCTCAACATAGATTCCAAGCATACCATTTCAGCATATAAATTTGATCCCATAAGAGTTTACCTTTTTGAGTAAAGCAATAATCCCTAAAGTATTCACATTTATCCAACATGTATCCCATTATATAATTGAATGGGGTTTTCTCAGGATTATTAAAGTAGTGCATAATATATTTCACATAACGAGCATCGAGGGTTTTAGGAGGTTCCCCATCTCCATGAGTAGCAAGTACACCTATTTTTTTGGTATTTCGTGTTCCATATCCATAACTAAAAATAGAGAACAACTTACAATAGCAAATAAAATCTACTTAGTGATAAAGCAAACAGGCACACACGAGAATATTCACCCCACGCTATTGCTCCCCGGCAACGGCGCTAGAAAAAGGTCTTGATAACCCACAAGTGTAGGGGATCAATTGTAGCCTTTCTCGATAAATAAGAGTGTCGAACCCAACGAGGAGCTAAAGGTAGAACAAATATTCCCTCAAGTTCTGTCGACCATCGATACAACTCTACACGCTTAATGTTCGCTTTACCTAGAACAAGTATCAAACTAGAAGTACTTTGCAAGATAATAAAGGGCACATAAATAAAATCTAGGGGCTTCTAAGATAAATTCAAAATTAAGTTAGTTTAACGAGTGTGGAAAAGTGGTGGTAGGAGTTCCGGAATTGTCCCTAGGCAATTGATAACTAGACCATAATCATTATTGCAATTTTATATGAGGTAGAGGCATAAGCTAACATACTTTCTCTAGTTAGATCATGTGCACTTATGATTGGAACTCTAGCAAGCATCCGCAACTACTAAAGATCATTAAGGTAAAACCCAACCATAGCATTATAAGGTATCAAGTCCTCTTTACTCCCATATGCAACAACCCACCTACTCGGGTTTATGCTTCTGTCACTCAAGCAACCCACCATAGGCGAATCATGAACACATTGGAACACCCTAGAGCGAGGATCCCTCACGCTTGAGCGACATGGAGAGCACCATAGGACAGCACCAATAATAAAACATGCAACTCAAACCAATCATGACCATCAATCAACCCACAGGACAATAAAAATCTACTCAGACATCATAGGATGGCTACACATCATTGGATAATAATATGAAGCATAAAGCACCATGTTCAAGTAGAGGGTACAGAGGGTTGCAGCAGATTGTACCGCTATAGATAGATGGGGGAAGGTGATGGAGGTGTTGGTGAAGATGGCGGAGTTGTTGGAGTAGATCGCCGTCACGATGATGGCCTCGGCAGCGTTCCGGTGCCACCGGGAGAGAGGGGGAGAGAGCCCCCCTCCTTCTTATTCTTCCTTGACCTTCCCTCTAGATGGTATAAGGGTTTCCCCTCTGGTCCATGGCCTCCATGGTGGCGGAGGGGCGAGAGCCCCTTCGAGATTGGATCTCTCTCTCTGTTTCCTTCTGTTTCTGCGCTCCCATATTCCGGCCTTTCACCGTTTCTTAAATATCCGGAGATTCGTAACTCCGATTGGGCTGAAATTTTGAGGGGATATTTATCCAAAAATTATATTTCTTGTGGCAAAAGGGAAGCTCCAATCGACCTAGGGTCTGGTCACAAGGGCCCAGGGCGCGGCGAGGGGGTAGGTCGCGCCTGACAGGCTTGTGACCTCCTCGGGCTTTGTCTCGCGTTGATCATTTCTCCCAAAAATTACATATATTGCAAAAAAAATCTCCGTAAGTTTTTATCACTTTTGGACTTTGTTTGATATGGATTTTCTGTGAAACAAAAAACATGCACAAACAGGAACTGACACTGGGCACTAGTCAATATGTTAGTCTCAAAAATAGTATAAAGAGTTTCCAAAAGTATATGAAAGTTGTAGAATATTGGCATGAAAAAATCACAAATTATAGATACGACGGAGACGTATCAGGTCCTACATGTAATTATTATGAGAGAGGAAATTATGGTTGTAGAATTTTTCATGATACTAAATTAGCTCTCTTCATGTTGAGATTGCTATTGTCTCTTTCTTCTTCCTTCCATATGCTTTTTTTTGCTTGCATTAATAATTTGTTTGCTTATAATATGCCTATGCATAGGAAGTATGGTAGAATTAAGTGTGTTTTCCATATTCTTCATGATGCTCTCTTTGTGTTGCTATTATTATCTTTCATGAGGGCATCATGGAAATCTCAAGCCTATCTTAATGGCTATAAAGAAAGAGCTAGTTGGGAGGCAACCCAATGAATAAAATTTATTTTTCACCTTTTCATTTGTCTTCTTGAGTGTTTACACAATAATGATACTGTTATGATTATGTTTTTTATGTTTTAATTAATGTTTGTGCCAAGTAAAGCCTTTAGGATCATGTTGGTTGATAGTTGATTTCATCTTGTTGAAAAACAGAAACTTTTGCGTCCAGTAAAATAATTTTTAAAAATAACAGAAGTGACAAAAAATTCTGAATTTTTTACACAAGATTGACATACAAATTTCTGACGTTTAACTAATTTTTAAGAATATTTTAAATTACATAAGTATCATTAGAGTACTACAGACTGTCCTATTTTTGACAGATTCTGTTTTCTTTGCATTGTGTGCTTATTTTGATGAATCTATGGTTTGTATTGGAGGGTATAAGCCATGGTAAATTTAGAATGCAGTAGATATAATGGAATAATAAAATATGAATAGGTTTTCAAAAGAACGTAGAGTGGTGTTTTCTTTATTATACTAATGGATCTCACGAAGATTTTGTAGAGTTTTGCGTGATAGAAGTTTCCAAGTTTTGGATGAGATCACTATGGATGAAGGAATAAGGTGTGAAAATAGCCTAAGATTGGGGATGATATGGCACCCCAAGATAATATCCAAGGAGAAACAAGCAACTAAGCTTGGGGATGCCTCGAGTGGCATTCCCTCTTTTTTCTAACAACCATCGGTATTTTACTTGGAGCTATATTTTTATTCGTCACATATCATGAGTTTTCTTGGAGAGTCTTGTATTATATGAGTGTTTTCTTGATTTTCTTTTCAGTTTTTCACTAGTATCCTTGCTGGACACACCTATTTGAAAGAGCCAAAATTATGCTATGATTTGTTAGAATTGCTCTATATACTTCACTTAAATTTTTTGAGCTATGGAATTGCTATAGTGCTTCACTTATATTTTTTTGAGCATGTCGTGCTTTTAAATTTATGAATAAATTCTATCATGCTTCACTATTTTGAGATATGAAATTTTGATGCTCATGTTCTTAACTTATATTTGTTTGAGCTTGTCAAAAGCAATGCCAATATATGAAACTAGTCCCAAAGTGATAGATATTAAAGAGGGATATAATAAAAACTTTCATGAAGATCATTGGACAAATTAAACTTGATTCCTTGTAATATTTTCGAGACATGATGATAGTAATATGTGAATTATGTTGGTGAGTACTTATGCTTTAGTAAGAATATTGGTGTTAAGGTTTGTGATTCCCTATGCAAGCACAAAAGTAAATGAAATTACATCCTACTTATGGTGCATTATTCAGTGTTAGTTATGCTTAATGCCTGTTTATGAGAATTTTTGCTTCTTGGCTGGTTGCTTCCCAATCTATTTGCTAGCCTTCACTTGTACTAAGTAGAAATACTACTTGTGCATCCAAAATCCTAAACCCAGTTTTGCCATAGTAGTCCACCATACCTACCTATATGTAGTATTTCCATGCCGTTCCAAGCAAAAATTTTATGTGCCATCTCTAATTTTCAAAATTAATTTATTTTTTGTGTGCTCGTACCGCTCATGAAGCGGAAGGGGGTGACCGATATTTTTCCATGCTACATCTGTTATTCTGAAGATGAGTGTTTATTCACTTGTGATTGCACGAGAGTATGGCGGTAATAGGGATGCCAGTCCCGAAATGAAAAAAGAAAAGAAAAGAAATTTACTTTATGTTGTGAAATAATAAATTCCTTGGAAAGTGTTGGTATGGAAGGCAACCATGGATTCGACTAGCCATGATTGTGAAAGAACTGTGGAAAAAGGAATAAACTTTATTTTCTTTTGGGGAACCGCTTATGATATATCTAGCATGGAAAGGTATTGAAAATTCTCAGTCGTTTTTGTTGACAGGAAAGGCATGCCACCCAAAATATTTTTCTCTCAATTTAAACTTTGAGCTCTGGCACCTCTACAAATCCCTACTTCCCTCTATGAAGGGCCTATCTATTTAATTTATGCAATTTTTACTTTTATTTGAGTCTCCATCTTCTCTTATAAAGCACCAACTAGGGGCACTATGATCGTACTTGTGCATTAGGTGTAGCTAATATTTGAGTGTGTTTCCCAAATGGATCAATGATTGAGCATTATGGGCTAGGGATAACTTTCTTTAGTGTTGATATTTTGTAAGACATGGTTGCTTGTTGGTATGCTTGAGTATTAAAGTCTTCATGTCAAAACTAGACTATTGCTTTGAACCATCTAAATGTCCAAACGTCCATCCTACAAAAGAAGAGAATATGTGATGAACATGTTAGGCAGCATTCCACATCAAAAATATTGTTTTTATCATTTACCTACTCGAGGACGAGCAGGAATTAAGCTTGGGGATGCTGATACGTCTCCAACGTATCTATAATTTTTGATTGCCATGCTATTATATTATCATTCTTGGATGTTTTAGAGTCATTTTATTGCAATTTTATATATTTTTTAGGACTAACCTATTGACATAATGCTAAGTGCCAGTTGCTCTTTTTTGCTTATTTTTTACTTCATAGAATATTAGTACCAAATGGAGTTCAATTGCCACGAATCTTTTTGTAGATTTGTTTCTGGACCAGAAGACAACTTGGGAGCCAAGGAAGCAACTTAGAGGAGGCCTTGGGGCTCACAAGACCCCAGGGCGGGCCAGAGGCCCCTGGCACGGTCTGGTGGGTTGTGGGGCCCACATGACTCTCCTCCACCGCCTATGAGCTCTATAAACACCCAAATATTCCAGATTCCCTAGGGGAGTCGAGAAGCAAAATTCTAGTCACCGCAAGTGCTAGAACCACAAGATCCAATCTAACACCATAACGGAGGGGTGCATCATCTTCATGGGTGCCTCTCCGATGATGCGTGAGTAGTCCACCATAGACCTACGAGTCCGTAGGCAGTAGCTAGATGGCTTCCTCTCTCTCTCTCTCTCTCTTTGGACTCTCAATACAATGGTCTCTTGGAGATCTATTTGATGTAATGACTTTTTGCGGTGTGTTTGTTGGGATCCGATGAATTTTTAGTTCATGGTCAGTTTCTATCCATGAATATTATGTGAGTCTTCTTTGAACTCTTATATGCATGCTTATTTATAGCCTCATATTTCTTCTTAGAATCTTTTGTTTAGTTAGGCCAAATAGATCGATTCTTCTTGCCATGGCAAGAGGTGCTCTCTGATGGGTTCGATCTTGCGGTGTCCTCTCCCAGTGATAGAAGGGGCAGCGAGGCACACATGTATGTTGCTATTAAGGATAACAAGATGGGATCTATTCCTACATGAATAGATCTTGTCTACATCACGTCCCAGTTCTTATTGCATTACTCCATTGCTCCATGAACTTAATACACTAGATGCATGGTAGATAGCGGTCGATGTGTGGAGTAATAGTAGTAGATGCAGAATCGTTTCGATCTACTAATCTTGGACGTGATGCCTATATAATGATCATTGCCTTGGATATCGTCATGATTATTTGATCTTCTATCAATTGCCCAACAGCAATTTGTTAACCCACTGCATGCTATACTCAGGAGATAAGACACTAGTGAAATCTACGGCCCCAGGGTCTATCTTTTAATATATTGCTTTCCGATCTATCTTTTTCCGCATTTGCTTTTAGATCTACTATTCCAAAAACCCAAAAATATCTTGGTGCACTTTTTATTTGCATCTTTTATTTTGTGTTCTTGCGCTATCTATTTATCCAATCTCATACAAATCAATCTATCTTTTACCATGGAGAGATTGACAACCTCTCTTACGTGTCGGGTTGCAAGTATTTGTTCTTTGTGTGCAGGTGTCGTTTACATAATGTTGCTTGGTTCTCCTACTGGTTCGATAACCTTGGTTTCATGACTAACGGAAATACTTGACGTAGCTGTGCTACATCATCCCTTCCGCTTTGGGGAAATACCGACGCAGTCTCAACTCTCAAGCCACGTCATGGTTATTTCTTACCTTTACTTTGTGCAAGCTTATATCTTGTTGTTATTGTAGCTAGCATCATATAGGTTGTTCACCTAGTTGCATATCTAAACAACCTATTTTTTTGCTAAACCTAATTTGTTAAGAAAATCTTAAAAATTGGTAGTTGCCTATTCACCCCCCCCCCCTCTAGTCAACCATATCGATCCTTTCAATTGGTATTAGAGCCTCGTCTCTTATTAAGGGTTTCACCACCTGAAGAGTATGGTTCACGACGAGGAGATGCCAGTTGAACTCCCCGAGGCCATGGGTATGAACATGGTCTCTCATGAGGATTTGAATGAGGCTATGTCCTCGCTTGAATCCTCCATGATGACCGAGGTCAAATCCATGTTTAAAGAATACCTTGAGGGTCTCAAACACTCTACCGATCCATTGCTAGTGGTTAATCCCACTAAAGCGTCATCTGATGTCCACTCCGAAAAGGAGGGGGCTAGTAATGACAAGAATAAGCTACCTCAAGGAACTAGTGGGATGTGTACCTTTGCCTTGGTACCCCCTCCTGTGGTCTATGGAGGACCGTTGCGCCCACCTCATATAGTTAATCTTGGTCCTCCTCCTACGCTTGTTAATAATGATTTTGCTAATTGGGTTTTTGTATCAAGTGTCATTTGAATCACAACTCAACACAACTTTGGAGAATCATTGAGCAAGGTACTCCCCACATGATCCAAGCAACCTCACTCCAAGACAAGAGGCCGACAATCAACTCAATCACAACGCCTTGTTCATCCTTCAAGAAGTTGTCACCGTTGAAGATCTTGATCACTTGTGCCCTTTCACTCGTGCTAAGGACTGTTGGGAACACATTGTCTCCGTGTACAAGGGTAGCTCGATCATTATATGGTCCAACTTTGAAGTGTTTCTTGATGAGTGCGATGAATTTGTGATGCTTGATGATGAAGAACCTCTTGAGATCTATTGGATAGTGACAACTCTTGATGTTCCTCTTAAAGATCATGGAAGCAAGGATGTGGATGACAATTGGATCAAGCAGAAGTTCCTTAAGGCCATCATGCTGCTCAACAAGTCCATGTCCTCCATCATCCATCAAATGCCAGATTTTTACTCCTTGTCCTCGGGTGATGTGTTGGATGAATTCATTGCAATGAACATCTTGAACAAGATCACCGATAACGCTCTAGATCATGTTCAATGGTCAGAGAAGTCTTCACCCAACCTTTCCTTGAAGGCCAGGGTCATTCAATAAGAAGAATAAGAGGAAGAAGAAGAGAGTTTCCCTAAAGACACCAAATATGCATACCACAAGCACATGGCTCTTGCGTCAAGGAAATTTTGGGGCAACAAGAGGAACTCGAAGCCCAACTTCTACAAGAACAACTCAAGTGGATCAAAAGACAAGCAACATGTGAGGACGTGCTACAATTGTGGTAATGTAAGTCACTTCGTGGTGGATTGCCCATATGATAAGAGGGAAGACAATGGTGACAAACTCATTCGCAAAGATAAGGCCAAGTCCATGCCCAACAAGAACAATTTCACCAAGAAGGTGCCTCACAAGGTGTTGGTAGCCCAAGAAGAATATGCCTCCGATGATGACATCGATGTTGAAGAAACTAGTGGCGAAGGGATTTCAATGGCTACAGTGGCTATTTCATCCTCTACCCTAACTAAGGCGTCTCTCTTTGGTTCCCCCAACAAGGACCACATTGCTAGGTGCCTTATGGCCAAAGGTATCACCAAGGTAACCTCCAACGTCAAAACCTCGAACATTAAAATTTCTATTTATACCACTCCTTCTTTGTTGGATTTTGTGGATGAACATGAGGTGGTGAAGGAGGATTACAATGAGTTTGAAAAATTCTTGTGTAAAGTCAAAGGTGAATCCAAGAAGCACTTTGTTGCTCTCTTGGAACAACTTGGTGAGGCCAATGATATCATTGAGTCTCAAGAGGAATCTCTCGAGGAGTTGAGGGGCATAACCATGACTATGCCGATGAAATAGCAGATCTTTCCATTGCTCTTGAGGAAGAGCAAAGTCTTTGTTTGACTCTTTAGGAGTCACAAAATGTTGACCTAGCTAAATTACTTAAAGACCATGATCATGCTATTGTTCTTAATCGTGTGCTTAAATCTGACAAGGATACACTTGGGGTTTACCATGGTAGACTCAAGGAAGAGTTTGACACTCTAGACAATGCTCACAAGGCATTGAAGAGTGCTCTTGCCTGTCTCAAAGATTCTCATGATCAACTCCAAGTAAAACTTACTAAGGCAATATCTAGATGTCCTCCCTTTGTGTTAGTTGATAGTGCCAATGCTACTAACTCTTGTTGTGAGCATGTGCACCTTATGGAGGAAAATTCTAAGTTGAAAGAGCAACTTGAGAAAGGCCTTGTGACATGTATACAAGGTGAGAAGAATCGCAATGACCTTCTCAACAATCAAAAGGAAGTTGTTGCAAAGGAAGGTGTTGGGTTTGCTCCCAAAACCAAGAAGAAGAAGAAGAAGAAGAAGAAGAAGAAGAAAGTGAAGACCAATAAAGTTCCCCCTCTAAAGAAACCTTTGTCAAAGTGGGGAATGTATCTCATGAGAAGAAGAAGGACAAGGTTGTGGATGGTAATGCCAAGAAGGGCAATACCACCCACTCCAACAAGGTCGGCAATTTTAATCCCTCTTATGTTTTATGCCATGCTAGTGATGGGCATGTTTATGCCACATATGTTGGTTCTTCTTATGAGTACATTTAATGGTCTCTTTGGGTTCATAAAACCCTTGTTACTAACATGAAAGGACCCATGAAAGAATGGGTACCTAAATCCAATCATCGATCTATTGTAGGAGTTTGCTTCCGGAGGAGTGTGATGGTTGCTTGATAGTGAAGCAACAAATCATATGATAGGAAGCAAGGACTTGGTGGTGGACGTTCATACCAATCCATCTTTGGCCACTCAAGTCTCCTTTGGTGATGATACAAGTTCAAAGGTATTGGGTCTTGGCAAGGTGGTAATCTCTCCGGACTTGTCCATTGAGAATGCCATGCTTGTTGAGACTCTTGCATATAATTTAGTTTCCGTTCATCAACTTGCACTCATGGGCTTTTGTACCTTCTTTGGTGTTGATATCGTGGCCATTTTGTGGAGCAAGACTCTTAAAGTAGCCTTTGTTTGGCATGTCAAAAATGGTCTCTATGCGGTTAACTTCTCGGAGCGACCCACTAAGACCACAACATGTCTAATGGCTAAAGTTGATGTGGGTTGGCTTTGGCATCGCCGGCTAGACCATGTCAATATGAGATCTTTGCAAACTCTCCTCAAATGGTATCACGTCCTTGAACTAAAAAAACATGAGTTTTTCCAATGATCGTGCTTGCAGTGCTTGTATCAAAGGAAAGCTACATGAGAAGGCTCACCATCCCACGACTATCATGTACTCAAAAAGGCCCTTGGAGAACCTTCACATGGATCACTTTGGGCCCCCATCTTTTGATAGTCTTGGATGAAGAAAGTATTGCTTGGTGATTTTGGATTAATACTCAAGATACACTTGGGTATACTTCTTTAAGAGGAAGAGTGAGACTCAACAAACTGCCATTGACTTTGCCAATAAAGCTCAATGTCAACTTCAGGAAAATATTTTAATGATAAGAAGTGACAACGGCACTGAGTTCAAGAACTACACCTTGAATGAGTTCCTTAGTGATGAGGAGATCAAGCATCAATACTCCGCACCATATACCCCTCAACAAAATGGTGTTGCGGAAAGGAAGAACCGGACGTTGATGGATGCGGCAAGGAGCATGATGGCGGAATTCAAATCTCGGTACAACTTTGGGTTGGAGACACCAACACCGCATGTCATGCATCCAATAGGCTCTACCTCCACAAAGTATTTAACAAGACTCCTTATGAAATTCTTACCGGCAATAAGCCCAACCTCAAGTACTTCCGGGTGTTCGGGTGTAAGTGTTTCATTCTCAAAAAGGGTGTTCGTTTGTCTAAATTTGAACCTAGAGCTCAAGAGGGCATATTTGTTGGTTATGATACAAACTCTCATGCTTATCGTGTCCTCAATAAGTCCACCAGACTCATTGAGGAGACGTGTAACATGGAGTTTGATGAAAATGATGGCTCCTGAGTGGATCAAGTGGTCTTTGTGATGTAGGTGATGAAATTCCCCCTCAAGCCATAATAAGAATGGGTGTGGGACACTTCCTAGCCGTTGAGGAACCCCTTGTGGCCAAAGGATAAGAACAACGTTCCACTCAAGTGGAACCATCACCAACCCAAGACCCACACGCTTCCGAAGAACAAAGTGAAGGCCCTCAATCGAGTGAACAAGATCAAGAGAAAGATCAACCTCACAATATTGGTGGTACACCAAGTGACGCCCAAGGTGAAGTTCACACCCCCGAGCAAGCTAAAGATAAATACCATGTTCAAGATCAAGAGCAAGCTCATGATGACGCTCAAGGTCCTCAAGATGATGTTGTTCCACCATCCCAAAACAGTGCTCCACAACCTACCATGGAGGAGATCTAAGAAAGACGAGCCGCCAAGATAGCTGCCAAGCTTGAACGTAAACAACATGTTTTGGAGAATGTCTACGACAACTTGAATATAGGGTAATCACTCGTAAACAATTAACAAACTTTTGTGCACATCATGTGTTTCTTTCTTGTATTGAACCCCTTAAGGTACAAGAAGCGCTCGAGGAGTCGAAATGGATTGAAACCATGCATGATGAACTCAACAACTTCGAGCGCAACAAAGTGTGGCAGTTGGTGACAAGACCAAAGGAGAACCACAATGTCATTGGAACCAAATGGATATTCAAGAACAAGCAAGATGCAAACGGTGTCTTCATTCGCAACAAGGCAAGATTGGTGGCACAAGGCTACTCCCAAGTCGAGGGTATCGACTACGATGAAAGCTTTGCTCCCGTTGCACGTCTTGAATCTATTCGCATGTTGCTTGCATATGCTTCTCATCATGATTTTCAATTATATCAAATGGATGTGAAGAGTGCATTTCTTAATGGTCCACTCAAGGAGTTGGTTTATGTCAAGCAACCCCGGGGTTCGAGGATCCTAAGTTCCCCAATCATGTATACGTTCTCGATAAGGTTCTCTATGACCTTAAACAAGCCCCATGTGCGTGGTATGAGCACCTTACTGAGATGTTTCAAGACCGTGGGTTTGAAATTGGAAAAATTGATCCCACTATTTTCACAAAGGATTAAAGGGAACTTGTTCATGTGACAACTATATGTTGATGATATTATATTTGGTTCTCCTAAAAAAGCTTTCAGTGAAGAGTTTGCCACACTAATGACCAAAGAGTTTGAGATCTCCATGATGGGAGAGTTGAAGTACTTCATTGGATTCCAAGTCAAGGAATCTTCATCAACCAAGCTAAATATACTCATGAAATGCTCAAACGATTCAAGATGGATGAGCTTAATCCGCCCAAGGCCAACACTCCCATCCCTCTCAAATGCTATATTGACTGGTAAAGCCGTGGATCAAAAGGTATACCGCTCCATGATTGGATCCTTGCTTTACCTTTGTGCATCTGGGCCGGATATTATATCGAGTGTGGGAATTTGTGCACGTTTTCAATCCGCACCTAAGGAAAGCCACCTTGTGGCGGTCAGGTTTCAATATTTGGCTCTTACCCACAACTTTGGCTTATGGTACACCAAAGGTGCTTCATTGGAGCTCATAGGTTATTCGGACTCAGATTGGGCGGGAGACCATGTGGAGAGAAAGTCAACTTCCGGAGGTTTCCAATTCCTTGGTCGCTCTTTGGTAAGTTGGTCTTTAAAGAAAAAATTGTGTTTCTCTCTTGTCCACCGAGGCCGAGTATGTAGTCGCCGCAAGTTGTTGTCCACAAATTCTCTAGCTGAGGCAAACTTTGAAGGAGTATGGTGTCATTTGTGACAAAGTGCCTCTTTACTATGATAATGAAAGTGCAATAAGGATCTCCAACAAGCCGGTTCAACATTGCAAGATGAAGCACATTGAGATTCATCATCACTTTATCTGGGAGCACATCCAGCATGGAGAGATCAATATTATCCATCTCAACACAAATGAGCGACTTGCAGATATCTTCATGGAGCCATTGGATGAAGCAAAATTTCGCGAGTTAAGGCATGAGCTAAATATCATTGTTCCAAGCAATGTGGATTAAAAACTTACACACCCCACCACACTCATCATACAATCTTGCTTAGATGTAGTCATGAACATAAGGGAAGTGTTGTTCTATCAATGAACTCTTTCTTCCCTTATTATGCACAAATCGATCTCATCTTTCACATTAGTCATTTTTATGACACTTGTGCTTCAAAGACAAGTTTTGGTCATGGAACCAAGGTTAAAATCTTCGCGGTGCCATACCAATTGACTCACACATAGGTGGCCTCGGCCACCGCACCTCGAAGTGAGACATCTAGTGTGTGTTTCTTGGCTCTTATTTGCTCTTGATAGATGTTTTTGGACCTAGGTGTAGGTATCCTCCATGGTTTGAATTTTTGTTTTCGCAATCATGGAGCTTACCTCACCATACACCTATGCCTTGTCTCTATCCCCCAGCCCACTCGCCATGAGAAGTCCTTGGCCGCCAAGCAAAAGTCTGCCAAGCCTGTGCACTCCTAGAAGCAAGTTGATCGGGAGACGGTTCACTTTCAAAATCCTTATGAGGTCCCCATTGCTCCTAGGTGGTCCACCCCTCAGTTTAAGAATGATTTACAAATGTGGATTGTGCACGAACTTTATGACCATCACAATAACAAGTTTGCCAAACAATGGACAACTGACATTCAGGACTAGAGGAACAACATGGATTACTTTAGAGAGGCTTTGGCACTGTGCGAGGAGTTTGACTTGATCAAGCTCATGACTATCAACTGTCCCTTTCATGTGCAGCTCATTCACAAGTTCTATGCTACTATCCACTTAGGCACTGATGATGCTCGTCACCTTTCCTTCATGTGTCATGATGAATTCTTCTAGCTTCCATGGCGTGCCTTCTACAATGCTCTTGGATATAATGATACTGGCCTCACTAGGAATGGTGGCATCCGTCCCCATGACCAGGCTTCCAGCATGTGCCAAGCCATCTTGGGTCACTAAGCTCATCGCTAAGATTAAGAAGACCTTTTGCCTCCAGACTCATGTTCAGAAGAAGCTCTATGAATCCCATGTCAATGAGAAGCTTGCCAGACGTAGACAAATTTAGATTATGTGGGCTCTTCATCTTCAGGTAGACAATGGTTATGAGAAGATCATCACTCCGGAGGAGAAGTGGATCTCCGAGCATAGCACTTGGACTAATGATGAGATCTCTGGTCAGCCTGCTGCCTCCTCCTCTGCTGCCGCTGTTGCTGATGACATTATGGAGGATGATGATGAGGATGATGGTGATGGGTCTCACAATGATGATTCCGAGGAGACCGACGGTTTTGATGTGGTCTATTGAGTTTTGGGGCATTGGCATTGCTCTTTTCCTTTTTGGTGTCTCGATGCCAAAGGGGGAGAGAGTTATATTATGACGGGATTTGCATGGGTGTGGGTGTTATGGTTGTCGTTCGTTTTGTGTCTTCCTAGTTGAACTCTTATTTGCTTTTAGTCGGTTATGGAGCTATCTTATGTGAAGAGTCCTTGCGTTTCCTTAATATCTTTTTCTCGTCTCGTTGTTTAAGTAGAGACCGAGATTCATTGATTCCCTTGTTATTAACATCTACTTATTATCCCGTACAAATGCACTTTAATGTCATTCCTTCATTTGTGCCCATTGG
Organism: Hordeum marinum; assembly: GCA_022496015.1. Classification (NCBI taxonomy): domain Eukaryota; kingdom Viridiplantae; phylum Streptophyta; class Magnoliopsida; order Poales; family Poaceae; genus Hordeum; species Hordeum marinum. The sequence goes on along the minus strand of CM039672.1, from coordinate 204,982,198 downwards.
TTGGTCTACAAAATCGAGGGGGGGGGGGCTCCAATGTTTGCGCAAATCACATATGATGCACAGATTGAGGGGCAGCTCTGCTTTCATTTTCTAGATCATCAATGCAAATCGTGTTGTTGTCATCATCCACCAAAAAGGGGGAGATTGTAAGGGCATTCTCTTACCTTAGTGTTTTGGTGATGATGACACCTCACTGTGTTATCTAATCGTGTGTCAAGTTATTCAGGTACTTGTAACACCCCAAATTTTTTTAATCATGTTTTATAAATTAAAATTTTGCAAGGAATATTGATTCCCTATTTTTCTGGATTTCCTGTCGATTTCAGAACCACTCTTTTTTTCTGAATTACAAAATTCTCCCCTCATATCTGAAACTTTTGAATAATATTGTGGGACTTGAATGTTTTATCAAAACATTTTATTTCATTTAGTAAAACCAGTGGAATTATTTTTATAATAAAACTTGCCAAGTTTTAATTATTTTAATAAAATTTTCATCCTTTTAAAGGCTCTTGTTGCACTACAACCTCTTCATAAACTCATTTATAAATCCCACAAAATTTTGTAGGTGTCATGTGATGTCCCTGGATCACTTTTATACAAAAACCCAACTTAGTATTTTGGAATATTTGAGCAGAACAACCCCAATTCTATTCTGGTCCAGTTTAGCAGTTCGAACTGCAACCCCTAGTCTTTCCAACCAAACCCTTAAGTCCAAGACCTCAGCCCCAGATTCATCTGTTAAGAATTGGATTCTGAAAATAATTGCACTAGCCAGTTTTCCTTCTTGCCAAACTAACCTCACCACCCTATTAAGCATCTAAAGAGACCCCTCTATGGGAAGTTTGGATGCCAGAAAAGTCTTTTAGAGGCCATTGGCATTTTTTCAAACACCTAGGGAGCATGGCCAGATTTGACATGGTTATGAATTTACATTGTGAACTTGCCCCTCTAGCCAAACCAGCATGTCAAATAGACCTAAACCATACTAAATAATTGACCTGTTAAGTCTCATTTTCACCAAGGCATCCTAGCTCCACCTCGCATTTCCTCAAACACCTAGTGGGCATGCCTAGAGCGCGAGTGGAGCGCGCTTATTGCATGCACCCGTAGTCGCGTCACTGCGCCCCACCTACCCCGGCCGTGGCCTTTGCCCTCACGTAGGGCCACGGCCGCGTCCCCTCCGAGCTCCCAGCGTCGCCCTGACGGCCTCCCCGTGACCTGCAGCGCCGCTGCTGTCGCTCATTGTCGGCATGTCGGCGTCCCCGACAGGAGCTGTCGTGGTCGGCGCCGTCCGGCCACTCCCCGAGCGCCATCCCACCCCATGCTACAGCCCCAGATCGTCCTGATCCCCTCCAGCCTCTGTAGCATAGCTCCACCTCCGTAAGCCGCTACTATCACCGCCAACAGAGCCTGCCCTGGCCGGCGCCATCCAGGCCATGCAGCACACCCCGAGACCGCCAGCTCCTCGAGCTCATCCGCAGTTGCATCTCCTTCCCCCGACAATCCCCGCCAGCCAGCCCCCACCTTCCCTGTTCTCCAATAGTGCCGCTGTCGACGTGCTTATCTTCGGAGCTCGCGGAACCGCCTTCACCTTGCTATATAAGACCTCCCAGACCCCCTCGATCTCCATAACCTGTGCTCAAATAATCCCCTTAGTCCTCGCTAGCAGAGAAACGAGACCAAGGAGGTCATCTTTTGCACCTCCGACCGTGGCAACCGCCACGGCGTCCTGGACAAATCCGAGCCAACTGACGCCTATCCTCCGCCGCTTCCATCGCCAGTGATTCCCTGTTGACCACACGAAACCATTTCCAATACCAATATCAACAGAGACTCTCCATGAGCAAGGGCCCCTTTTCGCCCCACGCTCTCGTCCGCCATGAGCAATGCCTTGCTTGAATCCGAGCACTCCAGCGGCAATCTCTCTTGATCATGCGGGTGTGTCAAACGCCGGGAACAGCGCTCCATTGCGCCGGCGATCGTCGCCGGAGTCCCGCCCCTGGCTCTGTCCTCGCGCGCGAGAGGAGGAAGAGAAACCCGACAGGTGGGCCCCACCTGTCGGTGAGCCAGCCCAGCCGCCGGTGGCGCAACCGCCTCGTACACGTTTTCCCTCGGGGAAAGCGTATGTCCTTATAGTACGCTTTCTGTTCCAGTAAGCGTATTCTAAACTGAGCCGTTTTCTTTTATCCATTTCTTTTAAATACACAAGTTTGACTGATCTTTGGCTGCTTATAACTTTTAAACTACAACTTCAAATTAATTAATTCTTTTTCTTTTGTCACCCAAAGTTCATATAGTTTATTTGTATATTTATTTCAAAAATATTCCAACAACTTTTATGCACTGTTTTGGAAATGTGTGTTGATTCCAATAATTTCAAAAATAGGAAAAATGGAGGGAAGATTATTTCCAAATTTCTTGGAGTGCACCCACCCTTCTGCAATCTCAAGGCAAGCATTCTGAACTTGGGTATAATATGAGTTATGTGTTGTTTGCTATGAAAATAAAACTACATCACTATGTTGGAATGGAATGAACATTATTTCATGTGAGGTATAATCATCCTTATGAAAATCTCTTGTTATTTCTATTGAGATGCTAGTGACAGTAGTCTTCACCTTGTGCCACTCATGCCTACCAGAAGGAATCTGGGGAATGTCGTTGTCTCGGGTAGACACGAGCTTGGTGCTACCATCTCGTTGGGACGAGAATGGGCAGTGAGGCATGATAGGGCATGATGAGGTGTGATTCTGTCTTGAAGTGTGGAAAATATTCTGGTGTGCTAACCATGCAAGAAAATATGTAAACCTCCTAAGTCGACCATAGATCGAGTCTTGTTCCAGTAACCCTCATACTTGCTTCATGCTACCACTTGTCCCTGCCACAAGTAGGGTACGGTTCAGTAGGTCGTCAACCCCTTTCTTGGCACACATACGGAGAGGCCATGGTGGAAGATATTGGGTGAATCCGATAGGCATGCCACCTGGTCTGGGGGCATGGGTGTTCCGGTTGGACCGAGGGGGTAGCGCCCCTGTTTGCGCATGGTATAAATTTTGTGATCACATGCTAATCGAGATTGTGGTCTCCCCACTTAGAGTTTTACTCAACGGTGTTGTGGGTGATTCCAGGCACCGGTAAGTTAAGCTGGTGTGTGCGGGTCAGGTGTGTTTTCAACTCAAAGACCGTAAGCGGAATTAGTCTCGGGGTGACTAAGGAAAACCATTAGTCGTGGGTAAAGAGTACAACCTCTGTAGAGTATATACCTATTCGAATAGCCATGTCCGCGGTTAAGGACTACAATCTTGGATGGGTGAAGTGTCGATCGTCGAAGGAAATATTTCTAAACCTGAATATTGATCATGAAGTGCGACGAATGCTATTGATGATTATTATTGTTATGGACTAACCACCTCTATTACGTGAATTGTTGAGTATCTCTGGGATGGTTCTACCTCCTGGATACTTATTGTGATTACTGTAAGCCCTTTATGTGGTATCGAACAGATGCCCAACTCTGGCATGCTTGTATTTACCTTCTTTATAAGCCCTTTATATGGTGTCGCACAGACGCCCGACTATGGCATGCTTGTTACTTACCTTCTTTATAAGCCCTTTATTGGCATCGCTGAGACGTCTGACTGTGACAAGCATGTTAGTTTTTTTTCCTTATAAGCCCTTTTTGTGGTGTCGCTCAGACGCGCGACCGAGACATGTTTCATATTCTTAACCTTTTGAGGCGTCGCTTCAGACACCCGATTGGTATGATTTATCTTTATTCCTTGAGTGCTTATTTATACTAAATATGAATGACCTGCTTGCTTGCATCATGAATGTTATTTTTGTGACTGTCTGGATGATCATAAATTATTTCAGTGTTCGATTATCACATGTTATATTATATCTGTTTTCATGATGTTTGCGAATACATTCAAACGTACTCACTGGCTTGTCCCTGGCTATTGTCTTGGCCAGATTTCTTGCTTGGAAAGGAGCACAATGACGACAGGCGTAAGTGCATTCTCTTACCCTGGTATTTTGGCGATGATGACAACTCACTATGATCCAACCGCGTGTCAAGTTATACAGGTAGTGTGTGTGGGACACAAGACGGTTAGGTAGTCCCTCCAAATGGAAAAGATCGAAGACGGTGTTCTCTACGTGTTTATTCTCTTTGGTCGTAGGGATCCCATACTGTTAAGAGGGAATCCACATTGGAAGGTCTTGGGTGAATCAGTTCTCTCGCACATCCTTTTATACCCAACTCATTCCTCCACATCATAGAGAGAGGCCCCTCTTTCCTTCCATGCTTGCCGGTTGTACCACTGTCCCGACCTAATGCAATGCTCGCCCCGGACATCCAGTTTGACCTCCAGTTCAGGGGTGATACCCTGGAGGTGCTGCCACTGATAAGTCCCTAGCGATGGTACCACTGCCTCCGGGCGGTTGTACTGCCCACAGCTGGGTGACCCAGGGTGGCAGCTCTGGGCGGTTGAACCGGCCCAACACCGGGCTACAATCGGACTCTGCCCTCTTGGGCTCTAGTTGTTGGGCGGACCTGGACCGGTCGTACCGCTATTTTATATAGCCCGGTACTATCGGTGTTCCAAGCGGCTATACCGCTTGGGACTTTTCCTGGTCCAGTGCCCTGGCCGGGCTGCTGCATCCTGGCCACCTTTTTGTTGTGGTCCGATGGTTGGGCGGTAGTCATGCGGTTGTACCGGTCACTCCGGTTGTACCGCCCGCTACTCCGGATGTACCGCTTGCATGTATTTCTGGTTGTAATGGTTGGAAAGTGAGGGACCTATACAAAGAGGTGGTTCTTCCACGTCTACCTTATCTCTTACCTCTCTCTCTCTCCACCATTGATGTCCATTGAGCTTTCTTGCCCGATCTCTCTGTCTAGCCACCCAAACTTGTTGTCTTGCTAGGGATTGAAGGAGGAGATCTAGATCTACACTTCCACCAAAGGAAAATTGATTCCCCCATACTTTCTTGTGTGGATTTTGTTACTCTTGGGTGTTTAAGCACCCTAAACAGAAGAGGTCACCTCGAAGCCATGTTCCATTGTGGTGAAGCTTCATGGTTTCGTCGGGAGCCTCTAATTAAGTTGTGGAGAGAGCCCCAACCTCATTGGTAAAGGTCCGGTTGCCGCCTTCAAGGGCACCACTAGTGGAATCACGACATCTCGCATTGTGTGAGTGCATGAGTAGAATACGGTGACCCCAATGGCTTCTTGGGGAGCATTGTGCCTCCACACCATTCTAACGGAGACATACTTACCTTTACCGGGAAGGAACTCCGGGAACACATCGTCGTCTCCATTGGTTCCACGTGTGGTTACTTCTTACCTTTACTTTGTGCAAGCTATTTGTATTTTTTATCTCCTTGCTTGTATGGTTATTATAGTTAGCATCATATAGATTGCTCACATAGTTGCATATCTAGCCAACCTTTATGTTGCCAAGCCTTACTTGTTAAAGAAATATTAAAAAGTTTTAGTTGCCTATTCACCCCCCCTCTAGTCAACCATATCGATCCTTTCAACAGCCCCGGAACCTAGGCAACGGAGATAGCAGCCACGCGAAGATAGGAATTATCCAAGTGAGCTGTTCCTGTGGGAAATGGAGTCCCATAGACACCAAGGATTCACCAATCGCTTCCGCCATCAACCACTAGAAACCCTATTGTACCCCAGACGATCATGGTCTTGTACATCAATTTTGTAATTGCTTGGAATTTCTGTATCAAGAACGTGCCCACCAGCTAGCAGTAATCCTGGGGCTAGTGAGCACAAGGACCATTTACTGGGAAACTTATATCCTGTAAAACCGGTCCTGATAGTACTTCATGTGAGATACATGACAGTTACACATTCCCTTCGGACGGAAAAGAACGAAGATGGTGTTCTCTATGCATTTATTTTTCTTTGGTCATAGGGATCCCGCACTATTAAGAGGGAATCCTCATTGGAAGGTCTTGGGGTCAATCAACACACACACACACACATACACATCCTTGGCACCCACCTCATACCCTTCCATCAGAGGGAGAGAGGCCCTGCTTTCTTTCCATGAAGGTCGGTTGTACCGCTGGCCCTAGTGGTTGTACCGCTCACTCTTGTCATCCGACATAACCGCCACCGGAGGGGTGATACCCTAGGGGTGCTGCCTCTAACTGGTCCCCATCGGTTGTACCGCTGCCTCCGGGTGGTTGTACCGCCAATAGTTGGGTGACCCTGGGTGGCAGCCCTGGGCGGTTGTACCGGCCCAACACCAGGCTACAACCGGACACGGTTCTGTTGTGTTGCGGTTGTTGGGCAGATGTGGGACGGTTGACGGTGGTTACTTGGTAGTAGTGATGGCCTAGGGTCCTGGTCTTACCCGATATGGATGTTGTTTTGGATCTGGGCAGAGGGGCTTTGCCCGTTGTGACACCGGGCCTTGGTGGCTACGAGGTACCATGGTGGTACACGTCGTTGCAATGGTGGCTCCATGTCGTGGTGTCGCATGTCTCTGATGATGGTGTTGGTAATATGATTTGGTGCTCTACCTTCATATTGTCAATCCTTTTGGTTAAGATCTCAGTATTTATTTCTCCATTTCAGATGGTAGAGGAGCGCAGTAAAAGATTTGCAAAAGATTAGCGAGAAGGGGTGTCGAATGAAACTAAACAAGAAACTTATGGATTTAGTAGATGAGGTCCTTCCACTTTGACCCCTAAGCCAGGTGATGGAGTGAATGCAGATATGAAAGGAATCTGATATGATCGGATAAGATATAAAGGAAGTCTGAAAGCTTCTTATCGACACGAGCTATATTTTCTTGTCAAAACAACATGTAGCTTGTATCCAAATAGATGTTCTGGAGTAACAAAAATCAATCAGGTTAAGAGAACCTTGTTATAAACAACAATTAATCCTTGAGCTTCAATGGAAGTTAATACTTTATTCCTTAGCATTTCCTTCGGTTTGTGATATTGCAAACTCCGCTATTATTTTTTATAAAATGGATAAACAAGAAAATGATGGATTGTTTTGCAAAAGAATCTTTGGACCTATAAAATGCGGGATTTGCGCTTGTGCAGATTCTCGAGCGAGGAGAGTTGAAAATGAAGACAAAACATTTTGCCAAAAATGTGGGATCTACTGCATTTTACATAATTACGCATCTACGGGGTGGTCGATTTAACTGCCTAAAAGGAAAGAAAATGAACCAATAGTTGCATACATTGCTAACTTGGAAACTATGATTGTTCCCATATGGTGAAGTGCCTTAGCTCCTACCCATTCTTAACAAACACCATGTACATTACTCAACTTGTGGCATACCGTGTACTACACAATTATTTTGTACTGAAGGTATAAGGCCATAAGAACATCAGTGCAACATATGAAGAATCGTCATTGCAACAAAAACAACAACGATTTTCAAAAATAAAAACAACGAGAACAATTGATGGCTTCCATTTGCAAGCTACGTTATAATACAAGATCAGCAAAAGAGGGTGCCAAGAATTGGGGGACAACAATGTGAAAGCCACCTTGTTTTTCACAAACAAATTAGTCGTATATACTCAAGATTGATGGCAACTAAATCCTTTTCGGAGGTTTATGATGCCCGTTGCTTGCCGCTTTTAAGGACTTGTCGAGCAGCAACATCAACCCGACATTGGTACCACATTGGCCAATAGGGTACCTATAATGACATTGATGAAAGCACCAAGGTAAATAATTTTCATTTTGTAGGGAATACCGAAGCTAAATCAAGATGCCAATGCAATGATTATAAAAAGGGTTTCACCCACTTGATACGGGATGATTTCCTTCGCCAGCACACGATAGATGTGACCCACTGCAAGGAGATAAAAAACAAGGTAATTATGAGACTGGCTATTTCGCACCTGGACTCATCTACACCCGAGTGCGAACAGTAAATTCAATAAAATATAAAAGTATTTTTTTGAAACTTTTAGGCATCCAAGATGCTCATGCATGGAAGGTTCGTGCAAATTTTCGTGGTGGTTGGACATCTGAGGAGGTCGTGCAAAAATACAATTTTTTGGTATGTGAGAAACTTCGGAAAAGGACACTATTTGGAGCCATTTTTCTGTACGAGCTAGTCAGATGTCCAAATACAATAAAAATTTGCGCGCATCTTGCGCATATGAGCATCTTCATGCTTAATCTCTTTAGTTATTTTATTTGTTTACTATTATTTTGAATTTACTGTTCATTGAGTGTAGATGAGCCTAGGCACCATTTTGAATTATCGGGTAATTATATTTTGTTTGCAAAAAATCTGTGACAAAAGGGCTGCTATACTTCTCAAAGCAGTTTAACCATAGACTATGGTAGAATGGAGAGCCAATCTAGAACGATTATCCTTCAAATAGGATACATTAATTCCAACCTACAGCAAACCTTGTATTCTTAATTTCTTAGAACTTTTAGGGGCATTTGGTGTGCACTCGAGACTTAAGCATGTAATCAAGTGCTAAATTTTGTAGTTTTTTACTACCCATGTTAAGACTAGTTCTCATTCGATACATTACTGGGAAGGACGGAGAGGTTGGTAATGCAATAGATCAAAGTCACAAAGAAAACAGAGCTATAGCCAGAGGAATAATAGAATTAAACTTTTGAAATTAAAAAAATATGTAAGCTATGGATCAGCAATATCCATAGACATAACAAGTGGTATAAATTTATGCGGATGTATTCCAATATGAGGTAATTTAAATCACAGAGCAATGTAATTGCATTCCCTAATTCTAGTAATATTGAAGCATGTACTTTTATTTTCGGGCCTACAAAAGAGAGAACAAAACTTACAAGGATTTTTGGAAGATGGTTCCACGCGTATGAATAGTAAAATCAGAAAAAGATACTTGAAAAATGAATAAACTCTGACTTTTTAATAACATACATGGTATAGTGTTCTACTCAAGTATGAAGTTTCACGAAGAAATGGCATTCTTGGTATTCTAGGCAAAAAAAGATAAGATCGGTGCTATAAAAAAGACATTGTCTGAAGTAATTTCGAGATTCGATTATGTTTTCTTCCATGTGAACACCATGTGTGTCATTTCTTGGCAAAACTTGAATGTGAGCAGACTAGTCGACAAGTTTGATACCCAAAATTTTAAAAAATTGATTTTCCCCATGTTCACCTTCGTATTCTCCAAAACAACATAGATAAATCGAACAAGCTACATGGATGCAAGGTCAAAGTAGCAATGTCCTCACATTATAAACAAAACTAATGACAGATTAATGCTGATCAAATATTGATGCACATGTAAAACACAACTTAATTACTGCCATCAAGCTTCAACATAGTTCATAAACTATGAAACCTAACGCTGCCAATCGAACCTTAGTAGGGATATCACAAAAGTAAAACATCCTGGCAATTCTCAGGGAATGCCAACCTTCTGATCCAGGGTGCAACTTGCATCGAATTCCAAGGAATATGAAAATAATAGTGGATGATTGTATTACTTATCAGACACTTCACTCATAAAAACAACATACAATTGCAGATCCCCCGCGGTCTCCTCTGCCTCCCACAAGGACGATAGGGTGGTGACACAATTACCCTCCCTTCATTAGCGAGGCTACGTATCCTTGGTCCCTTTGTCCACCTCCCCCCCCCCCCAACAGGAGGGGGTGGGGACCCCTGACTTCAACTTTGATGTGTAGATAGGGGCACATTGAGGGCGGGAAGACACCAACTCAAAATAAATTTCCTCTTCTTCTCATCCATTTTTGGTAGTGCTCTAATCGACAACAACATGTGTTACATTCATCTCGTCCATCTCTATACCGTGGTGGAATCCGACATACCACCCAGGCGACGACATTGTTCTTCTCCAACCGTGTTGCACGAAAACGATATCGTGGATATTTAGAGATATGGGGAACGTCCCGGGCCAACAAGCCAAAAATTCTCGTCTCCTTCATGTGCAATGGGTTGGTTCATCCGTTGAAAAGCAACATTCACTGTAGAAGGTGCTCCTATAGATATTGTTATGGCGATGGTTCCCCTACTTATCTGGTCGTCCCACGCCGACGGCATAATCCTATTGGGGGGGGGGGGGGGGGGGAGGGGTCACAAGGGTCTCCAAAAGTCAAATTTATATGTTCTTCGTTCAGAGCCCTTTATGCAAAATATTAATACACGTGTCTCCCACTGTTGTGGTATTGCCGGGAGAGCGATCATGTGTGTTCTGTGTAACCCTTGTTGTTTAATTCTCGGCTACTATTCTACAAAGGTAAAATGGCATTAACACCTAAAAGGCCAAAACATGATGAATCCATATCACTTAACCATACTTCATTTACCGAAGAAATATAGTCTGAAGTCACAAATGATTATTCGTCGTAAGTAATATTAGATCCTCACGGTATCACATTATAAGGGTATCATGCATCGCCACCTATGAAAAAATTGACGTGACACTATGATAGGACTAATCTATGATAGTACGCAATGACAAGATAGTATACGAGTACTAAAATGGTATCATGCACTATGAGTTTGTGATACTACTCGCTCTGAACGTATTGCTCTTCTCGGGTATAGATGCGCAAGCATGATTTCACAACCAGCAAGCTCAGTAAATAATCCGACTTATACACACCATTTGGTAACCCATGGGTAGAGGATTGGGAGTTTACATGAGGGAGTTTGTGGGGACTTACGCGTGCAAAATAGATTTTTTATTTCCATTCTCATTTCCTTGTTAACCACATCATGAGAATTAGGCAAGGATAAGAAATGACACAACAATTATTCAATCTTCAAGATACAAAAATATGAAAATAAAGCAATAATAACTCTTGGATTTATTATTTTATTATTATCTAGTATGGCAAACAATATTCTACACCCAATTTCTACCAAAAACACTAAAAGTCTGATGTAAGGTTTGTAGGCATGACAAATACGATGACTTTTTCATGGCAATTTATATCGGGTGCGATGATGGCTAATTTAGTTCAAAAACACTAAAAGTCTGATGTAGGGTTTTTAGGCATGACAAATTAATACGATGACTTTTTCATGGCAATTCATATTGGGTGTGATGATGGCTAATTTAGTTTGCAAGTACGGTAATTTTCTAATAAAAAATAAACTGAAATGGATTTGTTATGTTCGTCAACTAAACTTGTCATCGTTGGAGAAGATAATTTGTCATGAAAAACATTTAATTTGCCATGATAAGAAATCGGAAGTCAGATTTATAGCGGTGTCCCTTCCTATCCGATAAACTATTCACATTCACAAAGTAATTCATGTTTGAATTGGCGGCGATGTATGCAGAAAAAGCCCCCAACTGCTCTTAACATAAGATCATACAATACGAGATTATATTACCTTGACTACAGTAGCAAAGAATGACGTCCTCGTGGGCTGGCTCTTGAGCACCATCCTGTGCATAACCATCGGTCGCTGCGGCCGTGGTACAGTGACGGTGACGGCCGGTGGCGCCGCCCCCTTGTAGTAATGATGCCCCACGGTCACCGCCGGCAAAGATGGCGGGGCGTCCTTGCACAGTTGTTGCGCGATCTCCTTGAGCAGCACGACCTGCGCTTTCTCGGTGCCCATGGAGATGATGGCCTGGCGCATGGTCTCTCGATCGGCCTCCAGCGCCTGGAGGCGTGCGCTGAGCCGACGCATCTCCTCGTCTTCAGCCCACTGCCCACCGGCGCAGCATTCGCTCCCGGCCCGCGTGCCGCCACAGATGGAGCCCTCTGGCACGACCAGGGGAACACCGCGGCCGTGGATGGCGTCCACGGTGTACACCCTATCGCTGGCGCCGCAGTCGTCGTCCGGAAAGTACTCGCCGTCGCAGAAGTCGAGGCTGTCAGTGTCCGAGAATGGACGCGGGTTGCGGGGGAAGGTGGAGCCGGGCGCGATGCGGATGATGGGCGTAGTGGTGGATGTGGGCGGTGCGCGGTGCTCGAGCATTTGGACGCGTTGGGAGAGGCGTGCGAGGTTGTCGCGCGGAGTCTGCATGTCGAGCACGTCCGCCTCCGACGCGGTCGGCGGGTGGTCATTAAAGCGGCCACTAAAGCACCGCAACGGTGGGTAATAGCCGCCGGCCCCAACCGTGGATGGCGTGGACGGGTGGCGCGGCGTGGATGAGACTCGCGGAGAGGAATGTAAGGATGCAGCATTGGCGACGCTGAGGCGGGACAGAGACTGGAGGCCGCGCACCGAGGCGTCGCGCTTGGCGATGGTCTCCTCGAGGGCGGCGAGCTCCGCGGCGTCGTGGGACATCTTCTCCTCTGCGTAGCGCCGGAACTGGCGCGCCTCCATCATGGCCTCGGCCTTCTCCCGCTGCAGGCGAAGGATCATGGTCATGGCCTCGCTCGCGGCGCCGGCCGCCGCGCCCCGCTCCGCATCCAGCTCGGCCTGCAGATCCGCCAGAGCCGCCTGCTGCCGCGCCAAAGCCTCCCGCAGAGCCGCCGCCTCGTCCCCGATCTCCACCCGCACCACCGAGGGCGGCGCCTCGGGTGGTGTGTTCCTCTTCAGCGTTGGCCTCGTAGCCGCCAATGGCGGAGACGATGGGCGAGAGGAAGAGGTGGTGCTGCCCGTGGGGTGGCCGCAGAGTGGGCAGAGGTTGGGAGGGGGGCCGCCGGCGTCGGCCATGGCGTGCATCCGGGGAGCCGGGAGAAGGCGGGCGGGCGCACGCGCGCGCGCGCGAGGGGACGGAAATTTGGTAGGAGGGGGAGAGGAAAAGCGGGAGGGGTGCCTTTCCGGTCCCCGTCGGTCGTTGGCCGGTGTCTCCATTTTTCCACTTTTAGCATGGTGTTGTTTTTGGTTTCTTTGGGCTGAAGTTGAACTGGATGGCCAAAAGGGAAAGCAAAGACAGATAAGGCTTTTGACAGAAAGGGATTGGGGAGGTTTCAAAGGATTGGATGAATCCCTTTCTTTCACAATCCTCTCAAATCTCCCAAATTCTTAAAACCCCTCACATACCCTTACTATTTGGTGCATAACGGATGACACAGGGTTTGTAAAAATACCATACTATAATTAAAAATATATTTTTTACAACTTCAGAAGTTCACAAAAAAATGTACTTGCAAAAAAGGTTCAATTAGATTACGCAAAACAACAAACATGCTCATATAATCTGTTTCAAGTACTATGAATCGTTTAAATGAAAATGGTTAATGCATACATGCCACGATCCAAATGTAAAACATGACACATGCCATGGTCCAAAATAAGTAATACAAGATGTTCGATCAACGAAAGTCAACGATTCATCACAATATGAACACATGTTCGATCGACGAATGTTTCAAGACATGTTAGCGGGTGGCACGGTGTGAAGGAGACTTGTGGCGGCAAAGCTTGCCCGTCTTCCGCGAGATCAGGTCCCCACAAAAAAACAGATGAATTGGTCCGTGGGTTAGATGCGGAAAAACAATGGGGAACTGTATAAGAAACTGTATTGTCAAACAATATGATTCGGTGATATCCAAGCCATGTATAGGACAGACCAAGTAGACACCAGCATATACAGGGAATCAGAGTAGCAGACCAGTGTGCTTGCTTTGACATATTTTACTGGAAGTTTAGAACTATACATTCATGCTTGTTGACTTAGTGGGAAGATGTATGCACAAAAAGGATGACATTTTTTAACTGACGAAATATGCATATCATTCAGTAACCAATACCAATCCTTGCAAGTGCATATTACAACAGTGGGCAAGTATACACAACTCTGCACTTACTCTTGTGTTGTGTGTTTACCCTCACCGCACCATGGGCTTGAGAAATGGTTACAAGTCACTCATCATTTGCTAATCTAGAGCATGCCACAGTACATACGAAACAAATAACAGTCCACACTTGCATCATGTACAGAACAAAATTAGAGTCACTAAGCCCGGACGACTGAATAAGAATAGGCTCTGCACCTAATGCAGAAACGGAACCTAATGACGGAGGATCATGAATTTACAAACCAACTTGCAGTGTTACGAAATGAAAGCACAAACATGGCAGAGATTAGTTTAAGCACATGGTAAACATCAAAATCGCCATCACTATTTCTGATCTCTGTTTGCACCACAACATCCAATTCTCAGTACCAACGAGGCGTCAGCAAGCAATAAGTGATTCCCAAGAAATTCAGTAATAATACTACTGGCAACATTAAGATTCAGATAGATTAGCAACTTCAGCTCTCACAACCAACTAGCAAACGAAGTGTTTGTAATTAGTCAGCACACAGATGACAACTACTACCACTACTTGCAGATACATAAGCAGAGTCAGCGGCATACTATCAGTCTGTTTTGTTTGTATGCATGCAAAAGAAGACACTCGAAATCAAGAGATAAACATAAAGCTCAAAGGTAACCTATTCTTTGTTGTGATAAACACCAAGATGCTCCCCCCCAAGAACAGAAGAACATTAAAATGTAAATGGTCAAACATGGCAGAGTTACGTTCAGGAAAGTAGTACAACTACTTGCAGATAACCAGAGTCAAGAACCTATGTCTCTGAGTAGAGCCAACCTTGTGCTATCTTGTGTTCTTTAGTGCATATTTACTAAAGAATCACTTGTTATATACAGACATAAATCATGAGATTTACTAAAATAAACAGAGATACTCAACATGAATAAGCAGGGATAATCATGGTAAGAATTGAGCATGATATATTACTAGTTTGGTCCAAGAAATTTTACCTTAGATACCTCGAGCCAACTCTGCCATTTCACTTTGAAGAAACATCGCGACACTCTCTTCGTCCTCGGCAGCTGAATTGATGGAAATTTCACGATTGTCGGTATTTCTGAAAACTTTGTAGGAAGCGGCTCTTTGACCACGTGGATGCTTTCCATCTTGTGAAGAATAGCAATGCATTTGCTAATGGAGAACTCTTGTGCATCTTTTACCCAGCCAAAAGAGCATATTCCTCCTCCGCTTGCTTTCTTTTGATCTCCACATATTGTGAAACCACTTCGACCATAGTATCATCACATTTCTTCTTCTTGGGTTCTTCCAGATGCTTCTTATTTGAACCACCACCACCACCTCTTTGAGCAACATCTCTTGAACCATCACTTTGAGCAACATCTCTTGGACCATCATTTTGAGCGGCATCTCTTGGACCATCATTTTGCACATCGTCTCTTGGATCATCGTACATGCGCAGATCATCACCGTATTGATTCAGGTCAAAAGAGAAGGCAGTCTCCTCTCTTTCAACTTCGGGATCACCATCACTGACTTGTGTAACCTCAATTGACGTGAAATTGTAGTTACCTTCTGCTATGTGTCCTCCAAAAACACCCAACTTATCAATATGTATATAATTCATACAAAAGGCCAGGTAGCAATGGAAATTCACTATAAAGGTCAAAAAAGGGAGGAAATGAAAATCCATTCAACTCACCATCGTACAAATCACCTAGCTTATCGTAGAGAGGAAATGGCTTAGTCTGAAACTTGCTTATTTCTGGCAAAGATTGAATATAAAAGAAAACAAGATTGTTAACAAAATAAACATGAAATGCAAATTTCAAGTTGCAAATAAGAAATGTACTAAGCTAGAACTTATGGTGATCAAGTTCCGCCAAAGATGTGGCTCGACATCTATCATGTGTGTTTGATAGTTCCAGCTAACACCACTTTGTTTTCAAACACCCTTGGGGAGCCTATACTGCCCCTTTAACTCCTTTTGTTTTTCTTGGATCTGTTGTTTTGTGAAATTTGCGTGGCCATATCTCTCATGGAATATACTTGCCATCCTATTCCAAGATTCAGTAGACCAGCCATTCTACCCCCTGTGATATGGATTGTTGTGTTCATGAAGTAACTCTACCAGACCCTTTTCAAGAGCCGGGTTCCACTGAGCTCTTGGCTTCTTAACTATGCCTAGCACAACTTTACATTGTTCAAACTAATGCTCAACATGACAAGAGTTACTATCATTTAATTTGAAAAGAAATGTATAGAGCAAAATAGCCATGAAAATAATGGCACACTTGATCACACTCAATATGACAAGAATTGCTATCATTCAACAAGTGGAGATGAAGCATAAAAATACCTCTTGGAGGATTCTTCTTAATTTTGGGTGTCGGGACCCCAATCCTAAGCCATAAGAATCCAACCTGTAGCACATCACATCACTTTGCGGTCTCACGCACGGTTATCTCCACGGCTGCCACCTTACCTGGGCCGGGACCGTTTGCGTCTTTTGACTCACGTATGTGAATGTGTCGCTAGCATTCAAATGTCAAAGAACCCGGGCCGACATGACTAGTCATAGAACCCAAGTGGCACATCCGTACAGGGACAGGCATACGTAACCCATCAATGCAGGTGTCGATCTCTAGCGTGTGTAGACGAGTCATAACAAGCTACAAGGACTCCATTACGCCGTGGGACATAAATGTCATCACTACACGTAGACGAGTCGTAGCAGGCTATAGGGACTCCATTACACTGCGAGACATTTCCCCGAAGAGACAGACACAGCAGCAAAGAAGCATACATGCCGGTCAATCAATGTGTCCGGAGCAGTAGCAAGCTACCAAGGCTCGGTGGAAGCACAAAGAGGCAGTTCCCCGTAAAGAGTACTACTAAAGGCACACAACTAGGTGTCGAATCCCATACATACCGTTGCACGTCACACGTACGCACGACATGCCCGATATACATAGATACAACTATGACATCACAACATAACCATACAACATTACAACATTTATTTAGAAGGCTCGGAAGAGCAAATACAATAAGATATTACAAACAGGGGTCACATGACCCAACATTCAGAGCAATCAAACAACAAGCGGAAGTTTAAATATGTCTGAGTACAGACATCTACAAAAGTGGCTGGAGGAGCCTGAAAAGCTACAACGACTCTACCAAAGGAACCAGACCTCTGTCTGGGATTCCCAAGCTAATCTGGTCAACGTCGAACTTCCCGTCATAAATATCACTAATGAGACTGACGTCTCCTCTGCAAAAACATAAATTAAGCAAACATGAGTACAAAGGTACTCAGCAAGACTTACATTAGAACTATCTACATATGCATCAGTGTCAATGAAGGGGGGTTGTGGAGTTTATTGCAGCAAGCCAACTTTGACTCTTGGCTAACCTATACTACGACTACAAATAGTATCTTTGAGGTGGGATAGCGCACACGAGTCCACATATTCACCAATTAATACACCACTATGGATCCACTCTCGTCTCCCTACGAGAAGGCCATCCATAGCACTCATGCTTATCTTGCGTATTTTAGAGTATCCACTTCAACTTGTATATGAACCACATAAGTTCTCCAAGTAGTACATATCCGAGGACGCGGCTATTCGAATAGATTCATAACCCTGCAGGGGTGTAATTCTTCACACACGCTCTCGCCACTTATCACCATATGCACGTCATGCATCTCGGCAACCTTCAAGCGGAAGCACTAGCGTGGGCGTCGGCCACGACCGTCAACCACACAAGACCCTAGTCCAGATTTATGGCCTATTTGAGACTGAACCCGCACGGAAGTCTGGCCAAAGTTTCCGTTATGGCCTCAAACGATGTGCGTAGGGTTCCCAAGCCCACCGTTCGGGTGCCACTTGGTACACCGTGCCACTGTGCCTATACCGCATCATAGTCCACCCCGTCGGGTAGCACTATGCACGTCCGCCAACACTTTTCCTACGAACACCAGAAACTAGTTGCAACTCCTGGACAGAGGTCAAGGTAATTAATAGGTCGAGAGGGTCAATTAAGTATCCCAGTGTGCGGTAGTATCTTGTCTTGGATAACATACACAGAACTCAGTTCTTAAGGAAGGTCCCAATGAGACAACCTGCCATGTACTCCTACATGGCCTCTCATCGCTACCTTTACCAAATCGTGTTCACACACTTAACTCTCACACAGTAGGACATGAATATTGCCATTCCGATCCATCACCCAGATGTATCAGACCCGACATGACATGACTCTAAGCATAGCAGGCACCATAAGTAAGAAAGCATGGATGAGTAAGCACAACAAGGCTCAAGCAGTTGCTACTCATGCTAAGTGGTTTCAACTATTTACTGTGGCAAAGATAGGTCATGCAAAGGAATGGGTTCAACTACCGAGAACAGGTAACAGTTGAATCGTTGTTGTCCTAATGCAATAAAAGAGAGCAGGAGCGAGAGAGTGGGTTCATATCAATATGCTCAAGGGGGTTTGCTTGCCTGACAGTCCTGAAGATATTACTTGTCTTCATTAGTGTCATCGTTCACATCGTCGGAACCATCGTCTACCGAGAAGGATCAAGCACCAACAAACAGGAAGAAGGAACATATTCAATGTGATGCAACCATCATGATGCATGAAATGGCATGTTAAACTACTGAATTGACCTAGTGCTATAGGTAGTCATATTAAGTGAAGTGGAATTCAAACTTATACTAAATTGCAACTCCAACACTATTAAATAAATTATCCTAATCATGAAATGTCCTACTTGGTGATGTTAACTTTCTCAAAAATGCATGATCATGCCATAAACAGATTCATTGGATTTTTCTGACCATTTTTCATATATAAATTATTTTCATCTGACTTACAGATTATTTTCTATGATTTTTAGAAGTTTATAATAATTTCTGGAATTTCCGAATTATTTTTATTATAGAAATTGGTTATTACATCAGCCTGACGTCATGCTTGCGTCAGCAGGTCAACAGACCCGGTCCAGGTCAAATCTGACGTGCGGGGCCCGCACGTTAGTGACACGGAGTTAATCTCCACGTTGACCCGGGGTTTGACCTGTTGCAGGGCCCGCTGTTAGCGACTGGAGGGTTAATTAGTGCTGCTATTAGCCACTAATGACGTCGCCACGCCAGCGATGCCGGCGACGAGTCGTCGACGACCATCAGCGATGGCGGAGCTCGCCGGACTTGCGCTACGGGCGGCCAATCGACAAGCGGAGGACACCTACGGGATGCTCAGGCTCGCGCGCATCCAGCGGAGCACAGGGGAGGTCGCGGGGTGGCCGGAGACGACGACCACGGCGACCTTTGCGGCGGCTGGAGCTCGAGCGTGTGCAAGCGCTACGCGAGGCGGTGGATAAGCAGCAACAACGGCGTCTACATGTCCCCGCGAAGCCGTTGGGCGCCTCCGGGTGACCAAATGGTCACCGGGGCGTTGCCGGCGTCGGTCCTTGCGGCGGCGGGATTTGGCCATGGCAGGGAGGCCAACTAGGGGACAGGGAGGACCACGGGGAGAGGGAAAAAAAAGAATGGCAAGCTCACGGGGAGTCGGATGGGGCGCTCGGGGGGGCTCGGGGATGCGTCGGCGCGGTCGAATCGGCGGCGAGCATCCGCGGCGGCCGACGGCTTTCGAGCGGCGTGGGGGAGAGAGCAGAGAGAGAGAGGGAGAATGAGAGGATCGGCTCGATCCGGACTATGCTGGGGTCCTCACCCCCGTCGTCGCGCTGGCTCGGGAGAGCCAGGCAGGCAGGAGGCGCGGCGTCCTCGCGCGACGTCGTGCCCTGTCTCGCCTCTGCCAGTAGGCAGAGGTTGAAGACGACTCGCAATTGCCAAGTGGGCTGGGCCGGTTCGTTTGGCCAGGTAAATTGGCCCAGGTAAGAACTTTCCTATTTCCTATTTTATTTTCTATTTAATTCTTCTTTGTTTTGATCTAGAAAAATATTAGATCATTTTGGATAAATCCTGAAAATCTTATGGATGCCATATGAATTAATCTAGAGCCCCACAAAATGATTCAGAATTATTGGACTTATATTTCTTTTATACTAGATACTAAATCCAATTCAAAAAGCTATGAATTAAATCAAATGCCACCAAATAAATGCTTATGCTATCCCAGAATTATTGGTTTGAATTTTAACCCTTGCCAATAATTTCAGAGTTTAGCAGGAACATTTTCCTGGACACATTTGAAAATGTTGAAGTTTATCATTTCTTTTTATATGATTTATGAGGATTTGAGAAATTCCCTCAATTCACTTTTAGCAAAAATAAACATGATGACATGAATGATCACAATGCAACTAATTACAGGCAATAATCTAGGGTTGTGACATTGGGTGACGGCTTCTTCGCACTGTGTGAAGCTTTTTTTCCACTCGCTTTATTAAGATTGTACTTTGGGGACCCCTTTGGATACATATCTGCATTTAACACAGATTACATTATTAGATGATGAAGACGGTATAAATTAATTAATACATATGTATATATGATTAAAACACACCACAATGTTGGCTATTCAGGATGATATGCCTCCCACATTTGCATTGCGATTTCATCGTGCAACGTGTTCCCTAAGCCATTGTTCCCATAGTTATTCTCATCATCTTTGGGAGATCAACAAAATCATTTGGCGCTATGTTATTGGGCTGGTTGTCAAGCTAAGTCTCATCACCATTATGCATCTTGATGATATTGTGAAGAACTGCAGCGGCTGCGGGAAGTTTCACTTGGTTATCGATTGTATGTAGTGTGCCAACATGAAGAATTGGGAAGCGCTTCTTAAGAATTCCTAGGGACCTTTCCACATGGTTGCATAGAATAGCATGCCGGTGGTTGAATAATTCCATGTGGTTCTGTGGATGAGCGTGTCCATGACCAAATTCCTTCAAATGATATCGGACACCCCGATAAGGTGCCAGAAATGACCGAGTGTTTGCATAACCCCCGTCAACTAGGTAAAACTTGCCCTCGGGCACTTTAAAGCCTTTTATCATCGCATACTAAAGAACTCTAGCATCTGTTGCTGAACCCTACCAGGCACATGATATGAAAGTGAATCATAGGTCAAAGTCGCGTGCAATCATGATGTTATGACCGAGGGTGCCCTTCCTATTCCGAAATGGAGCGGCAATCCCAAGTGTTGCAGTTATAGGTACATGCGAACCATCAATGACTCCTAAACAGTTCTGAAAGTAAATAGATTGAAGGTTAATAAAGAATTTCAAGTTAGATAAGACAATAAATTGTGAAAGTGTTACGAATGGAAACCTGGAAGTAAGGATATAATCTTTCATCGGTGAAGATTTTTGAATGTGGCTCATCAATGCTCGGAGGCATCAAAAATCGACTAGCTAAGAAAGGAAAAATGTTGAAGAACTCGTTGATGTACTCATGGAATGTATGGCCACTATGTTGAAATTCTGACTGGAGATCTTCATAAGACACGTTGTGGGACACCATGTATAAGAAAATGCCAACTTCTCCTCCACCTTAATTCTTGTATTCAATATCAACTTTTTTCTTCTAAGGTAAGATGCCAAAGACCTAAAGATACGTGGCTTCATCCTATAAGCTACGAGGCAATTCTTAACATGCCCTGTAAGAATATCTTTGACACGCATCTTTCCATATAGGATGGAGTTATGTCACTTCTTTCTCTCGATTGGTCCTCTATTACGCATTCGGTGCAATAGGGGCCAAATAAATGACATCATGTCTTCATCATCCTCTCTTCTTGTCTTTTGAATTCGGTCGACGATTTCGGAATTCATCTTGGCGCTAAAACTAGAATCAACAAGCAACAAGTAGGATAATAAGACTACAAGGGCTATCAAGTAGGATATATTACTTCGGTAAAGAAAGAAGCTAACACAATGTAATTAGCAACAGCTAAACCAAAGAAATATCATTAATCATATAATCGTATTACAACATAATGTAATATAATTAGTAGCAGCTAAAGCATTTTTTGTCTCGACTGAATATAATTAGCAGCAGTATAGGATACTGAAGAAAACAAGGTAATGTTGCTACTGTTAAAAATATAAGTTTCATGAATTTGCTTGCATTCGAACCAAAGAGAGGTGATAGATGTGGTGAATATATGCATCCAACTAAGAACAAAAGGAATTACTCGAGCAGTGGGTATCAATGACACATGTTCATATAGACTAATGTTCCGATGCAACTAGCAATTACTATCAAATGATAGGCCAAGGAATAGCTTCTATAGAATATTGTTATACTACTAAGATTGGCTAAAACCAGCAAAACTGAACATGTTATCAAAACTGAACTCTAGGATCAGAATTCATGTTATCAAAAAATTACAGTTTGGAACTATAGAACCTTCAGCCAATAATTTTTCTTTAGGCCACCATCAAACATGCCATAGATGAGGTGCTTTGTTAGAAGATTATACAAGAGCAGAAGTTACAGTGGACATACACTTCTGTCGCAACAATAGTAAAATGAAACTATGAAAGTAACCAAGGCTCGACTGAAACGGCGACCTTTTCCCCCTCCTAATTTTTGTGGACAACTTAATTGTCATGACAAACAAATGAAACTATGATTTTAGTTGATGACAAATGCTAATTACTACCTCGATCACAAGTCATGCCAAAAAAATCGATAATTTGCTCTTATCACTGAGCACCTCGATTATATGACAGCGACAATGGTTAGCAGTAGACACTGACGAGAGCAAATTAAGACCACTTGGTTCTGTACAAACTGAACAGAAAAACTATATGCAAGGTCAAGGAAGTTTAAGCTCAACGAATGAAACACCTGAGCATTACCACATAAATCAGTAAATAGAACCAACAACACAACGTTGTTTCTCAGAGCTTCATTTGCTAAAAGAATGACCGCATATAATTCAGTTCTTGTAGCCGACGAGTAAACAAAAGATTGGCACCGATTTGGTAGTTCACATCCAGCATTACCACTATTACTACTACTACTTGCAGATAACCAAAGTTCACAGTAAACCACTAAACCAATAGTAATCTGCTACAAGATGCAGGGGATGCAATCTAAGAGAAGGTGAACTTGGCGACGACCTTGGTGCCCTTGGAGACGACGTGCTTGGCGAGCTAATCGGGGAGGATGAGTCATCATCCATGGCTGGGGATAGAGTAAACCTAGATGAGGAGGGGAAAGGGGGCAGGCCAGGCGAGGGGAGGCAATGAATTACCGCCAAGGAGAAGTCCCGTATGCTAAAGGAGGTATGCTGACGTCGAGGTGTCACGCGGCGGCGTCTTGGGGACGAGTCGGGCAGCGTTGTCTTCAAGACGAGTTGGGCAACGACATCTTGACGATTCGAGTGGTGGCTTCTCAAATCCCCGAGTCCCCCCTCGAGGGTTCTGAAGCACGTGGAAACAAGTGGATTGGAGGGTATCGAGAGGGGTTGGCCCATGAAACCTCATGTATCGAACGAGCCATTGCGGATTTCAGAGGTTTCTGGGCCTCTCGAGGATTATCCTCTGAAATCCCCTCTGACCCTCACGTACCAAACGAGGGCTTTAGGGATCTCCAATGTCGCGCATCAACCCGACTGTAAACAACAAAGTTTTGACATTCTATGTAATTCAATGTTGTGCATCAAATGTTCGTGGACCGATTCTGGTGGCCGAGATCCCATAGAATAGAAGCAAGGGTAGGGGAGATTTTCAAGTGTCCAGACATCCATCACATAAGCGCTCGACACCCCTGCTCCAGCCAAAACCGAGGTGGAGCCCACGCAAAGGGTCAATTTCCACCACTTCTTTGCGTGAAAAGTTTGCTCTTTCCCATCCTCTCCACCTCGATCACCATCGCCCTGCCCACCAGTTCTTGCCTATTTTACCGTCCATTGCTGTGATGGATCCGATTGACACGGTCATCATCACGTTAGAGCTGGAGGACCCATTGGTGGTGGCCGCCCGCAATGTGCACACGATCGCACACAACCCCACCTTCGCAAACAGAAGAAGAGGGAGGACGCGTTGGCGGCGGCCGGTCACTCATTAGCTCCCCATCAAAGTGTGTGAACTTGCGTGTGAAACTCACGCAATCGCTGCCTCCCTGGCACTTGGGGTTTTTCCGATATGGGTGATGGAAAATTATGTAACCGTGTTGAGATTGATGCAGACCTACGGTGTTTGAGGATTATTGTTCCTATGTCTTTTTTGCGACCATTATTTATTACTAGGGCCTGAGTAATATGATTTCATATCTAAACCATGTTTGGTTTTTTATGTATGTTTGTTCATGATCGTACTTGCAGGTCATTTGCACCTATTTTGGTTTTGAATGGAATATCCAAGAGTGATACATCGGGATATAAAAGTGAATGCCTTTAATTTGAAGAATACATATATTCATGTATTGCTAATGCATATTACCGGTTGACCTAAAGTTCACCTTAATTACTATTAGTTTCCTTTTGGACCCCTTGATAGTGAGGGTAGGACTGTAGATGAGAGGCATGCTCATTTAAGAAGGTCTCTCTACATAAGGAATGCACGCTTACAATATTTGACATAATGCACGAAGATATGTTAATGCGCCATGTAATGATTTATTCCGCCGAGCAATGTCCACACTTTTCATCACTGTTTGCTCTATTTAAGAATACTCGATACTTGGGAACTATTTGGTATTTGCTCTCCGTGTTACTTTGTTGTAACTTACACCAATCGATCAACTTGCTACTTAGTAAGGTAGACGCAAAAAGTAAAGCTCCCGGACATTACCCAGCCATACAGGCCTACTAGACCATTGGGGCGATTTCAAACCCCGTCGCCGCCGTTTCCCGTGCCAGGACCCCGCCACCGACCGCCGCCCCTATGGCGGGCGTGCTACTGGCCGCGACCTCGTCGGGACGCCTTGCCCTGCTAGGTTGTCTCCTTCCCTCCCCCCTCGCCGTCGCGGTTGTCCTGGGCAGGCATGGCCGATGAGGAGGCGGAGGAGGCTGGCCCGATCGAGCTGCCGGTCTTGCTGGCTCCCCCAGTGTTCAGCGTCTTCTGGGATGCTGCCCGCCCCGCGCGTGGTCGTGGTCGTCCGGTGGTGCGCAGGACGTGCCCCCGGCCTTCCCCGATGCCATGCTTGACCTCTGGCGGTGCTCGCCATTCCCCTGCGCCCTCTGCGTTGTCTCGTGTCCTGCTGGCCTCCGCCGGCGTGGGTGTGGCTGTTTCTGGCTCCGTGCTAGCTATGGCCGAGTCGACGCGCTTGGCCGGAGCCGGCGCTATGGCCGGAGGCGCTGCTCTGTCCCCGGTGGGTGCGCCGGCGGCGCCGCTGGCGACGGCCGAGGGTCTTGCCTCGGGTCGGGATTGGACAGCCTTGCTTCGTGGGCCGCTTGCGGTCAGGGTGCTTGCTGGGCCTAGGACCTCGCGGGCCGGTCGTCGTGGAGTGAGGCTGGCCCTGCCGAGTTTTGGGCCTATTCCGGCCCAGGAGGTGCTTCACGCGGCCCGGCTGGCCTAGGGGTTGATGGACCGGGCGAATCGTAACTGAAACCTCCGCCACGCCGATCCAAGCCGTTGGATCTGGATCGTGCGGGGAGGATCTGACCCCCGGGTGGGGTGGCCGGATACTAGGGCCAAGGTCACCACTTGGGGTAGGTTTGCTCGCTCTCTCTTCCCCCCATTCCCCCCCTGCGCCACCGGCCCTCTGTGGTGCTCCGCCACCGTCCCTTTAGCCCGTGTCCGTCGCCTCGCCCTCTGCACTGCCGCCGCCCTCTTCCCCGCCCCGACCTCGCTCTTAACTGGAGGTCCTCATGGGGCGGGAAGCTGGTGATGGGGCTCCTCGCCCTAAGTGGGCGTACTCAGGGTCTGTCTCCCGTTCGGTCGCCGGCGATTCATCCCGGTCGGTGGCGGAGCCTGTTACCTATGCGGGTACCTCCCTACGTCGCCCTCCCCCTCCCCATGAGCCCGCCCACGACCCACGCTGCCTCTGCCAGATTCGCCTGGGGACCGCCGCCGTCGGGAAGGGTCCGACGACCGTGACGAGGAGTGGGCCAGGAGGAGCTGCTGCGTGCTGAACTGGAGGCGCGGTCTCCGGTGGTTCGTCACCAGGATACGGAGCCGCGGCCCTAGTCCTCGCGGGTGGCGGTCTCCCGGGCTGATGGGGACTGGCGGCGTGGTCGCTCGGACCATGGGTTGGCCATGGATCCGCAGACGAGTGCTCCTTGGAGGATTCTCGGGTGCCTCGCCAGTCTGATTCCGCTCGGCGGGATGCCTCGTGTCCCCCCGGGTGGAGGATCCCGAGGGGTGTTGGGACGGGCCACGGGATGTCCGTGCTTCTCCCTCGCACCGCTCTGCCGACGCCCCTGCTATGGCGGTTCAGGTCAAGAAGAAGAAACTTAAGAAGAAGAAGAAGGCGCCTGTGGCAGCCGCGACCCCTTATCTGGGGGGAGACCCGGAGCAGGCGGTCTCGTCGACCCTCTCCCCCCCCCCCCCGCATTGTCCGCCCAGGACTCGTGAGGAGACGATGTGCATCAACTATGGTTGCGCTGGCCATTTCCGCTCGGAGTGTGAGGCCCCTCCCCGGTGCCCCATGACCCTTGCCTATCTCGGGTACGGGACTGAAGGGGGTGGTTTCTACTATGTGGATGCTAAGATCGAGGAGGAGGCGATTCTCTCACACCTGGCGACGGTCACTCTGGCTCCTGAGCAAGACTTACCGTCGGGGGTGGTGATCTCGGCCGACCTCATCCAGACCGAGCTTGCTGCCTATATCGGTGACTTCCCCGACTCCGACTTCACTTGGTAGGTGACCGAGATGGCCCCCCTCGTCTTCTCGATCCCCTTCCCTTCTGTTGAGCTGCTCTGTGTGTGTTCTCATGATGCCATCCGCTGCCCCATCAACAAGTTCTTGATCTATGTTCGTGTTGTTGCTGCAGAGCTTGATCCTGTGCCTCCTCTGGAGAAGGTGTGGGTTCTTGTCTATGGCTTGCCTCGAGGTGGCAGGTTGGCACCGCGGGGTGGCAAGCTTGCGCACATCCACAAGGCGATTTCTGAGCCTGTGGGCTAGCTGGTGACTGCTGACCTGATGTCTTTTGAGGATGATGGCCCTGCATGCATTGAGATCCTTTGCCCCGCTCCGGCTAAGATTGATGGTATATCCCTGGTATTCTACTTCAGCACGAAGGGGAAGCTTCTCACCTTCGAGCTCGAGTCTCCGGCTCCTGAGGATTTGCTTGGGCCGGCCCCCGCAGCCACTCTGCCTCGCCTGGATGATGGGAAGGGTGGGGATGGGGGTTCGTCTGGAGGGAGATCCTCTAGTGAGGATGATGATGAGGATGTTGTGGCTCCGCCGGCTCCGTCAGATGGGTGGTGCTCCCCGGTCTCTACTAGTAGTGGGTCTTCTAGGCCTGCTGGGACGGCTTCTCAGGTGGCGTCAGGGGGTGGGATTATGGCCGTGGCCGCCCCCCTGTTGCGTCCTTAGTGGCTGATCCGAAGGTCGTGGAGGAGGATGTGGTGAGTGTGGGGATGGAGGTGTGCCCCTTGTCATCGCCACGCTCACCTGGGGTGGTCTGCTACTCGCGTTCGCCGGGGTCCCCCCTTCTCCAGCATGGGGGTCCCTGGACCTGGTGCCGCCTCCGCCCTTGGACCTCGCAGCGATGACCCCTACCGCGGCTGGCTCCAAGCTTCGGGGCAGGGCTTCTCCGCTGGTGGCCGCGCGTCAGAGTGCGAGGCTCAGCCAGTCTCGGGTCTTCCTGGATGGCCGTGTACCGACGATCCAGGAGAAGGCTGCCATGCGGGCGGCTGCTCGCGACTTGTCTTTAGGTACCCCCACCATCCCGTCTGATCCTTCTAGTTCTGGTTCTTGGTTTTCTGTGCTCGGTTCCGCTTCATTGTCTCATCTGGTAAAGGTGGCCATCGATAGTGCCATTGTGTTTCGTGAAGAGAAGGGGCCCATCCTTGAGAAGATTTCTGCTATTTGCGCCAAGGAGCGGCTCGATGGGGCGTTGGCTGCAGCCCGTGCCTGTGCGGTGCATGGTGAACCCAGCACCCCAGCGCACACTAACCTTGGTCATAGAGAGACCAAGGATGGTGCAGCACCCCCTGTGGGGACTGTGTCGGAGACGCCCCTGGCAGTTCCCCCTCGGTGCGGACACTACGTGGGTGCGCCCCCCCACACGTCTTCATCCCACTGAACACTGAATAGAGGTGTGTGGGTCTAGTTCTTGGTCCGCCTCCCCAGGACCGGAGGCTTCTGGTGCCCCCTACGCGGGGATGACGTGGTCGTCCGGTGAAGGCATCCCCCCGACCCGCGGTTGACGGGCGGGCTAGCTCAGCCCTGCTTGTGGGGCCTAGGGATTCCACTGAGGTTACTAAATGAAGCTCCTATGTTGGAACATTAGGGGCTTCGGCCTCACTGGCCGGCGGTGGCAACTCATCGAGTATTTGCGACAAGAAGCGATAGACATTGTGGGACTTCAGGAGATGATTTGCTAGGATTTTGGTTTGAATGAGCTCCAGGGGCTCTCCTGCCACCAGTTTGCCTAACAGTGGTTTCCTGCTATGGGTCAATCTGGGGGCATCCTTCTCGGTGTCAGGGAGGATGCTTTCTCGGTTGAGGATATGGACCGAGGGGAATTCTTCCTGAGCATGTCCATCACCGACCGACGTATCCACCTCAGTTGGGAGGTGATTTTCATCTATGGTCCTGCGGACCATGGGCGCTCTGCTGACTTCCTCGCCGAGTTGAAACATAAGGTGGAGAGGTGCACCATTCCGGTGGTGGTGGCTGGGGACATCAACCTCATTAGGTGGGCTTCTGATAAAATATCTCCTAATGTTGATCGGGTCCGCATGCGTCTATTCAATGACTGCATTGCGGACCTTGCGCTCCGTGAGATAGCCCGTGTAGGGGCTAGGTTCACGTGGATGAATAAGTAGGCGGACCCCATCCGGAGTGTTCTGGATAGGGTCTTTGTGTCGTCTCAGTGGGAAGTGATGTTCCCATTGTGCTCCCTCAAGGTGGTCACTCGGATTGGCTCCGACCATACCCCCTGCTTTTCTCGTCTGGGGATGAGGCCCCCCTAGGACCCATCGCTTCTGCTTTGAGACGTTATGGCTAGAGCAACCGGGTTTGTTTGAGTGGGTTCGCGACCGTTGGCTAGAGGCGGCCGCGTCCCCGCCTCATGTGTTCTGTGTTGTGGATGTCTGGCACCACTGTGCTAAATTGGCCCGTCAGGCCATGAAGGTCTGGGGGGAGAACCTTGGCGCTGATCTCCGGGCCCATAAAGGGGCCCTGCTGGATCAAATTAAGGTGCTGGATGGCCTTGTGGATGGACCGGGCCTGGCTCCTGACGACTGGCTTAGGAGATACACCCTCGAGGGCTCGCTCATGGACATCTACAAGAGCAAGGAGCTGTTCTGGTAGCGTCGAGGGGGCCAAAACTAGCTCCTTAAGGGGATGTGAACACTGCCTACTTTCAGGCGATTGCTAATAGCCGCAGGCGGAAATGTGCCATTCGTTTCCTCTGGGATGGGGATGTTCTACTGGAGAGGCCAGATGACATCTCCACCCATATTTACTCCTTTTATAAGGAGTTGTTCTTGGCTGAACCACGTGGATGCGTCTCCCTCTGTGCTGACTTCGAGCTGCCGGCTGACCAGGTCTCCGATGCGGAGAATGCGGAGCTTACTCTTCCGTTTTCCCCTGAGGAGGTGGGTCAGGCGATTGCTTCTATGAAGGCTTGCTCGGCCCCGGGGCCGGATGGTTTCCCAGTGGTTTTCTTCCAAAAATTCTGGGAGATCCTGCGCCCGGTCATTATGCCCATGTTCCATGAGTTTTATATCAGAACTTTGGACATGTCTAGGATTAACTATGGTGTCATATCCCTGATTCCCAAAGTAGTTGGGGCGTCGGATATTCGGAAATTCCGCCCCATCACGGTGATCAATGTGTTGGAGCGAATCTTCGGGAAGGTTTGCATGACCCGTTTATCTCCCATGGCAGAAAGGATTGCTCACCCCCTTCAGTCTGCATTCCTAAAGGGCCGGCGGATCCATGATGATATTCTCGCCTTTCACGAGATTGCCAATGAGGTGGCGTTGAAGGGGCTTAAGGGGGTCTTCCTCAAATTGGACTTCTTGAAGGTGTATGACCGTCTTGACTGGTCCTTCTTGAGGTTGGTGTTGCAGCGATGTGGATTTGGCGTGTGGTGGTGTGTCTGGATCATGCAATTGGTTAGATCTGGTAACACGGTGATCAACATCAATGGCGAACTGGGTCCCTTCTTTCAGGCCTCTAGGGGGGTAAAGCAAGGGGACCCTGTCTCCCCCTTGCTTTTCAACCTTGCAATTGATGCCCTTGTGGGCATCCTAGATAAAGACAAGCTAGCGGGCCACCTTAAGGGTGTAGTTAGCCACCTCATTCCGGATGGGGTGGTTACCCACTTGCAGTATGCGGATGACACCATGATTATGGTGGAAGGCTCGGACTCGGACATTGTTAATCTTAAGTTCCTTTTGTCTGGACTTAAGATTAACATTGATAAGAGCGAGGTCGTGGTCCCTAGCTACTCAGAGGCTGAGCAGCTCCCGATCGCGGATAACCTTAATTGTAGGTTGGTGTCATTCTCCATATCTTACTTGGGGATGCCCCTGGCTGAGTCCAGGATTTTGGTGAGTGGGTATGATCCACTTGCGGGATGAGTAGCGTCCCGTGCGGAGCCTTGGTGTGGTAGGTTCACTTGTAAAGGAAGCAAAGCTGTCCTCATTAGCTCTAACCTTGCCATCCTCCCCATGTTTATGATGGGGATGTACATCTTACCTAAAGGTGTGCATAGATCCTTTGACAAGGAGCTGGCTAGGTTCTTCTGGCAGGAAGGGGATGGTCGGCCCAAGTACCATATGGTGAAATGGGCTGACATTTGCTTGCCAAAGGACCAAGGTGGCTTGGGCATCCCCGCGTCTTGCCGTATGAATGTTGCGCTTATGCTGCGTTGGGTTTGGCAGATCTTGCGGGTAGATGGGGTTTGTGGTTACAACTGATTGAGTCCAAGTACTTGCAGGGCCAACCCCTTTTAGCTTGCTCACACTCGGTTGGGTCCCAATTTGGAAATCTTTACGTGCCATCAAGGATGAGATCAGGCTGGGTTTGAGGTTCTCGGTTGGCAATGGGTCTGGGACCCAGTTTTGGTTGGACCCCTGGCTTGATGGAGAGCCTCTCCGCATGCGGTTCCTGAGGCTCTTTGCGATATGTGACGACCCGTCCATCCTTGTATCGACGACTGCTTTGGAAGAGGGATGGAACATTGCATTTCGCCGCTCATTTGGACCAGCTGAGGTACATGAATGGACAGACTTGAGGGAAGTAGTCCCTCTTCCTCTGTCCCAGGACCCTGATACTGTTTCTTGGAGTCTTTCTCCTTCGGGAGAATTCTCCGTTAGTTCGGCTTATCAGGCGCTATGCCGATTGCCAGTTCTAGAGTGGTTATCCCCACCGTGGAAGGCGCTGATGCCCCTGAAGATTAAGATTTTCGTATGGCAGCTTCTCAGAGATCGTTTACCATCGGGGACCGAGGTGTTGAAACGCCATGGTCCGGGTAATGGTCTCTGCCCTTTGTGCCACGTCCCGGAAACGGGAACGCACATTTTTTTCTTGCGTAGTAGTGCAGACACTTTGGTGCTTTGTTTGTGAGGCTCTAGGACTGGAGTGGGAGGCCCATGACCTTGCAGAATTTCTGCAGGTAAGGGCAACTTAGGTTGGCCATAAGCGCCAACTATTCTGGCTCATCTTCGCGACTATGATGTGGACTCTTTGGACTACTCGCAACAAGATGGTGATTGAGAGGGTATTCTCATGACGTGCTTCTGACTCGTTCTTTAAATTTCTTGCCTTCCTGCAGCACTGGCATCTGCTTGCTAGAACGAGGGATCATGACCGGCTTCAGCTCTATCTGGACGCTCTGCTGTCTTCCGTGCGTTGGCTCTCCGACCGCTCGCCTGCTTCGTAGCTTGCCCCTGGCGGCCTTTTATGTTTTTTCTTCCTTCATTTGGGCGTCCTTGTGTTGTGGCCTCAACATTTCTCTTTTATGACTCTGGTTGAGACATGGTTGTATGGACGTTTGCTTTATCTATAAAGCAAGGCGAAAGCCTGTTTCGAGACGCAAAAAGTATGAAGATAGTTTTGTGAATGACACACATTACTTGAGAGAGTAGGCCGCACGTCTTTAGCTCCCATAGAATACGACACTCATATACTTCCACATCCATGTTGGAAAGTGCTACAATAACCATTTGCACTTGGGGTTTATGAGCTATCACCGATGGACAATTTTAGACACATTTGTGATAACCATCCTGCTAAGAGTATGTCTATCTATATGAAAGTGCGTTATATCGACTAGTGAGAGGGGGGGGGGTGAATAGGCGATTTTTACAAATTCATCACTTGAGAAATTTCAACTTTGAGGAATTTGAAATGTGATGAATAACTAGCAGCGGAATAAGTACTCATGTGCATGAGGAACATAGTAACAACATAGTCTTCATGATGAAATGAAACGTGCACAAATAGAGAGTAGTGTGATACAGGATAAGAAGTGATGAACAAGGTAACTTGAAGAATTTGAGGTGAGGAATTTGTGAAAGTCTTCAGTCAAATTCTTCAAACAGTAACAATCAATTTCATCAACAGGTATATGAGGAATAGAGGGGTGGAGGAAATAGAACCAGATAGCTCGATGAAGACAATGGTTTGATGACCCAGTTCCAACTGCTATGACAGTCGTACATCTGGTTTGGAGCGGCCTGGTATTTAAACCAGAGGACACATAGTCCCAGGACACACAGTCCTTACCGTATTCTCCTTGGGCTAAGGTCACACAGTCCTCGCCCAACACTCGTGGTAAGTCTTCAGGGTAGACTTCCAAAACCCTCACAAACTGGTCACCCGGCGATCCACAATTTACTGCTAGATGCTCTAGGCCAAGGTCACTTCATGGTCCCCAATTGACTGCAGGAGCACTAGACCATGACGCCTAACCGTCTAGAGGATGCACAGTCCTCAAAGGTAACAAGCATCGGTTCCACACAGGAATTTCTTCAGTGATGCTCAATCACTATGGGTTTTGTGGTTTGGTTGTGGGTTTTTCCTCACTGATGATTTTCTCTCAAAGTCCTCAGAGGATGGGTTGCTCTCAAATGACAAGTGTCAGTTCTCTCTCGGAGCAGCCAACCAGCTAGTGGTTGTGGGGGTCGGCTATTTATAGCCAGGGTGCAACCTGACATGATAAGACATAAATGCCCCCAATGATATGACCGTTATGTGGATAAGAACAATTGGGGACAGCTGGCGCTAAGCACAGCAATGGTCGTAATTTCGAACTATGAAAGTCCTCGGCTTATCATGATCCTCACTTGTAGGCAATTCGCACTGGCGAAATCCTAACTCCTCAGTCAGATCAATTTCCTTAGAGACCAGAAGAACTTAGTCTTTGTCACTGAAGAAATTGTCTGAACCGTAAGAGATTTCCAAAGACTTCACTCGAAGGATTGTATTGGTTGAGGATTTTGGAGTTGAGCATCAGTTGGAAATTTTCCTTAGTATTACCTCGGCCCCCTTTAATAGTACGGTGTTTCCGATGACTCAAATAAAGGAAATGAAACTACGAAAACAAAAGTCTTCACGCTTCATATTCCTCGTTCATATCTTCAAGGTCACACCAACTTCTTCATTTTCAAAATCTTCACAAAGTCTTCACGAAAGTCTTTAGAAAGTCTTCAGCAAAGTCTTCACTTGAAGACATACATTTTTAGGGGTCGATAATCTCCGAATATATCAAACTCCTCATCGACTTATAGAGCCTGTGTACACTCACAAACACATTAGTTCCTTAACCTATAAGTCTTCAATACACCAAAATCACTAAGGGGCACTAGATGCACTAACACTGTAGTACTGATTAACATGCAGGAGATGGAGCGGGAATCATGTATATAAACAACTACATAATCCCCCCGCACGTTTGTGCAAGACTTTGTTGCAATATTTTTTTGGATATTCCGTTGAGTGAAATTGAAGTGGCGAATATATTTGACTTAATGCTCGTGAATAGAGGAGATCAACAAACAAAATTAGAGCATTTTAACCTAGATGGAATTCTAACTGTCACTCAGTTCACTAACCGAGTTACTAATTTACAATATAACAGAATCAACGACCAACAAATTCAATAGCTCTATTTAGTACAAAGTTTTGGCTAACAAAACATTATGAGCAAGCACCACATGTTAGAGGATCCATGACAATATAATTCTTTGTGCATATAAGCAAACATAATCCCTTACATTGTCTTCCTTGTCCGACCTTAACTACTTGATAAAGTTTCGAAATAATTAATGGGGGCTCACAATCATAGAAGATGTTCAAGAAAATATATTATATGTGAGATATGTCGAAATTGGGGCTCTGGGGACCAAAAGAGGTTAGAACTCTGGGGTGCACTGGTTCCCCGCCCTACTCTACCTCGCAACCTCTAGGCCGCACTCTGGTGTGCTCAAGCTAAGGAAGAAGAACATCAGACAAGATAGTTTATCCAGGTTCGGGCCATCTTGCAACATAGAACCCTATTCCTGCTTGTCTGGATTGCTTGAGGGTGCGAAGGAGTACAAATGTGGGATTTGGCTAGCTTTGGGTCGATCCCCTTCTACGGCGGCGGCCTGCCCATCTTATACTGGCCCCAGTCCTCTTCCCTCGAAAACACAAGGCGGGAGAAGGGTCGCCACAACAGCCAGTTTAAAGGGGGAAACGACTGCAACTTATCGTGACAAAAGTAGTCTTCGCGTGCAAAAACCTCCTGTTGTGACGCACTGATGGGCTCGAGGATGAACTCCATCCTGGCGAGCCCCCAACCTTGGTTTTCTTGCACTAAATGGAAAACCTTTGGAGATTGCTTTGGGAACCAGTGAGCTGGCCCTATTCCCTTAGAACAAAAGAGGAAAGCCTCCTCATCTCTGTCTCTTGGCACGGCTCCTGGCGCCACCTGGCGTGGCGCGTGTCACCCATGTGAAGATGCAGGACCTGTTGGGGAACGTTGCATGGGAAACAAAAATTTTCCTACGCACACGCAAACCTATCCATGGTGATGAGCATCTAGGAGAGGGAGAGTGAATCTATGAACCCTTGTAGATCGCTAAGCGGGAAGCGTTAAGAAACGCGGTTGGTGTAGTCGTACTTCTTCGCGATCCAAATCGCCGAGCGTCCCGCGATCTAATCACGAACCGTCTCGCGAACCAATCATGAACCGTCCCGCGATCTCGTCACGATCCGTCCCGCGATCCGATCACGAACGTCCCGTGGCCTTGATCACGATCCTTCCGATCTAGTACCAAACGGACGACACCTCCGCGTTCAACACACGTGCAGCTTGATGACGATCTCCACCGTCTTGATCCAGCAAGAGGAGGCGGATAGGAGGGAGAGTTCACCAGCAACGTGACGGTGCTCCGGTGATGGTGGTGGAGTTATTCCTGCAGGGCTTCGCCTAAGCACCGCAGAAAACCAATCTAGAGGAGAAACTATGCACTAGAGGTTAGGGTTGCACGTGGAAGAAAGAACTTGTGCAAAACCCTTGAAACCCTCTAGTATATATAGGAGGAGAGGAGGAGGAGAGGCAGCCTTGGCCTCCAAGGCTATCTGGTTCGGCCGGCTAGGAGGGAGGAGTCCTCCTCCTTCTACTGCAAGTAGGATTAGGACTCCTTCCTTATATAGCCCCTTTTTGCCTTTTTCCACCTTTTTCCTTTTTCTATTTTCCCCTCCTGGCGCCATGGGCCTTTGTGGCTGTTCCACAAGCCCACTAAGGGCTGATTATTATTCTCCCACAGCCCATGGACCCTCTAAGGTCGAAATACCTCTCCCGGAGGCCTCCCGGTACACTCCCGGCACTCCCGGTACACTACCGATGAGCCCGAAACTTCTCAGGCGACCAAACTGGGACTTCCTATATATGAATCTTTACCTCCGGACCATTCCGGAGCTCCTCGTGACGTCTGGGATCTCATCCGGGACTCCGAACAACCTTCGGTCACCACCATAGTAACTCTACACTACCGAAACGTCACCGAACCTTAAGTGTGCAGACCCTGCGGGTTCGAGAACTATGTAGACATGACCGAGACACCTCTACGGTCAATAACCAATGGCGGGACCTGGATGTCCACATTGGTTCCTACATATTCTACAAGATCTTTATCGGTTGAACCTTTATGTCAAGGATTCATTTAATCCCGTATGATGTTCTCTTTGTTCTTCGGTATGTGACTTGCCCGAGATTCGATCGTTGGTATCTCCATACCTAGTTCAACCTTGCTACTGGCAAGTCTCTTTACTCATTCCGTAATACAAGATCCCACAACTAACAATTAGTCACATTGCTTGCAAGGCTCATTGTGATGTTGTATTACCGAGTGGGCCCCGAGATACCTCTCCGTCACACGGAGTAACAAATCCCAGTCTTGATCCATGCCATACACCATCGGAGATACCTGTAGAGCACCTTTATAGTCACCCAGTTACGTTGCGACGTTTGATACACACAAGGCACTCCTCCAATATCCGTGAGTTGCATGATCTCATGGTCATAGGAACATATACATTGACATACAGAAAACAGTAGCAATAAACTGACACGATCATATGCTACGTTTGTAGTTTGGGTCTTGTCCATCACATCATTCTCCTAATGATGTGATCCCGTTATCAAATGACATCACATGTCAATGGCTAGGAAACCCTGACCATCTTTGATCAACGAGCTAGTTCACTAGAGGCATACTAGGGACACAGTGTTGTCTATTTACCCACACATGCAATGAGTTTCCAATCAATACAATTATAGCATGGATAATAAACGATTATCATGAACAAGGAAATATAATAATAAACACTTTATTTATTGCCTCTAGGGCATATTTCCAACAGTCTCCCACTTGCACTAGAGTCAATAATCTAGTTCAGATCACTATGTGATTTACATGGTAATGAATCGAACACCCATACAGTTCTGGTATTGATCATGTTTAGCCCTTGGAAGAGGTTTAGTCAACAGGTCTGCAACATTCAGATCCGTGTGCACTTTGCTAATATTTATGTCCTTCTCCTCGATGTAGAACCGGATGGAGTTGAAGCGTCACTTTATGTGTCTGGTCCTCTTGTGAAACCTTGGTTCCTTGGCTAGAGCAATGGCACTAGTGTTGTCACAGAACAGGTTTATTGGATTCAGTGCACTAGGCACTACTCCAAGATCTGTCATGAACTGCTTCATCCAGACACCTTCCTTTGCTGCCTCCGAGGCTGCGATGTACTCCGCTTCGCACATAGAATCAGCTACCACGCTCTGCTTGGAACTGCACTAGCTCACCGCTCCCCCGTTAAGAATAAATACGTATCCGTTTTGCGACTTAGAGTCGTCCGGATCAGTGTCAAAGCTTGCATCGACATAACCCTTTACGACGAGCTCTTCATCACCTCCATAAACGAGAAACATATCCTTTGTCCTTTTTAGGTACTTGAGGATATTCTTGACCGCTTGCCAGTGCTCCACTCCAAGATCACTTTGAAACCTTCCGACCATACTTATGGCAAGGCTGACATCGGGTCTTGTGCACAACATTGCATACATGATAGAGCCTATGGCTGAAGCATAGGGGATGACACTCATCTTTTCTTTATCTTCTGCAGTCACTGGGCATTGAGTCTTACTCAACTTCACACCTTGTAACACAGGCAAGAACCCTTTCTTGGACTGCTCCATTTTGAACTTCTTCAAAACTTTATCAAGGTATGTGCTCTGTGAAAGTGCTATTAAGCGTTTCGATCTATCTCTATAGATCTTAATGCCTAATATGAGAGCAGCTTCTCCTAGGTCCTTCATTGAAAAATTCTTATTCAAATATTCCTTCACGCTTTCCAGCATTTCTATATTGTCTCCAATCAGCAATATGTCATCCACATATAACACTAGAAACGCTATAGAGCTCCCACTCACTTTCTTGTAAATACAAGCTTCTCCATAAACTTGTATAAACCCAAACACTTTGATCACTTCATCAAAGCGCTTATTCCAGCTCCGAGATGCTTGCACCAGTCCATAAATGGATCGCTGGAGTTTGCAAACTTTGTCAGCATTCTCTGGATCGACAAAACCTTCGGGTTGCATCATATACAACTCTTCCTCAAGGAAACCATTGAGGAATGCCGTTTTGACATCCATCTGCCAAATTTCATAGTCGAAATAAGCAGCTATGGCCAACATGATTCTGACAGACTTAAGCATCGCTACGGGTGAGAAAGTCTCATAGTAGTCAACTCCTTGAACTTGCGAAAAACCCTTTGCCACAAGTTGAGCTTTATAGACGGTGACATTACCGTCCGCGTCCATCTTCTTCTTAAAGATCCATTTGTTCTGAATGGCCTTTCGCCCTTCAGGTAGTACTTCCAAAGTCCATACTTTGTTTTCATACATGGATCCCATCTCGGATTTCATGGCCTCTAACCATTTCTCAGAATCCGGGCCCATCACTGCTCCTCCATAGCTCGTAGGTTCATTGTTGTCTAACAACATGACCTCCAAGACAGGGTTTCGTACCACTCGGGCATAGTACGCATCCTTGTCGACCTACGAGGTTCAATAGTAGCTTGATCCGAAGCTTCATGATCATCATCATTAACTTCCTCTTCTAACGTCGTAGGTTCCATAGAAACATCTTTCTGCGCTATGCTACTTTCTGGTTGAAGTAAAGGTTCAATAACCTCATCAAGCTCTATTTTCCTCCCACTCAATTCTTTCAAGAGAAACTCTTTCTCAAGAAATGTTCCGTTCTTTGCAACAAACACTTTGCCTTCGAATCTGAGATAGAAGGTATACCCGACTTTCTCTTTCGGGGTTCCAGCTTTTCAGGCTGAAGTTTTTTGACATAAGCATCACATCCCCAAACTTTAAGAAACGACAACTTTGGCCTTTTGCCAAACCACAGTTCATATGGCATCGTCTCAATGGATTTTGATGGTTCCCTATTAAAAGTGAATGCAGCTGTCTCTAATGCATAACCCCAAAACGATAGTGGCAAATCGGCAAGAGACATCATAGAACGCACCTTATCTAATAAGGTTCGATTACGACGTTCAGACACACCATTACGCTATGGTGTTCTGGGCGGTGTCAACTGTGAAATAATTCCACATTGTCTTAAGTGACTGCAAAACTCATAACTCAGATATTCACCTCCTCGATCAGATCGCAGAAATTTAATCTTCTTGTTACGATGATTCTCAACTTCACTCTAAAATTGCTTGAACTTTCCAAACGTTTCATACTTGTGTTTCATCAAGTAAATATACCCATATCTACTCAAGTCATCAGTGAAGGTGAGAAAGTAACGATATCCACCGCGCGCTGCAACATTCATTGGACCGCACACATCAGTATGTATGATTTCCAATAAGTCACTTGCCCGTTCCATTATTCCAGAGAACGACGTTTTAGTCATCTTGCCCATGAGGCATGGTTCACATGTGTCAAGTGATTCAAAATCAAGTGACTCCAAAAGTCCATCAGCATGGAGCTTCCTCATGCGTTTTACACCAATATGACCTAAACGGCAGTGCCACAAGAAAGTGGTACTATCATTATCAACTCTACATCTTTTGGCATCAATGTTATGAACATGTGTGTCATCACTATCAAGATTCAATATGAATAAACCCCTAACATTGGGTGCATGACCATAAAAGATATCACTCATATAAATAGAACAACCTTTATTCTCTGATTTAAATGAGTAACCATCTCGCAATAAACAAGATCCAGATATAATGTTCATGCTTAACGTAGGCACTAAAAAACAATTATTTAGGTTCATCACTAATCCTGATGGTAATCGAAGAGAGAGCGTGCCGACGGCGATCACATCAACCTTGGAACCATTTCCCACGCGCATCGTCACTTCGTCCTTTGCCAGTCTTCGTTTATTCCGTAGTTCCTGCTTTTAGTTGCAAATGTGAGCAACCGAACCGGTATCAAATACCCAGGCACTACTACGAGAACTAGTAAGGTACACATCAATAACATGTATCTCATATATACCTTGTTTGTCTTTGGTCGCCTTCTTGTCAGCCAGGTACTTGGGGCAGTTCCGCTTCCAGTGACCAGTTCCTTTGCAATGAAAGCACTCAGTTTCTGGCATAGGTCCATGCTTAGGCTTCTTTGTAGGAGTAGCAACTGCTTTGCCATCCTTCTTGGTTTTACCCTTCTTGCCTTTGCCCTTGCCATTTTTCTTGAAACTAGTGGTTTTATTGACCATCAACACTGGATGTTCTTTCTGGATTTCAGACTCAGCGACTTTTAGCATCGCAAACAGCTCAGATGAAGACTTGTTCATCCCGTGCATGTTATAGTTCATCACAAAGCTCTTGTAACTAGGTGGCAGTGATTGAAGAACTCTATCAATGATTGACTCTTGCGGTAGGGTAATTCCCAACTCAGCTAGACGGTTTGAATACCCAGACATTCTGAGTATATGCTCACTGATAGACCCGTTCTCCTCCATCTTGCAAGCATAGAACTTATCGGAGGTCTCATACCTCTCGATCTGGGCATTCTTCTGAAAAAAAAACTTCAACTCCTGGAACATCTCATATGCTCCATGACGTTCAATGCGTCTTTGAAGTCCCGGTTCTAAGCCATACAATATTGCACACTGAACTATTGAGTAGTCTCCAGCACGGGCCTCCCAAGCGTTCTTAACGTCTTCGGAGGTCATGTCTTCTGGTTGGTCACCAAGCGGTGTATCAAGGACATATTGTTTTTGGGAAGCCGTGAGGATAATCCTCAGATTACGGGCCCAATCAACAAATTTACTTCCATCATCTTTCAACTTAGCTTTCTCTAGGAACGCATTAAAATTCAGGGGTGCTACTGCGCGAGCCATTGATCTACAACATAAATATGCAAAGGTTACTTAGACTATTGTTCAAGATAATGAGTTTAGTTAATCAAATTACTAAAGCTCCCACTCAAATTGACATCCCTCAGGTCATCTGAGTGTCACATGATCCAAATTCACCAACTCAAGTCCGATCATCACGTGAGTTAAGGTGGCTTCAATGGTGAACATCATTATGTTGATCATATCTACTATATGACTCATGTTCGACCTTTCGGTCTCTTGTGTTCTGAGGCCATGTCTGTACATGCTAGGCTCGTCAAGTTTAACCCGAGTGTTCTGCACGTGCAAATCTGGCTTGCACCCGTTGTATGTGAACGTAGAGTCTATCACACTCCGATCATCACGTGGTGTCTCGACACGACGAACTTTCGCAACGGTGCACACTCGGGGAGAACACAATTTATCTTGAAATTTAAGTGAGGGATCACCTTATAATGCTACCGTCGTACTAAGCAAAACAAGGTGCATAAAAGGATTAACATCTCATGCAATTCATAAGTGACATGATATGGCCATGAACTTGTGTTTAAGATCTCCATCTTCAAAACATCGGCATGATCTCCATCGTCACCGGCATGACACCATGATCTCCATCATCTTGATCTCCATCAACGTGTCGCCATCGGGGTTGTCACGCCCTGCATGCTTCTACTACTATTGCTACCGTAGCGATAAATTAAAGCATTACATAGTGCTTAATGATTGACACGCAGGTCATACAATAATTAAAGACAACCCTATGGCTCCTGCCGGTTGCCGTACTCATCGACATGCAAGTCGTGAAATTCTATACATCACATGATCATCTCATACATCACATATATCTCATCATGTAATTGGCCATATCACATCACAACATATCCTGCAAAAACAAGTTAGACGTCCTCTAATTGTTGTTGCAAGTTTTACGTGGCTGCTACGGGTATCTAGCAAGAACGATTCTCACCTACGCATAAACCACAACGGTGATACATAAGTTGCTTTTCAACCTTCTCAAGGACCGCCTTTGTCGAATCTGATCCAACTAAAGTAGGAGAAACTGACAACCGCTAGCCATATTTTGCAACAAGTGCAGTTGAGGGAACCGGTCTCTCGTAAGCGTACGAGTAAGGTTGGTCCGGGCCGCTTCATCCCACAATACCGCTGAACCAAAACACGACCAAGGGAGGAAGCAATCTAAGCATCAACACCCACAAACCGTTTTGTGTTCTACTCGAGATCTCATCGAACCATCAACCTAGCTCATGATGCCACTGTTGGGGAACGTTGCATGGGAAACAAAAAATTTCCTACGCACACGCAAACCTATCCATGGTGATGAGCATCTATGAGAGGGAGAGTGAATCTACGTACCCTTGTAGATCGCGAAGCGGGAAGCGTTAAGAAACGCGGTTGGTGTAGTCGTACTTCTTCGCGATCCAAATCGCCGAGCGTCCCACGATCTAATCACGAACTGTCTCGCGAACCAATCATGAACCGTCCCGCGATCTCATCGCGATCCGTCCCGCGATCCGATCACGAACGTCCCGTGGCCTTAATCACGATCCTTCCGATCTAGTACCGAACTGACGACACCGCCGCGTTCAGCACACGTGCAGCTTGATGACGATCTCCACCGTCTTGATCCAGCAAGAGGAGGCGGATAGGAGGGAGAGTTCACCGGCAGCATGACGGCACTCCGGTGATGGTGGTGGAGTTATTCCTGCAGAGCTTCGCCTAAGCACCGCAGAAAACCAATCTAGATGAGAAACTATGCACTGGAGGTTAGGGTTGCACGTGGAAGAAAGAACTTGTGCAAAACCCTTGAAACCCTCTAGTATATATAGGAGGAGAGGAGGAGGATAGGCAGCCTTGGCCTCCAAGGCTAGCTGGTTCGGCCGGCTAGGAGGGAGGAGTCCTCCTCCTTCTACTCCAAGTAGGATTAGGACTCCTTCCTTATATAGCCTCTTTTTGCCTTTTTCTATTTTCCCCTCTTGGCGCCATGGGCCTTTGTGGCTGTTCCACCAGCCCAATAAGGGCTGATTATTATTCTCCCACATCCCATGGACCCTCTAAGGTCGAAATACCTCTCCCGGAGGCCTCCCGGTACACTACCGGCACTCCCGATACACTACCGATGAGCCCAAAACTTTTCCGGCGACCAAACTAGGACTTCCTATATATGAGTCTTTACCTAAGGACCATTCCGGAGCTCCTCGTGACGTCCGGGATCTCATCCGGGACTCCGAACAACCTTCGGTCACCACCATACATAACTCTACACTACTGAAACGTCACCGAACCTTAAGTGTGCAGACCCTGCGGGTTCGAGAACTATGTAGACATGACCGAGACACCTCTACGGTCAATAACCAATGGCGGGACCTGGATGTCCACATTGGTTCCTACATATTCTACGAAGATCTTTATCGGTCGAAACTCTATGTCACGGATTTATTTAATCCCGTATGATGTTCCCTTTGTTCTTCGGTATGTTACCTGCCCGAGATTCGATCGTCGGTATCTCCATACCTAGTTCAACCTCGTTACTGGCAAGTCTCTTTACTCGTTCCGTAATACAAGATCCCGCAACTAACAATTAGTCACATTGCTTGCAAGGATCATTGTGATGTTGTATTACCGAGTGGGCCCCGAGATACCTCTCCTTCACACGGAGTAACAAATCCCAGTCTCGATCCATGCCATACACCATCGGAGATACCTGTAGAGCACCTTTATAGTCACCCAGTTATGTTGCGACGTTTGATACACACAAGGCACTCCTCCGATATCCGTGAGTTGCATGATCTCATGGTTATAGGAACATATACATTGACATGCAGAAAACAGTAGCAATAAACTGACACGATCATACGCTATGTTTGTAGTTTGGGTCTTGTCCATCACATCATTCTCCTAATGATGTGATCCCGTTATCAAATGACATCACATGTCAATGGCTAGGAAACCCTGACCATCTTTGATCAACGAGCTAGTTCACTAGAGGCATACTAGGGACACAGTGTTGTCTATTTACCCACACATGCAATGAGTTTCCAATCAATACAATTATAGCATGGATAATAAACGATTATCATGAACAAGGAAATATAATAATAAACACTTTATTTATTGCCTCTAGGGCATATTTCCAACAGGGCCATGCGACTCCGTTGGGCCACCCTTCATTAGTATGCCCCGCGAAGGCCTCAGGGGAAGCATCGGGAGGCAACCTCACGAGGGGGGAGCTTCGCGAGGCTGCTGACGACGCTTGCTGACGTGTGCCTCGCGAGGCGGGGCCCTTACGAGGGTCTTGCTCATGAAGTCCCATGGTGGGCCATGCTGGGTCCATGGCATGCATCACGTATTGGGCAGCAGGTAGATGGGCCTGGGTACCCCCAGTCCCACAGGCCCGATAGTAGCCCATGGTGTGCATGATTCCGCGAGTCGATGGGGCGAAACGGTGTGTGCCCCAACCGCCTGCGGGTCAGGCGCGATGCATGGCGCACGACAGGGCGTGGGATGCCCTCACTTTCGCACGACACCTCAGCATCTGGCCAAGCTAAAATAAAGCCTACGGGCAATGCATGGCCATCGTTACTCTTCCTTTCCTTGCATCCGTCTAGCGAAGGCAAGGGGGCGCATGCCGGCAATCCGTCGAATGCTATATAAAGGCAAAGGGAAGGGTCCCTTGGCTAATCTTCCTCGCTCTTGATCTCCATTCCCGCTTGTCGTTGTAGTAGTAATGGCTCCCGTGAGGAGGTTCTTCACTACTGAGGAGGGAAAACTAGTGATGGAAGAGGCAGAAGTGCTGAAGCCTGCGAGGGGGAGAGTCCTCCCTCACACGTCCACCACCATGCCTGGGGCACCTCCCAGGGGGTGCAGGCGCCCTTCGCTGGCGACCAATGCTGGCTCAGGCAGCTGATACATCTCCATCGTATCTATAATTTTTGATTGTTTCATGGCAATATTATACAACTTTCATATACTTTTGGCAACTTTTTATATTATTTTTGGGACTAACATATTGATCCAGTGCCCAGTGCCAGTTCCTGTTTGTTGCATGTTTTTTGTTTCGCAGAATATCCATACCAAACGAAGTCCAAACGCGATAAAAACTTATGGAGATTTTTTTGGAATATATGTGATTTTTGGGAAAAATAATCAACACGAGACGATGCCCTAGGAGGTGACAAGCCTGCCAGATGCGGCCTACCCCTGGCCGCGCCCTGGGCCCTCGTGAC
This sequence comes from Hordeum marinum, assembly GCA_022496015.1. Lineage (NCBI taxonomy): Eukaryota > Viridiplantae > Streptophyta > Magnoliopsida > Poales > Poaceae > Hordeum > Hordeum marinum. The sequence continues at coordinate 204,937,265 of CM039672.1, read as the reverse complement.
AACCCCTTAAGGCGGTTCGTGCCCTTCTTTCGCCGAAAGAATGATAATTTTTGGATAAAGATCCCCTCAAAATTTCAGCCTGATCAGAGTTACGGATCTCTGGATATTTAAGAAATGGTGAAAGGCCAGATTTGGGAGCATAGAAACAGAAGGAAATAGAGAGAGAGATGCAATCTCGGACGAGCTCTTGCCCCTCCATCGCCATGGAGGACATGGAACATAGGGGAAACCCTTTTCCCATCTTGGGGGAAGGCCAAGGAAGAAGAAGAAGAAGGGGGTTCTCTCCCCCTCTCTCCTGGTGGCACCGAAACGCCGCTGGGGCCATCATCATGACGACGATCTACTCCAACAACCCCGTCATCTTCACCAACACCTCCATCACCTTCCCCCATCTATCTACAGCGGTCCACTCTCCTGCAACCCTCTGTACCCTCTACTTGAACATGGTGCTTTATGCTTCATATTATTATCCAATGATGTGTTGCCATCCTATGATGTCTGAGTAGATTTTTGTTGTCCTATGGGATGATTGATGATCATGATTGGTTTGAGTTGCATGTATGATTATTAGTGCTGTCCTATGGTGCTCTTCGTGTCGTGCAAGCATGAGGGATCGTCATTATAGGGTGTAGCAATGTGTTCATGATTTTCCTATGGTGGGTTGCGTGAGTGACAGAAGCATAAACCCGAGTAGGTGGGTTGTTGCATATGGGAGTAAAGAAGACTTGATACCTTATAATGCTATGGTTGGGTTTTACCTTAATGATCTTTAGTAGTTGCGGATGCTTGCTAGAGTTCCAACCATAAGTGCATATGACCCAAGTAGAGAATGTATGTTATCTTATGCCTCTCCCTCATATAAAATTGCAATAATGATGACCGGTCAGGTTATCGATTGCCTAGGGACAATTTCGCAACTCCTACCACCACTTTTCCACACTCGTTAAACTAACTTAATTGTTACTTTTTCTTAGCAGCCCTAGTTTTTATTTATGTTCTCTTTATTATCTTGCAAACCCTTCCCATTACACCTACAAAGTACTTCTAGTTTCATACTTGTTCTAGGTAAAGCGAACGTTAAGCGTGCGTAGAGTTGTATCGGTGGTCGATAGAAATTGTGGGAATATTTGTTCTACCTTTAGCTCCTCATTGGGTTCGACACTCTTACTTATCAAAAAAGGCTACAAATGATCCCCTATACTTGTGGGTTATCAGCAGCCGTGGAGGAACCTCAGCCCGTGGATGTAGGTGCAGGGGGCGAGGCAGGCGCGGGTGGGGTAGGAGGGGTGGCACAAACACACGGCCTCCCAGACCGTGGAGCCACTCCGCCGAAGAGGTCCACGAGTTTATCGTCGGTATGGACAACCAGCCCCACACCTAGCTCCGGATTCCAAACTCCATTGTAGAGGAGATGGCAAAGCGCGCGCCCCTGGGCCTGTGGTTGCAACCAGACGGCTGCTGCAACGGGTCTTCCTGGGTGGCGATAGAGTTCACTCCCTCTAGCTTCATGCTCTTGAAGCAGGGGTGGAAGTCGTTTGCCCTCGCTCGCGGCTTGAAGACGGGGTGTTGGAAATATGCCCGAGAGGCAATAATAAATTAGTTGTTATCATATTTCCTATTTCATGATAATTGTTTATTATCCATGCTAGAATTGTATTGATTGGAAACTTAGATACATGTGTGGATACATAGACAACACCATGTCCCTAGTATGCCTCTAATAGACTAGCTTGTTGATCAAAGATGGTCAAGGTTTCCTAGCCATAGACATGAGATGTCATTTGATAACGAGATCACATCATTAGGAGAATGATGTGATGGACAAGGCCCAAACTATAAACATAGCATATGATCGTGTTAGTTTATTGCTATAGTTTTCTACATGTAAAGTATCTGTTCCTATGACCATGAGATCATGCAACTCATTGACACCGAAGGAATACCTTATGTGTATCAAACGTCGCAACGTAACTGGGTGACTATAAAGATGCTCTACAGGTATCTCCGAAGGAGTCTGTTGAGTGAGCATGGATCAAGACTGGGATTTGTTACTCCGTGTGACGGAGAGGTATCTCAGGGCCCACTCGATAATAGAACATCATAACAAGCCTTGCAAGAAAACTGACTAAAGTGTTATCCATATGATCTTGTATTATGGAACGAGTAAAGAGACTTGCCGGTAACGAGATTGAACTAGGAATGGAGATACCGACGATCGAATATCAGGCAAGTAAAATACCGATAAACAAATGGAACACTATACGAGATTAACTGAATCCTTGACATAGAGGTTCAATCGATAAAGATCTTCGTAGAATATGTAGGAGACAATATGGGCATCCAGGTCCTGCTATTGGTTATTGACCATAGAAGTGTCTTGGCCATGTCTACATAGTTCTCGAACCCACAGGGTCTACACACTTAACGTTTGGTGACGATATAAGTATAGTTGAGTTATTATGTTGGTGACCGAAAGTTGTCCGGAGTCCCGGATGAGAGATGTGACATGACGAGGAACTCTGGAATAGTCTAGAGGTAAAGATTGATATATGGGATAATAGTGTTTGGTTTCCAGAAGGGTTCCAGAATTCACCGAACGGGATTTCGGATGTTTCCCAAAATGTTCGGGTATGAGAACACTTTATTTGGGCCAAGGGGTAAAGCCCATGAGGCTTTAGGAAGGTGCAAAAGGAGTTTTGCAGAGGACAGGGGCCAGACGCAAGGAACCCTGGCATCTGGGACAAGACGCTAACGGCCCTAGCATCTGGTTCTGGTGTCCGAGGATCACTCTTGGCTTACGGGCCAAACCGACTTTGAGGAGGCTCTTTCTCCAAGTTTCGACCCCAGGGTTCAACATATAAATAGAGGGGCAGGGCTAGCACCCAGAACATATCAAGAATTCCCAAGCCGTGTGCTGGCAACCCCGTCCCCTCTAGTTTATCCTCCATCATAGTTTCCATTGTGTTTGGCGAAGCCTTGCGGAGATTCTTCTTCATCACCACCGTCACCATGCCGTCATGCTGCAGGAACTCACCTACTACTTCACCATCACTCGCTAGATCGAGGAGGTGAAGGCGTCATCTACCTGTACGTGTGTTTAACGCGGAGGTGCCGTCCGTTCTATGCTAGTTCATGATTGGATCACGAGACGAATTGCGATTTGGATCGCGAAGACGTTTGACTACATCAACTGCATTTCTAAACGCTTCCGCTTAACGATCTACAAGGGTATGTAGATCCACTCTCCCTTTCGTAGATGCTCATCACCATGGATAGATCTTGCGTGTGCATAGGAAATTTTTTGTTTCCCCTGCAACGTTCCCCAACAGTGGCATCATGATCTAGGTCTATGTGTAGATGAGATCACGAGTAGAACACAAAGGAGTTTGTGGGCATTGATGCTCAGATTGCTTCCTCCCTTGGTATTTTATTGATTCAGCGGTATTGTGGGATGAAGCGGCCCAAACCAACCTTAGTCGTACGCTTACGAGAGACTGGTTCCATCAATTGACATGTGACTTTGTTGCATAAATATGGCTGGCGGGTGTCTCTCTCTCCTACTCTAGTTGGATCAGATTCAACAAAGGTGGTCCTTGAGAAGTTTGAATAGCAATTTGTGTATCACCGTTGTGGTTTTTGCGTAGGTGAGAATTGTTATTGCTAGATACCCGTAGCAACCACATAAAACATGCAACAACAATTAGAGGACGTTTATCTTATTTTTGGAGGGTATGTTGTGATGTGATATGGCCAATTACATGATGAGATATATGTGATGTATGAGATGATCATGTTTTGTATAGAATATCATGTTCTGATGAGTACAACAACCGACAGGAGCCATAGGGTTGTCTTTAATTATTGTATGACCCGCATGTCAATCATTAAGCACTATGTAATGCTTTACTTTATCGCTAAGCGGTAGCAATAGTAGTATAAGCATGGTGGGCGCGACAACCCCGATGGTGACTCATTGATAGAGATCAAGATGATGGAGATCATGGTGTCATGCCGGTGACGATGGAGATCATGCCGGTGCATTGGAGATGGAGTTCAAAAGCATAAGTTCATGGGCATATCATGTCACTTATGATGTGATGTTAATCCTTTTATGCACCTTGTTATGCTTAGGACGACGGTAGCATTATAAGGTGATCGATCCCTCGCTAAAATTTCAAGATAAAATTGTGCTCTCCCCGATTGTGCACCATTGCAAAAGTTTGTCGTGTCGAGACACCACGTGATGATCAGGTGTGATAGACTCTATGTTCACATACAACGGGTGCAAGCTAGTGTTGCACGTGCAGATCACTCGGTTTAAACTTGACGAGCCTAGCATGTACAGACATGGGCTCGGAACACAAGAGACCGAAAGGTTGAACATGAGTCATATAGTAGATATGATCAACATGGAGATGTTCACCATTGACACCACCTCATCTCACGTGATGATCGGATTTGGGTTGGTGAATTTGGATCATGTAGCACTCGGATGACTGAAGGAATGTCAATTTGATTGGGAGTTTTTAAGTAATATGATTAAATAAAATCCTTATCATGAACATAGTCTAAAGTTGTCTTTGCAAAATAATATTGTAGATCAATAGATAGCGCTATAGCTCCCCTGTTTTTTTTACGTTACTAGAGAAAATAGAGTTGAAAGATGATGGTAGCAATTATGCAGACTAGGTCCATAAACTGAGGATTGTCCTCATTGCTGCACAGAAGGCTTGTGTCCTTGATGGACCACTCGGTGCACCCCCCCTCTAGCATCGTCTATGGATGTTGTGAACATCTGACGGGCACGTTGTGATGACTACTTGATAGTTCTGTGTGTCATGCATTACGACTTAGAACTGAGGCACCAAAGACGTTTTCAACGTCACGGAGCATATGAGAGTTCCAAGAGCTGGAATTGAGATTTTAGGCTCGTGCCCGTGTTGAGAGGTATGAGACCTCCGACAAGATTCTTTGCCTACAAGATGAAGGAGAATATCTCCATAAGTGAGCATGTACTCAGATTATCTGGGTGCTACAATCGCTTGAATCGAGTGGGAGTTGATCTTCCAGATAAGATAGTGATCGATATACTTCTCCAAGTCACTGCCACCAAGCTGCTAGAGCTTCGTGATGAACTATAACATGCCAGGGATGGAGATGATGATCCCTGAGCTGTTCGCGATGTTTGACACCGCGAAGGTAGAAATCAAGAAGGAGCATCAAGTGTTGATGGTTAGTAAAACCACTAGTTTTAAGAAGGGCAAGGGCAAGAAGGGAAAAATGCAAGAACGGCAAGCCTGTTGCCACTCCAGTGAAGAAACCCAAGGTTGAACCCAAACCCGAGGTTGAGTGCTTCTGTTATGAGGAGAACGGTCACTAAAGTGGAACTGCCCTAGATACTTGGTAGATAAGAAGGCCGACAACGTCAACAGAAATATATTTAATATAAGTTTTATTCATGTGTATCTTGCTAATACTCCTAGTAACACCTAGGTATTAGATACCGGTTCAGTTGCTAAATGTTGGTAACTTGAAATAAAATCTACGAAATAAATGGAGACTAGCTAAGGGTGAGGTGACGATGTGTGTTTGAAGTGTTTCCAAGGTTGATGTGATCACCATCGCACGCTCTCTCTACCTTCCGGATTAGTGATGAACCTAAATAGATGTTATTTGTTGTTTGCGTTGAGCATGAACGTGATTAGATGTGTTTATTGCAATACTATTATTCATTTAAGTTAGGGAATAGTGGTTATTCTGTTTACATGAATAATACCTTCAATGGTCATGCACCCAATGAGAATGGTTTATTGAATCTTGATCGTAGTGATACACATGTTCATAATATTGATGCCAAAAGATGCAAAGTTAATAATGATAGTACCATATACTTGTGGCACTGCTACTAAATTCATATTGGTGTAAAGCGCATGAAGAAACCCCATGGTGATGGATCTTTGGGCTCATTCGATTTTGTATCGGTTGAGACATGCGGACCATGCCTCATGGGCAAGATGACTAAGACCCCATTTTCCGGTATGATGGAGCGGGCCAGTGAGTTATTGGAAATAATACATGTTGATGTATGTGGTCCAATGAGTGTTGTAGCGTGCGGTGGATGTCAATATTTTCTTACCTTCACTGATGATTTGAGTAGATATGGGTATATTTACTTAATGAAACACAAATCTGAAATGTTTGAAAAGTTCAAGCAAATTCATAGTGAAGTTTGAGATCATTGTGACAAGAAGATAAAATGTATGCGATATGATCATGGAGGTGAATATTTGATTTACGAGTTTGGTATACAACTTAAGACAACGTGGAAGTTGTTTCACGGCCCACGCCACCTAGAACACCATAGTGTGATGGTGTGTCCGAATGACGTAGTCATTCTCTATTGGATATGGTGCGTACTATGATGTCACTTATCATTTTGCCACTATCGTTTTGGGGTTATGCATTAGAGACAACTACATTCACTTTAAATAGGGCACCATCTAAATCCGTTCAGATGACACTGTATGAATTATGGTTTGGTAGAAACCTAAGGTGTTATTTCTCAGAGTTTGGGGATGCGACGCTTATGCTTGATAAGCTCGAATCCAAAGCGGAAAAGTACATCTTCATAGGATACCTCAAGGAAACAATTGGGTATACCTTCTATCTCAGATCCGAGGGCAAAGTGTTTGTTGCTAAAAATGGGTCCTTTCTCAAGAAAGAGTTTCTCTCAAAAGAAGTGAGTGGGAGGAAAGTAGAACTTGATGAGGTTGTTGAACCATCACTTCAGTTGGATAGTAGCATGACACAGAAAGATGTTTCTACGACGCCTACACCAAGTGAAGAGGAAGCAAATGATGATGATCATGAAGTTTCGGATCAAGTTACTATCAAACCTCGTAGGTCGACAAGGACTCGTACCGCCCCTGAGTGGTATGTCAATCATGTCTTGGAGGTCATGTTGTTAGACAACAGTGAACCTACGAGCTATGAAGAAGCGATGGTGGGCCCAAATTCCAACAAATGGCTAGGATCCATGAAATCTGAGAAAGAATCCATGTATGAACACCGAATATGGACTTTGGTAGATTGCCCATTGAACAGCATGTCGTTGAGTACAAATGGACCTTTAAGAAGAAGATGGATGCTGATGGTAAATGGCACCATTTATCAAAGCTCGACTTGTCGCAAAGAAGTTTCCGACAAAGTTCAAGGAGTTGACTACAATGAGACTTTCTCACCCATAGAGATGCTAAAGTATGTTGGAATTATGTTAGCAGTTGCTGCATTTTTCAATTATGAAATCTAGCAGATGGATGACAAAACATCGTTTCCTTAACGGTTCTCTTGAGGAAAGGTTGTATATGATACTACCAGAAGGTTTTGTCATTCCTAAGGATGATAAAAGGTATGCAAGCTCCAGCGATCCTTCTATGGGCTGGAGCAAGCATCTCAGAGTTGGAATATATGCTTTGATGAGGTGATCAAAGTTTTTGGGTTTATACAAAGTTTATGAGAAACTTGTATTTACAATAAAGTGAGTGGGAGCACTATAGAATTTCTGATAAGTATATGTGGTTATCATATTCTTGATAGGAAATAATGTAGAATTTCTGGAAAGCATAAACAGTTGTTTGAAAAGAGTTTTTCAAAGGAAGACCTGGATAAAGCTACATAATTGTTGGGCATCGAGATCTATTGAGATAGATCAAGACGTCTGATAAGACTTTCAATGAGTACATACCTAGACAAGATTTTGAAAGAGTTCAAAATGGATCAGTCAAAGAAGGAATTCTTTCCTGATTTGTAAGGTGTGAAGTTGAGTAAGACTCAAACCTCGACCATGGTAGAAGAAAGAGAAAGGACGAAGGTCGTCCCCTATGCCTTAGCCATAGGCTCTATATAGTATGCTATGCTATGTACCGCACCTGTGTGTGCCTTTCCATGAGTTTGTCAAGGGGTACAAGAGTGATCCAAGAGTGGATCACTGGACAGCGGTCAAACTTATCCTTAGTAACTAGAGGACTATGGAAATATTTCTCGATTATGGAGGAGCAATCCAGATACGTACAGTGGAGCAGGCATTTGGAATAGCTCCAAGTGGAGCATGGCAATTGTATCTATAGTATGACATAGATATTTGCAAAGTACACACAGATCTAAAAGTCGCATACCCATTGACTAAAACCTCTCTCACATGCAAAACATGATCGAACCACATAACTCATTGGGTGTGAGATTCATAACAATGTAAATCACATAAAAATCTGAGCTAGATTATTGGCTCTAGTGCAAGTGGGATACTGTTGGAAATATTCCCTAGAGGCAATAATAATTAGTCTTTATCGTATTTCCTTGTTCATGATAATTGTTTATTGTCCATGCTAGAATTGTATTGATCGGAAACTCAGATACATTTGTGGATACATAAACAACACCATGTCCCTAGTATGACTCTAATAGACTAGCTCGTTGATCAAACATGGTCAAGCTTTCCTATCCATAGACATGAGATGTCATTTGATAAGGGGATCACATGATTAGGAGAATTATGTGACGGACAAGACCCAAACTATAAACATAGCATATGATCATGTCAGTTTATTGCTATAGTGTTCTGCATGTCAAGTATTTGTTCCTATGACCATGAGATCATGCAACTCACTGACACCGAAGGAATACCTTGCGTGTATCAAACGTTGCAACGTAACTGAGTGACTATAAAGATGCTCTACAGGTATCTCCGAAGGTGTCTGTTGAGTGGGATGGATCAAGACTGGGATTTGTTACTCCGTGTGACGGAGAGGTATCTCAGGGCCCACTTGGTAATACAACATCACAACAAGCCTTGCAAGCAAAGTGAGTAAAGTGTTAGCCACATGATCTCGTAATACGAAATGAGTAAAAGACTTGCCGGTAACGAGATTGAACTAGGTGTGGAGATACCGACGATCGAATCTCGGGCAAGTGACATATCGATAAACAAAGGGAACAACATACAAGATTAACTGAATCCTTGACACAGAGGTTAAATCGATAAAGATCTTTGTAGAATATGTAGGAGCCAATATGGGCATCTAGGTCCTGCTATTGGTTATGGACTGTAGAGGTGTCTCGGCCATGTCTACATAGTTGTTGAACCTGCAGGGTCTACACACTTAACGTTTGGTGACGATATAAGTATAGTTGAGTTATTATGTTGGTGATCGAAAGTTCTTCGGAGTCCCGTATGAGATCCCGGACATGACGAGGAGATCCGAAATAGTCCAGAGGTAAAGATTGATATATGGTATAATAGTGTTTGGTTTTCGGAAAGGTTCCAGAATTTACCAGATGGGATTTTAGATGTTTCCCGAAATGTTCGGGTACGAGAACACTTTATTTGGGCCAAGGGGTAAAGCCCACGAGGCTTTAGCAAGGTCTAAAATGAGTTTAGCAAAGGCCAGGGGCCAGAAGCCAGGAACCCTGGCGTTTGGGACCAGACATCGAGGACCCTGGCGTCTGGTCCTAGAGTACGAGAAGGACTCTTGCCTTGTGGGCCAAACCAACTTTGTGGAGGCTCTTTCTCAAAATTACGAACCTAGGGCTTATCATATAAATAGAGGGGCATGGCTAGCACCCAGAACACATCAATAATTCCTAAGCCCTGTGCTGGCAACGCCGTCCCCTATAGTTTATCCTCTATCATATTTTCCGTTGTGCTTGGCGAAGCCCTGCGGAGGTTGACTTCACCACCACCGTCACCACGCCGTCGTGCTGCCGGAACTCATCTTCTACTTCACCATCACTCTCTAGATCAAGGAGGTGAAGGTATCATCAATCTGTATGTGTGTTGAAAGCGGAGGTGCCATCCGTTCGGCGCTAGATCATGATTGGATCGCGGGACGACTTGCAATTTGGATCGCGAAGACGTTCTACTACGTTAACCGCATTTCTTAACGCTTCCGCTTAGCGATCTACAAGGGTATGTAGGTCCACTCTCCCTCTCATAGATGCTCATCACCATGGATAGATCTTGCATGCGCATATGATTTTTTTTGTTTCCGATGAAACATTACCCAATAAGGGGCATGTCCTCCACTTCAAGTTTGACGGACCTACCATGCTCTTCATGAAGATCTTAGGGGAAGCTAGCGACCGCCTGGACTGCTGCATGGAGAGCGACAACAACGGAGGCAACTGCTCCTCCGACGATGATGGCAACAGCAGCTCTTCCTCTGAGGGAAGGGGGAGCGACGATGACTCCGATGACTCCCCAGGCATCCGCGTCAAGAAGGAAGACTCTGACTAGGAACAGGCGGCGCAAGAGTCGAAGTCCTGGAGGTGGCACTGCTCGGGCCCGGTCCTTCCTCTTTTGCTTTATTTCCTGCAATGAACCATGATGGCCCCGCGTGGGCGTGTAAGAAGAATTATGGCCCTCGCGTCTTAAGTTTAATGTTGCTCTAGTAAAAAATGAGTTTGTTCTTAGCGCTTCTCATTAGGCTTGTCCCGTTCTCTGTGATCGCCTTAATGCTCTGCATCGCTAGGACCCAGCCCTCGCGTAGGACTCACCCATCACTTGCATGTCAGGTCGCGATGCATGGGACAAGTCCAGGAGGTGAGGGCCTCGAAATCTGATAAGAGATCCCGAGGCACGACTCTCAGGAGGTCCCCCTTGGCACCCAAGCGGCTCACACGAGAGAAGAGGCTTACGCCCAGAGCGAGGTTCCGGGAAGAAGGAACACTACCAAAGATCTCCAAGCCGCATGGGGATATTAACTTGACTTTTTGAAACACGCCGTGAGGCAACAGCGGCCTGTGAGAGGTCCACGTGGTGTGAGGGCGTGTCTTCTCGAAGTTTACTTCCTTATCCCTTTGCAACCAGTGCCTCTATAGTTTGAACCATGCGTCCACTTTTGAGGCCCCCTCGTGGGGTTCTCCCCTTTTCCCTTGCTTGCTTAGGTGCTTTGCATCGTCAGGATCTAGCCCCCGAGCGAGCCTCAGCCATCACTGGTATGTCAGGTCGCAATGCCTTGACAAATCTAGCAGGTGAGTGATACGTGCATTTCGCATCATGATTTCTTACCACTATCTATCTTATTTTTGTCCATTATTCCACATTACCATACAATTCTTCTGGTTATTCTATTGAATATGCAAGGTACATCACAAGGAGGGAAATATTTGGAAACTAGAATTCTGGACCGAAAAACCGAGAAAAAGGCAAAGAAAACACCAATATTATAATGACCTGAAAATTTACAGAGAATATTTTTGGAATATTTAAGAATTTCTGGAGCAAAAATATATCAGAGAGGAGCTGCCAGCTGGCCACAAGCCAACATGCCGCGCCCCCTAGGCAGCGACCAAATGGCTTGTGGGCCCCTTGCTGTCTCTTTGATGTCCCTCTACTCCTATGTGGTGAGTTTTACCCTAGAATAAATCATATGAAACCTTTTGGGATGAAGCGCCACTATCTCGAGGAGGAAACCTGGACAGATGCCATTTTGCACACCGGCAGTCAGATTCTGTCGGGGAAATCCCTCTCCGGGATGGGGAGATCGAAGCCATCGTCATCACCAAAGCTTCCTCCTTCATGGGAGGACCAATATTCATCAACCTTTTCACCAGCACCATCTCATCTCCAACCCTAGTTCATCTCTTGTATTCAATCTTTGTCCCAAAACCTCATATTGGTACCTGTCGGTCACTAGTTGTGTTGATTAGATCTTGTAGTTGATGCTTGTTGGATTACTTGGTGGAAGAAATTATGCTCAGATCCTTAATTATAATTATTACTCCTTTGATCTTGAACATGTTTATGATGTGTGAGTAGTTACTATTATTCCCGAGGACATGGGAGAAGTCTTGTTATAACTAATCTGGTGAAATTGGTATGTGTTTGATATTTTGATGATATGTATGTTGTTACTTCTCTTAGTGGTGTCATGTGAATGTCGAATACATGACACTTCACCATGTTATGGGCCTAAGGGAAGTCATTGTGGAGTAATAAGTAGATGATGGTTTGCGAGAGTGACAGAAGCTTAAACACCATTTTATGCATTGCTTCATAAGGGGCTGATTTGGATCCACATGATTCATGCTATGGTTAGATTTATCTTAATTCTTCTTTCATAGTCGCGGATGCTTGCGAGAGGGGTTAATCATAAGTAGGTTGTTTGTTCAAGTAAGATTAGAACATTAGCACCGGTCCACCCACATATCAAAGTAGCAAAGTAGCAAACGCGAATCAACTCAACATGATGAACATGACTAGACAGAAATTCCCATGTGTCCTCGGGGATACTTGCTTAATATAAGAGTACTTTCAGGCCTATCCTTTGCTACCAAAAGGATTGGGCTACGTTGTTGCACCATTTTTTTTTACTATAATTACTTGTCGATTGTTACGAATTACCTTGCTACAAAACTATCTATCGCTGTTACTCACAGCACTTGCGGAGAATACCTTGTTGAAAACTACTTATCATTTCCTTGTGCTCCTTGTTGGGTTCAACACTCTTACTTATCGAAAGGACTATGATTGACCCCCTACACTTGTGGTTCATCAAGACTCTTTTCTGGCGCCGTTTCCGGGGAGTGAAGCCCCTTTGGTAAGTGTAAATTGGTAAGGAAATATTTTCTATATGTGCTGAAATTTACTGTTGCTTGTCACTATGAGCAGTCACCCTTTGAGTGGCTTGTTCGTGGCATCTTCGCCTTGAACAGAAGATGAAGACATTGTTCCTCCACCTACTGAACATACTGAAAATATTTATTATGATATTCCTTCGGGCATGCTTGAAAAACTATTGTCTGATCCTTATGATGGTATGACTCGTCGTGATTTCCATTTGATATTCGTCGATAGGTTTGTGGATTGTTTTATCTTGAAGGTTTGTCTAGGGACAAAGTTAAGAAGAAGGTTTTTTCCTTTATATTTGGAGGGAAAAGCATTGATGTGGTATAGACTATTAGATAATATTCAATCATGGGATTGGTATCGTTTGAAGCTGGAATTTCATGAGAAGTTTTATCCAATGCATCTAGTTCACCGTGATCAAAATTATATATAACCTTTGTCCTCGCAATGGGGAAAGCATCGCTCAAGATTGGGGGGGGGGCTTAAATCTATGATGCACACTTTCCCGCAACCATGAGCTTCAAAGAGATACGATTATACAAAAACTTTATGCTCGGCTTCTAATGATGATAAAAAATTAGGGGATTCTTCTTCCTCTAGCTCATATATGAATGAAACTATTGAATTCAAATGAGATATTTTGTAAAGAATTAAACACAATTCTGAAGATTGGGAGCTCGACAAAGGTAACGAGTCAGCTATAAAACTTAATTTTTATTGTATTAAATCTTTTATGGAAACCAACACCTTCCACGTGTTTAGTGATGTCTACTACACAACCTTCTTCTTGTAGACTCTTGTTGGGCCTCCAAGCAAAGAGTTTTGTAGGACAGTGGCAATTTCCCCTCAAGTGGATGACCTAAGGTTTATCAATCCGTGGGAGGTGTAGGATGAAGATGGTCTCTCTCAAACAACCCTACAACCAAATAACAAAGAGTCTATTGTGTGACAAAGACACCCAATACAATGGTAAATTGTATAGGTGCACTAGTTCGGCGAAGAGATGGTGATACAAGCGTAATATGGATGGTAGATATAGGTTTTTGTAATCTAAAAATAATAAAATAGCAAGGTAACTAATGACAAAAGTGATCAAAAACTGTATTGCAATGCTTGAAAACAAGGCCTAGGGTCCATACTTTCACTAGTGCAAGTTCCCTCGACAATACTGACATAGTTGAATCATATGTAAATACCTCTCGTGTGACAAAGAGTTCACTGCAAAGTCACAAATAGTGGAGAACAAACAAACAAATTATTGTAGGGTACGAAACCACCTCGAAGTTATCTTTTCTGATCAATCTTATGAGCTATCCCTATAAGTGTAATGAACAGCCCTAGAGTTCGTACTAAAATAACACCTTAAGATACACATCAACCAAAACCCTAATGTCACCTAGATACTCCAATGTCACCACGAGTACCCATGGCTTGATTATACGATATGCATCACACAATTTCATATTCGTCATGTTCAATCCAACACAAATAACTTCAAAGAGTGTCCCAAAGTTTCTACCGGAGATTCAAGACGAAAACATGTGCCAACCCCCATGCATAGATTCCCAAGGTCATGGAACCCGCAAGTTGATCACCAAAACATACATCAAGTGGATCAATAGAACATCCCATTGTCACCATGGATACCCTGTTGCAAGACATACACCAAGTGTTCTCAAATCCTTAAAGAATCAATCCGATAAGAAAACTTCAAAAGGAAAACTCAATTCATCACAAGAAGATAGAGAGGGGAAAATTCGATATGATTCATCTATATCAGTAAAGCTCGCGGTACATCAAGATCATGCCATCTCAAGAACATGAGAGAGAGAGAGATCAAACACATAGCTACTGATACATACCCTCAGCCCCGAGGGTGAACTACTCCCTCCTCGTGACGGAGGCCGTCGGGATGATGAAGATGGCCTCCGGTGATGGTTTCCCCCTCTGGTAGGGTGCCAGAACAGGCTCCCCATTGGTTTTTATTGGCTTTGGAGGCTTGCGGCAGTGGAGCTCCCGATCTAGGTTTCTTTTCGGAGGTTTGGGTATTTATAGGAGTATTTGGTGTTGGTCCCACGTCCAGAAGGTTCCTGAGGAGGTCACAAGCTTGCTAGGCGCGACCAGGGGGTGGCCATGCCTGACAGGCTTGTGACTCCCTCGAGACTCTTCTTCGATATCTTTTCGCTCTAGTATTTTTTTATATTTTCCAAAAATATTCTCCGTAAATTTTCAGCCCATTCTGGTAACTTTTATTTCTGCACAAAAACAACACCACGGTAGTTCTGCTGAAAACAACGTCAGTCCGGGTTAGTTCTAATAAAATCATACCAAAATCATATAGAATTATTGTAAACATGGCATGAATACTTCATATGTTGGATACGTACCAGCATCCCCGAGCTTAATTCCTGCTCGTCCTCGAGTAGGTAAATGATAAAAGAAATAATTTATGAAGTGTGAATGCTAGCATAGTGCATAAATTTGATCAATGATAGTTCCAAACACTTTTTCTAGCATCATTAAATATCATAAACATTAGCTCATCTCATAAAACTTCTCATGACGAAATAACAAGCTATCCACATGTTAAAGTATAGACTAACAAACTATGCTTTCAGTCACCAAACAATTGCAATTCATCTTATTTTCAGGAAGGGTCTATGTAAGAGCTTTGATTTAGCAAATTCCACATACTCAACTATCATATAGCCTTCCATGATTGCTAACACTCGAAGCATATTTTTTAGAGCAAACGGCATCCGTTAAAGACAAAGAAAGATAGGGGCTTAAATGTTCGCCTCCCAACTTATTTATCATATAGATAATTGTCAACAATAATAATTCATGATCAAATATATTTGAATGGCCATATATTCTTGGACCTTTCCCCACCACATGATGCTTGCCAAGAGAAAAAGGCGAAATATAGAAGTGGTGAAGATCACCATGACTCTTGCATAAAGGTAAGTACTGGAAAGTAAAAGATAGGCCCTTCGTAGAGGGAAGCATTGATTTGCAGAGGTGCCAGAGCTCGAGCTTTTAAAACAGAGATGAATAATAGTTTTGAGCAGTATGCTTTCTTTGTCACCATAAAAACCGAGAGATCTCGGTATCTTCCATGCTAGATACATTATAGGCGGTTCCCAAACAGAAAGGTAAAGTTTTTACTCCCCTCGACCAATCAATCACACTCCACGGCGAGCCAAATCCACAGGTACCGTCCATACCAACAAAATTCCCGTGGGAGTTTTGTTTAATTATTTGCATTTTTTCTTTGATTTCGGGACTGGAATCCCTATTACCAGCCACTTTCTCGTGAATGATAGTGACTCAACACATATCGTGAGAATAACCCACCTAGCATGGAAGATAGTGACAGCCCCTAGTTACTATATGAGCGATTCGGGCATACAAAACATAATATTATTTGAAGGCTTAGAGTTTGGCACATGCAAATTTACTTGGAACAGCAGGTAAATACATCATATGGGTAGGCATGGTGGACTCATATGGAACAACTTTGGGTTTAAGGGTGTTTGGATGCACAAGTAGTATTTCTACTTGGTACGGATGTTTTGGCTAGTCTGAGGTGGAAACAAGCACCACATGTTGGAGGATCCATAACAATATAACTTCTATACAAATATACCCAAGCATAACTCATTACGTTGTCTTCCTTGTCCAACTTCAACTAATTTGCTCAAGTTTGAAAATAATTAATGGGTATTCACAATCGTATAAGATGTCCAAGAGAATATATTTATATGTGAAATCTCTCTTCCTTCAATATTCTTTCATGAATGGTTCAAGTGACCAATGCGGTGTTTGCCAATTTTCAATAAATTTTACCACCTATACTTATTATATGTGAAGTCATTACTCCCCATGGGATAAGCATATAAAACATATATAATTTCAGATTTTTGATATTCAATTCATTCAACACTTTACTCATAGGATATAAGTGAAGCACGAGAGTAAATGTCAAAACTACTCCAAAACATATAAGTGAAGATCAATAAGTAGTCAAACAATTAAGTAGCTATGTGAGGTATTTCTCTCTATTTCTCAATAAATATTTTCTAATCCAAGTATTTTATTTAAACAACAAGCAAAACAAAAATAGCACTCCAAGAATAGAATGCATCATGTGAACGAATTAAAATTTAGGCTCAACATAGGCTAACCGATAATTGTTGATGAAGAGCGATGGGTTGCGTAGCATCCCCAAGCTTAAATGCTTTATACTTCTTGAAATATATACTTGTGTTGCCTTGGGAATCCCCAAGCATGAGCTTTTGTATCTCGTTCAATCCTCTCATGTCATGGTTTCACCTATTCTGAAAAACATCATCCACACAAAAGTCGAAAAGAACTCGTGAGATAGGTTAGTACACATAAGAACAAATCGAAACTTCATGTACTGAAAAGACAAGTTACACAATAATTTTCAATAATTATACTGTATACTATCATTTCCACAATTTATATCTACCAATATAGGCTATGGAAACTATAGGATAAGTAGATAACAAAACTATGACAACAATCTGTCCAAACAGAACAGTCTGTAGCAATTTATTAAAATAGTTTACTTATGTAACTCAAACAATTATGAACATTTAGGAAATTATAAACAATATATATGAAAATACAGTGTAAAAATTTCAGAAACTTTCCACATTCCAGTAAAATATTAAAATTCAAACACTACACCAGAAGTTTTTGTTATTACATAGCACACATATAACATGCAATTCAAGCATCCTAAAGGCAATTCTTGGAACCTTTTATCAAAAAACAAGATTATAATAACACCTAACATAAAACAACAAAATAAAATGACGTTCCAAGTAAAACTCATATTATGTGACGAAAAAATATAGCTCCAAGTAAGATATACCGATAGTGTTGAAGACGAAAGAGGGGATGTCTTCCGGGGCATCCCCAAGCTTAGACGCTTGTGTCTTCCTTGAATATTACCTTGGGGGTTCCTTGGGAATCCCCAAGCTTAGGTTCTTTTCAATCCTTATTCACCTCATATCGGTATCTAACCCAAAACTTGAAAACTTCAATCACACAAAACTTAACGGAACTTTGTGAGAAGGGTTAGTGTAATAAAGATAGATCATTCACTTAGGTACTGCCAAGACAAGAATCATAATTATTCCCACATTATAACTACTGTATTCCATAATTCCTACAATTTATATCACTGAATATAAGCTATGGGAACACTAAAACAAGCAAACTATGCATGCAAAAAAGAATCTATCAAAAATAGAACGACCTGTAAAGATCTGAATGATCACCATACTTCCCTGACTCTAAAAATTCTGAAAAATTAAGACATATCACAGAATTTGCATAGATTTTTTTGTAGTACTTTCAGAATTTTTTTACTCTCTTTAAAATCATATAGTTCATATACTGGACGCAAAACTTTCTCTTTTTGCACATAATCAAACAATCAAGTATCCACACTATCCCGAAGGCTTTACTTGGCACTTTATTGACAAAAAAGACACAAAATATGATTAATAAATTAGATTAATCATGTGAACACTTAAAAACAGAAGGTAAGAGTGTTGGGTTGTCTCCCAACAAGCACTTTTCTTTAATGCCTTTTAGCTAGGCATGATGATTTCAATGATGCTCGTATAGGAATAGTAGTTGAAACATGCAAGAGAGCATCATGTATCTCATGACAAGCACATTTAAGTCTAACCCACTTCCTATGCATAGGGATTTTGTGAGCAAACAATTTATGGGAGCAAGAATCAACTAGCATAGGAAGGCAAAACAAGCATGACTTTGAAACTTTCAATGCATAGAGAGGAAACTTGATATTATTGCAATTCCTACAAGCATATGTTCATCCCTCATAATAATTTTCAGTAGCATCATGAAGGAATTCAACAATATAACCAGCACAAAAAGCATTATTTTCATGATGCACAAGCATATAATTTTTATTACTACCCACACAAGCAAAATTCTTCTCATGCAAAGTAGTGGGAGCAAACTCAACAAAATAACTATAATGTGACACTTGATTGACACAACCACATTGAATATTCAAATCATGATAATAGGTTTCATGGTTGTCATTACTCTTTATAGCATACATGTCATCACAATAATCATCATAGATAGGAGGCATGCAATCATTATATTCAATTTGATCATTCAAAGTAGGGGGAATAAAAAGATCATCTTCATTAAGCATAGCATCCCCAAGCTTGGTACAAACATTAATTGCAGAAAATAAATTCTCAAACATGTCATTTTCGTTAAACATAGCATACTATATCATAAACATAATCACTCTAATCATTAATGGTATGAATATCACCAATAGCATAGAAATTATTATCATCATCCTCCAACTTGATGCCATAAATATTCTCAAGAATATAAGAAGTATCATTATCTTCCCAATCACAATTATAACAACAAGAAATAGGCATACCAAAATCATCCTCAAGTGTATCATCTTCCACAATTATTTTTGATTCATTCTCATGAGGCCTATAAATAATGGGAGCAACGTTATTTGGGAGAGATACCTCTGTACCTTTACTTTTCCTTCTTTTCTTATTCTTCACCACATTATGTGTGTGTTTATTTAATTCCTCCAAGCTTATTTTGAAAGAGGTTGGTTGAATAAAAAGCTCCTCCTCGTTACCTGATTCATCATAAGAAAAAATAGGAGGATATTGGAAAACCTCTTCGCCTTCATTAGTATTATCTTCATATTTTGTTTGTTTTTCTTGTGTTTAAGTAATTGGCAATATAAGGATTCTCAATGCAATTTACCATGGAATACATACATATTTCATTTTGATCGAAATCAATCATTTTCATGAGAACCCAAGCTGGAACATCCTTAGTTTTATGTTTCATTTCTTCATACCCCCAAAATAGACTAAGTTCATTACGATGCTAAAGGGTAATGAGGTTATCACAATTTTTAGACACAATTCAATATTGAAATAATTCACATTGGAAATTAAAATGAACACTCTCATTGCAAAGTTCACAAGGACGGCAAGAAATATTAAGTTTTTCAACACAAACATATAGCCTCTCTTGCAACCATTTAGTTTGTAAATACTTATGCCTCTTACGAAATCTATCTTCCCTTTTAGGCATGTCTTCACAAACTCTATGCACTCCACCAAAATTGACATGCTTATAAGAAATGCTTTTATCATGACTAGTGCAATCATCATTAGTACTATGAATATTCAAAGAATTCATACTAACAACATTGAAATCATGCTCATAACTCAAATATTTAGTGCCAAACATTTTAATAAGTTCTACTTCTAACACTTGAGCACAATTTCCCTTTCCATCATTTTCACGAAAGAAATTAAAAAGTATGAAGCATATGAGGCAACCTTAATTCCATTTTTTTGTAGTTTTCTTTTATTAAACAAAACTAGTGAAAAACAAGAAATTAAAAGATTTAATTGTAAGATCTAAAGATATACCTTCAAGCACTCACCTCCCCGGCAACAACGCCAGAAAATAGCTTGATGTCTACTACACAACCTTCTTCTTGTAGACTCGTGTTGGGCCTCCAAGTGCAGAGTTTTGTAGGACAGTGGAAATTTTCCCTCAAGTGGACGACCTAAGGTTTATCAATCCTGGGAGCTGTAGGATGAATATGGTATCTCTCAAACAACCTTGCAACTAAATAACAAAGAGTCTCTTGTGTCCCCAACACACCCAATACAATGGTAAATTGTATAGGTGCACTTGTTCGGCGAAGTGACGGTGTTACAAGTGTAATAGGGATGGTAGATATAGGTTTTTGTAATCTGAAAATATAAAAACAGCAAGGTAAAAAGTAACAAAAGTGAGCACAAACGGTATTGCAATGCTTGAAAACAAGGCCTAGGGTTCATACTTTCACTAGTGCAATCCCTCAACAATACTAACATAGTTGAATCATATGTAAATACCTCTCGCGCGACAAAGAGTTCACTCCAAAGTCACAAATGGTGGAGAACAAACGAAGAAATTATTTTAGGGTATGAAACCACCTCCAAGTTATCTTTTCCGATCAATCTTATGAGCTATCCCTATAAGTGTCATGAACAGCCCCAGAGTTCGTACTAAAATAACACCTTAAGATACACATCAACCAAAATCGTAATGTCACCTAGATACTCCAATGTCACCACGAGTACCCATGGGCTTGATTATATGATATGCATCACACAATTTCAGATTGTCATGTTCAATCCAACACAAAGAACTTCAAAGAGTGCACCAACGTTTCTACCGGAGATTCAAGACGGAAACATGTGCCAACCCCTATGCAGAGATTCCCAAGGTCACGGAACCCGCAAATTGATCACCAAAACATAGATCAAGTGGATTAATAGAACATGCCATTTTCATCATGGATATCCCATCGCAAGACATACATCAAGTGTTCTCAAATCCTTAAATAGTCAATATGATAAGAAAATTTCAAAAGGAAAAATAAATTCATCACAAGAAGATACAGAGGGGAAAACTCCATTTGATTCATCTATATCACTAAAGCTCGCGGTACATCAAGATCGTGCCATCTCAAGAACATGAGAGAGAGAGATCAAAGACATAGCTAATGGTACGTACCCTCAGCCCCGAGCATGAACTACTCCCTCCTTGTCATGGAGGCCGTCGGGATGATGAAGAAGGCCTCCGGTAATGGTTTCCCCCTCCAACAGGGTGCCGTAACGGGCCCTCGATTGGGTTTTTCATGGCTCTAGAGGCTTGTGGTGGCGGAACTACCGATCTAGGTTTCTTTTCGGAGGTATGGGTATTTATAGGAGTATTTGGTGTTGGTACCACGTCCAGAAGGTTCCCGAGGAGGTCACAAGCTCGCTAGGCATGGCCAGGGGGGTGGCCATGCCTAGCAGGGTTGTGACTCGCTCAGGACTCTTCTCCGGTATCTTTTCGCTCCAGTATTTTTTATATTTTCCAAAAATATTATCCGTAAATTTTCAGCCCATTCCGAGAACTTTTATTTCTGCACAAAAACAATACCACGGTAGTTCTGCTGAAAACAACGTCAGTCCGGGTTAGTTCTAATAAAATCATACCAAAATCATATAGAATTATTATAAACATGGCGTGAATACTTCGAAATTCTAGATACGTTCGAGACATATCATTTAGCAACAAATGCGGTATTGACTCTGAAATAGTGGCTACTCTCTGTGAATCATTTGCTACTCTTGTAGATCTTCCCAAAGAGAAGTGGTTTAAATATCATCCTCCCATCGAACCACCATTAGAGGAACCTATTCAAACAGAGAAACAAGAAATAATGTTCAGTCATGCTGATCCTGTTATTCCGACAACTTACATTGAGAAACCCACTTTTCCTGTTAGGATAAAGGAACATGCTAAGACTACGACTGTGGTTGATAAGAGAAATGTCACCTATACCTTCTGAACAAACAAATGTTGAAACTAATGTAGCCATGGTCAAAGATCTTCTAGATAACAATGTCGAGGGCCAAGTTCTCTATTTCTGTGGGGAAGCTGCTAGGATTGCGAAAATCACTAGAAACGAACATGATAAGCTAGATAAAAATAAGCCAGTGGTTGGCATGCCTGTTGTTTCGGTTAAAATTGGATAACATTGTTATCATGGTTTGTGTGACCTTGGTGCTAGTGTCAATGCTATACCTTATACCTTATATCAAGAAATTATGAGCGACAGAGCACCCTCTACTATGGAAGATATTGATGCTACTATTAAGATCGCAAACCGAGATACTATTTAACCACTTGGCATTGTTAGATATGTTGAGGTTCCATGTGGGAAAGTCAAGTACACCATTCATTTCTTAATACTTAGTTCAGATCAAGATAACTTTTGTCCCATTATATTTGGTAGACCTTTCTTAAACACCATTAATGCTGAAATCAATTGTGTTACTAATAAGTTTAGAGTAGGATTTGGTGATATGTCTCATGAATTTAATTTCTCTAAGTTTACTAATCAATCACACGAGAAGGAGTTACCTAGTAAGAATGAAATGATTGGTATCGCTGCTATTGTCGTACCTCCTACTGATCCTTTAGAGCAATATAGAGTAGACCAAGAGAACGATATTAAAATTAATGAAAGGAATGAAATAGATAAGATTCTCCTCGAACAAGCACCTATACTCAAACACAACTTACTAGTTGATATTTTAGAGGATCCTCCTCCACCCAAAGGAGATCCCGTGTTTGAATTAAAGACCTTACCGAATATTCTGAAATATGCTTATCTTGATGAAAAGGAGATATATCATGTTATTATCAGTGCTAACCTTTCAAAGCATGAATAAAGAAGTTTACTTAAAATTCTGAGGAAGCACAACACATGGTTGCTATTAGATATACTCTTGATGATTTAAAAGGCATAAGATCCACTCTATGTCAGCATAAGATTATATGGAACCAGATGCTAAACTTGTTATTGATCACCAATGTCACTTAAATCCTAAAATTAAAGAAGTGGTAAGAACTGAAATACTAACGCTTCTGGAGGCAGGTATAATCTATCCTATTGCCGATAGTAGGTGGGTAAGTCATGTTCATTGTGTCCCTAAGAAAAGAGGTATTACTATTGTTCCTAATGATAAAAATGAGATTATTCCGCAAAGAATCATAACTGGTTATAGGATACATGGTAATTGATTTTAGAAAATTAAATAAAGCTACTAAAAAGGATCATTACCCTTGCCTTTGATTGATCAAATGTTAGAAAGATTATCTAAGCATACACACTTTTGTTTTCTTGATGGATATTCTGGGTTTTCTCAAATATGTATCAAAAGAAGACCAAGAGAAAACTACCTTTACTTGTCCTTTTGGAACTTATGCTTATAGACATAAGACTTTTGGTTTATGCAATGCACCTACTACATTTCAAAGATGTATGATTGCTATATTCTATGATTTTTGTGAAAATATGGTTGAGGTTTTCATGGATGTTTTTTCCGTTTATGGGACTTCTTTTGATGATTGCTTGAGAAACCTTGATCGATTTTTGCAGAGATCTGAAGAAACTAGTCTTGTGTTGAACTGGGAGAAGTGCCACCTTATTGTTAAATGAAGATATAGTGCTTGGGCACAAAATTTATGGAATAGGCATTGAGGTAGACAAGGCTAAAGTTGATGCAATAGAGAAGATGCCATGCCCAAGAGATACCAAAGGTATAGGAAGTTTCCTTGGTCATGCTAGTTTTTATAGGCGTTTCATTAAATATTTCTCAAGGATTTATTGGCCGTTAATTAATCTCCTTCAAAAATATGTTCCTTTTGTTTTTTATGATGATTGTGTAGAAGCTTTCGAAATACTTAAGAAGGCTTTAATTTATGCACCTATTGTTCAACCACCCGACTAGAACCTACAATTTGAAATTACGTGTGATGCTAGTGATTATGCTGTTGGCGCTGTTTTAGGGCGGAGAGTAGAAAAAATTAAATTTTATTCATTATGCTAGTAAAACTCTACACGTTGCTCAAAGGAATTATGCGTCCACTAAAAAACAAATTTTTAGCACTTGTTTTTGCTTGTGATAAATTTAGACCTGACATTGTCAATTCCAAAGTAACTACTGACACCGATCAAGCTGCTATTAAATACCTTATGGAAAAGAACGATGATAAACCTATACTTATTAGGTAGGTACTTTTACTTCAAGATTTTGATTTGCATATGATTGATAGAAAAGGAGTTGAAAACCCTGTAGCAGATAACTTGTCTAGGATGGAAAATGTTCTTAATGACCCACTTCCTATCGATGATATTTTTCCTGATGAACAACTTGCTGCTCTAAATACTTCACAAAGTGCTCCTTTGTATGCTGATTATCCTAATTACATTGTTGCTAAATACATCCCACCTAGTTTCACATATCAACAAAAGAAAAAAATTATTTTATGATCTACGACATTGCTTTTGGGATGAACCACATCTTTACAAAGAGGGAGTAGACGGAATTATTAGACAATGTGTACCTGAGCATGAACAGGAACATATTCTTAGAAAGTGTCATTCCGAAACTTATGGAAGACAGAACACACCATGCTGGTGACCAAACTGGACACAAGGTCTTATAATCCGGTTTCTATTGGCCTACTCTTTTCAAAGATGTTCATAAGTATGTCCTCTCATGCAATAATGCCAGAGAGTTGGCAACATCGGTAAGCGTTAGGAAATGCCTATGAATTATTCACATGCTATTGAACCATTTGATGTCCCGGGCTTTGACTTTATGGGACCTGTTCCTAACTCAAATGGGTATACTCATATACTAGTTGCTGTTGATTACATTACTAAATGGTTAGAAGCTATTCCAACTAGTAGTGTTGATCATAACATCTCTATTAAAATGCTTAAATATATTATTTTCTCGAGGTTTGGAGTTCCTAGATATTTAATGACATATGGTGGTTCACATTTTATTCATGGTGCTTTTCGTAAACTTCTAGCTAAATATTATGTTAACCATAGGATTGCATCACCTTATCATCCCTAGTCTAGTGGTCAAGTTGAATTGAGTAACCGAGAAATAAAATTAGTATTGCAAAAGACTTTTATTAGATCTAGGAAGAATTGGTCTAAGAAACTAGATGATGCACTTTCGGCTTATTGGACTGCTTATAAGAACCCTATGGATATGTCTCCGTACAAAATGGTCCTTGGGAAAGATTTTCATTTACCTCTTGAGTTAGAACACAAAGCTTATTGGGCAATTAAAGAACTTAACTATGATTTTAAACTTGCCGGTGATAAGAGGTTATTTGACGTTAGCTCACGTGAAGAATGGAGAATAGAAGCCTATGAAAATGCTAAGTTATTTAGAAAAGGTTAAGAGATGGCATTACAAAAGGATTCAAAAACGAGAATTCAATGTAGGAGACTTAGTACTTTCATACAATTCTCATTTCAGATTTTTTGTAGGAAAACTCCTCTCCAAATGGGAAGGCCCATACATTGTTGAGGAGGTTTCTCGCTCTGGTGCTATAAAAATCAACAACTTTGAAGGCAAGAACCTGAGAGTGGTCAATTGGCAAATAATTAAGAACTATGTCTCACGTGCACCAATTAATAAAGGAACAAATGTCATCCAAGTAATCACACGAGAAGAACACATCAAGGAGATCTTCCGGAACACTCCAGAAACCTAAAAAGGGGTAGGTATGTGGTACGGTAAGTAAACCGACTCCAAATATTCCATAAAAATAATTTCCATTGTTTTTGGTATTTTAGAGAAAATTACAAAAATAAAACAGAGTCGGAAGGACCCACGAGGAAGCCACAAGCCAACAGGTCGCGAGCCCCCTCGGGCGTGACCAGATGGCTTGTGGGCCCCTCATCCGGACTCCGATTTCTTCCGGAACACGTATTCTGACATAGAAATAATCATTATATATGCTATCGAATGTTTTGACCACCGCATCACGAGATTTTCCTCTATTCTTGTTTCGGGCTGTTTTTGTGACAAATCGGAAAATATATCATCCCAAGATTCAGAGGGAGAGAGATATGTATCCCATTATGTTTCCAATCCAAAGTTCTTTGGGGATATTTACTCCTATGTATGGTCCTCGAAGGAGGAAGAAGACACTAACTTGGAGGAAGTAGAAGATGTTGTCCCGGAGGCTAGCTCAGAGGAAGATGAAGCTCCACTACCTCAACTTGAAGATATGCATGTGGAGTTCAAGAAGTCAACCCTCCCTAGTGTAAGGAACAAACCAAATATCCACTTTATCCCGTCTTGTTTTCTGCAGGAAAACAAGGTAGCTCTATGCAAGAGGATATTAAATCTTGAACAAGAGAACGTCGATTTAACGGAGGAAAACTTCATCCTCAAGCGCAAACTGGAGAAAAATATTGCTACAACAACACCACCATCACCAAAGAACACCTAGGTACTTGGGTATGGGCACCCTTCTTGGCTTGTTCCAAGCTTGGGGGAGGTGCCTCGGTATCGTATCACCATCACTTTTTACCACTACTATCTATCTTAGTTCGATCTTTAGTTTTTCATGATCCACGGAGTTGAATTTCAGATTTGCTTTGTTTAGAGTTTTTTCTTTGAGTACTACTGATCCTTGTAATTGAGTGTGAGAGTTATATAATAAAGTTAGTTGAAATTGTGTGCGCCCTTTTCACTTGCACCCGTCATCTTAGTAAGGCAATAAAAAGAATAGGAAAAAAGCATGTGCCTATCTCTTGAGAAGTAATGACTTCACATAGAAAAAGAGGTATAAGCAATAAGAAGTGTTGGAAACCAACAAACATAATGTTGGTAATTGATATAATATATGAAAAAGTGTGGTAGAGAAGAGGAGATTTACATATAAATATACTATCATGAACACCTTCCATGATTGTGAGCTCCCATCAAAATATTATATAGTGATCAAGTGTTGAAGTGGGACATGGAAGACAACATAATGATCATGTTTGTCTTCATTTGCATAGAAGTTATATGGTATTGAATCCTTTAACATGTGATTCTTGCTAAGGACCTTCTGCTAGCCCAAAGATTCGCACTACGTAGATATACTACTTGTGGATCCATAACCATTAAACCTTGTTTCTTGCCATGAGAGTCCACAATACCTACCTATGGATTGAATAAGATGCTTAAAGTAAGTTGTCATTGTTGCACAAGGAAATAAAAATTGCCTCTAATCATGTAAGATCTTTTATTGTAAGGGAAAGTAAGCTTTGTATGATCTTGTGATGGCGAAGTAATAAAAGATGCGGAATGCATAATAAAGTTCGCTATCACAAGGGGCAATATAAAGTGATGTTACTTTATGTTAAGATATTAAACATATGAAACAAATAAAAGATCATGACAACCTCTGCTTCCCTCTATGAAGGGATTATCTTTTATGTTCTTACAAGTTTTATTTTCATGCAAGAGTCAGTAATATTTCCCTTGCTCTTATTCTCCAAACTATTTAGCAGCAAGCATTATATGTTGAGGAAAGATTCAATCAAATATATCCAGCTGAATGTAAATGATCTTGTTCCATTATTGTTGACACTATCCTTGAGGTAAATAAGTTGGGTGGCAAGAACATTTAAGCCCCCATCTTCTTATGTGTCTCGTGTAGTCATTTGTTCAAAAAATATGCAATGTATGTTAGCAATTATAGAAGGTTACATGATAGTTGAGTATGTGAACTTGCTAGAAATACAAGATATTACATAGACTATTCTCTCGATTATGATAGCTATGATTATCTCAATGACTAATAGCATTATTTGTCGGTGCTCAACAAAGATTATGCTTCATACTTATTCACTTGTGAATGTATTGTTACTTGTTTATGAGAAGCCATTTGATGAAAACACTTGTTGCTATGCTAAAATTCATGATTCTTTCATGTCCGTATTCTGTTTTTATCGACTTCTCTCTCTCAAATTTCATGGTCATGATTCTCGAGCTCGGCTTTTGCTTGAGGACAAGCAAGGTCTAAACTTGGGGGAGTTGATACGTCATTTTGCATCATGTTTTCTTACCACTATCCATCTTATTTTTTCCATCATTCCAAATTATCATATAATTTTTATGGTTATTCTCTCTGAATATGAAAGGTATATCACAAGGAGGGGAATATTTGGAAACTGGAATTCCGGAGTGGAAAACCGAGAAAAAGGCAAAAAAATCACCACTCTTAGAATGACCTGGAAATTTAAGGGGAATATTTTTGGAATATTTAAAAAATTTTGGAGCAAAAATATCTAGGAGAGGATCTGCCAGCTGGCCACAAGCCAAGATGTTGCGCCCCCTAGGCGGAGGCTAGATGGCTTGCGGCCCCCCTGCAGGCTCTCAGATGCCGCTCTTCTCCTATATGCTGTGTTTTACCCTAGAAAAAATCATAAGAAACCTTTCAGGATTAAGTGTTGCCGTCTCGAGGCGGAAACCTGGGCAGAGGCCCTTTTGCATTCCGTTAATCAGATTTTCCTGTGGAAATCCCTCTCCAGGAGGGGGAGATCGAAGCCATCATCATCACCAACGCTTCCTCCTTTGTGGGAGGACCAATATTCATCAATATCTTCACTAGTACCATCTCATCTCCAACCCTAGTTCATCTCTTGTATTCAATCTTTGTCCCACTACCTTAGATTGGTACCAATGGGTCACTAGTTGTGTTGATTACATCTCGTAGTTGATGCTTGTTGGATTACATGGTGGAAGAGATTCTGTTCAGATCCTTAATTATCATTATTACTCCTCTGATCTTGAACATGTTGATGATGTGTGAGTAGTTACTATTATTCCCGAGCACATGGGAGACGTCTTGTTATAAGTAATCTAGTGAAGTTGATATGAGTCGATATTTTGATGATATGTATGTTGTTACTTCTCTTAGTAGTGTCATGTGAACATGGACTACATGACACTTCACCATGTTATCGGCCTAAGGGAAGTCATTGTGGAGTAACAAGTAGATGATGGGTTGCAACAGTGATAGAATCTTCAACCCAGTTTATGTGTTGCTTCATAAGGGGCTGATTTGGATCCACATGTTTCATGCTATGGTCAGATTTATCTTAATTCTTCTTTCGTAGTTGCAGATGCTTGCGAGATGGGTTAATATAAGTAGGTTGTTAGTTCAAGTAAGAACATCACCTTAGCACCGGTCCACCCACATATCAAATTATCAAAGTAGCAAACGTGAATCAACTCAACATGATGAACATGACTAGACATAAATTCCCATGTCTCCTCGGGAGCATTTGCTTAATATATGAGTACTTTCAGGCCCGTCCTTTGATACAAAAAGGATTGGGCTACCTTTCTGCACCATTGTTACTATTATTACTTGTCACTTGTTACGAATTACCTTGCTACAAAACTATCTATCACTGTTACTCACAACACTTGCAGAGAATACCTTGCTGAAAACTGCTTATCATTTCCTTTTGCTCCTCATTGGGTTTGACACTCTTACTTATTGAAAGGACTACAATTGACCCCTATACTTGTGGGATCTCGCATGACAGTAAACATTGGTAATGGCGAGGCTACCCCCCCGGGGGGGGGGGGGTCTGATACTTAGTCCTTTGCAAAGCCAATAGTTTTCCACTTCCCGGGCGCGCCTTGTGAGACCCCTGGAGTGATCCTTCTCGAGCAAAATTCCTGCGCACAAAAGCTTCATTTTGAACGACGCATGCTCGCCATCTTGCACTTGGGTGTCACATGAGGAGAGTAGTCACCAATGGCCTTGGTGCGGTGACGTGCACTAGAGCAGGCCCGCGAGCCAGAGCCCAGTCCCTTGGGTTTTTCAGCGCTGCTCGGATTAACCTAAGCACATGCACCGTGTCCAGCCCCCACTCGCGTGAGGCTCAAGGGGAAGGCGGCGAGCGCGTGCTACGGAAAAAGGCTAGTGGCGACCGTGTCAGGAATGATTCACCCTGAGGTCGGTGTGGCCCGTGGGGTGCTCTCAATTGACTATCCACCAGCACGGAGCATGGGGCTTCCACTTGGGCATGGGCATTATCATAGTTTGATCATTCTGCCAGCGCGGGGCACGAACCCTGGAAAAAAATCCATAGCTTAGCAAGACTGTCATGTTGATCTATGCTGACTCCAGAAATAAATTGAAGGCGATAAAAGACAACGGATGTTGTTTCACACATAAAATGTGAACTTTACCTATCAAAACACACTACTTTCTTTTGAGAACCTCCGGTTTGTAAGAGGATTTTGCCAAAACTTGTACAAAATTGGGCATTTTTCTTACCACAACACACACAACAGGCAATTTCCATCGAGGTTTGCATTTACATGTATTTAAAAACTAAGTTCCCCAATGTTTGAAGTTGAGCCAAGACGATGATATGTTTGAAATTCATTCCCATTTCTTGTGTGGGATCTAAACATGTAGCCAGGTAAACTATATGATTTTCTACCTATTTTCATGTGCTGGACCATGTGATTGTAGTTCAAATTTCAATTGTGCACATTGAATGCCTAGAAAACTTAATTAAGGTACTAAAAAAGCCAAACAAACTCTGTAAGATTCCATTGTGTAGCACGACACATTCATGTTGCTTTATGGAGACTCTAGAAATAAATTCAAGGCAAGAAGAGACATCAAATGTTGTTTCGCCCATAAAATGTGAACTTTCCCTATCAGAACCACATGACTTCTTGTGAGAATCTTCGGTTCGTAAGAGGTTTGTGCCAAAACTTTTCCCGAACTAGGCATTTTTTGTATCGCAAGGCACATGCTCCATGACATGACATCATGCAAAGTTTCATGAATTCCTAACGATATTTGGATTTACTGGAATTTGAAAACATGACTTCTCAAAGGCTACGTCCGAGACAAAATACTAAGAGGTTTGGAATTCGTTTAGTTTCCATTTCTTGCATGGCACCAAAACATGTATCTAATGACACATAGATGATTTTCAAAACATTCAGGTGCACTCTAGTATGTGCTTAAGTGCAGTTCAAATTTGAACTATGCACATGAAATCTCTGAAAAACTCTTTAATGTCTAAAAGGGCCTAAACAACCCTGAATAATTACATATTTAACAGATACTCCTACATTTGCAAGTTCACTACAGATAAATGTTAGTGCCATCCAAACACCTTCATTTGCCGATGTAACTGCATTTTTAGTTTCAAAGCAATAAGAAAATAAAATATATCGGAAACAATTCTTCATCATGAAACATGTGTGTTGTGGTATAAAAACATCTTGGGCCAATCCTCATATATGGCTTAGACCAAAAACTTTAGTCCATCGCCAACGCGTCAACCACACAGTCACACTTGTTCCCCAAGACCACTATACTGTTCAGGCGTTGCCGGTGAAAGACGGGGACATGGATCCGCGTCATCAGGGCAACTTCGGCGACCCACTCCGGCCTGAGTGTGGCTGCATCAGCCATGAACGCGCTCAAAACATCCTTGAGCATGGCCACATTCTCTGACAGGATAGCTACAACCGCTGAAAGGCCAGCTCCTGCATTTGAGATGGCGGTAGCAACATCCGCGACCGGGATAGCAAATGGCGAGAACGGCACAACACCTCTCCATTCCTCGACAGCCATCGTAGCCCTGATGGCGGCTGCCCACGCCTATGCCAATGCCACCCACACCCAGCTTGTGTTGGTCGCCACACAAATAGCAGCGGCCTTCTCCGACAACGGTCGGCAACCTACGTCCGAAGAGTTGGCAATCGCCGAGAGCGCTCGGGCAGCCGTCCATTTGTCGCCAACCTCTCTTGCCGAGATGCAGGCCGTCAATGCCCGAACCCTGGCTGCCCACACCAAAATTGTGGCGGCCTTTTCCAAAGAGATGGCAGACACAGACTGCAAGATGCTTGCAAAGTATGTGGCGACGAATGCCATTGAGCCCCTTCCCCCGGAGGTCGTTGAGCATGAACAGGTCATGGAGGATGTGGCGGAGATCGACGAGTGTTAGGAGGAACATTAGTATTCTTTTAGAGTGCTGGTCATTTGTTTGAGTAATGTTTAGGTTAACCAGATCTATTTAATTGCTCGATTAAGTAAGTGCGGGATGTGGTGTAGGCTGTTTTGTGTAGTACCCAAATTACCAATTGATGTTAAATTATTCGACGACGTGGATGACCACTGTAACCAGGGAATTTCGGACCAAAAATTTGCCACCATATCCCCATTCCATCTACCAATTGAAAATAAAATTGAATTTTATCACACACAATTTATTGGAATGAACCGTGTGCAATGTAGTACCCAATCTTATGTCGGAAGCTTGGAGACAAACATTTGTATGTCCAAGTTGATCACACACAGGGTATAACACAGGCTTCGTTCGTGATGTGTTGATATCGAGAACTATTCTGCACCAAAGGAAAATTTTGGGATGTCGCAGAAATATCTACCTCCCTCACCCCCTGGTACCAATCAAATGCCACATTTCCCCCCAATTCCTCTACCTTTGCTAGTTCAAACCTTCAATGCTTGCTTGCAGCTCCGCCTCCACACCGGCGATGCTCCTTTTTGATGCTCGGGCTCCTCCATCTAGTAAGGTAATCGACGCCTCCCCAATACCCTCTCACCCCCTCCTCCTCCATCCCACATGGCCCGAACGCCGGTGCGACACCTTCCACCCAAATCACTGCCCCATCGTCCAAATAATCGTTTGTCAAAGAAGCAACTAAGTTTTGCCTTTTGCTCTTTCTCTTCCCCGTTTTCATCCTAGATCTCGAGATGAGATCCACGTGTAGTGGAGGAGAGTTGTGACAGCCCGAGACCGACGTTCCAGAAGATTCCCCTTTTATTTCCGTTTTCGTCTGTGTTTCGTTTTGGTTGTTGTATTCATCATCGCATCATTCGCGTCATCGACATTGCATCGTCACCCGTTTTCGAAAACTTGCATCCGTTCGTAGTTGCTGGTGTTGGAAATATGCCCTAGAGGCAATAATAAATTAGTTATTATCATATTTCCTTGTTCATGACAATCGTTTATTATCCATTCTATAATTGTATTGACCGGAGACTTAAATGCATGTGTGGATACATAGACAAAACCATGTCCCTAGTATGCCTCTAATGGACTAGCTCGTTGATCAAAGGATGGTTAAGGTTTCCTAGCCATGGACATGAGATGTCATTTGATAACGGGATCACATCATTAGGAGAATGATGTGATGGATAAGACCCAAACTACAAACATAGCATATGATCGTGTCAGTTTATTGCTACTGTTTTCTGCATGTCAAGTATATGTTCCTATGACCATGAGATCATGCAACTCACAGATATCGGAGGAGTGCCTTTTGTGTATCAAACGTTGCAACGTAACTGGGTGACTATAAAGGTGCTCTACAGGTATCTCCGATGGTGTCTGTTGAGTTGGCATGGATCAAGACTGGGATTTGTTACTCCGTGTGACGGAGAGGTATCTCAGGGCCCACTCGGTAATACAACATCACAAAAAGCCTTGCAAGCAATGTGGCTAAGGGTTAGTCATGGGATCTTGTGTTACGGAACGAGTAAAGAGACTTGCCAGTAACGAGGTTGAACTAGGTATGGAGATACCGACGATCGAATCTCGGGCAAGTAACATACCGAAGAACAAAGGGAACGTTATACGGGATTAACTGAATCCTTGACATAGAGGTTCGACCGATAAAGATCTTCGTAGAATATGTAGGAACCAATGTGGACGTCCAGGTCCCGCCATTGGTTATTGACTGTAGAGGTGTCTCGGTCATGTCTACATAGTTCTCGAACCCGCAGGGTCTGCACACTTAAGGTTCGGTGACGTTTCGGTAGTGTAGAGTTATGTATGGTGGTGACTAAAGGTTGTTCGGAGTCCCGGATGAGATCCCAGACGTCACGAGGAGCACCGGAATGGTCCGGAGGTAAAGATTCATATATAGGAAGTCCCAGTTTGGTTTCCGGAAAAGTTTCGGGCTCATCGGTAGTGTACCGGGAGTATCGGTAGTGTACCGGGAGTGCCGGTAGTGTACCGGGGGACCACCGGGAGGGGTATTTCGACCCCAAGAGGTCCATGGGCTGTGGGAGAATAATAACTAGCCCTTAGTGGGCTGGGAAAACAGCCACAAAGGCCCATGGCGCAGGAGAGAAAGTCCTAAAGCAAAAAGTGGAAAATCAGCCAATAGGAGGCAATCCTACTCCAACTAGGATTGGAGGTGAAGTAGGATTGCTCCCACCTCCTATTTCGGCCGACCCAAAGGCCTTGTCTGCCTCTCCTCTCCTCTCCTCCTATATATACTAGTGGATTGGGTGGTTTTTGGACAGAATTTCCGGCCACGTGCTACCCGTTTCACCGATGCACAGTTTCTCCTCTAGATCGGTTTTCTGCAGCGCTTAGGCGAAGCCCTGCCGGAATCACTCCACCACCATCACCGGAGCGCCGTCACTCTACCGGTGAACTCTCTCTCCTCTCCACCTCCTCTTGCTGGATCAAGACGGTGGAGATCGTCATCAAGCTGCACGTGTGCTGAACGCGGAGGTGCCGTCCGTTCGGTGCTAGATCGGAAGGACCGTGATCGAGATCGCGAGATGGTTCGTGATGTGATCACGGAACAGATCGTGATGAGTTCGCGGGACAGATCGTGATCAAGATCGTGAGACGGATCGTGATGAGTTCATGGGACGGATCGTGATTGGATCGCGGGACGGATTATGATGAGATCGCGGGACGCTCGGCGATTTGGATCGCGAAGATGTTCGACTACACCAACCGCGTTTCTTAACGCTTCCCGCTTAGCGATCTACAAGGGTATGTAGATCCACTCTCCCTCTCGTAGATGCTCATCACCATGGATAGGTTTGCGTGTGCGTAGGAAAATTTTTGTTTCCCATGCGACGTTCCCCAACAGTGGCATCATGAGCTAGGTTGATGGTTCGATGAGATCTCGAGTAGAACACAAAAGGTTTGTGGGCGTTGATGCTTAGATTGCTTCCTCCCTTGGTCGTATTTTCGTTCAGCGGGATTGTGAGATGAAGCGGCCCGGACCAACATTACTCGTACGCTTACGAGAGACCGGTTCCCTCGACGCAACTTGTTGCCTAGATGGCTTGCGGGTGACAGTTTCTCTCACTTTAGTTGGATCGGATTCGACAAAGGCGGTCCTTGAGAAGGTTGAAAAGCAAACTAGTGTATCACCGTTATGGTTTATGCGTAGGTGAGAATCGTTCTTGCTAGATACCCATAGCAGCCACGTAAAATATGCAACAACAATTAGAGGATGTCTAACTTGTTTTTGCAGGGTGTGTTGTGATGTGATATGGCCAATTACATGATGAGATATATGTAATGTATGAGATGATCATGTGATGTATAGATTATCACGACTTGCATGTCGATGAGTACGGCAACCGGCAGGAGCCATAGGGTTGTCTTTAATTATTGTATGACCTGCGTGTCAATCATTAAGCGCTATGTAATGCTTTACTTTATCGCTACGGTAGCAATAGTAGTAGAAGCATGCAGGGCGTGACAACCCCAATGGCAACACATTGATGGAGATCAAGATGATGGAGATCATGGTGTTGTGCCGGTGACGATGGAGATCATGCCGGTGTTTCAAAGATGGAGATCTTAAACACAAGTTCATGGCCATATCATGTCACTTATGAATTGCATGAGATGTTAATCCTTTTATGCACCTTGTTTTGCTTAGTACGGCGGTAGCATTATAAGGTGATCCCTCACTTGAATTTCAAGATGAACTGTGTTCTCCCCGAGTGTGCTCCGTTGCTAAAGTTCGTCGTGTTGAGACACCACGTGATGATCGGGTGTGATAGACTCTACGTTCACATACAACGGGTGCAAGCCAGATTTGCACACGCAGAACACTCGGGTTAAACTTGACGAGCCTAGCATGTACAGACATGGCCTCGGAACACGAGAGACCGAAAGGTCGAACATGAGTCATATAGTAGATATGATCAACATAATGATGTTCACCATGGCAGCCACCTCAACTCACGTGATGATCGGACTTGAGTTGGTGAATTTGGATCATGTATCACTCGAATGATCGGAGGGATGTCAACTTGAGTGGGAGTTCTTAAGTAATATGATTAATTGAACTCATTATCATGAACATAGTCAAAGTGTCTTTGCAAATTATGTTGTAGATTACTAGCTCGCGCTGTAGCTCCCTTGTATTTTTATATGTTCCTAGAGAAATAGAATTGAAAGGTGTTGGTAGCAAAATTGCGGACTGGGTCCGTGATCTGAGGATTGTCCTCATTGCTGCACAGAAGGCTTATGTCCTTAATGCACCGCTCGGTGCGCCACCCCCTCTAGCATCGTCTATAGATGTTGTGAACATCTAACATGCACATTTCGATGACTACTTGATAGTTTAGTGCGTCATGCATTACGACTTAGAATTGAGGCTCCAAAACGTTTTGAGCGTCACGGAACATATGAGATGTTCTAGGAGCAGAGATTGTGATCTCAGGCTCGTGCCTTTGTTGCGAGATATGAGATCTCCAACAAGATTCTTTGCTTGTAAGATGAAGGAGAATAGCTCAATCGTTGAGCATGTACTCAGATTGTCTGGGTACTACAATCGCTTGAATCAAGTGGGAGTTGATCTTCCAGATAAGATAGTGATTGATATAGTTCTCCAAGTCACTGTCACTAAAGCTACTAGAACTTAGTGATGAACTATAATACACCAGGGATAGAAGTATTGATCCCTGAGCTGTTCGCGATGTTTGACACCGCGAAGGTAGAAATCAAGAAGGAGCGTCAAGTGTTGATGGTTAATCAAACCACTAGTTTCGAAAAGGGCAAGAGCAAGGAGGGAAACTTCATGGATAGCAAGTCAGTTGCTGCTCCAGTGAAGCAACCCAAAGTTGAACTCAAACCCGAGACTAAGTGCTTCTATTATGAGGTGAGAGGTCGCTGAAGCGGAACAACCCTAGATACTTGGTAGATACGAAGGCTGGCAACATTGACAGAAGTATATTTGATATATGAGTTATTGATGTGTACCTTGGTAGTACTCCTAGTAGCACCTGGGTATTGGATACCGGTTCGGTTGCTAAATGTTAGTAACCCGAAATAAAAGCTACGGAGTAAACGGAGAACTAGCTAAGGGTGAGGTGATGATGTGTGTTGGAAATGTTTCCAAGGTTGACGTGATCAACATCGCACGCTCTCTCTACCTTCAGGATTAGTGACGAACCTAAATAAATGTTATTTGGTGTTTTGCGTTGAGCATGAACATGATTAGATCATGTTTGTTGCAATACGGTTATTCATTTAAGTCAGAGAATAATAGTTATTCTGGTTACATGAATAATACCTTCAATGGTCATGCACCCAGTGAGAATGGTTTGTTGAAATCTTGATCGTAGTAGTACACATGTTCATAACATTGATGTCAAAAGATACAAAGTTAATAATGATAGTACCACATACTTGTGGCACTGCCGCTAAATGTCATATTGGTATAAAGCGCATGTAGAAACTCCATGCTGATGGATATTTGGACTCATTCGATTTCGAATCGGTTGAGACATGCGAACCATGCCTCTTGGGCAAGATGACTAAAGGACCCCGTTGGACGGAGCGGGCAAATGATTCATTGGAAATGATTCATGTTGATGTATGCAATCTAGTGAGTCTTGTAGCGTGCAGTGGATATCGTTATTTTCTTACCTTCACTGATGATTTGAGTAGATATAGTGTATATTTACTTAATGAAACACAAGTCTGAATCGTTTGAAAGGTTCAAGCAAATTCAGAGTGAAGTTTAAAGATCATCGTGACAAGAAGATGAAAATGACCGCGATATGATCGTGGAGGTGAATATCTGAGTTACGAGTTTGGCATACAACTTAAGACAATGTGAAATTTGTTTCACAGCTAACGCCACCTGGAACACCATGGTGTGATGGTGTGTCCGAACATCATAGTCATGCTCTATTGATATAGTGCATACTGTGATGCCTCTTATCGTTTTACTACTATAATTTTTGGGGTTATGCTTTAGAGACAACTACATTCACTTTAAATAGGGCATCATCTAAATCCGTTGAGATGACACCGTGCGAATTATGGTTTGATAGAAACCTAAGCTGTCATTTCTTAATGTTTGGGGCTGTGATGCTTGTGTGGAAAATGTTTTCACATAATAAGCTAGAACCCAAAGCGGACAAATGTATCTTCATAGAATACCCTAAGAACAGATGGGTATGGCTTCTATCTCAGATCCGAGTGCAAAGTGTTTGTTGCTAGAATTGGGTCCTTTCTCGAGAAAAAGTTTTTCTCGAAAGAATTGAGTGGGAGGAAGATAGAACTTGATGAGGTTGTTAAACCTTTGTTCAACCAGAGAGGAGCGCAGCGCAGAAAGATGTTTCTGTGAAGCCTACGTTAGTTGAAGAGGAAGTTAATGATAATGATCATGAAGCTTCAGGATCAAGTTACTATCGAACTTCGTAGGTCGACAAGGATGTGTACTGCTCCTGAGCGGTACGACAACTCTGTCTTGGAGGTCATGTTGTTGGACAACGATGAACCTACGAGCTATGGAGAAGCGATGATGGGCACGGATTCCGACAAATGGTGGAGGCCATGAAATCCGAGATAGGATCCACGTATTAAAACCAAGTGTAGACTTTGGTAGACTTGCTCGTTGGACGGCAGGTCGTTGAGTACAAATGGATCTTTAAAATGAAGACAGACACTGATGGTGAATGTCACTATTTGTAAAGCTCGACTTGTTGCAAAGATGTTTGTGACAAGTTCAAGGAGTTGACTACGATGAGACTTTCTCACTCGTAGCGATGCTAAAAGTCTGTTGGAATTATGTTAGCAGTTGCTGTGTTTTCAATTATGAAATCTGGCAGATGGATGTCAAAACATCGTTTCCTTAATGGTTTACTTGAGGAAAGGTTGTATGTGATACAACCAGAAGGTTTTGTCAGGCCTAAGGATGCTAAAAGGTGTGCAAGCTTCGGTGATCCTTCCATGGACTGAAGCAAGCATCTCGGAGTTGGAATATACGCTTTGATGAGGTGATCAAAGTTTTGATGTTTATACAAAGTTTATGAGAAACTTGTATTTGCAATAAAGTGAGTGGGAGCACTATAGAATTTCTGATAAGTATATGTGGATGACATATTGTTGTTCAGAAATAATGTAGAGTTTCTGGAAAGCATAAAACGGTTATTTGGAAAGTGATTTTCAAAGGAAGACCTGGATAAAGCTACCTAATTGTTGAGCATCAAAATCTATAGAGATAGATCAAGATGCTTGATGAGACTTTCAATGAGTGCATACCTTGACAAGATTTTGAAAGAGTTCAAAATGGATCAGCCAGAGAAATAGTTCTCGTCTGATTTGTAAGGTGTGAAGTTGAGTGAGACTCAAAGCTCGACAACGGCAGAAGAAAGAGAAAGGACGAATGTCGTCCCCTATGCCTTAGCCATAGGCTCTATATTATGCCATGCTGTGTACCGCACCTATGTGTGCCTTGCCATGAGTCTGTCAAGGGGTACAAGGGTGGTCCAGGAGTGGATCACTGGACAGCGGTCGGAATTATCCTTAGTAACCAGAGGACTAAGGAAATGTTTCTTGATTATGGAGGTGATAAAGAGTTTGTCGTAAAGAGTTACGTCGATGCAAGCTTTAACACCTATCTGGATGACTAGTAGTAGCAATCTGGATACGTATAGTGGAGCAGCCATTTGGAAATAGTACCAAGTGGAGTGTGGTAGCAGTGTTTACGGTTTGACATAGAAATTTGCAAAGTACACACGGATCTGAATATCGCAGACCCGTTGACTATAAGACCTCTCTGACATGCAAAGCATGATCGAGCCCCAAAACTCATTGGGTGTTAGATTCATAACAATGCGAATCACATGGTGATGTGAACTAGATTATTGACTCTAGTGCAAGTGGGAGACTGTTGGAAATATGCCCTAGAGGCAATAATAAATTAGTTATTATCATATTTCCTTGTTCATGATAATCGTTTATTATCCATGCTATAATTGTATTGACCGGAGACTTAAATGCATGTGTGGATACATAGACAAAACCATGTCCCTAGTATGCCTCTAATGGACTAGCTCGTTGATCAAAGGATGGTTAAGGTTTCCTAGCCATGGACATGAGATGTCATTTGATAACGGGATCACATCATTAGGAGAATCATGTGATGGATAAGACCCAAACTACAAACATAGCATATGATCGTGTCAGTTTATTGCTACTGTTTTCTGCATGTCAGGTATATGTTCCTATGACCATGAGATCATGCAACTCACAGATATCGGAGGAGTGCCTTGTGTGTATCAAACGTCGCAACGTAACTGGGTGACTATAAAGGTGCTCTACAGGTATCTCCGATGGTGTCTGTTGAGTTGGCATGGATCAAGACTGGGATTTGTTACTCCGTGTGACGGAGAGGTATCTCAGGGCCCACTCGGTAATACAACATCACAAAAAGCCTTGCAAGCAATGTGGCTAAGGGTTAGTCATGGGATCTTGTGTTACGGAACGAGTAAAGAGACTTGCCAGTAACGAGGTTGAACTAGGTATGGAGATACCGACGATCGAATCTCGGGCAAGTAACATACCGAAGAACAAAGGGAACGTTATACGGGATTAACTGAATCCTTGACATAGAGGTTCGACCGATAAAGATCTTCGTAGAATATGTAGGAACCAATGTGGACGTCCAGGTCCCACCATTGGTTATTGACTGTAGAGGTGTCTCGGTCATGTCTACATAGTTCTCGAACCCGCAGGGTCTGCACACTTAAGGTTCGGTGACGTTTCGGTAGTGTAGAGTTATGTATGGTGGTGACCGAAGGTTGTTCGGAGTCCCGGATGAGATCCCGGACGTCACGAGGAGCTCCGGAATGGTCCGGAGGTAAAGATTCATATATAGGAAGTCCCAGTTTGGTTTCCGGAAAAGTTTCGGGCTCATCGGTAGTGTACCGGGAGTATCGGTAGTGTACCGGGAGTGCCGGTAGTGTATCGGGGGACCTCCGGGAGGGGTATTTCGACCCCAAGAGATCCATGGGCTGTGGGAGAATAATAATCAGCCCTTAGTGGTCTGGGAAAACAGCCACAAAGGCCCATGGCGCAGGAGAGAAAGTCCTAAAGCAAAAAGTGGAAAATCAGCCAATAGGAGGCAATCCTACTCCAACTAGGATTGGAGGTGAAGTAGGATTGCTCCCACCTCCTATTTTGGCCGACCCAAAGGCCTTGGCTGCCTCTCCTCTCCTCTCCTCCTATATATACTAGTGGATTGGGTGGTTTTTGGACAGAATTTCCGGCCACGTGCTACCCGTTTCACCGGTGCACAGTTTCTCCTCTAGATCGGTTTTCTGCAGCGCTTAGGCGAAGCCCTGCCGGAATCACTCCACCACCATCACCGGAGCGCCGTCACTGTGCCGGTGAACTCTCTCTCCTCTCCACCTCCTCTTGCTGGATCAAGACGGTGGAGATCGTCATCAAGCTGCACGTGTGCTGAACGCGGAGGTGCCGTCCGTTCGGTGCTAGATCGGAAGGACCGTGATCGAGATCGCGAGACGGTTCGTGATGTGATCACGGAACGGATCGTGATGAGTTCGCGGGACAGATCGTGATCAAGATCGTGAGACGGATTGTGATGAGTTCATGGGACGGATCGTGATTGGATCGCGGGACAGATTGTGATGAGATCGCGGGACGCTCGGCGATTTGGATCGCGAAGATGTTCGACTACACCAACCGCGTTTCTTAACGCTTCCCGCTTAGCGATCTACAAGGGTATGTAGATCCACTCCCCCTCTCGTAGATGCTCATCACCATGGATAGGTTTGCGTGTGCGTAGGAAATTTTTTGTTTCCCATGCGACGTTCCCCAACAGCAGGTTCTCTCCATTTCGCCGTTGCCCGTTTCGAGACCAGCCACACTTGCACGCGCCCGCGGCACCTTTAAAGAAAACCGTTTTTAAGCGCGCGCAAAATATTCTTGGGTCGAGTTGAACCTTGTCGTGCGGTCTTGTTGTAGCTTAGGTAGACCACCCGTTGAATTTCGTCGCGATCTGAGTTCATTAGATACCTCGTCGGTCATCCGTAGAAGTGAGGTTACCGGTAGTTTATCGGATGTTGTCGGTGGTTTTAAAACCCTCTGTGTCACGGGTCGCACTTCCCTCTCTTCCCCTCTTGCCCGTCTACACAGCCACATAACCCCCCTCTCCGCTTCCGGACCGTCGGACCGACACCCGACAGTCCGAAACGCAGTGACGTGACCCCCAGCCCAAATCCCTATATATAGTCCCCTCGTTTCGCGTGCCCCCAAACCCTAGCTCCTCTCCCTCCTCCAGCCAAGCCCGACCGAGCCCATCTGGGCCCGTTCGAGCCCATCCGGGCCCGAATCGCGTTCCGGAGCTACCGCCGCCCCGCAAGCCTGCTCCGCGCCGCCCCTCGCCTGGATCCGGCCGCCCAGCCTGCTCCGCACCGCCCCTCGCCGGATCCCCGCCTGCCGCCTGCCAGCCGCCGCCGCCGTGCCCTGGCTCCCGCTCGGGAGGTCGGGGTCGAGCGAGCGCGTGCGCTGAGCGTTGACCCAGCCCCGCGTGGGCCTGCTGCCCAGCCAGGCCCAATTCGGCCAGCCAGAGCCGCCGAGATGGCCCATCCGGCCAAGTGAGCACAACCCCTCTGTTTTTTGTTTTTATTTATTTATTTAATTTCGCGTATTAAAACGTTGTCAAATAATTAACCATGCCTCGTTTTAAAGTATTTCCAAAATGAAACATGCCTAGAATAATGTGTAGAATACTAATATGCCTATATCATCCATGTTAAAAATAATTAACATGTCATTTCTTGCATGTTTGCATTTATGTCCTAATATTGCATTTTCATAATTAATAAACCGTGCATCGAAATTAATAAAATGAAATATTAAAAATGTTCATCCCATTTGCATCGCATTTTCATGCATGAGAAAAATGTTGGATTGATGGTTGCATTTATTTTGCATTATCGTTTTGCTATACCGTGAATAGGCCTAATACCTGCATATTTAATTGTGAATAATTTTCTACATGGGCATATGCATATTATATATGTTTTCGGGGTAGAAAAATCCATAGGAATTAACTATGCATTTAGTTTTGTCATTTGAGCATGTTTGTGTACATGTCATTTATTCCGTGGTGCCCTTTTGTCATTTTCGTAGGAATTAATCCAGACATGATATGAAAATATTTTTAACATGAAACTTGCTCTTTGATATGTGTCCTAGCCCATGGACATTTTGCTTGTCATAGAAATGCATGTTTAGGTGTTGTTTCGCTGTTGTCAACTTGCTATAAAAATCTGTTATTTTGAGGGTCCTAAATATTTGTAAGTCTGAAATCTGTTATATTTTGTTGCTGTCTTGCCATGTGATTTGCTAGTGATCTAGACCTCTTTTGTGGTAGGTGTAATGGAGTTATTTGTTGTTGATATTGTCCTCTAGCATGCTGTTAAGTTTCATGCCATAATATTATTTGTAGCATATAGTTTTACTGCTGTCAATATGCCTTCGTGATAAAACTGCACTGTCTAAAACTGCTATTTTCACCAAGTCTGAAACTGTTATTAAGTTGCCTTCTTGTGAGCTTCCTACCTAGTGATCCATGCATGTTTTTATAATGATTTGTGAAGATGAAATGAAGTGGATGTTGTATGCTATTGCCCCATGCTTAGTTTGTGCATTTTGGAATCCTGTAGCTTGTTGTTTCTATGTGTTCAGAATGCTATCTTGCTATTTTGGCAGGTTTCAACAAAAACTTGTTTTGTTGATTGTGGTTGAACCGTAGCTCCGTTTTGAGCATTCCTTATATGAAACTTGCTTAGAATATCATGTAGTTTCATAATAACTTGCTGCATTCTTGTTTTGAGATGTTTGTGATCGCATTTTCCATGCATTTGCATTCATGGCATGTGCATCTTGTGTTGCTCATATCTTTTAGACCGTAGCTCCGTTTGAGATGTTCTATATATGTAAATCGAATAGAATTACATGTAGAATAACATGGTGATAATTATTCTGATGTTTAACAAATGTAAAATATGTTTAGATCAGATCTGGACCAAATTCATAATCAACATATGAGGTCATTTCGGAAATGCTATAAGTTGTTTCCGGCCTCATTTAAAATGCCTAGATAGTATAGTTTACTTATGCTTCACCTCTTGCCATGCTTAACAACATTTAATATTGTCGTGTACCTAACGAGAGTGAACTAACTAATTTGAATGTGGAGTTTCATCAATATGCAACTCGTTGCATATTGAGCTT
Organism: Hordeum marinum; assembly: GCA_022496015.1. Classification (NCBI taxonomy): domain Eukaryota; kingdom Viridiplantae; phylum Streptophyta; class Magnoliopsida; order Poales; family Poaceae; genus Hordeum; species Hordeum marinum. The sequence continues at coordinate 204,892,827 of CM039672.1, read as the reverse complement.
CACTTTAATGTGTAGTATTTGATTGTGGTGATTTGTCATGCATTGCATATTTAAACCGGACATGCATCATATTGTTGTGCATCGTGTCTTGCATATGTTGTGGTGTATCTTATGTTGATTGTTTGTTTCGGATTGCTTCTTCTCGATAGAGTTTCGAAAGCGTTTGGAGTGTGAGGATTCGTTCAACTACGTTGGATCTTCTTCTTCATGGATTCGTTCTTCTTCCGAGCGAGATCTCAGGCAAGATGACACATTTCCCTGGATACCATTACTATCATTGCCATGCTAGTTGTCTCGTCTTTTAACGTTATGTCTCGCTACCTACCACTTGTTTGATAAGCCTCCCAACACTGCCATGATAAGCCTCTACCCCCTCCACAACCCAGCAAACTTTGTTTGGCTATGTTACCGCTTGCTCAACCCTTCTTATAGCGTTGCTAGCTGCAGGTGTAATTGCTTCCATGTGTCAACATGGACATTCTTTTGTTATATCACAATATTGCTGCTATTTAATTTAATGCACTTATATACTTGGTAAAGGGTGGAAGGCTTGGCCTTTTGCTTGGTGTTTTGTTCCACTCTTGCCGCCCCTAGTTACTTGTGAACCGGTGTTATGTTACATAAATGAGCGCTCCTAACATGCTCGGGGTTGTTATGGGGACCCCCTTGATTTTTGGGTTAGATTAAAACTTGTCTAGCAAGGCCCAACATTGGTTCTACATTTGCCTAATTAATGAACTTGCATAGGGGATATTTTTCCGGACCCCGTGGATAATTAATCAACAACCCGGGCCAGTGCTCCTCATGAGTGTTGGTCCAAACTAGAGTCGTGTGCAGGGCCAACCCGGGGCAACTCGGGAGATTTCTATCAGGCCACTGTACGCTGTGCTCATCTGGTCGTGTCCTGAGAACGAGATACGCGGCTCTTATCGGGTTCGTTGACACGCCGGGCAGCCTTGCTGGATTTGTTTTACCTTTCTCGAACGTCTTGAGTGAGGAACTCTGATTTTCTTCGGGTTATCTCGAGGTGTTGGATTTCCTTTGGAATTGCCTAGGAAGATCACGAGATCCGTGGTTGAGGTTATTCCCACTGCGTGTGGTTAATTTGTGATGGACGAGTTGGAGCACCCTTGCAGGGTTAAATATTTTCAAGAAGCCGTGCCCGCGGTTATGTGGCAAACTTGGATAATTTGTTTAACACCCAGTCATAGCAAACTTGAAGTAAACTCTAATAAAATACACCAACTGTGTGCGTAACCGTGACTGTCTCTTTTTGTGAGTTCTTATCCCGAAGAGAACACGGTGGGGTTATGTTTGACGTAAGTAGGTGTTCAGGATCAGTTAGTGATCATTAGTAGCTCACGTCCGTTGTGCGTAGACCATCATACTTTACTTTCTGTGCTCGTAAGTTAGCCACTCAAATATATGCTTAGTCGCTTGCTGCAGCCTCACCACTTAACCATGCCTTACCTATTAAGCTTTAATAGTCTTGATACCCTTGGAAATGAGATTGCTGAGTCCCTATGGCTCACAGTTTACTACAACAACAGTTGCAGGTACAAGTAATGTGATGATTTGACGTGAGCGCGTTGCTTGATTTGATTTGGAGTTCTTCTTCTTATTCTTCATCAATCTTGGATGGGTTCCAGGCGGCAGCCTGGGATAGCAAGGGTGGATGTCATTTTATCGTTTGATTTCGTCCGTAGTCGAACCCTGCTCTTATGTATGATATTTGAGATGTTATTGTGTTGCTGTGACTCTGATGTAGCTTGTGGCGAGTGTAAGCCAATTCCATATACTCATCTCTTCTGTACATGTACTTGTAATGATATCCATTCTTGCGGACGCATCGAGATGCGCTTCTATCCCCTTTGAGGCCCTCGTGCCAAATAAGGATAGGACCGCATCTTGGGCATGACAAGTTGGTATCAGAGCCTGTACCGACCTAGGAGCCCCCTTGATTGATCGAACTTGGCCGAGTCGTGTCTAGTGAAAAAACTGTTTTGAGTCTAGTTATATCGGAGAGTAGGATTCTTTTACTCCTCTTCCATGCTCTAGTGAGGTATTCAACTTAGGAATTTTGATTCTACTTCTCTTCTCGCTCAAATTTTTTTTAGGATCACACGGGTATTTTGGAAACTATATGATGCCGATGTGACAGGGTTCTGTCTTGGTGCCTCCTATCTGACTTGGTTTCTTCCGGGGAGTTGAGCTCCGAGGAATGTTGGCACATCGTTATCATTCAGTTTTCTTAGTATCTCAGGACGGAGATTGTTCAGAATTGCTTCAATACTTATCGTGGTGAGATAAGGTCGGAGTCACCCAGTATTGGGGAGGCGTCCGGGGTACCACCATGGTTTAGTATCGTTGTGAGTTCGAGGATTCGAGATTAGACGAGTTTGCGAAATTTCTTGAATTATGGTGTAGAAGGTTGCGGATGCAGTTGCAGCTGATTGCCTAGGGAAGGTTCCTGATTGCGCAACCTGAATCGCATAAACAAGAAAGTTTTCGGAAATTCTTAGGTGGGAATTCAAGTAGTTACCTAGAATTATCTTTCCAACAAGTGCATAGTGGGTATGTATTTGTTCTGGCTTGTTTCATAAGTCTCATCCTTCATTGTTGTTTTGAATATGGTAATTCGAGGTGCTTCATTGTCAAGTGGGGATTTCATATCTTTCCGAAGTAGGGTTCTCATATTTCTGTGGGAATACTAATTCTTGTGCTCAATCAAGTTTTCATATCAATTCTTCTTAACCGGTGTGCTTCTCTTCAGGATATTCTATCCTCTTCAATATTGCAAGATCAATTCTCATTTCTTTCCCGGAGTTGTCTCATTTGTTCCAAGTTTTCTTTGTTTTTCCCACCCTCCCGCCCTTTTTCTTCAATGGTGAAATTCTCCTCCAAGTGTCTTTTCTATTCATGTAATGCTTCCGTTATCTTTTCTTCTATCTGTTTCCGATGATTCTTTGTGAATATTCTCAAGAGTTTCATTTCAAGATCTATCATCATATTCCTTGTTCTTGTTGTTATTCTTCTCCGGTGATTCTTTATGAAGATGCTCAGTGCTCAAGTTATCATTTATTAGTATTCATCTTTGTTTTCTTTTTCGGTGGATTCAATTCTAGTTCTTGGTGTTCATCATATCATTTTCATTCCCTATTTCTCTCCCATGTTGGAAATTCTTTATCAAGCCTCTATTGATTATTCTCTCTCTTTTCTATCCGGAGTGTTGAAGATATCTCAGAAGACATTCTTTTTCATTCTTGTCCTCTTAAATTTTTTCAAGGATCTCATATCATCAAGTTCTTAATTTGTACCGGTGCAATCTCTCTTTCCAATCAATTGTTTCAACGGTGGTTTCTTTTCAATGGGCCCATAACCCACAGGTCTTTTCCCAGGATCCAACCTGACTCTTCTATCTTTTTTCCGGAGATGTTCTCAAGTTCTTTTAATATGACGTAAGAATGAATTTCATCAGTCATGTGCCTTCTCGAAGATTGCTTCTAAATCTTTTTATTGTGGGCTCAACCTTTCCTTATTCATTGTTCCGGAGTGTCTCAGTAATTCTTGGTGGTGTTCTCATCAGCATTCTCTGCATTGAAGATCGAAGGAGAGTTTCTCTTAAATCATTGTTCATTCTTCCAAAGATTCATGGTTTCAGCTTGTGGTTACCATCTCAATTGTTTTGATCATGAGTTATTTCTCCCATATCTATCCGGTGCATTCATAATTGTTTTCATTCTTGATCCTTCGAAGGCCATCGGTTCAGAAGATTTCTTCGTTCTCAGCTTTTAGCTTTCGTTCTCAAATTCTTCTCAATTGTTATTCCTTCATTCGTATCTTAATTATTCCGGTGCCTTGTTCAGTTTCTATTAAGCAGATCTTGTTCTCTTCATTCTTAGGTGTCCTCTTTAGTCTCTAATTCTTTCTGGTGCCGTGTTCAGTTTTCTATCAGGTGGTTCATGCTCTCTTCATTCTCGTGATATATCATTCATTTGCATTATCCTCTTTCGTTTTGAATTCTAGCCGGTGTTCTTGTTCAAGATTTCAAGTTTGTGATCTATGTCTCTCTCTTCAATTCTTTCAAGAAGAATAAGTGATGTGTGAAATCCGTTGCTTGTCATCAATTTAACTTGATGAAGGATATTCGTATCATAATTCTTATTCTTGTTCATTCAAGTGATTTCAATCCTTCTTTCGGAATTGTTCATGATATCTAATTCGTTATTCCAAGTGGTCATCTTTCTTTTCCGGAGTTCCTAGTTTGGATCAAGTATCGTGTCCCAAAGCATCATCTTAATCATTGGAAGGCCTCAATCTTGTTCTTTTTGCATCCTTCAATTCTTTCTATCATCCTTTCGTTCAGAGTTCTTCCGGAGGTTCTTCATGGTGGTTTGTCAAGGAGTTAATTCTTTCTCGAAGTGTTGATCCAGATTTCTTCTTTTTCAAGTGGCCTTCAAGATTCTTGTTGGAGGTGCTCAAGTGTTCTTTATCTTGGAATTCTAAGTTCAATTCCTTCTCCTTTTCTTTCGAGATAGTGTTATTAAACTCCATGGCCTTTGCTTGCTCGTAGAGTAGTGACCCCGCCCTATCCAACTCGCTAGTGTCGCCCCAACCGCCCCTGGCCACCGGCAGTGCCACCGCTCTAGCTATTTGGCAGCTAGCCTCTGGCCGCAAGTGCCTTTGCCATGGACGACGCCGCCCGAGCAAATCCTGCCCGCTAGCTGCCCCCTTGAGCAGTCAGTCCTCACCCGCTCGCCCTACCGACCCTGCTAGCCATCACCACGTCGCCCTGCGGCAACAGTGGCGGCACACCGCCAGTCTTATCCACGACCATCGCCAAACCGACCTCGCCGCCTATAAAAAGGACCCCGAGTGCCATGGTGCAGTCCAAGCACTTAAGCCACAGCTTAGCCAGTAACTAGAAGTCAAGATGGAGCCAAGGAGGCCACCAATTCCAGTGACTACGGCTTCAGCCGCCGATGTCCCTTCCATCGAATTTGACCAAACCATCCCCCCTCTCGATGATCTTCTCCAGTAGATCCACCATGACCCTGAGAACCAATCCTCACTACCATTATCGCCTGGAAGCCATGGTGTGCAAAGCTTCATTCCTGCCCGAAGCCTCTCTCCACCATTGATGATGCTTTGCTCAACTAGGAGCCCTTCGACCATTCCTTGCCCCTCCATCCGTCGCGGCAGCTCCCCCTGAGCCCTTGGATAGGCCGGACGTCGAAAACAGTGCCCTCTCGCACAGGCCATCGCCACTGGGGCTTGCCTTTGTCCCTAGTCAAGCACATGCAAGAGGTGCGAGACAGATCCGACAAGTGGGCCCCCCTGTCGGTGAGCCAGCCGGACTCTCCAGTGGCGCAACCTCTCGCTTATGAGTTCCCTCGGGGAAAGCATAGTCCTGAAAATGCACTTTCTCTTATGGTTCGCGTAATCCTTCTAGATGTGTTTTCCTTTTTCCGATTTAATTTAAAATAGAAGTTTGACCCAACTTTGACTGGATATACTTCTAAAAAAACCCAAAATGATTTGATTCTTTTTCCAACCTTTTTCAAACCTCCCAAGTGCATCACGGTGGAACCAACCCCAGAATCTCGGTCTCACCAAATGCCTAGGGTTGATCTATATTTCCAATGTCGGCACTGCCGATTTCATATTCTTGGTTACACCGAGTTTCCCTGTCAGTTGACAGTTGTGGAACTCGGTGACACTGAAAACATGAAATCGGTATCACCGACAGTGGAGGGTATATATGCTGTTGACCCCGACGCTTTGAAAATCTACCTTCAAACATCGCGCCTCAAAACCCTAAGCTGCCGCTTCGAGACCCCTGGTCATTGCCCTTGTCCTCCTGTGCTCCTCCGCCGCGGGGAATCGCCGACGAAATCTGCTCCATCATCCCTGCCGTAGCGGATCCACACACAGTTAGGGTAGGGATTCAACCTCCTTTGTGATCCCCTCTGATTCTCACGCATTGGATCTAATTCTATTCTTATGACACTCATTGCACGTATTCCTATCCACAAGAAATCCCTTAGGCTAGCGAAACATTGGTTTTCTAGGGTTTTGCCTTCCGCCCGACGCAACTCAGTAGAACCGAATCAAGAAAATCGGTACCACCAATTTTCGTTTCTGTGTAGCTGAGAACTGTCTCTGTGGAACCGAGCACTCCTTTTCGGTCTCACCTAAAAGAGTGCGAAGTTTCTGTTAAAAGGAACAGTCAGTCTCGGTGTCACCGAAAATTTTGCTTCGGGCTTACCGATTTGTTTCTGACAGAATGCAAAACTTTGAAAAATCTTTGTTCAAAATTTCAAAAACCAGCTAATAATTTTGTGATGAATCATCTACTTCTGCTCATCTATATTCCATTCACAGGGTCAGCATGTCAGATGCAGAGGACAGTCAGAACATGCCAGAGCAGAGTTGAGACATGAGTTTAGGCACAAGCCCAAAGCCCAGTTCATTTTCAGATCCAAGGACCCCCAGCTCCCATGGGTTTCCCAAGGCAGCTACTAGGGCTAGGAAGAAGCTAAATTCATATGAAGAAGATTCAGACTTTGTTCCAGAAGAGATTCTTGCTAAGAAGCAAGAGAAGGCAGCCAAGAAAGCTGCCAATGAAGCCACTTCCTCTAGGAGAGTTGTTAGCAAGATCTATGCTCCTACTTCAACCTTCAAGGCTCATGAGTCTGCCAGAGCAAATATTTCGGTTGAGCCACCATGTGAAAGTGCTAAGACAAAAATGAATTTTCACCTTGAGTCTCCTCCCACGAAGGCAGGAGAGAAGAGAGCCCGAAAGAGGTTAGTTCATGTGACTAGCAGGCCTACATCTATGTCTAGAAATTTAGAAGAGGCTGCTGGTGCTGCTGCTGAGGAAGAAGAGGACGAGCCAGCTGCAAAGGCTCCTCCAAGAAGAAGAGCAAGATACTTATATCTGATGCTATGCCAAAGACTGGCACATCCAAGAAGGCTGCTGCTGAGAAGCCTAAAAGGACATCTAGGAAGATTCCAGCTTCTGAGAAGAACAAAGGGACTGCTTCCAGAGCTGAAGATGATGATGACTTGACAACTTTGATGAAGAGACCACATCTTCCTGTACACAATGCCATCTACCCACTAGCTGAGGATATGAAGAAGAGAAGGGATTCAGGGTTGAGAGCTTGGAGAGCTATAGACCCATATGCCCAGAGGAAGATGACAACTGTGGACTATATATTCTATACCAAGGAGCAACATGATTTCAATGAGACTATGCTCTTTGACAAGAGTCCAGCTATCAGTGATATGCTATATGTTGATTGGAAATTCATTAAGGAGAATGAGGACTACTTTCCAAGTGTCCAAGACAATTTCCACTGCATAGGTTTGGATGAGTTTATTGGCAGAGAGTTCATTGCTTGGAACGATGAAATGATCATGCAATTCTACTCCACTTCACACTTCTATGGAGATGGTAGAATTGTATGGATGACTGAAGGTGCAAGGTATGAATCAACTGTTGAAGAATGGGCTGCTATCCTAGGAGTTCCAGAAGCACATGATAGTGACTTGGATGTATACTCAGGATCCAAGGAGAGCCACAATGCCATGGCTAACATGTACAAGGAGATCCCTACTGCAAATGTGAAGTCTCACAAGCTAGGATCTATCTACTTTCTTCAGGCTGGCATCCACACAATGAACACCATTCTGAGGCATACTTTGTTGCCCAAGTTAGGAGATGACAAGATGATCCGAGGCCACTCCATGAACATGTTGATCCACCTTGACAGATACACCAGGATAAGAGTCATGGATTTGATTGTTGAGAGAATCAAGAGGGTTGCTGCTGACCAGAAGTGTTCTTGCTATTATGCTCCCTACATGTAGATGCTCATAAACTCAAAGCTGGAGAAGCACATTTTTGCTCCAGATCATCCACATTTGCCCATATAGCCAGATCTCGAGGACAATGTTGTGGTGATGGATGTTGATCATCCCACTTCAGCTACTGCTTAGGCAGAAGCAAAGGCCTCTTCCTCAGACTACTTTTTTAGATGATGATGATGATGAGGAGGATGACTCACCTCTCAGGACAGGCACATAGTTTCCTACCCAGGCCAAATCAGCCACTGTGCCAGCATCAGACTTGAGGCCCTCTTCATTAGCTCCTACTGCTGTCACCTTAGCTCCTACCCCATCTGTTTTAGTTCCTCCAGCTGCCACTCCAACTCCATCCACGACATCTGCTGAGATCTTTGCCAACGCAGTCATCTCGACTCCTTCATCAACAACCGGAGGATCTCAGCCCAAGAACGATTAGATATATGCCTTTGAACTTTTTGGTAACTTGTTGCCAAAGGGGGAGAAGTGTATATAGATCTTTAGGCTTCGAGCGAGAGACTAATTTGGTGTTTGTTGCTTTTCAAAACATTTGGTTCTTTTGGTTTGACATGAGATACTTTTATGTTTATGTGTGATCATACGTTGTTATGTGTGATGCTACTATTTCCTATCATCTTAATGCTTATGAGATGATCATTTACCTTTGTTTGATGGTGTTGTGCCATGTTATTCATTCAAATTATTCTCGCACACCACCAAGTTGTATGTGACATGGAAGAAATGCCCCATATACCTAATCGATTGTGCATTTGCATTCAAACACAAATTCAAACTAATGCACAAATTTAGGGGGAGCTCTTGCTTATCACATATCTCTCAAAGCGATGATTACATTCATTGATTTAATCATATGTTGAGGCTTTGATATATATGTTGTCATCAATTACCAAAAAGGGGGAGATTGAAAGCACATTTGCTCCCTTGGTGGTTTTGGTAATTAATAACAACATATAAGTCATTGAACTAATGTTTCCATAAAGTATATTTCAGGAAATGTTCAATGACAGGATTGGCAAAAGGAGATTGTGGACATACCCCAAGGTGCAAGGAAATAGGTTGGCCAAGCTTCAAGCAAGAGGACTCTACATTTTATATTTTTGAGAAATCACTTTGAGTCCATAGGAAAGCCTATACTATTAAAAGGGGGTAAGGTTTTGTTGGTGAACAATATGCTCAAACGTGCACAAGTGATAGTCGCCAAAAACATCCACAAACCTTCCCACCAAAGTCTGTTCTATACCTAACATTCAAAATCAGTGCAACCAACTTTCCCATAATGGTGCCACCGATTCCAGAACCTAGACCGACTCAGCCAAATCCCAGCCACTTCGGTGCAACCGATTCCATACCGGTGCCACCGAGTTTAGGTTGCCAATCTTCTGTTGTGCAAATGCACATTATCGGTACCACCGATAATGCTGTATCGACATCACCGAGATTGAGCAATCAGCCCGTCGGTCACCTTATCGGTGCAACCGAGTTTCCTATATCGGTCTCACCGAGATTCAAAAGTTGCCACCTTTTGATCACTTTAGTACCACCGAGATTAACACATCAGTGTCACCGAGTTGGTCATTTTGTGTGTAATAGTTGGATTTCTAGGGATGCCTATATATACCCCTTCACCACCACCTACTCGAGTGAGAAGCACTCAGGACTATTCCATACCTATCCTATCAGATTTTCTGAGAGAGAACCACCTACCCTTGTGTTGAGGTCAAGATCTTCCACTCCAATCATATGGATCTTGATTTCTAGCCTCCCCATGTAGCTTTCCACCAATCCCATCTCTTCCACCATGCCATATCTATGAGAGAGTGATTGGGCGTTGAGGAATCTATCATCTTGAAGCACAAGAGCAAACAGTTCATCATCATTACCGAGCCTATTACCTTTTGGAGGGTGGTGCCTCCTAGATTGGTCTGGTGTCGTTTGGGAGCCTCCTACTTCGTGTTGTGGAGTGAACCAAGAAGTTTGTAAGGGCAAGGAGATAGCCTACTTCGTGAAGATCTACTCATAGTGAGGCTAGTCCTTCATGGACGGAAGCCGTTATGGAATAGTCAAGGTTGCTACTTCGTGGACATTTTTGCGTGGAGCCCTCCATGGAGTCTCGCGACCGTTACCCTCCGTGGGTTGAATACTCCATAAACGTGGATGTACGATAGCGCCACCTATCGGAACCATGGGAAAAATCATCATGTATACAACTACGTTTGATCTTCCTACCCTATCCCTTCTATAGATGCTTGTTGTTACTTTCTGCTGCTACATACTCTTAGACTTGCATGTGTAGGGTGTACTTGACTTGCCATGAAATGCTAAAAACTCTGAACCCTAAAACTTGGTATAGGCAAAAAAATTATTTGGTCAAGTAGTCTAATCACCCCCCTCTAGACATACTTTCCGTCCGACAAGTGGTATCAGAGCTTTGGTCTCCATTGCTTAGGTCTCACAACCTAGGAGAGTATGGCGTCTAGTGAGGGAAGTTATCACCATAGAGGTTTGTACTTTGATGGCACTAATTTTTCTAGTTGGAAGCACAAAATGAAAATGCATACTCTTGGTCATAACCCTGCCGTTTGGTCTGCTGTTCGTGTTGGCTTGCAAGGTGAGTTCTTTGCAGATGGACGGGAACCGGATCCTGAAGTGAGCGCGGATGAGTTGAAGATGTTGCAACTCAATTCTCAAGCATGCGACATTCTCTTGAACTGCTTATGCCCCCAAAGAATTCAACAAAATCAGCCATCTTGAGAATGCAAAAGAGATTTGGGATACTTTGGTTGATATGCACGAAGGAACCGAGTCCATGAGAGAATCCAAGTTAGATGTTCTTCAAGGTTAGCTTGACAAGCTGAAGATGAAGGATGGTGAAGGAGTCGCAGAGATGTACTCTAGGCTATCTCCCATCACCAATGAGATTGACGGCTTAGGAAGTGAAGAAATGACTAACAAATTCATCATCAAGAAGATAGTTAGCGCTTTGGATAAGAGATACGACACCGTGTGCACATTGATCCAAATGATTCCAAACTACAAAGATCTCAAGCCTATGGAAGTCATTGGAAGGATTGTTGCTCATGAGATGACACTCAAAGATAAGGAAGAACTTCATCACAAGTCTAGCGGTGCTTACAAAGCCACAAGTTATGCTCCCGCAACTTCAAGCAACTACCTTGTCACCAATGAAGAGATAAGCCTCCTGCTCAAGAAATTCAACAAGTTCTACAAGAATAGAGGCAAAGAAAGAAACTCCAACTCAAGATATGATGAAAAGCGTTCGTCAAGTCGTTGACCGCAATTGCTACAGTTGTGGGAAGTCTGGACACTACTCGAATGAGTGCAAGGCTCCCTACAAGAGAAAAGAAGAGTCACCTCGAAGACGAAGCTCAAGGAATGAATCACCACAAAGAGAGAGGAGGAGTAGAGATGATCGTTATGAACGAAGACATTCGAGGAGAAGTAGAGATTCGGAGAAGAAGGACAAGTACACAAAGATATACACAAGAAGAAAATATCAACATCATGTTGGTGAATGGGTTTCTAGCTCCGACTCCGACAACAACTCTGAGAGAAGCTATCACTCCGACTCCGACTATAGTCAAGATGATGGTGTTGCCGAAATTGCTCTAGTGACTACAAACTCCTGCGATCTATTTGATTTGTTACTCCGTGTGATGGAGAGGTATCTGAGGGCCCACTCGGTAATACAACATCGCAATAAGCCTTGAAAGCAATGTGACTAAGTGTTAGTCACAGGATCTTGTATTACGGAACGAGTAAATAGACTTGCCGGTAACGAGGTTGAACTAGGTGTGGAGATACCGACGATCGAATCTCGAGCAAATAACATACCGAAGAACAAAGGGAACATCATACGGGATTAAGTGAATCCTTGACATAGAGGTTCGAATGATTAAGATCTTCGTAGAATATGTAGGAACCAATATGGGCATCCATGTCCCGCTATTGGTTATTGACCGTAGAGGTGTCTCGGTCATGTCTACATAGTTCTCGAACCCGCAGGGTCTGCACACTTAAGGTTCGGTGATGTTTCGGTAGTATAGATTTATGTATGGTGGTGAACGAAGGTTGTTCGGAGTCCCGGATGAGATCCCGGATGTCACTTGGAGCTCCGGAATTGTCCGAAGGTAAAGATTCATATATAGGAAGTCCTGTTTTGGTCGTAGGAAAAGTTTCGGGCTCATCGATAGTGTACCGGGAGTGCCGGTAGTGTACCGGGGGACCATCGGGAGAGGTATTTCGACCCAATTGGCTACATGGGATGTGGGAGGAGGTAAACCAGCCCCTGGTGGGCTGGCCCAAGCTTCCTCTAAGGGCCCATGCGGCTGTAGTGGTTTGAGAAGGAAAAAAAATCCAAAGGTGGAGAGGTGGAAAGAGTTTCCAAGTGGAACGGAGGAATCCTACTCCAAATAGGATTGGAGTAGGACTCCTCCACCTCCAATTTCGACCAAACCTTGAGGGTTTGAGGCTGCCTCCTCCCATCCCTCCCTCCTATATATACTAGAGGATTTAGAGGAAAAAGCTAACCCTAATAGCCACATGCTACCTCTCCTCTAGATCGCAGTTTCTCCTCTAGATCGGTTTTCAGCGATGCTTAGGCGAAGCCCTGCTGGAATAGCTCCACCACCATCGCTGCAACTCCGTTGTGCTGCCGGAGAACTCATCTACCTCTCCGCTCCCTCTTGCTGGATCAAGAAGGCGGAGATCGTCATCGAGCTGTATGTGTGTTGAACACGGAGGTGCCGTCCGGTTGGCGCTAGATCGGAAGGACCGTGATCAAGATCGCGACACGGATCGTGATGAGATCGCGGGACGGATCATGATGAGTTAGCGGGAAGGATCATGATTGGATCACGGGACGGATCATGATGAGATCATGGTATGCTCGGTGATTTGGATCGTGAAGACGTTTGACTACACCAACCGCATTTCTTAACGCTTCCCGCTTAGCGATCTACAAGGGTATGTAGATCGACTCTCCCTATCGTAGATGCTCATCACCATGGATAGATCTTGAATGTGCGTAGGAAATTTTTTGTTTCCCATGCAACGTTACCCAATAGTGGCATCATGAGTTAGGTCTATGTGTAGATGAGATCTCGAGTAGAACACAAAGAGTTTGTGGGCGTTGATGCTTAGATTGCTTCCTCCCTTGGTCGTGTTTTGGTTCAGTGGTATTGTGATATGAAACGGCCCGGACCAACCTTACTCGTATGCTTACAAGAGACTAGTTCCATCGACTAACGTGTAACTTTGTTGCACAAAGATGGCTGGCGGGTGTTTGTTTCTCCTACTTTAGTTGGATCATATTTGACTAAGGTGGTCCTTGAGAAGGTTGAAAAGCAACTTATGTATCACCGTTGTGGTTTATGCGTAGGTGAGAATTGTTCTTGCTAGATACCCGTAGCAGCCACGTAAAACATGCAACAATAATTAGAGGACGTCTAACTTGTTTTTGCAGGGTATGTTGTGATGTGATATGGCCAATTACATGATGAGCTATATGTGATGTATGAGATGATCATGTGTATTATAGAATATCATGACTTGCATGCCGATGAGTACGACAACCGGCAGGAGCCATAGGGTTGTCTTTAATTATTGTATGACCTGCATGTCAATCATTAAGCGCTATGTAATGCTTTACTTTATCGCTAAACAATAGCAATAGTAGTAGAAGCATGGTGGGCACGACAACCCTGATGGCGACACGTTGATCGAGATCAAGATGATGGAGATCATGGTCTCATGCCGGTGACGATGGAGATCATGCCGGTGCTTTCAAGATGGAGATCAAAAGCACAAGTTCATGGCCATATCATGTCACTTATGATTTGCATGTGATGTTAATCCTTTTATGCACCTTGTTTTGCTTAGGACGACGGTAGCATTATAAGGTGATCCCTCACTTAATATCAAGATAAATTGTGTTCTCCCTGAGTGTGCACTGTTGCGAAATTTTGTCGTGTCGAGACACCACGTGATGATCGGGTGTGATAGACTCTACGTTCACATACAACGGGTGCAAGCCAGTGTTGCACATGCAGAACACTCGGGTTAAACTTGACGAGCCTAGCATGTACAGACATGGCCTTGGAACACAAGAGACCGAAAGGTCGAACATGAGTCATATGGTAGATATGATAAACATGATGATGTTCACCATTTAAACCACCTCAACTCACGTGACGATCGGACTTGAGTTGGTGAATTTGGATCATGTATCACTCGAATGACCGGAGGGATGTCAATTTGAGTGGGAGTTCTTAAGTAATATGATTAATTGAACTCATTATCATGAACATAGTCAGTAGTGTCTTTGCAAAATTATGTTGTAGATTACTAGCTCACGATGTAGCTCCCTTGAATTTCTATATGTTCCTAGAGAAATATAGTTGAAAGATGATGGTAGCAATATTGCGGACTGTGTCCGTGATCTGAGGATTGTCCTCATTGCTGCACAAAAGGCTTATGTCTTTAATGCACCGCTCAGTGCGCCACCCCCTCTAGCGTCGTTTGTAGTTGTTGTGAACATCTGACAGGCACGTTCCGATGACTACTTGATAGTTTAGTGCGTCATGCATTACGTCTTAGAATTGAGGCTCCAAAACCTTTTGAACGTCACAGAACATATGAGATGTTTTAAGAGATGAAATTGGGATCTCATGATCATGCCCATGTTGTGAGATATGAGATCTCCTACAAGATTTTTTTCCTGCAGGATGAAGGAGAATAGCTCAATTGTTAAGCATGTGCTCAGATTGTCTGGGTGCTACAATCGCTTGAATTGAGTGGGAGTTGATCTTCCAGATAAGATACTGATTGATATAGTTCTCCAAGTCACTGTCACTAAGCTACTAGAACTTGGTGATGAACTATAAAATGCCCGGGACAAAAATAATGATCCCTGAGCTATTCGCGATGTTTGACACCGCGAAGGTAGAAATCAAGAAGGAGCATCAAGTGTTGATGGTTAGTAAAACCACTAGTTTCGAGAAGGGAAAAGGCAAGGAGGGAAATTCATGGATGGCAAGTCAGTTTCTGCTCCAGTGAAGCAACCCAAAGTTGAACCCAAACCTGAGACTAAGTGCTTCTATTATGAGGTGAGCAGTCGCTGAAGCGGAACAACCCTAGATACTTGGTAGATAAGAAGGCTAGCAATGTCGACACAAGTGTATTTGATATACATGTTATTGATGTGTACCTTGCTAGTACTCCTAATAGCACCTGGGTATTGGATACCGGTTCGGTTGCTAAATGTTAGTAACTCGAAGTAAAAGCTACGGAATAAACGGAGACTAGCTAAGGGTGAGGTGACGATGTTCATTGGAAATGTTTCCAAGGTTGATGTGATCGACATCGCACGCTCTCTCTACCTTCGGGATTAGTGATGAACCTAAATAAATGTTATTTGGTGTTTTGCATTGAGCATGAACGTGATTAGATCGTGTTCATTGCAACATGGTTATTCATTTAAGTTAGAGAATAATTGTTATTCTGTTTACATGACTAATACCTTCAACGGTCATGCACCCAGTGAGAATGGTTTGTTGAATCTTGATCATAATAATACACGTTCATAACATTGATGCCAAAAGATACAAAGTTCATAATAATAGTACCACATACTTGTGGAACTATCGCTAAATGCCATATTGGTATAAAGCACATGAAGACACTCCATGTTGATGGATCTTTGGACTCATTCGATTTCGAATCGGTTGAGACATGCGGACCATGCCTCTTGGGCAAGATGACTAAGGACCCTGTTTTCCGGATTGATGGAGCGAGCAGGTGATTTATTGGAAATGATACATGTTGATGTATGCAATCCAATGAGTCTTGTAGCATGCAGTGGATATCGTTATTTTCTTACCTTCAATGATGATTTGAGTAGATATAGTGTATGTTTACTTAATGAAACACAAGTCTGAATCGTTTGAAAAGTTCAAGCAAATTCAAAGTGAAGTTTAAGATCATCGTGACAAGAAGATAAAAATGTCCGCGATATGATCGTGGAGGTGAATATGTGAATTACGAGTTTGGCATACAACTTTAGACAATGTGAAAGTCGTTTCACAACTCACGCCACCTGGAAAACCATAGTGTGATGGTGTGTCCGAACGTCATAGTCGTGCTCTATTGGATATGGTGCGGGCTATGATGTCTCTTATCGTTTTGCTACTATAGTTTTGGGGTTATGCATTAGAGACAATTACATTCACTTTAAATAGGGCACCATCTAAATCCGTTGAGATGACACCGTGTGAGTTATGGTTTGATAGAAACATAAGGTGTCATTTCTTAATGTTTGGGGCTGCAACGCTTGTGTGGAAAAATGTTTTCACCTAATGAGCTCAAACCCAAAGAGGACAAATGCATCTTCATAGATTACCCTAAGAACAGTTGGGTGAACCTTCTATCTCAGATCCAAGCATAAAGTGTTTGTTGCTACAATGGGTCCTTTCCCGAGAAAAGTTTCTCTCAAAAGAATTGAGTGGGAGGAAGATAGAACTTGATGAGGTTGTTGAACCTTTGTTTCAACCAGAGAGTAGCGCAGCGCAGAAAGATGTTTCTGTGGAACCTACGTCAGTTGAAGAGGAAGTAAATGATGATGATCATGAAGCATCGGATCAAGTTACTATCAAACCTCGTAGGTTGACAAGGATGCGTACTACTCCAAAGTGGTACGACAACCCTGTCTTGGAGGTCATGTTGTTGGACAATGATGAACCTACGAGATATGGAGTAGCGATGATGGGCCCGGATTCCGACAAATGGTTAGAGGCCATGAAATCCGACAAAGGATCCATGTATGAAAACCAAGTATAGACTTTGGTAGACTAGCTCGTTAGATGGCAGGTCGTCGAGTACAAATGGACCTTTGAGATGAAGACAGACGCTGATGGTAAATTCCACCATTTATAAAGCTCGACTTGTGACAAAGATGTTTCCGACAAGTTCAAAGAGTTGACTGCGATGAGACTTTCTCACTCGTAGCGATGCTAAAGTCTGTTGGAATTATGTAGCGGTTGCTGCATTTTCAATTATGAAATCTGGCAGATGGATGACAAAACATCGTTTCCTTAATAGTTTACTTGAGGAAAAGTTGTATGTGATACAACCAGAAGGTTTTGTCAGTCCTAAGGACGCTAAAAGGTGAGCAAGCTTTAGTGATCCTTCTATGGACTGAAGCAAGCATCTCGGAGTTGGAATATACACTTTGATGAGGTGATCAAAGTTTTTGAGTCGATACAAAGTTTACGAGAAACTTGTATTTACAATAAACTGAGTGGGACCACTATAGAGTTTCTGATAAGCATATCTGGTTGACATATTGTTGATCAGAAATGATGTAGAATTTCTGGAAAGCATAAAGGGTTGTTTGAAAGGAGTTTTTTCAAAGGAAGACTTGGATAAAGCTACCAAATTGTTGAGCATCAAGATCTATAGAGATAGATGAAGATGCTTGATGAGACTTTGAATGAGTACATACCTTGACAAGATTTTGAAAGAGTTCAAAATGGATTAGTTAGAGAGAAGTGTTCTTGCCTGCTTTGTAAGTTGTGAAGTTGAGTGAGACTCGAAGCTCGACCACGACAGAAGAAAGAGAAAGGACGAATGTCGTCCCCTATGCCTTAGCCATAGACTCTGTATAGTATGCGATACTGTGTACCGCACCTGTGTGTGCCTTGCCATGAGTCCGTCAAGGGGTACAAGAGTGATCCAGGAGTGGATCACTGCACAACGGTCAAGATCATCCTTAGTAACTAAAAGACTAAGGAAATGTTTTTCAATTATGGAGGTAAGAAAGCATTTGTCATAAAGAGTTACGTCGATGCAAGCTTTCACACCAATCCGGATGACTCTGAGTTGAAATCCGGATACATATAGTAGAGCAGCCATTTGGAATAGCTCCAAGTGGAGTGTGGTAGCAGTGTTTATAGTTTGACATAGATATTTTCAAAGTACACTCGGATCTAAATGTCGCAGACCCGTTGACTATAAGACCTCTCTCACATGCAAAGCATGGTCGAGCCCCATAACTCATTGGGTGTTAGATTCATAACAATGCGAATCACATGGTGATGTGAACTAGATTATTGACTCTAGTGCAAGTGGGAGACTGTTGGAAATATGCCCTAGAGGCAATAATAAATTGGTTATTATCATATTTCCTTGTTCATGATAATCGTTTATTATCCATGCCATAATTGTGTTGATCGGAAACTCAGATACACGTGTGGATACATAGACAACACCATGTCCCTAGTATGCCTCTAATAGACTAGCCCATTGGTCAAAGATGGCTATGGTTTCCTAGTCATGGACATGAGATGTCATTTGATAATGGGATCACGTCATTAGGAGAATGATTTGATGGACAAGAACCAAACTACAAATGTAGCATATGATCGTGTCAGTTTATTGCTACTGTTTTCTGCATGTCAAGCATTTGCTCCTATGACCATGAGATCATGCAACTCACTGACACCTGAGGAGTACCTTGTGTGTATCAAACGTCGCAACGTAACTGGGTGACTATAAAGGTGCTCTACAGGTATCTCCGAGGGTGTCTGTTGGGTTGGCATGGATCAAGACTGGGATTTGTTACTTCGTGTGACGGAGAGGTATCTCAGGGCCCACTCGGTAATACAACATCACAATAAGCCTTCCAATCAATGTGACTAAGTGTTAGTCATGGGATCTTGTATTACGGAACGAGTAAAGAGACTTGCCGGTAATTAGGTTGAACTAGGTACGGAGATACCGACGATCGAATCTCGGGCAAGTAACATACCGAAGAACAAAGGGAACATCATACGGGATTATGTGAATCCTTGATATAGAGGTTTGACCGATAAATTTCTACGTAGAATATGTAGGAACCAATATGGGCATCTAGGTCCCGCTATTGGTTATTGACCATAGATGTGTCTCGGTCATGTCTACATAGTTCTCGAACCCGCAGGGTATGCACACTTAAGGTTCAGTGACGTTTCGGTACTATTGAGTTATGTATGGTGGTGACCGAAGGTTGTTCGGAGTCCCGGATGGGATCCCGTACGTCACGAGGAGCTCCGGAATGGTCCGGAGGTAAATATTGATATATAGGAAGTCCTGTTTTGGTCGTCGAAAAAGTTTTGGGCTCATCGGCAGTGTACCGGGAGTGCCGGTAGTGTACTGGGGGACCATCGGGAGAGGTATTTCGACCCAAGAGGCTACATGGGCTGTGGGAGGAGGTAAACCAGCCCCTGGTGGGCTGGCCGAAGCCTCCTCTAAGGTCCAATGCGGCTGGAGTGGTTTGAGAAGGAAAAAATCCAAAGGTGAGAGGTGGAAAGAGTTTCCAAGTGAAATGGAGGAATCCTACTCCTAATAGGATTGGAGTAGGACTCCTCCACCTCCAATTTCGACCAAACCTTGAGGGTTTGAGGATGCCTCCTCCCATCCCTCCCTCCTATATATACTAGAGTATTTAGAGGAAAAAGCTAACCCTAATAGCCACGTGCTACCTCTCCTCTAGATCGCAGTTTCTCCTCTAGATCGGTTTTCAGCGGTGCTTACGCGAAGCCCTGCTGGAATAGCTCCACCACCATCGCCTCAACTCCGTCGCGCTGCCGGAGAACTCATCTACCTCTCCGCTCCCTCTTGCTGGATCAAGAAAGCGGATATCGTCATCGAGCTGCACGTCTGTTGAACGCGGAGGTGTCGTCCGTTTGGTGCTAGATTGGAAGGACCGTGATCAAGATCACGAGACGGATCATGAAGAGATCGTGGGACGGATCGTGATGAGTTCACGGGGTGGATCGTGATTGGATAACGGGAAGGATCGTGATGAGATCGCGGGATGCTCGGCGATTTGGATCGAGAAGACGTTCGACTAAACCAACCGCGTTTCTTAACACTTCCCGCTTAGAGATCTCCAAGGGTATGTAGATCCACTCTCCCTCTCATAGATGCTCATCACCATGGATAGATCTTTCGTGTGCGTACGAATTTTTTTTTTCCCATGCAACGTTACCCAACAGACTTTTGCACCCAACATCAACTCTATGCAATAGTTCAATGAGTCACACATTCCCTCAAAGGTAAGCAAGGGACAAGGTAATCAACTAATCAATGGACATCATAACATATGCTTTGCACTCCATGTCCATAGATATCCTTGCATTTGTCTCTTTTATGTTGGGACTAACCCATGTAGGTAAGAGGAGTAAAGAAACAACAAGGATGCTCCCAACTCTTGGTGATCTTCATCAACATTGAGCATCCAGAATTACCTCAATAACATGAATTCTTCATCAACAAAACCCAAGGTTAGTTTATCCCTCTTATGGGGGGATGCCACATTAAGGGGGAGCTTTACTCTAAGACTTGAGTCAAAGAATCTTTTAGTATGTGACAACATTAAATGCTTTATGTAAAAGTGGTAACCCCACTTGTGCTTAAACGATGAGTATGACCTATGATCAAGTACTCTTACTTGGCTCCTAAGTCAAATACTCATATATAGATGACTTTGTCATCGCCCAAGTGCTTGTTAGATGCTAGTGTGTTTGTGCATGCTTGTCATGATTTCATTTGACATCTTATTGTGTGAGCATGTTGGTCTGCATTTATTTTCTCATTCGAGGACATCCAATTGTTGCTATTTGATTTTCGATTTTCACTGTTCCCAATTGGATGGACAAGAATTCCTAGGACCACTCTTTAGCTATCTATGCTTTCTCACCTCATATTCCATTCATGCTGCATCACAAAATTTGAACAAGTGCTTTTCGATCCCTCTGTGTGGAGCACTCGGAGTTCCGTATCGACAAGGACCGACCATTAAAACCTCTCAAGTGCATCTCGGTGGAACCAACCCCACAATCTCAGTCTCACAAAATGCCTAGGGTTGATCTGTATTTCCAACGTCGGCACTGCCGATTTCATATTCTCGGTTACATCGAGTTTCCCTGTCAACTGACAGTTGTGGGACTCGGCGACACCGAAAACATAAAATCGGTATGACCGATAGTGGAGGGTATATATGTTGTGGACCCCGGCGCATTGAAAATTTACGTTCAAACGTTGCACCTCAAGACCCTAAGTTGCTGCTTCAAGACCCCTAGTCGTCGCCCTTGTCCTCCTGCGCTCCTCCGCCGCTGGGAATCACCGCCGTCGACAAAATCTGCTCCATCATTGCCGCCGTAGCGGATCTGCACCAAGTTAGGGTACGGATTCGACCTCCTTTGTGCCCCCTCTGATTCTTGCACATTGGATCTAATTTTCTTCTGATGCCACTCATTGCATGTATTCCTATCCTCAAGAAATCCCTTAGGCTAGCGAAACATTGGTTTTCTAGGGTTTTGCCTTCTGCCCGACGCAACTCGGTAGAACCGAATCAAGAAAATCGATACCACCAATTTTCGTTTCTGTGTAGCTGAGAACTGTCTCTGTGGAACCGAGCACTCCTTTTCGGTCTCACCGAAAAGGGTGCCAAGTTTCTGTTAAAAGGGACAGTCAGTCTCGGTGTCACCGAAAATTTTGCTTCGGCCTTACCGATTTGTTTCTGACAGAATGCAAAACTTTGAAAAATCTTTGTTCAAAATTTCAAAAACCAGCTAATAATTTTGTGATGATTCATCTACTTCTGCTCATCTATATTCCATTCACAGGGTCATCATGTCAGATGCAGAGGACAGTCAGAACATGCGAGAGCAGAGTTGAGACATGAGTTTAGGCACAAGCCCAAAGCCCAGTTCATTTTCAGATCCAAGCACCCCCAGCTCCCATGGGTTGCCCAAGGCTGCTACTAGGGCTAGGAAGAAGCTAAATTCAGATGAAGAAGATTAAGACTTTGTTCCAGAAGAGATTTTTGCTAAGAAGCAAGAGAAGGCAGCCAAGAAAGCTGCCAATGAAGCCACTTCCTCCAGGAGAGTTGTTAGCAAGATCTATGCTCCTGCTTCAACCTTCAAGGCTCATGAGTCTGCCAGAGCAAATATTTCAGTTGAGCCACCATGTGAAAGTGCTAAGACAAAAATGAATTTTCACCTTGAGTCTCCTCCCAGGAAGGAAGAAGAGAAGAGAGCCCGAAAGAGGTTAGTTCATGTGACTACCAGGCCTACATCTATGTCTAGAAATTTAGAAGAGGCTGCTGGTGCTGCTGCTGAGGAAGAAGAGGACGAGCCAGCTGCAAAGGCTCCTCCAAGAAGAAGAGCAAGAAACTTCTATCTGATGCTATGCCAAAGATTGGCACATCCAAGAAGCTGCTGCTGAGAAGCCTAAAAGGACATCCAGGAAGATTCCAGCTTCTGAGAAGAACAAAGGGACTGCTTCCAGAGATGAAGATGATGATGACTTGACAACTTTGATGAAGCTCAGACCACATCTTCGTGTACACAATGCCATCTACCCACTAGCTGAGCATATGAAGAAGAGAAAGGATTTAGGGTTGAGAGCTTGGAGAGATATAGACCCATATGCCCAGAGGAAGACGACAACTGTGGACTATAGATTCTATACCAAGGAGCAACAGGATTTCAATGAGACTATGCTCTTTGACAAGAGTCTAGCTATCAGTGATATGAGATATGTTGATTGGAAATTCATTAAGGAGAATGAGGACTACTTTCCAAGTGTCCAAGACAATTTCCACTGCATAGGTTTGGATGAGTTTGTTGGCAGAGAGTTCACTGCTTGGAACGATTAAATGATCATGCAATTCTACTCCACTGCACACTTCCATGGAGATGGTAGAATTGTATGGATGACTTAAGGTGCAAGGTATGAATCAACTGTTGAAGAATGAACTGCTATCCTAGGAGTTCCAGAAGCACAGGATAGTGACTTGGATGTATACTCAGAATCCAAGGAGAGCCACAATGCCATGGCCAACATGTACAAGGAGATCCCTGCTGCAAATGTGAAGTCTCACAAGCTAGGATCTATCTACTTTCTTCAGGCTGGCCTCCACACAATGAACACCATTCTGAGGCATACTTTGATGCCCAAGTCAGGATATGACAAGATGATCCGAGGCCACTCCATGAACATGTTGATCCACCTTGACAGATACACCAGGATCAGAGTCATGGATTTGATTGTTGAGAGAATCAAGAGGGTTGCTGCTGACCAGAAGTGTTCCTGCTATTATGCTCCCTACATGTAGATGCTCATAAACTCAAAGCTGGAGAAGCACATTTTTGCTCCAGATCATCCACATTTGCCCCTAGAGCCAGATCTCGAGGACAATGTTGTGGTGATGGATGTTGATCATCCCACTTCAGCTTCTGCTTAGGCAGAAGCAGAGGCCTCTTCCTCAGACTACTTCAGATGATGATGATGATGATGAGGATGACTCACCTCTCAGGACAGGCACACAGTTTCCTACCTAGGCCAGATCAGCCACTGTGCCAGCATCAGACTTGAGGCCCTCTTCATCAACTCCTGCTACTGTCACCTCAGCTCCTACCCCATCTGTTTTAGTTCCTCTAGCTGCCACTCCAACTCCATGTGCGACATCTGCTGAGATCTTCGCCGACGCTGTCATCTCAACTCCTTCATCAACCACCATAGGAGGTCAGCCAAAGAATGATTAGATATATGCCTTTGAACTTTTTGGTAACTTGTTGCCAAAGGGGGAGAAGTGTATATAGATCTTTAGGCTTCGAGCGAGAGAGCGTTTTGGTGTTTGTTTCTTTTCAAAACATTTGATTCTTTTGGTTTGACATGAGATACTTTTATGTTTATGTGTGATCATACGTTGTTATGTGTGATGCTACTATTTCCTATCATCTTAATGCTTATGAGATGATCATTCACCTTTATTTGATGGTGTTGTGATATGTTATCCATTCAAATTATTCTCGCACACCACCAAGTTGTATGTGACATGGAAGAAATGTCCCATATACCCAATCGATTGTGCATTTGCGTTCAAACGCAAATTCAAACTAATGCACAAATTTAGGGGGAGCTCTTGCTTATCACATATCTCTCAAAGCGACGATTACATTCATTGGTTTAATCATATGTCAAAGCTTTGATCTATATGTTGTCATCAATTACCAAAAAGCGGGAGATTGAAAGCACATTTGCTCCCTTGGTGGTTTTGGTAATTCATAACAACATATAAGTCATTGAACTAATGTTTCCATCAAGTATATTTCAGGAAATGTTCAATGATAGGATTGGAAAAAAGAGGTTGTGGACATACCCCAAGATGCAAGGAAATTGGTTGGCCAAGATTCAAGCAAGAGGACTCTACATTTTATATTTGTGAGAAATCACTTTGACTCCATAGGAAAGCCAATACTATTAAAAGGGGGTAAGGTTTTGTTGGTGAACCATATGCTCAAACGTGCACAAGTGATAGTCGCCAAAAGCATCCACAAAATCTCCCACCAAAGTCTGTTCTATACCTAACACTCAAAATCGGTGCAACCAACTTGCCCATACCGGTGCCACCGATTCCAGAACCTAGACAGACTCGGCCAAATCCCAGCCACTTCGGTGCAACCGATTCCATACCGGTGCCACCGAGTTTAGGTTGCCATTCTTCTGTTGTGCAAATGCACATTATCGGTACCACCAAGAATGTTGTATCGGCGTCACTGAGATTGAGCGGTCACCTTATCGGTGCAACCGAGTTTCCTATATCGGTCTCATCGAGATTCAAAAGTTGCCACCTTTTGATCACTTCGGTACTACCGAGATTAACACATCGGTGTCACCGAGTTGGTAATTTTGTGTGTAACAGTTGGATTTCTGGGGCTGCCTATATATACCCGTTCACCACCACCTACTCGAGTGAGAAGCACTCAGGACTATTCCATACCTATCCTATCAGATTTTCCGAGAGAGAACCACCTACCCTTGTGTTGAGGTCAAGATCTTTCACTCCAATCATATGGATCTTGATTTCTAGCCTCCCCATGTAGCTTTCCACCAATCCCATCTCTTCCACCATGCCATATCTGTGAGAGGGTGATTGGGTGCTGAGGAGTCTATCATATTGAAGCAGAAGAGCAAGGAGTTCATCGTCATTACCGAGCCTATTACCTTTTGGAGGGTGGTGCGTCCTGATTGGTTAGGTGTCGCTTGGAAGCCTCCTACTTCATGTTGTGAAGTGAACCAAGAAGTTTGTAAGGGCAGGGAGATCACCTACTTCGTGAAGATCTACCCATAATGAGGCTAGTCCTTCATGGACGGAAGCCGTTATGGAATAGTCAAGGTTGCTACTTCGTGGACCCTTTTGGGTGGATCCCTCCGTGGACTCTCGCGATTGTTACCCTCCATGGGTTGAAGACTCCATAAACATGGATGTACGATAGCGCCACATATCGGAACCATGGGGAAAATCATCGTGTCTACAACTACATTTGATCTTCCTACCCTATCCCTTCTATACATGCTTGTCGTTACTTTCCGCTGCTATATACTCTTAGACTTGCATGTGTAGGGTGTACTTGACTTGCCATGAAATGCTAAAAAATTTCAACCCTAGAACTTGGTATAGGCAAAAAATTTATTTGGTGAAGTAGTCTAATCACCCCCCTCTAGACATACTTTTGGTCCTACACTAGTAGGTATGCCACTTGGTGCGTCGGCATGGGTGTTCCGGTTGGACCGAGGGGGTAGCACCCTTGTTTGTGCGTGGTATAAATTTTGTGATCCCATGATAATCGAGATTGTGGTCTCCCCACTCAGAGTTTACTTAACGAGGGTCGTGGGTGATTCCAGCCATTGGTAAGTTAAGCTGGTATGTGCAGGTCAGGTGTACTTTCAACTCAATGACCATAAGCAGAATTAGTCTCGAGATGACTAAGGAAATCAGTTACTCGTAGGTAAATAGTACAACCTCTGCAAGGTATATATCTATTCGAATAGCCATGTCCGTGGTTAAGGACTATAGTCTGGGACAGGTCAAGTGTTAGTCTTAGTGTCGGTCTTCGGAGGAATTCTTCTAAACCTTAATATTGATCGTGATGTGCGTTGAGCAATATTGATGATTATTATTGTTATGGACTAACCATCTCTATTATGTGAATTGTTGAGTATCCCTAGGATGGTTCTACCTCCTGAATATTCATGTTATTATTTTTCCATATAAGCCCTTTATGTGGCATTGCTCAGATGCCTGACTATGGCGCACATGTTATTTATTGTGTATATAAGCACTTTATGTGGTGTTGCTCAAATTCCCTACTATGGCATGCATGTCATTTATTGTCTATATAAGCCCTTTATGTGGCATCGCTCAGATGCCCGATTGTGGCAAGCAAGTTATTTATTTTCTTTGTAAGCCCTTTATGTGCCGTTGCTCAGATGCCCAACCAAGGCATGTTTTATATTCTTACCCTTTCGAGGCATCGCTTCACACACCTGATCAGATTATTTTATTTTTATTTCCTGACTGCTTATTCATTTTGAATTTGAATTATCTTCTTATTTGCATCATGAATTTATCTTACGACTGGTTGAACATCTGTGAGTAATTTCACTTCATACAACTCACCTCCTATATTATGTCTATGTTCATGATGTTTGCGAGTACATTAAACGTACTCATTGGCTTGTCCCTGGCTATTTTCATTGGCCATATTGCGTATTTGGAGAGGTGCACTATGACGACAACCGAAACCTAGGCATCAGAGGTAGCAACCATGCGAAGGTAGGAATTATCCAGGTCAACTGTTCCTATGGGAAATGTAGTCCCATAGATGCTAGAGATCCACAAACTGCTTCTGCCATCAACCACTAGATACTGTGTTATACTCTTGACAATCATGGCCTTGTACTTGAATTTTGTAATTGCTTGGAATTTTTGTATCAAGAATGTGTCTACCAGCTAACAGTAATCTTGATGTTGGTGAGCACAAGGACCATTTACTAAGAAATTTATTTCCTGGAAAACCAGTCCTAGCATGGTGTCTCCTAAATTGGTTAGGTGTCTCTTGAGAGCCTCCGAATGCATGTGAAGTTGAACCAAGAAGTTTGTACGGGCAAGGACGTCGCCTTCTTCGTGAAGATCTACCCCGAGTGAGGCTAGTCCTTCATGGACGTAAGTCGTGATGGAATAGACGAGGTTGCTACTTTGTCGACCCTTATGGGTGGAGTCGTCCATGGACCCTCGCAACCGCTACCCTCTATTGGTTGAAGTCTCCATCAGCATGGACGTACGATAGCACACCTATCGAAACCACACAAAAAATCTTCATGTACCCAATTGCGTTTGATCTTCTTATCCCAACTCCTTACTTACATGTGCATGTCTTTACTTTCTGCTACTATACTCGTTGACTTGCATGTGTAGGGTGTGCTAGACTTGCTAAAATCTGTCAACTATTAAAATTGGAAAAAGGTCAGGTTTTTATTCTGTCAAGTAGTCTATTCACCCCCTTTAGATCTCCCTTCTAGTGATCCCACAATTGGTATCAGAGCTTTGGTCTCCATAGCCTCGGTTTAATCACCATTGGAGGAAGATGGATATGTCTAGTTGGGGGAGTCTTAGTTTTAGAGTGCCTATTATCAATGGGGAGTACTATAGTCAATAGAAAGAAACAATGCTTGATATATTTGATGAATTCCGATTGAGCAAGTATGCTGAAAATCTCTATGCGCGTCCCATTGATCCCTTACATCCTTCACACAAAGATTAAATTGACATGCTAGGTAATCTCAGAACTTTTATTTTTATCATTAGAGGATTGCCAACAATTGTGTTTCATCAAATGAAAAACTTTGAGTGTGCTTATACTCTCTGGAAAGACTTAGAGAAAAGATATCAAAATTACTCTTTGAAAAATCTTGATGTCATTCTCCATAAAACTATTGCCTTTGACAAGATGAAGCCTAGTGATCCCAACTTTGATA
This sequence comes from Hordeum marinum, assembly GCA_022496015.1. NCBI lineage: Eukaryota > Viridiplantae > Streptophyta > Magnoliopsida > Poales > Poaceae > Hordeum > Hordeum marinum. The sequence continues at coordinate 204,865,056 of CM039672.1, read as the reverse complement.
AATACTTATTTGAGATTCAAGATCTCATGCGTGCTATAGGAAATGTCATTACCATCAATAACATCATTGCTGAAGCCATTCGTATTCATAAACTTGAACATTGTCATGGTCACAACTCGAACGATTCTCTTTATTTTTGTGATGAGGACACTCGACTTGATGATGACAATGTGGAACATGGATACTATGAGGAAGAAGAGAATTTTGATATTGAATGTGAGAAGACGATGAAGAGTCTAAGTCTCATGGAAAACTTCAAATATTATAGGTCCGAAGGAAAAGAGTGGATTCTCGATATTGGATGCACCGATCACATGACGAGATGTAGAGACATGTTTCAAGAGATCACACCAAACCATGGACCATGCAGGTATGTGAATTTTGGAGACAACTCCAAGGGTAAGGTACTTGGTCTTGGTAAGGTGTCCATATCTCATGATAGTTCTATCCAAAATGTCATGCTTTTTGAATCCCTTGGCTACAATCTTCTTTCTGTATCTAGACTAGCCGACTTCAGTTTCAATGTACTATTTACTGAAGTTGATCGCCAAGTGTTTCGTCAAGATAATCATAGCATGGTTTTTACCGGTTTCTATAGAGGAGACCTATACATTGTTGATTCCACTAAAAGATCCAAACCTTGTACTTGTCTTATTGCAAAATCTTCTAAAGGTTAGGTATGGCATAGAAGGCTAGGACATGTTGGTATGCATACTCTAGACAAGCTTATGAAAGGTGATCATATACTCGGTATTAAAGATGTTATCTTTGACAAATATAGACTTTGTAGTGCTTGTGAAGCAGGAAAACAAGTGGGTGGAAGTCATCCCGTAAAGAACATCATGACTACTAGGAGACCACTCGAGTTGCTTCATATGGATCTCTTTGGTCCCAAACTCCCAATCCCTATAGGAGCCTTGGTGGAAATTCGTTTGGTCTAGTTATAGTTGATGATTTTGCCATATTTACATGGGTATTATTTCTTGATGACAATTTGTAGGTGCAAAGTATCTACAAGAACTTCGCTCGCAAAGCACAAAATCAAATTTAAGTGAATATTAGAAAGTTCGAAGTGACAACGAATCGCAGTTCAAGAACACCAATGTGGATACTTTTCTTGGCGAAGAAGCCATCTCACATGAGTTCTCAGCTATGTACACACCTAAACAAAATGGATATTGTTGAGAGGAAGAATCGAATTCTCATAGAGATGGCTAGAACGATGCTCGACGAATACAAGAGACCAAGACACTTTTGGGCAGAAGCAGTGGAAACATCATGTCATGCTACGAACCGACTATACCTACACAAGCTTCTTAGTAAAATGACATACAAACTGCTCACCAGTAACAAACCTCAAGTTGGATACTTTCGGGTATTCATCTCAAAGTGATACATTCTTGATAAAAATCGTCATTCTAAATTTGCTCCTAAATCTCATGAAGGTTTTGTATTTGGTTACGGATCAAACTCTCACGCTTACCGTGTCTACAACAACTTCACTCGAAAAGTTGAACAGACGGTATATGTGAAGTTTGATGAATCTAATGGTTCGCGAGTCGAACAATTGCCAAATGATGCAGGAGATAAGGAACATTCGGAAGCCATTCAAGATTTGCCCACCGGGAAGATACGACCCATGGAGATGAAGCAAAGTACTTCATCGACACAAGTGGAAGCTCCTACCTCATGTCAAGGCGAACCACAAAATGACATGGAAGCAGCCACAAATGGTAGTCGACAAGATGAAGAGGAGCAAGAAGTACATCTTGATGATCGACCTCAACCTACTTCACCACCACCTCAAGGAAATGACACCTTCAACAACAACGAAGAAGTAGATGATCATGAGGAAGCTCTGCCATCCAACAAGCAAAATTTACCTATGTAATAAAAGAACCCACCTAATTAATCTAGGCTTAGCAACTTTCTTATTCATGGGTCATTTAATAGCAGCATGATCAGTGCGAATAGTGACATTAAAAACATCAATATAAGGTTTGAACTTATCACATGCAAACACAACTATTAGAAATTATTTCTTGATAGTTGTATAATTTGTTTGCGCAGTGTCCAAGGTCTTACAAGCATAATGAGTAACATTCAATTTCTTATCAATTCTTTGACCCAAACAACACCAATTGCATAGTCAGCTGAATCACACATTATTTCAAAGGGTGGATTCAGTCAGGTGATTGAACAATGGGTGCTGTTATTAAGGCTTTCTTAAGTATTTCAAAAGCTTCTACACAATCATCATCAAAAACTAATGGAATGTCAGTTTTGCATAACATTAGTAAGTGGCTTACAGATTTTAGAAAATTCCTTAATAAACCTTCTAAAGAAGCCAACATAACCAAGGAAGCTTCTTATTCCTTTAATATATTTAGGACATGTCATTTTCTCAATTGCGTCAACTTTAGCTTTGTCTACTTCAATACCTCTTTGAAAAATTTTCTCACCAAGGACTATAGCTTCATTCACCATAAAATGACTACTCTCCGAGTTCAAGACAAGATTAGTCTCTTCGCAGCTCTACAAAACTTTATCAAGATTGCTTAAGCGGCCATCAAAAGAAGTTTCATAAATGGAAAAATTATCCATGAAAACCTCAACAATTTTCTCATAGAAATCATAGAATGTAGCAGCCATACATTTTTGAAAGGTAGCAAGGTGCATTGCATAAACCAAAAAGCACACACCCATAAGCATAAGTTCAAGTTGTTTTCTCTTGATCTTCTTATGACACTGGTATTTGAGAGGAACCTGAATATACTTCTAGGAAACAAAAGTGTGTATTCTTAGACAACCCTTCAAGCATTTGATCAATGAAAGGCAAATGATAGTGATCTTTCCTAGTAGCTTTATTTGATTTCCCAAAGTCAATTATCATCCTATAACCAGTTCAAATACTTTGTTGGCATAAGTTCACTTGTATCATTAGGAACTACGATAATGCCACCTTTCTTAGGGACACAATGAACATGACTTATCCATCTACTATCAAATATATGATAGATTCTATGTGCGTCCAAAAGCTTTCATATTTTGTTCTTAACACATCTTTCATCTTTGAATTCAAGCGACATTGATAATGGACAACTAGTTTAGTGTAAGGCTCCATATTAATCTTGTGTTGGCACAGAGTAGGACTAATGCCTTTAATATCATCAAGAGTATATCCAATTGCAGCATGATGCTTCCTTAAAGTTTTCAAGAATCTCTTCTCTAGGTGCGCTTAAAGGTTATCATTGATAATAACATGATATATTTTGTTTTCATCAAGATAAGCATATGTAACATCCCAAATTTTGGAATGTTATAATAAATACTAGAATGATTGTTTGTTTGCTTGAGTGATTGAAATTGAGTGAAAATTTGAAACTTTTGTAAACTTTTGAATGAGAGGGAATAAAATGACTTTCCCATGAGATTTGAATTCCATTTTGAAAATATTTCAAATTCAGAAACTTTATGCAACTCAATGATTTTCATGAGAGAGGATAAAAGGACTTCTTCAAATTATATGAAATATGAGTTGGAAGTTTAAAGGAAGGATTTGAAAGTGCTTTTGAAAACCTCTGAATTATTGTTTTGGAATCCATGTTATATTTGGTTCCTATTCAAAATTTCAAAGCATTCAAAACCCTGGACAAATTTTTGAGAGGAGTAATGTGACACTCCAAACCAGGGGGTATTTTGTGAAGTTTTTGAATCATAAAACCCAAGGTGTTATTTGAAAAATATTTGCAAAAATAAATAAAGCCACTTATGCATTTTCTGAAAAATATATTTTTTAAAGTATTTATTCTGGCCGAGGAAAAATGTTCACTTAATGTCATTAATTCTCCTGGTCATTTTGGCATAACGATCTTTGTTTTTGGGAAAGTATTTATGGCCATTTACTGGTTTTTATTTCGCTGGTAAATAGAATAAAGGAAAAACTTAAATGCTCTTAAAGCCCACGGCCCGCCTGCCCCTGATTCCTCTCCCGAAACTGCTCCGCATCGGCCACCGCTGCCACACCCGCTCTCTCTCTCTCTCGCTGACATCTCGGCCCCACCGACCGCTCCCACTCACCGCGCGGTCACCTCCCTCCTCTCACTCCCCAAACCTCGCCGGTGTAATCACCGCGTCGGACCCGCCTCCTCCTGCCATACCCCGACCACCCCGAGGCCCTATAAATGCCCCGGTCCTCTCCTCCACCCATTCCCCCACTTTTCCCCAACTCCTGACACCTCCCCTCGCCGTAATAGCTCGCCGGAGCTCTCGGTTGCCGCCACGCCCCTCCTCTCCTGGCGCTCTACTCCGACCACCCCGCCACCTCCCGAGCTCACCAACCTCTCCCTCTCCCCAACGCGCACCTCCCAGCGCTCTCGCCCGAGCCCCACAGCCACCTGAGCGACCTCCACGTCGACTCCTGAATGCCGCTGCCGCCTCGGAGCTCGTCGCCGACATCTCCGACCGCCTCCGTCGACACCAAGACCACCTTCGTGATCGCCTTGCTCGCGCGCATCGACCGGACCCCTTCCCCGACGCCGAGGACCACCGAAGACGCCTCCCCAACAACCTCGCCGTCCCTGCCTCGCCGGCGACCTCGCCGGAGTTGACTTCCACCGCGGTGAGCCTCTCCCCTCCGTCCGATCTTGTTCAACGGTGCAGATTAGATCTATTATACCCCTTCGTTTAGATCCGGTTTATTTTAAGTGGACCGCCCGGTTTTTATTTTCTACTTTAGACCGAACCGATTTCTTTTAGTTATCGGTCGTCCGCTTGCATTACCCCGCACGCACACCCCTTTAACCAATCAGAAGCCGCCACGTAGTTCCCCCTGTCCATTATTTAGAATTTTCTTTTTTCTGTTTTCTGTTTTAAAACAAAATAATTCTGTTTTTGTTTTGATCATATCTTTTATGTTTTAGTTTTTTTAATTTGATTCTTTTTGCATTGTATCAAAAATTTATTCTAGTTTCTGTAGATACCAAGTTTGACTGTTTTTGAATATTCAAATTTGAATTTAAACAGATTTGATTTAAATCTTGTTTTCTGAATAAATTGAGTTTAATAATATATTTTTTATTGATTCTTTTTGCTACTTGTCACTAGTGATCTTAGTTATCAGTTGGTAAAGTTTGAGAATTTTTAGGATAAATTTGATTAGGATTCTTAACCAAAACAGAATCTGTTTAGTTTCCTATTAGTTTAATTAGTTTGATTTCCTTTGTTTTATTTTTTTGAAATCTGAATTTGATTTAACTTATGTTTTAGATTTCATTTAGTTCTGTTGTTCTAAACTTTAGTAATTTACTTGCTGTTAACAAAAATAAGTTGTTTAGTTTATTAAATTTTTATTGTAGGAAACCTATACCCTTTTTCAAATAGGTATAGTTTATAAAAAACAAATTAGTTAGTAATATTTCTTTTAACAAAAGTTTTAAGCAATTAGATTTTGTTTTCAAATAAAGTTTTAGTAATTATTTTATGTTAAGAAATGTTTTGTTAATAAAAATAGTTTAGTTTTACTCTATTATTATAGGAAACTATATTCTTCATCATTAGGTAATGTTTGATAAAACAACTTAGTTTTAGTAGAAATCCTGTTCACAAAAGTTTTGTATGATTTAATCCTAGTTTATAATAAAGTTTTTATTAATTCTTTTCTGTTAACTATTAGTTTGGTTACAAAAAAAATAGGTTTGTTTTATATTAATAATAGTTTAGCCACCTAAACTTAGAGCCCATAGCTTTGTCTTGTTTTGTTTTGTTGAGATGCTCTAGTATTGGTGGTTGAGTTCTTTTTTGAAAATATTTAAAATAATTATTTTACAAAGGTTTACTTTCTGTTAACTGAGTTGTTATGTATTTTGTTATTTATTTTGTTGGTTTTACTTGTTGTTAAGTTTAATAGACAAAAACCTATGTTGTTTAGAGTTTTGTTTTCATAAGTCTTGTTCTTCAAAAGTAATTTTTTTACTAAAATACTTTTGTTATATTTACTTTGTTTTTGTTTGCTACTTTTGAAAATTAGGATGTACTTGTATAGAAAACCAACTTTGGTTATGTTGATGAAGTTTTGTTGATTTTAACTTTTGTCTTAAGTATTTCCTTCATCACCACCTTAGTTGTGTTGATGTAGTTTTGTCATTTGAGTTTTGTCTTAAGTATTTCCTTTCATCACCACCATGTTGCTTTTGGTTTGGTGTTGCCTTTTTGATTGTTAGTATTGATTGGTAGTATGATTGCTTATATGAATGCAATGTTTGATTATATAGATTTCATCGGAGAGTGACGTATAGTTCTATCAAGTATTTTCTGAGAGCGATACTTATCTTCATCAATAGTACAGGCAAGTTCACTTTGACCATCTTTTCATACCTATGTTTTATTGCATGTAGTGACATCATTCAACAAATCCCTCCCGTAGTGTTATTGAAATTCTTGTAGTTGAGTAGAATGCATGAGGTAGGAACCCACCACTTGTTACTAAAGCCCCGGGAACGCTAGTTAGTGCAATGCTATGCTAAAGTAGACGGGGTCTGGTATGAGTGTTCGTGAGTGGTGTGAGAAAAGGAATCTGCGTCAAGACGACAACTTCATGAAGGCATCTTCAAGTTTTGCATCTTCAAGACCTCAAGACTTCGAGACTCGAGAAACAAGTTTTTCAATACACACTACTGGGTGAGGGATGGTTGGAACGGCACCCTGGAGAAGCCAATGGATTTGCCTAGGTGTTGCTGGAGATGGCCAGTATTCACACAGAAAGCCTCACCCAGACTCAAAGGGAAGGATAAATACTTAATGCCCGGAAGCTTACCTGTGTAGCCACAAGTCATTATGGGCTCTGGCTTGGTCAATCTTTGTTGTGACTCTGGCTGGGCAGTGCTACGAGATGTAGTCGACGTTAGGAATGGATGGGCACTGACAGTAGTCAGGGAAACACTCTGAAGACCATGTTTCTTTCGTCCTATTCTCAAACACCAGGCAGTGCGAGGACTTACCAGGAGGGAAATAATCTTGTGGGTAAAGTACACAACACTTTGCAGAGTTAAACCTAATCGATTAGCCGTGTCCCCGATTACGGACAAATTGAGCCTCTAGACTTGGATCTATCTCTGAACTCTCAACACTGGAATGATAATTAATTGTGGGCAACTTATGATACTTATGGGCATTGAGACATTGGTTTTCGGAACCATGTCATGATAGGTAACTCCATAGTAAAAATCTTGATATTCCTTTGTTGTAGGAAAATAAAATCAGCTTTTACGCAAAAACTCACACACAGAGCCACAAAGCCTTTGCATATAGAATAGCCTTTATTCTTCCGTTCTAATATGGTGATATTGCCAGTACATTCCATATACTGACCTACACGGCTGCAACGTCTTATGTTGCAGATACTCTTCTACGACGGGTAAGAGTACGATTTAGGGTTACAGTCCGCACTCAACTTGCCGTTGGTGTTATTGAGACTCCACTCCCGTTGACTGTATCCGCTGCTATTTTAAGGTATATATCAGTTTTACGTTAATTACATGTGATTGCACTTTGATATATACATTGATGTACTGTGTGTGCCAGCATACTGATCCATGGATGGCACAGAAAACACAGAGGCTTGACTCGTTTTGAGTCGGGTCGCTACATCATATTTCAATGTATCAGCGAGTTCCTTTAATTCAAACGCCACATTAATCATAGGTGGGAGAGGGTTTCCCAATGTTTCATCAGGCAAATTATGCTTAAGGATAGGCGTTTTCCTAAAGAATATTTCATCAATTTCATTTCTCTCATTCATATGCATATCATTTTGATGGTCTAGCAAGTATTGTTATAAAAGATCGATAGGAGGTACACCAATAGAATCAATACCAATAATATCATCTTTACTAGATAATTATTTATCATGTGGTTGTCTATTAAACTTAGAGAAATTAAATTCATGACATACATCACCACATTTAACATTAACCTTTTCTTTAATACAATCAATTTTAGCACTAACAGTATTCAAGAAAGGTCTACCAATATAATGGGACAAAATTTATATTGATGCGATACAAGCACTCAGAAATCAGTTGGATATTTAGATTTACCACACAAGACTTCAACATCTCTTACAATCCCAAGCGGTGAAATAATCTCTATTTGCAATCTTAATGGTAACATCTATCTATTCCTAGCGGGTGCAATATCATGCATGACTTCCTGATACAAATAAAAAGGAATAACACTAATACTAGCACCCATATCACATAAACTATCATAGCAATGATTGAGACGTCTCCAACATATCTATAATTTATGAAGTATTCATGCTGTTATTTTATCATTCTTGGATGTTTTACAATCATTTTATAGAAACTTTATACCATTTTTTGGGACTAACCTATTGACCCAGTGCCTAGTGCCCGTTGCTGTTTTTTGCTTGTTTTTTACATCGCAGGAAATCAATATCAAATAGATTCCAAACACCACGAAACTTTTTGGAGATTTTTTTGGACCAGAAGGAACCCAATGGGTCAGAGATGCACCTGGGAGGTGCCCCGAGGGGGGCACAACACACCAGGCCACGCCAGGAGGCCCAGTGTGCCCAGGTGGGTTGTGCCCACCTCGGTGGCCTCCCGCCCCCCTCTTTGCACTATAAATTCCCAAATATTCCGAAACCCTTTGGGGTAGCCCTAGATCAGAAGTTTTGCCGCCGCAAGGATTTGTAGCCTCCAAAAACCAATCTAGACCCCATTCCGGCACCCTGCCGGAGGGGGGAATCATCTTCGGTGGCCATCTTCATCATCCCGGCAGCTACCACGATGAGGAGGCAGTAGTCCACCCTTGGGGCTAAGGGTTTGTACTAGAAGCTATGTGTTGGGGAACGTTGCATGGGAAACAAAAATTTTCTACGCACACGAAAGATCTATGCGTGGTGATGAGCATCTACGAGGGGGAGAGTGGATCTACGTACCCTTGTAGATCGCTAAGCGGGAAGCGTTAAGAAACGCGGTTGATTTAGTCGAACATCTTCGCAATCCAAATCGTCGAGCGTCCCGCAATCCAATCATGATCCGTCCCGATCTAGCACCGAACGGACGGCTCCTCCGCGTTCAGCACACGTACGACTTGATGACGGTCTCTGCCTTCTTGATCCAGCAAGAGGGGGTGGAGAGGTGGATGAGTTCTCTGGCAGCGTGATGGCGCTCCGGCAATGGTGGTGCAGCTGTTCCGGTAGAGCTTCGCCTAAGCACTGCAGAAATCCGATCTAGAGGAGAAACTATGCACTAGAGGAGAGGGCAACATGTGGCAGAAAATCTTGTGCAAAAACCCTCAAAACCACTAGTATATATAGGAGGAGGGGAGGAGGAGGCTTGGCCCTCAAGGGGCCAGCCCTATGGTTCGGCCGAACTAGGAGGGAGGAGTCCTCCTCCTCCACTCCTAGTAGGATTAGGACTCTTTCCTTATTTGGTCCTTTTTGCCTTTTTCCACCTTTTTCCTTTTGGGCTTTTCTTCCCAGCCGCATGGGCCTTATGTGGGACTTCCACCAGCCCACTAAGTGATGGTATTCACCCTCCCACGGACCATATAGCCTCTTGGGTGGAAATACCCCTCCTAATGGTCCCCCAGTACACTACCGGCACTCCCGGTACACTACCGATGAGCCCGAAACTTTTCCGGTGACCAAAACATGACTTCCTATATATTAATATTTACCTCCGGACCATTCCAAAGCTCCTTGTGACGTCCGGGATGTCATCCGGGACTCCGGACAACCTTTGGTCACCACCATGCATAACTCTATACTACTGAAACGTCACCAAACCTTAAGTGTGCAGACCCTGTGGGTTCGAGAACTATGTAGACATGACCGAGACACCTCTACGGTGGATAACCAATAGCGGGACCTGGATGCCCATATTGGTTCCTACATATTGTACGAAGATCTTTATCGATCGAACCTCGATGTCAAGGATTCAGTCAATCCCATATGATGTTCCCTTTGTTCTTTGGTATGTTACTTGCCCGAGATTTGATCGTTGGTATCTATATACCTAGTTCAACCTCATTACCGGCAAGTCTCTTTACTCATTCCGTAATACAAGATCTCGTGGCTAACACTTAGTCACATTGCTTGCAAGGCTTATTGTGATGTTGTATTACCGAGTGGGCCCTGAGATACCTCTCCGTCACACGGAGTAACAAATCCTACTCTTGATCCATGCCAACCCAACAGACACCCTCCGAGATACCTGTAATGCACCTTTATAGTCACCCAGTTACGTTGCGACGTTTGATACACACAAGGCACTCCTCCGGTGTCCGTGAGTTGCATGATCTCATGGTCATAGGAACATATACTTGACATGCATAAAATAGTAGCTATAAACTTACACGATCATATGCTACGTTTGTAGTTTGGGTCTTGTCCATCACATCATTCTTATAATGATGTGATCCCATTATCAAATGACATCACATGTGAATGGCTAGGAAACCTTGACCATCTTTGATTAATGAGCTAGTTCACTAGAGGCATACTAGGGACCAAGTGTTGTCTATTTACCCACACATGTAATGTGTTTCCAATCAATACAATTATAGCATGGATAATAAACGATTATCATGAACAAGGAAATATAATAATAAACACTTTATTTATTTCCTCTAGGGCATATTTCCAACACTATGTGTTTAATCTCTCTCTCTCTCGTGATCTATATCATGGACTTTGTTAATATAGATGGATCATATGATGTTTCTCTCCTCTATACTCTTATTGTGATGAATTGAATATTTACCCTTTGAAGTTTTGTTAGGTCAGATTGAATGTTCAGATTTGGGAACACATGATGTATGTCTTGCGATATGAATACTTGAGGTGACATTGGGGTATATTATTGGTTCACTTGATATACATTATGGCACTCAATTTGCGGATTCCCACGGTGATATTGGGGTAATCTATGCATAGGGGTTGATACACGTTTTTATTATCTTTTCCCCGACAGAAACTTTGGCTACCACTTGTAGTTCTTTGTGTGGATTGAGTATTATGAATATGAATTTTCTTTGGTGTTATTCTAGTACGAACTCTTGAGTAGATCGATCGGAAAGAATAGCTTGCGTTATTTTGGTACGAACTCTAGGATAGATTGAATGGATAGAATATCTTTGAGGTGGTTTAGTACCTTACAAAAAAATTATATCTTTTGTTATCCACTAATAGGAACTCGGGAGTGATTCGTTATAACACTTTGAGGGGTGCTCATATGATCCAACTATGTTAGCACTGTTGAGAAATTGCGCTAACGAAAGTACGGACCCTGGGCCTTGTTTTCAAGCATTGCAATACTGTTTTTTTGCCCATTTACTATTTTCTACCTTGATTTTTTTATTTAGTCAGATTATAAAAATATATTTCTACCATCCATATTACAATTTTATCACCATCTCTTTGCCGAACTAGTGCACCTATACAATTTGCCATTGTATTGGATGTGTTGGGGACACACGAGATTTCTTGTATTTGGTTGCAGGGTCGTTTGAGAGATACCATCTTCATCCTACACCTATCATGGATTTATAAACCTTAGGTCATCCACATGAGGGAAAGTATCTACTGTCCTACAAAACTCTGCGCTTGGAGGCCTAACACGTGTCTACAAGAACAAAGTTGCGTAGTAGACATCAATGATCTCTTCTAGCGCCGTTGCCTGGGAGGTGAGTGCATGAACGTATATCTTTAGATCTTGCAATTGAATCCTTTAGTTTCTTGTTTTATCACTAGTTTGGTTTATTAAAGAAAACTACAAAAAACTGGAATTGAGGTTGCATCATATTATTGATCATCGTTTTAATGTCTTTCGTGAAAATGATGGAAAGGAAAATTATGCTCAAGTTTTAGAAGAAGAAGTTATTAAAATGTTTGGCACTAAATATTTGAGTAATGAAGATGATAGTAATATTGTTAGTATTAATTCTCTGAATACTCATGATGCTAATGATATGCAAAGCCACGAGATTGGGGATGCTATGTTTGATGAAGATGATATTTTTAGCCCCCCAAGTTTTGATAAGCAAAACTATTATGATTATGACATGCCTCCTATCTATGATGATTATTGTGATGACACATATCCTATAAATAGTAATGGTAACCATGAAACTTTTCATCATGATTTTAATATTCAAAGTGGTTATGTCAATCAAGTATGTCGTGATAGTTATTTTGTTGAGTTTGCTCCCACTATTTTGAATGAGAAGAAAATTGCGTATGTGGAGAGTGACAAATTTTCTATAGTTGTGCATCATAAAAATAATGATTTATTTGCTTGTCATATTGTGTAATTTCTTCATGATGCTACTGAAAATTATTATGAGGGAGGAACATATGCTTGTAGGAATTGAAATAATATCAAGTTTCCTCTCTATGTGTTCAAAGTTTTGAAGTTGTGCTTGTTTTGCCTTCCTATGCTAGATGATTCTTATTACCATAAATTGTTTGCTCAAAAAATCCCTATGCATAGGAATTGGGTTAGACTTAAATGTTCTTGTCATGATATTCATGATGCTCTTTTGCATATGTCAATTACTATTTCTATGTGAGCATCATTGAAATCATCATGACTAGCTAAAAGGCATTAAAGAAAAATGCTTGTTGGGAGACAACCCAACACTTTTAATTTCTGTTTTTTGTGTGTTCACATTATTAATATACTGTATTAATCATGTTTGTGTCTTTTATTTCAATAAAGTGCCAAGTAAAGCCTTTGGGATAGTGTGGATACTTGCTTGTTTGATTCTGTGCAAAAACAGAAAATTTTGCATCCAGTATATGAATTATATGATTTTACTAGAGCATCAACAAATTCTGAAATTTTTACACCAACTTTATATGCAAATTCCTCGAGTTTACCTAATTTTTCATAATTTTTAGATTCAGGTAAGTTGGGTGATCACTCAGATCTTTACAGACTATTCTGTTTTGCACGTATAGTTTGCTTGTTTTAGTGTTCTGATAGCTTATGTTCAGTGGTATAAATTATGGGAACGGTAGAATACAATAGGTATCATGTGGGAAGAATTATGGATCTTTTGTTGACAGTACCAAAGCGAATGGTTTGCTCTTTATCATACTAACTCATCTCATGAAGTTCCGTTAAGTTTTGTGTGATTGAAGTTTTCAAGTTTTGGGTGAGATATCGATATGAGTAGAATAAGGAGGGAGAAGGCCCTAAGCTTGGGGATTCCCAAGGCACCCTAAGGTAACATTAAAGGAATAGCCAAGCAACTAAGCTTGGGGATGCCCTAGAAGGCATCCCCTCTTTCGTCTCCAACATTATTGGTAACCTCACTTGGAGCTATATTTTCATTCATCACATGATATGTGTTTTTCTTGGAGCGTCATTTTTAATTTAATAGGATTTTCTTTATGTTATTTATAATAATTTTTTTGCATCTTTATTTTTAATAAAAATGTCAAGGATAGCCTTTACCATACTTATTTTGCAAGTCTACATGTTGCTGTTTGAAAACAGAAAGTTTATCGCTGTTGAAAAAATTCCCTAGAAAAGTCAGAATATGATAAATTGTTGATTTTTTTGCAAAATAAGATATGATAAATTTTCTACAGTGTGTTAAATTTTCATAATTTTTGAATTTGAATAAGTATGGATACTCTTGCATTCTTTACAGACTGTACTGTTTTGGCAGATTGCGGTTATGATTGCATTGTTTGCATATGTTTGCTTGTTTAATGATTCTATTTGATGATAGGAGTATTAAATATGCAGAGGAATTTAGTATGCAATGTTGAATAATAATTTTAGTGATTTGCTACACTAGATAATGATAAGGTTTTTGCATTGGTTTATACTAACTTATCTCATGAGTTCTTGTTGAGTTTTGTATGGATAAAGCTTTTGAGATTTAGGAAAACCGTGATATGAGAAGAATTAATGAGACACAAAAGCGCAAGCTTGGGGATGCGCAAGGGATCCCAAGATAATATTCAATAAGTCTCAAGCAACTAAGCTTGGGGATGCCCTGGTAGGCATCCGACCTTTCTTCTTCAACAATTATCGGTTAGTATCGGTTGAGCCTAAGTTTTTGCCTCTTCACATGAGTTGTGCTATTTTTATAATGTCATTTTATTTTTGTTTTACTTGCTGTTTTAATAAAATACTTAGATATGAAAGTTTTAATTAAAATAGAGTCCTCAAATAGTCGCCTAGGAGGCTAAGTAAGCGGCATTCACATCCCGTCAACGAAGCTCTTTTCTTTGGAATTGCTCTTGTGCTTCACTTATATCCTATGAGTAAATTTTTGAATAAATTTAATGTCATGAAGTTGAAATCATATAATTCTTAGTGGTAGCTTCACATTGGGTTTGGAAAGTGAATTCTTTTGAGGCTTGACAATCACAATATTGGTGATACAAGCAATTCACGAATAATTAGTATAAGGAAGATAAATTTTACATGCAAATACACAATCCTAGAAATCTTTTGTGATTGTGACACCCCATCAAAATATTATATGCCAAAATTGTTGACGTTGGACAAGGAAGACAACATAATGATTTATGTTTGTTCATATTCACATATAAGTTATATTGTCATAGATTCTTCAACATGTGGTGCTTGCCCCCATGTTTGCTAGCCAAGAATTCCGCACCAAGTAGAGGTACTACTTGTGCATCCAAAAACGCTTAAACCCAAATCTTATTTTCAAGAGTCCACAATGTCTACCTAAGGATTGGTCAAGATCCTTCAAGTAAGTTGTCATCGGTGCAATAAGGCAATAAAAATTGTTCCTAAAAGTGTTAGATCATTTAGTGTAAGAGAAAATTGAGCATTGTATGAACTTGTGATGGCAAAGTAATAAAAGCGACAGACTGCATAATAAAGGTTGCTATCATAAGGGGTAACATAACGTGATGTTCTTTTGCACTAAGGGGTTGAGCATACAAACAAATAAGCGCATGGCAACCTCTGCTTCCCTGTGCGAAGGGCCTATCTTTTAATTTATGTATTTACTTCTATGCAAGAGTCAAAGTTTTTCTCTCTATTCCTTTTTATTTTTCTCCTTTGGCTAGCATAATGTGGTGAGGAAAGATCTAGGCACACATGTCCAGTTGAATACGGGTAGCATGAGTTATTATTGTTGACATCACCCTTGAGGTGAATACGTTGGGAGGCAAAGCAATAAGCCCCTATCTTTCTATGTGTGCGGTTGAAACGTTTTGCCTATGTGTATGCGGTGAGTGTTAGCAATCATTGAAGACTATATGATGGTTGAGTATGTGGAGCTCTTACTTAAACTTTGTTGAATAAGTAGAATTGCAATTGCTTGGTGACTGAGAACATAGGTTGTTGGGTTTCAAGAGAATTCATTGTTCGAACCTTAACATGTGAATTGGTTGCTACTTTAACATGAGAAAAGAATTGTTCTAATGATGCTAGGAAATTAACATTGATCAAACTTATGCACTTTGCTAGCATTCACACTTCATAAATTATTTCTTTTATCATTTACCTACTCGAGGATGAGTAGGAATTAAGCTTGGGGATGATGATACGTCTTCAACGTATCTATAATTTATGAAGTATTCATGCTGTATTTTATCATTCTTGGATGTTTTACAATCATTTTATAGAAACTTTATACCATTTATTGGGACTAACCTATTGACCCAGTGCCCAGTGCCTGTTGATGTTTTTTGCTTGTTTTTTACATCGCAGGAAATTAATATCAAACAGAGTCCAAACACCACGAAACTTTTTGTAGATTTTTTTGGACCAGAAGGAACCCAATGGGCCAGATGTGCACCCGGGGAGTGCCCCAATGGGGGGCACAACCCACCAGGGCACGCCAAGAGGCCCAGGCGTGCCCAGGTGGGTTGTGCCCACCTTGGTGGCCTCCCACACCCCCTCTTTGCACTATAAATTCCCATATATTCCGAAACCCTTCGGGTAGCCCTAGATCAGAAGTTTCACCGCCGCAAGGCTCTGTAGCCATCGAAAACCAATCTATACCCCATTCTGGCACCGTGCTGGAGGGGGGAATCATCTCCGGTGGCCATCTTCATCATCCCGGCGGCTGCCACGATGAGGAGGGAGTAGTCCACCCTCGGGGCTGAGGGTTTGTACCAGTAGCTATGTGTTTAATCTCTCTCTCTCTCTCTCGTGATCTATATCATGGTTTTTTTAATATAGATGGATCATATCATGTTTCTCCCCTCTATACTGTTATTGTGATGAATTGAATCTTTACCCTTTGAAGTTTTGTTATGTCTGATTGAATGTTCAGATTTGGGAACAGTTGATGTATGTCTTGCAGTATGAGTACTTGAGGTGACATTGGAGTATCTTATTGGTTCACTTGATATACGTTATGGCACTCAACTTGCGGATTCCCGCAGTGATATTGGGGTAATCTATGCATAGGGGTTAATGCATGTTTTTATTATCTTTTCTCCGATAGAAACTTTGGGGACCCCATATAGTTCTTTGTGTGTATTGAGTATTATGAATAAATTTGTTGTGGTGTTATTCTAGTACGAACTCTTGAGTAGATCGATCGGCAATAATAGTTTGCGTTATTTTCGTATGAACTCTAGGATAGATCGAATGGAAAGAATAGCTTTGAGATGGTTTCGTACCCTACAAAAAATTTCTATCTTTTGTTCGCCGCTAATAGGAACTCGGGAGCGATTCTTTATCGCACTTTGAGGGGTGGTCATATGATCCAACTATGTTAGCACTCTTGAGAAGTTGCACTAGCGAAAGTACGGACCCTAGGCCTTGTTTTCAAGCACTGCAATACCATTTTGTGCCTGTTTACTATTTGCTACCTTGCTATTTTTATTTATTCAGATTATAAAAATATATTTCTACCATCCATATTACACTTTTATCACCATCTTTTCACCGAACTAGTTCACCTATACAATTTGCCATTGTATTGGGTGTGTTGGGGAAACAAGGGATTTCTTGTATTTGGTTGCAGGGTCGTTTGAGAGAGACCATCTTCATCCTACACCTCTCACGGATTGATAAACCTTAGGTCATCCACTCGATGGAAAATTGCTACTTTCCTACAAAACTCTGCGCTTAGAGGCCCAACATGTGTCTACAAGAATAAAGTTGCGTAGTAGACATCAATGATCTCTTATGGCGCCGTTGTCGGGGAGGTGAGTGCATAAAGGTTTATCTTAAGATCTTGCAATCGAATCTTTTAGTTTCTTGTTTTCTCACTATTTTGGTTTATTAAATAAAACTACAAAAAAATGGAATTGAGGTTGCATCATATTATTGATCATATTTTTAATGTCTTTCATGAAAATGATGGAAAGGAAAATTGTGCTCAAGTGTTAGAAGAAGAAGTTATTAAAATGTTTGGCACTAAATATTTGAGTGATGAGCATGATAGTGATATTTTTAGTATGAATTCTCTGAATATTCATGATGCTAATGCAATGCCCATCAATATTATCAACCAAGAGAAATTTAACCATTGCAATAGTAGGTTCTCCTTTAATTTGCTCGCGGGATTTGGGTGTTCTAATATTACTCTTAAGAATCATAGTTGTAGCCTTCGAATGTTCCTTAATCCTTGTAGGGAAAGAAGGTTTATAAATATAAGTAGGAGGGACAACCGAATTAGAAGCATAAGCAATTATTTCAGTTTCAACGATAGGTGGTTCTTCACAATTGTTTTCAATAGGTGGATGAAATTTAAAGCACTTCTCCTGTGTAAGATTAACGTGAGTAGCAAACAATTCAAAAAATGTAGCCACTATCTTAGAATAGATTCCATATATATTTTGCAATAAGATTATGAAGAACATTTGTTTCTATAAAGTACTTAATAAAAATAAATTCAAGATTTATACCTGACCCGTTACCTTTGTCTATATCCCAACTTTGGAGTTGTTTTTCATTCTTCCGATAAGATCTCATTTGAATTCAGTGCTTTTCTTCACGAAAGAAGTAGATGAAGAAGCATCAAGCATTGCTTGATTATCATCAGAAAGCCTAGCATAAAAATGTTAGAATCATTCGTCTCATAAGCTCATAATTGTGGCTTATGTGCATCATGTACTTAAGCCTACCTCAAGGTTGAGCGATACTTTCTCATTCATGAGGCCAAAAATTATAGATATAATCCCGATCATGATAAAGCAAGTGCATATAGGATAAAATTTCTGATGGAATTTGAGCTGCAATCGGTCATTGTCCCATGTTTTGGATTCATCCAATAGATTATACCATGCCAATGATCCCCCCCCAAAGATAAAGGCAATACCTTCCTCTTAACTCCATCTCCAGATAAACTTGTAGGCTTAGAAAATCCACAAAGTTCATCTACATATATTAAGTCCATATTAGGATGTATTGTTCCATCTCTTGCATAGGGATTGGGAAGAATTTTTGCCGTAATACCCAAAGGGATTACATAATAAATACTTTAAGTAGGTTTAGTAGGTTGAGGAGTGGCTCTTACCACTCCATGTCCAGCTGAAGATACCCCAAAAAAGCCCCTCAAAGGATTGTCTTCCATAGTGAAAAGTGAAGATAAAATTCAGCATGTAGTATAAATGTTTTGTAACCAAATTCTTCTTACTAAAAGCGCTTCACTCCTCGACATTGGTGCCATAAAAGAGTCTTGGCTGTACACAATAATAGGGGTCAATTGTAGTCCTTTCAAAAGTTAAGAGTCTCAAACCCAATAAGGAGCTGAAGGAATTGATAAGCGGTTTCATCAAGGTATTCTATGCAAGTCTTGTAAAAGAGTAGTAATAGATTGTTTGATAGCAAGATAATTTGTAGCAAATAAAATGTAACCAAAGTAACAGGTTTAGCAAGGTGTCTCAATACTTATATTGCAATAGACAAGTCAAGAGTATTTCTTATAGTGATCAAAGCGTTCTCGAGGACACATGAGGATTTGGTCTAGTCATCCTCATCTTGTTGTAGTTTATTCATGTTCACTACTATGATAAATTGTTATGTGGGTGGAATAGTGCTAGGGTGTAGTTCTTACTTGAACAAACAATCCACTTATGATTACCCCCTCACGCAAGCATCCGTAACTATGAAAATAAATCTAACCATAGTGTGAAACATATGACTCCAAATCAGCCCCTTACGGAATAGTGCATAAACTAGGGTATAAGCCTCTCACCCTCGCAACCCATCATCTACTTACTACTCCACAATGCCTCCCCCTAGGCCCAAATATGATGAAGTGACATGTAGTCTACGTTCATATGACACCACTAGATGAAGAACAACATACATCTTATCAAAATAGTGAATGAATACGAGATTCACACGTCTCAAACGTATCTACTTTTCGAAACACTTTTATTGTTTTGGACTCTAATTTGCATGATATTAATGAAACTATCCCGGACTAGCATTGTTTTTAGCAAAACTACCATGGTGTTGTTTTTATGAAGAAATAAAAGTTATCGAATTGAGCTAAAAATTGACAAATAATTAATTTGGAATATATAAAAAAATATTGGCGAAGGAACCAGAAGCAGAAGACCCACCAGGTGGCCACAAGCCACGGGGGCGCGCCTACCCCTCCCCCCCACCCCGGAGCATGCCAGGGTGGCATGTGGACCACCTGGCAGGGCCCGATGCCCATTTTCTGACATAAGGTGTCTTCTAACCTAGAAAAGATAAGGAGAAAGATTCATCACGTTCTACAAGATGGAGCCGCCGCCCCCTCATGTTCTTCCTCGAGAGGGCTGATCTGGAGTCGGTTTAAGGCTCCAGAGAGGGGAATGCGTCACCATCATCATTACCAACCCTTCTCCATCAATAATTCCATGATGCTGACCACCAGGTGTAGGTAATTCCTTTGTAGGCTTGCTGGACGGTGATGACATTGGCTGAGATTTGTCATGTAATCGAGTCAATTTGTTAGGGTTGATCACTTGTACTCACTATGTTCTGAGATTGATGTTGCTATGACCTTGCTATGCTTAATTCTTGTCAATAGGTCCCGAGTGCCATGATTTCAGATTTGAACCTCCTATTTTTCCATGAATATTAGAGTCTTTTGGATCTTATCTTGCAAGTTGTACGCACTTACTATGTGCTATAATCCATAGACCCAAAGTGACAAAAATTGGGATCATCTCCGGTGATGGCCACAATATGAGGAGTTCATGTATTCACTATGTGCTAATGCTTTGTTCTGGTTCTCTATTAAAAGGACGCCTTAATATCCCTTAGTTTCCCTTTGGACCCTGCTACCACAGGAGGGTAGGAAAAAAGATGTCATGCAAGTTCTGATTATGAGACATATTACTATATATAGAATACATGCCTACATTACATTGATGACTTAGATGTAGTTCTATACAACTCTAGGTTGTGACTGTTACATGATGAATGTCATCTAAATAAATTATACATCATTGATCCAATGCCTACACCTTTCACATATTGATCCCTATTAAGTTACTTTCACTAATGCTACTGTTACAATCACTACAATCTGTTATTTTTGGATGTTTCTATTACTATTGTTATTATGCTACTAAACACTTTGTTGTATAAAAGATATCTCCAGGTGTGGTTGAATTGACAACTCAACTCCTAACACTCATAAATATTCTTTGGATTGCTTGCGTTGAATCAACAAATTTGGGTGAAATACTACCCTCTAAGACTATCGCTATGCCCTATACTTGTGGGTTATCAGAGCTTCACATGATACTTTATGACAAGACTTATTCCCTGTCCTCAAGAACAAACAGAACTTCTCAAAAATGATACTCATGTTCATGATCACATGAGACAAATATATGATTGAAAATCTGAACATATGATCAAATAAATCAACTAGCATCAACTACAAGATGTAATCAACACTACTAGCAACCCACATGTACCAATAAGAGATTTTGGACAAGGACTGAATACAAGATATGAAGTAGGGTTTGGAAATGCAATGGTGCTGGTGAAGATGTTGATGGATATGAGTCCTCCCAAAATGAGAGGAACATTGGTCATGACAATAGTTTTGATTTTCCCCTTCCGGAGGTAAGTTTCCTCACTGGACAAGTGCGCATGCACAGGTTCCGCCTCGAGATGAATGCGCTTCGTCTAAAAAGTCTTGCTCTCGTTTATTTTCTAGGCCAAATGGCTTCATATAGCAAAAGTGTGATGCCCCCTTTTTTATTGTATGCTAATTTTACATGCAAATGCTTACGAGCAAGATTAGGGACTCAGGGGAAGATATCACAACATAACTATAAACACATATTAAAGTCATACAAGCTTCGTATTACAAGTGAGGGGCCTCGAGGGCTCAAATACATAAGCTCGACATACCCACAAGTCAGCGGAAGCAAATAATTTATGGCTGCATACATATGTTAAACAAGTTTTGCCTTAAGAAGGCTAGCACGAACATAACACAAGTCAAAAGAGGCAAGACCTTCTGCCTAGGAGCCTCCTATCCTACTGCTGGTCGGGGGTGGCCTCCACATAGTAGTAGGCACCGTTGGTGTAGTAGCAGTCGTTGGCGGGATCAATTGTCTCCTAGGCTCCGTCATCTAGTCGCGTCAATCGTATCAAGGGGAAAAGGGGGAGCAAAGCAACGATGATTACTCATCCAAAGTACTTGCAAGACTGACGTTGGAACTATGCTAAGTATGCAACATTATGAAAGCGATGGAGTATATCTTTGGACTGACTTCAGAAATGCCAGAATAGAGAGAAGGACTTATCCTATCGAATTCTAGCATCTTCAGTGTCTTGCAACATTAGAAGAGTGCAGATTAGCATAAAGCTAATGTAGAAAGTTTATTAGCAACACCCAAAGATTGTTCCTTGACTCCCGGCGAGAAAGCAATCTCGGAGCCAAACATTTCATCACAAGTCACAATTCTAGTTGTATTCTATCGGGATACAACTCCAAGTCGTCCAGTTACCGTGGGCACGACTATTTGAATAGTTGAATTCATCCCTGCAGGGGTCCACCACATTTCCCAACATGCTTGATAACCTCTGGTTGGACACACTTTCTTGGGTCATGCCCGACCTCATGAGATCAACACGTCATCGCCCTACCTAGGCTCAACAGAGAGGCCAACCTACTGGTCTAAATCCTAAGTGCACAGGGGTCATGGGCCTAATCACCTTTTGCACTCATGCACGATGCAAGGGCGGTCGAGATCACTCCTAGCACCTCTTATACAAGATCAATGTGGTTGCGCACCACTCGGGCACGGGTCGCTCCATTACTTACGCCTGAAGAGCTTCGTATGATACAACGACGCCGAGTACCCATAACTTCTCCCCCGTGAAGGTTAGTGCGAAAAAGGACAATCGACCAACTCAAATCAAATACCCAACCTGTCGTGGTTTTGTCACGGGAGATGCCCTAGTGAAAGGACTGAAGGGTGCGGCCTTCGCTATAGTGACTAGCTCGAAGGGGTTGGTCAGGACAGGAGACATGAGTTTACCTAGGTTTGGCCCCTCCCGAAAGAGGTAAAAGCCTACGTCCTGCTTTGTGTAGTATTGATAGGGTATCGATTACAAGGGAGAGGATTCGCTTGACCTTGATCTCGATGGGCTCGCCTTTATATAGGTAGGTCAAGGCCCTGGGCTTATAAGAGTCCGAACCGGGTTGCACTTCCATGACTGGGTTTATCTCTAAGTCGCCTTGCCTTGTACAGCA
Source organism: Hordeum marinum (assembly GCA_022496015.1). Taxonomy (NCBI): domain Eukaryota; kingdom Viridiplantae; phylum Streptophyta; class Magnoliopsida; order Poales; family Poaceae; genus Hordeum; species Hordeum marinum. The sequence goes on along the minus strand of CM039672.1, from coordinate 204,842,358 downwards.
AGCCATATCTGGGCGGCTTACGGCTCTGGGTCACTTGTCATCCACTTGCTCTGGTCCTCCGTCCGGCCTGCCTGGCCAAATCGCCTTTATGCTTTTCCTGAGCTCAAGGCCCATTTAAGGCATTGCTGATGAAATGCCAACCTCTTGACTCGGCCCCTCCTAGGAGGGTAATACCACGGGGTTATATCCCCAACATTAGGCCCTAGATTGATTTGAACTTGTTCATGTCAATCTCCAAGTCTTTTGATTGGCGAGTCTCATGCCTCCTTTACCTGTTTAATCAAAAATAAATCTTCATAACCCTCCATGTAAGAACGGATGATGTCAGCTCCGACAAATCCAAAAAGAATCATTATGATGTCAGAACAGATCTTTCACATTAACCAGTCAATCCGAAAATAGAGGCATTTTCTCGGTCAATCATTATCACATCGCCTCGATTCTCGCGTTGGACTATTGTTGTTCCCATGTCTCTCCTCATAAATAAGCACCGGGGGGAACTATTATTTTCACTTTCCCCTATCTTCATTCCTTCTTCTTCTTCCTTCGAACGCCTCGCTCGACTTAAGCTCCGCTACCATCGCCACACCGCACTGTCTTCCTCATCGAGGCCAATGCATCAACCTGTTTTTGACTAGAGCTCGCCGGTGCACGTTCGTGCTCCTTTCATTTCTCTAGGTTACGTGCTCTAACTTTCTCAGATCCGCATTAGGCCGCCGGAGTTCTTTAGAGTTCATCACCGATCATCGGAGTTCCATGCCATTGCTCGGAATAAGAATCTCTTTTGGCTTGGAAACATTAGTAAAACCACACGGCGCTTTGTTTAGAAAACATTTCACACTCGGATTAGATAGATTCCTCCCCAAATCCGCGCATTGCCTGCTAGTTCTTTCTGCCGCTGTTTTTAGGTTTAGGCATTTTACTTCCTTTTATCTTCATCCGTAGATCCGTAATTATAACTACAACTTACGAAACTTGTTCTCCCACATTTAGCAGTATTTTCAGCATTCTCCGCCTTATTGACCCGCCATCACACCGTCGGCTTACTCTGGCAAAAATATTGTCTGTTTCATACCAGTATTTGACGACGGCTCATAATTTATTGGAGATCCACCAGATAGTGTTTCTTCCATAAAACCACAATTGGCTTGGTCATCTAACACTTCTAATCCGCCACAATTTCATGCCTTTCCACAGCTTTTTAACCCGCTGCCATTATTAGACCCCACTTCAGACGATTGGGTAGGCTCCGGGGTTACAGAGGAACTGCTCAATGATTTCATGGTTATGGAGGTTTTGCCGGCTCAAGACTTCATCCATTGGCGGGTTGCAGGTCTCGAGATCACTCTCGAATGCCAGGAAGGGGAGGTAGTTGTCTTTACAGATCATCTCCTCCGTGGCTTCTCCTCGCCCAGGTCAAACTTTTCCCAGGACACTTTGCACTTTTACAAACTCCACCCTCATGACATTAGCCCCAATTATGTCACCAATATGTGTCAATATGAAATTTTCTGTAAAGTTTACCTACAAGAAGAGCCCACTGTTGATCTCTTTAGAGATTTCTTTTATATCAACCGTCAGACTGAAATCACTGGCGTGCCAATTGTCGATCTCGGAGGCGTTTCTATCGAAAGGCGGAGAGATTCATCTTTTCCCTCTACCATTCTGCCTAGCCATACCAAGGACTGGAACTGCACTTGATTTTATTGCAGAGACATGACCCCGGTTGACGAGAACCCATTGCCGGGTTACCGCCCCTACCGGCTTTGCACTACCATTGAACTTCCGGACCATTTATCTGCCCCAGAGCACGCTCGATATGCTCCTACATTTTCAAAGATCAGATCCTTATTGACCAATGGGTTGACTGGCATTGATTTAACCCGCTGCTGGGTCACGTGGAGAATTCTGCTACCAAGCCGGCGCAACGGCTTAATCTGTCAATACACTAGTGAGGTGGATGACCCTCTACGCTTCACCCAGACACCTTTTACAGACAAAGACCTCAATTTAATTATCAAATCACTGCTTGGAGAACCTCAGGAGGCTTGCAACAAGATCGGGTTAGCTCCCTTCTATGTTCATAACCCGGCTCGGGAGGTAAAAAAACCTTCGAGCAAGCTATTTGTTTCCTATGAATTTTGTGCTTCCTATTCTTTTCTAATCTTTATGCAACTATATATAGGCCAACTCTCCCTTCTGGAAGAAAAAACTAACTGCAGCTTCCAAAAAGAAAGGCAAAGCAGTTAAGACCCGTGCTCTGGGTCATCCTACAAAACAATCAGACCAAGATCGGCTAGAATTAGATGACTCGGAGGTAGAACTTGACTCCCTTGGCCTTCTTTTCATAAAATTATTGATGCTGATTCCTCTCTAGACGAAAGGGAGACCAGTCACGCTGGCACCACAGAGGTAACTTACATCTCCTCCGACTTAGAAGCCTTGCCCAAAGAAAAAACACGGTAGGTCATCCGGAAAGTAAAATTTTCTCATCATCTTGCTCACTTGGACCCCAACTTTCTTCTAAAAAAGCAACAACACAAATCTAGGCATCAGACCCGGAGCACTAGCTCTGAAAATCTTGTGGCCGGTTTATCCAACACTTCGGCTCCCTGGAAACATCGCGCTGAGGTACCTGTCAGCCCAACTTTATTTCTTTCCCTTGCTAGTCTTGCATGAAACTCTTTAACCCTTTCCAACTTTACATATTAGGAAACACCTTCGTCTTATCGCGACTCTACTGGCACCCAGCTACCTGCCTTCATTGTTAAACCTGGGTAAGGAGTTTACCTTGGCTGATGTCAAACCACCTATTTACCATGTGTTTATAAACTTGTGTACTCTTTTTACAGGGCCAAAGCAAAGACTAGCAAGAAGCATAGGGTGAGAGGCTCTTCCAAAATCCTCGAGGTCTCTGAGCCAGGGTGAGAGACGTTGAAACTTCCTGAAGCCCCTGTTCAAAGCTCTGACGATCCTGCTACCCAATAGGATGATCCGCCATTGTAGGATGATGAAATTTTTCCTAAAACCATGGACGCAGACGTTGACCCGGTCCACCAGTGTGATTCGTCTGTTCCAATTATCTTACCACCGATTGAGGGACTCCCTTTTGAGAAGAGCACTAATGACGTTTCATAACAAAAACGGGTTATAAGCCCCCAGGCACCTCCAACGTACTGGCAAAGCAAAAAGAAGAGATCCCTTCACTGGAGGAAGGCAAGTTAAAGCTGGATCTGCAGGACTATGCAGCATTTAGCACCAATGAGCTACATGCGGGTTATCAAAACCGCCTTCAAGCCGGCCGCGGCATGGAAGCTGGCTTAGTAAGCATGATGAAGAAGAAATATGAGGTACAAATTTAACCCTTTTCGTCATATAGATATATACCAGTGTAGCCCCCAAGGAATGGCTTATTCTTTGGAAAGGGTAAGTCGAGTCTTTCAATTTAATACTTCGCAAAAATTGCGCACGTAGCCCCCAAGAGCCGACTTAACTTTGAGGAAGATGAGTCGGGTCTTCATAACTTAGCACTTCACAAAAAATGCGCTGGTAGCCCCCAAGGGTTAGCTTAACTTTGTAGAAGATGAGACGAGTCTTCATAACTTACCACTTCACAAAAAATGCCCTCGTAGCCCCCAAGGGCTGTCTTAACTTTCGAGAAGATGAGCCAGGTCATACCATGAATTGAAAATGGTCTGCATTAGGCCCCAAGTGCCAAGTGCATTGCTTGCAATGTGTTTGGGACTTTGAATAAAACAACTTTGTCTGAATACCAATTCCCAATCGTACACTTCAATCCTTTACATGAAGCTTTAAACTTGAAATAGTCGCATCTTGGCGACTTAAATAAAACTGTAGAAATGCTGGAAGCCAGGAGCAACAAGGCTAAGTCAAGGCTGAAGTCTGCCTTGGAAGAACTAGTGCAGCTAAAGAGCAAATACACCGCTGAAAAATGCACTCTTGATTTAGAAAAAGATGCATTATTGAAGCGTGTAGAGGATGCTGAGAAGAAACTTGAGCCGATTACTAAGGATCTTGCTGGCTTAAAGCAACAGATATCCCAGATGACATCCGCCATGTTCGGTAAGTGCACCAACTTGATATATACTTGAAATAACTCATGATTGAAAGAGGTGTCAGCTTATACCGTGTGGTGACTTAAAGATTCTTTGCTAATTCATGCTCCGGATTGTGTAATAGGTGCCAGGAGCGCCAACCTTGGCCAAGACATGCTGGTAAAGCTGAAAGGTGTTTACGCTTTTATAGAGAAGCTATATGCTGGAAGTTTGCGGATGCTTGTAGCTATATCCTTTGGCAAAAAACCTCCGCCACTTATGAAGGATCTACTGGAGCACTTGTCAACTGTCCCCTCGTAGCTGGAGGAGATAAAATTGTCAGTCGCCCATGCAGGTGCCCTAGCTGCCTTGAGCCGGGCCAAAGCATGGTGATCTAAGATAGACCCGACAGATTTTGCTTGTGGGTATCCATGATATAACGACGATGGAAGCGACTTCGGCGAAGCTGACTTTACTAGATGTGTCAAGGATATGAGGCCTTTAGCTTGCAAGCTTGCCCAAGAAGCGAATATGAAGAAATACCAGTCGGCTCATGATGATAACAATGTTCGCATCAAGGCGCCTTCCCATGCAGTTATAGACTTAACTCCTCAAAGGCGTAAGCACTACTTTGCCTCTGACATTGATCCTTCTCTTATTCTTAATGATGAATCCACCTTCGAGGCTTTCACCGGCATCGATTGGACCTCGGATAAACTTGAGATGGTAGACAAAGAAGATCAACACAAGATGATATGACGCCTTCCACTTCTCAGCGCCCGGGCGATATTGCTTCTGCTGATCGTAGCTCGGATGTTATTGTAGCCGGCTCAGAGTGATCTAACTCTAAAAACACTTAACAAGAAATTTGAAGGGTCCAGCTGTGGCCTTGTAATAGCGTAGATTTTGAAAAACTGTGACTTTTGACATGCCTTCGCACATGGTTGATCCCTTTATATTTAGGCGGCTTAACATCCGTAACCTTTCTCAATCATGTGTATGCTTGATGTGATCATATATCTTGATGTTGTCGCCAGGTTATAACAGCTGCAAACTTGATTCGATGAATGACACTAAGCCGGATCCCTTGCCATCCAAGAACTTAGAATTCTCTTAGGAAAAAATCCCTATAAAACAACAAACAGAAAGTATAGACATGCCTATCTTCTTTTGTTGTAAGGTGGCTTTGAAGGCATAACCAAAAAGAGATCAACTCTTATTAATAATTATGAAAAACTCAATCGTTTTCGCTTCGAAGAAGCTAGGCATAAACGCCTGAAACCCGTAAGCCGGATCTCACGTGACATAAATCCATCATTTTAACCTTAACAAGTTCAGGGTCTTAAAGAAGATTGACTGTTAAGAGTATGAATGGGCCACATAGCAGAGAGACTACAACAGACAGGTGAGTTTATCCTAGCTATTTGTAAGCCAGCTCTCTCGTCACATAAACCACCGTTTTAAACTTAAAAAGTTCAAGGTCTTATTGAAAGATTGATTGTCAAGAGTTTTAACTTTGACAAGTTCAGGGTCTTATTGAAGATTGAATGTTAAGAGTTCAGCGGGTCACATGGTGGAGTAGCAAGTTGGAAATAGGCAGGTTTAACTCATATATTGTGTGGAAGCCAGTCAAGAGCATATGAAAGATAAACTCATTGAGTTGGAATACCCAAGTGACTTTATGATGATCCAACCCTTGCACAAAGAATCATTGGAAGAATGTAACATCCAAAAATTCCATTTTGGAATGTTATGATATATAGCTATGCATCTATCATCATCATTGCTTGAATGTATGTAATAGTTGAAATGCCTTCTCTGAAATTCTGAAAGCCCCTTTCTATTTTCCTTAAGTTGCTTTCACCTATTTGAAAATCTTGGTAAAATGTTCAAATATGAGGGGAGAAACATGACACTCCACACCAGGGACTATTTGGTGATTTATTTGAACAATAAAAAAACAGGGGTTGTTTTGAAAATATTTGCAAAAAGGATTTAAAAACAATTAGGCAATTTCTAAAAATAATTTTTTTAAAGTATTAAAATGACAGAATAAAAATGTTCAATAAATGGCATTTATTATTCTGTTAATTTTGATATATAATACTCCTATATTTAGAAATGTTTTGAATGTTTTTAAAGACGTTTTACTGTTCTGGTTATTAAAAACAGTAACGTTTTTTTTATTAAACGGGCCGGCCCACGGGCAGTTACTTGCGGATTTATTACAAGCCGGTCGACCGACGTGCACTCGCCGCTTCTTCACTCGCTGACAACGGGCCCCACCTCGATCGCCCGTAACGCCCGAGCGGTCATCACTCTCCTCCCGCACGCGCCATCGCCGGCGATTACTCCCTCCTCGGATCTCTCTCCTCTCTCCTCCTCCGCACCCCCTGAGCACCCTATTTAAGCGCGCCCCCTCCCCGCATCCATTTCCCCCCGAGCCCTCTCTCCCATTGCCAGAACGCCGCTTGTGAGCTCGCCATAGTTGCTGCCACCACCGGAGCTTTCCATCGCTCCTGCCCGTCGCTCCCGTCCACCTCTCTCCCCATCGTCGCCACCATTCTTTGCCGGAAGGTCTCCGCCATCGTCTGAAACCCTCCACTGCCCTTCCCGACCACCGGAGACGCCTCCCCGAACATCTCCGACCACCAGCCGCCGTCACCACTTGCCGGAGATCCCCTCTCTCTCCGGTAAGTCATCGGATCCATCCCCACCCCTCGGATCTAAAATCCACGGCTAGGATTAGAACCCCTTTAAGCCCGAAACGTTTTTCTCTTCGGTCCGGTTGTCCGCTCGAACCACCGCTAGCCAACCACTCACAGGTCGCCACGTCACCCCTGGCCGTCCGGTAGATATTTCACCCTTTTCTGATTTTGTTTAGAAAACAGAACGTGTTCTGATTTTGTTTTGTGAATAACTTTTAATCTGTTTAGTGTTTAGAGTTGATTCTTTTTGAATTAGCTCAAATTTTTCATTTAGTTTCACCCTGTAGTTTTAAATTTCAAATTTGAACTGTAAAATTTGAATTGAATCAAATTTTCTCAAAACATTCAAATCTGAATAACTAGAGTTCGAATATAGATTTTTATATGAATCTTTTTGCTACTACTTGGTATTAGTTAGGACTAGAAGATTGCTTAGTTTGAGGATTTTTTAGGATGTTTTGATTAGTGTTCTAGCTATAAACAGATTCTGCCTATTAGTTAGTATAGTTTTATTTACTTAGTTTTAGTTAGTTTCAATTTGATTTAGTTTTAATTTGATTTAGTAGGTTCTGTTACTTGAACATTTAGTGTTAATAAAAATATAAAATTGTTTAGTTTATTTCTTTGTTAATATAGGAATCACAACTTCTTTTCAAATAGGTTTAATTTAATTAAAACCATTAGTTAGTAATAGTTTTTCTTTCAACAAAGTTTTATATAATTTAATTCTGTTTTCTAAGACAAGTTTATTTGTAAATTCTTTTCTGTTAAGAACATGTTTTGGTTAATAAATAATAAGTTTTGTTTTACTCTTTTGTTAGTAAAAATATAATTGTTTCATATAGTGTTTATCAAAAAATTTTAAAAACTTTACCAAAGTTTTTCCCAACAAACTTTAATGAAATTCAATTCTGTTATTAATAAAATATTTTATTGTTCCTTGCTGTCAACTATTGTTTTGTAATTACAAAACAGTTTTGTTATGTTAGTAGTGGTTTACCCATCACCTTTTTTGAAAACAAAACCTTGTGTGTTTTCTTGCTTGTGAATTGTGCATTGTTTTTGTCTTGATGTTTATTAGTTCATGGTTGATGTTTTTGAGTTGTAATATTCTGTTGTATGCTTATTGAGTGCTTGTTTGCTTCGTTTGATTATCCGGAGTGCGAAGCTTGTTACTTAGAGTCACTCACGTACGAAGATCATCAATCAGGCAAGTCACTTTGATCATCTTTACCCATGTTTTATTGCATTAGTTCTACCATTTCCCCCCTAATTGCATGCAAAGTAGGTAATTGGAAACTTGGTTACTTGTGGTAGTATCATGTGGTAGGATCCCTCTCAACCCTTGACACATTGGCCCCGGGAAACGTTGTTTTACTTTTTGTTATGCTATTAGTAGACGGGGTTGGTTGTGTGATTCATGAGAGATTGAGAGATGTATATAATTTCAAGACCTACATAATGATCAAGACCTCAAGACTCCGAGTTTTCAACTTACCTCTGGGTGGATGATGGTTGAATGGCACCCTGGAGAAACCAGTGGATTTGCCTAGGTGATGCTGGAGATGGCCAGTATTCACGCGGAAAGATCCACCCAAGCACAAAGAGATGGATGGGTGCTTCAAGACCCAAGGCTTACCTGCACAGCCACAAGTCATTATGGGCTCTGGCTTGGTTGGATATCGTGGTGACCCTGGACAGGCGGTGCTACGAGATGTAGAAGAACGGTAGGAAAGGATGGGCACCGACAGAGTCGTAGGGAAACCCTTTAGAAGACCATGTTTTGGTCATCCGTTTCTCAAACACCCTAAAGTGCGGGAAATCAAACGGAGGCGACCAAATCTTGTGGGGAACGTGTGCAAAACTCTGCAGAGTACTCAAACCTAATCGATTAGCCGTGTCCACGGTCATAGACGACTTGAGCCAAAGGAACTGAAACTTCCGGAAACTCTCAACACAATTAAAAAGATGATGTGGGTATTAATGATTTGGGTATGAGAATTGGTTGGTGTAACCATCTCATTAATCAACCAACTTAGTAATAATTTTTGCTTATCCCTCTCTTGATGTACGAAAAATTGGCTTTACGCAAAAACTTACTACTCCACCTGCCATATTTGCATATAGATTAGAGGATTATCTTTTCACCCCTCTCGTGTGACTTTGCTGGCATATTCAATATGCTGACCTACACGGCTGCAACGTATCATGTTGCAGAGTACTTTTCCGACCAGGAGTGAGGATACGCTCTACGCTCGGTGAGATTCCCTTGGAGTCAGATGGACTCATCTACCTTCGACGCTTCCGCAAGATTTAGATATTCTCATGAGTTGGCCTTCAGCCACTTTATTGTAAAATTTTTATTGTAATAAAGGACTCGATATGAGATTTCGATTAATATAATGCTGTGTGATTTCCCTTTGATATATACATTGATGTACCGTGTGTGTACCCGCATGATCTTGGGAGGCTACGGAAACACCGGAGATTCGACCTTTCAGGTCGGGTCGCTACAAAGAAAAAACGGCAAAGCCCCCGAATTATGGGGATGCCAACTTTACTATAACAAGTATAAAAAGGTATATAAAATTACAGAGGTATGTACATTGATGAGAGCCGATGAATCAAGTGTAGTAAGGCCGAACATGCGCACTTTTCCTGAACCTTCCAACTGCCCAGATACGTCGAAGTGGATTGTACAATATGTATTGTCCAACTTCTCCTCAGGTGCTTGACATTCTGTCCAATCGTTGATAAAATCCACCAGGGCATGAGATTTGAGAGCCGTTCGAGGTACATACCTCACACCAAGAGGCCCAATCTGAAGTGCCCACTTAGAAATCCGGCCGGTGGCCTCTCTGTTTTGAATGATTTCTCCCAACAAAGCAGAGCTAACCACCGTAATTGGATGTCCAAGGAAATTATGTTTCAACTTGCAATTCGCCATGAACACTTCGAATACTAGCTTCTGCCAATGTGGGTATCTTTGTTTGGACTCGGTCAAAACTTCACTGGTGTAATAAAATCGCCGCTAGACTGGGTACTCTTTACCTGTCTCCTTGCGCTCCACCACAACTGCTGTGCTAACAACTCTGTTAGTAGCCGCCACGTACAGGAGCAAAGGCTCTTTGTCTATGGGAGAGACCAAGACAGGCAGCTCAGCTAACTGCTTCTTGAGTTCTTCCAACGCATCATTGGTCGCGTCACTCCAGACAAAATTATCTATCTTCTTCATCATCTGATACAAAGGGGTAGCCTTCTCTCCTAAGCGGCTTATGAATCAGCTTAAGGGGCAATACGACCTGCCAAATGTTGAACATCATTGATGCACGCTGGCTTAGAAAGCGAGGTGATGGCCTTGATCTTCTCTGGGTTAGCCTCGATGCCCCGCTCTGAGACAAAAAATCTGAGCAGTTTGCCTGCAAGTATGCCAAAAACGCACTTAGCCAGGTTAAACATCATCTTGTAAGCCCAGAGATTATCAAAAGTTTCTTTCAAATCGGTGAGCAGAGTGTCTTTCTTCCTTGACTTGACCACGATATCATCCGCATAAGCATGTACGATGCACACATTCTGACCATGCAGGCAGTTCTGCACACAACGCAGATAAGTCGCCTAAGCGTTTTTGAGTCCGCAAGGCATAGACACGTAATAAAACACTCCAAATGGCGTTATGAAAGATGTTTTCTCTTGATCCTTGACTGCCATCTTGATCTGATGATAACCTGAATAAGCATCCAGGAAACATAAACTCTCGCAACCCGCCATCGCATCAATGATCTGGTCGATATGGGGGAGAGCAAACGGATCAACCGGACAAGCCTTGTTAAGGTCTGTGTAGTTCACACACATCCGCCATGTGTTCTTCTTATTAAGGATGATCATGGGAATAGCCAACCACTCTGGGTGAAAAACCTCCACAATAAAACCAGCCGCGAAGAGTTGGGCAACTTCGTCCCCTATAGCTTTACGTCGCTCCTCATTGAAACGTCAGAGAAATTGCTTGACTGATTTGAACTTAGGATCCACATTAAGGTGGTGCTCAGCGAATTTTCTCGGTACACCTGGCATGTCAGAAGGTTTCCATACCAAGATGTCCAGATTCTCACGGATGAATTTGATGAGCGCGCTTTCCTATTTGGGGTTCTTGTTAGCCCCTATAGTGAACTGCTTTGATGAGTCGCCAAGAGCGAAATCCACCAACTTGGTATCCTCCACCACAAACTTCACGGGAGGGTTAGACTCTATGATGGGCTTTTTTAACGGGGTCATATTGATACTCCTCCAACGTATCTATAATTTTTTATTGTTCCATGCTATTATATTATCTGTTTTGGATGTTTTATATGCATTAATATGCTATTTTATATTATTTCTGGGACACCCTGTTAACCTAGAGCCTAGTGCCAGTTTCTGTTGTTTCCTTGTTTATGAGTATTGTAGATAAGGAATATTAAACAAAGTCCAAACAGAATAAAATCTTCACGATGATTTTTCTTGGACCAGAAGGCATCTACCAGACTTGGAGAGGAAGGCAAGAGACCTATCAGGAGGTCACAAGTCACCCTAGCCTGGCCAAGGGGGTGCCCCTGGCTTGTGGCCCCCCAGCAGGTCCTCTAACCCTAATCTTCGGCCTATAAATTCCCAAATATTCCCCCAATACCAAAAAGAGCAACGACAATACTTTTCCACAGCCGGAAGCCTCCGTTCCCAAGAGATCCAATCTTGGAGCCTTTTTTGGTAATATGCCGGAGGGGGATTCGATCACGGAGGGCATGTACATCAACTCCATTGCCCCTCCAATGATGCATGAGTAGTCCACCACAGACCTACGGGTCCATAGCTAGTAGCTAGATGGCTTCTTCTCTCTCTTTGTGCATCAATACCATGTTCTCCATGATAGTCATGGGGATCTATCCGATATAATATTCTTTTGCTGTGTGTTCGTCGAGATCCGATGAATTGTGGGTTTATGATCAGCTTATCTATGAATATTATTTGGTTCTTTTCTGAATTCTTATATGCATGATTTCATATCTTTTCAAGTTTGTTCGAGTTATTGGTTTGGTTTGGCCAACTAGATTGGTAATTCTTGCAATGGGAGAAGTGCTTAGTTTTGGGTTCAATCTTGCGATGTCGTCACCTAGTGAGAAAGTAGGGGTAGTGAGGCACATATTGTATTGTTGCCATCAATGGTAAAAAGATGGGGTTTTCATCATATTTCTTGAGTTTATCCCTCTACGGCATGTCATCTTACTTAATGCGTTACTCTATTCTTCCTGAACTTAATACTCTAGATGCAGGCAGGAGTCGGTCGATGTGTGGAGTAATAGTAGTAGATGAAGAATCGTTTCGGTCTACTTGACATGGACGTGATACCTATATGCATAATCATTGCCTTGGATATTGTCATAACTATGCACTTTTCTATCAATTGCTCGACAGTAATTTGTTCACCCACTGTCTTATTTTCGTTCAAGAGAGAAGCCTCTAGTGAAACCTATGGCCCTTGGGTCTATTTTCCATATTATATTTTCAGATCTATATACCAAAAATACCAAAAATACCTTGCTGCAATTATTTACCTTTTACTTCTCGCAATCTTACCCAACTATCTCTATCAGATCTAATCCTTGCAAGTAATCGTGAAGGGATTGACAACCCCTTTATAGCATTGGGTGCAAGTGTTGATTGTTTGTGTAGGTGCATCTATTAGTGACTTGCTTGTTCCTCCTACTGGATTGATACCTTGGTTCTCAACAACTGAGGGAAATACTTATCTACTTTGCTGCATCACGCTTTCCTCTTGAAGGGAAAACCAACGCAAGCTCAAGAAGTAGCACATATCCACCGGGTCAACATTATCTTTATAAAACTTGAGCTCCGCATCCGCAGAGCTTGACTCCGCATATGCAGCATCACCTTCCTCACACTCAATAGAAATTTTCCGATCACCATGGATCGTGAACGTCTCCTTTAGCCAAGGCATCTTGAGCTGCAAGTATACATAACAGGGCCAGGTCGTGAACTTGGAATAAGCCGGCCATCCAAATAGAGCATGCTATGTACTCTTAATCTTGACTACTTCAAACCACAAGGTCTCTACCCTGTAATTGTAGTCATTGCCGAAAGCCACCTCAAGGGCAATCTTTCCTACTTGATAAGCCAATTTGCCGGGTACCAAACCATGGAAGACCTTGGATGACAACTTGAGATTCTTATCAGTCAGGTTCATCCGATAGAAAGTGTCATAATATAAAATGTTGATACTGCTACCACCAACCATCAGCACCTTGGTGAGCTTGTAATCTCCTACCCTAGGTGCTACCACGAGGGCTAGATGTCCCGGGTTATCAACTCGCGGTGGGTGATCCTCCCTGCTCCATGATATTGTGTGCTCTGACCACTGTAAGTATTGTGGAAGAGCCATCATCATGTCATGAACCATCCTCTTGCACACCTTCTGATCATGTTTGTCCAGACTCGTAGCGAAGACATGATACTGGCCTCCATTAAGCTATTTTGGGTTGCTCTGATACCCTGACTAGTCATTCTACTGCTAACCACTATTGACGGGCTGTTGATTATGACCTCCATGGTTACCTTGACCTGGTAACCCGAACTTGAGCCGCCTGCACCGAAACCTGTCCCACGAGAACCTGATCCTGACCCGCCAGGTGGTCCATTGCTGTTACCATGATGCTGGTTAAGGCTATAATTCCGGAATTCCCGCATAATATAACAATCCTTCCAAGCATTAGTGGATGGCTTGTTGGGAAGATTGTGCTTTGGGCAGGGCTCTTTAAGCATTGCCTCCTTGTTTGGAAGGAGTCTTGGCCTTGCCAAAAGTTGGTTTACCATTGCCCTTATGGCGGTTTCTCCCGGTGTTGGTGTTGGCTAACAGATCTGACCCACCATCCAAGTGGTTTTGCTTGCCACCATTACCTGGGTTGTTATTTCCTGACCTATTATGTGGCTGACCCTTACCGTTGCCGTTCTTCTTACCCTTAATAGACTTCTCCTCATCAGAACCAGGGTCCTTCGTGGTATTAGAATCCGCATATTTAGTAAGAGCCGCCATGAGCTCAACCATGTCCTGGCAAGAAATCTTAAGCCATCCGACCTTCTCCTTAAGGGGCAAGAAGTGACAATTTTTCTCTAGAATCAGAACCGCCCGAGCCACCAAAATATTATCAAACGACTGGATGATGGTTGAAACCCTATAGACCCAATGATGGGCCGACACATCCTATTGCTTCACGTAATGATCTAAGTCAACGATCGACATCGGTTGCTTGCATGTTCCTTTGAAATTCTTGATGAATCGTTCTTTCAACTCGGCCCAAGAGTTAATGGTATTGGGTGGCAGGCCCTTTAGCCATGTACGATCTGGTCCTTTAGCATCATGATAAAGTACTTCGCACAAACTACATCGTTGACGTCTAACATCTCCATGGCTAGTTCATAACTCTCGATCCAGGCTTCTAGGGGTAGACCCGCTGTCACATCCTTAGCTAGATGTCTTAGGAATAGTTTGTGTTGCATCATGTTTCATTCTTGCATCAACATGAAATGAGGATTAAAAGAAACCCCAAGCTCATATTTGAATCAAACCAATTCAAAGTTGGTGAAATTTCAACAAATCCAAAATGTCCCTTAAAAATGTTCCCTATGTCTGATAAAATTGGACATGGTTATGGGATCATTTTAATTATTTGAACAATCAAAGAAATTTAAACATAAATGGTAAAGCTCCTGAAAATGATAAACAAACCATTATCATCATTTTAGTTTACAAAATATTCTAAAACTTTTTAGACAAGTTTGAAATATTCAAACTCCATTATAGAAAATATATGGGATATTTTATAAAGTCATTTGTACCTACAAAAGAAATAAAAAAATGTCAGAAAATGAAAACAGAGAGGAATTGAAAGAAAAAAGAAGAAGAAGCCCAGGCCAGGCCGGCCCACTTGGCCCAGGGAGGTCATCGTCCTCCTAGCGGCCAGGAGGACGGGCGTGTGGCCGGAGCATGCGTGCGGGCGTGCCTCCACGGCAGAAGCAGCCTGTCTGCTTTCCCTCGCCATCACGACAGGGATAAGCTCAGAGGGCCGTCCCCATCACTCTCTCTCTCTCTCGCCCGCCAGTCGCTCTCTTCCATCTCTGCTCCGCCATGGCCGAGCCCTGCTCGAGCTCGCCACCGTCGCGCTAGCCGGTCCCCCTCGCCCTTGAGCCCCCCATTCAAAACACCTCGTCGCCCTCTTCCTTCTATCCGAGCCACGCTTAGCCAGGAGCTCTCCAATGCCGCATCGCTGTTGTCTTCAACCTCCGGCCGCCGGCAAGGAAGTGAAGCTTGCCGCTGCTCCAGGCCCTCCCCGAGCCCGCTCTCGATGTCTCTGCAACCGCCTTGAGCCCCTGGACCTTTTCCCCCTCTTTCCCCCTTCGAATGAGCTCTCTAGCGCCGAGTTCCTTCGAGCCCGAAAGCTTCTCGCCGCCTGCGAGGTCGTGGCCGTCGTTGAAGTGGACCAAGCTTGCGTTTGAGCACGCGGTCGTGCTCAGGATGGTCCCAGGCAGCCCTAGGAGGCCTTAGGTGGCTCGTTTGAGCTCCGCCTCGACGAGCCCGTGCTCGCCCGAGCTCCGCCAGCCGCCAAGCTCGCCGCTGGCGTTGATCCCGACCATCTCAGCCCCTGGGAAGTGTCGGAATGGACGCGCGCATGTGTGTAGGTTCGTTTGGTGCCCTCCGCCACCCTTTTGGTCGCCGGAGGAGGGATTCCGATCCCCTCTGCCGTCTCTGGAGCCACCGGCGGCTCAACGCGGGTAGGTCTTGCCGGAGTTGACCACGGGGTTTGACCCCTGGGTCACTGGCAAGTGGGGCCTGGGCCCTATTAGTAAAATCTCAATTAAGAAATTAATTAATTAATTTAATTAATCTAATCAATCACTGACCAGTGGGTCTAGTGCTGTTAATTAATTAGGATTAGTTTTAATTCTTTAATTAGGTGATTGAGTCACTGACATATGGTCCCCACATGTCAGGTTTGACTCTGGCCGGGTCAGCTGACCAGCTGACATCATAATGATGCAATGCTGATGTAGTAATGATTTA
The DNA here is from genome assembly GCA_022496015.1 of Hordeum marinum. Taxonomy (NCBI): domain Eukaryota; kingdom Viridiplantae; phylum Streptophyta; class Magnoliopsida; order Poales; family Poaceae; genus Hordeum; species Hordeum marinum. The sequence continues at coordinate 204,826,489 of CM039672.1, read as the reverse complement.
TTTGAATTAAAATAATTCCAAAAATTATTCAAAACTTCAAAAATTCATATAAATTAATCTGTAAATCAGATGGAAATAATTTATATATGAAAAATTATCAGAAAAATCCAATGAATCCAATGGTGCTATTATCATGCATGTTAGAGAAATCTAAATAGGTGGCCATTGACATTTACTAATAGGTTAGTATTTGGAATTTGAAATCAAGAACAATTTGAACCTATATTCAAATTCATTACAAAACAATATGAACACTAGTTGCATTAGCTCATCCATACATGCTATCATGCCATGTTCATGCATCATATTGTTGCACTTGCGTGTATTGATTGCTATTTACCTGCATTGCAGTAGGCCCTACTTTTGAGGATAACCCCGAGTTTTCCAACAAAGGAGAGAACCTTCCCGCTACCCAGCAAGGCAAGCAACCCCTTTGGTCATTCTGATAATATCCCACTCTCTATCTCTTGCTCTTGTTTATTGCATTAGGACATTCGATCACATGTCAGTCATACACGGTAGATGATCCTATTCTACTGCATGACCTATTATTGTCGTAGTAAATAGCTAAACCTTGCAACCTAGCATACCTGATAGATGCTTGTGCCATGATGTGCTTAGCTTACATTGCCTGCTATTTTTGCTATACTTAGAGTTGTGTTAGGTCTGATTCATCGAGGTGATGAACTGAGTGAAACAATATTGTCTGATGTGATAATCATATGATGAACCCGATTTGGTAAAGGTAGCGATGAGAGGCTATGTAGGAGTACATAGCGGGTTGTCTTATTGGGACCGTTCTTAGGAACTGAGTTCCGTGTTTGTGATCCAACACTAGATACTACCACACATTGGGATACTTAATTGACCCTCTTGACTTATCAGTCGCTTAGTCCTTAGTCCAGGAGTTGCAAGTAGTTTCTGGTGTTTATAGCATGCTGGTGGCCGTGCGTGGCGCTGACCCTAGGGGTGGGTTACGATGTGGTAGGCAGTGGCACGGTGTACCAAGGGTGACCCGAATTGTGGGATTGGGAACCCTGCACACATCGTTTGGGGCCGTAGTGGAAACTTCGGCCAGACTTCCGTGTGGGTTCAGTCTCAAATAAGCGATAGCATAGACTAGAGGTCTTATGTGATTGACGATCGTGGACGACTCCCTCGCAGGGCTTCCGCTTGAAGGTTGCTGAGGTGCATGGTTTTATGAGCATTGAGCGATAAGTGGTTAGAGCGTGTGTGAAGAAGTACACCCTTGCAGGGTATGAAACTATTCAAATAGCCGCGTCCTTGGATATGGACTACTTGGAGAACTTATGCTGTTCATAGGTAATCAAATGGATACTCATAAAAATAGCAAGACAAGTGTGAGTACCGTGGATGGCACTCTTCTGGAAGAGGGAGGTGAATCCATGGTTGTGTATTGTCGTGGAGCTGGTGGACTCGTGTGCGATATCTAAAATTGTAACTAAGAGTTAAAAACTGAGTAGTGTAGGATAGCCATGAGTCAAAGCTGGCATTGCTGCATAAACTCCACCTTCCCCGTTGTTGATACATAAGCATGGTTAGCCTAGGTCTGCTTTAAATACTTGCTGAGTACATTTGTACTCATGTTTGCTTAATAAATGTTGCAGATGAGACCCAGGACCCTTCGGGTGGGTTCTTTCTAGATGTCGACGATGCCGAATAGCTGGTGTCCTAGCTACGAACTTACGCCTATGGCGGGCTGTAGATAGTCAGGACATGTGCCTTTCAACCCTTTCATCTATCTCTACTCAGATAGCTTTATGCTTCCGCTTGGTTTGTATGAACTTGTTTGTATGACTTGAGTGTCGGGTCATGTGGCCCCTATCTGTAAGAACATGTTATGCAAGGCTCGTCTGAGCCTCTTAACTAAAAGTCATGTTGTTGTATGGTTATGTTGTGATGCCATGGTTGTATCTATGCATATCGTGCATGTCGTGCGTACGTGTGACGTGCAACGGTATGTATGGGATCCGACACCTAGTCGTGTGCCTTTAGTAGTACTCTTTACGGGAAACTGCCTCTTTGTGCTTCCACTGAGCCATGGTAGCTTGCTACTACTCTGGACACATTGATTGACCGACATGTATCGTTCTTTGCTGCTGTGTCTGTCCCTTCGGGGAAATGTCTTGCAGTGTAATGGAGTCCCTGTAGCCTGCTACGACTCGTCTACATGCAGTGATGGTATATATGTCTCACGACGTAATGGAGTCCTTGTAGCTTGCTATGACTCGTCTACACACGCTTGAGGCCGACATCTACATTGCTGGGTTACGTATGCTTGTTTCCGTATGGATGTGCCGCTTGGGTTCTATGACTAGTCATGTCAGCTCGGGTTCTCTGTCGTTTGATTGCCAGCGACATGTTCACATATGTGAGCCAAAAGACGCAAACGGTCCCGGCTAAGGTAAGGCTGCAGCCATGGAACTTACCGTGCGTGAGGCTGCAAAGTGATGTGATATGTTACAGTCTGGATTCATATGACTTAGGATCGGGGTCCCGAAACCCACTGTGTAGTTAGGCACCTCACATGAACGCTTAAACTCCTTTGGCCAACGCTCGTTTCGTAGAGCCGGCGCTAAACACGGCACCCCAACAGCCCTGGAAGTTATTCGGGCTTCCACCAAAGCTGAATGGGTCATTGGGGGCGGCTCTTGATAAGCAACCAAGGCCGCCGCCTCATGCTGAGCTCTAGCGTTATCCATAGCCGCGTGAGCATTAATACCGGTGAGGCCCTCATAGGGCAGGTTGCATCGTCGCTCGCTACTGGACACTGTCGGCGACTCCATACGTTGGCTGTAACTGTGGCTTGGAAGAGGAGTTGAGTGCATGCGACTTCGATTGTAAGTAAACTTCTCCTGCTGAGCCACCGCTGTTTGCAAGAGCTCGATGGCATTCCAGGCTTCCGTGGCGAAGGGCGTCCCTTTGGCAAGAGGGAGGGCATTGAGTCTAGTAGCCGTCGCCACCATGTTATCCATCGGGTTAGAATAGTGTCCAAGAGGTGTCAAAAACCGTTGCGGTGGGGTCTGATTTCAATGGTGTGGGTCTGGCTGGCAAGGCTGAGCCGCCACTCTACTCCCCGACACCTCCACTGTCCAGGTTACGGCCAGCGGCGCGTTCATTCCTACCCCGGGGTGTTGAAGAGATTCCTCGGCTCAAACTGCATAGGCAGCCGGGTTTGATACCTCATCCGAAGAACTGCCTTTGAGGCGTGTTGATCTAGATCCAGACAAAAAGCATCTGCCTTAAGACGCTCTGACTCAGCATCCATCTGAATCTGTAATGAACTAATATCCTCTTGGGCCCTGGTCATCAGCGCTTTCAGCCCTATCATCTCTGTAATGCGCTCCTTCTGATAGTCAGTCCTGACTTTGGTTCCCAACAGAGCTGTCAGCTCATTCATTAATTCTAGCCAAACTTGAGCCAGCGACCTCGCTGACCCGGACCCTGATAGGGCAGCTCCTATTGCCTCTCCGATCGTTGTGCTATTGAGAGCCAGCGCCGTGCCTGCCATGAAGATGGCGGCTCGGTTTGGTGACTCCTAGGGCACCGGAATACTATCGCCATCGGCATAGCCCCCAACACCACCATCATAAAGATGGTAGATCAATTTCGTCTCTTCGATCGAGGACCCGTGACGGGGTTATTACCCTTGGGTAGGCCAAAGCAACGAGGTTCTCTCCCCCGCTTCAAGAAAAAGTGTGGCCGACTACTTCCCGGTCGGCTGGCGCGCAGTCGGTAGGTGCATTGCGGGATGGCTCGGGGACGGCTGGTCAAGGTGCCCGCCCGGCCCCCGGCCGGCTGGACGCGACCGGCTGCCTTCGAGCCGCTTCCTCTATTGACCCCTCCGCAGACAAACATCCGTCCCGTCCCTCTACACGCTGGTACAGCGACACGACGGGACGCCCATGATGGGACACACATGACGGGCAGCAATGTAGCCACAGTGGCCGCTGACGCACGGGCGCGCGTGGCTATAGTTCGGCCATTTGGGCCGCTGACCTTGGCGACCGCGACTGGGCAGGGAAACAATGCCGGCACGCCCCCGCCCACTCGATTACCTGCTCTAGCATGGCTATAGTGCCGCTGACCGTACCGGAGACTTCGGACGGCTGGCGCTACACGACGCCACTCGGGCGACCCATGCCGTAGCAGGTGGGCAGGGGCCAATCATGGAGCCGGCTGGCAGGCCCCATCGGGCGATGGGACCGTGCACCTGGTGGATCCTACAGGCGACGAGACGGCTCAAGTGGCGGGGCCCCCTGGAAAGCCAGAGTGGCTGCCAGCCTGGCCCCCCATTCTGTACCTTAGGAGTACTGTAAGCCGAGGGGTTGGCGTACAAAACCCCCTGAACCCCCCGTGCAACGGGGACGACGAGTCTCACGCACACACACACACACACGGGACACCTCCCTCACACTCACACTTCGTAGCATAGGAAGATGAGCCGGCTGCTCCCTCTTCGTCCTCTAGACACAGCTCCAGGAGCAACCTTGTAATCACACCCATCCATCAACTAGACCAAGCAGGACTTGGGGTCTTACCTCCCACGGAGGGCCCAAACCTGGGTACATCATGTGTCTCCACCGCTTGTGCCTAATCCCGCACCCGGAGCCCGTCGGCGTCTTCCGGCCCCAACCACATTCGATAAGCCTACCCATTGCATCTGTCGTGAGAAAACAACGATAGTGGGCGCCCACCGTGGGGCCATACGCAGCGCCGGCCGGGTTCATGCTCCGGGCGGGACCCCTTGCCATTCCCTGCCACCGCTGCACGTCCAGGCAAAATCGCGGGCTCGTGGGGCTTGCTCTGTCAGGTCCTGCAGGCAGCTCCGTCGACCTCAAGCTCGACATAGACACGTTCACCGAGTGCTTCGGCAGGCTAAGCCTTGCCGAAGCACCGGTCGCCGACGAGTACCCTAGCCAGGTACTCGTCTGCACTGATCCGCCCACAACTATGGGCGCACTTGGTGCGACCCAGTCCAGCATCTCTCACATTTGCATGGAAGCAATGGCCATCATCTCCTCCACTTCCTCCGGTCATGTGCGAGCCGAGGCCGACACCGCCGCGGCCCACGTCGGCACCTCCGAACCGCTCGGTGCTTCGGGGTCTGAGCACTCCCATTGCCCTGACGGCAAACCCTTACGTCGCCACGACGGAGATGTAGGCGGCTCGCCACCTCCTGTTCGAGGACGCCAACGCCCTCATGGCCATGCGGCACCGCGTGGAGGCCGCTCAGCGGGAGTACGCCTCCGCCTATGATCTCACCCCGACTGGCACCGAGCCCAGCCGGCGTGGGTCTGTGCGCGACCACGGTCACGTGGTCGCCAAAATCTTTGGCGGCAACATGCCCGTCTACGACACCCCTGCAGTCATCCTACGGGCCGCCAAGGTAGACTACGAGGATTTGGCTACCTTGGAGGGCGAAGTACGTGTCGCCCACGAGCGTCACATCAGGGACCTCATTGACGCCGACGCGCAGCAACATCTATTCGCGACCGGTAACGTCGCCTCCAAAGGCCCCCGGCTCGAGCGCGAGGGCACAGGAACCGCTGGTCGTCACCCGGCTCGGCACTCCTGCTCCCCTCGCGCCTTCAGCTGTCGGGGAACGAGCAGCCGGCCGTAAAGAGCCGGCACACCAACGACCCACCTCACAGCGGCTGCAACCACGAGGCACCGGCTGCCGGCAACCGGCGCAGCCACAGGCACACACCACCCCCATGGCGCGAGTCAGAATGGTCTGTTCCGCCAGTCATCCGCCTCGAGCTCTCAGCCCGGCTCGGACCATGCGTCCCTCGTAGAGAGAATGACGCCCGCCTCCGCATCGACCAGCTTGCGCAGTCGGCCCTCCTCCAGGAGGAGGGCTCGATTGGCCCGACATGTTTCGGCCCTCGGATCCGCAACGAGTCGTTCCCAACCGGCTTCATGCTCCCCTGAGACAAACCCGAAGACTCACAGATCGACTACACCACCGCAATTGGCATCGCTAGGGGGAACAAGCGGGTAGCCGTCCGCTACGGTCCCCTCATGCTGATTGGCTCGGCCCGCACCTAGCTCAATAGCCTGGTGGCTGGCAGCATCAACATCTAGACGGACTTCAAAGAGGCCTTCGTTTGCAACTTCACTGGCACCTACAAGCGGCCTGGCGGTCCCCATGAACTAGCCATGTGTGTTCAGGGGCCGGATGAATCCCTCCACGACTACCTTACCCGGTGGACCGAGCTCCACAACTCCTATGAGGGGGTGCATGAGGTGCAAGCCATACAGTACTTCATCGAAGGCTGTCGTGATGGCACCCCCCTCAAGCACAAGCTCCTGTGCTCTGAGCCAGCTACGCTCGCCGAGCTCATGACCAAGGTGGACAAGTACTCCATGGCCAACTCCGCCATTCGGGTCAAGACGACCCCTCCCACCAAGGTAACACCGACGCCGGCGGCGTCCCGACCGGCTGCCAACAACCGGCAGCCACAAAACAACAAGCGCAAGAATGACAAGCCCAACTCCCGCTATGGGAGCCAACGGGTTGCCACCATCGAGCAGTAGGAGCCGGCTACCCAGTCTTCCAGCCAGTGCTAACGCACTGGCTAGGCTGCCTGGTAGCCCAAACTCATGTTCGAGTAGATGCTCGACCTACCCTGCAAGAACCACTCTGGGGCCAAGCCCTCCATGCACACGCTGTCACAACCCTAGCAAGTGTCTAGGCTAGCATTGTGTTTGCATCATCATCATCATCATTGCATCAATATGAAATGGGGAGAAAGAAAGAAACCTTAAGCATTTTATGAATTAAAGGAATTTCAAACAAATGAAATTTCAACAAATCCAAAATGCCCATAAAAAATGTTCCCTATGTCTGATAATTAAGGGCATGGATATACCAGGGACCATTCCAATTATTTGAACATTTGAAACATTTTAAATTATTGAATTAAGTCTCTGAAAATGACAAATAAAAATATTATCATTATCACTGCTTTCAAAATAATCTGAAATTTTGATACAAGTTTGAAATATTCAAACTTGAAGTTAAAAAAGTTTTAGGATTATTGAAGGGGTATTTGGACCTGCAAAGAAAATCAAACAAATGTTAGAAAACAGAAAACAGAAATAAAAAAAATAAAAGAGAGAGGAGGCTTGAGGCCTGGCACTGGGCAGCCCATCTGGCCCATGTGCCAGTCGTCTCCTACCTCTGCCAGTAGGCAGAGGCAAAGGAGGGCACGACGAGGCCTCCACCTCCTCCCTGCCTTTTCGCCCGCCTGGAGGCCCCAGGGCGCGCCAGCACCTTGCCGTCGTGCCCTTCTCCTCTCTCCCTCCCGCGAGCTCTCTCCCTCTCACGCGCTTTCTCCCCCTCGGACCCGCCATGGCCGCGCAACTCCTCGCCGTCGTGCCGCCGTTCTAGCCACCCCCGAGCCCCCTGACCCAACCAGCAGCTCCGCCCTGAGCCCCTGAAGCCCCTCGACGGAGGAATCGAGCCGGGAATCCCCTCCGCCGGTCACCGTCGGTCCTCGCCGTCGTTTGGAGCCGTCCGGTCGTCCCCGAGCCTTCCGAGCCCCCCTACAACCTCCTAGTGAGCACCCCGTCCTCCTCCCTCTCTTCCCTAGCTTCCCTGTGCTCCCTGGCGCTCCTCGCCGTAGTGGACGATCGGGCACCGCCATGGAAGTACTCCCCGGCGAGCCTCCGGTGATCGCGGGTCCCCCCTGACCAGCCCAATCGACGCGGTCGAGCACGGGCTTTGTTCCAGCGCCTTCCCCGCGTCGATTCGACACCTCCAGTGGCTTCCGATGAGCCTCCGCCGTGTCGGATGGTCGCCGGCGACCACCCTCCGGCCAGTGCCGACGTGGCCAGCCACTTAGTCGCTAATCACCTTGATTAGCTTAGCCCAGCCACTGACAGTGGGCCCCAGAGCTGGGTTAAACCCTGGTCAGCGCGGGATTAGCCCTCGTGACACTCACTAGTGGGGCCCCCATGTCAGGTTTGACCCAGAGTGGTCAGTTGACCAGGCTGATGTCATGCAGACGCATGGCTGACGCAGTAAATCTATTTTCTGATCATAAATATTTCCAGAAATAGCTAAAAACTTTGAAAAATCATATAAATTAATCTGTAAGTCAGATGAAAATAATTTATATATGAAAATTTATCAGAAAAATCCAATGAATCCAATGGTACTATTCTCATGCTTGTTAGAGTAACCTAAATAGGTGAACATGGACATTTTAACATTAGGTCAATATATGGAATTTGAAATGAGAACAACTTTGAACCTATATTCAAATACATTTCAAATTGACATGACCAGTAGTTACGTTAGCTCATCCAAGCACATCACTATGCCATGATCATGCATCATATTGTTGCATCTGCTTGTATTGAATGTTTTTATCTGCGTTGCGGTAGGCCCTAATCCGGAGGATACTACTCCATACCCTGACGAAGGAGAGAACTCTTCCGCAACCCAGCAAGGCAAGCAACCTCAATGATCATTCCGATAACATCCCACTCTCTCGCTCCTTCTCTCATTTATTGCATTAGGACAAACGATCACATGTCAGTTATACACGGTAGATGATCCTATTCTTATGCATGACTTGATCTTGTCATAGTAAATAGCTAAACCTTGCAACCTAGCATACCTGGTAGATGCTTGTGCCATGATGTGCTTAGCTTACTTTGCCTGCTATGCTTGCTATGCTTAGAGTTGTGTCAAGTCGGATTCATCTGGGTGATGAACTGAGTGAAACAGTGTTGTCTAATGTGATGAGCTTATAATGAATACGATTTGGTAAAGGTAGCGATGAGAGGCTATGTAGGAGTACATAGTGGGTTGTCTCATTGGGACCGTTCTTAGGAACTGGGTTCCGTGTTTGTGATCCAAGACTAGATACTACCACACATTGGGATACTTAACTGACCCTCTAGACTCATCAGTCGCTCAGTCTTTGGTCCAGGTATTGCAAGTAGTTTCTGGTGTTTATAGCATGCTGGAGGCCGTGCGTAGCGCTGACCCTCGGGGTGGGTTACGACGCGGTAGGCAGTGGCACGGTGTACCAAGGGTCACCCGAATGGTGGGCTTGGGAACCCTGCGCACATCGTTTGGGACCGTAGCGGAAACTTCAGCCGGATTTTCGTGCAGGTTCAGTCTCAAATAGGCGATAGCCTGGACTAGAGGTCTTATGTGATTGACGGTCGTGGCCGACTCCCTCGCTGGGCATCCACTTGAAGGTTGCCGAGGTGCATGGTTTATGGCACACAGCGATAAGTGGCGAGAGCGTGTGTGAAGAAGTACACCCCTGCAGGGTTATGACACTATTCGAATAGCCGCGTCCTCGGATATGGACTACTTGGAGAACTTATGCTGTTCATAGATAATCAAATGAATACCTCTAAAAATCTCAAGACAAGTGTGAGTACCGTGGTTGGCACTCTTCCGGAAGGGGAAGGTGAATCCATGGTAGTGTATTGTGATGGAGGTAGTGGACTTGTGTGCGATAACTAAAATTGTAACAAAGAGATTAAAACTGAGTAGTGTAGGTTAGCCATCAGCCAAAGCTGGCTTTCTGCATAAACTCCACCACCCTTTGTTTATACATGAGCATAAATAGACTAGGTCTGTTTTAAAGACTTGCTGAGTACGATTGTACTCATCCTTGCTTAATTAATGTTGCAGAAGAGAACCAGGACCCATCAGGTGGATTCTATCTAGACGTTGACGATGCCGAATAGTTGGTGTCCCAGCTACGATCTTGCCCGTGTGGTGGGCTGTAGATAGTCAGGCCTTGTGCCTCTTTTATATTTTGTCGTCTGTACTCAGACAACTTAAGTTTCCGCTGGCTTGTATGACTATGTTTGTATGACTTGATTGCCGGGTCATGTGACCCCTGTCTGTATGAACATATTATGCAAGGCTCGTCTGAGCCTCTTAAATAAAAGTCATGTTATTGTATGGTTATGTTGTGATTCCATGGTTGTATCTATGCATATCGGGCATGTCGTGCGTACGTGTGACGTGCAACGGTATGTATGGGATCCGACACCTAGTCGTGTGCCTTTAGTAGTACTCTTTACGGGAAACTGCCTCTTTGTGCTTCCACCGAGCCAGGGTAGCTTGCTACTGCTCCGGACACATTGATTGACCGGCGTGTATCCTTCTTTGCTGCTGTGTCTGTCCCTTCGGGGAAATGTCTCGCAGTGTAATGGAGTCCCTGTAGCCTGTTACCACTCGTCTACGTGCAGTGATGACATTCGTGTCTCGCGATGTAATGGAGTCCTTGTAACTTGCTACGACTCGTCTACACACGCTTGAGGCCGACACCTGCATTGCTGGGTTATGTATGCCTATTTCCGTACGGATGCGCTACTTGGGTTCTATGACTAGTCATGTCGGCCCGGGTTCTTTGTTGTGTGATTGCCAGCGACATGTTCGCATACGTGAGCCAAAAGACGCAAACGGTCCCGGCCAAGGTAAGGTGGCAGCCATGGAGTACCGTGCGTGAGGCCGCAAAGTGATGTGGCTTGTTATAGTATGGAATCATATAACCTAGGATTGGGGTCCCGACAGTGTTGGTATCAGAGCCTGACTGACTGTAGGACTACCAAGCTAAACTGGCCGAAGTTGAGTCTACAAACACTATAGATTAGTAGGGGAATTGATTGTGGAAGGGAACGTAAGGCTCTTTTTACTCCTCTTCCCAAGTTATTCTGTGCTGGGTCATTCTCATCTTTTCTATGGGGATAGGAACTAGGATTCTCATCTATTGCTTAGGATGACGAGTTACTAGCCATGGACCAATAGCTAGCTTGTTCGTAAGTGAGTGTAGTTATTCCAGTATTGTTGGTCTGACAAACAGATGGAGAAGAGATTTGAGTCTAGATAGTCGAGTGGTTGTGCCTTTCCAATCTTTTTCAATTGTCTCAAAAATTTTCTTGAGCAATTACAGCCGTTATGTTGTCCAATTTCTGCTAGGATCTAATGTCTTTGCATCATTCTCTATTTCAGATGCCCTCTCGTCCTTTCCGTCAGTTGGTCCGTCTGACCAGGTGCATCGATGTGCCAGGTCACACGGCCATGTTGGTTAGAGTGATGATGGAGGCTGGATATCGCTGGTACCCAGAGTACACAGTGGAGGAGCAGTGTCGAGATTTCAACCAGAGTCAGTATCTGTGTACCGTTAGGATATATCCTTCCTATCCTGGAGCCGCCGAGCCACTTCACTGGACTCATGGATTGGGAGTTACCATAGATATGGCAGTTCAGGAAGCCGCCTACACCATGTTGACTATAATGAGGTTTCACCATGGTCTGCTACAGAACACGGAGTTCTGCTATGTTCCTGCTTCCATGGGAGGAGAGGATGGATATCTTAGTGCATCCTACTTTGATCATTCTCATGAAGACCCTAGGCTGCAGGTGACCGCTCAGATGTTGGAGAACAGGGATCGTGATGCACGTGCTCTACGCATGGAGCTCTATGCTATCCGTGCCCGTCTTTGGACAGCCTTGACGTAGTTGGCACCTGTCGTGCAGACAGGTTATGGAGATTTGGAGATGCTGACTCCCTCGCGGACTCATTTGCCAGCACACGTAGACTGGCCTAATGTTGGAGGCATCACCCCTCTTCGAGGACCGCTGTTTCCGCCGACAAGGGGACCAAGGCCACATCCGTGTCCTTATGGTTTCCAGGGATCCCAGGCTAGAGTGTTTCTAGATCCTCAGGTTCAGCTCCCGGGTCACGGGGGTAACCTGTACGAGGCATTCTACGGTGATGTTTGAGTGCGTGGATGTTAGCCCTAGTATGGTAGTAGTCGTATCGCGACAGTCCTGTGTGTCTAGTGGGGTATGATCAAGGTCGAGATTTGAGTTCCGGAGGTGTAGATAGATAATGTATAGGATGCTTGTAATGCCTCCGATGAGTGGTGTCATCTCTCTGTAGTTGTTTTCAGCTTGGGCTTGTACTGAAATAAGTCATGGGTGTATGAAACCTAATGTTCATATGGTAGTTGCTTTACCATGTTGATTGGTGTTATCCTACATGCCATGTTGATCAGTGCATTCCTTAATTCATGTCTTAGAGTTCTTGTTCTCTATGTCTAAGTTGTGGATTGTTTTCCCCAGGATGGTGTCAACTAGGAACAACCCCATGCATGCTCGTGAGCAAGGCGAGAGTAGCCAGCCAAGGCAAGAAGAGCTGCCACATGCACCATCTCTGGCGGAGGTGATGCTAGAAGCTGAACGGAATAAGAGGGAGACCAACAGACTGTTAGAGAGAATTGAACAGAACACAGCTCGTGCTCCCCGCAATGATCACCATGATGGAGTGTCACTTGGTGACTTCATTAAATATTGTCCGCCTAAGTACCATCACTCAATCGATCCCCTCGATGCGGATGATTGGTTGACCAGTATGTCACGCAAGATTCGAGCTGCAAATGTTTCAGAGGACAATAAGGTGACCTTTGCGACATACTTTCTGGAGGGACCTGCCAACCTATGGTGGGAAAGCTATGAAGCTATGCGTCCCCAGGGAGCTGCACTAACCTGGGCAGAGTTCAGCGCCGCATTCCGTATCCATCACATCCCGGAAGGGCTGATGGATCGCAAGAGAGAGGAATTCTGTGCCTTCACACAGGGCAGATTGTCAGTGGATGCATACAGTCGCGAGTTTGGTAATCTTGCTCGCTATGCCCCAGAGGAAGTCTCAACTGATGCCAAGAAGCAGGCTAGGTTCCGCAAGGGACTTAATGCTGAGCTTCGCCGAGATCTTCACTTGCATGAGTGCACGACCTTCCAGGCTCTCGTCAATAAGGCCATCAATGCTGAGTTCGGACAAACTGACTACGAGGCTTCGAGGAAGCATAACCATGACTTCAACCCTGCATCGGGTTCAGGACCCAACAAGCGCCGAATATGGGTACCCAATGCAGCTATGCCGGCAAGGTACACTGCGAGGCCATCCTTCTAGGCACCTCGTCCAGTTCAGTCCAACCCTTCACCCAGACCATTTGGAGGACCGCCTACAAATGTTGCACCTCGTGCTACAGTGATATGCTACAAGTGTGGAGAACCGGGACATTATTCTCGTGAATGTCCCCAGAACAATGCCAAGCCCGCTGGACGCGGAAAACCAGGGAAAGCCTTCTATGTGAAGCCAACTCCTGCCCGTGGGCGAGTTAATTATGTGTCTGTTGAAGAAGATCTTGAAGACACTGATGTCATTCTAGGTACGCTTCTTGTTAATAGCCATCCAACATCTGTTCTATTTGATACTGGGGCATCTCATTCATTCATCTCAGAATGTTATGCACAGCTGCATAACATGTCCTTCTGTGACATGCCCACTCCTTTAGTAGTTCAGAATCCTGGATCAAAATGGCAAACTTCTAGAGTGAGCCATGGCAATGAAATTCTGGTGGATAGACTAGTATTCCTAGCATCCTTGATAGCTCTTAAGTCTTCGGACATCAATATCATTCTAGGTATGGATTGGATGAAAGCCCACTATGCCAAGATTGATACTCATTCTAGGAATGTTCAACTTACACATTCGTCGGGTGAGATAGTTAATGTCTCCACTCAAACAACCAAGCGCCAACTCTATTCCCTAAATGCTAGCCCTCCTCCAGAGTTAGAAGATATTCCGGTAGTCCGTGATTTTCCGAATGTCTTTCCAGAAGAACTGCCAGGTATTCCACTTGTCAGAGATGTTGAGTTTGTGATAGAACTTATCCCAGGGACAGTCCCAATAGCCATAAGACCTTATAAGATGGCACCCTTAGAACTAGCCGAGCTAGAAACCCAACTCGATGAAGCTTTGAAGAAATGTTTCATTCGTCCTAGCTCTTCTCCTTGGGCTTGCCCCGTCCTCTTCGTTAAGAAGAAGGATGGATCGGATCGGATGGTTGTGGATTACCGACCAGTGAATTTGGTCACTATCAAGAACAAGTATCCACTTCCCAGGATCAACGATTTGTATGATCAACTCGCTGGATCCTCTGTCTTTTCCAAAATGGATTTGAGGTTGGGATACCATCAAATCAGAATTAGAAACGGGGACATTCCAAAAACGGCTTTTGTCACTCGTTATGGCCAATACGAGTACACCGTCATGTCCTTCGGTTTAACCAATGCTCCAGCCACTTTCTCACGTCTGGTGAATTCGATCTTCATGGAGTATTTGGACAAATTCGTCATGGTTTACCTCGACGATATACTCATCTACTCGAAGAACAAACAGGAACATGCCGAGCATCTAAGGCTGGTATTGATGAAACTTCGAGAGCACCGCTTATATGCCAAATTCTCCAAGTTTGAATTTTGGTTGCCGGAAGTGACCTATTTGGGCCACGTGATTTCTGGCAAAGGTATTGCTGTCAATCCCGAGAGAGTTCAGGCCGTCCTTCATTGGACTCAACCTGAATCGGTTAAGCAAGTTCGGAGTTTCCTTGGCTTAGCGAGCTATTGTCGCCGCTTTGTTGAGAACTTCTCCAAGGTTGCGAAACCTCTGACTGAACTCCTCAAGAAAGATAAAAGGTTCGAATGGACCCCACAATGCGAGCATAGTTTTCAGGAGTTGAAAAGACGACTGACCTCTGCTCCCGTTCTGGTGCCACCAGATTTTTCTAAGGACTTTATTATCTACTGTGACGCCTCGCGACAAGGATTAGGTTGCATTCTCATGCAAGATCGTCATGTGTTTGCATACGCATCTCGACAGTTGCGTCCACATGAGGATAATTATCGAACACATGATCTTGAGCTTGCAGCTGTAGTCCATGCACTAAAGACATGGCAACATTACCTTCTGGGTAATCGTTGCAAGATATACATTGATCACCAAAGTCTGAAATATATTTTCACCCAGCCGGATTTGAATCTCAGGCAAAGATGGTGGGTAGAGTTGATCACAGATTACGATTTAGGGATAACTTACACCCCGGGGAAAGCCAATGTTATGGCTGATGCACTAAGTCGTAAGTCTTATTGTAACAATCTGATGTTACAACAAGGTTAACCGTTTCTCTATGAGGAATTCCGGAAGTTAAACCTTCACATTGTTCCTCAAGGATTCCTATCCAACTTGGTGGCGAAACCTACTCTTAAGGATCAAATAGTAGGTGTCCAGAGATATGACAAAGGGATATCTCGGATTAAGGAAAATATCGTTAGCGGAAACGCTAAGGATTTCTCTAAGGATGATGGAGGTGTGGTGTTCTTTTAGAATCGGTTGGTGGTTCCCAAGAGCGCCCGTCTAAGACAGCTGATTCTTAAGGAGGCTCATGATTCTCCTCCCACAATTCATCCGGGTAGTACCAGAATGTATCAGGGCCTACGCCAGAGGTTCTGGTGGACTAGGATGAAGAGAGAAATTGCTCAGTATGTTGCTAATTGCGACGTTTATCATCGTGTGAAAGCAGAACATCAAAGGCCTGCTGGCACCCTTCAAGCTTTAGCTATTCCTGAATGGAAATGGGATAAGGTCGGTATGGATTTCATCACCGGTTTTCCCAGGACCAAGAGAGGGAACAATGCTATATTCGTAGTCATTGATTGCCTCTCCAAAGTGGCTCATTTTCTTCCTGTTCATGAAAGCATTACTGCTAGTCAGCTAGCGGAGTTATATGTTTCTCGACTAGTTTCTCTTCATGGTGTTCCTTTGGAGATTAACTCAGACCGCGGAAGTATCTTTACTTCTCGTTTTTGGGAAAGTTTTCAAACCGCTATGGGGACTCATCTATCCTTTAGCACTGCTTTCCACCCTCAATCAAGTGGTCAAGTTGAGCGAGTCAATCAAATTCTTGAAGACATGTTCCGAGCTTGTGTTATATCTTTCGGTATGAATTGGGAGAACTGCCTTCCGTTCGCTGAATTCACATATAAGAACAGTTATCAATCAAGCTTGGGAAAAGCCCCTTTTGAAGTTCTCTATGGACAAAAATGCCGAACACCTCTTAACTGGTCAGAAACCGGAGAGAGGCAACTCTTTGGCCCGGACATGATCCAGAATGCAAAAGAGCAAGTTCGCGTTATTCGTGAAAAGTTGAAAACAGCACAATCCCGTCAAAAGAGTCAATATGACCGTCATCATAAGTCGGTGACTTATGAAGTCGACGAGAAGGCTTACCTTCGGGTTACACCTCTGAAGGGTACCCATCGATTCGGTATGAAAGGCAAGTTGGCTCCTCGTTACATTGGACCTTTTCGCATTCTTGCTAAACGAGGAGAGGTTGCCTACCAATTGGAACATCCACCGCATCTTTCCAAAGTTCATGATGTCTTCCACGTCTCTCAACTCAGGCGTTGCTTTTCGGACCCTGTCCGAGAAGTGGACCACGAAACGCTTGATCTCCTAGATAACCTTTCATACCGAGAATACCCTGTTCGCATTCTCGACCAAGATGAGCGTACCACTCGGAGTCGGAACATCAAGTTTTTTAAGGTTCAGTGGTCGCACCATTCTGAAAAGGAGGCGACATGGGAAAGAGAAGATCGTCTTCAACTAGAGTACCCCGCGCTCTTCCCGACGACTTCAAAATCTCGGGACGAGATTCTTTTGAGTGGGGGTGAGTTGTCACAACCCTAGCAAGTGTCTAGGCTAGCATTGTGTTTCCATCATCATCATCATTGCATCAATATGAAATGGGGGAAAGAAAGAAACCCTAAGCATTTTATGAATTAAAGGAATTCCAAACAAATGAAATTTCAACAAATCCAAAATGCCCATCAAAAATGTTCCCTATGTCTGATAATTAAGGGCATGGATACACCAGGGACCATTCCAATTATTTGAACATTTGAAACATTTTAAATTATTGAATTAAGTCTCTAAAAATGACAAATAAAAACATTATCATTATCACTGCTTTCAAAATAATCTGAAACTTTTGATACAAGTTTGAAATATTCAAACTTGAAGTTATAAAAAGTTTTAGGATTATTGAAGGGGTATTTGGACCTGCAAACAAAATCAAACAAATGTTAGAAAACAGAAAACAGAAATAAAAAAAAGAGAGAGGAGGCCTGAGGCCTGGCACTAGGTAGCCCATCTGGCCCATGTGCCAGTCGTCTCCTACCTCTACCAGTAGGCAGAGGCAAAGGAGGGCACGGCAAGGCCTCCACCTCCTCCCTGCCTGGTCGCCCGCCTGGAGGCCCCAGGGCGCGGCAGCACCTCGCCGTCGTGCCCTTCTCCTCTCTCCCTCCCACGAGCTCTCTCCCTCTCTCGTGCTTTCTCCCCCTCGGACCCGCCATGGCCGCGCAGCTCCTCGCTGTCGTGCCGCCGTTCTACCCACCCCCGAGCCCCCCTGACCCAACCAGCAGCTCCGCCCTGAGCCCCTGAAGCCCCTCGACGGAGGAATCGAGCCGGGAGCCCACTGCTTCGCCGTCATCGCAGAATCCCCTCCGCCGGTCGTTGTCGGTCCTCGCCGTCGTTTGGAGCCGTCCGGTCGTCCCCGAGCCTTCCGAGCCCCCCCCTGCAACCTCCCAGTGAGCACCCTGTCCTCCTCCCTCTCTTCCCTAGCTTCCCTGTGCTCCCTGGCGCTCCTCGCCGTAGTGGCCGATCGGGCACCGCCGTGGAAGTACTCCCCGGCGAGCCTCCGGTGATCGCGGGTCCCCCTGACCAGCCCAATCGACGCGGTCGAGCACGGGCTTTGTTCCAGCGCCTTCCCCGCATCGATTCGACCCCTCCAATGGCTTCCGGTGAGCCTCCGTCGCATCGGATGGTCGCCGGCAACCACTCTCCGGCCAGTGCCGACGTGGCCGGCCACTTAGTCGCTAATCACCTTGATTAGCTTAGCCCAGCCACTGACAGTGGGCCCCAGAGCTGGGTCAAACCCTGGTCAGCGCGGGATTAGCCCCCGTGACACTGACCAGTGGGGCCCCCATGTCAGGTTTGACCCAGAGTGGTCAGTTGACCAGGCTGATGTCATGCTGACGCATGGCTGACGCAGTAAATCTATTTTCTGATTTTAAATATTTCCAGAAATAGCTAAAAACTTTGAAAAATCATATAAATTAATCTGTAAGTCAGATGAAAATAACTTATATATGAAAATTTGTCAGAAAAATCCAACGAATCCAATGGTACTATTCTCATGCATGTTAGAACAACCTAAATAGGTGAACATGGACATTTTTACATTAGGTCAATATATGGAATTTGAAATGAGGACAACTTTGAACCTATATTCAAATACATTTCAAATTGACATGACCAGTAGTTACATTAGCTCATCCAAGCACATCACTATGCCATGATCATGCATCATATTGTTGCATCTGCTTGTATTGAATGTTTTTATCTGCGTTGCGGTAGGCCCTAATCTGGAGGATACTACTCCGTACCCCGACGAAGGAGAGAACTCTTCCGCAACCCAGCAAGGCAAGCAACCTCATTGATCATTCCGATAACATACCACTCTCTCGCTCCTGCTCTCATTTATTGCATTAGGACAAACGATCACATGTCAGTTATACAGGGTAGATGATCCTATTCTTATGCATGACCTGATCTTGTCACAGTAAGTAGCTAAACCTTGCAACCTAGCATACCTGGTAGATGCTTGTGCCATGATGTGCTTAGCTTACTTTGCCTGCTATGCTTGCTATGCTTAGAGTTGTGTCAAGTCGGATTTATCTGGGTGATGAACTGAGTGAAACAGTGTTGTCCGATGTGATGAGCTTATAATGAATACGATTTGGTAAAGGTAGCGATGAGAGGCTATGTAGGAGTACATAGTGGGTTGTCTCATTGGGACCGTTCTTAGGAACTGGGTTCCGTGTTTGTGATCCAAGACTAGATACTACCACACATTGGGATACTTAACTGACCCTCTCGACTCATCAGTCGCTTAGTCTTTGGTCCAGGTATTGCAAGTAGTTTCTGGTGTTTATAGCATGATGGAGGCCGTGCGTAGTGCTAACCCTCGGGGTGGGTTACGACACGGTAGGCAGTGGCACGGTGTACCAAGGGTCACCCGAATGGTGGGCTTGGGAACCCTGCACACATCGTTTGGGACCGTAGCAGAAACTTCGACCGGATTTTCGTGCGAGTTCAGTCTCAAATAGGCGGTAGCCTGGACTAGAGGTCATATGTGATTGACGGTCGTGGCCGACTCCCTCGCTGGGCATCTGCTTGAAGGTTGCCGAGGTGCATGGTTTATGGCACACAGCGATAAGTGGCGAGAGCGTGTGTGAAGAAGTACACCCCTCCAGGGTTATGCCACTATTCGAATAGCCGCGTCCTCGGATATGGACTACTTGGAGAACTTATGCTGTTCATAGATAATCAAATGAATACCTCTAAAAATCTCAAGACAAGTGTGAGTACCGTGGTTGGCACTCTTCCGGAAGGGGAAGGTGAATCCATGGTAGTGTATTGTGATGGAGGTAGTGGACTCGTGTGCGATAACTAAAATTGTAACAAAGAGTTTCAAACTGAGTAGTGTAGGTTAGCCATGAGCCAAAGTTGGCTTTCTGCATAAACTCCACCACCCTTTGTTGATACATGTGCATAAATAGACTAGGTCTGTTTTAAAGACTTGCTGAGTACGATTGTACTCATCCTTGCTTAATTAATGTTGCAGAAGAGAAACTGGACCCATCAGGTGAGTTCTATCTAGACGTTGATGATGCCGAATAGTTGGTGTCCCAGCTACGACCTTGCCCGTGTGGTGGGCTGTAGATAGTCAGGCCTTGTGCCTCTTTTATATTTTGCCGTCTGTACTCAGACAGCTTAAGTTTCCGCTGGCTTGTATGACTATGTTTGTATGACTTGAGTGCCGGGTCATGTGACCCCTGTCTGTATGAACATATTATGCAAGGCTAGTCAGAGCCTCTTAAATAAAAGTCATGTTATTGTATGGTTATGTTGTGATGCCATGGTATTGTCTATGCATATCGGGCATGTCGTGCGTACGTGTGACGTGCAACGGTATGTATGGGATCCGACACCTAGTCGTGTGCCTTTAGTAGTACTCTTTACGGGAAACTGCCTCTTTGTGCTTCCACCGAGCCATGGTAGCTTGCTACTGCTCCGGACACATTGATTGACCGACATGTATCCTTCTTTGCTGCTGTGTCTGTCCCTTCGGGGAAATGTCTCGCAGTGTAATGGAGTCCCTGTAGCCTGTTACGACTCGTCTACGTGCAGTGATGACATTCATGTCTCGCGACGTAATGGAGTCCTTGTAACTTGCTACGAGTCGTCTACACACGCTTGAGGTCGACCGCTGCATTGCTGGGTTATGTATGCCTGTTTCCGTACGGATGTGCTACTTGGGTTCTATGACTAGTCATGTCGGCCCGGGTTCTTTGTTGTGTGATTGCCAGCGACATGTTCACATACGTGAGCCAAAAGACGCAAACGGTCCCGGCCAAGGTAAGGTGGCAGCCGTGGAGTACTGTGCGTGAGGCCGCAAAGTGATGTGGCTTGTTAGAGTATGGAATCATATAACCTAGGATCGGGGTCCCGACACACGCTCTGGCAGTGCAGCTTCTCATAGTGCCTGGCTCGAGGGGACGGCCTTCCGGCACCTCCTTTATCGCCTTTCCGCGCGTCGGCCCCGGCCCCAGCCGCCGCTCTGGCGCTGGCACCGACTCCGGCCCAAAATGACGGTCGCCTGCACGACCAGTTCCCCAATCAGGACGGCTTCTATGTCGTCTTCACCAGTGAAGAGACAAGCAAACATGCTCAGCGCTGGTTCCATCGTGGGGTGAACGCCACCATGCCTGCAACTCCCCAGTTCATGCACTGGTCGGAGAAGCCGGTCACTTGGAGCCGGGCAGATCACCCGGCTGTGATGCCCAGTCCCGGCAGCTACGCCCTGGTTCTCGACCCCACCATCACCCCCGAGAAGCGCACCTGCGGCTCCACGCGGGTGCTGATTCATGGTGGCAACAGCATCAACATCCTCTACCTCAACACAATGCGCAAGCTGGGGCTTAAAATAGAATATCTGCAGGCGAGCGGGGCAGTCTTCCATGGTATCGTGCCTGGAAAGTCCTGCTCCCCTCTCGGCAAGATCAAGCTTGACGTTCTCTTCGGCGGACCCGGCCACTCCCGTCGCGAGCCGGTGTTGTTCGAGGTTGTGGGCCTCAAGAGTCCCTACCATGCACTGCTAGGGCGGCCGGCTATTGTCAAATTCATGGCGGTCCCCCACTACGCCTACCTCAAGCTCAAGATGTCGGGCACCAAGGGAATCATCACCATCGCGGAGACTACAAGATGTTGCTCGAGTGCACTCGAGACAACAGCCGGCTGGCCGAGGCCCTGGAGATAGCCGAGGAAAAGCAGCAGCTTGACCGGCTCATGGCCCTCGTTGCCAGCCAGCCGGCCGTGCCGGCTCATCCCTCGCAGTCCGTCGGTGAGGCATCCTTCCAGTCATCGAAGGACACCAAGCAGATCCCGCTCGACCTGGCCAACCCCGTTCAGTGTGTCACCATCGACTCCCGCCTCGACAACAAATAGGAAGGCGAGCTCGTCGACTTTCTCCGTGAGAATCGGGACATCTTTGCATGGTTCCCCAAATACATGCCGGGTGTTCCGAGGAAGTTCGCCGAGCACAAACTACATGTACAGCCGGACGTTAAGCTGGTCAAGCAACCACTATGCCGTTTCTCTGAGGAGAAGCGACATACTATAGGAGAAGAGATCGCCAGGCTTCTCGTAGCCGGATTCTCATGGAAGTTTTCCACTCGGAATGGCTGGCCAACCCACTCCTCGTGCTGAAGAAGAACAAGACCTAGCGCATGTGCATCGACTACACCAGCCTGAACAAGGCAGGCCCCAAGGACCCATTTGCCCTGCCACGGATCGATCAAGTCATCGACTCCACGACCGGCTATGATTTGCTGACCTTCCGGGATGGCTACTCTCGCTACAACCAGATCAGGCTGGATCTGGAGGACCAGCTCAAGACCTCCTTCATCATACCTTTCAGGGCCTACTGCTACATCACCATGTCCTTTGGCCTGAAGAACGTAGGCGCCACCTTACAGCGGTGCATGCAGAAGAGTCTCCTTCCTCGATAGGCAGGAACGTCCACGTCTACGTCGATGACATGGTCGTCAGAACCAAGAAGCACTTCAGCCTCCTCGATGATCTCCGTGAGACCTTCCCGAACCTACGCGAGTACAAGATCAAGCTCAACCTAGAGAAGTGCGTCTTCCGCATCCCAGCCAGCCAGCTCCTGTGTTTCTTCATGTCCGCCTGCGGCATTGAAGCTAACCTGGAGAAGATCAACGCGATCGAGCGCATGCCCAAGCTGAACCGGCTCTGCGACGTCCAGAAGTTCACCGGCTTGCTCGCCTAGCTCAGTCAGTTCATCAGCCGGCTGGGGGAGAAGGCCCTACCCTTTTACGGTATCCTTCGCAAGACGGCTCTCGTCGAGCCGGGTCACACCAATAAGCCGGGCATGTTTGATTGGCCCGATGAGGCGGACGAGGCCTTCCACGGCCTCAAGAGGGCTCTCACCCGCGTGCCCATCCTAGCCATGTCGGCTAATAAGGAGCCCTTGCTCGCCTACATCACGGCGACCGCTCATGTCATCAGCATCGTCTTGGTGGTTGAGCGGCTCAAGGAGGGCCAATCCCTGCCGGTCCAGTGCCCCATATACTACCTTAGCGAGGTCCTCTCCGCCTCCAAGCAAAACTACCCGCACTACCAAAAGATGTGCTATGGCATATACTTCGCCGCCAAGAAGGTCAAGCAGTACTTCCAGGAGCATACCATCACCATGGTAAGTACGGCCCCGCTCGGCAAGATCATGAGTGGCCGGGACTCCATCGGCCGGATCGCCAAATGGGTCATCCCCCTCGCCGACCACGAGATCCGGTACAAGCCACGTACCACCATCAAGTCGCGGGCGCTGGCCGACTTCCTCATCGATTGGGCGGAGACAGAGTTCTTGCTGCCTCCCCTAGACTCCAAGCATTGGCGCATGCATTTCGACAACTCAAAAATGAGGACCGGCCTGGGCACCGGCATAGTCCTCTCCTCCCCAAAAGGTGAACAGCTCAAGTACACCCTGCAGATCCACCTCGCCGCCTCCAACAACGTGGCCGAATATGAGGCCATCGTCCATGGCCTCCGGATCCCCAAGGAGATCGACATCAGGCACATTCTATGCTTCGGTGACTCCAACCTCGTGGTGCAGTAGGTCTCTGGCGAATGGGACGCCAGGGACACCAACATGGTCAGCTACCGCTTCCTCGTACAACAACTCACCAGCTCCTTCGAGGGCTGTGAGTTCCACCACGTCCCGTGGGCAGACAATGAGACAGCCGACATGATGGCAAAGATCGGCTCCACCTGGCAGGCCGTCCTAGCTGGCGGCTCCCTCAAGAGGCTGCTTAAACCATCAATCAAGCCATCCCTAGAGTCGAAGTCCATCTTCGTACTGGCCGACGCTGCCGGCCCATCGGTGGCTACGGCTGCCCCTCGTCATCTTCGCCACCGGCTCCTCCTACCTCGGCTGCCCTACGGGCGCCGGCTGAGCTGGCCTTGCCGGATGCGTCCCGAGCGGCCGGCTCCAAAGCTGTGGCTTTCATGATGGCAATCGATGCCCCTCCTACCATCCCCAATCCAGGGTTTAGCGAGCCGGTCCTAGGGACTGATCACCCAGGCTAAGGGACTCCCGAGCCGGCCCCCATCTCAGCTCCCTCATGGGCCCAACCCATCCCGACATTCCTTTTGTGCGGGGAGCTCCCTCCGGACGAGGACATGGCAAGACAAATCCAGCATCGGGCCTCGGCCTATAGCATCATCAATCGCTAGCTCGTCCACCACAGCACCACCGGCATCTTCCAGTAGTGCGTCGAGCAGGATAAGAGTTAGGAGATCCTCCTTGACATCCACCAGGGCGAGTGAGGGCACCATGCCACCTCTAGGACCCTAGTGGCCAAGGCTTTTCGCCATGGTTTCTACTGGCCCATCGCTTTGGAGGCAGCGAAGAAGCTCGTTGACGAGTGCGAGGGCTGCCAGCGCTTCAGCATTCAGAGCCAACTACCGACATTGGCCGTCCAGACCATCCCCCTCTCGTGGCCATTCACCATTTGGGAGCTGGACATGGTGGTCCCCTCAAGACCGCATGAGGTGGCATGACACATCTACTAGTGTCCGTCGACAAATTCACCAAGTGGATCGAGGCCCCGCCAATCAAGAAGCTGGATGGTCCCATGACCGTCTGGTTCAATGACGACATCATGGTTTGCTATGGCGTATCCCATAGCATCATCACGGACAACGGCTCCAACTTTGCCAAGGGCGCGCTCATGCATTTCTGCTCCAAGCAGGGCATCCGGCTCGACCTGGCCTCCGTCGCTCATCCACAGTCAAGCAGCTAGGTCGAGAGGGCGAACAACCTAATCTTTGGAGCCGACTAGTGTGGTCAGCCGACTGCTGGGTCGACAAGCTGCCAGATGTCCTTTGGAGCCTCAGGTCCAGTCCCAACCGATCAACCGGCTACACGTCCTTTTTCCTCGTGTACGGGTCCGAGGCGGTCATCCCCGCCGATATTGAGTTTGACTCACCTCGGGTCGCCCTATACACGTAGAGGGACGCAAAGGAGGCAAGAGAGTATGGCGTCGACCTACTCGAAGAAGCCTGCAAACTGGCCTTGCGCCGGACGGCAATCTGTCAGCAAAAGCTTCAGCACTACCACAGCAAGCGGATCCGGCCGCTCTCTTTCCGCAAAGGAGACCTGGTGCTCAGGCCGATCCAGCCGACAGCCGGATAGCACAAGTTGTCCTCCCATGGGAGGGCCCGTTCATCATCAGGAAGGCACTGCACAACAATGCATACTACCTGATAGATGCCCAGAAGCCGCAGAAGCGCAAGAGAGACGCCTCCGGCGAGGAGACAGAGCGCTCGTGGAACGTGGTGCTCCACCGTCTGTTTTACTTCTGAAAAAACCAGTGTGTGTATGTATCCTTCCCCTTTTGGCCTTATGAATGCAATGGGTTCCCCAAGATGACTCTTGCGACATGCCCCTTTCCACTTCAAAGCTTGTCAATTCATCTGTCGGCCCCCGGATCCGGCCCCTGGCCCTACGGGCTCATCGGCTAGTCTTAACATCCTCCCTCGAGGTAGATCAAGTAGTGTGAGCTAAGAAAGTCCTCGCACCCCTCCCAGCTACAGACCGGCTCCCGGGTGTCCGGCTCGCGGGGTCCGGGGGCAAATCTTGGTACACACGAAAAACCGATCACTTGGGGGTCGCCGGCTAAGTCTAGCTGGTTCATGATCCTGCCTCTGTCACTTGCCTTACCGAAAAAGTTCTCATGGTTCCGAAATTCAGAACTGGCTCCCTTGAGGAGGACGCCCCCTCCCAGCTACACACCGGCTCCTTGCTGTCGGGCTAGCGGGGTCAAAACCAAGGGGGAAAGGGACTTGAGCTAACGGAACAAAAGAGGCAAACAAAGGGAAGGGCAAGCAGGCACGCACAAAAACTAACTTGGCAGCAAATAGAAACTTCATAATTTAAAAAGTAGCAAAGGCCCACGGCCATTATGATTCATTACAATACACCCCCAGTGGGTGGACTTGAGTTTAACATGGAGAAAAAACAAGAGAGAAAAAAGACGCCTGGGTTCTCAGGCCACCGACGCGTCACCATCTGGTGCATCGCCAGTAGGCTCGACTCTCGGCCCGTAGGTAGTCGAGGCCTTCGGTTGGATTCCTTGGCCTTCGGGGCAGCCTCCACGGTCCCAGCCGTCTTGGTGCTGGATTCGGTGCTCTCATTGGCGACCTCCTCATCCTCCAGAACTTGGGGGTTGCCGAAGGAGTCCTCGGCTACCGGCTCGCCGTCATCGCCAAGGCCCGGCAGGAGCTCGTCCGGGTCGACGTACGACGCAAGCTCGTTGGCCCGGCAGATGAGGACGGACTCGCGGACCGCTCGCTCCTCGGCCGGCTCGTCCCGCATAGTGGCCAACCGGTCCAAGTCAACACCACAGTACCACGAGGTGACAAACCGGAGCTCCATGTACGCCCTGGCTCATGCCGCCGATGCCTTCCAGACCTCGAGTCGGGCCATGGCAGTCTCCTGCTATAAAGCCACGTGGCTCTTTGGAGCTCCAAAGCCTGGCCACAAGGCAACAATGACCTCCTTTCCGGCCGTCTTCAGCCATTCCATGCTCCACTCGAGGTGGATCAGCCGGTTCTCTATGGCAACCCAAGCTCCGCCATATCCCAAGCGGCGTCCCCCTCGATGGTGCGCCCGCGCGCTCGGAGATACTCCCGGTGCTCCTCGACGACACGCTCAGCGCGGCACTGGTTCTCCGGGAAGCGCCCTAAAGAACAAGGGAAGAAGTAGAAGAGGGCAAATGAAGGACAAGAACTACCAAGAAGAATGCAGCCGCACGAAAATAGAAAACTGGGAACTTATGCTCGATGGAGTCGACCAGCTCGATCGAGAAGTGGAGCGACGAGTCCCGCTCCGACGCCAGCGCCGCCTCCACCTCCGCGAGGGCCACCCCATGCTCCTCGAGCGTCCTCTCAAGGCGGGTCACCTCATTTTGGAGGGCAGTGGTGCGTTGGGCAGCGTCAGCCGCTTCTTTGACGACCTTCTCCTTGGCCGTCTCCTCCCATGCCACGTCGGCCTTCAGGCGGTCTTGGGCCGCCTGCCCATCCACCAGCAGGGCGCCCAGCCGGTCCCTGTCCTGGGTGACCGCCTGGACGCTCTGTGCCAGCCGGTCCCGCTCGGAGACCACCCCGGTTCTCCGCCTAGAAGGGTGGTCAGCTCCCCTGCGAAGCAAAACGAGCGTCAGTCGGACATTCCAGGCCCGTTCCGGCTGCCAAGCAGCCGGCTTGGCTTCGAGGGGCTATGCACCGCCCCCCACAAGACCTAACATACCTCGCACCCACGCCAGCTCCTTCTCCAGCCGGTAGAAGCCGTGCTTGCCACGGTTATGGATGGAGACCGATTCATCAAACATATCCTACCGCCGGGCGTTCCCCGCCTGCCACAGGAAGTCAATATCAGAAGACGCACAAGGAGATCCGGCCTGGCTGCCCTGTAGCCGGTCAACCGGCCCTCATCTCGGGGGCTACACCCAATGGGTGCGCTTGCGCGGCCCCACTGAAAATTTTAACAAGGATAACGACGCTTACCTTTGCGCGCCATAGGGTGGTGTTGGCCGCCTCCGCGAACCGGGCCAGCTCCTAGCAACACCGCTCCAGGATGCTCCCCAACTACCCGAACACGGGGACCGGCCCGCCTGCTGGGGGAGCCGGAAGGGTTGGGACACGCGCTAGTGCCTCCCAGTCCCAGATCATGTCCTGCATGGACTTCCGGGTCCGGCCATCGTCACCGCCCGTCCCGACGTTCGCCACGGTGCCAGCCGTCGGGGGAGGATTGATGACGGCGAGGGCATGAGAATCGGTACCCAGTTGCCCCTCCCTTGGTGCTAGCGCTGCCTCCTCCTCCTGCCGGCCCGATGCGGCGACCGCGACCGATGGTGCCTCCATCTCCATGGTTGGCGCCTCCGGCATGTCAACCCGGGCTGGCTCAGCCGTAGGCGGCCTCACGTCCGGCACCTTCGGCCGGGTCTCCTTGAGGGTCGGCTCCGTAGCCGCCACCCCCCATCAGGCCACATCCTCCACAGGAGGGGGTGTGGCCGGCTCCATGGCAGCTCCACGCGGCTCACTCGACGGGGGCCTCGACATGCGAGTCGATTCTGCCGCCAAGTCGAACGCCCACGCGGGATCCGCGAACCTCCTCCGCCTCCCGCCGCTCGAGGTCCCGGAGCACGAGGCCCCTCCTTGAGCTCCAGACTTCGAGGCTCGCAGCTCCGCAAGCTTCCTATTCTCCTCATGTTGCGTGACCGCATGCTCACGGGCCAGCCGGCTGGCGGCCTCCGTCGGTTCGACCGTCAACTCCACGTCATGGAGTTCGATGGGGTCCCTCAAGCGCACAAGGGTCAAGCACCCCCCAACCCATAGCTAGGAAAGGAACCCACGCAAGAAGGACACTTATCCAGTGACGATGGGCAGAACCCTCCTGGCGCGCGCCGGAGGCTGCTGCGCGACCACTTTCACCCACTTACGGGCAAGCGGCGGGGCTGTCGGCGCCTCCTGAGCCAGTCTCTTCCCCCGGCTAGCGTCTTCGGCCATCAGGGCATGAGACGGCCGCACGTCACTCCGCCCGCACCAGCCCGATTGAACTAAGGGGGCAGGCGCATTCAAGATCATCACATCATCATCATCATCATCATCATTGTCATCGGTCCAGTGCCTGATCGTGGGACCGGTAGGATACTCACTGGCTCCGCCGGGCTCTCCGCCTGTGCTGGACCCTCTGTCTCTACTGGGCCCGCCGGCTCCCGGGTCGGCCGCCTCATCAACCTCCCCTAAGGAGTCAACCCCCTCTTTGGGCAGGCCTCCCTACTCGTGGTCCTCGGAGTCGGAGTGGTCGCGGTCCGCCTCAAAGATCTAGGGGTGCGGGCCATCCGCCGTGTTCTATCGCACGAACAACTGTGGTCAGCATGGAGTGGTAAGGTCGGGTCCCAGCTGGGGGGTTCGAACAATAAGGGCCGCCATGGTGGAATGTACTAGGGGAGCTCGGTTGAGGCGGTCGTACGGCTCCTTGCCAAAGGTCCATGTCATCGGCGTCAGCTTGAACATCGTGATGGCATTCACCCGCCTCTCCACCTGAGCCGATGTCAGGTCGACCGTCGTCAGCGGGAAGGGGTCCCGGCGGCCGAACATGTCGTAGATCCGGTGAGGCCTCATCTGGAAAGGCAGCACCCAGCGCGCGATGAAGGCCGCCACCAGATTGGAGGCAACCAGGCCCTCCCCGCTCCTCAGCTCCACAAGCCGGCTGAGCATTATGAGAGCGGTCCTGCGCGGGGCGGCTCCCGTCTAGTTCACCCCGGAGGACTATGCGTTGACGTACGCCGGTAGCCGGATGTAATCCCGCTGCGGGTTGGCGTTATTCATGTAGAAGAAGGTTCGATGCCAGCCCTTGACGGAGTCAATAAGGCTGAAGTGCAGGAAGCACGAGCCACGGCAGCACACCGCCGCGCCCCCACAGGTGGCGCTCTTTAGCGCCTTGAGGAAGAACAACGCCTTGAAGAAGTCGATGAAGGGGAGCTTCCCCAGGTACCCCTTGCATAGCGTCACGTAGCCCGCTATGTAGAGAATGGCATTGGGGCCGAGGTGATGCAGTTGGAGGTCAAAGGTATCCATCATCAGACGGAAGAAATGGCTCACCGGTAGCCCGAAGCCACGGGAGAAATGGCAGCCGAAGACGACGAATTCTCCTTCCTAAGGCTTGGGCACCAGTTCGTCACGTGGTGCACGGGCGGTCACGCGCTCCACTGGCGGCAGCATGCGCGTCTGGCGGAGCTCCGCGATGGTCGCCTCCGTGACCATAGATCCGGCCCAGAGCTTCCCCTGCGCCCTTCGGCCATCGCGGCGGTGGGGCTGCGTGCGAGCGTGGTTGCATGTGAGGAGAGCTGTGGTGCGTGAGGGAATGGAGAAGACGAGAGAATGGGAAACGAGGTGGGAGATGGGGCGCGGGTGCTTCCACCCTCTACTCACCCTCCCCTTTAAAATGAGGAGGCCACGACCGGGGGACGTGGGGATTAACTACGCCCACTCCCCCAGAATCTCCGCGCACCCGTGGGCATCCTGGGCCGTAACCACCGCTTCAGAGTGTAGGAGATCCCTGCCTGCACCCCGAGTCCTACTGGGCTACACCCGAGGCCTACAGGGCTAGGCCTAGGGCGACGTATCGTCTGCCCGCGTGCGCGGGGCCCACGACATCATTACTCGCCGCGTGGCACGCGGCGGACCGGCCTGGGTCCCTGGGTGTCGCGTCGGGACTCGAGGCATCTGGTTTGGCTGCCAACCTGGCTGGCCTTTCGGCTTCACATCGGAGGCGGGTACCGCTAGGGAGAAGCCACCGGCTCACCTCAGTATGCCATACACGGGCCCCCGCCGGCTTCGGGGACTACTGACGAGGTTATTACCCCTGGTTAGGCCAAAGCAACGGGGTTCTCTCCTCCGCTTCAAGAAAATGTGTGGTCGGCTACTTCCCGGCAGGTTGGCATGCAGCCGGCAGGTGCGTTGCCGACTGGCTCGGGTTCGGCTGGTCAAGGTGCCGGCCGGCCCCCGGTCAGCTAGACGTGACCGGCTGCCTTCGAGCCGCTTCCTCCATTGACCCCTCGGCAGACAAAAATCCGTCTCGTCCCTCTGCATGCGGGTACAACGACCCGACGGGACACCCACGATGGGACGCCCATGATGGGCGCCAATGTAGCCACAGTGGCCGCTGACGCATGGGCGCGCATGGCTACAGTTCGTCCGTGCGGGCCACCGACCTTCGCGACCGTGACCGGGCGGGGCAACAGTGTTGGCACGCCTCTGCCGACTCGATTACCTGCTCTGCACGTGGCTATAGTGCCGCCGGCCGTACCGGACACTTCGGCCGGCTTGCACTAAACGACGCCACCCGGGCAACCCGTGCCGTAGCAGGTGGGTGGGGGCCAATCACAGAGCCGGTTGGCTGGCCCCAACGGGCGACGGGACCGTGCAACTGGTGGACCCTACAGGCGATGAGACGGCTCAAGTGGCAGGGCCCCCTGGTCAGCCGGAGTGCCTGCCAGCTGGGCCCCCTATTCTGCACCTTAGGAGTATTGTAAGCTGGGGGGTGGCCTACAAAACCCCCCAAACCGCCCACACAACGGGGATGACGAGTCTCACGCAAACACACACACCGGACACCTCCCTCACACTCACACTTCATAGCATAGGAAGATGAGCCGGCTACTCCCTCTTCATCCTCTAGACACAGCTCTAGGAGCAACCTTATAATCACACCCATCCATCAACTAGACCAAGTAGGATTAGGGGTGTTACCTCGCACGGAGGTCCCCGAACCTGGGTACATCGTGTGTCTCCACCACTTGGGCCTAATCCCGCACCCGAAGCCCGTCGGTGTCCTCAGGCCCCAACCACCTTCGATAAGCCTACCCATGGCATCTGTCGTATGAAAATGACGACAACCCGTCATCTAAGAAGACCAGGGTTTCCTCTCCCGATGCAGAGTCTTCCATGCCTTGTGGATGAAAACGCTCTTCCGACCGGGTTGAACACGGGCAGGTTGCGTATGCCGGGTCGGCTCGATGAGGTCAGTGTGGATGTCCGGCCTAGGCTCAGATCCACCGATCTTTCTGATGAAACATTATTCCGCCAAAGGGGATCCGATACCCATACTCGATTGAGTCAACCTCGGGGCCCAAACAGCGTCATCGATGTAGAGCTTGCCATGACGACTCCTAGTCATCCGGCCGATGGCATATCCCTCGATCCCTGGGAGAGAGCCCTTCAAGAACTCCAAACCACCGCACATATGCCCCATGGTGGGCGCCAAGTGTCGTGGTTTTTTCATGGAAGATGCTCTAGTGAAAGGAGTTAAGGGTACGTCCATCGCTACGGTGACTAGCTCGAAGCGGTTGGTCAAGATGAGAGACACTAGTTTACCTAGGTTCGGTCCCTCCCGAAAGAGGTAAAAGCCTATGTCCTTCTTTGTGTAGTATTGATTGGGTATCAATTACAAGGGAGCGGATTCGCTTGACCTAGCTCTCGATGGATTGTTTCGTCCCCTAAGCTGCCACAGAGGCTCGCCTTTATATAGGTAGGTTGAGGCCCTAGGCTTACAAGAGTCCGGACCGGGTTGCACTTCCACGACCGGGTTTATCTCTAAGTCACCTTGCCTTGTACGACAAGCCATCTCCAGGTGGCTTACGCCTCCTGGTCACTTGTCATCCACTTGCTCTGGGCCTCCGTCCAGCCCACCTGGCCAAATCGCCTCCAGGAATGTCCTGAGCTCAAGGCCTATTTAAATCCTTGCTGATGAACCGCCAACCTCTTGACCCGGCCCCTCCTGGGCAGGTTATACCATGGGGTTATATCCCCAACACAATCCATTAGCATTTTGTTAATTAGGGTGACGAGCGCAATACACGACATGTGGTCTCATCGTCCCATCTCGAGGACTTGCGGCAAGGGCCAAGAAGGAACGACCATGCCTCGTCGTATTACACCAACATCCTCAAGGTCATCCTGACCTCAACATGTATCAATAGTAAAGTCAATGTATCCGTGTGTCCAAACATCAAGGGGACACCCAAAGAATCATCCTTGGAGGATCCCACCCGATGTAATCGTCAAGGTGACCAGAGAGATTCACCCTCAATGGTCTACGCTTGAGGGGTTGCACGATAGAGTCATCGTCGGGAGTGGTGAAGGAGGAATCACCCTCGATAACCATGACCGACTAGATACACTATAGAGTTGGCATCATGAGTACTTTACGAGGTGTCACCCTTAGTACTCGATAGTAGCTCTGTAGAGTCATACAACTAAGGGGTGTGCGGTTAATGTGATGGGCATGGCTTGTCGGTCGGTTGACCGAGTCTTCGAGTCTTCGAGTGGATGATGATGAAGCAGGGGCAACTGGGACTAAGGGGTCGAAGGGGTTCACTATTCAACCTAGACTAAGCAGGTGATATAATAGTAGGTACGACAGAACTTTAAGAAAAAGAGGCTATGCATCAGAATAGGAGCTATCGACAATGGTAGCAAAAACCAATGCAAACATGAGAGGGAAAGAGATGGGCGATATCGGAATGATCAAGGGGGGTTACTTGCCTGGCTGCTCTGCTGCAAAAGGTTAATCATCAGTGGCATAGTCATACCGAGCAACAGCGTCAGTCTCGAGGTCTATGGGAGAGAAGAGGGGGAACAAACAATAAATATAAAGCAGACAGATGCATCAGATGAATGACATTGCAATATGCAGTGCTAGGCATGAGCCATCGCAGTACTACACGTCACAGATGGAGCGGGAAAATATCTGACGATGTTTCCTGGGTCTCGCGCTTCTACCGGACAAAAGAACCTAACGCAAAATGTCCATGTTCATCATGCTAGGGCATGTGACAGATGAACGGACAACGTATTCAGATTGGTGAGATTTTCTAATCAACTTTCATGTATAAAATATTTTAATATGACTTACGATTTATTTTATATGATTTTCTAATATTTTTAAAAGAATTTCTGAATTTTTTATACTATTATTAATTTGAAAACAAACAGAAAATGCTAGGTGCACCCGGTGCAGAGCATCGATAGGTGCACCAAAGTCTAACCAGCGGGCCTTTTGACTAGGTCAACAAACCAGTCAACATTGCCTAACTGGTGGTCCCCACCTGCTGAGTCAACAGAGCTTATCAGAATGAATAGTGTCAGGGGCCTCACACGTTGGTTAATTAATTATGTAAATCATCTCATTACAGAATAATCTGCGTGGGGTCCAGCTGTCAGTGGCTGTTAGAGGGGGATTAGTGCTAATCAATTAGCCCCTAATTGATAGGGGTCAGCCCCACCTGCGAATGACACCAGGGTGTCATAAGCGCGTGTGGGGGTGACTAGGTTTTGACTGGCATTTCGCCGCCGGCGAGGCCACACACGGCAGAGGGTGTCGGGAATTGCCCTCTGGTGACCAGGCAAGTGGCGAAGGGGGTTCTACACGTAGCTGGCCACATGACACATCCAATGGAGGGCAGCAGTAGGTCGCGGGGCACCGGAGTTCGACAGAACTGGGCCCATGGCTGCGGCCGGGTCTCATCTAGAAGTGGCCTGAGGCTGTAAGTCACAAGGGAGCCGGCAGGGCTGCGGGATGGGTCCTTGGCGATGCCAAGAGCGGGATTACGCACTCGGCAGCGACCGGTTCTTGTGCTAGGCACGACAACGACATGGACGGCGATGAGCGGAGATCGGGTTCGATGGTTAGCTAGCTAGAGCTTGTAATCGAGCATGACGCCAGTGGAATAAAAGGCATGAGCTCACTAGGGTTCGTTTGGAGGTGATGGCGAGGTCGGGGAAGCTCGGACGGCAGCGGATTTATCATCAGCGTCCGACGGCGATGATCGGAGAAGATTGGTCGGTGGCGACGAGGTAGGGAGACCGGGCTCGTGTGGCTTGCTGGGGAAGACGATGAGGTCCCAACGGAGCTCGAGGACACGATGGCAGGGCAAATGGGGGCACGGTTGCTATGGGGACCGCGATGACGCGATGACGTCCATGCTCAGGCGACCTCTAGCAGCAAGGAGCACGACCAAGGGAGGGGGCAAATAGCTAGGGTTTTCACCAGGGGCCACAGGGGTGTTCTCCTCCACCTCTGCGACCGTAGGATAGCCGACAATGTGGCACCCACACACTGGACGGGCGTGTAGAGGCCACACCATGGTTCTGTCTCCTTGTCTATCGAGAGGTAGGAGAAAGGCTGAACAACTTGGGTTGGGCCACAATGTGGCCACTAGAGGCCCAGGTGCACAGTGTGCATTTCATCTTTTCCCTTTTCTATTTTTTTAGTAGCAACTTCTTATTTTATTTAGCCACCTAATGACTTGCTAAAAAGTGGAGCTGGTTGATTAAAAAACTAGGAAATTTTTAGCACTCCCACAAAAAGTTTGGGAGGAGTTTGAATTGATTTGGATTTTACATAAATGAAAATGCATTCAAGCTATTGATTTGGCCTCTACTTTAAATGTTTCTAGAGCACTTAAGTACTATATATAGTGTGGGGTTTCAACATGAAGAATATTCAGGGAATATTTGGAACCCAAACATAATTTTAGTTTTCAGGTTTGCCAAAAATATTTAATTGATTTATTAAATGATTTTTCAAAATTCAATAGTGATTTCAAAAGAGATATGATTCTATTGTGATCAAACATGGTTTAGCAAAAGCATCAACTTAATCTTCATGGTTACTGTAGCTTAAACACAACCATCACTCTAGCTTAATCTAAGTGTACAAGAAGGTGGCATCAGGGGCCCTCTATGGGGTCCACAAAGGGGTGGGGCACACCTAGGGGGTAGGGTGTGCCCCTGCCTTGTGGGCCCATAGTGGGTCTTTCCTCACACTTCTTTATTCCAATACTTTTTATATATTCCAAAATAAATCTTTGTGAAACTTCAAACCGTTTGGCCCTCTGGAGAATAGCTATCTCTGTTGTAGCTCGTTTAGGTCCAGAATTCGAGTTGTCGACAATTTCCCTCTTCATGTGAATCTTGCAAATTAAGAAAGAAAAGGTACAAGAATTTGATGATAAAGTGAAACATTGACCAAAAACTTTATAAATAACCATAGGAAAACATGATGCAAAATGGACGTATCACATTCCCATAACTTTCATCAAATACAAACTTTTTTCGTTGCATTTTATCCCTGTGACTAGCAAGCTAGTGAGACTGGCAAACTCATTAGTCATGTTGGGGGCTGATGCATGTTTTGTATTTGTGTGTGCAGTTGTTGATCATTGGTTCTGTTACAAATCTCTTGTTAGTTTGATAAACCTTGAGGTCACTTGGGGGAATTGTTGCTTGCTACTAACCCTTTTGGGCCTCAACACCTTCGTAGTTAAGACGAACCAAGAGTGTGTAATGAGTCTTGATCTTTCGAGATGCAAAGGGATGTCATAAGAAGTATACAAGTTCAAGCCCCTCGACAGTGGAGCTAAAAGGCCAACATCTCTAGTCCTATCTCGCTAGGAGGTGTTCCTGCGTATTAATTTGAGGACACAAGGCTTATATAGAGTATGTTGTACCCCCAGGACAGTCTCTAGCTATGTTACATGTATGCCAATTTCTAATTATTTATGCCCACACTGAAGGAATCAAACGCTCATTATAGAAAACTATGATGACCAGTAATGTTGGGCTTCCATGTGTTGTGTTGCACTTCTCTAAAGCCTCCATCAATGTGCCTGGTTGTTGGCCTCCTAAGAAAACCGAATAACATTGTTTCTTTCAAAGTATGAACTATGTGATCATCATCTGACTCCTAGTATACAATGTTATCGATTAGCTTACTTGATCTTCGACTGACTAATGGAATTCTCCTTATAGGTGCCTTTACCAACTAGTAAAAAACCCGGTTGCCGGCACTGTCTTGGGTCAAAAGGTTATGCGATTGGGCCTCCACAGGCTTTAGTGGGGGCATTATATATGTCATGGTGGGTCCACTCGTGGGAGATAACCTCACTAGGGAGGTTGTCGTAGGCTTGTCCAGCAGGTCATGCTGACTGAGCGTGGTCGAATGAATCGATGGAGGAGCCGAGGCGAGTTGTTAGCATAGAATTTGGCCACTGTAGCCGCCAGCCGAGGACATCTTAGGGCCAAGTGACCTAATGAGAAGATGAAGGATACCTCGTCAAAGAGCTAGGACATGGCGGCGGACATCTCGGGGCTAATTGAACCAGTGGGAAGATAATGGAGACCTTGTCGAAGAGCTAGGACATGGTATCAGACATGTCGGGGCCAATTGACCAAGTGGGAAGATGAATGAGACCACGTCGAAGAGCTAGGACATGGCAGCGGACTAGATTTCTCATTGTCCACGATGGCGGCGAAGAGTGGTCTTGTCATGCTCATGTGGTTTTTCCCGACGAAACAGTGAGGGAGAGAGAGGGGGTGGTGGGGATATAAGAAGAAGGAAGGGTTAGGCTATGGTTCGTGGGAAGGGGGCTCGCTTTATGGTGCTTGGAGGAGCGTGCAGACAGTGGTGGAGCAAAGGGCTTGACGTGAGGGAAAGAAATCAACATGTGTGTCTTCCTCTCTCTATGGGTGAGAGAAGGAAGACGACAAGGGGGAAAGGGATGAGGAGTGGCTTTGGGTCGGTTTGCCTTATTGGGCTATAAGGAGGAGGAAAAAGGATAGGTTACGATTATATGTCCCCTGCGAGAAGGGATGGAGAGAGCGAGCATGTGTTGACTATTTGGCTATTTAAAATATATTTTTTGTACAAAATTATTACCAAATTCAAACATCACCAAATAAAATTGAAAATGTTTATGCCATGACAAGAGGTTAGTCCAAGTCCACATAAAATATCTCATCCTTTATCAGGCTCATATTTATATTGCTGCAAATATGAACCCGATTAATTTAGGATTAAATTAAAAGTTTTCTATGATTGATTCCAGAATTATTGGAATAATTTATTTTATCTCCCTAATAATATTTGGAGACTATGTTTATACGTTTCAAAGGGAATCGCTACATGAATCCCCTTAAATTTAAAATAGATTAAAAATATATTTCTTTTATTAACTTCATTTTAATTAAGGTTGGGATTTTAATAATATTAGGTGTTTAACCTATATGATTTCAAATTAAAGCATGATGGTGATGATGTGAAAATAAAATAATAATCAATTTTTAATTTTGATGAAATTCCGGGATGTTACACTGCTGTCATGGCCAATGTAGACGAAGCTGTTGATCCATGGTCTTCCTCTGGCCAAAAGGATGTGTAGGGACTAGGGGAAGATGTGGAAGGAGGAGAAGTCAGAAGGGACGACGACAAAGATGATGGAGAGGTTCGAGGATATTATGGAAAAGAAATAGGAGCTATGCATCAATCACAATAACGCGAAGGAAAAAAACAAGGCTGGGATGTTTGACAAGTTCATGGAGCTGCAGTACGAGAAGATCAAGCTCCACAACGAGAAGGTTGATTCCAAGATTTTGACCATAAAGATTTTGGAATTGGATCCTGATGCAGTGGATATTGTGAAAGAATAATGTGCTAGCATGTTCAAGCAATACATAGACGCTTGGAGAAGGCGACTGAGAAGTGAAGAATTTTGCACGGATAGCTAGCTAGAGGCAAAATTCGATGTTTTTTGCATGGACGGCCAGACCGCCATCTTTAAAGATGTGTTCATGTAAAAGAATGTTTAACATTCTATGTTTATTGTTGTGATTGTATATGTTTATGTCGTCGTTTTCTCACGACAGATGCCATGGGGTGGCTTATCGTGAGTGGTTAGGGCTGGAGGATGTACATGGGCTCCGGGTGCGAGATTGGGCACAAGCGATGCTGACACACGATGTACCCAGGTTCAGGGCCCTCCGTGGGACGTAAAACCCCTAGTCATGCTTGGTCTAGTTGGATGGATGGGTATGTGTACAAGGATGCTCCTGGAGCTATGCCTAGAGGAGGAAGAAGGAGCAGTCGGCTCGTCTTCCTCTGCTGCTAGAGGAGGGAATGAGAGTTCTCTGGGTGCATGTCTAAGACCATTTGTCCGTCCCCATTGCATGGGGGGCTCACGGGGTTTTATAGGCCAACCCTCGGCTCTTACAATATGTCATAAGTACGATGGTGGGGGGACCCGGATGGCCGTCTCTCCGGCTGGCCAGAGGGTCCCGCCGCTTGTGCCGTCTTGTCTTGGGTGGGGCCCGCTAGCTGAGCGGTCCCATTTCCCGTTGGGGCCTCCCAGCCGGCTCTATGATTGGTCCTCGCCCACCTGTCGCGGCACGGGCTGCCCGGGAGGCGTCGTTTAGCGCCAGCCGACCGAAGTCTCCGGTACGACCGGCGGCACTATAGCCACGGCAGGGCAGGTAATCAAGTGGCGAGGGCGTGTCGGCACTGTTCCCCCACCGGGTCGTGCTCATCGAGATCAGCAGTCAGGACAGCTGGACTGTAGCCATTCGCCGTGGTGCATAAGAGGGCACTGTAGCCACTGGGCCACCCATCATGCCGGTCACGTCGCGTCGTCGTACCCGCGCGAAGGGGGACGGGACGGGGCATGTCCTTCCCGATGTCAACGAAAGAGCCGGCCCGTGGGCAGCTGGCCGAGCCGAGCCGACCGAGGGCCCAACCGGCTCCTTGATCAGAGGTCGGGGCGCCAGCCGGCACTAGCTTGCGCTGAACGTCCTCCAGCCGGCCATGGCCAGCTGGCCGCATAGTTTTTCTTCAAAGCAGAAAGGGGGAAGACCCCGTTGCTTTGGCCTACCTAGGGGTATAAACCCTGTCAGTAGCCCCCGGAGCCGGCGGGGGGCGCGTCTGGCGGACGGTGGGGAGCCGGCGGCTTCCCCTCAACACCAGCCGCCTTGGCTCGAAGGCGAAGGGGCAGCCGAGTCGGCCGTTGCGTCCGACGCCTCGGGTTCCGGTGTGCCGCCCCGGGTCCCGCGCTGGCACACGGCATGCCACGCAGCGAGTAATGATGCCGCGGGTCCCGCACACGTGGGGAGACAGGACGTCACCCAGGACTAGCCTGGTAGGTAGGCCTCGGAGCCCAGAATAGGATCCTCTACGCCTCGAAGCGGCCGTTACGGCCCGGGGCCACCCACGCGCGCGGAATTTCCGGGAGGAGTGGGCGCAGACGATTACACGTCCCCCGGTTGTGGCCTCCCCTATTAAAGGGGAGGCAGGGCAGGAGGCGAAGGTACCCACGCCCCACTTGCCTCCTTGCTGCCCTGCTTCGTCGTTGCTTCTTTCCTTCCCTCGCACGCAATCGCACCCGAGCCTGCGCCCACGCCCTCACACCGCACCGTTGCCGCGATGGCTGATGGACGTAAAGGCAGTTGGGCTGGTTCCTTTGTGGTTGAGGCAGACATTGCCGAGCTGCGCCGCGCGCGCATGTTGCCGTCGGTGGAGGGGGTGTCAGCCCGCGTGCCGGGCGACGAGATAGCGTCGGCGCCGCAGCCAGGGGAACACATCGTGTTCCTCTAGCACTTTTCCCAGGGCTTCGGGCTCTCGGTGAGTCTCTTTTTCCGTCTTCTTCTTGACACTTTTGACCTCCAAACGCATAACCTCGGGCCGAATTCGATCTTGTACCTCTCCGCCTTCGTCACGTTGTGTGAGGGGTACCTCGGCATCCTCCCCTTCCTCGAGTTCTTCAATGCCCTCTTCTATCTCAAGTCTTTGAAGAGCGACGCGTGCGGGGGCACGGCGGTGTGCTACCACGGTATCGCTTGCTTTCCCCTCTCTCTCTGATCGAGTCCATCAAGGGGTGGCACCGATCGTTCTTCTACGTGAAGAACTTCGACCCAAGGACGGATTACATCTGGCTGCCGCGGTTCAAGGACAGGAAGTCCTCCCAGCAGAACAGGCAGGAACCTGCCCCGCGTGGCGTGGCCTTGGACGAGCTTGCCCGGCTCTCGCAGTTGAAGAGCGTCGAGGAGCTGGTTACCGCCGACCTTGTGGCAGCCTTTTTCTCGCGCCGGGTGTCGTCCAAGGCTGTCAGAATTGTGATTTTGAATCGGATCGGCACTCTGATGGCAGGATCGCAAATCATAGAATTTTCACTATCAGGATCGTACAAACGTAGATTCTATGAACTAAAATTGTAGAATCAGAGAGGTTAGTTCGGATCGTAAAGTCGTAGAATCGTATAACAGAATCATGATTCTGACAACCTTCGTGTCGCCCCTCCAGATGAGGCCACACCGGATCTGTGACAAGTCCGGCCGGCACGACCCCTACTGGTAGTCCACCATTGAGCTGACGCCGGCTTAGGTGGCGAAGCGGGTGAACGCCCTCACGACGTTCAAGCTGAAGCCGGCCTCATGGTCCTTCAGCATGGAGTCGTACGACTGCATCAACCGGCCTCCTCTGGTGAGTTTTTTTGTCGAGGCGATTCTTTCTCATTTGGTATTCCCCAGTCGGCACCCGCCTGGAGAACTTATGTTGAAGTTTTGACCGCAGCTGCTGGTGTGACAGAACACGCCGGATGGCTCGCACCCGCAGATCTTCGAGGCGGAGCTTGAGGACTCAGACTCTCGAGACTTCCAGATGGGAGCCCCCTGAAGGAAGGAGTGGACTCCTCGGGGGGGGGGGAGACGAGCCGGCGGATCCACGAGGCGGCGCTCCTGGCGGGGCTGGAGGGTCCGACGTAGCCGTGGAACAGAGCAGAGCGGGTGAGTTCCCTCTTGCCCCCTCCATCCGGGACTGGACAAATTACGATGGTGATGAGGACGATGTGATGATTCTAGACGAACCTCCTCCCGCGGCGCGCCAGGACCGGAGGAGCAAGGAGCGACCGGCTCGAGGCCCGGCGGCTGAAGCGGCCGGCCGGAGGAAGAGGCCGGCTCACGGGGGGCTTGTGGCCTCGCTGCCCAGCCCGAAGCGGGTGAAGGTAGCCGCGCGGAAGCTGCCACCACACGCCAAGCAGGCCCTGCCCCTTGATATCGCGTAAGTTCTTCATCTTTGTGCGAGTTTATGCTTTCGCCTTGCGATCCGGTTAACGACCGGTTTTTGGACGCTGCAGTGACCCCATCGAGCTAAGATGAGGAGCCGGCGGGGGAGACGACGGATGCTGCCGGCTGGCTGGCCTGCAAGCACGCGGCCACCCAGCAGGAGGAAAAGAGGAGGCTTGCGGAGCTGCGAGCCTCCCAGTCCGGCATGCGGGGAGGGGCCACGCACTTTGGGACCTCAAGCTGCCGGAGGCGAAGGGGTCAGCGGACCCCCCACGGGCGACGGACTCGGCTGCAGAGTCAACCCACATGTCGAGGCCTCCGTCAAGCGAGCCATGAGGGACAGCAATGGACTCGCCAGCGCCTCCGCCCGCGCAAGAAACTGCCCTCGCGAGGGTGGCGACGACGGAGCCAGCTCCCGAGGCGACCCGGCCCGAGGTGCCGGAGGTGAACTGTCCTATGGCCGAGCTAGCTCGGGTCGTGATGCCAGAGGTTTCGGTGGTCCCGGAGATGGCGTCGGAGGCGCCGCCGCAGTCGGAGGCCATGGAGGTGGAGGTACCTTCCGGCGCGACCGATGCGCGGGAGCGGCCGGGAGAGGAGGCGGCCGCGGCACCGGGCGAGGGGCCGACGGGAGGCGACTCCCGGCCCCTTGCCATCATCAACCTACCCCCGGCGGCTGGAGCCATGGCAAGCCCAAGTGACAGCGGCAGCCGGGCCTAGAGGGCCCTGCGGTCGATGCAGGAGGTCATCCAGGATTGGGAAGAACTGGCGAGCGCGTCGGCCCTGCCGGCCCCCAGGCAAGCGGCCCGGTCCCGTCCTTCACGGACTTGGGCAGTGTCTTGGACCGGTGCTGGCAGGACCTGGCCCGGTTTGCGGAGGCGGCTGACGCCGCCCTTCAGCGTGCCGAGGTAACCGACACTTTTGCCTTTGAGTTTTCAGTGGGGGCGCGCGAGCGCACCCACTAGGTGTAGCCCCCAAGATGCAGGCCGGCTGACCGGCTGCCGGGCAGCCGGGCCGGATCTCCTTTGAGCTTGTCTTGACCTTTGCCCCCCTTTCTTGCAACATGAGGGAGCTTCTCTGCGGCAGAAGCTATTTGCGGAAGCGGTCGCCATCCATGACCGTGACAAACATGGGTTCTACTGCCTAGAGGAGGAGCTGGCGCGCGTGCAAGGTAGGTTGCACTTTGTAGGAGCAGCATGTAGCCCCCGGGAATTGGCTGATGTTGGTTGCGTCTTGTAGGCAAGTTGGCCACCATCCGGGGGGAGAAGACCGGGCTCGTCGTCGAACGGGACGGGCTGGCGCGGGACGTCCAGGCGGCCGCGCAGGAGACTGACCGGCTAGCCGCGCTACTGGTCGAGAGGGAGGCGGCCCAGGACCGGCTCAAGGCCGAGGCGACAAAGGAGGTGGCGGCCCGGGAGGCGGCCGTCAAGGAGGTGGCTGATGCTGCCCTGAGGACCGCTGCCCTTCAAGGT
The DNA here is from genome assembly GCA_022496015.1 of Hordeum marinum. Lineage (NCBI taxonomy): Eukaryota > Viridiplantae > Streptophyta > Magnoliopsida > Poales > Poaceae > Hordeum > Hordeum marinum. Next base: position 204,784,020 of record CM039672.1, on the reverse strand, counting down.
GAGGTGACCCACCTTGAGAAGATGCTCGAGGAGGTCAAAGGTTCCCTCACCACCTCAGAGGTGGCCCGGAAGTCGAAGCACGAGGCAGAGCTCCACTTCGCCATTGGGGTGGACGACGTGATCGAAGGTAAGTGCCAATCTCTCTCTTTCCCCAGCCGGTTGCTCTTCCCTTTGCCATTTTTCATGCTTCATCTTGATTTTTCTTTCCTTCTCCTCTCCTTCCTTCCAAGGCGTTTCTCGGAAACTCATCGCCGTGCTGCGCGCGCCATTGAGGAGCACCAGGAATACCTTCGGGAGTGTGGTCGCCCCATCGAGGAGGACGCCGCGTGGGACATGAACGAGATTGTGATCACTGTTGAGATGCGGATGACTCGTCGCGAGCGGAGTGTGGAGCGACTCAAGACCACCGGCAGGGAGGTCATTGCCGCGCTCTGGCTGGGCCGTGGGGAGCTCCGACGCACCGTGTGGCTGAGTGGTTGGAGCACGTCGCCCCCCGCCTCGAGGCCTGGAAGGCATCGGTTGCCTGAGCTGGGGCGCAGATGGCGCTCCGGTTCGTGATGTCTTGGTACCGCGGCGTGGACCTAGGCCGGCTGGCGACCATGCAGGACGTGTCGGCCGCAGAGCGGGAGGCCTGTGAGCCGGCCCTTGTCCAGCGAGCCAACGAGCTCGCGTCATATGTTGACATGGACGAATTCCTGCCGCCCCTTGGCGAGGATGGCGAGTCTTTGCCCAAGGACTCCTTCGGCATGCCTCACGGCCCGGCAGATGACGAAGTCGCCGACGAGAGCACCGACTCGAGCGGCGAGACGGCCGAGATCGAGGATCCCACCTCGAAGGCCAAGGAGGCCGACCCCAAGACCGCGACCACCTCCGAGGCGAGGACCGAGGCACCTCGCGACGCGCCGGCTGGGGGCATGCCAGCTGGTGACACGCCGGTGGCCTAAGCCCCCGGGCATCTTTTTTATCTTCTTTTTCCCTGCTTGTAAAAACTTGAATCCACCCACTTGGGGTGTTTGTGTAATGAACTGAATGCTGGCCGTGGGCCACTTTTGCCTTTAATGTTTATGTCATGAATATTTTTTTGCGTTTGCCTTGTGAATCATGCCGCCTCGTCCTTATCCCTTTTCGTCCGCCTCGACTCTTTCCGTTTCTACTCCTTTTCCCCTTTGGTTTTGGCCACGCCAGCCCGACAACTGGGAGCCGGTCTGCAGGTGGGTCGGGGCGTCCGCCTTAGGGGAGCTAGTTTAAAACTTAGGAATCGTGAGGTTTTTTTGGGATAAGTAGAGTGGTGGAGACGCGGCGAGGGTCCGGCTGGTCCCCGAAGGGGTCTCCCTTTGTTTCGACTTTTCGTGTGAGCCAAACCTTGCCGCCCCGGGGCCCCGTCAGCTGGATAGCTGGGAGCCAGTTCTGTAGCTGGTAAGGGTGGGGAAGTTTGGCCGGCACATGCTACTTAGCTGTTTTTCAGAGAGGCGCTTCTAGGCCCAGCCGGCTAGCCCCCGGGCCCAGGAGCCAAGACAGGGAGTCAGTGAGTGAGGAACACTTTTGAAAGAAACGAAACGAGGCGCGCCCCAAGAGCCGGCTTGGGGTGCGCATTGCATTCATAAGCCCAAGAGGACGTGGATACATACATACATTGATTCTTCCCTAGCATTAAAACGGGCGCAAGAGCGTCGCATTCCATGGGCGCTCTGTTTCTTCTCTGGAAGCGTCTCTTTTGCGCTTCTGCGGCTTCTGGGCGTCTATTAGGTAGTACGCGTTGTTGCATAACGCCTTGCTGATGATGAACGGGCCCTCCCATGAGGAGGACAACTTGTGTTGTCCGGCGGTTCGCTGGATCCGTCTGAGGAGCAGGTCCCCCTCGCAGAACGAGAGTGGCCGGATCCGCATGCTGTGGTAGTGCCGGAGCTTCTCCTGGTAGATTGCCATCTGACTCAAGGCCAGTTCGCGAGCTTCCTCGAGTAGATCGACACCGTCTTCTCTTGCCTCCTTTGCGTCCTTCTCCGTGTACAGGGTGACCCGAGGCGAATCGAACTCGATGTCGGTGGGGATGATCGCCTCAGACCCATACACAAGGAAGAAGGGAGTGTAGCCGGTTGACCGGTTCGGGGTGGTCTTCAGACTCCAAAGGACGACCGACAGCTCATCGATCCAGCAGCCGACCGTCCTTACCAGCGGCGTCATGAGCCGGGGCTTGATGCCGGATAGGATGAGGCCGTTCGCCCTCTCGACCTGGCCGTTGGACTACGGATGAGCGACGGAGGTCAGGTCGAGCAGAAACGCGTGAGTGCGCCCTTGGTGAAGTTGGTGCCGTTGTCGGTGATGATACTGTGGGGAACGCCGTAGCGTACCGTGATGTCGTCGATGAACCGGGCGGCCATGGGGCCGTCCAGCTTCTTGATTGGTCGCACCTCAATCCAGTTGGTGAACTGGTCGATGGCCACCAGTAAGTGTGTCATGCCGCCTCAAGCGGTCTTGAAAGGGCCCACCATGTTCAGCCCCCAAAAGGCAAAAGGCCACGAGAGGGGGATGGTTTGGAGGGCTATTGCCGGTAGGTCGCTTTGCGGGCTGAAGCATTGGCAGCCCTCGCACTTGTCGATCAATTCCTTGGCCGCGTCGAGAGCTGTCGGCCAGAAGAAGCCGGGTGGAAAGCTTTGGCCACTAGGGTCCGGGAGGCAGCATGATGCCCGCACTCGCCCTGATGAGTGTCGAGGAGGATCTCCAAACTCTTTTCCGGCTCGACGCATCGCTGGAAGATGCCGGTGGTGCTGCGATGGACGAGCTCGTTGTTGATGATGCCGTAGGCCGTGGCCCAACGCTGGATTTGCCTAGCTAGATCCTCGTCTGGAGGCAGCTCATCCCGCGGAAGGAATGCTAAGATGGGTTGGGCCCACGATTGAGCCAAGACGGCAGCCGGCTCGGGAGCCCCCGGGACTGGTTGATCAGTCCCCAGGACCGGTTCGCCGGCTCTCGGGGCCGGCTCGGGAGCCCCCGAGGCTGGTTGTCCAGCCCCCGGGTTTGGCTCGCTGGCCCCTAGGGCCGGCTGGCTTGTGATCATCATGACGGCCGTGCCACCGGGGCTAGCCGCCTCGGGCGCCGCCGGCTCGATCGGGGCCGGCAGGGCGGCTGACGATTGGAGGGCCGGCGATGAAGCTGCTGGAGGGGCAGCCGAAGCCGTTGATGGGTCGGCGATACCTGCTGACACGAAGATTGACTCCAATTCTAGGGAAGGCTTGATCGACAGCTTGAGCAGCCGTTCGAGGGAGACGCCAACTGGGATGGCCTGCCAGGTGGAGAGAATCTTCGTCAGCACATCCGCTGCCTCGTTTTCTGCCCGTGGGACGTGATGAAACTCACAACCCTCAAAGGAGCCGGTGAGCTGTTGTACGAGGAAGCGGTAGCTGGCCATGTTGGCGTCCCTGGCGTCCCATTCACCAAAGACTTGCTGCACCACGAGGTCGGAGTCGCCGAAGTAGAGGATGCGCCTGATGCCAATCTCCTTGGTGAGCCAAGGCCATGGACGATGGCCTCGTACTCAGCCACATTGTTGGAGGCGGAGAAGTGGATCTGTAGGGCGTATTTGAGCTGATCACCTTTCAGGGAGGGGAGGACTATGACGGCACCTAGGCCGGTCCTCATTTTCGAGCCATCGAAGTGCATGCGCCAATGCGTGGAGTCTAGGGGAGGTAGGACGAACTCTGTCTCCGCCCAGTCGACGAGGAAATCCGCCAACGCCTGTGACTTGATGGCGGTTCTTGGCTCGTACCGGATCTCATAGTTGGCGAGGGCCATGACCCACTTGGCGATCCAGCCGGTGGAGTCCCGGACCCTAATGATCTCGCCAAGCGGGGTCGTGCTCACCACGGTAATGGTGTGCTCTTGGAAGTATTGCTTGACCTTCTTGGCAACGAAGTATACGCCGTAGCACATCTTTTGATAGTGGGGGTAGTTCTGCTTGGACGCGGAGAGGACCTCGCTACGGTACTAGACGGGTCGCTAGGCCGGCAGGGACTTGCCCTCCTCCGGCCGCGCGACCACCAGAACGACGCTGATAACGCGGGTGGTCACCGCGATGTAGGTGAGCAAGGGTTCCTTCTCTGTCGGCACGGCCAGGATGGGCATGCGGGTGAGAGCCTTCTTGAGGCCACGGAAGGCCTCATCTGCCTCGTCAGGCCAGTCGAAGGCGCCCGGCCTCTTGGTTTGACCCTGCTCGATCAGAGCCGTCTTGCGAAGGAGCCCGTAGGGGGGCAGGGCCTTCTCTCCCATCCGGCTGACGAACCGGCTGAGCGAGGCGAGGCAGTTGGTGATCTTCTGCACGTCACGGAGCCGGGTGGGTTTCAGCATGCGCTCGATCGCGGTGATCTTTGCGGGGTTAGCTTCGATGCCGCGGGCGGACACGAAGAAACCCAAGAGTTGTCCGGCGGGGACGCCGAAGACACACTTCTCCGGGTTGAGCTTGATCTTGTACTCGCGTAGGTTCACGAAGGTCTCCCGAAGGTCGTTGAGGAGGCTGAAGTGCTTCTTGGTTTTGATGACGATGTCGTCGACGTAGACGTGGACGTTCCTGCCTATCTGGGGCACGAGGCATTTTTGCATGCACTGTTGGAAGGTGGCGCCTACATTCTTCAGGCCGAAAGACATGGTGATGTAGCAGTAGGCCCCGAAGGGCATGATGAAGGAGGTCTTGTGCCGGTCTTCAGGATCCAGCTTGATCTGGTGGTAGCCTGAGTAGGCGTCCAGGAAGGACAACAAGTCACAACCAGCCATGGAGTCGATGACTTGATCGATCCATGGCAGGGCGAACGGGTCCTTGATAGATGCCTTGTTCAGGTTAGTGTAGTCGATGCACATGCACCAGGTCTTGTTCTTCTTCAATACCGGGACTGGGTTGGCCAGCCAGTCCAGGTGGAATACTTCCATGATGAACCCGGTTGCGAGCAGCCGAGCGATCTCTTCGCCTATAGTACGTCGCTTCTCCTAGGAGAAGAGGCGCAAGGGTTCCTTGACCGGCTTGGCGTCTGGCCGGACGTAGAGTTTGTGCTCGGCAAACTTCCGCGGAACACCCGGCATGTCCTTGGGGGACCATGAAAAGATGTCCCGATTCTCATGGAGGAAGTCAACGAGCTCGCCTTCCTATTTGCTGTCGAGGTGGGAGCCGATGGTGACGGACTGCGCTGGGTTGGCCAGGTCGAGCAGGATCTGCTTGGTGTCCTTGGACGGTTGGAAGGAGGCCTCGCCGGTGGATTGCGAGGGTGGAGCCGACATGGCCGGCTGGCAGGCAGCAAGGGCCACGAGCCAGTCGAGCTGCCGTTTCTCCTGGGCGATCTCTAGGGCCTCGGCCAGCCGACTGCCCTCTCGAGCGCATTCGAGCGACATCTTGTTGTCGCCCTTGATGGTAATGATCCCCTTTTGGTCTGGCATCTTGAGCTTGAGGTAAGCATAATGGGGGACCGCCATGCAGCTGACAAGAGCCGGCCGATCCAACAACGCGTGGTAGGGGCTCGCGAGGTCCACGACCTCAAACAACACTAGCTCGCGACGGAAATGACCGGGTTTGCCGAAGAGGATGTCGAGCGTGATATTGTCGACAGGGGAACAAGACTTCCCCGGCAAGATGCCATGGAAAACCGTTCGGCTCGCCCGCAGGTCTTCTATCTTTAGCCCCAGCTTATGCATCATGTGGAGGTAGAGAATGTTGATGCTGCTACCGCCATCTATCAACACCCGCGAGAAGCGGTAGGCTCGTTCCTTGGTGGTGATGGTGGGGCCGAGGACCAAGGCATAACTGTCGGGATTTGGCATCACGGTAGGGTGATCGTCTGGCTCCAAGTGACCGGCTTCTCCGACCAGTGCATGAACTGGGGAGTTGTCGGCATGGTGGCATTCACCTCACAACGGAGCTGGCGCTGAGCGTGTTTGTCTGTCTCTTCACTGGTGAAGACGACATAGCAACCGTCCTGGTTGGGGAACTGGTCGATCAGGCGACCGTCGGCGCCGGGACGGCTGCTTGGGCCGGGGCCGGCGCACGGGTCGGCGGTGTGGGAGGAGCCAGAAGGCCGTCCCCCGGGCCAATCGCTGTGAGAAGCTGCACTGCCGGAGATTGTACGTAGAGGGCTTGGCCCCTGAGTGGTTCTTGTAGGGGAGATCAAGCATTTGCTCGAAGGTGAGCTTTGGCTACCAGGCAACCTTGGCGGAGCGCTGGCACTGGCCGGAAGGCTGGGCAGCCGGCTCTTGATCCTCGACGGTACAGACCTACCGGCTCCCGTAGCGGGGATCCGGGTGGTCGTTCTTACGTTGTTGTTCTACAGCTGACGGTTGTTGGCAGGCGGCCGGGTCGTGGCCGGCGTTGTTGTTGCCTTGGCGGGCAGGGTCCTCTTGACCCGGATGGACGAATCGGCCATGGCGTATCTGTCCGCCTTTGTCATGAGCTCGGCGAGCGTGGCCGGCTCGGAGCACAGGAGCTTGTGCTTGAGAGGGGTGCCATCCCGGAAGCCCTTGGTAAAGTACTGCACGTCTTGGACCTCGTGCACCCCCTTGCAGGAGTTACGAAGCTCGGTCCATTGGGTGAGGTAGTGTTGGAGGGACTCGTCCGGCCCCTGAACACACATGGCGAGTTCATGGGGACTGCCGGGCCGCTTGTAGGTGCCGGTGAAGTTGCGGACGAAGGGGTCTTCAAAGTCCGTCCAAGTGTTGATGCCGCCGGGTGCCAGGCTGTTGAGCCAGGTGCGGGCTGAGCCGATCAGCATAAGGGGGGCGTAGCGAACGGCTCGCGCTTATTCCCCCCTGGCGATACCCACTGCAATGGTGTAGTCGATCAGCCAATCTTCGGGTTTGGCGGCTCCGTTTTATTTCGGGGTGTCCCTAGGGAGCGTGAAGCCGGTTGGGAACGGCTCGGTGCAAATCCGGGGGCCAAAGCAGGCCGGACCAATCAAGCCCTCCTCCTCGATGCGGTTTGTCGATGCGGTTGCGGGCGTCGTTCTCGCTGCGGGGGACACACGGTCCGTGCCGAGCCGAGAGTTTGGGGCGGATGGTGGGCGGCACCGACTGCCGCGACTCGTACCATGGCTGCGGCATGCGCCCCTGGCTGTGCTGGCTGCAGGATGCTGGTGCTTCATGGTGGTGGCTGCTCCGAGGCAGCTCGTTGGTGCACCGGCTCCTAACAGCCGGCTGCTCACACCCCGGCGTCTGAGAGGGCCGGGGGTTGTTTGCGTCGGCCTGGAGGCTAGAAACGCAAGGGGAGCAGGAGTATTGGGCCGTCGGGCGACCGGCAGTTCCCGTGCCCTCGCGCTCGGGCCAGGGGCCTTCAGTGGCGGCGCCGCCTGTTGCAAGCAGATGCTGCTATGCGTCAGTAGCATCGATGAGCTCCTTTATGTGGCGCTCGTGGGCGACACGCTAGTCGCCCTCCAAGGTAGGCAATTCCTCGTAAGCCACCTTGAGAGCCCACAGGTTAGCCACGGGGGTGTTGTAGACGGGCATTTTGCCGCCGAGGATTTCGGCGACCACGCGGCCACGGTCGCGCACAGCCCCACGCCGGCTGGGCTCGGTGCCAACCGGGGTGAGTCCATAGGCGGAAGCGTACTCATGCTGTGCCGCCTCCATGCGGCACCGCGTGGCTGCGAGGGCGATGGCATCCTCGAAAAGGATGCGGCGAGCCGCCTTGAGAACGACCGCGGCGGTGTCAGGGTTCGCCGTTTGTGCGATCGGAGTGCTCAAGCCTCGGAAGGCCACACCGAGTGGGTCGGACGTGCCGACGCGGGCGCGTCGATGTCGATGCCGACACTGAGCCTGCCGAAGTGCTCGGTGAGCGCGTCGATGTCGGCCGCGAGGCGGACGGAGTTTCTCGCAGGGCATGCTGAGGCAAGCCCCATGAGCTCCCCACGGTTTCGCCGGGACGAGCAGCAACGGCGGGGAATGGCGAGGGGTCCCACCCGGAGAATGAATGCGGCCGGCGCCACGTATGGCCCCACGGTGGGCGCTAACTGTCGTGAGTGGCTTATCGTGAGTGGTTGGGGCCGGAGGATGCCGACGGGCTCCGGGTGCGAGATTGGGCATAAGCGGTGGTGACCCACGATGTTCCCAGGTTCAGGGCCCTCCGTGGGAGGTAACACCCCTAGTCCTGGTTGGTCTAGTTTGATGGATGGGTATGTGTACAATGATGCTCCTGGAGCTGTGTCTAGAGGAGGAAGAAGGAGTAGTCGGCTCGTCTTCCTCTGCTGCTAGAGGAGGGAATGAGAGTTCTGTGGGTGTGTGTCTAAGACCATTTGTCCGTCCTTGTTGCATGGGGGGCTCGGGGGGTTTTATAGTCCAACCCCCCGGCTCTTACAATATGTCATAAGTACGATGGTGGGGGGACCCAGCTGGCAGTCTCTCCTGCTGGCCAGAGGGTCCTGCCGCTTGCGCCATCTTGTCATGGGTGGGGCCCGCTAACCGAGCGGTCCCATCTCCCTTTGGGGCCTGCCAGCCGGCTTTGTGATTGGTCCGTGCCCTCCTGCCGCGGCCCGGGCCGCCCGGGGGCGTCGTCTAGCGCCAGCTGGCCGAAGTCTCCGGTACGGCCGGTGGCACTGTAGCCATGCCGGGGTAGGTAATCAAGTGGCTAGGGCATATCGGCACTGTTCCCCCGCCTAGTCATGATCACCGAGGTCAGCGTCCAGGACGGTTGGACTTTAGCCATGTGCCATGGTGCGTAAGCGGCCACTGTAGCCACATGGCCGCCCGTCGTGCCGGTCACGTCGCGTTGTCCTACCTGTGCGCAAGGGGACGGGACGAGGCATGTCTGTCCTGATGTCAATAGAAGAGTCGGCCCGTGGGCTGCCGGCCGCGCCGAGCCGGCCGAGGACCCAACCGGCTCCTTGATCATACGGTCGAGGCGCCAGCCGGCATTGGCTTGCGTTGAACGTCCTCCAGCCGGCCATGGCCATCGGCCGCGTAGTTTTTCTTCGAAGCGGAAAGGGGGAAGACCCCATTGCTTTGGCCTACCTACGGGTATAAACCCCATTAGTTTATATATATTTACAACTATATATAAATTGGTATTGATCTAGATATGCATGTGAAATGGAGGAGGCCAAATTCGGAAAGGACATTTGGTCCACGGGTTGGATGTCCGGCTCCCTTACCTTTGTTTGTGATGTGTTCGAGACGTTTCATGTGTCCTATTTGATGGAGTGTGTAGGAGTTTCCCTAGTGGCGTGATAAAAGAGTAGCACACTAAGTAAAGACTAAAAAAGACCCTAATAGTTGGTTGGCCAACCACAAGCCACATGTCAGCCTCCCCCCTTTCGTCCTGCGACATTGACGAAGGGTGGTCTCGGCACGCTCGGGTGGTATTGCAAGAAGAAATAGGCAGGGAGAGAGAGGGTGGTGGGGTAGAGGGAGAACTAAGGGTCATGATAGGGTTTGTATGGTGGGGGCTTGCTTTCTGGGTGGTGGTGTGTGTGGATGGTGGTGGAACGGTTGTCTTGAGGGTAGTGTCCGTGCTAAAACCGTAAGATCTCGGGTAGGGGGTCCCGAGTTGTGGATCTAAGAAAAATGGCCACATGGAGAGTAGAGAGATGATGTTTACCCAGGTTCATGCCTTCTCAAAAACAAAAAACCCTATGTATTGCTTTGCTTGTATTGGTGATGGTGTATCAAGTCCATGTTGATGATCTACCGCGAGATCATTGTGTAACATCTAAACCCTAATGTGAATAAGTTGTTCCTCTATGGGCTAAACCCCTGGGCTTATATAGGTACCAAGGAGGAGATCGGTTACATATGTAGGTCGGTTGTAAACTTGCCAAATCTAGAGCCATCCCTAGGGAACACGCCAAATCTTTGGAGGCTTCCTTTCTTCACACGCGCGAATCTTGATGCTCATGCGGTCCTTCAGGTGGTGGCTTATCGAGCCCCTATTCGGCCCACATGGACCGATCACCTTGGTCTCGTAACCCCTCGTATAGGACACTGAGGACGAATGCTGTCTTTGCATCTAGTGGCTTCGGATGTCTTCTAGGTAATAGTGTTTGGATTTCTTGTAGGGTTGTTCTCCTAGGTAAAACTATTCGGATCCTAAGTCCATACACTAACTTAATCCAGAAGGGGCACAGCAGACGTACAAATGGCTAGTTTCACACCTGACATCTTTTACTGAACTGTCACCAGTTAAAATTGGTTTGCGTCAGTCATGATAAATAAAATCGTGCTTCGAGGTAGTTGCCTTACTAGGCCGTTCCACCAAAACTGGATATCATGCCCCATGTTTTAGGGGATATCATCAAAAAGATTTGTTTCAACCAAGGTCGGCTTAATGGCGACAGGGAACATGACGATTTACACAGCGCGATGTGGGGATTGTTGGCCTTTCACCTTGCTATAAGAACAGAGAGATCATCTCATTATTTTTATTACACCTCACCTCCTTGGGCCATAGCCACCACCTCCATAGATTTAGCTCCTAGATCCACTTTCTCTTCTTCCTTTTGCCTCAGCTTGACATGTTGTCATGGCTGACAAGGGCCACTGGGAGGCTTCCACCATTACGGCAAGCACCATCATGGAGTTTAAAAACTCTGGCTATCTCCCTACCAATGTCTACTGCTGTGCTCCAAAGTTCGAACAGGTCATCCCGACCACTAAGCCAGGGGAGCAGGTTATCTTTGTCTCCCACCTCATCTGAGGTCTGGGCTTCCCCTCCACCCTTTTGTTGGGGCCTTCTCTTTTTCTATGGACTAGATTTTTGTAATCTAGCCCCAAATTCGACCCTCCACATCGCTTCCTTTATAAATATGTGCGAGGCCTTTCTCTGAGTCGAGCCGCACATTGGCCTCTGGTTGAAGCTCTTTTGTGTTAAGCCGAAGACTAGCAGCTCCTAATGTTCTATGGAGGGGCCATGATCAATAATATGCAGAACATTGTTTGTCCGGAGGGGGTCGTTATCAAGACCATCAAGATCTAGCAGAATGAGTGGTTCTACATCATCGAGCCTCTCTCCGCAGGCCAAGCCTAGGTACCTTCCTACAATGCTAGTCCACTGGAGAAGCTAGTCTTACTAGTGAAGCGACGTGCTATACAAATGGTTTTTACCCCCTTTCCGCAACAGAGTTTTAAACCGTCATCTAGCCTTTGTGCGTGATAGGGGGAGGGGGCATCCCACATGATACAGAAAAATTGTTGGCAATGTGGAAGAAGAACACAAACTTTTGGCCTAACTAAGCTTATGCAATGTCTACATCTATCACAAATAGGAGTCATCAGTCAACCATTTGACATATGTAATATTTTCCAAATGGTCCATCTTTGAGACTCATGTGGGATCACATTACCATCGCACATGCTATTATGTGGCACAACGTTTGCAATGCATGTTGCATCACAAACAGTTGACAATTGTAAATCGTGTACGAAAAGGGGAATATCTGTGGGTACCCCGACTCATAAGTCGTGATCACCAAATGCATGTGTCAGTGATCCTAGAGTTCAATGCTCACTGAACACATAGAAACTAAATAACAAGTCTTACATAAAGTACGTACCCTTCAGATATGACCTTTATGGCCAAGTCTTCATATACTTGCAGTAGAAAACATTCAACGATAGCATGGACCCATGCCATGTGCCTTAGTCCTACATGCATTCAGACTAGGAAGCGTCCTAGCTCACATGTTCATCACCAAGGTACTCTTCGTTACATCATGTTCTTTCATGCATGGCCAATAAAATAACTAGTGGCAAGCCAATGAGTACTTTCAATGTACTCTCAAGCAATCCATGTTTGGAACAATATATTCATGCATGGTTTAAGCCTAAGCAGGTAGTTCTGTAGAAAGCTCATTTTGAGTGCAATATCATGTCCTACCATTTATAAAAATTGTGCATCAACAGGTTGCAGATATCCATATGAACATGTTACAGATATCAATATAAATTGGGTTTGAACATCACATGTCCAACCATTTCATCAAGTCTTTCGACTTGGCTCAAGTATCTCTTTGTCACACACACACACACCCACCCACCCACCCACAAAATTTTGTGAAAACATCCGGACGTAGTTTAAGCAGAACCAACCAATTGTCCTTGACCATGGGCATGGCTATTCGAATAGTTTTGCACTATAGAGAGGTTGCACACTTTACCCACAAGACTCGGGAAACTTGTGTGTCAAGCCACGACTCGCGGTATATTGCATACCTGAGGTAAGTACCCGAGCAATGGCTTTCCCCTGAAGATACTAACAAACAATCCAGTCGTTGGCACATAGACCACTGATGTACATCACAGGTATCACCCATGATGGGACCAACGGTGTGCCCGGTGTGTGTGAAAACATCCCATGGCCATCCTTTCAGGCACGACCCCGTATCGAGAATGACTGTCTCACTCTCGCCACTAGTAATGCGGGCTCTCTACTAGTACCACCCAAAGTAATCAACAAATCCGTGTCCCATAAGCAGTATCGTGGTCATACATCTAAGGTTGGTAAGAGTTGACAAATCTTAAATCTAATCCGTTTTCGAAAACACACACACACACAACCTGCTTTGGTACACCACTTCTTTATCAAGTGGTTCCCTAGATCATCATGTCCCTTGGGCATTAGTGGCACCCGAAGGGTTCTCATAAAGTCTTTGGTAAAACCTTTTTGTTTTCCATCTCAATGCATATCCCCGTCCCACTAGCGTAGCAACTACATAGCATCCTAACTACTTCCCACCCGCATAACCCTCATCGGAAGGTAAGGCCATGCATAATGCAAGTATCACCGAGAAATGCATCGGACACCAACTCAGCAAGGTTGTCACCACATCATCGACATGCTCTTTCATGCAACAATAAAAGTATTATAATTTCATGCAAGAAATAGTTCCATAAACATGGTCAAAGGGCTGCTTGCCTAGCTTAGTAAAGTGTTCAAGGTCTTCACAAGATTCTGGTCTAACTACAAGAACACCATCTACTTCATCAACTACCGTCGTAACAAAGCATTATAAGCAAGACAACAAGAAGGGAAATAAAAGTGTTCTAAATTTAGAAGTTTATTTTTAATTACCTCTGGCTATGAGAAAGGTAACAAAAGAGGTTGTACTAGATCGGGAACAATGAGGAATTTTGAAAGGTGGAAATGAAGGGATTAATGATCCTATAAGAAGTTTGTAGAAAATATCTTTAGAAAAATGAGTGGAGGCACTCATTAAATAAGGCATGATTTTAGAATAATTTAGAAATTGGTTTCACTGGATTTGGAGTTGGGTGAATTATCTAGGGTTTTCTAAGATGGAAATAATGAAAAGTGAGCTATGTATTTGGGACAACAGAATCTAGGCTTAGGAAAAATGTTAACCATGTCTAGATAGATAAGGTATGATTTTATAGTCATCTAGGAATTTTAATCACTCCATTTGGAGCTATAATGAATGCCCTAGAGATTTTACAAAGTGGTCTTCAATAGTTCAAATTTGAACAGTACAAAAACTGGTGGTGTAAAAATATGAAAGTTGCACCAAATAATAGGTGCAATTTTTTAGGACAATTATTTATTTATTTGTGATTTTCCGAAGTTTCTGATAAAAAGGAAAAAGAAAAACTGCACTATCCATAATGTGCCAAAAACATCGCAGCTGAGCCGACCTAGAAAAGGACCAGCCCAGGGTGAAGTGGTACGCGTGGACGGTTTATTTTTAAACCTGCGTGTGGGCTAGTCCTCGTAGAGAGAGATAGGGTAGAGAAGATAATGAAACACGTGCCCCAACCTATGGTCATCTTCTACCTCCATATAGTGGAGAGGGGTGCTCACCGATGGCGTTCCCGATGGAGATTTTGGGCAGCAAGTGGACGGGCGTGATCAGGTCATGTGCTTCTAGGGAAGATGGGTATCATCGCTGGTGATGACGGAGTTGACCGCAAGGAGGAACCCGAATGGTGGTCAGGAAAGATGAATATGGTTCGCGCGGTTCCGCTTGCAATTCGCTCAATGGAGGGCGGGGTTAGGTTCCTTGTGTGGAGAGGGAGTCGAGGGAGAAGAAAGGGAGGTCAGAGATGCTCTATACCATGTGGTGACCGGACGGCCGAAGCAACATACCTCCAGCTTAGGTGTTCCTGAGGACATCGCATGTTGTGTAGGGACACAATTGGAAGGAGGAGGAAGCGAGAGGAGAGCAGAGGGGAGCTTGGGCTGGCCTTTTAGAGGCGCATAGCAGAGGCAGCATGCAGTGTGCACGAGAGAGCTTGAGTTCGAGCCCTTGGACCATCTCGGTCGAAGATGCTGGCGTAGGTATGGCCAGGGGCCCGGAGGGAATGCCATGGAGCTTAAGGACAAGCAGAGGGACCTCTTGGTACTGATACGTCTCCAATGTATCTATAATTTTTTATTGTTCCATGCTAATATATTATCATTCTAGGATACATTTTGGGTATTTATTTACCAATTTATAATATTTTTGAGCACTAACCTATTGACCCAGTGCCCAATATCAGTTGTTGTTTTCTATATGTTTTTGGCTTTTTAGGTTTACACTACCAAACGAACTCCAGTTGCCTTGAAACTTGTTTATGATTTTTTCTGGTGCAAAAGTAGAACTAGAAACTTCGGAGGGAGACCAGAGGAGCTACGAGGGGCCCACAAGACAACAGGGCGCACCATGGCTTGTGGCCCCCTTGGATGTCTCCCAATGCCCCTCCCTGGCCTATAAATTCACAAATACCCTAAAAACTCCAGGAGCGCTCCCAAAACACTTTTTACGCCGCCGCAAGTCTCTGTTCCGACAGGACACCATCTACACCTCCATTCCGACACCCTATCAAAAGGGGAATCGGTCGCCATTAGTGTAGAAAACGATAGGGGTGGCATTCTACAAACCACCTTAATGGCGTTAGGGGTCGACGCCACCAATATGGCGCCATTCTTAATGAAATACCGATGGCGTGCAAATCCCACGACATCGGTATTTTATATACTGGTGGCATGCCACTATTCACTCACGCCACCATTACTTATAGTATCTATGGCGTGGCTATTTTGACACACCACCACTATTCCCATGGTACTAGTGAGGTGCATAGTCTCTCACATGCCACCACTAAAAATTCACAAAACAAAAAAAGGTTTGACATGATTAACAAATTTCACCAATTAAATACATCCATCCATATAGATGTTTCATCCATACATCCAGTTCATACATTTCCTATATATGCATTTCTCAGATGTGCAAGCCATCACACGGAGAGCTTGTCATCTTTGTCATGGTAGCCTCGTGTGGATGTCGTCACCACCGGTGCAGCCCTAGGTCCATGTCATTGCCATCGCTATTGCAACTCCATGTCAATGTCATCATCGTCGACGTCATTGCAACTCCATGTCATTTGTCATAGTCGCCGTCATCGCCGCAGCTTACTTCAAACAGAAATGAAGCATTAGCTATTACCTAAAATATAGACTGCGGACTAATCTTTTTTATTTTGTCTTCTCGCATGCCTTTTCTATTAAGCAATATTTCTTAGCAGGCAAGCATAATTAATAATTCACATAAATTAGTGTTTGTTAGACCAGTGTGATACATCATGCATTGGTGAACTAACTTTTTTCATACAAGATTGTGAAGTATCCAACATTGCATTTCAATTACATTTTCATCCAACTCTATTATCAGGAAAAAATATATATAGATGTTTCAGGTTTCTGGTTGAGCCCTAGCACAAGGCAATAAATTAGCAAGAGACTAGATAGTATAGTTTGTAGAAGCTAGAGAAAATTGGCATGGGTGCATCATCCTGAAAAGTCATTTGCATTTCATTCCTAACGAAATTGACACCCTAAGGTAAGTTGCTAAGTGGTTTTTACTGAAAGCACATTTGCCCCCTTGGTGGTTTTGGTAATTAATAAGAACATATATCTCATTGAACCAATGTTTCCACTAATCATATTTTGGGAAAATTTCAATGATGGGTTGGCAAAAGGATTGTGGAGAAACCCCTAGATGCAAGGAATTGGATTGGCAAAGCTTCAAGCAAGAGGACTCTACAGTTTACTTTGTCAGAAAACACTTTGAGTCCAGAGGAAAGCCAATAATATTAAAAGGGGGTAAGGTACTATTGGTGAACAAATATGCTAAAAATACCCACAAACTCTTCCAGAAAAGTGTGTCCGAGCCTATCATGAAAATCGGTGCTACCAACATCTTCCACTCGATCGCACCGATTCCCCACTCACACAGAATAGATCCCACTTATCCCATCAGATTTTCTGAGAGAGATCCCCTACTCATGTGTTGAGAGCAAGCCATTCCATTCCATCCATATAAATCTTGATCTCTAGCCTCTCCAATTTTCTTTCCACCCAATCAATCTCTTCCACCAAAGCCAAGTCCGTGAGAGAGTAATTGGATATTGAGGAGTCTATCATCTTGAAGCATAAGAGCAAGGAGTTCATCGACACTATCGAGCCTATTACCTTTTGGAGGGTGGTGCCTACTAGATTGTTTAGGTGTCGCTTGGGAGCCTCCTACTTCGTGTTGTGGAGTGAACCAAGAAGTTTGTAAGGGTAAGGAGATCGCCTACTTCATGAAGATCTACCCCGAGTTAGGCTTGTCCTCCGTGGACATAGGACATCATGGTATATACAAGGTTGCTTCTTCGTGGAACCCTCCATGGGTAGAGCCCTCCATGGACTCTCAAGGTTGTTACCCTCCGTGGGTTGAAGTCTCCACAAACATGGACATACGATAGCACCACCTATAGGAACCACAGAAAAAATCTTCGTGTCTCCAAATGGCGTTTGATCTTCCTGCCCTTCCTTTAGTAAATATGCTTGTCTTTACTTTCCGCTTCTATACTCTTAGACATGCATGGGTAGGGTGTGCTTTACTTGCTATTATTGCTTAAATCTGCCAACACTTAAAATTGGGAAAAGTTAGGATTTTTATTTGGTCAAGTAGTCTAATCACCCTCTCTAGACATACTTTCGATTATACAAGTGGTATCAGAGCTTTGGTCTCCATTGCATTGGTTTCACAACCTAGGAGAGTATGGTGTCTAGCGACGGAAATTATCACCATAGAGGTCCGTAATTTGATGGCACAAATTTTGCTAGCTGGAAGCGCAAAATGAAAACGCATATTCGTGGTCATAACCCCGCCATTTGGGCTATTGTTCGTGTTGGATTGCAAGGTGAATTCTTCGCCGATGGAAGCGAACTGGGTCGTGAAGTGACCACAGATGAATTGAAGATGTTGCAATACAATGCTCAAGCATGTGACATTCTCTTGAACTGCCTATGTCCCGAAGAATTCAACAATATCAGTCGTCTTGAGAATGTAAAGACATTTGGGATACTTTGGTTGTTATACACGAAGGTACAGAATCCGTGACAGAATCCAGGTTGGATGTTCTTGAGAGTCATCTTGACAAGTTCAAGATGAAGGATGGTGAAGGATTCGAAGATATGTACTCTAGGCTGGCTCTCATCACCAATGAGATTGTTGGCTTAGGAAGCGAAGAAATGACCGACAAATTCATCATCAAGAAGACACTTAGAGCTTTGGATGAGAGATATGACACCGTGTGCACATTGATCCAAATGATGCCAAACTACAAAGATCTCAAGCCTATGGAAGTGATTGGAAGGATTGTTGCTCATGAGATGACACTCAAGGACATGGAAGAGCTCCACAACAAGTCTAGCAGTGCTTACGAAGCCACAAGTTACGCTACCGTAACTTCAAGTGATGACCTTGTCACCAATGAAGAGATAAGCCTCATGGTCAAGAAATTTATCAAGTTCTACATGAATAGAGACAAATATCAAAGATCCAACTCAAGATATGAAGAGAAGCGTTTGTCAAGTCATGACCGAAACTGGTACAGTTGTGGGAAGCCTGGACACTACTCCAATGAGTGCACCGCTTCCTACAAAATAAAAGAAGAGTCACCAAGAAGATGAAGCTCAAGAAACGAGTCACCTCGATGAGAGAGAAGGAGTAGAGATGATCGTTATGAACGAAGACCCTCAAGGAGAAGTAGGGACTCGGAGAACAAGAACAAGTACACCAAGGGCTACTCAAGAAGAAGACACCAAGCTCATGTTGGTAAATGGGTTTCCGGCTCCAAATCCGACAACCACTCCGAGAGAAGCTATCACTCCACTTCGACTATAGTCAAGCTGAAGGTGTTCCATCTAGTGATGAAAAATTCCTACGACATATTCGATTAACCAAATGAAGGTAGTGGAAGTTGCTTCATGGCTAAAGGCCCGAAGGTATCACACCCCGGGTATCTTGATTTCAATAGTGACGAGGATGACTTGCTAGGAGATGATGACTTGCTATTTGACAAATATAGTAATGTTAGTCAAGATGAACTTGTTAGTAATCACTCTAGTCAAGATAAGTCATGTGATGATGATAAGTTGGAAATAAAGGGACTAACTCAAGAACTAAACACTCCTAAGGTAGCTCACGAGTCTACTCTACAAGATCATAGAGAGCTTGAAAGGACACATGAGAAGCTCCACTTCGACAAGCACAATTTGGAGCAAGAGCATGAATTCCTTAAAGCTATCAATGAAGATCTTCGAAAGAAGACTTCCTCTTATCTAGACAAAGGACTTCTCTTGTCTACGTTCATTCCACAAGTTAAGGCTAAGCAAACAAATAACAAAGGCTAGAAATGTTCTTCAACTAGTAGAAATAAAAATGATAAATCCATTGATATTGCTTCTAGTAGTTCTATAGATCCCACTAACACTTCTCTTAGCCAAGTTACACTTGAGCAAGAAAATGAACTTTTGAAAGGGATTATAGAGAAAGGTATCTACATGAGTCTTGCGAGGTGTAAGCAATTTGAGGAAATTGTACGGAAGCACGGAGGATACCGGCAGAACCATGGCATTGGCTACTTCAACGCTAATGGAGTTGAATGGGAAAAAGGTCAATACCCCAAGCCCAAGTTTGTTCCTCAAAGGGATAAGTATGAGCATACTCTTTCCAAGGGAACAAAAGCTCAAGATGACCTTCCACCACAAGACCACAAGCACTACTCAAATCAGAGAATCCGTCATCTGCCAGTTCATTGTCGTCTGCTGGGTGATGGCAAAGGACGTCTTTGGCGTTAGCTTACAGAAAACAGACCGCAAAGAACAGGCAGACACCAAATCTTTTCATTGCCAACAGTGCATACTTTGCTGTCTGCTAGCGGATGGCAAAGTGCCCAAAGGCAGATGAGAAAGAGGCGAGCTGGGACCCACTGGGCCGTGGACTTGGCTAGGTCTGACGGATGGACTTTATGTCGTCCGCTATGGCTTTGCCATCCGCGTGCAGGCTCTTTGCCATCCGGGGCAGATGGCAAAGAGGATGGGTGACCTCACGACAGTTTCCCCTCGGCCCCAACTCCCTCTCTCTCCCTACCCACACCGCACACTATCTTGGATCCTTTCTCTCCCCCACAACCGCCGCTAGCCACCCCTTGCGGGACCTCCTCCCCGTGGCCACCCTCCCCATGCTGTCCCTCATCTCCACCTTCACCCCTCCCCATGTCGGCCAGCCCTCCTCGTGCCGGCCCTCCTCTCCGCTGCCACCTCCTCCCCGCGGTCACCCCTCCCCACGTTGGCCACCCCTCCTCCCCATGCCCAACCCTCCCTGCATCGTCCCTCCTGCCCTCACTGCCGCCAGCCACACCCACCGCCAGCTTCTACGCCCGCCCTGCCGGTCGGGCGCCCCCGCAGCCCGGCCCCGCCCCCCAACTCCGGTTAGTAGCTAGCTTTATTTTCTGTTTTTTCATCTAATTAATTAGATTACTTAGGTTAGTAATTATCTAGATATTATTTGTTAGGTTAGTTAATTCGGTTAGAAAAAGGGGAAAGGAAAATAATAATAAGAAGAAAATTAGAAGGAAAAGAAGAAGAAAATTAGAAGGAAAAGAAGAAAAGTAGAAAAGTAGAAGGAAAAGAAGAAGAAAAGAAGAAGGAAAAGAAGAGAAAGAAGAAGAAGAAGAAGAAGAAGAAGAAGGAGAAGAAGAAGAGAAGAACAAGAAAAACTTAGATAGGAAAGAAAAAACATGGATAGAGAAGAAGAATAATTAGAAGGAAAAGAAGAAGAAAAGAAGAAGGAAAAGAAGAAGAAGAAGAAGAAGAAGACGGAGAAGAAGAAGAAAAAAAGAAGAAAAAGCAAAATAAGAAGAAGAATTCTGCGGTGAGCCCCCCTGCATGACCCTCCCGGCACGACACCCCGACCCGACACCCCCGACACGACACCCCGTCACGACACCCCCGGCAACGCCCCTTCGGTGAGCCCCCTTCTTGACACCCCGGCGGCACCACAACACGACATCCCGGTGACACCACGACACCACACCCCCGCGCAGATATTAATATGCCACCCCTGACACCACTAACCCCCGGCCCCCGACACCTCTTCGGCCTTCTAGATGCCGAGGGGGTCATAGTTTTGTAAATTATGGGTTAGGTCATATATATATTCTGATTCTAGTCATTATGGAAAACATCATATTTGTGTTGATCGATTTTCATTTCAATGTGCTTTGTTTCGTCGTTGCGAGGGTCTGCTATTCGACGACCTCTCCATGCATTGGACGAGCTCCCCTGCTGCGTTCGTTGGTGATCACAAATGACATCTCCTCACCCGATCCCCTTAATTTGCTCGGTTCCGGTCTTCGTGCTGATGAAACTTGCTAGCTACAGGTGTCTTCAATCATATATATGTGTGACTAGTATGCGTCTCCCGTTCGAAAGGGCGGCATCTATAAATATGCATGTCTTTGCAAATTTATAACTACCACCTTTCGAATTGTCCAACGTTATCCATGGACACCCTGTGTATGTGTAGATTCGGTTCTTTTCCCCGTATGCTCTACTCCGGATCCGCTACGGAATTTCTTCAGTGCCTCCTTGTTGTTCTCCGGGTACACATCCTCTCTACTTATTGTCGAGACGTGTATCAGGAGAACAGCGGGGAGGTATTGCCAAAATTCTGCGTCGGATCCGGAGCAAAGCATGGGAAAATGAACCCAATCTACACATACTCGAGTGGGATTAGGACCTATCTCTACCTATTAGCGTGTAGGTTGCATGGACGTAATAAAATTGACAAACTTGATTAATGGATGAATAAATATGATGAATTATATATATATTTCTTGTGTGTTTGGTAGGTAGGCAAGATGAGTGATCGTTCTTGGATGTACACCGGTCACCCTAGCCATAAAGAAATGACCATTGAATGGTTAACAAAAACCAAGGGGTTTCTGAGCGCCGCAATTGCAAATGGCCAGGAAATAACCTGGTGCCCCTATGTCCAGTGCGACAACCATAGAAAGTGGACACAAGATGAAATGGGTAAACACTTGCAGAAGTGGGGTTTTACGCCTGATTATACGGTGTGGAGATTTCATGGTGAGTCTGCCCATCGTGCCAGAGCTGAGGTTGTTCGTCGTCGCACCGACGAGCATGGTACCGGGATCGAAGACATGGTGCAAGACTTTGACGATGCTCGGGATACGGACGATGAGATGGAGGAATCTGCAAAGGCCTTCTATGAAATGTTGGAGTCTTCAAAATGTCCTCTCCACAAGCACACTGAGATTTTTCAGCTGGATGCCATCGCGCAAGTAATGGCTTTGAAGGCTCAGTTCAACCTAGGCAAGGAATGCTAAGATGCGATGATGGTGATATTTGGACGCTTTCTACCCAAAGGCCATGCATTGCTAGCAAACATGTACCAGTCAGACAAAATCCTATGCGCACTTAAGATGCCCTATGAGAAGATAGATGCCTGTGAGAATGCATGAGCCTTATTTGGGCTTGAGTATGCGGGCTTGAACTATTGTCCCATTTGCATTTCTTCTAGGTATGTTGTGGTAGACAACAGTATGGGTGAGAAGATTCGGACCAAAATCCTAGTTAATGTTCTTAGGTATCTGCCAATCATACCAAGACTTCAATGTCTTTTCATGGTCGAAGAGACGGCCAGACAGATGACGTGGCATAAATTGGGCAAAAGAGCTGAACTAGATGCAGATGGGAATCTGATGTTGGGACACACTTTAGACACTTTTGTGTGGAAGCACTTCGATGCATTACATAAGGATAAAGCGGCAGATCCAAGGCATCCTTGATTCGCCATCAGCACGGATGGGTTCCAAGTGTTTGGTATGATAGCAACCCAATACAGTTGCTGGCCTGTATTTGTCATTCCACTCAATCTCCCCTCGGAGAGATTATGAAAAGAAAGAACATTTTCTTGACGTTGATAATTCCAGGGCCCAACTATCCAGGGAAGAATATAAATGTGTACATGCAGCCACTTAAGGATGAATTGCAAGAAGCTTGGGATAATAGGATCAAGACATATGATGCCGCTTCCAAAAAAACTTCAGAATGCATGTGTGGTACATGTACTCGATGCATGACTTGCCGGCGTATGTGATATTCATAGACTCGTGTGTGGATGGAAGGTTCCCATGCCCCACATGCAAGGTAGCTCTTGAGTTCCGTTGGCTGCAGGCAGGTTGCAAGTATTCTTGCTGCGTTTTGCATAGACATTTCCTAGATCCTCACCATAAGTTCAGAAAAGAAAACAAGAATTTCATGAAAGGTAGAGTTTTCAAAAACTCTGCACCACCTGCACTGATAGGCCAACGGACCCTGGATCAGATAAACGCTCTCGAGCGGGATCCAATACGTCCAGGGTATTTCAAAGGGTATAATGCGAAACACGCCTAGACTCACAAGATATGCTTGTGGGATCTGCCTTACTTTAAAGACCTCCTTTGCCCACACAACATCAACGTGATGCACACTGAAAAGAATATCATCGAGGCCCTTTTTGGTACATTGTTCGGCATAGAGGGAAAGACAAAGGATAATCCTAAGGCTAGAGTCGATCAGGAGGCTCTATGTGATAGACCATTACAAAACATGCGACAACCATTAGGAAAGAAGAACTGGAGGAAGCCAAAGGCATGGTTCAATCTTGGAAGGCCAGCTATGAGTGAAATGCTCTTGTGGGTGAAAATGCAGTTGATATTCCCCGATGGGTATGTAGTGAATCTAAAGAGGGTAGCGAGTCTTGACAAATTGAAAATATTTTGTCTCAAGATTCATGATTGGCACATATGGCTTGAGCGGGTAATGCTGGTGATGTTGCGTGGCTTTATCCCTGAGGATGAGTGGTCAGTATTGGCGGAGCAAAGCTATTTCTTCCGCGCTCTTTGTGCGAAAGAACTATCGCCTGACGTGCTAAATGAATTGGAAGAGTTGGCGTCAGAGTTGATCTGCAAGTTAGAAAAGATCTTTCCATCGGGCTTCCTTAATCCAATGCAACATTTGATTTTGCATCTCCTGACCAAGGCAAGACTGGGGGGGATGCAAAATCGTTGGTGCTTTGGAACTAAGAGGATGCAGAAGACGCTTCAAGCAAAATGTAAAAATAAACGTAGAATTGAAGCATTGATGGCCGAGGAATTCATTACCGAGGAGGCGGCAAACTACATGTCAACACCAACCTCAGCCTATTCCAAGGGAAGCTTGCATCAGCCGGTGCTTCGAAAGCAATAAAGTTGGATGTTGAAGAATGGTGGACCATTTCATTGTAGATGTTCAACAACCTAATAGAAGTGCAGCCGTACATCGAGTAAGTTCTCGGTACATTGTTTTGCAACTTCTAATTCCTTTGACCTGCTCTTATTCCCGGATATGTGATACAGTCGATACGATGCCAAATTCCCGGATGGAGCAGTGATCCAAAACATTTCAATCGAAGTATATGAGCTTGTCGCAAAGCATGGCGGCGGCTATCCCGGTTTCATCTCTTGGTTCAAACAAATGGTAATTTCCATTAGACCATTTCATTTCTTCGTCTAGTTTGCGGCCAATTAAGAGTCTATGGACGCTGAATTGAGACAAGTCGCTAATGGTTTTGACTATAAGGTTTGTTCATTTGACAAATATGACATCAACGGGTATCGCTTTCGTACTTTGGCAAAGATCTATCTATGGCCGACCGAAAGTCTACAAATTGTTGTGTCTCCGCTATCGGCGAAGGAGGTGTTAAGTATTATGGAAGAGTTAATGCAATTTATGAACTTATATTCTTTGGTGACAACAGACCAAACGTCGTAGTCTTCAAATGTTATTTGTTCCAGACGAAGGACACTAGAAGGACTCGTGAACATATAGGGTAGTCGAAATCAAACAAAACACCCATTTAGATGTTCCCGACGTATATATTATGGATCAATAGGCAACCCAGGTTTTCTATCTACCGTGGGCCTACCAAACTGATCCAAATCTGAATGGTTGGCATGTCGTTTATGATGTGTCGCCAAATTTTAGACCACCTCACATTAACCCACACACATACGAAGGAGAATTCTTCCAAGAAAAACGACTTTCCAAAAAACATTTCACGAACCGCTCTACTTCACCCCAGAACATTGAGGTAGACAGCGACAACGAATCCGACTTCACCCGTAAGCCGGAGCAAGAAGAGACGGAAGAAGAAGAGGTTATTGTTGCGGATAACCTCTCAATGCTTGACCGATTACATAAAGGAGGCCTTCCACATGTTGCCCCGATAGTGACGATGATGCATTTATTAATGATAGTGATGACGATGATGCATTTATTGATCAGCGAGCCTCTTGTCAGAGGTGGAGGCTACAAGGACTCCTGTCCATGAGCCTCGGGTCGAAGATCCTTCTGTCCCAAACGCTTCGACCCGCAAGACTCCTGTGCTAGACGCCTCGTCCCACAAGGCTCCTATGCTAGATGCTTCATCCTATGAGACTTTATAGGATTCCACCGGATGGGATACCTGGCCGGATCTGCATCAGCCCGAGCCGAGTGGCCATGCTCATGCTAGCGGGGTTCGTCTTTCTGATAGCAGGGACGAGGTGGTTGATGGCACCGTCTACCAGCATGGGTGTACAAGGCTCCCTCTCGTGCTGGCGACCCGCGAGTAGAGGTCTCAGATTAAGCTTGAGTCGCTTAAGTAAGGGCATTTACTCTTTTTAAACATTTTTCCTTCATGTTTCTTCACATATATAATGTGTTGGCTTTGTCTTGGATTCATGCCAAGGATGTCTGCATGACCAACTCCATCCTTGGTGTGAATTTACGGTATAACTTCCCAGGGTTTGTCATGTTGCCCAGCAATGGTCAGCAAGAAGAGGTAGGATTGAAATGGGAGCACTACTTGGCTGCCCCGGCCCCGCCAGAGGAGATGACCGACATTGTGTTGTGCCACACGAGGGCCGACATGGTTGTCAGGAAGTTCTGGGTAATTTCTCCTTTACACAATTAAAAATCAATAATAGCTAGTTATTGTACTAATCAGTGTTGTCTCTTTCGATTGCAGACCTTCTATAGGTGTGACGAGGGATATGAGGAGGCAACGGCAAAGCTTATCGATTACGAGTGAAGGCGCCTACTACAGAACTTACGACACGAGGCTCGGGTACAGGCTGTTCAAGACTACTATGCCTCGCAGCATATTAAGAAGGCCAAGTCGTCATCCCGTCGAAAGTTTCTCGACAAGGAGCAGTACATGAAGGTAATTACCTATTCTTAAGGCCTTGTACTTAGTTTCCTTTGCTTTGATTCATAGGCATAGCCCTCAAATTTATCTTTCCTAACTTAGGTTCCCCAGGGATGGTGTGCGGATAAGATGGGTTGTTGGGAGGCGTTGGTGAATGAATGGTGCTTTGACCAATGGCGAGTCGTCCACAATGATGCCAAGGCATGGCATGGCGAAATGGAAGGTGTGCCACACCTTCAAGGCAGCGCCAACATTTATTAGTTTGGGCGGAACTAGGTATGTGGTTTGCGTCATGATTCCCGCAATTCATTCTTGTAGTGCTAGGTTTACCCATTATTAATACTTTGTTCCTCTCTTGTAGGCTCATCATAATAATACGGAGGCGCCAGAGGTGTATGACTTCTATGCCATGGACGATACTGCCTCATACAGGAAGGTCAAGGCATTCTCTAAGTCTGACCTTGATAATCCCGAGAACTTCACCAATATCTCCTCCCACCACAAGCTGGTGAGGTACATAGATGTGGGGAAGGCGGTGAGTGGGGAGGACTTCAACCCAAGCCAGCATCCTATTGATCCATACCTGGTGATGATAGCTGGCCACGGGAGGCCCCATGGCTCGACAGCCATTGGAGATGGACATATGCAGTCTTCAAGCACTCTTCAATAGATCATGGCGCGCCAACCGAGCTCATGTCCTGAGATGCTGCCTCGTCCACGGCCAGTCCATCTCTCCATCGAGGTTAGTCATATGGACCAAGATAGCTTTCCTCCATTACACTGTGTGTGCGAATAATGATTATTACAATGCTAACGAGGAGTTGTGTTGCAGGCTGCTCTACAGAAAGACAGAGAGACAACCCAGGTGCTTCTGGCGGAACAGGCCCGGCAGGCGACGGAGGATAAGAGGGATCTGGAGGAGAGGATGGCTAGGTTATTGGATTAGGAGAGGGCACAGAACTATGCGTCTAACCAGGCCATGTACGAGCTCATCGTGGTAAGTTTCTTCTTCATATTAGCCAAATCATGCACTACATGTTCTTTTCGTTAATAACCAATATGTTGACTAGGCAAAACCAAATGTGCAATCCAAATGTGCAAACTTTGTGTGAAAAGACCGGCCAGACCACACCGCCGATGCCAGTCATTACCACGGCTGGAACTGTGAGTTCCATTTCAATGTTCATTAGTTACTAGTCTTAACATTTCATTGACATCATGCTAACGCAAATGATATTTGGTACAACATAACTCCCAAGCCACATTGCACGACCCGAGCAACCCCTGTGCTTCACCTCCGTGATGACGAGGACGGTAAACCCTAATATGCCACTTACTTAGCTCATTTTCTCAAACAACGACAAACATAACACTTAAACAAACTTAGCACAATGAGAAACTTAGCACTTAGACAAATGTTATATTTTACCTAAGTTAGCTTTGTTTCCTCTAAAATGACATGGTAAGCTTACTTACCACCAAAATGACATATTGTACCTAAGTTAGCTCTAAAATGACATATTGTACCTAAGTTAGCTCTAAAATGACCTATACTTAGCATTGTTTCCTCCACACTGACATAATAAGCTTAGTTAACTCAACAATAACATAATAGACTCAGTTAGGTAAAAATGTGATAATTACCTATGTTAGCTCTAAAATGACACGAATAAGCAATAAGAATAAAAACAAGAGGAGAAAGAGAAAGAGAAGAAAAACGCTTCTTCTTCTTCTACTTGTTTTTCTTCTTCTAGATCGTCTTCTTCTTCTTCTAGGATTCTTCTTCTAACTTTCCTATTTACCATTTTTCAGATTTGATTCACTTCATGGAAGCTTGCATTTATGGAGTGCGTATGTTTACTTTATGTTTTGGTTTTGTATCAATGAGCAATGTGCAACTTCCTACCTATGGATGAAATAATTGTAATATGGATGAAACTATGTATGTATGGATGAAACTATTGTAATATGGTGAAACTTGCACTTTTGATTTGGTATGTTTGTTGGATGATAATATCCATATGGCAGGGATATAGTTTCTATGAATATCATATATTTGCCTGTGAAAATGCTTGGATATAACAAAAAACAGAAAAGGGCCAATACAGGCACTTTGTCGTCTGCCACCGACGGCAAAGGTTCCACGTGGCGGCCACTAGTGAAACCTGGGAAAACCAGGCTATGGACATTTTGCCTCTTTGTCGTCCGCGACAAACGGCAAAGGGGGCGTGAGCAACAGACGACAAAGGGGGGCACAGGTGGCAGACGGCAATGGGGGGTGGATACGACAAAGGAGGGTCATAGGCGACAAACGACAAAGAGGGGGTGGGCGGCAAACGGCAAAGAGGGGTGTCATTAGCCACCTAACGGTGGCGCCGTGAGTAATACGCCGTCCAGGGCCTTTGTCGTGCGCAAGTGGACAACAAAGAATCTTTGTCATCCGCTGGGCCGAAGCAGACGACAAAGAACCCCTTTGCCGGAGATAGCTAGGCCCAAAAATATGTCGTCCGCTAACGGACGGCAAAGTCCTTTGTCGTTCGCCTTTGTGCCTTTGCCATATAGCATGGAAGACGGCAAAGTGCTTGATTCCTGTAGTGAAGCTCAAGGGCAATGATAAGCTTCAAGAGGACATTGACTCATATGAAGATGAATCCCAAGCTTTGGTGAAGTGGGTTCCCAAGGCTACTTCAAGCTCAACTTCTACAAGTGCCACTTCAACACCAAGGAATCCCATAAACTTGATGTGGGTCCCCAAGAAGAAGAACTAGACAAATTCTTGAGGGGTGACTCTACCAATGAAATTCACTCACATTCATTATTGGAAAGAACTAATATCAACACCATGAAATAGTTCAAGGAGTCATACATTCCCTCAAAGGTAATCAAGGGACAAGGTAAGACATCATCATGTATGCTTTGCACTCCATGTCCATAGATATCCTTGTGTTTGTCTCTTGTGTGTTGGGAATAGCCCATGTAGGTGAGAAGAGTAACAAACAACAAGGATGCTCCCAACGCATGGTGATCTTCATCAAGTTTGAGCATCCACCACTACTTCACCTACATGAAGTATTCATCGACAAAACCCAAGGTTAGTTTATCCCTCTCAAGGGGGGATGTCACATAAAGGGGGATCTTTACTCTAAGACTCGAGTCAAAGCATCTCATGGTATGTGATAACATTAATAAACTTTAGATAAAGTGGTAACCCCACTTGTGCTTAAACGATGAGTATGACCTATGATGAAGTATTCTTACTTGGTTCCTACGTCAATATACTCATATATAGATGACTACGTCATCGCCAAAATGCTTGATAGATGCTGGCATGTATGTGTATGTTTGCCACGATTTCAGTTGACATAACACTGTTTGAGCATGTTGGTCTGCATTTCTTTATCCATTCGATGGTATCCAATTGTTGCCATTTGGACTTCGATTTTATTTCTGCCAATTGGATGGACAAGAATGCCTAGGACCCCTCTCTAGCTATCTATGCTTTCTTGTCTCATATTCCATTTTTGCTGTATCACAAAATTTGAACAAGTACTTTTCAATCTCTTGGTGTGAGGAGCACTCCGAGTTCCGTCTCGACAAGGACTGACAATTAAAACATCCCAAGTGCATCTCGGTGGAACCAACTCAAAATTCTTGGTCTCACTGATGCCTAGGGTTGATCTGGTTTTTCAAAGTCGGTAACAATGATTCCATCTTCTTTGCTTCACCGAGTTTCCTTGTCAGCTAACAGTAGAGGAACTCGGTGGCACCGATAAGTTTGAACCGGTGTCACCGACAACGACAGGTACTTACAAAGGCGGACCTGACTTTTGAAATTAATCCTTCAAGCGTCCTCCCCTCCAAACCCTAGCTTCCGCCCGAGGAACCCTGGTCATCGCCTTGATCTTCCCGAGCGCCTCCGCTGTTGGAAGTGATAGGCGTCGATGGAATCTTTACCACTGTTGCTGCCGTAGCGAAATCGTCACCGACTAGGGTACGACTTCGAACCCTCGTGCGCTCCTCCCTCCAACTCATGCGCATTAGGGCTTTTCCATCTATAAGACATGTTTTGAGATTGATCTAACAAGAATCTCGATTATAATAGGGAACGAAAGATTTTTTATGGTTTTGCCGTCCGCGGTATGAATCTCGGTGAAACTGAAGGAAAAGAATCAGTAGCACCGATTCCATTTTAGGTCAACTGAGAACAGCCTCGGTGAAACCAAGTGTCCATTTTCGGTGTCAGCGAAATGGGTGCCAAGTTTCTATGAAGCAGGCTGTGTGTCTCGGTGGGTCCGAAATATTTGCCTCGGTTGTACCGATATTCATTTTATGGAATGTGAATCCTGAGAATTCTTAGTGCAATCTTTGAGAAAAATTTCTAAAATTTTGAAATGACTCAACCTATCTACTCCTCAATATTCTATTCACAGGGTCAGAGATGTCAGTTTCAGGAGACAGCCAGAATGACCTCAGAGATCTTAGTCTGGACACAGATCCATGCACTAGTCTAGATAGGAGCTCATCTTCTTCTGATGATGTTCTCAACTCTCCAGACCTACCCAAGGCAGCAACCAGAGCAAGGAGGAAGCTCAACTCAGAGGAAGAAGACTATGATTTTGTGCCTGATTAGATTCTTGCCAAGGCTAATCAGGACAAGGCTACGAAGGCTGCGAAGAAGGCTACAGGTGAGGATACCTCTTCTAAGAAGGTAGTGAGAAAGGAGTATGCCAGTGATACGTGTCCAACGTATCTACTTTTCCTAATGCTTTTCCTCTTGTTTTGGACTCTAAATTGCATGGTTTGAATGAAGCTAACCCCGGACTGACGTTGTTTTCAGTAGAACTACCATGGTGTAGATTTTGTGCAAAAATAAAAGTTCTCGAAATGGAACGAAACTTCGCGAGCATTTTTTATATCAATAATAAGAATTTCTGGAGCCAAGACCTTCCGGAGAGGGGCACCTGGGTGGTCACAACCCACCACGGCACGCCCAGGTGGGTTGTACCCACCTGGTGGCCCCGCAGACCCTAATTCCGATGCTATAAAATCACATTATTCCAGGAAAAAAATCAGGGAGAAAGAATTGTCGCAATCCACGAGACGGAGCCGCCGCCACCTCCTGTTCTTCATCGGGAGGCCAGATCTGGACTCCGTTTTGGGCTCCGGAGAGGGGGATCTTTGTCCTTCGTCATCACCAACCCTTCCCTATTGCCAATTCCATGATGCTCCCCACCGAGAGTGAGTAATTCCTTCGTAGGCTCGCTGGTCAGTGAGGAGTTGGATGAGATTCATGATGTAATCGAGTTAGTTTTGTTAGGGGTGGATCCCTAGTATCCACTATGTTCTTAGATTGATGTTGCTATGACTTTGCCATGCTTAATGCTTTTCACTTTGGGCCTGGGTGGCATGAACTCAGATCTGAACCGTTTATGTTATCATCATCATATCCATGTTTTAGATCCGATCTTGCAAGTTGTAGTCACCTACCACATGTTATGATTCGGTAATCTCGGAGTGACAATAACCGGGACTTCCTCCGGTGATTGCCATAGTTTGAGGAGTTCATGTATTCACTATGTGTTAATGCTTTGTTCCGGTTCTCTATTAAAAGGATGCCTTAATATCCCTTAGTTTCCAGTATGGACCCCACTGCCACGGGAGGGTAGCATAAAAGATGGCATGCAAGTTCTTTTAATAAAGCACGTATGACTATTTACGAAATACATGCCTACATTATATCGATGAACTAGAGCTAGTGCCGTAGCGCCCTAGGTTATAAATGTCTCATGATGAATATCATCCAACAAGTCACCGATCCGATGCCTACGAATTTATCATATATTGTTTATGCTAAGTTACTACTGCTATTATCGTTGTTACACTTGCTACAAAATTACTGCTATCACTGTTACCGTTAATGTTACTGTTGTCACTACTATCAAAACTATCATATTACTTTACTACTGATTACTTGCTGCAGATAATTAATCTCCAGGTGTGGTTGAATTGACAACTCAGCTGCTAATACCTTCAAATGTTCTTTGGCTTCCCATGTGTTGAATCTATAAATTTGGGTTGAATACTCTATCCTCAAAAATTGTTGCGATCCCCTATACTTGTGGGTTATCAAGACCTTTTTCTGGCACTCTTGCCGGGGAGCATAGCTATATTTGTTGAGTCACTTGGAATTATTATCATATTATCACTATGAAGAATCTGAAGGATCCTAATACTAAGATATTCCCTCAAGGACGAGGGGAGGTAAGGAACTGCCATCCAGTTCTGCTTTAGATTAACCTTCTATTATGAGGAAACTTGCAACACCACCACATGCTATTAATTATGATATGTCGCAAGTTATTGATGATGCTACTTCTGTTATGGATAATGCTTATGATGATGCTAGTACCTTGCTTGATAATGATGATGTGGCACTTGGTGAATTTCTTGGTAAACAAATTGCTAGAGTTATGCAACATGATGTTGTTGAATCTGATGATGAGCTTGAAACTGAATGTCCTGAACACATGCTACAACTAGCCTTCCTAGATATGAATTGCCTAAGGTACCGAAAGGTTATGTTATGAGTGAAGAAACAACTAGAGATATTCTTCCTTGCAAAGATAGATATGATCTAGAGAAATTATTACACAAGTATAAAGAAAAATCTCTGAATGCTAGAATGAAGTGTAATCCTAAGTTTGCTACTTCACCTATATTTATTGACAATAAGTATTATGAATTCTCTGTCGACCCAGAGTTAATTACTTTGGTTGAATCTGATCCTTTCCATGATTATGAAACAGAAGCTATTATGGCATATCTCACTAAGTTGAATGATATAGCCACCCTTTTTACTCATGACGAGAAAACTCGCTATTACTTTATTCTCAAATTATTTACTTTCTCATTAAAGGGTGATGCTAAAGCTTGGTACAATACTCTTGCTCCTGGTTGTTTGTGTAGTCCCCAGGATATGATTTATTACATCTTTGAAAAATATTTTCATGCTCATAAGAAACAAGCTGTCTTACAGGAAATATTTAACTTTGTGCAAATTAGAGAAGAGAGTCTCCCACAATCTTGGGGGAGGCTTTGCCAGTTACTTAATGATTTGCCTGATCATCCTCTTAAGAAAAATGAAATACTTGATATCTTCTATAATGGACTAACCGATGCTTCTAGGGATTTCCTAGATAGTTGTGCTGGTTGTGTTTTTAGGGAATGAACTATTGGACAAGCTGAAGAATTATTGAATAACATATTGAAAAATTATGATGATTGGACTCCTCCTAAACCACCGGCTAAATCCACTCCGAAGAAGAGGGGTATATTATATCTCAGTCCCGAAGATATGCAAGAGGCAAAGAAATCTATGATGGAAAAAGGTATCAAAGTTGAGGATGTTAAAAATTTACCTCATATTGAAGAAATACATGGGCTTAATACACCACCACTACCTAAGGTGGTAGAGGTAAATTCTCTAATGAAGTTCAATGATAATGATAATCCTTAAAATATGCATCCTAGTGAATGCCTTTATGAGTTTGAAAACTATATTAGAAAGCAAGATCACTTCAATGCAAATGTTACAAAATAATTGAAATATAATTCTGATATGATTGCTCGCTTGAGTGACTTGTTATTTAGAATCTCAAATGATGTTAGAGGTGTTGGAAAACATGCTTCTATGGTTCAAACTCAGTTAGAGCAAGTTGCTAAATCTCAAAGAGAATTTCTTGATGAAATGAATCATAATATGCATGATTTTGCTGTTAGACTTGCAACTAGAGGAGGTAAAATGACTCAGGAACCACTTTATCCTATGGAACACCCAAAAATAATTTCACAAGAATCACAAAGAGCTAACACTAGTGCACCAAGTCCTTCTAAAACCAAAAAGAAAAATGATGGGACTTTGCATACTTCTAGTGAACCTGAAATAGAGAAACCTCCTGATAATGATAATGAAACTTCTATCTCGCAAGCTGAAACTCAATCTGGTAATGAACACTCACCTAGTGATAATGAAAAGGATAATGATGAGGTTCATGAAGATACTCAGACAAATGATAAAGAACCAGATGATGAGGTTGAGATAGAACCACCTGTTGATCTTGATAACCCACAACCTAAGAATAAAAGATATGACAAAACCGAGTTTGTGGCTAGAAAACAAGGTAAAGAAAGAGAACTGTGGGTTCAAAAACCTATGCCTTTTCCACCCAGGTCAACTAAAAAGAAAGATGATGAAGAATTTGAATGTTTTGCTGAAATGCCGAGGCCAGTCTTTCTGCGTACTCGCTTGACTGACATCTTGAAAATGCCTCCTTATGCAAAGTATATGAAAGACATCATCACAAATAAGAGGAAAATATCGGAAGCTGAAATCTCCACTATGCTTGCTAATTACACTTTCAAAGATGGAGTACCTAAAAAATTGGAGATTCGGGAATACCAACTATACCTTGCTCTATCAAAGAGAATTATGTTAAAACTGCTTTGTGTGATTTAGGAGCTGGTGTTAGTGTCATGCCTTTCTCTTTATATAAAATACTTGATTTGAATAAACTCACACCTACATAAATATCTTTGCAAATGGCTGACAAATTAACTGCCATACCTATTGGTATTTGTGAGGATGTGCCCGTTGTTGTTGCTAATTTTACTATTTTGACTCACTTTGTTATACTTGAGATGCCCGAGGACGACAACATGTCGATTATTCTTGGTAGAACCTGCTTGAATACTGCAGTGGTTGTTATTGATTGCAATAAAAACAAGGTCACTTTTCATATTAATGAGCATACGGTGCACTTTCTGAAGAAACAATTCCAAGTGAATGGCATTAATGTTATTGAAAAAACTCCGACAATCACTGTTGGAAGTTTTCAAATACCTCTACCTACTATCAAAAAGAAATATGAAATGCTTATTGTTGGGGAAATGCATATCCCCATTGAGGTAACTTTAGTGATTTACGAAAGTTCCTCAGTTTCATGCTAATTGAAAGTGGTTGTTAATAAGACCTGATCAACCTTATTAATGAATCATTTTTGAGCGGTATGAAGTTGATGAATTTAGTAAGCACTACCTTATGTCCCTACCTTTTGTTTTCTATTTTTATTAGTCGAATAAAATAGAATGTTGTGTGTTGTCTCTTTTTTGAATTTCCCGTACAATAAAAAATGACCCAAAAATAAAAGTTCTCAGAATAACCTGGAAATTTTACACGATTTTTTCTGAATATTTCTGAATTTCGGGTGCAAATAATATCAGAGGGAGGTGCACCAGGTGGGCACAACCCACCTGGGTGTGCGAGGACCCCTAGGCGTGCCCTAGTGGATTGTGGTCCCCACGTGGGCCCCTCACTTACCTCTTCATCCCACATCATCACTTACCTCCAGAAAAAAATCTCTATTGCTCTCTCTCCCATGTTCTTGAGCTCAAACCCACGGATTTCGATCTCTTTGCTCGAAGCTTCGTTTCTAAAACTGTTTCAGGGGATTGTTGCTTGGTATGTGACTTCTCCGTTTGTCCAATTAGTTTTTGTTTTAGTGGTTTATATTTTGAATAATTAGCTACTCTTGGTGCTGCTGTAGATGTGCTTGCATGCTAAATTCTTAGAGTTCTAAGCAGGTTGAATGTTTGTTATGGCCTTTATGCATCCCTGTGAGTAGTTGATATCAATCTTATAAAGTTTTGTTGACAAATTTTTGTTACCCCCAAAAATTTTAATATTTTCTTTCAGAAAATTGTACGCGGACATGAGGAACCTATTTAGAAGGAGTTCTTCGAGGAGACAATCCTCGGGGGCATCTTCTAGTGACAGTTTTGCCCGCCGGTGTTATGTTGAACCAAGTGAAACTTCCACACGAGATGCTGCCACCAAAACATGCTTATGGCCTTGCGATGAGTATATGATGTGTGTGGGAATGAAGGAGGAGTTTGAGCAATATGTTCACAATGCCGGTCTCGGTCCCTACATCTCAAATAAGTGCGAATAACGCCACATTCTCACTGAATCATTTGTCAAAGGATTTAAATTCCATCCCTGTGAGTCTAGGGTGTCGTTTATGCTTTATGATAATCCATAGACCATCCCATTAGAGAAGTTTTCTTATGACTGCAAACTCCTGTTCTGGGGTTTGCTTGACGAACCGCCAAGGGCTGAGTACCAATTATTCTTAACTAATCTTTGCTACGGGGAGACGAGGGGAGTGCGACGAGGTAGAATAAAGAGAATTCATTTTCCCGCAATTCAGTACTTTGTATTATTTAATGGGAAATGTATAGTAGTTAAGCAAGACTATAGTACACTCTATGCTCCAGACTAGAGCTTCATTTGCACTGCTCTCGCCGGTGAAAGGAATTATAACCTTGGAGTGATTGTTGCATGTAGACTTCAGCATAACGCTAACAATGGCTATTTCTATGGTGGAATATATGCCACGCGTTTAACACGATGGCTGCGTGTTTCACCTTTGCCCTTTGATCCTATCCTACCCATGTAGTATTTATATTTTTACACTTTAAAAGAGCATAATATTCTCAAGGGAAAGGTTGATAACTTCACTTATAATCTACTGTTTAACCAAAATTCTGTTGTGGACACATATTTGCCTGCGCCCGCTCTTTTTGACTATCACAGCAAAGGAAGATATTTTGTTCTTGAGAGTGAGGCCCGAGCTCACAACGCAGTAGTAGAGGCAGCACGACAGGCAGAGGCATCCGCACCAAGAGCCTCCATGAGCTACCACTCCAACTACTATCCAGGCTACTGATCGACTACCAAGTTAGGACAAAAGCCTAAGCTTGGGGGAGTATGTGTTTCCCACCAACTTTACATTCATGTCCACTTATTCTATTTGTCGGTGTCCACACTTTTTCATTGTATCACCCATGCTTAGATTTATTTTCTTGCTTTCTTCTTGCGTGTTGGAAAAAAACTTTAGAAAAACCAAAAAAATTAGTTGTAGTCAATTTACTTTCTATGTATGCTTAGTAGTAATATTAAATAGAAAACCCAAAAAGATTTCCTCGTTCTTCTTTTGCTTGTTGGGAGCTTTCCCGTGTAAATAGTTTTTCTTGTTTTTGCTTTTTATTTGCTTGTTCAAAAAACCAAAAGCTCCACAAATATTTTAGTGTGTTTCTCGGAATTTCTTTTCTTGTTATTCGAGTCTTACCTAGGAGAAGACCACGATGAAAATGTTGAGTAGCTCTCATATGAATAATTGTTGAACTAATAAAGAGCACATTTTACCTTGCCTTCTCCTGCTGAATATTTTTTTGGCAGATTCCAGCTTAGTCCATGGCACTCTTGCACTATTATTATTTTCATATCATTTGGTCATGCAAGTGAACGGCAATTATGATGACATTCGATGAATCGGCCGTGGCGAAGAGAAACTGGTATTAACTCGACTTGTTTTGATTGTGTAAATATGTTTAACCTAGTATCCATGATTCAACTTATTATGATTAAACATGCTTGCAATGAAAATTAGAGATTATAGTTTCTCATGCCATGCATAAGTAGCTGGGAGTTGATAATGATTTATCTTCGATATCAACATAGCGATAAAATGATTGTGATGTAGTATGATGATATGGTATCCTCCTCTCAATGTTCGAGTGGCTTGACTTGGCACATGTTCATGCATGTAGTTGAATCAAAAGCAACATAGCATCTATGGTACTTAAGTTCATGGTGTTCATATCCTATTCATGCTAGTGTCCAATGTTACTTATGCATAATGCATGGTTATGACAGTTGTTGCTCTCTAGCTGGCCGCTTCTCAATCTAATTGCTAGCCTTTGCCCGTACTAAGTGGGAACTCTGCTTGTACATCAAAAACCTCGAACCCAAAAGTTATTCCAGATGAGTCCACCATACCTACCTATATACGGTATTACCCTTCCGTCCTAAGTAAATTTGCATGTGCCACCTCTAAAAACGTCTAAAAATTATCCGTTTTGTGTGCCTAGATCATTCATGGAACGACAGGAGGTGGTCCGTATCTTCCATGCTAAGCGGGTTATTCTCAGGTCGAGTTCTTATTCACTCGCCATCGCACAAGAAAAGGGTGGTAATAGGGATGCCCAATCCCAAAATGCAAAATACAAAACGAGTTAATCACTCTAATAATCAAACAAAAAATCCCAATGGAGTCAAAACCCTTTACTTTTATCGGAACCGCCACTAGCGTGCTTAGCATAGAAGATGTTGATAACTGATGGTCGTGAAGTAAATGAGAAGGGTGCATGCCTCAAAATATCATTTATCTCTGTTTTAAAAATTGAGCTCTGGCACCTCTGCAAATCACTGCTTCCCTCTGCGAAGGGAGTATCTATTTACTTTCATGTTGTGTCGTCACCTTCTAAAACAAGCGCGAAAAACTGAGAAGAGCACAATTTTCATGATTTATGCATTGTGTGTAGCTAATGTTGGGTGCATCATGATTGGATCTTTTCTACCATGAATTACAATATTTAGTCGCTGCTTCAACTTTGGAGGTGCTCTGCATTTAAGTTTTGCGGTCTCAAAAAGGGCTAGAGAGATACCGCTGTTGTAATATTATATCATGGTTGTTTCGACAACGTGTTGATGTTTGAGATATCTTATTATTGCTCACTAGGTGATTATGTCATTGATATGAGTCATTATAACCTTTAAGAGTAATTGTCGACATGGTTAGTTATAATGTTGGCTGAAAACCTAGGTGCTGTTTAAGCTTATTTATGCAAACAAGAGCAAAAGAGTTCATAAAAGTTTTTCTTTTTCACTTTCAGTTTATCAACTGAATTGCTTGAGGACAAGCAAAGGTTTAAGGTTGGGGGAGTTAATTCGTCTCCAACGTATCTACTTTTCCTAATGCTTTTCCTTTTGTTTTGGACTCTAATTTGCATGATTTGAATGAAACTAACCCTGGACTGATGCTATTTTCAGCAGAACTACCATGGTGTTGTTTTTGTGCAGAAATAAAAGTTCTCAGAATGGAACGAAACTTTGCAAGGATTTTTTATATCAATAATAAGAATTTTTGGAGCCAGGACCTGCCGGAGAGGGGCACCTGGGTGGGCACAACCCACCAAGGCGCGGTGGCGCGCCCAGGTGGGTTGTACCCACCTGGTGGCCCCACAGACCCTAATTCCGACGCTATAAAATCACATTATTCTAGAAAAAATCAGGGAGAAAGAATAATCGCAATCGACGAGACGGATCCGCCGCCACCTCCTGTTCTTCATCAGGAGGACAGATCTGGAGTCCGTTTTGGGCTCCGAAGAGGGGGATCTTCATCCTTCGTCATCACCAACCCTTCTCCATCGCCAATTCCATGATGCTCCCCACCGGGAGTGAGTAATTCCTTCGTAGGCTCGCTAGTCGGTGAGGAGTTGGATGAGATTCATCATGTAACTGAGTTAGTTTTGTTAGGGCTTGATCCCTAGTATCCACTATGTTCTTAGATTGATGTTGCTATGACTTTGCCATGCTTAATGCTTGTCACTCTGGGCCCGGGTGCCATGAACTCAGATCTGAACCGTTTATGTTATCATCATCATATCCATGTTTTATATCCGATCTTGCAAGTTATAGTCACCTACTACGTGTTATGATCCGGTAACCCCGGAGTGACAATAACCGGGACTTCCTCCGGTGATTACCGTAGTTTGAGGAGTTCATGTATTCACTATGTGTTAATGCTTTGTTCTGGTTCTCTATTAAAACGAGCCCTTAATATCCCTTAGTTTCCAGTATGGACCCCGCTGCCACGGGAGGGTAGGACAAAAGATGGCATGCAAGTTATTTTAATAAAGCACGTATGACTATTTACGGAATACATGCCTACATTATATCGATGAACTGGACCTAGTGCCGTAGAGCCCTAGGTTATAACTGTCTCATGATGAATATCATCCAACAAGTCACCGATCCAATGCCTGCGAATTTATGTTATATTGTTTCTGCTAAGTTACTACTACTATCATCGATGTTACACTTGCTACAAAATTACTGCTATCACTGTTATCATTACTATTACTCCTATCACTACTATCAAAACTATCATATTACTTTGCTATTGATTAATTGCTGCAGATAATTAATCTCCAGGTGTGGTTGAATTGACAACTCAGCTGCTAATACCTTCAAATATTCTTTGGCTCCCCTTGTGTCGAATCTATAAATTTGTGTTGAATACTCTACCCTCGAAAACAGTTGCGATCCCCTATACTTGTGGGTTATCAGCCAGCTGAGGATCTATGAGAGCACCAGAGAGTTCTAGGGGAACCATGACTATTGAGCCCCCCAACAAAATCCATGCCCAAAAAGGCTAGAGAGAAAAAGAGTAGAAAGAGGATCATACATGTTACATGAAGGCCTACCTCTATGTATGAGGACCCAACAAAGGCTACTACTGAGGGAGAGGAGGAAGAGCCAGCTGCCAAGGCTCCTCCCAAGAAGAAGAAGAAGAAGAAGCTTTTGTTAGGTGCTATGCAAGCCAAGCTCCACCCAAGAGCAATCCAGCTGCAACCAAGAAATCTTCTGCTCCTAAACCCAAGAGGTTATCCAGAGAGATGCTAGCTGATGAGAAGAACAAGGGTTCAACCTCCAGAGATGCCGTGGAGGATGATATGTCTGTTTTGATAAAGTTGAGGCCACACCTTCCAGAGCATAATACCAGCCATTTGCTTACTGAGGACATGAAGAAGAGGAAGGATAAAGTATTAAGGGATTGGAGAGCCATTGACCCCTATTCACAAAGGAGGAAGACTGTTGTGGACTACATGTTCTATACTAACGAACGACTAGACTTATATGAAACAGTTCTGCTTGACAAGAACCCTCCTATGAGTGACATGAGGTATGTGGACTGGAAGTACATCAAGGAGAATGAAGACTACTTCCCAAGTGTGCAAGATAACTTCCATTGCATTGGTCTTGATGAGTTTGTTGGCAAGGAGTTCACTGCTTGGAACGATGAAATGATCATGCAATTCTACTCAACTACTCATTTCTATGGAGATGGTAGAATTGTGTGGATGACAGAAGGCACCAGGTATAAGTCCATAGTTGAGGAGTGGGCTACAATCTGAAGAGTCCCAGAGGTGGAAGAAGTTAACCTTGGTGTACTTTGAGCCCAAGGCAAGCCACAATGCCATGAAGAACATGTACAAGGAGATCCCCACTGCAAATATGCAATCTCACAAGCTAGGATCCATTTACTTCCTCCAGGCTGGTCTATACACCATCAACACCATCTTAAGGCATATCTTGTTGCCTAAGTTTGGAGATGAGAAAATGGTCAGAGGCTACTCTATCAACATGCTGCTCCATCTTGATCAACACACCAGATCAGAGTGATGGACTTGATAGTTGAGACAATGAAGAGGATTGTTGCATATCATAGGCGATCATGTGGCTATGCACCCTATATGCAGATGCTTATCAACTCTCAGTTGGAGAAGCACATCTTTGCAC
Source organism: Hordeum marinum (assembly GCA_022496015.1). Taxonomy (NCBI): domain Eukaryota; kingdom Viridiplantae; phylum Streptophyta; class Magnoliopsida; order Poales; family Poaceae; genus Hordeum; species Hordeum marinum. The sequence goes on along the minus strand of CM039672.1, from coordinate 204,743,016 downwards.
TTGATTGACTACATTTTCCACTCTTGCCAGAGCTAGAAGACAATGTTGTGGTGATGAACTCAGATCATCCACATCAGCTACAGCACAAGCATAGGAACATGTAGGCAGATACACTACTGCTCAGGCGCCCAAGACTCGGAGTGAGCAGATGGATCTTCTCCTTAGCTCTATGATCGACATGTAGAAGGACAACAGTAACATCTTGAAGAACTAGAATAGCCTGGCGAGGATTGTTGATAACAAGTTTCATATTCTCAACAACAAGGTGGATGGGCTCACAGTGACAGTGAATGAGGTCAAGAAGGAAGTTGATGGCATGCCAATCCCTCACACTATAGATGATGATGAAGATAGTGCACCTCTCCGGACAGGCACTCAGTTCAGGACTTAGGATAGGACTCCCACAGTGACAACTCTAGAGATGAGGACTTGTTCGTCAGCACCTGCTACAACTACTTCAACTCCATCAGCTCCACCAGTTCCTCCAGTATCTAGACCAACTCTGTCCATGACGTCTGCAGAAGTCTTCGCTCGTGCCATTCTCTCGACTACTACATCAGCTACCAGAGAAGATCAGCCCCAGAAGAGCGTTTAGATATATACCTTTTAACTTTTTGGTAAATTGTTGACAAAGTGGGAGAAGTTGTATAGATCATTAGGGCTTCGAGAGAGAGACAGAGAGATGGTTGCTTTTTATCACTTTTCAAAAACTTTGATATATGTTGGTTTGGTTGTATTAAACTTTGTTGGTGTTTGATTATACACTTGATGTGTGTTGCTACTATTTCCTATCTTTATGATGCTTATGATATGATCATTCTCTTTGCTTGATTGTGTTGTGCTGTGATATTCATACTTATTATTCTCGCACACCACCAAGTTGTATGTGACATGGAAGAAGTGCCCCATGTACCTAATCGGTTGTGCATTTGCATTCAAACACAAATTCAAAATAATGCACAAATTTAGGGGGAGGTCTTGCTTATCACATACTTCTCAACGTGACAATTATATTCATTCATTATATCATATGTCGAAGCATTGATCTATATGTTGTCATCAATTACCAAAAGGGGGGATTGACGACACATTTGCTCCCTTGGTGGTTTTGGTAATTAATAACAACATATATCTCATTGAACTAATGTTTCCACTAAGCATATTTCAGGAAAGGCTCATTGATGGGTTGGCAAAAGGATTGTGGAGAAACCCCTAGATGCAAGGAATTGGATTGGCAAAGCTTCAAGCAAGAGGACTCTACATTTCAATATGTGAGAAATCACTTTGAGTCCATAGGAAAGCCAATACTATTAAATGGGTGTAAGGTACTGTTGGTGAACAAAGATGCTCCATGTGCACAAGTGATAGTCATCGAAAACACCAAGAAACTCTTCCACAAAAGTCTGTCCAAACCTATCATGAAAATTGGTGCTACAACAACTTCCACTCGGTCCAACCGATTCCCCACTCAGACAGAACCCTGCCAAACACTAGATCTTTGGTGCAATCGATTCTGCATCGGTGCCAGTGAGTTTAGCTTGTTACCTCGATTCACAAAATTGGAAATTCTGAGATTTTGGATCAGCTTCACCGAGTTGTGGTTTCTGACCGTTCGTCACCTTATCAGTACAACCAAGATCTTTGTATCGGTCTCACCGAGATTCAAAAGTTTTACCTTTGGAGCATCTCGGTACCACTGAGATTTACACATCGGTGTCACCAAGTTGTCCACTTTAGTTGCAACGGTTGGATTTTTGTAGATGCCTATATATACCCTTCCACCACCACTCACTCTAAAGAGAAGCACTCAGAACAGATCTCCACGTATCCCATCAGATTTTCTGAGCGAGAGCCACCGACTCATGTGTTGAGATCAAGGCATTCCTTTCCATCCATATGAGTTTTGATCTCTAGCCTCCCCAAGTTGCTTTCCACCCAATCAATCTCTTCCACCAAAGCCAAATCTGTGAGAGAGTGATTAAGTGTTGAGGAGTCTATCATCTTGAAGCATGAGAGCATGGAGTTCATCGACACTATCATGCCTATTACCTTTTGGAGGGTGGTGCCTCCTAGATTGGTTAGGTGTCGCTTGGGAGCCTCCTACTATGGGATCACTAGAAGTGTATGTCTAGAGGGGGTGAATAGACTACTAGCAAGAATTTAAAACTACCTCAAGCACAACTTCAAGGGTTGGCAATTTTAGCATATATAACTAGTCTATGACACCCAACACATGCAAGTCATCAAGTATAGCAGCGGAAAGTAAAGACATTGCACATGAAAGTAAGGAGTAGAGATAGAGAGACCAAACGCATGAAGGACACAAAGATATTTCCCGTGGTTTCGATAGGTGGTGCTATCGTAAGTCCACGTTCATGGAGTCTTCAACCCACGGAGGGTAACGGTCGTGAGAGTCCACGGAGGGTTCCATGAAGAAGTAACCTTGACTATACCATGACAGCCTACATCCATGAAGGACTAGCCTAACTCGGGGTTGATCGTCACGAAGTAGGCGATCTCCTTGTCCTTACCAACTTATTGGTTCACTCCACAACATGAACTAGGAGGCTCCCAAGATACACATAACCAATCTAGGAGGCACCACCCTCCAAAAGGTAATAGGCTCGATAGTGTCAATGAACTCCTTGCTCTTGTGCTTCAAGATGATAGACTCCTCAACACACAATCACTATCTCACAGATTTGGCTTGGTAGAAGAGATTTATTGGGTGGAAAGAAACTCGGGGAGGCTAGAGATCAAGATTCATATGGTTGTAATGGAATGGCATGATCTCAACACGTGAGTAGGTGGCTCTCTCTCAGAAAATCAGTAGGTATGAGTGGGGAGTTGTTCTGAGTGCTTCTCTTGCGAGTGAGTACTGGTGGAGGGGTATATATAGGCATCTCCAAAAATCCAACCGTTACAGCTAATAAGTCAGACTTGGTGGAACCGATGTGTGAATCTTTGTTGTACCGAGTTGCCTCAAAGGTAGCAACTTTTGAATCTCGGTGAGACCGATATATAAAACGTGGTTGCACCGATAAGGTGACGAACGGTTAGATTGCCAATCTCGGTGACGCCGATTCACAAAACTCGGAGGGACCGGTTTTGTAAACTTGCATAATAGGAAGTTAGCAACCCAAATTGGGTTGCACCGAAGCAGAATTGGTTGCATGGAAAAGCTACGGTTTGGCTGAGTCTGTCTGAGGTTTGGAATTGGTGGCACCGTTTGGAATGTGTTGGTTGCACCAATTTTAAGTATTTGGCTTTGGACAGACATTTTTGGAAGAGCTCATGGGTGTATTTGATGACTATCACTTGTGCACGTATGAGCATTTCGTTCACTAAGGAGACCTTACCTCCTTTTAATAGTATTGGCTTTCCTATGCACTCGAGGTGATTTCTCACAAAAGGTAAAATGTAGAGCCCTTTGCTTGAAGCTTGGCCAATGCTATTCCTTCTCCTTCTTGTTCATGGGGATACTCTCCACACTCCTTTTTGGTAGACCATCTCTCTCTATGGACTTTATCTGAGATACACTAGATGAAAGTATTAGTCCAAGAGACAATGTATGTTGTCATGACTTATCAAAACCACCAAGGGAGCACATTGTGCTTTCACCTGCTTCATGGTGCGGAGTGAACCAAGAAGTTTCCAAGGGTAAGGAGATCGCCTACTTCTTGGAGATCTACCCTGAGTTAGGCTAGTCCTCCGTGGACGTAGGCCATCGTTGTATAGACAAGGTTTTGCTTCTACGTGGAACCCTCCGTGGGTAGAGCCCTCCGTGGACTCTCGCGACATTACCCTTCGTGGGTTGAAGTCTTCATAAACAGGGTGTCGGGACCCTGATCCTAAGTCATATGATTCCATACTGTAACAAGCCACATCAATGTGCGGCCTCACGCACGGTACTCCACAGCTGCAACCTTACCTTGGCCGGGACCGTTTGCGTCTTTTGGCTCACGTATGTGAACATGTCGCTGGCAATCACACAACAAAGAACCCGGGCCGTCATGACTAGTCATAGAACCCAAGTGGCACATCCATATGGAAACAGGCATACATAACCCAACAATGCAGGTGTCGGCCTCAAGCGTGTGTTGACGAGTCATAGCAAGCTACAAGGACTCCATTATGTCACGAGACACGAATGTCATCACTGCACGTAGACGAGTCGTAGCAGGCTACAGGGACTCCATTACACTGTGAGACATTTCCCCGAAGGGACAGACACAACAGCAAAGAAGGATACATGCCGGTCAATCAATGTGTCCGGAGCAGTAGCAAGCTACCATGGCTCGGTGGAAGCACAAAGAGGCAGTTTCCCGTAAAGAGTACTACTAAAGGCACACGACTAGGTGTCGGATCCCATACATACCATTGCACGTCACACGTACGCACGACATGCCCGATATGCATAGATACAACTATGGCATCACAACATAACCATACAACAATATGATTTTTATTTAAGAGGCTCAGACGAGCCTTGTATAATATGTTCTTACAGATAGGGGTCACATGACCCGACACTCAAGTCATACAAACAAAGTCATACAAGCCAGCGGAAACTTAAGATGTCTGATTACAGACGGCGAAATATAAAAGAGGCACACGGCCTGACTATCTACAGCCCACCACACGGGCAAGATCGTAGCTGGGACACCAGCTATTCGGCATCGTCAACGTCTAGATAGAACCCACCTGATGGGTCCTGCTTCTCTTCTGCAACATTAATTAAGCAAGGATGAGTCCAATCGTACTCAGCAAGTCTTTAAAACAGACCTACTCTATTTATGCCCATGTACCAACAAGGGGGAGTGGTGGAGTTTATGCAGCAATGCCAGCTTAGACTCATGGCTAACCTACACTACTCACTTTTAACTCTTTGTTACAGTTTTAATTATCGCACACGAGTCCACTATCTGCAACACAATATACTACCATGGATTCACGTTCCCCTTCCGGAAGAGTGCCATCCACGGTACTCACACTTGTATTGATAGTTTTAGAAGTATCCATTTGATTATATATGAACAGCATAAGTTCTCCAAGTAGTCCATATCCGAGGACGCCGCTATTCGAATAGTTTTATACCCTGTAGGGGTGTACTTGTTCACACACGCTCTCGCCACTTATCGCTGTGTGCCATAAACCATGCACCTCGGCAACCTTCAAGCAGATGCCCAGCGAGGGAGTTGGCCACGACCGTCAATCACATAAGACCTCTAGTCCAGGCTATCGCCTATTTGAGACTGAACCCGCATGGAAGTCTGGCCGAAGTTTCCGCTACGTCCCCAAACGATGTGCGCAGGGTTCCCAAGCCCACCATTCGGGTGACCCTTGGTACACCGTGCCACTGCCGACTGTGTCGTAACCCACCCCGAGGGTCAGTGCTACGCATGGCCTCCAGCATGCTATAAACACCAGAAACTACTTGCAATACCTGGAGCAAGGACTAGGCGACTGATAAGTCGAGCAGGTCAGTTAAGTATCCCAACGTGTGGTAGTATCTAGTCTTCGATCACAAACACGGAACTCAGTTCCTAGAATGGTCCCAATGAGACAACCTGCTATGTACTCCTACATAGCCTCTCATCGCTTCCTTTACCAAAACGGATTCATCATGAGCTCATCACATCAGAACAACACAGTTTCACTCCGGTTCATCACCCAGATGAATCAGACCTGACACAACTCTAAGCATAGCAGCATGGCATGAAGGTAAGCTAAGCACATCATGGCACAAGCATCTACCAGGTATGCTAGGTTGCAAGGTTTAGCTATTTACTGTGACAAGATCAGGTCATGCAGAGGATTAGGTTCATCTACCGTTTATGACTGACATGTGATCGTTTGTCCTAATGCAATAAACGAGAGCAGGAGCGAGAGAGTGGGAGGTTATCGGAATGATCAATGGGGTTTCTTGCCTTGCTGAGCCGCGGAGGAGTTCTCTCCTTCGTCGGAATACGGGGTGGTCTCTTTCGGATTAGGGCCTACCGCAACGCAGATAAAAGCATTCAATACAAACAAATGCAACAATATTATGCATGATCATGGCATAGTAATATGCATGGGTGAGCTAATGTAACTAGTGACCATGTCAATTTAAAACAGATTTGAATATAGGTTCAAAGTTGTTCTCCTTTTTAAATTCCATACATTAACCTAATGTTAAATGTCCATGCTCACCTATTTAGGTTGCTCCAACATGCATGAGAATAGCACCATTGGATTCACTGGATTTTTCTGATAAATTTTCATATATAAATTATTTTCATCTAACTTACAGATTATTTTATATGATTTTTCAAAGTTTTAAATAATTTTCTGGAATTATTTTTAAACTAGAAATTGTTTTATTGCATCAGCATGATATCATGATGACGTCAGCTGGTCAGCTGACCGGGCCAGAGTCAAACCTGACATGTGGGGTCCACATGTCAGTGACTGGTTAACTTAATTAACTAATTAAAACTAATTCTGATTAATTAGTAGATTTGGGCCCACCTGTCAGTGTCTTATTATCTTAATTAATTTAATTACCTAATTAAAACTGATCACATATTAGCGAGGGGCTGGCCCCACTTGCCAGTGACCCAGGGGAGTCAAACCCCTGGTCAACTCCGGCGAAACCCACCGGCGTTGAGCCGCCGGTGGCTCCAGAGATGGCGGAGGGCTTCGGGTTTCCTCCGTCGGCGACCAAATGGATGGCGGAGGGCACCAAACTACTCTACATGCACGCGCGCGTCCATCCCGACCCTTCCCAGGAGCTGAGGTGGTCGGAATCGGCGATGAGCTGGGCGGCGGCCGGAGCTCGAGCGAGCACGGGCTCGTCTAGCTGGAGCTCGAACGGGGTAGCTGAGGCCTCCAGAGGCTACCTGGAAGCCTCCTAAGAACGACCGTGTGCTCAGAAGCAAGCTTGGGTCGCCACAACGGCGACCACGACCTTGCCGGCGGCGGGAAGCTTTCGGGCTCAAGGGGGATCGGCGCTACGGAGCTCTATCCAAGGGGGGAAAAGGGGGAAAAGGAGCAGGGGCTCACGGCGAGTGCAGCGGTGTCGCAAACGAGCTCGGGGAGGACCTGGAACGACGGCGGCCTTCGAATTCCCTTCCAGCGACCCAAGGAGGAAGATGATGGCGCGACGGTGACAGGTGCCTTCCGGCGATGCGTGGCTCGGCTAGGAGGATGAGGAGGTTCGGGCGGAGCTTTTGGCTGGCTCGGACGGGCTCGGGGGCGGCTAGAACGGCGACACGACGGCGAGGAGTAGCGCGGCCATGGCGGGTCCGAGGGGAAGAATGGGCGAGAGAGAGAGAGAGAGAGCTCGCGGGAGGGAGAGAGGAGAAGGGGCACGGCGGCGAGGTGCTTCACGCTGGCACACTCCCAGCCCTCCAGCAAGGAGCCAGGTAGGGAGCAGGTGGCCGGCGTGCGGCGACCAGATGCCCGGCGTCCTCTTGGCTAGAGGTGGAAGATGACCGGTTCGCCCCTGTGGGCTGGGCCGGCTTCTCTCCCCTGGCCCAGGTTGGGTTTCTTCTTTTTTTTGTTTCTGTTTTCTGTTTGCTAACTTTTCTTTATTTTGTTTGCAGGTCCAAATGATTTTATAAAATGTGCCATATATTTTCTAAAATCAAGTTTGAATATTTCAGACTTATCTGAAAAGTTTCAAGCTATTTTGAAAACAAGTATAATGATAATGATTTATTTATCAATTTCAGAGACTTAAACCATTAATTTGAATTATTTGAAATGTTCAAATAATTAGAATGGTCCCTGGTATATCCACGTCCTTAATTATCAGACATAGGGAACATTTTTTATGGGCATTTTGGATTTGTTCATATTTTACTAAACTTGAATTTCTTTAATTCATTAAGTGCTTGGGGTTTCTTTTATTTCTCCCCATTTCACATTGATGCAATGATGATGATGATGGTGCAAACACAATGCTAACCTAGGACATCTTGCTAGGGTTGTGACAACTCACCCCCACTCTCGAGATTTTGAAGTCGTCGGGAAGAGCGCGGGGTACTCTAGTCAAAGACGATCTTCTCTTTCCCATGTCGCCTCCTTTTCAGAATGATGCGACCACTGAACCTTGAGAAACTTGATGTTTCGACGCCGAGTGGTACGCTCAGCTTGGTCAAGAATACGAACAGGGTATTCTCGGTATGTAAGGTTATCTTGGAGATCCAGCGCTTCGTGGTCCACTTCTCGGACAGGGTCCGAAAAGCAACGCCTGAGTTGCGAGACGTGGAAGACATCATGAACTTTGGAAAGATGCGGCGGAAGTTCCAATTGGTAGGCAACCTCTCCTCATTTAGTAAGAATGCGAAAAGGTCCAATGTAACGAGGAGCCAACTTGCCTTTGATACCAAATCGATGGGTACCCTTCAGAGGTGTAACCCGAAAGTAAGCCTTCTCGTCAACCTCATAGGTCACAGACTTATCATGATGGTCATATTGACTCTTTTGACGGGATTGGGCTGTTTTCCAATTTTCACGGATAACGCGAACTTGCTCCTCTGCATCCTGAATCATGTCCGGACCAAAGAGTTGCCTCTCTCCGGTTTCTGACCAGTTAAGAGGTGTTCGACATTTTCATCCATAGAGCACTTCAAAAGGGGCTTTGCCCAAGCTTGATTGATAACTGTTGTTATATGCGAATTCAGCAAATGGAAGGCAGTTCTCCCAATTCATACCGAAAGATATAACACAAGCTAGGAGCATGTCTTCGAGAATTTGATTGACTCTCTCAACTTGACCACTTGATTGAGGGTGGAAGGCAGTGCTAAGGGATAGATGAGTCCCCATAGTGGTTTGAAAACTTTCCCAAAATCGAGAAGTAAAGATACTTCTGCGGTCTGAGTTAATCTCCAAAGGAACACCATGAAGAGAAACTATTCGAGAAACACATAACTCCTCTAGCTGGCTAGGAGTAATGCTTTCACAAACAGGAAGAAAATGAGCCACTTTGGAGAGGCGATCAATGACTACAAATATAGCATTGTTCCCTCTCTTGGTCCTGGGAAAACCGGTGATGAAATCCATACCGACCTTATCCCATTTCCATTCAGGAATAGCTAAAGGTTGAAGGGTGCCGGCAGGCCTTTGATGTTCTGCTTTCACACGACGACAAATGTCGCAGTTAGCAACATACTGAGCAATTTCTCTCTTCATCCTAGTCCACGAGAACCTCTGGCGTAGGTCCTGATACATTTTGGTACTACCCGGATGAATTGTGAGAGGAGAATCATGAGCCTCCTTAAGAATCAGCTGTCTTAGACGGGTGCTCTTGGGAACCACCAACCGATTCTGAAAGAACACCACACTTTCATCATCCTTAGAGAAATCCTTAGCGTTTCCGCTAGCAATATTCCCCTTAATCCGAGATATACCTTTGTCATACCTGTGGAAAACTACTATTTGATCCCTAAGGGTAGGTTTTGCCACCAGGTTGGATAGGAATCCTTGAGAAACAAGGTGAAGGTTTAACTTCCGGAATTCCTCATAGAGAAGCGGTTGACCTTGTTGTAACATCAGATTGTTACAATAAGACTTACGACTTAGTGCATCAGCCATGACATTGGCTTTCCCCGGGGTGTAAGTTATCCTTAAGTCATAATTTGTAATCAACTCTACCCATCGTCTTTGCGTGAGATTCAAATCCGGCTGGGTGAAAATATATTCCAGACTTTGGTGATCAGTGTATATCTCGCAACGATTACCCAGGAGGTAATGTCGCCATGTTTTCAGTGCATGGACTACGGCTACAAGCTCAAGATCATGTGTTGGATAATTATCCTCATGTGGACGCAACTGTCAAGATGCGTATGCAATCACATGACGATCTTGCATGAGAATGCAACCTAATCCTTGTCGCGAGGCGTCGCAGTAGATAATAAAGTCCTTAGAGAAATCTGATGGCACCAGAACGGGAGCAGAGGTCAGTCGTCTTTTCAACTCCTGAAAACTATGCTCGCATTGTGGGGTCCACTCGAACTTTTTATCTTTATTGAGGAGTTCAGTCAGAGGTTTCGCAACCTTGGAGAAGTTCTCAACAAAGCGGCGACAATAGCTCGCTAAGCCAAGGAAGCTTCGAACTTGCTTGACCAATTCAGGTTGAGTCCAATCAAGGACGGCCTGAACTCTCTCGGGAATGATAGCAATACCTTTGCCAGAGATCACGTGGCCTAGATAGATCACTTCCGGCAACCAAAATTCACACTTGGAGAATTTGGCATATAAGCGGTGCTCTCGAAGTTTCATCAATACTAGCCTTAGATGCTCGGCATGTTCTTGTTCGTTCTTCGAGTAGATGAGTATGTCGTCGAGGTAAACCATGATGAATTTATCCAAATACTCCATGAAGATCGAATTCATCAGACGAGAGAAGGTGGCTGGGGCATTGGTTAAACCGAAGGACATGACGGTGTACTCGTATTGGCCATAACGAGTGACAAAAGCCGTTTTTGGAATGTCCCCGTTTCTGATACTGATTTGATGGTATCCCAACCTCAAATCCATTTTGTAAAAGACAGAGGATCCAACGAGTTGATCATACAAATCGTTGATCCTGGGGAGCGGATACTTGTTCTTGATAGTGACTAGATTCACTGGTCGATAATCCACAACCATTCGATCCGATCCATCCTTCTTCTTAACAAAGAGGACGGGGCAAGCCTAGGGAGAAGAGCTAGGATGGATGAAACCTTTCTTCAAAGCTTCATCGAGTTGGGTTTTTAGCTCGGCCAGTTCTAAGGGTGCCATCTTATATGGTCTTCTGGCTATTAGGACTGTCCCTGGAATAAGTTCTATCACAAACTGAACATCTCTGAGAGGTGGAATACCTGGCAGTTCTTCTGGGAAGACATCCGGAAAATCACGGACTACCGGAATATCCTCTAACTCAGGAAGAGGGCTAGCATTTAGGGAATAGAGTTGGCGCTTGGTTGTTCGAGTGGAGACAGTAACTATCTCACCCGATGAATGTGTAAGTTGAACATTTCTAGAATGAGTATCAATCTTGGCATAGTGGGCTTTCATCCAATCCATACCTAGAATGATATTGATGTCCGAAGACTTAAGAGCTATCAAGGATGCTAGAAATACTAGTCTATCCACTAGAATTTCATTGTCATGACTCACTCTAGAAGTTTGCCATTTTGAACCAGGAGTCTGAACTACTAAAGGAGTGGGCATGTCACAAAAGGACATGTTATGCAATTGTGCATAACTTTCAGAGATGAAAGAATGAGATGCCCCAGTATCAAATAGAATAGATACTAGATGTCTATTAACAAGAAGCGTACCTAGAATAACATCAGGATCTTCAAGGGCTTCTTCAGCAGACACATAATTCACTCGCCCACGAAGAGGAGTTGGCTTCACATAGAAGGCTTTTCCTGGTTTTCCACGTCCAGTGGGCTTAGCATTGTTCTGGGGACACTCACGATAATAGCGTCCCGGTTCTCCACATTTGTACCATACCACTGTAGCACGAGGTGCAACATTTGTAGGCGGTCCTCCAAATGGTCTGGGTGGAGGGTTGGACTGAACTGGACGAGGTGCCTGGAAGGATGGCCTCGCGGTGTATCTCGGTGGCAAAGCTTCATTGGGCACCAACACTCGGCGTTTGTTAGGGCCTGAACCCGATGCAGGGGTTAAGTCACGGTTATGCTTCCTCGTAGCCTCGTAGTCAGTTTGTCCTGACTCGGCATTGATGGCCTTATTGACGAGAGCCTGGAAGGTGGTGCACTCGTGCAAGCGAAGATCTTGGCGAAGCTCTGCATTAAGTCCCTTGCGGAACCTAGCCTGCTTCTTAGCATCAGTTGAGACTTCCTTTGGAGCATAGCGAGCAAGATTACCAAACTCGCGACTGTATGCATCCACTGACAATCTGGCCTGGGTGAAGGCACAGAATTCCTCTCTTTTGCGATCCATCAGCCCTTCCGGGATGTGATGGATACGGAATGCGGCACTAAACTCTGCCCAGGTTGGTGCAGGTCCCTGGGGACGCATAACCTCATAGCTTTCCCACCACAGGTTGGCAGGTCCCTCCAGAAAGTACATCGCAAAGGTCACCTTGTTGGCCCCTGAAACATTTGCAGCTTGGATCTTGCGTGACATGCTAGTCAGCCAATCATCCGCATCGAGGGGGCCGATCGAATGATGGTACTTGGGTGGACATAGCTTGATAAAGTCACCAAGTGATACTCCATCGTGGTGATCATTGCGGGGAGCATGAGCTGTGTTTTGTTCAATTGTTTCCAACAGCCTATTGGTCTCCCTCTTATTCCTTTCAGCCTCTAGCATCACCTCTGCTAGGGATGGTGCATGTGGCAGCTCCTCTTGCCTTGGCTGGCTACTCTCGCCCTGCTCAGGAGCAGGCACGGGATTGTTCCTAGTTGCCACCATCCTGGGGAAAACAATCCACAGCTTAGATATAGAGAACATCAACTCTAAGACATGAATTATGGAATGTGCCGATCAACATGGCATGTAGGACAAACACCAATCAACATGGTAAAGCAACTACCATATGAACATGAGGTTTCATACATACCATGACTTAGTTCAGTACAAACCCAAGCTGAAACAACTACGGAGAGATGACACAACTCATCGAAGGCATTACAAGCTTCCTATACATTATCTATCTACACCTCTGGAACTCAACTCTCGACCTTAGTCATATCCCACAAGGCACGCAGGACTGTGGCGATACTACTACCATACTAGGACTAACATCCACGCACTCAAACATCACCGTACAATGCCTCGTATAGGTTACCCCCGTAACTTGGGAGCTGAACCTGAGGATCTGGAAACACTCTAGCCTAGGATCCCTGGAAACCATAAGGACGCGAATGTGGCCTTGGTCCCCTTGTGAGCGGCAACAACGGTCCTCGAAGAGGGGTGATGCCTCCAACATCAGGCCAGTCTACGTGTGCTGGCAAATGAATCCACGATGGGGTCAGCATCTCCAAATCTCCATAGCCTGTCTGCACGATAGGTGCCAACTGCGTCAAGGCTGTCCAAAGACGTGCACGGGTAGCATAGAGCTCCATGCGAAGGGCGCGTGCATCACGATCCCTATTCTCCAACATCTGAGCGGTCACCTGCAGCCTAGGGTCCTCATGAGAATGATTAAAGTAGGCTGCACTAAGATATCCATCCTCTCCTCCCATGGAAGCAGGAACATAGCAGAACTCCGTGTTCTGTAACAGACCATGGTGAAACCTCATGATAGTCAGCATGGTGTATGCGGCTTCCTGAACTGCCATATCTATGGTAACTCCCAATCCATGAGTCCAGTGAAGCGGCTCTATAGCTCCAGGATATGAAGGATATATCCTAATGGTACACAGATACTGACTCTGGTTGAAATTTCGATACTGCTCCTCCACTGTGTACTTTGGGTACCAGCAGTATCCAGCCTCCATCATCACTCTAACCAACATGGCCGTGTGACCCGGCACATCGATGCACCTGGTCAGACGGACCACCTGATGGAAAGGACGAGAGGGCATCTGAAACAGAGAATGATGCAAAGACATTAGAGATCCTAGCAGAAATTGGACAGCATAACGGTTGTAATTGCTCAAGAATTTTTTTGAGACAATTGAAAACGATTGGAAAGGCATAACCACTTGACTATCTAGACTCAAATCTCTTCTCCATCTGTTTGTCACACCAACAACACTTGAATAACTGCACTCACTTACAAGCAAGCTAGCTATTGGTCCATGGCTAGTAACTCGTCATCCTAAGCAATAGATGAGCATCCTAGTTCCTATCCCCGTAGAGAAGATGAGAATGACCCAGCATAGAATAACTTGGGAAGAGGAGTAAAAAGAGCCTTACGTTCCCTTCCACAATCAATTCCCCTACTTATCTATAGTGTTTCTAGACTCAACTTCGACCGGTTTGGCTTGGTAGTCCTACAGTCAGTCAGGCTCTGATACCAACGCTGTCGGGACCCCGATCCTAAGTCATATGATTCCATACTGTAACAAGCCACATCACTTTGCGGCCTCACGCACGGTACTCCACGGCTGCAGCCTTACCTTGGCCGAGACCGTTTGCGTCTTTTGGCTCACGTATGTGAACATGTCGCTGGCAATCACACAACAAAGAACCCGGGCCGACATGACTAGTCGTAGAACCCAAGTGGCACATCGGTATGGAAACAGGCATACATAACCAAGCAATGCAGGTGTCGGCCTCAAGCGCGTGTAGACGAGTCATAGCAAGCTACAAGGACTCCATTACGTCGCGAGACACGAATGTCATCACTACACGTAGACGAGTCGTAGCAGGCTATAGGGACTCCATTACACTGCGATACATTTCCCCGAAGGGACAAACACAGCAGCAATGAAGGATACATGCCGGTCAATCAATGTGTCCGGAGCAGTAGCAAGCTACCATGGCTCGGTGGAAGCACAAAGAGGCAGTTTCCCATAAAGAGTACTACTAAAGGCACACGACTAGGTGTCGGATCCTATACATACCGTTACACGTCACACGTACACACGACATGCCTGATATGCATAGATACAACTATGGCATCACAACATAACCATACAACAACATGATTTTTATTTAAGAGGCTCAGACGAGCCTTGTATAATATGTTATTACAGATAGGGGTCACATGACCCGACACTCAAGTCATACAAACAAAGTCATACAAGCCAGCAGAAACTTAAGCTGTCTGATTACAGACGGCGAAATATAAAAGAGGCACACGGCCTGACTATCTACAGCCCACCACACGGGCAAGATCGTAGCTGGGACACCAGCTATTCGGCATCGTCAACGTCTAGATAGAACCCACCTGATGGGTCCTGGTTCTCTTCTGCAACATTAATTAAGCAAGGATGAGTCCAATCGTACTCAGCAAGTCATTAATTAAGCAAGTTTATGCAGCAATGCCAGCTTAGACTCATGGCTAACCTACACTACTCACTTTTAACTCTTTGTTACAGTTTTAGTTATCGCACACGAGTCCACTATATCCAACACAATATACTACCATGGATTCACATTCCCCTTCCGGAAGAGTGCCATCCACGGTACTCACACTTGTATTGATACTTTTAGAAGTATCCATTTGATTATCTATGAACAGCATAAGTTCTCCAAGTAGTCCATATTCGAGGATGCGGCTATTCGAATAGTTTCATACCCTGCAGGGGTGTACTTCTTCACACACGCTCTCGCCACTTATCGCTGTGTGCCATAAACCATGCACCTCGGCAACCTTCAAGCAGATGCACAGCGAGGGAGTCGGCCACGACCGTCAATCACATAAGATCTCTAGTCCAGGCTATCGCCTATTTGAGACTGAACTCGCACGGAAGTCCGGCTGAAGTTTCCGCTACGGCCCCAAACGATGTGCGCAGGGTTCCCAAGCCCACCATTCGGGTGACCCTTTGTACACCGTGCCACTGCCGATTGTGTCGTAACCCACCCCGAGGGTCAGTGCTACGCATGGCCTCCAGCATGCTATAAACACCAGAAACTACTTGCAATACCTGGACCAAGGACTAGGCGACTGATAAGTCGAGCGGGTCAGTTAAGTATCCCAATGTGTGGTAGTATCTAGTCTTGGATCACAAACACGGAACTCAGTTCCTAGAACGGTCCCAATGAGACAACCTGCTATGTACTCCTACATAGCCTCTCATCGCTACCTTTTACCAAAACGGATTCATCATGAGCTCATCACATCAGAACAACACAGTTTCACTCCGGTTCATCACCCAGATGAATCAGACCTGACACAACTCTAAGCATAGCAGCATGGCATGAAGGTAAGCTAAGCACATCATGGCACAAGCATCTACCAGGTATGCTAGGTTGCAAGGTTTAGCTATTTACTATGACAAGATCAGGTCATGCAGAGGATTAGGTTCATCTACCGTTTATGACTGACATGTGATCGTTTGTCCTAATGCAATAAACGAGAGAAGGAGCGAGAGAGTGGGAGGTTATCGGAATGATCAATGGGGTTGCTTGCCTTGCTGAGCTGCAGAGGAGTTCTCTCCTTCGTCGGAATACGGGGTGGTCTATTTCGGATTAGGGCCTACCGCAACGCAGATAAAAGCATTCAATACAAACAAATGCAACAATATGATGCATGATCATGGCATAGTAATATGTATGGGTGAGCTAACGTAACTAGTGACCATGTCAATTTAAAACAGATTTGAATATAGGTTCAAAGTTGTTCTCCTTTTTAAATTCCATACATTAACCTAATGTTAAATGTCCGTGTTCACCTATTTAGGTTGGTCCAACATGCATGAGAATAGCACCATTGGATTCATTGGATTTTTCTGATAAATTTTCATATATAAATTATTTTCATCTGACTTACAGATTATTTTATATGATTTTTCAAAGTTTTAAATAATTTTCTGGAATTATTTTTAAACTAGAAATTGTTTTATTGCATCAGCATGACATCATGATGACGTCAGCTGGTCAGCTGACCGGGCCAAAGTGAAACCTGACATGTGGGGTCCACATGTTAGTGACTGGTTAACCTAATTAACTAATTAAAACTAATTCTGATTAATTAGTAGATTTGGGCCCACCTGTCAGTGTCTTATTATCTTAATTAATTTAGTGACCTAATTAAAACTAATCACAGATTAGCCATGGGCTGGCCCCACTTGCCAGTGACCCAGGGGAGTCAAACCCCTGGTCAACTCCAGCGAAACCCATCGGCGTTGAGCCGCCGGTGGCTCCAAAGACGGCGGAGGGCTTCGGGTTTCCTCCTCTGGCGACCAAATGGATGGCGGAGGGCACCAAACTACTCTACATGCACGCACGCATCCATCCCGACCCTTCCCAGGAACTGAGGTGGTCGGAATCGACGCCGGCGATGAGCTGGGCGGCGGCCGGAGCTCGGGCGAGCACGGGCTCGTTGAGCCGGAGCTCGAACAGGGCAGCTGAGGCCTCCAGAGGCTACCTGGAAGCCTCCTGAGCATGATCGCGTGCTCAGAAGCAAGCTTGGGTCGCCACAACGGCGACCACAACCTCGCCGGTGGCGGGAAGCTTTCGGGCTCAAGGGGGATCGGCACTACGGAGCTCTATCCAAGCGGGAAAAAGGGGGAAAGGAGAAGGGGCTCACGGCGAGTGCAGCGGCGTCGCAAACGAGCTCGGGGAGGACCTGGAACGACGGCGGCCTTCGAATTCCCTTCCGGCGACCCCAAGGAGGAAGATGATGGCGCGACGACAGGAGCCTTCTGGCGATGCGTGGCTCGGCTAGGAGGAAGAGGAGGTTCGGGCGGAGCTTTTGGCTGGCTCGGACGGGCTCGGGGGCGGCTAGAACGGCGGCACGATGGCGAGGAGCAGCGCGGCCATGGCGGGTCCGAGGGGAAGAATGGGCGAGAGAGAGAGAGAGCTTGCAGGAGGGAGAGAGGAGAAGGGGCACGGCGGCGAGGTGCTTCGCGCTGGCACACTCCCAGCCCTCCAGCAAGGAGCCAGGCAGGGAGGAGGTGGCCGGTGCGCGGCGACCACACGCCCGGCGTCCTCCTGGCCAGAGGTGGGAGATGACCGGTTCGCCCCTGTGGGCTCGGCCGGCTTTTCTCCCCTAGCCCAGGTAGGGTTTCTTCTTTTTTTTTCTGTTTTCTGTTTTCTAACTTTTCTTTATTTTGTTTGCAGGTCCAAATGATTTTACAAAATATCCCATATATTTTCTAAAATCAAGTTTGAATATTTCAGACTTATCTGAAAAGTTTCAAGCTATTTTGAAAACAAGTATAATGATAATGATTTATATATCAATTTCAGAGACTTAAACCATTAATTTTATTTATTTGAAATGTTCAAATAATTAGAATGGTCCTTGGTATATCCATGTCCTTAATTATCAGACATAGGGAACATTTTTTATGGGCATTTTGGATTTGTTGATATTTTACTAAACTTGAATTTCTTTAATTCATTAAGTGCTTGGGGTTTCTTTTCTTTCTCCCCATTTCACATTGATGCAATGATGATGATGATGGTGCAAACACAATGCTAACCTAGGACATCTTGCTAGGTTTGTGACACAGGGACATACGATAGCACCACCTATGGGAACCATGGAAAAAATCTTTGTGTCTCCAAATTGTGTTTGATCTTCCTACCCTTACTCTACTACATATGCTTGTCTTTATTTTTGCGCTGTTATACTCTTAGACATGCATGTGTAGGGTGTGCTTGACTTGCTATCATTGCTAAAATCTGCCAACACTTAAAACTGGGAAAAGGTAGAATTTTTATTTGGTCAAGTATTCTAATCACCCCCCTCTAGGCATACCTTCGATCCTACGTTTACCTACAGCTTATCTTTCTTAGTTAGTACACGGTAAGGTAAATTTCTATGTTCTAAAGTTTGCTTTGCATATTATTTGTTCCTTAAAAGGAACCTCCAGATCTTACGGACACCACATAACTAGATACACATAGCAATGCTAGAATGGAATGAATTAGAATTCTAGTATAAACCTAGAGAAAGTAGATCAAGACCAAGTCTAAAGATATTTTTCTATCAACCCTAAATTCTAGAACTAAAATTTAATATTGTTGCCACTTAAAAACATTAGAACAGAGCAAACAGAGGAGTTGTACAACTAACTTAATCAGAGAGGAAGGAGAGCAGATCACCATGAGGATGACATGGAAATCCATTTCTGAAGGGGGTGGAGGACGCTAGAGGAGCCACAACCGTGTGATACGATGCGGTAGATGACAGATACGTCTCCAGCGTATCTATAATTTCTGATTGTTCCATGCTGACATACTATCATTCTACGATACTTTTTGTGTATCTATTTACCAATTTACAATATTTTTGAGCACTAACCTATTGACCCAGTGCTAGTTCCTGTTTTTTGCGTGTTTTTGCCTTTTCAGAGTTACAATACAATACGGAGTCCAATCACAACGGAGCTTTTTGGTGGTTTTGTCATAATCGGGGCTCCATAGACCCAAGAGAGGTTCAAACGCTGGGGTGCACTCTCCCTCCAACCCTTCTCGTCCTCACAACTTTACAACGACTCTTCGGTGGCTCTCGCTAAGGGAAAACAAACAAGGGCACACTGTTTACCCAGGTTCAGTCAACCTTGCGGTGTAAAACCCTACTCCTGCTTGGTCGGTTGCTTGAGGTAGAAGATGAGTACAAGGCATGTTCTTGCCAGCCCAAAGGCATGTCCCCCGCTACCGTGGCCGGGCCCCTCCTTATATTGGCCTTGGTCGTCCCCCCTGCCAAAAAAATTATGCGGCGGAAAGGTTTGCCACAACGGCCAGTTTGAAGGGCAAGGTTGCAGCCTATCATGACAAAAGGTGGTCTTCGCCTTATAAATCCCCTAACTGGCATGCCAAATGTCAGAATCGGGGCTCCACAGACCCAAATATAGGTTCAAACACTTGGGTGCACTCGCCCTCCAACCCTACTCATCCTCAAAGCTTTACGACGACTCTCCGGTGGCTCTTGCTAAGGGAAAACAGACAAAGACACATGGTTTACCCAAGTTCGGGCTACCTTGCGGTGTAAAGCCCTACTCCTGCTTGGTGGATTGCTTGAGGTAGAAGATGAGTACAAGGCATGTTCTTGCAATCCCAAAGACCTATCACCCTCTACCGTGGCCGCCCCCTCCTTATATTGGCCTTGGTACTCCTCCCCTCCTCAAAAATATCCAGAGGGAAGAGTTGCCACAACGGCTAGTTTGAAGGGGGATAGGATTGCATCCTATCCTGACAAAAGGTGGTATTTGCCTAATAAAGCTCCTCACCATGATGCGCTAGTGGGCTCGGGGATGATGTTCGTCCTGCCAAGCCTTTGGTCATGGTCTTCTTGCACTAGGAAGGCAACCTTTGGGGTTGCTTTTGGAACCTACCAGCCAGTGTTGGTCATCTATCACCAAAGAGGAAAACCTCTCTATTCGCGTCCGCTGGAACGACCCCTCGTATCGTTTGGAAGGGCGTGCGTCACCCATGTGCTGGTGCTAGGGCGTGAGTCACCCATGTGGTGGTGCCAGGTTGCGAGGCCATGCGGGGCAGCTCTACCTCCATAGGGCGTCGGGCCACCCCTTCAAGGAGTCCTCACGAATCCCTAGTTGTCGATGCCACCGCGCGCCTCGTGGGGCGTGGCCCCTCGTGAGGGTCTTTCTCTTGAAGCTTGTAGGTGGGCCATGCGGGACCCAGGGCATCCCTTTCTTCCGAGGCCTCAGGCAGATGGGCCGGGGTACCCCCTGTCCTAGAGGCCCGACAGTAGCCCCTTGTAGGGAGAGTGGAGCGACATGGGCCCTTGTAGCCTGCGGGCCAGGCCTGGCACACAACATGCTATAGATCGTGGGATGCCCTCGTTTCCCGATGTCGCCTTGGCAACCGCCCCAGACTAACATAAAACCTGCGTGCGCGGAGACGGTCCATTACTGCTCGCTCTTGACCCGCATCGCCCTCCTGCGCCTTGCTTCTCCCAGAAGATTGCCCATGTTCCAGGGTGCCATTGCTCCTTGTCCTATCGCGACGCCATGTCACCTCGTCGCAAAAGAGGCATGGTACTGGCAGCGATGGACGACCGTCTAGTACCAGAGCCCGCGTTGGGCCGATCCATGATGCTCAACCATGAGGGGCTCGAGAAGGTCCTTCCGCTGGTCACGGCCTCCACCAGTGAGTGGGGGCAACCAAGATCTCGCCAGCCTCCCTTCCTCCTTCCGAGCTGGCTATCACCTCTGTTGCCCTTCATCTTCCCGCGATCCTTGCCGGCTTGCTCCCCCCGTTCTCGGATATTTTTTAATGACGTGATCTCGCACTACCAAGTACATGCGCCGCATCTAGAGCCGAAATCCGTCCTCCTTCTCTCGTAATTCGTCTTTCTATGCGAAGCCTTCCTGGGCATTCTTCCTATAGTGGCTTTACTTCGGCACTTCTTCCTTCTCCGATTGGCTGCCCCCGACCAGTGCTCCAGGTGCGCGTCGTTCCAAGCCATTGACACGACGACATGTGAATGCATCAACATACAGATCCTCCACAACGCTGAGGGCTTCCGGTGGCCATTGGTATTCCTAGACACGGGCCACTACAACCCGCTGCTGCTGACCCCCTTGTGCCCAGCGGTGCCGAACTCCGGATGGGGTCACGAAAGGATAGACTACCCGCGGCTGTCGCGGGTAATGAGGAGGTTGGCCTCCCTGAAGGCAGCAAGGGTAACGATGAAGATGATCGCGAGGGAATTCCTCAGGCGGGAAATTCCCCCCTTTAGCGCTACTCCCCCCGAATGTGGGCCTTCTCCGGGCCGTTGGACCTCATGCGGCTTCAACGGGACCGCTTGCCACTCAAAGTGCTAAACGGGGTGCTTAAGCTCTTGATTCACGAAGCAGTCAGTAATCTTCCTCGGGATGGACATCCCTTGTTCAGGTATAAGAACAAGGACGAGTTTATCAAGGCCATGCCTTGCTTCAATCAATGAGGGTTGATCCCGGTGGGCCAGGAGAAGCCTCGTGATAACCCCATTCTGGTGTCCCTCGGCCCCGATGCCTCGGCGGGTTTAGACCCTCCTGACGAAGTAGAAGTGGGCGCTAAATGCCTTTCGTGGGGTGCTTGTGATGTGGTTCCACCCGAAGTCGCACCTGCCTCCCTTGACACGTTGAGAGGTGCCGACCATCCCGTGTTGGCAACCTCTGGGTCACGCCCTCTTGAAGATGGCATGGGGGTTGCCCCCCTGCTCCCTGCACTGGGGCGACAGGAGCTAGCACTGGAACCTCGTGCCTATCCCAGAGGCCAATCGCGAGGGGCCCTCTTGGTCCGGGGGCAACACCGCCGCGTGGCTGTGGGTGCTGATGAAAATGATATGGGCAGCCAAACACGAGATAGAACCTTCCCCTCACCTTGCCCGATCTTGTGCGGCAGGTGTGGCTGAACCCTTCTTGGATGTAGGTTCCCGGCAACCATGAACGGCAGCGAGCCCCCGGGCCCTACTTACGTCGTCCCACCGCTCGTCAGGAAGGAAGGCCTGGGCGGGACGCACCTTTTCTCAACATAGGTGGCATGCACAAGCGTGTCACGACTTCACCCTCATCCATCGGGAATGTGGGGCGAGGGGTTTCAACTCGCACCACTGCCACTAAAGAAAACCTTGCCCGCGGAGGTGCGTACATGGGCTTCCCGGATACGCCACCAGGAAACCATGCGCGGACCTCCGGGGCGCCTACCCCTGCAGCAAGCATGGAGCCCATGGGGAAGAACCATCACTAGACGAGACCACCATGGCCGGCGTCTAAGAGAATCATGAGGCGCCAGACACCCTGGAGGGGGCTTCAAACCAACTGCGCGCAGCACCCAGTCCGGACAAGGTGGGGCGGGTGAAGGCAATCCCCCAACCCCTTGCAGGGGATGCCGGAGCACCCGAGGCCTCAGCATCGAGTGGCACGTGGAACCCAACTCGCGCAAGGCCCTGGCGCTCGTGAGCTCCCGGACAATGATACGACACGAACTCCTGCGGGACATGTTGATCACGTTGGTGGAGCTTGGGGCAGAGCTTCAGAGCACTAATGTATGCTTCACCAAGGAATGGCTGCGACTAGATCATGGGTGGCACCAACTTCACATCATCGTTACGCTGGGCTGCCGTCAGCACGAGGCTTTGCGCTTGAGGTCCGAGCGGTCCTTCGCGGGGGCAAAGGAGGCGCTCGATCGTGCCCTTTGGGAAGCCGAGGAAGCGGATGCGCGTCATGTTGCTGCCAAAGCCCGCCAGCGAGTGTAGGATCGAAAGTAGGTCTCAAGGGGGGTGATTAGACTACTTGACCAAATAAAGATCTACTTTTTCCCAGTTTTAAGTGTTTGCAGATTTTAGAATTCATAGCAAATCTAGCACACCCTACACATGCATGTCTATGAGTATAGCAGCAGAAAGTAAAGACAAGCATGAGTAGTAAAGGAAGGGTAGGAAGATCAAACGCAATTTGGAGACACGAAGATCTTTCCCATGGTATCGATAGGTGGTGCTATCATACATCCATGTTTATAGAGTAACGGTCACGAGAGTCCACGAAGGGCTCTACCCACAGAGATTAATGGTCATGAGAGTCCACGGAGGGTTCCATGAAGAAGCAACCTTGACTATACCATGATGGCCTACGTCCATGGAGGACTAGCCTAACTCGGGGTAGATCTTCATGAAGTAGGCTATCTCCTCGCCCTTACAAACTTCTTGGTTCACTCAACAGCACAAAGGAGGTGGCTCCCAAGTGACACCTAACCAAACTAGGAGGCACCACCCTCCAAGAGGTAATAGGCTTGATAATGTCGATGCACTCCTTTCTCTTATGCTTCAAGATGATAGACTCCTCAACACTCAATCACTCTCTCACATATATTGGCTTTGGTGGAAGAGATTGATTGGGTGGAAAGCAACTTGGGGAGGCTAGAGGGTAAGATTGATATGGTTGGAATGGAATGGCTTGATCTCAACACATGAGTAGGTGTCTCTCTCTTCGAAAATCTCATAGGATAGGTGGGGATCAGTTCTGGGTACTTCTATTGCAAGTGAGTGGTGGTGGAGGGGTATATATAGGCAACTCCAAAAATCCAACCATTACACCTTATGTGACCAACTCGATGACACCGATGTGTGAATCTCGATGGTATCGAGTTGATCAAAAGGTGGAAACTTTTGAATCTCGGTGAGTCCAATATATATTTCTCGATGGTATCGATCAGGTGTCCAATGGGTATAATCTGCATGTCGGTGAGACCGATCCAAAAACTCGAAAATTCTGATTTTATGAATTAAGGCAACCAAAAGTTGGCAGCATGAACTCGGTGGCACTGATGTAGAATCGATTGCATCGAATGGCTAGGGTTTGGCATGGGTCTGTCTGAGTTTAGGAATCGGTGGGACTGAGTGGGAAATGTTGGTTTCACCGATTTTGGATATTTCGCTTTGGACAGACTATGTGGAGATTTTGTATCTGTTTTTGGTGACTATCACTTGTGCACGTTTGAGCATCTTGTTCACCAACAATATCTTACCCCCTTTTAATAGTATTGTCTTTTCTATGGACTCAAAGTGATTTCTCACAAAGTGAAATGTAGAGTCCTCTTCCTTGAAGTTTTGCCAATCTATTTCTTTGCATCTTGGGGTTTCTCCACAATCCTCTTGACATACCTATAACTGAACTTTTCCTGATAAATACTTAGTGGAAACATTAGTTTAGTGATATATATGTTGTTATTAATTACCAAAACCACCAAGGGAGCAAATGTGGTTTTAGTCTCCCCCTTTTTGGTAATTGATTACAACATATAGATCAAAGCTTCGACATATAATATAATCAATGAATGTAGTCTTCACTTTGAGAAGTATGTGATAAGCAAGAGCTCCCCTTAAATTTGTCCATTATTTTGAATTTGCATTTGAATGCAAATGCACAATCGATTAGGTACATGGGGCACTTCTTCCATGTCACATACGTCTTGGTGGTGTGTGAGAATAATAAGAGTGAATATCATATCACAACACAATCAAGCAAAGTGAATGATCATCTCATAAGCATCATGAAGATAGGAAATAGTAGCAACACACATAAGTGTATGATCAAACACCAACAAAGTTTAGCACATCCAAACCAAAAGATAGCAATAGTGTTTGAAAAAGTGATAAAAACCAACGATCTGTCTCTCTCTTGAATCCCCAATGATCTATACAACTTCTCCCCTTTGGTAACAAGTTACCAAAAAGTTCAAAGGTATAGAGCTAATCATTCTTTGGGGGATGATCTCCTCCGGTAGCTGAAGTTGGAGTCGATAGAACTGCATCGGCAAAGACCTATGCTGATGTCATGGATGGAGTTGGTGTAGCAACTGGAGGAACAAGTGGAGCTGATGGAGCTGAAGTGACTATAGCTGGAGCTGATGAAGACGGTCTCATCTCTGGAGCTGGCACTGTGGGTGTCCTGGCCTGAGTCCTAAACTGAGCAGTCATCCTGATAGGTGTACTATCCTCCTCCTCATCATCGTCATCATCATCATTAGTGGAGTTAGGGATAGGCACAACATCAACTTCCTACTTGAGCTCCTTCACTATCACTGAGAGTGCATCCACCTTGTTGTTGAGAGCGTGAAATGTTTTGTCAACAATCCTCGAGAGGCTCTGTTGGTTCTTCAGGATGTTGGAAATGTCCTTCTGCATACTTACATAGAACTGACAAGAAGATCCATCTGTTCACTCCTGGTCATGGGCTGCTGAGCACTAGTGTCTCCGGCTACCTTAGCATGTGCCTCTGCTAAAGCTGATGTGGGATGATCTAGGTCCATCACCACAACATTGTCTTCAAGCTCCGACAGTAGTGGGAAACGAGGTCTATCAAGTGCAAAGATATGCTTCTCCAACTTGGATTTGCTCAACATCTGGATGTATGGCGCATAACAGCATGAGCGCTTGTGATCAGAAGCAACCTTTTTACTGCCTCCATAATCATATCCATCACTCCGAATCTCGTATATTGGACTACAAGAAGCAGTAAGTTGATGGAGTAGCCTCGGATCATCTTCTCATCTCGTGACTAAGGCATCAAAGTGCTAAGACCTGCCTGGAGGTAATAGATTGATCCTAGCTTAGGAGACTTCAGGTGTGCATAGTGGCAGAGGCAGTACCCACGCGACCCGAGGCAGCTGCCCGGGCTCACCAGCCAGCTGCCATGTAAACTATGTTATGACGCCAGGTACTAATTAGCAATATTTAACATGATTGCCTAGGCATATTACTTTTGGTCCTCTCTAAGTGATTCTGGGCTAATCTAAGCGCATGGCTGCACGTAGAGAGATAGTCTGAAACACGCATGCATAAGTCACAACGCAGCTTGCTCTCGCCTCCTCTTCCTATCAGTTCGATCGGCATGATGGTTCTCCTGACTAATTCGTTAGTCGTACAAATAAAACACACTGATTATTTGACAGGCAGTGATGCACCTCCTCCCGGTGGAAAAGAGAACAATCCACAACGGCTCCTTCCAAGCATTCATTCCCACTGATTAGGCAAGGTGAATTAAGAACTATTAGATTTTGGGATTTCAATTAGTGGAGACGCACGCACACACAAATTTATTGGATGGGAATTCACTCCTTACATTTTTAGATTTTAATAGTATATAGGTTTGAAATTTGGAGGGACTTGGGAATTTGGGGATTCGATCGTTCCCAACATATTCATTGAAGAAAAATCAATCTCCACTCCTTATAGGTATTGCTTCTTCTGGACTCCTCTAGCTTAACCATTGTTAGTTAGCTTAACAATTCAAAATCACTGAATTTTAATCTAAAGCTATAATTATCAGAACTAGAGGGGAGGATTATCACCAATCTTCATTATTATTGGGCTGAGATTTTTTATGCCGTTTAATTGTGTTGAGATGAACCGTCGCTTCAGACCTTTAGTGGCTGAAATCAAGAGATAATTGTGTGTTTCTTGTGGCTTGCTGAAATATACAGCAGATATTTCGCAAATAGTTACAGTCAATACTGAGGGACCAATTTGAGACTTATGTTCTTGATCTGAGAAATCATGTTCCATTTTCTGGTTGCAAAGATTTTAAAAGTTTGGCACACAAAAAAGGTTAAAATAGAGAAGCATGCGGTATTCTGTATTTTTAGTTAGTTTGCAGTATGCCCCGACTCCTAATTTTGCCTGGCTCTGCCACTGGGTGTGCAGCAGGGATCACATTGTACATGTCCTTCATGGCATTGTGGCTTGCCTTGGGCTCAAAGTACACAAAGATAAGTACATCTTCCACCTCTAGCTCTCCTAAGATGGAAGCCCACTCCTCAACAATGGACTCATATCTGGCACCTTCAATCATCCATACAATTCTACCATCTCCATTGAAATGAGCTATAGAGTAGAATTGCATGATCATCTCGTCATTCCATACAGTAAAATCCGTGCCAACAAACATGTCTAGGCCAATGCAATGAAAGCTGTCTTGCACACTTGGGAAGTAGTCTTCATTCTCCTTGATGTACTTCCAATCCACATACATCATATCACTGACAGCTAGGCTCTTGTCAGGCAATATGGTCTCATAGCAATCTTGCTGCTCTTTGGTGTAGAACCTGTAGTCAAGAGCAGTCTTCCTCCTCCGTGACTATGGATTAGCAACTCTCCACTCTCTCAGGCATGAGTCCTTCTTCTTCTTCATGTCCTTAGCAACCAAGTGACTGGCATTGTGCTCCGGAAGGTGTGGTCTCAGCTTCATCAAAGCTGGCATAGCATCCTCATCTTGATCTCTGGAGGTAGATCCCTTTTTCTTCTCAGAAGCTGGGATGTCTCTAGTAGTCCTCTTGGGCTTAAGTGTAGAAGGCTTCTTGGAACTAGTTGGCTTGCCCTTGGGTGCTGGCTGGCTGGGCATAGCATCAGACAATAGGTTCTTTTGCTTCTTCTTGGGAGGAGCCTTTGCAGCTAGCTCTTCCTCCTCCTCAGCAGCAGCAGTCTCTTCTGGGGCCCTCAAACATGGAGGTAGCCTTCCAACAACATGGATAATCCTCTTCCTGAGTTTCTTCTCACCAGCCTTGTTGGGCATAGACTTCCTGGGAGGATTAACAATCATGGTGCCTCTAGAGCTATTACGTTCTCTCATAGTTTCAGAGGGGGCATACTCCTTCTTGACTGTCTTCTTCTACTTGGAAGATGTTGCCTCGACAGTGGGCTTTCTGACAGTCTTGTCCTGCTTGGACTTGGGAGGCACTTCATCAAGTATGAAGTCCTCATGTTCCTCATCAGAATCGAGCTTTTTTCTTACCCTAGTTGCATCTCTAGGCAGATCAGGTGAGCTAGGCACATCATCTAAAGAGGATGAGCTCTTGTCTGGACTAGTGCCAGAGCTCATATCAACATTTTTCTCCTTCAAGTTCTGACTATCCTCTCACGTAGACATCTCTGACCTTGTAAAGAATACAGATGAGCAGAAGGGTTGAGCATCACAAAAAATAGAGATTTTCAAAAATTTGAACAAGGAAAACATTAGTTTTAGCCTTGTATAGAAAGTATGTCGATGTCACCGAGTGTATTTTCAGAGTCATCGAGACTGACCATATGCATCAACAGAGACCTGAAAGATTGACTCAGTCTCACCGATATGGTTCTTCGTAACACTAAAACACAATCGGTGGAACTGATTTTTGTGACTCGGTGGTACCGAGATGCAATCTGCGGACAAATAACCTTAAAATTTCCATCGTTCGCTAACCTACGAGATCTCTAGTGGATAGAGGGAATTGCATAAATTGGCTTATAGATGATAACATCTCAACGCGCAAGAATTAGATGATGGAACGCAAGAGAAGATTGGATCCTTACCCTACCTTGGTGATGGTCCGCTACGGCGAAGACGGTGGCAAAGATTCCCGTCGATGGCGAGAATCCCAGTGGTGGAGGAGCACGAGGAGGCAAGGGCGACGACCATGGGGGCCTTTTTGACAGCTTAGGGTTTTTGAGCGCAACGGTATGAGGAGTGGATTTGAAAGTGTCGGGTCCACAAAATATATACCCCTTGCTGTCGGTGACACCGATTCTAAGTTTTCGGTGTCATCGAGTTTCTCAATTGTCAGCTGACAGGGAAACTCAATGTAACCGAGAAAATGGAATTGGCGGTACTGAGGTGAAAAACTAGATCAACCCTAGGAAATCAGTCAAACCGAGAAATGTTTGTTGGTCACACAGAGTTGCACTTGGGAGGTTTTGGAGTGCATCCCTTTTCGACACGAAATTCCGAGTGCATCTCACACAAAGGGATCGAGAAGTGCTTGTTCAATTTTTGTGATGAAGCATGAATAGAACTTGATATGAGAAAGCATAGATAGCTAGAGGATGGTCCTAGTCATTATTGTCCATCCAATTGGCCAAAGATAAATTAAGAACCTAATAGCAACAATTGGTTGTTCTCGAATGGATAAACAAATGCAGACCAACATGCTCACACAATAAGATGTCAAGTGAAATCATGGCAAACATGCACAACCATACTAGCATATATCAAGCATTTTGGCAATGATGTAGTCATCTATATATGAGTGTATTGACTTAGGAGCCAAGTAAGAGTACTTGATCATAGATCATACTCATCGTTTAAGCATGAGTGGGGTTACTAGTTTTACATAAAGCATTTAATGTTGCCACATACTATTAGATGCTTTGACTCAAGTCTTAGAGTAAAACTCCCCCTTGATGTGACATTACCCCATAGGAGGGATAAACTAACCTTGGGTTGTGTCGATGAAGACTTCATGTAGGTGAAATAGTGGTGGATGCTCAATGTTGATGAATATCACCATGAGTTGGGAGCATCCTTGTTATTTCCTTACTCTTCTGACGTACATGGGTTAGTCCCAACACACAAGAGACGAATACAAGGATATATATGGACATGGAGTGCAAATCATACATATTGACGTCCATGGATTTGTTAATTACCTTGTCCCTTTCCTACCTTTGAGCGAATGTGTGACTCCTTGAACTATTGCATAATGTTTATGTTGATTGCAACTAGTTCTTGCTAATAATGAATGTGAGTGAATTTCATTGGCGGAGTCACCCCTAAAGAACTTGTCTAGTTCTTCTTCTTGGGGACGCACATCAAGTTGATGGGGATCCTTGGTGTTGAAGTGGCACTTGTAGAATTTGAGCCTTGGGAACCCACTTCACCAAAGCTCGGGATCCATCATCATATGAGTCAATGTCCTCTTGAAGCTTGTTCTTGCCCTTGAGCTTGGGGTTTTGTGGTGCAAGGTCATCTTGAGATTTTGTTCCCTTGGGAAGAGTATTTTCATACTTCTCCTTTTGAGGAACAAACTTGGGCTTGCAGTATTGACCTTGTTGCCATTCAACTCCATTAGTGTTGAAGTATCCAGTGCCATGGTTCTTCTGGTACTCCTCCATGCTTGCGTAAAATTTCCTCAAATTGCTTGCATCCGGCTGGACTCTTATAGATACCTTTCTCTATAATCCCTTTCAAAAGTTCATTTTCTTGCTCAAGTGTAACTTAGCTAAGAGAACTGTTAGTGGTATCAATAGAACTACTAGAAGAAATATCATTGGATTGATCATTTTTTTGCTACTAGTTGAAGAACCTTTCTTGCCTTTGTTACTAGTTTTCTTAGCCTTACCTTGTTAAATAAATGTAGACAAGAGAAGTCATCTGGCTACATAAGAGGAAGTCTTCTTTCGAAGACCGTCACTGATAGCTTTAAGGAACTCATGCTGTTGATCTAAATTGAGAAGCGGAGCTTCTCATGTGCCCTTTCAAGCTCTCTATGATCTTGTAGAGTACACTCATGAGCTAACTTAAGAATGTTCAGTTCTTGAGTTAGTCGTTCTATTTCCAAATTATCATCAACAAATGACTTATCTTGACTAGAGTGATTACTAGCAAGTTCATCTTGACTAACATTATTATATTTGTCAAATAGCAAGTCATCATCTACGAAAACTCATCATGATCACTATTGAAATCAAGATACTCTGGGTGTGATACCTTGGGGCCTTTAACCATGAAGAAACATCTACTCTCTTCATTTGGTGAATCAAATTTGTCATAGGAGTCGGTTGTCACTAGTGCATGTCCAGCAACACCTTCATCTTGACTATAGTCGGATTTGGAGTGATAGCTTCTCTCGGAGTTGTTGTCAGAATCGGAGCCGGAAACCCATTCACCAACATGAGCTTGATGTCTTGTTCTTGAGTAGCTCTCCGAGTCCCTACTTCTCCTTGAGGGTCTTCATTCATAACGATCATCTCTACTCCTCTCTCTTTGAGGTGACTCGTCTCTTGAGCTTCGTCTTCTTGGCGACTCTTGTTTCCTTTTGTAAGGAGTCGTGCACTATTTGGAGTAGTGTCCGGGCTTCCCACAATTGTAGCAGTTTCCGTCATGACTTGACGAACGCTTCTCTTCATATCTTGAGTTGGAGCTTCGATCGTTGCCTCTATTCTTTTAGAACTTGTTGAATTTCTTTACCATGAGGCTTATCTCTTCATTTGTGACAAGGTTGTCGCTTGAAGTTGCGGGAGTATCACTTGTGGCTTTGTGAGTACCGCTAGACTTGTTGTGAAGCTCTTCCTTGTCCTTGAGTGTCATCTCATGAGGAACAATCCTTCCAATCACTTCAGTAGGCTTGAGATCTTTGTAGTTGGGCATCATTTGGATCAATGTGCATACGGTGTCATATCTATCATTCAAAGCTCGAAGTATCTTCTTGATGATGAATTTGCCGGTCATTTCTTCGCTCCCTACACCAGCAATCTCATTGGTGATGAGAGCTAGCCTAGAGTACATCTCTGTGACTCCTTCACCATCATTCATCTTGAACTTGTCAAGTTGACTCTGAAGAACATCCAACTTGGATTCCCTCACGGATTATGTACCTTCATGCATATAAGCCAAAGTATCCCAAATCTCTTGTCCATTCTCAAGATGGATGATTTTGTTGAATTCTTTGGGGCATAGGTAGTTGAATAGAATGTCACATGCTTGAGCATTACATTGCAACATCCTCAATTCATCTATGGTCGCTTCACGATCTGGTTCCCTTCCATCCACAAAGAATTCACCTTGCAATCCAACACAAACAATAGCCCAGACGGCAGGATTATGACCAAGGATATGCATTTTCATTTTGTGCTTCCAACTAGCAAAATTTGTGCCATCAAAGTACGGACCTCTATGGTGATAATTTCCCTTGCTAGACGCCATACTCTCCTAGGTTGTGAAACCAATGCTCTGATGCCACTTGTAGGATCGAAAGTAGGTCTAGGGGGGGGGAATTAGACTACTTGACCAAATAAAAATCTACTTTTTCCCAATTTTAATTGTTGGCAGATTTGAGCATTCATAGCAAGTCAAGCACACCCTACACATGCATGTCTATGAGTATAGCAGCAGAAAGTAAACACAAGCATGAGTAGTAAAGGAAGGGTAGGAAGATCAAATGCAATTTGGAGACACATAGATTTTTCCCATGGTTCCGGTAGGTGGTGCTATCATACGTCCGCGTTTATGGAGTCTTCAACCCATAGAGGGTAACAATCGTGAGAGTCCACAGAGGGCTCTACCAAGGGAGGGTCCCATGAAGAAGCAATCATGATGGCCAATGTCCATGGAGGACTAGCCTAACTCGGGGTAGATCTTCACGAAGTAGGCTATCTCCTCTACATTACAAACTTCTTGGTTCACTCCACAACACAAAGTAGGAGGCTCCCAAGCGACACCTAACCAATCTAGGAGGCACGAACCTCCAAAAAGTAATAGGCTCGATAATGTCAATGAACTCCTTGCTCTTGTGCTTCAAGATGATAGACTCCTCAACACTCAATTATTCTCTCACAGATTTGGGAAGAGATTAACTCGCTGGAAAGCAACTTGGGGTGTCTAGAGATCAAGATTCACATGCTTGGAATGGAATGGCATGATATCAACACATGAGTAGATGGCTCTCTCTCAGAAAATCTCATAGGATAGGTGGGGATCTATTCTGAGTGCTTCTCTTGTGAGTGAGTGGTGGTGGAGGGCTATATATAGGCATCTCCACAAATCCAACTGTTACACCTTAAGTGACCAACTCAGTGACACCGATGTATGAATCTCGATGGTACCGAGTTGCTCCGAAGGTGGCAACTTTTGAATCTTAGTGAGACCGATATATATTTCTCGATGGTACCGATCAGGTGTCCAATGGTCATAATCTGCATATGGTGACACCGATCCAAACTCAGAAATTCCAATTTTATGAATCGAGGCAGCCAAAAGTTGGCAGCCTGAACTCGGTGGCACCGATGTAGAATCATTTGCATCGAATGGATAGAGTTTGGCATGGGTCTGTCTGAGATTTGGAATCGGTGGGACCGAGTGGGAAATGTTGGTTTCACCAATTTTGGATATTTGGCTTTGGACAGACTA
The DNA here is from genome assembly GCA_022496015.1 of Hordeum marinum. Classification (NCBI taxonomy): domain Eukaryota; kingdom Viridiplantae; phylum Streptophyta; class Magnoliopsida; order Poales; family Poaceae; genus Hordeum; species Hordeum marinum. The sequence goes on along the minus strand of CM039672.1, from coordinate 204,710,071 downwards.
TGTGGAGATTTTGTGGGTGTTTTTGGTGACTACCACTTGTGCACATTTGAGCATCTTGTTCACCAACAATACCTTACCCCCTTTTAACATTATTGGCTTTCCTATGGAATCAAAGTGATTTCTCAGAAAGTAAAATGTAGAGTCCTCTTCCTTGTAGTTTTTCCAATCCATTTCTTTGCATCTTGGGGTTTCTCCACAATCTTTTTTCAATCCCTATCATTGAACTTTTTCTGAAATATACTAAGTGGAAACATTAGTTCAATGATATATATGCTATTATTAATTACCAAAACCACCAAGGGAGCAAATGTGCTTTCAGCGAGAGCTTCAAGCCTCGAACGTCCTCCTGGAGCAGCGGCTCCTGGACCGGAGAGTTGCCCTTCTCTCCCGTAGCAAAGGATGAGTGGTCGAAGTAGAAGGGGCACACAGGCTTACTCTCCGTGAGACAGACCTGTGGGCACTGAAGCAACAACTATCCCTGAGGTTGTCAGAGCAGAGCTTGGAGCCCGAGCGGCTGGAGGCGCTGGACTAGGATGCCACCATTGCCACGGACACCTACAATCAACGAGTGGATAAGATCCAAGGGGGCCGATGTGGAGGTCGAGCAAGCCCTCGTGGATTACAGCAATAGATTGAAAGTGCTGGAGGACCGCTTCAAGGCCTGGCGCGGCGAGCTGCAATGCGAGATTGGCGACCTTAAGAGGGCACACACTTGGGTGGAAACGCAGCGGAAGGCCGCGCTTGAAGCCCAAGCCACCACTACGGCCGAGCTGGCTTCACTCCTGGGGCACGTGGATGGTGCCTCGTCCCTCATGGAGCAGGTGAAGGATGAGGCGGCCCAGGCCCGGTGGCTGTAGCATGATATGTCTCCAACTTATCTACTTTTCCAAACTCTTTTGCCCTTGTTTTGGACTCTAATTTGCATGATTTGTATGGAACTAACCCGGATTGACGCTGTTTTTAGCAGAATTGCCTTGGTGTTATTTTTGTGCAAAAATAAAAGTTCTTGGATCGTCCTGAAAAATTACGAAGAATATTTTTTGAATTAATAAAAAAACTTGTGAAAGAATCAACTGTAGGGGCCCACCACCTAGCCACAAGCCTGGTGGGTGCGGCCACCCCCTAGGCCGCGATGAATACTTTGCTACTGAATACTTTGCTGCGGATATTAAGTCTTTTAGGTGTGGTTCAATTGACAACTCAGCTACTAATACTCGAGAATATTGTTTGGCTACCCTTGTGTCGAATCAATAAATTTGGGTTGAATACTCTACCCTCGAAAACTGTTGCGATCCCCTATACTTGTAGGTTATCAAGACCTTTTTCTGGCGCCGTTGCCGGGGAGCATAGCTTTATTATCTGAGTCACTTGGGATATATATCTGTTGATCACGATGAATAATCTGAAAGATCCAGAAACCAAGATCTATCCCTCTACTACAAGGGGAGGTAAGGAACTGCCATCTAGCTCTGCACTTGATTCACCTTCTATTATAAGTTTGCGACACCACCACCTGCTAGTAATTCTGATATGTCGCAAGTAATTGATGATTCTACTTCTACTATGCATGATGCTTATGATGATACTTTGCTTGATGATACTATGCCACTGGGTGAATTTCTTGATGAACAAATTGCTAGAGTCGATGCTGAAACTAGTAATATTTTTGAATCTGATGAAATTATTGAAACTGAACACTATGATACATCTGCTATACCTAGCTCTCCTAGATATGAATTGCCTCATATACCTGAGCGTTACGTTATGGAAGGAGAGGTAGCTAGGGACTTTCTTGCTTGTCAGGATAGAGATGATTGTAAGAAATTGCTTCGCAAGTGGAAGGACAAATCTCTCAATGCTAGAATGCAATATGATTCTAAGTATTCTACTTCACCTATCTTATGATAAGGATTATGAATTCTCTGTCAATCCTGAGTTAATTACTTTAGTTGAATCTGAACCTTTCCATGGTGATGAATTTGAAACTATTGTGGCACATCTTACCAAATTGAATGATATAGCCACCCTATTTACTGATGAGGAAATTTTTTGCTATTACTATATTCTTAAGTTGTTTCCTTTCTCATTAAAGGGTGATGCTAAGATATGGTTTAATTCTCTTGCTCCTAGTTGTGTGCTTAGTCCCCAGGATATGATTTATTACTTCTCTGAAAAATATTTTCCTACCCATAAGAAACAAGCAGCCTTGCAAGAAATATTTAACTTTGCGCAAATTGAAGAAGAGAGTCTCCCACAAGATTGGGGGAGCCTTCTCCAATTACTTAATGCTTTGCCTGATCATCCTGTAAATAAAAATAAAATACTGCAGGGGCTGTTATTGATTGCAACAAGGCCAATGTCACTTTTCATATTAATGGTAATGAACATACAATACACTTTCCGAAGAAACAACCTCAAGTTCATAGTATCACCTCTATTGGAAAAATTCGAACAATTATTATTGGAGACTTTGAGTTCCCTCTTCCTACTGTCAAGAACAAATATGATATACTTATTGTTGGGGAAATGCATATCCCCATTGAGGTAACTTAGTGTTGTTCAAAAATTCTTCGGTTTCATGATACTCGAAAGAAGTTTGTTAACAAGACTTGATCAACCTTATTGATGGATTCCTTTTGATGAGCATGAGATGGATCAATTTAGAAAGCACAACTTCCTGTACCTAACATTTACTTTCTGTTACCAAGATGAAATTAAGTAAAAATGCTATTATTTTTCTGTTTTCTGAGTTTTCCGTGCAATAGAAAAATGACCTGAAAATAAAAGTTCCCAGAATTCCCTGAAAATTTAGTATGATTTTCTCTGGAATATTTAAGAGTTTTTGGCACTGAGAATGCATCAGGGACCTGCACCAGTGGGCCACAAGCCTACAGGGTGCGACCACACCTTGGGTGCACCCTTGTGGCTTGGGTCCCACGTGGCCCTCCTCCACTTATTCCAGCACCCATTCACTTCGTCTTCCTCTAGAAAAAATCCCACCATTGCTAAAACTCTTGTTCTAGCTCATCTTGCTGCCATTTTCAATCTTCTTGCTCAAAGCTTCATTTGCAAAACTGTTTTAGGGGATACCTCATCGGTATGTGACTCCTCCAATGATCCATTTAGTTTTTGTTCTAGTGCCTTATATATTGCAAATTTTTGCTGCTGTAGTGACCTTTTTGTTGAGCTTGCATGTCAAATTTGTATGGCACCAAGTAGTTTTGATGCATGATATAGTCTCTATGCACTTAAGGGTGTAGTTGCTATGAGTTTTGCTGAGTTTTCTTCACCTTTATTTTCACTCACTAAAAATTTCAGAATTTTTTCAGAGAAAGAAAAGATGTTGAGGAGAATGTACCAAGGTGGTTCCCCGAGCATGGAAGCCCCAAGACCCGCGCTACGTGAGCCTGATTTTGAACTACCCAGGGAAGCTCGAGTATTGCCATGTGAATGGCCGCAGATCAATTCATGGATAACGTCGGATTCAAGGAAGAGTTTTACGCATACATAAGGAATGCTGGCCTTGAGGATTTCATTTCAGATCGATGCAAGCAATACTATCTACTCACTGAATCTTTCGTGCGGAGGTTTGAATTTTCATCTAGGCATAATTCTCATTCTGTTCTATTTAATCTTTATGATAAAGCATGTACCATGGACCTAGAAGATTTTAATGATGCGTGCAAAATTCCATCGCGGGGTAGTCGTAGCGATCCTCATAAAAATTAATATAATGATTTCCTTGCTAGCATCACAGTGGGGGAAACTATAATCATTACACAAGCTACTTTGGAGAGCATTCACTTTCCGGCTATACATTATTTGCTCTCTTCATAGGTTGATGTATTAGCGGTAAACTTGAGCATAGTCACCTTTACGTGCATGATCTGAGTATTATTAAGAGTGCGGTAATGGTAGATAGACGATATAACTTGGGGGCTATTATTGCTAGGAGGTTACACCATAATGCTAAGGATAGAGATATCTTTGGTGGAATTTATGCCACCCGTGTAGCTAAGTATCTTGGGGTACCCATAAGAGGGAATGATATTGGGTTACCCTCTGTTTTTCTTGATTATGAGGCTTTGGTGCGCTACCAGTTTCTTGAAAGAAATGAATAATCCCTCCAGTACCGACTAATTTTTGACAAGCAACATGTTGTCCATGTTAGCCTTCCTGCTCATGCCTTCTTTAACTTTCAGGAAAAGCAGAGATATTTTAGAACTAGAGAGGAGGCAAACGACTACGAGCGAAATGCAGAAACTGCTCGCCTTCACGCTACAGTAGTTTAGCCGGTAGCCGCCGCAGCCCAGTACAACCCCAACTTTGACTTCGGGTATGATCCGGGCCAGCCATGGCCCTAGACCAACTTAGGCCAAAAGCCTAAGCTTGGGAGAGTACGTATTTCTCACCGACTTTACATTCATGCTCACACACTTATTTCAGTTGTCGGTGTTCATACGTTTTCATTGTACTATCCATGGTAGTATCTTTTCTTCTTTATGCTTTCTTCTTGTGTGTTAAATTAACTTTGAGGAAAATACAAAAAAAACTAGTTCTAGATTTATTTCCTAGTTGGTTAGTTGTAGCATTAATAAGAAAACCCAAATAGATTTCTCATTCTTCTTTTGCTTGTTGGGAGCTTTCTCATGTAAATAATTTTCCATTCTTTTCTTTGGGTCGTAAGGAGAAGAGCACGGTGACATGTTGAGTGGCTCCCATATGCATTATTGTTTATCTTACCTAAGAGCCCATATTGCCTTGTCTTCTCCTTTGGTTTATTGTTTGCAGATTCCAGCTTAGTCCCATGCACGTGCACTCTTATTATTATTAGGCACATCGTTCAGTCGTGCAAGTGAAAGGCAATAATGACGATATATGATGAACTGACTGACATGGATAAAAGCTGGTATGAACTCAACCTATCTTGTTTTTGTAAATATGATTAGCTCATTGTTCAGAATTCAGCTCATTATGGGTTGAACATGTTTGCAATGACAATTAGAGATTATAGTTATTCGTGCCATGCTTAATTAGCCAAGAGTGGATAATGGTTCGTCTTGAGTGCCAACATGCATGTTAAAATGGTTGTGATGTAGTATGATAGAATGGTATCCTCCTCTGAATGATTCAAGTGGCTTGACTTGGCACACGTTCACGCATGTAGTTGAAACAAATAACAATAGCCTCCACAGTATTTATGTTCATGGTTAATTATATCCTACTCATGCTTCCATTCAATGTTGGTTAATCTCAAAGCATGTTGATGACTGTGTCGCTCTCTAGTTGGTCGCTCCCCAGTCTTTTGCTAGCCTTCACTTGTACTAAGTGGGAATACTGCATGTGCATCCATCTCAATAAACCCAAAGTTGTTCCCTATGAGTCCACCATATCTACCTATATGTGGTATTTACCTGTCGTTCCAAGTAAATTTGCATGTGCTAAACTTTAAACCTTCAAATGAATATTTCGTTTTGTATGCCCAAATTGCTCATGTGGCGATTGGAGTTGTTAGTATCTTCCATTCTAGATGGGTTATTCTCATGATATGTGTTGATTCACTATAATTCATGAGAAAGTGGCTGGTAATCAGGATTCCTAGTTCCATGCTCAAAATAAAAAAGCAAAATATAATTAAACAAAACTCTCCTAGGACTGTGTTTGTATGGACGATACCCATGAATTCGGCCCGCCATGGAGTGTGTCTGATTGGTGGAGGGGTAGTAAAACCTTTACCATTCTATTTGGGAACTGCCTGTAATGTATCTAGCATAGAAGATATTGAAAACCTCTTGGTTGTTATGTGAGAAACGAAAGCATACTGCTCCAAAATTATTACCTATCACTGTTTTAAAAGCTTGAGCTCTGGCACCTCTGCAAATCAATGCTTCCCTCTACGAAGGATCTTTCCATTTACTTTATTGTTGTGTCATCAACCTCTTATAAAAAGCACCAGTTAGAGAACACCATTGTCATTTGTATGCCTTGCTCTTAATTGATATTGAGTATGAGCATGACTGGATCTCTCTCACCATGAATTACAATGTTTAGCCAGTCCTTGTTCTCCAGGGGTGCTCTGCATTTCTGTTTTGCAGTCTCAGAAAGGGCTAGCAAGATAGCATTATGTCATATTGTATCATGATTGTTTTGATAAAATTGTTGTCATCTGTGACTTGTTATTATTGCTCACTAGGTGATTATGTCATTGATATGAGTAAATATGAGACCAAAGTGTTATTGTGAATGTGGTTAGTCTATAATCTTTGCTGAAAATCTGAACATAAGTTAGACATATTTACAACAGCAACATCCAACAGAGTTTGTAAAAGTTTTTCTTTATCACTTTCAGTTTATCAACTGAAAAAAGCTTGAGGACAAGCAAAGGTTTAAGCTCGGGGGAGTTGATACGTCTCCAACGTATCTAATTTTCCAAACTCTTTTGCCCTTGTTTTGGACTCTAATTTGCATGATTTGAATGGAACTAACCCGGACTGACGCTGTTTTCAGCAGAATTGCCTTGGTGTTATATTTGTGCAAAAATAGAAGTTCTCGGATTGTCCTGAAAATTTAGGAGAATATTTTTGGAATTAATAAAAAATACTGGCGAAAGAATCAACTGCAGCAGGCCCACCACCTGGCCACAAGCCAGGTGAGCGCGGCCACCTCTCTAGGCCACGCCGAGCAGGCTTGTGAGCCCCCTGCTGCTGCTCCGACCTTGTTTTCACTCCTATATATTCCTATTCGGGGATAAAAAATCAGAGAGAAGAGTTCATCGCGTTTCACGATATGGAGCCGCCACCACCTCCTGTTCTTCCTCGGAGGACCAGATCTAGAGTCTGTTTTGGGATCCGAAGAGGGGAAATCGATGCCTTTGTCATCACCAACCATCCTTCATCACCAATTCCATGATGCTCTCCATCCTCGTGAGTAATCTCATCGTAGGCTTGCTGGACGGTGATTGGTTGGATGAGATTTATCATGTAATCGAGTTAGTTTTGTTAGGGTTTGATCCCTAGTATCCACTATGTTTTGAGATTGATGTTGCTATGACTTTCCTATGCTTAATGCTTGTCACTACGGCCCAAGTGCCATGATTTCAGATGTGAACCTATTATGTTTTCATGAATATATGTGTGTTCTTGATCCTATCTTGCAAGTTGTAGACACCTATTACGATTTATGATCCGCATCCCCAGGGTGACAATAACTGGGATTCTTTCCGATGATTACCGTAGTTTGAGGAGTTCATGTATTCACTAAGTGCTCATGCTTTGGTCCGGTCTTCTATTAAAAGGAGGCCTTAGTATCCCTTAGTTTGCAATAGGACCCCACTGCCACGAGAGGGTAGGACAAAAGATGTCATGCAAGTTCTTTTCCATAAGCACGTATGACTATATACGGAATACATGCCTACATTACTTTGATGAATTGGAGCTAGTTCTGTGTCACCCTATGTTATAACTATTGCATGATGAATGCCATCCGACATAATTATCCATCACTGATCCATTGCCTACGAGCTTTCCATATATTGATCTTTGCTTAGTTACTTTTCCGTTGCTACTGTTACAAACACTACAAACTGGTACTATGACTTGCCACCGTTACCGTTACTTCCATATTACTTTGCTACTAAATACTTTGCTGCAGATATAAGTCTTTCCGGTGTGGTTGAATTGACAACTCAGCTGATAATACTCAAGAATATTCTTTGGCTCCCCTTGTGTCGGATCAATAAATTTGGGTTGAATACTCTACCCTCGAAAACTATTGCGATCCCCTATACTTGTGGGTTATCACAACACCAGCGCTCAAAGATGTTCAGAGACCTTGAGCGATAGGCCCACCATGCCCTAAGCCTGATCTGTAGAGAGAGCGTCCCTAGCCCTATCGTGCTTGATGATGCCGGCTACCTTGATTTTTTATCAAGGTCGTGGAGCGGCTCGAGGCTGGCACCGGGAAGGTGGGAGAGCTGGTCGAAGAGAAAGGATGCGACTCCTATTGCAAGCGCTGACACACGTCTTCGGTCATCTTCTTCGCGCTTACCCCGGCTTTTAATTTGCGGTCATGATGGGCCTCGTTCCTGAAGCAGCCCGCGGTGCCCTGGGGGAAGCGGTGGAAGATCACGTGATTGCCCAGAGCGCGCAGTTCGCCTCCGGTAACCATGAGAGAATCGATGGACGCGTAGTTGGTGATGACAACGAAGAGGCTGGGGAGCCCGAAGGTGATGACAGTGGTGAAGACGAAGCGTCCCCTTAGGCTTCCTTTGATCCTTCTGTCAATGCTAGCTTGTAGCCCAGCCGAGGCATGATGTTAACATTTTGTGTTGGGCACCTGCCCCTATAATAGGCACTCATGATTTTCTATGGCCTCCTATGGCATAGTCTTTGCACCTCGAGATACCGAGGTGAAGTTCTTTGTGCGAGGTTTGGTTGTCATTAGAAAGGCCAATCCGCATTTTTTGGTGAGATCATGGGCCGAGGACGCTCAGGGCCGATGGAGGCTCCTAAAGCGGTATGTTTGGTAAGTCGCCCTCCAGACAAACATCTCGAGTACGGGGGGCTCTATCTTAGGGGCACGACACGTGCTCATTATTTCTCTTCTATGCGTCGTGCGAGGATACAAGGCACCAAAGATCTTGGCAAGGTGACACGCGTATGAGCGGCCCGTGGCCCGAAGGCCACGCTCCGGGGCTCTGGTGCCACGGGGGTAGGACCGGTCACCATACCCTCGCCCCCGCTCGCACGATGCACAGAAGAGGAATGTTGAGCACACATTTCTTGAAAGAAAAATTCAAGGAAACCCAGTCAAATTCGAGAAATCCAAATATTTATTGAAACAGGAGGAACAACTTTTTTACAAGCAAAAAGTGGTGTGGCTGCCGTGTCCGGCACGGGCCAGCCTTGTTTACAAGCCAAAAAAAGAGAAGTGGTTGCAGTGTCCTACATGGGTCAACCATATTCATTGGCGATTCCCTAAGCACGATGCATGGGGATACCACTTGGATGTGGGCATGGTTGTTCCACCAGCGCGATGCATGAGGCTTCCACTTGGGCGTGGACATAGTCGCGGTTCGACAGTCATTCCGCCATTATGGGGCATTGGGGCTTCCACTTGGGTGTGGTCAGGAGTCCTCCTAAGGCCTAGGAGCGGCTCAACAGGAGGCTCTGGGGCGTATACATCCCCACTCATTCTTACGTGAGAGTTTCACGGGTAGAACTTGTGCAGATGTTGGATATTCCAAGTGCTTTGCACTGGAGTCCCACCCTCCGTCTTCTAGCGAACGGTGCATGGTCTAGAGACGTGGGCGATCCTGAACGGGCCTTCCCACATGGGTGAGAGCTTGTGCAGCCCTTCCTTGGAGAAGACCCGCCACCGGAGAAGGTCCCCGACATCGAGAGTATGAAGGCGGATGTTACAGTAGTGGTAGAGCCGCAAGGCATGTTGGTACCTTGCGGCATGAAAGGCGTCCTGGCGGCATGCCTCCTCCAAGAGCGAGAGGTTGGCCCCCCCATGAGTCCTCCAGACACGCCTCATCAAAAGCCAAGGCCTGCGGGGAATCGTGCTTGATCTCCAAGGGAAGGACTGCCTTAGCCCCATAGATGAGGAAGAAGGGGGCTTCGTCGGTGGGCTTAGTTGTAGTGGTGCGGATTGACCACAACACGGACTGTAGATCATTCAGCCAGCCCTTCCCAGAGGCCTCAAGCTTCCTCTTAAAGCTGCTGGTCTTGAAGCCCTTGAGGACTTCCGTGTTGGCACGCTCGGCCTGGCCATTGATGCGCAGGTGTGCCACGGAGGCATAGCATATCTATGTACCAAGGTTAGCGTGATATGATTTAAAAAGGCCACTCATGAACTATGAGTTGTTTTCGGTGATGATGCGGTTGGGTATGCCGAACCGACATACGAGGCCCTTGATGAACCTGATGGCCAAGCCAGTCAGGATAGTGTGGATGAGCTCGACCTCCATCCACTTGGTGAATTTGTCGATGGCGACGTAGAGGTAGTGATACCCACCGGTCGCACGGGGGAAGGGACCCAGAATGTCAAGCCCCCACAGTGTGAAAGGTCGGGTGAGTGGAATCGTCTACAGTCCCTGCCCGGGCTGATGTATCTTCTTAGAATGGAACTGCCAGGCCTCACAAGACCGGACCAATTCGATGGCGTCGCGGAGCATGGTGGGACAGTAGAAACCGTTGCGGAACACCTTACCGGTGATGGTACGCGATGATGAATAGTGCCTGCAATCGCCCCCGTGGATGTCGGGAAGCAACTCGCGCCCTTTTTTGTTCGAGATGCACCACAACGAGACGTCGTTGGGCCGCCTCCGATACAACTCTCCATCTCACAGGCAGTAGGCGGAGGCCTGCCGGATGACACACTCCGCTTCCATGTCCTCCGTGAGGAGGTCACCACGGAGAAGGTAGGCCTTAAGCTCCACGGTCGAGTCATCCTCCTGAGGTTCCAATGCCACTAGCATGCGATCCCCTGAAGAAGGGCCGCAGTCCTGTGCCCCGATCAGCGGCGCGGGCAGCAGGTCTTCACGCAGGGACATGGTGCCGGTGGCGGAGGGAGCGGCCGACGGCTTGAGGAGCCTTTCTTCAAAAACACCAAGGCACTGATGCTCGCGGTGGGTTGCTTGCTTGGCGATGTCTACAACTTTCTCAAGTTTTCGTACCTCATCCAGATAGGCCACCATGTGCTCGTCCTTGGGTTTGTACTTCTTGTTGGAGAAGTCGACTAGGAGTTGGGATTTGCCCTTAACAGTGAGGCGCTTGATGCCGAGGGTCGAGGCGGTGATCAGGCCCTCGTACTCCGCAATGTAATTGGACACCTTCTCGCCATGCCCGAAGCATAGTTGTACTGCATAACAGAGCTTGTCTCTAGTTGGTGAGACGAGCACCACGCCAGCCGCCATGCCTTGCATGGACAAGGCATCGTCGAAGCGTAGGGCCCACTCGTTGGGCGCTTCCTCTCCAGGTAAGAGGGGTTCGTCCTTGTGACGCCCCTGCTCGCCTGGGTCCGTCCACTTGGCCATGAAATCCGCTAGGGTGGCGCCCTTGATGACCCTGGTGGTGCAAAACTCGAACTCAAAGACCTATAGTTCAATGTTCCATTCGGCGACCCTCCCTGCCATGTTGGGGCTATGCATGATCTTCTCCAGGGGTAGGTGGAGACCACCTTGATGGTATGCCCCTGGAAGTAGTGGCGCATCTTCCGGGAGGCAACAAGGAGTGCTACAAGTTGCTTCTGTTGCATGGGATAGCGCTCGCAAGCATCCTACATCATTGTGCTGACGTAGTACACAGGTTGTTTCACCATCTTGTTGATTGTGGTGTCCTTGTCATGCCCGCCAGTGGGCTCGATAGGTGAGGCCATGGGCCCCCCTGAGAACACAACCTCAGGTGCCTCGAGAGCCCCCTGGGGGAAGCAGCCCCTAGGGGGCAGGTGTCCTCCTGAGGGGTGGCGTCCTCCTTAGGGGCACTCGTCGGGTCTTCTTGCAACATCTTCTGACTAGCAGCCGGCCGCTTCCTGATGCTGACCTGCTCTTCCCTCTCCACCACAAGAGTCACGCTGGCCATTTGGGGGGTGGACGCTAGGTACATCAATAGGCGCTCGCGACTTCTGGGCACGACCATGATGGGAGGACTCGTGAGGTACCGCTTGAGGTCCGCAAAAGCTGCATCCGCCTCAGGTGTCCATGCGAACTTACCTGACCTTTTCATCAGCTTGAAAAAGGGCAGTGCCTGCTCGCCAAACTTGGAAGTGAAGCGCCTGAGGGAGGTTAGGCATCCTGCCAGCTTTTGCATCTCCTTAAGGGTCCGGGGATGACTCATCAATTCTATGGATTTAACCTTTTCGAGGTTTGCCTCAATCCCCCTACGGGACACGAGGAAGCCAAGTAGCTTGCCCGAGGGGACCTCGAAGATGCACTTCTCGAGGTTGAGCTTCAGCTTGACCTTGCGCAAGTTTGCGAAGGTCTCCTCCAGATCATGGATGAGCATTCTGGCTTCACACGTCTTGACCACAATGTCGTTGACATATGCCTCCGCATTTCTCCCCAGTTGTGGCCCCAAGGTGATGTGCATCAGCCGCTACAAGGTAGCGCCTGCACTCTTCAAGACGAAAGCATGCACATGTAATGTAATCGAACACCCCGCAAGGGGAAATGAAGGTTGTTTTCTTCACATCTTCCACAGCCATATTGATTTGGTGGTATCCGGAGAAAGCATCTAGAAAGCATAGCAGGTCACAGCAGGCGGTGGAGTCCATGAGCTGGTCGATGCGTGGGAGCGGAAACGGGTCTTGGGGGTAGGCCTTGTTGAGACTGGTGAAGTTGACACACATCTGCTCCTTGCCACCGTGCTTGGGGACGATGACAGGGTTGGCAAGCCACTCTGGATAGCACACCTCATGGATGAACCCTGCCTCTAGCAGCTTTTGCACTTCCTGGACGATGAAATGTTGCTTCTCTAACGGTTGATGTCGCGCTTTTTTGCTTGACGGGGCGTGCGTGGAGACACACCGCCATGTGCTGCTCGATCACCTCCCTCGGGACCCCGATCAAATCAGTTGGCTTCCATGCGAACACATCAGCATTTGCCCATACGAAGGCGACGAATGCTTCTTCTTGCTCAGGGGAAGACCGGCACCAATGGTGAAGGCACGACTTGGGTCGCTACTGCCCACAAAGGGTACCTTCTTCGTCTGTGCATGACTCTGAGAAAACAGATGCTTCTTCTTTGCTGGCGCCATCTCAGGGGGCGCTGCCCCATCCTTGCTAGTCGGGCGCGCGACCGCAACCGGCTTGTACACACGCTTGACGCAGTCGACTGCATCCTTTTCGTCCCACTTGACGGTCACCATGCCGTGGCGCCCGGTCACCACACCGTGGAGGCCAGGGATCTTGAGGACGTTGAAACCCGGATGGGTCACCGCCATGAACTTGGCACGCACGAGCTAGACCAAGCTGGCATTGTACGGGAGACCGGCGTGTGCTACGTCGAATTCGATGAGCTCGGTGCGGTAGTTTCGCGCGTGCCAAAGGACACGCGGAGGCGTCTCTGCCCGAGGGGGTCACGGTCTCACCGGCCACCCCTAGGAACAACCCGGTGGGCCTCAACTAGTCGTAGGACACATGAAGTGCCTCAAAGGTCGCGGTAGAAACTAGGTTGAGCTCGGCACCTCCGTCAATGACGGGGTCTTGGTGACCACAATGTTGCTGATGGTGGGTGTGCATGTTGGGGAACATTGCATGGGAAACAAAAAAATTCCTACGCACACGCAAGATATATCCATGGTGATGAGCATCTACGGTAGGGAGAGTGGATCTACATACCATTGTAGATCACTAAGTGGGAAGCGTTAAGAAACACGGTTGATGTAGTCGAACGTCTTCATGATCCAAATCGCCGAGCATCCCGCGATCCCGTCATGATCCGTCCCGTGATCCAATCACAATCCGTCCCGCGATCCCATCACGATTCGTCCCTCGATCCAATCACGAATCGTCTCGCGATCTTGATCACGGTCCGTCCGATCTAGCGCCGAACGGATGGCGCCTCCACGTTCAGAACAAGTACAGCTCGATGACAACCTCCACCTTCTTGATCCATCAAGATGGAGCAGAGAGGTAGATGAGTTCTCTGGCAGCACAACGACATGGTGGCGGTGGTGGTGAACTAATCCTGCAGGGCTTCGCCTAAGCACCGCATAACTAATCTAGAGGAGAAACAGATCTAGAGGAAGAAGAGGGCAGCATGTGGGAATTAGGGTTATCTCTTCCCTCTAAATCCTCTAGTATATATAGGAGGGAGGAAGGGGAGGAGGCAGCTTGAAACCCTCAAGGTTTGGTCGAAATTGGAGGTGGAGGAGTCCTACTCCAATCCTATTTGGAGTAGGATTCCTCCTTTCCACTTGGAAACTCTTTCCATCTCTCCACCTTTTAGCTTTTTCCCACCCCTAGCCGCATGGGCCTTAATGGGGGCTTAGTCCAGCCCATCAGGGGCTGGTTTGACTCCTCCCACAGCCCATGAGGTTCTTTTGGTCGAGACACCCCTCCCGATGGTCCCCCGGCACCCTCCCGACACTCCCGGTACACTATCGATGAGCCCGAAACTTTTCCGGTGACCAAAATAGGACTTCCTATATATCAATCTTTACCAACGGACCATTCCAGAGCTCCTCGTGACGTCCGGGATCTCATCCGGGACTCTAAACAATCTTCGGTCACCACCATACATAACTCTATACTACTGAAACGTCACCGAACCTTAAGCGTGCAGACCCTACGGGTTCGAGCACTATGTAGACATGACCGAGACACCTCTATGGTCAATAACCATTAGCGGGACCTGGATGCCCATATTGGTTCCTACATATTCTACAAAGACCTTTATCCGTTGAACCTATATGTCAAGGATTCAGTTAATCTCGTTTGATGTTCGTTTGTTCTTCGGTATGTTACTTGCCCGAGATTCGATCGTCGGTATCTCTATACCTAGTTCAATCTCGTTACCGGAAAGTCTCTTTACTCGTTCCGTAATACAAGAACCCATGGCTAACACTTAGTCACATTGCTTGCAAGGCTTGTTGTGATGTTGTATTACCGAGTAGGCCCAGAGATACCTGTCCGTCATACGGAGTAACAAATCCTAGTCTTGATCCATGCCTACCCAACAGACACCCTCGGAGATACCTGTAGAGCACCTTTATAGTCACCCAAATACATTGCGACGTCTGATACACACAAGGTACTCCTCCGGTGTTAGTGAGTTGCATGATCTCATGGTCATAAGAAGAGATACTTGACATGCAGAAAACTGTAGCAATAAACTGACACAATCATATGCTACGTTTATAGTTTGGGTCTTGTCCATCACATCATTCTCCTAATGATGTGATCCCGTTATAAAATGACATCTCATGTCAATGGCTAGGAAACCTTAACCATATTTTATCAACGAGCTAGTCTATTAGAGGCATACTAGGGACATGGTGTTGTCTATGTATCCACACATGTATCTGAGTTTCCGATCAATACAATTCTAGCATGGATAATAAATGATTACCATGAACAAGTAAATATGATAATAACTAATTTATTATTGCCCCTAGGGCATATTTCCAACAGTCTCCCACTTGCACTAGAGTCAATAATCTAGTTCACATCACCATGTGACTCGCATTGTTAGGAATCTAGCACCCAATGAGTTCTGGGGCTTGATCATGCTTTGCATGTGAGAGAGGTCTTTTAGTCAACGGGTCTACTATATTCAGATTCATCTGTACTTTGCAAATCTCTATGTCATACTATAAATACTGCTACCACACTCCACTTGGAACTATTCCAAATGGCTGCTCCACTATACGTATCTGGATTGCTACTAAGAGTCATCCGGATTGGTGTTAAACCTTGCATCGGCGTAACTCTTTACGACGAACTCTTTATCACCTCCATAATTGAGAAACATTTCCTTAGTCCTTTAGTTACTAAGGATAATCTTGACTGCCGTCTAGTGATCCACTCCTGGATCACTCTTGTACCCCTTGATAGACTCATGGCCAGGCACACACAGGCGCGGTACACAGCATGGCATACTATATAGAGCCTATGGATAAAGCATAGGGGATGACCTTCGTCCTTACTATTTCTTCTGCCGTGGTCAAGCTTTGAGTCTCACTGAACTTAACACCTTACAAATCAGGCAAGAACTCTTTCTTTGACTGATCCATTTTGAACTCTTTCAAAATCTTGTCAAGGTATGTACTCATTAAAAGTCTGATCAGGTGTCTTGATCTATCTCTATATATCTCGATGCCCAACAATTAAGTATCTTTATCCAGGTCTTCATTTGAAATACTCTTTTCAAACAAGCCTTTATGCCTTCCAGAAATTCTACATCATTTCCGATCAACAATATGTCATCCACATATGCTTACTAGAAACTCTATAGTGCTCCCACTCACTTCATTGTAAATACAAGTTTCTCGTAAACTTTGTATAAAGTCAAAAACTTTGATCACCTCATCAAAGCATATATTCCAACTCCGAGATGATTTCTCCATCGCTTAGATGGACTGCTGGACCTTGCATACTTTTTAGCATCCTTAGGAGTGACAAAACCTTCCGGTTGTATCACATACAACCTTTCCTCACGAAAACCGTTAAGGAAACTATGTTTTGACATCCATGTGCCAAATTTCATAATTGAAGCACCGCAGCAACTGCTAACATAATTCCAACAAACTTTAGCATCGTTACGGGTAAGAAAGTCTCATCGCAGTCAACTCCTTGAACTTGGCAAAAACTCCTTTGCGATAAGTCGAGCTTTTTAAATGGTGACTTTCACCATCAGCGTCTATCTTCATCTTAAAGGTCCATCTGTACTCAACGACATGCCATCCAACGGGCAAGTCTACCAAAGTCCATACTTTGTTTTCATAAATGGATCCTTTCTCGGATTTCATGGCCTCTAGCCATTTGTCGGATTACGAGCCCATCATCACTTCTCCATAACTCGTAGGTTCATCATTGTACAACAACACGAACTCTAAGATAGGGTTGCCGTATCACTCAGGAGTAGTACGCGTCCTTGTCGACCTACGAGGTTTGATAGTAACTTGATCCGAAGCTTCATGATCATCATCATTAACTTCCTCTTGAACTAACGTAGGCTCCACAGAAACATCTTTCTATGTTGTGCTACTCTCTGGTTGAAACAAAGGTTCGACAACCTCATCAAGTTCTATCTTCCTCCCACTCAATTCTTTTGTGAGAAACTCTTTCTCGAGAAAGGACCCGTTTTAGCAACAACACTTTGTGCTTGGATATAAGATAGAAGGCTCACCCAACTGTTAAGTTATGGCATTCTATGAAGATGCATTTGTTCGCTTTGGGTTCGAGCTCATTAGGTGAAAAACCCCTTTTCACATAAGCATTGTAGCCCCAAACATTAAGAAATGACAGCTTACGTTTCCACCAAACCAAAATTCATACGGTGTCATCTCAATGGACTTAGATGGTGCCCCTTTTAAAGTGAATGTAGTTCTCTCTAATGCATAACCACAAAACGATAGTGGGAAATCGATAAGAGACATCATAGTTCGCACCATATCCAATAGAGCACGACTATGACGTTCGGACACACCATCACACTATGGTGTTCCAGGTGGCGTTTGTTGTGAAACAACTTTTCACATCGTCTTAAGTTGTATAACAAACTGGTAATTCACCTCCACGATCATATCATAGACATTTTATCTTCTCGTCACGATGATCTCAAACTTCACTCTGATTCTGCTTGAACTTTTCAAATGATTCAGACTTGTGTTTCATTAAGTAAATATACACTATATCTACTCAAATCATTAGTGAAGATAAGAAAATAACGATATCCACCGCACGCTACAACAGTCATTGGACCGTATACATCAACATGTATCATTTCCAATAAGTCACTTGCCCGTTCCGCAAAATGGGTTTTAGTCATATTGCCCAAGAGGCATGGTCCGCATGTCTCAACTGATTCAAAATCGAATGAGTCCAAAGATCCTTCATCATGGAGTTTCTTCATGCGCTTTGCACCAATATGACATTGAGCGGCAATCACACAAGTATGTGGTACTATCATTATTAACTTTGTATCTTTTGGCATCTATGTTATGAACATGTGTACTACTATGATCAAGATTCAACAAACCATTCATTGGGTGCATGACCATTGAAGGTATTATTCATGTAAGAAGAACAACCTTTATTCTCTGAGTTAAATGAATAACTGTATTGCAATAAACATGTTCTAATCACGTTCATGCTCAATGCAAACAAAAAATAACATTTATTTAGGTTCGTCACTAATCCCGAAGGTGGACAGAGCGTGCGATGTTGATCACGTCAACCTTGGAAACATTTCCAACGCACGCCGTCACCTCACCCTTAGCTAGTTCTCCGTTTATTTCATAGATTTTATTTCGATTTACTAACATTTAGCAACCGAACCGGTATCCAATACCAAGGTGCTACTAGGAGTACTAGAAAGGTACACATCAATAGCACGTATATCAAGTATACTTCTATCGATGTTGCCAGCCTTCTTATCTACCAAGTCTCTAGGGTTGTTCCGCTTTAGCGACCGCTCTACTCATAATAGAAGCACTTAGTCTCGGGATTGGATTCAATTTTGGGTTGCTTCACTGGAGCAGCAATTGTCTTGCCATCCATGAATTTCCCTCCTTACCCTTTCCCTTTTCGAAACTAGTGATTTTACTAACCATCAACAGTTGATGCTCCTTCTTTATATCTACCTTCACGGTGTCAAACATCGCGAATAGCTCAGGATCATCATTTCCATCCCTGGCATAATTATAGTTCATCACGAAGTTCTCGTAGCTTAGTGACAGTGACTTGGAGAACTATATCAATCACCATCTTATCTGGAAGATCAACTCCCACTCGATTCAAGCGATTGTAACAACTAGACAATCTAAGCACATGCTCAAAGATTGAGCTATTCTCCTTCATCTTGGAGGAAAAGAATCTTGTTGGAGATCTCATATCTCACAAGATGAGCACGAGCCTGAGATCCCAATTTCGGCTCTTAGAACATCTCATATCTTCCATGATGTTCAAAATGTTTTGGAGCCTCAATTCTAAGCCATAATGCATGACGGATTGAACTATCAAGTAGTCATCGGAACGTGCCTGTCAGATGTTCACAACATCTATAGACGATAATAGAGGGGGTGGCATACCGAGTGGTGTATTAAGGACATAAGGTTTCTATGCAACAATGAGGACAATCCTCAGATCACGGACCCAGTCCGCAATATTGCTACCATCATCTTTCAACTCTATTTCTCTAGGAACATATAAAACTTCTAGGGAGCTACAGCGTGAGCTAGTAATCTACAACATAATTTGCAAAGACACTACTGACTAAGTTCATGAGAATGAGTTCAATTAATCATATTACTTAAGAACTCCCACTCAAATTGACATCCCTCTGGTCATTCGAGTGATACATGATCGAAATTCACCAACTCAAGTCCGATCATCACGTGAGTTGAGGTGGTTTCAATGGTGAACATCATCATGTTGATCATAACAACTGTATGACTCATGTTCGACCTTTCGGTCTCTTGTGTTCTAAGGCCATGTCTGTACATGCTAGGCTCGTCAAGTTTAACCCGAGTGTTCTGCATGTGCAACACTGTCTTGCACCTGTTGTATGTGAACATAGAGTCTATCATACCCGATCATAACGTGGTGTCTCAACACAATGAACTTTCGCTACAGTGCACACTTAGGGAGAACACAATTTTACCTTGAAATTTAAGTGAGGGAACACCTTATAATTCTATCGTCGTCCTAAGCAAAACAAGGTGCATAAACAGATTAACATCACATGCAAATCATAAGTGACATGATATGGCCATGAACTTGTGCTTTTGATCTTCATCTTGGAAGCACCGGCATGTTCTCCAACGCACGCCCATAACACCATGATCTCCATCATCATGATCTGCATCATCATGATCTCCACCATCATGATCTCCACCATTGTGTTTCCATCGAGGTTGTCGCTCCCACCATGCTCATACTCATATAGCTATCGTTTAGTGATAAAGTAAAGCATTACATAGCGCTTAATGATTGACACGCAGGTCATACAATAATTAAAGACAACCCTATGGCTCCTGCCGGTTGCCGTACTTATTGACATGCAAGTCTTGATATTCTATACAACACATGATCATCTCATACATCACATATATCTCATCATGTAATTGGCCATATCACATCACAACATACCCTGCAAAAACAACTTAGACGTCCTCTAATTGTTGTTGTATGTTTTACGTGCCTACTATGGGTATCTAGCAAGAACAATTATCACCTACGCAAAAACCACAACGGTGATACACTAATTGCTATTCAACCTTCTCAACGACCGCCTTTGTCGATTCTGATCCAACTAGAGTAGGAGAGACAGACACCCGCCAGCCATCTTTGTGCAACAAAGTTACACGTCAGTCGATGGAACCGGTCTCTCGTAAGCGTACGAGTAAGGTTGGTCCGCGCCGCTTTGTCCCACAATACCGCTGAACCAAAACATGACCAAGGGAGGAAGCAATCTAAGCATCAACACCCACAAACTCTTTGTGTTCTACTCGAGGTACCATCTACATATAGACCTAGCTCACGATGCCACTGTTGGAGAACGTTGCATGGGAAACAAAAAAATTCCTAAGCACATGCAAGATCTATCCATGGTGATGAGCATCTACGATAGGGAGAGTGGATCTACATACCATTGTAGATCGCTAAGCGGGAAGCGTTAAGAAACGCGGTTGATGTAGTCGAACATCTTTGCGATCCAAATCGCCTAGTGTCCCGCGATCCCATCACGATCTGTCCCATCCAATCACGATCCTCCCACGATGCCATCACGATCCGTCCCTCGATCCAATCACGAATCATCTCGCGACCTTGATCACGGTCCTTCCGATCTAGCGCCAAACGGATGCCTCCGTGTTCAGCACAAGTACAGCTCGATGACAATCTCCGCCTTCTTGATCCGGCAGCACAACGGCGTGGTGGTGGTGGTGGTGAACTAATCCTGTAGGGCTTCGCCTAAGCACCGCAGAACTAATCTAGAGGAGAAACAGATCTAGAGGAAGAAGAGGGCAGCACATGGGAATTAGGGTTATCTCTTCCCTCTAAATCCTATAGTATATATAGGAGGGAGGGAGGGGAGGAGGCAGCTTCAAACCCTCAAGCTTTGGTCCAAATTGGAGGTGGAGGAGTCCTACTCCAATCCTATTAGGAGTAGGATTCCTCCTTTCCACTTGGAAACTCTTTCCATCTCTCCACCTTTTGGGTTTTTCCCACCCCTAGCCGCATGGGACTTAGTGGGGGCTTAGTCCAGCCCACCACGGGCTGGTTTGAATACTCCCACAGCCCATGAGGTTCTTTGGGTCGAGACACCCCTCCCGATGGTCCCCCAACACCCTCCCGGCACTGCCGATACACTACCGATGATCCCAAAACTTTTCCGGTGACCAAAATAGGACTTCCTATATATCAATCTTTACCTCCGGACCTTTCCGGAGCTCCTCGTGACGTCCGGGATCTCATCCGGGACTCCAAACAACCTTTGGTCACCACCATACATAACGCTATACTACCGAAGCATCACCAAACCTTAACTGTGCAGACCCTGCGGGTTCGAGAACTATGTAGACATGATTGAGACACGTCTACGGTCAATAACCAATAGCGGGACCTGGATGCCCATATTGGATCCTACATATTATATAAAGATCTTTATCAGTTGAACCTCTATGTCAAGGATTTAGTTAATCCCGTGTGATGTTCCCTTTGTTCTTCGGTATGTTACTTGCCCGAGATTCGATCGTCAGTATCTCTATACCTAGTTCAATCTCATTACCATCAAGTCTCTTTACTCGCTATGTAATACAAGATACCGTGGCTAACACTTAGTCACATTGCGTGCAAGGCTTGTTGTGATGTTGTATTACCGAGTGGGCCCTCAGATACCTCTCCATCACACGGAGTAATAAATTGCAGTCTTGATCCATGCCAACCCAACAGACACCCTCGGAGATACCTATAGAGCACCTTTATAGTCACCCAGTTATTTTTTGACGTTTGATACACACAAGGTACTCCTCTGGTGTCAGTGAGTTACATGATCTCATGGTCATAGGAAAAAATACTTGACATGCAGAAAACTATAGCAATAAACTGACACGATCATATGCTACGTTGATAGTTTGGGTCTTGTCCATCACATCATTCTCCTAATGATGTGATCCCATTATCAAATGACATCTCATGGCCATGGCTAGGAAACCTTAACCATCTTTGATCAACGAGCTAGTCTATTAGAGGCATACTAGGGACATGGTGTTGTCTATGTATCCACACATGTATCTGAGATTCTGATCAATACAATTCTAGCATGGATAATAAATGATTACCATGAACAAGGAAATATGATAATAACTAATTTATTATTGCCTCTAGGGCATATTTCGAACAGTGCACACCATGTGGACAGCCCCCGAGGCAGCCATAGACCTCTAGTGATGTCCTGCACTGAACGTGATGTCGCCGATTGCTGAACCAGGGAACAACGCGGGCCTGCACTCCCTGAGGGCGTTGTTTGCTTGGCGGAAGGACGACTTAAGGTTCCGGCCAGTGGCCGGGGATTTGGCCCCACCGAGGAGCCATGCCCCCATGCGCTGCTCAAGGTACATCCTGGCTTCCCCTGCGGGCGTGCATGGACTGCCCCGAGGCTTGTCTGTCACCGCCCATGGGGAGGCGCGTGCCTCTCTCCCTGCGCATGGCGGCAAAGGGCAAAGTGAGTGGGAGGGTTCCAAATCCCACCTCCGGTCATGGCGGTCCTGGCGAGGCGGTCACGTCCAATGCCGCAATCACCCGGGGGGCAAGGCGGCCCGCACGCCAGAAGCATAGCAGCCTGCGTGCCGACCTGGCCGGGCTGGCGCGATGACGGCAATCCCTGACGGCATGATCACCTGGCTGGGTGGAAGGACACGCCTTGGTGTTGTGGTGCACATGGGCGGCGGTCTCAGTGACCGCGCTGTTTGTGGCGCCGGTGGGTCGCCATCATCCGCCTTCACCAACAGAACCTGCTAGGGTGACCCGGGCCGCCTTGCTCTCGGTGTGCACGCAGCGAACGTCGGCCATGGGATCAGTGAATGATGAAACTAGAGCCGAATGGAGATGGAAAGCGGGGGTGCACCACTACCTGGTGTGCCAAATGTCAGAATCGGGGCTTCGCAGACCCAAGAGAGGTTCAAACATTGGGGTGTGCTCTCCCTCCAACCCTACTCGTCCTCACAACTTTAAGGCAACTCTCCGGTCGCTCTCGCTAAGGGAAAACAAACAAGGACACATGGTTTACCTAGGTTTGGGCCACCTTGTGGTGTAAAACCCTACTCCTGCTTGGTGGATTGCTTGAGGTAGAAGATGAGTACACATCGTATTCTTGAGGTAGAAGATAAGTACACGACCTGTACCCCGCTACCGTGTCCGACCCCCTCCTTATATTGGCTTTGGTCCTCTCCCCCCGACAAAAAAATATCCGGCAAGAAGGATTGCCACAATGGCCAGTCTGAAGGGGGACAGGGTTGTAGCCTATCCTGACAAAAGGTGGTCTTCGCCTAATAAATCTCCTCGTCATGACACGCTGGTGGGCTCGCGGATGACCTCTGTCCTGCCGAGTTTTTGGTCTTGGTCTTCTTGCACCAGGAAGGCAACATTTGGGGTTACTTTTGGAACCCACCAGCTGGTGCTACTCGTCTATCACCAAAGAGCAAAACCTCTATGTCCGCGCCCGCTAGCACGACCGCTGGTACTGTTTGGCACGGCGCGAGTTACCCATGTGCGGGTGCCGGGTCGTGAGGCCTCGCGGGGCCTGCGACGAGCAGCTCTGCCTCCCGAGGGCGTCGGGCCAGCCCTTCAAGGAGTCCTCGTGAATCCTTAGTAGTTGATGCCACCGCACGCTTCGCGATGCATGGACACTCTTGAGGATCTTGCTCTTCAAGCTTGTAGGTGGGCCACATGGGACCTAGGACAGCCCTTTCTTCCTGGGTTGTAGGCAGACGGGACCGGGGACCCCTAGTCCCAAAGACCCGACAGATTTTTTTGGGCCAATACAAGACCTAGAAGCTTCAGAGGAGGGCTAGGAGGTGCACCTGGAGCACACCACATATCCAGCCTCGGCCCGGGAGGGTACGGCTAGATGTGTGGTAGCCCTATTGAGCATCTCCTGATGTCCTTCTTTGGCCCATAAATTCATATATACCCTAGAAACACCAAAAGCATTCCCTAAATAGTTTTTACGCCGCTGCAATCTCTGTTCTGATGGGAGGCCATTTAGACCTCCATTTCGGCACCCTACCGGAGGGGAGATCGATCAAGGGGAGATCGATCACGGAGGGCCTCTTCATCAACCTTGATGCCCTCACCATGATGTGTGGGTAGTTCACCACAGACCTACGTGTCCATAGGTAGTATGTAGATGTCAAACTCTCTCTCTCTGTCGATCTTCAATACAATTTTCATCGCATATTTGCCTTAATCTATCTGATGTAATCCCTTTATATGGTGTGTTTGTTAGGATCAATGAATTGTGGATTTATGTTCAGATTATTGATGGTATTTGAGTCACTTTAGAAATATTATGATTCTTATGTGCATGATCATCATAGCTTCGTAATGCTCTTTGATCTATTGAGATTGTTTGGCCAACCAAATTGATATTTCTTCGGTGGGATTGATGCGTTGTAGTAGGTTCAACCCGACGAGTTTGTTTTTCCTAGTGACAAAAGGGGACAAGTTGCGTCTTTGTGTTGTTGCTACTAAGGATAAGATGATGGTGTCTATTCATATTAGTTGAGTTTACTTTGTCGACATCATGTGTCGTTCTCCAAGCATTACTTCGTTTGTCATGAACTTAGTACGTAGAGAGGCAAGCATAGAAGTGCTCTTGAAGTGGAGTAATAGTAGTAGGTGAAGGTAGGAGTTGGCCTAGTTGCTTATGGACGTGATGCCTACATACACATGATCATTGTCATGAACATCACATAATTATTCGCTTTACTATCAATTTTCCAGCAGTAATTAGTTAACCCACTAAATGCTTTGCTTATGAGAGATGCCACTAGAGAACTCTACGGACCCCGGGTCTATTCACTTATAAATTCACAAATGCTATCATTACCTTGTGGTTCTTATTTACCTTTTACATTATTTTGCACTGTACTATTATCTAGAGTTATCTACACAACTCACTTGCTTGCAAATAACAAGATCAAGGGGATTGACAACCCTCTTGTCGGCGTTGGGTGCAAGTTTTTTGTTCTTTTGTGTGCAGGCACTGAAGATGGTTGAGAATTGGTATTCCTATTGGTTCGATAAACCTTGGTTTATAACTAAGGTAAATACTTACCTGCTTTGTGCTGCGATTACCCATTCCTCTTCACGGATAACCCAACGTAGATCACGAGTATCAAGAAGGATTTGTGGCGACATTGTTGGGGAATAGCAATTTCATTCACTTACTCTTCTTATTATTTGCTGTTATATTTAGTTTGTAACATAAAAATCAGAAATACAATTTTTTTTACCTTTCCTAGTTACTTGTTTGGTTCTAGTTTGCTTTACTTGCTAGTTTACTTGTCTTGCTTGTTTTGCTTGTGTGGTCACCATGCCTCAAGATACTACTAAGTTGTGTGATTTCTCAAATACTAATAATGATGATTTTTATTAGTACTCCTATACCACCCGCCACTACCACGGAGGCATTCGATATTAAGGTTGCATTTCTCAATCTCGTCATGAAAGATCAATTTTTGGGATGTCCTAATGAGGATCACTACAAGAATCAGGTTCTTTGTCGTCACCCAGATCTTTGCCGTCTGCTAGCTGACGACAAAGAAGGTCTTTGCCATCAGCATAAATAAAACTGACGACAAAGAAAGAGCTGACGGCAAAGATATCATTGTCGTCAGCCATTTCTTTGCCGTCAGCTAGCGGATGGCAAAGCCTCTTTGCCGTCTGCTAGCTAACGGCAAAGAGGAAGGGTGGCCCACAATGAGAACCAGCTAACGGCCACTCTCTTTGCCGTCTACTAGCGGACAACAAAGCTTCTTTGTCGTGTGCTAGCAGACGGCAAAGAGAGTGGCCATCTAACGATCATTCCCTCCGGCCCCACCCCACTAACAAAGGATCTTTGCCGTCTGCTAGCAGACGGCAAAGAGCCTTAGTATACCTGTCAGCGCGCCCCACCCCTCTCTCTCTCCTTCCTGCACCCCCGCCTCCCTCGTGCCCGAGCCGCCGCCGCCGCCCCCCATGCCACCGCCGCTCCCACCGCCCCTGCCCCCGCCCCTGCAGCCGGCCGCCCCCGCCCCGACAGTCGACTACCCCCGCCCCTGCCGCCGTCCGCCCCCGCCCCTGCCATCGGCCGCCCCTGCCGCTAGCCGCAACCGCCATGCCGCCGCCCAAGGTGAGATTCTCCTCTGCCCTCCTCTTTTTTTAGGTTAAATTAGGTTTACTTTAGATTTAGTTTAATTAGATTTAGGTTTAGGTTTAGTTTTAGGTTTAGTTTAGGTTTAGTTTAGTTTTAGGTTTAGTTTAGTTTTAGGTTTAGTTTAGTTTTAGGTTTAGTTTAGGTTAAGAAGAAGAAGAAGAGGAGGAGGAGGATAAGAAGAACAAGAAGAAGAAAAAGGATAAGAAGAAAAAGAGGAGAAGAGGAGAAGAAGAAGAGGAAAAGGAAAAGAAGGAAGAAGAGGAAAAAGGACCCAGACCCCCGACCCCCAACCACCGACGCCATCGCCCCCCGACCACTAACACCATTGACCCCCGACCACCAACGCCACTGACCCCTGACCACCGACCCTCGACCCCCAATGCCACCGACCCCCAACGCCCCGACCCTCGACCCCTGACCCCCAACCGCCGACACCATCGCCCCTGACCACCGACACCAACGACTCCCAACCACCGATGCCATCGCCCCCCGACCACCGACGCCACCGACCCCCGACCACGGATGCCATCGACCCCCGACCACCAATGCCACCGACCCCTGACTCCATTGACCCTGATGCCACTATCTCCCAATGCCACTAACCCCCGACCCCCGACACCTATTTTGCCTCATGTTGACCAAAAAGGTGTTGTTCGGCCTTCGTGAGGCCGAGGAGGTCATAGTTTTGTAAATTGTGAGCTAGGTCACATATTTTCCTATTTTGTTATAAAAACATCATATTTTGTGTTGATCAGGTGAATTTCAATGTGCAGTTGTTCGACGACCTCCCCGTGCATTTGACGATCTCCCCTGCTACGTTCGTTGGTGAGCACAAATGACACATCTTCTCCCCCGACACCCATATATTTTTTTTGCTCTGTTCCGGTCTTCATGCTGATGAAACATGCTAGCTATAGGTGTCTTCAGTCATTAGTATGCGTGACCACTATGTGTCTTCAGTCATTAGTTTCGAAAGGGTTACATCTATAAATATGCATTCATTAGCATATCTATAATCGTGATTCTTTTGAATTGTCCAACGTTATCCATGGACAGCCCGAGTATGTGTAGATGGGGTTCGTTTTCCCATATGCTCTGCTCCAGATCCGATGCAGAATTTCATCAGTGCCTCCCTGTTGTTCTCCGGGTACACATCCTCTATGATTATTGCCGACACGTGTATCAGGAGAACAACAGGGAGGTGCTACCGAAATTGTGCGTCGGATCCGGAGTGGAGCATGGGAAAACGAACCCAATCTACACATACTCGGGTGGGATTAGGAGCTATCTTTACCTAATAGCGTCTAGGTTGCATCGACGTAATAAAACTAACAAACTCTATTAACTAATGAATATTGTTTGCTGAATTATGTATATATTTTGTGTGTGTCCAGTAGCTAGGCAAGATGAGTGGTCCTGGGTGGATGTACACCGGTCACACTAGTCAGAAAGACATGACCCGTGAATGGATAACAAAAACCAAGGAGTTTGTGATAGTCGCATTTGCAAATGGACAGAAAACAACCTGGTGCCT
This sequence comes from Hordeum marinum, assembly GCA_022496015.1. NCBI lineage: Eukaryota > Viridiplantae > Streptophyta > Magnoliopsida > Poales > Poaceae > Hordeum > Hordeum marinum. The sequence continues at coordinate 204,682,456 of CM039672.1, read as the reverse complement.
TCTATTGATTGCGACAACTTTAAGAAGAAGTCGGAGTTTGAAATGATCAAACACCTGCAGAAATGGGGTTTTACGCCTAATTATATGGTCTGGACATTTCATGGTGAGTCTGCCCAACATGCCAAAGCTGAGGTGGTTCGTCGTCGCACTAACGAGCATGATACCCAGATCGAACACATGGTGCAAGACTTTGATGATGCTCGGGATTCGGATGATGAGATGGAGGAATCTGCAAAGGCCTTTTCTGAAATGTTGGAGTCTTCAAAACGTCCTCTCCACGAGCACACTAAGCTTTGTCAGCTGGATACCATCGCGCAAGTAATGGCTCTGAAGGCTCAGTTCAACCTGGGCAGAGAATGCTATGAGGCGATGATCACGACAATTGGATGCTTTCTACCCAAAGGACATGTATTGCTAGAAAACCTGTACCAGTCGGACAAAACCCTACGTGCGCTTAAGATGCCCTATGAGAAGATAGAAGCCTGTGAGAATGGATGTGCCTTATTTAGGCTTGAGTATGCGGGCTTGAACTATTGCCCCATTTGCAATGCTTCCAGGTATGTTCTGGTAGACAATGGTATGGGTGAGAAGAGTCAGACCAAAATCCCCATTAATGTTCTTTGGTATCTGCCTATCATACCAAGACTTCAACGTCTTTTCATGGTCGAAGAGACGGCCAGACAAATGACGTGGCATAAATTGGGCAAAAGAACAGAACTAGATGCAGATGGGAATACGATATTGGGACACACTTCAGACGCTTTTGCGTGGAAGAACTTTGATGCATTACATAAGGATAAAGCGGCAGATCCAAGGCATCCTCGAGTTTCCATCAACACGGATGGGTTCAATGTGTATGGTATGATGGCAGCACAATGTAGTTGTTGGCCTATATTTTTCATTCCGCTCAATCTCCCCCCGGAGGGATTATGAAAAGAAAGAAGATTTTCCTGACATTGATAATTCCAGGGCCCAAATATCCAGGGAAGAATATGAATGTTTACATGCAGCCGCTTAAGGATGAATTAGAAGAAGCCTGGGATTTGGGATCAAGACATACGACACCACTACCAAAAAGAACTTCAGAATGCATGTGTAGTACATGTACTCGTCACATGATTTGCCGGCATATGCGCTATTCGTTGGCTGGTGTGTGCATGGAAGGTTTCTGTGCCCCACATGCAAGGCAACTCTTGAGTTCCGTTGCCTATAGGCGGGTCATAAGTTTTCTTGCTTCGACATGCATATACAATTCCTGGATCCTGACCATAAGTTCAGAAAATACAAGAAGAATGTCATCAAAGGTAGAGTTGCCAAAAACACTACACCACCTGCGCTGACAGGCCAACAGATCCTGGATCACATAAACGCTGTTGAGTCGTATCCAGATCGTCCAGGGTATTTCAAAGGGTATAATACAGAACACGCATGGACTCACAAGATATGTTTGTGGGATCTGCCTTACTTTAAAGAGCTCATTTTCCCACACAACATCGACATGATGCACACTGAAAAGAATATCGTGGAGGCCCTTTTTGGTACATTGTTCGGCATAGACGGGAAGTCGTAGGACAATCCTAAGGCTAGACTCGATGAGGAGGCTCTATGTGATAGACCGTTACAAAACATTCGACAACTGAAAGGAAAGAATAACTAGAGGAAGCCAAAGGCATGGTTCAATCTTGGAAGGCTAGCTATGAGGGAAATGATCTTGTGGGTGAAAATGCAGTTGATGTTCCCCGATGGGTATGCAGTGAATCTATAGAGGGGAGCGAGTCTTGACAAATTGAAATATTTGGTCTCAAGAGTCATGATTGGCACATATGGCTTGAGCGGGTAATATTGGTGATGTTGCGTGGCTTTATACGTGAGGATGAATGGCTAGTACTTGCAGAGCTGAGCTATTTCTTCCGTGCTCTTTGTGCGAAAGAACTATCGCCTGACGTGCTAGACGAACTGGAAGAGTTGGCGTTGGAGTTGATCTGTAAGTTAGAAAAGATCTTTCCACCGGGCTTCTTTAGTCCAATGCATCATTCGATTTTGCATCTCCCGACCGAGGCAAGACTGGGGGGGCGCGCAAAATTGTAGAGTTGAAGCATCGATGGCCAAGGCATTCATTACTGAGGAGGCAGATAACTTCATGACAGGACACTACAAAGCCAAGAATCGTCATTTGCATAATCCGAAGCCTCGATACAATGCTGGCGAGCGTGCAAAAGGTCGATCCAACCTCAGCCTATTCAAAGGGAAGCTCGCACCAGCCGGTGCTTCGAAAGCAATAGCATTGGATGTCAAAGAATGGCAGACCATTTCGTTGTATATCATCAACAACCTAACAGAAGTGCGACCATACATCGAGTAAGTTCTCGGTACATTGTTTTGCAACTTCTAATTCCTTTGAAATGCTCTTATTCCCGGATATGTGATATAGTCAATACGTCACCAAATTCTCGAATGGAGCGGTGATCCAAAAGCATTCCATCGAAGAATATGAGCTTCTGGCAAAGCATGGAGGCGGCTATCCCGGTTTCATCTCTTGGTTCAAGCAAACGGTAATTTCCATTAGACGATTTCATTTCTTCGCCTAGTTTGCGGCTAATGCAACAATCCTTTCGTATTAAACTTGTAGGATAATGCAGAGTCTATGGACTCCGAATTGAGACAAGTCGCTTATGGATTTGACTATAAGGTCCATTCATTTGACAAATACGACATCCACGGGTATCGCATTCGTACTTTTGTCAAAGAGCTATCTATGGCCAACCAAAAGTCTACAAATTGTTGTGTCTCCACTGTATGCGAACGAGGGGTCGAGTATTATGGAACAGTTGAAGCAATTAAGGAACTTACATTGTTTGGTGAAAACCCACCAAACGTCGTAGTCTTCAAATGTTATTCTTTGGTGACTCGAAGGACTGATGAACATATAGGGCTAGTAAAAATAAAACAAAGCACCCATTTAGATGTTCTCGATGTCTATATTACAGTTCAATAGGCGACCCAAGTTTTCTATCTACCGTGGGCCTCCCAAATGGATCCAAATCTGAAAGGTTGGGATGTCGTTTATGATGTCACACCAAATTTTAGACCACCTCCCCTCAATGGAGATGATTATAAACCTCACATTAACCCAAACACATATGAAGGAGAATTCTTCCAAGAAACACATGTTTCCAAAAAAAGTTTCAAGAACCAATCTACTTCACCCCAGAACATTGAGGTAGACAGCGATAGTGAATCCGACTTCACCCCTAAGCCAGAACAAGAAGAGATGGAAGAAGAAGAGGTTACTGCTACGGATGACCTGTCAATGCTTGACCGATTACATAGAGGCCTTCCACATGTTGATGCATTTATTGATGATGCTGATGAGAACGTCATTACTGATGGTGATGATGATTATGCATTTATTGATCCCGGAGCATATATAGACGATGAAGATTAATATTAGTAATATGAGGTATTCAATTATTATTATGTACATATATATTATTGATTAGTTCATGTTATTAGGTATTCATTTTTTATGTTGAACTAATTTCGTTCACTCTTTGTCATTGCAGGTGTTGACAGATGGTGGGCGCAGGTCGAGAGCGCTCTGAGCCTCCTTCCTCAGCGCGTGCTCGGAGGGGTGCTATTATTCCACCCCAGCAACTCCATAGAGCACTGGTACACAGTATGCAGACACCGGCGGGCACTTCTTCTTCGACCAGGAGAGGTCAGGGGAAGACGAAGAGAGGTGCTAGAAGTAGGAAGGATATTGCGCCTTCCTCGCCATCACCCCTAGCTAATTCTCCCGACCACAGGAGTGCTCCGTCTCAGGTGGACCCATTAGACTTGGACCTATCTTGGACTTCGGTCGCCGAGCCTCGGGTCGATGAGCCTCGGGTCACCGAGCCTTCGTCCTAGGAGACTCGGGTCCCAGAGTCGTCCTAGGAGACTCGGGTCCCAAGGTCTTCATCCCACGTGACTCCGGAGGCTAGTGGCGATGCTGATGGTGGCGAGGACAACTTGCCTGAGGACACCTATAGCAAGGGTGAGCTGGTTGAGGAGGGCAAGAAGGTCTACCAGTGTGGTTGTACAAAGCGCCCGCCCGTGCCGACGACCCGCGATCAGAAGTGGTTGATTGAGCCTAGTGCGGAGAAGTAAGTGCATTTACTCTTTTTTAACCTTTTGCCTTCGTGTTTCTTCAAATAAATATCTAATGTGTTGGCCTTGTCATACTGTAGGGGCTGGAAACATGACCCTGGTATCCGCAGGCCCAACCAGGTCCTTGGTGTGCTTCTCCGGCACCACTTCCCAGGGAAGGTCCAGTTGCCCGGTAAGGGTGAGGATCCATAGGTAACATTGACCTGGGAGTTGTACATGGCTGCCCCGGCCCCGCGAGAGGAGATGGTCGACGGTGTCTTGTCCGAGATGATGGCTGACAATGTGAACCGTCGGTTTTGGGTAATTTCTCCTTTACAGAATTAATAATCAACAACACCTAGTGATTGTACTAATCAGTGTTTTCTTGTTTGATTGCAGACCTTTTACAGGTGTCTTGAGGAACACAAGGCGAAAGCAGTTGTCGTTCTCATGGCCGAGTGCAAGCGCCTACTTCAAAACTTACGGCACGAGGCTCGGGTGCAGGCTATTTGAGACTACTACGCCTCGACTAATAGTAAGAGTGCGAAGAAGTGCCACAAAAATTATCTGAGTAAGGAGAAGTTAATGAAGATAATTATCTATTCTTAAGTCCTTGTACATAGTTTCCTTGATTTGATTCATAGGTGTAGCTCTTAGGTGTCCCCGAGATGGTGTGCGGATTGGATGGACTGTTGGGAGGCATTGGTGGATGAGTGGTGCTCTCCCGAATGGCTAGCCGAACACAACAAGGCCATGGATAAGCTAGCCCAAATGAAAGGTGTGCCACACCATCAAGGGAGCTCCAACCTGTTTGAGTACGGGGCTCACTTGGTATGTGGTTTGCTTCATGATTCATGCAATTTAATTCTTCATGCTAGCTTGAGCCCTTAACTAATATTTTGTCCCTCTCTTTTAGGCGCGAGAAAACAAGAAGGAGGTGACACCTCTGTTCAACCTCTATGCCATGGCCCATTCTGCCTCGTACAAGAAGGCCAAGGCATTCTTTGAGGATGACCTCGATCATCCAGAGAGCTTCAGCAACATCTCCTCCCACAACAAGCTCATGAGGTACAGAGATGAGGGGAAGGCGAGGAAAAGGGAGGACTTCAACCCGAGCCAGAGTCCTTTTGATCCAGAGCTCGTGATGTTATCTGGTGGCGGGAGGCCCCATGGCTCCATAGCCATTGGGGATGGACCGATACGTTTTCCTAGAACTCTCCCGGAGATCAAGAAGCGCCAGATGAGCTCTGATCCTGAGATAAGGCCTCGTCCATGACCAATGGAGCTCGCCATTGAGGCTAGGGTCGAGGAGCTTCTGGCGAAGGCAAACAGGCAGGCGGCACAGAGGGAGAGGGACATGGAGGAGAGGACGGCTAGGCTATTGGAGGAGGAGAGGAACCGGAACGACGCGTCTCACCGGGCCCTATACGAGCTACTCGTGGTAAGTTTCTCTTGCATATTAGCCAAATCATGCACATAATGTTCGTTTCATCACTAACTAATATGACTAACTCGTGAAAACAAAATGTTCAGACCGTGTGCCAGAACAATGGTGAGACCCCTCCGTCGATGCCCCAGATTGGCATAGCACCCATGGTGAGTTTCATTTCAATGGTCATTAGTTACTAGTATTCACATTTGAGTTGCATCATGCTAAGGAGACATTGCAAATGATATTTGGCGCAGTGTGCCTCCTAACAATAATCGACCGATCCTTCTGCGTCTACCGCAACCCCGACCAGTCCTTCTCCGTCTCACTCTGGCGCAAACCCGACCAGTCCTTCACCTCCGTGATGATGGTAAGTTTTCCCAAGTGTTTTGCTTAACAAATGCATACTTAGCTTAAGAAATGACCTAATTAGCTCCATAATGACCTATACTTAGCTTATTTTCCTCAAAAATGACATAATAACCTTACTTAGCTCCAAAATGATATATTCTACCTAGGATAGCTATCAAATGACCTATACTTAGCATTTTTTCCTCCAAAATGACTTGATATACTTAGTTAGCTAGAAAATGGCATAACTACCTAGGATAGCTCAATAATGATCTATAGCTAGCTTAGCTAGTTCATTTATGACATAATTAGCTCACTTAGGTACAAAATGAAATAACTACCTAGGATAGCTCAATAATGATCTATAATTAGCTTAGCTAGTTCATTTATGACATAATTAGCTCACTTAGGTATAGAAAATGGCATAATAACCTTTGTTTAGATCCAAAATGACCTATACTTAGCTTATTTTCCTCGAAAATGACGTAATAACCTTACTTAGCTCCGAACTGACATACTTTACCTAGGATAGCTATAAAATGACCTATACTGAGCATTTTTTTCCTCCTAAATGACTTAATATGCTTAGTTAGCTGAAAAATGTCATAACTACCTAGGATAGCTAAATAATAATATATACTTAGCTTACCTAGTTCATTTATGACATAATTACCTTACTTAGGTAAAAAATGTAATAATAACCTTGGTTTAGCTCCAAACTATCATATAATTAGTTTAGTTTCCTCCAAAATGACAAAATAACCTTACCTAGCTACAAAATGACCGATTTTAACTAGGATAGCTCTAAAATGACCTACGCTTACCATTTTTTCTCCAAATTGAATAAATATGCTTAGTTAGTTCAAAAATGGCATAACTACCTAGGTTAGCTCCAAAATAATCTATTTACCTATCTTAGCTCTAAAATGACCTACACACTTAGCATTTTTACCTACCTTAGCTAAAAATGGCATTTTTACCTACCTTAGTTAGAAGAATAAGAAGAAGAAGATAAAGAAGAGGAGAGGAGAAAAAGAAAGAGAATATAAATTCTTTTGCTTCTTCTTCTTCTTTTTCTTCTTTTTCTTCTAGCTAGTCTTCTTGTTCTTCTAACTTTCATCTTTCCTAATTTGCAGATTTGCTATATATGAGGAAGCTTGCATTGATGGAGTGTACTCCTCTACTTGTGCTTCCTTTTTGTTTATGGAAACTTGTTGGAAACTTGTTTTGGATATGTATGTATGGATATGTTGTTGGAAACCATTGTATGTTGGATATGTTGTTGGAAACTTGTATGTTGGATATGTTGTTGGAAACTTATTGTTGGTATGCTTGTTGAAATTATGTTGAAATGCGTGTATATATATATGTGAAATTCTGTAAAATTGAATGAATTTAATAAAAAACAGAAAAACAGGGGCTATATAGCCACTTTACCGTGTGCTGGCCGACGACAAAGGTCTTTGCCGTCTGCTAGCTGACGGCAAAGCTGCCACGTGGTAGCTACCTGTGCAACCTGAGGTAGCACTAGGCTGGCCTAGGTGGTTTCTTTGCCATCTGCTGGCAGACGGCAAAGATCTAAGGTTCGTTGTCGTCCGCTGGCGGACGGCAAAGAAACCACGTAGGCCGGCAAAGAAACAGTTGCTTTGCCGTCCGCTGGCAGACGACAAAGATCCTTAGGTCTTTGTCGTCTGCCAGCGGACGGCAAAGCGCGCCGTTAACCCCTTAACGGCCGTAAGCTACCATGTGTGTCGTCCACGGTCTTTGTCGTCCCCTGGCGGACGACAAAGACCTAAGGATCTTTGTCGTCTGCCAGCAGACAAAAAAGCACCCTTTACCATAGCGTATTCAGATGGATGGTTGACCATCTGTTGGCTGACGGCAAAGCCTTTGCTGTCCGGCATGAATGCCTTTGCTATCCGAGATGGCTGACGGCAAAGTAGCTGATTCCTATAGTGGACCCCGCATCACATCGTAATACTTTTGTTGAATTATGTGATATGCCAAATAAAAAGGATATGGATCGTGATATTCTGAAATTAAAATTATTTCCATTTTCACTAAGAGTCGAAGCTAAATCCTGGTTTTCATCTTTACCTCGTGATAGTATTGGAACATGGGATAAGTGTAAAGATGCTTTTATTGCCTAGTATTTTCCTCGTTCTAAGATTATCTCCCTTAGAAATCAAATAATTAATTATAAACGGCTAGATGAAGAACATGTTGCTCAAGCTTTGGAGATAATGAAATTGATGATAAAAAATTGTCCAACTCATGGTTTAAACTTGTGGATGATTATCCAACATTTCTATCCTGGACTAAACTTTGTGTCTAGAAATCTTCTAGATTTTTCCCCAGGTTGTACCTTCATGGATGTGACCTAAGGAGAAGCCAAAAAACTTCTACGCAACATTGTGACAAATTATTTTCAATGGCATACAGTAAGAGCTCTAACTAGTAAGAAGGTAAATTCTGTTGAAAAAATCGCTACTTTGAGTGAAAAAGTGGATGCTCTTATGAATACGGTTGCTAATAAAAATGCTAATGTTGATCCCAATGATATTCCTTTGTCTGCTTTTATTGAGCAAAATAATGATGCTATTGATGATTATTTCATCTCATGAAGTAATTTCAACAACAATGCTTATTGTGGAAATTTCAATGCTAGACCGTATCCCGGTAATTCCTCTAACAACTATGGAAATTATTATGGTAATTTATATGGAAATGCTTCTAAAAATTCTAATAGGATACCTTCCGATCTTGATAACACACTTAAAGAATTTATTAATTCTCAAAAGGTTTTCGACACTACAGTAGAAAAAAAGTTGCATATGATTGATACTTTGGCTGAAAACATGGATAGAATTGCTCTTGATGTTGAAACTCTTAAAAATAAGTCTTTGCCACCCAAGAATGATTTTAATTAGACTGTTAAATCTATCCATTTATCTATTGATGAAAATAAGGAGAGCACCGCTAAGTTGAGAGCTAAGCAAGAATTCTTAGAAAAAGTTCTTCCGCCCGGCCTTTACCGGAATCATGATGAAGATATTAAAATGACTGGTGTTTCTCCTATTGAATATTTTTTACATTTTCGAATATGAATTATAAAGGGACTGGATATTAGTCAACTTTAGTTAAGGAGTGTCCGTTTGCTTGGAGGGTGATGATTCTAATGCTAAAACTGAATAAGTGGGTTTGGAGAGGTAAAAACTTTAGCTAGTGATGTGCCTACTATCCTGGCTTACAAGGACTTTAATTATTATAAATGCTCTTTAGAAGAATGTATTTCCTTGGGGCAATCCATTATTATCTCACCCAATGCTTATGACCAAATAAAAGCTTTTACCGAACATATAGTAGAAGCTATGCTAAACGCTTGTGATGAGAAACTTGAGCTTGAGATTTCTATTCCTAGAAAATTGCATGATGAGTGGGAACCTACTATAAAAATAAATATGAATAAATATGAATGTAATGCTTTGTGTGATCTTGGTGCTAGTGTTTCAACCATACCAAAAACTTTATGTGATGTGCTTGGTCTCAATAATATTGAAGATTGTTCCCTAAACGTGCACCTTGCGGATTCTATTAAGAAACCTTTGGGTAGAATTAATGATGTATTTATTAATGAACACAAAAATTATGTGCTTTTAGATTTTATTGTGCTTGATATTGATTGCAATCCTTCTTGTCCCATAATACTTGGAAGGCCATTCTTACGAAGTATTGGTGCAATTATTGACATGAAAGAGGGAAACATAAGGTTCTAATTCCCATTAAAGAAAGGAATGGAACACTTCCCTAGGAAGATAATTAAACCACCTTATGAATCAATCATGAGAGCCGCTTATGGGTGGAGTGTCAAAGATGACAATACTTGAAACTATGCATTATGCCTAGCTACGGGCATAAAACAATAGCGCTTGTTGGGAGGCAACCCAATATGTATCTTTATATTTATTTTTACTTTCTGTTTTTGCGTGACAACATGATTATGGCATCTGTAATGATTATGTTTTTATGTTTTAATTAGTGTTTGTTTCAAGGAAATCCTTTGGGATGACTCACAAGATGAGTAGAAACGATGTTGAATCTGTAACAGAAACTTTGACTCCAGTGAAGGAATTTCATTTTTTACTGGAGCGTGATAATGATATGAATTGTAACACAATATTTCTATACAAATCCTTTATATTGTACTGATGTTTCAGGATTTTAGAGTCTCATAAGTATAGATACTCTACAGATTTCTGCAGACTGTTCTGTTTTAAACAGATTCTGTTTTGCTTGCATAGTTTGCTTGTCTTGATTATGTCATGGATTATATCAGGGGATATAAGTCACACCAAATTCAGAATATAGGACATATTATGCAAAAATGATTTTTTATCAATTTATCATAGTACCTCAAGTATCCCACGAAGTTTTGTTGAGTTTTGTGTGATTGAGTTTTCAAGTTTTGGGTGTGATCACGATGGACTACGGAATAAGGAGTAGCTAGAGCTCAAGCTTCGGGATGACCAAGTCACTACAAATATAATTCTAAGGTAAATCAAGCATCTAAGTTTGGGGATGCCTCGGAAGCATCCCCTGTTTCGTCTCAATCCATCGGTATGTCACATGGAGCTATATTTTTATTCATCAGATAATGTGTGTTCTGCTTGGAGCGTCGTTTGCTTTTGTTTTCTTTTACTTTCAGTTTGTCACAATCATCATTTTCTGGACACACATATTTTATAGATACACACCTTCATGATAATTTGCTAGAATACTTTATGTGCTTCACTTATATATTTGGATCTTGGTAGTTGCTTTTGTACTTCACTTATATCTTTTTGAGCATGGTGTTTTGTAGATTTTATAGAAATAATATGCTTTCGTTCTTCACTTATACTTGTTTGAGATCTGAATAAATAGTGATGGAAATTTGCATGGGTCATAAGACTAGTCCAAGAATATTAGGTATTCAATGAAAGATAATCAAAACCATCGTGTAGCACATATAGAGAAGTTGTGGGTTAATGACATTGATGTAGTAATATGAAAAAGGTGTGAGCCCAAAATTATTGATTCGTAAAAGTGTCGAGATTAAGAGGTGTTAACTTGCTATTCATCTAAAAATTAAAGAGGCATGGTGGTGATGTGCGAGCATTTATAATCCTCGTTGAAATGCTAGTGTTGTTTCGAGTCGGGGGCGCGCGATAGTTAACTCCTACCAACCTCCTCCCTCGGGGCATGCGAGGAGTACTTTGATTTGTGATAAAACTAACAAAACTTTGCAATAAGTATGTTAGTTATTTATGACTAATGTGACACCATGGACATATACATCTTCACCTTCTCATATTTGCCAGCCTCTTCGGTACTGTGCGTAGCCCATTCTCACCTCGAGGATTGGTGCAAATATTTGTCGGTGCATCCAAACTCTGTGACAAGATATGCTCTGTTGCACATAAGCCTCATTATATATTCCTCAAAACATCCAGCATACCTACCTATTATAGAAATTCCACCGCCAGTTCGAGATATATTGCCATGAAAATTCCATTGTCACTTGACATGACTAGTCCGTTCATCATCATAATGCTTTACCTGATCATATAGAGCTGACATAGTATTTGTGGCAAAGACACTGTTCTTCATATTATTCATACAAGTCGCACTAGATCATTGCACATCCTAGTACAATGCCAAAGGAATTCATTCAGAACCATATCTTCATATTGGTTCTTCATGTTGAGTTGTAAGTAAATAAAAGTGTGATGATCATCATTATTAGAGCATTGTCGAAGTGAGGAAAGGATGATGGAGACTATGATTCCCTCACAAGTCTGGAAGAGACTCCGGACGAAAACTGAAATAAAAATGGAGGAGGCGAAATGTTCCCACCATATAAAAAAGGAAAAATGGGGGAGGTACAAAAAAGAAGGAAAAATCCCACCATAAAAAAATAAAATGAGAGAAAATAGAGAAGGGACTTTGCTACTATCCTTTACCACACTTGTGCCTCAAAGTGGCACCATGTTCTTTATATAGAGAGTCTCCTATGTTGAAACTTCCATATGCTAGTGGGAATTACCTTTTCATTTAATAAAATTGGCTTGTATATTCCTACGACAGGCTTCCTCAAATGCCCGAGGTGTTCATGAGCAAGCAAGATTGATGCACACCCCACTTAGCTTCAGTTGAGTTTTCATACACTTATAGCTGTAGTGCATCATTTGCATTAATAGCTATCGATGAGCATCTCCATAGCTCGTTGGTATGCTCAGTTGATGCGATACTATCTTCTCCACTTTTTACCCCTTTGATACCTACCACCATATTCTATTCCACCTATATGCGATGTGCAATGGTTCACGCTCATGTATTGCGTGAAGAATAAAAAGTCGATGCATATTGAAAAAGTATGATCCAATTTCCTGACTTGGACATTGTGGTGCTTAACATTTGTATCTATGTGGTGAAGATGGAGTCATGCCTTGATAATATAATAAGATGAATAGGGGTAAATATTCTTTTAGGATCGCATACTTTAGAAAGTTAATGATTTTGAATCTTGTACTTATAAATATTACTATGTTGATGTTCGTTAATTCATCATTTCTCGATGAGCATATGTACCAAATATTAATTAATGGGCAACATGTCAAATCAAAAAAATCTATCATTTACCTACTTGAGGATGGGCAAGAATTAAGCTTGGGGATGCTCATATGTCTCCAACGCTAGAGGAGTCACAACCGCGTGATACGATGCGGTAGATGACTGATATGTCTCCAACGTATCTATAATTTTTTATTGTTCCATGCCGACATATTATCATTGTAGAATACTTTTTGGGTATTTATTTACCAAATTATAATACTTTTGAGCACTAAACTATTAACCCAGTGCCCAGTGCCAGTTCAGGTTTTCTGTGTGTTTTTGCCTTTTCAGAGTTATAATACCAAACATAGTCCAATCGCAATGAAAACTTTTCTTGAATATTTTGGACCAATAGAAGACCTAGAAGCTTCAGAGGAGGGCTAGGAGGTGCACCAGGGGCCCACCACATATTGAGGGGATCGATTGAAGAGACGTCGAGAGGGGGGTGAATAGACTACTTTCAAGAATTAAAACCTAACCTTTTCCCAAGTTAATAGGTTGGCATATTTTAGAAATTATGAAAAGTATAATGCACCCTACACATTCTAGTCAACAATATGGTAGAGGAAAGTAGGACAATCATATGTAAGATGGTAGAGAAAGGAAGATCAAACGCAATTGTAGACACGAAGATTTTCCCTTGGTTCCGATAGGTGGTGCTATCGTACATCCACGTTTATGGAGTCTTCAAACCATGGAGGGTAAAAATCGCGAGAGTCCACAAAGGGCTCCACCCATAAGGGTCCACGAAGTAGAAACCTTGACCATTCCATAACGGCTTCCGTCCATGAAGGACTAGCCTCACTAAGGGTAGATCTTAAAGAAGCAGGCGATCTCCTTGCACGTACAAACTTCTTGGTTCAACTCCACTACACGAAGTAGGAGGCTCCCAAGAAACACCTAACAAATCTAGGAGGCACCACCCTCCAAAAGGTAGTATGCTTGATAGTGATGATGAACTCCATGCTCTTGTGCTTCAAGATGATAGACTCATGAACACTCAATCACTCTCTCATAGTGTAGGACCGAAAGTACGTCTAGAGGGGGCGATTCGACTACTTGACCAAATAAATTTTTGGCCTATACCAAGTTTTAGTGTTGACAGTTTTTAGCATTTCATGGAAAGTCAAGTACGCCCTACACATGCAAGTCTAAGAGTATATAGCAGCGGAAAGTAACAAAAAGCATGTATAGAAGGGATAGTGTAGGAAGATCAAACGCAGTTGCAGACACGATGATTTTTCCCGTGGTTCAGATAGGTGTCGCTATCGTATATCCACGTTTATGGAGTCTTCAACCCATGGAGGGCAACGGTCAAGGGAGTCCACGAAGGGCTCCACCCAAAAGGGTCCACGAATTTGCAACCTTGACTATTCCATAACGGCTTCCGTCCACGAAGGAGAAGCCTCACTATGGGTAGATCTTCATGAAGTAGGCGATCTCCTTGCCGTTACAAACTTCTTGGTTCACTCCACAACACGAAGTAGGAGGCTCCCAAGCGACACCTAACCAATGTAGGAGGCACCACCCTCCAAAGGGTAATAGGCTCGATAATGACGATGAACTCCTTGCTCTTGTGCTTCAAGATGATAGACTCCTCAGCACCCAATCACTCTCTCACAAATATGGCATGGTGGAAGAGATGGGATTGGTGGGAAGCTACTTGGGGAGGCTGGAAATCAAGATCAATATGATTGGAGTGGAAGATCTTGACCTCAACACAAGGGTAGGTGGTTCTCTCTCAGAAAATCTGATAGGATAGGTATGGAATAGTTCTAAGTGCTTCTCTCTCGAGTAGGTGGTGGTTAAGGGGTATATATAGGCATCCCCAAAAATCCAACAGGTACACACAAAATGACTAACTCGGTGACACCAATGTGTTAATCTCGGTGGTACTGAAGTAATCAAAAATGGCAACTTTAGAATCTCGGTGAGACCGATATAGGAAACTCGGTTGCACCGATAAGGTGACCAACGGTCAGATTGCCCAATCTCGGTGACGCAGATACAACATTCTCGGTGGTACCGATAATGTGCATTTGCGCAACAGAAGGTTGGCAACCTAAACTTGGTGGCACCGATATGGAATCGGTTGCACCGAAGTGGCTAGGATTTGGCTGATTCTGTCTAGGTTCTGGAATCGGTGGCACCGGTATGGGAAAGTTCGTTGCACCGATTTTGAGTGTTAGGTATAGAACAGGCTTTGGTGGGAGAGTTTGTGGATGTTTTTGGCGACAATCACTTGTGCATGTTTGAGCATATTGTTCACCAACAAAACCTTACCCCCTTTTAATAGTATTCGCATTCCTATGGACTCAAAGTGATTTCTCACAAATATAAAATGTAGAGTCCTCTTGCTTGAAGCTTGGCCAACCTATTTCCTTGCATATTGGGGTATGTCCACAATCTCCTTTTGCCAATTCTATCATTGAACATTTTCTGAAATATACTTGATGGAAACATTAGTTCAATGACTTATATGTTGTTATTAATTACCAAAACCACCAAGGGAGCAAATGTGCTTTCAATGTCTCCCTTTTTGGTAATGGATGACACCATATAGATCAAAGCTTCAACATATGATAAAATCAATGAATATAATCATCGCTTTGAGAGGTATGTGATAAGCAAGAGCTCTCCCTAAAATTTTGCATTATTTTGAATTTGCATTTGAATGAAAATGCACAATTGATTAGGTATATGCGGCATTTCTTCCATGTCACATACAACTTGGTGGTGTGCGAGAATAATTTGAATTAATAACATGGCATAACACCATAAAACAAAGGTGAATGATCATCTCATAAGCATTAAGATGATAGGAAATAGTAGCATCACACATAACAATGTACGATCACACATAAACATAAAAGTATCTCATGTCAAACCAAAAGAATCAAATGTTTTGAAAAGCAACAAACAACAAAACGCTCTCTTGCTCGAAGCCTAAAGATCAATATACACTTCACCCCCTTTGGCAACAAGTTACCAAAAAGTTCAAAGGCATATATCTAATCGTTCTTGGGCTGATCTCCTCTGGTTGTTGATGAAGGAGTTGAGATGACATCGTTAGAGAAGATCTCAGCAGATGTCGTGGATGGAGTTGGATTGGCAGCTGGAGGAACTAGAATAGATGGGGTAGGAGCTGAGTTGACAGCAGCAGGACCTCATGAAGAGGGCCTCGAGTCTGATGCTGGCACAGTGGCTAATCTGGCCTAGGTAGGAAAGTGTGTGCCTGTCCTGAGAGGTGAGTCATCTTCATCATCATCATCTGAAGAAGTAGTCTGAGGAAGAGGCACTAAGTCAACTTCCCTTCTTGAGCTCATTGACTGTCTTGGTCAACCCATCCACCTTATCATTAAGGGTCTTGATCCTGTTTTCAAAGATCCTCACAAGACTGTTCTGGTTGTCCAGAATCGCCTTAATGTCCTTCTGCATGCCCTGAACTGATGATATCAACAGATCCATTTCCTCATTCCTAGATCTAGGGGCTTGAGCACTAGTGGCTCTAACTGCCTCTGCTTCTGCCTGAGCAGCAACTGAAGTGGGATGATCAGCATCCATCACCACAACATTGTCCTCGAGATCTGGCTGTAGGGGCAAATGTGGATGATCTTGAGCAAAAATGTGCTTTTCCAACTTTGAGTTTATAAGCATCTGGATGTAGCGAGCATAACAGCAAGAGCGCTTCTTGTCAGCAGCAACCCTCTTGATTGTCTCAACAATCAAATCCATAACTCCGATCCTGGTGTGTCTGTCAAGGTGGATCAACATACTGATGGAGTGGCCTCGGATCATCTTGTCATCTCTTGACTTGGGCATCAAAGTATGCCTCAGAATGGTGTTCATTGTCCAAAGGCCAGCCTGAAGAAAGTAGATAGATCCTGGCTTGTCGGATTTCACATTGGTAGCAGGGGTCTCCTTGTACATATTTGCCATAGCATTCTGGCTCTCCTTCGATTCTGGGTATACATCCAAGTCACCATCCTGTGCTTCAGGAACTCCTAAGATAGCAGCCCATTCTTCAACAGTTGATTCATACCTTGCACCTTCAGTCATCCATACAATTCTACCATCTTCATAGAAGTGTGCAGTGGAGTATAATTGCGTGATCATCTCATCATTCGAAGCAGTGAACTCTCTGCCAACAAACTCATCCAAACCTATGTAGTGGAAATTGTCTTCGACACTTGGAAAGTAGTCCTCATTCTCCTTAATGAATTTCCAATCGACATAACGCATATCACTCACAACTAGACTCTTGTCAAAGAGCATAGTCTCATAGAAATCCTATTGCTCTCTGGTATAGAATCTTTAGTCCACAACTGTCTTCTTCCTTTTGGCATATGGGTCTATAGCTCTCCATGCTCTCAACCATGAATCCTTCCTCTTCTTCATATCCTCAGCTAGTGGGTAGATGGCATTGTGTACAGGAAGATGTGGTCTGAGCTTCGTCAAAGTTGTCAAGTCATCATCATCTTCAGCCCTGGAAGTAGTCCCTTTTTTCTTTTGAGAAGCTGGAATCTGCCTGGATGTCCTCTTAGGCTTCTTAGCAGCAGACTTCTTGGATGTGCCAGTCTTTGGCATAGCATTAGATATAAGTTTCTTGCCCTTCTTCTTGGGAGGAGCCTTTGTAGCTGGCTCATCCTCTTCTTCCTCGGCAGCAGCACAAGCAGCCTCTTCTAAATTTTTAGACATAGATGTAGGCCTGCTAGACACATGAACTAACCTCTTCCGGGCTCTCTTCTCTCCTTCCTTCATGGGACGAGACTCAAGGTGAAAAGTCATTGTTGCCTTAGCACTTTCACGAGGTGGCTCAACTGAAATAGTTGCTCTCGTAGACTCATGAGCCTTGAAGGTTGAAGCAGGTGTATAGATCTTGCTGACAACTCTCCTTGAGGAAGTGGCTTTATTGGCAGCATTCTTGGCAGCCTTCTCTTGCTTCTTAGCAAGAATCTCTTTTGGAACGAAGTCTGAATCTTCTTCATCATAGTTCAGCTTCTTCCTAGTCCTAGTAGCAGCCTTGGGCAAACCATGGGAGCTGGGGGTGCCTGGATCTGAAAATGAACTCATATCTACACCTTGCTCTGGCCTGTTCCGACTGTCCTCTCCATTTGACATACCGACCCTGTGAATGGAATATAGATGAGCAGAAGTAGATGAGTCATCACAAAATTATTAGCTGGTTTTTGAAATTTTGAACAAAGATTTTTCAAAGTTTTGTATTCTGTCAGAAACAAATCGGTAAGGCCGAAGCAAAAATTTTGTTGACACCGAGACTGACTGTCCCTTACAACAGAAACTGGGCACCCTTTTTGGTGAGACCGAAGCGGAGTGCTCGGTTTCACCAAGACAGTTCTTAGCTACACAGAAACGAAAATCGGTGGTACCAATTTTCTTGATTCGTTTCTACCGTGGTGCATCGGGCGGAAGGCAAAACCCTAGAAAACCAATGTTTCGCTAGCTTATAAGATTTCTTATGGATAGGAATACGTGCAATGAGTGGCATGATAAGAAAAATAGATCCAACGTGCAAGAATCAGAGGGGAGCACAAAGGAGGTCGGATTCGTACCCTTACTTGGTACGGATCCGCTACGACGACGACGATGGAGCAGATTTCGTCGACGGCAGTGATTCCCAACAGCGAAGGAGCGTTGGAAGACAAGGGCGACGACCAGGGGTCTTGAAGCGGTAGCTTAGGGTTCTGAGGCGCGATGTTTGAAGAAAGAATTTCAAAGCGTCAGGGTGCACATCATATATACCCTCGATTGTTGGTGATACCGATTTTATGTTTTCTGTTTCACCGAGTTCCACAACTGTCAGTTGATAGGGAAACTCGATGTAACCGTGAATATGATATCGGCAGTACCGAGATTGGAAATACATATCAACCCTAGGCATTCGGTGAGACCGAGATTGTGAGGTTGGTTCCACCGAGATGCACTTGGGAGATTTTAATGGTCAGTCCTTGTCGATACGGAACTCCGAGTGCTCCACACAGAGGGATCGAAAAGCACTTGTTCAAATTTTGTGATGCAGCATGAATGGAATATGAGGTGAGAAAGTATAGATAGCTAAAGAGTGGTCCTAGACATTCTTGTCCATCCAATTGGTAAAAGAGAAAATCAAAAAATCAAATAGCAACAATTGGATGTCCTCAAATGAGAAAATAAATGCAGACCAACATGCTCACATAATAAGATGTCAAAAGAAATCATGACAAACATGCACAAACACAGTAGCATCTAACAAGCACTTGGGCGATGAAAAAGTCATCTATATATGAGTATTTGACTTAGGAGCCAAGTAAGAGTACTTGATCGTAGGTCATACTCATCGTTTAAGTACAAGTGGGGTTACCACTTTTACATAAAGCATTTAATGTTGTCACATACTAAGAGATTCTTTGACTCAAGTCTTATAGTAAAGCTCCCCCTTAATGTGACATCCCCCCATAAGAGGGATAAACTAACCTTGGGTTTTGTCGATGAAGACTTCATGTTAGTGAGGTAGTTGTGGATGCTCAATGTTGATGAAGATCACCAAGAGCTGGGAACATCCTTGTTGTTTCTTTACTCCTCTCACCTACATGGGTTAGTCCCAACACACAAGAGACAAATACAAGGATATCTATGGACATGGAGTGCAAAGCATATGTTATGATGTCCATTGATTAGTTGATTACCTTGTCCCTTGCTTACCTTTGAGGGAATGTGTGACTCCTTGAACTATTGCATAGAGTTAATGTTGAGTGCAAAAGTCCGTGCTAATAATGAATGTGAGTGAATTTTATTGGCGGAGTCACCCCTCAAGAAGTTACTAGTTCTTCTTCTTAAGAAACCACATCAAGTTGATGGGGATCCTTGGTGTTGAAGTAGCCTTTGTAGTAGTTGAGTTTGAAGTAGGCTTGGGAACCCACTCCACCAGAGCTAGGGGTTCATCTTGATATGAGTCATTGTCCTCTTGAAGCTTGTTCTTACCCTTGAGCTTGTGGTCTTGTGGTGGAAGGTCATCTTGCGTGTTTGTCCCCTTGGGAAGAGTACATCTCAACTCCATTTGCGTTGAAGTAGCCAACACCATGATTCTTCCGGTATCCTCTGTGCTTGCGTACAATTTCCTCAAATTGCTTACATCCGGCAAGACTCCATTTGCGTTGAAGTAGCCAACACCATGATTCTTCCGGTATCCTCTGTGCTTGCATACAATTTCCTCAAATTGCTTACATCCGACAAGACTCTTGTAGATACCTTTTTCTATAATTCCTTTCAATAAAGCATTTTCTTGCTCAAGTGTAACTTGTCTAAGAGAAACATCATTAGTGGAATCAATAGAACTACTAGAAGAAACATCATTTGGTTTAGCAATTTTATTGTTGCTACTAGATGAAGAGCCTTTCTTGCCTTTGTTACTATATTGCTTAGTTTTAACTTGAGGCATGAAAGTAGACTAGAGTAGTCGTTTGGCGAGATAAGATGAAGTCTTCTTTCGGAGATCGTCATTGATAGCTTTGAGAAACCCCTGTTCTTGCTCCAAGTTGAGCTTCTCGAAGCATAGCTTCTCATGAGTTCTCACAAGCTCTCTATGATCTTCGAGAGTAGATTCATGAGCTAACTTAAGAGTGTTTAGTTCTTTAGTTAGTTGTTCTATTTTCATCTTATGATCATCAAATGACTCGTCTTGACTAGCATGAGAATTATCAAGTTCATTTTGATCAACATCACTAGTTTTATCACAAAGTAAGTCATCATCACAAAGCAAATCATCTTCATCACTATCAAAATCAAGATACTCGGGGTGTGATACCTTGGGGCCTTTAGCCATGAAGCAACTTCCACTACCTTCGTTTGGTGAATCGAATAGATCGTAGGAGCTGGTACTCACTAGAGAAATTTCGGAAAATCTTGACAATAGTCGGAGTTGGAGTGATAGCTGCTCTCAGAGTTGTTGTCGGAGTCGGAGCAAGAAACCCATTCACCAACATGAGCTTGATGTTTTCTTCTTGTGTAGCTCTTGGTGTACTTATCCTTCTTCTCCGAATCTCTACTTCTCCTCGAGTGTCTTTGTTCATAACGATCATCCCTACTCCTCCTATCTCTTTGTGGTGATTCATTCCTTGAGATTCGTCTTCGAGGTGACTCTTCTCTTCTTTTGTAGGGAGCCGTGCACTCATTTCAGTAGTGTCCGGGCTTCCCACAATTGTAGCAATTGCATTCATGACTTGACGAATAGTTCTCATCATATCATGAGTTGGAGTTTCTTTCTTTGCCTCTATTCTTGTAGAACTTGTTGAATTTCTTGACCATGAGGCTTATGTCTTCATTGGTGACAAGGTTGTTGCTTGAAGTTGCGGGAGAATCACTTGTGGCTTTGTAAGCACCACTAGACTTGTGATGAAGTTCTTCCTTATCTTTGAGTGTCATCTCATGAGCAACAATCCTTCCAATGACTTCCGTAGGCTTGAGATCTTTGTAGTTTGGCATTATTTGGATCGATGTGCACACGGTGTCGTATCTCTCATCCAAAGCTCTAAGTACATTCTTGATGATGAATTTGTCGGTCATTTCTTCGCTTCCTAAGACGGAAATCTCATTGGTGATGATAGCTAGCCTAGAGTACATCTCAGTGACTCCTTCACCATCCTTCATCTTGAACTTGTCAAGCTGACCTTGAAGAACATCTAACTTGGATTCTCTCACGGACTCGGTTCCTTCGTGCATATCAACCAAAGTATCGCTAATCTCTTTTGCATTCTCGAGACGGCTGATTTTGTTGAATTCTTCGCGGCATAAGCAATTGAACAGAATGTCGCATGCTTGAGCATTGAGTTGCAAAATCTTCAACTCATCCACGGACGCTTCACGATCTGGTTCTCGTCCATCCGCAAAGAACTCTCCTTGCAAGCCAACATGAACAATAGCCCAAACGGCGGGATTATGACCAAGAATATGCATTTTCATTCTGTGCTTCCAACTAGCAAAATTAGTGCCATCAAAGTACGGACCTCTACGGTGATAACTTCCTTCACTAGACGCCATACTCTCCTAGGTTCTGAGACCTAAGCAATGGAGACCAAAGCTCTGATACCACTTGTAGGACCGAAAGTATGTCTAGAGGGGGGTCATTAGACAACTTGACCAAATAAAAGTTTTGCCTATACCAAGTTTTAGGGTTGATAGTTTTTAGCATTTCATGGCAAGTCAAGTACACCCTACACATGCAAGTCTAAGAATATATAACAGCGGAAAGTAACAACAAGCATGTATTGAAGGGATAGGGTAGGAAGATCAAACACAGTTGTAGACACGATGATTTTTCCCGTGGTTCTGATAGGTGGCGCTATCATACATCCACGTTTATGGAGTCTTCAACCAAAGAGGGTAACGGTCACAAGAGTCCATGGAGGGCTCCACCCAAAAGGGTCCACGAAGTAGTAACCTTGACTATTCCATAATGGCTTCCGTCCACGAAGGACTAGCCTCACTATGGGTAGATTTTCACGATGTAGGCGATATCCTTTCCCTTACAAACTTCTTGGTTCACTCCACAACACGAAGTAGGAGGCTCCCAAGCGACACCTAACCAATCTAGGAGGCACCACCCTCCAAAAGGTAATAGGCTCGGTAATGACGATGAACTCCTTGCTCTTGTGCTTCAAGATGATAGACTCCTCAGCACCCAATCACTCTCTCACAGATATGGCATGGTGGAAGAGATGGGATTGGTGGAAAGCTACTTGGGGAGGCTAGAAGTCAAGATTCATATGATTGGAGTGGAAGATCTTGACCTCAACACAAGGGTAGGTGGTTCTCTCTTGGAAAATCTGATAGGATACGTATGGAATAGTTCTGAGTGCTTCTCTCTCGAGTAGGTGGTGGTGAAGGGGTATATATAGGCATCCCCAAAAATCCAACCGTTACACACAAAAAGACCAACTCGGTGACACCAATGTGTTAATCTCGGTGGAACCGAAGTGATCAAAAGTGGCAACTTTTGAATCTTGGTGAGACTGATATAGGAAACTCGGTTGCACCGATAAGGTGACCAACGGTCAGATTGCCCAATCTTGGTGACACTGATACAACATTCTCGGTGGTACCGGTAATGTGCATTTGCACAACAGAAGGTTGGCAACCTAAACTCGGTGGCACCAGTATGGAATCGGTTGCAGCGAAGTGGCTGGGATTTGGCTGAGTCTGTCTAGGTTCTGGAATCGGTGGCACCGGTATGGGAAAGTTGGTTGCACCGATTTTGAGTGTTAGGTATAGAACAGACTTTGGTGGGAGAGTTTGTGGATGTTTTTGGCGACTATCACTTGTGCACGTTTGAGCATATTGTTCGCCAACAAAACCTTAGCCCCTTTTAATAGTATTGGCTTTCCTATGGACTCAAAGTGATTTCTCAAAATTATAAAATTTAGAGTCCTCTTGCTTGAAGCTTGGCCAACCTATTTCCTTGCATCTTGGGGTATGTCCACAATCTCCTTTTCCCAATCCTATCATTGAACATTTCCTGAAATATAATTGATGGAAACATTAGTTCAATGACTTATATGTTGTTATTAATTACCCAAACCACCAAGGGTGCAAATGTGCTTTCACATAGACTCATCCTTGCTCTTGTGCTTCAAGATGATAGATGTCAAAATCGGCGGATCTCGGGTACGGAGTCCCGAGTTGTGAGACTAGAATCAATGGTAACCGTAGACAAGAGAGAAGATGTTTACCCAGGTTCGGGCCCTCCTATGGAGGTAATACCCTATGTCCTGTTTGATTGTATTGATGATATGTGGGTTGCAAAGTTGATCTACCTTGATATCGAATAGCTAAACCCTAGATGACTTGTTGCTGCCTACAACCTAAAACCCTCTGCCTTATATAGACACCGAGGACACCTACGGTTTACACACGGTTGGTTACACAATGAAGGGATAAACATGCCTATTCACTACATCAAACGTGGAGGACAAGCCACGATTCCCGAAGCTTCCTTCTTGGAGTCACGGCCTTCGATCGATCCAATGCTCAGCAAGGGGCCCATACAGTCCGGCCCATAAGAAAGAAGGCAGCCTCCCGAGGACACCTTAATCTAGGACTCCCTCAGGTGGAACCAATTTTGTGGAATAGGGTTTTGACATAGTATTTTTGTGGGAGTGAGCACTTGTGCACGTGGAGCAATTTGTTCACCAACATTACCTCACCCCATTTTAATAGTATTGGCTTTCCTATGGACTCAAAGTGATTTATCACAAAGTAAAAAGAGAGTCTTCTAGTTTGAAGCTTTGGCAATCCATTCCTTGCGTCTTGGGGTCTCCTCACAATCTATAGCCATCCCATCATAGGACTTTTCAACACTCTTTGTGTACTAAAGCTAAAATAAACAAGGTAGTAATATTAGTCCAAGAGACAATGTATGTTGTCATGAATTATCAAAACCACCAAGGGAGCATATGTGCTTTCAATCTCCCCCTTCTTAATAATTTATTACAACATACAATCAAAGCTTCAAATAAAGATATGCAAAGATATAATAAAGACTTTGAGAGACACATGACTAAAATTTGCCCCCCATAAATGTGTGCAATCCCTTTAAAGGATACTTGCTTTGGAATGCATGGATAGAACTATAGTAGAAGCGATATGATGAGTCATGTGTATCTTGGCTATATGCATCAAGTATATATGAATGAGATGTATCGTTGTTCAAGACTTCACTCTTGAAAACAATATGTGCAAGAAGCAAGAGATCATCTTGATCAAGGATGTGATGCATATACTTACCTTGAGTTATTGAGCATTCTAATAGCAGAAATACACTTGAGAAAACAATGTTAGGAAACACAAGAGTATCCTACAAACCCAAAATGCAATAGAACTCAATAGTACCAAGATGTGGAGAACATATACAAGATAGTATTCTTTAAGATTGGTATGGCTCCAAGAGCATTTAGAGGTTTCTCCACTAAACATGAAATTGTAGGCCATCCTCTCCCCCTGAATCTTAGCTTGTAGATATTGGGAGTAGGTAGGGTGAGACAAGTCTAACATGAGTAGTCAAATAAAACATATTTTCTCTCTCCTCGAATGATAGAACAAGATTAGGCATGCTCTCCCCCTTAAGTAGTGTTTCTCCACTTTGGGTGATCATGATGATTCTCTCCCTATGGACAAACTTTGGTATTTTCCCCTTGTATTGGTATTCTCCCCTATCTTTATAAGCATAACATTTTATATTCCCCCCTTAATTTATATCTCCTCCTATGTTGTATCTCCCCTTTTGCATTGAAGCTTTGGTATTTCTCCCCCTTTGGCATTAATTTCCAAAAATGTTCATACATGGGGTTAGATAAAGGGATCATTGAGTGTGAAGGGATCCCGGAGATCAAGGGTCATAGTAAGTGGGGATCATAGAATGTAAGGATCATAGAGAGCATTTAATACTGAGGGATCATAGAGTATAATGTCTCCTCCGTTCGCTAATCTAAAAGCTGGTAAGACTTCTCCTCCTTTGACTCGGGGATCCTTGAATGAAGTTTCCCCCCCTTCAAGTTTTTTCAAACAAATGCATCACTACAGAAATAAGTATTTGCTAATTTGAACACAGAACTTAGATGAGAACTGAATCGATGGCTCCAAGGCAAATCTGTCGGTGAAACCGATTTGTGTATTTGCAGCTTATTTGCATAATCGGTGTAACTAAGTAGTTTGAGTCGGAGGCTCCGTGGTATAAACAGAAACTTGGCAAATTTCATAAAATCTCAAAGGTTTTTAGACAACTTGCAATAAAAATTAAAAAGGACTTGCACAGAAAATTCAAAGAATTTACAAATAAATATCAACTAGATAAGGTTTGAGTGGTTACAAGGAAGTATGAAAGTATAGGATGAACCAAACAAGATTCTTCATATATATGATGGTTGGTGACTAGGTCACCTATATTAGAGTATATTGACTTAGGAGCCAAGCAATAATACTTGATCACAGGTCATACTCATCATTGAGCTCAAAATGGGGTTACCATTTTTCGGTTAATAATTTTAATGTTGTCATATCACTTGAGTTGCTTTATCTCATGACTTGGAGTAAAGAATTTTCAAGGATATGAGCACATACCTTTGAGTAATGTTGATGACACAGCATGTAGGAGAACTTGTTGTGGATGCTCGATGTTCCTAAAGATCATCTTGAGTTGGGAGCAATCCTTGTTTGTTTTGGTTCTCTTTTCACCTACATGGATTAGTCATGCAAGGAAAAACAAGATATATCCAAGTGACATGATACTAATTGTGAATTAGCAATTGTGATCTCATCAAATATATGTCAAGGATATGATTGTGTTTTCTTCTTCCTTCCATCAACAAAGAGTTGTGGATACTTGGTCATGACAAGATTGCTTATGATTTGAGTTGATGGAAATCTTGTGTAATGAAGTCCTTACAAGTACCTATACAATGTTAGTTGCAATGCAAGGGAGCATATATTTCCAAGGTATATGACATTATCATGTCAAGAGTATCATGGAAGTATCATGTAAGCTCGTGCCCTTGGAAGCATTTGAGTGAGTCTAGCTAAAGATTGAAGCATCAAGGATGTTCAACTCACTGCTCAAGTGACAAAACACTTTTTCATCAAGGGGATTAGTAAAGATATCGGACAATTTTTTGTTAGTACGCACATGCTTGAGATTGATATCTCCTTTGGCAACATGATCATTAATGAAATGATGTCGAACTTGAATATGCTTAGTTCATGGATGTTGAATGGGATTATAAGCAATTTTGATTACACTCTCATTGTCACATAACAATGATACATGTCTCACATGTATGCCATAATCCTTAAGAGTTTGAGGCATCCATAGCAATTGGGCACAACATGATCCAACGGCAATGTATTCCGCTTCGGCAGTAGATAGAGATACCGAGTTTTGTTTCTTGGAGGACCAAGACACAAGAGATCTACCAACAAATTGACAAGTACTTGTTGTGGATTTTCTATCAACCTTGTCTCTGGCATAGTCCATGTCAGAATAGCCAACAAGATTAAAATAAGATCCCTTGGGATACCAAACGCCAAAGTTTGGTGTGTGTATCAAGTATCTCACAATTATTTTCACAGCCTTAAGATGACACTCTTTAGGAGCATATTGATATCTAGCACACAAGCAAACACTAAGAATGATATCGGGATGGGAGGCACATAGATCTAGCAATGATCCAATCATTGATTGATAAACCTTTTGATCAACGAGTTTGTCCTCCTTTGTAAGATCAACATGTCCACTAGTAGGCATAGGGGTTTTCATACCTTTACACTCTTGAATGTTGAACTTCTTGATCAAGTCCTTGGTGTACTTCGTTTGAGAGATGAAAGTTCCTTCTCTCGTTTGCTTGATTTTCAAACCAATGAAAAATTTCAGCTCAAACATCTTGGACATCTCATACTTCTCGGACATCAACCTTCCAAATTTCTCACTAAATTGTGGGTTAGTAGATCCAAAGATAATATTATCCACATAAATGTGGCACACAAATAGTTCAACATTAACTCTCTTAGTGAATAAGGTTGCATCAATTTTACCAATCTCAAAACCCTTTTCAAGTAGAAACTTTCTTAGGCACTTATACCAAGCACAAGGGGATTGCTTAAGTCCATAAAGAGCTTTACGAAGCTTGTAAACATGGTTGGGTTTCTTAGGACTTACAAAACCAGGGGGTTGCTTAACATAGACTTCTTCCTCAATCTCCCCATTTATAAATGCACTTTTAATATCCATCAAGTAAAGATTTATGTCATGATGATTCGCATAACCAAGTAATATACGAATAGTTTCAAGTCTAGCAACATGGACATAGTTCTCACCATAGTCCATACCTTCGACTTGCGTGGAGACTTGAGCCACGAGACATGCATTGTAGTGAACAACTTGACCGTCTTCATCTTTCTTGTTCTGAAACACCCATTTCGTTCTGATGATGTTTTGCTCGTCCTTGGGTTCTCCACAAGTGTCCACACTTCGTTCCTCTTGAAGTTGTGAAGCTCTTCATGAATTGCATTCACCCAATCCATATCTTCGAGCGCTTCTTCCACCTTCATATGCTCAATACTTGAAATGAATGAGTAGTGTTTGCAAAAGTTAGCCAAGCAGGTTTTAGAGCGAGTGATTCTCCCGGTTTGAATGTCACCAAAGATTTGCTCTTGGGGATGATTCTTCTTCACTCTTGCTCAAACTCGAGGTAGATTTTTCTTGTTGGATGGTGGAGCTTCCTCATCATCAACTTCTTCTTCATTGTTGTTGTCGTCTCCTTGATGTGGTGGTGAAGAAGGTTGAGGTGGATCACCATGATGTACTTCTTTCTCCTCTTCATGTCATCGTGTATCGCTTGTGGATGCTTCCATGTAGTGTTGAGGTTTTCCTTGGAGAGAAGTAGGAGCTTCCACTTGGGTTGACGAAGTTATTTGCTTCACCTCCATGGGACGAATCTTGCCAATGGACAAGTCTTGGATAGCTTCTGAAGGTTCTCTATCTCCTACATCATTTGGCAATTGTTTGACTTGCGAACCATTAGATTCATCATACTTCGCATCTACTGTCTCTTCAACTTTTCGAGTGAAGTTGTTGTAGACATGGTAACTGTGAGAGTTTGATCCGTAACCGAGTAGGAAACCTTCATGAGATTTAGGAGCAAATTTAGAATGATGATGCTTATCTAGAATGTAATACTTGGAGCCAAATACTCGAAAGTATCCAACTTGGGGTTTGTTACTGGTTAGTAGCTCATATGCCGTTTTATCGAGAAGCTTGCGAATATAGAGTCGGTTCGTGGCATGACAAGCTATTTCCACGACATCCTCCCAAAAGAGCCTTGACGTCTTGTATTCGTCGAGTATCACTCTTGCCATCTCAATAAGAGTTCAATACTTCCTCTCAACAACTCCATTTTGTTGAGGCATGTACAAAGCCGAGAACTCATGTAGAATCCCTTCTTCGTCCAGAAAGGTATCCACATTTGTGTTCTTGAAATCCGATCCATTGTCACTTCGAACCTTCTTGATCTTTAGTTCAAACTGATTTTGAGCTTTCCAAGCGAAGTTCTTGAATATCTTTTGCACCTGCGACTTATCATCAAGAAATAATACCTACGTAAGTCTGGAAAAATCATCAACTATAAGTAGACCAAAGGAGTTACCACCAAGACTCTTGTAAGCATTGGGACCAAAAAGATCCATGTGAAGCAACTCGAGTGGTCTCCTAGTGGTCATGATGTTCTCGACCGGATGACTTCCACTGTAACATCCCGATATTTCATTTTGGAATGTTATGAAATATAGCTATGCATCATCATCACATTGTTTGAATGAAATGAATTGTTGAAGTTCTTCTTTTGGATTTCTAAAAGGCCCCTTTCTTTTTCTCCATTTACTTGTTTCATTTATTAGAAAATCTCTGGAATTGTTCAAAAATAGATAGGAGTAACATGATACTCCACACCAGGAGCATCTTGGTGAATTATTTGAACAATAAAACCAGAGTTTATTTGAAAGTTTATCTCAAAAGAATTTAAAATCAATTAGGCATTTTTCTGAAAAATGATTTTTTAAGTATTCATTTTGACAGAGAAAAATGTTCATTAAATAGAATTTATTCCCCTGATCATTTTGATATATATATTTCCTAGGTTTGGAAAAGATTTGAATGCATTAAAGGATTTTAAATGTTCTGGAAAATAGAAAAGGAAACATATTTAAACGATTTAATTAGCAAACCGGCCGGCCCATAGCCTTCAAGTCCCGAGATTCCTCCGGATCGTCCACCGACGCGCAAACACCACCCTCTCTCTCACTGACCCGCGGGACCTATCGTCCGACAACTACATCAGTGCGCTCATCCCCTTCCCCTCGCCCCGGACCTCGCCGGCGATCCCTCCCCCACGGATCTCTCTCCTCTCTCCCTCTCCTGACCCCGCACATGGCCTATAAGTAGCCACTGCTTCTCCGCTATCTGTTCCACCCCTATCCCCCCTCTACCCTCGCCAGAACGCCACCACACCACCTTGCCGGAGTTCGAACTCCAATCGAACCCCCACAGCTCCTAGCCGTCATCTCCATCGTCCCTAGCCCCGTCTGACGCCATCATTCGACGCCGGATCTTCGTCGCCGTCGTCTGAGCTCTTTGGATGCTTCCCCAAACCACCGCTCGACCACCTCCGACGTCAGGCCGCCGTCGACCTTGCCGGAAACCTCGACATCCCCTGTGTAAGCCACCGCACACCCCCTAGACCGTTCGATTCATATTCGACGCGTTAGATTAGATCACTTAAAACCCAAAAATGGTATCCTCTGATGTTCGGTCGTTCGCCGCAAACACCCGCACGCGTGCGCTTTCGACCAATAGGAAGTCGCCACGTAGCCTCTGTCCGTTAGCTAATTCTTTTTCTTTTTCAGTTTCTGTTTTAGAAAACAGAATGTGTTCTGATTTTATTTTTGTTATATCTTTTAAACTACTTAGTGTTTTAAATTGATTATTTTTGCATTAGGTCAACAATTTCATGTAGTTTCATCCTGTAGTCTTAGATTTCAAATTTGAACTTTAAAATTTGAATCTAACCAAATTTGCTTAAATTACTAAAATCTATATAACTAGAGTTTAAAAAATTATTTTTGAGTGGATCTTTTTGCCACTGTTTTGTATTAGTTAGATCCATAATCCTACATAGTTTGAGAAGTTTTAGGATAAATTTGGTTAGGGCTTTTAACAAAAATAGAATCTGTCTAGTTCTTAATAGAGTTTAGTTTGTTTGATTTTAGTTTTAGTTTGAATCTGAATTATTTTAACTTTTGTTTTTAGATTTCATTAGGTTCTGTTGTTTCAATATGAGGTGTATTATTTTCTGTTAATAAAAATATTTTTCTTAATTTGTTTTGTGCTCTAGTTTGAATAGGTAAATCTGATTTTCACCTTTAGTATTGTTTAGAAAAAAGTTTTGTAGTAACTCTTTCTGCACAAATTTTTTATAATGAAATACTTTCTGTTTTCTAATAAAATTTTGTATTTACTTTTCTGTTATCTAAATGGCTAGTTGTTCAAAACAATTTTTTGACTTGTTATGTCTTAGTAGAGATTTTAACACCAAAAAATTTAGAGTCTTATACTTTGAGTGATTCTTCCTTTTGATTGTGCTATTTATTTGTTGAAGTATTTGTTTACCTTGATGTTGTAGGGGTTGTATTTTGGTTATGCTTATTGTGTGCTTTGTTTGATTCGTTATATCATCCGGAGTGCGAAGCTTGTTATCTAGAGTCACTTGAGTACGAGGATCGTCAGCAAGGCAAGTCACTTTGACCATGTATACCTATGTTTTTATTGCATTAGTTCTACCATCTCCCCAATTGCATGCAAAGTAGGAAATTTGGAAACTTGGTTACTTGATGTAGTATCATGTGGTAGGCACCCCTCAACCCTTTGACACATTGGCCCCGGGAAACGTTGATTTAATTTTGCTATGCTATTAGTAGACGGGGTTGGTAGTGTGATTCACGAGAGTTGTGAGATAATAATTTCAAGACCTACAAGATGATCAAGACTTCAAGACTCCGAGTATTCAACATACCTCTGGGTGGATGATGGTTGAACGGCGCCCTTGAGAAACCAGTGGTTAGCCTAGATGTTGCTGGAGAAGTGCTAGTATTCATGCGGAAAGGTCCACCCAGGCACAAAGAGATGGATGGATGCTTCAAGACCCAAGGCTTACCTGCACAGCCACAAGCCATTATGGGCTCTGGCTTGGTTGGATATCGTTGTGACCCTAGACAGGCAGTGCTACGAGATGTAGAAGAACGGTAGGAAAGGATGGGCACCGACAGCGTCTCGGGGAAACCCTTTAGAAGACCATGTTTTGGTCATCTGTTTCTCAAACACCCTGAAGTGCGAGAAATCCAACGGAGGCGATCAAATCTTGTGGGGAACGTGTGCAAAACTCTGCAGAGTACCCAAACCTAATCAATTAGCCGTGTCCATGGTCATGGACAGTTTGAGCCAAAGGAACTGAAACTATCTGGAATTCTCAACACAAATAATTACATTGATGTGGGTATTAATGACAACTTGGGTATGAGAATTGGTTGATGGAACCATCTCATTAATCAACCAACATTGTAGTAATAATGCTTTTGCCCTCTCTTGTTGTAGGAAAAATTGGCTTTATGCAAAACTTACTACCCCACCTGCCATATATGCATATAGAATAGATGATTACTTTACACCCCCTCTTTTGTGACATTGCCGGCATATTCAATATGCTGACCTATATGGCTGCAATGTATCATGTTGTAGAGTACTTTTCCGACCAGGCGTGAGGATACGCTCTATGCTCGGTGAGATGCCCTTGGAGTCAGATGGACTCAACTACCTTTGAAGCTTCCGCAAGATAGTTACTCTCATGAGTTGGCCTTCAGCCACTTTATTGTAATTTTTATTGTAATAAATAACTCGATATAAGATTTTTCGATTAATAAAGCTGTGTGATTTCACTTTGATATATACATTGATGTACCGTGTGTGTACTAGCATGATCTTGGGATGGTACAGAAACATCGGAGATTCGACCTTTCAGGTCGGGTCACTACAGAAATGGTATCAGAGCATAGGCTGACCATAGGACGTAACCTCTAGAATTGGAAAAACCTTAGGATTTATTTCTCTTTTTTCTTTAAAATTATTATACTCTCATGTGCTCGATTCTGACTTCCCTTCGATTTATTTCAAAATTTATAGATGGCCACCTTCATCCCAGTTTTGATCATGGAGTTTTGTCAGCCTGACGCGACAATGCCCTTTGGCAAGGAGCTAGTGAATATCGTCAGGGACGTAAGGATCGCTTTGCCAAGCATCACCGGGACTCCTATCATGTCTTTTCCACAAGACGGTCGCTACAGGATCGAGGTGCACATCCCTGGAAAGACCTTTGGAAATTGTAAGGAACCCATCGACTTCAAGTTTGCAGCACCCAGCTGGATTCTTGGGAGGGACATGGCAATTCACCGTGCCCTTGGACGTATTCAGGAGGAATACAGGGGTGGTCCCATTTCACTAGGACTCAGCGTGGTTTGTCGCAGGGATGCCAATGGAAATATCATAAACACTCCCACTGAAGACTCCACCATTTCGTATATCCAAACTTTGGAGCCGCACATCAGGACCTTGGAGCTTCGGGTACGTGTCGACACGAAGACGATCAAGAGGCTGATGAACCTCGAGATTGACCTCGAAGCTGACCTACGGGAAGCCAAGTATGAGCATGAGCATGAAGTGAAGGATTTGTTAGAGAGGATTGATAAGCTGAACATTTGCATTGCAACTCTGGAGGAACAGTTGGACATGGGGGAAAATCTTCACCCAGAAGGAGACATGGCTCCCTTGATCAGCAACGATGATGACTATGAGGAGAGCGTCACCGGAGGAGGCCACTTCACCATGTACTTTTGAGGAGAACTTTAGTTATGCCCCCATGTATCTTTATTTTCGTCATTAAAGCGTAGGTCGATGCTTAGTTTGATTTGGAGACTTGTATCTTGATGTTTGAACCTTGAGTTGAATAAATGAATGAGTGTTTGGTGTGATATGTGGCCGATGATGCAGCCAAACAGGAGAAGTTCCTGGAAGGACTCAACAATGAGTTGAGCGTGTAGCTGATGGTAGCTACTTTCAACAACTACCAGGAGCTGGTAGACAAGGCCCTCATCTTGGAGGGGAAGCACCAGCAAATTGAAAACCGCAAGAAGAAGTATGGACAGGGGAAGTCTCACTCTGGAGCTCAACAGAAGCCCCGCTACTCCCCGTACTCAGGAAATACCGGATCACGGACCGGTAAGTATGGAGGGCACACTCATCACGTGCACAACCATGGAGGCCGTAACCATGGAGGAAATGGGAATAATCGTCCCAACAATGGCAACTTCAAGAATGGCAATGGAAGTGGGAATGGCAACCAACACCGTCCCGCTCCAGCTCAGAAGGATCTGAACCATATCACCTGTTTCAAGTGCGAGAAGACAGGGCACTATGCCACTGAATGTCTTCAGAACAAGCAAGGAAATGCAAACGACAACAACAACGGCAACTCCGCAACTAAGAAGCCAAATAATTTTCCTCGTGCTCAGGTGAACCACATTCATGTGGAAGAAGTCTATGATCAGCCCGAGACTGTGGTTGGTAAGTTTTTATTGCATTCACGTCCAGTTATGGTACTTTTTGATTCTGGTGCAACTCACTCATTCATATCAAGGGTAGTTGTGAAAAAGTATGGTTTACCCACCAGAACCCTTAGTCAGCCCATTAAGGTCAATTCCCCAGGTGGGATGATGATGGCAGGGATAGGATGCCACGCATTGAAACTCCGTATAGGAAATCATGTTATTCCCACCGACCTCATCGTCTTAGAATCCCAGGGATTGGATGTAATCCTAGGCATGGATTGGATGACCAAGTATGAACGAAACCTTGATTGCCCTAGCAAGTTTATTTTGCTCACCACCCCGGAGAACAAGAGGATTAAGTATGTATCCCGACGCACACAGATGATTGCTCGGTTAAATTCCCTCACAGGAGTTGTTCAGGAGGAAGTGCCGGTTGTACAAGACTTTCAAGATGTATTCCCTGAGGAATTACCAGGCATGCCACTAGATAGAGAGATTGAGTTTCTGATAGAGCTACTACCAGGAACATCCCCAATTTCCAAGAGGCCCCATCGGATGCCCGCAAATGATTTAGTTGAAATCAAGAAGCAGATTAAGGAGCTAATGGATAAGGGATATATTCGCCCAAGTTCTTCACCTTGGGGAGCCCCAGTACTTTTGGTGGAGAAGAAAGATAAAACCTTGAGGATGGTGGTCGATTATCGTCCATTGAACGAGGTAACTATCAAGAATAAGTACCCTATGCCGATGATTAATGATTTGTTTGATCAGCTAGTAGGAGCCAAAGTATTCCCCAAGATCGATCTTCGATCAGGGTATCACCAACTGAAAATTCATGAACAAGATATACCCAAAATAGCCTTCACCACAAGGTATGGCTTATATGAGTATACAGTCATGTATTTTGGTTTGACTAATGCTCCTGCCTACTCCATGAATATGATGAACAAAGTTTTTATGGAATATTTGGACAAGTTTTTCATGGTATTCATCGATGACATTTTGATATTCTCCAAGAGGGGGGGAGAACACAAGGAACACTTGCGTTTACTTCTCGAGAAGCTTAGAGAGCATCAGTTATATGCCAAGTTCAGTAAATGTGAATTCTGGCTGACGAAGTCGGATTCCTTGGACATGTTATTTCCAGAGAAGGAATAGCAGTAGACCCCGCTAAGGTTGAAGCAGTCACTGAGTGGAAGTCACCCACCTCAGTTAAGGAGATCCGCAGTTTTCTCGGACTTGCCAGATATTACCGGAGGTTCATTGAGAATTTCTCAAATATTGCCAAGCCCATGACAGAGTTGTTGAAGAAAGATTCTAAGTATATCTGAAGTGAGAAATGTGAGGCCAGTTTCCAGGAGTTGAAGAAACGTTTGGTCACAGCCCCAGTGTTAATACTGCCAAACATTCGGTAGGACTTCTAGGTTTATTGTGATGCATCACGTCAAGGACTTGGAGGAGTACTCATGCAGGAGGGAAAAGTTGTAGCCTATGCATCCAGACAGCTACGACCCCATGAGTTGAATTATGCCACCCATGATTTGGAACTAGCAGTTGTAGTGCACGCACTCAAGACCTGGAGACATTTCCTTATCGGAAATAGTTGTGATGTTTCCACTGATCATAAAAGCCTAAAGTATATCTTCACACGGAAGGAGTTGAACCTCAGACAGAGGAGATGGTTAGAGTTAATCAAGGACTATGACATGAGACTGCATTACCATCCAGGAAAGGCAAATGTTGTAGCAGATGCTTTGAGTCGGAAGAGTTATGTGAACACACTCATAGCAGGAGGATTACCCTAGGTATTAACCGATGATCTCAGGGAGCTTCGGCTAGAGATAGTTCCAAAAGGATATGTTGCCACACTAGAGATCCAGTCCACCTTGACCGAAAGAAATCATGAAGCCCAGAAATCAGACAAGGAGATAGCTGAGATAAAGTAGAGAATGAAGGGTGGAAAAGCTAAAGACTTTCGTGAAGATGAACAACGTACTCTATGGTTTGAGAACCGAATCTATGTGCCCAATGACCCAGAGCTCACGAAGTTGATACTTCAAGAAGCCCACAATTCACCCTACTCGATACACCCAGGCAACACCAAGATGTACCTTGATTTGAAGGAAAGTTACTGTTGGACAAGTATGAAGAAGGATATTGCCGAACATGTTGCGGTATGTGATGTTTGTCAGCGAGTAAAGGCGGAACATCATAAACCAGCAGGGTTACTCCAACCTTTGCTGATACCCGAGTGGAAATGGGATAAGCTTGGTATGGACTTCATCATAGGATTACCCAGGACCCATTCAGGTTATGATTCCATCTAGGTAGTGGTCGATCGCTTGACCAAGGTGGCTCATTTCATTCAAGTGAAGACCACCTATACCAATGCTAAGTTAGCCAAGATATATATGACCAGGATCGTATGTCTGCATGGAGTTTCGAGGAGTATCGTGTCATATAGAGGAACACAATTTACCTCAAAGTTTTGGCATCAGTTACATGAAACTTTGGGTACAAGGCTGGAATTCAGTACAATTTTTCATCCGCAGACCGATGGACAGACCGAGAGAGTCAACCAGATCTTGGAGGACATGTTGAGAGCTTGTGCGCTAGACTATGGGTCCAGTTGGGATGACAACTTACCTTACGCAGAGTTCTCGTACAACAACAGTTATCAGACTGTCTGAAGATGGCCACTTTTGAAGCTTTATACGGAAGGAGGTGCAGAACACCATTGATGTGGGATGGTGTTGGAGACCGAAAACTCTTTGGTCCCGATCTTATTCGAGATTCTGAAGAAAAGGTCAAACTGAATCGAGACCGACTCAAGATAGCTCAATCTTTGCAGAAGAGCTATGCTGATAACAAACGCAAGGAGGTGACATATGAATTGGGAGATCGAGCATACCTTCGTGTGTCCCCACTTCGAGGAATCAAGAGGTTTGGTGTTAAAGGAAAGTTAGCACCCAGATTCATAGGCCCCTACAAAATTCTTGAACATAGAGGCGAAGTTACATATAAGCTGGAATTGCCGGAAGGATTGTCCAGAGTTCATGATGTTTTCCATGTTTCCCAGCTAAAGAAATGCCATGCGGAGATGGATGATATTCCTTTGAGAGACACAGTGCCCCTAGAGGCCATACAACTTGTCAGTGACCTGACCTACAAGGAGAAGCCTTTCAAAATCCTCAAGACTACCAACAGAGTTACCCGTAGCAAGACCATCAATTTTTGTAAAGTTCTGTAGAGTCACCACACCGAGGAAGAAGCCACCTAGGAACGCGAAGAAGATCTTCGTAGAGACCACTCGCACCTATTTTCTAGCCAACCCGAATCTCGAGGGAGAGATTCAACTTAAGGTGGGTAGGTTTGTAACATCCCAAAATTTCATTTTGGAATGTTATGAAATATAGCTATGCATCATCATCACATTGTTTGAATGAAATGAATTGTTGAAGTTCTTCTTTTGGATTTCTAAAAGGCCCCTTTCTTTTTCTCCATTTACTTCTTTCATTTATTTGAAAATTTCTAGAATTATTCAAAAACAGAGAGGAGTAACATGACACTCCACACCAGGAGCATCTTGGTGAATTATTTGAACAATAAAACTAGAGGTTTATTTGAAAGTTTATCTCAATAGAATTTAAAATCAATTAGGCATTTTTGTGAAAAATGATTTTTTTAAGTATTCATTTTGACAGAGGAAAAATGTTCATTAAATAGCATTTATTACCTTGATCATTCTGATATATATATTTCCTAGGTTTGGAAATGATTTGAATGCATTAAAGGATTTTAAAAGTTCTGGAAAATAGAAAAGGAAACGTATTTAAACGATTTAATTCGCAAACCGGCCGGCCCACAACCTTCAAGTCCCGAGATTCCTCCGGATCGGCCACCGACGTGCAAACATCACCCTCTCTCTCACTGACCCACGGGACCCACTGTCTGACAGCTTCATTAGCGCGCTCATCCCCTTCCCCTCACCCCCGACCTCTCCGGCGATCCCTTCCCCGCGGATCTCTCTCCTCTCTCCCTCTCCCGACCCCACACCTGGCCTATAAGTAGCCACTACTTCTCTGCTCTCCGTTCCACCCCGAGCCCCCCTCTACCCTCACCAGAACGCCACCGCACCACCTCGCCGGAGTTCGGACTCCAACCGAACGCCCAGAGCTCCTAGCCGTCGTCTCCATCGTCCCCAGCCCCGACTAACGCCATCATTCGACGTCGGATCTTTGTCGCCGTCGTCTGAGCTCTTCGGACGCCGCCCCCGACCACCGCTCGACCACCGCCGACCACCTCCGACGTCCGGCCGCCGCCGACCTTGCCGGAAACCTCGACATCCCCTCTGTAAGCCACCGCACACCCCCTAGACCGTTCGATTCATATTCGACACGTTAGATTAGATCACTTAAAACCCAGAAACGGTGTCCTCTGATGTTTGGTCGTTCGCCGCAAACACCCGCACGCGTGCGCTTTCGACCAATAGAAAGTCGCCACGTCGCCTATGTCCGTTAGCTAATTTTTTTTCTTTTTCTGTTTCTGTTTTAGAAAACAGAATGTGTTCTGATTTTATTTTTGTTATATCTTTTAAACTACTTAGTGTTTTAAATTGATTATTTTTGCATTAGGTCAACAATTTCATGTAGTTTCATACTGTTGTCTTAGATTTCAAATTTGAACTTTAAAATTTGAATCTAACCAAATTTGCTTAAAGTACTAAAATCTGTATAACTAGAGTTTAAAAAATTATTTTCGAGTGAATCTTTTTGCCACTGTTTTGTATTAGTTAGACCCATCATCATACATAGTTTGAGAATTTTTAGGATGAGTTTGGTTAGGGTTTTTAACAAAAACAGAATCTGTCTAGTTCTTAATAGAGTTTAGTTAGTTTGATTTTAGTTTTAGTTTGAATCTGAATTAGTTTAACTTCTGTTTTTAGATTTAATTATATTCTATTGTTTCAAAATTAGGTGTATTATTTTCTGTTAATAAAAATACATTTTTTAATTTGTTTTGCGCTCTAGTTTGAATAGGTAAATCTTATTTTCACCTTTAGTATTGTTTAGAAAAAAGTTTTGTATTAACTCTTTTTGCACAAATTTTTTATAATGAAATACTTTCTGTTTTCTAACAAAATTTTGTATTTAATTTTATGTTATATAAATGGCTAGTTGTTCAAAACAATTTTTTGACTTGTTATGTCTTAGTAGAGATTTTGACACCAAAAATTTTAGAGTCTTATACTTTGAGTGATTCTTCCTTTTGATTGTGCTATTTATTTGTTGAAGTATTGGTTTACCTTGCTGTTGTAGGAGTTGTATTATGGTTATGCTTATTATGTGCTTTGTTTGATTCGTTGGATCATCCGGAGTGCTAAGCTTGTTATCTAGAGTCACTTGAGTATGAGGATTGTCAGCAAGGCAAGTCACTTTGACCATGTATACCTATGTTTTTATTGCATTAGTTCTACCATCTCCCCAATTGCATGCAAAGTAGGTAATTTGGAAACTTGGTTACTTGATGTAGTATCATGTGGTAGGCACCCCTCAACCTTTGACACATTGGCCCCGGGAAACGTTGATTTAATTTTGCTATGCTATTAGTAGACGGGGTTGGTTGTGTGATTCATGAGAGTTGTGAGATAATAATTTCAAGACCTACAAGATGATCAAGACTTCAAGACTCCGAGTTTTCAACATACCTTTGGGTGGATAATGGTTGAACGGCACCTTGGAGAAACCAGTGGTTAGCCTAGATGTTGCTGGAGAAGTGCCAGTATTCATGCAGAAAGGTCCACCCACGCACAAAGAGATGGATGGATGCTTCAAGAACCAAGGCTTACTTGCACAGCCACAAGCCATTATGGGCTCTGGCTTGGTTGGATATCGTGGTGACCCTAGACAGGTGGTGCTACGAGATGTAGAAGAACGGTAGGAAAGGATGGGCACCGACAGGGTCCCGGGGAAACCCTTTAGAAGACCATGTTTTGGTCATCCATTTCTCAAACACCCTGAAGTGCGAGAAATCTAACGGAGGCAATCAAATCTTGTGGGGAACGTGTGCAAAACTCTATAGAGTACCCAAACCTAATCGATTAGCCGTGTCCATGGTCATGGACAGTTTGAGCCAAAGGAATTGAAATTATCTGGAATTCTCAACACAAATAATTACATTGATGTGGGTATTAATCACAACTTGGGTATGAGAATTGGTTGGTGCAACCATCTCATTAATAAAAAACATTGTAGTAATAATGCTTTTGCCCTCTCTTGTTGTAGGAAAAATTGGCTTTATGCAAAACTTACTACCCCACCTACCATATATGCTTATAGAATAGATGATTACTTTACACCCCCTCTTTTGTGACATTGCCGGCATATTCAATATGCTGACCTATACGCCTGCAACGTATCATGTTGCAGAGTACTTTTCCGACCAGGAGTGAGGATACGCTCTACACTTAGTGAGATGCCCTTGGAGTCAGATGGACTCAACTACCTTTGAAGCTTCCGCAAGATTAGTTATTCTCATGAGTTGGCCTTCAGCCACTTTATTGTAATTTCTATTGTAATAAAGAACTCGATATGAGATTTTTCGATTAATAAAGCTGTGTGATTTCACTTTGATATATACATTGATGTACCGTGTGTGTACCGGCATGATCTTGGGATGGTACAGAAACACCGGAGATTCGACCTTTTAGGTCGGGTCGCTACAGCCGCCTACTTGCTTTCCTGCTTGACAACCGCTACAAAGTCTATCTTTGTCAAAGATAACATCCTTAACACCTAGAATGTG
Source organism: Hordeum marinum (assembly GCA_022496015.1). NCBI lineage: Eukaryota > Viridiplantae > Streptophyta > Magnoliopsida > Poales > Poaceae > Hordeum > Hordeum marinum. The sequence continues at coordinate 204,641,898 of CM039672.1, read as the reverse complement.
ATCGCCCTTGATAAGCTTGTCTAGAATGCGCATGCCTACATGTCCAAGCCTTCTATGCCACAACCAACCTTTAGATGATTTTGCGATGAGACAAGTACGAGGTTGGACCTCTTTAGTGAAATCAACAATGTATAGATCACCTCTACGAATACCAATAAAGACAATTTTATGATTATCAAATCGAAACACCTAGCAAGTACTTTAGTAAATAGCACATTGAAACCGAAGTCTGTTAGTCTAGATACGAAAGAATATATTAGCCAAGGGATTCAACAAGCATCACATTTTGAATGGAGCTATCCTGAGATATGGCCACCTTACCAAGGCCAAGTACCTTACCCGTAGAGTTGTCTCCAAAGGTCACGTACCTCCGAGGACCTTGATTAGGCGTGATCTCTTGGAACATGTCTTGATCACCAGTCATGTGATCCATGCATCCACTATCGATAATCCACTCTTTTTCGTCGGACAAGTAATCCTTGAAGTTTTCCATTAGACTTAAATTCCTCATGATCTTTTCATGCTTGATGTCAAACAACTCATCTTCATCATAGTAGCCGTGTTCTTCATTGTCATCATTTGGTGGAATCTCCTCGTCATAGAAACCAAGAGACTCGTTAGAATTGTAACCATGACAATGTTCAAGTTTATGAATGTGAATGGCTTAAATAACAATGTTGTTGACAGTAGTGAAATCTCCTTTAACACGCATGAGACCATGGAACTCAAATAGCCATTTATCAAAATTTGGATCAGTAGGCTTCATTTTGTGAAAAGCAACAGTTTTATGAAGAATTTCATCAAGATTACCTAATGAAAGATTTGGATATCGTTTCTCCAAATCATTCCATAAAGTATAAGCACATGCAAAGTTCTTCAATTGAGAAAGCACGAATCTTGGTAAACCTCTGACAATAAGATTGACAGTTCTTAGGTTACCAAGCATGTTAATTTTCACTTCGTGTGTGGGATGCAATTCATCAATGGGGAGCACATAGGGGATTTCAATATGTTTTCTCAAATGGAATTTGTCAAATAGATCAATCATGGCAGACTTCCATCGACTATAGTACTCTCCATCAAGAATGGGAACTCTACAATACAAACTATCCACACTAGACACATCCATCTTCCTCCACGGTGTTGAAACCAAAGCAATGGAGACCAATGCTCTGATACCAATTGCGAGATCACTAGAAGAGTATGTCCAAAGGGGGGAATAGACTACTCACAGGAATTTAAAACTACGTCCAGCATAAGTTTAATTATTTGCAGATTTTCGCACATATAGCAAATCTAGAACACCCTACACATGCAAGTCATCAAGTACAGCAGCGGAAAGTAAAGACATTGCGCATGGAAGAAAGGAGTAGATATAGGGATATCAAACACATGAAAGACATGAAGATTTTTCCCATGGTTCTGACAGGTGGTGCTATCGTACGTCCACATTTATGGAGTCTTCAATCCAGGGAGGGTAATGGTCACGAGAGTCCATGGAGGGATCTACCCACAGAGGGTTCCACGAATAAGCAACCTTGACTATTCCATAACGGCTTCCATTCACGAAGGACTAGCCTTACAAACTTCTTGGTTCAATCCACAACATGAACTAGGAGGCTCGCAAGCAACACGTAACCAATCTAGGAGGCACCACCCTCCAAAAGGTAATAGGCTCAATAATGTCGATGAACTCCTTGCTCTTGTGCTTCAAGATGATAGACTCCTCAACACACAATCACTCTCTCACAGATTTGGCTATGGTGGAAGAGGTTGATTGGGTGGAAAGCAAATTGGGGAGGCTAGACATCAAGATTCATATGGTTGGAATGGAATGGCATGATCTCAACACATGAGTAGGTGTCTCTCTCTTAGAAAATCAGTAGGTATGAGTGGGGAACTGTTCTGGGTGCTTCTCTTTTGAGTGAGTGGTGGTGGAGGGGTATATATAAGAATCTCCAAAAATACAACCGTTACACCTAATAAGGCAGACTAGACACCGATGTGTTAATCTTGGTGGTACCGAGTTGCCTCAAAGGTAGAAACTTTTGAATCTCGGTGAGACCGATACATACAACTCGGTTGCACTGATAAGGCAACCAACGTCAGGTTGCCAAACTCGGTGACGCCGCTTCAACAAACTCGGTGGGACCGATTTTGTGAATTTGCGTAACATGAAGTTGGCAACCAAAACTCGATGGCACCGAAATGGAATTGGTTGCACCAAAGGGCTAGGGTTTGGCTGAGTCTCTCTGAGGCTGAGAATCAGTGGCACCAAGTGGAAAGTGTTGGTTGCACCAATTTGGATATTTGGCTTTGGACAAACTTTTGTGGAAGTGCTTGTGGGTGTATGTGGTGACTATCACTTGTGCACCTATGAGCATTTTGTTCACCAACAGTACCTTACCCCCTTTTAATAGTATTGGCTTTCCTATGGACTCAAAGTGATTTCTCACAAAGGTAAAATGTAGAGTCCTCTTTGCTTGAAGCTTTGCCAATCTATTTATTCTCCTTCTTCTCTGTGGGCATACTCTCCACACTCCTTTTTGCAAATCCATCTCTCTCTATAGACTTTATCTGAAACACACTAGATGAAAGTATTAGTCCAAGAGACAATGTATGCTGTCATGAATTATCAAAACCACCAAGGGAGCACATCGTGCTTTTAGGCCCCTCGGTCGAGTTGAGAGTTTCGCCCCTAGTCAGGAAGTCATGTTCGGGAGCCTTGAGTTCATAGCCAATCCCTAGGGGAACCTAGTTCTTACAAAACCCTTGGCTCTTTCTGCGGAGCCCACGGGTCCCAAGGCTCCAGATTCGGGACCTACAAGTCCCGACACCAGGGTTGTCACCATCCCCGGACCGTCCCTCAAGCCTGGCCTGGCTAGCATGCCCCGATCTTCCCCTGCCGAACTTAACCCGGGAGCGTCTTCAAAAAATCCGGGGGAGTAGTGTCACAGAGTGATTCCAAGTACTTGAACAATTTGGATCCCGTCGAAAGCCCGCTCTTGCGTAGGCTACTCGGTCAGATCCAAGCCATGAGCATGGTAGATAACCAGGCTATGATCTATGATCAAGTCGGACTCAGATTTGATGACCAGGAAATCCACACCCCACCCATCACGCACTAGGTCGCCACTGTTGAGTGTACGGCCGGGGATTATTCGCTCCAGCAACTGGAGCTAAGAATGGTTTACATCCCAATCGCCGATCATCTGTGCCCTTCTAGCAACCCAGAAGCTGGAGTTTGTCCTGAGATTCAATCAACACATAAATCGGAACCAGTGCTACCAAGTCCTATTGAGGCCTTGAACCCCGAGGCTGCCGCGTTAAACCCCGTCAGAACACTGGATGCGGTCGCCAAAGTCGTGGATTTACATTCGGGGGGAATACGAAATTTTCCCCGCCCACCACCCAACTTGAGCACTCCTTGAGAGACACCAGAGAGTCCGGCTCAACGGGCCTGCAAGAGGTCAATCAACAGCCAGGGGAATCAGTCCATCACTTCTGGGCTAGATTCCTCCTCAAGAAAAATACGGCAAGGGGCTGCAGTGAACAGGACATGATCAAGCCTTCCAACACAACTGTCATGACGAAGGAATCCTCAACGCCCTAGCCCAACGCCGAATTCAAACCTTCGTTGAGCTGTCAGACATGGTGCGCAAATAGTTCTCCATGGAAAGCACTTGGAAATTACAGCGATTGAGCACGGATTCATTCGAGTCCGAACAACATAAAGGAATCCACAGAAGACGTGCACCATCGCAACGGCCGGCCACACCCGAGCCCACTGAGAAAAGGAATAAAACCCAAAGACGCTTTAGAACGGTCCTCGATTGGCTACTGGAAAAACCATGCCCAATACACTTGGTCCTACTAAACACAAACCCAACCCACAACCTTCGAGAATGTTGGGTCATCAAACAAGTCGTGAAGAGTGGAAGCATACTTAGGGCACCAACTTCGGACAACAGATCGGCATCGCCACACGAGCATAACACGGAGATCCTTACAATCTATGATACGTTTTGTTTGAGAAATCAAAGGAAAATGGCTCTTCGAGAGCTCCACCATATTCACCACATGGCAGCAACAAATTCATGGACGGATACTCCAATTACTTTCAGCGAAGCAGACCAACCGATATCCAACACAGAACGAACACCTGCTGCTATGGATTTAAACCCCCATAGTAGATGGGTTCAGGTTGAACAAAGTACGAATGGATGGCGGTAGCGGCCTAAACCTCATCTACGAGGACACATTGGATAAAATGCAGTTCAATAAATCACGCATCAAATGCAGCAACACCACCTTCCGAGGGATTATCCCGAGAAGAGAAGCACGTTGTACGAGACGAGTAACACTCGATGTAGTGTTTGGCTCGCCCAAAAACAACAGATATGAAGAACTTCATTTCCACGTCGTGCCTTTTCACAGCAGCTACCACACCCTACTAGGACGGGATGCCTTCACAAGGTTTCAGGCAATACCACATTACGGTTATATGAAGCTAAAAATGCCAGGACCCAACGGCGTGATCACAGTTATCAGCGACCCCAATAGAGCTCTTTAGGCACAGAATAAAACAGCATCCCTAGCCCTCGAGGTACTAGCCGAGACTCTCACCCCGAAAGAACTCACCACGCTCTGCTCCAGTGTGTAAAAGGATGATGGTGTCCTCGGCAAGCAGCTGAAGTCCACGTCCTTCAAGCCTGCAACCGAGCTCATCAAATTCCAGGTCCATCCAACGGACCCCAACAAAACAGCGTCCATTGGACTCCAGCTTGACCCCACGATCGACGAAGCACTACGTGCATTCCTGTGCAAAAACTGGGACGTATTCACTTGGCATCCCTCAGACATGTCGAGAATCCCACGAGGGTTGGCAGAACACGGCCTGTATATAATAGAAGGCTTCAAGCCCGTCGAACAGGCTTTGTGCCGATTCTCCGAACCAAAGCATCAAGGTATGGGCGAAGAACTCGCTACATTACTCGAAGTCGGGTTCATCAGAGAAATCAAACACCCTGAGTGGTTAGAAAACGTGGTCATGGTGCCAAAGAAGGACAAATCTTGGCGACTATGCATCGACTTCAAAGACCAAAATAAAGCCTGCCCCAAATATCCCTTTCCTTTACCCTACATAGACCAGATCATTGATGCAACTGCCGGATATGATTCGTTGTACTTCCTCGACGCCTACTCCAAATACCATCAGATAAAAATGAAGGAACCTGATCAAGCCACAACTGCATTCATCAACCCCTATGGGCCATTCTACTTCAATACGATTCCTTTTGGGTTAAAGAACATAGATGTGACATACCAGCACATGATTCAAACATGCGTGGCAAAGCAAATTGGCAACCAGTCGAGGCTTATGTGGATGACATGGTGATCACGACCAAACACGTCGGTCAATTTGTAGACGACCTCAGACAAACATTTACCATCCTACGGGAATAGGACATACAACTTAATCCAGACAAGTGTGTCTTTGGATTCCTGGTTGAGGGAGGTTTGGTTTAAGGGTTCCTCGGGAGGCTGACTTGTTCCTTCTGGGCCGGACTGTATGGGCCGCTTGCCAAGCATTGGATCGGTCGAAGACCCTGTCTCCAGGAAGGAAGCTTCAGGAATTGTGGTGTGTCTTCCATGTTTGGAGTAGTGAATAGGCATGTTTATCCCTTCGACGTGTAATCAACCATGTGTGGACCATAGGTACCATCGGCGTCTATATAAGTCGGAGGATTTTAGGTTGTAGACAAAGGACAACTCATCTAGGGTTTAGCTATTCGATCTTGAGGTAGATCGACTCTGTAACCTACATATCATCAATGCAATCAAGCAGGACGTAGGGTATTACCTCCATAGGAGGGCCCGAACCTGGGTAAACATCATCTCCTTCGTCTCATGTTACCATCGATTCAAGTCCCATAGCTCGGGACCCCTACCCGAGATCCGCCGGTTTTGACTCCGACATTGGTGCTTTCATTGAGAGTTCCGTTGTGATCCCCGAAGGAATTGATGGCTCACATCGTCATCAACAAAGACGTCCGCAACATGGACACCTTTGTCCCCGAATAGATCTTCGCTTTTGGCAGCATTGTGCTGCACGCTGACCCGACCGGCAATCTAGGCCGGGCTACGATCTTCGCCCCTGATCAAGAGGTTAGTTTTGGGAACCTAGAGTTCTTCGTGAACTCTCAGGGCGATCTTTCAATAACCGTGATCGCAGTCTTGCCTGCCACGCCTAAACATTCCGAGGCTTTAACCTCGGCTCCCTCTTTCGGTCACACCCACAGGATTTTCCCCAGTAATGACCTGAATCTCAGTCCGGATCCGGCCATAGTGCCAGATGAACGAATACCCGTTCTTGCAGAACACTCCCCTAGCACGGACACAACGGAGGTCAAATCGGAAAGCTTTCAGAAGGTTGACCCAATCGAGCTCTCAATACTCAATGAGGCCCTAGATTAGATCTAGTCGATAAAGATTACCGACGACCCAACCCCGATCCATGTTCAGATCGGTCTCAGGGTGGGTCAGGACAAATTTTTTGTCCCACCCACCACCCACTTGATAGCCACAGTCAAAGATTTAACCGACATGTTGGACTATGCCTCCAAGGAGGAAGAATACATGGATGAGGAAGATTGTGCTCCCACCCCCGTTAACACCGGGCGATGGGCCGCCACCTCCATGTACGACATCTACATGGTGGACACTCCAGCCACTAATGGTGAGAACACGCCTAAAAATGATGGCGACAAGCCGGGTGAAGCACCGTCAAGGCACCGAAAACCGCATAAATGGTCAAAGTGCAAAAAGGGAAGGAAATCTATCATTGGCACCGGGGACGGAGATACCTCGGAAGACCTCGACGATCGCGATATCCCCGAACACCCGTTAGAGGGTCAGGAGAGGCCTAAAGATCAGCGCAACCACAACGACCTAAACAATTCCGAGGATGATAATTACCTCCCCCTGTCGAGGAGGAGGACATCCCGAAAGTCGATGACTTCAACATTCTCGATAACCATGATGATCAGGAACTGTTTAGGCAATAGCTTATAGCCACAACCCACAGCCTGAAAACAAAAAAAACAGCAGCTTAAAGCCGAACAAGACAAGCTCAATGATTAATGGACGAAAGTCCTCATAGCTGAGGAAGGATACGGTACCGGTTTGCCAGACCAACCTAAGAGCTATCCATGCAGAAGGCTCCTGCCGCAATTCGACAACAAGCTCACTAATACGCCGTCTCCCAAACGTACCCCATACGATAAGCCAGACCGCCCCCTCGAGGGCGCGACAGGACGGCTGACTATTCCGGTAATAATCCGGCGATACCCCGAAGACGAGAAAAGAGTTAATAGAGCCCGATGATAGGTTTGACCTACGACATGACCTAAACCATAGGGCAGGTCGCATAAGATCCATCTACGGATCCAGAGGGTACTCACCCGATTAACGGGACGGGTACCTGTGGGGACCCCAACTCATAAGTCGTGGTTACCAAATGCCCATGCATAGTGATCCTAGAGATCAATGCTCACTGAACACGCAGAAACTGAATAACAAGAGTCTTACATCCATTACGTACCGGTTTGCTCAAATGTGGCCATTAAGGCCTAGACTTCATATACTTGCAGCGGGAATCTTCAATGATAGCGTGAATCCATGCCATCTACCTTAACCCTACAGGTATTATGACTGGGAAGTGTCCTAGCTTGCATGTTCGTCACCAAGGTAGTCTTCATCATAACCTAATGTTTATGCCTGGCCAATAAAATAACCAGTGGCAAGCCAATGAGTACTTTGAATGTAGTCGCAAGCAACCCATATTTGGAACAAGGTTCAACAGAGCATGATATAGCACGTAGGTAATTTTGCAGAAAGCTAATTTTGAGTGAAGTGACATGATCAACTAGCTTCTAGAAGCATGCATCAACAGTTGGCAGACATCCAAATGAAGACATTACGTCGAGTCATCTGACTTATCTAAAGTATCATCTCTGTGTCATCCACACACACACACACACACCAAGTTTTGTGAAAACAACTGGACAAAGTTTAAGCAGCACCACCCAACTATGCTTAACCGTGGACACAGCTATTAAAATAGTTTTACACTCTGCAGAGGTTGCACACTTTACCCACAAGACATGCGGAAATTCTGTGTCATCCACGGCTCGTAGTATATTACATACCCGAGGTAAGCACCCGAACAATGCCTTTCCCATTGTGATACTAAACAAAGAGTCCACTCATTGGTGCCATCCCTCGTGATATACACCACACATATCATCCATGAGGGCACGCAACGGTGTGCCCGGTGCTTGTAAAGACAACGCATGGCCTTCCACTCCGGGACGACCCCGTCTCGAGAGTGACCACTTCACTCTCGCCACTGGTAATGCGGGCTCCCTGCTAGCACCAACCATAGTAATCGACAAAGCCCCGTCCCATAAGGGGTATCGTGGTTGTGCATGTAAGGTTGGGACGATCGACAAATGTTAAATCTAATCCATTTTCGAAAACACACACTCACTTGCTCCGGTACACCACTTCTTTATCAAGTGGTTACCCAACTCAACACCACCCCCTCGGGCATTAGAGGCACCCGATGGGGTTTTAAAAAAAGTCTTTGTAATCATTTTGTTTCCATTACCATTCATAATCCCATCCCACTTGCGTAGCACTACTATTAGCAACCTAACTAATCCCACCCGCACAACCCTCTTAAAGATGGTAGGGTCATGCACAATGAAAGTATCAATGGTAAGGTATCAGTGACATCCCACCGTAGTGGTCACCACATCAACATGATCAACATTAAGATCATAAGTGCTATATGCCATGCAATAAAAGGGTTTCATAGTCATGGTCAAAGGGATGCTTGCCTGGCTTAGCAACATCTTCAAGGTCTTCACACGCTTCTTGTCCACTCCGAGCACTCTGTCTATTTCGTCAACTATCATCGAGAACAACCGCAATAAGCAACACAACAAGAAGACAATAAAAGTGCTCTATAAATAGGAGATTTATTTTTCTTGGACATCTCCGATCATAAGAAAAATAACCAAGGAGGTTTTGGTGGATGTGGGTCAAGGGGGAGTTTGGAATGGTGGAAATGAAGGAAATTATGTTCCTATAAGATGTCCACAATTTTTTTTGTAAAAATGAGTGGAGGCACTCATCAAATAGGGCATGTTCTTAGGAACATGTGGGAAGTTGTTTCACTAGATATGGAGTTGGCATGATTTTCCTAGGGATTTTCAAAGTGGATCCTACATGAAGAAATGGTCTAATATTTGTCATAGCAGAATAAGTGTAAGCAAAAATGTTCACAAGTCATTGAATGAATTTAGATACACCTGGGAAGTTGAATCACTCCATTTGGAGTTCACATGAGTTCCCTAGGAATTTGCAAAGTGGGGTTTTACATGGTTCGAACTCAAATTTGAATTTGAACTTAACAGAAAATATTTATGGAAAAATGTGCAATGCACATATTTTGTTAGGTCAAGATTATAAAAGCTAGAAGAAATTTGAATCAGCCAATTTGGAGTTCATATGATTTTAATATGGATTTTACAAGTTCTACAGAAATAGATAAAATAAAAATGGAAGAGGTTATACCTGTACACTATTTAGCGCACACAGCGAAGGATAAGAAGACGGGCTGGCCCATCAGCCTGGCCGCGCGGGACGCCACAGTCACATCGAATGCACCTTTCTGCAGGGCGCTTCCACCGCAAAAAAACGCAAAGGGCGAGAACCATGTCCACTTAACCGGTTGGGCCCGGTCGGTGAGCCACTTGTAGGTGGGTTCGCCTGGCAGGTCGATCCCCCTCCTCCCACTCAAACGGAGCGGGGGCAAGGGAGGTGGACAAAGTGCTCGTCGACGCTTGCTTCGGCGTCTCTAACAACCTTTGGCGACGGCCTGGCCACCGGAGGGCTTGGTATGGGACCCGCACCCTCTTGGGTGCCTCATTTTCGCTGGGGAGCACCAGGGAGGGGAGGCCTCGATCCCAGCGGAGGCGGGTGATGGGCGGCCATGGGAGTAGCACTCCGGCCAACAGAAGGGATCAAAGTAGTGCGGGAAAGGCTTGCGGTGACGCAGGAGAAGCTTCGGTGAGGATCGGAGGGCTAGGAGAGTCCACCGTGGCTAAATTTGAGCGGAGGCCGACGAGGGCGATCGGGCCATGGAGGTTGAAGGAGGGCATGGGAGAAGGAAAGGGCCGGTCTAGGAGGTTCACTTGAGGGAGGGAGAGCCAAGGGAGCCGAGAGGGGGTCGAGGGGGTGCTTTTTATAGCCTAGGCGTTGGGGCACCATGCACTGCAGACCGGCGAGGTCGTGGCCATCTCTGGCGTGGTCAGGGGACCTCTGGCCCATGTCTATGGCGTTCCTAGGGCACGCCCACAACCCGGGGAAGGAGATAGGGAGTGGGGCACGCGCACGCGTGCGAGCTCCACGGTTGGCTGACTCGGGCGGTCGCGATGCGTTTGAGGGGAGCCGCTGGAGGGAGAGGGAGGAGGGCCATGGTGTGGACGTCGAGGGGGACATAGGGCACATGGCTGGATGTCCCGAGGCTATCGGTAGTGTCTGTTGGGCGGCGGCTACAATGCTGGTGCGCACTGTAGCGTGCTCTGGAGTGCCCATATGGCATGCCATTGGCCCGTTGGGCACGACCATGCATGTCCAGCAGCTAGAGGGAGGTAAAACAAAGTGAAAATAGCATAGGATGCTCTGGGGGTCTATTAGGGTGAGAGAGGAGTGGAGAGAGAGATGGTTTCTGCTTTCCAGGAGGGGAAAATGATATTTTACCCCATAAATCAATGATCAATGACCTTGGGGTTTTTACTGGAGGTAGAAGGGGTCAAGTAAGGATTGTGGTAAAAATTGTGGGTCAAGGAGAAAGGTGGAAGGAGCCCAAACAACAAGTTTGGTAAATAGGAAGAAGGTGTTTGATGAGTGTTTGAGCTAGCAAATTGGTTCTCCTTGCTATGAAACTAAACATGATTAAATTATAGATGGAATTGGGCGTTATCACCAATTTTGGGCTCATTTGAAGAAGGTTTCCAATGTAAACTTGATAAACCCTAGAAATGGACATGAATGGGTTTCTATAGATCTCATCATGCTCAGGCATTCTCCTTGATGCTCCACTTGGTGTGGATGCATTATTGGACGATTAGATCATGTTCACAAAGTTTGAGCTTAAGGGGAGACACATAGTGATGTAGAGTTGCTCAAATTTGGATATGGACACACAGGATTTGGGGATATTTTGGTGAACCAAAACAATTGGGATTTATATGAAACTTCGCAAGATGATCACATATATCATATGTGACATGCTAGAATTTTCCAAGATTTATTTGAGAATATTTCTTATAGAAAATTTTGAAATTCTTGTAATAGGCAGAAATTGTTTTGAAGGGTTTTGTCCAATATTTTGAACACGACCATGTGGTGAAACTCTTATATATGGACAATATATGTCCATTTAGGTTTCCTACATTTTCTCAAATATTTTTAAAGCATTTAAAAAAATTCCCTATAAAAGACCATTTCTGGCCATAAGAAAAAGCCTCTAAATAAAATAGGAGAATAGTATTTAAAATAACTATTTGGTGGTGTTGGGAAGTCTTATACATCGTGTGTTTCAAATAATGCATTTGTGGAAAGAGGATCCTCCCAATTTGGGGACTTGCGGTGCAAATCTCAAAGTAGTGGGGTTTGAAAACCTAATTTAAACAAATGCTTTTTGGCCAAAATATTATTTTCTAAAACTAGAATCACTCCATTTGGAGTTCACATGAATTCCCTAGGAACTTGAATCACTCCATTTGGAGTTCACATGAATTCCCTAGGAATTCGCAAAGTGGGGTTTTACATGGTTCAAATTCAAATTCAAATTTGAATTTGAACGTAACAGAAAAGATTTATGAAAAAATGCGCAATGCACATATTTTGTTAGGCCAAGATTTTAGAAGCTGGAAGAAATTTGAATCAACCAATTTGGAGATTTTAATATGGATTTTACAAGTTCTATAGAAACACATAAAATAAAATGGAAGTGGTTATACCTGTGAACTATTCAGCGCACACGACGAAGGATAAGAAGACGGGACGGCCCATCAGCCTAGTCGCGCGGGATGCCGCGGTCAGGTTGAAGGTGCCTTTCTACAGGGCGCTTCCACTGTAGAAAAACACAAAGGGCGGGAGCCGTGTCCACTTAACCGGCTGGGCCCGGTCGGTGAGCCACTTGCAGGTGGGTCCACCTGGCAAGTCCAACCCCCTCCTCCCGCTCGAACCGAGCAGTGGCAGGGGAGGCGGACCGAGCGCTTGCCGATGCTTGCTCTAGCGAGTCCGGCCACCTCCGGCGATGGCCCGGCCACTTGACAGCTCGGTATGGGGACACGCACCCGCCTCGGTGCCTCATTTTCGCCCTAGGGCACCAGGGAGGGGAGGCCTCGATCACGGTGGAGGCCGGCGATGGGCGGCCATACGAGCAGCGCTCGGACCAACAGAAGGGATCAAAGTAGTGCGGGGAAGGCTCGCGGTGACGCAGGCAAAGCTCCGGTGAGGATCGGAGGAGCTGGGAGAGGCCACTGTGGCTAAATTTGAGTGGAGGCCGACGAGGGGGCTCCGGTCAGGGAGGTTGAAGGAGGCCACAGGAGAAGGAAGGGGTCGGTCCAGGAGGTTCATTGGAGGGAGGGGGAGTCAAGGGAGCCTAGAGGAGGTCAAGGGGGTGTCTCCTATAGCCTAGGTGCTGGCACACCATGGACTGAGGACCGGTGAGGTCGTGGCCATCTCTGGCGTGCTTGGGGGACCTCTAGCCCATGTCTGTGGCGTTCTTGGGGCACGACCCGGGGAAGGAGAGACGGAGTGGGGGACGCGCACGTGTGCGAGCTCTATGGTTGTCCGATTCGGGCGATCGCGACACGTGTGAGGGGAGCCATCGGAGGGAGAGGGAGGAGGGTGCCGACAGGGTGTCATGGTGTGGACATCGAGGGGGATAAGAGGGACATGGCTGGAGGTCCTGAGGCTGTCGGGAGCATCCATTAGGCTGCGGCTACAGTGCGGGTGCGCACCATAGCACGCTCTGGAGCGCCCATACGGCATGCCATGGCACACCATTGGCTTGTTGGGCACGGCCATGCATGTCCAACAGCTAGAGGGAGGTAAAAAAAGTGAAAATAGCATAGGATGCTCTGGGTGTCCATCAGGATGGGAGAGGAGTGGAGAGAGAGACGGTTTGCTGCTGTCCACGAGGGGAAAATGATGTTTTACCCCATCAATTTATGATCAATGACCTTGGGCTTTTTACTAGATGTATAAGGGGTCAAGTAAGGACTATGGTAAATATTGTGGGTCGAGGAGAATGGTGGAAGGGGCCCAAACAACAAGTTTGGTAAATGGGCAGAAGGTGTTTGATGAGTGTTTGAGCTAGCAAATTGGTTCTCCTTGATATGAAACTAAACATGATTAAATGATATATGGAATTGGGCTTTATCACCAATTTTGGGCTCATTTGAAGAAGGTTTCCAATGTAAACTTGGTAAACCCTACAAATGGACAGGAATGGGTTTCTATAGATCTTATCATGCTAAGGCATTCTCCTTGATGCCCCACTTGGTATGGATGTATTATTGGAGGATTAGATCATGTCCACAAAGTTTGAGCTTAAGGGGAGACAGATAGTAATGTAGAGTTGCTCAAATTTGGATCTGGACAGAGAGGATTTTGGGACATTTTGGTGAACCAAAACAATTGGGATTGATATGAAACTTGGCAAGATGATCACATATATCATATGTGACATGCTAGAATTTTCCTAGATTTATTTGAGAATAGTTCTTGTAGAAATATTTCAAATTCTTGAAATAGGCAGAAATGGTTTTGAAGGGTGTTGTCCAATATTTTGAACATGACCATGTGTTGAAACTCTTATATATGGACAATATATGGCCACTCAGGTTTCCTAAATTTTCTCAAATATTTTTAGAGCATTTAAATAATTCTTCCCTATAAAAGGCCATTTATGGACTTAAGAAAAATCCTTTAAATAAAATAGGGAAACACTATTTAAAATAAATATTTGGTGGTTTCGGGAAGTCTTATATATATTCGGTTTCAAATAAAGCATTTGGGGAAAGAGGATCCACCCAATTTGGTGACTTGCAATGCAAATCTCAAATCAGAGGGTTTTGAAAACCTAATTTAAATAAATTCTTTTTGGCAAAAATATTATTTTTTAAAACTAGTTTTAAATCCTATTCACATGGCATGATCATTGGACAAGAGTTGGGATCAAGGAAAAGAGTTCTTGTGGGTAGGAGGATGTTTTATGAATTATAGATCGCCAGCAAGCAATCAAACAAGTAAGCAAATAACACACAAGTCAAGCATTCATATGCACTCAAAAAATTAATTGGCCCTAATTTTTGAGTCATGATAACTTAGTCATGAGGCAAATGACATGGCATGATAGACCTACCACTCTTACAAGAATCTCGTCCCTGAGATTCCTAGGCTAGGCACGGGAAAGATGCGGAAATATAGAGGTGAGGTGGTCTCCACGTTCCAAGTTGCTTCTGCTCCGATGTGGTTGGCAGTCTGGATCTTGAAGTGCCTGAAGGTATGTCTTCGAGTGCCTCGTTGACTTCGTCTAAGGATGAACGAACTTTTGGCAAGGGCCAGGCTTGCGTGTGTATTCCAAAGTCGGAATACATGGCCAAGTAGTGTGCCTGTGTGCTGGTCCTGTAGTTGCTCATGTTGGTTTGTGACATCAAGATGTCTCATGCTAGAATAGAGGGGTCGAGCCTTGGTGTAGCTTCTCGTTGACAGGGGAGTCCCTATCTTCCTTAAGGCAAGAGATCTTCAGTCCCAGGTGGTCTTCATCCTTGAGAGTGTTGAGCCGCGTCATCGTGGGCTTCTCATCGAGACCTTCTGCTTTAGTAGGTTGCCCAGGTAAATTCTTCATTCTTCTTTGGTAGTTTATCTTCATCATCATGGACGCGCTTTTCTGGAGGGTCTTTGAGTGTTTTTTCTACTCATCTCTCCGTGGCAAGGTCTGTGCTGAGTCTCGTCTCTAAGATTGAGCTTAGAGACTTTGCGTCGAAACGGGTCCTACCATCTGGAAAGGTTTCTAAGGGGTTCTAAATAAGCTAAGTATTCAGAGTATAGATCAGCCATCTAATCCCCAAGGCCCGACGCTTGGCAAGTGGGGTGAAGTACCTTTGACAGGTGGTTTAACATGATCGAGTTAGGTTCATGTCCTTGATTGAACCAAAAAGGGGCTAGCAACAAGGTCATGACAGTCGTTCCACTCCGTTCCAAGCATCTAAAGGGAGCAGGGACATCATGCTCAACGTACACCATCAAGGTGGTGGCGTGTGGGTGCCATCAACTTCTCAGTTCCATCCTAGTCAAGAACTAATAGGTGACTACTTAAACCAAACGGCTCTTTGTGACGCCCTGGATTTTTGCTACAGTAATGTATGTAATTAAGGTACAGTAATCCCACGCTAATGATGCCAAGTCACCATTGTTACTATTGATAATCTCGCGATAATCCAAATCCTAATCAAATTCAAATTCAAATTTAAAGTCAAAATTCAATTTCGTCACACGTGAAAACAAAAGTGTTCAAGGTGTGGCAAATAGTCTCTAGATATTTGTCATGTTGAAACCACACTATTACAAAGTATTTAAATTAACCAAATTAAAATTAAACCAAAGCAGAGAAATAAATAAAACAAAATCTAAAATAGAAATAAAAAGAAAAACAAAGATCCCACCCCACCCCAGCTAACCGACCCGACCGGCGCAGCCGCCGCCCCCTTATCCGCCCCCACTCCCCGAACCCTAGCCCCGATGCCCCGCACACCCCCGACCCCCCTCGTTCTCCCTCTCCTCCCTGCCCCGATTCAGATCGGGACTCGACGCCCACCGCCGCCCCATGTCGCCCCGTCGCCGCCGGGCCTCCCCACCACGCCACCTCGCATCTGCCTCGCCTCGGGCCCCTTCTCACGCCCTCCCCGTCGGTAGCCATGGACCCTAGCTGCCCAAGACACCCTACACCGCGGGTGAGCCGCCATCGCTCTCTGCCCGGCCCGCCACGCCTTGCTCCCCCAGCCTCCACTAGCTGTCGCCGACCGCCATGCACCCTATCCATGCACGCCTCCACTAGCTGTCGCCGACCGCAGCCCGACACCCACGCCTCCTCTGCCACAGCTTCTGCTCGCCGAGCCTGCCGCTGCTCCCCACGCAGCTCCACTTGCCCCCTTGCCGTTGCGCCCCCGACTAGGCCCGTGCTCAACGCGTGCACTTCCGCCACCCTCGCCTCCTGCGCGAGACCTGTTTGCTCCCCGGCCTCCCTCTCGACTCGCCGGTGCCCTCCTCGCCATCGGCCACGGCCATCCCCGCTGTCGGCGATTCCCCCCTGCCCGATCTGCGAGGGGTGGGGGTGAGCCCCACCCCCCATTGAGTTGTGGGCCGCCACCCTAAGAGAATGACAATGGCGGCCCACCACACCTAAATAAATAACTAAATAAATGAAATTAGTTAAATTAATTAGTGAATTAATGAACTAGGTCATTGGTTAAGTAATTAAATGATTAAGGTTAAATAGATCAATTAGTTAAACTGTTCATTAGTTCTCATAATAATTAAACTTAATTAAAGTTGTGACAGTAACAGGTGGGGCCCACTGGTTAGTTTGATTAGTCAGCCCCTGTTGACTGCTAATGTCAGCATGAAATCATGTTGATGTCGTAATTGCAATTATCGATTTAATTTAATCTATTTTATGCCGGGATATTGATAAAATTTTGAAGGTTAACATAAAATAATCTGTAACTCAGATGAAAATACTTTATAAATGAAAGTTGCTCAGAACGATGAGAGGAATCCGAATACGCAGTCAGTTAGCCTGTCACATGTTCCTATAATAACAAACATGGAACTTTTCCATCCGTTTCATTTGTTTGGTAGTATCCAAAGACCCGGGAAATATCGTCAGATATTCGTCCGACCCGTCTGCGACGTGTAATACTGTGTTAGTGCGTGCCTAGCTCTGCATGTTACCATGTCATGCATCATGTTGCATTTGTGCTTATATTTATTCCCCCCCCCCTCTTCTCTCTTTGGTAGACCCCGAGACTAACGATGCTACCGGGTACGGCTACCCCGTTGATGATCAGGCCTTTGCCGCAGAGCAGCAAGGCAAGCAACCCCCCTTGAGCATTCCGATATTACCTATTCCTTTCCCTCTTATTCTCGCATTAGATTTTTGCTACTATATTAGTTAGCTCATATTCTTATGCATAGCCTATTTTTGATAAACTGCTACTATACATGTTGCTATATCAACTGCTTAGTATAGGTTGACCAATGAATCCCAAGTTACCCCCTGAGTCCCGGTTGCCCCTGCTCCTTCATCGATGACCCAACTACTCGACGACTCGAATACTAGGTCAACCAACCAACAAGCCAGGCCCCTCACATTACCGCACTCCCCTTAGTTGTACGACTCTGGAGTGCTACTATCGAGTACCGAGGGTGACACCTCGTGAAGTACTCATGATGCTAGCCATATAGTATAACTAGTCGGTCCTGGTTATCAAGGGTGATTCATCCTTCACCATTCCCGATGATTTCTCTATCATGCAACCCCTCAAATGTGGGCCCCTCGAGGGTGATTCCTCTAAGTCCACCTTGACGTTTACATCGAGCGGGGACCCTTGAGGGTGATTCCTCAGTTCCTACCTTGATGTTTTATACACACAGTTACTATAACCTGGTTACAGAAACATGTGGGTGATGGCTCAGCCCTAAGGGGTGTCCACGGTTTGCTAATGTTGAGGCTTGGACAGGTAGGAGAGGCCCTAGCCACACATCCTCGAGACGGGGCGACGGGACCACACTTCATGGGTCGCGCTTGCCCCGCATTAATAAAATTCTAATGGGTTGGGTATTTGATCTGAGTTGGTCGTTTGACCTTTTACGCACCAAGCCTTCACGTGGGAGAAGTTATGGGTACTCAGCGTCGTTGTATCAGCCGAAGTTCTTTAGACGTCAGCAATGGAGTGGCGCACGTCGGATTGGACTGGACGATACAACTCTTGGACTCGAGTGTACTATGTTTGCTTCCGGCTGCGTGCGCACCATGCAGGAGCACGGAGGGCAAGTGAGCCCACGACCCCTTCATGCTTGGGATTTAGACCGGCGGGCTAGCCTCTTCGTTGAGCCTAGGTGGGGCAATGACATTTTGGATCCCGAGGCCGGGCATTACCCAGGAAAGTGCGTCCGAGCGGAGGTAATCAAGCGTGTTGGAAATGTGGTGCACCCCTATAGGGACGAATTCATCTATTCGAACTGCCGTGTCCACGGTAACAAGACGACTTGGAGATGTACCTTGACCTACTACAACTAAAATTGTGAATTTAATTATGAAAGGAATGTTGGCTCCGAGATTGCTTCCTCGTAGGGAGTCGAGGAAGAATCTCTGGGTGTGGTTACTTAATAAAATTGCTACAATAAAATATATTGCTATATGTGAGGTACCAGTCTACTCTCTTCTAATGATGCAAGATGTTGAAGATGCTAGTCTTCGATAGGACTAGGCCTTCCCCCCTATTCTTGCTTTCTGCAGTCAGTCCAGATATATACCCCATTTCCTTGATAATGATGCATATTTAGCATAGTTCTGATGGCAGTCTTGCGAGTACTTTGGATGAGTACTCAACGCTGCTTTGCTTCCTCTTTCCCCCTCGATACGATTCTATGTTCCGACGACGGAGCCCAGGAGATGGAGTATGCCGGAGACAACTACTACAGTACCATAGGAGCCTACTACTACGTGGAGGCGGCCCGCGGCCAGTAGTAGGTTTGGAGGTTCCCAGGCAGGAGGCCTCGCCTCTTTTGATCAGTGCTATGTTTGTGCTAGCCTTCTTAATTTAAAACTTGTCTAACTTATGTCTGTACTCAGATATTATTTGCTTCCGCTGACTCGTGCTTGTCAAGCTTTCTATTCGAGGCCCCTGGCTTGTAATATGAAGTTGTATGACTTTAATTTGTGTCTAGTGTTGTGTTGTGATATTGATTAGTGAGTCCCTAATCTTGGTCGTATGCATTGCATGTATGTTTAGCATACGGTCGTAATTGGGGCGTCACAAGTTGGTATCAGAGCCGACTACCTGTAGGTAGCCCCCTTTCCAACTCCTTGGCCGAAGTTAAGTCTAGTACTTGAAAAACTTTTACTAACATTGTTGTGTGGCTTACGGGCCCACGTCTCACTCGGGTGGTATTAGGATCTTTTAGTCCTCGTCTGTACTTTGGGTTCTGATCTCTCTTCTATTTCGGGTTAAATATTTTATTAACTCGAACTCTAGGTTCTCGTAACTACTACTCCTGGAGATCCCCTCATTTCAGATGATGACTTAATTCGTTAGAAGACTCCGAAGATACTCTCTGATGTTCTCCCGAGAACTTGTGCCCGTCGATCTTGCAATTCCCTTCCGCTGTCAACCCCTATGGATGACTACATGCAATTGTCACTCATAATTTCATATTCAGTGCTCTTTTTACTACAAGGTCAACTGAATTATCTTACCGGAGATTCATTCTTCCTCGGTTGATCATGTGTTTCACAGAATTCTTTGAAACGCTATTCGATCTTCCATAATCCTCAATAGCCTTTTGCTCTTGACTTTTCTCACCTGCTTGCATTAGGGTTAATTCCATATGTCTAGCAACATTCTTTAAATCCTCTGTGATTTTCATTTGATTTTATTGATTCAACCTGTGTGTGGATGCACGCAGTCATCAATTTTTTATCATAAATTATCTATCCGGCTCTAACGTCTTTTCAAACATGAGTAGGTTCTCGACAATTCAACTTTGATTGATTGTCCATCTAAGTCATTCAACTTACTTGTATTTGATCGGACCATCTGATTCTGATACACCAAATGGCAAGTCTTAATTCCTTTGGTTATTTAACCACTGCATTATTTGGATGTTCTATAATCTGATGCCTTGCATTCTCCCTTCCACCGATTGAGTTTCGATACTCATATCAGGTCCCTGTGTGGGATGCCAAACCATTGTTGGGTTAATATCCGACATCATCCTTCACCTCCAAAATCCTTTTGAGATCTTCCCTGAAACATGAAGCCATTGGTAAATTGTGTCTTCTCCCTCTGATAAGTTGTATCCTATGTTTTTGTCAGCCATGCTCTTTTGTCAAGCATGTGATAATTACTCTTTAAGCTTGTGGTATATGTTCCTAAGATGCCCCGATGGGTTGAACCTATGCCTTCCTTAATTTGTGTGAACTCAAGAGTTTTCACAAGTCATACTCTCCTGGTGTTTTGCCAATTAAACTTTCAAAACTACAACTTCATCAAAGGCGAGGTGTAAATGGAAGGTGATGCATTGATGAAATGGGAGTCAACCTTGAACCTTGTGTTCATGCCCATGGAAATGATGGTTATCTTAGCATAGAAGCTTATCCTTTCAATAAGCATTAATTGTATGATTTGATCTTATATCTTGATCTTGTCCTTTACAATTGTGGTTCCGACCATGTTGTTCAACTTTGGTTTCTTTCTCAGACAAGTTAAAGTGTTTTGTCCTCCACAGATCAAAACACTAGTCCCACCTCTATTTTGATCTACCTCCGAGTATTATCCTTGGTGCCTTGAGAATGTCACGGAGCTATATAACTTCTTATGATCTCCTCATCAATTATGACGTTTCTCTGATTCTAGTTTCTTCATGTTCTGAGTTGTTGGACACTCAAGGACACCGGTAACTGAATTTAGTATGCATTCCAATTCATCAACTCTTAGTAGTCTTCTTTGCTTAAGATTTTGTACTCGATCATGTCCTTCCAAGCTGGTCGACTACATCATCATCATCATGCTAATGCTTGACTATGCTATCTATGTCCTTCATCCCTGAAGCACCATTCCAACAGTGCATTAGGCTTACATCGAGCTTTCAGCCTCATGATCGATGTCTTGAAAGGCAATTTTAATTCTGAGCTAGCACTCTAATCTGTGGCTTCGACAACCTTTCAGCTTGCCATTTCTTTGCTTGATGTTGTCGCTGACCGATTACATCTTCAAGATACATCTCGACAATTGTATCGTGATCATCATCGTCTTTCTAAGCTTTTCCATGGTATCAACTAAATTCATGATGGGAAGTAGCATCCTTGCCCTTGGTAATTGGTGTTGTCGTTGATGACATCCTTGCTTTCCTTTCAAACACAGGCTTGGTCTTGTTCTGGTTGAACCTTAAGTTCCTTGTTAGCTGGCTTGTGTTTTGTTCTATCTCAGAGTATTACCATCTTTCTCGACAATGACTTGAAATTTGCACACGTGATAAAAATTCTTGATATAGTGATACTTATTTCCATCACCTTTCATTTCTTAGTTTCCATGTTGTTTCTAACCGGAATACCGATAAATGTAATATTATGTGTAAATTCAACACATATGGCATAGTAACTCTATTACCTTGGGGTTAAAAAATAGTAAGTCCATTCTCAGCGTATTGCCTGTTGAACCAACATTGTAACATTGGTCGTGCTATTTAGCCAAGATTTTTCTTGGGTGCCCCTTTCGATTAGTGCTTAAATTTGGATGTTTCCCTCGGGCATACCTCAATATATCATCTGGGTTGACCAATCTATCACCTTGTTCACACAATCGTTGGAATCCATTTTTGTGGAATTCTCAATGAGTCGTTGCTGAGCCCATAAGCCACCTCTTCTTCTTCATGGTTCATGATAAACATTTAAGCTAGTGTTGAAAACCATGAAAGCATTATCTTTGTGCCTAGCTCATGAACAATATGTTTGTTAAAAGAGGTGTTTCTCTCTAAGTTCACGTGCATTTTGACGCCATGATTATAAGAATATTTTCTTTTGCTTCCTTTGGAATCGTTCCAATTGTTTCATGCATATGTGAAGTGTTTTATGTTTTGTAGATTTGCTACCTTCACTCCATATGTATTCCCTAGCATGCCAAGCTACTGATTGATTTGGTCTCAAAAAAAAGTTATACGTAAGATCTAGTCCAAACTTACACATGGCACTTTGATATCCTCTATGATGGTTCCCAACCAGATCTTGATTGCATTCCGTTCTAAAAACTTCCATGTGGACACAAATGTCTTAACATTGTGTTCATATGTCTTGTAATGTGATTCATGATTCAATGCTTGCTTCCGTCGTTCATTCCGAGATTCTTGAAACATCGTCTCGAAGATGTGTGTTGCATCCTTTTCTTCTCAGGCCTACTATGTCTGGGGTATCCTGTTACCAACCAGATCTGAATCTCAACAGATATGATTGTTGGATGTTTTTCCAAGAGTTATAACGTTGGTCTCTATGTAACCTGGTTTGGTGATGTCATGGCTAGCACACCTGGTCTCTATGTCATGGCTAGCACACCTGTAATGTTAGCCATTCTCCTATGATGGAATTGTAAGACTTAGTTCATAAGTTGTTCCTGATGGGTCCTTTTTTATCCAAAGTCTGACCTTTACTTGGTGACCATGTCGACACTTCGCTGAAGCATGACCGTGGTACTCCATTCCTCAAGCAAGAACATTGGAAGCTCAATGCTAAATGTTTCTTGATCAATTTCCCAAACATATTTGAATGGGTAAACGTCTTGGTTCTCTTTGCCCCTTTTATCCAAAGGGTTACGCATTTGCTGTTGTATCATGCATATCCTGCTCTGCTTTCCCATGGGAAGGATATACTCATATACTTGTGTACAAACACATTTTTCCTTTCCATTGGTCTGGTTAATCTAATAATCACGTTTCCTTTCCATTAGTTTGTTTAACCTTGCTTGAGATTATATGATGTAAGCAGTAATGATTCCCTGCTTAGGTAAACGCCTTGGTGAATAACTCTGCTAGTAAGACCCTGTTAGTTTTGTTGAGAACATCCCGGTAACCATCAGTTGACAAGAACTTTGCCTACTGGTCCGCCTCGTTTCAACAAGCGCGAAAATTGTGCTATTCGTCCTCTGCCCTTTGTACCGATGTTGTTGCCAACTTAACTGACAAGCTCTCCTCTAGCAGGTCTTGCTACCATGACCGTGCAAGATGTCACCGCTCTTCCTACTCTTAAACCCGCATGGTGGGCCCATAACCCACAATTCCACATGATCGAAACCTAACTCTCCTGTACATCTTTAAGTCCAAAGTTTTTGTTGAACTTGGCTTCGTATGTAAATCCCGAGCCACCATCCAAGGTAATGACGTTATTCTTGTCGTCATTGACCGGCTGCCCAAAGTTGCACATGTTCTGGCGGTGAAGGAAACTATTACTGCTAGTCAGCTAGCAGATCTTTACATGTCCATATTTGTTTCACTCCATGGAATTCCATTGGCGATTAGTTCAGACCATGGTAGTTTATTCACTTCAAGGTTCTCAGCAAGTTTCCAAGAAGCTATGGGAATTCATTTGTCGTTCAGCACCGCTTTTCACCCTCAATCCCAGGGACAAGTTGAAAGAGTCAATTAGATTCGCGAAGTCATGCTTCGAGCTTGTGTCATTTCTTTCGGCAAGAAATGGGAGGAATCTCTCCTGTATGATGAGTTCTCCTACAGCAATAGCTATCAAGCTAGTCTGAAGATGGATCCCTTTGAAATGTTATATGGACGTAAGTGTCGGACTCCTCTGAATTGGTCAGAAACTGGTGAACGTACACTTATTGGTTAGGATATTATTCAACATGCTGAAGATCAAGTCCGCATTATTCATGCAAATCTGAAGGCTCCTCAGTCTCGTCAGCAGAGTCAGTATGACCGCCATCACAAAGATATGGTCTATCAGCCTGGCGAAAAGGCTTATCTTCGAGTCACGCCAATGATAGGTGCATACCGTTTTAAGATCAATGGTAAGCTAGCTCCTCGATATATTTGTCCTTTCACTGTTATCGAAAGGCGTGGTAAAGTGGCATATCAACTAGAACTACCGCCAAAGCTTTCTTAGGTTCACGATGTATTCCATGTGTCACAACTTCGTCGCTGCTTCAAGGATCCTATCCGAGCAGTGGATCATGATATGCTTCAACTACAACAAGACCTTTCTTTCAAAGAGCAACCAATCCATATTCTTGATGAAACTGAATGTCAGACTCGTCAGAAGGTTAATAAATTCTTCAAGGTGCAGTGTGCAAATCATTCTGAAGATGAGGCCACTTGGAATATGAAGATCATCTTCATGTTGAATATCCTCGGCTCTTTCTTTCTATTTCTTAATTCTTAGGACGAGAATTCTTTTTAGTAGGGGAGAATTGTGATGCCCTGGATTTGTGCTACAGTAATGTATGTAATTAAGGTATAGTAATACCATGCTAATGATGCCAAGTCACCATTGTTACTGTTGATAATCTCACGATAATCCAAATCCTAATCAAATTCAAATTCAAATTTAAAGTCAATATTCAATTTTGTCATACGTGAAGACAAAAGTGTTCAAGGTGTGGCAAATATTCTCTAGATATTTCTCATGTTGAAACCACACTGTTACAAAGTATTTAAATTAACCAAATTAAAATAAAACCAAAGTAGAGAATTAAATAAAACAAAATCTAAAACAGAAATAAAAATAAAAAGAAAGAGCCCACCCTACCTCCTGTTGGGCCCCCAGCCCAGCTAACCGGCCCGACCGGACCAGCCGCCCCCTTATCCCCCCACTCCCAGAACCCTAGCCCCGGCGCCACACACACACCCCTGATCCACCCTCGCTCTCCATCTCCTCCCTGCCCTAATTCAGATCGGGGCCCGACGCCCAGCGCCACCCACGCCGCCCCGTCGTCGTCGGGCCTCCCCACCACGCAGCCTTGCATCCGCCTCGCCCCGGGCCTCTCCTTACGCCCTCCCCACCAGTTGCCATCGACCCTCGCCACCCCAGTCACCCTACACCGCGGGTGAGCCGCCATCGCTCTCTGCCCGCCCCGCCGCACCTTGCTCCTCCCGCCTGCACTAGCTGCCGCCGACCGCCGTGCGTGTCATGCCCAAGATGCGCGCCTATCCATATTGAGGCTCGGGGGCCTCGACAAGGGATAGAGGTGCATCTCGACGTTCGCAAGTATAGCATCATTACATCATACATTTATGAAGAGATGAGTATATGAGTTGCCTTACACTCGCCACAAGCTAATTTACAATCCACAAAGAAATCAATCATCAATCTGAAGACAGGGTCCGCCTACGGACAAAAACAAACGACAAAAGAAGATGCAATGATACTATCTTGCTAACCCCGAAGATCACGACCATGGTCCTCTACTCATCTAGATAAGTCACGTCCATCCTGTCGTGTTCCTCGTCATACTCCCACTGGAGCTGCGTCAAATCATCCTGCACGAACTCATCTGTACCTGTACCTGGATTGTTGTAGTAATCTATGAGCCAGGAGGACTCAGCAATCTCGCGCCCGGGTACCGAGACTATTCAAGCTTATGGGATGGAAAGGGGGTATGTGTTTAGTTTGCAGCAGCACTATGCATTTATGGTGGCTAATCTTACGAAACATGAAAGTAAATATGTGGTCTACGATAAGCGATCGAATCTAGAATGACCTCTATGAGATCCTGAACACTTACTTATGCCAATAATGACCCCACCGTGTTCTCTCTCGGTTCATGTTCACAAGCAAAGACGATCACGGTTACTCATACAGTTGGTGTATTTTATTAGAATTTCCTTCAAGTTCACTATAACTGAGTGTTAAACAAATATCCAAGTTGCCACATAACCGCGGGCATGATATTCCGAAAGTTTTAACCCTGCATGGGTGCTCCAACTAGTCCATCATAAATTAACCACACTTCATGGGAATAACCTCGACCACGGATCTCGTGATCATCCTAGGAATCTCCAAAGGAATTCCAACACCTCGAGATAGCCCGAAGAAAGTTAGAGTCCACAAGCAAGCCACTCGACAAAGGTAAAACAAATCCAGCAAGACTACCCGACGTGTCGACGAACCCAATAAGAGCAGTGTATATCATTCTCAAGACACGACCAGATAAGCTAGTGTACGGTGGCCTGATAGAAATCTCCCAAGTTGCCCTGGGTTGGCCCCGCATAGTGCTCTAGTTTGGACCAACACTCATGAGGAGCACTGGCCCGAGGGTTGATTAATTATCCATGGGGTTGCAAAGCGCTATGGAAATTTTATTAAGTTGTTTAGGCAAATAGTACCAATGTTGGGTCTTGCCAGAGAAGTTTTAATCTCAACTGAATAATCAAGGGGGTCCCATAACAAGCCCGAGCATGCTAGGAGCGCAAAGTATGGAAACATAATACCAGTAAAAAGAAACTATGGCGGTAACAGCGGAACAAAACACCCAGAAAAAGGTCACATCTTCCACGATACCAAGAAATATATTTGCATTAAATTAAATAGCAAATAATATTGTGATATTCCAAACTTCCATGTTATCACATGCAAACAACCTACACCTGCAACTAGAATGCTATAAGAGGGGCTGAGCAGCGGTAACTTAGCCAATCAAAGGTTTGCTAGGATGTGGAGGGTTAGAGGCTATCATGGCAATGTAGGAGGCATGACATTCAAGTGGTAGGTAGCGCATAAGTAACGATAAGAACGAGACATCTAGCAAAGCAAAAACAGTGTCGGGATCCGGGTACGCTCATCTTGCCCGTAGGTTCTTCAGAGGGACAAAGAGCGGGGTCCTCGTAATGGTCCTCTCCTGGATCCTCATACTCAGTTTCAACACTCGCGTCCACCCAAGAGAAACAGCAACAATAAATATCCGACCAAGGTGCAATGCACCAACAAGATGATGCGTGATTCATTTGAAGAATTTAACATGGCCATCCTAAATAGTCATGTTCCACATGCATTAGTTTGGTTATTTACAATTGTGTACAGAACCTCGTGTTAAGTTAGTTAAACGTGCATGATCATGGAAAATATGGATGCTTCATGCAAAATTGAAACAAATGCATATGTAGAACATAAGAAACCGAGTTACGGTTCTCACATTACGCTCACAACAAGCTATGAAGGCAAAACACAAGACAACAAGGCCATGGGCTATTCCTTGGCATTACAAGGTAGCCACTACTTAGGAAATGAAAAACTAACCACAATAGAGCCAAATATCATGCAATTCCATGGAGTATAGCTCCCACAAGTCACAAAACACTAAAACAAACAATCTGCCACAAAACAGCAACATAGCAACTTCCATAGCCAAAAACTTGAGGTACAGGAATCATACAACCACAAACAAGGCATTTACAGAAACTACTTAACATGCTTATCAACTTATCCAACTACACATACTGTAATGGAGGCACACATCAATAAGCATGGAGCTCACAAGTTGGCATGATGAAACAGAATTTTAGGGACTTGGAGAAAATAACAGTTTTCTGGAATCTGAGTTAAGCTGATAGCAAGTTGACAACAAACACTAATGGTCATAGAGACCAACTCATGGCACAAAAATTAACAGGATGCTAGAAGACAACATCTACTTCAAAACACTAGCACTCAGCTTGAGCTAATTCTCAACACATCACTTGGTAGCATCCACACAACATAGCATAAAAATAACAGCAGATTATCACACTTAGAAATATTGAGCATGGTTGCAACAACATTAAGTTAGCTACTTTTCAGCAAGTTTCCCACTTATATGGGTGATTCTCATGACAAACAAAAATACCATGGCATAGTAGGCCTAAAACACTAACACTTCCATGTTGGCACATCCACCAAAGATAGCATGGATAAAATCATGCAAAAATGACAAAGCAGCATCACACCAGAAAATATCAGTTTTGTAAACTTGCTCAAATGTTAAATCCAACTGCTCCATTGGATTCCTTGGATCTTTCTACCCAAAAATCATATATTATACTCATATGTTTGAATGAAACAACAAGACAAAACACTAGATGCAAAACATCATCTCCCTCCTATAAGTGAAATCCTACCTAAATTGCACATATTGCAAAAATTATCATGTGGCCACACCAGATCCACACACACACACACGCACACACAAGCATACACACACACACTGCAGCCACACTAGATCATTCCACCGCAGAGGATCCACCACACACGCAAGCAGACACAGCCACACACGCATCCACACCAGATCCGGATACAGGCGCACGGGATCCCACACAGGCAACACAAGAGTCCTCCAATCGCAAAAGGGAAAAAAAGGGAGGTAGCCGAGATCGAACCTGCAATCTCATGGTCGAACCCCAAGCGCAACACCAATACGCCACTTCACCGGATCACGACAGATAGGCGGATGAGTGCAGCTAGTACTGATGAAACTGAAACTCGCCACTCCGGCGATAGACAACGACGAAGGCGACGAATTCTGGCGGCTACAGGGGGCATCCGGCGACGCGTACTTGCAGTTAGGACTGGGGAACAACGGGGTTTCCGTTCCACTGCTCATCTTGCAACGAGAAGGACGGAGCGACCTCAAGGCCACACCTTGGCTACCGGCGGCGACACGAGCACTAAGCGGTGGCAACGCGAGGACTATGGCAACGGAGCGGCAACTACATGGAGGGGATGTGGTGGCTCACGGAGGGAATGCTCGGAGATGCAAGGACACGGCTGACGGAGAGACGGAGGGGAAGAAGATGCCACGGCTCCGGCGATGCGGGGGGAGAAGAAGGTGACACGCACAGCTTGACTCCTCGCCTTAGCACCTGGAACAAGGCGCGGACAATGCCCTCAAGCACCAGCCCATCACCGATGAGGACGATGGCCACCGGAGGCGGCGACCGAAGCTGCCCTTCTCTGAACTTACCTGATGCTACACTCTCTAACAGAGAAGGGAAGGGAAGAAGAGAGAGGAAGAGAGGGGAGATGGGTTCGGCGGCGGCAGGAAGGGAGGAGGAACCCTAGGGATCCACGTTGCATTAAAATGGGGGGGGGGGGCAAACAGCGCCGGCCTCGGCGTCCATGAGCCCTGACAGGGACGGCGCGCGCACTCCCAGCTCTCTCTCTTAGAGGCGCACTGAACCTGACGGCGAGCAAGGGAGCAGATGGGCGTTCGCGTGGCTGGGCCGGCTTCGGCACACACCCTGGGCCGCAAGGAGGAGGGAATCGGCCCACTCATATCGCTCTCTCACTAGGAAAAACAAAAACTAGCAGGGTTTTATTATTTTAAAAGGACAGAGCAAAACAATTACCCCGGGGGAAAAGAAGAGGAAATATTTTAGAAACAAAATACTTTGAGATTAGTAGAAAATCTTCCCGTTTATAAAAATGAGAAGAGGATTTTTAGAGCAAGTATATTTCACACTTATATAATTAAAAGGTTGCTGTTCTTTTGAAACCAGATTAAAACAAGGCTCAAAACTCCACAAGAACAACACACATGAGCTCACAATAATCATCACTACTACTTGGACATTGGAATAAAGATTAAAGGTTGGGTTGTTTTGAAAAGGCTGATTAATTCTATTGATTAAATGCCAATGGAATAAAGATTAAAGGTTGGGTTGTTTTGAAAAGAATATGAGAGGGGGAAGGAGATGAGTAGATTCCATTGAAACACAACAACCACAATAACACCCACATGCAACAAGGTCAAGAAGCATAACCCAAAACAATATGAATGCATGAGGCAAGGCAAGACGAACTCATTCTTCCACACATGACAACAAGGTTCACATAGGTTACATGCCCAAAAGGGTAGGGGCAACACTTGGGCTGTCACAACTCTCCCACACTACAAGAGGATCTTGACCCGAGATCTAGGAATGAAAGAGCTCAGGAAATTCAGAACGAAGAAGGTCTTCACGTTCCCAAGTGGCCTATTTGTCAGAATGATGAGACCACTTCACCTTGAGGAAGTTTATAGACTTGTTGCAAGTCTTATGCTCAGTTCCTTCGAGAATAGCCACTGGATGCTCACAATAAGAGAGGTCTTCTTGGAGATCCATGTCTTGGAGGTCAATTGTACGCTCGGGAGTCTTGAAGCATCTCCGGAGCTGAGAGACATGGAAGACATCGTGCACATTTGCGAATTTTGGAGGAAGCTCTAGTTCATATGCAAGTTCACCTCTCTTGCCAACAAATTTGAAAGGACCAACAAAACGAGGAGCTAGCTTCCCTTTAATTCCAAACCGCTGAGTGCCCTTCATGGGAGAAACTCTGAGATAGACTAGATCATCCACTTGGAAGGAAACATCCCGATGTTTGTTATTGTAATAACTCTTCTGTCGGGATTGAGCTACTTTGAGGTTCTCACGAATGACACGGCACATTCTTCTACTTCGGTGATCATGTCACTGCCCAAAACCTGACGCTCACCGGTTTCAGACCAGTTGAGCGGGGTACGACACTTCCTGCCGAAGAGAATCTCGAAAGGAGCCTTGCTTGAGCTAGCCTGAAGCTATTGTTGTATGAGAATTCAGCATATGGAAGACAGTCTTCCCATTTCATGTCGAACAAAATCACATAGGCTCTAAGCATATCTTCAAGGATCTGATTGATTCTCTCAACTTGACCACTTGTATGTGGATGGAATGCAGTGCTGAAACGGATCTTGGTATACATAGCAGTCTGGAAGGACTCCCAAAAAATGGAAGTAAACAGGCTTCCACGGTCAGATGAGATGAGCTAAGGAATACCATGCAAAGAAACTATCCTTGACGTATACAACTCTGCAAGCTGAGCTCCCAAGATAGATTCTTTGACTGGAAGGAAATGAACAACTTTTGTCAGCTTGTCGATAACCACAAAGATGGCATCGTTGCCTTTCTTGGACTTGGGAAACCCAGTGATGAAATCCATCTCCACATGATCGAATTTCCACTCTAGGATAGGCAAAGGCTGAAGAAGACCTGTTGGACGTTGATGCTCCACCTTCACTCTGTGACAAACATCACACACGTTCACGAACTGAGCAATTTCACGTTTCATGCGAGTCCACCAGAAGGTTTGCTTGAGATCCTGATAAATCTTGGAAATGCCTAGAATGAATGGATAGAAGAGAATTGTCTGCTTCGTCCATGATAACCTTTCTGAGATCACCTTTTGGGACCACCAGACGGTCCTCAAAGAACAAGGTGTCTTTGTCATCAACATGAACACACTTATACTTCGAAATGCCCTTGACACACCTTTCTTCACTTTCTTCACCATAGCATCAAGAAGCTATGCTTGGTGAACCTAATCTTCTAGAGTCGGAGAAACTTGAAGATTGGCAAGAAATCCTTGTGGAATCATTTGAAGGTTGAGCTTGTGAAAGGCTTCACAAAGCTCAGGTTGAAGAGGCTTCAAGATGAGACTGTTGCAGTACGCCTTAGAGCTGAGCGCATCTGCAATGACATTTGCTTTTCCAGGAGTATACTCAATACTTGGATTGAATTCCTCAAGCATTTCTACCCAATGAGACTGCCGAAGATTAATATTTCGTTGAGTGAAAATGTACTTCAATCTCTTGTGATCCGTGTACACCTTAACTGGTCTACCCAACAACAAATGCCTCCAAGTCATCAGAGCATGCACAACTGCCGCCAACTCGAGATCATGGGTGGGGTAGTTCTTCTCGGCAGGTTTCAACTAACGCGAGGTATAAGCAACAATCTTCTTAGCTTGCATGAGAACACCACCAAGACCTTGGATAGAGGCATCACAGAAAACATAGAAAGGCTTTGACTGCTCAGGAGGAACAAGAACTGGAGCTGAAGTCAGTCTCTGCTTGAGCGTATTGAATGCCACATCACACTCAGGAGACCAAACACACTTGACACTCTTCTAGAGGAGATTAGACAGAGACTTAGCAATTTGTTAGATGTTCTCGACGAATCTTCTGCAATAACTAGCAAGCCCGAGGAAGCTATGAAGCTGCTTCACATTCTGAGGAGGCTCCCATTTCAAGATTGCCTCAACTTTCTTAGGGTGCACCTTAATGCCCTCGGCAAAGATCCCACGCCCAAGGTACACCACATCATTAAGCCAGAATTCACATTTGGAAAACTTGGCATAGAATCGATGCTCTCTTAACTTGTTAAGCACAAGGCGGAGATGCTCTGCATGCTCTTATTCTATCTCTGAGAACACAAGGATATCATCCAAATAGACCAAGATGAACTCATTCTTGAAAGGAGAGAAAATGAAGTTCGTCATTCTTGAGAAGGTTGGAGGAGCATTAGCAAGACCAAACGACATGATGGTGTACTCATAAGAGTCAAAACTCATCCTGAAAGCGGTCTTTGGAATATCTTCTTCGCGAATGAAAATCTGATGATAGCCCATGCGAAGATCAAGCTTCAAGAAAACTTTGGCACCTTTTAGTTGTTCAAACAAGTCATTGATGTTGGGAAGTGGGTACTTGTTTCTGATTGTCTTCTTGTTCAATGGACGGTAATCGACACAAAGCCGGTGCGTGCCATCCTTCTTCTTGACAAACAAAACACCACAACCCCGTGGAGAAGAACTTGGTCTGATCAGACCCAGACGTTCTTGTTCATCTAGCTGCTTCTTCAACTCTTTCAGCTCTTCGGGGCCAAATTTATAAGGGCGCTTGCAAACCGGTTCAGTTCCGGGCTCGAGGTCAATCACGAACTCGACTGGCCGGTGCGGAAGCATTCCTGGCAATTCTTCTGGAATGAAATCTTCGTACTCACAAACCACCGGAATTTGAGAAATAGCCGAGATTTCACCCTTCTCATTAAGAGCAAAGAGACGGATTGTGTCATCACGAGCTGCAAAAATAATCACGTCTTCTGAAGGATGAGTCATCTTGACTTCTTTTGCTGCACAATCGATCTTAGTTTGGTTCTTCCTGAGGAAATCGATGCCAAGAATGAGATCAATGTCGGAATTGTCGAGAAGATAAGGAGAAGCCAAGAAAGAATAACTGCCCATCTTGATAGAAACATTCGTAACAATGGACGTGGTTTTCATGGCCACACCCGGAGAAACGACACCCAAAGGTCTATTCAACATCTCGGAAGAGAATTCATTCTTCATAGCAAAAGGTCTAGACATGAATGAATGCGATGCACCATGATCACTTTTGCAGGAATAGAATTAACTGAGAGATTACCCATGATCACTTCATTGGACTGCTCTGCTTCAGCTGCATTCACCATGTTCACTCTTGCGGTCTTGGGATTATGCTTCACCATTGCATTTCCTGGGGGCTTGACTGGAGGAGGAGGCGGAAGACGCCGCTGGTTGCACTTGTTTGCATAGTGACCCTTCTGACCACAGTTGTGACAAGTGACGTCACATAGCAGACGAATGTTGCCTGGAGGAGGAACAAAAGCTGCCTTGGACGCCCGGGGTCTCTGCTGATATCCTGGGTTGGGTGGGTGGGAAGAACCATGGCCACCGAATTGCTTCTAGTGCCGAGGAGGACGAAACGAAGGAGGATTTGGCACCCAATATTTCTGCTGCTTAGGGACCATCTAAGAGCTGGAAGAAGAAGAATATGAATCCCTTGAACGCTTCCTTGAGTTCTCCAACTTGAGTTGGGTTGCCTCGACCTTCAAAGCTTTGTTGTAGAACTGATCAAACTCACGAGGATCTTGAAGAACTAGACCTGGCAGAAGCTCATCCTTGAGACCACCTCTGAACTGATAGATCATAGCCTTGTCATCTGGAACATCTTGCGTAGCATAGCGGGCTAGGTTCTAGAACTCGACACTATACTAGTAGACAGACTTGCTTCCCTGCTTCAGGTGCCTAAATTTCTCACGCGTCTCCTCAACAAAGCTTGTCGAAATGTAATGGGCCCTAAAGTCACGACAAAAATCATCCCAAGTAACAGCTCGATCGCCCCTAGAATCCTTGTACTGCTGCCACCAATCAGCTACCTGACCCTTGAGCTGGAACGATGCAAATCTAACAAAGTCCTCTGGTCAGACAGTGCTGCACTCGAAATGCTTACTCATGTCACGAAGCCAATCATCAGCATCAAAAGTCTACTCACAACAGGTGAAAGACTTGGGCTGGTTGGCAAGGAACTGGTTGAGTGTCGGAAACTGAGGTTGATTCTGAAAATTCCCTTGAAAGCCTTGCTGATCTTGATCTCTTTCTTGCAATAGCCTGAGCAACATCTGAGTGTCCACATTGGTTGCGGCCATCACAGCTTGCCAAGCTTCTGGAGGAGGAGGCGGTGGCGGGGGTGGTGGAGGATCAGACTGCTCCCCATCCCGACCTGGATTCCCGTGAGTCGTTGGAGCCATCCTGAATATGGACAAGAACATCAGCACCTCATTGATAAGATGAATTCAACAGCTGAGTCAAATGCTTGAAAGAAATTGAACAAATAACATCACAGCCTTCCTACTAAAAAATTAGTAAGAATGCTTTCTTCGGTTTTGCGATAACATCATCAGATATTAGAAGCCACTTGCAATAACACAAAAGTGTTGAGCTAATGTTGCTTGGAACAAATGTATATGCCCACATACATCTGAAGAAGATGATCCTAGATACTACATGAGTTCCCACCTA
This sequence comes from Hordeum marinum, assembly GCA_022496015.1. Lineage (NCBI taxonomy): Eukaryota > Viridiplantae > Streptophyta > Magnoliopsida > Poales > Poaceae > Hordeum > Hordeum marinum. The sequence continues at coordinate 204,607,367 of CM039672.1, read as the reverse complement.
AGAACTTCCGAAATCTTTTGATTATGCAATCAGGTGTTGGGGATACAGGGAGGCAAAATATCTCACACAACTAACAAGCCCTACACTCCAACTGTATCCATTCGTCAACACATAACCAAGAAACCTCGGAAATCATGTACCTTAGACCATCGAAAAACGTCCGATATACTAACTATGACAATACTTCTGATCGCTCTCCCCAGTACTGGCTGGTGCCAAACCATTCTCACCACAAGGAGTATAGAAGAGTTTTCGATGTTGGCGAGCTCTAGTATTCCAGAACAACAACGATATAAATGTGACAACAACACCTCGGAGCTCAACTCCCCGGGACACTGCCACAACCCCTAAATGTCAGGAGGCACCAAGAACAATATTCTCATTGCAAAGATATCGGAACGATCCCAACAATACCCGCGTGATCCTAAAAAAATTGAGCGAGAAGAGGAGTAGAATCAAAATTCCTGAGTCGAATACATCACCAGAGCATAGAAGAGGAGTAACAAGAATCCTACTCTCCAGTATAACTAGACTCAAAATAGTTTTCTACTAGACTCGACTCGGACAAGTTCGATCAAGAAAAGGGCTCCTATGGTCGTATGGCTCTGAATACCAACTTGTCATGCCCAATATGCGCGCCTATCCATATTGAAGCTCGGGGGCCTCGACAAGGGATAGGGGCGCATCTCGACGTTCACAAGTATAGCATCATTACATCATACATTTAAGAAGAGAGGCGTATATGAGTTGGCTTACATTCGCCACAAGCTAAATTACAATCCACAAAGAATTCAATCATCAATCTGAAGACAGGGTCCGACTACGGACTAAAACAAACGACAAAAGAAGATGCAATGATACTATCTTGCTAGCACCGAAGATCACGACCATGGTCCTCTACTCATCGAGATAAGTCACGTACATCATGTCATGTTCCTCGTCATACTCCCACTAGAGCTGCATCAAATCATCCTGCACGAACTCATCTGTACCTGCACCTAGATTGTATTAGTAATCTGTGAACCATGAGGACTCAACAATCTCGCGCCCGGGTACCGAGACTATTCAAGCTTATGGGTTGGAAAGGGGGTATGTGTTTAGTTTGCAGTGGCACTATGCATTTATGGTGGCTAATCTTACAAAACATGAAAGTAAATATGTGGTCTATGATAAGCGATCGAATCTAGAATGACCTCTGTGAGATCCTGAACACTTACTTACGTCAGTAATAACCCCACCGTGTTCTCGCTCGGTTCATGATCACGAGCAGAGACGATCACGGTTACTCACACAATTGGTGTATTTTCTCAGAATTTACTTCAAATTAACTATAACCGAGTGTTAAACAAATATCCAAGTTGCCACATAACCGCGGGCACGGCTTTCCGAAAGTTTTAACCCTGTAGGGGTGCTCCAACTAGTCCATCATAAATTAACCACACTCCGCGGGAATAACCTCGACCACGGATCTCATGATCATCCTAGGCAACCTCAAAGGAATTCCAACACCTCGAGATAGCCCGAAGAAAGCCGGAGTCCACACGCAAGCCACTCGACAAAGGTAAAACAAATCCAGCAAGACCACCCGACGTGTCAACGAACCCGATAAGAGCCGCGTATCTCGTTCTCAGGACACGACCGGATAAGCTAGTGTACGGTGGCCTAATAGAAATCTCCCAAGTTGCCCTGGGTTGGCCCCGCACAGTGCTCTACTTTGGACCAACACTCATGAGGAGCACTGGCCCGGGGGTTGATTAATTATCCATGGGGTTGCAAAGCCCTATGCAAATTTTATTAGGTTGTTTAAGCAAATAGTGCCAATGTTGGGTCTTGTCAGACAAGTTTAAATCTCAACCCAATAATCAAGGGGGTCCCCATAACAATCCCGAGCATGTTAGGAGTGCAAATTATGGAAACATAACACCGGTAACAAGAAACTATGACGGTAACAGCGGAACAAGACACCTAGAAAAAGGTCACATCTTCCACGATACCAAGATCTATATGTGCATTAAATTAAATAGCAGATAATATCATGATATGCCAAACTTCCATATTATCACACGGAAACAACCTGCACCTCCAACTAGAATGCTATAAGAGGGGCTGAGCAGCGGTAACTTAGCCAATCAAAGGTTTGCTAGGATGTGGAGGGTTAGAGGCTATCATGGCAATGTACGAGGCTTGACATTCAAGTGGTAGGTAGCGCATAAGGAACGATAAGAACGAGACATCTAGCAAAGCAAAAATAGTGTTGGGATCCGGGTACGATCATCTTGCCTGTAGGTTCTTTAGAGGGACAAAGAGCGGAGTCCTCGTAGTGGTACTCTCCTGGATCCTCGTACTCAGTTTCAACACTTGTGTCTACCAAAGAGAAACAGCAACAATAAACATCCAACCAAGGTGCAATGCACAAAGAAGATGATGCGTGATTCATTTGAAGAATTTAACATGGCCATCCTAAACTAGTCATGTTCCACATGCATTAGTTTGGTTACTTACAATTCTGTACATAACCTCACGTTAAGTTATTTAAACATGCATGCTCATGGCAAATATGGATGCTTCATGCAAAATCGATACAAATGCATATGTAGAACATAAGAAACGGAGTTACGGTTCTCACGCTACGCTCACGACAAGTTACGAAGGCAAAACACAAGACAACAAGGCCATGGGATATTCCTTGGCATTCCAAGGTACTAGTGGTTAGGAAATGAAAAACCAACAACAATAGAGCCAAAGATAAAGCAATTCCATGGAGTATAGCTCCCACAAGTCACAAAACACTAAAACAAACAATCTGCCACAAAAGAGCAAGTTAACAACTTTCATAGCCAATAACTTGAGCTACAGGAATCCTACAACCACAAACAAGGCATTGATAGAAACTACTTAACATGCTTATCAACTTATCCAACTACAGATACTGGAATGGAGGCACACATCAATAAGCATGGAGCTCACAATTTGGCATGATGAAACAGATTTTTAGGGACTTTGAGAACATAACAGTTTTCTGGAATCTGAGTTAAGCTGATAGCAAGTTGATAGCAGAAACTAATGGTGATAGAGACCACCTCATGGCATGAAAATTAACAGGATCCTAGAAGACAACATCTATTTAAAAACACTAGCACTGAGCTTGAGCTAATTCTCAACACATCACTTTGTAGCATCCACACAACATAACATAAAAATAACAGCAGATTCTCAGACTTAGAAATATTGAGCATGGTAGGAACAACAACATTAAGTTAGCTATTTTGCAGAAAGTTTCCCACTTATATGGGTGATTCTCATGACAAAAAAATACCATGGCATAGTAGGCATAAAACACTAACACTTCCATGTTGGCAGATCAACCAAAGCTAGCATGGATAAAATCATGCAAAAATGACAAAGCAGCATCACAATAGAAAATATCAGTTTTTTAAACTTTCTCAAAACTGAAATCCAAGTGCACCATTGGATTACTCGGATCTTTCTACCCCAAAATCATATATTATACTCGTATGTTTGAATGAAACAACAAGACAAAACACTAGTTGCAAAACATCATCTCCCTCCTATAAGTGAAATACTACCTAAATCGCACATGTGCAAAAATGATCATGTCCAGATTTGGCAATATTGCTATAAAAGGAAAAGATCTAATTATCACAATAAAACAATAACACACTCTAAAATAAATAGTGTATGACAAGTGGGGCATGGCCCACTTGTCACACACACACAGCCAAACACACACACACTACCCCACATACACACAGCCATGGATCGGGTGGCCACACCAGATCCACACACACACACGCACACACAAGCATACACACACACACACACACTGCAGCCACACTGGATCATTCCACCATATAGGATCCACCACACACGCAAGCACACACAGCCACACACGCATCCACGCCAGATCTGGACACAGGTGCACCGGATCTCACGCATGCAACACCAGAGCCCTCCAATCGCAAAAGGGGGGAAGGGGGTAGCCGGGATCAAACCCGCGACCTCGCGGTCGAACCTCGAGCGCAACACCACTGCGCCACTGCATCGGATCACGACAGATATGCGGATGAGTGCATCTAGTACTAACAAACGGCGATTTACTGGTGAACCTGAAACTCGCCACTCCGGCAACAAACATCAGCAGAGGCGACGAATTCCGATGGCTATAGGGGTATCCAGCAACGTGGACTTATAGGCAGGGCCGGTGAACAACGGGGATTCTGTTCCCCTGCTCGTCTTGCGACGAGGAGGACCGAGCGACGTCAAGGCCACACCTTGGCTACCGGCGGCGACACGAGCACTAAGCGGCGGTGACGCGAGGACTACGGCAACGGAGAGGCAAAACTACAAGGTGGGGATGCGGCGGCTCACCGAGGGAATGCTCGGAGATGCACGGATGCGGACGATGGCGAGACGAACGGGAAGAAGATGCCATGGCTCCGGCGATGTGGGGGGAAGAAGAAGGCGACATGCACAGCTTGAATCCTCGCCCTAGCGCCTGGAACGGGGAGTGGACAACACCCTCGAGCACCAGGACATCACCGACGAGGACGAGGGCCACCGGAGGCGGCGACGGCGACCGAAGATGCCCTTCTCTGAACTTACCTAACACTACACTCTTTGACAGAGAAGGGAATGAAAGATGAGGGAGGAAGAGAGTGGAGATGGGTTCGGCGGTGGAAGGAAGGGAGGAGGAACCCTAGGGATCCACGCTCCTTTAAAAGGGGGGCAAACGGCGCCGGCCTTGGTGTCCATGAGTCTTGATGGCAATGGCGGGCGCACTAGCAGCTCTCTCTCCCAGAGGCGCACTGAACCTGACGGCGAGCAACGGGAGCAGGTGGCCGTTCGCGCGGCTGGGCCGGCTTCGGCGCACTAGCTGGGCCGCAAGGAGGAGGGAATCGGCCCACTCATATCGCTCTCTCACTGGGAAAAACAAAAACCAGTAGGGTTTTATTATTTTAAAAGGACAAAGAAAAACAATTACCCCAAGGAAAAAGGAGATGAAATATTTTAGAAACAAAATACTTTTGAGATTAGAAGAAAATCTTCCAGTTTATAAAAATGAGAAGAGGATTTTTAGAGCAAGTATATTTCGCACTGATTTAATTAAAAGGTTGTTGTTCTTTTGAAACCAGATTAAAACAAGGCTCAAAACTCCACAAGAACAACACACGTGAGCTCACAATAATCATCACTACTACTTGGAAATTTTTAACAAATAAGAAGGCAGATGAATTATGTTGATTAAATGCCAATGGAATAAAGATTAAAGGTTGGTTTTTTTTGAAAAGAATATGAGAGGGGAAAGGAGATGAGTAGTTTCCATTCAAACACAACAACCACAAGAACACCCACATGCAACAAGGTCAAGAAGCATAACCCAAAACAATATGCATGCACGATGATGATATGCATGAGGCATGATGCATGAATGCATGAGGCAAGGCAAAACAAACTCATTCTTCCACACATGACAACAAGGTTCACATAGGTTACATGCCCAAAACGGGTAGGGGCAACACTTGGGCTGTCATAGTGCGCCATAGCAGCGCCCGCCTCCGGTTCCCACCGCAGTCCGATGCCCACGCCTCCTCAACCGCTGCTTCCGCTCGCCACACCCTTGTGCCCTTGCCGCCGCTGCTCCCTGCATGGACCCGCTCACCCCTTGCCGTTGCACCCCGACTCTACTCGTGCTCAACGCGTGCGCGCCCGCGACCCTCGTCCCCCGTGCGAGCCCTATCTGCTCCCTTGCCTCCCTGTCGCCTCGCCGGTGCCCTGCTCGCCGCTAGCCGCGGCCATCCCCTCCGTCGGTGATTCCCCCATCCCGATCTATGAGGGATAGGGGATGAGGCGCCCCCCCACTGACTTGTGGGCCTCCCCCTGAGAGAATGACAATGGGGGCCCACCGCACCAAAATAAATAAATAAATAAATAATAGTTAAATTAATTAAGTAATTAATTAGTTAATTAATTAACTAGGTAATTAATTAAGTATTTGAATGATTAAGGTTAAATAGATTAATTAGTTAAACCGTTCATTAGTTCTATTAATTAATTTTAAACAGTGACGCGCACGTGGGACCCACCCCCTTAACTAATTATGATTGATAATAATTAAACTTAATTAAAGCTGTGACACTGACAGGTGGGGCCCACTGGTCAGTTTGACTAGTTAGCCCCTCTTGTGTGCTAATGTCAGTCATAATTGCAATTATCGATTTAATTTAATCTGTTTTATTCTAGAATATTAATAAAACTTTGAAGATTAATATAAAATACTCCATAACATGGATGAAAATACCTTATACATGAAAGTTGCTCAAAACAACGAGACGAATCCGAATACACGGCCCGTTAGTCTGTCACGTCCTCCTATCGTAACAAACATGGAACTTTTCGATCCGTTTCATCTGTCCGATAATAGCCAGAGACCCGGGAAATATCGTCAGATATTCTTCCAACCTGTCTACGACGTGTAATACTGCGTCAATGCATGCCTAGCTCTGCATATTACCATGTCATGCATCGTGTTGCATCTATAATTATATTTATTTGTTTCTCCCCCCTCTTCTCTCCGGTAGACCCCGAGAATGACGGTGCTGTCGGGTATGACTACGTCATTGATGATTAGGCCTTTGCCGCAGAGGAGCAAGGCAAGCAACACCCCCTTGAGCATTCTGATATCGCCTATTCCTTTCCCTCTTATTCTTGCATTAGATTTTTGATATTGTATTAGTTAGATCCTATTCTGATGCATAGCCTGTTTTTGATAAACTGCTACTATACATGCTGCTATATCAACTAGTTAGTATAGGTTGATTAATGAATCCCTAGTGACCCCCTTAGTCCCAATTGGCCCTGCTCCTTCATAGACGACCCAACGACTTGATGACTCGAAGACTCGGTCAACAGTCCGACAAGCCAAGCCCCTCACATCATGGCACTCCCCTTAGTTGTACGACTCTACAGTACTACTATCGAGTACCGAGGGTGACACCTCGTGAAGTACTCATGATGCTAGCCCTGTAGTATAGCTAGTCGGTCATGGTTATCAAGGGTGATTCCTCCTTCACCATTCCTGACTATGTATCTATCATGAAATCCCTCAAGTGTGGGGCCCTCGAGGGTGATTTGTCTAAGTCCACCTTGATAGTTACATCGAGTGGGGACCCTTGAGGGTGATTCCTCAGTTCCTGCCTCGATGTTTTATAAACACAGTTACTATGACCTGGTTACAGAAACATGTTGGTGATGGGTTTGCCCTGAGGTGTACCCACGGTTTGCTCATGTTGAGGCGTGGACGGGCAGGAGAGACCCTTGCCGCACATCCTCGAGATGGGGCGACGGGACCGCACTTCATTGGTCACGCTTGCCCCACATTAATAAAATGCTAATGGGTTGGGTATTTGATCTGAGTTGGTCATTTGACCTTTTACGCGTCAAACCTTCATGTGGGAGAAGTTATGCGACTCGGCGTCGCTGTATCGGCCGAAATACTTCAGACATCAGCAATGGAGTGGCGCACGTTAGATTGGACTGGACGGTACAACTCTTGGATGGGAGTGTACTGGGTCTGCTTCCGGCCGCATGTGCATCGTGTAGGAGTGTGGAGGGCAAGTGGGTCCATGACCCCTTTGTGCTTAGGATTCGGACCGGTGGTTTGGCCTCTTCGTTGAGCCTCGGTGGGGCGATGACGTTTTGGATCCCGAGGATGGGCATTACCAAGGAAAGTGTGTCCGGCCAGAGGTGATCAAGATTGTTGGAAATGTGGTGCACCCTTGCAGGGATGAATTCATCTATAAGAATAGTTGTGTCTACGGTAATAGGATGACTTGGAGTTGTACCTTGACCTACTACGACTAAAATTGTGACTTTAGTTATGAAAGGAATGTTGGCTCCAGGATTGCTTCCTCGTAGGGAGTCGAGGAAGAATCTCTGGGCATGGTTACTTAATAAAATTTCTACAATAAAATATATCGCTACATGTTAGCTACCAGTCTCCTCTCTTCTAATGCTGCAAGATGCTGAAGATGCTAGTCTTGGATAGGACTAGGCCTTCCCCCTATTCTTGCTTTCTGCAGTTAGTCCAGATATATACCCCATTTCCTTGATAATGATGCATATATAGCGTAGTTCTAATGTCAGTCTATCGAGTACTTTGGATGAGTACTCACCACTGCTTTGCTTCCTCTTTCCCCCTCGACACGATTCTACGTTGAGACGATGGAGCCCGATAGGTGCAGTATACCGGAGACGACTACTACAGTACCGCAAGAGCCTACTACTACATGGAGGCGGCCCCCGACCAACAGTAGGTTAGGAGGTTCCCAGACAAGAGGCCTCACCTCTTTTGGTTCGTGTTATGTTTGTGCTAGCCATCTTAAGGCAAAACTTGTCTAACTTATGTCTATACTCAGATATTATTTGCTTCCGTTGACTCGTGCTTGTCGAGCTTTGTATTCGAGCTTGTAATATGAAGTTGTATGACTTTAATTTGTGTCTAGTGTTGTGTTCTGATATTTATTGGTGAGTCCCTAATCTTGGTCGTACGTATTGCGTGTATGTTTAGCGTACGGTTGAAAGTGGGGGCGTCACACTCTTTAATCCTCTTGATGTCCAAGGACTTCATCTGGCTTGAATGTCTGTGCTTCGGGATGTAGTCTAGTTGATGTAGCCAACAGGGGAGTGGTGGTTGACTTCTTTTTGCTTCTTCTTCGTCGGTGTCATGTCTTCACAATCGCAGTGGTTCTTCATCTTTCTTGGGCAAGAAGGTCTTCTTCTGTAGGGAGGGTGCTTCGCGGGGTCCAACTCTTTCAAGGTGAAACCTTATACTCGAGAGGCATGGTAATAGGTGCTCCTAGGGCTGGTCCAAACAGGAGTAAGGTGTTCCTTCCTCTCATTGGGTAAATAAGTATGCCATCCGTGAGGATAACAACATATTCCTCCGAATACCACATAAACACATTGCTCGTGGGATGTGTGAGACAGGTGGTCGTTTGTTTCACGTGGTCACTTGTCCATGGGTTTGCGGTACCACCTAATACAGGTCATTTCGGCCATCTTCCATATGAACATGTCTGGTGGAGGTTAGGGTGGATTATCTGCCATAGTCAAATGACTTAGAACCAAGACCTGTGGTCATAATCTGACCATATAGTGGCTCGGTAAAGCTTAGAAGTTTCAAGGAGCTTAGGATGTGAGTGAACGTCTACCACCTTATCCTCGAGCACAGTTCTTAGAAGCCACTAGTACTGCCTATTACTCCAAACAAAATCACCCTATATTCTCGAAGGTATCATCTCATATAAGTCAACTCCAATATTACACATGTTACTCATATCTCCAAGGTTTTGAGAGAAGGACTATACCGAAAATCTCATATGTAAACTATAGCTAACTCACTTATATCCCTATATAAAATTCCTCGAGATAATTTACAAGCCTCTAAGCTTGATCATGACACTACCAATCCAAGTGTCCTACTGACCTAGCCAAGGTCTAAGGTATTGCATTACTATGCTAAGGAAACACGTAATAAACCACTCCAAGATCTTGTTTCCTTCCTATAAATCCAATTAATCAATCCACGAATATCATCCACTATTACATGACCTATCATTCCTACAAATCCAATACCGGGGTCAACCCATATATCTCCAGATTTCCAAAATCCCCAAATTCTAGGAAGAACTATATCATCACAGTATAGCTACAAACTTCCAATCTCATGACCAACTAAACTCCAAGGTCGAACTTATATAGATCGCTAAATTATCCCTAACATCATCCGATTCCTTCTACTATCATCCACCAAGAAACATGGTATCATGATAAAGATCATTGGTATAAATCCAAGTTACTCTGAACCATGCGGTTTAATTGATCTCGAGCACCCAGTAGAATCACCTATTTAAATCCAAGCTTTACATCTAGTAAGAATTTCTACTAGTTACTCCAGTTACTATTGTAACATCATCAATCCACTATGAATATTGTGGCCAAAGTCAAGTCATTATCCACCAAGAATTTCAGCTTGTGACCATAATTGTCCTACTAATCTAATTTGCTCAAGGGACAAGTAAGTTATGCTACTCTATCAATCTTGATCCACCAAGTTCGTCTACCAACATTTAGCCTCGCAATCCACCAAAGGGTCTCAATTGCTTCCTCAAGACAGTTATTATGGCTAAATAAAACCATCACCCACAAATCTTATACCCTTAGCACAATCCTTCCTATGGCATCAAGGTTCTAGTGCGAGCGTAAGAATGAAGGATGTTTGTTCACTATGATCACTAGCTCCATAATGAACCCAGTGCAAGGCAAGGATTATTGATGCTCAATAGGTGATCTGGCAAATCTGTGTATTAAACAGGTGATCAGAGGTTTGAGCTGGGGTAGCTTGGGAGGTCTTGGTTGGGCTAGGGAGGGTTTTTCAATCTTGAGGGAAAAGCATAACTCTATAGGGTTACGTCTGGTTGAGTATGTCGTAGTCATAGTCTTCAACGCTATCTATCCATCGAGGTGCATCCTTGGTGCATCTTGTCATGCCGGTCTTTAGTGGATGAGATTGGGGAGAGAAAGTAGCATCGAGAGGAGTGCCTAAGGGGGTGGTATAGTGCAAGTGCCAAAAAGGCCAAACACATACATCATGGTAAGGTAGGTGATAAAGTTGCGCACTTGTTGCCTAGGGCAAAAGTGAGACTTACACCAAAGCACAAACAGGAAAAACAAGCAACACACATTATGGTTCCATTTGAACCATCATATGGACTCGACTTCGCATAGGGGACACACAACCTATCCTACCCTAGGGGTTCTCGGACTCAGTACTCGTGCTTGCTTCTTGTCTTGGAGAGGAGTCCTCTTAGTCTTCTGGGTCTTATTCATGTGTCGCTCTGTCTCCGGTTGTTGTTCGACAAAACGATCCTTGTTACACCTGAAGAGTCCTTGATGACTTCGGTTCTGGTGAGTTGACGACGAAGGTGATTCTTCATAGCTATTGTAGATAGGGTCTTCTGGTGTCTTCGTAATCATGACAATGCCTCCTTGTCTTCTGAGATGTCGAGGGTTCTAGGGAAGAAATCATTTATGCAATGACATTGACAAGGCATGGTAGAGTTGTATCATGTTTGCCTTGTTGATGATATCATCAGCACCAAGAGCAGGGGACGATGAGGACCGTTTTCCTGCTCACTATAGTGAGGCGGACCAAATGGCAAGGTTCTCATCCACCGGTGGTTGTCGACACAACAACGAAAAGGACTGGGTTGCTCCATTAGCGATGCATATCATGACATTGCTTGTCTTGTGCCCTAGTCATTGAAGTCTAAGGCGGCATCATCCTTGGGTAGTGTCGAGGGGGTGACCATCTTCTGAGTCTTGATATCCTTATCCTTTGAGAAGGTATCTTCTGTTGGTAGCTCCTTGTCTAGTGTCGCCAACTTGGGTCCAAGATATGTCAGAAATCGTCTAGCAAGGTGGCTTCCTTCTAGGTTACCCACGAGGATTACGAGGAATCTCGTGGTCAGGGGCACAAGGGTAGTAGCGCCCATTTGCAAAGTTTTGAAATAGTAGACGAGGAGAGTTAAGAGAAAGATGGTGGAAATGCTAAGGCGAAAACCTTTGCTTCCTTCGAAAATGTAGGAGAGATGAGAAATATATAGGTTTTGTAAGTGATTTTGAAGGGCTTGGAAAATAGTGTTGTCCGAACTAACGTCCATGCTAACTAAGGGCTTCCTACAATCAGTATGGCTCTAATACCAACTATGTGGGGACCCCGACTCATACATCGTGGTCATCGAATACACGTGCATAGTTATCCCAGAGATCAATGCTCATTGAACACACAGAAACTTAATAACAAGAGTCTTACATCAATTACGTACTATTTTTCTCAAAGGTGGCCTTTAAGGCCTAGACTTCATATACTTGCAACGGGAATCTTCAACAACAGCGTGAATCCATGTCATCTGCTTTAACCCTATAGGCATTCTGACTGGGAAGCGTACTAGCTCACATGTTCATCACCAAGATAGTCTTCACCATAACATGATGTTTTATGCCTGGACAATAAAATAACCAGTGGCTAGCCAATGAGTACTTTGAATGTACTCGCAAGCAACCCATATTTGGAACAAGGTTCAACAGAGCATGATATAGCACTAAGTAGGTAATTTTCCAGAAAGCTAATTTTGAGTGCAGTGACTTGATCAACTAACTTCTTCAAGCATGCATCAACAGTTAGCAGACATCCAAATGAAGAAGTTATAGATAGCATCATAAGGAAGGGGTTGAATATCTCATGTTCAATCATCATATCAAGTCATCTGACTTATCTCAAGTATCAACTCTACGTCATCCACACAAACACCAAGTTTTGTGAAAACAACTAGACATAGTTTAAGCATCACCACCCAACTATCCTTAATCGTGGACACGACTATTCGAATAGTTTTACACTCTACACAGGTTGCACACTTTGCCCGCAAGACTCGGGGAACTTCCATGTCATCCATGACTCGCGGTATATTACATACCCGAGGTAAGAACCCGAGCAATGCCTTTCCGATGGAGATACTAAAACAAGAGTCCACTCATTGGTGCCATCCCTCATGATATACATCACACGTATCATCAATGAGGGCACGCAACAGTGTTCCCGGTGCCTGTAAAGACACCGCATGGCCTTCCACTCCGGGATGACCCCATCTTGAGAGTGACCACTTCACTCTCACCACTCGTAATGCGGGCTCCCTGCTAGCATCAACCATAGTAATCAAGAAAGTCCCATCCCATAAGGGGTATCGTGGTTGTGCATGTAAGGTTGGGACGGTCGACAAATCATAAATCTAATACATTTTCAAAAATACACACTCACTTGCTTCGATACACCACTTCTTTCTCAAGTGGTTACCCAACTCAAAACCATCTCCTCGGGCATTAGTGGCACCCGATGGGGTTTTCGAAAAAAGTCATTGAAATCATTTTGTTTCCATCACCATGCATATTCCCTTCCCACTTGCATAGCACTACTAGTAGCAACCTAACTACTCCCACCCACACAACCCTCATATGGAGTGGTCACCACATAAACATGATCAACATTAAGAACATAAGTGCTATATGCCATGCAATAAAAGGGTTTCATAGTCATGGTCAAAGGGATGCTTGCCTGGCTTAGCAACATCTTCAAGGTCTTCACACGCTTCTTGTCCACTCCGAGCACTCTGTCTATTTCGTCAACTATCACCGGGAACAACCGTAATAAGCAACACAACAAGAAGACAATAAAAGTGCTCTATAAATAGGAGATTTATTTTTCTTGGACATCTCCGATCATAAGAAAAATAACCAAGGAGGTTTTGGTGGATGTGGGTCAAGGGGGAGTTTGGAATGGTGGAAATGAAGGAAATTATGTTCCTATAAGATGTCCACAATTTTTTTTGTAAAAATGAGTGGAGGCACTCATCAAATAGGGCATGTTCTTACGAACATGTGGGAAGTTGTTTCACTAGATATGGAGTTGGCATGATTTTCCTAGGGATTTTCAAAGTGGATCCTACATGAAGAAATGGTCTAATATTTGTCATAGCACAATAAGTGTAAGCAAAAATGTTCACAAGTCATTGAATGAATTTAGATACACCCGGGAAGTTGAATCACTCCATTTGGAGTTCACATGAGTTCCCTAGGAATTTGCAAAGTGGGGTTTTACATGGTTCAAACTCAAATTTGAATTTGAACTTAACAGAAAATATTTATGGAAAAATGTGCAATGCACATATTTTGTTAGGTCAAGATTATAAAAGCTAGAAGAAATTTGAATCAGCCAATTTGGAGTTCATATGATTTTAATATGGATTTTACAAGTTCTACAGAAATAGATAAAATAAAAATGGAAGAGGTTATACCTGTGCACTATTTAGCGCACACAGCGAAGGATAAGAAGACGGGCTGGCCCATCAGCCTGGCCGTGCGGGACGCCACAGTGACATCGAATGCACCTTTCTGCAGGGCGCTTCCACCGCAGAAAAACGCAAAGGGCGAGAACCGTGTCCACTTAACCGGCTGGGCCCGGTCGGTGAGCCACTTGTAGGTGGGTTCGCCTGGCAGGTCCATCCCCCTCCTCCCACTCGAACGGAGCTGGGGCAAGGGAGGTGGACCAAGTGCTCGTCGATGCTTGCTTCGGCGTCTCTAACAACCTTCGGCGACGGCCTGGCCACCGGAGGGCTTGGTATGGGACCCGCACCCTCCTGGGTGCCTCATTTTCGCTGGGGAGCACCAGGGAGGGGAGGCCTCGATCCCAGCGGAGGTGGGTGATGGGCGGCCATGGGAGTAGCACTCCGGCCAACAGAAGGGATCGAAGTAGTGCGGGAAAGGCTTGCGGTGACGCAGGAGAAGCTTCGGTGAGGATCGGAGGGCTAGGAGAGTCCACCATGGCTAAATTTGAGCGGAGGCCGACGAGGGCGATCCGGCCATGGAGGTTGAAGGAGGGCACGGGAGAAGGAAAGGGCCGGTCTAGGAGGTTCACTTGAGGGAGGGAGAGCCAAGGGAGCCGAGAGGGGGTCGAGGGGGTGCTTTTGATAGCCTAGGCGTTGGGGCACCATGCACTACAGACCGGCGAGGTCGTGGCCATCTCTGGCGTGCTCGGGGGACCTCTGGCCCATGTCTATGGCATTCCTAGGGCACGTCCACAACCCGGGGAAGGAGATAGGGAGTGGGGCACGCGCACACGTGCGAGATCCACGGTTGGCTGACTCGGGCGGTCGCGATGCGTTTGAGGGGAGCCGCTGGAGGGAGAGGAAGGAGGGCCATGGTGTGGACGTCGAGGGGGACATAGGGCACATGGCTGGATGTCCCGAGGCTATCAGTAGTGTCTGTTGGGCGGCGGCTACAATGCTGGTGCGCACTGTAGCGTGCTCTGGAGTGCCCATATGGCATGCCATTGGCCCGTTGGGCACGGCCATGCATGTCCAGCAGCTAGAGGGAGGTAAAACAAAGTGAAAATAGCATAGGATGCTCTGGGGGTCTATTAGGGTGAGAGAGGAGTGGAGAGAGAGATGGTTTTCTGCTTTCCAGGAGGGGAAAATGATGTTTTACCCCATAAATTAATGATCAATGACCTTGGGGTTTTTACTGGAGGTAGAAGGGGTCAAGTCAGGATTTTGGTAAAAATTGTGGGTCAAGGAGAAAGGTGGAAGGAGCCCAAACAACAAGTTTGGTAAATAGGCAGAAGGTGTTTGATGAGTGTTTGAGCTAGCAAATTGGTTCTCCTTGCTATGAAACTAAACATGATTAAATTATAGATGGAATTGGGCGTTATCACCAATTTTGGGCTCATTTGAAGAAGGTTTCCAATGTAAACTTGATAAACCCTAGAAATGGACATGAATGGGTTTCTATAGATCTCATCATGCTAAGGCATTCTCCTTGATGCTCCACTTGGTGTGGATGCATTATTGGACGATTAGATCATGTTCACAAAGTTTGAGCTTAAGGGGAGACACATAGTGATGTAGAGTTGCTCAAATTTGGATATGGACAGAGAGGATTTGGGGATATTTTGGTGAACCAAAACAATTGGGATTTATATGAAACTTCGCAAGATGATATCATATATCATATGTGACATGCTAGAATTTTCCAAGATTTATTTGAGAATATTTCTTATGGAAATTTTTGAAATTCTTGAAATAGGCAGAAATTGTTTTGAAGGGTTTTGTCCAATATTTTGAACACGACCATGTGGTGAAACTCTTATATATGGACAATATATGTCCATTTAGGTTTCCTACATTTTCTCAAATATTTTTAAAGAATTTAAAAAAATTCCCTATAAAAGACCATTTCTGGCCTTAAGAAAAAGCCTCTAAATAAAATAGGAGAATAGTATTTAAAATAACTATTTGGTGGTGTTGGGAAGTCTTATACATCGTGTGTTTCAAATAAAGCATTTGTGGAAAGAGGATCCTCCCAATTTGGGGACTTGCGGTGCAAATCTCAAAGTAGTGGGGTTTGAAAACCTAATTTAAACAAATGCTTTTTGGCCAAAATATTATTTTCTAAAACTAGTTTTAAGACCTATTCATATGGAAGGATTGTTGGACAAGAGTTGGGATCAAGTAAAAGAGTTCTAGAGGGTAGGAGGATGTTTTATGAATTACAGAGCACGAGCAAGCAATCAAACAAGCAAGCAAATAACACACAGGTCAAGCATTCATATGCACCCAAAAAATTTAATTGTCCCAAATTTTTGAGTCATGATAACTTAGTCGTGAGGCAAATCACAGGGTGTGACAGACCTACCCGCTTACAAGAATCTCGTCCCCGAGATTCCTAGGCTAGGCGTGGGAAAGATGTGGCGAAAGAACATTTGCTCCCTTGGTGGTTTTGGTAATTAAGAACAACATATAAGTCATTGAACTAATGTTTCCACCAAGTATATTTCAGGAAAATTTCAATGACAGGGATGGACAAACGATTGTGGAGATTGAGGAATTACCCCGAGATGCAAGGAAATAGGTTGGCCAAGCTTCAAGCAAGAGGACTCTACATTTTACATTTGTGAGAAATCAGTTTGAGTCCTTAGGAAAGCCAATACTATTAAAAGGGGGTAAATTTTTGATGACGAACAATATGCTCAAACATGCACAAGTGATAGTCACCAAAACATCCACACACTCTCCCACCAAAATCTGTCCAAAGCCAAATATGCTAAATCGGTGCAACCAACATTCCTATCCCGGTGCCACCGATTCCAAACCCTAGATAGCCTCAGCCAAACCCTAACACTTTGGTGCAACCGACACTGCTCTCGGTGGCACCGAGTTGGGTTTGCAAGTTTCTGTTACGCAAGTTCACTTTTTCAGTCCATCCGAGAATGGTCAATCGGTGTCACCGAGTTTGTCAAATCTGACCGTTGGATTCATATATCGATCCCTCCGAGATTCAAAAGTTGCCACTTTTGGTCAATTTGGTACCACCAAGATTTACACATTGGTGTCACCGAGTTGGTCATTTTGTGTGTAAGGGTTGGATTTTTGGGGATGCCTATATATACCCCTCCACCACTACCTACTCGAAATAGAAGCACTCAGAACTATTCTATACCTATCCTACTCAGTTTTCTAAGAGAGAACCACCTACCCTTTTGTTGACGTCAAGATCTTCCACTCCGACCATATGGATCTTGATTTCTAGCCTCCCCAAGTTGCTTCCACCAATCCCATCTCTTCTACCAAGACAAATTTGTGAGAGAGTGATTCTGTGTTGAGGGGTCTATCATCTTGATGCACAAGAGCAAGGAGTTCATCTTTATTACCGAGACTATTACCTTTTGGAGGGTGGCGCCTCTTAGATTGGTTAGGTGTCCCTTGGGAGCCTCCTACTTCATGTTGTGGAGTGAACCAAGAAGTTTCTAAGGGCAAGGAAATCGCCTACTTAGTGAAGATCTACCCATAGTGAGGCTAGTCCTTCGTGCACAGAAGCCGCATGGAATAGTCAAGGTTGCTTCTTCGTGGAACCTCCGTGGGTAGAGACCTCCATGGACTATCGCGACCGTTAGCCTCCATGGGTTGAAGACTCCATGAACGTGGATGTACGATAGCACCACCTATCGGAACCACGGGAAAAATCAACGTGTCATCACTTGTGTTTGCTTTCCTAACCCTCTCTTTACTTACATGTGCAGTGCCTTTATTTTCCGCTGCTACACTCTCAGACATGCATGTGTTGGGTGTTACTTGATATGCTATGAATGCTAAAACTTTCCAAGAATTAAAATTGGGAAAAAGGCAAAACTTTTATTCGGTCAAGTAGTCTAATCACCCCCCTCTAGTCTTACTTTCGATCCTACATGTGATATCAGAGCTTTGGTCTCCATTGCATTGGTTTCACAACCTAGGAGAAGTATGGCATCTAGTGAGGGAAATTATCACCGTAGAGGTCTGTACTTTGATGGCACTAAGTTTGCTAGTTGGAAGCACAAAATGAAAATGCATTTGCTTGGTCATAATCCTGCCGTTTGGGTTGTTGTTCATGTTGGCTTTCAAGGTAAATTCTTTGGGGAAGGAAAGGAACCGTATCGTGAAGCGGCTGCAAATGAATTGAGGATGTTGCAACTCAATGCTCAAGCATGTGACATTCTATTCAACTGCCTATGCCCTGAAGAATTCAACAAAATCAGACGTCTTGAAAACGCAAAAGAGATTTGGGATACTTTGGTTGATATGCATGAAAGAATGAGTCCGTGAGAGAATCCAAGTTACCTGTTCTTCATGGTCAAATTGACAAGTTCAAGATGAAGGATGGTGAAGGAGTCTCTGAGATGTACTCTAGGCTATCTCTCATAACCAATGAGATTGCCGGCTTAGGAAGCGAAGAAATGACTGACAAGTTCATCATCAAGAAGATACTTCGAGCTTTGGATGAGATATATGACACTACACGCACATTGATCCAAATGATGCCCAACTACAAAGATCTCAAACCAACGGAATTGATTGGTAGAATTGTTGCTCATGAGATGACACTCAAATACAAGGAAGATCTTTATCACAAGTCTAGCGATGCTTACAAAGCCACAAGTGATGCTCCTGCTACATCAAGCGACAACCTTGTCACAAATGAAGAGAGAAGCCTCATGGTCAAGAAATTCAACAAGTTCTACAAGAATAGAACCAAAGATCATAGCTCCAACTCAAGACACGAAGAAAAGCATTCGTCAAGTCATGACTCAATCTGCTACAATTGTGGGAAGCCCGGACATTACTCCAATGAGTGCTCGGCTCCCTACAAACTAAGAGAAGAGTCACCGAGAAGACGAAGCTCAAGAGATGAATCACCTCGAAGAGAGATAAGGAGTAGAGATGATCATTATGAACCAAGACCCTCAAGGAGAAGTAGGGACTCGGAGAATAAGGACAATTACACCAAGAGCTCCTCAAGAAGAAAGCATCAAGCTTATGTTGGTGAATGGGTCTCCGGCTCTGACTCCGACAACCACTCCAAGAGAAGTGATCACTCCAACTCCGACTATAGCCAAGATGATGGTGTTGCCGAAATTGCACTAGTGACAACCAACTCCTATGATCTATTTGATTCACCAAATGAAGGAGGTGGAAGTTGTTTCATGACTAAAGGCCCCAAGGTATCACACCCGGAATATCTTGATTTCGATAGTGGTGAAGATGATTTGCTTTACGATGATGACTTGCTATGTGATAAAACTAGTGATGTTGATCATAATGAACTTGATATTTCTCATGCTAGTCAAGATAGGTCAATTGACGATGATAAGATGAAAAATAGAAGAACTAACTAAAGAACTCAACACTCTTAAGTTAGCCCATGAATCTACTCTTGAAGATCATAGAGAGCTTGTAAGAACTCATGAGAAGCTATGCTTCGAGAAGGTCAATTTGGAGCAAGAACGTGAATTTCTTAAAGCTATCAATGACGATCTCCGAAAGGAGACTTCATCTTATCTTGCCAAACGACTACTCTTGTCTACATTCATGCCTCAAGTCAAATCTAAGCAAACTAGTAACAAAGGCAAAAAGGGTTCTTCATCTAGTAGGAACAATAAAAATGCTAAACCCAACGACGTTGCTCCTAGTAGTTCTATCGATTCCACTAATGATGATTCTCTTAGCCAAGTTACACTTGAGAAAGAAAATGCTTTATTGAAAGGGATTATAGAGAAAGGTATCTACAAGAGTCTTGATGGGTAAAAACAATTTGATGAGATTGTACGCAAGCATGGAGGATACCGGAAGAATAGCGGTGTTGTCTACTTCAACGCTAATGGAGTTGAATGGAAAGAAGGTCAATATCCCGAGCCCAATTTTGTTCCTCAAAAGGAGAAGTATGAAAATACTCTTCCCAAGGGGACAAACACTCAAGATGACCTTCGACCACAAGACCACAAGCTCAAGGGCAAGAAAAATCTCCAAGAGGACTTTGAATCATATGAAGATGAATCCCAAGCTGTGGTGAAGTGGGTTCCCAAGGCTACTACAAGCTCAACTTCTTCAAGTGCTACTTCAACACCAAGGATCCCCATCAACTTGATGTGGGTTCCCAAGAAGAAGACCTAGAGAGTTCTTGAGGGGTGACTCTCCCAATGTAATTCACTCATATACATTATTGGAAAGATCTATTTGCAATAAACATCAACCCTATGCAATAGATCAAGGAGTCACACATTCCCTCAAAGGTAAGCAAGGGACAACGTAATAAACAAATCAATGGAGATCATCACACATGCTTTGCACTCCATGTCTATAGATTGTTGGGTTCTACCGTAGGTCCATTGCATGCAAATTAAAAATTTCCTACGCGCAGAACATCCAAGAACATGCTACGGAGATGGATCATAGATTGTTACCACTAGATGCGTAGTGTCATGCAGTAGAAGTAGAGTTGGGGTAGTGCATTCGTGTGGTCTGTCTCCTCCTCGTCCCATCTCCCTCGAACAGCCGTTCTGATCTCCCTCGAACAGCTGCTCGCCGGATCCCACATACAGGTTCACCGGAGCAACGCAAGTGCACCGCCTGTAACGATATCCGCGTGTGTAGGAGGAACACCCGTGCGGCGGATTGCTAGGTCCGATTACATGGTCGGCGACAGTGAGTGGAGGTGGAAATTTGCAACACATGCAAACCCTAATGACGGCGCCGAAGCAATCAAATAGATGGGTATGCCGCACCTCCACTATATACAGGCATCCAGCGCTGGTTCAACTCTTGGGCCTCGCACGGATCCTAAAAGCCAATGTGTTCCTTCCCTTAAGCGCACGACCCTTTAGGTTCTCGTCCAATTGGTCATGAGTTAGATGACATCCGACTCAACCGGTTGGTAGCGGCCTCTAGCAAGACATGCCGACTTCAAGTGTTCGATGACCCTAGTTAGGCGAACCTGTACTTCATAGTTTTGTTCCCTTTGCCACACGATATATGTTGTTGTGCACAAGGCGACATGGTCATCCTTGTCGCAACACGACCTCTTTATCGTTCCGGTGAATCCGACCAACACTTCGTATTATCTCATAATCCTCATCACATCCCCATGCTTATCCAGGTCGGATCACCCAAGGGGGGCAAGAGTATATCTCTCCTGGTAGGAGGGGCAAATCCCATCTTGCTCGACCATGTCTCGCAGCATGGGTCTATACTAGCCCGGAACCTACCTTTGTAACTACTGAGTCACGGAGTAGCATTTGGTCGGCCCAAAGCAAGTCTGTAACCATCCCGAGTACATGCGCCAGCTTAGGTCTTAGGACATAAAACGTATGTTGTACTAGAGGCTCATAGATGACCTATCACTACGTCTCATAGTTGGGTGTGTCCAACTCAGACCTTATCTCGACTCGGATCCGACTATGTCAAATCCGACCAAACCTTTCTGGGTCCATATTATTCGGCTAGCATCCAATGCTACATGGTTAGTGAGACCGAACCATCCACCGTGTCATATGCTAGTCAGATTAGTTGTGCGTCCACACAACCCTTTGGACTAGGGACCATTTAGGATAGTTATCATACAATGCATATTCTCACAAACAAGTCACGTACTTGTTAATACACATCAATGATAATGTCCAAGGACTATCTTTATTCATAAACACATAGGAAATATCATCATACATGATTGCCTTTAGGGCATATCTCCAATAGTCTCCCACTTGCACTAGAGTTAATCAAGTAGACATTGAATGCCCATAGCTCTAACGTGCCCCTCATTCTTGGGTTGTGGAAGTCGCTTAGTCAACGGATCTGCAACATTTGCATCTGTATGAACCTTGCATAAATTGGTATCACCTTTCTCTACGAGCTTTCGTATCAAGTGATATTTTCGGTCTATGTGCCTGGCCTGGTGGTGTTGTCTCGGCTCCTTAGCCTATGCGATGGCACCAGAATTATCACAATAAATGTCCAACGGTTTTGACCAGCCTAGGAACACACCAACATCTTCCAGGAACTTTCGAATCCAAACACCTTCCTTTGCGGCTTCACAAGCCGCAATGTATTCAGCCTCTGTTGTGGAGTCGGTGTCACATCCCTAGCTAGTTGTCCTAGGAGAGCATGTGTGTGCATCATATTTCATTTTTGCATCAACTTGAAATGGGGATTTAAAGAAACCCCAAACTCTCATTTGAATCAAACTAATCCAAAGTTTGTGAAAAAACAAAAAATTCAGAATGCCCATCTAAAATGTCCCCTATGTCTGATAAATATGGACATGTGTATATCAGGGGCCATCTTAAATATTTGAACATTTATAACATTTTTAAAATAAATAATAAAGTCTCTGAAATGCCAAATAAAGCATTATCATTATTTTAGATTTCAAAATATCCTGAAACTTTTTACAGAAGTTTGAAATATTCAAACTTAATGCTATAAAATATTTGGGATATTATTACTCACCAATTGTGCCTGAAAATAAAATAAAATTAATGTCAGAAATTAGAAAAGAAAACAAATGAAGAAAAAGGGGGAGAAAACCCACCTGGGCCTTACCTGCGAAGAAGAGGACCAGCCCATGGGGGGCAGCAGCGTCTTTGTACTCCTACCAGGAGGAGAAGCAGCTGCGTGCCTCCACCGTAGCCGGCCGTGGCCACGCGCCCGACCACCTCCTCCCTGCCTGCTTGCTATTGTCCTTGCCTAGGCGTGCCATGGCGCCTCCCGCCGATCTCTCCCCCTCATTCCCCTCCCTCTCCCCTGCACTCTCCCCTTTCCTCTGCTCTCTCCTCGCCGGACTGAAGCCACCGGTGATTCGTCGTCCTCCGTGCGTCCCCGACCACGCCACAACGCCAGAAGCCCCTCCGATGAGGCCCCGCTTCTATTGCCCCTAGCCTCAACACTGTTCCCCTCCTCTAGCCCTGCCAGTCACTGGAACAGAGAGGAGCTCGCCTCCGGCCATGGCGTAGCCATGGCCACAGTGGCCACAGCTCGCACCTAACCTCAGGCTCGTGCCCAGAGCGCTCTCAGTAGCCCGTAGCCGCCCCTAGCTCCTCCTCCCGCAGCCTGTAGTGCCGCTGCCGCCTTCGCCCGAGCTCCGGCCACCTCGAGCGAGCTCGTTGCTGCCAGCTCCGACCGCCCTTTGCCTTCCCGTGTGTTCCACGCGATGCGAGCAAGCTCAGGCTGCGCCCCAGTGGTCTTAGCACGCCCAGAGACCCCTTACAGCACGTTTCCGGCGAGCCTCCGCGGTCGGTTTCGTTGCCGCCGGCCAAACTCCGGCGGGGACGATGTGGTGGCCATCAGCGCTAACCCCGCGGTTACTCAGCCCCGCAGAGCCTGACAGCAGGCCCCGCAGAGGGTCAAACCTCTGGTTAACGCGGGGAATTAGCCCCTGACGCTTACATGAGGGCCCCACCCTGTCAGGTTTGACCTGGCCGGGTCTGCTGACCTGCTGACGTCACAGTGACGTCAGGCTGACGCATTAATTCAATTTTTAGTATTAAAACAAATCAGGAAATTCTAGAAAATGTTTAAAACTTCCAAAATTCATATAAATTAAACGGTAATAAAGATGGAAATAATTTATATATGAAAATTTATCTGAAAAATCCAATGAATCCAGTGGTGCTATTGTCATGCATGTTAGAGCAACCTATGTAGTTGAACATTGACATTTACTGATAGGTTAATATATGGAATGTGAAATGGAGAATGACTTTGAACCTATATTCAAACTCACTTCATTTAACTTGGACAATAGTTGCTTTAGCTAATCCATACATGTTGCCATGACATGATCACGCATCATATTATTGGACTTGCGTGTATTGATTGTTATGTATCTGCATTGCGGTAGGCCCTGCTTCTGAGGATACCTCCGAGTCTTCCAACGAAGGAGAAAACCTTTCCGCTACCCAGCAAGGCAAGCAACCCCTTTGATCATTCCGATAACATCCCACTCTCTCACTCCTGCTCTTGTTTATTGCATTAGGACAAACATTCACTTGTCTGTCATATGCGGTAGATGAACCTATTCCTTTGCATGACCTGTCATTGTCATAGTAAAGAGTTAAACCTTGCGACCTAGCATACATGGTAGATGCTTATGCCATGTTGTGCTTTGCTTACTTTTGCCTGGTATGCTTGCTATGCTTAGAGTTGTGTAAGGTCTGATTCATCTGGGTGATGAACTGGAGTGAACCAATGTTGTTCTGATGTGATAAGTTATGCTGAACTCGACTTGGTAAAGGTAGCAATGAGAGGCTATGTAGGAGTACATAGGGGGTTGTCTCATTGCGACCGTTCTTAGGAACTGAGTTCCGTGTTTGTGATCCAAGATTAGTTGCTACCACACATTAGGTTCCGGTAACTCAACCCCTCTCGACTTATCAATCACTTAGTCCTTGGTCCAGGAGTTGCAAGTAGTTTTTGGCGTTTATAGCATGCTGGAGGCCGTGCGTAACACTGACCCTAGGGGTAGGTTACGACGCGGTAGGCACTGGCACAGTGTACCAAGGGTCACCCGAATGGTGGGCTTGGGAACCCTGCGCACATCATTTGGGGACGTAGCGGAAACTTCGGTCGGACTTCCGTGCGGATTCAGTCTCAAATAGGCGATTGCCTGGACTAGAGGTCTTATGTGGTTGACGGTCGTGGCCAACTCCCTCGTTGGTCTTCCGCTTGAAGGTTGTCGAGGTGCATGGTTTTATGAGCACACAACGATAAGTGGCGAGAGCGTGTGTGAAGAAGTACAACCCTGCAGGGTATGAAACTATTCGAATAGTTGCATCCTCGGATATGGACTACTTGGAGAACTTATGATGTTCATAGATAATCAAATAGATGCTCATAAAAATATCAAGACAAGTGTGAGTACCGTGGATGGCACTCTCGTAGGAGACGGAAGTGAATCCATGCTGGTGTATTGTTGTGGAGTTAGTGGACTCGTGTGTGATATCTAAAATTTAAACAAAGAGTTAAAATTGTATAGTGTAGGTTAGACATGAGTCAAAGCTGGCATTGTTGCATAGACTCCACCACTCCCCTTGTTGATACATAAGCATGAATAGTCTAGGTTTGCTTTAAAGACTTGCTTAGTACATTTGTACTGACGTTTGCTTAATAAATGTTGCAAATGAGACTTAGGACCCATCAGGTGGGTTTTTCTAGATGTCGACGATGTCGAGTAGCTGGTCTCCCAGCTACGACCTTATGCCCTGTGGCGGGCTGTAGATAGTCAGGCCATGTGCCTTTTTACCCCTTTCATCTGTCTGTACTTAGACAGCTTTATGCTTCCGCTTCGTTTGTATGAATTTGCTTGCATGACTTGAGTGTTGGGTCATGTGACCCCTACCTGTAAGAACATATGATGCTAGGCTCGTCTGAGCCTCTTAAATAAAAGTTGTGTTGATGTATGGTTATGTTGTGATGCCATAGTTGTATCTATGCATATCGGGCATGTCGTGCGTACGTGTGACGTGCAATGGTATGTATGGGATCCGACACCTAGTCATGTGCCTTTAGTAGTACTCTTTACGGGAAACTGGCTCTTTGTGCTTCCACCGAGCCTTGGTAGCTTGCTACTTCTCGGGACACATTGATTGACCGGCATGTATCCTTCTTTGCTGTTGTGTCTGTCCCTTCGAGGAAATGTCTCGCAGTGTAATGGAGTCCCTGTAGCCTGCTACGACTCGTCTACGTGCAGTGATGACGTTTATGTCCCATGGTGTAACGGAGTCCTTGTAGCTTGCTATGACTCGTCTACACACGCTTGAGACCGACACCTGCATTGTTGGGTTACGTATGCCTGTTTCCGTACGGATGTGCCACTTGGGTTCTATGACTTGTCATGTCGGCCCGGGTTCTATGTCGTTTGATTGCCAGCGACATGTTCACATACGTGATCCAAAAGACACAAATTGTCCCGGCTAAGGTAAGGCTGCAATCGTGGAGCTTACCGTGCGTGAGGCTGCAAAGTGATGTGATATGTTACAGTCTGGATTCATATGACTTAGGATCGGGGTCCCGACACCGTTGGTTTCAGATCCTCACTGACTGTAGTACTACCAAACCAAATCGGTCGAAGTTGTGTCTAGAAACACTATAGAAAAGTAGGGGAATTGATTGTGGAAGGGAACATAAGGCTCTTTTTACTCCTCTTCCTAAGTTATTCTATTTTGAGTCATTCTCATCTTTTCTACGGGGATAAGAACTAGGCTTCTCATCTATTGCTCAGGATGACGAGGTACTAACCATGGACTATTAGCTAGTTTGTTTGCAAGTGGATGTTAGTACTTGAGTATTGTTGGTGTGACAAATAGTTGGAGAAGAGAATTGAGTCTAAGATAGACGAGTGGTTATGCTTTCCCAATCTTTTGCAGTTGTCTCAAAATCCTTTTTGAGCAATTACAACCGTTATGTTGTCCAATTTCTACTAGCATCACTAATGTCTTTGCATCCTTCTCTGTTTCGGATGCCCCCTTGCCCTTCTCGTCAGGTGGTCCGTCTGACCAAGTGCATCGATGTACCGGGTCACACGGCCATGTTGGTTAGAGTTATGATGGAGGTTGGATACCATTGGTACCCAGAGTACACAGTGGAGGAACAGTATCAAGATTTCAACTAGAGCCAGTATCTGTGTACTGTAAAGATATATCCTTCATATCCTGGAGCTGCAGAGCCGCTTCACATGACTTATGGATTAGGTGTCACCATAGACATGGTAGTTCAGGAGGCCGCCTATACCATGCTGACTATCATGAGGTTTTACCATGGTCTGCTTCAGAACACAGAGTTTTGTTATGTTCCTGCTTCTCTGGGAGGAGAGGATAATATCTTAGCGCAGCCTACTATGATCCTTCTCATGAGGACCCTAGGCTGTAGGTGACCGCTCAGATGTTGGAGAATAGGGATCGTGATGCAGGTGCCCTTCGCATGGAGCTTTATGCTACCCGTGCACGTCTTTGGACAGCCCTGACGCAGCTAGCACCTGTCGTGCACACAGGCTATGGAGATTTGGAGATGCTGAACCCATCGTGTACTCACCTACCAGCACACATAGACTAGCCTGATGTTGGAGGCATCACCCCTCTTCGAGGACCGCTGTTGCCGCCAACAAGGGGACCAAGGCCACATCCATGTCCTTATGGTTTCCAGAGATCACAGGCTAGAGTGTTTCGAAATCCTCAGGTTCAGCTCCCGTGTCATGGGGGGAAACCTATATGAGGCATTCTATGGCGATGCTTGAGTACGTGGATGTTGGTACTAGTATGGTAGTAGTCGTATCGCCACAGTCATGCGCATCTTGTGGGATATGACTGAGGTTGAGAGTTGAGTTCAGGAGGTGTAGATAGATAATGTATAGGAAGCTTGTAATGCGTCCGATGAGTTGAGTCATCTCTCCGTAGTTTGTATTTCAGCTTGGGCTTCTATTGAACTATGTCATTGTGTGTATGAATCATGGTGTTCATATGGTAGTTGTTTTTAGCATGTTGATTGGGTGTTTACCCTGCATGCCATGTTGTCTAGTACATTCCTTATCTCTTGTCTTAGAGTTGATGTCCTCTGTGTCTAAGCTGTGGGTTTGTTTTCCCGGGATGGTGGAAACTAGGAATAACCCCGTGCCTATCCCCGAGTAGGGCGAGGGAAGACAGCCAAGGCAAGAGAACCTGCCACACATGCCCTCTTTGGAAGAAGTGATGCTCGAGGCTGAACGGAACAAAAGGGAGACCAACAGGCTGTTGGAACGAATTGAGCAGAACATAGTGTGTGCTTCCCGCAATGATCACAATGATGGCGTGTCTCTCGATGATTTCGTCAAGCTGTGCCCACCTAAGTATCATCATTCGGTCGACCTGCTCGACGTGGATGACTGGTTGACCAGCATGTCCCGCAAAATCTGGGCTGCCAATGTATCTGAGGCAAACAAGGTGACCTTTGCTACTTACTTTCTGGAAGGACCCGCCAATCTGTGGTGGGAAAATTATGAAGCCATGCGTCCCGCAGGCCCCACACCAACTTGGGCGAAATTGAGCTCGGCATTCCGTACCCATCACATCCCAGAAGGGCTGATGGATCGCAAGAGAGAGGAGTTTTGTGCTTTCACCCAGGGCAGACTGACAGTGGGTGCCTATAGTTGTGAGTTCAGCAATCTTGCTCGCTATGCTCTGGAGGAAGTTTCAACTGATTCCAACAAACAGGCTAGGTTCCGCAAGGGACTTAGTCCTAAGCTCCGTCGAGATCTACGCCTACATGAGTGAACAACCTTCTAGGCTCTCGTCAACAAGGCTATGAATGCCGAGACTGGACAAACTAACAACGAGGCAGCTAGGAGGCACAACTGTGACTTTAGCCCCGCATCTGGCTCGGGCTCCAACAAACGCCGGGTGTGGGTGCCCAACGCAGCTCTTCCGCCAAGATACACTGCGAGGCCATCCTTCCAGGCGCCTCGTCCAGCTCAGCCCAACCCTCCAGCTAGGCCATTTGGAGGTCCTCCTGCCAATGTTGCTGCCCGTACCACCGTTGTCTGCTACAAATGTGGGGAACCAGGACACTACTCCCTTGAGTGTCCTCAGAACAATGCCAAGCCAGCTGGACGTGGGAAGCCAGGAAAAGCCTTCTATGTGAAGCCAGCTCCCGCTCATGGACGAGTGAACTATGTTTCTATTGAGGAAGCCCTTGAGGACCCTGATGTTATCCTAGGTACGATCCTTGTCAATAGTCATCCAGCTTCTGTCCTATTTGATACTGGGGCATCTCATTCATACATCTCAGAAAGTTACGCACAGTTGCATAACATGTCTTTTTGTGATATGCCTACTCCTTTAGTAGTTCAGACTCCTGGTTCAAAATGGCAAACTTCTAGGGTGAGCCATGACAATGAGATTCTTGTGGATAGACTAGTCTTCTTAGCATCCTTGATAGCCCTCAAGTCTTTGGACATCAATATCATCTTAGGCATGGACTGGATGAAAGCCCACTATGCTAAGATCGATACTCATACTAGGAATGTTCAACTTACACATCCATCTCGTGAGATAGTTAATGTCTCCACTCGAGCAGCCAAGCACCAACTCTATTCCCTCAATGCTAGCCATCTTCCAGAATTAGAAGATATTCCGGTAGTTCGTGACTTTCTGGATGTCTTTCCAGAAGAACTGCCATGAATTCTACCTATCAGAGATGTTGAGTTTGTGATAGAGCTCATCCCAGGGACTGTCCCAATAGCCAGAAGACCCTATAAGATGGCACCCTTAGAACTAGCCGAACTTAAGATTCAACTCGATGAGGATTTGAAGAAAAGTTTCATCTGTCCTAGTTCTTCTCCTTGGGCTTGCCCCGTCCTCTTCGTCAAGAAGAAGGATGGATCGGATCGGATGGTTGTGGATTATTGGCCAGTGAATCTGGTCACCATAAAGAACAATTATCCGCTCCCCAAGGTCAATGATTTGTATGATTAACTCGCTGGATCCTTTTCCTTTTCCAAAATGGATTTCAGGTTGGGATACCATCAAATCAGGATTAGAAATAGGGACATTCCAAAAACGGCTTTTGTTACTCGTTATGGCCAATACGAGTACACTGTCATGTCCTTTGGGTTAACCAATGCCCCAACCGCCTTCTCTCGCTTGATGAATTCGATCTTCATTGAGTATCTGGATAAATTAGTCATGCTTTACCTCAATGATATACTCATTTTCTCGAAGAACAAACAGGAACATGCCGAGCATCTAAGGCTGGTATTGATGAAACTTCGAGAGCATCGTCTGTATGCCAAATTCTCGAAGTGTGAATTCTGGTTGCCAGAAGTGACCTATATAAGCCACATGATCTCTGGTAAAGGTATTGCTGTCAATCCCGAGAGAGTTCAGGCCGTCCTTGATTGGACTCAACCTGAATTGGTTAAGCAAAGTCGGAGTTTCCTTGGCTTAGCAAGCTATTGTCGCTGCTTTGTCGAGAATTTCTCCAAGGTTGCGAAACCTCTGACTGAACTCCTCAAGAAAGATAAAAAGTTTGAGTGGACAGCACAATGCGAGCACAGTTTTCAGGAGTTGAAAAGACGTCTGACCTCTGCTCCTATTCTGGTACCACCAGATTTCTCTAGGGACTTTGTTATCTATTGCGACGCCTCGCGACAAGGATTAGGTTGCATTCTCATCTCAATAGTTGCGTCCAGATGAAGATAATTATCCAACACGTGATCTTGAGCTTGAAGCTATGGTCCATGCACTGAAAACTTGGCGACATTACCTTCTGGGTAATCGTTGCGAAATTTACAATGATCACCAAAGTCTAAAATATATTTTGACCCAGCCGGATTTGAATCTGAGGCAAAGATGGTGGGTTGAGTTGATTACAGATTACGACTTAGGGATAACTTACACCCTGGGGAAAGCCAATGTGATGGCTGATGCACTAAGTCGTAAGTCTTATTGTACCAACCTGATGTTACAACAAGGTCAACCACTTATCTATGAGGAATTTCAGAAGTTGAACGTCCACATTGTTCCTCAAGGATTCCTTTTCCAACCTGGTGGCAAAACCTACTCTTACAGATCAAATCACAGAAGGCCAGAAGCAAGTTGCCGGGATATCTAGGATCAAGAAAAACATTAAGAAGGGTAATGTTAGATGCTTCTCGGAAGATGATCGGGGTGTCCTCTTCTTTCAGAACCGCTTGGTGATCCCGAAGAAGCAACATCTATGACAATTGATCCTTAAGGAGGCTCATGATTCCCCTCTCACAGTTCATCCGGGTAGTACCAAGATGTATCAGGACCTATGCCAGAGGTTCTGGTGGACTAGGATGAAGAGAGAAATTGCTTAGTTCGTTGCTAATTGCGACGTTTGTCGGCGCGCGAAAGCAGAACATCAAAGGCCAGCTGGCACCCTTTAACCTATAGCTATTCCTGAATTGAAATGGGATAAGGTTGGTATGGATTTCATTAACAGATTTCCCAGTACTAAGAGAGGGAATAATGTTATCTTTGTGGTCATCGACCGCCTTTCCAAAGTGGCTCATTTTCTCCATGTTCGAGAGAGTATAACTGCTAGCCAGCTAGCGGAGTTATATGTTTCTCGAATAGTTTCTCTTCATGGTGTTCCATTGGAGATTAACTCAGACCGCGGAAGTATCTTTACTTCCCGATTCTAGGAAAGTTTTCAAACCGCTATAGGGACTCATCTATCCTTTAGCACTGCTTTCCACCCGCAATCAAGTGGTCAAGTTGAGCAAGTCAATCAAATCCTCGAAGACATGCTCCGAGCTTGTGTTATATCCTTCGGTATGAATTGGGAGAAATGCCTTCCATTTGCTGAATTTTCTTATAACAATAGTTATCAATCAAGCTTGGGTCAAGCCCCTTTTGAAGTTCTCTATGGCTGAAGGTGTCGAACACCTCTTAACTGGTCAGAAACCGGAGAGAGGGAACTCTTTGGCCCGGATATGATCCAGGATGCAGAGGAGGAAGTTTGCATTATTCGTGAAAAGTTGAAAACAGCCCAATCTCGTCAAAAGAGCCAATGTGATCGTCATCATAAGGCTGTGACCTATGAAGTTGACGAGAAGGCTTATCTTCGGGTTACACCTCTGAAGGGTACCCATCGATTCGGTATCAAGGGCAAGTTGGCTCCTCGTTACATTGGACATTTTCGCATTCCTACTAAACGAGGAGAGGTTGCCTACCAATTGGAACTTCCGCCGCATCTTTCCAAGGTTCATTCTGTCTTCCACGTCTCGCAACTCAGGCGTTGCTTCTCAGACCCTATCCGTGAAGTAGACCACGAAGCGCTTGATCTCCAAGATAACCTTACATATGGAGAATGCCTTGTTCGTATTCTTGATCAAGCTGAGCGTACCACCCGGCACCGGAACATTAAGTTTCTCCAGGTTCAGTGGTCACACCATTCTGAAAAGGAGGCCACGTGGGAAAGATAAGATCATCTTCGACTAGAGTACCCCACGCTCTTCCCGACGACTTCAAAATCTCAGGACGAGATTCTTTTGAGTGGGGGTGAGTTATCACATCCCTAGCTAGTTTTCCTAGGACAACATGTGTGTGCATCATATTTGATTTTTGCATCAACTTGAAATGGGTATTTAAAGAAACCCCAAACTCTCATTTGAATCAAACTAATCCAAAGTTTGTGAAAAACCAACAAATTCAAAATGCCCATCTAAAATGTCCCCCATGACTGATAAATATGGACATGCATATATTAGGGGCTATCTTAAATATTTGAGCATTTATAGAATTTTAAAAATAAATAAGTCTCTGAAAATGCCAAATAAAGCATTATTATTATTTTAGATTCAAAATATCCTAAAACTTTTTACAGAAGTTTAAAATATTCAAACTTAATGCTATAAAATATTTGGGATATTATTACTCAAAAATTGTGCCTGAAAATAAAATAAAACTAATGTCAGAAATTAGAAAAGAAAGCAAATAAAGAAAAGGGGGGAGAAAACCCACCTGGGCCTTACCTGCGAAGAAGAGGCCAAGCCCATGGGGGGAAGCAGCATCTTCTTCCTCTTGCCAGGAGGAGAAGCAGCTGCGTGCCTCCATCGCAGCCGGCCGTGGCCACGTGCCCGGCCACCTCCTCCCTACCTGCTTGCTATTGGCCTTGCCTAGGCATGCCATGGTGCCTCTCACCGCTCTCTCCCCCTCATTCCCCTCCCTCTCCCCTGCGCTCTCCCCTCTCCTCTGCTCTCTCCTCGCCGGACTGAAGCTGTCGGAGATTCGTCGTCCTCCGTGCGTCCCCGACCACGCCACGACGCCAGAAGCCCCTCCAGTGAGGCCCTAGTTCTATTACCCCAAGCCCCGACGTTGTTCCCCTCGTATAGCCCCACCAGTCGCCGGAAAAGAGAGGAGCTCGCCCGCCATGGACACAACGTGTAGCGACCCAACTCAAAATGAGTCAAGCCTCTGTGTGTTCTGTGCCATCCCTGGATTAGTATGCTGGCACACACAGTACATCAATGTATATATCAAAGTGCAATCACATGTAATTAACGTAAAACTGATATATACCTTATAATCTCAGTGGAAACAGTCAACGGGAGTGGAGTCCCAATAACACCAACGGCAGGTTGAGTGTAGACCGTAACCCTGAATCGTACTCTTACCCGTCGTAGAGCTTATCTGCAACATAAGACGTTGCAGCCGTGTAGGTCAGCATGTTGAATATGCCGGCAAGTCACAAAAGAGGGGGTGTAAAGTAATCATCTATTCTACATGCATGGATGGCAAGTGGGGTAGTGGGTTTTGCATAAAGCCAAAATTTTCCTACAACAAGAGAGGGAAAAAGCATAATTAGTACAATGTTGGTTGATTAATGAGATGGTTCCACCAACCAATTCTCATACCCAAGTTGTCATTAATAAACCCACATCAATACAATTAATTGTGTTGAGAGTTCCAGATAGTTTCAGTTCCTTTGGCTCAAACTGTCCATGACCGTGGACACGGCTAATCCATTAGGTTGGGTACTCTGCAGAGTTTTGCACACGTTCCCCACAAGATTTGATCGCCTCTGTTGGACTTCTCGCACTTCATGGTGTTTGAGAAACAGATGACCAAAACATGGTCTTCTAAAGGGTTTCCCCGAGACTCTGTCAGTGCCCATCCTTTCCTACCGTTCTTCTACATCTCGTAGCACCGCCAGTCCAGGGTCACCACGATATCCAACCAAGCTGCAGCCCATAATGACTTGTGGCTGTGCAGGTAAGCCTTGGGTCTTGAAGCATCCATCCATCTCTTTGTGCCTGGGTGGACCTTTCCGCGTGAATACTGGCACTTCCCCAGCAACACCTAGGATAACCACTGGTTTCTCCAGGGCGCCGTTCAACCATCATCCACCCAGAGGTAAGTTGAAAACTCTGAGTCTTGAAGTCTTGATCATAATGCAGGTCTTGAAAATTATTAACTCACAACTCTCATGAATCACACAACCCACCCCGTCTACTAATAGCATAGCAAAATTAAATCAACGTTTCCCGGGGCCAATGTGTCAAAGGGTTGAGGGGTGCCTACCACATGATACTACATCAAGTAACCAAGTTTCCAAATTACCTACTTTGCATGCAATTGGGGAGATGGTAGAACTAATGCAATAAAAACATAGGTATACATGGTCAAAGTGACTTGCCTCTACTATGGATGAAGAATAATATCGCTCTTAGAGATAACTGATAGACTATTCGTCACTCTGCGATGAAAATCTATATAATCTAACATTGCATTCATATAAGCAATCATACTAGCAATCAATTCTAACAATCAAAAGTAACACCAAACCAAAATCAACAAATTTGTGATGAAGGGAATACTTAAGACAAAAATTACCAAAACTTCATCAACACAAACAAAGTTGGTTTTCTCTACAAGTACATCCTAATTTTCAAAAGTAGCAAACAAAAACAAAGTAAATATAACAAAAGTAGTTTAGTAAACATTTTACTTAGAAAAAAGAATTACTTTTGAAGAACAACTAATAATTTAGAAAAGAATACTCTAGCAACATAACATATCAGCAAGAAAACACTAAGTTAATAATAGAAGAATTTTTTTTAAAGCAAATAATTAACAGAAAGTATTTCCTCATAAGTCTTTATTTTGCAAAAAGAACTAATTGAAAAGCTTTTATAAAGGTTCTTATTTTGATATAAAACAAGGTCATCCTTGGCTTAAACCACAAACAATCTCAACTATAATACAAATTTTTTTCTCGTCTAAACTTAGACTAATAGGAAATCAAACTTATAAAACAATTTGTGGAAACTATTTTCAAATACAAGATCAACATAGCAATGAAAATCCAATTGCAAGTTATAGTTGAACTAGAATGGATTTTCCTGCAACCAACTAATAAAATATTATTTGTTTTGAAGGGCTACTATTATCTAACAGAAAACTTTATAAAAGTTTATCACTATTATAAATAAAATAATTTAAAACAAAAGGGAATATAAATAGACCTAATAGAACTAAACAGAATCTGTTTCGCTTGAAAAGACTTCTATAAGATATTCTAAAAAATTCCAAACTCTACATACTCCTAACTAAGGTCACTAGTGACAAGTAGCAAAAAGAATCAACTCAAAATATATTTTTAAACTCAAGATATTCAGAAAATAAGATTTGAATCAAATCTGTTTGAAATCAATTTTAAATTACTCAAATTTGGCCAAACTTGATATCTGCAGAAACTAGAACAAATTTGTGAACTAATTAAAAAAGAATCAATCAAAACTAATTAAAAATATAAAAGATATAAAGAAAAAAAAATCAGAACCTATTCTTATTTCTAAAACAAAAACAGAAAAAGAAAAAACTAAACTGACGGACAGGGGGTGACGTGGCATGCTCTGATAGGCTACGGAGGGGTGCGTGCTAGACTGAAACGAGCGGACGAACGACACTTAACGGAAAATGTTTCAGCTAAAATTAACTAAAAGAAAACTGGCCGGCTCATTTTAAATAAACCGAAAGGGTATGGGGGTTCTAATCGTGGCCGCTCAAATGAGATCGGACGGAGGGGGAAGCTCACCGCGGCGGGAGGTCAACTCCGGCGAGGTTCCGGAAAGGCCGAAGCGGCGAGGTCAATGGGGAGGCGTCTCCGGTGGTCCTCCGGTGATGGCGAGGGCTCCAGGCGATGCGGACGAGGACGGCGAGTTGGGTGGTGGTCCTGGCGTCATCGCGGTTGGTCGGGGGCGTCGGCGACGAGCTCTGAGGCGGCGGCGACGATCGGGTGTCAACGGGGACGGTGCACCGGTGGGTGTGGGGCTCGGGCGAGGGCACAGGGAGGTGCGCAAGGCTATGGGGAGGTGGATGGTGGGCTCGGAAAGGCTCGGGGAGGTCGGGGTGGAGCGACACGATGGAAATGGCGTGGCGGCGGCGCTCGGGCTCCGGCGAGCTAATACGGCAGCGAGAGGCTTCGGGCAGAGGGGGAAAGTGGCGGAACGGGTAGAGAAGAGGACCGGGGCTTTTATAGGGCGTAGGGGTGGTCGGGGAATGGAAGGGGAGGCGGATCCGGCGTGGTGATCTCGCCGGTGTGGTTTGGGGAGTGAGAGGAGGGAGGTGATCGCGAGGTTTGGGGATCGGCCGGTGGGGTCGTGCGGTCAGAGAGAGAGAGAGAGAGAGAGATCAGCACGGCGGTGACCGTTGTGGAGGAATTTCGGGAGAGATATTAGGGGCAGGTGGGCCGTGGGCTTTAATATGCGTTAACTATTTCCTTTATTAATATACAGGGCATTAAAAACAACGTTAAGACATTCAAAACCAGTCCAAAAAATAAAGTTTTATATATCATAATGATAAGGGAAATACATTCAATTTAATGAACATTTTTCCACGGTCAAAATAAATACTTTCTAAAAAAATTATTTTCAGAAAATGCCTAAATGGCTTTGTTTATTTTTGCAAATGTTTTTCAAATAACCCCTTGGGTTTTATGGTTCTAATACTTCACAAAAATACCCCTGGTTTGGAGTGTCACGTTACTCCTCTCAAAAACTTTGTCAAGGGGTTTGAATGCTTACAAATTCAAATAGGAAATTCAAATATGAAAGTGAAGCTCCATATGAGAAATTTTCAATTAGTTTTCAAATTCCCTTTCTAAATATTTTCATGTTGAAGAAGTCATGTCATCTTATCTCCCTGATTTGAAATGTAGGAATTTGAATTCAAAAACCAAGGGGAAAGTCATTTTATTCCCTCTCATTCAAAAGTTTTCAAATGTTTCAAATTTTCACTCAATTGCAATCACTCCAGCAAACAAACATTCATTCTAATATTAATTATAACATTCCAAAATTTGGGATGTTACACAACGGCCACGGCTCGCACCTGACCTCGGGCTCGTGCCCAGAGCGCTCCCAGGAGCCCGTAGCCACCCCTAGCTCCTCCTCCCACAGCTTCTAGCGCCGCTGCCGCCTTCACCCGAGCTCTGGCCACCGCGAGCGAGCTCGTCGCCGCGAGCTCCAGCCGCCCTTTGCCACCCCGCGTGTTCCACGCGATGCGGGCAAGCTCAGGCTGCGCCCTAGTGGTCTCAGCGTGCCCGGAGACCCCCTATAGCGCGTTTCCGGCGAGCCGCCGCCGTCGGTTTGGTCGCAGCCGGCCAAACTTCGGCGGGGCCAACGTGGCGACCGTCAGCGCTAACCACCGCGGTTAATCAGCCCCACAGATCCTGACAACGGGCCCCGTAGAGGGTCAAACCTCTGGTCAGCGCGGGGAATTAGCCCCTCACGGTGAGATGAGGAACCCACCTTGTCAGGTTTGACCTGGCCAGGTCTGCTGACCTGCTGACGTTGCAGTGATGTCAGGCTGACGCGTTAATTCAATTTTTAGTATTAAAACAAATCAGGAAATTCCAGAAAATGTTTAGAACTTCTAAAATTCATATAAATTAATATGTAAGTCAGATGGAAATAATTTATATATGAAAATTTATCAAAAAAATCCAATGAATCCAATGGTGCTATTGTCATGCATGTTAGAGAAACATATGTAGTTGAACATTGACATTTACTGATAGGTTAATATATGGAATGTGAAATGGTGAATGACTTTGAACCTATATTCAAACTCACTTCATTTAACTTGGACAATAGTCGCATTAGCTCATCCATACATGCTTCCATGTCATGATCAAGCATCATATTGTTGCACTTGCGTGTATTGATTGTTATTTATCTGCATTGCGGTAGGCCCTACTTCCGAGGATACCTCCGAGTATCCCAACGAAGGAGAAAACCTTTCAGCTACCCAGAAAGGCAAGCAACCCCTTTGATCATTCCGATAACATCCCACTCTCTCGCTCCTGCTCTGGTTTATTGCATTAGGACGAACGTTCACTTGTCTGTCATACGCGGTTGATGAACCTATTCCTTTGCATGACCTGTTATTGTCATAGTAAATAGTTAAACCTTTCAACCTAGCATACCTAGTAGATGCTTGTGCCATGTTGTGCTTTGCTTACTTTGCCTGGTATGCTTGCTATGCTTAGAGTTGTGTCGGGTCTGATTCATCTAAGTGATGAACTGCAGTGAAACAATGTTGTTCTAATGTGATAAGTTATGATGAACTCGACTTAGTAAAGGTAGCGATGAGAGGCTATGTAGGAGTACATAGCGGGTTGTCTCATTGGGACCGTTCTTAGGAACTGAGTTCCATGTTTGTGATCCAAGATTAGTTGCTACCACACATTGGGTTCCGGTAACTTGACCCCTCTCGACTTATCAATCGCTTAGTCCTTAGTCCAGGAGTTGCAAGTAGTTTCTGGTGTTCATAGCATGTTGGAGGCCGTGCGTAGTGCTGACCCTAGGGGTGGGTTACGATGTGGTAGGCAGTGGCATGGTGTACCAAGGGTTACCCGAATGGTGTGCTTGGGAACCCTGCGCACATCATTTGGGGCCGTAGCGGAAACTTCGGCCGGACTTCCATGTGGGTTCAGTCTCAAATAGGCTATAGCCTGGACTAGAGATCTTATGTGGTTGACGGTCGTGGCCGACTCCCTTGCTGGGCTTCTGCTTGAAGGTTGCCGAGGTGCATGGTTTTATGAGCACACAACGATAAGTGGCGAGAGCGTGTTTGAAGAAGTACACCCCTGCAGGGTATGAAACTATTCGAATAGCCGCGTCCTCGGATATGGACTACTTGGAGAACTTATGTTGTTCATAGATAATCAAATGGATGCTCATAAAAAATATCAAGACAAGTGTAGGTACCGTGGATGGCATTCTCTTAGGAGACAGAAGTGAATCCATGGTGGTGTATTGTTGTGGAGTTAGTGGACTCATGTGTGATATCTAAAATCTAGACAAAGAGTTAAAATTGTATAGTGTAGGTTAGCCCTGAGTCAAAGCTGGCATTGGTGCATAAACTTGACCACTCCCCTTGTTGATACATGAGCATGAATAGTCTAGGTCTGCTTTAAAGACTTGCTGAGTACATTTGTACTCAAGTTTGCTTAATAAATGTTGTAGATGAGACTCAGGACCCATCAGGTGGGTTCTTTCTAGATGTTGATGATGCCGAGTAGCTAGTGTCCCAGCTACGACCTTATGCCCTATGGCGGGCTGTAGATATTCAGGCCATGTGCCTTTTTACCCCTTTCATCTGTCTGTACTCAGACATCTTTATGCTTCCGCTTGGTTTGTATGAATTTCCTTGTATGACTTGAGTGTCGGGTCATGTGACCCCTACCTGTAAGAACATATCATGCAAGGCTCGTCTGAGCCTCTTAAATAAAAGTTGTGTTGATGTATGGTTATGTTGTGATGCCATAGTTGTATCTATGCATATCGGGCATGTCGTGCGTACGTGTGACATGCAACGGTATGTATGGGATCCGACACCTAGTCATGTACCTTTAGTAGTAATCTTTCCGGGAAACTGCCTCTTTGTGCTTCCACCGAGCCTTGGTAGCTTGCTACTGCTCCGGACACATTGATTAACCGGCATGTATCCTTCTTTGTTGTTGTGTCTGTCCCTTTGGGGAAATGTCTCGCAGTGTAATGGAGTCCCTGTAGCTTGCTACGACTCGTCTACGTGCAGTGATGACATTTATGTCCCATGGTGTAATGGAGTCCTTTTACCTTGCTATGACTCGTCTACACATGCTTAAGACCGACACCTGCATTGCTGGGTTACGTATGTCTATTTCTGTACGAATGTGCCACTTGGGTTCTATGACTTGTCATGTCGGACCGGGTTCTCTGTCGTTTGATTGCTAGCGACATGTTTACATACGTGAGCCAAAAGACGCAAACGGTCTCGGCTAAGGTAAGGCTGCAGCCGTGGAGCTTACCGTGCGTGACGCGGCAAAGTGATGTGTTATGTTACAGTCTGGATTCATATGACTTAGGATCGGGGTCCCAACAGTCGGCCACCGTATCTTGCTTGGAACTCGTCCAGTTCACTCCTACTCCATTCATGACATACAGAAATCCAGTTTGTGATCGACAATCATCCCTATCGGTTTGGAAACTAGCATCAACGTAACCCTTTACGTAGAGCTCCTCCTCACCTCCATAAACTAGGAACATCTCTTTAGTCCTTTTCAGGTACATAAAGATAGTTTTCACCGCCACCCAGTGACTCTCACCTGGGTCAGCCTGGTATCTGCTTGTTAAGATTATTGCATAGGGAACATCAGGCCATGTACATAGCATGGTGTAACATCCCAAAATTCCATTTTGGCATGTTATGAAATATATCTATGCATCTATCATCATCATTGCTTGAATACATGTATTAGTTGAAATGCCTTCTCTGAATTTCTGAAACCCCTTTCTACTTTCAATGTGTTGCTTTCACCTATTTGAAAATCTTGGTAAAAAGTTCAAATAAGAGAGGAGGAACATGACACTCCACACCAGGACCTAATTGGTGATTTATTTGAACAATAAAAACCAGGGGTTGTTTTCAAAATATTTGCAAAAAGGATTTAAAAACAATTAGGCAATTTCTGAAAATATTATTTTTCTCAAAGTATTCAAATGACAGAATAAAAATGCTCAATAAATGGCATTTAATATTCTGTTAATTTTGGTATATAATACACCTATATTTAAAAAAAATTGAATGCTTTTAAAGAGGTTTTACTGCTCTGACTATTAAAAAGAGTAACGGTTTTTGTATTTAAACAGGCCGGCCCACGGGTAGTTACTCGCGAACTCATTACTAGCCGGCCGACCGACGCGCAACTGCCGCTCCCTCTCTCACGGACCCCGCGTCCCACCCTGACCGCCTGTAACGCCCGCGCGGTCATCCCTCTCCTCGCACGCGCGCCGCCGCCGTTGGGAATCCCTCCCCGGATCTCCCTCCTCTCTCTTCCCCGCACCCACCTGAGCACCCTATAAGTAGCGCCCCTTCCCCGCACTCCATTTCCACCCTGACCCCCTCTCTCCCGTCACCAGACCGTCGCAGGAGAGCTCGCCGTACTTGCAGCTCCAACCGAAGGTCCCCACCGCCGTGCTCGTCGCCTCGGACCTCCCCGCGCCCCTCCGACCTCACCGTTCGACGCCGGACGTCAAGCGCCGCCGCCCGGACCACTCCGTCGTTGCACTTGACCACCGGAGACGCTTCCCCGAGCTCCACCAACCACCGGCCACCGCCACCACTCGCCGGAGTTCTTCCTCTCTCTCCGGTAAGTCGTCGAGCCCCTCCCCTCCCTCCGATCTAAATCCAACGGCCCCGATTAGAACCACTTATTTCCCTGAACCGTTTTCTTTACGGTTCGGTTGACCGCCCGAAACGCCCGCCCGCACGCGCTAGCCAGACAATAGGAACCTGCCACGTCACCCTGGCCGTCCGGTAGATTTTTTTCCTTTTTCTATTTAGTTTTAGTTAAACAGAATGTTTTAGAAATTTGTTTTAGCTATATATTTTAATATGTTTAATGTTTTGAGTTGATTGTTTTTGCAGTAGCTCACATTTTTCATGTAGTTTCACCCTGTACCTTTAAATTTCAAATTAGAGCTATAAAATTTGAATTGAATCAAATTTGCTCAAAACATTCAAATCTGAATAACTAGAGTTTGAAAATAGATTTTGATATGAATCTTTTTGCTACTGTTTGGTATTAGTTAGGACTATCTTATGGCTTAGTTTGAGAATTTTTTAGGATGATTTGATTAGTGTTTTAGGTATAGACAGATTCTGCCTATTAGTTAGTATAGTTTAAATTAACTTAGTTTCAGTTGGTTTAAATTAGATTTTATTTTATTTGATTTAGTAGGTTCTGTTAGTTAAACTTTAGGTGTTTTACTTACTGTTAATAAAAATATTATTTGTCTAGTTTATTTTCTTAGTTAATATAGGCATCACAACTTCTTTTCAAATAGGTTTAATTTGATTAAAACAACTACTTTAGTAATAGATTTCTTTTAACAGAGTTTTATAATTTAACTTTGTTTTCTAAGACAAGTTTATTTGTAAATTCTTTCCTGTTAAGAACATGTTTTGTTAATAAATAATAAGTTTTGTTTTGCTCTTTTGTTAGTAAAACTATAGTTGTTTCATATAGTGTTTATCCAAACTTTTAAAAAACTTTACTAAAGTTTTTCCCAACAAACTTTAATGAATTCAATTCTGTTATTAATAAAATATTTTATTGTTTTCTTGCTGTCAACTATTGTTCTGTTATTACAAATAGGTTTCATTATGTTAGTAGTGTTTTATCAATCATCTTTTAGAAAACAAAACTTTGTGTGTTTTCTTGCTTGTGATTTTTTTGAGGTTGAACCCTCCAACTTTCTCCAGAAGCACTGAGCCCATTGTGGCAGATGACTGGCTCCGTAAGATGGAGAGAGAACTCGTCATAGCTGGATGTACTGATGCTGAGAAAGTGTGCTTTGCCGCACATCAACTGGAAGGACCAACAACTTCGTGGTGGGAGAACTACACCACCACATATCCTATTGCTGATATAACTTGGGAATAGTTCAAGCAAGCTTTCCACACCGCACATGTTTGAGCTGGAGCCATGAGTCTGAATAAGCGCGAGTTTCGCAACTTGCGCCAGGGAAATTGCTCTACGGCCCAGTACATGGACGACTTCAACACATTGGCCCGTTATGCACCAGGAGACATGGCCGATGATCCGGCCAAGCAAGAGAAGTTTCTGGAAGGACTCAATGATGAGTTGAGCATGCAGTTGGTAGTGGCTACCTTCAACAACTACCAAGAGCTGGTGGACAAGGCCCTCATCTTGGAGGGTAAACAGCAGCAAATTGAGAATCGCAAGCGGAAGTACACTCAGGGGAAGTTTAACTCTGGAGCTCATCAAAAGCCCCACTACTCCCCGTACTCGGGGAATACCGGATCAGGGACCGGTAAGTTTGACAGGCACCCTCATGCCGTGCACAACCATGGAGGCCACAACCATGGAGGAAATGGGAATGCCCGTCCCAACCATGGCAACTTCAAGACTGACAATGGGAATGGGAACAACAACCAGCACCGTCACGCTCCTACTCAGAAGGATCTGAGCCACATCACCTGTTTCAAGTGCCAGAAGACAGGGCACTATGCTACTGAGTGTCCCCAGAGCAAGCAGGGAAATGGAAATGGCAACAACAACGGCAACTCCGCAACCAAGAAGCCAAATCTGTTTCCTTGTGCCCAGGTGAACCACCTCGACGTGGAAGAAGTCTATGATCAACCCGAGACTGTGGTTGGTAAGTTTTTATTGCATTCACGTCCT
The DNA here is from genome assembly GCA_022496015.1 of Hordeum marinum. NCBI lineage: Eukaryota > Viridiplantae > Streptophyta > Magnoliopsida > Poales > Poaceae > Hordeum > Hordeum marinum. The sequence goes on along the minus strand of CM039672.1, from coordinate 204,564,177 downwards.
GTTACAATACTTTTTGATTCCGGTGCAACTCATTCATTCATATGAAGGGTAGTTGTGGATAAGTATGGTTTGCCCACCAAAACCCTTAGTCAGCCCATTAAGGTCAGTTCCCCAGGAGGTATGATGATGGCAGGGATAGGATGCCATGCCCTGAAACTCAATATAGGAAACCATGTTTTTCCCACCGACCTCATCATCTTAGAATCCCAGGGATTGGATGTAATCCTAGGCATGGATTGGATGACCAAGTATGAAGGAAATCTTGATTGCCCTAGCAAGTCTGTTTCACTCACCACCCCGGAGAATAAGAGGATTACGTATGTATCCCGACGCACCCAGATGAGTGCTCGATTAAATTCCCTCACAGGAGTTGTTCAGGAGGAAGTACCTGTGGTAAAAGATTTTCCGGATGTATTCCTGGAAGAATTACCAGGCATGCCACCAGATAGGGAGATTGAGTTCCTAATAGAGCTACAACCAGGGACAGCCCCAATTTCCAAGAGACCCTATTAGATGCCCGCAAATGATCTGTTGGAAATCAAGAAGCAAATTAAGGAGTTATTAGACAAGGGGTATATTCGCCCAAGTTCTTCACCTTGGGGAGCCCCAGTTCTTTTGGTGGAGAAGAAGGATAAAACCTTGGAATGGTAGTCGATTATCGTGCCTTGAACGAGGTGAATATCAAGAACAAGTACCCTCTGCCGATGATTAATGACTTGTTTGATCAGCTAGTACGCGCCAAAGTATTCTCCAAGATCGATCTTCGATTAGGGTATCACCAACTGAAGATTCGTGAACAGGATATACCCAAAACAGCTTTCACCACAAGGTATGGCTTGTATGAGTATACTGTCATGTCCTTTGGTTTGACTAATGCTCCTGCCTACTTCATGAATATGATGAACAAGGTGTTTATGAAATATTTGGACAAGTTTGTCGTGGTGTTCATCGATGACATTTTGATATTCTCCAAGAACGAGGAAGAACACAAGGAACATTTGCGTTTAGTTCTGGAGAAGCTGAGAGAGCATCAGTTATATGCCAAGTTCAGCAAATGTGAATTTTGGCTGACGGAAGTCGGATTCCTTGGACATGTTATTTCCGGAGAAGGAATAGCTGTAGACCCCGCTAAGGTTGAAGCCGTCACCGAGTGGAAGTCACCCACCTCAGTTAAGGAGATTCACAGTTTCCTCGGATTTGCCGGATATTATCGGAGGTTCATTGAGAATTTATCAAGGATAGCCAAGCCCGTGACAGAGTTGTTGAAGAAAGAGTCTAAGTATATTGGGACTGAGAAATGTGAAGCCAGTTTCCAGGAGTTGAAGAAACGTTTGGTCACAGACCTAGTGTTGATTTTGCCCAATATTCGGAAGGACTTCCAGGTTTATTGTGATGCTTCACGTCAAGGACTTGGAGGAGTACTCATGCAAGATGGAAAGGTTGTAGCTTATGCATCCAGACAACTACGACCTCATGAGTTGAATTATGCCACCCATGATTTGGAACTAGCAGCCGTAGTGCACGCACTCAAGACCTGGAGACATTTCCTTATCGGAAATAGTTGTGATGTATACACCGACCATAAGAGCTTGAAATATATCTTCACACAGAAGGAGTTGAACCTCAGACAGAGGAGATGGTTAGAGTTAATCAAGGACTATGACATGAGATTACACTACCATCCAGGTAAGGCAAATGTTGTAGCCGATGCCTTGAGTCGGAAAACTTATGTAAACACACTCACGGCAGGAGGATTACCCCAAGAGTTAGCCGATGATCTCAGAGAGCTCCGGCTAGAGATAGTCCCAAGAGGATATGTTGCCACACTAGAGATCCAGTCCACCTTGACCGAACGAATTCGTGAATCCCAAAAGACGGACAAGGAAATAGCTGAGATTAAGCAAAGAATGAAAGATGGTAAAGCTAAAGGTTTTCGTGAGGATGAGCAAGGAACTCTGTGGTTTGAGAACCGCATCTTTGTGCCCAATGACCCAGAGCTCAGGAAGTTGATACTTCAAGAAGCCCATGATTCCCCTTACTCAATACATCCAGGCAACACCAAGATGTACCTAGATTTGAAAGAAAGTTATTGTTGGACAGGTATGAAGAAGGATATTGCGGAACATGTTGCAATATGTGATGTTTGTCAGTGAGTAAAGTCGGAACATCAGAAACCAGCAGGGTTACTCCAACCTTTGCCGATACCCGAGTGGAAATGGGAAATGCTTGGTATGGATTTCATCACAGGACTACCCAGGACCCGTTCAGGTTATGATTCCATCTGGGTAGTGGTAGACCGCTTGACCAAGGTGGCTCATTTCATTCCAGTGAAAACCACCTATACCAGCGCTAAGCTAGCCAAGATATATATGACCAGGATCGTATGTCTGCATGGAGTTCCGAGGAGTATTGTGTCAGATAGAGGAACACAATTTACCTCAAAGTTTTGGCATTAGTTACATGAAACTTTGGGTACAAGGCTGGAGTTCAGTACAGCTTTTCATCCGCAGACCGATGGACAGACTGAGAGAGTCGACCAGATTCTGGAAGACATGTTGAGAGCTTGTGCGCTAGATTATGGATCTAGTTGGGATGACAATTTACCTTACGCAGAATTCTCGTACAACAACAGTTATCAGACCAGTCTAAAGATGGCCCCTTTCGAAGCCTTATACGGAAGGAGGTGCAGAACACCGTTGACGTGGGATGGTGTTGGAGACCGACAACTTTTTGGTCCCGACCTTATCCGAGATTCTGAAGAGAAAGTCAAGCTGATTCGCGACAGACTCAAGATAGCTCAATCTCGACAGAAGAGTTATGCTGATAGCAAACGTAAAGAAGTGACGTATGAAGTGGGAGACCGAGCATATCTTCGTGTGTCCCCGCTTCGAGGAATCAAGAGGTTTGGTGTTAAAGGAAAGTTAGCACCCAGATTCATAGGCCCCTACAAAACTCTTGAACGTAGAGGCGAAGTTGCATACAAGCTGGAATTGCCGGAAGGATTATCCGGAGTTCATGATGTGTTCCATGTGTCCCAGCTGGAGAAATGTCATGCTGAGATGACTGATATTCCCTTGAGAGACACAGTGCCCCTAGAGGCCATACAACTTGACAGTGATCTGACCTAGGAGGAGAAGCATATCAGAATCCTCGAGACTGCCAACAGAGTTACCCGCAGCAGAATCATCAAGTTCTATAAGGTTTTGTGGAGTCACCACACCGAGGAAGAAGCCACCTGGGAACGCGAAGAAGATCTTCGTAGAGACCACCCGCACCTATTTTCTAGCCAACCCGAATCTCGAGGGCGAGATTCATCTTAAGGTGGGTAGGTTTGTAAGATCCCATAATTCCATTTTGGAATGTTATGAAATATAACTATGCATCTATCATCATCATTGCTTGAATACATGTATTAGTTGAAATGCCTTCTCTGAATTTCTGAAACCCCTTTCTACTTTCAATGTGTTGCTTTCACCTATTTGAAAATCTTGGTAAAAATTCAAATAAGAGAGGAGGAACATGACACTCCACACTAGGACCTAATTGGTGATTTATTTGAACAATAAAAACCAGGGGTTGTTTTGAAAATATTTGCAAAAAGGATTTAAAAACTATTAGGCAATTTCTAAAAATATTATTTTTTTCAAATTATTCAAATGATAGAATAAAAATGTTCAATAAATGGAATTTAATATTCTGTTAATTTCGATATATAATACACCTATATTTAGAAATGTTTTGAATGCTTTTAAAGAGGTTTACTACTCTGACTATTAAAAAGAGTAACAGTTTTTGTATTTAAACGGGCCGGCCCACGGGCAGCTACTCGCGAACTCATTACTAGCCGGCCAACCGATGCGCAACTGCGGCTCCCTCTCTCACTGACACCGGGTCCCACCCCGACCGCCTGTAACGCCCGCGAGGTCATCCCTCTCCTCGCGCGCGCGTCGCCGCCGTCGGGAATCCCTCCCCGGATCTCCCTCCTCTCTCTTCCCCGCACCCACCCAAGCACCCTATAAGTAGCGCCCCTTCCCCGCACTCCATTTCCACCCTGAACCCCTCTCTCCCGTCACCAGACTGTCGCAGGAGAGCTCACCGGACTTGCAGCTCCAACTGAAGGTCCCCACCGCCGTGCTCGTCGCCTCGGACCTCCCCGCGCCCCTCCGACCTCACCGTTCGACGCCAGACGCCAAGCGCCGCTGCCCGGACCACTCCGTCGTCGCACTCGACCACCGGAGACGCTTCCCCAATCTCCTCTGACCACCGGCCACCGCCACCACTCGCTGGAGTTCTTCCTCTCTCTCCGGTAAGTCGTCGAGCCCCTCCCCTCCCTCCGATCTAAATCCAACGGCCCCGATTAGAACCACTTATTTCCCCGAACCGTTTTCTTTACGGTTCGGTTGACCGCCCGAAACGCCCGCACGCATGCGCTAGCCAGCCAATAGGAACCTGCCACGTCACCCCGGCCGTCCGGTAGATTTTTTTTCTTTTTCTATTTAGTTTTAGTTAGACAGAATGTTTTAGAAATTTGTTTTAGCTATATCTTTTAATCTATTTAATGTTTTGAGTTGATTGTTTTTGCAGTAGCTCACATTTTTCATGTAGTTTTAACCTGTACCTTTAAATTTCAAATTTGAACTATAAAATTTGAATTGAATCAAATTTTCTCAAAACATTCAAATCTGAATAACTAGAGTTTGAAAATAGATTTTGATATGAATATTTTTGCTACTTTTTGGTATTAGTTAGGACTATCTTATGGCTAAGTTTGATAATTTTTTATGATGATTTGATTAGTGTTTTAGCTATAGACAGATTCTGCCTATTAGTTAGTATAGTTTAAATTAACTTAGTTTTAGTTGGTTTAAATTAGATTTTATTTTATTTGATTTAGTAGGTTCTGTTAGTTAAACTTTAGGTGTTTTACTTACTGTTAATAAAAATATTATTTGTCTAGTTTATTTTCTTAGTTAATATAGGCATCACAACTTCTTTTCAAATAGGTTTAATTTGATTAAAACAACTACTTTAGTAATAGATTTCTTTTAACAGAGTTTTATAATTTAACTTTGTTTTCTAAGACAAGTTTATTTGTAAATTCTTTCCTGTTAAGAACATGTTTTGTTAATAAATAATAAGTTTTGTTTTGCCCTTTTGTTAGTAAAACTATAGTTGTTTCATATAGTGTTTATCCAAACTTTTAAAAAACTTTACTAAAGTTTTTCCCAACAAACTTTAATGAATTCAATTCTGTTATTAATAAAATATTTTATTGTTTTCTTGCTGTCAACTATTGTTCTGTTATTACAAATAGGTTTCATTATGTTAGTAGTGTTTTATCAATCATCTTTTAGAAAACAAAACTTTGTGTGTTTTGTTGCTTGTGATTTTTTGTGCATTGTTTTGTTTTGATTGTTTACTAGTTCATGGTTGTGAGCTACAATATTATTTTTTTTGTATGCTTATTGAGTGCTTGTTTGCTTCGTTAGATTATCCGGAGTGCGAAGCTTGTTACTTAGAGTCACTCACATACGAAGATCATCAATCAGGCAAGTCACTTTGATCATCCTTACCCATGTTTTTATTGCGTTAGTTCTTCCATCACCCCAATTGCATGCAAAGTAGGTTAGTTGGAAACTTGGTTACATTATTGTAGTATCATGTGGTAGGTACCCCCTCAACTCTTGACATATTGGCCCCGGGAAATGTTGTTTTTACATCTGGCTATGCTACTAGTAGACGGGGTTGGTTGTGTGATTCATGAGAGTTATGAGATTAATTACAAGACCTACAGAATGATCAAGACTTCAAGATTTCCGAGTTTTCAACTTACCTCTGGGTGGATGATGGTTGAACGGCACCCTGGAGAAACCAGTGGATTTGCCTAGGTGTTGCTGGAGATGGCCAGTATTCACGCGGAAAGATCCACCCAGGCACAAAGAGTTGGATGGATGCTTCAAGACCCAAGGCTTACCTGCACAGCCACAAGTCATTATGGGCTCTGGCTTGGTTGGATATCGTGGTGACCCTGGACAGGCGGTGCTACGAGATGTAGAAGAACGGTAGGAAAGGATGGGCACCGACAGAGTCGCAGGGAAACCCTTTGGAAGACCATGTTTTGGTCATCCGTTTCTCAAACACCCTAAAGTGCGAGAAATCAAACGAAGGCGACCAAATCTTGTGGGGAACGTGTGCAAAACTCTGCAGAGTACTCAAACCTAATCGATTAGCCGTGTCCATGGACATGGACAACTTGAGCCAAAGGAACTGAAACTTCCGGAAACTCTCAACACAATTAATAAGATGATGTGGGTATTAATGATTTGGGTATGAGAATTGGTTGGTGGAACCATCTCATTAATCAACCAACTTAGTAATAATTTTTCCTTACCCCTCTCTAGATGTAGGAAAGCTTTACGCAAAAACTTACCACCCCACCTGCCATATAAGCATATAGACTAGATGATTATCTTTTCCCCCTCTCTTGTGACTTTGCCGGCATATTCCATTTGCTGACCTACACGGCTGCAACGTATCATGTTGCAGAGTACTTTTCCGACCAGGAGTGAGAACACGTTCTACGCTCGGTGACATGCCCTTGGAGTCAGATAGACTCATCTACCTTCGACGCTTCAGCAAGACTTAGTTATTCTCATGAGTTGGCCTTCGGCCACTTTATTGTAATGATTATTGTAATAAAGGACTCGATATGAGATTTCGATTAATATAATGTTGTGTGATTTCCCTTTGATATATACATTGATGTATCGTGTGTGTACTAGCATGATCTTGGGATGGTACGGAAACACCGGAGATTCGACCTTTCAGGTCGGGTCGCTACACATGGCATACATGATGGATCCAATTGCCGAGGCATATGGAATCCTACTCATCCGGTTTCGCTCATTAGAAGTCGTAGGACTCTGGGTCTTGCTTAGCCTTATACCATGTGAGACGGGCAAGAACCCTTTCTTAGCCTCACTCATGTTGAACCTCTTCAAGACTTTGTCTATGTACGTCCTCTGGATTAAGCCGAGCAACCTCCTCAATCTATCTCTATAGATCTTGATGGCTAAAATGTACACTGCCTCTCCAAGGTCTTTCATCGAAAACATGCCATTCAACGGTTCCTTGACTGAGTTCAGCATCGAAACATCATTTCCGATCAACAATATGTCATCCACATACAAGATAAAAAATACTATCGAGCTCCCACTAGACTTCTTGTATTAACGATAGTCCTCTTCGTTCTTGATGAAACCAAGGTCAATGATGACTTCATCAAAACGAATGTTCCAACTCCGAGCTGCTTGCCTCAATCCATAAATGGATCTCTTGAGCTTGCATATTTTACCAGCGTTAGTTGGATCGACAAAACCTTCGGGCTGTATCATGTATACATCCTCTTTTAAATTTCCATGAAGGAAAGCCATTTTGACATCCATCTGCCATATCTCATAATCGAAATATGCAGCTATAGCTAGTATGATCCTCACCGACTTTAGCATCGCTACCGGCGAGTAGGTCTCATCGTAGTCAATTCCGTGAACTCGTCCATAACCTTTAGCGACAAGCCGAGCTTTGTGGATCTGAACATTTCCATCCAATCGGTTTTCTTCTTCAAGACCCATTTGCAACCAATGGCAACTACACCAAGTGGCAGATCAACCAAGTCCCAGACTTGATTCTCATCCATGGACTTTAACTCGGATCTCATGGACTCTAGCCATGCCTCGGAATCTGGGCTCACCATCGCTTCCGCATACGTGGTCGTCTTGTCGCTTTCCAGCAACAATACATTCCGCATTCTGCGCAATCTTTCTGACCTTCGTGGCTCCGGTGCCGATTCCACTACAGGTTCTCTGACTGACTCGGTGTGATCTCATCACCAACCGAGTTATCCCCGAGTGGCTCTCAAATTTCTTCGAGTCGCACCATTCTCCCACTGGCCTCCTGACTGAGAAACTCTTTCTCTTGGAAAACCCCGTTCTGAGCAACAAACACTTTGTTCTCTTCTCGGTTGCAGAAGTTATATCCCAAGGTTTCCCTCGGATATCCCACGAATATGCATTTATCCGACTTGGGTGTAAGCTTGTCTAACATGAGTCGCTTGACAAATGCTTCACAACCCCAAACCTTTAGAAAAGACAAACTAGGAGTCTTCCCAGTCCACATCTCATGTGGTTTCTTGTCAAAGGATTTGGTACCCTATTAAGTGTGAGAGCTGCAGTTTCTAGAGCGTATCCCCAGAATGACAAGGGTAAATCCGATTTGCTCATCATCGATCGGACCATGTCCAACAAGGTTCGATTTCTCTGTTCTGACACACTGTTTCTCTGCGACGTACCCAGAGGTGTGAGCTGAGGTACTATACCTCGGCCTTTTAGATGATTATCAAACTCCTGGCTCATGTACTCATCTCCACGATCTGATCGTAGAAATTTTATCGTCTTGCCGAGCTGATTTTCAACATCGTCCTGAAAATATTTGAAATTTTCAAAAGTTTCTGACTTGTGCCTCATCAAGTATATATATCCATATCTACTTAAGTCGTCGGTAAAAGTCACGAAGTACTGATAGCCACCTCTGGCCGTTGTGCTCATTGGACCACACACATCACTATGAATAAGCTCCAACAGCTCAGACGCCCTCTCGCAACTCTTTGCAAAAGGAGACATAGTCATCTTGCCTAGAAAGCATGATTCACATGTCTCGAATGACCCGGAGTTGGACGAGGTTAGGAGTCCATCATCATGGAGCTTCTTCATGCGTTTTAGACTAATGTGTCCAAGCCAGCAATGCCAAAAGTATGTTGGATTTATCTCATTAGGCTTATGCCTCTTGACATTCACATTATAGACTGTTTCCGTTTCTAGATTTAAAATAAATAACCAATCTAGTATGGGTGCATAGCCATGGAAAATTCCCTTCAAATAAAATGAACAACCATTGTCCTTTATATTGAATTCATAACCTTGACTCATCAAACATGAGGCAGAAATAATGTTCTGACTAAGTGCGTGAATGTAATAACAATTATTCAATTCCAAAATGAATCCAGAAGGAAGCTTGAGCTGCATCGTGCCGACCTCCAACGCAACAACTCTTGCTTTGTTGCCGACCCTGATGTCAATCTCCCCTTATGCCACACGCCTAGTTCTTACCAGCCCCTGCATCAAGTTGCAAATATGAACAACCGATCCGGTATCAAATACCCAAGAGCTACTAGATATGTCAGCACGGTAAATGTATATAACATATGTAACAAGTGTACCTTTGCCTGAAGAAGCATCTCCGTCCTTCTTACCGTGCTCAGCAAGCCACTTGCTACAGTTCCTCTTCCAGTGACCAGCTTCCTTGCAGTAAAAGCAAATGGTATTTGAGTTTGGTCTGGACTTTGGCTCAGCGGCAAAGATAGCCTTCTCCGTGCCCTTTGCCTTACCCTTTTTTTTGGACCAACTCTTCTTGAACTTAGCGGAGTTCTGCACCATCAACACTTGATGCGTGCCTTTCTTAATATCTTGCTCTGCCACCTTGAGCATCCCATGCAATTCAGTGAGCTTCTTATCCATGCCATGCATATGATAGTTTGAGATGAACGTCCCATAGCTAGGTGGAAGAGAACCCAAAATTGCATCCGTGGACATCTCGTCCCCAAGTGGGAAGCCTAACCGATCCAAAGCTTGCACGTACCTGATCATCTTGATCACATGAGAGCTCAATGGATCACCCTCCTTCATCTTACAATCCATCAAGGACTGCAAGACGTTGAACCTTTCGGTCCTAGCCTTCACCTGCAACATGCTCTTCAAACTCTCAATCATATCGAAAGCCTGAATGTTTTCGAAATGCTTTTGCGAATCGGGCTCCATACAAGCCAACATGAGGCAGCTGATCTCGTTTGATTCATCAACGAGTTTCTGGTGGGCATTCTTGGTTGTGGCATTAGCATTCTCAGTAGGTTCCTTTGGAAGTGGATCCTCTAGAACATGTTCCTTTTTATCGTGCTTGAGAACAATTCTCAGATTTCTATATCAGGTGGTAAAGTTTGTTCCATTCAGTTTATCCTTCTCCAGAATTGATTTCAATGCAAAGTTGGGTTGAGCAGGTGGTGCCACTGATCTACAACAGAAAATATGCAATCACTAAGCAATGTGTTTATGTAGAGTAATTCAAGACTTAAACAGAACTACTCCCACTGAAGTCAGCATCCCTCCGCAAACTCCCAGTGATTCAGGACCCGTCTAGCACGAGTGACTAGTGAGCTTTAGCATCACTGCTAGCCAACTTGCCTATTCGGTAAGCAACTCCTTGCTAATCGTAACTCTATACAACTCTTATCAGTTGGGTAGGTATCTCATACCCTGGCTCCCAACCTTCTCTGACACAAGTCCAAAACCATTTTGATAGCCTTGTCAAGTTAACCCGATGCAGTGCATGTCCGTGTCCGACATCAACCCTCCAGTTCAAGGACACCTAGTAGCACCTCAATTATATGAGCCCACTACTATACGTACTTGACGTGCTAAGGAGCAACATCCGGAATGGCAATATACTTGATATTAATGAGGGATCTTTCTACCATTATAACGTGCATAGAAACAAGAAGCAATATTAATCACATATAAACATAAATATGTGGAATAGTATGGCTCCTTCATGGGTGTCCTTCCATGGTCGGCTCCTACTCGGATGACCAAGGCGGAACTCCATCTTGTCTGTCATGCCAGGGCGCAAAAACCTCAAACTTGATCTCTGTCCTACAACTACTACAACTAGTAATGTATTTATAGAGAATCACAAGTCGACACGTAGGTCGTTATACAATACAATGACAACACTTTGGCTCCTGCCGGCTAACAATCATGACACGCAGGTCATGTTAAATTACACACATGCATCACATACATATGAGCCATACTATTCACATCAAACCTGCAAAACAAACTTATGCATCGAGTCGCATTCTACCGGTTTGTGTGATCGTGTACAAAATACAAGGCGCTACGCACATGGCGGTCCCGCGTCGGAAATCACAGATCGCATCTGCACTCCGATCACGCCGAATTTTCTGATCTGACCGATCTCATTGATCATTGTGAATCCGATTTGGATTTATGTTTCACGCATAACCCCCATGGCGGATACCAATCGGTAGGGGTAGGTTTTTTCACGACCTCATCGATTCCGATTAATAGAAAACATAGCCTCAACGATCTCGATATAGAGTTGATCTCATCAACCGTGCACATAGCCGATCTCATGAATGACGACGGATCTCATCCGCCGCCTCCGCATATCAAATAGGTGCATCGCATGCAAATTAAAATCCTATAACAAAGGCTTTGATACCACTGTTTGGTTCTACCATAGGTGCATCGCATGCAAATTAAAATTTTCCTATGCACAGAACATCCAAGAACATGCTATGGAGAAGGATCACAAATTGTTACCACTAGACGCGCAGTGTCGTGCAGCGGAAGTAGAGTTGGGGCAGCGCATTCGTGTGGTCCATCTCCTCCTCATCCAATCTCCCTCGAATAGCCGTTCCGATCTCCCTCGAACAACTGATCGCCTGATCTCACGTACAGGTTCGTCGGAGCAACGCAAGTGCACCTCCTCTAACGGTATCCGCATGTGCAGGAGGAACACCCGTGCGGCAGACTGCTAGGTCCGATTACACGGTCGGCCGCGGCAAGTGGAGGTGGCTATTCACAACACATGCAAACCCTAATGACAGTGCTAAAGCAATCAACCGGATGGGTTTTCCGCACCTCCACTATATATAGGCATCCAGCATGGGCTCAACTTATGGGCCTCGCATGGATCCTAAAGCCCACGTGTTCTTTCCCGTAAGCGCGCGACCCTTTAGGTTCTCGTCCACTTGGTCGCGAGTCAGATGACATCTGACTCGACCGGTCAATAGCGGCCTCTAGCAAGATGTGCCGACTCCAAGTGTCAGATGAAGATGATTAGGCGAACCTGTACTTCACAGTTTTGTTCCCTTTGCCACACGATATATGTTGTTGTGCACAAGGCGACATGGTCATCCTTGTTGTAGCACGACCTCTTTCTCGTTCCGGTGAAGCCGACCAACACTTCGGATTATCTCATAATCCTCATCTCATGGCCATGGTTATCTAGGTCGGGTCACCCGAGGGGGCCTAGAGTATATCTCTCCTGGTAGGAGGGGCAAATCCCATCTTGCTCGACCATGTCTCGCAGCATGGGTCTGGACAAACCCGAAACCTACCTTTGTAACTACCCAATCATGGAGTAGAATTTGGTCGGCCCAAAGCAAGTCTGTCACCATCCCGAGTACATACGCCAGCTCAGGTCTTAGGACATAGAACGTATGTTGTACTAGAGGTTCACAGATGACCTATCGTTGCGTCTCGTAGTTGGGTGTGTCCAACTCGGACCTTATCTCGACTCGGATCCGACTATGTCGAATCCGACCAGACCTTTTTGAGTCCATATTATTTAGCTATCATCCAATGCTACATGGTTAGTGAGACCGAACCATCCACCGTGTCATATGCTAGTTTGATTAGTTTTGAGCCCACACAACCCTTTGGACTAGGGACCATTTAGGACAGTTATCATACAATGCATAGTCTCACAAACAAGTCATGTACTTGTTAATACACATCAATGACAATGTCCAAGGACTATCTCTATTCATAAACACATAGGAAATATCATCATACATGATTGCCTCTAGGGCATATCTTCAACATAGATATCCTTATATTTGTCTCTTGTGAGTTGGGACTAACCCATGTAGGTGAGAAGAGCAAGGAAACAACAAGGATGCTCCCAACTCTTGGTTATCTTCATCAACCTTGAGCATCCACCACTATCTCATCAACATGATGTCTTCATCGACAAAACCCAAGGTTAGTTTATCCCTCTTATGGGGGGATGTCACATCAAGGGGGAGCTTCACTCTAAGACTTGAGTCAAAGCATCTCTTAGTATGTGACAACATTAAATGCTTTATGTAAAAGTGGTAACCCCACTTGTGCTTAAACGATGAGTATGACCTATGATCAAGTACTCTTACTTGGCTCCTAAGTCAAATACTCATATATAGATGACTTCGTCATCGCCCAAGTGCTTGTTAGATGCTAGAGTGTTTGTGCATGTGTGCCATGATTTCTTTTGACATCTTATTGTGTGTGCATGTTGGTCTGCAATTATTTTCTCATTCGAGGATATCCAATTGTTGATATACAATATTTCCTAGGACCACTTCTTTATCTATCTATGCTTTCTCACCTATACTTCATTCATGATGTATCACAAAATTTGAACAAGCACTTCTCGATCCCTCTGCATGGGGAGCACTCGGAGTTCCGTATCGACAAGGACTAACCATTAAAACCTCCCAGGTGCATCTCGGTGGAACCAACCACAAAATCTCGGTCTCACCGAATGCCTAGGGTTGATATAGTTTTCAATCTCGGTACCACCGATTCCATCTTCTCGGTTACACCGAGTTTCCCTATCAACTGACAGTTGAGGAACTCGGTGACACCGAAAAGTTAGAATTGGTACCATCGATAGTGGTGGGTATATATACTATGGACCCCGACGCTTTGAATTTCATCCTAAAACCGTCGCGCCTCAGAACCCTAAGCTGCCGCCTTCGAGCCCCCTGGTCGTTGCCCTTCTTTGCCTGCGCTCCCCCGCCACTAGGAATCGCCTCCGTCGACGAAATCCTCTCCATCATCGCCGCCATAGCGGATCCGCACCACGTTAGGGTACGGATTCGACCTATTTTACGGTCCTCGTCCGATTCTTGCACAATAGATTCAAGTTTCTATAAGCCACTCCTTGAACGTATTCATATCCACACAAAACCTCTATAGTCTAGCGAATGGTAATTTTTCTAGGGTTTTGCCATCCGTCCGATAAATCTCGGTGGAGCCAAAACAGACATATCGGTCTCACCGATGTGTACTTCTGTGATGCTGAGAACTGTCTCGGTGGAGCTGAGTACCTCTTTTCGGTCTGACCGAAAAGAGTGCCAAGGTTCTGTTAAGAGAGATAGTCTTTATCGGCAGCACCAAAAATGTTGTTTTGGCTGTATCAATATTTATTTGACAGAATGCAAAAACCTTGAAAATCTATTGTTCAAACTTTCAAAATCCAACCTCATTTTGTGATGAATCATCTACTTCTACTCTTTTATACTCTATTCACAGGGTCAGTATGTCAGATGTTGAGGATAGTCAAAATTTGGCAGAGCATGGAGTTGATATGAGTTCAGGCACAAGCCTAGATCCCAGTTCTTTTTCAGATCCAGGCACCCCCAGCTCTCATGGGTTGCCCAATGCTGCCACCAGGACTAGGAACAAGCTAAATTCTAATGAAGAAGATTCAGACTTCATCCCTGAGGAGATTATTTCCAAGAAGCAAGAAAAAGCTACTAAGAAGTCAGCAACTGAAGCTACTTCTTCCAGAAGAGTTGTCAACAAGGTCTATGCCAGCTCTAAGACTATCAAAGCACATGAGAGTGCTAGAGCCACAATCTCTATTGATACCCCAAGGAAGTCTATGCCTAAGAAGGCATGGCAGAAGAAATCTAGAAAAAGGATCATCCATGTGATTGGCAGGCCTACCTCCATGTCTGAAGATCCAGAGGAGGCTGCTGGTGCTATTGCTGAGGAAGAGGAGGAAGAACATCTTGAGAAGGCCCCTCCTAAGAAGAAGGCCAAGAAACTTTTGGCTCATGCTATGCCAAAGTCTAGAACATCCAAGAGAATCAAGCCTACATCCAAGAAAGCTGCTGCATAGAAGTCCAAGAGGACTACCAGAGACATTCCAGCTTTTGAGAAGAACAAGGGAACTGCCACCAGACTTGAAGATGATGATGACTTGACTACATTCATGAAGCTCAGACCACATCTTCCAGTACATGATGTCGGACACTTAGTTGCTGAATACATGAAGAAGAGCAAAGACTCGGGATTGAGAGCTTGAAGAGCTATAGATCCTTATGCCAGAGGAAAAAAACTGATGTTGACTACAGGTTCTACACCAGAGAGCAACAAGACTTTTATGAGACAGTGCTGCTAGACAAGAGCCCAGTTGTTAGCGATATGAGATATGTTGATTGGAAATTCATTAAGGAGAATGAGGACTACTTTCTAGGTGTCCAAGATCATTTCCACTGCATTGGTCTGGATGAGTTCATTGGCAGAGAGCTTACTGCGTGGAACGATGAGATGATCATGCAATTCTACTCCATTGCACATTTCTATGGAGATGGTAGAATTGTATGGATGACTGAAGGAGCAAGGTTTGAATCTACTATTGAGGAGTGGGCTGCACTTCTAGGAGTTCCGGATGTTCAGGATGGTGATCTGGATGTATACTCAGAATCCAAGGCGAGTCATAATGCCATGAAGGATATATATACTCCTATGTCCGCAGACAAAGTGCAATCTCACAAGCTAGGATCCATCTACTATCTACAAGCAGGCCTCCATACCATGAACACTATTCTAAGGCATACCTTGATGCCCAAGTCAGGAGATGAAAAGATTATCCAAGGCTACTCCATCAACATGTTGATCCACCTTGATGGACATACCAGGATTAGAGTCATGAATTTGATTCTTGAGACAATCAAGAGGGTTGCTACTGATCAAAAGCGCTCTTGCTGCTATGGACCCTACATCTAGATGCTTATCAACTATCAATTGGAGAAGCACATATTTGCTCTAGACCGTCCACATCTACCGCTACAGCCAGATCTCGAGATAATGTTGTGGTGATGGACCCATATCATCCCACATCTGCTATAGCACAAATAGAGGCAGAAGCAGTTCGAGCTGCTAGTGCTCAAGCCCCTAGATCCAAAAACGAGCAAATGGATCTTTTGATCTCAGCAGTTCAGGGCATGCACAAGGATATCAAGGGGATTTTGGACAACCAGAACAGTCTTGTGAGGATCTTTGAGACAAGGATAAAGACTCTTCGTGATAAGGTGGACAAGGTGACAAAGACAGTTACAGAGCTTCAGAAGGAAGTTGACTTAGTGCACATCCCTCGGGTCTCTTCTACTTCTTCATATGATGATGATGGTGAGGAGGATGGATCACCTCTCAGGCCGGGCACCCAGTTCACTACTCAGGCTAGATCAGCCACAATGCCTGCACCAGATTTGAGGCCCTCTTCATCAACTCCGACTACTGTCAGCATAGCTCCTACTCCATCAGCTCCAGTTCCTCAAGTGTCCACACCAGCTCCATCCACAACATCTGCAGAGATCTTTGTCGATGTTGTTCTCTCGACTCCTTCATCAACAACCGGAGGAGATCAGCCCAAGAACACGTAGATATATGCCTTTGAACTTTTTGGTAACTTGTTGCCAACGAGTGAGAAGTGTATATAGATCTTTAGGCTTCGAGTGAGAGATCGTTTGGTGTTTGCTTCTTTTTCAAACACAATTGATGTTGGTTGCTATGATACTCTTTTTCTTTGCTTTTGATACACGTTTGATGATGTTTGATCATATACTTTAATGTGTGATGCTACTATTTCTTATCATCTTAACGCTTATGTGATGTTCATTCATCTTTGGTTGATTGTGTTGTGCTATGATGTTCATTCCAATTACTCTTGCAAACCACCAATTGGTATGTGACATGTAAGAAGTGACCCATGTACCTAATCGATTGTGCATTTGCATTCAAACGCAAATTTAAAATAATGCACAAATTTAGGGGGAGCTCTTGCTTTTCACATACTTCTCAAAGCAACGACTATTTTCATTGATTATATCTCTATCGAAGCTTTGATCCATATGTTGTCATCAATTACCAAAAAGGGGGAGACTGAAAGCACATTTTCTCCCTGGTGGTTTTGGTAATTAATAACAACATATAATTCATTGAACTAATGTTTCCACCAAGTATATTTCAGGAAAAGTTCAATGATAGGGATGGCCAAAGGATTGTGGAGCTTGTGGAATTACCCCGAGATGCAAGGAAATAGGTTGGCCAAGCTTCAATAAAAAGGACTCTACATTTTACATTTATGAGAAATCACTTTCAGTCCATAGGAAGCAAATACTATTAAAAGGGGGTAAAGTTTTGATGATGAACAATATGCTCAAACATGCACAACTGATAGTCACCAAAATATCTACAAACTCTACCACCAAAATCTGTCCAAAGCCAAATATGCAAAATCGGTGCAACCAACATTCCTATCCCGGTGCCACCGATTACAAACCCTAGACAGACTCAGCCAAACCCTAACACTTCGGTGCAGCCGACACTGCTCTCGGTGCCACCAAGTTGGGTTGCCAAGTTTCTGTTACACAAGTTCACGTTTTCGGTCCGTCGGAAAATGGTGAATCGATGTCACCGAGTTTGGCAAATCTGACCATTCGTCACCTTGTCGGTACAACTGAGATTCATATATCGGTCCCTCCGAGATTCAAAAGTTGCCATTTTGGTCACTATGTACCACCGAGATTTACACATCAGTGTCACCGAGTTGGTCATTTTGTGTGTAACGGTTGGATTTTTTGGGATGCCTATATATACCCCTCCACCACTACCTACTTTAAAGAGAAGCACTCAGAACTATTCCATACCTAACCTACTCAGTTTTCTGAGAGAGAACCACCTACCCTTGTGTTGAGGTCAAGATCTTCCACTCCAACCATATGGATCTTGATTTCTAGCCTCCCCAAGTTGCTTTCCACCAATCCCATCTCTTCTACCAAGCCAAATCTATGAGAGAGTGATTGTGTGTTTAGGAGTCTATCATCTTGAAGCACAAGAGTATGGTGTTCATTGTCATTACCGAGCATATTACCTTTTGGAGGGTGGTGCCTCCTAGATTGGTTAGGTGTCGCTTGGGAGCCTCCTACTTCGTGTTGTGGAGTGAACCAAGAAGTTTGCAAGGGCAAGGAGATCGCCTACTTAGTGAAGATCTACCCATAGTGAGGCTAGTCCTTCGTGGACGGAAGCCGCATGGAATAGTCAAGGCTGCTTCTTCGTGGAACCCTCCGTTGGTAGAGCCCTCCATGGACTCTCACGGCCGTTACCCTCTGTGGGTTGAAGACTCCATGAACGTGGATGTACGATAGCACCACCTATCGGAACCATGAGAAAAATCAACGTGTCATCACTTGTGTTTCCTTTCCTAAACCTGTCTTTACTTACATGTGTAGTGCCTTTTATTTTCTGCTGCTACACTCTCAGACATGCATGTGTAGGGTGTTACTTGATATGCTATGAATGCTAGAACTTGCCCAGAATTAAAATTGGGAAAAAGGAAAAACTTTTATTTGGTCAAGTAGTCTAATTACCCCCCTCTAGACCTACTTTCCATCCTACATGTGGAAATACAGATGTGAGGTGGTCTCCACGTTCCATCTTGCTTCTGCTCCTGCGTGGTTGTCCTTCTGGATCTTGAAGTGCCTCAAGATATGTCTTCGAGTGCATCGTTGACTTCGTCTAAGTCTAAACGGGGTTTCGGCAAGGGCCTGGCTTGTGTCAGTGTGTTGGTCCTGCGGTTACTCTTGTTGGTTAGTCAAGATGTCTCACATTAGAATAGAAGGGTCGACCCTTGGTGTAGCTTCTCGTTGACAGGGAGGTCCCGACCTTACTTAAGTCAAGCGATCTTCAGTCACAGGTGGTCTTCATCCTTGAGAGTGTTTAGGCGCGTCATCATGGGCTTCTCTTCGAGACATTCTGCTTGAGTGGGTTGCCCAGGTAGATTCTTCATTCTTCTTTGGTAGTTTGTCTTCATCGTCATGGATGCACTTTTCTGGAGGGCCTTTGAGTGTTTGGTCTACTCATTTCTCCGTGGCAAGGTCTTTGCTGAGTCTCGTCCCTCAGATTGAGCTTAGAGACTTGGCGTCGAAACGGGTCCTACCATATGGTAAGGTTTCTAAGGGGTTCTAAATAAGCTTAATATTCAGAGTATAGATCAACCATCTAATACCCAAGGTCTGATGCTTGGCAAGTGGGGTGAACTACCTTTGACACGTGGTTTACCATGATCGAGTCAGGTTCATGTCCTTGATTGAACCAAAAAGGGGCTAGCAATGAGGTCATGACAGTCGTTTCACTCTATTCCAAGCATCTGAAGGGAGCAGGGAAGTCATGCTCACCGTACACCATCAAGGTGGTGGAGTGAGGGTGCCATCAACTTCTCAGTTCCATCCTAGGCAGGAACTGATATGTGACTACTTAAAGCAAGGGGCTCCTTAATCCTCCTGATGTCCAAGGTCTTCATCGGGCTTGAACATCGGTGCTTCGGGATGTAGTCTACTTGATGTAGCCAGCAAAGGAGTGGTGATTGCCTTCTTTTTGCTACTTCTTCGTCGTTTTCGTGGCTTCGCAATCGCAGTGGTTCTTGATCTTGCTTGGGCAAGAAGGTCTTCTTCTGTAGGGAGGGTGCTTTGTGGAGTCCAACTCTTTCAAGGTGAAACCTTATACTCGAGAGGCATGGTAATGGGTGCTCCTAGGGCTGGTCCAAACAAGATTAAGGTGTTCCTTCCACTCATTGGGTAAGTAAGTATGCCACCCCTAAGGATAACAACATATTCCTCCAAATACCACATAAACACATTATTCATGGGATGTGTGAGAGAGGCGGTCGTTTGTTTTGGGTGGTCACTAGTCCGTGGGTTTGCAGTCCAACCTAATACAGGTCCTTGCGCCATCTTCCATATGAGCATGTCTGGTGGAGGTTGGGGTGGAGTATCTGCCATAGTCAAATGACTTAGAACCAAGACCTATGGTCATAAGCTGACCATATTGTGGCTCAGTAAAGCTTAGAGGTTTCATGGAGATGTGAGTTAACATCTACCATCTTATCCTCGAGTACAGTTCTTAGATGCCAATAGTACTGCCTATTACTCCAAACAAAATCACCCTATATCCTCGATGGTATTATCTGATATATGTCAACTCCAGTATTACACATGCTACTCATATCTCCAAGGTTTTTAGAGAAGGACTATACCGAAAATCTCATATGTATACTATAGCTAACTCACATATATCCCTATATAAAAATCATCGGGATAATTTACAAGCAGCTAAGCTTGATCATGACACTACCAATCCAAGTGTCTTACTGACCTATCCAAGTCTAAGGTATTGCATTACTATGCTAAGGAAACACGTAAGAAACCACTCCAAGATCTTGTTTCCTTCCTACGAATCCAATTAATCAATCCACAAATACCATCCACTATTACATGACCTATCTTGCTACAAATCCAATACCAGGGTCGTCCCATATATCTCCAGATTTTCGAAATCCCCAAATTCTAGGAAGAACTATCTCATCACAATATAGCCACGAACTTCCAATCTCATGACCAACTAAACTCCAAGGTCGAGCTTATATAGATTGCTAAATTATCCCTAACATCATCCGATTCCTTCTAATATCATCCATCGAGAAACATGGTATCATGATCAAGATCACTCGTCTAAATCCAAGTTACTCCGAACCATGTGGTTTAATTGATCTCGAGCACCCAGTAGAATCAGCTATTTAAATACAAGTTTTACATCTAGTAAGAATTCCTACTAGTTACTCCAGTTACTATTGTAACATCACCAATCCACTATCAATATTATTGCCAAAGTCAAGTCATTATCCACCAAGTATTTCATCTTGTGACCATAATTGTCCTACTAATCTAATTTGCTCAAGGGACAAGTAAGTTATGCTACTCTATCAATCTTGATCCACCAAGTTCGTCTACCAAATTAAGCCTCATAATCCACCAAAGGGTCTCAATTGCTTCCTCAAGACATCTATTATGGCTAAATAAAATCATTATCCACGAAAAGTATACCCTTAGAACGATCCTTCCTATGGCATCAAGGTTCAAATGATAGCGTAAGAATGAAGGATGTTTGTTCACTATGATCACTAGCTCCATAATGAACCCAGTGCAAGGCAGGGGTTATTGGTGCTCAACAGGTGATCTGGCAAATCCTTGTATTAAGCACGTGATCAGAGGTTTGAGTTGGGGTAGCTTGGGAGGTCTAGGTTGGGTTAGGGAGGGGTTTCCATTCTTCAGGGAAAAGCATAACTCTATGGGGTTGCGTCTGGTTGAGTATGTTGTAGTCATAGTCTTCAACGCTAGCTACCCATCGAGGTGGATCCTTGGTGCATCTTGTCTTGCCGGTCTTCAGTTGACGAGATTGGGGAGAGAAAGTAGCATCGAGAGGAGTGCCTAAGGGGGTGGTATAGTGCAAGTGTAGTCAAGCAAGTGCCAAAAAGGCCAAACACATACATCAAGGTAAGGTAGGTGATAAAGTCGCGCACTTGTTGCCTAGCACAAAAGTGTGACTTACACCAAAGCACAAACAGGAAAAACAAGCAACACACATTATGGTTTCATTCGAACCATCATATGGACTCGACTTTGCATAGGGGACACACGAGCGATCCAACCCTAGGGGTTCTAGGACTCAGTAGTCGTGCTTGCTTCTTGTCTTGGAGAGGAGTCCGCTTAGTCTTCTTCATGTGTCGCTATGTCTCTGGTTGTTGTTCGTTGAAACGATCCTGGTTGCGCCTGAAGAGTCCTTGAGGACTTCGGGTCTGGTGAGTTGACGACGAAGGTGATTCTTCATAGCTGTTGTAGATAGGGTCTTCTGGTGTCTTCGTAATTGTGACAATGCCTCCTTGTCTTATACGATGTCGAGGGTTCCAGGGAGGAAATACTTTATGCAATGACATTGAGAAGGCATGGTAGAGTTGTATCATGTCGGTCTCGTTGATGATATCATCGGCACCAGGAGCGGGGGACGATGAGGACCGTTTTCCTGCTCACTATAGTGAGGCGGACAAAATGGCAAGGTTCTCATCCACCGGTGGTTGCCGACACAACAACAAAATGGACTCGGTTGCTCCATTAGTGATGCATATCATGACATCGAATGTCTTGTGCTCTAGTCATCGAAGGCTCAGGAGGAATCATCCTTGGGCAGTGTCGAGGGTGTGACCATCTTCTGAGTCTTGATATCCTCATCCTTCGAGAAGGTATCTTCTATTGGTAGCTCCTTGTCTAGTGTCGCCAACTTGGGTCTAAGATATCTTGGCAATCGACTAGAAAGGTGGCTTCCTTCTAGGTTACCCATGAGGATTACAAGGAATCCCGTGGTCAGGGGCAAAAGGGTAGTAGCGACCATTTGCAAAGTTTTGAAAAAGTAGACGAGGAGAGTTAAGAGAAAGATGGTGGAAATGCTAAGGCGAAAACCTTTGATTCCTTCGAAAATTTAGGGGAGGTGAGAAATATAGAGGTTTTTTAAGTGATTTTGAAGGGTCTGGAAAAATAGTTTTGTCCTAACTAATGTCCATGCTAACTAAGGGCTTCCTACAATCAGGATGGCTCTGATACCAGCTCTGTGGGGACCCCCGACTCATAAGTCGTGGTCACCAAATGCACGTGCATAGTGATCCCAGAGATCAATGCTCACTGAACACACGGAAACTAAATAACAATAGTCTTACATCCATTACGTACCGTTTTGCTAAAATGTGGCCTTTAAGGCCTATACTTCATATACTTGCAGTCGGAATCTTCAACGATAGCGTGAGTCCATGCCCTCTACCTTAACCCTACAGGCATTCTGACTGGGAAGCGTCCTAGCTCGCATGTTCGTCACCAAGGTAGTCTTCATCATAACCTGATGTTTTATGCCTAGCCAATAAAATAACTAGTGGCAAGCCAATGAGTACTTTGAATGTACTCGCAAGCAACCCATATTTGGAACAAGGTTCAATAGAGCATGATATAGCACTAAGTAGGTAACTTTGGAGAGAGCTAATTTTTGAGTGCAGTGACATGATCAACTAACTTCTGCAAGCATGCATCAACAATTGGCAGACATCCAAATGAACCAGTTATAGATAGCATCATAAGCAATGGGTTGAACATCTCATGTTCACTCATCACATCAAGTCATCTGACTTATCTCAAGTATCATCTCTATGTCATCCACACACACACACACACCATGTTTTGTGAAAACAACTGGACATAGTTTAAGAAGCACCACCCAAGTATCCTTGACTGTGGACATGGCTATTCGAATAATTTTACACTCTGTTGAGGTTGCACACTTTACCCACAAGTCTCGGGGAACTTCAATGTCATCCATGACTCGCGGTATATTACATACCTGAGGTAAGCACCCGAACAATGCCTTTCCCATGGTGATACTAAACAAAGAGTCCACTCATTGGTGCCATCCCTCATGATATACATCAGACATATCATCCATGAGGGCACGCAACGGTGTGCCCGGTGCCTGTAAAGAAAACACATGGCCTTCCACTCTGGGATGACCCCGTCTCGAGAGTGACCACTTCACTCTCGCCATTGGTAATTCAGGCTCCCTGCTAGCACCAACCATAGTAATCGACAAAGCCCCATCCCATAAGGGGTATCATGGTTGTGCATGTAAGGTTGGTACGGTCGACGAATCTTAAATCTAATCCGTTTTCAAAAACACACACTCACTTGCTCTGGTAGACCACTTCTTTCTAAAGTGGTTACCCAACTCAACACCATCCCCCTCGGGCATTAGTGGCACCCGACGGGGTTTTCGAAAAAGTCTTGAAATAATTTTGTTTCCATCACCATGCATATTCCCATCCCACTTGCGTAGCACTACTAGTAGAAACCTAACTACTCCCACATGCACAACCCTCATAAGGATGGTAGGGTCATGCACGATGCAAGTATAAGTGGTAAGGGATCGGTGGCATCCCACCATAGTGGTCACCACATCAACATGATCAACATTAAGAACATAAGTGCTATATGCCATGCAATAAAAGGGTTTCATAGTCATTGTCAAAGGGCTGCTTGCCTGGCTTAGCAACGCCTTCGTGGTCTTCATACGCTTCTTGTCCACTCCAAGCACTCCGTCTATTTCGTCAACAGGAAGCAACCGCAATAAGAAACACAACAAGTAGAAAATAAAAGTGCTCTATAAATAGGACTTTTATTTTTCTTGGTCATCTCTGGTCATAATAAAAATAACCAAGGAGGTTTTGGTGTATGTGGGTCAAGGGGGAGTTCGGAATGGTGGAAATGAAGAAAATTATGATCCTATAAGATGTCCACAGAAAACATTTTTGTAAAAATAAGTGGAGGCACTCATCAAATAGGGCATGTTTTTAGGAACATGTGGGAAGTTGTTTCACTGGATTTGGAGTTGGCATGATTTTCCTAGGGATTTTCAAAGTGGACCCTACATGAAGAAATGGCTAATATTTGTCATAGAAGAATAAGTGTAAGCAAAAATGTTCACAACTCATTGAATGAATTTAGATACACCTGGTAACTTCAATCACTCCATTTGGAGTTCACATGAATTCCCTAGGAATTTGCAAAGTGGGGTTTTACATGGTTCAAATTTAAATTTGAATTTCAACCTAAGAGAAAAGATTTATAAAAAATGTGCAATGCACATATTTTGTTAGGCCAACATTTTAGAAGCTGGATGAAATTTGAATTGGACAATTTGGAGCATATGATTTTAATATGGATTTTACAAGTTCTAGAGAAACAGATAAAATAAAATGGAAGAGGTTATACATGTGCACTATTAGCGCACACGGCGAAGGATAAGAAGATGGCCCGGCCCATCAAACTGGCCGCGCGGGATGCGACGGTGACGTCGAAGGCGCCTTTCTACAGGGCACTTCCATCGCAGAAAAACGCAAATGGCGGGAGCCGTGTCCACTTAACTGGCTGGACCTGATCGGTGAGCCACTTATAGGTGGGTCCGCCTAGCAGGTCCATCCCCTCCTCTCGCTCGAACAGAGCAGGGGCAGGGGAGATGGACCGAACGCTCGCCGGTGCTTGCTCTGGCGGCTCCGTCCACCTCTGGCGATGGCCCGGACACCGTAGGGCTCGGTATGGGGACCCGCACCCGCCTGGGTACCTCATTTTTGCCGGGAAGCAACAGAGAGGTGAGGCATCAATCGCGGCGGAGGCCGGCGATGGGCGGCCGTGGGAGCAGCACTCTGTCCAAACGAAGGGATGAAAGTAGGGCGGGGAAGGCTCGCGGTGATGCGGGAGAAGCTCTAGTGAGGATCGGAGGGGCTGGGAGAGGCCACCATGGCTAAATTTGAGTGGAGGCTGGCGAGGGGGCTTCGGTCATGGAGGTTAAAGGAGGGCATGGGAGAAGGAAGGGGCCGGTCCAGGAGGTTCATTGGAGGGAGAGAGAGCCAAGGGATCTAAGAGGGGGTCGAGGGCGTGGCTCTTATAGCCTAGGCGCCAGCACACCATGGACCAAGGACCAGCGAGGTCATGGCCATCTCTGGCATGCTCGGGGGACCTCTCGCCCATGCCTGCAGCCTTCCTGGGGCACGTCCATGACCCGAGGAATGAGAGAGGGAGTGAGGGACCCACACGCATGTGAGCACCATGATTGGCCGACTCGGGCAGTCGCGGCACGTGTGTGGGGAGCCGTTGGAGGGAGAGGGACGAGGGGGCCGACAGGGTGCCGTGGTGTGGACGTCGAGGGGGACACGGGGGACATGGCTGGAGGTCCCGAGGCTGTCAGGAGCGCCCATTGGGAGGCGGCTACAGTGCGGTGCGCACTATAGCCTCCTCTGGAGCGCCCATATGGCATGCCATTGGCCTGCTGGGCGCGGCCATGCATGTCCAGCAACTAGAGGGAGGTAAAACAAAGTGAAAAATAGCATAGGATGCTCCGGGGTTCCATCAGGGTGAGAAAGGAGTGGAGAGAGAGACCGTTTTCTGCTGTCCAGGAGGGGAAAATTATGTTTTACCCCATCAATCAATGATTAATGACGTTGGGTTTTTACTGGAGGTATAAGGGGTCAAGTAAGGACTGTGGTAAAAATTGTGGGTCAAGGAGAATAGTGGAAGGGGCCCAAACAACAAGTTTGGTAAATGGACAAAAGGTGTTTGATGAGTGTTTGAGCTAGTAAAATGGTTCTCCTTGCTATTAAACTAAAGAGGATTAAATGATAGATGGAATTGGGCTTTATCACCAATTTTGGGCTCATTTAAACAAGGGTTCCAATGTAAACTTGGTAAACCCTAGAAATGGACAGGAATGGGTTTCTATAGATCTGATCATGCTAAGGCATTCACCATATACTCCACTTGGTGTGGATGCATTATTGTAGGATTATACCATGCCACAAAGTTTGACCTGAAGGGGAGATAGATAGTAATGTAGAGTTGCTCAAATTTGGATCTCGACAAAGAGGATTTTGGGATATTTTGGTGAACCAAAACAATTGGGCTTGATATGAAACTTGGCAAGATGATCACATATATCATATGTGACATGCTAGAAGTTTATTAGATTTATTTGAGAATATTTCTTATAGAAATATTTCAAATTCTTGAAATAGACAAAAATGGTTTTGAAGGTTTTGTCCAATATTTTGAACATGACCATATGTTGAAACTCTTATATATGGACAATATATGTCCACTAAGGTTTCCTAAAATTTCTCAAATATCTTTAAATCATTTAAATAAATTTTCCCTATAAAATACCATTTCTGGCCTTCAGAAAAATCCTTTATATAAAAGAGAAAAATAATATTTAAAATAAATATTTGGTGGTTTGGGGAAGTCATATATATAGTGGGTTTAAAATGAAGCATTTGGGGAAAGAGGATCCACCCAATTTGGGGACTTGAAGTGAAGAACTCAAATCAAGGGGTTTTGAAAACCTAATTTCAATGAATGCTTTTTGGCCAAAATATTATTTTGTAAAACTATTTTTAAGTCATATTCACATGGCATTATCATTGGACAAGAGTTGGGATCAAGGAAAGGAGTTCTTGAGGGTCGGAGGATGCTTTATGAATTATAGAGCAGGAGCAAGCAATCCAACAAGCAAGCAAATAACACACAAGTCAAGCATTCATATGCACTCAAAAAGTTTTAATTGGCCCTAATTTTTGACTCATCATAAATTAGTCATCAGGCAAATCACATGGTGTGACAGTACCGACCCTGGTTCGACCGTAACAATAGAGACCGGGAACGAAACCGGGCTAAAACAGACGCCGATCACCGGCACGATATAGCTCGGGTCAGATGGATCACCCACCCATTGTGCTTCACGGATGAGGTGATGCAACGTCAGTTCCTAGAGGGGTTTAAACCCGTAAACATAGAGCAGTATGATGGGACAACTGACCCAACCGTATGGATTGAGGATTTCCTCCTCCACATCCACATGGCACGAGGAGATGACCTCCACGCCATCAAATATCTATCGCTAAAACTTAAGGGGCCACCTCGGCACTGGTTGAACAGCCTCCCCGAAAACTCCACAGGATACTGGGAAGACCTAGAGGATGCATTCCGATCTAACTTCTAGGGCACCTATATTTGGCCGTCGGACTCCTCCAATTTGAGCAACTTCGTCTAGAAGCGAGGAGAGGTTGCGCGGCAATTCTGGAATTGGTTCTTGACCAAGAAAAACCAGATTGTAGACTGCCCGGACGCCGAGGCAATAGCCACCTTCCGGCACAATATTTGGGATGAATGGTTGGCCCGCCCTTGTGCGGGTGAGGATAACTAGCTCGCAAGACGGAGCCACAACCCCGAAGAACCCAGAACCTCCGAAGTTCGGGACTGAAACGGGAAACCAAAGCGCAATAAGAATAAGCATCAGCACAACAATAGTGATACCGATGACATGGCCGTTAATGCCAGCTTCCACAATTCCTAACCCAGGCAGCAGAAGAAGCCTCCTAAAGGCAATCGAGACGGACCCACCCCGCTCGAGAAGATCATGGAAAGGCCTTGCCAAATCCACGACACTCAGGAGAAGCCCGCCAACTACACCAACCATAACTGTTGGGTATTCAACCAGGCCGGCAAACTCACATCAGAGGACCAAGGCAAGAGACCACACAACGAGGACGAGGATGAGCCTCGAGGTCCGATTGGTGGCGGACAAAAGAAGTTCCTGATGTCGCTTGAAGCTATGTCGGTATTTCCCCAAAGAGAAAGGGATGATGCAGCATAGTGGCAGTAGGTATTTCCCTCAGATATGAAACCAAGGTTATCGAACCAGTAGGAGAACCAAGCAACACAACGTAAACATCCCATGCACATAAATAACAAATACTCGCAACCCAACGTGTTAAAGGGGTTGTCAATCCTTTTCGGGTAACGGCGCCAGAAGGGCAAGTGGACGGGAGAAAGATTTGTACATGATGATAGATCGAATGCCAAATAAAATAAAGTGCAGCAAATTATATTTCTATTTTTGGTTTAATAGATCTGAAAATAAAAGCAAAGGAAAAGTAGATCGCAAAGGCAAATAATGATAAAGATACTCGGGGGCCGTAGGTTTCACTAGTGGCTTCTCTCGAGAAAATAGCAAACGGTGGGTGAACAAATTACTGTTGGGCAATTGATAGAACTTAAAATACTCATAATGATATCTAGGAAATGATCATTACATAGGCATCACGTCCAAGAATAGTAGACCGACTCCTGCCTGCATCTACTACTATTACTCCACACATCAACCGCTATCCAGCATGCATCTAGTGTATTAAGTTCATGGAAAAACAGAGTAATGCACTAAGAACGATGACATGATGTAGACAAGATCTATCTATTTAGAGATAGACCCCATCGTTTTATCCTTAGTAGCAATGATACATATGTGTCATTTCCCTTTCTATCACTGGGATCAAGCACCATAAGATCGAACCCACTACAAAGCACCTCTTCCCATTGCAAGATAAATAGATCAAGTTTGCCAAACAAAACCCAAATATCGGAGAAGAAATACGAGGCTATAAGCAATCATGCATATAAGAGATCAAAGAAACTCAAATAACTTTCATGGATATAAAAAGATAGATCTGATCATAAACTCAAAGTTCATCGATCCCAACAAACACACCGCAAAAGAGTTACATCATATGGATCTCCAAGAGACCATTGTATTGAGAATCCAGAGAGAGAGAAATCCATCTAGCTACTAACTATGGACCCGAAGGTCTACAAAGAACTACTCACGCATCATCAGAGAGGCAACAATGGAGGTGGTGAACCCCATCCGATATGGTGTCTAGATTGTATCTGGTGGTTCTGGACTCTGCGGCGGCTCGATGAATATTTTGTCACCTCCCCTAGGGTTTCTGGAATATTGGGGTATTTATAGAGCAAAGAGGCGGTCCGAGGGGCACCCGAGGTGGGCACAACCCACCAGGGCGCGCCTGGGCCTCCTGGCGTGCCCTGGTGGTTTGTGCCTCCCTTGGGGCACCCCCGAGGCGCAGCCAGTTCCCGGTGTTCTTTCTGGACCATAAAAAATCATCGTAAAGTTTCGCGGCATTTGGGCTTCGTCTGGTATTGATTTTTGGCGACGTAAGAAACATGGAAAAAAGAGCAACTGGCACTTGACACTATGTCAATAGGTTAGTACCAAAAAATGATATAAAATGACTATAAAATGATTAGAAAACATCCATGACTGACAATATAACAGCATGGAACAATCAAAATTATAGATACGTTGGAGACGTATCAGCATACCCAAGCTTAACTCCTACTCGTCGTCTAGTAGCTAAGTGATAAAAACAGAATTTTTGATCTCGAATGCTGCCTAACATGTCATATCATATTCTATTTCATATAACATGGACATTTGGACTTTTAGTTGTTCAAAGCAATAGTCTAGTTTTGACATAATAATTTAGATGCTCAAGCATATCAACAAGCAACCATGTTTTTCAAAATATCAAAGCTAAAATAAGTTATCCCTAGCCCATCATGCTCAAACATTGATCCATTCATGAAACACACTCGAATATTAGCTACACCCAATACTTTAGTATGATCATATTTCCTCCTAGTTGGTGCTTTTGAAAGAGAAGATGGAGACTCGAATTCAAAAATAAAAATTGCATAAATTAAAAGAATGGCCCTTCGCAGAGTGAAGTAGGGATTTGTAGATGTGCCAGAGCTCAAAACGAAAAACTTAGAGATAAAAACATTTTGGGAGGTGTATCCATCCCACCAAAAAACGACTTAGAGTTCCCAACACTTTCCATGCTAGATATATCATAGGCAGTTCCCAAACAGAAAATAAAGTTTATTCCTTTTTCCACCATACTTTCACTTTCCATGGCTGGCCGTATTCACGGATGCCCTCCATACCAACACTTTCCAAGGAATTTATTATTTGACAACATAAAGTAAATTCATTTATGCATTTCGGGACTGGTCATCCCTAATACCTTTGCCTTACTCTCGTGTAATGACAAGTGAATAAACACTCATCATGAGAATAACACATCTACCATGGAAAATATTAGCCACCCCTCATTGCTCCGCGAGCGAAACAAACACACAAAAGAGAACTTTATTTTGAAAATTAGAGATGGCACATACAAATTTGCTTAGAACGACACGAAAATACCGCATATAGGTAGGTATAGTGGACTCATGTGGCAACAACTGGGTTTAAGGATTTGGATGCACAAGTAGAGCTCATACTTGGTGCAAAATGAAGGCTAGCAAAACATTGTGAAGCGACCAACCAAGAAACAAATAGTCTCATCAGCAAGCATTAAGCATAAATAACACCGAATAATGAACCACAAGTAAGATATAATTTCATTGCATGACTATTGACTTTCGTACTTGCATAGAGAATCACAAACCTTAACACCAATATTCTTACTAAAGCATAATTACTCATCAACATAACTCACATATCACATCATCATATCTCAAAACTATTACTAAGAATCAAATTTATTTTTTCCAATGATCTTGATGAAAGTTTTTATTACATCCTTCTTGGATATGTACCACTTTGGGACTAATTTTCATGTGTTGCTTTTCATAAGCTCAAACAAATATAAGTGACGATCAAGAGCATAATTTTTCTTCTTTCTCTCAAAATAATTTAAGTGAAACAACAGAGAATTTCTTGAAATTTTTACTAACTCTCAAATAAATCTAATTGAAGTAAGAGAGAATTTCTTCAAAAATACTAAGCATATCATGCTCAAAAAGATATAAGTGAAGCACTAGAGCAAGTCCATTGCTCATAAAAAATTTAAGTGAAGCATAGAGAGCAATTCTAACAAGTCATGAATTAATTTTGGCTCTCTCAAATAGGTGTGTTCTGCAAGGGATCAAAACTTAAAACACAAAATAAAACAAGAAAAGACTCATATCATACAAGATGCTACAAGCAAAACACATATCATGTGACGAATAAAAATATAGTTTCGAGTAAAATACCGATGATTGTTGGAAGAAATTGGGGATGCCACTCGGGGGCATCCCAAAGCTTAGTTGGTTGCACATTTTTTGGATAATATCTTGGGATGCCGGGGCATCCCCAAGGTTAGGATCTTCCATCCTTCCTTCATCCATCATAAGATAACCCAAAACTTGAAAACTTCAATCACACAAAACTCAACAAAACCTTCGTGAGATCCATTAGTATAAGAAAAATAAATCACTACTATAAGTGATGTATTAAACCAAGTCATGTTTTGTTCTTTCATTATACCTACTGTATTCCAAGTTTTGTATGGCAAAACTCATCAACGAAAACCACAGTGCCATCAAAATAAGCACACAACACCAAGAAAACAGAATCTGTCAAAAACAGAACAATCTGTAGCAATCTGATTCGTTCGAATACTTCTGTAACTCAAAAATTTCTGAAAATTAGGACAACGTGAGCAATTTTTATATAAATATTATTTAAAAAATTCATAATTTTATCACGCTTCTGTGATATTTAATAATTTTGTGACTGGCGCACAAAGTTTCTGTTTTTCAACAAGATCAAAGCAACTATCACCCAACATGATCCCAAAGGCTTTGCTTGGCACAAACACTAATTAAAACACAAAAAACACAATCATAACAGTATCATAATTGTGTAAAAACTCAATAACATCAATGAAAAAGCAAAAATAAATTTTATTCATTGGGTTACCTCCCAACAAACGTTATTGTATTATGCCCTTAGCTAGGCATAAAGCAAGGATCTAAGTTTGGTCATCTTTGTTCTGAGATCCATAAGATGCCCTCATGATTGATTCATATGTTGGCCTAATTCTTGTTCTAGGAAAGTATTCCATACCGTTCCTATAAGGAAATTGGAACTTAATATTGCCTTCTTTCATATCAATCACAACACCGATAGTGCGTAAAACGGTCTACCAAGAATAATTGGACAAGACGGATTGCAATAAATATCAAGAACAATAAAATCTATGGGCACATTATTCCTATTTGCAATAATAAGAACATCTTTAATTCTTCCCATAGGATTTTTAATAGTACAATCCGCCAACTGCAAATTCAAAGAACATGATTCAATATCTGTAAGACCAAGCACATCACATAAAGATTTTGGAATTGTAGAAACACTAGCACCCAAGTCACACAAAGCAAAACACACATAATTTTTAATCATGACTTTATAGTAGGTTCCCATTCATCATGCAATTTTCTAGTAATTCATACTTCTAATTCTAATTTTTCTTTGAAAGCTTTCATCATAGCATCAACAATATGTTTAGTAAAAGCTTTATTTTGTTCATAAGCATGGGGTGAATTTATAATGGATTGCAACAAATAAATACAATCAATAAAATAGAATCTATCATAATTAAAGCTTTGTAAATCAAAGGAGTGGGCACATCACTAGTTAAAGTTTTTACCTCTCCAAACCCACTTTCATCAATTTTCTGAACAAGATTTTCACCCTCCAAAATATTGGGACGCCTTCTACCTAAAGTTGACTCTTCTCGAGTCCCTTTTTCATCAATCTTAACTTTACTAAACAAGTAATCAATAGAAGAAACACCAATCATTTTAAGATCTTCGTCACTTTTGTGAAAGAAATCACTAGAAAACGTTTTTTTCTAAAAACTCTCTTTTAGCTCTAAGCATAGCGGTTCTTTTCTTACATTCATCCATAGAAACGTAAAGATAGAAACGTAAAGAGCTTTAATTGATTCATAGATCTTAGGCACACAAAAATTCATCTTGAGATTTTCCACATCGTGAGCAATTCTATCAACACTTCAAGACAAATCATCAATCTTACTCAACTTTTCTTCTATGGAAATGTTGAAAACTTTTTGTGTATTGATAAATTCTTTAATATTATTCTCAAGATCAGAGGTGTTCCTATTATTATTATAATATTGATTTCCATAGGAATTACCATAATTATTGGAGGGATTACTAGGAAAAGGCCTAGGATTAGAATTACCTCTATAAGCATTGTTATTGAAATTGTTTGAAGAAATAAAATTCACATCTATGGCATCATTATTTTTCTCAATCAAATTAGACAAAGAAATATCATTAAAATCAATAGGAGCACTTTTACTAGAAACCAATTTCATAAGAGCATAAACTTTTTCATTTAAATAAGAAATTTCTTCAACCGAATTAACTTTTTTACTAGTAGTAGCCCTTTCGGTATGCCATTGTGAATAATTTGCCATGACATTATCAAGCAATTTGGTGGCTTCACCCAAAGTAATTTTCATAAAAGTACCACCCGCGACGGAATCTAAAAGATTACTAGAAACAAAATTCAATCCCACATAAAAAAATTCTGATCATCCAAAGATTTAACCCATGAGTTGGGCAATTCCTTAGAATCATTTTCATCCATTCCCAAGATTGTGCAACATGCTCATGTTCAAGTTACTTGGAACTCATGATCTAGGTTCTAAGGGAAATAATTTTTGCGCAAGGAAAATATTGAGTGATAAAAGCATCTTTGCACTTATTCCAAGAATCAATACTATTGCGAGGCAAAGAAGGGAACCAAATTTTTGCAAAATCATGAAGTGAAAACGGAAATAATTTCATATTAACCACATCATTGTCCACATCTTTTTTATTTTGCATATCGCATAATTACACGAAGGTATTAAGATGGGACGCGGCATCCTCATTAGGAGTACCGAAAAATTGATCTTTCATAACAAGATTCAACAAAGCAGTATTAATATCACAAGACTCCGCACTAGTGGCGGGAGGAGCAATCGGAGTACCGATAAAATCATTGTTGTTGGTATTTGAGAAATCACATAACTTGGTGTTCTCTTGAGTCATGATGACCACACAACAAGATTGCACTCAAAAATAGATCTAGCAAGAAAACGGCGAACAAAAAAAGAGGGGAGAACAAAACGACAAATTTTTGTGAAGTGGGGGAGAGGAAAACAAGAGGCAAATGGAAAATAATCTAAATTGCAAGGAGATGAGATTTGTGATTAGGAACATGGTATATGTTGAATATCCTCCCCGGCAACAACGCCAGAAATTCCTTTTGATGTCGCTTGAAGCTACGTTAGTATTTGCCCAAAGAGAAAGGGATGATGCGGCATAGCGACGGTAGGTATTTCCCTCAGATATGAAACCAAGGTTATCGAACCAGTAGGAGAACCAAGAAACACAATGTAAACAACCCTTGCACACAAATAACAAATACTCGCAACAAGACGTTTTAAAGGGGTTGTCAATCCCTTTCGGGTAACGGCGCCAGAAAGGCAAGTGGACGGGAGAAAGATTTGTAGATGATGATATATCGAACGCCAAATAAAATAAAGTTCAGCAAGGTATATTTGTATTTTTGGTTTTATATATCTAAAAATAAAATCAAAGGAAAAGTAGATCGCAAAGGCAAATAATGAGAAAGAGATGCGGGGGCCATAGGTTTCTCTAGTGGCTTCTCTCGAGAAAATAGCAAATGGTGGGTAAACAAATTACTGTTGGGCAAATTATAGAACTTCAAATACTCATGACGATATCCAGGAAATGATCATTACATAGGCATCACGCCCAAGATTAGTAGACCGACTCCTGCCTGCATCTACTACTATTACTCCACACATCGACCGCTATCCAACATGCATCTAGTGTATTAAGTTCATGGAAAAACGGAGTAATGCAATAAGAACGATGAAATGATATTGACAAGATCTATCTATGTAGAGATAGTCCCCATCGTTTTATCCTTAGTAGCAACAATACATATGTGTTGTTTCCCTTTCTGCCACTGGGATCAAGCACCGTAAGAACGAACCCACAACAAAGCACCTCTTCCCATTGCATGATAAATAGATCAAGTTGACCAAACAAAACCCAAATATCGGGGAATAAATACGAGGCAATAAGCAATCATGCATATAAGAGATCAAAGAAACTCAAATAACTTTCATGGATATAAAAAGATAGATCTGATCATAAACTCAAAGTTCATCGATCCCAACCAACACACCGCAAAAGAGATACATCATATGGGTCTCCAAGAGACCATTGTATTGAGAATCCAGCAAGAGAGAGAAAGAAATCTGGCTACTAACTATGGACCCGAAGGTCTACAAAGAACTACTCGCGCATCATCGGAGAGGCGCCAATGGAGGTGGTGAACCCCATCTGAGATGGTGTCTAGATTGGATCTGGTGGTTTTGGACTCAGCGGCGGCTGGATGAATATTTCGTTGCCTCCCCTAGGGTTTCTGGAATATTAGGGTATTTATAGAGAAAGTGGTGGTCCGGGGGGCACCCGAGGTGGGCACAACCCACCAGGGCGCGTCTGGGCCTCCTGGCGGGCCCTGGTGGGTTGTGCCTCCCTCGAGGCACCACCTAGGCGCAGCCAGGTCTCGTTGTGTTCCTTTTGCCCATAAAATATCATCGTAAAGTTTCGCGACATTTGGGCTTCGTCTTTTATTGATTTTCTGCAATGTAAAAAACTTGGAATAAACAGCAACTGGCACTCGGCACTATGTCAATAGGTTAGTACCCAAAAATGATATAAAATGACTATAAAATGATTATAAAACATCCAAGATTGATTATATAACAGCATGGAATAATCAAAATTATAGATACCTTGGAGACGTATCAGCTCCCCAAGCTTAACTCCTACTCGTCCTCTAGTAGGTAAGTGATAAAAACAGAAGTTTTGATGTGGAATGCAGCCTAACATGTCATATCATATTCTTTTTCTTATAGCATGGACATTTGGACTTTTAGTTGTTCTAAGCAATAGTCTAGTTTTGACATAATAATTTAGATACTCAAGCATATCAACAAGCAACCATGTTTTTCAATATATCAACGCTAAAATAAGTTATCAAGCCCGATCAATTTCGAAGCGAAGACTTGATCTTCGACATTGTGCCTTTCCACAGCCCCTATCAAGCCCTGCTCAGCCGTACGGTATTCACTCGCTTTAACATCGTCCCACACTATGCATACCTCAAGCTCAAGATGCTCGGCCCCAACGGGGTCACCACTGTCAACGGCAACACAGAGTGCTCCCTCTGAACTGAGGAACATGCGTTGGCCCTGGTGCCTGTTGTCATGGCATGGAAGGTTGGGAAGCGAGCTCGACTTTAGCCCGAATTATCAAAACCTTCTTCTCCATGTAAATAGGGACTCGCCCCCATTGCACAGCCCTAGGACCAGCAAAGTACGTGCCAAGGAGGCACAACTTCGCGCTCGAAATTCCATGGGCAGCGTTGGGGAAAAAGGGTAAGTATTCGGCTGGACCGAACTACTACCATCAAATGTCTTCGGACACACTAGAGGTACCATCAAGGGCCTGCTAAAGGTGTAAAGCTCATCCACACTTCGACGACTTCTCAAGACCTTATTTGCAAGATCATTCGACGAACAGTACCACCCATTCGGGTGCACCACTGAAAGCACAATGTGCTCCCTTGGTTGTTTTGATAATTCATGACAACATACATTGTCTCTTGGACTAATACTTTTACCTAGTGTATTTCAGATAAAGTCCATAGAGAGATGGGTTGGCAAAACATTGTCTGGAGAGTATCCCCATGAACAATATGCAAGGAAATAGATTGGCAAAGCTTCAAGCAAAGGATTCTAGGTTTTACATTTTTGAGAAATCACTTTGAGCCCATAGGAAAGTCAATACTATTAAAAGGGGGTAAGGTTTTGTTGGTGAACAAAATGCTCATACGTGCACAAGTGATAGTCGCCACATACACCCACAAGTCTTCCGCAAAAGTCTGTCCCAAGCCAAATGCTCAAAATTGGTGCACCTAACACTCTACCCTTGGTGCCCCCGATTCCAAACCATAGACAGACCTAGCCAAACCCTAGCTCTTCGGTGCAACCGATTCTTCATTCAGTGCCACCGAGTTAGGCTGTCAACTTTCTGTTACGCAAGTTTACAAAACCGGTCCCTCTGAGTTTTGTGAATCGGCGTCACCGAGATTGGACAATCTAACCATTGGTCACCTTATCAGTGCAACCAATATTCCTATATTGGTTACACCGAGATTCAAAAGTTTCCACCTTTTGGTCACTTCGGTAACACCGAGATTAATACATCGGTGTCACCGAGTTGGTCATTTTGTGTGTAATGGTTGGATTTTTGGAGATGCCTATGTATACCCCTCCATCACCACTCACTCGCAAGAGAAGCACTCAGAACAGTTCTCCACTCATACCTACTGATTTTCTGAGAGAGAGAGCCACCTACTCAAATGTTGAGATCATGCCTTTCCATTCCTACCATATGAATCTTGATCTCTAGCATCACCAAGTTGCTTTCCTCCCAATCAATCTGTTCTACATAGCCAAATCTGTGAGATAGTGATTGTGTGTTGAGGAGTCTATCATCTTGAAGCACAAGAGCAAGGAGTTCGTCGGCACTATCGATCTTATTACCTTTTGGAGGGTGGTGACTCCTAGATTGGTTAGGTGTCGCTTGGGAGCCTCCAACTTTGTGTTGTGGAGTGAACGAAGAAGTTTGTAAGAGCAAGGAAATCACCTACTTCATGAAGATCTACCCCGAGTTAGGCTAGTCCTCCATGGACGTAGGTCGTCATGGTATAGTCAAGGTTGCTTCTTCATGAAACCCTCAATGGGTAGAGCCGTCTGTAGACTCTCATGTTTGTTACCCTCCGTGGGTTGAAGACTCCATGAATGTGGATGTACGATAGCGCCACCTATCGGAACTATGGGAAAAATCTTGTGTCGCTCATGTGTTTGATCTCTCTATCTGTACTCCTTAGTTCCATGTGCAATGTATTTACTTTCCGCTGCTATACTTGATGACTTGCATGTGTAGGGTGTTCTAGATTTGCTATGTATGCAAAAAACTGCCAACAGTTGTTGTGTTCTTGAGGTAGTTTTAAATTCCTACAAATAGTCTATTCACCCCCCTCTAGACATACACTTCTAGTGATCTCGCAATTGGTATCATTGCATTGGTCTCCATTGCTTTGGTTTCAACACCGTGGAGGAAGATGGATGTGTCTAGTGTGGAGAGTTTGTATTTTAGAGTGCCCATTCTTGATGGAGAGTGCTATAGTCGAAAATAAAATTGAAAATCCCTATGTGCTCCCCATTGATGAATTGCATCCCACACATGAAGAGGAAATTAACATGACTGGTAACCTAAGAACTGTAAATCTTATTGTTAGAGGTTTACCAAGATTCGTGCTTTGTCAATTGAAGAACTTTGCATGTGCTTATACTTTGTGGGCTGATTTGGAGAAACGATATCCAAATATTTCATTAGGAAATCTTGATGAAATTCTTCATAAAACTATTGCTTTTCACAAAATGAAGCCTAGTGATGCAAACTTTGGTAAATGCCTATTTGACCTCCGTGTTCTTATGTGTTCTAAAGGAGATGTCACTACTGTCAACAACATTGTTGTTGAAGCCATTCACGTTCATAAACTTGAACATTGCCGTGGTTATGATTCTAACGAGTCTCTTGGTTTCTATGACGAGGAGATTCCACCGAATGATGACAATGAAGAACATGGCTACTATGACGAAGATGAGTTGTTCGACATCGAGCATTAAAAGATCATGAGGAATCTAAGTCCAATGGCAAACTTCAAGGATTACATGTCTGACGGAAAAGAGTGGATTCTCGAAAGTGGATGCACGGATCACATGACTGGTGAGAAAGACATGTTTCAAGAGATCATGCCGAATCAAGGACCTCAAAGGTACGTGACCTTTGGAGACAAATCTAAGGTTAAGGTACTTGGCCTTGTTAAGGTGGGCATATCTCATGATAGATCATTTCAAAATGTGATGCTTGTTGAATCCCTTGGTTACAATCTTCTTTTCGTGTCTAGACTAGCAGACTTCGGTTTCAATGTGCTATTTACTAAAGTATATTGCCAAGTGTTTTGATTTGATAATCATAAAATTTTATTTATCGATATTCGTAGAGGTGATCTATACATTGTTGATTTCACTAAAAAGGCCCAACCTCGTACTTGTCTCATTACAAGATCATCTAAAGGTTGTTGTGGCATAGAAGGCCTGGACATGTAGGCATGCACAATCTAGATAAGCTTATCAAGGGTGATCACATTCTAGGTGTTAAGGATGTTATCTTTGACAAAGATAGATTTTTAGCGCTTGTCCAGCAGGAAAGCAAGTAGGTGGAAGTCATCCGGTTAAGAATATCATGACTACTAGGAGACCACTCGAATTACTTCATATGGATATCTTTGGTCCCAATGCTTACAAAAGTCTCAGTGGAAAATCTTATGGTCTAGTTATAGTTGATGATTTTTCCAGATTTATGTGGGTATTCTTTCTTGATGATAAGTCACAGGTACAAAAGATCTTCAAGAACTTCGCTCGCAAAGTACAAAATCAGTTTGAAGTGAAGATCAAGAAACTTAGAAGCGATAACGGATCGGAGTTCAAGAACACCCATGTGCTTACCTTTCTTGACGAAGAGGGTATTTCACATGAGTTCTCAGCTACATACACACCTCAACAAAATGGAGTTTTTGAGAGTAAGAACCGGACACTCATTGAGATGGCAAGAATGATGCTTGATGAATACAAGACGCCAAAACACTTTTGTGCAGAAGTCGTGGAAACAACATGTCATGCCACAAACTGACTTTACTTGCACAAGTTTATCGGTAAAATGACATCGAAGCTTCTCACCCATAACAAACCCCAAGTTGGATACTTTCGAGTATTCAGATCAAAGTGCTACATTCTTGATAAGCATCGTTGTACTAAATTTGCCCCTAAATCTCATGAAGGATTCCTAATTGGTTTTGGAACAAACTCTCACACTTACCGTGTCTACAACAACTCCACTCGAAAAGTTTAAGAGATAGTAGATGTGAAGTTTGATGAATCTGATGGTTCACAAGTCGAGCAATTTCCAAATGATGTAGGTGATAAGGACCCTTCGAAAGCTATCGAAGACTTGTCTATTGGCAAGATTCATCCCATCGAGGTGAAGGAAAGCACTTCATCAACCCAAGTGGAAGCTCCTAACTTCGGATCAAGGCTACCGACAATACGACATGGCATCATACACAAGCGGTACATGACAAGATGAAGAGGAGGAGGAAATGCATCATGAAGATCCACCACAACCTCCTTCACCACCACCTCAAGGAGATGATCACGTTGACAACAACAATGACGAAGGAGATGTTGATGAAGAAGAAGCTCCACCATCCAACAATCGAAAGCTGGCCTGAGTTCGAGCACAAGTGACCAAGAACCATCCCCCTAAACCAAATTTTTGGTGACATACAAACCAGGAGAATCAGTCGCTATAAAACTCGTCTAGCTAACTTTTGTGAGCATTATTATTTCATCTCTAGCATTGAACCCTTGAAGGTAGAACAAGCTCTTTAAGATGCATATTGGGTGAACGTTGTGCATGAAGAGCTACACAACTTCGAGAGGAACGAAGTGTGGACACTCTTGGAGAAGCCCGAGAATGAGCAAAACATCATCGGAACCAAAACGGTGTTTCGGAACAAGCAAGATGAAGACGGTCAAGTCGTACGCAACAAGGCACGTCACGTATCCCAAGGATATACGCAAGTCGAAGGTCTAGAATATGGTGAGACCCACACCCCCGTTGCTAGAGTAGAAGCTATTCAAATTCTTCTTGCCTATGCTAATCACCATGATATCACGCTTTATCAAATGGACATTAAAACTGCATTTTTAGATGGTGAGATTGAACAAGAGGTCTATGTTAACCAACCACCTGGTTTTGTAAATCCTAAGAAACCTGACCATGTCTACAAACTTTGCAAAGCTCTATATGGACTTAAGCAAGCACCTCGCGCTTAGTATAAATGCCTAATGAAGTTTCTTATTGAAAAAGGATTTGAAATTGGTAAAATTGACACAACCTTATTCACAAAGAGAGTTAATGGTGAATTATCTGTGTAACAAATTTATGTGGATGATATTATCTTTAGATCTACTAACCCACAATTTAGCGAGAAGTTTGGAAGGTTGATGTCAGAGAAGTATGAGATGTCTATGATGTGTGAGCTGAAATTCTGTCTTGGCTTGCAAATTAAGCAATCAAGAGAAGGAACTTTCATATCTCAAACTAAGTACACCAAGGACTTAATCAAGAAGTTCAACATGCAAGAGTGCAAAGGTATGAAAACTCCCATGCCCACTAGTGGACACGATGATCCCACTAAGGAGGGTGAACCAGTTGATCAAAAGGTTTATTGATCAATGATTGGTTCATTGCTTTATCTATGTGCCTCCCGTACCGATATTATGCTTAGTATTTCCATGTGTGCTAGATATCAAGCTCCTCCCAAAGAATGTCATCTTAAGGTTGTGAAACGTACTGTGAGATACTTGATACATACACCAAACTTGGCATTTGTTATACCAAGGGATCTTCTTTTAATCTTGTTGGCTACTCTGACTTGGACTATGTCGGAGACAAGGTTGATATAAAATCTACATCGGGTACATGTCAATTTCTTGGTAGATCTCTTGTGTCTTGGTCCTCTAAGAAACAAAACTCGATATATCTATCTACCACTGAAGCTGAATATATTGGTGTTGGATCATGTTGTGCGCAATTGTTATGGATGACACAAATGCTTAAAGTTTATGGAATCTATGTTAAAAATGTGCCATTACTTTGTGACAAGGAGAGTGCTATTAAGATTGGTCATAATCCTATGGAACATTCTCGAACCAAGCATATTCAAGTTCGACATCATTTCATCCGTGATCATGTTGCCAAAAGAGACATTAATCTTAAGCATGCTCATAATAACAAGCAATTAGCCAATATCTTTAATAACCACTTGATGAAAAATTGTTTTGTCATTTGAGGAGTGAGTTGAACATCATTGATGCTTCAAACTTGAGCTAAGCTCGCTCAGATGCATGCGAGGAGATGAGCTTCGTTTTTTTATTCCATGCTATTACCTTGAATATCATATATCTTGGAATTCTAGGCTCCCTTGGCTTGCATCTAACCCTTTTGTAGGTACTTGGAAGAACAACACTCCACAAGATTGCAACAAATCGTATCTTGAGCAATCTTGTCATGACCAAGTATCCACAACCTCTCTTTGATGATGGAAGGAAGAAGACAACAAAACATATCCTTTACATATAATTCTCATTCTGTATCAACTCACAAATTGGTATCATTTCATTTGGATATATCATGCTTTTCCTTGCGTGACTAACCCACGTAGGCAAAAACTAAATGGAAACAACAAGGATTGCTCCACACTCAAGATGATCTTCATCAACTTTGACCATCCTCATCAAGTTCACCTACAAGCTACGTCAACAACATCACTCAAAGGTATGTACTTATATTCTTGATATAGCTTTACTCCAAGTAATGAGATAAAGAAACTCAAGTGATATGAATACATTAAAGTGCTTAATTGACAAATGGTAACCCCATTTTGAGCTTAACGATGAGTATGACCTATGATCAAGTATACTTGCTTGGCTCCTAAGTCAATATACTCTAGTATAGGTGACCTAGTCATCTCCCATCATTTACATAAGAATCTTGATTGGTACATTCTCCTTTGCAAATTTCTTGGAACCATTCAAATCTTTTCTAGTTGATACCTCTTTGTAAATTACCCATAATTATAAATTATTCGCAATTGGAAGAAATTGATTGTTTCTCTTCCTGTTTGATTTTCCTTTACACCTTAGTCTTTTGTTCAAATTGTCACTTTTGCCAAGTATGAAAATTCAGTAAATTTGAAAAGTCATCGAAGCTTCTGTTGAATGCCTTGGAGCTTCCGATTCAAAGAACTCGGTTCAACCGATTTAGCAGATGAGCTGCAAAACTTTATCTCGGTTTCACCGATTGATTTGTTCCGGAGTCATCGATCTTATTTTTTCTCTATTTCTTTAGTGATTTTTCAATTGGTATCTTACTAGTGATGTCCCTGATACTTCAATGATTCCCTTTTCTTTAAAAAATAGGGGAGAAAACTTTAATCAAGGATCCCTAACTCAAAGGAGGAGAAGTTCTAAAAATTCTCAGTTTATCCAAAGTGAAAGAAATCATTTTCAAGGATTCCCTCATTGTTTCTCATGATTTTTATATTCTATGAGTCTTACTTTTAATGAATCTTGCTCTCAAGGATCCCTTATTATTCGATGATCCCTTATTGGTCTGCCTTCTCGAAAATTAGTGCCAAAGGGGGAGAGATATAATTTAGGGGGAGAGGAGAATATCAAAGTCTATACTTATATAAACAAGGGGAGTGTGCCAAAGTAGGGGAAGAAAATTATGTTTGGAGGAAAATATGCTTATTTCATCTTAGATCTTTTCTCACCCTATCCAATCCTAATATCTACATACTGAGATTCAGGAGGAGAGGATGTTCTACTATTTCGTATCTAGGGGAGAAAGTTCTAAATGATATTGGAGACATACGCTACAAGAAATATGTCAACTTGCGACCATCACTATTGGTCACTCAATGGTCACTCTTTTCCATTTGTGACCTTTTTATGACCAAAAACAGATGGTCAAAACCTGATTGTCGTTAAAGGAAATTAAGGACCTTTCTTCTGGAAAGGTCTTAGACGCTTACGTCCAAAACGCCCATGCCACGCCATGCCAGATCCACATTGGCAAGCTAATGTGGCAGAATTACGGCCAAATGAGAAGGTCATAAATTAGAATCAGACCAGTCCATTTCGGCTGTCTACATGGGCCAAGCCCAATAATTCAGCCCATTCAGTGTGTTTTTCCTGTCAATTATGGTCGCCCACATAGGCCTAGCCCAACCATTAGATTTTCTAGGCTAATGTCTTTTGCTGTAAATTTTGTTTTTGGGCCTAGACCATATTTTCTAGTCCCCGGCCTTTTAAAGGTCCATTTCTTGTTAATTTCTAGCCTTTGTTCCAACCAATATATTTTAGGCCTGTTTTCAAGCCCAAATAGATTTGGTCCAATAGACATTTCGGCCATTTTTCATTTGCGTTATATATTTATTTTTCTGGCCACTTTTATTCGAGGAATGTATTTCAAGTAAACAAAAAATAATATTCTGAGTTCAGCGAGCCAGTATACATCAAACTCAGCGAGCAAATATACATCAAATTCCCTGCATGTTCAATAGTACATCAAATTTCTCAAGAAAATTAGCATTACAAATTCAGTAACATATAAAGCAAGTTGTTGACTGGGGCTTCGCGCTTCTTTGAGTATCTTCAGCCAAGAACTAGTGTAAATGAGAGGAATAGTCACATGTTT
Organism: Hordeum marinum; assembly: GCA_022496015.1. NCBI lineage: Eukaryota > Viridiplantae > Streptophyta > Magnoliopsida > Poales > Poaceae > Hordeum > Hordeum marinum. The sequence continues at coordinate 204,519,599 of CM039672.1, read as the reverse complement.
ATAGTCTTAATATAGGCAATATTTGCTAACAACAAAATAGAACAATTAATCTAAGAACCATGCAAGAACCTATGTTTTACTGTCATTGTGACACCTATAGTAACATCTCAGCATATCTCAAGTTGATGAATTATTCTAGCAATAACCATATTAGAAACATCCATTCTTGTTCCATTTAACCTACCTACAAGAGAGTACAACAATCATTCTTGATGAATCAAATCATAACAAATCAAGCAATAGATACAAGAGGCACATCAGGCCTAGCCATTTTCATTTCAGTAATTTAGAAAGAGGGAGATGGGGCACAGAACCTTGACGCACTGTTATGGGGTAGTGTGTGATGAAGGTTGCTCTTTGGGGAAGCAGCGGAAGCTCCGGCAAATGCAGCAACAGCACCTTTGACCGTCACAATGGTGGTGGCACCAATGATCACTTGCGTAACATTTCAGATCATCATTACAGAATTTTTTTACTTATCAAATACACGAGCAGCAACGATAGCTTCTACCTTTGCATATATTTGAATAGCTACTGTTACTGTCATGTATGTTAAATATGCAAGAGGTAAAAATAACAGTTATGTACATCCATTGCAAACAGACTTATAAAGAAGAATATAAACCGCTAATGCACTTCAATAATTAATCCAACATTGCACACACACCTAGAAAAAAGTAATAAACCTGCTGCACTAATACAGAACATCATTAGGCCCAAACATTTGGCATATTCAAACATGATGTTGTTCTACGACTACATCAGGTAGTTAATACCTCCATGATGCTACAGGTAGAAAATATCTACTCTATCATATGAGTTTGATTGCCATAAAACATTGGTTGGAATCAAATATCTATAGGTAGAAAATAACTAAAACAATTTGAGCTACGACTACAACAGATAATTGTACATTTTTTAGTCCAACAAAACATGTATGCAAGAGCATGACTATTCATTCCTGCTGTTTGTGCTACTCGGTCAGAAGAAATTATCTTTGGGTACATGGCATTGATACTGCAGCCAAACATTTGACAAAATTAGCATCAACTTAAGCCAGAAATGACAACAACATACATATTGTGACATACAGTGGCTTACCCTCTGTTTCAGACAACAAACAACAGTTTAGCCTCAGGGCTGACATAGAACCCACTCTTCATCCAGGCCTCACACTTGAGCTGAACTAGCTCCTTGCTCTGCAAGCAAAACCAGCATTACCTGAGCCATTGGCAAAAAATGTTATTAGAAGCACTTACACCAATGTTTCTATCAAGCAAAAGGAAACTTTTCAAAGATATCTGAAGCTAGAGATATCAAGGAGTGTCAAATTTGAACAAAGCTTTCAACAATTTTTATTGTTAAATTACATTCAATAGAGTAAAACATAACACCACAGTCTACTTGAATGGTGCAGGGTTGATTGCATTTTGCTGCAAAACCATGCAAATCTGGCCCGAGTCATTATCTCTAGAATGGAACATGCCATAATCAGAACACACAACATCACTAAAATGTCATAGTGGCATAAGTTTTCCTATCACTACAAAAGTAGCTGTATTTTTAGGTTACATCCAGTATCATGGCAAGCGAATGTTACATCTATGCAAGTGTAGAAATCAGATATGCAACATCGATTGAAACTAGACATAAATAGTCACCAGATGGGCATAAAATCCACACCATACTAGTTGTAGCTTTGTTGCAGTTGGCACACCAATGAAAATTTGAGGATGCCAGGCTTGTGCACCAAACTGAACATCACACTGCACAAAAACTATCAACACGGATGCAGTAGCCGAAACCGGCATCCAAGAGGGCACGCAAACAATTCATAGGACAATCATGCATGCCCCATGCTAGGAGAACCAGAGCATCAGACTACTACTGATTGACCCCAAAACAGCGCATCATAGCAAAATACTTCACCAGGAATAGACCTGGAGGGAGGGAGGATGGACGGCACATGTTACCCTGAGTCGCTCGGAGAGGACGGAGGGCGTGGTTTGCTTGTACTTGGGCACCTCGGAATCGTAGGTGGCATGATCGAAGAGCACTGCTTGAGCGAGGACGGCATCCTGGATCTGGGAGGGAGAGAGCATGAGGTGAAGAAGTGGGGGAGGGCTGTGAGGAGGAGGAGATGGAGTGGATGGACGCACTTGAATCGCCGGACCACACTGGGCGGAACCCTAGTGAAGGGAGACGTCACGGGTGGTGCTGGAGGACGCGCGTGCCAAACTAGGAGAGCTCAAGGTCCCAGGAGGCAGGGAGTCGAAGGAGATGCCACTGACATTGAGCGCCAGCATGCCCTGGTTGGAGAAGCTGAACTCGTCGAGCGAGATGATGGTGCGCGGGTCATCCCGGATCGCCATCGAACGGATCTCGGCCGCCATCGGGGCCACGAGCACGAGCAGGGCAAGGGCGAGGGCGGCCAGGAGCGCCACGGAGTGCGGCGATGGGGTGGCGGCCATCGGGGAGGTTTGTGTGATCTGGGTGGAGGGGACAGGGAGGGGGCGGGGAGAAGGGCTCGCGGGGGAGAAGGGCTTGCGGTGGAGAAGGGCTCGCGGTGAGGAAAGGGGATAGGAGAGGGGAGGAGGGCATAGGGGAGGCCATGGACAGCGGGGAGCTCCACAGGAGGGAGGTGGTGGCGGCGATCTAGAAGGGGGAGGTGGTAGCGGCGATCTATAAGGGAGGAGTGATGTAGAGGGGAAATGGGGGCTAGGGTTCGCTGCACGGAGGAGAGAGAGGAGCTCGCGGTGGGTTTTTATGGGTAGCTTGTAGTGGGTGGGTGAGAGGGTGAGGGTGCGTGGTCTATTGGATCTGGCAGTATCCGATGGTCTCTGATGCTTGATCCGTGTGACATACCTATAGACCAATCAGAATGAAGTACAAGGTTTAATGACGTTATGACCATCTAAGTAGGTCATAATCTCTGATGATTTTGTCAAGAAATCATCCACCTAGCAGCCACACGATCTGCGCGTTGTTGATCGTTTGATCACATCAATATGACAATGTTTCCTTCTCTTTTTATGAAAATGTTTTGTTAAGTTTCCTAATAAGTAGTAGTGTTATTCCCTAGAATAACGAAAAATAAATTTTCCATTTTTCGAGTGCCCAAAATGAGTTTTTTTGTGAACGACCTACAATATATTTTTTGCAAAATAGGACCAAATACCTTTTCTAAAATATTATGCCATAATTAATGTACAATTGACAAAATGGTTGGGTGTCAAAAGATTTGAGCCACCTCTCATGAAACAGACAAATTTCCACCGATTCAACTTGAAGCGGGTCAACTCTGAACTGCGGCTGCCTCATAGTTTGCTTTTATTTTTTCCAAAAATCATTTTTAGGTACAGAAGTATCTATTTAATCAGAGAAACACCAAAAGTTTTCCAGGATTGAACCACTAGCTAGGAACCATCATGCCCGCCGTTTTGACCGCATTTTGAAATGGGCATGTAAAATTAAAAATCAATTAAAAATTGGAAACCTTTCCATTGTCTCATTACATATGACCAAGTTACCAGGAAAATAATAAACTTGTATTACGGTAATTATTTAAAAAAAGTGTTCTCAGAAATGAGTGAAGATTCATGGATTTCAAGCCAACTCGCCAATCTTATGGCCACATTCATGCCATAGTTTGCTCAAATGATATCATATTATGCACAAGGGTTCATATTGAAATGGCAAACAATGTTGCCTAAGGAAGTTTTCATTTTCTTTGGCCAAAAAATCATTTCACATTTTTTGAGTGCACAAAATTAGTTTTTTGTGAAGGACCTGCCATATATTTGTTGCAAATTTGTACCCAATCAATTTTATAAAATACTACGTCATATTTAATGCACAATTGACCAAATGTTTGGGTGTGCAAAGCTTTTATCCACCTCTCGTGAAAAAGATAAATTTCCGCCGATTTAGTAGGAAACGGGTCAAGTTTGAACTGCGGGTGCCTTACAATTTGTTCTTTATTTTTTGCAAAAATTATTTTTAGGTATACAAGTATCTATTTAATCAGAGAAACACCAAAAGTTTTCCAAGATTCAACCACTAGCTAGGAACGGTCATGCATGTCGTTTTGACCGCATTTTGAAATGGGCATGGAAAATTAAAAATAAATTAAAAATTGGAAATCCTTCGCATTGTGTCGTTACAAATGACCAAGTTACCAGGAAAAATAATAAACTTGTAATATGGTAATTATGTAAAAAAAGTGTTCTCGGAAATGAGCTATCATGTATGAAGATTCATGGATTTCAAGCCAACTCGTCAATGTTATGGCCACATTCATGCCATAGTTTGCCCAAATGATATCATATTATGCACAAGGGTTCATATTGAAATGGCAAACAATGTTGCCTAAGGAAGTTTTCATTTTCTTTGGCCAAAAAAATCATTTCCCATTTTTTGAGTGCACAAAATTAGTTTTTTGTGAAGGACCTGCCATATATTTGTTGCAAATTTGTACCCAATCAATTTTATAAAATACTACGTCATATTTAATGCACAATTGACCAAATGTTTGGGTGTGCAAAGCATTTATCCACCTCTCGTGAAAAAGATAAATTTCCGCCGATTTAGTAGGAAACGGGTCAAGTTTGAACTGCGGGTGCCTTACAATTTGTTCTTTATTTTTTCCAAAAATCATTTTTAGGTATAGAAGTATCTATTTAATCATAGAAACACCAAAAGTTTTCCAAGATTCAACCACTAGCTAGGAACGGTTATGCATGTCGTTTTGACCGCATTTTGAAATGGGCATGGAAAATTAAAAATAAATTAAAAATTGGAAATTCTTCGCATTGTGTCGTTACAAATGACCAAGTTACCTGGAAAAATAATAAACTTGTAATACGGTAATTATCTAAAAAAAGTGTTCCAAGAAATGAGCTATCATGTATGAAGATTCATGACTTTCAACCCAACTAGTCAATCTTATGGCCACATTCATGCCATAGTTTGTTCAAATGATATCATATTATACACAAGGGTTAATATTGTAATGGAAAACAATGTTGCCTAAGTAAGTTTTTATTTTCTTTGGACGAAAAAACCATTTCCCATTTTTCGAGTACCCAAAATTAGTTTTTTTGTGAAGGACCTACCATATATTTGTTCCAAATTTGTACCAAATAAATTTTATAAAATACTACAACATATTTAATGCACAATTGACCAAATGTTTGGGTGTCCAAAGCTTTTATCCACCTCTCGTGAAAAGGATAAATTTCCGTCAATTCAATAGGAAACGGGTCAAGTTTGAACTGTGGGTGCCTTAACATTTGTTCTTCATTTTTCCCAAAAATCACTTTTAGTAGAGAAGTATCTATTTAATCAGAGAAACGCCAATTTTTTCCAAGATTCAACCACTAGCTAGGAATGTTCATGCGCGCCATTTTGATCGCATTTTGAAATGGGCACGGAAAATTAAAAAAATTAAAAAATTGGAAATCCTTCGCAATATGTCATTACATATGACCAAGTTACCAGGAAAAATAATAAACTTGCAATACGGTAATTATTTAAAAAAAGTGTTCTCAGAAATGAGCTATCATGTATGAAGATTCATGGCTTTCAAGCCATCTCGTCAATCTTATGGCCACATTCATGCCATAGTTTTTTCAAATGATATCATACTATACACAAGGGTTCATATTGTAATGGAAAACAATGTTGCCTAAGGAAGTTTTCATTTTCTTTGGATGAAAAAATCATTTCCCATTTATCGAGTGCCCAAAATTAGTTTTTTTGTGAAGGACCTACCATATATTTTTTGGATATTTGTACCAAATCAACTTTATAAAATACTATGACATATTTAATGCACAATTGAGCAAATTTTTGGGTGTGCAAAGGTTTTATGCCCAATTGATTATGCGTTCAGCGTCTTGGAATTCGCTTTATATGCATTGGTTCTGAACTATGTCTTGGGTCAATAGTTGGGTTTCCCAGCTCCTATGCTTGCCCCTTTACGTTCCACTCGTTTGGCGAAAAGGGCAAAGGGAGAACCTCTGCGATTCTGTTTCCGGCTAGCTTAGTCAAACACCTCAGAGGAGAAAGCCGAAAACTCTATCGCCCGAGCACCCTCCATTACTCCAAAGAAGTATAGCTTGGGGCACTGATGCTCCTTTCTAGGAGGCAGACGGGCAGTGGCCATATTCATCGGATCAAGCCCCGGCTCGTGCACCTTGGCCTTCGCAAAGGCCATCCGAGCTCCCTCGATACAGGAGGAACGCCTTAGTGCGTCGATCCGGATACAAAGATCCTTCATGGATGGCTCCGCCATCTGATGTAGCTCCATCAGCTACTTCAGATGCTCCACGAGGAGAGGAGAGCGCTCGAAGGCTTTGAATTGCGCCCAAAATAGCCAAGCTTCATCTCCCACTCCCCGCGAAGCATAGAACTCATTCGTGTCCGCTGCGCTCTTCTTGAGGTCGGAGCAGGCACCTAAGGAACGCACACCTGGGTAAGCAACTCGAACTTGATATCCCCGAAGACACACTGCAATAAATACGGCTTACCATCCATTATAACCTTCGCCTAGCAAACTTGCTCCTCAAAGAACCTCCTATCCACCCGCTCCTTTTGGAGATCGGTTTTCGGGGTGGATAGTTCGGTGGCCTTCTCCTTGCCTTTCTGCTCAAGAACCTCACACTTTTGGCCGGTGTCCTTCAGTTCCTGCTGGATCTCCTCCACCCGAGCCTCGTGCTTGTCGCTTGTGGCTCTTAAGGCGGAAAGCACAATAGCCACTTGTTCGGCCGCCGCCCTCTCGATTGCAGCCTCCTGCTTCGCATTCTGCAACTCGGCCTTGAATTTCTCAATTCGTTTGTCGGTGTTGTGTAAGCATCAAGAATATGAATACTGCATCGATGGTATGATGACAATTTTTTTTTGGATATTGAATCGGGCATACCTTGTGCCTCGTCGAATCTCTTGTTCAGAGCATCAAGCTCGTCCTCGGAGCTTTTGAGCTTTCGATTCAGCTTGTCTAGCTCGGCAGTATTCACAGCCACCACCAATGACGAAGCCTGTCAGGTGGCTCACCTGGAAGACCGTCAGGAGGCTGCCATATATATAGTGATAGCATAAAAAATTAATACTTTGCACACAAAGTATCACATGGCTCACCTAGAAGCCCATCAGGAGACCTTAGAAATCCTCCTTCAATCCGCTGTCAACGAACTCAATGCTTTGTAGAACCGCACCCATAAGAGTGTGGTGCTCCTTGGAGATGGAGGCGTTTGATAGAGCCTCCCCCATCACCGAAACCCATTGGTCGGTGGCGCCGGTGGTGATCGGTTAATCCAATCTCCCACCGGGGATTGAAACGGTGCCTCCGGAGGCGTTGTGCGCTCCGTAGACGGCCTTGGAGGGGGCTGGACTTCCTTTGTGCTCATGACGTCTTCGGATTCTTACCTTCGAGTTGGGGGCTTGACCCTTAGGTTCCTTTGTGCAACCTTCTCTAAGTCCTCGGACCTGGTATCCGACTCCGAACTGTCATCGGACAGAATTACCTATGTTTGATGCGCTTTCTTCAGGGCAGGAGGGGGTACCTCCTCCGTGGCATCCGATGACGCCGCACTCTTTCTTGCAAGGGGGGAATCGCCTTCCCCCTCGTCATCATGATATTCATCCTTATTGGAGGAGGCATGGGTTTGCCTGGACGCAGCGTCCGACTGTTCCCGTATACGCAGGCCTCCTCAGCTTGGTTTCTTCTTCTTCTCCTTCAACTCCGATGCCTTGTAAGGCGCCACGACGAGCATCTCCGACAACATCCTGGACCTGACATCCTCGGGCTGAGGCACTGGGCAGTTGATGCCTGTGGCCTTACTCAGCCATTTCTGCAGAAGAGATCAGAAAGTGCTTAGGTCTTCTTTCGGAATTCAAAGTCGAACAAAAGAAATTATATTATACCTCGGAAGGAGGTTTTTCGGCGTGTAGACCACGATCATCCTCCTTGACTAGCCAGTTCTCCTGCGCCTTGAACATCGCCTTCCACAGCTTCTCCTGAGTAGTTCGGAAGAGCCGACGAAGAGTAGGCTCATCATCAAACCGATAAGCCCACATGGGAGAGTCAAGTGCTGGAAGGGGAGGATGCGCCGCCGGAGCATAATATGGACCACGTTGGCCAGCTCAATATCGCCTCTGATCATGGAGACGATGCGCTTCTGGAGGTCGTCCACCTCCTTATACGACCCCTCATTGAGGCCCTTTCGGAGCCACGAAGTCAATCTGGTGGGGGGACCGGATCTTAATTCAGCAGGAGCATCTTGGCCTTCCTCCCCTGGCTTGGTGATGTAAAACCACTCTTTTTGCCAGATCTTGATGGTGTCTATGAAGGTGCCAGATGACCATCCGACATGAGGGAGCTTGACGATGACTGCCTCACCGCAGTCTGCGTGTTTGCCCGCAAAACACTTCGGCTTGATATTAAATACCTTGAGCCATAGTACGAAGTGCGGTTTGACCCGCAAAAAGGCCTCGCAGACGATGATGAAGACCAATATGTGCATGAAGGAGTTCGGTGGGAGGTTGTGGAAGTCGAGGCCATAGAAAAACATGAGCCCTTGATGAAGGGGTGAAGGGGGAAGCTCAATCCCCAGATGAAGTGAGGGATGAAGACCACCCTCTCGCCCGACTTGGGAGTGGGGATCACCTGGCCCTTCTTCGACGCGCGGTGGTAGACATTGGCGGGGATGTAGCCGACGTCCTTGAGGTCCCAGATGTCCCGGTCGGTGACCGTGGAAGTCTCCCACTTGCCGTTGGAACCAGAACCCGCCATGGTAGAGCTTGGAGGAGAAATGAGTGGAAAACAAGATCTGGGATCTTCAAGGTCAAAATATTAGGGGAAGCAGAGGATGCGAATGGAAGGCATGTCTATGCCTTGTGGATGTTTCCCTTCTTATGGGGCTGGTCATTGGTTAACCTCCCTCTGCTGCACCACGTATCGCTCCACTTCCCAAGATGCGTGTGTTGTTATGCGCGCAGGATTAAACATATCCAATGTGAAACGAAGCACGATCTGTGCATAGATGGATCGTGCTGATGAAAATGGCCTGGAACCGTGGTTTGAGTTTTTGCAACTGGTCCAACCGTCATGGTGGGCCGTAAATTTTTGTCAGAAAGGTTCTTAGGGAACACTACTTACTCCTTGATGTTTGGCCTTCAGGGACGAGCTGTTCACGGTATTCAGACGAACCTCTAATCTGAAAACTACATCTCATTGGAGGCCGAACTAAACTCAGACAAAAGAACTTGCCTCGCAAGCCGAAGAGTATGATTATATGAAGCAACGGGAGCTAAGACCTATGGCGTTGGAGGCAAGTTCGGGGCTACTGAGGGAGTCCTAGTTTAAGGTGTCCTCGGGAGGTTTACCTGTTCCTTATGGGCCAGACTGTATGGGCCGCTTGCCGATCATTGGATCAATCGAAGGCCGTGTCTCCAGGCAGGAAACTTCGGGAATCGTGGCGTGTCCTCCACGTTTGGAGTAGTGAATAGGCATGTTTATCCCTTCGACGTCTAACCGACCATGCATAGACCATAGGTACCCTCGGCATCTATATAAGCCGGACGGTTTTAGGTTGTAGGCAAAGGACAACTCATCTAGGGTTTAGCTATTTGTTCTTGAGCTCGATCGTCTCTGTAACCTACATATCATCAATACAATCAAGCAGAATGTAGGGTATTACCTCATTAGGAGGGACCGAACCTGGGTAAACCTCGTCTCCTTCGTCTCTTGTTACCATCGATTCTAGTATCACACCTCGGGACCCCTGTGACATCCCAAGTGTTGTCCCTACCCTATTTGGCATGTAACCCATTGTATGAACCTTGTGTCATGAGATATGAGATGATCTACACCTTGTTCCATGTGTTTGATATGCATTCATGCATCATGGCATCCATCATTTCATCATCATGCCATTCTTCATGCTTGCTATGTTGTGTGTCTTGGATTGGAATCTTGTGTTGTGATGTGGTCTTGTGTTGAGGTGGCTTGTATGTGGTTGGTGCAAGTGAGCACTCCCTCTTCTACCTCTCTTCTTTCTCTTCCTTCTCAAAACCCTCTCATTGCCTTTTATTCCAACAGGAATTCTTGGCAGATTTTAAGTTTGTTTTAAAATTCTCTTAAAAATGTTCATGAGGTGGCCCTATTGTTCTTATGAATTTTGGAAGTGAAGTTCTTGATACTTGGATATGTTTGGTTTTTGAAAACTATTTAAACAGGGGCTGTTTTCTTAATATATTAATAAAATAACTTGGCTCTGATACCAACTTGTCACGCCCAAGATGCATGCCTATCTGTTTAAGGCACGAGGGCCTCGCAAGGGATAGAGGCGCATCTTGCCGATAGCTTGATAGTATCATTTGCATCTTCTTTTATCGTTTGATTTCGTCCGTAGTCGGACCCTGTGTTCATCTTGATGCTATGATTTGAGTGTCTTTGTAAGTTAGCATGTGGCGAGTGTAAGCCAACTTGTATACTCTTCTCATTCAATATTGTATGTTGTGATGATACTATTCTTGCTAACGGCAAGATGCGCCTTTATCCCGTGCGAGGCCCTCGTGCCTTAAATGGATAGGCGCGCATCTTGGGCGTGACAAGTTTAATAAGGAATTCCTTATTGATATGAGTAGTTTATCATCCCTAATAAGCCAGGCTATCACATACACCACCACTCAGAGGAACCGACGACCTTGTCGGGTCACGGGAACGTTCCCTGTTGGCACAAACATCTATGCTTCCAATCCGATACATGTGTCATTCCGTGTGCCACGACGGGTCAAAAACTTCATGAACAACATGACCGCGCACCTGTCGGCAAACATCCGTGTAAACACGAGGGTCGGCTCTGATACCAACTTGTAACGCCCCGGACACACCTGCCGGTAGTCGTTACTCCTAGCGGGATCTAGACTGGCCTCACAAATCAATACTAGTCTTTTCTGCACACTTTGTCCTCACTCATGCGCACCTGGGACCAACTTCCCGGTCGGTCACCCATCCTAGAACTACTCCAAGCCAAGCACGCTTAACCTGGGAGTTCTGTTCGAATGGGCTCCCGAAAAACAAGGAATTCGAGGATTCCTGGGTACCACCATGGTTTAGTATCGTTGTGAGTTCGAGGATTCGAGATTAGACGAATTTGCGAAATGTCTTGAATTGTGGTGTGGAAGGTTGCGGATGCAGTTGCAGCTGATTGCCTAGGGCAGGTTCTTGATTCCGCAACCCGAATCGCATAAACAAGAAAGTTTTCGGAAGTTCATAGGTGGGAAATCTTGTAGTCATCTAGGATCATCTTCCCCAGATGTATTGGGTATGTACATTTGTTCCGAGGGCTTAGCTCAATACTTGTTGTGTTCTTGCAAGTGGCTTATTATGTCTAATGATGTTATCATGATTCGAAGAAGCATTCTTACTAATTTTTCAGTAGGAAGGCTATGTTTTTTTTGTTCAATTCTTTCAAGCATTTGATTCAGCTTATGTTTCATCTTATCAATGAGGTGCTGATGCATTTTGTCCATCTTCAGGATGGCTCCACCAACTCCCAGCAATCCGGGTCATGGTGAGGAGCAGACTGATGTTCCACCACCACCCCTACCACCACCTCCTCCGCCTCCTCCTCCAGAAGCTTGGCACGCTGTGATAGCCGTGACCAATGCAAACACCCAGATGTTGCTCAGGCTGTTGCAAGAAAGGGAGCAGGGTCAGCAGGGTTTTCAAGGCAATTTTCAGAATCAGCTTCAGTTTGCGACACTCAATCAGTTCCTTGCAAAACCAGCCCAAGACTTTTACCTGTTGTGAGCAGCCTCTAGATGCTGATGATTGGCTTCGTGATATGAGCAAGCATTTTGAGTGCAGCAATGTCAGGCCAGAGGACTTTGTCAGGTTTGCATCGTTCCAGCTGAAGGGTCAAGCAGCTGATTGGTGGCAACAATACAAGGATTCCAGGGGCAATCATGTTGTTACATGGGACGATTTCCGTCGTGACTTCAGGGCTCATTACATTCCGACAAGCTTTGTCGAGGAGATGTGTGAGAAGTTCAGGCACCTGAAGCAGGGAACCAAGTCAGTCTACCAGTACAACATCGAGTTCCAGAATCTAGCTCGTTATGCCAAGCAAGATGTTCCAGATGATAAGGCTATGATCTATCAGTTCAGAGGTGGTCTAAAGGATGAGCTTCTGCCAGGCCTTGTTCTTCAGGAGCCTTGTGAGTTTGATCAGTTCTACAACATGGCTTTGAAGATTGAAGCAGCTCAGCTCAAGTTGGAGAACTCTAAGAAGCGTTCAAGGGATTCATATTCTTCTTCTTTCGGCTCTCAAATGGTTCCTAAGCAGCAGAAGTATTGGGCGTCAAATCCTCTTCCGTTTCGTCTTCCTCAGCAGCAGAAGCAGTTCAGTGGTCGTGGTTCTTCCCACCCACCCAACCCAGGTTTCCAGCAGAAGAATCAGGTGTCCAAGGCTGTTCTTGTTCCTCCTCCAGGCAATGTTCGTCCGCTTTCTGAGGTGACTTGTCACAAGTGTGGTCAAAAGGGCCACTATGCAAACAAGTGCAACCAGCAGCGTCTTCCACCTCCTCCTCCTGTCAAGCCTCCAGGCAATGCTACGGTGAAGCATTATCCCAAGTCTGTCAGGGTGAATATGGTGAATGCAGCAGAAGCAGAGCAGTCCAATGATGTGATTATGGGTAATCCCTTAGTTAATGATTTTCCTGCAAAAGTCTTATTTGATTATGGTGCATCGCATTCATTCATATCCAAGCCTTTTGTCGCTATGCATGAGTTTTCTGTGGAGCATTTAGCTAGTCCATTTCGTGTGGTTTCTCCGGGGATGCGCATGAGTTCACATATGATCGTTCTAGATGCTTCTATCAAGATGGGGAATTATTCTTTTCTGGCTTCTCCAATTGTTCTTGGGAATTCCAATATTGATCTCATTCTAGGCATGGACTTCCTGGCTATGAATAAGGCTCATATTGATTGCAAAGCAAAAGAAGTCAAGATGACTCATCCTTCAGAAGAAGTGATTATTTTCGCAGCTCGTGATGACACAATCCATCTCTTTGCTCTTAACGAGAAGGGTGAAATATCGGCGATTTCTCAAATTCCGGTGGTTTGTGAGTATGAAGATGTCTTTCCAGAAGAACTGCCAGGAATGCCTCCGCACCGGCCAGTCGAGTTCGTGATTGATCTCGAGCCCGGTACTGAACCGGTATGCAAGCGCCCGTATAAACTTGGCCCCGAAGAGATGAAAGAGTTGAAGAAGCAGCTAGATGAGCAAGAACGTCTGGGTCTGATCAGACCAAGTTCTTCTCCATGGCGTTGTGGTGTTTTGTTTGTCAAGAAGAAGGATGACACGGATCGTCTTTGTGTGGACTACCAGCCATTGATAAAGAAGACAATCAGAAACAAGTACCCACTTCCCAACATCAATGAGTTGTTTGAGCAACTGAAAGGTGCCAAGGTTTTCTCGAAGCCTTATCTTCGCATGGGTTATCATCAAATTCGCATTCGCGAAGAACACATTCCCAAGACCGCTTTCAGGACGAGTTTTGGTTCTTATGAGTACACCGTTATGTCGTTTGGTCTTGCGAATGCTCCTCCAACCTTCTCAAGAATGATGAATTTCATCTTCTCTCCTTTCAAGAATGAGTTCGTCTTGGTCTATCTGGATGATATCCTTGTGTTCTCGGAGACAGAAGAAGATCATGGAGAGCATCTCCGCCTTGTGCTTGACAAGTTAAGGGAACATCGGTTCTAGGCCAAGTTTTCCAAGTGTGAGTTCTGGCTCAATGAAGTGGTGTACCTCGGGCATGTCATCTCTGCCGAGGGAATTAAAGTACACCCTGAGAAAGTTGAAGCAATATTGAAGTGGGAACCTCCTCAGAACGTCAAGCAGCTTCGGAGTTTCCTCAGGCTTGCTAGCTATTGCATAAGGTTCATGGAGAACTTCTCTCAAATTGCCAAGCCTCTGTACAATCTCCTCTAGAAGAGTGTCAAGTCTGTTTGGTCTCCTGAGTGTGATGCGGCGTTCAATACTCTCAAGCAGAGACTGACTTCTGCTCCAGTTCTTCTTCCTCCTGAGCAGTCCAAGCCTTTTCAAGTTTTCTGTGATGCTTCTCTCCAAGGTCTTGGTGGTGTTCTCATGCAAGACAAGAAGATTGTTGCTTATACCTCGCGTCAGTTGAAGCCTGCCGAGAAGAACTACCCCACTCATGATCTTGAGTTGGCGGCAGTTGTGCATGCTCTAATGACTTGGAGGCATTTGTTGTTGGGTAGACCAGTTGAGGTGTGCACCGATCACAAGAGCTTGAAGTACATTTTCACTCAACCCAATCTCAATCTTCGGCAGTCTCGTTGGGTGGAAATGCTTGAAGACTTCAACCCAAGCATTGAGTATACTCCGGGGAAAGCAAATGTCATTGCAGACATGCTCAGCCGTAAGGCGTACTACAATAGTCTAATTCTGAAGCCTCTTCAACCCGAGCTTTGCGAAGCATTCCGTAAGCTCAACCTTTAGATGATTCCGCAAGGATTTCTTGCCAATCTTCAAGTCTCTCCGACTCTGGAAGATAAGGTTCGCCAAGCGCAGCTGCTAGACACTATGGTGAAGAAAGTGAAGAAAGGTGTGGCCAAGAGCATTCCGAAGTACAAGTGCTTTCGTGTCGATGATAAAGATACGTTGTTCTTTAAGGACTGTCTTGTGGTTCAAAAGGTGATCTCAGAAAGGTTATCATGGATGAAGCACATAATTCTCTGCTATCCATTCATCCAGGCAGTTCAAGGATGTATCAGGACCTCAAGTAAACCTTCTGGTGGACTCACATGAAACGTGAGATTCCTCAGTTCGTGAACGAATGTGATGTTTGTCGCAGAGTGAAGGCGGAACATCAACGTCCAGCAGGTCTTCTTCAGCCTTTGCCTATCCCAGAGTGGAAATTCGATCATGTGGAGATGGATTTCGTAACTGGGTTCCCCAAGTCCAAGAGAGGCAACGATGCCATCTTTGTGGTTATCGACAAGCTGGCAAAAGTTGCTAATTTCCTGCCAGTCAAAGAATCTATCTCGGCAGCTCAGCTTGCAGAGTTGTATACGTCAAGGATGGTCTCTTTGCATGGTATTCCTTAGCTCATCTCTTCTGACCGTGGAAGTCTCTTTACTTCCATGTCTTGGGAGTCCTTCCAGACTGCTATGGGTACTAAGATCCGTTTTAGCACGGCGTTTCATCCGCAGACAAGTGGTCAAGTTGAGAGAGTCAATCAAATTCTTGAAGATATGTTCAGAGCCTGTATGATACCGTTCGGCATGAAGTGGGAAGATTGTCTTCCATATGTTGAATTCTCATACAACAATAGCTTCCAAGCTAGTTCAGGCAAGGCCCCGTTCGAGATTCTCTATGGCAGAAAGTGGCGTACCCCGCTTAACTGGTCTGAAACCGGTGAACGTCAGATTCTGGGCAATGACATGATCACTGAAGCAGAAGAAATGTGCCATGTCATTCGTGAGAACCTCAAAGCAGCTTAGTCCCAACAGAAGAGTTATTATGATAACAAACATCGGGATGTTTCTTTCCAAGTGGATGATCTAGTCTATCTCAGAGTCTCTCCCATGAAATGCACTCAGCGGTTTGGAATAAAAAGGAAGCTAGCTCCTCGTTTAGTTGGTCCTTTCAAAGTTGTTGGCAAGAGAGGTGGTCTTGCATACCAACTAGAGCTTCCTCCAAATTTCGCAAATGTGCATGATGTCTTCCATGTTTCTCAGCTCCGGAAGTGCTTCAAGACTCCTGAGCGGACCATTGACCTCCAAGACATCGATCTTCAAGAAGATCTCTCTTATCGTGAGCACCCAGTTGCTATTCTTGAAGAAACTGAGCATAAGACTCGCAACAAGTCTATCAAGTTCCTCAAGGTGAAGTGGTCTCATCATTCTGACAAAGAAGCTACTTGAGAACACGAGGACATGCTCCGTTCTTAATTTTTGACCTTCTTTCGTTCCTAGATCTCGGGTTGAGATCCTCTTGTAGTGAGGGAGAGTTGTGACATCCCAAGTGTTGTCCCTACCCTATTTGGCATGTAACCCATTGTAAGAACCTTGTGTCATGAGCTATGAGATGATCTGCACCTTGTTCCATGTGTTTGATATGCATTCATGCATCATGCCATCCATCATTTCATCATCATGCCATTCTTCATGCTTGCTATGTTGTGTGTCTTGGATTGGAATCTTGTGTTGTGATGTAGTTGTGTGTTGAGGTGGCTTGTATGTGGTTGGTGCAAGTGAGCACTCCCTCTTCTACCTCTCTTCTTTCTCTTCATTCTCAAAACCCTCTCATTGCCTTTTATTCCAATAGGAATTCTTGGCAGATTTTAAGTTTGTTTTAAAATTCTCTTAAAAATGTTCATGAGGTGGACCTATTGTTCTTATGAATTTTGGAAGTGAAGTTCTTGATACTT
Organism: Hordeum marinum; assembly: GCA_022496015.1. Lineage (NCBI taxonomy): Eukaryota > Viridiplantae > Streptophyta > Magnoliopsida > Poales > Poaceae > Hordeum > Hordeum marinum. The sequence goes on along the minus strand of CM039672.1, from coordinate 204,503,135 downwards.
GGATATGTTTGGTTTTTGAAAACTATTGAAACAGGGGCTGTTTTCTTAATATATTAATAAAATAACTTGGCTCTGAGACCAACTTGTCACGCCAAAGATGCGCGCCTATCCGTTTAAGGCACGAGGGCCTCGCAAGGGATAGAGGCGCATCTTGCCAATAGCTTGATAGTATCATTTGCAAGTTCCTTTATCGTTTGTTTTCGTCCGTAGTCAGACCCAGTGTTCATCTTGATTCTATGATTTGAGTGTCTTTGTAAGTTAGCATGTGGCGAGTGTAATCCCACTTGTATACTCATCTCATTTAGTATTGTATGTTGTGATGATACTATTCTTGCTAACGGCAAGATGCGCCCGTATCCCTTGCGAGACCCTCGTGCCTTAAACGGATAGGCACGCATCTTGGGCATGACAACCCCCTACCCGAGATCCACCGGTTTTGACACCGACACAGGTCGGCAAACTACTCAGATTTATTGTCTCACATAGGGGATAGAGGCTAACCCCACTAAAATTCGATCCCTATCCAAACTTATTGGTCCCACAGAGCTAAACCATGTCCAAATACTAGCAGGCTGCATCGTGGCCTTGAGCCGCTTCATCTCCTAACTCGGAGAAAAGGCCTTGCCCCTCTACAGGATGCTCAAACAGAACCAGAACTTCGAATGGACTGACGAGGTAGCAACTGCCTTGGAGGAGATTAAAACGCTGCTAGCCAGCATCCCCACCTTAGCAGCACCTGGTGCTGGAGAACTGATGTTATTGTACATCTCAGCCACCAATCAAGTGGTCAACGCGGTCCTCATCGTAGAACGGGAAGCCGAAGGTCATGGACTCGAAATACAAAAGCCGGTATACTACGTATCCGAGGTGCTCACTCTGTGCAAATGCAGATACCCGCACTATTAGAAGATAGGCTACACGGTATTCATGGCATCACGCAAGCTCCGCCACTATTTTTAAGAGTGTGCGGTCACAGTGATATCCGAGGTACCCTCAATGATATAATCAACAACCAAGACTCCACCGGCCGTATAGCCAAATGGGCCATCGAACTCCTTCTGTTTGAGATAACCTACAAGCCACGCCATGCTATTCAGTCTCAAGTCTTGGCCGACTTCCTCGCCGAGTGGATAGAAGCCGAACTCCCTAGAGAGTACAATATGTACACCCATTGGACAATGTATTTCAACAGATCCAAAACCCTCGCCGGACTGGGGGCTGGAATCATCCTCACATCTCCCACCGGAGACAACGTCCGATACATACTTCAGATCATGTATGCGGACTCTGTAGGATCGAAAGTAGGTCTAAACGGGGGGGGGGGGGTGATTAGACTACTTGACCAAATAAAAATTCTAGCTTTTCCCAATTTCAAGTGTTGGCAGATTTTAGCATTGATAGAAAGTCAGGCACACCCTACACATGCATGTCTACGAGTATAACAGTGCAAAGTAAAGACAAGCATGAGTAGTAAAGGAAGGGTAGAAAGATCAAATACAATTTAGAGACACGAAGATTTTTCCTGTGGTTCCGATAGATGATGCTATCGTACGTCCACCTTTATGGAGTCTTCAACCCATAGAGGGTAACGGTCGTGAGAGTCCACGGAGGGCTATACCCACGGAGGGTTCCACGAAGAAGCAACCTTGACTGTACCATGATGGCCTACGTCCATGGAGGACTGGCCTAACTCAGGGTAGATCTTCAAGAAGTACGCGATCTCCTTGCCCTTACAAACATCTTGGTTCACTCCACAACACAAAGTAGGAGGCTCCCAAGCAACACTAACCAATCTAGGATGCACCACCCTCCAAAAGGTAATAGGCTCAATAATGTCGATGAACTCCTTGCTCTTGTGCTTCAAGATGATAGACTCATCAACACATCAATCACCCTCTCACATATTTGGCTTTGGTGGAAGAGATTGCTAGGGTGTAAAGCAACTTGGGGAGGCTAGAGATCATGATTCATATGGTTGGAATGGAATGGCATGATCTCAACACATGAGTAGGCGGCTCTCTCTCAGAAAATCTGATGGGATAAGTGGGGATTTGTTCTGAGTGATTCTCTTGCGAGTGAGTGGTGATGGACGGGTATATATAGGCATCTCCAAAAATCCAACCATTACACCTTAAGTGACCAACTCGGTGACACCGATGTGTGAATCTCCATGGTGCCGAGTTGCTCCAAAGGTGGCAACTTTTGAATCTCGGTGAGACCGATATAGAAATCTCGACGGTATCGATAAGGTGTCCAGCGGTCGGAATCCAAATCTCGGTGATGCCGATCCAAAACCTCAAAGCTTCTGATTTTGGGAATTGAGGTAACAGAAAGTTGGCAAGCTAAACTCGGTGGCACCGATGTGGGATCTGTTGCACCGATGTGCTAGGGTTTGGCAGGGTTCTGGGAATCGGTGGGACCGAGTGGAAAGAGTTGCTTTCACTGTTTGGCATGAATGGCTTGGTTTTGGTGACTATCACTTGTGCATGCTTGAGCATCTTGTTCACCAACAGTACCTTACCCCCTTTTAATAGTATTGGCTTTTCCTATGGACTCAAACTGATTTCTCACCAAGTAAAATGTAGAGTCCTCTTTGCTTGAAGCTTTGCCAATCCATGTCCTTGCATCTAGGGGTTTCTCCACAATTCTTTTGCCAACCTATCATTGAACTTTTCCTGAAATATGCTTAGTGGAAATATTATTTGAATGATATATATGTTGTTATTAATTACCAAAACCACCAAGGGAGCAAATTGGACAACGTGTTAAACAGAAACTTGGCACCACTTTTGGTGAGACCAAAAATGGGCACTCGGTTTCACCGATGTTGTTCTCAGTTGACCTAAAAAGTGAATCGGTGATGTCGATTCTTCTGCTTTGGTGTCACCGAGATTCAGATATCGGACGACAAACCCTAAGAAATCGTCCGTTCGCTAGTCTAATGAAGTTTCTAGTGGATAGATAGGATAGCAGACTTTGGATTATCGATAAACTTTACTCTAATGCGCATGAATCTGATGAGGAGCTCAAAGAGGCTCAGATCCATACCCTAATTCGGTAAAGGATCCGCGATGGTGGCGATCGTGGAGAAGATTTCATCGGCGGTGGCGATTGCCAACGGCGAAGGTGCACGAGGAGACGAAGGGGATGACTAGGGGTCCAGAGAGGCAGCTTAGGGTTTTGGAGGAAACAAATTTGCGGTTGAATTTCAAAAGTCATGTACGCCATGTTATATACCCCTTGCTGTCGGTGACAATGGTTCTAAGTTTTAGGTGTCATCGAGTTTCTCAACTGTCAGCTGATAGGGAAACTTGGTGTAACCAAGAAAATGGAATCGGCGATACCGAGGTGAAAACCATATCAACCCTAGGCATTCGGTGTGACCGAGAATTTTGGATTGGTTACACCGAGATGCACTTGGGAGGTTTTAATGGCCAATCCTTTGTCGATATGGAACTCCGAGTGCTCCTCACATAGAGGGATTGAAAAGTACTTGTTCAAATTTTGTGATGCAGCATGAATAGAATTTCAGACAAGAAAGCATAGATAGCTAGAGAAGGGTCGTAGGCATTCTTGTAAATAGGCAAAAACAAAATCAAAGTCCAAATAGAAAAAATTGGATGTCCTCGAATGGATAAAGAAATGCAAACCAACATGCTCACACAATAAGATGTCAAATGAAATCATGGCAAACATGCACATACATACTAGCATCTATCAAGCAAATTGGCGATAACGTAGTCATCTATATATGATTATATTGACTTAGGAGCCAAGTAAGAATAATTGATCATAGGTCATACTCATCATTTAAGCACGAGTGGGGTTACCACTTTTACGTAAAGCTTGTTAATGTTGTCACATTCTTTGAGATGATTTGACTCAATTCTTAGAGTAAAGCATCCCTTTTATGTGACATCTCCCCTTGGGAAGGATATACTAACCATGGGTTTTGTCGATGAAGACTTCATGTAGGTGAAGTAGTGGTGGACGCTCAAGGTTGATGAAGATCACCATGAGTTGGGAGAATCCTTGTTGTTTGTTACTCTTCTCACCTACAAGGGTTAGTCCCAACTCAAAAGAGACAATACAAGGATATCTATGGACATGGAGTGAAAAGCATACATGATGATGTCCATGGATTTGTTGATTACCTTGTCCCTTGCTTACCTTTGAGGGAATGTGTGACTCCTTGAACTATTACATAATGTTGTTGTTGATTGCAACTAGTTCTTGCCAATTATGAATGTGAGTGAATTTCATTGGCAGAGTCACCTGTCAAGAACTTATCTAGTTCTTCTTCTTGGGGACCCACATCAAGTTGATGGGGATCCTTGGTGTTCAAGTGGCACTTATAGAAGTTGAGCTTGAAGTAGCCTTGGGAACCCACTTCACCAAAGCCCGTGATTCATCTTCATATGAGTCAATGTCTTGTTGAAGCTTGTTCTTGCCCTTGAGCTTGTGATCTTGTGGTGGAAGGTCATCTTGAGGTTTTGTTACCTTGTAAGGAGTATTTTCATACTTCTCCCTTTGAGGAACAAACTTGGGCTTGGGGCATTGACCTTCTTCCCATTCAACTCCATTAGCATTGAAGTAGCCAATGCCATGGTTCTTACAGTATCCTCTGTGCTTGCGAACAATTTCCTCAAATTGCTTACATTCGGCAAGACTCTTGTAGATATCTTCCTATATAATCCCTTTCAAAAGTTCATTTTCTTTCTCAAGTGTAACTTGGATAAGAGAAGTGTTAGTGGGATCATAGAACTATTGGAAGCAATATCATAGGATTTCTCATTTTTATTGCTAGTAGTTGAAGAACCTTTCTTGCCTTTGTTACTAGTTTTCTTAGCCTTAACCTGTGGAATAAAAGTAGATAAGAGACGTCGTTTGGCTAGATAAGAGGAAGTCTTCTTTCGAAGATCGTCATTGATAGCTTTAAGGAACTCATGCTCTGTCTCCAAATTGAGCTTCTCAAAGCGGAGCTTCTCATGTGCCCTTTCAAGCTCTCTATGATCTTGTAGAGGAGACTCATGAGCTAACTTAAGAGTGTTTAGTTCTTGAATTAGTCATTCTATTTCCAACTTATCATCACCACATGATTTATCTTGACTAGAGTGATTACTAGAAAGTTCATCTTGACTAACATTACTAGATTTGTCAAACAGCAAGTCATTATCTCCTAATATGTCATCCTTATCACTATTGAAATTAAGATACTCGAGGTGTGATACCTTGGGGCCTTTAGCCATGAAGCAACTTCCACTCCTTTAATTTGGTGATTCAAATATGTCGTAGGAGTCAGTCGTCACTAGAGAAAGTTCAGCAACACCTTCATCTTGACTATAGTCAGAGTCAGAGTGATAGCTTCTCTTGGAGTGGTTGTCGGATTCAGAGCTGGAAACCCATTCACCAACATGAGCTTTATGTCTTGTTCTTGAGTAGCTCTTGGTGTACTTCTTCTTCTTTGAGTCCCTACTTCTCCTTGAGGGTCTTCATTCAAAACGATCATCTCTACTCCTTCTCTCTCTCTTTGAGGTGACTCATCTCTTGAGCTTCATCTTCTTGGTGACTCTTCTTTTCTTTTGTAGGGAGCCATGCACTCATTGGAGTAGTGTCCGGGCTTCCCACAATTGTAGTAGTTTCGGTCACGACTTGAGGAACGCTTCTCTTGATATCTTGAGTTGGAGCTTTGATCTTTGCCTCTATTCTTGTAGAACTTGTTGAATTTCTTGACCATGAGGCTTATCTCTTAACTGGTGACAAGGTTGTCGCTTGAAGTTGTGGGTGCATCACTTTTGGCTTTGTAAGCACCACTAGACTGGTTGTGAAGCTCTTCCTTGTCTGTGAGTGTCATCTCGTGAGCAACAATCCTTCCAATCACTTCCGTAGGCTTGAGATCTTTGTAGTTGGGCATCATTTGGATCAATGTGCACACGCTGTCATATCTATCATCCAAAGCTCGAAGTATGTTCTTGATGATGAATTTGTCAGTCATTTCTTCGCTTCTTAAGCCGGAAATCTTATTGGTGATGAGAGCTAGCCTAGAGTACATCTCTATGACTCCTTCACCATCCTTCATCTTGAACTTGTCAAGTTGACTCTGAAGAACATTCAACTTGGATTATCTCATGGATTCGGTACCTTCATGCATATCAACCAAAGTATCCCAAATCTCTTTAACATTCTCAAGGCGGCTAGTTTTGTTGAATTCTTCAGGGCATAGGCAGCTGAAGAGAATGTCACATGCCTGAGCATTGTATTACAACATCTTCAATTCTTCCACGGTCGCTTCACAATCTGGTTCCCTTCCATCTACAAAGAATTCACCTTGCAATCCAACAAGAACAAATCCCAAACGGCGGGGTTATGGCCAAGAATATGCATTTTCATTTTGTGCTTCCAACTAGCAAAATTTGTGACATCAAAGTACGGACCTCTACGGTGATAGTTTCCCTCGCTAGACACCATACTCTCCTAGGTTGTGAAACCAATGCAATAGAGACCAAAGTTCTGATACCACTTGTAGGATCAAAAGTAGGTCTAATGCGGGGTGATTAGACTACTTGACCAACTAAAAATTCTACCTTTTCCCAATTTTAAGTGTTGGCAGATTTTAGCATTGATAGCAAGTCAAGAAAACCCCACACATGCATGTCTATGAGTATAGCAGCGGAAAGTAAAGACAAACATGTGTAGTAAAGGAAGGGTAGGAAGATCAAATGCAATTTAAGGACACGAAGATTTTTCCCGTGGTTCCGATAGGTGGTGCTATTGTACGTCAATGTTTATGGAGTCTTCAACCCACAGAGGGTAACGGTCGCGAGAGTCCATGGAGGGATCTACCCATGGAGGGTTCCACGAAGAAGCAACCTTGAATATACCATGATGGCCTACGTCCACGGAGGACTGACCTAGGTGGCCCTCTCTCAGAAAATCTGATGGGATAAGTGGGGATTTGTTCTGAGTGCTTCTCTTGAGAGTGAGCGGTGATGGAGGGGTATATATAGGCATCTCCAAAAATCCAACCGTTACACCTCACCGATGCGTGAATCTCGATGGTACCGAGTTGCTCCAAAGGTGGCAACTTTTGAATATCGGTGAGACCGACATAGAAATTTCGACGGCACCGATCAGGTGTCCAACGGTCAAAATCCAAATCTCGGTGATGCTGATCCAAAACCTCGAAGCTTCCGATTTTGTGAATCGAGGTAACAGAAAGTTGGCAAGCTGAACTCGGTGGCACTAATGTGGGATTGGTTGCACCAATGTGCTAGGATTTGGCAGGGTTCTGGGAGTCGGTGGGACCGAGTGGAAAGAGTTGGTTTCACCGATTGGCATGAATGGCTTAGATAGAACCTTTGGAGAGTTTGTGGGTGTTTTTCGTGACTATCACTTGTGCATGCTTGAGCATCTTGTTCACCAACAGTACCTTACCCCCTTTTAATAGTATTGGCTTTACGTATGCACTCAAAGTGATTTCTCACAAAGTAAAATGTAGAGTCCTCTTTGCTTGAAGTTTTTCCAATCCATTTCCTTGCATCTAGGGGTTTATCCACAATTCTTTTGCCAACCCATCATTGAACTTTTCTTGAAATATGCATAGTGGAAATATTAGTTCAATGATATATATTGTTATTAATTACCAAAACCACCAAGTTAGAAAATGTGCTTTCAGACTCAAACAACACGGTGGAATATAAAGCACTGCTGCACAGACTACGAATGGTGGCATCAATTGGGATACAGCGGCTTGAAGTACGGGGAGACTCGAACCTTGCTATATCGCAAATCAATGGCGAATTCGATGCCAAAACCCCCAAAATGGCGGTATAGAGAAATGCCATACTAAAGATCTCCGCACGATTCAACTAGAATTCCACCATGTCTCCAGAGACAACAATCAAGTCGCTGACGTCCTCACCGGTCTGGGTGCGAAACATGATCCATTCCCCAAGAACATATTCCTATAAAGGCTTTTCAAGCCATCCGTGGTATGTTAGGAAGGGAATACCAGCGCAGGGTCCAATGGTGGGGAACAAGTTGTCCCCCCGCCCCCACTTCTAAACCTAATGAGAAAATAATTAGCGGGTCTACAGTCGAAGAGACACCTTCGGCTCATGAGGTCATGGCGGTAATCGCACCATGGACCGAGCCCTTCCTGGCCTACCTTCTGTGGAAGGTACTCCCCAATGACCAAACCAAAATAAGGAACGACGCATATTCCATCGATCGAAAGCCTACGAGGTACATGAGGGTGAGCTATAAAGGAAAATCACCACGGGGGTACTCCAATGGTGCATCTGAGAAAAAGGGAAGGAGCTTTTGGCCGAGGTGCACGCCGGCATGGGTGGCCATCATGCAGCGGCGATGGCCCTGGTAAGCAAGACCTTTCGGGGCGGGTTCTTTTGGCCCAACGCCCGAGCGGATGCCCGAACACCCGTCTAACGTTGTGTGGGATGCCAAATCTTCGCAATCCAAAGTTACATGACCCCAATGGCTCTTTGGACGATTCCAATCACCTGGCCCTTTGTGGTCTGGGGGCTAGACATGGTCGGACCACTTAAAGGGGGTACTAAGAAAAAGAAATACCTCCTGGTTATGGTTGACAACTTCACCAAATGGGTCAAAGCAAAACTAGTAAGTTCAGCTAAGTCCGGACTGGTTATCAACTTTATATCCGGGTGGTACACCGATATGGTGTACCCCACAGCATAATAACAGATAATGGGTCCAACTTCACAGTGTGGGAGGTAAAAGACTGGTGCGCTAACCTGTGCATCAAGCTCGACTATGCTTCGGTGTATCACCCGCAGACCAATGGACAAGTCGAACGGACCAACGGTCTCATTATGAGCGATATCAAACCCCGTCTGGTCCAATTTCTTCAAGAATCCAACTATCAGTGGGTGGAGGAGCTCGACTCCGTGCTATGAGGATTACGCACGACCCCAAACAGGTCAATAGGGTACACGTAGTTCTTCATCATATATTGCGCCAAAGCGGTCCTCCCGTGTGACATCATTCACGATGCTCCTAGGGTTCGCATGTACGAAGAAAAGGAGGCTGAGCTAGATCGATCGGACAACTTGGACGCCTTGGAGGGGAAACGCGATATAGCTTGGGCTCAGTCCGCCCTCTATCAACAGCAAGCTCGGCGGTATCAAAGCAAGGAGGTCCGAGCGAAGGCATGTAACGTGGACGAACTGGTGTTACGGCTCCTTGAGAAGCAGAAACATAAACTTAACCCCAAATGGGAGGCACCCTTCATAATCGAGGAAGTGCCGATAGGAGGGGCCTACCGCCTCCTCAACCCACAAGACAACCGCCTCGAGCAAAACCCATGGAATGCAGCTCGTCTTTGACACTTCTACGGATAGACCGGTGTCGCCACCTCCTCCCAAAAACTCTTTTATTTGTGCCTTTATAAATTTCCCAATTTACGTTTCATAGGATTGTTTAGATTCTCGTAATTTATGTTCGGCTTAACCGAATTACAACTAATTCACTATTGACACACACATGATTTTCATACCCGGCAATTCGTGGGGAATTCTTTAAAAGCCAAGCAGTTATATATTCGCACCATATGCATCCTTTCATTGTCATCCTTTAGCCCCTATATGCATCAATTCTACTTAAGTTTCTTGCCAAACTGGGTTGCCTCGCTCCTGTAATTACCCTCTACATTCCCGAATGTTCGTCTAGAGGGTAAAGGGAGCACCTCTTAGATTGTTACGACCGGGTCATCCAGACACGTACCTCAAACAGGTGAAGCCAAAGGTTAGCATTCTTAAGAAGCAAATTGATCGGCTATGATGAGTGAAGATGTAATAAGTGGTCTCCACCGCAAAACTGGATTTCACTCAAAACGTAGCTCCTACTTTCCCGGTTCAGGGTACATAGCTAGGACATCTGTGATCAATGCGGAAACCCCAAGAAAGGAACCCATTAAGGAACTATTTTCTCCGGAAGATGTTTCTTACATTAAACAGTAATATAATATACCCCTCCAGTGCATGTTTCGTCTATTCAACCCACATTGTCGGATTGCCTAGTTCCCTAAAAATGATCTCCTACTACTCCAGGACATAAACCACGAAACAGTCCCTAGTCATTGACAGGGGAGGCGGAAGCCAACGGCCATCTTAAGACAACATTTATAACATGGACGGAACTAATAAGGTGTCAAGTACATAGCTACATAGGGCCAAAATATTACACAGATCGGTTGAGACCATCTATAAGGACATCCAGGGTGCACTCTTCCTTGGAGAGACGAGCAGATGGCATCACTTGCTCGTAGACTAGGTGAAGGGGAATTTCCTGCCCGTCGAGCCCCGCTAGCCCAACCCGGGCCAGGTGTTCCGGGTTGAGCTTGGTAAAGTGAGTCTTCACCATGGCCCATGCCTCCCGAGCCCCCTCTCCACAAGCGGATGTCTTCCACTGCTCAAAACGGCTTCGGGCTCCCTTAAACCGCTCTGCAAGTATGACCATCCCTTGTGGAGGTGTCTTAGCCGGCCAGAGCTCCCTTATCATGCATCTCGTAGCCTTCCTAGCTCGCTCGTGCACTATGACCAGTTCCTTCAGCAGATCCCCTCCAAATGAGTCGGCCTCTTCCTCTAGACAACCACTTAAGAGACCTACACATGAAATCGGGCACATTACTTACATGCCACAACAAAGGAATATTTATTGCACTGTGGATTTAAAATTAACTAAGAGAACATGCCCCTTTCAATCTCTAGTTTTTTCTTCAGTTTGTGCCAATTGATTCTTCAAACTTTGAATTTCTTTGGCTTGACGTTGGTTTTCCCCTTGGAGTTGGCACATTTCCTCACGACATCGCTCCAACACGGGAATATTAGCCTCAAGCTTAGACTTCACATACCACTAAGCCTCACGAGATGCATCCAAATCCCTTTTCATGTGACCTATGGATTCAGCTGCTACACCACAACAAATTGTTAGAGATGGCATTCCTAATTTTTTGCCAGCACTTAACAAAGTACTCTTGTCTTTACTTACAATGTGCTTCTCTGGCGAACTTCTTCACCTCCTCTAGTTCGACTTTCATAGCCTTCACCTCCGTCTGACTGGATTCAAGATCCTTGGACAGCTTCTTGTCTTGTTGTCTTAAATCCTGCTCAAGAACAACGCAATGGTTAGACCCTTAATTCGGCCATCCCAGCCAAATCAAGGTCCGGGGGCTACTGGGTTACGACTTATGTTTGGTTGTCAAAACCGACCACTTACCTGTATATTGAAAGACATTTTTCTGGCAGCTCCTTCGAGGCCTGCTCGGGCAGCTCCAAGATGACTGTCCATGGAACTAAGAGCGTTAAACTCTTGGTCAGAAAATGTCATATGGCGCAAGGACTCCTTTCGATGCCGATGATTCATCACGCTCTTGACCTCGGAATTGGGAATTGGGACTCCCCCGGAGTCTTCGGGGAGTTCATCCGCTACTGGGACTTTCATTTCATCTCTCGCGGTGGCATCTTCAAGCTGCCGCCCCGATGACATCTTCAGGCTGCTCCGCTCGTCTCCTAAGTGTCCCGATAAAAGAGACTATACGCGTTTATGGCAATAGCAGTGGAAAGCTTGAGGTGGATCCAATATATTTTTGTGGGGGCGCGGGCGATGTGTTTTCTGATGTCACCCCTCCGTTAGGTCTCCCGCCTGCGCATGGCATGGGCCCTATAGGGATAGTCTGGGAGGGTGTCCGGCATGAAGTCTAACGACCCTTAGGGGTAGTAGTTGGTATGTTTGGAGTGCAAGGAGGCTTACGTCCCTTCCAGGATGACGATTTCTTCTTTCTCATAGTTGAAGGGACAAGGGTCCGGGGGTGATCGATTGTAAGGGCCACTTTGCGTTCGTCAACCCTCTCCTGGTAATAGACCCCGTCCTCGAAGATCATTGAAATCTCCAGGTCATCATGGAATTTTGGATCATCATCCCGGGAATAATTATCTGGTTGGGGAGTGGGGCAATTGAATGTTAAATAAAGACGGAAAGTTTCTGGATGTTAGAATCAATAATAAGTGTTTGGAACTTCGAGGTTTAAATCAAACTTACCCATTCAATGGGGTTGTAGCTAGAGAAGCCTTCCTTGACTGTTAGACATGCAAACTCTTCTTTCTACCCTTTAAAGAGATCGGCCACGATGACGGCCAGCACTTCCAAATTGGCCAACCCTAGTTGGCGGGAATGGGTGGTATCGTTGGTTCCGTCGTAGCACCATAGAGGGTGCATATTCTGTTGGAGCGATTGAACACACTGGGAGATTGTTGTGGCCATCACGTAAATGATGGTCAACTTGTTGTGAGCTAGTAGCTTCACCTTAGCGGCGGGCATTTTATCTCGGCGCTTTCCTCTTAAGAAGGACTCCTCGGTCGCCAGTTAAATCGCTTCTTTAAAGGGGTATCGGAGTATTTGGGTAGACCCCCTTCTGAGTTGGGTCAAACAAGGGGATGTCTTCAATGTAAACCCACTCTGAAGACCACTCGTTGGACTCTTTATTTGGGTCCCAATAGGGTACCCCGTTCAGGCTATGTGCCATACCTCGGCTCTGCCCACTTCCCGAATTGTCCCTCCCCTAGTTCGGGGAACAAGGCATAAGTATTTTTGCCACAAATCGAAGTGAGGCTCGCAGCCCAGAAACATCTCACAAAGGGCCACGAAGCGTGAGATATGGAGGATTGAGCTGCGGGTGAGATTGTGGAGCTGAAGCCCGTAGAATTCTAGCAGACCGCTCAAGAAGGGGTGAATGCAGAATCCTAGGCCTTGCAAAAGGAAGGAGACGAAACAAACCCTCTCGTCCCCTTGTGGGGTGGGGAAGTTCTCCACGAAGGCTTCGCCGTTTGTAGAGGTCAGCCCAAAGCGGTAGCATGTCAGATCCGAGTGGGGGAGATATCCTTGCACTTTGAGGTCACGCAGTTGAAGAAGGGAGACAGAGAAGCTTGCGCAGTCTCCTGGGAGGGGACCGAAAGGACACGAGGATGAGCCTGGAACGCTCGCCATATCTCTGATCTCACAAGTTTTAGGGCTTCGTGGTGGAGATGTGAGGAAGGATGTCTCTTATGGAGGATAGGATCTGCTTAAATAAGAGTTTTTCCTAGTCTACCCAAAGTGGTTTTGTAAAGGACTGCTAGGTTACCTTTGTTTATTCTACGTCAAGATCGAGGGCTGCCATCAGTCTTCGTGTAGAGAAATTAATGTCGTGGGCCGCGTGACGCTTCGACAATCGGGGGCTTGTCGGCGACCACGTTGTTGTACTACAAAGCAAAAAAGCCAAAGTTTGAATTTGCCGAGTATAGAGGGAACTCGCCTCACAAGCCGAATAATATGCACACGCAAAGCTGCCAAAGACTGCATACCTCGGTGTTGGAGGCAAGTTCGGGGGCTACTGAGGGAGTCCCATACTAAGGGTTCCTCGGGCCGTCGACTCATTCCTCATGGGTCGATCTGTTGGGATGCTCTGTTGATGGCCGAACTACGAATGGTCCTGTGTCCATGAAGGAAATTTCTAAAGAATGTCCACGAAGAGGGGATCGATGCATTTATCTCTTGTAAAAGGTCGGTTGTGTGTAACCCTAGGGACCCCTAGTGTCTATATAAACCAGAGGGACTCATTCGTAGAGGATAGGTGAACTCATCTGGGGTTTAGCTTAGACGATCTCGAGGTAGGTGAACTCTGTAACCTTTGTACACATTAATACAAGCAATCAGGATGTAGGGTTTTACCACCTCACAAGGGTGCGAACCTGGGTAAACATTGTCTCCTTTGTCCCTGTTACCCATCGATCTAAGGTCCACAGCTCGAGACCCCCTACCTGAGATCTGCCAGTTTTGACACCGATAGAGGGGTATATATAGGAATCTCCGAAATCCAACCGTTACAACATTATTGACCAACTCGGTGAAACCGAAGCAAAACTCGGTTGTATCGATCTGGTCAAAATGTGGAAACTTTAGGAATCTTGGTGAGACCGATATGACATTCTTGGTGGTACCGAAATAAGTGGCCGAGGGCAGTTTCTAAACTCGGTGACACCGAAATACAAAACTCAGAAATTCTGATTCCATGAAATCAGTCACCCGAATCCTAGTCACCAAAACTCGGTTGCACCGATGCAACACTTGGTTGTACCGAGATGTTAGGGTTTGGCTAGGGTTCTGTGCGGGTAGAAATCGGTAGAGCCGAACGGGAAAACTTGGTGGCACCAATTTTGTGGAATAGGGTTTTGACAGAGTATTTTTGTGGGAGAGTTTGTGGGTGTTTTTGGTGGCTAGCACTTGTGCGCGTGGACCCATTTGTTCACCAACATTACCTCACCCCCTTTTAATAGTATTGGCTTTCCTATGGACTCAAAGTGATTTCTCCCAAAGTAAAAACAGAGTCTTCTAGCTTGAATCTTTACCAATCCATTCCTTGCGTCTTGGGGTCTCCTCAAAATCTATAGTCATCCCATCATAGGACTTTGCAACACTCTCTATGGACTAAACCTGAAATAAACTAGGTAGAAATATTAGTCCAAGAAATAATGTATGTTGTCAAGAATTATCGAAACCATCAAGGGAGCATATGTGCTCTCACATATCTAGCCACCACCCAGGGGGCGCAACTAGATGTGTGGTAGCCCCCTGGACCGTCTCCCGACATCGTTCTCTAGCCTATAAATTCACATATACCCAAGAAGCACCAGAAGCGTTCCCGAAACACTTTTTATGCGGCCGCAAGTCTCTGTTCCGACGGGACGCCATCTACACCTCCGTTTCGGCATCCCGCCGGAGGGGAGGTCGATCACGGAGGGCCACTTCATCAACCTTGCTTCCCTCACCATGATGTGTGAGTACTTCACCACAGACCTACCGGTCCATAGGTAGTACCTAGATGGCAATCTCTCTCTCCATCTTCAATACAATGTTCATCACATCTTTGCCTTGATCTATCTGATGTAATCCCTTTGTATGGTGTGTTTGTTGGGATCCGATGAATTGCGGGTTTATGTTCAGATTATTCATAAAAACTCTTTGAGTAAGTTCTGAAATATTATGATTCTTATGTGCATGATCATCATAGATTCGTAATGCTCTCCGATCTATTGAGATAGTTTGGCCAACTAGATTGATATTTCTTCGATGGGACTGGTGCGTTATAGTAGGTTCAACCTGACGAGTTTTTATATTCCATTGACAGAAGGGGACAAGTTGCATCTTTGTATTGTTACTACTAAGGATAAAATGATGGGGTCTATTCATATTAGTTGAGTTTACTTTGTCTACATCATGTAATCGTTCTCCAAGCATTACTTATTTGTCATGAACTTAATACATAGAGAGTCAAGCATAGAAGCGCCCTTGGAGTGGAGTAATTGTAGTAGGTGCAGGCAGGGTTCAGCATATTTTCTTATGGATGTGATGCCTATATACACATGATCATTTCCCTAGACATCGCAAAATTATTCTCTTTTCTAGGGCAAGAGCGCTGGAGGCCTCATGCGCTAGATAGGACCAAAACGGAGGATGCATCATAGGGTAGCGAGGTCGGGGTGGAGCTTCGTGTTGGAAATATTCCCTAGAGGCAATAATAAAATGGGTATTATTATATTTCCTTGTTCATGATAATCGTTTATTATCCATGCTATAATTGTATTGATTGGTAACACATTGCATGTGTGGATATATAGACAACATTGTGTCCCTAGTATGCCTCTAATTGACTAGCTCATTGATCAAGGATGTTCAAGGTTTCCTAGCCATTGCATGATATGTCATTTGATAATGGAATCAATTCATTGGGAGAATGATTTGATGGACAAGACCCAAAATATGAACATAGTGTTTGATCGTGTCAGTTTATTGCTATAGTTTTCTCCATGTCAAGTATTTGTTCCTATGACCATGAGATCATGCAATTCACTGACACCGGAGGAGTACCTTGTGTGTATCAAACATTGCAACGTAACTAGGTGACTATAAAGGTGCTCTACATGTATCTCCAAGGGTGTCTGTTGAGTGGGTATGAATCAAGAGTGGTATTTGTTACTCCGTGTGACGAAGAGGTATCTCAGGGCCGCTCGATAAAACAACATCACAACAAGCCTTGCAAGCAAAGTGACTAATGTGTTAGGCATAGGATCTTGTATTACAGAAAGACTAAAGATACATGCCAGTAATGAGATTCAACTAGGTATAGAGATACCGACGATCGAATCTTGGGCAAGTAACATACCGAAGAACAAAGGGAACAATATACGGGGTTAACTAAATCCTTGAGATAGAGGTTCAGCCGATAAAGGTCTTAGTAGAATACGTAGGAACCAATATGGGCATCCAGGTCCTGCTATTGGTTATTGACCATGCAGGTGTCTCGGTAATGTCTACATAGTTCTCGAACCCGTAGGTTCTGCACACTTAAGGTTTGGTGACGTTTCGGTACTATGGAGTTATGTATGGTGGTTACCGAAGGTTGTTTGGAGTCCCAGATGAGATGTTGGGCATGACGAGGAGCTCTGGAATGGTCCGGAGGTAAAGATTGACATATAGGATGTCCTGTTTTGGTCACCAAAAAAGTTTCAGGCTCATCGGTAGTGTATCGAGAGAGTTGGGAGGGTACCGGGGGACCATCAGGAGGGGTGTCTTGACCCAAAGGACCTCATGGGTTATGGGGAGGTGTTTTCCAAATAGGGGAGGAGTCCTACTCCTAGTAGGATTGGAGGTGGACCTCCACCTCCTTTCGGCCAAAGCCCTCCTTGAAGGAGGGACCAAGGCAGCCTCCCTACCTCTCCTACTATATATACTAGAGGTTTTAGAGGTGAGGGCTAACCCTAAATGCCACGTACTCCCTCTACTTAATCTAGATCATTTTTCTCCTCTTGTCTAGTTCGGCGGTGCTTAGGTGAAGCCATGTCGGAATAGTTCCACCACCATCACCGCCACACCATCGTGCTACTGGAGAAATCCTCTACCTCTCCATTCCCTCTTGCTGGATCAAGAATGGGTGAGATCGTCATCGAGCTGTACATGTGCTAAACGCGGAGGTGTCGTCCATTCGGTGCTAGATCGGGACGGATCATGATTGGATCGCGGGACGCTCGGCGATTTGGATCGCGAAGACGTTCGACTACATCAACCGTGTTTCTTAACACTTCCCGCTTAGCGATCTACAAGGGTATGTAGATCCACTCTCCCCCTTGTAGATGCTCATCGGCATGGATAGATCTTCCGTGTGCATAGGAAATTTTTTGTTTCCCACGCAATGTTCCCCAACAGTGGCATCAGAGGTAGGTCTATTTGTAGATGACATCACGAGTAGAACACAAAGGAGTTTTTAGGCGTTGATGCTTAGATTTATTCCTCCCTTGGAAATGTTTTGATTCAGCGGTATTGTGGGATGAAGCATCCCGAACCAACCTTACTTGTACGTTTACGAGAGACCAGTTCCATCGACTGACGTGTAACGTTGTTGCACAAAGTTGGCTGGCGGGTGTCTGTCTCTCCTACTCTAGTTGGATCGGATTCAACAAAGGCGGTCATTGATAAGGTTGAATAGAAATTTGTGTATCACCATTGTGGTTTATGCGTAGGTGAGAATTGTTCTTGCTAGATACCCGTAGCAGCCACGTAAAACTTGCAACAAGAATTAGAGGACGTCTAACTTGTTTTTACAGGGTATGTTGTGATGTGATATGGCCAATTACATGATGAGATATATGTGATGTATGAGATGATCGTGTTTTTACGGAATATCATGACTTGCATGTCGATGAGTACGACAACTGGCAGGAGCCATAGGTTTGTCTTTAATTATTTTCGTCATTTTTTATTTACTTTATCACTATGAGTTAGCAATAGTCGTGGAAGCAACAGTTGGTGCGGCAACACCGATGGCGACACATTGATCGAGATCAAGATGATGGAGATCATGGTGTCATGCTGGTGATGATGGATATCATGGTGGTGCTTTGAAGATGAAGATCAAAATCACAAGTTCATGGCCATATCATGTCACTTACGATTTGCATGTGATGTTAATCCTTTTATGCACCTTGTTTTGCTTAGGATGACGGTATCATTATAAGGTGATCCCTCACTTAAATTTCAAGATGAATTGTGTTCTCGCCGAGTGTGCACCGTTGTGAAAGTTCATCGTGTCGAGACACCACGTGATGATCGGGTGTGATAGACTCTACATTCACATACAACGGGTGCAAGCCAGTGTTGCACGTGCAGAACACTCTGGTTAAACTTGACGATCCTAGCATGTACATACATGGCCTCGGAACACAAGAGACTAAAAGGTCGAACATGAGTCATATAGTAGATATGATCAACATGATGATGTTCACCATTGGAACCACCTCAACTCACGTGATGATCGGACTTGAGTTGGTGAATTCGGATCATGTATCACTCAGATGACCTAAGGGATGTCAATTTGAGTGGGAGCTTTAGTAATATGATTAAATAAACTCATTATCTTGAACAATAGTCTTAGTAACCTTTGCATATTTATGTTGTATATTAATGGCTCGCGCAGTAGCACCCCTAAATTTTAATGTGTTCCTAGAGAATGGTAAGTTGAAAGATGCTGGAAGTAACTTTTTGGACTGGGCCCGTAATCTGAGGATTATCCTCATGGCTTCCCAGAAGGATTATGTCTTTGATGCACCGCTTGGTGATCCACCCGCTCCAGTGGAGTCTGCACATGTTGCGAACGCCTGGCAGGCACCTTCTGATGATTACTCAATGGTTCAATGTGCAATGTTGTATGGCTTAGCATCGGGACTTCAAAGTCGTTTTGAACGTCATGGAGCATACGATATGTTCGAGGAGTTGAAGTTTATCTTTTAGAAGAATGCTCGGATCGAGAGGTATGAGACCTTCGATAAGTTCCATGCTTGCAAAATGGAGGAGAACGGGTCTGTCAGTGAACACGTACTCAAAATGTTTGGGTATTCCACCCATCTGGCTGAATTGAGGATGCCCCTTCCAGCAGAGGTGATCACACAAAGAGTTCTTCAATCATTGCCACCTAGTTGCAAGAGCTTCGTGTTTAACTATAACATGCACGGGATGAACAAGTCATTCGTCCAGCTGTTTGCGATGTTAAAAGTCACTGCATCTGAGATTCAGAAGGAGCATCAAGTGTTGATGGTTAATAAAACCACTAGTTTCAAGAAGAATGTCAAGGAAAGGAAGGGTAACTCTTAGAAGAGTGGAAAAGTAGTTGCCCCTCCCATGAAGAAACCCAAGGATGGACCCAAGCCAGAAACTGAGTGCTTTCATTGCAAGGGAACTGGTCACTAGAAGCGGAGTTGTCCCAAGTATCTGTCCGACAAGAAGGCGGCCAACACCAAACAAGGTATATATGATATACATCTTATTGATGTGTACCTTACCAACTCTCGTTGTAGTGCCTGGGTATTTGATACCGGTTCGGTTGCTCACATTTGCAACTCAAAACAGGAGCTACGGAATATATGAAGGCTGGAAAAGGACGAAGTGACGATGCGCGTGGGAAATAGTTCCAAGGTTGATGTGATCACCGTCAGCACACTCGCTATTCGATTACCATTAGGATTAGTGATGAACCTGAATAATTGTTATTTAGTGCCTGCGTTAAGCATGAACATTATATCTAGATCTTGTTTATTGCGAGACAGTTACTCATTTAAATTATAGAATAATGGTTCTTCTATTTATATGAGTAATATCTTTTATGGTCATGGACCCAATGTGAGGGGTTTATTCATATTTAATCTCGATAGCGATGATACACATGTTGATGACATTGATGCCAAAAGATGTAGAGTTGATAATGATAGTACCACTTTCTTGTGGTACTACCGTTTAGGTCATATTGGTGTAAACACATCAAGAAGCTCGATGCTAATGGACTTTTGGAGTCACTTGATTTTCAATCACTTGACACATGTGAACCATGCCTCATGGGAAAGATGACTAAGACCCCGTTCTCTAGAACAATGGAACGGGCAAGTCACTTGTTGGAAATCATACATACTGATGTGTGTGATCCGATGAGCATTGAGGCGCATGGTGGATATCGTTATTTTCACACCTTCACTGTTGATTTAAGTAGATATGGGTATATTTACTTAATGAAACACAAGTCTGAAAAGTTTGAAAAGTTCAAGCAATTTCAGAGTGAAGGTTAGAATCGTCGTAACAAGCAGATTAAATTCCTACGATCATATCGATGACGTGAATATCTGAGTTATGATTTTGGCAGTCCCTTAAGACAGTCTGGAATTGTTTCACAATTGACACTGCCTGGAACACCACAACGGTGGGTCTGAACGTCATAATCGAACCTTATTAGACATGGTGTGTTCTATGATGTCTCTTGCCGATTTGCCACTGTCGTTTTGGGGTTATGCATTAGAGACAACTCCATTCACTTTAAATAGGGCACCATCGAAATCCGTTGAGACAATCCCATATGAATTGTGGTTTGGCAAGAAGCCAAAGTTGTCGTTTCTTAAACTTTGGGGATGTGATGCTTATGTCAAAAAGCTTCAGCCTGAAAAGCTGGAACCCACAGCGGAGAAATGCGTCTTCATAGGATACCCAAAAGAGACAGTTGGGTATACCTTTTATCTCAGATCCGAAGGCAAAGTGTTTGTCACTAGAACGGAAAATTTCTTGAGAAAGAGTTTCTCCCGAAATAATTGAGTGGGAGGAAGATAGAACTTGATGAGGTTGTTGAACCTTTGTTTCAAACAGAGAGTAGCGCAGCGCAGAAAGATGTTTCTGTGGAGCCTATGGTAGATGAAGAGGAAGTTAATGATGATGATTATGAAGCTTCGGATCAAGTTACTATTGAACCTCGTAGGTCGACAAGGGCGCGTACTGCTCCTGAGTGGTACGACAACCCTATCTTGGAGGTCATGTTGTTAGATAACAATGAACCTACGAGCTATGGAGAATCGATGATGGGCCCGGATTCTGAGAAATGGTTAGAGGCCATGAAATCTGGGATGGGATCCATGTATGAAAACAAAGTATGGACTTTGGAAGTATTACCAAAAGGGCAAAAGGCAATTCAGAACAAATGGATCCTTCAGAGGAAGACGGATACGGACGATAATGTCACCGTCTATAAAGCTCTACTTGTGGCAGAGGGTTTTTCACAAGTTCAAGGTGTTGACTATGATAAGACCTTCTCATCCATAGCGATGCTTAACTCTGTCAGAATCATGTTAGCAATAGCTGCATATTTCGACTATGAAATTTGGTAGATGGATGTGAAAACAACGTTCCTTAACGGTTTCCTTAAGGAATAGTTGTATATAATACAACCATAAGGTTTTGTCGATATAGAGAATGTTGACAAAGTTTGCAAACTCCAACGATCTATTTATGGACTGGTGCAAGCATCTCGGAGTTGGAATCTGTCCTTTGATGAGGTGATCAAAGCGTTCGGGTTTATACAAGTTTATGGAGAAGCTTGAATTTACAAGAAAGTGAGTGGGATCTCTATAGCATTTCTAACATTATCTGTGGATAAAATATTGCTGATTGGGAGCAATATAGAAATGTTGGAAAGCATGAAGGAATATTTGAACAAGATTTTTTTCAATGAAGGACCTAGGAGAAGCTGCTTTCATATTAGGCATTAAGATCTATAGAGACATATCGAGACGCTTAATAGGACTTTCACAGAGAACATGCCTTGATAAAGTTTTGAAGAAGTTCAAAATGGATCAATACAAGAAGGGGTTCTTGCCTGTGTTACAAGGTGTGAAGTTGAGTAAGACTAAATGCCCAGTGACTGTAGAAGATAGAGAGAAGATGAATGTCATCCCCTATGCTTCAGCCATATGCTCTATCATGTATGAAATGATGTGCACAATACTTGATGTCAGTCTTCCCATAAGTATGGCCGGAAGGTTTCAAAATGATCTAGGAATGGAGCACTAGAAGGCGGTCAAGAATATCCTTAAGTACCTGAAAAGGACTAAGGAAATGTTTCTCGTTTATGGAGGAGGTCAAGAGCTTGTCGTAAAGGGTTACTTCGATGCAAGCTTTGAAACTGATCCGCATGACTCTAAGTTGCAAACCTGATACGTATTTATTCTTAATGGGGGAGCGGTAAGCTGGTGCAGTTCCAAGCAGAGCATGGTAGCTGATTCTACATGCGAAGGAGAGTATATCATAGTCTAGGAGGCGACGAAGGAAGGTGTCTGGATGAAGGAGTTCATGATAGATCTAGGAGTACTGCCCAGTGCACTGAATCCAATGGATCAGTTCTGTGACAACACTGGTGCCATTGCTCTGGCCAAGGAACCAAGGTTTCACAAGAGGACCAGACACATAAAAGCGACGCTTCAATTCCATCCTCGAGTACATCAAGAAGGAGGACATAAATATTTGCAAAGTGCACATGGATCTGAATGTTGGATACCCGTTGACTAAACCTCTTCCAAGGGCTAAACATGATCAACTCCCGAAGTGTATGGGTGTTTGATGAATTACAATGTAAATCACATTGTTATGTGAGCTAGATTATTCACTCTAGTGCAAGTGGGAGACTGCTGGAAATATGCCCTAGAGACGATATTAAAATGGTTATTATTATATTTCCTTGTTCATGATAATCATTTATTATCCATGCTATAATTGTATTGATTGGAAGCACATTGCATGTGTGGATATATAGACAACACTGTGTACCTGGTATGCCTCTAGTAGACTAGCTCGTTGATCAAGGATGGTCCAGGTTTCCTAGCCATTGACATGAGATGTCATTTGATAATGGTATCACAACATTGGGAGAATGATGTGATGGACAAGACCCAAAATATGAACATAGTATTTGATTTTGTCAATTTATTGCTATAGTTTTCTGAAAGTCAAGTATTTGTTCCTATGACCATGAGATCTTGAAACTCACTGACACCGGAGGAGTACCTTATGTGTATGAAATGTCGCAACATAACTAGGTGACTATAAAGGTGCTCTACAGGTATCTCTGAGGGTGTCTGTTGAGTGGGCATGGATCAAGACTGGGATTTGTTACTCCATGTGACGGAGAGGTATCTGAGGGCCCACTCGGTAATACAACATCACAATAAGCCTTGCAATCAAAGTGACTAATGTGTTAGCCATAGGATCTTGTATTATGGAACGATTAAAGAGACTTACTGGTAAAGAGATTGATCTAGGTATACAGATACCAACGATCGACGGGCAAATAACATATCGAAGAACAAAGGGAACAATAACAGGATTAACTGGATCCTTGACATAGAGTTTCAACCAATAAAGATCTTCATAGAATATGTAGGAACCGATATGGGCATCGAGGTCCTGCTATTGGTTCTTGACCGTGGAGGTGTCTCGGTCATGTCTACATAGTTCTCGAACCCACAAGGTTTGTAATCTTAAGGTTCGGTGACATTTCGGTAGTATAGATTTATGTATGATGGTGATCTAAAGTTGTTTGAAGTCCCGAATGAGATCCTGGACATCACGAGGAGTTCCGGAATGGTCCATAGGTAAAGATTGATATATAGGGAGTCCTGTTTTGGTCACCGGAAAAGTTTCGGGCTCATCGGTAGTGTAGTGGGAGTGTCGGGAGGGTACCGAGGGACCATTAGGAGGTGTGTCCTAACCCAAAGGGCCTCATGGTATATGGGAGGAGTTAAAATAGCCCTTAGTGGGCTGGCCAAAGCACCCACCTAGGTCCATGCGGCTAGAGGTAGAAAAACACAAGAGATGGAGGTGTTTTCCAAGTAGGGGAGGAGTCCTACTCCCAGTAGGATTGGAGGTGGACTCCTCCACATCCTTTCGGCCGAAGCCCTCCTTGAAGGTGGGGCCAAGGTAGCCTCCCCTCCCTCTCCTCCTATATATACTATAGGTTTTAGAGGTGAGGGCTAACCCTAATTGCCACATGCTCCCTCTACTTCATCTACATCGTTTTTCTCCTCTAGTCTAGTTCGGCGGTGCTTAGGTGAAGCCCTACCGGAATAGTTCCACCACCATCGCCGCCACGCCGTCGCGCTGCCAGAGAACTCATATACCCCTCTGCTCCCTCTTGCTGGATCAAGAAGGCGGAGATCATCATCGAGCTGTACGTGTGCTGAACGCAGAGGTGCCATCCATTCGGCACTAGATCGGGACACATCGTGATTGGATTGCCGGACGCTCGGCAATTTGGATCGCGAAGACATTCGACTACATCAACTACGTTTCTTAATGCTTCCCACTTAGCGATCTACAAGGGTATGTAGATCCACTCTCCTCCTCGTAGATTCTCATCACCATGGATAGATCTTGCGTGTGCATAGGAAAATGTTTTGTTTCCCATGCAATGTTCCCCAACGCAGTGCACCGACAATAGCCGTCGACACTCGTCGAAATAGACCGACATTGATGGTTGTAGCAATGGGTTGCGGGAAAGGGCTAGGAGTGGTGCTTGCTGGGGGCGGATTCGGATGAGCTGTGAGGTGGGTGGCACGAGTCGGGGCTGAGCTGTCTGAGGTGGGGGAGGGGATGGGGAGAGGGTTCGGCTAGTGGCGAGCTGCCAGAGAAGGTGGCCGACAGCTACGAGAGGGACTCGCTTGGTCTCTCTCTCTCTCTCGTGGCTGACATTGCACGTGAGTGTGGGTTGTTTCATTCGGCCTAGAGAGGGAGGGAGGAGCATGGGCTTTTTCCGGGTCAATTGGCATTTAGCCCAGCCCCATTCTCTAGTCAGTTTTAGTGGTGTGGCTGCACTAAATTATTGGTGACGTTGGCTAATTGTAGATGCCACATGTAAATTGTCTATATTTTTTTGTTTTTGAATAATTTGATATAGTTATTGATGGCGTACAAAAAAAGTACAACGCCACTACTAGGGCGAATACTGGTGGCTTGACATAAATTACACGCCACCACTAACTTGCAATCGGGTAGGCTACTGGATCGCAAATAGTAGTGGCATGGATTTTAGGCGGCACGCCATCAATATTGAAATAGTGATGGCGTACCTAATATGCCAATGCCACCGCTATTTAAAAAAATAGTGATGGCATGGATTAAAAATGAGTCGCCACCAATTAAAGTTGTGGCTAGCTATTTCTGTACTAATGCACGGAGGGCCTGTTCATCAACCTTGTTGCCCTCACCATGATGTGTGAGTAGTTCACCACAGACCTATAGGTCCGTAGGTAGTATCTAGATGGCAATCTCTCTCTTGATATTCAATACAATGTTCGTCGCATCTTTTCCTTGATCTATCCGATGCAATCCCTTTGTATGGTGTGTTTGTTAGGATACGATGAATTGTGACTTTATGTTCATATTATTCATGAAAAGTATTTGAGTCACTTCTGTAATATTATGATTCTTATTTTCATGATCATCATAGCTTCGTAATGCTCCCCGATCTATTGAGATAGTTTGGCCAACTAGATTGATATTTCTTCGGTGGGAGTGGTGCGTTGTAGTAGGTTCAATCTGGCGAGTTTCTATATCCCAGTGACAGAAGGGGACAAGGTACATCTTTGCATTGCTGATACTAAGGATAAAATGAAGGGGTTTATTCTTATTGATTGAGTTCACTTTGTCTATATCATGTCATTGTTCTCCAAGCATTACTTTGTTTTAGTTAATACTCTAGATGCATGTTGGATAGCGGTCGATGAGTGGAGTAATAGTAATAGGTGTCGAGCAGGAGTCGCCATATTTTCTTATGGACATGATGCATATATACACATGATCATTGCCGTGAAAATTGCATAATTATTTGCTCTTCGATCAATTGCCCAACAGTAATTTGTTTACCCACTATATGATCTGCTTATGAGAGATGCCACTAGGGAGCTCCATGGCCCCCGGGTCTATTCACTTATATATTGACAAATTCTATCATTACCTTGCTATTATTTATTTACTTTTATTTTATTTTGAATTTTATAATTATCTACACACATCACTTGTTGCAAATAACGAGATCAAGGGGATTGATAACCCTCTTGCCGGCGTTGGGTGCAAGTTGTTTGTTTTTTTGTGTGCAACCGCTGAAGACGGTTGAGGATTAGTATTCCTATTGGTTCGATAAACCTTGGTTTCATAATTGAGGGAAATACTTACCCACTTTGTGATGTGATATGTCTCCAACGTATCTATAATTTATGAAGTATTCATGCCATATTTACAACAATTTAATATGGTTTTGGTATGATTTGCATGGAACTAACCCAGACTGACATTGTTTTCAACAAAACTACCATGGTGTTGTTATTTGTGCAGAAATAGAACCTCTCCAAATGCAACGAAACTTTTTTTCTGTTTTATTGGGAACAAAAGAGGCACTAGAAGCTTACTCGGAGGGCCAAAAGAGCCATGAGGTGGCCACAACCCACCAGGACGCGCCAACCCCCTCTAGCACGGCTAGGTGTCTTGTGGGGCCCTCATGGGCCATATTCACGTGAAACCAACGCCCAAAATCCTATATATTCAGAAATCCCCAGAAATAACCCTAGATTAGAAGTTCTGCCACCGCAAGCCTCCGTAGCCACAAAAAACAAATCTAGACGCCGTTCTAGCACCCTGTCGGAGGGGGGACTCATCACAGGAGGCCATCTTCATCGTTCCTAGGGTCTCCATGATGAGGTGGGAGTAGTCCACCCTCTGGGCTGAGGGATTGTACCAATAGCTATGTATTTAATCTATATCTATCTCTCTCATTTTCTTGATTTGGCATGGTCTTGATGTATCGTGGGCTTTGTTAATATAGTTGGATCATATGGTGTTTTCCCGTCCCTATCTTGTTGTGATGAATTGAGTTTTCCCTTTGATATTTCGTTATTACCGAATTGAATACGTTTATGGATTAGAAATCACTTAATCTATGTCTTGGCACTCAACTCGAGGATTCCTGAGGTGGCATTGGGGTAATCTATGTATAGGGGTTGATGCACAATCTTGTCCTACTTTCTTCGATAGAATCTTCGGCCACTTTTTGAGGTCCTTTGTGTTGGATTGAGTATTATGAATCTAAAATTGTTTGAAGCGTATCCTGTAAATAACTCATGGATACTTGTGGTGAAATTGGAGTAACTAGGTTACATTAGAGTTGGTTGATGCGTATCATATGGTATTATTTTAGTACGAACTCTTAGATAGCTCGATCGGAAAGGATAACGAATGAGAAGCATCCTACGAACATCATCATGGCAAGAGTCCCTTTAGCAAGTGACACGTGCGACATCTACTTCACATATATAAAGGTGAATCATCTCCTTTACACGTGTTCACTTTACCCCTTCGTGGATGGTATACTACTTGACACTCCTCTCGTGTGCATGCATAGGTATTGTCGGAGCTTCACGGATGATGATCAGGAGTGCCAGCACCCACGTACGACTACATCGTCCGTGACGGAATCTTGGAAGCAGAGACGAAAGAAGACGGAGATGCAGAAGTCTACAGCAGCCGGACGACCAAAAGCCACCGCACGTCCGACACTCTACATCGTCCGGACGACCGATGCCTACTGGACATCCGACAACCTCCAGCACCCGGACGACCGATGCCCTCCGAAAATCCGATGCCACCTTGACCGCATCATACTGTCGGAAGTCCAAAGACCTCCGGACATCCGGACCCTCACGATTCGACGGACGTCCAACCACCTCCGGACGTCCGCACTGCCTGTGCGCAACCGCGGGCCTTGGGCCTTGTATCTCCCCATCACTTACCCCTTTGTGTCCAAGACTATATATACTCCACCCCACCTCCTTTCTAGGGTTAGCAAGTGATAGCTCATAGTTGAGCTTTGCTCCTTCCTCTACCTCTCCCATGGAGATCGAGGCCTCCACCGGAGATGATCCATAGAGGATGTCAAGGCCCCTTGCGAGGGAAGATCCCTAATGGATTCAAGGCCCCATCTCTCCTAGAGACTTGGGATTAACTACCCATGCATCCTTTATTTCCATTATTGTTCTTGGTCTTGATGCATCCCGTGTATTTCTTTTCATTCGAGGAGTACTTGGTGTGGATCTTGTCCAATAAAGTGTTTTCCCCTTTGATTTCTCCATGTTTTCCCCTTGTGTTCTTCGTGGTCTTCCTCAAATCCACCTCCAATTCGTGAAGATCGGGCCACCCACGGGTTTTCCCTGGATCATATGGTATCATGAGCCACGTTGCCACGAATTTGGAGCCCTACCCCCCACTTTTCTTGCATTAGTTCGTGTTTTTCTTCCCAATTTCAAAAATTCCAAAGAAAAGTAGCCCCAAAAATTTCTTGTGAGTTTTTGCTGATTTTGATCCGTGGATCTAGTGTTTGGCAAGTGGATCCACTTCCCTTGGCGTTCCCTAGCCCCAATTTTTCTTTTTCCACATCAATTTCGAGCCAAAATCTCCATTTTCCGCCCACAATCACGTCCTGGATCACACATCTCGAGCTGACCCAGACCCCTCGGCCGTCCGACCATTTCCGGACGCCCGGACCCCTCCAGAGACTCGTATGTCCAACAGCCTCCGAACGTCCGGAACCCCTAAATAGACCCAAATTCTCGGATTTCCGGACCATCCAAACGTCCGACACTCGGGTGTTCGACATCTCTCGGACGTCCCTAACCTGTAGAAACTGACTCGGCCGGAATTTTGTTTCGGCCATAACTAATTCATTCGAACTCCGATTTCGACGTTCTTAGCTCGTTTTGTAGCTATTGACACCCCCATTACACAAAATTAGTTCCACCATAAGTTGTGTCACAGCCCTAGAGTTTGCTTGAAATTGTTTGCATCAACATCAGCATGTGCATCATGGCATCATGTTTAAAATCAAATGAAACCTGAAATGGGATGATCAAACCCTAGCTCAAATCAAATTCACATAGGTTAAACTTAAAAATAATTTTAATGAATCAGAAATGCCTTCAAAAATGTTCATTGTCTCTGATAAATATTGGTAACTCCATATCAGAGAAAAATATATTTTCAAACCAAGTTTAGAATTTAAAATGAGCATCTAGTGCTACTGAAATCAATTAATAAAACATTATAAATATGATAGATGTCCAAAAATGCCCAAAACTTTTTGTGGAAGTTTCAAATAACCAAACTTCATAAAATATGTGGGCATTATTGTGCTAGTATTTTGGTTTGCCTCATAAAATAAACAAATGTCAAAAGAAAGGAAAATTGAAAACGGAAAAATAGAAAAGAGAGAGAGTGCTTACCTAGGCCAGCTTACCTGGCCAGAAGAACCAGCCTAGCCCACCTGGGAATTGCCAGTTGTCTTCAACCCCTCCCTACTGGCAGAGGCGAGACAGGGCACGGCGTCGCGCGAGGACGCCACGATGCAGCTGCCTGCCTGCCTCGATGTCGAGTGGGATAAGGCCACGGGAGGCATCTGGATCGCTCTCACCTCCCGCAAGCTCTCCCCCTGCCCCTCTGCTTTCTCTCTCGCTATGGGCGAGCCCTACTCGAGCTTGCTGTCACCACCCGCGTAGCTAGCACCTCCCCTCGACCTACTGACGCGCCCTAAGCTCCCGTACAACCCCCATGTCCTCCCCGTGGATCCAATATTCAACGGAAGCACCGGATGCCCCCGAACGTCGTCGCTGTTGTCTTCTCCATCGTTGGCCGCCGCGGATCTCCTCCGTCGATTCGCCACCTGCCGGATGCCCCGAGCTCGCCGAGGCCCTCGTCAGAACCCCCGTGAGCCTATCCTCCTCTTCCCTCTCGTCATGTCGTTGCGGTCGTCCCCAAGCTAGCCTAGCAACCGGAGATGAGAGCTCCTCGACGCCGGCCATGTCGTCACCACTGTTTGAGCTCGTTCCAGTCCCACCTAAGCACCTGGTCGTGCTCCTGGTCGCCTTAGGATGCCGCGGAGCCCTTTTCCTCGCTCGCCTTTAGCCTATAGTGCCGTTCTGGCCAACTCCGGCAAGCCCTGTCGCGGGTTTGGTCGCAGTCGGCCCAACTCCGGCGGGTGCCAACGTGGCACGTCGATTAGTGCTAATCCCCCTACTAACCAGGCCCCCAGCCACTGACCAGTGGGCCCTGGAGTGGGTCAAACCCCCGGTCAACGCGTGATTAGTCCCGGGTCACTAACCAGTGGTCCCCACTGGACAGGTTTGACCTGGACCTGGCCCTGTTGACCTGCTGACGTTACCCTGACATCATGCTAACACATTAATTAATTTCTGGTAATATAATAAATTAGGAAATTCCAGAAAATTTTTAAAAACTTCTAAAAGTCATAGAAAGTAATCTATAAGTTAGATGAAAATAATATATATATGAAAAATGATTAGAAAAATCCAATGAATCTAGTTATGCCATGATCATGCATGTTTGAGCAAGTTAACATCACCAAGTAGGACATTTCATGATTAGGATAAATTCATAAATAATATTGGAGTTGGAATTTAGTATAAGTTTGAATTCCACTTCACTTAATATCACTACCTATAGCACTCGGTCAATTCAGTAACTTAACGTGCCATTTCATGCATCATGATTATTGAATCACATTGAATGTGTTCCTTTCTTGTTTTACTGGTGGTGTTCCCTCTCAGTAGACGATGATTCTGACGATGTGAACGTTGACACTAATGAAGAGAAGTAATATCTTCAGGACTGTCAGGCCAGCAAACCCTCTTGAAAATACTGATATGAACCCACTCTCTTGTCCCTTCTCTCTTTTAATCCATTAGGACAACAACGATATAACTCTTACATGTCATCGGTAGTTGAACCCATTCCTTTGCATGACATGTCTTTGCCACAGTAAATAGTTGAAACCACTTAGCTTGAGTAGCAACTGCTTGAGCCTTGTTGTGCTTACTCATCCATGCTTGTTTACTTACTGTGTCTGCTATGCTTAGAGTTGTGTCGTGTCGGGTCTGATCTATCCGGGTGATGAATCGGAATGGATGTGTTCATGTCCTACTGTATAAGAGCTAAGTGTGTGAACACGATTTGGTAAAGGTAGCGATGAGAGGTCATGTAGGAGTACATGGGGGTTGTCTCATTGGGACCGTCCTTAAGAACTGAGTTCTGTGTTTGTGATCCAAGACAGTTACTACCACACATTGGGATACTTAATTGACCCTCTTGGCCTATTAATCACCTAGACCTCTGTCCAGGAGTTGCAACTAGTTTCTAGTGTTTGTAGGAAAAGTGTTAGTGGCCATGCATAGCGCTGCCCGATGGGGTGGACTATGATGCGGTATAGGCACAGTGTACCAAGTGGCACCCGAACGATGGGCTTGGGAACCCTGCGCACATCATTTGACGCCGTAGCGGAAACTTTGGCCGAACTTCCGTGCGGGCTCAGTCTCAAATAGGTGATAAACCTGGACTAGGTTCTTGTGTAATTGACGGTCATGGCCGACTCCCTCGCTGGGCTTCCACTTGAAGGTTGCCGAGGTAACCTTTTATGTGCACATAGCGATAAGTGGCGGGAGCATGTGTGAAGAAGTACACCCCTGCAGTGTTATGAATCTATTCGAATAGCCGCATCCTCGTATATGGACTACTTGGAGAACTTATGTGTTTCATAGATAAGTTGAAGTCGATACTCTAAAATACACAAGATAAGCGTGAGTGATATGGATAGCCTTCTCGTAGGGAGACGGAAGTGGATCCATAGTGGTGTATTGATTGGAGAATATGTGGACTCATGTGCACTATCCCACTTCAATGAAAACACTTGTATTCAAAGTATAGGTTAGCCAAGAGTCAAAGCTGGCTTGCTGCAATAAACTCCACAACCCCCTTCATTGATACCGATGTGTAACATCCCAAAATTCCATTCCAGAATGCATCCTGATTTTGTTTTCTGATTTAGAAAACAGAATGCATCCTGATTTTGTTTTTATCATATCTTTTAAACTATTTAGTTTTTTTAGTTGATTCTTTTTTGCATTAGTTCAAATTTTTGATGTAGTTTATGTATGTATGTTTAGATTTCAAATTTGAGCTTTAAATTTTGAATCTAATCAAATTTGTTCAAATTACTCAAATCTGAATAACTAGAGTTTAAAAATAGATTTTTGTATGAATCTTTTTGCTACTGCTTGGTATTAGTTAGGACTATAAGCATGCTTAGTTTGAGAATTTTTAGGATGGATTTGTTTATTGTTTTAACTATAAACAGAATCTGCCTAGTGGTTAGTCTAGTTTAAATAATTTAGTTTTAGCTAGTTCAAATCAGAATTGTTATATGTTGTTTTTAGTAGGTTCTGTTGTTTAAACATTAGGTGGTTTACTTGCTGATAATAATAATATAATTTGCTTAGTTTATTTCTGTATTGTTATAGGAATCTTTACTCTTTTTCAACTAGGTTTAATGTGATTAAAACACACTAGTTAGTAATAGTTTTTTTATAAAGTTTAGATAATTAAATTCTGTTTTCTAAGAAAAGTTTTAGTAAATTCTTTTCTGTTAGGAGAATTGTTTTATTAATAAAATTGTAGTTTATTTCACTCTATTGTTAATAAACTCTAGCCAACTTCATGTAGTAGTGTTTATCAAAACTTTTACAACCCTCCTAAGATTTTTCTTAACAAAACTTTAAATGGAGTTAATTCTGTTTATTAATAAAATATTTCTATTGTTCTTTTCTGTCAACTATTGTTTTGTTAATACCAATAATTCTATGTTATTAGTAGTAGTTTACCCATCAACTTTAGAAAACCCAAACTATGTGTTGATCTCCTTTTTCTTTTGATTGTGCCTTGTTTTGTCTTCAGTGATTACTAGTTCATTCCTGATTTTTGTGAGTTACAATATTTTGTTGTATGCTTATTGAGTGCTCTTGTTTGATTCGTTCGATCATCCGGAGTGCGAAGCTTGTTACCTAGAGTCCCTCGAGTACGAAGATCGTCAAGCAGGCAAGTCACTTTGACCATGTATACCTATGTTTTTATTGCATTAGTTCTACCATCTCCCCAATTGCATGCAAAGTAGGTAAATTGGAAACTTGGTTACTTGTTGTAGTATCATGTGGTAGGTACCCCTCAACCCTTGACACATTGGCCCCGGGAAAAATTGTTTTACATTTTGCTATGCTATTAGTAGACGGCGCCCTGGAGAAACCAGTGGTTAGCCTAGATGATGCTGGAGATGTGCCAGTATTCATGTGGAAAGGTCCACCCAGGCACAAAGAGATGGATGGATGCTTCAAGAACCAAGGCTTACCTGCACAGCCACAAGTCATTATGGGCTCTGGCTTGGTTGGATATCGTGGTGACCCTGGACAGGCGGTGCTACGAGAGGTAGAAGAACGGTAGGAAAGGATGGGCACCGACAGAGTCACAGGGAAACCCTTTAGAAGACCATGTTTTGGTCATCCGTTTCTCAAACACCCTGAAGTGCGAGAAATCCAACGGAGGCGATCAAATCTTGTGGGGAACGTGTGCAAAACTCTACAGAGTACTCAAACCTAATCGATTAGCCGTGTCCACGGTCATGGACAGCTTGAGCCAAAGGAATTGAAACTATCCGAAACCCTCAACACAATTAATATGATGATATGGGTACTAATAACTTGGGTGTGAGAATTGGTTGGTGGAACCATCTCATTAATCAACCAACTTAGTAATAATTTTGCTTAGCCCTCTCTTGATGTAGGAAAATTGGCTTTACGCAAAAACTTACTACCCCACCTGCCATATATGCATGTAGATTAGATGATTATCTTTTCCCTCCTCTCTTGTGACTTTGCCGGCATATTCCATATGCTGACCTACACGGCTGCAACGTATCATGTTGCAGAGTATTTTTCCGACCAGGAGTGAGGATACGCTCTATGCTCGGTGAGATGCCCTTGGAGTCAGATGGACTCATCTACCTTCGATGCTTCCGCAAGATTTAGATATTCTCATGAGTTGGTCTTCAGCCACTTTATTGTAATCCTTATTGTTATAAAGGACTCGATATGAGATTTACGATTAATAAATGTTGTGTGATTTCCCCTTTGATATATACATTGATGTATCGTGTGTGTACCAGCATGATCTTGGGATGGTACGGAAACACCGGAGATTCGACCTTTCAGGTCGGGTCGCCACACGATGCATATGTAGATAGTTCTGATGTAAGTCTTGCTGAGTACCTTTGTACTCATGTTTGCATAATTTATGTTTTGTAGAGGAGATGTCAGTCTTATTAGTGATCGTTACAACTTGAAGTTCAATGTTGACCAGATTAGCTTGGGAATCCCAGACAAAGGTCTGGATTCTTTGGTAGGGTCGTTGTAGCTTTTCAGGCTCCTCTAGCTTTTGTAGATGTTTGTACCTAGAAATTTTTAAACTTCCACTTGTTTGATTGAATGCTCTGAATGTTGGGTCTTCTCACCCCTGTTTGTAACATCTTATTGTATTGGCTCTTCCGATCCTTCTAAATAAATGTTGTAATGTTGTATGGTTATGTTGTGATGCCATAGTTGTATCTATGCATATCGGGCATGTCGTGCAACGGTATGTATGGGATTCGACACCTAGTTGTGTGCCTTTAATAGTACTCTTTACGGGGAAATGCCTCTTTGTGCTTCTACCGAGCCTTGGTACCTTGCTACTGCTCCGGACACATTGATTGACCAGCATGTATCCTTCTTTGCTGTTGTGTTTGTCCCTTCGAGGAAATGTCTCGCAGTGTAATGGAGTCCTTGTAGCTTGCTATGACTCGTCTACCCACGCTAGAGATCGACACCTGCATTGCTAGGTTTCTTATGCATGTCCCTGTATGGATGTGCCACTTGGGTTCTACGACTAGTCATGTCGGCCTGGGTTCTTTGACATTTGAATTCAAAAGATGCAAACAGTCTCGGTCCGGGTAAGGTGGCAGTCGTGGAGATAACCGTGTGTGTGACCGCAAAGTGATGTGATGTGTTATAGGCTGGATTCTTATGGCTTAGGATCGGGGTCCCGACAGCTTTGGTATCAGAGCTTAACTGCCTATAGGATTACCAAGCCAAACGGGTCGATGTTTAGTCTAGAACCGCTTTTGTTATATAAGGGAATTGATTATGGAAGGGAACGTAAGGCTCTTTTTACTCCTTTCCTCATGTCATTCTAATTCTGAGTCACCCTCTTCATTTCTACGAGGATTAAGAACTAGGCCTTGTCATCTATCTATTAGGATGACGAGTTACTATGCTGGAGACCTATAGGAAAGATGTTGTCTTTCTCGATCAATGTCTCTATAAGAATTCATTGTCTTGTTGTTAGTTTTCTTGTGCAGGTTGCATCATATTTCATGCCCATACAGCCGTTATACTGTACGAGTTATCCAATGTTTCTAAGTTATCCGATACAATTGCAAAACTCTTTCATCTTGAGTCAATGTCTATCAGGCCAGACAAAGCACACTAATTGTTAAGTTGAGGTACCCTATTACTTCGATGTGTTTGATGAAGGTGTTTAGGAAACCATGTTGTTTGAGTGAACCACCCAATAGTCTAGTCGTGTCTTTTGTTTCCAGTGCGATAATTCCGGCCATCGTTATCGAAAGCATGATGTGATGCTACTTAGTCAATAGGTATTCTGTATCTGGGTTTTTGAACCCAAGAATCATTCTTCTCACTTCCGTTGATAGGATTTGCTCGTTCCTTTAGGATATTAGTAACCTTGTTATGGTCTTCAAGGTTTGTGGTATATAATTCTTCCAATACCATGAGTCAGTTATGACAAGAGTTCTTCGTGAACAAAATATCACAACAAGAGTGCTCGTGATGAGTCCTCCATTTCATAGTTGTGATCCTGCAAATTCTTTCATTTCTGCATGGATTATCTGGAAGAAACATGTTGAACTCTATTTGACATATTCAATCCATGCATCTACGACTCGGGAAAAATCAGGTGCTCTTGAGTTGTCCTTCAATTGCATTCTAACCTTTATATATCAATGGATAGTCAAGGGTATGTCATGCATTGTATTATCTATGTCGACTATTCTTGGGGTCTGTCCAGCCATTCTATTTCAGAATGACTAGGAGAAGCAAACTCCCGTACCTCATTCATTTCTAGGATTGGGTCAAAGCAGTTGTATTCCGCAAATCAAAATGCCAATCCTGATTTTGCTCTGTTCTACATTGAGGTATTACCCTCTTCATGTCAAGATTATCATGAGAACTGCACTCTCTCTTATTAAATCTTGATGTAGTGATACTTCTAGCCATCATCATTCATTCCCCGGTCTCTGTGTTGTTTGCAACCAGAATACCGACAAGTGAATCGTGATGTGTGTAATCAATACTCCTAGCAACTTTGTTGCTTGGTAGTTCATGGACAATAATCTCACTCTTGGTGTGATGATCATTGAATTATCATACTAAGAATGATCGTGCTACCTAGTCCATTTTCCATGGTGCACTTTTTGATCAATGAGTTAGGATTGTGTCTATCCTTCGCTCTGTTGATCATATCGTCTTGCCTTGAAAAGCAAGATTGCTCTCGAGCTTGATAACATACCGGTTGGATCGTGATTTTCTGAATATCTTCTCAGAAGTATTACCAAGGTGTTCCTTGACCATTATGTTAAGTTCGTGATCGAGATGGTTTTCATATGAACCACCTTTCTCCAAGAATCTGTGTTGGACACCCTGAACTAGTTGGTTAAGCTAAATAACAACTTGGAGAGTTGGAAGATAAAAGCTTCACCTGACTTAGTTCATTCCAGGGGGGTGTCTTTATTGTGGATGTGTGTTTCGAAGAAAGGCAATATTTTCACCGAGTGATCCTTGTGGTCAATTGTTGCATCTATCGTCTTATCCAATATTTGATTTGAGTGTGGGCTATCATCAAATCAAACTCAAAACCGAAGATCCTCCAAATGTTTTTTTGACTCGTGGATGTATCCCTGAGCATACACCATTATATCATTTGGTTTGATCAATGCTATCACCTTGTTCACATAGTGGTGGAATTCCATCTATATGGATACCTCGCTGAATTGTTATTATCGACAACATTTTCATCTGTTCCATGATTCATGATGAACATTAAGCTAGTGTTGGAAACTTTGCAGGTAATATCTTCGTGTCCTATACATGAAGCATATGCATGGTGTAAGAAGTGACTTACTCTTAGTTCATGGGCTTACGGTGCAAGTTGCCGCCATGAACTTGACAAAGGTCGTTTTGTTTTCATTGGAATCATCCCAAGTCAGTCCTGCACATGCAAAGTATTCTATGATTTGGTAGACTGGTCATCTCCATTCCACATTTAATCCCTAGCATACCAAGCCCCTGATTTACTTGTTCAAGGAAAAGAAGTTAAGTGCTACTCCTGAAGGTACCAGACGGACTAGCACCCGACTTCGTTATCCGCAATGATCGTTCCTAACCCGAACTCGGTAGTGTTTTGTTGTAAGTCCATGTAGTCATGCTTGTCCTGGACAGTGCGAACACATGTGTCTTGCAATCCAGCTCATGTTTTGGAGTTGACGCCCGTAGTTCATTTCCTGAGAATCTTCCAGCGCCATCTCTTCGATTTGTGTTGCAACCTTTCACTTTAGACATGCTGGGTCTGGAATATCCCAGCACCAACCAGATCTGAATCTCAGGCAGATATAATGGTTGCGACGTTTCCCCAAGAATTATAACAATGGTCTCTCTATAACTGGCAAAGGGATGTTGTGGCTAACATACCTATCCGGAAGACCTACTATTATATTATCTTGTTTCAACAACTTGGCCACCTCCCCATGAGGACCTTGTATGACTTGCTCTAGAAGTTATTCCTCGTGGACCCTTTGAGATCCCGAAGTCCGACCTTTTTACTTGATGTTCTAGATACCAAACGTTACCTATAATGGGGCTATGATATTTCATCAAGGAGAACATTAGAAGTGGAGTGCTAAATGTCTCTCGGTCGATCATCCAGATTTTGCTCCCTTGGTATAGCTAAGGTGAAATCTGAGAAAGTGCTGTCTTCCTTTGCATCTGCATCCTCCATCATTATTCATCATGGTAGTATAAGGTGTTGCCAGGATCCTTGGCATGGATGTTGGTAAAAACAATGATGAATATGGAAACGCTCAAGTTCTTGAGAGCACGCTCAGACACTGGGTTATACTCTTGGTTTTAACTGGAAAGTGCCTTCCGTTGTCGAGTAGTTTCATAACTCTATTTTCCCTCCGATCTAAGTATGCCATTCATTGAATTCCTTCCAATGATCGTTTGCGAATTGCCTTAGGCTGGTATGAAGAGTTTCAATGATCTCTGTATCAAAAGTAATTCTTTTTGCCACTTAACGGATAATCCTATGAGTCACCTCCCCTAAGGTGCCCCATAATGGTATTATGGCAATTATCTCCTCGCTACTTCAAACCCCTTCACCATCTGCTTTAGCGTGGAATTGTTGCCTAGCAATTGAACCTCCATCATCTATCTCATTCCATTGTTCTCAATGTGTGTTTTGTGTCTCATCTCGAGAGATGTTATCATGTCTCATTCTACGAGTTGATCATGAGTTGCTCAATCTTCGAGAAGATCGAATCTTGTAGAGCTTTCTTATTCCTTTTGTCATCGTGTTGGATGAAGATCTCGAAAGCAAAGACGCCAAAGTCAAGATGATGAAATGAAGCAACATCTTCGAGAAGAGCAGTTGGATCGTGAAGATTGTCGTAGTTGTGTCCCCTTTGTAGTCCTCATACCCTACGCCTGAATCTCGGGACAAGATTCTTGTTTAGTGGGGCTGAGTTGTCACAACCCTAGAATTTGCTTGAAATTGTTTGCATCAACATCAGCATGTGCATCATGGCATCATGTATAAAATCAAATGAAACCTGAAATGGGGATGATCAAACCCTAGCTCAAATAAAATTCAAATAGGTTAAACTTAAAAATAATTTCAATGAATCAGAAATGCCTTAAAAATGTTCCTTGTCTCTGATAAATATTGGTAAATCCATATCAGAGAAAAATAGATTTTCAAACCAAGTTTAGAATTTAAAATGAGCATCTAGTGCTACTGAAATCAATTAGTAAACAATTATAAATATGATAGATGTCCAAAAATGCCCAAAACTTTTTGTGAAAGTTTGAAATAACCAAACTTCATAAAATATGTGGGCATTATTGTGCTAGGTATTTTGTTTTGCCTCATAAAATAAACAAATGTCAGAAGAAAGGAAAATAGAAAACGGAAAAATAGAAAAGAGAGAGAGTTCTTACCTGGGCCAGCTTACCTGGCCAGAAGAATTGGCCCAGCCCACCTGGCAATTGCCAGTCGTCTTCAACCTCTGCCTACTGGCACAGGCGAGACACGGCATAGCATCGTGCGAGGACGCCACGATGCAGCTGCCTGCCTGCCTCGATGTCGAGTGGGATAAGGCCATGGGAGGCGTTTGGATCTCCCTCACCTCCCGCAAGCTCTCCCCCTGCCCCTCTGCTTTCTCTCTCACCATGGCCGAGCCCTGCTCGAGCTCACCGTCACCGCCCACGTAGCTAGCGCCTCCCCCCCGACCTGCTGACGCGCCCCTAAGCTCCCCTGCAACCCCGATGACCTCCCCGTGGAGCCAATATTCGGCGGAAGCACCGGATGCCCCCGAACACCGACGCGGATCTCCTCCATCGATTCGCCACCTGCTGGCTACCCTGAGCTCGCTGAGGCCCTCATTTGAACCCCCGTGAGCCTCTCCTCCTCTTCCCTCTCATCCTGTCGTTGCGGTCGTCCCCTAGCTAGCCTAGCCACCGGAGATGAGAGCTCCTCAATGCCGGTCATGTCATCGCCGCCATTTGAGCTCGATCTAGTCCCACCTGAGCACCTGGTCATGCTCCTGGTCGCCTTAGGATGCCGCCGAGCCCTTTTCCTCGCTCGCCCGTGGCCTATAGCGTCGTTGTGGCCAACTCTGACGAGCCCTGCCGCGGGTTTGGTCGCCGCCTGTCTAGCTCCGGCGGGTGCCGACGTGGCACAGTGATTAGTGCTAATCCCCCTGCTAACCAGCCCCCCCAGCCACTGACTAGTGGGCCCTGGAGTGGGTCAAACCCCCGTTCAGCGTGGGATTAGTCCCGGGTCACTGCCCAGTGGTCCCCACTGGACAACTTTGACCTGTACCTGGCCCTGTTGACCTGCTGACGTCATGCTGACGCATTACTTGATTTTCTGGTAATATAATAAATCAGGACATTCCAGAAAATGTTTAAAAACTTCTAAAAAAATAGAAACTAATCTGTAAGTCAGATGAAAATAATTTATATATGAAAAATGATCAGAAAAATCCAATGAATCTATTTATGCCATGATCATGCATGTTTGAGCAAGTTAACATCACCAAGTAGGACATTTCATGATTAGGATAAATTAATAAATAATGTTGGAGTTGGAATTTTGTATAAGTTTGAATTCCACTTCACTTAATATGACTACATATAGCACTAGGTCAATTCAGTAACTTCACGTGCCATTTCATGCATCATGATTGTTGCATCACATTGAATGTGTTCCTTTCTTGCTTTACCGGTGGTGTTCCCTCTCGGTAGACGATGGTTCTAACGATGTGAACGTTGACACTAATGAAGAGAAGTAATATCTTCAAGACTGTCAGGCAAGCAAACCCCCTTGAGCATACTGATATGAGCCCACTCTCTTGCCCCTGCTCTCTTTTACTGCATTAGGACAACAACAATTCAACTCTTACATGTCATCGGTAGTTGAACGCATTCCTTTGCATGACCTGTCTTTGCTACAGTAAATAGTTGAAACCACTTAGCATGAGTAGCAACTGCTTGAGCCTTGTTGGGCTTACTCATCCATGCTTGTTTACTTACTGTGCCTACTATGCTTAGTGTTGTGTCATGTCGGGTCTGATCCATCGGGGTGATGAATCGGAATGGATGTGTTCATGTCCTATTGTATGAGAGCTAAGTGTGTGAACAAGATTTGGTAAAGGTAGCAATGAGAGGTCATGTAGGAGTACATGGTGGGTTGTCTCATTGGGACCGGCCTTAAGAACTGAGTTCTGTGTTTGTGATCCAAGACACTTAGTACCACACATTGAGGTACTTAATTGACCCTCTCGCCCTGTTAATTGCCTAGACCTCTTTCTAGGAGTTGCAACTAGTTTCTGGTGTTTGTAGGAAAAGTGTTGGCGGTCGTGCATAGTGTTGCCCGACGGGGTGGACTGTGATGCGGTATAGGCACAGTGGCACGGTGTACCAAGTGGCACCCGAACGGTGGGCTTGGGAACCCTGTGCACATCGTTTGAGGCCGTAGCGGAAACTTCGGCCAGACTTCCATGCGGGTTCAGTCTCAAATAGGCGATCAACCTGGACTAGGGTCTTGTGTGATTGACAGTCATGGCCGACTCCCTCGCTGGGCTTCCGCTTGAAGGTTGCCGAGGTGCCCTTTTATGTGCACATAGCGATAAGTGGTGGGAGCATGTGTGTAGAAGTACACCCCTGTAGGGTTATGAATCTATTTGAATAGACACGTCCTCGGATATGGACTACTTGGAGAACTTATGTGGTTCATAGATAAGTTGAAGTGGATACTCTAAAATATGCAAGATAAGCGTGAGTGCTATGGAAGGCCTTCTCGTAGGGAGACGGAAGTGGATCCATAGTGGTGTATTGATTGGAGAATATGTGGACTCATGTGCGTTATCCCACCTCAAAGAAAACACTTGTAGTCGTAGTATAGGTTAGCCAAGAGTCAAAGCTGGCTTGCTGCAATAAACTCCACAACCCCCTTGATTGATACTGATGCATATGTAGATAGTTCTGATGTAAGTCGTGTTGAGTACCTTTGTACTCACGTTTGCTTAATTTATGTTTTGCAGAGGAGACGTCAATCTTATTAGTGATCGTTACAACTTGAACTTTGATGTTGACCGGATTAGCTTGGGAATCCCAGACAAAGGTCTAGTTTCTTTGGTAGGGTCGTTGTAGCTTTTCAGGCTCCTCTAGCCACTTTTGTAGATGTCTGTACCCAGACATTTTTAAACTTCCCCTTGTTTGATTGAATGCTCTGCATGTTGGGTCTTGTGACCCCTTTTTGTAACATCTTATTGTATTGGCTCTTCCGAGCCTTCTAAATAAATGTTGTAATGTTGTATGGTTATGTTGTGATGCCATAGTTGTATCTATGCATATCGGGCATGTCGTGCATACGTGTGACGTGCAACGGTATGTATGGGATTCGACACCTAGTTGTGTGCCTTTAGTAGTACTGTTTACGGGGAAATGCCTCTTTGTTCTTCCATCGAGCCTTGGTAGCTTGCTACTGCTCTGGACACATTGATTGACCAGCATGTATCCTTCTTTGCTGATGTTTCTGTCCCTTCGGGGAAATGTCTCGAAGTGTAATGGAGTACTTGTAGCTTGCTATGACTCATCTACACACGCTAGAGTTCGACACCTGCATTGCTAGGTTACGTGTGCCTGTTCCTGTACAGGTGTGCCACTTGGGTTCTATGACTATTCATGTCGGCCCGGGTTCTTTGACATTTGAATGCTAGCGACATATTAACATACGTGAGTCAAAAGACACAAACGGTCCCTGCCCAGGTAAGGTGGTAGCCGTGGAGATAACTGTGCGTGAGACCGCAAAGTGATGTGATGTGTTACAGGTTGGATTCTTAAGGCTTAGGATCGGGGTCCCGACAATTTGATACCATTCAATATTTTGAATTTTGCCAACTTTTCCTAGGCCCTCCACCATATCATCTGCATTACCACCATAGACTTCTGCAAGCTAACCCATTTTGGTTCCCATTTTATTTGTGGTTGCTTGAGTTGTGATTTAAGTCTCCTAAGGTGTTTCGGCTACTTAGGGACGGTTACTTCATCACCAACCATCGACAACTTGTATCGGTCCATCATCTACATCGACCACCGACGTTCCACATCAACGACGAACATCCATCCTTTGAGACCATCTTCAACCGGAAGCAAGGCCGGTTACTCCCGACTTCGTGAAAGGTTAAGTGTGACGAAGGTATCCATTCCGTCATACAATTTTCCTTCCTTGACATTACATTTTGAAAGCCCCACCATATTTGCGGTTACCTTCATACCTATTGAGACTAGCTATCCGAGTATTGTCGGGTTTCGCAAAAACTTGTGCACCATAGTGATACGATATCATATTGTTGCATCATTGGAAATATCATATAGTGCAATTGCTTGCTCCCGTGCATATATTGTGATACGTGTCTCATATAGTTGGTTGAGGTGCAATAAGAATAGTGGAAAGGAAGAGAAGTGTAAAAAATCTTCTAAGCAAGGGAAAGAAAGAACAAAGCTTATAAGCAAAAAGAGTTGAGCATGAAAAGAGATACTTGTGCATGAGGAGACATGGAATAGGAAACGTTTTGCTTGCATTAATAGGATTGGTGCCAAGTGGTGAATCGTGCTCAAACATGCAATAAGCTAGCGTCTCTCCTTGTGTTTGTGCAACACGAGATTTGCTCATCCCTATAGTTGCACAAGCCCCATTATCCCACCGCTTGTGTTTCATTTTTTCCCACCTCTATATTTGTTATCACTTTCTTTGCATTTTGAGTCCATTGGATTTATTTCAACATTTGCAATATCTTGGACTTCATTTTGCTTGATTTTTGTGCCACTAACCCCACCGAGCTCCACTATAAACCATTTGTGTAGGTTGTGATAATTGGACAAGGTTTTTTACCAAGTGCACTCTTTCCTTGCATACATTGTGGTATTTTGAGATCCATGTACAACTTTGGAAAGAGGTAACTTTGGTATGCTCATTCCGTCTCATTCTCACACCTTCTCGAGTGCTTCAATGTATAGGGACAAGACATCTCCTTTGGTCTACAATCACAACGACAAGTTCGATGCCATGAAAAACATCATCTACGCCAAGATGCATGCCCAAATGGAGGAGCTCAAGCTCCTCATCAAGAACTGCAAGAGGTCTTCATCATCTTCAATAAGACGCTCAAGTCCACATATTCCCGAGCTACCATCTCCGCCACGATCACACCGCCATCAACACCATCAACGAGATGAAGAAATAACGACACCAACATCAAGGTGTCCAAAACGAACAAGTTTGAAGGTCACGAGCTCGACACCAAAAACCGATCGATAACTTCACCACCTACTTTGGCATCTTCACCAAGCGACTTCAAGGCATCTTCGCCTTTGGATATGAGTCATCTTTGCCAACAAGAAATTCAAGATAAGCTCCCCAAGCTCAAGTTCGTGACGTCCATGAGCTACTACGGCCTCGACATCGACCATGACATTCCTTTCTATGGGAGTCATGACCCCGAGGAGTATCTCGAGTTGGAGTGCAAGATGGACCACTACCTCAAGCTACTTAAAGTCCCTTCCGAAGATCAAGTGAAGTGCGCCACAAGAAACTTCCATGGCAACGCATCGACATGGTGGATCCACACATCTTCGAAGATCTTCGACATGAGTTGGTCCAAGACGAAGAAAGCGATGCGGCGAGAGTTTGTGCCTTCCACCTACACGGAACATCTTCAATGTCAATTGGAGAACACTATACAAGGATCCAAGTCCATCGATGAGTACTTCATGAAGATGAAGAAATCCTTGCGATGAGCCAGCGTGACCGACCCCATCTAGATGAAGTTCTACTTCATAATGGGATTGAACAACGACATCGCCAAGCCTATCTTCAACAACAACTATGAGTCTCTTGACGAACTCTACATTGATGCTCTCAAGGCGGCACAAGAACTCAAGGCCAAGCCTACTCGACCCCTTGCACACTTCACGATGACAAAGCTCAACGACAGCGAGCATGAGGATGGTACCACCAAGATGACCAAGCCTGACGAGCACCAAGATGATGTTCTCGAGTTCAACTTCACCTCCACACCTCTTTGTGGCACTGATGATGCCGAGTCTACCATGACTCTTTTTGAAGACAGCACGGCAACGAGTACGACCATGGAGCCACTCAAGGAGCATGCTTTGGAGGCAAGCGACAAGGTGGCGA
Organism: Hordeum marinum; assembly: GCA_022496015.1. Lineage (NCBI taxonomy): Eukaryota > Viridiplantae > Streptophyta > Magnoliopsida > Poales > Poaceae > Hordeum > Hordeum marinum. Next base: position 204,458,231 of record CM039672.1, on the reverse strand, counting down.
GCAAGGATGGCGCTTCCATCTTTGGAGGCAAGAGTTATGATGTGCCATCTTCGGCCTTCATCCGCGGTGATGATGACGAGATGGTGGAGCATGGGATTTTCCCTTCGACCACAACAGCGTTTGGAGATGAGTTGAGAGACTTTTGCCACCATATTGAGACTGAGAGTGAATTCACCACTATCCCCATATATGATGAGTTGCCACAATTCCCATGTTAGGAGAGCCACAACCCCCACCACTTGAGTGAGACGAGTGACTCCACCATATGTGAGTTTGAGTGCACCTACTTCGAGAGAGAGTGTGAGCCACCACCACATAGAGAGAGTGAGGTAGTTGATAGGGCATGTGTGGCCACTTCAATTTCTAACAACTTAACCTCTACCTATATTGTGTCTTCTCATTTGGTGCTAGGTCCCATACACGATGACGCGCCGATCCTCGACGACTTCGTCCTTGCTTTGGACAAGACGATGGCCATGGTGGAATATGATGCACCCCCCCATGGTTCCATCACGATCAAGATGACCACGAGTTGGACTATGCCATCTCACCTACACCACATGGGTGGAATGACAAAGGTAACATAGGTGAAGGTGATGCTCGTGTCCCACTAGTGGATCTTGATTGCTTGCATGATGTCGATCCACCTAATGTCATGCTTCATGATTATGCGACTTTCACATGTGATGACCTACCCATTTATGATGAGTTTGACGATTCTCACGTGGAGACTATTAGTTCTGACGCCATGTTGCATAGGATTTCTTGTGAGAACTCTATAGGTCACATCATGTTTGACAATCCGCCTGACTTGTCATATGATATGCATGAGATCACCCATATTGCATCTTTGCAATCTCATCATAGTAACTATGCATATGCCATTAAAATAAACCCTATTTGCACATATGGAATAGATGACAAGCCCATAACCTTATTGGCATTTGTTTTTCTTGTGATAACGTTGCCATGCTCCCTTTGCATCATTTGCGCAATTGTTTTCATATGCCATGCCATGAACACCATGCTTTGGAAATGCATTTTTTGGATATTTTCCATATTCTACGAATTATGCTACTGCTATTGCACATGAGGAGACCCCCATAGTTTCCTCATACTCTATAGGAGATTGTGTTTCATCCCATCCTTTGCATTACTTCCATATTTGTGTGGACAATATGCAACCCATGAATATGAATGATATTGATGTGACATATATTTGGATGCACAATTTGTGTCCCCATCGTGTTATACACAATAACTATTCTTTCATGATGGATGACATGTTCCTATACCATGCATCGAATTTCTTTGAGCATTTCTTATCTTGTGCTAACTATCATGTGCACATACACATCCTAACGGATGATGTGTACATATACCACGCACACACAATTTTTCTTTTGTCTTTGTTGTGTGTAGGTACTCACGAATATTCGTCAACCTCACAATCCCATGAGTTGACGAAAATAGCTCTTGAGAGCACCGATGCTTTGGGATGCACCAGAATGTGTCTCCAACCATTCCCCTCACGCAAGGACTGTGTGCACCTCTTCTACATGGCTCTCACATGCTTATGGCTTATTCTCCATTATATTCCTTATTATTGCCATGTTTTCTTTGTGACCCATTCCTATGATGATGTTTTTTTCTTGCTTTGTGTTCGTGCTCGCGATATGTCATGTCCATTATTTTTGCCCACTATTTGTTCACATGACATGATTGCAATGATTTTCTCTAGTATGTTACATCTTCGCACTACTAGCTTGCACGATATGATTGATATGCTTGACTTCATCGCCTCACCCAAGTTGAATATTCGCTCTTTCTATTGCATTGAGTGTCTCACTACCTTCACTACACCATGTGCACACTATGCTTGGATTGTCTTGCACTTTCTCCATGTGTTTAGACACTTCATATTGCTTGGTGTTGTGAATGCTACCTATGCCTACCATGGACCATTTGTTGATTGCTTTGTGCATATGTGCTATGACCATGAGGTCGATGCTTGTTATTGCATCCCTGCCTCCCCTAGGCATACTTGCTTCCATGATTGCATTGCTTGTGCTCAATTTGTATGCTTACATGCCATGACACAATCCCTTGTCACACCATATGTTATGGATGAAGACAAAACTTGTGCGGTGATTCACCACTTGAATGCTTGGTTTGGCACCAACGCTAACCACATTTGTTTTTCCAAGTGTTTGTTGTCTTTGCCCCATTTGAAGGAATTACATGATGGTGAGACATTGGAGAGTGACCTTTTCGAGCTTCTACATGATGAGCGCTTGATGATCTTCCACTTCTACACGGCGACGCCATCTCATTCCCATGGTGATTTGGTATTTGATCCGAGGGCGGATCTTCCCCAAGGGGGAGGGGATCATGCGGAGCATCCTACGAACATCACCATGTCAAGAGTCCCTTTGGCAAGTGACACGTGCGACATCTACTTCACATACATAAAGATGAATCATCTCCTTTACACGTGTTCACTTGACCCCTTCATGGATGGTATACTAATTGACACTCCTCTCGTGTGCATGCATAGGTATCGTCGAAGCTTCACGGATGATGATCAGGAGTGCCTGCACCCATGTATGACTTCACCATCCGCGAGGGAAGCTTGGAAGCGGAGACGGAAGAAGACGGAGCTGCAAAAGTCTACAGCGGCCGGACGACCGGAAGCCACCGGACATCCGACACTCTAAAGCGCCCGGACGACCGACACCTTCAGACATCCGAGAACCTCTAGCGCCCGGACGACCGATGCCCTCCGGAAATCTGACGCCACCTCGACCGCACCAAATTGTCGAAAGTCCGAAGACCTCCGGATATCCGGACCCTCATGAACCGTCGGACGCCCGACCACCTCCGGACGTCCGGCACTGCCTATGCGCAGCAGCGGGCCTTGGGCCTTGTATCTCCCTATCACTTACCCCTTCGTGGCCAAGACTATATATACTCCACCCTCACCTCCTTTCTAGGGTTAGCAAGTGATAGCTCATAGTTGAGCTTTGCTCCTTCCTCTACATCTCCCATGGAGATCAAGGCCTCCACCGAAGAAGATCCATAGAGGATGTCAAGGCCCCTTGCGAGGGAAGATCCCTAGTGGATTCAAGGCCCCATCTCTCCTAGAGACTTGGGATGAACTATCCACTATCCTTTATTTCCATTTTTGTTCTTGGATCTTGATGCAACCCGTGTATTGCTTGTGATTCTAGGAGTACTTGGTGTGGATCTTGTCCAATAGAGTGTTTTACCCTTTGATTTCTCCATGTTTTCCCCTCGTGTTCTTCCACGAATCCACCTCCAATTCATTAAGATCAGGCCACCCACGGGTTTCCCCGTATCAATAACTTGGTGTTATTTTAGTATGAACTCTAGGATAGATCAATCGGAAAGGAAAAAATTAAGGTGGTTTTGTACCCCAAAAACAATTTCTTCTGATGTTCTCCGCTAGGTAAGAGTTTTGGAGTGATTATCCATTGCATGTTGAGGGATGGCTATGTGATCCAATCATATTAGCATTGTTGAGAGATTGCACTAGCGAAAGTACGGACCCCAGGCCTTGTCTTCAAGCATTGCAATACAGTTGGTGCTCACTTTTGTTACTTGCTACCTTTCTATTTTTTATTGTTACTATTACAAAAATCAATATCTACTATCATCACTACACTTGTATCACCATCTCTTCGCAGAACTAGTGCACCTATACAATTTACCATTATACTTGTGGTGATGGGGACACAAGAGACTTTTTATTATTTGGTTACAGGGTTGTTTGAGAGAGACCATCTTCATCCTATGCCTCCCATGGATTGATAAAACTTAGGTCATCAACTTGAGGGAAATTTGCTACTGTCCTACTCTGCGCTTGGAGGCCCAACACGAGTCTACAAGAACAAGCTGTGTAGTAGACATCATGTTGCGATAACCTGTTCCTCTTCATGGAAAACCCAACATAGATAACGAGTATCAGGTAGCAAGTGTGCGAACACTCCCATTGGGGGATCTCAGGCGGCATTGAGTGCACGTGAACTGGGGCATCATGAGGAAGACAGAGGAGGGGGCAACCCGCTGTCGTGTTGCGTGTCGGGGTGGCCCGAGGTGGAAATGGGTGTCGGCTATAGTGCGGATGCGCACCGTACCAAGCTCTAGAGCACGTTTTGGCATGCCATGACATTTCTTTTGTGTCATGATCCACTTGTGTCCAGTGAGTCTAGGGGTGAGTAAACAATGCTCATGTGGCGTGGGATGCTCTCGAAAGCCATAGGAAGAGAAAAGAAGGTTTATCCAGAGGGGAATATGGGGGTTTTAACCCCCAAATAATTTAGGTGTGTCCATGAAAACCTTGTCATAGGCAGTAGGTGAGTATAAAGAATGGTGGTCAAAATTCGAGCCCAAGGAGAAGAGTAGAACGGGTCAAAGAGTAACTTTCCCAAATTACCAAAAGGTGTTTGATGATGTTTTGAGCAAGATAACTTGATCTACTTGACATGAGAATTAATAAGAATGACAACTAGGACCAAATGAACTTGTCCACAAATTTTTAGCACATTTGGAGAAAGTGGCCAATGCAAAAGTTTGTAACCCTAGAAGTGGGCAGAAATAGATTTGAATAGATCTACCTAGGATAAATTGCTCTCCTTGATGCACGACTTGGTGTGGAATTATGATTAGGGTATTGCAACATGACCACAAAGTTTGAGCATTAATGGAGGCACTTGGCAAAACAAAGTTGTTCAAATTAGGATCTGGACACAAAGGGTTTGGGGGAATTTTAGTGAACCAAAACTATAGGGGTTGAGGTGAATATTGGCAGGATCATCACATACGGCATATGTGAAATGCTGGAATGTTCCTGAATTTATTTGAAAAAACTTCTTATATAAATATTTCAAATACTTGAAATATGCAGAAAGGGATTTTGAGGGTTTTGTCCAATATTTCGAACATGGCCATGTGTTGAAACACATATATTTGTAAAATATATGTCGAGTGAGTTTCGCTAAATTCTATCAAGTATTTTGGAAGCATTAAATAAAATTTTCCCTATAAAAGACCATTTATGGCCTCAAAATAATATTTGTGTGGTTGTGGGAAGTCTTTTGGATAATAGGTTTCAATTAAAATCCTTGGCGCAAAACATTCACCCTAATTTGAGGACTTGTAGTACAAACCTCAATGCGGGAGGTTTTGAAAACCTAAATCAAATAAATGCTTTTTGGTCAAAATAACATTTTATAAAAATACTTTTAGGTCCTATACACATGGCATGATCATTGGGCGGAGATTTAGGTCAAGGAGATGAGTTTTGAGACTAGGAGGGTTTTTGTGAATTAAAGCACAAGCAAGCAAACAAGCAACTAGCAATCAAGTCAAGCATCACATGCACACAAAACAATTGTTGGTACTAATATTTAATATTTATTGACATAGATATGTGAGGTAAAACATAGGGTGTGACAATATCACACACATTTGCACTTGCCACACTGTTTGCGATGTGTAACTAAGAAGATAATTTAATCATTGATACGTCTCAAACGTACCAATAATTTATGAAGTATTCATGCCATATTCACCTATGTTTACAATAATTTTATATGGCTTTGATGAAATTTATATGATTTAATTAGAACTAACCCTTATTGACGATGTTTTGAGCAGAATTACCGTGGTGTTGTTTTTGTGCAGAAAAAGAAAGTTCTCGAAATCGCCTGAAACTTTTTCATGATTTTTTCTAGAGGAATAAGAAATATTGGAGTGAAGAACTACCGGAGGGGAGCCACCTATGGGCCACAAGCCATCAGGGCGCCCACCCTAGGCCACGCCCTGATATGTGGTGGGGACCACGTGGCTCCGTTGCTCGTGAGTCCAACGCTGAAAAATCCTATAAATCCCAGAAACCCTAGAAATAAATAGAGACTCTCCACTCCACCGCCGCAACTCTCTGTATCGACAAAAACCCAATTTGGAGTTGTACCAGTACCCTGCCCAAGAGGGGAAATCATCACCGGTGGCCATCTTCATCATCCCTGCGGAGACCATGACAAGGAGGGAGTAGTTCGCCCTCGGGGCTGAGGGTATGTACCACTAGCTACGTGTTCAATCTCTCTTTCTCTCGTGTTCTTGAGATGGCATGGTCTTGATGTAGCACGGGCTTTGTCAATATACTCAGATCATATGGTGTTCTTTCCTTGTCATCTTGTTGTGATGCATTGAATCTTTCCCTTTGAGATCTCGTTATGTTGGACTGGATGTTTTGGTTTAAGAACACTTGATTTATGTCATGCATGTGCATACCCATAGTGACAACGGGGTATTCAAGTGATTCACCGGATATATGTTAAGGCATCAACTTGCGGGTTCCGGTGACCTTGGGGATCTATGCATAGCGTTTGATTGCACGTTCTCATACTAGTTCTCCAATAGAAATTTGGGGGTGCTCCTTGAAGTTCTTTGTGTTGGACTGAATATTATAGATCTTAGATTGTTTGATGCATGTCCAATAATTTGCCCATGGATACTTGAGGTGACATTCGAGTATCTAGGTGACATTAGGGTGCATTGATATGTATCATTGGTGTTATTTTAGTACGAACTCTAGGTCTGTTTATGACACTTATAGGAATAGCTCAAAAGATTGATCGGAAATAATAAATTAGAGGTGGTTCTACCACCTACACAAATTTCACCATATTGTTCTCTGCTAGATAGGAACTTTGGAGTGATTCTTTGTTGCATGTTGAGGGATGATCATATGATTCGACTATGTTAGCATTGTTGGGAGATTGCACTAGTGAAAGTATGAACCGTAGGCCTTGTTTCTAAGAATTTATACAACGTTTTGCTCGCTGGTTTACACTTGTTACCTTGCTGTTTTTATATTTTCAGATTACAAAAACCTATATCTACCATCCATATTGCACTTGTATCACCGTCTCTTTGCCGAACTAGTGCACCTATACAATTTGCCATTGTATTGGGTGTGTTGGGGACACAAGAGATTTCTTGTATTTGATTGCAGGGTTGCTTGAGAGAGACCATATTCATCCTATACCTCCCATGGATTGATAAACCTTAGGTCATCCACTTGAGGGAAAATTGCTACTGTCCTACAAAACTTTGCGCTTGGAGGCCCAACATAGTCTACAAGAATAAAGTTGCATAGTAGACATCAAGCTATTTTCTAGCGCTGTTGTCCGGGAGGTGAGTGCTTGAAGGTATATCTTTAGATCTTGCAATTAAATCTTGTAGTTTCTTGTTTTTCACTAGTTTGGTTTTATAAAATAAGACTACAAAAAATGGAGTTTAGCTTGCATCAATTGTTTCGTCTTTTTAATATCTTCCGCGAAAATGATGGTTCGGAAAATTATGCTCCATTGGTAGAGGAAGAATTTAGGAAAATACTTAATGAGAATTCCTAGAATGATGAGAATGATTGTAATGTTTCTACTATGAATTCTCTGAATATCCATGAGGCTAATGATATGCAAATCCACAATATTGGGGATGCTATGTTTGATGAATATGATATTTTTAGTCCCCCAAGTTTTGATGAGCAAAACTATTATGATGATATCTTGCCTCATATGTATGATGATTATTGTGATGACACATATGCTATGAATATTAATGATAACCATGGAAGATTTCATCATGATTTTAATTTCCATTTGGATTATGCCAATCAAGTGCCTCATGATAGTTATTTTGTTGAGTTCTCTCCCACTATTATGATGTGAAGTTTTCTTATGTGAAGAGTCATAAATTTTCTATGCTTGTAGATCATGAAAATAATGTTTTATGTGATAGTTATATTGTTGAATTCCTTCATGATGCTACTGAAAAATATTATGAGGAGGAACATATACTTGTAGGAATTGCAATAATATCAAGTTTCCTCCCTATGTGATGAAAATCTTCAAGATATGCTTGTTTTCCCTTCCTATGCTAGTTGATTCTTGCTCCCATAAATTGTTTTATCATAAAATACCTATGCATAGGAAGTGGGTTATACTTAAATATTCTTTTCATGTGATTCATGATGCTCTCTTGCATGTTTCAAATACTATCCTTATGTGAGCATCATTGAAATCATCATGTCTAGCTAAAAGGCATTAAAGAAAAGCACTTGTTGGGAGACAACCCAACACTTTTACTTTCTGTTTTATGTGTTAAGATGATTAAGCTATTGTATTAATCATGTTTGCTGTCTTTTATTTCAACAAAGTGTCGAGTAAAGCCTTTGGGATAGTGTGGAAACTTGTTAGTTTGATTCTGTGGCAAAACAGAAACTTTTACGTCTAGTGCAGAATTTCTATGATTTTACTAGAGAATCGAAGAAATTCTGAATATTTACACATTAATTCTATGAAAATTGTCTGTGTTGTCCTAATTTTTCAGAATTTTTAGAGTCAGGGGAGTATGTTGTTCATTCAGATCTTCACGAACTGTTTTGTTTTTGACAGATTCTGTTTTGCATGCATAGTTTGCTTGTTTCTGTATTTCCATAGCTTATATTTGGTGATATAAATTATGTGAATAATATAATACAGTAGTAATTATGTGAGAACATATATGAATCTTGTCTTGACAGTACCTAAGTGAATGATCTATCTTTATTACACTATCCTATCTCACGATGTTTCGTTAAGTTTTATGTGATTGAAGTTTTCATGTTTTGGGTCAGACACTGATATGAGTAGAAAAAGGACTGGTAATACCCTAAGCTTCGATATTCTCAAGGCACCCCCAAGGAAATATCCAATGAATATTCAATCATCTAAGCTTGGGGATGCCCCGGAAGGCGTCCCCTCTTTCGTCTCCAGCTTTATCGATATATCTTAGTTGGAGCTATATTTTTATTCATCACATAATATGTGATTTGCTTGTATCTTCATTGTATTTTTGTTATTTTATGTTATATGTCACTTATAATCTTATTTTTCAATAAAAAGTTCCAAGAATTGCCTTTTAGGATGCTTGAATTGCACGTTTGATGTGTGCTGTGTCAAAACAGAATCTTTTGCTGTAGTGTTTGAATTTTCATATTTTACTAGAATGTGTAAAGTTTCTGAAATTTTTAAAAAGTACTTTCATACAATTTTTTTAACATTTCCTATATTTTCAGAATTTTTATACTTAAATACGTTGACTTTGTAAATTAATTGCTATAGACTGTTCTGTTTGGACATATTGCTATCATAGTTTTGTTATCTACTTATCCTAGAGTTTGCATAGCTTATATTAGTAGATATAAATTGTGGAAATAATATTATATAGTACCTAATGTTTGAATCTATTATTCAACTTGTATTGGTAGTACAATAAGTGTTGATATATTCTTGTGTGCACTAACCTATCTCGCGAGTTATTTTCAAGTTTTTTTGGATGACGTTTTTGAGACTTAGGTGAAACCGGGATATCAGAGGATTGAAAAAGATAAAAAATCTCAATATTTAGTATTCCCAAGGTACCCCAAGTAAATATTTCAAGAAGTCTCAATCATCTAAGCTTGGGTATGCTATGCTTCCCACCTCTCTTTGTCAATTATCGGTTACCTATGTTGAGCCTACATTTTTATTCGTTCACATGATCTGTGCTATTCTTGGGTACTATTTTTGTTTAGTTTTCTATTTTAATAAAATAATCATATATGAAAATCTTTATTGAGAGAGAGAGTCCTCACATAGCTACTTTATTGTTTGACTACTCATTGATCTTCACTTATATCTTTTGAGAGTAGTTTGAAGTTTACTCGTGTGCTTCACTTATATCCTGAGAGTAACCGTTGAATGGATTGAATGACATAAATGTAAAATTATATCTGCTTCATATGCTTGTCCCATGGTGATTAGTGGCTTAACATACTAGGAGTATAAGCGGTAAAATTTCTTGGAAGTTAGCAAACATAGCATTGGGCATTTAAACGATTCATGAAACAGTATTGAAGAAAGAGAGGTTTCACATATAGATATACTATCTTGGACATCTTATATGATTGAGAGCCCCTTTCATTATTTTCAAACTTGATCAAGTAGTTAACATTGGGCAAGGAAGATAACGTAATGGTTATGTTTGTTTATATTCACATTGCAGTTATATTGTCATGGATCCTCTAACATGTGGTGCTTGTTTAGAACCCTTTGCTAACCAAAACTTCGTACTAAGTATAGATACTACTTATGCATCCAAATCCTTGTCCAAGTTTCTTCCATGAGATTCCACCATACCTACCTATATATAGTATTTCACTACCATTCCAAGTAAGTTTACATGTGCCACCTCTAAACATTCAAATAAACTTCCGTTTTGCGTGCCCGTACCGCTCATGGAGCGATAGGCGGTCATTATCTTCCATGCCTACAAAGTTATTCTCAAGATGAGTGCTTATTCACTTGTCATTGTACGAGAAAGGCTGGTAAAAAGGATTACCAATAATTCATAACACAAAAATAAATAAATAAAAACTCCCCCTAGAAAGTTGATTGTTTGGAGGGCAACCGTGGATTCGGCCAGCCATTGAGTGTGTTTGAATGGTGGAGGGGGAGTAAAATTTCACTTCTGTTTGGGAACCGCCAATAATAGGAAGATATTGAAAACTTTGTTGTGACGATGACAGGCAAATTATTTCACTAAAAATTACATATTCATCTCTGTTTTAAAACAATGAGCTCTCACACCTCATCAAATCCTTGCTTCCCTCTGCGAAGGGCCTATATTTTACTTTTCATGTTGAGTCAACTTCTTTTCCAACCTCAATATATTAGTTCGCAAACATCATGTGGTTGGGAAAGATCCAGCCACATATATCCAATTGAATATAGGTGATCATGATTCATTATTTGTTGACATTATCCCCGAGATAAATAAGTTAACAAGCAAAACTTTAAAGCCCCTATCTTCCTATGTGTTTGACTGAAACTATTTGTTCGAAAATATGCTTTGAGTGTCAGCAATCATGGAAGACTAAATGATAGTTAAGTACATGGAATTTGCTAAACCAAAGATCTTATGGACCATTCCTGGAAATAAGATGAATTCTAATTGTTTGATGACTGAAAACATAGTTTGCTAGTTTTCAAGGAAGTTTATGGTCTATAATTTAACTTGTGAATAACATCCTACTTTATCATGAGAAGCTTTATGAGAAATACTTGTTGGTTATGATGCTAGAAAAGTGACTCAAATTATCAATGATCAAACTTATATAGTATCATTTCTTTAATCATTTACCTATTCGAGGACGAGCAGGAATTAAGCTTTGGGATGCTGATACGTCTCCAATGTATCGATAATTTATGAAGTATTCATGCCATATTCACCTATGTTTATAATATTTTCATATGGCTTTTATGCACTTTATATGATTCAGTTAGAACTAACATGTACTATCGTTGTTTTGAGAAGAATTGCCATGGTGTTGTTTTTGTGCAGAAAATGGAAGTTCTCAAAATCGCCCCAAAAATGTTGAGGAAGGTGTTTCAAGGGGGTTCATTGAGCAAGAAGGCCCCAAGACTCATGATACATGAGCCCAACATTGAACCACCGAGGGAAGCACAAGTACGACTTTGTGAATGGACATCGGATCAATTCATGAGTGATGTCGGTTTCAAGGAAGAATTCGATGCATACACAAGAGATGCTAGCCTTGAGGAATTCGTGTCGGACAGATGCAAGCAATACTATAAACTCATGGATTCTTTCGTGTGGAGGTTTGAATTTTTACTCAATCGTAATAAACCTTCCGTTCTATTTGACCTTTATGATAAATCGTATACTATGGACATAGAGGATTTTAATCATGCATGCAAAATTCCACAATGGGGTAGTTATAGTGATCCTCGCAAAACTGAATATAATGATTTTCTTGCTAGCATCACTGTGGGAGAAACTAGAAATATTACATAGGCTACCATGGGGAGCATTCACTTTCCTACCATACATTACTTTTCCCTATTCATTGGTAGATGTATTAACGGTAAAACTGAGCATAGCCACCTTTGTGCACCTGATCTTAGTACTCTTAAGAGTGTGGTAATGGGTGATACACGGTATAACTTAGTAGCCATTATTGCTAGGAGGTTGAATAAAAATGCTAAGGATGGAGATTTCTTTGGTGGGATTTATGCCACTCGTTTAGCTAATTATCTTGGGGTACCCATACGGGGAAATGATATTGAGTTACCACCTCCTTTCCTTGATTATGAGGCTTTGGTGCGTTTTTAGTTTCTCTAAAGGAACGAACAATCTCTCCAGTACCAACTAATTTTTGACAGATAATGTGATGTCCATGTTACCCTTGCTGCTCCTGCCTTCTTTAACTTTCAGGAAAAACAGAGATACATTATAACCAGAGAGAAGGCAGACGAGTATGAGCGAAATGCGGAAACCGCTCGCCTTCACGTTGTAGTCGTTCAGGCGGTAGCCACCGCATCCCAGTACAACCCCAACTATGACTTCGGGTATTATCCGGGCCAGCCATGGCCATAGACCAACTTAGGCCAAAATCCGAAGCTTGGGGAGTATGTATTTCTCGCCGACTTTACATTCATGATCACACACTCATCTCAGTAGTCAGTGTTCATACTTTTTCATTGTACCATCCATGGTAGTTTACTTTCTTTTTTTGCTTTCTTCTTGTGTGTTTATTTAACTTTGAGAAAAATACAAAAAAATTAGTTCTAGCTTTATTTCTAGTTGCTTAGTTGTAGCATTAAAAAGAAAACCCAAAAAGATTTTACGTGTAAATAGTTTTCCTTGTTCTTGTTTTGAATTTCTTTTCTTTGGGTCGTAAGGAGAAGACCACAATGAAGATGTTGAGTGTCTCTCGTATGCATTATTGTTCACCTATTAGAGAGCCCATATTACCTCGTCTTCTCCTTTGAGTTATTGTTTACAGATTCCAGCTTAGTCCAATGCACGTGCACTCTTATTATTATCCACACCGTTCGGTCGTGCAAGTGAAAGGCAATAATGACAATATTTGATGAAAAGTTTGAGATGGAGAAAAGCTGGTATGAACTCGACCTATCTTGTTTTTGTAAATATGATTAGCTCATCGTTTCAAATTCAGTTCATCATGGGTGAAACATATTTGCAATGACAATTAGAGATTATAGTTATTCATGCCATGCTTAATTAGCTAAGAGTGGATAATGGTTTGTTTTGGGTTCCAACATGCATATTAAAATGGTTGTGATGTAGTATGATGGGATGATATCCTCGTCTAAACGATTCAAGTGGCTCGACTTGGCACATGTTCATGCATGTAGTCGAAACAAAATCAACATAGCCTCCACGATATTTATGTTGATAGTGATTTATATCCTACTCATGCTTGCATTCAATGTTGGTTAATCTTAAGGCATGTTGATGACTGTGTTGCTCTCTAGTTGGTCGCGCCCCAGTCTTTTGCTAGCCTTCACTTGTACCAAGTGGGAATACTGCTTGTGCATCCAATTCCTCAAACCCAAAGTTGTTTCATATGAGTCCACCATACCTACCTATATGCACTATTTACTTGCCTTTCCAAGTAATTTGCATGTGCCAAACTCTAAACCTTCAAATAAACATTATGTTTTGTATGCCCAAATCGCTCATGTGGCGACTGGGAGCCGTCACTATCTTCCATGCGAGGTGGGTTATTCTCACGATATGTGTTGATTCACTATCATTCACGAGAAAGTGGCTGGTAAATTGGATGCCTAGTTCCTTGCTCAAATTAAAAAGCAAAATATAATTAAACAAAACTCCCCCAGGATTGTGTTTGTATGGACGGTACCCGTGGATTCGGCTCGCCGTGGAGTGTGAATGATTGGTGGAGGGGGAGTAAAAACTTTATCTTTTTGTATGGGAAAGGCCTATGATGTATCTAGCATGGAAGATATTGAAAACCTCTTGGTTGTTATGTGAGCAATGAAAGCATGCCGCTCAAAAATCATTACTTATCTCTATTTTAAAAACTTGAGCTCTGGCACCTCTCCAAATCAATGCGTCACTCTATGAAGGGCATTTCCATTTACTTTATAGTTGAGTCATCATCTTCTTATAAAACACACCATTTAAAGAGGACCACCATCATTTGTATGCTTGCTATTAATCGATATTGAGTATGACCATGACTCGATCTCTTTCACGATGAATTACAATGTCTAGTCAGTCCTTGTTCTTTAGAGGTGCTCTGCATTTATGTTTTGCGGTCTCCGAAAGGGCTAGTGAGATACCATTTTGTCATATTGTATCATGATTTTTTTAAAGTGTTGTCATACGAGAGTTATTATTATTGCTTGCTAGTTGATTATGTCATTGATATGAGTAAATGTGAGACCTATATGTTATTGAGAACATGGTTAGTCCAGGATCTTTGCTGAAAATCTAAACATCAGTTAGACGTATTTACAAAAACAAGATCAAACAGAGTTTGTAAAAGTTTTTCTTTATCACTTTCAGATTATCAACTGAATTTATTGAGGACGAGCAATGGGTTAAGCTTGGGGGAGTTGATACGTATCCATCGTATCCACTTTTCCAAACCCATTTCCCTTGTTTTAGACTCTAATTTGTATGATTTGAATGGAACTAACCCGGACTGACGTTGTTTTCAGCAGAATTGCCTTGGTGTTATTTTGTGTAGAAATAAAATTTCTCGGATCGTCCTCAAAATTTATGGAGAATATTTCCGGAATTAATAAAAAAATATTGGCGCAAGAAGTAACCAGAGGGGGGCCACCTGCAGGCCACAAGCCTGCTAGGCGCGGCCTGTTGGAAATATGCCCTAGAGGCAACAAATAAAGTGTTTATTATTATATTTCCTTGTTCATGATAATCGTTTATTATCCATGCTATAAATGTATTGATTGGAAACACATTACATGTGTGGGTATATAGACAACACTTGGTCCCTAGTATGCCTCTAGTGAACTAACTCGTTAATAAAAGATGGTCAAGGTTTCCTAGACAATTGACATGTGATGTCATTTGATAACGGGATCACATAATTAGAAGAATGATGTGATGGACAAGACCCAAACTACAAACGTAGCATATGATCGTGTAAGTTTATTGCTACTGTTTTCTGCATGTCAAGTATATGTTCCTATGACCATGAGATCATGCAACTCACGGACACCGGAGGAGTGCCTTGTGTGTATCAAACGTCGCAACGTAACTGGGTGACTATAAAGGTGCATTACAGCTATCTCTGAGGGTGTCTGTTGGGTTGGCATGGATCAAGACTGGGATTTGTTACTCCGTGTGCCGGAGAGGTATCTCAGGGCCCACTCAGTAATACAACGTCACAATAAGCCTTGCAAGCAATGTGACTAAGTGTTAGCCACGGGATCTTTAATTACGGAACGAGTAAAGAGACTTGCCGGTAATGAGGTTGATCTAGGTGTACAGATACCGACGACCAAATCTCGGGCAAGTAACATATCGAAAAACAAAGGGAACATCATACGGGATTAACTGAATCCTTGACATAGAGGTTCGACCGATAAAGATCTTCGTAGAATATGTAGGAACCAATATGGGCATCCAAGTCCCGCTATTGGTTATTGACCGTAGAGGTGTCTCGCTCATGTCTACATAGTTCTCGAACCCGCAGGGTCTGCACACTTAAGGTTTGGTGACGTTTCAGTAGTATAGAGTTATGCATGGTGGTGACCGAAGGTTGTTCGGAGTCCCGGGTGAGATCTCGGACGACATGAGGAGCTCCGGAATGGTCTGGAGGTAAAGATTGCTATATAGGAAGTCCTGTTTTGGTCGCCAGAAAAGTTTCGGGCTCATCGGTAGTGTACCGGGAGTGTCGGTAGTGTGCCGGGGAACCATCGGGAGGGGTATTTCGACCCAAGAGGCTACATGGTCTATGGGAGGGTGAATACCAGCCCTTAGTGGGCTGGTGGGAGTCCCACACAAGGCCCATGCAGCTGGGAAGAAAAGCCCAAAAGGGAAAAAGCTGGAAAAAGGCAAAAAGGACCAAATAAGGAAGGAGTCCTAATCCTACTAGGAGTGGAGGAGGAGGACTCCTCCGTCCTGGTTCGGACGAAACATAGGGCTGGCCCCTTGAGGGCCAAGCCTCCTCCTCCCCTCCTCCTATATATACTAGTGGTTTTGAGGGGTTTTGCACAAGTTTTTCTGCCACGTGCTGCCCTCTCCTCTAGTGCATAGTTTCTCCTCTGGATCGGTTTTCTCTAGTGCTTAGGCAAAGCCCTGCTGGAATAACTCGACCACCATCGCCGCAACGCCGTCGCGCTGCTGAAGAACTCGTCCACCTCTCTGCTCCCTCTTGCTGGATCAAGAAGGAGGAGATCTTCATCATGTCGTACGTGTGCTGAACACGAAGGTGCCATCCGTTCGGTGCTAGATTAGGACGGATCGTGATTGGATCGCGGGACGCTCGGCGATTTGGATCGCAAAGACGGTCGACTACATCAACCGCGTTTCTTAACATTTCCTGCTTAGCGATCTACAAGGGAACGTAGATCCACTCTCCCCCTCGTAGATGCTCATCACCATGGATAGATCTTGCGTGTGCGTAGGAAAATTTTTGTTTTCCATGCAACGTTCCCCAACAGTGGCATCATGAGCTAGGTCTGTGTGTAGATGAGATCTTGAGTAGAACACAAAGAGTTTGTGCGCGTTGATGCTTAGATTGCTTCCTACCTTGGTCGTGTTTTGGTTCAGCGGTATTGTGGGATGAAGCGGCCCGGACCAACATTACTCGTACGCTTACGAGAGACCGGTTCCATCGACTGACATGTGACTTTGTTGCACAAAGATGGCTGGCGGGTGTCTGTTTCTCCTACTTTAGTTGGATTGGATTCGACAAAGGCAGTCCTTTAGAAGGTTGAAAAGCAACTAATGTATCACCATTGTTTTTTATGCGTAGGTCAGAATTGTTCTTGCTAGATACCCGTAGCAGCCACGTAAAACATGCAACAACAATTAGAGGATGTCTAACTTTTTTTCTGCAGGGTATGTTGTGATGTGATATGGCCAATTACATGATGTGATATATGTGATGTATGAGATGATCATGTTTTGTATAGAATATCACGACTTGCATGTCGATGAGTACGACAACAGGCAGGAGACATAGGGTTTTCTTTAATTATTGTATGACCTACGTGGCAATCATTAAGTGCTACGTAATGCTTTACTTTATCGCTAAACGGTAGCAATAGTAGTAGAAGCATGGTGGGGGCGACAACCCCGATGGCAACACGTTGATGGAGATCATGGTGTCGTGCCGGTGACGATGGAGATCATGCCGGTGCTTTCAAGATGGAGATCAAAAGCACAAGTTCATGGCCATATCATGTCACTTATGATTTGCATGTGATGTTAATCCTTTTATGCACCTTGTTTTGCTTAGGACGACGGTAGCATTATAAGGTGATCCCTCACTTAAATTTCAAGATGAATTGTGTTCTCCCCGAGTGTGCACCGTTGCGAAAGTTCGTCGTGTCAAGACACCACGTGATGATCGGGTGTGATAGAATCTACGTTCACATACAACGGGTGCAAGTCAGTGTTGCACATGCAGAACAATCGGGTTAAACTTGACGAGCCTAGCATGTACAGACATGGCCTCGGAACACAAGAGACCGAAAGGTCGAACATGAGTCATATAGTAGATATGATCAACATGATGATGTTCACCATTGAAACCACCTCAACTCACGTGATGATTGGACTTGAGTTGGTGAATTTGGATCATGTGACACTCAGATGACCTGAGGGATGTCAATTTGAGTGGGAGCTTTAGTAATTTGATTAACTAAACTCATTATCTTGACCAATAGTCCAAGCAACCTTTGCATATTTATGCTGTAGATCAATGGCTCGCGCAATAGCACCCCTGAATTTTAATGCGTTCCTAGAGAGAGCTAAGTTCAAAGATGATGGAAGTAACTTTGTTGACTGGGCCCATAATATGAGAATTATCCTCACGGCTTCCCAGAAATCATGTGTCCTTGATGCACCGCTTGGTGACCAACCCGAAGACATGTCATCCAAAGACGTTAAGAACGCTTGGGAGGCATGTTCTGGAGATTACTCAATAGTTCAGTGTGCAATATTGTATGGCTTAGAACTGGGATTTCAAATACATTTTGAATGTCATGGAGCATATGAGATGTTCCAGGAGTTGAAGTTCATCTTTCAGAAGAATGCCCGGATCGAGAGGTATGAGACCTCCGATAAGTTCTGCATGTCATGTATATGTTCCTATGACCATGAGATCATGCAACTCATGGACACTGGAGGAGTTCCTTGAGTGTATCAAATGTCGCAACATAACTGGGTGACTATAAAGGTGCATTACAGGAATCTCCGAGGGTGTCCGTTGGGTTGGCATGGATCAAGACTGGGATTTGTTACTCCGTGTGCCGGAGAGGTATCTCAGGGCCCACTCGGTAATATAACATCACAATAAGCCTTGCAAGCAATGTGACTAAGTGCTAGCCATGGGATCTTGTATTACGGAACGAGTAAAGAGACTTGCCGGTAACGAGGTTGAACTAGGTATACAGATACCGACGATCGAATCTCGGGCAAGTAACATACCGAAGAACAAAGGGAACATCATACGGGATTAACTGAATCCTTGACATAGAGGTTCGACCGATAAAGATCTTCGTAGAATATGTAGGAACCAATATGGGCATCCAAGTCCCGCTATTGGTTATTGACCGTACAGGTGTCTCGGTCATGTCAACATAGTTCTCGAACCCGCAAGGTCTGCACACTTAAGGTTTGGTGACGTTTTGGTAGTGTAGAGTTATGCATGGTGGTGATTGAAGCTTGTTAGGAGTCCCGTATGAGATCCCGGACGTCACGAGGAGCTCCGAAATGGTCCGGTGGTCAAGATTGATATATAGGAAGTCCTGTTTTGGTCGCCTTAAAAGTTTCGGGCTCATCGGTAGTGTACCGGGAGTGTCGGTAGTGTACCGGGGGACCATCGGGAGGGGTATTTCGACCCAAGAGGCTACATGGGCTGTGGGAGGGTGAATACTAGCCCTTAGTGGGCTGGTGGAAGTCCCACACAACGCCCATGCAGCTGGGAGGAAAATCCCAAAAGGAAAAAGGTGGAAAAAGGCAAAAGGGACCAAATAAGGAAGGAGTCCTAATCCTACTAGGAGTGAAGGAGGAGGACTCCTCCCTCCTGGTTCGGCCGAACCATAGGGCTGGCCCCTTGAGGGCCAAGCCTCCTCCTCCCCTTCTCCTATATATACTAGTGGTTTTGAGGGGTTTTGCACAAGTTTTTCTGCCACGTGCCGCCCTCTCCTCTAGTGCATAGTTTCTCCTCTAGATCAGTTTTTTACAGTGCTTAGGCGAAGCCCTGCTGGAATAACTCCACCACCATCGCCACAACACCGTCGCGCTGCCAGAGAACTCATCCACCTCTCCGCCCCCTCTTGCTGGATCAAGAAGGTGGAGATCGTCATCAAGCCGTACGTGTGCTGAACGCGGAGGTGCCGTTCGTTCGGTGCTAGATCGGGACGTATCGTGATTGGATCACGGGACGCTCGGCGATTTGGATCGCGAAGACGTTCAACTACATCAACCGCGTTACTTAACACTTCCCACTTAGCGATGTACAAGGGTACGTAGATCCACTCTCCCCCTCATAGATGCTCATCACCATGGATAGATCTTGCGTGTGCGTAGGAAAATTTTTGTTTCCCATGCAACGTTCCCCAACACGGCCACCCCCCTGGCCGTGCCTAGCAGGCTTGTGGGGCCCTCGTGGCTCCTCGGACCACCTCTTCAGCTCCATATAACCCTATTCGCGGAGAGAAAAATAGAGAGAAGAGTTCATCGCGTTTCACGATATGGAGTCGCCGCCACCTCATGTTCTTCCTCGGGAGACCAGATCTGGAGTCTGTTTTGCGCTCCGGAGAGGGGAAATCGAGGCCATCGTCATCACCAACCATGCCTCCGTGTTGGATAATCTCGCGGATTCAACCCGTCAGCATAAGAGGCGACTTGATGTGCAACTATACCAGTGTGTCGAAAGATGTGCAGTGTTTTGGCAAGAAGGACTTGATTGACAACATCGTCAACAAGTTTACCAAAAATTATTTGCTGATTCAGAAGAGAAGTGTAGTACAACTAGTCTGGCTCCATTCTTCTTGAAGAATCTAGTTCCTCCAATATGTTTTTGTGAACTTTGTCTAGTTTCTTATTTCAACTTTATTTGGTGCATCATACTTATTTCCTAGCTTATATCTCTGCAGGTTGGCTCTGATTTCTTGAAAGCTACATCCAAGATTTACGCTCCTTATTCAAGCCGGCTCACGTGTCATCTTTTGGAGAGGAATATGAGGTAGAACACGACTCTCTTGGTTGCTTACTTATTGAACTTTTTGATGCGCCTTGTTTTTAGGATAACACCGAAACCAGCCAAGCTGGAAATGTTGATTCCTCCAATTCCTCAAAAACTTTTATTCCAAGAAAACCAAGACAAACCGTCTGAAAAGATAAGTTTCCACACCTAGATGCTTACTTAGTGTAACGCCCAAGATGCGATTCTATCCTTATTTTGGCTCGAGGGCCTTGACAGGGATTGAAGCACATCTCATCGTTTTGCAAGAATGGATATTATTACAAGTACATGTAAAGAAGAGATGAGTATAAGGAATTGGCTTACACTCGCCACACGCTAAATCAAGATCGCATCAATACAACAACATATTCAATCATCATACATAAGAACATGGTCCGACTACATATGAAATCAAATGATAAAATTACATCCATCCTTGCTATCCTAGGTTGCCGGCCTGGAACCCATCCTAGATCCATGAAAATGAAGAAGAACTCCAAATCAAACAAGCATTGAGCTCACGTATAATCATCACATTACCTGTACCTGCAACTGTTGTAGTAATCTATGAGCCACGGGGACTCAACAATCTCATTTCCATGGGTATCAAGACTAGAAAAGTTTAATGGGTAAGGTATGGTTAAGTGGTGAGGTTGCAGCAAGCACTAAGCATTTATTTGAGTGGCTAACTTACGAGTACAGAAAATAAGAATGGTGGTATGCGCATAACGGACGTGAACTAGTAATGACCACTAAGTGATCCTAAACACCTACTTACGTCAAACATAACCCCACCATGTTCTCTCTTGGTTCAGAACTCGCAAGCAGAGACAGTCACAGTTACACACACAGTTGGTGTATTTGATTTGAGTTTACTTCAAGTTTTCTATGACCGTATGTTAAACAAATTTCCAAGTTGCCACATAACTGCAGGCACGACTCTCATGAAAGATTTAACCTTGCGGGGGTTCTCCAACTCATCCATCACAAACTAACCACATGCTGCATAGAATAGTCTCAACCACGAAAACCTATGGTCTCCTCAGAAATTCTGATGGAAAACCTCAACTTTGAGATAGCCCAAAGTATCCTCGGAATCTCGTGCATAATACGTTCGATAAAGGTAAAACAAATCCAGCAAGGCCGCCCAACGTGTCGATGAACCCGATAGGAGCTGCGTATCTCGTTCTCAGGACACGACCAGATGAGCTAGTGTACAGTGGCCTGATAGACATCACCCGAGTTGCCCTAGGGTGGCACCGCACTATGCTATATTTTGGACGAACACTCATGAGGAGCACTAGCCCGGGTTGTTGATTAAAGATCCTCGGGTTAATTACTCCCTATGCAGGTTTATTAGTTATTAGGCAAATGTAGTACCAATGTGGGGCATTGCCAGAAGAGTTTTATCCCAAAACAAAAATCAAGGGGGTCCCCAAAACAACCTCAAGCATGTTAGGAGCACTAAATATGGAACATACCACCGATACACAAGTAACTAGGGCGGCAAAAGTGGAACAAAACACCGAGCAAAAGGCCAAGCCTTCCACCTTTTACCAAGTATATAAGTGTATTAAATTAAATAGCAATAACATTGTCATATCTCAAAAGATCCATGTTGTCACATGGGAAAAATTGCACCTTCAACTAACAAAGGTATAAGAAGGGTTGAGCAAGCGGTAACTGATGTCTACTACACAAACTTCTTCTTGTAGACCCGTGTTGGGCCTCCAAGCCCAGAGTTTTGTAGGACAGTGGCAATTTTCCATCAAGTGGATGAC
This sequence comes from Hordeum marinum, assembly GCA_022496015.1. Taxonomy (NCBI): domain Eukaryota; kingdom Viridiplantae; phylum Streptophyta; class Magnoliopsida; order Poales; family Poaceae; genus Hordeum; species Hordeum marinum. Next base: position 204,436,103 of record CM039672.1, on the reverse strand, counting down.
CTAAGGTTTATCAATCCGTGGGAGGTGTAGGATGAAGATGGTCTCTCTCAAACAACCCTGCAACCAAATAACAAAGAGTCTCTTGTGTCCCCAACACACCCAATAGAATGGTAAATTGTATAGGTGCACTAGTTCGGCGAAGAGATGGTGATACAGGTGCAATATGGATGGTAGATATAGGTTTTTGTAATCTGAAAATATAAAAACAGCAAGGTAGCAAGTAACAAAAGTGAGCAAAAACGGTATTGGAATGCTTGAAAACAAGGCCTAGGGTTCATACTTTCACTAGTGCAAGTTCTCTCAACAATAATGACATAGTTGACTCATATGTAAGTACCTCACGTGAGACAAAGAGTTCACACCAGAGTCACAAATAGCAGAGAACTAATGAAGAAATTATTGTAGGGTATGAAACCACCTCAAATTTATCTTTTCCGATCAATCTTATGAGCTATCCCTATAAGTGTCATGAACAGCCCTAGAGTTGGTACTAAAATAACACCTTAAGATACACATCAACCAAAACCATAATGTCACCTAGATACTCCAATGTCACCACAAGTACCCATGGGCTTGATTATATGATATGCATCACACAATTTCAGATTCATTATGTTCAATCCAACACAAAGAACTTCAAAGAGTGCCCCAAAGTTTCTACCGAAAAGTCAAGAAAAAAATGTGTGCCAACCCCTATGCATAAATTCCCAAGGTCAAGGAACCCGCAAGTTGATCACCAGAACATACATCAAGTGGATCAATGGAACATCCTATTGTCACCACGGATATCCCATCACAAGACACACATCATGTGTTCTCAAATCCTTAAAGACTCAATCCGATAAGAAAACTTCAAAGGGAAAACTCAATTCATCACAACAAGATAGAGACGGGAAAACTCCATATGATTCATCGATATCAATAAAGCTGCCGGTACATCAAGATCGTGCCATCTCGAGAACACGAGAGACACAGATCCAACACATAGCTACTGGTACATACCCTCAGCCCTGAGGGTGAACTACTCCCTCCTCGTCATGGAGACCACCGAGATGATGAAGATGGCCTCCGGTGATGGTTTCCCCCTCTGGCAGGGTGCCGAAACAGGCTCCCGATTGGTTTTTCATGTCTTTGGAGGCTTGCGATGGCAAAACTCTCGATCTGGGTTTCTTTTTGGAGGTTTCTATATTTATAGGAATTTTTGGCATCGATCTCATGTCAAGGGGGGACATGAGGCGGTGACAAACCTGCTAGGTGCGGCTAGGGGGTGGCCGCGCCTGGCAGGCTTGTGACCTCTGTAGGATCGAAAGTAGTGCTAGAGGGGGTGATTAGATTACTTGACCAAATAAAAATCTATTTTTTCCCAATTTTAATTCTTGGCAGATTTTAGCATTCATAGTATGTCAAGTACACCCTACACATCCATGTCTAAGAGTATAGCAGCGGAAACTAAAGACAAGCATGTAAGTAAAGAGAGGGTAGGAAGAGCAAACGCAATTAGTGACATGATGATTTTTTCCATGGTTCCGATAAGTGGTGGTATCATAGATCCACATTCATGGAGTCTTCAACCCACGGAGGGTAACGGTCGCGGGAGTCCACGGAGGGCTCTACCCATGAAGGGTTCCACAAAGAAACAACCCTAACTATACCATGACGGCCTACGTCCACGGAGGACTAGCCTTACTCAGGGTAGATCTTCACGAAGTAGGCGATCTCCTTGCCCTTACAAACTTCTTGGTTCACTCGACAACACGAAGTAGGAGGCTTCCAAGCAACTCCTAACCAATCTAGGAGGTACCACCCTCCAAAAGGTAATAGGCTTGGTAATGCGATGAACTCCTTGCTCTTCTACTTCAATATGATAGACTCCTCAACACACAATCACTCTCTCACAGATTTGGCTTGGTAGAAGAGATCGATTGGGTGGAAAGAAACTTGGGGAGGTTAGAAATCAAGATCCATATGGTTGGAGTGAAAGATATTGACCTCAACACAAGGGTAGGTGGTTCTCTCTCAGAAAATCAGCAGGTATGAGTGGGGAACAGTTCTGAGTGTGTTTTTGCAACTGAGTGGTGGTGGAGGGGCATATATAGGCATCTCCAAAAATCCAACCGTTACACACAAAATGACCAACTCGGTGACACCGATGTGTTAATCTCGGTGGTACCGAAGTGACAAAAAGGTGGCAACTTTTGAATCTCGGTGAGACCGATATAGGAATCTTGGTTGCACCGATAAGGTGATCAACAGTCAGAATGCCCAATCTCGGTGACGTCGATCCAACAATCTCGGAGGGACCGAAACTGTGAACTTGCGTAACAGAAAGTTGGCAGCCTAACTCGGTGGCACCGAATGCTGAATTGGTTGCACCAAAAAGCTAGGGTTTGGCTGAGTGGTTTGGAATCGGTGGCACCGAGTGTAGAATGTTGGGTGCACCGATTTTGAGTATTTGGCTTTGGAAAGACTTTTGTGGAAGAGCTTGTGGGTGAATGTGGTGACTATCACTTCTGCACGTATGAGCAATTTTTTCACCAACAAAACTTTACCCCCTTTTAATAGTATTGGCTTTCCTATGGACTTAAAGTGATTTCTCACAAATGTAAAATGTAGAGTCCTTTGCTTGAAGCTTGGCCAATGCTATTCCTTGCATATTGGGGTATTCCACAATCCTTTTGTCAAGCCATCATTGAACTTTTCTTGAAGCATACTTAGTGGAAACATTAGTTCAATGACATGTATGTTGTTATTAATTACCAAAACCACAAAGGGAGCAAATGTGCTTTTAATCTCCCCCTTTTGGTAACTGATGACAACATATAGATCAAAGCTTCGACATAAGATATAATCAATGAATATAATCATCACTTTGAGAATTATGTGATAAGCAAGAGCTCCCCCTAAATTTGTGCATTATTTTAAATTTGCGTTTGAATGCAAATGCACAATCGATTAGGTACATGGGGCACTTCTTCCATGTCACATAAAACTTGGTGGTGTGCGAGAGTAATAAGATTTAACAACATAGCACAACACAACAAGCAAAGTGAGTGCTCATCACATAATCATCAAATGATAGGAAATAGTAGCAACACAAAAAAAAGCGTATGATCACACACAAACACAAAAGTATCTCACATCAAACCAAAAGAACCAAATGTTTTATAAAACCAGCAAATAAAAACAGACGCTCTCTCACTCGAAGCCTGAGATCTATATACAACTTCTCCCCTTTGGCAACAAGTTACCAAAAAGTTCAAAGAGATATAGCTAATCGTTCTGCGGCTGATCTCCTCCGGTCGTCGATCGTGGAGTCAAGAGAACTGCATCGGAGAAGACTTCCACTGAATTCCTGGATGGAGCTGGAGTAGATACTAGAGGCACTGGAGCTGATTAGCTGAAGATACTATAAGTCGAGCAGAAGATGAAGGCCTCATCTCTGGAGCTGGTACTGTATGAGTCTTGGCCTTAGTCGTGAACTGGGCAGTCGTCTTGACAGGTACACTATCCACCTCATCATTAGAAGTCTCAGACTCTAAAGAGGTGCGACGGATTGGGGCTTCATCAACCTCCTTCTTGAGCTCATTGACTGTCTTAGTCAGCCCATCAACCTTGTCATTAAGAGTTTTAACTCTATGATCAATAATGTTTGCAAGGCTCTCCTGAGTATCCATGCTGGTCTTGATGTCCTTGTTCATCTCCATGATAGTGGTGATCAAAAGATCCATATGGTTGGAGTGGAAGATCTTGACCTCAACACAAGGGTAGGTGGTTATCTCTCAAAAAATCAACAGGTATGAGTGGGGAACAATTATGAGTGCTTTTTTGCGCGTGAGTGGTGGTGGAGGGGTATATATAGGCATCTCCAAAAATCCAACTGTTACACACAAAATGACCATTTCGGTGACACTGATGTGTTAATCTCAGTGGTACCGAAGTGACCAAAAGGTGGCAAGTTTTGAATCTCGGTGCGACTGATATAGGAATCTTGCTTGCACCGATAAGGTGACCAACGGTCAGAATGCCCAATCTGGGTGACGCCGATCCAACAATCTTGGAGAGACCAAAATAGTGAACTTGCGTAACCAAAAGTTAGCAGCCTAACTCGGTGGCACCGAATGCAGAATCGGTTGAACCGAAAAGCTATGGTTTGGCTGAGTTTGTCTAGTGTTTGGAATCGGTGGCACCGAGTGTAGAATGTTGGTTGCACCAATTTTGAGTATTTGGATTTGGACAGACTTTTGTGGAAGAACTTGTGGGTGAATGTGGTGACTATCACTGCACGCATGAGCAATTTGTTCACCAACAAAACTTTACCCCCCCCTTTTAACAGTAATGGCTTTCCTATGGACTCAAAGTGATTTCTCACAAATGTACAATGTAGAGTCCTTTGCTTGAAGCTTGGCCAATGATATTCCTTGCATCTTGGGGTATTCCGCAATCCTTTTGCCAACCCATCATTAAACTTTTCCTAAAACATACTTAGTGGAAACATTAGTTCAATGACATATATATTGCTATTAATTACCCAAACCACCAAGGGAGCAAATGTGCTTTCAACCTCCTCATGGCTCTTCTAGCCCAGCACCAATGCTTCGGGGGTCTCTTTTGGTCCAAAAAATCATACTAAATTTTCAGCCCATTCCGATAACTTTTATTTATGCACAAAAAATGACACCATGGTAGTTCTACTGAAAACGGCGTCAGTCCGGGTTAGTTATAATAAAATCATACCAAAATCATAGAATTATTGTAAACATGGCATGAATACTTCATAAATTATAGATACGTTGGAGACGTATCAGCATTCCCAAGCTTAATTCCTACTCGTCCTCGAGTAGGTAAATGATGAAAGAAATAATTTATGAAGTGTGAATTCTAGCATAGTGCATAAATTTGATCAATGATAATTCCAAACACTTTTTCTAGCATCATTATATATCATAAATAGTAGATCATCTCATAAACCTTCTCATGATGAAATAAAAAGCTATCCACATGTTAAAGTATAGACTAACAAACTATGCTTTTGGTCACCAAACAATTGCAATTTATCTTATTTTCACGAAGGGTCTATGTAAGAGCTTTGATTTAGCAAATTTCACATACTCAACTATCATATAGTCTTCCATGATTGCTAACACTCAAAGCATATTTTTAGAGCAAATGACATCCGTCGAACACAAAGAAAGACAGGGGCTTAAAGTTTTGCCTCCCAACTTATTTATTATATAGATAATTGTCAACAATGATAATTCAAGATCAAATATATTTGAATGGCCATATATTATTGGATCTTTCCCCAACACATGACGCTTTCCAAGAGATAAAGGAAAAACATAGGAAGTGGTGAAGATCACCATGACTCCTGCATAAAGGTAAGTACTAGAAAGTAAAAGATAGGCCCTTCACAGAGAGAAGCATTAATTTGCCAAGGTGCCAGAGCTCGAGATTTTAAAACAGAGATGAATAATAATTTTGGGAGGTATGCTTTCATTGTCACCATAACAACCCAAAGAGCTTGGTATCTTCCATGCTAGATACATTATAGGCGGTTCCCAAACAGAATGGTAAAGTTTTTACTCCCCCTCCACCAATCAATTACACTCCACGGTGAGCCGAATCCACGGGTACCATCCATACCAACAACATTCCTGGGGGAGTTTTGTTTAATTATATGCATTTTTTCTTGATTTCGGGACTGGGCATCCCTATTACCAGCCACTTTCTCGTGAATCATAGTGAATCAACACATATCATGAGAATAACCCACCTAGCATGGAAGATATTGACAACCCCTAGTTATTATATGAGCAATTCAGGCATACAAAACAAAATATTATTTGAAGGTTTAGAGTTTGGCACATGCAAATTTACTTGGAACGGCAAGTAAATACCGCATATAGGTAGGTATGGTGGACTCAAATGGAACAACTTTGGGTTTAAGGGTGTTTTGATGCACAAGTAGTACTTCTACTTGGTGCGGAAGTTTTGGCTAGTATGAGGAGGAAGCAAGCTCCACATGTTGGAGGATCCATAACAATATAACTTCTATACAAATATACCCAAGCATAACTCATTATGATGTCTTCCTTGCTCAACTTCAACTAATTTGCTCAAGTTTGAAAATAATTAATGGGTATTCACAATCATAGAAGATGTCCAAGATAGTATATTTATATGTGAAATCTCTCTTCCTTCAATATTCTTTCATGAATGGTTCAAGTGACCAATGCGGTGTTTGCTAAATTTCAATAAATCTTACTACCTATACTTCCTGTATGTGAAGTCATTACTCCCCATGGGATAAGCATATGAAACATATATAATTTCAGATTTATGATATTCAATTCATTCAACCATTTACTCCAAAATATAAAAGTGACCATCAATGAGTAGTCAAACAATTAAGTAGCTATGTGAGGACTTTATCTATATCTCTCTTAATAAAGATTTTCAGATCTGATTATTTTATTCAATAGCAAGCAAAAGAAAAATAGCACTCCAAGAATATCATGCATCATGTGGACAAATAAAAATTTAGGCTCAACATAGGCTAACCGATAATTATTGATGAAGGTAGGTGGGATGCGTAGCATCCCCAAGGTTAGATGCTTGAGACTTCTTGAAATATTTACTTGGGGTGCCTTGGGCATCCCCAAGCTTGAGATTTTGTATCTCATTCATTCCTCTCATATCATGGTTTCATCTATTCTCAAAAACTTCATCCACACAAAACTCGAAAAGAACTCGTGAGATAGGTTAGTACACATAAGAACAAATCAAAACTTTATGTACTACCAAGACAAGTTGCAGAATAATTTTCAAATATTAGGTATCGTATACTATCATTTCTACAATTTATATCTACCAATATAGGCTATGGAAACTATAGGATAAGTAGATAACAAAACTACGACAGCAATCTACCAAAACAAAACAATCTATAGCAATTAATTATAACATTGTACCTATGTAACTCAAAAAATTATGAAAATATAGGGAATTCTAAGTAATTTATATGAAAACACCGTGTAAAAATTTTAGGAACTTTCCACTTTCCAGTAAAATATGAAACTTCAAACACTACAGCAGAAGTTTCTGTTTTTACCCAGCACATATCAAAACATGCAATGCAAGCATCCTAATGGAAATTCTTGGAAATTTTATTGAAAAACAATATTATAAATAACACCTAACAGATAAAAAAATGACTCTCCAAGCAAAACTCATATTATGTGATTAATAAAAATATAGCTCCAAGTGAGATATATCGATAGTGTTGAAGACGAAAGAGGGGATGCCTTCCGGGGCATCCCCAAGCTTAGACGATTGAGTCTTCCTGGAATATTACCATGGGGGTTCCTTGGGCATCCCCACGATTAGGTTCTTGTCACTCCTTATTCTCCTCATATCGGTGTCTCACCCAAAACTTGAAAACTTCAATCACACAAAACTTAATGGAACTTTGTGAGAAGGGTTAGTGTAATAAAGATAAATCATTCACTTAGGTACTGTCAAGACAAGAATCATAATTATTCCCACATGATACCTACTGTCTTAAATCATTCCTCAAATTTATATTACTCAATATAAACTATACGAATACTTGAAACAACCAAACTATGTATGCAAAACAGAATCTGTCAAAAACAGAACAGTCTGTGAAGACCTGTATCATCACCATACTTACATGACTCCAAATATTCTGAAAAATTATGAAATATTAAGGGATTTGCATATAAATGTTGTTTAAAAATTTCATAATTGTTTGACTCTCCATTAAAATCACATAATTCATATACTAGACGCAAAACTTTATGTTTTTGCACAGAATCAAACAAACAAGTTTCCATACTATCACAAAGGCTGTACTTGGAACTTTATTGAAATATAAGATAGAAAACATGATTACTATAGTAGATTAATCATTTGAACACATAAAAACATAAGGAAAAATTGTTGGGTTGTCTCCCAACAAGCTCTTTTCTATAATGTCTTTTAGCTAGGCATGATGATTTCAATGATGCTCGTATAGGAATAATAATTAAAACATGACAAAGAGAATCATGAATCTCATTACAAGAACATTTAACTCTAACACACTTCCTATGCATAGGGGTTTTGTAAGAAAACAATTTATGGGAGCAAGAATCAACAAGCATAGGAAGTCAAAACAAGCATAACTTTAAAACCTTGAGCACATAGAGAGAGGAAACTTGATATTATTGCAATTTCTACAAGCATATGTTCCTCCCTCGTAATAATTTTCAGTAGCATCATGAAGGAATTCCACAATATAACCAGCACATAAATCATTCTTTTCATGATCTATAAGCATAGAGATTTTACTATTCTCCACAAAAGAAAAATTCTTCTTATGCAAAGTAGTGGGAGCAAACTCAACAAAATAACTATCATGTGACACTTGATTGACATAACCACATTGACTATTAAAATCCTGATAACAAGTTACACAGTTGTCATTACACTCTATAGCATACATGTCATCACAATAATCATCATATATAGGAGTCATGCTATCATCATAATAGTTTTGCTCATCAAAACTTGGGGGACAAAAAATATCACCTTCGTCAAATATAGCACCCCCAAGCTTGTGGCTTTGCATATCATTAGCATCATGAATATTCAAAGAATTAATACTAATAATATTGAAATCATGCTCATCATCCAAAGATTTAGTGTCAAAAATTTAATAACTTCTTCTTCTAACACTTGAGCACAATTTTCCTTACCATCATTTTCACGAAAGAAATTAAAAACATGAAGCATATGAGGCAACCTTAATTCCATTTTTTGTAGTTTTCTTTTATAAAAGAAAACTAGTGGAAAAAAGAAACTAAAAGATTTGATTTCAATATCTAAAGATATACCTTCAAGCACACAATTCCCCCCCCCCCTCGGCAACGGCGCCAGAAAAGAGCTTGATGTCTACTACGCAACCTTCTTCTTGTAGACTCGTGTTGGGCCTCCAAGCGCAGAGTTTTGTCGGATAGTGGAAATTTTCCCTCAAGTGGATGACCTAAGGTTTATCAATTTTTGAGAGGTGTAGGATGAATATGGTCTCTCTCAAGCAAACCTACAATTAAATAATAACTAGTCTCTTGTGTCCCCAACACACCCAATACAATGGTATGTATAGGTGTAATAATTCGGTGAAGAGATGGTGATACAAGTGCAATATGGATGGTAGATATAGGTTTTTTTCATCTGAAAATATAAAAACAGCAAGGTAGCAAGTAACAAAAGTGAGCAAAAATGGTATTGCAATGATTGAAAACAAGGCCTAGGGTCCATACTTTCACTTGTGCAAGTTCTCTCAACAGTAATGACATAGTTGAATCATATGTAAATACCTCACGTGTGACAAAGAGTTCACTCCAAAGTCACAAAAGGTGGAGAACTAACGAAGAAATTATTGTAGGGTACAAAACCACCTCAAAGTTATCTTTTCCGATCAATCTTATGAGCTATCCCTATAAGTGTCACAAACAGCCCTAGAGTTCGTACTAAAATAACACCTTAAGATACACATCAACCAAAACCCTAATTTCACCTAGATACTCCAATGTCACCACAAGTACATATGGGCTTGATTATACGATATGCATCACACAATTTCAGATTCATCATGTTCAATCTAACACAAAGAACTTCAAAGAGAGCCCCAAAGTTTCTACCAGAAAGTCAAGACAAAAACGTGTGTCAATCCCTATGCATAGATTCCCAAGGTCACAGAACCCGCAAGTTGATCACCAAAACATACATCAAGTGGATCAATAGAACATCCCATTGTCACCATCGATATCCCATCGCAAGACCTACATCAAGTGTTCTCAAATCCTTAAAGATTCAATCCGATAAGAAAACTTCAAAGGGAAAACTCAATTCGTCACAACAAAATAGAGAGGGGAAAACTCCATATGATTCATCTATGTCAATAAAGCTCGCGGTACATCAAGATCGTGCCATCTCAAGAACACGAGAGAGAGAAAGAGAGAGATCCAACACATAGCTACTGGTACATACCCTCAGCCCCGAGGGTGAACTACTCCCTCGTCATCATGGAGACTGCCGGGATGATGAAGATGGCCTGCAGTGATGGTTTCCCCCTCCGACAAGTTGTCAGAATGGGCTCCCGACTGGTTTTTCGTGGCTCTGGAGGCTTGCGGCGGCAGAAGTCATGATCTATGTTCCTTTTCGAAGGTTTCTATATTTATAGGATTGTTTGGCGTCAATCTCACGTCAAGGGTGGCCACGAGGCGGTGATAGGCCTGCTAGGCGCGACCAGGGGGTGGCCATGCCTGGCAGGCTTGTGACCTCCTCGTGGCTCTTCTGTCCCAACTCCAATGCTTCGGGAGTCTCTTTTGGTCCCAAAAATCATACTAAATTTTCAGCCCATTTCGAGAACTTTTATTTCTACACAAAAAATGACACCATGGTAGTTTTGCTGAAAATAGCATCACTCCAGGTTAGTTCTAATAAAATCATACAAAAATCATATAGAATTATTGTAAACATGGCATGAATACTTTATAAATTATAGATACGTTGGAGACGTACCAGTAACATAGCCAAACAACGGTTTGCTATGATGTGGAGGGGTTAGAGGCTTTGATGGCAATGTTGGGAGGCTTGACATACAAGTGGTAGGTAGCGAGACATAACGATATTAGCGATACAACTAGCATAGCAATGATAGTAGTGGTATCTTGGGAAATGGTCATCTTACGTGAGATCCCGCTTGGAAGAAGAACGAATCCATCAAGTAGACGAACGGGGCGTAGTCGAATGAGTCCTCACACTTCAAACGCTTTTGGAACTCTAACGAGAAGAAGCAATCCAAAAACAACAATCAACACATGATAACACCATGACTTATTCATGATATGATGCACAACCAAATATGATGCATGACATGGCAAAGCACAATAATCAACTTCTACACATTAAGTGAAGCTCAATATGCAACAAGTTGCATATTGACGAAACTCCACATTTGAATTACTTAGTTCATTCCTGTTCAGGTAAGCAACAATATTAAATGTTGTTAAACATGGCAAGAGGTGAAGCATAAGTAAACTATATATCTAGGCATCTTAAATGAGGTCGGAAACCACATATAGTATTTCCGAAATGACCCCATATGCAATTTATGATTTTGATCCAGATCTGTCCTAAGCATATTTTATATTTTTTAAACAGCAAAATAAAGTGCACCATGTGATTCTACAAGTCATTCTAGGTGATTTACATATACAGAACGTTTAACATGGAGCTACGGTCTAGAAGATATGACCAACACAAGATGAATATGTCATGAATGCAAAATGCATGCAAATGACAATCACAAACATTTCAAAACATGGATGCAAAATGATAGTAATCTACACAAGGTTAGGTAAATCTGCCCAAAAATAGCAACATAGCATATTGCAACCCATAAGTCAACAAGCTAAAGCCACCTAAAATACACAGCAATAACATGGTGATGAAGCCTACATGATGCACAACAATTCACTCTATATCAGCAAGTTGAATAGAAGAATGTATTAATAGAAAATGAGCTCACAAGATGGCATATTCAACTAAACAGTTTTCCACAGTTAGGAAAAATATTAAGGTGTAGGCCAGAGCAGTTTTTATCAGGTTGACATGTTTGACAACAAAAACTAACTAGGATGCAACACCTATACTTGCAAACTATTGGCACATACTAACAAAGTATAACATGCTTAACAATTCATTACATTGTGCCAACCACATAGGACATACAGATTCATGGCAATCATCATGGAAACATGGAAATAAAATAACTTAGTGAAATTTAACTATCTTCCAAAACTGCAGTTTGACTAGGCATGTTTACATAGTAACAATAGTAGCATAACAATCACCCATGGGCATGGAAAGAACACTAACAGCAACTAGACATGTCACACTACAAAACATACCATTGGCACATGTTCATACAGGTCATGGATTGCATAATATGATGCTCGCAAAACTGAACCTATCGTTAACAACAAGCATTTTTTAACATGATATCAACTTGAGAGCAAGAAATTGACATGTCAATGATATTCTAAATGGCAAGAAATGGCATGACATCAAATTAGGCATTACATAGGGCAATTATCATGATGACACCACATGCAAAATACCAACGGATTATATGCAATCTTCCATGCAAAATTGAATAAAATAACAGATTTGCACATTACAATAAGATGCACTTTTGCACCAGGGGTATGAGCACGCAAATGAATCCTAATGCACAAACAAAGGGCACCATCATATAGAGCAGATCTTTTAGATCAACTTTTATATGTAGCACATTTTTATCCGATGCGCGGCTCCTGAGATACAAGCATCATAAAATCCAATATGATGATATTTGTAGAGACTTAAAGGAACTTAGCAGGAAAAAACTCGCGAAGATAGGACGGGGAGGACCCTCGATAGCACGGATTCGGGACAGAGGGATCTGGTTGACCGTTTGGATGGAGGGTTGAGGCGGTCCCGGGACGGGCCGATCCCAACACGAGCTTGGAGAGGCCATGCCCGATGCCGGTGGCGAAGACAACGCCATGAAGGCCAGGGCGGGCCCCGACGACGAGGGGACGGCGGATCCGGGTGGCGGCAGCCCGGATCTGGCAGGATGCGAGGCGACAGTGGCCGACGGCGATGGGCGAGCGCCTTCCGAGGCTCGGGTCACCATGGCACGGGGCGGAGGTTGTCGGTGAGGGTGGCACGCTCCAGCGGCTGAGCGGAGGCAGTGACACGAGGCTAGGATCGCCAGCGACGACGTGAGGCGGCATGAAAGGCATGGAGCATTCGGCGGCGGGTTTGTCGATGACTTCGGCGGTGAAGTTTGAGACCGGCGAGCGGCTGTGCCGAAGGTCGCTGGCAGGAGGAGCTCGGGCGCAGGGCAGGGCAGCAGCGGTTGGGCGAGCGGCAGGAGCACAGAGACATGACTCGTTCCAATCCAGGCCCGAGGTGGGCCGGGTCTAGGTTTGGTGGGCCCTGGCGCGTGAGGGAGAAGGCTGGCATCCACTTGGCAGTGTGGGAGAGGAGGCAGGCTAGCTGCTAGCGGCACTTAGGGTTTGGTGCATGGGTTTCGAGGTGGAAGAAGGGCAACCCAAAAATGGAAGAGGAGGCTTCCATTTATAGTAGGGGATGTTAGGGGATTTCGGAGCCCTCTGATCCTGATCCGACAGTCAGATCGGAGAGGTTTGTTGGTTAGGTAGGCTCGGCTGTGTAGGTGTGCTAGGTTTCTAGAAGATAGGGAAGTGGTGTGGCCCAGCGAAGGAGTTTAAAAACACTAAAAATGTCCGATGATTATACTGAGGACAGTGTCTCTACGGTTAACCGTTCGGGTATCAAACGACCTACAATATAACAAGACCACTCGCCAACTTTCGACCCAATCTCAGAATATTTTACACCCACTTTAAAACCAATATTGTAAACATGGTGGCCGCATGCGTGTGTGGTTAGTCTCGAAATGGTCGATGACATGAACGGAGAGAAACAGCAATTACGACGAATGCAAGTTTTTGAAAAATGACAGCAACTAAGTGTCGACGCTATGCAGATGATGCGAATGATGCAATGATGAATGCGACAACCAAACGAATCACGCAATGTAAACAGAACAAAAGGGGAATCTTCTCAAGCGTCGGTCTCGGGATGTTACACTTAGACCCAAACTTTATTTTGAAGGAAACTCAACACGCCCGCCAGTTGAAACGCAAGTCCCAAAGCAGTTCAGGCGACTTAGAGCCCGGCTTATCCCATGAGCCGGTTGCTCGTAACCAACGCGTTGAGGTGACTAATAGTCCAATCACCTCTCATCCTCAAGCTGGTCTTTTTAAGCAACCTCTTAGCCATTCTAATTCACTTTACTAGGAATCACCACCTTCCTCTAGTGACTCTACGGCAACACAACTTCCTGCTTTTACCATCAATCGCGGGTAAGCCTAGACTTGAGCTGACTTTATATGTTTGACCAGGACTTGTCTTTTCCTTGATTTAATATTTGTTTCTTGATGACTTCAGGGCCAAAGCAGTTTTGACCAAACAATCTACCGGGTCATCTTTCGGTGTTGTAGGTCAACATATCTCAAATCCACCGCCACAAGAAGTGGCCATTCATGTTGAACTTTCTGGCAAAAACAATTCGGGCGTAAGGATTGAGCCGGCTGCTGATGTGGAAATGGCTCATGCTAACGAGCTGGTTTGTATGGAAACGTTGACTGGGAATGAAGGCGTGTCAACTGAGCCAGCCTCTCAGCTGCCAAGGCCTCCTCATCCTGCAAGCCCTGCGACCAATGTGGATGATACTACTCAATTAGCCGGCAAGGATACCTCGGAAGTTGTTATTGTGAAGGAAGGTTTCAAACCTCCTAGTACTTCATCTGCTTTCGCTAAAATTGTAGCCAAAGATGAGCCGGAGACGTTAGACAAAGGAAAAGCCAAGCTGGAGCTTTCTGATCTTTCTGCTCTTGGTGCTGATGATGTGTATCGGCAGTATTTGACCCCGCTATCTGAGAGCTGGGAAATTGAGATGAACTTGGTCAATGCTTTGGAGGAAAAATATGAGGTAAAGTTCTACCTTTATCTTTTCAGTTTATATACTCTCTCTACCCCTCAAGGGTGGTGGGTGGGACGTAAATTTCTCATGTATCGGCTTTACATCCGATTTGGTCGTAAACCCAAGTATTTCCATCCGAGATCCCGAGGCTCTGGATTCAGTCCAACAACTCATTTAAAAGTGGGAGTACGGTTGGGTCCATAACCTAGCTATATGTTGGGCCGATATGGAGTATGTTTTCCCGAGACGCCAGAGTAACGTCAGGGTCGACCCCAACAAGGGTGATCGGGCTCGAGCTCAAGGCTCGGTTCGGTGTGGGATCAAGTCCTTGTCCAGGGTCTGAAGAGGTGACCGGATTTGTGCACGAGGACAAACTGCACGCCTAATTCATGTCCAAGGGGGGTTCTGAAGCGGGATCGGATTTAGAGTCTTGATCCACAGCTGAGAGAGATGGGTCCAAGCTAGAGGTTGGACCCTTAGTGGTGTTGATCAAGGGATCAATATCGAAGATCGATTCCAAAATTCCGATGTCTGATAAATTCTCCCAACTGATCTGAGGCCTGTCTGAAGAGATCAAGATCGTGGCAGGCATCGGTGGTGTATTTCCAGCTATCAAACATGACCACCTGGTCAGGGGCGAAGCTCTCAATCCAGCTAAGGCGGCCAGTGGAGCCAGCGTGAAGTACCATGTTCCAGACGTGAAAAAGCTAGCCAGGGACGAAGATGTCACTGCAGCTGATGTCACTATTGATCTGACGACGAGCCATTGATCCGGATCGACCACACAGCAGGACCCGTATGGACCACCAATGTCGGTGCTAAGACCAATCGATCTTTGGAAGGGGGTCCTAAGTTGTGGATATAAGAACAATGGTAACGGGGAGAGTAGTGAGACGGTGTTTACCCAGGTTCGGGCCCTCTTGAAGACGTAAATTCTACGTCCTGTTTTGATTGCATTGACGATGGAGTATCGAGTACAGGTTGATGATCTACCTCGAGATCGTTGTGTAAGTTCTAAACCCTAAGGTGAATAAGTTGTCCCTCTGCGGGCTAAACCCCTGGGATTATATAGGTACATAGGCGGAGCTAGGTTACATATGCAGGTCAGCTGTAAACATGCTGAATATAGAGCCATCCCTAGGGTGCACGCCATGTCTTCGGAGGTTTCGTTTCTTCACACAGGTGAGTCTTGATGCTCTTGCAGTCCTTCAGGCGGTGGCTTATCGGCCCCCTGTTCGGCCCACACAGACCGATCACCTCGGGCTGGTAGGGCACGTGGTCAACATGTGTGTATCCTTATATTTGTGTGAGAGAGGAGGTAGACAACAGGGGGAAATAGATGGGGAGTGGACTTTCAGCAGGTTTGCTGGATTGGGCCGGAAGGAGGAAGAAGAAGCATGGAACGTGAATTGTAGTCTTATGCGAGATGGTCTGTGTGTGTGAGAGAGAGAGAGAGATCATGTGTTTATTGATTAATTATTTCAAACATATATGTTGTTGTTTAGAAGTCTTACAAAATTGGAACACCACCAAATAAAATCCATACTATTTATGTGGCACAAAGATATTCGTCCAAGTCCACTTAATATACTTCCATTCTTTATTGGCCTCATATTTATATTGCTACAAAAATGAACCTAATTAATTTAGGATTAAACTAAAAGTGCGCTATGGATGAGTCCAAATTATTTGAATAATTTACTTTTAGCTGCCTAATGATATTGATGGGCTTTATTTATAGGTTTTGAAGGGAATCACCGTGTGAGTTTGCTAAATTTGAAATAGACTAAAATTCTATTCCTTTTTCATTTAAACTGGGGTTGACATTTTTCTAATATTGAGGGTTTAACCAACCACATTCCAAATTAAAGCATGATGACATGGTAGCATGATGCAGTGATGATGCAAAATTAAAATAACAATCAATTTCTGGTTTGGGGAAACTCTAGGATTTTACATGACCACCATGGACAATGTAGATGAAGATGTTGATCCAAGGTCTTCCTCTAGCCAAAACAAAGTCGACGGGCTAGAGGGAGATGTGGAGGAGGAGAAGGAAAAGTGATAAGGGACGACGATGAAGATGGAGGAGAGGTGTCGGCGTTCTCGGAATGGGGGTACCCAGAACTAGCTGCCTGTAGCCTAGGGCATGGCCCACTTCGTCAGCCGGGCACGGCCGGGCAAGAACACGCTCATGAAAAGGCCCTCATGAGGGCCCTAAGCTCGCGAGTAAGAACAGCACCAAGACCAGCGAAGGATGGGCCTCCTTGGGCCCCCTCCGGAGCGGCGGAAATCTCTATGTAGCACCTGGCCTCGGGAGGCCAGGGATGACGCAAGGCAGGACAGGCAGGCGCCAGCACGCCAGGCGGACAGTTTCCCCTGTGGTGCAAATGGGGGCAAGGACAGACGCGGGTTCCCAAAGCGACTCCCAAAGGTTTCCTTTCCGGTGCAACGAGACCGCGACCACAAGCACAATAGGAAGGATGTCATCGTCGAGCCCACCTCTGCATCATCTACAGCCACTTTGCAGGCGAAGACCACCTTTCATCAGGATAAAGATGTACTCTTGTCCCCCTTAGAAATTGGCCGTTGTGGTATCCCTTCCCGCCAAAGCGATAAGGGAAGAGGACCCGGGGCACTATAAATAGAGGATAGGTTGCACCGTAGAGAAGGACAAGACAACAGAGAGGCAACTGAAGAGAGACAACACTACCCGAACGCCCTCGTGAGACAAAGCACCATCATACTAGTTCATCCACAAACCTCCTCGTGAGGCAATCCACTAAAGCAGGAGTAGGGTATTACGCTTCGCAGCAGCCAGAACCTGGGTAAATCATCGTGTGTATCTGCTTCCTCGTCATCATGCGAGTTTGTCGTAGAAATCATTGAGTAGCGAGCTTGGTAGGGCGAGGCTGTAGGGGATCTTCACACACACCCTTGTGTTCGAACATCTTTGGGTTTTGTAGAGCCCAAAATCCAACATTTGGCGCACCAGCTTGGGGGCGTGTTGAAGTCTTCCTCAAGCCGTGCTCTTTCTCCGCTCTACTGCTCCGATGTCTGATGCTTGTCGGGCTCCCGCCGAGTGCCGAGCTGCCTGCATCGCTCAGACGGCACCCGTGGGCCACGCCACTGCGCACCGGTCCACCTCTCCTGGAGGTCAGTGAGTAGCAAGACTCCTCCCAGCTGGTCACCCCACGGCGTGACGGCCGCACCGCCACTCACTCGATTGTTCCAGCTACCGGATCATCCTCCCATGCTCGTCCCAGACCGGCGCGTGGGTCGGGAGTGATCGCCATGGCACGCGAGCTGTTGCGCTATCGCCCTGCTCCTGAATGCCATGACAACTAGCTCGGGCGCATTGCACAGCTCGTCAGTGCCGTCGGCGACGCCTCGGTGCTCTCCTACTCGTTCTAGCCCCAGCCCTCTCTGGCGGACGATGGGGCCCACTATGCGCCAACCCCTCATACACAACATGACGTCGACCGAAGCCAAGGCGTGAAGCGCGCCCATGCAACCCTACCCGCGAGCCGCGGGTGAGAGCAAGAGATGAAGTAAGCTGCCAGGTAGTGTCGAGGCCACGCATCATCGCGTGTGCACTCCCCGTGCCACTGACCAACGTCATGACCGGGCACCCCTCGAAGCGGCCCCCCAGGAGCGTCAAGACCAGGCCCCCGCCGAGCGCGCGTCACTCACCGGTCCGGTGGGGTGTCGTGCAATCGCTCTGGAGCTCCTACTAGCCGTGTGGCCCTGCAAGTTCAAGCCTGACTTACCCCCTCGCTATGACGGCGCCCCAAATCCTGCTGAGTTCCTACAGCTCTACTCGTTAAGCATCCAGGTGGCAGGTGGCGGCAACAAGGTCATGGCGAGCTGGTTCACCATGGCACTCAAGGGCGATGCGCTCTCCTGGTTCCTTAACCTCGCCGAGGGGTCCATCACCTCCTGGGATGACCTGCGCAAGCACTTTGTCGCCAACTTCCAAGGTACCCGAGACCGTGCGCTCATTGTGAATGACTTGCGGCGTGTGAAGTAGCAGGAGGGAGAGACCCTACACAAATTCATACAACGCTTCATGATCACCCGCCTCAAGATCCCGAGGGCGTCAGATGAGTCCGTCATCTCCGCATTCATCGACGGCGTCAGGGACCTCAAGATGAAGGAAGAGCTCGCCATCCACAACGACCTATGCTTAGCCCTAGAGATGTTCAACCTAGCGAACAAGTGTGCCAAGTCCGAAGAGGGCCGTCTATCGCTCCCCGAACTTCCGTCGGCGAAGGTAGAGGTCAAGAAGGCCAAGGAGAAGGAGGCGAAGCACAAGGCCCCCGTGGTGCTTGCGGCCAAGCCTGAGGCGAAGCGTAGCCGAGACAAGGAACCACCCTCAGGAGGGCAACCATCCTACATATTCCACGGCACCAACAGCCACAACACCATCGACTACCAGGAGCTCAGACTGGTCTACGATGAGCACTTTGGTCAGTGCCCTGGACACATTGACCATGGCTTCGGACGCGACGGAGGATGCGGTGGAGTATGCTGGGACAATCGGGAGTCGTGCCAGGAGTGGCATGACCGGCCTAGGGAGGACCGCTTGCGCGATCAGGCTTGGGCGGACTGCTAGCACGACGACCCTCCGGAGGGGTCACGCCATGGTCAGCCTCGTGAGGCTGGCCTACCCCCACTACCATCACCACCTAGAAGGAAGGAAGAGGACAGACAGGACGATAGGGCTGGGGGCTTCCAGGAGGTCTGGGCATTAGCCTGTATCCTGGGCGGCGCCCAGGCCCCAGCGTCAAACCACATCTTCAAGTAGTTCTCTCGCGAGGTCGACACAACCCTCCTGGAGCCAGAAGCCATGCGTCCCCTCAAGTGATCTCAGACTATGATCACCTTCGACTCGAGGGATCAGCTCAGGTGCTCAGTGATACGTCTCCATCGTATCAACTTTTCCAAACCCTTTTGCCCTTGTTTTGGACTCTAATTTGCATGATTTGAATGGAACTAACCAGACTGGCGTTGTTTTCAGTAGAATTTCCTTGGTGTTATTTTGTGCAAAAATAAAAGTTCTTGGATCGTCCTGAAAATACTAGCGCACGTAGTAACCAGAGGGGGGTAACCTGCAGGCCACAAGACTACTAGGCACGGCCACCCCCTTGGCCGCGCCTAGCAGGCTTGTGGGGCCCTCATGGCTCCTCCGACCTCCTCCTCGGCTCCATATAACCCTATTCATGGAGAAAAAATCAGAGAGAAGAGTTCATCGTGTTTCACGATACGGAGCCGCCGCCACCTCCCGTTCTTCCTCGGGAGACCAGATCTGGAGTCCGTTTTGGGCTCCGGAGAGGGAAAATCGTCGCCATCGTCATCACCAACCATCCTTCATCACCAATTCCATGATGCTCTTTGCCGTTCGTGAGTAATCCCATCGTAGGATTGATGGATGGTGATGGGTTGGATGAGATTTATCATGTAATCGAGTTAGTTTGGTTAGGGTTTGATCCCTAGTATCCACCATGTTCTGAGATTGATGTTGCTATGACTTTGTTATGCTTAATGCTTGTCACTAGGGCCCAAGTGCCATGATTTCAGATCTGAACCTATTGTGTTTTCATGAATATATATGTCTTAATGATCCTATCTTGCAAGTTGTAGACACCTATTACGTGTTATGATCCGCATCCCCCGGGGTGACAATAGTTGAGATTCTTTCCGATGATTACCGTAGTTTGAGGAGTTCATGTATTCACTAAGTGCTAATGCTTTGGTCCGGTTCTCTATTAAAAGGAGGCCTTAATATCCCTTAGTTTCCATTAGGACCCCGCTGGCACGGGAGGGTAGGACAAAAGATGTCATGCAAGTTCTTTTCCATAGGCACGTATGACTATATATGGAATACATGCCTACATTACATTGATGAATTGGAGCTAGTTCTGTGTCACCCTATGTTATAACAGTTGCATGATGAATTGGATCCAGCATAATTATCCATCACCGATCCATTGCCTACGAGCTTTCCACATATTGATCCTTGCTAAGTTACTTCTCCGCAGCTACTATTACAATCACTACAAAAGATCTACTGTTACTTTTGCTACCGTTACTGTTACTTCCATACTGCTTTGCAACTGAATACTTTGATGCAGATATTAAGTCTTACAGGTGTGGTTGAGTTGACAACTCAGCTGCGAATACTCGAGAATATTCTTTGGCTCCCCTTGTGTCGAATCAATAAATTTGGTTTGAATACTCTACCATCAAAAACTGTTGGAATCCCCTATACTTGTGGGTTATCAAGACCTTTTTCTGGCGCCGTTGCCGGGGAGCATAACTCTATTCTCTGAGTCACTTGGGATTTCTATCTGTTGATCACTATGAAGAATTTGAAATATCCAAAAACCAAGATCTATCCCTCTACTACGAGGGGAGGTAAGGAACTGACATCTATCTCTGCACTTGATTCACCTTCTGTTATGAGTAAGTTTGTGACACCACCACCACCTGCTAGTAATCCTGACATGTCGCAAGTAATTGATGATGCCACTTCTGCTATGCATGATGCTTATGATGATACTTTGCTTGATAATATTGGGCCACTGGGTGAATTTATTGATGAATAAATTGCTAGAGTCAATGCTGAAAATTATGATACTTGTGAAACTCATGAAATTATTGAAACTGAATACTTTGAGACACCTGCTAGACCTAGCTCTCCTAGATATGAATTGCCTGATATTCCTGAGGGTTATGTTATGGAAGGAGAGGTAGCTAGGGACTTTCTTGCTTGTAATGATAGAGATGATCTTAAGAAATTACTATGCAAGTGGAAAGAAAAATCTTTGAATGCTAGAATGAAATATGATCCTAAGTTTGCTACTTCACCTATCTTTCTTACTGATAGGGATTATGAATTCTCTGTTGATCCTGAGTTAATTACTTGGGTTGAATCTAATCCTTTCCATGGTTATGAACCTGAAACTGTTGTGGCGCATCTTACTAAACTGAATGATATAGCCACCCTATTTACTCATAAGGAAAAAATTCGTTACTACTATATCCTTAAGTTATTTCGTTTCTCATTAAAGGGTGATTCTAAGATATGGTTTAACTCTCTTGCTCCTGGTTGTGTGCGTAGACCGAAAAGGAGTGCTCAGTTCCACTGAGACAGTTCTCAGCTACACAGAAATGAAAATCGGTGGTACCGATTTTCTTGATTCGGTTCTACCGAGTTGCATCGGGCGGAAGGCAAAACCCTAGAAAACCAATGTTTCGCTAGCCTATGGGATTTCTTGTGGATAGGAATATGCGCAATGAGTGTCATAAGAAGAAAATTAGATCCAATGTGCAAGAATTAGAGGGGAGTGCAAAGGAGGTCGAATCCGTACCCTAACTTGGTGCGGATCCGCTACGGCGGCGACGATGGAGCAGATTTCGTCGACGACGGTGATTCCCAGCAGCGGAGGAGCACAGGAGGACAAGGGCAACGACCAAGGGTCTCAAAGAAGTAGCTTAAGGTTCTGAGGCACGATGTTTGAAGGTAGATTTTCAAAGCATCGCGGTCCATAGCATATATACCCTCCACTGTCGGTGATACTGATTTTATGTTTTCGGTGTCACCGAGTTCCACAACTGTCAGTTGATAGGGAAACTCGGTGTAACCGAGAATATGAGATCGGCAGTACCGAGACTAGAAATACAGATCAACCCTAGGCATTCGGTGAGATCGAGATTGTGGGGTTGGTTCCACGGAGATGCACTTGGGAGGTTTTAATGGTCAGTCATTGTCGATACGGAACTCCGAGTGCTCCACACACAGAGGGATCGAAAAGCACTTGTTCAAATTTTATGATGCAGCATGAATGGAATATGAGGTGAGAAAGCATAGATAGCTAAAGAGTGGTCCTAGGCATTCTTGTCCATCCAATTGGCAAAAGAGATAATCAAATATCAAATATCAACAATTGGATGTCCTCGAATGAGAAAATAAATGCAGACCAACATGCTCACACAATAAGATGTCAAATGAAATCATGACAAACATGCACAAACACACTAGCATATAACAAGCACTTGGGCGCTGACAAAGTCATCTATATATGAGTATTTGACTTAGGAGCCAAGTAAGAGTACTTGATCATAGGTCATACTCATCGTTTAAGCACAAGTGGGGTTACCACTTTTACATAAAGCATTTAATGTTGTCACATACTAAGAGATGCTTTGACTCAAGTCTTAGAGTAAAGCTCCCCCTTAATGTGACATCCCCCCATAAGAGGGATAAACTAACCTTGGGTTTTGTCTATGAAGACTTCATGTTAGTGAGGTAGTTGTGGATGCTCAATGTTGATGAAGATCACCAAGAGTTGGGAGCATCCTTGTTGTTTCTTTACTCCTCTCACCTACATGGGTTAGTCCCAACATACAAGAGACAAATACAAGGATATCTATGGACATGGAGTGCAAAGCATATGTTATGATGTCCATTGATTAGTTGATTACCTTGTCCCTTTCTTACCTTTGAGGGAATGTGTGACTCCTTGAACTATTGCATAGAGTTGATGTTGGGTGCGAAAGTCCTTGCCAATAATGAATGTGAGTGAATTTTATTGGCGGAGTCACCCCTCAAGAACTTATTAGTTCTTCTTCTTGGGAACCCACATCAAGTTGATGGGGATCCTTGGTGTTGAAGTAGCCTTTGTAGTAGTTGAGCTTGAAGTAGCCTTGGGAACCCACTCCACCAAAGCTAGGGGTTCATCTTCATATGAGTCAATGTCCTCTTGAAGCTTGTTCTTGCCCTTGAGCTTGTGGTCTTGTGGTGGAAGGTCATCTTGAGTGTGTGTCCCCTTGGGAGGAGTATTTTCATACTTCTCCTTTTATATTGACCTTCTTCCCACTCAACTCCATTAGCATTGAAGTAGCCAACACCTCGATTCTTCCGGTATCCTCCATGCTTGCGTACAATTTCCTCAAATTGCTTACATCCGGCAAGACTCTTGTAGATACCTTTTTCTATAATTCCTTTCAATAAAGCATTTTCTTGCTCAAGTGTAACTTGGCTAAGAGAATCATCATTAGTGGAATCAATAGAACTACTAGAAGCAACAACATTGGGTTTAGCATGTTTATTGTTGCTACTAGATGAAGAGCCTTTCTTGCCTTTGTTACTAGATTGCTTAGTTTTAACTTGAGGCATGAAAGTAGACAAGAGTAGTCGTTTGGCAAGATAAGATGAAGTCTTCTTTCAGAGATCGTCATTGATAGCTTTGAGAAACTCATGCTCTTGCTCCAAGTTGACCTTCTTGAAGAGTAGCTTCTCATGAGTTCTCACAAGCTCTCTATGATCTTCGAGAGTAGATTCATGAGATAACTTAAGAGTGTTTAGTTATTTAGTTAGTTGTTATATTTTTGATCTTATCATCATCAAATGACTTGTCTTGACTAGCATGAGACTTATCAAGTTCATTTTGATCAACATCACTAGTTTTATCATAAAGCAAGTCATCATCACAAAGAAAATCATCTTCATCACTATCAAAATCAAGATACCCGGGGTGTGATACCTTTGGGCCTTTTTCCATGAAGCAAATTCCACTCCCTTCGTTTGGTGAATCAAATAGATCATAGGAGTTGGTAGTCACTAGAGAAATTCCGACAACACCATCATCTTGACTATAGTCGGAGTCGGAGTGATAGCTTCTCTCAGAGTTGTTGTCGGAGTCGGAGACAGAAACCCATTCACCAACATGAGCTTGATGTTTTCTTGTTTTGTAGCTCTTGGTGTACTTGTCCTTCTTCTCCGAATCTCTACTTCTCCTCGAGTGTCTTCATTCATAACGATCATCTCTACTCCTCCTCTCTCTTTGTGGTGATTCCTTCCTTGAGCTTCGTCTTCGAGGTGACTCTTCTTTTCTTTTGTAGGGAGCCATGCCCTCATTTGAGTAGTGTCCGATCTTCCCACAATTGTAGCAATTGCGGTCATGACTTGAAAAATGCTCCTCATCATATCTTGAGTTGGAGTTTCTTTCTTTTCCTCTATTCTTGTAGAACTTGTTCAATTTCTTGACCATGAGGCTTATCTCTTCATTGGTGACAAGGTTGTTTCCTGAAGTTGCGGGAGCATCACTTGTGGCTTTGTAAGCACTGCTAGAGTTGTGATGAAGTTCTTCCTTATCTTTGAGTGTCATCTCATGAGCAACAATCCTTCCAATGACTTCCGTAGGCTTGAGATCTTTGTAGTTTGGCATCATTTGGATCAATGTGCACACTGTGTCATATCTCTCATCCAAAGCTCTAAGTATCTTCTTGATGATGAATTTGTCAGTCATTTCTTCACTTCCTAAGCCGGCAATCTCATTAGTGATGAGAGGTAGCCTAGAGTACATCTCTGCGACTCCTTCACCATCCTTCATCTTGAACTTGTCAAGCGGACCTAGAAGAACATCTAACTTGGATTCTCTCACGGACTCGGTTCCTTCATGCATATTAACCAAAGTATCCCAAATCTCTTTTACATTCTCAAGACGGCTGATTTTGTTGAATTCTTCTGGGCATAAGCAGTTGAACAAAATGTCGCGTGATTGAGCATTGAGTTGCAACATCTTCAACTCATCTGCGCTCGATTCGCGATCCGGTTCTCGTCCATACGCAAAGAACTCACCTTGCAAGCCAACATGAACAACAGCCCAAACGGCGGGGTTATGACCAAGAATATGCATTTTCATTTTGTGCTTCCAACTAGCAAAATTAGTGCCATCAAAGTACGGACCTCTACGGTGATAACTTCCCTCACTAGACGCCATACTCTCCTAGGTTGTGTGACCTGCGCAATGGAGACCAAAGCTCTGATACCACTTGTAGGACCGAAAGTATGTCTAGAGGGGGGGTGATTAGACTACCTCACCAAATAAATTTTTTGCCTATACCTAGTTTTAGGGTTGACAGTTTTAAGAATTTCATGGCAAGTCAAGTACACCCTACACATGCAAGTCTAAGAGTATATAGCAGCGGAAAGTAACGACAAGCATGTACAGAAGGGATAGGGTAGGAAGATAAAACACAGTTGTAGACACGATGATTTTTCCCGTGGTTCCGATAGGTAGCGCTATCGTACATCCACGTTTATGGAGTCTTCAACCCACGGAGGGTAATGGTCGCAAGAGTCCATGGAGGGCTCCACCCAAAAGGGTCCACGAAGTAGCAACCTTGACTATTCCATAACGGCTTCCATCCACAAAGGACTAGCCTCACTATGGGCAGATCTTCATGTAGTAGGCGATCTCCTTGCCCTCACAAATTTCTTGGTTCACTCCACAACACGAAGTAGGAGGCTCCCAAGCAACACCTAACCAATCTAGGAGGCACCACCCTCCAAAAGGTAATAGGCTCGGTAATGACGATGAACTCCTTGCTCTTGTCCTTCAAGATGATAGACTCCTCAGCACCCAATCACTCTCTCACAGATATGGCATGGTGGAAGAGATGGTATTGGTGGAAAGCTACATGGGGAGGCTAGAAATCAAGATCCATATGATTGGAGTGGAAGATCTTGACCTCAACACAAGTGTAGGTGGTTCTCTCTCGGAAAATCTGATAGGACAGGTATGGAATAGTCCTGAGTGCTTCTCTCTCGAGTAGGTGGTGGTGAAGGGGTATATATAGGCATCCCCAGAAATCCAACCGTTACACACAAAATGACCAACTCGGTGACACGATGTGTTAATCTCGATCGTACCGAAGTGATCAAAAGGTGGCAACTTTTGAATCTCGGTGAGACCGATATAGGAAACTCGGTTGCAACGATAAGGTAACCAACGGTTTGATTGCTCAATCTCGGTGACGCCGATACAACATTCTCGGTGGTACCGATAATGTGCATTTGCGCAACAGAAGATTGGCAACCTAAAGTCGATGGCACCGGTATGGAATCGGTTGCACCGAAGTGGCTGGGATTTGGCTGAGTCTGTCTAGGTTCTGGAATCGGTGGCACCGGTATGGAAAAGTTGGTTGCACCGATTTTGAGTGTTAGGTATAGAACAGACTTAGTTTGTGGATATTTTTGGGGACTATCACTTGTGCACGTTTGATCATATTGTTCACCAACAAAACCTT
The DNA here is from genome assembly GCA_022496015.1 of Hordeum marinum. Taxonomy (NCBI): domain Eukaryota; kingdom Viridiplantae; phylum Streptophyta; class Magnoliopsida; order Poales; family Poaceae; genus Hordeum; species Hordeum marinum. The sequence goes on along the minus strand of CM039672.1, from coordinate 204,409,387 downwards.
ACCCCCTTTTAATAGTATTGGCTTTCCTATGGACTCAAAGTGATTTCTCACAAATATAAAATGTAGAGTCCTCTTGCTTGAAGCTTGGCCAACCTATTTCCTTGCATCTTGGGGTATGTCCACAATCTCCTTTTGCCAATCCTATCATTGAACATTTCCTGAAATATACTTTATGGAAACATTAGTTCAATGACTTATATGTTGTTATTAATTACCAAAACCACCAAGGGAGCAAATGTGCTTTCACCGACAAGCCACGCGTCTACGTCAGTGTGCTCGCGATCAAAAGGGCCGCGTCCCAGGGTGTCTTTTGGCCGACGCGTTTCGACCATGGTGGGGTCTACCCGTGCAACTACGTCTGCGTGCCTTCCAGCCAGGCGAACTCGGGCGCCACGTTCCAGCACCTTGCCCGGGCCATGCTCGCGCCATATCAGGCGAGGCGCAGCTAGGAGTTGGAGGACACGCCCGGACTGAGCAGGGGTACTGAGCCTCGGGAGGCGACGGACTCATGAGGATGACGCTCACGAAGACGCAAGGCTAGGCTACATCGATCGCTTCGGTTCTTCAGCGGCATGGCCGCCAAGTGATTTTTTGGTTTGTGCTAGGTAACTTTTTGGTTTACTCCATTTGAGGGTGCCCACCGGGCTGCATTATCCTCAGGCAACCAGGGCACACCCGTGAAGTTGCCCCATTTAAGCATGTTTTAGTAATTTTTCATGCATGTGATCTATTTCCTAATGTTTCACCTTGCCTGCACGGCTCTTCGCCGACATGGATGTTGCCGCGCCCGAGTGATCCTGCCTTCGACCGCCTCATGAGAGGACTAGGCACGGCATCTGTGCTCGGGTCCGTCCCTGCAATGTCGATAAATCCAGTGGTTTAGCTATGTCTGGCAGGTCGGCCCCGTTCACGTCACCTCCTGGAGTCACTGGTGCTTGGCCTTCTCATGCGATGGCCCTTGGAAACACATTCGGCACAGGCTTCTCAAAATTTACAAGACTCCGGACGGCGTTCCTGACAGGAAGATTCAGGTGCAACCCGCCTTTGAGGTAGGGCCCTCGCGAGGCCAAAGCGCCCAGATACACCTCCCAGTTCTTGCGTACGAACTTAATGGGATGTACATGACTGGGGGGCTCAGGAGACACGGGCCCCCATTCCCACGCCCAAGTAGAAGTCCCATGCTCCGTGCTAGTGGATGACATGGTCCACCAATGACTATGCCCACGCAACGTGGAAGCCCTATGCTCCGTGCTGGGGATAAACAACTGAGGGCACCCCCACGGCTGCATCCAACCTCAGGAAGGCTCCTTGCGGCCCCGTATTGCTGCATTCCCTTGGGATGTGCGTGTGAGGGGGCTGCATGGGGGCTACTATCAGGCCAAGCCTGGTACACGCCACCTTCCCAGGCCCACAAAACCTGGTCTTCATGTGCCCCTCTCAGGAAAAGCTGACGAGGAAAGGTATGCGAGCTGCGTGTACGTCAAGGGGGACTCCTGAGCATCGTGACTCAGGAGCCTCACTGGCCCTCTAGCCCCTCACCCCTTGGAACTGTCCTGGCGATCTGAATGGCCCAAGGGCGGCTGAGGTATGCGCGGGGCCAGGCCCTGCCGACGCAAAGCTCAAAAGCATTCAAAATCTCTAAGGAGGACGCTAGAAGCTCGTACGTCAAGGGGGACTCATGAGCATCACGACTCAGGAGCCTCACTGGACCTGTAGCCCCTCACCCCTTGGAGCCGTCCTCGTGATCCAGACGGCCCAACGGCGGCTGAGGTATGCGCGGAGCCGGGCCCTGCCGATGCAGAACTCAAGGTGTTCAAAACCTTCAAATCAATCCCATCTTCACCATGTTCCCTTCATGAGGGTTGCTCGTACGTCAAAGGGGACTTCTGAGCATCGCGACTCAGGAGCCTCACTAGACATGTTGCCCCTGACCCCTTAGAACCGTCCTGGTGATCCGTACGGCCCAACGGCGGCTGAGGTATGTGCGGGACCGGGCCCTGTCAACGTGGAGCATCACAACAAGCAAGAAGGAAACAAGGCGAAGAAAGTGACCACACAATTAAACAGTTATTACAAGCCTTAAGCATTTCTGAAATGCAAACAAGTCTAATGCCTCAGCGAGGCACGATGAACGTTGCAGGAAGGAAACTAGGAGGAGGAATTAGGAGGAACCGTCACGGCCACTCGTCTCAACCGCTAGGAACTCGTCGTCGGTGTCGCTGACATAATCTTCTTTGCCGCTAACCCTTGCAGCTCCAGGAGGTAGGGGAACGGTGACGTGGGTGAACTTATTCATCAGCGCTTCCACGACGCCCTTCACGGTCGCTGCCTCGGCGACACTAGCCCCGGGATCGACCAGGCAGATCACGGAGCTGAAGTCAAACCCCGATTCGTGAAGGTGGAGGTGGTTGAAGACGTGCGTCACGGCCTCATAGAAGAGGTCACGGCACTCACTTTCCAAGACTGTCTCCACCTTGACAACGTCACCCTCCAGTGCCTCGGCAAGCTTCGAAGAGAGCCCTCCGACGCCGCTCTCCGGAGCCGCCAGGGGCTCCATGAACCCATCCCAGTAGAGGGAATAGAGCGCTTGGCGGAGCTGGATCTCGACGGAGGGGAAGGCGATGAGCTCTGCAGCCTTTTTCTCCTCAGCTACGACAAGGGCTTCATCCCTGGCGTCGAGCTGAACCTTCTCAGTGGCAAGTTCCTCCGCCTACGTGTCCAGATGCTTCCGCTCCGCGGCTTGGGTGACCGTCGCTTTGGCGAGCTCGGCCTTGCAGGTCACCCTGGGCATTTGGGTACCCTAAAATGTTACCCGAACCCGAGCCTAACCGAATTACCCGAATTGTCACGTAATTCGGGTATCGGGTTAGGGTTCGTTCTCATTTCTTGGCTATTCGGTTTTTGGGTTAGGATTTGGGTTTCAGTCTAGAAAACCCGAAATACCCATACTACCAGAATTATTCATACTATCCAAATTATTCTTCATATTATTACATTGCCATGTTAACCATACTAACTAAAATAGCCATACTATCGAAAAACACATACTACCCAAATTATTCATACCAAAAGTGATGTGTGCTCCAAATATTTCGGGTTTTTTGGGTACCCAAATTACCCGAACCAAAATTTTGGTTAATTTGGGTTCGGGTATTTTTCTTGGGAGAAAAAATTTTGGATCCCATTTTTAAATACCTGAATTACCCATAAACTGAACTACCCGAACCGAAATAACCTAAATACTCGAACGCCCAGGGTGACTTGTAGGTCTCCAGGGCTTCTTCTTGATGACGCAGCTGCTCCGCAAGTGCGGACTTCTCCTCCCAGAGAACCTTCAGGCGGGCCTCTGCCTCTTCATGATGCCTGGCAACGGACTCCGCGTCGGTCAGTGCTGCCTCGTGGGCTGCCGTTGAAAGCACAATGTGCTCCCTTGGTGGTTTTGATAATTCATGACAACATACATTGTCAGTCGGACTAATACTTTCATCTAGTGTATTTCAGATAAAGTCCATAGACAGAAATGGGTTGGCAAAAGGATTGTGGAATAACCCAAGATGGAAGGAAATAGATTGGCAAAGCTTCAAGTAAGAGGATTCTATATTTTACTTTGTGAGAATTACCTTTGAGTCCATAGGAAAGCCAATACAATCAAAAGGGGATAAGGTACTGTTGGTGAATAAAATGCTCATACGTGCATAAGTGATAGTCACCACATACACCCACAAGCTCTTCCACAAAAGTCTGTCCAGAGCCAAATATCCAAAATCGGTGCAACCAACACTCTAGCCAAACCACCCATTCTCAGCCTCAAACAGACTCAGTCAAACCCTAGCCCTTCGGTGCAACAAATTCTGATTCGGTGCCACCAAGTTCGGGTTGCCAACTTTCTGTTACGCAAATTCACAAAATTAGTCCGACCGAGTTTGTTGAATCGGCGTGACCGAGTCTGGCAATCTAACTGTTGATCACCTAATTGGTGCAACTGAGTTTTATGTATCAGCCTCACCGCGATTCAACAGTTGCTACCTTTTAGGCAACTCGGTACCACCAAGATTAACACATCGGTGTCACCGAGTTGGACTTACCACCTCGGGTACCCCCCGGACCGCCTCTTTGCTCTATAAATACCCCAATATTCCAGAAACTCTAGGGGGCGACGAAACATTCATCCAGACGCCACAGAGTCCAGAACCACTAAATCCAATCTAGACACCATCTCGGATGGGGTTCACCACCTCCATTGGTGCCTCTCCGATGATGTGTGAGTAGTTCTTTGTAGACCTTCGGGTCCGTAGTTAGTAGCTAGATGGATTTCTCTCTCTCGCTGGATTCTCAATGCAATGGTCTCTTCGAGATCCATATGATGTAACTCTTTTGCGGTGTGTTTGTTGGGATTGATGAACTTTGAGTTTATGATCAGATCTATCTTTTTATATCCATGAAAGGTATTTGAGTTTCTTTTATCTCTTATATGCATGATTGCTTATAGCCTCGTATTTCTTCTCCGATATTTGGGTTTTGTTTGGCCAACTTGATCTATTTATCTTGCAATGGGAAGAGGTGCTTTGTAGTGGGTTTGATCTTACGGTGCTTGATCCCAGTGACAGAAAGGGAAACGACGCATATGTATCGTTGCTACTAAGGATAAAACGATGGGGTATATCTCTACATAGATAGATCTTGTCTACATCATGTCATCATTCTTATTGCATTACTCTGTTTCTCCATGAACTTAATACACTAGATGCATGCTGGATAGCAGTCGATGTGTGGAGTAATAGTAGTAGATGTAGGCAGGAGTTGGTCTACTAATCTTGGACGTGATGCCTATGTAATGATCATTGCCTAGATATCGTCATGAGTATTTGAAGTTCTATCAATTGACCAACAGTACTTTGTTCACCCACCGTTTCTATTTTCTCGAGAGAAGCCACTAGTGAAACCTATGGCCCCCAGGTCCCTTTCTCATTATTTGCCTTTGCGATCTACTTTTCCTTTGCTTTTATTTTCAGATCTATTAAACCAAAAATACAAAAAATATCTTGCTGCACTTTATTTTATTGGGCATTCGATCTATCATCATCTACAAATCTTTCTCCCGTTCACTTCCCTTTATGGCGTCGTTACCCGAAAGGGATTGACAACCCCTTTAACTCATCGGGTTGCGAGTATTTGTTATTTGTGTGCAGGGGTTGTTTACGTTGTGTTGCTTGGTTCTCCTACTGGTTCGATAACCTTGGTTTCATATCTGAGGGAAATACCTACCGCCGCTGTGTTGCATCATCCCTTCCTCTTTGGGGAAATACCGACGTAGCTTCAAGCGACATCAAAAGGAATTTCTGGCGCCGTTGTCGGGGAAGATCTTCAACATATACCAGGTTCCTAATCACAAATCTCATCTCCTTGCAATTTACATTATTTGCCAATTGCCTCTCGTTTTCCTCTCCCCCACTTCACAAAAAAATTCCTTTTTATTCGCCTCTCTTTTTCCGTTCACCGTTCTCTTGCTTTCTAGTCTCGATGGCTAGCGTCCCTACACCTCCTTTGTTGCCAGATTTTGAAGCTCTTTACTTCAAGCAAAGACAAGGAGAAATTTTGAATGATGCCTGGTATAGGCTTATGGAATCATATCGTATTTCCAACTTAAAGGGGGACGCTAAAGTTTTGTTTCGTAATTTTTACATAGGATTGGCTTTGCATCATAGACAACTTCTCAATTTTGCCGCTAAAGGAAATTTCATTGAATTTGATGCCAATGTTGCCTATGAAATTTTAGGGGGAATTTTGGGAATTCCACCTCAAAAGAAGGGGTTTCCTTTTGCCCCCGTGGGAGCTCAAATGTTGGACAAACTTGGTGATTTTCATAAACATATTGTTGAAATACAGAAATATAATGAACCCCTCAAACACCTCAATGGTAGTATCAATGGCATGAATACTCTGATTACTCTTTGCAATAAGCGATTGGATATTTTGGATCTTAAGATGGTTTCTTTACTGGAGAATTTAGGGAAGCGTAAAGAGCCTCCCGGGTTTCAGAAAACCCTTGCAAAAGTTGCCAAAACATCAGAAGACAAAACTTAAATCCTTGCTTTATGCCTAGCTAAGGGCGTAAAATAATAGCACTTGTTGGGAGGCAACCCAATGAATAAAATTTTATTTTTTCTTTTTGCTTTATGTTCTTGAGTTTTTACACAATTATGCTACTCTTATGATTGTATTTTTTGTGTTTTAATTACTGTTTGTGCCAAGCAAAGCCTTTGGGATCATGTTGGGTGATAGTTGCTTTGATCTTGTTGAAAAACAGAAACTTTGTGCGCCAGTCACAGAATTATTAAACATCACATAAGCATGATAAAATTCTGAATTTTTTACACAATATTGATATACAAATTTCTAACGTTTTCCTCGTTTTTCTGAATTTTTTGAGTTACAGAAGTATTCAAACAAATCAGATTGCTACAGACTATTCTGTTTTTGACAGATTCTGTTTTCTTTGTGTTGTGTGCTTATTTTGATGGCTCTATGGTTTTCTTTGATGTGTTTTTGCCATATAAAAGTTGGAATACAGTAGGTATAATGCAAGAACAAAATATTAATTTGTTGAATACAATAATTATAGTAGTGATTTATTTTTCTTATACTAACGGATCTCACGAAGGTTTTTGTTGAGTTTTGTGTGATTGAAGTTTTCAAGTTTTGGGTTATCTTACGATGGATGAGTTAGGATGGAATAGCCTAAGATTGGGGATGCACAGGAATCCCAACATATTATCCAAAAATGAGCAACCAACTAAGCTTGGGGATGCCCTCGAGTGGCATCCCCACTTTCTTCCAACGATCATCGGTATTTTACTCGAAACTATATTTTTATTCGTCACATGATATGTGTTTTGCTTGGAGCGTCTTGTATGATATGAGTGTTTTCTTGTTTTATTTTGTGTTTTAAGTTTTGATCCCTTGCTGAACACACCTATTTCAGAGAGCCAAAATTATGTCATGACTTGTTAGAATTGCTCTCTATGCTTCACTTAAATTTTTTATGAGCAATGGACTTGCTCTAGTGCTTCACTTATATCTTTTTGAGCACGGTGTGCTTAGTATTTTTGAAGAAATGATCTCTTACTTCACTTAGATTTATTTTAGAGTTAGTAAACTTTTCAAGAAATTCTCTCTTGCTTCACTTAAATTATTTTGAGAGAAAGAAGAAAAATTATGCTCTTGATCTTCACTTATATTTGTTCGAGCTTATGAAAAGCAACACATGAAAATTAGTCCCAAAGTGATAGATATCCAAGAAGGATATAATAGAAACTTCCATGAAGATCATTGGACAAAATAAACTTGATTCTTAGTAATAGTTTTGAGGTATGATGATGTGATATGTGAGTTATGTTGATGAGTAATTATGCTTTAGTAAGAATATTGGTGTTAAGGTTTGTGATTCCCTATGCAAGTACGAAAGTCAATAGTCATGAAATGAAATTATATCCTCCTTGTGGTGCATTATTCGGTGTTATTTATGCTTAATGCTTGCTTATGAGATTATCCGTTTCTTGGTTGGTCGCTTCTCAATCTTTTGCTAACCTTCATTTTGCACCATGTATGAGCTCTACTTGTGCATCCAAATCCTTAAACCCAGTTCTTGCCACATGAGTCCACTATACCTACCTATATGTAGTGTTTCCATGCCATTCTAAGCAAATTTGTATGTGCCATCTCTAATTTTCAAAATAAACTTCTCTTTTTTATGTTTGTTTTGCTCGCGGAGCGATGAGGGGTGGCTAATATTTTCCATGCTAGATGTGTTATTCTCATGATGAGTGTTTATTCACTTGTCATTGCACGAGACTAAGGCAAAGGTATTAGAGATGCCCAGTCCCAAAATGCAAAAATGAATTTACTTTATGTTGTCAAATAATAAACTCCTTGGAAAGTGTTGGTATGGAGAGCACCCGTGGATACGGTTAGCCATGGAAAGTGAAAGTATGATGTAAAAAGGAATAAACTTTATTTTCTGTTTGGGAACCGCCTATGGTATATCTAGCATGGAAAGTGTTGGGAACTCTAAGTCATTTTTGTTGGTGGGATGGATACACCTCCCAAAATGTTTTTATCTCTAAGTTTTTCGCTTTGAGCTCTGGCACCTTTACAAATCCCTACTTCCCTCTGCGAAGGGCCTTTCTTTTACTTTATGCAATTTTTTATTTTTGAATTTGAGTCTCCATCTTCTCTTACCAAAGCACCAATGAGGAGGCAATATGATCGTACTTAAGTATTGGGTGTAGCTAATATTCGAGTGTGTTTCATGAATGGATCAATGTTTGAGCATGATGGGCTAGGGATAACTTATTTTAGCGTTGATATTTTGAAACACATGGTTGCTTGTTGATATGCTTTGAGTATCTAAATTATTATGTCAAAACTAGACTATTGCTTTGAACAACTAAAAGTCCAAATGTCCATGTTATAAGAAAAAGAATATGATATGACATGTTAGGTAGCATTCCACATCAAAAAATCCGTTTTTATCACTTACCTACTCGAGGACGAGTAGGACTTATGCTTGGGGATGCTGATATGTCTCCAACGTATCTATAATTTTTGATTGTTCCATGTTGTTGTATTATCAATCTTGGATGTTTATAATCATTTATAGTCATTTTATATCATTTTTGTACTAACCTATTGACATGGTGCCAAGTGTTAGTTGTTTTTTTTCCATGTTTTTTACATCGCAGAAAATCAATACCAGACGAAGGCCAAATGCCACGTAACTTTACGATGATTTTTCATGGGCCAGAAGAAACACAACGGGCCCTGGCTGCGCCTGGGGGTGCCCCGAGGGAGGCACAACCCACCAGGGTGCGCCAGGAGGCCTAGGCGCGCCCCGGTGGGTTGTGCCCACCTCGGGTGCCCCCCGGACCGCCTCTTTGCTCTATAAATACCCCAATATTCCAGAAACCCTAGGGGGGCGATGAAATATTCATCTAGCCGCCGCAGAGTCCAGAACCACCAGATCCAATCTAGACACCATCTCGGACGGGGTTCACCACCTCCATTGGTGCCTCTCCGATGATGCGTGAGTAGTTCTTTGTAGACCTTCAGGTCCATGGTTAGTAGCTATATGGCTTTCTCTCTCACTGGATTCTCAATACAATGGTCTCTTGGAGATCCATATGATGTAACTCTTTTGTGGTGTGTTTGTTGGGATCTATGAACTTTGAGTTTATGATCAGATCTATCTTTTTATATCCATGAAAGTTATTTGAGTTTCTTTGATCTCTTATATCAATGATTGCTTATAGCCTCGTATTTCTTCTCTGATATTTGGTTTTTGTTTGGCCAATTGATCTGTTTAACTTGCAATGGGAAGAGGTGCTTTGTAGTGGGTTCGATCTTACGGTGCTTGATCCCAGTGACAGAAAGGGAAACGACACGTATGTATCGTTGCTACTAAGGATAAAACGATGGGGTCTATCTCTACATAGATAGATATTATCTACATCATGTCATCATTCTTATTGCATTACTCCATTTCTCCATGAACTTAATACACTAGATGCATGCTGGATAGCGGTCGATGTGTGGAGTAATAGTAGTAGATGCAGGCAGGAGTCGGTCTACTAATCTTGGACGTGATGCCTATGTAATGATCATTGCCTGGATATCGTCATGAGTATTTGAAGTTCTATCAATTGCCCAATAGTAATTTTTCACCCACCGTTTTCTATTTTCTCGAGAGAAGCCACTAGTGAAACCTACGGGCCCTAGGTCTCTTTCTCATTATTTGCCTTTGTGATCTACTTTTCCTTTGCTTTTATTTTCAGATCTATTAAACCAAAAATACAAAAATACCTTGCTGCACTTTATTTTATTTGGCGTTCGATCTATCATCATCTACAAATCTTTCTCCCGTCCACTTGCCTTTCTAGCACCGTTACCCGAAAGGGATTGACAACCCCTTTAACATGTCGAGTTGCGAGTATTTGTTATTTGTGTGCAGGGGCTGTTTACGTTGTGTTGCTTGGTTCCCCTACTGGTTCGATAACCTTGGTTTCATATCTGAGAGAAATACCTACCGCCATTGTGCTGCATCATCCCTTCCTCTTTGGGGAAATACCGACGTAGCTTCAAGCGACATCACCTATATATACCCCTCCACCACCACTCACTTGGAAGAGAGGCACTCGGAACAGATCCCCACTAATCCTATTAGATATTCTAAGAGAGAGCCACCTACTCATGTGTTGAGATCATGCCACTCCATTCCAACCATATGAATCTTGATCACTAGCCTCCCCAAGTTGCTTTCCACCCAATCAATCTCTTCCACCAAACCAAATTTGTGAGAGAGTGATTGTGTGTTGAGGAGTCTATCATCTTGAAGCACAAGAGCAAGGAGTTCATCGACATTATCGAGCATATTACCTTTTGGAGGGTGGTGCCTCCTAAATTGGTTAGGTGTCGCTTGGGAGCCTCCTGCTTTGTGTTGTGGAGTGAACCAAGAAGTTTGTAAGGGCACGGAGATCGCCTACTTCATGAAGATCTACCCCGAGTGAGGCTAGTCGTTCATGGACGGAAGTCGTTATGGAATAGTCAAGGTTGCCCCTTCATGGACCCTTATGGGTGGAGCCCTCCATGGACTCTCGCGATCGTTACCCTTCGTGGATTGAAGACTCCATAAACGTGGACGTACGATAGCACCACCTATAGGAACCACGGGAAAAATCTTTGTGTCCTTCATGCGTTTGATTTCCCTATCTCAGCTCTTTACTTTCATGTGCAGGGTGTGCTAGACTTGCTCTAATTGCTAAAATCTGCCAACACTTAATTTTGCACCTTGTGTAGATTTTAAATTCCTGCTAGTAGTCTATTCACCCCCCTCTAGACATACTCTTCTAGTGATACCACAGCCCTAGCTGACGTGGCCTCCTTCTTGATTTTCGCCATGGCGGCCTTGGCTTGGCCCCAAACCTCGACGACAGAGGCATCAGCTTGGAGCCACCCTGAGAGGAGCTCCAAGAGCCCCCTCACGAGATGGTCGTTAGCGCCCTCGAGGGCGTCCTGGACCTGACCCAAAACGGAGTAGGCATCACCTAGAGCACCAGGGCCTCGCGGAGTGGGCGTCAAGGCCTCGTTCAGAGGAATTGCCCAGGGCATCATAGGAGACACCCCTAGGGAGGTAGAAGCAGGAGGAGTAGGAGGCTCCGGAGGCTGCGCCATGACCACGGGAAAAGTGGATACAGACGGATTAGCGGGCGGCTGGCCCTCGGGGGCTGTCTCCCCTAACAGCGGCGCCGACGAGCCCCTGAGGGTAGGAGCGGACACGCCAACGGTCATCGGGGGCTCAGGGGGCCCCACGGAAGCGGCCAGGAGGGTTGCCTCGTGAGCCCCCACACTCCTAGCGGCAAGCGCCTCGTCAGGCGACGGCAAAGCGACAGGAGCGGGCGGCGCATCGGAAAGCACCCTTGGTTTGGCACCCACTTTCTTCTTCCTCATTTTTGGCACGGCATCATTTCTGGGTACCAAGCAAAGGAGGGATCATCAACGCGCGAGCTACTGGCAGGCGGCCAAGGTTAGGCGGGACTACTTACTCTTCGACACCGACCCACATCCTCTTCCTCTCCACCTCGGCGATGGAGGGTGCGTCCATGCCTTTCTCCATGAGGGCGCAGCCACGTGGGGAGGCGGGGGCACTATCCGCAAGGACAACGGCTAGAGGAGCAACTCCGGCCCCGGACCTGTCCACCTCGCCCGTGAGCTGCAATTCGGGCGGGGGCGAGACGGGCACTTCGGATGCCTTGCCAGCAGAAGCAGAACCTATCAAGGGGAGACTCCACCCCGCGCTTCCTCGGGATCACCAGGCAGGCAGACCGTGTGGCCTGAGGGGCCGGTCCCGGCCCCCAGAGGATCTCGGCGAGGCATGGAGTACCTGCAGCAGAAGCTTCACCACTATTATCATTGTCCTCAAGGACACGCAAGAGCATGCTCTGCGACAGGGGAGACGCCTCTGCCAGGTCGTCGTTCGCTGTCTTCTCCGAATCCTCCCTGCCCGTGGTGTCGGAGGAGGACACCATCACCGGGGAGCCAAGACCCTCAGCTGGGGAGAGTCCTAGTTCATTGAAGACAGGCATCGCGGCGACCAGATCAGCTATGTCGTCGCGGCGGTACAATGGGGCACGGTCGTCAGGAAAATCTCTGAGGTCGTCATTGAGCAGGGTGTTTACAACTCTGCTCAGCTCCCCTTAGGACATGGGAGCATACCGAAGCCTCGGGTCTTCGTCGCTACCTTAGTACTCCCACAAGGGCCTCAAATGCGACTAGAGGGGTGCCAGGTGCTGCTTCAAGAACTCCTTCACTATCATCCCCCAGTCAGCCTCTTGGCGCTGCTATCACGAGAAATATGCTCCAGGATGGGCATGGCCCGAGGGTTGGAAAGCTTCGCGAAGCTCCAGCAGGGATCTTCTCCGGCAGCCCCTTCGGTAGATCCAAGTGGGGGTTCGTGCCCTTGAGACCCAAGAAGACCCAATGGTGCCTGAAGTTCTCCACCTTCTTCCCGGCCTTTACGATCATGTTACTGCTCTGGACCGTGACGAAGGAGACACACGCTGACCATTGAGCGCCGGCGTGCACACACAAGCTAAAGAAATGGCGGAAGAGGGCCACCGAAGGCATCACGCCAACGAAGGCCTCGCGATAGAAGGGGAAGACGGACAAGAGCAGGTGTCACATCCCTAGCTAGGAGTCATAGTATAGCATGTGTTTGCATCATGTTTCATCTTATTGCATCAACATGAAATGGGGAACAAAAGAAACCCCAAGCTCACTATGAATCCAAACAATTCAAACTTGGTGAAAATTCCACAAATCCAAAATGCCCACTAAAAATGTTCACTATGTCTGGTAAATTTGGACATGGTTAGAACAGGGATCATTTTAATTATTTAAACACCTAAAGCCATTTAGAAATAAATTATAAAGCCCCTAAAAATGATAAATAAAGCATTATCAGTATTTCTGATCTCAAATTATTTTGAAACTTTTCAGATAAGTCTGAAATATTCAAACTTCAATATATAAAATGTCCTGGATATTTAACAAAGTCATTTGTACCTACAAATAAATAAACAAATGTCAGATCATTTAACAGAAAAGAAAAAAATAAAGAAAAAGAAGAAGAGGAGGCCAGGTGGAGCTGGCTCAGCTGGCCCAACCAGCCCCACCGTCTTCAACCTCCTGCCAATAGGCAGGAGGGCGTGTGGCAGTGGCGCGCCGGCCAGCTCCTGCTTGTCTGGCTGCCGTGGAGCCCCTTGGGAGCGCCAGCGCCCTCCCCCCCCCCCCCCCCCCCCCCCCCCCCCGTCGTTGTGGCCCTTTTCCCTCCCTCACTCTCGCCCGCCACTCTCCCTCTCACTCCCCCTCTCACCCTCTTTGTTCTTCTCTCCCGTCGGCATTCGAAGCCATCGCCGCTGCCGATTCGTCGCCTTGGCGCGTCCCCGAGCCCGCGAGCTTCGTCATCAGCTGCGTCGTGAGCCCCTCCGTCGATTCCCCTCCTTCTCCTTGCCGTCTAGCCTCCGTTCCGTCGTGCCCGAAGCTCCCCGCCGCCGGCGTTAATGGCCATCGTGGCCAGAGCACCCCGGCGTGCTTGCGCGGGCCCGTAGGTGCCGTCCCGACCTCCAGCGCCCCTCCCGCAAGCCCTAGCACCGAGGCCTCCCTTGGCCGAGCTCCGGCAGCCGCCTCCGGCGTCGTAGCCGCGAGCTCCGGCGTTCCTCGCGCCCTCTGCTAGCTCCCCTGGGTGCGGGCGAGCAGGGGCTTCACCCTAGTGCCTCCGGCTACCGCTCCGGTGGCCGGCAGCGTGGACGCCGCCGCGACCAGAGGTCGCTGGCGACGAGCCCATCGCCTGAGCCCTGTAGGTGGGCCCCCTTGTTAGGTTAATTAACCCCACCCCCTGTGCCATTGACAGGTGGGCCCAGCCCTGCTAATTAGTAATTAGTTTAATTAAAAAAACGGTTAGATGCCTATGTCATTGACAGGTAGGGCCCAACCGCCAGGTTTGACCTGGGCTGGCGCCTTTGACCAGCTAACGTCATCATGACGTCAGGCTGGCATAATAAATTCAATTTTGGTTTTAAAATAAATTCCAAAAATTATTCAAAAGTTCAGAAAATCATATAAATTAATCTGTAAGTTAGATGAAAATAATTTATATATGAAAATTTATCAGAAAAATCCAATGAATCCAATGGTTCTATTGTCATGCATGTTAGAGCAATCTAAATAGGTGAACATTGACATTTGTTAATAGGTTAGTAAATGGAATTTAAAATGAAGAACAATTTTGAACCTATATTAAAATTCATTTCAAATCAACATGAACACTAGTTGCATTAGCTCATCTATACATGCTATCATGCCATGATCATGCATCATATTGTTGCACTTGCGTGTGTTGATTGTTTCTTATCTGCATTGCGGTAGGCCCTGCTCCTAAGGATACCCCCGAGTATCCCGACGAAGGAGAGAACCTTTCTGTTTCCCAGCAAGGCAAGCAACCCCTTTGATCATTCTGATAACATCCCACTCTCTCGCTCCTGCTCTTGTTTATTGCATTAAGACAATCGATCACATGTCAGTCATACACGGTAGATGATCCTATTCTGTTGCATAACCTGACATTGTCACAGTAAATAGCTAAACCTTGCAACCTAGCATACCTGGTAGATGCTTGTGCCATGATGTGCTTAGCTTACTTTGCCTGCTATGTTTGCTATGCTTAGAATTGTGTCAGGTCGGATTCATCTGGGTGATGAATTGAGTGAAACAATGTTGCCTCATGTGATGATGTTATGATGAACTCGATTTGGTAAAGGTAGCGATGAGAGGCTATGTAGGAGTACATAGCAGGTTGTCTCATTGGGACCGTACTTAGGAACTGAGTTTCGTGTTTGTGATCCAAGACTAGTTACTACCACACATTGGGTTCTGGTAACTCGACCCCTCTTGACTTATCATTCGCTTAGTCCTGAGTCCATGAGTTGCAAGTAGTTTCTGGTGTTTATAGCATGTTGGAGGTCGTGCGTAGCGCTGACCCTAGGGGTGGGTTACAACGCGGTAGGCAGTGGCACGGTGTACCAAGGGTCACCTGAATGGTGGGCTAGGAACCCTGCACACATCGTTTGGGGTCGTAGCGGAAACTTCGGTCGGACTTCCGTGCGGGTTCAATCTCAAATAGGCGATAACCTGGACTAGAGGTCTTATGTGATTGACGGTCTTGGCCGACTCCCTCGCTGGGCTTCTGCTTGAGGGTTGCCGAGGTGCATGGTTTTATGAGCATTGAGCGATAAGTGGCGAGAGCGTGTGTGAAGAAGTACACCCCTGCAGGGTATGAAACTATTCGAATAGTCGCGTCCTCGGATATGGACCACTTAGAGAACTTATGTTGTTCATAGATACTCAAATGGATACTCATAAAAATATAAAGACAAGTGTGAGTACCGTAGATGGCACTCTCCCAGGAGAGGGAAGTGAATCTATGGCGGTGTATTGCTATGGAGTTAGTGGACTCGTGTGCGATATCTAAAATTGTAAGTAAGGGTTAAAACTGAGTAGTGTAGGTTAGCCATGAGTCAAAGCTGGCATTGCTGCATAAACTCCACCTCCCCCTTTGTTGATACACGAGCATAGTTAGCCTAGATCTACTTTAAAGACTTGCTGAGTACATTTGTACTCATGTTTGCTTAATAAATGTTGCATATGAGACCCAGGACCCTTCGGGTGGGTTCTTTCTAGATGACGACGATGCCGAATAGCTCGTGTCCCAGCTGCGACCTTTGCCCTGTGGTGGGCTGTAGATAGTCAGGCCATGTGCCTTTTTACCCCTTTCATCTGTTTGTACTCAGACAGCTTTATGCTTCCGCTTGGTGTGTATGCACTTGTTTGTATGACTTGAGTGTCGGGTCCTGTGACCCCTATCTGTAAGAACAAATTATGCAGGGCTTATCTGAGCCTCTTAAATAAAAGTCATGTTGTTGTATGGTTATGTTGTGATGCCATGGTTGTATCTATGCATATCGGGCATGTCGTGCATACGTGTGACGTGCAACGGTATGTATGGGATTCGACACCTAGTTGTGTGCCTTTAGTAGTACTCTCTACGGGAAACTTCCTCTTTGTGCTTCCACCGAGCCATGGTAGCTTGCTACTGCTCCGGACACATTGATTGACCGGGATGTATCCTTCTTTGTTGTTGTGTCTGTCCCTTCGGGGAAATGTCTCGCAGTGTAATGGAGTCCCTGTAGCCTGCTACGACTCGTCTACGTGCAGTGATGGCATTTATGTCTCACGGCGTAATGGAGTCCTTGTAGCTTGCTATGACTTGTCTACACACGCTTGAGGCCGACACCTGCATTGCTGGGTTATGTATGCCTGTTTTCGTATGGATGTGCCACTTGGGTTCTATGACTAGTCATGTCGGCCCGGGTTCTCTATCGTTTGATTGCCAGCGACATGTTCACATACGTGAGCCAAAAGACGCAAACGGTCCTAGCTAAGGTAAGGTTGCAGCCGTGGAGCTTACCATGCGTGAGGCCGCAAAGTGATGTGATATGTTACAGTCTGGATTCATATGACTTAGATTCGGGGTCCCGACAGCGTTGGTATCACATCCTGACTGACTATAGGACTACCAAGCCAAACTGGTCGAAGTTGAGTCTAGAAACACTATAGAAAGTAGGGGAATTGATTGTGGAACGGGAAGTAAGGCTCTTTTTACTCCTCTTCCCAAGTTATTCTATTTGGAGTCATTCTCATCTTTTCTACGGGGATAAGAGCTAGGCTTCTCATCTATTGCTTAGGATGACGAGTTACTAACCATGGACCAATAGCTAGCTTGTTTGCAAGTCGATGTAGTTCTCAAGCATTGTTGGTGTGACAAACAGATGGAGAAGAGATTTGAGTCTAGGACTTCGAGTGGTTATGCCTTTCCAATCTTTTTACAATTGTCTCAAAATCCTTTTTGAGCAATTACAGCCGTTATGCTGTCCAATTTCTGCTAGAATCTCTAATGTCTTTGCATCATTCTCTCTTTCAGATGCCCCTCGTCCTTCCCGTCAGGTGGTCCGTCTGACCAGGTGCATCGATGTACCGGGTCACACAGCCATATTGGTTAGAGTCACGATGGAGGCTAGCTACCGTTGGTACCTAGAGTACACAGTGGAGGAACAACATCGAGATTTCAACCAGAGTCAGTATTTGTGTACCGTCAAGATTTATCCATCATATCCTGGAGCTGCAGAGCCGCTTCACTGGACTTATGGGTTAGGTGTCATCATAGACATGGCAGTTCAGGAGGCCGCCTACACCATGTTGACTATCATGAGGTTTCACCATGGTCTGCTCCAGAACACAGAGTTCTGCTATGTTCCTGCTTCCATGGGAGGAGAGGATGGTTATCTTAGCGCAGCCTACTATGAACATTCTCATGAGGACCCTAGGCTGCAGGTGACCGCTCAGATGTTGGAGAATAGGGATCGTGATGCACGTGCCCTTCGCATGGAGCTCTATGCTACCCGTGCACGTCTTTGGACAGCCCTGACGCAGTTGGCACCTGTCGTGCAGACAGGCAATGGAGATTTGGAGATGCTGACCCCACCGCGGACTCATCTGCCAGCACACGTAGACTGGCCCGATGTTGGAGGCATCACCCCTCTTCGAGGACCGTTGTTGCCGCCAACAAGGGGACCAAGGCCACACCCGTGTCCTTATGGATCCTAGGGATCACAGGCTAGAGTGTTTCCAGATCCTCAGGTTCAGCTCCCAGGTCATGGAGGTAACCTGTATGAGGCATTCTACGGCGATGCTTGAGTACGTGGATGCTAGTTTAGTATGGTAGTCATCGTATCGCCACAGTCCTCCGTGTCTTGTGGGATATGATGAGGTTGAGAGTTGAGTTCTGGAGGTGTAGATAGATAATGTATAGGAAGCTTGTAATGCCTCCGATGAGTTGTGTCATCTCTCCATAGTTGTTTTTCAGCTTGGCTTGTACTGAACTATGTCATGGTGTGTATGAATCATGGTGTTCATATGGCAGTTGTTTTACCATGTGGATTGGTGTTTACCCTGAATGCCATGTTGTCCAGTACATTCCTTATCTCATGTCTTAGAGTTGTTGTTCCCTATGATTAAGTTGTGGGTTTGTTTTCCCAGGATGGTGGCAACTAGGAATAACCCCGTGCCTGCCCCTGAGCAGGGCGAGGGAAGCCAGCCAAGGCAAGAGGATCTGCCACATGCACCTTCTCTGGCGGAAGTAATGCTAGAAGCTGAAAGGAATAAGAGGGAGACCAATAGGCTGTTGGAAAGAATCGAGCAGAACACAGCACGTGCTCCCCGCAATGACCTCAATGATGGCGTATCACTTGGTGATTTCATCAGACTGAGCCCACCCAAATATCGTCATTCGGTCGACCCACTCAACGCGGATGAATGGCTAACTAGTATGTATCGCAAGATCCGGGATGCCAATGCGTCCGAGGCCAACAAAGTGACCTTTGCAACCTACTTTCTGGAAGGACCCGCCAATCTGTGGTGGGAAAATTTTGAAGCCATGCGTCCCGCAAGCCCCGCACCAACGTGGGCAGAGTTCTGTGCCGCATTTCGTACCCATCACATCCCGGAAGGGCTGATGGATCGTAAGAGAGAGGAATTATGTGCCTTCACCCAGGACAGACTATCAGTGGATGCTTATAGTCGCGAATTTGGAAACCTTGCTCGCTATGCTCCTGAGGAAGTTTCTACTGATGCCAAGAAACAGTCCAGGTTCCGCAAGGGACTTAACCCTGAGCTCCGTCGAGACCTGCGCCTGCATGAGTGCGCCACTTTCCAGGCTCTCGTCAACAAGGCTATTAATGCCGAGACTGGACAGACTAATTATGAGGCCATGAGGAAGCACAACCGTGACTTCAACCCCGCATTTGGCTCGGGCCTCAATAAACGCCGGGTCTGGGTGCCCAACGCAGCTCTACCGCCAAGATACAATGCGCGGCCATCCTTCCAGGCGCCTCACCCAGCTCAACCCAACCCTCCAGTCAGACCATTTGGAGGTCTGCCTGCAAATGTTGCACCCCATGCCACCGTGGTCTGCTATAAGTGTGGAGAACTAGGACACTACTCTTGTGAGTTTCCCCAGAATAATGCCAAGCCCGCTGGACGTGGGAAGCCAGGAAAAGCCTTCTTTGTGAAGCCAGCTCCTGCTCATGGACGAGTGAACTATGTGTCTGCCGAGGAAGCTCTTGAGGATCCTGATGTTATCCTAGGTATGCTCCTTGTTAATAGTCATCCAGCATCTGTTCTATTTGATACCGGTGCATCTCATTCCTTCATCTCAGAAAGTTATGCACAGTTGCATAACATGTCTTTTTTCGATATGCCTACTCCTTTAGTAGTGCAGACTCCGGGTTCAAAATGGCAAACTTCTAGAGTGAGCCATGATAATGAGATTTTGGTGGATAGATTAGTCTTCCTAGCATCTTTGATAGCCCTCAAGTCTTCGGACATCAATATCATTCTAGGTATGGATTGGATGAAAGCCCACTATGCAAAGATTGATACTCATTCTAGGAATGTTCAACTTACACATCCATCGGGTGAGATAGTTAATGTCTCCACTCGAACGACCAAGCGCCAACTCTATTCCCTCAATGCTAGCCCTCTTCTAGAGTTAGAAGATATTCCGGTAGTCCGTGACTTTCCGGATGTCTTTCCAGAAGAACTGCCAGGAATTCCTCTTGTTAGAGATGTTGAGTTTGTAATAGAGCTCATCCCAGGGACTGTCCCAATAGCCAGAAGACCCTATAAGATGGCACCCTTAGAACTAGCCGAACTTAAGATCCAACTCGATGAGGCGTTGAAGAAAGGTTTCATCCGTCCCAGTTCTTCTCCTTGGGCTTGTCCCGTCCTCTTCATCAAGAAGAAATATGGTTCGGATCGGATGGTTGTGGATTATCGGCTAGTGAATCTGGTCACCATAAAGAACAAGTATCTGCTCCCCAGGATCAACGATTTGTATGATCAACTCGTTGGATCCTATGTCTTTTCCAAAATGGATTTGAGGTTGGGATACCATCAAATCAGAATTAGGAACGGGGACATTCCAAAAACGGCTTTTGTTACTCGTTATGGCCAATGCGAGTACACCGTCATGTCCTTCAGTTTAACTAGTGCCCCATCCACCTTCTCTCGCTTGATGAATTCGATCTTCATGGAGCATTTAGATAAGTTCGTCGTGGTTTACCTTGACGACATACTTATCTACTCGAAGAATGAACAAGAACATGCCGAGCATCTAAGGCTGGTGTTGATGAAACTTTGAGAGCACCGCATGTACGCCAAATTCTCCAAGTGTGAATTTTGGTTGCCAGAAGTGACTTATCTAGGCCACGTGATATCTGGTAAAGGTATTGTTGTCAATCCCGAGAGAGTTCAGGCCGTCCTTGATTGGACTCAACCTGAATTGGTTAAGCAAGTTTGGAGTTTCCTTGGCTTAGCGAGCTATTGTCGCCGCTTTGTCGAGAATTTCTCCAAAGTTGCAAAACCTCTGACTGAACTCCTCAAGAAAGATAAAAAGTTCGAGTGGACTCCACAATGTGAGCATAGTTTTCAGGAGTTGAAAAGATGACTGACCTCCGCTCCCGTTCTGGTGCCACCTGATTTCTCTAAGGACATTGTTATCTATTGCGACGCCTCGCGACAAGGATTAGGTTGCATTCTCATGCAAGATCGTCATGTCATTGCATACGCATCTTGACAGTTGCGTCCACATCAGGATAATTATCCAACACATGATCTCGAGCTTGCAGTTGTATTCCATGCACTGAAAACCTGGCGACATTACCTTTTGGGTAATCGTTGCGAAATTTACACTGATCACCAAAGTCTAAAATATATATTCACCCAGCCGGATTTGAATCTTAGGAAAAGACAGTGGGTAGAGTTGATTATAGATTACGACTTAGGGATAACTTACACCTCGGGGAAAGCCAATGTCATGGCTGATGCACTAAGTCGTAAGTCTTATTGTAACAACCTGATGTTACAACAAGGTCAACCACTTCTCCATGAGGAATTTCGGAAGTTAAACCTCCACATTGTTCCTCGAGGATTCCTATCCAACCTGGTGGCGAAACCTACTCTTACGGATCAAATTATAGAAGCCCAGAAGCATGATGCCGAGATATCTCGGATCAAGAAAAACATTAAGAAGGGCAATGTTATATGCTTCTCGGAAGATGATCGAGGTGTTGTCTTCTTTGAGAACCGCTTGGTGATCCCGAAGAAACAACATCTACGACAGTTGATCCTTAACGAGGCTCATGATTCTCCTCTCACAATTCATCCAGGTAGTACCAAAATGTATCAGGACCTACGCCAGAGGTTCTGGTGGACTAGGATGAAGAGAGAAATTGCTCAGTTCGTTGCTAACTATGACGTTTGTCGTCGTGTGAAAGCTGAACATCAAAGGCCTGCTGGCACCCTTCAACCTTTAGCTATTCCTGAATGGAAATGGGATAAGGTCAGTATGGATTTCATTACCGGATTTCCTAGGACCAAGAGAGGGAATAATGCTATATTTGTGGTCATCGACCATCTTTCCAATGTGGCTCATTTTCTTCCTGTTCGGGAAAGTATAACTGATGGCCAGCTAGCGGAATTGTATGTTTCTCGAATAGTTTCTCTTCATGGTGTTCCTTTGGAGATTAACTCAGACCGTGGAAGTATCTTTACTTCCCGATTTTGGGAAAGTTTTCAAACAGCTATGGGGACTCATCTATCCTTTAGCACTGCTTTCCACCCGCAATCAAGTGGTCAAGTTGAGCGAGTCAATCAAATCCTGGAAGACATGCTCCGAGCTTGTGTTATATCTTTCGGTACGAACTGGGAGAAATGTCTTCCATTTGCCGAATTTGCTTATAACAATAGTTATCAATCAAGATTGGGCAAAGCCCCTTTTGAAGTTCTCTATGTAGGAAGGTGTCGAACACCTCTTAACTGGTCAGAAACCGGAGAGAGGCAACTCTTTGGCCCGAATATGATCCAGGATGCAGAGGAGCAAGTTCGCATTATTCATGAAAAGTTGAAAACAGCCCAATCTCGTAAAAAGAGCCAATATGATCACCATCGTAGGGCTGTGACCTATGAAGTTGACGAGAAGGCTTACCTTCGGGTTACACCTCTGAAGGGTACCCATCGATTCGGTACCAAGGGCAAGTTGGCTCCTCGTTACATTGGACCTTTTCGCATTCTTGCTAAACGAGGAGAGGTTGCCTACCAATTGGAACTTCCGCCGCATCTTTCCAAGGTTCATGATGTCTTCCATGTTTCGCAACTCACGCGTTGCTTCTCAGATCCTGTCCGTGAAGTAGACCACGAAACGCTTGATCTCCAAGATAACCTTACATATCGAGAATACCCTATTCGTATTCTTGATCAAGCTGAGCGTACCACTCGGCGTCGGAACATCAAATTTATTAAGGTTTAGTGGTCACACCATTCGGAAAAGGAGGCCACGTGGGAAAGAGAAGATCATCTTCGACTAGAGTACCCCGCGCTCTTCCCGACGACTTCAAAATCTCGGGACGAGATTCTTTTGAGTGGGGGTGAGTTGTCACATCCCTATCTAGGAGTCATGTTATAGCATGTGTTTGCATCATGTTTCATCTTATTGCATCAACATGAAATGGGGAACAAAAGAAACCCCAAGCTCACTATGAATCCAAACAATTCAAACTTGGTGAAAATTCCACAAATCCAAAATGCCCACTAAAAATGTTCACTATGTCTGGTAAATTTGGACATGATTAGAACAGGGATCATTTTAATTATTTGAACACCTAAAGACATTTAGAAATAAATGATAAAGCCCCTAAAAATGATAAATAAAGCATTATCATTATTTCTGATTTCAAATTATTTTGAAACTTTTCAGATAAGTCTGAAATATTCAAACATCAATATATGAAATGTCCTGGATATTTTACAAAGTCATTTGTACCTGCAAATAAATAAATAAATGTCAGATCATTTAACAGGAAAAAAAAGAGGAGGCCAGGTGGAGCTGGCCCAACTGGCCAAGCCAGCCCCACCGTCTTCAACCCCCTGCCAGTAGGCAGGAGGGCGTGTGGCAGTGGAGCGCCAGCCACCTCCTGCTTGCTTGGCTGCCGTGGAGCCCCCTGGGAGCGCCAGCGCCCTCCCCCCCCCCCCCCCCCTCGTCGCCATGGCCCTTTTCCCTCCCTCTCTCTCTCTCGCTCGCTGCTCTCCCTCTCGCTCCCCCTCTCCCCTCTCTATTCTTCTCTCCCGTCGGCATCCGAAGCCGTCGTCGCCGCCGATTCATCACCCTGGTGCCTCCCCGAGCCCGCGAGCTCCGTCATCAGCTACGTCGTGAGTCCCTCCATCGATTCCCCTCCTTCTCCTTGCCGTCTAGCTGTCGTAGCTGCCGTTCCCGTCGCGCCCGAAGCTCCCCACCGCCGGCGTTAATGGCCATCGTGGCCAGAGCACCCGCCGTGCTCAGTTGAGCACCCCGGCGTGCTTGCGCGGGCCCGTAGGTGCCGCCCCGACCTCCAGCGCCCCCTCCCACAGGCCCTAGCGCCGAGGCCTCCATTGGCCGATCTTCGGCCGCTACCTCCGGCGTCATAGCCGCGAGGTCCGGCGTTCCCCGCGCCCTCTGCTAGCTCCCCTGGGTGCGGGCCAGCAGGGGCTTCGCCAAGTGCCTCCGGCTGCCGCTCCCGTGGCCGGCAGCGAGGACGCCGCCGCGACCAGAGGTCACCGGCGACGAGCCTGTTGCCTGAGCCCTGCAGGTGGGCCCCCTTGTCAGGTTAATTAACCCCCCCCCCTTGTGCCATTGACAGGTGGGCACAGCCCTGCTAATTAGTAGTTAGTTTAATTAAAAAACTGTTAGATGCCTATGTCATTGACAGGTGGGGCCCAGCCGCCAGGTTTGACCTGGGCTGGCGCCTTTGACCTGCTGACGTCATCATGACATTAGGCTGGCATAATAAATTCAATTTTGGTTTTAAAATAAATTCCAGAAATTATTCAAAAGTTCAAAAAATCATATAAATTAGTCCGGAAGTCAAATGAAAATAATTTATATATGAAAATTTATCAGAAAAATCCAATGAATCCAATGGTGCTATTGTCATGCATGTTAGAGAAATCTAAATAGGTGAACATTGACATTTGTTAATAGGTTAGTAAATGAAATTTAAAATGAAGAACTATTTTGAACCTATATTCAAATTCATTTCAAATCAACATGAACACTAGTTGCATTAGCTCATCTATACATGCTATCATGCCATGATCATGCATCATATTGTTGCACTTGCGTGTGTTGATTGTTTCTTATCTGCATTGCGGTAGGCCCTGCTCCTAAGGATACCCCCGAGTATCCCGGGAAAGGAGAGAACCTTTCCGTTTCCCAGCAAGGCAAGAAACCCCTTTGATCATTCTGATAACATCCCACTCTCTCGCTCCTGCTCTTGTTTATTGCATTAGGACAATCGATCACATGCCAGTCATACACGGTAGATGATCCTATTCTGTTGCATAACCTGACATTGTCACAGTAAATAGCTAAACCTTGCAACCTAGCATACCTGGTAGATGCTTGTCCCATGATGTGCTTAGCTTACTTTGCATGCTATGCTTGTTATGCTTAGAGTTGTGTCAGGTCGGATTCATCTGGGTGATGAACTGAGTGAAACAATGTTGCCTCATGTGATGATGTTATGATGAACTCGATTTGGTAAAGGTAGCGATGAGAGGCTATGTAGGAGTACATAGCGGGTTGTCTGATTGGGACCGTTCTTAGGAACTGAGTTCCGTGTTTGTGATCCTAGACTAGTTACTACCACACATTGGGTTCCGGTAACTCGACCCCTCTCGACTTATCATTCGCTTAGTCCTGAGTCCAGGAGTTGCAAGTAGTTTCTGGTGTTTATAGCATGCTGGAGGTCGTCCGTAGCGCTGACCCTAGGGGTGGGTTACGACGCGGTAGGCAGTGGCACGGTGTACCAAGGGTCACCCGAATGGTGGGCTTGGGAACCCTGTGCACATCATTTGGGGCCGTAGCGGAAACTTCAGCCAGACTTCCATGCGGGTTCAGTCTCAAATAGGCGATAACCTGGACTAGAGGTCTTATGTGATTGACGGTCTTGGACGAATCCCTCGCTGGGCTTCCGCTTGAAGGTTGCCGAGGTGCATGGTTTTATGAGCACTGAGCGATAAGTGGCGAGAGCGTGTGTGAAGAAGTACACCCCTGCAGGGTATGAAACTATTCAAGTAGTCGCGTCCTCGGATACGGACCACTTGGAGAACTTATGTTGTTCATAGATAATCAATGGATACTCATAAAAATATCAAGACAAGTGTGAGTACCGTAGATGCCACTCTCCCAGGAGAGGGAAGTGAATCTATGGTGGTGTATTGCTATGGAGTTAGTGGACTCGTGTGTCACGCCCAAGATGCGGTCCTATCCTTATTTTGGCACGAGGGCCTCGACAGGGATAGAAGCGCATCTCGATGCGTTCGCAAGAATGGATATCATTACAAGTACATGTACAGAAGAGATGAGTATATGGAATTGGCTTACACTCGCCACAAGCTACATCAGAGTCACATCAATACAATACATACTCAAACATCATACAGAAGAACAGGGTCCGACTACGGACCAAATCAAAAGACAAAATGACATCTGCCCTTGCTATCCCAGGCTGCCGCCTGGAACCCATCCAAGATTGATGATGAAGAAGAAGAAGAACTCCAAATCAAATCAAGCAACGCGCTCACGTCAAATCATCACATTACATGTACCTGCAACTGTTGTTGTAGTAATCTGTGAGCCACAGGGACTCAGCAATCTCATTTCCAAGGGTATCAAGACTATTAAAGCTTAACAGGTGAGGTATAGTTAAGTGATGAGGCTGCAGCAAGCGGCTAAGCATTTATTTGTGTGGCTAACTTACGAGTACAGAAAGTAAAGTATGGTGGTCTACGCATATCGGACGTGAACTAGTAATGATCACTAACTGATCCTGAACACCTACTTACGTCAAACATAACCCCACCATGTTCTCTTTCGGATAAGGACTCACGAGAAGAGACAGTCACGGTTACGCACACAGTTGGTGTATTTTATTAGAGTTTACTTCGAGTTTGCTATGACCGGGTGTTAAACAAAGTATCAAGTTTGCCACATAACCGTGGGCACGGCTTCTCGAAAAGATTTAACCCTGCAGGGGTGCTCCAACTCATCCATCATAAATTAACCACACGCAGTGGGAATAACCTTAACCACGAAACTCGTGATCTTCCTAGGCAATTCCAAAGGAAATCCAACACCTCGGGATAGCCCGAAGAAGATCAGAATCCCTCACTCAAGACGTTCGAGAAAGGTCAAACAAATCCAGCAAGGCCACCCGACGTGTCGACGATCCCGATAGGAGCCGCGTATCTCATTCTCAGGACATGGCGGATAAGCTACGCGTACAGTGACCTGGTAGAAATCTCCCAAGTTGCCCTGGGTTGGCCCCGCACAGTGCTCTAGTTTGTACCAACACTCATGAGGAGCACTGGCCCGGGGGTTGATTAATTATCCACGGGGTCCGGAAAGCCCCTATGCAAGTTCATTAGTTAATAGGCAAATGTAGTACCAATGTTGGGCCTTGCCAGACAAGCTTTATTCTAACCCGAAAATCAAGGGGGTCCCCATAACAACCCCGAGCATGTTAGGAGCACTCAATTATGGAACATAACACCGGTTCACAAGTAACTAGGGGTGGCAAGAGTGGAACAAAACACCGAGCAAAAGGCCAAGCCTTCCACCCTTTACCAAGTATATATGTGCATTAAATTAAATAGTAGCAATATGTGATATAACAAAGAATGTCCATGTTGACACATGGAAGCAATTGCACCTGTAGCTAGAAATGCTATAAGAAGGGCTGAGCAAGCGGTAACATAGCCAGACAAAGGTTTGCTGGGATGTGGAGGGTTAGAGGCTTTTCATGGCAATGTTGGGAGGCTTAACAAACAAGTGGTAGGTAGCGTGACATAACGATAGAAAACGAGACATCTATCATGGCAATGATAGTAATGGTATCCAGGGAAACGAGTCATCTTGCCTGAGATCCCGCTCGGAAGAAGATCGAGTCCATGAACAAGACGAGCCAACGTAGTCGAACGAATCCTCACACTCCGAACGCTTTCGGAACTCTATCGAGAAGAAGCAATCCGAAATAAACAATCAACACAAGATACACCAAAACTTATGCATGACATGATGCGTAAACAAATATGATGCATGTCCGGTTAAATATGCAAGGCATGACAATCACAACAATCAACTTCTACACATTAAAGTGAAGCTCAATATGCAACGAGTTGCATATTGACGAAACTCCACGTTCGAATTATTTAGTTCACTCTTGTTAGGTACACGACAATATTAAATGTTGTTAAACATGGCAAGAGGTGAAGCATAAGTAAGCTATCTATCTAGGCATCTTAAATGAGGCCGGAAACAACTTATAGCATTTCCGAAACGACCTCATATCTTAATTTCGAAATTGGTCCAGATCTGAACTAATCATATTTTATATTTGTTAAACAGCAGAATAAAGCATACCATGGTATTCTACACATCATTCTAGTCGATATACATATAAAGATCATCTCAAACGGCGCTACGGTCTAAAAGATATGAGCAACACAAGATGCACATGTCATGAATGCAAATGCATGGAAAATACAATCACAAACATCTCAAATCATGAATGCAGCAAGTTATTATGATACTACATGAGATTCTAAGCAAGTTTCATATATGGAATGTCCAAAATGGAGCTACGGTTCAACCACAAACACCAAAACAAGTTTTACTTGAAATCTGCCAAAAACAGCAACATGGCATTTTGAACACATGAAATCAACAAGATACACTATTCTAAAATGCAAAAACTAAGCATGGGGCAGTAGCATACAACATTCACTTCATTTCATCTTCACAAATCATGTTCAAAACATGCATGGATCACTTGGTAGGAAGCTCACAAGATGGCTACTTGAAAACAGTTTCAGACTTAGTGAAAATAGCAGTTTTTGACAGTGCAGTTTTTATCACGAAGCATATTGACAGTAGTGAAACTATATGCTAAAAATCATATTATGGCATTAAACATAATAGCATACTATAAGACAATATCAACTACAAATAACTCCATTACACCTACCACAAAAGAGTTCTAGATCACTAGCAAATCACATGGCAAGACAGCAACAAAATATTACAGATTCCAGACTTAGAATTATTTTAGCATCTCGAAACAGCAGAATTTTATAGCAAGTTGACAACAACAAATTAACACCTAAACATGCATTTCTATGGCAAGCAAAATTTCCATGGGCTAGGACACATATCCAAGATAATTTCTCATGTTGAAAGTTAATTCAAAACATGCATGGATTAAATCCCATGAAAATGACAAAAGGGCATCACGGCATAAATTACATGCACAAAAAAATGCTCAAATGGCAAAAGTAAATGCACAGATAATTTCTATGGATTTTTCTACCCCGAAAACATATATAATACGCATAGGTTCATGTAGAAAATTAAGCACAATTAATTATGCGGGTATTAGGCCTATTCACGTTATTGCAATTCGTTAATGCAAATTAAATGCCAACATCATGCCAATAATTTTATCATGCATGAAAATGCGGTGCAAACAAGATGGACATTTTTAACATGTTATTTTATTGATTCCCGATGCACGGTTAAATAATTATGCGAAAATGCAATTATGACATATATGCAAAATGACAGGAAATGACATGTTAAGTATTTTTAGCATGGATGCAAATGGCATATTGATAATCTACATATTTTTCTACACATTTTACCTATATAAAATATTTTATTTCGACGTGCGGTTTATTTTATAATAGCATTTGAATATGCAATGCCTGAAAAAAAAACACGGGGGCTGGCTGGGCTCACCCTGGCCCATGGGCCGGCTCGTTGGGGATCTGGCGAGGCTGAGGCACTGGCTGGGCCGGCTCGAGGCGCTGGCGAGGCCCACGAGCGGCGCGCAGGTCAACGCTCTGGTCGAGCGGCTCTTCTCGCTCGCTCCCTCCCGAGCGGAGGCAGGGCATGGCGGCTCCGGCTGGCAGGCGGCAGGGCAGGCGAGGCCGGGCGACGGAGGTGGCTAGGACCGAGCGGATCCGGTCAGGACTGCCCAGATTCGGCGCGGAGCGAGGCCAGCGCCAGCTTCCGAGGCGGCGGGAGCTCCGGCGACGGGGCAATCTGCACCAGGGAGAGAAGCCGGCGGGGAGGAAGGAGAAGGGAGGAAAGGGAGTGAGAGGAGAGGGGCTGGTCCGGCGGCGGCGAGCGGCTCCAGCGAGCTGCGGCGGCCGGCTGGAGGAAGCCGCGGGGACGGGGCTGGCATGGAGCTCGGGCAGAAGCTCGGGACTCTACGCCATGGGAGAGCTCGGGGAGCTCGGGGAGATTCGGGCCTGGGCGGGCTCAAACGGGCCTAGATGGGCTCGGGCGGGCTGGCTGGAGGAGGGAGAAGGAGAGCTAGGATTGGCATGCGAAACGAGGTGGAGCTAGCGGCTATAGATAGGAAATGGGGGGTCTAGGGTTATCTGACGCTGTCCGTCTCCGGATTGCCGGCTGACGATCCGACGTCCGGAAGCGGAGAGGGGGTTACGGCGACTGTGCAAAGGGGCTAAGTGGGGAAGAGAGAGAATGGTGGCCCGTGACATGAAGTTAGAAAACACCGAAAAACGTCTAACGATAACCGATAACCTCACTGTTGCGACTGTCCGACGGGGCATCAAACGAACTCGGATCGCAACGAAATTCGACAGGCAGTCTACCTATGCTCTAACGAGACCGCACGCCAAGTTTCAACTCAATCCGAGAAGATTTTGTGCGCACTTAAAAATGGTTTTATTTTCATGGTGCCGCGGGCGCATGCGTGTGTGGTTGGTCTCGAAATGGGCAACGGCACAAACGGAGAGAACCAGCAACTACGAACGGATGCAAGTTTTCGAAAACGGGAGGTGATGCTATGCAGATGATGTGAATGATGCGATGATGAATGCGACAACCAGACAAACACAGACGAGAACGGAAATAAAAGGGGAATCTTCTGGAATCTTTTAGAGCGTCGGTCCCGGGCTGTCACAACTCTCCTCCACTACAAGAGGATCTCGTCACGAGATCTAGAATGAAAAAGGGGAAGAGAAAGAGCAAGAGGTAAAACTTAGTTGCTTTTCTGACAAATGAGTGAAATCAATGAAACATGAAGGTAGGAAAGAGATGAAGAATGAAGAACAAGCAAGAATTCACGAGAAATTTCGGCAGCATCTCGATAGGAAAGAGAGGAAAAAATTAGATATGAGGGGAACAAATTGAAAGAGATACACCAAGCCTCGGTTGGATTAGAATCAAAACTTCATAAGATGGAAGGATCAAGAAAAGATTTCACAACACTCCGGTTAAAAGAATAAGAAAGAAAGAACATGATATTAATAAAACAAGATGATGGTTGAAAGAGAGCAACATGACAACGCCTCCAGAAGAAAAGAATAGAAACTAGATAATTGGAAACGAAGGAATTGAGAAGAACATGACAACTTGTACCACCATTGAATTGAAAAGATTGCTTGAACAGAGAGGATGGAGAATCAACAACGAAAAGAATTGCTTGTTATGGGCTTATGGAAAACATCTCAAAATTATGAGGTGACAACCTGCCAAAACAGAAACAATTGATAGATTGAGAGCAACAAGATATGCAAAACTTCTTTCACCAAGAGGAGGAGAAAAACTTGAATCACTCATGACACCATGATAGCAACAATCCTTAGGAAATGCTTTAGGTGAAATCCAACCCAAGATAACTCCGAGAAACGAATGATGGGTTTAATTATCTTATACTTGACAATATTCCTTCGCGACTCCATATAATCAAGAATTTAATAACACCATCTCAAAAGACAAGGAAGAAGGAATTGAACTTAGAAATCCAGGAAAAGAACACTTAAGCACCTCCAACAAGAATCTTGACGAACACTTGAAAAAGAAAGAAATATTGATGAACCACCATGAACAACCTACGAACTTTGAAACGAAAGGATGATAGGTAGAATTGAAGGATGCAAAAGAATAAGATTGAGGCCTTGCTATGAATTAGATAAAGCTTAGCGACAAGATACTTGATCAAAACTAGGAACTCCGGAAAAGAAAGATGACCACTTGGGATAATGAATTTGATATCATGAACAACTCCGGAAGAAGGATTGAAATCACTTGGATGAAGCAAGAATAAGAATTACGATATGACTATCCTTCATCAAGTTAAATTGATGACAAGCAACGGATTTGGCACACCACTTATTCTTCTTGCAAAGAATTGAAGAGAGAGAGAGAGAGAGAGAGAGAGAGAGAGATCACAAACTTGAAGAAGTCTTGCACGAGAACACCGGAAGAATTCGAAACAAAAGAGAATAATGCAAATGGATGGTATAACATGAGAACGAAGAGAGCATGATCCACCTAATAGAAAACTTGAACGAAGCACCGGAAAGAATTAGAAACTAAAGAGGAGACATGAGAATGAAGAGATCAAGATTTGCCTAATAGAAACTGAACAAGGCACAAAAATAATTGAGATACTAACGAAGGAACAACAATTGAGAAGAATTTTGAGAACGAAAGCTGAAAGCTAAGAACGAAGAAATCTTCAAAAATGATGGCCTTCGGAGGATCTAGAAATGAAAACAATTCTGAATGCACCGGATAGATATGAGAGGAATGACTCATGATCAAAACAATTGAGATGATAGCAACAGCCTGAAACCATGAATCTTTGGAAGAACAAATAACGATTTAAGAGAAACTCTCCTTCGGTCTTAAAGCATTGAATGATGACGAGAAATAACACCATTAATTACTAAGATACTCCGGAATAATGAATAAGGAAAGGTTGAGCCAACAATGAAAATGATTTAGAATCAATCTTCAAGAAGGCATATGACTGATGAAATTCATTCTTACGTCATATTAAAAGAACTTGAGAACATCTCCGGAA
Organism: Hordeum marinum; assembly: GCA_022496015.1. Taxonomy (NCBI): domain Eukaryota; kingdom Viridiplantae; phylum Streptophyta; class Magnoliopsida; order Poales; family Poaceae; genus Hordeum; species Hordeum marinum. The sequence continues at coordinate 204,377,234 of CM039672.1, read as the reverse complement.
AAGATCAGAAGAGTCAGGTAAGATCCTGGGGAAAAACCTGTGGGTTATGGGCCCACTTAAAAGGAACCACCGTTGAAACAATTGATTAAAAGAGAGATTGCACCGATACAATTAAGAACTTGATGATATGAGACCCTTGAAATAATTTAAGAGGATAAGAATGAAAATGAATGTCTTCTGAGATATCTTCAACACATCGGATATAATAGAGAGGGATGAATAAAAAAGACACTTGGATGAGAATTTAATCATTGAAGAAAAAGGGCGGGAGGGTGGGAAAAACAAAGAAGCTTGGAACAGATGAGACAACTCCAGAACGAAATGAGAATTGATCTTGCAATATTGGAGATGACAGAATTATCTTGAAGAGAAGCACACCGGTTGAAAAGAATTGATATGATAACTTGATTGGGCAAAAGAATTAGCATTCCCACAAAAATATGAGAACACTACCTATCAAGATATGAAATCACCACTTGACATCGAAGCAACTCAATTACCATATTCAAAACAAAACAAAGGATGAGGCTTATGAAACAATCCAGAACAAATACATACCCGCTATGCACTTGTTGAAAGATAATCCTAGGTACCTACTTGAATTCCCACCTAAGAACTTCTGAAGTCTTTCTTGTTTATGCGATTCGGATTGCGGACCCAGGAACCTACCCTACGTAATCAGCTGCAACTGCACCCGCAACCTTCCACGCCATAATTCAAGAAACTCCGCAAACTCGTCTAATCTCGAATCCTCGGACTCACAACGATACTAAACCATGGTGGTACCCCAGACGCCTCCCCAGTACTGGGTGACTCCGATCTTATCTCACCACGATAAGTATTGAAGCAATTCCGAACATCCTCCGTCCTGAGATACTAAGAAAACTGAATGATAACGATGTGTCAAGAATCCCTCGGAGCTCAACTCCCCGGAAGAAATCAAGTCACACAGGAGGCACCAAGATAGAACTCCGTCACATCGGCATCATATAGTTTCCAAAATACCCGCGTGATCCTAAAAAAATTTGAGCGAGAAGAGGAGTAGAGTCAAAATTCCTAAGTCGAAATTCCTCACCAGAGAAAAGAAGAGGAGTAAAAAGAATCCTACTCTCCGATATAACTAGACTCAAAATAGTTTTCTACTAGACTCGACTCGGCCAAGTTCGATCAATCAAGGGGGCTCCTAGGTCGGTACAGGCTCTAATACCAACTTGTCACGCCCAAGATGCGGTCATATCCTTATTTTGGCACGAGGGCCTCGACAGGGATAGAAGCACATCTCAATGTGTTCGCAAGAATGGATATCATTAAAAGTACATGTACAGAAGAGATGAGTATATGGAATTGGATTACACTCGCCACAAGCTACATCACAGTCACATCAATACAATACATACTCAAACATCATACATAAGAGCAGGGTCCGACTACGGACCAAATCAAACGACAAAATGACATCCGCCCTTGCTATCCCAGGCTGCCGCCTGGAACCCATCCAAGATTGATGATGAAGAAGAAGAAGAACTCCAAATCAAATCAAGAAACGCGCTCACGTCAAATCATCGCATTACATGTACCTACAACTGTTGCTGTAGTAATCTGTGAGCCACAGGGACTCAGCAATCTCATTTCCAAGGGTATCAAGACTATTAAAGCTTAACAGGTGAGGTATGGTTAAGTGGTGAGGCTGCAGCAAGCGACTAAGCATTTATTTGTGTGGCTAACTTACGAGTACATAAAGTAAAGTATGGTGGTCTACGCATATCGGACGTGAACTAGTAATGATCACTAACTGATCCTGAACACCTACTTACGTCAAACATAACCCCACCGTGTTCTCTTTCCGATAAGGACTCACGAGAAGAGACAGTCACGGTTACGCACACAGTTGGTGTATTTTATTAGAGTTTACTTCAAGTTTGCTATGACCGTGTGTTAAACAAAGTATCCAAGTTTGCCACATAACCGCGGGCACGGCTTCTCGAAAAGATTTAACCCTGCAGGGGTGCTCCAACTCATCCATCATAAATTAACCACACGCAGTGGGAATAACCTTAACCACGAAACTCGTGATCTTCCTAGGCAATTCCAAAGGAAATCCAACACCTCGGGATAGCCCAAAGAAGATCAGAATCCCTTACTCAAGACGTTCGAGAAAGGTAAAACAAATCCAGCAAGACCGCCCGACGTGTCGACGATCCCGATAGGAGCCGCGTATCTCGTTCTCAGGACACGACGGATAAGCTACGCGTACAGTGACCAGATAGAAATCTCCCAAGTTGCCCTGGGTTGGCCCCGCACAGTGCTCTAGTTTGGACCAACACTCATGAGGAGCACTGGCCTGGGGGTTGATTAATTATCCACGGGGTCCGAAAAGCCCCTATGCAAGTTCATTAGTTATTAGGCAAATGTTGTACCAATGTTGGCCTTGCCGGACAAGCTTTATTCTAACCCGAAAATCAAGGGGGTCCCCATAACAACCCCGAGCATGTTAGGAGCGCTCAATTATCGAAAATAACACCGGTTCACAAGTAACTAGGGGTGGCAAGAGTGGAAGAAAACACCGAGCAAAAGGCCAAGCCTTCCACCCTTTACTAAGTATATATGTGCATTAAATTAAATAGCAGCAATATGTGAAATAACAAAGAATGTCCACATGGAAGCAATTGCACCTGCAGCTAGAAATGCTATAAGAAGGGTTGAGCAAGCAGTAACATAGCCAAACAAAGGTTTGCTGGGATGTGGAGGGTTAGAGGCTTTTCATGGCAATGTTGGGAGGCTTAACAAAGAAGTGGTAGGTAGCGTGACATAACGATAGAAAACAAGACATCTAGCATGGCAATGATACTAATGGTATCCAGGGAAACGAGTCATCTTGCCTGAGATCCCGCTCGGAAGAAGATCGAGTCCATGAAGAAGACGAGCCAACGTAGTCGAACGAATCCTCACACTCCGAACGCTTTCGGAACTCTATCGAGAAGAAGCAATCCGAAACAAACAATCAACACAAGATACACCACAACTTATGCATGACATGATGCGCAAACAAATATGATGCATGTCCGATTAAATATGCAAGGCATGACAATCACAACAATCAACTTCTACACATTAAAGTGAAGCTCAATATGCAACGAGTTGCATATTCACGAAACTCCACGTTCGAATTATTTAGTTCACTCTTGTTAGGTACACGATAATATTAAATCTTGTTAAACATGGCAAGAGGTGAAGCATAAGTAAACAATCTATCTAGGCATCTTAAATGAGGTCGGAAACAACTTATAGCATTTCCGAAATGACCTCATATGTTAATTTCGAAATTGGTCCAGATCTGAACTAACCATATTTTATATTTGTTAAACAGCAGAATAAAGAATACCATGGTATTCTACACGTCATTCTAGTCGATATACATATAAAGATCATCTCAAACGGCGTTACGGTCTAAAAGATATGAGCAACACAAGATGCACATGTCATGAATGCAAATGCATGGAAAATACAACCACAAACATCTCAAATCATGAATGCAGCAAGTTATTATGATACTACATGAGATTCTAAGCAAGTTTCATATATGGAATGTCCAAAATGGAGCTACGGTTCAACCACAAACACCAAAACAAGTTTTACTTGAAATCTGCCAAAAACAGCAACATGGCATTTTGAACACATGAAATCAACAAGTTACACTAATCTAAAATGCACAAACTAAGCATGGGGCAGCGTCATACAACATCCACTTCATTTCATCTTCACAAATCATATTCAAAACATGCATGGATCACTTGGTAGGAAGCTCACAAGATGGCTACTTGAAAACAGTTTCAGACTTGGTGAAAATAGCAGTTTTTGACAGTGCAGTTTTTATCATGAAGGCATATTGACAGCAATGAAATTATATGTTACAAATCATATTATGGCATGAAACTTAACAGCATACTAAAGGACAATATCAACTACAAATAACTCCATTACACCTACCACAAAAGAGTTATAGATCACTAGCAAATCACATGGAAAGACAGCAACAAAATATTACAGATTCCAGACTTAGAATTATTTTAGCATCTCGAAACAGCAGAATTTTATAGCAAGTTGACAACAACAAAGTAACACCTAAACATGCATTTCTATGGCAAGCAAAATGTCAATGGGCTAGGACACATATCCAAGAGCATTTCTCATGTTGAAAGTTAATTCAAAACATGCATGGATTAAATCCCACGAAAATGACAAAAGGGCATCACGGCATAAATGACATGCACACAAAAATGCTCAAATGGCAAAAGTAAATGCATAGATAATTTCTATGGATTTTTCTACCCCGAAAATATATATAATACGCATAGGTTCATGTAGAAAATTAACCAGAATTAATTATGCGGGTATTAGGCCTATTCACGTTATTGCAATTCGTTAATGCAAATTAAATGCAAACATCATGCCAACAACTTTATCATGCATGAAAATGCGGTGCAAACGAGATGGACATTTTTAACATGTGATTTTATTGATTTCCGATGCACGGTTAAATAATTATGCGAAAATGCAATTATGACATATATGCAAAATGGCAGGAAATGACATGTTAAGTATTTTTATCATGGATGCAAATGGCATATTAATAATCTACATATTTTTTACACGTTTTACCTATAAAAAATATTTTATTTCGACCTGCGGTTTATTTTATAATATCAATTGAATATGCAATGCGTGAAAAAATAAATAAAATAAAATAACAACAACACGGGGGCTGGCTGGGCTCACCCTGGCCCATGGGTCGGCTCGGTGGGGATCTGGCGAGGCTGAGGCGCTGGCTGGGCCGGCTCGGGGCGCTGGCGAGGCCCACGAGCGGCGCGCGGGTCAACGCTCGGGTCGAGCGGCTCGTCTCGCTCGCTCCCTCTCGAGCGGAGGCAGGGCATGGCAGCTCCGGCTCGCAGGCGGCGGGGCAGGCGAGGCCAGGCGGCGGAGGTGGCCAGGACCAAGCGGATCCGGCCAGGACTGCCCGAATCCGGCGCGGAGGGAGGCCGGTGACGGCTTGCGGGGCGGCGGGAGCTCCGGCGGCGTGGCAACCTGCACCATGGAGAGAAGCCGGCGGGGAGGAAGGAGAAGGGAGGAAAGGGAGGGAGACGAGAGGGGCTGGTCCGGCGGCGGCGAGGCGGCGGCTCCGGTGAGCTACGGCGGCCGGCTGGAGGAAGCCGCGGGGACGAGGCTGGCATGAAGCTCGGGCAGAAGCTCGGGACTCTGCGCCATGGGGGAGCTCGGGGAGATTCGGTCCCAGGTGGGCTCGAACGGGCCCAAATGGGCTCGGGCGGGCTGGCTGGAGAAGGGAGAAGGAGAGCTAGGGTTGGCACGCGAAACGAGGTGGAGCTAGGGGCTATAAATAGGAAATGGGGGGGCTAGGGTTATATGATGTTGTCCGTCTCCGGATTGCCGGCTGACAATCCGATGTCCGGAAGCGGAGAGGGGGTTACGACGACTGTGCAGAGGGGCTAAGTGGGGAAGAGAGAGAGAATGGTGGCCCGTGACACGAAGTTAGAAAACACCGAAAAACGTCCGACGATAACGGATAACCTCACTGATGCGACTGTCCGACGGGGCATCAAACGAACTTGGATCGCGACAAAATTCGACAGACGGTCTACCTATGCTCTAACGAGACCGCACGCCAAGTTTCAACTCGATCCGAGAAGATTTTGTGCGCACTTAAAAACAGTTTTATTTTCACGATGCCGCAGGCGCGTGCGTGTGTGGCTGGTCTCGAAATGGGCAACGGCACGAACGGAGAGAACCGGCAACTACGAACGGATGCAAGTTTTCGAAAACGGGAGGTGATGCTATGCAGATGATGCGAATGATGCGATGATGAATGCGACAACCAGACGAACACAGACGAGAACGGAAATAAAAGGGGAATCTTCTGGAATCTTCTAGAGCGTCGATCCCGGGCTGTCACATCGTGTGCGATATCTAAAATTGTAACTAAGGGTTAAAACTGAGTAGTGTAGGTTAGCCATGGGTCAAAGCTGGCATTGCTGCATAAACTCCACCTCCCCCTTTGTTGATACATGAGCAAGTTAGCCTAGGTCTACTTTAAAGACTTGCTAAGTACATTTGTACTCATGTTTGCTTAATAAATGTTGCAGATGAGACCCAGGACCCTTCGGGTGGGTTCTTTCTAGATGTCGATGATGCCGAATAGCTGGTGTCCCAGCTACGACCTTTGCCCTGTGTCGGGCTGTAGATAGTCATGCCATGTGCCTTTTTACCCCTTTCATTTGTCTGTACTCAGATAGCTTTATGCTTCCGCTTGGTGTGTATCCACTTGTTTGTATGACTTGAGTGTCGGGTCCTATGACCCCTATCTGTAAGAACATATAATGCAGGGCTTATCTGAGCCTCTTAAATAAAAGTCATGTTGTTGTATGGTTATGTTGTGATGCCATGGTTGTATCTATGCATATCGGGCATGTCGTGCGTACGTGTGACGTGCAACGGTATGTATGGGATCTGACACCTAGTTGTGTGCCTTTAGTAGTACTCTCTACGAGAAACTGCCTCTTTGTGCTTCCACCGAGCCATGGTAGCTTGCTACTGCTCCGGACACATTGATTACCCGGCATGTATCCTTCTTTGCTGTTGTGTTTGTCCCTTCGGGGAAATGTCTCGCAGTGTAATGGAGTCCCTGTAGCCTGCTACGACTCGTCTACGTGTAGTGATGGCATTTATGTCTCACGGCGTAATGGAGTCCTTGTAGCTTGTTATGACTCGTCTACACACGCTTGAGGCCGACACCTGCATTGCTGGGTTACGTATGCCTGTTTCCGTATGGATGTGCCACTTGGGTTCTATGACTAGTCATGCCGGCCCGGGTTCTCTGTCGTTTGATTGCCAGCGACATGTTCACATACGTGAGCCAAAAGACGCAAACGGTCCCAGCTAAGGTAAGGCTGTAGCCGTGGAGCTTACCGTGCGTGAGGCCGCAAAGTGATGTGATATGTTACAGTCTGGATTCATATGACTTAGGATCGGGGTCCCGACAGCAGGATGGAGTTGGGTTGGAGATAAAGGGCTTGGATCCCGTAGTGGAGAAAGAAAGGATAGGCCGACCTAGATGAGGGTCGCCTCTCCGAGGAGCCACCCCATATCAAGGTCCGCCCTGACTCGTTGGTCCCGTCCGCCGTTGATGGAAGCACCGGGACAAGGTCTTCGTCCTTGGCTATGGTGGACTCTAAGAGCGCTGTTGAGATGGGAATGGAGGCCGAGCTTTGGGCCTCTGGCTTCGACTTGCCGGTGGGAGCCATCGGGGATTTCGAAGTGCCGACGTGGCAAGGAGGAGGACGGAGCGGTGCCGGGATCTGGAGAGGTTTCTGCTAAGGCCGGGGATCGGGAAGTAATAGCAAGTGCGTAGAAGAGGAGAGCAGTAATGGCTCGGCGCAGGGAATCAGGCTTTTGTCGAATCGAGCGGTGGCCAAGGAGGCGTTTGACACCCGACACCGACCGCATGACACACGCCAGTCCTGGCCCGCGGGCGTTTGTGGCCCGTGACGCTTCGGGACGCCCTCAACGGCTTCGAATTTGGCCGTTGTGGGATCCCTTCCCGCCAAAGAGATAGGGGAAGAGGACCCGGGGCACTATAAATAGAGGATACGCTGCACCGTAGAGAAGGACAAGACAACAGAGAGGCAACCGAAGAGATACAACACCACTCGAACGCCCTCGTAAGGCAAAGCATCACTGTACTAGTTCATCCACAAAACCTCCTCGTGAGGCAATCCACCAAAGCAGGAGTATGGCATTACGCTTCGCAGCGGCCCAAACATGGGTAAATCATCGTGTGCATCTGCTTCCTCGTCATCGTGCGAGTTCGTCGTAGAAATCATTGAGTAGCGAGCTTGGTAGGACGAGGCCGCAGGGGATCTTCGCACACGCCCCTGTGTTCAAGCTTCTTTGGGTTTTGCAGAGCCCGGAATTCGACAAGAGGTTCGAGAGCATTATGTTGAAGAAGTAGGAGGCATGCGTCAAGTATAATGATGTAAAGGGGGAAAAGAAGGTTGAGATGTTGACAAGTGCATGGAGGCACAAGACGAGAAGATCAAGCTTCAAAAGGAGAAGGTTGATGCCAAGATGTTGACTATGAAGATGTCATATTAGGATCCTCATTAGGTGAAGATTGTGCAAACATATTGTGCTAACATATTGAAGCACTATAGAGAAGCTTCAGAGGAGACGACCGAAAAGTAAAGAATTTGTCATAGAGCCGGACTGTGAGGCAAAAAGTAACTTTTTTTGCATGGAGAAGTATCTCTTGGGATCGGTTGAATGTAAAAACTTATTGAAGATTTCATGATTTTTGTTGTGACTACATATGTTTGCCGATAATTCAAAGTGGTGCATGGGCTCATTTGCACTTAGTGAAATGTAGAAAAATAGCAGAAAAATTCTAAAAAAACATTTTTTGTCATCCAAGATGCTCAAATGCGTGATGTCCGTGCTAAATTACCGGACGTTTGGACATTCATAGCTCATGGAAAAACATAAGACCAAGAGCTCCTTCTATGTCCAAAATTTACGAATTTTACATAAACATCATGCGCAGGAGCATCTTGCACGTAAAAGAAATCAGATTTTTCTAGTAAAAAACTATTTTCCGCAATTTTACTGTTCATCTCGGGGCTTATGTAAGCGTGAGTGCAGATTAGTCGTGTTTTACATTTGCATCTATTTATACATATGCTAAAATTGTTATTGATCCATATATACATGTCAAATGAAAGAGGTCAGACTTGCTCCAAGGGTTGGATGTCCGGATCAATTAACACAATCCGCACACACGTTCAGACGGATGGCTTTGTAGTTAGCCTAATCATGCAGATAAAAAAAAGACCACACACTCAACAAAAACTAAAAAAAATACCCCAATCGCTCACTGGTCAATCACAAGCCACATGTCGACCTCCTCCTCCCTTCCGGGCGCGTCATTTTTGTTTTCCCTACCTCTCAGCTCTTGCCTATTTAAACCTCCCATCTGCGACTACTCTCTTCGTCGAGACCTCCACCCATTGAATAAAATAATTAATTTTATTACTATCTTCGATATACTCCCGGTCTCCGACCTCCCAATAATCCCAATCTCTCCCCGCCAAAACAAAAACAAAATCCAAGCCGATCCATTGAAAAAATCCACAAACACTTTCTTAATAGTCCCAGCGCCTCTGTAACCGTAGGAGAGATTAACAATCGCATTCAACTTGGCCCAGAGCGGCGCGGCAGCAGCCTCCTTCGCTCCATCCACCACGCGCCATGTGGCCGCCCCTGCCTCGGTCGCGGCACAGAGGAATGTGTATCAGGTGCCGAGCCTCAGGCTGCAGAGGCGGGAGGGGTGTAAGCCGTCGGTGGCACCGTCGAGGTCGGCGATGTCGATGACGTGCCTGGCTCACGGGTCGAAGGCGAGGAGATCCGGGGTGCCGGTGTTCGTGATGATGCCGTTGGACACCGTCAACAAGTCCAGGAACGGGCTGAACCGGAGGAAGGCCATGGCCGCCAGCCCGCGCTCAAGAGCGCGGGCGTGGAGGGCATCATGGTGGACGTGTGGTGGGGCACCGTGGAGAGCGAGGGCCCGGCAGGTACAACTTCGCCGGGTACATGGAGCTCATGGAGATGGCGCGCAAGATCGGGCTCAAGGTGCAGGCCGTCATGTCCTTCCACCAGTGCGGCGGCAACGTTGGCGACTCCGTCAAGTACGTGCCCGGCCGGCCATCTTCCATCAATCGCATCGCATTTCTTTCCATTCCTATCTATGTCAACCGACTAGATCACACAATACATGCTAACGGGGGGAGGTTGGCGATCGCGTCCAGCATCCCACTGCCGAGGTGGGTAACGGAGGAGATGAACAAGGACCAGGACCTCGCCTACACCGACCAATGGGGACGCCGTAACTACGAGTGTGTGTCGCTCGGCTGCGATGCCATGCCCGTCCTCAAGGGCCGCACCCCCGTCCAGTGCTACACCGACTTCATGCGCGCCTTCCGCGAACACTTCGCAGACTTCCTTGGCAACACCATCGTCGTACGTCCCACATCCCCCGCCGCGTGTCATAAACTAACATTAGTAGCTACCTAATTCGCCTTCTTCATGCGTGTAGGAAATCCAAGTCGGCCTGGGCCCGGCCGGCGAGCTGGGTTTCCCGTCTTACCCGGAGAGCAAGGTACCTGGAGGTTCCCCGGCATCGGCGCATTCCAATGCTACGATAGGGTACTTACTACATGCAGATGGAACAAATCTAGATTGTTTTAAGATGGCAACACAAGTAGGTTTCTTACATTTTTGTTGCGCATGGATGGCATGCATGCAGTACATGCTTAGCAGCCTGAAGGCAGCGGCTGAGGCGGCCGGCAAGCCAGAGTGGGGCTTCACCGGGCCAACGGACGCCGGTGGCTACCTTAGCTGGCCGGAGGACACGCTCTTCTTCCGTCAGGATGGCGGCGGCTGGGACAGCCAGTACGGACAGTTCTTCATGTCGTGGTACTCGCAGATGCTCCAGGACCACGGCGACCGCGTGTTGTCGGGCGCGACGTCCGTGTTCAGCAGCACGCCGGACGTCCATCTCTCCGCCAAGGTGGCCGGCATCCACTGGCACTACGGCACCAGGTCGCACGCACCCGAGCTCACCGCGGGATACTACAACACCAGGCACCACGACGGGTACCAGCCCATCGGGCGCATGCTGGCCCGCCACGGCGCGGTCCTCAACTTCACGTGCGTCGAGATGCGCGACCACGAGCAGCCCCAGCATCGGCCTGGCCGGCAAGAACGCTCTGCCCCGGTACGACGACATGGCCCACGACCAGGTGGTGGGCACGGCCGTGGAGCGCGCCGAGGAGGACCGGATGGTGGCCTTCACGTACCTCCGCATGGGCCTCGACCTTTTCCAGCCCGACAACTGGCGCCGGTTCGCGGCGTTCGTGAAGCGCATGTCCAAGTCCGGGGCGTGTAGGGAGGCCGCCGAGCGGGAGGCGCACGGCGTCGCCCACGCCACGGGTTCCCTCGTGCACGAGGCCGCCACCGCGCTACGGTGCTGATGCCTGATGACCGATGATGCCGCTGCTACATATGAAGGCCATATGTACGTCGTGGCTCTGTCTGGAACAGATATGGGGGATTACCTTTTTGTGTAGCTTTGGGGAGGTTTCAGCTTGTTCGTTTTGCCGGGTGGACGAACGCTCCGAGAACCAGAGCATTCTTCCATTGTTCGTACAAAAAGATTGTGATTGAGCCGGAGGGAGGGGAGGACAAAGTTGTCGCGTTTCACGCCCCGAAGCTGGTTCTTGGTGCATGCATCAGACGACTCGGAGTTTGTTCGGGAATATATCGATTGACATTTCCAACCAAAACTTTCCACAGTTTGTTTGTGTTCTTGCCCTCGGACTCTTAATCTCTGATTGGTTGGTTCTGAGTTTCTGGTCGTGCCCGCTTTTGCTTCTTTATATCTGCTGCTGCTACTACTACTCAACTCGCAAAGCTCTTTCTACCGGTTGCGGTAGCTACCGGCGAAACATCCGACGTTGACGCTTGTATCAAGATTCGTGAAGAGTCCACGATAGGATTTGCTTCTTCGTGCTATACAAAAAGGAATACAAGACGCAATACCAGACGTGGGACCCTTGGCAGAATAAATATCTTGCATCTCATCCTGATCTCTCTCTCCCTTCCCCTTTCTTTCTCGAGACGGCCCTGACTCGTGGTGGTGCCGATATACCACGAGGTCGGCGAGGAGCGTAGCCGGATCACGCGGGCGGATGACGGATCCACGGCCTTCGACGTTGGGGATACCTGCGCCGGCGAGGCTCCTTGATCCCGCCCACCACAAGGCCGTCCTCCGGCATCCTACCGCCCGGCCGTCGTGGTCGCCGTGGGTACCTCGACGGCCACAACCAGGCACTTCCGTCAGATCCGGCGACTCCAGGCACTTCCGCCGCTAGATCCATGTGGTGAGTCATGATGCCCAGCCCCCCTAACCTCTATGCCTATGTTCTTCATGATTTTGTTTTTATTTTTTTGCACGATTTGAACATCCATTGCTTCTTTAACAGATGGTTGGCCTCCCTGCTCCTTCAATTTCAGATCTTTGTATGTTTATGACAGAGAGTATCAATTATCATTTTTTGGAGAAGTGAGATTGAATAAGTTTATTTGTTGTGGAATGTGTGTGAAATCCATTGAAACATGATTCTGCAAGACATGATTTGTGAATTGTGTGATGTAGTGAAATCAACTGATAGAATTGAGAAAGTGCTAAATGAGTCCATTTTTTTGTTATTTGGTTGTGGGAAATCAAGTTAAATTTGTTTCTGAATTTTTGTGATAATGGGACATGTGTGATATGTTCAACCGGTGAAATATGTTATATCAAACATGTTTGTGCTAAAAGGAATATACTAGGTTTTTTTATTGTGTGTATGTGATATATGAAATCTTTATTAAGTGAAACAAGAATTTCAGATCTTTGTATGTTTGTGATAGAGAGCATCAGTTATTTGTTTTTCTGGATAACATATTTCACTTGTTTAACATATTACACATACACAAACATATTTCACTGTTACAATTATGTGTATGCGATATATGAAATCGACTATGAAACGTGTGAAATTACTTTCTGAATTGTTGAAATTGATTTAATGAAATGTGTGAATTTAGTATTTCAAAGAATTGAAACCTGTTATTTGAAAGGCTTCAAATTAAAATTTGAAATTTGTGTTCTCTTGTAAGAATTGAAATCAGTTTCTACAAATTTATGAACTTTGGTTTGAAATGGTTAAAATATGGTATTTCAATTACATGAAATCCACTTTGAAATTACTGGTATCTTTATTTCAAAGAACTGAAATTCGTTTTTTAATCAAGAAATTACATTTTTGAAATAATTGAAATCGGTTCTTTAAAGGACCCGACCCCAATTTTTGGTGAAATAATTGAAATCTTCTTCTTAACCATTTAGAATTGCTGAAATAATTCAATATGTTTTCCGAGGCGCCATGATTACTTATTGTTGAAACAGTTCTTTTTTACATTTCAAAATTCTTAATTGCATTTTGTTTGGTGAAATAAATATGTAGCAAATGGCTAAGCACATGGGCTAAAACGATAATTATTTGGTCCGCGAGATACTGCAACGCTGGCTCAAAAGTTGTCAGGTTGTGTCACGTGGTAGGTCCTTAGGCTGTTTAGAAATACAGGAGTTAGTAAACTGGAAAGCAGTGCAATACATTGAATACATGGCCCACACAAAGTTAGCTGGCGGCCGTTCATTGGTTGGCACTTTGCTGGTAGCTACCAGAAGCGGTAGGTTTACTTAGAGCATCTCCAGCCGCGCTCCCAACAGGCCACCCAGGTGATTTTCTAGCGTCGACGGGCGAAAATCTGCCCAGTCACGTCTTAGGAATCCGTTTTTCGCCGGTTTGCGTCGAAATAACAGCCGGCGCGCAGGGATGCTTGGGCGCCGGCACAAGCGAAAAGGGGCGTGGGGTCGCTCTGTCGGTGAGAGAAGGGTCGTTTCCCGCCGTTTCTTCCCGCTTTTTCCTCGGCTTCCCTCTCATTCTCTTCATTCCTCCTGCCAATCTCCTCCTCCTTCCCTCCTAGCCAGTCGTCATGCTGTCGAAGAAGTACGTGGTCCCCGTGTCGTGACGGCTGCGACTGCCGTCGTTGCGCAGCCGAAGCAGAGGAAGCTGAGGACGTCGTCGTTCAAGCCCCCGGGCATGTCCAACGCCGACTGGAGGGCAGAAGTTCAGCGCCGGGAGGCTGTCACCACCTGAAAATGCGTTATATCGACTAGAAAGGGGGTGAATAGGCGATTTTTATAAATTCATCACTTAAGGAATTTGAAATGTGATGAATAACTAGCAGCGGAATAAGTACTTAGGTGCATGAGGAACATAGCAATAACATAGTCATCATGATGAAATGAAACATGCACAGATTACAAGTAGCGTGATACAGGATAAGCAGGTGAGGAACAAGATAACTTGAAGGATTTGAGGTGAGGAAATTGTGAAAGTCTTCAGTCAAATTCTTCAAACGGTAACTATCAATTTCATCAACAAGTATACGAGGAATAGAGTAGTTGAGGAAATAGAACCAAGTAGCTCGATGAAGACAATGGTTTGATGACCCAGTTTCAATTGTTGTGACAGTCGTACGTTTGGTTTGGAGCGGCCTGGTATTTAAACCAAAGGACACACAGTCCTTGCCGTATTCTCCTTAAGCTAAGGTCACACAGTGCTCGCCCAACACTCGTGGTAAGTCTTCAGGGTAGACTTTCAAAACCCTCACAAACAGGTCACCCGACAATCCACAATTTACTGTTGGATGCTCTAGACTAAGGTCACTCCATGATTCCCAATTGACTGCAGGATGTACTAGACCCTGATGCCTAACCGTCTGGAGGATGCACAGTCCTCAAAGGTAACAAGCGTCGGTTCCACATAGGAATTTCTTTAGTGATGCTCAATCACTTTGGGTTTGGTGATTTGGTTGTGGTTATTTTCTCACTGATGATTTTCTTTCAAAGTCCTCGGAGGATTGGTTGCTCTCAAATGACAAGTGTCAGTTCTCTCTCTAGTGGTTGAGGGGGTGGCTATTTATAGTCAGGGTACAACCTGACATGATAAGACATAAACGCCCCAAATGATATGATTGTTATGTGGATAAGAATGATTGGGAACAGCTGGCGCTAAGCATAGCAACGGTCGGAATTTTGAACTATGAAAGTCCTTAGGCTTATCATATTCCTAACTTGTAGGCAATTCGCACTAGCGAAATCATAACTCCTCAGTCAGATCAATTTCATCAGAGACCAGAAGAACATCGTCTCTGTCACTGAAGAACTTGACTGAACTGCAAGAGATTTTCAAAGGCTTCACTCGAAGGATTGGATAGGCTGAAGATTTTGGAGTTGAGCATTAGTTGGAAATTTTCCTTAGTATTACCTCGGCCCCCTTTAACAGTACGGTATTTCCTATGACTCAAAGAAAAGGAAATGAAACTACGAAAACAAAAGTCTTCACGCTTCATAGTCCTCGTTCATATCTTCAAGGTCACATCAACTTCTTCATTTTCAAAGTCTTCACAAAGTCTTCATCAAAGTCTTCACAAAGTCTTCAACAAAGTCTTCAGGTGAAGACATACATTTTTAGGGGTCGATAATCTTCGAATATATCAAATTCCTCATCGACTTATAGAGCCTGTGTACACTCACAAACACATTATTTCCTTAACCTATAAGTCTTCAATACACCAAAATCACTAAGGGACACTAGATGTACTAACACCACCGACCGGCGGAACAGGGCCAACGCCAAGAAGGCCCGGGACAGCGTGGCGCGTCTCGCGGCGGAGGAGCAGGCGGAACGCTCGGACGAACAAGCCGAGGCGGCTCGTGCGGGGATGATGAATCCACTAGACGACCACGGTCAGTACGCGCCCTGGAACCAGCAAAGTGTCGGATCTCCGGCCGGCTTCTCATATCGCCACAACCCTGGGGCTGCATGCCAACGGTGATGCACATGGTGGGTTCAACCCCAACATCACCTTCCTCTATGGTCATCCGTCCCAGCGCACGCCCTCGCCCGCCTTCGCCGGCATGCAATACCCTCCATACACCTACTCCCCGCCGGCCTACGCATCCTCCCCGACGTCGCCTCTCCGCCGTGGCGTGCTGCCCTTCTCCCAAGCCTCCACGTCGCATCTCGGCGACGCCGACGCGACCGAGGCCGACATGGACGGCATCATCACGGTCGGCTCGGCCGCCGCCGCCGTCGCGTCCGCTGGGTTTACTAACCAGGATGACACAATCAACCTCAACGGCGACATGGACGGCGAGCTCAACTATGGCGAGGAGGAGCCGGAGGAGGAGTCGGCGCCTGCTCCGACGACGAAACGGAAGAAGAAGAAGAAGAAGAAGAAGAAGAAGAAGGGGCGGCCCGGACCGGCGAGCCGTGCATCAAGTGGGCGTCCAAGGAGGACGAGTGCCTCGCCGAAGCGTGGAAAGTTGTTTGCCTCGATCCGACCACCGGCACGAACCAGAGCATCGAGACGTATTGGGACCACATCAAGGCCGAGTTCGACGAGCTTCAATGGCGTGTACATGCAGCGCGGGGCGAAGGCAATGGCGAACCATTGGGGAGCTCATCCAATCGGCGTGCAACAAATGGCATGGGATCGTCGAGGACTTGTGGCGTTTATTTGTGAGCGGGAATGGCCAAGTTTGAATTTGCCGCGACTTGGGGGACGGCGCCTGGGGGCGTTGCTGGGAGCTAGATCGCCCCCAAGGACCAATCCAGCGCCGGTTCGCCCCCAGGCGACTCTTTTTCGACGCCCTGGGGGACCGAACGGCTGGAGATGCTCTTACTCGCTACTCAACTCCTCAATGTTACATGGCCATGGAGGCTTGTTACCATAGAGGCTAGTGAGGCGATCCGTCGCCGTTGTTCTTCACTTTGGAATTAACACTTCCATATTTAGTACTAGTGATCTAAACACTCTTATTTTTTTTACGGTGGAAGTAGATGATTGCAGTCGATTGTTTTGTTTGGAATTTATCTGCCTTGACTTGTGTTTTAATTATGTTCAGGCGATATTTTTGTGTTAGTATGCCGAGTTGTTGTTGAAGATAGTATTTGTTCTGAGAGGAGAATATAGTTGATTGGTGCCTGATTGGCTTTACACGTTTTGGTCTCGGTGTCCGCCGGTTGTTAGCCTCATGGGAGCTCCTATTCCACACTGAAACTGTCAAATTGATGTTGTAAAAATTACATGGGCTGGCCCACAAAGCTCTCGCTTGCTCAGCTTGTCATCCTGTTACTCTCTCTTATTTAGCTATTAGTTCTGCTTGCCTCACTGCTAGCTTAGAAAAAATTGGATATCTTTTTTTATATGACAAAGTTAGTTTAGCAAAAAGATGTTCAAGGATTTTAAAAATCAAAATTTTGAAACCATGATTTTTCAAAAAATCTTCATGAATTTAAAATATATTCATGTATTTAAAAAAATTGCAGGCAAATTAACTAAGTTATCAGACTTAAATATTGTTCAGAAACTTTAAAAATGATTGTAAACAATTAAAATATCCGTAAATGTTATAACTATTAATGGACCTGAACAAAATGCGTAGTTTAGTTATTTATTATTTTAATAATCATAATTTTTAATAAGCACTCATAAATCGAGATTTGTAAAAAAGGAGAAACAAAATTAAACAGGAAAAAGACAACCTGGTGGGCCCTCGGCGACCCCATAATCCTGAAGCACCATAACACTTCGAATCATGGGAGCTATCCTTTCATTTATTTGAAAAGGTTAGTTTAACTAATAGAAGTTCAAGGATTTTCCGAAAAATAATCCAATGTGAAAACCCATGAATATTAGAAAATGTTCACAAATTTAAAATATATTCATGGATTTAAAAATATGTTTGCCAATTAAATAGGTTTTCAAATTTAAAAATGTTCACAAAGTTCAAAAATGATTGTGAACTACAAAAGTGTCCGTGAATGTAAGATATATCTAAAAAATATGAATTTAATTTATTGTTTTTTAATGTTTGCAAAATATAATATCGATAAAATGTGAATTTTACTTATTAATTATTTTTAATGTTCACAAAATTTAATAGCGCTCGTAAATAAAAATAGAAGAAGAAATAAAACTAAACAAAAACAACACAGAAGCTTACTTGGGAGGCCCTCAACGTTACCACGATCCTGAAGCATTAAAACATTTCAAATCAAGGGAGCTTAGTATCTCTATAGATTCTTTATCATATGACGGCCGCCTATTTAAATCCAAGGGCGCTTTTAGGATCAACTTTCACCATAAGCATAACTTGTGGTACCCAAAGGCATCCCCTACTTGTCATGCCCTATTCTATTGTAAACACAAAATTTTCATCCATTTTCACATAATCAACAACCTTTTTAGGGATACAATCAACAACTACTGAATGATACATATAGCATCTCAAACAATTTAATGATAATGTTTTGCACGACAAACAATTCAACAAGTCACACAATTTAGACGAAGTTAATAAACTGAATGAATCAATTGTCATGGTGCGCATTGGTGTCGGAACGCATCCTTTTGAATCACTTATTGTGTTCGACATTCACAATACTAGTGTCGGCCAACATGATTCTACCTTGATGATCCTCCGAAGCATGGAGGAGAGGTGCATGTGATACTTATAAGAGAAGAAGAAGCAACAAGGTCTTACTTACAGATACATGGTTATGTGAGACTAGAATTCAAAAAACAACAACAAAACAGCTAGAACACACAAAAAGCCCTAGATAGATAGTGATTGAAGGCATTTGGCACTAGGCGTGAATCTGACTAAATTTGCGCATTTGAAAAGATCAAGCAAGCGGTCAATCGAATAGTCCATGTCCTCAAAGACTCTGTTGCGTTGGAAAATATCTTCCTTGATTGATTGAGAGTTGTTACAGAGTACAGGAGATGTAGGGAAGAGAGACACAACCGAACGCCCTACATATGTTGCATGCGAGCCTTTGGTGTGGGTGATCCTACATTCTTATGGTTACAATACAACTAGTGTACAATACATGTTACAATTCTAACACCCCCCCTCAGCCGGAATACTGTTCGGTAGGATGTTCAGGCTGGATCAAAAATCAGTAAACACCCGTGATGGCAATCCTTTGGTGAAGACATCTGCAAATTGAGAGGACGAAGGAACATGGAGAACTCGCACTTGGCCAAGAGTCATTCGATCTCAAACAAAGTGTAAGTCAATCTCATTGTTCTTGGTGTGCTGATGTGGAATCGGATTGCTTGCAATATAGCTAGCACTGATGTTGTCACAGTAGACAGATGTTGTCACAGTAGACAATCGTGGCACGTGAGGGAGGATGCTTGCGCTAAAAAAGAAGTTGGCGCAACCAACAGGACTCGGCCACACAGTTTGCAATACCCTGATATTCCGCTTCAGCACTCAAACGAGAAATGGTTGCTTGCAGCTTGGATGACCACGAAACAAGCTTGGAGCCAAGGAACACACAAAATCTTGAAGTGGACTTGCGAGTGTCAGGGAAACCCACCCAATCCGCATCCTTGTAAGCAATAAGGTCCTTGGTGGGTGTTGGGGATATAACCCCGTGGTGAGACCCACCCAGGTGGGCCGGGTTATACCTGGCGGCTCATAAGCCAGACCAAGGCATATGGGTCTAGAGATGTAAGCCTAGACATATGGCGATTTACCAAGATGGGCCTAGGCGAGGCCCAGACAAAGGAGGCATGAAGACCCGGGCGGTTAAGCCGCCCGGAGACGGTTTGCCTAGCAAGGCAAGGCGACATAGAGATAGAGTTGGATACGTTGTAAGAGTCGGTATGAGACTTGTAACCCGTGGTCTTGGCCTCCTATATAAAGGCAGAGACCGGGGCGACTTGGACAGAAACCAATCAATCGAGAACTAGGTCAAGCGAATCCGCTCCCTTGTAATCGATACTCCAATCAATACAACACAAGCAGGACGTAGGCTTTTACCTCCTCTCGAGGGGCCGAACCTAGGTAAATTCGTGTCCTTCATCCCAACTAACCCCTTTGAGTCCATCATCTTAGCGATGGCCTCGAACATTAGTTCTCGGACATCTGCCATGATAAAACCACGATAGTTGGCGCCCACTGTGGGGCTAGCGCTTGGTGGTGTTGAGTTCTCAAAGGGCTCTCTTCCAGGGATTGAGGGATACGTTGTCGGCAGGATGAACAAGAGTCGCCGCGGCTGGCTCTACATCGATGACGTCGGCTGGGGCCCCGAGGCCGACTCTGTCGAGTACGGTTTCCGAGTTCCCTTCGGTGGAATCCACGTTTTCATCGGCAAGGTCGACGGATCTACACCCGGGCCGGACGTCTGCACCAACATTGTCAAGCCGGCTCGGCGCATGCAACCCGCTCGACGCGTTCAACCCGCTCGTATTAACCCGGACAGGAAGCATGTTTTCGTCGGTTTTACTCAAGGCGCGGATCTAGATGGGTCCATGTCACAGGAAACTCTCGTCTGTTCGAAGGATGAATCTTCGAGTGGAGAGACGGAATCAATCTATCCGCTTCACGAGGGCAGGCTTGGGGGCTACAACGAGCTTTACCCCGAGTCGGAGTATCCTGAGTCGGAGGACCATGGGCCGCCAATGCACGTGACCGTCTTCATGACGGGTTCAACACCAGGCACGAGCAGTACAGCCGCTGGGGTAGCCGGGTCAGGGGCTGACCTGCCGCCGGCTCAAGTTCTCCTGGATCTGATGAACGAGCTCACAGCCATGATGGCAACTGAGGTCATGGTAGAGAATAAAGCCGTCCGAAATGCATAGATCGCAAGGATAAAGGACCATATGACTGAAGTCCAACAAGGGATCAGCGTGCTGAAGGCACAGATGGACGCAGAGGCAGAGCGCCTTAAGGCTAACGCTTTCCGCCTTGAGCTAGAGCAGCAGTCTGCGGCGGCGGTTCAGTGGATGAGACATCAGTCCCGCTTGCCGGAACAGTTCGAGGCCAAGAATCTTTTTAACACGCCGGGGGCGGGACGGGACGCGGAAGCACCAAAGAGTCGGCCGGCGGCTCGACAGCAGCGCCCTAACTCGCCCTGACAGAACTAGCCCTCACCAATGTCTTTCCCAACGCCGGCGGGTCACTATTCAAATCCGGTAGAGAACATGGTGGCGGCGGCGACCCAGCTCGGTACCATTCCTATCCCGGATGAGGCGCCCTTCGCAGAAGAGGTGTGGAACGCCATTGGATACCTACAGACGACGATGTCCCAGCAGGAGAAGTACACCTACAGCCAGATTCGTGTGCACTCCATCCCCATCCCCAGCCGTAGCTTCAGCCGGCGTTATGAGTCGTCGGCGGTTTCTAGAAGTGACCGACACCGGAACCCGCCACGAGACGATCAGGCGGTTCTGGATGCTCAGGCTCTGGTGGACCGGGCAAGGGCACAGCGCGAGGCGGCGGCGGCGGCGGCTCATCAAGAACATGGGAAACAAAAAAATTCCTACGCACACGCAAGATCTATCCACGGTGATGAGCATCTACGAGAGGGAGAGTGGATCTACATACCCTTGTAGATCGCTAAGCGGAAGCGTTAAGAAACGCGGTTGGTGTAGTCGAATGTCTTCGCGATCCAAATCGCTGAGCGTCCCGTGATCTCATCACAATCCGTCCCGCGGTCCAAACACGATCTGTCCCGCAAACTCATCACGATCCGTCCCGCGATCTCATCATGATCCGTCTCGCAATCTTGATCATGGTCCTTCTGATCTAGCGCCGAACGGACGACACCTCCGCGTTCAGCACACGTACAACTCGATGACGATCTTCACCTTCTTGATCCAGCAAGAGGGAGCGGAGAGGTAGACGAGTTCTCCGGCAGTGTGACGGTGCTGCGGCGATGGTGGTGGAGCTATTTCGGCAGGGCTTCGCCTAAGCACTGTAGAAAACCGATCTAGAGGAGAAACTATGCACTGGAGGCGAGGGTAGCACGTGGCTGAAAATCTAGTGCGAAAACCCTAAAACCTCTAGTATATATAAGAGGAAGAGAGGAGGAGGCTTGGCGCAAGGGCCAAGCCCTCTAGGCTTCGGACGAAGTGGGAGGAGAGGACGAATCCTCCTCCAGTCCTAGTAGGACTAGGACTCCTCCTTATTTGGTCTTTTCGCCTTTTTCCACCTTTTTTCTCTTTGGGCTTTTCTTCCCAGTCGCATGGGCCTTGTGTGGGACTTCCACCAGCCCACTAAGGGCTGGTATTCATCCTCCCATAGCCCATGTAGCCACTTGGGTCAAAATACCCCTTCCGATGGTCCCCCGGTACACTACCGGCACTCCCGATACACTACCGATGAGCCCGAAACTTTTCCGGCGACCAAAACAAGACTTCCTATATATCAATCTTTACCTCCGGACCATTCTAGAGCTCCTCGTGACGTCCGGGATCTCATCCGGGACTCCAAACAACCTTCGCCACCATACACAACTCTATACTACTAACACGTCATCGAACCTTAAGTGTGCAGACCTTGCGGGTTTGAGAACTATGTAGACATGACCGAGACACCTCTATGGTCAATAACCAATAGCGAGACCTGGATGCCCATATTGGTTCCTACATATTCTACGAAGATCTTTATCAGTCGAACCTCTGTGTCAAGGATTCAGTTAATCTCGTATGATGTTCCCTTTGTTCTTCGGTATGTTACTTGCCCGAGATTCGATCGTCGGTATCTCCATACCTAGTTCAACCTCGTTACCGGCAAGTCTCTTTACTCGTTCCGTAATACAAGATCCCGTGACCAACACTTAGTCACATTGCTTGCAAGGCTTATTGTGATGTTGTATTACCGAGTGGGCCCTAAGATACCTCTCCGTCACACGGAGTAACAAATCCCAGTCTTGATCCATGCCAACCCAACAGACACCCTCAGAGATACCTGTAGAGAACCTTTATAGTCACCCAGTTACGTTGCAATGTTTGATACACACAAGGTACTCCTCCGGTCTCAGTGAGTTGCATGATCTCATGGTCATAGGAACAGATACTTGACATGCAGAAAACAATAGCAATAAACTGACATGATCATATGCTACGTTTGTAGTTTGGGTCTTGTCCATCACATCATTCTCCTAATGATGTGATCCCGTTACCAAATGACATCTCATGTCCATGACTAGGAAACCACTGCCATCTTTGATCAACGAGGTAGTCTATTAGAGGCATACTAGGGACATGGTGTTGTCTATGTATCCACACATGTATCTGAGTTTCCGATCAACACAATTATAGCATGGATAATAAACGATTATCATGAACAAGAAAATATGATAATAACCAATTTATTATTGCCTCTAGGGCATATTTCCAACACTATCTCGGTAGGAGCAAGAGTAAGCACTAGGGCCATGGGAGTGTCGTGCTTGGTGCCGGCTTTACGGAGCGAACGTCTGCCGAAGGATTTCAAGGGCCCTTGCAAGGTCCCAAACTATACTGCTGACCTACCTCCAGAGGCGTGGATTGAGAGCTATGAGCTGGCTATGGAGATGTTAGACGTCAACGATGCAGTATGTGCCATGTATTTCATCATGATGCTGGAAGGGCCGGCTCGCACATGGTTGAAGGGCTTGCCACCCAACACCATTAATTCCTAGGCCGAGTTAAAAGCAAAGTTCATCAAAAAATTCCAGGGAACGTGCAAGCAGCCCATGATGATTGTGGATTTGGATCATTGTGTTCAGCAGGAGAATGAGTCGCTCATCAATGGGTCCGACGAGTCTCAACCATCATCCACTCGTCTGAACAGATTACGGCGGCTCAGGCAGTTTTGATTCTAGAGAAGAATTGTCACTTTACGCCTCTGAAGCAGAAGCTTGGCCAGCTCAAGCGCTCATGTCAAGACATGGGGGAGCTCATGGCGGCTCTCATGAAGTACGCTGACTCTGACAATATGAAGGATCCAGGCTCTGACAGAAGAAGCCTAGTCAGCAAGAAGAGTAACAATGGCAAGGGTCCGGGAAGCAATGGCAACCAAGGCAACAGGAAGAATCCGGACGGCGGGTTAGAATTGGTGGCCAACGCCAGCACCGGGAACAATCGTGCTAAAGGCAATGGGAACTTCAGACAACCCTTTAATAAGGGTAAAACTCTTTTTAATTTGGAGGAGATGCTCAATAAACCTTGTACAGAGCACAGTCAGCCCGATAAGGTGGCGAATCACTCATGGAGGAATTGTCACATTATGCAAAAGTTTCGGGATTATAGTGTGCGGCAACATAACAACAATGGTGGAAGCCCGCCAGGCGGCTCAGGGCCAGGTGGGTCAGGTGCTGGCCTGGGGTCTGGTGGTTCAGGATCCGGCTACCAGGGCCAGGGCAGTCAAGGAGGGCATCATCAGCAATCCAGTGGCAATAATCAGCAATAAAATAACCAGTCTGGGTATCAAAGTAATCCAAAGCAGCTCATCTCGGGTCAGTATCATGTTTTTACAACTGGCATTAATAGGCGAGACCAGAAGTTGTGCAAGCGGGCGGTCAATGCTGTCACACCGGCTCTCCCGCAATACTTGAAGTGGTCAGAGTATGACATAACCTGGAGCAGAGAGGATCACCCGCCACGTGTTGATTGTTGGGGAACGTCGCATGGGAAACAAAAAATTTCCTACGCACACGCAAACCTATCCATGGTGATGAGCATCTACGAGAGGGAGAGTGGATCTACATACCCTTGTAGATCGCTAAGCGGGAAGCGTTAAGAAACGCGGTTGGTGTAGTCGAACATCTTCGTGATCCAAATCGCCGAGCGTCCCGCGATCTCATCACGATCCGTCCCGCGATCCAATCACGATCCGTCCCGTGAACTCATCACGATCCGTCCCGCGATCTCATCACGATCCGTCTCACGATCTTGATCACGACCTGTCCCGTGAACTCATCACGATCCGTTCTGCGATCTCATCACGAACTATCTCGCGATCTCGATCACGGTCCTTCCGATCTAGCGCCGAACGGACGACACCTCCGCGTTCAGCACACGTGCAGCTTGATGACGATCTCCACCGTCTCGATCCAGCGAGAGGAGGTGGAGAGGAGAGAGAGTTCACCGGCAGCGTGACGGCGCTCCGGTGATGGTGGTGGAGCAATTCCGGCAGGGCTTCGCCTAAGCGCTGCAGAAAACCGATCTAGAGGAGAAACTATGCACCGGTGGAACGGGTAGCACGTGGCCGGAAATTCTGTCCAAAAACCACCCAATCCACTAGTATATATAGGAGGAGAGGAGAGGAGAGGCATCCAAGGCCTTTGGGTCGGCCGAAATAGGAGGTGGGAGCAATCCTACTTCACCTCCAATCCTAGTTGGAGTAGGATTGCCTCCTATTGGCTGATTTTCCACTTTTTGCTTTAGGACTTTCTATCCTGCGCCATGGGCCTTTGTGGCTGTTTTCCCAGCCCACTAAGGGCTGGTTATTATTCTCCCACAGCCCATGGACCTCTTGGGGTCGAAATACCCCTCCCGGAGGTCCCCCGGTACACTACCGGCACTCCTGGTACACTACGATACTCCCGGTACACTACCGATGAGCCCGAAACTTTTCCGGAAACCAAACTGGGACTTCCTATATATGAATCTCTACCTCCGGACCATTCCGGAGCTCCTCGTGATGTCCGGGATCTCATCCGGGACTCCGAACAACCTTCAGTCACCACCATACATAACTCTACACTACCGAAACGTCACCGAACCTTAAGTGTGCAGACCCTGCGGGTTCGAGAACTATGTAGACATGACCGAGACACCTCTACAGTCAATAACCAATGGCGGGACCTGGACGTCCACATTGGTTCCTACATATTCTACGAAGATCTTTATCGGTCGAACCTCTATGTCAAGGATTCAGTTAATCCCGTATAACGTTCCCTTTGTTCTTCGGTATGTTACTTGCCCGAGATTCGATCGTCGGTATCTCCATACCTAGTTCAACCTCGTTACCGGCAAGTCTCTTTACTCGTTCCATAATACAAGATCCCGCAACTAACAATTAGTCACATTGCTTGCAAGGCTCATTGTGATGTTGTATTACCGAGTGGGCCCTGAGATACCTCTCCGTCACACGGAGTAACAAATCCCAGTCTCGATCCATGCCAACTCAACAGACACCATCGGAGATACCTGTAGAGCACCTTTATAGTCACCCAGTTACGTTGCGACGTTTGATACACACAAGGCACTCCTTCGATATCCGTGAGTTGCATGATCTCATGGTCATAGGAACATATACTTGACATGCAGAAAACAGTAGCAATAAACTGACACGATCATATGCTATGTTTGTAGTTTGGGTCTTATCCATCACATCATTCTCCTAATGATGTGATCCCGTTATCAAATGACATCTCATGTCCATGGCTAGGAAACCTTAACCATCCTTTGATCAACGAGCTAGTCCATTAGAGGCATACTAGGGACATGGTTTTGTCTATGTATCCACACATGCATTTAAGTCTCCGATCAATACAATTATAGCATGGATAATAAACGATTATCATGAACAAGGAAATATGATAATAACTAATTTATTATTGCCTCTAGGGCATATTTCCAACAGTCTCCCACTTGCACTAGAGTCAATAATCTAGTTCACATCACCATGTGATTCGCATTGTTATGAATCTAACACCCAATGAGTTTTGGGGCTCGATCATGCTTTGCATGTGAGAGAGGTCTTATAGTCAACGGGTCTGCGATATTCAGATGCGTGTGTACTTTGCAAATCTCTATGTCAAATCGTAAACACTGCTACCACACTCCACTTGGTACTATTTCCAAATGGCTGCTCCACTATACGTATCCAGATTGCTACTACTAGTCATCCGGATAGGTGTTAAAGCTTGCATCGACGTAACTCTTTACGACGAACTCTTTATCACCTCCACAATCAAGAAACATTTCCTTAGTCCTCTGGTTACTAAGGATAATTCCGACCGCTGTCCAGTGATCCACTCCTGGACCACTCTTGTACCCCTTGACAGACTCATGGCAAGGCACACATAGGTGCGGTACACAGCATGGCATAATATAGAGCCTATGGCTAAGGCATAGGGGACGACGTTCGTCCTTTCTCTTTCTCCTGCCGTTGTCGAGCTTTGAGTCTCACTCAACTTCACACCTTACAAATCAGACGAGAACTATTTCTCTGGCTGATCCATTTTGAACTCTTTCAAAATCTTGTCAAGGTATACACTCATTGAAAGTCTCATCAAGCATCTTGATCTATCTCTATAGATTTTGATGCTCAACAATTAGGTAGCTTTATCCAGGTCTTCCTTTGAAAATCACTTTCCAAATGACCGTTTTATGCTTTCCAGAAACTCTACATTATTTCTGATCAACAATATGTCATCCACATATACTTATCAGAAATTCTATAGTGCTCCCACTCACTTTATTGCAAATACAAGTTTCTCGTAAAGTTTGTATAAACATCAAAACTTTGATCACCTCATCAAAGCGTATATTCCAACTCCGAGATGCTTGCTCCAGTCCATGGAAGGATCACCGAAGCTTGCACACCTTTTAGCATCCTTAGGCCTGACAAAACCTTCTGGTTGTATCACATACAACCTTTCCTCAAGTAAACCGTTAAGGAAACGATGTTTTGACATCCATCTGCCAGATTTCATAATTGAAAACACAGCAACTGCTAACATAATTCCAACAGACTTTAGCACCACTATGAGTGAGAAAGTCTCATCGTAGTCAACTCCTTGAACTTGTCACAAACATCTGTGCAACAAGTCGAGCTTTACAAATAGTGACATTCACCATCAGTGTCTGTCTTCATTTTAAAGATCCATTTGTACTCAACGACCTGCCGTCCAACGAGCAAGTCTACCAAAGTCTACACTTGGTTTTCATACATGGATCCTATCTCGGATTTCATGGCCTCTAACCATTTGTCGGAATCCGGGCCCATCATCGCTTCTCCATAGCTCGTAGGTTCATCGTTGTCCAACAACATGATCTCCAAGACAGAGTTGTCGTACCACTTAGGAGCAGTACACATCATTGTCGACCTACGAAGTTCGATAGTAACTTGATCCTGAAGCTTCATGATCATCATCATTAACTTCCTCTTCAACTAACGTAGGCTTCACAGAAACATCTTTCTGCGCTGCGCTACTCTCTGGTTGAACAAAGGTTCAACAACCTCATCAAGTTCTATCTTCCTCCCACTCAATTCTTTCAAGAGAAACATTTCCTCGAGAAAGGATCCGTTTAAGCAACAAACATTTTGCACTAGGATCTGAGATTGAAGGTTCAACTGATCTTAGGGTATTCTATGAAGATGCAATTTGTCCGCCTTGGGTTCGACCTCATTAGGTGAAAACATTTTCCACACAAGTGTCACATCCCAAAATATTAAGAAATGACAGCTTAGGTTTCTATCAAACCATAATTCACATGGTGTCATCTCAACGGATTTAGATGGTGCCCTATTTAAAGTGAATGTAGTTGTCTCTAATGCATAACCCCAAAATTATAGTAGTAAAACGACAAGAGACATCATATTACGCACCATGTCCAATAGAGCATAACTATGATGTTCGGACACACCATCACACTATGGTGTTCCAGGTGGCGTTTAGTTGTGAAACAACTTTCACATTGTATTAAGTTGTATGCCAAACTCGTGACTCAGATATTCACCTCCACGATCATATCGCAGTCATTTTTATCTTCTTGTCACGATGATCTTTAAACTTCACTCTGAATTTGCTTGAACCTTTCAAACGATTCAGACTTGTGTTTCATTAAGTAAATATACACTATATCTACTCAAATCATCAGTGAAGGTAAGAAAATAATGATATCCACTGCACGCTACAAGACTCACTAGATTGCATACATCAACATGTATCATTTCCAATGAATCACTTGCCCGCTCCATCCAACGGGGTCCTTTAGTCATCTTGCCCAAGAGGCATGGTTCGCATGTCTCAACCGATTCGAAATCGAATGAGTCCAAATATCCATCAGCATGGAGTTTCTACATGCGCTTTATACCAATATGACATTTAGCGGCAGTGCCACAAGTATGTGGTACTATCATTATTAACTTTGTGTCTTTTGACATCAATGTTATGAACATGTGTAATACTACGATCAAGATTTCAACAAACCATTCTCACTGGGTGCATGACCATTGAAGGTATTATTCATGTAAACAGAATAACCATTATTCTCTAACTTAAATGAATAACCGTATTGCAATAAACATGATCTAATCATGTTCATGCTCAACGCAAAACACCAAATAACATTTATTTACGTTCGTCACTAATCCTGAAGGTAGAGAGAGCGTGCGATGTTGATCACATCAACCTTGGAAACACTTCCAACACATATCGTCACCTCACCCTTAGCTAGTTCTCCGTTTATTCCGTAGCTTTTATTTCGAGTTACTAACATTTAGCAACCGAACCGGTATCCAATACCCAGGTGCTACTAAGAGTACTAGCAAGGTACACATCAGTAACTCGTATATCAAATATACTTCTGTCGATGTTGCCAGCCTTCTTATCTACCAAGTATCTAGGGTTTTCCGCTTCAGCGACCTCTCACCTCATAATAGAAGCACTTAGTCTCGGGTTTGAGTTCAACTTTGGGTTGCTTCACTGGAGCAGCAACTAACTTGCTATCCATGAAGTTTCCCTCCTTGCTCTTGCCCTTTTCGAAACTAGTGGTTTGATTAACCATCAACACTTGACGCTCCTTCTTGATTTCTACCTTCGCGGTGTCAAACATCGCGAACAGCTCAGGGATCAATACTTCTATCCCTGGTGTATTATAGTTCATCACTAAGTTCTAGTAGCTTTAGTGACAGTGACTTGGAGAACTATATCAATCACTATCTTATCTGGAAGATCAACTCCCACTTGATTCAAGCGATTGTAGTACCGAGACAATCTGAGTACATGCTCAACGATTGAGCTATTCTCCTTCCTCTTACAGGCAAAGAATCTTGTTGGAGATCTCATATCTCGCAACACAGGCACGAGCCTGAGATCACAATCTCTGCTCCTAGAACATCTCATATGTTCCGTGACGTTCAAAACGTTTCCGAGCCTCAATTCTAAGCCGTAATGCATGACGCACTAAACTATCAAGTAGTCATCGAAACGTGCCTGTCAGATGTTCACAACATCTATAGACAACGCTAGAGGGGGTGGCGCACCGAGCGGTGCATTAAGGACATAAGCCTTCTGTGCAGCAATGAGGACAATCCTTAGATCACGGACCCAGTCCGCAATATTGCTACCAACATCTTTCAACTCTATTTCTCTAGGAACGTATAAAAATACAAGGGAGCTACAGCGCGAGCTAGTAATCTACAACATAATTTGCAAAGACACTTTGACTATGTTCATGATAATGAGTTCAATTAATCATATTACTTAAGAACTCCCACTCAAATTGACATCCCTCGGGTCATTCGAGTGATACATGATCCAAATTCACCAACTCAAGTCCGATCATCACGTGAGTTAAGGTGGCTTCAATGGTGAACATCATTATGTTGATCATATCCACTATATGACTCATGCTCGACCTTTCGGTCTCTTGTGTTCCGAGGCCATGTCTGTACATGCTAGGCTCGTCAAGTTTAACCCGAGTGTTCTGCGCGTGCAAATCTGGCTTACACCCGTTGTATGTGAACGTAGAGTCTATCACACCCGATCATCACGTGGTGTCTCAACACGACGAACTTTCGCAACGGTGCACACTCGGGGAGAACACAATTTATCTTGAAATTAAGTGAGGGATCACCTTATAATGCTACCGTCATCCTAAGCAAAACAAGGTGCATAAAAAGGATTAACATCACATGCAAATCATAAGTGACATGTTATGGCCATGAACTTGTGCTTTTGATCTCCATCTAGAAAGCACCGGCATGATCTCCATCGTCACCGGCATGACACCATGATCTCCATCAACGTGTCGCCATCGGGGTTGTCACGCCCTGCATGCTTCTACTACTATTGCTACCGTAGCGATAAAGTAAAGCATTACATAGCTCTTAATGATTGACACGCAGGTCATACAATAATTAAAGACAACCCTATGGCTCCTGCCGGTTGCCGTACTCATCGACATGCAAGTCGTGATAATCTATACATCACATGATCATCTCATACATCACATATATCACATCATGTAATTGGCCATATCATATCACAACATACCCTGCAAAAACAAGTTAGACGTCCTCTAATTGTTGTTGCAAGTTTTACGTGGCTGCTACGGGTCTAGCAAGAACGATTCTCACCTACGCATAAACCACAACGGTGATACATAGATTGCTTTTCAACCTTCTCAAGGACTGCCTTTGTCGGATCCGATCCAACTAAAGTGAGAGAAACTGTCACCCGCAAGCCATCTAAGCAACAAGTTGCATCGAGGGAACCGGTCTCTCGTAAGCGTACGAGTAATGTTGGTCCGGGCCGCTTCATCTCACAATCCCGCTGAACCAAAATCCTACCAAGGGAGGAAGCAATCTAAGCATCAACGCCCACAAACCTTTTGTGTTCTACTCGAGATCTCATCGAACCATCAACCTAGCTCATGATGCCACTGTTGGGGAACGTCGCATGGGAAACAAAAAATTTCCTACGCACACGCAAACCTATCCATGGTGATGAGCATCTACGAGAGGGAGAGTGGATCTACATACCCTTGTAGATCGCTAAGCGGGAAGCGTTAAGAAACGCGGTTGGTGTAGTCGAACATCTTCGCGATCCAAATCGCCGAGCGTCCCGCGATCTCATCACGATCCGTCCCGCGATCCAATCACGATCCGTCCCGTGAACTCATCACGATCCGTCCCGCGATCTCATCACGATCCGTCTCACGATCTTGATCATGATCTGTCCCATGAACTCATCACGATCCGTTCCGCGATCTCATCACGAACTGTCTCGCGATCTCGATCACGGTCCTTCCGATCTAGCGCCGAACGGACGGCACCTCCGCGTTCAGCACACGTGCAGCTTGATGACGATCTCCACCGTCTCGATCCAGCGAGAGGAGGTGGAGAGGAGAGAGAGTTCACCGGCAGCGTGACGGCGCTCCGGTGATGGTGGTGGAGCAATTCCGGCAGGGCTTCGCCTAAGCGCTGCAGAAAACCGATCTAGAGGAGAAACTATGCACCGGTGGAACGGGTAGCACGTGGCCGGAAAATCTGTCCAAAAACCACCCAATCCACTAGTATATATAGTAGGAGAGGAGAGGAGAGGCATCCAAGGCCTTTGGGTCGGCCGAAATAGGAGGTGGGAGCAATCCTACTTCACCTCCAATCCTAGTTGGAGTAGGATTGCCTCCTATTGGCTGATTTTCCACTTTTTGCTTTAGGACTTTCTCTCCTGCGCCATGGGCCTTTATGGCTGTTTTCCTAGCCCAATAAGGGCTGGTTATTATTCTCCCACAGCCCATGGACCTCTTGGGGTCGAAATACCCCTCCCGGAGGTCCCCCGGTACACTACCGGCACTCCTGGTACACTACCGATACTCCCGGTACACTACCGATGAGCCCGAAACTTTTCCGGAAACCAAACTGGCACTTCCTATATATGAATCTTTACCTCCGGACCATTCCGGAGCTCCTCGTGACGTCCGGGGTCTCATACGGGACTCCGAACAACCTTCGGTCACCACCATACATAACTCTACACTACCGAAACGTCACCGAACCTTAAGTGTGCAGACCCTGCGGGTTCGAGAACTATGTAGACATGACAGAGACACCTCTACAGTCAATAACCAATGGCGGGACCTGGACATCCACATTGGTTCCTACATATTCTACGAAGATCTTTATCGGTCGAACCTCTATGTCAAGGATTCAGTTAATCCCGTATAACGTTCCCTTTGTTCTTCGGTATGTTACTTGCCCGAGATTCGATCGTCGGTATCTCCATACCTAGTTCAACCTCGTTACCGGCAAGTCTCTTTACTCGTTCCATAATACAAGATCCCGCAACTAACAATTAGTCACATTGCTTGCAAGGCTCATTGTGATGTTGTATTACCGAGTGGGCCCTGAGATACCTCTCCGTCACACGGAGTAACAAATCCCAGTCTCGATCCATGCCAACTCAACAGACACCATTGGAGATACCTGTAGAGCACCTTTATAGTCACCCAGTTACGTTGCGACGTTTGATACACACAAGGCACTCCTCCGATATCCGTGAGTTGCATGATCTCATGGTCATAGAAACATATACTTGACATGCAGAAAACAGTAGCAATAAACTGACACGATCATATGCTATGTTTGTAGTTTGGGTCTTATCCATCACATCATTCTCCTAATGATGTGATCCCGTTATCAAATGACATCTCATGTCCATGGCTAGGAAACCTTAACCATCCTTTGATCAACGAGCTAGTCCATTAGAGGCATACTGGGGACATGGTTTTGTCTATGTATCCACACATGCATTTAAGTCTCCGATCAATACAATTATAGCATGGATAATAAACGATTATCATGAACAAGGAAATATGATAATAACTAATTTATTATTGCCTCTAGGGCATATTTCCAACATTGATGACTCGGGACGGCTGGCGTTGGTAGTTGCCCCCCAAGTTGGAGGATATGTGTTTACCAAGGTGCTTATGGATGGTGGCGGCAGCATCAATATTTTGTACTACGACACTTTCCGCCGGATGAAGTTGCTTGATAAGGATCTTAAGCCTTCCTCAACAGTCTTTCACGGTGTGGTGCGTGGCAAGTCAGCTTATCCAGTAGGGAGGATTTCTTTGGAAGTCGCCTTCGGTGACGAATACAACTACAGGGTAGAGACGTTGTGTTTAGAGGTGGTCAAGATCAAAAGTTTATATCATGCTCTTTTTGGACATCCGGCTTACGCCAAGTTCATGGCTAGGCCTTGTTATGTGTACTTACAGCTCAAGATGCCGAGTCTAAAAGGAACTATTACGGTGCATGGTGATCGAGAGACGGCTATTGAGTGTGAGGAAGGAGATGCAGCTTATGCAGAGTCAAGTTGCGCGGAAGCAGAGCTCAAGTTCTATAAGGAAAATGTTGACCCGGAGGACATGACTCCGCTAAAAAATCCCACCACAGAATTAGAGTCGCCCCTCAAGTTTTCGGCGGATGACACTAAGCTAGTGGATTTTACTCCGGGCGACTCATCTCAACAATTTACTATTGAGGCCAATATGGATCCCAAATAGGAAAGCGCGCTCATCGAATTCATCCGTGAGAATCGGGACATCTTTGCATGGAAGCCGTTTGACATGCCGGGTGTACCGAGAGAATTCACTGAGCACCATCTTAATGTGGATCCTAAATTTAAGCCGGTCAAATAGTTCCTACGGCGATTCAATGAAGAGAGGCGCAAGGCCATTGGGGAAGAGGTGGCCCGGCTCTTGGCGGCGGGTTTCATCGTTGAAGTGTTTCACCCAGAGTGGCTTGCTAACCCGGTACTAGTGCTTAAGAAAAACGGCACGTGGCGTATGTGTGTGGATTATACAGATCTTAATGAGGCATGTCCAGCTGACCCATTTGCTCTCCCCCGTATCGACCAGATCATCGATGCAACGGCGAATTGTGAGAGTTTATGTTTCCTGGATGCTTATTCTGGCTATCATCAGATCAAGATGGCAATCAAGGACCAAGAGAAGACGGCTTTCATCGTGCCTTTTGGTGCCTTCTGCTATGTGTCTATGCCTTTCGGGCTCAAGAGTGCCCAGGCGACTTACCAACATTGTGTGCAAAACTGTCTTCACGACCAAATTGGACGCAACGTTCATCCATACGTGGATGACATTGTGATTAAATCCAGGAAGTAGGAGACTCTGCTTGATGAGCTGAAGGAGACCTTTGACAACTTACGAGTCTACAAGATGATGCTTAACCCGGCTAAGTGTGTTTTCGGTGTTCCTGCAAGCAAGCTCTTGGGATTCCTAGTCTCTGAGCGTGGCATTGAGGCTAATCTAGATAAGATCAAGGCTATTACTTCCCTGTCTAAGCCGGCATGCATCAATGATGTTCAGCACCTAGCGGGACGAATCGCTACGTTAAGACGGTTCATAAGCCGCCTCGGTGAGAAGGTCATACCTTTGTACCAGATGATGAAGAAGACAGACAACTTTGTCTGGAGTGCAACAGAGGATGAAGCATTTGAGGCCCTCAAGAGGCAGCTCACAGAGCCGCCAGTCTTAGCAGCTCTGGCTGAGAAGGAACCTTTGCTCTTATACGTGGCGGCTAATAACAGGGCAGTCAGCACCGCGATCGTTGTTGAGCGTAAGGAGGCAAGGAAGGAATACCGGTTCAAAGGCCGGTTTATTATATCAGTGAAGTCCTGACATAGTCCAAGCATAGGTATCAACATTGACAGAAGCTGGTATATGGGGTGTTCATGACCAATCGTAAACTGAAACATTACTTCCTAGGGCACCAGATCACAGTGGTTAGCTCTGCCCCGTTGGGAGACATAATTCAAAACAGAGAGGCCACCGGTAGGATTGCTAAGTGGGCATTGGAGCTTGGACATCTTAATCTGAAATACATGCCTCGCATAGCGGTTAAGTCTCAAGCCCTGGTGGATTTCATAAACGACTGGACGGAGTGTCAGGCGCCCGAGGAAAAGCTGGATAACACGTATTGGACAATCCACTTTGATGGATCCAGACAGCTGGAAGGATCATGGGCAGGGGTTGTCTTAACTTCCCCCAAAGGTGACAAGTTCTGTTACGTGTTAAGGTTGATGTTTCCTTGTACTAATAATGCAGCTGAGTACGAACCTCTGCTTCATGCCCCCCGGGTGGCTAAGGAGATGAACCTGAGCCGGGTTAGGTGTCTCGGCGACTCAGACCTTGTGGCCCAGCAAGTTTCAGGCACTTGGGACTCCAAGGACCCGCGGATGGTGGCTTATCGCCAGGCGGTGGATGTCATTGCTGGTCATTTCACGGCTTATCAGGTCGATCATATTGATCATCGCAGGAACGAGGCGGCTGACGCCCTGTCAAGGCTGGGTTCTCAACGTAAGCCGGTACCGCCTAAGATTTTCTTAGATGTATTACATCACCCGTCAGTTAAGTTGCCTTCAGAGGAAGACTTGGATGTACCTGACCCGGAGGGGCAGCTGGTGGCGGCTCTACATGCTATTCCTGACTGGACCGTGCCTTACTTGGTGTACTTGACTCGCGGCGAGTTACCTGATGATGAAAATCTGGCTAGACAGATCATCAGGCGGTCTAAGTCTATGACCATAATCAATGGTGAGTTACATAAGTGCAGCGTCACGGGTGTCTTCCAACGTTTGTGTTTCACCTGAAGAGGGCAAGGAAATCTTGAATGAAATTCATGCTGGCGATTGTGGTCATCATGCCGGCTCAAAATCTCTAGTGGCCAAGGCTTTTCGACATGGTTTCTTCTAGCTGACGGCTCATAAAGATGCGAAGGACTTGGTTCGCAAGTGCGATGGATGTCAGAAGTTTGGCCGGCGTGCTCATGTCCCGGCTCAGGAGTTGCGCATGATTCCAATTAGTTGGTCGTTTGCAGTCTGGGGGCTTGATATGGTCGAGCCTTTCAAGAGATCCAACGACAAGAAGACCCACCTCTTGGTGACGGTGGACAAATTTACCATGTGAGTAGAAGCTCAGCCGGTCAGCAAGTGTGACGCGGCTACGGCGGTTCAATTTATTAAGAAGTTGATCTACCGCTTCGGTTACCCTCACAGTATCATCACAGATAATGGTACAAACTTATCTAAGGGGTCTATGCGAGCGTTCTATGAAAGTGAGCACATCAGACTTGACGTTTCTGTGGTGGCTCATCCATAGTCAAATGGTCAGGAAGAACATGCTAACCAGGAAATCTTGAGAGGTATCAAACCCCGGCTTATGGTTCCTTTGTAGCGCACGCCGAGTTGTTGGGTAGAGGAGTTGTCATCCGTCTTATGGAGCATCAGAACCACTCCCAATAGATCAACAGGTTATACACCTTTCTTCATGGTTTATGGCGCAGAAGCCGTGTTACCAAGCGATATCCGTCGTGACTCGCCACGGGTGGCGGCTTACGTTGAGGAGGATAACGAAACAACACGTCAAGATGCGTTGGATGCCTTGGAGGAAGAACGTGATCTGGCGGCAGCTTGATTGGCGATCTATCAGCAAGACATGTGTCGCTACCATAGCTAGAGAGTTAAGACCCGGACGTTTCAAGAAGGCGACTTAGTGTTGTGGTTGATTCAAGATCAGATAGATGCACACAAGTTGTCCCCTCCATGGGAAGGGCCTTTCATGGTCAGCAGAAATCTCAACAACGGGTCATATTACCTCATTAACGTCTGAGACGACTCAAGCACTTCTGGGCAGGAGACCTGCCGACCATGGAACATAGCTCATCTGATGCCTTATTATACCTGAGTCGTTGAGACTTGACATTGTACACCATCATTTTACATATCATATATATATATGAATAAAGTTGGCATGCCTACAAGCCGGGGCCTCTGCCGTTTCACATATCTCAGTTGATTTCGTCAACAAAGGTCGTCTAGGGGGCTTCCAACCCATCGGGTTTAGCTTATCACACCCTATCGATCGGCTCTCAAGCCAAACAGTTGATTTCGTCAACAAAGATTGTCTAGGGGGATTCCAACCCGTCGGGTTTAGCTTATCACACCCTATCGATCGGCTCTCAAGCCAAACAATTGATTTCGTCACCAAAGGTCATTTGGGGGCTTCCAACCCACCGGGTTTAGCTTACATACCCTCTTGATCGGCTCTTAAGCCACCAGAGTTAAACCTACCTATTTGCAACTTGCTACTCCACCAGGTGACCCGCCGAACTCTTACCAGTTAATCTTGCTTAGAGACCCTAAGCCGGTTCAAAGAAATTGACGACCAATCTCGTTAGAGACCCTGTACTGGTTAAGGTTAAACCGGTGGTTCTTGTCACGTGAGGGCTGGCTTACGGAAAGCGAGGATAAACTCTCTCATCTACTACCGACTCTCCGCTATGTGGCCCGTTCGTACTCTTCGAGAGTTCATCTTTTAAAGACCTTGCACTGTTTAAGGTTAAAACAACAGATTTATGTCACGTGAGAGGCAGTTTATGAGCTACCAGGGTACTCATGCCCTGCCATGTCTCTTTCTAGGATGCTACACTTCCTATCAGTTAATCTCGCTTAGAGACCCTGAGCCGTTCTAAGAAATTGATGGCCAATATCGATAGAGACCCTGTACTTATTAGGAGTTTTAATTAGCGAGTCCACACAGAAGAACCAGCACATGAGTTACAAAAATTCAAAAAACAAATCAGGAAAGATATAACATCTCCGGGTTGTGTTGTTCTAAGCCGCCCTACTAAAAAGTATGGAACATATTCTGTTTCCACAGGTTGGTTATCTCAAGCAGAGCCGCCACCACATCTAGTATGAGTTGAAGCACAAGGCGGACACAATATGTTAAAGCAGTGCGATTTCCTAGGTGCACGATGGCACAGTTTAGGCAAGACAAAGTTTCTACTAAAGGCCTATTACAATGCTCTCTACAGAGCTCAAAAGCAATGAATTAAAGTTTTTTACATGCCCCAAAGTTTGGCGGGTCGCGAGAGCCGGATTATCCATGGCATTATCAAATTGATCAACTGGACGGTGGGTCACCCTACGCCGGGTCTTCGACCTCCTCGATCTGGAGATTGTCCACATCCCAGTTGCAGTTGGTTAAAGCGTCAAAGTTTGCGTCTTGAAATAGGGGAGACGGGTCAAGATTAGGAGCAAAGAAGTGCTTACGGCGTGCAGGAATTAAGTCAGTGGCCTCAAAGGTCGGACCGCGCACTCACTTGTTTTTGGCATTGTAAGCCGCCTGATATGTTGACAGGTTCACTTCTTCCGCTAATACCGATGCAAGGACTCTGGAGGCCTTCATGCAATGAGCATAGTCGGCTTCTGTGAACTCTGAGTCGTCGTCCTTCTTTGATGGAAACTCGTCCATCATCTCTTCAGGAGTTAGCTCTGGGCGAAGGCTAAAGCCTGGCTTATGGACGCAATGGCTCCCTTTCTCGCGGATGATTTCTTGAGCTCCTGGATTTGCTTGGGCAGGGAGGACAACATTTCTATGACTCCCTTCATGGACTGGGGGATACTCTCTTTATTAAGGATCGCTTTGATGGTGTAGAGTATTCCGCAATAGAGCTGCTCTGATAGTGCGTAGACAGCTTTCAGCGACAACAGGCTATCAACGGCGAGTTGATGGCTCCTTGGACCTGCATAAGATGAATTTTTTGGTATAAGCCGCCTGTATAAGTCTTCACGCAAAGATATTGGCGAAGTCTTTAGTACTTACCAAAGATAGAAGCAGACATCTTTGCAATATGGCGCTTCAGGGCGTGCAGTTCATCGGATACCTCCATGAGCCGCTGATCGGCATCATCTGCACGTTGAGACAGGGTAGTTTTATCCGTCCCAATAGCTTTCTTGAAGGCGGCAAAATCAGCTTTAGCTTTTACAAGCTCTTCGGCCGCAAGCCGACACTTCTCTTCTACTGCATTCCTGGCGGCTTGCGGGGAGGCCAGATTGCTCTTCAAGCCGGTCAGTTCAGACTCGGCATTGTTTAAAGCTTCCTGTGACAGACAAAAGGTAAAAGAAGGGTAAGTTGCCAGGGTAACATGTCGTCACATGGTTAAGTTAACAAATATAATGCAAGTCTCAAGCAGATTGCAAGCAATATACTTGACACTTGGGGGCTAATGTTTGTTTGCTCTCCAAGACTACAAACTACAAAGTAAGTCCCGGTTCATCTTCATCAAGATAACCGGCACTTGTGGGATATATTTGGCTCTTTGTTCAAATCTACAATAAAGTTCCGGCTCATATTTGTAAAAGATAAGCCGTCACTTGGGGGGCTACAATTGGCTCTTTCCACAAGGAAGTTCGGCCCATTATTTCTATACTGACTCGAACTTGGGGGCTACAGTTGATCAACTACTGAAAGCTGAGTACCAACTCAATATTTACATATAAAGCTGATACTTGGGGGCTACAGGTTAAGTGGTTCTACTTAAGGCATGGATTGGAAGACCCAGTTTACCATTAACAAATACTAAACCGGCTCTTGGGGGCTACATAAGGATATCAGGAAAGGAAGGAGTACCTTATATTTCTTGTTCATCAGGTTGACGAGCTTGAGTTCCATGTCCCGGCTTGTGGTGAGACGGTTCAGATAAACGACGTGTAGCTCATCAGCACTTAACTTTTCCAACACGGGGAGCTCAATGTCCAGCTTGTCAGAGGCTTCAGTTTTCTTAGTGTGCTTTGCCAACACACGAGGTTGAGGAGTTTGAAAGCCGGTGCCGATAATGATGACGTCCGGAGTATCCAAGTTGTCAACGGACGTTGAAGGGCTTGGTAGCTTAGAGTTGGTCCTCGGAGGGCTCTCAGTGGTCGTCTCATGGGCCGCCGGCTCGGCAGAACGACGAGCGTCTTCGAGCGCATCCTTTGAGGCAGTGGAAAGATCAGCATGTGCAATCGAAGAGTCCGGCTTGGCAGCCTCCGGTTCTTGGGCAGTGAGGGCCGAGGTAGACCCGACGGTTTTCCTTCGCTTTGCTTAAGCCCTGGAAGGCATAGAAAGTTATTATATAAAATCCAAAGGATGACAAAGGATAGGATGCAAATATGAAAGCACGTACTCCGGGTTGATCTTCAGAGGTGGCAGCTTGGTTGCCGTAGAGTCGCCTGAAGAAGGGGGTGATTCCTGAAAGCAGTTAAAGCATTATAAAGACATAGTAAAGTTGTAAGGCAAGATTGACAAAATTAAGCCAAGTGAAACAAATACCTCAGTCGGCCGCTTCCGTTGAACCGGAGAGTGAGATAACCCGGCCATAAGGTCTTTAGAGTCGGTACTCCGGGTCTAGCGTTGGGAGAGTTGCTGTTGCTTTTTCAAAAGAAAGTTGGGGTCTAAGTAAGCAAGAGGATGAGAAAATCGGACTTTTCGGACGACCCGCCATATCTTCTGTGGTGCAAGATGTTCTGAGTCAGATGAGACATAAGTTACCTCAGGCACATTGGCCTGGCTTGTCTTCGTCTCGTCCTGTGAAGTTATTATTGTCAGTAAGGTGTATGAAGAGACGGCCAAGAGACTCAAGTTTTACCTCTAAGTCGTCAGCCTCAGGCTGTTCTTGAGGTGCAGGTTTCTTGTTTCGGCTGACGACCTTTTCCTTCAACTTCTTCGGAGGAGGAACGTATTTCTTTTTCCAGAAGCTGGAGTTAGCCTGTAAGTAAAAGACGTCGAAAGAGGTTAAAGATTATAAAACATACATGAGTAACTAACGCGGAAGTCAGGAGATTGAGAGTCGACCTTACATCCGGGGCCGGGTTTGCGACGCACAAGGGTGGTAATCCGATGGCACGGCAAGAATCTTGAGATTCATGGATAAGGCTTTTGACGGCAGCAACAATGTTGTCTTCTCACAAAGTGGTAGGATTAAAACAGAGGGGATCTTTGGCATCACCCGTATATTCACACATGAGGCGGCTTCTCCGGCTTAGAGGCATGACTTGCCAAGAGACCCAGCAACGGGTCAGATCAATCCGTGACAGACCGTTGGCCATGAGGGCTTTAATTTTGGCGTAAGCCGGAGCATATTTCGCCCGTTCAGAAGCTGACATCCGGTGAGGGAGTTCAATTGTGGTCTTGAGTCGGGACGGGCGATAACCCAGCAATGGACGTTCTCCCTCTGGAGAAGTATCTTTGCAATAAAACCAGGTTTTGTTCCAGTCTTTGGGATGACTTGGCATCCGAACATCCGGAAAGCTCATGTCCCATCTTCTTTGAATGGAGATCCCGCCAAGCTCCAAGCTTGGGCCAGCTGCCACTTCTGTCTGGCGGTTTGCATAGAAGAACTCACGGAAGAGGTCAACAGACGGCTCTTCTTGTAAGTAAACTTCACAGAGAATTTGGAAGTTGCACATGTTTGAGGCAGAATTGGATGCAATATCTTGAGGATCCACCGTGAAGAAGTGAAGGACGTCTCGGAAGAATTTTGAGCCAGGCGGGTTGATACCGCGTACAAGGTGGTCTACAAATATAACCACTTCTCCCTCTTGGGGGATGGGTTTCTTATCATTACCTGGAACCCGCCAATGGATGACATTTTTGGCTGGTAAGGTCCCTGCGTCTACGAAATCCTTTAGAAATTCTTCAGTAATGGCAGAGGGCATCTTAAAAGTGGTGGAAAGTAGCAGTGCGTGGCGAGTTAGAAGGTGACAAACGACTAAGGGCGGCTGATGAAGTCTAAACTCTATGAAGCTAAGACGACGGAGCAGTTGGTGGTGAGAGCCGGAAGTTTAATGGCGATTTAAGTTTGCAGGGCAACGAAGCAAAATGCTACTAAGTGTGGAAAATAGGTTTCACATGCTATCTATATAAGTTCGGATCTACAAATAGAGAAAAAAGCAAGTTTATTTTAAACCTAACAACTAACGGAGGAACTGGCAAACGTTCGAAGACAGTAAAGGGAGGCAACTACAGATCTGTATTGCGCTATTACTGATTTCCCATGATTTACCGCAATGGAAAAAAGGGTAGTATAAGGCTCACTGGTCTATATGCCGTCTGGCATTACGAAGAACTCGTGTTGTAGCGGACGGAAGAACTCCATGGATTCACTACCCTAAGCTACAGATCTAGGGGATGGAGAAGGACGTACCAAAGGTGATGCGATGGACGTGGGTGATGCTCTCGTCCGTTCAGGTCGATGCAACGGCCTAGGGCGGTGACGGCATGGAAGCTTCACCGGAGCAAGGAAGCTCTGGAGCGACAGCGTCGAGAGGAAGAAGAAGAGGTGCAGGTGGCTTTGGAAATTAGAAGGACTGTTCGTGGTCCTATTTAAGAGGCTGGAAAGAGGAAACGGGCGTGGGAATCAAGGCGATCAAAACTGACCGACCGAGACAGATGCCTCGATTTTCGGGTGTCAGTTTAATGATGAAAGATCCATTGTGGTAGTGAGGGAATCTTTTGGCATATCCAATATGATGTCACGGCGGGTTACATTTCTTACTTTCAGGTGATGAAGGGCGAGACTCGCCGCCAAGTAAAATGGACGATTGACATGAGCAAGTTCAAATCAACCTGGGGCCTAATGTTGGGGATATAACCCCGTGGTGAGACCCTCCCAGGTGGGCCGGGTTATACCAGGCGGCTCATAAGCCAGACCAAGGCAGATGGGCCTGGAGATGTAAGCCTAGACATATGGCGGTTTATCAAGAT
The DNA here is from genome assembly GCA_022496015.1 of Hordeum marinum. Lineage (NCBI taxonomy): Eukaryota > Viridiplantae > Streptophyta > Magnoliopsida > Poales > Poaceae > Hordeum > Hordeum marinum. The sequence continues at coordinate 204,334,367 of CM039672.1, read as the reverse complement.
GGGACTAGGCGAGGCCCAGACAAAGAAGGCATGAAGACCCGGGCGGTTAAGCCGCCCGGAGACGGTTTGCCCAGGAAGGCAAGGCGACATAGAGATAGAGTCGGATACGTTGTAAGAGTCAGTATGAGACTTGTAACCCGTGGTCTTGGCCTCCTATATAAAGGCAGAGACCCGGGGCGACTTGGACAGAAACCAATCAATCGAGAACTAGGTCAAGTGAATCCGCTCGCTTGTAATCGATACTCCAATCAATACAACACAAACAGGACGTAGGCTTTTACCTCCTCTCGAGGGGCCGAACCTGGGTAAACTCATGTCCTTCATCCCAACCAACCCCTTTGAGTCCATCACCTTAGCGATGGCCTCGAACATAAGTCTTCGGACATATGCCATGATAAAACCACGACAGTGGGTGACTTGTAGAGTTGAAGACCATAATGAGATGTGCCTTGTAGGTATCGAAGGATCCTCTTCACAAGGTGCATATGAGTGTCACGTGGGGCATGCATACAGAGGCAAGCTTGTTGGACGGCGTCGGGAATGTTAGGCCGAGTGAGAGTGAGGTATTGCAGTGCGCAGGCGAGACTACGGTAGTGTGTCGGGTTGGAGAGGAGCTCGCCATCATGGGAGGAGAGTTTAGAGGTGGTGTCTATGGGGATTGGAACCAGTTTACAATTGAGCATCTTGGCCCAGTCAAGAATCTCAAGATTATATTTCTATTGGCACAAGAAGAGGCCGTACGATTTGGTGGTGACATTGATGCCCAAAAAATGATGCAAAGCACCGAGGTCGTACATGGAGAACTTGGTTTTGAGGGAATGGATGATGGACTATAGCGTGGTGGAGGAATTTGTCGTGAGAATAATGTCATCAACGTAAACCGGTAAGTAGGCAATGGATGCACCGTGAAGCATGATGAAGAGGGAGGAATCACTCTTTGACGCTCAAAACCCAAAGGACAAGAGGAAAGCTTGAAATTGAAGAAACCGTGTCCTTGGATCTTGTTTGAGTCCATATAATGATTTGCGAAGGTGACAGACATGATCCGGCCGAGAAGGATCCATAAATCCCGCGGGTTGAGAGCAATAGGCCGTCTCGTGGAGATCACCATGGATAAATGCATTCTTCACGTCAATTTGGTGAATGGGCCATGAGTGTGAAGTAGCATGGCTCAACACCACACGAATAGTGGTCGGCTTAACCACCGGACTGAAAGTATCATTGTAATTGATGCCCTCTTGCTGTGTGAAACCTCAAACAACCCAACTTGCTTTGTAGCATGCCAATGAGCCATCCGTGTTAAACTTGTGACGAAAGATCCACTTGCCCATGACAATGTTGACACATGCAGGTTTAGGCACCAAAGACCAAGTGAAGTTGTTCATTAAAGCATTGTATTCTTCTAACATCGGTTGGCTCCAATGGGGGTCTTTGAGAGCGGATTTGTATGTGGGCAGTATGAGAGAGATAGGTGTGGAAGAGACGTATCGAATATAATATGTGAGTATGTAGTATATGATTTGTCTATTTCTTAGAATACAACATACGAATCAAATATTCTTATGGTTCTATTTAAGAATGGGTATGCCATACACCCCGCGGGCATTGTAGTTCAATTGGTCGAGCACCTCCCTGTTAAGGCGGAAGCTGTGGGTTAGAGCCCCGTCAGTCCCAAACTACGGTTCAGTGAATGGAGATATTCATATTTTCTTTTTCCATGAAAAAGAGCGCAGGGAGCGAGATCAAGTACCCATAGATCACCCTACTTCACTTTTTTATTTTGTATCTCTAACTAAAAAGGGAGGGAAGGCGTATAGGAATTTATTTTCACTACTCCCAGTCGATAAAGATAAAAAAGACACACATATGATATGTGGATTAGTAAAACTGAGGATAATACTCTATCTTTTTTTATGATGATACCATCCTCATCTTAATTTCCTATTCCGTTGTTATGGAATAGAGTACCGACATTTTACCGGAACCCGTACATAAATCATATTCCCTTTTTATTTCAAACCTCTTTTCCCCACATCACTTCTACTACACAAAAAAACGTTGACCCCTTCTTGGATGAGTTTGTGAGATCTCATTGCGGGGGGGGGGGGGGGTTCGAGAGTACCTCAATGGCAACCATATTTTTATAGAAGAGAGTGATAACAGTTTACATGAAGCCTTAAGTAGATGCGTACATCCTCTCTCGGCAACATTCCAAAAACAACCGACACAAAAACCTATAGGCTACTCTCTCACAAAACGTGTTAAACCATCGACACCCACACCGGCTCTCCTCTAGTTCCGAACTTCCCGCGGAATGGCGTCAACCAGCTCGAGAGGCGCCTTCTGTTGTTGAGACATGTTGAACATCCGTGCATTTCATTGCTTCCACACGGCCCAACCCGTGGCAATGAAGAGCATGTCGAAACCTCTCTTGTTGCCCTTGGTGAAGCCCCTCCTAGCATGAATCCACCAATCAATGAGAGTGGCATGCGCCTCCAACTTCCTAGTGGACAAGTTGAGGGTACCGAAGCATTCATGCCACACCTCTCGAGAGCATAAGTAGTAGGCCGAGGGTTGATCTTGGAGCCCATGCTTCGCTCTCCGGTCTGAGGTCCAAATGCGGTGTTGCACGACCACTCAAGCAAAAAATCTTGCATTTGAGGGTCGCCCATCTTCTCCATATTCATGAGGCGTAAGGCACCCTCAGAGCACCTAGACACAACCGCTAGTAAGTGGAGCGGGTCATGTACACTCCCAATGGATCAGTCGGCCAAGAGAAGCAACCTGGTCTACTGGTGCCACACTCAACTGTGGTGATAGTTAGGTTCAAATGCACTAGTTGCATGTGACCCATGAAGGTGAGTTCGCCTTCCACGTCTTGTAGCCATCTGCCGCTATCCAACCCTTCGTTGGTTGTGCGTATATTCCTCGTTCGCGTGTCAACTAGCGCGTGTATCATTGGAGCAATGTCCGCCGCCGCAAACCCATGAATACAGTTGTTTCTCCAAAAGAGGACCTTAGATTGTCCCCTACTTTGATATTAACAAAGCTATCAAAAACTACTCTAAGTATTTCACCCGCTCCCAGGTCGCTCCCGCAAGCGCCCGGGAGCAAACCCTAGACGTCGCCAGCTTCAGCCCTCCACCCACGCCTTCCCTCACTGTCGCCGGACAAGGTCGCCGGGCAAAGCTCACACGGCTCGGTGGCGATGGGGTCCTTCTCCTTAAGCGCAGAGCAAGGCGGCGCGGGACAGGATGACCACTTCAACGGGATCTCGGGCTGGGAGTGCATGGCCTGAGGCAGCACAGCAAGGCAGCGCCAAGCGCGACGAGTCGAGTAGGCAGGGCGGTGCACTCTTTGGCTTCCGCGCTCGTCTGTAGGTGGTGGGGGCTTCAGCCACGAGGATGGCGCGGCCCCATCGGATCTGGGCTCTGGCGCGTGGATCCACCCGTTAGGACAGTGCTGCTGCGTTAGAGCGACAGCGGGCGTGTGGTTGTGCTGGTGCCGAGGCGGGCAGGGCATCCGCGAGGTAGAGTTGTTCTAGCCGGATCTTGCAATCATGAGATGGGGCAGTTGGTGGCTTCGGGAGGCAGGGCAAGGATGTCAGGGAAGCGGCCCCAAAATGATGGCTGCGACGGCATGGGTTACTGCGGTGGCTGGGGACGGCGGATTTGAGACGTTGCCCTTGGATATGGCCCGGGAAGTGCGTATTTTCTTTGTCGGATGAGATGTTGCAGCGGATCATCGCATGAGGGCTATGGCGGCTGACGGAAGGAGGTGCTCTACATGACGGCTTGGCTCCGATGGCCTGGGTATCCTTGCGTGCTCAAATCTACAAGCTCATTGTTATGGGAGAGGGAAGTTAGGCAAAAGTTTTTGATGATGTTGGCGTCTATGGGCGTCGTGACCTTCTTGGAGGCGTTGTCATAGAGCTCTTCATTTCCTTTCATGTGATTGGGCTCTTCGGGTGAGAACCTAAACTCTAGATTTTTGGAGTGGGCGGTGGCGGCGTCTACGTCGTAACCTTCTTGGAGACGTCGCTTTGGATGGTCTGCCTTTTGGTTGTTGTGCAGGGCTCTTTCGTCTTCAAGGGCGGTGTATGCCGGTGCGGCGGCTCCGGGATCTTTTGTTGAGTGTTGAGGCGGCGGCCTCGAGCAACGATGCGGCAAAGGCTCCATTAGGTAGGACTGCTTGTCGGCATGGCTTGGGTGATGGCTTTGAGTTGCTGGGGCGGCAAGGTTATCGGCTTGGTCGACGCGTCCCAACAGGGACAGTTGGACGCATGTCGGGGCAGCGGCCCCGAATGTTGTGCGGTGTTCGTGGTGTGCGTGCAGTTATCTTGAGCAACGTGGGCTGCTGTTAGCTATATTGTGAGGTGTTGCTGCTCGAGGGTGAGTGGTGATATGTCGGGGCGGCGGCCCCGAATGTGGTGCGATGTTCGTGGTCTGCGTGCGGCTGTTTTGAGCAGCGTGGGTTGTGGGTAGCTACGTCGTGCGACGTTGCTACTCGAGGTGAGTGGTGACATGTCGGGGCGATGGTCCCGGAAGGCGGTGTCAGTTGAGAGCGTAGGGTGCGGTGAAGCAATGGATGTCGAGGCAGCGGCCTTGAGAGATTTACAACTTCGAAGGCATGAACCTCGTATCGTTTGGGCGATGTGGTTGCGTTGGTGTTGGTCAAGGGTGGGCTTTGCCCTGTGTGTTAGTGTCTTTGGGGTGGACTTGGCCCTAGTTGCTCCGGTTTTTGCCATTAACACGCAATTCTCTTCTGCTTAATTAGTAGATGAGGCAATATTTGCCTCCGTTTTGAAAAGAAAAAAAAAGACCGCTTTAGCATCTTTGTCCTCAAACATAGTTATCCCTTGCCATGGTCTTCCCGGATCTGTCTTATTTAACCACTCCACCTCACCCTAAGAGCAAGGGCATGTAACTTAAGGCTTTTCACTTCTAGACCACCAAGACATGTCAGCTTGCACACAGTGCTCCAAGCCACAAGGCACTGACCACCATTAGATATCTCTTTACCCACCCAAAAGAACGCATGCATCCATTGATCAATTTCTTCGAACACCCAGGTTGGCGCCCGCAATCATAAAGTGGTGAATCGGTTTTGCTGCGATCACTGATTTCACAAGTATGAGCCTTCCTGGCCATTGGAGTAGCCCCCTCTGCCGCGCAGGGGCAAAGTGTTTTGCTTGGTCCCACAAAGGGCTACCACTCAGCACGGGTAAGCTGGCGTACCGCGAGTTGCGGGCCTAAATACTTGCATGGAAAACGTTCCAAGTTGCACTGCAACAGAGCAGCAATGTGGTTCTTGTCCATCTCATCCCCGTGGATCATGACCACCGAAGACTTGCGGTAGTGGACCCTCAAGCCCGAGGCGTCTCCAAACACTTTGAGAGCCATCTTAACAAACCGGAGATCCCCATCCAAACACTTTGAGAGCCATCTTAACAAACCGGAGATTCCCATCCATGGGCTTGACGAATAGCGCGACATCATCCGCGTATATGGATACGCTCTCGGTTGTTGAAATACCGATGGAAGTGCTCAATACACCCGACTCCTCCACCTTGAGCATGATCAGAGACAACACGTCCATAGCAATCACAATATATGGATACACTCTAGGCTACCGAAATACCAGTGAAAGTGCTCAATACACCTACCTCGTGTGCCTTGAGCATGATCCAAGACAACACGTCCATAGCAATCACAAACAGCAATGGGGATCGAATTCTTGAGAAAGATAATCTTCATCTCACATGGATGAAGGTGAAATAGTGGGTACTACAGGGGTTAGGCGGTTTTTGCTGCGCTGTTGATGTTTTTCGATTTTCATATATTCAATCTATCTTAAAAATATAAGGTGTATTAGTTTTTTGAAAAGTAGAACATTTTTAAATTTGACCACATTTTTATAGAAATGTTTCAATATCCATAATATCATATCGAATTCTTTCATATTTTATTATTTGTGTATGTCGATATTTTTGACTTTTAACTTGATCAAGTTAAAAAAGTTAACTTTTTAATAAACTAATACATCTTAGATTTTAGAACGGAGCGAGTATTAGGTTGGGTTAGTGAAGAAAATGATGAAGTGTCTTTTATTTTTTATTCATATAATGTGGTGTTTTAGTAGGCTTTTGCTGTGTGATTTTGTGATACACTAATTAATTCATATTTATGTGGAAAAAAATCGCTGGCTGCATGTACTATCACATGTTGATACTATTTTTTCTAGGTGATGAGAGGGTGACTAGTATTGATAATTTTTTATAAGCCAATTGCTTCCAATTGATTTGAAGAATTGTTGATCCGGTCAAAATCATAAACGAAATTTAATATTTAATTTCTTGATAAAATAAGAGAGCATAATGAATTAAAATAATTGAATGAGAGATTATTGACCCGGTCAAATCAGTGATCCAGTTCCAAATTGATGACCTTAATTGAATTGGATGAGGCCTCCAACTTTAGGAAGATTAATGATAAAGTATATGTTAGAATTGTCCAGATAAATAACCTAATAGCAACAAATTCATCTGCCACAACAATAGAGAAGCAACAAGCCAGCTCAAGAATTTTGGCTCCCCACAGTTGCCAATCCACAAGATCATAGTAATCAACATCAAACTATGGGATAAAACCAATGAAGCAAGCAAGTGGAGAAGCAATCCCACAAGCTAAGGCGTGCAAACAAGATGTAGATCAAAAGTAATATACAAACTGCACGAGATGTAACTGAATCGACTGGGTCAAAAGACAAACAGCAAGCTGCAGCAGCTCTGCAGTACCAAGGCTGTAGAGGTAAAGAGAACCTTTTGATGCAAGCAATGTAACTATATAGTTCAACACAGCACATCATCATTCTCAAGGGAATTGCACAGCATAGCATTTATGCAAAACTCATGATAGCAACCTACACAGAACATCTTCTTGACATGAATAAAGACCCAACCCAGACTAGTTCTCAAAGAGCAAATCCTACTCATAAGAGCACCATAGATTTGAACTGGTTGTGCAGGTAGATAACCCAAACACCCTAGTAACCACCCTTGAGATCGTTGACCACATCATACGGAATGGGAGTGACGGTCTCGATTGTGGTACCCTGGACCATGAACCCAGGTTTAGGGCCAAGCGGCTGCCTCTTGGTGCTGATGACCTCACCACGTGCCTTGGCTTCCGCCTTGAGCTGGTCGTTCTTCACTTTCCTCAGGCGGAACTCCTCAGCACACCTGGATGGCTGCACATGCTCAACACGGACATGGATCCTTTTCCTGATAATGCGGTTTCCAACCTGGACAATATAAACAGGATTGTGATTGTAAATATATTAGTCCTGAACTTGACTGTACATCAAATTCTACAATACAAATCGATATGTTCCACTAGGACACAATGAATGAAACGTAAAGCTGTACAGAAGCATCAGGTTAAGTGAACAAAAAGAATTGATTGAAAGCACTATTGGTTTAAAAGATGCAAAGCGTACTAGCCTATTACCACAAGCAAATCAAGATATTCAATATAGCCATATAACTTGAGGTGTATTTCAAAGAAAACAAAGGGCAAAACATACATATCTTACCACTAACAACGAAGTTAGAACTTAGCTACTTCAGAAAAGAGATAACGTGCTAGTATACAGGGCCACCAGCAGAATGGCTTACTATGAGCTTAGTTGGGCAGAAATCCTAGTATGCTGTTTCCTCAGCAAAGCAGTACTCTTCTATATGCCATAATGGTAAATGCACTCAGCACTTTATCAGCCTCTAATCACACAACAATCAATAGACGAAACTAATAGAATTCTAAAGCTGGGGCAGTCCAAATTTAGTATTCCACTATTCCATGCAATGGAAGCAGCTAAAACCATTTGAGAAACATGATGTGTACAACAAACATTGTGAATAACTTCAGCTTCAACCCTCATCGCCTTATCTACCATTTGGACGCATACCGATAACAAAACGACATCTCGGATTACTACAACCATGATGAATCTTCAGAGCATATAAAACATGATAACGTGGTAGGACTGCAGTAGCACAAGCATTGCCCCACACTAGAGCCTTTAAATCATCTGTATGCTACACCTACCAAGCAGGCAGATCTACGCATGTCAAACATTCCAACAAGTGGCTGTATAAGCCCATTAAAGCTAGTACTAAATAAACAGAATCGCACTTGCACAGACCAATCAGTTGCACAAATCCAACAAATGGGAGTCTATCACGACGGCGGCATCACTGTTAAGCAAGTAGCCCAGGGACACGGATCGACAGTGGCTGTGCCCGCACGGCCGCGAGGGAAGAAAACGGTAACGATCTATACCTGCTTGTTGATCTCGACGCCGATGGCGCGCTTGGTGACGTTCCACACGCGTCCGGTGCGGCCGTGGTAGAACTTGTGCGGCATACCCTTGTGCACGGCGCCGTTCACCTTGACGTCGACGTACTCGCCGACCTTGTAGGTGCGCAGGTAGGTGGTGAGCGGGATGTAACCCTTCTTCCGGAAGGGGCGCGCGAACAGGTCGCGCGTCCGCGACCGCAGACCGTGGCCCGCCGGCATCCTGCTCCTCCTGCTTTGCTTCTGGGGGCGGCGGCGGCAGAAGTGTGGTTTGGGGGGGGGGGGGGGGGGGGGACTCGGGTTTGCGAGGGTTTGGAGATGGTTCTATTTTATAGCTCTGTGGTGGGGGTCCGAGTGGTGTTGGGCTGGGCTTTTATGACAGAGTATCGGCCCATTGGAGATGTAATAGAAGGATGAAACCCCATTTGATGGAAGGGGGTTTTATTTTCATGCCATGGTTCCTTGCTTCTACTCATTTTTACCTAACCTTTAAGTTGTCCTCACTTTTTCCCTACTCCGTTAGCTGAACCTCACATATGGCCAAATGCAGTATTTTTGTTGGTCAACCCCTTTGACCATTACATGGATGAGTGAGACTGTTGAAAAACGACACGTGGTGCCATTGTAAACTCCGGGCATGTGAGCCAACCAGTGGTTGCTAAACTTCACATATGGCCGAATGCAGTTTTTTTGTTGGCCAACCCGTTTGACCATTACATGGAAGAGTGGGACTATGAGAAAACGACAGGTGGTGCTAATGTAAACTCCAGCCATGTGAGCCAACCGATGGTTAGTCGCCGACGCGTACCAGGACAGAGCAAAGTTGCTCGCATGTCCGATTCTAGCGATGGCTCAACGATATCTTGGCCTCCGTCGGTTGCTGGTGCCCGTGCGCATTGAGGGGTGGCATCGGGGTGGCTAGGGGTGGACGGAAACAATAGTAGTGGGCGAGTACCATCGTGATTGGAGTTTGGTGTTTGTAGGCAACGAAGCTATAGTACGAATTCGAACGAGTTTTTGTGCTGGTGTTGTTATACAGTTGCTTGCGATGCAGTTTGACACGGACACGTGACCAAATGGTCACCGGAGCGTCTTCATGAGCTCATGCGGGAGCAGTAAAGGGAGCTCACAATTAATGGTGGTACTACACGAAAACATTGACAAGGAGAGCGGGAAAATTTATCGAGCTCACGGTAAGGTTGTGGAGCACATTACGAAGCTCAGGGATGGGATGTAGGCGACGAATTGACAACGGCGTCCTCGTCTACATACAGCAAAGAAGGTGACGATGGCGACGATTAAGGGCGTCCGGTCTGCCAATCTACGTCGTAGAAGTTAACCGTGTCGAGGCGAAGCTAAAGGATACGGTGGTGAGATGAGAATAGCACAATGACTACGTTGGTTGAGGTCGACGCACTCGAACGCGTGGTCCTCCGCCACTAGGCGTGAGGTTGAAGACGGGGTTGCCCTTAGGTGTGATGGGCTGCACAGTGCTAGGCTGCTAGGTAACTTTTCTTCTCTCTCTATGTTATTTCCGTACTTTCCTTACTTCACTTGAATCTATTTTGAATTATTTTAGACCAAAAAAATTGTAAAAACCGCCAGAAAATTCACTATGAATTTAATGTTTTTCTTACAAAATTGCGAACATTCAAACTCCGATGTGTGTACCTGAAATGTTGACCGAGGAACGCCCTGTGAGCATCCCCCTCATACGAATGTATTGAACGATGTGGTTTAATACCACATGGTCAGACGAGAGGTTTGTTGAGCATATTAAATAGCAGAGAGGACCAGATGCAGTAAACTACTTCTATTATAATACGACTATCAATGTGTGTTTGTGAAGAAGATTATTTGTTACTTGATCATCTCTTTCACAAAGTAAGCATAGATAGTCATATTAAAATAAAAGTATTTTTAGAAGTGGCATAATTTTCACAATTTATCTACACAACTTGGAAGTTCAAATTTAGAAGTGGCGTTACTTTTTATTTTTTTAAATCAAAGGAAAGCTCAAATCCCGCACACCCATGGGTGTTATTATTATGAGCAATGTTTCCATAGGAATAGTAAGTTTTTTGGAATGAAAATGATTATTTCCATTTTTCGAGTGTTATAAATGGTTTTTTGTGAATGAAGTGCACAAAAAAGTTATAAAACAGGGAATTTTCATTTTTCATCGGTAGTAGATCACATTGCAAGACCACTAAACAAGTTTCACGAATATTACAGTAATGTTGCTATATTTCAATGAATTAATGGATTTCCAGTGAGCTATCTGAACTTGCTCAAATTTGAACTACAAGTGTAATGTAGTTTGGTCCTGAAAATTGAGAAAAAAACAATCAATACTCTATTTTTGGTGGTGCATGCGTTTGGGACAAGAAAATATTAAATTTCAAACCATTTGGTATGAATGGTCAACATTACAAGTGTGACCCCATTTTGATTATTTCCATTTTCAAGTGTTGGAAATGGATTTTCTGTGAATGAAGTGCATGCAATAAGTTGTAAAACTAGGACTTTCATTTTTCACCGATAGTAGATCACATTGGAATCCCACTCGCCAAGTTTCATGAATTTCAAAGTAATATTGTTATATTTTAATTATTTACTATATTTCCTGTGAATTATCTAAAGTTGCTCAAATTTTAAGTACAAGTGTGATGTAGTTTGGTCTTGAAAGTTGAGAAAAATCATTTTCCGCTCTAATGTTGGTGGTGCATGCACTTGGGACAAGAAATTTCAAAATTTCAAACCATTTGGTATGAATGGTCAACATTGCAAGTTTGACCCATTTTGTAGAAAATCAAATAATATGAAAAAAAACTCAAAAATTGAAATCCTTCTACATGAAGCCTTCTTGTGTGCACTATCAAGTGGGAAAAATCATAAACTAGCAAAATACCACAAGTTTTGAACAGTCAGCATTACAGGTTTGACCCCATTTCAAGTAAGTTTTGCATGTTGGTGTTTTTGGTAAGTTCTGCATGTTGCTATTTTTGGGAAGTTTTGCATGATGCACTCTGTTTGAACATGCATTACAAAATCGATGTATAAAATCCAAAACATAGCATACACCTAGTGATTATGCACACTCAAATCACATATTGTTTTCAGTTATTAGGGCATCCACATGTCGGATCCTCAAGACCAGCTAGAATCAACTAAATAAAGGGAAATAAACAACTGGAGATTCTTAAGATGGTGAGCCAGACGACGGTTTGAGCATTGAGCATTCTGCTCAAACTACGCTGATAACTCATACTACTCCACCATTATTGGGGCATTCTTGCAGCTAGCATTGGCCTCGAAGGTGACAAGCGCCAGATCCTCGTCGGATCATCCTACAATGCTCCTGGTCAACCATCTGCCCATCATCGTCGTCCACATTAATTGCTAGATTCATGTGTGCTTGAGTAGGATGAGCGATGATCTTCAGCCCCCTGATAGCCCTCGTGTGCATCCTCTTCTTGTCCAATGATTTAGAACCCCCGTGATAGCCCTTCCCTTATGCATCCTCCTCCTGTGCGATGATACGCAGATTCAACGGCCCTTCCGCCTTTGGATTCGACAAGGAGATGCAGGAGCGGTACTCATACCAGCAGGCTCGATGCCGATGATTCGGAGACTCCATCGCCTCTGTCGTTGCCCACACAAGAATCTCAATTGCGACTACCCCTTGCCTTTATGAAGTATCCGCTTTGCTCTTCCCTCATCACTTCCAATATCAGGCCAAACAAGTACATCACGATAGATTCCGCGCTCGAAAACCAGGAGCATATCTCCTTGCACTTGGCCAGCAAGAGCTCATCGCTGGCGCAAAACAAATCCATCACCCTGTTCCAGCTCGGACCTGCTAGCCATCAATCAAAGACCAAATTTGCAAATCAAAGAATTGAAAACGAACTCAATTATTCGGATCAATATCAACACAATACAATATAAAATGGGTTCCAAAGTCGCTCAACCACCCATTCAATTGACATTCACTACAAAAAAATCACTTCCATGATAATACGTCTTTGTCACATTAGGTCACGTTTTTTGCCACACATGTACATTCGTGACGATTTTATGACAGAATGAAGATAGTCATACATGTGATGTGGTAGAAGTGTTCCATGACTATACTCAAATTATTAGCGCAGAAGTGTCCACTTCCATGACGATAAATGGCGCGTCGTAGAAGTGATTTTGTCAAGGGTAACTGACATGTGGCAACCATTGTAACGGGTCACCGTTAAGCTATTGAGTGCCAGTTTTGGATCCGATACCCATTAAGATCCTTGACCGTTGACGGTTTTCCAAGGGTCATTTTCTCATTCGCCAGGGGATCCATGTGTTAACTCTATGTTGGGACAGATGTCAACCAGCCAATGGACAAGACGTGCCTATGATACGTCGACACATGACACAACCCAACAATGGTCCATTTTTGTAAAAAGGTCGGCCCAGTCAATATTATCAGGTCGGCCCGTTAAGGGTTGATACGTCCCACACATATCTACTTTTCCGAACACTTTTGCTCATGTTTTGGACTCTAATTTGCATGACTTGAATGGAACTAACCCGAACCGACGTTCTTTTAGCAAAACTACCATGGTGTTGTTTTTGTGCAGAAATAAAAGTTCTCGGATTGAGCTGAAATTTATGAAGAATATTTTTTGAATTAATAAAAAATATTGGTGTCAAGAACCATAGGAGGGGGTTCACCCAGGGTCACAAGCCTGGTGAGCGCCCCCTAGGGCGCGCACATCGAGCTTGTGGGTCCCTCGGGACTCCGGCTGACCTAATTCCAACTCTATAAGTTCCATTTCATAGAGAGAGAAAATCGGAGAGAAGTTTTCATCGTGTTTTATGAGACGAAGCCACCACCACCTCCTGTTCTTCCTCGAGAGGGCTGATCTAGAGTCTTTTTGGAGCTCCAAGGGGGGGGATTCATCGCCGTAATCATCACCAACCCTTCTCCATCAACAATTCCATAATGTTGGCCACCGAGAGTGAGTAATTACTTCGTAGTATTGCTGGATGGTGATGGGATTGGATCAGATTTGTCATGTAATCGAGTTATTTTGATAGGGCTTTATCCCTAGTATCCACTATGTTCTGAGTGTGATGTTGCTATGACTCTATAATGCTTAATGCTTGTCACTAGGGACCGAGTGCCATGATTTTAGATCTGAACCTATTATGTTTTCATGAATATGAGAGTATTTTGGATCCTATCTTGCAAGTTATATGCACCTATGATGTGTCATGATCTATAGACCCCAAAGTGACAATACTTGGGATCATCTCCGGTGATAACCGTAGTATTAGGAGTTCATGTATTCACCATGTGTTAATGCTTTGTTCTGGTTCTCTATTAAAAGGAGGCCTTAATATCCCTTAGATTTCCTTATGGACCCCATTGCTTCGGGAGGGTAGGACAAAACATGCCATGCAAGTTCTTACTATAAGCACGTATGACTATATATGGAATACATGCTTACATTACATTCATGAATTGGAGCTAGTTATGTGTCGCTCTAGTATGTAATTGTTACATGATGAATGTGATCCAACACAATTATCCACCATGATCCAATGCCTACGCTTTTCACACATTGATCTTTGCTAAGTTACTATTGTTATTGCTTCTGTTACAATCATCACAATCGCTACTACTATTGTTCCTATTACTATTATTACTTTGCTACTAAAACTTTGTTGCAGAAAGAAATTCCAGATGTCGTTGAATTGACAACTCAACTGCTAAGACCAATAAGTATTCTTTCGCTCTCCTTATGTTGAATCAATAACTTTGCGATCCCCTATACTTGTGGGTTATCAAGACATTTTTCGGCGTCGTTGCCAGGGAGCATAGCTCTATTTATTGAGTTCACTTGGGATTTCCATTTATCATGATGAAGAAATCAAACGATCCTAAGACTAAGATCATACCCTCTAAGGAGAGGGGGGGTAAGGAACTGCCATCTAGCTCTGCACTTGATTCACCTTCTGTTTGAAGTAGACTTGTGACACCACCACCTGCTATTCATTATAATATGTCACAAATAATCGATGATGCTACTTCTGTATTTGATGAACCTCATAATGATGCTACTACTATGCTAGATGAAACTAAAAATATGTCACTTAATGAACTACTTGATGCTCATATTGCTAGATCTAAAGAAATTGATAATGCTGAAGTTGATGAAAATCATGAGTCACCTATTATGCCTAGCTCGCCTACTGGAATTGATATGCCCGATGTACCTGATGGTTATGTTATGGATGGGGAGGTAGCAAGAGACTTTATTGCTTGTAATGGTCAATATGATCTTAAGAAACTACTCGTTAAACTCAAAGAAAAATATATGATGTAAAAATGAAATATGATCCTAAGTTTGCCACTTCTCCTATATGTGTTACTGATAAGGATTATAAATTATATGTTGATTCTGAGCTCATTACTTTGGTAGAGATTTATCCTTTTCATGGCTATGAAAATTAAATTTTTGTGGCACACCTTACCAAATTAACTGACATTGCCACCCATTTTGCTCCCGAGGAAAAGATTCACTATTACTATATACTTATGCTTTTTTAGTTTCACACTAAAAGTTGATGTTAAGAAGTGGTTTCATACTCTTGCTCCTAGTTGTGTGCATAGTCCTAAGGATATGATATATTACTTCTCTGAAAAATATTTTCTTGCTCATAAGAAACAAGTTGCTTTACAAGAAATATTTAACTTTGTGAAAATTGAAGATGAGAATCTACCTCAAGCTTGGGAACGCATCTCCAACTACTTAAAGCTTTGCCTCATCATCCTCTTAATAAAAAAAATACTTGACATCTTTTATAAAGGAGTGACCAATGCTTCTAGGGACTACCTAGATAGTCATGCTGGTTGTGTTTACACGGAACGAACTATCGAACAAGCTGAAGAGCTACTGAATAATATTTTAAGGAATGCCAATGATTGGACACTTCTTGAACCACCACCGAAACCTATTAAAAATAAGAGAGATATTCTATTCCTCAGTCCACAAGATATGAAATAAGCTAAGAAATCTATGAAAGAAAAAGGTATTAAATCTGAAGATGTATATAATTTACCACCTATTGAAGAAATACATGGACTCGATATCCCTGCACAGGTAGTACAAGTAAATTACCTTCATATATTTGATGAGCGTTATACACCTTATAATAAAATTGTTGACCAATCAATGGATGAATTTGATAATTATGTTGTTAAGCAAGAACATTTTAATATGTATGTTAAAGATCAATCATAACGAAATGCCATGATGATTGACCATTTGAGTGACTTGGTGTTTAGGATTGCAAATGATGTTAAGGGTATAGGTAAACATGCATCCATGGTTCATACTCAATTAATTAGAACAATTTGCTAAGTCACAAAATGATTTGCTTGCTGAAATGAATGATAAACTGAATGAGCATGTTGTTAGAGTAATGACTAGAGGGGGTAGAATGACTCAAGAACCTCTCTATCTTGCAGATCACTCTCAAAGAATTGAACAAGACTCTCAGAGGGTAGATAATTATGCACCTGGTCCATCTAAACAGAAAAGGAAAAAGAAATATGGTAGGACTTTGCATGCTTCTAGAGAACCTGTTCTAGAAAAAACTGTTGAGAATCATAATGATGTTTCTATTTCTGATGCCGAGACACAACCTGGTAGTGAACATTCACCTAGCGACAATGGTAAAGATAATGACGTTGCTCATATATATTCGCAACCAAATAATGATAAAGAACTTGATAATGATGTGGAAATAGAACCTGATGTTGATCTTGATAACCGACATCCTAAGAATAAATGTTACGCTAAGAGGGATTTCATCGCTAGAAAACATGGTAGAGAAACAGAGTCATGGGTTCACAAACCTATGCCATTCCCTCGTAAACCTTCTAAAAATAAGGATAGGGAAGATTTTGACCGCTTTGTTGAAATGCTTGGACCCGTGTTTTTACGACCACGTTTGACGAATATTTAGAAACCCTCCTTATGCTAATTATATGAAAGATAATATTAGTAATAAAAGAAAGATACATGAAGCTGATTTTTCTATCATGCTTGCTAAATTTTTTTGATGGTGGAGTGACTAAGAAGTTGGGAGATCCTAGTATGCCCACGATACCTTGGTCCATTAAACTAAGTTAAGTGAAAACTGCTTCATGTGATCTAGGAGCTGGTGTTAGTGTTATGCCTTTCTCTTTATATAAAAGACTTTATTTGAATAAGCTCACACCTACTCAAATATATTTGCAAATGGCTGATAAATCCATTGATATACCTATTGGAATATGCGAGGATGTCCCCGTTGTTGTTGTTGCAAATGTTACTATCCTAACAAACTTTGTTATTCTTGAAATGCCCGAGGATGACAACATGTCGATTATACTTGGTAGACCATTTTTGAATACTATAGGGGCTATTATTGATTTCAACAGTAGCAAGGTTACTTCTCATGTCAATGGCAAACAACATACGGTGCATTTTCCGAAGAAACAAGCTTCAGTGAATAATATCAACTCCATCGAGCACATTGCTACAGTTACTATTGAAGAGTTTAAATTTCCTCTTCCTACTACAAAAAGAAATATGAAACTCTTATTGTTAGGGAGATGCATATCCTCATTGAGGTAACTTAGATATACAAAAAAACGGTTTCATGTCACCCAGAAATGGTCTGTTAATAAGACTTGATCAACCTCATTAATAAATTCTTTTTGAAGAGAATACGGTTGATAAATTCAATAAGCACTAGCTAGTGTATCCATAGTTTTATTCTCTCTTATTTGAAATTTTAATAAAGTAGGATACATTTTTTCATGTTTTCTCACGTAATAAAAAATTTCCCAAAAATAAAAGTTCTTGGAATGTCCTGAAAATTTAGTGTGATTTTTTCTAAAATAAATAATAATTTTTGACGCTGGACACACCCCAGGGGGATGCACCTGTGAGCCACAAGCCCACAGGGCGCTCCCTAATATGTCTCCAATGTATCGATAATTTATGCAGTATTCATGCCATATTTACCCATGTTTATAAAAAATATGATTTTGGAGCACTTTATATGATTTAATTGGAACTAACACGGACTGACACTGCTTTCAACAGAATTACCATGGTGTTGATGTTGTTTTTGCACAAAAAATAAAAGTTCTCGGAATCGCCCAAAGAATTTACATTTTTTCACGAAGGAAAGAGGCCCAGGAAGCTTCAAGGGAGTACCAGGGGACCCATGAGGAGGTCACAAGGTAACAGGGCACGCCTAGGGGGTGGCCATGCCATGTTGCCTCGTGGGCCCCTATGGCTCTATTTCGCATGATTCCAACGATGAAAAATCACATATATATAAACCTTTGAAAGTTAACCTAGAACTTTTGCTCTGTCACCATAAGCCTCTGTTCCAAAGCGATCTCACCCAGAGCCCTGTTCCGGCACCCTACCGGAGGGGGAAATTGTCACCGGAGGCCATCTTCCTCATCTCGGCGGTCTCCGTGATGAGGAGGCAGTAGTTCACCCTCGGGGCCGAGGGTATGTACCAGCAGCTATGTGTGTGATCTCTCTTTGTCTCGTGTTCTTGAGATGTCACGATCTTGATGTATCACGGGCTTTGTTAATATAGTTGGATTATATGGTGTTCTTCCTTTGCTATCTTGATGTGATGAACCGAGTCTTTCCCTTTGAAGTTTTGTTATATGTTGGATTGGCTTTGACAACACTTGATATATGTGTTGCATGTGGATACCCGTGGTGATAATGGGGTGTTCTGTTCATCCACTTGATATATGTTATGGTAATCAACTTGCGGATTCCCATGGTGACATTGGGGGTGATCTATGCATATGGGTTGATACACGTTCTTGTCCTACTTTCTTTGATAGAAATCTTGGGGGTACTCTTTGAAGTTCTTTGTCTTGTATCAAATATGATGAATCTGAAATTATTTAATACATGTCAAATAATCAACCCATGGATACTTGTGGTGACATTGGAGTATTGATATGTCTCCAACATATATACTTTTCGAAACACTTTTGCTCTTGTTTTGGACTATAATTTGCATGATTTGAATGGAACTAACCCGGACTGACGTTGTTTTCAGCAGAACTACCTTGGTGTTATTTTTGTGTAGAAACAAAACTTCTCGGAATTGGACGATTTTTTGTGTGTTTTATAGGAATTATAATGAATTATGGATCCAAGACCCACCACACGGGGTGTCCATGTGGACCACGAGGCAACACGATGCGGGCCACCCCTTGGTCGCGCCCTGTTGTATGGTGGGGCCGACGAGCCTCCCCTGACCCTATTTCTGCTCCTACAAATTCACGTGTCTGGAGAAAAAATCAGAGAGAACTTTTCATCGTGATATACAATATAGATCCACCGCCACCTCCTGTTCTTCCTTGGGAGGGCTGATCCGGAGTCCTATTGGGGCTTCGGAGAGTGGGATTCATCGCCGTCGTCATCACCAACCCTTCTCCATTAGTTATTCCATGATGCTCATCACCAGGAGTGAGTAATTCCTTTGTAGGCTTGTTGGTCGGTGATGGGTGTTGATGGAATTGATCATGTAATCGAGTTAAGTTTGATAAGGCTTGATCCCTAGTATCCAATGTGTTCTGAGATTGATGTTGCTATGACTTTGTTATGCTTAATGCTTGTCACTGGGCCCGAGTGCCATGATTTCAGATCTGAACCTATTATGTTTTCATGAATATAAGAGTGATTTGGATCCTATCTTGCAAGTTGTAGGCACCTATTACGTGTCTCGATCTGCATACCCCAAGGTGACAATAATTGAGATTCTTTCCGGTGATTGCCCGTCACGCCCAAGATGCGATCCTATCCTTATTTCGGCATGAGGGCCTCGACATGGATAGAAGCGCATCTCGTCATGTTGCAATAATGGATATCATTACAAGTACATGTATAGAAGAGATGAGTATATGGAATTGGCTTACACTCGCCATAAGCTACATCAAGATCACATCAATACAACAACATACTCAAACATCATACATAAGAGCAGGGTCCGACTACGGACGAAACCAAACGATAAAATGACATCCACCCTTGCTATCCTAGGCTGCCGCCTGGAACCCATCCTAGATTGATGATGAAGAAGAAGAACTCCAAATCAAACAAACATCACGCTCATGTCAAATCATCGCATTACTTGTACCTGCAACTGTTGTTGTAGTAATCTGTGAGCCACACAGACTCAACAATCTCATCTCCAATGGTATCAAGACTATTAAAGCTTAATGGGTGAGGTATGGTTAAGTGGTGAGGCTGCAGTAAGCGACTAAGCATTTAGTTGAGTGGCTAGCTTACGAGTACAT
Source organism: Hordeum marinum (assembly GCA_022496015.1). NCBI lineage: Eukaryota > Viridiplantae > Streptophyta > Magnoliopsida > Poales > Poaceae > Hordeum > Hordeum marinum. Next base: position 204,314,630 of record CM039672.1, on the reverse strand, counting down.
AAAGTAAAGTATGGAGGTCTACACATAACAGACGTGAGCTAGGAATGATCACTAAGTGATCCTGAACACATACTTACGTCAAACATAACCCCACTGTGTTCTCTCTCGGATAAGGGCTCACGAGAAGAGACAGTCACGGTTACACACATAGTTGGTGTATTTTATTTGAATTTACTTCAAGTTTGCTATGACCGGGTGTTAAACAAAGTATCCAAGTTTGCCACATAACCGCGGGCACGGCTTTCCGAAAGATTTAACCCTGTAGGGGTGCTCCAACTCGTCCATCGGAAATTAACCACACGCCATGGGAATAACCTTGACCACGAATCTCGTGATCATCCTAGGCAATTCCAAAGGAAATCCGACACCTCGAGATAGCCCGAAGAAGATCAAAGTTCCTCACGCATGACGTTCGAGAAAGGTAAAACAAATCCAGCAAGGCTGCCCGGCGTGTCGACGAACTCGATAGGAGCCGCATATCTCGTTCTCAGGACACGACCAGATGAGCGCAGCGTATAGTGGCCTGATAGAAATCACCCGAGTTGCCCCGGGTTGGCCCCGCACACGACTCTAGTTTGTACCAACACTCATGAGGAGCACTGGCACGGGGGTTGATTAAATTATCCACGGGTGCCGACAGGTCCCTATGCAATTTTATTAGTTATTAGGCAAATGTAGTACCAATGTTGGGCCTTGCCACACAAGCTTTATCCTAAAACGAAAATCAAAGGGGTCCCCATAACAACTCCGAGCATGTTAGGAGCACTCAATTTTGAAAAAATAAAACCGGTTCACAAGTAACTAGGGCGGCAAGAGTGAAACAAAACACCGAGCAAAAGGCCAAGCCTTCCACCCTTTACCAAGTGTATAAGTGCATTAAATTAAATAGAAATAATATTGTTATAACAAAAGAATGTCCATGTTGTCACATGGAAGCAATTGCACTTGCATCTAGAAACGCTATAAGAAGGGCTGAGCAAGCGTTAACATAGCCAAACAAAGGTTTGCTAGGATGTGGAGGGGTTAGAGGCTTTCATGGCAATGTTGGGAGGCTTGACAAACAAGTGGTAGGAACGAGACTTAATGATAAAAGCGGGACAACTAGCATAGCAATGATAGTAGTGGTATGCAGGGAAATGTGTCATCTTGCCTGAGATCCCGCTCGGAAGAAGATCGAGTCCATGAAGAAGACGAGCCAACTTAGTCGAACGAATCCTCACACTCCGAACGCTTTCGGAACTCTATCGAGAAGGAACAATCCAAAACAACAATCAACACACGGTAACACCACAAAATATGCATGACATGATGCGCAAACAAATATGATGCATGTCCAGTTTAGATATGCAAGGCATGGCAAATCACATCAAACAACTACTACACATTAAAGTGAAGGTCAATATACAACGAGTTGCATATTGACGAAACTCCACGCTTGAATTATTTAGTTCACTCCCGTTTAGGTAATCATCAATATTAAATGTTGTTAGATATGGCAAGAGGTGAAGCATGAATAACTATATCATCTAGGCATTTTAAATGGGGCCGGAAGCAACATATAGCATTTCCGAAACAACCCCATATGCATATTATGAATTTGGTCCAGATGTGTACTAAACATTTTTATATTTATTAAACATGGAAATAAAGTGTGGCATGAGATTCTACATGTTTTTCTAGTCAAGTTACATATATAAAACGTTTACATCGGAGCTACGGTTTAAAAGTTATTAAACAATTCATTTTGACATGGCATTAATGCAAAAAACAATGGAAACCGCAATTTAATCATTTTAAACACATGTGAGAGTTGGTTATTATGAATCTACACGAAATTCCAGTCACTTTACATATATAAAGTTTTTACATATGATGCACGGTTAATTAGATATTAGCAATTTAAAAATGAGGGTTTTTCTTTAAATCTGAAATTCAGCGGATAATTAGCAAATTTGTACTAGGGAAAAAACACATGGGCCGAATCCTGGATGGGCCAACAGTTTAACAGGAGCGCCGCTTAATATCTAGTGCACATGGGCGAAGGATAGGGCATCGAGGGCTCACCTCGTGGGCACAACCCAGGTGAGGGAGACTGGGCGCGACTGGGCCTGGGGTGGCGCCGGCCCATGCGGTGGCAAGACGGCCCACTTGGCGAGCGATGGCCGGCCCATGCGAGGTCAACAAGCGAGCGATGCATCGGGTCGTCGTCTCCCTCCTGCCTCTACACGGGGCAGAGAACTTGGCGGCGACGGCAGGCAACGGCGCGACGGCTGGCGGGGCAGGAGGTCCGGCGGTGCGGGGACGGGCGGATCTGGATCGGCATCGCTGGATCCACCCATTACCGACGGCGGACAGGCCTCTGGTGCGAGCTGTGCATCCATGGCATCGGGGTCAACCTGCGGGGTGCGCGAGAGAGAGGGCGAGGTGAGAGGGAGAGGAAGAGAAGGGAGAAGAAGGAGAGGGGCGGCGCGACTCGACCCGGGTGGCCGACGACGTCGAGACTCCGATGATCGGCATGGTCCTACGACCTCCGGCGACGAGGCAATAGTTGCGGGGACGGGGATCTCGGGAACGAACTCCCTGGCTCGGGCACGGGGTGCACGGGCGAGCGGCGGCGGCGATCCGGGCCCGAGCGGGCTCCGGATGGGCACTGCAGGGCCGCGGCGGCTGGGGGGCTGCGGGGCGACGTGGCAGCCCCTGGTTGACTGCGGTCGGCGGCGCGACGGCTGGGTGGCGGTGGAGGCGCGACAAGTGGTGGCTGGCGGCTGGCGGCTGGAGGGGCGCGGATTTCGATGCTAAAGGTGGGAGAAGGCCAAAATAGGCGGGGAGACCTCCTATTTATAGCATGAGATTAGGTTTAGGGGGGTTTTCAACCGTTTTCGGATCCTCGGATCTCGATCCGACGGTTTGGAAGCGGAGGGGGGTTAGCTGGGCTGCGTTGGGCCATGTATATGGGCTATGAGGAGATGAGAGGGAGGTTTGCGGCCCATGACTCGAGGTTTTAAAACACGAAAAAACGCCCGGTAATAAACCGATGACCATAGTACTACGGTTGATCGTTCGGGTACAAAACGAACTCGGAATGCGAGGAAATTTGGCAGTCGGTCCACCTACAATAAAACAAGACCGCACGCCAACTTTCGACCCAATCCGGGAATATTTCACCGCACCTTTTAAAACTTATTTAAATGATGCCATGAGCGCGCGGGTGTGTGGTTGGTCTCGAAATGGTCGACGACACGAACGGAGAGAACCGACAGCTATTCACGGATGCAAGTTTTGAAAGCAAGTGGCGATGCCATGCAGATAATGCAAATGATGCGATGATTAAGGCAACAACCAAACGAAACATAGACGAGAATGGGAATAAAAGGAGAATCTTTTGTAGCGTCGGTCCCGGTCTGTTACAACTCTCCTCCACTACACGAGGATCTCGTCTCGAGATCTAGAATGAGAAGGGGAAGAGAAAGAGCAAAAGGTAAACTTAGTTGCTTCTTTGACAAACGAGTGAAACCACATGAACTTGAAGGATTGAAATAGATGAGGAATGATATGAGAAACAAGCAAGAATTCACAAGAAATTTTGGCAGCACTTCGGTAGGATAGAGGGGCAAAATTTATAAGATGGAAGGAACTTGAACATAGAACACAACATTCCAGTAAAATGAATAAGCAAGAAAGAACATGATCTTGACAAAACAAGATGATGGTTCGTAGAGAGCAACAACACCACACCTCCAGAACAAAGAATAGAAGCTAGATCTTTGGAGAGAAGAGAACGGAGAAGAAAATGACAATTTCAACGACAATTTAATTTGAAAGGATGGTTGAACGGGGTTGATGGAGAATCAACAACAAAAAGAATAGTTTGTTATGGGCTTATGGAGAAAATCTCAAAATTATGAGGTGACAACCTGCCACAACAGAAACAATAGATTGCTCGAGAGCAACAAGATATGCAAAACTTCTTTCACCAAGAGGAGGAGGAAACTTGGATCATTTATGACACCATGATAGCAACAATCCTTAGGAATTGCTTTAGGTGAAATCCAACCCAAGATAACTCCAACAGATACATGATGGTTTACTTATCTTATTCTTGACAATTTTCCTTCAAGACTCCTCATAATCAAGAATTTAATAACACCACCTCAAAAGACCATGGAGAAGGAATTGAACATAGAAATCCAAGGTAAAGAACACTTGGGCACCTCCAACAATAATCTTGAAGAACACTTCGAGAAAAATTACATCCTTAACAACCACCATGAAGAAGCATCGTATACAAAAGAATGATCAAAACAAATGAAGGTTGAAAAAGAACAAGATTGAGGCCTTGCTATGATTTAGATGAAGCTTAGAGACAAGATACTTGAGAAAACTAGGAACTCCAGAAAAGGAAAGATGAACAACTTAGAATCGATAATTTGATATCATGAACAACTCCGGAAGAAGGATTGAGATCACCTTGACCAACAAGAATAAGAATTATGTTAGATGACAAGCAACGAATTTCGCACACCACTTATTCTCGTTGCAAAGAATTGAAGAGAAATAGAGAGAGATCACAAACTTGAAAAAGTCTTGAACGAGAACACCGGTAAGAATTTGAAATGGATGAGGACACCCTGAATGAATGAAGATACATGATAATGAAGAGATCATGATCCACCTAACAGAAAACTTGAACGAAGCACCGGAATAATTGAGATACGAACGAAGGAACAACACTTGAGAAGAATTTGAGAACGAAAGCTGGAAGCTAAGAACGAAGAAATCTTCTGAAACGATGGCCTTCGGAGGATCGAGAATGAAAACAACTTTGAAATGCACGGGATATATATGGGAGGAATTACTCATTATCAAAACAAATCCAAGAGGTCAGAATGAAGCTGAAACCATGAATCTGCAAGAAAATGGACCAATATTAAGAGAAACACTCCTTCGGTCTTTAATACTGAGAATAATGACGAGAAGCAACACCATGAATTGCTGAGGCACTCCGAAACAATGAATAAAGAGAGGTTGAGCCAACAATGAAAATGATTTAGAAGCGGTCTTCGAGAAGGCATATGACTGATGAAATTCATTCTTACGTCATATTAGAAGAGAACTTAAGAACAACTTCGGAAAAGATTAGAAGAGTCAGGTAAGATCCTGGGGAAAACACTTGTGGGTTATGGGCCCACTCAAAGAGACCACCGTTGAAACAATTGCTTAGGAAGAGAGGTTGCACCGGTAGAAATGAAAACTTGAAGAGGTGAGAACCTCAAAATAATCTGGAAGGATTGAAAGAAAACATGAATCTTCTGAGATATCTTCAGCACTCCGGATAGAACATAGAGGGATGAAATAATAAGAGAGGCTTGATGAGAATTCGAACACGGAAAGCATTTAATGAATGAAAAAGATATGATGAACACACAAAAGCTAGAATTGAATCCACCAGAGAAGAATATCAACAAGAACTAGGATATGAGGATAGATCTTGAAATTGAAACTCCTGATCTTCACAAGGGATCATTGGCAACAATACGAGAAAAAAGACAGCGGAAGCATCACATGAATACAAAAGGCATTTGGATGAGAATTTAATCATTGAAGAAAAAGGGCGGGGGGGGACAAAGACAATTTGGAACAGATGAGACGAACTCCAGAAAGAAACATGAGGATTGATCTTGCAAATATTGAAGAAGATAGAAATCACTAGAAGGGAGCGCACCGGATGAAGAGAATTGATATGACAACTTGATTGAGCAAAAGAATTAGCAATCCCACAGAAATATGAGAACACTATGTTGGAAAGATATGAGATCACCACTTGACATTGAAGCAACTCGAATTACCATATTCAAAAACAAAACAAAGGATGAGGCTTACAAAACAAGCCAGAACAAATTCATGACAGAGATTCCGCTCAATATTTTCGTGGTAAGGTTCGCATGGGCTCGATCGTACATTGGATTGTCATATTGAAATGACGCTCGAATATGCTCCCTAGGCGTAGCGAACTACAAGGCTTGACGAAGCATATCTGATGACATATATCGAGACTGTCCTCTGTAAGAAAGACCGTGAACAAACGAATCCACTAAATGTCGAATCTGACCCTCACATCATGATCTATTGGAAGATAGCCTAGGTAACTACTTGAATCCCCACCTAAGAACTCCCGAAACTTTCTTGGTTATGCACTCAGGTGTTGGGGATATAAGGAGGAAATTATCTCACACAACTAACAAGCCCTACACCCCAACTGTATCCATCCTTCAACACATAACCAGAGGCTTTGAAAATCCATCTATCTCGGATCCTCAAAAACACAATGATACCAAACATGGAAGTACCCTGGACGCCTCCCCAGTACTGGGTGACTCCGACCTTATCTCGCCACGAGAAGTATTGAAGTAATTTCGAACATCCTCTGTCCCGAGATACTAAGGAAACTGAACGATAACGATGTGTCAAGAATCCCCTAGAGCTCAACTCCCCGGAAGAAATCAAGTCAGACAGGAGGCACCAAGACAGAACTCCGTCACATCGACATCATATAGTTTCCAAAATACCCGCGTGATCCTAAAAAAATTGAGTGAGAAGAGGGTAGAATCAAAATTCCTAAGTCGTAATTCCTCACCAGAGCATAGAAGAGGAGTAAAAGAAACCTACCCTCCGATATATAACTAGACTCAAATATTTTTCACTAGATTAGACTCGGCCAAGTTCGATCAATCAAGGGGGCTCCTATGTCGGTACAGGCTCTGATACCAACTTCTCATGCCCAAGATGCGATCCTATCCTTATTTCGACACGAGGGCCTCGACATGGATAGAAGCGCATCTCGTCGTGTTGCAAGAATGGATATCATTACAAGTACATGTACAGAAGAGATGAGTATATGGAATTGGCTTATACTCGCCACAAGCTACATCAAGATCACATCAATACAACAACATACTCAAACATCATACATAAGAGTAGGGTCCGACTACGGACGAAACCAAACGATAAAATGACATCCACCCTTGCTATCCCAGGCTGCCGCCTGGAACCCATCCTAGATTGATGATGAAGAAGAACTCCAAATCAAACAAACATCACGCTCACGTCAAATCATCGCATTACTTGTACCTGCAACTGCTGTTGTAGTAATGGGTGAGGTATGGTTAAGTGGTGAGGCTGTAGCAAGCGACTAAGCATTTAGTTGAGTGGCTAGGTTACGAGTACAAAAAGTAAAGTATGGTGGTCTACATATAATGGACGTGAGATAGGAATGATCACTAAGTGATCCTGAACACCTACTTATGTCAAACATAACCCCATCATGTTCTCTCTTGGATAAGGACTCACGAGAAGAGACAACCACGGTTATGCACACAGTTAGTGTATTTTATTTGAGTTTACTTCAAGTTTGCTATGACCGGGTGTTGAACAAAGTATCCAAGTTTGCCACATAATCGCAGGCATGACTTTTCGAAAGATTTAACCCTACAGGGGTGCTCCAACTCGTCCATCACAAATTAACCACACACCACGGGAATAACCTCGACCATGAATCTCGTGATCATCCTAGGCAATTCCAAAGGAAATCCGACACCTCGAGATAGCCCGAAGAAGATTAGAGTTCCTCACACAAGACGTTTGAGGAAGGTAAAACAAATCCAGCAAGGCCGCCCGGCGTGTCGACGAACCCGATAGGAGCCGCGTATCTCGTTCTCAGGACACGACCAGATGAGAATAGCGTACAGTTTCCTGATAGAAATCACCCAAGTTGCCCCAGGTTGGCCCTGCACACGACTCTAATTTGGACCAACACTCATGAGGAGCACTGGCCCAAGGGTTGATTAAATTATCTGCGGGTGCCGATGGGTCCCTATGCAATTTTATTAGTTATTAGGCAAATGTAGTATCAATGTTGGGCCTTGCCAGACAAGCTTATCCTAAAAAGAAAATCAAGGGGGTCCCCATAACAACCTTGAACATGTTAGGAGCGCTCAATTATGGAACATAACACCGGTTCACAAGTAACTAGGGTGGCAAGAGTGAAACAAAACACCGAGTAAAAGGCCAAGCCTTCCACCCTTTACCAAGTGTATAAGTGCATTAAATTAAATAGCAATAATATTGTGATAACAAAAGAATGTCCATGTTTTCACATGGAAGCAATTGCACTTGCATCTAGAAACACTATAAGAAGGGCTGAGCAAGCGGTAACATAGCCAAACAAAGGTTTGCTGGGATGTGGAGGGGTTAGAGGCTTTCATGTGAATGTTGCGAGGCTTGACAAACAAGAGGTAGGAACGAGACCTAACGATAAAAGCAGGACAACTAGCATAGCAATTATAGTAGTGGTATGCAGGGAAATGTGTCATCTTTCCTGAGACCCCGCTCGAAAGAAGATCGAGTCCATGAAGAAGATGAGCCAACGTAGCCGAACGTATCCTCACACTTCGAACGCTTTCGGAACTCTATCGAGAAGTAACAGTCCGAAACAACAATCAACACATGGTAACACCACAACATATGCATGACATGATGTGCAAACAAATATGATGCATGTCTGGTTTAGATATGCAAGGCATGGCAAATCACATCAAACAACTATTACACATTAAAGTGAAGCTCAATATGCAACGAGTTGCATATTGATGAAACTCCATGCTCAAATTATTTAGTTCACTCCTGTTTAGGTACTCATTAATATTAAATGTTGTTAGACATGGCAAGAGGTGAAGCATGAACAACTATATCATCTAAGCATTTTAAATGGGGCCGGAAGCAACATATAGCATTTCTGAAACAACCTCATATGCATATTATGAGTTTGGTCCAGATCTGTACTAAACATGTTTTATATTTATTAAACATGGAAATAAAGTGTGGCATGAGATTCTACACATTTTTCTAGTCAGGTTACATATATAAAACATTTGCATCGGAGCTATGGTTTAAAAGTTATTAAACAATTCATTTTGACATGGCATTAATGCAAAAAATAATAGAAACAACAAGTTAATTATTATAAACAAATGTGAGAGTTGGTTATTGTGAATCTACACAAAATTCTAGTCACTTTACATATATAAAGTTTTACATATGATGCACGGTTAATTATATATTAGCAATTTTAAAACGAGTGTTTTTCTTTAAATCTGAGATTCAGTGGATAATTAGCAAATTCGCACTAGGAAAAAAACACATGGGCCCGAATCCTGGATGGTCCAACAGTTTAACAGGAGCGCCACTTAATATCTATCACGCATGGGCGAAGGGTAGGGCATCGGGGGCTCACCTCGTGGGCTCAGCCCAGGTGAGGGAGACTGGGCATGACTGGGCCTGGGGTGGCGCCGACCCATGCGGTGGCAAGGCGGACCACCTGGCGAGCAATGGCTGGCCCATGTGCGGTCAACGGGCGAGCGACACATCGGTTCGTCATCTCCCTCCTGCCTCTACACGGGGCAGAGAACTTGGCGGCGACGGCGGGCAATGACGCGACGGCCGGCGGGGCAGGAGGTCCGACGGCGTGGGTACGGGCGGATCTGGATCGGCATCGCCGGATACACTCATTCTCGGCGGCGGACAGGCCTCCGGCACGAGCTGTGCATCCATGGTGGCGGGGTTAACCTGCGGGGTGAGAGAGAGAGAGGGCAAGGTGAGAGGGAGAGGAAGAGAAGGGAGAAGAAGGAGAGGGGCGGCGCGGCTCGACCCGGGTGGCCGGCGGCGTCGGGACTCCGGTGACCGGCATGGTCCGGCGGTGAGGCAACAGTTGCATGGACGGGGAGCTTGGGAACGAACTCCCTGGCTCGGACGCAGGGTGCGCGGGCTACGCGGGTGAGCGGCGGTGGCGATCCGGGCCCGAGCGGGCTCCGGATGCTATTTGCAGGGTTGTGGCGGCTGGGTGGCGGTGGAGGCGCAACAAGTGGCAACTGGCGGATGGAGGGGTGCGGATTTCGAAGATAGAGGTGGGAGAAGGCTAAAATAGGTAGGGGAGACCTCCTATTTATAGCATGTGATTAGGTTTAGGGGGGTTTTCAACCGTTTTCGGACCCTCGGATCTCGATCCGACGGTTCGGAAGCGGAGGGAGGTTAGCTGGGCTACGTTGGGCCGTGTAGATGGGCTATGAGGAGATGAGAGGGAGGTTTGCGGCCCGTGACTCGATGTTTTAAAACACCGAAAAACATCCGATAACAAACCAATGACCACACTGATATGGTTGACCGTTCGGGTACAAAACGAACTCAGAATGCGACGAAATTGGGCAGGCGATCCACCTACAATAAAACAAGACCGCACGCCAACTTTTGTCCCAATCCGGGAATATTTCAATGTGCCTTTTAAAACATTTTTAAACGATGCCGTGGGCGCGAGTTGTGTGGTTGGTCTCGAAACAGTCGACGACACGAATAGAGAGAACCGGCAGCTACTCACGGATGCAAGTTTTGAAAACAAGTGGCGATGCCATGCAGATGATGCGAATGATGCGATGATGAATGCAACAACCAAACAAAACAGAGACGAGAATGGGAATAAAAGGGGAATCTTCTAGAGCGTCGGTCCCGGGCTGTTACATTGTCATAGTTTGAGGAGTTCATGTATTCATCATGTGTTAATGCTTTGTTCTGGTTCTCTATTAAAAGGAGGCCTTAAAATCCCTCAGTTTCCAATAGGACCCCGCTGCCACGGGAGGGTAAAGATGTCATGCAAGTTCTTATCGCAAGCACGTATGACTTTATATCCAGGATACATGCCTACATTACATTGATGAACTGGAGCTAGTTCTATGTCGCTCTAGTGTGTAACTATTACATGATTGATGTCATCCATATCTTTCCATCACTGCACCATGGCCTATGCTTTACATATACTAAATATTGCTAAGTTACTATTGCTGCTGTCATTGTATCTACTATTACAAAATTGCTGCTACCACTGTTACTGCTACTACTATTACGTGCAACAAAACCTTTGCTGCAGAGAGATATCCCAAGTGCGGCTAAATTGACAACTCCATTGTTAAGGCCGATAAATATTCTTTGGCTCCTATTGTGTCGAATCAATGAATTAGGGTGAAATACTACCTGTGAAGACCGTCGCGGTCCCCTATACTTGTGGCTTATCAAGACCATTTTCTGGCGCTATTGCTAGGGAACATAGATATATTTATTATGTTAACTTGAGGATATCCAATTGCTACTATGAAGAATCTGAAAGATACTCAAACTAAGATCGTCCCCTCTCGCATGAGAGGAGGTAAGGAACTGACATCTAGCTCTGATTTTCATTCACCTACTGTTTTGACTCAGCGTATTACACCACCGCATGTTGCTCGTTCTGATATATCACTTGAACTCGATGATGCTACTTTTGAAATTAATGATGATGCTGTTGTTATATTTGATGAAACTGAAATTGTGCCCCGGAATGAATTACTTGATGCTTGGTGACCCACAAGTATAGGGCATCAATCGTAGTCCCTTCAATAAGTAAGAGTGTCGAACCAATGAGGAGCATAAGGAAATGGCAAGCGGTTTTCAACAAGGTATTCTCTGCAAGTGCTATGAGTAATGATAATAGATAGTTTTGTAGCAAGATAATTCGTAACAAGTAACAAGTGACAATAGTAACAAAGGTGCAACAAGGTAACCTAATCCTTTTTGTAGCAAAGGACGGGCCTAAAGTACTCTTATAGTAAGCAAGCGCTCCCAAGGACACATGGGAATTTCCATCTAATCACGTTCATCATGTTGAGTTGATTCGCGTTCGCTACATTGATAATCTGATATGTGGGTGGACTGTTGCTAAGGTGATGTTCTTACTTGAACTAACAACCTACTTATGATTAACCCCTCTCACAAGCATCCGTAACTACGAAATAATAATTAAGATAAATCTAACCATATCATGAAACATGTGGATCCAAATCAACCCCTTGTGAAGCAACACATAAACTGGGGTTTAAGCTTCTATCACTCTAGCAACCCATCATCTACTTGGTACTCCACAATGACTTCCCTTAGGCCCATAGCATGGTGAAGTGTCACGTATTCGATGTTCGCAGGACACCACTAAGATAAGTAACAACATACATATCATCAAAATATCAAACGAATACCAATTTCACAAGATAACTTATTACAAGACTTCTCCCATGTCCTCAGGAACAATAGTAACTACTCACACATCATCAACATGTTCAAGATCAGAGGTATAATAATGATGATCAAGGATCTGAACATAATTTCTTCCAGCAAGTAATCTAACAAGCATCAACTACAAGATGTAATCAACAAAGCTAGTAACCAACAGGTACCAATATGAGGTTTTGGGATAAATATTGAATACAAGAGATGAACTAGGGTTGGAGGTGAGATGGTGTTGGTGAAGATGTTGATGAAGATTGGTTCTCTCATGAATGAGGAAGCGTTGGTGATGACGATGGCTTCAATCCCCCCTCCCGGAGAGAAATTTCCCCAGCGGAATCTGACTGATGGAGTGCAAAAGGGCCTCTGCTCAAGTTTCTGCCTTGAGATGGCGGTGCTTCATCCTGAAAGGTTGCTTATGATTTTGTATAGGGTAAAACACAGCATATAGGAGAAGAGGGTCGTCGGAGGGCCAGCAGGGGCCCCACAAGCCATCGAGGCGTGACCTGGGGGGCCCTGATAGCTTGTGGCCAACTGGTGCCCCCCGGTATATTTTTGGCCCAGAAATTCTTAAATATTCCCAAAATATTCTCCGTGAAGTTTCAGGTCATTCGGAGTCTTGTGATTTTTTGCCCTTTTCTCTGTTTTCCGGTCTAGAATTTCAATTTCTAGATATTTCCCTCCTTGTGATGTACCTTGCATAATCAGAGAGAAAGAACATAGGAATTTTATGCTAATAGAGAATAATGGACAAGAATAACATAAATATCAATAGGAAATCATGATGCAAAATGGACAAGAATAACATAAATACCTAACGAAGTTTCTTATTGAAAAATATTTTAAAATTGGTAAAATTGACGCAACCTTATTCACAAAGAGAGTTAATGGTGAATTATTCGTGTGCCAAATTTATGTGGATGATATTATCTTTGGATCTACCAACCCACAATCTAGTGAGAAATTTGGAAGGTTGATGTCAGATAAGTATGAGGTGTCTATGATGTTTGAGATGAAATTCTTCCTTGGTCGACAAATCAAGCAAATGAGAGAAGGTACTTTCATCACTCAAACAAAGTACACCAAGGACTTGATCAATAAGTTCAACATGGACGAGTGCAAAGGTATGAAAACTCCCATACCCACTAGCGGACACGATGATCTCACCAAGGAGGGTGAACAGGTTGATCAAAAGGTTTATCGATCAATGATTGGTTCATTGCTATATCTATGTGCCTCCCGTCCTGATATTATGCTTAGTGTGTGCATGTGTGCCCGATATCAAGATGCACCTAAGGAATGCCATCTTAAGGTTGTGAAACTTAATGTGAGATACTTGATGCATACACCAAACTTTGGCATTTGGTATCCCAAGGGATCTTCTTTTAATCTTGTTAGCTACTCCGATTTGAATTATGCCGGTGACAATGTTAATAGAAAATCCACCTCGGGCACATGTCAATTTCTTGGTAGATCTCTTTTGTGGTGGTCCTCCAAGAAACAAAACTCGATATCTCTATCTACCGCCAAAGCTGATTATATTGCTGCCGGATCATGTTGTGCGCAATTGCTATGGATGACACAAATGCTTAAGGATTATGGAATCTATGTGAAAAATGTGCCATTACTTTGTGAAAATGAGAGTGCTATTAAGATTGGTCATAATCCTATGCAACATTCTCGAACCAAGCATATTCAAGTTCAACATCATTTCATTCATGATCATGTTGCCAAAGGAGACATTAATCTTAAGCATGTTCATACTAACAAGCAATTGGATGATATCTTTATTAAGCCACTTGATGAATAAGTGTTTTGTGACTTGAGGAGTGATTTAAACATCATTGATGCTTCAAACTTGAGCTAATATCACTCGAATGCACACAAGGGGATGAGCTTACTTAACCATTCCATGCTATCTTTACCGTGTATATTGTATATCTTGGAATTCTATGCTCCCTTGTTTTGCATCTAACCCTTTTGTAGGTACTTGGAAGAACAACACTCCACAAGATTGCCATCAACTCATATCTTAAGAAATCTTGTCATGACCAAGTATCCACAACCTCTCTTTGACGATGAAAGGAAGAAGACAACAAAACATATCCTTGATATACATATTTCTTAATTGGTATCAACTCACAATTGGTATCATGTGATTTGTATATATCATGTTCTTCCTTGCGTGACTAACCTATGTAGGTGAAGAGTGAATGAAAACAACAAGGATTGCTCCCAACTCAAGATGACCTTCATCAACTTCGAGCATCCTCATCGAGTTCACCTACAAGTTACGGCATCAACATCACTCAAAATTATGTACTCATATCCTTGATATAGCTTTACTCCAAGTCATGAGATAAAGCAACTCAAGCGATATGAAGACATTAAAATGCTTAATCAAAAAATGGTAATCCCATTTTGAGCTTAATGATGAGTATGACCTATGATCAAGTAATCTTGCTTAACTCCTTAAGTCAATATACTCTAATATAGGTGACCTAGTCACCGCCCTTCAACTAGTCACAAGAATTGAATGGAGAACCCTTCTTAGGTTGCTCTTTGACATTTCTATTCAACTCTAACCTAGATGAAAATTCATTGCAAATCTTTTTGAAAATTCATTGCAAATCTTTCCGAAAATCCACTGCAAATCTTTACGAAAATTCATTGCAAATCTTTGAGACATATTTGAGACATTTTGAAAAATTGCATTTGACAAAGTTGCCAAGTTTCTGTTTTCCAACTCGGAGCCTTCGATCAAAACTTCTTGGTCTTACCAATATTGCAGTCCTACTACAGAAACACATATCGGTGCCACCAAATCTTTTTCCTCGGAGCCACCAACCTCTATGCACTTTGTTTGTCTTATCTTATGATCAGCTCAATGATTCCAAAGATGTAGGGGGAGAAACATCAAGAGTTATAATCTCAAATTATCAAGGATCCCTACATCAAAGGAGGAGAAATTCTTAGAGTTTTTTTGGATCTTAACGGGGAGAAAAACTGTTTTCAAGAAACCCTTGTCTCAATACTCTCAGTGACCCTATATCTCTAGAATCCCTTCCCATTCAATGATTCCTTTTATTTGTCCCTTGTGAGACCTTTTTGGAAATAAATTCCAAAGGGTGGGGAATATCAAAGCTTATACTCATACCAAAGGGGGAGATACAATACCAAAAGGAAGAATATCTAAGCATTATTGCTTTAGGGGGAGAGATGATCATGAAAACAAGAAGCGTAACTTTATCATATAAAGGGGGAGAAAACTTGTCAAGGATCCCTTATCACACAAACACTTCTTAAGGAGAAGATAGAATAATTTGGAACTTAATTCACATACTCTCAATATCTACATATTATGATTTAGGGAGAGAGGAAAACTTTCTAAATTGGTGTCACAATTGGTGTCTAGGGGAGAAAAATCTAAACTTATTTGGAGACATATCATTCTCAAGAAATCATTTATTTATTTCCTACAAATCTTGGTAATCTTGGTTCCATTTGCATTTGTAGTATCAAATACATTTGTCTTTCCTAACATTGTTTTCTCAAGTGTGTTCCTACTATTAAATGCTCAAGGACCTCAAGGTAAGTATATGCATCACATTCTTGTTCAAGATGATCTCTTGCTTCTTGCACATATTGTTTGCAAGAGTGAGTCTTGAACATGAAATCATTTCATTCTCATATATTTGATGCATATTGCCAAGATATACATGACTTCTCATGTCCTTCCTACCATGTGTGTGTTCATGCATTCAAAAGCAACCATCCTTAAAATGGATTGCACACATCTAGGGGGAGCTTATATTAGTCATGTATCTTTCCAATTCTTCATATATCCTTATATCTTAAATTGAAGCTTTGATTGTATGTTGTCATCAATTACCAAGAAGGGGGAGATTGAAAGCACAACATGCTCCCTTGGTGGTTTTGATAATTCATGACAACATACATTGTCTCTTGGACTAATATTTTTACCTAGTGTATCTAAGGCGAAAGTCCATAGAGAGAGATGGTTTGGCAAAAAGGATTGTGGAGAGTATCCCCATGAAGAAGAAGGCGAAGGAATAGCATTAGCAAAAGCTTCAAGCAAAGAGGACTCTACATTTTACTTTGTGAGAAATCACCTTGAGTCCATAGGAAAAGCCAATACTATTAAAAGGGGGTAAGGTACTGTTGGTGAACAATATGCTCAAACATGCACAAGCGATAGTCACCAAAAACACCCACAAACTCTTCCACATATTCTGTCTAAGCCATTCTTGCAAAATCGGTGAAACCAACACTTCCCACTTGGTCCCACCGATTCCAAGAACCATGCCAAACCCTAGCACATCGGTGCAACCGATCCCACATTGGTGCCACTGAGTTCAGGCTGCCAACTTTCTGTTACCTCGATTAACAAAATCAGAAGCTCCGAGTTTTTAGATCGGCGTCACTGAGATTTGGATTCTGACGGTTGGAAACCTGATTGGTACTGCCAAAAATTCTATATCGGTCTCACCGATTCAAAAGTTGTCACCTTTGGAGCAACTCGGTACCATCAAGATTCACACATCGGTGTCACCGAGTTGGTCACTTAAGGTGTAACGGTTGGATTTTTGGAGATGCCTATGGGGTTTTTTGGTTGGGCTTTTTCCAGCAGCAGTTGCGGCTTCCGGCTTCAAAGCCAAAAGCTCCTCTTTAGGGGCTTCCGGCTGCAACTGTGGCTTCCAACTGCGGTTGTGACAAGGCCAAAAGCCGTAGCTGCAGCCAAAAGCCCCTAAATAGGAGCTTTTCGCTTCGAAGCCGAAAGCCGCAGCTGTAGCTAGAAAAAACCCAACCAAACACACCCTATATATACCCTTCCACCACCACTCACTCGCAAGAGAAGCACTCGGAACAGTTCCCCAACTATTCTATCAGATTTTCTGAGAGAGAGCCACCTACTCATGTGTTGAGATCATGGCATTCCATTCCAACCATACGAATCTTGATCTCTAGCCTCGCCAAGTTGCTTTCCACCCAATCAATCTCTTCCACCAAATCCAAATCTGTGATTGAGTGATTGAGTGCTGAGGAGTCTATCATCTTGAAGCACAAGAGCAAGGAGTTCATTGACATTATCGAGCCTATTACCTTGTGGAGGGTGGTGCCTCCTAGATTGGTTAGGTGTCACTTGGGAGCCTCCTACTTCGTGTTGTGGAGTGAACCAAGAAGTTCGTAAGGGCAAGGAGATCGCCTACTTCATGAAGATCTACCCCCGAGTTAGGCTAGTCCTCCGTGGACATAGGCCATCATGGTATAGTCAAGGTTTCTTCTTCGCGGAACCCTCCATGGACTCTCATGACCATTACCTTCCGTGAGTTGAAGACTCCATAAACATGGACGTACGATAGCACCACCTATCGGAACCACGGTAAAAATCTTCGTGTCCTGCATGCGTTTGATATCCCTATCTCAACTCCTTACTTCCATGTGCAATGTATTTATTTTCTGCTGCTATACTTGATGACTTACATGTGTAGGGTGTATTAGACTTGTTATAATTGCTAAAATCTGCCAACACTTAACTTTGGATATTGTGTAGATTTTAATTTGTGCTAGTAGTCTATTCACCCCCTCTAGACATACTCTTCTAGTGATCCTTCATATGGGGCCAATGGCTCCTTTGTGGTTCCGCGGGGGTGAGGTCACATTGCACGAAGAGCGGAGGTAGTGAGGCAGCACAACGATGAGACGCTGGTGTTTTACCCAAGTTCGGGCCGCTAAGAAGCATAGAACCCTACTCCTATTTGGTGGATTGACTAGAGGAACACGAAGCACACACAACACTCAAACCTGGCACGGGTTGCCTTCGGGGGAGCTGCTACGTGTGTACAAGTGTCCAAAGGTCCGAATCTTTAGCTAGGTTGCCTTGGGCCTCCTTTTATAGCTCAAGGGGCAACCACAGTGGCAAAACAGACATTACCTGATGATTAGATAGCCAACATTGTTATCATACCTAACTCTGGCACTTAGGACATAATGCCATTAATGCTAGTCTAGGTGGCGTGTGGGGATGTATTCCCGGCAAGCTTCTACCACCGCTTTAGCTAACTATTGCACCACATATTGACACACCTCTGGAAAGGTGTCAAGGGGGCATAATCTGTCTTCTAGCGTGTCGCCACGTGCTTAGCGAGAGCCACTTAACCACCTGGGGGCTCGACACCGCATCAACAAGTGAATGGTGCTGCGATGCGGTTGAGCGGTGGCCGATCGGCTTGCGCCTGTCGGGGGATGGCTTGTGAGGTCTTCCAGAAGATGCGTGCACCTTGATACCCGAAGGGCACTAGGGACATGCCTGGCATTGTTTGGGCCCATCCTGGGCCATTGTGTAGATCTTGTCAGCATTGCTTAGCCAGCATAGGTTGATTCTGTCGGAGTCTTGGCCGTGGACGCTGGTTTGGTCCCCTTACGTTGGTGGGTTCTGCTACTACTTCCCGTGCATAAGTTAGGGGCACTAGGTACCCCAGTCCTAGTGCAACGACACCCATAATGATCGATCCATGCTTGATACTTCTTGTACTGGTTCTTTTATGAAGAAGTCTGTTGAATTCAAGTGGGATCTATTAGAAAGAATTAAACACAACACTAAAGATTGGGAACTCGACGAAGGTGATGAGTCAAGTATTGGGCTTGAGTTTGATTGTGTTAAATCTTTTATGAATACCGATGCTTTCACAAGCTTGGCACTAAATATGGACTTGACTCTAAGATAGTAGCCTCTTTTTGTGAATCATTTGCTACTCATGTTGATCTCCCCAAGGAGAAGTGGTTTAAATATCACCCCCTATTGAAAAATAAATCAAAGAACTAATCATAGCTAAATAAGAAACTATCATTTACAATGTTGATCCAGTTGTACCTACTAGTTATATTGAAAAACCACACTTCCCTGTTAGGATAAAGGAACATGCTAAGGTATCAACTATGGTTCGCAAGAGTAATATTAAATCACCTAAGGCCTATGAAAAAATTTCATTAAAGTAGAACCTAATGTTGCTATGGTTAAAGATCTCTTGGTAGAAAATATTGATGGGCATGTTATTTACTTCTATGGTGAAGCTGCTAGAATTGTTAAACCCGATGAAAAAGATAAACATAGACCCGTAGTTGGCATGCCCGTTGTCTCAGTTAAAATATGAGATCATTACTATCCTGTCTTATGTGATTTAGATGCTAGTGTGAGTAATATTCCTTTTACTTTATACCAAAAAATATGAATGACATAGCACCTGATGAAATAGAAGACATTTCTATTACTATTAAACTTTCTAATAGAGACACCATCACACTACTTGGAATTTTTAGAGATGTTGAAGTCTTGTGTGGGAAAGTGTAATACCCTACTGATTTCTAGTTCTTGGTTCCCCACAATATGACTTATCTCCCATTATGTTTGGTAGACCTTTCTTGAACACTATTAATGCTAAGATAGATTGTCAAAAAGAAACCGTTAATGTTGAGTTTGGTGATGTGTCTCATGATTTTTCCAAGTTTAGTCGACAACCTCGTGACAAAGAATTGTCTAGTAAGGATGGAATAATTGATCTTGCTTCTATTGCTGTTCCTCCTGCTGATCCACTATAACAATATTTGCTAGACCATGAAAATGATATGCACTTGCCTGAAAGAAATGAAATAGATAAAAAATTCTTTGAACAACAACCTCTACTAGAACACAATTTGCCTATTGAAACTCTAGGAGGTCCTCCTCCACCTAAAGGTGGTTGTGTGTTTGAATTAAAACAATTGCCCGACACTTTGAAGTATGCGTATCTTGATGAGAAAAAGATATATCCTGTTATTATTAGTGCTAACCTTTCAGAACATGAAGAAGAATGATTATTAAAAATTCCGAGGAAGCACTGGGCTGCTATTGGATATACTCTTGATTATCTTAAGGGCATTAGTCCCACTCTATGTCAGCACAATATTAATATGAAATCTGATGCTAAACCCATTGTTGATTACCAATGACGATTGAATCCTAGGATGAAAGAAGTGGTAAGAATTGAAATATTAAAGCTTCTGGAAGCAGGTATAATCTATCCCATAGGTTATAGTAGATGGTTAAGTCTTGTTCATTGTGTCCCTAATAAAAGAGGCGTAACTATTGTTCTAATGATAAAAATGAACTTATCCCGCACAGAATTGTTACTAGCTACAGAATGTCGAAAATTAAATAAAGCTACTAGAAAATATCATTACCCTCTGCCTTTCATTGATAAAATGCTAGAAAGATTATGTAAGCACACACACTTTTGTTTCCTGGATGGATATTCTGGTTTCTCTTAAATACTCGTTTCACAATCTAATCAAGAGAAAACCACCTTTACTTGTCCTTTTGGAACCTATGCTTATAGACGTATGCCTTTTGGTTTATGCAATGCAACTGCTACCTTTCAAAGATGTATGACTGCTATATTCTCCGATTTTTGTGAAAATATTGTGGAAGTTTTCATGGATGATTTTTCTGTTTATGGAACTTCTTTTTTGATTGCTTAAGCAACCTTGATCGAGTTTTTCAGAGATGTGAACAAACTAATCACGTCTTGAATTGGGAGAAGTGCCACTTTATGGTTAATTAAGGTATTTTCTTGGGGCATAAAATTTCCAAATGAGGTATTGAGGTGGATCAAGCTAAAGTTGATGCAATTGAGAAAATGCCATGTCCTAAAGACATTAAAGGTATTCGGAGTTTCCTTGGTTATGATGGTTTCTATAGGAGGTTTATTAAAGACTACTCCAAAATTTCTAGGCCTCTCACTAATCTTTTACAAAAGGATATTCCCTTTGTTTTTTATGATGATCTTGTAGAAGCCTTTGAAACGCTTAAGAAAACCTTAACCACTGCACCTATTGTTCAACCACCTGATTGGAACTTGCCTTTTGAAATTATGTGTGATGCTAGTGATTATGTTGTTGGTGATGTTCTAGGACAAAGAGTTGATAAGAAATTAAATGTTATCCATTATGCTAGCAAAACTCTAGACAATGCCCAAAGAAATTATGCTACTACTGAAAAGTAATTTTTAGCAATTGTGTTTGCTTGTGATAAATTTGGATCTTATATTGTTGATTCCAAAGTTATTGTTCACACCTATCATGCTGCTATAAAATACCTTATGGAAAAGAAAGATGCCAATCCTAGACTCATTAGGTGGGTTCTCTTACTTCAGGAATTTGATTTACATATCACTGATAGGTAAGGAGCTGAGAACCCCGTAGCTGATAACTTGTCTAGGTTAGAAAATATTCTTGACGACCCACTACCTATAGATGATAGTTTTCCTAATGAACAGTTAGCTGCAATAAATGCTTCTCAAAACACTCATTGGTATGCTGATTATGCTAACTACATTGTTACTAAATATATACCACCTAGTTTCACATACAACAAAAGAAAAAAAATCTTCTATGATTTAAGACATTACTTTTGGGATGCCCCACATCTTTATAAAGAAGGAGTATATGGTATTATTAGACGTTGTGTACCTAAGCATGAACACGAACAAATCCTATGGAAATGTCATTCCGAAGCCTATGGAGGACACCATGCAGGGGATAAAACTACTCATAAGGTATTGTAATCTGGTTTTTATTGGCCTACTCTCTTTAAGGATGCCCGTAAGTTTGTCTTGTGTTGTGATGAATGTCAAAGAATTGGTAATATCAGTAAGCGTCAGGAAATGCCTATGAAATATTCACTTATTGTTGAACCTTTTGATGTCTGGGGTTTTGATTATATGGGACCTTTTCCTTCCTCCAATGGGTATACTCATATTTTGGTTGCTGTTGTGTCGTCATTTTCTCATGATAGATGCCATGGGTAGGCTTATCGTAGGTGGTTGGGGCCGAAGGACACCGACGGGCCCCGGGTGCGAGATTGGGCACAAGCGAGGGTGAAACATGATGTACCCAGGTTCAGGGCCCTCCATGGGAGGTAACACCCCTAGTCTTGCTTGATTTAGTTGGATGGATAGTTGTGTTTACAAGGATGCTCCTAGAGCTGTATCTAGAGGAGGAAGAAAGAGCAGTCGACTCGTCTTCCTCTGTTTCTAGGGATGGAATGAGAGGAGAGTTCTATGTGGGTGTATGCGAATGGATCGTTCGTCCCCGTTGCATGGGGGGCTCGGGTTTTTTATAGGCCAACCCCCCCGGCTCTATAATATTCCTAAGGTACAGGGGTGGAGAGACCCGGCTGGCAGCCTCTCCGGCTGACCAGGGGGTCCCGCCCTTCGAGCCGTCTTGTCGTCCATAGGGTCCACCGGCTGCGCGGTCCTGTCGCCTATGAGGGGCCCGCCAGCCGGCTCTGCGATTGGCCCTCGCCCACCTGCCGCGGCACGGGTCGCCCGGGAGGCGTCGTCTAGTGCCAGCCGACCGAAGTCTCCGGTACGGCTGGTTGCACTGTAGCAACGCTAGGGAAGGTAATCGAGTGGGCGAGGGCATGCCAGCACTGTTTCCCCGCCCGATCGCGCCCACCAGGGTCAACGGCTTGGAGGGCAGGACTGTAGCCATGCGCACCCGCGCGTCAGCGACCCCTGTCGCCCGTTGTGGCGGTCGTGTCGTGTCGTCGTACCCGCGTGTAGAGGGACGGGACATCGCACGTCTGTCCTAGGGTCAACAGAGGAGGCGGCCCAGAGGTAGCCGGCCATGCCCAGCCGGCCGGGGGTTGAGCCAGCTCCTCGACCAGCCATCCGTGTCGCCAGCCGGTGGCAGCTCGAGCCGTCCGTCCCTCAGACGGCCGTGAGCAGCCGGTCGTGTAGTTTTTCTTCGAAGTGAGAGGGGGGAGAACCCCGTTGCTTTGGTCTACCTAGGGGTAGTAACCCCATCAGTAGTCCTCGAAGCTGGCGGGAGCCCGCGTCCGGCAGACGGAGGGAAGCCAGCGGCTTCCCCCCAGCGGTACCCGCCTCTAGTGTGAAGCCGAAAGGCCAGTCGGGCCGGCCGTTGGACCCAACGCCTCGGGTTCCGTCGCGTCGCCCCGGGACCCGAGTCGGCCCACCGCGCGCCCCACGGCGGTTAATGATGTGGCAGGCCCCGCACACACAGGGGAGATGGGACGTCGGCCTGGGCCTAGCCTGCTAGGCCCCGGGCGTAGCCTAGTAGGCCTCGGGGCGGAGGCCGGGATCCTCTGCGCCCCGAAGCGGCCATTACGACTCGGGGCCACTCATGCTCGCGCGGAGTTTCCTGGGGAGTGGGCGCAATTAATCCCCACGTCCCTCGGTCATGGCCTCTCTATTTAAAAGGGGAGGAATGTAGGGGGCGGAGATACCCGCATCCCCTTTGCCTCCTTGCTCCTTTCC
This sequence comes from Hordeum marinum, assembly GCA_022496015.1. Classification (NCBI taxonomy): domain Eukaryota; kingdom Viridiplantae; phylum Streptophyta; class Magnoliopsida; order Poales; family Poaceae; genus Hordeum; species Hordeum marinum. Next base: position 204,291,156 of record CM039672.1, on the reverse strand, counting down.
TCTTCGTCCTCCTTGCTCTCCTCGCGCCCGAGCTCGCAACCGTGCCCGCATGTTGCCCCACCACCGCAATGGCCGATGGACGCGCAGGGAGCTAGGCTGGTTCCGTCGTCACCGAGGCAGAGATAGCAAAGCTCCGCCGCACGCGCATCCTGCCGCCGGGGGAGCGGGTGGTCACCTGCACGCCAGGCGACGAGGTGGTGCCGGCACCGCAGCCAGGGGAACACGTCGTGTTCCACTGGCATTTCGCCCGTGGCTTCGGGCTGTCAGTGAGCCACTTTTTCCGCTTGCTCTTAGACACCTTCGACCTCCGGCCACACCACCTTGGCCCCAACGCGATCCTTTAGCTCATCGGCTTCGTGATACTATGCGAGGGATACCTCGGGGTCCTTCCTTTTCTCGAGCTCTTCAACGCCCTTTTCTATCTCAAGGCACTGAAGAGCAGCGCCTGCAGGGGCACGGTGGTGTGCTGCCGTGGCACCGTGCGCTTCCCGCCCTTCTCTCTAATCGAGTCGGTCAAGGGATGGCATCGGACGTTCTTCTATGTGAAGAACGCCGACCCAAACCTTGACTTCATCCGGCTGCCGCCGTTCGTCGATGCGTAGTCCACCCAGATGAACTGGATGGGGGTCGCCCCGTGCGGCGTGGATCTGGCAGAGCTCGGCCGGCTCGCACAGCTGAAGAGCGCAGAGGGGCTAGTTGCCTCCAACCTAGTGGCGGCCTTCATCTCGCACCGGGTGCTGCCTCTCTAGCTGAGGCCGCACCGGATATGTGACATGTCCGGCCGCCGGGACCACTGCCGGCTGACGATCGTCGACGTGACACCGGCTCAGGTGGCGAAGCGGGTGAATGCCCCCACGACGTTCAAGTTGAAGCCCGTGTCATGGACATTCTACATGGAGCCGTACGACCACATCAACCGTCCTCCCCCGGTGAGTCTTCGACACACCAACTTTTTTCTTTATTTGATTCTTTCCAGCCGACAACCGGCAGTGGATATTACTCCGCCGTGCTGATCGCAGCTGTTGGTGGGACAGAACACGCCGGACGGCCCGCACCCCCAAATCTTCGAGGCGGAGCACGAACACTCCGACTCTGAAAACTACGAGCGGGGAGGCCCGCTGGATGAGGGCGTGGACTCCTCGAGAGGAGTTGACGAGCCGGTTGACCCGCGAGCCGGTGACCCTGGCGGAGCCGGAGGATCCGACGTAGCCGGGGAGCCCAGCAGAGCGGGTGAGTTCCCTTTTGCCCCCACGATCAGGGACTAGACAGATGATGACGATGATGATGACTATGATGATGATGTGATGATTCTGAACAAGCCTCCTCCCTCAGCATGACAAGGTCGGCAGAGCGAGGAGCAGCCGGCTCAAGCCCCGGCAGCCGGAGCTGCCGACCGGGTGAAGAGGCCAGCACAGGAGGGGCCAGCGGTCCCGCCACCAGTCCCAAAGCGGGTGAAGGTGCCCGCGCGAAAACCATCGGCGCGCGCCAAGCGGGCCTTGCCCCTCATCATCGGGTAAGATTTTCTTTCGTGCTTTGCGCGTGTTTTCTTCCGGATCGCGAGCCGGCGGGCCATTGACCATTGTGCGCTGCAGGGACCCCATCGAGCTCCACGAGGGGGAGCTAGCGGGGGATCTGACGGATGCCGCCAGCCGGCTGGCCTGCGAGGACGCGGCAACCTAGCAGGAGGAGAAGAGGAGGCTCGCGGAGCTGCGAGCCTCCAAGTCCGGAACGCGAGGAGGGGCCTCGCACTCTAGAACCTTAAGCGGCCGGAGGCGGAGGAGGTCTGCGGACCCTGCACGGCCGTCGGACTCGGCAGCAGAATCAACCTGTATGTCGAGGCCTCCGTCAAGCGAGCCACGAGGGGCGGCCATGGAGCCGCCTATGCCTCCATCCGCAGAGTAGGTGGCCCAAGCGAGGGCGGCGACAGCGGAGCCGGCCCCCGAGGCGGCCCGGCCGGAGGTGCCGGACGTGACACCGCCCGCGGCTGAGCCGGCCTGGGTCGACGTGCTGGAGGCCCCGGTGGCCCCGAAGGCGGCGTCAAAGGCGGCGTCGGAGGTGGCGGCCATGAAGACGGTGGTGCCGTCCGTCACGATCACCGTGTCGAGGCGGCGACGACGTCGACCGAAGGGCTGGCGGGAGACGACTCCTGGACCCTCGCCGTCATCAACCCGCCCTCGGCGGCGAGCACCGCGGCGAGACCGGGCGGCAGCAACGGCTGGGCCCGGAGGACCCTACGGACCATGTAGGAGGCGCTCCGGGACTAGGAGGCGCTGGCATGTGTCCCTGCCCTACCGGATCCCTCGGCAGGCGGCCCGGTCCCCTCGTTCGAGGAGTTAAGGAGCGTGTTGGACCGGTGCCGCCAGGAGTTGGTCCGGTATGCGGAGGCGGCAGACGCCGCCCTGCCGCGCACGGAGGTAAGCATGGTTGCCTTTGTCAGAAATTTTAGTGGGGGCGCATAAGCACACCCACTGGGTGTAGCCGCCGAGATGCGGGCCGGCTGACCGGCTGACGGGCAGCCGGACCAGATCTCCTTGAGCATGTCTTGATTTTGATTTTTGGCTCTGCGTGATAGGAGGGGAACTCCCTGCGGCAGAAGCTGTTCGAATAGGCGGTCGCCATCCATGACCGCACAAACATGGCTTCTACCGCCTGGAGGAGGAGCTGGCACGGGTGCAAGGTAAGTTGAGTTTTGCGAGCGGGGTATGTAGCCCCAGAGAACCGGCTGACGCCTGCCTTGTCTTGTAGCTGACCTGACCGCCCTCCGGGCGGAGAAGACCGGGCTTGTCTCTAAGGAGGACCAACTGGCGCAAGATGTCCATGCAGTTGCGCAGGAGAAGGACCGGCCGGCCGTGCTGCTGGCGGACGGGGAGGCGGCCCAGGACCGCCTCAAGGCTGAGGTTGCGAAGGAGGTGGCGGCTAAGGAGATGGCCGTCAAGGATGCAGATGATGCCGCCCGGTGGACCGCCGCCCTCCAAAACAAGGTGACCCGCCTCGAGAGGTCGCGCGAGGAGGCCAAGGGCTCCCTTGCTGAATCGGAGGCGGCGCTAGCGTCAGAGCGAAAAGCGTCGCTCAATTTTGCCATCAGGGTGGACGACACCATCGAAGGTAGGTGTCCGTTTTTACTTTCTCCAGCTGGTTGTTTCTTTTCCTTGCTGGTTCTTGTGTTTGATTTGCCCTTCTTTCCTCTTCTTCCCTTTCTTCTTCTTAGGTCGTTTCCCAGAAACTCAGCGCCGCACTGAGCGCGTCGTCGAGGAGCACTGGGAATACCTTTGGGCGTGGGATGTGGATGAGCTTGGGCTCGCCATCGAAAGCCGGCTGACCCACCTCGAGCGGAGCATGGAGCGGCTGAAAACGACCGGAAAGGAGATCATTGCCGCCCTGTGGCCGGGCCGCGGGGGAGCTCTGGCGAACCGTGTGGTCTTGTGGCTAGAGCAGGCCGTGGCTCGGCTCGAGGCCTGGAAGGCGTCAGCGGCCCGGGCCGGCGCGCAGATGGTGCTCCGGTTCATCACGTCGTGGTATCGCGACGTGGACTTGGGCCGGCTGGCCACCATGCGGGATGAGCCGGAGAGGAGCGAGAGGCCCGTGAGCTGGCCCTTGTCCGTCGGGCTAACGGGCTCGCGTCGTATGTCGACGCGGATGAGTTCCTGTCGGCGCTTGGTGAGGACGGCGAGCCGGTGCCTGAAGACTCCTTCGGCATCCCCCAAGGCCCAGCGGACGAGGAGGTTGCGGACGAGAGCACTGACTCGAGCGGCATGACGGCTGGACCGCGGAGGCCGCCTCAAAGGCCAAGGAAGGCAACCCGAAGGCCGCAGTCACCTTCGGGACGGGAGTTGAGCCGCCCAGTGATGCGTCGACTGGAGACACGCCGGCTAGCGACACGCCGGTGGCCTGAGCCCCCAGGCGTCTTTATCTTTCTTTTTCTTTCCTGCAAGTTAGGCTTGAGTCCACCCACTGGGGGTGTTATGTAATGAACCATGCTGGCCGTGGGCCACTTTTGTCTTAACATTTGTATTGTGAATACTTAGTGTGTTTGCCTTAGTGCTCATGCCAACTTGTTCTTATCCTTTTTTGCCCTCTTGGTTCTTTCCAATCCTCCCCTTTTCCCCTTTGGTTTCGGCCCCGCATCCCGACAGCCGGGAGCCGGTCTGTAGCTGGGTCGGGGTGTCCGCCTCGAGGGAGCCGGTTCAGAACTTAGGAACCGCGAGAGCCTTTTGAGATAAGTAGAGTGGCAGAGGCGAGGTGGTGGTCCGGCCGGACCTGGCCGGTATCTCCTTTCGATTGATCTTTCATGTGAGATAAGCTTTGCTGCCCCGAGGCCCCATCACCAGGACAGTCGGGAGCCAGATCTATAGCTGGGAGGGGTGGGAGGGCTTTCCTGGCTCACACTACTTAGACAAATTTTGAGAGAGGCGACCTAGGGCCAGCCGGGGAGCCGGTGAGCGAGGAAACCTTTGAAGGAAACGAAACAGGGCATGCCCCAAGAGTCGGCCTGGGGCACCCATTGCATTCATAAGCCCAAAAGGGGAGGAATACATACATACACTGGTCTTTTCAGCAGTAAAACGGGTGGAGGAGTGCCGCGTTCCATGGGCGCTCCGTCTCCTCACCGGAGGCATCTCTTTTGCACTTCTGTGGCTTCTAGGTGTCTATTAGGTAGTATGCATTGTTGTGCAATGCCTTGCTGATGATGAACGGGCCCTCCCATGGGAAGGACAACTTGTGTTGTCCGGCGGTCCGCTGGATCCGCCTGAGGACCAGGTCCCCTTCATGAAAGGAGAGCGGCCGGATCCGCTTGCTGTGGTAGTGCCGGAGCTTCTGCTGGTAGATTGCCGTCCGGCTCAAGGCCAGTTCGCAAGCTTCCTCAAGTAGGTCGATGTCGTCTTCTCTTGCCTCCTTTGCGTCCTTCTCCGTGTATAGGGCGACTTGAGGCGAGTCAAACTCGATGTCGGTGGGGATGATCGCCTCAGACCCGTACACAAGGAAGAAGGGCGTGTAGCCGGTTGATCGGTTGGGGGTGGTCCTAAGACTCCAAAGGACGGCCGATAGCTCGTCGATCCAGCAGCCGACCGACCTCACTAGTGGCATTACGAGCCGGGGCTTGATACCGGATAGGGTGAGGCTGTTTGCCCTCTCGACCTGGCCGTTTGACTATGGATGAGCGACGGAGGCCATGTCGAGCCGGATTCCTTGCTTGGAGCAGAAACACGCGAGTGCACCCTTGGCGAAGTTCGTGCCGTTGTCGGTGATGATGCTATGAGGGACGCCGTAGCGAACCGTGATGTCGTCGATGAACCAGAAGGCCGTGGGGTCATCCAGATTCTTGATTGGTTGTGCCTCGATCCACTTGGTGAATTTGTCAACAGTCACCAGCAAGTGTGTCATGCCGCCTCGTGCGGTTTTGAAGGGGCCCACCATGTCCAGCCCCCAGACGTCAAAGGCCCACGAGAGGGGGATGGTTTGGAGGGCGGATGCTGATAGGTGGCTCTGCGTGCTGAAGCGTTGGTAAACCTTGCACTCGTCGACCAATTTCTTGGCCGCCTGGAGAGCAGTGGGCCAGAAGAAACTGTGGTGGAAGGCCTTGGCCACCAGGGTCCTGGACGCGGCATGATGCCGCACTCGCCCTGGTGGATGTCGAGGAGGATCTCCAGACCCTTTTCTGGCTCGACGCACCGCTGGAAGGCGCTAGTGGTGCTACGATGGATGAGCTCGTTACTGATGATGTTGTATGCTGAGGCTCGATGCTAGATTTGCCTCGCCATGTCCTTGTCCAGGGGGAGCTCGCCGTGCAGAAGGAACGCCAAGATAGGCTGGGCCCACGAGGGAGCGGAGACTGGGGCCGACTTGGGAGCCCCGGGCCCTGGATGATTAGTCCTCGGGACCGGCTCGCCAGCCCCCGGGGACGGTTTGCCAGCCTTTGAGGCTGGTTTACCAGCCCCCGAGGCCGGTTGGTTGATTGCCATCATGACAACCGCGTCATTGGTGCCGGCGGCCTCGGATGCGGCCGGCTCGACTAGTGCCGGCAAGGCGGCCGATGTTGAGGGAGCCGGTGGCGAAGATGCCAAAGGGACAGCCGGAGACGTCGATTGGCCGATGGCATTAGCCGACACGAAGATGGATTCCGACACTAGGGAAGGCTTGATCGATGGCTTGAGTAGCCCCTTGAGGGAGATGCCGGCTGGGATGGCCTGCCGGGTGGAGCCAATCTTTGCCAGTGCGTCAGCCGCCTCGTTGTCCGCCCGTGGGACGTGGTGGAACTCACAGCCCTCGAAGGAACCGGTGAGCTATTGCACGAGGAAGCGGTAGATGGCCATGTTGGCGTTCCTGGCGTCCCATTCGCCAGAGACCTAATGTACCACGAGGTTGGAGTCGCCGAAGCATAGGATGCGCCTAATGCCGATCTCCCTGGCGAGCCGGAGACCATGGACGATGGCCTCGTACTCGGCCACATTGTTAGAGGCGGCGAAGTGGATTTGGAGGGCGTACTTGAGCTGGTCGCCTTTCGGGGAGGAGAGGACTATGCCGGCACCCAGGCCGGTCCTCATTTGCGAGCCATCAAAATGCATGCGCTAATGTGTGGAGTCTGGGGGAGGCGGAACGAACTCCGTCTCCGCCCAGTCGACGAGGAAGTCAGCTAATGCGTGTGACTTGATGGCGGTTCGTGGCTCGTACCAGATCTCATGATCGGCAAGGGCGATGACCCATTTGGCAATCCGGACGGTGGAGTCCCGGCTACTCATGATCTCGCCGAGCGGGGCCATGCTCACCACGATGATGGTATGCTCCTGAAAGTACTGCTTGACCTTCTTGGCGGCGAAGTATATGGCATAGCACATCTTCTGGTAGTGGGGGTAGTTCTACATGGACGTGGAGAGGACCTCGCTGAGGTAGTAGACGGGCCACTGGACTGCCAGGGACTTTCCCTCCTCTGGCCGCTCAACCACCAGGACGATGCTGATGACGCGGGTGGTCGCCGCGATGTAGGCGAGCAGAGGCTCCTTCTCAGCCGGCATGGCTAGGATGGGCACGCGGTTGAGAGCCTTCTTGAGGCCGCGGAAGGCCTCGTCCGCCTCGTCGGGCCAATCGAAGATGCCCGGCTTCTTGGTGTGACCCGGCTCAACTAGAGCCATCTTGCAAGGAGCCCGTAGAGGCGCACCTTCTCCCCTAGCCGGCTGATGAACCGGCTGAGTGAGGCAAGGCAGCCGATGAACTTCTGGATGTCGCGGAGCCGGGTCGGCTTGGGCATGCGCTCGATCGTGCTGATCTTCTTGGGGTTGGCTTCGATGCCGCGAGCGGACACGAAGAAACCCAGGAGTTGGCCGGCTGGGACGCCAAAGACACACTTCTCCGGGTTGAGCTTGATCTTGTATTCACACAGGTTCGCGAAGGTCTCCCGGAGGTCGTCGAGGAGGCTGAAGTGCTTCTTGGTTTTGACAACAATGTCGTCGACGTAGACGTGGACGTTCCTGCCTATCTGAGGCAGGAGACACTTCTGCATGCACCGCTGGAAGGTGGCGCCTACGTTCTTCAGGCCGAAGGACATGGTGATGTAGCAGTAGGCCCCAAAGGGCATGATGAAGGAGGTCTTGAGCCGGTCCTCTGGGTCCAGCTTAATCTGGTGGTAGCCGGAGTAGGCGTCCAGAAAGTACAGCAAGTCGCAGCTGGCCGTGGAGTCGTTGACTTGATCGATCTGCGGCAGGGAGAATGGGTCCTTGGGACATACCTTGTTCAGGCTAGTGTAGTCGATGCACATGCGCTAGGTCTTGTTCTTCTTTAGCACTAGGACTGGGTTGGCGAGCCAGTCCGGGTGGAATACTTCCATGATGAACCCGACTGTGAGGAGCCGAGCTATCTCTTCTCCTATAGTGCGCCACTTCTCCTTGGAGAAACGACGTAGGGGTTGCTTGACCGGGTTGACGTCAGGTCGGACATGTAGCTTGTGCTCGGTGAACTTCCTCGGAACACCCGGCATGTCCTTGGGAGACCATGCGAAGATGTCCCGATTCTCACTTAGGAAGTCGACGAGCTCGCCTTCCTATTTGCTGTCGAGGCAGGAGCCGATGGTGACGCACTGAGCTGGGTTAGCCGGGTCGAGCGGGATTTGCTTGGTGTCCTTCGACGGCTGGAAGGAGGCCTCACCGATGGACTGCGAGGGGGGAGCCGGTACGGCTGGCTGGCTAGCGGCAAGGGCCACGAGCCGGTCGAGCTGCCGCCTCTCCTCGGCGATTTCCAGGGCCTCGGCCAGCTGACTGCCATCTCGAGGGCACTCAATTGACATATTGTAGTCGCCCGTGATGGTGATGATTCCCTTGGGGGCCGACATCTTGAGCTTGAGGTAGGCATAATGGGGGACCGCCATGAATTTGACAAGGGCCGGCCGGCCCAGCAGCACATGGTAGGGGCTTGCGAGGTCCATGACATCGAACAACACTGGCTCGCAGCGGAAGTGGCTGGGTCCACCGAAGAGGATGTCGAGCGTGATCTCGCCGACAGGGGAGCAGGACTTTCTAGGCACGATGCCATGGAAGACCATTCGACTCGCCTGTAGGTCTTCTATCTTCAGCCCTAGCTTGTGCATTGTGTCGAGGTACAGGATGTTGATGCTACTACCACCGTCTACCAGCACCCGTGAAAAGCGGTAGGTGCGCTTCTCGGTGGCAATGGTGGGGTCGAGAACCAGGGCTTAGCTGTCGGGACTTGGCATCATGGTGGGATGATAAGCCTGGCTCCAGGTGACCGGCTTCTCCGACCAGTGCATGAACCGGGGAGTCGCCGGCATGGTGGCGTTCACCTCACGACGGAGCCGGCGCTGAGCATGTTTGCCCATCTCTTCACTGATGGAGACGACGTAGCAACCGTCCTGGTTGGGGAACTGGTAGTGAAGACGACCATCGTTTTGGGTCGGAGCCGGAGCCGGCCCGAGGCGGCAGCTGGGGTTGGGGCCGGCGCGCGGGAGGATCCGGAAGGCCGTCCCCCCGGGCCAATCACTGTGAGAAGCTGCACTGCCGAAGCGTGTGCGTAGAGGGCTTGGCCCCTGAGTGGTTCTTGCAGGGGAGGTCGAGCATCTGCTCGAAGGTGAGCTTTGGCTACCAGGCAGCCTTGCCAGCGCGCTGGCGCTGGCTAGAAGGCTGGGCAGCTGGCTCTTTTTCCTTGATGGTGTTGACTTGCCGGCTCCCGTAATGGGGATCTGGCTGGTCACTCTTGCGTTTGTTGTTCTGCGACTGCCCGTTGTTGGTAGCCGGCCGGGCTGTTGCCGACGTTGTTGTTGCCTTGGCAGGCGGGGTCGTCTTGACCCGGATGGCTGATTCAGCCATGGCATACTTGTCCGCCTTAGTCATGAGCTCGGTGAGTGTTGCCGGCTTAGAGCATAGCAGCTTATGCTTGAGGGGGGTGCCGTCTTGACAGCCTTCGATGAAGTACTGTATGACCTGCACCTCGTGCACCCCCTCGTAGGAGTTGCGAAGCTCGATCCATCGGGTGAGGTAGTCGCGGAGGGACTCGTCTGGCCCCTGAACGCACATGGCGAGTTCGCGGGGACGGTTGGGCCGCTTGTAGGTGCCGGTGAAGTTGCGGACGAAGGCTTCCTCAAAGTCTGTCCAGGTGTTGATGCTGCCGGCCGCCAGGCTGTTGAGCCAGGTGCGGGACAAGCCGATCAGCATGAGGGGAGCATAGCAAACGGCTACACGCTTGTTCCCCTTGCGATGCTGACAGCAGTGGTGTAGTCGATCAGCCAGTCCTCGGGCTTGGCGGCCCAGTTGTACTTTGGGGTGTCTCGGGGGAGTGTGACGCCAGTCGGGAACGGCTCGGTGCGGATCCGAGGGCCGAAACATGCTGGGCCAATCGAGCCCTCCTCCTCAAGGAGGGTGGATTACGCGAGTTTGTGAATGCGGTTGCGGGCATCGTTCTCGCTGTGGGGGATGCGCGGTCCGAGCCGAGCCGAGAGCTCGGGGCGTATGGTGAGCGGAACCGATCATTCCGGCTCGCGTCGCGGGGGCGGAGTGTGCCCGCGGCTGTGCCGGCTGCCGGCTGCCGGCGCCTCATGGTGGCGGCCGCTTCGAGGCGGTTTGTTGGTGCATCGGCTGTTAAAAGCCGACTGCTCGCTCCCCGGCAACTGAGAGGGCCGGGGGTTATTTACTTTGTCCCGACGACCAGAGACGCGAGGGGAACAGGAGTATGAGCCGGCTGACGGCCGGTGGTCCCCATGCCCTCGCGCTTGGGCCGGGGGACTTCGGTGGCGGCGCCGCCTGTCACGAGCAGATGCTGCCGCGCGTCGGCAACGTCAATGAGCTCCTTGATGTGGCGCTCGTGGGCGATATGCTCTTCGCCCTCCAACGTGGCCAGTTCCTCTTAGGCCACCTTGAGGGCCCGCAAGTTGGCCGCGGGGGTGTCATAGACGGGCATCTTGTCGCCCAGGATTTCGGCAACCACGCGACCGCGATCGCGCACAGCCCCACGCCGGCTGGGCTCAGTGCTAGCCGGGGTGAGACCGTAGGCGGAAGCATATTCCCGCTGGGCAGCCTCCATGTGGCGCCGCGTGGCCGCGAGGGCGATGGCGTCCTCGAACAGGATGCGGCGAGCCGCCTCGAGCTCGGCCGCGGCGGTGTCGGGGTTCGCCGTCGGGGCGATAGGGGTGCTCAAGCCCCGGAGGGCCGCACCGAGCGGGTCGGAGGTGCCAACGTGGGCAGCAGCGGCGCTAGCCACGACCTGCGCACGTCCGGAAGAGGTGGAGGAGATGATGGCCATTTCCCCCACGCGATCGTGAGAGCCGCTGGACTGAGTCGCAGCGAGCGCGTCCACGGCCGTGGGCGGACCGACATAGACGAGCACCTGCATGGGGTACTTGTCAGCGGCCGGAGTCTCGGCGAGGCTGAGCCTGCCGAAGCACTCGATGAGCGCGTCGATGTCGGCCGTGAGATCGACGGAGTCGGCCGCAGGGCGTGCCGGAGCAAGCCCCACGAGCCCGTGGTTTTGCTTGGATGTGCAGCGACGGCGGGGAATGGCGAGGGGTCCCGCTCGGAGCATGAATCCGGCCGGCGCCGCGTACGGCTCCACGGTGGGCGCCAACTGTCGTTGTTTTCTCACGATAGATGCCATGGGTAGGCTTATCGTAGGTGGTTGGGGCCAGAGGACGCCGACAGGCCCCGGGTGTGAGATTGGGCACAAGATATGGTGACACATGATGTACCCAGGTTCAGGGCCCTCCATTGGAGGTAACACCCCTAGTCCTGCTTGGTTTAGTTGGATGGATAGTTGTGTTTACAAGGATTCTCCTAGAGCTGTATCTAGAGGAGGAAGAAGGAGCAGCTGGCTCGTCTTCCTCTATTTCTAGGGATGGAATGAGGGGAGAGTTCTATGTGGGTGTATGCGAATGGATCATTCGTCCCTGTTGCAACGGGGGATCGAGGGTTTTTATAGGCCAACCCCCCGGCCCTATAATATTCCTAAGGTACAGGGTTGGAGGGACCCGGCTGGCAACCTCTCCGGCTGACCAGGGGGTCCCGCCCTTCGAGCCGTCTCATCGTCCGTAGGGTCCCCCGGCTGCGTGGTTCCGTCTCCTATGAGGGGCCCGCCAGCCGGCTCCGCGATTGGCCATCGCCCACCTGCCGTGTCACGGGTCGCCTGGGAGGCGTCGTCTAGTGCCAGCTGACCAAAGTCTCCGGTATGGCCGGCTGCAGTGTAGCCACGCTGGGGTAGGTAATCGAGTGGGTGAGGGCGTGCTGGCACTGTTTTCCTGCCCGGTCGCGCTTGCCAGGGTCAGCGGCCTGGATGGCAGGACTGTAGCCATGCGCACCCGTGTGTCACCAATCACTGTGGCTATAGTGTCGCCCGTCGTGGCGGTCGCGTCGTGTCATCGTACCCGCACGCAGAGGGACGAGACGTCACACGTCCATCCTAGGGTCAATGGAGGAGGCGACCCAAAGGCAGCCGGTCGCGCCCAGCCGGCCGCGGGTCGAGCCGGCTCCCCGACCAGCCGTCCGTGTCGCCAGCCGCCGGTAGCTCGAGCCGGCCGTCCCTCAGACGGCCATGAGCAGCCGTTCGTGTAGTTTTTCTTCAAAGCGGGAGGGGGGAGAACCCCATTTCTTTGGTCTACCTAGTGGTAGTAACCCCGTCATGTTGATTATGTCACTAAGTGGGTAGAAGATATTCCAACTAGTAGTGCTGATCACAACACCTGCATTAAAATCCTTAAAGAAATTATCTTGCCGAGGTTAGGAGTCCCTAGATATTTAATGATTGATGGTGGTTCACACTTTATTCATGGTGCTTTCCCTAAAATGCTTGTTATATATAATGTTAACCATAGAATTGCATCACCCTACCATCCTCAATCTAGTGTTCAAGTAGAACTTAGCAATAGAGAAATAAAATTGGTATTACAAAAATCTATCAATAGGTCCCGAAAGAATTGGTCTAAGAAACTAGATGATGCACTTTGGGCCTATAGAACAGCTTATAAAAATCCTATGGGTATGTCTCCATACAAAATGGTATATGGGAAAGCTTGTCATTTGCCTCTAGGGTTAGAACACAAAGCATTTTGGGGAATTAAAGAACTCAACTATGATTTCAAACTTGCTGGTGAAAAGAGGTTATTTGATATTAGCTCACTAGATGAATGGAGAACCCAAGCTTACGAAAATGCCAAACTATTCAAAGAATAAGTTAAAAGATGGCATGACGAAAGAATCCAAAAGCGAGAATTCAAAGTTGGAGAATATGTTCTTTTGTACAATTCTCGTTTCAGATTTTTTGTAGAAAAACTTATCTCTGAATGGGAAGGACCATATGTTATCGAAGAGGTTTATCGCTCTGGAGCTATTAAGATTAATAATGTCGAAGGTACTAACCCGAAGGTGGTCAATGTACTAAGAAAGAAACACTATATCTTAGGTACGCCTATTAATGTTGAAAGCAATGTTATCCAAACCATGACACCTGAGGAACACATAAGAGAAACCTTTCGGAACACTCTAGAATCGTGAAAAAGAAGAGGTACATGATACGGTAAGTAAACGGACTTCGAAAAATCCGCGAAAATATTTGTTGTTAGTTTTGGAATATTTGAAAAAGTAGGAAAATAAGAAATAAACATGAAAGCAGCCGAGGTGAGCACGATACACCAGGGCGCGCCAGCCCTTCCTGGCGGGCCCTGGTGGGTTGTGCCCACCTCGAACCTTCCCAACTTTGTTTGCTTCCATATGCTTGTTTCAAAGAATAAAAATTCTCTATATATATCCCCAATTATTTTGACCACCACAGCACAGAAATATTCTTTGTTCTTGTTTCATGCTATTTTCTTGTCAGGTCTAGATATCCATGGCTCCACCAAGTTCCCCCAAGGACAAGTTCTTCGAGAAGTTTATCAATCCGTACTTGTCGGAGGTGATGAAGCACCCTCAAGCCATTGAGATGCGTGAGGAGGTGCTCCACATCTGAGATGTTCAAGGGTCTAAGAAGATGGGAAGCTTGGAGGCCAGGCTTGAAGCAGTGGAACAAGACATCTTCAAGTGCAAAGGGATGGTGGAGCATGGACTTAGTGCCAATCACTCCATGATCACGGAATTCACCCGTGATCACATGTTGGATGGCTAGTCCATGAAGGACATCGTCTTCACCTTCAACGAGCAAATCTACTTTCCACAAAGTCATATTTATGATTTTCAAAATCAAGTTCTTGAATATGAAGCAATATTTAAAGGTATGAGTTTAGCTGCCAGTTGCAAGACTCAGGGGATTCGTGCATGAACTTTTGACGGTGAACCCTTGCCATAGAAGCCGGAGGATAAACCTACTACTTCTTCATAACCACCACCTACATTATCTTCACCACCAAAGGACACTTGAGTACACGGGTATGGGCAGTACCCTTGGCTTGATCCATGCTTGGGGGAGATCCCCGGTATTGTATCACCATCAATTTTTACCTTTACTTTTTATTTCGATCCTTAGCCCTTTTCGTGATTTAGTTGAATAAATTTTAGTACGATCTATTTACAAGTGCTAGTTTTGTGATCTATCTATCTATGTAATCGAGCGAGAGTTATATAATAAAGTTAATTTGAGCTATTGCTTCTTTACTTTCTTGTTGCAATCATAATAAATGAAAATAAATGAAAAGGATCATATGCTAATCTTATGGTGAGTAATGACATCACATAAGGAAAAGTATAAGTGGTAAAATTTATTGGAGATTAACAAACATAACATTAGTCAATGATGCAACCCATGAAAGAATTAATTATGGAAGAGAAGATTCACATGCAAATACACTATCTTGGACATCTTTTATGATTGTGAGCCCCCATTAAATATTAAATGCCAAAACTGTTGACGTTGGACAAGGAAGACAATGTAATGATTTATGTTTATTCATATTCACATGGAAGTTATATTGTCATATATCCTTCAACATGTGGTGTTTTCTCAATATCTTTGCTAGCCAAATTTTTTGCACTAGGTATAGATACTACTTGTGCATCCAAAAATCATAAACCCAAACTCAAGTTTGAGAGTCCACCATACCTACCAATGGATTGAATAAGATCCTTCAAGTAAGTTGTCATCGCTGTACTAAGGCAATAAAAGTTGCTTTTAAAAGTGTTGGATCAGTGTAAGAGAAAATTGAGTGTTGCACGAACTTGTGATGGCAAAGTAATAAAAGCGACAGACTACATAACTGAAAGCACATTTGCTCCCTTGGTGGTTTTGGTAATTAATAACAACATATAAGTCATTGAACTAATGTTTCCACCAAGTATATTTTAGGAAAAGATCAATGATAGGGATGGCAAAAGGATTGTGGAATTACCCCAAGATCCAAGGAATTAGGTTGGCCAAGCTTCAAGCAAGAGGACTTTACATTTTACATTTGTGAGAAATCACTTTGAGTCCATCAGAAAGCTAGTACTATTAAAAGGGGGTAAGGTTTTGTTGGTGTACAAAATGCTCATATGTGCACAAGTAATAGTCACCAAAAAACATCCACAAGCTCTCCCACCAAAGTATGTCTATAGCCAAACATTCAAAATCGATGCAACCAACATTCCTATCCCGGTGCCACCGATTCCAGAACCTAGACAGACTCAGCCAAACCCTAGCCACTTTAGTGCAACCGATTCCATACCGGTGCCACCGAGTTTAGGTTGCCAACTTTCTGTTACGCAAATTCCCATTTTCGGTACCACCAAGATTGTTGGGTCGGCATCACCGAGATTGGAAATCTGACCGTTGGTCACCTTATCGGTGCAACCGAGTTTCATATATCGGTCTCACCAAGATTCAAAAGTTGCCACCTTTTGATCACTTCGGTACCACCGAGATTAACACATCGGTTTCACCGAGTTGGTCATTTTGTGTGTAACGGTTGGATTTTTGGGGATGCCTATATATACCCCTCCACCACCACCTACTCGAAAGAGAAGCACTCAAAAACTATTCCATACCTATCCTATCAGATTTTCTAAGAGAGAACCACCTACCCTTGTGTTGAGATCAGATCTTCCTCTCCAACCATATGGATCTTGATTTCTAGCCTCCCCAAGTTGCTTTCCACCAATCCCATCTATTCCACAAAGCCAAATCTGTGACAGAGTGATTCTATGTTGAGGAGTCTATCATCTTGAAGCACAAGAGCAAGGAGTTCATCGTCATTACCGAGCCTATTACCTTTTGGAGGGTGGTGCCTCCTAGATTGGTTAGGTGTTGCTTGGGAGCCTCCTACTTCGTGTTGTGGAGTGAACCAAGAAGTTTGTAAGGGCAAGGAGATCGCCTACTTCATGAAGATCTACCCATAGTGAGGCTAGTCCTTCGTGGACGGAAGCCATATGGAATAGTCAAGGTTGCTACTTTGTGGACCCTTATGGGTGGCGCCCTTTGTGGACTCTCACGACCGTTACCCTCCGTGGGTTGAAGACTCCATAAACGTGGATGTACGATGGCGCCACCTATCGGAACTACGGGAAAAATCATCGTGTCTACCATTGAGTTTGATCTTCCTACCATATCCCTTTTACTTATGCTTGTTGTTATTTTCCCCTGCTATACTCTTAAACTTGCATGTGTAGGGTGAAATTGACTTCCCATGAATGCTAAAACTGCAAACACTAAAATTTGGGAAAAGGAAACACTTTTATTTGGTCAAGTAGTCTAATTACCCCCCTCTAGACATACTTTTGGTCCTACAAGTGGTATCGGAGCTTTGGTCCCCATTGCATTGGTGTCACAACCTAGGAGAGTATGGCGTCTAGTGAGGGTAATTATCACCGTAGAGGTCCGTACTTCGATGGTACTAATTTTGTTAGTTGGAAGCACAAAATGAAAAGGCATATTCTTGGTCATAACCCTGCCGTTTGGGCTGTTGTTCGTGTTGGCTTTCAAGGTGAATTCTTTGCTGATGGAAGAGAACCGGATCGTGAAGCGACTACGAATGAATTGAAGATGTTGCAACTCAATGCTCAAGCATGCGACATTCTGTTCAACTGCCTATGCCCCGAAGAGTTCAACAAAATCAGCCGTCTTGAGAATGCAAAAGAGATTTGGGATACTTTGGTTGATATGCACGAAGGAACCGAGTCTGTGAGAGAATCCAAGTTAGATGTTCTTCAAAGTCAGCTTGACAAGTTCAAGATGAAGGATGGTGAAGGAGTCACAGAGATGTACTCTAGGCGAGCTCTCATCACCAATGAGATTGCCGGCTTAGGAAGCGGCGAAATGATCGACAAATTCATCATCAAGAAGATACTTAGAGCTCGGGATGAGAGATATGACACCGTGTGCAAATTAATCCAAATGATGCCCAACTACAAAGATCTCAAGCCTACGGAAGTCATTGGAAGGATTGTTGCTCATGAGATGACACTCAAAGACAAAGAAGAGCTCCGCAACAAGTCTAGTGGTGCTTACAAGGCCACAAGTGATGCCCTCGCAACTTCAAGCGACAACCTTGTCACCAATGAAGAAATAAGCCTCACGGTCAAGAAAATCAACAAGTTCTACAAGAATAGAGGCTAAGAAAGAAACTCCAACTCATGATATAATGAGAAGCGTTCGTAAAGTCGTGACCGCAATTGCTACAATTGTGGGAAGCCTGGACACTACTCCAATGAGTGCATGTCTCCCTACAAATGAAGAGAAGAGTCACCTAGAAGACGAAGCTGAAGGAATGAATCACCTCAAAGAGAGAGAAGGAGTAGTGATGATCGTTATGAATGAAGACCCTCAAGGAGAAGTAGAGATTTGTAGAATAAGGGCAAGTACAGCAAGAGCTACACAAGAAGAAAACATCAAGCTCATGTTGGTGAATGGGTTTCCGACTCCGACTCCGATAACAACTCCGAGAGAAGCCATAACTCTGACTCCGACTATAGTCAATATGATGGTGTTGCTGGAATTGCTCTAGTGACTACCAACTCCTTTGATCTATTTGATTCACCAAACGAAGGGAGTGGAAGTTGCTTAATGGCTAAAGGCCCCAAGGTATCACACCCCAAATATCTTAATTTGAATAGTGATGAAGATGATTTGCTTTGTGATGATGACTTGCTATGTGATAAAACTAGTGATTTTGATCAAAATGAACTTGATAATTCTCATGCTAGTCAAGATAGGTCGATTGACGATGATACGATGAAAATAGAAGAATTAACTAAAGAACTTAACACTCTTAAGTTAGTCCATGAATCTACTCTCAAAGATCATAGACAACTTGTAAGAACTCATGAGAAGCTACGCTTCGAGAATCTCAATTTGGAGCAAGAACATGAATTTCTTAAAGCTATCAATGATGATCTCCGAAAGTAGACTTCATCTTATCTTGCCAAACGACTACTCTTGTCCACATTCACGCCACAAGTTAAATCTAAGCAAACTAGTAACAAAGGCAAGAAAGGTTCTTCATCTTAGCAACAATAAAAATGCTAAACCCAATGATGTTGCTCCTAGTACTTCTATTGATTGCACTAATGATGATTCTCTTAGCCAAGTTACACTTGAGAAATAAAATGCTTTATTGAAAGGAATTATAGAGAAAGGTATCTACGAGAGTCTTGCCGGGTGTAAGAAGTTTGAGGAAATTGTATGCAAGCATGAAGGATATCGAAAGAATCGTGGTGTTGGATACTTCAACGCTAATGGAGTTGAATGGGAAGAAGGTCAATATCCCAAGCCCAAGTTTGTTCCCCAAAAGGAGAAGTATGAAAATACTCTTCCCAAGGGGACAAACACTCAGGATGACCTTCCACCACAAGACCACAAGCTCAAGGGAAGAACAAGCTTCAAGAGGACATTGACTCATATGAAGATGAATCCCTAGATATGGTGGAGTGGGTTCCCAAGGATACTTCAACCTCAGTGTCTATAAAGGCTACTACAACACCAAGGATCCCCATAATCTTGATGTGGGTCCCCAAGAAGACGAACTAGAAAGTTCTTGAGGGGTGACTCCGCCAATGAAATTCACTCACATTCATTATCGGCAATATATATTTGCAATCAACATCAACCCTATGCAGTAGTTCAAGGAGTCACACATTCCCTCAAAGGTAAGCAAGGGACAAGGTAATCAACAAATCAATGGACATCATCACACATGCTTTGCACTCCATGTCCATAGATATCCTTGTATTTGTCTCTTGTGTGTTGGGCTAACCCATGTAGGTGAGAAGAGTGAGGAAACAACAAGGATGATCCCAACCCTTGGTGATCTTCATCAACTTTGAGCATCCACCACTACCTCACCAACATGAAGTCTTCATTGACAAAACCCAAGGTTAGTTTATTCCTCTTATGGGGGGATGTCACATCAAGGGGGAGCTTTACTACAAGACTTGAGTCAAAGCATCTCTTAGTATGTGACAACATTAAATGCTTTATGTAAAAGTGGTAACCCCACTGGTGCTTAAACGATGAGTATGACCTATGATCAAGTACTCTTACTTGGATCCTAAGTCAAATACTAATATATAGATGACTTTGTCATCACCGAAGTGCTTGTTAGATGCTAGTGTGTTTGTGCATGTTTGTCATGATTTCATTTGACATCTTATTGTGTGAGCATGTTGGTGTGCATTGATCTGGTTTTCTATCTCAGTACTACCGTTTCCATATTCTCGGTTACACTGAGTTTCCCTGTCGACTGACAGTTGAAGACCTCGGTGACATCGACAATATAGAATCGGCGTCACCGACAGTGGTGGGTATATAGACTGTGGATCCTGACGCTTTGAAATTCATCCTCAAACCGTCATGCCTCAGAACCCTAAGTGGCCGTTTTCAAGACCCCTGGTCATCGCCCTTGTCCCCCTGTGCTCCTCCGTCACTGAAATCGCCGCCGTCGATGAAATCTTCTCCATCTTTGCCGCCGTAGCATATCCGTCGCCGAGTTAGGGTATGGATTCAACCTCCTTTGTGCTCCCCGGCTGATTCTTGCGCACTGGATTTGTTTTTCTCTATGAGCCACCTATTGCACGTCTTCCTATCCACAAGAAGTTCCTATAGTCTAGCAAATGATCGAATTACTAGGGTTTGCCTTCCGCCCGATGGAACTCGGTGGAACCGAAGTGAACAAATCGGTGTCACCAATTTGTCTTTATGTGTTGCTGAGAACTGTCTCGGTGAAACTGAGTACTTCTTTTTGGACTCACCGAAAAGAGTGCCAAGTTTCTGTTAATGGGATAGTCAGTCCCGGTAGCACCGAAAACTTTGCTTCGGCTGTACCGATTTTCATGTGACAGAATGAAAAACTTCGGAAATCTTTTGTTCAATCTTTCAAAAACCAGCCTCATTTTGTGATGACTCATCTTCTTCTGCTCTTCTATACTATATTGACAGGGTCAGTATGTCAGATGCTAAGGACATTTAGAATTTGCGAGAGCAGGGTGTTGACATGACTTCAGGCACTAGCCTTGAGTATAGTACATCTTCAGATCCAGGCACCCCTGTCACACCCTGTGTTTGTAGCACATTGTTATGTTTGGGTTTATAAAATTTGGATCCAACTAAAACTTTTTCAAAGTGCTTGTGGTTGTTGCTATGTTGTTTGCTTGCTTGATGATTGTGTTATATGGCACTCCTAGATTTTATTCCACTTCATACTCATCTTCCTTACCTCAAACCTCTTGCCCAATGATCATGCCATGTGAATAATGCCCAAAACTATTTTTATAAAATTTTGTTTTAACTAAAAATGATTTATTCAAATTAGGTTTTCAAAACCCCCTGAAATGAGGTTTGCACTGCAAGTCCTCAAATTAGGTGGACCCTTCTTTCCCAAAGGTTTTATTTAAAAACTACTATATATATGACTTCCCAAAACCACCAAATATTATTTTTAAAGGTTGTTTTCATATTTTAGGCTTTTTCTTAGGGCCAGCAATGGTTGTTCCTAGAGAAAACTTATTTAAATGCTTTGAAAATATTTGAGAAAATTTAGCGAAACTCAGTGGACATGTATTCTCCATATATATGAGTTTTAACACAAGGGCATGATCAGATCATAGGCAAAATCCCTCAAAACCCTTTCTGTTCAAATCAAGATTTTGGAATATTTCTATAAGAAATATTCTCAATAAATTCTAGGAAAATTCCATCAAGTCAACACTATCATAGGTGATGATCTTGAAAAGTGTCATCTCAATCCAAGTTGGTTTGGTTCATCAAACCATCCCAAAACCATTCCTGTCTAGAATCAAATTTGAGCAACTTTACATTGTGAAGTGTCTCCCCTTGGCCTCAATCTTTGTGGGCATGCTCTAATGGCCAAATAGTGATGATACACTAAGTGGTGCATCAGGTAAAAGCCTAACATCAAGGGATCTATAGCAATATGATTATGCTAATTTCTATGGTTCATCAAATCTCCATTGTCAACTTTTCCCCCTTGAGCTCAAACTTGGCAAATCCTCTCATTTCTACCTAGCCTTTGACCCTGGTAAGTATCTCATTAAGATGGTAACATCTTATTTCCCAAAACACCACCAAACACCTTCTGGTGATTTGGTAAAACCCCCATTTTCACCCTCTTCTCTTTTACCCTTGGCTCCAACTTTTTACCACAGTCTCCAATAGTTGCATTTCACCTCCAGTAAAAATGCCAGGTCCTCAGGTCACCAGGAGGTGGGGTAAAACCCCTATTTTCACCCCTGCCAGCATCTTTTTCTATCCTCCCCTGCCCATTTCTTTTCTCCCCTAGCTCTCCTTAGCCTCTAAGGCATCCAAGGAGCATCTCCAGGCCCTCCACTAGCTAGTGGACAAGGTGGGGCACCCCAGAGCGCGCAGGCAATGGTAATGCCGTCCATACGCATGCTCTAGAGCGTGCTACAGTGTGCTCCCGCACTGTAGCCGCCACCCAATGGCTGGCCCCGACAGCCTTGGGCCTCCCCTGCGTGTCCCCCGAGACACCCTCGGCGTCCGTGACACGGCAGGCGGTCGTCCCCCCTCTCTCCTCTCTCCTCCGCCCTCCCACACGCGTGCCCGGCGCCGCCCGATTCGGCCAACCGGGGAGCTCACACACGCGGGCATCTCTCCCTCTCTCCTCTTTCCCTCTGGCCTAGAATGTCCCCAAGAACGCCCCTGGCTCGCCCTCTCTCTCTCTCATAGCCTCTGGCCTCGACCACGAGCTCACCGGTGCACCAGCATTCGGTGGACTCACCCCCGCCTATAAAAGGGCCTCCCGGACCCCTCTCTCCCCTCTGGTCCCCCTCTTCTCTCCCCTGCAACCTCCCTGAGCCCCCCTGGGAGCCCCCGATGTCTCTGTGCTCGGGATCGACCCGAGGGCCGACGTGGCCATCTCCCCATCGATCTCCGGGTATGGAGCCTCTCCGGCCCCCATTTCTTTCCCATTAGTCTTCCCTCGCCCTTCTGACGCGACCCCCCTCCTTTCCATCCTCTTTGCAGGCTGAATCGGCCCCGGTGACCACCTCCCGAAGCCACCGAAGCCGTGGGTGCTCGTCGCTGGCGACTCCGGCCACCTCCGACCTCCATTCCACCTCCAGGAGACCGACGACTCGACGCTGAGCTCATCCCCGCCTTCGCCTGCCGTCGCCGTGCCTTGCATCATCGCCGGTGAGCTCGCCGACCTCCTTGTCGCGAGGTTGAAGATGATAGGCAGAGCCCGCCTGTCATCCTCACCTCCCTCCCCCTCCTCTCTCTGTCA
This sequence comes from Hordeum marinum, assembly GCA_022496015.1. Classification (NCBI taxonomy): domain Eukaryota; kingdom Viridiplantae; phylum Streptophyta; class Magnoliopsida; order Poales; family Poaceae; genus Hordeum; species Hordeum marinum. The sequence goes on along the minus strand of CM039672.1, from coordinate 204,269,009 downwards.
CTGGCCTTCGGGCCCAGTCGTCAGGTTCGAACATGCATGCACGCACCGGTTTGCCTGGGCTGGTTGGCCCGTGGTCCGGCCCAGTTGCTGGCCGCCTTCGGCCAGGGCACTATGCCCATTTCTTTTCCTTTTTCTTTTTCTTCTGATACTTCCAAAAATTCCACAGATCTAAATAATTATCCAATGCCCATATTTCTTCCACCTTAAATCTTGAAATAATCCCTAGAATTTAATAGTGCCATTTGTAAAAATGTTTGAAATTAGTTTTAGTACTGTTTTATTTTAAAACCTATATTTAGGCACCTTTTTGCCTCTGTTATTTTATTTCCAAAATGTTTTTCACAATAAAACCCTAGGAGAATAATTTTAGTACAACATGTAGTATTTAACAAAGTAGGTTAGCATTTTTATTAATAGCTTGAATGCTCTGTTTTTGTGTGTTGCTTATCTTTATCGCTATTTATTCACGACGATAGATTGCACGGTTGACGAAGAAATTGGACCCGAAGACTTCGAAGACCCTGGAGACTTTGTTGAGCCAGGCAAGCAGCCCTTTGACCATGATGAGAAACCATTTTTACTGCATGTCATATAACACTTTACTTTCATCATATTTGATCATGTGATGTGGTGTTCCCCTTTCGATGGGATGCCTCCGATACTTTTCCATTGGCACTTGCATCATGCATGACCCTACCACCTTATGAGGGTTATGCGGGTGGGTGTAGTTACGATGCTAGTAGAAGCTACGCAAGTGGGGTTGGGATCTATGCATTGTGATGGAAGGAAAGAAATGATTTCCAAGACTTTACGAAAACCCCGTCGGGTGCCATTAATGCCCGAGGGAGATGATGAGAAAATGGGTGACCAATTGAGAAAGAAGTGGTGTGCCGGAGCAAGTTGAGTATGTGTTTTCGAAAATGGATTAGATTTCAGGTTTGGTGACCGCCCAAACCTTACATCCGCAACCACGATACCCCTTATGGGACGGGGCTTTGTTGATTACCTTGGTGGGTACTAGCAAGGAGCCTGCATTACTAGTGGCAGGAGTGGCGTGGTCACTCTCGATACGGGGTCGTACTGGTATGTATGATCATGCGCTGTCTTCACAGGCACCGGGCACACCGTTGGTCCCCTCATGGATGGTACGATTAGAGCGAGGCTCGTGTGATGTACATCATGAGGGCTGGGTACCAATCGAGTGGACTCTTTGTTTAGTATCGCTGGGGAAAGGCATTGTTCGGGTGCTTACCTCGGGTATGTTATATACCGCGAGTCGTGGATGACACGGAAGTTCCCCGAGTCTTGTGGGTAAAGTGTGCAACCTCTGCAGAGTGTAAAACTATTCGAATAGCCACGTCCACGGTCATTAGTTGGAGGTCCTTCTTAAACTACGTCCGGATGTTTTCATAAAACTTGGTGTGAGTTGGATAATATGGTGACAATGAGGTCACATGAACTAAGTCCGATGACTTGGCATGAAAACTGAACGAAGTCCGATGACTTAGTATGATGACTGAACACGAGGTGTTCAACCCCCACTTATGTTGATAACTGTATCTTGTTCGTATGGTTATATGCCTATTGTTGATGCATGCTTACATGATACTTGATCATGTCATTACATTTAAAATTAGCTTTCTGCAAACTTACCTATTAGTGCTATATCATGCATCATTATTACCTTGTTCCACAACTTGGGTTGCTTGCGAGTACATTCAAAGTACTCATTGGCTTGCCACTGGTTATTTAATTGGCCAGACATGGAAGAACAGGAATATGTTGAAGAGTTCGTTGGAGACGAACATACAAACTCGGACGCTTCCCAGTCAGAATGCCTGTAGGTTAAGGCGGATGGCATGGGTTCACGCTTTCGACCGAGATTTCCGCTGCTTGTTCTAGTTTAAGTGTATGGCCTGTGTGGCCCTATCTGTGTAAGACTTGACCTTCATGGTCTTTATTTGTGTAAGACGTTAAATGTGGATGTAAGACTCTTGTTATTCAGCTTTTGTGTGTTTAGTGAGCATTGATCTCTAGGATCACTGTACACGTGCATTCGGTGATCACGACTTATGAGTCGGGGTCCCCACAGAGCTGCTATTAGAGCCATTCTGACTGTAGGAAGCCCTTAGTTAGCATGGACGTTAGTTAGGATAAAACCGGCTTTCAAAACTACACCTAGCATTTTTAATCAAGAATTCTGCACTACTTACCTCTTCTCATCTTCACACAACACCCTGCGGACTCTCCTCATTTCAATGGCCATCGTACCCGAAGCCTTCTTGACATCCGGCTTTCCCTTACTCCTTGGGGACAGCCTAGAGAAGTGCCAGTTTTGCCAACCACCCATTTTCCTATATCACGAGCACTGGGTCGATGCCATCACGAAGGAGTACCACGTGTATGTGGTCGTGAAGGCCAACAACTCGCCGACCAGTTGGTTCTTTGAGGGACCATGGATGGAGACCATGTTACTCGCGACCGAGACAGTGGCATGCAAGGCACTCCTGCACCTTTGAGACATAATTCCAGAGATGGCCGACGAGCCGGCTACTCGCTACCTTCCTTTCAGGAAGGATGATCTTGGCGAGAGTTGGACATTGGTTTTGACCCTAGAGGATGGCGCCCCACTCAGGTTCCAAACCTACTTCAGCCTCTCCGGCGATAGCCTGGTTCACCACTTGGTTAAGGAGTCCGTGAAGCTCCGCGAGGAACTTCACCGCACCCAAGAGCTACTTCGACAAGCCAAGATGAAGCCAGACAAGATCAAGAAGGATGGAGCCCCCGAGGGACGACCAGCTGTCGCTTATAGAGGAGGAGTACCCCCAGCTAGTGATGCACCCACATGTCGTCATCGCATGAGTGCGAAGGAGTACCGTGAGCTCTTTACCAACACGCCAGCAAAGCATCGTTAGGATGGACCTCCTCGTTCCCTGACTCCTTCGACTAGGAACGATGCCCATTCAAATGATGAACAGGAGGAAGACCCAGAGGAGCGTGACTACGAGACCGAGCACTCCACCACCTGAGTCCGAGAACCCCTAGGGTAGGATCAGTCATGTATCCGTCATGCGAAGACGATTCCGTGTAATGGTTCATATGAAACCATGTGTGCTTGTTGTTTGTTTTGTTGTTTGTGTTCCGATGCAAGTCATGCTTTTGCCTTAGGCAACATGTAAGCGACTCCATCGTTTATCTTAATATATGTTGGTCTTTCGACCTTTGTTTCAACACACTTGCACTTGACCAACCCCCTTAGGTGCGATTTTCCGTTATTGCTTATCCTCTTGTCAATCCCAGTTGTTTGACTTGGCTGCTCCAAACAGGATGGGGACTGCTACCCGCAATAGCTCCTTCACCAACCCTCAAGCCGAAAACTCGAGCCAGCAACACGGAGCTGGTGGGGCTGCTCACGCTGGAGGACACCAGGAGCAGCCACAAGGTGATATTCCCCCGCCACCACCTCCGCCGGAGAACATGACCATAACTCGGTTTCTCCAAGTTCTTCGGGAGGAGCGCCAAGCCAACAATGCTGTTGTCCAGCAGATGGCTCAGGCCTTTGTGAACAACCACCAGCAAGGCAGGAACGACAATGGCCGCTCCACGCTGTCTGAGTTCATGAGGAACTCGCCCCCAACCTTCAGCGAGACTGCTGAACCGTTGGATGCTGATGACTGGATCCGTACCATCGAGGACCTCCTTGCACTGGACAATTGCAATGAGGATTGTGAGAAGGTGCTTTATGCCTCTCACTGTCTCGGAGGTACCGCCCGAGCTTGGTGGGATGGATTCAGAGTCATGCAAGGTGAACGTGTGATCACGTGGAACGAATTCAAGGAAGGATTGCGCATTGCCCATATTCCTTCTGGGATCATGGCTATCAAGAAGAGAGAATTCCGAGTGCTGAAGCAAGGAAGTGGCTCTATCAAGGGGTACCTACAAAAGTTCAACCTGCTGTCAAGGTATGCACCTGAAGATGTTAGCACAGAGGCTGCCAAGAAGGAGAGCTTCATGGAAGGTCTCCAACAGGTCCTATAGTATCAGCTCATCATCTGTGATTGTCACACTTTCTTCGACTTGGTGAACAAGGCCCTTATGCTGGAAGACAAGCGTCGTGCCATCAATGACACTCGCAGGCGCAAGATGATCAGCAAGGGAAGCTCAAGCAACCAGAAGCCTTGCCCATGGCAGCCAGCCCCAGCCAAGCCGACCTATCAGCCCCAACAGGCTAGACCTCCTACACCTCGTCTGAGTTAGCAGCCTCAGCAGTATGCCAATACCATGCTGAAAGCACATTTGCTCCCTTGGTGGTTTTGGTAATTAATAACAACATATAAGTCATTGAACTAATGTTTCCAGCAAGTATATTTCAGGAAATGTTCAATGATAGGATTGGCAAAAGGAGATTGTGGACATACCCCAAGATGCAAGGAAATAGGTTGGCCAAGCTTCAAGCAAGAGGACTCTACATTTTATATTTGTGAGAAATCACCTTGAGTCCATAGGAAAGCCAATACTATTAAAAGGGGGTAAGGTTTGGTTGGTGAACAATATGCTCAAACGTGCACAAGTGATAGTCGCCAAAAACATCCACAAACTCTCCCACCAAAGTCTGTTCTATACCTAACACTCAAAATTGGTGCAACCAACTTTCCCATACCGGTGCCACCGATTCCAGAACCTAGACAGACTTAGCCAAATGCTAGCCACTTCGGTGCAACCGATTCCATACCGGTGCCACCGAGTTTAGGTTGCTAATCTTCTGTTGCGCAAATGCACATTATCGGTACCACCGAGAATGTTGTGTCGGCATCACCGAGATTGAGCAATCAGACCGTTGGTCACCTTATCAGTGGAACCGAGTTTCCTATATCGGTCTCACCGAGATTCAAAAGTTGCCACCTTTTGATCACTTCGGTACCACCGAGATTAACACATTGGTTTCACCGAGTTGGTCATTTTGTGTGTAACGGTTGGATTTCTGGGGATGCCTATATATACCCCTTCACCACCACCTACTCGAGAGAGAAGCACTCAGGACTATTCCATACCTATCCTATCAGATTTTCTAAGAGAGAACCACCTACCCTTGTGTTGAGGTCAAGATCTTCCACTCCGATCATATGGATCTTGATTTCTAGCCTCCCCATGTAACTTTCCACCAATCCCATCTCTTCCACCATGCCATATCTGTGAGAGAGTGATTGGGTGCTGAGGAGTCTATCATCTTGAAGCACAAGAGCAAGGAGTTCATCGTCATTACCGAGCCTATTACTTTTTGGAGGTTGGTGCCTCCTAGATTGGTTAGGTGTCGCTTGGGAGCCTCCTACTTCGTGTTGTGGAGTGAACCAAGAAGTTTGTAAGGGCAAGGAGATCGCCTACTTCGTGAAGATCTACCCATAGTGAGGCTAGTCCTTCGTGGACGGAAGCCATTACGGAATAGTCAAGGTTGCTACTTCGTGAACCCTTTTGGGTGGAGCCCTCTGTGGACTCTCGCGACCGTTACCCTCCATGGGTTGAAGACTCCATAAACGTGGATGTATGATAACGCCACCTATCGGAACCATGGAAAAAATCATCGTGTCTACAAGTGCGTTTGATCTTCCTACTCTATCCCTTCTATACATGCTTATCGTTACTTTCCGCTGCTATATACTCTTAGACTTGCATGTGTAGGGTGTACTTTACTTGCCATGAAATGCTAAAAACTGTCAACCCTAAAACTTGGTATAGGCAAAACTTTTATTTGGTCAAGTAGTATAATCACCTCCCTCTAGACATACTTTCGGTCCTACAACTCGTATCAGAGCGTTGGTCCCCATTGCTTAGTTCTCACAACCTAGGAGAGTATGGCATCTAGTGAGGGAAGTTATCACCGTAGAGGTCCGTACTTTGATGGCACTAATTTTGCTAGTTGGAAGCACAAAATGAAAATGCATATTCTTGGTCATAACCCCGCCGTTTGGGCTGTTGTTCATGTTGGCTAGCAAGGTGAGTTCTTTGCGGATTGACGGGAACCGGATCATGAAGTGAGCACGGATGAGTTGAAGATGTTGCAACTCAATGCTCAAGCATGCGACATTCTCTTCAACTGCCTATGCCCCGAAGAATTAAACAATATCAGGCGTCTTGAGAATGCAAAAGAGATATGGGATAATTTGGTTGATATGCATGAAGGAACCGAGTCCGTGAGATAATCCAAGTTAGATGTTCTTCAAGGTCAGCTTGACAAGTTCAAGATGAAGGATGGTGAAGGAGTCGCATAGATGTACTCTTAGCTAGCTCTCATCACCAGTGGGATTGCCAGCTTAGGAAGCAAAGAAATGACCGACAAATTCATCATCAACAAGATACTTAGAGCTTTGGATGAGAGATACGACACCGTGTGCACATTGATCCTAATGATGTCAAACTACAAAGATCTCGAGCTTACGGAAGTCATTGGAAGGATTGTTGCTCATGAGATGACACTCAAAGATAAGGAAGAACTTCATCACAAGTCTAGCGGTGCTTACAAAGCCACAAGTGATGCTCCCGCAACTTCAAGCAACAACCTTGTCACCAATGAAGAGATAAGCCTCATGGTCAAGAAATTCAATAAGTTCTACAACAATAGAGGCAAAGAAAGAAACTCCAACTCAAGATATGATGAGAAGCGTTCGTCAAGTCATGACCGCAATTGCTACAATTGTGGGAAGCCCGGACACTACTCAAATGAGTGCACGGCTCCCTACAAAAGAAAAGAAGAGTCACCTTGAAGATGAAGCTCAAGGAATAAATCACGACAAATAGAGAGGAGGAGTAGAGATGATCGTTATGAACGAAGACACTCGAGGAGAAGTAGATATTTGGAGAAGAAGTCAAGTACACCAAGAGCTACACAAGAAGAAAACATCAAGCTCATGTTGGTGAATGGGTTTGTGGCTCCGACTCTGACAACAACTCTGAGAGAAGCTATCACTCCGACTCTGACTATAGTCAAGATGATGGTGTTGCCGAATCTGCTCTAGTGACTACCAACTCCTACGATCTATTTGATTCACCAAACGAAGGGAGTGGAAGTTGCTTCATGGCTAAAGGCCCAAAGGTATCACACCCCGAGTATCTTGATTTTGATAGTGATGAAGATGATTTGCTTTGTGATGATGACTTGCTTTATGATAAAAATAGTGATGTTGATCAAAATGAACTTGATAATTCACATGCTAGTCAAGACAAGTCATTTGATGATGATAAGATGAAAATAGAACAACTAACTAAAGAACTAAAAACTCTTAAGTTAGATCATGAATCTACTCTCGAAGATCATAGAGAGCTTGTGAGAACTCATGAGAAGCTACACTTTGAGAAGCTCAACTTAGAGCTAGAGCATGAGTTTCTCAAAGCTATCAATGCCGATCTCCGAAAGAAGACCTCATCTTATCTTGCCAAACGACTACTCTTGTCTACTTTCATGCCTCAAGTTAAAACAAAGCAATCTAGTAACAAAGGCATGAAATCTCTTCATCTAGTAGCAACAATAAAAATGCTAAACCCAATGATGTTGCTTCTAGTAGTTCTATTGATTCCACTAATGATTATTCTCTTAGCCAAATTACACTTGAGAAAGAAAATGCTTTATTGAAAGGAATTATAGAAAAAGGTATCTACAAGAGTCTTGCCAGATGTGAGCAATTTGAGGAAATTGTACGCAAGCACGGAGGATACCGGAAGAATCGAGGTGTTGGCTACTTCAACGCAAATGGAGTTGAGTGGGAAGAAGGTCAATATCCCAAGCCCAAGTTTGTTCCTCAAAAGGAGAAGTATGAAAATACTCTTCCCAAGGGGACAAACACTCAAGATGACCTTCCACCACAAGACCACAAGCTCAAGGGTAAGAACAAGATTCAAGAGGACATTGACTCATATGAAGATGAACCCCTAGCTTTGGTGGAGTGGGTTCCCAAGGCTACTTCAAGCTCAACTACTACAGAGGCTACTTCAACACCAAGGATCCCCATCAACTTGATGTGGGTTCCCAAGAAGAAGAACTAGTAAGTTATTGAGGGGTGACTCCGCCAATAAAATTCACTCATATTCATTATTGGCAAGGACTTTTGCACCCAACATCAACTCTATGCAATAGTTCAAGGAGTCACGCATTCCCTCAAAGGTAAGCAAGGGACAAGGTAATCAACTAATCATGGACATCATAACATATGCTTTGCACTCCATGTCCATAGATATCCTTGTATTTGTCTCTTGAATGTTGGGACTAACCCACATAGGTGAGAGGAGTAAAGAAAGAACAAGGATGCTCCCAACTCTTGGTGATCTTCATCAACATTGAGCATCCACAACTACCTCACTAACATGAAGTCTTGATCGACAAAACCCAAGGTTAGTTTATCCCTCTTATGGGGGGATGTCACATTAAGGGGGATCTTTGCTCTAAGACTTGAGTCAAAGCATCTCTTAGTATGTGAAAACATTAAATGCGTTATGTAAAGGTGGTAACCCCACTTGTGCTTAAACGATGAGTATGACCTATGATCAAGTACTCTTACTTGGCTCCTAAGTCAAATACTCATATATAGATGACTTTGTCATTACCCAAGTGCATGTTAGATGCTAGTGTGTTTGTGCATGTTTGTCATGATTTCATTTGACATCTTATTGTGTGAGCATGTTGGTGTGCATTTATTTTCTCATTCGAGGACATCCAATTGTTGCTATTTGATTTTTGATTTTATCTTTTGCCAATTGGATGGACAGAATGCCTAGGACCACTCTTTAGCTATCTATGCTTTCTCACCTCATATTTCATTCATGCTTCATCACAAAATTTGAACAAGTGCTTTTTGATCCCTCTGTGTGTGGAGCACTCGGAGTTTCGTATCGACAAGGACTGACCATTAAAACCTCCCAAGTGCATCTCGGTGGAACCAACCCCACAATCTCGGTATCACCGAATGCCTAGGGTTGATCTGTATTTCCAATCTCGGTACTACCGATTTCATATTCTCGGTTACACCGAGTTTCCGTGTCAACTGACAATTGTGGAACTCGGTGACACCGAAAACATAAAATCAGTATCACCGACAGTGGAGGGTATATATGCTGTGGACCCTGACGCTTTGAAAATATACCTTCAAACGTCGTGCCTCAGAACCCTAAGCTGCCACTTCGAGACCCCTGGTCGTCTCCCTTGTCCTCCTACGCTCCTCCGCCGCTGGGAATCGCCGCCGTCGACGAAATCTGCTCCATCGTCACCGCCCAAGCGGATCCGCACCAAGTTAGGGTACGGATTTGACCTCCTTTGTGCTCCCTTCTGATTCTTGCGCCTTGGATTTTATTTTATCTATAAGCCACGCATTGCATGTATTCCTATCCACAAGAAATCCCTTAGGCTAGCGAAACATTGGTTTTCTAGGGTTTTGCCTTCCGCCCGACGCAACTCGTAGAACCAAATCAAGAAAATCGGTACCACCAATTTTCGTTTCTGTGTTGCTGAGAACTGTCTTGGTGGAACCGAGCACTCCTTTTCGGTCTCACCGAAAAGGGTGCCAAGTTTCTGTTAAAAGGGACAGTCAGTCTCGGTGTCACTGAAAATTTTGCTTCGGCCTTACTGATTTGTTTCTAACAGAATGCAAAACTTTGAAAAATCTTTGTTCAAAATTTCAAAAACCAGCTGATAGCTTTGTGATGACTCATCTACTTCTGCTCATCTATATTCCATTCACAAGGTCAGCATGTTAGATGCAGAGGACAGTCAGAACATGCGAGAGCAGAGTGCAGACATGAGTTCAGGCACAAGCCCAGAGCCCAGTTCATTTTCAGATCCAGGCACCCCCAGCTCCCATGGGTTGCCCAAGGCTGCTACTAGGGCTAGGAAGAAGCTGAATTCAGATGATGAAGATTCAGACTTTTTTCCAGAAGAGATTCTTGCTAAGAAGCAAGAGAAGGCTGCCAAGAAAGCTGCCAATGAAGCCACTTCCTCCAGGAGAGTTGTCAGCAAGATCTATGCACCTACTTCAACCTTCAAGGCTCATGAGTCTGCCAGAGCAACTATTTCAGTTGAGCCACCTCATGAAAGTGCTAAGAAAAAAATGACTTTTCACCTTGAGTCTCCTCCCAATAAGGCAGGAGAGAAGAGAGCCCGAAAGAGGTTAGTTCATGTGACTAGCAAGCCTACATCTATGTCTAGAAATTTAGAAGAGGCTGCTGGTGCTGCTGCTGACGAAGAAGTGTCGGGGAACATTGCATGGGAGACAAAAAATTTCCTACGTTCACACAAGACCTATCCATGGTGATGAGGGAGAGTGGATCAACATACCCTTGTAGATCGCTAAGCGGGAAGCGTTAAGAAACGCGGTTGGTGTAGTCGAACATCTTCGCGATCCAAATCGCCGAGCGTCCCGCGATCTCATCATGATCCGTCCCGCGATCCAATCACGATCCGTCCCGCGAACTCATCACGATCCGCCCCGCGAACTCATCACGATCCGCCCCGCGAACTCATCACGATCCATCTCGCGATCTTGATCACAGTCCTTCCGATCTAGCACCGAACGGACGACACCTCCGCGTTCAGCACACGTATGGCTTGATGACGATCTCCGCCGTCTTGATCCAGGAAGAGGCAGCGAAGAGGTAGAAGAGTTCTCCGGCAGCGTGACGGCGCTCCGGCGATGGTGGTGGAGCTATTCTGGCAGGGCTTCGCCTAAGCACTGCAGAAATCCGGTCTAGATGAGAAATTATGCATTGGAGGAACGGGCAGCACGTGGCTAAAAATTCTGTGCCAAAACCCTAAAATCCTCTAGTATATATAGGAGGAGAGGAGGAGGAGTCTTGGATGCCAAAAATCCAGCCCTTGGGTCGGCCGAAGTGGGGAGGAGAGGAGGACTCCTCCTCCAATCCTAGTAGGACTAGGATTCCTCCTTTTTTGGCCTTTTTCCACCTTTTTTCCCTTTGGGCTTTTTCTCCCAGCCGCATGGGTCTTGTGTGGGACTTCCACCAGCCCACAAAGGTCTGGTATTTACTCTCCCACAGCCCATGTAGCCTCTTGGGTCGAAATACCCCTCCCGATGGTCTCCCGGTACACTACCGGCACTCCCGGTACATTACCGATTAGCCCGAAACTATTCCGGCGACCAAAATGGGACTTCCTATATATCAATGTTTACCTCCGGACCATTATGGACCTCCTCGTGACATCCGGGATCTCATCTGGGACTCCAAACAACCTTCGGTCACCACCATACATAACTCTATACTACCGAAACGTCACCGAACCTTAAGTGTGCAGACCCTACGGGTTCGAGAACTATGTAGACATGACCGAGACACCTCTACGGTCAATAACCAATAAAGGGACCTAGATGCCCATATTGGTTCCTACATATTCTACGAAGATCTTTATCGGTCGAACCTCTATGTCAAGGATTCAGTTAATCTCGTATGATGTTCCCTTTGTTCTTCGGTATGTTTACTTGCCCGAGATTCGATCGTCGGTATCTCCATACCTAGTTCAACCTCGTTACCGGCAAGTCTATTTACTCATTCCGTAATACAAGATCCCATGACTAACACTTAGTCACATTGCTTGCAAGGCTTGTTGTGATGTTGTATTACCGAGTGGGCCCTAAGATACCTCTCTGTCACACGGAGTAACAAATCCCAGTCTTGATTCATGCCAACCCAAAATGCACCCTTGGAGATACCTATAGAGTACCTTTATAGTCACCCAGTTACGTTGCGACGTTTGATACACACAAGGCACTCCTCCAGTGTTAGTGAGTTGCATGATGTCATGGTCATAGGAACAGATACTTGACATGCAGAAAACAGTAGCATTAAACTGACATGATCATATGCTACGTTTGTAGTTTGGGTCTTGTCCATCCCATCATTCTCCTAATGATTTGATCCCGTTATCAAATGACATCTCATGTCAATGGCTAGGAAACCTTAACCATCTTTGATCAACGAGCTAGTCTGTTAGAGGCATACTAGGGACATGGTTTTGTCTATGTATCCACACATGCATCTAAGTTTCCGATCAATACAATTATAGCATGGATAATAAAAGATTACCATGAACAAGGAAATATGATAATAACTAATTTATTATTGCCTCTAGGGCATATTTCCAACAGTCTCCCACTTGCACTAGAGTCAATAATCTAGTTCACATCACCATGTGATTTGCATTGTTATGAATCTAACACCCAATGAGTTCTGGGGCTCGATCATGCTTTGCATGTGAGAGAGGTCTTATAGTCAACGGGTCTGCGACATTCAGATCTGTGTGTACTTTACAAATTTCTATGTCAAACTGTAAACACTGCTATCATGAGTCATCCGGATTGGTGTTTAAAGCTTGCATCGACGTGACTCTTTACGACGAACTCTTTATCAACTCCATAATCGAGAAACATATCCTTAGTCTTTTAATTACTAAGGATAATCTTGACCGCTGTCCAGTGCTCCATTCCAGGATCACTTTGAAACCTTCTGGCCATACTTATGGCAAGGCTGACATCGGGTCTTGTGCACAGCATTGCATACATTATAGAGCCTATGGCTGAAGCATAGGGGATGACACTCATCTTTTCTCTATCTTTTGCAGTCACTAGGCATTGAGTCTTACTCAACTTTATACCTTACAAATAAGGCGAGAACTCTTTCTCTGACTGATCCATTTTGAACTCTTTCAAAATCTTGTCAAGGTATGTACTCATTGAAAGTCTCATCAAGTATCTTGATCTATCTCTATAGATCTTGATGCTCAACAATTAGGTAGCTTTATCCAGGTCTTCCTTTTGAAAATCACTTTCAAACAACCGTTCATGCTTTCCAGAAATTCTACATTATTTCTGATCAACAATATGTCAACCACATATGCTTACCAGAAACTCTATAGTGCTCCCACTCACTTTGTTGTAAATACAAGTTTCTCATAAACTTCTTATAGACTCAAAAACTTTGATCACCTCATCAAAGTGTATATTCCAACTCCGAGATGCTTGCTTCAGTTCAAAGAAGGATCACTGAAGCTTGCACACCTTTTAGCATCCTTAGGACTGACAAAACCTTCTGGTTGTATCTCATACAACCTTTCCTTAAGGAAGGAAACGATGTTTTGGTATCCATCTGCCAGATTTCATAATTGAAAAATGCAACAACTGCTAACATAATTCCAACAAACTTTAGCATCACTACGAGTGAGGAAGTCTCATCGCAGTCAACTCCTTGAACTTGGCAGAAACTTCTTTGCGACAAGTCGAGCTTTATAAATGGTGACATTCACCATCAGTGTCTGTCTTCATCTTAAAGGTCCATTTATACTCAACGACCTGCCGTCCAACGAGCAAGCCTACCAAAGTCTATACTTGGTTTTCATACATGGATCCTTTCTCGGATTTCATGGCCTCTAACCATTTGTCGGAATCCGGGCCCATCATCGCTTCTCCACAGCTCGTAGGTTCATTGTTGTCCAACAACATGACCTCCAAGATAGAGTTGTCATACCGCTCAGGAGCAGTACACATCCTTGTCGACCTACGAGGTTCGATAGTAACTTGATCCGAAGCTTCATGATCATCATCATTGACCTCTTCAACTAACGTAGGCTTCACAGAAACATCTTGCTGCGCTGCGCTACTCTATGGTTGAAACAAAGGTTCAACAACCTCATCAAGTTCTATCTTCCTCCCACTCAATTCTTTCGAGAGAAACTCTTTCTCAAGAAAGGACCCAATTTTAGCAACAAACATTTTATGCTTGGATCTGAGATAGAAGGTTCACCCAACTGTTCTTAGGATATTCTATGAAGATGCATTTGTCTGCTTTGGGTTTGAGCTCCTTCGGTGAAAACATTTTCCACACAAGCGTCGCAGCCCCAAACATTAAGAAATGATAGCTTAGGTTTCTATCAAACCATAATTCATACGGTGTCATCTCAACGGATTTAGATGGTGCCCTATTTAAAGTGAATGTAGTTGTCTCTAATGCATAACCCCAAAACTATAGTAGCAAAACGATAAGAGACATCATATCCCGCACCATGTCCAATAGAGCACGACTACGACGTTCGAATACACCATCACTCTATGGTGTTCTAGGTGGCGTGAGTTGTGAAACAACTTTCACATTGTCTAAAGTTGTATGCCAAACTCGTAACTCAGATATTCACCTACACGATCATATTGCAGATATTTTTATCTTCTTGTCACGATGATCTTAAACTTCACTCTGAATTTGCTTGAACTTTTCAAACGATTCAGACTTGTGTTTCATTAAGTAAACATACACTATATCTACTCAAATCATCAATGAAGGTGAGAAAATAACGATATCCACCGCACGCTACAAGACTCATTGGATTGCATACATCAACATGTATCATTTCCAATAAATCACTTGCCCGCTCCGTCAAACCAGAAAACGGGGTCCTTAGTCATCTTTGACCAAGAGGCATGGTTCGCATGTCTCAACCGATTCGAAATTGAATGAGTCCAAAGATCCATCAGCATGGAGTTTCTTCATGCGTTTTATACCGATATGACATTTAGCGGCAGTACCACAAGTATGTTGTACTATAATTATTAACTTTGCATCTTTTGGCATCAATGTTATGAACATGTGTATTACTACCATCAATATTCAACAAACCATTCTCACTGGGTGCATGACCATTGAAGGTATTATTCATGTAAACAGAATAACCACTATTCTCTAACTTAAATGAATAACCGTGTTGCAATAAACACGATCTAATCATGTTCATGCTCAACGCAAAACACCAAATAACACTTATTTAGGTTTGTCACTAATCCCGAAGGTAGAGAGAGCGTGCGATGTCGATGACATCAACCTTGGAAACACTTCCAACACACATCGTCATCTCACCCTTAGCTAGTTCTTCGTTTATTTCGTAGCTTTTATTTCGAGTTACTAACAATTAGCAACCGAACCAGTATCCAATACCCAGGTACTACTAGGAGTACTAGTAAGGTACACATCAATAACATGTATATCAAATATACTACTGTTGACGTTGCCAGCCTTCTTATCTACAAAGTATCTAGGGTTGTTCCGCTTCAGTGACCGCCCTCCTCATAATCGAAGCACCTAGTCTCAGGTTTGAGTTCAACTTTGGGTTGCTTCACTGGAGCAGCAACTAACTTGCCATCCATGAAGTTTCCCTCCTTGCCCTTGCCCTTCTCGAAACTAGTGGTTTTACTAACCATCAACACTTGACGCTCCTTCTTGATTTCTACCTTCGTGGTGTCAAACATCGTGAACAGCTCAGGGATCATTATTTCTATCCCTAGCGTTTTATAGTTCATCACCAAGTTCTAGTAGCTTAGTGACAGTGACTTGGAGAACTATATCAATCACTATCTTATCTGGAAGATCAACTCCCACTCGATTCAAGAGATTGTAGCACCCAGACAATCTGAGCACATGCTCAACGATTGAGCTATTCTCCTTCATCTTGCAGGCAAAGAATCTTGTTGGAGATCTCATATCTCGCAACATAGGCATGAGCCTGAGATCCTAATTTCAGCTCTTAGAACATCTCATATGTTCTGTGACGTTCAAAATGTTTTGGAGCCTCAATTCTAAGCCGTAATGCATGACGTACTAAACTATCAAGTAGTCATCAGAACGTGCCTGTCAAATGTTCACAACATCTACAAATCACGCTAGAGGGGTTGGCGCACCGAGCGGTGCATTAAGGACATAAGCCTTCTGTGTAGCAATGAGGACAATCCTCAGATCACGGCACAATATTGCTACTAACATCTTTCAACTCTATTTTTCTAGGAACATATAAAAATTCAAGGGAGCTACAACACGAGCAAGTAATCTACAACATAATTTGCACAGACACTATTGACTATGTTCATGATAATGAGTTCAATTAATCATATTACTTAAGAACTCCCACTCAAATTGACATCCCTCCAGTCATTCGAGTGATACATGATCCAAATTCACCAACTCAAGTCCGATCATCACGTGAGTTGAGGTGGTTTCGATGGTGAACATCATCATGTTGATCATATCTACTATATGACTCATGTTCGACCTTTCGGTCTCTTGTTTTCCGAGGCCATGTCTGTACATGCTAGGCTCGTCAAGTTTAACCCGAGTGTTCTGCATGTGCAACACTGGCTTGCACCCGTTGTATGCGAACATAGAGTCTATCACACCCGATCATCACGTAGTGTCTCGACACGAAGAACTTTCGCAATGGTGCACACTCAGGGAGAACACAATTTATCTTGAAATTAAGTGAGGGATCTCCTTATAATGCTACCGTCGTCTTAAGCAAAATAAGGTGCATAAAAGGATTAACATCACATGCAAATCATAAGTGACATGATATGGCCATGAACTTGTGCTTTTGATCTCCATCATGAAAGCACTGGCATGATCTCCATCATCACCGGCATGACACCATGATCTCCATCAACGTGTCGCCATCGGGGTTGTCGCACCCACCATGCTTCTACTACTATTGCTACCATTTAGCAATAAAGTAAAGCATTACATTGCGCTTAATGATTGACACGCAGGTCATACAATAATTAAAGACAACCCTATGGCTCCTGCCGGTTGCCGTACTCATCGACATGCAAGTCGTGATATTCTATACAACACATGATCATCTCATACATCACATATATTACATCATGTAATTGGCCATATCACATCACAACATACCCTACAAAAACAAGTTAGACGTCCTCTAATTGTTGTTGCATGTTTTACGTGGCTGCTACGGGTATCTAGCAAGAACAATACTCACCACGCATAAACCACAACGGTGATACACTAGTTGCTTTTCAACCTTCTCAAGGACCGCCTTTGTCGAATCCGATCCAACTAAAGTGAGAGAAACTGGCACCTGCAAGCCATCTATGCAACAAGTTGTGTTTGAGGGAACTGGCCTCTCGTAAGCGTACAAGTAATGTTGGTTCGGGCCGCTTCATCTCACAATAGAGCTGAACCAAGACACGACCAAGGGAGGAAGCAATCTAAGCATCAACGCCCACAAACTCTTTGTGTTCTACTCGAGATCTAATCTACACATAGACCTAGCTCATGATGCCACTATTGGGGAACGTCGCATGGGAAACAAATTTTTTCCTACGTTCACGCAAGAGCTATCCATGGTGATGAGCATCTACGAGAGGGAGAGTGGATCTACATACCCTTGTAGATCGCTAAGCGGGAAGCGTTAAGAAACGCGGTTGGTGTAATCGAACGTCTTCGCGATCCAAATCGCCGAGCATCCCGCGATCTCATCACGATCCGTCCCGCGATCCAATCACGATCCATCCCGCAAACTCATCACGAGCCGTCCCGTGAACTCATCACGATCCGTCCCGCGATCTTGATCACGGTCCTTCCAATCTAGCGCCGAGCGTACGACACCTCCGCGTTCAGCACACGTACAGCTTAATGACGATCTCCGCCTTCTTGATCCAGCAAGAGGGAGCGGAGAGGTAGAAGATTTCTTTGTCAGCGTGACGGTGCTCCGACGATGGTGGTGGAGCTATTCTGGTAGGGCTTCGCCTAAGCACTGCAGAAATCCGATCTAGAGGAGAAACTATGCATTGGAGGAACGAGTAGCACGCGGCTAAAAATTCGGTGCCAAAACCCTAAAATCCTCTAGTATATATAGGGGGAGAGGAGGAGGAGTCTTGGCTGCGAAAAAGCCAGCCCTTGGGTCGGCCGAAGTGGGGAGGAGAGGAGGACTCCTCCTCCAATCCTAGTAGGACTAGGATTCCTCCTTTTTTGGCCTTTTTCCACCTTTTTTCCCTTTGGGCTTTTTCTCCCAGCCGCATGGATCTTGTGTGGGACTTCCACCAGCCCACAAAGGGCTGGTATTTACTCTCCCACAGCCCATGTATCCTCTTGGGTCGAAATACCCCTCCCGGTGGTCTCTCGATACACTACCGGCACTCCCGGTACATTACCGATTAGCCCGAAACTTTTCCGGCAACCAAAATGGGACTTCCTATATATCAATCTTTACCTCCAGACCATTACGGAGCTCCTCGTGACGTCCGGGATCTCATCCGGGACTCCAAACAACCTTCGGTCACCACCATACATAACTCTATACTACCGAAACATCACCGAACCTTAAGTG
The DNA here is from genome assembly GCA_022496015.1 of Hordeum marinum. Classification (NCBI taxonomy): domain Eukaryota; kingdom Viridiplantae; phylum Streptophyta; class Magnoliopsida; order Poales; family Poaceae; genus Hordeum; species Hordeum marinum. Next base: position 204,250,858 of record CM039672.1, on the reverse strand, counting down.
TGCAGACCCTGCGGGTTCGAGAACTATGTAGACATGACCGAGACACCTCTACAATCAATAACCAATAGCGGGACCTGGATGCCCATATTGGTTCCTACATATTCTATGAAGATCTTTATCAGTCGAACCATTATGTCAAGGATTCAGTTAATCCCGTATGATGTTCCCTTTGTTCTTCGGTATGTTTACTTGCCTGAGATTCGATCGTCGGTATCTCCATACCTAGTTCAACCTCGTTACCGGCAAGTCTCTTTACTCGTTTCATAATACAAGATCCCATGACTAACACTTAGTCACATTGCTTGCAAGGCTTGTTGTGATGTTGTATTACCGAGTGGGCCCTGAGATACCTCTCTGTCACACGGAGTAACAAATCCCAGTCTTGATCCATGCCAACCCAACAGACACCCTCGGAGATACCTGTAGAGTACATTTATAGTCACCCAGTTACGTTGCGATGTTTTATACACACAAGGCACTCCTCCGATGTCAGTGAGTTGCATGATCTCATGGTCATAGGAACATATACTTGACATGCAGAAAACAGTAGCATTAAACTGACACGATCATTTGCTAAGTTTGTAGTTTGGGTCTTGTCCATCCCATCATTCTCCTAATGATGTGATCCCATTATCAAATGACATCTCATGTCAATGGCTAGGAAACCTTAACCATCTTTGATCAACGAGCTAGTCTATTAGAGGCATACTAGGGACATGGTTTTGTCTATGTATCCACACATGCATCTAAGTTTCCGATCAATACAATTAGAGCATGGATAATAAACGATTATCATGAACAAGGAAATATGATAATAACTAATTTATTATTGCCTCTAGGGCATATTTCCTACAAGAAGAGGATGAGCTAGCTGCAAAGGCTCCTCCCAAGAAGAAGAGCAAGAAACTTCTATCTGATGCTATGCCAAAGACTGGCACATCCAAGAAGGCTGCTGCTGAGAAGCCTAAAAGGACATCCAAGCAGATTCGAGCTTCTGAGAAGAACAAAGAGACTGCTTCCAGAGCTGAAGATGATGATGACTTGACAACTTTGATGAAGCTCAGACCACATCTTCCTGTACACAATGCCAGCTACCCACTAGCTGAGGATATGAAGAAGAGGAAGGATTCAAGGTTGAGAGCTTGGAGAGCTATAGACCCTTATGCCCAGAGGAAGAAGAAAACTGTGGACTACAGATTCTATACCAAGGAGCAACATGATTTCTATGAGATTGTGCTCTTTGACAAGAGTCCAGCTGTCAGTGATATGCGATATGTTGATTGGAAATTCATTAAGGAGAATGAGGACTACTTTCCAATTGTCCAAGACAATTTCCACTGCATAGGTTTGGAAGAGTTTGTTGGCAGAGAGTTCACTGCTTGGAATGATGAAATGATCATGCAATTCTACTCCACTACACACTTCTATGGAGATGGTAGAATTGTATGGATGACTAAAGGTGCAAGGTATGAATCAACTATTGAAGAATGGGCTGCTATCCTAGGAGTTCCAGAAGCACAGGATGGTTACTTGGATGTATACTCAGAATCCAAGGAGAGCCTCAATGCTATGGCCAACATGTACAAGGAGATCCCTGCTGCAAATGTGAAGTCTTACAAGCTAGGATCCATCTACTTTCTTCAGGCTGGCCTCCACACAATGAACACCATTTTGAGGCATACTTTGATGCCCAAGTAGGAGATGACAAGATGATCCGAGGCCACTCCATCAACATGTTGATCCACCTTGACAGACACACCAGGATCAGAGTCATGGATTTGATTGTTGAGACAATCAAGAGGGTTACTGCTGACCAGAAGCGTTCCCGCTGTTATGCTCCCTATATCCACATGCTCATAAACTCAAAGTTGGACAAGCACATTTTTGATCTAGACCATCCACATTTGCCCCTATAGCCAGATCTCAAGGACAATGTTGTGGTGATGGATGCTGATCATCCCACTTCAGCTACTGCTCAGGCAGAAGAAGAGGCAGTTAGAGCCCCTAGATCCAGGAATGAGCAAATGGATCTGTTGATATCATCAGTTCAGGGCATGCGGAAGGACATTAAGGGGATTCTGGACAACCAGAATAGTCTTGTGAGGATCTTTGAAAACAGGATCAAGACTCTTAATGATAAGGTGGATGGGCTGACCAAGACAATCAATGAGCTCAAGAAGGAAGTTGACTCAGTGCCTCTTCCCCAGACTACTTCAGATGATGATGATGATGATGAGGATGAGGATGACTCACCTCACAGTACAGGCACACAGTTTCCTACCTAGGCCAGATCAGCCACTGTGCTAGCATCAGACTTGAGGCCCTCTTCATCAGCCCCTACTGCTGTCACCTCAGCTCCTACCCCATCTGTTTTAGTTCCTCCAGCTACCACTCCAACTCCATCCACGACATCTGCTGAGATCTTCGCCGATGCTATCATCTCGACTCCTTCATCAACAACCGGAGGATCTTAGCCCAAGAACGATTAGATATATGCCTTTGAACTTTTTGGTAACTTGTTGCCAAAGGGGGAGAAGTGTATATAGATCTTTAGGCTTCGAGCGAGATAGCGTTTTGGTGTTTGTTGCTTTTCAAAACATTTGGTTCTTTTGGTTTGACATGAGATACTTTTATGTTTATGTGTGATCATACATTGTTATGTGTGATGCTACTATTTCCTATAATCTTAATGCCTATGAGATGATCATTCACCTTTGTTTGATGGTGTTGTTCCATGTTATTCATTCAAATTATTCTCGCACACCACCAAGTTGTATGTGACATGGTAGAAATGCCCCCATACACCTAATCGATTGTGCATTTGCATTCAAACGCAAATTCAAACTAATGCACAAATTTAGGGGGAGCTCTTGCTTATCACATACCTCTCAAAGCGATGATTATATTCATTGATTTTATAATATGTTGAAGCTTTGATCTATATGTTGTCATCAATTACCAAAAAGGGGGAGACTAAAAGCACATTTGCTCCCTTGGTGGTTTTGGTAATTAATAACAACATATAAGTCATTGAACTAATGTTTCATCAAGTATATTTTAGGAAATGTTCAATGATAAGATTGGCAAAAGGAGATTGTGGACATACCCCAAGATGCGAGGAAATAGGTTGGCCAAGCTTCAAGCAAGAGGACTCTACATTTTATATTTGTGAGAAATCATTTTGAGTCCATAGGAAAGCCAATACTATTAAAAGGGGGTAATGTTTTGTTGGTGAACAATATGCTCAAACGTGCACAAGTGATAGTCGCCAAAAACATCGACAAACTCTCCCACCAAAGTATGTTCTATACCTAACACTCAAAATCGGCGCAACCAACTTTCCCATACCGGTGCCACCAATTCCAGAACCTAGACAGACTCAGCCAAATGCTAGCCACTTCGGTGCAACCGATTCCATACCGGTGCCACCGAGTTTAGATTGCCAATCTTCTGTTGCGCAAATGCACATTATCGGTACCACCGAGAATGTTGTATCAGCGTCACCGATATTGAGCAATCAGACCATTGGTCACCTTATCGGTGCAACCGAGTTTCCTATATCGGTCTCACTGAGATTCAAAAGTTGCCACCTTTTGATCACTTCGGTACAGCCGAGATTAACACATCGGTGTCACCGAGTTGGTCATTTTGTGTGTAACGGTTGGATTTCTGGGGATGCCTATATATACCCCTTCACCACCACCTACTCTAGAGAGAAGCACTCAGGACTATTCCATTCTTATCCTATCATATTTTCTAAGAGAGAACCACCTACCCTTGTGTTGAGGTCAAGATCTTCCACTCCGATCATATGGATCTTGATTTCTAGCCTCCCAATGTAGCTTTCCACCAATCCCATCTCTTCCACCATGCCATATCTATGAGAGAGTGATTGGGTGCTGAGGATTCTATTATTTCGAAGCACAAGAGCAAGGAGTTCATCGTCATTACCGAGCCTATTACCTTTTGAAGGGTCGTGCCTCCTAGATTGGTTAGGTGTCACTTGGGAGAGTCCTACTTCGTGTTGTGGAGTGAACCAAGAAGTTTGTGAGGGCAAGGAGATCACCTACTTCGTGAAGATCTACCCATAGTGAGGCTAGTCCTTCGTGGACGGAAGTCGTTATGGAATAGTCAAGGTTGCTACTTTGCTGACCCTTTTGGGTGGAGCTCTCCATGGACTCTCGCGACCGTTACCCTCCGTGGGTTGAAGACTCCATAAACGTGGATGTATGATAGCACCACCTATCGGAACCACATGAAAAATCATCGTGTCTACAACTGCGTTTGATCTTCCTACCCTATCCCTTCTATACATGCTTGTCGTTACTTTTCGCTGCTATATACTCTTAGACTTGCATGTGTAGGGTGTACTTGACTTGGCTTGAAATGCTAAAAACTGTCAACCCTAAAACTTGGTATAGGCAAAACTTTTATTTGGTCAAGTAGTCTAATCACCCCCTCAAGACATACTTTCGGTCCTACACATGCCAGCTTACAAAAACAACCCCAATAACAACAACGGTGGCGGAAACTTCAACAACAACCCTGGACAAGTCGCTTGCTTTGGATGTGGTCAGCCAGGAAACATGTCTAGGCTGTGTCCCAACAAGAAGCTAGATGCACCGCGCCCCAATGCGCCAGCTCAAGGTCAAGCCCGTGGAGCACTACCAAGGAACCCCGCTCCCCGCAACCAGCCCAACAATGGCAAGGGTCGTGTGAATCACGTCACCGCAGAGGAAGCCCAGGAAGACCCGGACGTCATACTGGGTACGCTCCTTGTCAACTCAACCCCATCAATAGTATTGTTTGATTGTGGAGCTTTGCATTCTTTTGTCATCCTAAAGTTTGCACAAAAAGTGGCATGAAGCCTACACCCCTGGGTAGTCGTATGTTGATACAAACCCTGGGATCAGTTATGAAGTCTGGGATAGGTTGTAAGGGAGTTGAGATTAACATCAACGGGGTAGACTTCCTAGCCGACCATATCATCCTGAAGTCAGAAGGCTTGGATGTGATCCTAGGCATGGACTGGTTAACCAAGCACCAAGGCTTGTTAGACTGTGCCAAGAGGATTGTCACCATGACCAATAGCCAAGGAGTGGAAGTCAAGTATGTACCCAACCCTGCCTCCACTCAAGCACCTCACGCTAACTGCCTATCAGGAGTTGAGCTGGATCAAGTGCCAGTGGTATGTGAGTACCTGGATGTGTTTCCTGATGAGCTGCCCGGAATGCCTCCTGACCGCGACATTGAGGTCATCATTGAGCTTATGCCCGGATCAAGGCCCATCTATAAGAAGGCCTACAGGATGGGATCCGAAGAGTTGGCTAAGTTGAAGAAGCAACTGGCAGAGCAGCTTAGAAAGGGATTTATTCTCCCTAGTGCCTCTCCTTGGGGATCGCCTGTTCTATTTGTGTCAAAGAGGGACGGAACTATTAGATTATGTGTCGATTACCTTTCTCTCAATGAGGTCAGAATAAAGAACAAGTACCCACTCCCCAAGATTGAAGACCTGTTTGATTAGTTGAATGGAGCCAAGGTGTTCCCCAAGATCGATCTCAGGTCTGGGTACTATCAGCTGAAGATCAGACCCCAAGATATCCCGAAGATGGCATTTGTAACCCGGTATGGCCTGTATGAGTACACGGTCATGTCATTTGGGTTAACCAATGCCCTGCCTACTTCATGTACCTCATGAATAAGGTCTTCATGGAGTACTTGGACAAGTTCGTTGCTGTCTTCATTGATGACATACTTGTCTTCTCCAAGTCCAAAGAAGAACATGAGGAACACTTGAGATTGGTCCTAGAGAAGCTTAGAGAGCACCAACTTTATGCCAAGTTCAGCAAGTGTGAATTCTGGCTGCATGAAGTTGGATTCTTGGGTCATGTGTTGACTGCAGAAGGATTATCAGTGGATCCTGCCAAGATTGAAGCCGTGACTGAATGGCAAACCCCAGCCACCGTGAAGGAAGTCAGGAGCTTCCTCGGACTCGCGGGTTATTACCGCAAGTTCGTGGAAGGGTTCTCAAGCATTGCCCGACCTATGACCCAGATTTTGAAGAAGGACAAGAAGTTCGACTGGACAGCTAAGTGCGAGGAAAGCTTCCAGGAGCTCAAGAAGAGATTGACCACAACCCCTGTTTTGGCCACCCCCGATATTCACCAGGAGTTTGTGATTTATTGTGATGCATCAAGAACCAGGCTTGGAGGCGTTCTGATGCAAGAAGGCAGAGTTGTAGCATATCTATCAAGATAGCTACGACCCCATGAAGAGAACTACGCAACTCATGATCTCGAGTTGGCAGCCGTGGTTCATGCCTTGAAGACCTGGCGACATTACATTCTAGGGAAGCGATGTGAGATATTCATAAACCACAAGAGTTTGAAGTATATCTTCACTCAAAGGGAATTGAACATGAGGCAGCGGAGATGGTTGGAATTGATCAAGGATTATGACCTCAATGTTCAATACCACCCCGGAAAGGCCAATGTGGTAGCAGACGCCTTAAGCAGAAAGGCTTGTTCCTTGAATGCTATGATTAAGGAAAGGCTACCCGCCCTGTATGAAGAACTTGAAAGCTTTGGCCTGGAACTGGTTGCACCAGGATTCCTCGCCAACCTTGAAGCAAAGCCTACCCTGATGGATGATATCAAGGAAGCCCATAAGGGACATGAGAGCATTGAATGCATCAAGAGGAAGATCAAGGCAGGCAAGGCCCCATGATTCTCGATGGATGAACAAGGAGTTGTATGGTTAGGGAATTGCATCTGCGTACCCAACAAAGAAGAGCTCAAGAACTTGATCTTGCAGGAAGCTCACGACACTCCATACTCCATCCATCTTGGAGGAACCAAGATGTATCAAGATCTCAAGGCAAGATTCTGGTGGCATGGCATGAAACGGGAAATAGGCACCTTTGTCGCCAAGTGTGACATATGCCAGAGAGTCAAAGCTGAGCATCAGCGACCTGCTGGACTATTGCAACCTCTCAAAGTGCCTGAATGGAAGTGGGATAAAGTTGGGATGGATTTCATCACCGGTTTACCAAGGTCAAGCAAGGGACATGATTCCATTTGGGTCATTGTCGACCACCTGACCAAGGTAGCCCATTTCATTCCCGTCAAGACCACCTATGACGGTAACAAGTTAGCTAGCCTCTACATCGAGCGTATCATGAGCCTTCATGGAGTTCCAAAGGATATTGTGTCAGATCGAGGCACCCAGTTCACCTCAAGATTCTAGAAGATGTTTCAAGAAGCCATGGGAACCAAGCTCTCCTTCAGCACTGCTTTTCACACCTAGACCGGTGGGCAAACGGAACGAGTAAATCAGATACTCGAAGATATGCTCCGTGCTTGTGTTTTGGCGTACGGAGCCAAGTGGGAGAATTGCCCGCCCTTCGCCGAGTTCTCATACAACAACAACTACTAGTCGAGTCTTCAGATGGCACCATGTGAGGTGTTGTATGGATGCAAGTGCCGTACTCCCCTCAATTGGTCAGAGACTGGAGAAGGATTAACTTTTGGACCGGACATCCTCCGCGAAGCTGAAGAGCAAGTTCAACTTGTACGAGAGCGCCTTGAGACCGCCAAGTCAAGACAAAAGAGCCACACCGACTCTCACCACCGAGAACTAAACCTCAATGTCGGAGATTATGTCTACCTCCGTGTCACGCCTCTCAAAGGAACCAAGTGTTTCCACGTCAAAGGGAAGCTTGCACCAACATTCATTGGCCCCTTCAAGATCACTGCAAGACAAGGAGAAGTTGCCTACCAACTGGAGTTACCTCCCGAACTGTCGGATGTGCACAACGTCTTCCATGTGTCACAACTCCGGAAGTGTATGCAAGTTCCCAACCGCCCCGACCTCTACAAGGACATCGAACATCAAGCCATCGATCTTCAGCCAGATCTCTCCTATCGTGAGAGGCCAGTTTGCATTCTAGATGAAGCCGAGCACTGCACCCAAAGCCACACCATCAAGTACTTCAAGGTCTAGTGGAGCAACCACACTGAAGCCGAAGCAACCAGGAGCGCGAAGACTGTCTTAGATCTGAGTTCCCTTATCTTTTTAGTGCTTAGCCTAGGAATCTCGGGGACGAGATTCTTGTAAGGGGGGAAGGTATGTCACACCCTGTGTTTGTAACACATTGTTATTTTTGGGTTTATAAAATTTGGAGCCACCTAAAACTTTTTCGAAGTGCTTGTGCTTGTTGCTATGTTGTTTGCTTGCTTGATGATTGTGTTATATGGCACTCCTAGATTCTATTCCACTTCATATTCATCTTCCTTACCTCAAACCTCTTGCCCAATGATTATGCCATGTGAATAATGCCCACAACTATTTTTATCAATTTTTTTTAACAAAAATGATTTATTCAAATTAGGTTTTCAAAACCCCCTGAAATGAGGTTTGCACTGCAAGTACTCAAATTACGTGGATCCTTCTTTCCCAAAGGCTTTATTTCAAACCTACTGTATATATGACTTCCCAAAACGACCAAATATTATTTTTAAAGATTATTTTCATATTTTATTTAAAGGCTTTTTCTTAGGAGCAGAAATGGTTTTTCCTAGAGAAAAATTATTTAAATGCTTTGAAAATATTTGAGAAAATTTAGAGAAACTCAGTGGACATGTATTCTCCATATATATGAGTTTTAACACAAGGGCATGATCACATCATAGGCAAAACCCCTCAAAACCCTTTCTGTTCAAATCAAGCTTTTGGAATATTTCTATAAGAAATATTGTCAATAAATTCCAGGAAAATTCTAGCAAGTCAACACTATCAAAGGTGATGATCTTGCAAAGTTTCATCTCAATCCAAGTTGGTTTGGTTCATCAAACCATCCCAAAACCATTCCTGTCCAGAATCAAATTTGAGCAACTTTACATTGTGAAGTGTCTCCCCTTGGCCTCAAACTTTCTGGGCATGCTCTAATGGCCAAATAGTGATGATACACTAAGTGGTGCATCAAGGGTAAAATCCTTGCATCAAGGGATCTACAGAAATCTGATTATGCTAATTTCTAGGGTTCATCAAATCTCCATTGTCAACTTTTTCCCCTTGAGCTCAAACTTGGTGAATCCTCTCATTTCTACCTAGCCTTTGACCCTGGTAAGTATCTCAGTAAGATGGTAACATCTTCTTTCCCAAAACACCACCAAACACCTTCTGGTGATTTGGTAAAACCCCCATTTTCACCCTCTTCTCTTTTACCCTTGGCCCCAACTTTTTACCATAGTCTCTACTAGTTGCATTTCACCTCTAGTAAAAAACCCAGGTCCTCAGGTCACCAGGAGGTGGGGTAAAACCCCCATTTTCACCCCTGTCAGCATCTTTTTCTATCCTCCCCTGCCCATTTCTTTTCTCCCCTAGCTCTCCTTAGCCTCTAAGGCATCCAAGGAGCATTTCCAGGCCCTCCAGTGGCTAGTGGACAAGGTGGGGCACCCCAGAGCGCGCAGACAATGGCAATGCCGGCCATATGCACGCTCTAGAGCGCGCTACAGTGCGCTCCCGCACTGTAGCCACCACCCAATGGCCGGCCCCGACAGCCTTGGGCCTCCCCGCGTGTCCCCCGAGACGCACTCGACGTCCGTGACATGGCAAGCGGTCGGCCCCCTCTCTCTCCTCTCTCCTCTGCCCTCCCACATGCATGCCTGGCGCCGCCTGGTTCGGCCAACCAAGGAGCTCACACGCGCAGGCATATCTCCCTCTCTCCTACTTCCCTCTGGCCTAGACCGACCCCCAGGAATGCCCCTGACTCGCCCTCTCTCTATCCCATAGCCTCTGGCCTCGGCCACGAGCTCGCCGGCGCACTAGCGTTCGGTGGACTCGCCCACGCCTATAAAAGGGCCTCCCGGATCCCTCTCTCCCCTTTGGTCCCCCTCTTCTCTCCCCTGCAACCTCCCTGAGCCCCCTTGGGAGCCCCCGACGTCTCTGCGGTCGGGATCGACCCGAGGGCCGCCGCTGACATCTCCCCGTCGATCTCCGGGCACGGAGCCTCTCCGACTCCCATTTCTCTCCCATTAGTCCTCCCTCGCCCTTCTGACGTGACCCCCCTCCTTTCCGTCCTCTTTGCAGGCTGAATCGGCCCTGACGACTACCTCCCAAAGCCACCTCCGCTGTGGGTGCTCGTCGCCGGCGACTCCGGCCACCTCCGACCTCCGTTCCACCTCTAGGAGACTGGCGACTCGAGCTGAGCTCATCCCCGCCTTCGCCTGCCATCACCGTGCCCTGCATCATGGCCGCTGAGCTCGCCGGCCTCCCTATCGCGAGCTTGAAGATGACAGGCAGGGACCGCCTGTCATCCTCACCTCCCTCCCCCTCCTCTCTCTATTGCTGGCCTTTGGGCCTCAGCTGTCAGGTTTGAACGCGTGCGCGTGCGCCGGTTCGCCTGGGCTGGTTGGCCTCTGGGCCGGCCCAATTGCTGGCCGCCTCCCGCCCGGGCACTATGCCCATTTCTTTTCCTTTTCCTTTTTCTTCTGCTACTTCCAAAAATTCCAAAGATCTAAATAATTATCCAATGCCCATATTTCTTCCACCTTAAATCTTGAAATAATCCCTAGAATTTAATAGTGCCATTTGTAAAAATGTTTGAAATTAGTTTTAGTACTGTTTTATTTTAAAACCTATATTTAGGCACCTTTTTGCCTCTGTTATTTTATTTCCAAAATGTTTTTCACAATAAAACCCTAGGAGAATAATTTTAGTACAACATGTAGTATTTAACAAAGTAGGTTAGCATTTTTATTAATAGCTTGAACGCTCTGTTTTTGTGTGTTGCTTATTTTTATCGCCATTTATTCGCGACGATAGATTTCGCGGTTGACGAAGAAATTGGACCCGAAGACTTTGAAGACCCTGGAGACTTTCTTGAGCCAGGCAAGCAGCCCTTTGACCATGATGAGAAACCATTTTTATTGCATGTCATATAGCACTTTACATTTATCATATTTGAACATGTGATGTGGTGTTCCCCTTTCGGTGGGATGCCTCCGGTACTTTTCCATTGACACTTGCATCGAGCATGACCCTACCACCTTATGAGGGTTATGCGGGTGGGTGTAGTTAGGATGCTAGTAGAAGCTACACAAGTGGGATTGGGATCTATGCATAGTGATGGATGGAAAGAAATGATTTCGAAGACTTTACGAAAACCCCGTCGGGTGCCACTAGTGCCTGAGGGAGATGAGTATGTGTTTGCGAAAACGGATTAGATTTAAGGTCTGCTGACCGTCCCAACCTTACATGCGCAACCACGATACCCCTTATGGGACGGGGCTTTGTTGATTACCTTGGTGGGTACTGGCAAGGAGTCCGCATTACTAGTGGCGAGAGTGGCGTGGTCACTCTCGATACGGGGTCGTACCGGTATGTACGATCATGCGCTGTCTTAAGAGGCACCGGGCACACCATTGGTCCCCTCATGGATGGTACGATTAGAGAGAGGCTCGTGTGATGTACATCATGAGGGCTGGGTACGAATCGATTGGACTCTTTGTTTAATATCGCTGGGGGAAAGGCATTGTTCGGGGTGCTTACCTCAGGTATGTTATATACCGCGAGTCATAGATGACACGGAAGTTCCCCGAGTCTTATGGGTAAAGTGTGCAACCTCTGCAGAGTGTAAAACTATTCGAATAGCCGCATCTGCGGTTATGGACAGTTGGAGGTCCTTCTTAAACTACGTCCGGATGTTTTCATAAAACTTGGTGTGAGTTGTATAAGATGGTGACAATGAGGTCACATGAACTAAGTCCGATGACTTGGCATGAAAATTGAATTAAGTCTGATGACTTAGTATGATGACTGAACACGAGGTTTTCAACCCCCACTTATGTTGATAACTGTGTCTTGTTTGTATGGTTATCTGCTTATTTTTGATGCATGCTTACAAGATACTTGATCATGTCATTGCATTTAAAATTAGCTTTCCGTAAACTTACCTATTAGTGCTATATCGTGCATCATTATTACATTGTTCCACAACTTGGGTTGCTTGCGAGTACATTCAAAGTACTCATTGGCTTGCCACTAGTTATTTAATTGGCCAGGCATGGAAGAACATGAATATGTTGAAGAGTTCATTGGAGACGAACATGCGAACTAGGACGCTTCCCAGTCAGAATGCCTGTAGGTTAAGGCGGATGGCATGGGTTCACGCTTTCGACCGAGATTTCCGCTGCTTGTTCTAGTCTAAGTGTTTGGCCCGTGTGGCCCTATCTGTGTAAGACTTGACCTTCATGGTATTTATTTGTGTAAGACGTTAAATGTGGATGTAAGACTCTTGTTATTTAGCTTCCGTGTGTTCAGTGAGCATTGATCTCTGGGATCACTGTACACGTGCATTAGGTGATCACGACTTATAAGTCGGGGTCCCCACAACCCAACAACTCCCATGGGTTGCCCAAGGCTGCTACTAGGGCTAAGAAGAAGCTGAATTCAGAAGAGGAAGATCCAGACTTTGTGCTAGAAGAGGTTCTTGCCTAGAAGAAGGAGAAGGCTGCTAAGAAGTCTGCTACTGAAGCCACTTCTTCCAGGAGAGTTGTTAGCAAAGTCTATGCTACCTCTGAAGCTATGAAAGCATATGAGAGTGATAGGGATACAATGACTATTGAGCCCCCAAAGAAGTCTATGCCTAAGAAGGCAGGGGAGAAGAGTGTCAGAAAGAGGATAATCCATGTGACTGGCAGGCCTACATCTATGTATGAAGATCCAGAGGAGGCAGCTGCTGCTGAAGAGGAGGATGAGCCAGCTGCAAAGCCTCCTCCCAAGAAGAAGGCCAATAAACTTCTAGTTGATGCTATGCCTAAGTCTGGTACATCCAAGAGCACAAAATCCCAGAAGGCTACTCCTGAAAAGCCTAAGAGGAAATCTAGGCAGATTCCAGCTTCTGAAAAGAACAAGTGAGCTACTTCTAGAGCTGAGCATGATGATGACTTGACAACCTTGATGAAACTCACACCACACCTTCCAGTACATAATTCCAGCTATCCAGTTGTTGAAGATATTAAGAAGAGGAAAGACTCAGGTTTGAGGACTTGGAGAGTTGCTGATCCATATGCCCAGAGGAAGAAGATAGCTGTGGACTACAGATTCTATACCAAAGAGTAACATGATTTCTGTGAGACTGTGCTATTTGACAAGAGTCCGGTTGTGAGTTACATGAGGTATGTAGACTGGAAATTCATTAAGGAGAATGAGGACTATTTTCCAAGTGTCCAAGACAATTTCCACTGCATAGGTTCGGATGAGTTTGTTGGCAGAGAATTTACTGCATGGAATGATGAAATGATCATGCAATTCTACTCCACTAGAAATTTCTATGGAGATGGTAGGATTGTATGGATGATAGAAGGAGCAAGATATGAGTCCACTGTTGATGAATGGGCTGCACTTCTAGGATTCCCTGAGGTTCAGGATGGAGACTTGGATATCTATATCGAATGCAAGGCGAGCCACAATGCCATGAAGGAAATTTATACTCCTATCCCTGCAGACAAAGTGCAATCTCACAAGCTAGGATCCATCTACTATCTTCAAGCTAGCCTCCGCACCATTAACACCATTCTGAGGCATACTTTGATGCCCAAGTCAGGAGATGACAAGATGATCTGAGGCTACTGCATCAACATGTTGATCCACCTTGATAGTCACACCAGGATCAGAGTCATGGACTTGATTGTTGAGACAGTCAAGCAGGTTTCTAGTGATTAGAAGCGCTCTTGTTGCTATGCACCCTATATCCAGATGCTTATACACTCTCAGATTGAGAAGCACATATTTCCTCTTGACAGTCCCCATTTGCCCCTACAGCCAGAGCTTGAGGATAACATCATGGTGATGGACCCATATCATCCCATATCTGTTATGGCTCAGGCAAAGGCAAAGGCAGCTAGAGCTACTGGTGCTCAAGTTCCTAGATCCAGAAGTGAGCAAATGGATCTGTTGATCTCATCAGTTCAGAACATGCGAAAGGACATTAAGGGGATTCTGGACAACCAGAACAGTCTTGTGAGGATCTTTGAAACTAGGATCAAGACCCTTAATGATAAGGTTGACAGGCTGACTAAGACAGTCAGAGAGCTCTAGAAGGAAGTTGACTTAGTGCCACTTCCTCACACCACTTGTTCAGATGATGTTGATGATGATGATGACGAGGTGGATCACCTCTCAGGACAGGCACATAGTTTCCTACTCAGGCCAGATCAGCCACTGTGCTTGCTCCAGACTTTAGGCCCTCTTCATCAGCTCCTGCTGCTGTCACCTCAGCTCCTGCTCCATCAGCTCCAGTTCCTCCAGCTGCCACTCCAACTCCATCTACGACATATGTAGAGATCTTCGCCGACGCTGTTCTCTCGACTCCTTCATCAACAACCGGAGGAGATCACCCCAAGAACGCTTAGATATATGCCTTTGAACTTTTTGGTAACTTCTTGCCAAAGGGGGAGAAGTGTATATAGATCTTTTGGCTTCGAGTGAGAGAGCGTTTTGGTGTTTATAGTTTTTTAAAAGACAATTGCTTTTGGTTCCTGTGATACTTTTTTGGTTGCTTGTGATACACGTTTGTTGACGTTTGATCATACGCTTTCATGTGTGCTGCTACTATTTCCTATCATCTTAATACTTATGTGATGATCATTCATCTTTGCTTGCTTGTGTTGTGCTATGATGTTCATTCTAATTATTTGCGCACACCACCAAGTTGTATGTAACATGTAAGAAGTGACCCATCTACCTAATCGATTGTGAATTTGCATTCAAACGCAAATTTAAAATAATGCATAAATTTAGGGGGAGCTCTTGCTTATCACATACTTCTCAAAGCGACAATTATATTCATTGATTATATCTTTGTCGAAGCTTTGATCTATATGTTGTCATCAATTACCAAAAATGGGGAGATTGATAACACATTTGCTCCCTTGGTGGTTTTGGTAATTAATAACAACATATAAGTAATTGAACTAATGTTTCCATCAAGTATATTTCAGGAAAAGTTCAATGATAGGGATGGCAAAAGGATTGTGGAATTACCCCAAGATGCAAGGAAATAGATTGGCCAAGATTCAAGCAAGAGGACTCTACATTTTACATTTGTGAGAAAACACTTTGAGTCCATAGGAAAGCCAATACTATGAAAAGGGGGTAAGGTTTTGTTGGTGAACAAAATGCTCATACGTGCACAAGTGATAGTCACAAAAAACATCCACAAGCTCCCCACCAAAGTCTATCTATAGCTAAACATTCAAAATCGGTGCAACAAACATTCCTATCCTGGTGCCACCGATTCCAGAACCTAGTTAGACTCAGCCAAACCCTAGGCACTTCGGTGCAACCGATTCCATACCGGTGCCACCGAGTTTAGGTTGCCAACTTTATGTTACGGAAATTCACATTTTCTGTACCACCGAGCTTTTTGGGTCGGCATCATCGAGATTGGAAATGTGACCGTTGGTCACCTTATCAGTGCAACCGAGTTTCATATATCGGTCTCACCGAGATTCAAAAGTTGCCACCTTTTGATCACTTTGGTACCATTGAGATTAACACATCGGTGTCACCGAGTTGGTCATTCGTCATTTTGTGTGTAACGGTTGGATTTTTGGGGATGCCTATATATACCCCTCCACCACCACCTGCTCAAAAGAGAAGCACTCAGTACTATTCCATACCTATCCTATTCGATTTTCTGAGAGAGAACCACCTACCCTTGTGTTGAGATCAAGATATTCCTAGCCAACCATATGGATCTTGATTTCTAACCTCCCCAAGTTGCTTTCCACCAATCCCATCAATTCCACAAGGCCAAATCTGTGAGAGAGTGATGTGTGTTGAGGGGTCTATCATCTCGAAGCACAAGAGCAAGGAGTTCATCGTCATTACCGAGCCTATTACCTTTTGGAGGGTGGTGCCTCCTAGATTGGTTAGGTGTCGCTTGGGAGCCTCCTTCTTCATGTTGTGGAGTAAACCAAGAAGTTTGTAAGGGCAAGGAGATCACCTACTTCGCGAAGATCTACCCATAGTGAGGCTAGTCCTTCGTGGACGGAAGCCATATGGAATAATCAAGGTTGCTACTTCGTGGACCCTTATTGGTGGAGTCCTCCGTGGACTCTCGCGACCATTAACCTTCGTGGGTTGAAGACTCCATAGACGTGGATGTACGATAGCGCCACCTATCGGAACCACGGGAAAAATCATCGTGTCTACAATTGCGTTTCATATTCCTACCCTATCCCTTTAACTCATGCTTGTTGTTATTTCCCCCTGCTATACTCTTAGACTTGCATGTGTAGGGTGAAATTGACTTGCCATGAATGCTAAATCTGCAAACACTAAAATTTGGGAAAAGGCAGAACTTTTATTTGGTAAAGTAGTCTAATCACCCCCCTCAAGAAGTGGTAAGAATTGAAATATTAAAGCTTCTGGAAGCAGGTATAATCTATCCCATAGGTTATAGTAGATGGTTAAGCCTCGTTCATTGTGTCCCTAATAACTGAGGCATTACTATTGTTCTAATGATAAAAATGAACTTATCCCGCACAGAATTGTTACTAGCTATAGAATGGTAGAAAATTAAATAAAGCTACTAGAAAAGATCATTACCCTCTGCCTTTCATTGATAAAATGCTAGAAAGATTATGTAAGCACACACACTTTTGTTTCCTGGATGGATATTCTGGTTTCTCTCAAATACCCATTTCAAAATCTAATCAAGAGAAAACCACCTTTACTCGTCCTTTTGGAACCTATGCTTATAGACATATGCCTTTTGGTTTATGCAATGCACCCACTACCTTTCAAAGATGTATGACTGCTATATTCTCTGATTTTTGTGAAAATATTGTGGATGTTTTCATGGATGATTTTTCTATTTACGGAACTTCTTTTGTTGATTGCTGAAGCAACCTTTATCGAGTTTTGCAGAGATGTGAACAAACTAATCACATCTTGAATTGGGAGAAGTGCCACTTTATGGTTAATGAAGGTATTGTCTTGGGGCATAAAATTCTCAAACTAGGTATTGAGGTGGATCAAGCTAAAGTTGATGCAATTGAGAAAATGCCATGTCCTAAAGACATTAAAGGTATGCGGAGTTTCCTTGGTCGTGCTCGTTTCTATAAGAGGTTTATTAAAGACTTCTCCAAAATTTCCAGGCCTCTCACTAATATTTTACAAAAGGATATTCCCTTTGTTTTTATGATGATTGTGTAGAAGCCTTTGAAACGCTTAAGAAAACCTTAACCATGACACCTATTGTTCAACTACCTGATTGGAACTTGCCTTTTGAAGTTATGTGTGATGCTAGCGATTATGTTGTTGGTGATGTTCTAGGACAAAGAGTTGATAAGAAATTAAATGTTATCCATTATGCTATCAAAACTTTAGAGAATGCCCAAAGAAATTATGCTACTACTAAAAAAGAATTTTTAGCAGTTGTGTTTGCTTGTGATAAATTTAGATCTTATATTGTTGATTCCGAAGTTATTGTTCACACCGATCATGCTGCTATAAAATACCTTATGGAAAAGAAAGATGCCAAACCTAGACTCATTAGGTGGGTTCTCTTCAGGAATTTGATTTACATATCACTGATAGGAAAGGAGCTGAGAACCCCGTAGCTGATAACTTGTCTAGGTTAGAAAATATTCTTGATGACCCACTACCTATAGATGATAGTTTTCCTGATGAACAGTTAGCTACAATAAATGCCTCTCAAAACACTCATTGGTATGCTGATTATGCTAACTACATTGTTACTAAATATATACCACCTAGTTTCACATACAACAAAAGAAAAAAATCTTCTATGATTTAAGACATTACTTTTGGGATGACCCACATCTTTATAAACAAGGAGTAGATGGTATTATTAGACATTGAGTACCTGAGCATGAACACAAACAAATCCTATGGAAATGTCATTCCGAAGCCTATGGAGGACACCATGTAGGGGATAAAACTGCTCATAAGGTATTGTAATCTGATTTTTATTGCCCTACTCTGTTTAAGGATGCCTGTAAGTTTGTCTTGTCTTGTGATGAATGTCAAGAAATTTCTAATATCGATAAGCGTCAGGAAATGCCTATGAATTATTCACTTATTGTTGAACCTTTTGATGTCCGGGGTTTTGATTATATGGGACCTTTTCCTTCCTCCAATGGGTCTACTCATATTTTGGTTGCTGTTGATTA
Organism: Hordeum marinum; assembly: GCA_022496015.1. Taxonomy (NCBI): domain Eukaryota; kingdom Viridiplantae; phylum Streptophyta; class Magnoliopsida; order Poales; family Poaceae; genus Hordeum; species Hordeum marinum. Next base: position 204,232,655 of record CM039672.1, on the reverse strand, counting down.
TGTCACTAAGTGGGTAGAAGATATTCCAACTAGTAGTGCTGATCACAACACCTCCATTAAAATGCTTAAAGAAATTATCTTCCCGAGGTTAGGAGTTCCTAGATATTTAATGACTCATGGTGGTTCACAATTTACTCATGGTGCTTTCTATAAAATGCCTTCTATATTTGATGTTAACCATAGAATTGCATCACCCTATCATCCTCAATCTAGTGTTCAAGTAGAACTTAGCAATAGAGAAACAAAATTGATATTACAAAAATCTGTCAATAGGTCCCGAAAGAATTGGTCTAAGAAACTAGATGATGCACTTTGGGCCTATAGAACAGCTTATAAAAACCCTATGGGTATGTCTCCATACAAAATGGTATATGGGAAAGCTTGTCATTTGCCTCTAGGGTTAGAACACAAAGCATTTTGGGGAATTAAAGAACGCAACTATGATTTCAAGCTTGCTAGTGAAAAGAGGTTATTTGATATTAGCTCACTAGATGAATGGAGAACCCAAGCTTACGAAAATGCCAAACTATTCAAACATTAAGTTAAAAGATGGCATGAAAAAAGAATCCAAAAGCGAGAATTCAAAGTTGGAGAATATGTTCTTTTGTACAATTCTCGTTTCAGATTTTTTGTAGAAAAACTTATCTCCGAATGGGAAGGACCATATGTTATCGAAGAGGTTTATCGCTCTAGAGCTATTAAGATTAAAAATTTCGAAGGTACTAACCCGAAGGTGGTCAATGGACTAAGAAAGAAACACTATATCTCAGGTACGCCTATTAATGTTGAAAGCAATGTTATCCAAACCATGACACTTGAGGAACACATAAGAGAAACCTTCTGGAACACTCTAGAATCGTGAAAAAGAAGAGGTACATGATACGGTAAGTAAGCGGACTCCGAAAAATCCGCAAAAATATTTGTTGTCAGTTTTGGAATATTGGAAAAAGTAGGAAAATAAGAAATAAACAGGAAAGCAGCCGAGGTGAGCACGATACACCAGGGCACGCCAGCCCTTCCTGGCGGGCCCTGGTGGGTTGTGCCCACCTCGGGAACCTTCCCAACTTCGTTTTCCTTCCATATGCTTGTTTCGAAGAATAAAAATTCTCTCTATATATCCCAAATTATTTTGACCACCGCAACACGGAAATAGTCTTTGTTCTTGTTTCGTGCTATTTTCTTGTCAGATCTAGATATCCATGGCTCCACCAAGTTCCCCCAAGGATAAGTTCTTTGAGAAGTTTATCAATCCGTACTTGTCGGAGGTGATGAAGCACCCTCAAGCCATTGAGATGCGTGAGGGGGTGCTCCACATCTGAGATGTTCAAGGGCCTAAGAAGATGGGAAGTGTGGAGGCCAGGCTTGAAGTAGTGGACCAAGACATCTTCAAGTGCAAAGGGATGGTGGAGCGTGGACTTAGTGCCAATCACTCCATGACCATGGAATTCACCCGTGATCACATGGTGGATGGCCAGTCCATCAAGGACATCGTCTTCACCTTCAACGAGCAAATCTACTTTCCACAAAGTCATATTTATGAGGTTCAAAATCAAGTTTTTGAATATGAAGCAATATTTAAAGGTATGAATTTAGCTGCTAGTTGCAGGACTCAGGGGACTCGTGCATGAACTTTTGATGGTGAACCCTTGCCATAGAAGCTAGAGGATAAACCTACTACTTCTTCATCACCACCACCTACATTATCTTCACAACCAAAGGAGACTTGAGTACACGGGTATGGGCAGTCACCTTGGCTTGATCCAAGCTTGGGGGAGATCCCCGATATCGTATCACCATCAGTTTTTACCTTTACTTTTTTATTTCGATCCTTAGCCCTTTTCATGATTTAGTTGAATAATTTTTTTAGTATGATCTATTTCCAAGTGCTAGTTTTGTGATCTATCTATCTATGTAATCGAGTGAGAGTTATATAATAAAGTTAGTTTTAGCTGTTGCTTCTTTACTTTCTTGTTGCAATCATAATAAAAGAAAATAAATGAAAAGGATCATATGCTAATATTATGGTGAGGAATGGCATCACATAAGGAAAAGTATAAGTGGTAAAATTTATTGGTGATTAACAAACATAACATTAGTCAATGATGCAACCCATGAAAGAATTAATTAGGGAAGAGAAGATTCACATGCAAATACACTATCTTGGACACCTTTTATGATTGTGAGCCCCATTAAATATTATATGCCAAAATTGTTGACGTTGGACAAGGAAGGCAATGTAATGATTTATGTTTGTTCATATTCACATTGAAGTTATATTGTCATATATCCTTCAACATGTGGTGTTTGCTCAATATCTTTGCTGGCCAAAAATTCTGCACTAGGTATAGATACCACTTGTGCATCCATAAATCATAAACCTAAACTCATGTTTGAGAGTCCACCATACCTACCAATGGATTTAATAAGATCCTTCAAGTAAGTTGTCATCGGTGTACTAAGGCAATAAAAGTTGCTTCTAAAAGTGTTGGATCAATTAGTGTAAGAGAAAATTGAGTGTTGCACGAACTTGTGATGGCAAAGTAATAAAAGCGACAGACTGCATAATTGAAAGCACATTTGCTCCCTTGGTGGTTTTGGTAATTAATAACAACATATAAGTCATTGAACTAATGTTTCCACCAAGTATATTTCAGGAAAAGTTCAATGATAGGGATGGCAAAAGGATTGGGGAATTACCCCAAGATGCAAGGTAATAGGTTGGCCAAGGTTCAAGCAAGAGGACTCCACATTTTACATTTGTGAGAAATCACTTTAAGTCCATAGGAAAGCCAATACTATTAAAAGGGTGTAAGGTTTTGTTGGTGAACAAAATGCTCATACGTGGACAAGTAATAGTCACCAAAACATCCACAAGCTCTCCCACCAAAATCTGTCTATAGCCAAACATTCAAAATTGGTGCAACCAACATCCCTATCCCAGTGCCACCAATTCCACGACCTAGACAGACTCAGCCAAACCCTAGCCACTTCGGTGCAACCGATTCCATACCGGTGCCACCGAGTTTAGGTTGCCAACTTTCTGTTACGCAAATTCACATTTTCGGTACCACCGAGATTGTTAGGTCAGCGTCACCGAGATTAGAAATCTAACCGTTGGTCACCTTATCGGTGCAACTGAGTTTCATATATAGGTCTCACCGAGATTCAAAAGTTGCCACCTTTTTGTCACTTTGGTACCACCGAGATTAACACATCGGTGTCACCGAGTTGGTCATTTTGTGTGTAATAGTTGGATTTTTGGGGATTCCTATATATACCCCTCCACCACCACCTACTCGAAAGAGAAGCACTCAGAACTATTCCATACCTATCCTATCAGATTTTCTGAGCGAGAACCACCTACCCTTGTGTTGAGATCAAGATCTTCCTCTCCAACCATATGGATCTTGATTTCTAGCCTCCCGAAGTTGCTTTCCACCAATCCCATCTATTCCACCAAGCCAAATCTGTGAGAGAGTGATTGTGTGTTGAGGAGTCTATCATCTTGAAGCACAAGAGCAAGGAGTTCATCGTCATTACCGAGCCTATTACCTTTTGGAGGGTGGTGCCTCCTAGATTGGTTAGGTGTCACTTGGGAGCCTCCTACTTCATGTTGTGGAGTGAACCAAGAAGTTTGTAAGGGCAAGGAGATCGCCTACTTCGTAAAGATCTACACATAGTTAGGCTAGTCCTTCGTGGAGGGAAGCCATATGGAATATTCAAGGTTGCTACTTTGTGGACCCTTATGGGTGGAGGCCTCCGTGGACTCTCGTGACCCTTACCCTTCGTGGGTTGAAGACTCCATAAACATGGATGTACGATAGCACCACCTATCGGAACCACGGGAAAAATCATCGTGTGTACAATTGCGTTTGATCTTCCTACCCTATCCCTTTTACTCATGCTTGTTGTTATTTTTCCCTACTATACTCTTAACATTGCATGTGTAGTGTGAAATTAACTTGCCATGAATGCTAAAACTGCAAACACTAAAATTTGGGAAAAGGCAAAACTTTTATTTGGTCAAGTAGTCTAATCACCCCCCCTCTAGACATACTTTCGGTCCTACAAGTGGTATCAGAGCTTTGGTCTCCATTGCATTAGTCTCACAACCTAGGAGAGTATGGCATCTAGTGAGGGTAATTATCACCGTAGAGGTCCGTACTTCGATGGTACTAATTTTGCTAGTTGGAAGCACAAAATGAAAATGCATATTCTTGGTCATAACCCTGCCGTTTGGGCCATTGTTCGTGTTGTCTTGCAAGGTGAATTCCTTGGTGATGGAAGAGAACCGGATTGTGAAGCGATCGCGGATGAATTGAAGATGTTGCAACTCAATGCTCAAGCATGCGACATTCTCTTCAACTGCCTATGCCCCGAAGAGTTCAACAAAATCAGCCGTCTTGAGAATGCAAATGAGATTTGGGATACTTTGGTTGATATGCACGAAGGAACCGAGTCCATGAGAGAATCCAAGTTAGATGTTCTTCAAAGTCAGCTTGACAAGTTCAAGATGAAGGATGGTGAAGGAGTCGCAGAGGTGTACTCTAGGCTAGCTCTCATCACCAATGAGATTGTCGGCTTAGGAAGCGATGAAATGACTGACAAATTCATCATCAAGAAGATACTTAGAGCTTGGGATGAGAGATATGACACCGTGTGCACATTAATCCAAATGATGCCCAACTACAAAGATCTCAAGCGTACGGAAGTCATTGGAAGGATTCTTGCTCATGAGATGACACTCAAAGACAAAGAAGAGCTCCGCAACAAGTCTAGTGGTGCTGACAAGGCCACAAGTTATGCTCCTGCAACTTCAAGCGACAACCTTGTCACCAATGAAGAAATAAGCCTCATGGTCAAGAAATTCAACAAGTTCTACAAGAATAGAGGCAAAGAAAGAAACTCCAACTCAAGATATGATGAGAAACATTCATCAAGTCGTGACCGCAATTGCTACAATTGTGGGAAGCCAGGACACTACTCAAATGAGTGCACGGCTCCCTACAAACAAAGAGAAGAGTCACCTAGAAGATTAAGCTCCCTACTCAAATGAATCACCTCAAAGAGAGTGAAGGAGTAGAGATGATCGTTATGAATGAAGACCCTCAAGGAGAAGTAGAGATTCGGAGAATAAGGGCAAGTACACCAAGAGCTAACAAGAAGAAAACATCAAGCTCATGTTGGTGAATGGGTTTCCGGCTCCGGCTCCGACAACAACTCTGACAGAAGCTATAACTCCGACTCCGACTATAGTCAAGATGATGGTGTTGCCAGAATGGCTGTAGTGACTACCAACTCCTTTGGTCTATTTGATTAACCAAATGAAGGGAGTGGAAGTTGCTTGATGGCTAAAGGCCCCAAGGTATCACACCCTGAATATCTTGATTTCAATAGTGATGAAGATGATTTGCTTTGTGATGATGACTTGCTATGTGATAAAACTAGTGATGTTGATCAAAATGAACTTGATAATTCTCATGCTAGTCAAGATAGGTCGATTGACAATGATAAGATGAAAATAGAAGAACTAACTAAAGAACTTAACACTCTTAAGTTAGCCCATGAATCTACTCTCAAAGATCATAGAGAGCTTGTAAGAACTCATGAGAAGCTACGCTTCAAGAAGCTCAATTTGGAGCAAGAACATGAATTTCTTAAAGCTATCAATGATGATCTCCGAAAGAAGACTTCATCTTATCTTGCCAAACGACTACTCTTGTCTACATTCATGCCACAAGTTAAATGTTAGCAAACTAGTAACAAAGGCAAGAAAGGTTCTTCATCTTAGCAACAACAAAAATTCTAAACCCAATGATGTTGCTCCTAGTACTTCTATTGATTCCACTAATGATGATTCTCTTAGCCAAGTTACATTTGTGAAAGAAAATTCTTTATTGAAAGGAATTATAGATAAAGGTATCTATAAGAGTCTTGCCGAGTGTAAGCAATTTGAGGAAATTTTACGCAAGCACGGAGGATACCGGAAGAATCGTGGTGTTGGATACTTCAACGCTAATGGAGTTGAATGGGAAGAAGGTCAATATCCCGAGCCCAAGTTTGTTCCTCAAAAGGATAAGTATGAAAATACACTTCCCAAGGGGACAAACACTCAAGATGACCTTAGACCACAAGACCACAAGCTCAAGGGCAAGAACATGCTTCAAGAGGACATTGACTCATATGAAGATGAATCCCTAGCTATGGTGGAGTGGGTTCCTAAGGCTACTTCAAGCTCAACATCTACAAAGGATACTACAACACCAAGGATACCCATCAACTTGATGTGGGTCCCCAAGAAGAAGAACCAGAAAGTCCTTGAGGGGTGACTCCGCCAATGAAATTCACTCACATTCATTATTGGCAAGATCTATTTGCAATCAACATCAACCATATGCAATAGTTCAAGGAGTCACACATTCCCTCAAAGGTAAGCAAGGGACAAGGTAATCAAGAAATCAATGGACATCATCACACATGCTTTGCACTCCATGTCCATAGATATCCTTGTATTTGTCTCTTGTGTGTTGGGACTAACCCATGTAGGTGAGAAGAGTAAGGAAACAACAAGGATGCTCCCAACTCTTGGTGATCTTCATCAACTTTGAGCATCCACCACTACCTCACCAACATGAAGTCTTCATCGACAAAACCCAAGGTTAGTTTATCCCTCTTATGGGGTATGTCAAATCAAGGGGGAGCTTTACTCTAAGACTTGAGTCAAAGCATCTCTTAGTATGTGACAACATTAAATGCTTTATGTAAAAGTGGTAACCCCACTTGTGCTTAAACGATGAGTACGACCTATGATCAAGTATTCTTACTTGGATCCTAAGTCAAATACTCATAGATAGATGACTTTGTCATCGCCCAAGTGCTTGTTAGATGCTAGAGTGTTTGTGCATGTTTATCATGATTTCATTTGTCATCTTATTGTGTGAGCATGTTGGTCTGCATTTATTTTCTCATTCGAGGACATCCAATTGTTGCTATTTGGTCTTTGATTTATCTTTTGCCAATTGGATGGAAAAGAATGCTTAGGACCACTCTTTAGCTATATATATGCTTTCTCACCTCATACTCTATTCATGTTGCATCACAAAATTTGAACAACTGCTTTTCTATCCCTCTGTGTGTGGAGCACTCGGAGTTCCGTATCGACAAGGACTGACCATTAAAACCTCCCAAGGGCATCTCGATGGAACCAACCCCAAAATCTCGGTCTCACTGAATGCCTAGGGTTGATCTGGTTTTCTATCTCGGTACTACCAATTCCATATTCTCGGTTACACCGAGTTTCCCTGTCAACTTATAGTTGAGGAACATGGTGACACCGACAATATAGAATTGGCATCACCCACAGTGGTGGGTATATATACTATGGACCCTGAAGATTTGAAATTCATCCTCAATCGGTCGCGCCTTAGAACCCTAAGCTGCCGTTTTCAAGACCCCTGGTCATCGCCCTTGTCCCCCTGCGCTCCTCTGCCGCTGGGAATCGCCTCCGTCGACGAAATCTTCTCCATCATCGCCGCCATAGCGGATCTGTCATCGTGTTAGGTTACGGATTTGACCTCCTTTGCACTCCCATTTGATTCTTGCGCACTCGATTTGTTTTTCTCTATGAGCCACCTATTTCATGTCTTCCTATCCACAAGAAATTCCTATAGTTCAGCAAATGATCGATTTACTAGGGTTTGCCTTCTGCCCAATGGAACTCGGTGAAACCGAAGCAAACAAATCAGTGTCACCAATTTTTCTTTATGTGTTGCCAAGAACTGTCGCGATGAAACCGAGTACTTCTTTTTGCTCTCACCAAAAAGAGTGCCAAGTTTCTGTTAATGGGATAGTCAGTCTCGGTAGCACTGGAAACTTTGCTTCGGCTGTATCGATTTTCATGTGACAGAACACAAAACCTCGGAAATCTTTTGTTCAATCTTTCAAAACCAGCCTCATTTTGTGATGACTCATCTTCTTCTGCTCTTCTATACTCTATTCACAGGGTCAGTATGTCACATGCCGAGGACAGTCATAATTTACCAGAGCAGGGTGTTGACATGAGTTCAGGCACTAGCCTAGTACATCTTTAGATCCAGGAACCCCCAGCTCCCATGGGCTTCCCAAGGCTGCTACTAGGGTCAGGAAGAAGCTGAATTCAGAAGAGGAAGATTTACACTTTGTGCCAGAAGAGGCTCTTGCCTAGAAGCAAGAGAAGGCTGCTAAGAAGTCTGCTACTGAAGCCACTTCTTCCAGGAGAGTTGTTAGCAAAGTATATGCTAGCTCTAAAGCTATGAAAGCACATGAGAGTGCTAGGGCTACAGTGACTATTGAGCCCCCAAAGAAGTCTATGCCTAAGAAGGCAGGGGAGAAGAGATCCAGAAAGAGGATAATCCATGTGACTAGCAGGCCTACATCTATGTATAAAGATCCAGAGGAGGCAACTGTTGCTGAAGAGGAGGATGAGCCAGCTGCAAAAACTCCTCCCAATAAGAAGGCCAAGAAACTTCTAGCTGATGCTATGCCCAAGTTTGGTACATCCAAGGGCACAAAATCCTAGAAGGCTGCTGCTGAAAAGCCTAAGGGGACATCTAGGCAGATTTCCGCTTCTAAAAAGAACAAGGGAACTGCTTCCAGAGTTGAGCATGATGATGACTTGACAACCTTGATGAAACTCAGACCACACCTTCCAGTACATAATGCAAGATATCCACTTGCTGACGATATGAAGATGATGAAAGACTTAGGTTTGAGGACTTGGAGAGTTGTTGATCCATATGCCCAGAGGAAGAAGACAACTGGGGACTACAAATTCTATACCAAAGAGCAACATGATTTCTATGAGACTGTGCTATTTGACAAGAGTCCATCTGTGAGTGACATGAGGTATGTAGACTGGAAATTCATTAACGAGAATGAGGAGTATTTTCCAAGTGTCCAAGACAATTTCCACTGCATTGGTTTGGATGAGTTTGTTGGTAGAGAATTTACTGCATGGAATGATGAAATGATCATGCGATTGTACTCCACTGCACATTTCTATGGAAATGGTAGGATTGTATGTATGATAGAAGGAGCAAGATATGAGTCCACTGTTGATGAATGGGTTGCACTACTAGGAGTCCTTGAGGTTTAGGATGGAGACTTGGATATCTACACGGAATCCAAGGAGAGCCACAATGCCATGAAGGATATGTATACTCCTGTCCCCGCAGACAAAGTGCAATCTCACAAGCTAAGATCCATCTACTATCTTCAAGCTGACCTCCGCACCATGAACACCATTTTGAGGCATAATTTGATGCCCAAGTCAAGAGATAACAAGATGATCTGAGGCCACTCCATCAACATTTTGATCCACCTTGACAGTCACACCAGGGTTAGAGTCATGGACTCGATTGTTGAGACAGTCAAGCAGGTTGCTGCTGATTAGAAGCGCTCTTGTTGCTATGCACCCTATATCCAGATGGTTGTCAACTCTAAGATTGAGAAGCACATATTTGCTCTTGACAGTCCCCATCTGCCCCTACAATTAGAGCTTGAGTATAACATCGTGGTGATGACCCAGATCATTCAACGTCTGCTACAGCTCAGGCAGAGGCAGAGGCAACTAGAGCCACTAGTGCTCATGTTCCTAGATCCAGAAGTGAGCAAATGGATCTGTTGACCTCATCAGTTCAGAACATGCGAAAGGACATTAAGGGGATTCTGGACAACCAGAACAGTCTTGTGAGGATGTTTGAAACTAGGATCAAGACCCTTAATGATAAGGTGAACACGCTGACTAAGACAGTCACGGAGCTCTAGAAGGAAGTTGACTTAGTGCCACTTTCTGACACCACTTCTTCAGATGATCATGATGATGATGAGGATGAGGTTGGATCACCTCTCAGGACAGGCACACAGTTTCCTATTCAGGCCAGATCAGCCACTATGCCTGCTCCAGACTTGAGGCCCTCTTCATCAGCTCCTGTTGGTGTCACCTCAGCTCCTGCTCCATCAGCTCCAGTTCCTCCAGCTGCCACTCCAACTCCATCCACGACATATGAAGAGATCTTCGCTGATGTTGTTCTCTCGACTCCTTCATCAACAACCGGAGGAGATCACCCCATGAACGCTTGGATATATGCCTTTGAACTTTTTGGTAACTTGTTTCCAAAGGGGGAGAAGTGTATATAGATCTTTAGGCTTTAAGTGAGAGAGCGTTTTGGTGTTTATTGCTTTTCAAAAGACAATTGCTTTTGGTTGCTATGATACTTTTTTGGTTGCTTGTGATACACATTTGATGATGTTTGATCATACACTTTAATGTGTGATGCTACTATTTCCAATCGTCTTAATGTTTATGTGATGATCATTCATATTTGCTTAATTGTGTTGTGCTATGATGTTCATTCTAATTATTCCCGCACACCACCAAGTTGTATGTGACATGTAAGAAGTGACCCATGTACCTAATCGATTGTGAATTTGCATTGAAACACAAATTTAAAATAATGCAAAAATTTAGGGGGAGCTCTTGCTTATCACATCATTCTCAAAGCGATGATTATATTCATTGATTATATCTTTGTCGAAGCTTTGATCTATATGTTGTCATCAATTACCAAAAATGGGGAGATTGAAAGCACATTTGCTCCCTTGGTGGTTTTGGTAAGTAATAAAAACACATAAGTCATTGAACTAATGTTTGCACCAAGTATATTTCAGGAAAAGTTCAATGATAGGGATGGAAAAAAGGATTGTGGAATTACCCCAAGATGCAACGAAATAGGTTGGCCAAGTTTCAAGCAAGAGGACTCTACATTTTAAATTTGTGATAAATCACTTTGAATCCATAGGAAAGCCAATACTATTAAAAGGGGGTAAGGTTTTGTTGGTGAACAAAATGCTCATACGTGCACAAGTTATAGTCACCAAAAACATCCACAAGCTGTCCCACCAAAGTCTGTTTATAGACAAACGTTCAAAATCAGTGCAACCAACATTCCTATCCCGGTGCCACTGATTCCAGAACCTAGACTGACTCAGCCAAACCCTAGCCACTATGGTGCAACCGATTCCATATCGGTGCCACCGAGTTTAGGTTGCCAACTTTCTGTTACGAAAATTCACATTGTCGGTACCACCAAGATTGTTGGGTCGGCGTCACCGAGATTGGAAATCTGACCGTTGGTCACCTTATTGGTGCAACCGAGTTTCATATATTGGTCTCACCGAGATTCAAAAGTTGCCACCTCTTAGTCACTTTGGTACCACCGGGATTAACACATCGGTGTCACCGAGTTGGTCATTTTGGGTGTAACGGTTGGATTTTTGGCGATGCCTATATATACCACTTCACCACCACCTAATCGAAAGAGAAGCACTCAGAACTATTCCATACCGATCCTATCAGATTTTCTGAGAGAGAACCACCTACCCTTGTGTTGAGATCAAGATCTTCCACTCCAACCATATGGATCTTGATTTTTAGCCTCCCCAAGTTGCTTTCCACCAATCCCATTTATTCCACCAAGCCAAATCTATGAGAGAGTGATTGTGTGTTGAGGAGTCTATCATCTTGAAGCACAAGAGCAAGGAGTTCATTGTCATTACCGAGCCTATTACCTTTTGGAGGGTGGTGCCTCCTAGATTTGTTAGTTGTCGCTTGGGAGACTCCTACTTCATGTTGTGAAGTGAACCAAGAAGTTTGTAAGGGCAAGGAGATCGCCTACTTCGTGAAGATCTACCCATAGTGAGGCTAGTCCTTCGTGGACGGAAGCCAAATGGAATAGTCAAGGTTGCTACTTCGTGGACCGTTATGGGTGGAGCCCTCCGTAGACTCTCGCGACCGTTACCCTCCGTGGGTTGAAGACTCCATAAACGTGGATGTACGATAGCGCCACCTATCGGAACCATGGGAAAAATCATCGTGTCTACAATTGCGTTTGATCTTCCTACCCTATCCCTTTTACTCATGCTTGTTGTTATTTTCCGCTGCAATACTCTTGTACTTGCATGTGTAGGGTGAAATTGACTTTCCATGAATGCTAAAACCACAAACACTAAAATTTGGGGAAAGGCAAAACTTTTATTTGGTAAAGTAGTCTAATCACCTCCTCTAGACACACTTTTGGTCCTACAATAATAAAGGTTGCTATCACAAGGGGCAATACTATTGGGGAACGTTGCATAGGAAGCAAAAAATTTCGTACGCTTCACCAAGATCAATCTAGGAGATGAGCATATATGAGGGGGAGAGTGGATCTACATACCCTTGTAGATCTCTAAGCGGAAGCGTTAAGAAACAAACATGATGTTGTCGAAAGTCTTCACGATCCAATAAGGATCCGTCCCGCGATCTCATCACGAGCCATCCCGTGATCCTATCGTGGTCCTTCAGATCTAGTGCCGAACGGACGGCGCCGCTGCGTTCAGTACACGTACAGCTCGAAGAAGATCTCCACCTTCTTGATCTAGCAAGAGGGATATGAGAGGTAGATGAGTTCTCCGGCAGCACAACGGCGTGGTGGTGGTGGTGGTGAACTAATCCTGCAGGGTGTCCCCTAAGCACCGCAGAACTAATCTAGAGGAGAAACCGATCTATAGGAAGAAGAGGGCAACACGTGGCAATTAGGGTTTTCTCTTCCCTCTAAATCCTCTAGTATATATAGGAGGGAGGGAGGGGAGGAGGCAGCCTCAAACCCTCAAGGTTTGGTCGAAATTGGAGGTGGAGGAGTCCTACTCCAATCCTATTAGGAGTAGGATTCCTCCTTTCCACTTGGAAACTCTTTTCACCTCTCCACCTTTTGGGTTTTCCCACCCCTAGCCGATGGGCCTTAGTGGGGGCTTAGTCCAGCCCACTAGGGGCTGGTTTGACTCCTCCCACACCCCATGAGGTCCTTTGGGTCGAGACACCCCTCCCGATGGTCCCTTGGCACCCTCCCAGCACTTCCGGTACACTACCGATGAGCCCGAAACTTTTCCGGTGAACAAAACAGGACTTCCTATATATCAATCTTTACCTCCGAACTATTTCAGAGCTCCTCATGACGTCCGTGATCTCATATGGTACTCCGAACAACCTTCGGTCACCAACATAGATAACTTAATACTACCGAAACGTCACTGAACCTTAAGTGTGCAGACCCTGCGGGTTCGAGAACTATGTAGACATGATCGAGACACCTCTACGGTCAGTAACCAATAGCGGGACCTGGATGCCCATATTGGTTCCTACATATTCTATGAAGATCTTTATCGGTTGAACCTCTATGTCAAGGATTCTATTAATCCCGTATGCTGTTCCGTTTGTTCTTTGGTATGTTACTTGTTCGAGATTTGATTGTTGTCTAACATCCCAAAATTTCATTTTGGAATGTTATGAAATATAGCTATGCATCATCATCACATTAAAAAAAGAGAGGAGTAACATGACACTCCACACCATGGGCATCTTGGTGAATTATTTTGAACAATAAAACCAGGGGTTTATTTGAAAGTTTATCTCAAAAGAATTTAAAATCAATTAGGCATTTTCTGAAAAATATATTTTTTAAAGTATTTATTTTGATAGAGGAAAAATGTTCATCAAATAGAATTTATTCCCCTGACCATTTTGATATATATATTCCCTATGTTTGGAGAAGATTCGAATGTGTTAAAGGGTTCTAAATGCTCTGGAAAATAGAAAAGGAAACGAATTTAAAGCGTTTAAATAGAAAACCGGCCGGCCCACAACCTTTACTCCCGAGACCTTTTCGGATCGGAGACCACGCACTAACCTCGCCCTCTCTCTCACTGATATGCGGGACCCACCGTCTGACAGCGTCATCGGTGCGCTCGCCTTCCTCCTCGCGCCAGACCACCTCGCCAGAGATCCCTCCTCCGTTGATCTCGCTCCCTCTTCCCTCTCCCGACCCCGCACCTGGCCTATAAATAGCCGCGCCTCTCTGCGCTCCATTCCACCCCCGCAACGCCTCTACCCTCGCCGGAACGCCACTACATCATCTCGCCGGAGTTTTGACTCCACCCGAACCCCTAGAGCTCCTAGTTGTCGCCACACTCACCCCCACTCCCCTCCGACGCCACCAAAGTACGCCGGAGACTCACCGCCACCGTTTGAAGCTTTCATACGCCGCCCTCGACCACTACAGCACCATCCCCAAGCATCTCCGATGTCCGACCGCTGTCGACATCACCGGAGCTCCGATCCTCCCCTATGTAAGCCCCGCGCCCCCTCCGTAGCCGTCGGATCTAAAGTCAACGATCTAGATTAGAACGTTTTAAAATAGCGAACCGGTACCCACTTCGCATCGGTCGTCCGCCCGCAAACACCCACGCGCACGCGCTAGCAACCAATAGGAAGCCGCCACATAGCCTTGTCCGTTAGTTAGTATTTTTGTTCTTTTCTATTTTGTTTTAGAAAAACAGAATGTTTTCTGTATTTGTTTTCGTTGTAACTATTAAACTAATTAGTGTTTTGAATTGATTCTTTTTTGCATTAGGTCACAAATTTCCTGTAGTTTCATCCTGTAGTCTTAGATTTCAAATTTGACCCTAGACAGGCGGTGCTACGAGATGTAGAAGAACGGTAGGAAAGGATGGGCACCGACAGAGTCTCAGGGAAACCCTTTAGAAGACCATGTTTTGGTCATCCGTTTCTCAAACACCCTGAAGTACTAGAAATCAAACGGAGGCGATCAAATCTTGTGGGGAACGTGTGCAAAACTTTGCAGAGTACCCAAACCTAATCGGTTAGCCGTGTCCACGGTCATGGACAGTTTGAGCCAAAGGAACTGAAACCATCTGGAATTCTCAACACAAATAATTATATTGATGTGGGTATTAATGACAACTTGGGAATGAGAATTGGTTGGTGGAACCATCTCATTAATCAACCAACATTGTAGTAATAACTTTTGCCCTCTCTTGTTGTAGGAAAAATCGGTTTTATGCAAAACTTACTACCCCACCTGCCAAATATGCATATAGAATAGATGATTACTTTACACCCCCTCTTTGTGACATTGCCGGCATATTCAATATGCTGACCTACATGGCTGCAACGTATCATGTTGCAGAGTATTTTTCTGAGCAGGAGTGAGGATACGCTCTACGCTTGGTGAGATGCCCTTGGAGTCAGATGGACTCAACTACCTTTGAAGCTTCCGCAAGATTAGTTATTCTCATGAGTTGGCCTTTAGCCACTTTATTGCAATTCTTATTGTAATAAAGGACTCGATATGTGATTTCGATTAATAAAGCTATGTGATTTCACTTTGATATATACATTGATGTACCGTGTGTGTACCAGCATGATCTTGGGATGGTACGGAAACACCGGAGATTCGACCTTTCAGGTCGGGTCGCTACAGAAATGGTATCAGAGCACACGCTGACCATAGGACGTAACCTCTAGGATTGGAAAAGCCTTAGGATTTTTTTCTTTTGTCTTTAAAATTCTTATACTCTCATCTATTCATTTCTGACTTCCCTCCGATTTATTTCAACATTTCTAGATGGCCACCTTCACCCCAGTTTTGTTCACGGAGTTTTGCCAGCCTGACGCGGCGATGCCCTTTGGCAAAGAGATGGTGAAGATCGTCAGTGACGTAAGGGTTGCTTTGCCAAGCATCACCGGGACTCCTATCATGTCTTTTCCACAAGACGATCGCTACAGGATCGAGGTGCACATCCCCGGAAAGACCTTTGGAAATCGTAAGGAACCCATCGACTTCAAGTTTGTGGCACCCAGCTGGATTCTTGGGAGGGACATGGCGATTCACCGTGCCCTCGGACGTATTCAGGAGGAATACAGGGGTGGTCCCATTTCACCAGGACTCAGCATGAATTGTCGCAGGGATGCCAATGGAAATATCATACACATTCCCACTGAATACTCCACCCTTTCCTATATCCAGAATTTGGAGAGCACATCAGGACCTTGGAGCTTCAGGTACGCACAGACAAGAAGACGATCAAGAGGCTAATGAACTGCGAGCTCGACCTCGAGGGTGACCTACGGGAAGCCAAGTACGAGCATGAGCGTGAAGTGAAGGATTTCTTAGAGAGGATCGAGGAGCTGAACACTCGCATTGCAACTCTGGAGGAGCAGCTGGACATGGGGGAAAATCTTCACCCAGAAGGAGACATGGCTCCCTTGATCAGCAACTATGATGACTATGAGGAGAGCACCACCGGAGGAGGCCACAATACCATGGAATTTTGAGGAGAACTTTAGTTATGCCCCCATGTATCTTTATTTTCAATGTTAAAGTGTAGGTCGATGCTTAATTTGATTTGGAGACTTGTATCTTGATGTTTGAACCTTGAGTTGAATAAATGAATGAGTGTTTGGTGTGCTATGTTTGTTACATTGCATATGGGTAGTGAAGTATTCTTTTAGGTCCTTGTTCTATTCTAATTCTAACCCCTCTGAAAACAGCAAGATGCCTCCGCGACGTGAGCCCGACTTCACCTTCCCACCGGAACTCACACAACTTCTCCAGCAGCAGAATGCCCTGATGCAGCTGTTGATCCAGAACCAGATGAACAACCACAACAACCACCCTCCACCTCAGGGCGACAACCTCACCTGTTTTCTGAGGTTGAATCCACCAACTTTCTCTAGTAGCACTAAGCCCATTGTGGCAGATGATTGGCTCCGCAAGATGGAGAGGGAACTCACCACCGCTGGATGTACTGAGGCTGAAAAGGTGCGCTTTGCCGCCCATCAACTAGAGGGACCAACAGCTTCATGGTGGGACAACTACACTACCACATACCCCATTGCTGGTGTGACTTGGGAGCAGTTCAAGCTAGCTTTCCGCACTGCTCATGTCTCAGCTGGAGCCATGAGTCTGAAGAAGCGTGAGTTTCGCAACTTACGGCAGGGGAACCGTTCCGTGACCCAGTATGTGGATGAATTCAGCATGTTGGCTCGTTATGCACCAGGAGATGTGGCCGATGATGTAGCCAAACAGGAGAAGTTCCTAGAAGGACTCAATGATGAGTTGAGCGTGCAGCTGATGGTGGTTACTTTCAATAACTACCAAGAGCTGGTAGACAAGGCCCTCATCTTGGAAGGGAAGCAGCAGCAAATCGAAAACCGCAAGAGGAAGTATGGATAGGGGAAGTCTAACTCTGGAGCTCAATAGAAGCCCCGCTACTCCCCTTACTCAGGGAATACCGGATTAAGGACCGGTAAGTATGGAGGACACACTCATCACGTGCACAACGAGGAAATGGGAATAATCGTCCCAACAATGGCAACTTCAAGAATGGCAATGGAAGTGGGAATGGCAACCAGCACCATCTCGCTCCATCTCAGAAGGATCTGAACCATATCACCTGTTTCAAGTGCTAGAAGACAGGGCACTATGCCACTGAATGTCCTTAGAACAAGCAAGAAAATGGAAATGGCAACTCCACAGCTAAGAAGCCAAACCCTTTTCCCCGTGCTCAGGTGAACCATATTGATGTGGAAGAAGTCTATGGTTAGCCCGAGACTATGGTTGGTAAGTTTTTATTGCATTCACATCCAGTTATGGTACTTTTTGATTCTGGTGCAACTCATTCATTCATATCAAGGGTAGTTGTGGAAAAGTATGGTTTACCCACCAGAACCCTTAGTCAGCCCATTAAGGTAAATTCCCTAGGAGGTATGATGATGGCAGGGATAGGATGCCACGCATTGAAACTCCATATAGGAAATCATGTTTTTCCCACCGACCTCATCGTCTTAGAATCCCAGGGATTGGATGTAATCCTAGGCATGGATTGGATGAACAAGTATGAAGGAAACCTTGATTTCCCCAGCAAGTCTATTTTGCTCACCACCCTAGAGAACAAGAGGATTAAGTACGTATCCCGACGCACACGGATGAGTGCTCGGTTAAATTCCCTCACAGGAGTTGTTCAGGAGGAAGTGCCGGTTGTACAAGACTTTCCAGATGTATTCCCGGAGGAATTACCATGCATGCCACCAGATAGAGAGATTGAATTTCTGATAGAGTTACTACCAGGGACAACCCCAATTTCCAAGAGACCCTATCGGATGCCCGCAAATGATTTGAAGAAATCAAGAAGAAGATTAAGGAGTTATTGGACAAAGGGTATATTCGCCCAAGTTCTTCACCTTGGGGAGCCCAGTTCTTTTGGTGGAGAAGAAGGATAAAACCTTGAGGATGGTAGTCGATTATCGTGCATTGAACGAGGTGACTATCAAGAACAAGTACCCTCTGCCGATGATTAATTACTTGTTTGATCAGCTAGTAGGAGCCAAAGTATTCTCCAAGATCGATCTTTGATCAGGGTATCACCAATTGAAAATTCGTGAACAGGATATACCCAAAACAGCCTTCACCACAAGGTATGGCTTATATGAGTATACAGTCATGTCTTTTGGTTTGACTAATGCTCCTGCCTACTTCATGAATATGATGAACAAAGTGTTTATGGAATATCTAGACAAGTTTGTCGTGGTGTTCATCGATGACATTTTGATATTCTCCAAGAGCAAGGAAGAACACAAGGAACACTTGCGTTTAGTTCTGGAGAAGCTTAGAGAGCATCAGTTATATGCCAAATTCAGTAAATGTGAATTCTGGCTGACGGAAGTCGGATTCCTTGGACATGTATTTCCGGAGAAGGAATAGCAGTAGACCCCGCTAAGGTTGAAGCAGTCAATGAGTGGAAGTCACCCACCTCAGTTAAGGAGATCCGCAGTTTTCTAGGACTTGCCCGATATTACCGGAGGTTCATTGAGAATTTCTCAAAGATTGCCAAGCCCATGACAGAGTTGTTGAAGAAAGAGTCTAAGTATATTTGGACTGAGGAATGTGAAGCTAGTTTCTAGGAGTTGAAGAAACGTTTGGTCACAGCCCCAGTGTTGATTTTGCCAAATATTCGGAAGGACTTCCAGGTTTATTGTGACGCATCACGTCAAGGACTTGGAGGAGTACTCATGCAGGAGGGAAAATTTGTAGCCTATGCATCCAGACAGTTACGACCCCATGAGTTGAACTATGCCACCCATGATTTGGAACTAGCAGCCGTAGTGCATGCACTCAAGACCTGGAGACATTTCCTTATAGGAAATAGTTGTGATGTTTACACTGATCATAAAATCCTGAAGTATATCTTCACACAGAAGGAGTTGAACCTGAGACAAAGGAGATGGCTAGATTTAATCAAGGATTATGACATGAGACTGCATTACCATCCAGGAAAGGCAAATGTTGTAGCAGATGCTTTGAGTCAGAAGAGTTATGTGAACACACTCGTAGGAGGAGGATTACCCCAGGAGTTAACCGATGATCTCACAGAGCTCCGGCTAGAGATAGTTCCAAAAGGATATGTTGCCACACTAGAGATCCAGTCCACCTTGACCGAAAGAATTCGTGAAGCCCAGAAATCGGACAAGGAGATAGATGAGATAAAGCAAAGGTTGAAGGATGGAAAACCTAAAGACTTTCGTGAAGATGAACAAGGTACTCTATGGTTTGAGAACCGAATCTATGTGCCCAATGACCCAGAGCTCAGGAAGTTGATACTTCAAGAAGCCCACGATTCACCCTACTCGATACACCCAGGCAACACCAAGATGTATCTGGATTTGAAGGAAAGTTACTGGTAGACAGGTACGAAGAAGGATATTGCCGAACATGTTGCGGTATGTGATCTTTGTCAGCGAGTAAAGGAGGAAGATCAGAAACCAGTAGGGTTACTCCAACCTTTGCTGATACCCGAGTGGAAATGGGATAAGCTTGGTATGGACTTCATCACAGGATTACCCAGGACCCGTTCAGGTTATGATTCCATCTGGGTAGTGGTCAATCGCTTGACCAAGGTGGCTCATTTCATTCTAGTGAAGACCACTTATACCAGTGCTAAGTTAGCCAAGATATATATGACCAGGATCGTATGTCTGCATGGAGTTCCGAGGAGTATCGTGTCAGATAGAGGAACACAATTTACCTCAAAGTTTTGGCATCAGTTACATAAACCTTATGGTACAAGGCTGGAATTCAGTACAACTTTTCATCCGCAGACCGATGGACAGACCGAGAGAGTCAACCAGATCTTGGAGGACATGTTGAGAGCTTGTGCGCTAGACTATGGGTCTAGTTGGGATGACAACTTACCTTACGCAGAGTTCTCATACACCAACAGTTATCAGACGAGTCTGAAGATGGCCCCTTTTGAAGCTTTATACGGAAGGAGTTGCAGAACACCATTCATGTGGGATGGTGTTGGAGACCGAAAACTTTTTGGTCCCGATCTTATCCGAGATTCTGAAGAAAAGGTCAAACTGATTCGAGACCGACTCAAGATAGCCCAATCCAGGCAGAAAAGCTATGCTGATAACAAACGCAAGGAGGTGACGTATGAAGTGGGAGATCGAGCATACCTTCGTGTGTCCCCACTTCGAGGAATCAAGTGGTTTGGGGTCAAAGGAAAGTTAGCACCCAGATTCATAGGCCCCTACAAAATTCTTGAATGTAGAGGCGAAGTTGCATACAAGTTGAAATTGCCGGAAGGATTGTCTGGAGTTCATGATGTTTTCCATGTTTCCCAGCTGAAGAAATGCCATGCTGAGATGGCTGATATTCCCTTGAGAGACACAGTGGCCCTAGAGGCCATACCACTTGACAGTGACCTGACTTACAAGGAGAATCCTGTCAGAATCATCAAGACTACCAACAGAGTTATCCGTAGCAAGACCATCAAGTTTTGTAAGGTTCTGTGGAGTCACCACACCGAGGAAGAAGCCACCTGGGAACGTGAAGAAGATCTTTGTAGAGACCACCCTCACCTATTTTCTAGCCAACCCGAATCTTGAGGGCGAGATTCATCTTAAGGTGGGTAGGTTTGTAACATCCCAAAATTTCATTGTGGAATGTTATGAAATATAGCTATGCATCATCATCACATTGTTTTAATGAAATGAATTGTTGAAGTTCTTCTTTTGAAATTCTGAAAGGCCACTTTCACTTTTTCATTTACTTGTTTCTCTTATTTGAAAATCTCTGGAATTATTCAAAAAAAAGAGAGGAGTAACATGACACTCCACACCAGGGGCATCTTGGTGAATTATTTTGAACAATAAAACCAGGGGTTTATTTGAAAGTTTATCTCAAAAGAATTTAAAATCAATTAGGCATTTTCTGAAAAATCTTTTTTCTAAAGTATTCATTTTGACAGAGGAAAAATGTTCATTAAATAGCATTTATTCCCCTGATAGTTTTGATATATATATTCCCTATGTTTGGAAAATATTTGAGTGCATTAAAGGGTTCTAAACACTCTGGAAAATAGAAAAGGAAACGAATTTAAAGCGTTTAAATAGAAAACCGGCCGACCCACAGCCTTTACTCCCGAGACCTTTTCGGATCGGCCACCGACGCGCTAACCTCGCCCTCTCTCTCACTGACACGCGGGACCCACCATCCGATAGCGTCATCGGCGCGCTCGCCTTCCTCCTCGCGCCAGACCACCTCGCCGGAGATCCCTCCTCCGCTGATCTCGCTCCCTCTTCCCTCTCCCAACCCCGCACCTGGCCTATAAATAGCCGCGCCTCTCCGCGCTCCATTCCACCCCCGTAACCCCTCTACCCTTGCCGGAACGCCACCACATCATCTCACCGGAGTTCTAACTCCACCCGAACCCCCAGAGCTCCTGGCCGTCGCCACACTCACCCACACTCCCCTCCGACGCCACTAAAGTATGCCGGAGACTCACCGCCGCCGTTTGAATATTTCGGACGCCACCCTCGACCACCGTAGCACCATCCCCGAGCATCTCCGATGTCCAGCCGCCGTCGACATCACCGGAGCTCCAATCCTCCCCTATGTAAGCCCCGCGCCCCCTCCGTAGCCGTCGGATCTAAAGTCAACGATCTAGATTAGAACGTTTTAAATCAGCGAACCGGTACCCACTTCGCATCGGTCGTCCACCCGCAAACACCCACACGCATGCGCTAGCAACCAATAGGAAGCTGCCACGTAGCCCTGCCCGTTAGTTAGTATTTTTGTTCTTTTCTATTTTGTTTTAGAAAAAGAGAATGTTTTCTGTTTTTGTTTTCGTTGTAAATTTAAACTAATTAGTGTTTTTAATTGATTCTTTTTTGCATTAGGTCACAAATTTCCTGTAGTTTCATCCTGTAGTCTTCGATTTCAAATTTGAACTTTAAAATTTGAATCTAACCAAATTTGCTTAAATTACTAAAATCTGTATAAATCTTTTTTGTATAAATCTTTTTGTCACTGGTTTGTATTAGTTAGACCTATCATCCTACATAGTTTGAGAATTTCTAGGATGAATTTGGGTAGGGTTTTTAACAAAAACACAATCTGTTTATTTCTTAATAGAGTTTAGTTAGTTTGATTTTTGTTTAGTTTGAATCTGAGTTAGTTTGACTTTTGTTTTTAGTTTTCATTAGGTTCTGTTGTTTCAACATTAGGTGAAATAACTTTCTATTAATAAAAATAATAGTTTAGTTTTATATCTTATTGTTATAGGAAATCTTTATTCTTTTCATTAGGTATAGTTTTATAAAGCCATTTAGTTTTACTTTTCACAAACATTTTAGGAGATTTAATTCTGTTTTCTAATAAAGAATCTTAGTAATTCCTTTTTGTTAAGTAATGTTCTGTTCATATAATAATAATAATAATAATAATAATAATTTTGTTTGAGACTCTAATGTTATAGGAAACTCTAGTTATCTTCATTAAGTGGTATTTTCTAAAAATTATATTTTTAGTACCTTTTCTTTTCACAAAAGTTTTAATGGATTTAATTCTGTTACTAATATATTTTATTATTTATTTTCTATTAACTATTGTTTTGTTAATAAAAATAGTGGTTGGTCTTATTTTATATTAGTAGTAGCTTTGACACTAAAAATTTGTGACTCAAATATTGGTTTTGAATTTTTTCTCTTGATTGTTACTATTGAATTGTTTTAGTTTAATCTTGCTGATTGTGTGAGTTGTATTATTAGTTGCATGCTTATTATGTGCTTTGTTTGATTCGTTAGATCACCCGGAGTGCGAAGCTTGTTATCTAGAGTCACTTGAGTACGAGGATCGTCAGCAAGGCAAGTCACTTTGATCATGTTTTACCCATGTTTTATTGCATTAGTTCTACCATCTCCCCAATTGCATGCAAAGTAGGTAATTTTGGAAACTTGGTTACTTGATGTAGTATCATGTGGTAGGATCCCCTCAACCCTTTGACACATTGGCCCCGAGAAACGTTGATTTAAATTTTTCTATGCTATTAGTAGACGGGGTTGGTTGTGTGATTCATGAGAGTTGTGAGATAATAATTTCAAGGCCTACAAGATGATCAAGACTTCAAGACTCCGAGTTCTCAACATACCTCTGGGTGGATGATGGTTGAACGACGCCCTGGAGAAACCAGTGGTTAGCCTAGGTGTTGCTGGAGAAGTGCCAGTATTCATGCGGAAAGGTCCACCCAGGCACAAAGAGATGGATGGATGCTTCAAGACCCAAGGCTTACCTGCACAGCCACAAGCCATTATGGGCTCTGGCTTGGTTGGATATCGTGGTGACCCTAGACAGGCGGTGCTACAAGATGTAGAAGAACGGTAGGAAAGGATGGGCACCGACAGAGTCTCAGGGAAACCCTTTAGAAGACCATGTTTTGGTCATCCGTTTCTCAAACACCCTGAAGTACGAGAAATCAAATGAAGGCGATCAAATCTTGTGGGGAACGTGTGCAAAACTCTGAAGAGTACCCAAACCTAATCGATTAGTCGTGTCCATGGTCATGGACAGTTTGAGCCAAAGGAACTGAAACTATCTAGAATTCTCAACACAAATAATTATATTGATGTGGGTATTAATGACAACTTGGGAATGAGAATTGGTTGGTGGAACCATCTCATTAATCAACCAACATTGTAGTAATAATTTTTGCTCTCTCTTGTTGTAGGAAAAATTGGCTTTATGCAAAACTTACTACCCCACCTGCCAAGTATGCATATAGAATAGATGATTACTTTACACCCCCTCTTTGTGACATTGCCGGCATATTCAATATGCTGACCTACATGGCTGCAACATATCATGTTGCAGAGTATTTTTCCGACTAGGAGTGAGGATATGCTCTACGCTCGGTGAGATGCCCTTGGAGTCAGATGGACTCAACTACCTTTGAAGCTTCCGCAAGATTAGTTATTCTCATGAGTTGGCCTTCAGCCACTTTATTGTAATTCTTATTGTAATAAAGGACTCGATATGAGATTTTGATTAATAAAGCTGTGTGATTTCACTTTGATATATACATTGATGTACCGTGTGTGTACCAGCATGATCTTGGGATGGTACGGAAACACCGGAGATTCGACCTTTCAGGTCGGGTCGCTACATGTTGGTATCTCCATACCTAGTTCAATCTCGTTACCGGCAAGTATCTTTACTCGTTCCGTAAGAGAAGATCCCATGGCTAACACTTAGTCACATTGCTTGCAAGGCTTGTTGTGATGTTGTATTACCGAGTGGGCCCTGAGATACCTCTCTGTCACATGGAGTAACAAATCCCAGTCTTGAGCCATGACAACCCAACAGACACCCTTGGAGATACCCGTAGTGCACCTTTATAGTCACCCAATTACGTTGTGACATTTGATACACACAAGGTACTCCCCGGTGTCAGTGAGTTGCATGATCTCATGGTCATATGAACATATACTTGACATGCAGAAAACTATAGCAATAAACTAACACGATCATATGCTACATTTATAGTTTGGGTCTTGTCCATCACATCATTCTCCTACTGATGTGATCCCGTTATCAAATGACATCTCATGTCCATGGCTTGGAAACATTAACCATCTTTGATCAACGAGCTAGTCCATCAGAGGCATACTAGGGACATGGTGTTGTCTATGTATCCACACATGTATCCGAGTTTCCGATCAATACAATTCTAGCATGGATAACAAATGATTACCATGAACAAGAAAATATGATAATAACTAATTTAGTATTGCCTCTAGGGAATATTTCCAACAGTCTCCCACTTGCACTAGAGTCAATAATCTAGTTCACATCACCATGTGATTCACATTGTTATGAATCTAACACCCAATGAGTTCTGGGGCTCGATCATGCTTTGCATGTGAGTGAGGTCTTTTAGTCAACGGGTCTGCTATATTCAGATTCGTGTGTACTTTGAAAATCTCTATGTCATACTATAAATACTTCTAGCACACTCCACTTGGAACTATTCCGAACGGCTTCTCCATTATACACATCCGGATTGCTACTAAGAGTCATCCGGATTGGTGTTAAAGCTTGCATCGATGTAACTCTTTACGACGAACTCTTTATCACCTCGATAATCGAGAAACATTTCCTTAGTCCTTTAGTTATTAAGGATAATCTTGACCTCCGTCCAGTGATCCACTCCTGTATTACTCTTGTACCCCTTGACTGACTTATGGCAAGGCACACACAAGTGTGGTACATAACTTGGCATACTATATAGAGCCTATGGCTAAGGCATAGGGGGCGGTGCTCGTCCTTTCTCTTTCTTCTGCCGTGGTCGAGCTTTGAGTCTCACTCAACTTCACACCTTACAAATCAGGCAAGAACTCTTTCTTTGACCGGTCCATTTTGAACTCTTTCAAAATCTTGTCAAGGTATGTACTCGTTGAAAGTCTTATCAGGCGTCTTGATCTATCTCTATATATCTCGATGCCCAACAATTAAGTAGCTTTATCCAAGTCTTCCTTTGAAAAACTCTTTTCAAACAACCCTTTATGCTTTCTAGAAATTCTATATCATTTCCAATCAACAATATGTCATCCACATATGCTTATCAGAAACTCTATAGTGCTCCCACTCACTTTATTGTAAATACATGTTTCTCATAAACTTTGTATAGACTCAAAAACGTTGATTACCTCATCAAAGCGTATATTACAACTCCAAGATGCTTGCTCCAGTCCATAGAAGGATCACTGGAGCTTGCACACCTTTTAGCCTCCTTAGGACTGACAAAACCTGCTGGTTGTATCTCATACAACCTTTCCTCAAGGAAGGAAACGATGTTTTGACATCCATCTGCCAGATTTCATAATTGAAAAAATGCAGCAACTGCTAACATAATTCTAATAGACTTTAGCATCGCTATGAGTGAGAAAGTCTCATCACAGTCAACTCCTTGAACTTGTCAGAAACTTCTTTGCGACAAGTCGAGCTTTATAAATGGTGACATTCACCATTAGCGTCTGTCTTCATCTTTAAGGTCCATTTGTACTCAACAACCCGCCGTTAAATAGGCAAATCTACCAAAGACCATACTTGGTTTTCATACATAGATCCTTTCTTGGATTTTATAGCCTCTAACCATTTGTCGGAATCCGGGCCTATCATCGCTTCTCCATAGCTCGTAGGTTCATCGTTGTACAACAACATGACCTCTAAGACAGGGTTGTCGTACCACTCAGGATCAGTATGTGTCCTTGTCGACCTACGAGGTTTGATAGTAACTTGATCCGAAGCTTCATGATCATCATCATTAACTTCCTCTTCAACTAACATAGGCTCCATAGAAACATCTTTCTGCGGTGCGCTACTCTCTGGTTGAAACAAAGGTTCAACAACCTCATCAAGTTCTATATTCCTGCCACTCAATTCTTTCGAGAGAAACTCTTTCTGGAGAAAGGACCCATTGTAGCAACAAACACTTTGCAATCGGATCTGAGATAGAAGGTATACCCAACTGCTCTTAGGGTATTCTATGAAGATGCATTTATCCGCATTGGGTTCGAGGTTATTAGGTGAAAACCTTTTTCACATAAGCATCACAGCCCCAAACATTAAGAAATGTAAGCTTAGGTTTCTATCAAACCATAATTCATACGATGTCATCTCAACGGATTTAGATGGTGCCCTATTTAAAGTGAATATAGTTGTATTTAATGCATACCCGAAAAAATGATAGTGGCAAAACGGTAAGAGACATCATAGTACGCAGCATATCCAATAGAGCATGATTATGATGTTCGGACACACCATCACACTATGGTGTTCTAGGTGGCGTGAGTTGTGAAACAACTTTCACATTGTCTAAAGTTGTATGCTAAATTGTAGCTCAAATATTCACCTCCACGATCATATCATAGACATTTTTATATTCTTGTCACGATGGTCTTAAACTTCACTCAATTTTTTTTGAACTTTTCAAACAATTCAGACTTGTGTTTCATTAAGTAAATATACACTATATCTACTCAAATCATTAGTGAAGGTAAGAAAATAACGATATCCATTGCATGCTACAACACTCATTGGACCTCATACATCAACATGTATTATTTCCAATAAGTCATTTGCCCGCTCCATCATACCGGAAAACATGGTCTTATTCATCTTGCCCAAGAGGCATGGTCTGCATGTCTAAAGCGATTCAAAATCGAATGAGTCCAAAGATCCATCAGCATGGAGTTTCTTCATGCGCTTTACACCAATATGACATTTAGCGGCAGTGCCATAAGTATGCGGTACTATCATTATTAACTTTGTATCTTTTGGCATCTATTTTATGAACATGTGTATTACTACGACAAAGATTCAACAAACCATTCTCATTGGGTGCAGGACCATTGAAGGTATTATTCATGTAAACAGAATAACCATTATTCTCCAACTTAAATGAATAACCGTATTGCAATAAACATGATCTAATCATGTTCATGCTTAACGCAAACACCAAATAAAAATTATTTAGGTTCGTCGCTAATCCCGAAGGTAGAGAGAGTGTGCGACGTTGATCACATCAACCTTGGAGACATTTCGAACACATATTGTCACCTCACCCTTAGCTAGTCTGCGTTTATTCCGTAGCTTTTATTTCGAGTTACTAACATTTAGCAATCGAACCGGTATCCAATACCCAGGTGCTTCTAGGAGTACTAGCAAGGTACACATTAATAACACGTATATCAAATATACTATTGTCGACGTTGCCAGCCTTCTTAATTACCAAGTATCTAGGGTTGTTTCGCTTCAGCGACCGCTCTCCTCATAATGGAAGCACTTAGTCTCGGGTTTGGGTTCAACTTTGGGTTGCTTCACTAGAGCAACAACTGACTTGTCATCCATGAAGTTTCCCTCCTTACCCTTTCCCTTTTCGAAACTAGTGGTTTTACTAACCATCAACACTTGATGCTCCTTCTTGATATCTACCTTCGCGTTGTCAAACATCGCAAATAGCTTAGGGATCATCATTTCCAACCCTGGCATTTTATAGTTCATCACGAAGCTCTAGTAGATTAGTGAGAGTGACTTGGAAAACTATATAAATCACTTTATTATTTGGAAGATCAACTCCCACTCGATTCAAGCGATTGTAGCACCCAGACAATCTGAGCACGTGCTCAACGATTGAGATATTCTCCTTCATCTTGCAAGCAAAGAATCTTGTTGGAGATCTCATATCCCACAGCACGGGCACGAGCCTAAGATCCCAATTTCAGCAGTTAGAACATCTCATATGTTTCATGACGTTCAAAACCTTTTTGGAGCCTCAATATTAAGACGTAAAGCATGACACACTAAACTATCAAGTAGTCAACAGAACGTGCCTGTCAGATTTTCACAACATCTACAGATGATGCTAGAGGGGGTGGCGCACCGAGCGGTGCATTAAGAACTTAAGCCTTCTGTGCAGCAATGAGGACAATCCTCAGATTATGGACCCAGTCCACAATATTGCTACCATCATCTTTAAACTCTATTTCTCTAGGAACATATAAAATTCAAGGGAGCTATAGCATGAGCTAGTAATCTACAACATAATTTGCAAAGACACTACTGACTATGTTCATGATAATGAGTTCAATTAATCATATTGTTGGAAATATGCCCTAGAGGCAATAAATAAAGTGTTTATTATTATATTTCCATGTTGATGATAATTGTTTATTATCCATGCTATAATTGTATTGATTGGTGTAGCGACCCGACCCGAAAGGTCGAATCTCCGGTGTTTCCGTACCATCCCAAGATCATGCTGGTACACACACGATACATCAGTGTATATATCAAAGGGAAATAACACAACATTAATTAACCGAAATCTCATATCAAGTCCTTTATTACAATAAGAATTACAATAAAGTGGCCGAAGGCCAACTCATGAGATAAACTAAACCAGAGACTTGCTGAAGCTTCATAGGTAGTTGAGTCCATCTGACTCCAAGGGCATCTCACCGAGCGTAGAGCGTATCCTCACTCCTGGTCGGAAAAGTACTCTGCAACATGATACGTTGCAGCCGTATAGGTCAGCATATTGAATATGCCGGCAAAGTCACATGATAGGGGATGAAGTAATCATCTAGTCTATATGCAAATATGGCAGGTGGGGTAGTAAGTTTTTGCATAAAGCCAAAAATTTTCCTACAACAAGAGAGGGCAAAGGCATAATGACTACAATGTTGGTTGATTAATGAGATGGTTCCACCAACCAATTCTCATACCCAAGTTGACATTAATAACCCAGATCAATATAATTAATTGTGTTGAGAGTTCCAGATAGTTTCAGTTCCTTTGGCTCAAACTGTCCATGACCGTGGACACGGCTAATCGATTAGGTTTGGGTACTCTGTAGAGTATTGCACACGTTCCCCACAAGATTTGATCGCCTCCGTTGGATTTCTCGCACTTCATGGTGTTTGAGAAATGGATTACCAAAACATGGTCTTCTAAAGGGTTTCCCAGCGACTAAACCAAAGACTTGCGGAAGCTTCATAGGTAGTTGAGTCCATCTGACTCCAAGGGCATCTCACCGAGCGTAGAGCGTATCCTCACTCCTAGTCGGAAAAGTACTCTGCAACATGCTACACTGCAGCCGTGTAGGTCAGCATATTGAATATGCCGGCAAATTTCACAAAAGAGGGGGTGAAAAGTAATCATCTATTCGATATGTAAATATGGCAGGGGGTGGTAAGTTTGCGTAAAGCCAATTTTTTTCCTACAACAAGAGGGGGCAAATTAAAAGTTATTACTACAATGTTTGTTGATTAATGAGATGGTTCCGCCAACCAATTCTCATACCCAAGTTTTTATTACCCACATCATTATAGTACTTGGTGTTGAGAATTCCAGATAGTTCAGTTCCTTTGGCTCAAGTTGTCCATGACCGTGGACACGGCTAATCGATTAGGTTTGAGTACTCTGCAGAGTTTTGCACACGTTCCCCACAAGATTTGATTGCCTCCATTGGATTTCTCGCACTTCAGGGTGTTTGAGAAACGAATGACCAAAACATGGTCTTCTAAAGGGTTTCCCTCAGACTCCGCCGGTGCCCATCCTTTCCTACCGTTCTTCTACATCTTGTAGCACGGCCTGTCCAGGGTTACCACAGTATCCAACCAAGCCAGAGCCCATAATGGCTTGTGGCCGTGCAGGTAAGGCTTGGGTCTTGAAGCATCCATCCATCTCTTTGTGCCTGGGTGTACCTTTCCGCGTGAATACTGGCACTTCCCCAGCAACACCTAGGCTAACCACTGGCTTCCCCAGGGCGCCGTTCAACCATCATCCACCAAGAGGTATGTTGAAAACTCGAAGTCTTGAAGTCTTGATCATCTTGCAGGTCTTGAAATTATTACCTCACAACTCTCATGTATCACACAACCAACCCCGTGTACTAATAGCATAGCAAAAATGAAATCAACATTTCCCGGGGCCAAGTGTCAAGGTTTGAGGTGTGCCTACCACATGATACTACATCAAGTAACCAAGTTTCCAAATTACCTACTTTGCATGCAATTGGGGAGATGGTAGAACTAATGCAATAAAAACATGGTTAAACATGATCAAAGTGACTTGCCTTGCTGACGATCCTCGTACTCAAGTGACTCTAGATAACTAGCTTCGCACTCCGAATGATCTAACGAATCAAACAAGAGCACACCATAAGCATAAACACAAAACAATTCACACAATTCAGCAAGGTTAAACAAACAATACTAAAACCATTCAATAGTGACAATCAAGAGAAAGAAATCAAAACCAAATTTGACTCACAAATTTTTAATGTCAAAACTACTAATACTATAAGACAAACAATTATTTTTTAATAACCAAGCAATATCTAGTGGAAAATAATTAGTAAAATTAATTTTAGTAAACATATTCAAATTCACTAAAACTTTTGTGTAAAGAGAAACTACTAAAAATTATAATTTATAGAACACCACTAAATGAAAAATAACTACAATTTCCTATAACATTAGAGTAGGAAACAAAACAACATTATTATTATCATTATTATTATCATCATATTATTTAAAAGAAAATAATACTAAAATTTATTTATTAGAAAAACCTAATTTAATATTCTAAATAGTTTGTGAAAGTAAAACTAAATTGTTTTATAAAACTCTACCTAATGAAAAGTAATAAAGATTTCCTATAAAAATAGGGTGTAAAACTAAACAATTATTTTTATTATTAGCAAGTAATGTCACCTAACTATTTGAAACAACGGAACCTAATGAAAACTATTAACAAAAGTTAAAATAATTCAGGTTCAAATTAAATTAAAATTAAATAACTAAACTACATTAAGAACTAAACAGATTTTGTTTTTGTTATAAACCCTAACCAAATTTATCCTAAAAATTCTAAAACCATGTAGGATGATAGGTCTAACTAATGCAAACTAGTTGCGAAAAGATTCACCAGTAACTTTCCTTCAAATCTAGATACATCTTGGTGTTGCCTGGGTGTATCGAGTAAGGTGAATTGTGGGCTTCCTAAAGTATCAAGTTCCTGAGCTCTGGGTCATTAGGCACATAGATTCGGTTCTCGAACCACAGAGTTCCTAGTTCATCCTCACGAAAACCTTTAGTTTTTCCACCCTTCATTCTCTGCTTTATATCAGCTACCTCCTTGTCTGATTTCTGGGCTTCACGAATTCTTTTGGTCAAGGTGGACTGGATCTCTAGTGTGGCAACATATCCTCTTGGAACTATCTCTAGCCGGAGCTCTCTGAGATCATCGGCTAACTCCTTGGGTAATCCTCCCGCTATGAGTGTGTTCACATAACTCTTCCGGCTCAAGGCATTTGCTACAACATTTGCCTTTCCTGGATGGTAGTGTAATCTCATGTCATAGTCCTTGATTAACTCTAGCCATCTCCTTTGTCTGAGGTTCATTTCCTTCTGCGTGAAGATATACTTCAGGCTCTTATGATCAGTGTAAACATCACAACTGTTTCCGACGAGGAAATGTCTCCAAGTCTTGAGTGCGTGCACTACGGCTGCTAATTCCAAATCATGGGTGGCATAGTTCAACTCATGAGGTCGTAGTTGTCTGGATGCATATGCCACAACTTTTCCCTCCTGCATGAGTACTCCTCCGAGTCCTTGTCGTGATGCATCACAATAAACCTGGAAATCCTTCCAAATATTTGGCAGGATCAACACTAGAGCTGTGACCAAACGTTTCTTCAACTCCTGGAAACTAGCTTCACATTCCTCAGTCCAAATGTACTTAGACTCTTTCTTCAACAGCTCCGTCATGGTCTTGGCAATCTTTGAGAAATTTTCGATAAACCTCCGGTAGTATCCGGCAAGTCCAAGGAAACTGCGGATCTCCTTAACTGAGGTGGGTGATTTCCACTCGGTGACTGCTTCAACCTTAACGGGGACCACTGCTATTCCATCTGCGGAAATAATGTGTCCAAGGAATCCGACTTCCATTAGCCAAAATTCACATTTGCTGAACTTAGCATATAACTGATGTTCTCTAAGCTTCTCAAGAACTGAACACAAGTGTTCTTTGTGTTCTTATTTGTTCTTGGAGAATATCAATATATCATCGATGAACACCACTACAAACTTGTCCGGATATTCCATAAACACTTTGTTCATCAAACTCATGAAATAGGCAGGTGCATTAGTCAAACCAAAAGACATGACAATATACTCATACAAGCCATACCTTGTGGTGAAAGCTGTTTTGGGTATATCCTGTTCACGAATTTTCAACTGGTGATATCCTGATCGAAGATCGATCTTGGGGAATACTTTGGCTCCTACTAGCTGATCAAACAAGTCATTAATCATCGGCAGAGGGTACTTGTTCTTGATAGTCACCTCGTTCAATGAACGATAATCGACTACCATCCTCAAGGTTTTATCCTTCTTCTCTACCAAGAGAACTGGGGCTCCCCGAGGTAAAGAACTTGGGCGAATATACCCCTTGTCCAATAATTCCTCAATCTGCTTCTTGATTTCTTCTAAATCATTTGCAGGCATCCGATAGGGTCTCTTGGAAATTGGGGCTGTTCCTGGCAGTAACTCTATCAGGAACTCAATTTCTCTATCTAGTGGCATGCCTGGTAATTCTTCCGGAAATACATCTGGACAGTCTTGTACCACTGGTACTTCTTCCTGCACAACTCCTGTGAGAGAATTTAATCGAGCACTCATCCATGTGCGTCGGGACACATACTGAATCCTCTTGTTCTCTAGGGTGGTGAGCAAAATAGACTTGTTGGGGCAATCCAGGTTTCCTTCATACTTGGTCATCCAATCCATGCCTAGGTTTACATCCAATCCCTGGGATTCTAAGACGATGAGGTTGGTGGGAAAAACGTGTTTACCTATATTGAGTTTCAATGCGTGGCATCCTATACCTGCCAACATCATGCCTCCTGGAGAACTAACCTTAATGGGCTGACTAAGGGTTCTGGTGGGTATACCGTACTTTTCCACAACTACCCTTGATATGAATGAATGAGTTGCACCAGAATAAAAAAGTACTGTAACTGAATGTGAATTCAGTAGAAACTTACCAACCACAGTCTCTGGCTGATCATAGACTACCTCCACATCAATGTGGTTCACTTGAGCACGGAGAAAAAGGTTAGGCTTCTTGACTGCTGAGTTGCCGTGGTTGTTGCCATTTCCATTTCCCGTCTTGTTCTGAGGGCAATCATTGGCATAGTGCCCGGTCTTCTGGCACTTGAAGCAGGTGATATGGTTCAGATCCTTCTGAGCTGGGGCAGGACGGTGCTGGTTGCCATTCCCATTTCCATTCCCATTCTTGGGGTTGCCATTGTTGGGACGATTATTCCCAATGCCTCCATGGTTGTGGCTTCCATGGTTGTGCACGACATGAGTGTGTCCTCCATACTTACCTTCCCTGATCCGGTATTTCCTGAGTACGGGGAGTAACGGGGCTTCTGATGAGCTCCAGAGTTAGACTTCCCCTGTGCATACTTCGTCTTGTGGTTCTCGATTTGCTGTTGCTTCCCCTCCAAGATGAGGGCCTTGTCTACCAGCTCCTGGTAGTTGTTGAAAGTTGCTACCATCAATTGCATGCTCAACTCATCGTTGAGTCCTTCCAGGAACTTCTCTTGCTTGGCTGCATCATTAGCCACGTCTCCTGGTGCATAACGTGCCAACGTGCTGAATTCATCCACATATTGGGCCACAGAGTGACTTCCCTGGCGTAAGTTGCGAAACTCACGCTTCTTCAGACTCATGGCTCTAGCTGAGACATGAGCAGTGCGGAAAGCTAACTTGAACTGCTCCCAAGTCACATCAGTAATGAGGTATGTGGTGGTGTAGTTCTCCCACCATGCAGCTGTGGGTCCCTCAAGTTGATGTGCAGCAAAGCGCACCTTTTCAGCATCAGTGCATCCAGCGGTGGTGAGCTCCCTCTCCATCTTGCGAAGCCAATCATCTGGCACAATGGGCTCAATGCTGCTAGAGAAGGTTGGTGGTCTCAGCCTTAGAAAACGGGTGAGGTTGTCGCCCTGAGGTGGAGGGTTGTTGTTGTGGTTGTTGTTGTTCTAATTGTTGTTCTGATTCTGGATAAACAGTTGCATCAAGGCATTCTGCTACTGGATGAGTTGTGTGAACTCTGGCGGAAAGGTGAATTCGGGTTCACGTCAGGGAGGCATCTTGCTATTTTTAGAGGGATGAGAATCAAAATAGAACAAGGGCCTAGAAGAAAATTTCACTACCCGTATGAAATGCAACAAACATATCACATCAAACACTCATTCATTTATTCAACTCAAGGTTCAAACATTGAGATATAAGTCTCAATTCAAACTATGCATCGACCAACGCTTTAACGTTGAAAATGAAAGATACATGGGGGGGCATGACTAAAGTTCTCCTCAGAAGTACATGGTAGTGGGTCCTCCGGTGGTGCTCTCCTCATAGTCATCATCGTTGCTGATCAAAGGAGCCACGTATCCTTCTGGGTGAAGATTTTCTCCCATGTCCAGCTGTTCCTCCAGAGTTGCAATGCGAGTGTTCAGCTTCTCGATCCTCTCCAAGAAGTCTTTCGCTTCATGCTCATGCTCGTACTTGGGTTCCCGTAGGTCAGCCTCGAGGTCAAGCTCGCGGTTCATCAGCTTCTTGATCGTCTTCGTGTCAGCACATACCCGAAGCTCCAGAGTCCTGATGTGAGTCTCCAAGGTCTGGATATAAGAAATGTTGGAGTCTTAAGTGGGGGTGTTTATGATATTTCCATTGACATCCCTACGGCAAACCATACTCACTCCTGGTGAAATGGGACCACCCCTGTATTCCTCCTGAATACGTCCGAGGGCACGATGAATCGCCATGTCCCTACCAAGAATCCAGCTAGGTGCCACAAACTTGAAGTTGAGAGGCTCGGTGCGATAACCAAAAGTCCTTCCGGGAATGTGCACTTCGATCCTGTAGCGATCGTCTTGCGAGTAAGACATGATCGCAGTCCCGGTGATGGTTGGCAGAGCAATCCTTACATCCTTGACAATCTGTGTCAGCTCCTTGCCAAAAGTCATGGTAGCGTCAGGCTGGCAAAACTCCGTGAAGCGAACTGGGGCGAAGGTGGCCATCTTGAAAAAGTTGAAATAAATCAGAGAGAAGTCAGAAATGAGCAGATGAGAATATAAGGATTTTAAAGACAACAGAACAAATATTGATCCTAAGGCTTTTCCAACCCTAGGGGTTACGTCCTCCAGTCAGCGTGTGCTCTGATACCATTTCTGTGGCGACCCGACCTGAAAGGTCGAATCACCGGTGTTTCCGTACCATCTCAAGACCATGCTGGTACACACACGGTACATCAATGTATATATCAAAGGGAAATCACATAGCATTAATTAATCGAAATCTCATATCGAGTCCTTTATTACAATAAGAATTACAATAAAGTGGCTGAAGGCCAACTCATGAGATAAACTAAACCAAAGTCTTGCGGAAGCTTCATAGGTAGTTGAGTCCATCTGACTCCAAGGGCATCTCACCGAGTGTAGAGCATATCCACACTCCTGTTCGGAAAAGTACTCTGCAACATGATACGTTGCAGCCATGTAGGTCAGCATATTGAATATGCCGGCAAATGTCACAAAAGAGGGGCTGAAAAGTAATCATCTATTCTATATGTAAATATGGCAGGGGGTGGTAAGTTTACGTAAAGCCAATTTTTTTCCTACAACAAGAGGGGGCAAAGTAAAAGTTATTACTACAATGTTGGTTGATTAATGAGATGGTTCCGCCAACCAATTCTCATACCCAAGTTATTATTACCCACATCATTATAGTACTTGGTGTTGAGAATTCCAGATAGTTCAGTTCCTTTGGCTCAAGTTGTCCATGACCGTGGACACGGCTAATCAATTAGGTTTGAGTACTCTGCAGAGTTTTGCACACGTTCCCCACAAGATTTGATCGCCTCCGTTGGATTTCTTGCACTTCAGGGTGTTTGAGAAACGGATGACCAAAACATGGTCTTCTAAAGGGTTTCCCTGAGACTCCACCGGTGCCCGTCCTTTCCTACCGTTCTTGTACATCTCATAGCACCGCCTGTCTAGGGTTACCATAGTATCCAACCAAGCCAGAGCCCATAATGGCTTGTGGCTGTGCAGGTAAGCCTTGGGTCTTGAAGCATCCATCCATCTCTTTGTGCCTGGGTGGACCTTTCCGCGTGAATACTGGCACTTCCCCAGCAACACCTAGGCTAACCACTGGCTTCCCCAGGGCGCCGTTCAACCATCATCCACCCAGAGGTATGTTGAAAACTTGGAGTCTTGAAGTCTTGATCATCTTGCAGGTCTTGAAATTATTACCTCACAACTCTCATGTATCACACAACCAACCCCGTGTACTAATAGCATAGCAAAAATGAAATCAACATTTCCCGGGGCCAAGTGTCAAGGTTTGAGGTGTGCCTACCACATGATACTACATCAAGTAACCAAGTTTCCAAATTACCTACTTTGCATGCAATTGGGGAGATGGTAGAACTAATGCAATAAAAACATGGTTAAACATGATCAAAGTGAGTTGCCTTGCTAAGGATCCTCGTACTCAAGTGACTCTAGATAACAAGCTTCGCCCTCTGAATGATCTAACAAATCAAACAAGAGCACACCATAAGCATAAACACAATACAATTCACACAATTCAGCAAGGTTAAACAAACAATACTAAAACCATTCAATAGTAACAATCAAGAGAAAGAAATCAAAACCAAATTTGACTCACAAATTTTTAATGTCAAAACTACTAATACTATAAGACAAACAATTATTTATTATTAACCAAGCAATAGTTAGTGGAAAAGAATTAGTAAAATTAATTTTAGTAAACAGAATCAAATCCACTAAAATTTTTGTGTAAAGAGAAACTACTAAAAATTATAATTTATAGAACACCACTAAATGAAAAATAACTAGAATTTCCTATAACATTAGAGTAGGAAACAAAACAATATTATTATTATCATTATTATTATTATCATCATATTACTTAACATAATAGAATTACTAAAATTTATTTATTAGAAAAACCTAATTTAATCATCTAAATAGTTTGTGAAAGTAAAAATAAATTGTTTTATAAAACTCCACCTAATTAAAAGAAATAAAGATTTCCTATAACAATAGGGTATAAAACTAAACAATTATTTTTATTATTAGCAACTAATGTCACCTAACTGTTTGAAACAACAGAACCTAATGAAAACTATTAACAAAATTTAAACTAATTCAGGTTCAAATTAAATTAAAATTAAAATAACTAAACTACATTAAGAACTAAACAGATTCTGTTTTTGTTATAAACCCTAACCAAATTTATATTAAAAATTCTTAAACTATCTAGGATGATAGGTCTAACTAATGCAAACTAGTTGCAAAAAGATTCACTCAAAAATAAATTTTTAAACTCATGTTATACAGATTTTAGTAATTTAAGAAAATTTGGTTAGATTCAAATTTGAAATCTAAGCATACAAACACAAACTACAACATATTTGTGACCTAGTGCAAAAAGAATTAACTAAAAACACCAAATATTTTAAAAGATAGGATAAAACAAAAACAGAATACATTCTATTTTCTAAAACAGAAAAGAAAAAGAAAAACTAACCTAACTAACGGACAGGGTGACGTGGCATGCCGTGATTGGCCGAGGGTGTGTGCGCGTGAGTGCTAACGAGCGGACGGCCGACAACTAATTCGTACTGGTTCGTTGATTAACTAGATCTAACCTAGATCGTTGACTACGGATCCGACGGCTATGGGTGGAGGTGGCGGCTTACAGAGAGGGGGTCGAGGTCTCCGGAGAGGTCGACGGCGGTCGGAGGTCGGAGGTGCTCGGCGGCGACGGTGCAGTGCTCGAGGGCGGCGTCCAAAGGCTTCAAACGGCAGCGGTGAAGCTCCGGCGTCGATTGGTGGCGTCGGAGGGGGCTGGGGGTGAGTGTGGCGACGGGCACGAGCTTGGGGAGGTCCGGTTGGGTGTCGAACTTCGGCGAGGTGTGGGGAAGCGTTCCAGCGAGGGAAGAGGGAGTTTCGGGTGGGGAACGAAGAGAGGAGAGGGCCGAGGTTTACATAGGCCAGGTGCGGTGGTCGGGGACGGAGAGAGGGGTGAGGTCCGCGGAGAGGGATCTCCGGCGAGGTCGTCGGGCGCGGGGAAGGGGATGAGCGCGCTAACGGCGCGGTCGGACGGTGGGTCCCGCGCGTCAGTGAGGGTGGGACGCGTGATTAGCGCGTCGGTGGCCGACCTAGAGTGATTTTGGGTCTTAAAGGCTATGGGCTGGCCCGTTTCTATTTAATTCATTTCCTTTTCTATTACCAGAGCATTTAAAACATCTTTAATTTATTTTCATAAAAATGCCTAATTGATTTTAAATCCTGTTGCAATTTTTTTTCAAATAACCCCCTAGTTTTATTGTTCAAATATTTCACCAAGATGCCCCTGCTGTGGAGTGTCATGTTACTCCCCTCCTTCTTTGAACATTTCCAGAGGTTTTCAAATATGAGAAACAAGAAAAGGAAAAGATGAAAGTGGCCTTTCAGAAATTCAATGGAAACACTTCAACCATTCTATCCATTCATGCAATGTGATGATGATGCATAGCTATATTTCATAACATTCCAAAATGAAATTTTGGGATATTACAATTGGAAACACATTACATGTGTGGAT
Organism: Hordeum marinum; assembly: GCA_022496015.1. Lineage (NCBI taxonomy): Eukaryota > Viridiplantae > Streptophyta > Magnoliopsida > Poales > Poaceae > Hordeum > Hordeum marinum. Next base: position 204,193,192 of record CM039672.1, on the reverse strand, counting down.
AGATAGACAACACTTTGTCCCTAGTGTGCCTCTAGTAAACTAGCTCATTGATCAAAGATGGTCAAGGTTTCCTAGCCATTGACATAAGATGTCATTTGATAACGGGATCACATCAATAGGAGAATGATGGGATGGACAAGACCCAAACTATAAACGTATCTTATGATCGTGTTAGTTCATTACTACAGTTTTCTACATGTCAAGTATATGTTCCTACGACCATGAGATCATGCAACTCATGGACACCGAAGGAATGCCTTGTGTGTATCAACTGGGTGACTATAAAGGTACTCTACAGGTATCTCCGAGGGTGTGTGTTGGGTTGACATGGATAAAGACTGGGATTTGTTACTCCGTGTGACGGAGAGGTATCTCAGGGCCCACTCGGTAATACAACATCACAACAAGCCTTGCAAGCAATGTGACCAAGTGTTAGTCACAAGATCTTGTATTGTGGAACGAGTAAAGGGACTTGCTAGTAACAAGGTTGAACTAGGTAAGGAGATACCGACGATCGAATCTCGGGCAAGTAACATACCAAAGAACAAAGGGAACATCATACAGGATTAACTGAATCCTTGACATAGAGTTTTGACCGATAAAGATCTTCGTAGAATATGTAGGAAACAATATGGGCATCCTGGTCGCACTATTGGTTATTTACCATAGAGGTGTCTCGGTCATGTCTACATAGTTCTCGAACCCGCAGGGTCTGCACACTTAAAGTTTGGTAATGTTTCGGTAGTATAGAGTTATGCATGGTGGTGACCGAAGGTTGTTAGGAGTCCTGAATGAGATATCAGACGTCACGAGGAGCTCCAGAATGGTCTGGAGGTAGAGATTGATATATAGGAAGTCATGTTTTGGTCGCCGGAAAAGTTTCGGGCTCATCGGTAGTGTACCGGGAGTGCCGGGAGGGTACCGGGGGACCATCGGGAGGTGTATTTCGACCCAAGAGGCTACATGGGCTGTGGGAAGATAAATACCAGCCCTTAGTGGGCTGGACAAAGGCCCATAGCAGGCCCATGCGGCTGGGAAGAAATTCCAAAGTGGAAAAAGGTGGAAAAATGCAAAAAGGTGGAAATAAGGAAGGAGTCCTAATCCTACTCGGAGTGGAGGAGGACTGCTCCTCTCCAAGTTTGGCCGAAGCCTCCTAGGGGCTAGCCCTTGCGCCAAGCCTCCTCCTCTCTTCCTCCTATATATACTAGAGGTTTTAGGGTTTTGGCACATAAATTTTCGGCCACGTGCAACCCTACCCTCTAGTCCGTAGTTTCTCCTCTAGATCGGTTTTCAGCAGTGCTTAGGCGAATCCCTGCTGGAATCACTCCACCACCATCGCCGGAAAGCCATCGCGCTGTCGGAGAACTTGTATACCTCTCCGCTCCCTCTTGCTGGATCAAGAAGGCAGAGATCGTCATCAAGCCGTACATGTGCCGAACGCGGACGTGTCGTTCGTTCGGTGCTAGATCGGGACGGATCGTGATTGGATCGCGAGACGCTCGGCAATTTGGATCGCGAAGACGTTCGACTACATCAACCACGTTTCTTAACGCTTCCCGCTTAGCGATGTACAAGGGTACGTAGATCCACTGTCCCTCTCATAGATGCTCATCACCATGGATATATCTTGCGTGTGTGTAGGATTTTTATTTGTTTCCCATGCAACGTTCCCCAACAGTGGCATCATGATCTAGGTGTATGTGTAGATGAGATCTTGAGTAGAACACAAAGAGTTTGTGGGCATTGATTCTTAGATTGCTTCCTCCCTTGGTCGTGTTTTGGTTCGGCGGTATTGTGGGATGAAGTGGCCCGGACCAACCTTACTCGTACTCCATCGACCGACGTGTAACTTTGTTGCAGAAAGATGGCTGGTGGGTGTCTGTTTCTCCTACTTTAGTTGGATCGGATTCGACTAAGGTGGTCCTTGTGAAGGTTGAAAAGCAATGTATGTATCACCATTGTGGTTTATGCGTAGGTGAGAATTGTTCTTGCTAGATACCCGTAGCAGCCCTGTAAAACTTGCAACAACAATTAGAGGATGTCTAACTTGTTTTTGCAGGGTATGTTGTGACGTGATATGGACAATTGCATGATGAGATATATGTGATTTATGAGATGATCATGTGTTGTATATAATATCATGACTTGCATGGCGATGAGTACGGCAACCGACAGGAGCCATAGGGTTGTCTTTAATTATTGTATGACCTGTGTGTCAATCATTAAGCGCTATGTAATGCTTTACTTTATTGCTAAACGGTAGCAATTGTAGTAGAAGCATGGTGGGCACGACAACCCCGATGGCGACACATTGATGGAGACGAAGATGATGGAGATCATGGTGTCGTGCCGGTGACGATGGAGATCATGCCGGTGCTTTCAAGATGGAGATCAAAAGCACAAGTTCATGGCCATATCATGTCACTTATGATTTGCATGTGATGTTAATCCTTTTATGCACCTTATTTTGCTTAGGACGACGGTAGCATTATAAGGTGATCCCTCACTTAAAATATCAAGATGAATTGTGTTATCCCCGAGTGTGCACCGTTGCGAAAGTTCGCCGTGTCGAGACACCACGTGATGATCAGGTGTGATAGACTCTACGTTCACATACAACGGGTGAAAGCCAGTGTTTCACATGCATAACACTCGGGTTAAACTTGACGAGCTTAGCATGTACAGACATGGCCTCGGAACACAGGAGACCGAAAGGTTGAACTTGAGTCATATAGTAGATATGATCAACATGATGATGTTCACCATTGAAACCACCTCAACTCACGTGATGATCGGACTTGAGTTGGTGAATTTGGATCATGTGACACTCAGATGACCTGAGGGATGTCAATTTGAGTGGGAGCTTTAGTAATTTGATTAACTAAACTCATTATCTTGAACAATAGTCTAAGTAACCTTTGCATATTTATGTTGTAGATCAATGGCTCGCACAGTAGCACCCGTGAATTTTAATGTGTTCATAGAGAAAGCTAATTTGAAAGATGATGGAAGTAACTTGGTGGACTGGGCCCGTAATCTGAGGATTATCCTCATGGCTTCCCAGAAATCATATGTCCTTGATGCACAACTTGGTGACCAACCCGAAGACATGTCATCCGAAGACGTTAAGAACGCTTGGGAGGCACGCTATGGAGATTACTCAATAGTTCAGTGTGCAACGTTGTATGGCTTAGAACCAGGACTTCAAAGACGTTTTTAGCATCATGGAGCATATGAGATGTTCCAAGAGTTGAAGTTTATGTATCAGAATAATACTCGGATCGAGAGGTATGAGACCTCCGATAAGTTCTATGTTTGCAAAATGGAGGAGAACGGGTTTATCAGTGAACATATACTCAGAATGTCTGGGTATTTGACTCGTATGGCGGAGTTGGGAAGGCCCCTTCTGTCAGAGGTGATCTCTAACAGAGTTCTTCAATCACTGCCACCTAGCTACAAGAGCTTTGTGATGAACTATAACATGCACGGGATGAACAAGTCAGTCGCCGAGCTGTTTGCGATGCTGAAAGTCGCTGAGTCTGAAATCCAGAAAGAACATCAAGTGTTGATGGTCAATAAAACCACTAGTTTGAAGAAGAATGGCAAGGGCAAGGGCAAGAAGGGTAAATCCAAGAAGGAAGGCAAAGCAGTTGCTCCTCCTGTAAAGAAACCCAAGGATGGACCCAAGCCAGAAACCGAGTGCCTTCATTGCAAGGGAACTGGTCACTAGAAGCAGAACTGCCCCAAGTACCTGACTGGCAAGAAGGTGGCCAACAACAAACAAGGTATATATGATATACATGTTATTGATGTGTAACTTACTAGCTCTCATTGTAGTGCCTGGGTATTTGATACCGGTTCGGTTGCTCACATTTGCAACTCAAAACAGGAACTACGAAATAGACGAAGGCTGGCAAAGGACGAAGTGACGATGCGCGTGGGAAATGGTTCCAAGGTTGATGTGATCGCCGTCGGCACGCTCTCTCTTCGATTACCATCGAGATTAGTAATGAACCTGAATAATTGTTATTTAGTGCCTGCGTTAAGCATGAACATTATATCTGGATCTTGTTTATTGCGAGACGGTTACTCATTTAAATCAGATAATAATGGTTGTTCTATTTATATTAGTGATATCTTTTATGGTCATGCACCCAATGCGAGGGGTTTATTCATATTGAATCTTGATAGTGATGATACACATGTTCATAACATTAATGCCAAAAGTTGTAGAGTTGATAATGATAGTACCACTTTCTTGTGGCACTGCCGTTTGGGTCATGTTGGTGTAAAACGCATGAGGAAGCTCCATGCTGATGGACATTTGGAGTCACTTTGATTTTGAATCACTTGACACATGTGAACCATGCCTCATGGGCAAGATGACTAAAATGCCGTTCTCTGGAACAATGGAACGGGCAAGTGACTTGTTGGAAATCATACATACTGATGTGTGCGGTCCACTGAATGTTGCAGCGCATGGTGGATATCGTTATTTTCTCACCTTCACTAATGACTTAAGTAGATATGCGTATATTTACTTAATGAAACACAACTCTAAAACATTTGAAAAGTTCAAGCAATTTTAGAGTGAAGTTGAGAATCATCGTAACAAGAAGATTGAATTTCTGCGATCTAATCGAGGAGGTGAATATCTGAGTTATGAGTTTGGCAGTCACTTAAGACAGTGTGGAATTGTTTCACAATTGACACCGCCTGGAACACCATGGCGTAATGGTGTGTCCAAACGTCATAATCGAACCTTATTAGATATGGTGCGTTCTATGATGTCTCTTCCGATTTGCCACTATCATTTTGGGGTTATGCATTAGAGACAACTACATTCACTTTAAATAGGGCACCATCGAAATCCGTTGAGATGACACCATATGAACTGTGGTTTGGCAAGAGTCCAAAGTTGTCGTTTCTTAAAGTTTGGGGTTGTGAGGCTTATGTCAAAAAGCTTCAGCCTGAAAAGCTAGAACCCAAAGTGGAGAAATGCGTCTTCATAGGATACCCGAAAGAGACAGTCGGGTATACCTTCTATCTCAGATCCGAAGGCAAAGTGTTTGTCATTAAGAACGAAACATTTCTTGAGAAAGAGTTTCTCTCGAAAGAACTGAGTGGAAGGAAAATAGAGCTTGATGAGGTTATTGAAGCTTTACTTCAACCAGAGAGTAGCACAGCGCAGAAAGATATTTCTATGGAGCCTACGATAGTTGAAGAGGAAGTTAATGATGATGATCATGAAGCTTCGGATCAAGTTACTATTGAACCTCGTAGGTTGACAAGGGCGCGTACTGCTCATGAGTGGTACGTCAACCCTGTCTTGGAGGTCATGTTGTTGGACAACAATGAACCTACGAGCTAGAGGAGCGATGATGGGCCCAGATTCTGAGAAATGGTTAGAGGCCATGAAACCCGAGATGGGATCCATGTATGAAAACAAAGTATGGACTTTGGAAGTATTACCCAAAGGGCGAAAGGCCATTCAGAACAAATGGATCTTTAAGAAGAAGACAGACGCGGACGGTAATGTCACCGTCTATAAAGCTCGACTTGTGGCAAAGGGTTTCTCACAAGTTCAAGGACTTGACTACAATGAGACCTTCTCACCCGTAGCGTTGCTTAAGTCCGTCAGAATCATGTTAGCAATAGCTGCTTATTTCGACCATGAAATTTGGCAGATGGATGTCAAAACAGAGTTCCTCAACGGTTTCCTTGAGGAAGAGTTGTAAATGATGCATCCAGAAGGTTTTGTCGATCCAGAGAATGCTGATAAAGTTTGCAAACTCTAGCGGTCCATTTATGGACTGGTGCAAGCATCTCAGAGTTGAAATAAGCACTTTGATGAGGTGATCAACGCGTTTGGGTTTATACAAGTTTATGGAGAAGCTTGTATTTACAAGAAAGTGAGTGGGATCTCTATAGAGTTTCTAATATTATATGTGGATGACATATTGCTGATTGGAAACAATATATAAATGCTAGAAAGTGTGAAGGAATATTTGAACAAGAGTTTTTCAATGAAGGACCTAGGAGAAGCTGCTTTCATATTAGGCATTAAGATCTATAGAGATAGATCGAGATGCTTGATAGCACTTTCACAAAGCACATACCTTGATAAAGTTTTGAAGAAGTTCAAAATGGATCAGTCCAAGAAGGGGTTCTTGCCTATGTTGAGTAAGACTCAATGGCCAATGAGTGCAGAAGATAGAGAGAAGATGAGTGTCATCCCCTATGCTTCAGCCATAGGCTCTATCATGTATGCAATGCTGTGCACAAGACCCAATGTCAGCCTTGCCATAAGTATGGCCGGAAGGTTTCAAAGTAATCCTGGAATGGAGCACTGGACGGCGGTCAAGAATATCCTTAAGTACCTGAAAAGGACTAAGGAAATGTTTCTCGTTTATGGAGGTGATAAAGAGCTCGTCGTAAAGGATTACGTCGATGCAAGCTTTGACACTGATCCAGATGACTCTAAGTCGCAAACCGGATACATATTTATTCTCAACGGGGGAGCGGTAAGCTGGCACAGTTCCAAGCAAAGCGTGGTAGCCGATTCTACATGCGAAGCGGAGTACATCGCAGCCTCGGAGGTGGCGAAGGAAGGTGTCTAGATTAAGCAGTTCATGACAGATCTTGGAGTAGTGCCTAGTGCACTGAATCCAATGACTCTGTTCTGTGACAACATTGGTGCCATTGCTCTGGCCATGGAACCAAGGCTTCACAATAGGACCAGACACATAAAGCGAAGCTTCAATTCCATCTACGATTACATCGAGGAGAAGGACATAATTATTTGCAAAGTGCACACGGATCTGAATGTTGCAGACCCGTTGACTAAACCTCTTCCAAGGGCTAAACATGATCAACACCAGAACTGCATGGGTGTTCGATTCATTACAATGTAAATCACATAGTGATGTGAACTAGATTATTGACTCTAGTGCAAGTGGGAAATATGCCCTAGAGGCAATAAATAAAGTGTTTATTACTATATTTCCTTGTTCTAATAATTGTTTATTATCCATGCTATAATTGTATTGATTGGAAACACATTACATGTGTGGATAGATAGACAACACTTTGTCCCTAGTGTGCCTCTAGTAGACTAGCTCGTTAATCAAAGATGGTCAAGGTTTTCTAGACATTGACATAAGATGTCATTTGATAACAGGATCACATCCTTAGGAGAATGATGGGATGGACAAGACCCAAACTATAAATGTAGCATATGATCGTGTCACTTCATTATTACAGTTTTCTGCATGTCAAGTATATGTTCCTATGACCATGAGATCATGCAACTCACGGACACCGGAGGAATGCCTTGTGTGTATCAAACGTCACAACATAACTGGGTGACTATAAAGGTACTCTACAGGTATCTCCGAGGTTGTCTGTTGGGTTGGCATGGATCAAGATTGAGATTTGTTACTCCGTTTGACGGAGAGGTATCTCAGGGCCCACTCGGTAATACAACATCACAGCAAGCCTTGCAAGCAATGTGAATAAGTGTTAGTCACGGGATCTTGTATTAGGAAACGAGTAAAGAGACTTTCCGGTAACGAGGTTGAACTAGGTAAGGAGATACCGACGATCGAATCTCGGGCAAGTAACATACCGAAGAACAAAGGGAACATCATACAAGATTAACTAAATCCTTGACATAGAGGTTTGACCGATAAAGATCTTCGTAGAATATGTAGGAACCAATATGGGCATCCAAGTCCCGCTATTGGTTATTGACCGTAGAGGTGTCTCGATCATGTCTACATAGTTCTCGAACCCGTAGTGTCTGCACACTTAAGGTTTGGTGACGTTTTGGTAGTATAGAATTATGCATGGTGGTGACCGAAGGTTGTTCGTAGTCCCGGATGAGATCCAGGACGTCACGAGGAGCTCCGGAATGGTCCAGAGGTAAAGATTGATATATAGGAAGTCCTGTTTTGGTCACCAGAATAGTTCCGGGCTCATCGGTAGTGTACTGGTAGTGCCGGGAGGGTACCGGGGACCATCGGGAGGTGTATTTCGACCCAAGAGGTTACATGGGCTGTGGGAGGATAAATACAAGCCCTTAGTGGGCTGGCCAAAGTCCCACACAAGGCCCATGCGGCTGGGAAAAAAATTCCAAAGCGGAAAAAGGTGGAAAAGGCAAAAAGGTGGAAATAAGTAAGGAGTCCTAATCCTACTAGGAGGGGAGGAGGAGGTCTCCTCCTCTCCACTTCGGCCGAAGATTCCTAGGGCTGGCCCTTGCGCCAAGCCTCGTCCTCTCCTCCTCCTATATATACTAGAGGTTTTAGGGTTTTGGCACATATATTTTCAGCCACGTGCAACCCTACCCTCTAGTCCGTAGTTTGTCCTCTAGATAGGTTTTCAGCAGTGCTTAGGCGAAGCCCTGCTGGAATCACTCCACCACCCTCGCTGCAATGCCATCGCGCTGCCGGAGAACTCGTCTACCTCTCCGCTTCCTCTTGCTGGATCAAGAAGACAGAGATCGTCATCAAGCCGTACGTGTGTTGAACGGGGAGGTGCCGTCCGTTCGATGCTAGATCGGAACGGATCGTGATTGGATCGCGGGATGCTCGGCGATTTGGATCGCCAATACATTCGACTACATCAACCGCGTTTCTTAACGCTTCTCTCTTAGCGATCTACAAGGGTACGTAGATCCACTCTCCCTCTCGTAGATGCTCATGACCATGGATAGATCTTGTGTGTGCATAGGATTTTTTTTGTTTCCCATGCAACTTTCCCCAACACATATTTCTTAAGAACTCCCACTCAAATTGACATCCCTCCGGTCATTCGAGTGATGCATGATCCAAATTCACCAACTCAAGTCCGATCATCACGTGAGTTGAGGTGGTTTCAATGGTGAACATCATCATGTTGATCATATCTACTATATGACTCATGCTCGACCTTTCGGTCTCTTGTGTTCTGAGGCCATGTCTGTACATGCTTGGCTCGTCAAGTTTAACCAGAGTGTTCCGCACGTGCAACACTGGCTTGCACCCATTGTATGTGAACGTAGAGTCTATCACACCCGATCATCACGTGGTGTTTCGACACAACGAACTTTCGCAACGGTGCACACTTGGGGAGAACACAATTTATCTTGAAATTTAAGTGAGGGATCACCTGATAATTCTACCATCGTCCTAAGCAAAACAAGGTGCATAAAAGGGTTAACATCACATGCAAATCATAAGTGACATGATATGGCCATGAACTTGTGCTTTTTATCTCCATCCTTGAAGCACCGGCATGATCTCCATCGTCACCGGCATGACACCATGATCTCCATCATCTTGATCTCCACCAACGTGTTGCCATCGGGGTTGTCGCGCCCACCATGCTTATATTACTATTGTTACCTCTTAGAGATAAAGTAAAGCATTACATAGTGCTTAATGATTGACACGTAGGTCATAAAATAATTAAAGACAACCCTATGGCTCCTGCCGGTTGCCGTACTCATCGACATGCAAGTGGTGATATTCTATACAATACATGATCATCTCATACATCACATATATCTCATCATGTAGTTGGCCATATCACATCACAACATACCCTGCAAAAACAAGTTAGACGTCCTCTAATTGTTGTTGCAAGTTTTACGTGGCTGCTTCGGGTATCTAGCAAGAACAATTCTCACCTACGCAAAAACCACAACGGTGGTACATAAGTTGCTTTTCAACCTTCTCATGGAATGCCTTTGTCGAATCCGATCCAACTAAAGTAGGAGAAACAGACAGCGCCAGCCATCTTTGTGCAACAAAGTTACACGTCAGTCGATGGAACTGGTCTCTCGTAAGCGTACGAGTAAGGTTGGTCTAGGCCGCTTCATCCCACAGTACCGTTGAACCAAAACACGACCAAGGGAGGAAGCATTCTAAGAATCAACGCCCACAAACTCCTTTGTGTTCTACTCGAGATCTCATCTACACATAGACCTAGCTCATGATGCCACTGTTGGGGAACGGTTCATGGGAAACAAAAAATTTCCTACGCTTCACCAAGATCAATCTAGGAGATGAGCATCTACGTGGGGGGAAAGTGGATCTACATACCCTTGTAGTTCTCTAAGCAGAAGTGTTAAGAAACGCGGTTGATGTAGTCGAACATCTTCATGATCCAATCATAATCCGTCCCACGATCTCATCACGAGCCATCCCGCGATCCCATCGTGGCCCTTCCGATCTAGTGCCGAACGGACGGCGCCTCTGCGTTCAGCACATGTACAGCTCGAAGACGATCTCCGCCTTCTTGAACTGGCAAGAGGGAGCGGAGAGGTAGATGAGTTCTCTGGAAGCACAACAGCGTGGTGGCGGTGGTGGTGAACTAATCTTGTAGGGCTTCGCCTAAGCACCGCAGAACTAATCTAGAGGAGAAACAGATCTAGAGGAAGAAGAGGGCAGCACATGGCAATTAGGGTTTTCTCTTCCCTCTAAATCCTCTAGTATATATAGGAGGGAGGGAGGGGAGGAGTCAGCCTCAAACCCTCAAGGTTTGGTCGAAATTGGAGGTGGAGGAGTCCTACTCCAATCCTATTAGGAGTAGGATTCCTCCTTTCCACTTGGAAACTCTTTCCACCTCTCCACCTTTTGGGCTTTTCCAAACCCTAGACGCATGGGCCTTAGTGGGGGCTTAGTCCAGCCCACCAAGGTCTAGTTTGACTCCTCCCACAACCCATGAGGTCCTTTGGGTCGAGACACCCCTCCCGATGGTCCCCTGGCACCCTCTCAGCACTCCCAGTACACTACCGATGAGCCCGAAACTTTTCCGGTGAACAAAACAGGACTCCCTATATATCAATCTTTACCTCTAGACTGTTCCGGAGTTCCTCATGATGTATGCGATCTCATCCGGGACACCGAACAACCTTCGGTCACCAACATACATAACTTAATACTACCGAAACGTCACCGAACCTTAAGTGTGCAGACCCTGCGGGTTTGAGAACTATGTAAACATGACTCAAACACCTCTATGGTCAACAACCAATAGCGGGACCTGGATGCCCATATTGGTTCCTACATATTCTACGAAGATCTTTATCGATTGAACCTCTGTGTCAAGGATTCAGTTAATCCCGTATGATGTTCCCTTTGTTCTTCGGTATGTTACTTGCTCGAGATTTGATCGTCGGTATCTCCATACCTAGTTCAATCTTGTTACCGGCAAGTCTCTTTACTCGTTCCTTAATACAAGATGCCGTGGCTAACACTTAGTCACATTGCTTGCAAGGCTTGTTGTGATGTTGTATTACGGAGTGGGCCCTGAGATACCTCTCCGTCACACGGAGTAACAAATCTCAGTCTTGATCCATGACAACCCAACATACACCCTCGGAGATACTTGTAGTGCACCTTTATAGTCACCCAGTTACGTTGTGACATTTTATACACACAAGGTACTCCTCCGGTGTCAGTGAATTGCATGATCTCATGGTCATAGGAACAAATACTTGACATGCAGAAAATTGTAGCAATAAACTGACACGATCATATGCTACGTTTATAGTTTGGGTCTTGTCCATCACATTATTCTCCTAATGATGTGATCTCGTTATCAAATGACATATCATGTCCATGGCTAGGAAACCTTAACCATCTTTGATCAATGAGCTAGTCCATCAGAGGCATACTAGGGACATGGTGTTGTCTATGTATCCACACATGTATCCGAGTTTCTGATCAATACAATTCTAGCATGGATAATAAACGATTACCATGAACAAGAAAATATGATAATAACTAATTTATTATTGCCTCTAGGGAATACTTCCAACAAATATAACGTGACGTTCTTTTGCACTAATGGATTTGTCATACAAACTAAAAGCGCACGATGACCTCTGCTTCCCTCTGTGAAGGGCCTATATTTTACCTTTATGTATTTACTTTTATGCAAGATTCAAAGTATTCATCCCTAACCCTTTTTATTTTTCTCCTTTTGCAAGCATCATGTGGTGTGGACTGATCTAGGCACATATACCCAATTGGATATGAGTGAGCATGAGTTTTTATTGTTGACATCACCCTTGAGGTGAATACGTTGGGAGGCGAAACTATAAGCCCTTATCTTCCTATGTGTCCAGTTGAAACTTTTTGCCCATGGGTATGTTGTGAGTGTTAGAAATCATAGAAGACTAAATGATTGTTGAGTATGTGGACTTGCCAAAGGGCTCCGACATGAGACCCTTCCTGGAAATATGATGACTTGTAATTGCAAAGTTTACTGAGAACATAGTTTGTTGGTTTCCAATAAGGTTTATACTTTATACTTCTACATCGTGATGAATTTTTACTTGTTCATGAGAAGCTATATGATGTTGTTATAAAATAAAAGCTATACAAGTTCTATGATAAAGTTTGTTGTTGTTATGATAATAAGCATGATGCTACTATGTTCGTATTTTTTTTGACGCCTCTCTCTCAAACCATGTGGACATGTTTTTCGATATCGTCTTTCGCTTAAGGATAAGTGATGTCTAATCTTGGGGGAGTTGATACGTCCATTTGCATCATGATTTCCTATTGTTATTTATAATGTTTGTATGCATAATAATAATTTATGGGGTAATTATATTGCCTTTTCTCTCATAATTTGCAAGGTTTGCACTAAGAGGGAGAATACCGGCAACTGGAATTCTAGACCTGAAAAAGCATACCACAGATACCTATTTTGCACATCTTCAAATGAGATGAAACTTTATGGAGATTTTTTATGGAATATATAATGAATATTGGAGAAAATAGCTAGCGTAGGGGCCACCCTGGTGAGCACAAGACCTGGCGCGCCCTGGTGGGTTGTGCTCAACACGGCCCACCTCCGGAGCCCATCTTTTGGTATATAAGGTGTTTTTACCTAGAAAAAAATCAGGAGACAACGTTTGGGACGGAACGCCGCCGTCTCAAGGCGGAACTTGGGCAGGAGCACTTTTTCCCTCCGGCGGAGCGATTCCGCTGGGGGAACTTCCCTCACAGAGGGGGAAATCGAAGCCATCGTCATCACCAACAACCCTCTCATCTTTGGGAGGCCATTCTTCATCAACATCTTCAACAACACCATCTCCTCTCAAAACCTAGTTCATCTCTTGTGTTCAATCTTTGTACCGGAACCTCAGATTGGTACTTGTGGGTGACTAGTAGTGTTGATTACCTTGTGTAGTTGATCACTACATGGTTTATTTGGTGGAAGATTATATGTTTAGATCCATTATGCTATTCAATACCCCTCTGATCTTGAGAATGCATATTATTTGTGAGTAGTTACCTTTGTTCTTGAGGTCACGAGAGAAGTCATGTTGCAAGTAATCATGTGAATTTGATATGTGTTCGATATTTTGATGATATGTATGTTGTGATTCCCTGAGTGGTGTCATCTGAACGTCGACGAAATTTCACTTCAACATCCTTGGGACTAAGGGAATGCATTGTGGAGTAGTTATTAGATGATGGGTTGCGAGGGTGAGAGGCTTATACCCTAGTTTATGCACTATTCCGTAAGGGGCTGTTTTGGATCCACATGTTTAATGCTATGGTTAGATGTTATCTTAATACTTTTCTTGTAGTTGCAGATGCTTGCGAGGGGGTTAAGCATAAGTGGGAGGTTTGTTCAAGTAAGAACAACACCCAAGCATCAGCTCACCCACATATCAAATTAGCAAAGTAGCGAACACGAATCAAACCAACATGATGAAAGTGACTAGATGAAATTCCCATGTACCCATGTCGGGACCCCGATCCTAAGTCATATGATTCCATACTGTAACAAGCCACATCACCTTGCGGCCTCACGCACGGTACTCCACGGCTGCCACCTTACCTTGGCCGGGACCATTTGCGTCTTTTGGCTCATGTATGTGAACATGTCGCTGGCAATCACACAACAAAGAACCCGGGCCGACATGACTAGTCATAGAACCCAAGTGGCACATCCGTACGGAAACAGGCATACATAACCCATCAATGCAGGTGTCGATCTCAAGCGTGTGTAGACGAGTCATAGCAAGCTACAAGGACTCCATTACGTCGCGAGGCACGAATGTCATCACTGCACGTAGACGAGTTGTAGCAGGCTACGGGGACTCCATTACACTGCGAGACATTTCCCCGAAGGGACAGACACAACAACAAAGAAGGATACATGCTGGTCAATCAATGTGTCCGGAGCAGTAGCAAGCTACCATGGCTCGGTGGAAGCACAAAGAGGCAGTTTTCCGTAAAGAGTACTACTAAAGGCACACGACTAGGTGTCGGATCCCATACATACCGTTGCACGTCACACGTACGCACGACATGCCCGATATGCATAGATACAACCATGGCATCACAACATAACCATACAATAACATGACTTTTATTTAAGAGGCTCAGACGAGCCTTGCATAATATGTTCTTACAGATAGGGGTCACATGACCCGGCACTCAAGTCATACAAACATAGTCATACAATCTAGCGGAAACTTAAGCTGTGTGAGTACAGACGGCAAAATATAAAATAGAGGCACACGGCCTGACTATCTACAGCCCACCACACGGGCAAGATCGTAGCTGGGACACCAGTTATTCGGCATCGTCAACGTCTAGATAAAACCCACCTGATGGTTCCTGGTTTTCTTCTGCAACATTAATTAAGCAAGGATGAGTACAATCGTACTCAGCAAGTCTTTAAAACAGACCTAGTCTATTTATGCTCATGTATCAACAAAGGGGTGGTGGAGTTTATGCAGAAAGCCAGCTTTGACTCATGGCTAACCTACACTACTCAGTTTTAAACTCTTTGTTACAATTTTAGTTATCGCACACGAGTCCACTACCTACATCACAATACACTACCATGGATTCACCTTCCCCTTCCGGAAGTGTGCCATCCACGGTACTCACACTTATCTTGAGATTTTTAGAAGTCTCCATTTGATTATCTATAAACAGCATAAGTTCTCCAAGTATTCCATATCCAAGGACGCGGCTATTCGAATAGTTTCATAACTCTGCAGGGGTGTACTTCTTCACACACGCTCTCGCCACTTATCGCTGTGTGCTTATAAAACCATGCACCTCGGCAACCTTCAAGCGGATGCCCAGCGAGGGAGTTGGCCACGACCGTCAGTCACATAAGACCTCTGGTCCAGGCTACCGCCTATTTGAGACTGAACCCGCACGGAAGTCCGACCGAAGTTTCCGCTACGGTCCCAAACGATGTGCGCAGGGTTCCCAAGCCCACCATTCGGGTGACCCTTGGTACACCGTGCCACTGCCTACCGCATCGTAACCCACCCCGAGGGTCAGCGCTACGCACGGCCTCCAGCATGCTATAAACACCAGAAACTACTTGCAATACCTGGACCAAAGACTAAACGACTGATAAGTCGAGAGGGTCAGTTAAGTATCCCAATGTGTGGTAGTATCTAGTCTTGGATCACAAACACGGAACCTAGTTCCTAAGAACGGTCCCAATGAGACAACCCACTATGTACTCCTACATAGCCTCTCATCGCTACCTTTACCAAATCGTATTCATTATAAGCTCATCACATCGGACAACACTGTTTCACTCAGTTCATCACCTAGATGAATCCGACTTGACACAACTCTAAGCATAGCAAGCATAGCAGGCAAAGTAAGCTAAGCACATCATGGCACAAGCATCTACCAGGTATGCTAGGTTGCCAGGTTTAGCTATTTACTGTGACAAGATCAGGTCATGCATAAGGATAGGATCATCTACCGTGCATAACTGACATGTGATCGTTTGTCCTAATGCAATAAACGAGAGCAGGAGCGAGAGAGTGGGATGTTATCGGAATGATCAATGAGGTTGCTTGCCTTGCTGGGTTGCGGAAGAGTTCTCTCCTTCGTCGGGGTACGGGGTAGTATCCTCCGGATTAGGGCCTACCGCAACGCAGATAAAAACATTCAATACAAGCAGATGCAACAATATGATGCATGATCATGGCATAATGATGTGCATGGATGAGCTAATATAACTACTGGTCATGTCAATTTGAAATGTGTTTGAATATAGGTTCAAAGTTGTTCTCATTTCAAATTCTATATATTGACCTAATGCTAAAATTTCCATGTTCACCTATTTATATTGCTCTAACATGCATGAGAATAGCACCATTGGATTCATTGGATTTTTCCGATCAATTTTCATATATAAATTATTTTCATATGACTTACAGATTATTTTATGATTTTTCAAAGTTTTAAATAATTTTTGGAATTTCCTGATTTATTTTTATTAAGGAAATTGAGTTATTGTGTCAGCATGACATCATGATGACATCAGCTGGTCAGCTGACTCGGCCCAGAGTCAAACCTGACATGTGGGGCCACATGTCAGTGACTGGTTAACTTAACTAACTAATTAAAACTAATTCTGTTTTAATTAACTAACTGGGCCCACCTATCAGTGTCTAATTAACTTAATTAATTAAAATGTTTAATTAGTACTAATTTCTAATTAGCCAGGGGGCTGGCCCCACCTGTCAGGGGTCAACCCCCGTGGTCAAACTGACCAGGGCCACCGGCGTTGAGCCGCCGGCGACTCCAGGAATGGCGGAGGGGCTCGGAAACCCACCTTCGGCGAACAAATCCACGACGGATGGCACCTATCTACTCAGCGTCGATGTGCACGTCCATTCCGACCCTTCCCACGAGCTGGGGTGGTCGGAATCGACGCTGGCGATGAGCTGGGTGGCGGCCGGAGCTCGGGCGAGCTCGGGCTCGTCGAACCAGGGCACGGCAGAGCTCCTACTTGGCACTGACAGCAACTACGCGACTCCGCAAGCTCAACGGTGGCCTCGGAGGAACCAACTGGTCACCGGAACGCGACCGGCGACGAGCTCAGGCGGCGGTGCCATTCGGGCTCCGATGGAATCCGAGGCTAGGGCGCGAGATAGAAGGGGGAAAGAGGGGAAAAAGACCAGGGGCTCACGGCGAACGCAGGGGCGTCGAAAGCGGGCTCGGGGACGGCCGGAATCGACGGCGAGCTTCGATTTCCCCTCCGGCGACCCGAGGAGGAAGAAGACGGCGCGACGACGACAGGGAGCTTCCAGCGACGCGTGGCACGACTAGGATGTAGAGGGGGTTTGGGCGGAGCGTTTGGCTGGCTCAGATGGGCTCGGGGTTGGCTAGGGCGACAGCACGACGGCGAGGAGCTGGGAGGCCATGGCAGGAGCAGAGATTGCGCGGGAGAGAAGAGGGAAGAGGAGGCCACGGCGGTGAGGTGCTTCGCGCTGGCACCCTCCCAGCCTTCCAGCAAGGTGCCAGACAGGGAGGAGGTGGCCGGCGCGCGGCGACCACGCGCCCGGCGTGCTTCTGGCGCGAGGAGGACGATGACGGGCGTCGCTTCGTCCTGGGCCGGGCCTGCTACAGTGCTGGGCCACAGGTAAGTCTCCTCTCTCTCTTTTCTTTTTTCCTTTATTTGTGTTTTCTGATTTCTTCTGAAATTTGTTTATTTTTTGCAGGTCCAAATACCCCTTCAATAATTCTAAAACTTTTTTATAACTTCAAGTTTGAATATTTCAAACTTGTATCAAAAGTTTCAGATTATTTTGAAAGTAGTGATAATGATAATGTTTTTATTTGTCATTTTCAGAGACTTAATTCAATAATTTAAAATATTTGAAATGCTCAAATAATTGAAATGGTCCCTGGTATATCCTTGCCCTTAATTATCAGACATAGGGAACATTTTTGATGGGCATTTTGGATTTGTTGAAATTTCATTTGTTTGGAATTCCTTTAATTCATAAAATGCTTAGGGTTTCTTTCTTTCTCCCCAGTTCATATTGATGCAATGATGATGATGATGCAAACACAATGCTAGCCTAGACACTTGCTAGGGTTGTGACAACCCACAAGAACACTTTGCTTATTATAAGAGATCGTTTTGACCTGTCCTTCGCCACAAAAGGATTGGTCTACCTTGCTGCACTTTATTTACCGTTACCATTACTTGCTCGTTACCAATTATCTTGCTATCAAACTACCTGTTACCTACAATTTCAGTGCTTGCTGAAACTACCTTGCTAAAAACCGCTTGTCATTTCCTTTTTCTCCTCGTTGGGTTCGACACTATTACTTATCAGAAGGACTACGATTGACCCCCTATACTTGTGGGTCATTAGTTATCGCAGCACAAAGTGGATAAGTATTCCCCACAGTTATGAAACTAAGGTTTATTGAACCAATAGGAATATCAATCCTCAACCGCCTTCAATGGCTGCACACAAAAGAACAAACAACTTGCACCCAACGCCGGCAAGAGGGTTGTCAATCCCCTTGATCTCGTTATTTGCAAGCAAGTGAGTTGTGTAGATAATTATAGATTGCAAAATAAAGTAAAAGCAAATCAATAACAGCAAGGTAATGAAGCATTTGTGAATATATACATAAGTGAATAGGCCCGGAGGCGTAGAGTTCTCTAGTGGCATCTCTCATAAGCATAGCATACAGTGGGTAAACAAATTACTGTTGGGCAATTGATAGAAAAGTGAGTAACTATGCGATTTTCACGACAATGATCATGTGTATGTATGCATCACGTCCATAAGCAAATAGGCCGATGCCTGCCTACACCTATTACTATTACTCCACCCATCGACCACTATCAAGCATGCATCTAGAGTATTAAGTAAAATAGATTAATGCTTGGAGAACATTGACATGATGTAGACAAAGTAAACTCAATCAATATGAATAACCCCCATCATTTTATCCTCGGTAGCAGCAACACAAAGACGCAACTTGTCCCCTTCTGTCACTGGGCTATATAAACTCACCAGGTTGAACCTACTACAACGCACCACTCCCACCGAAGAAATATCAATCTAGTTAGCCAAACTATCTGAATAGATCACAGAGCATTATGAAGCTATGATGATCATGCAAATAAGAATCGTAGTATTCAGATTTGACTCAAATACTTCTCATGAGTAATCTGAACATAAACTCACAATTCATCGGATCCCAACAAAGACACCATACAAAGGGACTATATCATATAGATCAAGGCAAAGATGCGATGAACATTGTATTGAAGATCTAGAGAGAGATTGCCATCTAGGTACTACCTACAGACCCATAGGTCTGTGGTGAAATACTCACACATCATGGTGAGGGCAACAAGGTTGATGAAGAGGCCCTCCATGATCGATCTCCCCTCCGGCAGGGTGCCAAAACGGAGGTGTAGATGGGCTCCCATCGGAAAAGAGACTGGCGGCGGCGGAAAAAGTGTTTTGGGAGCGTTCTCAGAGTTTTTAGGGTATTTGTGAATTTATAGGCCAGAGAGGGGCATCGGGGTGCGCCCGAGGGGGCCCACAAGCCATCACGACATGCCCCTGGTGGCATGCCCTGTTGGCTTGTGGGTCCCTCGTGGCTCCTGCGGCCTCCCTCCAAAGCTTCCAGGTCTTCTTTTGGTCCGTGAAAAATCATAAAAAAGCTTCGTGGCAATTAGACTTCGTTTGGTACAGTAAACCTGAAAAGTCAAAAACACACAGAAAACAACAACTGGCATTGGGCACTGGGTCAATAGGTTAGTGCTCAAAAATATTATAAATTGGTAAATAACTACCCAAAAAGTATCCTAGAATGATAATATATTAGCATGAAACAATAAAAAATTATATATATGTTGGAGACGTATCAGTCTTCGGCCGACGTCGCGCATGACCCCATGGTGGGCGCCAACTGTCGTGGTTTCGTCATGGCAAATGCCATGGGGTGGCTTATCTCGTATAGTTGGGGCCAAAGTGTGTCAACTGATTCTGGAAGCAGGATTGGGGACAAGCGGTGCGTGGCACATGATGTACCCAGGTTCGGGGCCCTCCGGGGAGGTAATACCCCTAGTCCTGTTAGATCTAGTAAGATGATGAGTATGGTGTACAATGTTGCTCCTTGAGCTGTTGGCTAGAGGAGGAAGAAGGAGCTATCTTTCCCTCTTGCCTCTCCATGTGTGTGTGTGTGTGAAAACTGTGAATGCCTCTACACGGGGGCTACCGAGGGGCTTTATAGGCCAACCTCCTGGCTTACAATATGCACGGATAATAGGGGTGGGTCCTGGCGGGCGGGCTCTCTAGCCGCCGAGGGGGTGTTGGGGAACGTTGCATGGGAAATATTTTTTTCCTACGAACACTCAAAATCTATCTATGGAGATCAAGAACTACGAGAGGGAGAGTGGATCTTGAAAGCACATTTGCTCCCTTGGTGGCTTTGGTAATTAATAACAACATATATCTCATTGGACTAATGTTTCCACTAAGTATATTTCAGGAAAAGTTCAATGATGGATTGGCAAAAGGATTGTGGAGAGACCCCTAGATGCAAGGAATAGGATTGGCAAAGCTTCAAGCAAGAGGACTCTACATTTTACTTTGTGAGAAATCACTTTGAGTCCATAGGAAAGCCAATACTATTAAAAGGGGGTAAGGTACTATTGGTGAAAAAATGCTCCATGTGCACAAGTGATAGTCACCAAAAAGACCCACAAACTCTTCCACAAAAGTCTGTCCAAGCCTATCATGAAAATTGGTGCTATCAATTTCTCCCACTTGGTCCTACTGATTTCCACCTCAGACAGATCCCAGCCAAACCCTAGGTCTTCGGTACAACCGATTCTGCATCGGTGCCACCGAGTTCAGCTTGCCAACATTCTTTTATCTCGATTCTTAAAATCAGAATTTCTGAGATTTTGGATGAGCGTCACCGAGTTGTGCAATCTAACCATTTTTCACCTTATCGGCATTGTTGAGATCTATGTATCGGTCTCACCGAGATTCAAAAGTTGCTACCTTTGGAGCAACTCGGTACAACCGAGTTTTATACTTCGTGTCACCGAGTTGGTCACTTTAGGTGTAATGGTTGGATTTTTTGAGATGCCTATATATACCCCTCCACCACCACTCACTCTCAAGAGAAGCACTCAGAATAGATCCCCACTTATCCCATTAGATTTCTAAGAGAGAACCACCTACTCATGTGTTGAGATCAAGCCATTCCATTCCATCCATATGAATCTTGATCTCTAGCCTCCCCAAGTTGCTTCCACCCAATCAACCTCTTCCACCAAAGCCAAATATGTGAGAGAGTGATTGAATGTTGAGGAGTCTATCATCTTGAAGCACAAGAGCAAGGAGTTCATCGACATTATCGAGCCTATTACCTTTTGGAGGGTGGTTCCTCCTAGATTGGTTAGGTGTCACTCGGGAGCCTCCTACTTCATGTTGTGGAGTTGAACCAAGAAGTTTGTATGGGCAAGGACATCACCTACTTCATGAAGATCTACCCCGAGTTAGGCTAGTCCTCCGTGGACGTAGGCCATCATTGTATATAGACAAGGTTGCTTCTTCGTGGAACCCACCGTGGGTAGAGCCCTCCATGGACTCTCGCGACTATCGCCCTCCGTGGATTGAAGTCTCCATAAACATGGACGTACGATAGCACCATCTATCGGAACCATAGGAAAAATCTTCGTGTTTCCAAATTGCATTTGATCTTCCTCCATATCCTCTATTACATATGCTTGTTGTCGTGGGAATAAGTCTGACAGTACTACTAGGTGTACGAATGAAGGGGTGAAGTCTAGCTACGGCTCAGGTGTGTCACTCAGATGTTTATGATTTCCGGCCCCACTTAGGAGTGGTCAAGACCCTATGTCTCGAGCCCAGAGGCTAGTTTGCTTTGGTTATGGTGGAATAGAGGAATACAGGAGTCCGAACCTGGTTATGACACCCGTAGGTGGCTTATATAGAGTGCCCCACCACCGGTTGAGCGTTGTAATAATGACAATTAAGGCAACGTTACTGAAACTGCCAATCTAATTGTGCCATTACTGATATCGTATGATGACTGTGGAAACAGACGTCTCTTTGGGTTCCCTCGATGCTGTGCCTTCGAGGCTGTTGATCTCCTGCCAACGAATGCATGTTAGAACCATCCGAGTGACCATGCGTGAATGTCCGAGTGCTTCTGGAGACATGTCCGAGTGCGCTTTCACTTCTTGAGTTTCAATGTCAATGAGGGTCTATAGGTGGGCCCACGGGTCAGGCCCATGACCCTACCCATAGTAGACGACCTCATCAGTAGCCCCCAAATCCGTGAGGTTTGAAAGGTCGAGTGATCGACACTCGGGAGTGCCGATGAAACCTCGGAGGTGTCTTAGGAAATGACCTGCGCCATTTTCCACTCAGGTCTATGCCTCGACGGATGCAGGATTAACATTGATTGGCCGAATGTTCGAGTTTGCATTTCCGGTGTTTCTCTGAATGTTTTTTCCGAATGCTCTGTCGTCATGCCCAAGTGCTTCGTTATAGCAGACCAGTCGTCCGATTTGCAAATGAATCGTCGGGCGATTTGGTGTATCGAGCTCTCTTCTCTTTTTAATAAAGCATGATGGGGCTTCTACGCGTTTAAACCTGCGGAGGGCACGCACAGACGTGCGACAAAACGGTTGATTCGCGGAATTTTTGTAGTAGTGGGCATGACGCCCTGATAACTGTGCCATAAATCCCGCCACGTGTCCACGATAGCCTGGATGTGGGGTTCGTAGATCTCGCTCCGTCCAGGGATGAACGGTCAGAGATTACGAAAAATTCTTGCTATAAAAGGCATGGACACTTTGCGGGGTGGGGGGATTGATCTCACTTTCTCTTCCTCCCCTCGACCTCTTCGACACCAGCCACCCCACTCCACGAAGCACTCTGTCATGAGCCCGACCTCGTCGGAGATGAACCGCATGACGACCATAAAAGCTTAGTGGGCAAAGAGGGGTTCGCGCGGCTCCTCCTCTAGTGCTAGCGCACCAGCAGGGTGGATCTAGGGCGACTGGATGGTGTCACGGGTCACCAAGACCTGGTTGCACAAGATGGAGGACCAGGGGCTCCTGGACAAAGGGAGTTAGTGGCTGCCGAAGGCGGGCGAGGAGGAACCTTTTCCGCATGGGAACAAGCACTTGCTCCTGGTGACCAACCTCAAATGAGGTTTTTCCCTTCCGCATCATCCGTTTTTCTACCGTTTCCTTGGTTTCTTTGATGCCCATCTACATCACTGTCCGCCCAATGCCATGGTGTATTTAGCTTCCTTCGTGTCTTTGTGCGAAAACTTCCTGGGCTGCCAACCTCACTAGGGGCCTATTTAAGCACTTGTTCACCTGGCAAGTGTTGACGGTGAAGAAGCCCACTCGGTTGAAGGACAAGACCAACGTGACATAGCTCACCGGGGGGGGGGTAAGCATCTAGTTGAGAGGCAAGGGTTGTTTTCCAGCGATTACTTTTCCCGATTTGGTGAAAGGATAGCAGGAGAACTAGTTTTACTGCCAAGATGTTCCAGTCGGGGAAAACCAGCCGGGGCTTCCTTTGTACACACCAGAGCGCATTCGATCGCTTCCCAATCTGACTGTGACCAAGGAAGAAAAGGTGGACGTAGACATCCTGGTGATCGCCCTGATGGCCATGGTGTAGAAGGGTGTCAACAGTCTGGACCTTCTCGAAGTCTTATTTCAAAGGAGAATTCAACCACTATAGGCAAGGATCCACCCTATGTGGGAGTACACCGGAGAAGATGATGTCACTCGGACACACCCCGAGGAGCTTGACGCGGAGTCAGTCGGGGCCAAGATCAAGGCGATCACTGCGGCGCGTGACAACCCCAGGGGGAGTAGGCTGGTGCCTCCATTCTCGTCAGAAAATAAGCCGAATAAGGTAACTTCTAGAGACTCAAAATCCGAATGACATTTCTATGCTTGTTTTCATATTATCCTGACTTGTTCATTGTCCACTCGGCAGGCCTTCGTGGGTTTAATTGGAGAGATTCCGATTGTGAACCAGAATCCGATTGATGTGGCGAGCGGTACTGATGTTGTAGAAGATTCCACCAATGTGGGGGAAGAAGAAGACAACAACGACAAAGATGAAGATGACGAGGAGGACTCGAGCGAGAGCTACGAGATGGAGTCCTAACGCTTGGAGGGCCATGTTCCCAAGTCCTGCTCCAAGTCACGCCATGACCTGGGGGTTGATGGCGGTGGTCCGAAGCCCAGTGTTGCCAAGCTGACTGCCAATGCCCCCTCAACCCTTAGTACGAAATGTGGCCATGCGGAGTTGGTCTCGTCGCCCGAGAAGACCATGAAGCAAGCCAAGTTTGTCGCAGCTAAGCCTCGGAAGGCGGTTCTCATTCCAAAGATCAAGATGACCCTCCCGGTTGCTTCAGCGTAAGTATTTTCATTCTAGTGTTGTTGTTTGAGTCCATCCGAGTGAGTTTGAAGAAATTTGAATGTTTCCTTTTATAGCACTGATACTTCAACTACTTCGCCGAAGCCTCCAGCCCTAGAGAAGGAGCAAGCCGAAGTCGATGCGGCGTCCTCGAAGGGTAAAATATTGAGACCTTCCTTATGCATGATGTGATTATGTTTCTTGCTTATTTCCGAATGAATTGGAAAGCTTGTAGCTCCAACTGACGTGATCGATGTCGATCTGGTCAACAAAGTTGATTTTCCCAATCCTTCTGCAAACATGGAGGGTGTCATTCCGGAGCCATCTCTTGCTAGTGCCTTGGCGACATCACAGGGGACCAGCTCGGGCGCAGGAGTCGCACTCGGAACAAGCACCTCATCTATTATGCCGGTTCCCCCTGAGGCCAGCATCTTCTCGCTGCACCATGTCCCGGAGGACCAAATGAGAGCGAGCAAGGAAGCATTTATCTTGCTGGAGCTAATGTGCGACAAGCTGAAGATGGCGTATGACGCGAGCACATCGCTCCAGAAGAACGCCCGAGTAAGTACTCTTGTAAGTACCTTCCTCAATCGATATCTTGATTGGTCTATCATTAGTTTCAATCACGAGTGTGTTTGCTTCTGGGCACACCCACTGGGTGTTAAATTTCTAGTGGGGGCACGCTGAGTGCACCCACTGGGTGTAGTCCCCGAGGCTGCCATCGATTGAAGCAGTCGGCGGTAGTCTAATAGCGTAGGAATATCTTGAAGTTGAATTTTCTAGTGGGGGCACGCTGAGTGCACCCATCGTATCTATAATTTTTGATTATTTCATGCCAATATTCTACAACTTTCATATACTTCTGGCAACTATTTATACTATTTTTGGGACTAACATATTGATCCAGTGCCCAGTGCCAGTTCCTGTTTGTTGCATGTTTTTTGTTTTGCTGAATATCCGTTCCAAAAGAAGTCCAAATGCGATAAAAATTTACGAAGATTATTTTTGTAATATATGTGATTTTTGGGAGAAGGAATCAACGTGAGACGATGCCCGAGGAGGTGGCAAGTCTGCTAGGCGCGACCCACCCCCAAGACGTGCCTGGCGGGCTTGTGGCCACCCCTTACGCTGGTTGGAGCTGTCCTTTGGCCATAGGGAATATGTTTTTATAATAAAGATCCCCTCAAAACTTCAGCCCGATCGTAGTTACCAATCTCTGGATATTTAGGAAACAATGAAAGGCCATATTCGGGAACGCAGAAACAGAAGGAAACATACAAAGAGATCCAATCTTGGAGGGGCTCTCGCCCCTCCCCCGCCATGGAGGCCATGGAACAGAGGGTAAACCCTTCTCTCATCTAGGGAGGATTTCAAGAAACAACAAGAAGAAGGGGTGCTCACTCCCCCTCTGTCCCCGTGGCGTCGAAACTCTGTCGGGGCCATCATCGTGACTGCGATCTACTCCAACAACTCCGTCATCTTCACCAACACCTCCATCACCTTCCCCCATCTATCTACAACGGTCCACTCCCCCGCAACCCACTATACCCTGTACTTGAACATGGTGCTTTATGCTTCATTATTATCCAATGATGTGTTGCCATCCTATGATGTCTGAGTAGATTTTTGTTGTCCTATGGGTTGATTGATGATCATGATTGGTTTGAGTAGCATGTTTTTTATTGGTGTTGTCCTATGGTGCTATCCGTGTCGCGCAAGCGTGATGGATCCTCGCTATAGGGCGTCACAATGTGTTCATGATTTGCCTATGGTGGGTTGGTTGAGTGATAGAAGCATAAACCCGAGTAGGTGGGTTGTTGCATATGGGAGTAAAGAGGACTTGATACCTTATAATGCTATGGTTGGGTTTTACCTTAATGATCTTTAGTAGGTGCGGATGCTTGCTAGAGTTCCAATCATAAGTGCATATGATCTAAGTATAGAAAGTATGTTAGCTTATGCCACTCCCTCATATAAAATTGCAATAATGATGACCGGTCTAGTTATCGATTGCCTAGCGACAATTCCGCAACACCTTGGAGCTCGACACTCTCACCATGACAAGTATTGAAGTAATTCCGAACACTCTTCGACCTGAGATATCAAGAAAGCTGAATGATAACGATGTGCCAAAATTCCATGGAGCTCGACTCCCTAGAAGAAATCAAGTTAGACAGGAGGCACCAAGACAAGACTCCGTCACATCGGTATCATACAGACTCCAAAATACCCGCGTGATCCTAATTTTTTTTTGAGTGAGAAGAGGAGTAGAATCAAAATTCCTAAGTCGAATACCTCACCAGAGCATAGAAGAGGAGTAAAAAGAAACCTACTCTCCGACATAACTAGACTCAAAATAGTTTTTACTAGACTCAACTTGGCCAAGTTAAATCAAGCAAAGGGCTCCTATGGTTGTATGGCTCTGAATACCAACTTGTCACGCCCAAGATGCGCGCCTTTCCATATTAAGGCACGGGGGCCTTGTAAGGGATAGAGGCACATCTCGTTATTCGCAAGTACAACATCATTACATCATACATTTAGGAAGAGATGAGTATATGAGTTGGCTTACAGTCGCCACAAGCTAAATTACAAATCCACATCAAAGGTTCAAACATCAATCCAAGACAGGGTCCGGCTACGGACGAAAACAAACGATAAAATGAAGATGCAATGACACTGACTTCCTAGCCCCGAAGATCACGACCACGGTCCTCTACTCGTATGGATAAGTCACTTACATCCTGCCACGCTCCTCATCATACTCCCAATGGAGCTGCGTCACATCATCTGGCACGACCTCATCTGTACCTGCACCTAGATTGTTGTAGTAATCTGTGAGCCACGAGGACTCAGCAATCTCGCGCCTGGGTACCGAGACTATTCAAGCTCATAGGTTGGGAAGTGGTATGTGTTTAGTTTGCAACAGCACCGAGCATTTGTGGTAGCTAATCTTACAAACCATGGAAGTAAATATGTGGTCTACGATAAACGATCGAATATAGAATGACCTCTATGAGATCCTAAACACCTACTTACGTCAATCATAACCCCCACCTACTTACATCAATCATAACCCCACCATGTTCTCTCTCGGTTCATGTTCACGAGTAGATACGATCACGGTTACTCGCACAGTTGGTGTATTTGATTAGAGTTTACTTCAAGTTAACTATAACCGGGTGTTAAACAAATATCCAAGTTGCCACATAACCGCGGGCACAGCTCTCCAAAAGTTTTAACACTGTAGGGGTGCTCCAACTAGTCCATCATAAATTAACCACACACCGCAGGAATAACATCGACCATGAATCTCGTGATCATCCTAGGCAACTCCAAAGGAATTCCAACACCTCGAGATAGCCCGAAGAAAGTCAGAGTCCCTCATGCAAGACATTCGATAAAGGTAAAACAAGTCCAGCAAGACCACCTGGCAGGCCAGATCCCAATAGGAGCCGCGCGTATCTATGTCTCAAGGCACTACCAGATGGGACTAGCTATAGGGAAAACCAATCCTCAAGTTGCCTTGAGGTGGCCCCACAGGCAGCCCATTTTGGACCAACACTCATGAGGAGCACTGGCCTGGGTTGTTGATTAATTATCCACGGGGTAGCTAAGCCCTATGCAATTTTATTAAGTTGTTAAGCAAATGTAGTACCAATGTTGGGCCTTGCCAGACAAGTTTTAATCTCAATCGAATACACAAGGGGGACCCCATAACAACCCCGAGCATGTTAGGAGCGCAAAGTATGGAAAACATAACACCGGTAACAAGAAACTATGGTGGTAACAATGGAAAAAAACACCTAGAAAAAGGCCAAGCCTTACACCACATACCAAGGTATATATGTGCATTAAATTAAATAATAGATGATATTGTGATATGCCAGACTTCAATGTTATCACATGAAAACAACCTGGACCTACAACTAGAATGCTATAAGAGGGGCTAAGCAACGGTAACTTAGCCAAACAATGGTTGCTAGGATGTGGAGGGGTTAGAGGATATCATGGCAATGTAGGAGGCTTGACATTCAAGTAGTATCTAGAGAAATAGTAACGATAAGAGTGAGACAACTAGCAAGCGAAAATAGTATTGGGATCCGGGTACGATCATCTTGCCTGTTGGTTCTTCAGAGGGACAAGTAGCGGGATCCTCGTAGTGGTACTCTCCTGGATCTTCATACTCAGGTTCAACGTTTGCCTCTACCCAAAAGAAACATCAAGAATAAACAAACAACCAAGGTGCAATGCACAATCAAGAATGATGCATGGTTTATGTGAAGAATTTAGCATGACAATCCTAACTAGTCATGTTTCAACGCAATAGATTAGTTATTTATGAATATGGACAGAACCTTATGTTAAGTTATTTAAACATGCATGATCATGGAAAAAATGGATGCATCATGCAAAAACTGTACAAATTCATACGTAGAACGTAGGAAATGGAGTTACGGTTCTCACGCTACGCTCATGACAAGATACGAAGGCAAAACAAAAGACAAAGAAAGGCATGGGCTATTCCTTGGCATTTCCAAGGTATCCACTGGTTAATCAATGAATAACCAACCACAATAGAGCCAAATATCAAGCAATTCCATGGAGTATAGCTCCCACAAGTCAAAAAACACTAAAACAAACAATCTGCCACAAAACAGCAACATAGCAACTTACACAGCCCACAACTAGAGCTACAGGAAGCCTCTAACCACAAAGAAGGCATTGATAGAAACTAAATAACATGCTTATCAACTTATCAAACTACACAATCTGGAATGGAGGCACACATCGATAAGCATGAAGCTCACAAGTTGGCATGATGAAACAGATTCCAGGGACTTAGTGAAAATAAACACTTTTCTGGAATCTGGGTTAAGCTGATAGCAAATTGACCGCAGAAACTAATGGCGATAAAGTCCACCTCATGGCATGAAAATTAATAGGATGGTAGAGGGCAACCTCTACATCAAATCACTAGCACTGAACTTGAGCTAATTCACAACACATCACAAGATAGCATCCACTCTTCATGGCATAAAAATATTAACAGATTCTCAGACTTAGAAATAATTAGCATGTTTGAAAACAGCAACATTTCAGTGGCTACTTTAGATCATGGTTCCCACTCATTTGTAAGTTTATCATGACAAATATAAATACCATGGTATTCTACCCATCAAAGACTACCATATTCATGTTGGCACAAATATCATAGCATGCATGGATTAAATATAACAAAAATGACAAAATGGCACTTTGAGACAAAATGACATTTTTTCAAACTTGCTCAAATGCCCAAAAAAGTCACACCAATGGATTCCTGAGATTTTTCTACCCCAATTTCATGTATCATACTCATATGTTCACATGGAGCATCATGGCAAAACTCTAGTTTGATAAAACCCCAACAATCCTATAAGTGAAAACTTACTAAAAGTACCCATGTGCACAAATGATCATGACCAGATTTCGAAATATTGCTAGAAATGGAAATGAACTAATAAAACAATTAAAACAATAAAACAAACAATAAAATATAGTGTATGACAAGTGGGGCCTGGGCCCACTTGTCACACACACACACACTCAACACACACACACAACACTGCCACACAGACTCACACACATGGATCTGGCACCACACCAGATCCACACACACACACACAAGCCCACACACACACGGGATCCGGTCAAAACATGGGATCCATACACACAACAGCACACCCGGCCAATCAGAAAAAAAGAAAACCCACGGGGGGCTGGGATTCAAACCCCAGACCTCACGGTCGAACCCCGGACGTGCTACCACTATGCCTCGGTGTGATGATTGAACAAGACGCGGCCTCGCTGAATAAATACCAACACCTGTAGGTTCTACTTAACTGACAAAACTGATCCCTGCGCTTGCGCACATGACAGCGAGCAAAGCCGGCGAGCTCCTTCGACGGAGGGCCTCACCGACGACGCAGATAGGCGGAGGAGGAACGAGGGACTGCAGTCGATCCATTCCTGCATCATAGAGGGCTAGGCACGGCAGCACGGGGCGCTCGAGCTCGAGCTTCCGCTCGGCTCGGGACACGGCGGCGACACATCACGACAGTGATGAACGGAGGCTACCAGCTGCGCTAGGCTACCGATGAGGAAATACAGAGAGAGGGGGAGGAGGAGCTACAGACACTCACAGTGAGCGACGACGCGCTCGGAGCAGGGCGGAGCAGGGGAAGAAGACGGTCGGGCTCCAGCGTTGCACGGAAGATGAAGACGAAGACGACGCTATAGGCCTCACTCTGCGCCCTAGCACCGAGAATGGGGCGCGGACATCACCCCCAAGCACCAGGCCATCTCCGACGAGGACGAGGGGGTCACCGGAGGCGACGACGGCAAGACGAACGACGGCGGCACTCTCTAAACTCTGAACTACAGTGCTTACCTGACAGAGGAGGAAGAGAAGGGGAAAAAGAGGAGGGAGGAGGAGAAGGAGACGACGGCGAGAAAGGGGAAGGGGAACCCTAGGATTCCATGCCCTTATAAAAGGGGGGCGAAATGGTGCCGGCCTCGGCGTCCGTGAGCCCTGACAGCGACGCAACATGCACTCGCAAGCTCTCTCTCTCTCTCTCAGCGACGCAACTGAACCTGGCGGGAATGCAACATGAGCAGGTGGCCGTTTTTGCACAGGCTTGGCCGGCTTCGGCGCACCAGCTGGGCCGCCAGGGGAGGAAGGCCCAGCTCCCTCGTACTCACACACACACAGAAGAGCCAGCAGGGTTTTTCATAAAATAAATCAGCAAGACAGAAAAAACCAACAAAGGAAAATGAAAAGGATTTTTAATGAAACAAAAATACATTTGACTAAAAGGAAATGAGACCTATTTAATAAAATTACTAGGAGGATTTTTAAAGCAAGTATTAGTAATACTTATAAACAATAGCCCCGTGTTATTTTCAAACCCCAATATCATAAAGCTCAAAATATCAAAAGAACAACACACATAAGCTTAAAATAATATTGGCTACCTCCTGAATATTTTTATCAAATTTTATTAGCAAGTTAATTCTATTGAATAATGATAATAGGAATAAAAAGGGTATAGGTTGGTTTGTTTTGAAAAATAAGAGAGGGGGGAAGCAGTGATACCACTCAAGCACACACATCCACAAGACCACTCACAACACAACAAGGTCAAGAAGCACACCACATACCAATGCATGACATGATGATGAATGATATGATGCATGATGCAAGAATGCATGAGACAAAGACATGGCAAAAGACCAAACTCATCTCATACCACTCATGACACAAGGTCCCACATAGGTTACATGTCATAAAAGGTAGGGGAAGGACTTGGGCTGTCACAACTCTCCCACACTACAAGTGGATCTCGAACCGAGATCTAGGAACGAAAGAACTCTGGAAATTCGGAACGGGGAAGATCCTCACATTCCCAAGTAGCTTATTTGTCAGAATGATGAGACCACTTCACCTTGAGAAACTTGATTGACTTGTTGCGAGTCTTACGCTCAGTTTCTTCGAGAATAGCCACTGGATGCTCACAATAAGAGAGGTCTTCTTGGAGATCAATGTCTTGGAGGTCAATGGTACGCTCAGGAGTCTTGAAGCACCTCCGGAGCGAGATACATGGAAGACATCATGCACATTTGCGAAGTTTGGAGGAAGCTCTAGTTGATATGGAAGTTCACCTCTCTTGCCAACAACTCTGAAGGGACCAACAAAGCGAGGAGCTAGCTTCCTTTTAATTCCAAACTGCTTAATGCCCTTCACGGGAGAGACTCTCAGATAGACTAGATCATCAACTTGGAAGGAGACATCCCGATGTTTGTTATCGGAAAAACTCTTTTGTCAAGATTGAGCTGCTTTGAGGTTCTCACGAATGACACGTCACATCTCTTCTACTTCGGTGATCATGTCATTGCCCAAAATCTGAGGCTCACCGGTTTCAGACCAGTTAAACGGGGTACAACACTTCTCGTCATAGAGAATCTAGAAAGGGGCCTTGCCTAAGCTAGCCTGAAAGCTATTGTTATATGAGAATTCAGCATATGGATGGCAGTCTTCCCATTTCATGGTGAACGAAATCACACAGGCTCTGAGCATATCTTCAAGGATCTAATTGACTCTCTCAACTTTACCACTAGTCTGCAGATGGAATGCATTGCTTAAACGGATCTTGGTACCCATAGGAGTCTGGAAGGACTCCAAAACTTGGAAGTAAAGATGCTTCCACAGTCAGATGAGATGAGCTGAGGAATACCATGCAAAGAAACTATCCTTGACGTATACAACTCTACAAGCTGAGCTGTCGAGATAGATTCTTTGACCGGAAGGAAATGAGCAACTTTGGTCAGCTTGTCGATAACCACAAAGATGGCATTGTTGCCTCTCTTGGACTTGGGAAACCCAGTGACGAAATCCATCTCCACATGATCGAATTTCCACTCTGGGATAGGCAAAGGCTGAAGAAGACCTGCTGGACGTTGATGTTCCTCCTTCACTCTGCGACAAACATCACACTCGTTCACGAACTGAGCAATTCCACATTTCATGCGAGTCCACCAGAAGGTTTGCTTGAGATCCTGATACATCTTGGAACTACCTGGATGAATGGATAGAAGAGAATTTTGTGCTTTGTCCATGATAACCTTCCTGAGATCACCTTTTGGAACCACCAGACGGTCCTCAAAGAACAAGGTATCTTTGTCATCAACGCAAAATCACTTATACTTCGGAATGCCCTTGGCCACACCTTTCTTCACTTTCTTCACCATTGTGTCAAGAAGCTGCGCTTGGTGAACCTGATCTTCTAGAGTCGGAGAGACTTGAAGATTGGCAAGAAATCCTTGCGGAATCATTTGAAGGTTGAGTTTGTGGAAGGCTTCACAAAGCTCGGGTTGAAGAGGCTTCAAAATGAGACTGTTGCAGTACGCCTTTTGGCTGAGCGCGTCTGCAATGACATTTGCTTTTCTAGGAGTATACTCAATGCTTGGATTGAAGTCCTCAAGCATTTCCACCCAACGAGACTGCTGAAGATTAAGATTGGGTTGAGTGAAAATGTAGTTCAATCTCTTGTGATTGGTTTACACCTCAACTGGTCTACCCAACAACAAATGCCTCCAAGTCATGAGAGCATGCACAACTGCCGCCAACTCGAGATCATGAGTGGGGTAGTTCTTCTTGGCAGGCTTCAACTGACGTGAGGAATAAGCAACAATCTTCTTATCTTGCGTGAGAACACCACCAAGACCTTGGAGAGAAGCATCACAGAAAATTTGGAAAGGCTTGGACTGCTCGGGAAGAACAAGAACTGGAGCTGAAGTCAGTCTCTGCTTGAGTGCATTGAACGCCACATCATACTCAGGAGACCAAACATACTTGACATTCTTCTGGAGGAGATTAGACAGAGGCTTAGCAATTTGAGAGAAGTTCTCCATGAATCTTCTACAATAACTAGCAAGCCCGAGGAAGCTCCGAAGCTGCTTCACATTCTTGGGAGGTTCCCACTTCAAGATTGCCTCAACTTTCTCAGGGTGCACTTTAATTCCCTCGGAAGAGATCACATGCCCAAGGTACACCACTTCATTGAACCAAAACACACACTTGGAAAACTTGGCATAGAATTGATGCCCTCTTAACTTGTCAAGCACAAGGCGGAGATGCTCTGCATGCTCTTCTTCTGTCTCCGAGAACACAAGGATATCATCCAAATAGACCAAGACGAACTCATTCTTGAAAGGAGAGAAAATGAAGTTCATCATTCTTGAAAAGGTTGGAGGAGCATTTGCAAGACAAAACGACATGACGGTGTACTCATAAGAGCCAAAACTCGTCCTGAAAGCGGTCTTTGGAATATCTTCTTCGCGAATGCGAATCTGATGATAGCCCATGCGAAGATGAAGCTTCGAGAAAACCTTGGCACCTTTCAGTTGTTCAAATAACTCATTGATGTTGGAAGTGGGTACTTGTTTCTGATTGTCTTCTTGTTCAATGGACGGTAATCAACACAAAGCCGGTCCATGCCATCCTTCTTCTTGAAAAACAAAACACCACAACCCCATGGAGAAGAACTTGGTCTGATCAGACCCAGGCGTTCTTGTTCATCTAGCTGCTTCTTCAGCTCTTTCAGCTCTTCGGGGCCATGTTTATAAGGGCGCTTGCAAACCGGTTCAGTTCCGGGCTCGGGGCCAATCACGAACTCGACTGGCCAGTGCGGAGGCATTCCTGGCAATTCTTCTAGAAAGACATCTTCATACTCACAAACCACCTGAATTTCAGAAATCGTCGAGATTTCACCCTTCTCATTGAGAGCAAAGAGACGGATTGTGTCATCGCGAGCTGCGAAAATAATCACATCTTCTAAAGGATGAGTCAGCTTGACTTCTTTTGCTTGACAATCAACATAAGCCTTGTTCATAGCCAGGAAATCCATGCCAAGGATGAGATCAATATCAGAATTGCCGAGAAAAATAGAGGAAGCAAGAAAATAATAATTTCCCATCTTGATGGAGGCACCCCGAACCACCATTTTTGAGCTGAGACGCTTCCCCGGGGGCAAAACTTGCCATGCATTTGGCAAAAACTCCATGGAAAAACCATGTTTTGCCACAAGAGGATATGACATGAAACAATGCGATGCACCAGTATCAAACAAAACTTTACCAGGAAAAGAATTAACTCAGATATTACCCATAATCACATCATGAGACTGCTCTGCTTCAGTTGCATTCAACATGTTCACCCTTGCTTACTTGGGATTATGCTTCACCATTGCATTGCCTGGAGGCCTGACTGGAGGAGGAGGCGGAAGACGCCGCTGGTTGCACTTGTTTGAGTAGTGACCCTTCTGACCACACTTGTGACAAGTAACCTCAGATAGCGGACGAAAGTTGCCTGGAGGAGGAACAAAAGCTGCCTTGGATGCCTAGGGTCTCTGCAGATATCCTGGGTTGGGTGGGTGGGAAGAACCACGGCCACCGAACTGCTTCTGCTGTTGAGGAGGATGAAAAGGAGGAGGATTAGGCACCCAATATTTCTGCTGCTTAGGAACCATCTGAGAGCTGGAAGAAGAAGAATATGGATCCCTTGAACGCTTCCTTGAGTTCTCCAACATGAGCTGAGTTGCCTCGACCTTCAAAGCCATGTTGTTGAACTGATCAAACTCATGAGGCTCTTGAAGGACTATACCTGGTAGAAGCTCATCCTTGAGACCACCTCTGAACTGATAGATCATAGCCTTGTCATCTGGAACATCTTGCTTAGCATAGCGGGCCAAATTCTGGACTCGATGTTGTACTGATAAACAGACTTGCTTCCTTGCTTCTGGTGCCTGAACTTCTCACACATCTCCTCGACAAAGCTTGTCGGAATGTAATGGGCCCTAAAGTCACGACAAAAATCGTCCCAAGTAACAACACGATCACCCCTGGAATTCTTGTACTGCTGCCACCAATCCGTTGTGTGACCCTTGAGCTGGAACGATGCAAATCTGACAAAGTCCTCTGGTCTGAAATTGCTGCACTCAAAATTCTTACTCATGTCATGGAACCAATCATCAGCATCAAAAGGCTGCTCACAACAGGTGAAAGACTTGGGGCTGGTTGGCAAGGAACTGATTGAGCGTCGCAAATTGAGGTTGATTTTGAAAATTCCCTTGAAAGCCTTACTGACCCTGATCTCTTTCTTGCAACAGCCTGAGCAACATCTGAGTATTCGTGTTGGTTGCGGCCATCACAGCTTGCCAAGCTTTTGGGGGAGGAGGCGGTGGCAGGGGTGGTGGAACATCAGCCTGCTCCTCACCACGACCCGGATTCCTGCGAGTTGGTGGAGCCATCCTGAAGATGGACAAGAACACCAGCATCCCATTGATAAGATGAATTCTATAGCTGAATCAAATGCTTTGAAAGAAATTAAACAATAACATCACATCCTTCCTACTGAAAAATTAGTAAGAATGCTTTCTTCGGTTTGCGATAACATCATCAGATATTAGAAGCCACTTGCAATACACAAAAGTATTGAGCTAATGTTGCTCGGAACAAATGTATAAGCCCTCATACATCTGAAGAAGATGATCCTAGATAACTATGAGAGTTCCCACCTAAGAACTTCCGAAAAATTTCTGGTTATGCAATCCGGTGTGGGGGATACAAGGAGGAAATATCTCACACAAATAGCAAACCTACACCCCAACTGTATCCATCCTTCAAAACATAACCAGATGCTTTAGCAAATCCATCTAACTCGAATCCTCGAAAGCACAATGATACTAACGATGGTGGTACCCCGGACGCCTCCCCAGTATTGGGTGACTCCGACCTTATCTCACCATGACAAGTATTGAAGTAATTCCGAACACTCAACGACCTGAGATCAAGGAAGTTGAATGATAATGATGTGCCAAAATTCCCTGGAGCTCGAATCCTCGGAAGAACTCCGTCACATCGGTATCATATAGACTCCAAAATACCCGTGTGATCCTAAATTGTTTTGAGCGAGAAGAGGATTAGAATCAAAATTCCTAAGTCAAATACGTCACCAGAGCATAGAAGAGGAGTAAAAATAAACCTACTCTCTGATATAACTAGACTCAAAATAGTTTTTACTAGACTTGACTCAGCCAAGTTCGATCAAGCAAAGGGCTCCTATGGTCGTATGGCTCTGAATACCAACTTGTCACGCCCAAGATGCGCGCCTATCCATATTAAGGCAACGGGGCCTCGACAGGGATAGATTTGCATCTCGTCGTTCACAAGTACAACATCATTACATCATACATTTAAGAAGAGATGAGTATATGAGTTGGCTTACACTCGCCACATGCTAAATTACAAATCCACATCAAATGTTCAAACATCAATCCAGGACAGGGTCCGGCTACGGACGAAAACAAACAATAAAATGAAGATGCAATGACATTGGCTTGCTAGCCTCGAAGATCACGACCACAGTCCTCTACTCGTCTGGATAAGTCACGTACATCCTGCCACGCTCCTCGTCATACTCCCACTGGAGCTGTATCACATCATCTGGCACGACCTCATCTATACCTACACCTGAGTTGTTGTAGTAATCTGTGAGCCACGAGGACTCAGCAATCTCGCGCCCGGGTACCGAGACTATTCAAACTCATAGGTTGGGAAGGGGTATGTGTTTAGTTTGCAGCAGCACTGAGCATTTCTGGTGGCTAATCTTACGAAACATGAAATTAATATGTGGTCTACGATAAGCGATCGAATCTAGAATGACCTCTATGAGATCCTGAACACCGACTTACGTCAATCAGAACCCCATCGTGTTCTCTCTCGGTTCATGTTCACGAGCAGAGATGACCATGGTTACTCACACAGTTGGTGTATTTTATTAGAGTTTAGTTCAAGTTAACTATAACCGGATGTTAAACAAATATCCAAGTTGCCACATAACCGCGGGCACGACTTTCCAAAAGTTTTAACCCTGCAGGGGTGCTCCAACTAGTCCACAATAAATTAACCACACTTCGCGGGAATAACCTCGACCACGGATCTCGTGATCATCCTAGGCAACGCCAAAGGAATTCCAGCACCTCAAGAGAGCCCGAAGAAAGTGAGAGTCCCTTACGCAAGAAAATCGATAAAGGTAAAACAAGTCCAGCAAGACCACCCGGCAGGCAAGATCCCAATAGGAGCCGCACGTCTCTCTATCTCAGGGCACTACCCGATGGGACTAGCTACAGGGAAAACCAATCCCCATGTTGCTTCGAGGTGGCCCCGCAAGCAGCCGTTTTGGACCAACACTCATGAGGAGCACTGGCCCGGGTTGTTGATTAATTATCCATGAGGTAGCTAAGCCCTATGCAATTTTATTAAGTTGTTAAGCAAATGTAGTACCAATTTTGGGCCTTTCCAGACAAGTTTTAATCGCAACCGAATACACAAGGGGGTCCCCATAACAACCCAGAGTATGTTAGAAGCGCAAAGTATGGAAAACATAACACCGGTAACAAGAAACTATGGCGGTAACAGCGGAACAAAACACCTAGCAAAAGGCCAAGCCTTCCACCACATACCAAGGTATATATGTGCATTAAATTAAATAACAGATAGTATTGTGATATGCTAGACTTCCATGTTATCACATAGAAACAACCTGCACCTACAACTAGAACGCTATAAGAGGGGCTGAGCAGCGGTAACTAAGCCAAACAAAGGTTCCTAGGATGTGGAGGGATTAGAGGCTATCATGCCAATGTACGAGGCTTGACATTCAAGTGGTAGGTAGCACAATAGTAACGATAAGAGCGAGACAACTAGCAAACGAAAATAGTATCGGGATCCGGGTACGATCATCTTGCATGTTGGTTCTTAAGAGGGACAAGTAGCGGGATCCTCGTAGTGGTACTCTCCTAGATCTTCGTACTCAGGTTCAACGTTTGCGTCTACCGAAAAGAAACAACAAGAATAAACAAACAACCAAGGTGCAATGCACAATCAAGAATGATGCATGGTTTATGTGAAGAATTTAGCATGGCAATCCAAACTAGTCATGTTTCACATGCAATAGATTAGTTGTTTATGAATCTGGGCAAAACCTTATGTTATGTTATTTAAACATACATGATCATGGCAAAAATGGATGCATCATGCAAAAACTGTACAAATGCATACGTAGAACGTAGGAAATGGAGTTACGGTTCTCACGCTACGCTCATGACAAGATACGAAGGCAAAACACAAGACAAAGAAAGGCATGGGCTATTCCTTGGCATTCCAAGGTAGCCACTGGTTAATCAATGAAAAACCAACCAAATAGAGCCAAATATCAAGCAATTCCATGGAGTATAGCTCCCACAAGTCACAAAACACTAAAACAAACAATCTGCCACAAAATAGCAACATAGCAACTTACGCATCCCACAACTAGAGCTATAGGAAGCCTCTAACCACAAAGAAGGCATTGACAGAAACTAAATAACATGCTTATGAACTTATCAAACTACACAATCTGGAATGGAGGCACACATCGATAAGCATGAAGCTCACAAGTTGGCATGATGAAACAGATTCGAGGGACTTAGTGAAAATAAACAGTTTTCTGGAATCTGGGTTAAGCTGATAGCAAATTGACGGCAGAAACTAATGGCGATAAAGTCCACCTCATGGCATGAAAATTTACAGGATGGTAGAGGGAAACCTCTACATCAAATCACTAGCACTGAACTTGAGCTAATTCACAACACATCACAAGATAGCATCCACTCTTGATGGCATAAAAATATTAACAGATTCTCAGACTTAGAAATATTTAGCATGTTTGAAAACAGCAACATTTTAGTGGCTACTTTAGAGCATGGCTCCCACTCATTTGGAAGTTTATCATGACAAAGATAAATACATGGTATTCTACCCATCAAAGACTACCATGTTCATGTTGGCACAAATATCGTAGCATGCATGGATTAAATATAACAAAAATGATAAAATGGCACTTTGAGACAAAATGACATTTTGTTAAACTTGCCCAAATGCCCAAACAAGTCACACCAATGGATTCCTGAGATTTTTCTACCCCAATTTCATGTATCATACTCATATGTTCACATGGAGCATCATGGCAAAACTCTAGTTAGATAAAACCCCAACAATCCTATAAGTGAAAACTTACTAAAAATACCCATGTCACAAATGATCATGACCAGATTTGGAAATATTTCTAGAAATGGAAATGACCTAATAAAACAATTAAAATAATAAAACAAACAATAAATGATAGTGTATGACAAGTGGGTCCTAGGCCCACTTGTCACACCCATCCACCCAACACACACACACAACACAGCCACACACACTCACACACATGGATCTGGCACCATACCAGATCCACACACACACACTCACACGAGATCTGGTCATCACACCGGATTCAAACACACAACAACACACCTGGCCAATCAGAAAAAAAGAAAACCCACGGGGGGCTGGGATTCGAACCCCGGACCTCGCGGTCGAACCCCGGACGCGCTACCACTACGCCTCGGTGCGATCACTGAACTAGACGCGGCCTCGCTGAATAAATACCAACACCTGCAAGTTCTACTTATCTGATGAAAATGAACCCTGCGCTTGCACACACGACAGGGAGCGGAGTCGGCGATCTCCGGCGACGGAGGGACTCACTGACGACGTGGACAGACGGAGGAGGAACGGGGGCCTACGGTCGATCCATTCCCGCATCATAGAGGGCTAGGCGCAGCGGCAAGGGGCGCTCGAGCTCGAGCTTCCGCTCGGCTCGGGGCACGGCGGCGACACAACATGACGGCGATGAATGGAGGCTACCAGCTGCGCTAGGCTACCGACGAGGAGATACAAAGAGAGGGGGAGGAGGAGCTGCAAGCGCTCACAGCGGGTGACGACGCGCTCGGAGCAGGGGAAGAAGACGGCCGGGCTCCAACGATGCGCGGAAGATGAAGACGAAGACGACGACGCATGCCTCACTCCTCACCCTAGTGTCGGGAACGGGGCGCGGACATCACCGCCGAGCACCAAGCCATCTCCGACGAGGACGAGGGGATCACCGGAGGCGACGACGGCAAGACGAACGACGGCGGCACTCTCTAAACTGTGAACTATAGAGCTTACCTGACAGAGGAGGAAGAGAAGGGGGAAAAGAGGAGGGAGGAGGAGAAGGAGGAGGAGGCGGCAAGAAAGGGGAAGCGGAACCCTAGGCTTCCGTGCCCTTATAAAAGGGGGGCAAAACGACGCCGACGTCGGCATCCGTGAGCTGTGATGGCGACACGATGCGCACTCGCAAGCTCTCTCTCTCGGCAATGCAACTGAACCCGACGGAGATGCAACATGAGCAGGTGGCCGTTTTCGCGCGGGCTGGGCCGGCTTCGGTGCACTAGCTGGGCCGCCAGGGAAGGAAGGCCCAGCTCCCTCCTACTCACACAAAGAGAAGAGACAGCAGGGTTTTTCAAAAAATAAATCAGCAAGACAGAAAAAACCAACAGAGGAAAATGAAAAGGATTTTTAATGAAACAAAAATACATTTGACTAAAATGAAATGAGACCTATTTAATAAAATTACCAAGAGGATTTTTAAAGCAAGTATTTATAATACTTATAAACAATAGCCCCCCTCTTATTTTAAAACCCCAATATCATAAATCTCAAAATGTGAAAAGAACAACACACATAAGCTTGAAATAATATTGGCTACCTCCTGAACATTTTCAACAAATTTTATTAGCAAGTTAATTTTGTTGAAGAATGATAATAGGAATAAAAAGGGTATAGGTTGGTTTGTTTTAAAAAATAAGAGAGGAGGGAAGGAGTGATCGCACTCAAGCACACACATCCACAAGACCACTCACAACACAACAAGGTCAAGAAGCACACCACATACCAATACAAGACAAGATGATGAATGATATGATGCATGATGCAAGAATGCATGAGACAAAGACATGGCATAAGAGCAAACTCATCTCATACCACTCATGACACAAGGTCCCACATAGGTTACATGTCATAAAAGGCATGGGCAGCACTTGAGCTGTCACAATTGGCCTTTACCTGGTGTGAATGAATTGTTCTTGTATGACATGCCAATGCATAGGAAGAGAGTTAGACTTCGTTGTTGCATGATATATGTTACTTTTTGCTCACTACTAAATTAAAAATCATTGTTAATTAAGATTGGCTTTGATGTACCTTGGGATCCGGGTGGATCCATTACTTGAGCAGTATATGCCTAGCTTAATGGCTTTAAAGAAAGCGCTGCCTGGGAGACAACCCAGAAGTTTTAGAGAGTCATTTTATTCTGTTGTGTGCTTTTATATAGTTTAAAAACAAAAAACAAAATGGGGAACTTAAAACTTTTTCAAAAAGAAAAGTGAACCTGAGAAAGATGAGCAACATTGAAGTGGGGGCTAGCCTTGAACTTTGTTCATGCCCATGGAAACTTTGTGAGTCTTGATTACAGAAACTTCTAAAAAAATTTATCCCCTTGTATAAATCCATTATATTATATAAAAATAATGTGCCAAGATTTGCCTTTAGGATGATTAGATTGCTTGTTTGGTGTGTGTAGTGCAAAAACAGAAACTTTGGCTGTAGTGCGTGAATTTACATTTTTTACTGGAATGTAAAAAGTTTCTGAAATTTTTACACCGTACTACTATGCAATTTTTTTATTTTTTCCTAATGTTTCAGAATTTTTAGAGTTGTATAATTATGGTCAATGTTCAGATTACTACAAACTGCCTATCTTTGACATATTCTATTTTTTGATGCATTGTGTCGCTCGTTTTGATGAAAGTATTGAATGTAACGGTGGTATAAGCCATGGAAAATATATATTAGAGGAGATACAATGCAAAAACAAAATATGAATTGGTTGTCAATGGTACTTAAAGTGGTGATTTGTTTTATTATAATAACGTATCTCACGAGGGTTTTGTTAAGTTTTGTGTGATTGAAGTTTTCATGTTTTGGGTGAGATCACGATGGATGAGGGAATAAGGAGTGGAAAGAGACAAAGCTTGGGGTTGCCCGAAGAACCCCAAGGTAATATTCAATGACTCCCAAGAAACTAAGCTTGGGGATGCCCCGGAAGGCATACCCTCTTTCTTCTAACAACCATCGGTAATTTTAGTTGGAGCTATATTTTTATTCGTCACATGATATGTGTTAATCTTGGAGCGTCGTGTGATTTTTATTTTTATTTTAGTAATGCACCATGCTGGTATGAGAAAGTCCTTGGTTGATTTATAGAAGGCTCTTTGCACCTCACTTATATCTTTTGAGTATGGCTTTATAGAATGCTTCATGTGCTTCACTTATATCATTTGAAGTTTGGACTGCGTGTTTCTCACACATAGAAAACCGCCATTTTTGGAATGCTCTTTTGTTTCACTTATATTTGTTAGAGCGTGGTCATGTCTTTTGTAGAAATAGTTAAACTCTCATGCTTCACTTATATCTATTTAGAGAGTTAACAGGAGTTGGTCATTCACATGGTTAGTTATAAAATCCTACATAAAACTTGTAGATCACTGAATATCATGTGTTTTATTCCTTGCCATAGTTTTGCGATATAAAGATGGTGATATTAGAGTCATGCTAGTTAGTAATTGTGGATTGGTAGAAATACTTGTGTAAATGTTTTTTATTCCCATAGCATGCACATATGGTGAACCGTTATGTAAGGAAGTCGAAGCATGATTTGTTTATTGATTGTCAACCTTCGTGTGAGGGCCGAGAGCGCGCGATGGTTAACTCCTACCAACCTCTCCCCTTGGAGAATGAGTCTAATACTTTGCTTCGATGACTAATAGACTTTGGCAATAAGTATGTGTGTTCTTTGTGACTAATGTGAGTCCAAGGATTATACGCACTCTCACCCTTAAACCTTTAGTAGCCTTTCTAGTACCGCGCAACTTTCACCGATACATTAAGCCCACCATATATCCTCCCTCAAAACAACCACCATACCTACCTGTTATGTCATTTCCATAGACATTCTGATATATATTGCCATGCAACTTCCACCGTTCCGTTTATTATGACATGCACCATCATTGTCATATTACTTTGCATGATCGTAAGATAGCTAGCATGATGTTTTCATGGCTTGTTCATTTTTTGATGCCATTGCTATGCTAGATCATTGCACATCTCGGTACACTATCAGAGGCATTCATATAGAGTCATATTTTGTTCTAGGTATCGAGTTCTAATTCTTGAGTTGTAAGTAAATAAAAGTGTGATGACCATTATTATTAGAGCATTGTCCGATGTGAGGAAAGGATGATGGAAGCTATGATTCCCTCACAAGTTGGGATGAGACTATGGACTTTATGAAAAATAAAAGAGGCCAGCAAAGCCCAAAAAAACAGTCCTTAGATGCCCACCAAAAATAAAAGAAAAGAAAAAAAGAAAAAAGGAAAAAGAGAGAAAAGAGAGAAGGGACAGTGCTACTATCCTTTTTCCACACTTGTGCTTCAAAGTAGCACCATGATCTTCATGATAGAGAGTCTCCTATTTTGTCACTTTCATATAATAGTGGGAATTATTCATTATATAACTTGGCTTGTATATTCCAATGATGGGCTTCCTCAAATTGCCCTAGGTCTTGATGAGCAAGCAAGTTGGATGAACACCCACTTAGTTTCTTTTTGAGCTTTCATACACTTATGCTCTAGCGCGTCCGTTGCATGGCAATACCTACTCACTCACATTAATATCTATTAATGGGCATTTCCATAGCCCGTTGATATGCCTAGTTGATGTG
The DNA here is from genome assembly GCA_022496015.1 of Hordeum marinum. Taxonomy (NCBI): domain Eukaryota; kingdom Viridiplantae; phylum Streptophyta; class Magnoliopsida; order Poales; family Poaceae; genus Hordeum; species Hordeum marinum. Next base: position 204,148,670 of record CM039672.1, on the reverse strand, counting down.
ATATTATCTTCTCCTTTTTCATCACAACCTCCACCATATTCTATTCCACCTATAGTGTTATATCCATGGCTCACGCTCATGTATTGCGTGAGAGTTGAAAAAGTTTGAGAACATAAAAAGTGTGAAACAATTGCTTGACTTGTCATCGGGGTTGTGCATGATATAAATACTTTTTGTGGGGAAGGTGGAGCATAGCCAGACTATATGATATTATAGGGATAACTTTCTTTTGCCATTATATTTTGAAGAGATACAATTGCTTTATTGGTATGCTTGAAGTATTATTGTCTTAATGTCAAATGATAGACTATTGCTTTGAATCACTCATGTATTAATATTCATGCCATGATTAGATTATATGAACAATATTATGAGGGTGTTTGGTTGGGCTTTTTCCAGCTGCAGCTGTGGCTTCCGGCTTCCGGCTTTGAAGGCAAAAGCTCCTATTTAGGGGCTTCCGGCTGCAGCTGCGGCTTTTGGCCTTGTCATAGCCGTAGCCAGAAGCCCCAGCTGCACCCGGAAGCCCCTAAATAGGAGCTTTTGGCTTTGAACCCGGAAGGTGAAAGCCGCAACTGCAGCTGGAAAAAGCCCAACCAAACACCCCCTATGCTAGGTAGCATTCCACATCAAAAATTATCTCTTTCATCATATACCTACTCGAGGACAAGAAGGAATTAAGCTTGGGGATGCTAATACGTTTTCTTCATATCCATAATTTTTGATTGTTTCATGCCAATATTCTACTACTTTCATATACTTCTGGCAACTTTTTATACTATTTTCGGGACTAACATATTGATCCAGTGCCTAGTGCCAGTTCCTGTTTGTTGCGTGTTTTTTGTTTTAAGGAATATCCATACCAAACTAAGTCCAAACCCGATAAAAACTTACGGAGATTTTTGTTGGAATATATGTGATTTTTGGGGAAATGAATCAACACGAGAAGATGCCCAAGGAGGTGGCAAGCCTGCTAGGTGCGGCCCACTCCTTACCGTGCCTGGCGGGCTTGTGGCCATCCCTCAGGTTGGTTGGATCCGTCCTCTGGTCACAAAGAAGATATTTTTATAATAAAGATCCCCTCAAAATTTCAGCCCAATCAGAGTTACGGATCTCCGGATATTTAAGAAACGATGAAAGGCCAGATTCGGGAACTAACAAACAGAAGGAAATAGAGAGAGAGAGAGAGATCCAATCTTGGAGGGGCTCTCGCCCCTCCGCCGCCATGGAGGTGATGGAACAGAGGGGAGACCCTTCTCCCATCTAGGGGGAAGGTCAAGGAAGAATAAGAAGAAGGGGACTCTCTCCCCGTCTCTCCCTGTGGCCCCGAAATGCCGTCGGGGCAATTATCGTGACGGCGATCTACTCCAACAACTCTAACATCTTCACCAACACCTCCATCACCTTCCCCCATCTACCTAGGGAGGTTCACTCTCCCGCAACCCACTATACCCTGTACTTGAACATGGTGCTTTATGCTTCATATTATTATCCAATGATGTGTCGCCATCCTACGATGTCTGAGTAGATTTTTGTTGTCCTATGGGTTGATTAGCTGATCATGATTGGTTTGAGTTGCATGTTTTATTATTGGTGCTGTCCTATGGTGCTCTCCGTGTTCCGCAAGCTTGAATCTTGAGTGACAGAAGCATAAACCCGAGTAGGTGGGTTGTTGCATATGGGAGTAAAGAGGACGTGGTACCTTATAATGCTATGGTTGGGTTTTACCTTAATGATCTTTAGTAGTTGCAGATGCTTGATAGAGTTCCAATCATAAGTTAATATTATCCAAGTAGACAAAGTATATTAGCTTATGCCACTCCCTCATAGAAAATTGCAATAATGATGACTGGTCTAGTTATCGATTGCGTAGGGACAATTCCGCAACTCCTACCACCACTTTTCCACACTCGTTAAACTAAATTAGTTGTTACTTTATCTAAGCAGCCCCTAGTTTTTATTTACGTGCTCTTTATTATCTTGCAAACCTATCTCATTACACCTACAAAGTACTTCTAGTTTCATACTTGTTCTAGATAATGCGAACGTTAAGCATGCGTAGAGTTGTATCGGTGGTCGATAGAACTTGAGGGAATATTTGTTCTACCTTTAGCTCCTTGTTGGGTTTGACACTCATCGAAAGAGGCTACAACTGGCCCCCTATACTTGTGGGTTATCAAGACCGTTTTCTAGCGCTGTTGCCGGGAAGCAATAGCGTGGGATGAATATTCTCGTGTGTTCTTGTTTGCTTTATCACTAAGTAGATTTTATTTTCTGTTTTAACTTGTTTAATATCTTTAGATATGGGTAGGAAATGCAAAATACAAAAAAATTAGTTGTACTTGCTGCTCCAAAAGTTGAGGAACCACTACTGCTCCGTACCATCGAAGAATATTACTTGGGTCATCTTCGATCCACTTGTGCTCGTGCTGAAAACCCAACTAGCTTAGTTGAGGGAAAATCATTAAATGAGCATGCTCATTATGTGTGACACCGCATATCTCAAAAAGGGAAACTCTTGTGGCATCAAATTAATACTTTGTGTTGCGATGCTTGGTAACTATGTGAAATTTATGATTTTACTTGTTGTTCTAATGAAGCTAAAAAACACCTTCCCTACCAATGTGCATTTAATGATAATGAAATATTATACTCTTATGCCAAGGAGGCCTATTGCTATAATGATGTTGAACAAATTGAATAATTTGTTGCTTTTAAGGGTGCCTATGAAATTGCTTCTTTCATTGAAAAGTATGATGCTACTCTTTACAATTCTGAAAATTTTGCCATACTTAAATATTGCTATGAAAACTATGCTTCTAATGCTTATGTTAAAGATTTTATTGCAAGAATGACCACTGCCTTGGAGGAGACTAATATTTTGCAGGAATCTATGGAAAAGGAAGTTGCTGAAATTGTAAGCTCATTAGATGAAAAAGATGAGGAGGAGAACGAAGAACAAAAGGAGGAAGAGCGGATTATCTACCCGTGGAAACCGTCTAATGAGAGTAACTCTTCAACTCATACATTGTTTAATTTCCCTTCGTGCTTACCGAAGGATGAATGCTATGTTGATTGCTAAGATCCCTTGGATTCTTTTGAAATATCCCTTTTTGATGAACTTGATGCTTGCTATTCTTGTGCCATGATGCCGATATGAATTATGCTTATGAAGATGAACTTGCTATAGTTCCTTACATTAAGCATGAAATTGTTGCTATTGCGCCCACACATGATAGTCCTATTATCTTTTTGATTTCTCCAAACTACACTACATCGGAGAAGTTTTCACTTATTAAGGATTATATTGATGGGTTGCGTTTTCCTGTTGCACATGATGATTTTAATGAATATAATATGCATGTGCCTGCTTCTCCTACTTGCAATTATTATGAGAGAGGAACTACATCTTCACCTCTCTATGTTTCCGATACAATAAAATTTCAAGAAACTACGTATGCTATGCATTGGCCTTTACTTGGTGTGAATGAATTGTTCTTGTATGACATGCCAATGCATAGGAAGAGAGTTAGACTTCGTTGGTGCATGATGTATGTTACTTTTTGCTCACTACTAAATTACAAATCATTGTCAATTAAAATTGGCTTTGATATACCTTGGGATTGGGTGGATCTATTACTTGAGCACTATATGCCTAGCTTAATGGCTTTAAAGAAAGCTTTGCCAGGGAGACAACCCGGAAGTTTTATAGAGTAATTTTATTCTGTTGTGTGCTTTTATATAGTTTAAAAACAAAAAATAAAAGGGGAACTTAAATTTTTTTCAAAAATAAAAGTGAAAGTGAGAAAGACGAGCAACGTTGAAGTGGGGGCTAGCCTTGAACTTTGTTCATGCCCATGGAAACTTTGTGAATCTTGATTACAATTTTCAACAAAAATAATTATACCCTTGTATAAATCCATTATATTATAATACCTTTGTTCCTAAATATTTGTCTTTTTAGAGATTCACCTATGGACTACATACGATGTAAAATGAATGAATATACATTATAAATCATGTCTATATACATCCGTATGTAGTCCATAGTGAAATCTCTGAAAATACAAATATTTAGGAACGGAGGGAGTAAAAATAATGTGCCAAGATTTGCATTTAGGATGATTAGATTGCTTGTTTGGTGTGTGCCATGCAAAAACCGAAACTTTGGTTGTAGTGCATGAATTTACATTTTTAACCAGAATGTCAAAAGTTTCTGAAATTTTTACACAGTACTGCTATGCAATTTTTTTATTTTGTCCTAATATTTCAGAATTTTTAGAGTTACATAAGTATGGTGAATGTTCATATTACTACAGACTGTACTGTCTTTGACATATTCTGTTTTTGATGCATTGTTTTGCTCATTTTGATGAAACTATCCACTGTATCCGTGGTATAAGCCATGGAAAAGTTATATTATAGGAGCTACAATGCAAAAACAAAATATCAATTGGTTGGAAATGGTACTTAAATTGGTGATTTGTTTTATTATATTAACGTATCTCACGAGGGTTTTGTTAAGTTTTGTGTGATTGAAGTTTTCAAGTTTTGGGTGAGATCACGATGGATGAAGGAATAAGGAGTGGAAAGAGACTAAGCTTGGGGATGCCCGAGGCACCCCAAGGTAATATTCGAGGACTCCCAAGAAACTAAGCTTGGGGATGCCCCGGAAGGCATCCCCTCTTTCTTCTAACAACCATCGATAATTTTACTTGGAGCTATATTTTTATTCGTCACATGATATACATAAATTTTGGAGCATCGTGTGCTTTTTATTTTTATTTTAATAATGAACCATGCTGGTATGAGAAAGTCCTTGGTTCATTTATAGAAGGCTCTTTGCAGCTCACTTATATCTTTTGAGTATGGCTTTATAGAATGCTTCATGTGCTTCACTTATATCATTTGAAGTTTGGATTGCCTGTTTCTAACACATAGAAAACCGCCATTTTTAGAATGCTCTTTTGTTTCACTTATATTTGTTAGAGCGTGGGCATGTCTTTTGTAGAAATAATTAAACTCTCATGCTTCACTTATATCTATTTAGAGAGTTAACATGAGTTGGTAATTCACATGGTTAGTCATAAAATCCTACATAAAAATTGTAGATCACTGAATATGATGTGTTTGATTCCTTGCAATAATTTTGCGAAATAAAGATGGTGATATTAGAGTCATGCTAGTGAGTAATTGTGGATTGGTAGAAATACCTGTGTAAAGGTTTGTGATTCCTATAGCATGCACTTATGGTGAACCGTTATGTAAGGAAGTCGAAGCATGATTTGTTTATTGATTGTCAACCTTTGTGTGAGGGTCGGGAGCATGCGATGGTTAAATCCTACCAAGGTCTCCCCTAGGAGCATGCGTCTAATACTTTGCTTCGATGACTAATAGACGTTTGCAATAAGTATGTGAGTTATTTATGACTAATGTGAGTCCATGGATTATACGCACTCTCACCCTTACACCTTTGCTAGCCTTTCTAATACCCCACAACTTTTGCCGGTGCATTAAACCGACCATATATCCTCCCTCAAAAAAACCACCATACCTATCTATTATGGAATTTCCGTAGCCATTCCGATATATATTGCCATGCAACTTCCACCGTTCTGTTTATTATGACATGCACCATCATTTTCATATTGCTTTGCATGATCGTAAGATAGCTACCATGTTGTTTTCATGGCTTGTCCGTTTTTTTAATGCCATTGCTATGCGAGATCATTGCACATCCCGATACACTATTGGAGGCATTCATATAGAGTCATATTTTGTTCTAGATATCGAGTTCTAATTCTTGAGTTGTAAGTAAATAAAAGTGTGATGACCATCATTATTAGAGCATTGTCCCATGTGAGTAAAGTATGATGGAAGCTATGATTCCCTCACAAGTTGGGATGAAACTCTAGACTTTATGAAAAATAAAAGAGGCCAGTGAAGCCCAAAAAAAGAGGCCTTAGATGCCCACCAAAAAGAAAAAAAGAAAAAAAAAAGAAAAAAGAAAAAAAGAAAAAAAGAGTGAAAAGAGAGAGAAGGGACAATGCTACTATCATTTTTCCACAGTTTTGCTTCAAAGTAGCACCATGATCTTCATGATAGAGTGCCTCCTATTTTGCCACTTTCATATACTAGTAGGAATTTTTTATTATATAACTTGGCTTGTATATTCCAATGATGGGCTTCCTTAGATTGCCCTAGGTCTTGATAAACAAGAAAGTTGGATGCACACCCACTTAGTTTCTTTTTGATCTTTCATACACTTATAGCTCTAGTGCATCCATTATATGGAAATCCCTACTCACTCACATTAATATCTATTAATGGGCATCTCCATAGTCAGTTGATACACCTAGTTAATGTGAGGCTATCTTCTCCTTTTTCTTCACAACCTCCACCATACTCTATTCCACCTATAGTGTTATATCCATGGCTCATGCTCATGTATTGCGTGAGAGTTGAAAAAGTTCGAGCACATAAAAAGTATGAAAGAATTGCTTGACTTGTCATCAGGGTTGTGCATGATATAAATACTTTGTGTGGGGAAGATGGAGCATAGCCAGACTATATGGTATTGTAGGGATAACTTTCTTTTGCCATTATATTTTGAAGAGATATAATTCCTTTATTGGTATTCTTGAAGTATTATTGTCTTAATGTCAAATGATAGACTATTGCTTTGAATCACTCGTGTCTTAATATTCATGCCATGATTAGATTATATGAACAAGATTATGCTAGGTAGCATTGCACATAAAAAATTATCTTTTTTATCATTTACCTACTCGAGGACGAGAAGGAATTAAGCCTTGGGATGCTGATACATCTCCGTTGTATCTATAATTTTTGGTTGTTTCATGCCAATGTTCTACAACTTCAATATACTTTTGGCAACTTTTTATACTATTTTTGGGACTAACATATTGATCCAGTGCCTAGTGCCAGTTCCTATTTGTTGCATGTTTTTTGTTTTTGCAGAATATCCATACCAAACAAAGTCCAAACATGATAAAAACTTATGGAGATTTTTTTGGAATATATGTGATTTTTGGTAAAATAATCAACGCAAGACGATGCCCGATGAGGTGGCAAGCCTGCTAGGCGTGGCCCACCCCCTTGTCCGTGCCTGCCGAGCTTGTTCCACCCATCAGGTCGGTTGGATCTGTACTTTGGCCGCGATCAAAGTATTTTTATAATAAAGATCCCCTCACAATTTCATATCGATCGGAGTTACGGATCTCCAGATATTTAAGAAACGGTGAAAGCCATATTCAGAAAGAGAGAAACAGAAGGAAATAGAGAGAGAGATCCAATCTTGGAGGGGCTCTCGCCCCTCCGCCACCATGGAGGCCATGTACTAGTGGGGAAACCCTTCTCCCATCTAGGGGCATGGTCAAGGAAGAATAATAAGGAGGGGGTCTCTCTCTCCCTCTCTCCCCGTGGCACCAGAATTTCGTCGGGGCCATCATCATGACGGCGATCTACTCCAACAACTCTGTCATCTTCACCAACACCTCCATCACCTTCCCCCATCTATCTATAGCGGTCCGCTCTCCCGCAACCCGATGTACCCTATACTTGAGCATGGTGCTTTATGCATCATATTATTATCCAATGATGTGTTGCCATCCTATGATGTCTGAGTAGATTTTTGTTGTCCTATGGGTTGATTGATGATCATGATTGGTTTGAGTTGCATGTTTTATTATTGGTGTTGTCCTATGGTGCTCTCCGTATCACGCAAGAGTGAGGGATCCTTGCTATAGGGTGTAGCAATGTGTTCATGATTTTCCTATGGTGGGTTCCTTGAGTGACAGAAGCATAAACCCGAGTAGGTGGGTTGTTGCATATGGGAGTAAAGAGGACTTGATACCTTATAATGCTATGGTTGCTTTTACCTTAATCATATTTAGTAGTTGTGGATGCTTGCTAGGGTTCCAATCATAAGTGCATATGATCCAAGTAGAGAAAGTATGTTAGCTTATGCCGCTCACTCATATAAAATTGGAATAATGATGACCAATCTAGTTATCGATTGCCTAGGGACAATTCCGTAACTCCTACCACCACTTTTCCACACTCGTTAAACTAAATTAGTTGTTACTTTATCTAAGCAGCCCCTAGTTTTTATTTACATGCTCTTTATTATCTTGCAAACCTATCCCGTTACACCTACAAAGTACTTCTAGTTTCATACTTGTTCTAGGTAAAGCGAACGTTAAGCGTGCGTAGAGTTGTATCGATGGTCGATAGAACTTGAGGGAAAATTTGTTCTACCTTTAGCTCCTCGTTGGGCTCAACACTCTTACTTATCGATAGAGGCTACAACTGATCCCCTATTATTGTGGGTCATCATAGTCCCCAAGGCTACAGTCGACTGTGTCAGTCGGCGGGAGTCTTAGAGTTTTGATGTCTGACCGAATGATCTAATCATCATATCCAATTGACGAATCATATGTCTTGTGTGACTAAAATTTTTCTTTCCATTTACTTCTTGTAGTTTGTTTGTGAGCTCAGAATCCACTACAATGCCCTGAAGGAAAAAGTGTTGTCCTTGCGGCTTGACTTAGATGTAGAGAAAACCAAGAATGCTCGACTGGAGAAAGAGAAGAACGCACTGGAAGGTATAGTTCTTCCTGCCCGACTACTATTTTCACTATTCTTTCTTCTTGTCCCACTGAATCCACTACCTCGGATCTTCATGGAGAAAATCATAACTTTGTCGAGAGACTAAAGTAATCTGTTTCTTTAGTATTCGTGAAGACGACCCTCAAGAAGGAGGACACAAAGCTGGCAGAGGCTCAAAAGGAGGCCAATCATAAGGCCAAGGAGGCTAAGGAGAAGCTAAAGACAGTTGGGAAACTTGAAGAAGAGAAGAAGACCCTTGAAGCCGCCGTGAATAAGACCAAGGAGGTCCTCGTCGAGTGTAAGACCAAATTCGAACACATTGCTGCCAAGAAGGCTGAGCTAGAGCAGTTCGTCAATGAGTTCGACGACACTGTGAGCAAAAAACTCAAAGGTAGGCTTTCCTGAATGATCCATGTGTATTTTTGAATGATCTAATGAAGTTTGCTTGACTTTGATTCTTATTTCCATTCATCCGAATTCAGAATTCTGCTTCGACATTACCAAGGAGACTGAGAAGATCGAGAAGGAGACGGATCTGTCCCGAGAGCTGCTAAAGGATAGTGTGGCCATGGCTTATCTCCGACTGGAAGAACGCGTTGATGAAGCAGTTTCATATATTAGGAGGATCCTCCTTGGCATTGTGGACATTGAAAAGGAGCTCGTCTCTGATGAAGAACCCGCCAAGGATTTGGAGTCCACACTGAATAGAGTGAGAGACGTACCACACCGAGTGAAGACGTGGAGGAAATCAGCAGCCCGAGCTGGGGTTGACATTGCTCTCTCACTAGTTCGGGTCCACTCCAAGGGAGTGGAAAAAAAGAAACTAAAGTCCTTGGAGGTCACCAATCAGAAGAACGCAAGAATTGAGGACTTCATGGAGATGATCATGGAGGCCGCCACTTGAATCGCAGAACGCCTTGACCTGGACATGTTCCTTGAAGCAGTGCCTAACCCCGAGTGATCGTTGGGATAACAAAAACTTCTGTAAACATTTGCCTCGGAATGCCGAGTAGTATCTCTAAGACTTTTAAATGGGCCTGTGGCTCTTATCGTTCATACTTTCTCTTCGAACGATGCAGTTCTTATCTGCTTTATCTTTACTTGATGTTTTGAGTGCATCGTACTTGGAGTAAATTTTAACTTAGGCAATGCGGATTCATAACTAAGTCCCCGAGTGTTTGCAAGAACTTTGCTCATAGCAATTCTTCATAGATAAACAATTATGGTCCTGTTCATCTTGACAGTCGAGTGTAGAGAATGTTCCACTCGAAGGATTTTCTAACTTAGGCGATGTGGAATCGCGGCTAAGCCCCCGAGTGTTGGTACGACCTACACTTGAAGAAGTTTGTTAACTTAGGCGACGCAGAGTCGCAGCTAAGTCCCCGAGTGCGGGCGACGCCCTTACTCGGAGTAGTTTGTCATCTAGATGAACAATGATGGTCCTGTTCATCTTGAGAGTCGAGTGTGGAGAACGTCCCACTCGAGGAGTTTTTAACATAGGCGATGCGGAATCGTGGCTAAGCCCCCGAGTGTTGGGAAGACCTACACTCAGATTAGTTTGTTAACTTAGCCAACGCGGAGTCGCAACTAAGTCCCCGAGTGCGGGTGAGGCCCTCACTCGGAGTAGTTTGTCATCTAGATGAACAATGATGGTCCTGTTCATCTTGACAGTCGAGTGTGGACAACGTCCCACTCAAGGAGTTTTTTAACTTAGGCGATGCGGAATCGCGGCTAAGCCCCTAAGTGTTCGTAAGACCTCCACTCGAAGTAGTTGGTTAACTTAGGCAACCTGGAGTTGCAGCTAAGTCCCTGAGTGCGGGCGAGGCCCACACTCAGGGTAGTTTGTCATCTAGATGAACAATGATGAACCTGTTCATCTTGACAGTCGAGTGTGGAGAACGTCCCACTCGAGGAGTTTTTTAACTTAGGCGATGAGGAATCGCGGCTAAGCCCCCGAGTGTTGGTAAGACCTACAATCAGATTACTTTGTTAACTTAGGTGACGTGGAGTCGCAGCTAAGCCCCTGAGCGCGGGAGCGGCCCTCACTCGGAGTAGTTTGTACTTAGGCAAAACCAGGTTTGCAGCTAAGTGTTTTGCAATTTACACCCACTGGGGGTGGTAGTCAAATTTTGATAGGGTATAACGAAACAAAGCTTTATTCATCGAGATCACTCGGATCTGTTACGAAAGTCTTAATTTACATTCTTCACGTTCTATGTGTAGAACTTGTGGAGAAGATCCGCGTTCCAAGTCATAGGTTCTTCCACGTCATCCTTGCTGTTGTACAATCGGTACACTCCATTGTGCAGGACTTTGGAGATGACATATGGTCCTTTCCACGGAGGCGCCAACTTGTGGGATCTTTGCTGATCCAATCGGAGGACGAGATCCCCTACCTGAAATGCTCGGCCTCTGACCTGTCTATCGTGGTAGCGCCTCAGATCCTGTTGATAGAGCGTGGACCTTATTAGGACCAGCTCCCTTTCTTCTCCTAGGAGGTCGAGACCGTCTTGACGCACTGTCTCGGCCTTGGCTTCATCAAATTGTTCCACTTATGACCCACAAGTATAGGGGATCTATCGTAGTCCTTTCAATAAGTAAGAGTGTCGAACCCAATGAGGAGCAGAAGGAAATGACAAGCGGTTTCCAGTAAGGTATTCTCTGCAAGAGCTGAAATTATCGGTAACAAATGGTTTTGTGATAAGATAATTTGTAACGAGTAACAAGTAAAAAGTGTAGGAAAGGTGCAACAAGGTAGCCCAATCCTTTTTGTAGAAAAGTACATGCTAGGGCAAACTCTTATATAAAGCAAAGCGCTCCCGAGGACACATGGGAATTTTGTCAAGCTAGTTTTCATCATGCTCATTTGATTCACGTTCGTTACTTTGATAATTTGACATGTGGGTGGACCGGTGCTCGGGTGCTTCCCTTACTCGGACAAACCTCCCACTTATGATTAACCCCTCTCGCAAGCATCTGCAACTATGAAAGAAGAATTAAGATAAATCTAACCATAGCATGAAACATGTGGATCCAAATCAGCCCCTTACGAAGCAACACATAAACTAGGGTTTAAGCTTCTGTCACTCTAGCAATCCATCATCTACTTATTACTTCCCAATGCCTTCCCCTAGGCCCAAATAATGGTGAAGTGTTATGTAGTCGACGTTCACATAACACCACTAGAGGAGAGACAACATACATCTCATCAAAATATCGAACAAATACCAAATTCACATGATTACTTATAACAAGACTTATCCCATGTCCCCAGGAACAAACGTAACTACTCACAAAGCATGTTCATGTTCATAATCAGAGGAGTATTAATTATCATGAAGGATATGAACATATGATCTTCCACCAAGTAAACCAACTAGCATAAACTACAAGGAGTAATCAACACTACTAGCAACCCACAAGTACCAATCTAAGGTTTGAGACAAAGATCGGATGCAAGAGATCAACTAGGGTTTGTAGAGGAGATGGTGCTGGTGAAGATGTTTATGGAGATTGAACCCCTCTCGATGAGAGGATCGTTGGTGATGACGATGGCTTCGATTTCCCCCTCCGGGAGGGAAGTTTCCCCGGTAGAACAACCCTACCGGAGCTCTAGATTGGTTCTGTCCAAGTTCCGTCTCTGTAGGACCGAAAGTATGTCTAGAGGGGGGTGGTGGTGGTGGTGTAATTAGACTACTTGACCAAATAAAAGTTTTTCCTATACCAAGTTTTAGGGTTGATAGTTTTTAGCATTTCATGGCAAGTCAAGTACACCCTACACATGCAAGTCTAAGAGTATATAGCAGCGGAAAGTAACAACAAGCATGTATAGAAGGGATAGGGTAGGAAGATCAAACGCAGTTGTAGACACGATGATTTTTCCCGTGGTTCCGATAGGTGGCTCTATCATACATCAACGTTTATGGAGTCTTCAACCCACGGAGGGTAACAGTCGCGAGAGCCCACGGAGGGCTCCACCCAAAAGGGTCCATGAAGTAGCAACCTTGACTATTCCATAATGGCTTCCGTCCATGAAGGACTAGCCTCACTATGGGTAGATCTACACGAAGTAGGCGATCTCCTTGCCCTTACAAACTTCTTGGTTCACTCCACAACACGAAGTAGGAGGCTCCCAAGCGACACCTAACCAATCTAGGAGGCACCACCCTCCAAAAGGTAATAGGCTCGGTAATGATGATGAACTCCTTGGTCTTGTGCTTCAAGATGATAGACTCCTCAACACCCAATCACTCTCTCATAGATATGGCATGGTGGAAGAGATGGGATTGGTGGAAAGCTACTTGGGTAGGCTAGAAATCAAGATCCATATGATTGGAGTGGAAGATCTTGACCTCAACACAAGGGTAGGTGGTTCTCTCTCAGAAAATCTGATAGGATAGGTATGGAATAGTCCTGAGTGCTTCTCTCTCGAGTAGGTGGTGGTGAAGGGGTATATATAGGCATCCCCAGAAATCCAACCGTTACACACAAAATGACCAACTCGGTGACACCAATGTGTTAATCTCGGTGGTACCGAAGTGATCAAAAGTGGCAACTTTTGAATCTCGGTTAGACCCATATAGGAAACTCGGTGACGCTGATACAACAGTCATATTGCCCAATCTCGGTGACGCTGATACAACAGTCTCGGTGGTACCGATAATGTGCATTTGCCTAACAAAGCGTTGGCAACCTAAACTCGGTGGCACCGGTATGGAATCGGTTGCACCGAAGTGGCTGGGATTTGGCTGAGTCTGTCTAGGTTCTGGAATTGGTGGCACTGGTATGGTAAAGTTGGTTGCACCGATTTTGAGTGTTAGATATAGAAAAAACTTTGGTGGGAGAGTTTGTGGATGTTTTAGGCGACTATCACTTGTGGACGTTTGAGCATATTGTTCACCAACAAAACCTTACCCCCTTTTAATAGTATTGGCTTTCCTATGGATTCAAAGTGATTTCTCACAAATATAAAATGTAGAGTCCTCTTGCTTGAAGCTTGGCCAACCTATTTCCTTGCATCTTGGGGTATGTCCACAATCTCCATTTGCCAATCCTATCATTGAACATCCTGAAATATACTTGATGGAAACATTAGTTCAATGACTTATATGTTGTAATTAATTACCAAAACCACCAAGGGAGCAAATGTGCTTTCAATCTCCCCCTTTTTGGTAATTGATGAAAAAATATAGATCAAAGCTTCGATATATGATAAAATCAATGAATATAATCATCGCTTTGAGAGGTATGTGATAATAAAAAGCTCCTGCTCAATTTGTGCATTATTTTGAATTTGCGTTTGAATGCAAATGCACAATCGATTAGGTATATGGGGCATTTCTTCCATGTCACATACAACTTGGTGGTGTGGGAGAATAATTAGAATGAATAACATGGCACAACACCATCAAGCAAAGGTGAATGATCATCTCATGAGCATTAAGATGATAGGAAATAGTAGCATCACACATAACAACGTATGCTCATACATAAACACAAAAGTATCTCATGTCAAACCAAAAGAACCAAATGTTTTGAAAAGCAACAAACACAAAAACGCTCTCTTGCTCAAAGCCTAAAGATCTATATACACTTCTCCCCCTTTGGCAACAAGTTACCAAAAAGTTCAAAGGCATGTATCTAATCATTATTGGGCTGATCTCCTCGAGTTGTTGATGAAGGAGTCGAGATGATAGCATCGGCGAAGATCTCAGCAGATGCCATGGATGGAGTTGGAGTGGCAGCTAGAGGAACTAGAACAGATGGGGTATGAGCTGAGGTGACAGTAGCAGGAGTTGATGAAGAGGGCCTCAAGTCTGATGCTGGCATAGTGGCTGATCTGGCCTGGGTAGGAAACTGTGTGCCTATCCTGAGAGGTGAGTCATCCTCATCCTCATCATCATCATCTGAAGAAGTAGTCTGAGGAAGAGGCACTAAGTCAACTTCCTTCTTGAGCTCATTGACTGTCTTGGTCACCCCATCCACCTTATCATTAAGGGTCTTGATCCTGTTTTCAAAGATCCTCACAAGACTGTTCTGGTTGTCCAGAATCCCCTTTATGTCTTTCTGCATGCCCTGAACTGATGATATCAATAGATCCATTTGCTCATTCCTGGATCTAGGGGCTTGAGCACTAGTGGCTCTAACTGCCTCTGCTTCTGCGTGAGGAGCAGCTGAAGTGGGATGATCAGCATCCATCACCACAACATTGTCCTCGAGATCTGGCTGTAGGGGTAAATGTGGATGATCTAGAGCAAAAATGTGTGTTTCCAACTTTGAGTTTATGAGCATCTGGATGTAAGGAGCATAACAACAAGAGCGCTTCTGGTCAGCAGCAACCCTCTTGATTGTCTCAACAATCAAATCCATAACTCTGATCCTGGTGTGTCTGTCAAGGTGGATCAACATGTTGATGGAGTGGCCTTGGATCATCTTGTCATCTCCTGACTTGGGCATCAAGGTATGCCTCAGAATGGTGTTTATGGTGCGGAGGCCAACCTGAAGAAAGTAGATAGATCCTAGCTTGTGAGACTTCACATTGGCAGCAGGGATCTCCTTGTACATATTTTCCATAGCATTGTGGCTCTCCTTGGATTCTGAGTATACATCCAAGTCACCATCGTGTGTTTCAGGAACTCCTAAGAGAGCAGCCCATTCTTCAATAGTTGATTCAGACCTTGCACCTTCAGTCATCCATACAATTGTACCATCTCATAGAAATGTGTAGTGGAGTAGAATTGCATGATCATCTCATCATTCCAAGCAGTGAATTCTCTGCCAACAAACTCGTCCAAACCTGTGCAGTGGAAATTTTCTTGGACACTTGAAAAGTAGTCCTCATTCTCGTTAATGAATTTCCAATCAACATATCGCAAATCACTCAGAGCTGGACTCTTTTCAAAGAGCACCGTCTCATAGAAATCATGTTGCTCTCTGGTATAGAATCTGTAGTCCATAGCTGTCTTCTTCCTCTGGACATAAGGGTCTATAGCTCTCCAAGCTCTCAACCCTGAATCCTTCCTCTTCTTCATATCCTCAGCTAGTGGGTAGTTGGCATTGTGTATAGGAAGATGTGGTCTAAGCTTCATAAAAGTTCTCAAGTCATCATCATCTTCAGCTCTAGAAGCAGTCCCTTTGTTCTTCTCAGAAGCTGGAATCTGCTTGTATGTCCTCTTAGGCTTCTCAGCAGCGGCCTTCTTGGATGTGCCAGTCTTTGGCATAGCATTAGATAGAAGTTTCTTGCCCTTCTTCTTGGGAGCAGCCTTTGCAGCTAGCTCATCCTCTTCTTCCTCAGCAGCAGCACCAGCAGCCTCTTCTAAATTTTTAGACATAGATGTAGGCCTGCTAGTCACATGAACTAACCTCTTCTAGGCTCTCTTCTCTCTTGCCTTCCTGGGAGGAGACTCAAGGTGAAAAGTCATTGATGTCCTAGCACTTTCATGAGGTGGCTCAACTGAAATAGTTACTGTGCCATACTCATGAGCCTTGAAGGTTGAAGCAGGTGCATAGATCTTGATGACAACTCTCCTGGAGGAAGTGACTGTATTAGAAGCTCTCTTGGCAGCCTTCTCTTGCTTCTTAGCAAGAATCTCTTTTGGAACAAAGTCTGAATCTTCTT
Source organism: Hordeum marinum (assembly GCA_022496015.1). Lineage (NCBI taxonomy): Eukaryota > Viridiplantae > Streptophyta > Magnoliopsida > Poales > Poaceae > Hordeum > Hordeum marinum. The sequence continues at coordinate 204,132,424 of CM039672.1, read as the reverse complement.
CATCAGAATTCAGCTTCTTCTTAGCTCTAGTAGCAGCCTTGGGCAAACCATGGGAGCTGGGGGTGCCTAGATCTGAAAATGAACTGGGCTCTGGACTTGTGCCTGAACTCATGTCTGCACCCTGCTCTGGCATGTTCTGACTGTCCTCTGCATCTGACATACTGACCCTGTGAATGGAATACATGAGCAGAAGTAGATGAGTCATCACAAAATTATTAGCTGGTTTTTCAAATTTTGAACAAAAGATTTTCAAGGTTTTGTATTCTGTTAGAAACAAATCGGTAAGGCCGAAGCAAAAATTTTGGTGACACTGAGACTGACTGTCCCTTACAATAGAAACTTGGCACCCTTTTTGGTGAGACCGAAAAGGAGTGCTTGGTTTCACCGAGACAGTTCTCAGCTACACAGAAACGAAAATTGGTGGTACCGATTTACTTGATTCAGTTCTACCGAGTTGCGTCGGGCGGAAGGCAAAACCCCTAGAAAACCAATGTTTCGCTAGCCCATGAGATTTCTTGTCGATAGGAATACGTGCAATGAGTGGCATCATAAGAAAAATAGATCCAATGCGCAAGAATCAGAGGGGAGCGCAAAGGAGGTCGAATCCGTACCCTAACTTGGTGCGGATCCGCTACAGCGGCGGCGATGGAGCAGATTTCGTCGACGGCGGCGATTCCCAGCGGCGGAGGAGCGCAGGAAGACAAGGGCGACAACCAGGGGTCTCGAAGTGGCAACTTATTGTTATGAGGCATGACGTTTCAAGATAGAATTTCAAATAATCGGGGTCCACAACATATATATACCCTCCACTTTTGGTGATACCGATTTTATGTTTTTAGTGTCACCGAGTTCCACAACTGTCAATTGATAGGGAAACTCGGTGTAATTGAGAATATTAAATCGGCAGTACCGAGATTGGAAATATAGATCAACCCTAGGCATTCCCTGAGACCTAGATTGTGGGGTTGGTTCCACCGAGATGCACTTGGGAGGTTTTAATGGTCAGTCCTTGTCGATACGGAACTCCGAGTGCTCCACACACAGAGGGATCGAAAAGCATTTGTTCAAATTTTGTGATGCAGCATGAATGGAATATGAGGTGAGAAAGCATAGATAGCTAAATAGTGGTCCTAGGCATTCTTGTCCATCCAATTGGAAAATAGGAAATCAAAAATCAAATAGAAACAATTGGATGCCCTCGAATGAGAAAATAAATGCAGACCAACATGCTCACACAATAAGATGTCAAAATAAATCATGACAAACATGCACAAACACACTAGCATCTAACAAGCACTTGGGCGATGACGAATTCATCTATATATGAGTATTTGCCTTAGGAGCCAAGTAAGAGTACTTGATCATAGGTCATACTCACCGTTTAAGCACAAGTGGGGTTACCACTTTTACATAAAGCATTTAATGTTGTCACATACTAAGAGATGCTTTAACTCAAGTCTTAGAGTAAAGCTCCCCCTTAATGTGACATCCCCCCATAAGAGGGATAAACTAACCTTGGGTTTTGTCGATGAAGACTTCATGTTAGTGTGGTAGTTGTGGATGCTCAGTGTTGATGAAGATCACCAAGAGTTGGGAGCATCCTTGTTGTTTCTTTACTCCTCTCACCTACATGGGTTAGTCCCAACACACAAGAGACAAATACAAGGATATATATGGACATGGAGTGCAAAGCATATGTTATGATGTCCATTGATTATTCGATTACCTTGTCCCTTGCTTACCTTTGAGGGAATGTGTGACTCCTTGAACTATTGCATAGAGTTGATGTTGGGTGCAAAAGTCCTTGCCAATAATGAATATGAGTGAATCTTATTAGCGGAGACACCCCTCAAGAACTTACTACTTCTTCTTCTTGAGAACCTACATCAAGTTGATGGGAATCCTTGGTGTTTAAGTAGCCTTTGTAGTAGTTGAGCTTGAAGTCTTCTTTTGGAGTTCATATGAGTCAATGTCCTGTTGAAGCTTGTTCTTTCCCTTGAGCTTGTAGTCTTGTGGTGGAAGGTCATCTTGAGTGTTTGTCCCCTTGGTAAGAGTATTTTCATACTTCTACTTTTGAGGAACAAACTTGGGCTTGGGATATTGACCTTCTTCCCACTCAACTCCATTAGTGTTGAAGTAGACAACACCACGATTCTTCCGGTATCCTCCGTGCTTGCGTACAATTTCCTCAAATTGCTTACATCCGGAAAGACTCTTGTAGATACCTTTTTCTATAATTCCTTTCAATAAAGCATTTTTTGCTCAAGTGTAACTTGGCTAAGAGAATCATCATTAGTGGAATCAATAGAACTACTAGAAGCAACATCATTAGATTTAGCATTTTTATTGTTGCTACTAGATGAAGAACCTTTCTTGCCTTTTTTACTAGATTTCTTAGTTTTAACTTGAGGCATGAAAGTAGACAAGAGTAGTCGTTTGGCAAGATAAGATGATGTCTTGTTTCGGAGATCGTCACTGATAGCTTTGAGAAACTCATGTTCATGCTCCAAGTTGAGCTTCTCGAAGCGTAGCTTCTCATGAGTTCTCACAAGCTCTCTATGATCTTCAAGAGTAGATTCATGATCTAACTTAAGAGTGTTTAGTTCTTTAGTTAGGTTTTCTATTTTCATCTTATCATCATCAAACGACTCGTCTTGACTAGCATGAGAATTATCAAGTTCATTTTGATCAACATCACTAGTTTGATCACAAAGCAAGTCATCATCACAAAGAAAATCATCTTCATCACTATCAAAATCAAGATACTCGAGATGTGATACCTTGCGGCCTTTAGCCATGAAGCAACTTCCACTCCCTTCGTTTTGTTAATCAAATAGATCGTAGGAGTTGGTAGTCACTAGAGCAATTCTGGCGGCACCATCATCTTAACTATAGTCGGAGTCGGAGTGATAGCTTCTCTCAGAGTTGTTGTCAGAGTCTGAGCCAGAAACCCATTCACCAACATGAGCTTGATGTTTTCTTCTTGTGTAGCTCGTGGTGTACTTGTCCTTCTTCTCCGAATCTCTACTTCTCCTCGAGTGTATTCGTTCATAACGATCATCTCTACTCCTCCTCTCTCTTTGTGGTGATTCATTCCTTGAGCTTCGTCTTCGAGGTGACTCTTCTCTTCTTTTTTAGGGAGCCGTGCACTCATTTCAGTAGTGTCTGGGCTTCCCACAATTGTAGCAATTGCAGTCACGACTTGACGAATGCTTCTCATCATATCTTGAGTTGGAGTTTCTTTCTTTGCCTCTATTCTTGAGGAACTTGTTGAATTTCTTGACCATGAGGCTTATCTCTTCATCGGTGACAAGGTTCTTGCTTGAAGTTGCGGGAGCATCACTTGTGGCTTTGTAAGCACCGCTAGACTTGTGATGAAGTTCTTCCTTATCTTTGAGCATCATCTCATGAGAAACAATCCATCCAATGACTTCTGTAGGCCTGAGATCTTTGTAGTTTGGCATCATTTGGATCAATATGCACACGGTGTCGTATCTCTCATCCAAATCTCTATGTATCTTCTTGATGATGAATTTGTCAGTCATTTCTTCGCTTCCTAAGCCGGCAATCTCATTGGTGATGAGAGCTATCCTAGAGTACATCTCTGCGACTCCTTCACCATCCTTCATCTTGAACTTGTCAAGCTGACCTTGAAGAACATCTAACTTGGATTCTCTCACGGTCTCGTTTCCTTCGTGCATATCAACCAAAGTATCCCAAATCTCTTTTTCATTCTCAAGACGTCTGATTTTGTTGAATTCTTCGAGGCATAAGCAGTTGAAGAGAATGTCGCATGCTTGATCATTGAGTTGCAACATCTTCAACTCATCCGCGCTCACTTCACGATCCGGTTCCCGTCCATCCGCAAAGAAATCACCTTGCAAGCCAACACGAACAACAGCCCAAATGGCGGGGTTATGACCAAGAATATGCATTTTCATTTTGTGCTTCCAACTAGCAAAATTAGTGCCATCAAAGTACGGACCTCTACGGTGATAACTTCCCTCACTAGATGCCATACTCTCCTAGGTTGTGAGACCTAAGCAATGGAGACCAAAGCTCTGATACTACTGGTAGGACCGAAAGTATGTCTAGAGGGGGGTGATTAGACTACTTGACCAAATAAAAGTTTTTCCTATACCAAGTTTTAGGGTTGACAATTTTTAGCATTTCATGGCAAGTCAAGTACACCCTACACATGCAAGTCTAAGAGTATATAGCAGCGGAAAGTAACAACAAGCATGTATAGAAGGGATAGGGTAGGAAGATTAACCGCAGTTATAGACACGATGATTTTTCCCGTGGTTCTGATAGGTGGCGCTATCGTACATCCACGTTTATGGAGTCTTCAACCCACGAAGGGTAATGGTCGCGAGAGTCCATGGAGGGCTCCACCCAAAAGGGTCCACGAATTAGCAACCTTGACTATTCCATAACGGCTTCCGTCCACGAAGGACTAGCCTCACTATGGGTAGATCTTCACGAAGTAGGCGATGTTCTTGCCCTTACAAACTTCTTGGTTCACTCCACAACACGAAGTAGGAGGCTCCCAAGTGAAACCTAACCAATCTAGGAGGTACCACCCTCCAAAAGGTAATAGGCTCGATAATGACGATGAACTCCTTGCTCTTGTGCTTCAAGATGATACACTCCTCAACACCCAATCACTCTCTCATATATATGGCAGGGTGGAAGAGATGGGATTGGTGGAAAGCTACTTGGGTAGGCTAGAAATCAAGATCCATATGATTGGAGTGGAAGATCTTGACCTCAACACAAGGGTAGGTGGTTCTCTCTCAGAAAATCTGATAGGATATGTATGGAATAGTCCTGAGTGCTTCTCTCTCGAGTAGGTGGTGGTGAAGGGGTATATATAGGCATCCCCAGAAATCCATCCATTACACACAAAATGACCAACTCGGTGGCATCAATGTGTTAATCTTGGTGGTAGCGATGTGATCAAAAGTGGTAACTTTTGAATCTTGGTGAGACCGATATAGGAAATTCGGTTGCACCGATAAGGTGACCAACGGTCTGATTGCCCAATCTCGGTTACACCGATACAACATTCTCGGTGGTACCGATAATGTGCATTTGCGTAACAGAGGGTTTGCAACCTAAACTCGGTGGCACCGGTATGGAATCGGTTGCACCAAAGTGGCTGGGATTTGGCTGAGTCTATCTAGGTTCTGGAATCGGTGGCATCGGTATGGGAAAGTTGGTTGCACCAATTTTGAGTGTTAGGTATAGAACATAATTTGGTGGAAGAGTTTGTGGATGTTTTTGGTGACTATCATTTGTGCACATTTGAGGATATTGTTCACCAACAAAACCTTACCCCCTTTTAATAGTATTGACTTTCCTATGGACTCAAAGTGATTTCTCACAAATATAAAATGTAGAGTCCTGTTGCTTGAAGCTTGGCCAACCTATTTCCTTGCATCTTGGGGTATGTCCACAATCTCCTTTTGCCAATCCTATCATTGATCATTTCTTGAAATATACTTGATGGACACATTAGTTCAATGACTTATATGTTGTTATTAATTACCAAAACCACCAAGGGAGCAAATGTGCTTTCAGCCTCGAGACGGCGGCGCTTCATCCCGAAAGCTTCCTTATGATTGTTTCCAGGTCAAAACCCTCCATATAGCAGAACATGGGCGTCCGGGATCTACCAGGTCGGTCACAAGCCTGTTAGGCGCGTCCAGGGGGGTGGCCATGCCTCGTAGGCTTGCCACCTCCTGGTGGGCCCCTCTGGTATCTTTTTTGTCCAGTATTTTTTATATATTCCAAAATAATTATCCGTAAATATTCAGGACTTTTGGAGTTGTGCAGAATAGGTATATAAGATTTGCTCCTTTTCTAGTCCAGAATTCCAGCTCCTGACATTCTCCCTCTTCATGTAAACCTTGTAAAATAAGAGATAAAAGGCATAACTATTGTACCATTACATGAAATAACAGCCCATAAGGCAATAAATATCAATATAAAAGCATGATGCAAAATGGACATATCAACTCCCCCAAGCTTAGACCTCGCTTGCCCTCAAGCGAAAGTCGAGATCGATAAATATGTCCACATGTTTAGAGATGGAGGTGTCGATAAAATACAATACATACGTGAGGGCATCATGAACATCTTTAGAACAACAATACTTATTTTATAAGATTTCTTATTCTAGAGTAACAATTCATTCACAAGTTAAAGTATGAACCAAGAACTCTATTGACAACCAACAAACTATGATCTTAGTCATTGAAACAATTGGCATTTTATCATAACATCGGAAAGAGTCAACATAAGAGCTTGTTAGGCAAACCCACATACTAAATCATCTTTTAGTCTTTCATAATTCCTAACACTCACACAGTACTCATGAGATAAAATCTTCAATCGTACACAGAGAAAGATAGGGGATTATAGTTTTGCCTCCCAACTATTCACCTCAAGGGTGATGTCAACAATCATAACTCATGATCACCCACATCTGAGTGGATATATGCGTCTAGATCATTCCCACACACATAATGCTTGCCAAGAGAGAGGCGAAATGTAGGAAGTGGTGAGGATCACCATGACTCTTGCGTAAAGGTAAGTACTTAAAAGTAAAAGTAACAGATAGGCCCTTCGCAGAGGGAAGCAGAGGTTGTCATGCACTTTTGGTTTTGAGATGCACAAACCCTTAGTGCAAAGGAACGCCGCGTTGTATTGCCCTTTGTGATAGCAACCTTTATTATGTAGTCTGTCGCTTTTATTTCTTTACTATCACAAGTTCTTACAACGCTTATTTCCCTTACAATAAAAGATCACACATATTTAGGCGCAATCCATATTGCTTTTTGCACCAATGACAACTTACTTGAAGGATCTTACTCAATCCATAGGTAGGTATGGTGGGCTGTCATGACAAAACTGGGTTGAGGTGTTTGGATTCACAAGTAGTATTTGTACTTGGTACGGAAGTTTTGGCTAATATGAGGTGGAAGCAAGCACTACATGTTGGAGGAGCTAAAACCATATAACTTCTATCTGGAGGCAAGCAAACATAACCCATTATGTTGTCTTCCTTGTCAAACATCAACTTCTTAGCATGTAATATTTTAATGAGTGGTCACAATCATAATAGATGTCCAAGATAATAAATTTGTATGTGAATCTCTCTTTCTTTATCACTTCCTTTTCAATTGCACCAATGACCAATCACTATGTTTGTTAACTCCCAACAAATTTTAATCGACATACTTCTTATATGTGAAGACATCACTCCTCATAAGATCATTATGTATACTCTTTGCTTTTATACAATTATTCTTTTATTTATTACCCTCAAGAGCATAATAAGCTGGTAGAGCCCTCACATCAAAACTAGTTTTCATTATATAACTCTCAGACTTGCTTACATAAGGGGAGCAAAAGAAAAACTCAAAGCTAGATCATACTAAAATTTTATTCTACTAGATGAAAACAAAATAAAAAAGGATCCAACTAAGAAAAACAATGGAAAGGAAAAAGGAAAAAGGTGTGATGATGACACGATACCGGGGTGCCTCCCTCAAGCTTGGCACAAGCCATGGGGAGTGCCCATACCCATGTGCTTAGATGTCCTTCTCCGGAGGTGATGGTGGTGGAGTTGTTGGTGAGGTTGGAAGCTTGTCCTCCGTCTTCCAAGGCATAGGCTCACCATCGTAAAAAGATGAACGAGCCTCCGGAATTCTTAAATCTACAACCAAACTCATTCTCTTAAATTTGTATTCATACTCATAGTTTTAGTTTTGTAGATCATAGATCTGGGCTTGGAGATGCTCAATTTTCTCACAGAGCTTGAAGATGTGCTCCCCGATGTCCTTGGTGTCCAGCTTGTGTTTATGGGTAAACTTTGAGATCATCATATGATTGGCATTGAGTCCACGTTCCACCATCCCTTGGCACTTGAAGACTTGTTGCTCCATTGCTTCGAGCCTTGTTTCCATGCTTCCGGTCTTCTTTGGCCCTTTAACGTCATGGACGTGCAGCACCCGCTCACGCATTTCAATGGCTTGAGGGTGTCACAGCAGTTCCGCAAGATAGGGGTTGATGACCTTCTCAAAGAACTTGTCCTTCGGAGCGCTTGGGGACTCGATGATGTTCTAAGTCTATAACAGAAACAGCTCAAAATGAAAACAAGAGGTATTGTCGTGATACGAAAGTACAAACCTTTGGGAGATTATATAATGATTTGTTGCCAACCTGAAGGGGTGTACCACAAGAAAACGGAGTCCGGAGGGTGCACGGGGTGGTGGCAAGCCCCCTAGGCGTGGCCAGGGGGTGGCCGCACCTAGCAGGCTTGTGACCTCCTCATGAGTCTTTCGGACTACTTTTAATTTTCCTAAATTTTTAAATATTCCAAAACTGAGTAAAATTGTCATTGGGAAAGTTTTGAGTTGGTTTACTTAACGTACCACATACCTATTTCATTTCGAAGTCTAAAACATTCTGGTAGGTCTCCCTAATATACTCCTTCGGAGTTATGGTATTAATAATATTAGCTTCGACATTTATGGGAGTACCTGAGATATAATGTTTGATTCTTTGCCCGTTTATACCTTGGGGTTTGTGCCTTCGGCATTGTTAATCTTGATGGCATCGGAACGATATACTTCCTCGACAATGTATGGCCCTTCCCATTTAGAGAGAAGTTTTCCTGCAAAAAATCTTAACCGATAATTGTATAGCAAGACATGGTCACCTACATTGAATCCATGCTTTTGTATCCTTTTATCATGGCATCTCTGAACTTTCTCTTTAAACAACTTGGCATTCTCATAGGCCTGGGTTCTCCATTCATCAAGTGAGCTAATGTCAAATAACATCTTCTCACCAACAGGTTTGAAATCATAGTTCAACTCTTTGATTGCCCAATAAGCTTTATGCTCTAGCTCTAGAGGTAAGTCACATGCTTTATCACAAACCATTCTATACACAGACTTACCGATAGGGTTGTTGTAAGCAGTTCTATAAGCCCATAATGCATTGTCAAGTTTCTTAGACCAATTCTTTCTAGATCTATTAACAGTCTTTTGCAAGATCAATTTGATTTCTCTATTGCTTAATTCTACTTGACCACTAGACCGAGGATGATAAGGAGATGCAATTCTATGATTAACATCATACTTAGCAAGCAATTTACGGAAAGCACCATGAATAAAATATGAACCACCATCAGTCATTAAATATATGGGGACTCCAAATCTAGGGAAAATAACTTCTTGAAGCATCTTAATAGAGGTGTTATGATCAGCACTACTAGTTGGAATAGCTTCTACCCACTTAGTAACATAATTAACATCAATTAAAATATGAGTATACCCGTTGGACGTTGGAAAAGGTCCCATATAATCAAAACCCCAAACATCAAATGGTTCAGTAACAAGAGAGTAATTCATAGGCATTTCTTCACGTCTACTAATATTGCCAATTCTTTGACATTCATCACATGATAGGACAAACTTACGAGCATCCTTGAAGAGAGTAGGCCAATAAAAACCAGATTGTAATACCTTATGTGCAGTTTTATCTCCAGCATGGTGTCCTCTGTAGGCCTCGGAATGACACTTGTGTAGGATGTTTTCCTGTTCATGCTTAGGTACACAACATCTAATAACACCATCAACTCCTTCTTTATAAAGGTGTGGGTCATCCCAAAAGTAATGTATTAAATCATAGAAGAACTTTTTCTTTTGCTGGTATGTGAAACTAGGCGGTATAAATTTAGCGACAATGTAATTAGCATAATCAGCGTAACAAGGAGCATTACGAGTAGCATTTATGATAGCTAATTCTTCATCAGGAAAGCTATCATCAATAGGTAGTGCGTCATCAAGAACATTCTCTAACCTAGACAAGTTATCTGCCACGGGGTTATCAGCACCCTTTCTATCATCAGTATGCAAATCAAATTCTTGTAGTAGAAGAACCCACCTGATAAGTCTAGGTTTAGCATCTTTCTTTTCCATAAGAAATTTAATAGCAACATGATCAGTGTGAACAGTTACTTTAGAATCAACAATATAGGGTCTAAACTTATCACAAGCGAACACAACTGTTAAAAATTCTTTTAAAGTGGTAGCATAGTTTCTTTGAGCATTGTCTAGAGTTTTGCTAGCATAATGAATAACATTTAATTTCTTATCAACTCTTTGTCCTAGGACAACACCAATGGCATAATCACTAGCATCACACATAATTTCAAAGGGTAGGTTCCAATCAGGTGGTTGAACAAGAGGTGCACAAATCAAGGCATTCTTAAGAATTTCAAAAGCTTCTACACAATCATCATCAAAATGAATGGAACATCTTTTTGCAAGATATTAGTGAGCGGCCTACAAATCTTAGAGAAGTCTTTAATAAATCTCCTATAGAAACCCGCATGACCAAGAAAACTTCTTATACCTCTGATATCCTAGGACACGGCATTTTTTCGATAGCATCAACTTTAGCTTTGTCAACTTCAATACCTCTTTCAGAAATTTTATGTCCCAAGACAATGCCTTCATTCACCATAAAGTGACACTTCTCCCAATTCAAGACAAGATTAGTTTCTTCGCATCTTTGCAAAACTCGATCAAGGTTGCTCAAACAATCGCCAAAACAAGGTTTGTAAACAGAAAAATCATCCATGAAAAGCTCAACAATCCTTTCACAAAAATTAGAGAAAATAGTAGTCATACATCATTGAAAGGTAGCTGGTGCATTGCATAAACCAAAAGGCATATGTCTATAGGCAAAGGTACCAAAAGGGCAGGTAAAAGTGGTCTTCTCTTGATCCTCTTTTGACACGGGTATCTGAGAGAAACTAGAGGAAGCAGAAATGCATGTGTTTGGATAGTCTTTCTAGCATTTGATCAATAAAAGGTAGAGGGTAATGATCTTTTATAGTAGCTTTATTTAGTTTCCTAAAATAAATTACCATTCTATATCCTGTAACAATTCTTTGTGCGGTCAGTTCATTTTTATCATTAGGAACTACGGTAATACCTCCTTTTTTAGGGACACAATGAATTGGACTAACCCATCTACTATCATCAATAGGGTAGATGATACCTGCCTCCAGAAGATTTTATATTTCATTTATTACCACTTCCTTCATTTTAGGATTTAACCATTGTTGGTGATCAACAACTGGTTTAGCATCGGGATCCATTTTAACTTTATACTGACATAGAGTGGGACAAATGCCCTTAAGATCATCAAAAGTATATCGAATAGCAGCATGGTGCTTCCTTAGAGTTTTCAATAATATATGTTCTTCATGCTCTGAAAGGTTAGCACTAATAATAATAGGATATATCTTCTTTTCATCAAGATAAGCATACTTTAGAGTATCCGGTAATTGTTTAAGCTCAAACACAGGATCACCCTTGGGTGGAGGAGGATCCCCAAGTATTTCAACAGGCAAGTTGTGTTTCAGAATAGGATGTTGATCAAATAAAATCTTATCTATTTCATTCCTTTCATTCATATGCATATCATTTTCATGGTCCAGCAAATATTGTTCTAAAGGATCAATAGGAGGCATAGCAATAGAAGCAAGACCAATAATTACATCCTTACTAGGCAATTATTTATCATGGGGTTGTCTGCAACATTTAGAGAAATTAAACTCATGAGACGTATCCCAAAAACTTATGGTAATAGTTTCCTTCTCACAATATATCCTAGTATTAACGGTATTGAATAAGGGTCTACCAAATATAATGGGACAAAAATCATCTTGTTGGGAACCAAGAACAAGAAAATCAGTAGGATATTTTTTCCCACAGAAGACTTCAACATCTCTAATAATCCCAACTGGTTATATAGTATCTCAATTAGCAAGCTTAATTGTAACATCAATTTCCTCTAACTCAGCTGGTGCAATATCATTCATAATATCTTTATATAACGTAAAGGGAATTGCACTCACACTAGCACCCATATCACATAAGCCATGATAACAATGATCTCCTATTTTAATAGAAACAACACGCGTCCCCACAATGGGTCTATGTTTATCTTTATCATGAGGTTTAGCAGCGGCTTCATCACAAATATGAATAACATGCCCATCAATATTATCAACCAAGAGATCTTTAACCGTAGCAATACTAGGCTCAACTTTAATTTTCTCAGGGGGTGTAGGTGTTATAGCAAAGCTCTTACGAACCACAGTCGAAGCTTTAGCATGTTCCTTTATTCTAACAGGGAAAGGTGGTTTCTCAATGTAAGCAGCGGGAATAACAGGATCAACATTATAAGTAATAGTTTCCTCTTCAACTTTAATAGGTTCAACTACTTCCACCTCAATGGGGGGATGATATTTAAACCACTACTCCTTAGGGATATCAACATGAGTAGCAAAAGATTCACAAAAGGAAGCTACCATCTCAGAGTCAAGTCCATATTTAGTGCTAAATTCACGAAAAGCATCGATGTCTATGAAGGATTTAACACAATCAAACTTTAGGTTTATACCTGACTCCTTACCTTTGTTGAGTTCCAAATCTTCAAAGTTATGTTTAATTCTTTCCAATAAATCCCATTTGAAGTCAATATCCTTCTTCATATAGGAACCAACACAAGAAGTGTCGAGCATGGATTGATCATTACGAGAAAGCCGAGCATAAAAATTCTGAATAATAATTTCTATTGAGAGCTCATGATTGGGGCATGAATATAACATTGAATTAAGCTTCCCCCAAGGTTGAGGGATTCTTTCTCCTTCACGCGGCCAAAAATTATAAATATAATTTCGATCACGGTGAACTAGATGCATATGATAGAACTTCTAATGAAATTCCATTTTCAATCGGTTGTAGCTCCATGATCCAATATCAACACATAGACTATACTATGGCAATGCCTTCTCCTTCAAAGATAAAAGAAATACCTTCTTCTTGACGTGATCCTTGGGCAGACCTGCAATCTTAAATAATCCACAAACTTCATCCACATAGATTAGATGCAAATCGGGATGTAGTGTTCCATCTCCTACATAAGGATTAGCCAGCAATTTCTCTATCATACCCGAAGGAATTTCATAATAAATAATTTCAGTAGGTTGAGGGACAACTCTTTGTGTTTCCGGTCGAGGTGAAGATACCTCGAACAAGCCCCTCAAAGGATTACTTTCCATAGTGACAAGTAAAAGTAAATTTCAGAACCCTATACAAATATTTCCTTACCAGATTCCACTTACCAAAGGCCCTTCACTCCCCGGCAATGGCGCCAGAAAAGAGTCTTGATGACCCACAAGTATAGGGGATCTATCGTAGTCCCTTCAATAAGTAAGAGTGTCAAACCCAACGAGGAGCAGAAGGAAATAAAAAGCGGTATCCAGTAAGGTATTCTCTGCAAGCACTGAAATAATTGGTAATAGATAGTTTTGTGAAGATAATTTGTAACGAGTAACAAGTTACAAGTGTAGAAAAGGTGCGACAAGGTAGCCCAATCCTTTTTGTAACAAAGGACAGGCCTGGACAAACTCATATATAAAGCAAAGTGCTCTTGAGGACACATGGGAATTTCTGTCAAGCTAGTTTTCATCATACTCATTTGATTCACGTTCGTTACTTTAATAATTTGATATGTGGGTGGACCGGTGCTTGGGGGATGTCCTTGCTTGGACAAACCTCCCATTTATGATTAACCCCTCTCGCAAGCATCTGCAACTATGAAAGAAGAATTAAGATAAATCTAACCATAGCATGAAACATGCGAATGTTGGGTTCTACCATAGGTGCATCGCATGCGAATTAAAATTTTCCTACGTGAAGAACATCCAAGAACATGCTATGGAGGTGGATCACAGATTGTTACCACTAGACGCGAAGTGTCGTGCAGCAAAACTAGACGTGGGGCAGCGCGTCCGCATGGTCCGTATCCTCCTTGTACGTTCTCCCTCGAGCAGCCGGTCCTATCTCCCCCGAACGTCTCGGTCCACCGGATTCCGCATACAGGTTCGCCGGAGAGGCACAAGTGCACCGCCTCTAACGGTACTTTCGCGTGCAGGAGGAACACGCCGTGCGGCGGACTGCTAGGTCCGATCACTTAGTCGGCAGCAAGTGGAGGTGGCTATTCGCATCACATGCAAACCCTATTGACGGCGCCAAAGCGATCAACCGGATGGGTGTGCCACACCTCCACTATATATAGGCATCCGGCGTGGGCTCAACTCTTGGGCCTCGCACGGATCCTAAAGCCCATGTGTTCCTTCCCTTAAGCGTGCAAACCTTTAGGTTCTCGTCCACATGGTCTCAAGTCAGATCACATCCGACTCGACTGGTCAGTAGAGGCCTCTAGCAAGACGTGTCGACTCCAAGTGTCTCATGAAGATGGTTAGGCGAACCTATACTTCACACTTCTTTTCCCTTTGCCACACGATATATGTTGTCGTGCACAAGGCGACATGGTCATCCTTGTTGATGCATGACCTCTTTCTCGTTCCAGTGAATCCGACCAACACTTTTGATTATCTCATCATCCTCATCGCAAGGCCATGCTTATACAGGTCGGACCACCCTAGGGGCCCAGAGTATATCTCTCCTGATCGAAGGGGCAAATCCCATCTTGCTCGACCATGTCTCGTAGCATGGGTCTGGACAAGCCCGAAACCTACCTTTGAAACTACCCAGTCACGGAGTAACGTTTGGTCGGCCCAAAGAAAGTCTGTCATCATTCCGAGTACATGCGCTAGCTCAGGTCTTAGGACATAGAACGTATGTTGTATTAGAGACTCACAGATGACCTATCGCTGCGTCTCATAGTTGGGTCTGTCCAACTCAGACCTTATCTCGACTCGGATCCGACTACGTCAAATCCGACTAGACCTTTCTGAGTCCATATTATCCGGCTAGCATCCAATGCTACATGGTCGGTGAGACCGGACCATCGATCGTGTCATATGCTAGTTTAACTAGCTACACGTCCACACAACCCTTTCGACTAGGGACCATTTAGGACAGTCATCATACAATGCATAGTCTCACAAACAAGTCACGTACTTGTTAATACACATCACTGATAGTGTCCAAGGACTATCTTTATTCATAAACACATAGGAAATATCATCATACACGATTGCCTCTAGGGCATATCTCCAACAGCCTCCCACTTGCACTAGAATCAATCAAATAGACATTGAATGCCCATAGCTCTAACATGTCCCTCATGCTAGGGTTGTGGAAGTGGCTTAGTCAACAGATCTGCAACATTTGCATTCGTATGAATCTTGTATAAATTGGCATCACCTTTCTCTACGAGATTTCGTATCAAGTGATATTTTTGGTCTATGGGCTGGTCTTGTGGTGTTGTCTTGGCTCCTTGGCCTGTGCGATGGCACCTGAATTATCACAATAAAGGTCCAATGGTTCTGACCAGCCCGGGAACACACCAACATCTTCCAGGAACTTCCGAATCCAAACACCTTCCTTTGCGTCTTCACAAGGCACAATGTATTCGGCCTCTGTTGTGGAGTCGGCCACCGTATCTTGCTTGGAACTCGTCCAACTCACTGCTCCTCCATTCATGACATACACAAATCCAGTTTGCGATCAATAATCATACCTGTCGGTTTGGAAACTAGCATCAGCGTAACCCTTTACACAGAGCTCCTCCTCACCTCCATAAACTAGGAACATCTCTTTAGTCCTTTTCAGGTACTTCAAGATAGTTTCCACCGCTGCCCAGTGACTCTCACCTGGGTCGGCCTGGTATCTGCTTGTTAAGCTTATTGCATTGGCAACATCAGGTCGTGTACACAGCATGGCATACACGATGGATCCAATTGCCGAGGCATATGGAATCCTACTCATCCGATTTCGATCATCAAAAGTCGTAGGACTCTGAGTCTTGCTTAGATTTATACCATGTGAGACGGGCAAGAACCCTTTCTTGGCCTCACTCATGTTGAACCTCTTCAACACTTTGTCGATGAACGTCCTCTGGCTTAAGACAAGCACCCTCCTCGATCTATCTCTATAGATCTTGATGCCTAAAATGTACACTGCCTCTCCAAGGTCTTTCATAAAAAACTTGCCATTCAATGATTCCTTGATTGAGTTCGGCATCGAAACATCATTTCCGATCAGCAGTATGTCATCCACATACAAGATCAAAAATACTACTGAGATCCCACTAGACTTCTTGTATAAACAATAGTCCTCTTCATTCTTGATGAAATCAAGGTCAACGATGACTTCATCAAAACGAATGTTCCAACTCCGAGCTGCTTGCCTCAATCCATAAATGGATCTCTTGAGCTTGCATATTTTACCAGCATTAGTTGGATCGACAAAACCTTCTGGGTCTATCATGTATACACCCTCTTTTAAATTTCCATGAAGGAAAGCCGTTTTGACATCCATCTGGCATATCTCATAATCGAAATATGCAGCTATAGCTAGTATGATCCTCCCCGACTTTAGCATCACTACCGGCGAGTAGGTCTCGTCTTAGTCAATTCCTTGAACTTGTCCTTAACCTTTAGTGACAAGCCGAGCTTTGTGGATCTGAACATTTCCATCCACATTGGTTTTCTTCTTAAAGACCCACTTGCAACCAATGACAACTATGCCAGGTGGCGGATCCACCAAGTTCCAGACTTTATTGTCATCCATGGACTTTAACTCGGATCTCATGGCCTCTAGCCATGCCTTGGAATCTGGGCTCACCATCTCTTCCGCATACGTGGCCGGCTCGTTGCTTTCTAGCAACAAAATGTCGCGCACTCTACAATCTTTCCAACCTCCGTGGCTCCGGTGCCGACTCCACTACGGGTTCTCTCACCGACTACGGTGTGATCTCGTCACCAACCGAGTTGTCCCCGAGTGGCTCTCGTATTTCTCTGAGTTGCACCATTCTCCCACTGGCCTCCCAACTGAGAAACTCTTTCTCTAGGAAAACCCCATTCCGAGCAATAAACACTTTCTTCTCTTCTCAGTTGTAGAAGCTGTATCCCAAGGTTTCCCTCTGATATCCCATGAATATGCATTTATCCGACTTGGGTGTAAGCTTGTCTGACATGAGTCCCTTGACAAATGCTTCACAAGCACAAATCTTTAGAAAAGACAAACTAGGAGTCTTCCCAGTCCACATCTCCTGTGGTGTCTTGTCAATGGATTTTGATGGTACCCTATTAAGTGTGAAACCTGCAGTTTCTAGAGCATATCCCCAGAATGACAAGGGTAAATCCGATTTTCTCATCATCGACCGGACCGTATCCAACAAGGTTTGATTTCTCCGTTTTGACACAACATTTCTCTACGGCATACCCGGAGGTGTGAGATGAGGTACTATACATCGGCTTTTCAGATGGTTATCAAACTCATGGCTCATGTACAGACCTCCACGATCTGATCGTAGAAGTTTTATCGTCTTGCCGAGATGATTTTAAACCTTGTTCTGAAACTCTTTGAACTTTTCAAAAGTTTCTGACTTGTGCCTCATCAAATAGATATATCCATATATACTCAAGTCATCGGTAAAAGTCACGAAGTACTGATAGCCACCTCTGGCCGTTGTGCTAATTAGACCACACACATCACTGTGTATATGCTCCAACACCTCGGACGCCCTCTCGCAACTCTTTGCAAAAGGATACTTAGTCATCTTGCCTAGCAAGCATGATTCACATGTCTCGAATGACCTGAAGTCGGACGAAGTTAGGAGTCAATCATCATGGAGCTTCTTCACGTGTTTCAGACTAATATGTCCAAGCCGACAATGCCAGAAGTATGTCGGATTTATCTCATTAGGCTTATGCCTCTTGACATTCACGTTATAGATAAGTTTCATTTCTAGATTCAAAATAAATAAACCATCTACAATGGGTGCATAGCCATGGAACATTCCATCCAAATGAAATGAACAACCATTGTCCTTTATATTGATTTCATAACCTTGACTCATCAAGCATGAGGCAGAAATAATGTTCTGACTAAGTGCGGGAATGTAATAACAATTATTCAATTCCAAAATAAATCCAGAAGGAAGCTGGAGCTGCATCGTGTCGACCTCCAATGCAGCAACTCTTGCGTTGTTGCCGACCCTGATGCCAATCTCCCCTTATGCCACACGCCTAGTTCTTACCAGCCCGTGCATCGAGCTGCAAATATGAACAACCGAACCAGTATCAAATACCCAAGAGTTACTAGGTATGTGAGCAAGGTAAATGTCTATAACATATATAACAAGTGTACCTTTTCCTGAAGAAGCATCTTTGGCCTTCTTGTCGTGTTCAGCATGCCACTTGCTACGGTTCCTCTTCCAGTGACCAGCTTCATTGCAGTGAAAGCAAATGGTCTTTGAGTTCGGTCCGGACTTTGGCTCAGTGGCGGAGATAGCCTCTCCGTGCCCTTTGCCTTACCCTTTTTCTTGCACCAACTCTTCTTGAACTTAGCCGAGTTCTGCACCATCAACACTTGATGTGTGCCTTTCTTAATATCCTGCTCTACCACCTTGAGCATCCCATGCTATTCAGTGAGCTTCTTATCCATGTCATGCATATGATAGTTCGATGAACGTCCCATAGCTAGCTGGAAGAGAACCCAAAACTGCATCAGTCGCAAGCTCATCCAAGAGCGGGAAACCCAGCCGATCCAAAGCTTGCACGTATCCGATCATTTTGATCACATGTGGGCTCTGTGGACCACCTTCCTTCAGATTACAATCCATCAAGGATCGCCAGACATTGAACCTTCCGATCCTAGCCTACACCTGAAACATGCTCTTGAGACCCTTGATCATATCGAAAACCGCAATGTGTTCGAAATGCTATTGCAAATCGGGCTCCATACAAGCCAGCATAAGGCAGCTGATCGCATTCGATTCATCAACGAGTTTCTGGTAGGCATTCTTGGTTGTGGCATTAGCATTATCGACAGGTGCCTCTGGAAGTGGATCCTCTAGAACATGTTCCTTCTTATCGTGCTTGAGAACAATTCTCAGATTTCTATACCAGGTGGTAAAGTTTGTTCCATTCAGTTTACACTTTTCCAGAATTGATTTCAATGCAAATTTTTGAGCAAGTGGGCCATTGATCTACAACAGAAAATATGCAATCACTAAGCAATGTGTTTATGTAGAGTAATTCAAGCCTTAAACAGAAGTACTCCCACTAAAGTCAGCATCCCTCTGCAAACTCTTAGCGATTCAGGACCCGTCGCGCGCGAGCACTAGTGAGCTTTAGCATCCCTACTAGCCAACCTGCCTATTCGGTAAGCAAATCCTTGCTAATTGTATCTCTATACGACTCCTGTCGGTTGGGTAGGTATCTCATACCTCGGCTCCCAACCATCTCAGCCACAAGGCCCAAAACTATTTTGATAGCCTTGTCAAGTTAACTCGATGCAGTGCATGTCCGTGTCCGACACGAACCCTCTAGTTCAAGGACACCTAGTAGCACCTCAATTTTATGAGCCCACCACTAGACGTACTTGACGTGCGAAGGTGCAACATCTGGAATGGCAATATACTTGATATTAATGAGGGATTTTTCTGCCATACTAACATGCATAGAAATAAGAAGCAATATCAATCACATATAAACTAAATATGTGAAATAATATGGCTCCTTCATGGACATCCTTCCTGGTCGGCTCCAACTCCGATGACCAGGGCAGAACTCCATCTTGTCCGTCTCGCCAGGACACCAAAGCCTCGAACTTGATCTCTGTCCTCCAATTACTACAACTAGTAATGAATTTACAGAAAATCACAAGTCGACACGTAGGTCGTTATACAATATAATGACAACACTTTGGCTCCTGCCGGTTAACAATCATGACACGCAGGTCATGTTAAATTACACACATGCATCACATACATATGAGCCATACTATTCACATCAAATGTGCAAAAAAACTTATGCATAGAATCACATTCTACCAGTTTGTGTGATCGTGTACGAAATACAAGGCGCTACGCACACCGATGGCGGATACCGACCGGTAGGGGTAGGTTGTGTCACGACTTCATCGATTCTGATCGATAGAGAACATAGCCTCAATCTATCTCGATCTGCAATTGATCTCATCAACTATGCACATAGCCGATGTCATGAACGACGATGGATCTCATCCGCCGCCTCCACATATCAAATATGCATCCGATCTGAATCCAAATCCTATAACAGAGGCTCTGATACCACTGTTGGGTTCTACCATAGGTGCATCGCATGCAATTGAAATTTTCCTACGCGCAAAACATCCAAGAATATGCTATGAAGGTGGATCACAGATCGTTACCACTAGAAACGAAGTGCCGTGCAACGGAAGTAGAGGTGGGGCAGCACGTCCGCATGGTCCGTCTCCTCCTCGTCCATTCTCCCTCGAGCAGCTGGTCCGGTCTCCCTCAAACAGCTCAGTCCGCCAGATCCCGCGTAAAGGTTTGAAGGAGCGGCGCAAGTGCACCGCCTCTAATGGTATTCGTGCATGCAGGAGGAAAACACCGTGTGGCATACTAGTAGGTTCGATCACACAGTCGGCAGCGAGTGGAGGTGGCTATTCCCAACATATGCAAACCCTAATGAGGGCACCGAAGCGATCAACCGAATGGGTGTGCCGCACCTCCACTATATATAGGCATCCGGTGCGGGCTCAACTCTTGGGCCTCGCACGGATCCTAAAGCCCACTTGTTTCTTCCCTTAAGCATGCGACCCTTTAGGTTCTCGTCCACTTGGTCGCAAGTCATATCACATCCGACTTGACTGGTCGGTAGCAGCCTCTAGCAAGGCGTGGCGACTCCAAGTATTCGATGAAGCTGGTTAGGCGAACCTGTACTTCACACTTCTTTTCCTTTTGCCACACGATATATGTTGTCATGCACAAGGCGACATGGTCATCCTTGTTGATGCACGACCTCTTTATTGTTCCGGTGTATCCGAAGAACACTTCAGATTATCTCATAATCCTCATCGCATGGTCATGCTTATACAGGTCGGACCACCCGAGGGCCCCAGAGTATATCTCTCCTGATCGGAGGGGCAAATCCCATCTTGCTCGACCATGTCTCGCAGCATGGGTCTGGACAAGCCCGAAACCTACCTTTGTAACTACCCAGTCACGGAGTAGCGTTTGGTCGTCCCAAAGCAAGTCTGTCACCATTACGAGTACATGCGCTAGCTCAGGTCTTAGGACATAGAACGTATGTTGTACTAGAGACTCACAGATGACCTATCGCTGCGTCTCATAGTTGGGTCTGTCCAACTCAGACCTTATCTCGACTCGGATCCGACTACGTTGAATTCGACCAGACCTTTTTGAGTCCATATTATCCGTCTAGCATCCAATGCTACATGGTCAGTGAGACCGGACCATCCACCGTGTCATATGCTAGTCTAACTGGCAGCGCGTCCACGCAGCCCTTTTGACTAGGGACCATTTAGGACAGTCATCATACAATGCATAGTCTCACAAACAAGTCACGTACTTGTTAATACACATCACTGATAATGTCCAAGGACTATCTTTATTCATAAAGACATAGGAAATATCATCATACATGATTGCCTCTAGGGCATATCTCCAACAACGGATCCAAATCAGCCCCTTACGAAGCAACGCATAAACTAGGGTTTAAGCTTCTGTCACTCTAGCAACCCATCATCTACTTATTACTTCCCAATGCCTTCCCCTAGGCCCAAATAATGGTGAAGTGTTATGTAGTCTACGTTCACATAACACCACTGGAGGAGAGAAAAGATACATCTCATCAAAATATCGAACGAATACCAAATTCACATGATTACTTATAACAAGACTTATCCCATGTCCTCAGGAACAAACATAACTACTCACAAAGCATGTTCATGTTCATAATCAGAGGAGTATTAATTATGATAAAGGATCTAAACATATGATCTCCCACCAAGTAAACCAACTAGCATCAACTACAAGGAGTAATCAACACTACTAGCAACCCACAGGTACAAAGATCGGATAGAAGAGATGAACTAGGGTTTGGAGAGGAGATGGTGCTGGTGAAGATGTTGATGGAGATTGACCCCCTCTTGATGACAGGATCGTTGGTGATGACGATGGCTTCGATTTCCCCTTCCGGGGGGGAGTTTCCCCGTCAGAACAGCCCTGCCGGAGCTCTAGATTGGTTCTGTCCAAGTTCCACCTCGAGATGGCGGTGCTTCATCCCGAAAGCTTCCTTATGACTTTTTCCAGGTCAAAACCCCCCATATAGCATAAGATGGGCGTCGGGGACATGCCAGGTGGGTCACAAGCCTGCTAGGCGCGTCTAGGGGGTGGTCGCGCCTGGTAGGTTTGACACCTCCTAGTGGGCCCCCTCTGGTATCTGTTTCACCATTATTTTTATATATTCCAAAATAATTCTCCATAAATTTTTAAGACTTTTGGAGTTGCACAGAATATGTATCTCAAATTTGTTCCTTTTCCAATCCACAATTCCATCTGCCGGCATTCTCCCTCTATATGTAAACCTTGTAAAATAAGAGATAAAAGGCATAAGTATTGTACCATAACAAGTAATAACATCCCATAATGCAATAAATAAGAATATAAAAGCATGATGCAAAATGGATGTATCATCCACTCGGGGGGAATTGAATTGAAGATCACACGACAACACGGCTTGTGACCCATAGACCATGAAGAAAGGAGTGCCCTGTGTAGAGCAGTTTGGGGTTGTCCGAATGCCCCATAAGACTGATGGTAGCTCTTCGACCTAGGCTCCAACAGCATGTTTAGAATCTCTCATCAGTTGGGGTTTCAATCCTTGGAGTATCATTCTGTTTTCTCGCTCTGCTTGTCCATTTGACTGCGGGTGAGCCACGAAGGCGTAATTAACCCGAGTGCCCTGAGAGTAGAAAACTCATGGAATTCATCTGCGTCGAAGTTCTTCCCATTATCCGTGATGATATCATGCAGTACGCTGAATCTGTATATAATCTGCCAAATGAAGTTGATGACAGTTCCTGCATCCAGGCTCTTGATGGGCTTAGCTTCAATCCACTTAGTGAATTTATCGATGGCTACGAGCAAGTGGGTGAATCCACTCGTCCCTATCCGTAGGGGTCCAACCATGTCAAGGCCCCACACGGCGAATGGCCAAGTGAGCGGAATTGTCTTCAGCACGGAGGCGGGCTTGTGAGATTTGTTCATATTGAACGGACATCCGACCCACTTGTCCACCAGCTCCTTGGCAGCTTCATTTGCTCAGGGCCAGTAAATCCCTACTCCGAAGGCCTTGGCGACTAGTGTCCGAGAGGACGCATGATGGCCACAAGTCCCCAAGTGAATGTCATGCAAAATTTGGAGTCCATCTTTGGGAGAGATGCATTTCCGAGTGACTCATGTGGTGCTTTTCTTGTACAACTGATGTCCCATGACTTCAAATGATTTAGATCAGCGGACGATCTGGCGAGCTTATTCTTCATCTTTTGGGAGTTCTTGCCGGACCAGATATGCTAAGTAAGGCTGGGTCCACTCGGGAATGATCACTAGCATTTCCTGGACTAGATCTACCACAACTGGGACATCAACCTTAGTCGGATTTGAGGGACCGACTACTTGCAGGGGCTCCTCTGTGAAAGGGTCTTCAACAATTGTAGGCGCGCGTAGGTGTTCAAGGAATATATCCTTGGGAACTGCCCGCCGAGTGGACCCGATTTTGGCTAGATCATCTGCTGCTTGATTCTTTGTACGGGGAATATGATGCATCTCCAAACCTTCAAAACTTTTCTCTAGCTTTCTGACTGCATTGCAGTAACCTATCATGGCTGGTCTTCGAATGTCCCATTCTTTCATTAATTGATTGACAACAAGGCCTGAATCTCCATAAACCATTAAGCGATAGACATCGAGTGAAATGGCCATTCGGAGTCCATATAAGAGAGCTTGGTAGTCAGCCTCATTGTTTGATGAATCAAAGTGGATTTGAAGGACATAGTTCAATCGGTCTCCTTTGGAAGAAACGAGAACAATGCCGGACCCTGAACCATTGAGCATCTTGGATCCATCAAAGTACATGGTCCAATGGTCGGAAACACTCAGGTTTGGTTGCTCTTGCTCAATCCACTCGACCATAAAATTGACCAATGCCTAGGAGTTGATCACTTTTCTGGCTTCAAACTTGATCTCCAGTGGAAGGAGCTCAATTGCCCATTTCTCAACTCGGCTAGCTGCGTGTCAATTGTGTAAGATCCCCGAAATGGGAGCATTGCTGACGAACATTACCGAGTGGTCTTGAAAATAATGAACCACCTTCTTCGCAGTCAGGTAAATACCATAAACCAACTTCTGGTAATGTGGGTACCTTTTCTTGGAAGGAGTCAGAACTTCTAAGTTGTAATAGATGGGTATTTTGACTTTGAATGTTTTGCCTCGCTCTTCACGCTCGACTGCCAGGATGGTGCTCACCACTTGGTTAGTAGCTGCAATATACAAAATAAGCGGTTCCCGACTGCCTGGAGCAGCTAACATTGGCTTGGTGGAAAGCAGGACTTTGAATTCATCAAATGTTGCTTGTGCCTCAGGAGTCCACTCGAATCTGTCAGATTTCTTCATCAATCGGTAAAGTGGGAGAGCTTTTTCACCGAGTCTTGAGATGAATTGGCTTAGAGCCGCAAGGCAACCCATCAACCTTTGTACATCATGCAGGCGCTCTGGCTGCTTCATTCAGACTATGGCTCCAATCTTGTCTAGGTTAGCGTTGATCCCTCATTCTGAAACGAGGAAATCGAGTAACTTTCCTATGGGTACACCAAATGTGCACTTGGTTGGATTCAGTTTTATTCCAAAGCACCGTAAATTGGCGAAGGTTTCGCCAAGGTCTGCTAGGAGGTCGGAAACTTTCTTGGACTTGACCACAATATCGTCCATGTAGGCCTCCACATTCTGGCTGATCTGTTTCTGGAGGCATTTTTGGATCATTCGCTGGAACGTAGCTCTGGAATTCTTCAAACCGAAAGGCATCGTGATATAACAGAAACACCCGAATGGGGTGATGAAGGTTGTCTTTATTTCATCAAGACCATACATTCAGATCTGGTGGTACCCGGAGTACGCATCCAGGAGTCCACTATTTGGACAGGCGTTCGCACCTGATAGTAGAGTCCACTATTTGGTCTATCTAAGGTGAAGGGAAATGATTCTTCGGACATGCCCAATTGAGGTGCTTGATGTCAATACACATTTGGAGTGATTTATCCTTCTTGGGCACCAAGACGACATTTGCGAGCCACTCAGAGTGGTATATTTCGCGAATGAATTCAGCATCTAGGAGCTGGGCTATCTCTTCGCCAATCACCGTGCGCTTCTCCATAGAGGATCGATGCAAGTATTCTTTGACTGGTTTGACTTTGGGGTCGGTTCGCAGTCGGTGCTCAGCCAGCTCCCTGGGAACACTCGGCATGTCAGACGGCTTCCATGTGAAGATGTCCCAGTTCTCACGGAGGAACAAGATGAGCTAGGCTTCCTATTTATCCCCGAGTGAGGTGGATATGTTCATCAGCGCAGCAGTCGGGTCGGTCGGGTGAACGTGGACTTGCTTGGTCTCGCTGGCCAATTGAAAATTCGACTTGGAAGTGGGCCGTTTCAACCTAAGCAAGTCGGCAGCGTCCACTTCCTTCTTGTACGCTTTGAGTTTTTCTACTAACACGTGTTCATTGGCAATCTTGGAACCTTCCTGGAGGCATTCCTGTGCCATGGCTTGGTCGCCAGTCACTGTGATCACGCCATTCAGACCTGACATGTTCAACTTAAGATACACGTAACATGGTCTGGCCATGGAATGCGCATAAGCAGGCGTGTCCAAGATTGCGTGGTAGGCTCTACAGAAATACACAACCTCAAAGTTCAACCGTTCCTTCCAGAAGTTCTTCTCGTTTTTCTCGAATACTACGTCCAGAGAGATCTGGCCAAGTTATTCCTCTTTCTTTCCAGGGACTATCCCATGGAAATGCATGTTGCTCTTGCTCAATCCAAACATCGGGATGCCCATGGCTTTGAGCGTGTCAGCATAAATGATGTTGAGCCCACTGCCTCCGTCCATAAGAACCTTGTGCAGCCGGGCACCGTTCATGACCGGATCGACGACCAACGCCTGCCTCCCGGGGGTGGCTATGTGAGGCGGATGGTCGGAATGGTCAAACATAATCGATGTCTTCGTCTAGCTCAGGTGCTTGGAAGCAATCAGAACTGCCATGTTGACTTCCCGATTGGGAACTTTCAACTTTCTCTTGCTTTTGACGTCTGTAAAATCATCTGCAGGACCTTGTCGACTGGTGGGAACCCTGGGCTTTGTTCCTTTTCATCGTCCGCATCGT
The DNA here is from genome assembly GCA_022496015.1 of Hordeum marinum. Taxonomy (NCBI): domain Eukaryota; kingdom Viridiplantae; phylum Streptophyta; class Magnoliopsida; order Poales; family Poaceae; genus Hordeum; species Hordeum marinum. Next base: position 204,106,115 of record CM039672.1, on the reverse strand, counting down.
CCTTGTCCTCTACAGACCCCTTGCCCATAGCCTGCTTGAGCAGGCGACATTCCCGAGCGGGTGCTTAGGAAGCACAATGTTGCTCTCTTCACCTGTCTTTGTATGAACTTGGCAAGGCTGATCAAGTAGGTCAGGCTTGGAGTCAGAATTCTTCCTCAGAATCCACTCTTTCTTCTTTTTAGGCTTCGATTTAACTTGGCCATGTCCGGAGACGACCGAAACCTCTTCCTTCACGGCCGTTTTCTCGTTCTTTTTTGTATTTCAAGTTGCAGCCTTCGATGGCCCTTTTTTGTGCTTGAGCCCGTCGAAAGCTCGAAGATTTTGTGATCTTATGTTTTAAAAGAAAAAAGGGCCGGGAACTTTTCTCACTTCATTTTCTTGTTTTGCCAAATTTGAATTTCTCTCTTTCTAGATGGAGTTTCGAAAGGAGCCCAATGCTCCCCGCTGCCCAAGGCATCATAGATCTGGATGGTGAGGCCTCACTGCCTCAGGGGCACACAATTTTTAGGAGTAAACCCCCGCTCGGGGGCTTCGACTGTAGCTCGACATCACAACATGGTGTCTCGGGAGGCCCCAGATCCTCCTGAGGCAACACCCGGAAGAATGGAATGGGGGATCGCTCGAGCGTCAAGGGGGGCCACTCATCCCTCAGGAGCCTCAGGAGCCTTACCAGTCATAAGGCCACTCATCCCCCTGGTCCCATCCTTGGTTTCCGGTCGGTATTGGGGGTGTCAGGGCCCCACCCCGAGAAGTACGTCCTTGATTTCTGGTCGTACCTAACGGTGGTGGGGAAATGCGCAGGATTGGGACCTGATGACGTAGAGCGGTTTGAGCGTCGAAAAAGGGGGCTCCTGGGTAACGCGCCTCAGGAGCCTTGCCGCTCATAATATCACCCAACTTCCTGGTGCCGTCCATGGTTTCTGGTCGGCATCAGGAGTACCGAGGCCTCGCCTCGTGAGGTGCGTCCTCTCCAGTCGTACCTAATGTTGGTGGGGAAATGTGCGGGACTGGGACCTATAGATGTAGAGTGTCGAAAGGGCCCCCAGACCATTCAACAGGTAACAAATAGGTATCATGGACGGAGCCATAGCTTGACGGAACAGCCCATCTCGCCTCACGACGCAGGACCGCCAGCATCATACAAAGCTAAGTACACTATCAAACTTGTCAGGAACCTCCAGGTCTAATAACAGCCCCAGAGATGAAATGAGGACTACACACACTAACCTAAATATGCAGGAACTACGGCTACTATGTGCGGCTGTCAAGGCTCCGAAGAACGAAGCGATAAAGGAGGCCACACGCGAGGAGGGGCTCGATCGCGATGAGCCGCGAGGCCCAAGGCCTAAGAGGAGAAACAGACACGAGTCGCCCTGGAGGAGGAGGGCCTCGCAGGCGCCGTATTGGGGTCTACGTAGGGCCACAACCATGCAGGCACCAGCCAACACTACGACCAGTGAACCGAGGAAGAAATCAAGATGACTAGGTAACACACAAAAGATTAACGCCCCATGGGGCAGGGTTCTTGTTCGAGTGTTACAGGTACCGGAGAAGGGGAACGGAGGAAGCCTAGGGAGAGGAGTCGCCGTTGCCACCCACGCCGCCAGTGGGCCCAGCGTTGGAGCCGTCCTCTTTCCTGGAGACTGGTGCCTGGACGAACCGGTCCACCATGGCCTCCACGAGCGGGCGCGTCTCATCCCGGAGGGTGCGCTGGAGCTCGTCAGGCACCCGCTCTCCAAGGCACCAAAGGTCGAGCTGCGGGGTGAGGCGGCGCAGGTTGGAGTAGACGAGTGTCAAGGCAAGGTCCAGAAGGTCGCACGCGTTGGATGCGCTATCCACGTCGACGCGAGAGACGCCGGTCTCCAGCGCATCCACCACCTTCTCAAAGAACTCAAGGTAGCCCCTATGGCTGCGCACTTGCGGTAGTTCCGCAGTCGATGCCCTGGAGATGCTTGGCACGGAGGGACTCCAGCAGCCTGGCATGCGCCGCCTCGTCTTTGGCGGCCTGCATGGCGTCAGCCGCCTCCTGGACCTGGGCTTGGAGGGACGCCAGTTCCACCCGAGCCTCGGCCTGCCCCGGAGGGCGGCATCGAAAGTGGCCTCGGCGATGGTCAGCTGGGCCCACAGCATCTCCATCTCCTCCTAAAGCTCGCCAAGCTTGCGCTTCTTAGTCACGGGAACCCTGGAAGGAGGGGAGGGAGATCAAGATCACGACGATGGACATAAGAATGAGAGAAGAGGGAGGTGGCAGAATACTTACTCGTCGGCCAAGGCCCACCGCTGGCAAACTCGCGCTGACCCCGTGGGTGCCCCGCTGCCTCCTCCAGAGGAAGACAAATGAGCTAGAGGGGCCGTCCTCTTCCTTGCGCTTGCAGCGCTTCCTCCGGACGCCATAAAAGAACAAGGGATGAGAAGGAAAGAGGGTTTTTCTGTGGGTGGAGCAAAGGGAACAAGAGGAATCCTCAGGACTGAGATACCCTCCCCTGGCCAGGGATAGGGTGGATTTATACGCGTAACCGTGGCCACGAGGCATCGTGGGAGGGTAGCCATCGGTCGCCCCTCGGGCGGCGCGGGGCAGTTCGGTCAATGTTGTCACATTCACATCGCCTCCCCGACCCTTTGAAGTGTTGCATCCGCGTGTCCTGTAGCATCGACAACACTTGATGGGAAGCAATGATGGCCTCCACTGCACCCAGGCATCACGTCAATCCAACTAGGTGTAGTTCCGGATGGCCTCGGGGAGCGGAGGCATCGTCGCCGAGGCGTGTAACGCACGCCAAGCCTGGCCCGTAGGCAATTGGGGCCCGCGACGCTTCGAACCGTTCTCCAGGCTTCGTCCGTAAGCCAGCTCGGGCACGCCTTGGGCCCAGGGGCTACTATCGGTGTTCTGGGAATGGGGGTACCTAGACTTGCCTACCTGCGGCCCAGGGTATGGCCCACTTCATCGACCAAAGGCAGCAAGATGTGGCCCCATTCAGTACAAGGCCCTCGCGAGGGCCCTAGCCTCGTGAGGAGGAACAATGACGAGATCCGCAACGGATGGGTCTCCCCAAGACCCCTCCGGAGCGGCGGAGGTTCCTATGCAAGGCCCAGCCTCAGGAGTCAAAGATGACACAAGGAAGGACAGGCGAGCACCAGTGCGCCAGGCGGCACAGTTTCCCGTTGGTGCAAAGGGAGCAAGGACAGACACGGGTTCCCAAAGCACCCCCAAAGGTTTCCTTTCCGGTGTAAGAAGACCACAACCACCCACCCTACGGGGTGGATGTCATCGCTGAGCCCATCCCTGCACTGTTGACAGTCACTTTGCAGACGAAGACCGCTTTTGGGCAGGGCGAGCACGAACCCCTGCCCCCCTTCAAAACTGGCCGTTGTGGGATCCCTTCCCGCCATTGCAATAAGGGAAGAGGACCTGGGCTGCCGCTATATATAGAGCGTAGGTTGCATCGTAGAAGGGGATCGTATCCGAACCCTATCGATAAACTCCACCACTCACCAAACCACAAGGTGCCAAGAACATGCCTTGAGCGCCCTCACGAGGATCAAGCCCATTGTACTAGTTCATCCTCCCAAACCTCCACGAGAGGCAATCCATCAAAGCAGGAGTAGGGTATTATGCTTCGCAGCGTCCCGAACCTGGGTAAACTATCGTGTTCATCTTCTTCCTCGTCATCGTGCGAGTTCATCATTGCATTCATCGAGCAACGAGCTAGGTCGGGCGAGGTTGTAGGAGATCTTTGCACACACCCCTGTGTTCGAACCTTAAGGGTTTTGTGGAGCCCGAAATCCGATATTTGGCGCGCCAGGTTGGGGGCATGTCAGGGTCTTCTCTAAGGTTCGTCCTTCCCAAGCTTCGCTGCTCAGATGGCCGACGCCCAACAAGCTTCTTTGGGATGCACCGGGTGTGCCTCTGTCAACCCCACCGCGGTGGTCAGAGGCCCTCACTCCGTCGTCGTGGTACCAAGCGGCCAATACCAGGTCGCTAGCGTCACCTCCACTGTCATTGCCCCTCGCACGGCTAAGGCACATGATGAGCATGTAGCGCCCCCGGCATTAACAACAAGTCAAATTTATGTGGGAGACCTCAACGTCCACGATGTGCTACTACTAGCGAGCAAGATGCTCCGCCATCGACCGACGCCCGAGGGCTTGGACGCATGGGCGGATCACATCGCGTAGCTAGTCGATGTTGCCCAACACGCCATGCCTTCTCACTCTTCTTCAAGACCACAAGTGTCAGGCACTAAGGACTCGCATGCCGAGCCCACCCCCGGGCCTGCCGGTGGAAGGGCCACTCCCGCACCGGACGGGGCCGAACGGGGCGCACCACACTCTGTGCTCCTTCTCCTTCGAATCCCGGTGACCGGTTTCAGCATGCAACCCAACGACAACCACCAAGAACACGGGGGAAACGGCAGGGCGCCCGGTGCGCACACCGACACGCATTCGCGCAACCCGGCAGAACCTTAGCAGCCTGGGTTGGCCAGACAGGAGCCTGCCATCCGGCATAGTCAGCGGGTGGCACATGCGTCCGGTTGAGCAAACAACGATAGCGGAGGCGCATAGGGGTACCAAGGAGGGAATCTACACCAGGCGATGCAAGGCCCACCCAGTGGTGGTGGCAAAGGTAAGCAGCTCTGCTCAGAGGCCAGGTGCAGGAGGGCCTGTGAGCGACACGCATGGGGTGACCTCCCCCCGCCGCCGGGAGGGACCATCCCTGGCGCACCGACGGATGACTCAGGAGGCGGACCGAGCACCTACGTCGAGCCCTACATAGCATGTTACGTCAAACCACCTGGCCCACCTAATAGGGGGGAGGCTTAAGCGCCCACTGCAGGCGCTAGCACCCCCCAAGAGTAAGAAGTACCCTGAGCGTCCTACTCGAGCCGTGCCTGGGGGCTCCCGTCAGTGGAGCGCCGGGCCCGGGCAGCTCGGGTAGGAGGATGCTCCCAGGCCGTGGGGCATGACTCCAGCCAGTGCCCCGCAGTAAAGTGACGAAAAAACCAGGCCCTCAGGCCCCAGGAGTGATGACCTAGGTGAGCGGCAAGACAAATGCGATGCGGGCCACCCGCGGCAACAACGACGCCTGCACGACCTCAAGAGGACGGGCCTCCCGATGCCTTTAGGACCTCGACCGGACGACACATGAGCGCCTCACGAGGCATACTTCACCGACAAAACACCCTTATGGTCGCACCGACGCATCGTGCTGATGTTTGGGCCTCGGGAGTGCAATCCTGAGGTCGCGCGGGGAACGATGCTATCGGGTTAGGGTCATAAGGGCGCGCAACCAGGCAGAAATGCACGGGATGATCTTCGACGAGGGCTGCGAGCCACAAAGCCATGCGCCTGGGGGTTAGCCCAGGGCCGTGACACTCTCACGTAACAATGAGTGGGCTGTATATGCTCGGGACTCCGAAGGACCCAAAGAGGTCCCTCCCACGTAATGTGGCAGCCACAGCCCGGAGCTGGCGGAGAAGACAACACTGCCCATCAATGGCTATGCCCATGCAATGTGCATGCCCTACGTTTAGCACTGGGGGAAGACGAAGGCAGGTACAACCCAAAAAAAAGGCCGGACATGGCCGTTTTCTCACTGTTTTTGTATTTCAAGTTGCAGCCTTCGATGGCCTTTTTTGTGCTTCAGCCTGTCGAAAGCTCGAAGATTTAGTGATCTTATTTTTAAAAGAAAAAGGGGCGGGAACTTTTCCCACTTCGTTTTCTCATTTTGCCAAATTTGAATTCTCTCTTTATGGATGGAGTTTCGAAAGGAGCCGAATGCTCCGGGCCGCCCCTAGGCATCACAAATCTGGATGGCGAGGCCTCGCAGCCACAGGGGCACGCAATTTTTAGCAGTAAACCCCCACTCGTTGGCTCCGACTACAGCTCGACATCACAACATGGAGTCTCAGGAGGCCCTAGAGCCTCCTGAGGCAACACTCGGAGGAATGGAATGGGGGGTCGCTCGAGCGTCAAGGGGGGCTCCTGAGCAACACACCTCAGGAGCCTTACCGGTCATAAGGTCACTCGTCCCCCTAGTGCCGTCCCTGGTTTCCGGTTGGTATTGGGGTTGTCGGGGTCCCGCCCCAGGAAGTGCGTCCTTCTTTTCCGGTCGTACCTAATGGTGGTGGGGAAATGTGCGGGACTGGGACCTGACGACGTGGAGCGGTTTGAGCGTCGAAAAAGGGGGCTCCTAGGCAACGCGCCTCAGGAGCCTTACTGGTCATAATGCTACCTGATTTCCTGGTGCCGTCCATGGTTTCCGGTCGGCATCAGGAGTACGGGGGCCTCACCTCATGAGGTGCGTCCTCTCCGGTCATACATAACGTTGGTGGGGAAATGTGCGGGGCTAGGACCTATAGACGTAGAGTGCCGAAAGGGCCCCCGGACCATTCAGCAGGTAAGAAATAGGTATACACTATCAAACCCATCAGGAGCCTCTAGGCCTAATAACAGCCCCAGGGATGAAATGAAGACTACACACGCTAAACTAAAAATGCAGGAACTATGGCTACTACGTGCGGCTGCTAAGGCCCCAAAGAACAAAGCGACAAAGGAGGCGACATGGGAGGAGGGGCTCGATCACGATGAGGCGCGAGGCCCAAGGCCCAACAGGAGCAACAGACATGAGTTGCCATCGAAAGCTGCCTCGGCTGTGGTCAGCAAGGCCCGTAGCATCTCCACCTTCTCCTGAAGCTCGCCACACTTGCGATGCTTGGCCGTGGGAACCCTGGAAGGAGGGGAGGGATATCAAGCTCACGACGATGGACAGAAGAATGAGAGAAGCGGGAGGCGGCGGAATACTTACTCGTCGCCAGGGCCCACCACTGGCGAACTTGTGCCGACCCCGAGGGCACCCCGCCGCCGCCTCCAGAGGAAGACGAAGGAGCCAGCTGGGCCGACCGCTTCCCTGCACCCGCACCACTTCCTCCGGACGCAATGAAGGAACAGGGGATGAGAAGGAAAGAGGGTTTTTGTGCAGGCGGAGCAAAGGGAATAAGAGGAATCCTCAAGACTATGATACCCTCCCCAGGCCAGGGACAGGGCGGATTTATAGGCGTAACCGCGGCCACGAGGCGTTGTGGGAGGGCAGGCGACGCATGCCGCTCGGGCGACGTGGGGCTCTTCGGTCAATGATATCCCATCTACATCGCCTCCCCGGCTCTCTAAAGAGTCGCATCCACGCGGCCTGCAGCATTGAAAGCTCTTGATGGGAAGCAATGATGGCCTGCGCTGCACCCAGATGTCGCGCCAATCCAACTGGTGCGGTTCCAAAAGGCAACGGGGAGCGGAGGTGTCACCTCCAAGGCGTCTAATGCGCGCCAAGCCTGGCCCGTAGGCAATTGGGTCCCACGACGCTTCGAACCGTCCTCCAGGCTTCGTCCGTAAGCCAGCTCGAGCGCGCCTTGGGCCCGGGGGCTACTGTCGGCATTATGGGAACAGGGGTACCCAGACCTGCATGTCTGTGGCCTAGGGCATGGCCCTCTTCATTGACCAAACACAACAAGATGTGGCCCCATTCAGGACAAGGCCCTCATGAGGGCCCTAGCCTCGCGACGAGGAACATGGACGAGACCCGCGACAGATGGGACTCCCCAAGACCCCTCCGGAGCGACAAAGGTTCCTATGCAAGGCCCGACCTCAGGAGTCAAAGATGACGCAAGGAAGGACAGGCGAGCACCAGTGCGCCAGGCGGCGCAGTTTCCCCTTTGGTGCAAAGGGAGCAAGGAGAGACACGGGTTCCGAAAGCACCCCCAAAGGTTTCCATTCCGATGTAAGAAGACCACAACCACCCGCCTTGCAGGGCGGATGTCATTGCTGACCCCGTCCCTACGTTATCGACAGTCACTTTGCAGACAAAGACCGCCTTTGGGCAAGGCGAGCACGAACCCCTGTCCCCCGCAAAATTGGCCGTTGTGGGATCCCTTCCTGCCATTGCGATAAGGGAAGAGGACCCGGGCCGCCGCTATATATAGAGCATAGGTTGCACCATCGAAGGTGATCAAATCCGAATCCTATCGACAAACTTCACTACTCACCAAACCACAAGGAGCCAAGAACACGCCTTGAGCGCCCTCACGAGGCTCAAGCCCATTGTACTAGTTCATCCACCCAACCTCCACGAGAGGCAATCCACCAAAGCAGGAGTAGGGTATTATGCTTCGCAGCGGCCCAAACTCGGATAAACTGTCGTGTTCATCTTCTTCCTCATCATCGTGTGACTTCGTCGTTGCGTTCATCGAGTAGCGAGCTAGGTCGGGCGAGGCTGCAGGAGATCTTTGCACATGCCCCTGTGTTCGAACCTTAAGGGTTTTGCGGAGCCTGAAATCCGACACAAATCGTTGCCCCCACCGATCTGTATAGCCACTCGGTAGTCTTCGAGCCAAGTCTTTGGCTTAGACATGCCAATTCCCGTCACTAGATGGTAGTTGGAGGGGATCTAGGCTTCCCGAATGTATATGCTGAAACAACCGAGTCCGGAGGCGCCCTAGCCACTCTCCCGGTTTCTCTGATCTCTTGCGCGGTCCACCACATGTTGGGTAATGACGGATCCTATTTTGAACTAAGGGGTTTTATGGCCATTGTACCCATAGCCTCTCAGCCGAATGGGGCTCCTCTCTTGGTCTTTGGCATGAGGGCGACCTCCGTCATAGTGACGAGCACCATATGATCCACCCCTCGGAGGGGGCGTCCGACTAGCATCGCGATCATCATGCCAACGTCCTCCGTACGGGCCTCTCGGATGAGGAGGAGTCTGTTGATCTTTCCTTGGTTCGAGTTGGCTATGAGCCGACTGGACCGTTTCTGCCCAAGCAGATTTGCTATGAACGCGTTGATGAGACTATGAAACTTCGTAGGTTTGCTCCAAAGCCGTCTTCAGAAGGGCCTGGATCAGCCGAATGCCCTCGCCTGCTGCCGAGCTGGACGGCTGGAGCGAGTCGGCAATCCAAGTGGTCACAACCAAGTTCAACAAAGGTGTGTGCATCACCGGGATGCTGGATGGCCTCTCCTTGGTGAACAGCTTGCATCGGCTCCGATTGGAGCTAGGAATCTCCCTCGTGGAGCGCTTGTCGAGTGACCATTGGAGTCGCTCCAAACGCTCATGCTCCACCAGAGTGGCTTGGCGCGTGGCCTCTAGAGCCATCTCCTCTGGGGAAGTCCCTACAATAGGCATGAGGAGTACTTCGTCATTCCTGCGCTGGATCTCCTCCCTCTAGTCCCGAGTGAGAGGTCGGGGGACGTAACCGTCGAAAGTAGTCTTTCTGCGGTCACCGTCTCGTGTGCGAGTGTGTCGCCCGGAGTACCCAGGTGGAGGATCCTCCTGAGATGGGTCGGCCATCAGGACTTCGACGACATCCCCGTTGCCCCCGCAGTCGGCCGCGTCGAAGGAATCATCGTCTAACGACGAGAAAAGGCATTGTACGGTCAGAGGCACACACCGGAGTCTTCTCCGCTATGATCTGAGCCGCCGTAGCATGTTTGATCCAACGTTGCAGCCCCAAACGCCCAGAGGGCCGGTAACAGGCCGCAATGTGAGTCGGCAAAGTAGGCCGATATGGGGTCGAAGGCTGCCGCAGTAGGACTCCATACGTCGTCTCAGTGAAATGCACTGCGCCCCGAGTGCGCAGTGCATCGATATCCAGCGGCGCTTCCTGCATCCATGCCGAGTCATCGACAATGAAGCTAAGGGATCCAAAGAAGATCTCATCACCGGGAGTCATCATGATGACGGAGAAAATGGAAATTCCACTTGCGACGGAATTCGCTAGAAGCGTAGCCCCACGGTGGGCGCCAACTGTCGTCGGAATAAGTCTGACAGTACTACCAGGGGTACGAATGAAGGGGAGAAGTCTAGCTATGCCTAGGTGTGTCACTCGGATGTTTACGAGTTTGGGCCCGATGGGAGTGGTAAAGACCCTACGTCTCGAGCCCGGAGGCTGGTTTGCTTTGCTTATGGTGGAATAGAGGAATACAGGAGTCCGAACCTAGTTACGGTGCTTCGGGGGTGCCTTATATAGATTGCACCACCACCGGTTGAGCGCTGTAATAATGACAATTAAGGCAGCGTTACTAAAAGTGTCGTTCTAATTGTGCCATTACTGATAACGTATGATGACTATAGAAATGAACGTCTCTTCGGGTTCCCTCGACACTGTGCCCTCAAGGTTGTTATTCTCCTTCCACCAAATGCATGATAGAACCATCTGAGTGACCATGCGGGAACGTCCGAGTGCTTCTGGAGACATGTCTGAGTGCGCTTTCACTTCTTGAGTTTCAATGTCAATGAGGGTCTATAGGTGGGCCCACGGGTCAGGCCCATGACCCTACCCATAGTAGACGACCTCATCACTTGTCTTTACTTCCCGCTGCTATACTCTTGGACATGCATGTGTAGGGTTTGCTTGAATTGCTAGCTTTGTTAAAATCTACCAACACTTAAAATTGGGAAAAGCTAGAATTTTATTTGGTCAAGTAGTCTAATCACCCCGTCTAGACATACTTTCGAATCTAGAAGGGGTATCAGAGCTTTTGTCACCATTGCATTTGTTTCACCACCTAGGATAGTATGCCATCTACCGAGGGAAATTATCACCGTAGAGGTCCGTACTTTGATGGCACAAATTTTGCTAGTTCGAAGCACAAAATGAAAATGCATATTCTTGGTCGTAACCCCGTCGTTTGGGCTGTTGTTCGTGTTGGATTGCAAGGTGAATTCTTTGTTGATGGAAGGGAACCTGATCGTGAAGCCACCGCGGATGAATTGAAGATGTTTCAATACAATGCTCAAGCATGTGACATTCTCTTCAACTGCCTATGCCCCAAAGAATTCAACAAAATCAACCGTCTTGAGAATGCCAAGGAAATTTGGGACACTTTGGTTGATATGCACGAAGGTACCGAATCTGTGAGAGAATCCAAGTTGGATGTTCTTCAGAGTCATCTTGACAAGTTAAACATGAAGGATGGTGAAGGAGTCGCAGAGATTTACTGTAGGATAGTTCTCATCACCAATGAGATTGCCGGCTTAGGAAGCGAAGAAACGACCGACAAATTCATCATCAAGAAGATACTTAGAGCTTTGGATGATAGATATGACACCGTGTGCACATTGAACCAAATGATGCCCAACTAAAAAGATCTCAAGCCTATGGAAGTGCTTGTAAGGATTGTTTCTCATGAGATGACACTCAAAGACAAGGAAGAGCTTCACAACATGTCCAGCGGTGCTTACAAAGCCACAAGTGAAGCTCTCGCAACTTCAAGCGACAACCTTGTCACCAATGAAGAGATAAGCCTAATGGTCAAGAAATTCAACAGGTTCTACAAGAATAGAGGCAAAGATGGAAGCTCCAACTCAATATGAAGAGAAGCGTTCGTCAAGTCGTGACCGAAACTGCTACAGTTGTGGGAAGCCCGAACACTACTCCAATGAGTGCACGGCTCCCTACAAACGAAAAGAAGAGCCACCTAGAAGACGAAACTCAAGAGTCGAGTCACCTGGAAGAGAGATAAGGAGTAGAGATGATCGTTATGAACAAAGAACCTTAAGAAGAAGTAGGGATTCAGAGAAGAAGGAAAAGTACACCAAGAGCTACTCAAGAATAAGGCATCAAGCTCATGTTGGTGAATGGGTTTCCGGCTCCGAATATGACAACTCTTCCGAAAGAAGCTATTACTAACAAGTTCATGTGATGATGATAAGTTGGAAATAGGGCGAGAACCTCAAGTAAGCCCACGAGCCTACTCTACAAGATCATGGAGAGTTTGTAAGGAGACATCAGAATCTCCGCTTCAAGAAGCTCAATTTGGACCAAGAGCATGAATTCCTTAAAGCAATCAATGACGATCTTCAAAAAAAAAAGACTTCCTCTTATCTAGCCAAACGACTTCTCTTGTCTACATTCATTCCGCAAGTTAAGGATAAGCAAACTAGTAATAAAGGCAAGAAAGGTTCTTGAACTAGTAGCAATAAAAATGATAAATCAAATGATATTGCTTCTAGTAGTTCTATTGATCCCACTAACACTTCTATTATCCAAGTTACACTTGAGAAAGAAAATGAACTTTTGAAAGGGATTATAGAGAAAGGTATCTACAAGAGTCGTGCCGGTTGTAAGCAATTTGAGGAAATTGTACGCAAGCATGGAGGATACCCAAAGAACCATGGCATTGGCTATTTCAACGCCAATGGAGTTGAATGGGAAGAAGGTCAATAAACAAAGCCCAAGTTTGTTCCTCAAAGGGAGAAGTATGAGCATACTCTTCCCAAGGGAACAAAAGCTCAAGATGACCTTCCACCACAAGACAACAATCTCAAGGGAAAGGACAAGCTTCAAGAGGACATTGAATCATATGAAGATGAATCCCAAGCTTTGGTCAAGTGGGTTCCCAAGGCTAATTCAAGCTCAAGTTCTACAAGTGACACTTCAACACCAAGGATCCCCATCAACTTGATGTGGGTCCCCAAGAAGAAGAACTAGAGAAGTTCTTGAGGGGTGACCCCGCCAATGAAATTCACTCACATTCATTATTGGCAAGAACTAGTTGCAATCAAAATCAATAACATGCAATAGTTCAAGGAGACACACATTCCCTCGACGGTAAGCAAGGGACAAGGTAATCAAAAAAGCCATGGACACCATCATGTATTCTTTTCACTCCTTGTCCATAGATATCCTTGTGTTTGTCTCTTGTGTGTTGGGACTAACCCGTAGGTGAGAAGAGTAAGAAACAACAAGGATGCTCCCAACTCATGGTGATCTTCATGAACTTTGAGCATCCATCACTACTTAACCAACATGAAGTCTTCATCGACAAAAACCAATGTTAGTTTATTCCTCTCAAGGGGGATGTCACATCAAGGGTGTGAGAGCCTGGCTTAATAGGAATGATAGACTACTCATATCAACAAGGAATTCCTTATTTTTTGGGAGCCCATTAAAAAGAACTCCAAAGTTAAGCGTGCTTGGCTTGGAGCGATTCTAGGATGGGTGACCGACCGGGAAGTTGATCCCGGGTGCGCACAAGTGAAGACAAAGTGCGTAGGAAAGACTAGTGTTGGTATGTAGGGCCAGTCTAGATCCCAGCAGGAGCAACGGGGTGTTACAATTGGTATCAGAGCCAATCCTTGCGGTTACACGGGCATGCACGGGTCAGGTGCACGTGCATGTGGCGCATGGCATGTGTGGCCCGTCATGGCACACATCATGGCACATGTGGCAGACTGGATGCGCATACGTGTGCCAAAAAGGAATGTTCCTGATGGGCCGACGAGGACAGTGGTTCCTTTCAGTGGGGGTATATGTGACAGCCTGGCTTAATAGGAATGACAGACTACTCATATCAACAAGGAATTCCTTTTTTCCGGGAGCCCATCCGAAAAGAACTCGAAAGTTAAGCGTGCTTGGCTTGGAGCGATTCTGGGATGGGTGACCGACCGGGAAGTTGATCCCGTGTGCGCATGAGTGAGGACAAAGTGTGCAGGAAAGACTAGTGTTGGTTTGTGGGGCCTGTCTAGATCCCACCAGGAGTAACAGGGTGTTACAAAGGGGTAGCTTTACTCTAAGATTTTAGTCAAAGCATCTAATAGCATGTGACAACATTAACAAAGTTTATATAAAAGTGGTAACCCCACTCGTGCTTAAACGATGAGTATGACCTATGATCAAGTGTTCTTACTCGGCTCCTAAGTCAATATACTCATATATAGATTACTGTGTCATCGCCAAAATGCTTGATAGATCATATTCATCGTTTGAAATTACTTATTCAAAGGTCCGTTCCTCCAAACCCTAGCCGTCGTTCGTGGAACACTGGTCATCGCCTTTGTCTTCACGAGTGCCTCCGCCATTGGAAGTCGCCGCCGTCGATGGAATCCTCACTGCCGTTGTCTCCGTAGAGGACTCGTCACCAAGCTAGGTTACGAATCCGACCCCTTGTGCACTCCTCCCTCCAACTGGTGCGCATTAGGATCGCTCCATCTATAAGCCATAGTTTGAGATCATACTATCCTCGAGATTTCCCATTAGAATAGCGAACGATGGATTTTAGAGTTTCTTTGTCCGCAATGTGAATCTCGATGACACCAAAGCGCAAGAATCGGTTGTACCGATTCAATTTTAGGTCTACCGAGGACAGTCTCGGTGAAACCGAGCATCCATTTTCGGTGACACCAAAATGGGTGCCAAGTTTCTATAAAGCAAGCTGTGAGCCTCGATGGGTCCGAAATTTTTGACTCGGTGTCACATCCCTAGCTCGATGTCATAGGACAGGATGTGTGTGCATCATGTTTCAATTTTGCATCAACATGAAATGGGGATTAAAAGAAACCCCAAGCTCACATTGGAATCAAATTAATTAAAAGTTTGTGAAAACTCAACAAACTCAAAATGCCCATACAAAATGTTCCGTATGTCTGATAAATATGGACATGAATATATCAGCGGCCATTTTAAATATTTGAACAATTATAGAAATTTAAAAATAAATAATAAAGCCTCTAAAAATGCCAAATAAAGCATTATTATTATTTTAGATTTCAAAATATCCTGAAACTTTTTACAGAAGTTTGAAATGTTCAAACTTAATTATATAAAATATTTGGAATATTTTATAATAGCATTTGTACCTAAAAAGGAAATAAAACAAATGCCAGAATCAGAAAACAGAGAGAAAAAAAAGAGGAAGAAGCCCAGGGGAAGTCGGCCCAGCTGGCCCATGCTAGTCATCCCTGTCATCTCGCCAGGAGGACAGGGGCACGCGCTCGCCGCACGTGGGCACGTGCTAGGCCAGCTCCTCTCTACCTGGCTGCTACCTGGAGGGCTCTGAGAGCGCCAGCGCGTGGCCTCGCCGTGGCCCTGTACTCCTCCCCTCTCTCTCACACTCCCTCGTCCCCCTCCTCTCCTCTGTTCCCCCTTGCCGGACTGAAGCCGCCGACGATTCGCCGTCTCCCGTGCGTCCCCGACCACGCCAAGGCGCCAGAAGCCCCTCTAGTGAGGCCCTGGATCATTTCCCCTAGTCCCATCGCCGTTCCCCTCCTCTAGCCCCGTCTGTCGCTAGAGCCGAGAGGAGCTCGCCGCTGGCCATGGCGTAGCCGTGGCCACAGCGGCCACAACTCGCACCTGACCGCGGGCTCGTGCTCGTAGCGCTCCCAACAGCCCGTAGCCGTCCCTAGCTCCTCCTCCCGTGCCCTCTAGCGCTGTAGTCGGTCCTGCCCGAGCCACCGCCACCGCTAAGCTCGTCGTCGGCATCGATTCCGACCACCCCAGCCCCTGGTTTGGGGCTAGATCGACGCGCGCTCAAGCGTAGGCCCTCAAACTGCCCTCCGTCGTCCTTTTGGTCGCCGGAGGAGGGGTTCTGACCCCCTTCGCCGTCTCTGACGTCACCGACGGCTCCACGCCGGCGAGTCAACCGGTGTTGACCACGGGGTTTGACCCAGGTCAACTGGCAAGTGGGCCCGCCCCTTTTAATTATAATTAGATTAAGAAAAAAATTAATTAACAAAATTAATTAACCTAATAAGTCACTCACCAGTGGGCCCAATGTTAATTAAGTAATTAGGATTAGTTTTAATTCTCTGGTTAAGTAATTGAGTCACTGACATGAGGGCCCCACCTTGTCAGGTTTGACCTGGCCTGGTCAGCTGACCCGCTGACGTCACAGTGACGTCAGGCTGACGCACTAAATCAATTTCTAGTATTAAAATAATATCAGAAAATGTTTAAAACTTCAAAAACTGATATAAATTAATCTGTTGATCAGATGAAAATAATTTATATATGAAAATTTATCAAAAAATCCAATGAATCCAATGGTGCTATTATCATGCATGTTAGAGAAACCTGTGTAGATGAACATTGACATTTACTAATAGGTTAATATATGGAATATGAAATGGAGAATGATTTTGAACCTACATTCAAAATCACTCCTAATTAACTTGGACAATAGTTGCATTAGCTCATCCATACATGCTGCCATGCCATGATCATGCATCATATTTTTGCACTTGTGTGTATTGATTGCTACTTATCTGTATTGTGGTAGGCCTTGCTTCTGAGGATACCCTCGAGTATTCCAACGAAGGAGAGAACTTTCCCGCTACCCAGCAAGGCAAGCAATCCCTTTGATCATTCCGATAACATCCCACTCTCTCGCTCCTGCTCTTGTTTATTGCATTAGGACAAACGTTCACTTGTCTGTCATACACGGTAGATGAACCTACTCTTTTGCAGGACCTGTCATTGTCACAGTAAATAGCTAAACCTTACAACCTAGCATACTTTGTAGATGCTTGTGCCATGATGTGTTTAGCTTACTCTTCCTGCTATGCTTGCTATGCTTAGAGTTGTGTCAGGTCTGATTCATCTGGGTGATGAACTGGAGTGAAATAATGATGTTTTGATGTGATAAGCCTATGTTGAACCCGAGTTGGTAATGGTAGCCATGTGAGGCTATGTAGGAGTACATAGTGGGTTGTCTCATTGGGACCGTTCTTAGGAACCGAGTTCCGTGTTTGTGATCCAAGACTAGTTACTACCACACGTTGGGATACTTAATTGACCCTCTAGACTTATCAGTCGCTTAGTCCTTAGTCCAGGAGTTGCAAGTAGTTTTTGGTGTTTATAGCATGCTAGAGGCCGTGCATAGCGCTGACCCTAGGGGTGGGTTACGACGCGGTAGGAAGTGGCATGGTGTACCAAGGGTCACCCGAATGGTGGGCTTGGGAACCCTGCGCACTTCGTTTGGGGCCGTAGCGGAAACTTCGGCCGGTGTTCCATGCGGGTTCGGTCTCAAATAGGCGATGGCCTGGACTAGAGGTCTTATGTGATTGACGGTCGTGGCTGACTACCTCGCTGGGCTTCCGCTTGAAGGTTGTCGAGGTGCATGGTTTTATGAGCACATAATAATAAGTGGTGAGAGCATGTGTGAAGAAGTACACCCCTGCAGGGTATGAAACTATTCGAATAGCCGCGTCCTCGGATATGGACTACTTGGAAAGCTTATGTTGTTCATATATAATCAAATGGATACTCATAAAAATATCAAGACAAGTGAGAGTACCATGGATGGCACTCTCCCAGGAGAAGGAAGTTAATCCATGGTGGTGTATTGTAT
Organism: Hordeum marinum; assembly: GCA_022496015.1. NCBI lineage: Eukaryota > Viridiplantae > Streptophyta > Magnoliopsida > Poales > Poaceae > Hordeum > Hordeum marinum. The sequence goes on along the minus strand of CM039672.1, from coordinate 204,089,000 downwards.
GGAGTTAGTGGACTCGTGTGCGATATCTAAAATCTAAACAAAGAGTTAAAATGGTGTAGTGTAGGTTAGCCATGAGTCAAAACTGGCATTGCTGCATAAACTCCACCACACCCCTTGTTGATACATGAGCATGAATAGACTAGGTCTGTTCTAAAGACTTGCTGAGTATGTTTGTACTCATGTTTGCTTAATAAATGTTGCAGATGAGACCCAGGACCCATCAGGTGGGTTCTATCTAGATGTCGATGATGCCGAATAGCTGGTGTCCCAGCTACGACCTTATGCCCTGTGGCGGGCTGTAGATAGTCAGGCCATGTGCCTTTTTACCCTTTCATCTGTCTGTACTCACACAGCTTTATGCTTTCGCTTGGTGTGTATGAACTTTTTTGTATGACTTGAGTGTCGGGTCATGTGACCCCTATGTGTAAGAACATATTATGCAAGGCTCTTTCGAGCCTCTTAAATAAAAGTTGTGTTGTTGTATGGCTATGTTGTGATGCCATAGTTGTATCTATGCATATCGGGCATGTCGTGCGTACGTGTGACGTACAACGGTATGTATGGTATCCGACACCTAGTCGTGTGCCTTTAGTAGTACTTCTTACAGGAAACTGCCTCTTTGTGCTTCCACTAAGCCCTGGTAGCTTGCTACTGCTCCGGACACATTGATTGACCGGCATGTATCCTTCTTTGCTGCTGTGTCTCTCCCTTGAGGGAAATTTCTCGCGGTGTAATGGAGTCCCTGTAGCTTGCTTTGACTCGTCTACACACGTTTGAGGCCGACACCTGCATTACTGGGTTACGTATACCTGTTTCCGTATGGATGTGCCACTCGGGTTATATGACTAGTCATGTTGGCCTGAGTTCTTTGTCGTTTGATTGCTAGCAACATGTTCATATTGTAGCGACCCGACCTGAAAGGTCGAATCTCCAGTGTTTCTGTACCATCCCAAGACCATGCTGGTACTCACACGGTACATCAATGTATATATGAAAGGGAAATCACACAGCATAAATTAATCGAGATCTCATATTGAGTCCTTTATTACAATAATGATTACAATAAAGTGGCTGAAGGCCAACTCATGAGATAAACTAAACCATAAACTTGCGGAAGCATCGAAGGTAGATGAGTCCATCTGACTCCAAGGGCATCTCACCGAGCGTAGAGTGTATCCTCACTCCTGGTCGGAAAAGTACTCTACAACATGATACGTTGCAGCCGTATAGGTCAGCATATTGAATATGCCGGCAAAGTCACAAGAGAGGGGATCAAGTAATCATCTAGTCTATATGCAAATATGGCAGGTGGGGTAGTAAGTTTTTGCATAAAGCCAAATTTTTTCCTACAACAAGAGAGGGCAAAGGCATAATGACTACAATGTTGGTTGATTAATGAGATGGTTCCACCAACCAATTCTCATACCCAAGTTGACATTAATAACCCACATCAATATAATTACTTGTGTTGAGAGTTCCAGATAGTTTCAGTTCCTTTGGCTCAAACTGTCCATGACCATGGACACGGCTAATCGATTAGGTTTGGGTACTCTGCAGAGTTTTGCACACGTTCCCCACAAGATTTGATCGCCTCCGTTGGATTTCTTGAACTTCATGGTGTTTGAGAAATGGATTACCAAAACATGGTCTTCTAAAGGGTTTCCCAGCGACTCTGTCGGTGCCCATCCTTTCCTACCGTTCTTCTACATCTCGTAGCACCGCCTGCCCAGGGTCACCACGATAGCCAACCAAACCAGAGCCCATAATGACTTATGGCTGTGCAGGTAAGCCTTGGGTCTTGAAGCATCCATCCATCTCTTTGTGCCTGGGTGGACCTTTTTGCATGAATACTGCCACATCTCTAGCATCATCTAGGCTAACCACTGGTTTCTCCAGGGCGCCGTTCAACCATCATCCACCCAGAGGTAAGTTTAAAACTTGGAGTCTTGAAGACTTCATCATCATGTAGGTCTTTAAATTATTGACTCACAACTCTCATGAATCACACAACCCACCCTGTCTACTAATAGCATAGCAAAATGTAAAACAACGTTTCCCGGGGCCAATGTGTCAAGGGGTTGAGGGGGTACCTACCACATGATACTACACCAAGTAACCAAGTTTCCATTTACCTACTTTGCATGAAATTGGGGTGATGGAAGAACTAATGCAATAAAACATAGGTAGACATGATCAAAGTGACTTGCCTTGCTGACGATCCTTGAAATCAAGTGACTCTAGATAACAAGCTTCGCACTCCGGATGATCTAACGAATCAAACAAGAGCACACCATAAGCATAAATACAAAACAATTCACAGAATTTAGCAAGGTTAACAAACAATAATAAAACCATTCAATAGTATCAATCAAGAGAAAGAAATCAAAATAAAAGAATATTTTGACTCACAAAAATTTGTAGTGTCAAAAACTTCTACAACTACTACTTTAAGACAAACAACCAAGCAATAGCTAGTAGAAAAAGAAATATTAAAGAAAATCAATTTTTGTAAACAGAATCAAATTCACTAAATATTAAAGAACATCATTTTTTTGTAAATATTAAATCTATCTGAATCATCTAACTAGTTTGTGAAAGTAAAACTAAATTATTTTATAAAACTATACCTAATGAAAAATATATAAAGATTCCTAGAACAACATGGTATAAAACTAAACAATCATTCTAAATATTAGCAAATAATGTTACCTAAATGTTTGAAACAACAGAAACTCATGAAAACTATTAACAAAAGTTAAACTAATTCAGGTTCAAATTAAATTAAAAATAAGAAAACTAAACTACATTAAGAACTAAACAGATTCTGTTTTTGTTAAAAACAGTAACTAAATTTATTCAAAAAAATACTCAAATCATGTAGAATGATAGATTTAACTAATACCAAATAGTGCCAAAAAGATTCACTCAAAAATATATTTTTAAACTATAGTTATACAGATTTTAGTAATTTGAACAAATTTGATTAGATTCAAAATTTAAAGATCAAATTTGAAAACTAAGCATACTGACATAAACTACATCAAATATGTGAACTAATGCAAAAAGAATCAACTAAAAACTCTAAATAGTTTAAAAGATATGATAAAAACAAGATTTGAAAACATTCTGTTTTCTAAAACAGAATTAGAAAAAGAAAAAAGAAAACTCATCGGACAGGGGCTACGTGGCGAGTCGTGGTTGGCCGAGAGGGTGTGCGTGCGGGCGTTTGCGGGCGGGTGACCGAAGCTTAGCACGTACCGGTTCGGGTTTTAAAACGATCTAATCCTACGCGTTGATCTACGATCGAACGGACAGGGAGGAGTAGAGGGGCTCACAGAGAGAGGGCTTGCCGTCGAGGGGGTTCTCCGGCGAGGCCGAGGCAGCGAGTTCATCGGGGAAGGCGCTCCGGTGGTTGGGGATGGCGTCCGAGGGGTGCAAACGACGGCACGGGTCTCCGGCGTACTCTGGTGGGGTCGGAGGGGAGTGGGGACTACAGAGGCGACGGGCACGAGCTCCAGGAGCTTCGGTGGGGATCCGAACTCCGGCAAGGGTGTGGGAAATGCTCTTGCTAGGTAGAGTGGGGGCTCGGGGGTGTAATGACAGGCGGAGGGTCGGGGCTACTTATAGGGCCGGAGTAGTGGTCGGGGAAGGAAAGAGGAGGGAGATCCGGGAGAGGGATCTCCGGCGACGGCGGCGCGCGTGCGAGGAAGAAGGCGACCGCGGCGTCTTCGGGATCGGGCGGTGGGGCCAGGGCGTCAGAGAGAGGGAGGGCAGCGCCAACGCGTCGATCGGTCAGCTCGGAGCGGTTTCGGGAAATAACTGCTGTGGGCCGGCCCATTTTAAATCGTTTCCTTTTTAATATCCATAGGAGTAAAACTCATTTAAAAGCATTCAAAACATTTCCAAATATAGGAAATATATATATATATCAAAATGACCAGGAGAATTAATGCTATTCAATGAACATTTTTCCTCTATCATATTGAATACTTCGAAAAAAATTATTTTCAGAAATTGCTATTTTTGATTTTAAATCCTTTTGCAATAAATTTTTTCAAATAGCCCCCTGGTTTTATTGTCCAAATATTTCACCAAGATGACCCTGGTGTGGAGTGTCATGTTACTCCCCTCTTTTCTTTGAACTTTTCCAGAAGTTTTCAAATAGGTGAAACAAGAAAAGGGGAAAGATGAAAGTGACATTTCAGAAATTCAAAAGAAGCACTTCAACCATTATATTCATTCAACAGTATGATGATGATGCATAGCTATATATCATAACACTCCAAAATGAAATTTTGGGATGTAACAAAGCTACCCACCTTAAGATGAATCTCGCCCGCGAGATTCGGGTTGGCTAGAAAATAGGTGCGGATGGTCTCTACGAAGATCTTCTTCGCGTTCCCAGGTGGCTTCTTCTTCGGTGTGGTGACTCCACAGAACCGTACAGAACTTGATGATCTTGCTTCAGGTAACACTGTTGGTAGTCTCGAGGATTCTGACAGGTTTCTCCTCGTAGGTCAGGTCACTGTCAAGTTGTATGGCCTCTAGGGGCACTGTGTCTCTCAAGGGAATATCCGCCATCTCAGCATGGCATTTCTTCAACTAGGAAACATGGAAAACATCATGAACTATGGACAGTCCTTCCGGCAATTCCAACTTGTATGCAACTTCACCTCTACGTTCAAGAATTTTGTAGGGGCCTATGAATCTGGGTGCTAACTTTCCTTTAATACCAAACCTCTTGATTCCTCGAAGTGGGGACACACGGAGATATGCTCGATCCCCTACTTCATATGTCACCTCCTTGCGTTTGTTATCAGCATAACTCTTCTGCCGGGATTGAGCTATCTTGAGTCGGTCTCGAATCAGTTTGACCCTATCTTCAGAATCTTTGATAAGATTGGGACCAAAAAGTTGTCGGTCTCCAACACCATCCCACGTCAATGGTGTTCTGCACCTTCTTCCGTATAAAGCTTCGAAAGGGGCCATCTTCAGACTGGTTTGATAACTGTTGTTGTATGAGAACTCTGCGTAAGATAAGTTGTCATCCCAATTGGACCCATAGTCTAGCGCACAGGCTCTCAACATGTCCTCCAGAATCTGGTTGACTCTCTCAGTCTGTCCATCGGTCTGCGGATGAAAAGCTATACTGAACTCCAGTGTTGTACCCAAAGTTTCATGTAACTGACGCCAAAACTTTGAGGTAAATTGTGTTCCTCTATCTGACACGATACTCCTCAGAACTCCATGCAGACATACGATCCTGGTCATATATATCTTGGCTAGCTTAGCACCGGTATAGGTGGTTTTCACTGGAATGAAATGAGCCACCTTGGTCAAGCGATCGACCACTACCCAAATGGAATCATATGCTGAACGGGTCCTAGGTAGTCCTGTGATGAAGTCCATACCAAGCTTATCCCATTTCCACTCGGGTATCGGCAAAGGTTGGAGTAACCCTGCTGGTTTCTGATGTTCCGCCTTTACTCGCTGACAAACATCACATACCGCAACATGTTTGGCAATATCTTTCTTCATACCTGTCCACCAGTAACTTTCCTTCAAGTCTAGGTACATCTTGGTGTTGCCTGGGTGTATCGAGTATGGTAAATCATGGGCTTCTTGAAGTATCAACTTCCTGAGCTCTGGGTCATGGGGCACATAGATTCGGTTTTCAAACCATAGAGTAGCCTGTTCATCCTCACGAAAGCCTTTAGCCTTGCCTTCCTTCATTCTCTGCTTTATCTCAGCTATATCCTTGTCTGATTTCTGGGCTTCTCGAATTATTTCGGTCAAAGTGGACTGAATCTCAAGTGTGGAAACATATCCTTGCGGAACTATCTCTAACCGAAGCTCTCTGAGATCTTTGGTAAACTCTTGGGGTAATCCTCCGGCTAGGAGTATGTTCACATAACACTTCCGACTCATAGCATCTGCCACAACATTTGCCTTTCCTGGATGGTAATGTAATCTCATGTCATAGTCCTTGATTAACTCTAACCATCTCCTCTGTCTAAGGTTCAACTCCTTCTGCATGAAGATATACTTCAGGCTCTTATGATCAGTGTACACATCACAACTATTTCCGATAAGGAAATGTCTCCAAGTCTTGAGTGCGTGCACTACGACTGCTAGCTCCAAATCATGGGTGGCATAATTCAACTCATGGGGTCGTAGCTGTCTGGATGCATATGCCACAACTTTTCCCTCCTGCATGAGTACTCCTCCAAGTCCTTGACGGGATGCGTCACAATAAACCTGGAAGTCCTTCCGAATGTTTGGCAGTATCAACACTGGGGCTATGACCAAACGTTGCTTCAATTCCTGGAAACTGGCCTCACATTCCTCAGTCCAGATATACTTAGACTCTTTCTTCAACAGCTCTGTCATGGGCTTGGCAATCTTTGAGAAATTCTCAATGAATCTCCGGTAATATCCGGCAAGTCCGAGAAAACTGCGGATCTCCTTAACTGAGGTGGGTGACTTCCACTCAGTGACTGCTTCAACCTTAGCGGGGCCTACTGCTATTTCTTCTCCGGAAATGATATGTCCAAGGAATTTGACTTCCGTCAGCCAAAATTCACATTTACTGAACTTGGCATACAACTGATGCTCTCTAAGCTTCTCCAGAACTAAACGCAAGTGTTCCTTGTGTTCTTCCTCGCTCTTGGAGAATATCAAAATGTCATCGATGAACACCACGACAAACTTGTCCAAATATTCTATAAACACTTTGTTCATCAAATTCATGAAGTAGGCAGGGGCATTAGTCAAACCAAAGGACATGGCTGTATACTCGTATAAGCCATACCTGGTTGTGAAAGCTGTTTTGGGTATATCCTGTTCACGAATCTTCAGTTGGTGATACCCTGATCGAAGATCGATCTTGGAGAATACTTTGGCGCCTACTAGCTGGTCAAATAGGTCGTTAATCATCAGCAGAGGGTACTTATTCTTGATAGTCACCTTGCTCAATGCTCGATAATCGACCACCATCCTCAAGGTTTTATCTTTCTTCTCCACCAAAAGAACTGGGGCTCCCCAAGGTGATGAACTTGGGCGAATATACCCCTTGTCCAATAGCTCCTTAATCTGCTTCTTGATTTCCACTAAATCATTTGCGGGCATCCGATAGGGTCTCTTGGAAATTGGGGCTGTCCCTGGTAGTAGCTCTATCAGAAACTCAATCTCCCTATCTGGTAGCATGCCTGGTAATTCCTCCGGGAATACATCTGGAAAGTCTCGTACAACCGGTACTTCCTCCTGAACAACTCCTGTGAGGGAATTTAACCGAGCACTCATCTGTGTGCGTCGGGATACATACTTAATCCTCTTGTTCTCCGGAGTGGTGAGTGAAATAGAATTGCTAGGGCAATCAAGGTTTCCTTCATACTTGGTCATCCAATCCATGCCTAGGATTACATCCAATCCCTGGGATTCTAAGATGATGAGGTCGGTAGGAAAAACATGGTTTCCTATGTGGAGTTTCAGGGTGTGGCATCCTATCCCTGCCATCATCATTCCTCCTGGGGAATTTACCTTAATGGGCTGACTACGGGTTCTGGTGGGTAAACCATACTTTTCCACAACTACCCTTGATATGAATGAATGAGTTGCACCAGAATCAAAAAGTACCATAACTGGACGTGAATGCAATAAAAACTTACCAACCACGGTCTCGGGCTGATCATAGACTTCTTCCACGTCGAGGTGGTTCACCTAAGCACGAGTAAACGGATTTGGCTTCTTAGCTGCGGAGTTGCCGTTTCCATTCCCTTGCTTGTTCTGAGAGCATTCAGTGGCATAGTGCCCTGTCTTCTAACACTTGAAGCATGTGATGTGGTTCAGATCCTTCTGAGCTGGAGCGGTACGGTGTTGGTTGCCATTCCCACTTGCATTACCATTCTTAAAGCTGCCATTGTTGGGACGATTATTCCCATTTCCTCCATGGTGGTGGCCTCCATGGTTGTGCATTGGATGAGTGTGTCCCCCATACTTACCGGTCCCTGATCCGGTATTTCCTGAGTACGGGGTGTAGCGGGGCTTCTGATGAGCTCCAGAGGTAGACTTCCCATGTGCATACTTCCTCTTGCGGTTCTCAATTTGCTGTTGCTTCCCCTCCAATATGAGGGCCTTGTCTACCAGCTCCTGATAGTTGCTGAAAGTAGCCACCATCAGCCGCACACTCAGCTCATCATTGAGTCCTTCCAAGAACTTTTCCTGCTTGGCTGCATCGTCGGCCACATCCCCTGGTGCATAACGAGCCAACGTGCTGAAGTCGTCCACGTACTGGGCCACGGAACGGTTCCCCTGGTGTAAGTTGCGAAACTCACGCTTCTTCAGACTCATGGCTCCAGCTGAGACATGTGTGGTGCGGAAAGCTTGCTTGAACAGCTCCCAAGTCACATCAGCAATGGGGTATGTGGTGGTGTAGTTCTCCCACCATGAAGCTGTTGGGCCCTCCAATTGATGGGCGGCAAGACGCACTTTTTCAGCCTCAATGCATCCTGCGGTGGTGAGTTCCCTCTCCACCTTACGGAGCCAATCATCTGCCACAACGGGCTCTGTGCTGCTGGAGAAGGTTGGGGGATTCAGTCTCAGAAAACGGGTGAGGTTGTCGCCTTGAGGTGGAGGGTGGTTGTTGGTCTGATTCTGAATCAACAGCTACATGAGGGCGTTCTACTGCTGAAAAAGTTGGGTGAGCTCTGGCGGGAAAGTGAAGTCGGGCTCACGTCGCGGAGGCATCTTGCTGTTTTCAAAGGGGTGAGAATTAGAATAGAACAAGAACCTAAAATGGAAATTCACTACCCATATGCAATGCAACAAACATCTCACACCAAACACTCATTCATTTATTCAACTCAAGGTCACACATCGAGATACAAATCTCCAATCAAACTAAACATCGACCTACGCTTTAACGACGAAAATGAAGATACATGGGGCATAACTCAAGTTTTCCTCAAAAGTACATGGTGAAAGAGCCTCCTCCGGTGGTGCTCTCCTCATAGTCATGATCGTTGCTAATCAAAGGAGCCATGTCTCCCTCGGGATGAAGATTTTCACCCATGTCCATCTGTTCCTCCAGAGTTGCGATAAGAGTGTTCAGCTTGTCTATCCTCTCTAAGAAATCCTTCACCTCATACTCATGCTCGTACTCAGCTTCCCGTAAGTCAGCTTCGAGGTCAATCTCGCGGTTCATCAGCCTCTTGATCGTCTTTGTGTCGGCACGTACATGAAGCTCTAAGGTCCTGACGTGCGTTTCCAAGGTCTGGATATAGGAAATGGTGGTGTATTCTGTGGGAGTGGTTATGATATTTCCATTTGCATCCCTGCGACAAACCACGCTGAGTCCTGGGGAAATAGTTCCACCTCTGTATTCCTCCTGAATACATCCAAGGGCACGATGAATGGCCATGTCTCTCCCAAGTATCCAGCTGGGTGCCACAAACTTGAAGTCGATGGGTTCCTTCCGATTCCCAAAGGTCTTCCCTGGGATGTGCACCTCGATCCTGTAGCGTCCGTCTTGGGGAAAATACATGATAGGAGTCCCGGTGATGCTTGGCAAAGTAATCCTCACGTCCCTGACGATCCTCATCAGCTCCTTGTCAAAGGGCATCGTTGTGTCAGGCTGGCAAAACTCCGTGATCAAAACTGGGATGAAGGTGGCCATCTATAAATTTTGAAATAATCGGAGGGAAGTCAGAAATGAGTAGATGAGAGTATAAGAATTTTAAAGACAAAAGGGAAATAAATCCTAAGGCTTTCCAATCCTAGAGGCTACATCCTACGGTCAGCGTGTGCTCTGATACCATTTCTGTAGCGACCCGACCTGAAAGGTCGAATCTCCGGTGTTTCTGTACCATCCCAAGATCATGCTGGTACTCACATGGTACATCAATGTATATATCAAAGGGAAATCACACAGCATAAATTAATCGAGATCTCATATCGAGTCCTTTATTACAATAATGATTACAATAAAGTGGCTGAAGGCCAACTCATGAGATAGACTAAACCATAAACTTGCGGAAGCATCGAAGGTAGATGAGTCCATCTGACTCCAAGGGCATCTCACCGAGCGTAGAGCGTATCCTCACTCCTGGTCGGAAAAGTACTCTGCAACATGATACGTTGCAGCCGTATAGGTAGCATATTGAATATGGCGGCAAAGTCACAAGAGAGGGGATGAAGTAATCATCTAGTCTATATGCAAATATGGCAGGTGGGGTAGTAAGTTTTTGCATAAAGCCAAATTTTTTCCTACAACAAGAGAGGGCAAAGGCATAATCACTACAATGTTGGTTGATTAATGAGATGGTTCCACCAACCAATTCTCATACCCAAGTTGACATTAATAACCCACATCAATATAATTACTTGTGTTGAGAGTTCCAGATAGTTTCAGTTCCTTTGGCTCAAACTCTCCATGACCGTGGACACGGCTAATCGATTAGGTTTGGGTACTCTGCAGAGTTTTGCAAACGTTCCCCACAAGATTTGATCGCCTCCGTTGGATCAAATTAAATCGTTTCCTTTTTAATATCCAGAGCAGTAAAGCTCATTTAAAAGCATTCAAAACATTTCCAAATATAGGAAATATATATATCAAAATGATTAGGAGAATTAATGCTATTCAATGAACATTTTTCCTCTGTCATATTGAATACTTTGAAAAAAATTATTTTCAGAAATTGCTATTTTTGATTTTAAATCCTTTTGCAATAATTTTTTTCAAATAGCCCCCTAGTTTTATTGTCCAAATATTTGACCAAGATGACCTTGGTGTGGAGTGTCATGTTACTCCCCTCTTTTCTTTGAACTTTTCCAGAAGTTTTCAAATAGGTGAAACAAGAAAAGGGGAAAGATCAAAGTGACATTTCAGAAATTCAAAAGAAGCACTTCAACCATTATATTCATTCAACAGTATGATGATACATAGCTATATATCATAACTTCCAAAATGAAATTTTGGGATGTTACACACATACGTGAGCTAAAAGACGCAAACGGTCCTGGCTAAGGTAAGGCTGCAGCAGTGGGGCTTACCATGCGTGAGGCCGCAAAGTGACGTGATATGTTACAGTCTGGATTCATATGACTTAGGATCGGGGTCCTGACAGCGTTGGTATCAGAGCCTGACTGACTGTAGGACTACCAAGCCAAACTGGCCAAAGTTGAGTCCGGAAACACTATAGAAAAGTAGGGGAATTGATTATGGAAAAGAACGTAAGGCTCTTTTTACTCCTCTTCCCAAGTTATTCTATTCTGAGTCATTCTTATCTTTTCTACGGGGATAAGAGCTAGACTTATAATCTATTGCTTAGGATGATGAGTTACTAACCATGGACTACTAGCTAGCTTGTTCTCAAGTGAATGTTAGTACTAGAGTATTGTTGGTGTGAAAAATAGATGGAGAAGAGATTTGAGTCTAGAAAGTCGAGTGGTTATGCTTTTCCAATCTTTTGCAATTGTCTCAAAATCCTTTTTGAGCAATTACAGCCGTTATGCTATCCAATTTTTGCTAGAATCTCTAATGTATTTGCATCACTCTCTGTTTCAGATGCCCCCCTCATCCTTCTCGTCAGGTAGTCCGTTTGACCAGGTTCCTCGATGTACCGGGTCACACGGCCATGTTGGTTAGAGTTATGATGGAGGCTGGTTACCGTTGGTACCCAGAGTACATAGTGGAGGAACAGTATCGAGATTTCAACTAGAGCCAGTATCTGTGTATTGTTAAGATATATCCTTCATATCCTGGAGCAGCAGAGCCGCTTTACTAGACTTATGGGTTAGGTGTCACCATAGACATTGCAATTCAGGAGGCCGCCTACACCATGCTGACTATCATGAGGTTTCACCATGGTCTGCTTCAGAACACAGAGTTCTATTATGTTCCTGCTTCTCTAGGAGGAGAGGATAGCTATCTTAGTGCAGCCTACTATGACCATTCTCATGAGGACCCTAGGCTGCAGGTGACCGCTCAGATGTTGGACAACAGGGATCATGATGCATGTGCCCTTCGCATGGAGTTTTATGCTACCCGTGCACGTCTTTGGACAGCCTTGACGCAGTTGGCACCGGTCGTGCAGACAGGCTATGGAGATTTGGAGATGTTGAACCCATCGCGGACTCATCTACCAGCACGCGTAGACTGGCCTGATGTTGGAGGCATCACCCCTCTTTGAGGACCGATGTTGCCGCCAACAAGGGGACCATGGCCACATCCGTGTCCTTATGGTTTCCAGGGATCACAGGCTAGAGTGTTTCCAGATCCTCAGGTTCAACTCCCGGGTCACGGGGGTAACCTATATGAGGCATTCTACGGCGATGCTTGAGTACATGGATGTTAGTACTAGTATGGTAGTAGTCGTATCACCACAGTCCTACGCGTCTTGTGGGATATGACTGAGGTTGAGAGTTGAGTTCCGGAGGTGTAGATAGATAATGTATAGGAAGCTTGCAATGCCTCCGATGAGTTATGTCATCTCTCTATAGTTTGTATTCAGCTTGGGCTTGTACTGAACTTTGTCATGGTGTGTATGAATCATGGTGTTCATAGGACAGTTGTTTTACTATGATCATTGGGTGTTTACCCTACATGCCATGTTGTCCAGTACGTTCCTTATCTCTTGTCTTAGAGTTGATGCCCTCTATGTCTAAGCTGTGGGTTTGTTTCCCAGGATGGTAGCCACTAGGAATAACCCCGTGCTTGCCCCCAGCAGGGTGAAGGAAGCCAGCCAAGGCAAGAGAACCTGCCACACGCGCCCTCTTTGGCAGAAGTGATGCCTGAAGTTGAACGGAATAAAAGGGAGACCAACAGGCTGGTGGAACGAACTGAGCAGAACACAGCGCATGCTCCCCATGATGATCACAACAATGGCGTGTCTCTCGGTGATTTCATCAAGCTGTACCCACCTAAGTATCATCATTCGGTCGACCCACTCGACGCGGATGACTGGCTGACCAACATGTCCCGTAAGATCCGAGCTGCCAATGTGTTTGAGGCCAACAAGGTGACCTTTGCTACTTACTTCCTGGAAGGACCCGCTAATCTGTGGTGGAAAAATTATGAAGCCATGCGTCCTGCAGGCCCTGCACCAACTTGGGCGGAATTCAGCGCGGCATTCCATACCCATCACATCCCGGAAGGGCTGATGGATCGTACGAGAGAGGAGTTCTATGCTTTCACCCAGGGCAGGCTGTTAGTGGATGCCTATAGCCGTGAGTTCGGCAATCTTGCTCGCTATGCTTCGGAGGAAGGTTCAACTGATGCCAAGAAACAGGCTAGGTTCCTTAAGGGACTTAGTCCTCAGCTCCGTCGAGATCTGCACCTCCATGAGTGCACAACCTTCCAGGCTCTCGTCAACAAGGCTATCAATGCCGAGACTGGATAGACTAACTATGAGGCCATGAGGAACCACAACCGTGACTTCAGCCCCGCATCTGGCTCGGGCTCCAACAAACGCCGGGTGTGCGTGCCCAACGCAGCTCTACCACCAAGGTATACCGCGAGGCCATCCTTCCAGGCGCCTCACCCAGCTCAGCCCAACCCTCCAGCCAGGCCATTTGGAGGTCCGCCTGCCAATGTTGCCCCCCGTGCCACTGTTGTCTGCTACAAATGTGGGGAACTAGGACACTACTCCCGTGAGTGTCCTAAGAACAATGTTAAGCCGGCTAGACGTGGGAAGCCGGGAAAAGCTTTCTATGTGAAGCCAGCCCCTACTCATGGACGACTGAACTATGTTTTGGCTAAGGAAGCTCTTGAGGATCCTGATGTTATCCTAGGTACGCTCCTTGTCAATAGTCATCCAGCATCTGTTCTATTTGATACTGGGGCATCTCATTCTATCATCTCAAAAAGTTATGCACAGTTGCAAAACATGACTTTTTGTGATATGCCTACTCCTTTAGTAGTTCAGACTCCTGGTTCAAAGTGGCAAACTTCTAGAGTGATCCATGATAATGAGATTCTTGTGGATAGGCTAGTCTTCCTAGCATCTTTGATAACCCTCAAGTCTTCGGACATCAATATCATTCTAGGCATGGATTGGATGAAAGCCCACTATGCTAAGATTGATACTCATACTAGGAATGTTCAACTTACACATCCATCGGGTGAGATAGTTAATGTCTCCACTTGAACAGACAAGCGCCAACTCTATTCCCTTAATGCTAGCCCTCTTCCAGAACTAGAAGATATTCCGGTAGTCCATGACTTTCCGGATGTCTTTCCAGAAGAACTGCCAGGAATTCCACCTGTCCAGGGACCGTCCCAATAGCCAGAAGACCCTATAAGATGGCACCTCTAGAACTAGCCGAACTTAAGATCCAACTTGATGTGGCTTTGAAGAAAGGTTTCATCCGTCCTAGTTCTTCTCCTTGGGCTTGTCCCGTCCTCTTCGTTTAGAAGAAGGATGGATCGGATTAGATGGTCGCGGATTATCGGCCAGTGAATCTGGTCACCATGAAGAACAAGTATTCGCTCCCCAGGATCAACGATTTGTATCATCAACTCGCTGGATCCTTTGTCTTCTCCAAAATGGATTTGAGGTTGGGATACCATCAAATCAGAATTAGGAACGGGGACATTCTAAAAATGGCTGTTGTTACTCGTTATGGCCAATACGAGTACACCGTCATGTCCTTCGGTTTAACCAATGCCCCAACCACCTTCTCTCGCTTGATGAATTCGATCTTCACGGAGTATTTGGATAAATGCTTTGTGGTTTACCTCGATGATATACTCATCTACTCGAAAAATGAACAGGAACATGCTGAGCATCTAAGGCTGGTATTGATGAAACTTCGAGAGCATCGTCTGTATGCGAAATTCTCCAATTGTGAATTTTGGTTGCCAGAAGTGACCTATCTGGGCCAGGTGATCTCTGGTAAAGGTATTGCTGTCAATCCCGAGAGAGTTTAGGCCGTCCTTGATTGGACTCAACCTGAATCGGTTAAGCAAATTTGGAGTTTCCTTGGTTTAGCGAGCTATTGTCGCCGCTTTGTCGAGAATTTCTCCAAGGTTGTGAAACCTCTTATTGGACTCCTCAAGAAAGATAAAAAAAATTAAGTGGACTCCACAATGCGAGCACAGTTTTCAGGAGTTGAAAAGACGACTAACCTCTGCTCCCGTTTTGGTGCCACCAGACTTCTCTAAGGACTTTGTTATCTATTGCGACGCCCCGCGACAAGGATTAGGTTGCATTCTCATGCAAGATCGTCATGTGATTGCATACGCATCTCGACAGTTGCGTCCAACATGAGGATAATTATCGAACACATGATCTTGAGCTTGCAGCTGTGGTCCATGCATTGAAAACCTGGCGACATTACCTTCTGGGTAATCGTTGAGAAATTTACACTGATCACAAAAGTCTGAAATATATTTTGACCCAGTCGGATTTGAATCCCGGGCAAAGACGGTGGGTTGAGTTGATTACAGATTACGACTTAGGGATAACTTACACCCCGGGGAAAGCCAATGTCATGGCTGATACACTAAGTCGTAAGTCTTATTGTAACAACCTGATGCTACAACAAGGTCAACTAATTCTCTATGAGGAATTTCAAAAGTTGAAACTTCACATTGTTCCTCAAGGATTCCTATCCAACTTGGTGGCAAAACCTACTCATAAGGATCAAATAGTAGCTATCCAGAGGTATGATAAGGGTATATCTCGGATCAAGGAGAATATTGCTAGCGGAAACGCTAAGGATTTCTCCAAGGACGATGAGGGTGTTGTGTTCTTCCAGAACCGGTTGGTGGTTCCCAAGAGCACACGCTTAAGATAGCTGGTCCTTAAGGAGACTCATGATTCTCCTCTCACAATTCATCCGGGTAGTACCAAGATGTATCAGGACCTACGCCAGAGGTTCTGGTGGACTATGATGAAGAGAGAAATTGCTTAGTGCGTTGCTACTGCGAAATTTGTCGTCGCGTGAAAGCAGAACATCAAAGGCCTGCTGACACCCTTCAACCTTTAGCTATTCCTGAATGGAAATGGGATAAGGTCAGTATGGATTTCATTACTGGACTTCCCAGGACTAAGAGAGGGAATAATGCTATCTTTGTGGTCATTGACCGCCTTTCCAAAGTGGCTCATTTTCTTCCTGTTTGGGAGAGTGTAACTGCTAGCTAGCTAGCGGAGTTATATTTTTCCCGAATAGTTTCTCTTCATGGTATTCCATCGGAGATTAACTCAGACCGCCAAAGTATCTTTACTTCCCGATTTTGGGAAAGTTTCCAAACCTCTATGGGGACTCATCTATCCTTTAGCACTGCTTTCCACCCGTAATCAAATGGTCAAGTTGAGCGAGTCAATCACCGTGGCCCTCTTATCCTCCACTCTCTCTCTCTCTCACGCACTCCCTTGTCCCCCTCCTCTCCTCTGTTCCCCCTCGCCAGACTGAAGCCGTCGGCGATTCGCCGTCTCCCATGCGTCCGCGACCACGCCAAGGCACCAGAAGCCCCTTCGGTGAGGCCCCGGATCGTTTCCCCCTAGTCCCGTCGTTGTTCCCCTCCTCTAGCCCCGTCTGTCGCTAGAGCCGAGAGGAGCTCGCCGCCGGCCATGGCGTAGCCGTGGCCAAAGTGGCCACAGCTCACACCTGACCGCGGACTCGTGCTCGTAGCGCTCCCAGGAGCTCGTAGCCATCTCTAGCCCCTCCTCCCGTGCCCTCTAGCATCGTAGTCGGTCCTGCCCGAGCTACCGCCGCCGCTAAGCTCGTCACCGGTGTCGATTCCGACCACCCCAGCCCCTGGTTTGGGGCTAGATCAATGCGCGCTCAAGCGTAGGCCCTCCCAGTGCCCTTCGCCGTCCTTGTGGTTACCGGAGGAGGGGTTCCGACCCCCTCCGCCATCTCTGACATTGCCGGCGGCTCAACGCCGGCGAGTCAACTGGTGTTGACCACGGGGTTTGACCCCAGGTCAACTGGCAAGTGTGCTCGCCACTTTTAATTATAATTAGATTAAGAAAAAAAAATTAACCTAATTAGTCACTGACCAGTGGGCCTAGTGTTAATTAAGTAATTAGGATTAGTTTTAATTCTCTGGTTAAGTAATTGAGTGACTGACATGAGGGCCCCACCCTGTCAGGTTTGACCTGGCCTGGTCAGCCGACCTGCTGACGTCATAGTGACGTTAGGCTGACGCACTAAATCAATTTCTAGTATTAAAATAATTCCGGAAAATGTTTAAAACTTCAAAAATTCATATAAATTAATCGGTTAATTAGATGAAAATAATTTATATATGAAAATTTATGAGAACAATCCAATGAATCCAATGGTGCTATTATGATGCATGTTAGAGCAACCTATGTAGATGAAAATTGACATTTACTAATAGGTTAATATATGGAATATGAAACACAGAATGATTTTGAACCTATATTCAAACTCACTCCAAATTAACTTGGACAATAGTTGCAGTAGCTCATCCATACATGCTGCCATGCCATGATCATGCATCATATTGTTGCACTTGTGTGTATTGATTGCTACTTATGTGTATTGCGGTAGGCCCTGCTTCTGAGGATACCCCCAAGTATTCCAACGAAGGAGAGAACCTTCCCGCTACCTAGCAAGGCAAGCAACCCCTTTGATCATTTTGATAACATCCCACTCTCTCGCTCCTGCTCTTGTTTATTGCATTAGGACAAACGTTCACTTGTCTGTCATACACGGTAGATGAACCTACTCTTTTGCATGACCTGTCATTGTCACAGTAAATAGCTAAACCTTGCAACCTAGCATACCTGGTAGATGCTTGTGCCATGATGTGTTTAGCTTACTCTTCCTGCTATGCTTGCTATGCTTAGAGTTGTGTCAGGTCTGATTCATCTGGGTGATGAACTGGAGTGAAATAATGATGTTCTGATGTGATAAGCCTATGATGAACCCGAGTTGGTAATGGTAGCCATGTGAGGCTATGTAGGAGTACATAGTGGGTTGTCTCATTGGGACCGTTCTTAGGAACCGAGTTCCGTGTTTGTGATCCAAGACTAGTTACTACCACACGTTGGGATACTTAATTGACCCTCTGGACTTATTAGTCGCTTAGTCCTTAGTCTAGTTGCAAGTAGTTTTTGGTGTTTATAGCATGCTAGAGGCCGTGCATAGCGCTGACCCTAGGGGTGGGTTACGACGCGGTAGGAAGTGGCACGGTGTACCAAGGGTCACCCGAATGGTGGGCTTGGGAACCCTGCGCACTTCGTTTGGGGCCGTAGCAGAAACTTCGGTCGGACTTTCGTGCGGGTTCAGTCTCAAATAGGCGATATCCTGGACTAGAGGTCTTATGTGATTGGCGGTCATGGCCGACTCCCTTGCTAGGCTTCCGCTTGAAGGTTGCCGAGGTTCATGGTTTTATGAGCACACATCGATAAGTGGCGAGAGCGTGTGTGAAGAAGTACACCCCTGCAGGGTATGAAACTATTCGAATAGTCGCGTCCTTGGATATGGACTACTTGGAAAGCTTATGTTGTTCATAGATAATCAAATGGATACTCATAAAAATATCAAGACAAGTGTGAGTACCGTGGATGGCACTCTCCTAGGAGAGGGAAGCAAATCCATTGTGGTGTATTGTTATGACGTTAGTGGACTCGTGTGCAATATCTAAAATCTAAACAAAGAATTAAAATTGTGTAGTGTAGGTTAGCCATGAGTCAAAGCTGGCATTGCTGCATAAACTCCACCACACTCCTTGTTGATACATGAGCATGAATAGACTAGGTCTTTTCTAAAGACTTGCTCAGTATGTTTGTACTCATGTTTGCTGCATAAATGTTGCAGATGAGACCCAGGACCCATGAGGTGGGTTCTATCTAGATGTCGACGATGCCGAATAGCCTGTGTCCCAGCTACGACCTTATGCCCTGTGGTGGGCTGTAGATAGTCAGGCCATGTGCCTTTTTACCCTTTCATCTGTCTGTACTCAGATAGCTTTATGCTTCTGCTTGGTTTGTATGAACTTGTTTGTATGACTTGAGTGTCGGGTCATGTGACCCCTATCTGTAATAACATATTATGCAAGGCTCTTTTGAGCCTCTTAAATAAAAGTTGTGTTGTTGTATGGTTATGTTGTGATGACATAGTTGTATCTATGCATATCGGGCATGTCGTGCGTACGTGTGACGTGCAACGGTATGTATGGGATCCGGCACCTAGTTGTGTGCCTTTAGTAGTACTTCTTACGGGAAACTGCCTCTTTGTGCTTCCACCGAGCCCTGGTAGCTTGCTACTGCTCCGGACACATTGATTGACCGACATGTATCCTTCTTTGCTATTGTGTTTGTCCCTTCAAGGAAATGTCTCACGGTGTAATGGAGTCTCTGTAGCTTTCTATGACTTGTCTACACACGTTTGAGGCCAACACCTGCATTGCTGGGTTACGTATGCCTGTTTCCGTACGGTTGTGCCACTTGGGTTATATGACTAGTCATGTCGGCCCGGGTTCTCTGTCGTTTGATTGCCAGCGACATGTTCACATACGTGAGCCAAAAGACGCAAACGGTCCCGGCTAAGGTAAGGCTGGAACCATGGAGCTTACCGTGCGTGAGGCCGCAAAGTGATGTGATATGTTACGGTCTGGATTCATATGACTTAGGATCGGGGTCCTGACACTCGGTTGTATCGACATTCCCTTTGCACAAAGCAAATCTTGATAATTCTAAATTGCATTTTGAGAAAATGTCTGTATTTTGTGATGAGTCAACTTATCTGCTCTTCTTTGCTCTATTCACATGGTCAGAGATGTCAGTTTCAGGTGATAGCCAGAATGACCTCAGAGAGCTCACTGTATATATGCAGATCCACACACTAGTCCTGATGGAAAGTCATCTTCATGTGATGATGTTCCTAGCTCTACAGACTTTCCCAAGGCAGCAAACAGAGCAAGGAGGAAGCTCAACTCAGATGGAGAAGATTCTGACTTTGTGCCCGAGGAGATTCCTTCCAAGGCAAAGTAGGAAAAGGCTGAGAAAACTGCCGATAAGCCTACCACTGAGGCTACCTCATCTAGGAAGGTAGACATGAAGGAATATGCCAGCTCAGGGGTAGTGAAATCACATGAGAGTGCTAGGGCTTCTGTGTTTGTTGATCCCCCAAGGAAGTCCATGCCCAACAAGGCTGGAGAGAAGAAAAGTAGAAAGAGAATCATACATGTTGTGGGAAGACCTACCACAATGTATGATGACCCAGCTGAGGCTAAGGCTGGGGAGGAGGAAGAGCCAGCTCCCGAGGCTCCTCGTAAGAAGAAGAAGCTGCTTGCTGATGCTATGCCAAGCCAAGCTCCATCAAAGAGCAAGCCAGCTGCTCCCAAGAAACCCACCGCTCCAAAACCCAAGAGGTTTTCCAGAGAGATTCCATCTATTTATAAGAACAAGGGTTCTACCTCCAGAGATGCCGAGGAGGATGCAATGACAATGTTCATGAAGTTGAGGCCACACCTTCCACAGCATAATACCGGCCATCTACTTGCTGAGGACATGAACAAGAGGAAGGACTCAGGATTGAGGGAGTGGAGAGCCACTGATCCATATCCTCATAGGATAAAGACAATTGTAGACTACATGTTCTACACAACGGAACAACAAGACTTCTATGAAATAGTTCTTCTTGATAAGAGCCCTATAGTGAGTGACATGAGGTATGTGGACTGGAAGTACATCAAGGAGAACCAAGATTACTTTCCAAGTGTGCAAGATAACTTCCAATGCGTTGGTATTGATGAGTTTGTTCGTAAGGAGTCCACTGCTTGGAACGATGAGATGATCATTCAATTCTACTCCACTGCTCATTTCTATGGAGATGGTATGATTGTATGGATGACCAAAGGCACCAGGTATGAATCCATAGTTGAGGAGTGGGCTGCCATCTTAGGAGCCCCACAGGTGGAAGAAGGTGACCTAGATGTGTACTCTGAGCCCAAGGCAAGTCACAATGCCATGAAGAACATGTACAAGTAGATCCCTGCTGCAAACCTTTAATCACACAAGCTTGGATCCATCTACTTCCTCCAGGATGGTCTACGCACGATCAACACCATGTTGAGGCACACCTTGTTGCCTAAGTCTAGAGATGGGAAATGTTCAGAGGCGACTCCATCAACATACTGCTCCAGCTTGATCAACACAACAGATCCAGAGTGATAGATTTGATAGTTGAGACAATGAAGAGGATTGTTGTAGATCATAAGCGATCATGTGGTTATGCACCATATATTCAGATTCTTATCTACTCTGAGCTGGAGAAGCACATATATGCACTTGATCGAGCACATTTGGCACTCCTGCCAGAGCTAGAAGACAATGTTGTGGTGATGGACCCAGATAATACCACCTCAGATACAACACATGCACAGGCAGAGGCAGCCAGAGACACTAGTGCTCAGGTGCCAAAGAATCGCAGTGAGCAGATGGATCTTTTCCTTAGATTTGTGCTCAGTATGCAAAAGGACATCAGGAACATCTTGAAGAACCAGGAGTGCCTTGCGAGGATTGTTGATAACAAGTTCCATATTCTCAACAACAAGGTGGATGGGCTCACAATGACTGTGAATGAGCTCAAGAAGGAAGTTGATGGCATGCCCAGTCCCCACACTACAGATAATGATGAGGTTAGTCCACCTCTCAGGACAACCACTCAATCCAGGACTCAATCCAGGTCTCCTACAGCGCTAGTTCTAGACACAAGACCCTCTTCATCAACACCTGCTACAGCTATGTCAGCTCCACCAACACCTCAAGTGGCTACTCCAAGTCTGTCCATGACATCTCCTGAAGTCTTTGCTGATGCCGTTCTCTTGACTCCTTCATAATCTACCGGAGGAGATCAGCCCCAGAAGAGCGTTTATTACTATACCTTTGAACTTTTTGGTAACTTGTTACCAAAGGGGGAGAATTTGTATAGATCATTAGGGCATCAAGAAAGAGCGTTGCTTTTTATCGCCTTTCAAGACATTGATATCTTTTGGTTAGTTTTTGTTAAACTTTGTTGGCGTTTGATCATACACTTGATGTGTAGTGCTACTATTTCCTATCCTAGTGATGCTTATGAGATGATCATTCACTTTGCTTGATTCTGTTGTGCTATGATATTCATTCATATTATTCTCGCACACCACCAAGTTGTATGTGACATGGAAGAGTGCCCCATGTACCAAATCAATTGCGCATTTGCATTCAAACGCAAATTCAAAATAATGCACAAATTTAAGGGGAGCTCTTACTTATCACATACTTCTCAAAGTGACGATTATATTCATTGATTATATCATATGTTGAAGCTTTGATCTATATGTTGTCATCAATTACCAAAAGGGCGAGATTGAAAGCACATTTGCTCCCTTGGTGGTATTGGTAATTAATAAGAACATATATCTCATTGGACTAATGTTTCCACTAAGTATATTTGAGGAAAAGTTCAATGATGGTTTGGAAAAAGGATTGTGGAGAGACCCCTAGATGCAAGGAATAGGATTGGGAAAGCATCAAGCAAGAGGAATCTACATTTTACTTTGTGAGAAATCACTTTGAGTCCATGGGAAAGCCAATACTATTAAAAGGGGGTAAGTTACTGTTGGTGAACAAAATGCTCCATGTGCACAAGTGATAGTCACAAAAACCACCCACAAACTCTTCCACAAAAGACTGTCCAAGCCTATCATGACAATCGGTACTACCAATATTTCCCACTCGGTCCTACCGATTTCCACCTCAGGCAGATCCCTGCCAAACCCTAGGTCTTCGGTACAACCGATTCTTCATAGGTGCCATCGAGTTTAGCTTGCCAACATTCTGTACCTCAATTCTTAAAATCCGAATTTCCGAGATGTTGGATCAGTGTCACCAAGTTGTGTAATCTGACTATTGGTCACCTTATTAGTACTACCAAGATCTATGTATCGGTCTCACCGAGATTCAAAAGTTGCTACCTTTGGAGCAACTCGGTACCACCGAGTTTTATACTTTGGTGTCACCGAGTTGGTCACTTTAGGTGTAATGGTTGAATTTTTGGAGATGCCTATATATACCCCTCCGCCACCACTCACTCGCAAGAGAAGCACTCAGAACAGCTCCCCACTTATCCCATCAGATTTTCTGCACCAATTCATGTGTTGAGATCAGGCCATTCCATCCATATGAATCTTGGTATCTAGCCACACTAAAAGCACATTTGCTCCCTTGGTGGTTTTGGCAATTAATAACAACATATTTGTCATTGAACTAATGTTTCCACTAAGCATATTTCAGGAAAAGTTCAATGATAGGGATGGCAAAAGTATTGTGGAATACCCCAAGATGCAAGGAAATAGATTGGCAAAGCTTCAAGCAAGAGGACTCTACATTTTACTTTGTGAGAAATCACTTTGAGTCCATAGGAAAGCCAATACTATTAAAAGGGGGTAAGGTACTATTTGTCGGTGCACTAGAGTTTTGGGCTCTCCAGTGCCCCTTACTCGTACACGGGCAGTAGTAGCCACCCTGGCGGCAAGGCCCGGCAGGGAGATGCTAATCACGAATACGGAAGACATCCAAATAATCAAGACCCCCGCCAAGACCTTGCCAGGATGGCCATCAAACCCTCAGGGAAGGCAAAGCCCCGACATGACCTGGCAAGGCAAAGACCCGGCAAGGCGAAGCCCCGGCAAGACCCCGCCAGCGCAGAGGCCAGGTGTCGCCCTGCCTGGGCACGTGTCGCGGTGCCGGCGATGGAGGGGCTAAGCGGCTCCGATGGGACGGGCTCCTGTCCCGTCCCGTAGACAGTCAAAGATGCCTGACGGTGCATTAAATGCACCTATCCTACACCATCACTGTTAGGTATGATAGCACTGTACCTCTATACGCATTGTACGCCACTGTTGGGATCCCCTTCTAGAGTATAAAAGGAGGCCCAGGCCGTTATAGTAAGGGACTTTTCAACTTTTAGACTTATGGACCTTGAGATCCTCTCAGGCCCATTCTACATGAGTAGTAGCTGCATACTGTAGCGCTATCAGAACCTTAGATCCAGAAGTCATCCAATAGAACCAAGCAGGAGTAGGGTTTTATGCATCTTTGCAGCCCGAACATGGGTAAATTCCTGGGCGCTAGCCACCTGATCTGCTCTCTGTGTGAGCCTTCTTCCCCGCCGAACCGTAAAGGGATCCCTCTGATCCCATAGGTGTCGTCTCCACCGACATCTTTGGTGTGCCTGGTAGGGGGAAGAAGGTCACGTGGACCTGATCTGGTGATCAGCGCGCCAGTTCCTTCATAATCGTCATCGCCATGGCCCCCAAGAAGAAGGGCCTGACAGTGCTTGGCCCATCCGCGTCCGCTGTCCCTATAGCTATGCAGATAGGCGATGGTGTAGACGTGGGTGGAGGAGGAGGAGGAGGTTCAGAGCTTCTGCAATGCTCCGGTGATCAAGGCCAAGCAAGCGACGATGCCCACCGCGGAGATGCTCATGGTGGCGGTAGGAACCCCCGTGCCACTAAGTCTCGGGACAGAGCTATACAACCCATGGGTTGTACGATGAACTCCAAGGATGGAAGGGTACCTTCCAAGACTCCCACGCCGGCGCCTACGCCGCGACCTTCCCAGGACGTGTGCGAAGAGCAGTGCCATGGTGCCCACGGTTCCTAACGTCCCCACGGAAAAGCTCCTACGCATCACTCCCATGGTGCGCGGGACCAACATGCTTGCCAGCATGCTAGTGGGAGTGGTGTGCCATCCGGGACCGCGACGGAGCTCCTTCTAACACCGTTAGGAGTCAGAGCACCTCGCATTCTTCGCGTCATTCGCTGCCGACCACGTCGTAAGAAGCAATGGCACGAGCACAACTACACATGAAATTCCCTCCTACTTCGAAGAAGCTCAACAAGTGGAGAGCTACCATTCAGATCTTGCTCAGCCTCGCAGACAAGTTTTGATCCACCGAGCCAGCTCACGCCAGTGGTGAAAAGGCCGGAGGCAATGCGACCACGATGCACTCTCCTCCATAGCAACAACGCCGGTCACCGACTCGACGGACCGACGCTTGCGATGGTTACTCGATGACATCTTCTGATCCATGGACACGCCGCGACCAGTTTCAAGTTCTTCAGGAGTGGAGCAATGAAGATGCTCGGACTACAATCGAGCGGCAGCGAGAAGCATGCCACCAATCTGATAGGCATGCGGGGCCCATTGTTAACAAAACTGCGCCAGGGTATCCTGTCAGCCTACCTTACGAGGCGGGTTGTCCATCGTTTACCCGTGAGCTGCGACAAGTCCGGTGGCCCTACTCCCGCACATTCAAGCCGGAGCTCCCGGAAAAATATGATGGCAAGACTCACCCACCAGAGTTCTTGAGCATCTACACCATTGCGGTGCAGGCTTCCGATGCTCGCGATGACAAGATACTCGCCAACTCCTTCTCGTTGGTGCTTAAGCCCAACGTCAGTTTATGGTTGATGCACCTCCCGGAGAATTCCATCACCTCCTGGGCAGACCTGTGCCACGAGTTTGTTGGCGCCTTTACCGGGGTCCACCAAGCTCCTGGTCAAGCAAGATATTTGCACATCATCCCCCATAAGGAGGGCAAGACTCTACGCAAGTACATCCAGAGGTTCAACCACATACACCACAACATACCGGACGTTCATCCTGCCGCTGTTATCAACACGTTCCATCAAAATGTGCACAACCACGTAATGCGGGAAGAACTAGCGATGAACAAGTTTAGGGATGTTGCCGAGCTCTATGCTCTGGCAGATAAATGTGCTCGGGCTGAACAAGGGAGGAGGCTCCCCGGCGAGGACGCTGGTGCAGGGGCCGACTCTGAGGATGAGGACACCGCCGCCACGGCAAGGAAGGGTCGGCGGCATAGCAAGAAGTGCAAGGGCAAGACCGTGCTTTCCATTGAGGGATCCGGCAACCCTAGTACCGCCAAGAAGGGCAAGGTTGATGACCCCGGCAAGGATGTTGCCGGGTGCGCCTCCTGCCAGGCGATGGCGGCTGCCGACAAGCCGGAAGGCTCCGTCAAGCAGTATTGCAAGATCCATTGCACCAAGGGCCACGATCTCCAGGTCTACTGGCAAGTTGAGCAACTTGCCGAGAAGCAAAAAGCAGAGTATGATAGGCGAGACATGGAGAAGGGCCAGGATGGTGTGGAAGAGTCCGGCAAGAAGTGTGTTAGCCGAGGAGGTTGCCGCGGCAAGCCCAACCAATAAAAAGACCAGCCCGCTAGTGGCCGTGAAAAGCAAGAGGGTGATGATGATGATGTCAAAAGGGACGACACGTCTAGCGAGCATGAGTTCTAGAAGGCTGCAGAGATGACGTGCATCGAGGGAGGTGCCTCGTCGCATTCCTCTCACTGCCAACTTAAATAGTGGGCGCGCGAGGTTAACGCAATGGAGTCGTCTATAGGTGCCTAGAGACCTCTGAAGTGGTCCAACACTCCTATCATTTTTTTACGCCGAGGATCACCCCGATCGCACAACTGCGGTCGGGTGCTTGCCATTGTTGGTTTCGCCAACAATTCACAACCTCAAGGAGACGAAGATGCTAGTTGATAGTGGGGCTAGCCTGAACCTAATCTCGCCTGATGTCATCCAGAGGCTGCAAATTCCCGAAGAAGATCTCGAGCCGACAGGCGCTTTCCAAGGGGTCAATTCAGAGAGGACTCAGCCGAAGGGCAAGATCACACTGTCGGTGATGTTTGGCATTGATATAAATTTCAGGACAGAGAAGATCGTTTTTGACATTGCCAAGACCTCCTTGTCATACAACGACATCCTTGGTCGCCCAACGTTGGGCAAGTTCATGGCGGCCACCCACTTTGCCTAAAATGTCTTGAAGATGCTCGGGCCAATGAGCGTCATCACGATCAACTCCGACAAGAAAGGCGCACTTATCTGCGTCGACCAACTCTACCGGGAGGCAGCTGCAGCACCTGCCGCCAAGGCACTTGCTCCTACCGTTGAAGCTCCCAGGGGGAAGAAGATCGACAAGGTCTGGCGCACATTTTGGCAAGCGCGCCTCCTCAGGGTGCTGCGCTCCCATTGACGATGTGCTAGAGAGCTCCACCAGCAAGAGCAAGAAGTCCAAGGCAGCTCCGCTAGAGACTAAAAAGGTGCCCGCCAAGGAGGATGGTATGGGAGGAACTTTCACCATAAGTTCCACCCTTGATGACAAATAGGAAAGCGTGCTCATCGCCTTCCTATGGGCGAATGTCGATGTGTTTGCATGGCAGCCATATGATATCCCCGGTGTTCCCAGGAAGGTGATTGAGCACCACCTTGCTGTCTTTCCACACGCGCGGACCGTCAAGAAGAAGGTCAGGAAGCAAGCTTTGGAGCGGCAACAATATATTGCCAAAGAAATCAAGAAATTAGAAGTGGTTGGCTTGATCATAGGAGTGCTTGATACAACGTGGTTGGCCAATCTAGTTGTAGTGCGCAAGGCAAATGGAAAGTTGAGGCTGTGTATTGACTTCACGGGCATCAATAAAGCCTGCCCCAAAGATCCTTTTCCCTTTCCACGCATCGACTAGATTGTTGACTCCATCGCCGGCTGCGACTTGTTGTCTTTCCTTGACGCCTATTCAGGCTATTATCATATTTTCATGTCCAATGAAGACGAGGAGAAGACCGCATTTACCACCCCATGTGGTACGTATTGCTTTTTGCGTATGCCTTTCGGGTTGAAAAGTGCTGGTTCTACATTTGCAAGAGTGGTTCAGATTGGTTTTGAGCCCCAGCCACATAGAAATATGGAGGCTTATATGGATGACATAGTGGTCAAAACCAAGGATAAGGCTACGCTCATACCAGACCTAGAAGAAACATTTGCAAATCTATGCAAGATCAACATGAAACTCAACCCTGAGAAGTGTGTGTTCGGGGTCCCATCTGACAAGTTCATCGGGTTCTTTGTATCTCAGGGTGGAATTGAAGCAAATCCCGACAAGATCAAAGCAATTAAGCAAATTGAAGCACCAAGACGTGTCAAGGACGTGCGTCGTCTTGCCGGCTGTGTTGCTGCTCTGAGTAGGTTAATCTCAAAATCTGCTAAGTGCGCCCTGCCCTTTTTCAAAATGTTGAAGAAGGCAGGTCCGATGAAATGGACTCCTGAAGCGGAGGCAGCTCTGCAAGATTTGAAGAAGTACCTCTCCTCTCCGCCAGTCCTAGTCGTGCCAAAACCACAAGAGTCGTTACCGCTATATCTAGCAGCAACAAATAAAGTGGTGAGTGCTGCATTAGTGGCTGAAAGAGAAGTTGATGAAGAAGCAGCAGCAGGACCACCAAGTGATGAGCTAGGACATTCCCCGGCAGGGTCTGGTGCCGACAAGGAGGGATCTGCGCAGTTGAATGAGACAATTCAGAAGAAGAAGGTGGTGCAACACCCAGTCTATTTTGTCAGCTCCATTTTGCGGGGGCTAGGTCAAGATATTCTGGCATGTAGAAGTTGCTCTTCGGCCTCCTTATGGCCTCGAGGAAGTTGTGGCATTACTTCCAAGCACATGAGATCACCGTTGTCACTCGCTTCCCGCTGCAGCGGATTTTGCGGAACCCAGATGCTACCGACAGGATTGTGGAGTGGGCTTTGAAACTTTCAAGCTTTGGTCTCAAGTTTGAAAGCACTTCGACCATCCAGAGTAGGGCCTTGGTGGAGTTCATTGTGGAATGGACCCCAACGTCAGATGAAGAAGTTCTAGAGTCAACCCTCCCCGGCAAGGAAACAAATCAAGAGTGGATCATGTATTTTTATGGGGCTTTCTCGCTGTAAGGCGCCGATGCTGGAGTGCTGCTTGTCGCACCCACCGGAGAGCAACTCAAATATGTGATTTAGATGCACTTCCCCCGGGGGAGATCAACGAACAATACTGCTGAATACGAAGGGCTGTTTGCCGGTCTGAGGATTGCGATAGACCTTGGGATCAAGAAACTTATTGTCAGGGGTGATTCTCAGCTTGTTGTTAGGCAGGTGAATAAGGATTATAAGAGTCCATTGATGGAAGCTTATATACATGAAGTGAGGAAGTTGGAAGAACATTTTGACGGTCTGCAAATGGAGCATGCTCCGCGTGCAGAGAATAGCATTGCTGATGGCCTGTCAAAGTGTGTTGCCCTTAAGTTGCCTGTGGAACCAGGAACTTTTGTCCTTCGAGTGACCCAACCATCCGTGACACCATCGACTGGACAAGAGAAAAGAAGAAAGTTGAGTACCGACAAGTATTTTCCGGCAGAACTCCGAGGAGCTGTCGGCGAGGAAGTTGCCGGGAATGACACCAGGCTTGCCGGTGAGCGTCATGCTCCGGCAGGGCCTCAGGCTCTTCCCGTGGAAGCACACGCTCCCGCCAAGCTTGCCGGGGGGCATCAGGCTCTGGTGGGGCCTCGGGCCCTTTCCGTTGAGACAAATGCTTCCCCGGCAGAGGATATGCCTTTAGTCCTTGTTGTCGAGCCCCAAGCTCTAGCATGGTCACAACACATCGTCCATTTCCTTCAAACAGGAGAACTTCCTGAGGAACAAGAAGAAGCAGAGAAAGTGGCCAGCCGGTCTAATATGTACCAGTTCATGGACAACGCCCTGTACAGAAAGAGGCCGAATGGTGTGAAACTCAAGTGCATTTCTCGGGAAGATGGACTGGAGCTTTTGGTGGAGATACAGGGAGGCATATGTGTCTCCCACATAGTGTCAAGAGTGCTTGCCTATAAGGCATTCCAGCAAGGTTTCTTTTGGCCCACTGCCCTCCAGGATGCAACTGCGCTAGTAACCAAGTGTGAAGCATGCCAGTTTGATTCGAGGAAAATGCATCAACCAGCTCAAGCCGTTCAAACAATCCCTCTCTTTTAGCCATTTTCGGTATGGGGGCTCGACATCCTGGGCCCCTTTCCCCATGCTATCGGGGGATTTGAGTACTTTTACTTTGAAATCGACAAGTTCACAAAGTGGCCGGAAGTGGAAGTAGTGAGACAGGTGACAACACAGTCAGCCGTCAAGTTCTTCAAGGGACGAGTCTACCGCTTTGGTGTTCCCAACAGGATTATCACTGACAACGGCACACAGTTCACGAGCCACACCTTCATGCAGTATGTCCAAGACCTTGGCAACAAGATCTGTTTTGCTTTTGTTGCCCACCCAAGGAGAAACGTCCAAGCGGAAAGGGCTAATGCTGAAGTGCGGAAGGCGTTGGATGGATGAGTTGCTGGTGGTTCTTTGGTCAATCAGAACGACACCAATTCGAGCTACCGACCAGACGGGTCACCTCGAGTGCTTGCTTATGATGAGCATGAGCAAGAGCAGTTGCGGCAAGATGACGCGACACTCCTTGAGGAAGATTGTCTTGAGGTTGTTGTGCGAGTTGCGCGCTACTAGCAAGCTTTGTGCTGCTATCATAGCTACAAGGTTGGTGCCCGAAGTGTTGAGGAAGGCGACCTTGTTCTTCGGTGAGTTCAGTCCGCCAAGAATTCAAACAAGTTGACGCCAAAGTGGGAAGGCCCTTATCGGGTAGTGTCAGTCATGAGGCCTGGCGCAGTCCGCCTGGAGACCGAAGATGGCGTCCCAATGAGCAACTCCTAGAATATCTAACATCTTCGTAAGTTCTACCCATGAGGCGCGGTTGCTGGGTCTCCCGGCAACAACCTTTCGTACAAGTCTTGTCGCTGAAGCATGTAATCCTTGGTACAAAGCCAGGCACAGACCTTGTGCATAGTTGAATAAAGCTAAGTGTCCTGCAATTCTTGTTGATTCTCATGATTACTTATGTACGTGTTTGTCCGAGATATTGCATTGCGCTTACTCCCGGCAATAGCTAACGGACCGCCAAGGTTCCACATCAATTTTTCTCTTCTTTCTTTTTCTCAAAGGACAGAAGGTTACCTCGCTTGTAGCTTTGTCGGGGGGGAATGGTGGTATGGATACCTATGGGTGATGTTCAAAAAAATCTTGCCAGAAGGAGTACGACAACGAAAAGATAAGTTGCAAAACCCCAAGTGAATTCTTGTTGTGGAGTTATTTTCCTTGGACAATATCGACTTCTGTATGGAAAACCTGCACGCACGGGAACCTTGCTATGATTGGTTGTGCCCTCACTCTGTTTCAGGTCCACTTAATGGCTTAAGTGGCTGCTCCTGTGCTCTTTTTTTGTTTTGAGTCCACTCAATGACTCAAGCGGCTGCGCTCGCGCCCTTATTCTGTTTCGAGCACGATCAACAGCTTAAGTGGCCACGCCAAGGACGCCAAGGTATCTTGATGGCAGTGGCACAACCAGCAGACTGCTAAGGACCCATTCCTCAAAGCGCTCACAATAGGGATACACACGCCAGCAAGTTCTTCCGAAAAGGCATAGGGAAAGTTCCATGCAAAGAAACAGTCTAACAAGGAAGATAATATACAGTTATTCAAAATAGGGTGAATTTACATGAGATGTCGCCTCTTCCTAAGTACATCTTTATTTGACTTTCTCTCCTAGGGGAAATTACGAGGAGAAAAAGATAGAAGGAAGAGCAAGATTGCAAGAAGAAAAAGATAGCACCGGGCCTCCAACGGAAGCCTGGCCCCTCTTGGGCCAGCATTGCGCCGATGAGAAGGCCAGCATTACGTGGAGAAGACCAGCACTGCGCGGATGAGAGGGAGGACCCTAGAAGACGAATTCCACGGGCCTGTCAGAAGATCCAGCTGGAAGATGAGGCAGCGCCCGGGACAAAGGCCCGCGGCAAGATCATCCTGCCAGGAGGGGGAGAGGCATGAGGCCGACGGTGATGGTGTGGCCGACGGTCAGTCCGATCTCAGGTTGTCGTCTTACGAGTTGATGTCCTGAAGACCGGACTCATCGTCGTCGTCTTCACCACTGTCCTCCTCGTCGCTATCGCTCGAGGAGGAACCTTCGGCTCCGCTCGAGCTCTCTTCGCATCAGCTGAGACTGACACCTGAGCGCCCATAAATCTTGACGGAGAGCAGGCCAGCCTCCGTCATTTTAAAACGAAGGACATGCCCTTCCTAGAGGTTGTGAGCATGGGCAAAGGTCTTCCAGTCGCACCCAAGGAACATGACGCGACTCACTGGGTACTTGACATCTACCCGCATCGCGCCTTTACAACAACCATGCGCCCGTAACCACAGGACGGGCGGCTCGTCGACCTCCATCGCCGTGGCGAAGGGGCGAGGGAGGCGCAGATGGTTCCGGAGGGGACCGCCCAGTTCGAGGACGAACTACAGCGCCATCCCCTCAGCATGGGTATCCTCAAGGAGGAGACCTGGCGTCGGAGGAGGAGGTGGGGCAGCGCTCCGCCTCCCCTGACCTCGGCCTCCGTGATGGCCACAAACCGTCTTTCCTCTTCCACCACGCACGCTCGAACCACCCTCTGCCTCTGTAGCTGAAGCGGTGGTATGATCCCGATGAGAACTCCTCCTTGGAGCCGAGGGCCGCCCTCGCCCGCTGTTCATGGCTAAGGGCTAGTGCCACTCAAAGGTTGGGAAGACATGGAACGACAAGCTATGGAGGTTCACGCTCGGAGGAGGGAGGAAGGATGGATGAGCACCGCCCTCGGTACCCCTTACTTTATAGGGGGAAGCACGGGGGCTGGCTCTCCCCCGCTCCAAGGGTCGCCGCCCACCTCCACCAATAGCAGCGCCCACGATCATGGGCGAACAACAACTGCCCCGTTGCTCCAATCCATGGCACTGCAGTTACTGCCTCTCCCAGGACTTTAATTCATGGGCGCATGTTGTTGGATTCCTGTTATGCATGCGGCGCGCATGGTAGAAATGACCTGACGCGGTAATTGAAAAAATTGACGGCCGCACCGCGCACGTATCCCACGTCCTGCATTCAATGGGCATTGTGGGGAAGCGCAGTAAGTGCAATGATCACAACCGTAAGCTCCTGCCACACGTTCTCATGCATTGTTTGGGCCTAACCCAACAATGCCTCACACTGTGTGTGGCCTAGGCCTGGGGGGTCCTGTCGGTGCACTAGAGTTTAGGGCTCTCTAGTGCCCCTTACTCGTACACGGGCAGTAGTAGCCACCCTGGCGGCAAGGCCCGATAGGGAGCTGCCAATTACGAATACAGAAGATATCCAAATAATCAAGACCCCTGGCAAAACCTTGCCGGGATGGCCACCAAACCCTCAAACAAGGCAAAGCCCCGACAGGACCGGGCAAGGCAAAGACCCGGCAAGGCGAAGCCCCAGGAAGACCCCGCCAACACAGAGATCAGGTGTCGCCCCGCCTGGGCACGTGTCGCGACTCCGGCGATGGAGGGGCTAAGTGGCACCGACGGGACGGGCTCCTGTCCCACCCCGTAGACAGTCAGAGATGCCTAGCGGTGCATTAAATGTGCTTGTCCTACACCGTCAGTGTTAGGTATGATAGCATTGTAGCTCTGTACACCCTATGTACGCACTATACGCCACTGTTGGGATCCCCTTCTAGAGTATAAAAGGAGACGCAGGGCGTTACAGTAAGGGACTTTTCGACTTTTAGACTTATGGACCTTGAGATCCTCTCAGGCCCATTCTGCATGAGTAGTAGCTGCATAGTGTAGCGCTCTCAGAACCTGAGAGCCAGGACTCATCCAATACAACCAATCAGGAGTAGGGTTTTACGCATCTTTACGGCCCAAACCTGGGTAAATTCCCGCGCACTAGCCACCTGATCTTCTCTTTGTGCGAGCCTTCTTCCCCGCCGAAATGTAAAGGGATCCCTCCGGTCCCAAAAGTGTCATCTCCACCGACACTTTTGGTGAACAAAATGCTCATACATGGACAAGTGATAGTCACTAAAAACATCCACAAGCCCTTCCTCAAAAGTTTGTCCAAGGCCAAATACTCAAAATCGGTGCAACCAACAACTCCCACTCGGTGCCACTGATTCCCAGACTCAAACAGACCCAAGCCAAAGCCTAGCATTTCGGTGACACCGATTCTGCTTTAGTGCCATCGAGTTTGTGTTGCCAACTTCCTGTTACCCCAATTCACAAAATCAGACCCACCAAGTTTGTTGTATCAGCGTCACCGAGTTGTGCAATCTGACTGTTGGCCACCTAATCGGTGAAAACGAGAATTCTATATCGGTCCCACCAAGATTCAAAAGTTGCTACCTTTGGAGCAACTCGGTACCACCGATATTCACGTATCGGTGCCACCGAGTTGGTCACTTAAGGTGTAACGGTTGGATTTTTTGAGATGCCTATATATACCCCTCCACCGCCACTCACTTGCAAGGGAAGCACCCAGAACAGAACCCCACTCATACCTACTGATTTTCTGAGAGAGAGCCACATACTAATGTGTTGAGATCATGCCATTCCATTCCAAATATATGAATCTTGATCTCTAGCCTCCCCAAGTTGCTTTCCACCCAATCAATCTCTTCCACCAAAGCAAGAGATATTGTGCGTTGAGGAGTCTATCATCTTGAAGCCCAAGAGCAAGGAGTTCATCGACATTATCAAGACTATTACCTTTTTTGGAGGGTGGTGCCTCCTAGATTGGTTAGGTGTTGCTTGGGAGCCTCCTACTTTGTGTTCAGGAGTGAACCAAGAAGTTTATAAGGGCAAGGAGATCGCCTACTTCGTGAAGATCTACCCTGAGTTAGGCTAGTCCTCCATGGACATAGGCTATCATGGTATAGTCAAGGTTGCTTCTTCGTGGAACCCTCCATGGACTCTCGCGGCCGTTACCTCTGTGGGTTGAAAATTCCATAAACATGGACGTACGATAGCACCACCTATTGAAACCACGGGAAAAATCATCGTGTCTCCAAATTGCATTTGATCTTCCTACCCTTCCCTTACTACTCATGCTTGTATTTACTTTGCTATACTTGTATACATGCATGTGTAGGGTTGCTTGACTTGTTATGAATGCTAAAATATACCAACTCTTAAAATTGGGAAAAAGTAGATTTTTATTTGGTCAAGTAGTCTAATCTCGCGACCTACTTTCAATCCTACAAGTGGTATCAGAGCTTTGGTCTCCATTGAATTGCTTTCACAACCTAGGAGATTATGGTGTCTAGTGATAGAAATTATCACCTTAGAGGTCTGTAATATGATGGCACTAATTTTGCTAGTTAGAAGCACAAAATGAAAATGCATCTTCTTGGTCATAACCCCGTCGTTTGGGCTATTGTTCGTGTTGGATTGCAAGGTGAATTCTTTGCGGATGGAAGAGAACCGGATCGTGAAGAGACTATAGAAGAATTGTAGATGTTGCAACTCAATGATCAACCATGTGACATTCTCTTCAACTGCCTATGCCTCAAAGAATTCAACAAAATCAGCCATTTTCAAAATGCAAAAGAGATTTGGGATAATTTGCTTTATATGCATGAAGGTACCGAATCTGTGAGAGAATCCAAGTTGGATGTTCTTCAAAGTCAGCTTGACAAGTTTAAGATGAAGGATGGTGAAGGAGTCACTGAGATGTACTCTAGGCTAGCGCTCATCACCAATGAGATTGTCGGCTCAGGAAGCAAAGAAATGACCGACAAATTCATCATCAAGAAGATTCTTCGAGATTTGGATGATCGATATGACACCGTATGCACATTGATCCAAATGATGCCCAACTATAAAGATCTCAAGCCTACGGAAGTTAATGGAAGGATTGTTGCTCATGAGATGACACTCGAGGACAAGGAAGAGCTTCACAGCAAGTCTAGCCGTGCTTACAAAGCCACAAGTGATGCTCCCGCAACTTCAAGCGACAACCTTGTCACAAATGAATAGATAAGACCCATGGTCAATAAATACAATAAGTTCTACAAGAATAGAAGCAAAGATCAAAGCTCCAACTCAAGATATGAAGAGACACGTTCGTCAAGTCGTGATAGAAACTTCTAAAATTGTTGGAAGCCTGGACACTACTCAAATGAGTGCACAGATCCTTGCAAAAGGAAAGAAGAGTCACCAAGAAGAAAAAGCTCAAGAGACGAGTCACCTCAAAGAGAGAGAAAGAGTAGAGATGATCGTTATGAACGAAGACCCTTAAGGAGAAATAGGGACTCGTACAAGAACGACAAGTTCTTGAGTTAGTCGTTCTGTTTCCAACGTATCATTAAATTTTTGAGTTAACCATCGCGCATGACTCAGAAAAACTTGCTGCTGAAAGAAGGGAGTACGAGATGAGCATGGATGATCTCCCTTATTATTATGACAACACCTAGATCTATTTCGGTTTTCCTAGCTAGGGGCGTTAAACAATAGCGCTTGTTGGGAGGCAACCCAATTTTATTTATTGTTCTGTTTTTTCTTCTATTTTTGAGTGTTTCCCATAGTATTACTTGTGTAGTAATTGTGTTTTGGTGTTTTAATTAGTATTTGAGCGAAGTAAAACCTTTGGGGTGATCTATGGTAGTTGTTGATTTGATCTTGCTGAAAAACAAAAACTTTTGTGCTCAGTCCTGGAATTTTGTAAAATTTTCAGTGTATCGAATGAGTCTGAATTTTTTTCACAAGATTGATATATAAACAGAACAGTCTGTAGCAATCTGAAAACTTCATATACTTATGTAATTCAAAACATTCTAAACAATTAGGAAAACGTAAGAAATTTATATATAAATCTTGTTAAAAATATTCAGACTCATTCAATGCTTTGGAAAATTTAGAAAATTCTTGTACTGAGCGCAAAAGTTTCTGTTTCTCAGCAAGATCAGATCAACAACAACCATAGATCACCCCAAAGGTTTTACTTGTGTCAAAGACTAATTAAAACACAAAAACACAATTACTACAGAATTAATAATGTGGGAAACACTCAAAAACAGAACACAAGAATAAAATTGGGTTGCCTCCCAACAAGTGCTATTGTTTAATGCCCCTAGCTAAGCAAAACACAATAGATCTAGGTATTGTCATCTTTAGTATTAGCAACCTTTGTGAGGGCCTTCTCAAATCCAGGGGCCTCTTTCCGTTTCCTCGGGTTTTTGGGAAAAGGAACCATGTTAATATCCAAAATATCCAAACGCATATTGCAAAGGGAAATCTAAGTTTTTAAGCGACTGAGATTCCCATTGATATGTTTGAGGGGTTCATGATATTTTTTTGTAACTCGACTAATTGTTTATGCAAGTCACTTAATGCGTCGATAATTTGAGCTCCCTCTTGTGAAAAGGCAGGCACCTTCGTTTTTGGGGGAACCCCCAAAATTTCTTCCAAAACTTTATAAGTGGCACTTGTGTTAAATTCGATGAAATTACCATGTGAGGCAAAATCCAAAAGCTTTCTATGATGCAAAGCCAATCCAATGTAAAAACTTCTAAGCAAAACTTTTGTATCTCCTTTTAGATTGGAAATAATATGGGATTCCTTCAGCCTATACCAGGCATCTTTCAGATTTTCCCCTTGTTTTTGCTTGAAGTATAGAACTTCAAAGTCTGGTGACAAGGGGGGGTAGTAATGGTAGTCATAGTAACAACCAGAATATTTGGCAAGAAAAGAAGGCAAACGAAAGAAAGGCGAATAAAAAGGCAAATCTTTTTGGTATTTTCTAAAAATCGTTTTATAAGTGGGGGGAGGAAAACAAGAGGCAACTGGCAAATAATGTAAATGCAAGAGATGAGTTTGTGATAGGTACTTGGTAGGCTTGATGTGTATCCTCCCCGGCTACGGCGCCAGAAATCCTTCGTGCTACCTCTTGAGCTTGCGTTGGTTTTCCCTTGAAGAGGAAAGGGTGATCCTGTGACGTAGATAAGTATTTCCCTCAGTTGTTGAGAACCAAGGTATTTATCCAGTAGGAGGAACAAGCAAGTCACCAATGGATGCACCTACACAAACAATGAAACTCTTGCACTCAACGCTATAAAGGGCTTGTCAATCCCTTCATGATTATTTGCAAGGTTTAGATACGTTAGAGATAGATGTAAATGAGAACGGAAAGTAAAAGGTAAATAAATTGAAGAAAAGTATTTTTGGTATTTTTGGTTTATAGATCTGAAAATATATTATGATAAGTAGACCCGGGGGCCATAGGTTTCACTAGAGGCTTCTCTCTTGAAGGAAAATATCATGGTGGGTAAACAAATTACTGTCAAGCAATTGATAGAAAAGCGAATAATCATGTAGTTATCCAAGTCAATGATCATGCATATAGGCACCACGTCCATGTCAAGTAGACCGAAACGATTCTGCATCTAGTACTATTACTCCACACATCGACCGACTCCTGCCTCCATCGAGAGTATTAAGTTCATGAAGAACAGAGTAACGCATTAAGAAAGATGAAATTATATAGAGGGATAAACTCAAGCAATATGATGAAAACCCAATCTTGTTACCCTTTATGGCAACAATAAAATACGTGTTTGGCTACCCCTACTATGTCACTGGGTGAGGACACCGCATGATTGAACCCAAAACCAAGCACTTCTCCCATTGCAAGAATTACCAATCTAGTTGGCCAAACCAAACCAATAACTCGAAGAGACTTACAAGGATATGAAATCATGCACATAAGAATTCATAGAACATTCAAATAAGAATCATGGATAATATGAACATCAACTCACAATTCATCGAATCTTGACAAACACACCACAAAAGAGGATTACATCACATAGATCCCTATGAAGATCATGAAGAACATGGTATTGAAGATCAAAGAGAGAGAGGAAGCCATGTAGCTACTAGATATGGAGCCCTAGATCTATGGTGGACTACTCACGCATCACCGGAGGGGCAATGGAGTTGATGTAGATGCCCTCCATGATCAAAACCCTCTCTGGCAGATTATCGGAAAAGGCTCTAAGATTGGATCTCTCGGGAAAGGAGGCTTCTGGCGGCGAAACTTTATTTTTGCAGCTTGTTCTAGTGTTGGGGGAATATTTGGGTATTTATAGGACAAAGAATAGGGTTACGAGACCTACCACGAGACGGCAAGTCTGCCAGGCACAGCCAGGAGGGTGGCTGCGCCTACCAGGCTTGTGACCTCCTAGCAGGTGCCCTGACATGCACTCCAAGCCTGTTGCATTTGTTTCCTTCTAGAAAAAATCATTCCGGAGATTTTATTCTGTTTGGACTCCGTTTAATATTCCATATTTGCAAAACTCAAAAAGAAGGAAAAACTAGAAACTGGCACTAGGCTCTAGATTAATAGGTCCATCCAACAATAATATAAAACAACATATTAATGCATATAAAACATCCAAAACATATAATATAATAGCATGACATCATCAAAAATTATAGATACGTTGGAGACGTATCAGAAATGACTAACAAATTCATCATCAAGAATATTCTTCGAGCTTTGGATGATCGATATGACACCGTATGCACATTGATCCAAATGATACCCAACTACAAAGATCTCAAGCCTACAGAAGTGATTGGAAGGATTGTTGCTCATGAGATGACACTCAAGGAAAAGGAAGAGCTTGACAACAAGTCTAGCAGTGCTTACAAAGCCACAAGTGATGCTCCCACAACTTCAAGCGACAACCTCTTCACAAATGAAGAGATAAGCCCCATGGTTAAGAAATTCAACAAGTTCTACAAGAATAGAGGCAAAGATCAAAGCTCCAACTCAAGATATGAAGCAAAGCGTTCGTCAAGTCATGACTGAAACTGCTACAATTGTGGGAAGCCCGGACACTACTCCAATGAGTTCACTACTCCTTACAAAAGGAAAGAAGAGTCACCAAGAAGACGAAGCTCAGGAGATGAGTCACCTCGAAGAGAGAGAAGGAGTAGGGATGATCGTTATGAACGAAGATCCTCAAGGAGAAGTAGGGACTCGGAGAAGGACAAGTACACCAAGAGCTACTCAAGAAGAAGACATCAAGCTCATGTTGGTGACTGGGTTTCCATCTCCGAATCCGATAACCACTCCGAGAGAAGCTATTACTCCTACTCCGACTATAGTCAAGATGAAGGTGTTGCCGGACTTGCAGTGGTGACGACTCACTCCTATGACATATTTGATTCACCAAATGAAAAGAGTGGAAGTTGCTTCATGGATAAAGGCCCCAAGGTATCACATCCCGAGTATCTTGATTTCAACAGTGATGAGGATGACTTGTTAATTGAAGATGACTTGCTATTTCAACAGTAATGTTAGTCAAGATGAACTTGCTAGTAATCATTCTAGTCAATATAAGTCGTGTGATGATGATAACTTGGAAATAGAACGACTAACTCAAGAACTAAACACTCTTAAGCTAACTCATGATTCTACTCTTCAAGATCATAGAGAGCTTGAAAGGACACATGAGAAGCTCTGCTTGAAGAAGCTCAAGTTAGAGCAAGAGCATGAGTTCCTTAAAGCTATCAATAATGATATTCAAAAGAAGACTTCCTCTTATCTAGCCAAATGACTTCTCTTGTCTACGTTCATACCACGAGTTAAGGCTAAGCAAACTAGTAACAAAGGAAACAAAGGTTCTTCAACTGGTAGCAATAAAAAAGATAAACCCAATGATATTGCTTCTAGTAGTTCTATTGATCCCACTAACACTTCTCTTAGCCAAGTTACACTTGAGTAAGAAAATGAACTTTTGAAAGGTATTATAGAGAAAGATATCTACAAAGAAAACAATTTGAGGAGATTGTACGCAAGCACGGAGGATATCGGAAGAACCATGGCATTGGCTACTTCAACACTAATGGAGTTGAATGGGAAGAAGGTCAACACCCCAAGCCCAAGTTTGTTCCTCAAAAGGAGAAGTATGAAAATACTCTCCCCAAGGTAACAAAAGTTCAAGATGACCTTCCACCACAAGACCCCAAGCTCAAGGGCAAGAACAAGCTTCAAGAGGACATTGACTCATATGAAGATGAATCCCGAGCTTTGGTGAAGTGGATTCTCAAGGCTACTACAAGCTCAACTTCTGCAAGTGTTACTTCAACATAAAGGATCCCATCAACTTGATGTGGGACCCCAAGAAGAAGAATTAGAGAAGTTCTTGAGGGATGACTCCGCCAATGAAATTCACTCATATTCATTTTTGGAAAGAACTAGTTGCAATCAACATCACTATCATGCAATAGTTCAAGGAGTCACACATTCCCTCAAAGGTAAGCAAGGGACAAGGTAATCAACAAATCAATTGACATCATAATATATTCTTTGCACTCCATGTCCATAGATATCTCTGTATTTGTCTCTTGTGTGTTGGGACCAACCCATGTAGGTGAGAATAGTAAGGAAACAACAAGGACTTTCCCAACTCATGACGATCTTCATAAACTTTGAGCATCCACCACTACGTCACCTACATGAAGTCTTCTTCGACAAAACCCAAGGTTAGTTTATCCCTCCTATGGGGGGGTGTCACATCAAGGGGGATGTTTACTCTAAGACTTGAGTCAAAGCATCTGATAGTATGTGACAACATTAAATGCTTTATGTAAAAGTGGTAACCCCACTTCTGATTAAACGATGAGTATGACCTATGATCAAGTATTCTTACTTGGATCGTATGTCAAAATACTCATATATAGATGACTCTATCATCACCAAAGTGTCTGATAGATGCTAGTATGGATGTGCATGTTTACCATGATTTCATTTGACATATTATCGTGTCAGCATGTTGGTCTGCATTTATTTAATTATTCAAGGACATCTAATTGTTGCTATTTGGCATTTTTTATTTTTGTTTGCCAATTGAATGAACAAGAATGCCTAGGACCACTCTGTTGGAAATATGCCCTAGAGGCAATAATAAATTAGTTATTATCATATTTCCTTGTTCATGGTAATCGTTTATTATCCATGCTATAATTGTATTGATCGGAGACTTAAATGCATGTGTGGATACATAGACAAAACCATCTCCCTAGTATGCCTCTAGTAGACTAGCTCGTTGATCAAAAGATGGTTAAGGTTTCCTACCCATGGACATGATATGTCATTTGATAATGGGATCACATCATTAAGAGAATGATGTGATGGACAAGACCCAAACTACA
Organism: Hordeum marinum; assembly: GCA_022496015.1. Classification (NCBI taxonomy): domain Eukaryota; kingdom Viridiplantae; phylum Streptophyta; class Magnoliopsida; order Poales; family Poaceae; genus Hordeum; species Hordeum marinum. The sequence goes on along the minus strand of CM039672.1, from coordinate 204,047,121 downwards.
AACGTAGCATATGATCATGTCAGTTTATTGCTACTGTTTTCTGCATGTCAATGTATATGTTCCTATGACCACGAGATCATGCAACTCACGGATATCGGAGGAGTGTCTTGTGTGTATCAAACGTTGCAACGTAACTGGGTGACTATAAAGGTTCTCTACGGGTATTTCCGATGATGTCTGTTGAGTTGGCATGGATCGAGACTGGGATTTGTTACTCCGTGTGACGGAGAGGTATCTCGGGGCCCACTCGGTAATGCAACATCACAATAAGCCTTGCAAGCAATGTGACTAATTGTTAGTTGTGGGATCTTGTATTACGGAATGAGTAAAGAGACTTGCTGGTAACGATATTGAACTAGGTATGGAGATACCGACGATCGAATCTCGGGCAAGTAACATACCGAGGAACAAAGGGAACGTTATACGGGATTAACTGAATCCTTGACATAGAGGTTCGACCGATAGATCTTCGTAGAATATGTAGGAACCAATGTGGACGTCCAGGTCCCGCCATTGGTTATTGGCCGTAGAGGTGTCTCGGTCATGTCTACATAGTTCTCGAACCCGCAGGGTCTGCACACTTAAGGTTTGGTGACGTTTCGGTAGTATAGAGTTATGTATGGTGGTGATTGAAGGATGTTCGGAGTCTCGGATATGATCCCAGACATGACGAGGATCTCCGGAAGAGTCTGGAGATAAAGATTGATATATGTGATAATAGTGTTTTGATCTCTGGAAGAGTTCCGGAATTAACCGGAAGGAGTTTCGGATGTTTACCAAAGTGTTCGGGTACAACAACACTTTATATGGACCAATGGGGTAAAACCCACGAGGTATTGGAAAGGGCAAAAGGAAGTTTTGCTGCTACCTTAAGCAGTAAGGCAGTACTACCGCTCAAGCGGTACTACCGCTTGTGAAGCGGTACTACCATGCAAGGGGTACTACCGCTCGTGAAGCGGTACTACCGCTTGTGCGCAGGACTGTAGGGATCCGAGTTAGACTCTTTTCTTGCGGGCCAAACCGACCTTGTGCGGGCAAAATCAACGTTGTAGAGGTTTTTGCTCCAAGTTTAGACCCCAGGGCTCAACATATAAATAGAGGGGCAGGGCTAGCACACGTGACACAACTTACGGCCACGTGCTACCCGTTCCACCGGTGCTCCTCTAGATCGATTTTCTGCAGCGCTTAGGCAAAGCCCTGCCGGAATTGCTCCACCACCACCATCACCGGAGCACCGTCACGCTGCCGGTGAACTCTCTCTCCTCTCCACCTCCTCTTTCTGGATCAAGACGGTGGAGATCGTCATCAAGCTGCACGTGTGCTAAACGTGGAGGTGTCGTCCGTTTGGTACTAGATCGGAAGGATCGTGATCAAGGCCACGAGACGATTCGTGATGAGATCGCATGACGGATCGTGATGAGATCATGGGACGGATCGTGATGAGATCACAGGACAGATCATGATGAGGTTGCGGGACGGATCGTGATGAGTTCACGGGACGGATCGTGATTGGATCGCGGGACGGCTCGTGGTGAGATCGCGGGACGCTCGGTGATTTGGATCGCGAAGATGTTCGACTACACCAACCGCATTTCTTAACGCTTCCTGCTTAGCGATCTACAAGGGTACGTAGATCCACTCTCCCTCTCGTAGATGCTCATCACCATGGATAGGTTTGCGTGTGCATAGGAAATTTTTTGTTTCCCATGCGACATTCCACAACAGTGGCATCATGAGCTAGGTTGATGGTTCGATGAGATCTCGAGTAGAACGCAAAAGGTTTGTGGGCGTTGATGCTTAGATTGCTTCCTCCCTTGGTCGTATTTTGGTTTAGCGGGATTGTGAGATGAAGCGGCCCGGACCAACATTACTCATACGCTTACGAGAGACCGGTTCCCTCGACGCAACTTGTTGCCTAGATGGCTGGCAGGTGACAGTTTCTCTCACTTTAGTTGGATCAGATCCGACAAAGGCGGTCCTTGAGAAGGTTGAAAAGCAACTAGTGTATCACCGTTGTGGTTTTTGCGTAGGTGAGAATTGTTCTTGTTAGATACCCATAGCAGCCACGTAAAACATGCAACAACAATTAGAGGACGTCTAACTTGTTTTTGCAGGGTATGTTGTGATATGATATGGCCAATTACATGATGTGATATATGTGATGTATGAGATGATCATGTGATGTATAGATTATCATGACTTGCATGTCGATGAGTACGGCAACCGGTAGGAGCCATCGGGTTGTCTTTAATTATTGTATGACCTGCGTGTCAATCATTAAGCGTTATGTAATGCTTTACTTTATAGCTAACTGGTAGCAATAGTAGTAGAAGCATGCAGGGCGTGACAACCCCGATGGCGACACGTAGATGGAGATCAAGATGATGGAGATCATGGTGTCATGCCGGTGACGATGGAGATCATGTCGGTGCTTTCCAGATGGAGATCAAAAGCACAAGTTCATGGTCATATCATGTCACTTATGATTTGCATGTGATGTTAATCCTTTTTATGCACCGTGTTTTGCTTAGGACGACGGTAGCATTATAAGGTGATCCCTCACTTAATTTCAAGATAAATTGTGTTCTCCCCGAGTGTGCACCGTTGCGAAAGTTCGTCGTGTTGAGACAAAACGTGATGATCGGTGTGACAGACTCTACGTTCACATACAACGGGTGCAAGCCAGATTTGCACGTGCAGAACACTCAGGTTAAACTTGACGAGCCTAGCATGTACAGACTTGGCCTCAGAACACAAGAGATCGAAAGGTCGAACATGAGTCATATAGTAGATATGATCAACATAATGATGTTCACCATTGCAGCCACCTCAACTCACGTGATGATCGGACTTGAGTTGTTGAATTTGGATCATGTATCACTCGAATGATCGGAGGGATGTCAATTTGAGTGGGAGTTCTTAAGTAATATGATTAATTGAACTCATTATCATGAACATAGTCAATAGTGTCTTTGCAAATTATGTTGTAGATTACTAGCTCGCGCTGTAGCTCCCTTAATTTTTATATGTTCCTAGAGAAATAGAGTTGAAAGATGATGGTAGCAATATTGCGGACCGGGTCCGTGATCTGAGGATTGTCCTCTTTGCTGCACAGAAGGCTTATGTCCTTAATGCACTGCTCGGTGCGCCACCCCCTCTAGCGTCGTCTGTAGATGTTGTGAATATCTGACAGGCACGTTTCGATGACTACTTGATAGTTTAGTGCGTCATGCATTACGGCTTAGAATTGAGGCTCCGAAATGTTTTGAACATCACAGAACATATGAGATGTTCTAGGAGATGAGATTGTGATCTCAGGCTCGTGCCCGTGTTGCGAGATATGAGATCTCCAACAAGATTCTTTTCCTGTAAGATGAAGGAGAATAGTTCAATCGTTGAGCATGTACTCAGATTGTCTGGGTACTACAATCGCTTGAATCAAGTGGGAGTTGATATTCCAGATAAGATAGTGATTGATATAGTTCTCCAAGTCACTGTCACTAAGCTACTAGAACTTGGTGATGAACTATAAATTGCCAGGGATAGAAATAATGATTCCTGAGCTGTTCGCGATGTTTGACACCGCGAAGGTAGAAATCAAGAAGGAGCATCAAGTGTTTATGGTTAATCAAAACCACTAGTTTTGAGAAGGGCAAGAGCAAGGAGGGAAACTTCATGGATAGCAAGTCAGTTACTGCTCCAGTGAAGCAACCCAAAGTTGAACTCAAACCCGAGACTAAGTGCTTCTGTTATGAGGTGAGCGGTCGCTGAAGCAGAACAACCCTAGATACTTGGTAGATAAGAAGGCTGGCAACATCGACAGAAGTATATTTGATATACGAGTTATTGATGTGTACCTTGCTAGTACTCCTAGTAGCACCTGGGTATTGGATACCGGTTCGGTTGCTAAATGTTAGTAACTTGAAATAAAAGCTACGGAATAAACGGAGAACTAGCTAAGGGTGAGGTGACGATATATGTTGGAAAGGTTTCCAAGGTTGATGTGATCAACATCGCACGCTCACTCTACCTTCAGGATTAGTGATGAACCTAAATAAATGTTATTTGGTGTTTTGCGTTGAGCATGAACATGATTAGATCATGTTTATTGCAATACGGTTATTCATTTAAGTTAGAGAATAATGGTTATTCTGTTTACATGAATAATACCTTCAATGGTCATGCACCCAGTGAGAATGGTTTGTTGAAATCTTGATCGTAGTAGTACACATGTTCATAACATTGATGTCAAAAGATACAAAGTTAATAATGATAGTACCACATACTTGTGGCACTGCCGCTAAATGTCATATTGGTATACAGCGCATGAAGAAACTCCATGCTGATGGATATTTGGACTCATTCGATTTCGAATCGGTTGAGACATGCAAACCATGCCTCTTGGGCAAGATGACTAAAGGACCCCATTGGATGGAGCGGGCAAGTGATTCATTGGAAATGATACATGTTGATGTATGCAATCTAGTGAGTTTTGTAGCGTGCAGTGGATATCGTTATTTTCTTACCTTCACTGATGATTTGAGTAGATATAGTGTATATTTACTTAATGAAACACAAGTCTGAATCATTTGAAAGGTTCAAGCAAATTCAGAGTGAAGTTTAAAGATCATCGTGACAAGAAGATAAAAATGACCGCGATATGATCGTGGAGGTGAATATCTGAGTTACGAGTTTGGCATACAACTTAAGACAATGTGAAATTTGTTTCACAACTAATGCCACCTGGAACACCATAGTGTGATGGTGTGTCCGAACATCATAGTCATGCTCTATTGATATAGTGCATACTGTGATGTCTCTTATCGTTTTACTACTATAATTTTTGGGGTTATGCATTAGAGACAACTACATTCACTTTAAATAGGGCATCATCTAAATCCTTTGACATGACACCGTGTGAATTATGGTTTGATAGAAACCTAAGCTATCATTTCTTAATATTTGGGGCTGTGACACTTGTGTGGAAAATGTTTTCACCTAATGAGGTCGAACCCAAGGCAGACAAATGCATCTTCATAGAATACCCTAAGATCAGTTGGGTGAACCTTCAATCTCAGATCCTAGTGCAAAGTGTTTGTTGCTTAAACGGATCCTTTCTCGAGGAAATGTTTCTCTCGAAAGAATTGAGTGGGAGGAAGATAGAACTTGATGAGGTTGTTAAACCTTTGTTCAACCAGAGAGTAGCGCAGCGCAGAAAGATGTTTCTCTGAAGCCTACGTTAGTTGAAGAGGAAGTTAATGATGATGATCATGAAGCTTCAGGATCAAGTTACTATCAAACTTCGTAGGTCGACAAGGATGTGTACTGCTCCTAAGTGGTACGACAACTCTGTCTTGGATATCATGTTGTTGGACAACGATGAACCTACGATCTATGGACAAGCGATGATGGGCCCAGATTCCGACAAATGGTTGGAGGCCATGAAATCCGAGATAGGATCCATGTATGGAAACCAAGTGTAGACTTTGGTAGACTTGCTCGTTGGACGGCAGGTCGTTGAGTACAAATGGATCTTTAAAATGAAGACAGACACTGATGGTGAATGTCACTATTTGTAAAGCTCGACTTGTTGCAAAGATGTTTGTGACAAGTTCAAGAAGTTGACTACGATGAGACTTTCTCACTAGTAGTAGTGCTAAAGTCTATTGGAATTATGTTAGCAGTTGTTGTGCTTTCAATTATGAAATCTGGCAGATGGATGTCAAAACATCGTTTCCTTAACGGTTTACTTGAGGAAAGGTTGTATGTGATACAACCAGAAGGTTTTGTCAGTCCTAAGGATGCTAAAAGGTGTGCAAGCTTCGGTGATCCTTCCATGGACTGAAGCAAGCATCTTGGAGTTGGAATATACGCTTTGATGAGGTGATCAAAGTTTTGATGTTTATACAAATTTTACGAGAAACTTGTATTTGCAATAAAGTGAGTGGGAGCACTATAGAATTTCTGATAAGTATATGTGGATGACATATTGTTAATTAGAAATAATGTAGAATTTGTGGAAAGCATAAAACGGTTATTTGGAAAGTGATTTTCAAAGGAAGACCTGGATGAAGCTACCTAATTGTTGAGCATCAAAATCTATGGAGATAGATCAAGTGCTCGATGAGACTTTCAATGAGTGCATACCTTGACAAGATTTTGAAAGAGTTCAAATTGGATTAGTCAGAGAAAGAGTTCTCGTCTGATTTGTAAGGTGTGAAGTTGAGTGAGACTCAAAGCTCGACAACGGCGGAAGAAAGAGAAAGGACGAACGTCGTCCCCTATGCCTTAGACATAGGCTCTGTACAGTATGCCATGTTGTGTACCGCACATGTGTGTGCCTTGGCATGAGTTCGTCAGGGGGTACAAGAGTGAACCAGGAGTGGATCACTGGACAGCGGTCAAGATTGTCCTTAGTAACTGAAAGACTGAGGAGATGTTTCTCGATTATGGAGGTGATAAAGAGTTCGTCATAAAGAGTTACGTCGATGCAGGCTTTAGCACCAATCCTGATGACTAGTAATAGCAATCTGGATACATATAGTGGAGCAGCCATTTGGAAGTAGTACCAAGTGGAGTGTGGTAGCAGTGTTTACGGTTTCACATAGAGATTTGCAAAGTACGCACGGATCTGAATATCGTAGACCCATTGACTATAAAAGACCTCTCTCACATGCAAAGCATGATCAAGCCCCAGAACTCATTGGGTGTTAGATTCATAACAATGTGAATCACATAGTGATGTGAACTAGATTATTGACTCTAGTGCAAGTGGGAGACTGTTGGAAATATGCCCTAGAGGCAATAATAAATTAGTTATTATCATATTTCCTTGTTCATGGTAATCGTTTATTATCCATGCTATAATTGTATTGATCGGAGACTTAAATGCATGTGTGGATACATAGACAAAACCATGTCCCTAGTATGCCTCTAGTAGACTAGCTCGTTGATCAAAAGATGGTTAAGGTTTCCTAGCCATGGACATGAGATGTGATTTGATAATGGGGTCACATCATTAGGAGAATGATGTGATGGACAAGACCCAAACTACAAACGTAGCATATGATCGTGTCCGTTTATTGCTACTGTTTTCTGCATGTCAATGTATATGTTCCTATGACCACGAGATCATGCAACTCACGGATATCGGAGGAGTGCCTTGTGTGTATCAAACGTCGCAACGTAACTGGGTGACTATAAAGGTGCTCTACAGGTATTTCCGATGATGTCTGTTGAGTTGGCATGGATCGAGACTGGGATTTGTTACTCCGTGTGATGGAGAGGTATCTCGGGGCCCACTCGGTAATGCAACATCACAATAAGCCTTGCAAGCAATGTGACTAATTGTTAGTTGCGGGATCTTGTATTACGGAACGAGTGAAGAGACTTGCCGGTAACAAGATTGAACTAGGTATGGAGATACCGACGATCGAATCTCGGGCAAGTAACATACCGAAGAACAAAGGGAACGTTATATGGGATTAACTGAATCCTTGACATAGAGGTTCGACCGATAGATCTTCGTAGAATATGTAGGAACCAATGTGGACGTCCAGGTCCCGCCATTGGTTATTGGCCGTAGAGGTGTCTCGGTCATGTCTACATAGTTCTCGAACCCGCAGGGTCTGCACACTTAAGGTTTGGTGACGTTTCGGTAGTATAGAGTTATGTATGGTGGTGATTGAAGGATGTTCGGAGTCTCAGATACGATCCCGTACATGACGAGGATCTCCAGAAGAGTCTGGAGATAAAGATTGATATATGTGATAATAGTGTTTTGATCTCTGGAAGAGTTCCGGAATTAACCGGAAGGGGTTCCAGATGTTTACCTAAGTGTTCGGGTACAGCAACACTTTATATGGACCAATGGGTAAAACCCACGAGGTATTGGAAAGGGCAAAAGGAAGTTTTGCTACTGTCTTAAGCAGTAAGGCAGTACTACTGCTTGTGAAGCGGTACTACCGCTCAAGCGGTACTACCGCTTGTGAAGCGGTACTACCTCTCAAGTGGTACTACCGCTGGTGAAGCGGTACTACCGCGCAAGCGGTACTACCGCTGGTGAAGCGGTACTACCGCGCAAGCGGTACTACCGCTCGTGAAGCGGTACTACCGCTTGTGCGCAGGACTGCAGGGGTCCGAGTTGGACTCTTTTCTTGCGGGCCAAACCGACCTTGTGCGGGCAAAATCAACCTTGTAGAGGTTTTTGCTCCAAGTTTAGACCCCAGGGCTCAACATATAAATAGAGGGGCAGGGCTAGCACACATGACACAACTTACGGCCACGTGCTACCCGTTCCACCGGTGCTCCTCTAGATCGGTTTTCTGCAGCGCTTAGGCGAAGCCCTGCCGGAATTGCTCCACCACCACCATCACCGGAGCGCCGTCACGCTGCCGGTGAACTCTCTCTCCTCTCCACCTCCTCTTTCTGGATCAAGACGGTGGAGATCATCATCAAGCTGCACGTGTGCTGAACGCGGAGGTGCCGTCCGTTCGGTACTAGATCAGAAGGATCATGATCAAGGCCACGAGACGATTCGTGATAAGATCGCGTGACGGATCGTGATGAGATCACGGGATGGATCATGATGAGATCACGGGATGGATCGTGACGAGGTCGCGGGACGGATCGTGATGAGTTCACGAGACGGATCGTGATTGGATCGCGGGACGGCTCGTGATGAGATCGCGGGACGCTCGGCGATTTGGATCGCGAAGATGTTCGACTACACCAACCGCGTTTCTTAACACTTCCCGCTTAGCGATCTACAAGGGTACGTAGATCCACTCTCCCTCTCGTAGATGCTCATCACCATGGATAGGTTTGCGTGTGCGTAGGAAAATTTTTGTTTCCCATGCGACGTTCCCCAACACACTCTTCTATCTATCTATGCTTTCTCACCTCATATTCTGTTCATGTTGCATCACAAAATTTGAACAAGTACTTTTCAGTCTCGCTGTGTGAGGAGCACTTGGAGTTCCGTATCGACAAACGACTGATCATTAAAACCTACCAAGTGCATCTTGATGGAACCAACTCAAAAATATCTGTCTCACCGAATGCCTAGGGTTGATCTGGTTTTCAATCTTAGTACCACCGATTCCATATTCTCTGTTACACCGAGTTTCCCTCTCAACTGACAGGTGAGGAACTCGGTGTCACCGAAAATTTAGAATCGGTGTCACTGACAGCCACGGGTTTATAGATGCGGACTCGACCTTTGAAAATTTTCTTCAAACGTCGCCCCCTCAAAAACCATAAGCTGCCGAATCAAGACCCCTGGTCGCCGCCTTTGCTTCCCCGTGCGTCTTCACCTTTGGGAATCGTCGCCGCCGATGGAATCATCACCCCCGTCGCCACCATAGAGTATCCGTCACCAAGCTAGGGTATGGATCCGGTGCTACTTGTGCTCCCCATACGATTCTTGCACATTGAAGTTTGTTTTATTGACAATCCACCATTTGCAAACCTCTCTATCCACTAGAAAGCTCATTAGATTAGCAAACAAAGAATTTTTAGGTTTAGTTGTCCGCAAAACCGAATCTCGGTGACACCAAGTCAGAAAAATCAGTTCCATCGATTTTGTTTTTGTGCTACTCTAGATAGTACTCGGTGAAACCGAGTGGCAACTTTTGGTCTGACCGAAGTTGCTGCCAAGTTTCGGTTAAGAGTACTGTGAGTCTTGGCAGCACCGAAATTTTTGACTCTGTGACACCGAAATCCATGTTTGTTGAGAACTACATCTAAGGTTTTTATGTTCAATATTTCAAAAATATCTGCATTTTTTGGCGACTCACCCTCTTCTACTCTTCTACACTCTATTCACAGGATTAGATGTTAGGTTCTGAGGACAATCAGAATTTGCAAGAGCAGAATGTTGACATGACCTCTGGCACTAGTCTAGACAGTGGCTCATCATCTTAAGATGTTGGAGTCCCTAGCTCACCTGACCTGCATAGGGCTGCTACCAGGACAAGGAGGAAGCTTAATTCTGATGAGGAAGATGAGGAGTTCATTCCTGAGGAAGTGCCTCCCAAGACCAAGCAAGACAAATCTATGAAGAAGGCTCCTCAGAAGCCTATCAGAAAGGAGTATGCACCTCCAGAGACTATGAGAGCACCTGAGAGATCTAGACGCACTATGACTATTGAGCCTCCCAGGAGGTCTATGCGTAAGACTGCATGAGAGAAGAAAGCCAGAAAGAGGATTGTCTATGTGACTCGCAGGGCTACCTCCATGTATGAGCACCTAGAGGAGGCTGCTGGTGCTGCTGCCGAGGAGGAGGAGGAAGAACAAGTTGACAAGGCCCCTCCCAAGAAGATGCAGAAGAAGCTTTTGGTAGATGCTATGCCAAAGATAGGTCCATCCAAGAGCACCAAATCTGCACCCAAGAAGGCTGCTGCTAAAAATCCAAGTGGAAATCCAGACAGATTCCAGCTTCTGAGAAGAACAAGGGAGCTACCTCCAAAGATATAGATGAGGATGCCATGTCTGCATTGATGAAGTTCAGACCACACCTACTGGAGAACAATGCCAGCCATCTGCTTGCTGAAGACATGAAGAAGAAGAATGATTCAGGCTTGAGAGAGTGGAGATGCATTGATCCTTATTCTCAGAGGAGGAAAACAACTGTGGACTATAGGTTCTACACCAAGGAGCAACTTGACTTCTATGAGACTGTGCTGCTTGACAAGAGTACAGCTGTGAGTGACATGAGGTATGTTGATTGGAAGTAAATCAAGGCAAATCAAGACTATTTCCCAAATTTACAAGATAACTTCCATTGTGTTGGCCTAGATGAGTTCATTGGCAAAGAACTCACTGCATGGAATGATGAGATGATCATGCAATTCTACTCCACTCCTCACTTCTATGGAGATGGTAGGATTGTGTGGATGACTGAAGGAGCAAGATATGAGTGAACTGTTGATGAATGGGCTGCCGTCTTAGGAGTCCCACAAAATGGAGATGTCTGTGTGTACTTAGAGTCCAAGGCCAGCCACAATGCCATGAAGGACATGTACAATGCTATCCCTGTTGCACATCTTCAGTATCATAAGCTAGGATTTATCTATTACCTCTAGGCAGGTCTCCGTACCATCAACACCACTCTGAGGCATACTTTGATGCCCAAGTCAGGAGACGAGAAGATGATCCGAGGCTACCTGATGCTTCTTATTGACCAGCATCAAAGATTTAGAGTGATGGATCTGATTGTGGAGACAGTGAAGAGGGTTGCTGCTGATCAGAAGCGCTCATGCTGCTATGCACCCTACATTGAGATGCTCATCAACTCCAAGCCGGAGAAGCACATATTTGCTCTGGACAAACCCCATTTGCCCCTATAGCCAGATTTTGAGGACAAGGTTGTGGTGCTGGACCCAGATCATCCCACATCAGCTACAACTCGGGCACAGGCAGAGGCAGAGGTAGCTAGAGCCACTAGTGCTCAAGTCCCTAGATCCAGGAATGAGCAAATGGATCTCTTGATTTCTACAGTTCAGGGCATGCAGAAGGACATCAAGGACATACTGGAGAATCAGAACAATCTTGTGAGGATCTTTGAGAATAGGGTCAAGACCCTTAATGACAAGGTGGATGGGCTGACCAAGACCGTGAATGAGCTCAAGAAGGAAGTTGATTCTGTGCCTCTTCCTCATTCTAATGATGATGATGAGGAGGAGGAGGATGTCTCTCCTCTCAGGCCAGCTACTCAGTTCACTACCCATGCCAGATCAGCCACAGTGCTAGATCCTAAGTTGAGGCCTTCTTCATTAGCACCGGCTACTGTCACTTCAGCCCCATCAGCTCCTCCAGTTCCTCTAGTTGATACTCCAACTCCATCCATGACATCAGCAGAGGTCTTCGCCGACGCAGTTCTCTCGACTCCGACATCGACCACCGGAGGAGATCAACCCCAGAAGAACGATTAGATATATCTCTTTGAACTTTTTGGTAGCTTGTTGCCAAAGGAGGAGAAGTTGTATATAGATCTTTAGGCTTCGAGTGAGAGAGCGTTGCTTTTTGTTTCCATTTCGAAAACATTTGGTCTTTTGGTAGCTTGTGTTAAGATTTTGTTCGTGTTTGGTCATACGCTTAATGTGTGTTGCTACTATTTCCTATCATTTTGATGCTTATGAGATGATCATTCACTTTGCTTGATTGTGTTGTGCTATGATATTCACTCTTATTATTCTCGCACACCACCAAGATGTATGTGACATGGAAGAAGTGCCCCATGTACCTAATTGAGTGTGCATTCGCATTCAAACGCAAATTTAAAATAATGCACAAATCTAGGGGGAGCTCTTGATTTTCACATACTTCTCAGAGCGACGATTATATGCATTGATTATATCATATGTTAAAGCTTTGATCTATATGTTGTCATCAATTACCAAAAAGGGGGAGATTGAAAGCACATTTCCTCCCTTGGTCAATTTTGTAATTAATAACAACATATATGTCATTGAACTAATATTTCCACTAAGCATATTTCAGGATAAATTCAATGATAGGGATGGAAAAAGGATTGTGGAATACCCCAAGATGCAAGGAAATAGATTGTCAAAGCTTCAAGCTAGAGGACTGTACATTTTACTTTGTGAGAAATCACTTTGAGTCCATAGGAAAGCCAATACTATTAAAAGGGGGTAAAGTACTGTTGGTGCACAAAATGCTCATACATGCACAAGTGATAGTCACCAAAAACATCCACAAGCTCTTCCACAAAAGTTTGTGCAAAGCCAAATACTGAAAATTGGTGCAACCAACAACTCCCACTCGGTGCCACCGATTCCCACACATAGATAGACCCAGTCCAAACCCTAGCATTTCGGTGACACCGATTCTGCTTCGGTGCCACCGAGTTTGGGTTGCCAACTTCCTGTTACCCCAATTCACAAAATTGGCCCCACCAAGTTTGTTGGATCAGCATCACCGGGTTGTGCAATCTAACTGTTGACCACCTAATCTATGCAACTGAGAATTCTATATCGGTCTCACCGAGATTCAAAAGTTGCTACCTTTGGAGCAACTTGATACCACCGAGATTCACATATCAGTGCCACCGAGTTGGTCACTTAAGGTGTAATGGTTGGATTTTCGGAGATGCCTATATATACCCCTCCACCACCACTCACTCGCAAGAGAAGCACTCAGAATAGAACCCCACTCATACCTACTGATTTTCTGAGAGAGAGCCACCTACTGATGTGTTGAGATCATGCCATTCAATTCCAACCATATCAATCTTGATCTCTAGCCTCCCCAAGTTGCTTTCCACCCAATCAATCTCTTCCACCAAAGCCAAATCCGTGAGAGAGTGATTGTGTGTTGAGGAGTCTATCATCTTGAACCACAAGAGCAAGGAGTTCATCAACATTATCGAGCCTATTACCTTTTGGAGGGTGGTGCCTCCTAGATTGGTTAGGTGTCGCTTGGGAGCCTCCTACTTCATGTTGTAGAGTGAACCAAGAAATTTGTAAAGGCAAGGAGATTGCCTACTTCGTGAAGATCTACCCAGAGTTAGGCTAGTCCTCCGTGGACGTAGGCCATCATGGTATAGTTAAGGTTGCTTCTTCATGGAACCCTCCGTGGACTCTCGCGAATGTTACCCTCTGTGGATTGATGACTCCATAAACGTGGGCATATGAGGGCACCACCTATCGGAACCACGGGAAAATCATCGTGTCTCCAAATTGCGTGTTATTATCCTACCCTTCCTTTACTACTCATGCTTGTCTTTACTTTCCGCTGCTATACTCGCGGACATGCATGTGTAGGGTGTGCTTTACTTTCTATGAATGCTAAAATCTGCCAACACTTAAAATTGGGAAAAGGTAGATTTTTGTTTGGCCAAGTAGTCTAATCACCCCCTCTAGACCTACTTTTGATCGTACACTCACAAGTTCTTTTCCACCCAATCAATCTCTTCCACCAAAGCCAAATCTATGAGAGATTGATTGAGTGTTGAGGAGTCTATCATCTTGAATCACAAGAGCAAGGAGTTCATCGACATTATCGAGCCTATTACCTTTTGGAGCGTGGTGCCTCCATATTGGCTAGGTGTCGTTTGGGAGCCTCCTACTTCATGTTGTGGAGTTGAACCAAGAAGTTTGTAAGGGCAAGGAGATCGCCTACTTCATGAAGATCTACCTTGAGTTAGGCTAGTCCGCCGTGGACGTAGGCCATCATGGTATAGACAAGGTTGCTTCTTCATGGAACCATACGTGGGTAGAGCCCTCCATGGACTCTCGTGACCGTTACCCACCGTGGGTTGAAGTCTCCATAAATGTGGATGTATGGTAGCACCACCTATCAGAACCACGGGAGAAATCTCTGTGTTTCCAAGTTGCGTTTGATCTTCCTCCCTATCCTCTATTACATATGCTTGTCTTTACTTTCCGCTTATATAGTCTTAGACGTGCATGTTTAGGGTGTGCTTGACTTTCTATCATTGTTAAAATCTGCCAACACTTAAAATTGGGAGAAGGTAGAATTTTATTTGGTCAAGTAGTCTAATCACCCCCCCTCTAGACATCCTTTCGATCCTACAGATCTACTTACCCTTGTAGATCGCTTAGCGAGAACCGTTAACAAACAAGGTTGATGTGATCGAACGTCTTCGTGATCCAAATCGCAATCTATCCCACGATCCAATCATGATCCGTCCCGACCTAGCGCCGAACGGACGTCACCTCCGTGTCCAGCACACGTACAACTCGATGACGTCTCTGCCTCCCGGATCCACCAAGTGAGGTCGGATTAGTAGACGAGTTCTCTGGCAATACGACGGCATGGTGGCGGCGGTGGTGGTGCTATCCCGGCAGGGCTATGTCTAGCGCTACCTAAACCGCGAATGGAAGAGAAAACGATCTTGGGAGAGAGAGGGGCGCCAAGGGCTTCATGTGTGCTCTTGGGGTACCCTCTCCCCTCTATATTTAGGTGGAGGGGCATGGAGATCAGCCCCTCCAAGTCCTAGGGCGCAGCTAAGGGGGAGGAGCTGGACTCCTAGTCCAGTTCCCTCCCTTTCCATAAAGAGGTGGACTTTCCACCTCTCACAAGCCACATGGGCCTTGAAGGACTTGTCTGCCTTGCCCAATAAGGCCAGGGCACCTCCCCTTAGCCCATGCAAACCTTTGGGATGTGGTGGAACCCTTGGTAGACTTTCGGGCTCCTCCAGAAGTTTTCAGAACCTTCTAGAAGCTTCCCGGTACAATACCGGAAAAACCTGAAACTTTTCTGGAACTCTTCATGATGTCTGGGATCTCATGCGGGACTCCGAACAACCTTCGTTCACCAACATACATAACTCAACAATACCAAATCATCACTGAATGTTAAGTGTGTAGACCCTGCGGGATCGAGAACTATATAGACATGACCGAGACAACTCAATGGTCAATAACCACTAGCGGCACCTGGATGCCCATATTGGTTCCTACATAGTCTACGGATATCTTTATCGATCGAACTACGATGTCAAGGATTCAGACAATCTCATATGTAGTTCCCTTTGTCCATTGGAATGTTACTTGCCCGAGATTCGATCGTCGGTATCTCCATACCTAGTTCAATCTTGTTCTGTAACACAAGATCCAGTGACTAACTACTTAGTCACATTTCCTGCAAGCTTCTTGTGATGTTATGTTAACGAGTGGGCCCAGAGATACCTCTCCGTCATACGGAGTGACAAATCCCAGTCTGGATCCACGCCAACCCAACAGACACCCTCGAAGATACCAGTAGCACACCTTTATAGTCACCCAGTTACGTTGTGACATTTGATACACACAAGGCATACCTACGATGTCAGGGAGTTGTGTGATCTCATGGTCGTAGGAACAGATACTTGACAGGGATAAAGCAGTAGCAATAGACTAACACAAGCATATGCTATGCTTAAAGTTGGGTCTAGTCCATCACATCATTCTCCAAATGATGTGATCCCGTTATCAGATGACAACTCATGTCTATGGTCAGGAAACCTTGACCATCTCTGATCAACGCGCTAGTCTAGTAGAGGCTGATACGTCCATTTTGCACCATGATTTCCTACTGTTATTTACTTTGTTTTGCTGAATAATAATGCTCTGGGGAGTGATTCTAATGCGTTTTCTCTCATAATATGCAAGGTTTACACAAAGGGGGGAATACTGGTACCTGGAATTCTAGACCCAAGAAAAGCATGTCAGAGATACCTATTTTCCACAACTCCAATGAAGCTGAAACTTTACGGAGATTATTTTTGAACTAATAAAAAACACTGGAGCAAAAAAAATCGGAGGGGGGCCACCTGGTGAGGAGCACCCACTAGGGTGCGCCAGGCACCCCCTGGCGTGGCTTGGTGGGTGGTGCTCACCCAAGCTTACCTCCGTAGCCCATATTCTGGTATGAATTCCCAAAAAACCTAAAAAAATAGGAGGATGACTTTCGGGAACATGGGTAGGAGAACTTTTGCCCTCCGGCGAAGCTATTCCGCCAGGGGAACTTCCCTCTTAGAGGGGGAAATCGAAGCTATCGTCATCACCAACACCCCTCTCATATTTGGGAGGACAATCTTCATCAACATCTTCAACAACATGATCTCCTCTCAAACCCTAGTTCATCTCTTGTGTTCAATCTTTGTATGAGAACCTCAGATTGGTGCCTGTGGGTGACTAGTAGTGTTGATTACCTTGTGTAGTTGATTACTATATGGTTTATTTGGTGGAAGATTATATGTTCAGATCCACTATGCTATTCATTACCCCTCTGATCTTGAGCATGATTATTATTTCTGAGTAGTTACCTTTGTTCTTGAGGTCACGGGCAAAGTCATGTTGCGAATAATCATGTGAATTTATATGTCTTCGATATTTTGATGATATATATGTTGTGATTCCCTTAGTGGTGTTATGTGAACTTCGACTACATGACACTTCACCATTCATGGGCCTAAGGGAATGCATTGTGGATTAGTTATTAGATGATGGGTTGGTAGAGTGACAGAAGCTTAAACTCTAGTTTATGCACTACTTCGTAAGGGGCTGATTTGGATCAACATGTTTAATGTTATGGTTAAAATTTGTCTTAATACTATTCTCGTAGTTGTGGATGCTTGCGAGGGGGTTAATCACAAGTTGGATTTTAGTTCAAGTCGGAACAGAACCTTAGCACCGGTCCACCCACATATCAAATTATCAAAGTAGTTAACATGAATCAAACCAACATGATAAAAGTGACTAGACGAAATTCCTGTGTACCCTGAACAACACTTTGCCTGTTACTAGTGATTGTTTTGGCTTGTCCTTTGCCACAAAAGGATTGGGATACCTTGCTGCACCTTACCTATTGTTATCGTTACTTGCTCGTTACAAATTGCCTTGCTATCAAACTACTTGCTACTTACAATTTCAGTGCTTGCAGAAATTACCTTGCTGAAACCCGCTTATCATATCCTTCTGCTCCTCGTTGGGTTCGACACTCTTACTTACCAAAAGACTACGATTCATCCCCTATATTTTTTGGTCATCAAGGCTCTTTTCTGGCACCTTTGTCGGGGAGTGAAGCGCTCTTGGTAAGTGGAAATTGGTAAGCAAAAACTTATACTACGTGTTGAAGTTTATTGCTACTTGCTACTATGGAGAACAATCCTTTGAGGGGTTTGTTCAAGGTATCTTCAACTCAACCAAAACCACAGTTAATTACCCCTCAACCTACATCACCTACTGAAAATGTTACTTATGAAATTCCTTCGGGTATGCTAGAAAAATTGCTTGCTAAACCTTATGAAGGAGATGGAACTGAACATCATGATATGCATATTTTATTTGTGAACGAAATATGTGGATTATTTAAGCTTGCAAGTTTATCCAGAGATGAAGTTAAGAAGAAGGTTTTCCCTTTATCTTTGGAGGGAAAAGCATTGACATGGCATAGGCTACGTGATGATCTTGGAACGTGGAACTGGAATCGTTTGCAATTGGAATTCCATCAAAAGTTTTATCCTATGCATCTAGTTCATCGTGATTGGAATTATATATATAAGTTTTGGCCTCGTGAAGGAGAAAGTATCGCTCTATCTTGGGGGAGTCTTAAGTAAATGTTATATTCATGCCCCAACCATGACATTCCAAGGGAAGTTATCATTCAGAATTTTTATGCTCGGCTTTCTCATAATGATCAAACCATGCTTGATACTTCTTGTGCTGGTTCTTATATGAAGAAGACTATTGATTTCAAGTGGGATCTCCTAGAAAGAATTAAACACAACTTTGAAGATTGGGAACTTGACGAAGGTAATGAGTTAGGTATAAATCTTGAATTCGATTGTGTTAAATCTTTTATGAATACCGATACCTTTCATAAGTATAGCACTAAATATGGACTTGACTATGAGATAGTAGCCTCTTTCTATGAAGCATTTGCTACTCATGTTGATCTCCCTAAGGATAAGTCGTTTAAATATCATCCCTGTCAGGGATATTACCCCACAATATAACCCGACCTCAAGTATGACCCGGCCAG
Organism: Hordeum marinum; assembly: GCA_022496015.1. Taxonomy (NCBI): domain Eukaryota; kingdom Viridiplantae; phylum Streptophyta; class Magnoliopsida; order Poales; family Poaceae; genus Hordeum; species Hordeum marinum. Next base: position 204,028,611 of record CM039672.1, on the reverse strand, counting down.
GATTTGTCCACTCACTTCTACGCCAACCGAGCTTGGCGACTCATTGGTGACCCAGCAGGAGGTATGACCTGGCCCATTGTATGGTGGCTTCTAGGTCACCTATATTACCGGGTCATAGGACAACCAGGCCCAAGGCCCAGGCTGTAAGCCGGCGTGAGGCGGCTCACAGAGAAGGCCCAAAGGAGAGGAGGGATTCCCTGACAAGAAAAACAAGACCTGGATTAGGACGCAAGAGAGACTAATCCTACTCCTAGTAGGACTTTACATGTAAACCTACCCCTTCTACTTATATAAGGAGGGGTAGAGAACCCCTAGGGGGACAACTTCAAGTGATTGGAGAGAGACAGATTAGAGGCTCTCGAGATTAGAGGTAGCGATCCCGCACCCTTGTAATTGAGATCATCCTCATCGTCAATATTCACAAAGCAAGACGTAGGCTTTTACCTTGATCAGAGGGGTCAAACCTGGGTAAACTAGCGTCTCTCGATTCCGATCAACCCCTCTCAAGACGCCACATAGTTGCGATGGCCTCACACCTAAGTCCATTAACCAGGATGATGGGGTTATTACCCCCAGGTATGCCAAAGCAACGGGGTCATTCCCCTCCCGCTTCGAAGAACAACAACGCGGTTGGCCGATTGTGGCTGCGTGGAGGACGTCCGGCTCGAGCTGGCGTCGGCTGGCGCTCCGAACGGCTGGTCAAGGAGCCGGCTCGACCCTCGGCCGACTGAGCATGGCCGGCTACCTCTGGGCTGCCTCCTCCATTGACCATAGGACGGACATGCAACGTCCCGTCCCTCTGTGCATGGGTATGACGACACGACACGACCGACACGACGGGCGGCCCTGTGGCTACACTGGCCACTGACGCACTGCGGCGCATGGCAACAGTCCAGCCGTCCCGGCTGCTGACCTCAGCGAGCGTGACCGAGCGAGGGAACAGTGCTGGCACACCCTCGCCCACTCGATTACCTGCCTTGGCGTGGCTACAACGCGGCCGGTCGTACCGGAGACTTTGGCCGGCTGGCGCTAGACGACGCCCCCCCCGGGCGACCCGGGCCATGGTAGGTGGGCGAGGGACAATCCCAGAGCCGGCTGGCGGGCCCCAATGGGAGATGGGACCGCTCGGCTGACGGACCCCATCGACGATGAGACGACACGAATGGAGGGACCCCCTGACCAGCCGGAGAGACTGCCAGCTGGGTCCCCCCGCCCCTGTATATAGAACATATTATAGGAGCCGGGGGTTGCCCTATAAAAAACCCCAAGCCCCCCATGCAACGGGGACAACAAAAAAGGTTCACCCTCGCACACCCACATAGAGGCTCTCCCTCACATCACTTCTAGGAACGGAGGAGAGCGAGCCGGCTGCTCCTTCTTCCTCCTCTAGACATAGCTCTAGGAGCACCCTTGTAAACATAACTATCCATCTAACTAGACCAAGCAGGACTAGGGGTACTACCTCCCTCGGAGGGCCCTGAACCTAGGTACATCTTGTGTCATCGCCACTTGTGCCCAATCTCTCTCCCGGAGCCCGTCGGCGTCCTCCGGCCCCAACCACCTATGGTAAGCCTACCCATGGCATCTGTCATGAGAAAACAACGACAGTTGGCGCGCACCGTGGGGCCGTACGTGGCGCCGGCCGGATTCATGCTCCGGGTGGGACCCCTCGCCTTTCCCCGTTGTCGCCACACGTCCAGGCGAAACCGCGGGCTCGTGGGGCTTGCTCCAGCATGCCCTGTGGACGATTCTGTCGACCTCATGGCCAACATCAATGCGCTCACCGAGCGCTTCAACAGGCTCAGCCTCGCCAAGACTCCGGCCGCTGATGAGTACCCCGCGTGAGTGCTCGTCTGTGCCGGTCCGCCCACGGCCGTGGGCACACTCGCTGTGACTCAGTCCAGCGGCTCTCACGATCGCGTGGGAGTGATGGCCATCACCTTCTCCACTGCTTCTGGACGTGCGCGGGCCATGGCTTGCGCTACCGCAGCCCGCGTCAGCACATCCGACCCGCTTTGTGTGGCCCTCCGGGGCTTGAGCACTCCTATCGCCCCAACGGCGAACCCTGACACCGCCGCGGCCGATCTCGAGGTGGTTCATCGTGTCCTGTTCGAGGACGCCACTGACCTCGCAGCCATGCTGCACCGCATGGAGGCGGCCTAGCGGGAGTACGCTTCTGCCTATGGTCTCACCCCGGCTGGCACCAAGCCTAGCCAGTGTGGGGTTGTGCGCGACCACGATCGCGTGGTCGCCGAAATCCTCGGCGGCAACATGCCTATCTATGACACGCCCACAGCCAACCTGCGGGCTCTCAAGGTGGCCTATGAGGAATTGACCACCTTGGAGGGCGAAGAGCGTACTGCCCACGAGCTCCACATCAAGGAACTGATCGATGCTGCTGATGCGCAGCAGCATCTGCTCACGACGGGCGGCGCTGCCACCGAAGGCCCCTGGCCCGAACGTGAGGGCACGGGAACTGTCGGTCGCCAGGCAGCCTAGTACTCCTACTCCCCTCGCGTCTTTGGCCACTGGGATAAGATAAACTACCCCCGGCCCTCTCAGTCGTCGGGGAGTGAGCAGCCGACTGTTAACAGCCAGCGCACCAACAACCCGCCTCGAAACGGCCGCCACCATGAAGCGCAGGCATCTGGCAGCCGGCGCCATAGCAGGCACACGCCACCCCCGCGGCGCGAGTTGGGGTAATCGGTTCCACCCACAATCCGTCCCGAGCTCTCAGCTCGGCTTGGACCACGCGTCCCCCACAGCGAGAACGATGCCCGCAACCGCATCGACAGACTCGCGCAATCCGCCCTCCTTGAGGAGGAGGGCTCTATTGGTCCGGCTTGCTTCGGCCCCCGGATCCGAACCGAGCCTTTTCCATCTGGCTTAACGCTCCCTCGAGACACCCCGAAATACAATGGGGCCGCCAAGCCTGAGGACTGGCTGATTGACTACACCACCACCGTCGGCATCGCTAGGGGAAACAAGCGCGTAGCTGTTCGCTACGCGCCCCTCATGCTGACCGGCTCAGCCCGCACCTGGCTCAATAGCCTGGCAGCCGGCAGTATCAACACCTCGATGTACTTCGAGGAAGCCTTCGTCCGCAACTTCACCGGCACCTACAAGCGGCCTGGCCGCCCCCGTGAACTCGCCATGTGTGTTTAGGGGCCGGATGAATCCCTCCGCGACTACCTCACCCGGTGGACTAAGCTCCGCAACTCCTGCGAGGGGGTGCACGAGGTGCAAGCCATACATTACTTCATCGAAGGCTATCAAGACGACACCCCCTCAAGCACAAGCTTCTGTGCTCCGAGCCGGCGACGTTCGCCGAGCTCATGACCAAGGCGGACAAGTATGCCATGGCTGATTCAGCCATCCGGGTCAAGACAATCCCGCCCACCAAGGCACTGACGACGCCGGCGACAGCTCAGCTGGTTGCTGACAACTGGCAGTTGTAGAATTACAAGCTCAAGAATGACCAGCCGGATCACCGTACCGGAGCCGAAAGGTCAACGCCATCGAGGAACAAGAGACGGTTGCACAACCGTCCAGCTAGCGTCAGCGCTCTAGCAAGGCTGCCTGGCAGCCGAAGCTCACCTTCGAGCAGATGCTCGACCTCCCCTGCAACCACTCAAGGGACAAGCCCTCTACGCACACGCTCCAGCAGTGCAGCTTCTCACGACGATTGGCCTGGGGGGAGGCCTCCCGGATCCTCCCGTGCCGCCTTCCCGCCCGCCGGCCCCGGCCCCAGCTGCCGCCCCGGCGCCGGCCCTGGCTCCGGCCCAGAACGTTGGTCATCTTCACGACCAGTTCTGCAACCAGGATGGCTGCTATGTCGTCTTCACTAGTGAGGAAACGAGCAAGCATGCTCAACGTTAGCTCCATCATGAGGTGAACGCCACCATGTCGGCAACTCCCCAGTTCATGCACTGGTCGGAGAAGCCGGTCACTTGGAGACGGGCCGATCACCTTGCCGTGATGCCGAATCCCAGAAGCTACGCTCTGGTCCTCAAACCCACCATCGCCACCAAGGAACAAACCTACCGCTTCTCGTGGGTGCTGATAGATGGTGGCAGCAACATCAACATCCTTTACCTCGACACGATGCGCAAGCTGGGGCTGAAGATAGAAAACCTACAAGCAAGCTGAACGGTTTTCCATGGCACCGTGCCTGGGAAGTCCTGCTCCCCTGTCAGCAAGATCACGCTCGACGTCCTCGTCGGCGTGTCCGGCCACTTCTGCTGCGAGCCGGTGCTGTTCGAGGTCGTGGACCTCGCGAGCCCCTACCACACGCTGTTCGGTCGGCCGACCCTCGTCAACTTCATGGCGGTACCCCACTATGCCTACCTCAAGCTCAAGATGCCAGGCCTCAAAGGAATCATCACCATCGCGAGTGATTACAAAACGTCGCTCGAGTACGCTCAAGACGGCAACCGGCTTGCCGAGTCGCTGGAAATCGCCAAGGACAAGCGGCAGCTCGACCGGCTCGTGGCTCTTGCCGCGTGCCAGCCGGATGTGTCGGCTCCTCCTTCGCAATCCCTCGGCGAGGCCTCCTTCTAGCCTTCTAAGGACACCAAGCAAATTCCACTCGACCTGGCCAACCTGGCTCAGTGTGTCACCATCGGCTCCCGCCTCGACAGGAAATAGGAAGGCGAGCTCGTCGACTTCCTCCGTGAGAATTGAGACATCTTCGCGTGGTCCCCCAAGGACATGCCGGGTGTTCTGAGGAAGTTCGCCGAGCATAAACTACACGTCTGGCCGGACGTCAAGGCGGTCAAGCAACGCCTATGCCGCTTCTCCGAGGAGAAGTGGCGTACTGTAGGCGAAGAGATCGCCCGGCTGCTCGCAGCCGGGTTCATCATGGAAGTGTTCCACCTGGACTGGCTGGCCAACCCAGTCCTGGTGCTGAAGAAAAACAAAGACCTAGCGCATGTGCATCGACTACACAAGCCCGAACAAGGCATGTCCCAAGGACCCTTCGCCCTACCGCGGGTCGATCAAGTCATCGACTCCATGGCCGGCTGCGACTTGCTGTCCTTCCTGGACGCCTACTCAGGCTACCACCAGATCAAGCTAGACCCGGAAGACCGGCTCAAGACCTCCTTCATCACACCCTTCGGGGCCTACTTCTACATCACCATGTCCTTCGGCCTGAAGAATGCATGCGCCACCTTCCAGCGGTGCATGCAAAAGTGCCTCCTGCCTGAGATAGGCAGGAACGTCCACGTCTACGTCAACGATATCATCGTCAAAACCAAGAAGCATTTCAGCCTCCTCGACAACCTCTGGGAAACCTTCGCGAGCTTGCACGAGTACAAGATCAAGCTCAACTCGGAAAAGTGCGTCTTCGGCATCCCAGTCGGCCAACTCTTGGGTTTCTTTGTGTTCTCTTGCGGCATCGAAGCTAATCCGGAGAAGATCAGCGCGATCAAGCGCATGCCGAAGCCAACCCGGCTCCGCGACATCCAAAAGTTCACCGGCTGCCTTGCCTCGCTTAGACGGTTCATTAGCCGGCTAGGGGAGAAGGCCCTGCCCCTCTACGGGCTCCTTCGTAAGACGGCTCTAATCGAGCCAGGCCACACCAAGAAACCGGGAATGTTCGATTGGCCTGACGAGGCGGACGAGGGCGGACGAGGCCTTCTGCAGCCTCAAGAAGGCGCTCACCCGCGCGCCCATCCTGGCCGCGCCGGCTGAGAAGGAGCCACTACTCGCCTACATCGCGGCGACCACCCGCGTCATCAGCGTCGTCCTGGTGGTCGAGTGGTCGGAGGAGGGCAAATCCCTGCCGGTCCAACGACCCGTATACTACCTCAGCGAGGTCCTCTCCGCGTCCAAGAAAAATTACCCCCACTACCAGAAGATGGGCTACAGTATATACTTCACTGCCAAGAAGGTCAAACAGTACCTCCAGGAGGATACCATTACCGTGGTGAGCGCGGCCCCGCTCGGCAAGATCATGAGCGGCCGGGACTCCACCGGCCGGATCGCCAAATGGGTCATCGCCCTCGCCGATCATGAGATCCAGTACGAGCCGAGGACCGCCATCAAGTCACAGACATTGGCTGATTTCCTCATCGACAGGGCGGAGACGGAGTTCGTACCGCGTCCCCCGGACTTCACACATTGGCGCATGCGTTTCGACGGCTCGAAAATGAGGACCGGCCTCGGTGCCGACATAGTCCCCTCCTCCCCAAAAGGGGACCAACTCCAGTACGCCCTCCAGATCCACTTCGCCGCCTCCAACAACGTGGTCGAGTACGAGGCCATCGTCCACGGCCTCCGGCTTGCAAAGGAGATCGGCATCAGGCGCATCCTATGCTTAGGGGACTCCGATCTCCTGGTGCAGCAAGTCTCTGGCGAATGGGATGCCAGGGACGCCAACATGGCCAGCTATCGCTTCCTCGTACAACAGCTCACTGGCTAATTCGAGGGTTGTGAGCTTCATCACATCCCATGGGCGGACAACGAGGTGGCGGACACACTGGCAAAGATCGGCTCCACCCGGCAAGCCATCCCAGTCGGCGTCTCCCTCGAGCGGCTGTTCAAACCGTCGATCAAGCCTTCCCCAGAATCAGAGTCAATCTTCGTATCGGCGGACGCTGCCAGCCCATCGACAGCTCCGACTGCCCCGCTGGCATCTTCGCCGCCTGCTCCCTCCACGTCGGTCGCCTTGCCGATGCCAGTCGAGCCGGCCGCGCCCCAATCGGCTGGGTCCAGCGACACAGCCGTCATGATGATCATCGACCAGCTGGCCCCGGGGGTTGGCGAGACGGTCCCAGGGACTACCGAGACGGTCCCAGGGGCCGTGCCCCTAGTCCAGAGGGCACCCCGGCCGGTCCTGGGGGCTGGTCAGCCAGTCCCGGGGGCTCCCAAGCCGGCCCCCATCACGGCCCCCTCATGGGCCCAGCCTATCCTGGCGTTCCTCCTACGAGGCGAGCTCCCTCCGAACGAGGCCTGGGCAAGGCAAATCCAACGCCGGGCCCTGGCATATGGCATCATCAACAACGAGCTTGTTCATCGAAGCACTACTGGCATCTTTCAGCGATGCGTCGAGCCAGAAAAGGGCCTGGAAATCCTCCTCGACATCCACCAAGGCGAGTGTGGGCATCATCCCGCCTCCAGGACCCTGGTGGCCAAGGCCTTCCATCATGGTTTCATTTGGCCCACTGCTCTCGAGGTGGCCAAGAAACTGGTCGACGAGTGCGAGGGGTGCCAATGTTTCAGCATGCAAAGCCACCTGCCGGTGTCGGCCCTCTCGTGGCCCTTCGCTGTTTGGGGGCTGGACATGGTGGGCCCCTTCAAGACCGCTCGAGGAGGCATGACGCACTTATCGGTGGCTGTCGACAAATTCACCAAGTGGATCGAGGCGCGACCAATCAAGAAGCTAGACGGCCCCACGACCGTCCGGTTCATCGATGACATCACGATTCGCTACGGCGTTCCCCACAGCATCATCACTGACAATGGCACGAACTTTTCCAAGGGCGCACTCGTGCATTTCTACTCCAAGCAAGGAATCCGGCTTGACCTGGCCTCCGTCGCTCATCCACAGTCGAATGGCTAGGTCGAGAGGGCAAACGGCCTTATCCTGTCCGGCATCAAACCCTGACTCATAACGCTGCTAGTAAGGTCGTCCGGCTGCTGGATCGACGAGCTGCCAGCTGTCCTTTGGAGTCTCAGGACCACCCCCAACCGGTCAACCGACTACACTCCTTTCTACCTCGTGTACGGGTCCGAGGCGATCATCCCCACCGACATTGAGTTCGACTCGCCACAGGTCGCCTTGTACATGAAGAAATACGCAAAGGAGGCACACAAGTAATCCTCCCCATGGGAGGGCCCATTCATCATCAGCAAGGCATTACACAACAACGTGTACTACCTGATAGATGCCCAGAAGCCACAAAAGCACAAAAGAGACACCTCCAGCGAGGAGACAGAGCACCCATGGAACGCGGTACTCCTCCGCCAATTTTACTGATGAAAAGGCCAATGTATGTATGTATCCCTACCCTTTTGGGCTTATGAATGCAATGGGTGCCCCAGGACGGCTCTTGGGGCATGCCCTGTTTTGTTTCCTCCAAAAGATTCCTCGCTCACCGGCTCCACGGCCCGGCTCCCGGGCCCGGGGGCTCGTCGGCTGGTCCTAGGTCATTTCTCCGAGAAATTTGCCAAGTAGTGTGAGCGGGCCAAACCTCCCCACCCCTATCAGCTACAGAACTGGCTCCCGGCTGTTCGGCTGACGGGGCCTCGGGGTGGCAAGGTTTAGCTCACACGAAGAGTCAAACGAAAGGGGATCCCGGCTAGGCCCAACCGGACCACCGCCTCGCCTCTACCACTCTGCTTATCCCAAAGAACCCTCGCGGTTGCTAAGTCCCGAACCGGCTCCCTCGAGGCAGACTCCCTGACCCAGCTACAGACCGGCCCTCGGTTGTCGGGCTGGCGGGGCCAAAACATAAGGGGAAAAAGAGAAGGACCCAAAAAACCAAGAGGGTGAAAAGGGATAAGGACGACTCGGCAAGAGTAATAAGGCAAAAGCGCTAAGATCTAATAACACAAACGTTAAGACAAAAGTGGACCACGACCAGCATGGTTCGTTACTTAAACACCCCTAGTGGGTGGACTTGAGCATAACTTGCAAGAAAGAAAAAAGAAAGACAAAAAACCCGGGGGCTCAGGCCACCGGCGCATCACCAGCCGGTGTGCCCCCAGCCGGCGCATCGCTGGGCGGCTCGACTCTTGCCTCGGAGGTGGTCACGGCCTTCGAAGAGGCCTCCGCAGTCCCGGCCGTCTTGCCGCTCGAGTCGGTGCTCTCATCGGTGACCTCCTCGTCCACTGGGCCTTGAGGGGTGCCGAAGGAGTCTTCGGGCAACGACTCGTCGTCCTCGCCAAGCGCCGGCAGGAACTCGTCCGCGTCGACGTACGACACGAGCTCGTTGGACCGGTGGACGAGGGCCGACTCATAGGCCTCCCGCTCTGCAGCCGGCTCGTCGTGAATGGTGGCTAGCCGGTCCAGATGGACACCTCGATACCACGATGTGACGAACCGAAGCGCCATCTGCGCACCGGCTCGGGCCGCCGACGCCTTCCAGGCCTCGCCCGGGCCACGGCCTGCACCAGCCACAAGGTCGCGCGGTTCGCTGGAGCTCCCCCGTGACCCGGCCACAGAGCGGTGATGACCTCCTTTCCGGCCGTCTTCAGCCGTTCCATGCTTCGTTCGAGATGGGCCAACCGGTGCTTGATGGCGACCCCAATCTCGTCCACGTCCCACGAGGCCTCCTGCTCGATGGAGCGACCCTGTTCCCGAAGGTACTCCCGGTGCTCCTCAATGGCGTGCGCAGCGCAACGCTGAGTTTCCGGGCAGCGCCCTAAGGGAAACAATAAGAAGAAGAAGAAAGGCAAATCAACACACAAGAACCAGCAAAGGAAAAGGCGACCGGCTGGAGAAGAGAAAGAAAGGAACTTACCCTCAATGGTGTCGTCCACCCCAAGGGCGAAGTTGAGCGCCTCCAACCGCTCCGTCTCCATAGCCGCCTCCGACGCGGCAAGGGATCCCCAGAACTCCTCGAGCGTCCTCTTGAGGTGGGTCACTTCATCTTGGAGGGCGATGGTCCTCCGGGCGGCATCAACCGCCTCCTTGACACTCGTATCCCGGGCCACCACCTCCTTCGCTGCCTCGGCCTTGATCCGGTTCCGGGCCGCCTCCCCATCCGCCAGCAACGCGGACAATCGGTCCTTCTCCTGCACGGCCGCCAGGACCTCTTGCGCCAGCCGGTCCCGCTTAGAGACGAGCCCGGTCTTCTCGTCCTGAAGGGTAGTGAGGTCACCTGCGAGGCAAAGTTGCAAGCGTCAGCCAGCTCCAGGGGGCTGCACTCCCCACCAACGAAGTTCAACTAACCTTGCACGTGCGTCAGCTCCTCCTCCAGGCGGTAGAAGTCGTGTTTGTACTTACCTCAGCACGCTGCAGGGCGGTGTCTGCTGCCTCCGCGAACCGGGCCAGCTCCCGCCAGCACCGGTCCAGGACGCTCCCCAAATCCCCGAAGGAGGGGACCGTTCTGTAACACCCCGTTATGCCTGGCGGGATCTAGACTGGCCCCACAGACCAACAGTAGTCTTTTCTACGCACTTTGTCCTCACTCGTACGCACCCGGGACCAACTTCTTGGTCGGTCACCCATCCTAAAATCGCTCCAAGCCAAGCACGCTTAACATTGGAGTTCTTTTCGAGTGGGCTTCCAGAAAAGAAGGAATTCCTTGTTGATATGAGTAGTCTATCATTCCTATTAAGCCAGGCTCTCACACGGTCCGCCCGCCTGGGGAGCCGACAGGGCCAGCACGCGCGCCAGCGCTTCCCAATCTTGGAGTATCTCCTGCATTGTTCGCAAGGTCCTCCGGGCTCGGCCGCCGTTTCCACTTGGGCTCGCTGCGGTACTGGCCGCCGGGGGCGGGTTGATGACGGCAAGGGTCCAGGAGTCGCCTCCCGTCGACCCTCCGCCCAACACCATCGCCGCCTCCGCCTCCTGCCGCTCCGGCGCGACGATCGCAACGGAGGGCGTCTCCGCCTTCGTGGCCGCCACCTCTGGCGCCGCCTCCGACGCCGCCTCCGAGGCCATCAGGGCCTGCCGCGTGACAGCCGGAGCCGGCTCAGTCCCCGGCGGGGTCATGATCGGCACCTCAGGCCCGGCCGCCTCGGGAGCTGGCTCCACAGTCGTCGCCCTCGCTGGGGCCGCCTCCTCCACGAACGGAGGAACCGGCGGTTCCATGGCCGCCCCTCGCAGCTTGCTCAACGGTGGCTGCGGCATCTGGGTCGACTCCACTGCCGAGTCAGACGCCCACGGGGGATCCATGGACCTCCTCCGCCTCCGGCTGATCGAGGTTCCAGAGTGCGAGGCTCCTCCTCGCATGCCGGACTTTGAGGCTCGCAGCTCCGCGAGCCTCCTATTATCCTCCTGCTGGGTAGCCGCATGCTCACAGGCCAGCCGACTGGCGGGGTCCGTCGCATCGCCCGTGGGCTCCCCCTCGTGGAGCTCGAATGGGTCCCTGCAACGCCCAAGGACCGGTTACTTACCAGCTCGTGACCCGGAAAAAGAACAAACAAATGGAAGGAAGACTTAACCGGTGACAAGGGGCAAGGCCCACTTGCCACGCGGCGGCGGCTTCCACGCAACCATCTTGACCCGCTTGGGGACTGGCGGCTGGGCAGCCGAAACCTCTTGGGCCGACCTCTTCGTTCGGCCGGCTGCTCCGGCCACCGGGTCTTGAGCCGGCCGCTCCTCGCTCCTCCGACCCTGGCGTGTTGAGGGAGGAGGCTCGTTCAGAATCATTATGTCATCATCATCATCGCCGTCCATCCAGTCACTGATCGAAGGGGCAAGAAGGAACTCACCCGCTCCGCTGGGCTCCCTGACCATGCCAGATCCTCCGGCTCCGCTGGGGGCGGCAGCTCGCGGGTCCACCGGCTCGTCGGCTCCTCCCGAGGAGTCCACCTCTTCCTCCGGAGGGCCTCCAGTCTCATAGTCTTTGGAGTCAGAGTTTTCACGCTCCGCCTTGAAGATCTGAGGGTGTGGGTCATCCGGCGTGTTCTGTCGCACCAGTAGCTGTGGTCAGCATGACTAAGTAAGTTCTCCAGCCGGCTACCAACTGGGAAGTATCAAATGAAGGAAGGACCGCCTCGACGAAAGAATTACCAGGGGGGCAGTTGATGCGGTCATACGGCTCCATGCCGAAGGACCATGACGCGGGCTTCAGCTTGAACGTCGTAAGGGCGTTCACCCGCTTCGCCACCTGAGCCAGCGTCAGGTCAACGGTGGACAACCGACAGGGGTCACGCCGACTGGACAGTCATAGTTCTGGTGCGGCCCAGCTAGAGGGGCAACAACCGGCGTGAGATGAACGCCGCCACCAGATCAGCGGCGACCAGCCCCTCGGAGCACTTCAGCAGCGCGAGCCGGGCGAGCTCCTCTAGGGCCACGCCGCGCGGGGGAGACCCCAGCCAGTTCACCTGGCTGGACTGCACGTCGGTGAACGGCGGCAGCCGGATGTAGTCCGTGTTCGGGTTGGCGTTCTTCACATAGAAAAATGTTTGGTGCCACCCCTTGACGGAGTCAATGAGAGAGAGGGGGGAAGCGCGCAACGCCGCGGCAGCACACCACCGTGCCCGCAGGCCCTAACTTTCAACGGCTTGAGATAGAAGAGTGTGTTGAAGAAATCAATGAAGGGAAGAACACCGAGGTAACCCTCGCACAACGTCACAAAGGCAGAGAGATAGAAGATCACGTTAGGGCCGAAGTGATGCGGCTGGAGGTCAAAGGTATCAAGAAAAAGGCGGAAGAAGAGACTCGCCGGGAGACCGAAGCCCCAGGAGAAGTGCTAGAGGAACACGACGTGTTCCCATGGTTGCAGTGCCAGCGCCACCTCATCGCCTGGCACGCGCGCCACCACCCGCTCTGCCAGCGGCAGCTTGCGCGCGCAGCGGGGCTTCGTAATATCGGCCTCTCCGATGACGGAGCCGGCCCAGCTCCCTCCGCGTCCATCAGCCATCTCGGCGGCGGGGTGGCGCACGGGCACAAATGCAGGCTCGGGCACGGTGACACGCGAGGGGGCGAGGAGGACAAAGAAAAGCAAGAAGATGCACAGCGAGAGAGCAAGCGGGACGCGGGTTTCTCCACCCGCTGCCATCCCTCCCCTTTTATAGGGGAGGCCACGATCGGGGGACGTGGGATTAACTGTGCCCACTTCCTCGGAAACTCCACGCGTGTGGGTGGCCCCGCGTAGTAATGGACACTTCGGGGCGCAACGGATCCCGACCTGCGCCCCGAGGCCTACCGGGCTATGACCGGGACCTTGCGGGCTAGGCCCAGGCCGACGTCCCGTCTCCCCCGCGTGCGCGGGGCCCGCCACATCATTACTTGCCGTGTGACGCGCGGCGAGCCGACGCGGGTCCCGGGGCGATGCACCGGTACCCAAGGCGTCGATCCAATGGCTTATCTGGCCGCCCTTTTGGCTTCATGCAGGAGGCGGGTATCGTTGGGGGAAGCCGCTGGCTCCCTCCGTCTGCCGGACGTGGGCCCCTGCCGGCTTCGGGACTACTGATGGGGTTATTACCCCCAGGTATGCCAAAGCAACGGGGTCATTCCCCTCCCGCTTCAAATAAGAACAATGCGGCCGGCTGATTGTGGCCGGTTGGAGGACGTCCGGCTTGAGCTGGCACCGGCTAGCGCTCTGAACGGCTGGTCAAGGAGCCGGCTTGACCCTCGACCGGCTGAGCGCGGCCGACTGTCTCTGGGCCGCCTCCTCCGTTGACCCTGGGATGGACATCTGACGTCCCGTCCCTCTGCGTGGGTACGACGACACGACGCGACCGGCACGACGGGCGGCCCTGTGGTTATAGTGGCCGTTGACGCACTGCAGCACATGACTACAGTTCGGCCGTCCCGACCGTTGACCTTGCTGAGCGTGACCGGGCGAGGGAACAATGCCGGCATGCCCTCGCCCACTCGATTACCTGCCTCGGCGTGGCTATGGCACGGCCGACCGTACTGGAGACTTCGGCCGGCTGGCGCTAGACGATGCCCCCCCAGGCGACCCGGGCCACGGTAGGTGGGCGAAGGCCAATCGCAGAGCCGGCTGGAAGGCCCCAACGGGAGATGGGACCGCTCGGCCGGCGGACCCCATCAATGACGAGACGGCACAAATGGTGGGACCCCTGGCCAGCCGGAGAGACTGCCACCCTGGTCCCCCTGCACCTGTACTTAGACCATCTTATAAGAGCCGGGGGGTTGGCCTATTAAAAACCCCAAGCCCCCCATGCAACAGGGACAACAAAAAAGGATCACCCTAGCACACCCACATAGAGGCTCTCCCTCACATCACTTCTAGCAATGGAGAAGAGCGAGCCGGCTGCTCCTTCTTCCTCCTCTAGACATAGCTCTAGGAGCACCCTTGTAAACATAACTATCCATCCAACTAGACCAAGCAGGACTAGGGGTATTACCTCCCCCGGAGGGTCCTGAACTTGGGTACATCGTGTGTCATCACCGTTTGTGCCCAAACTCGCTCCCGGAGCCCGTAGGCGTCCTCCGGCCCCAACCACCTACAATAAGCCTACCCATGGCATCTGTCATGAGAAAATGACATTGCCGTGACAAATCCATGACAGTTGGCACCCACCGTGGGGCGAGTGCACGGTGGTCTTATGTTCTTGGAGGGAGACCTCAAGGGATCAAGAAGCTCGCGATTCATCAAATAAATAAGAGCCGCCCAAAACAACCATGCAAGATAACCCGCTGTGGGACAACTATGGGCACCGCCAGGAAATTTGTTATTTGTGATCAAAATCATGGTTTATTTTGGAGCTGGTAGATACAAGATGAAGTTTGAGAAATTAGGGTTGCGTGTGCCACCGCACGTGCGTCTCTCGGTGATCTATCGAATCCGAGAGGAGATCCAATTTCCACTACTACTTCCGATGCGAGCCACCCTGCCCCACTCTGTCATAGCCTCACCAAGTGCCTTCGCCACAGCAAGTGTGCGCCCTCGAGCCGGTGTGACCTCATCGCGCGCATCCACATCAGCCTCGGGCTAGCCTCTTTTGCCTCGCCTTGCCTACCTCTGTCTCGACCCCCTGTGCCAGTCCGGTCTTGAGCCGCCTTGCACGCTCCTGACTCTCCGTCGCAGAATTCGTCTCCAGATTGGTTTCTTCTTGGCCTCGAATCCCCCTTGCCACAGCAACATCACCTCGCCGCTATCGCGAGCCGTTGTGCCTTGATCCGCCATGGCATCTGCCTCCATGGCTTCACGTCCGAGCTGACCTCGCCTCACCCCTCTCCACGGCTTCGTGTCCAAGCCCCCATACGCAGGCACGCCTTTGCTGCACCCGGTGCACCTGCTGCATCTCCTTCTGCCACTGCGTGTTGAGTCGGCACAGCCAACGCCGTCGACCCGCCTCACCCACACAGTGACCTCGTCCCGGCTGCTTCGCCCCTACTCCCGGTCCGCCTGAGCCGCCGGCACCACCTGCGTCACCTGCACCACCTGCGTCGCCTTTGCCCTGCACCACCTATGTCGCCTCCGCGAGTCGCCTCCGTGCCGTGCCACCTCGCCCTCGGCCTCCGTTGCCGCGAGCCGCCGGTTGGCTGGCATCTCCACTCCATGCCCGCCTCATCACTTCCGCCATGTTCTTGCACCATCGGTGCTTCCCACGGACACTAGCACTCGCGTTTGGGCCAACCTCCCCTCGCCTCGCCCGCCTACATCGCCACACATCCGAGTCGGTCTCGCGCTGCTTTGCCTCCATGCTTGATGGCTCGTCGCTGCAGTCTTGCTCGCCATTTTCACCATGGTTGGCACGCTACGCCTCACCTCACCCCTGCGGGGCCTTCTTCTGCTCGCCTGCGCAAACCACCAGCCCCGCTGAGCTGACTTGCCTCTGCATCGCCATACTCTCTGGCATTGCCTCTTCCCCTCCGTGAGCCGATCAGGAGCCGCTTGCTACGGCCTTTGCCTTCCGTGAGCCGCAGCTCGTGCCTGCTGCTACTCCCGCCTTGTCCATCTGTTGTCTTCGCAGGAGGAGCGGTGAGCTGCCGACTCTACCTCGCATCCTCACCCGTCGGCGCGCATCCGAGCCGCCCAGCTCCTCCTCGTGCGTGGGCGCTCTCGCGTTTTCGGAGATAAGAACGAGAAGTGGGAGGTCATTTGTTGAGAGGATAAGTGAAAGATTATCACGTGATATTTTTCTAACTATTATTTCCTGTAATTAAGTATCATCAAAAAATTTACTTTGATCTATGCTATTATGTATGCAGGTAGATTAACTCATGGCCGGAATACGGTCCGGTCTTCGCACGCCTTCATTAGAGGCCGCATCTGCTTATTCGCCATGACAAGCTACCGGAGGACGCATACAGCCTGCCGTTCATATGGGCTGGTCTATATAGATGCCCCGGTTTACAAAGTCACGGCCGTATCTCGCGATCGCGCCGGCTTACAACATCGTGGCCGTCTCTCATGACCGCACCAGCTTACAACGTCGTGGTCGTCTCTCGTGACTGCACTGGCTTACAATTCCACGACCGTCTCTCATGACCACACCGGCTTACAAAGACGTGGACTTCTCTTGCAACCACATTGGCTTACAACGTGGCGGCCGTGTCTCGCGACCGCATCGTCTTCAAATGCCACGGCTGACTTCTACGTCTACATCAACACGCCACGGGCCACATACACCGGTACGTGTCGCGTCCCTACGGTGTTGGTGATGTGCTTGCTGGTTCAAGCCGCCCAACGGATGCACACAAGTCGCTGCCCATGGTCTGATCTACATCAACATATCGGTGTTGTGCTCGCCTGTACGAGCTTCCCAATAAAACAGCCCAAGTCGACGCCCGTGGTCTGATCTACATGAACATATCGGTACAGTGCTCGCCTGTACAAGCCGCCCAACGGACACGCACAAGTCGCCGCCCATGGTCTGATCTACATCGACATGCTGGTGTTGTGGTTGGTCGTTCAAGCCGCCCAATGGACGCTCATGAGTCATCGCCCTGCGGTCCGATCTGTATCGACATGTTGGTGTTGTGCTTGCTTGTTCAAGCCGCCCAACGGATGCTCATGAGTAGCTGCCCTGTGATCCGGTCTATTCCAATAATTCTGAAGCAAGTCATGATATATTATTAGCCTCTGCCTCCGCCGGATGGTTCAATGGATAGACGTGCAAGTTGCTGCCACTGCGTTTTGGTTAACTTCAACAAGTTGGGATGAACCACTGGCAGGATTACAGAAGGAAATCATATGGGATCATTTATGACCTGTCGTCTCAGCATTCCGCGAGTTCATGTTGCATTATCAATGCTAGGGACATAAAATGAGTGTCGCGGAGGTCATCAACTCGCCACAAGCTTTTTGCTTCAATAAATTTCAGTTATCAACCATCAACCATATGTCGGCTTTTGTCGTGGCCAAGTGTCAAGAATCTCAAGCCGCCTCTTCGAGTCAACTAAAGACTCGGGGGCTACACAGACATGACTCGCAAGATACAACCGGGCTCAAATATTTTGGAACCCCGGGTCATTGCAGGGAAGATAACCTGGTCCTGGGGGCAATTACCTTATTGGTGTGAGATTTAAAGTCGCCCAAGAGGACCAGCCGCCATAATGCGACCGTTCAAACATGGGTGCACTACCTTATTGGCAAAAGATTTAAAGTCACCCAAGAGGACGAGCCACCATGTTGCAACCGTTCAAACATGGGTGCCCGGATTTATTGGATCATCATATGGTCACTGGGGGGCTTTTAAACCCTCTTGGCCTGGTTCATATTACAAAGGAGTGGATCCTTAATTTGATCATTTGGCGGGCTTTTGACCCTATGGGTTAAGCTTATTTACCCCTCTTGACCCAGCTTTCCGCCATGTCCGAGTTAAACCTGCCTGTTTGCAACTTGCAACTCCACCATGTGACCCATCGAACTCTTGACAGTTATTCTTAATAAGAGACCCTAAACTTTTCTAAAGTTATTCTCGCACGAATACACTGAACTTGTCAAGGGTTAAAGGATGGCTTTTGTCACGAGAGAGCCGGCTTACAGTGAGCGAGGTCAAACTTGCCTTGTCTACCATACCCCCTCCGCTATGTGGCCTGTTCGTACTCTTAGCAATGTCAATCTTTTAAAGACCCTGAACTTGCTAAGGTTTAAATGAAAAATTTATGTCATGTGAGCCTGGTTTACGAGTTTTTAGGCTTTCCACCTAGTTTCTTCGGAAACAATTTTTTTCATAAAAAACAACAGTTATCTTTTCCTACCGCGCCTTTAAAGCTGACTTTTAGGACGATACATACATCACCATACATTTCATCATACATTGCATGCATGGATATCCTGGTTTATATTGCAGGAACCGGTTGTCAAACCCGGTTACATATTCCAATCCTTAATAGCCAACATGGCTAGATTTTTCATTATGGTTGTTATAAAGTAACTGAGGTTTTTAAACCGGGTTATATTATTCAACTAGCCAATGTGGCTGGATTTTTATTATGGTTTTCATAACCTATATTGGATGATTGAGATTTTCAAAGCCCCGTCAAAGTAATGGCTGTTATTCCCTCATCCAAAATACCATGTCACAACAGGGAGCATGGTTCAACATTGATATGCCAAGCATTCAGCAATATCATCCATATAATGGATATGATTTATTCTGCAATGGGGAGAATAGTCCCAAGTCGCTGCATGCATACAAACCGACACTTGGGGGCTACATTATTGAAATCAAGGATTATATCAAGTATGCAAGTCCCATGTCGCTGCAAGCATGCACCACGACACTTGGGGGCTAATGCAAGTTGTTTTTCAAATCATTACATGGTCAACAGACCATGAGATGAGCTGGCTTTTCTATCCTTTTCTAAGCCCCAGCCCAGTATTGTCTTATTGAGATGGCCCTTGGGAGCTACACATTGCTCAGCAAGTCTACAGAAGTCTGTGCTCATTATTGCATAATGACCTGACATTTGGGGACTACAACATTCAGCTATATAAACAAATTATGAGGTCCAAATTAAAGACCCGGCCCATCATACACTGATGAGCCGGCCCTTGAGGGCTACACATGAGAAATTCAAGTCATTCAACCACATCGGGCGACTAAGATGACAACCTAGATTTTCTCCATGGTTATATATCTACAACATTCAACACCAAGTTCATAGTCCCAGGTTGTTGCAGGCAAAGCAACCCGGCACTTGGGGGCTACACTGGCTGAAGTTTAATAAGTCCCAGGCTGATGCAGGCAAGACAACCCAGAACTTGGGGGCTACATAGTCCAATATATTATTTCAAAGCACCTAGTCATCATGGATAAACTTGGAGCTTGGGGCCTACAGGTAATATGGAGATAAAAAATAGAAGAACATCTTCACGCAATCAATTTTGAGTGAACTAGGTCTCATGTTTTGGTGGAGCTGAAGCATTGAAAGTCGGCTCAGCATTACCCACGTGTCTTTATTCCCAATAATTTTACCAAGTCAATTTGAGTCTAGTTGTTTGACCCAGTATTATCAAAGATCATGACCCGGCCCATCATTTGGCGGTTCAACTTCATATGATTTTCTTATCTCCAAAATTTTCATCAAGCCAAAGCATTGGAGGTCGACTCAACGATATATGGGTGTTTTATTCCCAATATTTTGCAAAGGACATGGACCTATAATATGATTCTGAAGACGGCTCGTTAATATGAAGAAACCCGGATCTTCAAGGAGCTACTTCATTAAGCTGACCAGTGGAGCAAGCCGGTCCTTTAAGATATCTATTATTCTTATTTCTGGAGCTTACCATGAATACATTCAAGCTAACTTTGGGGCTAATGTCTAGGATATTACCCCACGGCATAAATCGGCCTGAAGTATGACCCGGCCAGGATTTAGCGACTCACTACTACGCCAGCAGAGCTTGGTGACTCATTGGTGACCCAGCAGGAGGTATGACCCGGCCCATTGTATGTCGGCTTATAGGTCACCTCTATTACCGGGTCACAGGACGACCAGGCCCAAGGCCCAGCATGTAAGCCGGCGCGAGGCGGCTCACGGAGAAGGGCCAAAGGAGAGGAGGGATTCCCTTACAAGAGAAACAAGACCTGGATTAGGACTCAAGAGAGACTAGTCCTAATCCTACTCCTAGTAGGACTTTACATGTATATCTACCCCTTCCACTTATATAAGGATGGGTAGAGCACCCCTAGGGGGACAATTTCAAGTGATTGGAGAGAGACAGATTAGAGGCTCTTGAGATTAGAGGTAGCCATCCCGCACCCTTGTAATCGAGATCATCTTCATCGTCAATATACAAAAAGCAGGACGTAGGCTTTTACCTCGATCAGAGGCGCCGAACCTGGGTAAACTCGCGTCTCTCGATTCCGACCAACCCCTCTCAAGCCGCCACATAGTTGTGATGGCCTCACACCTAAGTCTGTTAACCCGTACATCCTGCCGTGAAAAATGCACGAAAATCCCCCTATTAAAGAAGAAATTAAAGAATCGGTCATAGCTAAAGAAGAAACCATTGTTTACAGTGTTGATCCAGTTGTGCCTACTGCTTATATTCAGAAACCACCTTTCCCTGTTAGGATAAAGGAACATGTTAGGGTATCAACTGTGGTTTGCAAGAGTAATATAAGAGCACCTAAGCCCTTTGAACAAATTAAGGTAGAACCTAGTGTTGTTATGGTTAAAGATCTCCTGGTAGAAAATGTTGATGGGCATGTCATTTACCTCTTTGATGAGGCTGCTAGAATTTCTAAACCCGATGAAAAAGACAAACACAGACCCGCAGTTAGCTTGGTTGTTGTCTCAGTCAAAATAGGAGATCATTGTTATCATGGCTTATGTGATTTATGTGCTAGTGTGATTGTTATTTGTTTTACCTTATACCAACCAATTATGAATGAAATAGCACTTGCAGAAATAGAAGATATTGATGTTACTATTAAACTAGCTAATAGAGACACTATCACACCACTTGGGATTGTTAGAGATGTTGAAGTCTTGTGTGGGAAAATAAAACACCCTACTGATTTTCTAGTTTTTGGTTCCCCACAAGATGACTTTTGTCCCATTATATTTGGTAGACCTTTCTTGAGCATCGTCAATGCTAAGATAGATTGTGAAAAACAAACCGCCAGTGTTGAGTTTGGTGCTGTGTCTCATGAGTTTAATTTTTCAACTTTGACAGACAACCTCATGATACAAAATTACCTAGTGAAGATGAAATAATTGCTCTTGCTTCTATTATTGTGCCTCCTACTGATCCACCAGAAAAATACTTGCTAGACCATGAAAATGATATGCACTTGCGTTCAAGAAATGAAATAGATCAAATTTTCTTGGAAAAACAACCTCTCTTGAAACACAATTTGCCTATTGAAACCCTTGGAGGTCCTCATCCACCTAAAGGTGATCCTGTGTTTGAATTGAAACAATTGCCTGATACTTTGAAGTATGCTTATCTTGATGAGAAAAAGATATATCTTGTTATTATTAGTGATACCCTTTCAGAACATGAAGAAGAAAGATTATTGGAAGTTCTAAGGAAGCACGATCTACTATTGGATATACTCTTGATGATCTTAAGGGCATTAGTCCCACTCTATGTCAGCACAAGATCAATATGGAACCAGACGCTAAACCCGTTGTTGATCACCAATGATGATTGAATCCTAAGATGAAGGAAGTGGTAAGAACTGAAATATTAAAGCTTCTGGAAGAAGGTATAATCTATCCCATAGCTGATAGTATATGGGTAAGTCCCGTTCATTGTGTCCCTAAGAAAGGAGGTATTACTGTTGTTCCTAATGATAAGAATGAACTAAGTCCACAAAGGATTATCACTGGCTATAGAATGGTAATTGATTTTAGAAAATTAAATAAAGCTACTAGGAAAGATCATTACCCTTTGCCTTTCATTAATCAAATGCTAGACATATTATCTAAGCACACACACTTTTGTTTCCTAGATGGATATTCTGGTTTCTCTCAGATACCCGTGTCACAATCCGATCAAGAGAAAACCTCCTTTACTTGCCCTTTTGGAACCTATGCTTATAGACGTATGCCTTTTGGTTTATGCAATGCACCTGATACCTTTCAAAGATGTATGACTGTTATATTCTCTGATTTTCGTGAGAAGATTGTAGAGGTTTTCATGGATGATTTTCCTGTTTACAGAACTTCTTTTGATGATTTCTTAAGCAACCTTGATCGAGTTTGGCAGAGATGTGAACAAACTAATCTTGTCTTGAATTGGGAGAAGTGCCACTTTATGGTAAAAGAAGGAATTGTCTTGGGGCATTATATATCCGAACGAGGTATTGAGGTGGATCAAGGTAAAGTTGATGCAATTGAGAAAATGCCATGTCCTAAAGATATCAAAGGTATTCAAAGTTTCCTTGGTCATGCTGGTTTTTATAGGAGGTTCATTAAAGACTTCTCTAAAATTTTAGGCCTCTTACTAATCTTTTGCAAAAGGATATTACCTTTGTTTGTTATGATGATTGCATGGAAGTCTTTGAAACACTCAAGAAAGCCCTATACTCTGCACCTATTGTTCAACCACCTGATTGGAACTTGCCTTTTGAAGTTATGTGTGATGCTAGCGATTATGATGTTGGTGTTGTCCTAGGACAAAGAGTTGATAAGAAATTGAATGTTATCCATTATGTTAGTAAAACTCTTGACAGTGCCCAACAAAACTATGCTACTACTGCAAAAAAAACAGTTGTGTTTGCTTGTAGATAAATTTAGACCCTATATTGTTGACTCCAAAGTTATTGTTTACACCGATCATGCTGCTATAAAATATCTTATGGAAATAAATATGCTAAACCTAGACTTATTAGGTGGGTTCTTTTGCTTCAAGAATTTGATTTGCATATCATTGATAGCAAAGCGGCTAAGAACCCCATAGCTGATAACTTGTCTAGGTTAGAAAATATTCTTGATGACCCACTACCTATTGATGATAGTTTCCCTCATGAACAGTTAGCTGTAATAAGTGCCTCACACAACTCACCTTGGTATGCTTATTATGCTAATTACACTATCGCTAAATATATACCACCTAGCTTGACATACCAACAAAAGAAAAAAAATTCTTCTATGACTTGAGACATTACTTTAGGGATGACTGACATCTTTATAAAGGATTAGATTGTATTATTAGGCGTTGTGTACCTGAGCATGAACAGGAACATATCCTACGGAAATGTCATTCCGAAGCTTATGGAGGACATCATGCAAGAGATAGAACTCCTCATAAGGTATTGCAATCCGAATTTTATTGGCCTACTCTCCTTAAGGATGCTCGTAAAACTTTCTTGTCTTGTGATGAATGTCAAAGAATTGGTAATGTCGGTAAGCATCAGAAAATGCCCATGAATTATTCACTTGTGTTGAACCATTTGACGTATGGGTTTTTTATTATATGTGACCTTTTCCTTCCTCTAACAGATACACTCATATTTTAGTTGCGGTTTGATTATGTCACTAAGTGGGTAGAAGCTATTCAACGTAGTAGTGTTGATCACCACACTTCCATTAAAATGCTTGAAGAGGTTATCTTCTCGAGGTTTGGAGTCCCTAGATATTTTATTACCGATGGTGGTTCACACTTTATTCATGGTGCTTTTCATAAGATGCTTGCTAAATGTGATGTTAACCATAGAATTGCATCACCCTATCATGTCACGCCCAAGATGCGCGCCTATCCATATTAAGGCACGGGGGCCTCGACAGGGATAGAGGCGCATCTCACCGTTCACAAGTAAAATATCATTACATCGTACATTTAGGAAGAGATGAGTATATGAATTGGCTTACACTCGCCACATGCTAAATTACAATTCCACATCAAAGAGTTCAAACATCAATCCAAGACGGGGTCCGGCTATGGACGAAAACAAACGATAAAATGAAGATGCAATGACACTGGCTTGCTAGCACCGAAGATCACGACCATGGTCCTCTACTCGTCTGGATAAGTCATGTACATCCTGCCACGCTCCTCGTCATACTCCCACTGGAGCTGCGTCATATCATCTGGCACGATCTCATATGTACCTGCACCTGGATTGTTGTAGTAATTTGTGAGCCAAGAGGACTCAACAATCTCGCACCTGGATTCAAGCTTATAGGTTGGGAAGGGTATGTGTTTAGTTTGCAGCAGCACTAAGCATTTATGGTGGCTAATCTTACGGACCATGAAAGTAAATATGTGGTCTACGATAAACGATCGAATCTAGAATGACCTCTGTGAGATCCTGAACACTTACTTACGTCAATCATAACCCCACCGTGTTCTCCCTCGGTTCATGTTCACGAGCAGAGACGTTCGCGGTTACTAACATAGTTGGTGTATTTATTAGAGTTTACTTCAAGTTAACTATAACTGGGTGTTAAACAAATATCCAAGTTGCCACATAACCGTGGGCACGGCTTTCTGAAAGTTTTAACCCTGCAGGGGTGCTCCAACTAGTCCATCATAAATTAACCACACTCCACAGGAATAGCCTCGACCACGGATCTCGTGATTATCCTAGGCAACTCCAAAGGAATTCCAACACCTCGAGATAGCCCGAAGAAAGTCAGAGCTCCTCACACAAGACACCCGATAAAGGTAAAACAAATCCAGCAAGACCAACCGACGTGTCAACGAACCCGATAAGAGCCGCATATCTCATTCTCAGGACACGACGGATAAGCGACGCGTACGGAGGCCTGATAGAAATCTCCCGAGTTGCCCCGGGTTGGCCCCGCATAGTGCTCTAGTTTGGACCAACACTCATGAGGAGCACTGGCCCTGGGGTTGATTAATTATCCACGGGGTTGCAAAGCCCTATGCAAATTTTATTAAGTTGTTTAGTAAATGTAGTACCAAAGTTGGGTCTTGCCAGACAAGTTTTAATCTTAATCGAATTAAACAAGGGGGGTCCCCATAACAACGCCGAGCATATTAGGAGCGCAAAGTATGGAAACATAACACCGGTAACAAGAAACTTTGGCGGTAACAGCGGAACAAAACACCTAGCAAAAGGCCAATCCTTCCACCAATACCAAGATATATATGTGCATTAAATTAAATAATAGATAATATTGTGATAGGCCAAATCCATGTTATCACATGGATACAACCTGCACCTGCAACTAAGAACGCTATAAGAGGGGCTGAGCAGCGGTAACTTAGCCAATCAAAGGTTTCTAGGATGTGGAGGGGTTAGGGGATATCATGGCAATGTAGGAGGCTTGACATTCAAGTGGTAGGTAGCGCAATTGTAACGATAAGAGCGAGACAACTAGCAAGCAAAAATAGTATCGGGATCCGGGTACGATCATCTTGCCTGTTGGTTCTTTAGAGGGACAAGTAGTGGGATCCTCGTAGTGGTACTCTCCTGGATGTTCGTACTCAGGTTCAACATTCACGTCTACCCAGAAGAAACAACAAGAATAAACAAACAACCAATGTGCAATGCACAATCAAGAATGATGCATGTCTTATGTGAAGAATTTAACATGGCAACCCTAGCTAGTCAAGTTTCACATGCCATAGAATAGTTATTTATGAATCTGGACAGAACCTTATGTTAAGTTATTTAGACATGCATGAACATGGAAAATATTTATGCATCATGCAAAAACAATACAAATGCATATGTAGAACGTAGGAAACGAAGTTACGGTTCTCACGCTACGCTCACGACAAGATACGAGGGAAAAACACAAGACAAGAATACCATGGGCTATTCCTTGGCATTCGAAGGTAGCAACTGGTTTATCAATGAAAAACCAACCATAATGAAGCCAAAGATAAAGCAATTCCATGGAGTATAGCTCCCACAAGTCACAAAACACTAAAACAAACAATCTGCCACAAAACAGCAACATGACAACTTTCACAGCCAATAACTTGAGCTACAGGAAGTCTCTAGTCACAAACAAGGTATTGACAGAAACTACATAACATGCTTATCAACTTATCCAACTACACAATCTGGAATGGAGTCACACATCAATAAGCATGAAGCCCACAAGTTGGCATGATGAAACAGATTTCTGGGACTTAGTGAAAATAACAGTTTTTCTGGAATCTGGGTTAGACTGATAGCAAATTGACGGCAGAAACTAATGGTGATAGAGACCACCTCATGGCATGACAATTACCAGGATGGTAGAGGGCAACCACTACATCAAATCACTATCAATGAGCTTGAGCTAATTCACAACATATCACTTGTTGGCATCCACTCTTCATGGCATAAAAATATTAGCAGATTCTTAGACTTAGAAATATTTAGCAAGTTTGAAAACAGCAACATTTCAGTGACTACTTTGGAGCATGGTTCCCACTCATTTTCAAGTTTATTATGACAAAGATAAATACCATGGCATTCTACTCATCAAAAACTACCATATTCATGTTCGCACAATTATCATAGCATGCATGGATTAAATATAACAAAAATGACAAAATGGCACTTTGAGACAAAATGACATTTTGTCAAACTTGCTCAAAATACCAAACCAATTGCACCAATGGATTCCTGGGATTTTTCTACCCAAATTCATGTATCATACCCCTATATTCATATGGAGCATCAAGGCACAACACTAGATAAAAAATAATCACCCATTCGTATAAGTGAAAACATACCTAAAATGCACATGAGCATAAATGAACATATCCAAAATTCGAAATATTTCTATAAAAGGAAATACCCTAATAAAACAACTAAAACAATAAAACAAAAGAATAGTGTATGACAAGTGGGGCATGGGCCCACTTGTCACACACACACTCAACACACACACACACACTACACAAGCACACACACACACATACACAACCACACATACACACACATGGATCTGGCACCACACCAGATCCATACACACCCACTCACACACAAGCACACATACATACAGTACAACCACACCAGATCCGGCTGTAGCCGCACGGGATCACACACACACACAACACACCGGATCCGGTCCTCACACCCAATCCCGAACACACAACACAGCCAGATCCAATCGAAAAAGGAAAAAACAACAGGGGAAGCAGGATACGAACCCCAGACCTCTCGGTCGTTTTCCCCAAGCGCTACCACTGCACCATGGATCGGCTCACGACAGGAAGGAGGAGGAGAACAACTAGACATAACTGCCACACTTAGTCTGACGAAACTGACGAAAAGAACATTCCGGTGATAGCAAACATAGCGGCGAAATCCCGGCGACTACAGGAAACTCCGGCGATGTAGAGCACCAACGAGGCGAGCTGGAACCTGGGGGTATCCATCCCCGCACATACGGCGACTACACGCGGGGGCGAGGAGGCGCTCGAGCTCGAGCTTCCGCTCGGCTCAGGGCACGGCGATGACAGGAGCAATGGCGAGCTGGCATGGCAACGGAGGGGGAATCACGGCACTCACCAAGGGGGAGACAATGGAGATTCAGAAGGCGACGAAGGGGCGGAAGAGGCGAAGACGCAGCCTTGGACGGAGAGGAAGAAGACCGACAACACGGGCTCGAAGCAGGGGAACAAGAGGCGCAGCAACGGCGATGATGCGGCGGCTCCGCGGCCCTCCTAGCACCGCGAATCAGACGCGGGCAGCACCAGGGCACTCCTCGCCGTCTCCTACGAGGATGAGGGGGTCCCCAGAGGCAACGACAGCGAGACGAACGATGGCGACACGTTGCTCTCTTTGAATATTAACTCTAAACCTTACCTGACAGGAGAAAGGAGGGGAAAGGAGGAGGAATGGAGAGGGAGAAGGGAGCGGTGGTGGCTGGAGGGAGGCAGAGGAACCCTAGGCAGAGGGGCACGCACGTCGAGGGGGCCTAAGTAGGCACGGCTGACCGCGACGCGACAGCAAAAGCTCACGGCGACGCTCTCTCGCTCCCCTGCTCTCTCTGTGAACCTGACGGACGACGGACGGGAGAAGGTAGCCGCTAGATCCTGGGCTAGGCCACGCTAAGAAGGAACCGGCCCAGTTTTCCTCCCTCTCTCTCAGAAAAACAAAACTGCAGGTTTTTCCTTAACATAAAACAACCACACAAATAAAACCCCAGAGGAAAAAATAAAAGGATTTTTGCCAGAACAAAAAATACCTTGGCAAGAAATAAAAGGTGAGCTATTTAATAAAATTAACAAAAGGATTTTTAGAACAAGTATTTTTATTACCTTAAAGAAAACATCTCATCTGTTATTTAAAACCCCAAACTCACAAGGTCCAAATCACCAAAAGAACAACACACATGAGCTCAATTAATTATAGGCTAACTCATGAACATTTTTAGCAATTTTTAAAGCAGATTAATTCTGTTGAAGAATATAAATGGAATAAAAGGTTATAGATTGTTTTGTTTGAAATAACAAGAGAGTGGGAGAGGAGTTGATCCCACTCAATCACAAACATCCACAAGTCCACTCAAAACACCACAAGGTCAAGAAGCACAACACATTCAAAGGATAACATGATGATGAATGATATGATGCATGATGCATGAATGCATGAGACAAAGACATGGCAAGGAGAAACTCAAATACATTTATAACATGACACAAGATCCACATAGATTACATGCCATAAAAGGTAGGGGAAGCACTAGGGCTGTCACATATCATCCTCAATCTAGTGGTCGAGTAGAACTTAGCAATAGATAAATAAAATTAATATTACAAAAAATTGTCAATAGGTCTCATAAGAATTGGTATAAGAAATTAGATGATGCACTTTGGGCCTATAGACCAGCTTATATAAATCCTATGGGTATGTCTCCATAAAAATGGTATATGGGAAAGCTTGTCATTTGCCTCTAGAATTAGAACATCAAGCATTTTGGTTAATCAAAGATCTCAACTATGATTTCAAACTTGCCGATGAAAAGAGGTTATTTGATATTAGCTCACTAGATGAATGGAGAACCCAAGCGTATGAAAATGCCAAGCTATTCAAAGAAAAAGTAAAAATATGGCATGACAAAAGAATTCGAAGACGGGAATTCAAAATAGGAGACCATGTTCTTTTGTTCAACTCTCGTTTAAGATGTTTTACATAAAAGCTTCTCTCCAAATGGGGAGGACCATATATTATCAAAGAGGTCTATCGTTCTGGAGCTATCAAGATTAATAATGTTGAAGGTACTAACCTGAAGGTGGTCAATGGACAATGAATTAAGCATTATTTCTCAGGTATGCCTATGTAGTGACCCGACCTGAAAGGTCGAATCTCCGGTGTTTCCATACCATCCCAAGATCATGCTGGTACACACACGGTACATCAATGTATATATCAAAGGGAAATCACACAGCATTATATTAATCAAAATCTCATATCGAGTCCTTTATTACAATAAAGATTACAATAAAGTGGTTGAAGGCCAACTCATGAGAATGTCTAAATCTTGCGGAAGCGTCGAAGGTAGATGAGTCCATCTGACTCCAAGGGCATCTCACCGAGCGTAGAACGTGTCCTCACTCCTGGTCGGGAAAGTACTCTGCAACATGATACATTGCAGCCGTGTAGGTTAGCATATGGAATATGCCGGCAAAGTCACAAGAGAGTGGTGAAAAGATAATCATCTAATCTACATGCTTATATGGCAGGTGGGGTGGTAAGTTTTTGCGTAAAGCCAATTTTTCCTACATCAAGAGAGGGGTAAGCAAAAATTATTACTAAGTTGGTTGATTAATGAAATGGTTCCACCAACCAAATTTCATACCCAAGTTACTAATACCCACATCATCATATTAATTGTGTTGAGAGTTCCGGAAGTTTTCAGTTCCTTTGGCTCAAGTCGTCCATGACCGTGGACACGGCTAATCGATTATGTTTGAGTACTCTGCAGAGTTTTGCACACGTTCCCCACAAGATTTGGTCGCCTCCGTTTGATTTCTCGCACTTCAGGGTGTTTGAGAAACGGATGACCAAAACATGGTCTTCCAAAGGGTTTCCCTGCGACTCTGTCGGTTCCCATCCTTTCCTACCGTTCTTCTACATCTCGTAGCACCGCCTGTCCAGGGTCACCACGATATCCAACCAAGCCAAAGCCCATAATGACTTGTGGCTGTGCAGGTAAGCCTTGGGTCTTGAAGCATCCATCCATCTCTTTGTGCCTGGGTGGACCTTTCCGCGTGAATACTGGCCATCTCCAGCATCACCTAGGCAAATCCACTGGTTTCTCCAGGGTGCCGTTCAACCATCATCCACCCAGAGATATGTTGAAAACTCGGAGTCTTGAAGTCTTGATCATTATGTAGGTCTTGAAATTATTAACTCTCTCAACTCTCATGAATCTCACAACCAACCCCGTCTACTAGTAGCATAGCAAAAAGTAAAACAACGTTTCCCGGGGCCAATGTGTCAAGGTTTGAGAGGGATCCTACCACATGATACTACAACAAGTAACCAAGTTTCCAATTACCTACTTTGCATGCAATTGGGGTGATGGAAAAACTAGTGCAATAAAACATGGGTAAAGATGATCAAAGTGACTTGCCTGATTGACGATCTTCGTACGTGAGTGACTCTAAGTAACAAGCTTCGCACTCCGAATAATCTAACGAAGCAAACAAGAGCACTCAATAATCATACAACAAAATATTGTAACTCACAACCATCAACCATGAACTAGTAGCTAATCAAGACAAAACAATGCATAAAAATCACAAGCAAGAAAACACACAAAGTTTTGTTTTCTAAAAGATGTTTGATAAAACACTACTAACATAATGAAACTATTGGTATTAACCAAAACAATAGTTGACAGCAAGAAAACAATAAAATATTTTATTAATAAACAGAATAAAACCAAATTAAGTTTGTTGGGAAAACTTTTAGTAAAGTTTTTTTTAAGTTTTGATAAACACTATATGAAACAACTATAGTTTTACTAACAAAAGAGCAAAACAAAACTTATTATTTATTAACAAAACATGTTCTTAATAGGGAAGAATTTACAAATAAACTTGTCTTAGAAAACAAAATTAAATTATATAAAACTTTGTTGAAAGAAAACTATTACTAACTAGTTGTTTTAGTTCAAATTAAACCTATTTGAAAAATGTGTTGAGATTCCTATGTTCATAAAGAAACAAACTAAGCAAATTTATATTTTTTATTAACATAAGTAAAACACGTAAAGTTTAACTAACAGAACCTATTAAACAAATAAAACTAAATCTAATTTAAACCAACTAAAACTAAGTTAATTTAAACTATACTAACTAATAGGCAGAATCTGTTTATAGATAAAACACTAAGAAAAATCATCCTAAAAATTCTGAAACTAAGCATGAAGGTAGTCCTAACTAATACCAAACAGTAGCAAAAAGATTTATATCAAAATCTATTTTCAAACTCTAGTTATTCAGATTTGAATGTTTTGAGTAAATTTGATTCAATTCAAATTTTATAGTTCAAATTTGAAATTTAAAAGTACAGGGTGAAACTACATGAAAAATGTGAGCTATTGCAAAAAGAATAAACTCAAAACATTAAATAGATTAAAAGTTATAGCTAAAACAATTTTCTAAAACATTCTGTTTAACTAAAACTAAACAAAAAGAAGAAAATTTCTACCGGACGTCCAGGGGTGACATGGCACTATCCTATTGGCTGGCTAGCGCGTGTGTTGGATGGTTGCGGGCGGTCGACCAGACCGAAGAGGAAAACAATTCGGGAATTAAGTTGATCTAATCTGGGCCGTTGCGTCTGGATCGGAGGGAGGGGGTGAGCTCGAAGATTTTACCGGAGGGGGAGGTGGACTCCGGCGATGGTGACGGCGGCCGGTGGTCGAGGACGCCGCCGGAGGTGGCTCCGGTGGTCGAAACGGAGCACGGACAGGCTCAGATGGCGGAGGAGGTCCTCCGATGCCGATTGGTGGTGTCGGAGAGGGGCGAGGATGACCGAGGCGATGGCTACGGGCGATGGGAGCTCCGGTGGTGGTGTAACTTCGGCAAGGAATTTGGCAGCGTCTCGGCAAGGGAGAGAGAGGGCTCGGGGGGAATGGAGAGAGGAGTGACGGGGGCTACTTATAGGGTGCTCGGGTGGGTGCGGGGAGAGAGGAGAGAGATCCGGGAGAAAAAACTGCCATGCGGCGGCGTGCGCGCGAGGAGGAAGGCGACCGCGCGGGGCTAACGGTCGGTCAGGGTGGGACCCGGTGGCAGCGAGAGGGAGAGCGAGGTTTCCGCGTCGGTCGGACGGCTCGAATTGAATTCGCGAATAAAAGCCTGTGGGCCGGCCCGTTTAATTCTAAATCCGTTACTGTTTTTTATTAACCAGAGTAGTAAAACGTCTTTAAAAGCATTCAAAACATTTTTACAAATAGGAGTATTATATATCAAAATTAACAGAAGAATAAATGACATTTATTGAACATTTTTATTCTGTCATTTGAACACTTTGAAAAAAAAATATTTTCAGAAATTGCCTAATTGTTTTTAAATCCTTTTTGCAAATATTTTCAAAATAACCCCTGGTTGTTTTTGTTCAAATAGATCACCAAATGGGTCCTGGTGTGGAGTGTCATGTTCCTCCTCTCTTATTTGAACTTTTTACCAAGATTTCAAATAGGTGAAAGCAACACATTGAAAGTAGAAAGGGGTTTCAGAAATTCAGAGAAGGCATTTCAACTATTACATGTATTCAAGAAATGATGATTATAGATGCATAGCTACATTTCATAACATTCCAAAATGAAATTTTGGGATGTTACAGCCTATTAACGTTGAAAACAATGTTATCCAAACCATGACACCGGAGGAACACATAAAAGAAACCTTCCGGAACACTCAAGAATATTTAAAAATAGGAGGTACATGATACAGTAAGTAAACGGACTCCAAAAAATCCAAAAAAATATTTTCTGTCAGTTTTGGAATATTTTAGAATTATGGGAATAAAAAATAAACCAGAAGGTGATCGAGGTGAGCACGATACACCAGGGCGCGCAAGGCCCCCCTGGCGGCGCCCTAATGGGTGCTGCCCACCTCAGATGCCTTCCCGACTTTGTTTGCCTTCCAAATACTTGTTTCCCAAGAATAAAAATTCTCTATATATACCCCCGACTATTTTGATGACCGCATCGTAGAAAAATCCTTTGTTCTTATTTCGTGTTGTTTTCCTGTCAGATTTGTCGAATCAGGAATCATGTCTTCCCCCTCTTCTAACAACGTGGAAGAAGATGCTTGGATAATGAAGATAGAGCTCAAGAGGGAGGAGATGGAAGAAGTCAACAAGGGAGACAAGGGCAAGGAGGCTATGGTGGATCAACCTCCTGAAGGACAGCGACCCACGTGCATGGTGCAAGAGGAAGAACAAGATATCCTTTGGCCTTACTATCCTCATCTCACCCCTCTTGAAGTTGAAGCTTTGAGGGCCTTTGAGGAAGTTTGTGTTCAGAACAGATACCTCACACGTGAAATTCTCTTGCTATAGGAGCATATCACCACCCTCAGGAGCATCATCCACAAATTGAAGTACTTATTGGAGCTAAAGTGTGATGCCTCACCTCCACCTTCTTCATCACTACCATCCAATGAGATTTGAGCACACGGGTATGGGCACTCCCCTTGGCTTAAGCCAAGCTTGGGGGACGTGCCCTGCTATCGTATCGCCATAAATTTTATTCGCCTTTACCTATTTTAGTTTTATCTTTAGTTTCACTTTGCCTTAGTCAAATAAAAGTTTATCAAGATCTATTTTCGTTTGTTAGTTTTGTGTTCTACCTATCTATTTAATCGTGTGAAAGTCATATAATAAAGTTTAGTTTGAGTTTTTGCTTCTCTGCTTTCTTGTTGCAATCAAATAAAAGAAGCACAAATAAATGAAAAGAATCATATGCTAATCTTACGGTGAGTAATGACATCGCATAAGGAAAATTATAAGTAGTAAAATTTATTCGAGATTGACAAACATAGCATTGGTCAATGATGCAATTAATGAAAGAATTAATTAGGGAAGAGAAGATTCACATGCAAATACACTATCTTGGACATCTTTTATGATTATGAGCCTCAATCAAATATTATATGTCAAAATTGTTGACTTTGGACATGGAAGAAAAAGTAATGATTTACGTTTGTTCATATCCACACAGAAGTTATATTGTCATAGATCCTTTAACATGTGGTGCTTTCCCAATATCTTTGCTAGCCAAAAATTCCGCACTAAGTAGACATACTACTTGTGCATCCAAAAACCCAAACCAAAAACTTTCTTCGAGTGTTCGTTAGGATCGAAAGTAGGTCTAGAGGGGGTTGATTAGAATACTTGACTAAATAAAAATTCTACCTTTTCCCAATTTTAAGTGTTGGTAGATTTTAGCAATTGTAGCAAGTCAAGCACACACTACACATGCATGTCTACGAGTATAGCAGCGGAAAGTAAAGACAAGCATGAGTCGTAAAGGAAGGGTAGGAAGATCAAAAGCAATTTGGAGACACTAAGATGTTTCTCGTGGTTCAATTAGGTGGTGCTATCGTAAGTCCACGTTTATGGAGTCTTCAAACCACGGAGGGTAACGGTTGCGAGAGTCCACAGAGGTCTCTACCCATGGAGGGTTCCACGAAGAAGCAACCTTGACTATACCATGATGGCCTACGTCCACAGAGGACTAGCCTAAATCGGGGTAGATCTTCATGAAGTAGGCGATCTCCTTGCCTTTACAAACTTCTTGGTTCACTCCACAACACGAAGTAGGAGGCTCCCAAGGGACACCTAACCAATCTATGAGGCACTACCCTCCAAAAGGTAATAGGCTCAATAATGTCGATGAACTCCTTGCTCTTGTGCTTCAAGATGATAGACTCCTCAACACTCAATCACTCTCTCACAGATTTGGGTTTGGTGGAAGAGATTGATTGGGTGGAAAGCAACTTGGAGAGTCTAGAGATCAAGATTCATATGGTTGGAATGGAATGACATGATCTCAACACATGAGTAGGTGTCTCTCTCTCAGAAAATCTGATAGCATAGGTGGGGATCTGTTCTGAGTGCTTATCTTGTGAGTGAGTGGTGGTGGAGGGGTATATATAGGCATCTCCAAAACTCCAACCGTTACACCTTAAGTGACCAACTCGGTGACACCTATGTGTCAATCTCGGTGGTACCAAGTTGCTCCAAAGGTGACAACTTTTGAATCTCGGTGAGACCGATATAGAAATTTCGGCGATACCGATCAGGTGTCCAACGGTCAGAATCCAAATCTCGGTGAGGCCGATCCAAAAACTCGGAGCTTTCGATTTTTTGAATCGAGGTAACACAAAGTTGGCAGCCTGAACTTGGTGGCACCGATGTGGGATCAGTTGAACCGATGTGCTAGGGTTTCGCATGGTTCTTGGATTCGGTGGGACCGAGTGGGAAGTGTTGGTTTCACCGATTTTGCAAGAATGGCTTAGACAGAATATGTGGAAGAGTTTGTGGGTGTTTTTGGTGACTATCACTTGCGCACGTTTGAGCATATTGTTCACCAACAGTACCTTGCCCCTTTTAATAGTATTGGCTTTTCGGACTCAAGGTGATTTCTCACAAAGTAAAATGTAGAGTGCTCTTTTCTTAAAGCTTTGCCAATCCATTTCCTTGCATCTAGGGGTTTCTCCACAATCCATTTTGTAAGAATTCACAACCGAAAGAGGACACAAAAATGGATGGAGAAACATGAGAACGAAGAGATCTGATCCGAACGAAGGAAAAACAATTGAGAAGAATTTGAGAATGAAAGCTGAAGACTGAGAACGAGAAATCTTCTGAAATGATGGCCTTCAGGAGGATCGAGAAATGAAAACAACTCTGGCATGCACCTGATGGGTATGGGACAAATTTCTCATGAATGGAAACAACTTGAGAGGATATCACAAAGCTAAGACCATGAATCTTCAAGAAAATGAGCAAAGATTTAGGAGAACCACTCCTTCGGTCCTCAGTGCAGAGA
This sequence comes from Hordeum marinum, assembly GCA_022496015.1. NCBI lineage: Eukaryota > Viridiplantae > Streptophyta > Magnoliopsida > Poales > Poaceae > Hordeum > Hordeum marinum. The sequence goes on along the minus strand of CM039672.1, from coordinate 203,993,132 downwards.
ATGATGACGTGAAACAACACCATGAATTACTAAGATACTCCAGAATGATGAATATATAAAGGTTGAGCCAATGATGAAAATAATTTAGAAGTGATCTTCGAGAAGGAATATGACTGGTGAAAATCGTTCTTACATCATATTGAGAAGAACTTGAGAACATCTCCGGAAAGATTAGAAGAGCCAGGTAAGATCATGGGGAAAACACCTGTGCGTTATGGGCCCATTCAAAGAAACACCATTCAAACGATTGCTTATGAAGAGAGATTGCACCGGTACCAATGAAAAACTCGATGAGGTGAGAACCTCGAATAATTGAAAGGAATTGAATGCAAACACGAATCTTTTGAGATATCTTCGGCACTCCAGATAGAATAGAAAGAGGATTAACAAGAGAGACTTGGATAAGAATTTCCAACATGGGCAATCATTGAACAAATTATAAAGGATATGTTGAACACCTAGAGCTTGAATTGAATCCACCGGAGAAGAAAAATGAGACGAAGAAATGATGAACTTGAAGCACTTGAGAATCTTCACAATGAATCACCGGATATGATACACTAGAAAAGATATAGTAGAAGCATCACATGAATAGAGAAGACACTTGGATGAGAATTTAATCAATGAAGAAAAAGGGCGGGAGGGTGGGAAAAACAAAGAAAACTTGGGACAGATGAAATGAACTCCGAGAAAGAATAAGAGGATTGATCTTGCAATATTGAAGAGGATAGAATTATCTTGAAGAGAAGCACACCGGATAAAAAGAATTGATATGAAAACTTGATTGAGCAAAAGAATTAGCATTCCCACAGAAATATGAGAAGACCGCTCCGGAAAGATATGAGATCACCAGTTGACATCGAAGCAACTCAAATTACCATACTCCAACAAAACAAAGGATGAGTCTTACGAAACAAGCCAGAACAAATTCATGACAGAGATTCCGGTCGATATTTTCGTGGTAAGGTTCGCACCAGCTCAATCATACAGTGGATTGTCATATTGAAATGATGCTCGAATATGCTCCCTAGGTGTAGCGAACTACAAGGTTGACGAAGCATATCTGGTGACATATATCGAGACTGTCCACTGTAAGAACGACTGTGAACAAACGAATCCACTAGATGTTGAACCCCAACCTCACATCATGATTTGTTGGAAGATAACATAGGTAACTACTTGAATTCCCACCTAAGAACTCCCAAAATCTTCCGGTTGTGCAATTGGTTCCATGGATACAAGGAGCAAAATCCATCACTCAAATCCTAACAATAATACTACGCTCCAATGTAACACATCCATCAACACATAACCAGAGGTCTCGGAAACTCATCTATCTCGGACCCTCGAAAACACAACGATACCAAACATGGCAGCACCCCGGACGCCTCCCCTGTACTGGGTGACTCCAACCTTATCTCGCCATGAAAAGTATTGAAGTAATTTCGAACATCCTCCGTCCTGAGATACTAAGGAAACTGAATGATAACGATGTGTCAAGAATCCCCTGGAGCTCTACTCCTAAGTAATAGGAGGCACCAAGTACAGAACTCTGTCACATCAGCATCATATAGATTCCAAAATATCCGCGTGATCCAAAAAAAATTGAGTGAGAAGAGGGTAGAATCAAAATTCCTAAGTCGTAATTCCTCACCAGAGTATAGAAGAGAAGTAAAATAAACCTACTCTCCAATATATAACTAGATTCAAAATAGTTTTTTTACTAGACTCGACTCGGCCAAGTTCAATCAATCAAGGAGGCTCCTAGGTCGGTATAGGCTCTGATACCAACTTGTCATGCCCAAGATGTGATCCTATCCTTATTTTGGCATGAGGGCCTCGACAGGGATAGAAGCACATCTCGTCATGTTGAAAGAATGGATATCATTACAAGTACTTTTATAGAAGAGACGAGTATATGGAATTAGCTTACACTCGCCACAAGCTACATCAAGATCACATCAATACAACAACATATTGATACATCACACATAAGAGCAGGGTCCGACTACGGACGACATCAATCAATAAAATGACATCCATCCTTGCTATCCCAGGCTGCCGCCTGGAACCCATCCTAGATCAATGAAGAAGGAAAACAAGAAGAACTCCAAAACAAACAAGCATCACTCTCACGTCAAAGCATCACATTACTTGTACCTGCAACTATTGTTGTAGTAATCTGTGAGCCACAGGGACTCGGCAATCTCATTTCCAAGTGTATCAAGACTATTAAAGCTTAATGGGTGAGGTATGGTTAAGTGGTGAGGCTGTATCAAGCAACTAAGCATTTATTTGAGTGGCTAACTTATGAATATAGAAAGTAAAGTATGGTGGCCTATGGATAACAAACGTGGACTAGAATGATCACTAAGTGATGTTGAACACCTACTTAAGTCAAACATAACCCCACCGTGTTCTCTCTCGAATAAGGACTCACGAGAAGAGACATTCATGGTTACCCACACAATTGGTGTATTTCATTTGAGTTTACTTTGAGTATCCTATGACCGGGTGTTAAACAAAGTTTCCAAGTTGCCACATAACCGCGGGGACGGCTTTCCGAAAGATTTAACCCTACAGGGGTGCTCAAATCATCCATCACAAATTAACCATACGTCGCGTTGGAATTCCTCAAACGCGGAATCACCCATAGTATTTGCGGTATCTCGATGGAAAAACTCAACTTCGAGATAGCCCGAAGTGTCATCGAAATCCCATGCGCAAGACGTTCGAGAAAGGTAAAAACAAATCCAGGAAGACCGCCCGACGTGTCGACGAACCTGACATGAGCCGCGTATCTCGTTCTCAGGACACGACCAGATTGGCTAAGTTTCCGACTAGCACACCCGTTGGTGGCCCTGCTACTACCATTTTGGACCAACACTCATGAGGAGTATTGGCCCGGGTTGTTGATTAATTATCCATAGGGTCCGGAAAGTGCCTATGCAAGTTTTATTAGGTTGGAGAATGGTAAAACCAAAGTCAGGCCTTGCCAGAAGACTTTTATCCCAAAATGAAATTCAAGGGGGTCCCCATAACAACCCCGAGCATGTTAGGAGTGCAAAATATGGAACATAACACTGGTACACAAGTACTAGGGCGGCAAAAGTGGAACAAAACACCGAGCAAAAGACCAAGCCTTCCACCTTTTACCAAGTATATATATGTGCATTAAATTAAATAGCAATAATATTGTGATATAACAAAAGAATGTCCATGTTGACACATGTAAGCAATTGCAGCTATAGCTAGAAACGCGATAAGAAGGGCTGAGCTAGCAGTAACATAGCCAAACAAAAGTTTACTGGGAAGGTGGAGGGTTATAGGCTTTTCATGGCAATGTTGGGAGGCTTGAGAAAAAAGTGGTAGGTAGCGACACATAACGATGGAAGCGAGACAACTAGCATAGAAATGATAGTAGTGGTACCCAGGGAAATGTGTCATCTTGCCTGAGATCCCGCTTGGAAGAAGAACGATCCATGAAGAAGACGATCCAACGTAGTCGAACGAATCCTCATACTCCGAACGCTTTCAGAACTCTATTGAGAAGGATCAATCGGAAAAAATCAACACATGATACACCACAACATATGCATGACATGATGTGCAAACTATTATGATACATGTCCGGTTTAACTATGCAAGGCATGTCAAATCACAACAATCAAATACTACACATTAATTGAAGCTCAGTATGCAACGAGTTGCATATTGACGAAACTCCCCATTTGAATATTTAGTTCACTCTCGTTTAGGTACACGATAATATTAAATGTTGTTAAACATGGCAAGAGGGTGAGGCATAAGTACACTATCTATCTAGGAATCTTAAATGAGCCCGGAAACAACTTATAGCATTTCCGAAATGACCCCATATATTAATTTCAAAATTGGTCCAGATCTGAACTAAACATATTTTATATCTGTTAAAAAATAGAACAAAGTATACCGTGCAATTATACATGTCATTCTAGTCGATTTACATATGTGGAACATCTCAAACGGAGCTACGGTCTAAAAGATATGACAATCACAAGATTATATGCCATGAATGCAAAATGCATGAAAATGACAACCACGAACGTTTCAAATCATGAATGCAGCAAGATATCATGGTGCTACATGAAATTCCAAGCAAGTTCCATGTATGGCATGTCCAAAACGGAGCTACGGTTCAACCACAACAACCAACACAAGTTTTATCCAAATCTGCCCAAAACAGCAAGATGGCATATTGCGCGCATGAAAAAAACAAGTTAGAGGATTTTAAAATGCACAAACTTACGCATGGGGCAGTAGCATATAACACACACTTCATTTCATCTTCACATATCATACTCAAAAGAGGCATGGATCACATGGTACGAAGCTCACAACATGGCTAATTGATATAAGTTTCAGACTTGGTGAAAATATCAGTTTTTGATAGTGCACTTTTATCACGAAGGCATATTAACAGCAGTAAAACTATAAGCTACAGTGCATATTATGGCATGAAAATTAACAGCATGGTAGTAGACATTATAAGCTACAAATGACTCCACTACACCAACCCCAAAGGGGTTCTAGATCACTAGCAAAACACATGGCAAGACAGCAACAAAATTTTACAGATTCTAGACTTAGAAATATTTATGCGCAATGCAAAATAATAGCAAAGTTATGTCTGCAAAATAAATGGAACCAACACATGAAATATTTATATCATGCATGAAAATGCCATATAATCAATCTACGCATTTTACATGTATTGTTTGATTAGATTGAATGCATGCTTAAATATTTATGCACAATGCAAATCATGACAAATATGCAAAATAACCAAAAATGACATGCTAAACATTTTTATCATTTTTCGAAAACGGGATATAAATATTTACACGAAATTCTACACATTTTACATATTAAAAATATTTTGATACGGTGCACGATTAAGTAAATATGAGCTTTTTAAAACATGGCATTTATCTAAAAATATGCATGTCCCAGTATAATAGAGAAATTTGCACACAGGGAAAAAATACTACATGGGCCGAATTTGAGAGCAAACGGGCTAACAGTACACAGGCGTTGGATACTAAATCGTGCACACGGGTGAGGTATAGGCTGATCGGTGCTCACCAGAGTGGGCCAAGCCCATGGCGAGGCGGGGCTGGGCTGAGAGGCGAGGCAGTTGGGCCTTGGCGCGGCCCAGCACGGGGGCAAGCCATGAGGCGGCCCACCTATGAGGCGAGCGCGATTGTTTGGCGGCCATGGGGGCTTGGATCCTGCAGGAGAGGAGAGGGAGAGATGAGAGGAGGACCACGGGGGAGGACAAAGATGAGGGACGGCGGCGAGGATCTGGCCTGGAGTGGCACTCTGGCGGGACGATGGGGTCAGACGGGGCACGAGCGCCATGGAGGCTCGGGTGTGGGTTGCGCGCTGCGGCTTTCTGGTGGCCGGACATTGTCCGGTGGCCGCGGACATTGTTCGATGGGGCTGCAGGGACGAATTTAGACCCCTGATTGTTGGATTTTTGGGTAGAAAATGGAGGGGAGGAGTGGATTTCGGGATTGGAGAGTTGTGGAGCTAGAAGGTGGGGTGTTTGAGGTGGTGGCAACTATTTTACATGGGGAAACCCTAGAGAGTGAAGGGGCTCTATCCATGGGGTGGTTTATATAGGGAATGGTACTAGGGGGTTGGACCTCGTCCGTCCGATCGCGATCTGATGACCATGAACGGAGGGGGGGCTAGGTTGGGCTAGTGGGTTGTGTAGTTGGGCTAGGTGGGGATGAGAGGGAGGATTGCGGCCGGTGACCCGAGTTTTGAAACACCGAAAACATCCGACGAATAACCCGATGACAATACCGCTACGGTCGACCGTTCGGATATCAAATGACCTCTGATTGGGACGAAATTCGGTAGGCGGTCCACCTACAATATAACAAGACCGCACGCCAACTTCCGACGCAATCCGAGAAAGTTTTATATGCACTTTTAAAAACAATATTTTATCGATGTCGCGGGCGCGTGCATGTGTGGTTGGTCTCAAAACGGTCGACGACACGAACGGAGAGAACCGGCGACTACGAACGGATGCAAGTTTTCGAAAACGAGCGACAATGTTATGCACATGATGCAAATGATGCAATGATGAATGCGACAACCAAACGAATCACACGATGAGAATGGAAATAAAGGGGAATCTTCTGGAGCGTCGGTCCCGGGCTGTTACAGGATCACCTTATAATGCTACCGTCGTCCTAAGCAAAACAAGGTGCATAAAAGGATTAACATCACATGCAAATCATAAGTGACATGATATGGCCGTGAAATTGTGCTTTTGATCTTCATCTTCAAAGCACCAACATGATCTCCAGCGTTACTGGCATGACACCATTATCTCCATCATCTTGATCTCCATCAACGTGTCGCCTTCAGAGTTGCCGCGCCGAGTGTTGCTTCCACGATTATAGCTAACTCATAGCGATAAAGTAAAGCAAAAATGGCGAAAATAATTAAAAACAACCCTATGGCTCCTGTCGGTTGCCGTACTCATCGACATGCTAGTTTTGATATTCTACACAAAACATGATCATCTCATACATCACATATATCTCATCATGTAATTGGCCATATCACATCACAACATACCCTACAAAAACAAGTTAGACGTCCTCTAATTGTTGTTGCAAGTCTTACATAGCTGGTACAGGTATCTAGCAAGAACAATTCTAACCTACGCATAAACCACAACGGTGATACACAAATTGCTATTCAACCTTCTCAAGGACCGCCTTTGTCGAATCCGGTCCAACTAGAGTAGGAGAGACACACACTCGCCAGCCATCTTTGTGCAACAAAATTACACGTCAGTCGATGGAACCGGTCTCTCATAAGCATACAAGTAAGGTTTGTTCGGTCCACTTCATCCCACAATACCGCTGAATCAAAACACAACCAACGGAGGAAGCAATCTAAGCATCAACGCCCACAAACTCCTTTGTGTTCTACTCGTGATCTCATCTACACATAGACCTAGCTGTGATACCATTGTTGGGTTATGGGCATGGGAAAAAACTCCCTATGCACACGCAAGATCTATCCATGGTGATGAGCATCTACGAGGGGATAATGGATCTACATACCCTTGTAGACCGCTAAGTGGGAAGCATTAAGAAACACGATTGATGTAGTCGGACGTCTTCACGATCCAAATTGCCAAGCGTTTCGCGATATAATCACGATCCATCCCAATCTAGCACCGAACGGACGGCACCTCTGCATTCAGCACAAGTACAAATCGATGACGATCTCCACCTTCTTGATCCAACAAGAGGGAGCAGAGAGGTACATGAGTTCTCCGGCAGCGCGACGGCATGGCGGCTATGGTGGTCGAACTATTCTAGTAGGGCTTTGCCTAAGCACCGCCAAATTAGGCTAGAGGAGAAAAACGATCTAGATGAAATAGAGGGAGCACACGGAAATTAGGGTTAGACCTCGGCCGAAAGGAGGTGGAGGAGTCCATCTCCAATCCTACTAGGAGTAGGACTCCTCCCCTACTTGGAAAACACCTCCACCTCTTGGGGTTTCTACCTCTAGCCGCATGGGCCTAAGTGGGGGTTTGGCCAGACCACTAAGGGCTAGTTTGACTCCTCCCATATCCCATGGGAACCTTCGGGTCGAGACACCCCTCCTGATGATCCCCCGGTACCCTCCCGACACACCCGATACACTACCGATGAGCCCGAAACTTTTCCTATGACCAAGAAAGGACTTACTATATATCAATATTTACCTCCGGACCATTCCGGAGCTCCACTGACATATGAGTTCTCATCTAGGAGTACGAACAACCTTCGATCACCACCATACGTAACTCTATTGTTGAGGATATAACCCCACGGTGAGACCCGCCCTGAGGGCTCCGGGTCACACCAGGCGGCTCGTACACCAGCCCAAGAGTGAGTCGTGAAGACTTAAGGCCCAAGACGCTTGGCAGCTTGACAGGATGGGCCAGAATGTGGCTCGGACAGAGAGGACCCGGTCATGTAAGCCACCCGGGGACAACTTGGTCAAGAAAGGCAAGAAAAGGTAGATGTAGACTCGGACGTGTAATGAGAGTCGGTTACAACTTGTATGACCTATGGTCTTGACCTCCTATATAAAGGCGAGACCCGGGGCGACTTAGACATCAGGCTATCGAGAACTAGGTCAAGCAATAGCTCCCTTGTAATCGATACATCAAGCAATACAAGCACAAGCAGGACGTAGGCTGTTACCTCATCTTGAGGGGTCGAACCTGGGTAAACTCGTGTCCATCGTCCCAACCAACCCCTTTGAGTCCACCACGTTAGCAATGGCCTCGAATCCAAGTCCATTCACCTAGACATCCGTCGTGATAAAACCATGACAGTTGGCGCCCACCGTGGGGACTGCACTCTGTGGTGTTGAGTTCTCAAAGGGTTCTCTCCCAGGGCTCGAGGAATACGTGGTCAAAACGATGAGTAAGAGTCGCCACGGCCGGCTCTACATCGACGACGCCGGCTGGGGGCTTGATGTCGGCTCTGTGGAATATGGATTCCGGGTTCCTTTTGGCGGGATCCATGTTTTCATCGGCAAGATTGACGGATCTACGCCCGGGCCGGACATCTGCACCGACATCGTCGAGCCGGCCCGACGCGCGCAACCCGCCCATGTTGTACAGCCCGCCCATGTTAACCCGGGCTGGAAGCACATCTTTGTGGGTTTCACTCAAGACATGGACCTTGAAGCCTCTAGGTCACAGGAAACTCTTGTCTATTCAGAAGACGAGTCTTCGAGTGGCGAGATGGAGTCGATTTACCGGCTTCACAATGGCGGGCTTGGGGGCTACGACGAACTTTGTCCTATGTCGGATAGTTCTAAGTCAGACGCTCTTGGGCCGCCGGTTCATGCTGTCGAGTTCATGGCGGGGTCGGCCCCAGGCACGAGCAGTACAGCCATAGGAGCGGCAATCTCGGGAGCTGACCCGCCGCCACCGGCTCAAGTTCTTCTGGATCTAATGAACGAGCTCGCAGACCTGATAGCCACTAAAGTTATGGCAGATAATCAAGCCGCCCGAAACTTAGAGATTGTGAGGCTCAAGGACCGTATGGCGGAGGAGCAACAGAGGATGGATGAGCTGAAGGTCCAGATGGAGGAAGAGGCAGAATGTATTAAAATAGATGCTTTCCGCCTTGGGCTGGAATAGCAATCGACGGCTGCGGTACATCAAATGAGGCATCAATCCCTCTTACCAGAATGGTATGAGGCTAGGAACCTCTTCAACACGCTAGGAATGGGACGAGCAGCACAAGCACTTGTAAGCCGCCCGGCGGCTCGACCGACGTCTCACCCGGCCCGACGAAACTAGGCCTCACCAGTAGTCTTTCCAACACCAGAGGGTCATTATTCTAAATCGGACGAGAACATAGTGGCCGCGGCCACCCGGCTTGAAACAATTCCTACTCCGGATGAAGCACCTTTTGTGGAAGAGGTACGGAATGCCATTGGATACATTCAGACGGCGATGGCCCAGCAGGAGAAGTATACTCACAGTCAGAGCCGCGTTCATTCAACCCCTCTCCCTAGCCTGAGCTTTAGCCGGCGCCATGAGTCGCCTGTGGTTTCCAGCAGCGATCGGTAGAGAGGACCTCTGGGGGACGATCAGGCGGCTCTAGATGCGCAAGCACTCATAAACCAGGTGAGAAACCAGCAAGAGGCGACAGCTTTGGCCACGGCGACTCACCAAGAGCTTGCGCCCTCTGTATCAGTAGGGGCAGGAGTAACTACCAGGGCCATGGGAGTGCCATGCTTATCGCCGGCTCTGTGAAGTGAACGATTGCCGAAGGATTTCAAAGGACCTCACAAGGTTCCGAATTACACTATTGATTTGCCTCCGGAGGCCTAGATCGAAAGTTATGAGCTGGCTATGGAGATGCTAGATGTCAGGGAGGCGGTGTGTGCTAAGTACTTCATCATGATGCTTGAAGGTCTGGCTCGCACGTGGTTAAAAGGGTTTCCACCCAATACCATCAATTCATGGGCTGAGTTAAGGACAAGGTTCATCAAAAAAAATCAAGGGACTTGCAAATAGCCTATGACCATCATGGACCTAGGAGCCGTGAAGATCATTGCGTCCAATAGGAGGGTGAGTCGACTCATCATTGGGTCCGACGGGTGTCGACCATCATCCACTCATCTGAACAGATCACAGCGGCTCAAGCAGTGCTGATCTTAGAAAAGAACTGTCACTTCGCCCGCTGAAGCAGAAGCTTGGCCGTCTCAAGCGTACGTGTCAGGACATGGGAGAGCTCATGACGGCTCTCACAAAATATGCCGATTCTGATAACACAAAGGATCCGGGCTCTGATGACGAGAAAGCCGGCCAAGGCAAGAGGAACAATCAAGTTAAGGGTATGGCAAACAATGGTAACCAGAGTAAACGGAAGAACCCCGATGGCGGGTCAGAACTGGTGGCCAATGCAAGCACTGGCCAGAATCATCCTAAAGGTAACGGGAAGTTCAGGTCACCCTTTAATAAAAACAGGACTCCTTTCAATTTGGAGAAAATGCTCAAAAAACCCTGTCCTGAGCACAGCCAGCCCGGTAAGCCTTCAGCGCATACATGGGATGATTGCCATATCATGAAGAAGTTCAAGAATTACCACATGCAGCAACACAACAACCAGGGCGGTGGCCCGACCGGCGGCTCAAGACCGCTCGGATCAGGAGCCGGATTTGGAACCGGCGGCTCAGGATCCGGTCATCATGGTCAGGGCAATCAAGGAGGACATCCGCAGCTTGGAAACAATAGCCAACAGCAGTAGCATAACCAGTCTGGTTATCAAAGTAATCCAAAGCAGCTCAGTTTGGGCCAGTATCATGTTTTCACAACCAGCCTTAACAAGCGGGATCATAAGTTGCGCAAGCGAGCGGTCAATGTGGTTGCGCCGGCTCTGCCACAGTACTTGACGTGGTCTGAATATGACATAACGTGGAGCCGGGAGGAGCACCCGCCGCATGTGGATGACCCTGGGCGGCTGGCCTTAGTTGTTGCCCCCCAAGTGGGAGGATATATGGTGAATAAGGTACTTATGGATGGAGGCAGCAGTATCAACATCCTCTATTATGATACCTTCCGGTGGATGAAGCTGCTTGGCAAGGATCTTAAGCCCTCATCCACCGTTTTTCATGGTGTGGTGCCAGGCAAGTCGGCTTATCCGGTGGGCAAGATTTCCTTGCAAGTCGCCTTTGGTGACGAATATAACTATAGGGTGGAGTCCTTGTGGTTTGAAGTGGTCAAGATCAAGAGCCCTTACCATGCGTTGTTTGGGCGGTCCGCTTATGCTAAGTTCATGGCTAGGCCCTGTTATGTCTACTTACTGCTCAAAATGCCAGGATTAAAAGGTACGATTACCATTCATGGTGATCGGAATACAGCTATTGAATGCGAAGAAGGAGACGCGGCTTATGCAGAATCCAGTTGTGCTCAAGAGGAGCTTAAGTTTTATAAGGAGAATGTTGACACGAAGGATATGAGCCTACTAAAAAAGCCCACAACGGAGGTTGAGCCGCCCCTCAAGTTTTTGGCGGATGATACCAAGGCAATAGATTTCACCCTGGGCGACTCATCCAAACAGTTTATTATTGGGGCTCATATGGATCCCAAATAGGAAAGCGCACTCATCGAATTCATCTGTGAGAGTCGGGACATCTTTGCATGGAAACCTTCTGACATGTCGGGTGTACCGACAGAGTTCGCTGAGCACAACCTTAATGTGGATGCTAAGTTTAAACCTGTCAAGCAGTTTCTACGGCGGTTCAATGAGGAGAGATGCAAGGCCATTGGGGAAGAGGTTGCCCGACTCTTGGCGGCGGGTTTCATCGTCGAGGTTTTTCACCCGGAGTGGCTTGCTAACCCAGTGCTGGTGCTCAAGAAGAATTCACGTGGCGGATGTGCGTGGATTATACGGACCTCAACAAGGCATGTCCGGCTGATCCCTTTGCTCTCCCTCGTATTGATCAGATCAATGATGCTACAGCAGGTTGTGAAAGCTTATGCTTCCTGGATGCTTATTCAGGATATCATCAGATCAAGATGGCAGTCAAGGACCAAGAGAAGACGGCTTTCATTACGCCTTTTGGAGCCTTTTGTTATGTGTCTATGCCTTTCGGGCTCAAGAGTGCCTAGGCGACTTGTCATCGTTGTGTGTAGAATTGCTTCACAGTCAGATCGGGGTAATATTCATGCTTATGTGGATGATATTGTGATCAAATCAAGGAAGAAGGAGACCCTTTTGGACGACTTGAGGGAAACCTTTGACAATCTCTGGATCTATAAGATGATGCTTAACCCGGCCAAGTGTGTCTTTGGTGTTCCGACTGGCAAGGTCTTGGGATTTCTGGTTTCTGAGCGTGGCATTGAGGCTAACCCGGATAAAATCAAAGCTATCACCTCCCTGGCAGAGTCGGCGTGTATTAACGATGTCCAATGCCTGGCAGGACGGATCGCTGCGTTGAGCTAGTTCATAAGCCGCCTTGGTGAGAAAGCTATTCCCCTATATCAGATGATGAAAAAGACAGACAATTTTGTCTGGAGTACAGCGACAGGTGAAGCATTTGAGGCACTCAAGAAGCAGCTCACTTAGCCGCCGGTATTGGCTGCTCCGGCTGAGAAATAACCTCTGCTACTGTATGTGGCGGCTAACAACCGGGCGGTCAGCGCTGCAATTGTGGTCGAGTGCAAGGAAGCCGGGAAGGAGTATCCGGTTCAGAGGCCGGTTTATTATATCAGTGAGGTCCTGACAAAATCCAAGCAGAGGTATAAACATTGGTAGAAGCTAGTGTACGGGGTGTTCATGGCCAATCGCAAGTTAAAGCACTATTTCTTAAGGCACCAGATCACCGTGGTCAGCTCTGCTCCATTGGGGGACATAATTCAGAACAGAGAAGCAACTGGTAGGATCGCTAAGTGGGCATTGGAGCTGGGACCTCTCAATCGGAAATATGTACCCTGTACGGCTATCAAGTCTCAAGCCCTTGTGGATTTCATAAATGATTGGACAGAGTGTCAAGCACCCGAGGAAAAGCCGGATAACACCTATTGGACTATACACTTTGATGGATCCAAGCAGCTGGAAGGAGCAGGGGCGGGAGTTGTTTTAACATCTCCCAAAGGGGATAAGTTCTGTTATGTGCTCCGGCTGATGTTCCCTTGCACCAATAATGCGGCTGAATATGAAGCCCTACTTCACGGCCTTAGGGTAGCTAAGGAGATAAATTTAAGCCGGTTAAGGTGTTTGGGCGACTCCGATCTTGTGGCTCAGCAAATGTCAGGCACTTGGGATTCAAAGGACCCGCGGATGGCGGCTTATCGTCAGGCGGTGGATGTCATTGCTGGTCACTTCAAAGGCTATCAAGTAGATCACACTGATCGTCGCAGGAACGAAGCAGCTGATGCCTTGTCAAGGTTAGGCTCTCAGCAAAAGCCGGTGCCACCCAATGTCTTTCTAGATGTCTTACATCACCCGACTGTCAAGTTACCTTCAGAGGAAGATTTGGTTGTTCCTGACCTGGAGGGGCAATTGGTGGCGGCTCTACATGTTATTCCAGATTGGACTATGTTGTACGTGGCTTATTTGACCTGGGGCGAGTTGCCTGATGATGAAAATCTGGCCAGATAGATCACCTGGCGATCTAAGTCCATGACAATAGTTAATGGTGAGTTACACAAGTGCAGTGTTACCAGGGTATTTCAATGTTGTGCCTCACCAGAGGAGGGTCACGAATCTTGAATGAAATTCAACATTGTGGACATCACGCCGGCTCAAAATCTCTAGTGGCCAAGGCTTTCCAACACGGTTTTTTCTGGTTGACGGCTCACAAAGATGTAGAGGATCTGGTCCGTAAGTGTGACGGCTGTCAAAAATTCGGCTGCCATGCTCATGTTCCGGCTCAGGAATTGCGCATGCTACCAATTACTTGGCCATTTGTAGTCTGGGGGCTTGATATGGTCGGACCTTTCAAGAGATCTAAGGATAAGAAAACGCGCCTCTTGGTGGCGGTTGATAAGTTCACCAAGTGGGTAGAGGCTGAGCCGGTCAGCAAGTGTGACGTGGCTATGATGGTTCAGTTTATCATAAAGTTGATCTACCGTTTTGGTTACCCTCACAGCATCATCATAGACAATGGCACAAACTTGTCCAAGGGGGCTATGAAAAAATTATGCGATGAGGAGCACATCCGGCTCGATGTTTCGGTGGTTGCTCATCCACAGTCCAACGGTCAGGCGGAATGGGCTAATCAAGAAATCTTGAGAGGTATCAAGCCATGGCTTATGGTCCCTTTACAGCGGACGCCGAGTTGTTGGGCGGAAGAGTTGTCGTCCATCTTATGGAGCATCAGAACTACCCCCAACAGATCCATAGGGTATACACCTTTCTTCATGTTTTACGGTGCAGAGGCCGTGTTACCAAGTGACATCCGGCATGACTCGCCACGAGTGGCGGCTTATGTTGAGACGGACAATGAGACAGCGTGTCAAGGCGCGTTGGGTGCTTTAGAGGAGGAATGAGAGCTGGCGGCTGCCCGTTCGGCGATCTATCAGCAAGACCTGTCGCGCTATCATAGCCGCAGGGTCAAGACCCGGACATTTCAAGAGGGCGACTTAGTGCTACGGCTGATTCAAGACCAGACAAATATGCATAAGTTATCTCCTCCATGGGAAGGACCTTTCGTGGTCAGCAGAAATCTCAACAACGGGTCGTATTACCTCATTAACATCCGGGACGACTCAGATACTTCGGGTCAGAAGACCAGTCGGCCATGGAACATAGCGCATCCACGGCCTTATTACACCTGAGATTGTTTAGAATCACCATTGTACACTATCATTTGTAAATATCATATTTATATATGAATAAAATAGCATCCCTTCAAGCCAGGGTCTCTTCCATGTTGCATATCTTCATCGATGCAAGAAAATTCCAAAAACATTGGCTATCGAAGGGGGCTTCCTACCTTCAGGTATAGCTTATCTAACCCTAACAGCCGGCTTTATGCCAATCCAGTTGACATGTTAACTGCGGTTGTCGAAGGGGGCTTCCCACCTCCGGGTGTAGCTTATCTATCCCTAAAAACTGGCATTCACGCGAAAAATGTTGACAAGTCAACATTGGCTGTCGAAGGGGGCTTCCTACTTCGGGTATAGCTTATCTAACCCTAACAGCCAGCTTTATGCCAATCCAGTTGACATGTCAACTACGGTTGTCTAAGGGGGCTTCCCACCTCCGGGTGTAGCTTATCTATCCCTAACAACCAGCGTTCGCGCCAAAAATGTTGACAAGTCAACATTGGCTATCGAAGGGGGCTTCCTACCTTCGGGTATAGCTTATCTAACCCTAACAGCCGACTTTATGCCAATCTAGGTGACATGTCAACTACGGTTGTCGAAGGGGGCTTCACACCTCCAGGTGTAGCTTATCTATCCCTAACAACCGGCGTTCGCGCCAAAAATGTTGACAAGTCAACATTGGTTGTCGAAGGGGGCTTCCTACCTTCAGGTATATCTTATCTAACCCTGACAGATGGCTTTATGCCAATCCAGTTGACATGTCAACTGCGGTTGTCGAAGGGGGCTTCCCACCTCCGAGTGTAGCTTATCTATCCCTAATAACCAGCGTTTGCGCCAAAAATGTTGAAAAGTCAACATTGGATAGTGAAGGGGGCTTCCTACCTTCGGGTATAGCTTATCTAACCCTAACAGCTGGCTTCCAGCCCTATGGGTGAACCTTATTGGACCTTATCGGCCGGCTCTTAAACCAAGCAATGGACTCCGTCATCATGTTGCGAAAACACAGCATCTTCGGGTTGTGCTTTTAAGCCGCCCTCCTAATGGTATAAGGATACATATAGGCATGCAGGAAACTAAGTTGCACGGAACCGGTAAGGCATACAATGAGAAGGACAAGGAAGATGGCATATATATATATATATGTTAAAGCCGGACTTTCATATGTGCGCGATGGCACAATTCAAGAAAGGCGAAAGTTGTTACTAGTCTATTACATACTCTCTCTCTAGAGCCCAAAAATATCATCAAGTTTTTACACCGCTCACGGCGGGTCATGAAGAGCCAGCTACTAAAAGATATCTACAGCGTGGTCAGCTGACTGGCGGGTCATCCTGCTCCGGCTTGTCGGCTGCCTTGATCTGGAGATTTTCCAAGTCCTAGTTGCAGTCGGTTAAAGCCGCAAAAGTTCCTTCTTCAAAGAAGGGGTACAGGTCAAGATCAGAGGCGAAAAGATTCTTACTACGAGCGGGTGTCAGATCCTTGCACTCAAAGAGTGGGCCACGGATCCTTTTTTGATCGGCGTTGTAAGCCGCCTGGTAAGTCGCCAAATTGACCTCTTTTGCTAAGACGGGGGCTAGGACTTTGGAATCCTTTACGCACTTGACATAGTCAGCGTCCGTAAATTCAGAGCCGTTGTCCTTCTTGGAGGGAAACCCGTCCATCATATCAGCAGGAGTAAGCTCTGGAGCGAAAGCCAAGGCCCGGCTTATGGTTGCGATTGCCCCTTGGCGGGCGGCTGATATCTTCAACTCTGCAGTCTGCTTTGGCATCGTTGACAGAAGCTCCAAGACCCCTTTGAGATCTGAAGGGATATTTTCTTTATACTGCACAGCCTTGATTGTGCATACTGCGCCGCTGTAGAGTTGTTCTGTCAAAGTGTATATGGCCTTCAGGGGGAGAAAGCTGTCAGAGGCAAGTTGGCGGCTCCTAGGACCTACATGAGACGGAGGCCTCGTTATAAGTCGCCAACGCAAGTACAATATCCGAATAGAGTCAAGCTATTAAAAACTTACCAAAGAGGGCGGATGCCATCTTCATGATGTGGCACTTCAAGGACTGCAACTCGTCAAACACAATCATGAGTCGCTGATCAGCGTCAACCGCCCGTTTAGTCAACGTGGCTTTTTCAGCTGTGGCAGATTCCTTGAAGGCGGTGAAGTCGGCTTTGATTTTAGCTAATTCTTCGGTAAGCAGCCAACATTTCTCGTCAACTTCACTCCGGCGGCTTGCTGAGTAGCTAGGTTTGTTTTTAAGCCGGCCACTTCTTACCCGGTTTTGATTAAAGCTTCCTGCAACATATCAAAGCATGGAATAAACCGACAAGGGGAGAAATTTCAAAAACTCAGCAAGTCTCAAATAGATTGCAAGCAATATGCATGACACTTGGGGGCTAATGTCTATTTTCAGGACAGTTCCGACTCAACTTCGACAAAATTGACCCAGAACTTGGGGGCTACATATTGGTTCTTCAAGCTGTTAAAGATGAAAATCCCGACTCAATTTTGAAAAACATTAAGCCGACCCTTGGGGGCTACATATTGGTTTTCCAAGGAGGTCTGGCATGAAAGTCCCGACTCAACTTTGGAAAAGATTGAGCCGGCCCTTGGGGGCTACGATTGGCTCTGTTATCTATCTTCTAGGAAGTTCCGGTTCAAAATTATCAATTATTGAGCCGGCCCTTGGGGGCTAATGACAATGGTCTGAGATCACGTCTAAGTAAATTGAGGCCTACATGGTAGGTGTTTCTACTTCTACTAAGATGGAAGAGCCGGATTATTATCAGCCAATATTAACCCGGCCCTTGGGGGCTACGTAAGAGTATAAGGAGGAAAAAGGAATACCTCATATTTTTTCTTCATTAAGTTAATGAATTTGAGCTCCAGATCTCGGCTCGTGGATAGCCGGTTCATATAGCCAGCATGAAGCTCATCGGTTGTCATCTTCTCGAGGACGGGGAGCTAAAACTCCAGCTTCCTGGAGGCTTCAGGCGTCTTAGCATGCTTCGTCAACACGTGAGGAGAAGGAGAGCGGAAGTCGGCACCGGTAATCACGACGTCCGGAGCAGTGGTGTCATCAGCAGCTCTGGCAGGGCTCAGCGGCTTGGAAAGGTCCCTTTGCGAGCTCTCTGGAATAATGTCGTCAGCAGCCGATTCCGTAGAAGTTGCTAGAGGGTCCATAGCCGGCATAGGCGCGTCCGGCTTAGCAAGCTCCGGCTCTTGAGCAGTAGGGCCAGGGGAGAGCCTGTTGGTTTTCCTTCGCTTGGCTTGAGCACTAGAAAAGCATGGAAGTTAGAGTCCAAGGGTTACAACCGCCAAAGAGCCGGACATAAGGCTGGAAAAACACGTACAGTGGATTAATCTTGGGAGGCGGTAGAGCAGTGGCTGTAGAGTCGTCGGACGAACGTGATCTCTGAGAGGCAGTTCAGATAATATAAGGCAGTGTTGAAATTACAAAGGAAAATCTAGTAAAATCAAACAGAGAAGAAATACATACCTCTGCGGGGCGCTTCTTCTGAGCCGGGGAGTTAGGTAACCCAGACATGAGATTAGTAGAGCCGGCACTCCGGGTCTGACGTCGGTCAGCTTGCTGTTGCTTTTTCAAAAGAAATTGGGGATTCAAATAAGCAAGAGGATGAGAAAGGGGAACTTTTTGAACGACCCGCCGTATCTTCTGGGGTACAAAATATTCTGAGTCGGATGAAACATAAGTTACCTCAGGGACGTTGGAGTGGCTCGTCTCTACCTCGTCCTGTGAATAACTTGTTATCAGTAAGGTGAATAACAAGGTAACAAAAAGTAGTGAAATTATACCTCTGAGCCGGACGATTCTGCCGGTTCAAACCATTCCTCTTGAGGGGTGGTCTTCTTCGTCCTCTTGGCCGGGGCCTTCTTCTTGCTTTTCTTCAAAGGAGGAACATACTTCTTCTAGAAGTCGGAGTGAGCCTGAAAAGGTAAGCCGGGTAATAGCGATAAATTGCCAAGACATAACTAAAACAAAGAAGAAGAGACTATGAAGAGTCGCCTTACGTCTGGGGCCGGATTAGTGACACAAAAAGGCGCCAGCCCAATGCCGCTGGATGCTCCTGACGTCTCATGGGCAAGACTCCGGATGACAGTGGTAATGTCATCTTCGGTCAATGTCATCTGGCTGAAGCATAGGGAATCATCATACCAGCCTGGGTATTCGCACATAAGGCGGCTTCTTTGGCTCAAAGGCATAATCCTCCAAGAGATCCAGCAGTGGATCAAGTCCAATCCCGTCAATCCATAGGCCATGAGGGCTCTAATCTTGGCGTGAGCCGTCTCGTGCCTTGCACGTTCAGAAGTTGACAGCAGGCCGGGAAGCTCGGAGGTGGTCTTGAGCCGGGAGGGACAATAACCCGGCAGCGGATGCTCACCTTCCGGGGAAGTATCCTTACAATAAAACCAAGTCTTATTCCAATCCTTTGGATGACTCGGCATTGGTACAGCCGGAAAGGTAATGTCCCGATGCCTCTGAATGGAAATTCCACCAAGTTCTAAGCTTGGGCCGGCCTTCATTTTAGTTTGCCGATTCGCATAAAAGAATTCCCGGAAAAGACCCACAGACGGCTTAGTTTGCAGATAGACCTCGCTGAGCACTTGGAAGTCGCATATGTTTGAGACGGAGTTGGGGGCAAGGTCTTGAGGATGCAGCTTGTAAAAATGAAGGATGTCCCAAAAGAATTTTGAGTCGGGGGGTACGAATCCACGTTCAATGTGATCCAAAAAAACAACTACCTCGCCCTCCTAAGGAACGGGCTTCAATTCATTACCCGGAACCCGCCAATGGATGACCTCTTTGGTAGGAAGGGTACCCGCGAGAACGAAGTCCATCAGGAACTCTTGAGTGATGCAAGAGCCGACCCAATTGCAGGAGTTGGATGCGCGAGACATGGTGGCGGCTTAAAAACTGTGCAAAGTAACCATATACGGCGAGTCAAGAAATGGCAGATATCTATGGGCAACTTAAAAGTTTAAGACCTTAAGGATGAGATGCCAAGATCTGGCTGGTGAGAGTCGGAATAGCACGGTGGGTCAACATCATGAAAGACAGAGTGAAATTTGGCTAAGTGCTAAAAACAGGTTTCGCAAAGTATTGCTAAAATTAGGGATCTACAAAAACCAGGGAAATGTTTCTATTTTCAGAACTAGAGATGAACTAGTGAAAACAAAGAGAAAGTTTAAAATGACAGGCGGAGCTGTGGTGAATCTAAGCAGCGTTACTATCGATCTCCTACCTAGCAGTGCAGTGGGGACATGATATGGTCAAAGATTCATGGGCTAAATATGGCCGACATTGATGGAAGCTTGAGTTCCGAGCGGCAGCGGCGGAGCTCCATGAAACCCTACCAAAACAATTATGGATTTAGAGGAAGAAGGACTCACCGGCGGCGGCGCGATGAACGCGGAAAGAGCTCTGGAATGAGTCAGGTTGATGCAGCAGCCTTGTCCATGGCGAGGAGGAGACGGCGCCGGAGCGAGATGTGCTGGAACGGAGGCAGCAGAAGGAAAGAGATGAAGAGTGAGCGGGAGAAGGCAAATGCTACCCCTGGCGGTCCTATTTAATAGGAAAAAGGAGGAAACAGGCGCGAAAATCCAGGCGTCGGATGTCGTTTGACCGAGGCGGATGCCTCAATTTACGGACCATTCATTTAGTAAGGGAAGATTCGTTGTGTGTGTCAGAGGATATTTTTTACAGATTTGACATGACGTCACAGCGGGTCATTTCTGGGTGACTCGCTGAGGAGTAAAAAGAAAGGCTGAAGTGAGCAAGCTCAAATCAACCTGGGGCCTAATGTTGGGGATATAACCCCACGGTGAGACCCGCCCTGAGGGCTCCGGGTCACACTAGGCGGCTCGTACACCAGCCCAAGAGTGAGCCGTGAAGACTTAAGGCCCAAGACGCTTGGCGGCTTGACAGGATGGGCCGTAATGTGGCCCGGACGGAGAGGACCCGGGCGTGTAAGCCGCCCGGGGACAACTTGGTCAAGAAAGGCAAGAGAAGTAGAGGTAGACTCGGACGTGTAATGAGAGTCGGTTACAACTTGTATGACCCGTGGTCTTTACCTCCTATATAAAGGTGAGACCCGGGGCGACTTAGAGATCAGGCTATCGAGAACTAGGTCAAGCAATAGCTCCCTTGTAATCGATACATCAAACAATACAAGCACAAGCAGGACGTAGGCTGTTACCTCATCTTGAGGGGCCGAACGTGGGCAAACTCGTGTCCTTCATCCCAACCAACCCTTTGAGTCCATCACGTTAGCAATGGCCTCGAATCCAAGTCCATTCACCCGGACATCCGCCGTGATAAAACCACGACAACCTTTGGTCACCACCATACATAACTCTATACTACCGAAACGACCTCGAACCTTAAGTGTGCAGACCCTCCGGGTTTGAGAACTATGTAGACATGACAAAGACACCTCCACGATCAATAACCAATAGAGGGACATGCATGCCCATATTGTTTCCTACATATTCTATGAAGATCTTTATCGTTTGAACCTCTATGTAAAGGATTCAGTTAATCCCATATATTGTTCCCTTTGTTCTTCGGTATGTTAATTGCCTGAGATTCGATCGTCGATATCTCTATACCTAGTTCAATCTCGTTACCGGCATTCTCTTTACTCATTCTGTAATACAAGATCATGTGGCTAACACATTAGTCACTTTTCTTGCAAGGCTTGTTGTGATGTTGTATTACCGAGTGGGCCCTAAGATACCTCTCCGACACACGGAGTAACAAATCCCAATCTTGATCCATGCCCACTCAACAGACACCCTCGGAGATACTTGTAGAGCACCTTTATAGTCACCTAGTTACATTGCGACATTTGATACACACAAGGTACACCTCCGGTGTCTGTGAGTTGCATGATCTCATGGTCATAGGAACAGATACTTGACATGAAGAAAACTATAGCAATAAACTGACACGTTAGATGCTATGTTTATGTTTTGGGTCTTGTCCATCACATCATTCTTCCAATGATGTGATCCTATTATCAAATGACATCTAATGTCAATGGCTAGGAAACCATGACCATCTTTGATCAACGAGCTAGTCTACTAGAGGCATACTAGGGACACAGTGTTGTCTATATATCCACACATGCAATGTGTTTCCACTCAATACAGTTATAGCATGGATAATAAACGATTATCATGAACAAGGAAATATAATAATGACCATTTTATTATTCCCTCTAGGGAATATTTCCAACAATATACCCCTCTCCATCGGTGACACTGATTCTAAGTTTTCGGTGTCATTGGGTTTCTCAACTATCAGCTGACACGGAAACTCGGTGTAATCGAGAAAATGGAATCGGTGATACCGAGGTGAAAACCAGATCACCCCTAGGCATTCAGTGAGACTGAGAATTTTTTATTGGTTCCACTGAGATGCACTTGGGAGGTTTTAATGGTCGGTGCTTTGTCGATACGGAACTCTGAGTGCTCCTCACACAGAGGGATCGAAAAGTACTTGTTCAAATTTTGTGACGCGGCATGAATAGAATTTGAGACAAGAAAGCATAGATCTCTAGAGAAGGGTCCTAGGCATTCTTGTCCATCCAATTGGCAAAAAAATCAAAGTCCAAATAGCAACAATTGGATGTACTCAAATGGATAAAGAAATGCAGACCAACATGCTCACACAATAAGATGTCAAATGAAATCATGGAAAACTTGCACATACATAGTAGCATCTATAAAGCACTTTGGCAATGACGTAGTCATCTATATATGAGTATATTGACTTAGGAGCCAAGTAAGAATACTTGATCATAGGTCATAATCATTGTTTAAGCACGAGTGGGGTTATCACTTTTACAAAAATCATGTTAATGTTGTGACATTCTTTGAGATGATTTTACAAAAAGCTTGTTAATGTTGTCGCATTCTTTGAGATGCTTTGACCCCCTTGATGTGGCATCCCCCCTTGAGAGGGATAAACTAACCTTGGGTTTTGTCGATGAACACTTCATGTAGGTGAAGTAGTGATGGATGCTCAAGGTCGATGAAGATCATCACGAGTTGGGAGCATGCTTGTTGTTTCTTACTCTTCTCACCTACATGGGTTAGTCCCAACACACAAGAGACAGATACAAGGATATCCATGGACATGGAGTGTAAAGCAAACATGATAATTTTCACGGATTTGTTGATTACCTTGTCCCTTGCTTACCTTTGAGGGAATGTGTGACTCCTTGAACTATTGCACAATGTTGATGTTGATTGCAACTAGTTCTTGCCAATAATGAATGTGAGTGAATTTCATTGGTGGAGTCACCCCTCAAGAACTTCTCTAGTTCTTCTTCTTGGGGACCCACATCAAGTTGATGGGGATCCTTGGTGTTCAAATGGCACTTGTAGAAGTTGAGCTTGAACTAGCCTTGGGAAACCACTTCACCATAGCTCAGCATTCACCTTCATATGAGTCAATGTCCTCTTGAAGCTTGTTCTTGCCCTTGAGCTTGTGATCTTGCGGTGGAAGGTCATCTTGAGATTTTGTTCCCTTGGGAAGAGTAGTTTTCATACTTCTCCCTTTAAGAAACAAACTTAGGCTTGCGGTATTGACCTTCTTCCCATTCAACTCCATTAGCGTTGAAGTAGCCAATGCCATGGTTCATCCGGTATCCTCCGTGCTTGCGAACATTTTCCTCAAATTGCTTACACCCGGCAGGACTCTTGTAGATACCTTTCTCTATAATCCCTTTCAAAAGTTAATTTTCTTGCTCAAATGTAACTTGGCTAAGAGAAGTGTTAGTGTGATCAATAGAATTACTTGAAGAAATATCATTGGATTTATCATTTTTATTGCTACTAGTTGAAGAACATTTCTTGCCTTTGTTACTAGTTTGCTTAGCCTTAACTTGTGGAATGAATGTAGACAAGAGAAGTCATTTGGCTAGATAAGAGGAAGTCTTCTTTCGTAGATCGTCATTAATAGCTTTAAGGAACTCATGCTCTTGCTCCAAATTCAGCTTCTCGAATCAGAGCTTCTCATGTGTCCTTTCAATCTCTCTATGCTCTTGTAGAGTAGACTCATGAGCTAACTTAAGAGTGTATAGTTCTTGAGTTAGTCGTTCTATTTCCAACTTATCATCATCACACGACTTATCTTGACTAGAGTGAATATTAGCAAGTTCATATTGACTAACATTACTAGATTTGTCAAATAGCAGGTCATCATCTCCTAATAAGTCATCCTCATCACTATTGAAATCAAGATAATCGGGATGTGATACCTTGGGGCCTTTAGCAATGAAGCAACTTCCACTCTTTCCATTTGTTGAATCAAATATGTCGTAGGAGTCAGTCGTCACCACTGTAAGTCCGGCAACACCTTCATCTTAACTATAGTCGGAGTTGGAGTGATAGCTTCTCTCGGAGTGGTTGTCGGATTCGGAGCCAGAAACCCATTCACCAACATGAGCTTGATGTCTTCTTCTTAAGTAGCTCTTGGTGTACTTGTCCTTCTTCTTTGAGTCCCTACTTCTCCTTGAGGGTCTTTGTTCATAACGATCATCTCTACTCCTTCTCCCTCTTCGAGGTGACTCATCTTCTGAGCTTCGTCTTCTTGGTGACTCTTCTTTCCCTTTGTAAGGAGTAGCGCACTCATTGGAGTAGTGTCCGGGCTTCCCACAATTGTAGCAGTTTCGGTCACGAGTTGACGAACGCTTCTCTTCATATCTTGAGTTGGAGCTTCGATCTTTGCCTCTACTCTTGTAGAACTTGTTGAATTTCTTGACAATGAGGATCTCTTGCTTTGTGACAAGGTTGTCGCTTGAAGTTGCGGGAGCATCGCTTGTGGCTTTGTAAGCACGGCTAGACTTGTTGTGAAGCTCTTGCTTGTCCTTGAATGTCATATCATGACCAACAATCCTTCCAATCACGTCTGTAGGCTTGAGATTAGTTTGGCATCATTTGGATCAATGTGCATACGGTATCATATCTATCATCAAATGCTAGAAGTATCTTCTTGGTTATGAATTTGTCGGTCATTTCTACGCTTCCTAAGCCGACAATCTCATTTGTGCTGAGAGCTAGCCTAGAGTACATCTCTATGACTCCTTAACCATCCTTCATCTTGAACTTATCAAGCTGACTCTAAAGAACATCCAACTTGGATTCTCTCACGGATTTGGTACCTTCATGCATACCAACCAAAGTATCCCAAATCTCTTTTGCATTCTCAAGGCAGCTGATTTTGGTGAATTCTTCGGGTCATAGGAAGTTGAAGAGAATAGCATATGCTTGAGCACTGTATTGCAACATCTTCAATTCTTGCGCAGTCGCTTCACAATCTCGTTCCCTTCCATCCGCAAAGAATTAACCTTGCAATACAACGTGAACAACAATCCAAACGGTGGGGTTATGACCAAGAATATGCATTTCCATTTTGTGCTTCCGACTAGCAAAAGATGTGCCATCAAAGTACGGACCTCTACGATGATAATTTCCCTCAGTAGACGCCATACCCTCCTAGGTTGTGACACCAATGCAATGGAGACCAAAGCTCTGATACCACTTGTAGGATCGAAAGTAGGTCTAGAGGGGGGTGATTAGACTACTTGACTAAATACAAATTCTGCCTTTTCCCAATTTGAAGTGTTGGCAGATTTTAGCAATTGTAGCAAGTCAAGCACACCCTACACATGCATACCTACGAGTATAGCAGCAAAAAGTAAAGACAACCATGAGTAGTAAAGGAAGGGTAGGAAGTCAAACAAGATTTGGAGACACGAAGATTTTTCCCATGGTTCCGATAGGTGGTGCTATCATACGTCCACGTTTATGGAGTCTTCAACCCATGGAGGGTAACGGTCGTGAGAGTCCATGAAGGGCTCTACCCATGGAGGGTTCCACAAAGAAGCAACCTTGACTATACCATGATGGCCTACGTCCACAAAGGACTAGCCTAACTCGGGGTAGATCTTCACGAAGTGGGCGATCACCTTACCCTTACAAACTTCTTGGTTCACTCCACAATACAAATTAGAAGGCTCCCAAGCGACACCTAACCAATCTAGGAGGCACCACCCTCCAAAAGGTAATACGCCCGATAATGTTGATGAACTCCTTGCTCTTGTGCTTCAAGATGATGGACTCCTCAACACTCAATCACTCTCTCACAGATTTGGCTTTGGTGGAACAGATTGATTGGGTGTAAAGAAACTTGGGGAGGCTAGAGATCAAGAATCATATGGTTGGAATGGAATGTCATGATCTCAACACATGAGTAGGTGACTCTTTCTCAAAAAATCTGATAGCATAGGTGGGGATCTGTTCTGAGTGCTTCTCTTGCGAGTGAGTGGTGGTGGAGGGGTATATATAGGCATCTCCAAAACTCCAACTGTTACACCTTAAGCGACCAACTTGGTGACAGCGATGTGTGAATCTCGGTGGTACCAAGTTGCTCCAAAGGTGACAACTTTTGAATCTCGGTCAGACCAATATAGAAATTTCGGCGGTACCGATCAGGCGTCCAACGGTCACAATCCAAATCTCGGTGACGCTGATCCAAAAACTCGGAGCTTCTGATTTTGTGAATCGAGGTAATAGAAAGTTGGCAGCCTGAACTTGATGGCACCGATGTGGGATCGGTTGCACCGATGTGCTAGGGTTTGGCATGGTTCTTGGAATCGGTGGGACCGAGTGGGAAGTGTTGGTTTCACCGATTTTGCAAGAATGGCTTAGACAGAATATGTGGAAGAGATTGTGGGTGTTTTTGGTGACTATCACTTGGGCAGGTTTGAGCATATTGTTCACCAATAGTACCTTAACCCCATTTAATAGTTTGGATTTTCCTATGGACTCAATGTGATTTCTCACAAAGTAAAATGTAGAGTCATGTTTGCTTGAAGCTTTGCCAATCCATTTCCTTGCATCTAGGGGTTTCTCCACAATCCTTTTGCCAACCCATCATTGAACTTTTCCTGAAATATGCATAGTGGAAATATTAGTTGAATGATATATATGTTGTTATTAATTACCAAAACCACCAAGGAAGCAAATGTGATTTCAATCTCCCCCTTTTTGGTAATTGATGACAACATATAGATCAAAGCTTCGACATATGATATAATCAATGAAGATAATCATCGCCTTGAGAAGTATGTGACAAGCAAGAGCTCCCCCTAAATTTGTGCATTATTTTGAATTTGCGTTTGAATGCAAATGCACAATCGATTAGGTAAATGGGGCACTTCTTCCATGTCACATACCTCTTGGTGGTGTGCGAGAATAATAGGAGTCAATATCATAGCACAACACAATCAAGCAAGTGAATGATCATCTCATAAGCATCATAAGGATAGGAAATAGTAGCAACACACATTAAGTGTATGATCAAACACTGACAAAGTTTACCACATGAAAACCAAAAGATAGCAAATGTTTTGAAAAAGTGATAAAAACCAATGCTCTCTCTCTCTCTCTCTCGAAGCCCTAATGATCTATACAACTTCTGCCCCTTTGGCAACAAGTTACCAAAAAGTTCAAATGTATAGAGCCAAATGATCTTCTAGGGCTGATATCCTTCGGTAGCTGAAGTTGGAGTCGAGAGAATGGCATCGGCGAAGACTTCCGCAGATGTCATGGACGGAGTTAGTGTAGCAACAGGAGGAACTGGTGGAGATGATGGAGCTGAAGTGGTTGTAGCTGGTGCTGATGAAGACGGTCTCATCTCTAGAGTTGTCATGGTGGGAGTCCTGGCCCGAGTCCTGAACTGAGCATTAGTCCTGAGAGGTGCACTATCCTCATCATCATCATCATCATCTATAGAGTGAGGTATAGGCACATCATCAACTTCTTGAGCTCATTGACAGTCACTATGAGCCCATCCACCTTGTTGTTGAGACTATGAAATTTGTCTTCAACAATCCTTGCAAGGCTCTCTTGGTTCTTCGGGATGTTCATGATGTCCTTTTACATACCGAGCATTGAGCTGACAAGTTGATCCATCTTCTCACTCCTAGTCATGGGCGGCTGAGCACTAGTGTCTTTGGCTGCCTCAATATGTGCATGTGCTGCAGCTCATGTGGGATGATCTGGGTTCATCACCACAACATTTTCTTTGAGCTCCGGCAAGAGTGGCAAATATGTTCGATCAAGCGCAAAGATTTGCTTCTCCAACTTAGAGTTGATGAGCATCTGGATGTAGGGTGCATAGCAACATGAGCACTTCTGAGCTGCAACAATCCTCTTCACAGTCTGCACAATCAGATCCATCACTATGAATATCGTATGATGGTCTTGATGGAGCAGCATCTTGATGGAATAGACTCTGATCATCTTCTCATCTCCAGACTTAGGCAATAAGGTATGCCTCAAAATGGTGTCGATCGTGCGTAGACCAGCCTAGAGGAAATAGATTGATCCTAGCTTGTGAGACTTCTAATGAGCAGCATGAATCTCCTTGTACATGTTCTTCATATCATTGTGGCTTGCCTTAGCCTCAGAGTACACGTCAATATCTCCATCTTCCACCTCTGGGACTCCTAAGATGGCAGCCCACTCATCAAATGTGGACTCAAACCTGGCACCTTCAGTCATCCACACAATTCTACCATCTCCAAAGAAATGAGCAGTGGAGTATAATTGCATGATCATCTCATCATTCCAGGTAGTGAGCTCCTTGCCAACAAACTTATCCAGGCCAATGCAATGGAAGTTGTCTTGCACACTCAGGAAGTAATCTTCATTTTCTTTGATGTACTTCCAATCGACGTATCTCATGTCACTTACAATAGGGATCTTGTCAAGCAATATAGTCTCATAGAAGTCTTGATGTTCTTAGGTGTAGAACATGTAGTCCACAGCAGTCTTCCTCCTCTGTGAGTATTGATCAACAACTCTCCAATCTGTCAGCCCTTGGTCCTTTCTTTTCTTCATGTCCTCAGCTTGTAGGTGGCTAGGATTATGCACCGGAAGGTGTGGTCTCAGCTTCATCAAGGCAAACATAGCATCCTCATCTGGATCTCCGGATGATGATCCCTTATTCTTCTCAGAAGTTGGGATGTCTCTGGTAGTCCTCTTTGGTTTGGGTGCAGAAGGCTTCTTGGAGCCAGTTGGCTTGCCCTTGGGTGCTCCTTGGATGGGCATAGCATCAGACAACAATTTGTTATTCTTCTTGGTAGGAGCCTTTGCAGCTGGCTCTTGCTCCTCCTCCTCAATAGAAGCAGTCTCTTCTAGGTCCTCAAACATGGAGGTACGTGTTGGTGTCAAAACCGGCGGATCTCGGGTAGAGGGTCTCGAACTGTGAGACTAGGATCGACGGTAACAGGAGACAAAGGGGACACGAGTTTACCCAGGTTCGAGCCCTCCTATGGAGGTAATACCCTACGTCCTGCTTGATTGTATTGATGGTGTAAGGGGTTACAGAGTTGATCTACCTCGAGATCGTATGTCTAACCCTAGATGAGTTGTTCTGTCTCTATAACCTAAAACCCTCTGGCTTATATAGACGCCGAGGATGCCTAGGGTTTACACATGGTCAGTTACATGTTGAAGAGATAAACTTGCCTAACTATTACATCAGTCGTGGAGCACAAGCCATGTTTCCCGAAGCTTCCATCTTGGACATTGGGCCTTCAAATCCTTCGGTGTTTGGTAAGTCGCCCTCATAGTCTGGCCCACAACAATAGGTCGGCTATTCGAGGATCCCCTGATCCAGGACTCCCTCAGTAGCCCCCGAACTTGCCTCCAACACCAAGGGTCTTCTGCTCCGACTGCTTCACGAACAGAGTCTTCGGCTTGCGAGGTGAGTTCCTTCCTGCCGAGCCACAGTTCGGCCTCCGATGACAAGTAGTTTCCTACATAGTGGCACGTCTGAATACCATAAATCAATCGGCTTTGAGGCCCAAATGTCATGGGATAAACAATGGCCCTCTGACGACCTTTCTGACGAAAGGTTACGGCCCACCACGACCGCCAGACCAGTTGCATAGACTCAGTTCGCAGTTCGAGGCCGTTTTAATCATCACGATCTATCAATATACCGATCGTGTCCCATTCTATATGGGATATACTTAACCACGCGTCTCGGGAAGTGGAGGGATTCACGGCGTGGTGAGGGGAATCCACATTGATAGACCTCATAAAAAGAGAAGGAAAACCCCACAGTCTTTGTTACGCTCTCCATTCGACTTCTCCGCCTCCCATTCCCTTGCGCCTCCAAAGCACAGATCTAGGTCTCTCCGCCCCCACCTTCGAGCTCCGCAATGGCGGGCTCCAATGGCCAGTGGGAAGCTTCCACGGTCACCAACAAGGACATACTCAACCTCAAGAAGGCCGGTTACCTCCCCGTCAACATCCCTCACCGCGCAGTGGATGAGGGCCAAGTGATCCCCACCAACAAGCCAGGCGAGAGGGTGGTGTTCATCCCCCACTTCATCAGGGGGTTGAGCTTCCCACACCACCCCTTTCTTAGGGGGTTAATGTTCTTCTATGGCCTCGACTTCCACGACCTTCCGCTGAACTCCATCATGCACATCTCGGTGTTCATCCTCGTCTGCGAGGCCTTCCTACGCATCGAGCCGCACTTCAGGCTCTAGCTGCAGGTCTTCAATATCAAGCCCGAGTGCATCGGTGACAAGCACGCGGACTGCAGCGGGCAGTCATCGGCAAGTTCACCCGCGTTGGGAGGCCGTCGGGCACCTTCATCGACACCATCAAAGGATGGCAAAAGGAGTGGTTCTATGTCACCGAACCACGAGAAGAGGGCCAACTCCCCGCCGTCGCATTCAGATCCGGTCCCCCCACCAGACTAGCTTCGTGGCCCAAAAAGGCCCTGGTCTGGGGTTTGGGCAAAGAGGTGACCGACCTGCAGAAGCGCCTCCGCTCCCTAGTCGAGGGGCATCAGGCTAGCCGATGTGGTCCAGGTGATGCTCCGAAGACGCATCCTCCCCTGCCAGCGTTGGGACACTCCCCTGTGGGCTCGAGAACTCGAAGTCGAGCCCACAGTCTAGAATCTCTTCCACACTACGCGGGAGAAGCTGTGGAAGCCGCTCTTCAAATCGATGAAGAGCTGGCCATCCGAGGAGGAGGACAAGGGTATGCACGTCGCCAAGCCCGATAACGAGGTATGATATTCCCCAGCTTGGTTGATTTTACTACACGGAGAATCCCTACATCCTCTTACCCAATCTGTTCTGGCAAAGATGGGAGAAGAAAGCCATCAACATCAACAGTCCGGCTCCTCAGCCCGAAGACGAGAGGACTGGGTTGTTAGCCAAGATGCTCGTGGAGAAGCCTTACGAGGCGCCCATGAAGAAAGAGAAGAAGAAGAAACCAGGCCAGGCTGGCCTTCGCATCAAGGACCAGCCTAACGCTGCATCTGAAGACACCCCCGCCTCCTCAAATCAGGAGGAGGCTGAAAAGGAGGAAGAAGAGGAGGAGGAGGTCAAGAGCGAGGGGGAGGCAACTCCCCCCACGCCAAGAAGAGAGTGACGTCTTAGGATGCCATGGGGTAGGTAGCTTCTCCTTCCCTGAAGAGGGCATGGTAGGCGTGGGTGGTTCTGTCCGACGACAGCTCGGACTCGAGCTCCACGTCCGAAGACCTCGAGGAGGTTCCATGAAGGAGCCTAGGGGTCAAGCCCCCTCCATCTAGGTTAGGATCCGAAGACCCTCCCACCTATAACTAGTAGATTCATAGTTTGCTAACACGCAGGTTATTGGCCCTACAGCCCCCCACGCGTTATCCCCACCGAGGTGGTATCGGATGGGGAGACCCCGCCCGCCGAACTGGCGGAGAGCGGGGATGCCTCGCACCCCACCACTCAAGGCGCCACGAAGGATGTTGTGGAGGTGTCGTCCCAGCCTACTCCAATGGAGGTGGACACAGGGGGCGAGTGAGATAGCACTGTGGCCGAGGCTAACGCTACGGCCACTGAAGACCGGAGGACAACGCCCCACCCAAACACCAAGGAGGTCGGATGAGCGGGCAATCAGTCCCCTCCAAGGACATCTCCGGAGTGCATTGTGCCTCCGGAGGCACCGATCCAGTCCCCGGTGGGTGATCGGGAAATCCGATCACCCCCGGCACCATCGACCAATTGGTGGTCGGCCATGCAGGAGGCTCTATCGAGCGCCCCCATCCCCGAGGATCACCACACCCTTATGGGTGCGGTACTACAAAGCGTCCAGTCCATTGACAACGGATTGAAGTAGATGCAGTACACAGTTATCATGTAGAAGATGTCGGACATGATGATGAGGAAGATGCCGGAGCAGACGAAGGGCATGATCATGAAGATGAAGATGCCGGAGCAGACGACGATGGACCATCGATGGGCTGGGTGCAGGACACTCATATTCAAGAGCTGCTTCTCAAGCAGACGGATAACGCAAGAGCTACCGCCCGAGAGAAAGCCAAGCTAGATCAACTGGAGATAGACGCGGTTACTCCATTGTATGAAGGATGCAAGACCGAGGATACCCGCCTGAAAGTAACGCTCAAGGCTCTGGAGATGAAGGTAAAACACAAAATGACTGACGCATGCTTCGACGAGAACATGTCATTCTGGCACGAACGTCTTCCCAAGGGGAACAAGTGCCCGACCAGTTTCGAGGAGGCGAAGAAAATCGTGTGTCCTCTGGATTTACCGCACGTGAAATACCATGTGTGCATGAACAATTGCATCATTTATCGGGACGAGCACGCGGAGTCTACCATATGTCCGGTGTGCGGCGTCACTCGATACAAGAAGAGGAAGAAAGCTCCTCGAAAAGTGGTGTGGTCCTTTACGATCACTCCTCGTCTGCAGCGGTATTTAGTGGACCATAAGGTAGCAAAGCTCCTGCTTTGGCACGCGGATAGGGAGGAGAAGAAGTGAGAAGATGACGCAAATGATCCAGATATAAATAAAAAAGACAAGATGTTGAGTCACCCTAAGGATGCGAGCCAGTGGCAAGCGTTGAACTTCAAACACCCAGAATTTGGGAACGATCCAAGGAACATCATGCTAGGCGCGAGCACCAATGGGGTCAATCCGTTTGGCAGCCAGAGAAGCACACATAGTACCTGGCCTGTGTTTGTGTGGATGTACAACCTTCCCCCCTGGTTGTGCATGAAGAGGAAGTACATTCACATGAGTATGCTAATTGAAGGGCTGAAACAACCAGGGAATGACATCGATCTGTATCTGGGGCTGCTGAAAGAGGAGCTAGACACGCTGTGGAAAATGCCAGCCAATACGTGGGACGCCGTAGAGAAAGAATATTTCCCTATGAGAGCCGCACTGCTCACAACCGTGCACGACTATCTCGCTTACGGATATGTCATGGGGCAGGTGGTCCATGGATTTTCTGGATGCGTCAGGTGCATGGATGACACAACGTATCGCCAGCTAGATAGAGATCCCGGGTCTTCAAAAACCGTGTTCATGGGACATCGAAGGTGGCTTCGCGACGATGACTCATGGAGAAAACGCAAGGATCTGTTCAATGGTGAAACCGAACCCCGAAGACGCCCGCGTACGAGGAGCAGCGAGGAAATAGACAAGCTGTTGAAAAATTGGAAAGAGTGCCCACCGCCGGGAAAGGCGCCAGAGCCGAGAAAGAAGCGAAAGGCGCCAGAGCCACTGCTGAAGGTATGGAAAACGAGGTCTGTTTTCTGGGACTTGTCGTATTGGAAGATCCTCCGTGTGCCTCACAGCCTTGATGTCATGCATATCACGAAGAATGTGTGCGATAGTCTGCTTGGTACCCTGCTCAACATGCCAGAGAGGACCAAAGATGGGCCGAAAGCAAGGGCAGACTTTAAATCAATGGGCATCAGGGAGGAGCTTCACGCTAATAATGATGATGATGATGATGATGATGATGATGATGATGATGATGATGAGGCGAAGCAGGACACGGAAAGTCGTCGTAAAGGCAAAAAGGCCAAGAAGACCGAAAATGACTTCCCTCCCGCGTGCTTCACTCTAAGTCAGGAGGAGATCGATCAGTTTTTCACCTGCCTTATAGGAGTAAAACTTCCTTACGGTTACGGGGGGAAGATAAGCAGATACGTAGACTCAGCGAAGCAGAAGTTTAGCGGGATGAAGTCTCACGACTGTCACGTGCTGATGATGCAGATACTTCCAGTTGCAATCCGTGGGATCATGGACGTGCACGTCCGTGAAACGCTACTTGGCCTATGCAACTTTTTCAATGTCATCTCTCGGAAGTCGGTTGGCGTGACGCAACTCAGAAGGCTACAAGAAGAGATCGTGGTGATACTATGCGAGCTTGAGATGTACTTCCCGCCCACATTCTTCGACGTTATGGTGCATCTGCTGGTCCATATCATGGAGGATATCATCCAACTCGGGCCGACATTCCTGCACAGCATGATGCCGTTCGAAAGGTTGAATGGTGTCATCAAAGGATACGTTCGCAACATGTCACATCCAGAGGGAAGCATAGCCAGGGGCTTTCTGACCGAAGAGTGCATCTCCTACTGCACGAATTATCTAGGCATCTAGAACCCCGTTGGTCTACCCGTCAACAGGCACCTCGGCAGGCTCGCTGGATGGGGTCACCGTGAGGGACACCGCGAAATGCATGTCGACCTCGAGGGTCGACTCGCCGATTTGAAAGAGCAAACCTAGTCATGCTCCAACACATAGACGTGGTCGATCCTTGGGTGGTAGAGCACAGAACCTCTATTGAGAAGACGTACAATGACCGAGGCCAACAGAGGACACCGATCCCGACTACACAACCCCTAGTGGCGTCGGGGATGACACCACTGATGGTGCCGCCGAGGATGCCACCACTGATGATGGCAGCGCACGCACAGATGGCAGCCAACCGAAGAGACAACGGAAGGACCGGCGCCCAAACGTGCTCGGCACCATCAAGGAGGAATTTACTGAAGTGTCCTCCGAGGGGTATCCAACGACACCCAAAGAATTAGTCAAGGGGTACTCGGTTCAGCTCAGGTGCATTCTCCGGAGCATCGTCTCGATCAACACCGAGAACCTAAGGCATCGTGACCGAGGGAATTTGCGGAGCCTCCTCTTCATGAAGCTGCACAAATGATACAAGTTCCCTGGTGACATCACAAACACACGCCTCTCAGGGAATAAAGTGAACAGTGCCGCCCTCACGAAGATGAGCATGGCCCTGTCTACTTGGAGAAGCGCGGTGAAGAAAATGATTGACAAAGGTATAGTTATGAGAAGATCAAGGCGAAAAATCCTTCCATCAGCGAAGATGACTACAAGGAGTTCAAGATCAAGTGCGAGAGCAGCGCAACCGTGGAATCAAGTCAGTGGGGGAAAGATATGCGGGACTTGAACTTAGGGGTCCACCAACTCGGTCTCGGCGGTTACAGAGTGGCGGAACCTATATGGGACAAGGAGGATGCGGAGCGTGCCGAGCAAGGCCTACCGCCCCGCTTCGAGAAATACCGTGACAAGCAGACCGGGAACTATGTCAGGGCCCGGTACAAGGTGGACCCGGTAACAAAGGAGCTTACCACGGATGCGAAGACCAAGGCACTTGAGCATGTTCTGGTAAGGAATACACCCCCGCGTAATTAGCTTCATATGGTTGCATTCTAATTAATGAAGCCAAATTTCTAAATGGTTCACATTCCTTCCGCAGGAGACTGAAAGCAGTAGCGCGGGGTCGTCTCAGAGCTCCCCTTGGGACAAAAATTTAAATAGGGCGTTGAACGTAATGAAAAACAAGGATAAGTTCAGTAAGCCGTCATTAGCTGGTCGTGTGGCCGGCAAAGACTTGTCCACAAAATGGTCGTCATACTATAACGCTAGTGTGCAAAAGGAGAGAAAGACCAGCTCGGAAAGCCAGGCGCGCGAGGTTCAAGAACTCAAGGCACAAGTGGCGCGGATTCCGGAGATGGTCCAAGAGCAAGTGCAACAA
The DNA here is from genome assembly GCA_022496015.1 of Hordeum marinum. NCBI lineage: Eukaryota > Viridiplantae > Streptophyta > Magnoliopsida > Poales > Poaceae > Hordeum > Hordeum marinum. The sequence continues at coordinate 203,957,366 of CM039672.1, read as the reverse complement.
CAACTGGGAACGACGATCACCGCCATTATGCCTTCCTTGCTTGAGGGGCTACGGGGGTGTATTGCGGGCGGCCAACAGGGGCCGCCCCCGGTTCCCAGCTTCACGGCCAGCAACTCGCACAACGCGCAGGTGGCGCCATTGGTGTCTCTGGCGGAGGCGGTATTGGTGTCTTCGGCGCCGGCACGGGCATTGGAGCTTAATGCACCCGGGTGTACGCCGGTCGGCACCTCGGCAGCAAGCGGCCCCTCCGTCAGTTGCACGCCCGTCGTTGGCGGTGCCTCGACATTAGCCAAGCTCGATGCCATCACGGTAACTAAGCCTCTCGGCCGATGACTTCATCTCCTTGCCTTTGACTAGGCATCCCTGACGCCCTACATGTTTTCTAAGGGCGCCACCGACGTTCCATGCACTCTCTTGCACTTCGTGGGCGGCAAGTTGATCGATGTCGCCAAGGGCAGAATCGTTCAACTGCGCAACCCCGTGTTCCACGGTAATCCGATGCCACCCACCGTGTATAGGGTTGAACTGGTTCGGGTGCTACCAGGCTGCGACGACTTGTTACCTCCGATTCGACCCGCTGGGGCCGACAAAGATGATGTGATGACGCTCAGCGCCTGCCTAAGCTGGCCCCTGCTTTGGCCGAAGAGCCAGATTCGTTTGGGGGCGGGGGACACCACCCCAAAGACAACACCACCAGTCGTGCCGGCGCCAAGCCATGGCAAGAACGCCGCAACGCTACCGGACATGCCGGACATGCATATGCCACAGGATCCGGACATGCATATGGCACAGGATCCGGACGACGACGACGACGGTACATTTACCAACGTCGATAAGTACTTTGCCGAACATGGGTACGGTGATGAATTCTTCGGGCCTCCTTCTCAAGAACCCAACGCTGCAAAAGATGACCGCGATCTAGCTAGTACCGCGGAGAAACCCAATTGCAACAAGCGTCGTCTGGTGTTCAGTTCTCAGGAGATGCCTGTAGCTGCCGCCTTCACCGAGCCTCAAATAGCTGAGGTGTGAAATATTATCAGCCCCAACACACTCAAGAAGGCGGTCTGTGAGCAGAAAACGATCCCATTACAGCAGAAGAAGAAGGGACGGAAAAGAAAGAATAACAAGGGCGGTGCGAGCCAGCCGGCACCGAGTATGATCCGTGCTCAGGACGGGCCACCTTCACCTAAGGATATCTCGAGGAGGGTGCATGTGGCGGGTAGGCCGATGCTACCAACTAATCTGCTCAATGCTGCAACCGGTGCTATGCGGAGTCTGCATGACAATGTTCTTTCTTTGGAGAAGTGGCGTCTCTCCGAGAATGATGTGGGTATCTGGTATACTAATGGCGCACCAGGAGTGCGCCATTAGTATTAATTACTAGTGGCGTGATGCTAATGGCGCACCAGGAGTGCGCCATTAGTATTAATTACTAGTGGCGTGATGCTAGTGGCGCACCTATAGTGCGCCATTAGTAGCCAAAACAGGTGCACCACTTGTAGGCCTTTTCCTAGTAGTGATACATACTAGAGTATTTAGAGGGGAAAGCTAACCCTAATTTCCACGTGCTACCCTCTTCTACATCTAGATCTGTTTCTCCTCTAGATTAGTTCTGTGGTGCTTAGGAGAAGCCCTGCAGGATTAGTTCACCACCACCACCACCATGCCGTTGTGCTGCCGGAGAACACATCTACCTCTCCGCTCCCTCTTGCTGGATCAAGAAGGCGGAGATCGCCATCGAGCTGTACGTGTGCTGAACGTGGAGGTGCCGTCCGTTTGGCGCTAGATCGGAAGGACCGTGATCAAGATCGCGAGACGATTCGTGATTAGATCGCGGGATGGATCGTGATGAGATCGCGGGACAGATCGTGATGGGATCACGGGATGCTCGGCGATTTGGATCGCGAAGACGTTTGACTACATCAACCGTGTTTCTTAACGCTTCCCGCTTAGCGATCTACAAGGGTATGTAGATCCACTCTCCCTCTCGTAGATGCTCATCACCATGGATAGATCTTGAGTGTGCGTAGGAAAATTTTTGTTTCCCATGCAACGTTCCCCAATAGTGGTATCAGAGCTAGGTCTATGTGTAGATGATATCTCGAGTAGAACACAAAGGAGTTTGTGGGCATTGATGCTTAGATTGCTTCCTCCCTTGGTCGTATTTTGGTTCAGCGGTATTGTGGGACGAAGCGACCTGGACCAACTTTACTCGTACGCTTACGAGAGACCGGTTCCATCGACTGATGTGTAACTTTGTTGCACAAAGATGGCTGGCAGTTGTATGTTTCTCCTACTTTAGTTGGATGGGATTCGACAAAGGCGGTCCTTGAGAAGGTTGAAAAGCAACTTATGTATCACCGTTGTGGTCATTGCGTAGGTGAGAACTGTTCTTGCTAGATACCCGTAGCAGCCACGTAAAACATGCAACAACAATTAGAGGACGTATAACTTGTTTTTGCAGGGTATGTTGTGATGTGATATGGCCAATTACATGATGAGATATATGTGATATATGAGATGATCATGTTTTGTACATATCACGCCTTGCATGTCGATGAGTATGGCAACCGGCAGGAGCCATAGGGTTGTCTTTAATTATCGTATGAAATGCGAGTCAATCATTAAGCGCTATGTAATGCTTTAGTTTATCGCTAAACGGTAACGATAGTAGTAGAAGCATGGTGAGCGCAACAACCCCGATGGCGACACATTGATGGAGATCAAGATGATGGAGATCATGGTGTCATGCCGGTGACGATGGAGATCATGCCCGTGCTTTCAAGATGGAGATCAAAAGCACAAGTTCATGGACATATCATGTCACTTATGATTTGCATGTGATGTTAATCCTTTTATGCACCTTGTTTTTCTTAGGACGATGGTAGCATTATAAGGTGATCCCTCACTTAAATTTCAAGATAAATTGTGTTCTCCCCGAGTGTGCACCATTGCGAAAGTTCGTCGTGTTGAGACACCACATGATGATCGGGTGTGATAGACTCTATGTTCACATACAATGGGTGCAAGCCAGTGTTGCACATGCGGAACACTCGGGTTAAACTTGATGAACCTAGCATGTACATACATGGCCTCGGAACACAAGAGACTGAAAGGTTGAACATGAGTCATGTAGTAGATATGATCAACATGATGATGTTCACCATTGAAACCACCTCAACTCACGTGATGATCGGACTTGAGTTGGTGAATTTGGATCATGTATCACTCGAATGACCAGAGGGATGTTAATTTGAGTGGTAGTTCTTAAAAAATATGATTAGTTGAACTCATTATCATGAACATAGTCAGTAGTGTCTTTGCAAATTATGTTATAGATTACTAGCTCACGCTGTAGCTCCCTTCAATTTTTATATGTTCCTAGAGAAATAGAGTTGAAAGATGATGGTAGCAATATTGTGGATATGGTCCGTGATCTGAGGATTGTCCTCATTGTTGCACAGAAGAATTATGTCCTTAATGCACCGCTCGGTGCGCCACCCCCTCTAGCATCGTCTATAGATGTTGTGAACATCTGATAGGCATGTTCCGTTGACTACTTGATAGTTTAGTGCATCATGCTTTACAACTTAGAATTGAGGCTCCAAAACGTTTTGAACATAATGGAACATATGAGATGTTCTAAGAGATGTAATTGGCATCTCAGGCTCGTGCCCGTGTTGTGAGATATGAAATATCCAACAAGATTCTTTGCCTGCAAAGATGAAGGATAATAGCTCAATCGTTGAGCATGTGATAAGATTATCTGGGTGCTACAATCGCTTGAATCGAGTGGGAGTTGATCTTCCAGATAAGATAGTGATTGATATAGTTCTCCAAGTCACTGTCACTAAGCTACTAGAACTTGGTGATGAACAATAAAATGCCAGGGATGGACATAATGATCCCTGAGCTGTTCGCGATGTTTGACACCGCGAAGGTAGAAATCAAGAAGGAGCATCAAGTGTTGATGCTTAGTAAAACTACTAGTTTTGAGAAGGGCAAGGGCAAGGAGGGAAACTTCATGGATGGCTAGTTAGTTGCTGCTCCAGTGAAGCAACCCAAGGTTGAACCCAAACCCGAGACTAAGTGTTTCTATTATGAGGAGAGTGGTCGCTGAAGCGGAACAACCCTAGATACTTGGTAAATAAGAATGCTGGCAACGTCGACAGAAGTATATTTGATATATGTGTTATTAATGTGTACCTTACTAGTATTCCTAGTAGCACCTGGGTATTGGATACCGGTTCGGTTGCTAAATGTTAGTAACTCGGAATAAAAGCTACGTAATAAATGGAGACTAGCTAAAGTGTGAGGTGACGATGTGTGTTGGAAATCTTTCCAAGGTTGATGTGATCAACATCACACACTCTCTCTACCTTTGGGATTAGTGACAAACCTAAATAAATGTTATTTGGTGTTTGCGTTAAGCATGAAGATGATTGGATCGTGTTTATTGCAACATGGTTATTCATTTAACTTAGAGAATAATGGTTACTGTTTACATGAATAATACCTTCAATGGTCATGCACACAGTGAGAATGGTTTGTTGAATCTTGATCGTAGTAATACACATGTTCATAACATTGATGCCAAAAGATACAAAGTTAATAATGATAGTACCACATACTTGTGGTACTGCCGCTAAATGTCATATTGGTATAAATCGCATGAAGAAACTCCATGTTGATGGATCTTTGGACTCATTCGATTTTGAATCGGTTGAGACATGCGAACCATGCCTCTTGAGCAAGATGACTAAGGACCCCATTTTCCGGTTTGATGGAGCTTGCAAGTGATTTATTGGAAATGATACATGTTTACGTATGCAATCCAATGAGTCTTGTAGTGTGCGGTGGATATCGCTATTTTCTTACCTTCACTGATGATTTGAGTAGATATAGTGTATACTTACTTAATGAACCACAAGCCTGAATCATTTGAAAAGTTCAAACAGAATCAGAGTAAAGTTTGAGATCATTGTGACGAGAAGATAAGATGTCCACGATATGATCATGGAGGTGAATATCTGAGTTACGAGTTTGGTATACAACTTAAGACAATGTGAAAGTTGTTTCACAAGTCACGCCACTTGGAAAACCATAGTGTGATGGTGTGTCCGAACATCATAGTCGTGCTCTATTCGATATGGTAAGTGCTATGATGTCTCTTATCATTTTGCTGCTATAGTTTTGGGGTTATGCATTAGAGACAACAATGTTCACTTTAAATAGGGCACCATCTAAATCCGTTGAGATGACACCGTGTGAAATATGGTTTGATAGAAACCTAAGTTGTCATTTCTTAATGTTTGGGGCTGTGACGCTTGTATGAAAAAATGTTTTCACCTAATGAGCTCGAACCCAAAGCGGACAAATGCATCTTCATAGAATACCCTAAGAACAGTTGGGTGAACATTCTATCTCAGATCCAAGCATAAAGTGTTTGTTGCTAAAACTGGGTCCTTTCTTGAGAAAATGTTTCTCTCGAAAGAATTGATTGGGAGGAAGATAGAACTTGATGAGGTTATTGAACCTTTGTTTCAACTAGAGAGTAGCGCAGCTTAGAAAGATGTTTCTATGGAGCCTACGTCAGTTGAATAGGAATTTAATGATGATGATCATGAAACTTCGGATCAAGTTACTATCAAACCTCATAGGTCGACAAGGACGCGTACTGCTCCTGAATGGTACAACAACCCTATCTTAGAGGTCATGTTGTTGGACAAAGATGAACCTACGAGCTATGGAGAAGCGATGATGGGCCCGGATTCCGACAAATGGTTAGAGGCCATGAAATCCAAGAAAGGATCCATGTATGAAAACCAAGTGTAGACTTTGGTAGACTTGCTCGTTGGACGGTAGTTCGTCGAGTGCTAATGGACCTTTGAGATGAAAAGAGACGCTGATGGTAAATGTCACCATTTATAAAGTTGGACTTGTCACAAAGAAGTTTCTGACAAGTTCAAGGAGTTGACTGTGATGAGACTTTCTCACTCGTAGCGATGCTAAAGTCTGTTGGAATTATGCTAGCAGTTGCTGCATTTTTCGATTATGAAATTTGGCAGATGGATGTCAAAACATTGTTTCCTTCCTTAAGGAAAGGTTGTATGAGATACAACGAGAAGGTTTTGTCTGTCTTAAGGATGCGAAAAGGTGTGCAAGCTTTAGTGATCCTTCTATGGACTGAAGCAAGCATCTCGGAGTTGGAATATACACTTTGATGAGGTGATCAAAGTTTTTGAGTCTATACAAATTTTATGAGAAACTTGTATTTACAATAAAGTGAGTGGGAGCACTATAGAGTTTCTCATAAGCATATGTGGTTGACATATTTTTGATCGGAAATGATGTAGAATTTCTGGAAAGCGTAGAGGGTTCTTTGAAAAGAGTTTTTAAAAGGAAGACCTGGATAAAGCTACCTAATTGTTGAGCATCAAGATCTATATAGATGGATCAAGATGCTTGATGAGACTTTCAATGAATACATACCTTGAAAAGATTTTGAAAGAGTTTAAAATGGATCAGTCAGAGAAAGAGTTCTTGCCTGATTTGTAAGGTGTGAAGTTGAGTAATACCCAAAGCTCGACCACGGCAGAAGAAAGAGAAAGGACGAAGGTCGTCCCATATGCTTTAGCCATAGGCTCTATATAGTATGCCATGCTGTGTACCGCACCTGTGTGTGCCTTGCCATGAGTCCGTCAAGGGGTACAAGAGTGATCCAGGAGTGCATCACTCGACAGTGGTCAAAATTATCCTTAGTAACTAAAAGACTAAGGAAATGTTTCTCAATTATGGAGGTGATAAAGAGTTCGTCGTAAAGAGTTACGTCGATGCAAGCTTTAACACCAATCCGGATGACTCTTAGTGGCAATCCAGATACGTATAGTGGAGCATCCATTTGGAATAGCTCCAAGTGGAATGTGGTAGGAGTGTCTACAGTAAGACATAGAGTTTTGCAAAGTACACACAGATCTGAATATCGCAGACCTGTTGACTAAAAGACCTCTCTCACATGCAAAGCATGATCGAGCCCCAGAACTCGTTGGGTCTTAGATTCATAACAATGTGAACCACATGGTGATCTGAACTAGATTATTGACTCTAGTGCAAGTGGGAGACTGTTGGAAATATGCCCTAGAGGCAATAATAAATTTGTTATTATTATATTTCCTTGTTCATGATAATCGTATATTATTCCTCCTATAATTGTATTGATCGAAAACTTATATACATGTGTGGATACATAGACAACACCATGTCCCTAGTATGCCTCTAATAGACTAGCTCGTTGATCAAAGATGGTCAAGGTTTCCTAGCCATGGACATGAGATGTCATTTGATAACGGGATCACATCATTAGGAGAATGATGTGATGGACAAGACCCAAACTATAAACGTAGCATATGATCGTGTCAGTTTATTGCTACTGTTTTCTACATGTCAAGTATCTATTCCTATGACCATGAGATCATGCAACTCACTGACACCGGAGGAGTACCTTGTGTGTATCAAATGTCGCAACGTAACTGGGTGACTATAAAGGTGCTCTATAGGTATCTCTGAGGGTGTCTGTTGGGTTGGCATGGATCAAGACTGGGATTTGTTACTCCGTGTGACGAAGAGGTATCTCAGGGCCCACTCGGTAATGCAACATCACAACAAGCCTTGCAAGCAATGTGACTAAAGTGTTAGCCATGGGATCTTGTATTATGTAACGAGTAAAGAGACTTTCCGGTAACGAGGTTGAACTAGGTATGGAGATACCGACAATCGAATCTCGGGCAAGTAACATACCGAAGAACAAAGGGCACAGCATACGGGATTAACCGAATCCTTGACATATAGGTTCAACCGATAAAGATCTTCGTAGAATATATAGGAACCAATATGGGCATCCAGGTCCCACTATTGGTTATTGACCGTAGAGGTGTCTCGGTCATGTCTACATAGTTCCTTAACCCGTAGGGTCTACACACTTAAGGTTCGGTGATGTTTCGGTAGTATAGAGTTATGTATGGTGGTGACTGAAGGTTGTTAGGAGTCCCTGATGAGATCCCGGACGTCACGAGGAGCTCCGAAATGGTCCGGGGATAAAGATTGACATATAGGAAGTCCTGTTTTAGTCATCGGAAAAGTTTCGGGCTCATCGGTAGTGTACCAGGAGTGCCGGGAGGGTGTCGGGGGACCATCGGGAGGGGTGTCTCGATCCAAAGGACCTCATGGGCTGTGGGAGGAGTCAAACCAGCCCCTGGTGGGCTGTACTAAGCCCTCACTAACTCCCATGCAGCTAGGGGTGGGAAAAACCCAAAAGGTGGAGAGGTGGAAAGAGTTTCCAAGTGGAAAGGAGGAATCCTACTCCTAATTGGATTGGAGTAGGACTCCCCCACCTCCAATTTCGACCAAACCTTGAGGGTTTGAGGCTGCCTGCTCCCCTCCCTCCCTCCTATATATACTAGAGGATTTAGAGGAGAAAGCCAACCCTAATTGCCACGTGCTGCCCTCTTCTTCCTCTAGATCTGTTTCTCCTCTAGATTAGTTCTATGGTGCTTAGGCGAAGCCCTGCAGGATTAGTTCACCACCACCGCCACCAAGCCATCGTGATGCCGGAGAACTCATCTACCTCTCCGCTCCCTCTTGCTGGATCAATAAGGCGGAGATCGTCATCAAGCTGTACGTGTGCTGAACGTAGAGGTGTCGTCCGTTTGGCGCTAGATCGGAAGGACCGTCATCAAGATCGTGAGACGATTCGTGATTGGATCGCGGGACAGATCGTGATGAGATCGCGGGACAGATCGTGATTGTATCACGGGGTGGATCATGATGGGATCACGAGACACTTGGCGATTTGGATCGCAAAGACGTTCGACTACATCAACCGCGTTTCTTAACACTTCCCGCTTAGCGATCTACAAGGATATGTAGATCCACTCTCCCTCTCGTAGATGCTCATCACCATGGATAGATCTTGAGTGTGCGTAGGATTTTTTTTGCTTCCCATGCAACGTTCCCCAACAATTATTATTGTGCATGCGCTTATTCTTATTGTGCTTTGGCTTTGAGTTGCCATCCTGGGCTTCAGGTGCCACGGGATCTTCAGAATTGTGGTTGCGTCTAGTCATCCAGTTATCCTCCCCATGCAAAAGCGGGCCATGAGGGAGGTAAGGGAGGACATAGTTTGAGGCTTGTCCTGGCCTAGCTAGCAGGCAAGCCATTCGTCCCGAATATTGTGCCGGGATGAGGCTATGGCCTCAGCATCCGGACAGTCGATGATTTGGTTCTTCTTAGTCAAGAACCGATTCCAGAACTGTCGGGCAGACTTGTCAGGCTTCTGGACGATGTTGCTGAGATCGGAAGAGTCTAGAGGGCGGACATAGGACCCCTGGAAGTTAGAGCGGAACGTGTGTTCTAGGTCTTCCCAGCATCCAATGGAGTTTTCGGGGAGGCTGTTTAACCAGTGTCGAGATGGCCCCTTCAGCTTAAGAGGTAGGTATTTGATGGCATGGAGATCATCTCCTCATGCCATGTGGATATGGATGAGGAAGTGCTCAATCCATAAAGTTGGGTCAGTGGTCCCATCATACTGTTCTATATTCACGGGTTTGAACCCTTCGGGGAACTGGTGTCGCATTACCTCATCTGTGAAGCACGGAGGGTGAGCGGCGCCTCTGACCCGTGCTATGTCGCGCCTGTATTCGGCGTCTGTATTGGGCCAGTTCCGTTCCCGGACTCTGTTGTTTTGGTCAAACCATGGTCTGTACTCGCCATGTCTATCGGACGCGTACTCTCTGGATCCATAGATGGATCTAGTGCGGCCTGCTTTGTGATCCAGGTCATCTCGCAGGTTGAACCTGTCATTGGGCTCTAGTGGCTCCTTGCCCCATCTTTGGGGCACTGCCGGTATGTAACCAGCGTCGTCGGTCATCCTGTCTCGACCACGAGGGGAGTGGTCCGGTTTGTCGTACCAAGTACGGTTTGGAGATGGAGTATCAGTAAGTTTGTCATCGAATTGCGGTAGCAACCTTCTCCGAGGGTAGCTTTTGGGCTGGTATGACAGACTAGTGCCGTATACTTCCTTGGCTGAGAAGACTTTTGTCCATCGATCATTGAGGTTGGCCTGTTCAGCTTTGAGTTGTCGTTCTTTGGCCTTTAGGTTGAAAGCCATTGCTATGAGTCATTGCATGATTTCTTCCTGATCCTCGAGGTTATCAGGGATGTACAAGTCATCGGCTTCCGGTATATCTTCCTCCTCGACGGGGGAAGGTAATCGTCGCCTTTGGGGCATTAACGGTATCGGGGTCATTTTGGTCCTCGGGCTCTTCCAGACCCTCAAACAGGTGCTCAGAGATATCCGGATTGTCGTGATCGGCGGGGGCATTACCTTCCCCGTTGCTGATAATTGCTCTTCTTCCCGTTTTGCTTTTGGACCGCTTATGCGATTTCCGGCACCTTGATGGCGCATAACCCGATTTGTCACCGTCGTTGTGAAGTGTATTGTCACTGTTGGTGGCAGGAGTATCAGCCATGTAGACGTCGTATGTAGAAGTGGCGGACCAACTCCCGATGTTAATGGGGGTGGGGGCATGGTCCTCTTCATTGATGTATTATGCCTCCTCGGAGGCATGGTCTAGCTTGTCGGTTAAGTCTTCGATGGTGGCTATCAAGTGGGTGGTGGGTGGGTCAAAAATCCATCCCTGCCCGAACTGTAACCGGGCCGGGTGTAGATCGAGGCTGGATCATTGGTGATCCTCATCGACGAGAATTGCTCCAAGGCCTCGTCGACCGCTGAGGGGCCGATCAGATCCAGCTGTTCTGAACTCGTGGAGTTAACCCCCATGAAGCCCGCCCATGGGGAGTGTTCGGTAGGAACACATGTCCGGTCACATGGCTTGATGGCTACACCAGGATGAGAGATCGGACTGCCACCATGGTTGAACCCATTGGCATGTTCGAAGAAGGGCCTCGAGGTTAAGGCCTTAGAGTCCTCAGGGGCTACAGGCGAAGTCGTGAGCCCGATTAGAGACAGGTCGCCCCGAGAGTCGACGGAGAACTCTACGTTTCCGGATCTGACCTCTTGATCAGGGGCGAAGCTCTCAACGTGGCCTAGATGGATGGCGGAATCCTCATGCAGCACAACGCTGCCGAAGCCGAAGATCCGCCCGGGGACGAAAACATCCATGTTGTGAACCTCTTCGTTGATGAAGAGACGAGGCGTCGATTCCATCTCGCTCACACAGGAACTCTCAATGAAAGCACCAATGTCGGTGTCAAAACCTGCGGATCTCAGGTAGGGGGTCCCAAACTGTGAGACTAGGATCCACAGTAACAGGAGACAAAGGGGACACCAGTTTACCCAGTTTCGGGCCCTACTATGGAGGTAATACCCTACGTTCTGCTTGATTGTCTTGATGGTGTAAGGGGTTACAGAGTTGATCTACCTTGAGATCGTCTGTCTAACCCTAGATGAGTTGTTCTGTCTCTATACCCTAAAACCCTCTGGCTTGTATAGACGCCGAGGATGCCTAGTGTTTACACATGGTCGGTTACATGCCAAAGAGATAAACTTGCCTAGCTGTTACATCAGTCGTGGAGCACAAGCCATGTTTCCTGAAGCTTCCAACTTGGACATTGGGCCTTCATATCCTTCGGTGTTCAATAAGTATCCCTCATAGACCAGCCCACAACAATAGGTCGGCTATCCGAGGACCCCCTAATCCAGGACTCCCTCAGTAGGCCTGCCAACAACACGGATGTTCCTCTTCCTGCTTTTCTTCTCTCTAGCCTTCTTGGGCATGGAGTTCCTGGGAGGGTCAATGGTCATGGTGCCCCTAGAGCTCTCAGGTGCTCTCAAGGTGTCTGGGGGGCATCCTCCTTCCTAACTACCTCCTTGGAAGAGGTAGCCTCAGTTGTGTGCTTCCTAACAGTCTTGTCCTGCTTAGTCTTGGGAGGCACAATATCAGGAACAAAATCTTCATCCTCCTCATCTAAATTGAGCTTCCTCCCTATCCTGGTTGCTACCTTGGGAAGATCTGGTGAGCTTGTAAGATCATCAAAAGAGGATGAGCTCTTGTGTGGATTAGTGCCAGAGCTCATGTCAACACTTAGCTCCTTGAGGTTGTTCTGGCTGTCCTCAGATGCAGACATCTCTGGCCCTGTGAATAGAGTATAGAGGAGTAGAGGGGTTGAGTCATCACAAAATGCAATCAATTTTCAAAGTTTGAACAAAGATTCCTTAAGATTTGCATTCTTCCAAATGAATTTCGATACCACCGATACATACTTTTCGGACCCACTGAGACTGACAACCTGCTAAATAGAAACTTGGCAGCACATTTCGGTGAGACCAAAAATGGGCACTCGGTTTCACCAAGGTTGTTCTCAGTTGACCCAAAAAGTGAATCGGTGATGATGATTCTTTTTCTTAGGTGTCACCGAGATTCAGGTGGCGGACGGCAAACCCTAAAAAATCGTTCGTTGGCTAGTCTAATGAAGGTTCTAATGGATAGAGAGGATAGCAAACAGTGGATTGTCGATAACTTTTACTCTGATGCGCATGAATTGGATGGGGAGGCAAAAAGGGCTGGATCCATAACCTAACTCGGTGAAGGATCCGCTACGGCGGCGATGGTGGAGAAGATTCCGGCGGCGGCGGCGATTCCCAACGACGGAGGCGCACGGGGAGACGAAGGCGATGACCAGGGGTCCGGAGAGTCAGCTTAGGGTTTTGGAGGAAACAACTTTTGTGGTTGAATTTCAAATGTCGGGTTCGCCAGGTTATATACCTCTCGATGTCGGTGAAAACGATTCTAAGTTTTTGGTGTCATCGAGTTTCTCAACTGTCAGCTGATAGGGAAATTTTGTGTAGCCAAGAAAATGGAATCGGTGATACCGAGGTGAAAACCAGATCAACCCTAGGCACTCGGTGAGACCGAGAATTTTGGATTGGTTCCACCGAGATGCACTTGGGAGGTTTTAATGGTCAGTCCTTTGTCGATATGGAACTCCAAGTGCTCCTCACACAAAGGGATCAAAAAGTACTTGTTCAAATTTTGTGATGCAGCATGAATAGAATTTAAGACAAGAAAGTATAGATAGCTAGAGAAGGGTCCTAGGCATTCTTGTCCATCCAATTGTCAAAAAAATCAAAGTCCGAATAGCAACAATTGGAAGTCCTCAAATGGATAAAGAAATGCAGACCAACATTCTCACACAATAAGATGTCAAATGAAATCATGGAAAACATGCACATACATAGTAGCATCTATCAAGCACTTTGGCGATGATGTATTTATCTATATATGAGTATATTTACATAGGAGCCAAGTAAGAATACTTGATCATAGGTCATACTCATCGTTTAAGCACGAGTGGGGTTACCACTTTTATAAAAAACTTGTTAATGTTGTTACATTCTTTGAGATGCTTTGACTCAAGTCTTAGAGTAAAGCTCCCCCTTGATGTGACATCCCCCTTGAGAGGGATAAACTAACCTTGGGTTTTGTCAATGAAGTCTTCATGTAGGTGAAGTAGTGGTGGATGCTCCGGTCGATGAAGATCACCATGAGTTGGTAGCATGCCTGTTGTTTCTTACTCTACTCACCTATATGGGTTAGTCCCAACACACAAGAGAAAATTGCAAGGATATCTATGTACATGGAGTGTAAAGCACAGACAATGATGTCAATGGATTTGTAGATTACCTTTTACCTTTCTTACCTTTTCGGGAATGTGAGACTCCCTGAAGTATTGCACAACGTTGATGTTGATTGCAACTAGTTCTTGCCAATAATGAATGTGAGTGGATTTCATTGGCAGAGTCACCCCTCAAGAACTTCTCTAGTTCTTCTTCTTGGGGACCCACATCAAGTTGATGGGGATCCTTGGTGTTGAAGTGGCACTTGTAGAAGTTGATCTTGAAGTAGCCTTGGGAACCCACTTCACCAAAGCTTGGGATTCATCTTCATATGAGTCAATGTCCTCTTGAAGCTTGTTCTTGTCCTTGAGCTTGTGATCTTGTGGTGGATGGTCATATTGAGCTTTTGTTCACTTGGGAATAGTTTTTTCATACTTCTCCCTTTGAGAAAGAAACTTGGGCTTGGGGTATTGACCTTCTTCCCATTCAACTCCATTAGCGTTTAAGTAGCCAATGCCATGGTTCTTCCGGTATCCTCCGTGCTTGCGAACAATTTCCTCAAATTGCTTACAACCAGCAAGACTCTTGTAGATACATTTCTCTATAATCCCTTTCAAAAGTTCATTTTCTTGCTCAAGTGTAACTTGGCTAAGAGAAGTGTTAGTGGGATCAATAGAACTACTATAAGAAATATCATTGGATTTATCATTTTTATTGCTACTAGTTGAAGAACCTTTCTTGCCTTTGTTACTAGTTTGCCTAGCCTTAACTTGTGGAATGAATGTAGACAAGAGAAGTCATTTGGATAGATAAGAGGAAGTCTTCTTTCGAAGATCGTCATTGATAGATTTAAAGAACTCATGCTCTTGCTCCAAATTGAGCTTCTCGAAGTGAAGCTTCTCATGTGTCCTCTCAATCTCTCTATGATCTTGTAGAGTAGACTCATGAGCTAACTTAAGAGTGTATAGTTCTTGAGTTAGTCGTTCTATTTCCAACTTATCATCATCACACGACCCATCTTGAATAGAGTCATTACTAGCAAGATCATCTTGACTAACATTACTAGATTTGTCAAATAGCAAGTCATCATCTCCTAATAAGTCATCCTCATCACTACTGAAATCAAGATACTTGGGGTGTGATACCTTGGGGCCTTTAGCCATGAAGCAACTTCCACTATGTTCATTTGGTGAATCAAATATGTCGTAGCAGTCGGTCGTCACCAGTGCAAGTCCGACAACACCTTCATCTTGACTATAGTCGGAGTTGGAGTGATAGCTTCTCTCGGAGTGGTTGTCGAATTCGGAGCCAGAAACCCATTCACCAACACGAGCTTGATGTCTTCTTCTTGAGTATCTCTTGGTGTACTTGTCCTTCTTCACTGAGTCCCTACTTCTCCTTGAGGGTCTTTGTTCACAACAATCATCTCTACTCCTTCTCTCTCTTTGAGGTGACTCATCTCCTTAGCTTCGTTTTCTTGGTGACTCTTCTTTCCTTTTGTAAGGAGTCATGCACTCATCGGATTAGTGTCCAAGCTTCCCACAATTGTAGCAGTTTCGGTCACGACTTAACGAACGCTTCTCTTCATATCTTCAGTTGGAGCTTCGATCTTTGCCTCTATTCTTGTAGAACTTGTTGAATTTCTTGACAATGAGCCTTATCTCTTCATTTGTGACAAGGTTATCGCTTGAAGTTGTGGGAGCATCACTTGTGGCTTTGTAAGCACCGCTAGACTTGTTGTGAAGCTCTTCCATGTCCTTGAGTGTCATCTCATGAGCATCAATCCTTCCAATCACTTCCGTAGGCTTGAGATCTTTGTAGTTTGGCATCATTTGTATCAATGTCCATACATTGTCATATCTATCATCCAAATCTCAAAGTATCTTCTTGATGATGTATTTATCGGTCATTTATACGCTTCCTAAGCCAACAATCTCATTTGTGATGAGATCTAGCCTAGAGTACATCTCTGTGACTCCTTCACCATCCGTCATCTTGAACTTATCAAGCTGACTCTAAAGAACATCCAACTTGGATTCTCTCATGGATTCGGTACCTTCATGCATATCAACCAAAGTATCCCAAATCTCTTTTGCATTCTCAAGGCGGCTGATTTTGTTGAATTCTTCGGGTCATAGACAGTCAAAGGGAATGTCACATGCTTGAGCATTGTATTGCAACATATTCAATTCTTCTACGGTCGCTTCACGATCCGGTTTTCTTCCATCCGCAAAGAATTAACCTTGCAATCCAACACGAACAACAGCCCAAACGGCGGGGTTATGACCAATAATATGCATTTTCATTTTGTGCTTCCAACTAGCAAAATTTGTGCCATCAAAGTACGGATATATACGGTGATAATTTCCCTCAGTAGTCGCCATACTCTCCTAGGTTGTGAAACCAATGCAATGGAGACCAAACCTCTGATACCACTTGTAGGATCGAAAGTAGGTCTAGAGGGGAGTGATTAGACTACTTGACTAAATAAAAATTATACCTTTTCCCAGTTTTAAGTGTTGGCAGATTTTAGCAATTGTAGCAAGTCAAGCACACCCTACACATGTATGTCTACAAGTATAGCAGCAAAAAGTAAAGACAAGCATGAGTAGTAAAGGAAGGGTAGGAAGATCAAACGCAATTTGGAGACATGAAAATTTTTCCCATGGTTCCTATAGGTGGTGCTATTGTACGTCCACGTTTATGGAGTCTTCAACCCACAGAGGGTAACGGTCGCGAGAGTCCACAGAGGGCCCTACCCATGGAGGGTTCCACGAAGAAGCAACCATGACTATACCATGATGGCCTACGCCCACAGAGGACTAGCCTAACTCGGAGTAGATGTTCACGAAGTAGGCGATCTCCTTGCGCTTACAAACTTCTTGGTTCACTACACAACACGAAGTAGGAGGCACCCAAACGATACCTAACCAATCTAGAAGGCACCACCCTCCAAAAGGTAATAGGCTCGATAATGTCGATGAACTCCTTGCTCTTGTGCTTCACGATGATAGACTTCTCAACACTCAATCACTCTCTCACATATTTGTCTTTGGTGGAAGAGATTGATTGGGTGGAAAGCAACTTGGGGAGGCTAGATATCAAGATTCATATGGTTGGAATGGAATGGCATGATCTCAACACATGAGTAGGTGGCTCTCTCTCAGAAAATCTGATAGCATAGGTGGGGATATGTTATGAGTGCTTCTCTTGCAAGTGAGTGGTGGTGGAGGGGTATATATAGGCATCTGCAGAAATCCAACCGTTACACCTTAAGTGACCAACTCGATGACACCGATGTGTGAATCTCGGTGGTACCAAGTTGCTCCAAAGCTGACAACTTTTGAATCTCGGTGAGACCGATATAGAAATTTTGGCGGTACCGATCAGTCATCCAACGGTCAGAATCCAAATCTCGGTGATGCCAATCCAAAAACTCAGATCTTCCAATTTTGTGAATCGAGATAACAGAAAGTTGGCAGCCTGAACTCGGTGGCACCAATGTGGGATCGGTTGCACCAATGTGCTAGGGTTTGGCATGGTTTTTGGAATTGGTGGGACCGAGTGGTAAGTGTTGGTTTCACCGATTTTGCAAGAATGGCTTAGACAGAATATGTGGAAGAGTTTGTGGGTGTTTTTGGTGACTATCACTTGTGCACGTTTGAGCATATTGTTCACCAACAATACCTTATCCCCTTTTAATAGTATTGGCTTTTCCTATGGACACAAGGTGATTTCTCACAAAGTAAAATGTAGAGTCCTCTTTGCTTGAACCTTTGCCAATCCATTTCCTTGCATATAGGGGTTTCTCCAGAATCCTTTTGCCAACCCATCATCGAACTTTTCCTGAAATATGCTTAGTGGAAATATTAGTTCAATGATATATATGTTGTTATTAATTACCAAAACCACCAAGGGAGCAAATGTGCTATCATGTCCACCATACCTACCTATGGATCGAGAAAGATCCTTCAAGTAAGTTGTCATCGATGCAATAAGGAAATAAGAATTGCTTCTAAAAGTATTTTTATCAATTAGTGTAAGATAAAATTAAGCATTGTACGATCTTATGATGGCAAAGTAATAAAAGCAATGGACTGCGTAATAGAGGTTTCTATCATATGGGGCAATATAGCGTGTTGTTCTAATACACAAAGGGATTGGGCATACAACCAATAAGCGCATGACAACCTCTGCTTCCCTCTGCGAAGGTCCTATGTTTTACTTTTATGCACTTACTTTTATGCAAGAGTCAAAGTATTATTCCCTATTCCTTTTTACTTTTTATTTTGCAAGCATCATGTGGTGAGGAAAGATCTAGGCACATATATCCAGTTGGATATGGGTGGGAATGAGTTATTATTGTTGACATCACCCTTGAGGTGAATACGTTGGGAGGAAAAACTATAAGCCCCTATCTTCCTATGTGTCCGCTTGAAACTTTTTGTTCATGGGTATGTCGTGAGCGTTAGCAATCATAGAAGACCAAATGATGGTTGAGTATGTGGACTTACCAAAATACTCCTACATGAGACCCTTTCTGAAAATATGATGGATTGTAGTTGCAAAGTTGACTGAGAACATAGTTTGTTGGTTCCCAATAAGGTTTATGCGTCATACTTATATGTAGTGATGAATTTTTACTCTCTCATGACAAGCTTTATGAAAAAAAATTGAAATAAGTTCTCATGTTAGAGTTTGTTGTTGTTATGTAAATAAGCATGATGCTTCTATGTCCGCATTTTGTTTGTATTGACACCTCTCTCTCAAACTATGTGGACATGCTTTTCAATATCGGCTTTCGCTTGAGGAAAAACGAGGTCTAAGCTTGTGGAGTTGATACGTCCATTTAGCATCATGATTTCCTATTTTTATTTACTTTGTTTTGTTGAATAATAATGCTTTGGGGAGTGATTCTGATGCCTTTTGTCTCATAATACGCAAGGTTTACACAAAGAGGGAGAATACTGGCTACTAGAATTCTGGACCCAGGAAAAGCACGTATAGGTTTCTATAATATGCAAGGTCTCATAATATGCGAGGTTTCTATATCGGTCTCACCTTTGAAAGTTGCTACCTTTGGAGCAACTCGGTACCACCGAGATTCACTCATCGGTGTCACCGAGTTGGTCACTTAGGGTGTAACGGTTGGATTTTTGGACATGCCTATATATACCCCTCCACCACCACTCACGCGTAAGAGAAGCACTCAGAATAGATCCCCACTTATCCCATCATATTTTCTGAGAGAGAGCCACCTACTCATGTGTTGAGTCATGCCATTCCCTTCCAACCATATGAATCTTGATCTCTAGCCTCCCCAAGTTGCTTTCCACCCAATCAATCTCTTCCACCAAAGCCAAATCTATGAGAGAGTGATTGAGTGTTGAGGAGTTTATCATCTGGAAGCACAAGAGCAAGGAGTCCGTCGACATTATCAACCCTATCACCTTTTGGAAGGTGGTGCCTCTTAGATTGGTTAAGTGTCGCTTGGGAGCCTCCTACTTCGTGTTGTGGAGTGAACCAAGAAGTTTGTAAGGGCAAGGAGATAACCTACTTCATGAAGATCTACCCCGATTTAGGCTAGTCCTCCATGGACGTAGGCCATCATGGTATAATCAAGGTTGCTTCTTCGTGGAACCCTCCATGGGTAGAGCCCTCCGTGGAATCTTGCAACTATTACCCTTCGTGGGTTGAAGACTCCATAAACGTGGACATATTATAGCACCACATATCAAAACCACGGGAAAAATCTTCGTGTCCTTTCATGCGTTTGATCTCCCTATCTCTACTCTTTACTTCCTTGTGCAATGTCTTTACTTTCCACTGCTATACTTGATGACTTGCATGTGTAGGGTGTGCTAGATTTTCTATAATTGCCAAATTCTACCAACACTTAACTTTGGATATTGTGTAGATTTTAATTTGTACTAGAAGTCTATTCACCCCCGCCCCCTCTAGACATACTCTTCTAGTGATCCCACAGTTGGTATCAGAGCAAGGTCTCCATAACCTTGGTTTAATCACCTTTGGAGGAAGATGGATATGCCTAGTTTAATCATTGTATCTACTTTTCCAAACTCTTCTACCTTTGTTTTGGACTCTAATTTGCATGATTTGAATGGAATTAACCCGGACTGACGATGTTTTTAGTAAAATTGCATTGGTGTTATTTTTGTGCACAAATAAAAGTTCTCGGATTGATCTGAAAATTTACGGAGAATATTTTTGGAATTAATAAAAAATATTGTCCAAAGAATCAACCCGAGGGGGGCCACCCACAGGTGGCAAGCCTGTCAGGCGTGGCCACCACCTGGTCGTGCCTAGCAGGCTTGTGGGCCCCTGTTTCTCCACCGACCTCAATTCCACTACTATTCATTCCTATTCGTGGAGAAAAATTAGAGAGAAGAGTTCACCGCGTTTCACGATACGAAGTCGCCGCCACCTCCCGTTCTTCCTTGGAAGGCCAGATATGGAGTCCGTTTTGGGCTCCGGAGAGGGGAAATCGACGCCATCATCATCACCAACCATCCTTCATCACCAATTCTATGATGCTCTCCGCCGTTCGTGAGTAATTCCATCGTAGGCTTGCTAGATGGTGATGGGTTGGATGAGATTTATCATGTAATCGCGTTAGTTTTGTTAGGGTTTGATCCCTAGTATCCATTATGTTCTAAGATTGATGTTGCTATGACTTTTCTATGCTTAATGCTTGTTACTAGGGCTCGAGTACCATGATTTCATATCTGAACCTATTATTTTTTCATGAATATATGTGTGGTCTTGATCCTATCTTGCAAGTTATAGACACCTATTACGAGTTATGATCCGCATCCCCCGGGGTGACAATAACCGGGATTCTTTTTGGTGATTATCGTAGTTTGAGGAGTTCATGTATTCACTAAGTGCTAATGCTTTGGTCCGGTTCTCTATTAAAAGGAGGCCTTAATATCCCTTAGTTTCCGTTAGGACCCCGCTGCCACGGGAGGGTAGGATAAAAGATGACATGCAAGTTCTTTTCCATAAGCACGTATGACTATATATGGAATACCTGCCTACATTACATTGATGAATTGGAGCTAGTTCTGTGTCACCCTATGTTATAACTGTTGCATGATGAATGCCATCCGACATAATTATCCATCACTGATCCATTGCCTACGATATTTCCACATATTGATCTCTTCTAAGTTACTTCTCCGTTGCTACTGTTACTTTTGTCGTCATCACCGTTCCTTCCATACTACTTTGCTACTGAATACTTTGCTACAAATATTACGTCTTTTAGGTGTGGTTGAATTGACAACTCAGTTGCGAATACTCAAGAATATTCTTTGGCTCCCCTTGTGTCGAATCAACAAATTTGGGTTGAATACTCTAGCCTCGAAAACTGTTGTGATCCCCTAAACTTGTGGGTTATCAAGACCTTTTTCTCGTGTCGTTGCTGGGGAGCATAGCTCTATTCTCTGAGTCACGTGGGATTTATATATGTTCATCACTATGAAGAATCTGAAAGATCCAAAAACCAAGATCTATTCCTCTACTACGAGGGGAGGTAAGGAACTGCCATCTAGCTCTGCAATTGATTCACCTTCTGTTATGAGTAAGTTTGCGACACCACCACCTGCTAGTAATTTTCATATGTCACAAGTAATTGATGATGCCACTTCTGTGTAGCAACCCGACCTGGAAAGGTCAAGCCTCTGTGTGTTCTGTGCCATCCCTGGATTAGTATGCTGGCACACACAGTACATCAATGTATATATCAAAGTGCAATCACATGTAATTAACGTAAAACTGATATATGCCTTAAAATTTCAGCGGAAACAGTCAACGAGAGTGGAGTCCCAATAAACACCAACGACAGGTTGAGTGTAGACCGTAACCCTGAATCGTACTCTTACTCGTCGAAGAAGAGTATCTTCAACATGAGACGTTGCAGCCATGTAGGTCAGTACATTGAATGTACCTACAAGATCACCATAGCAGAAACAGAAGATAAATGCTATTCTATATGCAATAAGGCTTTGTGGCTCTGTGTCTGAGTTTTTGCAGAAAAGCTGGTTTTATTTTATTTTCCTACAACAAAGGAATATCCGGAGTTTCACTATAGAATTACCTAACAAGACATGGTTCCGCCAACAGATGTCTTAATGCCCACAAGTATCATAAGTTGCCCACAATTAATTATCAGTCCAGTGTTGAGAGTTCAGAAATAGATCCAAGTCCAGAGGCTCAAATTATCTGTAACCGGGGACACGGCTAATCGATTAGGTTTAACTTTGTAGAGTGTTGTGTACTTTACCCACAAGATTCGTTCCCTCCTGGTAAGTCCTTGCACTGCCGGGTGTTTGAGAATAGGATGAACGAAACATGGTCTTTCAGAGTGTTTCCCTTACTACTGTCAGTGCCCATCCTTTCCTAACGTCGACTACATCTCGTAGCACTGCCCAGCCAGAGTCACAACAAAGATCAACCAAGCCAGAGCCCATAATGACTTGTGGCTACACAGGTAAGCTTCTGGGCATGAAGTATCCATCCGTCTCTTTGAGTCTGGGTGAAGCTTTCCGCAAGATGTCATGGCGCTTCTCCATGCATCCCGTCCATCCACTGGTTACTCCAGGGATGCCCAATCAACCATCCTTCACCCAGTAGTGTGTATTGAAAAACTTGTTTCTCGAGTCTCGAAGTCTTGAGGTCTTGAAGATGCAGGACTTGAAGATGCCTTCATGAAGTTGTCATATTGACATAGAGTCCTCCTTCTCACACCACTCATGAACACTCATACCAAACCCCGTCTACTTTAGCATAGCATACAAATAACTAACGTTCCCAGGGCTTTAGTAACAAGTGGTGGGTTCCTACCTCATGCATTCTACTCAACTACAAGAATTTCAATAACACTACTGGAGGGATTTGTTGAATGATGTCACTACATGCAATAAAACATAGGTATGAACAAAATGGTCAAAGTGAACTTGCCTGTACTGTTGATGAAGAATAATATCTCTCTAAGAAATAACTTGTTAGACTATTCGTCACTCTCCGATGAAAATCTATATAATCAAACATTGCATTCATAAGCAAACACTTCTAGCAATCAATACTAACAATCAATAGACATCACAAAACTAAAAGCAACAAGGTGGTGATGAAGGAAATACTTAAGACAAAACTCAAATCAACAAAATTTCATCAACACAACCAAGGGTTGGTTTTCTCTACCAATAAATCCTTTCTTCAAAAGTAACAAAAAAAAACAAAGTAAAATATAACAAAAGTATTTTAGTAAATATTTTACTAGTAAAAAGAATTACTTTTGAATAACAAGTAAAAACTATGAAATCAACACGCTAAACACTATAAGTTCTCTAACTAAATAAACTTAACAACAAGAAAACAAATAAAACAATTAAAATATTAAAATAACAGAAAAACAAAATATTTTCAAATAAGAAATCAACTAGAAATACTAGAGCAATACAACAAACAAAACAAAATAATGGGCTCTAAATTTTGGTGGCTAAACTACTACTAATATAAAACAAGACAAAACTATTTTTAGTAACAAAACAATCCTTAACAGAAAAGAATACTAAAAATAATTTTTATTTAGAAAAACAGAATTAAATCCTCTAGAACATTTGTGAAAATAAATACTACTAAAACTAAATTGTTTTGTAAAACATTTCCTAATGAAGAAGAATATACTTTCCTATATCATTAGGATATAAAACAAAACAAAACTATTTTTATTAACAAAAAATAAGTCACCTAATATTGGACAACAGAACTAAAGAAAACTAAAACAAAAGTTAAACTAATTAAGATTTCAAAATAAACTAAAGAAAAATTAAACTAACTAAATCCTATTAGGTACTAAAAAGATTCTGTTTTAGTTAAAAACCCTAATCTAAATTATCCTAAAAATTCTCAAAGAGTGATGGATGATAAACCTAACTAATACAAAACAGTTTCAAAAAGAATCACTCAAAAATAAATTTTTAAACTCAAGTTATTCAGAAAACAAGATTTGAATCAAATATGTTTGAATTTAATTTTAAACTATTCAAATTTGGTCAAACTGGATATCTACAGAAACTACATAAAATTGTGACACAATGCAAAAAGAATCAAATTAAAACAATTAAAAACATAAAAGATATAAAGAAAACAAAATCAGAAATTGTTCTGTTTTTAAAACAAAAACAGAAAAATAGAAAAATCTCTCTGACGGATAGGGGGTGACGTGGCACTTTGTGATTGGCCCTAAGGTGTGTGTGTTCTAGCATTCTGGGCGGACAACCGATGTTTAACAAAAAAACGCTTCGGCGTTTAAGTGATCTAATCCTAGCCTTAGGATCGAGATCTAATGGTGAGGGGGTTTCCGATGACTTACAGAGGAGGAGGGAGCTCCGACGATGCTCCGGCGATGCTCCGAGGTGGTGAGGTCGACGGGGACGTCGCTCCGATGGTCCTCCGGCGATGGGGAGATCTCCAATCAACGCAAGTGAGGACGGCGACTCCGTTGGTGGTCGTCAGAGAGGCGTAGGTGGTCGGGGGCGACGACGGTGGGCTCGGAGGCGGCCACGGTGCTCGGGTGATTGACGGGGGGGGCGCTCCGGCGGCTTCGGAGCACGGGCGAGTGCACGAGGAGCTGCGCACGAGCGAGGGGTCGGTTGGTGGGCTCGGGAGGCGGCGGGGGGTGGAGAGGTGGTGCGCCAATGGCGCGGCGGCTCGGTCAAACTCCGGCAAGGAATTTGCACGGGCGAGAGGACTCGGGAGAGGGAGATTCAGGGGGAACGGGTCGAGGGGAGAGGCGGGGTTTTATAGGCGGCCTTGGGGCATCGGGGAATGGGAAAGAGGAGGGAGATCCAGCGCGGTGGTCGTCGGCGAGGTGAGGGGAGTGAGAGGAGGAAGGTGACCGCGGGGTTAGCGGGATCGGGCGGTGGGGTCACGTGGTCAGAGAGAGAGGGAGCGGGGTTAGCGGCGTCAGTGGCCGGTCCGGAGAGGTTTCGGGGAGGGGTTAAAGCAGGTGGGCCAGTGGACTTTAATAACCGTTAAATCGTTTCCTTTTCTAATTTCCAGCGAAATAAAAACTCACTTACGGTAATCAATACTCTCCCAAAATTGGAGATCTTTATATGAAAATGACCAGGAGAATAAATGCAATTTAATGAACATTTTTTCACGGCCAAAACAAATACTTTTAAAAATTTTATTTTCACAAAAAGCCTAAATTGATTTTAATTCTTTTGCAATAAATTTTCAAATAACCCCCTGGGTTTTATGGTTCAAATACTTCACAAAATAACCCCTGGTGTGGAGTGTCATATTACTCCTCTCAAATTTTGTCAAGGGGTTTCAATACTTTGAAAATTTAAATTGGAACCAAATATGAAATGGATCCCAAAAGGAATAAGTCAGAGATTTTCAAATTCACTTTCATATCCTTCTTTTAAACTTCCAACTCATATTTCATATAATTTGAGGAAGTACTTTTATCCTCTCTCATGAAAATCATTGAGTTGCATAAAGTTTCTGAATTTGAAATACTTTCCAATGAAATTCAAACCATTTTCAAATCCCTTTTCATTTCTTTAAATGGAAGAAGTCATATCCTCTTCTCTCTG
Organism: Hordeum marinum; assembly: GCA_022496015.1. NCBI lineage: Eukaryota > Viridiplantae > Streptophyta > Magnoliopsida > Poales > Poaceae > Hordeum > Hordeum marinum. The sequence continues at coordinate 203,932,100 of CM039672.1, read as the reverse complement.
GGATTTTGTGATGAAATGAATTTGAATTCCTGCAGAGTGAAAGTTTTGGGAAATTCATTTCATTCCCTATCATTAAACTTTCAAAAGTTTCAAATTTCACTCACTTTCAACCACTCAATCAAACAAACACTCATTCTAATATCTATTATAACATTCCAAAATTTGGGATGTTACATTCTGCTATGCATGATGCTTATGATGATACGTTACTTGATAATATTGTGCCACTGGGTGAATTTCTTGATGAACAAATTGCTAGAGCCAATGCTGAAAATTATGCTACTTCTGAAACTGATGAAATTATTGAAACTGAACACTATGAGACACCTGCTAGACCTAACCCTCCTAGATATGAATTGTCTGATATTCCCGAGGGTTATGTTAAGGAAGGAGAGGTAGCTAGGGAATTTCTTGCTTGTAAGGATAGAGATGATCTTAAGAAATTACTATGCAAGTGGAAAGACAAATCTTTGAATGCTAGAATGAAATATGATCCTAAGTTTGCTAGTTCACCTATGTTTGTTACTGATAAGGATTATGAATTCTCTGTCGATCCTGAGTTAATTACTTTGGTTAAATCTGATCCTTTCCATGGTTATGAATTTGAAACTGTTGTGGCACATCTTACTAAATTGAATTATATAGCCACCCTATTTACTCATGAGGAAAAATTCATTATTACTATATTCTCAAGTTGTTTCCTTTCTCATTAAAGGGTGATGCTAAGATATGGTTCAATTCTCTTGCTCGTGGTTGTGTGCGTAGTCCCCAGGATATGATATATTACTTCTTTGAAAAATATTTTCCTGCCCATAAGAATCAAGTTGCCTTGCAGGAAATATTTAACTTTGTGCAAATTCAAGAAGAGAGTCTCCCACAAGCTTGGGGGAGGCTTCTACAATTACTAAATGCTTTGCCTGATCATCCCCTCAAGAAAAATGAAATACTTGATATCTTGTATAATGGACTAACCGATGCTTCTAGGGACCACCTAGATAGTTGTGTTGGTTGTGTTTTCAGGGAATGAACTATTGAAGAAGACGAACTACTATTGAATAATATATTGAGAAATGATAATGATTGGACTATTCCCAAACCACCTCCGAAGAAAAGAGGTATTCTATTTCTGAGTCCTGAAGATATGCAAGAGGCAAAGAAATCTATGATAGAAAAAGGTATTAAATATGAAGATGTTAAGAATCTACCACATATTGAAAAAATACATGGTCTTGATAACCTGATACAGGTAGTAGAGGTAAATTCTCTTCATAGATTTGATGAAAGCAATATTCCTTATAATAAGTCTACTAGCCAATGCTTGGACGAGTTTCATAATTTTGTTGTTAAGCAAGAAAATTTTAATACTTATGTTAGTAGACAATTGAAACATAATGCTTTCATGCTTGATCGCTTAGGTGATTATATGAGTAGAACTATCAATGATCTCAAACTGATTAGTAAACATGCTTCCATGGTAACTACTCAAGTAGAACAAGTACTTAAGGCACAGAATGATTTGCTTAATGAGATGAATAGTAAGAACAATGATCATTCTATTAAAGTTGTGACTAGACGTGGTAGAATGACCCAGGAACCTTTGTATCCTAAGGGCCATCCTAAGAGAATTGAGCAAGATTCTCAAAGGAGTAACACTGATGCACCTAGTCGTTCCAATAATAAGAGGAATAAGGATGATGATAGAACTTTGCATGCTGCTAGTGAACCTGTTATAGATACACCTGAAAACCCAAATGACATTTCTGTTTCTAATGCTGAGACACAATCTGGTGATGAACATTAGCCTAGTGATAATATAAATGATGATGTTCATGTTGATGCTCAACCTAGTAATGATAATGATGTGGAGATTGAACCTGTTGTTGATCTTGATAACCCGCAACCTAAGAATAAAAGATATGACAAAAGAGATTTTTTTGCTAGGAAGCATGGCAAAGAAAAAGAACCATGGGTTCAGAAACCTATGCCCTTTCCTCCTAAACCATCCAAGAAAAAGGATGAAGAGGATTTTGATCGCTTTGTTGAAATACTTAGACCTGTCTTTTTGAGTATGCGCTTGACTGGTATTCTAAAAATGTCTCCTTATGCTAAGTATATGAAAGATATTGTGACTAATAAAAGGAAAATACCGAAAGCTAAAATTTCCACCATGCTTGCTAATTATACTTTTAAGGGTGGAGTACCAAAGAAATTTGGAGATCCACGAATACCAACTATACCATGCTCTATTAAAGGTTTTTATGTTAAAACTGCTTTATGTGATTTGGGAGCTGGTGTTAGTGTTATGCCTTTCTCTTTATATCATAGACTTGATTGGAATAAGTTGACACCTACTAAAATATCTTTGCAAATGGCTGATAAATCAACTGCTCTACCTATCGGTATTTGTGAGGATGTACCTTTCATAGTTGCAAATGCTACTATCTTAATGGACTTTGTTATTCTTGATATTCCCGAGGATGACAGTATGTCGATCATCCTTGGTAGACCCTTTTTGAATAATTCAAGGGCTATTATTGATTGCAACAAGGGTATTGTCACTTTTCATATTGATGGTAATGAGCATATGGTACACTTTCCGAAGAAACAACCTCAAGTTCATAGTATCAACTCCGTTGAAAAAATTCCAATGATTATTATTGGAGACTTTAAATTCCCTCTTCCTACTGTCAAGAAGAAATATGATATACTTATTTGGGGATATGCAAATCCCCATTGAGGTAACATAGTGATTATCCAAAAATTCTCCGGTTTCATGCTACTTGAAAGAAGTTCGTTAATAAGACTTGATCAACCTAATTGATAGATTCCTTTTGATGAGGATAAGATGGATGAATTTCGAAAGCACAACTTTCTGTACCCAAATTTTACTTTCTGTTAGTTAGATTAAATAAAGTAAAAAATGCTATTATTTTTCTGTTTTCTGAGTTTTCCGTGCAATAGAAAAATGACCTGAAAATAAAAGTTCTTCAAATGCCCTAAAAATGTAGTATGATTTTTTCTGGAATATTTAAAAATATCTGGCACTAAGCACACTGCAGGGGGCTACACAAGTGGGTCACAAGCCTACAAGGCGCAGCCACCCCCTGGACGTGTCTAGCAGGCTTGTGGGTCCCACGTGCCCCCTTCACTTATTCCAGCACCCATCCACTTCATCTTCCTCCACAAAAAATCCCACCATTGCTCAAACTCGTGTTCTAGCTTATTTTGCAGCCATTTTCGATATCCTTGTGCAAAGCTTCATTTGCAAAACTGTTTTGGGAGATTGTTCTTTGGTATGTGACTCCTCCAATGGTCCAATTAGTTTTTGTTCTAGTGCTTTATTTATTGCAAATTTTTGTTGTTGTGGTGACCTTGTTATTGAGCTTGCATGTCAAATTTGTATGGTCCCAATTGGTTTTGATGCATGATATAGCCTCTAGGCACTTGTGGGAGTAGTTGCTATGAGTTTTGTTGAGTTTTGTTCACTTTTATTTTGGGTCACTAAAAATTTAAGAATTTTTCAGAGAAAGAAATGTTGAGGAGATTGTTAAGAGGCTCTTCAAGCTGGAGTTCCAAGGAAGATGAAAATGAGATGAGGGAGAAATCCAGGTATAATATTCCTCACGTCGCAGAGTTTCGACCATGTGAATGTCCATGTGACACATTCTTGAGGGCGGGCGGCATTTACGAAGATTTCTATTATTTGGCTGAGAATGCAGGCCTCACCGACTTCCACAACAATAAGTGTGACCAGTACCTCTTGCTCACGAATACCTTTGTGCAAAATTTTCATTTTCATGTTAGGGAAGACCATCCTATGGTAGAATTTCACTTATATGATGTGCCTAAGAAAATGAAACTTCATGATTTTTGCAAAGTTTGCAAAATACCCTATGAGAGCAGCATTAGGGAACCACGTCCTAGAGATATCGAAGATTTTATTGCCGCAATCACTATAGGGAAAGAGAGAGGTGTGTCAAAGACAAGAGTAGCTAGTTTACATTTCTCCTGTGCTACGCTATCATTCATTATTTGCGGGGAGATGTTTAGTTGGTTGTTGGGAGAGTGGAGGTCTTAGTGCCCCTGACTTCGCCATTCTGCGCCATGCTTTATTTGCTGATAGAACCTTTAGTCTAGGGGCTATGGTGTCCCAACGGTTGAACTCCAAACGTTCGAGGGGGCATATTCGGAGGTATCTATGCATCTCGTCTGGCTAAACACTTTGAGATACCCATTAGGCTTGACGAGGAAGATGAAAGGCTGCTACCCTCGAAGTTCTTAGATTATGACCGTATGGTAGCACATGATGTTATTAAGAAAAATGATGATAGGAGGCTACTTTATAACTTAGTTTTTAGCCAGGGTACTTGTGAGATTATTACTCTGCCTGCTTCTTCTTTGTTCGATATTCACTCAGGCAGGTACACCATTATGCCTAGAGACATTTACATATATTGGGGTCTGACGCAACCCCCAGCTCCAGAACCGGCACCAGCCCTTGATCCGTACCCTGAGCCAATTTTTCATTAGGAGCCGTAGGAGCTCGCCAACCAATGGAACTCTAAGGATGCTCCGGAGTATCCCGGAGAGAGTTTTTTCCAGCCATGTCCCTAGACCAACTTAGGCCAAAAGCCTAAGCTTGGGGGAGTACATATTTCTCACAGACTTTACATGCATGCTCACACACTCATCTTAAGTAGTTGGTGCTCGTACTCTTTCAGTGTACCATCCATGGTAGTTTATCTTTTTCCGCTTTCGTCCTGTGTGCTTAATTAACTTTGAGAAAAATACAAAAGAATAGTTATATCTTTACCTTCTAGTTTGCTTAGTTCTAGCATTAAAAGAAAACCCAAAAAGATTTTTCGTTCTTCTTTTGTTTGTTGGGAGTTTTCCCATGTAAATAGTTTTTCTCGTTCTTGTTTTGATTTTTCTTTTTTTGGGTCATAAGGAAAAGACCACAATGAAAATGTTGAGTGGTTCTTATATGCATAATTGTTTACTAATCAAAGAGCCCATATTACCTTATCTTCTCCTTTGAGTTATTGTTTGCAGGTTCTAGCTTAGTCCAATGCACGTGCACTCTTATTATTATCCACACCTTTCGGTCGTGCAAGTGAAAGGCAATAATGACGATATTTGATGAAAATATTGAGGTGGAGAAAAGCTGGTATGAACTCGTACTAAGCCTCTTGATGAAAAAGTGTTTTGTCACTTAAGGGTGAGTTGAACATCATTGATGCTTCAAACTTGAGCTAAGCTCACTCGGATGCATGCAAGGGGATGAGCTTACACACCCATTCCATGCTACTATTATATTGAATATCATGTATCTTGGAATTCTATGCTCCCTCATCTTGCATCTAACCCTTTTGTAGGTACTTAGAAGAACAACACTCCACAAGATTGCCATCAACTCATATATTGAGCAATCCTGTCATGACCAAGTATGCACACCTCTCTTTGATGATGAAAGGAAGAAGACAACAAAACATATCCTTGACATATATTTCTCAATTGGTATCAACTCACAATTGGTATCATGTCATTTGGATATATCATATTCTTCCTTGCGTGACTAACCTATGTAGGGGAAAAGTGAACGAAAACAAAAAGGATTGCTCCCAACTCAAGATGGACTTCATCAACCTCGATAATCCTCATCAAGTTCACCTACAATCTACGTCATCAACATCACTCAAAGGTATGTAATCATATCCTTGATATCGCTTTACTCGAAGACATGAGATAAATCAACTCAAGCAATATCAAGACATTAAAATCCTTAAACAAAAAATGGTAACCCCATTTTGATCTTAACGATGAATATGACCTATGATCAAGTATTCTTTCTTGACTCCTTAAGTCAATATACTCTAATATAGGTGACCTAGTCACCGCCCATCATCTAGTCATATGAATTGAATGGAGAACCCTTCTTGTGTTGCTCTTTGAAATTCCATTCAACTCTATTCTAGATGAACATTCATTGCAAATCTTTCTGAAAATTCATTACAAATCTTTCTGAAAATTCATTACAAATCTTTTTGAAAATTCATTGCAAATCTTTCTAAAAATTCATTGCAAATCTTTCTGACAATTCATTGCAAATCTTTGAGACATGTTTGAGACATTCTGAAAAAAATTCATTTGACAAAGTTGCCATGTTTTTGTTTCCCAACTCGGAGCCTCCGATCAAAACTTTTCGGTCTTACCGATATTGCAGTCCTACTACAGAAACACATATCGGTGCCACCGAATATTTTGACTCAGAGCCACCGACCTCTATGCACTTTGTCTGTTTTGCTTTAGAATCAACTCAATGATTACAATGATGTAGGGGGAGAAACATCAAGATATAAAATCTCAAATTAGCAAGGATCCTTACATCAAAGGAGGAGAAATTCTTAAAAGTTTTCAGATCTTAAGGGCGAGAAAAGTGTTTTCAAGGAACCCTTTGTCTAAATACTCTCAATGACCCTATATCTCTAGGGTCCCTTCCCATTAAAGGATTCCTTCTGTCTGTCCCTTCTGTGACCTTTTTGGAAATTACTGCCGAAGGGGGAGAAATATCAAATCTTCAAATATTATACTCATAAAAAAGGGGGAGATATAGTACTAAAGGGAAGAATATCTAAGCATTCATGCTTTAGGGGGAGAGATGATCATGAAAAGAAGAAGTGTAACCTTATCATATAAAGGTGAGATATCAAGGATCCCTTATCACACAAACACTTCTTAAGGAGAAGAGATAATAATAAATCAGGAAAACTTTCACAATTGGTGCCAATCGGTGCCAAAATTTATGTCTAAGGGGGAAAACTCTAAACTTATTTGGAGACATATCACTCTCAAGAAATCATTTCTTATATGTCCTTCATATCTTGGTACTTTTGATTCCACTTGCATTTGCACTATCAAATACACTTGTGTTTCCTAACATTGTTTTCTCAAGTGTGTCCCTACTGATAAATGCTCAAGTACCTCAAGGTAAGTATATGCATCGTATTCTTGTTCAAGATGACCTATTATTTCTTGCTGGAATTGTTTGCAAGAGTGAGTCTTGAACATGAAATCATTTCATTCTCATATATTTGATGCATATTTCCAATATACACATGACTTCTTATGCCCTTCCTATGATGTGTGTGTTGATGCATTCAAAAGCAACTATCCTTAAAATGGATTGCACACATCTTGGGGGAGCTTGTATCAGTCATGTATCCTTCAAAGTCTTCATGTATTTCTGCATATCTAAAATTGAAGCTTTGATTGTATTTTGTCATCAATTACCAAAAAGGGGGAGACTGAAAGCACAATATGCTCCCTTGGTGGTTTTGATAATTCATGACAACATACATTGTCTCTTGGACTGATATTTCTACCTAATGCATTTCAGGCGAAAGTCCATAGAGAGAGATGGGTTGGCAAAAAGGAGTGTGGAGAGTATCCCCATGAAGAAGAAGGAGAAGGAATAGCATTGGCAAAGCTTCAAGCAAAGAGAACTCTAAATTTTACTTTGTGAGAAATCACTTTGAGTCCATAGGAAAGCCAATACTATTAAAAGGGTGTAAGGTATTGTTGGTGAACAAGATACTCAAACATGCACAAGTGATATTCACCAAAAACACCCACAAACTCCCCACATATCTTGTCTAGAGCCCTACCACTCAAACAGGTGAAACCAACACATTCCACTCGGTCCCACTGATTGCCAAACTCATACAGACCCATGCCAAACCATAGCACATCGATGCAACCGATCCCACATTGGTGCCACCTAGTTCAGGCTGCCAACTTTCGGTTGCCTCGATCCGTAAAATCGGAATTTGTGAGTTTTTGGATCGTTGTCACCGAGATGTGGATTCTGACCGTTGCACACCTCATCGGTACCACCTAGAATCATATACCAGTCTCACCGAGATTCTAAAGTTGCTACCTTTGGAGCAACTCGGTACCACCGAGATTTACACATCAGTATCACCGAGTTGGTCACTTAAGGTGTAACGGTTAGATTTTTTGAGATGCCTATATATACCCCTATACCACCACTCACTCACAAGAGAAGACCTCAGAACATATCCCCACTTATCCCATCAGATTTTCTGAGAGAGAGCCACCTACTCACGTGTTGAGATCATGCCATTCCATTCCAGCCATATGAATCTTGATCTCTAGCCTCCGCAAGTTGCTTTCCAACCAATGAATCTCTTCCACCAAAGCCAAATTTGTGAGAGAGTGATTGAGTGTTGAGGAGTCTATCATCTTGAAGAACAAGAGCAAGGAGTCCATCGACATTATTGAGTGTATTACCTTTTGGAGGGTGGTGCCTCCTAGATTGGTTAGGTGTCTCTTGGGAGCCTCCTACTTCGTGTTGTCGAGTGAACCAAGAAGTTTGTAATGGCAAGGAGATTGCCTACTTCATGAAGATCTACCCCGAGTTAGGCTAATCCTCCGTGGATGTAGGCCATCAGGCTATAGTCAAGGTTGCTTCTTCATGGAACCCTCTGTGGGTAAAGCCCTCCGTGGACTCTCGCGACCGTTACCCTTCGTGGGTTGAAGACTCCATAAACGTGGACGTATGATAGCACCACCTATCGGAACCACGGGAAAAATCTTCGTGTCCTTCATGTGTTTGATCTCCCTATCTCTACTCTTTACTTACATGTGCAATGTCTTTCCTTTCCGCTGCTATACTTGATGACTTGCATGTGTAGGGTGTGCTAGACTTGCTATAATTTCCAAAATCTGCCAGCACTTAAATTTGGATATTGTGTAGATTTTAATTTGTGCTAGTAGTCTATTACCCCCCCCCCTCTAGACATACTATTCTAGTGATCCCACATGCTCCCACTCACTTTCTTGTAAATACAAGTTTCTTGCAAACTTTGTATACACCCAAAAGCTTTGATCACCTCATCAAAGTGTATATTCCAACTCCGAGACGCTTGCCCCAGCCCATAGAAGGATCGCTGGAGCTTGCATACCTTTTAGCATCCTTAGGATCGACAAAACCTTCCGGTTATATCACATACAACCTTTCCTCAAGAAAACCATTGAGGAACCGATGTTTTGACATCCATCTACCAGATTTCATAATCTAAGAATGCAGCAATTGCTAACATAGTTCCATGAGACTTTAGCATCGCTACGGATGAGAAAGTCTCACCATAGTCAACTCCTTGAACTTGTCGGAAACTTGTGACAACTCGAGCTTTATTAATGGTGACATTTACCATCAATGTATGTCTTCTTCTTAAAGGTCCATTTGTACTTAACGGCCTACCGTTCATCGAGCAAGTCTACCAAAGTTCATACTGGTCTTTCATACATGGATCCTTTCTCGGATTTCAAGGCTCCTAGCCATTTGTTGGAATACGGGCTCACCAATGCATTGTGATGCCCCCAATTTCGACCGTACGCTAAACATACACGCAATACGTACGACCAAGATTTGGGGCTCACTAATCGATATCACAACACAACTCTACACACAAATAAAGTCATACAGCTTCATATTACAAGCCAGGGGCCTCAAGGGATCGAATACAAAGCTCGACAAGCACGAGTCAGCGAAAGCAAATAATATCTGAGTACAGACATAACTTAAACAAGTTTTTCCTTAAGAAGTCTAGCACAAACATAACAACGGATCGAACGAGGTGAGGCCTCCTGCCTGGGAACCTCCTATCCTATTGCTGGTCGAGGGTAGCCTCCATGTAGTAGTAGGCTCCTGCGGTGGAGTAGTAGTCGGCTCCGGCGTACTCCATCTCCGGGGCTCCATCGTTTGAACACAACAATGGTATCAAGGGGGAAAGAGAAAGCAAAGCAGCGATGAGTACTCATCCAAAGTACTTACAAGACTGACATCAAAACTATGCTAAGTATGCATCAGTATCAAGGAACGGGGTTATATATGGGATGAATGCAGAAAGCAAGAATACGGGGAAGGCCTAGTCCTATCGAAGACTAGCATCTTCATCATCTTGCAGCATTAGAAGAGAGTAGACTGGTATCTCCTATATAGTCAAATATTGTAGCAATTTTATTAAGTAACGATGCCCAGAGATTCTTCCTCGACTCCCTGCAAGGAAGCAATCCTGGAGCCAACCTCCATTTCAATTTGAAGTCACAATTATAGTTGTAGAAGGTCAAAGTACAACTTCAAGTCGTCCTGTTACCATGGACAAGGCTATTCGAATAGATGAATTCATCCCTGCAGCGGTGCACCGCATTTCCAACACGCTTGATCACCTCATGTCAGACACACTCTCTTGGGTAATGCCCGACCTCAGGATTTCAACACGTCGTCGCCCCACCTAGACTCAACAGAGAGGCCAGCCCGCCGGTCTAAATCCTAAGCACGTGGGGGTTATGGTCCCACTCTCCCTTTCCACTCATGCATGATGTGAACGCGGTCGAGGTCAGTCCTAGAACACTCTAGTCCAAGATCTGTACCGTCTAGGCCACTCGGGCGCGCGCCGCTCCATTTCTGACGTCCAAAGAGCTTTGGCTGATACAACGACGCTGAGTACCCATAATTTCTCCCACGTGCAGGTTCGGTGTGTAAAAGGTCAAACGACCAACTTAGATCAAATACCCAACCCATTAGCATTTTATTAATGCGGGACAAGCGCGACCCATGAAGTGCGGTCCCGTCGCCCCGTCTCGAGGATGTGTGCCAAGGGCCTCTCCTGCCCATCCACGCCTCATCATCATCAAACCATGGGTACCCCTTAGGGCCGACCCATCACCAACATGTTTCTGTAACCAGGTCATAGTAACTGTGTGTATAAAACATCAAGACGGGACCTGAGGAATCATCCTCAAGGCGCCCCGCTTGATGAAACCGTCATGGTGGACCTAGAGGAATCACCCTCGAGGGTAACACACTTCAGGGGTTGCACGATAGAGTTATTGTCGGGAGTGGTGAAGGAGGAATCACCCTCGATAACCAAGACCGACTAGCTACACTATAGAGTTAGCATCATGAGTATTGCATGAGGTGTCACCCTCGGTACTCGATAGTAGCTCTCCAGAGTCGTACATAAAAGGGGTGTGTGGTGAATGTGACGGGCATGGCTTGTCGGTCGGTTGACCGAGTCTTCGAGTCGTCGATGAAGAAGCAGGGGCAACTGGGACTAAGGGATCACTGGGGATTCATTGATCAACCTATACTAAGCAGTTGATATGATTGCAGGTATAGTAGCAGTTTATCAAAACAGGCTATGCATCAGAATAGGAGCTAACTAATACAGTAGCAAAAATCTAATGCAAGAAAAAGAGGGAAGAATGGGCGATATTGGAATGCTCAAGGGGGGTTACTTGCCTTGATGCTCTACTGCAAAGGCCTGATCGTCAGTGGTGTAGTCGTACCCGACAGCATCGTCAGTCTCGAGGTCTATCGGTAAGAAGAGGGGGGAGAAACAATAAATATAAAGCACAGATGCAACACGATGCATGATGCAGAGCTAAGGATGCACTAACGCAGTATTAGACGTCGTAGACGGGTCGGAAGAATATCTGACATATTTTCCGGGTCTCAAGCTACTACTGGACAGACGAAAACGATGGAAATGTTCCATGTTCGTTATGATAGGAGGACTTACAAACGAACAGACTACGTATTCTGATTCATAGGATTTTTCTGATCAACTTTCATGTATAAAATATTTTCATCTAACTTACGAATTATTTTATATTAATTTTTAAAGTTTTATTATTATTCATAAATTAAATTGATTTATAAAATTCAATAACCAATTATGACATCAGCATAATGTCATGCTGACCGTCATAGTTGACTTGTCAAACTGACCAATGGGTCCCACATGTCATAGACATAGTTTTAATTATTGTTCAATTAACACTAAGCAGATTAATTAAAGGGTGGGGGTCCCACCTCTCATTGGTACATTAAATCTAAGCTAAATATTTTGATTAACTTAATCGTTTAATTAGTTTAACCAACATGGGCCCACATGTCATTGTCTCTAACCTAATTAATCATCTTAACAGCTAATTAGATTAAGTAATTTAATTAGCTTAAACTAACATAGTTAATTAACTTAACTAATTACCTAATTAATTGTTAACTTAATAATACATTTTTAACAGAGGGTTGGGCCCCTATGTTTAGTGGGTCAGCGAGGGGGTTAGCGGGGGATTAGTCCCCACTAACCAGATCAGGACCTAGGACTCGGCCTGAGGTCATGCGGCGGCAGAATGCCGGCGAGGCCAGCGATGCAGGCGGTGCGGCCGGGGCGCACGGGGGCGACCACGGGAGCGGGGGCCGGAGCGCGTGGGTGGCCGGGGCTGCAGGGTGAGCGGGCAGGGGGCGACCGACGCAAGCGCGCATGGGCGCGGGGGGGAGGGGGGCAGGCAGTGCATGTATCATAGCAGGACCGCGCGGGGTGGCGGGGGGTAGTGCGGTCCGGAGAGGGAGGGAAGGAAGGAAGTCGTCGCGGGGAGGGGTGGCAATGGGCTCGGGGTGGGGCGATGGGTCGACATAGGAGGCGACGACGGTGGTGAGGAGGATATGGCGTCGGGGTCCGATGGGGAGGAGTACGAGGAGGCACGATGGCGGTGTGGTAGCGCCGTGGGAGGGCATCGGCGACAAGCGACGGTGTGGGGCGTCGGGCGGCACTGGTGGGGCGCGAGGCGCCGGCGGTTTGGCCCCGGTCCGATCTGGATCGTGGGGGGAAGTGGGGGTGGGTGGCTCTCGGTGGGGGGTTGACCCCTTGTAGTGTTGAGGGGGGAGAGGTGGGTCGACCAGTTGGGCCACGACCCAGTTGGACCGGGGGGCTTTTTTGTTTTTCTTTTAGTTTAGTTTAGTTTTTGTTTTTCTATTTTTATTTTGTGTTTTATTTTAGTTTCTATTTATTTCGTTTTAGCCATATTTCTTCACAGAAAAATTGTGAGACATGGCCCAGTAAATACTTGGCAATATTCTGTATGGCCACAATAAGTTTGAGGATTTTTGGATTCTGTTAGAAATATCCATATGAATTTAAGAGCACTTTTAAATGCAAATTGGTGCTATTATTGAAGGTGGGGTCCACACCATAATTTTGGTGATGTTGTTTTCCTTAACACCAATTGTTTTGTGATTTATTACAAGTGTGCAATAATTTTATCTTGTTGTTTGTGCACTTATTTTATCACAATAAAATTCAAGTGGCTTTTGAAGTGGAATTTGAATGGGATATGAAGTTCAGCTTGATCATATATGGAGTAGCAAAAATGGATTAGCATAATCCTCAGATTACTGTAGCTTGATTAAAAGGATTACTATAGCTGCAAATCCAGGGCGTCACAACTCTCCCCTACTAAAAAGAATTCTCGTCCCGAGAATTGGGAAGTAGAAGGAAAGAGCCTGGGGTATTCTACGCGAAGATGATCTTCATGTTCCCAAGTGGCTTCATCTTCAGAATGATTTGCCCACTGCACTTTGAAGAACTTGGCAACCTTCTGACGAGCCTGATGTTCAATTTCATAGAGAATGCGGACTGGTTGCTCCTTGTAGTAAAGGTCTTGTTGCAGCTCCAACATATCATGATGCACTTCTCAGATAGGATCCTTGAAGCAGCGACGAAGTTGTGACACATGGAACACATTGTGAACGTGAGAAAGGTTTGGTGGTAGTTCTAGTTGATATGCCACCTTACCACGCCTTTCGAGAATAGTGAAAGGACCAATATATCGAGGAGCCAGCTTGCCCTTGATCCCAAAACGATGTGCACCTCTCATTGGCATGACTCGAAGATAAGCCTTTTCGCCAGGTTGATAAACCATATCCTAGTGATGATGGTCATACCGACTCTTTTGGCGAGACTGAGCAACCTTAGGTTTGCATGAATAATGCGGACTTGATCTTTGGCATGTTGGATAATATCCGGACCAATAAGTGTACGTTCCCCAGTTTCTAACCAATTCAGAGGAGTCCGACACTTGTGTCTATATAACACTTCAAAGGGAGCCATCTTCAGACTAGCTTGATAGCTATTGTTGTAGGAGAACTCGGCATATGGGAGAGATTCCTCCCATTTCTTGCCGAAATAAATGACACAAGCTCGAAGCATGTCTTCGAGAATCTGATTGACCTTTCCACTTGTCCCTGGGATTGAGGGTGAAAAGCGGTGCTGAATGACAAATGAGTTCCCATAGCTTCCTGGAAACTTGCCCAGAACCTTGAAGTGAATAAGCTGCCACGGTCCAAACTAATCACCAGGGGAATACCATGGAGCGAAACAACTCTGGACATATAAAGATCTGCTAGCTGACTAGCAGTAATAGTTTCCCTGACAGCCACAAAATGTGTAACTTTGGACAACCGGTCAATGATGAGAGGAATAGCATCACTACCTTTCTGCGATATGGGAAAACTAGTGCCGAAATCCATTTCAACATGATCCCATTTCCATTCAGGAATATAAATACGTTGTAGAGTTCTAGCGGGATTTTGATGTTCTGCTTTGATCAGATGACAAATGTCACATTCTGAAACATAGCATGCAATGTCTTGCTTCATGTTAGACCACCGGAATCTTTGATGAATGTCTTGGTACATCTTGGTACTACCCCGGATGAATAGACATCAGTGTATCATGAGCTTCTTTCAGTATTCTATTAGTAATATTCAGGTTTTCCCTTTTTGTTGGAACGAATAAGAAACGCTTTAAGTATACGGCACCATCATCAGCAACAGTGAATCATGAGGGTTTACCTTCCGCCAGATAGTGTTTAATCCTTTCGACTTCACTGCAATAGTGTTGCATTCTCTTAATGCTGCCCATGAGCTTTGGTATAGCAACCAAGTTACACAGGGAACCAATGTTAACAACACGGAGGTGCATCTTGCGGGCCTCTTCGGGAGGGGGAACTAGATAACCCTGAGGAAGAATATGGAGGTTCAGCTTGCGGAATTCCTTTTGAAGAATGGGATGAACCTTATGAACCTGGAGGTAGTTCTAGTATAACTTGAGGCTCAAAGCGTCAGCCATTACATTAGCCTCGCCAGGTGTATAAGAAATCCCACAGTTGTAATCTGCTATGCTCTCCATCCACCTCTGTTGATGGAAGTTCAAATCTGGTTGAGTAAACAGATACTTCAGACTTTGGTGATCGGTGTAGAGCTTGCATCGATTACCAACAAGATATTGCCGCCACTCCTTCAGTGCATGTATTACTGCAGCAAGTTCAAGGTCATGAACTGGGTAGTTCTCTTCATGGGGACTCAACTGACGAGAGGCATAAGCAATCACTTTACGTTTTTGCATTAGGACACAACCTACTCCCCGATGTGAAGTGTCACGATAAATGACAAAGTCCTTACGAGTATCCGGAGGAGCAAGCATTGGAGCATATGTCAAAGTCCTTAAGTGCTTGAAAGCTCTCCTAGCATTTTTCTATCCACTCATATTTAACACCTTTGTCAAGTAGATTGGTTAACGTCTTGGCAATCTTGGAGAAGTTCTCTACGAATTGACGGCAATAGCTGGCGAGTCCGAGATAACTTCTGACTTGCTTGACATTCTTCGGGGGAGTCCGGTCAAGAATAGCCTAAACTCGTTCAGGGTTGACCGCAATACCATCCTTGGAAATCACATGACCAACGTAGGTCACTTCGGGCATCCAGAACTCACACTTGGAATACTTGGCATATATCTGATATTCTAGAAGTCTTTTCAGTACAAGACGAAGATGTTTCCGCATGCTCTTCTTTATTCTTGGAAAATACCAGAATATCATCCAGATAAACTACGACGAATTTGTCGAGGTAGTCCATGAAGATATAATTCATTAAATGAGACAAGGTTGCTAGAGCATTGGTTAAACTGAAGGACATGACGGTGTACTCGTATGAACCATAGCGAGTAACAAATGCAGTCTTGGGAATATCCTCTTCACAAACACGGATCTGATGGTAACCCAACCTCAAGTCAAGCTTAGAGAAAATTGAGGAATTATAAGTGCATCTAGTGCCCCTTAGTGATTTTGGTGTATTAAAGACTTATAGGTTAAGAGACTGATGCATTTGTAAGTGTACGCATGCTCTATAAGTTGCTGAGGAGTTTGATATGTTCAAAGATTATCGACCCCTAAAAATGAATGTCTTCAACTGAAGACTTTGCTGAAGACTTTGGTATTCCCTGAAGACTTTGAAAATGAAGAAGTTGGTGTGACCTTGAAGATATGAACGAGGACTATGAAGCGTGAAGACTTTTGTTTTTGTAGTTTCATTTCCTTTCTTTGAGTCATAGGAAACACAGTACTGTAAAAGGGGGCCGAGGTAATACAAAGGAAAATTTCCAACTGATGCTCAACTCCAAAAGCCTCAACCTATCCAATCCTTCGAGTGAAGCCTTTGGAAATCTCTTATAGTTCAGTCAAGTTCTTTAGTGACAGAGACGAAGTTCTTATGGTCTTTGGGGAAATTGGTCTGACTGAGGAGTTAGGATTTCGCTAGTGTGAATTGCCTACAATTGAGGAATATGATAAGCATGAGGACTTTCATAGTTTGAAATTCCTACTGTTGATGTGCTTTGCGCCAGCTGTCCCTAATCATCCTATCCACATAACAGTCATATCATTTGGGGCATTTATGTCTTATCATGTCAGGTTGCACCCTAGCTATAAATAGCCCCCCCCACACACACAACCACTAGTTGGTTGGCTGCTCCGAGAGAGAACTGACACTTGTCATTTGAGAGCAACCCATCCTCCGAGCACTTTGAGAAAATCATCTGTGAGGAAAAACCCAAATCCAAACCACCAAACCCAAAGTGATATAGCATCACTGAAGAGATTGTTCTTGTGTGGAACCGATGCTTGTTACTTTTGAAGACTGTGTATCTTCCAGACGGTTAGGCGTCATGGTCTAGTGCATCCTGTAGTCAATTGGGGATCACGGAGTAACCTTGGTCTAGAGCATCCAGCAATCGATTGTGGATCGTCGAGTGACCAGTTTGAGGGTTTTGGAAGTCTACCCTAAAGACTTACCACGAGTTTTGGGCGAGGAATTTGTGACCTTAGCAAAAGGAGAATACGGTAAGGACTGTGTGTCCTGGGACTATGTGTCCTCTAGTTTAAATACTAGGCCGCTCCAAACCGGACGTACGACTGTCACAGCAGTTGGAAGTGGGTCATCAAACCATTGTCTTCATCGAGCTACCTGGTTCTATTTCCTCGTATACTTGTTGATGAAATTGATCTTTACTATTTGAAGAATTTGACTGAAGACTTTCACAATTTCCTCACCTCAAATTCTTCAAGATACCTTGTTCCTCACCTGCTTAGCCTATATCACGCTACCTGAAATCTGTGCATGCTTTATTTCATCATGATGACTATGCTACTGCTATGTTTCTCATGCACTTGAGTACTTATTCTGCTGCTAGTTATTCATCACATTTCAAATTCCTCAAGTTGAAATTCCTCAGTGACGAATTTGTCAAAATCACCTATTCACGCCCCCTCTAGTCGATATAACGCACTTTCAATTGGTATAAGAGCAAGGTACTCCCTTGTTCTATGTGATTTTGGTTTAACCACCTGGAGTTCTAGTTATGTCGACTGCAGGTATGATCAAGGTTTCCGCAGGTTGTCCTACCTTCGATGGGACAGAATACCCTTACTGGAAGAACAAGATGCGCATGCATCTTGAAGCTATTGACAACGATCTCTGGTATGTTGTGGAAAATGGTGTTCCCTGCACTTCTCCGACTGTTACTACTGCTGATACGAAGAAATTCAAGCAACTCGATTCGCAAGCAAACAATATCATCTGTGGCCATCTAAGCAAAGTTCAGCATGGCAGAGTGAATGCTTTGGAGTCTGCTAACCTTATCTGGGATAGGCTGTCCAAAGTCAACGAAGGTGTTTCCACTCAACGTGACTCCCGTGTTGATGTTCTTCGCAATCTCTTCAACCGCTTCAAAAGACTCGACAATGAAAATGTTCACCAAACTTTTGATCGTCTCACTGATATCTCCAACGAGCTTCAAGCACTGGGTGCCACTGACATCACCGATCATGAAGTGGTGAAGAAACTGCTAAGATCACTTGATTCCTCATTTGACACATTGGCTTTGATGATTCAAGAGCGTGGAGACTACAAGTCACTTGATCCTGCTGATATACTTGAGAGACTCAATACTCATGAATTCCAACAAGCTAAGAAGAGAGACCTCTACGATCCAAGCTATGGAAGATCTCGTGCTCTGAAGGCAAAAGAAATTTCCTCATCAGAAGGCAAAGATTCTGATAGTAGCCTTGGTGATCCTGAAGAACTGAGTCAAGAGCTGGCAATGCTCGTGAGGAAATTCCAGAAGTTCTCTAGGAGAGGCCGATTTGGAAAATCATCAAAAAGTGGTTTGAGGAAATCAGATTCCTCAAGCGACTACAAGAAGAGAACTAGTCACAAATGCAAGAAGTCTGGTCACTTTCTCTCCGACTGTCCTCTTTGGGAAAAAGAATCAAAGAATAAGAAGTACAAGGACGACAGTTCTGATGAGTTGAAGAAAAAGAAAAAATCTTCAAAGTCCTCATCTGCAAAGTCCTCATCTTCAAAGTCATCAACACACAAGAAGAATGGTTCCAGAAAGGCTCGGGCTTCTATTGGCAAGGAAATGGATTCTGAAGAAGAATCTGAAGAATATGAAGAAGAGGAAGAATCTGAGGTGGAGTCTGAATTTGGTGTTGCTAGCCTTGCTTTCGCTACTGCCTTCGTTAGCAAGTCCATCTTCAATGATGAAGAAAATGACTACTCCAATGACTCTGATGGCAGCAATGATGAATATGCTCCTACTTACTGCTTCATGACGAAAGGCGTCAAGACAGTCACAGAATGTCCCAATCTTGATGACATTGAATATCCTAGGTGGAAAGTTCTGATGAAGAAGCATCTCATATCAATTAACAGTGAGCTATGGACTATTACTAAACTTGGACTGACTGAACTCTTCAAGATGGCAAATGCTGAGGAAATTCGCTAGTACACTCAACTTGATGCTCAGGCGAGGAACATCATATGCTCAAGCCTATCGAGCGTCATGTTCATAGGCATCTGTCATCTACAAAACGCCAAGCTCATATGGGATAGGATCATGGACATCAATGAAGGCTATCGCACTCGTCAAGACCCCATGTTCATCGAACTCAAGAAATTCCTCAAAACCCAGGAAACAGATCCTGCTTCATCTTCTTCACTTTGTCTTATGGAAAAAGGTTCCAAGGTACACAAGCATCACTCCTCTTCTGAATCAAGTGAAGGTGAATCTGATGAATATGTGAAACCTAGCTATGCCAAACTTGCTAATATTGCCACTAAGCAACAAAGTGCACTTGAAAAGCTTTAGAAACTGTTAGACAAAAGCAATGATCTGTTGAATGAGGAAGTGGATCGAACTCAAACTCTGCCTGACGATCTCAAAAGTCTTCAGACAATGTATGATAACCTTCAGAGTCATCATAATGCTCTCTTAGCTGATCATGAGAAGCTTTCTTTTGAATTTCTTCAAAGAAAGCAACATCTTGAGAAACTAAGAGTGTCTCATGAGGTTCTCCAAAGGGAAAACGATTCCTTACTAGCTCAACAGATCAGTACCGCTCAAGAAAAATTTGTTCCGCCTTGTTTTAAATGCATCAAACGTGAAACTATTAATTCTTCACCTGAATGTTCAAATGCTTCTATTGCTGCAAATTCTTCCACTATCTCCATGGTCAAAAATTCCTCATATGAGGACATCACAAGTATCTCTGACGAAAATGCAGGGTTGAAGGAATTGTATGTGAAAGTCTGAAAGGGCATCAAACCTTTGCGATGTGCTCAAAAAGCATATTCTGAATAGGAACCCTAGGAAAGAGTGTATTGCATTTGAGAGGAAACTCAATGCTGATGGATCCTACTGGACAACTAAGCAGTACCCCAAAACCTCATGGGTTCCTACAAAAGGACCTCCTGTGGATCCATCCACTTTATCTGGCTTTACCTGTGAAACTTCATATTCCTCTGATGAGTCACTTGACTCCAACTACAACTTCTTCAAAAATCAGAAAGGTCAAGTATTTGCCAGATTTGTTGGAACTAACTGCAGGAACAGTTCACTTATGAAGAAAATCTGGGTTCCCAAGAGCTGCTTGGAAAATCTTCAAGTGAATGTCCTCATGACACCACTCATGGAGAAAAGGAACCCCAGATCAAATTCCTCATATGGACCAAAGTCTTCAATTGGACCAAATTCCTCAAATGGTCAAAAATATCATTCTCGTGGTAATGCATCTGTTTCGCAGGAAAAATCTCAAAGTCCTGAATATGTGCATTATTCTTCAAATCACTATGTTCATAAGTCCTCAAAGAATTTCTCTGCTTATTCATATGAGTACTCTAACCCTCGTCCTGTGAAATGAAACGCACTAGCTTCAATGCATCCCTTTTCATATGGTGCTCATAGAATGATGAACTCTTTGCCACCCCTCCGGATGTGGGTGGTGAAGAAATTGAACTAATTTCTTATGCAGGGTCAGGTCTCCAGATGAACTTGAACGTCTGATGTTGCTGGAGACCTGAGGAGATGCTTGAAAGGATGCAAGCTAATCATGCAGAAATGAAATCTTCATTTCTCATGTCCTCACACTGCTTTACTTACTATGTTGTGTGATGAAATTCTTCTTGATGAATTTGATGTCATATTCTTCACTCTGAAGCATATGAGTTTGTAAGTTGTACTAATTCATCTCCAGGATGAACCTCCAAAAGCTATTGAGTGGGTACTCGACAGTGGATGCACCAACCACATGACTGGTGACAAGAATCTACCGATGAATACACCACTTGCCCCATCTCATCTGAAGCATATCACCTGCGCTGACAAAGGAAAAAAAGCAAGGTATTGGGTCTAGGTAAGGTTGCAATCTCAAAGGACCGACACATGGATAAGGCCATGCTTGTCGAATCCCTCGGGTTCAACCTTATGTCTGTCTCAATGCTTTGTGATCTTGATATGGTTGTCGTCTTTGGAAAATATCGTTGTGTTGTTATCATAGAATCTGACCATTCCAAAGTCTTAGAAGGCTTTAGGAGAGGAGACTTGTATATTGTTGATTTGTCTACAGGTCCTTAGCCTGCCACATGCCTACTTGCAAAGTCCTCAGAAGGCTGGTTGTGGCATCGACGACTTGGACACACTGGTATGAGGAACTTGCACACGCTCGTGAAGAAAAAGCACGTCATTGGCATTGAAGGTGTAAAATTCCTCAAGGACCACCTTCGTGGTGCTTGTGTGTCTGGGAAGATGACCAGATCCAAGCATCCCTCAAAGAAAATCATGACCACGACTCGACCTTTTGAATTGCTTCATATGGACCTCTTTGGCCTCACTCATTTTTCCTCACTAACAAATTCTTCAAGTTTGTACGGCTTTGTCATTGTTGATGATTACTCCCATTACACTTGGGTGTATATTATTTTTTACAAAAATGAAATGCAGGATGTCTTTAGACGATTTGCTTCAAGGGCATCAACAAACTTCGACGTCAAGATCAAGCATATCAGGCATGATAATGGGACTAAGTTCAAGAACACCAATCTTGATGAATATCTTGATGAACTTGGTATTACTCATGAGTTATCTGCCCCATATACTCCTTAGCAGAACGGCGTCGTGGAACGCAAGAACAGGACTCTTGTTGAGATGGCTTGCACCATGCTTGATGAATACAAGACTCCTCGTCGCTTCTAGCCTGAGGCAATTGATATAGCTTGCCACATCATCAACATGGTATATCTTCACAAATTCTTCAAGAAGACTTCATATGAACTCATGACTGGCAGGAAACCCAATGTAAGTTATCTCAAAGTCTTCGGTGTAAAATGTTGGATTAGAGATCCTCACCATAGTTCTAAATTTGCACCGAAAGCACGTGAAGGTTCTATGCTTGGTTACGGAAAGGAACCGCACACCTATAGAGTCTTCAACACCTACCATCAAAAGGTTGTTGAAACTGTAGATGTGTGGTTCGATGAAACTGACGGCTCGCAAAAAGAGCACCTGCCTCCTGTGCTAGATGAAAAGTCTCCTGAGGAATCCATTAAGCTGAAGGCTACTGAAGATGGCATACCCACTTAAGAACCTCAACCTACTGAGGAAGTCATTCCAACCAATGAAGACATTCATGCTGATACACCTGAAGAAAATGGTGTTGAAGAAAATCCTCGGCCAGGTCAACCTGCTCATCCAAGAGTTGCAAATGAAGTGCAGATTGACAAAATCATCAACGACATCAATGCACCAGGTCCCCTCACTCGCTCAAGAGCTTCACATTTGACTAGCTTTTGTGGGCACTTTGCTTTTGTGTCTATCATAGAGCCCACCAAAGTTGATGAAGCATTCAAGGAGCCCGAGTGGATTCAAGCTATGCAAGAGGAATTACATCAATTCAAGCTAAATAACGTGTGGGAACTTGTCAAGCGTCCAGATCCTCGCAAGCACAACATCATAGGTACCAAGTGGATCTACCACAACAAGCAAGATGAAAATGGCCTTGTGGTAAGAAATAAGGCTCATCTCGTAGCTCAAGGCCACACACAGGTTGAAGGAGTTGACTTTGATGGAAAAAATTCACCTGTTGCTAGACTTGAAGCTATTCGCATATTGCTTGCTTATGCTAACCATCATGATATCATCTTATATCAAATGGATGTGAAAAGTTCATTCCTCAATGGTAATCTTGAGGAAGAAGTATATGTTGCTCAACCTCCAGGTTTTGAAGACCCTAAGCATCCTGACAAAGTCTTCAGACTCAACAAGGCCCTCTATGGCCTCAAGAAGGCCCCTCGGGCGTGGTATGCCACTCTGAAGGAATTCCTCATGAAGAAAGGATTCAAACCCGGTTCGCTCGATCCAACTCTTTTCACTAAATCCTATGACAATGAACTGTTCATATGCCAAATATATGTAGACAATATTATCTTTGGTTGTACTGACAAACGTTACAGTGATGAATTTGCCTATATGATGACTGAAGAATATCAAATGTCTATGATGGGAGAGCTGAAATTCTTCTTAGGTCTTCAAATTCATCAGTAAGACAATGTCATCTTCATCTCTCAAGAGAAATACCTCAAGGATTTTCTGAGGAAATTCAACATGCAAGACTGCAAAGGCGTCAAAACTCCAATGCCTTCAAAAGGCCACCTCTACACTGACGAAAATGGTAAAGATTTCGATCAAAAGGTATATTGCTCCATGATTGGCTCTTTATTGTATATATGTGCATCTAGGCCTGATATTATGCTAAGTGTTTGCATGTGTGCCCGATTCCAAGCAACACCGAAGGAATCACACCATAAGGCTGTGTAACATATTCTTCGATACTTAGCTCACACACCAACGCTTGGATTATGGTATCCCAAGGGCTCAAATCTTCACCTCGTCAGATACTTAGATGTTGACTCTGCTGGAGACTGTGTGGATCGCAAGTCAACCTCTGGCACATGTCATTTCATCAGACGATCCTTAGTTTGTTGGTCCTCGAAGAAGCAGAACTGCATGTCACTATCTACTGCTGAAGCTGAGTACATTGCTGTTGGTTTATGTTGCGCTCAGTTGTTGTGGATGAAGAAAACCCTCAAGTACTATGGCATCAAGGTGAAGAATCTGCCTCTCTACTATGACAACAAGAGCGCTATCAAGATTGCTTACAACCCAGTTTAGCACTCCAAGACCAAGCACATCCAGATTCATCATCATTTTCTTTGAGATCATTTACTCAAAGGCGACATCTCCATTGACCAAATTCCCACTAAAGAACAATTGGCCGATATGTTCACAAAGCCCTTGGATAAAAATAGATTTTTCAAGTTTCGGTGTGAGCTAAATATCTTAGAATCTTTGAGTGTTCTTTGAAAAGACACATATCCTAACACTTATGCAAATTGATGACTTGTATGTACAACACATGAAGTAACATTTTTTTCTTCAATCAATGAAGAATAACTCTCTAAGTGTGAAGAAACTAATGAAGAATTTGATTCTCAGAACCCTATGACAATTGTCGCGGTGTATGAAATCATCATTCTTATACGGTGGGTCACACCACCAACAATAGTTGAAATTCTTCAAAGTTGAGTTTTTTGTCATTTTGCAAATTCTTCAAATTTTCAAATTCCTCAAGTTTGCAAAATCCTCAAGTTTTTAAATTCTTCAACCTATGAAACTGATGTTCTTCATTGACTATATATATATATATATATATATATATGAGTTCCCAATGTCCTTAACATCATTCACTTATTGCTAATTCTTCAAGTTGATTTCATCTAAGTGAATGTGATCGGACCCGTTCCCCCTCTATGCTAAACTCAACCCAGACTGTTCACAAATTCTTTATATGCGTTCTACTTTGAAACTCGTTCAAAGTCTTCACTGTGCCCTTGACAGCTGAAGAATTTGCGAATAGAAACTTTAAAGTTTTCTTACTATCAAAACTTTCGGCACTTCCCGCTCAAACCGTTCCGATCCCCACGACTGGATAACCCACAATCCCCCACTATCTCCACTACTGATAAATTCGGTGACACATGTCGCGTGGAGAGCAAAGGTGAGGGGTAAACTGGTCCAAAATCTTCGGGCCGGTTGGGTTTCACCTCCACTATAAATACCCCTTCCATTTCACTGTGCTCTAGGTACTCCTCACTCCCTCACTCTCTTGAGCTCAAACCTAGTGTCGCCGCTATAATCATCGTCGCCGGTGTGGAAGAGCTTCACTGCCTCGACCTCGCCGTCGCCGTACTCGCATCTGCCACTAGAATCTTCACTCCGTTGTCGTTGTAGTTGTCTCCCTCTACCAAGCTAGGGTGTGGGAGATCTGGACGGACGAAATTTCCCGATTTCATCTCACTGTTCGTCGTATTCTTCATCAGGGTAAATAAAATCTAATTTTACTGCCCTTGTTTGATCTTCATATTGTCCAAAAAATCCTCAAAGGTGTTTATTCTTCAGGAATCATCTTCTTAAGCACTTTACATGCGTCATTCCCTTGATGTTTTTCTAAGTTAATGATTTTCTTCAAGATTCCTCAATTGTATCGATCCTCAAAATTTGCACAACTCTGGAACCTAAGACAAGAACACTTAGTGAAATTTCTCAAGACACGTATGGTCAAAATCCTCAACTTGATGTATTTTGAAAATTTCTAAGAACGCATATGATCTCTTCAAATTCCTCGCACCTATACTCTGTTCACAGGTACAAAAATGTCTGCTGATGAATCACTAGGTTCTCATCAACTTAACTCATTTGCAAGATTTCTCGCGAAAAAATTGTATACATCTTCAGAATCATCAAGAGTTCAAAGTCATCGAATGAAGAAAATGGTAGATGGTAAAAGACCTCAGAAAGGTGGAAAGAAGGCTGAACAGAACACTGCTTTTGAAATCCTTGAGGATTTGTATGCTGGTTACTGTACTCCTGATGGAGCCATAAATGGGAAAGAAACCAAGGAGTAGAGGAAGATCAGAATTCAGATGATTGAACGGAGGTGGGTGAAGGAATGGGGAGACTAGCGCTATGTCACTCCCAAGTACATGAAGAAATTCACACTCAAACCCCCTTGCAGAAGGGCTCCTCCTGATGATGATCAAGAAGTTGATCCCACCAGCATAGCTCGTGGTGAAGACTTTCCAACTGAATGGGCAAAGCATCAACGCAAACTTCAGAGAATTGTCGAAGCAGCTATGAAGCAATTCAATGAAGATTCTGCTGCTGCCTCTGTCGGAGCCTCTTCTAGTTGTTCGAAGAAATCAATGGTTAAGAAGTCTGTAGTGAAGCCAAAATCCTCAAATTCAAAGTCCTCACTGCAGAATCCTCAAGCAAAGTCTTCTAAGGCCACTGCAATGCCTTCAATAGATGCACAATCATCAGCTGCTGCCACAAAGTCCTCAACTATCACAACCCTAGCAAGTGTCTAGGCTAGCATTGTGTTTGCATCATCATCTTCATCATTGCATCAATATGAAATGGGGAGAAAGAAAGAAACCCTGAGCATTTTATGAATTAAAGGAATTCCAAACAAATGAAATTTCAACAAATCCAAAATGCCCATCAAAAATGTTCCCTATGTCTGATAATTAAGGGCATGGATATACCAGGGACCATTCCAATTATTTGAACATTTGAAACATTTTAAATTATTGAATTAAGTCTCTGAAAATGACAAATAAAAATATTATCATTATCACTGCTTTCAAAATAATCTGAAACTTTTGATACAAGTTTGAAATATTCAAACTTGAAGTTATAAAAAGTTTTAGGATTATTGAAGGGGTATTTGGACCTGCAAAGAAAATCAAACAAATGTTAGAAAACAAAAAACAGAAATAAAAAAAAGAGAGAGGAGGCCTGAGGCCTGGCACTGAGCAGCCCATCTGGCCCATGTGCCAGTCGTCTCCTACCTCTGCGAGTAGGCAGAGGCAAAGGAGGGCACGGCGAGGCCTCCACCTCCTCCCTGCCTAGTCGCCCGCCTGGAGGCCCCAGGGCGCGCCAGCACCTCGCCTTCGTGCCCTTCTCCTCTCTCCGTCCCGCGAGCTCTCTCCCTCTCTCACGCTTTCTCCCCCTCGGACCCGCCATGGCCGCACAGCTCCTCGCCATCGTGCCGCCGTTCTAGCCACCCCCGAGCCCCCCTGACCCAACCAGCAGCTCCGCCCTGAGCCCCTGAAGCCCCTCGACGGAGGAATCGAGCCGGGAGCCCTCTGCTTTGCCGTCATCGCTGAATCCCCTCCGCCGGACACCGTCAGTCCTCGCCGTCGTTTGGAGCTGTCCAGTCGTCCCCGAGCCTTCCGAGCCCCCCCTGCAACCTCCCAGTGAGCACCCCGTCCTCCTCCCTCTCTTCCCTAGCTTCCCTGTGCTCCCTGACGCTCCTCGCCGTAGTGGCCGATCGGGCACCACCGTGGAAGTACTCCCCGGCGAGCCTCCGGTGATCGCCGGTCCCCCCTGACCAGCCCAATCGACGCGGTCGAGCACGGGCTTTGTTCCAGCGCCTTCCCCGCGTCGATTTGACCCCTCCAGTGGCTTCCGGTGAGCCTCCGCCGCGTCGGATGGTCGCCGGCGACCACCCTCCGGCCAGTGCCGACGTGGCCGGCCACTTAGTCGCTAATCACCTTGATTAGCTTAGCCCAGCCACTGACAGTGGGCCCCAGAGCTGGGTCAAACCCTGGTCAGCGCGGGATTAGCCCCCGTGACACTGACCTGTGGGGCCCCCATGTCAGGTTTGACCTAGAGTGGTCAGTTGACCAGGCTGATGTCATGCTGACGCATGGCTGACGCAGTAAATCTATTTTCTGATTTTAAATATCTCCAGAAATAGCTAAAAACTTTGAAAAATCATATAAATTAATCTGTAAGTCAGATGAAAATAATTTATATATGAAAATTTATCAAAAAAATCCAATGAATCCAATGGTACTATTATCATGCATGTTAGAGCAACCTAAATAGGTGAACATGGACATTTTAACATTAGGTCAATATATGGAATTTGAAATGAGAACAACTTTGAACCTATATTCAAATACATTTCAAATTGACATGACCAGTAGTTACATTAGCTCATCCAAGCACATCACTATGCCATGATCATGCATCATATTGTTGCATCTGCTTGTATTGAATGTTTTTATCTGCGTTGCGGTAGGCCCTAATCCGGAGGATACTACTCCGTACCCTGACGAAGGAGAGAACTCTTCCGCAACCCAGCAAGGCAAGCAACCTCATTGATCATTCCGATAACATCCCACTCTCTCGCTCCTGCTCTCATTTATTGCATTAGGACAAACGATCACATGTCAGTTATACATGGTAGATGATTCTATTCTTATGCATGACCTGATCTTGTCACAGTAAATAGCTAAACCTTGCAACCTAGCATACCTGGTAGATGCTTGTGCCTTGATGTGCTTAGCTTACTTTGCCTGCTATGCTTGCTATGCTTAGAGTTGTGTCAAGTCGGATTCATCTGGGTGATGAACTGAGTGAAACAGTGTTGTCCGATGTGATGAGCTTATAATGAATACGATTTGGTAAAGGTAGCGATGAGAGGCTATGTAGGAGTACATAGTGGGTTGTCTCATTGGGACCGTTCTTAGGAACTGGGTTCCGTGTTTGTGATCCAAGACTAGATACTACCACACATTGGGATACTTAACTGACCCTCTCGACTCATCAGTCGCTTAGTCTTTGGTCCAGGTATTGCAAGTAGTTTCTGGTGTTTATAGCATGCTGGAGGCCGTGCGTAGCGCTGACCCTTGGGGTGGGTTACGACGCGGTAGGTAGTGGCACGGTGTACCAAGGGTCACCCGAATGGTGGGCTTGGGAACCCTACGCACATCGTTTGGGACCGGAGCGGAAACTTCGGCCGGATTTTCGTGCGGGTTCAGTCTCAAATAGGCGGTAGCCTGGACTAGAGGTCTTATGTGATTGACGGTCGTGGCCGACTCCCTCGCTGGGCATCCGCTTGAAGGTTGCCGAGGTGCATGGTTTATGGCACACGGCGATAAGTGGCGAGAGCGTGTGTGAAGAAGTACACCCCTGCAGGGTTATGAAACTATTCGAATAGCCGCGTCCTCGGATATGGACTACTTGGAGAACTTATGTTGTTCATAGATAATCAAATGAATACCTCTAAAAATCTCAAGACAAGTGTGAGTACCGTGGTTGGCACTCTTCCGGAAGGGGAAGGTGAATCCATGGTAGTGTATTGTGATGGAGGTAGTGGACTCGTGTGCGATAACTAAAATTGTAACAAAGAGTTTAAAACCGAGTAGTGTAGGTTAGCCATGAGCCAAAGCTGGCTTTCTGCATAAACTCCACCACCCTTTGTTGATACATGAGCATAAATAGACTAGGTCTGTTTTAAAGACTTGCTGAGTATGATTGTACTCATCCTTGCTTAATTAATGTTGCAGAAGAGAACCAGGACCCATCAGGTGGGTTCTATCTAGACGTTGACGATGCCGAATAGTTGGTGTCCCAGCTACGATCTTGCCCGTGTGGTGGGCTGTAGATAGTCAGGCCTTGTGCCTATTTTATATTTTGCCGTCTGTACTCAGACAACTTAAGTTTCCGCTGGCTTGTATGACTATGTTTGTATGACTTGAGTGCCGGGTCATGTGACCCCTGTCTGTATGAACATATTATGCAAGGCTCGTCTGAGCCTCTTAAATAAAAGTCATGTTATTGTATGGTTATGTTGTGATGCCATGGTTGTATCTATGCATATCGGGCATGTCGTGCGTACGTGTGACGTGCAACGGTATGTATGGGATCCGACACCTAGTCGTGTGCCTTTAGTAGTACTCTTTACGGGAAACTGCCTCTTTGTGCTTCCACCGAGCCATGGTAGCTTGCTACTGCTCCGGACACATTGATTGACCGGCATGTATCCTTCTTTGCTCTTGTGTCTGTCCCTTCGGGGAAATGTCTCGCAGTGTAATGGAGTCCCTGTAGCCTGTTACGACTCGTCTACGTGCAGTGATGACATTCGTGTCTCGCAACATAATGGAGTCCTTGTAACTTGCTACGACTCGTCTACACACGCTTGAGGCCGACACCTGCATTGTTGGGTTATGTATGCCTGTTTCCGTACGGATGTGCTACTTGGGTTCTATGACTAGTCATGTCGGCCCGGGTTCTTTGTTGTGTGATTGTCAGCGACATGTGCACATACGTGAGCCAAAAGACGCAAACGGTCCCGGCCAAGGTAAGGTGGCAGCCGTGGAGTACCGTGCGTGAGGCCGCAAAGTGATGTGGCTTGTTACAGTATGGAATCATATAACCTAGGATCGGGGTCCCGACATCAACACCTGTACATCTTGCCACATGTTAGAGGACTACAGGCTTCTCAATTTCTTTAGGGGTCTCTGCAAGTTCATTGGCCCAAGCACATTCCTCAACCAGTCCTTCTTTGTTGAAGATGAAAGCAACTGCTGGACGAGGATCTCGACCAATTCCTCACCCCAAGAAAGTTGTGTTCCAGGTTCTATCAAATACTTCAGATGATGAAGTTGATGATGAGGACCTTGAGGAAATCATTAGAAACAAGCAATAGCTAGTTGCTCAAGCTAAGGGCACTCCAATTTCTCTGATTATGGACCCAAAGATTGTGCTCAACTTCATTGACATTTGGCACCAGGACCCAAACACACCGATTGATTATTTGAAGCTGCCTCCTAGTCCAAGCCATGTCCTCACTACCTTCATAGCTGAAGAAAAGTGAAGTATGAGAAGGATCGATAAATGAAGAAGGCTCAGTACAAGAAGGAACATTTCTTGAAGAACAATGTTCTGAACCTTTCTCCAGAGCAACTTGTGACTATGCAAATTGAGATTAAGGGACTCAGTGATGAATTAAGTCGATACTATGTTGATTGGCAAGGAGCCCAGGTTCGTTTCATCAAAGTGGCTACAAGAGCCATCAATGAACACAACAAGCGGATTGCAGCTCAATCGCAACTGCAACTTCCTCGGGCTGAAGAATCTGCTCAGCCTGCTGAAGAAACTACAAGTGCAGCTGAAGAAATTCAGGCTGCTGAAGAACCTTTCAGGGCAACCTCCACTGTTGTGCCTGAAGAAATTGCCAAGCCAGCTGAAGCTTTTGCTACGCCTGATGAAATTGAAACCACAAGGGTGACTGCATCAGTCGTGCCTGAAGAAACAGCTACTCCTTCACCCTCTGCTGAAATTGCAAAATCTTCAAGGGTGAAGAATATCAACCTTCCTTCTGCAGCAAAAGTGAAGAAAACAAAGGATGCGGAGAAGAAGGCACAAAAGAGAAAAGCATCAACTTCAGATTCCTCAGCAGTGAAGAAACTGAATACATTGCCAAGTTCTTCAACTGACCCAATTGATGCAACTCCCATTACCTTCGTCCGAGCCTATGAGTTAGTACCATTTGGTGTTGACTATGTCATCCCAAATGATGAGCAAGATGAAAAGGATCGTTCTGCTGCTTCCTCAGAGCAGATTGATGAAGAAATTCAAGTGGAAGCAAATGCTTCAACCCCACCGGTTTCATCGCCCCAGCCTTAGTTGACTGCTGAAGACGCCGGCATTAAAGAAATGGAAGAGGATGTGGACATGGGAAACACAACTCCTCTTATCAACGATGAATATTGGGAAGCTGCACACCCAAATTCTCCAATGACCACTCCTTTGTCTCAAATTCCCCAGTCTCCAGCCCAGACTAAACAAATTCATACAGGATCTGATGACTTGGCTGCACCTATCCCTGAAGATATTTCGGCTGCATCAGCTGAAGAAATTGTTGCTCCAACTGCAACTGAGGAAACTGCTATTCAAATTCCGTAGTCTGAAGAAGTTTCACCCATGCCTAAGGAAATTGTGGGCCACTTCAAGCCAAACCTTCATTTGAAGCCTAAGATGCCTTTCAAAGGCTCAAAGTGCCCCAAATTCATCAAGATGAATTTCTTCAACAAGCACATCTTCTTCACTGGGTTGAATCCTTATGATTCAACAAGGGTCGGTCGTACCAGATTCTGGACACCCACGTCGATGAATTACTATGCATCAGTGCT
The DNA here is from genome assembly GCA_022496015.1 of Hordeum marinum. NCBI lineage: Eukaryota > Viridiplantae > Streptophyta > Magnoliopsida > Poales > Poaceae > Hordeum > Hordeum marinum. The sequence goes on along the minus strand of CM039672.1, from coordinate 203,900,515 downwards.
ATTTGACAAGGAGAAAGTCTTCAAGCACTAACAAATTCCTCATGCGGATATGGAAACTATCTCATGCTTCACACCAATGCTCATAGTTCTTCACGATGATGGAATTCTTCCATTCTGCGTGGACATTTGTGATTGGAATGGAGAGCTAATTCTTCAATCCTATGCCACCTTGCACATCACATGTGATGCTTCTGATGTCAATTCTTGGGTTCTGGACTGGATGATAGGATCAACTCACTACACTGCCCCAGCCTCAGAATTGCTTCGAGCTGTGCCAATCCTAATTCCCTTAGAAGGAGCAAGATGCCTGTTTGATGAACCTGCACTGCCCAATCACATGATGCAAGTGCTGATGAAGCCATTGGCTCCTGGAAAACCACCAACGACTACCTTCCTAGTGAAGGATTTGCTCTATGTTCCCAGGACCATCTATCGCATTCTGACAAAAACCCTCAGTCCTCAGAAGGGTCACAACTCTGAAGAAGAAGAAGTGGAGGGAATCATGAAGAATATGATCTTCAACATCATTCATGGGATTCCCATCAACTACCATGATTTCTTCCTGAGGACTTTGGCCAATGCAGCTTAAGCCCCATTTGAATTGAAGCCTTACGCTCCCTAGATAATGAAATTCTTTAGATCAAGATCTTCATTTCCCTTCAAGGCTGACTTTCAGAATCACTTCGGTTTTCTACCTCCAATTGAAGTCCTCAAGCACACACTCACTTCAGTTGAGGGAAAAGGAAAAGCTGTCATTGATGAAGGTACTCATCCATTGGATGGTCAGTTTCACAAAGATGCATATTACTCCACCAATTATGACACTGCTACCCAAGATTCTGCTGCAAAAGCCTTAGCGCAAAAGCCTCGAGAAACCGCCCATCACGTGATGACTGATCGTGAGCTCCTTATAAGTCTTCATCAGAAGGTTGATCGCAACCACAAATGGTTCAAGCATCAGTTTGGTTCACTTCTTCGAGCATGACTGTCACGCACAACACTATGAGGTAGAACCAATACTACCTTCATGAAGTCTTCAACCACACTTGGGCCATTCTGTCTCACCTCAAGACTCCTGAAGAACTGAAGGAGATGAACCTTGAGCAGAACCTTGACTGGGCTCGTCCTCCTCTAAATAAATTCAAGAAATCTCAAGTTCCTCGGCTAGTTACAAGCTCATATTCTTCATCACGCGAAGCGGATGGAGCTGAGGAAATTGGCGACACTGCTGCAGGCCTTGCATCGACAAACGACCCCGGCAACGCTGGCGCTCCTCCATCACCATCAAGATGAAATTCCTCAGGGGCGTTAGTCCTCAGTTTTCGTCCCTTTTGGTCTTCGATGACAAATGGGGAGAAAATTTGAGTTAGTCTTCAAGCGGGTCTCTATATATGGGCTGTTTTTGTTAAGTTACAACTCTCGCTCTTCTGAAGCTTTTGTTGGTTGAGTTGTAAACTTAAGTCTGATGGTGGTTTGACTCTTTTGAACTGCTTTCCGCATACTATTTCCTCAAATTATCTTAATGCATACGTGTCGAATTTAGGCAGACACCATTTTCATCATGCATTTCAAATTCTTCATAACATATGATTAAATGCATGTATGAATTACAAGATATAGGGGGAGTTCTCCATGTTTTTAACCTGTCATGTACATTTGTAGTCCAAAGCAAATTCCTCAAATATACACATCTTTAGGGGGCGTTCTTCTATATCTTGCAAACAAATTCCTCAAACTCGGTACTTACACTTCATATTATTTTCCCCATTGAAAACTTAACTTATTTGTCATCAATCACCAAAAAGGGGGAGATTGTAAGTGCATCTAGTGCCCCTTCGTGATTTTGGTGTATTAAAGACTTATAGGTTAAGAGACTGATGCATTTGTAAGTGTACGCATGCTCTATAAGTTGCTGAGGAGTTTGATATATTCAAAGATTATCGACCCCTAAAAATGAATGTCTTCAACTGAAGACTTTGCTGAAGACTTTGGTATTCCCTGAAGACTTTGAAAATGAAGAAGTTGGTGTGACCTTGAAGATATGAACGAGGACTATGAAGCCTGAAGACTTTTGTTTTTGTAGTTTCATTTCCTTTCTTTGAGTCATAGGAAACACCGTACTGTAAAAGGGGGTCGAGGTAATACTAAGGAAAATTTCCAACTGATGCTCAACTACAAAAGCCTCAACCTATCCAATCCTTCGAGTGAAGCCTTTGGAAATCTCTTACAGTTCATTCAAGTTCTTTTGTGACAGAGACGAAGTTCTTCTGGTCTCTGAGGAAATTGGTCTGACTGAGGAGTTGGGATTTTGCTAGTGCGAATTGCCTACAAGTGAGGAATAAGATAAGCCTAGGGACTTTCATAGTTTGAAATTCTGACCGTTGATGTGCTTTGTGCCAGTTGTCCCCAATCATCCTATCCACATGACAGTCATATCATTGGGGGCATTTATGTCTTATCATGTCAGGTTGCACCCTGTCTATAAAGAGCCACCCCCCCACACACACACACAACCACTAGTTGGTTGGCTGCTCCGAAAGAGAACTAACACTTGTTATTTGAGAGCAACCCATCCTCCGAGGACTTTCAGAGAAAATCATCAGTGAGGAAAAACTCAAATCCAAGCCACCAAACCCAAAGTGACTGAGCATCACTAAAGAGATTGTTCCTGTATGGAACCGATGCTTGTTACCTTTAGAGACTGTGTATCTTCCAGACGGTTAGGCGTCATGGTCTAGTGCATCCTGAAGTCAATTGGGGATCACGGAGTGACCTTTGTCTAGAGCATACAGCAGTCAATTATGGATCGCCGGGTGACCAGTTTGTGAGCGTTTTGGAAGTCTACCCTGAAGACTTACCACGAGTGTTGGGCGAGGAATTTGTGACCTTAGCTCAAGGAGAATATGGTAAGGACTGTGTGTCCTCTGGTTTAAATACCAGGCCGATCCAAACCAGACGTACGACTGTCGCATCAATTGGAACTGGGTCATCAAACCATTGTCTTCATCGAGCTACCTGGTTCTATTTCCTCAACCCTTTTATTTCCTCGTATACTTGTTGATGAAATTGGTCTTTACTGTTTGAAGAATTTGACTAAAGACTTTCACAATTACCTCAGCTCAAATTCTTCAAGATACCTTGTTCCTCACCTGCTTATCATGTATCACCCTACCTGAAATCTGTGCATGCTTTATTTCATCATGATGACTTTGCTACTCCTATGTTTCTCATGCACTTGAGTACTTATTCCGCTGCTAGTTATTCATCACATTTCAGATTCCTCAAGTTGAAATTCCTTAGTGACGAATTTGTAAAAAACGTCTATTCACCACCACCACCCCTCTAGTTGATATAACGCACTTTCAGGAACCAGCAAGTTGATCATACAAATCATTGATCCGAGGAAGTGGATATTTGTCGTGAATTGTAGCTTGATTGATGGGTCGATAATCCTGGACCTGACGATTTGCCCCATCCTTCTTCTTAACAAAGAGAGAAGTTGCTCCCCAAGCCTACGAACTTGGACGAATCAAACCCAGCATAAGTGAATTGTTAATTTCTTGCTTAAGTTCAAGGAGTTCATGTGGTGGCATCTTATACGGACGCTTGGCTATAGGATTGGTACCAGGTACCAAGTCGATGACAAACTCGACAGCTTTAGCAGGGGGAATCCCTAGAAGTTCTTTTGGAAAAACATCTTGGAAATCCCGGACAACTGGAATGTTTTCAATCCCCCCAAGAGGTGACTCATTTAAAGCATTCACAGCATTTAGCCAGGCTTCAACGTAGTAGCGAACCGACCCGAAAGGTCGAATCTCCGGTGTTTCTGTACCATCCCAAGATCATGCTGGTACACACACGGAACATCAATGTATATATCAAAGGGAAATCACACAGCATTAATAAATCGAAATCTCATATCGAGTCCTTTATTACAATAAGAATTACAATAAAGTGGCCGAAGGCCAACTCATGAGAATAACTAATCTTGCGGAAGCTTCAAAGGTAGTTGAGTCCATCTGACTCCAAGGGCATCTCACCGAGCGTAGAGTGTAGTCGGAAAAGTACTCTGCAACATGATACGTTGCAGCCGTATAGGTCAGCATATTGAATATGCCGGCAAAGTCACAAGAGCGGGGTAAAGTAATCATCTAGTCTATATGCAAATATGGAAGGTGGGGGTAGTAAGTTTTTGCATAAATCCAAATTTTTCCTACAACAAGAGAGGGCAAAGGCATAATTACTACAATGTTGGTTGATTAATGAGATGGTTCCACCAACCAATTCTCATACCCAAGTTGACATTAATAACCCACATCAATATAATTAATTGTGTTGAGAGTTCCAGATAATTTCAGTTCCTTTGGCTCAAACTGTCCATGACCGTGGACACGGCTAATCGATTAGGTTTGGGTACTCTGCAGAGTTTTGCACACGTTCCCCACAAGATTTGGTCGCCTTCGTTGGACTTCTCGCACTTCATGGTGTTTGAGAAACGGATGACCAAAACATGGTCTTTTAAAGGGTTTCCCCGAGACTCTGTCGGTGCCCATCCTTTCCTACCATTCGTTAACATCTCGTAGCATCGCCTGTCCAGGGTCGCCACGATATCCAACCAAGCCAGAGCCCATAATGGCTTGTGGATGTGCAGGTAAGCCTTGGGTCTTGAAGCATCCATCCATCTCTTTGTGCCTGGGTGGACCTTTCCACATGAATACTGGCACTTCTCTAGCATCATCTAGGCTAACCACTGGTTTCTCCAGGGCGCCGTTCAACCATCATCCACCCAGAGGTAAGTTGAAGAACTTGGAGTCTTGAAGACTTGATCATCATGTAGGTCTTGAAATTATTAACTCGCAACTCTCATGAATCACACAACCAACCCCGTCTACTAATAGCATAGCAAAATGTAAAACAACGTTTCCCAGGGCCAATGTGTCAAAGCGTTGAGGGGTACCTACCACATGATACTACAACAAGTAACCAAGTTTCCAATTTACCTACTTTGCATGCAATTGGGGTGATGGACGAACTAATGCAATAAAATATAGGTATACATGGTCAAAGTGACTTGCCTTGCTGACGATCCTCGTAATCAAGTGACTCTAGATAACAAGCTTCGCACTCCGGATGATCTAACGAATCAAACAAGAGCACAACATAAGCATAAACACAAAACAATTCATACAACAGCAAGGTAAACAAATGCTTCAACAAACAAAAACACAATCAAGAGAATATTCACTTAAGGTATAAGACTATAAAAATTTTGGTGTCAAAATCCCTACTAAGACATACAAGTCAAAATTTGGTTTTGAACAACTAGACATTTAGGTAACAGAAAAGTAAATATCAAATTTTATTTGAAAACAGAAAGTATTTCATTATGAAAATATTGTGCTAAAAGAAATATTACAAAACTACTTCTAAACAATATACATGGTGAAAACAAGATGGACCTATTCCAACTAGAGTACAAAACAAATTAAAAAAACATATTTTATTAACAGAAAAAAATACACATAAAGTTGAGTCAACAGAACCTAATGAATTTTAAAACAAAAGTTAAACTAATTTAGGTTCAAATTGAATAAAAATCAATTTAGTTAAAACCTATTAAGAACTAGACAGATTCTGTTTTTGTTAAAAACAGTAACTAAATTTATTCAAAAAATTCTCAAATTGTGTAGAATGATAGGTCTAACTAATACAAATCAGTGGCAAAAATATTCACTCAAAAATATATTTTTAAACTATAGTTATACAGATTTTAGTAATTTAGACAAATTTGATTAGATTCAAAATTTAAAGTTCAAATTTGAAATATAATCATACATACATAAACTACATCAAATTTGTGAACTAATGCAAAAAGAATCAATTAAAAACACTAATTAGTTTAAAAGTTACAACTAAAACAAAAACAGAAAACATTTTGTTTTCTAAAACAGAAAAGAAAAGAAAAAAACTGATCGAACGGACAGGGTGACATGGCGTTCTCCGATTGGTTACGGGGTGTGTGAGATCTAACGATTCGAGCGAACGTCCGAGCTGTAGAGGATACCGGTTCGGGTTTAAAATAATCTAATCCTAGGCGTTGGATTTAGATCGGACGGTCCAGGGAGGGGGAGAGGGGCTCGCAGAGGGAGGGTCGCCGGCGGTGGAGTTTCTCCGGCGAGGTCGAGGCGGCGAGTCGACGAGGGCGGCTCTCCAGTGGTTGAGGACGGCGTCGGAGGTGCTCAGGCGACGGCGGCGAAGCTCCGGCGTCCGTTTGTGGGGACGGTTGGAGCTGGGGACGACAGGGGCGAGCTCCTGGAGCTTCGGATGGGGTGGAGCTCCGGCGTGGGATTCCGGTGAGGGGAGGGGGTCGGACAAGGGGGAAACAGGCGGAACGGGGTGCGGGGAGTCGGGGCTATTTATAGGAGGGGTCAGGGAAAGAGGAGGGAGATCCGATGCGGTGATCTCGCTGGCGTGAAGAGGGGAGCGGGAGAAGGAAGGTGACCGCGGGGTTATCGGGATCGGGTGGTGGGGACGGGGTGGCAGAGAGAGAGAGGGCGGCGTCAGCGCGTCGGTGGCCGATCGGGAATGAATTCGGGAATTAAACGCAGGTGGGCCGGCCCGTTTCAAATTTAATTCGTTTCCTTTCTATTTCCAGAGCATTTAAATCATATTTACAGCATTCAAAACATTTCCAAGTATAAGAAATATATATACCAAAATGATCAGGAGAATTAATTCTATTGAATGAACATTTTTCCTCTGTCATATTGAATACTTTGAAAAAATTTATTTTCAGAAATTTCTTATTTGATTTTAAATCCTTTTGCAATAATTTTTCAAATAACCCCCTGGTTTTATTGTTCAAATATTTCACCAAGATGCCCCTGGTGTGGAGTGTCATGTTACTCCCCTATTTTCCTTGAATTTTTCTAGAGGTTTTTTTCAAATAGGTGAAACAAGAAAAAGGGAAAGATCAAAGTGGCCTTTCAGAAATTCAAAGGAAGCACTTCAACCATTTTATTCATTCAAACAATGATGATGATGCATAGCTATATATATCATAACATTCCAAAATAAAATTTTGGGATGTTACAAACCTACCCACCTTAAGATGAATCTCGCCCTCGAGATTCGGGTTGGCTAGAAAATAGGTGCGGGTGGTCTCTACGAAGATCTTCTTCGCGTTCCCAGGTGGCTTCTTCCTTGGTGTGGTGACTCCACAGAACCTTACAGAACTTGATGGTCTTGCTTCGGGTAACTCTGTTGGTAGTCTCGAGGATTCTGACAGGCTTCTCCTCGTAGGTAAGGTCACTGTCAAGTTGTATGGCCTCTAGGGGCACTGTGTCTCTCAAAGGAATATCAGCCATCTCAGCATGGCATTTCTTCAGCTGGGAAACATGGAAAACATCATGAACTCCGGACAGTCCTTCCGGCAATTCCAGCTTGTATGCAACTTCGCCTCTATGTTCTAGAATTTTGTAGGGGCCTATGAATCTGGGTGCTAACTTTCCTCTAACACCAAACCTCTTGATTCCTCAAAGTGGGGACACACGGAGATATGCTCGATCCCCTACTTCATATGTCACCTCCTTGCGTTTGTTATCAGCATAGCTCTTCTGCCGGCATTGAGCTATCTTGAGTTGGTCTCGAATCAGTTTGACCATATCTTCAGAATCTCTGATAAGATCGGGACCAAAAAAAAATTCGGTCTCCAACACCATCCCACGTCAATGGTGTTCTGCACCTCCTTCCATATAAAGCTTCGAAAGGGGCCATCTTTAGACTGGTCTGATAACTGTTGTTGTACGAGAACTCTGCGTAAGGTAAGTTGTCATCCCAACTGGACCCATAGTCTAGCGCACAGGCTCTTAACATGTCCTCCAGAATCTGGTTGACTCTCTCAGTCTGTCCATCGGTCTGCGGATGAAAAGTTGTACTGAACTCCAGCCTTGTACCCAAAGTTTCACGTAGCTGATGCCAAAACTTTGAGGTAAATTGTGTTCCTCTATCTGACACGATACTCCTCGGAACTCCATGCAAACATATGATCCTGGTCATATATATCTTGGCTAGCTTAGCACTGGTATAGGTGATCTTCACTGGAATGAAATGAGCCACCTTGGTCAAGCGATCGACCACTACCCAAATGGAATCATATCCTGAATGGGTCCTAGGTAGTCCTATGATGAAGTCCATACCAAGCTTATCCCATTTCCACTCGGGTATCGGCAAAGGTTGGAGTAACCCTGCTGGTTTCTGATGTTTCGCCTTTACTCGTTGACAAACATCACATACCGCAACATGTTCGGAAATATCTTTCTTCATACCTGTCCACAAGTAACTTTCCTTCAAATCCAGGTACATCTTGGTGTTGCCTGGGTGTATCGAGTATGGTGAATCGTGGGCTTCTTGAAGTATCAACTTCCTGAGCTCTGGGTCATGGGGCACATAGATTCGGTTCTCAAACCATAGAGTACCCTGTTCATCTTCACGAAAGCCTTTAGCCTTGCCTTCCTTCATTCTCTGCTTTATCTCAGCTATCTCCTTGTCCGATTTCTGGGCTTCTCGAATTCTTTCGGTCAAGGTGGACTGGATCTCAAGTGTGGCAACATATCCTTGCGGAACTATCTCTAACCGAAGCTCTCTGAGATCTTTGGTTAACTCCTGGGGTAATCCTCCGGCTATGAGTGTGTTCACATAACTCTTCCGACTCAAAGCATCTGCCACAACATTTGCCTTTCCTGGATGGTAATGTAATCTCATGTCATAGTCCTTGACTAACTCTAACCATCTCCTCTGTCTGAGGTTCAACTCCTTCTGCGTGAAGATATACTTCAGGCTCTTATGATCAGTGTACACATCACAACTATTTCCGATAAGGAAATGTCTCCAGGTCTTGAGTGCGTGCACTACGGCTGCTAGTTGCAAATCATGGGTGGCATAATTCAACTCATGGGGTCATAGCTGTCTGGATGCATATGCTACAACTTTTCCTTCCTACATGAGTACTCCTCCAAGTCCTTGACGGGATGCGTCACAATAAACCTGGAAATCCTTCCAAATGTTTGGCAGTATCAACACTGGGGCTGTGACCAAACGTTTCTTCAACTCCTGGAAACTGGCCTCACATTCCTTAGTCCAGACATACTTAGACTCTTTCTTCAACAGTTCTGTCATGGGCTTGTCAATCTTTGAGAAATTCTCAATGAATCTCCGGTAATATCCGGCAAGTCCGAGAAAACTGTGGATCTCCTTAAATGAGGTGGGTGACTTCCACTCAGTGACTGCTTCAACCTTAGCGGGGTCTACTGCTATTCCTTCTCCGGAAATAACATGCCCAAGGAATCCGACTTCCGTCAGCCAGAATTCACATTTACTGAACTTGGCTTACAACGGATGCCCTCTAAGCTTCTCTAGAACTAAACGCAAGTGTTCCTTGTGCTCTTCCTCACTCTTGGAGAATATCAAAATGTCATCAATGAACACCACAACAAACTTGTCCAAATATTCCATAAACAATTTGTTCATCGAATTCATGAAGTAGGCAGGAGCATCAGTCAAACCAAAGGACATGACTGTATACTCGTATAAGCCATACCTGGTGGTGAAAGCTGTTTTGGGTATATCCTGTTCACGAATCTTCAGTTGGTGATACCCTGATCGAAGATCGATCTTGGAGCATACTTTGGCGCCTACTAGCTGGTCAAACAGGTCATTAATCATTGGCAGAGGGTACTTATTCTTGATAGTCACCTCGTTCAATGCTCGATAATCGACCACCATCCTCAAGGTTTTGTCTTTCTTCTCCACCAAAAGAACTGGGGATCCCCAAGGTGATGAACTTGGGTGAATATATCCCTTGTCCAGTAGCTCCTTAATCTGCTTCTTGATTTCTAATAAATCATTTGCGGGCATCCGATAGGGTCTCTTGGAAATTGGGGTTGTCCCTGGTAGTAGCTCTATCAGAAACTCAATCTCCCTATCTCGTGGCATGCCTGGTAATTCCTCCAGGAATACATCTGGAAAGTCTCGTACAACCGGCACTTCTTCCTGAACAACTCCTGTGAGGGAATTTAACCGAGCACTCATCTGTGTGCGTCTGGATACATACTTAATCCTTAATCCTCTTGTTCTCCGGAGTTGTGAGTGAAATAGACTTGCTTGGGCAATCAAGGTTTCCTTCATACTTGGTCATCCAATCCATGCCTAGGATTACATCCAATCCCTGGGATTCTAAGACGATGAGGTCGGTAGGAAAAACATGGTTTCCTATGTGGAGTTTCAAGGCGTGGCATCCTATCCCTACCATCATCATTCCTCCTGGGGAATTGACCTTAATGGGCTGACTAAGGCTTCTGGTGGGTAAACCATACTTTTCCACAACTACCCTTTATATGAATGAATGAGTTGCACCAGAATCGAAAAGTACCATAACTAGACGTGAATGCAATAAAAACTTACCAACCACAGTCTCGGGCTGATCATAGACTTCTTCCACATCGAGGTGGTTCACCTGAGCACGAGGGAATGGATTTGGCTTCTTAGCTGCGGAGTTGCCATTTCCATTCCCTTGCTTGTTCTGAGGGCATTCAGTGTCATAGTGCCCTGTCTTCTGACACTTGAAACAGGTGATATGGTTCAGATCCTTCTGAGCTGGAGCGGAACGGTGTTGGTTGCCATTCCCACTTCCATTACCATTCTTGAAGTTGCCATTGTTGGGACGATTATTCCCATTTCCTCCATGGTTATGGCCTCCATGGTTGTGCACGGGATGAGTGTGTCCTCCATACTTACCGGTCCCTGATCCGGTATTTCCTGAGTACGGGGAGTAACGGGGCTTCTGATGAGCTCCTGAGGTAGACCTCCCCTGTGCATACTTCCTCTTGTGGTTCTCGATTTGCTGTTGCTTCCCCTCCAAGATGAGGGCCTTGTCTACCAGCTCCTGGTAGTTGCTGAAGGTAGCCATCATCAGCTGCACGCTCAACTCATCATCGAGTCCTTCCAAGAACTTCTCCTGCTTGGCTGCATCATCGGCCACATCTCCTGGTGCATAACGAGCCAACGATTTGAAGTCATCCACGTACTGGGCCACGGAACGGTTCCCCTAGCGTAAGTTGCGAAACTCCCGCTTCTTCAGACTCATGGCTCCAGCTGAGACATGTGCGGTGCGGAAAGCTTGCTTGAACTGCTCCCAAGTCACACCAGTAATGGGGTACGTGGCGGTGTAGTTCTCCCACCATCAAGCTGCTGGTCCCTCCAGTTGATGGGCATCAAAACGCACTTTTTCAGCCTTAGTGCATCCTGCGGTGGTGAGTTCCCTCTCCATCTTGCGGAGCCAATCATCTGCCACAATGGGCTCTGTGCTGCTGGAGAAAGTTGGGGGATTTAGTCTTAGAAAACGGGTGAGGTTGTCGCCTTGAGGAGGAGGGTGGTTGTTGTGGTTGTTGGTCTGATTCTGAATCAACAGCTGCATCAGGGCGTTCTGCTGCTGAAGAAGTTGTGTGAGCTCTGGCGGGAAAGTGAAGTCGGGCTCACGTCGTGGAGGCATCTTGCTGTTTTCAGAGGGGTGAGAATTAGAATAGAACAATGACCTAAAAGGGAAATTCACTACCCATATGCAATGCAACAAACATATCACACCAAACACTCATTCATTTATTCAACTCAAGGTCAAACATCGAGATACAAATCTCCATAATCAAACTAAACATCGACCTACGTTTAACGACGAAAAAGAAGATACATGGGGGTATAACTAAAGTTCTCCTCAAAAGTACATGGTGAAGGAGCCTCCTCCGGTGGTGCTCTCCTCATAGTCATCATCGTTGCTGATCAGAGGTGCCATGTCTCCTTCTGGATGAAGATTTTCACCCATGTCCATCTGTTCCTCCAGAGTTGCGATGCGAGTGTTCAGCTTATCGATCCTCTCTAAGAAATCCTTCACCTCATACTCATGCTCGTACTCGGCTTCCCGTAAGTCAGCTTCGAGATCAATCTCACAGTTCATCAGCCTCTTGACCGTCTTCGTGTCGGCACGTACCCGAAGCTCCAAGGTCCTGACGTGCGTCTCCAGAGTCTGGATATAGGAAATGGTGGTGTCTTCAGTGGGAGTGGTTATGATATTTCCATTGGCATCCCTGCGACAAACCACGCTGAGTCTTGGTGAAATGGTTCCACCTCTGTATTCCTCCTGAATACGTCCAAGGGCACGATGAATGGCCATGTCTCTCCCAAGTATCCAGTTGGGTGCCACAAACTTGAAGTCGATGGGTTCCTTCCGATTCCCAAAGGTCTTCCCGGGGACGTGCACCTCGATCCTGTAGCATCCGTCTTGTGGAAAAGACATGATAGGAGTCCCGGTGATGCTCGGCAAAGCAATCCTCACGTCCCTGACAATCCTCATCAGCTCCTTACCAAAGGGCATCGTTGCGTCAGGCTGGCAAAACTCCATGATCAAAACTGGGATGAAGGTGGCCATCTATAAATTTTTGAAATAAATCGGAGGAAACTCATAAACGAGTAGATGAGAGTATAAGAATTTTAAAGACAGAAGAGAAATAAATCCTAAGGCTTTTCCAATCCTAGAGGTTACGTCCTACGGTCAGCGTGTGCTCTGATACCATTTCTGTAGCGACCCGACCTGAAAGGTCGAATCTCCGGTGTTTCTGTACCATCCCAAGATCATGCTGGTACACACACGGTACATCAATGTATATATCAAAGGGAAATCACACAACATTAATAAATCGAAATCTCATATCGAGTCCTTTATTACAATAAGAACTACAATAAAGTGGCCGAAGGCCAACTCATGAGAATAACTAATCTTGCGGAAGATTCAAAGGTAGTTGAGTCCATCTGACTCCAAGGGCATCTCACCGAGCGTAGAGCGTATCCTCACTCCTGGTCGAAAAAGTACTCTGCAACATGATACGTTGCAGCCGTATAGGTCAGCATATTGAATATGTCGGCAAAGTCACAAGAGCGGGGTAAACTAATCATCTAGTCTATATGCAAATATGGCAGGGGGGTAGTAAGTTTTTGCATAAATCCAAATTTTTCCTACAACAAGAGAGGGCAAAGGCATAATTACTACAATGTTGGTTGATTAATGAGATGGTTCCACCAACCAATTCTCATACCCAAGTTGACATTAATAACCCACATCAATATAATTAATTGTGTTGAGAGTTCCAGATAATTTCAGTTCCTTTGGCTCAAACTGTCCATGACCGTGGACACGGCTAATCGATTAGGTATGGGTACCCTGCAGAGTTTTGCACACGTTCCCCACAAGATTTGGTCGCCTCCGTTGGACTTCTCGCACTTCATGGTGTTTGAGAAATGGATGACGAAAACATGGTCTTTTAAAGGGTTTCCCCGAGACTCTGTCGGTGCCCATCCTTTCCTATCGTTCTTCTACAACTCGTAGCACCGCCTATCCAGGGTCGCCACGATATCCAACCAAGCCAGAGCCCATAATGGCTTGTGGCTGTGCAGGTAAGCCTTGGGTCTTGAAGCATCCATCCATCTCTTTGTGCCTGGGTGGACCTTTCCGCATGAATACTGGCACTTCTCTAGCATCATCTAGGCTAACCACTGGTTTCTCCAGGGCGCCGTTCAACCATCATCCACCTAGAGGTAAGTTGAAGAACTTGGAGTCTTGAAGACTTGATCATCATGTAGGTCTTGAAATTATTAACTCAGAACTCTCATGAATCACACAACCAACCCCGTCTACTAATAGCATAGCAAAATGTAAAACAACATTTCCCGGGGCCAAGGTGTCAAAGGGTTGAGGGGTACCTACCACATGATACTACAACAAGTAACCAAGTTTCCAATTTACCTACTTTGCATGCAATTGGGGTGATGGAAGAACTAATGCAATAAAACATAGGTATACATGGTCAAAGTGACTTGCCTTGCTGACGATCCTCGTAATCAAGTGACTCTAGATAACAAGCTTCGCACTCCGGATGATCTAACGAATCAAACAAGAGCACACCGGAAGCATAAACACAAAACAATTCATACAACAGCAAGGTAAACAAATGCTTCAACAAACAAAAACACAATCAAGAGAATATTCACTTAAGGTATAACACTGTATAAAAAATTTGGTGTCAAAATCCCTACTAAGACATACAAGTCAAAATTTGGTTTTGAACAACTAGACATTTAGGTAACAGAAAAGTAAATATCAAATTTTATTTGAAAACAGAAAGTATTTCATTATGAAAATATTGTGCTAAAAGAAATATTACAAAACTACTTCTAAACAATATACATGGTGAAAACAAGATGAACCTATTCCAACTAGAGTACAAAACAAATTAAAAAAGCATATTTTATTAACAGAAAAAATACACATAAAGTTGAATCAATAGAACCTAATGAATTTTAAAACAAAAGTTAAACTAATTTAGGTTCAAATTGAATAAAAATCAATTTAGTTAAAACCTATTAAGAACTAGACAGATTCTGTTTTTGTTAAAAACAGTAACTAAATTTATTCAAAAAATTCTCAAATTGTGTAGAATGATAGGTCTAACTAATACAAATCAGTGGCAAAAAGATTCACTCAAAAATATATTTTTAAACTATAGTTATACAGATTTTAGTAATTTAGACAAATTTGATTATATTCAAAATTTAAAGTTCAAATTTGAAATCTAAGCATACAGACATAAACTACATCAAATTTGTGAACTAATGCAAAAAAGAATCAATTAAAAACACTAATTAGTTTAAAAGTTACAACTAAAAGAAAAACAGAAAACATTTTGTTTTCTAAAACAGAAAAGAAAAGAAAAAAACTGATCGAACGGACAGGGTGACGTGGCGTTCTCTGATTGGTTACGGGGTGTGTGAGATCTGACGATTCGAGCGGACGTCCGAGTTGTAGAGGATACCGGTTCGGGTTTAAAATAATCTAATCCAAGGCGTTGGATTTAGATCGGACGGTCCAGGGAGGGGGAGAGGGGCTCGCAGAGGGAGGGTCGCCGGCGGTGGAGTTT
This sequence comes from Hordeum marinum, assembly GCA_022496015.1. Taxonomy (NCBI): domain Eukaryota; kingdom Viridiplantae; phylum Streptophyta; class Magnoliopsida; order Poales; family Poaceae; genus Hordeum; species Hordeum marinum. Next base: position 203,885,495 of record CM039672.1, on the reverse strand, counting down.
CTCCGGCAAGGCCGAGGCGGCGAGTCGATGAGGGCGGCGTTCCGGTGGTTGAGGACGGCGTCCGAGGTGCTCAGGCGACGACGGAAAAGCTCTGGCGTCCGTTGGTGGCGACGGTTGGGGCTGGGGACGACAGGGGCGAGCTCCTCGAGCTCCTGGAGCTTCGAATGGGATGGAGCTCCGGCGTGGGATTCCGGTTAGGGGAGGGGGTTGGACGAGGGGGAAACGGGTGAAACCGGGTGCGGGGAGTCGGGGCTATTTATAGGAGGGGTCAGGGAAACAGGAGGGAGATCCGACGCGATGATCTCGCCGGCGTGAAGAGGGGAGCGAGAGGAGGGAGGTGACCGCGGGGTTATCGGGATCGGGCGGTGGGGACGGGGTGTCAGAGAGAGAGGGCGGGTGTCAGCGCGTCGGTGGCCGATCGGGAATGAATTCGGGAATTAAACGCAGGTGGGCCGGCCCATTTCAAATTTAATTCGTTTCCTTTCTATTTCCAGAGCATTTAAATCATATTTAAAGCATTCAAAAAAATTCCAAGTGTAGGAAATATATATACCAAAATGATCAGGAGAATTAATGCTATTGAATGAACATTTTTCCTCTGTCATATTGAATACTTTGAAAAAAATTATTTTCAGAAATTGCTTATTTGCTTTTAAATCCTTTTGCAATAATTTTTCAAATAACCCCCTGGTTTTATTGTTCAAATATTTCACCAAGATGCCCCTGGTGTGGAGTGTCATGTTACTCCCCTCTTTTCTTTGAACTTTTCGAGAGGTTTTTTTCAAATAGGTGAAACAAGAAAAAGGGAAAGATGAAAGTGGCCTTTCAGAAAATCAAAGGAAGCACTTCAACCATTTTATTCATTCAAACAATGATGATGATGCATAGCTATCTATATCATAACATTCCAAAATGAAATTTTGGGATGTTACAAACGTCTAACAGCTTGGAATGACATGATCGAGTACACTTCATAATCAAAGATGATTACACGAGTTGTTGAATTGCAGTGCGTACTTGATTCATATATCAGTGTCCTTGGTTGTCCAACAACTCGGAACACGGGGAAACTCGAGTCAGTGAAATATCATAGTTGATGAGGAGCTCATAAGATTCTATAAAGCTCCGTGATATTTATCAAGATGCCAGGGATAATACCCGGAGGTAGATCAGAGTAGAGGTTAGACTAGTGTATTGATATGTGGTAGACAAGCACTTTAACCTATCTGCGAAAGAAATCAAAGTAGAACAACCTGGTCGGAACCACGATTGCAAAGGACAAGATCAAGTCATATAATGAATGATTATATGAAAGGAGAAGCTTGTATGATAAGATCAACATCGTTTCCATGGGCATGAACACAAGGTTCAAGGTCGACTCCCACTTCATCAATGCATCACCTTCCATTTACAGCCCGCCTTTGGTAAAAATATAGTTTTGAAAGATTATCTGGCAAAACACCAGAAAAGTACGACTCGTGAAAACTGTCGGGTTCACACGAATTAAGGAAGGCATAGGTCCAACCCATCGGGGCATCTTAGGAAGATATACCACAAGCTTCTAGAGTAATTAACACATGCTTGAGAACAGAGGTTGGCTGACAAAAGCACAGGATACAACTTATTAGAGGGAGAAGGCACATTTTACCAATGGCATCATATATCAGGGGAAGAACATCACAATAATTTTGAATGTGAAGGATGCCATCGGATCATAACCCAACAATGGGTCTGGCAGTCGACAAAGGACCTGCTGCGGTTATCGATACTCAATCAGAGAGAGAAGAATGCAAGGCATCGGATTATAGAACATCCAATAATTTGATACTCAAATAACCAAAGGTATTAAGATTCCCAGTTTGGTGTATCGAAAATAGATGCTCTGATCAAATACAAGTAAGTTGAATGGATTTAGATGGACAATCAATCAAAGTTGAATTGTCAAGAACCAACTCATGTTTGGAAAGACGTCTGAGCCGAAAGATAATTTATGAGAAACAACTGACAACTACATGCATTCACACACAGCTGAAATCAATGAAATCAAATGACAATCACAAAGGAGTTAATGAATATTGCTAGCCATATGGAATTAACCATAATGCAAGTAGATGAGACAGGTCAAGAGTTAAAGGCTATTGAGTATTTGGAAGATCGAATAGCAATTCAAAGGATTTTGTGAAACCCATGACAACCGAGGACGAACAAATCCCCAATAAGCGTAGGGGGTTGATGGTAGAAGGTAATCGCAAGAGCGATAAACACAAGTTCTTGAGAGAACATCAGAGTATCACCGGAATCTTCTGACGAACCAAGCCACCATTTGGAATGAGGGGATCTCCGGGAGGAAGTAGATACGAGAACCTAAAGTTAGAGTTAGAAAAATCTTTAACCCCAAAGAGGAGAGAGATCAGAACCCAGAGTATAGACGAGGAATAAAAGATCCTAATATCACACGATTGAGATGTGGGCCCGTAATCCACACCACAATGTTAGTAAAAGTTTTCCAATGACTAGACTCAACTTCGGCCAAGGAGTTGGAAAGGGGGCTACCTACAGGAAGTTGGCTCTGATACCAACTTGTGACGCACCCAATTTCGAATGTACGCTAAACAAACACGCAATGCATATGACCAAGATTAGAGGCTCACTAATCGATATCACAACACAACTCTAGACACAAATAAAGTCATACATATTCATATTACAAGCCAGGGTCCTCGAGGGCTCGAAACAAAGCTCGACAAGCACGAGTCAGAGGAAGCAAATAATATCTGAGTAGAGACATAAGTTAAACAAGTTTTCCCTTAAATAGGCTAGCACAAACATAAAAACGGATCAAACGAGGCGAGGCCTCCTGGCTGGTAACCTCCTATCCTATTGCTGGTTGGGGGCCGCCTCCACGTAGTAGTAGGCTCCTGCGGTGGTGTGGTAGTCGTCTTCGGCGTACTCCATCTCCGAGGCTTCATCGTCTGAACGCAGCAATCGTATCGAGGGGAAAGAGAAAGCAAACAACAATGAGTACTCATCCAAAGTACTCGCAAGACTAACATCAGAACTATGCTAAGTACGCATTAGTATCAAGGAATGGGGTTATATCTGGGCTGACTGCAGAAAGCAAGAATAGGGGTAAGGGATAGTCCTATCGAAGACTAGCATCTTCAACATCTTGCAGCACTAGAAGAGAGTAGACTGGTATCTCATATATAGTCATATTATTGTAGCAATTTTATTAAGTAACCATGCCCAGAGATTCTTCCTCGACTCCCTGCGAGGAAGCAATCCCGGAGCCAACCTTGATTTCAATTTAAAGTTACAATTATAGTTGTAGAAGGTCAAAGTGCAACTCCAAGTCGTCCTGTTACCATGGACATGGCTATTCCAATAGATGAATTCATCCCTGTAGGGGTGCACCGGATTTCCAACACGCTTGATCACCTCCAGCCGGACACACTTTCCTAGGTAATGCTCGGCCTCGGGATTTCAACATGTCGTCGCCCCACCTAGACTCAACAGAGAAGCCAACCCGCCAATCTAAATCCTAAGCGCACAGGGGTCATGAGCCCACTCGCCCTTTGCACTCCTGCACGATGCGAACGCGGCCGAGGTCAGCCCTAACACACTCTAGTCCAAGATCTGTACCGTCCAGGCCACTCGAGCGCGCGCCGCTCCATTCCTAACATCCGAAGAGCTTGGTCTAATACAACAACGCTGAGTACCCATAACTTCTCCCACGTGAAGGTTTGGTGCGTAAAAGGTCAAACGACCAACTCAAATCAAATACCGAACCCATTAGAATTTTATTTATGCGGGACAAGCGCGACCCATGAAGTGTGGTCCCATCGCCCCGTCTCGATGATGTGTGGCAAGGGCCTCTCCTGCCCGTCCACGCCTCATCATCATCAAACCATGGGTACCCCTCAGGGCCGTCCCATCACCAACATGTTTCTATAACTAGGTCATAGTAATTGTGTGTATTAAACATCAAGACGAAACCCGAGGAATCACCCTCAAGGGGCCCCGCTTGATGAAACTGTCAAGGTGGACTTAGAGGAATCACCGTTGAGGGTCCCACACTTGAGGGGTTGCACGACAGAGTCATCGTCGGGAGTGGTGAAGGAGGAATCACCCTCCATAACCACGACCGACTAGCTGCACTACAGAGTTAGCATCATGAGTACTTCACGAAGTGTCACCCTCGGTACTCGATAGTAGCTCTATAGAGTCGTACATAAAAGGGGTGTGTGGTGAATGTGATGGGCATGGCTGTCGGTCGGTTGACCGAGTCTTCGAGTCATCGATGAAGAAGCAGGGGCAACTGGGACTAAGGGGTCACTGGGGATTCATTGATCAACCTATACTAAGCAGTTGATATGATTGCAGGTATAGTAGCAGTTTATCAAAACAGGCTATGCATCAGAATAGGAGCTAACTAATACAGTAGCAAAAATCTAATACAAGAATAAGAGGGAAGAATGGGCGATATTGGAATGCTCAGGGGGGTTGCTTGCCTTGCTGCTCTGCTGCAAAGGCTTGATCGTCACTGGTGTAGTCATACCCGGCAGCACCGTCAGTCTCGAGGTCTACCGGTAAGAAGAGGGGTGGGACAATAAATGTAAAGTACATACGCAACACGATGCATGACATGGACATATGCAGCGCTAGGAATGCACTAACGCAATATTCGACATCGTAGACGGGTCGGAAGAATATCTGATGATATTTTCCGGGTCTCGGGCTACTACCGAACAGACGAAAATGATGGAAATGTTTCATGTTCATTATGATAGGAGCATTTGACAGACGAACAGACTGCGTATTTGTAACACCCCGGGCACACCCGCTGGTAGTCGTCACTCCTGGCTCTTTTTTGTGCACTTTGTCCTCACTCATGCGCACCCGGAACCAACTTCCTGGTCGGTCACCCATACTAGTACTACTCCAAGCCAAGCACGCTTAACTCCTCACTCATGCGCACCTGGGACCAACTTCCCGGTCGGTCACCCATCCTAGTACTACTCCAAGCCAAACATGCTTAACTTGGGAGTTTTGTTCGAATGAGCTCCCGGAAAAGAAGGAATTCCTTATTGATACGAGTAGTCTATCATCACTAATATGTCAGGCTATCACAGTATTCGGATTAGTATGATTTTTGAAAGTATAAAAAAAATTCATCTGACATACGGATTATTCTATATTAATTTTTAAAGTTCTATTAATATTCATAAATTAAATTGATTTATTTTAATTCAATAACCAGTTATGACATCAGCATGATGTCATGCTAACATCAACAGTCAACAGTCATAGTTGACGGGTCAAATTGGCCAGTGGGTCCCACATGTCGTAGACACAGTTTTAGTAATTGTTAAATTAACACTAATCAGATTAATTAAGGGTGGGGGTCCCACCTATCATTGGTACATTAAATCTAAGCTAAATATTTTGATCAACTTAACAGTTTAATTAGTTTAATCAACCTGGGCCCACATGGCATTGTCTCTAACCTAATTAATCATCTTAACAGCTAATTAGATTAACTAATTTAATTAGCTTAAACTAACAGAGTTAATTAACTTAACTAATTACCTAATTAATTAATTAATTGTTAACTTAATTATTTATATATATATTAATAGATTTTTTAACAAAGGGTTGGGCCCCTATGTTCACTGGGTCCGTGAGGGGGTTAGTGGGGGATTAGTCCCCACTAATCGGATCGGGGCCGGGGGCTCGGCCCGAGGTCATGCGGCGGCAGAATGCTGGTGAGGCCAGCGATGCGGGCGGTGTGGACGGGGCACGCGGCGACCAGGGGAGCGGGGGCCGGAGCGCGTGGGTGGCCGGGGCTGTGGGGTAAGCGAGCAGGGGCGACCGACGCGGGCACGCATGGGCGCGACCGTGCGAGGGCGCGCGCGCGGGGCCAGGTGGTGCTTGCATCATAGCGGACCGCGCGTGGGGGGGCAGCGCAGTGCAGGCCGGATGGGGAGAGAAGGAAGGAAGGGAGGACGGAGGTGCCCTGGTGGCTCAAATCGTCATGGGAACGGATGGCAATGGGCTCGGGGTGGGCGATGGGGCGACGCGAGAGGCGACGGCGGCGGTGAGGAGGAGACGGTATCGGGGTCCGGTGGGGAGGAGGACGAGGAGGCGCGGTGGCGGTGCGGTGGCGCCGTGGGAGGGTGCCAACGACGGGCGACGGCGTGGAGCGTCGGGCAGCGCTGGTGGGACGCCGGCGTGGAGCGAGGCGACTGTGGTTCGGCCCCGTTCCGATCTGGATCGGGGAGGGGGGAGAGGGGATCGGGGGAAATGGGGGAGTGGGGGTGGGTGGCTGTCGGTGGGGGGTTGACCCCTTGTAGTGATGAGGGGGGAGAGGTGGGCCGGCCAGTTGGGCCACGGCCCAGTTGGACCGGGGGGCTTTTTCTTTTTCTTTTAGTTTTGTTTTTTTCTTTTTTTTTCTATTTTATTTTAGTTTCTATTTATTTATTTTTAGACATATTTCTTCACAGAAAAATTGTGAGACATGTCCCAATAAATACTTTGCAATATTCTGTATGGCCACAACAAGTTTGAAGATTTTTGGATTCTATTAGAAATATCCATATGAAGTTAAGAGCACTTTTGAATGCAAATTGATACTGTTATTGAAGGTGGGGTCCACACAATAGTTTTGGTGATGTTGTTTTTCTTAACACCAATTGTTTTGTGATTTATCGCAAGTGTGCAACAATTTTATCTTGTTGTTTGTGCACTTCTTTTATCACAATAAAATTCAAGTGGCTGTTGAAATGGAATTTGAATGGGATATGAATTTCAACTTGATCATATCCGGATTAGCAAAAATGGATTAGCATAATCCTTGGATTACTGTAGGTTCATTACAAGGATTACTGTAGCTGTAGATCCAGGGCGCCACATGCTTCTTCATAGCTTGCAGGCTCACTGTTGTCCAACAACATGACCTGCGAGATAGGATTGTCGTGCCACTTAGGGGAGGCACGAGTCCTTGTCGACCTACGAGGCTTGGTAGTAACTTGATCCCAAGCATCATGATCATCATCATTTTGTTCCTCTTCACTTGGTGTAGGCGTCACAGAAACATCTTTCTGCGGCATGCTACTCTCCAACTAAAGTGACAGTTCAACAACCTCATCAAGTTCTACTTTCCTCCCACTCAATTCTTACAAAAGAAACTCTTTCTCAAGAAAGGACCCATTTTTAGCAACAAACATTTTGGCCTCAGATCTGAGATGGAAGGCATACCCAACTGTTTCCTTAGGTATCCTATGAAGATGCACTTTTCCGCTTTGGGTTCGAGCTTATTAGACATAAGTGTCGCATTCCCAAACTCTAAGAAATGACAGCTTAGGTTTCTACCAAACCATAATTCACATGGGTCATCTCAATGGATTTAGATGGTGCCCTATTTAAAGTGAATGTAATTGTTTCTAATGAATAACCCCAAAATGATAGTGGCAAAATGATAAGAGACATCATAGTACGCACCATATCCAATAGAGCACGACTATGACGTTCAAACACACCATTACACTATGGTGTTCCAGGTGGTGTGAGATGTGAAATAATTTTCACATTGTCTTAAGCTGCATACCAAACTCGTAACTCAGATATTCACCTCCACGATCACATCATAGACATTTTATCTTCTTGTCACGATGATCTTAAACTTCACTCCGAATTTGCTTGAACTTTTCATGCGTTTCAAACAAGTGTTTCATTAAGTAAATATACCCATACCTACTCAAATCATTAGTGAAGGTATGAAAATAATGATATCCACCGCATGCTTCAACACTCATTGGACCGCATATATCAACATGTTTCATTTCCAATAAGTCACTTGCCCGCTCCATCATATCGAAAACGGGGTCTAAGTCATCTTGCCCATGAGTCATGGTCTGCATGTATCAACTGATTCGAAATCGAGTGAGTCCAAAGATCCATCAGCATGGAGTTTCTTCATGCCCTTTATACCAATATGACCTTAGCGTCAGTGCCACAAGTATGTGGTACTAACATTATTAACTTTGCATCTTTTTGCCATCAATATTATGAACATGTGTATTACTACGATCGAGATTCAATAAACCCTCCACATTGGGTGCATGACCATTGAAGGTATTATTCATGTAAACAGAATAACCATTATTCTCTCACTTAAATGAATAACCATATTGCGATAAACATGATCTAATCATGTTCATGCTCTACGCAGACACCAAATAACATTTATTCAGGTTTAACACTAATCCCGAAGGTAGAGGGAGCGCGCGATGATGATCACATCAACCTTGGAAACTCTTCCAACACACACCGTCACCTCGCCCTAGCTAGTCTTTGTTTATTCCGTAGCTTTTATTTTGAGTTACTAACATTAGCAACTGAACTGGTATCTAATACCCAAGTGCTGCTAGGAGTACTAGTAAGGTGCACATCAATAACACGTATATCAAATATACTTCTGTTGACATTGCCAGCCTTCTTATCTACCAAGTATCTAGGACAGTTCTGCTTCAGTGACCGTTCTCCTCATAATAGAAGTACTTAGTCTCAGGTTTGGGGTGAACCTTGAGTTTCTTCACTAGAGCAACAATTGGCTTGCCATTCATGAAGTTTCCCTTCTTGCTCTTGCCCTTCTCGAAACTAGTGGTTTTACTAACCATCAACATTTGATGCTCCTTCTTGATTTCTACCTTCATGGTGTAAAACATCGCGAATAGCTCAGGGATCATCTTTTCCATTCTTGGCATGTTTGTAGTTCACCACAAATCTCTAGTAGCTTTGTGGTAGTGACTTGGAGAACTATATCAATCACAATCTTATCTGGAAGATCAACTCCCACTTGATTCAAGCGATTGTAGCACCCAAACAATCTAAGCACATGATCACTGATTTAGCTATTCTCCTTCATCTTGCAGGCAAAGAATCTTGTTGGAGGTCTCATACCTCTCAACACGGGCACGAGCCTTGGAACATCTCATATGCTCTGTGATGTTCAAAACATCTTTGAAGCCTCAATTCTAAGTCGTAAAGCATGACGCACTGAACTATCAAGTAGTCATAAAAAACATGTGTGCCTGATGTTCTAACACCAACAGTCGATGCTTGAGGGGTTGGCACACCGAGGGGTGCAACAAGAAAATAAGCCTTATGTGCAGTAATGAGGATAATCCTCAGTTTATGAACCCAGTCCGCATAATTGCTACTACCATCTTTCAACTTACTTTATCTCTAGGAATGTATCAAAATATAGGGGAGCTACTACGCGAGCCATTGATCTACAACATAATTTTGCAAAGACAAATTAGACTATCTTCATGATAATGAGTTCAATTAATCATATTACTTAAGAACTCCCACTCAAATCAACATCCCTCGGGTTGTCTAAGTGTGACATGATCCAAATCCACCAACCCAAGTCTGATCATCACGTGAGATGAGGTGGTTTCAATGGTGAACATCTCCATCTTGATCATATCTACTATATGACTCATGTTCTACCTTTTGGTCTCATGTGTTCCGAGGCCATGTGTGTACATGCTAGGATCGTCAAGTTTAACTCAAGTGTTCTGCATGTGCAAAACTGGTTTAGACCCGTTGTATGCGAACGTAGAGTCTATCACACCCGATCATCACGTGGTGCTTTGAAACGACGATCCTTCGCAACGGTGCACACTTGGGGAGAATTTAATCTCGAAATTTTAGTGAGAATCATCTTATAATGCTACCTCGTCCTAAGAAAAATAAGATGCATAAAAGGATTAACATCACATGCAAATCATATAAGTGACATGATATGGCCATCATCATCTTGTGCTTTTGATCTCCATCTCCAAAGCACCGGCATGATCTCCATCGTCACTGACATGACACCATGATCTCTATCATCATGATCTCCATCATTGTGTCGTCACGAGGTTGTCGCGCCATTTTTTGCTTCTACAACTATTGCTAACTCATAATGATAAAGTAAAAGCAATTACATGGCATTTAGTGATTGACACGCGGGTCATACAATAAATCAAAGACAACCCTATGGCTCCTGCTAGTTACCGTACTCATCGACATGCAAGTCATGATAACTATTACAAAACATGATCATCTCATACATCAACATATATCAAATCATGTCTTGGCCATATCACATCACAACATGCCATGCAAAACAAGTTAGACGTGATCTACTTTGTTGTTGCAAGTTTTACGTGGCTGCTATGGGCAACTAATAAGAACCATTCTTACCTATGCAAAGTCACGATGGTGATATTAAAGTTACATTTTAACCTTATACAAGGACTGCCTCAGTTGAATCCAATTCAACTAAAGTGGGAGATATAGATACCCGCCAACCATCTTTATGCAACAAGTTGCATGTCAGTTGATGGAATCGGTCTCTCGTACACGGATGAGTAAAGTTGGTTTGAGCCACTTCGTCCCACAATACCTCCCAATCAAGATAAGACTAGGGAGGTAAGCAATCTGAACATCAATGCCCACAAAATCTTTTGTGTTATACTTGTGCATGTTACCTACGCATAGACCTAGCTCATGATGCCACTATTGGGGAATGTTGCGTGGGAAACAAAAAAATATCCTATGAACACCCAAAATCTATCTATGGAGATCAAAGGCTACGAGAGGGAGAGTGGATCTACATATCCTTGTAGATCACTAAGCCGGAAGTGTTAAGAAATGCGGTTGATGTATTCGAACATCTTCACGATCCAATCACGATCCGTCCTGATCTAGCGCCGAACAGACGGTACCTCCGCGTTCAGCACACGTACATCTCGATGACGTATCCACATCATCGATCCAACTGGCGATGTCAGAGTAGTAGATGATTTCTTTGGCAACACGACGGCGTGGTCTCGGTGGTGGTGGTGCCATCCCGGCACGGCTACGCCTAGTGCTACTGAAATCGCGAACGGAGGAGAAAACGATCTAGGGAGAGAGAGGGGCGCCAAGGGCTTCGTGTGTGCTCTTGGGGCGCCCCTCCCCTCTCTATATAGGTGGAGGGGCATGGAGATCAGCCCCTCCAAGCCCTAGGGTGCATCCAAGGGGAGGAGTTGGACTCCTAGTCCAATTCCCTCCCTTTCCATAAACAGGTGGACTTTCCACCTCTCCCAAGCCACATGGGCCCTGAGGGACTTGTGCGCCTGGCCCAATAAGGCCAGGGCGCTTCCTCTCAGCCCATTCAAACCCTTGGGACATGGTAGAAACTTGGTGGACTTCCGGACTACTCTGGAAGTTTCCGGAACCTTCTAGAAGCTTCCGAGTACAATACCAGAAAAACCCAAAACTTTTCCGGTAGCCAAAATATGACTTTCCATATATAAATCTTTACCTCCGGACCATTCCAGAACTCCTCATGACGTCTGGGATCTCATCTAATACTCCAAAAAACCTTCGATCACTAACATACATAACTCAACAATACCAAATCGTCACCGAACGTTAAGTGTGCAGACCCTACGGGTTCGAGAACTATGTAGAAATGACCGAGATAACTCTACGGTCAATAACCAATAGCGGGACCTGGATGCCCATATTGGTTCCTACATATTCTATGAAGATCTCTATCGGTCGAACCACGATGTCAAGGATTCAGACAATCCCGTATGCAGTTCCCTTTGTCCATCGGTATGTTACTTGCCCGAGATTCAATCGTCGGTATCTCCATAGCTAGTTCAATCCCGTTACCGACAAGTCTCTTTACTTGTTCTATAACACAAGATCATGTGACCAAATCCTTAGTCACATTGCTTGCAAGCTTCTTGTGATGTTGTGTTACCGAGTGGGCCGACAGATACCTCTTCGTCATATGGAGTGACAAATCCCAGTCTCGATCCATGCCAATCCAACAGACACCCTCGAAGATACGTGTAGAGCACCTTTATAGTCACTCAGTTATGTTGTGACGTTTGATACACACAAGGCATTCCTACGGTGTCAGGGAGTTGCATGATCTCATGGTCATAGGAACATATACTTGATATGGATAAAGTAGTAGCAATAAACTAACAAGATCATATGCTATGCTTACGGTTGGGGCTTTTCCATCACATCATTCTCCTAATGATGTGACCACATTATCAGATGACAACTCATGTTTATGGTCAGGAAACCTCCACCATCTCTAATTAACGAGCTAGTCTAGTAGAGGCTTACTAGGGACATGGTGTTGTTTATGTATGCACACATCCATTTGAGTTTCCGACCAATAAAATTCTAGCATGGATAATAAACGATTATCATGAACAAGGAAATATAATAATAACTAATTTATTACTGCCTCTAGGGCATATTTCTAACAGGGGGCACCGACAGAGCGGTCTCATCGCTGGTAGGGCCCGTCGAATGTGGGGTCTTGTCGAAGTGGTGGCCCGCCTCACCCAGTCGCAGTCGGCCGTGGTTAGTGGTACGACCGGATCCACTATAGCCATGCACGCCCAGCGTCATGGAGGGATTGGCACTGTGCCACCCTGCTTAGTCACAGACGGCCTCGATCAATAGTATGGCCGGCTCCACTATAGCCAGGCGTGCACGACATCTTGGAGTGGTTCGCACTGTGCAGCCATTGTGTCACCCCGCTTAGTCACAGTCGGGCTCGGTCAGCGGTACGGCTGGATCCACTTTTGTCATGCTTGCACAACTTCAAGGAGTGGTGGCACAGTCGCCACGTTGCACCGTCATGGTGATGTCTTGTCGTACGAAGGGATGGGAGGGGCACTGGCCCGCTGGCTGGCAGGTCACCCCGGAGCCGGCCCACGAGGATCCCTGACTTGAGTCGAACCGTGCGACGGGAGCCGACCAGGAGGACCCGACGCTTGAGGGGCGTGGCCTGCCCCGATATTTTTTGAAATGGGCACTAGCGCTCATGAGCCTACCCCGGGGTTATCCCCCTGACACTTCATGACAACTTCACTTATCTAACTTCATGATCCAATGGTTCCATAATTTATCTAGTAGTTCTCTACTTATTCTTCTTCCTTCCTTAATGTCACTTCTGCACTTCTTCTCAAACTCCTTCTTAATTACTTATAGTTCGTGTCCTCACATCCTTGATGTTCTTGGGGACTCACTCTTAATTCCAAGTCATAATCATTAGTGGTCATTTCTTGACTATCTCCATGAGTATGGTATTCTAAGTTTTGAAAAGGAGATGTTGATAAATGAATGAGGTAAGAAGATACAAGAGTTATATATCTATCAAATAGGTTTTGTCCTATGGGCTTTCCATTTCTCAGGGTCACGTCATATAGAGAACATGCAAGAGTTGATTACAGCGTCGCAACCCTACTTCGTACCTTTCTTCAATATGGTAAACCTGCAACATGATACGTTGCAGCCACTGGGGTCAATATAGTGAATGTATTGGCAAATCCACGGTTAATGGAAACCTGGTCACCTACATGCACTTTGGCTGGTGGGGTTCAAGGCTCCTTGCATAAAACATAGTTTTGTCCTACATATCATATAGTGGTCTAGTGCGTAATAGCGATATCACACTTTCGGTACACACTGGTCGTAGTCTAGAGGCACTCCGTTAGACCCCGGTCATAACCCCAATGCAGTTTGAGCATCTGGACTCCCGGTACACCCCGATCATCCCAAGCGTCTCGTCTAACCCCAGTAAACCCCAGACCTCTAAGATCATCTCCAATACTCCCCTTTGGTTCACCCATTGCTTTTAGATGGAAGATGTGAATGAGATCAAGCTGACAATTCTTGAACGTGTTGCTCAAAGTTGTCTGCAACCTGGGACATGGCTAATCATGATGAGTTTTATACACTCTATAGAGGTTTGTGTACTTTACCTGTGCTTCCTGATCACACCCTTATGCTACTTAATTTCACATGTAAAGTAGCTAGGTAGATCAATACAAGACTTTTTGGGAAGTAGTCGCCTCTCAGAAAAGATAGACCCAGTCCAACCTACACTCCTACATCTGTTGGTCTGTTGTAGGAGGGTTCCCATAACTTATTCGATCCTGAAAAAGCCCATGTTGCTGCACGGTCACACAAGGAAGCTATTCAACTTTTGAACTCGTACAATATCAGGTGATTGGGAGGCATTCACCATCATAAACCCCATCAAAGCCAATCCACCCAGATTGATTCTTTCATTAAGTACTAGTCAAGTAGTCAATGTTGCAGTCGTATGGTGGAATAAATATTGTATTTCCCAATCCACGTTATAGTAGCTAAGCAACTACTCGATGATTACAAGGTTAGGGTAAGTTTGTACCTAAGTTGTCAACTACTGGGCTATACAGACTCTAGCATCCTAAACTCACACTCCTATCATGTCAAAACTACAATGTAATAAAATAGTGGGTCATATGATCAAATGGAACTTGCTTGGTATTGATGATTCTTCAATCCACAATCTTTATCAAGTCACTCTTTGCTCTCCATAACAATCTATCGTAAGTAAAGAGCAATCATGAACAACCATACAATACAACCAAACAGACAACACATATTGTGCATGGTGTTAGTGTCATTGTGTTGTGAGATCGTGTGTGAGGGTTAACTCTTGAGAGTTTGGAAAACAACATAGTGGTTGTCATTTGGAATGCATGCGATATAAAGGTTCACATGCAAGTTTCAATAAGGGTTCATCACATAAGAATTATGCTGTATCAAGTTGTGGTTATAAGATTCAATCGGAAGAATCTTAACAACAAAAGTTAAGGTCTATAAATCTTGGTAGCCAAGTTAATATTCAAGTTCGACTAACAATTCAAACTTTTGACCTTTCATGAGGTTGAATACACTAAGGTCTGAAATGACAACTTGGCTGGCTTCCAATTCAATTTGAATTTTAATTAGGGTTCATCTTAGTTCAATTCAAATTAAATTAAGGTCACTTATTATTTGGTTTCACTAAGTTCAGTTGAACTACGAATTATTTCGTAATTGACTAGCTTGGTTCAATTCAACTCAAATATAATTAGTTCTTTCCCTAAAGTCAAATAACATCCAATATAATTACTAAAGTATATTTTTAAATAAGTATTAAACTAAAGTCAAATATAAATCCAATATCATTTACTAAGTTTCAAATAGTTTTGAAACTCTATTTGAGTATGAACTATATTAAATTTGATTTCATCTTCCCCTAATATCAAATATTAGCCCAAAATAAATTTCCAGGTTTAATTTAATTTAATAATCATTTGATTTAGTTTTATTCAAATTAAACCTACGGTTTTAGATTGTATTCAAACTAGGTTTGAATTTGAATTCAATTGTCATTTCAATTACCTAAAGGCCAATAATAATCCAAAATATTACTAAAGTTCATTATTTATTTTCTGAAAGCATACGTTTCATAATTGTTGCATTAAACAATTTTAATTCAGTAATAAACCTAATTAGGTTAAAATTCTACTTGAATTCTGACATGTTTTGTATTTTGTTTAAACATATTATTAAATTAATTAAATTTGAACCTAAGTGTTCTAGAGAGAAACTATATTTCACTGGGTCCAATTTGCAAAAGGAATCAATTAATTTGGATTTTTAAGATGCAAGTTATGCCCTATTCAAGATCAAACTCATTTTGTCCACATTTGAATTTTAAATTATTCAAAATCCGAATGTTACTTTTTAGGGTGATAGTATATTTCATAAGGATCATTTTGAAAAAAAGATTCACTCAATTTGCAGTTACACGTAAAAAGTTATGATGGTTTCAAGTTTAGGGGCTTTCCTACAAAATTTGCATCTTAATTTAATTAACATAAATTCTAGAGATAACAACATGGATAAGGTGGTGACATGGCACATTCTGACTGGCTCATATCGATTTGAATAAGTGATCTATTACGGATCGTCAGATCCATACCAGACGATCGTGAGTGCGTAGCACGGGGAGTCCGTCGGTGGTCGTGGCGTCGTCGCGGTCGTCCTCTAGCTCCGACTACGGATGGATGGGGAGGCGACTCGCTTCAGTCGTCGTCGCTGTCAATGATTTGGCACGTCCTGGCGAGAGATGGAGGGTGAGGGAGAGAGGTAGGGTTACGACGAGTCATGTAGAGGCAAAATGAGGCGGCGGGCTCACCGGAGCTACGAGAATCGCTCGTCGAAGTTGGCGGCTGTGGAGGTTTTGTTGGGGAAGCCTAGTGAGGGGGAGAGGCGGCAGAGAGGGGGAATGGAAAGGGGAGTGGGCATCTTATAACGGGGGTCAGAGGGTGTGGCAAGGCCGGAATGAAGTGGGGAGGTGGGGGTTGACCGACGATTGCGGGGACGTGGCTGAGGGTATGCGAGAGGTGGGAGAAGCTCCCGACAGGTGCCCTCCTGTCGGTGAGAGTGGGAGAGAGGGCACTCGGCTATGGTTGCTGCTCTTGCTAGGTCTAGGTGGGTCGTGGGGTAATTTTGGTTTTCTTTTATTTCTTTTTTTGTTTTCGCTTTTCTCCTTTTGTTTTCTTTCTGTTATTTCCATTCACTTTAGAATTTGTTTTTTCTTCAAAGAACAAACTTGCCCTAAATTCAAATATGAATTTTTGTGAATGTATTCACATTTTGTTTGAGTAGTTTGGACAAATATTTTGTGCACATGTTTTCCTTTTTGAATTAGAATTTGGTTTCAAAACCAAATGTGTTCCAAATTCAATTTCTAAAATTGGTAGAGGTTCATCATGACATTTGTACTTATGGAAATACTTTTCCATGCCAAAATAAATGCAAGTCCATTTTAAATAATTACCCTTGGTTTTGAATTAATCTCAAAATGAATCTAGTATAGTTTTTTCGGAAGATTATTTTGGCTTGAATATTACTTGGGACTTATTAGGGGGTAGCCTTATGACCAATAATATTTTCAAAATGGTTTGGTTTCTACCAGAGGCTGGCTAGGGTTTCAACTAACGGAATTGGGATTTTATCCCATCTAGGCAACAATCTGGTAAATCAAAGTCAACCACATGCAATCTTGGGTGCTAATAGATATTTCTTAGAAAAAATTCAACTCCGTGTGAATTTTTTAACATACCAGATTCAGGAAAAATCTGGGATGTGACATGGGTTGCAAGATTGACAAAAGCTTAAACCCTAGTATATGCATCTTACTAGAGAAAGATATCAGTCTTGCCGGCAAGAATGCACGGGAAGTGCAACTGCTCCGTGCAAATGAGAAAAGTGCGGACCTTTCTAAAGGTAGCCCTGGACCTCCTTTTATAGGTAAAGGGGTCACTACAATGGCAAAATGGTAATTACAAATGGTAAATATTGGCTTGACACGCACATGGACTTATGTCGATAAAGATGTACCTTAGGCAGCGAGCTGCCACATGCCCCGACAAGCTTTGCCTAACCAGCCGCCCGCCCGACACATGTCGGCAAGTCTATGACAAGTTGCCAAAGTGGAGCGATGGAGCAGTGACGAAGGGAGCTTGCCGGGTCATTGCTTGTTGGTGTGGAACTTACTGGCAACAATAGTCTTGATCTTATGGATGGCCCGCTTGTAGGTCATGATTTGCCGGCTCCGCCTTGCCGGATGAAATGTGCCGCTGGGAAGAAACTCCTTCCCGACAAACTCTACTTGCTTGTTGATGTAGTGCTTGCTGGATGCATCATTTTCCGATAACATCGGTTCTTTGCCAAAACTGCCTTGCAATGACCCTAGACTAGCATAACCCGAAGCTTAGTGTTGGGGAACATTGCATGGGAAACAAAAAATTTCCTACGCACACGCAAGATCTATCCATGGTGATGAGCATCTACGAGAGGGAGAGTGGATCTACATACCCTTGTAGATCGCTAAGAGGGAAGCGTTAAGAAACGCGATTCGTGTAGTCGAACGTCTTCGCGATCCAAATCACCGAGCGTCCCGCGATCTCATCACGATCCGTCCCGCGATCCAATCACGATCTGTCTCGCGAACTCATCACGATCCGTCTCGCGATCTCATCACGATCCGTCTCGCGATCTTGATCACGGTCCTTCCGATCTAGCGCCGAACGAACAACACCTCCATGTTCAGCACACGCAGCTTGATGATGATCTCCGCCTTCTTGATCCAGAAAGTGGGAGAGGAGAGGTAGATGAGTTCTCCATCAGCGCGACAGCGTTGCGGCGATGGTGGTGAAGGAATTCCAGCAGGGCTTCGCCTAAGCACCGCTGAAAACCGATCTAGAGGAGAAAACGATCTAGAGGAAGAAGAGGGCAGCACGTGGCAATTAGGGTTAGCTCTTCCCTCTAAATCCTCTAGTATATATAGGAGGGAGGGAGGGGAGGACGCAGCCTCGAACCCTCAATATCTGGCCGAAATTGGAGGTGGAGGAGTCCTACTCCAATCCTATTAGGAGTAGGATTCCTCCTTTCCACTTGGAAACTCTTTCCACCTCTCCACCTTTGATTTTTCCTTCTCAAACCTCATGGGCTTTAGTGGAGGCTTCGGCCAGCCCATCAGGGGCTGGTTTGTCTCCTCCCACAGCCTATGAGGCCCCTCAGGGCGTGACACCCCTCCCGATGGTCCCCCAGTACACTACCGGCACTCCCGGTACACTACCGATGATCCTAAAACTTTTCCGATGACCAAAACAGGCCTTCCTATATATCAATATTTACCTCCAGACCATTCCGTAGCTCCTCATGACGTCCGACATCTCATCCGGGACTCCAAACAACCTTCGGTCACCACCATACATAACTATATACTACCGAAACATCACCGAACCTTAAGTGTGCAGACCCTGCGGGTTCGAGAACTATGTAGACATGACCGAGACACCTCTACGGTCAATAACCAATAGCGGGATCTGGATGACCATATTGGTTCCTACATATTCTACAAAGATCTTTATCGGTCAAACCTCTATGTCAAGGATTCAGTTAATCCCGTATGATGTTCCCTTTGTTCTTCGGTATGTTACTTGCCTGAGATTCAATCGTCGGTATCTCCATACCTAGTTCAACCTCGTTACCGGCAAGTCTCTTTACTTGTTCCGTAATACAAGATCACGTGACTAACACTTAGTCACATTGCTTGCAAGGCTTGTTGTGATGTTGTATTACCGAGTTAGCCCTGAGATACCTCTCCGTCACATGGAGTAACAAATCTCAGTCTTGATCCATGCCAACCCAACAGACACCCTCGGAGATACCTGTAGAGCACCTTTATAGTCACCCAGTTACGTTGCGACGTTTGATACACACAAGGTACTCCAACGGTGTTAGTGAGTTGCATGATCTCATGGTCATAGGAACATATACTTGGCATGCAGAAAACAGTAGCAATAAACTGACATGATCATATGCTATGTTTGTAGTTTGGGTCTTGTCCATCACATCATTCTCCTAATGATGTGATCCGGTTACCAAATGACATCTCATGTCCATGACTAGGAAACCATAGGCATCTTTGATCAACGAGCTAGTCTATTAGAGGCATACTAGGGACATGATGTTGTCTATGTATCCACACATGTATCTGAGTTTCCGATCAACACAATTATAGCATGGATAATAAACGATTATTATGAACAAGGAAATATGATAATAACCAATTTTTTATTGCCTCTAGGGCATATTTCCAACAGTCTCCCACTTGCACTAGAGTCAATAATCTAGTTCAAATCACCATGTGTTCGCATTGTTATGAATCTAACACCCAATGACTTCTGGGGTTCGATCATGCTTTGCATGTGAGAGAGGTCTCTTAGTCAACGGGTCTGCAACATTCAGATCCGTCTGTACTTTGCAAATCTCTATGTCAAACTGTAAATACTGCTACCACACTCCACTTGGAGCTATTCCAAATGGCTGCTCCATTATACGTATCCGGATTGCTACTAAGAGTCATCCGGATTGGTGTTAAAGCTTGCATCGACGTAACTCTTTACGACGAACTCTTTATCACCTCCATAGTCGAGAAACATTTCCTTAGTCTTTTAGTTACTAAGGATGATCTTGACCGATGTCTAGTGATCCACTCCTGGATCACTCTTGTACCCCTTGACGGACTCATGGCAAGGCACACACAGGTGTGGTACACAGCATGGCATACTATATAGAGCCTATGGCTAAGGCATAGGAGACGGCATTCGTCCTTTTTCTTTCTCCTGCCATGGTCGAGCTTTGAGTCTCACTCAACTTCACACCTTACAAAGCAGGCGAGAACACTTCTCTCCGACTAATCCATTTTGAACTCTTTCAAAATCTTGTCAAGGTATGTACTCATTCAAAGTCTCATCAAGCATCTTGATCTATCTCTATATATCTTGATGCTCAACAATTAGGTAGCTTTATCCAGGTCTTCCTTTGAAAAACTCCTTTCAAACAACCATTTATGCTTTCCAGAAATTCTACATCATTTCCGATCAACAATATGTCAACCACATATGCTTATCAGAAACTCTATAGTCTCCCACTCACTTTATTGTAAATACAAGTTTCTCATAAACTTTGTATAGACTCAAAAACTTTGATCACCTCATAAAAGTGTATATTCCAACTCCGAGATGCTTGCTTCAGTCCATAGAAGGATCACTGAAGCTTGCTTACCTTTTAGCATCCTTAGGACTGACAAAACCTTCTGGTTGTATCTCATACAACCTTTCCTTAAGGAAGGAAACGATGTTTTAACATCCATCTGCCAGATTTCATAATTGAAAAATGCAGCAACTGCTAACATAATTCCAACAAACTTTAGCATCGCTACGAGTGAGAAAGTCTCATCGCAGTCAACTCCTTGAACTTGTCGGAAACTTCTTTGCGACAAGTCGAGCTCTATAAATGGTGACTTTTACCATCAGCATCTATCATCATCTCAAAGGTCCATTTGTACTCGACGACCTACCATCCAACGAGCAAGTCTACCAAAGTCTATACTTGGTTTTCATACATGGATCCTTTCTCGGATTTCATGGCCTCTAACCATTTGTCGAAATCCGGGCCCATCATCGCTTCTCCATAGCTCGTAGGTTCATCGTTGTCCAACAACATGACCTCCAAGACAGGGTTGTCGTACTGCTCAGAAGCAGTACACATCCTTGTTGACATACAAGGTTTGATAGTAACTTGATCCGAAGTTGCATGATCATCATCATTAACTTCCTCTTCAACTAACGTAGGCTTCACAGAAACATCTTCCCGTGCTGCGCTACTCTCTGGTTGAACAAAGGTACAACAACCTCATCAAGTTCCATCTTCCTCCCACTCAATTCTTTCGAGAGAAACTCTTTCTCGAGAAAGGACCCGTTTTAGCAACAAACACTTTATGCTCGGATCTAAGAAAGAAGGTTTACCCAACTATTCTTAGGGTATTCTATGAAGATGCATTTGCCCGCTTTGGGTTCGAGCTCATTAGGTGAAAACCTTTTTCACATAAGCATCGGAGCCCCAAACACTAAGAAATGACAACTTAGGTTTCTATCAAACCATAATTCATACGGTGTCATCTCAACGGATTTAGATGGTGCCCTATTTAAAGTGAATGTAGTTATCTCTAATGCATAACCCCAAAACGATAGTGGCAAAACGATAAGAGACATCATTGTATGCACCATATCCAATAGAGCACGACTATGACGTTCGAACACACCATCACACCATGGTGTTCTAGGTGGCGTGAGTTGTGAAACAACTTTCACATTGTCTAAAGTTGTATGCCAAACTCGTAACTCAGATATTCACCTCCACGATCATACCGCAGACATTTTATCTTCTTGTCACGATGAACTTAAACATCACTCTAAATTTGCTTGAACTTTTTCAAATGATTCATACTTGCATTTCATTAAGTAAATATACACTATTATCTACTCAAATCATCAATGAAGGTAATAAAATAACGATATCCACCGCATGCTACAAGACTCATTGGATTGCATACATCAACATGTATCATTTCCAATAAATCACTTGCCCGCTCCATCAAACCGGAAAACGGGGTCCTTAGTCATCTTGCCCAAGAGGCATGGTTCGCATGTCTCAACCGTTTCGAAATCGAATGAGTCCAAAGGTCCATCAACATGGAGTTTCTTCATGCGATTTATACTAATATGACATTTAGCGGCAGTGCCACAAGTATGTGGTACTATCATTATTAACTTTGTATCCTTTGGCATCAATGTTATGAACATGTGTATTACTATGATCAAGATTCAACAAACCATTCTCACTGGGTGCATGACCATTGAAGGTATTATTCATGTAAACAGAATAACCATTATTCTCTAACTTAAATGAATAACCGTGTTGCAATAAACACGATCTAATCATGTTCATGCTTAACGCAAACACCAACAACATTTAGGTTTGTCACTAATCCCGAAGGTAGAGAGAGCGTGCGATGTTGATCACATCAACCTTGGAAACATTTCCAACACACATCGTCACCTCACACTTAGCTAGTCTCCGTTTATTCCGTAGCTTTTACTTTGAGTTACTAACATTTAGCAACCGAACCGGTATCCAATACCCAGGTGCTACTAGGAGTACTAGCAAGGTACACATCAATAACACGTATATCAAATATACTTCTGTCGACGTTGCCATCCTTCTTATCTATCGAGTAGCTATCTAGGGTTGTTCCAATTCAGCGACCACTCTCCTCAGAATAGAAGCACTTAGGCTTGAGTTTGGGTTCAACTTTGGGTTGCTTCACTGGAGCATCAACTGACTTGCCGTCCATGAAGTTTTCCTCCTTGCCCTTGCCCTTCTCGAAACTAGTGGTTTTACTAACCATCAACACTTGATGCTCCTTCTTGATTTCTACCTTTGCGGTGTCAAACATCGTGAACAGCTCAGGGATCATTATTTCTATCCCTGGCATTTTATAGTTCATCACCAAGTTCTAGTAGCTTTAGTGACAGTGACTTGGAGAACTATATCAATCACTATCTTATTTGGAAGATCAACTCCCACTCGATTCAAGCAATTGTAGCACCCAGACAATCTGAGCACATGCTCAACGATTGAGGTATACTCCTTCATTTTGCAGGCAAAGAACCTTGTTGGAGATCTCATATCTAGCAACACGAGCACGAGCATGAGATCCTAATTTCAGCTCTTGGAACATCTCATATGTTCCGTGAAGTTCAAAATGTTTCGGAGCCTCAGTTCTAAGCCATAATGCATGACGCACTAAACTATCAAGTAGTCATCAGAACGTGCCTGTCAGATGTTCACAAGATCCACAGACAACGCTAGAGGGGTTGGCGCACCGAGCGGTGTATTAAGGACATAAGCCTTCTGTGCAGCAATGAGGACAATCCTCACATCACGGACAAAGTCCGCAACATTGCTACCATCATCTTTCAACTCTATTTCTCTAGGAACATATAAAAATTCAAGGGAGCTACAGCGTGAGCTAGTAATCTAAAACATAGTTTGCAAAGACACTACTGACTATGTTCATGATAATGAGTTCAATTAATCATATTACTTAAGAACTCCCACTCAAATTGACATCCCTCCGGTCATTCGAGTGATACATGATCCAAATTCACCAACTCAAGTCCGATCATCACGTGAGTTGAGGTGGTTTCAATGGTGAACATCATCATGTTGATCATATCTGCTATATGACTCATGTTCGACCTTTCGGTCTCTTGTGTTCCGAGGCCATGTCTGTACATGCTAGGCTCGTCAAGTTTAACTCGAGTGTTCTGCATGTGCAACACTGTCTTGCACCTGTTGTATGTGAACGTAGGGTCTACCACAACCGATCATCACGTGGTGTCTCGACACGATGAACTTTCGCAAAGGTGCACACTCGGGGAGAACACAATTCATCTTGAAATTTAAGTGAGGGATCACCTTA
This sequence comes from Hordeum marinum, assembly GCA_022496015.1. Taxonomy (NCBI): domain Eukaryota; kingdom Viridiplantae; phylum Streptophyta; class Magnoliopsida; order Poales; family Poaceae; genus Hordeum; species Hordeum marinum. The sequence continues at coordinate 203,861,704 of CM039672.1, read as the reverse complement.
TAATGCTACCGTCGTCCTAAGCAAAACAAGGTGCATAAAAGGATTAACATCACATGCAAATCATAAGTGACGTGATATGGTCATGAACTTGTGCTTTTGATCTCCATCTTGAAAGCACTGGCATGATCTCCATCGTCACCGGCATGACACCATGATCTCCATCAACGTGTCGCCATCGGGGTTGTCATGCCCACCATGCTTCTACTACTATTGCTACCGTTTAGCGATAAAGTAAAGCATTACATAGCGCTTAATGATTGACACGCAGGTCATACAATAATTAAAGACAACCCTATGGCTCCTGCCGGTTGTCGTACTCATCGACATGCAAGTCGTGATATTCTATACAAAACATGATCATCTCATACATCACATATATCTCATCATGTAATTGGCCATATCACATCACAACATACCCTGCAAAAACAAGTTAGACGTCCTCTAATTGTTGTTGCATGTTTTATGTGGCTGCTACGGGTATCTAGCAAGAACAATTCTCACCTACGCAAAAAGCACAACGGTGATACATAAGTTGCTTTTCAACCTTCTCAAGGACCGCCTTTGTCGAATCCGATCCAACTAAAGTAGGAGAAACAGACACCCGCCAGCCATCTTTGTGCAACAAGGTTACACGTCAGTCAATGGAACCGGTCTCTCATAAGCGTACGAGTAAGGTTGGTCCGGGCCGCTTCATCCCATAATACCGCTGAACCAAAACACGACCAACGGAGGAAGCAATCTAAGCATCAACGCCCACAAACCCTTTGTGTTCTACTCGAGATCTCATCTACACATAGACCTAGCTCTGATACCACTGTTGGGGAACGTTGCATGGGAAACAAAAATTGTCCTACGCACACGCAAGATCTATCCATGGTGATGAGCATCTACGAGAAGGAGAGTGGATCTACCTACCCTTGTAGATCGCTAAGCGGGAAGCGTTAAGAAACGCGATTGGTGTAGTCGAACATCTTCAAGATCCAAATCACCGAGGGTCCCGCGATCCAATCACGATCCATCTCGCGAACTCATCACAATCCGTCTCGCGATCTCATCACGATCCGTCTCTCGATCTTGATCACGGTCCTTCCGATCTAGCGCCGAACGAACGACACCTCCGCGTTTAGCACACGTACAACTTGATGACGATCTCTGCCTTCTTGATCCAGCAAGTAGGAGCGGAGAGGTAGATGAGTTCTCCGTCAGCGCGACAGTGTTGCGGCGATGGTGGTGAAGGAATTTCAGCAGGGCTTCGCCTAAGCACCGTTGAAAACCGATCTAGAGGAGAAAACGATCTAGAGGAAGAAGAGGGCAGCACGTGGCAATTAGGGTTAGATCTTCCCTCTAAATCCTCTAGTATATATAGGAGGGAGGGAGGGGAGGAGGCAGCCTCAAAATCCTCAATATCTGGCCGAAATTAGAGGTGGAGGAGTCCTACTCCAATCCTATTAGGAGTAGGATTCCTCCTTTCCACTTGGAAACTCTTTCCACCTCTCCACCTTTGGATTTTTTTCCTTCTCAAACCTCATGGGCTTTAGTGGAGGCTTCGGCCAGCCCACCAGGGGCTGATTTGTCTCCTCCCACAGCCTATGACGCCCCTCAAGGCGTGACACCCCTCCCGATGGTCCCCTAGTACACTACCGGCACTCTCGGTACATTACCAATGAGCCCGAAACTTTTCCGGTGACCAAAACAGGACTTTCTATATATCAATATTTACCTTCGGACGATTCCGGAGCTCCTCGTGACGTCCGAGATCTCATCCGGGACTCCGAACAACCTTTGGTCACCACCATACATAACTCTATACTACCGAAACGTCACCGAACCTTAAGTGTGCAGACCCTGCGGGTTCGAGAACTATGTAGACATGACCGAGACACCTCTACGGTCAATAACCAATAGCGAGACCTGGATTCCCATATTGGTTCCTACATATTCTATGAAGATATTTATCGGTCGAACCTCTATGTCAAGGATTCAGTTAATCCCGTATGATGTTCCCTTTGTTCTTCGGTATGTTACTTGCCCGAGATTCGATCATCGGTATCTCCATACCTAGTTCAACCTCGTTACCGGAAAGTCTCTTTACTCGTTCCGTAATACAAGATCCCATGACTAACACTTAGTCACATTGCTTGAAAGGCTTGTCGTGATGTTGTATTACCGAGTGGGCCCTGAGATACCTCTCCGTCACATGGAGTAACAAATCCCAGTCTTGATCCATGCCAACCCAACAGACACCCTTGAAGATACCTATAGAGCACCTTTATAGTCACCCAGTTACATTGCGACATTTGATACACACAAGGTACTCCTCTGGTGTCAGTGAGTTGCATGATCTCATGGTCATAGGAACATATACTTGACATGCAGAAAACAGTAGCAATAAACTGACACGATCATATGCTACGTTTGTAGTTTGGGTCTTGTCCATCACATCATTCTCCTAATGATGTGATCCCATTACCAAATGACATCTCATGTCCATGACTAGGAAACCATAGCCATCTTTGATCAACGAGCTAGTCTATTAGAGGCATACTAGGGACATGGTGTTGTCTATGTATCCACACATGTATCTGAGTTTCCGATCAACACAATTATAGCATGGATAATAAATGATTATTATGAACAAGGAAATATGATAATAACCAATTTATTATTGCCTCTAGGGCATATTTCCAACACTTAGAAGGTTTGTGAGTCCCTAGTTCTCACTACACCGACAATGCATTATTCCGTAAGGGGCTGATTTGGTTCCATATTGTTTCATGTTATGGTTAGATTCATCTTAATACTTCTTTCGTAGTTACGGATACTTGCGATAGGGGGTAATCATAGATAGGTTGTTTGTTCAAGTAAGAATACCACCTTAGCACCGGTCCACCCACATATTAAATTATCAAAGTAGTGAACGTGAATCAATTAAACATGATGAACGTGACTAGACAACGATTCCCATGTTTCCTCGAGAACCCTTGCTCACTATAAGAAGTACTTTTGACTTGTGATTTGCTATAAAGGGATTGGGCCATGTTGTTTCACTCTTGTTACAATTTCTACTTCTTATGAATTATCTTTCTACAAAACTATCTACTATTACTACTTACAACACTTGTAGAGAATACCTTGTCGAAAATTGCTTTTCATTTCCGTATGCTCCTCGTTGGGTTCGACACTCTTACTTATCAAAAGGACTACGATTGATCCCCTATACCTGTGGGTCATCCAGACTCTTTTCTGGTGATGTTTCCGAGGAGTGAAGCTCCTTTGGTAAGGAAACATTTTTATTACATGCTGAAATTTATTGTCACTTGTTACTATGTAAAGTAATCCTTTGAGGGGTTTGTTTGGGGTGTCTTCACCTTGAACGGAAGTGGTAAGAGTCGTTCCTCAACCTACTAAACCTACTGAAAATATTTATTATGAAATACCTTATGATACTATGGAAATATTGCGAGCTCATCCTTATGTAGGAGATGGAACAGTCCATCCTGGCATGCACATAATCTTTATGGATGAACTCTATGGATTGCTTAAGCTTTTAGGTTTATCAGATTATTGAGTTAAGAAGAAGTTATTCCCTTTACCTTTGGAGGGAAAAGCATTGCTAAGGTACACGCTATTGGATGAACCTCGAATGTGGGACTGGAACTGGCTGAAGCTGGAATTCCATCAAATCTATTATTCGATGCACTTGGTTCATCGTGATTGGAATTACATATATAAATTTTCACAAAGGAGAAAGTATCGCTCAATCTTTGGGGAGGCTTAAATACATGATTCACACTTGCCCCAATCATGAGCTCTCGATAGATATTATAACGGAAAACTTTTATGCTCGACTTTATCATAATGATCAAAATATGCTGGATTCTTCTTCGATCGGTTCTTTTATGAAGAAAATTATTGAATTTAAATGTGAACTTCTTGAAATAATGAAACACAACTCTAAAGATTGGTAAATCAACAAAGGTAATGAGTCACGTATAACTTGTGAATATGATTGTGTTAAGTCTTTTATAGAAACTAATGTTTTTAATAAGCTTAGTGCAAAATATGGACTTGACTCTGGGATAGTAGCTACATTTTGTGAATCATTTACTACTCATGTTGATCTCCCTAAGGAGAAGTGGTTTGAATTCCATGCACCCATTGAATAAATTTGTGAACCTATTATATGTAAAACTGAAACTATTACTTATTCTGCCAATCCGGCTGTACCTACTACTTACATTGGAAACCCCCTTTCCCTGTTAGGATAAATGAACATGCTAAGGCCAGAACCATAGTTCATAAAATTAATATTAAACCTCCTAAAGCTTCTGAACAAATTAAAGTGGAACCTAATATTGCAATGGTTAAAGATCTCTTGGCTGATAATATTGATGAACATGTCATTTAGTTCTGTGAGGATGCAACTAGGATTTGCCAAATTGGTTAATGCTGAGCAAGATAAATTAGATAGGAGCAAACCTGTAGTTGGCATGCTTGTTGTTTCTGTTAAGATTGGAGATCATTGCTATCATGGTTTATGTGATATTGGTGCTATCATAAGTGCCATTCCATTTACCTTTTTTATCAAGAAGTTGTGCATGATATAGCACCTGCGGACATAGAAGACATCGATGTTTCTATTAAGCTTGCAAACAGGAATACAATTTCACCACTTGGGAGTTTGAGAGATGTTGAAGTCTTGTGTGGTAAGATCAAATACCCTACCGATTTTCTAGTTCTTGGATCAGCAAAGATGATTTTTTTTCTATTATATTTGGTAGACCTTCCTTGAATATTGTTAATGCTGAAATTAATTGTGTTAGAGAAACGGTTAATGTTAAATTTGGTGATGTATCTCATGAATTTAATTTTTCCTAATTTAGTTGACAACATCATGATAAAGAAATGCCTAGTAAATATGGAATCATATGACTTGCTTCTATTTTTGTGCCACTAACTGATCCGCTAGAACAATATATACTAGAGCATGAGAATGATATGCACATGAATGAAATGGATGAAATTGGTGAAATAGTCTTTATACAAGCACATATTCTTAAACATAATCTACCAGTTGAGACCCTAGGAGATCCTCTTCCACCTAAGAGTGATCCGGTGTTTGAATTAAACAAACTCCTTGACACCTTGAAATATGCTTATCTTGATGAAAATAAGATACATCATGTTATTATCAATTCTAACCTTTCAGCGTGTGAAGAAAAGAGATTGCTCAAAACTCTTAGGAAGCATCATGCTATAATTGGATGTACTCTTGATGATCTCAAAGGCATTAGCCCAACTTTATGTCAACACAAGATTAATATGGAGCCTGATGTTTAGCCAGTTATCGATCATCAACGTCGCCTGAATGCTAAAATGAAGGATGTGGTAAGAAGTAAAATATTAAAGCTTATGGATGCAAGTATAGTTTATCCTATAGCTGATAGTAGACGGGTAAGTCATGTTCAGTAAGAAAGGAGGCATTAACCTTGCTCAAAATGATAAAAATGAACTCATCCCATAAAGAATTGTAACCGACTACAAGATGGTAATTGATTTTAGAAAATTAAATAAGGCTACTAGAAAAGATCATTACCCATTGCCCTTCGTTGATCAAATGTTAGAAAGATTGTCCAAGCACACACACTTTTGCTTCCTAGATGGTTATTTGGATTTTTCTCAAATACTCGTATCACAAGATGATCAAGAGAAAACTACATTTACTTGTCATTTTGGAACTTATGCTTATAGACGTATGCCTTTTGGTTTATGCAATGCACCTTCGACTTTTCATAGATGTATGACCGCTATATTCTTTGATTTATGTGAGAAAATTGTTGAGGTATTCCTGGATGATTTTTCCGTTTACGGAACTTCATTTGATGATTGCTTGAGCAATCTTGAACGAGTCTTGCAAAGATGTGAAGAGACTAATATTGTCTTGAATTAGGAGAAGTTCCACTATACTGTGAATGAAAGTATATCCCTTGGTCATAAAATTTCTAAAAGAGGTATTGAGGTATATAAAGCCAAGGTGAATGTAATTGAGAAAATGTCATGTCCTAAAGGCATTAAAGGTATAAGAAGTTTCCTTGGTCATGTTGCATTTTACAGGAGGTTCATTAAAGACTTTTCTAAAATTTATAGACCTCTCACTAATCTCTTGAAAAGAAAAATGTCCCATTTCTTTTTGATGATGATTGTGTAGAAGCCTTTGAAATACTTAAGAAAGCTTTAGTTTCTGCACCTATTGTTCATCCACCTGATTGGAACTTGACTTTTGAAATTATGAGTGATGCTAGTGATTATGCTATTGGCGTTGTTCTAGGTCAAAGAGTTTATAAGAAACAGAATGTTACTTATTATGCTAGTAAAACCTTGGATAGTGCTCAAATAAATTATGCTACCACCAAGAAAGATGTTTTAGCAATTGTGTTAGCTTCTGATAAGTTCAGACCTTATACTGTTGATTCTAAAGTTACAATTTACACTCATCATGCTACTATTAAATATCTTATGGAAAATAAAGATGCTAAACCTTCCCCACAAGAGTTTGATTTGCATATGGTTTATAGGAAGGGAGTTGAAAAACATATAGCAGATAATTTGTCTATAATGGAAAATGTCCTTGATGACCCACTTCCTATTAATGATAGTTTTCCCAATGAACAATTAGCTCTTATAAATGCTTATACTGTTGGAAAATGTTGCATGGGAAACAAAAAAAGTCCTATGCACACAAGATCTATCCATGGTGATGAGCATCTACGAGAGGGAGAGTGGATCTACATGCCCTTTTAGTCGCTAAGCGGGAAGCGTTAAGAAACGCGGTTGATGTAGCCGAACGTCTTCGTGATCCAAATTGCCGAGCATCCCGCGATCCAATCATGATCCGTCCCGATCTAGCGCCAAACGGACGACACCTACGCGTTCAGCACACATGCAACTCGATGACGATCTCCGCCTTCTTGATCCAGCAAGAGGGAGCGGAGAGGTAGATGAGTTCTCCAGTAGCGCAACAGTGTGACAGTGGTGGTGATGAAACTATTCTGGTAGGGCTTCGCCTAAGCACCACCGAAAACTAGAGGAATCAATCTATCGGGAGAGAGAGGCTGCACCGTGCCCTTTTGGTTGGGGTTCTATGGCCCTCTCTACCTCTAGTATATATAGGAGGGAGGGGGAGGGGCTGGATGTTGGAAATATGCCCTAGAGGCAATAAATAAAGTGTTTATTATTATATTTCCTTGTTCATGATAATCGTTTATTATCCATGCTATAATTGTATTGATTGGAAACACATTACATGTGTGGGTAAATAGACAACACTCTGTCCCTAGTATGCCTCTAGTGAACTAGCTCATTGGTCAAAGATGGTCAAGGTTTCCTAGCCATTGACATGTGATGTCATTTGATAACGGGATCACATCATTAGGAGAATGATGTGATGGACAAGACCCAAACTACAAACGTAGCATATGATCATGTCAGTTTATTGCTACTATTTTCTGCATGTCAAGTCTGTGTTCCTATGACCATGAGATCATGCAACTCAGGGACATCGGAAGAGTGCCTTGTGTGTATCAAACGTTGCAACATAACTGGGTGACTATAAAGGTGCTCTACAGGTATCTCCGGAGGTGTCTATTGAGTTGGCATGGATCAAGACTGGGATTTGTTACTCCGTGTGAAGGAGAGGTATCTCAGGGCCCACTCGGTAATACAACATCACAATAAGCCTTGCAAGCAATGTAACTGAGTGTTAGTTGCGGGATCTTGTATTATGGAACGAGTAAAGAGACTTGCCGGTAACGAGGTTGAACTAGGTATGGAGATACCGACGATCGAATCTCGGGCAAGTAACATACCGAAGAACAAAGGGAACATCATACGGGATTAACTGAATCCTTGACATAGAGATTCGACCGATAAAGATCTTCATAGAATATGTAGGAACCAATATGGGCATCTAGGTCCCGCTATCGGTTATTGACCGTAGAGGTGTCTCGGTCATGTCTACATAGTTCTCGAACCCGCAGGGTCTGCACACTTAAGGTTTGGTGACGTTTCGGTAGTATAGAGTTATGTATGGTGGTGACCGAAGGTTGTTCGGAGTCCCGGATGAGATCCCGGATGTCACGAGGAGCTCCGGAATGGTCGGAGGTAAAGATTCATATATAGGAAGTCCTGTTTTGGTCACCGGAAAAGTTTCGGGCTCATCGGTAGTGTACCGGGAGTGCCGGTAGTGTACCGGGAGACCTCCGGGAGGCGTATTTCGACCCAAGAGGCTTCATGGGCTATGGGAGAGTGAATATCAGCCCTTAGTGGGCTGGTGGAAACTCTCACACAAGGCCCATGTGGCCGGAGAAGAAAACCCAATAGGAAAAGGTGGGAAAAAAGGAAAAAAAGGACGAATCCTAGTCCTACTAGGATTGGAGGAGAGTCCTCCAATCCTAGTTGGTTCGGCCGACTCCTATAGGAGCCTTGGCCCTTGCGCCAGCCTCTCCTTCTCTCCTCCTATATATACTGGTGGATTTTAGGGGTTTTCACTAGTTTTTACATCCACGTGCTACCCGTTCCTCCAGTGCATAGTTTCTCCTCTAGATCGGATTTCTGTAGTGCTTAGGCGAAGCCCTGCCGGAATAGCTCCACCACCATAGCCGGAGCGCCGTCACGCTGCCGGAGAACTCTTCTTCCTCTCCACTCCTTCTTGTTGGATCAATAGGGTGGAGATCGTCATCAAGCTATACGTGTGCTGAACACGGAGGTGCCGTCCGTTCGGCGCTAGATCGGAAGGATCATGGTCAAGTTCGTGGGACGGATCATGATCAAGTTCGTGGGACGGATCGTGATTGGATCGCAGGACGGATCGTGATTGGATCATGGGACGGATCGTGATTGGATCGCAGGATGCACGGCAATTTGGATCGCGAAGATGTTCGACTACACCAACCGCGTTTGTTAACGCTTCCCGCTTAGCAATCTACAAGGGTACGTAGATCCACTCTCCCTCTCGTAGATGCTCATCACCATGCATAGATATGCGTGTGCGTAGGAATTTTTTTGTTTCCCATGCAATGTTCCCCAACATTGGGGCCCTAGGGATCCTCCCCTAGGGTTGGCCGAAGTGGGGAGGAGAGGGAGTTGGACTCCAATCCTACTCCTAGTAGGACTCCTCCCCCACTTCGAAACCCTTCCTGTAGGGGAGCGTTGCATGGGAAAGAAAAAAATTCCTACGCACACGTAGATCTATCCATGGTGATGAGCATCTACGAGAGGGAGAGTGGATCTACATACCCTTGTAGATCGCTAAGCGAGAAGCGTTAAGAAACGCGGTTGGTGTAGTCGAACATCTTCGCGATCCAAATCACCGAGCGTCCCGCGATCACATCACGATCCGTCCCGCGAACTCATCATGATCCGACCCGCGATCTCATCACGATCCGTCCCATGAACACATCACGAACAGTCTCCCGATCTTGTTCACGGTCCTTCCGATCTAGCGCCGAACGGACGGCACCTCCACGTTCAGCGCGCGTGCAGCTTGATGAAGATCTCCACCATCTTGATCTAGCAAGAGGAAGTGGAGAGGGAGAAGAGTTCACCAGCAGCGTGACGATGCTCCGGAGATGGTGGTGGAGCTATTCCGACAGGGCTTCACCTAAGCACTGCAGAAAACCGATCTAGAGGAGAAACTATGCAGTAGAGGAACGGGTAGCACGTGGCTGAAAATTCTGTGCCAAAACCCTAAAATCCTCTAGTATATATAGGAGGAGAGGAGGAGGAGTCTTGGCTTCCAAAAAGCCAGCCCTTGGGTCGACCAAAGTGGGGAGGAGAGGAGGACTCCTCCTCCAATCCTAGTAGGACTAGGATTCCTCCCTTTTTTGGCCCTTTTCCACCTTTTTCCCTTTGGGCTTTTTCTCCCAGCCGCATGAGCTTTGTGTGGGACTTCCACCAGCCTACAAAAGGCTGGTATTTACTCTCCCATAGCCCATGAAGCCTCTTGGGTCGAAATACCCCTCCCGGTGGTCTCCCGGTACACTACTGGCACTCCCGGTACATTACCGATTAGCCCGAAACTTTTCCGACGACCAAAATGGGACTTTCTATATATCAATATTTACCTCTGGACCATTCCGGAGCTCCTCGTGATGTCTGGATCTCATCCGGGACTCCGAACAAACTTTGTTCACCACCATACATAACTCTACACTATCGAAACGTCACCGAACCTTAAGTGTGCAGACCCTGCGGGTTCGAGAACTATGTAGACATGACCGAGACACCTCTACGGTCAATAACCAATAGCGAGACCTGGATGCCCATATTGGTTCCTACATATTCTATGAAGATATTTATCGGTCGAACCTCTATGTCAAGGATTCAGTTAATCCCGTATGATGTTCCCTTTGTTCTTCGGTATGTTACTTGCCCGAGATTCGATCGTCGGTATCTCCATACCTTGTTCAACCTTGTTACCGGCAAGTCTCTTTACTCGTTCTGCAATACAAGATCCCGTGACTAACACTTAGTCACATTGCTTGCAAGGCTCGTTGTGATGTTGTATTACCGAGTGGGCCCTGAGATACCTCTCCGTCACACGGAGTAACAAATCCCAGTCTTGATCCATGCCAACTCAACAGACACCCTCGGAGATACCTGTAGAGCACCTTTATAGTCACCTAGTTACATTGTAACGTTTGATACACACAAGGCACTCCTTCGATGTCCGTGAGTTGCATGATCTCATGGTCATAGGAACATATACTTGACATGCAGAAAACAGTAGCAATAAACTGACACGATCATATGCTACGTTTGTAGTTTGGGTGTTGTCCATCACATCATTCTCCTAATGATGTGATCCCGTTATCAAATGACATCTCATGTCCATGGCTAGGAAACCTTAACCATCTTTGATCAATGAGCTAGTCCATTAGAGGCATACTAGGGACATGGTTTTGTCTATGTATCCACACATGCATCTAAGTCTCCGATCAATACAATTTATAGCATGGATAATAAACGATTATCATGAACAAGGAAATATGATAATAACTAATTTATTATTGCCTCTAGGGCATATTTCCAACAGTCTCCCACTTGCACTAGAGTCAATAATCTAGTTCACATCACCATGTGATTCGCATTGTTATAAATCTAACACCCAATGAGTTCTGGGGCTCGATCATGCTTTGCATGTGAGAGAGGTCTTATAGTCAATGGGTCTGCGACATTCAGATCCATGTGTACTTTGCAAATTTCTATGTCAAAGCGTAAACAGTGCTACCACACTCCACTTGGTACTATTCCAAATGGCTGCTCCACTATACGTATCCAGATTGCTACTATGAGTCATCCAGATTGGTGTTAAAGCTTGCATCGACGTAACTCTTTACGACGAACTCTTTATCACCTCCATAATCGAGAAACATCTCCTCAGTCTTTTAGTTACTAAGGATAATCTTTCCCGCTATCCAGTGCTCCATTCTAGGATCACTTTGAAACCTTCCGGCCATACTTATAGGAAGGCTGACATCAGGTCTTTGTACACAGCATTGCATACATGATAAAGCCTATGGCTGAAGCATAGGGGATGACACTCATCTTTTCTCTATCTTCTGCAGTCACTGGGCATTGAGTCTTACTCAACTTTATACCTTACAAATCAGGCGAGAACTCTTTCTCTGACTGATCCATTTTGAACTCTTTCAAAATCTTGTCAAGGTATGTACTCATTGAAAGTCTTATCAAACATCTTGATCTATCTTTATAGCTTTTGATGCTCAACAATTAGGTAGCTTTATCTAGGTCTTCCTTTGAAAAACTGTTTTCAAACAACCTCTTATGCTTTCCAGAAATTCTACATCATTTCCGATCATCAATATGTCAACCACATATGCTTACCAGAAACTCTATAGTGCTCCCACTCACTTTATTGTAAATACAAGTTTCTCATAAACTTTGTATAGACTCAAAAACTTTGATCACCTCATCAAAGTGTATATTCCAACTCCGAGATGCTTGCTTCAGTTCATAGAAGGTTCACTGAAGCTTGCACACCTTTTAGCATCCTTAGGACTGACAAAACCTTCTGGTTGTATCTCATACAACCTTTCCTTAAGGAAGGAAACGATGTTTTGGTATCCATCTGCCAGATTTCATAATTGAAAAATGCAGCGACTGCTAACATAATTCCAATAGGCTTTAGCATCGCTACGAGTGAGAAAGTCTCATCGCAGTCAACTCCTTGAACTTGGCGGAAACTTCTTTGCGACAAGTCGAGCTTTATAAATGGTGACATTCACCATCAGCGTCTGTCTTCATCTTAAAGATCCATTTGTACTTGACGACCTGCCGTCCAACAAGCAAGTCCACAAAAGTCTATACTTGGTTTTCATACATGGATCCTTTCTTGGATTTCATGGCCTCTAACCATTTGTTGGCTTCCGGGCCCATCATTGCTTCTCCATAGTTCGTAGGTTCATCGTTGTCCAACAACATGACCTCCAAGACAGGGTTGTCGTACCGCTCAGTAGCAGTACACGTCCTTGTCGACCTACGAAGTTTGATAGTAACTTGATCCGAAGCTTCATGATCATCATCATTGACTTCCTCTTCAACTGACGTAGGCTTCACAGAAACATCTTTCTGCGCTGCGCCACTTTCTGGTTGAAGTAAAGGTTCAATAACCTCATCAAGTTCTATTTTCCTTGTAGGTCGATAGTAACTTGATCCGAAGCTTCATGATCATCATCATTAACTTCCTCTTCAACTGACGTAGGCTTCACAGAAACATCTTTCTGCGCTGCACTACTTTCTGGTTGAAGCAGAGGTTCAAATAACCTCATCTTGTTATATCCTCCTCCCACTCAATTCTTTCAAGAGAAACCCTTTCTCGAGAAAGGACCCAGTCTTAGCAACAAACATTTTATGCTTGGATCTGAGACAGAAGGTTCACCCAATTGTTCTTAGGGTATTCTATGAAGATGCATTTGTCCGCTTTGGGTTCGAGCTTTATTAGGCGAAAACATTTTCCACACAAGCATCGCAGCCCCAAACATTAAGAAATGACAGCTTAGGTTTCTATCAAACCATAGTTCACACGGTGTCATCTCAACGGATTTAGATGGTGCCCTATTTAAAGTGAATGTTGTTGTCTCTAATGCATAACCCCAAAATTATAGTAACAAAACGGTAATAGACATCATACCACGCACCATATCCAATAGAGCATGACTACGACGTTCGGACACACCATCACACTATGGTGTTCTAGGTGGTGTGAGTTTGTGAAACAACTTTCACATTGTCTAAAGTTGTATGCCAAACTCGTAACTTAGATATTCACCTCCACGATCATATCGCAAACATATTTATCTTCTTGTCATGATGATCTTAAACTTCACTCTGAATTTGCTTGAACCTTTCAAACGATTCAGACTTGTGTTTCATCAAGTAAATACACTATATCTACTCAAATCATAAGTGAAGGTAAGAAAATAACAATATTCACCGCACGCTACAAGACTCATTGCATTGCATACATCAACATGTATCATTTCCAATAAATAACTTGCCCGCTTCATCAAAACAGAAAACGGGGTCCTTAGTCATCTTGACCAAGAGGCATGGTTCGCATGTCTCAACCGATTCGAAATCGAATGAGTCCAAAGATCCATCAGCATGGAGTTTCTTCATGCACTTTATACCAATATGACATTTAGCGGCAGTGCCACAAGCATGTGGTACTATCATTATTAACTTTGTATCTTTTGGCATCAATGTTATGAACATGTGTATTACTACGATCAAGTTTCAACAAACCATTCTTAATGGGTGCATGACCATTGAAGATATTATTCATGTAAATAGAATAACCATTATTCTCTAACTTACATGAATAACCGTGTTGCAATGAACATGATCTAATCACGTTCATGCTCAACACAAAAAACACCAAATAACATTTATTTAGGTTTGTCACTAATCTCGAAGGTAGAGAGAGCGTGCGATGTTGATCACATCAACCTTGGATACATTTCCAACACACATCGTCACCTCACACTTAGCCAGTATCCGTTTATTCCGTAGCTTTTACTTCGAGTTACTAACGTTTAGCAACCGAACCGGTATCCAATACCCAGGTGCTACTAGGAGTACTAGAAAGGTACACATCAATAACACATATATCAAATATACTTCTGTTGACGTTTGCCAGCCTTCTTATCTACCAAGTATCTAGGGTTGTTCCGCTTCAGCGACCACTCTCCTCATAACCGAAGCACTTAGTCTCGGGTTTGAGTTCAACTTTGGGTTGCTTCACTGGAGCAGCAACTTACTTGCTATCCATGAAGTTTCCCTCCTTGCTCTTGCCCTTCTCGAAACTAGTGGTTTTAACTAACCATCAACACTTTGACGCTCCTTCTCGATTTCTACCTTCGCAGTGTCAAACATCGCAAATAGCTCAGGGATCATTATTTCTATCCCTGGCGTTTTATAGTTCATCACCAAGTTCTAGTAGCTTAGTGAAAGTGACTTGGAGAACTATATCAATCACTATCTTATCTGGAAGATGAACTCCCACTCGATTCAAGCGATTGTAGCACCCAGACAATCTGAGCACATGCTCAACGATTGACCTATTCTCGTTCATCTTGCAGGCAAAGAATCTTGTTGGAGATCTCATATCTCGCAACACGGGCATGAGCCTGAGATCCTAATTTAAGCTCTTAGAACATCTCATATGTTCCATGACGTTCAAAACATTTTGGAGCCTCAATTCTAAGCCGTAATGCATGACGCACTAAACTATCAAGTAGTCATCAGAACGTGCCTGTCACGCTAGAGGGGTTGGCGCACCGAGCGGTGCATTAAGGACATAAGACTTCTGTGCAGCAACGAGGACAATCCTCAGATCACGGAGCCAGTCCGCAATATTGCTACCATGATCTTTCAACTCTATTTCTCTAGGAACATATAAAAATTCAAGGGAGCTACAACGCGAGCAAGTAATCTACAACATAATTTGCAAAGACACTACTGACTATGTTCATGATAATGAGTTCAATTAATCATATTACTTAAGAACTCCCACTCAAATTGACATCCCTCTGGTCATTCGAGTGATACATGATCCAAAATCACCAACTCAAGTCCGATCATCACGTGAGTTGAGGTGGTTACAATGGTGAACATCATTATGTTGATCATATCTACTATATGACTCATGTTCGACCTTTCGGTCTCTTGTGTTCCGAGGCCATGTCTGTACATGCTAGGCTCGTCAAGTTTAACCCGAGTGTTCCGCATGTGCAAGACTGGCTTGCACCCGTTGTATGCGAACGTAGAGTCTATCACACCCGATCATCACGTGGTGTCTCAACACGACGAACTTTCGCAACGGTGCACACTCGGGGAGAACACAATTCATCTTGAAATTTAAGTGAGGGATCACCTTATAATGCTATCGTCGTCCTAAGCAAAACAAGGTGCATAAAAGGATTAACATCACATGCAAATCATAAGTGACATGATATGGCCATGAACTTGTGCTTTAGATCTCCATCTTGAAAGCACCGGCATGATCTCCATCGTCACCGTCACGACACCATGATCTCCATCAACGTGTTGCCATCGGGGTTGTCATGCCCTGCATGCTTCTACTACTATTGCTACCGTTTAGTGATAAAGTAAAGCATTACATAGCGCTTAACGATTGACACGCAGGTCATACAATAATTAAAGACAACCCTATGGCTCCTGCCGGTTGTCGTACTCATTGACATGCAAGTCGTGAAATTCTATACATCACATGATCATCTCATACATCACATAGATCACATCATGTAATTGGCCATATCACATCACAACATACCCTGCAAAAACAAGTTAGACGTCCTCTAATTATTGTTGCATGTTTTACGTGGCTGCTACGGTTTTCTAGCAAGAACGATTCTCACCTACGCATAAACCACAACGGTGATACATAATTTGCTTTTCAACCTTCTCAAGGACCGCCTTAGTCGAATCCGATCCAACTAAAGTGAGAGAAACTGCCACCCGCAATCCATCTAGGCAACAAGTTGCATCGAGGGAACCGGTCTCTCGTAAGCGTACGAGTAATGTTGGTCCGGGCCACTTCATCTCACAATACTACTGAACCAAAATCCGACCAAGGAAGGAAGCAATGTAAGCATCAACGCCCACAAACCTGTTGTGTTCTACTCGAGAACTCATCGAACCATCAACCTAGCTCATGATGCCACTGTAGGGGAGCGTTGCATGGGAAACAAAAAATTCCTACGCACACGCAGATCTATCCATGGTGATGAGCATCTACGAGAGGGAGAGTGGATCTACATACCCTTGTAGATCGCTAAGCGGGAAGCGTTAAGAAACGCGGTTGGTGTAGTCGAACATCTTCGCGATCCAAATCACCGAGCGTCCCGCGATCACATCACGATCCGTCCCGCGATCCAATCACGATCCGTCCCGCGACCTCATCACGATCCGTCCCGCGATCTCATCACGATCTGTCCCGCGATCTCATCATGATCCATCCCATGAACACATCACGAACGGTCTCGCGATCTTGTTCACGGTCCTTCGATCTAGCGCCGAACGGACGGCACCTCCGCGTTCAGCACACGTGCAGCTTGATGACGATCTCCACCATCTTGATCTAGCAAGAGGAAGTGGAGAGGGAGAAGAGTTCACCGGCAGCGTGACGGCGCTCCAGAGATGGTGGTGGAGCTATTCCGACAGGGCTTCGCCTAAGCACTGTAGAAAACCGATCTAGAGGAGAAACTATGCACTAGAGGAACGGGTAGCACGTGGCTGAACATTCTGTGCCAAAACCCTAAAATCCTCTAGTATATATAGGAGGAGAGGAGGAGGAGTCTTGGCTGCCAAAAAGCCAGCCCTTGGGTCGACCAAAGTGGGGAGGAGAGGAGGACTCCTCCTCCAATCCTAGTAGGACTAGGATTCCTCCCTTTTTTGGCCTTTTTCCACCTTTTTCCCTTTGGGATTTTTCTCCCAGCCACATGGGCCTTGTGTGGGACTTCCACCAGCCCACAAAAGGCTGGTATTTACTCTCCCACAGCCCATGAAGCCTCTTGGGTCGAAATACCCCTCCCGGTGGTCTCCCGGTACACTACCGGCACTCCCGGTACATTACCGATTAACCCAAAACTTTTCCGACGACCAAAATGGGACTTCCTATATATCAATCTTTACCTCTGGACCATTCCAGAGCTCCTCGTAATGTCTGGGATCTCATCCGGGACTCCAAACAAACTTTGTTCACCACCATACATAACTCTATACTACCGAAACGTCACCGAACCTTAAGTGTGCAGACCCTGCGGATTTGAGAACTATGTAGACATGACTGAGACACCTCTACGGTCAATAACCAATAGCAGGACCTGGATGCCCATATTGGTTCCTACATATTCTACGAAGATCCTTATCGGTCGAACCTCTATGTCAAGGATTCACTCAATCCCATATAACGTTCCCTTTGTTCTTCGGTATGTTACTTGCCCGAGATTCGATCGTCGGTATCTCCATACCTACTTCAACCTCGTTACCGGCAAGTCTCTTTACTCATTCTGCAATACAAGATCCCGTGACTAACACTTAGTCACATTGCTTGCAAGGCTTGTTGTGATGTTGTATTACCGAGTGGGCCCTAAGATACCTCTCCGTCACACGGAGTAACAAATCCCAGTCTTGATCCATGCCAACTCAATAGACACCCTCGGAGATACATGTGGAGCACCTTTATAGTCACCCAGTTACGTTGCGACGTTTGATACACACAAGGCACTCCTCTGATGTCCGTGAGTTGCATGATCTCATGGTCATAGGAACATATACTTGACATGCAGAAAACAGTAGCAATAAACTGACACGATCATATGCTACGTTTGTAGTTTGGGTCTTGTCCATCACATCATTCTCCTAATGATGTGATCCCGTTATCAAATGACATCTCATGTCCATGGCTAGGAAACCTTAACCATCTTTGATCAACGAGCTAGTCCATTAGAGGCATACTAGGGACATGGTTTTGTCTATGTATCCACACATGCATCTAAGTCTCCGATCAATACAATTTATAGCATGGATAATAAACGATTATCATGAACAAGGAAATATGATAATAACTAATTTATTATTGCCTCTAGGGCATATTTCCAACACTTCCCCCTTTGGGATTTTGCCTTTTCCCTTCACACCAGCCGCATGGGCCCTTAGGAGGGGCTACGTCCAGCCCACCAGGGGTTGGTCTGCCTCCTCCCACAGCCCATGAGGCCCTTTGGGGGCGAGAGGCCCCTCCCGATGGTCCTCGAGTACCCTCTTGGCACTCCCGGTACCCCTACCAAAGTACCCCGAAATTTTTCCGGTGACCAAAATGGGACTTCCTATATATCAATCTTTACCTCTGGACCATTCCGGAGCTCCTCGTGACATTAGGGATCTCATCCGGGACTCTGAAAAACCTTCAGTGACCACCATACATAACTCAATACTACCAAAACGTCTTTGAACCTTAAGTGTGCAGACCCTACGGGTTCGAGAACTATGTAGACATGACCGAGACACCTCTACAGTCAATAACCAATAGCGAGACCTAGATGCCCATATTAGTTCCTACATATTCTACGAAGATCTTTATCGGTTGAACCTCTATGTGAGGGATTCAGTTAATCCTGTATGATGTTCCCTTTGCTCTTCGGTATGTTACTTGCCCGAGATTCGATCGTCGGTATCTCTATACCTAGTTCAATATCATTACCGGCATGTCTATTTACTCATTTCGTAATACAAGATCCCATGGTTAACATTAGTCACATTGCTTTCAAGGCTTGTTGTGATGTTGTATTACCGAGTGGGCCCTGAGATACGTCTCCGTCACACGTAGTAACAAATCCCAGTCTTGATCCATGCCCACTCAACAGACACCCTCGGATATCCTTGTAGAGCATCTTTATAGGCACCCAGTTATGTTGCGACGTTTGATACACACAAGGTACTCCTCCGATGTCAGTGAGTTGCATGATCTCATGGTCATAGGAACAGATACTTGACATGTAGAAAACTATATCAATAAACTAACACGATCATATGCTTTGTTTATAGTTTGGGTATTGTCCATCACATCATTCTCCCAATGATGTGATACCGTTTATCAAATGACATCTTATGTCCATGGCTCGGAAACCTTGACCATCTTTGATCAACGAGCTAGTCTACTAGAGGTATACTAGGGACAAAGTGTTGTCTATGTATCCACACATGCAATGGGTTTCCAATCAATACAATTATAGCATGGATAATAAACGATTATCATGAACAAGGAAATATAATAATAACCATTTATTATTGCCTCTAGGCATATTTCCAACATCTACTTCTCGCAATAATCCTTGGTATGCACATTATGCTAATTTCATTGTTGCTAAATATATACAACCTACTTACACTTATCAACAAAAGAAAAAACTTCTTGACTTAAGACATTACTTTTGGGATGACTCGCATATATGTAAAGAAGGAGTAGATGGTGTCATTAGACTTTGTGTGCCTAAGCATGAGCAGGAACAAATCCTATGGAAGTGTCATTCAGAGGCATGCAGAGGACACCATGCGGGAGACAGAACTACACACAAGGTATTACAATCTAGTTTTTACTGGCCTACTTTCTTCAAGGATGCACATAAGTTTGTCCTCTCTTGTGATGAATGTCGAAGATATGGTAATATTGGTAAACGTCAAGAAATGTGTATGAACTATTCACTTGTTATTGCACCATTTAATG
Source organism: Hordeum marinum (assembly GCA_022496015.1). Taxonomy (NCBI): domain Eukaryota; kingdom Viridiplantae; phylum Streptophyta; class Magnoliopsida; order Poales; family Poaceae; genus Hordeum; species Hordeum marinum. The sequence goes on along the minus strand of CM039672.1, from coordinate 203,841,879 downwards.
TTTTGGGTTTCGATTATATGGGACCTTTTTCCTTCCTCCAATTTAGATTCTTTGCAGGAAAACTTCTCTCCAAATGGGACGGACCCAATATTGTCGAAGAAGTTTATCATTCTGGAGCTATCAAGATTAATAATGCCAAGGGTAATAATTTTAAGGTGTTTAATGGGCAAAGAAATAAACATTGTATCATAGGTACACCCATTAATGTTGAAACCAATATTATTCAAACAATGACACCAGAGGAACATCTAAAAGAGGCCTTCTGAAATGCTCCAAAACCGTGAAAAGGAAGAGGTATGTGATACGGTAAGTACACCAACTCTGAAAATTCCATCAAAATAATTTATGTCCTTTTTGGCATATTAGAAAAATAAAAAAATAAAAAACAACCGAGAAGACCCACAGGGAGGACGCAAGGCAATGGGGTGTGCCCACCCCCAGGGCACGCCCTGATGTCTTGTGGCCCCCTCGTGTGCCTTCCCGACTTTGTTTTCCTCTGGTATTCGTGTTTCGCAAGATAAAAAATTCTCCGTAAATACTCCCAGATGTTTTGACCACCGTATCACGAGTTTCTCCTTTGTTCTTATTTTGGCTTGTTTTTCTATCAGGAATTTCATATTTCCAAAGCAACCATGACTTCTCCAAGGCTCCGCATGAAGCACAACGTTGTTTTACCTGCTCTAGGTAAGCGCCCTAACAGCGAGGTCTATTATGAGTGGTCATTAAAATAGGAGGAGTCCATCAACCAATAAGAGGTTGCGGGGAAGAAAGAGGAGGAGACACATGAATGTGGAGGAGGTTACCCTACGTCCATCTTCAAAAATCTAAAAGGGAAGAAAACGTTCACACTCTTCATCCCATCCTCACCTTATCTAATATCAATGCATTAAAGGTTGTTGATGCGATCTGCACTACAACAAGACACTCACCCAAGAAATTATTGATTTGGAGAAGCAGAATAGGGACCTCTGTGAGATTATTAGGAAGATGGAATTTTTGTCATCTTGGAAGACGGATGACAAGCCTAGACAAGTTTTTTTGTCTGCGACATGGAAGAGGTGACTGCGATGACTACTTACCTCAAGACAAAAGATGGTTTCAATCTCAAATCTACGATCTGTAATGAGGTACATCGCCCATATTTTGGTTGTCTGTAGGATCGAAAGTAGTGCTAGAGGGGGGTGATTAGACTACTTGACAAAATAAAAATATACTTTTTTCCAATTTTAAGTGTAGGCAGATTTTAACATTCATAGCAAGTCAAGTACACCCTACACATGCATGTCTACGAGTATAGCAGCAGAAGGTAAAGACAAGCATGTAAGTAAAGGAATGGTAGGAAGGTCAAACGCAATTGGAGACATGATGATTTCTTCTCGTGGTTCTGATAGGTGGTGCTATCGTACGTCCACGTTTATGGAGTCTTCAACCCACGAAGGGTAACTGTCGCGAGAGTCCACGGAGGGCTCTACTCACAAAGGGCTCCACGAAGAAGCAACCTTGACTATACCATGATGGCCTATGTCCATGGAGGACTAGCCTAACTCAGGGTAGATCTTCACGAAGTAGGTGATCTCCTTGCCCTTACAAACTTCTTGGTTCACTCCACAACACAAAGTAGGAGGCTCCCAAGCGACACATAACCAATCTACGAGGCACCACCCTCCAAAAGGTAATAGGCTCGATAGTGTTGATGAACTCCTTGCTCTTGTGATTCAAGATGATAGACTCCTCAATACTCAATCACTCTCTCATAGATTCGGCTATGGTGGAAGAGATTGATTGGATGGAAAGAAACTTGGGGAGGCTAGAGATCAAGATTCATATGGTTGGAATGGAATGGCATGATCTCAAGACATGAGTAGGTGGCTCTCTCTCAGAAAATCGTAGGTATGAGTGGGGAACTGTTCTGAGTACTTCTCTTGCGAGTGAGTGGTGGTGGAGGGGTAGATATAGGCATCTCCAAAAATCCAACCATTAAACCTAATAAGTCAGAGTCGGTGACACCGATGTGTTAATCTCGGTGGTACCGAATTGCCTCAAAGGTAGCAACTTTTGAATCTCGGCGAGACCGATACATAAAACTCGGTTGCACCGATAAGGTGACCAACGGTCAGATTTCCAAACTCGGTGACACCGATTCAACAAACTTGGTCGGACCAATTTTGTGAATTTGCATAACAGGAAGTGGGAAACCCAAACTCGGTGGCACCGAAATGGAATCGGTTGCACCGAAAAGATAGGGTTTGGCTGAGTCTGTCTGAGGCTGAGAATCGGTGGCATCGAGTGGAAAGTGTTGGTTGCACCGATTTTAGATATTTGGCTTTGGACAAACTTTTGAGACTATCACTTGTGCACGTATGAGCATTTTCTTTACCAATCGTACCTTATCCCCTTTTAATAGTATTGGCTTTCCTATGGACTCAAAGTGATTTCTCAGAAAGGTAAAATGTAGAGTCCTCTTGCTTGAAGATTTGCCAATCTATTTCCTTGCATCTTGGGGTATTCCACAGTCCTTTTTCCAACCCATCATTGAACTTTTCCTGAAACATGCTTAGTGGAAACATTAGTTCAATGACATATATGCTGTTATTAATTACCAAAACCACCAAGGGAGCAAATGTGCTTTGAATCTCCCCCTTTTTGTTAATTGATGACAACATATAGATCAAAGCTTGGACATATGATATAATCAACGAATATAATCGTCGCTTTGAGAAGTACGTGATAAGCAAGAGATCCCCCCTAAATTTGTGCATTATTTTTAAATTTGCATTTGAATGCAAATGCACAATCTTGGTGGTGTGCGAGAGTAAATAAGAGTTAATATCATAGCACAACACATCAAGCAAAGTGAATGATCATCACATAATCATCAAAAGGATAGGAAATAGTAGCAACACACATTAAAGCATATGATCAAACACAACCAAAAGTATGCCACATCCAAACCAAAAGACCAAAAAAATTTAAAACAACAATAAAAACTAGACGCTCTCTCACTCGAAGCCTAAAGATCTATATACAACTTCTCCCCCTTTGGCAACAAGTTACCAAAAAGTTCGAAGAGATATAGCTAATTGTCCTACTAAGGCTGATTTCCTTTGGTGGTCGATGTCGGAGTCGAGAGAACTGCGTCAGCGAAGACCTCTGATGATGCCCTGGACGAAGTCGGAGTAGCAACTAGAGGCACTTGAGGAGCTGATGGAGCTTAAGTCACTGTAGCTAGAGCAGAAGATGAAGGTCTCATCTTTGGAGTTGGCACTGTAGGTGTCCTGGCCTGTGACCTGAACTGGGCAGTTGTCCTGATGGGTGCTCTATCCTCCTCATCATCAGAAGCATCAGATTCTGAAGAGGTGCGACGGATAGGAGCTTCATCTACTTCCTTCTTGAGCTCATTGACGGTCTTGGTCAGCCCATCCACCTTGTCATTAAGAGTCTTCACTCTGTCCTCAAAGATGTTCACAAGGCTTTCTTGTCTATCCAGAATGCTTTTGATGTCCTTATTCATGTCCATGACTGTATAGATCAAGAGATCCATCTGCTCGTTCCTGGATCTGGGGACCTGAGCACTAGTGGCTCTAGCTACCTCGCCTCTACATGTGCCTGAGCTGTAGCTAATGTGCGATGGTCTGGGTCCATCACCACAACGTTGTCCTCGAAGTCTGGTTGTAGGGTCAAGTGGGGTCTGTCTAGAGCAAAGATGTGCTTCTCAAGTTTGGAGTTGATGATCATGTGAATATAGGGTGCATAACACCATGAGTGCTTCTAATCAGCAGCAACCCTCTTCATAGTCTCCACTATCAAGTCCATCACTCGTATCCTGGTATGTCTATCAAGATGGATCAACATGTTGATTGAATGGCCTCGAATCATCTTCTCATCTCCAGACTTAGGCATCAATGTATCCTCAAGATGGTGTTCATGGTATGGAGGCCAGCCTGGAGGAAGTAAATAGATCCTAACTTTGTGATTTCAAGTTAGAGATGGGATAGCATTGTACATATCCTTCATAGCATCATGGCTCTCCTTGGATTCAGAGTAGACATCCAAGTCACCATCTTGCACCTTTGGGACTCCTAAGATGGTAGCCCATTCATCAACTGAAGACTCATATCTTGCTCCTTCTGTCATCCACACTATACTGCCATCTCCATAGAAGTGAGTAGTGGAGTAGAATTGCATAATCATCTCGTCATTCCAAGAAGTGAAGTCTTTGCCAATAAACTCATCTAGGCCAATGCAGTGAAAGTTGTCTTGAACACATGGGAAATAGTTCTCATTTGCCTTGATGTACTTCCAGTCAACGTATCTCATATCACCGACAGCTGGACTCTTGTCAAGCAAGATGGTCTCATAGAAATCTTGTTGTTCCTTGTTGTAGAACCTATAGTCCATAGATGTTTTTCTCCTCTGGGCATATGGATCAATAGCTCTCCATGCCCTCAAACCAGAATCCTTCATTTTCTTCATGTCTTCAGCAAGTGGATGGCTGGCATTGTGTCTAGGAAGGTGGGGTCTAAGCTTCATCAAAGCAGTCATAGCACCATCATCAGCTTCTCTGAAAGTAGATCCTTTGTTTTTCTCAGCAGCTAGAATGTCTCTGGTAGTCTTCTTGGACTTCTTAGCAGCAGCTTTCTTAGGTGCAGACTTGGTGCTCTTGGAGGGACCTGGCTTTGGCATAGCATCTGCCAACAACTTCTTCTCCTTCTTCTTGGGAGGGGCCTTGACAACATGCTCTTCCTCCTCCTCAGCAGCAGCAGCACCAGTAGCCTCCTCTGGATCCTCGTACATTGAGGTAGGCCTGCCAACAATGCAAATGATCCTCTTCCTGGCCTTCTTCTCTCATGCCTTCTTAGGCATAGACTTCCTTGGGGGCTCAATTGTCATGGTAGCCCTAGCACTCTCAGGTGCTCTCATAGTCTCTGGAGGTGCATATGTCTTGCTGACCACCCTCCTGGATGAGGTGCCCTCATTGGATGACTTCTTGGCAACTTTCTCTTGATTCTTAGCAAGAACCTCCTCTGGCACAAAATCTAAATCCTCCTCATCTAAATTCAGTCTTTTCCTGGTCCTTGTAGCAGCTTTAGGAAGCCCATGAGAGCTAGGGGTGCCTCAATCAAGGTTGTCAGAATCGCAATTCTGTTATACGATTCTACGGCTTTACGATCCAAACTAACCCCTCTGATTCTACAATTTTATTTCATAGAATCTACGTTTCTACGATCCTGATAGTGAAGATTCTACGATTTGCGATGCTACCATCGGAGTTCCGATCTGATTCAAAATCACGATTCTGACAACCTTGGCCTCGATCTGAAAAGGAAATGGACTCAGGGCTAGTGCCTAAACTCATGTTAATGTTTTGCTCCTGCAAGTTTTGGCTATCCTCTGAACCTGACATACTGACCTTGTGAATAGAGTATAGAAGAGAGGAATAGGATAAGTCATCACAAAATGCAGAGTTTTTGAAAGTTTGAACAAAAGGTTCTCAGGGTTTGCATTCTGTCACATGAAAACCGGTACAGCCGAAGCAAAAAATTTGGAGCTACCGAGACTGACTTTCCCATCAACAGAAACTTGGCACTCCTTTCGGTGAGACCAAAATGGAGTACTCGGTTTCATCGAGATAGTTCTCAGCAGCACACAGGGCAAATCAGTGACACCAATTTGTTCGCTTCGATTCCACCGAGTTTCATCGGGCGGGCGGCAAACCCTAGAAAATCAATTGTTCTCTATCTAATGGAAGTTTCTCGTGGATGGAACGATTTCAGTCAGTGGCTAGACGATAAAAAGATCCTAATGCACAAGAATCAAAAGGTGGAGCACAAGAGGGGGCTGAATCCATACCCTAACTTGGCGATGGATCTGCTACGACGGCGATGATGGAGTAGATTTCGTCGGCGACGATGATTCCCAACGGCGGAGACGCTCGGGGAGGCAAGGCGATGACTAGGGGTCTTCGAAACGATAGCTTAGGGTTTCGGGGCACGACGATTGAAGATTGAATTTCAAAGCGTCGGGGTTCACAACATAGATACCCTTCACTGTCGGTGTCACTGATTCTAAATTTTTGGTGTCACCGAGTTTCTCAACTTTCAGCTTATAGGGAAGCTCGGTGTAACCGAGAATATGGAATCGGTAGTATCGAGATTGAAAACCAGATCAACCCTAGGCATTTGGTGAGACCAAGATTTTTAGTTGGTTCCACCGACATGCACCTGGGAGGTTTTAATGGTGAGTCCTTTGTCGATACGGAACTCCGAGTGCTCCTCACACAAAGAGATCGAAAAGTACTTGTTCAAATTTTGTGATGCAGCATGAATAGATTATGAGGTGAGAAAGCATATATAGATAGAGGAGTGGTCCTAGGCATTCTTGTACATCCAATTGGCAAATAAAAAATCAAGAGACAAATAGCAACATTTGGATATCCTCGAATGAGTAAATAAATGCAAACCAACATGCTCACACAATAAGATGTCAAATGAAAACATGGCAAACATGCACAAATACACTAGCATCTAGCAAGCACTTTGGCGATGACGGAGTCATCTATATATGAGTATATTGACTTAGGAGCCAAGTAAGAATACTTGATCATAGGTGATACTCATTGTTGAAGCACAAGTGGGGTTACCACTTTTACATAAAGCATTTAATGTTGTCACATACTATGAGATGCTTTGACTCAAGTCTTAGAGTAAAGCTCCCCCTTGATGTGAAATCCCCCCATAGGAGGGATAAACTAACCTTGGGTTTTGTCTATTAAGACTTCATGTAGGTGAAGTAGTGGTGGATGCTCAAAGTTGATGAAGATCACCATGAGTTGGGAGCATCCTTGTTGTTTCATTCCTCTTCTCACCTACACGGGTTAGTCCCAACACACAAGAGATAAATACAAGGATATCTATGGAAATGGAGTGCAAAGCATATATGATGATGTCCATTGATTTGTTGAATACCTTGTCCCTTTCTTACCTTTGAGGGAATGTGTGACTCCATGAACTATTGCATGATGTTGATGTTGATTGCAACTAGTTCTTGCCAATAATGAATATAAGTGGATTTCATTGGCGGAGTCACCCCTCAAGAACTTCTCTAGTTCTTCTTCTTGGGGACCCACATCAAGTTGATGGGGATCCTTGGTGTTGAAGTAGCACTTGTAGAAGTTGAGCTTGTAGTAGCCTTGGGAACCCACTTCACCAAAGCTTGGGATTCATCTTCACATGAGTCAATATCCTCTTGAAGCTTATTCTTGCCCTTGAGCTTGGGGTCTTGTGGTGGAAGGTCATCTTGAGCTTTTGTTCCCTTGGGGAGAGTATTTTCATACTTTCCTTTTGAGGAAAAAACTTGGGATTGGGGTATTGACCTTCTTCCCATTCAACTCCATTAGCGTTGAAGTAGCCAACACCACGTTTCTTCCGGTATCCTCCGTGCTTGCGTATAATCTACTCAAATTGTTCGCACCCTGCAAGACTCTTGTAGATACCTTTCTCTATAATACCTTTCAAAAGTTCATTTTCTTGCTCAAGTGTAACTTGGCTAAGAGAAGAGTTAGTGGGATGAATAGAACTACTAGAAGCAATGTCATTGGATTTGTCATTTATTGCTACTAGTTAAAGAACCTTTCTTACCTTTTTTACTAGCTTGCTTAGTCTTAACTTATGGCATGAACGTAGACAAGAGAAGTCGCTTGGCTAGATAAGAGGAAGTCTTCTTTCGAAGATCGTCATTGATATCTTCAAGGAACTCATGCTCTTGCTCTAAATTGAGCTTCTCGAAGCGGAGCTTCTCATGTGTCCCTACAAGCTCTCTATGATCTTATAGAGTAGGCTCGTGAGCTAACTTAAGAGTTTTTAGTTCTTCAGTTAGTCGTTCTATTTCCAAATTATCATCATCACATGACTTATCTAGACTAGAGTGAGTACTAGCAAGTTCATTTTTACTAACATTACTAGTTTTGTCAAATAGCAAGTCATCTTGAATTAACAAGTCATCCTCATCACTTTTGAAATCAAGATACTCGGGTGTGATACCTTGGGGCCTTTAGCCATGAATCAACATCCACTCCCTTCATTTGGTGAATCAAATATGTCGTAGGAGTCGGTTGTCACTAGTGCATGTCCGGCAACACCTTCATCTTGACTATAGTCGGAGTTAGAGTGGTAGCTTCTCTCGGAGTGGTTGTCAGATTCGGAGCCGAAAACCCATTCACCAACATGATCTTGATGCTTTGTTCTTGAGTAGCTCTCGGTGTACTTGTCCTTCTTCTCCGAGTCCCTACTTCTCCATGTGGGTCTTCGTTCATAACGATCATCTCTACTCCTTCTCTCTCTTCAAGGTGACTTGTCTGTTAAGCTTCGTCTTCTTCGTAACTCTTCTTTCCTTTTGTAAGGAGCCGTGCACTCATTGGAGTAGTGTCCGGGCTTTCCACAATTGTAGCAGTTTTGGTCACGGCTTGACGAACGCTTCTCTTCATATCTTGAGTTGGAGCTTCAATCTTTGCTTCTATTTTTGTAGCACTTGTTGAATTTCTTGACCATGAGGCTTATCTCTTCATTTGTGACAAGGTTGTCGCTGGAGGTAGCGGGAGCATCACTTGTGGCTTTGTAAGCACCTCTAGACTTGTGATGAAGTTCTTCCTTGTCCTTGAGTGTCATCTCATGAGCAACAATTCTTCCAATCACTCTCGTTGGCTTGAGATCTCTGTAGTTGGGCATCATTTGAATCAATGTGCATACGATGTCATATCAATCATCCAAATCTCGAAGTATCTTCTTGATGATGAATTTGTCGGTCATTTCTTCGCTTCCTAAGCCGACAATCTCATTTGTGATGAGAGCTATCCTAGAGTACATCTCAGTGACTCCTTCACCATCCTTAATCTTGAACTTGTCAAGCTGACTTTGAAGAACATCCAACTTGGATTCTCTCACGGATTCGATACCTTCATGCATATCAACCAGTGTGTCCCATATCTCTTTTGCATTCTCAAGACGGCTGATTTTGTTGAATTCTTTGGAGCATAGGCAGTTGAAGAGAATGTCACATGCTTGAGCATTGAGTTGCAACATCTACAATTCTTCTGTAGTCTCTTCGCGATCTGGTTCTCTTCCATCCGCAAAGAATTCACCTTGCAATCCAACACAAACAATAGCCCAAATGGCGGGATTATGACCAAGAAGATGCATTTTCATTTTGTGCTTCCAACTAGCAAAAATAGTGCCATCAAAGTATGGACCTCTACGGTGGTAATTTCTCTCACTAGACGCCATACTCTCCTAGGTTGCGAAACCAATGCAATGGAGACCAATGCTCTGATACCACTTGTAGGATCGAAAGTAGTGCTAGAGGGGGGTTGATTAGACTACTCGACCAAATAAAAATCTACCTTTTCCCAATTTTAAGTGTAGGCAGATTTTAACATTCATAGCAAGTCAAGTACACCCTACACATGCATGTCTATAAGTATAATAGCGGAAGCAACCTTGACTATACCATGATGGCCTACGTCCACGGAGGACTAGCCTAACTCGAGGTAGATCTTCATGAAGTAGGCGATCTCCTTGCCCTTACAAACTTCTTGGTTCACTCCACAACACGAAATAGGAGGCTCCCAAGCGACACATAACCAATCTAGGAGGCACCACCCTCCAAAAGGTAATAGGCTTGATAGTGTCGATGAACTCCTTGTTCTTGTGCTCCAAGATGATAGACTCCTCAACACACAACCACTCTCTCACATATTTGGCTATGGTGGAAGAGATTGATTGGGTGGAAAGCAACATGGGGAGGCTAGAGATCAAGATTCATATAGTTGGAATGGAATGGCATGATCTCAACACATGAGTAGGTGGCTCTCTCTCACAAAATCAGTAGGTATGAGTGGGGAACTGTTCGTAGTCCTTCTCTTGCGAGTGAGTGGTGTGGAGGGGTATATATATGCATCTCCAAAAATCCAACTGTTACACCTAATAAGTCAGACTCGGTGACACCGATGTGTTAATGTTGGTGGTATCGAGTTCCTCAAAGGTAGCAACTTTTGAATCTCGGTGAGACCGATACATAAAACTTGGTTGCACCGATAAGGTGACCAACGGTCAGATTGCCAAACTCGGTGACGCCGATTCAACAAACTCGGTCGGGCCAATTTTGTGAATTTGCGTAACAGGAAGTTGGCAACCCAAACTCGATGGTGACGAAATAGAATCGGTTGCACCGAAAGGCTAGGGTTTGGCTGAGTTTGTCTGAGGCTGAGAATCGGTGGCACCGAGTGGAAAGTGTTGGTTGCACCGATTTTGGATATGTGGCTTTGGACAGACTTTTTTGGAAGAGCTTGTGGGTGAATGTGGTGACTATCACTTGTGCACGTATGAGCATTTTGTTCACCAACAGTACCTTACCCCCTTTTAATAGTATTGGCTTTCCTATGGACTCAAAGTGATTTCTCACAAAGGTAAAATGTAGAGTCCTCTTGCTTGAAGCTTTACCAATCTATTTCCTTGCATCTTGGGGTATTCCACAATCCTTTTCCCAACCCATCATTGAACTTTTCCTGAAACATGCTTAGTGGAAACATTAGTTCAATGCCATATATGTTGTTATTAATTACCAAAACCACCAAGGGATAAAATGACCTTTCATTGTCCTAATTGTAGGATTGGCCAAAGCTTGCGGATTTGAGCCTGCTATGATAATAACATCTGACATCGACACCTTTCCACAAAATGATGAAGACATATGGGTGGATTAGACGCGATGCCAGTTCTTCCTCCATGTAATAAACAAACTTGTTAAATAACCTTTGATTGCACTCATAAATAGTTATTATTCAACCATAACCTATCTTGTATATTTAAAATTGACAGCTTATTTTATATCTCCAAGATACAAACAGAACATAGTCAACGACACCTATTATAATGTTGTACGCTTACTTGGCAGGAAAAGAGTTACCTTGTGACCTTTGTTGGTGACATTGAGTAGCCTTAGGGCACTTACCGAGCTGGTTGAAATGAAGCACCATACTTGCCACTAGTCGACACCTTGAACAAGATCAACATTTATAGAATCTGAATGGTAAGTTGGACTATATATTGATCAACTAGTATGTCTTTTTAGTATGTACATTCTTCTTACAACTCAAGTGTTGTTACTACTGCTTACTATGTTAGTATTATGACCAAAAGCTGTTGGAAATATGCCCTAGAGGCAATAAATAAAGTGTTTATTATTATATTTCCTTGTTCATGATAATCATTTATTGTCCATGCTATAATTGTATTGATTGGAAACACATTACATGTGTGGGTAAATAGACAACACTTTGTCCCTAGTATGCCTCTAGTGAACTAGCTCGTTAATCAAATATGGTCAAGGTTTCCTAGCCATTTACATGTGATGTCATTTGATAACGGGGTCACATCATTAGGAGAATGACGTGATGGACATGACCCAAACTACAAACGTAGCATATGATCGTGTCAGTTTATTGCTACTGTTTCTGCATGTCAAGTATATGTTCCTATGACCATGAGATCATGTAACTCACGGACACCGAAGGAGTGCCTTGTGTGTATCAAACGTCACAATGTAACCAGGTGACTATAAAGGTGCTCTACAGGTATCTCCGAGGGTGTCTGTTGAGTTGGCATGGATCAAGACTGAGATTTGTTACTCCGTGTGACGGAGAGGTATCTTAGGGCCCACTCGGTAATACAACATCACAATAAGCCTTGCAAGCAATGTGACTAAATGTTAATCACGGGATCTTGTATTATAGAATGAGTAAAGAGACTTGCCGTTAACGAGGTTGAACTAGGTATGGAGATACCGACGATCGAATCTCGGGCAAGTAACATACCGAAGAACAAAGGGAACATCATACGGGATTAACTGAATCCTTGACATAGAGGTTTGACCGATAAATATCTTCGTAGAATATGTAGGAACCAATATGGGTATCCAGGTCCCGCTATTGGTTATTGACCGTAGAGGTGTCTCGGTCATGTCTACATAGTCCTCGAACCCGCAGGGTTTGCACACTTAAGGTTTGGTGACGTTTCGGTAGTATAGAGTTATGTATGGTGGTGATCGAAGGTTGTTCGGAGTCTCGGATGAGATCTCGGACGTCATGAGGAGCTCCGAAATGTTCCGGAGGTAAATATTGATATATAGGAAGTCCCATTGTGGTCGCCGAAAAAGTTTCCAGCTAATCGGTAATGTACCGGGAGTGCCGGTAGTGTACCGGGAGACCACTGGGAGGAGTATTTAGACCCAAGAGGCTTCATGGGATGTGGGAGAGTAAATACCAGCCCTTTGTGGGCTGGTGGAAGTCCCACACAAGGCCCATGTGGCTGGGAGAAAAAGCCCAAAGGGAAAAAGGTGGAAAAAGGCCAAAAAAGGAGGAATCCTAGTCCTACTAGGATTGGAGGAGGAGTCCTCCTCTCCTCCCCACTTCGGCAGAACCAAAGGAGGCTTGGCCCTTGCGCCAAGCCTATACTCCCCCCCTCCTATATATACTAGAGGATTTTAGGGTTTTGGCACAGAATTTTCAGCCACGTGCTACCCGTTCCTCTAGTGCATAGTTTCCCGCTTAGCGATCTACAAGGGTATGTAGATCCACTCTCCTTCTCGTAGATGCTCATCACCATGGATAGGTCTTGTGTGAACGTAGGAATTTTTTTGTTTCCCATGCAACGTTCCCCAACAGTGGTATTAGAGCTAGGTCTATGTGTATATGAGATCTCGACTAGAACACAAAGAGTTTGTGGGCGTTGATGCTTAGATTGCTTCCTCCCTTCGTCGTGTTTTGGTTCAGCGATATTGTGAGATGAAGCGGCCCGGACCAACATTACTCGTACGCTTACGAGAGACCGGTTTCCTCAAATGCAACTTGTTGCATAGATGGCTTGGGGGTGCCAGTTTCTCTCACTTTAGTTGGATCGGATTCGACAAAGGCGGTCCTTGAGAAGGTTGAAAAGCAACTAGTGTATCACCGTTGTGGTTTTTGCGTCGATGAGAATTGTTCTTGCTAGACACCCGTAGCAGCCACGTAAAAAACGCAATAACAATTAGAGGACGTCTAACTTGTTATTGCAGGGTATGTTGTGATGTGATATGGCCAATTACATGATGTGATATATGTGATGTATGAGATGATCATGTGTTGTATAGAATATCACAACTTGCATGTCGATGAGTACGGCAACCGGCAGGAGCCATAGGGTTGTCTTTAATTATTGTATGACCTGCGTGTCAATCATTAAGCGCTATGTACTGCTTTACTTTATCGCTAAACGGTAGCAATAGTAGTAGAAGCATGTTGGGCGCGACAACCCCGATGATGACACGTTGATGGAGATCAAGATGATGGAGATCATGGTGTCGTGCCGGTGACGATGGAGATCATGCCGGTGCTTTCAAGATGGAGATCAAAAGCACAAGTTCATGGCCATATCATGTCACTTATGATTTGCATGTGATGTTAATCCTTTTATGCACCTTGTTTTGCTTAGGACGACGATAGCATTATAAGGTGATCCCTCACTTAAATTTCAAGATGAATTGTGTTCTCCCCAAGTGTGCACCGTTGCGAAAGTTTGTCGTGTTGAGACACCACGTGATGATCGGGTGTGATAGACTCTACGTTCACATACAACGGGTGCAAGCCAGTGTTGCATGTGCAGAACACTCGGGTTAAACTTGACGAGCCTAGCATGTAGAGACATGGCCTCGGAACACAAGAGACCGAAAGGTCGAACATGAGTCATATAGTAGATATGATCAACATGATGATGTTCACCATTGAAGCCACCTCAACTCACGTGATGATCGGACTTGAGTTGGTGAATTTGGATCATGTGACCCTCAGATGACTTGAGGGATGTCAATTTGAGTGGGAGCTTTAGTAATTTGATTAACTAAACTCATTATCTTGAACAATAGTCTAAGGCAACCTTTGCATGTTTATGTTGTAGATCAATGGCTCGCGCAGTAGCACCCCTGAATTTTAATGCATTCCCAGAGAAAGCTAAGTTGAAAGATGATGTAAGTAACTTTGTTGACTGGGCCCATAATCTGAGGATTAACCTCATGGCTTCCCAAAAATCATATGTCCTTGATGCACCGCTTGGCGACCAACCAGAAGACATGACCTTCGAAGACGTTAAGAATGCTTGGGAGGCACGTTCTAGAGATTACTCAATAGTTTAGTGTGCAATACTGTATGGCTTAGAACCGGGACTTCAAAGACGTTTTGAACGTCATGGAGCATATGAGATGTTCCAGGAGTTGAAGTTTATCTTTCAGAAGAATACCCGGATCGAGAGGTATGAGACCTCCAACAAGTTCTATGCTTGCAAGATGGAGGAGAACGGGTCTATCAGTGAACATATACTCAAAATGTCTGGGTATGTGACTCGTCTAGCGGAGTTGGGAATTGCCCTTCCGCTAGAGGCGATCACTGACAGAGTTCTTCAATCACTGCCACCTAGTTACAAGAGCTTTGTGATGAACTATAACATGCACGGGATGAACAAGTCAGTCACCGAGCTGTTTGCGATGCTGAAAGTCGCTGAGTCTGAAATCCAGAAAGAACATCAAGTGTTGATGGTCAATAAAACCACTAGTTTCAAGAAGAATGGCAAGGGCAAGGGCAAGAAGGGTAAAACCAAGAAGGATGGCAAAGCAGTTGCTACTCCTATAAAGAAGCCCAAGCATGGACCTAAGCCAGAAATTGAGTGCTTTCATTGCAAGGGAACTGGTCACTAGAAGCGGAATTGCCCTAAGTACCTGGCTGACAAGAAGGCGGCCAACGACAAATAAGGTATATATGATATACATGTTATTGATGTGTACCTTACTAGCTCTCGTTGTAGTGCCTGCGTATTTGATACCGGTTCGGTTGCTCACATTTGCAACTCAAAGCAGGACCTACGGAATAGACGAAGGCTGGCAAAGGATGAAGTGACGATGCGCGTGGGAAATGGTTCCAAGGTTGATGTGATCGCCGTCGGCATGCTCTCTCTTCAATTACCATCGAGATTAGTGATGAACCTGAATAATTGTTATTTAGTGCCTGCGTTAAGCATGAACATTATATCTGGATCTTGTTTATAGCGAGACGGTTACTCATTTAAATCAGAGAATAAAGGTTGTTCTATTTATATAATTAATATCTTTTATGGTCATGCACCCAATGTAAGGGGTTTATTCATATTGAATCTTGATAGTGATGACACACATGTTCATAACATTGATGCCAAAAGATGTAGAGTTGATAATGATAGTACCACTTTCTTGTGGCACTGTCGTTTAGGTCATATTGGTGTAAAATGCATGAGGAAGCTCCATGCTGATGGACTTTTGGAGTCACTTGATTTTGAATCACTTGACACATGTGAACCATGCCTCATGGGCAAGGTGACTAAAACGCCGTTCTCTGGAACAATGGAACGAGCGAGTGACTTATTGGGAATCATACATATTGATGTGTGCGGTCCGATGAATGTTACAGCGCGTGGTGGATATCGTTATTTTCTCACCTTCACTGATGACTTAAGTAGATATGGGTATATTTACCTAATGAAACACAAGTCTGAAACGTTTGAAAAGTTTAAGCATTTTGAGAGTGAAGTTGAGAATCATCGTAACAAGAAGATTAAATTCCTGCAATCTGATCGATGAGATGAATATTTGAGTTATGAGTTTGGCAGTCACTTAAGACAATGTGGAATTGTTTCATAGTTGACACCACCCAGAACACCACAGCGTAATGGTGTGTCCGAACGTCGTAATCGAACCTTATTAGATATGGTGCGATCTATGATGTCTCTTGCTGATTTGCCACTATCGTTTTGGGGTTATGCATTAGAGACAACTGCATTCACTTTAAATAGGGCACCATCAAAATCCGTTGAGACGACGCCATATGAACTATGGTTTGGCAAGAGGCCAAAGTTGTCGTTTCTTAAACTTTGGGGATGTGATGCTTATGTCAAAAAGCTTCAGCTTGAAAAGCTAGAACCGAAAGTGGAGAAATGCGTCTTCATAGGATACCCGAAAGAGACAGTCAGGTATACCTTCTATCTCAGATTCGAAGGCAAAGTGTTTGTTGCTAAGAACGGAACGTTTCTTGAGAAAGAGTTTCTCTCGAAAGAATTGAGTGGGAGGAAAATAGAGCTTGATGAGGTTATTGAACCTTTACTGCAACCAGAAAGTAGCGCAGCACAGAAAGATGTTTCTGTGGAACCTACGACGGTAGAAGAGGAAGTTAATGATGATGATCATGAAGCTTCTGATCAAGCTACTATTGAACCTTGTAGGTCGACAAGGGCGCGTACTACTCCTGAGTGGTACGACAACCCTGTCTTGGAGGTCATGTTGTTGGACAACAATGAACCTACGAGCTATGGAGGAGCAGTGATGGGCCCGAATTCCGAGAAATGGTTAGAGGCCATGAAATCCGAGGTGGGATCCATGTATGAAAACAAAGTATGGACTTTGGAAGTATTACCTGAAGGGCGAAAGGCCATTCAGAACAAATGGATCTTTAAGAAGAAGACAGACGCGGACGGTAATGTCATCGTCTATAAAGCTCGACTTGTGGCAAAGGGTTTTTCATAAGTTCAAGGAGTTGACTACTATGAGACCTTCTCACCCGTAGCGATGCTTAAGCCTATCAGAATCATGTTGGAAATAGCTGCTTATTTTGACTATGAAATTTGGCAGATGGATGTCAAAACAGCGTTCCTCAAGGGTTTCCTTGAGGAAGAGTTGTATATGATGCAACCAGAAGGTTTTGTCGATCCAGAGAATGCTGACAAAGTTTGCAAACTCCAGCAATCCATTTATGGGCTGGTGCAAGCATCTCGGAGTTGGAATAAGCGCTTTGATGAGGTGATCAAAGCGTTTGAGTTTATACAAGTTTATGGAGAAGCTTGTATTTACAAGAAAGTGAGTGGGAGCTCTATAGCGTTTCTAGTATTATATGTGGATGACATATTGCTAATTGGAAACAATATAGAAATGCTGGAAAGCGTGAAGGAATATTTGAACAAGAGTTTTTCAATGAAGGACCTAGGAGAAGTTGCTTTCATATTAGGCATTAAGATCTATAGAGATAGATCGAGACGCTTAATAGCACTTTCACAGAGCACATACCTTGATAAAGTTTTGAAGAAGTTCAAAATGGATCAGTCCAAGGAGGGGTTCTTGACCGTGTTACAAGGTGTGAAGTTGAGTAAGACTCAATGCCTAGTGACTGCAAAAGATAGAGAAATGATGAGTGTCATCCCCTATGCTTCAACCATAGGCTCTATCATGTATGCAATGTTGTGCACAAGACCCGATGTCAGCCTTGCCATAAGTATGGCCGGAAGGTTTCAAAATGATCCTGGAATGGAGCACTGGGCAGCGGTCAAGAATATCCTTAAGTACCTGAACAGGACTAAGGAAATGTTTCTCGTTTATGGAGGTGATGAAGAGCTCGTCGTAAAGGGTTACATCGATGCAAGCTTTGACACTGATCCGGATGACTCGAAGTCACAAACCAGATACGTATTTATTCTCAACGGGGGAGCGGTAAGCTGGTGCAGTTCCAAGCAAAGCGTGGTAGCCGATTCTACATGCGAAGCAGAGTACATCACAGCCTCGGAGGCGGCGAAGGAAGGTGTCTGGATGAAGCAGTTCATGATAGATCTTGGAGTAGTGCCTAGTGCACTGAATCCAATGAACCTGTTCCGTGATAACACTGGTGCCATTGCTCTAGCCAAGGAACCAAGGTTTCACAATAGGACCAGACACATAAAGCGACGCTTCAACTCCATCCGCGATTACATCGAGGAGAAGGACATAAATATTTGCAAAGTGCACACGGATCTGAATGTTGCAGACCCGTTGACTAAACCTCTTCCAAGGGCTAAACATGATCAACACCAGAACTGCATGGGTGTTCGATTCATTACAATGTAAATCACATAGTGATGTGAACTAGATTATTGACTCTAGTGCAAGTGGGAGACTATTGGAAATATGCCCTAGAGGCAATAAATAAAGTGTTTATTATTATATTTCCTTGTTCATGATAATCGTTTATTGTCCATGCTATAATTGTATTGATTGGAAACACATTACATGTGTGGGTAAATAGACAACACTTTGTCCCTAGTATGTCTCTAGTGAACTAGATCGTTAATCAAAGATGGTCAAGGTTTCCTAGACATTGACATATGATGTCATTTGATAACGGGATCACATCATTAGGAGAATGACGTGATGGACAAGACCCAAACTACAAACGTAGCATATGATCATGTCAGTTTATTGCTACTGTTTGTGCATGTCAAGTATATGTTCCTATGACCATGAGATCATGTAACTCACGGACACCGGAGGAGTGCCTTGTGTGTATCAAACGTCGCAACGTAACTAGGTGACTATAAAGGTGCTCTACAGGTATCTCCGAGGGTGTCTGTTGAGTTGGCATGGATCAAGACTGGGATTTGTTACTCCGTGTGACGGAGAGGTATCTCAGGGCCCACTCGGTAATACAACATCACAATAAGCCTTGCAAGCAATGTGACTAAATGTTAGTCATGGGATCTTGTATTACGAAATGAGTAAAGAGACTTGCCGGTAACGAGGTTGAACTAGGTATGGAGATACCGACGATCGAATCTCGGGCAAGTAACATACCGAAGAACAAAGGGAACATCATACGGGATTAACTGAATCCTTGACATAGAGGTTCGACCGATAAAGATCTTCGTAGAATATGTAGGAACCAATATGGGTATCCAGGTCCCGCTATTGGTTATTGACCGTAGAGGTGTCTCGGTCATGTCTACATAGTTCTCGAACCCGCAGGGTCTGCACACTTAAGGTTGGTGACGTTTCGGTAGTATAGAGTTATGTATGGTGGTGACCAAAGGTTGTTCAGAGTCCCAGATGAGATCCTGGACGTCACGAGGAGCTCCGGAATGGTCCGGAGGTAAAGATTGATATATAGGAAGTCCCATTTTGGTCGCCGAAAAAGTTTCCGGCTAATCGGTAATGTACCGGGAGTGCCGGTAGTGTACCGGGAGACCACCGGGAGGGGTATTTCGACCCAAGAGGCTTCATGGGCTGTGGGAGAGTAAATACCAGCCCTTTGTGGGCTAGTGGAAATCCCACACAAGGCCCATGCGGTTGGGAGAAAAAGCCCAAAGGGAAAAAGGTGGAAAAAGGCCAAAAAGGGAGGAATCCTAGTCCTACTAGGATTGGAGGAGGAGTCTTCCTATCCTCCCCACTTCGGCCGAACCAAAGGAGGCTTGGCCCTTGCGACAAGCCTCTCCTCCCTCCCTCCTATATATACTAGAGGATTTTAGGGTTTTGGCACAGAATTTTCAGCCACGTGCTACCCGTTCCTCCAGTGCATAGTTTCTCCTCTAGATCGGATTTTTGCAGTGCTTAGGCGAAGCCCTGCCGGAATAGCTCCACCACCATCGCCGGAGCGCCGTCACGCTGCCGGAGAACTCTTCTTACTCTCCGCTCCCTCTTGCTGGATCAAGACGACGGAGATCGTCATCAAGCTACACGTGTGCTGAACGCGGAGGTGCCGTCCGTTCGGCGCTAGATCGGAAGGATCGTGATCAAGTTCGCGGGATGGATTGTGATCAAGTTCACGGGACGGATCATGACTGGATCGCGGGACGGATCGTGATTGGATCGCGGGACGCTCGGCGATTTGGATCGCGAAGACGTTCGACTACACCAACCGCGTTTCTTAACGCTTCCCGCTTAGCGATCTACAAGGGTATGTAGATCCACTCTCCTTCTCGTAGATGCTCATCACCATGGATAGGTCTTGCATGAACGTAGGAAATTTTTTGTTTCCCATGCAACGTTCCCCAACAAAAGCTTCCAAGATGTGTTGAGCCCCACGTGATGGATACCCACCAGGTTGAGATGACAATTTTTCGACGACAAAACCTATTTCAGAGGTACATACTCGATTGCACCCTACCAGATGGACGTCTCAAAATTAATGAATGGAGACAAGTACCGAGTGAGTGCAAGTTGAAGATTGGAGATCGGTGGATCTCTATGCTCCACCATGGAGATGCAAGAGTTTTCATATTCTTCAAAATTGTTCCTAAAGGAGCGGAGCATCGTGTTAGTAGTTACGATGGTAGATGGTATATACTAGAAGGGTTGGGCGCGCTTTGATTCGCCATTGGTGTTGTTGGGTTTCTTAAAAAACACTTTGTTTCAAAATATAAGGTGCATTACTTTTTTGAAAAGTCAAACCTTTTAAGTTTGACCATTTGTAGAGAAATATACCAAACTCCATAATATCAAATTGGTATTTTTAGATTCATCATGAAATGGATTTCCATACTTTTTTGTTTCATATTGTGGATGTCCACATTTTTGCTTTGAACTTGATCAAAGTTAAAGAAATTTGACTTTCTAATAAACTAATAGCCCTTATATTTTGGAATTGATGAAATACTTAGTTTGGCGGGTGGGGGAGATGATAGAGTGTGTTGTATTTTTATTTATAATGCGGTGATTTGGTGAGCCTTTAGTGGTGTGATTCCGTGTTATCCGCTAACCAATCTATATTTATGTTGGAAAATTTATGTGTCGGTGGTTGCATGTAACATATTTTGCTACAATATCACATGGTGGAGCTTCTTCTTTCTAGGAGGGCCCGGTTATTGTTGATTGATTTAAAAAAGCACTGGTGCGGTCAAGATCGTAAACCAAATTCAAAATTGTATACCTCAATTGAATGAAAGAGTTTCAAAATTAGAAAACATAGTGAATTAAAATAATTAAATGGGAGAGCTTGATAAATTGTTGACCCGATCAAAATTCAATGACCTAATTCTAAACTGAATACCCCAATCAATTGTGAGACCTTATTTTTTTGGAAAATAATGTATAGTATAAATAATTAAATAAGAGAATTTAAGAAATTATTGACTCGATGAAAATTAGGTGACCAAAATTCAATTGAAGACTTTAATTAAATATAGCCTTTTTAAAACTCAGGAGCTTGATGTGATAGAGGATACGTACTACTAGTTAGCTAACTAACTAGCTAGGATAACTAATGAACATGTATTATACATGGTTTAATTTAGTGGATGTTTAATTAATCATGATCGATAAGAACTAACTACTGGTTAATGTATGCATGAAACGATGTGTATCAATGCAATACTCCCCTGTATCGAAATACTTGCAATTGAAGAAACTTGTACTAATTTCCCTGGCAACAAGTATTTGGATATAGAGGCAATATTATATTATACATATTGTTATATATTATTGCAATCAGAGACGCAAACGTGTTTACATACATACATACATATATACATATATACATATATATATATATACATACATATAATAAATTACGCTGCCATGCCAACATTTTTTAAACCTTTTGAAAAATAGTAGTGATGTGCGAAGAAAGCACAACGTCCGTAATTTCTCTTGTTTGTCGTATGAAAATGTTACACGCCATAATTATATGATACTGTTGTCATGCAATTATATCAACGTCATCAGTATCTAAGCTCCAACATCATCATTAATTTTTAACAATGTCATCATATTGATTACTTTGGGTGTGTATGCCAGCAAGACATTTTTATCATTTTTATAGCTAGATTTTTTTACATTAGTTTTATTTGTTAACAAAATCTATAATTAAAATTTAACATAAAAAACGAGGGAGCTTGAACCCGGACGCAGGGAAGAAGAGGTCTGCATCATCAGTAGAGAGAACAAAACCAACTCGGGACCCCACCGCCGATCTTATCCTCGTCTAGTGAGCTCGGGCGGCTCGGATTGAACTCCAATATAGAATAGACGGCCGCGGCCCCTCCAGCGTCCCGTTCGAAAAGAACCGTCCGAGCTGTGTATGCATCCCCCAAAATATCTACTTTTATTGGCCCACAGATCCACAAGGAAACCAAAACTCCACACAAATTTTGATCTGATCATTTCAAAATCCACACCACCCCTTCCAAAATCGCGTCATCACACGAAGAAACTCTCGGAATTTCGAGTTCTCCTCCCATTTCCCCCCTTTTTCCTGTCATCGGGCGCGCAGATTTTGACCAGTTATCAGCTGTTCTTCTCCAGTCCCTCGAAGCGCAGAATTTTGTTCCTTTTTCCGGCCGTTTTGATCCGGCGGTTCTTCCGAATCACTCTCTCAGTCTGACGTCCCCTTTTCCCGGTTTTGCTATTGCTGGGGGCGTAAAATCCCTCAAGCTGGCGAATTCGGCGTGGCCATGGACCAGACCGAGAGCTCTCTCTCCCATGCCGCGGTCCAGAAGGGGCAGGCCCCACGCCGCGAGGAGCTCGTGCGGCTCATCGCGCAATCTCTCTACTCCCTCGGTTACCGGAAGGCGGCAGCCACGCTCGAGGCCGAGTCCGGTGTGCCGCTGTACCCCCCGGAGCACGACCGCCTCCTGCTCGACGTAATGTCTGGCCGGTGGGACGCGTGCGCGGCGACTATTGACTCTCTTGCCGGCATTACCGAAAGGAACCGTGCGGTTGCCGAGTTTTTGGTGTGGAGAGGGCACTTCCTGGAGCTGCTGGGCACCGGGGACACCGGTGTACGCCTTGCAACGGAGGTGCTCTCGCGTCGGATCGCCCCTCTTGCCATCGACAGAAGATGTGTGCACTGGCTGGCACGCGCAGTGGTCACGTCCGAGGGCGCTGTTGCACCAGAGGCTGTGGCTGAATGCAGGATTGGGCTTTTCTTGGACTTGGTTGAGGCGCTGCCGCCATGGTTCCGGGTGCCAAGTGGGCGGCTTGAGCATTTGGTGGAGACTGCGGTTATTCAGCAGGTTGCTTCGTGTATATATCATAATCTGCCTGATGAGGTCACTCTATTTGAGGATCACAAGTGCCATGAAGGACAGATTCCTTCTGACTGTACGCAGGTGTGAATTTTTGTAGTTCTTGGTTTTTCTTATCAGCTTCTAGATAAATTTCGTAGCCTGTCAGGTTTATAAGAAATGAGAAATTGTATTCTACACTCAGAAACTGGAGTTATCAAAGCAAAAAAAATTAATACAGCAACTTCTATTGAGTAGTTCGCCGAGCACACTTCAGCATGTCTATTTACATAAGGTCTTTAAATTTCTGTCCCATGATGTTGCTATATCTGCAGCTTCATCCCTCCTTGTGTTGGCTATTGGAAGCATATAATTATCATTCAACCGGAACTTGTGCTTCAGCAGTACCAAGTGCTCCTTTTCCATCAGCGAGGCAGGACTTGTATCATTTTGTAATCTTTGCATCGGAAGTATAGATTAATCTGCTTCATTCGTTTGTATGCTTCCCATAGCCATCATGCTAATTCACATAAAACTTGCTGCTCGGTACAGGTTTCCCGTGGGTTTCAAACATTGCTCCATCCTCAGTGACATGGTTATGATTTATGATTTTTCAAAACCAATATCCACAAAACTATTAAGGGCCAGTTCTTTTGAGCCCTCCTGTGGAAATAAGCTCCTGTGAAAATAAGCTCCAAATAAGCTCCTGTGAAAATAAGCTCCAAATAATAAGCTAGCCAGTTCTTTTCGGTGCCTTTTTTTCAGCTTATATATGGTATGATTAGTGAAAAGTTGGGCTCGGTGGTGGGACGAGGGGTTTGGCTCGGTGGTGGGACGAGGGGTTAGGATCGGTGGTGGGACGAGGGGTTGGGCTCGATTCTAAGTGAGCTTCTGCGGAAAGCTGCTCACCCCCCAGCTTTTTTCCATTGCAAAGGGGACTCCGGTGGAAATAAGCTAAGCTAGCTTATCAAAAACGAGTTCTTTTGGGCTTCTAGCTTATTTTGATAATAAGCTGAAATAAGCTGGAAAAGAACTGGCCCTAATTTTGTTTGTCAAAAGGGGATGAGTATTCACATACACTATTTATGTATCCTAAATGAGTAGATATAGTCCATGCTTGGGTGCCATATTGCAGAGATGGATACTTGAAAACTTCTATGCTTGTTTGCAGATATTGTGTGCTCATAAAAACGAAGTTTGGTTCGTAAGGTTTTCAAATGATGGGAACTACCTGGCATCATCTTCAAGTGATTGTACGGTCATCATATGGAAGGTATAGTTTTACACACCCTAACATTGACCTGAAAAGTCATGTGCCTTGTTACTTGCTAAATAATGCTAGGATTATATCTTGTTTTCCTGGCACTTTAGAATTTTGAAGCAGAACTATCAGATTCAGGGCACAATAGAATAGTCTTGTTTTTCTGCTCCCAGCTATACCTGACATCATTAAATAACATCTAAAGTGAATAAACTGTTTCACTCTGACAATACTATTTAACTGTTTGAAATGTTGCTCAAACAAGTCTCATATATTTATCAGTACAGAGCTTGCTCCAAACTGCCAGAGTTGTAGATAAGCTGACTGCATTAAGTACTATCCGCAGTGAGATACTCTTTCAGTTGAACTCTTGGAGGTGGTATTCACAGTGACACGCTTATATTAAGGACGCTCTTTACCTCTGCTGAATCTGACTATGAATAGAAGTTCTACACTCTGTCAAGCCTGTCAGATATCCTTGTTACATATGATCGTTGGCGGATCATTACTAAAAACTTCATTCATGGTGGATACATTTTATTCAACGAAGTGTATAGGAGAAATATGCATCTTTCTCTTGCTTCTGGTTTGGCTCCTAGTAAGCACCGACCCACCTAGAATGGTTGTTATGCCATCCTTCAGGCAAAGTGGCCATGAGCCCCTGCCCTTGATTAGCCGCCTGGGAGCTCATCTCCCATGTTGTCTGCCATTGCTCTGGGGTCTGGTTGAAGAAAAGTGGGATTCTAGAGAGCTTCTGAATATTTTTATTCTTTGCTTAAGAAAGGGTAACTGTGCTGTGCTTAAGAAAAGTTTTGCCATTTCCCTGATAGGAAATTCCCTGAATAAAGTATGCATTTAATTATTTTCCAAATTAATTAGTTAGTTTCAGAGTTTTCCCTGAATAAGAAAAGTTTTGCCATTTTGATGTTACCAGGCTGGGCCATCCATGAACAAGTCAAAATACATGATATCTTTTGAGCACATGTAGTCAAACCTTTTTGAATTTTAGCCACTAATTTGTTCCATCTTTTTTTATCACTTATACGAAATACCACCGAATTACTTCCATAGTATAGTAGTATTTTATAGTTTCGTTTTTTATATTGCTATGGATATCAATGAGAAAAGATGATTGTTGGAGACCATACTTATTTCCACCTACGACTGGCAGTAGTTATTCCTGTTCATACTTTTATTGCTTTTGTTAACGGCCTTTTCTGCAGTCCTCTTGTATCATATTCCCATCATTCATCATTTTCATATGCATATTACCACGATATCTCTCTTCAGATGATTAATGTCGTCTTCTCTTCCAATTTTTATGCTATGATAGGAAGATGGGACTATATTCAACTGAGTAGTGATACAAACCTGGGCTTGGGAAGATCATGCTTCTCATGTGAGATCTTGGTCTTCTTTCTGGTTTGTTCATATGCTTAATTGTAACTGGACCTGTGAAGACTTAGGCTCAGTTTGCGGTTGCTGAACTGTCCTGTGATGTGCTTATTCTATAATCTTGGAAAATAGTCACCAAACTAGAGACAAATTGGTTAAATAAACACTAAATAGACAAAAGCTTTTTGGATAAGCTGGATTATCATAATCCAATGCAATGCCAAACACAGCGTTAATACGGTCACGTGCATTTGTGTTGTTATGAAGGTCACTGCATAAGTTAACGGGGTTCATGAAAGATCATATAAGCTGGTCTATTTATGCTAATTGAACTTCGTTTGTACAAGGGGTGCATGGAAAACATACATCTTGAGTGAAGTAGATGACATTTCATAGCTCTCATGTACTCACTGTAAGATGTGTCAAAAGCCTAGCACTGTTGCCTATGTTCCCTTTTCTGTTGATCATCATTGATGTTTCCTATTCAAAGCCAGTGGAGAGATGAGGGTGTAAGTATGTTAAGTGAAATATACGTGTGTGAAAACACCATAAGGTGTGAGGTTACGAGTTATGACTATGCATCCTTCTGATTTTATTTTCTTTTAAAATTTTACAGCTCGTTTAAAGGTAGTAAGCACGATTTATGATATGAATATTGTAGCCACCCTTTTGCAAAATCACATGTTTTCATCCACAAGAATATTTTCTGTTTTTTATTGGCATCCACGTTTAGTCTTTATACAATTTATGTGCTATGTTAACTCATTTCCCCGCTTGTATTACAACTTCAAATTCTTGTCATGTTTAACACCCGGAGATGATGTAGGTGGAAGAAGATGATACATTAACCAAGAAGTACTGCCTCGAGGGTCACAAAAGTCCTATTTCTTTTGTTGCGTGGAGCCCAAATGATAGAATGCTTCTCACTTGTGGTAATGGGGAATCTTTAAAACTGTGGAATGTTGATACTGGTGAATGCAATCTTAAATTTGGTGCTTCAGTAAAACACATCATCGCGTCGTGTGCATGGTTTCCAAATTCAGAGAAAATAGTATGTGCCAGCTTTGAACCTGAAAGTTCTCCAAATATGATTTTCACATGTGACCTAGAAGGCCAAGAACTGGAAATGTGGGCTGGAGAGAGAATACCCAAAGTTAGTGATCTTGCTGTGACACCTGATGGCAAACATCTAATCTGTGTATGTCCCAACGAAATCTGGATCCGAGAACTTCGGAAGGGGCAGGAATGGAAAATTCCTGAACGGCAGACAATTTCATCTCTTTCTCTTTCAGGTGATGGACAGTCAATGATTGTCAACCTTATTAGTCAGGGAATTCATTTGGGAATGGAAAATTCCTGAGCGGCAGACAATTTCATCTCTTTTTCTTTCAGGTGATGGACATTCAATGATTGTCAACCTTAATAGTCAGGAAATTCATTTGTGGAAAACCAATGGAAGTTCTAGAATGCCTGATAAATTCAAGGGGCACAAGCAAGGAAAGTTTGTGATTAGATCATGCTTTGGTGGATCAGACTATCATTTCATTGCTAGTGGCAGTGAGGATTCACAGGTACACCCTCTTGAAGAATTTAACCTTCCCTTCGAAGAAATCTTAGCCTGCTTCCATTTCAACTTCTTGCTTAGATTCCATTATCGGGCCTGCGTATGCAATATAATCAACCTCTCGTAGCTGAGCCCATTAGGTGGTATTTTAAAACAAGGAATGGAGTAAATTGCCAAAAACCACTGCAATTGCGTTCGATAGTGCTGAAAACCACTGTTTTCGTATAAGTTTGCCAAAAACACCTATTTTGAGTAATAGTTTGCTGAATGCACTAAAATTGACGTTTGACCATGTTTTCACACAAAAACTGACAGTGGGGCCCATCCGTCAGGACCACATGGCATGGGATAATGGCTGGGTGAGACGGTCTATCATTGCTGCCATATTGGGACCATCTGTCATAGAAAGAAAAAAGAAAAGAAAAAGTTCCCTTTATCTTCCCCCGCGAGGCAACCTTTACGCTCGCCGTTGCCATGACCGCCGCCGCCACTGTGGGCACTGGCAGCGGCTTGGTACCTGACCCCTTCTTCCGCGTCCAAACCCACGCCTCAATCCTCTTCCCTGCTCTCGTCGTCGCTACTGGCCACCATGGCCGCCATGGACTTGAGCTCGGCGAGATCCTGTTTGCCCCGCCCGTGTGCTCCCTGGTCGTGCCCCATGGCGAGCTGTACGCCCGCGCCCGTGCAGGCCCAAACTAACGTCCGTCCTGCGAGCTCCGGCATCGTCTGCACCTGCAGAACGAGCAGGATTCGGCCATGTACGACGCACACACGAGGTGGATCTCCAGCCTTGTCAACGTCATCGTATCCAAGAGCTCCGAGGATCCCGAGCATACGCGCACAAGGGCTTCTCCGCAGACCTCCTCTCCACAGCTCCACATGCTCTGCAGTGGCCTCGACATTTTGTCAAGCATGCTGCGTGCGCACTCCACCGGGAACCAGGTGAGCCACGGTCGGCTGGTCCGGCGAGTGTGGCCCTTGGAGCCTCGAAGGTACGATGCCGGCGAGGTGCAGAGCGGGGGCGGGGAGGCATGGAGCTCCGCCAAGTCCCACGATTGCGGCTGGACGTAGTACGTCCTTACAGATGGCTACTGGTCTGCGTGGAGCATCACCGGCTCGAGCGGCCGGAACATGGCGTTGCTCTCCGGCGGCCCGAACATGCTGGACTTCGTGCTCGTGTCGCCGTCTTTGATGTTGGCGCCCACGCGCGCGCCCAGAGCGGAGCGACGCGGTGCTGGGCCGAGGCCGGTGCTGCTCGCTCCTACGTGTCCTCCTATGCTGCTCGAACAACCACGCCGGGCGCCTCCGGCACGAACGACAGTGCCTGCTGCTCACGAAGCTGCTGCTCCAGCGTGGGGAACAGCCGAGGGTATGTAGATGATGACATGTGGGCCCTACGTCCATATAACGGCCCACTCTAATGGTGTGAGTATTTTTGCCACATCATCACCTACAGTGGGCCCTCTTTGTCAGTTTTCGTGTCAAAACACGGTCAATTGCTGTTTTAGTGTTTTTGGCACATTATTATTCAAAATCGGTGTTTTCGGCATTGTTTTATGAAAATGGTGGTTTTTGGCATTGGACGCAATTGTGGTGGTTTTTGGCAATTTACTCCAAGAAATGACATTTGTTTAGAATAAAGCAGTACCATGCATTTGGAGGTTTTATGCTCTTGCACTATACCTTTTTCATGAGGAGTGACGCTGAACATTGCAGACTCGCATATCCAAAAGTAGAATTCTTCCATACCTGAAATACCAGTATTCTTGCTGATCATTGCAGACTCGTTAATTTTGTGTTAAAGAAGGCACGCTGTGGTTTGCAGTTTTGCTAAATCAGCACCATTCAGTATTAACTAGTGGAAGCAGACACATTAGTTGGCATGTAGTACAATTTTTGAGGACCACTGTAAATAAACCGGCGCAAACTTTTGTGATCAATCATACTAATGTTTAAATGAACCTGCTGTATGACCTTTATATGTAGAAATACTCCCTCCGGTCCTTTTTAGTCTGCATATAACTTTTTTCCAAAGTCAAAGTATCTCTACTTTGACCAAACTTACAGAGAAAAGTATCAACATTCACAATGTCAAATCAATATTGCTAGATTCTTTATGAAATGTAGTTTCATAGTATATATATTTGATTTTGTAGATGTTGATATTTTTGAATATACATTTGGTCAAACTTTGCAAAGTTTGACTTGGACCGGAGTAAAAAGGACCGGAGGGAGTACATGATAGAAACATCAAACCCAATACTGAATGCGAAATAATCGGAAGAGCTCACATCTGTTTTCATTTTTGCTCTTGTTGAGCGTTTCCGTTTTGCTGACGTGTAGAGATAAATGCGCAGGTGTACATTTGGCAAAGATGCATGGAGATGCCGATAAAGGTCCTATATGGGCACTCAATGACCGTAAATTGTGTAAGCTGGAACCCTGTGAGGCCCCAGATGCTGGCTTCCGCAAGTGATGACCGTACAATTCGAATATGGCTAGGGCGCAAAGCCCACAGTTTGACTTGAAAAGTTTTGTATGTTTTCCCTGTGAATAGTTGTACATTTTGACTGTATGCACAAACTAGTTGGGGATCTTTTTCTCTCTTTAAGAGCTTTTAGCTACTTGAGAGGTAAA
Source organism: Hordeum marinum (assembly GCA_022496015.1). Lineage (NCBI taxonomy): Eukaryota > Viridiplantae > Streptophyta > Magnoliopsida > Poales > Poaceae > Hordeum > Hordeum marinum. The sequence continues at coordinate 203,812,178 of CM039672.1, read as the reverse complement.
CTTTGAGCAGCCATAGTTGGGGATCTTTTTCTGTCGTAAAGAGCTTTTAGCTACTTGAGAGGTAAACTTTGAGCAGACAGAGATAGCAGGATACAGGTACGTTGTTTATGCGATGCCGGTTGGAGTTTTTCCCGCCCGCCCACTCTGTAAAGAATCACAGTTGTATCAGAACCTTTGTACGCATGCGTGCTATTGTTTCGTCTGGATGCCTTGTGCTTGGGTAGATTCAGTTCTATTTCTGCCTATCTTGCGTACAAGAGACAGGGACAGCTGAATCTTGATTGTGAAAAGTCCGGCTGCCCTTCAGGGTCACGAATTGTGCAAAGTTTACGTTTTTCTGAGAGAAACGTCCGCTTTATTAATCACTTATATAAAACAAAGTTAGAAGGCGTCTCCTGGATACATCGCGGATCAGAATAAAAAACAAGACTAGGTGAGAGCACATTGAACTATTCTTCGCCATTGTAATGTGTTCTCAAAGTCTCTGTTTATTCATGTCTTTGGTCCGTATACAATAGTCTGACGGAAGTGATATTTGCAGTAGCATTCACATGTTTTTTTAATGAAGCTAGCGGGCTATAGAAAAAACAAAAACTAGGACAGACAATTGTTTTTCAACCAAACAATAAATAAATCTCCCCTTCGAACCGGATGCAAATAGTGGTATGCGACGGTGGTACTTGAAAGACGGATTGTTTGACGGTGGTACCTGAAAGACGGATTGTGTGTTGGGTTCATAGTTGGCAGTTGACAGGTTTCTGATAGGATAATCACTCTGACGCTCCCATGTCTTTGTCAACCGGGGCGTCGCTAGACACCATAGCGCCTGCTGCACCACCGTGACACCACATCGCACACCAGCGACCATGTTGCCAGCCCACACCCGAGCTGTGCACTCCGTCCACGAACACCACGTTCCTCGGGGCATAAACTATGAAGGCTACACCAAACGTTAGCCCATCCATCCGAAGAATTAAAACCACGGTTCAAACCATGCATCAACCAAAGAAAGCACTAGTTCATTCTGTAACAGACCCCATTTGACCTTTCCCCCCTTCCACTCTTTTTGTACTGCATGCGTTCATCCCTCTTCTTTCCATCCCGTACTTTTCTATTTCTTTTTTCCTAGAGCACCGGCCTCTTCTGCAAGCAGCACTGACATATTTGAAGCTACATCCAAACCTACATCCTGCAGTCCGAGCCTACATGGCTTTGCGGGGCAACACGTTGGGGCAGTGCGTTGGACATGCCCTCATCGCCAGGACAGCCGTCCTACATCCAGAGAACCCCAATACCAACTAAGGAACCGACACCCCAACCACCGGTGGAGCCACCAGCGATCGCCCTACCTCGAAGAATGTCAGATATGAGGCCAGGTAGTCCAGACCGGATAAAGAGGGAGGAGGAGGAGTGAATCGGATCCACGACGAACGCCCTCTGCGCCAACGATAGGAGGGCCGACAGAGGAGTGAATCGAATCCACGATCAACGTTTTCTCGAGCACTTGTTGCCGTACCGCAAACTTCGATCGTCTGCATCAGCCACCAATAGAGAATGCAGGGGAGAGGAAGGCTCCACCTCCGTCGACGTCAATCAGGCTTCGCTCGACGACGCGAGCCACCGACGACCGGAGGGGATAGGGAAAGGGAAGAGACTTGTCGGCGAAAAGTGCTCGCACCTACCGAGCTCCACGGCTCTTGGTATTTGAATTTTTTGAAAAACACACTTCTGGTATTCAAAAATATCTGAAAACAAAAACGTGAATACATACACACATTCCTAAGGCCTAGTAAAAATCTGGAAAAGAAATACTTTGTATTTTGGGAAATACAAAAAGGAGAAAATTCCGACAAAAATAGCATCCTTTTTCTTTCATACACTGTCAAAAATATTTTTTTCTATAACCCAAAATAAAACGAGAATTTATACCGAAACTTGCGACGGGTATTCAAAATGTGTATATGTTGCTGGATTTTGCTATGAGGCCTTTGGCCCAAAGCGCATCCAAAATCTAAAATTCTCATGGTCCATGTGTGTTGGCTGTTTGAGTGGTGTTGTTGGGGCTAAAGTTTAGTGCCATACCGCTAGTGGAGAGGGAGCAACACCTCTTTATAAGGTGAGCTCTTCTAGCACTTGTAAGAGAGTGAGAAGAAAAGAAGCCCTCGCTTCTCGTCACGATGTGCCGCGGGTTGCGGGATTTTGAGCCGAGCCGAGCTCATACCTACGCGCTTATTTTTGCCGGTCAGGAACGGAGAGTCCTTAACAGATGCGCCATGATCTGAGATGTCAAATCGTGGGCTGTAACCGACTCGGACGTGGGTCTATCCCACCGCCGCGCATATATATACGCGAGGTCCCTGCCAACCCTAGCTGCCGTCACAAGATATGGTTTCACACCGTTCCAGATAATTGCGCTGCCATCCAAGTCTTCTCCATCCCTCCTTCCGGCGTGCACCGCGAGAAGGGACAACAGGCCTCCGGAACCCCGCCTCTTGTGATTCTGTACTGGAGAGGGGCGATCAGATTTTTGGGGAGCGCACACGTGCGACTGCTGGCGGTGACGGTTTCCTGGACGACGTCTTCTTCCCCGATCTCGGCAACCTCTTCCTCAACGACATGGACGACAACGTCAACACTGGCGGTTGAACTCCCGCCGCACCGTATGCAATCTTGACCTCCCTGTTTGAGTTCATAATAGAATTCTTATATCTAGTTTTTGCCGTAGATTCGATCTACTCGTTTACGTTGCTAGTCTGCATGATTAGTTTAATCTATGCTCTTGCTGTCATGCTTTATTTTCTGCTTATTCGGATTAAATACTGTAGTAATTTGCTCATATACTCAACAATCCAAAAACCTGATTATAGGCAATTTACTCCAAGTGGTTTTGCTGCGCATCTGAAGCCGCCTACCTTCAAGGGGGTGCAATATAAGAGGTGGCGCACGAGAGCAGTCTACTAGTTTCAGACCATGTACTGCTATGATGCCACCAAGGGTAAGCCCGAGGGCGATCATAATCCTGCACATCAGGAAGCTTTTGAGAAGATCGATACCCTCTTCAAGGGCGCCCTTCTGAGTGTTCTTGACGATTCCATTATGGATTCGTATATGTCGTTTGACAATGGCAAGGACATGTGGGCTGCGCTCGAGGCCAAGTTTGGGGCCTCGGATGCTGGCAGCGAGTTGTACGTCATGGAGCAATTCTATGAATACAAGATGAATGATGAGCGCTCTATTGTTCAACAAGCTCGTGAGATACAGTCTCTCGCCAAGGAACTTGAGTACTTCAAGTGTGTATTGCCGGACAAGTTTGTGGCCGGCGGCATCATTGCCAAGCTTCCACCTTCGTGGAGCAACTTTGCCACTTCTCTGAAACACAAGAGACATGAGTTTTCCGTTTCAGATCTCATTGGAACTCTTGATGTTGAAGAGAAGGCGAGAGCAAAATACACACATGCTCGAGCTGTTGAGGGAGCTTCTAGTGCCCACGTGGTGCAGAAGAAGAACTTCTATCTCAACAAGCCCCAAAACAACAAGAACAAATCTCAGGGCAAAAGCAAGTTTGTTGCAAAGAACAAGCCATCACAATCTACCAACTTCAAGAAGAATTCTCATAAGAAGGGGAAGGGACTATGCCTTGTTTGCGGTGATCCTAATCACTGGGCTCCGAGATGTCCTAACCGCTATGAGGAGCTCGAACATGAGAAGAGCGGCAAGTCCGCTAATGTTGTCATTGATGATACTGATATGAAGGATTCTCGGTACGATATTTTTCCTACCATCCTTTCAGTTTGTCATTCTCCAGATTGGTTAATTGACACCGGTGCTAATGTACATGTTTGTGCTGATGCCTCTATGTTTTCTTCTTACCAGGTCACAGGGACTTCTCCCGTGCTGATGGGAAACGGGTCACATGCCACTGTTTGAAGGGTTGGTACGGCCGATCTGAAGTTTACTCGGGGAAGATCATGCATTTGAAGAACGTTCATCATGTGCCCTCTATCAATAAAAATCTCGTCAGCGGTTCCCGTTTGTGTCGAGATGGTTTTAAGTTGGTTTCTGAGTCCAATAAATTTGTTATTTCTAAACATGGACAATTTGTTGGAAAAGGCTATGAGTGCGGAGGCTTGTTTCGCCAGTCGTTGTCAGATATTTTCACTAAAGTTATTAATAATGTTTGCCACGATAATGAGTCTAATATTTGGCATTCGCGACTTTGTCATATTAACTTTGGTTACATGACGTGGCTAGCCAATATGAGTTTAATTCAGAAATTCACTACTGTCAAGGGCTCGAAGTGCCAAGTGTGTGTGCAAACCAAGCAACCTCGCAAGTCCCATAAGACTACGGAGGCGAGACACTTGGCGCCACTAGAGCTTATCCATTCTGATCTTTGTGAGATGAATGGCGTGTTGACAAAAGGTGGAAAGAAATATTTCATGACATTGATTGATGACTCCACTAGATATTGCTATGTGTACCTTCTGAAATAAAAAGATGAGGCTTTAAACTTCTTCAAAAACTATAAAGTTGAAGCAGAGAACCAACTTGATCGAAAAATTAAATGGCTTAGGTCTGATCGTGGTGGAGAGTATTTTTCCAATGAATTTGATTTGGTTTGTGCGGAACATGGTATAATCCAGGAGAGGACGCCTCCCTATTCACCTCAGTCAAATGGGGTAGCCGAAAGAAAGTACCATACTCTAACTGATTTGGTTAACGCCATGTTAGACACATCGGGTCTCTCCAAGGCATGGTGGGGGGAGGCGCTAATGACTGCATGTCATGTCCTAAACCGAGTTCCCACAAAGCATACAACCATTACTCAGTTTGAGGAATGGGAAAGGAAAATGATGAAACTCTCTTATTTATGTACTTGGGGTTGTTTGGCGAAGTCAATATACCAATTACCAAGAAGCGCAAGCTTGGACCAAAAACCGTGGATTGTGTTCTTCTAGGATATGCTTTTCATAGCATTGGCTATAGATTTTTGATAATAAAATCTGAGGTACCCGACATGCATGTACGATTATGGAGTCGAATGATGCGACTTTCTTTGAGGACATATTTCCTATGAAGGATATGTCTAACTCATCAAATCAGGAGATACCTACTCTATCTACTCAGGAATCCTCTATAATTCCTGAACCCACCATTGCGATGGAACACGTTGAGAATGCTGAGGAGGATGACAATGAAACTTCTATAAGGAGTAAGAGACAAAGGACTGCAAAGTCTTTTGGTGATGATTTCATCGTGTACCTCGTGGATGACACACCCAGGACTCTTTCAGAAGCCTATACATCTTCTGATGCTGACTACTGGAAGGAAGTTGTCCGTAGTGAGATGGATTCCATCTTAGCTAATGGAACCTGGGAAGTCACTGATCGTCCTTATGGGTGTAAACCCGTGGGATGTAAGTGGGTGTTCAAGAAAAATCTTAGACCTGATGGTACAATTAAAAAGTACAAGGCACGGCTTGTGGCCAAGGGTTATACCCAGAAAGAAGGTGAAGACTTCTTTGATACTTACTCACCTGTGGCTAGACTGACCACTATTCGGGTGCTACCATCACTGGCTGCCTCACATGGTCTTCTTGTTCATCAAATGGACGTTAAGACGGCTTTCCTCAATGGAAAGTTGGATGTGGAAATTTACATGGATCAACCTAATGGTTTTATAGTACCTGGTCAGGAAGGGAAAGTGTGCAAGTTATTGAAGTCCTTATATGGCCTTAAGCAAGCTCCTAAGCAGTGGCATGAGAAGTTCAAAAGAACATTAACTGCTGCAGGCTTTGTTGTAAACGAAGCTGACAAGTGTGTATACTATCGCCATGGTGGGGGCGAAGGAGTTATTCTCTGTCTGTATGTCGATGACATACTGATCTTTGGAACCAACCTTGATCTAGTTAAGGAGGTTAAGGATTTCTTATCTCATTGTTTTGAGATGAAAGATCTTGGAGTAGCTGATGTTATACTGAACATCAAGCTGCTGAGAGATGAGAATGGTGGGATTACACTGATCCAATCTCACTATGTGGAAAAGGTCTTGAGTCGTTTTGCGTATAGCGAGTGCAAGCCTTCTCCAACTCCATATGATGCTAGTTTGTTGCTTCGAAAGAATCGACGAATTGCTAGAGATCAACTAAGGTATTCTCAGATTATAGGATCGCTTATGTATTTGGCGAGTGCCACGAGGCCTGATATCTCGTTTGCTGTGAGAAAACTAAGCCGGTTTGTATCAAAATAGGAGATGATCATTGGAATGCGCTTGAGAGAGTTATGCGATATTTGAAAGGCACTGCGAGCTATGGGATTCACTACACCGGGTACCCGACGGTACTAGAGGGTTATAGTGGCTCTGGATATCTGATGCTGATGAGATTAAAGCCACAAGTGGTTATGTTTTTACACTTGGTGGTGGCGCTATTTCCTGGAAGTCTTGCAAGCAGACCATCTTAACAAGGTCAACTATGGAAGCAGAACTCACAACATTAGACACAACCACTGTTGAGGCAGATTGGTTTCGTCAGCTCTTGATGGACTTACCTATGGTTGAAAAACCAATACCCGCTATCCTGATGAACTGTGATAATCAAATTGTGATCATAAAGATAAACAGTTCTAAGGATAATATGAAGTCCTCAAGGCATGTGAAGAGGAGATTGAAATCTGTCAGAAAAATGAAGAACTCCGGAGTTACAGCGTTGGATTATATCCAAACGTCTAAAAACTTGGCATATCCCTTCACAAAGGGTTTATCACATAATGTGATAGAAAATGCATCGATGGAGATGGGTTTGAGACCCACCATATGAGTTGTCCATAGTGGTAACCCACTCTATGTGATCGGAGATCCCATGAAGTAGAACTGGGAGACAAGCTATTGGATAGCTAGAAGGAGAGTATCCCTATATTTGCTGTCCCACTCCATGAAGATGCAATACTCTCATAGTCTGCATGGCAGGTTGATACTTATCTTAATGTGTTCCAAGTGGCTTATTTGGGTAAGCAGAGATGTTGTCCTACAGGACATCTCCCGAGGAACACACCTACATGAATTCGACTGTAAACATCGTAGTCTGTGAGAATCGAGTGTTCTCTAATAAATTCATGAAAGGCCTTGGAGTATGACGTATATGATCCACCGGAGGGAAGCCTTGTGGCATCCCAGTATCGGTCAAGGATTTGTGTGAAACTAGACTCGCAGAAAACTTGTAGTTCAAGGCATAGTCCACTATTCAAGTTGTGATCTAGTGTAGCATAAATTTCCAAATGGAAGTTCAACTTAACAGTCTCCATCAAGAACTGGTATATAAATAATGTTTTGGAACTAAGCAATGATGAGATGTGCCAATGAGACTTTGTGGGGGATTGCTAGATTTTTCTATGAGGCCTTTGGCCCAAAGCCCATCCAAAATATGAAATTCTCATGGTCCATGTGTGTTGGCTGTTTGAGTGGTGTAGTTGGGACTAAAGTTTAGTCCCATACCACTAGTGGAGAGGGAGCAAAACCTCTTTATAAGGTGAGCTCTTCTAGCACTCGTAAGAGAGTGAGAAGAGAAGAGGCCCTCATGCACTCCTCCTCCTCGCTCGCCTTGCCACTCCACACCTTGTCACGACGCGCCGCAGGTTGCGGGATTGAGCCGAGCCGAGCTCATACCTACGCGCTTATTTTTTCCGGTTAGGAATGGAGAGTCCTTAACAGATGCACCACGATCTGAGACGTCGAATCGTGGGCTGTAACCGACTCGGACGTGGGTCTATCCCACCACCGCGCATATATATATACGTGATCTCCCTGCCAACCCTAATTGTTGTCACAACATATGGTTTCGCACCGTTCCAGATCATTACACCGCCATCCAAGTCTTCTCCATCCCTCCTTCTGGCGTGCACCATGAGAAGGGACAACAAGCCTCCGGAACCCCGCCTCTTGTGATCCTGTACGGGAGAGGGGCGATCGGGTTTTTGGGGAGAGCACACGTGCGACTGTTGGCAGCGACGGTTTCCCGGACAACGACTTCTTCCCCGACCTCGACAACCTCTTCCTCAACGAAATGGACGACAATGTCAACACTGGCGGTTCTACTCCCACTGCACCGTATGCAATCTTGTCCTCCCTGTTTGAGTTCATACTAGAATTCTTATGTCTACTTTGTGCCGTAGATTCGATCTACTCGTTTACATTGCTAGTCTGCATGATTAGTTTAATCTATGCTCTTGCTATCATGTTTTATTTTCTGCTTATTCAGATTAAATACTATTGTAATTTGCTCATATACCCAACATATGTATCACTAGAAAAATACACATTTTTTGAAACTTCAAAAACACGAATTTCAAAATGTTTAAATAAAGAGAGCACTGGAGCTCAGGTGCTGCAACTTCTCACTCGACTTGTCAGTGGCTACGTGTGGGGACCCTGACTCATAAGTCGTGATCACTGAATGTACGTGTACAGTGATCCCAGAGATCAATGCTCACTTAACACACAGAAGCTAAATAACAAGAGTCTTACATCCACACTTAACGTCTTACACAAATAATGACCATGAAGGTCTTAGTCTTACATAGATAGGGCTACACGGGCCAAATACTTAAAATAGAACAAGCAGCAGAAATCTTGGTCGAAAGCGTGAACCCATGCCATCTGCCTTAACCTACAGGTATTCTGACCGGGAAGCGTCCTAGTTCGCATGTTCGTCTCCAACGAACTCTTCAACATACTCCTGTTCTTCCATGCCTGGCCAATTAAATAACCAGTGGCAAGCCAATGAGTACTTTGAATGTAATCGCAAGCAACCCAAGTTGTGGCACAAGTTAATAATGATGCATGATATAGCACTAATCGGTAAGTTTGTGGAAAGCTAATTTTTAAATGCAATGACATGATCAAGTATCCTATAAGCATGCATCAACAATAGGCAGATACCATATGAACAAGATATAGTTATAATCATAAGTAAGAGTTGAACACCTCGTGTTTATTCACCATGCTAAGTCATCAGACTTAGTTTAATTCTCATGCTAAGTCATTGGACTTAGCCCATGTGACCTCTTGTCACCATCACATCCATACTCACACCAAGGTTCATGAAAACATCCGGACGTAGTCTAAGAAGGACCTCCAACTGTCCATGACCGCAGACGCGGCTATTCGAATAGTTTTACACTTTGCAGAGGTTGCACACTTTACCCACAAGACTCGGGGAACTTTAGTGTCATCCATGACTCACGGTATATAACATACCCGAGGTAAGCACCCAAAAAATGCCTTTCCCATGGTGATACTAAACAAAGAGTGCACTCGTTGGTGCCATCCCTCATGATATACATCACTCATATCATCCATGAGGGCACGCAAACGGTGTGCCCGGTGCTTGTGAAGACAATGCATGACCTTCCACTCTGGGACGACCCCGTCTCAAGAGTGACCACTTAACTCTTGCCACTAGTAATGCGGTCTCCTTGCTAGTACCAACAATAGTAATCAACAAAGCTCCGTCCAATAAGGGGTATCGTGGTTGCGCATGTAAGGTTGGGATGGTCAGCAGACCTTAGAACTCTCTGTTTTTGAAAACACACACTCACTTGCCCCGGCATACCACTTCTTTCTCAAGTGGTTACCCAACTCATCATCATCTCCCTCGGGCATTAGTGGCACCCGACAGGTTTTTTGAAAGAGTCTTTGAAATCATTTCTTTCCTTCCATCGCTATGCATAGATCCCATCCCATTTGCATAGCATCTATTAGCAACCTAACTACTCCCACCCGCACAACCCTCATAAGGTGGTAGGGTCATGCACGATGCAAGTTTCAATGGAAAAGTACCGGAGGCATCCCATTAAAAGGGGAACACCACATCACATGATCAAATATGATGAAAGTAAAGTGCTATATGACATGCAATAAAAATGGTTTCTCATCATGGTCAAAGGGCTGCTTGCCTGGCTCAACAAAGTCTCCGGGGTCTTCGAAGTCTTCGGGTCCAACTTCTTCATCAACCGCGCAATCTATCGTCGCGAAATAAAGCGATAAAAATAAGCAACTCACAAAACAGAGCACTCAAACTACTACCAAAATTGTTAACCTACTCTTATAAATACTAGATGTTATGCTAAAATTATTCTCCTAGGGTTTTATTGTGAAAAACATTTTGGAAATAAAATAACAGAGGCAAAAAGGTGCCTAACTATAGGTTTTAAAATAAAATAGTACTAAAAATATTTTCAAACATTTTTACAATTGGCACTATTAAATTCTAGGGATTATTCTAGGAATTTAAGTGAAAGAATTATTGGATTTGGACTAATATTTTATTCTGTGGGATTTTTGAAAGATTACAGAGAAAAAGAAAAAGAAAAGGCCTACTGTGCCCTTCGGGCTAAAAGTGCCTGGCCAAAACCGGCCCAAGAGGGAAGTGTTGGAAATATGCCCTAGAGGCAATAATAAATTGGTTATTATCATATTTCCTTGTTCATGATAATCGTTTATTATCCATGTTATAATTGTGTTGATCGGAAACTCAGATACACGTATGGATACATAGACAACACCATGTCCCTAGTATGCCTCTAATAGACTAGCTCGTTGATCAAAGATGGCTATGGTTTCCTAGTCATGGACATGAGATGTCATTTGGTAATGGGATCACATCATTAGGAGAATGATGTGATGGACAAGACCCAAATTACAAACGTACCATATGATCGTGTTAGTTTATTGCTACTGTTTTCTGCATGTCAAGTATATGTTCCTATGACCATGAGATCATGCAACTCACTAACACCGGAGGATTACCTTGTGTGTATCAAACGTCGCAACATAACTAGGTGACTATAAAGGTGCTCTACAGGTATCTTCGAGGGTGTCTGTTGGGTTGGCATGGATCAAGACTGGGATTTGTTACTCCGAGTGACGGAGAGGTATCTCAGGGCCCACTCGGTAATAAAACATCACAATAAGCCTTGCAAGCAATGTGACTAAGTGTTAGTCATGGGATCTTGTATTACAGAACGAGTAAAAAGACTTGCCGGTAACGAGGTTGAACTAGGTATGGAGATACAGACGATCGAATCTCGGGCAAGTAACATACCGAAGAACAAAGGGAACATCATACGGGTTTAACTGAATCCTTGACATAGAGGTTCGACCGATAAAAATCTTCATAGAATATGTAGGAACCAATATGGGCATCCAGGTCCCGCTATTGGTTATTGATCGTAGAGGTGTCTCGGTCATGTCTACATAGTTCTCGAACCCAAAGGGTCTGCACACTTAAGGTTTGGTGACGTTTCGGTAGTATCGAGTTATGTATGGTGGTGACCGAAGGTTGTTCAAAGTCCCGGATGAGATCTCCGACATCATGAGGAGCTCCGGAATGGTTTGTAGGTAAATATTGATATATAGGAAGTCCTATTTTGGTCGCCGGAAAAGTTTCGGGCTTATCGGTAGTGTACCGGGAGTGCCGGTAGTGTACCAGGAGACCATCGGGAGGGGTATTTCGACCCAAGAGGCTACATGGACTGTGGGAGGATGAATACCAGCCCTTAGTGGGCTGGAGGAAGTCCCACAAAGGGCCCACATGGCTGGGAAGAAAAAGCCCAAAAGGAAAAAGGTGGAAAAAGGCGAAAGGACTAAATTAGGAAGGAGTCCTATTCCTACTAGGAGTGGAGGAGGAGGACTCCTCCCTCCTAGTTCGGCCGACCAAAGGGCTGCCTCTTTGGGAGCCAAGCCTCCTCCTCCTCTCCTCCTATATATACTAGAGGGTTTTAGGGTTTTGGCACAAGATTTTCAGCCACGTGCTACCCGTTCCTCTAGTGCATAGTTTCTCCTCTAGATCGGTTTTCTGCAGTGCTTAGGCGAAGCCCTGCCGGAATAGATCCACCACCATCGCCGCAGCGCCGTCACGCTACCAGAGAACTCTTCTACCTCTCCACTCCCTCTTGCTGGATCAAGAAGGTGGAGATCGTCATCAAGCTGTACGTGTGCTGAACGCGGAGGTGCCATCCGTTCGGCGCTAGATCGGAAGGACCGTGACCGAGATCGCAGGACGGATCGTGATGAGATCGCGGGACGGATCATGATGAGTTCACGGGACGGATCGTGATTGGATCGCAGGAAGGATCATGATGAGATCACGGGATTCTCGGCGATTTGGATCGCGAAAACGTTCGACTACACCAACCACGTTTCTTAACGCTTCCCGCTTAGCGATCTACAAGGGTATGTAGATCCACTCTCCCTCTCGTAGATGCTCATCACCATGGATAGATCTTGCGTGTGCGTAGATTTTTTTGTTTCCCATGCAACATTCCCCAACAGTGGTATCAAAGCTAGATCTATGTGTAGATAAGATCTCGAGTAGACCACAAAGAGTTTGTGGGCGTTGATGCTTAGATTGCTTCCTCAGTTGGTCGTGTTTTGGTTCAGCGGTATTGTGGGATGAAACGGCCCAGACCAACCTTACTCGTACGCTTACGAGAGACCAGTTCCATCGACTGACGTGTAACTTTGTTGCACAAAGATGGTTGGCGGATGTCTGTTTCTCCTACTTTAGTTGGATCGGAGCCATAGGGTTGTTTTTAATTATTGTATGACCTGTGTGTCAATCATTAAGCGCTATGTAATGCTTTACTTTATCGCTAAACGGTAGCAATAGTAGTAGAAGCATGGTGGTCGCGACAATCCCGATGGCGACACATTGATGGAGATCAAGATGATGGAGATCATGGTGTCATGCCGGTGACGATGGAGATCATGCCGGTGCTTTCATGATGGAGATCGAAAGCACAAGTTCATGGCCATATCATGTCACTTATGATTTGCATGTGATGTTAATCCTTTTATGCACCTTGTTTTTCTTAGGACAACGGTAGCATTATAAGGTGATCCCTCACTTAATTTCAAGATAAATTGTGTTCTCCCCGAGTGTGCACCGTTGCGAAAGTTCTTCGTGTCGAGACACCACGTGATGATCGGGTGTGATAGACTCTACGTTCACATACAACGGGTGCAAGCCAGTTTTGCACATGTAGAACACTTGGGTTAAAATTGACATGCCTAGCATGTACAGACATGGCCTCGGAACACAAGAGACCGAAAGGTCGAACATGAGTCATATAGTAGATATGATCAACATGATGATGTTCACCATTGAAACCACCTCAACTCATGTGATGATCGGACTTGAGTTGGTGAATTTGGATCATGTATCACTCAAATGACCAGAGGGATGTCAACTTGAGTGGGAGTTCTTCAGTAATATGATTAATTGAACTCATTATCATGAACATAGTCAGTAGTGTCTTTGCAAATTATGTTGTAGATTACTTGCTTGCGCTGTAGCTCCCTTGATTTTTTATATGTTCCTAGATAAATAGAGTTGAAAGATGATGGTAGCAATATTGCGGACTGGGTCCGTGATCTGAGGATTGTCCTCATTGCTGCACAAAAGGCTTATGTCCTTGATGCACCGCTCGGTGTGCCAACCCCGCTAGCGTCATCTGTATATGTTGTGAACATCTGACAGTCACGTTATGATGACTACTTGATAGTTTAGTGCGTCATGCATTACGGCTTAGAATTGAGGCTCCAAAATGTTTTGAACGTCACGGAACATATGAGATGTTCTAAGAGCTGAAATTAGGATCTCAGGCTCATGCCCGTGTTGCGAGATGTGAGATCTCCAACAAGATTCTTTGCCTGCAAGATGAAAGAGAATAGCTCAATCTTTGAGCATGTGCTCAAATTGTCTGGGTGCTACAATCGCTTGAATCGAGTGGGAGTTGATCTTCTAGATAAGTGATTGATATAGTTCTCCAAGTCACTGCCACTAAGCTACTAGAACTTGGTGATGAACTATAAAATGCCAGGGATAGAAATAATGATCCCTAAGCTGTTCGCGATGTTTGACACCGCAAAGGTAGAAATCAAGAAGGAGCGTCAAGTGTTGATGGTTAGTCAAACCACTAGTTTCGAGAAGGGTAAGAGCAAGGAGGGAAACTTGATGGATAGCAAGTCAATTGCTACTCCAGTGAAGCAACCCAAAGTTGAACCCCAACTCGATACTAAGTGCTTCGATTATGAGGAGAGCGGTCGCTGAAGCGGAACAACCCTAGATACTTGGTAGATAAGAAGGCTGGCAACATCGATAGAAGTATATTTGATATACGTGTTAATGATGTGTACCTTGCGTACTCCTAGTAGCACCTAGGTATTGGATACCGGTTCGGTTGCTAAATGTTAGTAACTCGAAATAAAAGCTACGGAATAAATGGAGAACTAGCTAAGGGTGAGGGGACGATGTGTGTTGGAAATGTTTCCAAGGTTGATGTGATCAACATCGCACGCTCTCTCTACCTTCGGGATTAGTGACAAACCTAAATAAATGTTATTTGGTGTTTATGTTGAGCATGAACGTAATTAGATCGTGTCTATTGCAACACAACTATTCATTTAAGTTAGAGAATAATGGTTATTCTATTTACATGAATGATACCTTCAATGGTCATGCACCCAGTGAGAATGGTTTGTTGAATCTTGATCGTAGTAATACACATGTTCATAACATTGATGCCAAAAGATACAAAGTTAATAATGATAGTACCACATACTTATGGCACTACCGCTAAATGTCATATTGGTGTAAAGCGCATGAAGAAACTCCATGCTTATGGATCTTTGGACTCATTCGATTTCGAATCGGTTGAGACATGCGAACCATGCCTTTTGGGCAAGATGACTAAGGACCCTGTTTCCAGATGGATGGAGCGGGCAAGTGATTTATAGGAAATGATACATGTTGATGTATGAAATCCAATGAGTCTTGTAGCATGCGGTGGATATCGTTATTTTCTTACTTTCACTGATGATTTGAGTAGATATAGTGTATATTTACTTAATGAAACACAAGTCTGAATCGTTTGAAAGGTTCAAGCAAATTCAGAGTGAAGTTTAAGATCATCGTGACAAGAAGATAAAAATGTCTGCGATATGATCATGGAGGTGAATATCTGAGTTACGAGTTTGGCATACAACTTTAGACAATGTAAAAATTGTTTCACAACTCACGCCACCTGGAACACCATAGTGTGATGGTGTGTCTGAATGTCATAGTCGTACTCTATTGGATATGATGTGTGCTATGATGTCTCTTATCGTTTTGCTACTATAATTTTGGGGTTACGCATTAGAGACAACTACATTCACTTTAAATAGGGCACCATCTAAATCCGTTGAGATGACACCGTGTGAATTAGGGTTTGATAGAAACCCAAGCTATCATTTCTTAATGTTTGGGGCTGCAACGCTTGTGTGGAAAATGTTTTCATCGAATGATCTCAAACCCAAAGCAGACAAATGCATCTTCATAGAATACCCTAAGAACAGTTGGGTGAACCTTCTATCTCAGATCCAAGCATAAAGTGTTTGTTGCTAAAACTGGGTCCTTTCTTGAGAAAAGTTTCTCTCGAAAGAATTGAGTGGGAGGAAGATAGAACTTGATGAGGTTGTTGAACCTTTGTTCAACCAGAGAGTAGCGAAGCGCAGGAAGTTGTTTTCTGTGAAGCCTACGTTAGTTGAAGAGGAAGTTAATGATGTATCAAAGCATCAAGTTACTATCAAACCTCATAGGTCGACAAGGATGTATACTGCTACTGAGCGGTACGACAACCCTGTCTTGGAGGTCATGTTGTTGGACAACGATGAACCTACGAGCTATGGAGAAGCGATGATGGGCCTGGATTCCGACAAATGGTTAGAGGCCATGAAATCCGAGAAAGGATCCATGTATGAAAACCAAGTATAGACTTTGCTATACTTTCTCGTTGGACGGCAGGTCGTTGAGTACAAATGGATGTTTAAAATGAAGACATACGCTCATGGTAAATGTCACCATTTGTAAAGCTCGACTTGTTGCAAGGAAGTTTACGACAAGTTCAAGGAGTTGACTGCGATGAGACTTTCTCACTCGTAGCGATGCTAAAGTCTGTTGGAATTATGTTAGCAGTTGCTGCATTTTTTCAATTATGAAGATGTCAAAACATCGTTTCCTTAACGGTTTACTTGAGGAAAGGTTGTATATGATACAACCAGAAGGTTTTGTCAGTCCTAAGGATGCTAAAAGGTGTGCTAGCTTCAGTGATCCTTCTATGATTTGAAGCAAGCATCTCGGAGTTGGAATATACACTTTGATGAGGTGATCAAAGTTTTTGAGTCTATACAAAGTTTACAAGAAACTTGTATTTACAATAAAGTGAGTGGGAGCACTATAGAATTTCTGATAAGTATATGTGGATGACATATTGTTGATCGGAAATGATGTAGAATTTCTGGAAAGCATAAATGGTTGTTTGAAAAGAGTTTTTCAACGGAAGACCTGGATAAAGCTACCTAATTGTTGAGCATCAAGATCTATAGAGATAGATCAAGACGCTTGATGAGACTTTCAATGAGTTCATACCTTGACAAGATTTTGGAAGAGTTCAAAGTGGATCAGTCAGACAAAGAGTTCTCGCCTGAGTTGTAAGGTGTGAAGTTGAGTGAGACTCAAAGCTCGACAACGGCAGAAGAAAGAGAAAGGACGAACGTCGTCCCCTATGCGTTAGCCATAGGATCTGTATAGTATGCCATGCTGTGTACCGCACCCGTGTGTGCCTTGCCATGAGTCTGTGAAGGGGTACAAGAGTGATCCAGGAGTGGATCACTGGACAGCGGTCAATATTATCCTTAGTGACTAAAATACTAAGGAAATGTTTCGCGATTATGGAGGTGATAAAGGGTTCATCGTAAAGAGTTACGTCGATGCAAGCTTTAAAACTAATCCGGATGACTTTTAGTAGCAATCGGGATACGTATAGTGGAGCAGCCATTTGGAATAGTACCAAGTGGAGTGTGGTAGCAATGTTTATAGTTTGATGTAGAGATTTGCAAAGTACACTCGGATCTGAATGTCGTAGACCCGTTGACTATAAAACCTCTCTCACATGCAAAGCATGATCGAGCCCCAGAACTCATTGGGTGTTAGATTCATAACAATGCGAATCACATGGTGATGTGAACTAGATTATTGACTCTAGTGCAAGTGGGAGACTGTTGGAAATATGCCCTAGAGGCAATAATAAATTGGTTATTATCATATTTCCTTGTTCATGATAATCATTTATTATCCATGCTATAATTGTGTTGATCGGAAACTCAGATACATGTATGGATACATAGACAACACCATGTACCTAGTATGCCTCTAATAGACTAGCTCGTTGATCAAAGATGGTTGTGGTTTCCTAGTCATGGACATGAGATGTCATTTGGTAATGGGATGACATCATTAGGAGAATGATGTGATGGACAAGACCCAAACTACAAACGTAGCATATGATCGTGTCAGTTTATTGCTACTGTTTTCTGAATGTCAAGTATATGTTCCTATGACCATGAGATCATGCAACTCACTAACACCGGAGGGGTACCTTGTGTGTATCAAACGTCGCAACGTAACTGGGTGACTATAAGGTGCTCTACAAGTATCTCCGAGGGTGTCTTTTGGGTTGGCATGGATCAAGACTGAGATTTGTTACTCTGTGTGACGGAGAGGTATCTCAGGGCCCACTCGGTAATACAACATCACAATAAGCCTTGCAAGCAATGTGACTAAGTGTTAGTTACGGGATCTTGTATTACGGAACAAGTAAAGAGACTTGCCGGTAACGAGGTTGAACTAGGTATGAAGATACCAACAATCGAATCTCGGGCAAGTAACATACCGAAGAACAAAGGGAACATCATACGGGATTAACTGAATCCTTGACATAGAGGTTCGACCGATAAAGATCTTCATAGAATATGTAGGAACCAATATGGGCATCCAGGTCCCACTATTGGTTATTGACCGTAGAGGTGTCTTGGTCATGTCTACATAGTTCTCGAACCCGCAGGGTCTGCACACTTAAGGTTTGGTGACGTTTCGGTAGTATAGAGTTATGTATGGTGGTGACCGAAGGTTGTTCAGAGTCCTGGATGAGATCCTGTACGTCATGAAGGGCTCCAGAATGGTCCGGAGGTAAATATTTATATATAGGAAGTCCTATTTTGGTCACCGGAAAAGTTTCGAGCTTATCGGTAGTGTACTGGGAGTGCCGGTAGTGTACCGGGAGACCATCGGGAGGGGTATTTCGACCCAAGAGGCTACATGGGATGTGGCAGGATGAATACCAGCCCTTAGTGGGCTGGAGGAAGTCCCACAAAGGGCCCATGCGGCTGGGAGAAAAATCCCAAAAGGAAAAAGGTGGAAAAAGGCAAAAGGGCTAAATTAGGAAGGAGTCCTAATCCTACTAGGAGTGGAGGAGGAGGACTCCTCCCTCCTGGTTAGGCCGACCCAAGGGCTGGATCCTTGGTAGCCAAGCCTCCTCCTCCTCTACTCCTATATATACTAGAGGGTTTTAGGGTTTTGGCACAAGATTTTCAGCCACGTGCTACCCGTTCCTCTAGTGCATAGTTTCTCCTCTAGATCGGTTTTCTGTAGTGCTTAGGCAAAGCCCTACCGGAATAGCTCCACCACCATCGCCGTAGCGCCGTCACACTGCCGGAGAACTCTTCTACCTCTCCACTCCCTCTTGCTAGATCAAAAAGGCGGAGATCGTCATCAAGCTGTACGTGTGCTGAACGCGGAGGTGCCGTCCGTTCGGCGCTAGATCGGAAGGACCGTGATCGAGATCGCTGGACGGATCGTGATGAGATCGCAGGACGGATCGTGATGAGTTCGCGGGACGGATCGTGATTGGATCGTGGGATGGATCGTGATGAGATCGTGGGATGCTCGGCGATTTGGATCACAAAAACGTCCGACTACACCAACCGCGTTTCTTAACGCTTCCCGCTTAGCGATCTACAAGGGTATGTAGATCTACTTTCCCTCTCGTAGATGCTCATCACCATGTATAGATCTAGCATGTGCATACATTTTTTTTGTTTCCCGTGCAACGTTCCCCAACAGGAAGCCGGCCCGGGCGAGGAGCCGCGCGTGGCAGGTTTAGTTTTAAACCTGCCCGCGGGCCCGGCCTGCTAGCGAGAGGGGGAGGGGGCGAGGGGATGATAGGTGGGCCCCACCTATCATTTCTCTCCTCACGATAGGGGTAGAGGAGGACCTCACTGGAGGGCTCCAGGCCACGGCGGCGAGAGCTGAGGGCACTAGCGTGCTCACGGGGCTGCCGGGGGAAGAGGGGAACACCGGCGAGGGGAGAGCCCGATAGCAGTGGCCAGGGTTTGGGTCGAGAGAGGGCTCCCGACCGCAGGGGAGAGCGCTCTGGAACGGGGAGGATGCGGAAGAAGAGGGAGAGCGAGAAGGGTCAGATGGAGCGGGGAGGCCTATTTATAGGAGGCCGTCGGTCCACCGTGGGCGCTGTGCGCCGGCGAGCACGGGGTGCTCGCCACAGGCCACGGGAGCGAACGAGGCCATGTCTGGGGGCTTCATGGACGCGGTCCGCGCCCAGGAGGAGGGGAGGCCGCCAGGAGCTGGGCCCGGAGGTGCGCGCGTGCGAGCGCGGCCACTGGCCGGTTCAGGCGGTGCCGTGCACGCGCGCGAGAGAGGGGAGTGAGAGGGCCGACCGGGTGGCGTGTTGCGGACGCCGAGGGGGGCAGAGGGGACAAGCTGGGGTAGCCCGAGGCGGTCGGGGCTGCTCGTTGGCCAGCGGCTACAGTGCGGGTGCGCACTATAGCACGCTCCAGAGCGCGAGCTCTGCATGCCAGGGCATATTTTCAAGGCCCCCGCATGTCTTCTTCTGCCTGGGGCATTTGGAGATGCCCAAATGCTAGGATGAGCTAGGGGAGGGCTCTGGAGAAGCCTTAGGGAAGAAGGAAAGGGGGAGAGGGGTAGAAAAAGATGCCGCCAGGGGTAGAAATAGGGGTTTTACCCCACCTGACAGTGGCCTGATGACTTGGGACTTTTACTAGAGGTTAAATGCATCCACAGGAGGCTGTGGTAAAAATTTGGGGCCAAGGGTAAAAGAGAAGAGGGTGAAAATGGTTTTTTTTACCAAATCACCAGAAGGTGTTTGGTGGTGATTTGGGCAAGAAGATGTTACCAACTTACTGGGATACTCACCAGGGTCAAAGGCTAGGTAGAAATGGAAGGATTCACCAAGTTTGAGCTCAAGGGGAAAAAGTTGAGAATGTAGATTCGATAAACCCTAGAAATTAGCAGAATCAGATTTCTATAGATCCATTGATGCTAGGCTTTTACCCTTGATGCACCACTTAGTGTATCATCACTATTTGTCCATTATAGCATGCCCACAAAGTTTGAGGCCAAGGGGAGACACTTCACAATGTAAAGTTGCTCAAACTTGATTTTGGACAGGAATGGTTTTGGGATGGTTTGATGAACCAAACCAACTTGGATTGAGATGAAACTTTGCAAGATCATCACCTACGATAGTTTTGAGTTGTTGGAATTTTCCTAGAATTTATTGAGAATATTGCTTATAGAAATATTTGAAAAGTTTAAGCTGAATAGAAAGGGTTTTGAGGTTTTTTTCCTATGATCTAATCATGCCCTTGTGTTGAAACTCATATATATGGAAAATATATGTCCACTGAGTTTCTGTAAATTTTCTCAAATATTTTTAAAGCATTTAAATAATTTTTCCTTAGGAAAAACCATTTCTATCCTTAAGAAAAAGCCTTTAAGTAAAATATGAAAATAATCTTTAAAAATAATATTTGGTGGTTTTGGGAAGTCATATATATAGTAGGTTTGAAATAAAGCCTTTGGGAAAGAAGGGTCCACCTAATTTGAGGACTTGCAGTGCAAACCTCATTTCAAGGGGTTTTGAAAACCTAATTTGAATAAATCATTTTTAGTTAAAACAAAATTTGATAAAAATAGTTTTGGGAACTATTCACATGGCATGATCATTAGGCAAGAGATTTGGGGCAAGGAATAATAAGGTGAAGTGGAATAGAATCTAGGAGTTCCACATAACATAATCATCAAGCAAGCAACAACATAGCAAACAAGCACAAGCACCTTGAAAAAGTTTTAGTTGGCTCCAAATTTTATAAACCCAAACATAACAATGTGATACAAACACAGGGTGTGTCAGACCTTCCCCCCCTTACAAGAATCTCATCCCGAGATTCCTAGGCTAAGTGCTAAAAAGATAAGGGAACTCTGATCTAAGATAATCTTCACGCTCCTAGGTTGCTTCAGCTTTAGTATGGTTGCTCCACTGGATCTTGAAGTACTTGATGGTGCGGCTTCGGGTGCAGTGCTCGGCTTCATCCAAAATGCGAACTGGCCTCTCACGATAAGTGAGATCTGGCTGAAGATCGATGGCTTGATGGTCGATGTCCTTGTAGAGGTCGGGGCGGTTGGGAACTTGCAGACACTTCCGGAGTTGTGAAACATGAAAGACGTTGTGCACATCCACAACTCAGAAGGTAGCTCTAACCGGTAGGCAACTTCTCCACGCGTAGCGGTGATCTTGAAGGGGCCGATGTATCTTGGTGCGAGGTTTCCTTTGATGTGGAAGCGCTTGGTTCCCTTGAGAGGCGTGACCCAGAGTTAGACATGGTCACCGACACAGAAGTTCACTTCTCGGCGGTGGGAGTCGACATGGCTCTTCTATCTTGACTTAGCGGTCTTGAGGCGCTCTCGGACAAGTTGAACTTGCTCTTCGGCTTCACAGAGGATGTCTAGTCCAAAAATTAATCCTGCTCCAGTCTCTGACCAGTTGAGGGGAGTACGGGACTTGCGTCCATACAACACCTCAAATGGTGCCATCTGAAGGCTTGACTGATAGCTGTTTTTGTACGAGAACTTGGCGAACGGTAGGCAGTTTTCCCACTTGGCTCCATACGCCAAGACACAAGCATGGAGCATGTCTTCGAGTATCTGATTTACTCGTTCCATTTGCCCACCGGTCTAGGGGTGAAAAGCAGTGCTGAAGGAGAGCTTGGTCCCCATAGCTTCTTGAAACATCTTCCAGAATCTTGAGGTGAACTGGGTGCCATGATCTGACACAATCTCCTTTGGAACTCCGTGAAGGCTCACGATACGCTCGATGTAGAGGCTGGCTAACTTGTTACCGTCATAGGTGGTCTTGACGAGAATGAAATGGGCTACCTTGGTTAGGTGGTCGACAATGACCCAAATGGAATCATGTCCCTTGCTTGACCTTGGTAAATCGGTGATGAAATCCATCCCGACTTTATCCCACTTCCATTCAGGCACCTTGAGAGGCTGCAACAGCCTAGCGGGTCGCTGGTGCTCAGCTTTGACTCCTTGGCATATGTCAGACCTGGCGACAAAGGTGCCTATCTCCTGTTTCATGCCATGCCACCAGAATCTTGTGTTAAGGTCTTGATACATCTTGGTTCCTCCAGGATGGATGGAGTAGGGAGTGTTATGGGCTTCTTGCAAGATCATGTTCTTGAGATCCTCTTTGTTGGGTACACAGATGCGATTCCCGAACCACACAACTCCTTGTTCGTCCACCGAGAATCTTGGGGCCTTGCCCGTCTTGATCTTCCTCTTGATGCCTTCAATGCTCTCGTGTCCCTTCTGGGCTTTCTTGATATCATCCATCAAGGTAGGCTTTGCTTCGAGGTTGGCGAGGAATCCTGGTGCAACCAGTTCCAAGCCGAAGCTCTCAAGTTCTTCATACAGGGCGGTAGCCTTTCCTTAATCATAGCATTCAAGGAACAAGCCTTTCTGCTCAAGGCATCTGCTACCACGTTGGCCTTTCTGGGGTGGTATTGAACACTGAGGTCGTAATCCTTGATCAATTCCAACCATCTTTGTAGCCTCATGTTCAATTCCCATTGAGTGAAAATATACTTCAAACTCTTGTGGTCTGTGAATATCTCACATCGCTTCCCCAGAAGGTAATGTCGCCATGTTTTCAAGGCATGAACCACGGCTACCAACTCGAGATCATGAGTTGTGTAGTTCTCTTCATGAGGACGTAGCTGTCTGGATAGATATGCTACAACTCCGCCTTCTTGCATCAGAACACCTCCAAGCCCAGTTCTTGATGCATCACAATATATCACAAACTCCTTGTGAATATCGGGGGTGGCCAAAACTGGGGCCGTGGTCAATCTCTTCTTGAGCTCCTGGAAGCTTTCCTCGCACTTAGCTGTCCATTCGAACTTCTTGTCCTTCTTCAAAAGCTGGGTCATGGGTCGGGCAATGCTTGAGAACCCTTCCACGAACTTGCGGTAATAACCCACGAGTCCGAGGAAGCTCCTGACTTCCTTCACGCTGGTTGGGGTTTGCCACTCAGTCACTGCTTCAATCTTGGCAGGATCCACCGATAATCCTTCTGCAGTCAACGCATGACCCAAGAATCCAACTTCATGCAACCAGAATTCACACTTGCTGAACTTGGCATAAAGCTGGTGTTCCCGAAGATTTTCTACGACCAATCTCAAGTGTTCCTCATGTTCTTCTTCAGACTTGGAGAAGACGAGTATGTCATCAATGAAGACAACAACGAACTTGTCCAAGTACTCCATGAAGACCTTATTCATGAGGTACATGAAGTAGGCAGGGGCATTAGTTAACCCAAATGACATGACCGTGTACTCATACAGGCCATACCGGGTTACAAATGCCGTCTTCGGAATGTCTTGGGGTCTGATCTTCAGCTGATAGTACCCAGACCTGAGATCGATCTTGGAGAACACCTTGGATCCATTCAACTAATCAAATAGGTCTTCAATCTTGGGGAGTGGGTACTTGTTCTTTATTGTGACTTCATTGAGAGAACGGTAATCGATACAGAGTCTGATAGTTCCATCCCTCTTTGACACGAATAAAACAGGTGATCCCCAAGGAGAGGCACTTGGGCGAATGAATCCTTTTCTGAGCTGCTCTGCCAGTTGCTTCTTCAACTCAGCCAACTCTTCGGATCCCATCCTGTAGGTCTTCTTATAGATGGGCCTTGATCCGGGCATAAGCTCAATGATGAACTCAATGTTGCGGTCAGGAGGCATTCCGGGCAGCTCATCAAGAAACACATCCGGGTACTCACATACCACTGCCACTTGATCCAGCTCAACTCCCGATAGGAAGTTAACCTGAGGGGCTTGAGTGGAGGCAGGGTTGGGAACATACTTGACTTCCACTCCTTGGCTATTGGTCATGGTGACCATTCTCTTGGCACAGTATAACATGCCTTGGTGCTTAGTCAACCAATTCATGCCAAGGATGACATCCAAGCCTGGTGAATCCAGAACTATAAGGTCTGCTAGGAAGTCTACCCCCTTGATGTCAATCTTCACTCCCTTACACCCTATCCTAGACTTCATAACTGAACCGGGGGTTTGTATCAACATACGACTACCCAGGGGTGTAGGTTTCATGCCACTCTCTAGTGCAAAATTTTGGGTGACAAAAGAATGCGAAGCTCCATAATCAAACAATACTGTTGCTGGGGTTGAGTTGACGAGGAACGTACCCAGTATGACGTCTGGGTCTTCCTGGGATTCCTCTATGGTGACGTGATTCACACGACCCTTGCCATTGTTGGGCTGGTTGCGGGGTGCTGGGTTCCTTGGTGGTGCTCCACGGGCTTGTCCTTGATTTGGTGCATTGGGGCACGGTGCATCTGGCTTCCTGTTGGGGCAAAGCTTAGAGATGTGTCCAGACTGACCACATCCAAAGCAAGTGACCTGCCCAGGGTTGTTGTTGAAGTTTCTGCCACCATTGTTGTTATTGGGGTTGTTGTTGTAGGCTGGTCCAGGGTTGGCATACTGCTGAGGCTGGTAGCTCGGACGAGGTGTAGGAGGTCTCGCCTGCTGCGGCTGATAGGATGGCTTGGCTGGGGCTAGCTGCCAGGGGCGAGGCTTCTGGTTGCTGGGGCTACCCTTGCTGATCATCTTGCGCTTGCGAGTGTCGTCGATGGCACGACACTTGTCTTCCAACACGAGGGCCTTGTTAACCAAGTTGAAGAAGGTACGACAGTCGCAAACGATGAGCTGATATTGCAGGACCTGTTGGAGTCCTTCCATGAAGCGTTCCTTCTTGGTAGCCTCTGTGCTGACATCCTCAGGTGCATACCTTGACAGCAGGTTGAACTTCTGCAGGTACTCCTTGACAGAGCCACTTCCTTGCTTCAGCGCTCGGAATTCTCTCTTCTTGATAGCCATGATCCCAGAAGGAATATGGGCAGTGCGGAATCCTTCCTTGAAGTCATTCCACGTGATCACACGTTCTCCTTGCATGACCTTGAATCCATCCCACCAAGCTCGGGCGGTACCTCTGAGGCAATGAGAGGCATAAAGAACCTTCTCACGATCCTCATTGCAATTGACCAGTGCAAGGAGGTCCTTGATGGTGCGGATCCAGTCATCAGCATACAAT
Source organism: Hordeum marinum (assembly GCA_022496015.1). NCBI lineage: Eukaryota > Viridiplantae > Streptophyta > Magnoliopsida > Poales > Poaceae > Hordeum > Hordeum marinum. The sequence continues at coordinate 203,786,809 of CM039672.1, read as the reverse complement.
GGTTCACCAGTCTCGATGAAGGTTGGGGGCGAGTTCCTCATGAACTCAGACAACGTGGAGCAGCCATTGCTGTTCCTGCCTTGCTGCTAGTTGTTCACAAGGGCCCGAGACATCTGCTGGATAGCAGCATTGTTGGCTTGGCGCTCCTCCTGGAGAACTTGGAGAAACTGAGCTATGGTCATGTTCTCCGGTGGAGGTGGTGGTGGGGGAATGTCGCCTTGTGGCTGCTCCTGGTGTCCTCTAGCATGAGCAGCCCCATCGGCTCCCTATTGCTGGCTCGAGTTGCCGGCTTCAGGGTTGGTGAAGGAGCTGTTGCGGGTAGCAGTCACCATCTTGTTTGGAGTAGCCAAGTCAAACAACTGGGATTGACAAGAGGATAAGCAATAACGGAAAAGCGCGCCTAAGGGGGTCGGTCAAGTGCAGTTGTGGTAAAACAAAGGTCGAAAGCCCAACATATATTAAGATAGACGATGGAGTCACTTACATGTTGCCTAAGGCAAAAGCACGACTTGCATCGGAACACAAACAACAAACAAAAAACAAGCACACATGGTTTCATATGAACCATTACACGGACTCGACTTCGCATGAGGGATACATGACTGATCCTACCCTAGGGGTTCTCGCACTCAGGTGGTGGAGTGCTCGGTCTCGTAGCCACGCTCCTCTAGGTCTTCCTCCCGTTCATCATCTGAATGGCCATCGTTCCCGCTCGAAGAGGTCGGGGAACGAGGAGGTGAATGCACGTGTACAATGATCCTAGAGATCAATGCTCACTGAACACACAAAAGCTAAATAACAAGAGTCTTACATCCACACTTAACGTCTTACACAAATAATGACCACGAAGGTATTAGTCTTACATAGAAAGGGCAACATGAGCCAAACACTTAAAATAGAACAAGCAGCGGAATCTTGGTTGAAAGCGTGAACCCATGCCATCTGCCTTAACCTACAGGCATTCTGACCGGGAAGCGTCCTAGTTCACATGTTCGTCTCCAACAAACTCTTCAACATACTCCTGTTCTTCCATGCCTGGCTAATTAAATAACTAGTGGCAAGCCAATGAGTACTTTGAATGTACTCGCAAGCAACCCAAGTTGTGGAACAAGGTAATAATGATGCATGATATAGCACTAATAGGTAAGTTTGCGGAAAGCTAATTTTTAAATGCAATGACATGATCAAGTATCCTGTAAGCATGCATCAACAATAGGCAGATACCATATGAACAAGATACAATTATCATCATAAGTAGGAGTTGAACACCTCATGTTTATTCACCATGCTAAGTCATCAGACTTAGTTTAATTCTCATGCTAAGTCATTAGACTTAGCCCATGTGACCTCTTGTCACCATCACATCCATACTCACACCAAGGTTCATGAAAACATCCGGACGTAGTCTAAGAAGGACCTCCAGCTGTGCATGACCACGGACGCGGCTATTCGAATAGTTTTACACTTTGCAGAGGTTGCACACTTTACCCACAAGACTCGGGGAACTTCTGTGTCATCCACGACTCGCGGTATATAACATACCCGAGTTAAGAACTCGAACAATGCCTTTGCCATGGTGATACTAAACAAAGAGTCCACTCATTGGTGCCATCGCTCATGATATACATCACTCGTATCATCCATGAGGGCACACAACGGTGTGCCCGGTGCCTATAAAGACAGCGCATGACCTTCCACTCTCGGACGACCGCGTCTCAAGAGTGACCACTTCACTCTTGCCACTAGTAATGCGGGCTCCTTGCTAGTACCAACCATAGTAATCAACAAAGCCCTGTCCCATAAGGGGTATCGTGGTTGAGCATGTAAGGTTGGGATGGTTAGCAGACCTTAGAACTCTCCATTTTCGAAAACACACACTCACTTGCCCCGACATACCACTTCTTTCTCAAGTGGTTACCCAACTCATCATCATCTCCCTCAGGCATTAGTGGCACCCGACGGGGTTTTCGAAAGAGTTTGTGAAATCATTTCTTTCCTTCCATCACTATGCATAGATCCCATCCCATTTGCGTAGCATCTATTAGCAACCTAACTACTCCCACCTGCACAACCCTCATAAGGTTGTAGGTTCATGCACGATGCAAGTGTCAATGGAAAAGTACCGAAGGCATCCCACCGAAAGGGGAAAACCACATCATATGATCAAATATGATGAAAGTAAAGTGCTATATGACATGCAAGAAAAATGGTTTCTCATGATGGTCAAAGGGCTGCTTGCTTGGATCAACAAAGTCTCCGGGGTCTTCGAAGTCTTCGGGTCCAACTTCTTCGTCAACCCCGAAATCTATCGTCGCGAAATAAAGCGATAAAAATAAGCAACTCACAAAATAGAGTACTCAAACTACTACCAAAATTGTTAACCTACTCTGATAAATACTAGATGTTATACTAAAATTATTCTCCTAGGGTTTTATTGTGGAAAACATTTTGGAAATAAATTAATAGAGGCAAAAAGGTGCCTAACTATAGGTTATAAAATAAAATAGTACTAAAAATATTTGCAAACATTTTTACAAATGGCACTATTAAATTCTAGGGATTATTCTAGGAATTTAGGTGAAAGAATTATTGGATTTGGACTAATATTTTATTCTGTGGTATTTTTGAAAGATTACAGAGAAAAATAAAAGAAAATGGCTACTGTGCCCTTCGGGCTAAAAGTGCCCGGCCAAAACCGGCCCAAGAGGGAAGCCGGCCCGGGCGAGGAGCTACGCGCGGCAGGTTTAGTTTTAAACCTGCCCGCGGGCCCGGCCTGCCAGCGAGAGGGGGAGGGGGCTAGGGGATGACAGGTGGGCCCCACCTATCATCCCTCTCCTCGTTACAGGGGCAGAGGAGGAGCTCACCGAAGGGCTCCAAGCCACGGCGGCGAGAGCTGAGGGCACCAGCGTGCTCGCGGGGCTTCCGCACGTCGGTGGGAGGTCGCGGGGCTGTCGGGGGAAGAGGGGAAACACCGTCGAGGGGAGAGCCTGACAGCGGCGGCGAGGGTTTGGGTCAGGAGAGGGCTCCCAACCGCGGGGGAGAGCGCTCTGGGAGAGGGTCAGGAGGAGCGGGGAGGCCTATTTATAGGCGGCTGCCGGTCCACCGTGGGCGCTGTGCGCTGACAGGCACGGGATGCTCGCCACAGGCCACGAGAGCGAACGAGGCCGTGTCTGGGGGCTTCATGGACGCGGTCCGCGCCCAGGAGGAGGGGAGTCAGCCAGGAGCCGCGCCCGGAGGTGTGCGCGTGCGAGCACGACCACTAGCCGATTCAGGCGGTGTCGTGCGCGCGCGAGAGAGGGGGAGAGAGGGCCGATCGGGTGACGTGTTGCGGACACCAAGGGGGGCAGAGGGGACAAGCTGGGGCAGCCCGAGGGCATGACTATAGCATGCTCCAGAGCGTGAGCTCTGCATGCCAGGGCATATTTTTAAGCCCCCCGCATGTCTTCTTCTGCTTGGGGCATTTGGAGATGCCCAAAGGCTTGGATGAGCTCGGGGAGGGCTCTGGAGAAGCCTTAGGGAAGAAGGAAAGGGGGAGAGGGGTAGAAAAAGATGCTGCCAGGTGTAGAAATAGGTGTTTTACCCCACCTCATAGTGGCCTGATGACTTGGGACTTTTACTAGAGGTGAAATGCATCCACAGGAGGCTGTGGTAAAAATTTGGCGCCAAGGGTAAAAGAGAAGATGGTGAAAATGGGGTTTTACCAAATCACCAGAAGGTGTTTGGTGGTGATTTGGGCAAGAAGATGTTACCAACTTACTGGGATACTCATCAGGGTCAAATTCTAGGTAGAAATGGGAGGATTCACCAAGTTTGAGCTCAAGGGGAAAAAGTTGACAATGGAGATTTGATAAACCCTGGAAATTAGCAGAATCAGATTTTTGTAGATCCATTGATGCTAGGCTTTTACCCTTGATGCACCACTTAGTGTATCATAACTATTTGTCCATTAGAGCATTCCCACAAAGTTTGAGGCCAAGGGGAGACACTTCACAATGTAAAGTTGCTCAAACTTGATTCTGGACAGGAATGGTTTTGGGATGGTTTGATGAACCAAACCAACTTGGATTGAGATGAAACTTTGCAAGATCATCACCTATGATAGTGTTGACTTGCTGGAATTGCACTGGAATTAATTGAGAATATTTCTTATAGAAATATTTCAAAAGTTTGATGTGAACAGAAAGGGTTTTGAGGGGTTTTGCCTATGATCTGATCATGCCCTTGTGTTGAAACTCATATATATGGAAAATATATGTCCACTGAGTTTCTGTAAATTTTCTCAAATATTTTTAAAGCATTTAAATAATTTTTCCCTAGGAAAAACCATTTATGTACTTAATAAAAAGCCTTTAAATAAAATAAGAAAATAACCATTAAAAATAATATTTGGTGGTTTTGGGAAGTCATATATATAGTAGATTTGGAATAAAGCCTTTGGGAAAGAAGGGTCCACCTAATTTCAGGACTTGCAGTGCAAACCACATTTCAGGGGGTTTTGAAAACCTAATTTGAATAAATCATTTTTAGTTAAAACAAAATTTGATAAAAATAGTTTTGGGCACTATTCACATGGCATGATCATTAGGCAAGAGATTTGGGGGCAAGGAAGAAGAAGGTGAAGTGGAATAGAATCTAGGAGTGCCACATAACATAATCATCAAGCAAGTAACAACATAGGAAACAAGCACAAGCACCTTGAAAAAGTTTTAGTTGGCTCCAAATTTTATAAACCCAAACATAACAATGTGATACAAACACAGGGTGTGACACTTCGATTCCCCCCTTTCGCTCGCTGGAGCAATATCTTTTTTCTCCAATCGACTAATAATATAATGTCCTTGAACATTCAAATATTGAAGGTAACCTTTTAAAACTTGTGACTGGCATGCATGCTGATTCTTCGAAACAAAAACATGCATACATTGATCTGGGCCGGGCACTCGGGTCTCAAAAAAAGAACCTGTCCCGATATGACCAAAATAATGGGTATGTTGTTCCTGGGTTTTGATTCTCAGTCTAGCGTTGCTTAGTTTTTGGGTGTAAAATCGGGTTTGGCACTACAAATCTGAATTGCCCAAACTACCAGAAGTTGGCGTAGTCATCGCACAAGAAGAGCAAACAATATTTCCTATTTGGCGCCTTCAGCGGATGCTTCTTTATTTTTCACAAACCGGCACACAAACCCATCCGTGTTGGTCTACTCCATTAAGCTTTTGGGTGGAAATTGGGTTTGGCACTGCAAAATACGAATTGCCCAAACTACCTGAAGTTGGTGTAGTCATCGCACGAGAAGAGCTGACAATATTTCCTATTTGGCGTATTTGGCGGGTGCTTCTTTGTTTTTCGCAAACTGGCCCACAACCGCATCCGTGTTGGACCGACCCGTTTAGCTTTTCTTTTCTTTTCTCTATTAAGCTACAAAAAAGCTACGCACAAGAAGAGCATACAATAGTTATTATTTGGTGCCTTCAGCATCCGCTTCTTTGTTTTCCGCAAGCCAGTGCACAAACTCATCTGTGTTGGTCCGACCCATTTAGCTTTTGGGTGTAAAATCGGGTTTGGTACTGCAAAATCCGAATTGCCCAAGGGTGCGTTTGGTTGTCTCGATTGAATAGTGACTGCATTTCATGTGTTGTTGAGTGGAGCCAGGTTATGGAAAAACGAAGGAAAACCAACATATGCACCAAGTTTGGTTGCCTACATATAGTTTCGCTGCATGTGGGACCTAATTTGGACCCGCTATTTGGTTGCCCGTATTGTATGAGGCGCAAATACCACATGTTGTTTCATTGCAACCTGCATTAGGTGTTCTCACCACTTCTCACTAGTGGTGACCTTACCACACATGACCTGAGTATCACTCCTAGCTACAAAACAAATTATGGTTCATCCTGGCTACTATCAAATGTGAGTACACATTATTAAGAGCCGATTGGTTGAATGGGAAAGTTCATCCTGCATCCTCCTCCTCTACCTCTTACCTCTTCTTCTTCTGCTGATGTTCCTCTTCTGCTGCTGCTCTTGTGCCTCTTCCTCTACTTTTCTTCAGATTCTTGTCTGGCCTCTGTTATCCCACATCGCCTCTACCCACTCCATCCTTTTGATCTTATAGGCATCGTTGTCAAATGCCTCCACACCATGGCCACTGAGGTCAAGATCTTCAGGCGTCACATCTTCCTCCTTAGGCACATGTTCATCAAAACGCCACTGCAGGATCCAATTATGCAGAATGCAACATGCAAGAACAAGATTAACCTGAGTAGGGTAAGGGTGGAATGACTTTTGATCCAGGATCTTGAACTTGTTCTTCAGAGCTCCAAATGCCCTCTCAACGGTTAATATAAGGCTGGAGTGTATGACATTGAATAGCTCCTATGGAGTCCTAGGGTAGTTCCTACCAGAGAACTCGTTAAGATGGTACCTGGTCTTCCTGAAGGGTGTAAGAACACCTGGTTTGCATGCATAGCCAGCATCTCCTAGGTAGAACTTGCCATCAGGGATGTTGATGCCATCAGGCCGATTCATGCTGTCATTGAGTATGTTAGGATCATGTGCTGACCCTTCCCAGCGATCCAGCGCATATGTGAACTTCATATCGAAGTCAACAGCAGCAAGCACATTCTGGCTTGTGTAGTGCTTCCTCCCCCTAAATCCTACAGATTGTGACTTCGACACTCGGGCAGTGACATGAGTACCATCTATTGCCCCAATGCAATCCTGAAATGACAATAGAAGACTGTGTTAGTACCCACCTTGTACAATCCTAGCATATGAAGCAATGAACTACATACTGTGTTGCTCACCTTGAAGTATGTATACCATCTTGGGTTACTATGGATCTTGTTAGGAGTTTGGACAGATGGTGACTTGATCATCTCTCCTCTTAGCTCCCCAACAACATACAACACTTGCTTGAAGTGTCTTGAGATGGTCTCTATTGATCTCCTGAATGAGTTGTGGATAACCCTGAATCTCTGTTTATGGCCAACAACATGAAGGAACATGTCCACTTGCTCTTCCACATTGGTGTGGATGCTATCTTGTAGCAGACCCCTGGTCCTGCAGATCTGGACAAGTCTGAAAACGGTGCTCTTTTCATTCTAAGCATCCACAGAGCCTCTGTGTCGGTGCAGTTGTATATGTGGTTTAGATTTATGAGCCTTTCCTGCTCCCTCGCAAGCATTTGCGCATATCTGATGATAGGTGTCTCACCACGGCGAACAACTCTCTTGTGCATGAACATGACCCATGCCCGAATCACAGATATCGGCGCTGCTACCTGAACTACCACCCGCATCCATGTGTCCGTAACCTAATTCACATCGAGGGTGCATTGAGCAATGGGGGAAATCAATCCTACTCGCCTAATGACCTAACAATGGAACCTAACATTAGGGAGACGGGGTGTTGCTTACCGGCATCAAAGGGGATGACGACGAGGGGAGGGGGCATGTCTGAGTCAAGGACAAGAAGCAACAACTCATACTGCCGGATCTACCATCGCCGCTGCCGCCACCGCTTGCATAGATCTGAGATGCCACCGCCACCGCAGCTTGCACATATCGGAGACGCCATCGGAGGTGGAGGCTGTCCTAGAGGTAGAGGTGACCAAGTAAATGGGATGGGGGGAGGCGAGCCTAGATTTGGCACGCTACGACCATGCCCGATTTCCATCTTCTACCATCCCCACTCGCTTTTTCCTTGCGCCCTCGCATGCGAGCCTGCACCGCCCTAAGGCTGGCTCGCTAGAAACTGCCGAATTGACAGTTTTTAACGAGCCAGCCATAGGGATGCTTTAAGATCCGTGCACATGCAAGCCAGCCTTTTGTGTTGTCAACCAAACATCCATTTCGTGACCAACTAGGCCTGGTTGGGCCTAATGCGGGCAACCAAACACGCCCCAAACTACCTGAAGTTGGCGTAGTCATCAAACCAGAAGAGCATGCATTATTTCCTATTTGGCGCCTTCAATGATTGCTTCTTTGTTTTCCGCAGACCGGCCCACAACCCCATCCCGTTTAACTTTTTTTTATTTTTTTCTCTTAAGCTGCAAAAACGTTACGCACAAGGGTGATTCGAACCCATGATCTCCTTGCTTCGAATAAAATGCAGTAACCACTTGGACATGGGAGACCACTATGCTTACTTACTCCCTTTTTACATTTACCTTCTTATTTTCTCTTTTCTTATTTTCATTAATGTTTTTTCAAAATACATGAATTTATTCAAAATTGATGAAATTTATTGTAAAACCAATGAACTTTTTTCCAGAATGGATGAACCTTTTTCAATTTTTTGATCTTTTTTTAAAAAGTGATGAACTTTTCTCAAAATTTTGAATATTTTAGAAAACGACGAACATTTTTCCAAAATTGATGAACCTTTTTGAAACGGAGGAAATTTTCTATAAAGTCCGTAAACTTTTTTGTTTCAATATTTGTTTTCATAAGTAAGATCAATGTGAAAAGAAATAAAAAAACTAGGCTACCTAGCGAGCGAAGCGAGGGGGTGATAGGGGAGCGGACTTTGGTGGACCGCGACCCGGTTGGGGCTTGCATGAGCACGAGCTCATGTTTCCGGCCCTGAAGGTGCCTAATACGATCACTCAAAGCGGCCATCGCTTACTCCTCGAGGGCTTACCAAGTTTAACGTAGATGACGTAGTTTCGAGGAATGACTAATCTAGTTCAGTGGGGAATCCTAGAAACTATGCCAATGGCCATTTCTAGGAGCTTCACCAATGTGGCCTTCCTAGATATAAAGGATCCATCTACCCTTGAAACCATACCCTATAAGGAAGCCCAAGCTTGTTTAGCAGTGCTGAAGGACATAGAAGACATAGTGGGTGAAAGCAATGGAGCCATCGAGAGAGATTAATGCTAGAAAGGATAATTCCAATTTTTATATATTTAGCCATGGGGGTAGAAGTAGTAGACATCATGTATGTCTTGGCAGTCCCCATGATCTTGTTATGTTTCTTTAAATTCCACGACTGAATAAACTTGAGCAAGGTTCCCTAGAAAAACGCCGCTACCCATTTCCTCCTCTAGTTCTCCCTGCTACAAGTTCTACAATGTATGACAATGACGCAACATTAGTTAAATCAACTATCCCCTCCTCTATTTTTTGAACACAAAGAGGGTCTCGAAGGACCCACACTTCATTGAATAAACATGGAAGCATACATTACAATAGAATCCAAATAAAAAAGGGCATTACAACTAACTCCCTAACTCTTACAAGGAGGATCCCGGGCTGAAAGCAAGAAATGCAACTGGGCCCTTGATAGCCGCTATCCAGATTGAGCCTCGCCGCCGCCAGGGACGAACCACTTGGCATGACAAAACCGCCATGGAAGCATCACCTGCTGGCTATGGCCTTTCAACCGCCATTGAAACTGCCTCCCACCAGGCATACAAACCAGTAGGAATGGAATCAACAGTCATTCTTCCGGAAGAAGCAGATGACCTGCGAAGACCAGCTGCCATCCATGGCCGTCGTCGCTCCACCAAAGTGTCATCTGCTGGTAAGCTCAAACTCGACCAACATGCTTCTATTTTTTGTGTCTTTCTTGATCCTCATCCACCACCATGGTGGCATGAGAAAACAAGCAAGAGCATATGTATGACCTCCAGATCATGGAACACCCTAGCACCAAGCCAAGCTTATTCAAGGGGATCCTGCCAGATCCAGCGCCTTCCGCCTCCCTCCACCATGGGGGCAAATAAGAAGACGATAACGACCACCACCAGACGCTGCTCGGGATCTCCTATGGTTTGCATCCCAATGGCATATCACCAACCCATGGCATGAAGCCAAGACTAACTAATAATATTGCTACCCTAATATGCACAAGGAAGACCCGAGCACCTCTCCAAAGCCTTTGCCGGCCGGCAGCGCCGTCGGATGAGGCGTTGGATCAGGCTGGGTAAGCCTGAACAACTCGCAAAAGAGGAGGACAGAGGAAGAGAGGAGAGGGGATTGGAAACATGAGACACCGCATGACTATCCCGTCCTCTAGTCGATCCTTCCCGCCATCTGTGCTGCTCTCCGAGGCTCCCACCTCACCGCTAGTATGCTCATGCCTAGCCTTTACACCTCTCGAGAATCATGTATGGTTGTACTCCCTTTGTTCCTTTTTGTAAGGCATATTTTTTTCAGCATAGTGAACAAGGCACAACATATTAAAGAATTTTGGACAAAAACTACACTTGATTACTTTATTGGTTAGCGGCAAGTAAATCATTTAGGCAAGGAAATCAAGAGATACAGGCAATCAGGGGAGAGATACTTTCCTTCTTTTCCTACAAGGAAAGAATTGAAAATCATGAGAGATACATTCCTTTTGTTTGAAGGGCTAAGAAAGAAATTACGAGGAACTCAAAGAAATGCAGGTTACATTGTGAAATTTTATCATAAAACAAATACGCCTTATATAAAGGAATGAAGGGACTCTACACGAATCAATTACTTCGGCAAAGGACCAGACCATAGAGGACACCTTTGTCTTGTGTTGGCTAATGGCCCCACTTTCAACATTGAAAGTCACGGTAAACATCGTCTTTGCCGTCAGTAGAACCACAACGGACGACAAAGGATTTTCCCATCCGCCTCGCTGGCCTAGATGACGACAAAGGTCATAGACGGCACAATGTACCTGTCATCCCCATTAGGTGGCTAATGGCAGAATTTGCCGTCTGCCAGCCGATCGCAGACGTTGCCGTCTTTCCTCTGACGTCAGCAGGATTGTGGGTGCACGCACTCCTGCTTTGTCTTTGCCGTATGCCAACTGATGGCAGAATGGCCAAATGGGTCAGACTTGGTGCCCCCAGGTTGCACAGTGTGCTGCCATGCACCACTGACGACAAAGGTCTTTGCCGTCCGCTGGTAGATGGCAAAGTGCCTCTATTATCACTTTTTAATCTGTTTTATGTTATTTCCCTACATTTTCACAACACATATATGATATATATAGTTTCAAGATGGAGCATAGGCCATGTTTTCCAACAAATAGTATGTACTATCCAACATCACCGTGACATATTGAACAAGAGAATACATAATCTATTAAGAGAACCAATACATACATAGTTTCACATTGTTCATCAATACAAATCAAAATAAAAACTAAACACTAGTAGTCCATCAATGCCAACTTCCATGAAGTGAATCAAATCTGCAAAATGGGAATAATAAAGTTAGATGAAGAAGAAGAAGAAGACTAGAAGAAGAAGAGCAGGAAAAAGATGAAGAAGAAAAAGAAGAAGAAGAAGAAGAAAGAGAAGAAAAATAAGAAGAAGAATGAAAGAAGAATAAGAAAAATAATAATGAAAATAAGATGGATAAAAAGAAAGAAGAAAAAAGGAAGAACAAGAGTATATTTTCTTCTTCTTCTTCTTCTTCTTCTTCTTCTTCTTCTTCTCATCTTTCTTCTTCTCTTCTATATTTTTATCATTTTCCTTCTCATTCTTCTTTTATTCTTTATTTCTTCTTATTTTCTTTCTTTTTCTGCTCTTCCTTGTTTTGTTCTTCTTATTCTTCTTCTTTCTTCTTCTAAGCTTAATATGCCATTTTGAGAAAACTTAGCTTATTATGTCATTTTGGAGGAAAATAAGCTAAGTATGTGACATTTATGAGCTAACCAAAGGTCATTATGACATTTTGACCTAACTAAGCTAATTATGTCATAAATGAACTAACTAAGTATCTCTTTTTGGGGAAAAATAAGATAAGTATGTGTCATATTAGGGCTAACTAGCATGCAAGAAGGTAAGTATGCATTTGTTAAGCAAAACACTAGAGAAAACTTACCGTCGCCGTCATCACGGAGGTGAAGCACCGGGGTTGCTTGAACCGGTTTCACTTGGAGAAGTTTGCCCTGGAGAAGGGATGTGTGATGCAGCTCGGGAATTATGCTGCACCAAATATCATTTGCAATGTCTCGTTAGCATGATGACACTCAAAAGTTAAGACTAGTAACTAATGACCATTCAAATGAAACTCATCGTTCCCACCAGAGTAATGACTTGCATCGGCAGAGGGGTCTAACCGGTCTTCTCGCACATAGAATGCACATTTGGTTTTGACGAGCCAGTCATATTAGTTAGTAATAAAATGAACATTACATGCATGATTTGGCTAATATGCAGAAGAAACTTACCACGAGGAGCTCGTACATCGCCTGGTGAGCTGCCTCATTCCGTGCCCTCTCCTCCTCCAACAACCTAGCCGTCTTCTCCTCCGCCAACAGTTCCTTCTCTGTTGCTACCCAATCCCTCTCGTCCAGAAGCGCCGGGGTTGTCGCTCTCTCTTTCTGAATAGCAGCCTCCAACACCACTCCTTGTTAGCATTGTAATTGTCGATGGACACACATACACAATGTAATGGAGGAAAGATATCTGAGTCCGTATAACTAACCTCGATGGCGAGATCGACTGGCCATGGACGAGTCCTTATCTCAGGACAGGAGCTCGTTTGGCGCGCCTTGATCTCCGGGAGAGTGAAGGACAACGTATCAGTCCATCTCCAATGGCTATCAAGCCATGAGGCCTCCTGCCACCAACTATCATCACCAGCTCTGGATCAACAGGATGCTGACTCGGGTTATAGTCCTCCCCTTTCCTCGCCTTCGCCTCCTTGTTGTACCTCAGGAGCTTATGGTGGGAGGAGATGCTGGTGAACTTTTTTGGATGATCGAGGTCAGACTCAAAGAATGCCTTGGCCTTCTTGTACGAGGCAGTATGGGCCATGGCATAAAGGTCATACACGTCTGACACCTCCGTGTTATTGTGTCGCGCCTAAAAGAGAGGAACAAAGTATTAGTAAAGGGATCAAGCTAGCATGAAGAATGAATTGCATGAATCATTAAGTAAACCACATAACCAGTTCCGCCCAAACTGAAATAAGTTGGCACTGCCTTGATGGTGTGGCACACCAACCATTTGGGCATGTCGGTCCTTCGCATTGTCGTGGATGGCTTGCCAATGGTCTATGCACCACTCATCCACCAACTCCTCCCAACAACCATCTTATCTGCACACCATCTTGGGGGCACCTAAGTTAGTAAAGAGAAATTTGAGTGCTATGCCTACGAATCAAATAAAGGAAACTAAGTACACGGCCTTAAGAATAGGTAATTACCTTCATGTACTGATGCTTCTTTAGAAACTTTTCATGGCACGACGGCTTGTCCTTCTTAATACCATGCGTGGCGTAGTAGTCTCAAACAACCTGCGCCCGAGCCTCGTGCCGTAAGTTTTGTAATAGGCGCTTGCACTTTGTATCGATAACCTTTGTCGCATCCTCCTCGTATCCATCCTCACACCCGTAGAAGGCTTGCAATCAAACGAGACAACACTGATTAGTACAATGCTTTGTAGTGTGCTGTCACGAAGTTTGCTGCCTCCTCAGTAATGAATGCCTCGGCCATCGATGCTTCAATTCTACGTTTATTTTTACATTGTGCTCGATGCGTCTTATACATCCTCTCGGTTGCATAGCACCAATGATTTTGCATGCCCCCCAATCTTGCCTCGGTCAGGATATGTAAAATAAAATGCCCTATTGGATTAAACAAGCCTGTTGGAAAGATCATCTCTAATTTGTAGAGCAACTCCGGCGCCAACTTTTCCATGTCATCTTGCATGCCAGGTGATATTTCTTTCACACAAAGAACACAGAAGAAATAGCTCAGCTCTGCCAGCACTAGCCATTCCTCCTCAGGGATAAAGCCACGCAATATCACTGGCATTACCCACTCAAGCCATATGTGCCAATCATGACTCTTGAGACCAAATATTTTCATTTTTTCAAGACTCACCCCCTCTTTAGATTTGCTGCATGCCCATCAGGGAACATCAAGTGCATTTTCACCCACAAGATAATTTCCCTCATAGCTCCCCTTGCAAGATTGAATGAGGCCTTTGGCTTCGACCAGTTATGCTTTCCTTTCAGTTGTCACACGTTTTGTAGCGGACTATAACATAGAGTGTGCTGATCGACTCTAGCCTTAGGATTATCCTTTCAATTCCCTCTATGCCAAACAATGTACCAAAAAGGGCCTCGCCGATATTCTTTTCAGTGTCACATCGATGTTGTGCGGAAGAAGGAGGTCTTTGAAGTAAGGCAGATCCCACAAGCATGTCTTGTGAGTCTAGGCGTGTTCCGAATTATACCCCTTGAAATACCCTGGATGCTCTGGATTAGGTTAGAGAGCGTTTAACTGATCTAGGATATGTTGGCCCATCAACGCAAGTGGTGTAGAGTTTTTGACAACTCTACCTTTGATGAAGTTCTTCTTGTCTTTTCCGAACTTATGGCGAGGATCCAAGAACTGTCCATGCAAGTCAAAGAAGAATCCTTGCGACCCGCCATCTGCCAATGAAACTGAAGAGCTGCCTTGCATGTGGGGCACAGGAACCTTCCATGTACACACCATCTTATGAATAGGGCATACGCCAGCAAGTCATGCATTGAGTACATGTACTAGACATGCATTGTGAAGTTTTGTTTTCTAGCGGCGTCGTATGTCTTGAACCCATTATCCCAAGCTTCTTGCAATTCATCCTTAAGCGGTTGCATGTACACATTCATATTCTTCCCCGGCTAGTTGGGCCTGGAATTATCAACCTCAGGAAAATGTTCTTGCTTTGCATAATATGTCCCGGGGGTGGAGGGAGATTGAGTTGAATGACCAATATAAGCCACCAATTGTATTGGGTTCCACCATACCAAATGGACTGAACCCATCAGTGGCGATGCAGACTCGAGGATGCCTTCGATCTACCGGTTTATCCTCATGTAAGGCATTGAAGTGCTTCCACGCAAAAGCATCTGATGTGTGTACCAACATCTGATTCCCATTTGCATCTACTTCGGTTATTTTTCCCAATTTGTGCCACATCATCTGTCTAGCCGTCTCTTCGACCATGAAAAGGCGTTGAAGTCTTGGTTTGATTGGAATGTACCGAAGAACCTTAATTGGGATTTTGGTCTGCCTCCTCTCACCCATAATTCATCATATATATTCATCAGTTAATCAAGTTTGTCAATTTTATTACGTCCATCCTACCTACACGCTAATAGGTAAAGATAGGTCCTAATCCCACCCGAGTATGTGTAGACTGGGTTCGTTTTCCCATGCTTTGCTCCGGATCTGATGCAGAATTTCATAGCACCTCCCCGCTGTTCTCTTGATACACGTCTCGGAATTAAACAGAGAGGATGCATAACCGGAGAACAACAGGGAGACACTGAAGAAATTCTGCATTGGATCCAGAGCAGAGCATGGGAAAATGAACCCAATCTACACATACTCAGGCTGTCCTGGATAACGTTGGACAATTCGAAAGAATCACGATTATAAATATGCAAATGCATGCATATTTAGAACTGTAACCCTTTCGAACGGGATACGCCTACGTTACGAGACTTGACATGAAAATAAAATGTAGTGGCATGGGCATGACGACCGGCACAAAGCAAATAGGGGAGGGTCGGGGAGGAGATGACAGTAGTGCTTAGCACTAGACCATGTAGGGGAGGTGTCTAACCTTGATAGAAGTATGGATGCTATCCAACAACAAATTTGTCCCTCTAAATATAGCACACAACGGGAAAAATGAGATTTTCTCATTCTTAGTTGATTTGAACAATTTATGTCGGTAGAGTGGTAAATGTATCTAAAATTTGACTCTCTAGATAGGGCATGATCGGCCATGTTTCCCACAATTATACTCGGTGTTTGTTGCCTAGATCTTCTAAACATGGGCATCATGTAAGCATACAATCCAACCACTAGATCGGCTCCTCTCACAATTAGTTGCCTTGATTTTTGTGCCAATTCATCCATTTATGACAATACAAAAAAATAATAGGAAACTTGGCACAAGGTGTTTTTTCATCTTGACAAGCAATGTACTGAAGATAGATAGTTGACAAATTAGAAAATAAAAGAAAACTTAACAGAAAACTTAGCACATGAGGGGGTAGGGGAAGAAGGGAAAGAGGAGGGAGGAGGAAGGGAAGGAGGGGACAGAGCTGCTACCTCTCCCAGTGGCGAGGTAGTACAGGGGTGGCGATAGCGGTGACATGTGGGCCGGCCAGGAGCTGGGGCGGGGCACCACAAGTGGAGGATCGACCTGGAGCAGGGACGGGGCGGCGGCGAGGTAGACCCCTCCAGCAGGGACGACGGAGAGGGCGGAGAAGGAAGGAGATCAGTGCCGCAAGGGCAGGGGGAGGTGGAGGCGGGTACGAGCGTCGTCGTCGGTGGAGGTGAGGATGGGAGGCGGTGGCGAGCGACAAGGTAGACCAGATGGCTGCAGGGGCACGCGGGGGAGGAAATGGATAGGGCAGGGGGAGGATTTTTTTCTTTTTTCTTTTGAAAACAACCTTGCCGTGTGCTAGCCGACGACAAAGAATGGACTAACGACATATGGAACGTCTGCTTGACCTAACCAGCGCCGCGCTCCTGTGGGGCACATGTCCATTCTTTGTCATCCGTCTTCCTTTGTCGTCTGCTTTCTGGGCTCTTTGACAGCTGCTAGCCGACGACAAAGAACGGACCTACGACAAAAACTATCTTTGCCATGAGGACTTTCTTTGCTATCTGCTTTTTGGAAGCAGACGACAAACACCATCTGTGTCGTCTGCTAGCAGACGACAAAGAGTGGAGCGATGGCAAATTGTCTGGTTCCTATAGTGGGCGTACAAGATATGGTTTAAATTTTTATCCATGTGGATAACTAGAACAACATACGAGTTTAATTTGTTGCTTGATTCTCATTGTTAGAGTACTATTTATATAGCCATGTATCCTTTTGTATTTATTCCGTTGTATAAGAGATTTTGTGCACATCCCACACTTGTACATGTATATATATTGGTTTATGACGTCATGAGAATACAAATTGCATATTCCTACCATGACATTAGAGCATTAGATTTTTTAGCAGGCGCAGCTCGTGCGATCCAATCCCGCGCCGCCACGCCTCTCCTCTGACTGGCTGTGTTGCAACGGTGCCTCTCTCCCCCGCGCCTTCACCAAACTGCAGTTGTCTGTGACACTGCCACCTCCATGAAGTCAAGTAGCTGTTGCTGCCTAACTAGGATCTCCCGCTGGTCAACGCTAGTGATCCTCCTGCCCCGAGCGAGCCGATCGATCTGCTACAGGACACCTCTTCCCGAACATCCGCTACCCGATCCTGCTCCATGCAGATCAGTCTCCACCTCCACCTAACAAATCTCGTCGCCAGCTATCGATCTTTGCCATCGGCCACTGATTTCTGCCGCCGTCAGTCGCCAGTATTCTCTGCCCGTCACCAGATCCCCTGCTAGCTTCTCGTCTCTGCTGCTAGAGTCCAGCTACCTTCCTAGCCATCGATGTTTACTTGCTAGTGCTTGAGCCTTTGTTGGCTTGCTACTGCACCTGTTGTTGGAGTCCGGCTACCATCGTACCCGCCTGTGTTGGCTTGCTGCTGGTCGATTCACTCCGGCTCGAGTGACCTGATCGCCTCTGCTACTTCTGATATGATCTGTTTCGGCTGTTGATTAGTAAAAAAGGAAGGAAAAGAGTAAAAAAGGTAAGAAAGAAAAACAACGCCTTTGTTTGGCCAGATGTCCCTCCATCGCTGCGCGTTGTCTTTGAAAGTGTTCCTTAAGCCGATTGATCTCGTCTTGCACATGCATCATATCTCAGTCATGCTACACAGCCGTATCTTCAACTTATCTATATTTTTTAATTGGTTGATGCTATTATATTATCAATCTTCTATACTTTATATGTAATTATATGATATTTTCTATCATTTTTTAGGGCTAAGCTATTAACCCAATGCCCAATGCCAGTTACTGTTTTTTTTGCATGTTTTTAGCCTTTTCAGAAATCAACATCAAACAAAATCCAAAAGCGATGCAACTTCACGGGTTTTTTTTGGACATAAAGAGACCCTGGAAGCTTAGGAAGGGCCAGAAGATCTACAAGAGGGTCATGAGCTCCTTGGGTGCGCCCCTTGAGCTCGTGGGCCCCTCGCAACTCCGTCTAACCTGATTCCACTTCTATATATTCACGCATACCCCAAAACAAATAGAGAGACAACCGAAACACTTTCTGCTCCGTCGTAAGTCTCTGTTCTTCCATGATCCCATCTGAAATCCTTTTCCGATACTCTATTAGAGGAGGAATCGATCAAGGAGGCCATCTACATTAACCTTGTGTCCCCATGATGATGTGTGAGTAGTTCTCCACAAACCTACGGGTCCATATCTGGTAGCTAGATTGCTCCTTCTATCTCTTTGATCTTCAATACCATGCTCTTCCGTGATTCTCGTGGAGATTTATCCGATGTAATCTTCTTTTGTGGTATGTTTGTTGGGATCAGATAAATTGTGGGTTTACGATCAGATTATTCATTGAAAGTAATCGAGCATTTTCTGATCTTTATTATCCATGATTGTTATATCTTTGTCTTTCACTCCAATCTATCCGTTTGGTTTATCCAACTAGATTGATTTATCTTCGGCAGGAGGTGTGCATTGTAGTGGGTTCAATCTTACAGTGCTCTATATCCCAGTGAAAGAAGGGGACATGACACATATTCATATTGCTTGGGTTTACTTTGTCTGCGTCATGTCATCTTGCTTAATGTGTTGCTCTGTTTGTCTGAACTTAATACCATAGATGTAGGGAGGAAACGATCGATTGGTGGAGTAATAGTAGCAGATGCATGATCGTTTCAGTCTACTTATCACAGACGTGATGCCCATATACATGATCATTGCCATGAATAGTATCATAACTATGCGCTTTTCCATCAATTACCCAACAGTAATTTGTCTACCCACCGTATGCTATGTGTTTGAGAAAGAAGCCACTTGTGAAAACTATGACCGCCTGGGTCTATTTAATCATATTGCTAAAAACAAAATACCTTGCTGCAATTATTTAATTTATTTTTACTTTTCCCTTTTATATAAGTATATCTACTAGAATTAATCCTTGCAAGTAACGAGTTCAAGCGATTGACAACCCTCTTGCCTACATTGGGTGCAAGTGTTTGGTTTTCCGTGTGTAGGTGCTGACAACTAGAGTTTTCCTTGATTCACCTAATGGTTCGATGACCTTGGTTCTCACCGAGGGAAATACTTATCGCTACTATATTGCTTCACCCTTCCTCTTCGGGGAAAACCCAACGCGACTCACAAGTAGCAGAAAATAATTTCTAGCACGGTTGCCGGGGAGATATCATCAAATTCTCATAAGGTCCCTTCATACAAACTAAATTCACTTGATCTACTTTTTATTTGACTTTTTATTTTGCTTTAAATTTTATTCTGTAAAAAGAAATCAAGAACATGAAAATATTTTTGTTTACTTGTTAGTTTGCTTGCTCTGTCGCCATGTCTCAAGAAAATACCAAATTGTGTGAATTTTCTAATACTAATAACAATGATTTTATTAGTACTCCAATAGTACTCCGTCACTAGTGCAGAAACTTATGATATTAATGCTGCTTTGCTGAATCTTGTTATGAAAAAACAATTTGCTGGAAGTCCAAATGAGGATGCTTCTTCACATCTTAATACCTTCGGTGAATTATGTGATCTCTAAAAGAGAGAGGATGTTGATAATGATATTTTTAATTTGAAATTATTTCCCTTCTCACCGAGATATAAAGCTAAAACTTGGTTTTCATCCTTGCCACATAATAGTATTGGAACTTGGATAAGTGTAGGATGCTTTTATTTCCAAGTATTTTCCTCCCACTAATATTATTTTTCTTAGAAATCAAATTATGAATTTTAAACAACATGATCAAGAACATGCTGCGCAAGCTTGATAGAGAGTTAAATTAATGTTTAGGAATTGTTTCACTCATGGTTTAAGTTTATCGATGCTAATACTAAAAATTTATGCGGGACTAAACTTTGTGTCTAGAAATATTCTAGACACTGTTGCAGGTGATAATTTCATGGAAATTACAAATTGAGAAGCTACAAAACTTCTTAATAATATCATGAAAAATATTCTCAATGGTACACCGAACGACGTCTAACGGGTAGGAAGGTAAACTCTATGTAATAAATTGCTAGTTTGATTGATAAGATGGATTCTCTCATGAATATGTTTGCTAATAAGAATGCTCATATTGATACCAATTATTTGCCACTTTCTACTTCAAGGAGCAAAATAATGATGCTATGGATGTGAACTTTGTCTCAAGAAATAATTTCAACAATAATGCTTATAGAGGGAATTTCAATCCTATACCATATACTGGTAATTCCTCTAATAAGTATGGTAATTCCTATGGTAATGGATCTAATAATAATAGGATACTACCGATCTTGTGAACACCATTAAATAATTTTTCAGTTCTCAAAAGATTTTCATTGCCATGGTAGAAGAAAAATACATAAAGTTGACAATATGGCTAGAAACATGTATAAGATTGCTCATGATGTGGAAACTCTTCAAAGTAAAAATTCCAACTAAGCATGGTATTAATGAGTCCATTAAATCTATCCAAATATCCATTAATGAAGTAAACAGAGGACCATTAGGTTGAGAGCTAAGCGAGAGTTCCTAGAAAAGGCTACTGCTCTTGTTTTTTTATCATAATCATGATGAAGATATTAAAATGATTGGTGGTTCACCTATTGTATATTTGTTTATTAATATAAAACTTGATGAAAAAGGGACTGGATATGAGTCAACTTCATCTATAAGGCGTCCCAATTTTTTGGAGGGTTATGATTTTGATGATAATAATGAAAAAGTGGGTATGGCGAGGTCAAAACTTTACATAGTGATGTTCCCACTAGTTTGGATTACAAGTACTTTAATCATGATAGTATTATTTGATTTAATGTATTTCCTTGTTGCAATCCATGATAAATTCACGTGATGCTTACAAACAAAATATAGCTTTGACTAAACATATTGTAGAAGCTATGATAAAAGCTCATCAAGGGAAGCTTCAATTAGAGGTTTAAATACCTAGAAAGTTGCATGATGAATGGAAACCTACTATTAAAATTAAGATTAAAGGCTATGAATGTAATTCTTTGTGTTCTCTTAGTGCTAGCGTTCTACTATACATAAGTCTTTATGTGATGTGCTAGGCCTCACCGATATAGATGAATGTTCCCTCAATTTGCATCTAGAATTTTTTACTTTATGTTTTGGTGTGATGACATGATTTTTAATATTTTAATGATTGTCTTTTTATGTTTTAATTAGTGTGTGCGCCAATTAAATCCCTTGGGATGATTTGGATGATAGTCGAATCAATTCCGTGCAAAAATAAAAACTTTTGTGCCAAGTACTTAATTTCTATGATTTTACTCGAGTGTCTTTTTTATCTGATTTTTTTACAAATTATTTTTATACAAATTTCCTAGGATGTCCTAATTTATTAAAAAATATTGAGTTACAAAAGTATGGCTTTAGTACACATCATTACACACTGTTCTGTTTTAGACAAATTCTGTTTTTTGCTTGCATAGTTTGCTTATTTCAATGATACTATGGATTATACCGGGCGGTATAAGTCATGGATAAGTTAGAATACAGTACCTATTATGCAATAATTAAATTTGAACCTATTTATGCAACATCTAAAGTTTAATAGTATGTCTATTGTAATAACGGATCTCACGAGGTTTCTGCTGAGTTTTGTATGCTGAAGTTTTCAAGTTTTGGGTGAGTCAGCGAGGGATGAAGGAACAAGGAGCGGAAAGACCCTAAGATTGGGGATTACAAAGGAAACCCATAGTATTTAAGGAATATGCAAGCATCTAAGCCTGGGGATGCCCTAGATGGCATCCCCTCTTTCATCTACAATCTAGCAGTATGTCACTTGCAACTATATTTTTATTCTTCACATGATATGAGTTTTACTTGGAGCGACGCGTATTATTGTATGTTTCCTTTTAGTTCGCCACAATCATTGCTTTATGTACACACGTTTTTAGAGAGCCACATTATCATCATAATTTGTTAGAATACTTTATGTGCTTCATTTATATCTTTTGAGCTAGTCAGTTGCTATGGTGCTTCACTTATATCTTTTAGAGCACGACGGTGGTTATATTTTATAGAAATAGTTGCACTTTGATGATTCAATTAAATATTTTTGAGAGTCTACGAAATAGGAATGGTAATTTGCACGTGTTACAAGACTAGTCGAAAAAGGATAGGTATTCAAGAGGGATGTAATAAAAACTTTCATGTAGCCCACTAAATAAGAGACATATGGCTTGATTGTATTGATGTAGTAATATGAAAGGATATAGGTTCATGATCATTGGTTAGGAGAAATATTTGTATTAAATATTTTTGTTAAATTCTCATCTAAATATTGGTCATGGCATGGTGATGAGGTGTGAGCATTTTTATGTGTGAATTGAAATCCATTTGTGTTGTTTTGAATCGGGGGTGTGCGATGGTTAACTGCTCCCAACCTCCTCCGTAGGGCATGCGGTAGTACTTTACTTCGAGAGAGATAATAGTATTTACAATAAGTATGTGAGTTATTTATGGATAATGTGAGTCCATGAATTATAAGCACTCTCACCTTTCCACAATTTTCTAGCCTCTGCTGTACCATGCATTGCCCTTTCTCACCTCGAGAGTCAGTGCAAACTTTGCCGATGCACCAAACCCTGTGATGCGATACGCTCTATCACACATAAGCCTCCCTATATCTTCCTCAAAACAGCCACAACACCTACCTATAATGAAATTTCCATAGCCATTCCGAGATATATTGCCATGCAACTCCCACAGTTCCATCGCATGAATTGTGTGTTCATCATCATATTGCTTTGCATGATCATATAGAGCTCACATGGCATTTGTGGCAAATCCATAATTCATCATTGTTTTAGATACTATGCTAGATCATTGCACATGCTGGTACACTACCAGAAGCATTCATATAGAGTCATATTGTATAGTGTTTATCGAGTTGTAAGTAAATAAAAGTGTGATGATGATCATTATTAGAGCATTTGTACTAGTAAGGAAAGGATGATGGAGACTATGGTTCCCCCACAAGTTGGGATGAGACTCCGAACAAAGAAAAAAAGAAAGACATTTAAAAAATAAAAAAAAGAGAGAAAAGAAGGAAAAAAGAAAGAAAAAATAAAGAAAAAAGAAAGAAAAAAAGGAAGAAGAAAAAAGAGAGGAAAAATGACAGAAAAAGAGAGAAGGGGGCAATGTTACGATCCTTTTTCCACACTTGTGCTTCAAAGTAGCACCATGTTCTTAATATAGAGAGCCTCCTGATTTGCCATTTTAATATACTAGTGGGAAATTTTTATTATATAACTTGGCTTGTATATTCCGATGATGGGCTTCCTAAAATGCCCGAGGTCTCCATGAGCAAGCAAGTTGGATGCACACCCACTTAGTTTCCACTGAGCTTTCATACACTTATAACTCTTAGTTCATTTGTTGCATGAAAATCCCTACTCCTCACATTGATATCGATTGATGGGCATATCCATAGCCCATTAATCTGCCTAGTTGATGCGAGACTTGCTTCCTTTTTTCACTTCCTTTATCTCTACCACCGCACTCTATTCCACCTATATGCTATATCCATGGATCATGCTCATGCATTGCATGAAGTTGGAAATGCTGAAGCGAGTTAGAGGTACAATCCAATTGCCTGGTTTGACACCGGGGTGATTTTCAATTATACTTATGCGGTGAAGACGAGTCACGCCATGCTAATATGAAAAATGAGTAGGGATAACATTCGTTAAGGATCATATATTTTGAAAAGTAATGATTATGCTTCTTATGTACATGGATTTTATTATGTTGATATGAATTACTTCATCGTTTCTCAATAAGTATACCTAAAAGAGATTACATCTTGGGAAGCATTTAACATCAAAAGTTCTATTTTTATCATTTTCCTACTGGAGGATGAGCGGGAATTAAGCTTGGGGATGCTGATACATCTCCAACGTATCTATAATTTTTGATTCTTTCATTCTATTATATTATCAATCTTGGATACTTTATATGCAATTATATGATATTTTTTTTGGGACTAACCTATTAACCTAATGCCCAGTGCGAGTTCCTATTTTTTCTTGGTTTTTGACTTCTTCAAAAAATCAACATCAAACAAAGTCCAAATGCGATGAAACTTCACGAGGGTTATTTTTGGACGTAAAGAGACCCTAGAAGCTTCGGGAGGTGGCCAGAAGATCTATAGAGGGCCACGAGCTCGCAGGGTGCGCCCCCTGAGCTCGTGGGCCCCTTGCAACTCCGTCCAACCTAATTCCACTTCTATATATTCACACATACCCCAAAACAAATAGAGAGACACTCGAAAGACTTTTTCGACAGCCGCAAGACTATGTTCTTCCACGAGCTCATCTAGAGACCTTTTTTGGTAGTTTGCTAGAGGGGAAATCAATCACGGAGGCCATCTACATCAACTGTGCTGCATCAATGATGATGTGTGAGTAGTTCACCATAAACCTATGAGTCCATAGCTAGTAGTTATACAACTTATTATCTCTCTTTGATCTTCAATACCATGTTCTTCATGATTCTCGTGGATATCTATCCAATGTAATATTCTTTTGCGATGTGTTTGCTGGGATCCGATGAAGTGTAGTTTTATGATCAGATTATTCATTGAAAGTAACTCAGTATTTTCCGAACTTTATTATGCATGATTGTTACAGCTCTATATTTCTCCCTGATCTGTCTGGTTGGTTTGGACAACTAGATTGATTTATCTTCAACGGGAGGGGTGCATTGTAGTGGGTTCAATCTTGTGGTGCTCTATATCCCAATGACAGAAGGGGACAAGACACATATTGTGTTGTTGCTGGTAAGGATAAAATGACGAGGTTTATTCATATTGCTTGGATTTACTTTGTCTACATCATGTCATCTTGCGTAATGTGTTGCTCTGTTTGTCACGAACTTAATATGATAGATGCAGGAAGGAGTCGGTTGATGGGTGGAGTAATAGTAGTAGATGTAGGATCATTTCAGTATATGTGTCATGGACGTGATGCCTACACACATGATCATTTCCATGAAATAACATCATAAATATGCGCTTTTCTATCAATTGCCCACCAGTAATTTGTCTACCCACCGTATGCTATGCGTTCGAGAGAGAAGCCTCTAGTGAAAACTATGACCCCAGGGTCTATTTAATCATATTGCTAAAAACCAAAAATACCTTGTTGCAATTATTTACTTTATTTTTCCATTTCCATTTTATATATCTATCTCCATCAGAATTAATCCTTGCAAGTAAAGAGTTCAAGGGGATAGACAACCCTCTTGCCTGCGTTGGGTGCAAGTGTTTGGTTTTGTGTGTGTAGGTCATGGCGATGAGAGTTTGCCTTGATTATCCTACCGGTTTGATAACCTTGGTTCTCATCGAGGGAAATTTATATTGCTACTATATTGCCTCACCCTTCCTCTTGAGGGAAAACCCAATGCATCTCACAAGTAGCAGTCGCTCCTCTTCTGGTGCTACTGCGTTGACTCCTTCCACTAAGTACTTCGCCGAGCAGGAGATTATGTGTCTTTGTGATCTGCTGACTGCCTCTGGATCTTCATTGTCGGGTGCATCTACGTTGACCTCTTGAGTGGAGCCCCTGACTGAGTAGGTGATTATACAACTTTGGTGTCTGCTAGCTGTGTTCTCTGGTTCTTGACCGACAGGTTCTGTTGGTTCTACTACTGACTCTTCTGGCACTATGAGACCACTTTCTACACAGTCAGGTACATCTCCATGGATTCTTGATACTAGATAATCTTTTCATATGACTCATGATTCATCCACCTTGTCTTCTATTCGTGCTCTCGATGCTCCTATTCATGTTCTTACTGTTAATGGCATGTCCCTCCCGGTTAATGGTTGAGGCGTTCTTAGTAACTCATAATTGCATGTTCCTAACGTTGCTGATGTTCCTCAACTTACCATGGAACTCCATTCTGGTGGTGACATTATTGACTCTGGTTGTCGGGTCATTCTGAACTTTGACCCATGTTCTGTTCTGGACTGTCACGTTGGTTATCTCCTTAGTGCTGGCCCTTGGCGACGTGAATCTCACGGTCTCTGGGATCTTGACCGGCTTCACCTTACTTCCGCTTCTACCACTGTTAGTCTCTCCACCTCAGTTTCCATGTCTATCAACTCTTTTCACTAGTGGCACCATCGCCTTGGTATTTTGTGTGGCTCTCGTCTCTCCTCTTTACTTTGACGTGGCCTTGCTGGATCCGTCTCTAGCGGTGTGTATCTAGACTGTCAGGGTTGCTAGCTTGATAAGCAGATCCAATTACCTTATCCTCATAGCGAGACTCTGTCTCACCATCCTTTCGACCTTGTTCAGTCTGATGTTTGGGGTCCATCTCCCTTTGCCTCGAAGGGAGGTCACCAATAATATATTATATTTATAGATGATTTCTCTCGACACACATGGATATATTTTTTATCTTCTCGTAATGAGGTTTTATCTATCTATAAGTATTTTACTGCCATGGTTCACACTGAGTTCTCTATGCCTATTCATTTGTTCCATTGTGACTCTGCTAGAGAGTATATCTCCAAGATGTTGCGTGGAGTTCTGGACGAGCAGCGTACTCTCGCTTGGTTCTCTTGTCCTGGTGCTCATGCTCAGAATGGCATGGCTGAATGCAAGCATCGTCACCTTCTTGAGACAGCTTGTGACTTGATGATCGCTGCCTCTCTTCAGCCTCATTTCTGGGCCAAGGCTGTCTCCATTTCCATCTATCTCCTCAGCCTTCAACCGCCCATTACGTTGCAGGGTGGTGTTCCTCTTAAGCGTCTCTTTGATCGTTTTCCTAATTACTCGACACTTAATTTGGTTGGTTGTGTTTGCTATGTTCTTCTATACCCTCGTGAATGCACCAAACTGCCCGCTTAGTCTGTTGAGTGTGTCTTCCTAAGATTTAGTGTTGAGCATAAGGGTTATCGTTATTGGGATCTTCTCAGACATCGAATGTGTATTTCTCGGGATGTGACTTTTGATGAGTCTCGTCCCTTCTACCTGCGTTCATCTTCCTCGATCTTTTCAGTGTACATATCTCTTTTCTCACTTTTCGTGACACACCTAAAACTCTTGTTGAGCCCTTGTCCATCTGTCCCACTACCCCTGGTCCTTTGACTATTGCAGATCCGACGCCACCATCTCCTGTGGTCTCCTCGCCTTGATTGTCCCACGATTGTGCACTTTCATCCCTGGTTCATTCTTTGTGTCCATCCCCAGAGTCTACCTCAGTCATACCTACCCGTATTCTTCCATCTTTTCCTTGATATTATATTCGTTGTCCGCGTAATGCGGATGCGTCTACCAATGTGTTTTCCTTGTCATCTCTGCCTACTTTTGGCTTGTGCCCTCGTCCACTTCTGCATGTTGATCACCTTGGTTTTCCGACAACTGGTGCTATTGTTCTTGAGCGGACTTCTTATCGTGAAGTTGTTGTCATCACAAATGGCAGTTTGCGATGGCAGACGAGCTTGCTGCTCTTGAGTGCACCGGTATATTGGATCACCTCCGTCCCATCACTTATAAGTGGGTCTATGACGTGGCTTGAGACTGCGTCGGTATTTCCCCAAAGAGGAAGGGATGATGCAGCACAACGACGGTAAGTATTTCCCTCAGTTATGCAACCAAGGTGTCAATCTATAGAGGAAGATCATGCGCCCACGTAGACAACACCTGCACACAAATAACAAATACTTGTAACCCGACGCATAAGAAAGGTTGTCAAAGTCTCAACGGTAAAAAGATAGATTAGGTAGTGATAGTTTTGGCAAATAGATCTCGCAAGAACACAAAACAAAATAAGTAAACAAAAAGTGCAACCAAGTACTTTTTTGGATTAATAGATCTGAAAACAAAAAGGCAAAATAGTAGATTGAAAAGCAATATGTTGGAAAAGTAGACCCGGGGACCGTAGGTTTCACTAGTGGCTTCTCTCATGAGTATAGCGCACAGTGTGTGAACAAATTACTGTTGGGCAATTGATAGAAGATAAAATAATCATGATGATATCCAAGCAATGATCATTATATAGGCATCATGTCCATGATAAGTAGACTGAAATGATTCTGCATCTACTTCCATTACTCCACACATCGACCTCTATCCAACATGCATCTAGTGTATTAAGTTCATGGGAAAACACAGTAATGCAATAAGAACAGTGGCATGATGTAGACAAGATCTATTCATTTTTTTATCCTTAATGGCTACGATACATGCGTGCCTTGGAGCCCCTTTTGTCACTCGGAAAGAACACCACAAGATCAAACCCATCACAAAGCACCTCTTCGCATGGCAAGAAATATCGATCTAGTTGGCCTAACTAAACCAAGGATTCGAAGAAGAAAAACGAGGCTGTAGGTAATCATGCAAATAAGAGATCAAAGAAGACTCAAATCATATTCATGGATAGAAACTGATCATGAACTCAAAATTCATCGGATCTCAGCAAACACACTACAAAAGTCATTACATCAAATAGATATCCAAGAGACCATTGTATTGAGAATCATAAGAGAGAGAGAGGAAGCCATCTAGCTACTACCTACGGACCCGTAGGTCTATGGTGGACTCGCGCATCATCAGAGATGCACCTATGATGAAGATTGGATCTCGAGGTTCTGGAACATGCGGCGGCTGGAATTGTGTTTTGTCGACTCTCCTAGTGTTTTGGAATATTTGTGAATTTATAGCGTCGATAGTCGGTGAGGGGGGGGGTCCCAAGGTGGGAACTACCCACCAGACGGTGCCAGGGGCCTGTGGCGCGCCTTGGTGGGTGTTCCCCACCTCGTGCCTCTTCTGTGGTAGGTGTTTGGCCCATCTGGTGTCTTCTGGTCCAAAAATAATCTCCAAAATATTTCAGTACATTTGGGCTTCGGTTGGTACTGATTTTCTGCGAAGTAAAAAAACAAGGAAAAACAACAACTAAAATTTTGGCACTATGTCAATAGGTTAGTCCCATAAAATGATATAAAGTTCCTATAAAATGGTTGTAAAACATCCAAGATTGATAATATGACAACATGGAACAAGCAAAAATTATAGATACGTTGGAGACGTATCAGCATTCCCAACCTTAATTCCTACTCGTCCCTGAGTAGGTAAATGATTAAAACATAATTTTTTATGTGGAATGCTGCCTAACATGTTCATCGCATATTCTTTTCTTTGTAGCATGGACATTTGGACTTTTAGATGGATCAAAGCAATAGTCTAGTTTTGACATGAAAACTGTAATACTCAAGCATATCAACAAGCAACCATGTCTTTCAAAATATCAACACTAAAGCAAGTTATCCCTAGCCCATCATGCTCAATCATTGATCTATTCATGAAACACACTCAAATATTAGCTACACCTAATGCTCAAGTACAATGATAGTGCCTCCTAGTTGGTGCTTTATAAGAGAAGATGGAGACTCAAATTGAAAATAAAAATTGCATAAAGTAAATAGATAGGACCTTCGTAGAGGGAAGTAGGGCTTTGTAGAGGTGACAGAGCTCAAGGTTTAAATTGATAGAGAAAAATATTTTGGGTAGCATGTCTTTCCCGTTGACAAAAACGGATAGAGATTTCAATAGCTTCCCATGCTAGATACATCGTAGGCGGTTCCCAAACAGAAAATAAATTTTATTCCTTTTTCCACCATACTTTCACTTTCCATGGCTAGCCGAATCCATGGTTGCCTTCCATACCAAAACTTTCCAAGGAATTTATTATTTGACAACATAAAGGAATTTTTCTTTATTTATTTTCAGGACTAGGCAGCCCTATTACTACCGTACTCTCGTGCAATGACAAGTGAATAAACACTCATCTTGAGAATAACACATCTAGCATGGAAAAATATCGGTCACCCCCTACCATTTCATGAGCAGTACGAGTACACAAAAAGGAAAATTTATTTTGAAAATTAAAGATGGCACATTCAAATTTTCTTGGAACGACATGGAAATGCTGTATATAGGTAGGTATGGTGGACTCATATGGCAAAACTGGGTTTAAGGATTTTTGATGCACAAGTAGTATTTCTACTTAGTACATGTGAAGGCTAGCAAATAGATTGAGAAGCATCCAACCAAGAAACAAAAAATCACATATGCGAGCATTAAGCATAACTAACACTGGATAATGCACCATAAGTAGAATGTAATTTCGTAGCACAACTATTGACTTTCGTGCTTGCATAGGGAATCACAAACCTTAACATCAATATTCTTACTAAGCATAATAAATTACTAACATAACTCACATATTACTATCGTCATGTCTCAAAACTATTACAAATAATCAAGTTTTATTTGTCCAATGATGTTCACGAAAGTTTTTACTATATCCCTCTTGAATATCTATCACTTTGGGACTAGTTTCATATATTGCAATTGCTTTTGACAAGCTCACATGGACTTAAGGGAAGAACATGAGCATACAAGTTTCATCTCTCAAAATGATATAAGTGAAGCATGAGAGACTTCCTTAAAAATTACTAACTCTCATATTAATATAAGTGAAGCATGAGAGCATTTCTTCAAACATGTAAAAGCACACCATGCTGAAAATGATATAAGTGAAGCACTAGAGCAATTTCATAGCTCAATAAATTTAAGTGAAGCATATAGAGCAATTCTAGAAAATCATAGAATAATTTTGTCTCTCTCACATAGGTGTGTGCAGCAGGTATAAAAACAAATAAATCAAAGATACAAGACGCTCCAAGCAAAACTCATGATATGTGACGAATAAAAATATAGTTCCAAGTAAAATACCGATGGTTGTTAGAAGAAAGAGGGGATGCCACTCAAGGCATCCCCAAGCTTAGTTGCTTGTTACTCTTTGAATATTATGTTGGGGTGATGTAGAATCCCCTAGCTTTGTCTGTTCTTACTCCTTATTCCTTCATTCATCATTATGTCACACAAAACTTGAAAACATCAATCACACAAAACATGACAAAATTCTCGTGAGATCCGTTAGTATAATAAAGCAAATTATCAATTTAAGAACTATTGTAAACCCATTAATATTTTATTATTTCATTATATCTACTGTATTCTAACTTTACCGTGACTTATACCCCCCGATACAGGCCATAGATTCATCAAAACAAGCACACAATGCAACGAAAACAGAATCCGTTTCAGACATAACAAGCTTTAGTAATCTGTACTCTACTAATACTTATGTAACTCTAAAAATTCTGAACAATTAGTATGACGTAAATAATTTTTATAGAAATACCGTGTTAAATTTTTAGCTCATTATCACATTCTAGTAAAAAACGAAAATTCGTGCACTTGATACAAAGTTTCTGTTTCAGATTCAGCATTGTTTCTACTCATCTTATGAATCATCCTAAAGGCTTTACTTGGCACAAACACTAATCAAAAAATAAAAACACAATCATATCAGAGGCATAATTGTGCAAACACTCAAAAACAGAAAGGAAAACATAAAAATATATTTTATTGATTGGGTTGGCTCTCTAGTTAGGCATAACACATAGATTTCAGTATTGTCATCTTTAGTTTCCAACTCCTTAAGGACACAATGAGATTTTTTAAAGGATCTATCATGCATATTTTCAATGACAATACTTCTAGGAATAAGATTGAAAAATTGTTCTTGCCATTAAGGGTGTTACCACTTCAACAAAATTGGGATGAATACTAATCATTTTAAGATCCTCATTGTTTCTACTAGAAGCGGTACCCTTTTTCTTAGGAACTTGCGTAGATTTGGAATCTTTACTAATGTGAGTTTTTGCAATAGTCCTAATGGTAGAAAAATCCGAACTTAACTTACGAAAGAGTTCTTCCAACTTATCAATTCTAGTGGGGCTTTCTTCCATTCTTTTATTGACTATGGGTTCTTTTTTCCTTTAGTATTTTAAGAGCGTCTCCCGCCTTTGACCCAATCTTATTAGAAAGATTATGCATCCTTTTATCCAAATATTCAATATTTTCCTTGGTGAGCTTTTTCTTTTCAATAACATCTAACCTTTTCATAGCATGCTCAAAAGTTAAAATTGTTTCGTTGACAATGATAGGTGGGGAACCCACTAAATTTCCCATTGGATTATATGCATCCAAAGTAGGGCACATCAAGAAATTCCCTAATCGTATAAGGAATGAATCTATACCAAGTGGTGATGCCCACATAAAGACAGTGAAGGAGAACAATGATAGATTTTTTACGAATAGATCTATTATGATCATTGCAAATCCTATACCAAGCATCTTTAAGATTCCCTCCACCCATTTGTTTAAAGTTAAGGACCTCTCTCGGGAGTATAAGCAATAACAGAAGAACTAGCCAGAGTGAAAAAGGTTGATGAACAAGAGAATTGACGAGAAAAAGGCAAACGAAAAAGAGAGAGCGAATAAAACGACAAATTTGTGAAGTGGGGGAGAGGAAAACGAGAGGCAAATGGAAAATAATGTAAATTGCAAGGAGATGATATTTATGATTAGTAACCTAGTAGATGAGATTGCTTCCTCCCTGGCAACAGCGCTAGAAATTCCTTTCACATGGCTTGAGATTGCATCAGTATTTCCCCAAAGAGGAAGGGATGATGCAGCACAACGACGTTAAGTATTTCCTTTTGTTATGAAACCCATGTATCAATCCGTAGATGAAGATCACACACCCACATAGACAACACCTGCACACAAATAAGAAATACTTGTAACCCAAAGCGTAAGAGAGGTTGTCAAGCTCTGAACAGTAAAAAGATAGATTAGGTAGTGATGGTTTTGGCAAATAGATCTCACAAGAACGCAAAATAAAATAAGTAAACAAAAAGTGCAGCAAGTATTTTTGGATTTTTTGGATTAATAGATCTGAAAACAAAAAAGGCAAAATAGCAGGCCGGGAAGCAATATGTTGGAAAAGTAGACCAGGGGGCCGTGTGTTTCACTAGTGGCTTCTCTCATGAGTATAGCACACGGTGGGTGAACAAATTACTGTTGGGCAATTGATAGAAGATCAAAATAATCATGAAGATATCCAGGTAATGATCATTATATAGGCATCATGTCCAAGATAAGTAGACCGAAACGATTCTGCATCTACTTGTATTACTCCACACATTGGCTGCTATCCAGCATGCATCTAGTGTATTAAGTTCATGGGAAAATGGAGTCATGCAATAAGAACGGTGACATGATGTAGACAAGATCTATTCATGTAGGAATAGACCCCATCTTGTTATCCTTAATGAAAACGATACATGCGTGCCTTGCAGCCCCTTCTGTCACTAGGTAAGAACACCACAAGATCGAATCCATCACAAAGCACCTCTTCCCATGGAAAGAAAAATCTATCTAGTTGGCCTAACTAAACCAAAGATTCGAACAAGAAATACGAGGCTATAAGTAATCATGCAAATAAGAGATCAAAGAAGACTCAAATCATATTCATGGATAGAAACTGATCATGAACTCAGAATTCAACGGATCCCAACAAACACACCGCAAAAGTCATTACATCAAATCGATCTCCAAGAGACCGTTGTATTGAGAATCATAGGAAAGAGAGAGGAAGCCATCTAGCTACTGCCTACGGACCTGTAGGTCTGTGGTGGACTACTCACGCATCATCGGAGAGGCACCTATGATGAAGATGAACCCCTCCGTGATGGTGTTAGATTGGATCTTGAGATTCTGGTACTTGCGGTGGCTGGAATTGTGTTTCGTCGACTCTCCTAGGGTTTTCCGAATATTTGTGAATTTATAGGGTCGATAGATGGTGGAGGGGGGGGGGGTCTCGAGGTGGGCACCACCCACCAGGCCGCGCCAAGGGCCTCTGGCGCACCCTGGTGGGTGTTTCCCACCTCGGGCCTCCTCTCTGGTAAGTGTTTGGCCCATCTGGTGTCTTCTGGTTCAAAAAATATCCAAAAAATTTCAGGACGTTTGGGCTTCTTTGGTACTGGTTTTCTACGAAGTTAAAAAACAAGCAAAAATAACAATTGGCACTTTGGCACTATGTCAATAGGTTAGTCCCCAAAAATGATATAAAGTTGCTATAAAATGATTGCAAAACATCTAAGATTGATAATATGACAGCATGGAACAAGTAAAAATTATAGATACATTGGAGACGTATCAGTCTACAAGGTTAAGACTCGCTCTGATGGTTCTCTTGAGCGTTACAAAGCACGTCTTATGGCTCGTGACTTTCAGCAGGAGCATGGTCGTGATTAGGATGAGAGTTTTGCTCCTGTGGCCCATATGACCACTATTCATACATTTGATTCTATGACTTCTGTTCGGGACTGGTGTGTACATTAGATTGATGTTAAGAATGCCTTTCTTAATGGTGATCCGCGTCTGGAGGTGTACATTGATAACCCACAAGTGTAGGGGATTAGTTGTAGCCTCTTTCGATAAGTAAGAGTGTCGAGCCCAATGAGGAGCTAAAGGTAGAACAAATATTCCCTCAAGTTCTATTGACCACTAATACAACTCTACGCATGCTTAACGTTTGCTTTACCTAGAATAAGTATGAAACTAGAAGTACTTTGTAGGTGTGACGAGATAGGTTTGCACGATAATAAAGAACACATAAATAAAAACTAGGGGCTGCTAAGATGAAGAAACAAGTAAGTTAGTTTAATGAGTGTGGAAAAGTGGTGGTAGGAGTTGCGGAATTGTCCCTAGGCCATCGATAACTAGACCGGTCATCATTATTGCAACTTTATATGAGGGAGAGGCATAAGCTAACATACTTTCTCTACTTGGATCATATGCACTTATGATTGGAACTCTAGTAAGCATCCACAACTACTAAAGATCATTAAGGTAAAATCCAACCATAGCATTAAGTATTAAGTCCTCTTTACTCCCATGTGCAACAACCCACCTACTCGGGTTTATGCTTCTGTCAGTCAAGCAACCCACCATAGGCAAATCACGAACACATTGAAACACCCTACAACGGGGATCCCTCACGCTTGCACGACACAGAGAGAACCATAGGACATCACCAATAATAAAACATGCAACTCAAACCAATCATAATCGTCAATCAACACATAGGACAAAATGGATCTAATCAAACATTATAGGATGGCAACACATCATTGGATAATAATATGAAGCATAAAGCACCATGTTCAAGTAGATAGTATAGCGGGTTGCGGGAGAGTGGACCACTGAATATAGATGGGGGAAGGCGATGAAGATGTTGGGGAATAAGACAGAGGTATTGGTGTGGATTGTCGTCACACGATGATTCCCCGACAGCGTTCCGGTGCCACCAGGAGAGAGGGGGAGAGAGCCCCCCTTCCTTCTTCTTCTTCCTTGGCCTCCCCCTAGATGGGAGGAGGGTTTTCCCTCTGGTCCTTGGCCTCAATGGAGGCGGAGGGGCGATAGCCCCTCCGAGATTGGATCTCTCTCTCTTTGTTTCCTTCTGTTTCTGCATTCCCAGATTCTGGCATTTCACTGTTTCTTAAATTCCTGGAGATCCGTAACTCCGATCAGGCTGAAATCTTGAGCGGATTCTTATCCATATATTATCTTTCTTGCAGCGAAACAAGGGCACCAACCGCCTTAATAGGTGACCACAAAGGCCTAGTGCAAGGCCAGGGGGTAGGCCGCACCCCTGGCTTGTGATCACCTATGTCATCATCTCGCGTTGATTCTTTTCCCAAAAATCACATATATCAAAATAAAATCTCCATAAGTTTTTAGCGCGTTTGGACTTTGTTTGATATGGATTTTCTGCAAAACAAAAAATATGCAACAAATAGGAACCGACACTGGGCAATGGATTAATATATTAGTCCCAAAAATAGTATAAAAAGTTGCCAGAAGTATATGAAAGTTGTACAATATTGGCACGAAACAATCAAAAATTATAGATACAACGGAGACGTATGAACATCCCCAAGCTTAATTCCTGCTCGTCCTCGAGTAGGTAAATGATAAAAAAGATAATTTTTGATGTGGAATGCTACCTAGCATAATCTTGTTCATATAATATAATCATGGCATGAATATTAAGACACGAGTGATTCAAAGCAATAGTCTATCGTTTGACATTAAGACAATAATACTTCAAGCATACTAATAAAGCAATTTATCTCTTCAAAATATAATGGCAAAATAAAGTTATCCCTACAATATCATATAGTCTGGCTATGCTCCATATTCCCCACACAAAGTATTTATATAATGCACAACCCCAATGACAAGTCAAGCAATTGTTTCACACCTTTTATGTTCTCAAAAATTTTCGACTCTCACTCAATACATGAGCTTGAGCCATGGATATAGTACTATAGGTGGAATAGAATATGGTGGAGGTTGTGAAGAAAAAGGAGAACATAGTCTCACATCAATTAGGCGTATCAACGGGCTATGGAGATGCCCATTAATAGATATTAATGTGAGTGAGTAAGGATTGCCATGCAACGGATGGTCTAGAGATATAAGTGTACGGAAGCTGGTTTCCCGTGTGTAGGTGATGACAAGTAGAGTTTGCCTTGATTCTCCTACTGGTTCGATAACCTTGGTTCTCACCGAGGGAAATACTTATCGCTACTATATTGCTTCACCCTTCCTCTTCGGGGAAAGCCAACGCGGCTCACAAGTAGGAGAAAATAATTTTTGGCGCGGTTGCCGGGGAGATATCATCAAATTCTCATAAGGTCCCTACATACAAACTACATTCACTTGATCTACTTTTTATTTGAATTTTTATTTTACTTTAAATTTTATTCTGTAAAAAGAAATCAAGAACATGAAAATATTTTTGTTTACTTGTTAGTTTGCTTTCTCTGTCGCCATGTCTCAAAAAAATATCAAATTGCGTGAATTTTCTAATACTAATAACAATGATTTTATTAGTACTCCAATAGTACTCTGCCACTAGTGCGGAAACTTATGATATTAATGCTGCTTTGCTGAATCTTGTTATGAAAAACAATTTGCTGGAAGTCCAAATGGGGATGCTTCTTCACATCTTAATACCTTCGGTGAATTATGTGATCTCTAAAAGGGAGAGGATGTGGATAACGATATTTTTAAGTTCAAATTATTTCCCTTCTCACTGAGATATAAAGCTAAAACTTGGTTTTCATCCTTGCCACACAATAGTATTGGAACTTGGATAAGTGTAAGGATGCTTTTATTTCCAAGTATTTTCCTCCCAATAATATTATGTTTCTTAGAAATCAAATTATGAATTTTAAACAACATGATCAAGACCATGTTGCGCAAGACTGATAGAGAATTAAATTAATGTTTATGAATTGTTTCACTCATGATTTAAGTTTATCGATGCTAATACTAAAAATTTATGCGGGACTAAACTTTGTGTCTAGAAATATTCTAGACACTATTGCAAGTGGTAATTTCATGTAAATTACAAATTGAGAAGCTACAAAACTTCTTAATAATATCGTGAAAAATATTCTCAATGGTACACCGAACGACGTCTAACCGGTAGGAAGGTAAACTCTATGGAATAAATTGCTAGTTTGAGTGATAAGATGGATTCTCTCCTGAATATGTTTGCTAATAAGAATGCTCATATTGATACCAATTATTTGCCACTTTCTACTTCGAGGAGCAAATAATGATGCTATGGATGTGAACTTTGTCTCAAGAAATAATTTCAACAATAATGCTTATAGAGGGAATTTCAATCCTATACCATATACTGGTAATTCCTCTAATAAGTATGGTAATTCCTATGGTAATGGATCTAATAATAATAGGATACCTACCGATCTTGAGAACACCATTAAATAATTGTTCAGTTCTCAAAAGATTTTCATTGCCATGGTAGAAGAAAAATACATAAAGTTGACGATATGGCTAGAAACATGTATAGGATTGCTCATGATGTGGAAACTCTTAAAAGTAAAAATTCCACCTAAGCATGGTATTAATGAGTCCATTAAATCTATCCAAATCTCCATTAATGAAGTAAACAGAGGACCATTAGGTTGAGAGCTAAGCGAGAGTTCCTAGAAAAGGCTACTGCTCTTGTTTTTTTTATCATAATCATGATGAAGATATTAAAATGATTGGTGGTTCAACTATTGTATATTTGTTTATTAATATAAAACTTTATGAAAAAGGGACTGGATATGAGTCAACTTTATCCATAAGGCGTCCCAATTTTTTGGAGGGTTATGATTTTGATGATAGTAATGAAAAAGTGGGTATGGAGAGGTCAAAACTTTACATAGTGATGTTCCCACTAGTTTGGATTACAAGTAATTTAATCATGATAGTATTATTTGATTTAATGTATTTCCTTGTTGCAATCCATGATAAATTCACGTGATGCTTACAAACAAAATATAGCTTTGACTAAACATATTGTAGAAGCTGTGATAAAAGCTCATGAAGGGAAGCTTCAATTAGAGGTTTAAATACCTAGAAAGTTGCATGATGAATGGAAACCTACTATTAAAATTATGATTAAATGCTATGAATGTAATTCTTTGTGTTCTCTTAGTGCTAGCGTTTCTACTATACATAAGTCTTTATGTGATGTGCTAGGCCTCACCGATATAGATGAATGTTCCCTCAATTTGCATCTAGAATTTTTTACTTTATGTTTTGGTGTGATGAAATGATTTTTAATATTGTAATGATTATCTTTTTATGTTTTAGTTAGTGTGTGCGCCAATTAAATCCCTTGGGATCATTTGGATGATAGTTGAATCAATTCCGTGCAAAAATAGAAACTTTTGTGCCAAGTATTTAATTTCTAAGATTTTACTCGAGTGTCTTTTTTATGTGATTTTTTACACATTATTTTTATACAAATTTCCTAGGATGTCCTAATTTATTAAAAAATATTGAGTTACAAAATTATGGCTTTAGTACACATCATTACACACTGTTCTGTTTTAGACAAATTCTGTTTTTTGCTTGCATAGTTTGCTTATTTCAATGATACTATGGATTATACCGGGCGGTATAAGTCATGGATAAGTTAGAATACAGTACCTATTATGCAATAATTAAATTTTAACATATTTATACAACATCTAAAGTTTAATAGTATGTCTATTGTAATAAAGGATCTCACAAGGTTTCTGCTGAGTTTCGTATGCTGAAGTTTTCAAGTTTTGGGTGAGTCAGCGATGGATGAAGGAACAAGAAGCGGAAAGACCCTAATATTGGGGATTCCAAAGGAAACCCATAGTATTTAAGGAATATCCAAACATCTAAGCCTGGGGATGCCCCGGATGGCATCCCCTGTTTCGTCTACAATCTAGCACTATGTCACTTGCAGCTATAGTTTTATTCTTGACATGATATGAGTTTTACTTGGAGTTGCATGTATTATTGTATGTTTTCCTTTTAGTTTGCCAAAATCATTGTTTTATGTACACACGTTTTTAGAGATCCACATTATCATCATAATTTGTTAGAATACTTTGTGTGCGTCATTTATATCTTTTGAGCTAGTCAGGTGCTCTGGTGCTTCACTTATATCTTTTAGAGCACGACGGTGGTTATATTTCATAGAAATAGTTACACTTTGATGCTTAAATTAAATATTTTTGAGAGTCTGATAAATAGGAATGTCAATTTGCATGTGTTACGATACTAGTCGAAAAAGGATAGGTATTCAAGGGGGATATAATGAAAACTTTCATGTAGCCCACTAAATAAGAGACGTATGGCTTGATTGTATTGATGTAGTAATATGAAAGGATATAGGGTCATGACCATTGGTTAGGAGAAATATTTGTATTAAATATTTTTATTAACTATTCATCTAAATATTGTTCATGGCATGGTGATGAGGTGTGAGCATTTTTATGTCTGAAATGAAATCCATTTGTGTTGTTTGAATCGAGGGCGCGCGATGGTTAATTCCTCCCAACCTCCTCCCTAGGGGCATGCAATAGTACTTCACTTCGAGAGGGCTAATAGTATTTACAATAAGTATGTGAGTTATTTATGGATAATGTTAGTCCATGAATTATAAGCACTCTCACCTTTCCACAATTTTCTACCCTCTATGGACATGCATTGCCCTTTCACACCTCGAGAGTCAGTGGAAACTTTGCCGGTGCACCTAACTC
Source organism: Hordeum marinum (assembly GCA_022496015.1). Lineage (NCBI taxonomy): Eukaryota > Viridiplantae > Streptophyta > Magnoliopsida > Poales > Poaceae > Hordeum > Hordeum marinum. The sequence continues at coordinate 203,746,701 of CM039672.1, read as the reverse complement.
TATGATGCGATACGGTCTGTCACACATAAGCCTCCTTATATCTTCCTAAAACAGACACAACACCTACCTATCATGGCATTTCCATAGCCATTCTGAGATATATTGCCATGCAACTCCCATAGTTCCATCGCATGAATCGTGTGTTCATCATCATATTGCTTTGCATGATCATACAGAGCTCACATGGAATTTGTGGCAAATCCATAATTCATCATTGTTTTAGATGCTATGCTAGATCATTGCACATGCTGGTACACTACCAGAGGCATTCATATAGAGTCATATTGTATAGTGTTTATCGAGTTTGTAAGTAAATAAAAGTGTGATGATGATCATTATTAGAGCATTTGTCCTAGTAAGGAAAGGATGATGGAGACTATGGTTCCCCCACAAGTCTCGATGAGACTCCAAACAAAGAAAAAAAGAAAGAAATTTAGAAAATAAACAAAAGAGAGAAAATAAGAAAAAATAAAGAAAAAAGAAGAAAGAAGAAAGAAAAAAAGGAAGAAGAAAAAATGAGAGAAAAAGAGAGAAGGGGCAATGTTACGATCCTTTTTCCACACTTGTGCTTCAAAGTAGCACCATGTTCTTCATATAGAGAGTCTGCTGATTGGCCATTTTAATATACTAGTGGGAATTTTTTTATTATAGAACTTGGCTTGTATATTCTAATGATGGGCTTCCTAAAATTCCCGAGGTCTTCATGAGCAAGCAAGTTGGATGGACGCCCACTTAGTTTCCACTGAGCTTTCATACACTTATAGCTCTTTGTTCATTTGTTGCATGACAATCCCTACTCCTCACATTGTTAACGATTGATGGGCATATCCATAGCCCATTAATCCGCCTAGTTGATGCGACACTTGCTTCCTTTTTCACTTCCTTTATCTCTACCACCGCACTCTATTCCACCTATATGCTATATCCATCGATCACGCTCATGCATTGCATGAAGTTGGAAATGCTGAAGCGACTTAGAGGTACAATCCAATTGCCTGGTTTGACACCGGGGTGATCATTATTTATACTTATGTGATGAAGATGAGTCATGCCATGATAATATGAAAAATGAGTAGGGATAACATTCATTAAGGATCATATATTTTGAAAAGTAATGATTATGCTTCTTATGTTCATGGATATTATTATGTTGATATGAATTACTTCATCGTTTCTCAATAAGTATACCTAAAAGAGATTACATCTTGGGTAGAATTTAACATCAAAAGTTCTATTTTTATCATTTTCCTACTCGAGGATGAGCAGAAATTAAGCTTGGGGATGCTGATACATCTCCAACGTATCTATAATTTTTGATTGTTCCGTTCCATTATATTATCAATCTTGGATAGTTTATATGCAATTATATGCTATTTTATATTATTTTTTGGGACTAACCTATTAACCTAATGCCAGTGCGAGTTCCTATTTTTTCTTGGTTTTTGACTTCTTAAGAAAATCAATATCAAACAAAGTCCAAACGCGATGAAACTTTACAAGGGTTATTTTTGGACGTAAAGAGACCCTAGAAGCTTCGGGGGTGGCCATAACATCTTTAAAGGGCCACAAGCTCGCAGGCTGCGCCCCCTGAGCTCGTGGTCCCCTCGCAACTCCGTCCAACCTAATTCCACTTCTATATATTCACACATACCCCAAAACAAATAGAGAGACACTCGAAACAGTTTTTCGACCGCTGCAAGACTATGTTCTTCCGCGAGCTCATCTAGACACCTTTTTTGGTAGTTCGCGAGATGGGGAATCAATCACGGAGGCCATCTACATCAACTGTGTTGCATCCACAATGATGTGTGAGTAGTTCACCACAAACCTACGAGTCCATAGCTAGTAGTTATATGGCTTATTATCTCTCTTTGATCTTCAATACCATGTTCTTCACGATTCTCGTGGATATCTATCCAATGTAATCTTCTTTTGCGGTGTGTTTGTTGGGATCTGATGAAGTATGGTTTTATGATCAGATTATTCATTGAAAGTAACTGAGTATTTTCTGAAATTGATTATGCATGATTGTTACAACTTTGTATTTCTCTCCGATCTGTCTGTTTGGTTTGGCCAACTAGATTGATTTATCTTCAATGGGAGGGGTGCATTGTAGTGGGTTCAATCTTGTGGTGCTCTATATCCCAATGACAGAAGGGGACAAGACACGTATTGTGTTGTTGCCGGTAAGGATAAAATCACGAGGTTTATTCATATTGCTTGGATTTACTTTGTCTACATCATGTCATCTTGCGTAATGTGTTGCTCTGTTTGTCACGAACTTAATATGATAGATGCAGGAAGGAGTCGGTTGATGGGTGGAGTAATAGTAGTAGATGTAGGTTCATTTCAGTCCATGTGTCATGGACATGATGCCTACACACATGATCATTTCCATGAAATAACATCATAAATATGCGCTTTTCTATCAATTACCCACCAGTAATTTGTCTACCCACCGTATGCTATGCGTTCGAGAGAGAAGCCTCTAGTGAAAACTATGACCCCCGGGTCTATTTAATCATATTGCTAAAAACCAAAAATACCTTGTTGGAATTATTTACTTTATTTTTCCTTTTCCTTTTATATATCTATTTCTATCAGAATTAATCCTTGCAAGTAAAGAGTTCAAGGGGATTGACAACCCTCTTGCCCGCGTTGGGTGCAAGTGTTTGGTTTTGTGTGTGTAGGTAATGACAATGAGAGTTTGCCTTGATTATCCTATTGGTTTGATAACCTTGGTTCTCATCAAGGGAAATTTATATCGCTACTATTCTTCACCCTTCCTCTTGAGGGAAAACCCAATGCATCTCACAAGTAGCAGTCGCTCCTCATCTGGTGCTACTGCGTTGACTCCTTCCACTATGTACTTCGCCGAGCAGGAGATTGTGTGACTTTGTGCTCTGCTGACTACCTTTGGATCTTCATTGTTGGGTGCATCTATGTTGACCTCTTGAGTTGAGCCCCTTACTGAGCAGGTGATTATGCGACTTTGATGCCTGTTAGCTGTGTTCTCTAGTTCTTGACCGACAGGTTCTGTTGGTTCTACTACTGACTCTTTTGGCACTATGAGACCACTTTCTACATAGTCAGGTACATCTCCATGGATTCTTGATACTAGATCATCTTTTCATATGACCCATGATTCATCCACCTTGTCTTCAATTCGTGCTCTCGATGCTCCTGTTCATGTTCCTACTGTTAATGGCACCTCCCACTCGGTTAATGGTCGAGGCGTTCTTAGTACCTCATAATTGCATGTTCCTAATGTTGCTGATGTTCCTCAACTTACCATGGAACTCCATTCTGGTGGTCACATTATTGACTCTGGTTGTCGGGTCATTCTGAACTTTGACCCATGTTCTGTTCTGGACCGTCACATTGGTTCTCTCCTTAGTGCTGGCCCATGGCGACATGACTCTCAAGGTCTCTGGGATCTTGACAAGATTCACCTTACTTCCGCTTATACCACTGTTAGTCTCTCCACCTCAGTTGCCATGTCTATCAACTCTTTTCACTAGTGGCACCATTGCCTTGGTATTTCTTGTGGCTCTCGTCTCTCCTCTTTAGTTTGACGTGGCCTTGCTGGATCCGTCTCTAGCGGTGTGTATCTAGACTGTCAGGGTTGCCAGCTTGGTAAGCAGATCCAGTTACCTTATCCTCATAGAGAGACTCTCTCTCACCGTCCTTTCGACCTTGTTCAGTCTGATGTTTGGGGTCAATCTCCCTTTGCCTCGAAGGGAGGTCATCGATAATATATTATATTTATAGATGATATCTCTCGACACACATGGATATTTTTTTTGTCTTCTCGTAATGAGGTTTTATCTATCTATAAGTAATTTGCTGCCACGGTTCACAATGGGTTCTCTATGCCTATTCATGTGTTCCATTGTGACTCTGCTAGAGAGTATATCTCCAAGATGTTGCGTGGAGTTCCGTATGAGCAGGGTACTCTCGCTCGGTTCTCTTGTCCTGATGATCATGCTTAGAATGGCATGGATGAATGCAAGTATCGTCACCTTCTTGAGACAGCTTGTGACTTGATGATCGCCGCCTCTCTTCAGCCTCATTTCTAGGCCAAGGCTGTCTCCATTTCCATCTATCTCCTCAGCCTTCAACCATCCATTCCTTTGCAGGGTGGTGTTCCTTTTGAGCGTCTCTTTGATCGTTCTTCTAATTACTCGAGACTTAATTTGGTTGGTTGTGTTTGCTATGTTCTTCTATACCCTCGTGAATGCACCAAACTGCCTGCTCAGTCTGTTGAGTGTGTCTTCCTAGGATGTAGTGTTGAGCATAAGGGTTATCTTTATTGGGATCTTCTCACACATCGGATGCGTATTTCTCGGGATGTGACTTTTGATGAGTTTCGTCCCTTCTACCTGCGTCCACCTTCCTCGACCTTTTCAGTGTCGATATCTCTTTTCTCACTTTTCCTAACACAGCTATATCTCATGTTGAGCCCTTGTCCATCCGTCCCACTACCCCTGCTCCTTTGACTATTGCATATCTGATGCCACCATATCCTGTGGTCTCCTCGCCTCGATTGTCACACGATTGTGCACCTTCATCCCTGGTTCATTGTTTGTCTCCATCCCCAGAGTCTACCTCAGTGATACCTACCCGTATTCTTCCATCTTTTCCTCGGTATTATATTCGTTGTCCGCATAATGCGGATGCGTCTACCAATGTTTTTTCCTCATCGTCTCTGCCTACTTATGGCTTGTGCCCTCGTCCACTTCTACATGTTGATCGCCTTGGTTTTTCGACAGCTGGTGCTACTGTTCTTGAGCGGGCTTCTTATCGTGAAGTTGTTGTCATCACAAATGACAGTTTGCGATGGCAGACGAGCTTGCTGCTCTTGAGTGCACCGCTATATTGGATCTTGTTTATCTTCCTTCGCACGTCCGTCCCATCACTTATAAGTGGGTCTATGACGTGGCTTGAGACTGCGTTAGTATTTCCCCAAAGAGGAAGGGATGATGCAACACAACAACGATAAGTATTTCCCTTGGCTATGCAACCAAGGTGTCAATCTATAGAGGAAGATCACGCACCCATGTTGACAGCACCTGCACAGAAATAACAAATACTTGTAACCCATAAGAAATGTTGTCAAAGTCTCAACGGTAAAAAGATAGATTAGGTAGTGATAGTTTTGGCAAATAGATCTCAAGAACACAAAATAAAATAAGTAAACAAAAAGAGCAACCAGCTATTTTTTGGATTAATAGATCTGAAAACAAAAAGGAAAAATAGTAGATCGAAAAGCAATATGTTGGAAAAGTAGACCCGGGGACCGTAGGTTTCACTAGTGGCTTCTCTCATGAGTATAGCGCATAGTGTGTGAACAAATTATAGTTGGGCAATTGATAGAACATCAAATAATCATGATGATCCAAGCAATGATCATTATATAGGCATCATGTCCATGATAAGTAGACTGAAATGATTCTGCATCTACTTCCATTACTCCACACATCGACCTCTATCCAACATGCATCTAGTGTATTAAGTTCATGGGAAAATACAGTAATGCAATAAGAACAGTGGCATGATGTAGAAAAGATCTATTCCAATGTTGTTATCCTTAATGACAATGATACATGCGTGCCTTGGAGACCATTCTGTCACTCGGAAAGAACACCACAAGATCGAACCCATCACAAAGCACCTCTTCCCATGGCAAGAAATATCGATCTAGTTGGCTTAACTAAACCAAAGATTCGAAGAAGAAATACGAGGCTGTAGGTAATCATGCAAATAAGAGATCAAAGAAGACTCAAATCATATTCATGGATAGATACTGATCATGAACTTAAAACTCATCGGATCCCAACAAACACACTACAAAAGTCATTACATGAAATAGATCTCCAAGAGACCATTGTATTGAGAATCATAAGAGAGAGAGAGAGAGGAATCCATCTAGCTACTACCTACGGACCCGTAGGTCTATGGTGGACTACTCACGCATCATCAGATATGCACCTATGATGAAGATGAACCCCGCCGTGATGGTGTTAGATTGGATCTCGAGGTTTTGGAACATGCGGTGGCTGGAATTGTGTTTTGTTGACTCTCCTAGTGTTTTCAAATATTTGTGAATTTATAGCGTCGATAGTCGGTGGAGGGGGGATCCTGAGGTGGGCACAACCCACAAGGCGGCGCTAGGGGCCTCTAGTGCGCCCTGGTCGGTGTTCCCCACCTCGTGCCTCCTCTCTGGTAGGTGTTTGGCCCATCTGGTGTCTTGTAGTCCAAAAATAATCTCCCAAAAATTTCAGTACATTTGGGCTTCGGTGGGTATTGATTTCTGCGAAGTAAAAAAACAAGGAAAAACAACAACTCGCATTTTGGCACTATGTCAATAGGTTAGTCCCATAAAATGATATAAAGTTGCTATAAAATGATTGTAAAACATCCAAGATTGATAATATGACAACATGGAACAAGCAAAAATTATAGATACGTTGGAGACATATCAACATTCCCAACCTTAATTCCTACTCGTCCTCGAGTAGGTAAATGATTAAAACATAATTTTTTATGTGGAATGCTGCCTAACATGTTCATCGCGTATTCTTTTCTTTGTAGCATGGACATTTGGACTTTTAGATGGATCAAAGCAATAGTCTAGTTTTGACATGAAAACTGTAATACTCAAGCATATCAACAAGCAACCATGTCTTTCAAAATATCAACACTAAAGCAAGTTATCCCTCGCCCATCATGCTCAATCATTGATCCATTCATGAAACACACTCAAATATTAGCTACACCTATTGCTCAAGTACGATCATAGTGCCTCCTAGTTGGTGCTTTATAAGAGAAGATGGAGACTCAAATTGGACATAAAATTGCATAAAGTAAATAGATAGGACCTTCGTAGAGGGAAGTAGGGATTTGTAGAGGTGACAGAGCTCAAGGTTTAAATTGATAGAGAAAAATATTTTGGGGGGCATGACTTTCCCGTCGACGAAAACGACTAAGAGATTTCAATATATTTCCATGCTAGATACATCATAGGCGGTTCCCAAACAGAAAATAAAGTTTATTCCTTTTTCCACCATACCTTCACTTTCCATGGCTAACCGAATCCACGGTTGCCTTCCATACCAAAAATTTCCAAGGAATTTATTATTTTACAACATAAAGGAATCTTTCTTTCTTTATTTTCAGGACTACACAACCCTATTACTACCGTACTCTCGTGCAATGACAAGTGAATAAACACTCATCTTGACAATAACACATCTAGCATGGAAAAATATCGGTCACCCCCTACCATTTCATGATCAGTATGAGCACACAAAAAGGAAAATTTATTTTGAAAATTAAATATGGCACATACAAATTTGCTTGGAACGACATGGAAATGTTGTATATAGGTTGGTATGGTGGACTCATATGGCAAAAATGGGTTTAAGGACTTTTGATGCACAAGTAGTATTTCTACTTACTACATGTGAAGGCTAGCAAATAGATTGAGAAACATCCAACCAAGAACCAAAAAAGCAGATATGTGAGCGTTAAGCATAACTAACACCAGATAATGCACCATAAGTAGAATGTAATTTCGTAGCACAACTATTGACTTTCGTGCTTGCATAGGGAATCACAAACCTTAACATCTATATTCTTACTAAGCATAATTACTTACTAACATAACTCATATATTACTATCGTCATGTATCAAAACTATTACAAAGAATCAATTTTTATTTTTCCAATGATGTTCATGATTTTTTTTATTATATCCCTCTTCAATATCTATCACTTTGGGACTAGTTTCATATATTGCAATTGCTTTTGACAAGCTCACATGGACTTAAGTGAAGAAGACGAGCATACCAGTTTCATATCTCAAAATGATATAAGTGAAGCATGAGAGGATTTATTAAAAATTACTAAATCTCAAATTAATACAAGTGAAGCATGAGAGCATTTCTTCAAACATGTAAAAGCACGCCATGCTCAAAATGATATAAGTGAAGCACTAGAGCAATTTTATAGCTCAATAAATTTAAGTGAAGCATATAGAGCAATTCTAGAAAATCATAGAATAGTTTTGTATCTCTCAAATAGGTGTGCTCAGTAGGTATAAAAACAAATAAATCAAAGATACAAGACGCTCCAAGCAAAACTCATGATATGTGACGAATAAAAATATAGTTCCAAGTAAAATACCGAAGGTTGTTAGAAGAAAGAGGGGTGTCACTCAAGGCATCCCAAAGCTTAGTTGCTTGTTACTCTTTGAATATTATCTTGTGTTGATGTAGAATCCCCTATCTTAGGCTCTTCTTACTCCTTATTCCTTCATTCATCGTGATCTCACCCAAAACTTGACAACTCCAATCACACAAAACTTGACAAAATTCTCGTGAGATCCGTTAGTATAATAAAGAAAATTATAAATTTAAGAACTGTTGTAAACCATTAATATTTTATTATTTCATTATATCTACTGTATTCTAACTTTACCATGACTTATACCCCTCGATACAGGCCATAGATTCATCAAAACAAGCACACAATGCAATGAAAACAGAATCTGTTTCAGACATAACAATCTTTAGTTATCTATACTCTACGCATAATTATGTAACTCTAAAAATTCTGAACAATTAGTACAACGTAAATAATTTTTATAGAAATACCGTGTTAAAATTTCAGCTCATTATCACATTCTAGTAAAAAACAAAAATTCGTGCACTTGATACAAAGTTTCTGTTTCAGATTCAACATTGTTTCTACTCATCTTATGAATCATCCTAAAGGCTTTACTTGGCACAAACACTAATCAAAACAAAAAAACACAATCATATCAGAGGCATAATTGTGCAAACACTCAAAAGAAAGGAAAACATAAAAATATATTTTATTGATTGGGTTGCCTCCCAACAAGCGCTATCGTTTTACGCCCCTAGCTAGGCATAACACATAGATTTATGTATTGTCATCTTTAGTTTCCAACTCCTTAAGAACACAACGAGATTTTTTGAAGGATCTATCAAGCATATTTTAAATGACAATACTTCTAAGAATAAGATTGAAAAAATTGTTCTTGCCATTAAGGGTGTTTACCACTTCAACAAAATTGGGATGAATACTAATCATTTTAAGATCCTCATTGTTTCTACTAGAAGTGGTACCCTTGTTCTTAGGAACTTGCGTTGATTTGGAATCTTTACTAATGGGAGTTTTTTAAATAGTCCTAATAGTAGAAAAAGCCGAACTTAAGTTACGAAGGATTTCTTCCAACTTATCAATTCTAGTGGGGCTTTCTTCCATTCTTTTATTGACTATGGGTTATTTTTTTTCCTTTAGTATTTTAAGAGCGCCTCCCGCCTCTGAACCAATCTTATTAGCAATATTATGCATCCTTTTATCCAAATATTCAATATTTTTCTCTGTGAGCCTTTTCTTTTCAATAGCATCTAACCTTTTCATAACATGCTTAAAAGTTAAAATTGTTTCCTTGACAATGATAGGTGGGGAACCCACTAAATTTCCCATTGGATTATAAGCATACAAAGTAGGGCACATCAAGAAATTCCCACAGGTAATCGTGTCAAGGACGAATCTATACGAAGTGGTGATGCCCACATAAAGACAACAAAGGAGAACAATGATAGATTTTTTATGAATAGATCTATTATTATCATTGCAAATCCTATACCAAGCATCTTTAAGATTCTCTCCACCCCTTTGTTTAAAGTTAAGGACCTCATTATCGGGGGTATACGCAATAACTGAAGAACTAGCCATAGTGAAAAAGGTTGAAGAACAAGAGAATTGACAAGAAAAAGGCAAACTAAAAAATAGAGGGCAAATAAAACGACAAATGTGTGAAGTGAGGTAGAGGAAAATGAGAGGCAAATGGAAAATAATGTAAATTGCAAGGAGAAGATATTTGTGATTAGAAATCTAGTAGATGAGATCGCTTCCTCCCTGGCAACAGCGCCAGAAAGTCCTTTGATGTGGCTTGAGACTGCATCGGTATTTCCCCAAAGAGGAAGGGATGATGCAGCACAACGACGGTAAGTATTTCCCTTAGTTATGAAACCAATGTCTCAATCCGTAGATGAAGATCACGCACCCATATAAACAACACCTGCACTCAAATAAGAAATACTTGCAACCCAAAGCGTAAGAGAGGTTGTCAAGCTCTCAACGATAAAAAGATAGATTAGGTAGTGATGGTTTTGGCAAATAGATCTCACAAGAATGCAAAATAAAATAAGTAAATAAAAAGTGCAACAAGGTATTTTTGGATGAAAAGTAGACCCGGGGGCCGTGTGTTTCACTAGTGGTTTCTCTCATGAGTATAGCGCATGGTGGGTGAACAAATTAGTGTTGGGCAATTGATAGAAGATCAAAATAATCATGACGATATCCAGGCAATGATCATTATACATGCATCATGTCCAAGATAAGTAGACTGAAATGATTCTGCATCTACTTCTATTACTCCACACATTGGCCGCTATCCAGCATGCATCTAGTCTATTATGTTCATGGGAAAATGGTGTCATGCAATAAGAACGGTGACATGATGTAGACATGATCTATTCATGTAGGAATAGACCCCATCTTGTTATCCTTAATGACAATGATACATGTGTACCTTGCAGCCCCTTCTATCACTGGGAATGAACACCACAAGATCGAACCCATCACAAAGCACCTCTTCCCATGGCAGGAAAATTCGATCTAGTTGGCCTAACTAAACCAAAGATTCGAAGAAGAAATATGAGGCTATAAGTAATCATGCAAATAAGAGATCAAAGAAGACTCAAATCATATTTATGGATAGAAACTGATCATGAACTCAAAATTCAACGGATCCCAACAAACACACCGCAAAAGTCATTACATCAAATCAATCTCCAAGAGACCATTGTATTGAGAATCATAGGAAAGAGAGAGAGAGGAAACCATCTAGCTACTGCCTACGGACCTGTAGGTCTATGGTGGACTACTCACGCATCATTGGAGAGGCACCTATGATGAAGATGAACCCCTCCGTGATGGTGTTAGATTGGATCTCAAGGTTCTGGTACTTGCGGTGGCTGGAATTGTGTTTCGTCGACCTTCTTAGGGTTTTCCGAATATTTGTGAATTTATAGATTCGATAGATGGGGGAGGGGGGGGGTCCCGAGGTGGGCACCACCCACCAGGCTGTGCCAAGGGCCTCTGGTGCACCCTGGTGGGTGTTCCCCACCTCGGGCCTCCTCTCTGGTAAGTGTTTGGCCCATCTGGTGTCTTTGGGTTCAGAAAATATCCAAAAAATTTCAGGATGTTTGTACTTCTTTGGTACTGATTTTCTACGAAGTAAAAAAACAAGTAAAAATAACAACTAGCACTTTGGCACTATGTGAATAGGTTAGTCCCAAAAAATGATATAAAGTTGCTATAAAATGATTGTAAAACATCTAAGATTGATAATATGACAGCATGGAACAAGCAAAAATTATAGATACATTGGAGACGTATCAATCTACAAGGTTAAGACTCACTCTAATGGTTCTCTTGAGCGTTACAAAGCACATCTTATGGCTCGTGACTTTCAACATGAGCATGGTCGTGATTAGGATGAGAGTTTTGCTCCCGTGGCCCATATGACCACTATTCATACACTTCATTCTATGACTTCTGTTCGGCACTGGTCTGTACATTAGATTGATGTTAAGAATGCCTTTCTTAATGGTGATCTGCGTGAGGAGGTGTACATTGATAACCCACAAGTGTAGGAGATAGGTTTGCAAGATAATAAAGAACACGTAAATAAAAACTAGGGGCTGCTAAGATAAAGAAACAACTAAGTTAGTTTAATTAGTGTGGAAAAGTGGTGGTAGGAGCTGCGGAATTGTCTCTAGGCAATCGATAACTAGACTGGTCATCATTATTGCAATTTTATATAAGGGAGAGGCATAAGCTAACATACTTTCTCTACTTGGATCATATGCACTTATGATTGGAACTCTAGTAAGCATCCGCAACTACTAAATATCATTAAGGTAAAACCCAACCATAGCATTAAGTATCAAGTCCTCTTTACTCCCATATGCAACAACCCACCTACTCGGGTTTATGCTTCTGTCACTCAAGCAAACCACCATAGGCAAATCATGAGCACATTGAAACACCCTAGAACGGGGATCCCTCACGCTTGCGCGACACGGAGAGAACCATAGTGTTGGAAATATGCCCTAGAGGCAATAATAAATTGGTTATTATCATATTTCCTTGTTCATGATAATCATTTATTATCCATGCTATAATTGTGTTGATTGGAAACTCAGATACATGTGTGGATACATAGACAACACCATGTCCCTAGTATGCCTCTAATAGACTAGCTCGTTGATCAAAGATGGCTATGGTTTCCTAGTCATGGACATGAGATGTCATTTGGTAACGGGATCACATCATTAGGAGAATGATGTGATGGACAAGACCCAAACTACAAACATAGCATATGATCGTGTCAGTTTATTGCTACTGTTTTCTGCATGTCAAGTATATGTTCCTATGACCATGAGATCATGCAACTCACTGACACCGGAGGAGTACCTTGTGTGTATCAAACATTGCAATGTAACTGGGTGACTATAAAGGTACTCTACAGGTATCTCTGAGGGTGTCTGTTGGGTTGGCATGGATCAAGACTGGGATTTGTTACTCCGTGTGACGGAGAGGTATCTCAGGGCCCACTCGGTAATACAACATCACAATAAGCCTTGCAAGCAATGTGACTAAGTGTTAGTCATGGGATCTTGTGTTACGGAAGGAGTAATGAGACTTTCCGGTAATGAGGTTGAACTAGGTATGGAGATACTGACGATTTAATCTCGGGCAAGTAACATACCGAAGAACAAAGGGAACATCATACGGGATTAACTGAATCCTTGGCATAGAGGTTCGACCGTTAAAGATCTTCGTAGAATATGTAGGAACCAATATGGGCATCTAGGTCCCGCTATTGGTTATTGACCGGAGAGGTGTCTCGGTCATGTCTACATAGTTCTCGAACCCGCAGGGTCTGCACACTTAAGGTTTGTTGACGTTTCGGTAGTATAGAGTTATGCATGGCGGTGACCGAAGGTTGTTCGGAGCCCCGGATGAGATCTTGAACGTCACGAGGAGATCCGGAATGGTCCGGAGGTAAATATTGATATATAGGAAGTCCCATTTTGGTCGCCGGAAAAGTTTCGGGCTCATCGGTAGTGTACCGGGAGTGCCGGTAGTGTACCGGGAGACCATCGGGAGGGGTATTTCGACCCAAGAGGCTACATGGGCTGTGGGAGGATTAATACCAGCCCTTAGTGGGATGGAGGAAGTCCCACAAAGGGCCCATGTGGCTGGGAAGAAAAAGCCCAAAAGGAAAAAGGTGGAAAAAGGCAAAAGGACTAAATGAGGAAGGAGTCCTAATCCTACTAGGAGTGGAGGAGGAGGACTCCTCCCTCCTGGTTCGACCGACCCAAAGGGCTGGCTCCTTGGGAGCCACGCCTCCTCCTCCTCTCCTCCTATATATACTAGAGGATTTTAGGGTTTTGGCACAAGATTTTCAGCCACGTGCCACCCGTTCCTCTAGTGCATAGTTTCTCCTCTAGATCGGATTTCCAAAGTGCTTAGGCGAAGCCCTGTCGGAATAGCTCCACCGCCATCGCCGGAGCACCGTCACGCTGCCGGAGAACTCTTCTACCTCTCCGCTCCCTCTTGCTGGATTAAGAAGGTGGAGATCGTCATCAAGCTGTACGTGTGCTGAACGCGAAGGTGCCGTCCGTTCGGCGCTAGATCGGACCTTGATCAAGATTGCGAGACGGTTCGTGATGAGATCGCGGGACGGATCGTGATGAGATCGCGGGACGGATCATGATGAGTTTGCGGGACAGATCGTGACTGGATCGCGGGACGGATCGTGATGAGATCGCGGGACGCTCGGCGATTTGGATCGCGAATACGTTCGACTACACCAACCGCATTTCTTAACGCTTCCCGCTTAGTGATCTACAAGGGTATGTAGATCCACTCTCCCTCTCGTAGATGCTCATCACCATGTATAGATCTTGTGTGTGCGTAGGAAATTTTTTGTTTCCCATGCAACATTCCCCAACAGTGGTATCAGAGCTAGGTCTATGTGTAGATGAGATCTCGAGTAGAACACAAAGAGTTTGTGGGCGTTGATGCTTAGATTGCTTCCTCCCTTGGTCGTGTTTTGGTTCAGCGGTATTGTGGGATGAAGCGGCCCGGACCAAACTTACTCGTACGCTTACGAGAGACCGGTTCCATCGACTGACGTGTAACTTCATTGCACAAAGACGGCTGGCGGGTGTCTGTTTCTCCTACTTTAGTTGGATCAGATGCGACCAAGGCTGTCCTTGAGAAGGTTGAAAAGCAACTGATGTATCAGCGTTGTGGTTTATGTGTAGGTGGGAATTGTTCTTGCTAGATACCTGTAGCAGCCACGTAAAACATGCAACAACAATTAGAGCACGTCTAACTTGTTTTTGCAGGGTATGTTGTGATGTGATATGGCCAATTACATGATGTGATATATGTGATGTATTAGATGATCATGTGTTGTATAGAATATCATGACTTGAATGTCGATGAGTACGGCAACCGGCAGGAGCCATAGGGTTGTCTTTAATTATTGTATGACCTGCGTGTCAATCATTAAGCGCTATGTAATGCTTTACTTTATCACTAAACGGTAGCAATAGTAGTAGAAGCATGGTGGGCGCGACAACCCCGAAGGTGACATGTTGATGGATATCAAGATGATGGAGATCATGGTGTCATGCCGGTGACGATGGAGATCATGCCGGTGCTTTCAAGATGGAGATCAAAAGTACAAGTTCATGGCCATATCATGTCACTTATGATTTGCATGTGATGTTAATCCTTTTATGCACCTTGTTTTGCTTAGGACGACGATAGCATTATAAGGTGACCCCTCACTTAATTTCAAGATAAATTGTGTTCTCCCCGAGTGTGCACCGTTGCGAAAGTTCACCGTGTCGAGACACCACGTGATGATCGGGTGTGATAGAGTCTACGTTCACATACAATGGGTGCAAGCCAGTGCTGCACATGCAGAACACTCGGGTTAAACTTGACGAGCCTAGCATGTACAGACATGGCCTCGGAACACAAGAGACCGAAAGGTCGAACATGAGTCATATAGTAGATATGATCAACATGATGATGTTCACCATTGAAACCACCTCAACTCACGTGATGATCGGACTTGAGTTGGTGAATTTGGATCATGTATCACTCAAATGACCAGATGGATGTCAATTTGAGTGGGAGTTCTTAAGTAATATTATTAACTGAACTAATTATCATGAACATAGTCAGTAGTGTCTTTGCAAAATTATGTTGTAGATTACTAGCTCACGCTGTAGCTCCCTTGAATTTTATATGTTCCTAGAGAAATAGAATTGAAAGATAATGGTAGCAATATTGCGGACTGGCTCCGTGATCTGAGGATTGTCCTGATTGCTGCACAGAAGGCTTATGTCCTTAATGCACCGCTCGGTGCGCCAACACCTCTAGCGTCGTCTGTAGATGTTGTGAACATCTGACAGACACGTTCTGATGACTACTTGATAGTTTAGTGCGTCATGCATTACGACTGAGAATTGAGGCTCCGAAATGTTTTGAATGTCACGAAACATATGAGATGTTCTAAGAGCTGAAATTAGGATCTCAGGCTCATGCCCATGTTGCAAGAAATGAGATCTCCAAAAGGATTGTTTGCCTGCAAGATGAAGGAGAATAGCTCAATCGTTGAGCATGTGCTCAGATTGTTTGGGTGCTACAATCACTTGAATCGAGTGGGAGTTGATCTTCCAAATAAGATAGTGATTGATATAGTTCTCCAAGTCACTAAGCTACTAGAACTTGGTGATGAACTATAAAACGCCAGGGATAGAAATAATGATCCCTGAGCTGTTCGCGATGTTAGACACCGCGAAGGTAGAAATCAAGAAGGAGCGTCAAGTGTTTATTGCAACACGGTTATTCATGTAAGTTAGAGAACAATGGTTATTCTGTTTACATGAATAATACCTTCAATGGTCATGCACCCAGTGAGAATGGTTTGTTGAATCTTGATCATAGTAATACACATGTTCATAACATTGATGCCAAAAGATACAAAGTTAAGAATAATAGTACAACATACTTTTGCCACTACCGCTAAATGTTATATTTGTATAAAACACATGAAGAAACTCCATGCTGATGGATCTTTGGACTCATTCGATTTCGAATCGGTTGAGACATGTGAACCATGCCTCTTGGTCAAGATGACTAAGGACCCCGTTTTCTGGTTTGATGGAGCGGGCAAGTGATTTATTGGAAATGATACAAGTTGATGTATGCAATCCATTGAGTCTTATAGCGTGCGGTGGATATCATTATTTTCTTACCTTCACTGATGATTTGAGTAGATATAGTGTATATTTACTTAATGAAACACAAGTCTGAATCGTTTGAAAGGTTCAAGCAAATTCAGAGTGAAGTTTAAGATCATCATGACAAGAAGAAATGTCTGCAATATGATCGTGGAGGTGAATATCTGAGTTACGAGTTTGGCATACAACTTTAGACAATGTGAAAGTTGTTTCATAACACACGCCACCTGGAACACCATAGTGTGATGGTGTGTCCAAACGTCATAGTCGTGCTCTATTGGATATGGTGCGTGCTATGATGTCTCTTATCATTTTGCTACTATAGTTTTGGGGGTTATGCGTTAGAGACAAGTACATTCACTTTAAATAGGGCACCATCTAAATCCGTTGAGATGACACCATGTGAAATATGGTTTGATAGAAACCTAAGCTGTTATTTCTTGATGTTAGGGGCTGCGACGCTTGTGTGGAAATTTTTTTCACCTAGTGAGCTCGGACCCAAAGCGGACAAATGCATCTTCATAGAATACCCTAAGAATAGTTGGGTGAACCTTCTATCTCAGATCCAAGCATAAAGTGTTTGTTGCTGAAACGGGTCCTTTCCCAAGAAAAAGTTTCTCTCGAAAGAATTGAGTGGGAGGAAGATAGAACTTGATGAGGTTGTTGAACCTTTGTTTCAACCAGAGAGTAGCGCAGCGCAAAAAGATGTTTCTATGGAACCTAGCTCAGTTGAAGAGGAAGTAAATGATGATGATCATGAAGCTTCGGATCAAGTTACTATCAAACCTCGTAGGTCGACAAGGATGTGTACTGCTCCTGAGCGGTACGACAACCCTGTCTTGGAGGTCATGTTGTTGGACAACGATGAACCTACAAGCTATGGAGAAGCGATGATGGGCCCGGATTCCGACAAATGGTTAGAGGCCATGAAATCCAAGAAAGGATCCATGTATGAAAACCAAGTGTAGAATTTGGTAGACTTTCTCGTTGGATGGCAGGCCATTGAGTACAAATGGACCTTTAAAATGAAGACACACGCTGATGGTAAATGTCACCATTTATAAAGCTTGACTAGTCGCAAAGAAGTTTCCGACAAGTTTAAGGAGTTGACTACGATGAGACTTTCTCACTTGTAGCGATGCTAAATTTTTTTGGAATTATGTTAGCATTTGTTGCATTTTTTAATTATGAAATCTGGCAGATGGATGTCGAAACATCGTTTCCTTAACGATTTACTTGAGGAAAGGTTGTATGTGATACTACCAGAAGGTTTTGTCAGTCCTAAGGATGCTAAAAGGTGAGAAAGCTTCAGTGATCCTTCTATGGACTAAAGCAAGCATCTCGGAGTTGGAATATACACTTTGATGAGGTGATCAAAGTTTTTGAGTCTTTACAAAGTTTATGAGAAACTTGTATTTACAATAAAGTGAGTGGGAGCACTATAGAGCTACTGATAAGCATATGTGGTTGACATATTGTTGATCGGTAAATGATGTAGAATTTTTGGAAAGCATAAAGGGTTGTTTGAAAGGAGTTTTTCAAGGAAGACCTGGATAAAGCTACCTAATTGTTGAGCATCAAGATCTATAGAGATAGATCAAGATGCTTGATGAGACTTTGAATGAGTACATACCTTGATAAGATTTTGAAAGAGTTCAAAATGGATCAGTCAGAGAGAAGTGTTCTCGCCTGCTTTGTAAGGTGTGAAGTTGATCGACACTCAAAGCTCGACCACAACAGAAGAAAGAGACAGGACGAACGTCGTCCCCTATGCCTTAGCCATAGGCTTTGTATAGTATGCCACGCTTTGTACCGCACCTGTGTGTGCCTTGCCATGAGTCCATCAAGGGGTACAAGAGTGATCCAGGAGTGGATCACTGGACAGCGGTTAAGATATCCTTAGTGACTAAAAGACTAAGGAAATGTTTCTCGATTATGGAGGTGATAAAGAGTTCGTCGTAAAGAGTTACATCGATGCAAGCTTTAACACCAATCCGGATGACTCTTAGTAGCAATCCGGATACGTATAGTGGAGCAGCCATTTGGAATAGCTGTAAGTGGAGTGTGGTAGTAGTATTTACAGTTTAACATAGAGATTTTCAAAGTACACACGGATCTGAATGTTGCATACCCATTGACTATAAGACCTCTCTCACATGCAAAGCATGATCGAGCCCCAAAACTCATTGGGTGTTAGATTCACAACAATGCGAATCACATGGTGATGTGAATTAGATTATTGACTGTAGTGCAAGTGGGAGACTGTTGGAAATATGCCTTAGAGGAAATAATAAATTGGTTATTATCATATTTCCTTGTTCATGATAATTGTTTATTATCCATGCTATAATTGTGTTGATTGGAAACTTAGATACATGTGTGGATACATAGACAACACCATATCCCTAGTATGCCTCTAATAGACTAGCTCGTTGATCAAAGATGGCTATGGTTCCCTAGTCATGGACATGAGATGTCATTTGGTAACGGGATCACATCATTAGGAGAATGATGTGATGGACAAGACCCAAACTACAAACATAGCATATGATCGTGTCAGTTTATTGCTACTGTTTTCTGCATGTCAAGTATATGTTCCTATGACCATGAGATCATGCAACTCACTGACACCGGAGGGGTGCCTTGTGTGTATCAAACGTCGCAACATAACTCGATGACTATAAAGGTACTCTACAGGTATCTCTGAGGGTGTTTGTTGGGTTGGCATGGATCAAGACTGGGATTTGTTACTCCGTGTGACGGAGAGGTATCTCAGGGCCCACTCGATAATACAACATCACAATAAGCCTTGCAAGCAATGTGACTAAGTGTTAGTCATGGGATCTTGTGTTACAGAACGAGTAAAGAGACTTGACGATAACGAGGTTGAACTAGGTATGGAGATACTAACAATCTAATCTCGGGCAAGTAACATACCGAAGAACAAAGGGAACATCATACGGGATTAACTGAATCCTTGACATAGAGGTTCGACCGATAAAGATCTTCGTAGAATATGTAGGAACCAATATGGGCATCCAGATCCCGCTATTGATTATTGACTGTAGAGGTGTCTCGGTCATGTCTATATAGTTCTCGAACCCACAGGGTCTGCACACTTAAGGTTTGGTGACGTTTCGGTAGTATAGAGTTATGCATGGTGGTGACTGAAGGTTGTTCAGAGCCCCGGATGAGATCTTGAACGTCACGAGGAGATCCGGAATGGTCCGGAGGTAAATATTGATATATAGGAAGTCCCATTTTGGTCGCCGGAAAAGTTTCGGGCTCATCGGTAGTGTACCGGGAGTGCCGGTAGTGTACCGGGAGACCATCGGGAGGGGTATTTCGACCCAAGAGGCTACATGGGCTGTGGGAGGATTAATACCAGCCCTCAGTGGGCTGGAGGAAGTCCCACAAAGGGCCCATGTGGCTGGGAAGAAAAAGCCCAAAAGGAAAAAGGTGGAAAAAGGCAAAAGGACTAAATTAGGAAGGAGTCCTAATCCTACTAGGAGTGGAGGAGGAGGACTCCTCCCTCCTGGTTCGGCCGACCCAAAGGGCTGGCTCCTTGGGAGCCACGCCTCCTCCTCCTCTCCTCCTATATATACTAGAGGATTTTAGGGTTTTGGCACAAGATTTTCAGCCACGTACCTCCCGTTCCTCCAGTGCATAGTTTCTCCTCTAGATCAGATTTCTGCAGTGCTTAGGCGAAGCCCTGCCGGAACAGCTCCACCACCATCGCCGGAGCACCGTCATGCTGCCAGGGAATTCTTCTACCTCTCCGCTCCCTCTTGCTGGATCAAGAAGATGAAGATCGTCATCAAGCTGTATGTGTGCTAAACGCGGAGGTGTCGTCCATTCGGCGCTAGATCGGAAGGACCGTGATCAAGATTGCGAGACGGTTCGTGATGAGATCGCGGGACGGATCGTGATGAGATCGCGGGACGGGTCGTGATGAGATCGCGGGACGGATCGTGTTGAGTTCGCAGGATGGATTGTGATTGGATCGCGGGACGGATCATGATGAGATCGCGGGACGCTCGGTGATTTGGATTGCGAAGACGTTCGACTACACCAACCGCGTTTCTTAACGCTTCCCGCTTAGAGATCTACAAGGGTATGTAGATCCACTCTCCCTCTCATAGATGCTCATCACCATGGATAGATCTTGTGTGTGCGTAGGAATTTTTTTTCCCATGCAACGTTCCCCAACACATAGGACATCACCAATAATAAAACATGGAACTCAAACCAATCATAATCATCAATCAACCCGTATGACAAAACGGATCTACTCAAACATCATAGGATAGCAACACATTATTGGACAATAATATGAAGCATAAAGCACCATGTTCAAGTAGATAGTACGGTGGGTTGCGGGATAGTGGACCACTGAATATAGATGGGGGAAGGCGATGAAGATGTTGGGGAACAAGACAGAGGTATTGGTGTGGATCGCCGTCACATGATGATTCCCCGACGGCGTTTCGACGCCACCGGGAGAGAGGGGGAGAGAGCCCCCTTCCTTCTTCTTCTTCCTTGGCCTCCCCCCTATATGGGAGGAGGGTTTCCCCTCTGATCCTTGGCCTCCATGGAGGCAGAGGGGTGATAGCCCCTCCGAGATTGGATCTCTCTCTCTCTCTCTCTCTCTCTCTCTCTCTCTCTCTCTCTCTCTCTCTCTTTGTTTCCTTCTGTTTCTGCGTTCCCAGATTTTGGCATTTCACCGTTTCTTAAATTCCCGGAGATCCGTAACTCCGATTGGGCTGAAATCTTGAGGGGATTTTATCCATATATTATCTTTCTTGCGGTGAAACAAGGGCACCAACCGCCTTAACAGGTGAGCACAAAGGCCCAGGGCGAGGCCAGGGGGTAGGCCGCGCCTCTCGCTTGTGATCACCTCAGGCATCATCTCGCGTTGATTCTTTTCCCAAAAATCACATATATCCGAAAAAATCTCCGAAAGTTTTAATCATGTTTGGACTTCGTTTGATATAGATTTTCTGCGAAACAAAAAACATGCAACAAACAGGAACTAACACTGGGCACTGGATCAATATGTTAGTCCCAAAAATAGTATAAAAGTTGCGAGAAGTATAGGAAAGTTGTAGAATATTGGCACGAAACAATCAAAAATCATAGATATGACGGAGACGTATCAGCATCCCCAAGCTTAATTCTTGCTCGTCCTCGATTAGGTAAATGATAAAAAAGATAATTTTTGATGTGGAATGCTACCTAGCATAATCTTTTTCATATAATATAATCATGGCATGAATATTAAGACAGGAGTGATTCAAAGCAATAGTCTATCATTTGACATTAAGACATTAATACTTCAAGCATACTAATAAAGCAATTTTATCTCTTCAAAATATAATGGCAAAAGAAAGTTATACCTACAATATCATATAGTCTGGCTATGCTCTATCTTCCCCACACAAAGTATTTATATAATGCACAACCCTAATGAAAAGTCAAGCAATTGTTTCACACCTTTTATGTTCTCAAATTATTCAACTCTCACTCAATACATGAGCCTGAGCCATGGATATAGCACTATAGGTGGAATAGAATATGGTGGAGGTTGTGACGAAAAAGGAGAAGATAGTCTAACATCAACTAGGCGTATCGACGGGCTATGGAGATGCCCATTAATAGATATTAATGTGAGTGAGTAGGGATTGCCATGCAACAGATGCACTAGATATATAAGTGTATGATAGATCAAAAAGAAACTAAGTGGGTGTGCATCCAACTTGCTTGCTCATGAAGACCTAGGGCAATTTGAGGAAGCCCATCACTAGAATCTACAAGCCAAGTTATATACTGAAAAATTCCCACTAGTATATGAATGTGACAAAATAAGAGACTCTCTATCATGAAGATCATGGTGCTACTTTGAAGCATAAGTGTGGAAAAGGATAGTAGCATTGTCCCTTCTCTCTTTTCTCTCTTTTTTTGGGTGGGCATGTAAGGCCTCTTTTTTTATTTGGGCTTGGCTGGCCTCTTTTATTTTTCATAAAGTCCGGAGTCTAATCCCAACTTGTGAGGGAATCATAGCTTCCATCATGCTTTCCTCACATGGGAAAATTCTTTAATAATGAAGATCATCACACTTTTATTTACTTACAACTCAAGAATTACAACTCGATACAAAATATGACTCTATATGAATGCCTCCGGCGGTGTGCCGGGATGTGCAATGATCTAGCATAGCAAATGACATAAAAAACGGACAAGCCATGAAAATATCACGCTAGCTATCTTACGATCATGCAAAGCAATATGAAAAATGATGGTGCGTGCCATAATAAACGGAACGGTGGAAGTTGCATGGCAATATATCTCGAGATGGCTATGGAAATGCCTTAATAGGTAGGTATGGTGGCTATTTTGAGGGAGGATATATGGTGGGTTTAATGCATCGGCGAAAGTTGCGCGGTACTAGAATGTCTAGCAAAGGTGGAAGGGTGAAAGTGCTTATAATCCATGGACTCACATTAGTCATAAAGAACTCATGTACTTATTGCGAAAGTCTATTAGTCATCGAAGCAAAGTATTAGATGCATTCTCCTAGGGGAGAGGTTGGTAGGAGTTAACCATCGCGCTCTCCTGACCCTCACACAAAGGTTGACAATCAATAAAAAAATGATGCTCCGACTTCCTTACATAATGCTTCACCATACGTGCATGCTACGGGAATCACAAACCTTTACGCAAGTATTTCTACCAATCCACAATTACTCACTAGCACTACTAGTTTTATGTAGGATTTTATGACTAACCATGTGAATGACCAACTCCTGTTAACTCTCTAAATAGATATAAGTGAAGCATGAGAGTTTAATCCTTTCTATAAAAGATATGCCCACGCTTTAACAGATATAAGTTAAGCAAAAGAGCATTCTACAAATGGGGGCAGTTTTCTATGTGTAGAGAAACATGCAATCCAAACTTCAAATGATATAAGTGAAGTACATGAAGCATTCTATAAAGCCATACTCAAAAGATATAAGTGAGGTTCAAAGAGCCTTCTATAAATCAATCAAGGACTTTCTCATACCAGCATGGTGCATTATTAAAATAAAAATAAAAAGCACACAACGCTCCAAGATTTACGCATATCATGTGATGGATAAAATTATAGCTCCAAGTAAAATTACGGATGGTTGTTAGAAGAAAGAGGGGATGCCTTACGGGGCATCCCCAAGCTTAGCTTCTTGGGAGTCCTTGAATATTACCTTGGGGTGCCTCAGGCATCCCCAAGCTTAGTCTCTTTCCACTCCTTATTCCTTCATCCATCGTGTTCTCACCCAAAACATGAAAACTTCTGATACGTCTCCAACGTATCTATAATTTTTGATGATGGCATGCTATTATATTATCTGTTTTGGATGTTTTATATGCATTAATATGCTATTTTATATTATTTTTGGGACTAACCTATTAATCTAGAGCCAAGTGCCAGTTTCTGTTTTTCCTTGTTTTTGAGTTTTGTAGATATGGAATATTAAATGGAGTCCAAACGAAAGAAAACCTTCGGAAAGAATTTTTCTGGAAGGAAACAAGTCATCCAAGCTTGGAGTGCACATCAGGGAGGAGCCAGGGTGCCACAAGCCTACTAGGCGTAGCCCCCTGGTTACGCCTAGCAGGCTTGTTGTCTCCTGGCAGGTCTCCTAATCCTATTCTTTGCCCTGTAAGTACCCAAATATTCCCGCAACATCAAAAAGAGCCACACAAATACTTTTCTGCCGCCGAAAGCCTCCGTTCCCAAGAGATCCAATCTTGGAGCCTTCTCCGGTAATCTGCGGGAGGGGATTTTGATCACGGAGGGCATCTACATCAACTCCATTGCCCCTCTGATGATGCGTGAGTAGTCCACCACAGACCTATGGGTCCATAGCTAGTAGCTAGATGGCTTCTTCTCTCTTTGATCTTCAATACCATGTTCATCAATACCATGATCTTCAATACCACAGATCTATCCGATGTAATCCTCTTTTGTAGTGTGTTTGTCAAGGTCCGATGAATTGTGAGTTTATGTTGAGATTATCCATGAATCTTATTTGAATCTCCTCTGATTTCTTATATGCATGATTTATTATCCTTGCTAGATTGGTAATTCTTGCAATGGGAGAAGTGCTTGGTTTTGGGTTCAATCCTGCGGTGTCCTCACCCAATGACATAGTACGGCTAGCGAGGCACGTATTGTATTGTTTACATCAAGGGTAACAAGATGGGTTTTCATCATATTGCTTGATTTTATCCCTCTACATCATGTCATCTTTATTAATGCGTTACTCTATTCTTCATGAACTTAATACTCTAGATGTAGGTAGGAGTCGATCGATGTGTGGAGTAATAGTAGCAGATGCAGAATCGTTTCGGTCTACTTGTCACAGACATGATGCCTATATGCATGATCATTGCCTTGGATAACTACATGATTATTCGCTTTTCTATCAATTGCTTGACAGTAATTTGTTTACCCACCATGATATTTGCCTTCAAGAGAGAAGCCTCTAGTGAAACCTATGGCCCCGGGTCTATTTTCCATCATATATTTTCATATCTATACCTTGCTGCAATTTATTTACCTTTTAATTCCCACACTCGTTCCATCTATCTCTATCGGATCTAATCCTTGCAAATAATCGTGAAGGGATTGACAACCCCATTATAGCGTTGGGTGGAAGAGTTTGATTGTTTGTGTAGGTGCAACCATTGGTGACTTGCTTGTTCCTCCTACTGTATTGATACCTTGGTTCTCAACAACTGAGGGAAATACTTTCTACTTCGTTGCATCACCCTTTCCTCTTCAAGGGAAAACCAATGCATGCTCAAGAGGTAGCAAGAAGGATTTTTGGCGCCATTGCTAGGGAGGATACACGTCAAGCCTACCAAGTACCCATCACAAACTCATCTCTTGCATTTACTTTATTTGCCATTTTCCTATAGTTTTCCTCTCCCCCACTTCTAAAACGATTTTTAAAAATACCAAAAAGATTTGCCTTTTTGTTCGCCCTTCTTCCTTTTGCCTTCCGCTTGCTCGTGTGTTTGATTGCTTGCCTTGTCACGATGTGTGAGAATACCAAGTTGTGTGACTTTTCCAATACTAATAATAATGATTTTATTAGTACTCCTATTGCTCCTGCCACTAGTGCGGAATCTTATGAAATCAATGCTGCCTTGCTAAATCTTGTTATGAAAGAACAATTTTCTAGCCTTCCTAGTGAAGATGTCGCATCCCATCTAAATACTTTCATTGAGTTGTGTGATATGCAAAATAAGAAATATTTGGATAATTATATTGTTAAATTGAAGCTATTTCCGTTCTCACTTGGAGATCGTGCTAAAACTTTGTTTTCATCATTGCCTAAAAATAGTATTGATCCATGGAATAAGTGTAAAGATGCTTTTATTTCCAAGACTTTCCGCCCTCTAAGATCATCTCCCTTAGGAACGATATAATGAATTTTAGGCAACTTGATCATGAGCATGTTGCACAATATTGGGAGAGGATGAAATTAATGATCAGGAACTGTCCCACGCATGGTTTGAGTTTATGGATGATTATACAAATTTCCTATGCGGGATTAATTTTTGCATCTAGAAATCTTTTAGATTCCTCCGCGGGTGGTACTTTTATGGAAATCACGTTAGGAGAAGCTACTAAACTCCTAGATAATATCATGACAAACTACTCTCAATGGCATACTGAAAGATCTCCTAGTAGTAAAAAGGTGCATGCTTTTGAAGAAATAAATACTTTGAGTGAAAAGATGGATGAATTGATGAAATTGTTTGCTAGTAATAGTTCTACTATTGATCCTAATGATATGCCTTTGTCTTTTTAGATTGGAAATAATAATGAATCTATGGATGTGAATTTTGTTGGTAGGAACAATTTTGGTAAAAATGCGTATAGAGGTAATTTCAACCCTAGGTCTTTTCCTAGTAATTCATCTAATAATTGTGGTAATTACTACAACAATTCTCATGCAAATTATAATAAGATGCCCTCTGATCTTGAGAATATTGTTAAAGATTTTATTGGTTTGCAAAAGTTTTCAAGGCTTCTATTGAAGAAAAAGTGCTTAAGATTGATGATTTGGCTAGGAAAGTTGATAGAATTTCTCTTGAGATTGATTCTTTGAAAGTTAGATATACTCCAACCAAGCATGATATTAATGAGTCTTTAAAATCCATGAGAATTTCTAATGATGAAAGTAGGGAAAGAACCTCTAGAATTCATGCTAAGAGTGAATGGCTTGAAATAGTGTTTTCTCGCGATAATAATGATGAAGATCTTAAAGTGATTGGTTTGAATCCTATTGAATCTTTGTTTTCCAATATAAATATTGATAAAGATGGTACTGGAGATAAGTCAAGTTTAGTTAAAAGGCTTCCGAATGATTCGAAGTCTATAGATCTTAATGCTAATATGGTAAAAGTGGGATTGAAGAGGTCAAAACTTTAAATGGCAATGAACCCACTCTTTTGGATTTCAAGGACTTTAATTATGATAGCTGATCTTTGACTTATTGTATTTCCTTTCTTCAATCCATGTTGAATTCTCCTCATGCTTATAGTTAAAATAAGCCTTTTACTAAACATATAGTAGATGCTATGATGAAATCTTTTGAAGAAAAACTCGAGAGAGAAGTTTCTATTCCTAGAAGGCTTCATGATGATTGGAAACCTACTATTAAGTTTAAAATGAAATATTACGAGTGCCATTCTTTGTGTGATTTGGGTGCTAGTGTTTCCACGATTTCGAAAACTTTATGTGATGTGCTAGGTTACCATGATCTTGATGATTGCTCTCTAAATTTGCATCTTGAGGATTCCACTATTAAGCAACCTATGGGAAGGATTAATGATGTTGTTATTGTTGCAAATAGGAATTATGTGCCCATAGATTTGATTGTTCTTGATATAGATTGCAACCCTACATGTCCAATTATTCTTGGTAGACCTTTCCTTAGAACTATTGGTGCAATTATTGACATGAAAGAAGGAAACATTAGATTTCAATTTCCATTAAAGAAAGGCATGGAACACTTTCCTAGAAAGAAAATAAGATTGCCTTATGAATCTATTATGAGAGATACTTTTGGATTGCATACCAAAGATGACAATACCTAGATCTATTGCGTTTTTCCTAGATAGGGGTGTTAAGCAATAGCGCTTGTTGGGAGGCAACCCAATTTTATTTTTGTGTTCTGTTTTTGAGTGTTCCCACATTATTAATTCTGAATTAATTGTGTTTTGATCCCAATTTTATTTAGGATTAATGTGCATATCTTGCTCTCGAGTTGCTATCACGTTAAAACTGAAATCTGTTAACGAAGAGTTCCGTTTTGTGGGCTTCATTTTAAGCAAACCATTCATCTTATGAAATTGTGCCAATGATATGATTTGAAGTATGACATGTCTAGTTGCTGTTAGTGTCCTTGACATGCTCATAAGTGTTTGTTATGCTACTGTTATTGCCATGTCAACATGCCTAGTCAATACTGCAGTTTTGGGAGATGGTTAAATTTCACTAAGTTTGAAACTGTTATTTGTTGCCATGTTGCCATGTGATTTGCTATTGATCTAGGAGTCTTTTGTGGTAGCCACCAAGGGGTCTTTTATTAAGCATGTTGTTGTCTATCATGTTGTGCCAATATTTTGCATGAGTAGATTTAACATCATAATTAATTCTGTTGTTCAATGTGTCAATCTGTGAAAAACCTGCTGCACCTGTCCACTAATTTTCACCAAGTCTGAAAACTGCTTAGTTCAATATGTCTTCTTGTGAGCTCATTTCCTTTTGATCCATACTTCTACACAACTTCCTAATAATATATGAATTGTCGAGCATCATGTAGGATTCACCACCATGTCCTAGTTATGTATTGTAGAGGGTTGTAGCTTGTTAATTTGTAGGTTGCAATATGCCATCTTGCTGTTTTGGGGCAGATTTGATCTAAAACTTGTTTTGGTAATTGTGGTTGAACCGTAGCTCCGTTTTGGACATACCATATATGGAAATTGCTTAGAATTTCATGTAGTATCATAATATCTTGATGCAATCATGATTTGGAATGTTTGTGGTTGTCATTTTCATGCATTTTGCATTCATGGCATATCCATCTTGTTTTGCTCATATCTTTTAGACCATAGCTCCGTTTGAGATGTTCTATATATGTAAATCGACTTGAATGACATGTAGAATTGCATGGTATGCTTTATTATGTTGTTTAACAAATATATAATATGGTTAGTTTAGATCTGGACTAATTTCGAAATTAACATATGGGGTAGTTTCAGGAATACTATAAGTTGTTTCCAACCTCATTTAAGATGCCTAGATAGAGTAGTTTATTTATGCTTCACCTCTTGCCATGTTTAACAACATTTAATATTGATGAGTACCTAAACGAGAGGAACTAAATATTTGAACGTGGAGTTTCGTCAATATGCAACTCGTTGCATATTGAGCTTCACTTTAATGTGTAGTAGTTGTTTGATGTGACTGCCGTGCCTTGCATATTTAAACCAGACATGCATCTTATTTTATTGCACATCATGCAATGTATATATAGTGTGGTGTTCTCGTGTGTTTATTGTTGTTTCCGAATTGTTCCTTCTCGATAGAGTTCCGAAAGCGTTCGGAGTGTGAGGATTCGTTCGACTACGTTGGCCCGTCTTCTTCATGGACTCCTTCTTATTCCAAGCGGGATCTCAGGCAAGATGACACATTTCCCTGGATACCACTACAATCATTGGTATGCTAGTTGTCCCGCTTTTATCGTTATGTCTCGCTACCTACCACTTGTTTGTCAAGCCTCCCAACATTTCCATGAAAAGCCTCTAACCCTCCACTTTCCCAGCAAACCTTTGCTTGACTATGTTACCGCTTGCTCTGCCCTTCTTATAGCGTTTCTAGATGCAGGTGCAATTGCTTCCATGTGTCAACATGGACATTATTTTGTTATCACAATATTATTGCTATTTAATTTAATGCACTTATACACTTGGTAAAGGGTGAAAGGCTTGGCCTTTTGCTCGGTGTTT
Source organism: Hordeum marinum (assembly GCA_022496015.1). Classification (NCBI taxonomy): domain Eukaryota; kingdom Viridiplantae; phylum Streptophyta; class Magnoliopsida; order Poales; family Poaceae; genus Hordeum; species Hordeum marinum. The sequence continues at coordinate 203,717,206 of CM039672.1, read as the reverse complement.
CGTTCCGCTCTTGTCGCCCCTAGTTACTTGTGAACCGGTGTTATGTTTCATAATTGAGCGCTCCTAACATGCTCGGGGTTGTTATGGGGACCCCCTTGATCTTTGTTTTAGGATAAAACTTGTCTGGTAAGGCCCAAAACTGGTACTATTTGCTTAATGACAACTCAAATTTGCATAGGGCATGATCTCCCCATGGATAATTAATCAACAACCCGGGCCAGTGCTCCTCATGAGTGTTGGTCCAAAACGGGCTGCCTGCAGGGCCGCCTCGAGGAAACTCGAGGATTGGTTTTTTCCCTGTAGCTAGACCCATCTGTCGTGTCTTGAGAACGAGATACGCGGCTCTTATCGGGTTTGTCAACATGTCAGGAGGCCTTGCTGGATTTGTTTTACCTTTCTCGAATATCTTGCATGACGAACTCTGATCTTCTTCGGGCTATCTTGAGGTGTCGGATTTCTTTTGGATTTGCCTAGGATGATCACAAGATCCGTGATCGAGGTTATTCCCGCGACGTGTGGTTAATTTGTGATGGACGAGTTGGAGCACCCCTGCAGGGTTAAATCTTTCGGAAAGCCGTGCCCGCCGTTATGTGGCAAACATGGAAAACTTTGTTTAACACCCAGTCATAGCAAACTTGAAGTGAACTCAAATAAAATACACCAACCGTGTGCATAACCGTGACTGTCTCTTCTCGTGAGTTCTTATCCGAGAGAGAACACGACGGGGTTATGTTTGACGTAAGCAGGTGTTCAGGATCAGTTAGCTATCATTACTAGTTCACGTCCGTTATGCGTAGACCACCATACTTTACTTTCTGTATTCGTAAGATAGACACTCAAATAAATGATTAGTCACTTGCAGCAGCCTCACCACTTAACCATACCTCACACATTAAGCTTTAATAGTCTTGCTACCCTTCGAAGTGAGATTGCTGAGTCCCCGTGGCTCACAGATTACTACAACAACAGTTGCAGGTATAGGTAATGTGATGATTTGACGTGAGTACAATGCTTGTTTGATTTGGAGTTCTTCTTGTTCTTCTTCATCAATCTAGGATGGGTTCCAGGCGGCAGCGTGGGATAGCAAGGATGGATGTCATTTTGTCGTTTGTTTTCGTCCGTAGTCGGACCCTGCTCTTATGTATGATGTTTGATATGTTGTTGTATTGATGTCATATTGATGTAGCTTGTGGCGAGTGTAAGCCAACTCCATATACTCATCTCTTCTGTACATGTACTTGCAATGATATCCATTCTTGCAACACGACGAGTTGCGTTTCTATCCCTGTCGAGGCCCTCGTGCCGAAATAAGGATATGATCACATATTGGGCATGATAAGTTGGCATCAGAGCCTGTACTGACCTAGGAGCCCCCTTGATTGATCGAACTTGGCCGAGTTGAGTCTAGTAAAACTATTTTGAGTCTAGTTATATATTGGAGAGTAAGTTTCTTTTACTCCTCTTCTATACTCTTGTGAGGTATTTGACTTAGGAATTTTGTTACTACTCCTCTTCTCGCTCAAATTTTTTAGGATCACGCGGGTATTTTGGAAACTATATGATGCTGATGTGATGGAGGTTTGTCTTGGTGACTCCTGTCTTACTTGATTTCTTTCGGGGAGTTGAGCTCCAGGGGATTCTTGGCACATCGTTATCGTTCAGTTTCCTTAGTATCTCGGGACGGAGGAGGTTCAAAATTAGTTCAATACTTTTCGTGGCGAGATAAGATCGGAGTCACCCAGTACTGGGGAGGCGTTCGGGGTACCGCCATGTTTAGTATCGTTGTGCTTTCGAGGATCCGATATAGATGAAGTTCCGGAGCCCTGGTTATGTGTTGAAGGATGGATATAGCTGGGGTGTAGAGCTTGTTAGTTGTGTGAGATATTTTCCTCCTTGTATCCCCAACACCCGATTGCATAACCAAGAGAGTTTCGGGAGTTCTTAGGTGTAATTCAAGTAGTTATCTAGGCTATCTTCCAACATATCATGATGTGAGGTTGGGGTTCGACATCTAGTGGGTTCGTTTGTTCAAGGTCTTTCTTATAGAGGACAGTCTCGATATATGTCATCAGATATGCTTTGTCAAACCTTGTAGTTTGCTAAGCCTAGGGAGCATATTCGAGCATCATTTCAAGATGACAATCCAATGTACGATTGATCCCGTGCGAACCTTACCACGGAAATATCGAGCGGAATCTCTGTCATGTATTTGTTTTGGCTTGTTTCGTAAGCATCATCCTTTGTGGTGTTTTCGAATATGGTAATTCGAGTTGCTTCGATGTCAAGTGGTGATCTCATATCTTTGCGAAGTAGTGTTCTCATATTTCTGTGGGATTTTCTAATTCTTGCGCTCAATCAAGTTGTCATATCAATTCTTTTCATCTGGTGTACTCTCTTCTATTGAATTCAATCCTTTCAATATTTGCAAGATCAATCCTCATGTTTCTTTCTGGGGTTCTTTTCATCCGTCCTAAGTTGTCTTTGTTTTTCCCACCCTCCCGCCTTTTTTCTTCAATGATTGAATTCCCATCCAAGGCCTTCTCTATTCATGTTATGCTTCCGCCATATCTTTTATTTTGTATCATATCCGGTGACTCATTATGAAGATTCTCAAGTGCTTCAAGTTCATCATTTCTTGGTCTCTGGTTTTCTTCTCCAGTGGATTTGATTCGAGCTCTCGCTGTTCATCATATCCTTTCTCATTCTTTAAATGGTTTCCAGGTTGGAAATTCTTATTCGAACCTCTCTTGGTTTTCATATCTATCTATTCTATCTGGAGTGCTGAAGATATCTCAGAAAATTCACGTTCTGTTCAAAATGTTTTCAATTATTTCAAGGTTATCACCTCATCTACTTTTCATTTTCTACCAGTGCCATCTCTTCCTAAGCTATTGTTTCAACTAAGTTTTCTTTGAGTGGGCCCATAACCCACAGGTTTTTCCCCAGGATCTTACGTGGGTCTTCTAATCTTTCCAGAGATGTTCTCAAGTTCTCTTCAATACGACGTAAGAATGAATTTCATCAGTCATATGCCTTTTTGAAGATCACTTCTAAATCATTTTCATTGTTGGGTCAACCTTTCCTTATTCACTCTTCCGGAGTGTCTCAGTAATCTGGGTGGTGTTCTCCTCTTCATTCTCATCATTGAAGTTAGAAGGAGAGTTTCTCTTACATCTTTGTCCGTTCCTTTGAAGAGTGTGGTTTTAGATTCTTGCTATCCTCTCAAATTGTTTTGGTCATGAGTAATTCCTCGCATATCTATTCGGTGCATTACATAATTGTTTTCATTTCTCTATCCTCTGAAGGCCATTATTTTAGAACATTCCTTCATTCTCAGCTTTCAGCTTTCATTCTCAAATTCTCTCAATTGTTGTCCCTTCGTTCGAATCTCAATTATTCCGGTGCTTCGTTCAAGTTTTCTATTAGGTGGATAATGCTCTCTTCATTCTCATGTTATATCATTCATTTGTATTATCCTCTTTTGTTTCTAATTCTTACCGGTGTTCTCGTGCAAGACTTCTGCAAGTTTGTGCTCTAGATATCTTTCCTATCTTTTCCAAGAGAATAAGTGGTATGCTAAATCCGTTGCTTGTCATCAAGATAATTTGATGAAGGATATGCATATCATAATTCTTATTCTTATTTCATCAGGTGATTTCAATCCTTTTCTGGAGTATTCATGGCATCAAATTCTTGGTTATAAGTTATTCATCTTTTCTTTCAGGAGTTCCGTGTTTTTCTCAAGTATCTCTTCGTGAAGCTTCTTCTAAATCATGGCAAGGCTTCCATCTTAATTTTCCAAGCCTTCATTCTTTGATCATCATTCGTTTTCGGAGTTCTTCAAGATGCTTCTTCATGGTAGTTTGTTAAGGATGTAATTCTTCTCGAAGTGTTCTTCAAGATTCTTGTTGGAGGTGCTCAAGTGTTCTTTATCTTGGATTTCTAAGTTCAATTCCTTCTCAATTGTCTTTTGAGATGGTGTTATTAAGTTCTTGGTTATGAGGAGTCTCAAAGGAAAATTGTCAAGAATGAGATAAGTAAACCCATCTTGTCTTATCGGAGTTATCTTGGGTTGGATTTCACCTAAAGCATTTCCTAAGGATTGTTGCAATCATGGTGTCATAAATGATCCATGTTTTCTCCTCCTCTTCTTGGTGAAAGAAGTGTGGAATATCTTGTTTCTCTCAAGCAATCAATTGTTTCTGTTGTGGCAGGTTGTCACCTCATAATTTTGATATGTTTTCCATAAGCCCATAACAAGCTATTCTTTTCGTTGTTGATTCTCCATCAACTCCATTCACCTATGCTTCTCAAGTTCAATGGTGGTAGAAGTTGTTATTTTCTTCTCCGTTCTTTTCGTTCCATCAATCTAGTTTCTATTATTTTCTTCCGAAGGCATTGTCATGTTGCTCTCTCTCAACCATCATCTTGTTTATCAACATCATGTTCTTTCTTGCTTATTCATTTTACCGGAGTGTTGTGTTCTATTCAAGTTCTTCCATCTTATCAATTTTTCCTCTATCCTATCGAAGTGCTGCCGAAATTTCTTTTGAATTCTTGCTTGTTCCTCATGTCATTCTTCTTCTCACTGTAACTTTCAATGATCATTGGTTTCACTCATTTGTCAGATAAGCAACTAAGTTTACCTCTTGCCCTTTCTCTTCCCCTTCTCATTCTTAGATCTCGGGACGAGATCCTCGTGTAGTGGAGGAGTGTTGTAACAGCCTGGGACCGACGCTCCAGAAGATGCCCCTTTTGTTCTATTCTCGTCGTGTGATTCATTTGGTTGTCGCATTCACCATTGCATCATTCACATCATCTGCATAGCATCGTCACTCGTTTTCGAAAACCTGCATCCGTTCGTAGTTGCCGGTTCTCTCCGTTCGTGACATCGACCATTTTGAGACCAACCACACACGCAAGCACCCGAGGCATCGATAAAATATTGTTTTTAAAGTGCATTTGAAATATCCTCAGATTAGGTCGAAAGTTGGCATGCGGTCTTGTTATATTGTAGGTAGATCGTGTGCCAAATTTTGTCACAACCAGAGTTCGTTTGATACCCCAATGGTCAGCCGTAGCAGTGTGGTCATCGGTTTATTATCGGACGTTTCGGTGTTTCTAAAACTCGTGCCACAGGCCCAAACCTTCCCTCTATTCTCAGCCCACACCCCTCTACACAGACCACTAGCCCATCCTAGCACCCACCCCTCCGACCGGACCATCCGATTGTGATCAGAGGGTTAAAAATAGCCCCAAACTCCAAACCCTAGCCCTCCTGCTATAAATAGAAGGCCTCCCTGTCCATTTTTGGCCTTCTCCCACCTCCAACCTCGGAATCCTCGCCCCTCCAGCCCTCCGCCGCCACTTTTCGCCGCCAACTCAACCCAGCACCGCCTCAGCCGTTGCTCGCAGCCAACCAGGGCGTGCCACGTCGCCCCTGGCGCCGGCCCAGCCGCCGCAGCCCACCGGGGCCTGAGGCAGGCCCGCCCCATGCCAAATAGGGCCCAAGACTAGCCCCAGCGCCCCGCTCCTCCCGTGCATAGCATGCCACCTAGGAACACTAGCCGTCATCAGACTTCGCCTTCGCCGCTGACAGCGCCCCTTGCCGGAGCCCCGCCGCCGCAGCGCCGCATCCTGTCGCCATCCGTGCATCGCCGGAGCTCCCGCCGCTCGTCCCCGAGGGAGGTTGCTGCCGGCCAGATCCGGGTCCCGGACCGCCGGATCCGCGCCGCCCTGGCCGCCTAAGCCTTCGGACGCCCTCGCCGTGGCCTCCTCGCTGCCTGCCGTCGGCCTCCCCAACCACCGCCGCCGTTGACCACGGCCTGGACCGTGCCGTCCCCGGATCCCCTCGTCCCGCGAATCAAACGGCGCCCGGAACCGCTTCATCCTGTTTCAGCGGGGAGTATTTCTTTCTATGTCCCTGATTAACTGCTCGTTTATCTTCATGTTGTCAATTTGATCTGCTTGTAGTTGTTGAACCGTACATCGGATGGAGATGAATTATATATGAAAATCGATCTACTCATAATGCTCTACATGATGGTACCATTTGCCTATTCATTATGAATCATTTGCATGCTTAAAATGCTTTTGCAAACATGCATTGTGTCATTAGGTGCAAATCAGTTATTTTAATCAAACTTGCATGGATGATTGCATCTCATCGGTAGGCGTTTTGCATGTGGTGTCTTCATGAGAATTTCCCTATGACATGTATAGTTTCATGGCATGCCTTTGATTGCTGGGTAAAAGTTCATTATCATGTGCATATCTTGCTCCCGAGTTGCTATCATTTTAAAACTGAAATCTATTAATGAAGAGTTCCGTTTTGCGGGCTTCATTTTAAGCAAACCATTCATCCTATGAAATTGTGCCAATAAAATGATTTGAGGTGTGACATGTCTAGTTGTTGTTAGTGTCCTTGCCATGCCGAGAAGTGTTTGTTATGCTACTGTTATTGCCATGTCAACATGCCTAGTCAATATTGCAGTTTTGGAAGATGGTTAAATTTCACTAAGTCTGAAACTGTTATATGTTGCCATGTTGCCATGTGATTTGCTATTGATCTAGGAGTCTTTTGTGGTAGCCACCAAGGGGTCTTTTGTTAAGCATGTTGTTGTCTATCATGTTGTGCTAATAGTTTGCATGAGTAGATTTAACATCATAATTAATTCTGTTGTTCAATGTGTGAATTTGTTAAAAAAACCTGCTGCACCTGTCCACTCTAATTTTCACCAAGTCTGAAAACTGCTTGGTTCAATATGTCTTTTTGTGAGCTCATTTCCTTTTGATCCATGCTTCTACACAACTTGCTGATAATAGATGAATTGTCGAGAATCATGTAGGCTTCACCACCATGTCCTAGTTATGTACTGTAGAGGGTTGTAGCTTGTTGATTTGTAGGTTGCAATATGCCATGTTGCTGTTTTGGGGGCAGATTTGATCTAAAACTTGTTTTGGTAATTGTGGTTGAACCGTAGCTCCGTTTTGGACATACCATATATGAAACTTGCTTAGAATTGCATGTAGTATCATAATATCTTGCAGCATTCATGATTTGGAATGTTTGTGGTTGTCATTTTCATGCATTTTGCATTCATGGCATATCCATCTTGTGTTGCTCATATCTTTTAGACGGTAGCTCCGATTGAGATGTTCTATATATGTAAATAGACTAGAATGACATGTAGAATTGCATGGTATGATTTATTATGTTGTTTAAAAAATATATAATATGTTTAGTTTAGATCTGGACCAATTTCTAAATTAACATATGGGGTAGTTTCGGAAATACTATATGTTGTTTCCGACCTCATTTAAGATGCCTAGATAGAGTAGTTTATTTATGCTTCACCTCTTGCCATGTTTAACAACATTTAATATTAATGAGTACCTAAATGAGAGGAACTAAATATTTGAATATGGAGTTTCGTCAATATGCAACTCGTTGCATATTGAGCTTCACATTAATGTGTAGTAGTTGTTTGATGTGACTACCATGCCTTGAATATTTAAACCGGACATGCATCATATTTGATTGCGCATCATGCCATGTATATGTTGTGGTATTATTGTGTGTTGATTGTTGTTTCCGGATTGTTCCTTCTCGATAGAGTTCCAAAAGCATTCAGAGTGTGAGGATTCGTTCGACTACATTGGCCCGTCTTCTTCAGGGACTCGTTCTTCTTCCAAGCGAGATCTCAGGCAAGATGACACATTTCCCTAGATACCACTACTATCTGTGCCATGATAGTTGTCCCGCTTTTACCGATATGTCTCGCTACCTACCACTTGTTTGTCAAGCCTCCCAACATTGCCATGAAAAGCCTCTAACCCTCCACCTTCCGAGCAAACCTTTGCTTGGCTATGTTACCGCTTGCTCAACGCTTCTTATAGCGTTTCTTGCTGCAGGTGCAATTGCTTCCATGTGTCAATATGGAATTCTTTTGTTATCACAATATTGTTGCTATTTAATTTAATTCACTTATACACTTGGTAAAGGGTGAAAGGCTTGGCCTTTTGCTCGGTGTTTTGTTCCGCTCTTCTCGCCCCTAGTTACTTGTGAACCGGTGTTATGTTTCATAATTGAGTGCTCCTAACATGCTCGGGGTTGTTATGGGGACCTCCTTGATCTTCATTTTAGGATAAAACTTGTCTGGCAAGGCCCAACGTATGTACTATTTGCTTAATAAAAACTTGATCTTCATTTGCATGATCACCCCATGGATAATTAATCATCAACCCGGGCCAGTGCTCCTCATGAGTGTTGATCCAAAAACAGGCTGCCTGCGGGGCTGCCTCGAGGAAACTCGAGGATTGGTTTTCCCCTTGTAACTAGACCCATCTGTCGTGTCTCGAGAACGAGATACACGACTCTTATCGGGTTTGTCGACACGTCGGGAGGCCTTGCTGGATTTGTTTTACCTTTCTCAAATGTCTTGTGTGAGGAACTCTGATCTTCTTCGGGCTATCTCGAGGTGTCGGATTTCCTTTGGATTGGCCTAGGATGATCACGAGATCAATGGTCGAGGTTATTCCCGCAGCGTGGGGTTAATTTGTGATGGACGAGTTGGAGCACCCCTGCAGGGTTAAATCTTTCGGAAAGCCGTGCCCGCGGTTATGTGGCAAACATGGAAAACTTTGTTTAACACCCGGTCATATCAAACTTGAAGTAAACTCAAATGAAATATACCAACAATGTGCGTAACCGTGACTGTCTCTTCTCGTGAGTTCTTATCCGAGAGAGAACACGGTGGGGTTATGTTTGACATAAGTAGGTGCTCAGGATCAGTTAGCGATCATTACTAGTTCACGTCCATTATGCGTAGACCACCATACTTTAATTTCCATATTCGTAAGATATCCACTCAAATAAATGCTTAGTCACTTGCTGTAGCCTCACCACTTAACCATACCTCACACATTAAGCTTTAATAGTCTTGATACCCTTGGAAATGAGATTGCTGAGTCTCCGTGGCTCACAGATTACAACAACAACAGTTGCAGGTATAGGTAATGCAATGATTTGACATGAGCGTGATGCTTGTTTGATTTGGAGTTCTTCTTCTTCTTCATCAATCTAGTATGGGTTCCAGGCGGCAGCCTGGGATAACAAGGATGGATGTCATGTTGTCGTTTGTTTTCGTCTGTAGTCGAACCCTGCTCTTCTGTATGATGTTTGAATATGTTGTTGTATTGATGTGATATTGATGTAGCTAGTGGCGAGTGTAAGCTAATTCCATATATTCATCTCTTCTGTACATATACTTGTAATGATATCCATTCTTGCAACACGACGAGATGCGCTTCTATCCCTATCGACGCCCTCGTGCCGAAATAAGGATAGGATCACATCTTGGGCGTGACAAAAATCCTTCGAGTACCACAGCCCCCGGGAAGAAGGTGACCGGCAAGGCCATGCAGTGGCAAGAAACCCATCAGCAACCCACGCCCGTTGCGGCCAAGCGATCCTAGAGAACCCCTCCACCTCCTCCCACGGGCAGCACGACAGAGGTCTCCTTTGACCTTTCTGCCCTTAACTCGGGAGAAGAAGATGTGGAGTAAGGGTCCTGCCGTATCTTTCACTTTTTCCAATTTCTGGTGTTTAGTTTACTCATTTGGTTCTCTTTGGTTTGCTTATGCAAGTACGCAGAAACACTGGCGCAATGGGTAGTGAAGAGGGCGAGGACCTCGATGGTCAAGGAGTTATCGGCAAGCGCCTCACGCACGCCAAGGATGATCGTCGTCAACCCGGAGGCTAGCCCATGGTGCAGCCCTTGACTCTGTCCCCGACGGAGCACCCAATGTGAGCCCATCACTCACTTCCCGCTGGCAAGTGTCGGGGAGGACGGCAGTAGAGAGAACCACCAGCAACCATCCCGGACACGCCTCCCCCATCATCCATGCCGCCCAGACATGGGTCCCTAGCAAGGACCTCCTCCAGCATGCTTTACCGCAATGAGGGGGAGCCAGCAAGCACAGGCATCGGCAGGACTTCGTCGGTGACCGTCGTTGGTGCAGGTATTCTTTGTTATATTCGTCTCTCTTTTTTTTGTCTTCTTGAACTTCCACCTAAGCTTTGTCTTGTTTGTTTTCTCAGCCTCCAAACAGTCCCTCGATGGAGGGCATGGACGTTGACACCGTCATCGAGGAGACCGCCAGGGACGCCGCAGCCGAGGCCGACATGGTCGCTATCGATGAGGTCACCAAGAGTGCTGCCGCTAGGGCCGCTGAGGCCGCTGAAGCCGCCAAGAACACTGCCGCCGAGGCTGTCAGCACTGAGGCCGCCAAGGTTGCACAGAAAGAGGAGGCCGCCAAGAAATCTGCCGAGAAGGTCGATGAGGAGGCCAGTGGTCGTACTGACGGCATCCCTGCCGCAGGAGCGCCAGGTGCTACGCCGACCACTAAGCCCCCAGCCGCTGGGGAGGCGGTTGTCGAGGACCAGTCACCTCCTTTGAAGCCCCTTCGTCGAGGAGATACCTCAAGGTCGGTGACAACCTGTTCGTCAGCATCCCCGGCACGACAAGCACTGGGTGCCACCTGAAGGGGGAGTTCTTGTTGAGGAAGCCATCACTGCTGCCGGGCTCGACATCGTTGAAGAGCCAAGTTCCGGCAGCAAATCCCAAGAGGAGCAGCTCCTCCAAACCATGGGCGACAGCTTCTGAAAGCTTCGAGGTCTCCATCATGCCCGTAAGGAGAAACTGGACTCCATGGCAGCAGTCATAGAAGCTGCCGAGGCCAACTTTCAGGAGCGCGTTGAGGAAACCCAGGCCTGGTTCGCCCATGCTTCCCATGATATGAAGACTGGACAGACGCAGTTGAGCCAGGGTTGGAGCCAACTCTTCATGCAGCAGTCCAATGCCGAGCTGACACAGGAAGAGGCCAAACAACGGGCCACCGCAGAGCATGCTCACTTGATGGAGTGATGTGTGTTGCTTGATGCCCATGAGGAGGACCTCGCCGCTCGGGAGAAGGTGCTTGCTCGTTGCATGGTGGACCTAGGAGCTGGAGCATAAGCATAAGGAGACGCTCGAGGCTCTAACGGCAGACCACGCCAACAAGCTGAAAGGGGCTGTCAACACAGCCGAAGCTGCCGAGGCTGCCAAGATCTTACAGGAGGAGCGGGTGAAGAAACTGGAGGCCGATCTTGAGGATCTCGGCAAGGAGGTCTCATCGCTTGAGACCAAAAGGGACAAGGCCATCAGAAGCTTAATGGAGATGCAGGTCGCCACTTCTAACAAGACCAAGCAACTCTCTTCAGCCAATGAGTCCATCAATGATTTGAACTTGAAGGTGGCCACACTGACCAAGACACTCGAGGCCGGCAGGACCCAAGAGAAAGCTCTAGTCAAGGATCTCCTCATCGAGAGGGAGCGGCTCCAAAGCGCTGCCATCGCCCATAACGAAGTGGAGATCTAGATCGAAAAGCTCGTCGATGTCGCGAAGAGGCTTGCCGAACAACTGACTGCCACGGGCCTAGAAGGCCCCACATATTCTCCCAACGACAGGGTTTCCACGAGCGCCAAGGTGACCATGTTCTTTGATAGCCTGCTTGGAGCCTTGGAGCAGCTTCAGTCCGAGTGGGCGTCCCACTTGGCCAGCGAATCGCGTAAGCTCTGCCAGGCCGTCCTCCGCAAGGTGCTCGTCAAGGTGGCATACAAGAACCCCAACCTCAACCTCACCAACGTCCTCGACACTTGCCAAAGGATGCAGATGTCAAGGTGCTCGAGAAACTTGTCACGCCCATCGTCGAGAGGGTAAGCCAAGTCAAGTGGGTTAAAGGCGATCACCGGGATTAGGCGCCACACTCCTCGCTGCCGCATATGTCAAAAACAATTTATTTTATGTTAGAAGCTCGGCAAGGCCAACGTAATATTTCTCGTTATGCTTTGGACAACAGTTATGTTATCTCCCTTGCTTGATTTCACTCTGTATGTGTTCACCCTACGCTCGATTGGAAACTTGTCGGCGCGCATATCTCTGCCGTGAGTGCTAGGTGTGGGACTTTAGCAGCCTGCTGGCGAGATTGCCGCCGGCAAGAGACCCTGGTGCTTCTAGTGCAGTCACCTAGGCTTTTGAGCAGACTCGAAACAAAATAGGGGCGCAACCAATCGCAAGAAGGTTCCTCCGCGTGCAGGTTTTCCATACAAAAGTTGAGATCGCCCAAGGAAAATAACCTTACGGCAAGAATTTACTTGGGGGTTTTTGCAACTTATCTTTTTGTTGCCATGCTCCCTCTCGCAATATTTTTTTGGGATGTCGCTCATAGGTATCCGTACCACCATCCCCCGTGGCAAAGCTGCTCGTGAGGTGACCTTCTGACCTTTGAGAAAAAGAAAGAAGAGAAAATATGGATGTGGAACCTTGGCGGTCCGTTAGCCCTTGCCGGGATTAAGTGCAATGCAACACTTTAGATAAACATGCACATAAGTAAACATGAGAATTGATCAAGATTGTAGAACACTTATCTTTATTCAACTATGCACAGGGTCTCAACCTGGCTTTGTACCAAGGATTACATGCTTCAGCAGCAAGACTTGTACAAAAGCTGGTTGCCAGGAGGCCCGACAACCGCGCCTTATGAGTAGAACTTGCGAAGGTGTTCGATATTCCAGGAGTTGCTCACTGGGATGCCATCTTCAGTATCCAGGCGGACTGTGCCAGGCCTGGTGAGTCGTACTACCCGATAAGGGCTCTGCCACTTCGGTGTCAACTTGTTGGAATTCTTGGTGGACTGAACTCGCCGAAGAACAAGGTCGCCTTCCTCAAGACTTCTGGCATTAACCTTGCAGCTATGGTAGCGGCGAAGGCCTGGTGGTAGCATGCAGCTCTCATAGCAGCTTGAAGACAGTCTTCCTCTAGGAGTGTCGCGTCGTCTTGCCACAACTACTCTTTCTCGAGCTCATCATATGAGAGCACTCGAGGCGACCCATATATGAGTTCCATGGGGGAGAACTGCCTCCGCCCCATAGACGAGGGAGAAGGGTGTCTGGCCGGTAGGTCGATTTGGTGTCGTTCTGATTGACCAAAGAACCACCGGCAACTCATCAATCCAGTTCCTTACGCACTTGTGTAGCCTGTCAAAAGTTCTTGTCTTGAGGCCTCGCAGCACTTCAGCATTAGCCCTCTCCGCTTGGCCGTTGCTCCTCGGGTGGGCAACGGAAGCAAAATAGATTCCGCTACCAAGGTCTTGGACATACTGCATGAAGGTGCGTCTCGTGAACTGTGTGCCGTTATCGGTGATGATCCTGTTGGGAACACCAAAGCGACAAACTAGTACCTTGAAGAACTTGACGGCTGACTGTGCGGTCACCTTCCTCACTGCTTCCACTTCTGGACACTTTGTGAACTTGTCGATTGCAAGGTACAAGTACTCAAAGCCCCAGGAAACGCGGGGAAATGGGCCGAAGATGTCAAGCCCCTAGACCGAAAATGGCTAGGACAGAGGGATCATTTGAAGTGCTTGATCTAGTTGATGTAATCTCTTTGAATGAAACTAGCATGCTTCACACTTGGTTACTAATGGCGTTGCATCCTGGAGGGCATTGGGACAAAAGAAGCCTTGCCGGAAGGCCTTTCCGACAAGGGCTCTTGATCCTATGTGGGAGCCACATATGCCTTCATGTATCTCTGCCAACAGCTCCAGTCCATCTTCCCGGGAAATACATTTGAGTTTCACACTGTTCGGCCTCTTTCTATATAGGACATTGTCCATGAATTGGTACATATTAGACCGGCGGGCTACTTTCTCTACTTCTTCTTGTTCCCCGGGAAGTTCTCTCGTCAAAAGGAAACAGACGATGTGCCATCCCCATGCTGGAGCCTGGGGCTCGACAACAAGGACTAAATGCATATCCTCTGCCAGGGTAGCATTTGCCTCAACAACAAGGGACTAAGGACCTGCTGGAGCCTGTTGCACCCCGGCAAGCCTGGCGGGAGCGTGTGCTTCTACGGCAAGAGCCGAGGGGCCCGTCGGAGCACAATACTCACCGCTAAGCCTACCGTTCTCTCTGACAACCTTCTCATCAGCGGCTTCCAAGAGCCCTGCCGGGAAATACTTGCCGGAACTTAACTTCCTTCTCTTTTCTTGTCCAGTTGATGGTGTCACGGAGGGTTGAGTTAGGAGCACAAAAGTTCCCGGTTCCACAAGTAACTTAAGGGCATCACACTTTGACAGGCCATCGGCAACGCTGTTTTCCGTACATGGAACGTGATCCATTTGCAGGCCGTCAAAGCGCTCTTCCAACTTCCTCACTTCATCTACATAAGCTTCCATCAACGGGCTCTGGTAATCTTTGTTCACTTGCCGGATGACAAGTTGAGAATCACCTCTGACATTAAGTTTCTTGATCCCAAGGTCTGCCACGATCCTGAGACCGACAAGCAGTCCTTTGTACTCCATAGTGTTGTTCATTGATATCTCCCGGCGAAAATGCATCTGAACCACATATCTAAGGTGCTCTCCGATGGGTGCGACAAGTAGCACTCCGACACTGGCGCCTTGTAGTGAAAAAGCCCCATCAAAATACATGATCCACTCTTGATCAGTTTCCTTGCCGGGGAGAGTTGACTCTGGAACCTCTTCATCTGGTGTTGGGGTCCATTCTGCAATGCACTCCGCCAATGCTTTGCTCTGGATGGTCGAAGTGCTTTCAAACTTGAGGCCAAAGCTTGACAGTTCCAAAGCCCACTCCACAATCCTGCCAGTAGCTTCCGAGTTCTGCAAGATCCGCTGTAGTGGGAAGCGGGTGACGAGGTTGATCTCATGTGCTTGGAAGTAATGGCGCAACTTCCTCGAGGCCATAAGAAGGCCGAAGAGCAATTTTTGCACGCCAGAATATCTTGACCTAGCCCCCTGCAACAAGGAGCTGACAAAATAGACCGGTCGCTGCACCTTCTTCTTCTGGATTGTCTCATTTAACTGTGCATATCCTTCTTTCCCGGCACCAGACCCTGTCGAGGAACGTCTTGGCTCGTCTCTTGGTGACCCTACCGTTGCCGCTGCTTCTTCATCAACTTCTGTTTCGGCCACTAGCACAGCACTCACCACTTGATTTGTTGCCGCCAGATACAACATCAACGACTCTTGTGGTTTTGGCATGACTAGGACTGGCGGAGTGGAGAGGTACTTCTTGAAATCCTACAGCGCTACCTCCGCTTCCGGAGTCCATTTCATTGGACATGCCTTCTTCAATATTTTGAAAAAGGGCAGGGCGCGCTCAGCAGATTTTGAGATGAACCTACTCAGAGAAGCAACACAACCGGCAAGGCGGCACACATCTTTGACTCGTGTTGGTGCTTCAATTTGCTCAATTGCTTTGCTCTTGTCGGGATTTGCTTCAATTCCTCGTTGAGATACAAAGAACCCAAGAATCTTGTCGGATGGGACACCGAACACGCACTTCTTAGGGTTGAGCTTCATGTTGATCTTGCGCAGGTTGGCAAATGTTTCTGCTAGGTCTGATATGAGCGTAGCTTTGTCCTTGGTTTTGACCACTATGTCGTCCATATAAGCCTCCATATTTCTATGTAGCTGGGGCTCAAAACCAATCTGGATTGCTCGTGCAAGAGTAGAACCAGCACTTTTCAACCCGAAAGGCATACCCAGAAAGCAATACGTACCACATGGGGTGATAAATGCGGTCTTCTCCTCATCTTCCTTGGCCATGAAAATCTGATGATAACCAGAATAGGCATGAAGGAAAGACAAAGAATCGCAACCGGCGATGGAGTCTACAATCTGGTCGATGCATGGCAAGGGAAAATGATCTTTGGGGCAGACTTTGTTGATATATGTGAAATCAATGCACAACCTCCATTTTCCGCCCGCCTTGTGCACTACGATTGGATTGGCCAACCATGTTGGATGGAGTACTCCTCTAATCAAGCCAGCCGCTTCTAGTTTCTTGATCTCTTCGGCAATAAATTGTTGCCGCTCCAAAGCTTGCTTCCAGGCCTTCTGCTTGACGGGCCCCACGTGTGGGCAGACGACACGGTGGTGCTCAATCACCTCCCTACGAACACCGAGTTTACGATGGTTGCCATGCAAACACATTGACATTCGCCCATAGGAAGGAGATGAGCGCACTGTCCTATTTTTCGTCAAAGGTGGAACTTATGGTGAAAGTTCCCCCCATGTTGTTCTCCTTGGCGGGCACCTTCTTGGTCTATGGCGGAGCAGCCTTGGACTTTTTGCTCTTGCCAGTGGAGCTCTCTAGCACATCGTCAACGGGAGCACAACACTCAGAAGAGGTGTGCTTGCTGGAATGTGTGCCAGAGGCCTTGCCGGTCTTCTTTCCCCCAGGAGCTTCAGCGGCAGGAGCAAGTGCCTTGGTGGCAGGTGCTGCGACTGCACCCCGGTAGAGTTGGTTGGCGCAGATAAGTGCGTTTTTCTTGTCGAAGTTGATGGTGATGACGCTTATTGGCCCAGACATCTTCATCACATTGTAGGAGAAGTGGGTGGCCACCATGAACTTGGCCAGTGCTGGGTGACCAAGAATGTCGTTGTTCGGCAACGAGATCTTGGCGACGTAAAAAATGATCTCTGTCTTGAAATTGATATCACTGCCAAATGTCACCGGTAGCATGACCTTGCCCTTCGACTGAGTTCTTCCTTAATTGACCCCTTGGAAAGCGCATGCCAGCTCGAGATCTTCGTGAGGAATTTGTAACCTTTGAATGACATCAGGTGAGATCAGCTTCAGGCTGGCCCCACTGTCGACTAACATCTTCATCACCTTGAGGTTGCAGATTGTTGGCGAAACCAACAACGGCAAGCACCCGACCACAGTTACGTGATCAGGGTTATCCTCGGCATCGAAGATGATAGGAGTGTTGGACCACTTCAGAGGTTTCTGTGCACCAATAGAGGGCTCTACTGCGTTAACCTTGCGCGCCCACTGTTTGAGTTGACGGTGAGAGGAATGCCACGAGGCACCTCCCTCTATGCACATCATCTCTGTAGCCTTCTGAAACTCATGCGCACTGGACTCATCGTCCTCTTCGACATCATCATCATCTCCCTCTTGTTTGTTGCGGCCAGGGCGGGCCGGTCTTTATGGTGCTTGGGTTTGCCGCGGTGACCCCCTTGGCCAAAACTCTTCTTGTAGGACCCCTCGGCACCATCCTGGCCTTTCTCCTTGTCTCGCCTCTCGTACTCGGCTTTTTGCTTCTCGGCAAGCTGCTTAACTTGCCGGTAGTCTTGGAGATCGTGGCCTTTGGTGTGATGGATCTTGCAATACTACTTGTCGGAGCCTTCTGACTTGTCGGCAGCCGCCATGGCGTGGCAGGAAGCGCACCCGGCAACATCGTTGCCGGGGTCATCATCCTGGCCCTTCTTGGCGGTGTCGGGATTGTCGGATCCCTTGACGGCAAGTATGGTCTTGCCCATGCGGTTCTTGTTCTGCCATCGGCCCTTCTTTGCCAGGGTAGCGGTGTCTTCATCTTCAGAGTCGACCCATGCGCTGGGGTCTTCGCCGGGTAGTCTCCTTCCTTCCTAGGCCTGGGCAACATTTGTCTGCCAAAGCTTAAAGCTCGGCGACGTCCCTGAATCTGTTCATCGCCAGCTCTTCCTACATCCCGTGGTTGCGCACGTTCTGATGGAACGCGCTAATAACAGCGGCAGAATGAACGTCTGTGATGTTGTGATGCACGCAGCTAAACCTTTGGATGTACTTGCATAAAGTTTCGCCCTCCTTCTGAGGGATGATGTGTAGATCACTTTCCTGGCCAGGAGCTTGATGACCTCCTATGAAGACGCCGACAAACTCGTGGCACAGGTCTGCCCAGGAGGCGATGGACCCCTCTGGCAAGTGCATCAACCATGACCTGACGTTCGGCTTAAGCACCAACGGGAAGTACTTGGCAAGTATCTTGTCGTCGCGTCCCCCAACAGCGTGCACCGCAATGGTGTAGCTGCTCAGGAACTCCGAGGGATAAATCTTGTCGTGATACTTCTCCGAGACTTCTGGCTTGAACGTGTGGGAGTTGGGCCACTGGACTTGTCGCAGCGCATGGGTAAACGCCGGAGAACCCACCTCATAAGGTAGGCTAACAGGATACCCTGGTGTAGACTTGTCTATAGTGGGACCCGCGTGCCTATCAGACTGGAGGCGCGCTTCCCGCCGCTGCTTGATTGCAGTTCGAGCGTCTTCTTTGCCATGTTCTCGAAGAACTTGACGCTGATTGCGGCATGTGCGTGGGTCAGACGACACTGTCGAGTAACCATCGTAAGCGTCGGTCCATCGGGTCGGTGACCGGCGATGTTGCTGTGGAGGAGAGTGCGCCGAAGTCGCGCCGCCTCTAGCCCTCTCACCACTGGTGTGAGACGGCTCGGTGGACCGAAACTTATCTACGAGGCTGAGGAGGCTCTGAATGGTGGCTCTCCATTCGTCGAGTTTCTCCATAGCGGGAGGGAAGTTTAGGAGTAGCTGCGCCCGCGCCATCGCTTCCTCTGACGTGGTCGGCATCGAATGGCGGGAGGAAGGCGAGGTGCTCTGACTCCTAACCGTGTCAGAAGGAGAATCGCCGTGGTCCTGCGTTGGCATGCCACTCCTGCTTGCATGCTAGTGAGCATGCTGGCCCTACGCATCTTGGGAACGATGCGCAAGATCTTTCCCGTGGGGAAGTTGAGAACTGCGGGCACCGTGGTGCAGCTCTGCGGACGCGCCCTGAGAAGGTCGCGGCGTAGGTGCTGGCGTGGTTGCCTTGGAAGATACCCTTCTGCCCCTGGAGTTCGCCGTACCACCCGCAGGCGGCACCGCTCCATCCTGAGACCCAGGGGCGTGGGGGTTCCCACCGCCGCCATGGGCATCTCTGCGGTGAGCATCGTCGCTTGCTTGGCCTTGGTCACCGGAGCGTTGCGGAAGTTCCGAACCTCCACCTCTTACTAATCCACCTGTGTCTACGCCGTCTCCTTTTCTCTGCAGATACAGGGACCGCGGACGTGGATGGGTCAAATGCTGTCAGGCCTTTCTTCTTAGGCGCCATGGCGATGATCAGTATGAAGAAAACTGGCGTGCTGATTACCAGAACGGGTTCGCACGACCTGGATCCCCCTACCTGGCGCGGCAAAGATGTTGTGGGAACAGACACCTATGAGATCATAGGTACCCCTTTCGGTTTGGCGGGAGAAAGGCTCGTACAAAGAGTCAGTCTGATGAACAACACACAGGGATCTTTACCCAGGTTCGGGCCGCACGGATGCGTAAACCCCTACTCCTGCTTGGTTGTATTGAGAGTGTTCTTAGGGTTCTAGCTATAGGAGCTCTATGAGCAGCCACCATGCATGTGAGCTAGAAATTCCTAGAAGTCAAAAACTCCTCTACCGTATCGCCCTGGGCCTGTTTTTATATTGTGAAGGGGATCCCAACAGTGGCGTACAATGTGTACACGGGGTGTACAGAGCTACATTGCTATCATACCTAACACTGACGGAGTAGGACAAGCACATTTAATGCACTGCCAGGCATCTCTGTCCTTCAGTGGGACGGTATGGGAACCCATCCCATTGGTGCCGCTTAGCCCCCTCCAACATCGATGTCGCGAGACTGGATCGACACCTGGCCCGTGCACTGGCGGGGACTTACTGGGGCCTTAATTTGCCTAGGGGTTCAATAGTTCTCCCGGCAAGGTCTTGCCGGTGGTCTTGATTCTCCTATGTTGGTATCTGGCAAGTGCCTGCTGGGCCTCGCTACTAGGGTGGCTACTACTGCCCGTGCACGAGTAAGGGGCACTGGAGAGCCCAAAACTCTAGTGCACTGACAATATGAGTCTTTGCTTGTTAGTTTGCCACAATCATCCTTGCTGCACACACCTTTTGTGAGAGACACACTAAATCATGAATTTATTAGAATAATCTATGTGCTTCACTTATATCTTTTGAGTTGGGCAATTTTGCTCATGCTTCACTTATATCTTTTAGAGCACGGTGGTGTTTGTGTTTTATAGAAATACTTGAACTCTCTTACCTCACTTATATTATTTTGAGAGTTTCTAATACAGCATGTTAATTGGTCTAGGTTATGAATTTATTCCTAATAAGATAGCAATCCAAAAGGGATATAATAAAAACTTCCATATTAAGTGCATTGAGTATTTATGAGAAGTTTGATTCCTTGCATAAAGTTTTGAGATATAAAGATGGTAATGTTAAGAGACATGTTAGGAAGTAAATTGTGATTTGATAAAAATACGTGTGTAAAGGTTTGTGATTCCTGTAGCATGCACGTATGGTGAACCGTTATGTAAGGAAGTCGGAGCATGACTTGTTTATAGATTGTCGACCTTTGTGTGAGGGTCGGGGGCATGCAATGGTTAACTCCTACCAACCTCCCCTAGGAGCATGTGTTTAATGCTTTGCTTCAATTACTAATAGACGTTTGCAATAAGTATGTGAGTTCTTTATGACTAATGTTGAGTCCATGGATTATACACACTCTCACCCTTCCTCTTTTGTTAGCCTCTCTATTTACTGCGTAACTCTCGCCGGTATACCATATACCTTCCTCAAAACAGCCACCATATACCTTCCTCAAAACAGCCACCATATACCTTCCTCAAAACAGCCACCATATACCTTCCTCAAAACAGCCACCATACCTACCTGTTATGGCATTTCCATAGCCATTCCGAGATATATTTGCCATGCAACTTCCACCATTTCCTTTTATGACATGCACCATCACTTCCATATTGCATATAGAGTCATATTTTGTCATAGGTATCGACTTGTAACTTTCTCTTGAGTTGTAAGTAAATAGAAGTGTTATGATTATCATTATTAGAGCATGTCCCATGTGATAAAAGGATGATGGAAGCTATGATTCCCTCACAAGTGGGGATGAGATTCCAAACTTTATGAAAAATAAAAGAGGCCAGCGAAGCCCAAATAAAAAATGAATAAAAGAGGCCTTAGATGCCCCCACACAATAAAATGAGAGAAAAGAGAGAAGGGACATTGCTACTACCTTTTTCCACACTTGTGCTTCAAAGTAGCACTATGATCCTCATGACAGAGAGTCTCCTATTTTGCCACTTTCATATAGCTAGTGGAATTTTTCTTCATGATGCACATCCACTTAGTTTCCTTTTGAGCTTTCATACACTTATAGATCTAGTGCATCCATTGCATGGAAATCCCTACTCACTCACATTGATATCTATTGATGGGTATCTCCATAGCCCGTTGATACGCCTAGTTGATGTGATACTATCTTCTCGCTTTCGTTGACAACCTCCACCATATTCTATTCCACCTATAGTGCTATATCCATGGCGCGTGCTCATGTATTGCGTGAGAGTTGAAAAAGTTTGAGAAAATAAAGGTGTGAAAACAATTTCTTGACTTTTCATCGGGGTTGTGCATGATATAAATACTTTGTGTGGGGAAGATGGAGCATAGCCAAACCATATGATATTGTAGGGATAACTTTCTTCTGCCATTATATTTTGAAGAGATACAATTGTTTTGCTACTATGCTTGAAATGTTATTGTTTCTATATCAATATTAATCTTTTGTTTCGAGTCTTATGGATCTGAATATTCATGCCACAATAAATAATATTACAGGGTTAAATATGTTAGGTAGCACTCCACATCAAAAATTCTGTTTTTATCATTTACCTACTCGAGGACGAGCAGGAATTAAGCTTGGGGATGCTGATACGTCTCCAATGTATCTATAATTTTTGTTGATGTCATGATATTATATTACCTGTTTTGGATGTTTTATATGCATTAATATGCTATTTTATATTTTTTGGGACTAACCTATTAATCTATAGCCAAGTGCTAGTTTCTGTTTCCCTTGTTTTTGAGTTTTGCAGATATGGAATATTAAACGGAGTCCAAACGGAATAAAACCTTCGGAAGGAATTTTTCTCGAAGGAAACAAGTCATCCAAGCTTGGAGTGCATGTCAGGGGAGGATCGAGGGCGTCACAAGCCTACTAGGCGCGCCCCCTGGCCGCGCCTAGCAGGCTTGTTGCATCCTGGCAGGTCTCCTAACCCTATTCTTTGGCCTATAAATACCCAAATATTCCCGCAACATCAAGAAGATCCACACAAATACTTTTCCACCGCCAGAAGCCTCTGTTCTCGAGAGATCCAATCTTGGAGCCTTTTTCGGTAATCTACCGGAGGGGGTTTCGATCACGAAGGGCATCTACATCAACTCCATTGCCCCTCCGATGGTGCGTGACTAGTCCACCACAGACCTACGAGTCCATAGCTAGTAGCTAGATGGCTTCTTCTCTCTCTTTGATCTTTAATACCTTGTTCTTCAGGATCTTCATGGAGATCTATCCGATGTAATCCTCTTTTGTTGTGTGTTTGTCAAGATCCGATGAATTGTGAGCTTATGTTCAGATTATCCATGAATCTTATTTGAATCTCCTATGATTTCTTATATCCATGATTTAATATCCTTGCAAGTCTCTTCAAGTTATTGGTTTGGTTTGGCCAACTAGATTGGTCATTCTTGCAATGGGAGAAGTGCTTGATTTTGGGTTCAATCTTGCGGTGTCCTCACCCAGTGACATAGTAGGGGTAGCAAGGCACGTATTGTTTTGTTGCCATCAAGGGTAACAACATGGGGTTTTAATCATGTTTGTTGAGCTTATCCCTCTACATCATGACATCTTTCTTAATGCGTTACTCTGTTCTTCATGAACTTAATACTCTAGATGTAGGCAGGAGTCGGTCGATGTGTGGAGTAATAGTAGTAGATGCAGAATCATTTCAGTCTACTTGTCATGGACGTGATGCCTACATGCATGATAATTTCCTTAGATAACTACATGATTATTCACTTTTCTATCAATTGCTTGACAGTAATTTGTTTACCGACCATGATATTTTCCTTCAAGAGAGAAGCCTCTAGTGAGACCTATGGCCCCCGGGTCTATTTGCCATCATATATTTTCAGATCTATACCTTTCTACAATTTATTTACCTTTTAATTTCCTCACTCTTTACATCTATCTCTATCGGATCTAATCCTTGCAAATAACCATGAAGGGATTGACAACCCCTTTATAGGGTTGGGTGCAAGAGTTTGATTGTTTTTGTAGGTGCGACTATTGGTGAGTTGCTTGTTCCTCCTACTGGATTGATACCTTGGTTCTCAACAACTGAGGGAAATACTTATCTACTTTGCTACATAACCCTTTCCTCTTCAAGGGAAAACCAACGCATGCTCAAGAGGTAGCAACTTCAATCACACAAAACTTAACAAAACCCTCGTGAGATACGTTAGTATAATAAAACAAATCACCACTTTATGTACTATTGACAACCAATTCATATTTGTTTATACATTGTAGCTACTGTAATATTACTTTTCCATGGCTTATACCACTGATACAATCGATAGTTTCATCAAAACGAGCAAAGCAATGCATCAAAAACAGAATCTATAAAAAAAAAGGACAGTCTGTAGTAATCGGAACATTCACCATACTTATCTAACTCTAAAAATTCTGAAAAATTAGGAAAAAATAAAAGAATTGCATAGAAGTATTTTGTAAATTTGTCAGAAGCTTTTGACATTCCAGAAAAAAATGTAAATTCACGCACTACAACTAAAGTTTCTGTTTTTGCACTGCACACACCAAACAAGCAATCTAATTATCCTAAAGGCAAATCTTGGTACATTATTTTTATAATACAATGTATTTGTACAAGGGGATAATTTTTTTGTTCAAAAGTTTCTGTAATCAAGATTCACAAAGTTTCCATGGGAATGAACAAAGTTCAACGCTAGCGCCCACTTCAACGTTGCTCGTCTTTCTCACTTTCACTTCTCTTTTTGAAAAGGTTTTAAGTTCACCACTTTATATTTTGTTTTAAACTATATAGAAGCACACAACATCATAAAATGACTCTGTAAAACTTCTGGGTTGTCTCCCTAGCAGCGTTTTCTTTAAAGCCATTAAGCTAGGCATATAGTGCTCAAGTAATGGATCCACCCGGATCCCAAGGTATATCAAAGCCATTTTAATTAACAATGATTTGTAATTTAGTAGTGAGCACAAGGTAACATATATCATTCAAAAACGAAGTCTAAATCTCTTCCTATTCATAGGCATGTCATAAAAGAACAATTCAAGTACACAAAGTAAAGGCCAATGCATAGGATAAACAGTTTCTTGCAATTTTATCGTATTGAAAACATAGAGAGGCAGAGATGTTGTTCCTCTCTCATAATAATTGCAAGTAGGAGAAGCAAGCACATGCATATTATATTTATCAAAATTATCATGTGCAATAGTAGAAGGCAACCAATCTATATAATCCTTAATAAGTGTAAACTTCTCCGATATAGTGTAGTTGGGAGAATTCAAAAAGATAATAGGACTATGATGTGTGGGTGCAATAGCAACAATTTCACGTTTAACATAAGGAACTATATCAAGTTCATATCCATAAGCATCATTCATATTGGCATCATGGACACAAGCATAACAAGCATCAAGTTCATCAAAAAGGGATATTTCAAACGAATCCAAGGGATCATAGCAATTATCATAGCATTCATCCTTCGGTAAGAATGAAGGGAAATTAAAAAATGTATGAGTTGAAGAGTTACTCTCATTAGAAGGTGGGCACATGTATCTAGTCCACTCTTCCTCCCTTTGTTCTTCGCTCTCCTCCTCACCTTTTTCATCCAATGAGCTCACAATGTCATCAGCTTCTTCTTCCATAGATTCCTGCAAAATATTAGTCTCTTCTTGGATAGCAGAGACTTTCTCAATAAAATGATCAATATGGGCATTATATTCATAATTGGCATAACAATAACGAAGCATAGCCAAATTTTGGGATCGGTAAACAACATCATCATAATCTTCATACTTTTCAAACAAAGCTTAAATTTCATAAGCACCCTTAAAAGCAAAAAACTCTTCTATTTTTTCCACATCATAGTAATCATATATACCATTATCATAAGAAGCCAAGGTTTCATTATCATTAAATTTACATGAAAAGGGAAGGTGTTGCCTTCATCCTAGAGAAACAAGTAATATCATATCCCAAGCATATATTCCAAGCATACCATTTCAACATATGAATTTGATCCCATAATAGTTTCCCTTTTTGACTCAAGCGCTAATCCCTAAAGTATTCACATTGATCCAATGTGTATTCCATTATATAATTGAATGGGGTTTTCTCAGGATTATTAAAGTAGTGCGTAATATCTTTCACGTAACGAGCATCGAGGGTTTTAGGAGGTTCCCCATCTCCATGAGTAGAAGGTACACCTATTTTTTTGGTATTTTGTGTTCGATATCGATAACTAAATATAGGGAACAACTTAGAACAACAAATAAAATCTACTTAGTGATAAAGCAAACAACCACACACGAGAATATTCACCCCCACGCCATTGCTCCACGGCAACGGCGCCAGAAATGGGTCTTGATAACCTACAAGTGTAGGGGATCAGTTGTAGCTTATTTCGATAAGTAAGAGTGTCGAACCCAATGAGGAGCTAAAGGTAGAACAAATATTACCTCAAGTTCTATCGACCATCGGTACAACTCTATGCACGCTTAACGTTCGCTTTACCTAGAACAAGTATGAACCTAAAAGTACTTTGTAGGTATGATGGGATAGGTTTGCAAGATAATAAAGAACATGTAAATAAAAACTAGTTGCTGCTAAGATAAAGAAACAACTAAGTTAGTTTAACGAGTGTGGAAAAGTGGTGGTAGGAGTTGCAAAATTGTCCCTAGGCAATCGATAACTAGACCGGTCATCATTATTGCAATTTTGTATGAGGGAGATGCATAAGCTAACATACTTTCTCTACTTGGATCATATGCACTTATGATTGAAACTCTAGCAAGGATCCACAACTACTAAATATCATTAAGGTAAAACCCAACCATAGCATTAAGTATCAAGTCCTGTTTACTCCCATATGTAGCAACCCACCTACTCGGGTTTATGCTTCTGTCACTCAAGCAACCCACCATAGGCAAATCATGAACACATTGGAACACCCTACAGCCGGGATTCCTCATGCTTGTGTGACATGGAGATCACCATAGGACAACACTGATAATAAAACATGCAACTCAAACCAATCATGATCATCAATCAACCCATAGGACAAAAAGGATCTACTCAAACATCATAGGATGGCAACACATCATTGGATAATAATATGAAGCATAAAGCATCATGTTCAAGTAGAGAGTACAGCGGGTCGCGGGAGAGTGAACCGCTAAATATAGATGGGGGAAGGCGATGAAGATGTTAGGGAACACGGAGGTGTTAGTGTGGATCGCCGTCACACGACGATTGCCCCGTCGGCATTCTGGCACCACTGGAAGAGAGAGGGAGAGAGCCCCCCTTCTTCTTCTTCTTACTTGGCCTCCCCTAGATGGGAGGAGGGTTTCCCCTCTGGTCCTTGGCCTCCATGGTGGTGGAGGGGCGATAGCCCCTCCTAGATTTGATCCCTCTCTTTGTTTCCTTCTCTTTCTGCATTCCCAGATTCTGGCGTTACACCGTTTCTTAATTTTCCGGAGATTCGTAACTCCGATCGGTCTGAAATATTGATGGTATTTTTATCTGGATATTAGCTTTCTTGCGGCGAAAGAAGGGCACCAACCGCCTTATGGGGTGACCACAAGGGCCTAGGGCGTGGCCAGGGGGTAGGCCGCGCCCCCTGGCTTGTGATCACCTCTGGCATAATCTCACGTCGATTCTTTTCCCAAAAATCACATATATTCCAAAAAAAATCTCCGTAAGTTTTTATCGCATTTGGACTTCATTTGATATGGATTTTCTGTGAAACAAAACATATGCAACAAACAAGAACTGACACCGGGCACTAGATCAATATGTTAGTCCCAAAAATAGTATACAAAGTTGCCAAAAGTATATGAAAGTTGTAGAATATTGGCATGAAACAATCAAAAATTATAGATACGACGGAGATGTATCATACATGCAGCCCCCTACCTAGGTATTCTGTTCCTGATCGCATAGTTTGCTGTCTTCGTTGATCTCTCTATGGCCATAAGCAAGCCCCTCATGCCTGGTTTGAGTGTTTTGCCTCTCTGGTGACTAATAAACCAAAATATAGGGGATCACAATAGTCTTCGAGGGTATTATTTCACCCAAATTTATTGATTCGACACAAGGGGAGCGAAAGAAAATTTATTGATCTAAGTATTTGAGTTGTCAATTCAACTACACCTGGATTTCTTTTTGCAACAAAGTTTTTAGTAGCACAATAACAATAGCAATGGATATAACGGAACATAGCAGTTTGTAGTAATTGTAATAGTACTAGTAACGAACATAACTTAACAGAAACTAATAAGCGGAAAGTGTAGGCGATGGATTAGTGATGGATTGATATGGATGACATTCATCATGTAACAGTTACACACTAGAGTGATACAGAACTAGCTCCAATTCATCAATATAATGTAGGCATGTATTCTGTATATAGTCATACAAGCTTATAATAACAACTTGCATGACATTTTTTGTCCTACCCTCCCATGGCAGCGGGTTTCATATGGAAACTAAGGGATATTAAGGCCTCCTTTTAATAGAGAACCTAAAGAAAGCATTACCACATGGTGAATACATGAACTCCACAAACTACTATCATCACCGGAAAGAATCCCAATTATTGCCACTTTGGGGTACACAGATCATAACACGTAATAGGTGCATACAACTTGCAACATAGGATCTAAAACACTCTCATATTCATGGAAACATAATAGGTTCATATCTTAAATCATGGCACCGAGCCCTAGTGACAAGCATTAAGCATAAGTCATAGCAACATCAATCTCAAAACATAGTGGACACTAGGGATCAAGCCCTATCAAAATAACTCGGTTACATGATCAATCTCATCCAATCCCATCACCATTCAGCATGCCTACAAAGTAATTACTCACTCCAGTGGTGAGCATCATGAAATTGTTGATGGAGAAGGGTTGGTGATTACAACGACGACCATCTCCACTCTTTGGAGCTCCAACGGACTCTAGATCAACCCTTCCGAGGAAGAACAGGAGGGGCGGTGGCCCCGACTCATAAAACGCGATGAAAGCTTCTCTTATTTTTCTCTTGGGAAATAGGAATTTATAGGACTAGAATTAGGTCTGCGGGGTCACGTGGACTTCCCAAAGCAAGAGGGCGTGCCCTAGGGGAAGGGTCGTTCCCTGTTGCCTTAGTAGCAGCTGGTGACCCCCCTCCGTGGTTCTTCGCTCCTATATTCATTATATATTCCAGAAAAAATCTCCAAAAAGTTTTGTTCAATTCTGAGAACTTTTATTTTTGCAAAGAAATAACACCATGGTAGTTCTGTTGAAATCAACGTTAGTCTGAGTTAGTTTCATTCAAATTATGCAATTTAGAGTCCAAAACAGGAGCAAAAGTGTTTAGAAAAGTAGATAAGTTGGAGACGTATATCAACTCCTCTAAGCTTAACTCATTGCTTGTCCTCAAGCAATCCCGTTGATAAAGTGAAAGTGATAAAGAAAACTTTTACAAACTCTTTTGTTCTTGTTGCTATATATATGCTTAGCTTTTGTTCAGGTTTTAAACAAAGATCATAAATAACTATATCAATGATAACATTTAGGTATTACATTTACTCTTGGCAATAACATAACCAACTAGTGAGCAATAATAAATATCTCATATGCCAACTATTTATCAAAACAATCATGATATATTATAATTATATGGTATCTCGCTAGCCCTTTCTGAGACCGCAAAACGTAAATGTAGAGCACCTCTAAGGTCCAAGCAACAACTAAACATCATAATTCAGGGCAGAGAAGATGCAATCATACTCACACCCAACATTAACTAGACTCAATGCATAAAAATAACAATAATGCTCTCAGGTCTGGTGTTATAGTGAGAAGATGATGAATCAATAATAAAATGAAAATAACATAAAGTAAATAGAAGGACCTATACAGAGGTATGCATTGATTTGCAGAGGTGATAGAGTTCATGGTTTGAAACTGACACGAAATTGTAATTTTGAGCAATATACTTTTCCTGTCAACGTCATGACACAATATTCAACATCTTCCATGCAAAACATATTATTGGTGGTTCCCAAGAGGAATTGTAAAGTTTACTCCCATCCACCATTCGTACACAAGCCATGGCTGACCGAATCCATGGATGGCCTCCAACATTTCAATTGCCTTGAGAGTTTTGCTTAATTTAATTTTGATTATGTAAGACTAAGCATCCTTTTTACCAGCCTCTGTCATGCAATGAAAGGCGAATAAATGCCCATATTGAGAATAAGCCACTTAGCATGGAAGGCACTAATCGCGTCGTTGCTCCATGAGTGGAATGAGTACACAAAACATATGCTTATTTAAATGTTTAGAGGTGGCACTTGAAAATTTACTTAGAACGACAGGGTAATATAACATATGGGTAGATACGGTGGAATCATTTGGAACAACTTGGGTTTAAGGATTTTGGATGCACAAGCACTATTCCTGCTTCGTACAGGCGAATGCTAGCAAATAGATTGAGAAGCGACAAACTAGACAGCAAAAATGGTCATAACCATGCATTGAGAATAATTAACATTGAACGATAGCATAAGTAGGATATAAACACTCTGAACATAAATATCCTGAGGGCTACATTGGAATTGAATCAGCTACATGTTTTCACATGTGCCAAGTCAAGCCACTCGAACAACTCAGAGGAGGATACCATACTAGCATACCACACCACAACCATTTTAATTTATTTTGACACATAAGATAAATCATTATCCACCCTATCTATTTAAACATGGAATGAGCAACTATAATCTCAAATTGTCATCATAAACATGTTTACTTCATAATATGCTGAATCAAGATCAAATGAGCTAAACATATGTAACGCCCAAGATGCGCGCCTGTCCATATTTAGGCACGGGGGCCTCGACAGGGATAGAGGCGCATATAGTTATTTTGCAAGTATAGTATCATCGCATACATGTATGAAGAGAGGATTATATGAGTTGGCTTACACTCGCCACATGCTAAATTACAAATCCACATAGTTTATTCAAACATCATTCAAAAGACAGGGTCCCACTACGGACAAAAACAAACGAGAAAATAAGCAAATGAAACGGTCTTGCTAGCCCCGAAGATCACGACCAAGGCCTCTCTACTCGTCTGGATATGTGACAAACATCCTGCCACGTTCCTGGTCATGCTCCCACTGGAGTTGCGTCACATCATCTTGCACGGTCTCATCTGCACCTGCACCTGTATTTGTTGCAGTAATTTGTGAGCCACGGGGACTCAGCAATCTCGCAACCGGGTACCGAGACTATTCAAGCTTATTGGGTTGGATGGGCATAAGTGTGGAGTTTGCAACAACACTAAGCATTGTATGGTGGCTAACTTACGAGAACATGAATGTAAATATGTGGACTATGAAGATGATCGTTTTCTAACATGATCACTAAGTGATCCTGGACACCTACTTATGTCAAACATAACCCCAACATGTTCTCTCTCGGTTCATGTTCACGAGCAAAGACGATCACGGTTACTCACACAATTGGTGTATTTTATTAGAGGTTACTTCAATTTAACTATA
Organism: Hordeum marinum; assembly: GCA_022496015.1. Lineage (NCBI taxonomy): Eukaryota > Viridiplantae > Streptophyta > Magnoliopsida > Poales > Poaceae > Hordeum > Hordeum marinum. The sequence continues at coordinate 203,686,591 of CM039672.1, read as the reverse complement.
ACCGGCTGTTAAACAAAATATCCAAGTTGCCACATAACTCCGGGCACTGCTTTCCTAAAGATTTAACCCTGCAGGGGTGCTCCAACTAATCCATCATAAATTAACCACACTCCGCGGGAATAACCTCGACCACGGATCTCGTAATCATCCTAGGCAATTCCAAAGGAAAAACCGACACCTCGAGATAGCTCGAAGAAGATCAGAGTTCCTCACGCAAGCCACTCGAGAAAGGTAAAACAAGTCCATCAAGACCACCCGACGTGTCGACGAACCCCATAAGAGTTGCGTATCTCGTTCTTAGGACACGACGGATAAGCAACGCGTACAGAGGCCTGATAGAAATCTCCCGAGTTGCCCCGGGTTGGCCCCACACAATGCTCTAGTTTGGACCAACACTCATGAGGAGCAATGGCCCGGGTTATTGATTAATTAACCACGGGGTTGCAAAGCCCTATGCAATTTTATTAAGTTGTTTAAGCAAATAGTACCAACATTGGGTCTTGCCAGACAAGCTTTAATCTGTACTGAATAATCAAGGGGGTCCCCATAACAACCCCGAGCATGTTAGGAGAGAAAAATATGGAAACATAACAACGGTAACAAGTAACTATGGTGGTAAAAGTGTAACAAAACACCGAGCAAAAGGCCAAGCCTTCCACTAGACCAAGATATATATTTGCATTAATTTAAATGGTAGTAAATATTGTGATATCTCCAGATATCCATGTTATCACATGGAAACAACCTATACCTGCAACTAAGAACGCTATAAGAGGGGCTGAGCAGCGGTAACTTAGCCAAACAAGGTTTGCTAGGATGTGGAGGGGTTAGAGGCTATCATGGCAATGTAGGAGGCTTGGCCTTCAAGTGGTAGGTAGCGTATATGTAATGATAAGCGTGAGACATCTAGCAAAGCCAAAATAGTGTCGGGATCCGGGTACGATCATCTTGCCTGTTGGTTCTTTAGAGGGACAAAGAGCAGGGTCCTCATAGTGGTACTCTCCTAGATCCTTGTACTCAGGTACAACACTCGCATCTACCCAAGAGAAACAACAACAATAAACAACCAACTAAGGTGCAATGCACAAACAATATGATGCATGATTTATTTGAAGTATTTAGCATGGCAATCCTAAGCTAGTCATGTTTCTCATGCAATAGTTAAGTTATTTACAATTCTGGACAGAACCTCATGTTAAGCTGTTTGAACATGCATGATCATGGAAAATATGGATGCTTAATGCAAAATTGATGCAAATGCATATGTAGAACGTAGTAAACGGAGTAACGGATCTCACGCTACGCTCACGACAAGGTACGAAGGCAAAATACAAGACAAGGAAGACCATGGGCTATTCCTTGGTATTCCAAGGTATCCACTGGTTAGTAAATGAAAAGCCAACCACCATAGATCCAAAGATCAAGCAAAATAATGTAGCATAGCTCCCACAAGTCACAAAACACTAACACATAAAATCTGTCCCAAAACAGCAACATAGCAACTTCCATAGCAAATATCTAGAGCTACAGGATGTTTCCAACCTCAAACAAGGCATGCACAGAAAATACATAACATGCTTATCAAATCATCCAACTACACAAACTGGAAAGGAAGCAGAGATCAATAAGCATGAAGCTCACAAGATGGAACGTATTCTAGGGACTTAGTGAAAATCACAGTTTTCTGGAATCTGAGTTAAGCTGATATCAAGTTGACAGCAGAAAATAATTATGCTAGAGACCTCCTCATGGCATGAAAATTAACAGGATGGTAGAGGACAACATCTACTTCAAAACACTAGTAGTGAGCTTGAGCTAAAACGGAACATATCACTTCGTAGAATCCACTGATCATGGCATAAAAATAATAACAGATTCTCAGACTTAGAAATATTTAGCATGTTGAAATCAGCAACATTTTAATAGCCACTTTGGAGCAAGGTTCCCACTTATATGCAGGTTTATCATGAAAAAATAAAATACCATGGCATTCTACTCATGAAATAGTACCACTTCCACGTTGACACAGTTATCATAGCATGCATGGATTAATTCTAATTAAAATGACAAAATGGCATATTGTGACAAAATGACATTTTGCAAAACTTGCTCAAATGACCAAACCAATTGCACCAATGGATTCATTGGGAAATTATACCCCAATTTCATATATCATACTCATATATAAGCTTTTATAAAACTCACAAAACCATGCTCGAAAATAACATGCCACTCCTATAAGTTAAATCTTTCTATAAATGCTCAAAGCCAAAAATGGCCTAGTCCAGATTTAGACATATCCAGAAAAGGAAATAATTTATTAAACATAATAAAATATTAAAACAAATAAAAACAAATAGATAGGAGGGGCCCACCTGACATAGACACCAGGGCCCCTCTATGTGGATGACAAGTGTGCCAGGGGCCAGTGTCATACACACACTACTACTACTACTACAACACACACAAGCACACCTAGATCATGCTGTCCGCACGGGACCCACTCCTGTTCACACACACACAGGCACACACCACACACTCACATAGCCACACCAGATCCGGTGTAGCCACACCTGATCCTGGCACACCACACAACACAAACTACCAATGGAAAAAAAGGAAAAAGGGGGCACGCCGGGGGGGGGGGTTCGAACCCCAGACCTCACGGTCTTGGCCCGGTTCAATCACCACTGCGCTAGGCGGGGGCTACTGACCAAGGGGAAGTCTTGCAGCTTATCTACTACTTGTCCTCGCGATAATTGTCAAAACAGAATCAGGACGCACTCGCACACACAGACAAAGGAACGGCTGCGGCGACTCCGGCAATAGAGGGGCCCTCCGGCAAGGAGGAAACCCGGCGAGGGTGCGGGATCCTCGGGGGGATCCATTCCCGGGCTAGGGCGCGAAGATGGTTGCAACAGCGAGCCCTAAAAGCGGGCCCCAAGCTGGAGCTTTGCAACCAAGGCAGCAGCAGCCGCGACAGGCAATCAAGCAACGACGGCGAGGTGGCCATAACGGGCGCGACCAGCACTGCGCGGAAGGAGGCAAGCACACGTAGCGGACCAGCCATAGGGGCAGCTTGCCACTAGCGACACCACACACGCACGACAATGACACTGCAAAAAAAAGACCGCACTTTGCCGGAGCTCTGAGGACACGACCATTGCACACCTAGATCTACGCACACACATGGGCTCAACGAGGCGACGATGATGAGCAGACGACTTCTGGCTTGAATCTGAGCCAAGCTGCAGCGAAGAAGAGGCGAAGAAGATGACGGCCTTGGTGCTCCTTTGGACGACGGGGAAGAATAGGAGCACGAGGGGGTCGCTTCCCCCCGCACCAGAGGGATGGAGACGCGGCGAGGGGGCTACCTCTAGGCATGAGCTATTGCTCGGCCGGAGGACGGAGGGCGCGGCGACGACATGGCGCTTGGGAACTTACCTGAGCGGCGGCGCAAGGAGGAAAGGGAGGAAATGGGGAGAGGGAGAACCCTAGGGCACCAGCGACACCTTATAAAGAGGCTGAGGGTGCCTGACGGTCGTCAAATCATGGAGTCCGAGATGTGGCATCGCTGGATGCTCAGCTGTACAGGAAGACGATGACTGAAGCTCTCGGGAGGCCGGTTGGGCTACGGAGGCGCTCTACTAGGCCACGCAGGGATAAGGAGGCCGAGGTGGGATGATACCCTCTCTCTCAGGAAAACAAATGGATGTTTGTTTTAAAATAAAAGACCACAACAAAAATTAATCCACACAGAAAAGGAAGGGGTTTTACCTAGAACAAAAATACTTTTTAGCTCACAAAAATGCAAATTATTTAATAAAATGGTTAGGGCATTTTTAGACCAAGCAAATATTTACCTAATATTTAACTATAACTGGGTTTCAAAATTATTAGAAAGGAATAAAACCCCAACCATGGCATAAGACTACTCTAGAATTCTTAGCAGAATATTTAGAAGATGACCAACATTTAAAACAAGGGAAAAGAGCAAGCAAATATTTAACAAGAAATACATTTGAATAAAGAGAGAGAGAGAGACATGGAGTAGTTTTGGATTGGGAGGAACTAGAGTAACACTCCAACAAACACACATGCATTTATCCACATCACACCTCACAACACAACACTCCACAAGCACAACCAAGGCAACAATAAATATGCAATAGATATGATGAGCATGATGGCATGATGCATGATGCATGAGATGGAAATGGCAATGAAGCAAAATGGTAATTCATTCAAGCACATGGCAAACATAGAGGTTCATACGGGTACATGACCATAAATGGCAAGGGTAGCACTTGGGCTGTTACAACTCTCCCACACTACAAGAGGATCTCGACCCGAGATCTAAGAACGAAGGAACACTAGAAATTAGGAATGGAGAAGATCCTAACATTCCCAATTAGCTTCTTTATCGGAATGATGAGACCACTTCACCTTGAGAAACTTGATTGATTTGTTGCGAGTATTATGCTCAGTTTCATCGAGAATAGCCACTGGATGGTCATGATAAGATATGTCTTTTGGAGATCAATGTCTTGGAGGTCAATGGTACGCTTGGGAGTCTTGAAGCACCTCCGGAGCTGAGAGACATGGAAGACATCGTGCACATTTGTGAAGTTCAGAGGAAGCTCTAGTTTATAGGCAAGTTCACCTCTCTTGCCAACAACTCTGAAAGGACCCACAAAGCAAGGATCTAGCTTCCCTTTAATTCCAAACCGCTGAGTGCGCTTCATGGGATAAACTCTAAGATAGACTAGATCATCAACTTGAAAGGAGACATCCCGATGTTTGTTATCATAATAACTCTTCTGTCGTGATTGAGATGCTTTGAGGTTCTCATGAATGACACGTCACATCTCTTCTACTTCGGTGATCATGTCATTGCCCAAAATTTGACGCTCACCGGTTTCACACCAATTTAGCGGGGTACGACACTTCCTGCCGTAGAGAATCTCAAAAAGGGGCCTTGCCTGAGATAGCCTGAAAGCTATTGTTGTATGAAAGTTCAGCGTATGGAAGGCAGTCTTCCCATTTCATGCTGAACGAAATCACACAGGTTCTGAGCATGTCTTCAAGGACTTGATTGATTCTCTCTACTTGACCACTTCTCTGCAATGGAATGCACTGCTGAAATGGATCTTGGTATTCATAGCAGTCTGGAAGGACTCCCAAAACTTGGAAGTGAAGAGGCTTCCACGATCAGATGAGATGAGCTACGGAATACCGTGCAAAGAAAATATCCTTGACGTATGCAACTCTGTTAGCTGAGCTGCCGAGATAGATTCTTTGACCGGAAGGAAATGAGCAACTTTGGTCAGCTTGTCGATAACCACAAATATGGCATCGTTGCCCCTCTTGGACTTAGGAAAACCAGTGACAAAATCCATCTCCACATGATCGAATTTCCACTCTTGAATAGGCAAAGGCTGAAGGAGACCTGCTGGACGTTGATGTTCTGCCTTCACTCTACGACAAACATCACACTCGTTCATGAACTCAGCAATTTCATGTTTCATGCGAGTCCACCAGAAGGTTTGCTTGAGGTCCTGATACATCTTGGAACTGCCTCCATGCATGGACAGGAGAGAATTATGCGCTTCGTCCATGATAACCTTCCTGAGATCGCCTTTTGGAACCACCACATGGTCCTCAAAGAACAAGGTATCTTTGTCATCAACGCGGAATCACTTATACTTCGGAACGCCCTTGGCCACACCTTTCTTCACTTTCTTCACCATTGCATCTAGAAGTTGAGCTTCGTGAACCTGATCTTCCAGAGTCGGAGAGACTTGAAGATTGGCAAGAAATCCTTGTGGAATCATTTGAAGATTAAGCTTGCGGGAAGCTTCACAAAGCTCGGGTTGAAGAGGCTTCAAGATAAGACTGTTGCAGTACGCCTTTCGGCCGAGCGCGTATGCAATGACATTAGCTTTTCAAGGAGTATACTCAATGCTTGGGTTGAAGTCCTCAATCATTTCCACTCAACGAGACTGCCAAAGATTGAGATTGGGTTGAGTGAAAATGTACTTCAAGCTCTTGTGATCGGTGTACACCTCAACTGGTCTACCCAACAACAAATGCCTCCAAGTCATCAGAGCATGCACAACTACCGCCAACTCAAGATCATGAGTGGGGTAGTTCTTCTCTACAGGCTTCAACTGATGTGAGGTATAAGCAACAATCTTCTTATCTTGCATGAGAACACCACCAAGACTTTGGAGAGAAGCATCACAGAAAACTTGGAAAGGCTTTGATTGCTCGGGAGGGACAAGAACTGGAGCTGAAGTCAGTTTCTGCTTGAGCGTATTGAACGCCACATCACACTCAGGAGACCAAACATACTTGACATACTTCTAGAGGAGATTAGACAGAGGCTTGGTAATTTGACAGAAGTTCTCCACGAATCTTCTGCAGTAACTTGCAAGCCCAAGGAAGCTACGAAGCTGCTTGACATTCTGAGGAGGCTCCCACTTCAAGATTGGCTCAACTTTCTCAGGGTGCACTTTAGTGCCCTCGGCAGATATCACATGCCCAATGTAAACCATTTCATTGAGCCAAAATTCACACTTGGAAAACTTTGCATAGAATCGATGCTCTCTTAACTTGTCAAGCACAAGCCGGAGATGCTCTGCATGCTCTTCTTCAGTCTCCGAGAACACGAGGATATCATCCAGATAGACGAAGACGAACTCATTCTTGATAGGAGAGAATATGAAGTTCATCATTCTTGAGAAGGTTGGAGGAGCATTTGCGAGACCAACGACATGACGATGTACTCATAAGAGCCAAAACTCATCCTGAAAGCAGTCCTTGGAATATCCTCTTCACGAATTTGAATCTGATGATAGCCCTTGCGAAGATCAAGCTACGAGAAAACCTTGACACCTTTCAGTTGTTCAAACAACTCATTAATGTTGGGAAGTGGGTAGTTGTTTCTGATTGTCTTTTTATTCAATGGACAGTAATCGACACAAAGTCGGTCCGTGCCATCGTTCTTATTGACAAACAAAACATCACAACCCCATGGAGAAGAACTTGGTCTGATCAGACCCAGACGTTCTTGCTCATCCAGCTGCTTCTTCAACTCTTTCAGCTCTTAGGGGCCAAGTTTATAAGGATGCTTGCAAACCGGTTCAGTTCGAGGTTCGAGACACAAACTCAACTGGCCGGTGTGGAGGCATTCCTGGCAATTCTTCAGGAAAGACATCTTCATACTCACAATTCACCGGAATCTGAGAAATAGCTGAGATTTCACCCTTTTCATTAAGAGCAAAGAGACGGATCGTGTCATTGCGAGCACCGAAAATGATCACGTCTTCTGAAGGATGAGTCAATTTGACATCCTTGGCTTGACAATCAACATATGCCTTGTTCATAGCCAGAAAATCCATGCCAAGAATGAGATCAATATCATAATTACCGAGGACAATTGGAGACGCTAGAAAAGAATAATTGCCCATCTTGATAGAGACATCCGGAACCACCTTTTTAGCGCTCATGAGAGTGCCACGCGAAACAACACGCAAGGCTTTGCTCAAATATTCAGAATCAAAATTATGCTTGGCGAAGAATGCTTTAGACATGAATGAATGCAATGCACCAGTATCAAACAACACTTTTGCAGGAAAAGAATTAACGGAGAGATTACCCATGATCACTTGAGAATAATCCTCTGCCTCTACTGCGTTCACCATGTTCACCCTTGCTAACTTGGAATTATGATTCACCATAGCATTTCCTGGAGTTCTGATAGGAGGAGGAGGCGGAAGACGCCACTGGTTGGACTTGTTTGAGTAGTGACCCTTCTGACCACACTTGTGACAAGTAACCTCATTGAGTATACGAAAGTTGCGTGGAGGAGGAACACTAGCTGACTTGGGTGCCTAGGGCCTCTGCTGATATCTGGGGTTGGGTGGGTGGGAAGAACCACGACCACCGAACTGTCTCTGCTGCTGAGGAGGACAAAACGGAGGAGGAGGAGGAACCCAATATTTCTGCTCCTTAGGGACCATTTGAGAGCTGGAACAAGAAGAATAGGAATCCCTAGAACGCTTCCTTGAGTTCTCTAACTTGAGCTGGGTTGCCTCGACCTTTAAAGCCATGTTGTTGAACTGATCAAACTCACGAGGCTCTTGAAGGAGCAGACCTGGCAGAAGCTCATCCTTGAGACCACCTTTGAACTGATAAATCATGGACTTGTCATCTGGAACATCTTGCTTAGCATAGCATGTCAGATTCTGGAACTTGACATTGTACTGATAGACAGACTTGCTTCCCTGCTTCAGGTGCCTGAACTTCTCACGCATCTCCTTGACAAAGCTTGTTGGAATTTAATGGGCCCTGAAGTCACGACAGAAATCGTCCTAGGTGACAACACGATAGCCCCTGGAGTCCTTGTATTGTTGCCACCATCTACTGCCTGACCCTTGAGCTGGAACGACGCGAATCTGACACAGTCCTCTGGTCTGACATTGGTGCACTCAAAATGCTTACTCATGTCAGGGAGCCAATCATCTCCATCCAAAGGCTGCTCACAACAGGTGAAAGACTTGGGCTGGTTCGCAAGGAACTGGTTGAGCGTCGCAAACTGAGGATGATTCTGAAAATTCCCTTGAAAGCCTTGCTGACCCTGATCTCTTTCTTCAACAACCTGAGGAACATCTGAGTATTCGCATTGGTTACGGCCATCCCAGCTTGCCAAGCTTCTGGAGGAGGAGGCGATGGTGGGGCGGTGGAGGATCAGATTGCTCCCCATCACGACCCGAACTCCCATGAGTTGTTGGAGCCATCCTGGAGGTGGATAAGAACATCACCACAACATTGACAAAGATGATTGCAAAAAGATGAATCAAATGCCTTGAAAGAAATTGAACGGAGAATATAAACAGTCTTCCTACTGAAAAATTAGTAAGAATTCCTTCTTCGGGTTTGCGATAACATCATTGATACTAGAAGCCATTTGCAATAACACAAAAGTATTGAGCTTATGTTGCTCGAAACAAATGTATATGCCATCATACATCTGAAGAAGGTGATCCTAGATAACTACATGAGTCCCCCCCTAAGAACTTCCGAAAACTTTCTGGTTATGCAATTCGGTGTTGGGGATACAAGGAGGAAATATCTCAAACAACTAACAAGCCTACACCCCAACTGTATCCATCCTTCAACACATAACCAGGATTCCATAAATCCATCTACCTCGGATCCTCAAAAACACAATGATACTAACCATGGTGGTACCCTAGACGCCTCCCCAGTACTAGGTGACTCCGACCTTATCTCATCTGACAAGTATTGAAGCAATTCCGAACACCCTCCGTCCTGAGATACTAAGGAAGCTGAAAGATAACGATGTGCAAGAATTCCTTGGAGCTCAACTCCCCAGAAGAAATCAAGTCAAACAGGAGGCACCAAGACAGAACTCCGTCACATTGGTATCATATAGTTTCCAAAATACCCGCATGATCCTAAATTTTTTCAGCGAGAAGAGGAGTAGAATCAAAATTCCTAAGTCGAATACCTCACCAGAGTATAGAAGAGGAGTAAAAAGAAACATACTCTCTGATATAACTAGACTAAAAATAGTTTTTACTAGACTCGACTCGGCCATGTTCGATCAAGCAAAGGGCTCCTATGGTCGTATCGCTCTGAATACCAATTTGTAACGCCCAAGATGCGCGCCTATCCATATTTAGGCACGCGGGCCTCGACAGGGATAGAGGCGCATCTAGTCGCTTCGCAAGTACAGTATCATCGCATACATGTATGAAGAGAGGACTATGTGAGTTCGCTTACACTCGCCAGATGCTAAATTACAAATCCACACAGTTTATTCAAACATCATTCCAAAGACAGTGTCCGACTACGGACGAAAAAAACGAGAAAATAAGCAAATGAAACTGTCTTGCTAGCCCAGAAGATCACGACCAAGGCCTCTCTACTCGTCTGGATATGTGACGTACATCCCGCCACGTTCCTCGTCATACTCCCACTGGAGCTGCATCACATCATCTGGCACGGTTTCATCTACACCTGCACCTGTATTTGTTGTAGTAATCTGTGAGCCACAGGGACTCACCAATCTCGCAACCGGGTACCGAGACTATCCAAGCTTATTGGGTTGGATGTGGTAACTTTGGACTTTGAAGCAGCACTAAGCATTGTATGGTGGCTAACTTAAGAGAACGTGAATGCACATATGTGGACTACGAAGACGATCGTTTTGTAACATGAGCACTAAGTGATCCTGAACACCTACTTACGTCAAACATAACCCCACCGTGTTCTCTCTCGGTTTATGTTCATGAGCAGATGCGATCATGGTTACTCACATAGTTGGTATATTTTATTAGAGGTTACTTCAAGTTAACTATAACCGGGTGTTAAACAAAACATCCAAGTTGCCACATAACCGCGGGCATGGCTTTTCGAAAGATTTAACCCTGCAGGGGTGCTCCAACTAATCCATCATGAATTAACCACACTCCGCAGGAATAACCTCAACCACGGATCTCTTGATCATCCTAGGAAATTCCTAAGGAAAAACCTACACCTCGCGATAGCCCGAAGAAGATCGGAGTTCCTCACGCAAGCCACTCGAGAAAGGTAAAACAAGTCTAGCAAGACCACCCGATGTGTCGACGAACCCGATAAGAGCCACGTATCTCGTTCTCAGGACACGATGGATAAGCGACGCGTACGGAGGCCTGATAGAAATCTCCCGAGTTGCCCTGGGTTGGCCCCGCACAGTGCTGTAGTTTGGACCAACATTTATGAGGAGCACTGGCCCGGGTTGATGATTAATTACCCACGGGGTTGCAAAGCCCTATGAAATTTTATTAAATTGTTAAGCAAATAATACCAATGTTGGGTCTTGCCAGACAACCTTTAATCTTAACCGAATAATCAAGGAGGTCCCCATAACAACCTCGAGCATGTTAGGAGCGCAAAATATGGAAACCTAACACTGATAACAAGTAACTATGGCGGTAAAAGTGTAACAAAACACCGAGAAAAAGGCCAAGCCCTCCACCATACCAAGATATATATGTACATTAACTTAAATAGCAGTAAATATTGTGATATCTCCAGATATCCATGTTATCACATGGAAACAACCTGTACTTGCAGCTAAGAACGCTATAAGAGGGGCTGAGCGGCGGTAACTTAGCCAAACAAGGTTTGCTAGGATGTGGAGGGGTTAGAGGCTATCATGGCAATGTAGGAGTCTTGGCATTCAAGTGGTAGTTAGCGCATATGTAATGATAAGAGCGAGACATCTAGCACAGCAAAAATAGTGTTGGGGTCCGTGTACGATCATCTTGGTTCTTCAAAGGGACAAAGGGCGGGGTCCTCGTAGTGGTACTCTCCTGGATCCTCGTACTCAGGTTCAACACTCGCGTCTACCCAATAGAAGCAGCAACAATAAATAACCAACCAAGGTGCAATGCACAAACAAGATGATGCATGATTCATTTGAAATATTTAGCATGACAATCCTTAGCTAGTCATGTTTCTCATGCAGTAGTTAAATTCTTTACAATTCTGGACAAAACCTCATGTCATGTTGTTTGAACATGCATGATCATGGAAAATATGGATTCTTCATGAAAAATCGATGCAAATGCATATGTAGAATGTAGGAAACGAAGTAACGGATCTCACGCTACGCTCACGATAAGGTACGAAGGCAAAATACAAGACAAGGAAGGCCATGGGATATTCCTTGGTATTCCAAGGTAGCCACTGGTTAGGAAATAAAAAACCAACCACCATAGAGCCAAATATCAAGCAAAACAATGGATCATAGCTCCCACAAGTCACAAAACACCAACACACACAATCTATCCCAAAACAACAACATAGTAACTTCCACAGCAAATATCTAGAGCTACAGGATGTTTCCAACCTCAAACAAGGCATGCACAGAAACTACATAACATGCTTATCAAATCATCCAACTACACAAACTGGAAAGGAAGCAGGGATCAATAAGCATGAAGCTCACAAGATGGCATGATGAAACAAATTCTAGGGACTTAATGAAAATCACAGTTTTCTGGAATCTGAGTTAAGCTGATAGAAAGTTGACATCAGCAAATAATGATGCTAGAGACCTCCTCATGCCTTGAAAATTAACTGGATGGTAGAGGACAACATCTACTTCAAAACACTAGCAATGAGCTTAAGCTAAAACACAACATATCACTTGGTAGCATCCACTCATGATGGCATAAAAATAATAACAGATTCTCAGACTTAGAAATATTTAGCATGTTGAAATCAGCAACATTTTAATAGCCACTTTGGAGCAAGGTTCCCACTTATATGCAAGTTTATCATGATAAAAGAAAATACCATGGCATTCTACTCATGAAATACTACCACTTCTATGTTGACACAATTATCATAGCATGCATGGATTAATTTTAATTAAAATGACAAAATGGCATATTGTGACAAAATGACATTTTTCAAAACTTGCTCAAATGACCAAACCAATTGCACCAATGGATTTATTGGGAAATTCTACCCCAATTTCATATATCATACTCATATATAAGCTTTTACAAAACTCACAAAACCATGCTCGAAAATAACATGCCACTCCTAAAGTTAAATCTTTCTATAAATGCTCATAGCCAAAGATGGCCTAGTCCAGATTTAGACATATCCATAAAAGGAAATAATATAATTAAAAACAATAAAACATTTAAACAAATAAAAAAAATAGATAGGAGGGGCCCACCTGGCATAGACACCAGGGCCCCTCTATGTGGATGACAAGTGGGCCAGGGGCCCACTGTCATACACACACTACTACTACAACACACACACACAAGCACACCTAGATCCTGCTGTCCACAGGGGATCCACTCCTACTTACAAATACACAGGCACACACCACACACTCACATAGCCACACCAGATCTGGTGTAGCCACACCGGATCCTGGCACACCACACAACACAAACTACCAATGGAAAAAAGGAAAAAGGGGGCATGCCGGGGTGGGGGGGTCGAACACGAGACCTCATGGTCTCGGCCCGGTTCGATCACCACTACGCTAGGCTGGGGCTACTGACCAAGGGGAAGTCTCGCAACTTATCTACTACTCGTCCTGGTGATAACTGTCGAAACTCGCACACGCGAATAGAGGAACGACGGTGACGACTCCGGTGACAAAGGGGGCCTTTGGCGAGGAGGAAACCCAACGGGGGTGTGGGATCCTTGGGGGGGGATCCATTCCCGGGCTAGGGCGTGAAGATGGCTGCGACAGCGAGCCCTAAAAGCGGGGCCCAAGCTGGAGCTTTTCGGCCATGGCAGCGGCAGCGCGACAGGCAAGCGAGTGGAGCTCCGAGGAAATGACCGTTGCACACCTGGATCTACGCGCACACATGAGAAACTACGCGACGATGAGGAGGAAAGGAAGGAGGGACCGTACCTCCTTACCTAGGACAAGGAGAGGAGGCGCGGGGCTCGACGAGGCGACGGCGATGAGCAGTCGACTTCCGGCTCGAATCTGAATCGAGCTGCAGCGAAGAAGAGGCGAAGAAGACGACGGCCTTGGCACTCCTTTGGACGACAGGGAAGAAGAGGAGCACGAGGGGGTCCCTTCCCCGCTCACTAGAGGGACGGAGACGCGGCAAGGGATGTACCTCCGGGCATGAGCTGTTGCTCGGCCGGAGCACGGCGGGCGCGGCGACGGCATGGCGCTTGGGAACTTACCTGAGCGGTGGCGCGAGGAGGAAAGGGAGGAAATGGGGCGAGGGAGAACCTAGGGCACTGGCAACACCTTATAAAGAGGTTGCAGGCACCGGACGACCGTCAAATCACGGAGGTAGAGAGGTGGCATCGTTGGATGCTCAGATGTACAGGAAGACAACGACTGAAGCTCTCGGGAGGATGGCTGCGCTACGAAGGCGCTCTACTGGACCACACTGGGATAAGGAGGCCCAGGTGGGCTGAGCCCTCTCTCTCAGGAAAACAAAGGGAGATTTCTTTTAAGATAAAGGACCACAACAAAAATTAATCAAGAGAGAAAATGAAGGGGGCTTTACCCAGAACAAAAATACTTTTGAGCTCACAAAAATGCAAGTTATTTAATAAAAATGGTTAGGGAATTTTTAGACCAAGCAAATATTTACCTAATATTTACTATGCATGGTTTTCAAAATTATTAGAAAGGAATAATACCCCAACCATGGCATAGGACTACTCTAGAATTCTTAGCACAATATTTAGAAGATGACCAACATTTAAAACAAGGGAAAACAACAAGCAAATATTTAACAAGCAATACATTTGAATAAAGAGAGAGAGATGGAGTAGTTTTTGATTGGGAGGAACTAGAGTAACACTCCAACCAACACACATGCATTTATCCACATCACACCTCACAACACAACACTCCAGAAGCACAACCAAGGCAACAATAAATATGCAATAGATATGATGAGCATGATGGCATGATGCATGATGCATGAGATGGAAATGGCAATGAAGCAAAATGGTAATTCATTCAAGCACATGGAAAACATAGAGGTTCATATGGGTACATGACCATAAATGGCAAGGGTAGCACTTGGGCTGTTACAACATATTTACAAAAACAGAAAACAAAAGAGTTCATACCAGCTTCCTTTACCACTACCAGTTCATCAAATATCATCATCATTGCCTTTCACTTGCACAACCAAATGGTGTAAAAATAATAGTGCAAGTGTGCCGTGGACTAAGCTAGAATCTGCGAAACAATTTACACAAAGGAGAAGACAAGGTAATATTGGCTCTTTGTTAGGTCCACAATATAGCATATGAGAGACACTCAACATTTTCATCGTGGTCTTCTCCTTTCAATGACTCAATTAAAAGAAGAGAAATTCTGAGAAACAAAATGAAATATTTTTGAAGTTTTTAGTTTTTCTGAAGAAACCTAATTAATGAAGGAAAAACAAAAGGCGAGAAAAACTATTCACAACGGAAATATCCCAACAAGTAAAAGAAGAAACGAGAAATCTTTTCGGGTTTTCTTTTAATATTACAAACTAATGAAACAAGAAAGAAATAACAAAAAGAAGCGAGAAGTAATTTTGGACTTTCAAAGTTTATCAAACACACAAGAAGAAACCCAAAATAAAACTAATATGGATATACAATGAAAGAGGATGAACACCGACAATTGAAATGAAATGTGTGAACATGAATGTAGTGTCGGTGAGAAATACGTACCCCCCTCAAGATTAGGCTTTTGCCTAACGTGGTAATCACCATCCACCGTAGCCATCAGGTCCAGGGTGGGAAGTAGTTAAGCTGGGGCACTTGAGTGTCCCAAGTATGAGCCTCAGCCTCCGCCCCAGCCAAGTCATTCTGGTAAGTGATTATATCCGATGGCATGATGACATACCCGTGACAGGCATGATAGTTAAACAAATAAGGTGCATGCAACACAATAACATACTGAGTCGTCTTGCTATCTACCACATTATAGCGAATGTGGTGCAGAGGCTCAGGTTCACCTATAAAATGATGATCTATCATAGCTTGGTGATCTATATAAACCTTAGGCAACAAGTAATCATTAGGTCATATAGCGACATTAAAGTGTTTTGCCACGGATCCCCTAATCTGGATACTATGCAAGCGACATGCAACAATAGCTCCCTAGTTGAATGTGTTGTCCTTAAATAATGCACGGTATAAGATAGCGAGGGTAGGTGCACTAACATTGTCACCTTTCTCCATAGCAGTTAAACATTTCCTATAAAGAACACAAAGTAGTGCACATTAGGAAAATGTAAACTAGTGACTCTAGCTTTCGACACACCCCTATGTTATCCCACAATTAAGGTAAGGATGAATTACTCAAGCTCCTTAGGTCTAGGCTAATTTAAACCCTCGTCAGAGGGAATCAAACATATTTGACAGAACTCACTGAGTGGCATTTCATAATATTCAACATATAGATCAAAGCGTACCAAGTAAATATCGAGCCTATTCATGGAATAGGAATTTCGCACAAAGGAATTTGTAAGGAGGTAGTATTGATCACACTCATATGTGAGGAAGTTGGTCAACGTGACATTTACAATAAACTGCATGAACTCTTGGTAGAAAACCTACTTCGTTCATGAAGACATTATGTGCCCATTCGCATGACCGAAGTTCCGTGTTACGAAAGATGTTGATATCCCGATCTTGGGCACTCCCAACAATTCCCTTGGAACTCCGGCTAGAAGAACCTCTCCTAAAGATTTTTCATTTTCTTAGGAAAAAATTTCTAAAATTTTTGGACATGAAAATTATGTCAAAAAACTTTGTTAGATTCATAGAAACTACTCATGGGGATTCCTAGATGCCATATCAAGCATTCAAACTACTTGGAACTCAAAGAATTCAAGATGCAAGCTCATTTTCAGTAGAACCAAGAGCATTAAAGTATGTAAAATATAATCTACTAAAGCAAAACACTAATTGGAGCAATGGAGGATTCGCATACCAAGGAGCAATCCCTCAAAATAGATTCGGAAATGGGGCTCGAGCAACGAGATTGAAAATCTCAGGTTTGGGAGCAAGAACACGAGGGAGAGAGCAACCGTTTTTTTATGGAGGTAAGATATGAAGTGGGCTGAATGGATAAGTGAGGGGGTCCGTGTGGGGCCCTAAAAGCATCTAGGCACAGCCGGTTGCCTTGGCAGCAATAGGTGCACCCCTAGGGTGTTATTATATCTAAAAAATCTTAAACATTCCGGAAAAGTTCATGTAGAAATTTTGCAACATTCTGGGCACTTTTATTTTTGGGCCATTTTTTATTGCATGGATAATTCAAAAAACAAGGTGATCATGGCATTCTATTTTATTAAACTATAAATAACGGACAATAAACTATGGACACCTAAGGTTGTGCTTACTAAATTCATCGACCACATGCCTCTAGAAAAGGATCCATTAATACGGTTGATCAAGCCTTATTAACAACCGTTTGCGATTGACATGAAACCTAAGAATCTTCATATAACACTAGGTTACCTCAATGGGGATTTGCATCTCCCAAACAATGAAAATAACATATTTCTTCTTTGTAGTAGGAAGATGAAATTTAAACTATCCAATAGTAATTCTGGCCACTTGCTCAATGCAATTAATATTATTAACCACAACTTGTTTCTTCGGAAAGTATACCGTATGGTGTTTCCTTTATCATGAAAAGTAACCTTGCTTTGGTTGCAATCAATAACATCCCATGTAGTATTTAAAAAGGGTCTACCAAGGATCGTCGACATGTTGTCGTCCTCGGGCATCTCAAGAATAACAAAGTATGACAAACTAGTTGCATTTGCAATAACAACGGGAGCATCCTCACAAATTTCAACAGGCATTATATTTATACCATTTGCAAAGTGTCAGTCTAAAAACTGACAGACCTCGGGGTAGGGGGTCTCGAGCTATGGATCTCGGATCAGCGGCAACAGGAATGAAAGAGACAATGTTTACCCTAGTTCGGGCACTCT
Organism: Hordeum marinum; assembly: GCA_022496015.1. Lineage (NCBI taxonomy): Eukaryota > Viridiplantae > Streptophyta > Magnoliopsida > Poales > Poaceae > Hordeum > Hordeum marinum. The sequence continues at coordinate 203,669,066 of CM039672.1, read as the reverse complement.
TCATGGAGGTAAAACCCTACATCCTGCTGTTGTTTATATTAATGGAGTAGTATGAAATACCAAGTGGATCTACCTCAAGATCGTGATATGTGTTCTACCCTAGGGCTAGGTGAGTAATGTTGTGGTCGAGTCCCCTCTACAGGCGAAACCCCATGTCTTACATACACGCCGAGTTGGGGATCTAGGGTTACAAGGTCGATATCTAACAAGGAGATGGAGGAGGAGTCTTGCACTATACGTCAAGTCTTCGGTAGACACAGTCTCGTTCACGTTCTATCACGCAACCTCCAGAGTTCATCTTAAGAGGACAGTGTGCCGCTCGGCCCAACCCAAAGAGTTTAGACCGACTAGGTTAGGACCCCATAGTCTAGGACACCGTCAGTAGCCCCCGAACTGGTCTTCTACATCGAGGAAGATTCCCTTGATGAAGATAACTCTAGATCTAAAGTCCTTAGCTTGAGAGATGAGTTCCTCTTTATGATTTTAAAACACCCGAACCGTCCTTAGAAGAAAACGTTGCCTTATAGTAAGACCGAGCTGAGTTCTATTTTTCATATGAAGATGTAGGTTATCTTAGCCTCGAAGGTCGACCACGTAGGTGTCAACAGTGCCACTAAACTTGACAACTTTATAGAAGCGGCACACCTCCCGAGCGGCCGAGTAGTTACTACTTTCCTCAAATTGCGGCCAGAGGCATCCTTTTTATTGGTACGTCCCATCGAGCTGGAGATCGTGCTCATTTTATGAGGGATATTATCAATATTTTGTTTCCCCCATATGCATAACACCATATTTTGTTGCGGGTGCAATTTTTATCGAAGCAGCAAAGGGGACTCTTGGCCTTTCATCAGCCTATAAGAGTGTAAAGATAACAACGTAAGTGACCACACTCTCATTCCCCCCTTTGCCTACTGCTTCGTCGAGATCCAGCACCTAGATCCAGTCTCGGTCTACTCTTCACAACAAATCCATACTTTCCCATTAGCCATGGACGATACATGCTAAGGGCACTCGGGTGGTTTTATCGTGATGGAGGGTACCATGTTTAGAGATACGCGAGGTCGAATATATCTCCAACAACATGAAGGCACGCGCCCCCGACGCCGACCAGCAGGTGCCCGCTCCTAAAGCAGGGGAGCGGGGAGTCTTCGTCCCCACCTCATCTGAGGCTCGAGGTTCTTGTTGTACCCCTTCGTTCGCAGGTTAATGTTTTACTACATGATCGAATTCCACCACATGGCCCCAAATTCATTCCTCCATTTTGCCTCGTTCATCACAATATGCGAGGCCTTCCGCCGCTGCGAGCCGCACTTCGACCTTTGGCTGAAGACCTTTGGAATCAAGATGAAGTCCAGCAGTTCAGATCTCGTGGAGGGCGGAGGGGCCATGATCAGCAAGAATCAGAATGTTGGTTGGTTTCAGGGCAACTTCGTCAAGACAGTGAAGGAATGGCAGCATGAGTGGTTCTACATCATCGAACCACTCGCTCCTGGTCAAGCTGAGGTCCCTGCATTCTTAGTCAGAACTCCACGGAAACTAAAATCTTGGATGGACAAGCGCGTTTATTGGCGGAATGTCAATGATGTGAATGCTCTGTTCAGAAAGATCCAGTGGTGGTCTCTCGAGAAGGACCTCGGGCTTCCAGACATGATCAATGTCATGTTGAACCGCCGAATGCTTCCACTCCAACTTCAAGCAAAACCAATGTGGGAGTACAAACCCGAGGAGGCAGGACCAGTTGCCGACTTCTTCCACACCAACCTGGCCGGTATGTGGATGTGGCTACCTGAGATGGACAAGGATGACACCCTCGAGGATGGACATGACTACGGCTTCGAAGTCGGCTATGATGCCCCACCTATAAATGCTTTAACACACATGTTCATTTTCTCTCCCCTTCGCATGATGAGACTAATTTTGACTAATTGATTTGCTTGATGCATATAGAATTGACCGGCTAAGATGCAGACCATACAGTGCCTGACCCCATTGCCAGAGGAGGCAAGAACCCCTCAGCTCGTGGCACTCCTAATTGAGGAACCGCACATGGTGGTCCCCAAGAGGACGAAATCCCAAGGGGCCAGGTGGGTGTTAGGAGGTGGGAGGCTTTGGTTTCCCAGTCCGAAGAGACCCACACCTCTGCCATCCAAGAAGAGGCGAAGGACGAACCTTCCCTCAAAGGGAAGAGGGCGGCGCCAGAAGGCGCCAAGGATTGTGCGCAGTCGAAAGGCCAAAAGAGGTTGAAGAAAACCTCAATCGAAGCCGCCGGTAATTTGTTGGGAAAGATCGTGCTTTCTGACGATTCTAAGGATGATCCCATTGCCCTCGGGAGGAAGAAACTAGCACTCCAGAGGTACACTGTCGCCTTCTATGTTCTCTATTTTTTTGGTTATATACTTTTGCAGGAACAAGCTCATATGAGCATGTTACCTGCAGTATGCCGAAGGCACTTCCAAGCGATTCTTCGAGCGGTGTGCCTTCTTCCAGTGGAACCCCGGATCGCTCTGCTCCCTTTCTAGCTCATAATGAGCTAGGAAAGGTGACATCCTCTCTAGCTCCCCCGATCGACCCAATGGGGGACGAAGGGCGGATCAACATTACCAAGTTAAACACCTCAATCCCACCTGACCAAGGGGACAAGGTCCTCGAGGTCACCGAAGAGACGTTGGACCAATCTTTTGTCCAACCAAGGTCGGCCCCAGCTCGATTATTACGGCCAAAGACCCCTCCGCCCAGCACCTAGGTGCTTGAGGCCAAGGTGTCACCACCTTCACCTCCTGCCCAAGGGCGGACTAGCACAGGATGGACCGAGGATAAGGAGGAGACCTTGAAGGGATCCTCTATTAAGTAAAAATTCCATGCTTTGTTAGGTGCGACACTGCAAGGCTTCCGTTCCACGAGAGCTGGACTGCACGAGGTCTTTAAAAGGCTTTGTGACATGCTTCAAGGTATTGTCTCCTTACTCTTTTTCCAAAATGTTTTGCATTTTATCTTGCAAATACGTGTACCTATATAACTAGTGAGTAGCCCTTGAGCCCAAGTCTGGATTCAAAGTATCGGCTTGTGATCGCATAGAAGTAGGATCTTTATTGCCAACTCCCAGGACGTTGCTCGTTCAAGGTAAAGCGACATCCAGGGTTATGTGGAGAAAATCCTTGTTTTGCAGGCTTCCACCTTACCTCTGGACTCTGTCTCCAAAGATATAGTGGAGATGAACCGTAAGCTTGAGAGGTCAGAGAAGGACCTCGACCAGATGAACCAATAGTTCGAGCAATCTCAAGGTGAGCGATTTAGTCTCTGTGTGCTTCGAGGAGAGCTTTAAATATGACAAGCGTACTTTGTTTGTTTAATTATGATGTTGATGCCAAACTATTTGAATGAAAATGTCCCTGACTGAGCTTGAGGGCTCAAGGCCCAGCTCAAAAAGGCTTGGCTAGAGGTGGGGTAGCAGAAGGATGCGACCGCAGAGGCAGAAAAGGCCCAGGCCACCGAGTAGGTGGCGAGGGAGGAAGGGAAAGCGCGGGTTCTGGAAGTCCAAAAGACTTTGAAGGTGTGTTCAAAGTATGCGACGCCCTTCAAGCCAAGGAGAAGAAGGACAAGGAAGAGCTACAAAAACTTCAGCGCGCATACTCTGAGGTCCAAATCGCGGCTCACTCCGATTGCCAAATGCTCAAGGAACTGGAGTAGATAGTTGTGTGCAAGCCATATTTAATGTAGCGTGCATTTGGTAGTCAAGGGTGCGTCGAGCTCAGCCAGTCGTGGCGTTCCGCACAGGTCTTCGCGGTTCTTCCGAAGAGTGTCGCTGACGTCGTCCAACACTTCGGGCAAATAGAGGGTCTAGAAGATAAGAAGGCATTTTGGGGACAGTTCTCGGATGCTCCATCATCACCGCTGCAGAATAAGAAAATGAAGCAGCTGGCAGAGCTACTTCGCATGATGAAGCCCACGCTTCAGGACCTCTGCATTAAACTATGGCCCACCAGAGCTTTTTCGACCAACCTGTTTGGTATTTTGACCTAGTTGCGCGCTGCCGGCCCGCAGGTGGACCGCTGGAAGCGTTCCTCTTAGTTTGTATGAGCAAGGCCGGCGTACGCCTGCGTAATCACATACTTATAGAGGGTCAAAGCTTCGGTCATTGTTGTGGAGACTCCTCCCGGCAAGCAGTGCTATGCGGGGCAATTCTATTCCAAGGTGGAAGAGGGCGCTCGGGAGACCGAGGCCAGTGTCCAAAGGACACTTTGTATCAACTGTAATACATTGAAAGGTCAAAGTGTTTGGGATGTAAAAAACCATATTTTGTCTTAATGAGTGTATCATTTGATTTCTTCATATGTGCGTTTGTATGTTATTGTATTTTCCTCCTATGTGATTGTTTTAGCTAGAAGTCGTCAGTCGTTGGCTTGTGCCCCAATGTAGAATATACCGAGGGTGTTCCTTGATGCTACTCCGACCCTTACCTGACGTCTCGGTACCCGAAGGCGATTCGTGCTTGTAGGAACTAGGAAATCAGACTATTACGACTTTATCTCTTTCACTTAGTCATAGGAGTTTGACTGTGGGGGTTGATTATGAGCCCACGATATGTGAAGTGGTTGACTCTAGGCAGACGAGGTCAAAGCCGTTACCCACTTTGGTTTATGCGATAAATAAGCCCTTCGTTTAACATGGGTGAGCTCTAATGGTATATCGCTTAACGTGGTCTTTGGATTGCTGACCAACTTTCACTTACCTAGATAGTCAGCTTTTGTCTTTCTCCACTGAGGCACTTTGCCAATTGACTTGCGGCACAATCGCAGCGGTTCTCCCATTATAGCCTTAGTTGAATTCGTTCGGGAACGTAAGGGGCAAACACAGGAGCCGAGAAACCCAACTATTGACTGAAATCTATGTTCAAAACAGATGCATATGGTGCAATATCCAAGACGCCGAGCACTTTGGACTTGTATGTAGGACAGGGAAAACGAAGCCCTTAAGCAATTGTAGCTTGAACACATTCTTGTAGCTCGTGGGCGATGCTCGTATAGAAATACAATAAGATCCTTGAGAGGCGTGATTCCTTTAGTTATAACTCTGAGCTTGTAACAAGAGAAACTGGAAAGATACAATGCAAAGATAGACGAGCAAAATAGAAAACATGACAGATATGATCAACGGGTTTACGCGCTCAGGTCACTTTCCTGCAGCATGTCAGCGTCTCCGTGATCTTTGGCCAGCATGCCCTTGTTGGTGGTGAAGACTGAGATGGAACGCATGCAACCTCGGCTTTGCACCTGCTCCAAGCGCCTGCTGACCGAGTCCTTTAAGAGGTCTGGAGGTGTGCGATTCATGGTTGAAGCCACGTGACTGTATTATCCTAGCCAGATCTTTGATGAGACCTTGCTGATATGCAAGTTCGGAGCTTGATCATGTCCCGGATCAAGCCGGTCCAATTGTTTCATAAGTTTCGTCTCCTCGATGGCCCAAGGGATTTTGAGAGAGAAACTATGCGCCCTTGGGACGTAGTGCCCCTCCCAAGGGGAACATGCGAGGAGCTGGCACCCCTATTTGGGGGGTGGGGGTATGTGTCTGAGGTTGACTTGCGTGTCCCTTGTATGCTTAGAAGTGCTTTTACCGCCACAGGCTGCACCCTTGGACGCATGCACCTCGATTGCAAAGGCCGAGGTCTGCTCCTCGATATAGAGGGAGTGCTCGGTGTTTTCGTTAATCGTGATAACACCGCTTTCTTGAGGTAAGCATAAATTAGGACGTGTTGAAACAAGCAAACGATGTGTGCCCTAGGATCATGTGATACCCAGTTTGGAAGGGACGATGTCGAAGATTAACTCCATGCTCCAGAAATTCTTGGGTGAGTCGAAGACAACTTCTAAGGACACGGTTCCTGTGCAACCAGCTTCAACACCTGGAATGAATCCTTTAAATGTTGTGTTGCTCGGCTTGTTCCTAGATGAGTCGATGCCCATAATTTGAACTGTCTCCTCATAGATTAAGATTAGACTGTTCACGTCCTCCATAAGGACGCGTGTCAAATGGAAACCATCAAAGATAGGGTCAAGGACGAGTGCAGCTGAACCGCCATGCCTGATGCTCGTTGGATGATCATGTATATCAAATGTGATCAGGAAGGCCGACCACGGATTGAACTTTGGGTTACTGGATCTAACATGTGGATGTCACGAAGTGTGCGCTTCCTCTCCCTCTGGAGGATGTGGGTAACATAAATCATGTTTACCTCTGTTACCCGATACTTGTGATCTGTGCTGGGTTTTTCGTGAAGAAGAACGGGTTATCGCAACACAATGTCGGTAAGTATTTCACTTAGTTATGAAACCAAGGTCTATCGAACCAATAGGAATACCAATCCTCAACCGTCTTTAGCAGCTGGACACAAAAGAGCAAGCAACTTGCACCCAATGCTATCAAGAGGGTTGTCAATCCCCTTGGTCTCCTTATTTGCAAGCAAGTGAGTTGTGTCGATAATAGTAGATAATTGTAAATTGCAAAATAGAATCAAATAAAATAAATGGCAGCAATCTAATAGTAGCGTTTGTAAATATATAAGTGAATACACCCGGGGGCCATAGTGTTCTCTAGTGGCATCTCTCAAACAAATAGCATATGGTGGGTAAACAAATTACTGTTGGGCAATTGATAGAAAATCAAATAGTTATGAGATTTTCACGGCAATGATCATGTGTATATAGGCATCACATCCATAAGAAAATAGGCTGACTCCTACCTGCACCTATTACTATTACTCCACCCATCAATCGCTGTCCAGCAAGCATCTAGATTGTTAAATAAAACAGAGTAATGCTTGGAGAACAATGACATGATGTAGACAAAGTAAACTCAATCAATAGGAATTAATCCCATCGTTTTATCCTTAGTAGCAGCAACACAAAGACGTATCTTGTCCCCCACTTTGTCACTGGGATATAGAAACTCGTCAGGTCGAACCTACCACAACGCACCAGTCCCACTGAAGAAATGTCAACCTAGTTGGTCAAACTATCTCAATAGATCAGAGAGCATTACAAAGCTATAATGACCATGCAAATAAGAATCATAGTTATCAGGTTTGACTCAAATACTTTTCATGAATAATCTGAACATAAACTCACAATTCATCGGATCCCAACAAGCGCACCATACAAAGGGATTAAATCCGATAGATCAAGGCAAAGATGCGATGAACATTGTATAGAAGATCAAGAGAGAGAGAGAGAGATTTCCATCTAGGTACTACCTACGGACCCGTAGGTTTGTGGTGAACTACTCACACATCATCATGATGGCGGCAAGGTTGATGAAGAGGCCCTCCTTGATCGACCCCCATCCGACAGGGTGCCAGAACGGAGCTCTAGATGGGCTCCCATCGGAATAGAGACTTGCGGCGGCGTAAAAAATGTTTCGGGACCTCCTCTAGGGGTTCTGGATTATTAGAGAATTTATAGGCCAGAGAGGGACGTCGGGAGAGCCACCAGGTGGACACCACATATCAGGGCGCGTCCTGATGTGTGGTGGGGCCCTCGTGTGCCTCCCGGCCTCCCCCAAAGCTTCCAAGTCTTCTTTTGGTCCAGAAAAAATCATCAGAAAGTTTCGTGGCAATTGGACTTCGTTTGGTACTGTAAACCTGAAAAGTAAAAAACATTCAGGAAACAATAACTGGCATTGGGCACTGGATCTATAGGTTAGTGCTGAAAAATATTATAAATTGGTAAACAAATGCCCCAAAAGTATCCTAGAACGATAATATATCAACATGGAACAATAAAAAATTATAGATATGTTGGAGACGTATCAGCATCCCCATGCTTAACTCGAGCTCGTCCTCGAGTAGGTAAATGATAAAAATAGAATTTTTTATTTGACATCCTACCCATTATGTCATCTTTTGTATGTATGCTCATTGAGAAACAATGAATTAACAAACATTAACATAGCAATATTTATAAGTATAAGAAACAAAATCATTGATTTTTGAAAGTATACGATCCTAAAAGAATATTTACCCCCATTCATCTTATTATATAAGCAAGGCATGAATCCGTCTTCACCACATCAATACAAATGTTAAGCACCATGGTGTCCAAGTCAAGCAATTGGATCGTACTTTTTTAGTATACATCAACTATTTATTATTCACGCAATACATGAGCGTGAACCATTGGGCATAACATGTAGGTGGAATAGAATATGATGGTAGATATCAAAGGGGTGAAAAGTGGAGAAGATAGTCCCACATCGACTAGGCGTACCAACGAGATATCGAGATGCTCACCGATAGATGGCAATGCAAGGAGTAGGGATTGCTATGCAAGTGATGCACTAGAGCTAAAAGTGTATGAAAGCTCAACTTAAGCTAAGTGGTTGTGCATCCAACTTTCTTGCTTATGAAGACCTCGGGCATTTGAGGAAGCCCGTCATCGAAATATACAAGGCAAGTTTACTATGAAAAGGTAATTCCACAAGCATATGGATGTGAAAAATTAGGAGACTTTTTATATGAAGAAAATGGTGCCACTTTCAGGCACAAGTATGGTAAATGATAGTAGCAAAGTCCCTTCTCTCTTTTTCTCTCATTTATTTTCTCTTTTTTTCATGGTGGGCTTTTTTTTGCCTCCCCATTTTTCATTTTATGTTTCGTCTGGAGCCTCATCCCAACTTGTGGGGGAATCATAGTATCTATCATCCTTTCCTCACTGGGACAATGCTCTAATAAGGATGATCATCACACTTTTATTTACTCATAACTCAATATGAAGAACTCATAGGATGACATGACTTTATATGAATGACTATGACAGTGTACCAGGATGCAAGATCTAGCATGACATGTATCCAAAATATGATGAATGATGGCTTTGCCACAAATACTATGTTTGCTCTATATGATCATACAGAGCAATATGATGATGAATGAACTAGTCATGTGAAGTGACGATGGAATTTGCATGGCAATATATCTCGGAATGGCTATGGAAATGCCATGATAGGTAGGTATGGTGTCTGTTTTGAGGAAGATATAATGAGGCTTATGTGTAACAGAGTGTATCATGTCATGATGTTTGGATGCACCGGCGAAAGTTGCACCGATCCTTGAGGTGAGAATGGGCTATGCACGGTACCGAAGAGGCTAGAAAATATGAGAAGGTGAAGATGCGTATGTCTATGGTGTCACATTAGTCATAAAAGAACTCATATACTTATTGCAAAGTTTTATCATTTTTATTATAAATCAAAGTACTACTCGCATTCCCCGAGGGACGAGGTTGGGACGAGTTAACCATCGAGCACCCCTCACTCGAAACAATGCTAGGATTTCAACGAGGAATAGAAATGCTCAAACATCATCACCATGCCTATTTAAATTTTAGATGAATAACAAGTTAAAACCTATTAATATCAAAACTTCTCTGAATCAATAATTGTGAACTCACACCTTTTTCAGATTACCGCATTAATGTCATTAACCCGAAATTTCTCTATATATGCTACATGATTGTTTTGATTATCACTCATTAAATACCTATTTTTTTTGGACTAGTCTTATGACCCATGAAAATTACCCTCACTGTTCATGAACTCTCAAACAAATATAATTGAAGAATGAGAGCATAGTAATTCTATAAAATCTACACACCACCTTGCTCAAAAAGATATAAGTGAGGTACTAGTGCAAGTGCCAAGCTCAAAGAATATAAGTGAAGCACATAGAGTATTCTAATAAATTATGATGAAGGTGTGTCTCTCTCAATTAGGTGTTTCCAGCAAACGGTGGTTGTGACAAAACGAAATTAATATCAAACAAAAGCAAATGATCCTCCAAGCAAAACACATATCATGTGATGAATAAAAATGTAGCTCCAAGTGACATACTGATGGATTGAGACGAAAGAGGGGATGCCTTGCGGGGCATCCCCCAGCTTAGACTCTTGAGTATTCATTATAATATTACCTTGGGTTCCTTGGGAATCCCCAAGTTTAGTCTCTTGCTACCCCTTATTCTGTGGTCCATCGTGATACCACCCAAAACCTGAAAACTTCAATCACACAAAACTCAACAGAACTTCATGAGATCTTTCAGTATAAGCAACATATTGAATACTTTAGGCACTATTATAAGATGATTATTATTTGATTTTTTCATAACAGGTATTATATTATAACTTATCCATGTCTTATACCCCCCGATACAATCCATAGCATAATCAAAACAAGCAAACTATGCAAGCAAAACAGGATCTGTTTAAAACAGAACATTCTGCAGCAATCTGTAAAGATCCTATACTTCTCTAACTCTACAAATTATGAAAAACTAGTAAAACGTTAATAACTTGTATAGAAATACTTTATAAAAAATTTAGATCAGCATCACCCTCCAGTAAAAAATTAAAATTCCTGTACTAGAGTAAACAAATTATGTTTTGTTTCCGCATCATTTCTAGTCATTTTGTGAGTTATTCCAAAGGATTTACTTGGAAAAAACACTAATTAAAACATAAAAATATAATAATTACAGAGAAAATAATCATTTTATCACAAAATAACATAAGGTAAAAAGCAAAAATAAAGATAACTATTGGGTTGCCTCCCAACAAGCGCTATTTTTCACGCCCCTAGCTAGGCATACTGCATAGTTTCAAGTATTGTCAGCTTTGACATTGTGAATGATTGTTTCCAATTTTATCTTGGGGATTTTTACTTCCTCCTTCAAATTAATTAAATCACTAAGCTTTTGATCCAAAATATCGAATCACTTATTTTGCATTACTACATGGCCATTGATTTTAGTAGTCATGTTATAAAGCCCCTTTAAATCGATTTCCATTATAGCCTTAGTTTCTTTTATTAGCTCAATTTGGCAGTGACTACCCAACATGGTAGGTTCAATGGTTTTATTTCGGGTTGTCCTAATATAATTGTCATATTTTCATAAGTATGAAAAGCATTGTTCCCAAGAAAATCCTTTTCAAACATAGAATCAAGAACACATCTAAAGAACAAAGGTAAACCAACGTAAAAACTTCTAAGGAGTAAATTAATATGACACTTGGGACTAGCCCCCTTTTGTATAACTAGTAATCTATCCCAAGGTTAAGATTCATTACTCAACTACTTAAAGTTTAGGACTTTGGAACCCTCCCCCAAGTAGAGAGGAAAAGGCAAATCCGAAGGAGGACTAGACATTGTAACTGGCAAAGAGAGAACTAAACAAAGATACATATTTTTGTTTTTTTGTTTTTTATGAGACAAAATAAACATAACAACAAATAAAAAGAAGAACAAATGAATGAAAATTCGTGTGAAGTAACTTGATAGTTGGTGATGGTTTTCCTCGGCAACGACGCCAGAAATCCTTCCCGATACTTGTGATCTGCGTTGGGTTTTCCATGAAGAGGAATGGTTTATCGCACCACAATGTGGGTAAGTATTTTCCTCAGTTATGAAACCAAGGTTCATCAAACCAATAGGAATACCAATCCTCAACTATCTTCAGGGGCTGCACACAAAAGAGCAAACAACTTGCACCCAAAGCTGGCAAGAGGGTTATCAATCCCCTTGGTCTCGTTATTTCCAAGCAAGTGAGTTGTGTAGATAATTGTAAATTGCAAAGTAAAATAAAATAAAATAAATGGAAGCAAGGTAGCAATAGAATTTGTAAATATATAAGTGAATAGACCCGGGGGCCATAGTGTTATGTAGTGGCATCTCTCATAGAAATAGCATATGGTGGGTAAAAAATTACTATTAGGCAATTGATAGAAAAGCAAATAGTTATGCGATTTTCACGTAATGATCATGCATATATAGGCATCACGTCCATAAGAAAATAGGCCGACTCCTTCCTGCACCTATTACTATTACTTCACTCATCGACCGCTATCCACCATGCATATAGAGTATTAAGGAAAACAAAGTAATGCTTGGAGAACGATTACATGATGTAGACAAAGTAAACTCAATCAATATGAATTAACCGCATTGTTTTATCCTTAGTACCATCAGAAGAAAGACATATCTTTTCCCGTACTTTGTCACTAGGATATAGAAACTCGTCAGGTTGAACCTACCACAACACTCCACTCCGACCGAAGAAATATCAATCTAGTTGGCGAAACTATATAAATAGATCTGGGAGCATTACGAAGCTACACGGTTCATGAACATAAGAATCATAGTAATCAGGTTTGAATCAAATACTTTTCATGAATAATCTGAACATAAACTCACAATTCATCGGATCCCAACAAACACACCATACAAAGGGATTATATCGGATAGATCAGGAAAAGATGCGATGAACATTATATTGAAGATCAAGAGATAGAGAGAGAGAGATTTAGATCTTGGTACTACCTATGGAATCGTAGGTCTATGCTGAACTGCTCACACATCATAATGATGGCATCAAGGTTGATGAAGAGGCCCTCTATGATCAATCCCCCCTTTGGCAGGGTGCTGGAATGGACCTCTAGATGGGCTCCAATCGGAACAGAGACGTGCGATGGTGTAATAAGTGTTTCGGGACCTCCTCTAGGGTTTTTGGATTATTAGAGAATTTATAGGCCAGAGAGGGACGTCAGGAGAGCCACGAGGGGGCCAACACATATCAGGGCCTGACCCCCCGAGGGCGCACCCTGATGTGTGGTGGGGCCCTCGTGTGCCTCCTGGGGTCCTCCCGAAGCTTCCAGGTCTTCTTTTGGTCCAGAAAAAATCATCAAAAAGTTTCGTGGCAATTGGACTTCATTCTGAATTGTAAACCTGGAAATTGAAAAACATGCAGAAAACAGCAACCGACACTAGGCACTGGGTCGATAGGTTAGTGCTCAAAAAGATTATAAATTGGTAAAAAAATGTCCAAAAAGTATCCTAGAATGATAATATGTTAGCATGGAACAATAAAAAATTATAGATACGTTCGACACGTATCATTACCTCCTTTGGAAACTTCATTTGGCCTCCATGGTTGGGCCATGGAAGGTCATCCTCGTCTACAGTGTGATTTTGGGTTTTGTTTTGATCCTCCAATACTACCTTGCAAGGTTGCTGGAAGAACCATCAATTCCTATTAGTGTGGGTTGCTCATTTGTCCTAGGTCCATGGATTTGGCACGGTCAATCCAGGATGATGTCCAGCTTGTCGGGTCCATCATTATTCACTTTAAAGGGCTTTCTATTTTGTCCGAATTTGGGTTTGGTGAACCTTGCATTGATCACGACATCCGTTGTGTCGCTTCTGCCATTTTTATGTATGCACTTGTTTTTGTTTTGTCGAGGTTTGTCGTAGGCGGCGTGTGCTTCCGAGGTGCCTGCCTCATAGTTATGACCACTTCACACGACCCAACCGTCTTCTCCCGCGCAAAAGCACGTCATCAGGGAAGTAAGGTCTGACATGGTCCTTGGCCTGTCCTGGCAGAGCTAGCGGGCGTGGCATTCATCTTGGATGTTATTTTTGAGTGATGCGATGGCCTTGGCGTCGAACCAATCGATGATCTGGCTCTTTTTGGTAAGGAACCTATTCCAGAACTTCCGAGTAGATTTTCTTGGCTGCTGGACGACACGACTGAGGTCATCAACGTCCGGAGGTTGGACACAAGTGCCTCGGAAATTTTCCTTAAAGCCATCTTGAAGGTCTTCCCATCTGCTGATGGAATTAGGAGGCAAGCTGTCAAGCCAATGCCTAGACAACCCCTTTAATTTGAGGGGTAGATATTTGATGGTGTGGAGGTCATCTCGATTAGCCATGTGTATGTGGAGAAGGAATTCCTCGGTCCATACTATGGTGTCTATCATGCCATCCTACGATTCTATATTGATGGGCTTAAACCCGTCCGGGAATTGATGTTCCATTACCAAGTCTGTGAAACAGATAGGGTGTGGTGGACCTCGGGACCGGGTAGTATCTCGGTGGAGAATTTCTCATAGGCTTGGTCTCGGGCGCGGTCATTCCTATCTAACTAGGTGTCATAGCCATCGAGTCTTACCGGTGCGCGTCCTCCTGAACCGTAAATGGAAAGAGGAGGTGCTCGGTTTGCCTCAATGTGACGTCGAACATCATGAGGATCTAGGTGGTCCACGAGGTTTTCCCATAATGATGTTATGGTTGGGTGTTGACATTATCCCACATTAGCCTATGTCGGCCTCTAGGGGGTCGGTCAAGCTCGTCGGTGAATAGTTCTTCGTCAAACTCCAGTAGCAGATGCCTGCGTGGGTATGATTTTGGAGCGATCTAGCATCGGTCTTTGAGGTTTTGTTCGGACGAGAGTACCTCAAGCCAGTTGATGTTCAATGCATCCGTATTTGCTTGCAATTGTTGGTGCTTGCGTTCCATGCTTCGGGCATTGGCGATGAGGCGCCACCTAAAGCGCTCTTGCTCCAAGGGGTTTTCTGGGACGATAAAGTCCTCCATGTCAAGGCTCTTATCCTCCTCGGACTCTGGCATGTCATTGTCATCGTCCCCTTTGAAGAGTTCATCAGGATCTAGGTCCTCGGTACTTACTTCGGGGTTGCCGTTTGTAACCGGGGAGGCTTGAGGATCATCTCCCGTGTTATCGGCATTGCCGGTCATTGCCTCACCATCCTTAATGGTGGCGTCGTGTACCCCATTATTTCCTTTTAGGAGTCTGTAGTAGTGCTTAGGAGGGGATTTGGGAGTGTCTACCATGTAGACATCATAGGTGGATGTCACTGTCCACTTGGCGCTGTTTAATAGGGGCATAGTGAGTTCTTTAGGGTCATCGCCATCTTCGTCCATGTCTGTGGCCTCTTCATAGTCCAGCATGTCGATTAATCGTCGACCATAGCAACTAGGATGGTGGTGGGTGGGACATAAATTTCCCGATCGTCGGCTTTAAGTCCGATCTATTCGTAAAACAAAGTTGAGATGTACGTGTTTTGGATGCGATCGAGCATCTCGTTAATGTGATACACCTCTTCGAAATTCATAGCCTGGCTATATACATTGTTGACTTGAAGTATTCCCGGTGTGTATCTCAGTGTTGGTTTAAGATCCAACATAACTTCGAAGGCTAGGGTTGATCATGGGCCAGGGCTGAGGCAAGAGGGGGCATCGGCCAGAGTTGCTATGATTTTCTGGTGTTACCGAGGTCTCTGGCCCAACCTCTTCGAGGGGGTCGGTTTTGGAGTCGATCCTCCAATGCCAGGCAACCCCTCCATTAGGTCGGGTGTCCAGCCTGATAAGATGAGTTCTCCATGGGAATACACAGTGTATTCCAGATCTCCAAAGGATATGCTATGATCTAGGGCATAGTTTTTGACAGGGGCCAAACACAAAGAGTTGGCAGAGGACGAAGATGCTCTCGTAGATGATGATGTAGTTGATCTGCAGATGAGCCATCAGTCCTTCTATTGATCTCACAGTGGAATTCTCAATGGAAGCACCAGTTTCGATGTAAAAACTGGTGAACCTCGGTGTAGGGGGTCTCGAGCTATGGATCCTCGATCGTCGTAACAGGAATGAAAGTGACAATGTTTACCCATGTTTGGTCCCTCTTGACGGAGGTAAAACACTATATCCTGCTCTCGTTTATATTGATGGAGTAGTATCGAATGCAGAGTTGATCTACCTCGAGATTGTGAGATGTTTTCTAACCTCCATGATCACATAAAGCAATTTTAACATAACTTCGTTTAATGGAGCAATGTATAGTAGGTATCTCGGGGTCTCCTAATTTCTTTGGACTCCACCCTCAAAAGAATAACTAGCAAGCATGGTAGAAATCTTAGTTTCAGGTATCTTTCTCTTATTAGTGACAATATATTTCATATATTTTGCATTATGAGGCATCCTTAGAATATCAGTCAAACATGTGCGCAAGAAGACTGGCCTAAGCATTTCAACTAAGTGCTCAAACTCTTCCTCGTCCATATTTTTAGAAGCCTTAAAAGGGAATTCCATGGGTTTTGAACCCATGGCTCTCTTTCTATAACATTTTTTCTAGCAATGAATCTCTCTTATCATAATGTTTATTCTTAGGTGGGTTATCATGATCAGCAACATGTTCTATTTCTACATGATTGTCAAATTCCTTATCAGTATGTGGTTGAACATCAACATGAACATCATCATTTTCATTCTCACTAGGTGAATGTTCATTACAAGATTGTGTCTCAGCATCGGAAATTTAATCACATCATGATTCTCAGAAGATTTTTCTATCACGGGTTCAATAGAATCATGCAAAATACTATCATTTTTCCTTTCCATTTTCTTTCTGGAGGGACTAGGTGAACCCTTATTAATATTCTTAGAGTCTTGTTCAATTGTTTTTGGATGTCCTTCAGATAAAGGGGTTCTTGTGTCATTTTAGCCCATCTAGTCACAACTCTAATAGCATGATCATCCAGTTTATTATTCATTTCAGCAAGCAAGTCATTTTGACACTTAGCAACTTGTTCAAACTAAGTTTGGACCATGGATGAGTGTTTAACTAAACCCTTAACATCATTACCAGTTATAAAAATCAAGTCACTCAGGCGATCAATCTGTCGGAATCGGGGCTCCGCGAACCCAATAAGGTTCAAACTCTGGGGCGCGTTCAAATATCCCAACTAGCTCAAATTCTGAAGCCCGTCACCCGACATCCTAACTTCGTTGAGTACGTGCAAGCGGGGAAGAAGATAGACATAGAGATTTACCCAGGTTCGGGCCACCTTGAGGTGTAAAACCCTACTCCTCCTTTCGGTGGATTGGCCTCACGAGGAGGTTGTGGATGAACTAGTACAGTAGTGAGGATGAACTAAACTCTCGTCGACCCCCTTATACAATGGAAGTTAGTCCCCATTGATAGTGGCTTCGGTCCTCTTCCCTTATCGCACCGGCGGGAAGGGATCCCACAATGGGAAAATTTAAAAGGGGAGAGGAGGTACATCCTATATTGACTAAAGGTGGTCTAAGTCTGCAAAGTTTCCGGGCGTGATGTAGTGGTGGGCTCGGTGATGACATACGTCTTGCCGAGCTCGTGGTCTTGGTCTTGTTGTAGTGGAAGGGAAACCTTTAGGGGTTTCCATGGGAACCCGCCTACGTCCATGCCTCCTTAGCACGAAGGAGGAAACTGTCCTACTCTGCGCCAGCGGGCGTTCTCCTGGCTTCAGTCGTCAGAGCCCACGTCATCCTGGCCTCACGCGGCCTGGTACCTACATAGAATTCTCCGCTCCTCGGGAGGCAGCCTGGGGGGGATGCCACTCCTCTGGAGGTCTTGGCATTGTTCATTTTGCAAAGCAGGGTCTCTCGCGAGGGCCTTGACTTGGGGAGGGGGGTTGCTACCGGGCTGTACCGGCCTATCGAGGTGGGCCATGCGCTGGGTCGTAGGCAGGAAGGTCTGGGTACCCCCAGTCCTAGAACAACGATAGTAGCCCCCGAGCCCAAGGTGCGCCAGCCCTGGCTTCCAGGCGAAGTCAAGGAGCGAAGGGTGAAGCGTCGGGGGCCCAATCGCATACGGGCCAGGCTCGACGCGTGGCGCGTGATGGGGAACGGACACCTCCGCTCCCTCGTTGCCTCGGCAACCACCCAGGCCGACAAAAGCCAATCGCTCGTTGTAGAACCATCATTGCTCTTCTTCTTGGCACTTTGCTCCCTTACTCACATCCCCTTTCCATCGTAAGAACCTTCTCCAGATCTTGGCGTAGCGCCACCCACCCTTTTGCTCTTCTTCCTCACGGATTCCTCAGATGGCGCCCGCTGGGAAGTCGAAGCCTAAGGCTTCGGCCTCGGCCCCCTCTTCTCCCTTGCTGGCGCTCACGACATCCACCATTTCTAACGAGGGGGGTCTTGACCCTGTGCTCCCATTGACAATTGAGACTCCAATGAGTGGGGGCAGACCTTGATCTGGTGCGGCTCTGCGGAGCGGCGCACCTTAGCGAAGACGGTCTACCCCTTCTTCCTCCATAACGTCTTTTGTGGGCTTGTCCCGCCCTTCTCGGGGTTCTTCTCCACCATCCTTGAGCACTACGGGATCCAGGCTCTCCATCTTCAGCCCAACTCCATCCTTCTCGTATCGGTCTTTGCCTTCTACTGCGAGGCCTTCGTAGGCATAAGGCCCTCATTGGCCCTCTTCCACCATTACTTCAGCCCGCGGCTCCATGACAACGTGGAGCGGTCGGCGTGCGCCTCCTTTGTCGTGGTCCAGAGCGGCAATGTGCTTCTAAAGGTCGGGAATAAGGTGGAAGGCTTCAAGCACTGTTGGGTCTTCATGGATGTCCGGGGAGCTGATCCGCGCCTGCATCTCCCAATGGACCTGCCCGACAAGACCCTCGCGTGGGGCTCCGTGAAGCTCATCGATCCCCGGGCGAAGCCTGTCTTGGAGCGGATCTCCTCGAAAATGGAGGCCAGGAAGATGACTGGGGCGATGATGGTGAAGGAGTTCCTGACATAGCGCCTGGCGCCGCTCCAGGCGTAGTCGAAGCCCATGTGGGAGTACGAGGCTATGGGGATGGCATCAAGTTCCGATCCGCCATCCTGAATGGTGAGGAGCGGGACAACACCCCGAATACCCTACTCTTCAACAATCCCAGGGATCTTCCTGACGCCTACGCCTCGTTGTACCATCGCGATGATGGTAGAGTGCTGGCCATTACCATGCCCTCTTTTGACGAGCTAGGGATCACGCCATGTGAGCACCCCAATTCCCCCGTGCTGGTGTCCTCCAGCGACACTAGCGGCGAGGAGGGCTCGAAGGAGACCGTGGATGACGAGGTGTCCCCTTCGTCATAGAGCGTGATCCTCCGCGACCTTAAGGACAAAGATGACATTGATGAGCCCCCGTCCGCATGCTCCCAGCACTTTGCCAAGGTCCTCAGGAGGCCGGGGCCTACCTCCCAGACCACTTGGGCGTCTGACCAGGTGACCCCGAAGAAGCGCGCGACCGCTCCTACACCGGAGGAGTCCCCACGATCCAGCAAGGCGACCGAAATGCCAGTCTTGTCCCAGCCTGAGCTGCAGTCCAAAGGCGGGGCGACCACCATTGGGGCACACGTGGCCTCTTCGTCCGTGGCCCTCCAGGGCGACCTCCTCACCCCTCCGGGTGGCAGCACCACACTGGGGCTCGTCAAGGTTCAGCCCGCTCGCCTCCTGGGTGCGGCCATGCCATGTCGAAGGGAAGCGGGGGCGTTCCGACCAGTATCGAAGCGGAGAAGAAGAGGAAATGGGTCACGTGCCAGGAGTAAGTAGCCTTCATCACCTCTCGTTGATTATGAATTGTGCATTTGCTCATGGTCCTTCTCCTCTCAATGGCCAGGGTCAAGGTCATGCCGGGGAGGAAGAAGACTAGCACCGAGTCCCTTGTCCTAGGAGCGTCGTTGGCCTCGGGTCGCGATCACGGCGGGCATGGAACCCCACCGTGCCAGCCCAGCGCGCTGCTTCGAGGACCGGTTGCAGGGGGTGTGAAGGCTCACGAGGCTGCGCTCCATGCCACGGTCGTGGCGACCCTAACGCTAGTGGAGGGGGCAACTTCCCGCCCTCTTCTGGTGGAATCTGCTCCTGAGGACGCAGTGATGCAGCCTCAGGAGGAGCCAGCCCCCCCGGGCTAGCTGGCCGTGAGGTTGTCCGCACTCGCCATGCTTGAGGAGAGCCTGGAGCCTCCAACACCCCAAGTCAGCCACGCCGCTGCTCCCTTGGTCGTGGCGCTCGCTGATGCACAGGTGCTGCCTCCTTGTTAGACTATCGCGCTTGTGTGCCGCAACCCTCTGATCATGCCTGGGGCCTTCGATGAGGCCTACACCGCGTGCTTGACTAGCTCCGAGATGACCTCCAAGATGCCGACAGGTGCCTCACGAGGGAGTGCCTGGGACTCATTTCTAGGTGGCTCCAGGCCAAAGCAGCCACCGAGACGGCCTGGGGCCAGGCTGAGGCTGCCACCACAAACAGCAGGAAGGAGGCCGCTAAAGCCAGGGTGGCTCGAGACACGGCTCTGGCCCAAGAAGCATCTACTACGAAGCATTGTGGCAAGGCGGGGGGCAACCTAAAGGCCTATCAAGAGAAGCAAGCTAATACGTCTCCAACGTATCTATAATTTTTGCTTGTTCAATGCTGTTATATTATCAATCTTGGATGTTTTAGAATCATTTTATAGCAACTTTATATCATTTTTTGGGACTAACCTATTGACATAGTGCCAAAGTCCCAGTTGTTGTTTTTGCTTGTTCTTTACTTCGCAGAAAACCAGTACCAAACGGAGCCCAAATGCTACGGGTAATTTTAGAGAAAGTTTATGGACTACAAGAGCCAGGATGGGCCAAAGAAAACCAGGAGAGGGGCCCCAGGGTGGCCACCCTCCACCAGGGCACGCGAGAGGCCCCTGGCAAGGCCTAGTGGAGGGTGTGCACCTCGGGACCTCCCCTCAACCAACTATTTGCCCTATAAATTCCCAAATATTTGGAAAACCCTAGAAGAGTCGACGAAACACAATTTCATCCGCTGCAAGTTCCAGAACCTCTAGATCCAATCTAACACCATCACGGAGGTGTTCATCTTAATCATAGTTGCCTCTCTAGTGATGCGTGAGTAGTCCACCATAGACCTACGGGTCCGTAGGCAATAACTAGATGGCTTCCTCTTTCTCTATGATTCTCAATACAATGGTATCTTGGAGATCTATTTGATGTAATGACTCTTGCGGTATGTTTGTTGGGATCCGATGAATTTTCAGTTCATGATCAATTTCTATCCATGAATATAATTTGAGTCTTCTTTGATCTCTTATTTGCATGATTACTTATAGCCTTGTATTTATTCTTCCAAACTTTGGTTTAGTTAGGCCAACTAGATCAACTTTTCTTGCCATTTGAAGAGGTGCTTTGTGATGGGTTCGATCTTGCGGTGTTCTTTCCCAGCGATAGGGCAACAAGACACGCATGTATCATCTCCATTAAGGATAACAAGATGGGGTCTATTCTTACATGAATATATCTTGTCTACATTATGTCACTGTTCTTATTGGATTACTCCGTTTCTCCATGAACATAATACACTAGATGCATGTTGGATAGTGGTCGATGTGTGGAGTAATAGAAGTAGATGCAGAATCGTTTTGGTCTACTTATCTTGGACGTGATGCCTATATAATGATCATTGGCTAGATATCATCATGATTATTTGATCTTCTATCAATTTCCCAATAGTAATTTGTTCACCCACCGTGTTCTATACTCATGACAGAAGCCACTAGTGAAACCTACTGCCCCCATGTCTACTTTTCCAACTCATTGCTTTTCGATCTACTATTTTTCCCTTTTGTTTTCAGATCTATTAATCCAAAAAACCCAAAAATACCTTGCTACAAATTTTGTTTACTTATTTTATTTTGTGTTCTTGCGAGATCTATTTTCCAAAACTATCATCACCTAATCTATCTTATTACCATAGAGAGCTTGACAACCTCTCTTTCGAGTCGGGATGCAAGTATTTGTTACTTGTGTGCATGTGTTGTTTACGTGGGTGCATGATCTTCCTCTGTGGATTGATACCTTTGTTTCATAACTAAGGGAAATACTTCCCGTCGCTGTACTGCATAATCCCTTCCTCTTTGGGGAAATACCGACATAGTCTCATGCCATGTCACAAGCCACGCACGCGCAACGACTCCAAGAGAAGGAGGACCTCAAGGCCCGTGAGGTGAAGCTCGCCGATCGTGACTCCGTGCTATCCTAGGTGGCTGATGACCAAGCCAAGGAAAGCAAGGTGTGGCCAAGCTGAAGGAGGAGATGGTAGAATCCCAGACGTCCCATGCCCGATGCATCTCCGAGACGACGGCCCAGCTGGATGCCAAGGAGAAGACCCTTGTCGCTGCCGAGAAGAAGGCGGCCGCGGAGCGTGATGCCTTCCCCTCCCTCGAACTCAGCCTGCACATGGCGCTGCACTCCATCTACAGGAGAGGATTCAGGGAGCCCTTGGCGACTCCTGAGGGCGGCTACACAAGGTTGTCCTCCAAGCTTGTTGAGGTGCTCAAAGGCACTGCCGTCAGTGTGGACACCATCTTGGAGGACGAGTGCCGCAACCTCCTTGACACGATCGCGACGCGTGTCTTCAGCCAACTCTACCTCCGCGAGCCTGGCTTTGGCTTCAATGCGATGATCGTCCCGGTTGCCCTTGAGTCCAACGCCGCAGCGGAAGCGGCCGTGAAGGGTTCTATGGATGCATTGGTGGGGAAGTTCACCCTGACAGCGGAGGCAAGCGGTGGTGAGAATGGAGGCAGCGGTGTTGACGACGAGCTTGCCTTGGCTAGGACAGTCGGCGATGATGGCCATCGCGATGGCGGCCCTCTTCCTATATTTTAACCCATGACATTTACCATGCCACGCGAAGGCGTAAGACTTGTTTTGAATTTGCAAAAAATTTAGTGTTTGTAATAATTGTTTGAATTTCGTGATTTCCTTTCGTGCTCTGTTTCCTTCCTGCTTGTTTTTGTGCTCTGCGTCGGTAGGACCCAATCCCGTGCATACCCCGACCATCGTTTGGGCGTCCAGATGGCCAGGACGAGACCAAGGGGGAGAGGGGCTATGTGACCAGTGAGGCCCCTGAGTCGCGATGCTCAGGGGTCCCCCTTGACGTGCGAGCATCACTCGTAAAGAAAGCATGGCAACGACAAGGATGATTTGGAGCACCTTAGTGCTCTACATCGGCAAGGCCCAATCCTGCAAATACCTCGACCACCGTTGGGGCGTCTGGATCGCCAGGATGAGACCAAGGGGCGAGGGACTACGTGACCAGTGAGGCCCCTGAGTCACGATGCTCAGGGGTTCCCCTTGCTGTGCGAGCAGCACTCATGAGGTGAATTCATACCTTACCTCACCATCTTGTGCCTGGGAGGGATGCGAGAAGACGAGCTACTAGAGCCTAGTGAGGTGGCTCACGCAAGGCCTGACCTGAGCGTAGCCCCCAGCCAACCACCTCGCGCATGCATCCTAGGGGAACGCGATGTGATGGGGCCGTGCAAAGAGCCGGGAGGCCATCCTGAGGTTGGTGCAACCACTTGGGCGCCCTCAGTTGTTTAGCCCCTAGGGTGGAGCATGGGGCGTTCACTGGGTGTGGGCATAGAGGTTGAGCGACAGTCTCGTTCGGCAGCACGGAGCATGGGGCTTCCACTTGGGCGTGGGAAGGGAGCTCTATGTTAGAAACTCCCAATTAGTTCGTAGGCGTGACTGGCACGACATAACTGGAGGAGGTGTATCTGGGCATCCATGAGCCAGCGCGAGTCTAATGAGGCCATACCTCAAAGGCGGGTTGCGCCAGAATTTTTATAGCGAGAGGCACGCTTGTAAAACCTGTGAAATGGGGGTAACCTGTGCCGAATGAATTGCCGAATGCCATCGCATGAGAAGGCCAAACACCAAACACAAAATATTCGGGACGAATGGCTGGCTCGCCATCTCGGCAAGGATAAACCTCGGACCATGTCTGCCCTTACCTCCCCGATGACCCGCTTTTGTGCAGGTGAAGATAATTAGCTAGCAAGACGCAGCTACAACTCCAAAGATCCCGGAACCTCCGAAGTTCAGGATGGCAGCGGGAAACCCAAGCGCAATAAGAACAAGCGCCAACACAATAATAGCGATGCCGATGACACGGATATTAATGTCGGCTTCCGCAACTCCCGTCCTGGGCAGTGAAAGAAGCCTCTTAAAGGCAATCGCAACGGACCCACCCCGCTGGAAAAGATCATGGAAAGGCCTTGACAAATCCATGGGACTAAGGGGAAGCCCACCAACCATACGCACCGCAATTGTTGGGTGTTTAAACAGGTCGACAAGATCCCACCCGAGGATCAAAGCAAGAGCCCCCATAATGAGGATGTGGATGAGCCTCGGGGCTTGATTGGTGGTGGCCAAAAGAAATTTCCTCTGGAAGTCAAAACAGTAAACATCATATACGCCACCCATATACCTAAGAAGGAGAGGAAGCGCGCCCTTCAAGAGGTTTCCGCTGTAGAGCCCATAGCCGCAAAGTATAACCCATGGTCGGCATATCCGGTCACCTTTGATCGGCGCGATCACCCGCCAGTATCCGTCATGGTGGTTTGGGCACACTCGTCCTTGACCCCATTATATATGGGTATCACCTCACAAAGGTCCTAATGGACGGAGGAAGTAGCCTTAACCTGATTTACTTAGACACGGTGAAAAACATGGGCATAGATTCGTCAAGGATCAGAGCCAGTAACACTAGCTTTAAAGGAGTGATCTCAGGTGTCGAGGCCCGATATACGAGCTCCGTAGCCCTTGAACTTGTGTTCGGCTCGTCCGATAACTTTTGCAGCAAAGACTTGATCATTGACATTGTGCCCTTCCGCAGTGGCTATCACGCCGTGCTCAGCCGGACAACGTTCGCTCGTTTCAGTGTCGTCCTGCATTACACATACCCCAAGATCAAGATGTCTGGCCCCAAAGGGGTCATCACTGTTAATGGCAACACGGAGCGCCCTCTACGAACTAAGGAACATGCATTAGCCCTAGCAGCCGAATTTAACTACAAAGATGATTGGCAAGTTCCGGCATCTGCCGTAAAGGCATGCAAAACTGGGAAGCGAGCTCGGCTTCATCCCGAACTCTCAGAGCCTTCCCCTCCCCTTAAATAGGGACTCGCCCCCATCGCACACCCCTAGGACCAGCAAAGTATGTGCCCAAGAGGCACAACTTTGCACTTAAATTGCATGGGTAGCGGTGGGGAAACAAAGGAGGGTGTCCGGCTGGACCTAACCATTACCATCAACATGTCTTCGGACATAATGCAGGGACCATTCAAAGGCCCGCCAATGGCATAAAGCTTATCCATAATTTGGCGACTTCTCAAGACCTTTTTTTGCAAGATCCGTCCGCCGAACAATACCACCTGTCGAGGTGCACCAAAGTTCAGGAGTAAACTAGCAACATGGCACATTGAAGACGTAAGGCCACCAATCGAAGACCCCTGGTACAACCACTCCTGTAATCTTTTTCTTCACATACCTATAAGCAGTTGCTTTGGCACTCCGAGTAATAAGAGTTGTTGAGAAAAATATAGCATCACTTTACATGTTTGTCTGGTTGTCCTTTTTGGCACATATTTTCCTTTTCTCCCTCTTCTCGTGAAACCGTTTGATATGTTACGATGCAATCGGATAATACACGGGGGGCTCGAAGCTTACAAACAAATCGCCTTATGTATAGTTTATTCTGTTTTCGACATCTTGGAGTTCACATTATATGCATCGGTTCCGAACTACGTCTTGGGTCAATAGTTGGGTTGCCCGGCTCCTGTGCCTGCCCCTTTATGTTCCGCTCATTCGGCCAAAACGGCAAAGGGAGAACAACTGTGATTATGTTTCTGGATAGTTTGGTCAAGCACCTCAGGGGAGAAAGCTGAGAACTCACCGTCATAGTATGTGAGAGCCGGTCTGTGAATCCGAGCTTAAAGTGTTATACTTAAATCCTCGTTAGGGGATATTTCGTGTTGTGCGAGGGGTTTGCTCTCCATGCAAACCATGGGATGCTGGCCTTAGCTGCGGTTCATCTGAACATCACAACACCCAGGGGGCTAGTGCTTAGCCCCCTGCAGTCCTTTTCGCGCCCCTATGGCTAAGTGAAAGAAATAAAGCACCATAGTCTGATTGCCTAGTCCACTACACTTTACCGCCTTCGGGTTCCGATAACTCGGCTATGGGACACAGTGCATTGGTAGAGACACCCCATGTAGTATCTACTTGGGGGCTGAAGTCGTTGAGTTGCATCTTTCAGTTTCTAACGGCCACACAGGAGTTATAGAGGAATGCAAAAACATTAAGTGCATGATAACTTGTAAGATTAACATTTCAAAATGTCTTTGGATGCATTACAACTCATACTATAGGAATCAGGCACTTTGCCGTCTGCGATGGCAGACGACAAAGGCACAAAGGCAGACGGCACAAATTTGGGCCTAGCTAGCTCTGGCAAAGGGGTTCTTTGTCGTCTGCTTCGGCCCAGCGGACGGCAAAGGATTGTTGCAGTCAGCTTGCAGACAACAAAGGGCAGGGATGGCAACTGCTAACGGCGTCACCGTTAGAGGTGGCTAACGGACCACACCACTTTGCTGTCTGCCCCTCCACCCCCTTTGCCGCCCCCCCGCCCTCTTTGCCATCTGCCACCTACCCCACGTTTGCCGTCTACTGCCTACCCCGCCTTTGTCATCAGCCGCCCTCCCCATGGCGTCTGCCTCCTCCCCCTTTGTCGTCTGCCGCGGACGGCAAAGAGACAAAATGTCCCCAGCTTGGGCTTCTAAGGTTTCACAAGTGGCCGCTACGTGGCACCTTTGCCTTCCAAGGCAGACGACAAAGAGCCCTTTGCCATCGGTGGCAGATGGCAAAGTGCTTGTATTTTCCATTTTTATTATGTTTTTTCTTATATCCAATCATTTTCACAAGCATATATATATATATAATTCACAGAAACTATATCCTTGCCATATCACAAGCACATATATATGATCATCCAACAAAAATACCAATTCAAAAGTGCAAGTTTCATCCATACATGCATAGTTTCATCCATATTCCAATAGTTTCATCCATGGTTAGCAAGTTTCACAATGTTCATTGATACAAAATCAAAACAGAAAATAAACACAAGAACTCCATGAATGCAAGCTTCCTGAAGTGAATCAAATCTGCAAAATGGGAAATAAGAAAGTTAGAAGAAGGATACTAGAAGAATAAGAAGAAGAACAAGAACAAGATCTAGAAGAAGAAGAGGAGGAGGAGGAAGAAGAAGAATTTTTATTCTCTTTCACTTTATCCTCTTGTTTTTCTTCTTATTATTGCTTAGTTGTGCCATTTTAGAGCTAACCTAGGTAATTATGCAATTTTTGACCTAACTAAGCTTATTTTATCATTTTGCAAGAAAATAAGGTAAGTCTATGGCATCTATGAGGTTAACAACAAGAAGAAGAAGATCTAGAAGAGGAACAACAACAAGAAGAAGCATTTTTCTTCCCTTTCTCTTTCTCCTCTTGTTTTTCTTCTTCTTATTACTTATTTGTGTCATTTTACAGCTATCCTAGGTAATTATCACATTTTTACCTAACTAAGCTTATTTTGTCATTTTGCAAGAAAATAAGCTAAGTCTATGGCATCTATGAGGTTAACAAGAACAAGAACAAGAACAAGAACAAGTAGAAGAAGCATTTTTCTTCTCTTTCTCTTTCTCCTCTTGTTTTTCTTCTTCTTATTGCTTATCTGTGTCATTTTAGAGCTAACCTAGGTAATTATCACATTTTTTACCTAACTAAGCTTATTGTGTCATTTTGCATGAAAATAAGCTAAGTCTGTGGCATCTATGAGGTTACCAAGTCAATTATGTCATTGTTGAGTTAACTAAGCTTATTATGTCAGTGTGGAGGAAACAATGCTAAGTATAGTTCATTTTAGAGCTAACTTAGGTAAAATATGTCATTTTAGAGCTAACTTAGGTACAATATGTCATTTTGGAGGTAAGTAAGCTTACTATGTCATTTTACAGGAAGCAAAGCTAACTTATGTAAAATATGACATTTGTCTAAGTGCTAAGTTTGTCATTGTGCTATGTTTGTCTTTGTTTGAGAAAATGAGCCAATTAAGTGGCATATTAGGGCTTACCCTCCTCCTCATCATAGTTGTGAAGGACCGGGGTTGCTCGGGTTGTGCGACGCAGCTCGGGAGTTATGTTGTACTGAAGATCATTTGGGTTAGCATGATGATGCTGAAATGTTAAGACTAGTAACTAATGAATGTTGAAATGAAACTCACTGCTCCAGCCGTGGTAATGACTGGCATCGGCGGAGGGGTCTGGCCATTCTTCTCGCACAAAGTCTGCACATTTGGTTTTGCCAAGTCAATCATATTGATTATTAATGAATAGAACATGTAGTGCATCATTTGGCTAATATGAAGAAGAAACTTACCACGATGAGCTCGTACATGGCCCAGTTAGACGCATTGTTCCGTGCCCTATCCTCCTACAACAACCTAACCGTCCTCTCCTCTAGATCCCTCTTCTCCGCTGCCTGCCGAGCCTGTTCCGCTAGAAGCGCCTGGGTTGTCTCTCTCTCTCTTTACGCAGAGCACGATGCAAGACAACACCTCGTTAGCATTGTAATCATCTTTGTTCGCACACAAAATGTAATGGAGGAAAGCTATCTTAGATATGACTAACCTCGAGGGTGAGCTGGACTGGGCGTGGACGAGGCGACATCTCAGGACATGAGCTTGTTTGGCGTGCCTTGATCTGCCGAAGAGTGCTCGAAGACCGTATATGTCCATTTCCAATGGCTATCCAGCCATGGGGCCTCCCATGGCAAGCTATCATCACCAGGTCAGGATCAATAGGATGCTGGCTCGGGTTGAAGTCCTCCCCATTCACCGCCTTCCCCGCATCTCTGTACCTCACGAGCTTGTGGTGAGAGGAGATATTGGTGAAGTTCTCGGGATTATCAAGGTCAGACTCAGAGAATGCCTTGACCTTCTTGTATGACGCAATATGGGCCATGGCATAGAGGTCGTACACCTATGGCACCTCTGTCTTATCGTGATGAGCCTACAAGAGAGGAACAAAGTATTAATAATGGGTAAACCTAGCACTACAAGAATGAATTGCCGGAATCATGACGCAAACCACATTCCCAGTTCCACCCGAACTGATAAATGTTGGCGCTGCCTTGATGGTGTGGCACACCTTCCATTTGGGCATGTCGTGCCTTGGCATCATCGTGGACGACTCACCATTGGTTAGAGCACCCTTCATTCACAAACGCCTCCCAACAACTCATCTTATCCGCACACCAACTCGGGGGCACCTAAGTTAGTAAAGAGAAATTTGAGAGCTACGCCTATGAATCAAAGCAAAGGAAACTAAGTACAAGGCCTTAAGAATAGTTAATTACCTTCATGTACTGCTCGTTGTCCAGAAAGTCTCAGCGGGAAGCGTCAGGCACAGGAGTCTCGCGGGACGAGGCATCTAGCACAGGAGTCTCGTGGGTCGAAGCGTCTGGGATAGAAGGATCATCGACCCGAGGCTTGTGGACAGGAGTCCTTGTAGCCTCCACCTCAGATGAGTCCACCATAGCAGTCATGTGCTCTGGTGAATCAGCTGGGGGTGTCGGCAAGGAAGGCGTAGCAGCCTTCGTACCTCTCCCGCGTCCACCACGTGTAGCTTTAGGAGCTCTCTTCTTCCCCCGACCTCCTCTCCCGGTGGGCAACTTCACCAACAAAGAAGTTCCATCGGGTGACCGAATACTATCGTACACCGCTCTTTGGAGAATTTAGGGTGGAATGGAAGTACCCCTCCCACCACGTGCCGATGAAGGACTCTCAGATCGCTCTCAACCCGCGCCCACCATATTTCAACACCTGCGATGACAAAGAGTAAACGAAATTAGTACAACATAAAAAAATTGAATACCGACATTTGAGTGTATACCAAAATAAAAATTAGTACAATATATAATTTGAGTGTATCATGATCGTGTATACCTGACATGAACTAATAATAATCTTCATCATCTAATGCATCATCATCATCACTATCATTAATAAATGCATCATCATCGCTATCGCGAGCAACATGTGGAAGGCCTCCTTTATGTAATAGGTCAAGCATTGAGAGGTCATCCGTTGCAGTAACCTCTTCTTCTTCTGTCTCTTCTTGTCCGGCTCAATGGTGAAGTCGGATTCACTATCGCTGTCTACCTCAATGTTATGGGGCGAAGTAGAGCGGTTCTTGAAACGTTTTTTGTAAAGACGTGTTTCTTGGAAAAATTCTCCTTCATATTGGTCTGGGTTAATGTGAGGTTAATAATCATCTTCATTGAGGGGAGGTGGTCTAAAATGTGGCGACACATTATAAACGACATCCCAACCATTTAGATTTCGATCAGTTTGGCAGATCCATGGTAGATGGAAAACATGGGTCACCTGTTGAGCCATATTATAGACGTCGGGAACATCTAAATGGGCGCTTCATTTGATTTTAACTAGCCCTATATGTTCATGAGTCCTTCTAGTCTCCTTCGGCTGGAACCAATAACATCTGAAGACTGCGACGTTTGGTCTGTTATCACCAAAGAATATAAGTTCATAAATTGCTTCAACTCTTCCATAATACTCGACACCTCCTTCCCCAACAGCGGAGACACAACAATTTGTAGAGTTTCGGTCAGCCATAGATAACTCTTTGCCAAAAGTACGAAAGCGATACCCGTTGATGTCGTATTTCTCAAATGAACAAACCTTATGGTCAAAAACATTAGGGACTTGTCTCAATTCGGCGTCCATAGACTCTAAATTAGACTACAAGTTTGATATGAAAGGATTGTTGCATTATCCACAAACTAGACGAAGAAATGAAATGGTCTACTGGAAATTACCGTTTGTGCGAACCAAGAGATGAAACCGGGATAGCCGCCTCCATGCTTTGCGAGAAGCTCATACTCTTTGATGGAATCATTTTGGATCACCGCTCCATCTGAGAATTTGAGCCGTTCAAAGGAATTAGAAGTTACGAAATAATATACCGATAACTTACTCGATGTACGGCCACACTTCTGTTAGGTTATTGAAGATATACAACGAAATGGTCCGACATTCTTCCACATCCAACGTTATTGCTTTTGAAGCACTGGCTGGTGCGAGCTTCCATTGGAATAGGCTGAGGTTGGATTGTACTTTTTCACAGTCGCCATGATTGTACCGAGGCTTCGAATTATGCAAATGATGATTCTTGGCTTCGTAGTGTGCTGTCTCGAAGTTTGCCGCCTCCTCAGTAATGAATGCCTCGGCCATCGATGCTTCAATTCTATGTTTATTTTTAAATTTTGCTCGAAGCGTCTTCTGCATCCTCTTAGTTCCAAAGCACCAACTATTTTGCACGCCCCCAATCTTGCCTCGGTCGGGAGATGCAAAATCAAATGTTGCATTGGATTAAAGAAGCCCGGTGGAAAGATCTTTTCTAACTTGCATCTCAACTCCGGCGCCAACTCTTCTAGTTCATCTAGCATGTCTGGTGATAGTTCTTTCGCACAAAGAGCATGAAAGAAATAGCTCAGCTCTGCCAGTGCTAGCCATTAATCCTCAGGGATAAATACACGCAACATCACCGGAATTACCCGCTCAAGCCATATGTGCCAATCATGACTCTTGAGACCAAATATTTTCAATTTTTCAAGACTTGATCCCCTCTTTAGATTTGTTGCATACCCATCGAGAAACATCAACTGCATTTTCACCCACAAGAGCATTTCCCTCATAGCTAGCCTTCCAAGATTGAACCATGCCTTTGGCTTCCTCCAGTTCTTGTTTCCTAACAGTTGTCGAATGTTTTGTAACGGTCTATCACATAGAGCCTCCTGATCGACTCTAGCCTTAGGATTATCTTTTGTCTTTCCCTCTTTGCCAAACAATGTACCAAAAAGGGCCTCGGCGATATTCTTTTTAGTGTGCATCACATCGATGTTCTATGGGCAAAGTAGGTCTTTAAAGTAAGGCAGATCCCACAAGCATATCTTGTGAGTCCAGGCGTTTTTCGTATTATACCCTTTGAAATACCCTGGACATATTGGATCCGGCTAGAGAGCGTTTATCTGATCCAGGGTATGTTGGCCTGTCAATGCAGGTGGTGCAGAGTTTTGACAAATCTACCTTTCATGAAATTCTTCTTGTATTTTCTGAACTTATGGCGAGGATCAAGGATCAAGGAACTGTGTATGCAAGGTGCTCTAGCTAACGGAACTCAAGAGCTGCCTTGCATGTGGGGCACGGGAACCTTCCATGCACACACACCAGCCAATGAATAGCGCATACGCCGGCAAGTCATGCATCGAGTACATGTACCACACTTGCATTTTGAAGTTTTTTTGGAATCGACGTCATATGTCTTGATCCCATTATCCCAAGCTTTTTGCAATTCATCCTTAAGCGGCTGGATGTACACATTCATATTCTTCCCTAGATAGTTGGGCCCTGGAATTACCAATGTCAAGAAAATGTTCTTTCTTTTCATAATCTCTCTGAGGGGGAGATTGAGTGGAATGACAAATACAGGCCACCAACTGTATTGGGTTACCGTCATACCAAACACCTGGAACCCATCCATGCTGATGGCAACTCGAGGATGCCTTGGATCTTCCGCTTTATCCTTATGTAATGCATCGAAGTGCTTCCATGCAAAAGCGTCTGAAGTGTGTCCCAACATCGGATTCCCATATGCATCTAGTTCTGTTCTTTTACCCAATTTATGCCACGTCATCTATCTGGCCATCTCTTCGACCATGAAAAGACGTTGAAGTCTTGGTATGATTGGCAGATACCGAAGAACATTAACTGGGCTTTTTGTCTGATTCTTCTCACCCATACCGTTGTCTAGCACAACATACCTGGAAGACTTGCAAATGGGACAATAGTTCAAGCCCGCATACTCAAGCCTAAATAAGGCACAACCATTCTCACAAGCCTCTATCTTCTCATAGGGCATCTTAAGCGCATGTAGGATTTTGTCCGACTGGTACAGGTTTGCTGGCAATACATGGCCTTTGGGTAGAAAGCATCGAAATATCGTCATCATCACGTCGTAGCATTCTCTACCTAGGTTGAACTGAGCCTTCAGAGCCATTACTTGCACGATGGCATCCAACTTACAAAGCTCAGTGTGCTCGTGGAGAGGACGTTTTGAAGACACCAACATTTCATAGAAGGCCTTTGCAGATTCCTCCATCTCATCGTCCGAATCCCGAGCATCATCAAAGTCTTGCACCATGTCTTCGATCCCAGTACCATGCTCGTCGGTGCGACAAAGAACAACCTCACCTCTGGAACATTGGGCAGACTTACCATGAAATCTCCACACCGTATAATCAGGCGTAAAACCCCAGTTCCGCAAGTGTTTACCCATTTCATCATGGGTCCACTTTCTATGGTTGTCGCGCCGGACACAAGGGCACCAGGTTATTTCCTAGCCATTTGCAAATGCGGCGCTCAGAAACCCTTTGGTTTTTGTTAACCATTCAATGGTCATTTCTTTCTGACTAGGGTGACCGGTGTACATCCAAGCACGATCACTCATCTTGCCTACCTACTAAACACACAAGAAATATATATATATATATAATTCATCATCTATATTCATCCGTTAATCAAGTTTTTCAGTTTTATTACGTCCATGTAACCTACACACTAATAGGTAGAGATAGGTCCTAATCCCACCCGAGTATGTGTAGATTGCGTTCGTTTTCCCATGCCCTGCTCTGGATCTGATGCAGAATTTCGGCAGCACCTCCCCGTTGCTCTCCTGTACATGTCTCGGCAATAAGTAGAGAGGATGCATACTCGAAGAACAATAGGGAGGCACTAACGAAATTGCGCATCGGATCCAAAGAAGAGCATATAGGAAAACGAACCCAATCTACACATACTCGGGATTTCCATCGATAATGTTGGTGTAGCAACCCGACTCAACGAGTCAAGCCTCTGTGTGTTCTGTGCCATCCCTGGATCAGTATGCTAGCACACACAATACATCAATGTATATATCAAAGTGCAATCACATGTAATTAACGTAAAACTGATATATACCTTAAAACATCAGTGGAAACAGTCAACAGGAGTGGAGTCCCAATAACACCAAACGGCAGGTTGAGTGCAGACCGTAACCCTGAATCGTACTCTTACCCGTCGTAGAGCTTATCTGCAACATAAGACGTTGCAGCCGTGTAGTTCAGTACATTGAATGTACCGGCAAGATCACCATAGCAGAAATGGAAGGTAAATACTATTCTATATGCAAAGGCTTTGTGGCTCTATGTCTGAGTTTTTGCATAAAAGCTAATTTTATTTTATTTTCCTACAACAAAGGAATATCATGGAGTTTTCACTATAGAGTTACCTAATGACATGGTTCCGCCAACCGATGTCTTAAAGCCCATAAGTATCATAAGTTGCCCACAATTAATTATCAGTCCAGTGTTGAGAGTTCATAGATAGATCCAAGTCCAGAGGCTCAAATTGTTCGTAACCGGGGACACGGCTAATCGATTAGGTTTAACTCTACAGACTATTGTGTACTTTACCCACAAGATTCGTTCCCTCCTGGTAAGTCCTCGCACTGCCGGGTGTTTGAGAACAAGATGAACGAAACATGGTCTTTCAGAGTGTTTCCCTGACTACTGTCAGTGCCCATCCTTTCCTAACGTCGACTACATCTCGTAGCACTGCCCAGCCAGAGTCACAACAAAGATCAACCAAGCCAGAGCCCATAATGACTTGTGGCTACACAGGTAAGCTTCCGGTCATGAAGTATTCATCCGTCTCTTTGAGTCTGGGTGAAGCTTTCCGCAAGATGTCATGGCGCTTCTCCATGCATCCCGGCCATCCACTGGTTACTCCAGGGATGCCCAATCAACCATCCTTCACCCAGTAGTGTGTATTGAAAACTTGTTTCTCGAGTCTTGAAGTCTTGAGTTCTTGAAGATGCCTTCATGAAGTTGTCGTCTTGACGTAGAGTCCTCCTTCTCACACCACTTGCGAACACTCATACCAAACCCCGTCTACTTTAGCATACCATACAAATAACTAACGTTCCCGAGGCTTTAGTAACAAGTGGTGGGTTCCTACCTCATGCATTCTACTCAACTACAAGAATTTCAATAACACTATGGGAGGGATTTTTTGAATGATGTCACTACATGCAATAAAACATAGGTATGAACAAAATGGTCAAAGTGAACTTGCCTGTACTATTGATGAAGAATAATACCACTCTCAGAAATAACTTGATAGACTAATCGTCACTCTCCGAGGGAAATCTGTATAATAAAACATTGCATTCATATAAGCAATCAATTCTAACACACAAGAATAACACAAGAGTAAACACCAAATATATAACAACTAAGTTAACATAAAGTAAAACTTATAAAACAATTTATAAAAATATATTTTTTAAATAAGAAGTCAAACTAGCAATGAAATCGATTTGCAAGTTACTATGAAACTAGAATTGGTTTCATGCTAAGATATAATAAATAATATAAAAATAAATTTGGTTGAAATACTATTGCTAACTAATAGAAAACAAAATAAAAGAAATCAACTTAATATAAAAGAAAATAAATTAAAATAGTTTAAAACCAAAGAAGTAGAAGTAAACCTAAAATAACTAAACATAATCTGTTTTGTTAACAAATGCTAATTTAAAATATTCTAAAAATTTCCAAACTCCACCTACTGATAACAAAGGTCACTAGTGACAAGTAGCAAAAACAATCAACTAAAAAAATATTTTTAAACTCAAGATATTCAGAAAATAAGATTTGAATCAAATCTGTTTGAAATCAATTTTAAATTATGCAAATTTGGTCAAAATTGATATCTACAGAAACTAGAACAAATTTTTTACACAATGCAAAAGTAATCAAATTAAAAAAATTAAAAACATAAAAGATATGAAGAAAACAAGATCAGAATCTATTCTGATTTTAAAACAAAAACCGAAAAAAAGAAAAAATGTTTCTAACGGACAGGGGGTGACGTGGCACTCTGTGATTGGCCCCTAAGGTGTGCGTGTGGGGTTTTGCGAGTGGACGACCGAGCATTAGGAGAAAACGGTTTGGGAATTAAAATAAAATACACAATCTAATCCTGACCATTGGAATGAGATCAAACGGAGGAGGAGGAAGGAGAAGTTCACCGCGGTGGGGGTGGTCTCCGGCGAAGCGCTGGTGATGTCCGACGGCAGCGAGGATGATGGGGACGGCGTTCTAGTGGTCCTCCGGCGTTGGTGATGGCACCGGTCGATGCAGACGAGTAAGGCGAGCACGACGGTGGTCCTGGCGTCGTCGCGGGTGGTCGGAGGCGTCGGCGACGAGCTCCGGGGCGGCGATGGCGTTCGGTTGGTCAACGGGGAGGTCTCTTTGGCGGCTTTGGAGCAAGGGCGAGTGCACAGGGAGGTGCAGACAGGCGAGGCAAAGTGGTTGGTGGTGGCGGTTGTGGTTGGGGAGGTCGGGAGCGAGCCGAGGATCGGAAATGGCGCAGCGGTGGCCGAGAGCTCCGGCGAGCTATTATGGCAGCGAGAGGGCATGGGCAGAGAGGGAAATGGGCGGAACAGGGTGCGGGGTGTCGGGCTTATATAGGAGGGTCAGGGGTTGTAGCGACCCGACCTGAAAGGTCGAATCTCCGGTGTTTCTGTACCATCCCAAGATCATGCTGGTACACACACGGTACATCAATGTATATATCAAAGGGAAATGTCACAGCATTTATTAATCTTAAATCTCATATCGATTCCTTTATTACAATAAAGATTACAATAAAGTGGCGGAAGGCCAACTCATGAGAATATCTAAGTCTTGCGGAAGCATCGAAGGTAGATGAGTCTATCTGACTCCAAGGGCATCTCACCGAGCGTAGAGCGTGTCCTCACTCCTGGTCGGAAAAGTACTCTCCAACATGATACGTTGCAGCCGTGTAGGTCAGCATATGGAATATGCCGGCAAGGTCACAAGAGAGGGGTAAAAAGATAATCATCTAATCTACATGCATATATGGCAGGTGGGGTAGTAAGTTTTTGTGTAAAGCCAACTTTTTCCTCCATCAAGAGAGGGCTAAGCAAAATTATTACTAAGTTGGTTGATTAATGAGATGGTTCCACCAACCAATTCTCATACCCAAGTTATTAATACCCACACCATCATATTAATTGTGTTGAGAATTCTGGAAGTTTCAGTTCCTTTGGCTCAAGTTGTCCATGACCGTGGACACGGCTAATCGATTTGGTTTGAGTACTCTGCAGAGTTTTGCACACGTTCCCCACAAGATTTGGTCGCCTCCGTTTGATTTCTCGCACTTCAGGGTGTTTGAGAAATGGATGACCAAAACATGGTCTTCCAAAGGGTTTCCCTGCGACTCTGTCGGTGCCCATCCTTTCCTACCGTTCTTCTACATCTCGTAGCACCGCCTGTCCAAGGTCACCCCGATATCCAACCAAGCCAGAGCCCATAATGACTTGTGGCTGTGCAGGTAAGACTTGGGTCTTGAAGCATCCTTCCATCCCTTTGTGCCTGGGTGGACCTTTCCGCGTGAATACTGGCACATCTCCAGCATCACCTAGGCTAACCACTGGTTTCTCCAGGGCACCGTTCAACCATCATCCACCCAGAGGTATGTTGAAAACTTGGAAATCTTGAAGTCTTGATCATCATAGGTCTTGAAGTTATTA
Organism: Hordeum marinum; assembly: GCA_022496015.1. Lineage (NCBI taxonomy): Eukaryota > Viridiplantae > Streptophyta > Magnoliopsida > Poales > Poaceae > Hordeum > Hordeum marinum. The sequence goes on along the minus strand of CM039672.1, from coordinate 203,631,858 downwards.
CCTCACAACTCTCATGAGTCACACATCCAACCCCGTCTACTAATAGCATAGCAAAATAATTGAACGTTTCTCGGGGCCAAAGTGTCAAAGGGTTGGGGTACCTACCACATGATACTACATCAAGTAACCAAATTTCCAATTACCTACTTTGCATGCAATTGGCTGATGGAAGAACTAATGCAATAAAACATAGGTATACATGGTCAAAGTGACTTGCCTGATTGATGATCTTCGTACTAGAGCACTCAATAAGCATACAACAAAATGTTCTAACTCAGAAAATCATAAACGAACTAGTAAATAATCAAGACAAAACAATGCACAAATCACAAGCAAGAGAACACACAAAGTTTTGTTTCCAAAAAGGTGATGGGTAAACCACTACTAACATAGTAAAACTACCTGTAATAACAAAACAATAGTTGACAGCAAGGAAATAATAAAATATTTTATTAATAACAGAATTAAATCCATTTAACGTTTTGTAAAGAAAATCTTAGTATGGTTTTAAAAGTTTTGATAAACACTACTATATGAGGTAACCATAGTTTCACTAACAAAGAGTAAAAAAAACTTATTATTAATTAATAAACATTATATTAACAGAAAAAGAATTTACTAAAAACTCTTCTTAGAAAACAGAATTTAATTATATAAAACTTTGTTAGAAGAAAACTATTACTAACTAGTTTGTTTTATAACAAATTATACCTAGTTGAAAAATGAGTTGAGATTCCTATAACAATAAAGAAATAAACTAAGCAATTTTATATTTTTATTAACAGTATGTAAACACCTAATGTTTAAGCAACAGAACCAACTAAAACAAATAATAACAAATCTGATTTAAACTAACTAAAAACTAAATTAACTAAACTATACTAACTACTAGGCAGAATCTGTTTATAGCTAGAACACTAAACAAATTCATCCTAAAAATCCTCAAACTAAGCATGATGATAGTCCTAACTAATACCAAGCAGTAGCAAAAAGATTCATATCAAAATCTATTTTTAAACTCTAGTTATTCAGATTTGAGTAGTTTGAGAAAATTTGATTAAATTCAAATTTTAGAGTTCAAATTCAAATTCTAAGACTACAGGGTAAAACTACACGAAATAAGTGAGCTAATGCAAAAAGAATCAATTCAAAACACTAAATATTTTAAAAGATACAGCTAAAACAAAATCAGAAAAGCTTCTGTTAACTAAAACAAAACAGAAAATAGAAAATAAACTAACGGACGGCTAAGGCAACGTGGCAACTCCCTATTGGCTGCTAGTGTGCGTGTGCGGGTGTTTCGGGTGGTCGACCGAACCATTGGAAAAAACCGTTCACGCAATTAAACGTTCTAATCTGGATCGTAGGATCCAGATCGAACGGATGAGGGGCTCACAGTGAAAGCGGTCGCCGGCGATGGAGTTCTCCAGCGAGTCCGAAGCGGTGAGGTCATCGGGGCGGCACTTCGGTGGGCGAGGAGGTTGTCAGAGAGGTCCAGGCGATGAAGGCCGGCGTCTGGCGTCGATTGGTGGTGACGGTGGGGCGAGGGGTGGAGTGGAGCGTTGTCCAGGAGCTCGGGGAGGGTTCGGTCGGGGCAGAGCTCCAGCAACCTCGAGCGGGAGTTCTGGCAAGGGAGAGAAAGGGATTCAGGGGGGAATGGAGTGCGGAGGGGACTGCTCTTATATAGGGGTGAGGCAGAGCGAGAGAAGGGAGGAGGAGGGAGATCCGGTGAGGGAGGGATTGCCGGCGGCGGCGGCGCACGCGAGGTAGGTGGTGGCCGTGCGATTCCAGTGGTCGGTCGGGTGGGTCCCTATCAGTAAGAGGGGAGAGGTTTGCGGGGCGTCGGTCAGCCGGCTAGTAATAAATTCGCGAGTAAATGCCCGTGGGCCGGCCCGTTAAATATAAATCTGTTTCCTTTTTTTTAAATCCAGGGCAGTAAAACCTCTTTTAAAGCATTCAAAATATTTCCAAATATAGGCAATATATATATCAAAATGATCAGGAGAATTAATGCTATCCAATGAACATTTTCCTCTGTCATTTCAATACTTTGAAAAAAAGTATTTTTCAGAAATTGCCTATTTGGATTTAAAACCTGTTGCAAATATTTTTCGAAGGACCCCCTGGTTCTTTTTGTTCAAATATATCACCAAGATGACCCTGGTGTGGAGTGTGATGTTACTCCCCTCTTATTTTGAAATTTTTCCAAGATTTTCAAATAGGTGAAAAGCAACACATTGAAAATAGAAAGGGACTTTCAGAAAGTCAGAAGAAGTATTTCATCAATTCCATACATTCAAGCAATGATGTAGATGATGCATAGCTCTATTTCATAACATTCCAAAATGGAATTTTGGGATGTTACAAACCTACCCACCTTAAGATGAATCTCACCCTTGAGATTCGGGTTGGCTAGAAAATAGGTGCGGGTGGTCTGTACGAAGATCTTCTTCGCGTTCCCAGGTGGCTTCCTCCTCGGTGTGGTGACTGCACAAAACCTTACAGAACTTGATGATCTTGCTGCGGGTAACTCTGTTGGCAGTCTCGAGGATCTTGACAGTCTTCTCCTCGTAAGTCAGATCACTGTCAAGCTGTATGGCCTATAGGGGCACGGTGTCTCTCAAAGGAATATCAGCCATCTCAGCATGGCATTTCTTCAGCTGGGAAACATGGAAAACATCATGAACTCCGGACAATCCTTCCGGCAATTCCAGCTTGTATGCAACTTTGCCTCTACGTTCAAGAATTTTGTAGGGGCCTATGAATCTGGGTGCTAACTTTCCTTTAACACCAAACCTCTTGATTCCTCGATGGGGACACATGAAGATATGCTCGGTCTCCAACTTCATACGTCATTTCCTTACGTTTGCTGTCAGCATAACTCTTCTGTCGAGATTGAGCTATCTTGAGTCTATCACAAATCAGCTTGACTTTCTCTTCAGAATCTCGGATAAGGTCGGGACCAAAAAGTCTTCAGTCTCCAACACCATCCCACATCAGTGGTGTTGTGCACCTCCTTCCGTATAAAGCTTCGAAAGGGGCCATCTTCAGACTGGTCAGATAACTGTCGTTGTACAAGAATTCTGCGTAAGGCAAATTATCATCCCAACTAGACCCATAGTCTAGTGCACAAGCTCTCAACATGTCTTCCAGAATCTGGTTGACTCTCTCAGTCTGTCCATCAGTCTGTGGATGAAAAGTTGTACTGAACTCCAGCCTCGTACCCAAAGTTTCATGTAACCGATGCCAAAACTTTGAGGTAAACTGTGTTCCTCTATCTGACACGATACTCCTCGGAACTCCATGCAGACACATGATCCTGGTCATGTATATCTTGGCTAACTTAGCACTGGTATAGGTGGTCTTCACAGGAATGAAATGAGCCACCTTGGTCAAGCGATCCACCACTACCCAGACGGAATCATAACCTGAACGAGTCCTGGGCAATCCTGTGATGAAGTCCATACCAAGCTTTTCCCATTTCCACTCGGGTATCGGTAAAGGTTGGAGTAACCCTGCTGGTTTCTGATGTTCTGCCTTTACTCGCTGACAAACATCACATATTGCAACATGTTCTGCAATATCCTTCTTCATACCTGTCCACCAATAACGTTCCTTCAAATCTAGGTACATCTTGGTGTTGCCTGGGTGTATCGAGTAAGGGGAATCGTGGGCTTCTTGAAGTATCAACTTCCTGAGCTCTGGGTCATTGGGCACATAGATGCGGTTCTCAAACCATAGAGTTCCTTGTTCATCCTCACAAAAACCTTTAGCTTTACCATCTTTCATTCTTTGCTTAATCTCAGCTATTTCCTTGTCCGTCTTCTGAGCTTCGCAAATTCTTTCGGTCAAGGTGGACTGGATCTCGAGTGTGGCAACATATCCTCTTGGAATTATCTCTAGCCGGAGCTCTCTGAGATCATCGGCTAACTCCTGGGGTAATCCTCCCGCTATGAGTGTGTTTACATAAGTTTTCCGACTCAAGGCATCTGCTACCACATTTGCCTTACCTGGATGGTAGTGTAATCTCATGTCATAGTCCTTGATTAACTCTAACCATCTCCTCTGTCTGAGGTTCAACTCTTTCTGCGTGAAGATATACTTCAGGCTCTTATGGTCGGTGTAAACATCACAACTATTTCCGACAAGGAAATGTCTCCAGCTCTTGAGTGCGTGCACTATGGCTGCTAATTCCAAGTCATGGGTGGCATAATTCAACTCATGAGGTCGTAGTTGTCTGGATGCATAAGCTACAACCATTCCATCTTGCATGAGTACTCCTCCAAGTCCTTGACGTGAAGCATCACAATAAACCTAGAAGTCCTTCCGAATATTGGGGAAAATCAACACTGGGGCTGTGACCAAACGTTTCTTCAACTCCTGGAAACTGGCTTGACATTCCTCAGTCCAAATATACTTAGACTCTTTCTTCAACAACCCCGTCATGGGCTTGGCGATCTTTGAGAAATTCTCAATGAACCTTCGGTAATATCCGGCAAGTCCGAGGAAACTGCGGATCTCCTTAACTGAGGTGGGTGACTTCCACTCGGTGAAGGCTTCAACCTTAGCGGGGTCTACGGCTATTCCTTCTCCGGAAATAATATGTCCAAGGAATCTGACTTCCGTCAGCCAAAATTCACATTTGCTGATCTTGGCATATAACTGATGCTCTCTCAGCTTCTCCAGAACTAAACGCAAATGTTCCTTGTGTTCTTCCTCGTTCTTGGAGAATATCAAAATGTCATCGATGAATACCACGACAAACTTGTCTAGGTATTCCATGAACACTTTGTTCATCAAATTCATGAAGTAGGCAGGAGCATTAGTCAAACCAAAGGACATGACAGTATACTCATACAAGCCATACCTTGTGGTGAAAGCTGTTTTGGGTATATCCTGTTCACGAATCTTCAGTTGGTGATACCCTGATCGAAGATCGATCTTGGAGAATACTTTGGCTCCTACGAGCTGATCAAACAAGTCATTAATCATCAGCAGAGGGTACTTGTTCTTGATAGTCACCTCATTCAAGGCACGATAATCAACTACCATTCTCAAGGTTTTATCCTTCTTCTCCACCAAAAGAACTGGGGCTCCCCAAGGTGAGGAACTTGGGCGAATATACCCCTTGTCCAATAGCTCCTTAATCTGCTTCTTGATTTCTAATAAATCATTTGCGGGCATCCGATAGGGTCTCTTGGAAATTGGGGCTGTTCCTGGCAGTAACTCTATCACAAACTCAATTTCTCTATCTGGTGGCATGCCTGGTAATTCCTCCATGAATACATCTGGATAGTCTCGTACAACCGGTACTTCCTCCTGAACAACTCCTGTGAGAGAATTTAACCGAGCACTCATCTGGGTGCGTCGGGATACATACTTAATCCTCTTGTTCTCCGGAGTGGTGAGTGAAACAGACTTGCTGGGGCAATCAAGATTTCCTTCATACTTGGTCATCCAATCCATGCCTAGGATTACATCCAATCCCTGGGATTCTAAGACGATGAGGTCGGTGGGAAAAACATGGTTTCCTATATTGAGTTTCAAGGCATGGCATCCTATCCCTACCATCATCATACCTCCTGGGAACTGAACTTAATGGGCTGACTAAGGGTTATGGTGGGCAAACCATATTTATCCACAACTACCCTTGATATGAATGAATGAGTTGCACCGGAATCAAAAAGTACTGTAACTGGACGTGAATGCAATAAAAACTTACCAACCACAGTCTCGGGTTGATCATAGACTTCTTCCACGTCGAGGTGGTTCACCTAGGCACGAGAAAACGGATTTGGCTTCTTGGCTGCGGAGTTGCCATTTCCATTTCCCTGCTTGCTCTGGGGACATTTAGTAGCATAGTGCCCTATCTTCTGGCATTTGAAACAGGTGATGTGGCTCAGATCCTTCTGAGTAGGAGCGTGACGGTGCTGGTTGTTGTTCCCATTCCCATTGTCAGTCTTGAAGTTGCCATGGTTGGGACGGGCATTCCCATTTCCTCCATGGTTGTGCATGGCATGAGTGTGCCTTCCAAACTTACCGGTCCCTGATCTGGTATTCCCTGAGTACGGGGAGTAGCAGGGCTTCTGATGAGCTCCAGAGTTAAACTTCCCCTGAGTGTACTTCCTCTTGCGGTTCTCAATTTGTTGTTGTTTTCCCTCCAAGATGAGGGCCTTGTCCACCAGCTCTTGGTAGTTGTTGAAGGTAGCCACTACCAACTGCATGCTCAACTCGTCATTGAGTCCTTCCAGAAACTTCTCTTGCTTGGCCGCATCATCGGCCACGTCTCCTGGTGCATAACGTGCCAATGTGCTGAAGTCGTCCACGTATTGGGCCACGGAGCGATTACCGTGGCACAAGTTGCGAAACTCGCGCTTCTTCAGACTCATAGCTCCAGCTGAGACATGAGCGGTGCGGAAAGCTTGCTTGAACTGCTCCCAAGTTACATCAGTAATAGGATATGTGGTGGTGTAGTTCTCCCACCATGAAGCTGCTGGTCCATCCAGTTGATGTGCGGCAAAGCGCACCTTCTCAGCGTCAGTACATCCAGCGGTGACGAGTTCCCTCTCCCTCTTACGGAGCCAGTCATCTCCCACAATGGGCTTAGTGCTGCTGGAGAAAGTTGGAGGGTTCAACCTTAGAAAACGGGTGAGATTGTCAGCCTAAGGTGGATGGTGGTGGTTGTTGTTCTGGTTGTTGGTCTGATTCTAGATCAATAGCTGCATCAGTGCATTCTGCTGCTGAAGGAGTTGCGTGAGTTCCGGTGGGAAGGTGAAGTCGGACTCACGTCGTGGAGGCATCTTGCTGTTTTCATAGCGGTGAGAATTAGAATAGAACAAGGGCCTAAAAGGCGAAATTCACTACCCATATGCAATGCAACAAACATATCACACCAAACATTCATTCATTTATTCAACTCGAAGATTCAATCATCGGGAATACAAGTCTCAATCAAACTAAACATCGACCTACGCTTTAACGACGAAAATGAAGATACATGGGGGCATAACTAAAATTGTCCTCAGAAGTACATGGTGACTGAGCCTCCTCCAGTGGTGCTCTCCTCATAGTCATCATCGTCGCTGATGAAGGGTGCCATGTCTCCTTTGGGGTGAAGATTTTCTCCCATGTCCATCTGTTCCTCTAGAGTGGCGATGCAAGTGTTCAGCTTGTCGATCCTCTCTAAGAAATCCTTCACCTCATACTCATGCTCGTACTCAGCTTCCCGTAAGTCAGCTTCGAGGTCAATCTCGCGGTTCATCATATTCTTGATTGTCTTTGTATCAGCACGAACTCGAAGCTCCAGAGTCCTGATGTGAGTCTCCAAGGTCTGGATATAGGAAATGGTGGTGTCTGCAGTGGGAGTGGTTATGATGTTTCCATTGGCATCCCTGCGACAAACCACGCTGAGTCCTGGTGAAATGATCCCACCTCTGTATTCCTCCTGAATACGTCTAAGGGCACGATGAATGGCCATGTCTCTCCCAAGTATCCAGCTGGGTGCCAAAAACTTGAAGTCAATGGGTTCCTTCCGATTCCCAAAGGTCTTCCCTGGAATGTGCACCTCGATCCTGTAGTGTCCATCTTGGGGAAAGGACATGATAGGAGTCCCGGTGATGCTCGGCAAAGCAATCCTCACGTCCTTGACGATCCTCCTCGGCACCTTGCCAAAGGGCATTGTTGCGTCAGGCTGGCAAAACTCCGTGATCAACACTTGGATGAAGGTGGCCATCTATAAATTTGGAAATAATCGGAGAGAAGTCAGAAACGAGTAGATGAGAGTATAAGAATTTTAAAGACAAAGAGAAATAAGTCCTAAGGCTTTCCAATCCTAGATGTTACGTCCTACGGTCAGCGTGTGCTCTGATACCATTTCTGTAGCGACCCGACCTGAAAGGTCGAATCTCCGGTGTTTCTATACCATCCCAAGATCATGCTGGTGCACACACGGGACATCAATGTATATATCAAAGGGAAATCACACAACATTTACTAATCTTTAATCTCATATCGAGTCCTTTATTACAATAAAGATTACAATAAAGTGGTGGAAGGCCAACTCATGAGAATATCTAAGTCTTGCGGAAGCATCGAAGGTAGATGAGCCCATCTGACTCCAAGGGCATCTCACAGAGCGTAGAGCGTGTCCTCACTCTTGGTCGGAAAAGTACTCTGCAACATGATACGTTGCAGCCGTGTAGGTCAGCATATGGAATATGCCGGCAAGGTCACAAGAGAGGGGTGAAAAGATAATCATCTAATCTACATGCATATATGGCAGGTGGGGTAGTAAGTTTTTGCGTAAAGGCAAATTTGTCCTACATCAAGAGAGGGCTAAGCAAAATTATTACTAAGTTGGTTGACTAATGAGATGGGTCCACCAACCAATTCTCATACCCAAGTTATTAATACCCACATCATCATATTAATTGTGTTGAGAATTCCGGAAGTTTCAGTTCCTTTGGCTCAAGTTGTCCATGACCATGGACACGGCTAATCGATTAGGTTTGAGTACTCTGCAGAGTTTTGCACATGTTCCCCACAAGATTTGGTCGCCTCCGTTTGATTTCTCGCACTTCAGGGTGTTTGAGAAAATGATGACCAAAACATGGTCTTCCAAAGAATTTCCCTGCGACTCTGTTGGTGCCCATCCTTTCCTACCATTCTTCTACATCTCGTAGCACCGCCTGTCCAGGGTCACCACGATATCCAACCAAGCCAGAGCCCATAATGACTTGTGGCTGTGTAGGTAAGCCTTGGGTCTTGAAGCATCCTTCCATCCCTTTGTGCCTGGGTGGACCTTTCCACATGAATACTGGCACATCTCCAACATCACCTAGGCTAACCACTGGTTTCTCCAGGGCGCCGTTCAACCATCATCCACACAGAGCTATGTTGAAAACTTGGAAATCTTGAAGTCTTGATCATCATAGGTCTTGAAGTTATTACCTCACAACTCTCATGAATCACACATCCAACCCCGTCTACTAATAGCTTAGCAAAATAATTGAACGTTTCCCGGGGCCAAAGTGTCAAAGGGTTGGGGTACCTACCACATGATACTACATCAAGTAACCAAATTTCCAATTACCTACTTTGCATGCAATTGGGTGATGGAAGAACTAATGCAATTAAACATAGGTATACATGGTCAAAGTGACTTGCCTGATTGACGATCTTCATACTCGGGGGACTCTAGGTAACAAGCTTCGCACTCTGGATGATCTAACGAATCAAACAAGAGCACTCAATAAGCATACAACAAAATGTTGTAACTCACAAAATCAGAAATGAACTAGTAAATAATCAAGACAAAACAATGCACAAATCACAAGCAAGAGAACACACAAAGTTTTGTTTCCAAAAAGGTGATGGGTAAACCACTACTAACATAGTAAAACTACCTGTAATAACAAAACAATAGTTGACAGCAAGGAAATAATAAAATATTTTATTAATAACAGAATTAAATCCATTTAAAGTTTTGTTAAGAAAATCGTAGTATGGTTTTAAAAGTTTTGATAAACACTACTATATGAGGTAACTATAGTTTTACTAACAAAGAGTAAAACAAAACTTATTATTAATTAATAAACATTGTATTAACAGAATTTTTTTTACTAAAAACTCTTCTTAGAAAACAGAATTTAATTATATAAAACTTTGTTAGAAGAAAACTATTACTAACTAGTTTGTTTTATAACAAATTATACCTAGTTGAAAAGTGAGTTGAGATTCCTATAACAATAAAGAAATAAACTAAGCAATTTTGTATTTTTATTAAAAATAAGTAAACACCTAATGTTTAAGCAACAGAACCTATTAAAACAAATTATAACAAATCTGATTTAAACTAACTAAAAACTGAATTAACTAAACTATACTAACTACTCGGCAGAATCTAATTATAGCTAGAACACTAAACAAATTCATCCCAAAAATCCTCAAACTAAGCATGATGATAGTCCTAACTAATACCAAGCAGTAGCAAAAAGATTCATATCAAAATCTATTTTTAAACTCTAGTTATTCAGATTTGAGTAGTTTGAGAAAATTTGATTAAATTCAAATTTATAGTTCAAATTTAAATTCTAAGACTACAGGGTAAAACTACACGAAATAAGTAAGATAATGCAAAAAGAATCAATTCAAAACACTAAATATTTTAAAAGATACAGCTAAAACAAAATCAGAAAAGCTTCTGTTAACTAAAACAAAACAAAAAATAGAAAATAAACTAACGGACGGCTAAGGCAACGTGGCAACTCCCTATTGCCTGCTAGTGTGCGTGTGCGGGTGTTTCGGGCGGTCGACCGAACCATTGGAAAAAACCATTCGCGCAATTAAACGTTCTAATCTAGATCGTAGGATCCAGATCGAACGGATGAGGGGCTCAAAGTGAAAGCGGTCGCCGGCGATGGAGTTCTCCGGCGAGTCCGAAGCGGTGAGGTCGTCGGGGCGGTGCTCCGGTGGGCGTGGAGGTTGTCGGAGAGGTCCAGGCGATGAAGGCCGGCGTCCGGCATCGATTGGTGGTGACGGTGGGGCGAGGGGTGGAGTGGAGCGTCGTCCAGGAGCTCGGGGAGGGTTCGATCGGGGCAGAGCTCCGGCGAGCTCAAGCGGGAGTTTTGGCGAGGCAGACAGAGGGGTTCGGGGGGGGGGGAATGGAGTGTGGAGGGGGCCGATCTTATATAGGGGCGAGGCAGAGCGAGAGAAGAAAGGAGGAGGGAGATCCGGTGAGGGAGGGATTGTCGGCGGTGGCGGCGCGCGCGAGGTAGGTGGTGGTCGCGCGATTCCACCGGTCGGTCGAGTGGTCCCACTGTCAGTGAGAGGGGAGAGGTTTGTGGGGCGTCGGTCGGCCGGCTCGTAATAAGTTCGCGAGTAAATGCCCGTGGGCCGGCCTGTTAAATATAAATTTGTTTCCTTTTTTTAAATCCAGGGCAGTAAAACCTCTTTAATAGCATTCAAAACATTTCCAAATATAGGCAATATATATATCAAAAAATTAAGTATTTGAAAATATCCAATGAACATTTTTGCTCTGTCATTTGAGTATTTGAAAAAAAAATATTTTTCAGAAATTGCCTATTTGGTTTTGAAACCTTTTGCAAATATTTTTCAAAGGACCCCCTGGTTCTTTTTGTTCAAATATATCACCAAGATGACCCGGGTGTGGAGTCTCATGTTACTCCCCTCTTATTTTGAAATTTTTCCAAGGTTTTCAAATAGGTGAAAGCAACACATTGAAAATAGAAAGGGACTTTCAGAAAGTCAGAAGAAGTATTTCAGCAATTCCATACATTCAAGCAATGATGTAGATGATGCATAGCTATATTTCATAACATTCCAAAATGGAATTTTGCGATGTTACAGGGGTCGCCCGAATGGAGAGGGGAGAGGGGATTGCGCCTCCGGTGATCTCGCCGGCGAGGTTCGGGGGTGGAATAGAGGGGGATGACCGCGGGGATGGCTCGGTCGGTCCGGGTCCCACGCATTAGAGAGAGAGGGGGCGGAGTTAGTGGCATCGGTGGCCGGTCCGGAGGAGTTTCGGGGAGGAGTTATGGGCGGTGGGCCGGTGGGCTTTAATACACGTTAACTCTTTTCCTTTTATTAATTGCCAGAGCATTGAAATCTCCTTTGGGGCCACCGAGTGGTTCTAGAAAATAAATTATTATATACCAAAATTATCAGGGAAATAAATTCCATCTAATGAACATTTTTCCACGGCCAAATTAATTACTTTTAAAAAATTTATTTTTAGAAAATGCCTAAATTGGTTTTAATTCTTTTGCAATAAATTTTCAAATAACCCCCTGGGTTTTATTGTTCAAATACTTCACAAAATAACCCCTGGTGTGGAGTGTCATATTAATCCTCTCAATTTTTGTCAAGGGGTTTGAATACTTTAAAAATTTAAATTGGAACCAAATATGAAATCAATCCCAAAAGGAATAAGTCAGAGATTTTCAAATTCACTTTCATATCCTTCTTTTAAACTTCCAACTCATATTTCATATAATTTGAATAAGTACTTTTATCGTCTCTCTTGAAAATCATTGGTTTGCATAAAGTTTCTGAATTTGAAATATTTTCAAATGAAATTCAAACCATTTTCAAATCCCTTTTCATTTCTTTAAATGGAAGAAGTCATATCATCTTCTCTCTGGGATTTTCTGATGAAATGAATTTGATTTCCTGCAGAGTGAAAGTTTTGGGCAAGTCATTTCATTCCCTCTCATTAAGCTTTCAAAAGTTTCAAATTTCACTCACTTTCAATCACTCAGTCAAACAAACACTTATTCTAATATTTATTATAACATTCCAAAATTTGGGATGTTACAAACCTACCACACTTAAAATGAATCTCGTCCTCGAGATTCTAAAGTGCTAGAGAGAATAGGTTAGGGTTTGGGGTCTTCTAGCAAATCCATTGACCAAAGGGGTGTGGGGTCTACCACACTTAAAATGAGGGTTACTGGTCCTTCAAAATTATGGCAGTCCTATGGGTGCATCTGTCTCTTCACATACTTCACGATAGCTCCTTCGGTGAAGCTCTTCTGTTTAAATCAAAATCCTATGTTCTCATAGCAAAAATCTATTTCCTCCGATACTGGGTCTTGTTAGGTGACATGTCTCGTGACCAGTCTAAATAACTTATCGAATATCTCATGGTGGTCTACCATTTGTGGTTATCCTATAGTGAAATGGGTCTTGGCTTCATTCCTCACCATAAAATTCCTATGTGTGACAACAACTGTCATGTACAAGGGGTTTTCTTCATACCATTCTAAGTCTTAAACAAAAGCTCCAAAGAACATCGTATCTATACTATGGGTAAGTCACTCAGATTTACCATTCCGAATAGCAAGAGAATGATAATAGTAAGTTGTCATGGTGATCAATCTATGTCGCATTGAAATCATTACCTTGTATAAGGTTTAGTGAATCTCGTATTCTAACACTTGGGCTTCCTCACTAGCGTTGCAGAATTTCCTCTTGTCAACGAACGAAGTTCGGATAAATCCATTGATTCTGCAAGCTAAACAAAATATCTAGCGTTCCTTCACAACTCTCAGGTTGTCGTATACTCCTAAGAAAACATTTGTTGATCCAATCACAACTTCTTACTTCATGTTCTTGGGGCAACCTTCATGAAACCGTGAGATCCATCCTTGCTACATGTTCTATTTCTTGGATACGTTTTCCTTTCCATTGGTCTATTTACCAATAGAGATTTTGGTTCATCATATTCAAAATCCAAGGTATACTATTTCAGGTGTTGTCATCCACATAGCTGGATACATTCCCACATTCTCTACACCTGTATTCTCTTATCCAAACTCCTTAACAAGAATGGTACTTTCTTTATTCATTGGTCCCTATGGTTACTACCATACTTAAAATTAAATGCACATATGCCTTCATAGACCATATTTTCTCATATCCTTGAAAATGGTCAGAGATCTTTGTTCATAGAGTACAACTCATATAATTCAACACAAGAGAATCATGACCCCATATATCCATTGACTCATGAATTTATTACAAACTTTGAGACTTCCGTTACAAAATAATCTCATGAAAACAAGAGTGCTTCATGATACAGTTATTGCCATCTTAACTACTCCATTCTAGCTTTCGTCTCCTTGCAACGAAAACAGATGTCCTCCTTCCTTGCAACGAAAACAGATGATTTCTGACAAGTCTCGGGGCTTCTTGATGTTGGTGTTTGCTCCTTGGAGTTCTGGTTCCTTTCTTGGGCACTTATTGGCGTAGTGGCCCATATCCTTACACTTGAAACAACTGATATGACTCAGGTCCCTCTGTTCAGGGGCTTATCTCTTCCTGAGCTTCTTTGTTCCGATCAATCCTTCAATTTCCTGTGGATCAAACTCCACTTCTTCTGTCAGGAAGTTTTCCAGATACTCCTTTTTTCCTTCGTACAGTCCTGTGAGAAATGTCCTTCTTGTCCACATGAATAGCAGACATTGGAGTAAAATCTAGTTAGGCCTTCTCCATTAGGGTGTTGAACATATTCCTTCATCACAAGTTCTCCTAAATTTTCTCTGAAGGCTTCCTTCATGGCTTCCTTCTGCTCCTTGATGACTTCTTGTACCTTGGGGTACATTTGGCATTGAGCCGGGTAATGTGTAGTTCCTTCACACAAGAAACATGTCACCTGCCTAGTTGGGCTTACCTCAGCTCGATGATTTTCTTCACAATGAGGGCATCCTTCCTTGTGTTCTTCCTGGGTGTGTCCTATCTCTCCACATATCTTGCATGCACAAATCTTCTTCACTTCTTTGCAACGTGGCTTCTGGGTGTTGGTGACAATATGAGATTTTTGCAGAGTCATCTTGAATTCTTCCCAAGTGATTGATGCTTGCCTATCATGGATATCTTCAAGCATCTTCCACCAATGCGTAGCACCTTCTGCAAAGTACCGAAGAGCATACTGGACCATCTTGTTCCTTGCAACATCGTTACTCCTTAGGTGACCCTCCATGTCCTGACTCCATTCTTTTGTCTCTAACCGAGTCATCGTTCCAGGATACACGAGTCTAGCTTCATTCACCATCTATTGGGCTCAAGGTTTTTTGGGGATGAGATGGGTAAGAGAGAGAGAAGGGATACACACAATACAAATAATGGTTTTAAAATAGATTTTAGTTGTGGCTGTCGAAAAAAATTCACACAGATGATAGCTCACAAACCATCGTATCTAACGTAAGTATACAACAGGGGTTTGGTCTTCTAGGGCATAATATCTTGGAAATTCTTCATGGTCTTCAATTTCTTCGGGTCTTCACAGTCATCAACTCGTGTAGCTTCAACTCTTCTAATGCATGGTGAAATCTTCTTTACTTTGAAGTGACCATCAGTTGTTTCGATATCTTGTCCTTCTCGAAGTGGTCTCAGTTGATCCTTAGTGTGGTCAAAGGGGAACGGGTATTTTCTAACTATTTGAGGTAAGAGAGATCATTTGATAAAGCTCAAATAAGATGAGAAGTAAAGAGTCTTTTGAAAACAAAGTTTTTTGAGAAATCGTTTCCTAAGGGCTTTCCAGTTTCTAGGGTCACGTCCTACAGTCAACATGTGCTCTGATACCATTTCTGTAGCAACCCGACTCAACGAGTCAAGCCTCTGTGTGTTCTGTGCCATCCCTAGATCAGTATGCTGGCACACACAATACATCAATCACAGGTAATTAACGTAAAACTGATATATACCTTAAAACCTCAGCGAAAACAGTCAACGGGAGTGGAGTTCCAATAACACCAATGACAGGTTGAGTGCAGATCGTAACCCTGAATCATACTCTTACCCATCGTAGAGCTTATCTGCAATATAAGACGATACAACCGTGTAGGTCAGTACATTGAATGTACCGTCAAGATCACCATAGCAGAAATGGAAGGTAAATACTATTCTATATGCAAAGGCTTTGTGGATCTGTGTCTGAGTTTTTGCATAAAAGCTAATTTTATTTTATTTTCCTACAACAAAGGAATATCATGGAGTTTTCACTATAGAGTTACCTAACATGACATGGTTCCGCCAACCGATGTTTGACACAATGCAAAAAAAATCAAATTAAAACTATTAAAAACATAAAAGATATGAAGAAAATAAAATCAGAACCTATTTTGATTTTAAAACAAAACCCGAAAAAAGAAAAATGTTTCTAACGGACAGGGGGTGACGTGGCGCTCTGTGATTGGCCCCTAAGGTGTGCGTGTGGGGTTTTGTGAGCGGACGACCGAGCGTTATGAGAAAATGGTTCGGGAATTAAAATAAAATACGCGATCTAATCATGACCGTTGGAATGAGATCGACCGGAGGAGGAGGAAGGAGAAGCTCACCGTGGTGGGGGTGGTCTCCGGCGAAGCGCCGGTGATGTTCGACGGCGGCGAGGTCGATGGGGACGGCGTTCCGTTGGTCCTCCGGCGTTGGTGATGGCATCGATCGATGCGGGCGAGGACGGCGAGCACGACGGTGGTCCTGGCGTCGTCGCGGGTCGTCGGAGGCGTCGGCGACGAGCTCCGGGGCGGCAATGGCGTTCGGTTGGTCGACGGGGAGGTCGCTCCAGCGGCTTTGGAGCAAGGGCGAGTGCACAGGGAGGTGCGGACAGGCGAGGCGAAGTGGCTGGTGGTGGCTGTGGTGGTTGGGGAGGTCGGGAGCAAGCCGAGGATCGGAAATGGCGCGACGGTGGCCGAGAGCTCCGACGAGCTATTACAGCAGCGAGAGGGCACGGGCAGAGGGGGAAATGGGCGGAACGGGGTGCGGGGTCTCGGGCTTATATAGGAGGGTCAGAGGTCGCCCGAATGGAGAGGGGAGAGGGGATTGCGCCTCCGGTGATCTTGCCGGCGAGGTTCGGGGGCGGAATGGAGGGAGATGACCGCGGGGATGGCTCGGTCGGTCGGGGTCCCATGTGTCAGAGAGAGAGGGGGCGGGGTTAGTGGCGTCGGTGGCCGGTACGGAGGAGTTTTGGGGAGGAGTTATGGGCAGTGGGCCGGTGGGCTTTAATACACGTTAACTCTTTTCATTTTATTAATTCCTAGAGCATTGAAATCTCTTTTATGGCCGTCAAAACATTTCTAAAAATAAAGTACTATATACCAAAATGGTCAGGGAAATAAATTCCATTTAATGAACATTTTTGCACAGCCAAATTAATTACTTTTAAAAAATTTATTTTCAGAAAATGCCTAAATTGGTTTTAATTCTTTTGCAATAAATTTTCAAATAACCTCCTGGGTTTTATGGTTCAAATACTTCACAAAATAACCCCTATTGTGGAGTGTCATATTACTCCTCTCAAATTTTGTCAAGGGGTTTGAATACTTTGACAATTTAAATTGGAACCAAATATGAAATGGATCCCAAAAGGAATAAGTGAGAGATTTTCAAATTCACTTTCATATCCTTCTTTTAAACTTCCAAATCATATTTCATATAATTTGAAGAAGTCCTTTTATCCTCTCTCATGAAAATCATTGAGTTGCATAAAGTTTCTGAATTTGAAATATTTTCAAATGAAATTCAAACCATTTTCAAATCCCTTTTCATTTCTTTAGATGGAAGAAGTCATATCATCTTCTCTCTGGGATTTTGTGATGCAATGAATTTGAATTCCTGCAGAGTGAATGTTTTGGGGAAGTCATTTCATTCCCTCTCATTGAACTTTCAAAAATTTCAAATTTCACTCACTTTCAATCACTCAATCAAACAAACACTCATTCTAATATTTATTATAACATTCCAAAATTTGGGATGTTATAGTTGGACAATTCGAAAGGATGGCAGTTATAAATATGCAAAGACATGCATATTTATAGATGCCACCTTTTGGACGGGAGACGCATACTAGTCACGCATACTAATGAATGAAGACACCTATAGCTAGCAAGTTTCATCGGCACGAAGACCGGAACCGAGCAAATTAGGTGGGACGGGGGAGGACATGTCATTTGTGCTCACCAACGAACGCAATAGGGGAGCTCGTTAATCGCACGGGGAGGTCATCAAACAACTGCACATTCAAATTCACCCGATCAACACAAATATGATGTTTTTTATAACAAAATCGGAAAATATGTGACCTAACTCATAATTTACAAAACTATGACCTCCTCGGCCTCTTGAAAAATATGACGTTTTCTTCTTCTTCTTCTTCTTCTTCTTCTTCTCCTCCTTCTTCTTCTTTCTCCTCCTCCTCCTCCTCCTCCTCCTCCTCTTCTTCTTCTTCTTCTTCTCCTCCTCCTCCTCCTTTTCCTTCTTCTTTTCCTTCTTCTTCTTGTTCTTATTCTTTTCTTCTTTTCCTTTTACCTTTTTCATATTTTTCCTTCTTCTTCTTCTTCTTATTCCTTTCTTTGTTTTCCTTCTAACCTAACTAACTAACATAATGAACCTAAAAACTAACTTAATAAACTAATAACACTAACCTAATTAACCTAAAAAAAACTAACCTAATAAACTAATAGAACTAACCTAATAAACTAACTAAATTAACCGAAATAAAAAAATAAAATAAAAATGAAAAAAGGGCGGCCGACGTTGGTACTCACCAGCGGTGGCGGCGGGTGTGGGGGCGGCGGCGGTGGACGAGGGCGTCACAGGGACGTCGGGGGGCGTAATGGCGGTAGGGGCACCACGGCGGCGGCTGCGGGCTGGCGACGGTGGGTAGGGGTGGCGGGGGATGTCGCGGCAGCAGGGGCGTCGGAGGCGTCGCGGCGGCGGGGGCAGGGGTGCTAGGGGCGTCAGGGCGGCTGGGGGTGCCGGTGTGGCGGTGGCGGCCGGGCAGTGGGGGGCAGGGGCAGCGAGGTGCAGGGGCGTCGGAACGACAGTGACGGCAGGGGCAGGGGTGCAGGGTCATCGGTGCAGTGGTGGCGGCCGACGGCAAGGGGCATAGGCGTCAGGGGCGGCCGGGCAGCAGGGCAGCGGTGGGGTGGGGCGGCGCAGCGGGGCAGCGGTGGGAGGGATAGAGAGAATGAAAGTGAGAGGGTTGGGGTCGCTGTGGATGCCGTTAGGTGTATGGCCTCTTTGCCGTCTGCTGGCGGACGACAAAGAGCTAGCATACGTCCCGCTACCCCCACGGGGCCAGTGGGTCCCAGGTGGGTTCTTTGCCGTCTGCCTTATGGCTCTTTGCCATCCGTTGGTAGACGACAAAGACCTGACAGATGGCAAATAGAATCTTTGCCATCAGTCGGCTCTTTGCCGTCCGCTATATGGGAGCTAATGGCAAAGACACTCTTTGCCATCTGCTAGCAGACGACAAAGAAATGGCAGAGGGCAAATAACTGAATTCCAGTAGTGTCATTCAAACACATTATCGCCCGAACACTGTGACGCTATCGCCCGAGAACCTTCCCTTACTCCAGTGAAGTACAACTCGATGCGTCTATGCTCCTCCCCGGGAGGGGGCATGGCGGTGGCTACCTTCGTTGGATCCAGTCCCGGCCAGTGCACCTTGACCTCGGCATGGGCCATCCAGACTCCCTCGATGCAGGAGGAGTGCTTCATGGTGTCGAGGCGGGGTGAAGCGGCAATTAACTTCTGCACCATGCCAAAGTAGCTGCCTGGCAGCGGCTCACCGGGCCATAGGCGGATGTAGAGGTCCTTCATGGCCGGCTCCACCATCTGGTGCAGCTCCATCAGCTGCTTCAGTTGCTCCATGAGAAGAGGAGAATTCTCAGGGCCTCCGAACTGTGCCCAAAACAGCTGAGCTTCGTCTCCTTCTTCCCTCAAGGCAAACAACTGATTGGCGTCCGCTACGCTCTTCTGGAGATCGGAGGAGGCACCTGAGGAGCACCACACCTGGGTAAGCAATTTGAATTTGCAATCCCCGAAGACACACTATAGTAAGTATGGCTTACCATCCATTATGTCCTTCGCCTGGCGGACCTACTCCACCTAGAACCGCCTGTCCACCCACTCCTTCTGGAGGTCAGTATTCAAGGTGGACAGTTCGGCCGCGCTCTCCTTGCCCTTCTGCTCAAGGGCCTCACACTTTTGGCTGCCGTCCTTGAGCTCTTGCTAGACCTCCGCCACACAAGCCTCATGCATGTCGCTGGTCGCTCGCTGGGTGGAGAGGGCGGTAGCTGCTTATTTGGCCGCAGCCCTCTCGGCAGCCGCTTCGTCTTTCGCTTGTTGGAGCTTGGCCTTGAGACACTCTACCTCTTTCGCCAAAGTTGTGTAAACATTAATAGTATGAAAACCTGCGTTGACAGTCTTCGGGCAAAGGTATTCGCGCAAAGGTATTCAAATTTTGTTTTGACATACCTTGTGCCTCGTCGAATCGCCTATTGAGGGCATCAACTTCATCCTCGGAGCATTTGAGCTTCCGATTCAATTCGTCCAGCTCGGCGCCATTTACGCCCGCCGCTGATGACGAAGCCTGTATTACACATACAATTGACATGTTACATGGATCCAAGACTTTCGAACTATAGTGAATCCGATCATATTTCCGACCCTATTAAGGGCTATTCTAACATTACGAACACATAATTTGTATCTAGCTCGGAATTGTAACAATGATTGACCCCTAGGTAAGTTTTTCCAAACTCACCTAGGCCTCGGGGGCTGCCATTTATATAATAATAAAACAAATAAAAATGTTGAAAACAAGTGTAGCGTGTGACTTACTCGAAAGCCCGCCAGGAGACCATTGAAATCCTCCTTCAGTCCATTGTCGACGGACTAAATGCTCTGCAATACTGCACCCATAAGGCTGCGGTGCTCCTCGGCGATGGAAGCGCTTTATAAAGGCTCCTCCATGATCGGCAACCCATTGGACGGTGGCACTGGTGGTGATCGGACAACCTGATCACCAACCGGGGTTTGAACCGTTGTCTCCGGAGGCATTGAGCACTCCGGGGATGTCATTTGAGGGGACTGAGCGGCTGCTTGTCCGGCCTCCTTAGTATGCGGGAGGGGGACTTCCCCCGGTCTTCGGTGACCGAGGTGTTAGCCTTGGCCATGGTGACGTCTCCCCCACCACCAGTGTCCGGCTCCGGGGCTTGCTGAGATTAAAACTTTGCGGTGTCCTCCGTGGCGCCTGGAGTTGCGGGATGTAACGCATTCCCGCTCTCTGCTACTTTGGTGGGCGGGGTCTCCCCATGCGATACTTCATCGGTGGAAAGAACTCACGGCGGCTATGAAATCAATTAGTACCCGCGTATTAATAAAAAGTTTAAATCTTTTAAAAGACGACAAGGGGTCTTTTGGATCCTAACCTTCGGGTGGGGGGTTTGACCCTGAGGTTCCTTCTAAGAACTGCGTCGAAGTCATCGGACTCAATGTCCGAGTCTGAGCTGTCGTCGGACTGGATCACCTATGCCCCACGCATTTTCTTTTGTGTTGGAGGGGTACCTCCTCCGGGATGCCCGATGATGCCACCCTCTTTCTCGTGAGGGGGAAATCTCCTTCCCCCTTGACTTCGTCCTCTTCCTCCTCTTCCTCTTCCTCCTCATGCTCCTCTTCATTCGAGGAAGCACGAGTATCCTCGGACACAGTCTCTGACGGGTCCCGAATTCGAAGGACGCTTTGGCCTGGTTTCTTCTTCTTCTGTTTCTTTGTGGGGGCCTCATAAGGCTTCACCACGAGCATTTATGCTAAAAGCCCGAACATGGAGTCTTCGGGCGGTCTCTGACTGGTCCCGAATGCAAAGACTGCTTTGGCCTAGTTTCTTCTTCTACTCTTTCTTCGTGGGGGCCTCATAAGGCTTCACCATGAGCATTTCTACTAAAAGCTCGGACCTGGCGTCTTCGGGCTGAGGCGCCGGACTATTGATGTTTATGGCTTTCTTTAACCATGTCTGCAAAGGGATGATCAGAAAAAATATCATCGATCCTCTCTGAGAAAAGTAAAGCCGACCAAGTAGAATTGTACCGTACCTCAGAGGCGGGCTTGGCAGCGTAAAGGCCCCTGTCTTGCTCCTCGGATGGCCAGCTCTCCTGTGCCTTGAGGAGCGCCTTCCATAGCTTCTCCCGCGTAGGGCAGAAGATGTTCTGGATTGTGGGCGCATCATCAAGCTAACGATCCCACAAGGGAGTATCTCGGTGCTCGCAGGGGAGGGTGCATCTCCGAAGCATAACCTGGACCACATTGGTCATCTTGACGTCCTTCTCAATCATGGAGCCGATGCGCTTCTACAGGTCTCTCACCTTCTTGCTAGGTCCCCAGCTAAGGCCCTTTTTGAGCCATGAAGCTAATCTGGTGGGGGGACCAGTGAAAGCACAACATGCTCCCTTGGTGGTTTTGATAATTCATGACAACATACATTGTCTCTTGGACTAATACTTTTATCTAGTGTATTTCAGATAATAGTCCATGGAGAGTTGGGTTGGCAAAAGGATTGTGGAGATTGTGGAATACCCCAAGATGCATGGAAATGGGTTGGAAAATCTTAAGGCAATAGGATAATACATTTTACGTTTGTGAGAAATCACTTTGAGTCCATAGGAAAGCCAATACTATTAAAAGGGTGTAAGTTATGTTGGTGAACAAAATGCTCATACGTGCACAAGGGATAGTCACCAAAAACACCCACAAACTCTCCCACCAAAGCCTGTCCAAAGCCAAATACTCAAGATTGGTGCAACCAACATTCTACACGCGGTGCCAACGATTCCAAATCCTAGACAGACTCAGCCAAACCCTAGCTTTTCGGTGCAACCGATACTGCATTCGGTGTCACCGAGTTGGGCTGCCAACTTTCTATTATGCAAGTTCATAGTTTCGGTCCCTCCGAGATTTTTGAATCAGCCTCACTGAGATTGGACATTCTGGCCGTTGGTCACCTTATCAGTGCAACCGAGATTCCTATATCGGTCTCACCGAGATTCAAAAGTTGCTACTTTAAGTCACTTCGGTCGAGATTCACACATCGGTTCCACCAAGTCTGACTTATTGTGTGTAATGGTTTCATTTTTGGAGATGCCTATATATACCCCTCCACCACCACCAACTCGAGAGAGAAGCACTCAGGACTATTCCATACCTATCCTATCAATTTTCTGAGAGAGAACCACCTATCCTTGTGTTGAGGTCAAGATCTTCCACTCCAATCATATGGATCTTGATTTCTAGTCTCCCCAAGTTGCTTTCCACCAATCCCATCTCTTCCACCAAGCCAAATCTGTGAGAGAGTGATTGTGTGTTGAGGAGTATATCATCTTGAAGCACAAAAGCAAGGAGTTGATCGTCATTACTGAGCCTATTACCTTTTGGAGGGTGGTGCCTCCTAGATTGGTTAGGTGTTGCTTGGGAGCCTCCTACTTAGTGTTGTGGAGTTGAACCAAGAAGTTTGTACGGTCAAGGAGATCGCCTACTTCATGAAGATCTACCCACAGTGAGGCTAGTCTTCAAGGATGGAAGCCATTATGGAATAGTCAAGGTTGCTACTTCATGGACCCTTATGGGTGGAGCCCTCCGTGGACTCTCGTGACCGTTACCCCCGTGGGTTGAAGACTCCATAAATGTGGACGTACGATAGCACCACCTATCGGAACCACGGGAAAAAAATCCTTGCATCTCCAATTGCATTTGATCTCCATATCTCAACTCTTTACTTCTTGCGTAATGTCTTTAGTTTCCGCTACCATATTTGTTGACATGCATGTGTAGGGTATATAGACTTGCTAACCTTGCTAAAATTGTTAAGATCTGCCAACCAATTAACTTGGAAAAAGGTTAGGTTTTAATTTCCTGCTAGTAGTCTATGCACCCCCCTCTAGACACTCTTCTAGTGATCCCTCAATTGATATCAGAGCTTTGGTCTCCATTGCTTCGGTTTAATCACCGAGGAAGAAGATGGATGTGTCTAGTATAGGGAGTTTGAGTTATAGAGTGCCTATTCTTGATGGAGAGTATTATAGTCAATGGAAAACTTTGATGCTTGAGCTGTTTAATGAATTTCAATTCAGAAACTATGTTATGCGCCCCAATGAGCCTCCTATTGATCCCTTGCGTCCCACACACGAAGAGGAAATTGATATGTTATTCAATCTTAGAACTATTAATCCTATTGTTAGAGCTTTGCCTAGAAATGTGCTCAACCAAATGAAGAAATTTGCGTGTGCCTATACTTTGTGGAATGATTTTGACAAACGATATCCAAATTATTCATTGAATAATCTTGATGAAATTCTTCATAAAACTATTGCCTTCCACAAAATGACGCCTAGTGATCCTAAGTTTGATGATTGTCTATTTGAGCTTAGAGACCTCATGTGTGCTAAAGGAGATGTCACAACTATCAACAATATCATTATAGAGGCCCTTCACATTCATAAACTTGAACATTTTCATGATCACCATCCTAACGAATCTCTTGTTCTTTTTGACGAGGATTTCCCATTTGATGATGACAATGTGGAACATGGCTACTATGATGGAGATGAGCTGTTTGACATCGAGTATGAGAAGATCATGAAGAATCTAATGTTGGAAATATGCCCCAGAGGCAATAAATAAAGTGTTTATTATTATATTTCCTTGTTTATGATAATTTTTTATTATCCATGCTATAATTGTATTAATTGGAAACGCATTGCATGTCTGGATAAATAGACAACACTTTGTCCCTAGTATGCCTCTAGTGAACTAGCTCATTGATCAAAGATGGTCAAGGTTTCCTAGGCATTGACATGTGATGTCATTTGATAACAGGATCACATCATTAGGAGAATGATGGGATGGACAAGACCCAAACTATAAACGTAGCATATGATCATGTCAGTTTATTGCTACAGTTTTCTACATGTCAAGTATATGTTCCTACGACCATGAGATCATGCAACTCACGGACACCAGAGGAGTGCCTTGTGTGTATCAAACATCATAACGTAACTGGGTGACTATAAAGGTGCTCTACAGGTATCTCCGAGGGTATCTGTTGGGTTGGTATAGATGAATAATGGGATTTGTTACTCCGTGTGACGGAGAGGTATCTCAGGGCCCACTCGGTATAACAAGATCACAACAAGCCTTGCAAGCAATGTGACTAAGTGTTACTCATGGGATCTTTTATTATGGAAACGAGTAAAGAAACTTGCCGGTAACGAGGTTGAACTAGGTATGGAGATACCGACGATCGAATCTCGGGCAAGTAACATACCGAAGAACAAAGGGAACATCATACGGGATTAACTGAATCCTTGACATAGAGGCTCGATCGATAAAGATCTTCATAGAATATGTAGGAATAAATATGGGCATCTAGGTCCCGCTATTGGTTATTAACTATGGAGGTGTCTCGATCAAGTCTACATAGTTCTCGAACCCGCAGGGTCTGCACACTTAAGGTTTGGTGACGTTTCGGTAGTATAGAGTTATGCATGGTGGTGACCGAAGGTTATTTAGAGTACCAGATGAGATCATTGAAGTCACGAGGAGCTATATAATGGTCCGAAGGTAAAGATTGATATATAGGAAGTCCTGTTTTGGTCACCTGAAAAGTTCGAGGCTCATCGGTAGTGTACCGGCAGTGCCGGGAGGGTACCGGGGGACCATTGGGAGGAATATTTTGACCCAAGAGGCTACATGGTCTGTGGGAGGATGAATAGCCCTTAGTGGGCTGGCCGAAGTCCCATAGAAGGCCCATGCGGCTGGGAAGAAAGTCCAAAGTGGAAAAGGTGGAAAAACACAAAAAAGGTGGAAATAAGGAAGGAATCCTAATCCTACTATGAGTGGAGGAGGAGGACTCCTCCTCTCCACTTCGGCCGAAGCCACCAAGGGCTGTCCCTTGCGCCAAGCCTCCTCTCCTCCTCCTATATATACTAGAGGTTTTAGGGCTTTGGCATATAGATTTTTAGCCATGTACAACCCTCTCCTCTAGTCCGTAGTTTCTCCTCTAGATCGGTTTCAGCAGTGCTTAAGTGAAGCCCTGCTGGAATTACTCCACAACCATCACTGCAACGTCGTCGCGCTGCCGGAGAACTCGTCTACCTCTCTGCTCCCTCTTGCTGGATCAAGAAGGCGGAGATCCTCATCAACCCGTACGTATGCTGAACGCGGAGGTGTCGTCCGTTTGGTGCACGATCAGGATGGATCGTGATTGGATTGCGGGAAGCTTGACGATTTGGATCGTGAAGACGTTCAACTACATCAACCGCGTTTCTTAACGCTTCCCGCTTAGCGATCTACAAGGGTACATAGATCCATTGTCCCTCTTGTAGATGCTCATCACCATGGATAGATCTTGCGTGTGCGTAGGAATTTTTTTGTATCCCATGCAACGTTCCCCAACATCTAAGTCTCATGGCAAACTTCAAGGATTACATGTCCGGAGGAAAATAGTGGATTCTTGATAGCGTATGTACCGATCATATGATCGGAGATAGAGAAATGTTTGAAGGGATCACACCAAACCATGGATCATGAAGGTACGTAATGTTTGGAGACAACTCCAAGGGTAAGGTACTAGGTCTTGGTAAGGTGGCCATATCCCATGATAGCTCTATTCAAAATGTTATGCTCGTTGAATCTCTTGGATACAATCTTCTTTCCGTATCTAGACATGCCGACTTCGGATTCAATGTGTTATTCACTAAAGTAGATTGCCAAGTGTTTCGTCAAGATAATCATAAAATGGTCTTTACCGTATCTGTAGAGGTGATCTATACATAGTTTATTTCGCTAATAGGTCCAAGCCTCGCACATATTTAATTGCTAAATCTTCTAAAGGTTGTCTTTTGGCATAGAAGATTAGGAAATGTTGGCATGCGTAATTTAGACAAATTATCAAAGGTGATCATATACTTGGTGCTGAAGATGTTATCTTTGATAAAGATAGACTTTGTAGTGCTTGTCAAGATGGAAAACAAGTAGGTGGAAGTCATCCTGTTAAGAATATCATGACTACTAGGAGACCCCTCGAGTTACTTCACATGGATCTCTTCGGTCCCAATGCTTACAAGAGTCTCGGTGGAAATTCCTATGGCCTAGTTATAGTTGATATTTTTTCCAGATTTATGTGGGTATTCTTCCTTGATGATAAGTCACAGGTTCAAAAGATCTTCAAGAACTTCGTTCGCAAAGTGCAAAATTAGTTTGAAGTAAAGATCAAGAAAGTTCGGAGCGATAACGGATTAGAGTTCAAGAACACCATGTGGATACCTTTCTTGACGAAGAAGGTGTCTCACGTGAGTTCTCGGCTACGTACACGCTTCAAAAAATGGAGTTGTTGACAGGAAGAACCGGACACTTATTGAGATGGCTAGAATGATGCTTGACGAATACAAGACGCCAAGACACTTTTTTGCAGAAGCCGTGGAAACAACATGTCATGCCACAAACTGACTTTACTTGCACAAGCTTCTTGATAAAATGGTATACGACCTACTCACCGGTAACAAACCCCAAGTTGGATACTTTCGGGTATTCGGCTCCAAGTGCTACATTCTTGACAAGCATCATCGTACTAAATTTGCACCTAAATCTCATGAAGGATTCCTACTTCGTTATGGATTGAATTCTCACACTTACCGTGTCTACAACAACTTCACTCAAAAAGTTGAAGAGATGGCAGATGTGAAGTTTAATGAATCTAATGGTTCGCAAGTCAAACAATTGCCAAATAATGTAGGTGATAAGGACCCTTCGGAAGCTATCCTAGATTTACCCATCGGCAAGATTCGTCCCACGGAGGTGAAGGAAAGTACTTCATCAACTCAACTTGAAGCCCCTACTTCACGACAAGGTGAACCAACACATGACATGGAGGCATCCACAAGCGGTACACGGCAATATGATGAAGAGTAGGAAGTACATCATGAAGATCCACCACAACCTCCTTCGCCACCACCTCAAGGGAACGACACCCTGTACAACAACGAAGATGAAGGAGATGATGATGAAGAAGAAGAAGCTCCACCATCTAACAATCCCAAGCTACCCCGAGTTCGAGAACCAGTGACCAAGAACCATCCCCTAAACCAAATCTTTGGTGACATCCAAACCGAGAGAATCACTCGCTCTAAAACTCATCTAGCTAACTATTGTGAGCATTATTCTTTCATCTCTAGCATTGAGCCCTTGAAGGTAGAGCAATCTCTTGAAGACGCAGATTGGGTGAACGCCATGCATGAAGATCTTCACAACTTTGAAAGGAACAAAGTGTGGACACTCGTGGAGAAGCCCGAGGATGAGCACAACATCATCAGAACTAAATGGGTGTTTCGGAAGAAGCAAGACGAAGACAGTCAAGTCGTACGCAACAGGGCATGTCTCGTGATCTAAGGATACACTAAAGTCGAAGGTATGTACTACAGTGAGACTTATGCCCCCGTCGCTATACTTGAAGCTATTCACATTCTTCTTGCCTGTGCTAATCACCATGATATCACGATTTATCAAATGGACATTAAAAGTGCCTTTTTAAATGGTGAAATTTAAGAAGAGGTTTATGTTAAGCAACCACCTGGTTCTGTGAATCCTAAGAAACCTAATCATTTTTACAAGCTTCGTAAAGCCCTTTACGGTCTTAATTAAGCCCCTCATGCGTGGTACTAATGCTTAACAAAGTTTCTCATTGAAAAAGGTTTAGAAATTGGTGAAATTGATGAAACCTTGTTCACTAAGAGAGTTAATGGAGAATTATTTGTGTGCCAAATCTATGTCGATGATATTATCTTTGGTTCCACTAACCCTCAATTTAGTGAAAGATTTGGAAGGTTGATGTCCGACAAGTATGAGATGTGCATGATGTGTGAGCTGAAATTCTTTCTTGGATTGAAAATCAAGAAATCAAAAGAAGGAAATTTCATCTCTCAAACTAAGTATACCAAGGACTTGATCAAGAGGTTCAACATACAGGAGTGCAAAGGTTTGAAAACTCCCATGCCAACTAGTGGACATGTTGATCTTACCAAGGAGGATGAACCGGTTGATCAAAAGGTTTATCAATCTATGATTGGTTCATTGCTATATCTATGCCCATCTTGTCCCGATATTATGCTTAGTGTTTGCATGTGTGCTAGATATCATGCTACACCTAAGGAGTGTCATGTTTTGGCCGTGAAACGAATTGTGATATACTTTATACAAACACATAACTTTGGCATTTGGTATCCCAAGGGACCTTCTTTTAACCTTGTTGGCTATTCTGATTCGGACTATGCCAGTGACAAGGTTGATAGAAAATCCACCTCGTGTACTTGTCCATTTTTGGGGTAGATCTCTTGTGCCTTGGTCCTCAAAGAAACAAAACTCAGTATCTCTATCTACTACCGAAGCTGAGTATATTGCTGCTGGATCTTGTTGTGCGCAATTACTATGGATGACACAAATGCTTAAGGATTATGGAATCCATGTAAAAAATGTTCCATTACTTTGTGACAACGAAAGTGCTCTTATGACTGGTCATAATTCTGTGCAACATTCTCGAACTAAGCATATTCAAGTTTGACATCATTTCATTCATGATCATGTTGCCAAAGGAGATATTAATTTTAAGAATGTTCACACTAACAGTCAATTGGCCGATATCTTTACTAATCCACTTGATGAGAAAACTTTTTGTCACTTGAGGAGTGATTTGAACATCATTGATGCTTCAAATTGAGCTGGACTCACTCGTATGCTTGCAAGGGCAAGATCCTTCTTGATACTTCCATTATATTCCTAACATGCTATCTTATTCCGTGGAATTCTATGCTCCCTTGTATTGCATCTAATCATTTGTAGGTACTTGGAAGAACTTCATTCCACGAGATTGCAACCAACTCCAATCATAAGCAATCTTGTCCTGACCAAGTATCCACAACCACTCTTGATGATGGAAGGAAGAAGACAACAAAAACATATCCTTGACATATAGTTGATCATTATTTCAAAATCTCAATTGGTATCATGCCAAACGGATATACCTATTATTCTTCCTTGCATGACTAACCTTTGTAGGTAACAAGTGTACTAGAACGAGAAGGATTGCTCCCAACTCAAGATGTTCTTCATCAACCTTGAGCATCCTCAAAAATTTCACCTATGAGCGACGTTATCAACATCATTCAAAGGTATGCACTCATATGCTTGAAAAGGCTTTACTCCAAGTCAGGAGCTAAATAACTCAAGTGATATGAAGACATTAAAATGCTTAATTGAAAAATGGTAACCCCATTTTGAGCTCAACATAGAGTATGACCTATGATAAAGTATTCTTGCTTGGATCCTAAGTCAATATACTCTAATATAGGTTACCTAGTCACCGCCCATCATCTAGTTAAGAATCTTGTGTGGTTTGTTCTCTATTTGCATGATCTCTCGTAACCACTGAAATCTTCTCTAGATGATGTCCGTTTCTTTCCCTTTGAAAATATTTTCTTTCGACTCTTTGAAAACATAAACTTGGTCCCTTATTCTTTTCTTTATGTTTTAGCCTTGTGTAGCGACCCGACGTGAAAGTTTGAATCTCCGGTGTTTCTGTACCATCCCAAGATCATACCGGTACACACACGGTACATCAATGTATATATCAAAGGGAAATCACACATGATTAATTAATCGAAATCTCATATCGAGTCCTTTATTACAATAAGGATTACAATAAAGTGGCTAAAGGCCAACTCATGAGATAAACTAAACCAAAATCTTGCGAAAGCTCCATAGGTAGTTGAGTCCATCTGACTCTAAGGGCATCTCACCAAGCGTAGAGCGTATCCTCACTCCTGGTCGAAAAACTACTCTGCAACATGATACATTGCAGCCGTATAGGTCAGCATATTGAATATGCTGGCAAAGTCACAAGAGAGGGGTAAAGTAATCATCTAGTCTATATGCATATATGGCAGGTGGGGGTAAGTTTTTGCATAAAGCCAAGTTTTTCCTACAAAAAGAGAGGGCAAAAGCATAATTACCACAATGTTGGTTGATTAATGAGATGGTTCCACCAACCAATTCTCATACCCAAGTTCACATTAAAATACCCACATCAATGTAATTTATGGTGTTGAGAGTTCCAGATAGTTTCAGTTCCTTTGGCTCAAACTGTCCATGACCGTGGACACGGCTAATCAATTAGGTTTGGGTACTCTGCAGAGTTTTGCACACGTTCCCCACAAGATTTGATCGCCTCTGTTGGATTTCTCGCACTTCATGGTGTTTGAGAAACGGATGACCAAAACATGGTCTTCTAAAGGGTTTCCCCGAGACTCTGTCGGTGCCCATCCTTTCCTACCGTTCTTCTACATCTCGTAGCACCGCCTGTCCAGAGTCACCAAGATACCCATCCAAGCCAGAGCCCATAATGGCTTGTGGCTGTGCAGGTAAGCCTTGGGTCTTGAAGCATCCATCCATCTCTTTGTGCCTGGGTGGACCTTTCCGCATGAATACTGGCACTTCTCCAGCATCATCTAGGCTAACCACTGGTTTCTCCAGGGCGCCATTCAACCATCATCCACCCAGAGGTATGTTGAAAACTCGGAGTCTTGAAGACTTGATCATCCCGTAGGTCTTGAAATTATTAACTCACAACTCTCATGAATCACACAACCAACCCCGTCTACTAATAGCATAGCAAAATGTAAATCAACGTTTCCTGGGGCCAATGTGTCAAAGGGTTGAGGGGTACCTACCACATGATACTACAACAAGTAACCAAGTTTCCAATTTACCTACTTTGCATGCAATTGGGGAGATGGAAAAACTAATGCAATAAAACATAGGTATACATGGTCAAAGTGACTTGCCTTGCTAACGATCCTCGAAATCAAGTGACTCTAGATAACAAGCTTCGCACTCCGAATGATCTAATGAATCAAATAAGAGCACACCATAAGCATAAACACAATACAATTCCATTCAACAGCAAGGTAAATAAATGCTTCAACAAACAAAATCAAAATCAAAAGAAGAATCACTTAAAGTATAAGACTATAAAATTATTGGGATCAATATCCCTACTAAGACATACAAGTCAAAAAATTGGTTTTGAACAACTAGACATTTAGATAACAGAAAATTAAATATAAAATTTTATTTGAAAAAAGAAAGTATTTCATTATAAAAGTGTTGTGCTAAAAGAATTATTACAAAACTTTTTCTAAACAATATACATGGTGAAAACAAGATGAACCTATTAAAACTAGAGCACAAAACAATTTGAAAAACGTATTTTATTAACAGAAAAAAATACACCTAAAGTTGAATCAACAGAACCTAATGAAATCTAAAAAACAAAAGTTAAACTAATTCAGGTTCATATTAAATAAAAATAAATTTAGTTAAAATCTATTAAGAACTAAACAGATTCTGTTCTTGTTAAAACAGTAACCAAATTCATTCTAAAAATTCTCAAACTATGTAGAATGATAGGTTTAACTAATACAATATAGTGGCAACAAGATTCACTCAAAAATATATTTTTAAACTCATGTTATACAGATTTTGCTAATTTAAACAAATTTGATTAGATTCAAAATTTAAAGTTCAAATTTGAAATCTAAGCATACAGACATAAACTACATCAAATTTGTGAACTAATGCAAAAAGAATCAAATAAAAACACCAAATATTTTAAAATATATGATAAAAACAAAAGCAGAATACATTCTGTTTTCTAAAATAGAAACAGAAAAAGAGAAAGTATTATCGATCGGTTAGGGGCTACGTGGCAAGCTATGATTGGTCGGGGCCCTGTGCACGTGGGTGCTAACGAACGGACGACCGAAGCGTAGAGGAAAATGTTGGTGCTATGATTGGCGGCGTCGGACGGGGCTGGGGACGACGGAGGCGACGGCCTCGAGCTCGGGAGGGTTCGGTTGGAGTCCGAACTCCGGCGAGGTGGTGCGGCGGCGTTCTGGAAAGGTAGAGTGGGGGCTCGGGGTGGAATGGAGCGCGGCGAGGGATGGGGCTTTTATAGGCTTGGTGCGGGGTCAGGGGAGGGAGAGAGGAGGGAGATCCGGATCGAGGGATCTCCAGTGACGGTGGCGCGCGCGAGGAAGGAGATGGGTGCGCGGATGACGCCGCCGATCAATGGGTCCCGCGTGCCAGTGAGAGAAAAGGCGAGGTTAGCACGTCGGTTGACTGGTCCGAGTTGAATTCGGGAGTTAAAGACTATGGGCCGGCCCGATTCGTTTAAAAACTTACCTTTTTCTATTTCCAATGCAGTAAAAACTCGTTTAATGCATTCAAAACCATTCCAAACATAGGAATTATATATATCAAAATGATCAGGAGAATTAATGCTATTTAATGAACATTTTCCTCTGTCATATTGAATATCTTTTAAAAATTTATTTTCAGAAAATGCCTAATTGATTTTAAATCCTTTTGAGATAAATTTTCAAATGACCCCCTGGTTTAATTGCTCAAATGTTTCACCAAGATTCCCCTGGTGTGGAGTGTCATGTTATTCCTCTCTTTCTTTGAACATTCCCAAAGGTTTTCAAATAGATGAAACAAATACATGGAAAATAGAAATGGCCTTTCAGAATTTCAAAAGAAGCACTTCAACAAATTCATTACATTCCCACAATGCTGATGATGCATAGCTATATATATATCATAACATTCCGTTTTGGGATGTTACAAACCTACCCACCTTAAGATGAATCTTGCCCTCGAGATTCGGGTTAGCTAGAAAATAGGTGTGGGTGGTCTCTACGAAGATCTTCTTCGCGTTCCCAGGTGGCTTCTTCCTCGGTGTGGTGACTCCACAAAACCTTACAGAACTCGATGGTCTTGCTTCGGGTAACTCTGTTGATAGTCTCGAGGATTCTGACAGGCTTCTCCTCGTAGGTCAGGTCACTGTCAAGTTGTATGGCCTCTAGGGGCACTGTGTCTCTCAAAGCAATATCAGCCATCTCAGCATGGCATTTCTTTAGCTGGGAAACATGGAAAACATCATGAACTCTGGACAGTCCTTCCGGCAATTCCAGCTTGTATGCAACTTCGCCTCTACATTCCAGAATTTTGTAGGGGCCTATGAATCTGGGTGCTAACTCTCCTTTAACACCAAACCTCTTGATTCCTCAAAGTGGGGACACACGAAGATATGCTCGATCCCCTACTTCTTTGTCACCTCCTTGCGTTTGTTATCAGCATAGCTCTTCTGCCGGGATTGAGCTATCTTGAGTCGGTCTCGAATCAGTTTGACCTTCTCTTCAGAATCTCTGATAACATCGGGACCAAAAAGTTTTCGGTCTCCAACACCATCCCACGTCAATGGTGTTCTGCACCTCCTTCCGTATAAAGCTTCAAAAGGGGCCATCTTCAGACTGGTCTGATAATTGTTGTTGTACGATAACTCTGCGTAAGGTAAGTTGTCATCCCAACTGGACCCATAGTCTAGCGCACAAGATCTCAACATGTCCTCCAGAATCTGGTTGACTCTCTCAGTCTGTCCATTGGTCTGCGGATGAAAAACTGTACTGAACTCCAGCCTTGTACCCAAAGTTTCATGTAGCTGATGCCAAAACTTTGAGGTAAATTGTGTTCCTCTATCTGACATGATACTCCTCAGAACTCCATGCAGACATACGATCATAGTCATATAGATCTTGGCGAACTTAGCACTGGTATAGGTGGTCTTCACTGGAATGAAATGAGCCACCTTGGTCAAGCGGTCGACCACTACCCAGATGGAATCATATCCTGAACGGGTCCTAGGTTGTCCTGTGATGAAGTCCATACCAAGCTTATCCCATTTCCACCCGGGTATCAGCAAAGGTTGGAGTAACCCTGCTGGTTTCTGATGTTCCGCCTTTACTCGCTGACAAACATCACATACCGCAACATGTTCGGCAATATCTTTCTTCATACCTATCCACCAGTAACTTTCCTTCAAATCCAGATACATCTTGGTGTTGCCTGGGTGTATCGAGTATGGTGAATCATGGGCTTCCTGAAGTATCAACTTCCTGAGCTCTGGGTCATTGGGCACATAGATTCGGTTCTCAAACCATAGAGTACCCTGTTCATCTTCACGAAAGCCTTTAGCCTTGCCTTCCTTCACTCTCTGCTTTATCTCAGCTATCTCCCTGGTCATTCTTTCGGTCAAGGTGGACAGAATCTCTAGTGTGGCAACATATCCTTGTGGAACTATCTCTAGCCGAAGCTCTCTGAGATCATTGGTTAACTCCTGGGGTAATCCTCCGGCTATGAGTGTGTTCACATAACTCTTCTGACTCAAAGCATCTGCCACAACATTTGCCTTTCCTGGATGGTAATGTAATCTCATGTCATAGTCCTTGATTAACTCTAACCATCTCCTCTATCGGAGGTTCAACTCCTTCTGCATGAAGATATACTTCAGGCTCTTATGATCAGTGTACACATCACAACTAATTCCAATAAGGAAATGTCTCTAGGTCTTGAGTGCATGCACTACGGCTGCTAGCTCCAAATCATGGGTGGCATAATTCAACTCATGGGGTCATAGTTGTCTGGATGCATATGCTACAAATTTTCCCTCCTTCATGAGTACTCCTCCAAGTCCTTGACGGGATGCGTCACAATAAACCTGGAAGTCCTTCCGAATGTTTGGCAGTATCAACACTGGGGCTGTGACCAAACGTTTCTTCAACTCCTGGAAACTGCCCTCACATTCCTCAGTCCAGATATACTTAGACTCTTTCTTCAACAGCTTTGTCATGGGTTTGGCAATCTTTGAGAAATTCTCAATGAATCTCCGGTAATATCCGGCAAGTCCGAGAAAACTGCGGATCTCCTTAACTGAGGTGGGTGACTTCCACTCAGTGACTGCTTCAACCTTAGCGGGGTCTACTGCTATTCCTTCTCCGGAAATAATGTGTCCAAGGAATCCGACTTCCGTCAGCCAAAATTCACATTTACTGAACTTGGCATACAACCGATGATCTCTAAGCTTCTCCAGAAGTAAACGCAAGTGTTCCTTGTGCTCTTCCTCGCTCTTGGAGAATATCAAAATGTCATTGATGAACACCACGACAAACTTGTCAGAATATTCCATAAACACTTTGTTCATCAAATTCATGAAGTAGGCAGGAGCATTAGTCAAACCAAAGGACATGACTGTATACTCATATAAGCCATACTGGTGGTGAAAGCTGTTTTGGGTATATCCTATTCACGAATCTTCAGTTGGTGATACCCTGATCGAAGCTCGTTCTTGGAGAATACTTTGGTGCCTACTAGCTGGTCAAACAGGTCATTAATCATTGGCAGAGGGTACTTATTCTTGATAGTCACCTCGTTCAATGCACGATAATCGACCACCATCCTCAAGGTTTTGTCTTTCTTCTCCACCAAAAGAACTAGGGCTCCCCAAGGTGATGAACTTGGGCGAATATATGCCTTATCCAATAGCTCCTTAATCTGCTTCTTGATTTCTACTAAATCATTTGCGGGCATCCGATAGGGTCTCTTGGAAATTGGGGTTGTCCCTGGTAGTAGCTCTATCAGAAACTCTATCTCCCTATCTGGTGGCATGCCTGGTAATTCCTCTGGGAATACATCTGGAAAGTCTTGTACAACCGGCACTTCCTCCTGAACAACTCCTGTGAGGGAATTTAACCGAGCACTCATCTGTGTGCATCGGGATACATACTTAATCCTCTTGTTCTCCGGAGTGGTGAGTGAAATAGACTTGTTGGGGAAATCAAGGTTTCCTTCATACTTGGTCATCCAATCCATGCCTAGGATTACATCCAATCCCTGGGATTCTAGGACGATGAGGTCGGTAGGAAAAACATGGTTTCCTATGTGGAGTTTCAGGGCGTGGCATCCTATCCTTGCCATGATCATACCTCCTGGGGAATTGACCTTAATGGGTTGACTAAGGGTTTTGGTGGGTAAACCATACTTTTCCACAACTACCCTTGATATGAATGAATGAGTTGCACCAGAATCAAAAAGTACCATAACTGGACGGAATGCAATAAAAACTTACCAACCACAGTCTCGGGCTGATCATAGACTTCTTCCACATCGAGGTGGTTCACCTGAGAACGAGGAAAAGGATTTGTCTTCTTAGCTGCGGAGTTGCCGTTGTTGTTGCCGTTTCCATTTCCTTGCTTGTTCTGAGGGCATTCACTGGCATAGTGCCCTGTCTTCTGACACTTGAAACAGGTGATATGGTTCAGATCCTTCTGAGCTGGAGCGGGACGGTGTTGGTTGCCATTCCCACTTCCATTACCATTCTTGAAGCTGCCATAGTTGGGACGATTATTCCCATTTCCTCCATGGTTGTGCACGGGATGAGTGTGTCCTCCATACTTACCGGTCCTTGATCCGGTATTTCTTGAGTACAGGGAGTAGCGAGGCTTCTGATGAGCTCCAGAGGTAGACTTCCCTTGTGCATACTTCCTCTTGCGGTTCTTGATTTGCTGCTGCTTCCTCTCCAAGATGAGGGCCTTGTCTACCAGCTCCTGGTAGTTGCTAAAGGTAGCCACCATCAGCTGCATGCTCAACTCATCATTGAGTCCTTCCAAGAACTTCTCCTGCTTGGCTGCATCATCAGCCACATCTCCTGGTGCATAACGAGCCAACGTGCTGAAGTCATCCACGTACTAGGCCACGGAACAGTTCCCCTGGCGTAAGTCATGAAACTCACGCTTCTTCAGACACATAGCTCCAGCTAAGACATGTGCGGTCCGGAAAGCTTGCTTGAACTGCTCCCAAGTCACACCAGTAATGGGGTACGTGGTGGTGTAGTTCTCCCACCATGAAGCTGCTGGTCCCTCCGGTTGATGGGCGGCAAAGCGCACTTTTTCAGCCTCAGTGCATCCTGCGGTGGTGAGTTCCCTCTCCATCTTGCGGAACCAATCATCTGCCACAATGGGCTCAGTGCTGCTGGAGAAGGTTGGGGAATTCAGTCTCAGAAAATGGGTGAGGTTGTTGCCTTGAGGTGGAGGGTGGTTGTTGTGGTTGTTGGTCTAATTCTGAATCAACAGGTGCATCAGGGCGTTCTGCTGCTGGAGGAGTTGTGTGAGCTCTGGTGGGAAAGTGAAGTCGGGCTCACGTCCCGGTCAGTGACTGTGGAAGCCTCCCATTGGCCATTGGAGCCGGAGCCCGCCATTGGTCAGCTTGGAGGTGGGAGGCGGAAAACCTAGATCTGTGCTTTGGAGGTGCAGAGGAATGGAAGGCAAAGAAGGCGAATGCGGAGCATTAATAGGCTTTGGGGTTTTCTTCCCCTTTTATGAGACTTATCGATTCAGTCTCCCCTCGCTACACCGTGA
The DNA here is from genome assembly GCA_022496015.1 of Hordeum marinum. Taxonomy (NCBI): domain Eukaryota; kingdom Viridiplantae; phylum Streptophyta; class Magnoliopsida; order Poales; family Poaceae; genus Hordeum; species Hordeum marinum. The sequence goes on along the minus strand of CM039672.1, from coordinate 203,594,203 downwards.
ATCCCTCAGCACATTGATAGATCATGTTGGTTAAAACGGCCTCGAACGACGAATAGAATTTTTGTAACTAGCCTAGTGGTCGTAGTGGGCCGTGACCTTTCGTCAGAAAGGTCATCAGGGGATATTATTTTGTCCCTTGATGTTTGGCCTTCGAGACCGACCTATTCACAGTGTTCAGACGCGCCACTATTCGGAAAGCTACTTGTCATCAGAGGCCGAGCTAAGTTCGGCGGGGATGAATTCACCTCGTAAGCTGAAGACTCTTATTGTGCAAAGCGATTGAAGCTCAGACCCTTGGTATTTGAGGCAAGTTCAGGGTCTACTGAGAGAGTCCTAGATTAAGGGTTCCCTGGGAGGCCGACCCATTTCTATGGGCCGGACTATGTGGGCCATTTACCGAACACAGGATTCATGGAAGACCCTATCTCGAGGATGGAAGCTTCGGGAAGCATGGCTTGTACTCCATGTTTGATGTAGCGAATAGGCATGTTTATCTCTTCGGCATATAGCCGACCATGTGTAAACCCTAGGTACCCTGGTGTCTATATAAGTTGGAGGGTTTTAGGTTGTAGGCAGAGGACAACTCATCTAGGGTTAGCTATTCGATCTCAAGGTAGATCAACTCTTTAACCCCCCATATCATCAATACAACCAAGCAGGACGTAGGGTATTACCTCCATAGGAGGGCCCAAACCTGTGTAAATCTTTGTCCCCTTCGTCTCCTGTTACCATCGGTTCTAGTCTCACAGTTCGGGACCCCCTACCATAGATCCGCCGGTTTTGACACCAACAATAATGCAAATATAAATATGAATTTGTTTGCCACAGTACTTAAAGTAGTATTTTTCTTTATTATACAAATGGATCTTACCAGTCTTCTATTAAGTTTTGTGTCGATCAAGTGTTCGAAGATCGAGGAGGTCTCGATATGAGCAGAAGAAGGAGAGGCAAGAGTTAAAGATTGGGTATGCCCAAGGCACCCCAATTAAGTATCCAAGGATACTCAACAAGTAGAGGCATCCCGTCTTTCCTCAACAAGTATCAGTATGTTTTCGGATTGGTTTCGTTTATGTGATATGTGCAAATCTTGGAGCATCTTTTGCACTTAGTTTATGCGCCATGCTAGTATGAGATAGTCCATGGTTTATTTATAGAATTCTCATTGCACTTCACTTAAATATTTTTAGTATGGCTTTATAGAATGCTTCATGTGCTACATTTATATCATTTGAAGTGTGGATTGCCTCTTTCTCTTCACATAGAAAATCGTTATTTGAAGAGTCCTCTTTTACTTCACTTATATTTATTAGAGCATATTATTTTGTAGAAATATAAACTCTCTTGCTTCACTTATATCTATTTAGAGAGCCAATGGGAATTGGTCATTTGCATGGTTAGTCATAAAATCCTACATAAAACTTATGGATCACTGAATATGACATGTTTGATTCCTTGCAATATTTTTGCGATATAGAGATGATAATATGTGGGAGGTACTAGTGGATGATCGTGTTTAGTAAGATATTGGTGTTAAGTTTGTGATTCCCGAAGCATGCACGTATAATCTCCCGTTATGGTAGGAACTTGGAGAAAATTCATCCTCGATTGTCTATCTTTGTGTGAAGGTTGGGGGTGTGCGATGGTTAACTCCTACCAACCTCCTCCCTAGGGGCATGCATAGAAATACTTTTCTTGGAGGTCTAATACAATTTTGCAATAAGTATGTGAGTTCTTTATGACTAATGTGAGTCCATGGAATATACACACTTTTACCTTTCCGCAATTTGCTAGCCTCTACGGTACCGCGGATTGCCCATTCTCAGCTCATGAGTCGGCGCAAACTTCGCCGGTGCATCCAAACCCCGTGATATGATACACTCTATCACACATAAGGCTTATTATATCTTCCTCAAAACATCCACCATAGCTACCTATTATGGCATTTCCATAGCCATTCCGAGATACATTGCCCTGCAACCTACACTGCTTCCGTTTCGATGAATTGAGCATTCATTGGCATATTGCTTTACATGATCGTAGGATAGCTAGCATGAAATTTCCATCGGTTGTCCATTTTTTAATATCTTTGCTATGCCAGATCATTGCACAACATTCATATAGAGTCATATTTTTTTCTAGGTATTGAGTTGTAATATTGAGTTATAAGTAAATAGAAGTGTGATGATCATCATTATTCTTAGAGCATGTCCCAATGAGGAAAGGATGATGGCAGCTATGATTACCCCACAAGTCGGGATGAGGTTCCGGACAAAGAAAAAACGGAGAAAAATCTAGAAAAAATAAAGAAGAAAAGAGAAAGAAAGAAAGGAAAAAAGAGAAATAAAGAAAGAAAAAAAAGAACAAAAGATGAGACACAAAGAGAGAAGGGGCGTGCTAATTCCACACTTGTGCTTCAAAGTAGCACCATGTTTTTCATATAGAGAGTCTCCTATGTTGTCACTTTCATTTACTAGTGGGTATTTTTCATTATAGAGTTAGATGCACACCTACTTAATTTTCATATTGAGCTTTCATACACTTATAGCTCTTAGTGCATCCATTGCATGGCAATCCCTACTCCTCGCATTGATATCTATTCATGGGCATCTTCATAGCCTGTTGATACGCTGAGTTGATGCGAGACTTTATTCTCCACTTTTACCCCTTTGAAACCTACCACCATATTCTATTCCACCCATAGTGCTATATTGTCACGCCCACGATGCGATCCTATCCTTATTTCGGCACGAGGGCCTCGACGGGGATAGAAGCGCATCTTGTTGTGTTGCAAGAATGGATATCATTAAAAGTACATGTATAGAAGAGATGAGTATATGGAATTGGCTTACACTCGCCACAATCTACATCAATATCACATCAATACAATAACATATTCAAACATCATACATAAGAGCAGGGTCCGACTACAGACGAAATCGAACGATAAAATGACATCCATCCTTGCTATCCCAGGTTGCCGCCTAGAACCCATCCTAGATTGATGAAGAAGAAGAAGAACTCCAAATCAAACAAGCATCACACTCACGTCAAATCATCGCATTACCTGAACCTGCAACTGTTGTTGTAGTAATATGTGAGCCACAGGGACTTAGCAATCTCATTTCCAAGGGTATCAAGACTAGCAAAGCTTAATGGGTGAGGTATGGTTAAGCGGTGAGGCTACAGCAAGCGACTAAGCATTTATTTGAGTGGCTAACTTACGAATACAGAAAGTAAAGTATGGTGGTCTACGTATAACAGACGTGAACTAGTAATGATCACTAAGTGATCTTGAACACCTACTTACGTCAAACATAACCCCACTGTGTTCTCTCTCAGATAAGGACTCATGAGAAGACACAGTCACGGTTACGCACATAGTTGGTGTGTTTTATTTGAGTTTACTTCAAGTTTTCTATGACCGGGTGTTAACCAAAGTTTCCAAGTGGCCACATAACCGCGGGCACGACTTTCCAAAAGATTTAACCCTACAGGTGTGCTCCAACTAATCCATCACAAATTAACCATACGTCACGAGAATAACCTCGAGCATGGATCTCGTGATCTTCATAGGCAATTCTACAGGAAGACCACACCTCGAGATAGCCCGAAGTAAAACAGAATTCCTATGGCAAGACATCTGAGAAAGGTAAAACAAATGCAGCAAGGCCTCCCGGTGAGCTGGATTCGCATCTAGAGCTGTGAGCTCTCTATCCACGGGCATCATCCGTCTATGAGAAGTGGACGGTAACTTGAAAATGCCTCGAGTTGCCCCGAGGTTGCACCACCGAATGCTAGGTAGGTGGTCCAACACTCATGAGGAGCACTGGCCCGGTTTGTTGATTAATTATCCATGGGGTCCAGAAGTCCCTATGCAAGTTTTATTAGGTTGGCAATGGTAAAACCAATGTTGGTCCTTGCTAGATAAATTTTATCCCAAAACAAAAATCAAGGGGGTCCCCATAACAACCCCGAGCATGTGAGGAGCCCCAAATATGGAACATAGCACCGGTTCACAAGTAACTAGGACAGCAAAGATGGAACAAAACACCGAGCAAAAGGCCAAGCCTTCCACCGTTTACCAAGTATATATGTGCATTAAATTCAATAGCAATAATATTGTGATATCAAAATGTCCATGTTGTCACATGGAAGCAATTGCACCTGTAGCTAGAAACACTATAAGAAGGGTTGAGCAAGCGTTAACATAGCCAAACAAAGGTGTGCTAGGAAGGTGGAGGGTTAGAGGCTTTTCATGGCAATGTTGGGTGGCTTGACAAACAAGTGGTGGGCAGAGAGACATAACGATGGAAGCGGGACAACTAGCATAGCAATGATAGTAGTGGTATCCAGGGAAATGTGTCATCTTGCCTGGGATCCCGCTTGGAAGAAGAACGAATAAATGAAGAAGATGAGCCAACGTAGTCGAACGAATCCTCACACTCCGAACTCTTTCAGAACTCTATCAATAAGGAACAATCCGGAACAAACAATCAACACATGATACAACAAAACATATGCAATACATGATGCGCAATCGAATATGATGCATGTTATGCATGATATGGCAAAACACAACAATCAACTTCTACGCATTAGGTGAAGCTCAATATGCAACGGGTTGCCTATTGACGAAACTCCACATTTGGTTTACTTAGTTCACTCCCGTTTAGGTACACATCAATGTTAAATGTTGTTAAACATGACAAGAGGTGACGCATAAGTAAACTATCTATCTAGGCATCTTAAATGAGGTCGGAAACAACATACAGTATTTCCGAAATGACCCCATATGTTAATTTCGAAATTGGTCCAGATCTGAACTAACCATATTATATATTTTTTATACATAAAAATAAAGCATACCACATGATTCTACGTGTTATTCTAGTTGATTTACATATATGGAACATCTCAAACGGAGCTACAGTCTAAAAGATATGACAATCACAAGATTATACGCCATGAATACAAAATGCATGAAAATGACAACCACAAGTGTTTCAAATCAAGGATTCAACAAGATATTGTGATACTAAATGAAATTCTAAGCAAGTTTCATATATGACATGTCCAAAACGGAGCTATGATTCAACCACAACAAGCAAGACAAGTTTTATTTCAAATCTGCCCAAAACAGCAAGATGACATATTGCACACATGAAAACAACAAGCTACAATATCCTAAAATGCATAAACTAAGCATGGGTCAGTATCATATAACACACACTTCATTTCATCTTCACACATCATAATCAAAAGAGGCATGGATCACATGGTAGGAACTCACAACATGACTAATTGAAAACAGTTTCAGACTTAGTGAAAATAACAGTTTTTCACAGTGCAGTAATTATCACGAAGGCATATCGACAGCTCTAAACTATAATCTACAGGGCATATTATGGGATGAAACTTAACAGCATGTTATAGGACATTACCAACTACAAATAACTCAATTACACCTACCCCAAAGGGGTTCTAGATCACTAGCAAAACACATGGCAACACAGCAACAAAATGTTACAGATTCCAGACTAAGAAATATTTTGGGCATATCAAAACAGCACATCTTTATAGCATGTTGGCAACAAGAAAACAGCACCTAAACATGTATTACTATAGCAATAAAATTACCAGGGCCTAGCACACATGTCCAAGGGCATTTCTCATGTTCACAACTATTTCATATGATGCATGGATTAAATCACACAAAATAGACAAAATGGCATCATAGCAAAAATGACATGCACTCAAACATCCTCCAATGAAAAAACTAAATGCACAATTAAATTTTATGAATTTTCTACCCCAAAATCATATATAACAAGTGGGTTTTTATTATAAAACAAATGACACCACATATATGCGAAAATAGGACATAAACCGTTTTAGCAAGCCATGTATGCAAAATAGATGCAACCAACATACCAAATGTTTTTAGCATGCATGAAAAAGGCATATAACAATGATACACATTTTACATATTTCAAATCTATAGTTTTTTACCTAAGATGCATGAATAATAATTATGCCCAATGCAACATAATGACATTTATGCAAGATGAAAGAAAATCGCATGTTAAACTTTTTTATCATATACACAAGTTGATTATTGTCATTCTACATGAAATTCTACACATTTTGCATATATAAAATATATGGATCCGATGCACGGTTATTTACTTATGAGCATTTTAAAATCATGCATTTTTCAGCAAAAAACGTCAATGGGCCTAGTCTGTGCAAACGGGCCAACAGAGCATGCATAACATATTAAATTGCGCTAGGGGCGCTGGATAGATTGGACAGGGGGTGCTCACCCTAGGCCTGGCGTAGCTGGGCCGAGGTGCTGGTGGGCCTCGGGGTTGTAGGGAGGAGAGGCCGCGGCTGGGCCTTAGCGCGAGGACAAGGCAACCAAGGTGAGCGAGCAAGTGCTCGTCGTGCTCCTCCTGCGTATGCTCCGGAGAGGCGAGGTAGAAGGCATGGCACGGCCATGTCGTCCCTTGGAGCTCCAGTGAAGGTGACGCAGGGGCCAGCGCTGGCGGGGATGGATAGATCCGCATGTGGGGGTCCTAGATCCGGTGGTGAGGAGGCGGATACTGTCGGCGGCGAGGTCAACCGGCACGGAGGCAAGCTCTTGTCCATGGCTACTGCGGCGACCTGTGGGGGGAGAGAGAAACTTGGGTGAGAGAGAGATGGAGGAGAGGGAAGATGAGAGGAGGGCACTGCGGGGCTGGCCTGGTCCAGCGAGGCTGTGGGACTCCGATGCGGGAGGAGCTGCGAGCACAAGGAAGCGGTGTAGGGAGGTTGCGATCACCGACATGTCCGATTTGACCACGGACATGTTCGGTAGGTGGGATTTTGGGTGAGTCTGAGCCATTGGATGGGGATCCGATGGTCAAGATCCGAGGGGCTGATGGGGCTGTGGGATTTGGAGTGTTTGAGCTAGCAGGTTGGGTTTTGTAGGGGGTGGCTGCAAAACTAGTTAGGGGAAACCCTACAGAGTGAGAGAGAAATCTCCATGGGGTGGTTATATATAGGGTATGCACTAGGGTGGGTTGGACCTTGTCCGTCCGATCGCAATCCGATGACCACGAACGGAGGGGCAAGCTAAGTGGGCTTTGGGCTGTGTAGTTGGGCTAGGAGGGGATGAGAGCTAAGGTTGGCGACCCGTGACAAGATTTGAAACACCGAAAAACATCCGTTAATTAACAGATGATGGCGAAGCTACAGTTGAACGTTAGGGTATCAAACGGACTCTGATTGCGGCGAAATTTGGCAGGCGGTTTGCCTATAATATAACAAGACCGCATGCCAAGTTTAGACCCAATCCGCACGCTTTAAAACGGTTTTTAAATGATGCCGCGAGCACGTGCGTGTGTGGTTGGACTCGAGACGGACAACAACATGAACTGAGAGAACTGGCGAACACGAACGGATGCAAGTTTTCAAAAATGAGTGACGATGCTATGCAAGATGATGCGAATGATGCAATGCTGAATGCGAAAATAAAATGAATCACGTGACGAGAATGGAAAGAAAAGGGGAATCTTCTGGAGCATCGGTGCCGGGCTGTTTCATATATCCATGGCTTGCGCTCATGTATGGCGTGAGAGTTGAAAATGCTGAAGCGCGTTAAAAGTATGAAATGATTGCTTGGCTGACACCAGGGTAGTACATGATTTATACTTTGTGTTGAGAAGATAAAGCATGACAAGGCTATATGATTTTGTAGGGATAGCATTCTTTATCCTTAATATTTTGAAAGACATGGTTGTTTGTTGGGATGCGTGAGTATTACTTTCTTCATGTCAAAACTAGAGTATTGCTTTGAATCACTTGTATCTTAATATTCATGCCATGATTAGATATATAATGAAGATTATGCTAGGTAGCATTCCACATCGAAAATTATCTTTTTGTCATTTACCTACTCGAGGACGAGCAGGAATTAAGCTTGGGGATGCTGATACGTCTCCCTCGTATCTATCATTTTTGATAGTTTCATGCCAATATTATACAACTTTCACATACTTTTGGCAACAATTTATAGGATTTATTGGACTAACATATTGATCCAGTACCCAGTGCCAGTTCCTGTATTCTGTGTGATTTTTGTTACGCCGAAATTCCATATTAAACGAAGTCTAAACATGATAAAAATTTACGGAGATTTTTTTGTGGATATTTATGAATTTTGAGAAGTGCAACGCAAAATGGAGTCCCACAGCCTCCACCCTCTACCAGGGCGTGCCCCGAAGCCCAAACACAGCCTTGTGGACCGTGACCACCTCGTATGTCGGTTGGATCCCTCCTTTGGTCGCAAGAAAGCAAATTTTTAGATCGGAGATAAAAATTCCCTCAAAATTTTAGCCTGATCGGAGTTACGGATCTCCGGGAATATAAGAAACGGTTTTCGGCGAGAAACAGGAACGAGAAACAGAAGAGAACAGAGAGGGAGATCCAATCTCGGAGTGGCTGCCGTGCCCTCCGCTTCCATGGAGGCCTTGGAACAGAGGGGGAACTCTCCTCCCATCGGGGGGGAAGCCAAGGACGAAGAAGAAGGAGAGGGGCTCTCTCTTCTCCTTTCCCGATGGCACCGGAACGCCGCCCGGGCAATCATCGTGATGGCGATCTACATCAGCAATCTTGCTGCCTTCAGCACGAACTCTCTCCTCGTCTTGTAGCGGTGTAAAACCTCTCTTCCCACTGTAATCCCTACTTAAACATGGTGCTCAACTCCATATATTATTTCCCAATGATATTTGGCTATCCTATGATGGTTGAGTAGATCTCTTTTGTCCTATGGGTTAATTGTGATATGATGTTATGGATGCGAGTCATTTGTTGATATGTTGCTGTCCTATGGTGCCCTCTATGTCACGCAAATGTTAGGGATCCACGCTGTAGGGTGTTGCAATATGTTCATGATTTTCCTATAGTGGGTTGCTTGAGTGATAGAAGCATAAAACCGGGTAGGTGGGTTGTTGCGTATGGGAGTAAATTTGACTTGATACTTAATTCTACGGTTGGGTTCTACATTAATGATCTTTAGTAGTTGGGGATGCTTGCTAGAGTTCCAATCATAAGTGCATATGATCCAAGTAGATAAAGTAAGTTAGCTCATGCCTCTCCCTCATTGCATATAACAAGTATGTATCGCATCATATTCAATTGCCTAGGGACAATCTTTCTCTTGTGTTACAAAAAGCTTGCTACTTCACTACTAAGTTTATTTTCTTGCAAAGTACCCATAGTTTTATTCCCGCAATGTAGTTTCATTCTTGTTGTAGATAAAGCAAATGTTAAGTGTGGGTAGAGTTGTATCGGTGGTTAATTGAACTTGAGGGAATGTTTGTTCTACCTTTAGCTCCTCATTGGGATTCGACACTCTTATTTATTGGAAAAGGCTACAAACGATCCCCTACACTTGTGGGTTGTCAGTCCGACATGCAATGACCAGAAGAGGCCCTGTGATGCGGACTTGTTGAGGCCCGGGATGTTGACACAGATGCGCAGCCTGCCATCGGGGACGACAGCGGCACTGGATGGCGTAGGGCGACGCTCGCCGCGCATGGCCTGTGCCTCCTAAAGCTCCTCGATTGCGTTGGTAATGAACTCCCGGGCTCTTGGCGCCTCGCGCCTTGCTCCTTTCTTGTGTGGGCGCGCGTCGAAGCATGCCTCCAAGTGGTGCCCGAGCACCTCCCTCGTCGCACCTGTTAGGTCGGAAGCTTTCCAGGTGGAAGTCCCCGAACCCGCCCTAAGGGAGGCGCCGGGAGCGCCTTCCTATGCAGGAGGGAGAGGCGCCCCAGTAGTGGACATGGGGCTTGAGATGCCAGCGGTGGGGGTCCCAGCCCCCTAGTAGCTCTTGGGGAGGAGCTGCTTCTACTTCTTGCGGGTGTCCTCAAGAGGCAAGATGTCGCCCTCGTTGTCAGAAATTTCGGCCGTCGCGGCCTGGTAGGCGCGTTCGAGGGAGCAGACTGCATCTTCTAATTGTAGGCGATCGTGATGATGCTTTTGCACCCTGGCATCTTGAGGATGTTGTAGCCATGGTGAGTTGCCGCCATGAACTTGGAGAGGGCAGCGTACCCAAGGATGGCGTTGTACGGGAGGCCGATGTGAGCGACGTCGAAGTCGATGAGCTCGGTGTGGTAGTTATCGCTCTTGCCGAAGGTGACTGGGAGGTGCACCTACCCCAGGGGTATGGTGGAGCCAATGGTTACTCCTAGGAAGGGCTTGGTCAGCATCAGCTAAGCATAGGGCACCTACAGCGTCTCAAACATCTCGACGGAGAGGACATTGAGTCCAGCACCACCATCGATGAGGGTCTTAGTGACGAGGACATTGCTGATGGTGGGTGTGCAGAGCAATGGGAGCATGCCTACGGCAGCCGAGCACTTGAGGTGATCCTTGGAGTTGAAGGTAATGGCACACTTCGACCACTTGAGGGGACACGTGACCTCGATCCTCGGGGGGCTACATTCACCTCACGAGCGAAATGCTTGAAGATGTTGTTAGAGGCTGGGGCCTGAGAGCTGCACAGGATGCAGGCGAGCGCATGGGGCTCCTAGAAGCCCCCATCCCCATCATCCTACTGGTTATCGTTGTTTCTCCTTGGCGTGGCGGCAACGGAGGAAGGCCGACTATGCCCTGAGGACAGGCCTCCCGAGGCTGATCGCGCGAGGGTCTGTCATGAGGTTCGTCACGCTAGCGGTCCTCGCGAGGCTGGTCGTGCCAGTCCTGACATGGGTCATAGTTGTGCCGACGGCCTCCGCTGCAGCCCCCTCGAGGGCCGTGCCACAGCTGTTGTGCTTGGGGCGGCGGCCGAGGCGCTGGTCATAGAGCTCCCTGAGCTGCTGGCAGTCCTGGTGTTGTGGGTGTTTGTGTAGTGGAAGATGCAGAACAGGCGGTTGCCCCTGGGGGGCTCCTCCTGGTCACGACCTCGTTATGTCTCGGGCACGACATCCAGCACAGCGTGGCACTTGCGTTTCACCTCCTTGGCCTTTGCCTTCTTGTCTTCAGAGTCTGCCTCCGGAAGCTTGCGGAGGGAGAGGCGGCCCTCCTCAGCCTTCGTGCACTTGTTTGCCAGGTTGAACATCTCCAGGGCAGAGCATAGATCGTCATGGATGACGAGCTCCTCTCTCATCCTGGGGTCCCTAATGCCATCGCTGTACACCCCGATGATGGCCTCATCCGACGCCTTTAGAATGTTCAGGCGGACGCTCGTGAAGCATTGAATGTACTTGTGCAGCGTTTCATCCGGCATCTGCTTCACGCGCCACAGGTTGCTCACTGCTGAGAGCGGTCCTAGGTGCCCTGGAAGTTGGCAATGAAACATTCGCGAAGTTCATCCCTAGAGGTGATCGATCCTTCCGGGAGGTTGAGGATCCAGGAGCGTGTGCCATCCTTCAGATCCATGGGGAACCAGTTTGCCATGACTTTGTCGCCATCGCCTACCGCCTCGATGCTTAGCGAGTAGAGCTGCAAGAACTCTGTGGGGTCGGGGGTGTCATCATAGTGTGGACGCAGGTCCGGCTTGAACTTCTCGGGCCATACGACGTGGCACAGCTCCGAGGTGAAGCCGCGTCAGGCCGCTTCACTCTCAGGCACAACGTGTGTGAGGGGACCTCGGTCTTGGCATCCGTCTGCCTCAATCTCCAGCAGCACATGGTCTTGATGCTGGCGCTACGACAGGCGGAGCGCACGACTGTCACCTTGCGTCCGTGACACCACCTGGCATCTCGCCTTGTCTCGTGCACGCGCTGACGCCCCACGTGGCGGGTCGCGAGGGGGGGGTGCTTCGATTCTGGGCTCGAGGTCAACGCTTTACAAAGAAGGAGGAGGCACACCAGGAGCCACGTCGCCTGCCTGAGAGGGCGGGGGACGAAGCGAGTGAGAGGGCGTCGGGGCCTCGGCAGCGGAGTCGACAAGCTCGGTGATGCGGCCAAGCCAGTCTTCATAGTGGTCGTTGGCAGGGCGGTAACGCAGCATCTTGCGTTCCATGAGCAACACAGCCGGTGCATTCGCCGATCCGCGACGTGTGTGGGAGGATGACGTCATGGCAGGAGTGGGGACAGAGTAGCGGTGTAGCCATCACTCCACACGGAGGGTGGCAGCGATGAGTCCTGCTTCTCGTGAGCAGATGGGTCGGTGGCAGCGTTGGCTGGAGGAGAGATGGAGTGGTGCGGGATGCCGCGGCCCACGGGCGCCGTATGGGCGACGTGAGCAGCCCGACGCTCGGCGCAAACTCAGCTGGCATCAGGCATAGAGAGAGGAAGCGGAGATGGAGTGGAAACAAAGGAGGATCATGACACGCGCCTACCTGGCTCACCAAATGTTGGAATCTGGGCTTCGATGACCCAACAAGGTTCGAACTCTGGGGCTTGTGCGAAGATCATAACTAGCTCAAAGTCTCAAGCCCGTCACTCTACAACCTAGCCTCATCGAGTACGTGCGAGCGTGGAAGAAGACAGACACAAAGATTTACCCAGGTTCGGGCCACCTTGCGGTGTAACACCCTACTCATGCTTTTGGTGGATTAGCCTCACGAGGAGGTTGTGGATGAACTAGTACAGTGGTTGAGTGACCTCGCAAGTGATCTTGGTGAGGATGAACTGAACTCTAATTGACCCCCTTCTACGGTGGAAGCTAGTCCCCATTTATAGTGGCCTCAGTCCTCTTCCATTATCGCATCGGTAGGAAGGGATCCCAGAATGACTAAATTTGAAAGGGGACATGAGGTACATCCTATCCCAACTAATGGTAGTAGTCTTCGCCTTCAAAGCTTCCGGCATAACGCATAGGTGGGCTCAGCGATGACATCCGTCCCGCTAAGCTCATGGTCTTGATCTTGTTGCACTAGAAGGCAAACCTTTAGGGGATTCCTTGGGAACCCGCGTACATCCTTTCCTCCTTAGCATGATGGAGGAAACTATCCTCCTCTACCTCCGATGGTGCCCGCCTGGCTCTAGTGGTCAAAGCCCAGGTCATCCCGGCCTCACGAGGCCAGGTACCTACATAGAAATCCCCGCTCCTCAGGAGGCAGCCTAGGGGGATTCCACTCCTATGGAGGTCTTGGCGTTGTTCGTATCTTGAAGTAGGGGCTCTTGCGATGGCCTTGACTTGGGGGGGGGGGGGGGGGGCTTCCACCGGACCGTACCGGGCTGTCAAGGTGGGCCACGCGCTGGGCCACAGGCAGGCAGGTCTGGCTACCCTCGGTGCTAGAACGCTGACACAATCATCATAACATTCTATTGTAATTGATCCTTAGCATAATTATTCAAATGTTCTTGCTTAACAATGTAATTATCAAATTCACCCATGCATTGACTAGGAGTCTTAGTATAAGGTATATCACTTGCATCAAATCTATGGAGAAAACTTACCTCTACTACCTATGTAGGGATATCAAGTCCATGTATTTCTTCAATAGTTGGTAAATTCTTTACATCTTTAGATTTAATACCTTTTTATTTCATTGATCTCTTGACTACTTGCATATCTTTTGGCCGAAAAGGAATAGAATACCTCTCTTCTTATGAATAGGTTCCACAATGGTTCGGGAAGGGTACAATCATCAGCATTCTTCAAAAAATTATTCAATAATTCTTTAGCCTGGCCAATGGGTCATCCCTGAAAACACAACCGACACAACTATCTAGGTAGTGTCTAGAACGATCGCTTAGTCTATTATAGAAGATATCAATGTGGGGACCCCGACACATAAGTTGTGATCACTGAATGCACGTGTAAGGTGATACCAGAGATCAATGCTCACTGAACACACATAAGCTGAATAACAAGAGTCTTACATCCATACTTAGCGTCTTACACAAATAAGGACCATGAAGGTCAAGTCTTACATAGATAGGGCCACGAAGGCCAAACAACAAACATAACTAGCATCGGAAATCTTGATCGAATGCATAGACCCATGCCATTTGCCTTAACAATACAAGCATTCTGACTGGGAACCATCCTAGTTCGCATGTTCAACACGAACGAACTCTTCGACATATTGCTGCTCTTCCATGCATGTCCAATTAAATAACCAGTAGCAAGCCAATGAGTACTTTGAATGTACTCGCAAGCAACCCATGATTTGGAACAATGTATAACAATGCATGATATAGCACTAAGTAGGGAAGTTTGTGGGAAGCTAATTTTGAGTGCAATGATATGATCAATTAACTTGTGAAATCATGCATCATGAGGTAGCAAGTATCCATGTGAACAGATTACAAATATAAATATGAATAAGGGTTTGAACATCTCATGTTCAATCATCATGCCAAGTCATTGGACTTAGCTCAACAATCAACTTTCTTCCATACACACATGCGCCAAGTTTGTGAAAACACTGGACGTAGTTTAAGTAGCACCACCCAACTGTCCTTGACCGTGGACACAACTATTCGAATAGTTTACACTGTGCAAAGCTTGTCCACTTTACCCACAAGACTCGGGAAACTACTGTGCCAAGCCATGACTCGCGGTATTATTCATACCCAAGGTAAGTACCCGAACAATGCCTTTTCCCTGACAAAACTAAACAAAGAGTCCACTCATTGGCACATACCCCGCATGATGTACATCACAAGTAAAATCCATGCAGGGACCAACGGTGTGTCCGGTGTTGTGAAAACAGCCCATGATCATCCTTTCCGGCACGACCACGTATTGAGAGTGACCACGTCACTCCCGCCAGTAGTAATGCGGGCTCTCTTCTAGTACCCATCAATGGGGATCATGGGTGTACTTGTAAGGGTTGCGATCGGTCGACAAATCTTAAATCTCATCCATTTTCGAAAACACACACACTCACTTGCTTCGGTACACCACTTCTTTATCAAGTGGTTACCTAGTTCATCATCATTTCCCTCGGGCAATAGTGGCACCCGACGGGGTTTTCGAGAAGTCTTTGAAAACTCTTTTATTTCCATCACCATGCATATCCCTGTCCCACTTTGCATAGCATCTACTAAGCATCCTATCGATTCCCACCTGCACAACCCTCATAAGGAGGTAGGGTCATGCACGTTGCAAGTATCAACAAGAAAGTATTGGGGGCATCCCACCAAAGTGGTCACCACATCAACATGATCAACATCACAAAATAAAGTGCTATATTCCATGCAATAAAAGGGTTTCATAGTAATGGTGAAAGGGCTGCTTGCCTAGCTCAGCAAAGTCTTGGAGGTCTTCACATGCTTCTCATCCAATTCCAAGCACTTCGTCTACTTCATCAACTACCGCCAAAAACAACAATAATAAGCAACACAATTGGCAGAAAATAAAAGTGCTCTACAAATAGGAGTTTTATTTTTCTTGGACATCTCTGCTCCTAAGAAAAATATCTAAAATGGCTCTACTGGGGTTGGATTAATGAGGCTTTTTAAATGGTGGAAATGGACGAAATGATGATCCTATAAGGAGTTAACATAAGATATTTTCATAAAAAATGAGTGAATGCACCCATTTCATAGGGCATGATTTTAGAAACATGCAGGAAGTGGTCTCACTGGATTTGGAGTTGTGATGATTTTCCTACTATTTTACAAAGATTGAATAAATGAAAAAGTGCCATTTATTAGATATATCACAGACAAGATATGGTAAAAATGTTGAACATGGTATGAATAAATAGGTCATGGTATTTAGGGCCTCTGGAATTTTGAATCACTCCAATGGGAGTTGACATGAATGTCATAGGGAGTTTATAAGGTGCCCCCTAATAGTTCAAATTTGAATAGGGCAAAATATTGATGAAGAAATTATGGAAGTTGCACCAAATAATTGGTGGCATTTTTTGGAAATTGCGGAAATTTGAACTACTCCTATTACAAACTCAAATCAAGAGTCACAAAATATCTGATCGGTCCAACACATAGGGGCTATAGGCCATAGGCAGCTTAAATTGTTTTGTACACCACTCTTGAGCTGTGCCTCCTGCGTCGTCCGGGTTAACCTCAGCCGCCTTCAGGTCATCCTCCGCTGCATTTTCCGGACCTGCAATCTAAAGATTGTCCACATTCTAGTTGCAATGAGTTAGGGCGTGTAATACAATTTCCTCGTTCAGACTAGGGGACATGTCAACTTCAGGAGCAAAAAATATACTTATGGCGCTGAGGAATCAGATCCACTGATATGAAGCTGGGCGGCCAAATTCACGAATTGCTCGCATTATAAGCCGCCTGATATCCTCTCAAGCCCATCCCAAAAACTAGTTGCGTGCCCAGCACGCGAGCCGTCTTGACACACTTCAGATAATCAGCATTGCCGAAAGTCGTGCCATCATCCTTGAGCTCTGGAAAACCTTTGGCCATCTCTGCCGGATCAATCTCTTCCACGTAGGCAAAGGCCCGTCTCAAAGCAGAAGTTACACTAGACGGGTGACTAAATTTTTCATCTCTTCAACTTGCTTGCAAATAGTTGAAAGGACCTTCAGCATATCCTTGATGAGTGTTACCGGATCCTTCTCTCCCATCACAGCTTTAATAGCAAGTCGCCCTCCAGTATAGAGTTGCTCAGTTAAAGTAAGAACAACCTTCAGCATAAGTAAGCTATTTTATTGGAGGTTGGACATCCTTTGGTCTTGCAAAACAACGTAAGCATAAAAAACGCTAGATAGTGTATCTCTAAACATGAGATTTTTTAAGCTACCACGAGAAACTTACCAAAGATAGCCTGGGTCAAAGTGGCAATATGTCGCTTTAACCCAGCCAGTTCCTCAGTGAGGGGTTTCAGCTGAACCTCAGCATTCTCTACGCGCTTCAGCCAAGCGGCCTTCTCAATGTCAAAGGATTCTTTTTGATTTTCAAAAAGCGCCTTGGTCTTGTCTAGTTCCTCCAATGAGAGGCGTAGTTTTTCTTCTACGGCTGCTTGGGCACTTTGCCCTATTTCTAATTTTTTCTTCAAGACGGACACACTTGACTCGACTTCCCGTAAAGCTTTCTACACAAAGGAGTCGGGGTAGTCAATGATAATGAGAAGAGCACAATATTCAAACATATAATGAAATATTATATCAAGTCTCAATAAAATTGCAAGCAATATCCTTGACACTTGGGGGAAAATTTATTCAACTCTTTCGAAGGCAAGGATATCAAGAAGACCTGACTCCTCCCAAGGAGATGAGCCGGCCTTTGGGGGCTACCGATAGAGTTCTTCAATAATTTACAAGAAGACCTTACTCTACTCAAGGAGATGAGCCGACCCTCGGGGGCTATAGTTGAGTTCTTCAAAAAAATATAGAAGACCCGACTCATCTCAAGGAGATGAGCCGACCCTTAGGGTCTACAGGTTGAATTATGAAAAGACTTGTTATTTAAGACCCGAGTCATATATAGAAAATGAGCTGGCCCATGGGGACTAGATAAGGATATGCAAAGTACACAATAAACAGGAGCATACCTCATACTTGTTTTTTGTCATGCTAACAAGGACGACTTCCATTTCCCGACTTGTTGCTAGACGATACAAATAACCAGTATGATGTTCATGTTGGGAAATGTTGCATGGGAAACAAAAAATTTCCTACGCACATGCAAGATCTATCCATGGTGATGAGCATCTACGAGACGGAGAGTGGATCTATGTACCCTTGTAGATCGCTATTCAGGAAGCGTTAAGAAACGCGGTTGATGTAGTAGAACGTCTTCGCGATCCAAATGGCTGAGTGTCCCGCGATCCAATCACGATCCGTCCCGATCAAGCACCGAACGGACGGCATCTCCGCGTTCAGCACACGTACAGCTTGATGACGATCTCTGCCTTCTTGATCCAGAAAGAGGCAGCGGAGAGGTAGATGAGTTCTCCGGGAGCGTGACGGCGCTGCGGCGATGGTGGTGGAGTAATCTCAGCAGGGCTTCGCCTAAGCACAATTGAAACGGATCTAGAGGAGAAACTACGAACTAGAGGATAGGGTTGCACGTGGCTGAAAATCATCTGCTAAGACCCTAAAACCTCTAGTATATATAAGAGGAAGAAAGGAAGAGGCTTGGCCCAAGGGCCAAGCCATCTAGGCTTCGGCCGGAGGGAGGAGAGGAGGAATCCTCCTCCAATCCTAGTAGGACTTGGACTCCTTCCTTATTTGGCCTTTTGCCTTTTTCCACCTTTTTCTCTTTGGGATTTTCTTCCCTGCCGCATGGGCCTTGTGTGGGATTTCCACCAGCCCACTAAGGGCTGGTATTCACCCTCCCACAGCCCATGTAGCCTCTTGGGTCAAAATACCACTCCCGATGGTTCCCCGGTACACTACCGACGAGCCCGAAACTTTTCCGGCGACCAAAACAGGACTTCCTATATATCAATCTTTACTTCCGGACCCTTCCGGAGCTCCTCGTGACTTCCGGGATCTCATACGGGACACCAAACAACGTTCGGTCACCACCATGCATAACTCTATACTACCGAAACATCACCAAACCTTAAGTGTGCAGACCCTGCGGGTTTGAGAACTATGTAGACATGACCGAGACACGTCCATGGTTAATAACCAATAGCGGGACCTAGATGCCCATATTGATTCCTACATATTCTATGAAGATCTCTATCGGTCGAACCTCTATGTCAAGGATTCGGTTAATCCCGTATGATGTTCCCTTTGTTCTTCGGTATGTTACTTGCCTGAGATTCGATCGTCGGTATCTCCATACCTAGTTCAACCTCGTTACTGGCAAGTCTCCTTACTAATTCTGTAATACAATATCCCGTGACTAACACTGAGTCACACTGCTTGCAAGGCTTATTGTGATGTTGTATTACCGAGTGGGCCCTGAAATACCTCTCCGTCACACGGAGTAACAACTCGTAGTCTTGATCCATGCCAACCCAACAGACACCCTCATAGATACCTGTAGAGCACCTTTATAGTCACCCAGTGACGTTGCGACGTTTGATACACACAAGGCACTCCTTCGGTTTCCTTCAGTTGCATGATCTCATGGTCATAGGAACATATACTTGACACGTAGAAAACTGTAGCAATAAACTGACACGATCATACGCTACGTTTATGGTTTGGGTCTTGTCCATCCCATCATTCTCCTAATGATGTGCTCCCGTTATCAAATGACATCACATGTCAATGGCTAGGAAACCTTAACCATCTTTGATCAACAAGATAAACCTTGACCGTTCACTAGAGGCATACTAGGGACAAAGTGTTGTCTATTTATCCACACATGTAATGTGTTTTCAACTAATACAATTATAGCATGGATAATAAAAAATTATCATGAACAAGGAAATATAATAATAAACACTTTATTTATTGCCTCTAGGGAAAATTTCCAAGAGTCTCCCACTTGCACTAGACTCAATAATCTAGTTCACATCACTATGTGATTTACATTATAATGAACCGAACACCCATGCAGTTTTGATGTTGATCATGTTTACCCCTTGGAAGAGGTTTAGTCAATAGGTCTGCAACATTCAGATCCATGTGCACTTTGAAAATATTTATGTCCTTCTCCTCGATGTAATTGCAGATGGAATTGAAGCGTCGCTTTATGTGTCTGGTCCTCTTGTGAAACCTTGGTTCCTTGGCCAGAGCAATGGCACCAGTGTTGTCACAGAACACAGTCATTGGATTCAGTGCAATGGGCACTACTCCAAGATCTGTGATGAACTGCTTCATCCAGACACCTTCCTTCGCCGCCTCCGAGGCTGCGATGTACTCCACTTTGCATGTAGAATCGGCTACCACGCTTTGCTTGGAACTGCACCAGCTTATCGCTCCCCTGTTGAGAATAAATACGTATCCGGTTTGTGACTTAGAGTCATCCGGATCAGTGTCAATGCTTGCATCGACGTATCCCTTTATGGCGAGCTCTTCATCACCTCCATAAACGAGAAACATTTCCTTAGTCCTGTTCAGGTACTTAAGCATATACTTGACCGCCGCCCAGCGCTCCATTCCAGGATCACTTTGAAACCTTCCGGCCATACTTACGGCAAGGCTAACATCGGGTCTTGTGCATAGCATTGCATACATGATAGAGCCTATGGCTGAAGCATAGGGGATGACGCTCGTCTTTTCTCTATCTTCTGCAGTCAGTGGGTATTGCGTCTTACTCAACTTCACACCTTGTAACACAAGCAAGAACCCCTTCTTGGACTGATCCATTTTGAACTTCTTCAAAACTTTATCAAGGTATGTGCTTTGTGAAAGTGCAATTAAGCGTCTCGATCTATCTCTATAGATCTTAATGCCTAATATGTAAGCAGCTTCTGGTAGGTCCTTCATTGAAAAACCCTTGTTCAAATATTCCTTCACGCTCTCCAGCATTTCTATATTGTTTCCAATCAGCAATATGTCATCCACATATAATATTAGAAACTCTATAGAGCTCCCACTCACTTTCTTGTAAATACAAGCTTCTCCATAAACTTGTATAAACCCAAACGCTTTGATCACCTCATCAAAGCGCTTATTCCAACTCCGAGATGCTTGCACCAGCCCATATATGGTTCGCTGGAGTTTCCAAAATTTGTCAACATTCTTTGGATCGACAAAACCTTTTGGTTGCATCATATACAACTCTTCCTCAAGGAAACAGTTGAGGAACGCTGTTTTGACATACATCTACCAATTTTCATAGTCGAAATAAGCAGCTATTGCCAACATGATTATGATAGACTTAAGCATTGCTACGGGTGAGAAGGTCTCGTCGTAGTCAACTCCTTGAACTTGTGAAAAACCCTTTGCCACAATTCGAGCTTTATAGACGGTGACATTACTGTCTGCATCCGTCTTCTTCCAAAAGATCCATTTGTTCTGAATGGCCTTTCGCCCTTCAGGTAATACTTCCAAAGTCCATACTTTGTTTTCATACATGGATCCCATCTCGTATTTCATGGCCTCTAACCATTTCTCGGAATCCGGGCCCATCATCGCTCCTCCATAGCTCATAGGTTCATTGTTGTCCAACAACATGACCTCCAAGACAGGGTTGCTGTACCACTCAAGAGCAGTACGCGCCCTTGTCAACCTACGAGGTTCAATAGTAACTTGATCCGAAGCTTCATGATCATCATCATTAACTTGTTCTTCAACCGTCGTAGGTTCCACAGAAACATCTTTCTGCACTTCGCTACTCTCTGGTTGAAGTAAAGGTTCGGTAACCTCATCAAGATTTATTTTCCTCCCACTCAATTCTTTCGAGAGAAACTCTTTCTCAAGAAATGTTCCATTCTTAGCGATAAACACTTTGCCGTCGGATCTGAGATAGAAGGTATACCCGACTGTCTCTTTCGGGTATCCTATGAAGACACATTTTTTTGCTTTGGGTTCTAGCTTTTCAGGCTGAAGCTTTTTGACATAAGCATCACATCCCCAAACTTTAAGAAACGACAACTTTGGACTCTTGCCAAACCATAGTTCATATGGCGTCTTCTCAACGGATTTCGATGGTGCCCTATTTAAAGTGAATGCAGCTGTCTCTAATGCATAACCCCAAAACGATAGTGGAAAATCGGCAAGAGACATCATAGAACGTACCATATCTAATAAGGTTCGATTATGACGTCCGGACACACCATTACGCTGTGGTGTTCCAGGTGGTGTCAACTGTGAAATAATACCACACCGTCTTAAGTGACTTCCAAACACATAACTCAGATATTCACCTCCTCGATCATATCACAAGAATTTAATCTTGTTATTACGATGATTCTCAAGTACACTCTGAAATTGCTTGAACTTTTCAAACATTTCAGACTTGTGTTTCATTAAGTAAATATACCCATATCTACTTAACTCATTGTCGGGACCCCGATCCTAAGTCATATGATTCCATACTGTAACAAGCCACATCACCTTGCGGCCTCACGCACGGTACTCCACGGCTGCCACCTTACCTTGGCCGGGACCGTTTGCGTCTTTTGGCTCACGTATGTGAACATGTCGCTGGCAATCACACAACAAAGAACCCGGGCCGACATAACTAGTCATAGAACCCAAGTGGCACATCCGTACGGAAATAGGCATACATAACCCATCAATGCAGGTGTCGATCTCAAGCGTGTGTAGACGAGTCATAGCAAGCTACAAGGACTCCATTACGCCACGAGACACAAATGTCATCACTGCACGTAGACGAGTCGTAGCAGGCTACGGGGACTCCATTACACTGCGAGACATTTCCTTGAAGGGACAGACACAATAGCAAAGAAGGATACATGCCGGTCAATCAATGTGTCCGGAGCAGTAGCAAGCTACCATGGCTCGGTGGAAGCATAAAGAGGCAGTTTCCCGTAAGGAGCTACTAAAGGCACACAACTAGGTGTCGGATCCCATACATACCGTTGCACGTCACATGTACGCAGGACATGCCTGATATGCATAGATACAACCATGGCATCACAACATAACCATACAATAACATGACTTTTATTTAAGAGGCTCAGACGAGCCTTGCATAATATGTTCTTACAGATAGGGGTCACATGACCCGGCACTCAAGTCATACAAACCTAGTCATACAAGCCAGCAGAAACTTAAGCTATCTAAGTATAGACGGCAAAATATAAAATAGAGGCACACGACCTGACTATCTACAGCCCACCACACGGGCAAGATCGTAGCTGGGACACCAGTTATTTGGCATCGTCAACGCCTAGGTAAAACCGACCTGATGGTTCCTGCTTTTCTTCTGCAACATTAATTAAGCAAGGATGAGTACAATCGTACTCAGCAAGTCTTTAAAACAGACCTAGTCTATTTATGCTCATGTATCAACAAAGGGGTGGTGGAGTTTATGCAGAAAGCCAGCTTTGACTCATGGCTAACCTACACTACTCAGTTTTAAACTCTTCGTCACAATTTTAGTTATCGCACACGAGTCCACTACCTCCATCACAATACACTACCATGGATTCACCTTCCCCTTCCGGAAGTTTTCCATCCACGATACTCACACTTGTCTTGAGATTTGTAGAAGTCTCCATTTGATTATCTATCAACAGCATAAGTTCTCCAAGTAGTCCATATCCGAGGACGCGGCTATTCGAATAGTTTCATAACCCTGCAGGGATGTACTTCTTCACACACACTCTCGCAACTTATCGTTGTGTGCTTATAAAACCATGCACCTCGGCAACCTTCAAGCGGATGCCCATCGAGGGAGTCGGCCACGACCGTCATTCACATAAGACCTCTGGTCCAGGCTACCGCCTATTTGAGACTGAACCCGCATGGAAGTCCGGCCGAAGTTTCCGCTACGGTCCCAAACGATGTGCGCAGGGTTCCCAAGCCCACCATTCGGGTGACCCTTGGTACACCGTGCCACTGCCTACCGCGTCGTAACCCACCCCGAGGGTCAGCGCTACGCACGGCCTCCAGCATGCTATAAACACCAGAAACTACTTGCAATACCTAGACCAAAGACTAAGCGACTGATAAGTCGAGAGGGTCAGTTAAGTATCCCAACGTGTGGTAGTATCTAGTCTTGGATCACAAACACGGAACCCAGTTCCTAAGAACGGTCCCAATGAGACAGCCCACTATGTACTCCTACATAGCCTCTCATCGCTACCTTTACCAAATCGTATTCATTATAAGCTCATCACATCGGACAACATTGTTTCACTCAGTTCATCACCTAGATGAATCCGACTTGACACAACTCTAAGCATAGCAAGCATAGCAGGCAAAGTAAGCTAAGCACATCATGGCACAAGCATCTACCAGGTATGCTAGGTTGCAAGGTTTAGCTATTTATTGTGACAAGATCAGGTCATGCATAAGGATAGGATCATCTACCGTGCATAACTGACATGTGATCATTTCTCCTAATGCAATAAACTAGAGCAGGAGCGAGAGAGTGGGATGTTATCGGAATGATCAATGAGGTTGCTTGCCTTGCTGGGTTGCGGAAGAGTTCTCTCCTTCGTCGGGGTACGGGGTAGTATCCTCCGGATTAGGGCCTACCGCAACGCAGATAAAAACATTCAATACAAGCAGATGCAACAACATGATGCATGATCATGACATAAAGATGTGCATGGATGAGCTAATGTAACTACTGGTCATGTCAATTTGAAATGTGTTTGAATATAGGTTCAAAGTTGTTCTTATTTCAAATTCTATATATTGACCTAATGCTAAAATGTCCATGTTCACCTATTTAGATTGCTCTAACACGCATGAGAATAGAACCATTGGATTCATTGGATTTTTCTGACCAATTTTCATATATAAATTATTTTCATCTGACTTACAGATTATTTTATATGATTTTTCAAAGTTTTAAATAATTTCTGGAATTTCCTGATTTATTTTTATTAAGGAAATTGAGTTATTGTGTCAGCATGACATCATGATGACATCAGCTGGTCAGCTGACTCGGCCCAGAGCCAAACCTGACATGTGGGGTCCAGATGTCAGTGACTGGTTAACTTAACTAACTAATTAAAACTAATTCTGTTTTAACTAACCAACTGGGCCCACCTGTCAGTGACACATTAACCTAATTATCAACTAAACTAATTACAAATTATCCTAAACTAATCAAGGACGGGGCCCCACCTGTCATTGACTCACAGAGTCAAGCCAGGGCCCACCCGAGGTCAACTCGCCGGAGTTGGCCGGCAGTTCGACGCCGGTGACCATCAGGGACGGCGGCGTCCATCGGGTTTCTCCTACAGGGGCTTATTTGGCGCGCTGAGACGACTGGCGTGCAGCCCGTGCAGGACCACATCCATCTGGGGCCATGGGAGGTCATGGGGTCGCCGGAGCTCGGGCTCGGACGCAAATGTGACACAGGACACGGGGCGATGCTACGATGGTCTCTACTGGCTCCTGGGAACTCCAGGAGTTCAACCATGCATGTGCACGTGAGCTTGGAGGGCTCTATGCATGGCGGCGACCATCGACGGCGGCGGGAGGTTCTCGAGTCCGGCGACGCAGCTAGCTAGGGGACGCCAGAGAGAGGGAAAACTCAGGGGGGAGGAAGAGGGGCTCACTGCGGATCCAGGGAGCTGGTCAGCGGGCTCGGGGAGGCAGCGACGGCGACGAATCCACATCCGGCGACGGTGGCCTTCGGCAGGGGATCGGGAGAGAGAGCAAAGGAGAGAGGGAGGGGTAGAATGAGCTCGGGGGAGAGGGCTCGCGCGTCTTCCAAGCACGGGGGAGGCAGGGACGCAGCCTGCTGCGTGGAAGCAGGAGGTGGAGGCCGGCGACGGCTCGGTCGCCACCTCGACGCCTACTGGCGCGAGGTGGAAGATGACCCTTCCACCCCTGTGGGCTGGGCTGGGCCTTCCACTCGACCAGGTAAGCCTCTCCCTTTTATTTTTATTTTCTGTTTTTCTGTTTTCTAACATTTGTTTGATTTTCTTTGCAGGTCCAAATACCCCTTCAATAATTCTAAAACTTTTTATAACTTCAAGTTTGAATATTTCAAACTTGTGTCAAAAGTTTCAGATTATTTTGAAAGCAGTGATAATAATAATGTTTTTATTTGTCATTTTCAGAGACTTAATTCAATAATTTGAAATATTTCAAATGTTCAAATAGTTGAAATGGTCCCTGGTATATCCATGCCCTTAATTATCAGACATAGGGAACATTTTTTATGGGCATTTTGGATTTGTTGAAATTTCATTTGTTTGGAATTCCTTTAATTCATAAATGCTTAGGGTTTCTTTCTTTCTCCCCATTTCATATTGATGCAATGATGATGATGATGATGCAAACATAATGCTAGCCTAGACACTTGCTAGGGTTGTGACAACTCACCCCCACTCAAAAGAATCTCGTCCCGAGATTTTGAAGTCGTCGGAAAGAGCGCGGGGTACTCTAGTCGAAGATGATCTTCTCTTTCCCATGTCGCCTCCTTTTCAGAATGATGCGACCACTGAACCTTAAGAAACTTGATGTTCCAACGCCGAGTGGTACGCTCAGCTTGGTCGAGAATACGAATGGGGTATTCTCGGTATGAAAGGTTATCTTGGAGATCAAGCGTTTTGTGGTCCACATCTCGGACAGGGTCCGGAAAGCAACGCCTGAGTTGAGAGACGTGGAAGACATCATGAACTTTGGAAAGATGCGAAGGAAGTTCCAATTGGTAGGCAACCTCTCCTCGTTTAGCAATAATGCGAAAAGGTCCAATGTAACGAGGAGCCAACTTGCCTTTGATACCGAATCGATGGGTACCCTTTAGAGGTGTAACCCGAAGGTAAGCCTTCTCGTCAACTTCATATGTCACAGACTTATGATGACGGTCATATTGACTCTTTTGACGGGATTGGGCTGTTTTCAACTTTTCACGAATAACGCGAACTTGCTCCCATGCATCCTGGATCATGTCCGGACCAAAGAGTTGCCTCTCTCCGGTTTCTGACCAGTTAAGAGGTGTTCGGCATTTTCGTCCATAGAGAACTTCAAAAGGGGCTTTGCCCAAGCTTGATTGATAACTATTGTTATATGCGAACTCAGCAAATGGAAGGCAGTTCTCCCAATTCATACTGAAAGATATAACACAAGCTCGGAGCATGTCTTCAAGAATTTGATTGACTCGCTCAACTTGACCACTTGATTGAGGGTGGAAAGCTGTGCTAAAGGATAGGTGAGTCCCCATAGCGGTTTGAAAACTTTCCCAAAAACGAGAAGTAAAGATACTTCCGCGGTCTGAGTTAATCTCCAAAGGAACACCATGAAGAGAAACTATTCGAGAAACATATAACTCTGCTAGCTGACTAGCAGTAATGCTTTCACGAACAAGAAGAAAATGAGCCACTTTGGAGAGGCGATCAATGACTACGAATATAGCATTGTTCCCTCTCTTGGTCCTGGGAAAACCGGTGATGAAATCCATACCGACCTTATCCCATTTCCATTCAGGAATAGCTAAAGGTTGAAGGGTGCCAGCAGGCCTTTGATGTTCTGCTTTCACGCGACGACAAACGTCACAATTAGCAACATACTGAGCAATTTCTCTCTTCATCCTGGTCCACCAAAACCTCTCGCGTAGGTCCTGATACATTTTGGTACTACCCGGATGAATTGTGAGAGGAGAATCAGGAGCCTCCTTAAGAATCGGCTGTCTTAGACGGGTGCTCTTGGGAACCACCAACCGATTCTGAAAGAACACCACACCTCCATCATCCTTAGAGAAATCCTTAGCGTTTCCGCTAAAAATATTTTCCTTAATCCAGGATATCCCTTTGTCATATCTCTGGCAACTACTATTTGATCCTTAAGAGTAGGTTTCGCCACCAAGTTGGATAGGAATCCTTGAGGAACAATGTGAAGGTTTAACTTCCTGAATTCATCATGGAGAAGCGGTTGACCTTGTTGTAACATCAAATTGTTACAATAAAACTTACGACTTAGTGCATCAGCCATGACATTGGCTTTCCCCAGGGTATAAGTTATCCCTAAGTCGTAATCTGTAATCAACTCTACCCACCGTCTTTGCCTGAGACTCAAATCCGGCTGGGTGAAGATATATTTCAGACTTTGGTGATCAGTGTATATCTCGCAACGATTACCCAGAAGGTAATGTCGCCATGTCTTTAGTGCATGGACTACAGCTGCAAGTTCAAGATCATGTGTTGGATAATTATCCTCATGTGAACGCAACTGTCGAGATGCGTATGCAATCACATGACGATCTTGCATAAGAATGCAACCTAATCCTTGTCGCGAGGCGTCGCAGTAGATAATAAAGTCCTTAGAAAAATCTTGTGGCACCAGAACGGGAGCAGAGGTCAGTCGTCTTTTCAACTCCTGAAAACTATGCTCGCATTGTGGGGTCCACTCGAACTTTTTATCTTTCTTGAGGAGTTCAGTCAGAGGTTTCGCAACCTTGGAGAAGTTCTCAACAAAGCGGCGACAATAGCTCGCTAAGCCAAGGAAACTCCAAACTTGCTTAACTGATTCAGGTTGAGTCCAATCAAGGACGGCCTGAACTCTCTTGGGATTGGCAGCAATACCTTTGCCAGAGATCACGTGGCCCAGATAGGTCACTTCCGGCAACCAGAATTCACACTTGGAGAATTTGGCATATAGGCGATGCTCTCGAAGTTTCATAAATACCAGCCTTAGATGCTCGGCATGTTCTTGTTCGTTCTTCGAGTAGATGAGTATATCGTCGAGGTAAACCATGATGAATTTATCCAAATACTCCATGAAGATCGAATTCATCAGACGGGAGAAAGTGGCTGGAGCATTGGTTAAACCGAAAGACATGACGGTGTACTTGTATTGGCCATAACGAGTGACGAAAGCCGTTTTTGGAATGTCCCCGTTCCTAATTCTGATTTAATGGTATCCCAACCTCAAATCCATTTTGTAAAAGACAGAGGATCCAGCAAGTTGATCATACAAATCGTTGATCCTGGGGAGTGGATACTTGTTCTTGACAGTGACCAAATTCACTGGTCGGTAATCCACAACCATCCGATCCGATCCATCCTTCTTCTTAACAAAGAGGACGGGGCAAGCCCAAGGAGAAGAACTAGGAAAAATGAAACCTTTCTTCAAAGCTTCATCGAGTTGGGTTTTTAGCTCGGCTAGTTCTAAGGGTGCCATCTTATAGGGTCTTCTGGCTATTGGAACTGTCCCTGGAATAAGTTCTATCACGAACTCAACATCTCTGACAGGTGGAATACCTGGCAGTTCTTCTGGAAAGACATCTGGAAAATCACGGACTACCGGAATATCTTCTAGCTCAGGGAGAGGGCTAGCATTTAAGGAATAGAGTTGGCGCTTGGTTGTTCGAGTAGAGACATTAACTATCTCACCCGAGGGATGTGTAAGTTGAACATTCCTAGAATGAGTATTAATCTTGGCATAGTGGGCTTTCATCCAATCCATACCTAGAATGATATTGATGTTCAAAGACTTAAGAGCTATCAAGGATGCTAGGAATTACTAGTCTATCCACCAGATTCATTATCATGGCTCACTCTAGAAGTTTGCCATTTTGAACCAGGAGTCTGAACTACTAAAGGAGTGGGCATGTCACAGAAAGACATGTTATGCAACTATGCATAACTTCCTGAGATGAATGAATGAGATGCCCCGGTATCATATAGAACAGATGCTGGATGGCTATTAACAAGAAGCATACCTAGAATGACATCAGGGTCTTCAAGAGCTTCTTCAGCAGACACATAATTAACTCGCCCACGGGCAGGAGTTGGCTTCACATAGAAGGCTTTCCCTGGTTTTCCGCGTCCAGCGGGCTTGGCATTGTTCTGGGGACATTCACGAGAATAATGTCCTGGTTCTCCACACTTGTAGCATACCACTGTAGCACGAGGTGCAACATTTGTAGGCGGTCCTCTAAATGGTCTGGGTGGAGGGTTGGACTGAACTGGACGAGGTGCCTGGAAGGATGGCCTCGCTGTGTACCTTGCCGGCATAGCTGCATTGGGTACCCATATTCGGCGCTTGTTGGGTCCTGAACCCGATGCAGGGTTGAAGTCACGGTTATGCCTCCTTGTGGCCTCGTAGTCAGTCTGTCCGGACTCAGCATTGATAGCTTTATTGACCAGAGCTTGAAAGGTGGTGATCTCGACGAAGCTCGGCATTTAGTCCCTTTCGGAACCTAGCGTGCTTCTTGGCATCGGTTGAGACTTCCTCTGGAGCATAGCGAGCAAGGTTTACAAACTCGCGGCTGTATGCATCCACTGACAATCTGCCCTGGGTGAAGGCGCAGAATTCCTCTCTCTTGCTGTCCATCAGCCCTTCCGGGATGTGATGGAGACGAAATGCGGCGCTAAACTCTGCCCAGGTTGGTGCAGGTCCCTGGGGACGCATAGCCTCATAACTTTCCCACCACAGGTTGGCAGGTCCCTTTAGAAAGTATGTCGCAAAGGTCACCTTGTTGTCCTCTGAAACATTTGCAGCTCGAATCTTGCATGACATACTGGTCAGCCAATCATCCACATCGAGGGGATCGATCGAGTGATGGTACTTAGGCGGACACAGTTTAATGAAGTCATCAAGTGACACTCCATCATGATGATCATTGCGGGGATCACGAGCGGTGTTCTGTTCAATCCTCTCCAACAGCCTGTTGGTCTCCCTCTTATTCCTTTCAGCTTCTAGCATCACCTCCGCTAGAGATGGTGCTCGTGGCAGCTCTTCTTGCCTTGGCTGGCTACTCTCGCCTTGCTCATGAGTATGCACGGGGTTGTTCCTGATTGACACCATCCTGAGGAAAACAATCCATAGCTTAGACATGGGGAACAACAACTCTAGGGCATGAATTAAGGAATGCACTGATCAACATGGCAGGTAAGATAAACACCAATCAACATGGTAAAGCAACTACCATTTGAACATTAGGTTTCTACACACCATGGCTTAGTTCAGTACAAACCCAAGCTGAAAACAACTACGGAGAGATGACACAACTCATCGGAGGCATTACAAGCTTCCTATACATTATCTATCTACACCTCCGGAACTCAACTCTCGACCTTAATCATATCCCACAAGACACGCAGGACTGTGGCGATACAACTACTACCATACTAGGTCTAACATCCATGCACTCAAACATCACCGTAGAATGCCTCGTACAGGTTACCCCCGTGACCTGGGAGCTGAACCTGAGGATCTGGAAACACTCTAGCATGGCATCCCTGGAAACCATAAGGACACGGGTGTGGCCTTGGTCCCCTTGTCGGCGGCAACAACGGTCCTCAAAGAGGGGTGATGCCTCCAACATCAGGCCAGTCTACGTGTGCTGGCAAATGAGTCCGCGATGGAATCAGCATCTCCAAATCTCCATAACCTATCTGCACGACAGGTGCCAACTACGTCAAGGCTGTCCAAAGACGGGCACGGGTAGCATAGACCTCCATGCGAAGGGCACATGCATCACGATCCCTATTCTCCAACATCTGAGCGGTCACCTGCAATCTAGGGTCTTCATGAGAATGATCAGAGTAGGCTGCACTGAGATATCCATCCTCTCCTCCCATGGAAGGAGGAACATAGCAGAACTCCGTGTTCTGAAGCAGACCATGGTGAAACCTCATAATAGTCAGCATAGTGTAAGCGGCTTCCTGAACTGCCATATCTATGGTAACTCCCAATCCATGAGTCCAGTGAAGCGGCTCTGCAGCTCCAGGATATGAAGGGTATATCCTAACAGTACGCAGATACTGACTCTGGTTGAAATCTCGGTACTGCTCCTCCATTGTGTACTCCGGGTACCAACGATATCCAACCTCCATCATCACTCTAACCAACATGGCCGTGTGACCCGGCACATCGATGCACCTGGTCAGACGGACCACCTGGCGGAAAGGACGGAATGGCATCTGAAACAGAGAATGATGCAAAGACATTAGATCCTAGCAGAAATTGGACAGCATAACGGCTGTAATTGCTCAAGAAATTTTTTGAGACAATTGAAAAGAGATTGGAAAGGCATAACCACTCGACTATCTAGACTCAAATCTCTTCTCCATCTGTTTGTCACACCAACAACACTAAAATAACTGCACTTATTCACAAGCAAACTAGCTATTGGTCCATGGCTAGTAACTCGTCACCCTAAGCAATAGATGAGAATCCTAGTTCCTATCCCCGTAGAAAAGATGAGAATGACCCAGCATAGAATAACTTCGGAAGAGGAGTAAGAAGAGACTTACGTTCCCTTCCACAATCAATTCCCCTACTTATCTATAGTGTTTCTAGACACAACTTCAACCGGTTTGGCTTGGTAGTCCTACAGTCAGTCAGGCTCTGATACCAACGCTGTCGGGACCCCGATCCTAAGTCATATGATTCCATACTGTAACAAACCACATCACCTTGCGGCCTCACGCACGGTACTCCACGGCTGCCACCTTACCTTGGCCGGGACCGTTTGCATCTTTTGGCTCATGTATGTGAACATGTCGCTGGCAATCACACAACAAAGAACCCGGGCCGACATAACTAGTCATAGAACCCAAGTGGCACATCCGTATGGAAACAGGCATACATAACCCATCAATGCAGGTGTCGATCTCAAGCGTGTGTAGACGAGTCATAGCAAGCTAAAAGGACTCCATTACGTCGCGAGACACGAATGTCATCACTGCACGTAGACGAGTCGTAGTAGGCTACGGTGACTCCATTACACTGCAAGACATTTCCCCGAAGGGACAGACACAGCAGAAAACAAGGATACATGCCGGTCAATCAATGTGTCCGGAGCAGTAGCAAGCTACCATGGCTCGGTGGAAGCACAAAGAGGCAGTTTCCCGTAAGGAGTACTACTAAAGGCACACGACTAGGTGTCGGATCCCATACATACTGTTGCACGTCACACGTACGCAGGACATGCCCGATATGCATAGATACAACCATGGCATCACAACATAACCATACAATAACATGACTTTTATTTAAGAGGCTCAGATGAGCCTTGCATAATATGTTCTTACAGATAGGGGTCACATGACCCGGCACTCAAGTCATACAAACATAGTCATACAAGCCAGCGGAAACTTAAGCTGTCTGAGTACAGACGGCAAAATATAAAATATAGGCACATGGCCTGACTATCTACAGCCCACCACACAGGCAAGATCGTAGCTGGGACACCAGTTATTCGGTATCGTCAACGTCTAGATAAAACCCACCTGATGGTTCCTGGTTTTCTTCTGCAACATTAATTAAGCAAGGATGAGTACAATCGTACTCAGCAAGTCTTTAAAACAAACCTAGTCTATCTATGGTCATGTATCAACAAAGGGGTGGTGGAGTTTATGCAGAAAGCCAGCTTTTACTCATGGCTAACCTACACTACTCAGTTTTAAACTCTTTGTCACAATTTTAGTTATCGCAAACGAGTCCACTACCTCCATCACAATACACTACCATGGATTCACCTTCCCCTTCCGGAAGTGTGCCATCCACGGTACTCGCACTTGTCTTGAGATTTTTAGAAGTCTGCATTTGATTATCTATGAACAACATAAGTTCTCCAAGTAGTCCATATCCGAGGACGCGGCTATTCGAATAGTTTCATAACCCTGCAGGGATGTACTTCTTCACACACGCTCTCGCCACTTATCGCTGTGTGCTTATAAAACCATGCACCTCGGCAACCTTCAAGCGGATGCCCAGCGAGGGAGTCGGCCACGACCGTCATTCACATAAGACCTCTGGTCCAGGCTACCGCCTATTTGAGACTGAACCCGCACGGAAGTCCGGCCGAAGTTTCCGCTACGGTCCCAAACGATGTGCGCAGGGTTCCCAAGCCCACCATTCGGGTGACCCTTGGTACACCGTGCCACTGCCTACCGCGTCGTAACCCACCCCGAGGGTCAGTGCTACGCACGGCCTCCAGCATGCTATAAACACCAGAAACTACTTGC
Organism: Hordeum marinum; assembly: GCA_022496015.1. Classification (NCBI taxonomy): domain Eukaryota; kingdom Viridiplantae; phylum Streptophyta; class Magnoliopsida; order Poales; family Poaceae; genus Hordeum; species Hordeum marinum. The sequence goes on along the minus strand of CM039672.1, from coordinate 203,560,867 downwards.
AGTACCTGGACCAAAGACTAAGCAACTGATAAGTCGAGAGGGTCAGTTAAGTATCCCAACATGTGGTAGTATCTAGTCTTGGATCACAAACACGGAACCCAGTTCCTAAGAACGGTCCCAATGAGACAGCCCACTATGTACTCCTACATAGCCTCTCATCGCTACCTTTACCAAATCGTATTCATTATAAGCTCATCACATCGGACAACACTGTTTCACTCAGTTCATCACCTAGATGAATCCGACTTGACACAACTCTAAGCATAGCAAGCATAGCAGGCAAAGTAAGCTAAGCACATCATGGCACAAGCATCTACCAGGTATGCTAGGTTGCAAGGTTTAGCTATTACTGTGACAAGATCAGGTCATGCATAAGGATAGGATCATCTACCGTGCATAACTGACATGTGATCGTTTGTCCTAATGCAATAAACGAGAGCAGGAGCGAGAGAGTGGGATGTTATCGGAATGATCAATGAGGTTGCTTGCCTTGCTGGGTTGCGGAAGAGTTCTCTCCTTCGTTGGGGTACGGGGTAGTATCCTCCGGATTAGGGCCTACCGCAACGCAGATAAAAACATTCAATACAAGCAGATGCAACAATATGATGCATGATCATGGCATAAAGATGTGCATGGATGAGCTAATGTAACTACTGGTCATGTCAATTTGAAATGTGTTTGAATATAGGTTCAAAGTTGTTCTCATTTCAAATTCTATGTATTGACCTAATGCTAAAATGTCCATGTTCACCTATTTAGATTGCTCTAACATGCATGATAATAGCACCATTGGATTCATTGGATTTTTCTGATCAATTTTCATATATAAATTATTTTCATCTGACTTACAGATTATTTTATATGATTTTCAAAGTTTTAAATAATTTCTAGAATTTCCTGATTTATTTTTATTAAGGAAATTGAGTCATTGTGTCAGCATGACATCATGATGACATCATCTGGTCAGCTGACTCGGCCCAGAGCCAAACCTGACATGTGGGGCCACATGTCAGTGACTGGTTAACTTAACTAACTAATTAAAACTAATTCTGTTTTAACTAACTAACTGGGCCCACCTGTCAGTGACACATTAACCTAATTAACAACTAAACTAATTACAAATTATCCTAAACTAATCAGGGTCGGGGCCCACCTGTCATTGACTCACAGAGTCAAGCCAGGGCCCACCCGAGGTCAACTTGCCGGAGTTGGCCGGCGGTTCGACACCGGTGACCATCAGGGACGGCGGCGTCCATCGGGTTTCTCTTACAGGGGTTTATTTGGTGCGCTGAGACGACCGGCGTGCAGCCCGTGCACGACCGCATCCATCTGGGGCCATGGGAGGTCATGGGGTCGCCGGATCTCGGGCTCGGACGCAAACGTGACACAGGGCACGGGGCGATGCTACGATGGTCTCGACGGGCTTCTGGGAACTCCAGGAGTTCAACCATGCACGCCCACATGAGCTTGGAGGGATCTATGCACGGCGGCGACCATCGACGGCAGCGGGAGGTTCTCGAGTCCAGCGACACAACTAGCTAGGGGACGCCAGAGAGAGAAAACTCACGGGGGGGGGGGGGGGGGGGAAGAGGGGCTCACTGCGGATCCAGGGAGCTGGTCAGCAGGCTCGGGGAGGCAGCGACGGCGACGAATCGACGTCCGGCGACGGCGGCCTTCGGCAGGGGATCGGGAGAGAGATCAAAGGAGAGAGGGAGGGGGAGAATGAGCTCGAGGGAGAGGGCTCGCGCATCTTCCAGGCACGGGGGAGGCAGGGACGCAGCCTACTGCGTGGAAGCAGGAGGTGGAGGCCGGCGACGGCTCGGTCGCCACCTCAACGCCTACTGGCGCGAGGTGGAAGATGACCCTTCCACCCCTGTGGGCTGGGCTGGGCCTTCCACTCGACCAGGTAAGCCTCTCCCTTTTATTTTTATTTTCTGTTTTTTGTTTTCTAACATTTGTTTGATTTTCTTTGCAGGTCCAAATACCCCTTCAATAATTCTAAAACTTTTTATAACTTCAAGTTTAAATATTTCAAACTTGTGTCAAAAGTTTCAGATTATTTTGAAAGCAGTGATAATAATAATGTTTTTATTTGTCATTTTCAGAGACGTAATTCAATAATTTGAAATATTTCAAATGTTCAAATAGTTGAAATGGTCCCTGGTATATCCATGCCCTTAATTATCAGACATAGGGAACATTTTTAATGGGCATTTTGGATTTGTTGAAATTTCATTTGTTTGGAATTCCTTTAATTCATAAAATGCTTAGGGTTTCTTTCTTTCTCCCCATTTCATATTGATGCAATGATGATGATGATGATGCAAACACAATGCTAGCCTAGACACTTGCTAGGGTTGTGACACTCATCAGTGAAGGTGAGAAAATAATGATATCCACCGCGCGCTGCAACATTCATCGGACCGCACACATCAGTATGTATGATTTCCAATAAGTCACTTGCCAATTCCATTGTTCCAGAGAATGGCATTTTAGTCATCTTTGCCATGAGGCATGGTTCACTTGTGTCAAGTGATTCAAAATCAAGTGACTCAAAAAGTCCATCAGCATGGAGCTTCCTCATGCGTTTTACACCAATATGGCCCAAACGACAGTGCCACAAGAAAGTGGTACTATCATTATAAACTCTACATATTTTGGCACAAATTTTATGAACATGTGTATCATCACTATCAAGATTCAATATGAATAAACCCCTCACATTCGGTGCATGACCATGAAAGATATTACTCATATAAATAGCACAACCATTATTCTTTGATTTAAGTGAGTAACCGTCTCACAAGAAACAAGATCCAGATATAATGTTCAGGCTTAACGCAGGCACTAAAGAAAATTATTCATGTTCATCACTAATCCCGATGTTAATCGAAGAGAGAGCATGCCGGCGGCGATCACATCAATCTTGGAACCATTTCCCACGCGCATCGTCACTTCGTCCTTTGCCAGCCTTCGTCTATTCCATAGTTCCTGTTTTGAGTTGCAAATGTGAGCAACCGAACTGGTACCAAATGCCGAGGCACTACAACAAGAGATAGTAAGGTACACATCAATAACATGTATATCATATATACCTTGTTTGTCGTTGGCCGCCTTCTTGTCAGCCAGGTACTTGGGGTAGTTCCGCTTCCAGTGACCAGTTCCCTTGCAGGAGTAGCAACTGCTTTGCCATCCTTCTTGGTTTTAACCTTATTGCCCTTGCTCTTGCCATTGTTCTTGAAACTAGTGGTTTTATTGACCATCAACACTTGATGTTCTTTCTGGATTCCAGACTCAGCGACTTTCAGCATCGCAAACAGCTCGGCGACTGACTTGTTCATCCCGTCCATGTTATAGTTCATCACAAAGCTCTTGTAACTAGGTGGCAGTGATTGAAGAACTCTGTCAGTGATTGCCTCTGGCAGAAGGGCAATTCCCAACTCCGCCAAACGAGTCGAATACCCAGACATTCTGAGTATATGTTCACTGATAGACCCGTTCTCCTCCATTTTGCAAGCATAGAACTTATCGGAAGTCTCATACCTCTCGATCCGGGCATTCTTTTGAAAGATAAACTTCAACTCCTGGAACATCTCATATGCTCCATGACGTTCAAAACGTCTTTGAATTTCTGTTTATAAGCCATACAATATTGCACACTGAACTATTGAGTAATCTCCAGAACGTGCCTCCCAATCGTTCTTAACGTCTTCGGATGACATGTCTTCTGGTTGGTCACCAAGCGGTGCATCAAGGACATATGATTTCTAGGAAGCCGTGAGGATAATCCTTAGATTATGGGCCCAGTCAACAAAGTTGCTTCCATCATCTTTCAACCTAGCTTTCTCTAGGAACGCATTAAAATTCAGGGGTGCTACTACGCGAGCCATTGATCTACAACATATCTATGCAAAGGTTACTTAGACTATTGTTCAAGATAATGATTTTAGTTAATCAAATTACTAAAGCTCCCACTCAAATTGACACCCCTCAGGTCATCTCAGTGTCACATGATCCAAATTCACCAACTCAAGTCCGATCATCACGTGAGTTGACGTGGTTTCAATGGTGAACATCATCATGTTGATCATATCTACTATATGACTCATGTTCGACCTTTCGGTAACTTTAGATCCGAGGCCATGTCTGTACATGCTAGGCTCATCAAGTTTAACCCGAGTGTTATGCATGTTCAACACTGGCTTGCACCCGTTGTATGTGAACGTAGAGTCTATCACACCCGATCATCATGTGGTGTCTCGATACGACGAACTTTCGCAACAGGGCACACTCGGGGAGAACATAATTCATCTTGAAATTTAAGTGAGGGATCACCTTATAATGATACTGTCTCCCTAAGCAAAACAAGGTACATAAAAGTATTAACATCACATGCAAATCATAAGTGACATGATATGGCCATGAACTTGTGCTTTTGATCTCCATCTTGAAAGCACCGACATGATCTCCATCGTCACCGGCACGACACCATGATCTCCATCATCTTGATCTCCATCAATGTGTCATCATCGAGGTTGTCGCTCCCACCATGCTTCTACTACTATTGCTACCATTTAGCGAGAAAGTAAAGCATTAGATAGCGCTTAATGATTGATACGCAAGTCATACAATAATCAAAGACAACCCTATGGCTCCTGCCGGTTGCCGTACTCATCGACATGCAAGTCGTGATATTCTATACAACACATGATCATCTCATACATCACATATATCTCATCATGTAATTGGCCATATCACATCACAACATACCCTGCAAGAACAAGTTAGATGTCCTCTAATTGTTGTTGCATGTTTTACGTGGCTGCTACGGGTATCTAGCAAGAACAGTTCTCACCTACGCGTAAACCACAACGGTGATACATAAGTTGCTTTTCAACCTTCTCAAGGGCCACCTTAGTCGAATCTGATCCAACTAAACTATGAGAAGCAAACACCCGCCAGCCATCTGTGTGCAACGAGGTTACACATCAGTCGATGGAACCGCTCTCTCGTAAGCGTACGAGTAAGGTTGGTCCAGGCCGCTTCATCCCACAATACCGCTGAACCAAAACACGACCAAGGGAGGAAGAAATCTAAGCATCAACGCCCACAAACTCTTTTTGTTCTACTCGAGATATCATCTACACATAGACCTTGCTCATGATGCCACTGTTGGGGAACGTTGCATTGGAAACAAAAAAATTCCTACGCACACGCAAGATCTATCCATGGTGATGAGCATCTACGTACCCTTGTAGATCGCTAAGCGGGAAGCATTAAGAAATGCGGTTGATGTAGTCAAACAACTTTATGATCCAAATCGCCGAGCGTCCCGCGACCCAACCACGATCCGTACAGATCAAGTACCGAACGGACGGCACCTCCGCATTCAGCACACGTACAGCTTGATGACGATCTCTGCCTTCTTGTTCCAACAAGAGGGAATGGAGAGGTAGACGAGTTCTCCGGCAGTGTGATGGCGCTGCGGTGATGGTGGTGGAGTTATCTCAGCAGGGCTTCGCCTAAGCATAGCTGAAACCGATCTAGGGGAGAAACTACGAACTAGAGGGTAGGGTTGCACGTGGCTGAAAATCATCTGCCAAAACCCTAAAACCTCTAGTATATATAAGAGAAAGAGAGGAGGAGGTTTGTCCCAAGGGAAAATCCATCTAGACTTCGGCCGAAGGGAGGAGAGGAGGAATCCTTCTCCAATCCTAGTAGGACTAGGACTCCTTCCTTATTTGGTCTTTTTGCCTTTTTTCCACCTTTTTCTTTTTGGGCTTTTCTTCCCAGTCACATGGGCCTTGTGTGGGACTTCCACCAGCCCACTAAGGGCTGGTATTCACCCTCTTATAGCCCATGTAGCCTCTTGGGTCGAAATACCCCTCCTGATGTTCCCTCGGTACACTACAGCCACTCCCGATACACTACCGATGAGCCCGAAACTTTTTCGACGACCAAAACAGGACTTCCTTTATATCAGTCTATACCTCCGGACCACTCTGGAGCTCCTCGTGACATCTGGGATCTCATCCGGTACTCCGAACAACCTTCGGTCACCACCATGGAGAACTCTATACTACCGAAACATCACCAAACCTTAAGTGTGCAGACCCTGCGCGTTCGAGAACTATGTAGACATGACCGAGACACCTATATGGTCAATAACCAATAGAGGGACCTGGATGCCCATATTGGTTCCTACATATTATACGATGATCTTTATCGGTTGAACCTCTATGTCAAGGATTCAGTTAATCCCGTATGATGTTCCCTTTGTTCTTCGGTATGTTACTTGCCCAAGATTTGATCGTTGGTATCTCCATAGCTAGTTCGACCTTATTACTGGAAAGTCTCTTTAGACAGAGTAAAAAGTCCCAGTCTTGATCCATGCCAACCCAACCGACACCCTCGGAGATACCTTTGGAGCACCTTTATAGTCACCCAATTACGTTGCGACGTTTGATACACACAAGGCGCTCCTCTAGTGTCCGTGAGTTGCATGATCTCACGGTCATAGGAACATATACTTGACATGCAGAAAACTGTAGCAATAAATTGACATGATCATATGCTACGTTTATGGTTTGGGTCTTGTCCATCCCATCATTGTCCTAATGATGTGATCCCGTTATCAAATGACATCACATGTCAATGGCTAGGAAACCTTGACCATCTTTGATCAACGAGCTAGTTCACTAGAGGCGTACTAGGGACAAAATGTTGTCTATTTATCCACACATGTAATGTGTTTCCAACTAATACAATTATATCATGGATAATAAACAATTATCATGAATAAGGAAATATTATAATAAACAATTTATTTATTGCCTCTAGGGCATATTTCCAACAGTTCTTCAGCACTCATGCCCTCATAGTTTGGGAGTTCCAGCTTGGCTTTGCCTTTTTTTGGTGGTGTTGGTTCGTCCTTAGCAACATGCTTGGTCAGCACTTTGGAGACCCAGTGATGGAATAACCTGACCCTATAATGAAAACTTGTTCGTTCTTGTCACAAGGAGTTTTTTCAGTTGTCTTGGGAGGACTAGGCAGGTCAGGACAAACCGCCGGGTCAACTTCAGTGCCGACAACATTGGTACTCGCTGGCTCAGGTTTAGGAGTGACATCAGCCTGGACCTCCTGATGATGGTCAGGATGACTCGCGTTAGTTTTAGGGGTAGTGGAGTCGGGATTTCCAGGCTTAGGGGCTTCATGATCGGCGAACGACTTGCCAAGTTTCCTCTTCTTGGCCTTGGATTGAGCCCTATAAAACAATAAGGCAATATCAACAAAGTGCCAAAAGGCATGTAAAGGCAAGTACCTAACAAAAGAGACTCACCCAGGATTGATCACAAGGGCTGGAAGTTTGAAAGCAGTTGAGTCGCCTGACGAAGGTGGTGACTCCTGCTAATAGTCAGGATGAGTAAAAGATTGATAATTCAAGTTGACCATGAAAAAGCGAATACCCGAGATGGGCACTTTCGAGCAGCCGGCTTGTTGGGTAAGCCGGCTACAAGATCACCACTACCACTTTGGGTCTTGTGCTTTGACATATGCTGAAGTTGCTTCAAAATAAAATTGGTATCCAAATGAACATCCTAGTGAGAAAAATGTACTTTCAAATATCATGCCTTGTTTTCCTTGACGATAAGCGTTCTGAGTCGGAGGAGATGGAAATTACCTCAACATCTTCATACGGGATCATATCAACATAACCCTAAGAAAAAGAGATACCAGCTGAATTTAGTGAAGCATAGTTAAAGGAATTTGATTTCTACCTCTGATTGAAATCCGACTATCTCTGAATCGTCCATGGGTGACGACTCCTCGATGACCGCCTTATCTTGCTTTGAAGCTGGAGGTGCTTTGGTATTCTTGGCAATGGTTTTTGCTTGATTGTTTCCCCAAAATGGAGACTTGGCCTGTTAAAAATAACAGGTAAATTCAAAGAAGTTTAAGCAAGAAATTTTTTGTAAAGGCTAGACATATTCATCAAAAATCCTTACTAGAGGTGCCAGGTTATGAGAATAAAAGGGCTTCAGTCCATCTTGGCTGTAATCAGCCAGAATTTTGCCCAAAAACTTCTTCACCGTTTGATTTACTTCATCAGTGTCCAAGGTTATATTGTTAAATTTTTGGGGGTCCTCCAAGTCACCAGAGTAAGTATACATCAAGCCGCCTTGGCAGCTTAGCGACAGAATGCTCCAAGACACCCAACATCGGGTCAAGTCAATACTAGTTAATCCGTTGTCCAAGAAGGCCCTCATCTTTGGGTAAACATGGGCGTGTTGAGCACGTTCTTCCGGAGAAGCCCAGCTAGGAAGTTCAATATTCATGGGAAGGCAGTCTAGCCTATAACCCAGCAAGTGATTCTCATCAGCCGGAGTCATGTTTTGACAACAAAACCAATTCCTGTTCCACCCCTTTATGTGGCTTCGGCCATCGGCGCACTCAGTTTAGCAGTTCAAATAGAAAAACTCCCTAAAAGGGAGACAGAAGGTTCTATCTGTAGGTACACCTCATAGAGTACTTGGAACTGGCATTGATTGGACACGGAATTGGGAGCCAAGTCTTGACGATGGAGGTTGAAGAAATGCAAGGCATACCGAAAGAATTTTGACCCGGGTGGAGAGAAGGCCCCGAGAAGATGATCCAACAAGATTACCACATCTCTGTCCGCCGGCTTAAGAATTTCCACTCCAAAGGAAGCCCACCAACCGATTGTCTCTTTAGGAGGTAAAAATCCTTGTTTTTGGTAGTATTGAAGGATGGCTTCAGAGACTTGGGAAGCCGCCTAGTTGCTGGAGGTAGTTTTTGACATGGCGAGTTACCTGAATGGAATAAAGGGGGTTATTTAAGTATATGACTAAGGGGAGGTCCTAAGCATTATGGAGGGATAAATCTCCCCATAAAGACAATACTTTTGTCTCAACAAACTGAAGCATGGCGGGTTACAACCATTAAGTTGGCATAAAGTATGGCCGACTCATTCTGGAGTACAAAGCATCTAGTTTTCGTTAAGTGCAAAGGAAAACAAGTTTTCACAACTAGACTAGCTACAATCACGGATCTACAAAAGATTCAGAAAAGGAAAATATTTGATAAACCTAGTACAGGACTTGGAAGCAGTGAGGGCTCAAATGTGTAGATTCTAAGGGGAGGTTTGAAGATGCTATGCGAAAAATGAATCTGTGGCTCAAACCGCTTCACTCCTAGAAGGCGAGTCACGAGGTTTTGCACATGAAAAAGTAATGGCGATGAACGAGGGAGAAACTGTCCAAGACGTGAAGAACTCCAACGAACTATTACAGATCTAAGGAAGAGAAAAAGTTACCTCCAAGAAGAATTCGGGGGCGGAAGAGTTACCTCCAACGAACTATTACGTTCGTCCAGGCAGCATGATCTCGATAAGGGCGCGACACCGTTGTATTCCTGAAGGTGGTCTCCGACGATGGATGAGAAGTGGTTCGACAAATCTCTCGAGCACGAGGAAGAAGAAGAGAGAAGGGCGAGGTGAAAGTGAAAGAAGGGAGCCCTGCCAAGGGTATTTAAGGAAGAACTCCAAAGGAGAAACTGCAGGCGCAAAAATCATGGCGACACAATGAATTTCGGGAAGCAATGGTGCCTCGATTTTTGGGAAATGAGGATACAGTTAGATTTGTCATGATGTCACCAACTGGGCCACTGAGTTTCTTGCATATGCTCACTAATGGATAAGCATTGGAAAAATGACAACTCCGGAATCGCCGTGAGCCGGCATTTTTTGGAACCCACGAGGAACATAGATGTTAAGCCGCCAAGACAAGTACGAGAAGTTGATGTGAATGAGTTCAAATCAGGCCTAATGTCGGTGATATAACCCCGTGGTGCAACTCGCCCTGTTGGGCCAGGTTAACTTATTTGCGGCTTCATAGACGCTCAAAGATGGGTCGTGTCATGGAGACAAGACCGTTGAGGTGGCTGCTAAACAAGCCATCGGGCGGCCCACGGACCAGGATAAGGTAGTTCAAGGGTGTGAGGCAGATTTTGCCAGAAGACTTCTTTGCTTGAAAGATAAGGTGTGTAAGATATATGGTAGATTATGATCCATGATATGACTCAGACTCTTTTGTAAATCCTAGGGTCTTGACCTATATATAAAGGCAAGCCCCCAGGTCCAAAAGACTCAAGTTAGACACTCTTGAAATCTAGGTAGATTTATCAAGGTTAGGGCCCTCTTGATGGAGGTAATACCCTACGTCCTACTCTTGTTTATATTAATGGGGAAGTATCGAGTACATAGTTGATCTACCTCGAGATCATCACATGTGTCCTAACTCTAGGGCTAGGTGAAAGATGTTGTGTCGGGATGCCCTCTACAAACAAAACCCTATGACTTATATACACGCAAGGCAAGGTATCTAGGGTTACAAGGTCGGTATCTCAGCATGGAGGCGATAGGAGAAGTCTTGGAGTATACGCCAAGCCTTCGGTAGATGCAGTCTTTTATAGCTTACGGACACCATATTGAGAAGAATGAGGTCCCATCAGTCCAGTCTGAGGAGCATGGGCCGACTGGGCTAGTCCCTCCTAGTCGAGGACACTGTTAGTATCCCCCGAACTAGTCTTCTATATCGAGGAAATTTTGTTGATGAAGATAACCTCAAATTTGAAGTCCTCGACTTGACAGACGAGTTCCTCTTTACGACTCCCAAACTTCCGATCTGCTCTTTGAAAAGAAGCAGTGTCTTATAAACAAGACCTAGCTGAGCTCATACTTAACCCGAAGAAGAGGGTTAACTTAGCCTCAAAGGCCGACGACGTAGGTGTTAATAGTGCCACATGACTTGACTACTTTATTCAAGCAGCACACCCCACGACGGTTTGAGCAGTTACTGCCTACCCTGAATTGCGGCTTGAGGCATCCTTTTTACTGACACATCCCATCAAAGTAGATCTCGTTCCCATTTTCTTAGGGATATCATCAAGATTTTCTTTCCCTCCATATGCCCAGTGACATCTTCTGCGGGAGTGGCATGTTTATCAGTGCGGTAAGAGGGACTCTTGGCCTTTAAACAGCCTATGAAAGTAAAAAGAGGACGGTACAAGCAACCACGCTCTCAACCCCCTCGCTTGCTGGTTCGTCTAGCTCCAGCACCAAGATCCATCCTAACACCCAAACTCCCTGTCCAGCCATGGCCGATACCCTCAAGGGGCACTAGGGTGGTTCCTCCATAATGGACACCACCATCCTAGAACTATGTACCGTGGGGTACCTTTTCTCCACCACCGACGCCCCCACTCTCGACGCCAACCAGCAAGTGCCCGCTCCCAATGCAAGGGGAAGGTAGTCTTAATTCCCTGCATCGTCCGAGGCCTGGGATTCCTGTTGCACCCATTCCTAAATGGGATGATGTCATACTATGGGCTCGACTTCCACCACATGGCCGCAAACTCTATTCTTCACCTCGCCTCCTTCATCACAATCTGTGAGGACTTCCTCCGCTACTAACCACACTTTGACCTCTGGGTGAAGACCTCAGGAGTCAAGCCAAATTCCAGCGGCTCCGATCTGGCAAAGTGCGAAGGGGCCATGGTTAGCAAGAACCAAAATACTAATTGATTCCAAGGCACCTTCATCAAGATGGTGAAGGAATGGCAGCGCAAATGGTTTTACATCACAGAGTCGATCGCTCCTGACCAAACCGAAGTCCTGGCCTTTTCAGTCGAGCCCCCAAGGAAGCTCAAGTCCTGGACGGAGAAACATGTTGCCTAGGGGATACCAACGAGGTGGAGGCACCGATCAAGAAGATCAAATGGTGGTCCATCGAGAAGAACGTCCAGCTCCCTGAGGTCATCGATGTCATGCTAAACCACCGGGTCCTCCCGCTCCAACTTCGAGCCAAACCGATGAGGGAGTATAAACCCGAGGATGTGGGGCCCGTTCTGCACTTCTTCCACACCAACCTTTTTGTCATGTGGATGCAACCGCTCGAGCTATCTTAGGATGAGATCCTAGAGGAGGGGCAAGACCTCGGCTTCGAGGTTGCCCATGGAGCCCCTGAAGCAAGTGTTCTAACAAACATGTTTATATTATTCTTTCTTCACATGGTGAGATAGATACGTAGTGGTCCCTCAGGGGCCGAAGTCCCAAAGGGGTAGGGCGGGTCTTTAGAAGAGGGAAGCCTCGGTTGCTCGGTCCGAGGAGACCCACACCTAGGCCATCAACAAAGATGTGGAGGAGAATGAGGAGGAAGACCTTTCCCTCGAAGGGTTGAGGGCAGCGTCAGAGCACGCCAAAGCTGGAGCACGGCCCAAGGGCCAAAAGAGGTGGAAGAGAACCTCTGTCGGCACCACCAGCAAGAGGTCGGGAAAGATCATGCTCTCTAATGAGTCCAAAGATGATTCTCTTGTGCTGGGGAGGAAAAAAAGGCACCCTAAGGGTACCCTAAGGCTCTATGTTTTAGTAGTAGTGAGCTCATATGAGCGTCTTTCTGTAGTGCAGCAAAGATGCGTCCAAGTGACTCTTCAAGTGGGATTCCCTCTGTGACTGGGTCCTCGAAAGCCTCCAGTCCTGCACCAGCTGATGATGGGTTGGGAGAGGCGAATTTCGCTCCGCCTCTCTAGTTTGAGAAATCGGGAGACGGATGGTCGATAGTCTAACGCCTTGGTCCCGCAGGGACAAGGGGATAAGTCCCCGAGGTCACCAAGGAAATGCTAGGCCACACATCATCCCAGCCACAGTCCGCCTAGCCTGCAACACCGAGGCCGGAGAAAACTCATCCCAGCACCCAGGTGCTTGGGTCTAAGGTTGTGCTGCCTTCACATCCAGCCCAAGGGTGGGCTAGTGTGGGGTGGACCGAGGAGATGAGGGATACCTTTAAGGGCTCCTCCCTCAAGAAAGAGCACCATGCCTTGATAGGCACGACAATGCAAGGCTTTCGGTCCACGGGGGCCGGATTGCATGAGGTCTTCAAGGGCCTCATTATGAGCTTCGAGGTATGTTTTTCCCTTGTGCACTAAATTCTATTTTGTGTTTATTTTGCAAATCCATGTATATGTCCTAGGACATGTTATCATGGCCTTCTAATCGGCCTAATCAGTGAGTAGCCCCCAAGCCCAAGGGTGGTTTTTGAAGAACTGGTATTCGAATTGTATATACATAGGAGCTTGATGCATAGCCCCCAGGACGCAAGGGATGCATCCGAGGTTAATGAATTGACCATGGGGATTTATGTGAAAAACTTTGTTTGAAGGTTTCTACCTTGGCTCCAAGCTCCGTGTCCGAGGATATAGCGGATAAGCCGAAAGCACGAGAGGTCTGAGAAAGACATCGACCTGATGAACCAATGGTTCAAGCAGTCTCAAGGTAAACAATCACTACCTATTGTTATTTGAATCCTAGAAGCGTATCGTGTTTTATCGTTGTGTTAGGATTTGGCGCCAAACTATTTGAATGACAAGGAATTTGTCTGAGCCTGAGGGGCTCAAGGAGAGATCAAGAAGGCTCGACGGGAGGCAATGCAGAAAAAGGTTACGTCCACGAAGGCGGAGAAGGACCGAGCTACCGAGAAGGTGGCTAGGGAGAAGGACCGGACGCAGGTCGTGGAGGTCCAAGAGACCCTGAAGGGCATGTTCAAAACAAATGAAAAACTTCATGCTAAGGGAGAAGTAGGCCAAAGAAGAGCTCGAGAAGCTCCAGCTTGCGTGCTCTGAGCTCCAGATTGCGGCTCGGACCAATCGCGAAGTGCTCCAACAAGTGGAGCAAATAGATGCGGGTAAGCCATACTTATTGCAGTGTGTGTTTGGCAGTGAAAGGTGCCTTGAGCTCACCTTCTTGTGGCATTCCACAAGGTTCTTTGCGGATCTTCCGAAGTATGTAAGGGACACCGTCCAACACTTCGGGCAACTAGAGGGCCATGAAGAGGAGAAGGTATTCTAGCGATAGTTCCTAGACTCTTCATCGCCATAGCTGCTGAACCATTGAATGATGCAGCTTGCAGAGCTAATCTGAGTGGCTAGGCCAGTGCTCCATGATCTTTGCATCAAGTTGTGGCTTGCCAAAGCTCTTTCGTCTAGCCTCTTTGGTCCCCTAGCCTAGTTGCCGGTTGTTGGCCCGTAGATGGATCGTTGAAAGCGATCCGCGTGCTTCGAGGGAGCATGGAGTGCATACGCTTGATTGAACATGCACTTTTGGAATGTGGAAGCCGCGACTTGTGCTGCAGGGCCCCCCATAGGGAAACAACGCACCACAGAGTAGTTCTACGCCGAAGTGGAAGAGGGCGCTCGGATGACCGAGGCCATGTGTCCAAAGGATACTTTATATCAGTTGTAGTACTTCAGAGTGCCAAAGTATATGCGATGTAAAAAACCATATTTTGTTTTAATGAGTATGTCATTGTATTTCCTCATATATGTGTTTTATTTTAATTTATTATCCGCATGTGTGACCATGTTGAACTTAAAGTGGCGAGTCATCGGCTCCTACCCCAATGTAGAATATACAAAGGGTGTTCCTTGAGGCATCTCTGACCCTTAGTCAATGTCTCGGTACCCAAAGGTGATTCATGCTTGTAGGAACTAGGCAATCAGACTATAATGGATTTATAACTTTCACTTAGTCATAGGAGTTTGACTATGGGGGCTGATGAGGGCCCCCCGGTGTGTTAAGTGGTCGGCTTGAGGCAATCGAGACCTACACCGTTAGCCACATTGTCTTGTGCTATGAACAAGCCCTTCGTTTAACACATGCGATCTCCAATAACATGTGGCTTAACGTGGTCTTTAGATTGTCGACCAATTTTCACTTACCTAGATAGTTAGTTTTCAGCTTTCTCCGCTGAGGCACTCTGCCAATTAAACTGGCAGCACTATCACAGTGGTTCTCTCATTACAACCTTAATCGAATTTGTTCGGGAATGTAAGAGGTATACATAGTAGTAGGGCAACCCAAATATTGACTGAAATCGAGGTTCAAAACTGATGCATACAGTGCAACATCCGAGACGTCGCGTACTTCAGACTTGTATTTCAAGACAACGTAACAAATCCCTTTAGCAATTGTATCTTGAAGAAGTTCTTGTATCTCACATGTAGTTCTTGTATAGAAATGCAGCAAGAACCTTGAGTGGCATGATTTCTTTATTTTATAACTTCAAGCTTTATGTGCCGAGCAGTAACGAGAGAAACAAAAAAGATACAATGTGAAAAAAATAAAGGAGCATATAAGAAGAGGGCGGGTATCATCATCGGGTTAATGAGCCCGAGCCTCTTCCTGACACATGTCCGTGTCTCCAGATTATTGGCCAACTTGTCCTCGTTGATCGCGATGACTAAGATTGACTGTATGCAACCTCGGCTTCGCATATGCTTAAAGATCTTGTTGGCCGAGTTCTTTTAAGAGGTCTATAGATGTCCGTTGTGTGGTTGAAGCCATGTGGGTACATTTTTCTCGACAGATATTTGATAGGACCTTGTCGGTATTGAAGCTTGAAGCTTAACCGTTCCTCAATCTAGCTGATCTGGTGTTTCCATTAATTTTGTCTCCTCGGTGGCCCAAGGGATTTTTAGTGCAAAATTCTGCACCCTGGGATGCAGTGCGCCTTCCAAGGGGAGCACGTGAGAGCCCCCCACCATTTATGATGTGCAGGTATGTATTCGAGGTTGACTTGCGTGTCTCGTGAATGCTTAGAAGAGATAGAAGTGCGTTTACCGCCAAGGCCCGCATCCTCGGATGCCTGCACCCTGGCTGTGAAGGCCGCGGTTTTCTCCTCGCCGAGGAGGGAGCGTTCCATGTTACCATTGATTTTGATAACACCATTGGGTCCTGGCATTTTGAGCTTCAGATAAGCATAGTACGTGACCGCATTGAAGCAAGCAAACGCTATGCACCCTAGGAGCTCATGGTCTCCACTTCAAAAGGGGAATGTGTCGACGATTAACTCCTCGCATCTGAAGTTCTCATGTGACCTGAAGACAACCTCTAGTGACATGTGTTCGGTGCAATGAGCCTCAACACCTGGTATATATGACGCCTTTAAAAGTAGTGCTTATTGGCCTAATCCGAAATGAGTCGATGCCCATCTTCCTAACAATGTCCTCATAGATTAGGTAGAGGCTGCTTCCTCCGTGCATAAGAACGCGCGCCAAATGCAAACCATTGACAATTGGGTCAAGGATAAGTGCAGCTGATCCGCCATGCCTAATGCTAGTCCGATGGTCATGTATATCGAATGTGATCGGGTGAGCCGACCATAGGTTGAACTTTGGGGCGACTGGATCTGACACATAGATGTCTCAAAGTGCGCACTTCCTCTTCCTCTTGGGGATCTGGGTAACACAGATCATGTTCACCTCCGTTACCTCATTAGGAAACATCTTTTGGCCTCTATTGTTGGGCCACCGAGGTTCATCCTCATCTTCATTGTGATTCTGGGTTTTACTTTGACCCTCCGCCGCTACCATGTCAGCTTGTTTGAAGATCCAACATTTCATGTTAGTGTGGGTTGCTAGTTTGTCCTGTGTCCCATGGATTTGGTACGGTCAATCCAAGATCTTGCTTAGCTGGCTAGGTCCCTCCCTATTCCCTTTAATGGGTTTCCTTTTTTGTCCGCATCTAGTTCCAGTGAACCCTACATTGACTGCGGTGTCCTCTATGTCACTCCCACCTTTTTTATGCATGTTCTTGTTTTTACTGTGTCTAGGCTTTCCATTGGCACCGCATGTCTCTGAAGTGCCTACCTCACCATTGTGAGTGCTTGGAGCAAGCTAGTAGTCTTCTCCCGCACAAAACTAGGCCATCAGTCAGGTGAGGACTGCCATGGTCGGATGTTATCTTGGCCGAGCTGGCGGGCAAGCCATTCATCTCGGATATTGTTTTTGAATGTAGTGATGGCTCGGCATCATATAACTCTATTATATAGTTCTTTTTGGGAAGGAACCTATTCCAGAACTTCTGAGCAGATTTGCCCGGCTGCTGGGTGACACGACTAAGGTCGTCAGCATCCGGAGGATGGACATAAGTGCCTTGGAAATTTGCCCTAAAGGAATGTTCAAGGTCTTCCTAGCTACCATAGAGTGAGGAGGCAGGTTGTTAAGCTAAGAACTATTCGACCCCTTTAGCTTGAGCGGCAAATGTTTGATGGCATGGAGGTCATTGCCATTATCCATGTGTATGTGGATAAGGAAATCCGATCCATGCTACTGGGTCTCTAGTGCCATCGTATGATTCTATGTTGATGGGCTTAAACCCTTCTAGAAATTGATGTTACACTACTCTTTGTGTAAAACATATAGGGTGGGGTGGACCTCCGAATCTGAAAGCACATATTCTCCGTTGGTGGTTTTGGAAATTAATAACAACATATATGTCATTGAACTAATGTTTCCACTAAGAATGTTCAGGAAAAGTTCAATGATGGGTTGGCAAAAGGATTGTGGAATACCCCAAGATGCAAGGAATAGCATTGGACAAGCTTCAAGCAAAGGACTCTACATTTTACATCCATGAGAAATCACTTTGAGTCCATTGGAAAGCCAATACTATTAAAAGGGAGTTAGGTTTTGTGGGCAAACAAAATGCTCATACGTGCACAAGTGATAGTCACCACATACACCCACAAGCTCTTCCAGAAAAGTCTGTCCAAAGCCAAATATTCAAAATTGATGCAACCAACATTCCACACTCGGTGCCACCGATTCCAAACTTAGACAGACTCAGCCAAACCCTAGATTTTCGGTGCAACCGATACAGCATTCGGTGCCATCAAGTTAGGCTGCCAACTTTCTGTTATGCAAGTTCACAGTTTCGATCCCTCCAAGATTGTTGGATCGGCGTCACCGAGATTGGGCATTAGGACCGTTGGTCACCTTATCTGCCCAACTGACATTCCTATATCGGTGTCACCGAGATTCAAAAGTTGCTAACTTTAAGTCACATCGGTATAACCGAGATTCACACATCGGTTCCACCGAGTCTGACTTATTGTGTGTAATGGTTGGATTTTTGGAGGTGCCTATATATACCACTCCACCACAACTCACACGCAAGAGAAGCCTCAGAACTGTTCCCCACTCGTACCTACTGATTTTCTAAGAGAGATCGACCTACCCTTGTGTTGAGGTCAAGATCTTCCACTCCAACTATATGGATCTTGATTTCTATCCTCCCCAAGTTGCTTTCCACCCAATCAATCCCTTCTACCAAGCCAAATCTGTGAGAGAGTGATTGTGTGTTCAGGAGTCTATCATCTTGAAGCAGAAGAGCAAGGAGTTCATCGCATTACCGAGCCTATTACCTTTTGGAGGGTGGTGCCTCCTATATTGGTTAGGTGTCACTTGGGAGCCTCCTACTTCATGTTGTGGAGTTGAACCAAGAAGTTTGTAAGGGCAAGGAGATCACCTACTTCGTGAAGATCTACCCCAAGTAAGGCTAGTCCTCTATGGACGTAGGCCATCATGGTATAGTCAAGGTTAATTCTTCGTGGAACCCTCCATGGGTAGAGCCCTCCGTGGACTCTTGTGACCGTTACCCTCCGTGAGTTGAAGACTCCATGAACATGGATGTACGATAGCACCACCTATCGGAACCATGGGAAAAATCATCGTGTCACCAATTGCATTTTATCTTCCTACCCTCTCTTTACTTACATGCTTGTATTTACTTTCCGCTGGTATACTCTAGGACATGCATGTGTAGGGTGTACTTGACATACTATGAGTGCTAAAATCTGCCAAGAATTAAAATTGGGAAAAAGTAGATTTTATTTGGTCAAGTAGTCTAATAACCCCCCCCCTCCAGCACTACTTTCTATCCTACAAGTGGTATCAGATCCAGGTTTCCATTGCATTGGTCTCACAACCTAGGATAGTATGGCATCTAGTGAGGGAAATTATCACCGTAGAGGTCCGTACTTTGATGGCACAAATTTTGCTAGTTGGAAGCACAAAATGAAAATGCATTTTCTTGGTCATAACCCCTTCGTATGGGCTGTTGTTCATGTTGGCATGCAAGGTGAATTCTTTGCGGAAGGAAGGGAACCCGATCGCGAAGCGACTGCGGATGCATTGAAGATGTTGCAACTCAGTGCTCAAGCATGTAACATTCTATTCAACTGCCTATGCCCGAAGAATTCAACAAAATCAACTGTCTTGAGAATGCAAAAGAGATTTGGGATACTTTGATTGATATGCATGAAGGTACAGAATCTGTGAGAGAATCCAGGTTGGATGTTCTTCAAAGTCAACTTGACAAGTTCAGGATGAAGGATGGTGATGGAATCCCTGAGATGTACTCTAGCCTAGCTCTCATCACCAATGAGATTGTTGGCTTAGGAAGCAAAGAAATGACTGAAAAATTCATCATCACGAAGATACTTTGAGATTTTGATGATCGATATGACACCGTTTGTACATTGATCCAAATGATGCCCAACTACAAAGATCTCAAGCCAACGGGGGTGATTGGAAGAATTGTTGCTCATGAGATGACACTCAAAGACAAGGAAGAGCTTCACCACAAGTCTAACAATGCTTACAAAGCCACAAGTGATGCTCCCTCTACCTCTAGCGACAACCTTGTCACAATTGAAGAGATAAGCCTCATGGTCAAGAAATTCAACAAGTTCTATAAGACTAGAAGCAAAGATCGAAGCTCCAACTCAAGATATGAAGAGAAGCATTCGTCAAGTCGTGACCGAAACTTCTACAATTGTGGCAATCCTGGACACTACTCCAATGATTGCACGGCTCCTTAAAAGAGGAAAGAAGAGTCACCAAGAAGACAAAGCTCAAGAGACGAGTCACCTTGAAGAGAGAGAAGGAGTAGAGATGATCGTTATGAACGAACACCCTAAAGGAGAAGTAGGGACTTGGAGAAGAAGGACAAGTACACCAAGAGCTACTCAAGAAGGAAACATCACGCGCCTTTTGGTGAATGGGTTTCCGGTTCCGAATCCAACAACCACTCCGAGAGAAGCTATCACTCCAACTCCGACAATAGTCAAGGTGAAGGTGTTGCTGGACTTGCACTAGTGACAACCGACTCCTACGACATATTTGATTCACCAAATGAAGGGAGTGGATGTTGTTTCATGGCTAAAGTCCCCAAGGTATCACACCCCGAGTATCTTCATTTCAATAGTGATGAAGATGACTTGCTATTTGAAAAGTCTAGTCAAAATGAACTTTTTAGTACTCACTCTAGTGTAGACAAGTCGTGTGATGATGATGAGTTGGAAATATAACGACTAATTCAAGAACTAAAAACTCTTAAGTTAGCTCACGAGTCAACTCTAGAATATCATAGAGAGCTTGTAAGGACACATGATAAGCTACGCTTCGAGAGGCTCAACTTAGAGCAAGAGCTACGAGTTCCTTAAAGCTATCAATGACGATCTTCGAGAGAAGACTTCCTCTTATCTAGCCAAGCGACTTCTCTTATCTACATTCATGCCAAAAGTTAAGTCTAAACAAGCTAGTAACAAAGAAAGAAAGGTTCTTCAACTAGTAGCAATAAAAATGGTAAATCCAATGATATTGCTTCTAGTAGTTCTCTTGATCCCACTAACTCTTCTCTTAGCCAAGTTACACTTGAGAAAGAAAATGAACTCTTGAAAGGAATTATAGAGAAAGGTATCTAGAAGAGTATTGAAGGGTGCAAACAATTTGTGGAGATTGTACGCAAGCACGGAGGATACCGGAAGAATCGTGGTGTTGGCTACTTCAATGCTAATGGAGTTGAATGGGAAGAAGGTAAATACCCCAATCCCATGTTTGTTCCTCAAAAGGAGAAGTATGAAAATATTCTCCCCAAGGGAACAAAAGCTCAAGATGACCTTCCACCACAAGACACTAAGCTCAAGGACAAGAACAAGCTTCAAGAGAACATTGACTCATATGAAGATGAATCCCAAGCTCTGGTGAAGTGGGTTCCCAAGTCTACTGCAATCTCAACTTCTACAAGTGCTACTTCAACACCAAGTATCCCCATCAACTTGATGTGGATCCCCAAGAAGAACTAGAGAAGTTCTTGAGGGGTGACTTCGCCAATGAAATTCACTCACATTCATTATTGGCAAGAACTATTTGCAATCAACATCAACTTTATGCAAGAGTTCAAGGAGTCACACATTCCCTCAAACGTAAGCAAGGTACAAGGTAATCAATAAATCAATGGACATCATAACACATGCTTTGCACTCCATGTCCATAGATATCCTTGTATTTGTCTCTTGTGTGTTGGGACTAACCCATGTAGGTGAGAAGAGTAATGAAACAACAAGGATGCCCCCAACTCTTGATGATCTTCATCAACTTTGAGCATCCACCACTACCTCACGAACATGAAGTCTTCAGTGACAAAACCCAAGGTTAGTTTGTCCCTCCTATGGGGGGATGTCACATCAAGGGGGAGCTTTACTCTAAGACTTGAGTCAAAGCATCTCTTAGTATGTGACCCCATTAAATGCTTTATGTAAAAGTGGAAACCCCACTTGTTCTTAAACGATGAGTATGACCTATGATCAAGTATTCTTACTTGGCTCCTAAGTCAATATACTCATATATAGATGACTTCATCATCGCCAAAGTGCTTGTTAGAGGCTATTGTGTTTGTGCATGTTTGCCATGATCTATTTGACATCTTATTGTGTGAGCAGGTCGGTCTGCATTTATTTACTCATTTGAGGATATCCAATTGTTGCTATTTGGCTTCTCATCTTTATTTGCCAATTGGATATACAAGAATGCCTAGGACCACTCCTTTATCTATCTATGCTTTCTCACCTCATACTCTATTCATGCTGCATCACAAAATTTGAACAAGTACTTTTCGATCTCTCTTTGTGAGGAGCACTCGGACTTCCGTATCCTCAAGGACTGACCATTAAAACCTCCCAAGTGCATCTCGGTGAAACCAACCCACAATTCTTGGTCTCACTGAATACCTAGGGTTGATCCGGTTTTCTAATCTCGGTAAGACCGATTTGATATTCTCGGTTACACCGAGTTTCCCTGTCAGCTAATAGTTCTGAAACTCGATGACATCAAAAATATCAAATCGGTGTCACCGACAATGAAGGGTATATAAGTTGTGGTCCCAACGGTTCAATATTTCAATCTTCAATCGTCGCGCCCAAACCCTAAGATGCCGCAAAAGGACCCCCTGGTCGTCGCCCTTGTCCTCCCGCGCTTCTCCTCCGCTGGAATCCTTGCCGTCGACGGGCATCTTTGCCGCCATCGTCGCCGTAGCGGATCCGTTGTCAAAGTAGGCTACGTTTTCGACTTTTCTTGTGCTCCCCATCCAATTCTTGTGCAATGAAATTGATGTTATCTATAAGCCACAGTCTGAAAGCTTTCCATCCTCAAGAAAAATCCTTTACAGTAGCAAATGATCATTTTTAGTTTTTTGCCGTCCGCCACCTATATCTTGGTAGAACCGATGTGGAAAAATCAGTGTCACCGATTTTAGTTTCTACCACACTAAGAACACCTAGGTGCAACCGAGTGCTCTCGGCTGTATCGAAATGCACTTGACAGAATGCAAAACTTGGAAAATATTTTGTTCAAACGTTCAAAAACATCTGCATTTTGTGATGACTTATCCCATTATACTCTTCTATACTCTATTCACAGGGTCAACATGTCAGGTTCAGGCAGTCAGATTTTCTAGAGCAGTAGTTTTAGATGAGTTCAGGCACGAGTCGTGAGTCTAGTTCCTTTCCAGATCTAGGCACTCCCAGTTCTCATGGGTTGCCTAAGGCTACCACTAGGACAAGGAAGAGACTCAACTCAGAGGAAGAGGATTCTGATTTTGTTCCGGAAGAGGTTCTTGCTAAGAAGCAAGAGAAGGCTGTTAGGAAGTCTCCCAATGAGGCCACCTCATCTAGGAAGGTGGTCAGCAAAATTTATGCTCCTACAGAAACTGTCAAAGCACATTAGAGTGCTAGGGCAACAATGTCTGTTGAGGTCCCCAAGAAAGTTGTGCCAAAGAAGACACGTAGGAAGAGGATCATGCATGTACAGGGTAGGCCTACCTCAATGTTTGAGGATCCAGAGGAGCCTACTGCTGGTGGTGCTGCTACTGCTGATGAGGAAGAGGAGGAACCTGCTGCTTAGGCCCCTCCTAAGAAGAATGCCAAGAAACTTTTGGCTGATGCAATGCCCAAGTCAGGCACCTCCAAGAGCACCAAGGCTACTTCAAGGAAAGCTGCTGCATAGAAGTCCAAGAGAACTACCAGGGATATACCTACTACTGAGAAGAACAAGAAGTCCACTTTGAGAGAAGCAGATAATGATGATGCTGTTATGACTGTTCTGATGAAGTTCAGACCTCACGTTCTAGTTCATGTTGCCAGCCAACCAATAGCTGAGGATATGAAGAAGCGGAAGGATTTATGGATGAGGGCATGGAGAGATATTGATCCATATGCTAAGTGGAGAAAGACTGTTGTGGACTACATGTTTTACACCAAAGAGCAACAAGACTTCTATGAGACAGTTTTGCTAGACAAGAGCCCTATAGTTAGTGACATGAGATATCTTGACTGGCAGTACATCAAGGACAATGAGGATTACTTTCCTTGTCTCCAACAAAACTTCCAGTGCATTGGACTTGAAAAATTTCTTGGGAAGGAGTTCACTGCTTGGAACAATGAGATGATCATGCAGTTCTATTCCACTTCTCATTTTTATGGAGATGGCAGGATTGTCTGGATGATTGAAGGAGCAAGATATGAATCTTCTGTTGATGAGTGGGCTACCATCTTAGGAGTCCCATAGGTACAGGATGGAGATTTGGATGTCTATAGAGAATCCAAGGAGAGCGACAATGCTATAAGGATATGTACAATCCTATCCCTACAGATCAAGTGCAATCTCCAAGCTTGGTTCTATCTACTTCCTCCAGCCAGGCCTCCGTACCATGAACACTATCCTAAGGCATACCTTGATCCCCAAGTCTGGAGATGAGAAGATGATTCGTGGATACTCCATCAACATGCTCATCCATCTTGATCGTCACACCAGGATTCGAGTGATGGACTTGATAGTAGTGACTGTGAAGAGGGTTGCTGCTGTTCAGAAGTGCTCATGCTACTAAGCACCCTATATCCAGATGCTTATCAATTCTAAGCTCGAGAAGCACATCCTTTCTCCGCATGTTCCCCATTTGCCACTTCAGCCGGACTTGAGGTCAACATTGTGGTGATGGACCCAGACCATCCCACATCAGCTGCAGCTCAGGCACATGCAGAGGTAGAAGCAGAGGCAGCTGGAGCCACTAGTGCTCAGGTTCCCAGGTCCAGGAACAAGAAGATGGATCTTTTGATTACCACTGTCTTGGAGATGAAGAAGGACATCAATACCATCATGGATACTCAGGAGAGCCTTGCAAACATCATTGATGATAGAGTGAAAACTCTAAATGACAAGGTTGATGGGTTGACTAAGACAGTCAATGATCTCAAGAAGGAGGTTGATGGGTTGCAAGGTTTAGCTATTACTGTGACAAGATCAGGTCATGCGTAAGGATAGGATCATCTACCGTGCATAACTGACATGTGATCGTTTGTCCTAATGCAATAAACGAGAGCAGGAGCGAGAGAGTGGGATGTTATCGGAATGATCAATGAGGTTGCTTGCCTTGCTGGGTTGCGGAAGAGTTCTCTCCTTCGTTGGGGTACGGGGTAGTATCCTCCGGATTAGGGCCTACCGCAACGCAGATAAAAACATTCAATACAAGCAGATGCAACAATATGATGCATGATCATGGCATAAAGATGTGCATGGATGAGCTAATGTAACTACTGGTCATGTCAATTTGAAATGTGTTTGAATATAGGTTCAAAGTTGTTCTCATTTCAAATTCTATGTATTGACCTAATGCTAAAATGTCCATGTTCACCTATTTAGATTGCTCTAACATGCATGATAATAGCACCATTGGATTCATTGGATTTTTCTGATCAATTTTCATATATAAATTATTTTCATCTGACTTACAGATTATTTTATATGATTTTCAAAGTTTTAAATAATTTCTAGAATTTCCTGATTTATTTTATTAAGGAAATTGAGTCATTGTGTCAGCATGACATCATGATGACATCATCTGGTCAGCTGACTCGGCCCAGAGCCAAACCTGACATGTGGGGCCACATGTCAGTGACTGGTTAACTTAACTAACTAATTAAAACTAATTCTGTTTTAACTAACTAACTGGGCCCACCTGTCAGTGACACATTAACCTAATTAACAACTAAACTAATTACAAATTATCCTAAACTAATCAGGGTCGGGGCCCACCTGTCATTGACTCACAGAGTCAAGCCAGGGCCCACCCGAGGTCAACTTGCCGGAGTTGGCCGCGGTTCGACACCGGTGACCATCAGGGACGGCGGCGTCCATCGGGTTTCTCTTACAGGGGTTTATTTGGTGCGCTGAGACGACCGGCGTGCAGCCCGTGCACGACCGCATCCATCTGGGGCCATGGGAGGTCATGGGGTCGCCGGATCTCGGGCTCGGACGCAAACGTGACACAGGGCACGGGGCGATGCTACGATGGTCTCGACGGGCTTCTGGGAACTCCAGGAGTTCAACCATGCACGCCCACATGAGCTTGGAGGGATCTATGCACGGCGGCGACCATCGACGGCAGCGGGAGGTTCTCGAGTCCAGCGACACAACTAGCTAGGGGACGCCAGAGAGAGAAAACTCACGGGGGGGGGGGGGGAAGAGGGGCTCACTGCGGATCCAGGGAGCTGGTCAGCAGGCTCGGGGAGGCAGCGACGGCGACGAATCGACGTCCGGCGACGGCGGCCTTCGGCAGGGGATCGGGAGAGAGATCAAAGGAGAGAGGGAGGGGGAGAATGAGCTCGAGGGAGAGGGCTCGCGCATCTTCCAGGCACGGGGGAGGCAGGGACGCAGCCTACTGCGTGGAAGCAGGAGGTGGAGGCCGGCGACGGCTCGGTCGCCACCTCAACGCCTACTGGCGCGAGGTGGAAGATGACCCTTCCACCCCTGTGGGCTGGGCTGGGCCTTCCACTCGACCAGGTAAGCCTCTCCCTTTTATTTTATTTTCTGTTTTTTGTTTTCTAACATTTGTTTGATTTTCTTTGCAGGTCCAAATACCCCTTCAATAATTCTAAAACTTTTTATAACTTCAAGTTTAAATATTTCAAACTTGTGTCAAAAGTTTCAGATTATTTTGAAAGCAGTGATAATAATAATGTTTTTATTTGTCATTTTCAGAGACGTAATTCAATAATTTGAAATATTTCAAATGTTCAAATAGTTGAAATGGTCCCTGGTATATCCATGCCCTTAATTATCAGACATAGGGAACATTTTTAATGGGCATTTTGGATTTGTTGAAATTTCATTTGTTTGGAATTCCTTTAATTCATAAAATGCTTAGGGTTTCTTTCTTTCTCCCCATTTCATATTGATGCAATGATGATGATGATGATGCAAACACAATGCTAGCCTAGACACTTGCTAGGGTTGTGACACTCATCAGTGAAGGTGAGAAAATAATGATATCCACCGCGCGCTGCAACATTCATCGGACCGCACACATCAGTATGTATGATTTCCAATAAGTCACTTGCCAATTCCATTGTTCCAGAGAACTGGCATTTTAGTCATCTTTGCCATGAGGCATGGTTCACTTGTGTCAAGTGATTCAAAATCAAGTGACTCAAAAAGTCCATCAGCATGGAGCTTCCTCATGCGTTTTACACCAATATGGCCCAAACGACAGTGCCACAAGAAAGTGGTACTATCATTATAAACTCTACATATTTTGGCACAAATTTTATGAACATGTGTATCATCACTATCAAGATTCAATATGAATAAACCCCTCACATTCGGTGCATGACCATGAAAGATATTACTCATATAAATAGCACAACCATTATTCTTTGATTTAAGTGAGTAACCGTCTCACAAGAAACAAGATCCAGATATAATGTTCAGGCTTAACGCAGGCACTAAAGAAAATTATTCATGTTCATCACTAATCCCGATGTTAATCGAAGAGAGAGCATGCCGGCGGCGATCACATCAATCTTGGAACCATTTCCCACGCGCATCGTCACTTCGTCCTTTGCCAGCCTTCGTCTATTCCATAGTTCCTGTTTTGAGTTGCAAATGTGAGCAACCGAACTGGTACCAAATGCCGAGGCACTACAACAAGAGATAGTAAGGTACACATCAATAACATGTATATCATATATACCTTGTTTGTCGTTGGCCGCCTTCTTGTCAGCCAGGTACTTGGGGTAGTTCCGCTTCCAGTGACCAGTTCCCTTGCAGGAGTAGCAACTGCTTTGCCATCCTTCTTGGTTTTAACCTTATTGCCCTTGCTCTTGCCATTGTTCTTGAAACTAGTGGTTTTATTGACCATCAACACTTGATGTTCTTTCTGGATTCCAGACTCAGCGACTTTCAGCATCGCAAACAGCTCGGCGACTGACTTGTTCATCCCGTCCATGTTATAGTTCATCACAAAGCTCTTGTAACTAGGTGGCAGTGATTGAAGAACTCTGTCAGTGATTGCCTCTGGCAGAAGGGCAATTCCCAACTCCGCCAAACGAGTCGAATACCCAGACATTCTGAGTATATGTTCACTGATAGACCCGTTCTCCTCCATTTTGCAAGCATAGAACTTATCGGAAGTCTCATACCTCTCGATCCGGGCATTCTTTTGAAAGATAAACTTCAACTCCTGGAACATCTCATATGCTCCATGACGTTCAAAACGTCTTTGAATTTCTGTTTATAAGCCATACAATATTGCACACTGAACTATTGAGTAATCTCCAGAACGTGCCTCCCAATCGTTCTTAACGTCTTCGGATGACATGTCTTCTGGTTGGTCACCAAGCGGTGCATCAAGGACATATGATTTCTAGGAAGCCGTGAGGATAATCCTTAGATTATGGGCCCAGTCAACAAAGTTGCTTCCATCATCTTTCAACCTAGCTTTCTCTAGGAACGCATTAAAATTCAGGGGTGCTACTACGCGAGCCATTGATCTACAACATATCTATGCAAAGGTTACTTAGACTATTGTTCAAGATAATGATTTTAGTTAATCAAATTACTAAAGCTCCCACTCAAATTGACACCCCTCAGGTCATCTCAGTGTCACATGATCCAAATTCACCAACTCAAGTCCGATCATCACGTGAGTTGACGTGGTTTCAATGGTGAACATCATCATGTTGATCATATCTACTATATGACTCATGTTCGACCTTTCGGTAACTTTAGATCCGAGGCCATGTCTGTACATGCTAGGCTCATCAAGTTTAACCCGAGTGTTATGCATGTTCAACACTGGCTTGCACCCGTTGTATGTGAACGTAGAGTCTATCACACCCGATCATCATGTGGTGTCTCGATACGACGAACTTTCGCAACAGGGCACACTCGGGGAGAACATAATTCATCTTGAAATTTAAGTGAGGGATCACCTTATAATGATACTGTCTCCCTAAGCAAAACAAGGTACATAAAAGTATTAACATCACATGCAAATCATAAGTGACATGATATGGCCATGAACTTGTGCTTTTGATCTCCATCTTGAAAGCACCGACATGATCTCCATCGTCACCGGCACGACACCATGATCTCCATCATCTTGATCTCCATCAATGTGTCATCATCGAGGTTGTCGCTCCCACCATGCTTCTACTACTATTGCTACCATTTAGCGAGAAAGTAAAGCATTAGATAGCGCTTAATGATTGATACGCAAGTCATACAATAATCAAAGACAACCCTATGGCTCCTGCCGGTTGCCGTACTCATCGACATGCAAGTCGTGATATTCTATACAACACATGATCATCTCATACATCACATATATCTCATCATGTAATTGGCCATATCACATCACAACATACCCTGCAAGAACAAGTTAGATGTCCTCTAATTGTTGTTGCATGTTTTACGTGGCTGCTACGGGTATCTAGCAAGAACAGTTCTCACCTACGCGTAAACCACAACGGTGATACATAAGTTGCTTTTCAACCTTCTCAAGGGCCACCTTAGTCGAATCTGATCCAACTAAACTATGAGAAGCAAACACCCGCCAGCCATCTGTGTGCAACGAGGTTACACATCAGTCGATGGAACCGCTCTCTCGTAAGCGTACGAGTAAGGTTGGTCCAGGCCGCTTCATCCCACAATACCGCTGAACCAAAACACGACCAAGGGAGGAAGAAATCTAAGCATCAACGCCCACAAACTCTTTTTGTTCTACTCGAGATATCATCTACACATAGACCTTGCTCATGATGCCACTGTTGGGGAACGTTGCATTGGAAACAAAAAAATTCCTACGCACACGCAAGATCTATCCATGGTGATGAGCATCTACGTACCCTTGTAGATCGCTAAGCGGGAAGCATTAAGAAATGCGGTTGATGTAGTCAAACAACTTTATGATCCAAATCGCCGAGCGTCCCGCGACCCAACCACGATCCGTACAGATCAAGTACCGAACGGACGGCACCTCCGCATTCAGCACACGTACAGCTTGATGACGATCTCTGCCTTCTTGTTCCAACAAGAGGGAATGGAGAGGTAGACGAGTTCTCCGGCAGTGTGATGGCGCTGCGGTGATGGTGGTGGAGTTATCTCAGCAGGGCTTCGCCTAAGCATAGCTGAAACCGATCTAGGGGAGAAACTACGAACTAGAGGGTAGGGTTGCACGTGGCTGAAAATCATCTGCCAAAACCCTAAAACCTCTAGTATATATAAGAGAAAGAGAGGAGGAGGTTTGTCCCAAGGGAAAATCCATCTAGACTTCGGCCGAAGGGAGGAGAGGAGGAATCCTTCTCCAATCCTAGTAGGACTAGGACTCCTTCCTTATTTGGTCTTTTTGCCTTTTTTCCACCTTTTTCTTTTTGGGCTTTTCTTCCCAGTCACATGGGCCTTGTGTGGGACTTCCACCAGCCCACTAAGGGCTGGTATTCACCCTCTTATAGCCCATGTAGCCTCTTGGGTCGAAATACCCCTCCTGATGTTCCCTCGGTACACTACAGCCACTCCCGATACACTACCGATGAGCCCGAAACTTTTTCGACGACCAAAACAGGACTTCCTTTATATCAGTCTATACCTCCGGACCACTCTGGAGCTCCTCGTGACATCTGGGATCTCATCCGGTACTCCGAACAACCTTCGGTCACCACCATGGAGAACTCTATACTACCGAAACATCACCAAACCTTAAGTGTGCAGACCCTGCGCGTTCGAGAACTATGTAGACATGACCGAGACACCTATATGGTCAATAACCAATAGAGGGACCTGGATGCCCATATTGGTTCCTACATATTATACGATGATCTTTATCGGTTGAACCTCTATGTCAAGGATTCAGTTAATCCCGTATGATGTTCCCTTTGTTCTTCGGTATGTTACTTGCCCAAGATTTGATCGTTGGTATCTCCATAGCTAGTTCGACCTTATTACTGGAAAGTCTCTTTAGACAGAGTAAAAAGTCCCAGTCTTGATCCATGCCAACCCAACCGACACCCTCGGAGATACCTTTGGAGCACCTTTATAGTCACCCAATTACGTTGCGACGTTTGATACACACAAGGCGCTCCTCTAGTGTCCGTGAGTTGCATGATCTCACGGTCATAGGAACATATACTTGACATGCAGAAAACTGTAGCAATAAATTGACATGATCATATGCTACGTTTATGGTTTGGGTCTTGTCCATCCCATCATTGTCCTAATGATGTGATCCCGTTATCAAATGACATCACATGTCAATGGCTAGGAAACCTTGACCATCTTTGATCAACGAGCTAGTTCACTAGAGGCGTACTAGGGACAAAATGTTGTCTATTTATCCACACATGTAATGTGTTTCCAACTAATACAATTATATCATGGATAATAAACAATTATCATGAATAAGGAAATATTATAATAAACAATTTATTTATTGCCTCTAGGGCATATTTCCAACAGTTCTTCAGCACTCATGCCCTCATAGTTTGGGAGTTCCAGCTTGGCTTTGCCTTTTTTTGGTGGTGTTGGTTCGTCCTTAGCAACATGCTTGGTCAGCACTTTGGAGACCCAGTGATGGAATAACCTGACCCTATAATGAAAACTTGTTCGTTCTTGTCACAAGGAGTTTTTTCAGTTGTCTTGGGAGGACTAGGCAGGTCAGGACAAACCGCCGGGTCAACTTCAGTGCCGACAACATTGGTACTCGCTGGCTCAGGTTTAGGAGTGACATCAGCCTGGACCTCCTGATGATGGTCAGGATGACTCGCGTTAGTTTTAGGGGTAGTGGAGTCGGGATTTCCAGGCTTAGGGGCTTCATGATCGGCGAACGACTTGCCAAGTTTCCTCTTCTTGGCCTTGGATTGAGCCCTATAAAACAATAAGGCAATATCAACAAAGTGCCAAAAGGCATGTAAAGGCAAGTACCTAACAAAAGAGACTCACCCAGGATTGATCACAAGGGCTGGAAGTTTGAAAGCAGTTGAGTCGCCTGACGAAGGTGGTGACTCCTGCTAATAGTCAGGATGAGTAAAAGATTGATAATTCAAGTTGACCATGAAAAAGCGAATACCCGAGATGGGCACTTTCGAGCAGCCGGCTTGTTGGGTAAGCCGGCTACAAGATCACCACTACCACTTTGGGTCTTGTGCTTTGACATATGCTGAAGTTGCTTCAAAATAAAATTGGTATCCAAATGAACATCCTAGTGAGAAAAATGTACTTTCAAATATCATGCCTTGTTTTCCTTGACGATAAGCGTTCTGAGTCGGAGGAGATGGAAATTACCTCAACATCTTCATACGGGATCATATCAACATAACCCTAAGAAAAAGAGATACCAGCTGAATTTAGTGAAGCATAGTTAAAGGAATTTGATTTCTACCTCTGATTGAAATCCGACTATCTCTGAATCGTCCATGGGTGACGACTCCTCGATGACCGCCTTATCTTGCTTTGAAGCTGGAGGTGCTTTGGTATTCTTGGCAATGGTTTTTGCTTGATTGTTTCCCCAAAATGGAGACTTGGCCTGTTAAAAATAACAGGTAAATTCAAAGAAGTTTAAGCAAGAAATTTTTTGTAAAGGCTAGACATATTCATCAAAAATCCTTACTAGAGGTGCCAGGTTATGAGAATAAAAGGGCTTCAGTCCATCTTGGCTGTAATCAGCCAGAATTTTGCCCAAAAACTTCTTCACCGTTTGATTTACTTCATCAGTGTCCAAGGTTATATTGTTAAATTTTTGGGGGTCCTCCAAGTCACCAGAGTAAGTATACATCAAGCCGCCTTGGCAGCTTAGCGACAGAATGCTCCAAGACACCCAACATCGGGTCAAGTCAATACTAGTTAATCCGTTGTCCAAGAAGGCCCTCATCTTTGGGTAAACATGGGCGTGTTGAGCACGTTCTTCCGGAGAAGCCCAGCTAGGAAGTTCAATATTCATGGGAAGGCAGTCTAGCCTATAACCCAGCAAGTGATTCTCATCAGCCGGAGTCATGTTTTGACAACAAAACCAATTCCTGTTCCACCCCTTTATGTGGCTTCGGCCATCGGCGCACTCAGTTTAGCAGTTCAAATAGAAAAACTCCCTAAAAGGGAGACAGAAGGTTCTATCTGTAGGTACACCTCATAGAGTACTTGGAACTGGCATTGATTGGACACGGAATTGGGAGCCAAGTCTTGACGATGGAGGTTGAAGAAATGCAAGGCATACCGAAAGAATTTTGACCCGGGTGGAGAGAAGGCCCCGAGAAGATGATCCAACAAGATTACCACATCTCTGTCCGCCGGCTTAAGAATTTCCACTCCAAAGGAAGCCCACCAACCGATTGTCTCTTTAGGAGGTAAAAATCCTTGTTTTTGGTAGTATTGAAGGATGGCTTCAGAGACTTGGGAAGCCGCCTAGTTGCTGGAGGTAGTTTTTGACATGGCGAGTTACCTGAATGGAATAAAGGGGGTTATTTAAGTATATGACTAAGGGGAGGTCCTAAGCATTATGGAGGGATAAATCTCCCCATAAAGACAATACTTTTGTCTCAACAAACTGAAGCATGGCGGGTTACAACCATTAAGTTGGCATAAAGTATGGCCGACTCATTCTGGAGTACAAAGCATCTAGTTTTCGTTAAGTGCAAAGGAAAACAAGTTTTCACAACTAGACTAGCTACAATCACGGATCTACAAAAGATTCAGAAAAGGAAAATATTTGATAAACCTAGTACAGGACTTGGAAGCAGTGAGGGCTCAAATGTGTAGATTCTAAGGGGAGGTTTGAAGATGCTATGCGAAAAATGAATCTGTGGCTCAAACCGCTTCACTCCTAGAAGGCGAGTCACGAGGTTTTGCACATGAAAAAGTAATGGCGATGAACGAGGGAGAAACTGTCCAAGACGTGAAGAACTCCAACGAACTATTACAGATCTAAGGAAGAGAAAAAGTTACCTCCAAGAAGAATTCAGGGGGCGGAAGAGTTACCTCCAACGAACTATTACGTTCGTCCAGGCAGCATGATCTCGATAAGGGCGCGACACCGTTGTATTCCTGAAGGTGGTCTCCGACGATGGATGAGAAGTGGTTCGACAAATCTCTCGAGCACGAGGAAGAAGAAGAGAGAAGGGCGAGGTGAAAGTGAAAGAAGGGAGCCCTGCCAAGGGTATTTAAGGAAGAACTCCAAAGGAGAAACTGCAGGCGCAAAAATCATGGCGACACAATGAATTTCGGGAAGCAATGGTGCCTCGATTTTTGGGAAATGAGGATACAGTTAGATTTGTCATGATGTCACCAACTGGGCCACTGAGTTTCTTGCATATGCTCACTAATGGATAAGCATTGGAAAAATGACAACTCCGGAATCGCCGTGAGCCGGCATTTTTTGGAACCCACGAGGAACATAGATGTTAAGCCGCCAAGACAAGTACGAGAAGTTGATGTGAATGAGTTCAAATCAGGCCTAATGTCGGTGATATAACCCCGTGGTGCAACTCGCCCTGTTGGGCCAGGTTAACTTATTTGCGGCTTCATAGACGCTCAAAGATGGGTCGTGTCATGGAGACAAGACCGTTGAGGTGGCTGCTAAACAAGCCATCGGGCGGCCCACGGACCAGGATAAGGTAGTTCAAGGGTGTGAGGCAGATTTTGCCAGAAGACTTCTTTGCTTGAAAGATAAGGTGTGTAAGATATATGGTAGATTATGATCCATGATATGACTCAGACTCTTTTGTAAATCCTAGGGTCTTGACCTATATATAAAGGCAAGCCCCCAGGTCCAAAAGACTCAAGTTAGACACTCTTGAAATCTAGGTAGATTTATCAAGGTTAGGGCCCTCTTGATGGAGGTAATACCCTACGTCCTACTCTTGTTTATATTAATGGGGAAGTATCGAGTACATAGTTGATCTACCTCGAGATCATCACATGTGTCCTAACTCTAGGGCTAGGTGAAAGATGTTGTGTCGGGATGCCCTCTACAAACAAAACCCTATGACTTATATACACGCAAGGCAAGGTATCTAGGGTTACAAGGTCGGTATCTCAGCATGGAGGCGATAGGAGAAGTCTTGGAGTATACGCCAAGCCTTCGGTAGATGCAGTCTTTTATAGCTTACGGACACCATATTGAGAAGAATGAGGTCCCATCAGTCCAGTCTGAGGAGCATGGGCCGACTGGGCTAGTCCCTCCTAGTCGAGGACACTGTTAGTATCCCCCGAACTAGTCTTCTATATCGAGGAAATTTTGTTGATGAAGATAACCTCAAATTTGAAGTCCTCGACTTGACAGACGAGTTCCTCTTTACGACTCCCAAACTTCCGATCTGCTCTTTGAAAAGAAGCAGTGTCTTATAAACAAGACCTAGCTGAGCTCATACTTAACCCGAAGAAGAGGGTTAACTTAGCCTCAAAGGCCGACGACGTAGGTGTTAATAGTGCCACATGACTTGACTACTTTATTCAAGCAGCACACCCCACGACGGTTTGAGCAGTTACTGCCTACCCTGAATTGCGGCTTGAGGCATCCTTTTTACTGACACATCCCATCAAAGTAGATCTCGTTCCCATTTTCTTAGGGATATCATCAAGATTTTCTTTCCCTCCATATGCCCAGTGACATCTTCTGCGGGAGTGGCATGTTTATCAGTGCGGTAAGAGGGACTCTTGGCCTTTAAACAGCCTATGAAAGTAAAAAGAGGACGGTACAAGCAACCACGCTCTCAACCCCCTCGCTTGCTGGTTCGTCTAGCTCCAGCACCAAGATCCATCCTAACACCCAAACTCCCTGTCCAGCCATGGCCGATACCCTCAAGGGGCACTAGGGTGGTTCCTCCATAATGGACACCACCATCCTAGAACTATGTACCGTGGGGTACCTTTTCTCCACCACCGACGCCCCCACTCTCGACGCCAACCAGCAAGTGCCCGCTCCCAATGCAAGGGGAAGGTAGTCTTAATTCCCTGCATCGTCCGAGGCCTGGGATTCCTGTTGCACCCATTCCTAAATGGGATGATGTCATACTATGGGCTCGACTTCCACCACATGGCCGCAAACTCTATTCTTCACCTCGCCTCCTTCATCACAATCTGTGAGGACTTCCTCCGCTACTAACCACACTTTGACCTCTGGGTGAAGACCTCAGGAGTCAAGCCAAATTCCAGCGGCTCCGATCTGGCAAAGTGCGAAGGGGCCATGGTTAGCAAGAACCAAAATACTAATTGATTCCAAGGCACCTTCATCAAGATGGTGAAGGAATGGCAGCGCAAATGGTTTTACATCACAGAGTCGATCGCTCCTGACCAAACCGAAGTCCTGGCCTTTTCAGTCGAGCCCCCAAGGAAGCTCAAGTCCTGGACGGAGAAACATGTTGCCTAGGGGATACCAACGAGGTGGAGGCACCGATCAAGAAGATCAAATGGTGGTCCATCGAGAAGAACGTCCAGCTCCCTGAGGTCATCGATGTCATGCTAAACCACCGGGTCCTCCCGCTCCAACTTCGAGCCAAACCGATGAGGGAGTATAAACCCGAGGATGTGGGGCCCGTTCTGCACTTCTTCCACACCAACCTTTTTGTCATGTGGATGCAACCGCTCGAGCTATCTTAGGATGAGATCCTAGAGGAGGGGCAAGACCTCGGCTTCGAGGTTGCCCATGGAGCCCCTGAAGCAAGTGTTCTAACAAACATGTTTATATTATTCTTTCTTCACATGGTGAGATAGATACGTAGTGGTCCCTCAGGGGCCGAAGTCCCAAAGGGGTAGGGCGGGTCTTTAGAAGAGGGAAGCCTCGGTTGCTCGGTCCGAGGAGACCCACACCTAGGCCATCAACAAAGATGTGGAGGAGAATGAGGAGGAAGACCTTTCCCTCGAAGGGTTGAGGGCAGCGTCAGAGCACGCCAAAGCTGGAGCACGGCCCAAGGGCCAAAAGAGGTGGAAGAGAACCTCTGTCGGCACCACCAGCAAGAGGTCGGGAAAGATCATGCTCTCTAATGAGTCCAAAGATGATTCTCTTGTGCTGGGGAGGAAAAAAAGGCACCCTAAGGGTACCCTAAGGCTCTATGTTTTAGTAGTAGTGAGCTCATATGAGCGTCTTTCTGTAGTGCAGCAAAGATGCGTCCAAGTGACTCTTCAAGTGGGATTCCCTCTGTGACTGGGTCCTCGAAAGCCTCCAGTCCTGCACCAGCTGATGATGGGTTGGGAGAGGCGAATTTCGCTCCGCCTCTCTAGTTTGAGAAATCGGGAGACGGATGGTCGATAGTCTAACGCCTTGGTCCCGCAGGGACAAGGGGATAAGTCCCCGAGGTCACCAAGGAAATGCTAGGCCACACATCATCCCAGCCACAGTCCGCCTAGCCTGCAACACCGAGGCCGGAGAAAACTCATCCCAGCACCCAGGTGCTTGGGTCTAAGGTTGTGCTGCCTTCACATCCAGCCCAAGGGTGGGCTAGTGTGGGGTGGACCGAGGAGATGAGGGATACCTTTAAGGGCTCCTCCCTCAAGAAAGAGCACCATGCCTTGATAGGCACGACAATGCAAGGCTTTCGGTCCACGGGGGCCGGATTGCATGAGGTCTTCAAGGGCCTCATTATGAGCTTCGAGGTATGTTTTTCCCTTGTGCACTAAATTCTATTTTGTGTTTATTTTGCAAATCCATGTATATGTCCTAGGACATGTTATCATGGCCTTCTAATCGGCCTAATCAGTGAGTAGCCCCCAAGCCCAAGGGTGGTTTTGAAGAACTGGTATTCGAATTGTATATACATAGGAGCTTGATGCATAGCCCCCAGGACGCAAGGGATGCATCCGAGGTTAATGAATTGACCATGGGGATTTATGTGAAAAAACTTTGTTTGAAGGTTTCTACCTTGGCTCCAAGCTCCGTGTCCGAGGATATAGCGGATAAGCCGAAAGCACGAGAGGTCTGAGAAAGACATCGACCTGATGAACCAATGGTTCAAGCAGTCTCAAGGTAAACAATCACTACCTATTGTTATTTGAATCCTAGAAGCGTATCGTGTTTTATCGTTGTGTTAGGATTTGGCGCCAAACTATTTGAATGACAAGGAATTTGTCTGAGCCTGAGGGGCTCAAGGAGAGATCAAGAAGGCTCGACGGGAGGCAATGCAGAAAAAGGTTACGTCCACGAAGGCGGAGAAGGACCGAGCTACCGAGAAGGTGGCTAGGGAGAAGGACCGGACGCAGGTCGTGGAGGTCCAAGAGACCCTGAAGGGCATGTTCAAAACAAATGAAAAACTTCATGCTAAGGGAGAAGTAGGCCAAAGAAGAGCTCGAGAAGCTCCAGCTTGCGTGCTCTGAGCTCCAGATTGCGGCTCGGACCAATCGCGAAGTGCTCCAACAAGTGGAGCAAATAGATGCGGGTAAGCCATACTTATTGCAGTGTGTGTTTGGCAGTGAAAGGTGCCTTGAGCTCACCTTCTTGTGGCATTCCACAAGGTTCTTTGCGGATCTTCCGAAGTATGTAAGGGACACCGTCCAACACTTCGGGCAACTAGAGGGCCATGAAGAGGAGAAGGTATTCTAGCGATAGTTCCTAGACTCTTCATCGCCATAGCTGCTGAACCATTGAATGATGCAGCTTGCAGAGCTAATCTGAGTGGCTAGGCCAGTGCTCCATGATCTTTGCATCAAGTTGTGGCTTGCCAAAGCTCTTTCGTCTAGCCTCTTTGGTCCCCTAGCCTAGTTGCCGGTTGTTGGCCCGTAGATGGATCGTTGAAAGCGATCCGCGTGCTTCGAGGGAGCATGGAGTGCATACGCTTGATTGAACATGCACTTTTGGAATGTGGAAGCCGCGACTTGTGCTGCAGGGCCCCCCATAGGGAAACAACGCACCACAGAGTAGTTCTACGCCGAAGTGGAAGAGGGCGCTCGGATGACCGAGGCCATGTGTCCAAAGGATACTTTATATCAGTTGTAGTACTTCAGAGTGCCAAAGTATATGCGATGTAAAAAACCATATTTTGTTTTAATGAGTATGTCATTGTATTTCCTCATATATGTGTTTTATTTTAATTTATTATCCGCATGTGTGACCATGTTGAACTTAAAGTGGCGAGTCATCGGCTCCTACCCCAATGTAGAATATACAAAGGGTGTTCCTTGAGGCATCTCTGACCCTTAGTCAATGTCTCGGTACCCAAAGGTGATTCATGCTTGTAGGAACTAGGCAATCAGACTATAATGGATTTATAACTTTCACTTAGTCATAGGAGTTTGACTATGGGGGCTGATGAGGGCCCCCCGGTGTGTTAAGTGGTCGGCTTGAGGCAATCGAGACCTACACCGTTAGCCACATTGTCTTGTGCTATGAACAAGCCCTTCGTTTAACACATGCGATCTCCAATAACATGTGGCTTAACGTGGTCTTTAGATTGTCGACCAATTTTCACTTAC
Organism: Hordeum marinum; assembly: GCA_022496015.1. Classification (NCBI taxonomy): domain Eukaryota; kingdom Viridiplantae; phylum Streptophyta; class Magnoliopsida; order Poales; family Poaceae; genus Hordeum; species Hordeum marinum. The sequence continues at coordinate 203,521,954 of CM039672.1, read as the reverse complement.
CTAGATAGTTAGTTTTCAGCTTTCTCCGCTGAGGCACTCTGCCAATTAAACTGGCAGCACTATCACAGTGGTTCTCTCATTACAACCTTAATCGAATTTGTTCGGGAATGTAAGAGGTATACATAGTAGTAGGGCAACCCAAATATTGACTGAAATCGAGGTTCAAAACTGATGCATACAGTGCAACATCCGAGACGTCGCGTACTTCAGACTTGTATTTCAAGACAACGTAACAAATCCCTTTAGCAATTGTATCTTGAAGAAGTTCTTGTATCTCACATGTAGTTCTTGTATAGAAATGCAGCAAGAACCTTGAGTGGCATGATTTCTTTATTTTATAACTTCAAGCTTTATGTGCCGAGCAGTAACGAGAGAAACAAAAAAGATACAATGTGAAAAAAATAAAGGAGCATATAAGAAGAGGGCGGGTATCATCATCGGGTTAATGAGCCCGAGCCTCTTCCTGACACATGTCCGTGTCTCCAGATTATTGGCCAACTTGTCCTCGTTGATCGCGATGACTAAGATTGACTGTATGCAACCTCGGCTTCGCATATGCTTAAAGATCTTGTTGGCCGAGTTCTTTTAAGAGGTCTATAGATGTCCGTTGTGTGGTTGAAGCCATGTGGGTACATTTTTCTCGACAGATATTTGATAGGACCTTGTCGGTATTGAAGCTTGAAGCTTAACCGTTCCTCAATCTAGCTGATCTGGTGTTTCCATTAATTTTGTCTCCTCGGTGGCCCAAGGGATTTTTAGTGCAAAATTCTGCACCCTGGGATGCAGTGCGCCTTCCAAGGGGAGCACGTGAGAGCCCCCCACCATTTATGATGTGCAGGTATGTATTCGAGGTTGACTTGCGTGTCTCGTGAATGCTTAGAAGAGATAGAAGTGCGTTTACCGCCAAGGCCCGCATCCTCGGATGCCTGCACCCTGGCTGTGAAGGCCGCGGTTTTCTCCTCGCCGAGGAGGGAGCGTTCCATGTTACCATTGATTTTGATAACACCATTGGGTCCTGGCATTTTGAGCTTCAGATAAGCATAGTACGTGACCGCATTGAAGCAAGCAAACGCTATGCACCCTAGGAGCTCATGGTCTCCACTTCAAAAGGGGAATGTGTCGACGATTAACTCCTCGCATCTGAAGTTCTCATGTGACCTGAAGACAACCTCTAGTGACATGTGTTCGGTGCAATGAGCCTCAACACCTGGTATATATGACGCCTTTAAAAGTAGTGCTTATTGGCCTAATCCGAAATGAGTCGATGCCCATCTTCCTAACAATGTCCTCATAGATTAGGTAGAGGCTGCTTCCTCCGTGCATAAGAACGCGCGCCAAATGCAAACCATTGACAATTGGGTCAAGGATAAGTGCAGCTGATCCGCCATGCCTAATGCTAGTCCGATGGTCATGTATATCGAATGTGATCGGGTGAGCCGACCATAGGTTGAACTTTGGGGCGACTGGATCTGACACATAGATGTCTCAAAGTGCGCACTTCCTCTTCCTCTTGGGGATCTGGGTAACACAGATCATGTTCACCTCCGTTACCTCATTAGGAAACATCTTTTGGCCTCTATTGTTGGGCCACCGAGGTTCATCCTCATCTTCATTGTGATTCTGGGTTTTACTTTGACCCTCCGCCGCTACCATGTCAGCTTGTTTGAAGATCCAACATTTCATGTTAGTGTGGGTTGCTAGTTTGTCCTGTGTCCCATGGATTTGGTACGGTCAATCCAAGATCTTGCTTAGCTGGCTAGGTCCCTCCCTATTCCCTTTAATGGGTTTCCTTTTTTGTCCGCATCTAGTTCCAGTGAACCCTACATTGACTGCGGTGTCCTCTATGTCACTCCCACCTTTTTTATGCATGTTCTTGTTTTTACTGTGTCTAGGCTTTCCATTGGCACCGCATGTCTCTGAAGTGCCTACCTCACCATTGTGAGTGCTTGGAGCAAGCTAGTAGTCTTCTCCCGCACAAAACTAGGCCATCAGTCAGGTGAGGACTGCCATGGTCGGATGTTATCTTGGCCGAGCTGGCGGGCAAGCCATTCATCTCGGATATTGTTTTTGAATGTAGTGATGGCTCGGCATCATATAACTCTATTATATAGTTCTTTTTGGGAAGGAACCTATTCCAGAACTTCTGAGCAGATTTGCCCGGCTGCTGGGTGACACGACTAAGGTCGTCAGCATCCGGAGGATGGACATAAGTGCCTTGGAAATTTGCCCTAAAGGAATGTTCAAGGTCTTCCTAGCTACCATAGAGTGAGGAGGCAGGTTGTTAAGCTAAGAACTATTCGACCCCTTTAGCTTGAGCGGCAAATGTTTGATGGCATGGAGGTCATTGCCATTATCCATGTGTATGTGGATAAGGAAATCCGATCCATGCTACTGGGTCTCTAGTGCCATCGTATGATTCTATGTTGATGGGCTTAAACCCTTCTAGAAATTGATGTTACACTACTCTTTGTGTAAAACATATAGGGTGGGGTGGACCTCCGAATCTGAAAGCACATATTCTCCGTTGGTGGTTTTGGAAATTAATAACAACATATATGTCATTGAACTAATGTTTCCACTAAGAATGTTTCAGGAAAAGTTCAATGATGGGTTGGCAAAAGGATTGTGGAATACCCCAAGATGCAAGGAATAGCATTGGACAAGCTTCAAGCAAAGGACTCTACATTTTACATCCATGAGAAATCACTTTGAGTCCATTGGAAAGCCAATACTATTAAAAGGGAGTTAGGTTTTGTGGGCAAACAAAATGCTCATACGTGCACAAGTGATAGTCACCACATACACCCACAAGCTCTTCCAGAAAAGTCTGTCCAAAGCCAAATATTCAAAATTGATGCAACCAACATTCCACACTCGGTGCCACCGATTCCAAACTTAGACAGACTCAGCCAAACCCTAGATTTTCGGTGCAACCGATACAGCATTCGGTGCCATCAAGTTAGGCTGCCAACTTTCTGTTATGCAAGTTCACAGTTTCGATCCCTCCAAGATTGTTGGATCGGCGTCACCGAGATTGGGCATTAGGACCGTTGGTCACCTTATCTGCCCAACTGACATTCCTATATCGGTGTCACCGAGATTCAAAAGTTGCTAACTTTAAGTCACATCGGTATAACCGAGATTCACACATCGGTTCCACCGAGTCTGACTTATTGTGTGTAATGGTTGGATTTTTGGAGGTGCCTATATATACCACTCCACCACAACTCACACGCAAGAGAAGCCTCAGAACTGTTCCCCACTCGTACCTACTGATTTTCTAAGAGAGATCGACCTACCCTTGTGTTGAGGTCAAGATCTTCCACTCCAACTATATGGATCTTGATTTCTATCCTCCCCAAGTTGCTTTCCACCCAATCAATCCCTTCTACCAAGCCAAATCTGTGAGAGAGTGATTGTGTGTTCAGGAGTCTATCATCTTGAAGCAGAAGAGCAAGGAGTTCATCGCATTACCGAGCCTATTACCTTTTGGAGGGTGGTGCCTCCTATATTGGTTAGGTGTCACTTGGGAGCCTCCTACTTCATGTTGTGGAGTTGAACCAAGAAGTTTGTAAGGGCAAGGAGATCACCTACTTCGTGAAGATCTACCCCAAGTAAGGCTAGTCCTCTATGGACGTAGGCCATCATGGTATAGTCAAGGTTAATTCTTCGTGGAACCCTCCATGGGTAGAGCCCTCCGTGGACTCTTGTGACCGTTACCCTCCGTGAGTTGAAGACTCCATGAACATGGATGTACGATAGCACCACCTATCGGAACCATGGGAAAAATCATCGTGTCACCAATTGCATTTTATCTTCCTACCCTCTCTTTACTTACATGCTTGTATTTACTTTCCGCTGGTATACTCTAGGACATGCATGTGTAGGGTGTACTTGACATACTATGAGTGCTAAAATCTGCCAAGAATTAAAATTGGGAAAAAGTAGATTTTATTTGGTCAAGTAGTCTAATAACCCCCCCCCTCCAGCACTACTTTCTATCCTACAAGTGGTATCAGATCCAGGTTTCCATTGCATTGGTCTCACAACCTAGGATAGTATGGCATCTAGTGAGGGAAATTATCACCGTAGAGGTCCGTACTTTGATGGCACAAATTTTGCTAGTTGGAAGCACAAAATGAAAATGCATTTTCTTGGTCATAACCCCTTCGTATGGGCTGTTGTTCATGTTGGCATGCAAGGTGAATTCTTTGCGGAAGGAAGGGAACCCGATCGCGAAGCGACTGCGGATGCATTGAAGATGTTGCAACTCAGTGCTCAAGCATGTAACATTCTATTCAACTGCCTATGCCCCGAAGAATTCAACAAAATCAACTGTCTTGAGAATGCAAAAGAGATTTGGGATACTTTGATTGATATGCATGAAGGTACAGAATCTGTGAGAGAATCCAGGTTGGATGTTCTTCAAAGTCAACTTGACAAGTTCAGGATGAAGGATGGTGATGGAATCCCTGAGATGTACTCTAGCCTAGCTCTCATCACCAATGAGATTGTTGGCTTAGGAAGCAAAGAAATGACTGAAAAATTCATCATCACGAAGATACTTTGAGATTTTGATGATCGATATGACACCGTTTGTACATTGATCCAAATGATGCCCAACTACAAAGATCTCAAGCCAACGGGGGTGATTGGAAGAATTGTTGCTCATGAGATGACACTCAAAGACAAGGAAGAGCTTCACCACAAGTCTAACAATGCTTACAAAGCCACAAGTGATGCTCCCTCTACCTCTAGCGACAACCTTGTCACAATTGAAGAGATAAGCCTCATGGTCAAGAAATTCAACAAGTTCTATAAGACTAGAAGCAAAGATCGAAGCTCCAACTCAAGATATGAAGAGAAGCATTCGTCAAGTCGTGACCGAAACTTCTACAATTGTGGCAATCCTGGACACTACTCCAATGATTGCACGGCTCCTTAAAAGAGGAAAGAAGAGTCACCAAGAAGACAAAGCTCAAGAGACGAGTCACCTTGAAGAGAGAGAAGGAGTAGAGATGATCGTTATGAACGAACACCCTAAAGGAGAAGTAGGGACTTGGAGAAGAAGGACAAGTACACCAAGAGCTACTCAAGAAGGAAACATCACGCGCCTTTTGGTGAATGGGTTTCCGGTTCCGAATCCAACAACCACTCCGAGAGAAGCTATCACTCCAACTCCGACAATAGTCAAGGTGAAGGTGTTGCTGGACTTGCACTAGTGACAACCGACTCCTACGACATATTTGATTCACCAAATGAAGGGAGTGGATGTTGTTTCATGGCTAAAGTCCCCAAGGTATCACACCCCGAGTATCTTCATTTCAATAGTGATGAAGATGACTTGCTATTTGAAAAGTCTAGTCAAAATGAACTTTTTAGTACTCACTCTAGTGTAGACAAGTCGTGTGATGATGATGAGTTGGAAATATAACGACTAATTCAAGAACTAAAAACTCTTAAGTTAGCTCACGAGTCAACTCTAGAATATCATAGAGAGCTTGTAAGGACACATGATAAGCTACGCTTCGAGAGGCTCAACTTAGAGCAAGAGCTACGAGTTCCTTAAAGCTATCAATGACGATCTTCGAGAGAAGACTTCCTCTTATCTAGCCAAGCGACTTCTCTTATCTACATTCATGCCAAAAGTTAAGTCTAAACAAGCTAGTAACAAAGAAAAGAAAGGTTCTTCAACTAGTAGCAATAAAAATGGTAAATCCAATGATATTGCTTCTAGTAGTTCTCTTGATCCCACTAACTCTTCTCTTAGCCAAGTTACACTTGAGAAAGAAAATGAACTCTTGAAAGGAATTATAGAGAAAGGTATCTAGAAGAGTATTGAAGGGTGCAAACAATTTGTGGAGATTGTACGCAAGCACGGAGGATACCGGAAGAATCGTGGTGTTGGCTACTTCAATGCTAATGGAGTTGAATGGGAAGAAGGTAAATACCCCAATCCCATGTTTGTTCCTCAAAAGGAGAAGTATGAAAATATTCTCCCCAAGGGAACAAAAGCTCAAGATGACCTTCCACCACAAGACACTAAGCTCAAGGACAAGAACAAGCTTCAAGAGAACATTGACTCATATGAAGATGAATCCCAAGCTCTGGTGAAGTGGGTTCCCAAGTCTACTGCAATCTCAACTTCTACAAGTGCTACTTCAACACCAAGTATCCCCATCAACTTGATGTGGATCCCCAAGAAGAACTAGAGAAGTTCTTGAGGGGTGACTTCGCCAATGAAATTCACTCACATTCATTATTGGCAAGAACTATTTGCAATCAACATCAACTTTATGCAAGAGTTCAAGGAGTCACACATTCCCTCAAACGTAAGCAAGGTACAAGGTAATCAATAAATCAATGGACATCATAACACATGCTTTGCACTCCATGTCCATAGATATCCTTGTATTTGTCTCTTGTGTGTTGGGACTAACCCATGTAGGTGAGAAGAGTAATGAAACAACAAGGATGCCCCCAACTCTTGATGATCTTCATCAACTTTGAGCATCCACCACTACCTCACGAACATGAAGTCTTCAGTGACAAAACCCAAGGTTAGTTTGTCCCTCCTATGGGGGGATGTCACATCAAGGGGGAGCTTTACTCTAAGACTTGAGTCAAAGCATCTCTTAGTATGTGACCCCATTAAATGCTTTATGTAAAAGTGGAAACCCCACTTGTTCTTAAACGATGAGTATGACCTATGATCAAGTATTCTTACTTGGCTCCTAAGTCAATATACTCATATATAGATGACTTCATCATCGCCAAAGTGCTTGTTAGAGGCTATTGTGTTTGTGCATGTTTGCCATGATCTATTTGACATCTTATTGTGTGAGCAGGTCGGTCTGCATTTATTTACTCATTTGAGGATATCCAATTGTTGCTATTTGGCTTCTCATCTTTATTTGCCAATTGGATATACAAGAATGCCTAGGACCACTCCTTTATCTATCTATGCTTTCTCACCTCATACTCTATTCATGCTGCATCACAAAATTTGAACAAGTACTTTTCGATCTCTCTTTGTGAGGAGCACTCGGACTTCCGTATCCTCAAGGACTGACCATTAAAACCTCCCAAGTGCATCTCGGTGAAACCAACCCACAATTCTTGGTCTCACTGAATACCTAGGGTTGATCCGGTTTTCTAATCTCGGTAAGACCGATTTGATATTCTCGGTTACACCGAGTTTCCCTGTCAGCTAATAGTTCTGAAACTCGATGACATCAAAAATATCAAATCGGTGTCACCGACAATGAAGGGTATATAAGTTGTGGTCCCAACGGTTCAATATTTCAATCTTCAATCGTCGCGCCCAAACCCTAAGATGCCGCAAAAGGACCCCCTGGTCGTCGCCCTTGTCCTCCCGCGCTTCTCCTCCGCTGGAATCCTTGCCGTCGACGGGCATCTTTGCCGCCATCGTCGCCGTAGCGGATCCGTTGTCAAAGTAGGCTACGTTTTCGACTTTTCTTGTGCTCCCCATCCAATTCTTGTGCAATGAAATTGATGTTATCTATAAGCCACAGTCTGAAAGCTTTCCATCCTCAAGAAAAATCCTTTACAGTAGCAAATGATCATTTTTTAGTTTTTTGCCGTCCGCCACCTATATCTTGGTAGAACCGATGTGGAAAAATCAGTGTCACCGATTTTAGTTTCTACCACACTAAGAACACCTAGGTGCAACCGAGTGCTCTCGGCTGTATCGAAATGCACTTGACAGAATGCAAAACTTGGAAAATATTTTGTTCAAACGTTCAAAAACATCTGCATTTTGTGATGACTTATCCCATTATACTCTTCTATACTCTATTCACAGGGTCAACATGTCAGGTTCAGGCAGTCAGATTTTCTAGAGCAGTAGTTTTAGATGAGTTCAGGCACGAGTCGTGAGTCTAGTTCCTTTCCAGATCTAGGCACTCCCAGTTCTCATGGGTTGCCTAAGGCTACCACTAGGACAAGGAAGAGACTCAACTCAGAGGAAGAGGATTCTGATTTTGTTCCGGAAGAGGTTCTTGCTAAGAAGCAAGAGAAGGCTGTTAGGAAGTCTCCCAATGAGGCCACCTCATCTAGGAAGGTGGTCAGCAAAATTTATGCTCCTACAGAAACTGTCAAAGCACATTAGAGTGCTAGGGCAACAATGTCTGTTGAGGTCCCCAAGAAAGTTGTGCCAAAGAAGACACGTAGGAAGAGGATCATGCATGTACAGGGTAGGCCTACCTCAATGTTTGAGGATCCAGAGGAGCCTACTGCTGGTGGTGCTGCTACTGCTGATGAGGAAGAGGAGGAACCTGCTGCTTAGGCCCCTCCTAAGAAGAATGCCAAGAAACTTTTGGCTGATGCAATGCCCAAGTCAGGCACCTCCAAGAGCACCAAGGCTACTTCAAGGAAAGCTGCTGCATAGAAGTCCAAGAGAACTACCAGGGATATACCTACTACTGAGAAGAACAAGAAGTCCACTTTGAGAGAAGCAGATAATGATGATGCTGTTATGACTGTTCTGATGAAGTTCAGACCTCACGTTCTAGTTCATGTTGCCAGCCAACCAATAGCTGAGGATATGAAGAAGCGGAAGGATTTATGGATGAGGGCATGGAGAGATATTGATCCATATGCTAAGTGGAGAAAGACTGTTGTGGACTACATGTTTTACACCAAAGAGCAACAAGACTTCTATGAGACAGTTTTGCTAGACAAGAGCCCTATAGTTAGTGACATGAGATATCTTGACTGGCAGTACATCAAGGACAATGAGGATTACTTTCCTTGTCTCCAACAAAACTTCCAGTGCATTGGACTTGAAAAATTTCTTGGGAAGGAGTTCACTGCTTGGAACAATGAGATGATCATGCAGTTCTATTCCACTTCTCATTTTTATGGAGATGGCAGGATTGTCTGGATGATTGAAGGAGCAAGATATGAATCTTCTGTTGATGAGTGGGCTACCATCTTAGGAGTCCCATAGGTACAGGATGGAGATTTGGATGTCTATAGAGAATCCAAGGAGAGCGACAATGCTATAAGGATATGTACAATCCTATCCCTACAGATCAAGTGCAATCTCCAAGCTTGGTTCTATCTACTTCCTCCAGCCAGGCCTCCGTACCATGAACACTATCCTAAGGCATACCTTGATCCCCAAGTCTGGAGATGAGAAGATGATTCGTGGATACTCCATCAACATGCTCATCCATCTTGATCGTCACACCAGGATTCGAGTGATGGACTTGATAGTAGTGACTGTGAAGAGGGTTGCTGCTGTTCAGAAGTGCTCATGCTACTAAGCACCCTATATCCAGATGCTTATCAATTCTAAGCTCGAGAAGCACATCCTTTCTCCGCATGTTCCCCATTTGCCACTTCAGCCGGACTTTGAGGTCAACATTGTGGTGATGGACCCAGACCATCCCACATCAGCTGCAGCTCAGGCACATGCAGAGGTAGAAGCAGAGGCAGCTGGAGCCACTAGTGCTCAGGTTCCCAGGTCCAGGAACAAGAAGATGGATCTTTTGATTACCACTGTCTTGGAGATGAAGAAGGACATCAATACCATCATGGATACTCAGGAGAGCCTTGCAAACATCATTGATGATAGAGTGAAAACTCTAAATGACAAGGTTGATGGGTTGACTAAGACAGTCAATGATCTCAAGAAGGAGGTTGATGGGTTGCAAGGTTTAGCTATTACTGTGACAAGATCAGGTCATGCGTAAGGATAGGATCATCTACCGTGCATAACTGACATGTGATCGTTTGTCCTAATGCAATAAACGAGAGCAGGAGCGAGAGAGTGGGATGTTATCGGAATGATCAATGAGGTTGCTTGCCTTGCTGGGTTGCGGAAGAGTTCTCTCCTTCGTTGGGGTACGGGGTAGTATCCTCCGGATTAGGGCCTACCGCAACGCAGATAAAAACATTCAATACAAGCAGATGCAACAATATGATGCATGATCATGGCATAAAGATGTGCATGGATGAGCTAATGTAACTACTGGTCATGTCAATTTGAAATGTGTTTGAATATAGGTTCAAAGTTGTTCTCATTTCAAATTCTATGTATTGACCTAATGCTAAAATGTCCATGTTCACCTATTTAGATTGCTCTAACATGCATGATAATAGCACCATTGGATTCATTGGATTTTTCTGATCAATTTTCATATATAAATTATTTTCATCTGACTTACAGATTATTTTATATGATTTTCAAAGTTTTAAATAATTTCTAGAATTTCCTGATTTATTTTTATTAAGGAAATTGAGTCATTGTGTCAGCATGACATCATGATGACATCATCTGGTCAGCTGACTCGGCCCAGAGCCAAACCTGACATGTGGGGCCACATGTCAGTGACTGGTTAACTTAACTAACTAATTAAAACTAATTCTGTTTTAACTAACTAACTGGGCCCACCTGTCAGTGACACATTAACCTAATTAACAACTAAACTAATTACAAATTATCCTAAACTAATCAGGGTCGGGGCCCACCTGTCATTGACTCACAGAGTCAAGCCAGGGCCCACCCGAGGTCAACTTGCCGGAGTTGGCCGGCGGTTCGACACCGGTGACCATCAGGGACGGCGGCGTCCATCGGGTTTCTCTTACAGGGGTTTATTTGGTGCGCTGAGACGACCGGCGTGCAGCCCGTGCACGACCGCATCCATCTGGGGCCATGGGAGGTCATGGGGTCGCCGGATCTCGGGCTCGGACGCAAACGTGACACAGGGCACGGGGCGATGCTACGATGGTCTCGACGGGCTTCTGGGAACTCCAGGAGTTCAACCATGCACGCCCACATGAGCTTGGAGGGATCTATGCACGGCGGCGACCATCGACGGCAGCGGGAGGTTCTCGAGTCCAGCGACACAACTAGCTAGGGGACGCCAGAGAGAGAAAACTCACGGGGGGGGGGGGGAAGAGGGGCTCACTGCGGATCCAGGGAGCTGGTCAGCAGGCTCGGGGAGGCAGCGACGGCGACGAATCGACGTCCGGCGACGGCGGCCTTCGGCAGGGGATCGGGAGAGAGATCAAAGGAGAGAGGGAGGGGGAGAATGAGCTCGAGGGAGAGGGCTCGCGCATCTTCCAGGCACGGGGGAGGCAGGGACGCAGCCTACTGCGTGGAAGCAGGAGGTGGAGGCCGGCGACGGCTCGGTCGCCACCTCAACGCCTACTGGCGCGAGGTGGAAGATGACCCTTCCACCCCTGTGGGCTGGGCTGGGCCTTCCACTCGACCAGGTAAGCCTCTCCCTTTTATTTTTATTTTCTGTTTTTTTGTTTTCTAACATTTGTTTGATTTTCTTTGCAGGTCCAAATACCCCTTCAATAATTCTAAAACTTTTTATAACTTCAAGTTTAAATATTTCAAACTTGTGTCAAAAGTTTCAGATTATTTTGAAAGCAGTGATAATAATAATGTTTTTATTTGTCATTTTCAGAGACGTAATTCAATAATTTGAAATATTTCAAATGTTCAAATAGTTGAAATGGTCCCTGGTATATCCATGCCCTTAATTATCAGACATAGGGAACATTTTTAATGGGCATTTTGGATTTGTTGAAATTTCATTTGTTTGGAATTCCTTTAATTCATAAAATGCTTAGGGTTTCTTTCTTTCTCCCCATTTCATATTGATGCAATGATGATGATGATGATGCAAACACAATGCTAGCCTAGACACTTGCTAGGGTTGTGACACTCATCAGTGAAGGTGAGAAAATAATGATATCCACCGCGCGCTGCAACATTCATCGGACCGCACACATCAGTATGTATGATTTCCAATAAGTCACTTGCCAATTCCATTGTTCCAGAGAACGGCATTTTAGTCATCTTTGCCATGAGGCATGGTTCACTTGTGTCAAGTGATTCAAAATCAAGTGACTCAAAAAGTCCATCAGCATGGAGCTTCCTCATGCGTTTTACACCAATATGGCCCAAACGACAGTGCCACAAGAAAGTGGTACTATCATTATAAACTCTACATATTTTGGCACAAATTTTATGAACATGTGTATCATCACTATCAAGATTCAATATGAATAAACCCCTCACATTCGGTGCATGACCATGAAAGATATTACTCATATAAATAGCACAACCATTATTCTTTGATTTAAGTGAGTAACCGTCTCACAAGAAACAAGATCCAGATATAATGTTCAGGCTTAACGCAGGCACTAAAGAAAATTATTCATGTTCATCACTAATCCCGATGTTAATCGAAGAGAGAGCATGCCGGCGGCGATCACATCAATCTTGGAACCATTTCCCACGCGCATCGTCACTTCGTCCTTTGCCAGCCTTCGTCTATTCCATAGTTCCTGTTTTGAGTTGCAAATGTGAGCAACCGAACTGGTACCAAATGCCGAGGCACTACAACAAGAGATAGTAAGGTACACATCAATAACATGTATATCATATATACCTTGTTTGTCGTTGGCCGCCTTCTTGTCAGCCAGGTACTTGGGGTAGTTCCGCTTCCAGTGACCAGTTCCCTTGCAGGAGTAGCAACTGCTTTGCCATCCTTCTTGGTTTTAACCTTATTGCCCTTGCTCTTGCCATTGTTCTTGAAACTAGTGGTTTTATTGACCATCAACACTTGATGTTCTTTCTGGATTCCAGACTCAGCGACTTTCAGCATCGCAAACAGCTCGGCGACTGACTTGTTCATCCCGTCCATGTTATAGTTCATCACAAAGCTCTTGTAACTAGGTGGCAGTGATTGAAGAACTCTGTCAGTGATTGCCTCTGGCAGAAGGGCAATTCCCAACTCCGCCAAACGAGTCGAATACCCAGACATTCTGAGTATATGTTCACTGATAGACCCGTTCTCCTCCATTTTGCAAGCATAGAACTTATCGGAAGTCTCATACCTCTCGATCCGGGCATTCTTTTGAAAGATAAACTTCAACTCCTGGAACATCTCATATGCTCCATGACGTTCAAAACGTCTTTGAATTTCTGTTTATAAGCCATACAATATTGCACACTGAACTATTGAGTAATCTCCAGAACGTGCCTCCCAATCGTTCTTAACGTCTTCGGATGACATGTCTTCTGGTTGGTCACCAAGCGGTGCATCAAGGACATATGATTTCTAGGAAGCCGTGAGGATAATCCTTAGATTATGGGCCCAGTCAACAAAGTTGCTTCCATCATCTTTCAACCTAGCTTTCTCTAGGAACGCATTAAAATTCAGGGGTGCTACTACGCGAGCCATTGATCTACAACATATCTATGCAAAGGTTACTTAGACTATTGTTCAAGATAATGATTTTAGTTAATCAAATTACTAAAGCTCCCACTCAAATTGACACCCCTCAGGTCATCTCAGTGTCACATGATCCAAATTCACCAACTCAAGTCCGATCATCACGTGAGTTGACGTGGTTTCAATGGTGAACATCATCATGTTGATCATATCTACTATATGACTCATGTTCGACCTTTCGGTAACTTTAGATCCGAGGCCATGTCTGTACATGCTAGGCTCATCAAGTTTAACCCGAGTGTTATGCATGTTCAACACTGGCTTGCACCCGTTGTATGTGAACGTAGAGTCTATCACACCCGATCATCATGTGGTGTCTCGATACGACGAACTTTCGCAACAGGGCACACTCGGGGAGAACATAATTCATCTTGAAATTTAAGTGAGGGATCACCTTATAATGATACTGTCTCCCTAAGCAAAACAAGGTACATAAAAGTATTAACATCACATGCAAATCATAAGTGACATGATATGGCCATGAACTTGTGCTTTTGATCTCCATCTTGAAAGCACCGACATGATCTCCATCGTCACCGGCACGACACCATGATCTCCATCATCTTGATCTCCATCAATGTGTCATCATCGAGGTTGTCGCTCCCACCATGCTTCTACTACTATTGCTACCATTTAGCGAGAAAGTAAAGCATTAGATAGCGCTTAATGATTGATACGCAAGTCATACAATAATCAAAGACAACCCTATGGCTCCTGCCGGTTGCCGTACTCATCGACATGCAAGTCGTGATATTCTATACAACACATGATCATCTCATACATCACATATATCTCATCATGTAATTGGCCATATCACATCACAACATACCCTGCAAGAACAAGTTAGATGTCCTCTAATTGTTGTTGCATGTTTTACGTGGCTGCTACGGGTATCTAGCAAGAACAGTTCTCACCTACGCGTAAACCACAACGGTGATACATAAGTTGCTTTTCAACCTTCTCAAGGGCCACCTTAGTCGAATCTGATCCAACTAAACTATGAGAAGCAAACACCCGCCAGCCATCTGTGTGCAACGAGGTTACACATCAGTCGATGGAACCGCTCTCTCGTAAGCGTACGAGTAAGGTTGGTCCAGGCCGCTTCATCCCACAATACCGCTGAACCAAAACACGACCAAGGGAGGAAGAAATCTAAGCATCAACGCCCACAAACTCTTTTTGTTCTACTCGAGATATCATCTACACATAGACCTTGCTCATGATGCCACTGTTGGGGAACGTTGCATTGGAAACAAAAAAATTCCTACGCACACGCAAGATCTATCCATGGTGATGAGCATCTACGTACCCTTGTAGATCGCTAAGCGGGAAGCATTAAGAAATGCGGTTGATGTAGTCAAACAACTTTGTGATCCAAATCGCCGAGCGTCCCGCGACCCAACCACGATCCGTACAGATCAAGTACCGAACGGACGGCACCTCCGCATTCAGCACACGTACAGCTTGATGACGATCTCTGCCTTCTTGTTCCAACAAGAGGGAATGGAGAGGTAGACGAGTTCTCCGGCAGTGTGATGGCGCTGCGGTGATGGTGGTGGAGTTATCTCAGCAGGGCTTCGCCTAAGCATAGCTGAAACCGATCTAGGGGAGAAACTACGAACTAGAGGGTAGGGTTGCACGTGGCTGAAAATCATCTGCCAAAACCCTAAAACCTCTAGTATATATAAGAGAAAGAGAGGAGGAGGTTTGTCCCAAGGGAAAATCCATCTAGACTTCGGCCGAAGGGAGGAGAGGAGGAATCCTTCTCCAATCCTAGTAGGACTAGGACTCCTTCCTTATTTGGTCTTTTTGCCTTTTTTCCACCTTTTTCTTTTTGGGCTTTTCTTCCCAGTCACATGGGCCTTGTGTGGGACTTCCACCAGCCCACTAAGGGCTGGTATTCACCCTCTTATAGCCCATGTAGCCTCTTGGGTCGAAATACCCCTCCTGATGTTCCCTCGGTACACTACAGCCACTCCCGATACACTACCGATGAGCCCGAAACTTTTTCGACGACCAAAACAGGACTTCCTTTATATCAGTCTATACCTCCGGACCACTCTGGAGCTCCTCGTGACATCTGGGATCTCATCCGGTACTCCGAACAACCTTCGGTCACCACCATGGAGAACTCTATACTACCGAAACATCACCAAACCTTAAGTGTGCAGACCCTGCGCGTTCGAGAACTATGTAGACATGACCGAGACACCTATATGGTCAATAACCAATAGAGGGACCTGGATGCCCATATTGGTTCCTACATATTATACGATGATCTTTATCGGTTGAACCTCTATGTCAAGGATTCAGTTAATCCCGTATGATGTTCCCTTTGTTCTTCGGTATGTTACTTGCCCAAGATTTGATCGTTGGTATCTCCATAGCTAGTTCGACCTTATTACTGGAAAGTCTCTTTAGACAGAGTAAAAAGTCCCAGTCTTGATCCATGCCAACCCAACCGACACCCTCGGAGATACCTTTGGAGCACCTTTATAGTCACCCAATTACGTTGCGACGTTTGATACACACAAGGCGCTCCTCTAGTGTCCGTGAGTTGCATGATCTCACGGTCATAGGAACATATACTTGACATGCAGAAAACTGTAGCAATAAATTGACATGATCATATGCTACGTTTATGGTTTGGGTCTTGTCCATCCCATCATTGTCCTAATGATGTGATCCCGTTATCAAATGACATCACATGTCAATGGCTAGGAAACCTTGACCATCTTTGATCAACGAGCTAGTTCACTAGAGGCGTACTAGGGACAAAATGTTGTCTATTTATCCACACATGTAATGTGTTTCCAACTAATACAATTATATCATGGATAATAAACAATTATCATGAATAAGGAAATATTATAATAAACAATTTATTTATTGCCTCTAGGGCATATTTCCAACAGTTCTTCAGCACTCATGCCCTCATAGTTTGGGAGTTCCAGCTTGGCTTTGCCTTTTTTTGGTGGTGTTGGTTCGTCCTTAGCAACATGCTTGGTCAGCACTTTGGAGACCCAGTGATGGAATAACCTGACCCTATAATGAAAACTTGTTCGTTCTTGTCACAAGGAGTTTTTTCAGTTGTCTTGGGAGGACTAGGCAGGTCAGGACAAACCGCCGGGTCAACTTCAGTGCCGACAACATTGGTACTCGCTGGCTCAGGTTTAGGAGTGACATCAGCCTGGACCTCCTGATGATGGTCAGGATGACTCGCGTTAGTTTTAGGGGTAGTGGAGTCGGGATTTCCAGGCTTAGGGGCTTCATGATCGGCGAACGACTTGCCAAGTTTCCTCTTCTTGGCCTTGGATTGAGCCCTATAAAACAATAAGGCAATATCAACAAAGTGCCAAAAGGCATGTAAAGGCAAGTACCTAACAAAAGAGACTCACCCAGGATTGATCACAAGGGCTGGAAGTTTGAAAGCAGTTGAGTCGCCTGACGAAGGTGGTGACTCCTGCTAATAGTCAGGATGAGTAAAAGATTGATAATTCAAGTTGACCATGAAAAAGCGAATACCCGAGATGGGCACTTTCGAGCAGCCGGCTTGTTGGGTAAGCCGGCTACAAGATCACCACTACCACTTTGGGTCTTGTGCTTTGACATATGCTGAAGTTGCTTCAAAATAAAATTGGTATCCAAATGAACATCCTAGTGAGAAAAATGTACTTTCAAATATCATGCCTTGTTTTCCTTGACGATAAGCGTTCTGAGTCGGAGGAGATGGAAATTACCTCAACATCTTCATACGGGATCATATCAACATAACCCTAAGAAAAAGAGATACCAGCTGAATTTAGTGAAGCATAGTTAAAGGAATTTGATTTCTACCTCTGATTGAAATCCGACTATCTCTGAATCGTCCATGGGTGACGACTCCTCGATGACCGCCTTATCTTGCTTTGAAGCTGGAGGTGCTTTGGTATTCTTGGCAATGGTTTTTGCTTGATTGTTTCCCCAAAATGGAGACTTGGCCTGTTAAAAATAACAGGTAAATTCAAAGAAGTTTAAGCAAGAAATTTTTTGTAAAGGCTAGACATATTCATCAAAAATCCTTACTAGAGGTGCCAGGTTATGAGAATAAAAGGGCTTCAGTCCATCTTGGCTGTAATCAGCCAGAATTTTGCCCAAAAACTTCTTCACCGTTTGATTTACTTCATCAGTGTCCAAGGTTATATTGTTAAATTTTTGGGGGTCCTCCAAGTCACCAGAGTAAGTATACATCAAGCCGCCTTGGCAGCTTAGCGACAGAATGCTCCAAGACACCCAACATCGGGTCAAGTCAATACTAGTTAATCCGTTGTCCAAGAAGGCCCTCATCTTTGGGTAAACATGGGCGTGTTGAGCATGTTCTTCCGGAGAAGCCCAGCTAGGAAGTTCAATATTCATGGGAAGGCAGTCTAGCCTATAACCCAGCAAGTGATTCTCATCAGCCGGAGTCATGTTTTGACAACAAAACCAATTCCTGTTCCACCCCTTTATGTGGCTTCGGCCATCGGCGCACTCAGTTTAGCAGTTCAAATAGAAAAACTCCCTAAAAGGGAGACAGAAGGTTCTATCTGTAGGTACACCTCATAGAGTACTTGGAACTGGCATTGATTGGACACGGAATTGGGAGCCAAGTCTTGACGATGGAGGTTGAAGAAATGCAAGGCATACCGAAAGAATTTTGACCCGGGTGGAGAGAAGGCCCCGAGAAGATGATCCAACAAGATTACCACATCTCTGTCCGCCGGCTTAAGAATTTCCACTCCAAAGGCAGCCCACCAACCGATTGTCTCTTTAGGAGGTAAAAATCCTTGTTTTTGGTAGTATTGAAGGATGGCTTCAGAGACTTGGGAAGCCGCCTAGTTGCTGGAGGTAGTTTTTGACATGGCGAGTTACCTGAATGGAATAAAGGGGGTTATTTAAGTATATGACTAAGGGGAGGTCCTAAGCATTATGGAGGGATAAATCTCCCCATAAAGACAATACTTTTGTCTCAACAAACTGAAGCATGGCGGGTTACAACCATTAAGTTGGCATAAAGTATGGCCGACTCATTCTGGAGTACAAAGCATCTAGTTTTCGTTAAGTGCAAAGGAAAACAAGTTTTCACAACTAGACTAGCTACAATCACGGATCTACAAAAGATTCAGAAAAGGAAAATATTTGATAAACCTAGTACAGGACTTGGAAGCAGTGAGGGCTCAAATGTGTAGATTCTAAGGGGAGGTTTGAAGATGCTATGCGAAAAATGAATCTGTGGCTCAAACCGCTTCACTCCTAGAAGGCGAGTCACGAGGTTTTGCACATGAAAAAGTAATGGCGATGAACGAGGGAGAAACTGTCCAAGACGTGAAGAACTCCAACGAACTATTACAGATCTAAGGAAGAGAAAAAGTTACCTCCAAGAAGAATTCAGGGGCGGAAGAGTTACCTCCAACGAACTATTACGTTCGTCCAGGCAGCATGATCTCGATAAGGGCGCGACACCGTTGTATTCCTGAAGGTGGTCTCCGACGATGGATGAGAAGTGGTTCGACAAATCTCTCGAGCACGAGGAAGAAGAAGAGAGAAGGGCGAGGTGAAAGTGAAAGAAGGGAGCCCTGCCAAGGGTATTTAAGGAAGAACTCCAAAGGAGAAACTGCAGGCGCAAAAATCATGGCGACACAATGAATTTCGGGAAGCAATGGTGCCTCGATTTTTGGGAAATGAGGATACAGTTAGATTTGTCATGATGTCACCAACTGGGCCACTGAGTTTCTTGCATATGCTCACTAATGGATAAGCATTGGAAAAATGACAACTCCGGAATCGCCGTGAGCCGGCATTTTTTGGAACCCACGAGGAACATAGATGTTAAGCCGCCAAGACAAGTACGAGAAGTTGATGTGAATGAGTTCAAATCAGGCCTAATGTCGGTGATATAACCCCGTGGTGCAACTCGCCCTGTTGGGCCAGGTTAACTTATTTGCGGCTTCATAGACGCTCAAAGATGGGTCGTGTCATGGAGACAAGACCGTTGAGGTGGCTGCTAAACAAGCCATCGGGCGGCCCACGGACCAGGATAAGGTAGTTCAAGGGTGTGAGGCAGATTTTGCCAGAAGACTTCTTTGCTTGAAAGATAAGGTGTGTAAGATATATGGTAGATTATGATCCATGATATGACTCAGACTCTTTTGTAAATCCTAGGGTCTTGACCTATATATAAAGGCAAGCCCCCAGGTCCAAAAGACTCAAGTTAGACACTCTTGAAATCTAGGTAGATTTATCAAGGTTAGGGCCCTCTTGATGGAGGTAATACCCTACGTCCTACTCTTGTTTATATTAATGGGGAAGTATCGAGTACATAGTTGATCTACCTCGAGATCATCACATGTGTCCTAACTCTAGGGCTAGGTGAAAGATGTTGTGTCGGGATGCCCTCTACAAACAAAACCCTATGACTTATATACACGCAAGGCAAGGTATCTAGGGTTACAAGGTCGGTATCTCAGCATGGAGGCGATAGGAGAAGTCTTGGAGTATACGCCAAGCCTTCGGTAGATGCAGTCTTTTATAGCTTACGGACACCATATTGAGAAGAATGAGGTCCCATCAGTCCAGTCTGAGGAGCATGGGCCGACTGGGCTAGTCCCTCCTAGTCGAGGACACTGTTAGTATCCCCCGAACTAGTCTTCTATATCGAGGAAATTTTGTTGATGAAGATAACCTCAAATTTGAAGTCCTCGACTTGACAGACGAGTTCCTCTTTACGACTCCCAAACTTCCGATCTGCTCTTTGAAAAGAAGCAGTGTCTTATAAACAAGACCTAGCTGAGCTCATACTTAACCCGAAGAAGAGGGTTAACTTAGCCTCAAAGGCCGACGACGTAGGTGTTAATAGTGCCACATGACTTGACTACTTTATTCAAGCAGCACACCCCACGACGGTTTGAGCAGTTACTGCCTACCCTGAATTGCGGCTTGAGGCATCCTTTTTACTGACACATCCCATCAAAGTAGATCTCGTTCCCATTTTCTTAGGGATATCATCAAGATTTTCTTTCCCTCCATATGCCCAGTGACATCTTCTGCGGGAGTGGCATGTTTATCAGTGCGGTAAGAGGGACTCTTGGCCTTTAAACAGCCTATGAAAGTAAAAAGAGGACGGTACAAGCAACCACGCTCTCAACCCCCTCGCTTGCTGGTTCGTCTAGCTCCAGCACCAAGATCCATCCTAACACCCAAACTCCCTGTCCAGCCATGGCCGATACCCTCAAGGGGCACTAGGGTGGTTCCTCCATAATGGACACCACCATCCTAGAACTATGTACCGTGGGGTACCTTTTCTCCACCACCGACGCCCCCACTCTCGACGCCAACCAGCAAGTGCCCGCTCCCAATGCAAGGGGAAGGTAGTCTTAATTCCCTGCATCGTCCGAGGCCTGGGATTCCTGTTGCACCCATTCCTAAATGGGATGATGTCATACTATGGGCTCGACTTCCACCACATGGCCGCAAACTCTATTCTTCACCTCGCCTCCTTCATCACAATCTGTGAGGACTTCCTCCGCTACTAACCACACTTTGACCTCTGGGTGAAGACCTCAGGAGTCAAGCCAAATTCCAGCGGCTCCGATCTGGCAAAGTGCGAAGGGGCCATGGTTAGCAAGAACCAAAATACTAATTGATTCCAAGGCACCTTCATCAAGATGGTGAAGGAATGGCAGCGCAAATGGTTTTACATCACAGAGTCGATCGCTCCTGACCAAACCGAAGTCCTGGCCTTTTCAGTCGAGCCCCCAAGGAAGCTCAAGTCCTGGACGGAGAAACATGTTTCCTAGGGGATACCAACGAGGTGGAGGCACCGATCAAGAAGATCAAATGGTGGTCCATCGAGAAGAACGTCCAGCTCCCTGAGGTCATCGATGTCATGCTAAACCACCGGGTCCTCCCGCTCCAACTTCGAGCCAAACCGATGAGGGAGTATAAACCCGAGGATGTGGGGCCCGTTCTGCACTTCTTCCACACCAACCTTTTTGTCATGTGGATGCAACCGCTCGAGCTATCTTAGGATGAGATCCTAGAGGAGGGGCAAGACCTCGGCTTCGAGGTTGCCCATGGAGCCCCTGAAGCAAGTGTTCTAACAAACATGTTTATATTATTCTTTCTTCACATGGTGAGATAGATACGTAGTGGTCCCTCAGGGGCCGAAGTCCCAAAGGGGTAGGGCGGGTCTTTAGAAGAGGGAAGCCTCGGTTGCTCGGTCCGAGGAGACCCACACCTAGGCCATCAACAAAGATGTGGAGGAGAATGAGGAGGAAGACCTTTCCCTCGAAGGGTTGAGGGCAGCGTCAGAGCACGCCAAAGCTGGAGCACGGCCCAAGGGCCAAAAGAGGTGGAAGAGAACCTCTGTCGGCACCACCAGCAAGAGGTCGGGAAAGATCATGCTCTCTAATGAGTCCAAAGATGATTCTCTTGTGCTGGGGAGGAAAAAAAGGCACCCTAAGGGTACCCTAAGGCTCTATGTTTTAGTAGTAGTGAGCTCATATGAGCGTCTTTCTGTAGTGCAGCAAAGATGCGTCCAAGTGACTCTTCAAGTGGGATTCCCTCTGTGACTGGGTCCTCGGAAGCCTCCAGTCCTGCACCAGCTGATGATGGGTTGGGAGAGGCGAATTTCGCTCCGCCTCTCTAGTTTGAGAAATCGGGAGACGGATGGTCGATAGTCTAACGCCTTGGTCCCGCAGGGACAAGGGGATAAGTCCCCGAGGTCACCAAGGAAATGCTAGGCCACACATCATCCCAGCCACAGTCCGCCTAGCCTGCAACACCGAGGCCGGAGAAAACTCATCCCAGCACCCAGGTGCTTGGGTCTAAGGTTGTGCTGCCTTCACATCCAGCCCAAGGGTGGGCTAGTGTGGGGTGGACCGAGGAGATGAGGGATACCTTTAAGGGCTCCTCCCTCAAGAAAGAGCACCATGCCTTGATAGGCACGACAATGCAAGGCTTTCGGTCCACGGGGGCCGGATTGCATGAGGTCTTCAAGGGCCTCATTATGAGCTTCGAGGTATGTTTTTCCCTTGTGCACTAAATTCTATTTTGTGTTTATTTTGCAAATCCATGTATATGTCCTAGGACATGTTATCATGGCCTTCTAATCGGCCTAATCAGTGAGTAGCCCCCAAGCCCAAGGGTGGTTTTGAAGAACTGGTATTCGAATTGTATATACATAGGAGCTTGATGCATAGCCCCCAGGACGCAAGGGATGCATCCGAGGTTAATGAATTGACCATGGGGATTTATGTGAAAAAACTTTGTTTGAAGGTTTCTACCTTGGCTCCAAGCTCCGTGTCCGAGGATATAGCGGATAAGCCGAAAGCACGAGAGGTCTGAGAAAGACATCGACCTGATGAACCAATGGTTCAAGCAGTCTCAAGGTAAACAATCACTACCTATTGTTATTTGAATCCTAGAAGCGTATCGTGTTTTATCGTTGTGTTAGGATTTGGCGCCAAACTATTTGAATGACAAGGAATTTGTCTGAGCCTGAGGGGCTCAAGGAGAGATCAAGAAGGCTCGACGGGAGGCAATGCAGAAAAAGGTTACGTCCACGAAGGCGGAGAAGGACCGAGCTACCGAGAAGGTGGCTAGGGAGAAGGACCGGACGCAGGTCGTGGAGGTCCAAGAGACCCTGAAGGGCATGTTCAAAACAAATGAAAAACTTCATGCTAAGGGAGAAGTAGGCCAAAGAAGAGCTCGAGAAGCTCCAGCTTGCGTGCTCTGAGCTCCAGATTGCGGCTCGGACCAATCGCGAAGTGCTCCAACAAGTGGAGCAAATAGATGCGGGTAAGCCATACTTATTGCAGTGTGTGTTTGGCAGTGAAAGGTGCCTTGAGCTCACCTTCTTGTGGCATTCCACAAGGTTCTTTGCGGATCTTCCGAAGTATGTAAGGGACACCGTCCAACACTTCGGGCAACTAGAGGGCCATGAAGAGGAGAAGGTATTCTAGCGATAGTTCCTAGACTCTTCATCGCCATAGCTGCTGAACCATTGAATGATGCAGCTTGCAGAGCTAATCTGAGTGGCTAGGCCAGTGCTCCATGATCTTTGCATCAAGTTGTGGCTTGCCAAAGCTCTTTCGTCTAGCCTCTTTGGTCCCCTAGCCTAGTTGCCGGTTGTTGGCCCGTAGATGGATCGTTGAAAGCGATCCGCGTGCTTCGAGGGAGCATGGAGTGCATACGCTTGATTGAACATGCACTTTTGGAATGTGGAAGCCGCGACTTGTGCTGCAGGGCCCCCCATAGGGAAACAACGCACCACAGAGTAGTTCTACGCCGAAGTGGAAGAGGGCGCTCGGATGACCGAGGCCATGTGTCCAAAGGATACTTTATATCAGTTGTAGTACTTCAGAGTGCCAAAGTATATGCGATGTAAAAAACCATATTTTGTTTTAATGAGTATGTCATTGTATTTCCTCATATATGTGTTTTATTTTAATTTATTATCCGCATGTGTGACCATGTTGAACTTAAAGTGGCGAGTCATCGGCTCCTACCCCAATGTAGAATATACAAAGGGTGTTCCTTGAGGCATCTCTGACCCTTAGTCAATGTCTCGGTACCCAAAGGTGATTCATGCTTGTAGGAACTAGGCAATCAGACTATAATGGATTTATAACTTTCACTTAGTCATAGGAGTTTGACTATGGGGGCTGATGAGGGCCCCCCGGTGTGTTAAGTGGTCGGCTTGAGGCAATCGAGACCTACACCGTTAGCCACATTGTCTTGTGCTATGAACAAGCCCTTCGTTTAACACATGCGATCTCCAATAACATGTGGCTTAACGTGGTCTTTAGATTGTCGACCAATTTTCACTTACCTAGATAGTTAGTTTTCAGCTTTCTCCGCTGAGGCACTCTGCCAATTAAACTGGCAGCACTATCACAGTGGTTCTCTCATTACAACCTTAATCGAATTTGTTCGGGAATGTAAGAGGTATACATAGTAGTAGGGCAACCCAAATATTGACTGAAATCGAGGTTCAAAACTGATGCATACAGTGCAACATCCGAGACGTCGCGTACTTCAGACTTGTATTTCAAGACAACGTAACAAATCCCTTTAGCAATTGTATCTTGAAGAAGTTCTTGTATCTCACATGTAGTTCTTGTATAGAAATGCAGCAAGAACCTTGAGTGGCATGATTTCTTTATTTTATAACTTCAAGCTTTATGTGCCGAGCAGTAACGAGAGAAACAAAAAAGATACAATGTGAAAAAAATAAAGGAGCATATAAGAAGAGGGCGGGTATCATCATCGGGTTAATGAGCCCGAGCCTCTTCCTGACACATGTCCGTGTCTCCAGATTATTGGCCAACTTGTCCTCGTTGATCGCGATGACTAAGATTGACTGTATGCAACCTCGGCTTCGCATATGCTTAAAGATCTTGTTGGCCGAGTTCTTTTAAGAGGTCTATAGATGTCCGTTGTGTGGTTGAAGCCATGTGGGTACATTTTTCTCGACAGATATTTGATAGGACCTTGTCGGTATTGAAGCTTGAAGCTTAACCGTTCCTCAATCTAGCTGATCTGGTGTTTCCATTAATTTTGTCTCCTCGGTGGCCCAAGGGATTTTTAGTGCAAAATTCTGCACCCTGGGATGCAGTGCGCCTTCCAAGGGGAGCACGTGAGAGCCCCCCACCATTTATGATGTGCAGGTATGTATTCGAGGTTGACTTGCGTGTCTCGTGAATGCTTAGAAGAGATAGAAGTGCGTTTACCGCCAAGGCCCGCATCCTCGGATGCCTGCACCCTGGCTGTGAAGGCCGCGGTTTTCTCCTCGCCGAGGAGGGAGCGTTCCATGTTACCATTGATTTTGATAACACCATTGGGTCCTGGCATTTTGAGCTTCAGATAAGCATAGTACGTGACCGCATTGAAGCAAGCAAACGCTATGCACCCTAGGAGCTCATGGTCTCCACTTCAAAAGGGGAATGTGTCGACGATTAACTCCTCGCATCTGAAGTTCTCATGTGACCTGAAGACAACCTCTAGTGACATGTGTTCGGTGCAATGAGCCTCAACACCTGGTATATATGACGCCTTTAAAAGTAGTGCTTATTGGCCTAATCCGAAATGAGTCGATGCCCATCTTCCTAACAATGTCCTCATAGATTAGGTAGAGGCTGCTTCCTCCGTGCATAAGAACGCGCGCCAAATGCAAACCATTGACAATTGGGTCAAGGATAAGTGCAGCTGATCCGCCATGCCTAATGCTAGTCCGATGGTCATGTATATCGAATGTGATCGGGTGAGCCGACCATAGGTTGAACTTTGGGGCGACTGGATCTGACACATAGATGTCTCAAAGTGCGCACTTCCTCTTCCTCTTGGGGATCTGGGTAACACAGATCATGTTCACCTCCGTTACCTCATTAGGAAACATCTTTTGGCCTCTATTGTTGGGCCACCGAGGTTCATCCTCATCTTCATTGTGATTCTGGGTTTTACTTTGACCCTCCGCCGCTACCATGTCAGCTTGTTTGAAGATCCAACATTTCATGTTAGTGTGGGTTGCTAGTTTGTCCTGTGTCCCATGGATTTGGTACGGTCAATCCAAGATCTTGCTTAGCTGGCTAGGTCCCTCCCTATTCCCTTTAATGGGTTTCCTTTTTTGTCCGCATCTAGTTCCAGTGAACCCTACATTGACTGCGGTGTCCTCTATGTCACTCCCACCTTTTTTATGCATGTTCTTGTTTTTACTGTGTCTAGGCTTTCCATTGGCACCGCATGTCTCTGAAGTGCCTACCTCACCATTGTGAGTGCTTGGAGCAAGCTAGTAGTCTTCTCCCGCACAAAACTAGGCCATCAGTCAGGTGAGGACTGCCATGGTCGGATGTTATCTTGGCCGAGCTGGCGGGCAAGCCATTCATCTCGGATATTGTTTTTGAATGTAGTGATGGCTCGGCATCATATAACTCTATTATATAGTTCTTTTTGGGAAGGAACCTATTCCAGAACTTCTGAGCAGATTTGCCCGGCTGCTGGGTGACACGACTAAGGTCGTCAGCATCCGGAGGATGGACATAAGTGCCTTGGAAATTTGCCCTAAAGGAATGTTCAAGGTCTTCCTAGCTACCATAGAGTGAGGAGGCAGGTTGTTAAGCTAAGAACTATTCGACCCCTTTAGCTTGAGCGGCAAATGTTTGATGGCATGGAGGTCATTGCCATTATCCATGTGTATGTGGATAAGGAAATCCGATCCATGCTACTGGGTCTCTAGTGCCATCGTATGATTCTATGTTGATGGGCTTAAACCCTTCTAGAAATTGATGTTACACTACTCTTTGTGTAAAACATATAGGGTGGGGTGGACCTCCGAATCTGAAAGCACATATTCTCCGTTGGTGGTTTTGGAAATTAATAACAACATATATGTCATTGAACTAATGTTTCCACTAAGAATGTTTCAGGAAAAGTTCAATGATGGGTTGGCAAAAGGATTGTGGAATACCCCAAGATGCAAGGAATAGCATTGGACAAGCTTCAAGCAAAGGACTCTACATTTTACATCCATGAGAAATCACTTTGAGTCCATTGGAAAGCCAATACTATTAAAAGGGAGTTAGGTTTTGTGGGCAAACAAAATGCTCATACGTGCACAAGTGATAGTCACCACATACACCCACAAGCTCTTCCAGAAAAGTCTGTCCAAAGCCAAATATTCAAAATTGATGCAACCAACATTCCACACTCGGTGCCACCGATTCCAAACTTAGACAGACTCAGCCAAACCCTAGATTTTCGGTGCAACCGATACAGCATTCGGTGCCATCAAGTTAGGCTGCCAACTTTCTGTTATGCAAGTTCACAGTTTCGATCCCTCCAAGATTGTTGGATCGGCGTCACCGAGATTGGGCATTAGGACCGTTGGTCACCTTATCTGCCCAACTGACATTCCTATATCGGTGTCACCGAGATTCAAAAGTTGCTAACTTTAAGTCACATCGGTATAACCGAGATTCACACATCGGTTCCACCGAGTCTGACTTATTGTGTGTAATGGTTGGATTTTTGGAGGTGCCTATATATACCACTCCACCACAACTCACACGCAAGAGAAGCCTCAGAACTGTTCCCCACTCGTACCTACTGATTTTCTAAGAGAGATCGACCTACCCTTGTGTTGAGGTCAAGATCTTCCACTCCAACTATATGGATCTTGATTTCTATCCTCCCCAAGTTGCTTTCCACCCAATCAATCCCTTCTACCAAGCCAAATCTGTGAGAGAGTGATTGTGTGTTCAGGAGTCTATCATCTTGAAGCAGAAGAGCAAGGAGTTCATCGCATTACCGAGCCTATTACCTTTTGGAGGGTGGTGCCTCCTATATTGGTTAGGTGTCACTTGGGAGCCTCCTACTTCATGTTGTGGAGTTGAACCAAGAAGTTTGTAAGGGCAAGGAGATCACCTACTTCGTGAAGATCTACCCCAAGTAAGGCTAGTCCTCTATGGACGTAGGCCATCATGGTATAGTCAAGGTTAATTCTTCGTGGAACCCTCCATGGGTAGAGCCCTCCGTGGACTCTTGTGACCGTTACCCTCCGTGAGTTGAAGACTCCATGAACATGGATGTACGATAGCACCACCTATCGGAACCATGGGAAAAATCATCGTGTCACCAATTGCATTTTATCTTCCTACCCTCTCTTTACTTACATGCTTGTATTTACTTTCCGCTGGTATACTCTAGGACATGCATGTGTAGGGTGTACTTGACATACTATGAGTGCTAAAATCTGCCAAGAATTAAAATTGGGAAAAAGTAGATTTTATTTGGTCAAGTAGTCTAATAACCCCCCCCCTCCAGCACTACTTTCTATCCTACAAGTGGTATCAGATCCAGGTTTCCATTGCATTGGTCTCACAACCTAGGATAGTATGGCATCTAGTGAGGGAAATTATCACCGTAGAGGTCCGTACTTTGATGGCACAAATTTTGCTAGTTGGAAGCACAAAATGAAAATGCATTTTCTTGGTCATAACCCCTTCGTATGGGCTGTTGTTCATGTTGGCATGCAAGGTGAATTCTTTGCGGAAGGAAGGGAACCCGATCGCGAAGCGACTGCGGATGCATTGAAGATGTTGCAACTCAGTGCTCAAGCATGTAACATTCTATTCAACTGCCTATGCCCCGAAGAATTCAACAAAATCAACCGTCTTGAGAATGCAAAAGAGATTTGGGATACTTTGATTGATATGCATGAAGGTACAGAATCTGTGAGAGAATCCAGGTTGGATGTTCTTCAAAGTCAACTTGACAAGTTCAGGATGAAGGATGGTGATGGAATCCCTGAGATGTACTCTAGCCTAGCTCTCATCACCAATGAGATTGTTGGCTTAGGAAGCAAAGAAATGACTGAAAAATTCATCATCACGAAGATACTTTGAGATTTTGATGATCGATATGACACCGTTTGTACATTGATCCAAATGATGCCCAACTACAAAGATCTCAAGCCAACGGGGGTGATTGGAAGAATTGTTGCTCATGAGATGACACTCAAAGACAAGGAAGAGCTTCACCACAAGTCTAACAATGCTTACAAAGCCACAAGTGATGCTCCCTCTACCTCTAGCGACAACCTTGTCACAATTGAAGAGATAAGCCTCATGGTCAAGAAATTCAACAAGTTCTATAAGACTAGAAGCAAAGATCGAAGCTCCAACTCAAGATATGAAGAGAAGCATTCGTCAAGTCGTGACCGAAACTTCTACAATTGTGGCAATCCTGGACACTACTCCAATGATTGCACGGCTCCTTAAAAGAGGAAAGAAGAGTCACCAAGAAGACAAAGCTCAAGAGACGAGTCACCTTGAAGAGAGAGAAGGAGTAGAGATGATCGTTATGAACGAACACCCTAAAGGAGAAGTAGGGACTTGGAGAAGAAGGACAAGTACACCAAGAGCTACTCAAGAAGGAAACATCACGCGCCTTTTGGTGAATGGGTTTCCGGTTCCGAATCCAACAACCACTCCGAGAGAAGCTATCACTCCAACTCCGACAATAGTCAAGGTGAAGGTGTTGCTGGACTTGCACTAGTGACAACCGACTCCTACGACATATTTGATTCACCAAATGAAGGGAGTGGATGTTGTTTCATGGCTAAAGTCCCCAAGGTATCACACCCCGAGTATCTTCATTTCAATAGTGATGAAGATGACTTGCTATTTGAAAAGTCTAGTCAAAATGAACTTTTTAGTACTCACTCTAGTGTAGACAAGTCGTGTGATGATGATGAGTTGGAAATATAACGACTAATTCAAGAACTAAAAACTCTTAAGTTAGCTCACGAGTCAACTCTAGAATATCATAGAGAGCTTGTAAGGACACATGATAAGCTACGCTTCGAGAGGCTCAACTTAGAGCAAGAGCTACGAGTTCCTTAAAGCTATCAATGACGATCTTCGAGAGAAGACTTCCTCTTATCTAGCCAAGCGACTTCTCTTATCTACATTCATGCCAAAAGTTAAGTCTAAACAAGCTAGTAACAAAGAAAAGAAAGGTTCTTCAACTAGTAGCAATAAAAATGGTAAATCCAATGATATTGCTTCTAGTAGTTCTCTTGATCCCACTAACTCTTCTCTTAGCCAAGTTACACTTGAGAAAGAAAATGAACTCTTGAAAGGAATTATAGAGAAAGGTATCTAGAAGAGTATTGAAGGGTGCAAACAATTTGTGGAGATTGTACGCAAGCACGGAGGATACCGGAAGAATCGTGGTGTTGGCTACTTCAATGCTAATGGAGTTGAATGGGAAGAAGGTAAATACCCCAATCCCATGTTTGTTCCTCAAAAGGAGAAGTATGAAAATATTCTCCCCAAGGGAACAAAAGCTCAAGATGACCTTCCACCACAAGACACTAAGCTCAAGGACAAGAACAAGCTTCAAGAGAACATTGACTCATATGAAGATGAATCCCAAGCTCTGGTGAAGTGGGTTCCCAAGTCTACTGCAATCTCAACTTCTACAAGTGCTACTTCAACACCAAGTATCCCCATCAACTTGATGTGGATCCCCAAGAAGAACTAGAGAAGTTCTTGAGGGGTGACTTCGCCAATGAAATTCACTCACATTCATTATTGGCAAGAACTATTTGCAATCAACATCAACTTTATGCAAGAGTTCAAGGAGTCACACATTCCCTCAAACGTAAGCAAGGTACAAGGTAATCAATAAATCAATGGACATCATAACACATGCTTTGCACTCCATGTCCATAGATATCCTTGTATTTGTCTCTTGTGTGTTGGGACTAACCCATGTAGGTGAGAAGAGTAATGAAACAACAAGGATGCCCCCAACTCTTGATGATCTTCATCAACTTTGAGCATCCACCACTACCTCACGAACATGAAGTCTTCAGTGACAAAACCCAAGGTTAGTTTGTCCCTCCTATGGGGGGATGTCACATCAAGGGGGAGCTTTACTCTAAGACTTGAGTCAAAGCATCTCTTAGTATGTGACCCCATTAAATGCTTTATGTAAAAGTGGAAACCCCACTTGTTCTTAAACGATGAGTATGACCTATGATCAAGTATTCTTACTTGGCTCCTAAGTCAATATACTCATATATAGATGACTTCATCATCGCCAAAGTGCTTGTTAGAGGCTATTGTGTTTGTGCATGTTTGCCATGATCTATTTGACATCTTATTGTGTGAGCAGGTCGGTCTGCATTTATTTACTCATTTGAGGATATCCAATTGTTGCTATTTGGCTTCTCATCTTTATTTGCCAATTGGATATACAAGAATGCCTAGGACCACTCCTTTATCTATCTATGCTTTCTCACCTCATACTCTATTCATGCTGCATCACAAAATTTGAACAAGTACTTTTCGATCTCTCTTTGTGAGGAGCACTCGGACTTCCGTATCCTCAAGGACTGACCATTAAAACCTCCCAAGTGCATCTCGGTGAAACCAACCCACAATTCTTGGTCTCACTGAATACCTAGGGTTGATCCGGTTTTCTAATCTCGGTAAGACCGATTTGATATTCTCGGTTACACCGAGTTTCCCTGTCAGCTAATAGTTCTGAAACTCGATGACATCAAAAATATCAAATCGGTGTCACCGACAATGAAGGGTATATAAGTTGTGGTCCCAACGGTTCAATATTTCAATCTTCAATCGTCGCGCCCCAAACCCTAAGATGCCGCAAAAGGACCCCCTGGTCGTCGCCCTTGTCCTCCCGCGCTTCTCCTCCGCTGGAATCCTTGCCGTCGACGGGCATCTTTGCCGCCATCGTCGCCGTAGCGGATCCGTTGTCAAAGTAGGCTACGTTTTCGACTTTTCTTGTGCTCCCCATCCAATTCTTGTGCAATGAAATTGATGTTATCTATAAGCCACAGTCTGAAAGCTTTCCATCCTCAAGAAAAATCCTTTACAGTAGCAAATGATCATTTTTTAGTTTTTTGCCGTCCGCCACCTATATCTTGGTAGAACCGATGTGGAAAAATCAGTGTCACCGATTTTAGTTTCTACCACACTAAGAACACCTAGGTGCAACCGAGTGCTCTCGGCTGTATCAAAATGCACTTGACAGAATGCAAAACTTGGAAAATATTTTGTTCAAACGTTCAAAAACATCTGCATTTTGTGATGACTTATCCCATTATACTCTTCTATACTCTATTCACAGGGTCAACATGTCAGGTTCAGGCAGTCAGATTTTCTAGAGCAGTAGTTTTAGATGAGTTCAGGCACGAGTCGTGAGTCTAGTTCCTTTCCAGATCTAGGCACTCCCAGTTCTCATGGGTTGCCTAAGGCTACCACTAGGACAAGGAAGAGACTCAACTCAGAGGAAGAGGATTCTGATTTTGTTCCGGAAGAGGTTCTTGCTAAGAAGCAAGAGAAGGCTGTTAGGAAGTCTCCCAATGAGGCCACCTCATCTAGGAAGGTGGTCAGCAAAATTTATGCTCCTACAGAAACTGTCAAAGCACATTAGAGTGCTAGGGCAACAATGTCTGTTGAGGTCCCCAAGAAAGTTGTGCCAAAGAAGACACGTAGGAAGAGGATCATGCATGTACAGGGTAGGCCTACCTCAATGTTTGAGGATCCAGAGGAGCCTACTGCTGGTGGTGCTGCTACTGCTGATGAGGAAGAGGAGGAACCTGCTGCTTAGGCCCCTCCTAAGAAGAATGCCAAGAAACTTTTGGCTGATGCAATGCCCAAGTCAGGCACCTCCAAGAGCACCAAGGCTACTTCAAGGAAAGCTGCTGCATAGAAGTCCAAGAGAACTACCAGGGATATACCTACTACTGAGAAGAACAAGAAGTCCACTTTGAGAGAAGCAGATAATGATGATGCTGTTATGACTGTTCTGATGAAGTTCAGACCTCACGTTCTAGTTCATGTTGCCAGCCAACCAATAGCTGAGGATATGAAGAAGCGGAAGGATTTATGGATGAGGGCATGGAGAGATATTGATCCATATGCTAAGTGGAGAAAGACTGTTGTGGACTACATGTTTTACACCAAAGAGCAACAAGACTTCTATGAGACAGTTTTGCTAGACAAGAGCCCTATAGTTAGTGACATGAGATATCTTGACTGGCAGTACATCAAGGACAATGAGGATTACTTTCCTTGTCTCCAACAAATCCAGTGCATTGGACTTGAAAAATTTCTTGGGAAGGAGTTCACTGCTTGGAACAATGAGATGATCATGCAGTTCTATTCCACTTCTCATTTTTATGGAGATGGCAGGATTGTCTGGATGATTGAAGGAGCAAGATATGAATCTTCTGTTGATGAGTGGGCTACCATCTTAGGAGTCCCATAGGTACAGGATGGAGATTTGGATGTCTATAGAGAATCCAAGGAGAGCGACAATGCTATAAGGATATGTACAATCCTATCCCTACAGATCAAGTGCAATCTCCAAGCTTGGTTCTATCTACTTCCTCCAGCCAGGCCTCCGTACCATGAACACTATCCTAAGGCATACCTTGATCCCCAAGTCTGGAGATGAGAAGATGATTCGTGGATACTCCATCAACATGCTCATCCATCTTGATCGTCACACCAGGATTCGAGTGATGGACTTGATAGTAGTGACTGTGAAGAGGGTTGCTGCTGTTCAGAAGTGCTCATGCTACTAAGCACCCTATATCCAGATGCTTATCAATTCTAAGCTCGAGAAGCACATCCTTTCTCCGCATGTTCCCCATTTGCCACTTCAGCCGGACTTTGAGGTCAACATTGTGGTGATGGACCCAGACCATCCCACATCAGCTGCAGCTCAGGCACATGCAGAGGTAGAAGCAGAGGCAGCTGGAGCCACTAGTGCTCAGGTTCCCAGGTCCAGGAACAAGAAGATGGATCTTTTGATTACCACTGTCTTGGAGATGAAGAAGGACATCAATACCATCATGGATACTCAGGAGAGCCTTGCAAACATCATTGATGATAGAGTGAAAACTCTAAATGACAAGGTTGATGGGTTGACTAAGACAGTCAATGATCTCAAGAAGGAGGTTGATGAAGCGCCAATCCATCACACCTCTTCAGAGTCTGAGCCTTCTGATGATGAGGAGGATAGTGCACCTGTCAGGACGACTGCCCAGTTCACGACTAAGGCCATGACTCCTACATCTTCTGCTCCAGCCAAAGTATCTTCAGCTCCATCAACTCTAGTGCCCCCAGTATCTACTCCAGCTCCATCTAGGACTTCAGCCGAAGTCTTCGCTGACGCAGTTGTCTCGACTCTACCATCGAAGACTGGAGGAGATCAGCCGCACAACGATTAGCTATATCTCTTTGAACTTTTTGGTAACTTGTTGCCAAAGGGGGAGAAGTTGTATATAGATCTTAGGCTTCGAGTAAGAGAGCATCTGTTTTATTTGCTGGTTTCACAAAACATTTGGTTCTTTTGGTTTAACGTGAAATACTTTTGTGTTTGTGTGTGATCATACATTGTTATGTCTGTTGCTACTATTTCCTATCATTTGATGATTATGTGATGATCACTCACTTTGCTCGTTGTGGTGTGCTATGTTGTTAACTCTTATTACTCTCGCACACCACCAAGTTTTATGTGACATGGAAGAAGTGCCCCATGTACCTAATCGATTGTGCATTTGCATTCAAACACAAATTTAAAAAATGCACAAATTTAGGGGGAGCTCTTGCTTATCACATACTTCTCAAAGCAGCGATAATATTCATTGATTATATCATATGTTGAAGCTTTGATCTATATGTTGTCATCAATTACCTTAAAGGGGGAGATTGAAAGAACATTTGCTCCTTTGGTGGTTTTGGTAATTAATAACAACATATATGTCACTGAACTAATGTTTCCACTAAGAATGTTTCAGGAAAAGTTCAATGATAGGTTGGAAAAAGGATTGTGGAATACCCCAAGATGCAAGGAATAGCATTGGCCAAGCTTCAAGCAAAGGACCTACATTTTACATTTGTGAGAAATCACTTTGTGTCCATAGGAAAGCCAATACTATTAAAATGGGGTAAGGTTTTGTTGGTGAAAAAAATGCTCATACGTGCACAAGTGATAGTCACCACATACACCCACAAGCTCTTCCACAAAAGTCTGTCCGAAGTCAAATAATCAAAATCGGTGAAACCAACATTCCACACTCGGTGCCACCGATTACAAACTCTAGATAGACTCTACCAAACCCTAGCTTTTCGGTGCAACCGATACTGCATTCGGTGCCACCGAGTTAGGCTGCCAACTTTCTGTTACGCAAGTTCACAGTTTCCGTCCCTCCGAGATTGTTGGATCGGCATCACCGAGATTGGGCATTCTGAGCATTGGTCACCTTATCGGTGCAACCGACATTCCTATATTGGTCTCACTGAGATTCAAAAGTTGCTAACTTTAAGTCACTTCGGTACATCCGAGATTCACACATCGGTTCCACCGAGTCTGACTTATTGTGAATAAAGATTGGAGTTTTGGAGATGCATATATACCCTTCCACCACCACTCACTCGCAAGAGAAGCACTCAGAAATATTCCCACACATACCTACTGATTTTCTGAGCCAAATTTGTGAGAGAGTGATTGTGTGTTGAGGAGTCTATCAACTTGAAGCACAAGAGCAAGGAGTTCATCGCATTACCGAGCCTATTACCTTTTGGAGGGTGGTGCCTCCTAGATTGGTTAGGTGTCGCTTGGGAGTCTCGTACTTCGTGTTGTGGAGGTCAACCAAGAAGTTTGTAAGGGCAAGAAGATCGCCTACTTCATGAAGATCTAACCCGAGTAAGGCTAGTCCTCCATGGACATAGGCCGTCATGGTAGAGTCAAGGTTGCTTCTTCGTGGAACTCTCCATGGACTCTCACGACTATTACCCTTCGTGGGTTGAAGACTCCATGAACGTGGATGTACGATAGCACCACCTATCGGAACCACAGAAAAAATCATTGTGTCACCAATTGCGTTGGATCTTCCTACCCTCTCTTTACTTACATGCTTGTCTTTATTTTCCGCTACTATACTCTTAGACATGCATGTGTAGGGTGTGTTTGACATAGTATGAATGCTAAAATCTGCCAAGAATTAAATTGGGAAAGAGTAGATTTTTATTTGCTCAAGTAGTCTAATCACCCCCCTCTAGCACTACTTTTGATCCTACAAAACTAGGTAGTATCCCGTTGGAGGTAGGGAGAGCCGTTCATAAGCTTGATCTCGGGCACGACTGTTCCTGTCCAGCCAGGTGTCATAGCCATTTGGCCCAGATGGCGTGCATCCTCTTGAGCCATAGATGGACTAAGGAGGCGCTCAGTTTGCCTCAATGTGACATCAAACGTCATGAGGGTCTAGGTAAACCACGGGGTCATTTCCATGTCACCATGGAGACAATAGGGTGTTGAGGTGTTCCTGACCTCTAGGTGGTCGGTCAGGCGCATCAGCAACAAGTTCTTCATCGAACTCCAACAGTAGATGCCTACATGGGTATGATATTGGCATGCTACGGTGTTAGTCTTCGAGATCTTGTTCAACCGAGAGTACTTTGACCCTCTTGTCAATCAATGCATCTGCATTCGCTTGCAGCAGCTGCTGCTTACGTTTCATGCTTCGAGCGGTGGTGACGAGGCAGAACCGGAAGTGCTCTTGTTCTAGGGGGTCTTTGGGGATGATATAGTCCTCGGTAGCGAGCCTCGCATCTTCCTCAGACTCCGGCATGTAATTGTCGTTGTCCCCTCAAAGAAGTCACCGGGATCCGAGTCCTCGACATTTTCTTCGGGATTGTCGTTTCATACTGGGGAGGCTTGATTGTCCTCTCCAATTTTGTCGGCATTACCAACCATTACTTCATCACCATCATGGTGGCGTTATTGTCGTTGGACTCATCATTTTTGCCCCTTTGGCGTCTGCGCCGACGTCTTGTAAGGGATTTGGGGAATCCACTATATGGACATCATAGGTGGATGTTGTAGTCCATTTGACAATGTTTACTAGGGGTGAAGTGTGTTCTATATGGCCATCAGCATCTTCAACCATGTTCATGGCCTCATCGTCGTCTAACATGTCGGTTAAGTCATCGACCGTGGTGACTAGGTGGGTGGTGGGTGGGACGTAAATTTCCTGATCGTCGGCCTTAAGTATGATCTTGTTGTAAACCAAAGTCTTGCCATCCGAGATGGACATGCTCTGGATATGATCAAGCAACTCATTTAGGTGAGATAGTTCTTCGGAGTTCATTGTCTGGCTATAAGCGGGGCTAACTCGAAGTGTGCCCGTCGTTTAGCTTGGCATGTTTCTGGCATGCAGGGCATCCAAGGGTGTTTCTGGGTGTTGTGCCAGGGTTGGCACGAGATCCAATGTAGCTTCAAGGACATGGCCCAGGTTTGGGTTCGGGCCGAGGCTCAAGGGTTTGTCACTTGGAGTTGGTATGGGAATCTCTAATGACACCAAGGCTTATGGCCCAACATCCTTAAAAGGATATTGGTTCCGGGATCAATGCTCCGGTGCCAGGTAGCCCCTCAATCCGGTCGGGCGTCCATCCTGACAAGATGATTTCTCCACGGCAATCTGCGGTGTATTCTAGGCATCCAAAGGTCATGGTCTGATCTGGGGCATAGCTCTTGATGGTGGCCACATGTCCGGTCCAATCGACGCAGAAGATCATGTTGCTGTAGATGCAACGTTAGTCGGGGACGTGAACATTCCCGTTGCCGTTGCCGCGGTTGACCAGCAGATCGGCCATCGATCCTTCTTGTCGGATTTGAGGCTCCGGAAAACGCACAAGGTTCGAACACAAGGGCATCTGCGAGGATCTAAATCGGCTCAAGGTCTCAATCTTGTCACCCTACGGCCTAGCTACGACGAGTGAATGCAAGCGAGGAAGAAAGTGGACTCGGAGATTTACCCAGGTTCGAGCGACCTTGCGTGTAAAACCCTACTCCTTCTTTGTGGTGGATTGGCCTCTCAAGGAGGCTAAGGATGAACTAGTACAATAGTGGGGTGGCCTCATGAGGCCCTTTGGTGGTGATGAACTAGCTCTACTCAACCTACCTTCTACGATGGGAGTGGGTGGCTATTTGTAGAGGCCATGGTCCTCTTCCCTCGTTGCAAAGGTGGGAAGGGATCCACAACAACTAAATTTGAGCGGGGACAGTAGGTACATCTTATCCTGACTAAAGTTGGTCTTGTTGGTGAATGTTTCATGGGAAACAAAAAATTTCCTCCGTTCACGCAAGACCTATCCATGGTGATGAGCATCTATGCGAGGGATAGTGGATCTACATACCCTCGTAGATCGCTAAGCGGGAAGCGTTAAGAAACGCGGTTGGTGTAGTCGAACGTCTTCGCGATCCAAATCTCCGAGCGTCCCACGATCCGTCCCGCGATCCAATCACGATCCGTCCTGCGAACTTGATCACGGTCCTTCCGATCTAGCGCTGAATGGACGGCACCTTCGCGTTCAGCCCACATGCAGCTTGATGATGATCTCCGCCGTCTTGATCCAGCAAGAGGGAGCGGAGAGGAAGAAGAGTTCTCCGGCAGCGTGACGGCGCTCCGGCGATGGTGGTGGAGCTATTCCGGCAGGGCTTCGCCTAAGCACTGCAGAAATCCGATCTAGAGGAGAAACTATGCACTGGAGGAACGGGTAGCACGTGGCTGAAAATTCTATGCCAAAACCCTAAAATCCTCTAGTATATGTAGGAGGGAGGGAGGATAGGCTTGGAGAAAGGGAAAAGCCTCCTTTCGTTCGGCCAAAGTGGGGAGGAGAGGAGGACTCCTCCTCCAATCCTAGTATGACTAGGATTCCTCCTTTTTTGGCCTTTTTCCACCTTTTCCCCTTTGGGCTTTTTCTCCCAGCCGCATCGGCCTTATGTGGGACTTCCACCAGCCCACAAAGGTCTAGTATTTACTCTCCCACATCCCATGAAGCGTCTTGGGTCGAAATACCCCTCCCGACGGTCTCCCGGTACACTACCGGCACTCCCGGTACATTACCGATTAGCCTGAAACTTTTCCGGTGACCAAAATGGGACTTCCTACATATCAATATTTACCTCCGGACCATTCCAGAGATCCTCATGACGTCCGGGAGCTCATATGGGACTCCGAACAACCTTCGGTCACCACCATACATAACTTTGTACTACCGAAACGTCACCAAACATTAAGTGTGCAGACCCTGCGGGTTCGAGAACTATGTAGACATGACCGAGACACCTCTATGGTCAATAACCAATAGCGGGACCTGGATGCACATATTGGTTCCTACATATTCTGCAAAGATCTTCATCGGTCGAACCTCTATGTCAAGGATTCAGTTAATTCCGTATGATGTTCCGTTTGTTCTTCGGTATGTTACTTGCCCGAGATTCGATCGTGGGTATCTCCATACCTAGTTCAACCTCGTTACCGGCAAGTCTCTTTACTAATTCCTTAATACAAGATCCCGTGACTAACATTTAGTCACATTGCTTGCAAAGCTTATTGTGATGTTGTATTACCGAGTGGGCCCTGAGATACCTCTTCGTCACACGGAGTAATAAATCCCGGTCTTGATCCATGCCAACTCAACAGACACCCTCGGAGATACCTGTAGAGCACCTTTATACTCACCTAGTTACGTTGCGACATTTGATACACACAAGGCCCTCCTCCGGTGTCCGTGAGTTACATGATCTCATGGTCATAGGAACATATACTTGACATGCAGAAAACAGTAGCAATAAACTGACACGATCATATGCTACGTTTCTAGTTTGGGTCTTGTCCATCACATCATTCTTCTAATGATGTGATCCCATTCTGAAGTGACATCACATGTCAATGGCTAGGAAACCTTGACCATCTTCGATTAACAAGCTAGTTCACTAGAGGCATACTAGGGACAAAGTGTTGTCTATTTACCCACACATGTAATGTGTTTCCAATCTATACAATTATAACATGGATAATAAACAATTATCATGAACAAGGAAATATAATAATAAACACTTTATTTATTGCCTCTAGGGCATATTTACAATAGTCTCCCACTTGCACTAGAGTCAATAATCTAGTTCACATTACTATGTGATTTACATTGTAATGAATCGAACACCCAAGCAGTTCTGGTGCTCATCATGTTTAGACCTTGGAAGAGGTTTAGTCAATGGGTCCGCAACATTCAGATCCGTGTGCACATTGCAAATATTTATGTCCTTCTCCTCGATGTAATCGCAGATGGAGTTGAAGCGTCGCTTTATGTGTCTGGTCCTCTTATGAAACCTTGGTTCCTTGGCCAGAGCAATGGCACCAGTGTTATCACAGAACAGGTTCATTGGATTCAGTGCACTAGGCACTACTCCAAGATCTGTCATGAACTGCTTCATCCAGACACCTTCCTTTTCCGCCTCCGAGGCTGGGATGCACTTCTCTTCGCATGTAGAATCGGCTACCATGCTTTGCTTGGAATTGCACCAGCTTACCGCTCCTCGTTGAGAATAAATATGTATCCAGTTTGTGACTTCGAGTCATCCGGATCAGTGTCAAAGCTTGCATCAACGTAACCCTTTACGACGAGCTCTTCATCACCTCCATAAACAAGAAACATTTCCTTAGTCCTGTTCAGGTACTTAAGGATATTCTTGACCGCTGCTCAGTGCTTCATTCCAGGATCACTTTGAAACCTTTCGGCCATACTTATGGCAAGGCTTGCATCCGGTATTGTGCACATCATTGCATACATGATAGAGCCTATGGCTGAAGCATAGGGGATGACACTCATCTTTTCTCTATCTTCTGCAGTTACTGGGCATTGAGTCTTACTCAACTTCACACCTTGTAACACAGGCAAGAACCCCTTCTTGGACTGATCCATTTTGAACTTCTTCAAAACTTTATCAATGTATGTGCTCTATGAAAGTGCTATTAAGCGTCTTGATCTATCTCTATAGATCTTCATGCCTAATATGAAAGCAGCTTCTCCTGGTCCTTCATTGAAAAACTCTTGTTCAAATATTCCTTCATGCTTTCCAGCATTTCTATTGTTTCCAATTAGCAATATCTCATCCACATATAATACTAGAAATGCTCTAGAGCTCCCACTCACTTTCTTTTAAATACAAGATTCTCCATAAACTTGTATAAACTCAAACGCTTTGATCACCTCATCAAAATGCTTATTCCAACTCCAAGATGCTTGCACCATCCCATAAATGGATCACCGGAGTTTGCAAACTTTGTCAGCATTCTTTGGATCGACAAAACCTTCTGGTTGGAACATATACAACTCTTCCTCAAGGAAACCATTGAGGAACGCTGTTTTGACATCCATCTGCGAAATTTCATAGTCGAAACAAGGAGCTACTGCCAACATGATTCTGACAGACTTAAGCATCCCTACGGGCGAGAACGTCTCATCGTAGTCAACTCCTTGAACTTGTGAAAAACCCTTTGCCACAAGTCGA
This sequence comes from Hordeum marinum, assembly GCA_022496015.1. Classification (NCBI taxonomy): domain Eukaryota; kingdom Viridiplantae; phylum Streptophyta; class Magnoliopsida; order Poales; family Poaceae; genus Hordeum; species Hordeum marinum. The sequence continues at coordinate 203,480,759 of CM039672.1, read as the reverse complement.
GCTTTATAGATGGTGACATTACGTCCGCGTCTGTCTTCTTCTTAAAGATCCATTTCTTCTGAATGGCATTTCGCCCTTCAAGTAATAATTCCATTGTCCATACTTTGTTTTCATACATGGATCCCATCTCGGATTTCATGGCCTCTAACCATTTATCGGAATCCGGGCCCATCACTGCTCCTCCATAGCTTGTAGGTTCATTCTTGTCCAACAACATGACTTCCAAGACAGGGTTGCCGTACCACTCAGGAGTAGTACGCGCCCTTGTCGGCCTACGAGGTTCAATAGTAGCTTGATCCGAAGCTTCATGATCATCATCATTAACTTCTTCTTCTACCGTCGTAGGTTCCATAGAAACACCTTTCTGCGCTGTGCTACTTTCTGGTTGAAGTAAAGGTTCAATAACCTCATCAAGATCTATTTCCTCCCACTCAATTCTTTCGAGAGAAACTCTTTCTCAAGAAATGTTCCATTCTTAGAGACAAACACTTTGCCTTCGGATCTGAGATAGAAGGTATACCCGACTGTCTCTTTTGGGTATCCAATGAAGATGCATTTCTCTGCTTTGGGTTCCAGCTTTCCAGGCTGAAGCTTTTTGACATAAGCATCACATCCCCAAACTTTAAGAAACGACAAATTTGGCATCTTGCCAAACCATAGTTCATATGGCATCGTCTCAACGAATTTTGATGGTGCCCTATTTAAAGTGAATGCAGCTATCTCTAATGCATAACCCCAAAACGATAGTTGCAAATCAGCAAGAGACATCATAGATCGCACCATATCTAATAAGGTTCGATTACGACGTTTGGACACACCATTACGCAGTGGTGTTCCAGGCGGTGTCAACTGTGAAACAATTCCACATTGTCTTAAGTGACTGCCAAACTCATAACTCAGATATTCACGTCCTCGATCAGATCTCAGGAATTTAATCTTCTTGTTACGATGATTCTCAACTTCACTCTGAAATTGCTTGAACTTTTCAAACGTTTCAGACTTGTGTTTCATTAAGTAAATGTACCCATATCTACTTAAGTCATCAGTGATGGTGAGAAAATAACGATATCCACCACACGCTGTAACATTCATTGGAACGCACACATCAGTATGTATGATTTCCAATAAGTCACTTGCTCGTTCCATTGTTCCAGAGAACGGCGTTTTAGTCATCTTGCCCATGAGGCACGGTTCACATGTGTCAAGTGATTCAAAATCAAGTGACTCCAAAAGTCCATTAGCATGGAGCTTCCTCATGCGTTTTACACCAATATGACCTAAACGGCAGTGCCACAAGAAAGTGGTACTATCATTATCAACTCTACATCTTTTGGCATCAATGTTATGAACATGTGTGTCATCACTATAAAGATTCAATATGAATAAACCCCTCACATTGGGTGCATGACCATAAAAGATATTACTCATATAAATAGAACAATCTTTATTCTCTGATTTAAATGAGTAATCGTCTCGCAATAAACAAGATCCAGATATAATGTCCATGCTTAACGCATGCACTAAATAACAATTATTCAGGTTCATCCCTAATCCCGATGGTAATTGAAGAGAGAGCGTGCCGACGGAGATCACATCAACCTTGGAACCATTTCCCAAGCGCATCGTCACTTCATCCTTTGCCAGCCTTCGTCTATTCCATAGGTCCTGCTTTGAGTTGCAAATGTGAACAACCGAACCGGTATCAAATACCCAGGCACTACAACGAGAGCTAGTAAGGTACAAATCAATAACATGTATATCATATATACCTTGTTTGTCGTTGGCCGCCTTCTTGTTAGCCAGGTACTTGGGGCAGTTCCGCTTCCAGTGACCAGTTCCCTTGCAATGAAAGCACTCAGTTTTTGGCTTAGGTCCATGCTTGGGCTTCTTTACAGGAGTAGCAACTGCTTTGCCATCCTTCTTGGTTTTACCATTCTTGCCCTTGCCCTTTCCATTCTTCTTGAAACTAGTCGTTTTATTGACCATCAACAATTGATGTTCTTCCTGGATTTCGGACTCAGCGACTTTTAGCATCGCAAACAGCTCGACGACTGACTTGTTCATCCTGTGCATGTTATAGTTCATCGCAAAGCTCTTGTAACTAGGTGACAGTGATTGAAGAACTCTGTTAGTGATCGCCTCTGGTGGAAGGGCAATTCCCAACTCCGCTAGACGAGTCGCATACCCAGACATTCTGAGTATATGTTCACTGATAGACCCGTTCTCCTCCATCTTGCAATCATACCTCTCAATCCGGGCATTCTTCTGAAAGATAAACTTCAACTCCTGGAACATCTCATATGCTCCATGACGTTCAAAACGTCTTTGAAGTCCCGGTTCTAAGCCATACAGTATTGCACACTAAACTATTGAATAATCTCCAGAACGTGCCTCCCAAGCGTTCTTAACGTCTTCGGAGGTCATGTCTCCTGGTTGGTCACCAAGCGATGCATCAAGGACATATGATTTCTGGGAAGCCGTGAGGATAATCCTCAGATTACGGGCCCAGTCAACAAAGTTACTTCCATCATCTTTCAACATAGCTTTCTCTAGGAACGCATTAAAATTTAGGGGTGCTACTACGCGAGCCATTGATCTACAACATAAATATGCAAAGGTTGCTTAGACTATTGTTCAAGATAATGAGTTTTGTTAATCAAATTACTAAAATTCCAACTCAAATTGACATCCCTCAGGTCATCTGAGTGTCACATGCTCCAAATTCACCAACTCAAGTCTGATCATCATGTGAGATGAGGTGGTTTCAATGGTGAACATCATCATGTTGATCATATCTACTATATGACTCATGTTCGGCCTTTCCGTCTCTGGTGTTATGAGGCCCTGTCTGTACATGCTAGGCTCGTCAAGTTTAACCCGAGTGTTCTTCATGTGCAACACTGGCTTGCACCCGTTGTATGTGAACGTAGAGTCTATCACACCCGATCATCACGTGGTGTCTCAACACGACGAACTTTCACAACGGTGCACACTCGAGGAGAACACAATTCATCTTGAAATTTAAGTGAGGGATCAACTTATAATGCTACCGTCGTCCTAAGCAAAACAAGGTGCATAAAAGGATTAACATCACATGCAAATCTTAAGTGACATGATATGGCCATGAACTTGTGCTTTTGATCTCCATCTTGAAAGCACCGGCATGATCTCCATCGTCACCGGCACGACACCATGATCTCCATCATCTTGATCTCCATCAACATGTCACCATCGGGATTGTCGCGCCCAACATGCTTCTACTACTATTTCTACCGTTTAGCAATAAAGTAAAGCATTACATAGCGCTCAATGATTGACACACAGGTCATACAATAATTAAAGACAACCCTGTGGCTCCTCCCGGTTGTCGTACTCATTGACAAGCAAGTCGTGATAATCTATACATCACATGGTCATCTCATACATCACATATATCACATCATGTAATTGGGCATATCACATCACAACATACCCTGCAAAAACAAGTTAGACGTCCTCTAATTGTTGTTGCATGTTTTACGTGGCTGCTACGGGTATCTAGCAAGAACAGTTCTCATCTACGCAAAAACCACAACGGTGATACACTAGTTGCTTTTCAACCTTCTCAAGGACCGCCTTTGTCGAATCCGATCCAACTAAATTGAGAGAAACTGGCACCCGCAAGCCATCTATGCAACAAGTTGTGTTTGAGGGAACCGGTCTCTCGTAAGCATACGAATAATGTTGGTCCGGGCCGCTTAATCTCACAATACCACTGAACCAAAACACGACCGAGGGAGGAAGCAATCTAAGCATCAACACCCACAAACTCTTTGTGTTCTACTCATGATCTCATCTACACATACACCTAGCTCATGATGCCACTATTGGGGAACGTTGCATGGGAAACAAAAAAAATCCTACGTTCACGCAATACCTATCCATGGTGATGAGAATCTACGAGAGGGAGAGTAGATCTACATACCCTTGTAGATCGCTAAGCGGGAAGCGTTAAGAAACACAGTTGGTGTAGTCGAACGTCTTCGCGATCCAAATTGCCGAGCGTCCCGCAATCCAATCAAGATCCGTCCCGCGGTCCAATCACGATCCGTCCTGCGAACATGATCACGATCTATCCTGCGAACTTGATCACGGTCCTTCCGATCTAGCACCGAACGGACGACACCTCCGTGTTCAGCACACGTGCACCTTCATGACGATCCCTGCCGTCTTGATCCAGCAAGAGGGAGTGGAGAGAAAGAAGAGTTCTCCGGTAGCGTGACGGCGCTCCGGCGATGGTGGTGGAGCTATTCCGGCAGGGCTTCGCCTAAGCACTGCAGAAATCCGATCTAGAGGAGAAACTATGCACTGGAGGAACGGGTAGCACGTGGCTGAAAATTTTGTGCCAAAACCCTAAAATCCTCTAGTATATATAGGAGGGAGGGAGGAGAGGCTTGTCGCAAGGGCAAAGCCCCCTTTGGTTCGGCCGAAGTGGCGAGGAGAGGAGGACACCTCCTCCAATCCTAGTAGGACTAGGATTCCTCCTTTTTTTGGCCTTTTCCCACCTTTTTCCCTTTTGGGCTTTTTTTCCCAACTGCATGGCCCTTGTGTGGGACTTCCACAAGACCAAAAAGGGCTGGTATTACACTCCCACAGCCCATCAAGCCTCTTGGGTCGAAATACCCCTCCCGGTGGTCTCCCGGTACACTACCGGCACTCCCGGTACATTACCGATTAGCCCGAAACTTTTCCGGTGACCAAAATGGGACTTCCTATATATCAATCTTTACCTATGAACCATTCCGGAGCTCCTAGTGATGTCTCGGATCTCATCCGGGACTCTAAACAACCTTCGGTCACCACCATACATAACTCTATACAACCGAAACGTCACCAAACCTTAAGTGTGCAGACCCTGCGGGTTCGAGAACTATGTAGACATGACCGAGACACCTCTAGGGTCAATAACCAATAGTGGGACCTGGATGCCCATATTGGTTCCTACATATTCTACGTCACATGACTAACATTTAGTCACGTTGCTTGCAAGGCTTATTGTGATGTTCTATTATCGAGTGGGCCCTAAGATACCTCTCCGTCACACGGAGTAACAAATCCCAGTCTTGATCCATGCCAACTCAACAGACACCCTCGAATATACCTGTAGAGCACCTTTATAGTCACCCAATTACGTTGCGATGTTTGATACACACAAGGCACTCCTCCGGTGTCCGTGAGTTACATGATCTCATGGTCATAGGAACATATACTTGACATGTAGAAAACAGTAGCAATAAAATGACACGACCGTATGCTACATTTGTAGATTGGGTCTTGTCCATCACATCATTCTCCTAATGATGTGATCCCGTTATCAAATGACATCATGTGTCAATGGCTAGGAAACCATGACCATCTTTGATTAACGAGCTAGTTAACTAGAGGCACACTAGGGACAAAGTGTTGTCTATTTACCCACACATGTAATGTGTTTCCAATCAATACAATTATAGCATGGATAATAAACGATTATCATGAAGAAGGAAATATAATAATAAAAACTTTATTTATTTCCTCTAGGGCATATTTCCAACAGGTCTTTGCCTGCAAAGCTTCGGGGGGTGATGAAGTGGTGGGCTCGACAATGACATCCGTCCTGCCGAGCTCGTGGTCTCGGTCTCATTGTACCGAGAGGGAAACCTTTGGGGGATTCCTTGGGAACCCGCGTATGTTCTTGTCACCTTAGCATGAAAGAGGAAACTGTCCTCCTCTTGTGCTCGCTGGCGCCCACCTGACTTCGTCAGCTGAACCCATGTCACCCCTTCCTTGGGAGGTTGGGCACTTGCATAGAAATCTCCGCTCCTCGGGGGGCAGCCTGGGGGGATGCCACTCTCCGGAGGTCTTCATGATGTCCTCCTCACGAGGCGGGGGGTGGGGGGCTCGCGTGGGTCTTGACTCCATGGATTTGTCCCTAGGCCGTACCGCGCCATTGTGGTGGGCCACGCACTGGCCCACAGGCATGCATGTCTGGGTACCCCCGCTCCCAGAACACCTAGAGCAGCCCCCGGGCCCAAGGCTTATTCGGGCTAGCTTCTAGGAAAAGCCAAGGGGGAAGATCGGGGCACCGCGAACGCTAACCACCTGCGGGCCAGGATCGACGTGTGGTACATGATCAAGCACGGACGCCTCCACTTCCCCATGCTACCTCGGTAACCGCCCTAGATGATACGGGCTGGCACGTGCTGTAGGACTTTCATTTCTTAGGATGTGGGCGGCATCAAGTCTCCCCTAACCGGCTATAAATGATTGACGAAGGCAATGCCCTCAGCCCGTCCTCATCTTCTCGCTTCCCTTCTTTAATTCCTTATCTCCACAACCATGGCGCCGGCGAGGAGGTTCTCCGCCGCTAAGAAAGCGAAGGCCCCACTTGAGGAGCCGGGCTCGCCGTCTCCTAGGAGGGGTCGCGGCCATCCTTGGAAGTATACCGCTACACCGGTTCTGGCCCCTTGAGGGTACGGGCGCACTCCCGAACGGGCTGGCGCCACCTTCGGTAGTCGTGGCCGGGCTCCCTTCTGCGCGAGCGACCGCGGTGATCGCGGTGGATGCGCAACGAGGATACCTGCTGAAGCCTTTTGGACACTCTGCCCTCAACTCCACTCGGCTGACGCAATCCAGGAGTTCGTGGTGTGGGCGGAGAGGCCTGAAATCACCTAGTTTTCGTTCTCACACTTCTTCGCGAATGCGCTGCCAGTCGGGGGCCCTACCGACGTATGGCTGCATGCCGATGGTTGTTGCAGCACGACCTCGTGGGCGGAGGTCGAGGTTACCCCTGCGAGCTATGTGTTCTTGAGACGCGGATGGCAGGTGTTTGCCCGTGCCCGCGGCTTGAAGGGGAGGTGCACCCTCCACTTTAACCACGACGGGGTGATGACACTTATCATCAAGATCTTCGGAGAAGACGGGAGGCACCTAGGATGCTGCCCCGAGGGCAATGACGCTAACATGGACCGTCTTCCCGCCGGCGATGGTCGTCGTGACGGTGGCACCCTCGTCGGTGAAATTGCCCTTGGTGGTGGCCGGAGCTCCTCCAGCAGCGACAACGCCTCCTCCGAGGGAAGCTGGAGCGACGACGACTATGACGAGCCGCCACGCCCGGACCGGGGAGGGTGACGAGCCACCACAGCTTCGCACTCCTCCCCAAGGGGACGTCGAGCCACCATGTAGCCGCGCCCATGTCAAGGAGGAGTGACGGTTCAGGAGGGCATCTTTTGCTTTTGTTTCCTGCATCTAGAACTGCGGCGCTCGTGGGCCCCGTGGAGGCATGTAATGAACTGCGGCACTTGCGCCTTTTATGTTACCATTTTTCTTTTCGCATCTCAGCTTTTCGTTGCTGCAAACTGAAATGCTCCTCTACCTGTGACTGGGTAACTCGTGATTAGGATAACTTAGCTTGGCTCCCTCATGGTTGGGTCTTATGCCATAGGGGCGCATTCCTCCAGAGCTTCTTTCCTTAGTCGTAGAACTCTCGAGCCCCCTTGCAAGGGTCGATAGTCGCCGTGGAGCTTTTTCCCTTAGCCATAGAGCCCCCGAGCCCCCTTGTGAGGTTCGGCCACCGCGATAGTGTTGGGTCATCATGCCGGACGAGCCCAGGAAATGCGGCGCTTGTGAGGATGGGGTGTTGCTGTGCGCTAGCTCGCCCCAAGAGTGTCGCGCGAGGATTCGGACGCCAAAGTCTTGGTGAGGTATGTGCACGGCCCGGAGCCCGCATAACGTACTGTGCCATGCCCCTCTCGTGGGGTGCGTGAGGGAGAGCTGGTGGTGCCAAACCCCTTGAGAATGAATTCAAAATGAGAAAACATTGCAAGGAGAAGATAGTGCCAGGCCTGCAGACGTGGGCGACCCTAAACGGGCCCTCCCACATGGGCGAGAGCTTGTGCAAGCCCTCCCTAGAGAGAACCCTCCTCAAGACAAGGTCTCCAACTGCAAGTGTCCTAGAGTGGATGTCATGTCAATGGTATCGCCGCAGCGCCTACTAGTACCTTGCGGCGTGGAGTGAGGCCTGGCAATGGCCCTCCTCCGCGAGCACGAGATGTGTGTCGTGCTCAGCATCCTCATGCTCCTCATCAAATGCCAAGACCCATGGGGAGCGATGCTTGACCTTGTGCAAGAGGATCGCCTCAGCTCCGTAGACGAGGAACATTGGGGTCTCACCGGTGGGCTTAGTCGCGGTGGTATGGATGGACCACAAATAGGCTAAAGCTCACCAAGCCAACCCTTGCCGCATGCCTCGAGTTTTTCTGGAACATTCTTGCCTTGAGGCCCCTCAGGACCTCCGCGTTGGTGCGCTCGGCCTAGCTGTTGCTGCGGGAGTGTGCCACTGAAGTGTAACATATCTACATCCCAAGGTGAGCATAATATTCTCTAAAGAGGTTGCTCGTGAATTGTGAACCATTGTGAGTAATGATATGATTGGGGGCCCCGAAGCGGCTCACGAGGACCCGAATGAGCTAGACCGTGGAGCTGACAGGGATGGTGTGTACCGACTCCACTTTCACCCAATTGGTGAACTTGTCGACGACGACGTAGAGGTAGCGGTAGCCTTCGGCTGCCCGAGGAAAGGGACTTTCGGATTTCGGGCTCCGCAAAACCCGAAGAAGTTTGAACACATGGGAGTGTGTGAAGATCCCCTACGGCCTCGCCCTAGCCAGCTTCACTACTCGATGATTTCTATGACAAACTCTCATGCAGACAAGGAAGCAGTTGCACATAGTGATTTACCTAGGTTTGGGCCGTTGCGAAGCGTAATACCCTACTCATGCTTTGGTGGATTTCCTCACGAGGAGGTTGGTGGATGAACTAGTATAGTGGTGGGTTGCCCTGCGAGGGCGCTGCGGTGGTGTTTTCTGTCTTCTCTCTTGTCTCTCTGATATGTTCTTCTCTAGCTTTCCTCTTCTCTACGGTGCAGCCAACCTTCTCTTTATAGTGGCCCGGGTCCTGTTCCCTTATCGCAATGGTGGGAAGGGATCCCACAATGGCCAAATTCCAAGGGGGACAGGAGTACATTGTTATCCTGACGAAAGGTGGTCTTCGCCTGCAAGTAGATGATGATGATGTAGAGGTGGGCTCTGCGGTGACATCCGCCCTGCTGGCTCGTGCGCATGGTCTCATTGCACCGAAACGGAAACCTATGGGTGGAGCTTTGGGAACCTGCATACGTCCTTGCCCCCTTTGAACCAAATGGGAAACTGTCCCCCTGGCGTGCTGGCGCCCGCTTGTCCTCCCTTGTGTCATCCTGGCCTCTCGAGGTCGGGCACTGCATAGAGATCTCCGCCGCTCCGGAGGGGGCCTGAGGAGGCCCATCCTTGCTGGTCTTGATTGTGTTTCCCTCATGAGTTCAGGTCCTCACGAGGGCCTTATCTTGAGTGCGGATTTGCCAAGCCGTACTTGGCTGACGAGGTGGGCCATGCCCTGGGCCGCAGGCAGGCGGGTCTGGGTAGCGCCATTCCCAGACCACCGACATTAGCCCAAGGGCCCAAGGCATGCACAAGCTAGCCTCCGGGCGAAGCCATTGAGGGCAGCCCGAAGTGCCGCAATCCAAAAACACCTGCGGGCTAGGCTCGTCGCACGTTGCACGCCCAGCGAATGACGTCTCCACTCCCGAGGTCTTCAAGAACCTCCCAAGTCAAACTGATGCGACACCTGTGAGCTGCGCTGGCCACCATTCCCTTTTCTTGAACGCGGCTGCTCCCTTGGCATTCTTCCTTTGGGGCACGCAGATGTGACCCTTCGGGAGCTGACGAACTGACGTGGAGGGGGGACGCACGCCACTCGGGCCTACCCCGCGACGCCCGATGAGCGCCCAACGCCCAGACTCCCCACGACGCTCCAGCTAACACTGGTTGGGATGTGCAGCGGTGTCATCATGGCCCGGGATGTGAGGGGGTGCCAGTTGGCCCTTAGTCGTATATAAGTGGGTGAGGGCAAGAAAACCCTCAGCCCATGTTCATCTTCTTCGCCACCCAGTCTTTGAGCTTCCTCTCTCCAAGTAATGGCTCCAATGAGGAAGTTTTCTTTCACCGAGAAGGGGAAGGCTTATGAGGTGAGCCCTGCCTCAAAGCTGCCTAGGAGGGGCCGCTTTCATCCCCGAAGGTAGACTATGACACCGGTGGTGGTTCCCGATGGGCACGAGCGTGCTCCGGCGCGGCCCGAGGTCACCATCGGCACCTGTGGGGGGCTCCACCCAGCGCATGTGGATGTAGTAGTCGTGGGGGTGGCGCCCGCGGTCGGAGGCTGGCGGTGTTCACTCGGCCACCGCACCCATGTCTCCATTCAGCCGACATAGCCTGGGAGTTCATCGTGTGGGCGGAGTGGCCGGCGAACGCTTGGTTTCAACTCCCGGGCTTCGTCGCGGAGGTGTGTTACCTCTTAAGATTGTGTTGGTTTTCCCTTGAAGAGGAAAGGGTGATGCAGCGAAGTAGATAAGTATTTCCCTCAGTTTATGAGAACCAAGGTATCAAGCCAGTAGGAGGAACAAGCAAGTCACCAATGGATGCTCATACACAAGCAATCAAACACTTGTACCCTATGCTATAAAGAGGTTGTGAATCCCTTCACGGTTATTTGCAAGGATTAGATCTGAAAGAGATACATGTAAAAGATTGCGTAAAGTAAAAAGTAAATAAATTGTAGCAAGGAATTTTTGGTTTATAGATCTGGAAATATATTATGGACACTAGACCCCGGGGCCATAAATTTCACTAGAGGCTTCTCTCTTGAAGGAAAATATCACGATGGGTGAACAAATTACTATCAAGCAATTGATATAAAAGTGAATAATTATGAAGATATCCAAGGCAATGATTATGCATATAGGCATTACGTCCGTGTCAAGTACACTGAAACCATTCTGCATTTACTATTACTCCACACATCGATGGGTTCCTGTCTGTATCTAGATATTAAGTTCATGAAGAACAGAGTAACACATTAAGTAAAATGACATGATGTAGAGGGATAAACTCAAGCAATATGATGAAAACCCCATCTTGTTACCCTTGATGGCAACAATACAATACATGCCTCGCTACCCCTACTTTGTCACTGTGTGAGGACACCGCAAGATTGAACCCAAAACTAAGCACTTCCCCCATTGCAAGAATTACCAATCTAGTTGGCCAAAGCAAACCAATAACTCGAAGTGACTTACAAAGGTCTGAAATCATGCATATAAGAATTCATAAAAGACTCAAATAATATTCATGGACAATCTGAACATAAATCCACAATTCATCGGATCTCGACAATCACACTGTAAAAGAGTATTAAATCAGATAGATCTCCATGAAAATCATGAAGAACATGGTATTGAAGGACAAAGAGAGAGAAGAAGCCATATAGCTACTAGCTATGGACCTGTAGGTTTGTGGTGGAGTACTCACGCATCATCGGATGGGCAATGGAGTTGATGTAGATCCCTCCGTGATCGAATCCCCTTCCGGTAGATTACCGAAAAAGGCTCCATGACTGGATCTCACGAGAACAGAAGCTTCTGGTGGCGAAAAGTATTTTCATGGCTCTTTTTGGTATTGGGGGAAATATTAGGGTATTTATAGGACGAAGATTAGGGCTAGGAGACCTGCTAGGAGGTGGCAATCCTACCAGGCACGACCAAGGGGGGTGGCCGCACCCCTTGGCTTGTGACCGCCTGGCAGAGTCCCTGCCTTGCACTCCAAGCCTGGTAGATCTCTTTCGTTCCAGAAAAAATCATTCCGAAGATTTTATTCCGTTTGGACTCCGTTTAATATTCCATATGTGCAATACTCAAAAACAAGGAAAAACCAAAGTTTGGCACTAGGCTCTAGATTAATAAGTTAGTCCCAAAAATAATATAAAATAGCATATTAATGCATATAAACATCCAAAACAGATGATATAATAGCATTACACAATCAAAAATTATTAATACATTGGAGACATATCAGCATCCCCAAGCTTAATTCCTGCTCGTCCTCGAGTAGGTAAATGATAAAAACAGAATTTTTGATGTGGAGTGCTACCTAACATATTTATCCATGTAATATTCTCTATTGTGGCATGAATATTCAGATCCATAAGACTCAAAACAAAAGCTTAATGTTGACATAAAAACAATGATATTTCAAGCATAATAGCAAAGCAATTGTATCTCTTCAAAATATAATGGCAAAAGAAAGTTATCCCTACAATATCATATAGTCTCGCTATGCTCCATCTTCCCCACACAAAGTATTTATATCATGCACCACCCCGATGACAAGTCAAGCAGTTGTTTCACACTTTTATTTTCTCAAATTTTTTCAACTCTCACGCAATACAAGAGCGTGAGCTATGGATATAACACTATAGGTGGAATAGAATATGGTGGAGGTTGTCAAGGAAAAGGAGAAGATAGTCTCACATCAACTAGGCATATCAATGGGCTATGGAGATTCTCATTAATAGATATTGATGTGAGTGAGTAGGGATTGCCATGCAACGGATGCACTAGAGCTATAAGTGTATGAAATCTCAAAGGGAAACTAAGTGGGTGTGCATCCAACTTGCTTGCTCATGAATACATAGGGAAATTTGAGGAAGCTCATCATTGGAATATACAAGCCAAGTTATATAATTAAAAATTCCCACTAGTATATGAAAGTGACAAAATAGGAGACTCTCTATCATGAGGATCATGGTGCCACTTTGAAGCACAAGTGTGGAAAAAGATAGTAGCATTGTCCCTTCTCTCTTTTCTCCCATTTTTTTATTTTGGTGGGCATTTAAGGCCTCTTTTTTTATTTGGACTTCGCTGGCCTCTATTAGTTTTCATAAAGTCCGGAATCTCATCCCCATTTGTGAGGGAATCATAGCTTCCATCATCCTTTCCTCACATGGGACAATGCTCTAGTAATTATGGTCATCACACTTTTAGTTACTTACAACTCAAAAAATTACAACTCGATACCTAGAACAAAATATGACCATGTATGAATGCAATATGAAAGTGATGGTGCATGTCATAATAAATGGAACAGTGGAAGTTGCATGGCAATATATCTCAGAATGGCTATGGAAATGACATAATAGGTAGGTATGGTGTTTGTTTAGAGGAAAGATATATGGTCACTGTTTTGAGGAAAGATATATGGTGGTTGTTTTGAGGAAGGTGGGTTTATCGCACTGGGGAAAGTTACCCGGTACTAGAGAGGCTAGCAAAACTAGAAGGGTGAGAGTGTGTATAATCCATGGACTCAAATTAGTCATAAAGAACTCAAAAACTTATTGCCAAAGTCTATTAGTCATCAAAGCAAAGTATTAGATGCATGCTCCTAGGGGACATGTTGCTAGAAGTAAACCATCGCGCGCTCCTAACCCTCACACAGAGGTCGACAATCTATAAACAAATCATGCTCTGACTTCCTTACATAATGGTTCACCATACGTGCATGCTACGGGAATCACAAACCTTTAGAAAAGTATTTTTACCAATTCACAATTACTTCCTAACATGACTCTTAACATTATCATCTTTATTTCTCAAAACTTTAAGCAAGGAATCAAACTTCTCATAATAACCAATGCACTTAATATGGAAGATTTATTATATCCCTCTTGGATTTCTATCATATTAGGACTAAACTCATAACCTAAACCAATTACCATGCTGTTTTAAGGACTCTAGAAATAATATAAGTGAGGTATGAGAGTTCAATTATTTCTATAAAACAAAACACTACTATGCTCTAAATAGATGTAGGTGAAGTACATGGAGCAAAATTGCCTATCTCAAAAGATATAAGTGAAGCACATAGCTTATTCTAATAAATCCACGATTAATGTGTGTCTCTCTCAAAATATGTGTGAAACAATGATGATTGTGCCAAACTAAAAAGCTAATACTCATATCATACAAGACGCTCCAAGGAAAACACATATCATGTGGTGAATAAAAATATAGCCTCAAGTAAATTTACCGATGGATTGAACACGAAAGAGGGGATGCCTTCCGAGGAATCCCCAAGCTTAGGCTCTTTGGCATCCTTGAATATGACTTGGGGTGCCTTGGGCATCCCCAAGGTTAGTCTCTTGCCACTCCTTATTCCATAGTCCATCCAATCTTTACCCAAAACTTGAAAACTTCAGAACACAAAACTTAACAGAAAACTCATGAGATCTGTTAGTATAAGAAAATAAATCACCACTTAGGTACTTCTGTGAACTCATTATTTATGTATATTGGTGTAGTACCTACTGTATTCTAACTTCTCCATGGTTCATGCCCCCGATACAACCCATAGATACAACAAATAGGCAAACAACGCAGAGACAATAGAATCTATCAAAAATAGAAGAGTCTGTAGAAATCTGAAAACTTCGTATAGTTATGTAACTCAAAAAAATTCTCAAAACTTAGGAAAACCTTGTAAATTTGTGAGTCAATCTTGTGTAAAAATTTCAGACTCATTCAACAGTCTGAAGAAGTTATAAAATTCCTGGACTAAGCGCTAAAGTTTTGTTTTTCAGCAAGATCAAATCAACAACCACCATAGACCATACCAAAGGTATTACTTGGCTCAAACACTAATTCAAACACAAAAACAAAATGTGATAAACACTAAAAAATAGAAGAAAAAACAAAACATAAAAATAGAATTGAGTTGCCTCCCAACAAGCGCTATTGTTTAATGCCCCTAGCTAGGCAAAACATAATAGATCTAGGTATTGTCATCTTTAGTATGCAACTCCTCAATTGCACACTTATAAGCCCTAGCAGGTCTGTTGTTCTTATCAATAATATTACTCCTAGGCAAGAATTCAAGAGATTCAATTGTGGCAGTTGGTTCCTTAATAATATTTAAAAAGTTAGGGTGAATACTTGTCATCTTAAGATCTTCATCTCCTTTACTAGAGTATTCACCCTTATTTTTAGGTACATAAACAAACTTGGCAGCCTTAGGGTGAGGAGGATTTGGAGTAGTTTGAACCAAGGAAAAAGCAGATCCCAAGTTGGTGATAATGTCCTCTAGCTTTCCGATTCTAGAGGAATCTTGTTCGAATTTTTCATTAACTATGGGTTCTTTTTCCGTTGGATTTTTTAAGGTAGCTCCTACTTTAGATCCATATTGGATAATGCAATTATGAATATTTTTATCCAAGTTTTCAATAAGCTCAACTTTAGTGACCTTTTTTCAATAATATCAAGCATTCACTTCACATGTTCCAAAGTCAAGATTGTTCCATTAACCAAATTTATCATAGCGCTACAAAAATCAAAGGTGTGACTTCCCAAGAAATTTCCTCCCATAATGGTATCTAGAACATATCTATTCCATGTAGAAATACCGACATAAAAAATGCGAAGGATAACGGTAGTAGATTGCTTACAAATAGATCTATTTTGAGCAATGCAAATTCTATACCAAGCATCTTTTAAGTTTTCTCCCTCCCTTTGCTTAAAGTTAAGAACTTCATTCGTGGTAGTCTTAGCTATAGTGTTAAGGCTGGCCATGAGTTCAAGCAATCCAACACATGAGAAAACAAAAGGCAAACAAAAAGGTGAACGGAAGAAGGGCGAATGAAAAGGCAAATCTTTTTGGTATTTTCTAAAAATCATTTTAGAAGTTGGGGAGAGGAAAACAAGAGGCAAATAGCAACTAATATAAATGCAATAGATGAGTTTGTGATGGGTACTTGGCAGGCTTGATGTGTATCCTCCCAGGCAATGGCGCCAGAAATTGGAAACTTGATGAGATCTTGTCTTGACTTGCTATGTATCCTCCCTGACAATGACGGCAGAAATCCTTCTTGTTACTTCTTGAGCTTGCGTTGATTTTCCCTTGAAGAGGAAAGGGTGATGCAGCGAAGTAGATTAGTATTTCTCTTACTTGATAAGAACCAAGGTATCAATCCAATAGGAGGAACAAGGTAGTCTGGATGCACCTACACAAACAATCAAACTCTTGCACCCAACGCTATAAAGGGGTTGTCAATCCCTTCACGGTTATTTGCAAGGATTAGATCTGATAGAGATAAATGTAAAAGATTGCGGAAAGTAAAAAGTAAATAAATTGCAGGAAGGTAGTTTTTGTTTATAGATCTTAAAATATATTATGGAAAGTAGACCCGGGGCCATAGATTTCACGAGAGGCTTCTCTCTTGAAGGAAAATATCATGGTGGGTGAACAAATTACTGTCGAGCAATTGATAGAAAAGCGAATAATTAGGAAGATATCCAAGTTAATGATTACGTATATAGGCATCACATCCTTGTCAAGTAGACCGAAATGATTCTCCATCTACTACTATTACTCCACACATCGACCGACTCCTGCCTGCATCTGGAGTATTAAGTTCATGAAGAACAGAGTAACACATTAAGTGCCTAGCTTAATACCCTTGATGGCATCAATACAATACGTTCCTAGCTACCTGCTTTGTCACTTGGTGAGGACACCGCAAGATTGAAACCAAAACTAAGCACTTCTCCCATTGCAAGAATTATCAATCTAGTTGGGCAAACCAAATCAATAACTCGAAGAGACTTACAAAGATACGAAATCATGCATATAAAAATTCAGAAAACACTCAAATAATATTCATGGATAATCTAAACATAAACCCACAATCATCGGATCTCGACAAACACACTGCAAAAGAGTATTCCATCGGATAGATCTCCATGAAGATCATGGAGAACATGGTATTGAAGCAGAAAGAGAGAGAATAAGCCGTCTAGCTACTAGCTATGGACCAGTAGGTCTGTGGTGGACTACTCACGCTTCATTGGAGGGGTAATGGAATCGCTGTAGATGCCCTCCGTGATCGAATCGCCCTCCCACAGATTACCGGAAAAAGCTCCAAGACTGTATCTCTCGGGAACGGAGGCTTTTGGCGGCGGAAAAATAATTGCGTGGCTCTTTTTGGTGTTGAGGAAATATTTGGGTATTTATAGGATGAAGATTGGGGCTAGGAGACCTGCCAGGAGGTGGCAAGCCTACCAGGCGCGACCAAGGGGGTGGCCGCGCCCCTTGGCTTGTGACCTCCTGGTAGAGTCTCTACCTTGCACCCCAAGCCTGGTAGATCTCTTTCGTTCCTGAAAAGTTCATTCTGAAGATTTTATTCCTTTTGGGCTCCATTTAATATTCCATATCTCCAATATTAAAAACAAGGAAACAACAGAAACTTGCACTAGGCTCTAGATTAATAGGTTAGTCCCAAAAATAATATAAAATAGCATATTAATGCATATAAAACATCCAAAATAGATAATATTATAGCATGACACAATAAAAAATTATAGATATGTTGGAGACATATCAAGTTGTTGTTGGCCGGAGGGCCTGCTTGCCTATGGCTGCACGTGGATGGCTGCTACAACACGGCCTCGTGGGTGGAGGTCGAGGTCACCCCAGGGGTTACGTGTACCTGAATTGCGGGTGGCAGACATATGCCCGCGCCCGTGGCTTGGAGGGGAGGTGCACCATTCACTTCAAGTACAACTTGGTGGGGACGCTCTTTCTCAAGATCTTCGGAGGGGAGGGTGAACTGTAGGATCAAAAGTAGGTCTAAAGGGGGGCTGATTAGACTACTTGACCAAATAAAAGTTTGCCTTTTCCCAAATTTTAGTGTTTGCAGTTTTAGCATTAATGGAAGTCAATTTCACCCTACACATGCAAGTCTAAGAGAATAGCAGCAGAAAATAACAACAAGCATGCGTAAAAGGGATAGGGTAGGAACATCAAATGCAATTGTAGACACGATGATTTTTCCCGTGGTTCCGATAGGTGGCGCTATCGTACATCCATGTTTATGGAGTCTTCAACCCACGGAGGGTGATGGTCGCGAGAGTCCATGGAGCGCTCCACCCATAAGGGTCCACGAAGTAGCAACCTTGACTATTCCATATGGCTTCCGTCCACGAAAGACTAGCCTCACTATGGGTAGATCTTCATGAATTAGGCAATCTCCTTGCCCTTACAAACTTCATGGTTCACTCCACAACACGAAGTAGGAGGCTCCCAAGCTAAACCTAGCCAATCTAGGAGGAACCTCCCTCCAAAAGGTAATAGGCTCAGTAATGATGATGAACTCCTTGCTCTCGTGCTTCAAGATGATAGAGTCCTCAACACACAATCACTCTCTCATAGATTTGGCTTGGTGGAAGAGATGGGATTGGTGGAAAGCAACTTGGGGAGGCTAGAAATCAAGATCCATATGGTTGGAGTGGAAGATCTTGATCTCAACACAAGGGTAGGTGGTGCTTTCTTAGAAAATCTGATAGGATAGGTATGGAATAGTTATGAGTGCATCTCTTTTGAGTAGGTGGTGGTGAAGGGGTATATATAGGCATCCCCAAAAGTACAACCGTTGCACACAAAATGAACAACTCGGTGACACCGTTGTGTTAATCTTGGTGGTATCAAAGTGACCAAAAGGTGGGAACTTTTGAATATCAGAGGGACTGATATACGAATCTCGATTGCACCAATAAGGTGACCAACTGTCAGATTTCCAATCTCGGTGACGCTGACCCAATAATCTCAGTGGGACCGAAAATGTGAGTTTGCGTAACAGAAAGTTGGGAACCTAAACTCGGTGGCACCGGTATGGAATCGGTTGCGCCGAAGTGGCTAGGGTTTGGCTGAGTCTGTCTAGGTTCTGGAATCAGTGGCACCGGAATAGTAATGTTGGTTGCACCGATTTTGAATGTTTGGCTATAGATAGACTTTGGTGGGAGAGCTTGTGGATGTTTTTGGCGACTATCACTTGTGCACGTATGAGCATTTTGTTCACCAACAAAACCTTACCCCCTTTTAATAGTATTGGCTTTCCTATGGACTCAAATTGATTTCTCACAAATGTAAAATGTAGAGTCGTCTTGCTTGAAGCTTGGCCAACCTATTTCCTTGCTTATTGAGGTAATTCCACAATCTCCACAATCCTTTTGCCATCCCTATGATCGAACTTTTCCTGAAATATACTTGGTGGAAACATTAGTTCAATGACTTATATGTTGTTATTAATTACCAAAACCACCAAGGGAGAAAATGTGCTTTCAATCTCCCCCTTTTTGGCAATTGATGACAACATATAGATCAAAGCTTCGACAAAGATACAATCAATGAATATAATCGTTGCTTTGAGAAGAATGTGATAAGCAAGAGCTCCCCCTAAATTTGTGCATCATTTTAAATTTGTGTTTGAATGCAAATGCACGATCGATTAGGTACATGGGTCACTTCTTACATGTCACATACCACTTGGTGGTGTGCGAGAATAATTAGAATGAACATCATAGCACAACACAATCAAGCAAAGATGAATGATGATCACATAAGCATTAAGATGATAGGAAATAGTAGCATCACACATTAAAGCGTATGATCAACCATCATCAAACGTGTATCACAAGAAACCAAAATAGTATCACAGCAACCAAAAGCAATTGTTTTTTAAAAGAAACAAACACCAAAACACTCTCTCACTCGAAGCCTAAAGATCTATATACACTTCTCCCCGTTTGGCAACAACTTACCAAAAATTTCAAAGGCATATATCTAAGCATTCTTGGGCTAATCTCCTCCAGTTGTTGATGAAGGAGTCGAGAGAACAGCATCAGCGAAGATCTCTGCAGATGTTGTGGGTGGAGCTGGAGTGGATACTGGAGGAACTGGAGCTAATGGAGCTGGAGCTGAGCTGACAATAGCAGGAGCTGATGAAGAGGGCCTCAAGTCTGGAGCAAGCACTGTGGCTGATTTAGCCTGAGTAGTGAACTGTGTGCTCGTCCTGAGAGGTGATCCATCCTCATCATCATCATCAGAAGAAGAAGAAGTAGAAGAAATCTGAGGGATGTGCACTGAGTCAATTTCTTCTGAAGCTCTATGACTGTCTTAGTGACCTTGTCCACCTTATCATTTAGAGTCTTGATCCTTGTTTCAAAGATCCTCACAAGACTGTTCTAGTTGTCCAGAATCCCCTTAATGTCCTTCTGCATGTTCTAAACTAATGAAATCAAGAGATCCATTTGCTCATTTCTCGATCTAGGGACTTGAGCACTAGTGGCTCCAACTGCCTCTGGCTCTTCCCGAGCTGTAGCAGATGTGGGATCATCTGGGTCCATCACCATGATGTTATCCTCAAGTTCTGGCTGTAGGGGCAAATGTGGACGATCTAGAGCAAATATGTGTTTTGCCAACTGAGAGTTGATGAGCATCTAGATGTAGGGTGCATAGCAGCAAGAGATCTTCTGATCAGCAGCAACCCTTTTAACTGTCTCAACAATTAAGTCCATAACTCTAATCCCGGTGTGTGTGTCAAGATGGATAAGCATGTTGATGGAGTAGACTCGGATCATCTTCTCATCTCCTGACTTGGGCATCAAAGTGTGCCTCAAAATGGTGTTCATGGTACAGAGGCCATCTTGAAGATAGTAGATGGATCCTAGCTTGTGAGATTGCACTTTTTTTGCAGGGATAGGAGTACACATATCCTTCATGCCATTGTGGCTCGCCTTGGATTCTGTGTACACATCCAAATCTCCATCCTAAACCTCAGGGACTCCTAGAAGTGCAGCCCATTCATCAATAGTGGACTCATATCTTGCTCCTTCAGTCATCCATACAATCCTACCATCTCCATGGAAGTGTGTAGTGGAGTAGAATTGCATGATCATCTCATCATTCCATGCAGTAAGTTCTCTGCCAATGAACTCATCCAGACCAATGAAGTGGAAATTGTCTTGGACACTTGGAAAATAGTCCTCATTCTCCTTAATGAATTTCCAATCAACATATCTCATATCACTAACTGCTGGGCTCTTGTCTAGCAGCACGGTCTCATAAAAGTCTGTTTTCTCTCTGGTGTAGAATCTATAGTCCACAACTGTCTTCTTCCTTTAGGCATATGGATCTGTAGCTCTCCATGCCCTCATACCTGAGACTTGCCTCTTCTTCACATCTTTAGCAACTAGATGGCTGACATCATGTACTGGAAGATGTGGTCTGAGCTTCATCAAGGTTGTCAAGTCATCATCATCTTCAACTCTGGAAGCAGTTCCCTTGTTCTATTCAGAAGGTGGAACCTACCTAGATGTCCAGTTAGGCTTTTCAGCAGCAGCCGTCATGGATTTGGTGCTCTTGGATGTACTAGTCTTTGGCATAGCATCAACCATAAGCTTCTTGGCCTTCTTCCCTGGAGGAGCCTTTGCATCTGGCTCATCCTCCTCTTCCTCAGCAGCAGCTGCCTCCTCTGGATCTTCATACATGGATGTAGGCCTGCCAATCACATGAATAATCCTCTTTCTGGCTTTCTTCTCCCTTGCCTTCTTAGGCATAGACTTCCTTGGGGGATGAATGTTCACTGTATCCTTAGCACTCTCACGTGCTTTGATAGTCCCAGAGCTAGCATAGATTATGCTAACAACTCTCCTGGAAAAAGTGGCTTCAGTAGCAGACTTCTTAGGATCGTTCTCTTGCTTCTCGGCAAGAAGTTCCTTAGGGATAAAGTCTGAATCCTCATCATCTTAATTCAGCCTCCTCCTAGTCCTTGTAGCAGCCTTGGGCAACCCATGAGAGCTAGGGGTGCCTGGATCTGAAAATGAACTACACTGTGGGCTTGTGCCTGAACTCATGTCAACACCCTGCTCTGGCAAAGTCTGACTATCCTCAGCATCTGACATACTCACCCTGTGAATAGAGTATAGAAGAGCAGGGGAAGACAAGTCATCAAAAAATGAGGCTGTTTTTTGAAATTTTGAACAATAGATTTTCAAAGTTTTGCATTCTATCAAATGAGTATCGGTACAACCGAAGCAAAATTACCGGAGCTACCAAGACAGACTTCCTCCTTAGCCGAAACATGGCACCCCTTTCGGTGAGACTGAAAGTTGCACTCAGTTTCACCGAGAACGTTCTTAGTACCCCAGATGTCCAAATCAGTGACACCGATTTGCTTGCTTCGGTTCCACCGAGATTCATCGGGCGGATGGCAAAACCCTAAAATTCCACGGTTCTCTAATCTACGGGATTCCTTTTGTGGATAGAAGGCTTTCAAACAGTGACAAGATTTCATAGAAATCCTAATGCGCAAGATTTGGAGGTTGGAGGGCAAGAGGGGGCCGAATCCGTACCCAAGCTTGGCGATGGATCCGCTACGGCGGTGACGATGGAGAAGATTTCATCGACATCGGCGATTACCAGTGGCAGAGGAGCGTAGGGAGACAAGGGCGATGACCAGGGGTCTTAAAAATGGCAGCTTAGGGTTCTGAGGTGCAACGGTTCGAGGATGAATTTCAAAGCATCGGGGTCCACAGTATTTATACCCACCACTGTTGGTGACGCCGATTCTATATTGTCGGTGTCACCGAGTTCCTCAACTGTCAGTGGACAGAGAAACTTGGTGTAACCGAGAATATGGAATCAGTAGTACCGAGATAGAAATCTAGATCAACCCTAGGCATTTGGTGAGACCAAGATTTTGGGGTTGGTTCCACTGATATGCACTTGGGAGGTTTTAATGGTCAGTCCTTGTCGATACGGAACTCCGAGTGCTCCACACACAGAGGGATCGAAGAGCACTTGTTCAAATTTTGTGATGCAGCATGAATAAAGTATGAGCAAAGAAACCATAGATAGCTAAAGAGTGGTCCTAGGCATTCTTGTCCATCCAATTGGCAAAAGATAAATAAAAGACCAAATAGCAACAATTGGATGTCCTCGAATGAGAAAATAAATGCATACCAACATGCTCACTCAATAAGATCAAATGAAATCATAAAAAACATGCACAAACACTCTAGCATCTAACAAGCACTTGGACGATGACGAAGTCATCTATATATGAGTATTTGACTTAGGAGACAAGTAAGAGTACTTGATCATAGGTCATACTCGTCGTTTAAGCACAAGTGGGGTTACCACTTTTACATAAAGCATTTAATGTTGTCACATACTAAGAGATGCTTTGACTCAAGTCTTAGAGTAAAGCTCCCCATTGATGTGACACCCCCCCATAAGAGGGATAAAGTAACCTTGGGTTTTCTCGATGAAGACTTCATGTTGGTGAGGTAGTGGTGGATGCTCAAAGTTGTTGAAGATCATCAAGAGTTGGGAGCATCCTTGGTTTTTCCTTACTCTTCTCACCTAGATGGGTTAGTCCCAACACACAAGAGACAAATACAACGATATCTATGGACACGGAGTGCAACGCATGTGTGATGATGTCCATTGATTTGTTGATTACCTTGTCCCTTGCTTACCTTTGAGGGAATGTGTGACTTCTCGAACTATTGCATAGGGTTGATGTTGATTGCAAATAGATCTTGCCAATAATGAATGTGAGTGAATTTCATTGGCGGAGTCACGCCTCAAGAACTTTCTAGTTATTCTTTTTGGGGACCCACATCAAGTTCATGGGGATCCTCAGTGTTGAAGTAGCACTTGTAGAAGTTGATCTTGTAGTAGCCTTGAGAACCCACTTCACCAAAGCTTGGGATTCATCTTCATAAGAGTCAAAGTCCTCTTGAAGCTTGTTCTTGCAATTGAGCTTGGTGTCTTGTGGTGGAAGGTCATCTTGAGCTTTAGTTCATACTTATCCTTTTCAGGAAATAACTTAGGATTGGGGTATTGAACTTCTTCCCACTCAACTCCATTAGCATCGAAGTAGCCAACACCACGATTCTTCCGGTATCCTGCATGCCTGCATACAATCTCCTCAAATTGTTTGCACCCTTCAAGACTCTTGTAGATACCTTTATCTATATTTCCTTTGAATAAAGCATTTTCTTGCTCAAGTGTAACTTGGCTAAGAGAATCATCATTAGTGGAATCAATAGAACTACTAGGAGCAACATCGTTGGGTTTAGCATTTTTATTGTTGCTACTAGATGAAGAACCTTTCTTGCCTTTTTTACTAGTTTTCCTAGATTTAACTTGTGGCATGAATGTAGACAAGAGTAGTCATTTGGCAAGATAAGATGAAATCTTCTTCTGGAGATTGTCATTGATAGCTTTAAGAAATTCATGTTCTTGCTCCAAATTGAGCTTCTCGAAGTGTAGTTTCTCATGAGTTCTTACGAGCTCTCTATGATCTTCAAGAGTAGATTCACGGGCTAACTTAAGAGTGTTAAGTTCTTTAGTTAGTTCTTCTATTTTCATCTTATCATCGTCAATCGACCTATCTTGATTAGCATGAGAATTATCAAGTTCATTTTGATCAACATTACTAGTTTTGTCACAGAGCAAGTCATCATCATAAAGCAAATCATCTTCATCAGTATTGAAATCAAGATATTTGGGGTGTGATACCTTGGGGCCTTTTGCTATGAAGCAACTTCCACTCCCTTCGTTTGGTGAATCAAATAGGTCATAGGAGATGGTAGTCACTAGTGCAATTCCGGCAACACCTTCATCTTGACTATAGTCGGAGTTGGAGTGATAGCTTCTCTCGGAGTGGTTGCCGGAGTCGGAGCATGATGTTTCCTTGTTGAGTAGCTCTTGGTGTACTTGTCCTTCTTCTCTGAATGTCTACTTCTCCTTGAGGGTCTTCTTTCATAATGATCATCTCTACTCCTTCTCTCTCTTAGAGGTGATTCATATCTTGAGCTTCGTCTTCTTGGTAACTCTTCTCTTCGTCTATAGGGAACCGTGCACACATTTGAGTAGTGTCCGGGCTTCCCACAATTGTAGCAGTTTTGGTCACGACTTGACGAACGCTTCTCTTCATGTATTGAGTTGGAGCTATGATCTTTGCTTCTACTCTTGTTGAACTTGTTGAATTTCTTGATCATGAGGCTTATCTCTTCATTTGTGACAAGGTCATCGCTTGAGGTAGCGGGAGCATCGCTTGTGGCTTTGTAGGCATTGCTAGACTTGTGGTGAAGCTCTTCCTTGTCTTTGAGTGTCATCTCATGAGCAACAATTCTACCAATCACTTCCATTGGTTTGAGATCTTTGTAGTTGGGCATCATTTGGATCAATGCGCAAACGGTGTCATATGGATCACCCAAAGCTCAAAGTATCTTCTTGATGATGAATTTGTCTGTCATTTCTTCGCTTCCTAAGCCGGCAATCTTATTGCTGATGAGAGCTAGCCTAGAGTACATCTCAGCGACTCCTTCACCATCCTTCATCTTGAACTTGTCAAGCCGACCTTGAAGAACATCTCACGGACTCAGTTCCTTCGTGGATATCAACCAAAGTATCCCAAATCTCTTTTGCATGTTCAAGACGGCTTATTTTGTTGAATTCTTCGGGGCATAGGCAATTGAAGAGAATGTCACATGCTTGAGCATTGAGTTGCAACATCTTAAATTCATTCACAATCGCTTCACGATCGGGTTCCTTTCCTTCCGCAAAGAATTCACCTTGCAAGCCAACATGAACAACAACCCAAACAACAGGATTATGACCAAGCCAATGGAATTTCATTTTGTGCTTCCAACTAGCAAAATTTGTGCCATTAAAGGATGGACCTCTACGATGATAATTTCCCTCAACAGATGCCATACTTTTCCTAGGTTGTGAAACCAATGCAATGGAGACCAAAGCTCTGATACCACTTGTAGGATCGAAAGTAGGTCTAGAGGGGGTGATTAGACTACTTGACCAAATAAAAGTTTTGCCTTTTCCCAAATTTTAGTGTTTGCGGTTTTAGCATTTATGGCAAGTCAATTTCACCCTACACATGCAAGTCTAAGAGTGTAGCAGCAGAAAATAACAACAAGCATGAGTAAAAGGGATAGGGTAGGAAGATCAAACGCAAATGTAGACATGATGATTTTTCCCGTGGTTTCGATAGGTGGCACTATCGTACATCCACGTTTATGGAGTCTTCAGCCCATGAAGTGTAACGGTCGTGAGAGTCCATGGAGGGGTACACCCATAAGGGTTCATGAAGTAGCAACCTTGACTATTCCATATGGCTTCCGTCCATGAAGGACTAGCCTCACTATGGGTAGATCTTCACAAAGTAGGTGATCTCCTTTCCCTTACAAACTTGTTGGTTCACTCCACCAGATGAAGTAGGAGGCTCCCAAGCAACACCTAACCAATGTAGGAGGCACCACCCTCCAAAAGGTAATAGGCTCGGTAATGACGATGAACTCCTTGCTCTTGTGCTTCAAGATGATAGACTCCTCAACACGCAATCACTCTCTCACAGATTTGGCTTGGTGGAAGAGATGGGATTGGTGGAAAGCAACTTGGGGAGGATAGAAATCAGGATACATATGGTTGGAGTGGAAGATATTGATCTCAACACAAGGGTAGGTGGTTCTCTCTCAGAAAATCTGATAGGATAGGTATGGAATAGTTCTGAGTGCTTCTCTTTCGAGTAGGTGGTGGTGAAGGGGTATATATAGGCATCCCCAGAAATCCAACTATTACACACGAAATGACCAACTCAGTGACACCGATGTGTTAATCTCGGTGATACGAAAGTGACGAAAAGGTGGCAACTTTTGAATCTCTGAGGGACCGATATACGAATCTCGGTTGCACCGATAAGGTGACCAATAGTCAGATTTCCAATATTGGTGATGCCGACCCAACAATCTCAGTGGGACCGAAAATGTGAGTTTCCATAATAGAAATGTGGCGACCTAAACTCGGTGGCACCGATATGGAATCGGTTGCACCGAAGTGTTGGAAATATGCCCTAGAGGCAATAATAAATTAGTTATTATCATATTTCCTTGTTCATGATAATCGTTTATTCTCCATGCTATAATTGTATTGATCGGAGACTTAGATGCATGTGTGGATACATAGACAAAACCATGTCCCTAGTATGCCTCTAATGGACTAGCTCGTTGATCAAAGATGGTTAAGGTTTCCTAGCCATGGACATGAGATGTCATTTGATAACGGGGTCACATCATTAGGAGAATGATGTGATGGACAAGACCCAAATTGCAAACGTAGCATATGATCGTGTCAGTTTATTGCTACTGTTTTCCGCATGTCAAGTATGTGTTCCAATGACCATGAGATCATGCAGCTCACAGATATCGGAGGAGTGCCTTGTGTGTATCAAACGTCGCAACGTAACTGGGTGTCTATAAAGGTGCTCTACAGGTATCTCCGATGGTGTCTGTTGAGTTGCCATGGATCGAGACTGGGATTTGTTACTCCGTGTGACGGAGAGGTATCTCGGGGCCCACTCGGTAATGCAACATCACAATAAGCCTTGCAAGCAACGTGACTAACTGTTAGTTGCGGGATATTGTATTACGAAACGAATAAAGAGACTTGCCGGTAACGAGGTTGAACTAGGTATGGAGATACCGACGATCGAATCTCGGGCAAGTAACATACCGAAGAACAAAGGGAACGTTATACGGGATTAACTGAATCCTTGACATAGAGGTTCGACCGATAAAGATCTTCGTAGAATATGTAGGAATCAATGTGGACGTCCAGGTCCCGCCATTGTTTATTGACCGTAGAGGTGTCTCGGTCATGTCTACATAGTTCTCGAACCCGCAGGGTCTGCACACTTAAGATTCGGTGACGTTTCGGTAGTGTAGAGTTATGTATGGTGGTGACCGAAGTTTGTTCGGAGTCCCGTATGAGATCCCGGATGTAAAGATTCATATATAGGAAGTCCCAGTTTGGTTTCCAGAAAAGTTTCGGGCTCATCGGTGGTCTACCGGGAGTGCCGGTAGTGTACCGGGAGGCCTCCGGGAGGGGTATTTCGACCCCAAGAGGTCCATGGGCTGTGGCATAATAATAAAGTAAAACAGCCACAAAGGCCCATGGCGCAGGAGAGAAAGTCCTAAAGCAAAAAGTGGAAAATCAGCCAATAGGAGGCAATCCTACTCCAACTAGGATTGGAGGTGAAGTAGGATTGCTTCCCACCTCCTATTTCGGCCGACCCAAAGGCCTTGGCTGCCTCTCCTCTCCTCTCCTCCTATATATACTAATGGATTGGGTGGCTTTTGGACAGATTTTCCGGCCACGTGCTACCCGTTCCACCGGTCATAGTTTCTCCTCTAGATCGGTTTTCTGCAGCGCTTAGGCGAAGCCCTGCCGGAATTGCTCCACCACCATCACCGGAGCGCCGTCACGCTGCCGGTGAACTCTCTCTCCTCTCCACCTCCTCTTGCTGGATCGAGACGGTGGAGATCGTCATCAAGCTGCATGTGTGCTGAACGCGGAGGTGCCGTCCGTTCGGCGCTAGATCGGAAGGACCGTGATCGAGATCGCGAGATGGTTCGTGATGTGATCATGGAATGGATCGTGATGAGTTCGCGGGACAGATCGTGATCAAGATCGTGAGACGGATCGTGATGAGTTCGCGGGACGGATCATGATGTGTTCGCGGGACGGTTCGTTATTGGATCGCGGGACGCTCGGCGATTTGGATCGCGAAGAAGTTCGACTACACCAACCGCGTTTCTGAACGCTTCCCGCTTAGCGATCTACAAGGGTATGTAGATCCACTCTCCCTCTCGTAGATGCTCATCACCATGGATAGGTTTGCGTATCCATAGGAAATTTTTTGTTTCCCATGCGACGTTCGCCAACAGTGGTATCAGAGCTAGGTTGATGGTTCGATGAGATCTCGAGTAGAACACAAAAGGTTTGTGGGCGTTGATGCTTAGATTGCTTCCTCCCTTGGTCGTATTTTGGTTCAGCGGGATTGTGAGATGAAGCGGCCCAGACCAACATTACTCGTACGCTTACGAGAGACCGGTTCCCTCGACGCAACTTGTTGCTTAGATGGCTTGCGGGTGACAGTTTCTCTCACTTTAGTTGGATTGGATCCGACAAAGGCGGTCCTTGAGAAGGTTGAAAATCAATCTATGTATCACCGTTGTGGTTTATGCTAGGTGAGAATCGTTCTTGCTAGATACCCGTAGCAGCCACGTAAAACATGCAACAACAATTAGAGGACGTCTAACTTGTTTTTGCAGGGTATGTTGTGATGTGATATGGCCAATTACATGCTGAGATATATGTGATGTATGAGATGATCATGTGATGTATAGAATTTCACGACTTGCATGTCGTTGAGTACGGCAACCGGCAGGAGCCATAGGGTTGTCTTTAATTATTGCATGACCTGCGTGTCAATCATTAAGCGCTATGTAATGCTTTGCTTTATCGCTAAGCGGTAGCAATAGAAGTAGAAGCAGGGCTGGCGCCACAACCCCAATGGCAACACATTGATGGAGATCAAGATGATGGAGATCATGGTGTTGTGCCGGTGACGATGGAGATCATGCCGGTGTTTTGAAGATGGAGATCTTAAACACAAGTTCATGGCCATATCATGTCACTTATGATTTGCATGAGATGTTAATCCTTTTTTGCACCTTGTTTTACTTAGTACGGCGGTAGCATTATAAGGTGATCCCTCACTTGAATTTCAAGATGAACTGTGTTATCCCCGAGTGTGCACCGTTGCGAAAGTTCGTCGTGTTGAGACACCACGTGATGATCGGGTGTGATAGACTCTACGTTCACATACAACGGGTGCAAGCCAGATTTGCACGCGCAGAACACTCGGGTTAAACTTGACGAGCCTAGCATGTACAAACATGGCCTCGGAACACAAGAGACCGAAAGGTCGAACATGAGTCATATAGTAGATATGATCAACATAATGATGTTCACCATTGCAGCCACCTCAACTCACGTGATGATCGGACTTGAGTTGGTGAATTTGGATCATGTATCACTCGAATGATCGGAGGGATGTCAATTTGAGTGGGAGTTCTTAGGTAATATCATTAATTGAACTCATTATCATGAACATAGTCAAAGTGTCTTTGCAAATTATGTTGTAGATTACTAGCTCACGCTGTAGCTCCCTTGTAGTTTTATATGTTCCTAGAGAAATAGTATTGAAAGATGATGGTAGCAATATTGCGGACTGGGTCTGTGATCTGAGGATTGTCCTCTTTGCTGCACAGAAGGCTTATGTCCTTAATGCACCGCTCGGTGCGCCACCCCCTCTAGCGTCATCTGTAGATGTTGTGAATATCTAACAGGCACGTTTCGATGACTACTTGATAGTTTAGTGCGTCATGCATTATAGCTTAGAATTGAGGCTCCGAAACATTTTGAACGTCATGGAACATATGAGATGTTCTAGGATCTGAGATTGTGATCTCAGGCTCGTGCCCGTGTTGCGAGATATGAGATCTCCAACAAGATTCTTTGCCTGTAACTTGAAGGAGAATAGCTCAATCGTTGAGCATGTATTCAGATTGTCTGGGTACTACAATCGCTTGAATCAAGTGGGAGTTGATCTTCTAGATAAGATAGTGATTTATATAGTTCTCCATGTCACTGTCACTAAGCTACTAGAACTTGGTGATGAACTATAAGTTGCCAGGGATAGAAATAATGATTCCTGAGCTGTTCGCGATGTTTGACACCGCGGAGGTAGAAATCAAGAAGGAGCGTCAAGTGTTGATGGTTAATCAAACCACTAGTTTTGAGAAGGGCAAGAGCAAGGAGGGAAACTTCATGGATAGCAAGTCAGTTGCTGCTCCAGTGAAGCAACCCAAAGTTGAACTCAAACCTGAGACTCAGTGCTTCTGTTATGAGGTGAGCGGTCGCTAAAGCGGAACAACCCTAGATACTTCGTAGATAAGAAGGCTGGCAACATTGATAGAAGTATATTTGATATACGAGTTATTAATGTGTACCTTGCTAGTACTCTTAGTAGCACCTGGGTATTGGATACCGGTTCGGTCGCTAAATGTTAGTAACTCGAAATATAAGCTGCGGAATAAACGGAGAACTACCTAAGGGTGAGGTGACGATATGTGTTGGAACTGTTTCCATGGTTGATGTGATCAACATTGCACGCTCTCTCTACCTTCAGGATTAGTGACGAAC
The DNA here is from genome assembly GCA_022496015.1 of Hordeum marinum. Classification (NCBI taxonomy): domain Eukaryota; kingdom Viridiplantae; phylum Streptophyta; class Magnoliopsida; order Poales; family Poaceae; genus Hordeum; species Hordeum marinum. The sequence goes on along the minus strand of CM039672.1, from coordinate 203,449,914 downwards.
ATAAATAAATGTTATTTGGTGTTTTGCGTTGAGCATGAACATGATTAGATCATGTTTATTGCAATACGGTTATTCATTTAAGTTAGAGAATAATGGTTATTCTGTTTACATGAATAATACCTTCAATGGTCATGCACCCAGTGAGAATAATTTGTTGAAATCTTGATCGTAGTAGTACACATGTTCATAACATTGATGTCAAAAGATACAAAGTTAATAATGATAGTACCACATACTTGTGGCACTGCCGCTAAATGTCATATTGGTATAAAGCGCATGAAGAAACTCCATGCTGATGGATATTTGGACTCATTCGATTTCGAGTCGGTTGAGACGTGCGAACCATGCCTCTTGGGCAAGATGACTAAAGGACCCCGTTGGATGGAGCGGGCAAGTGATTCATTGGAAATGATACATGTTGATGTATAGAATCTCGTGAGTCTTGTAGCGTGCAGTGGATATTGTTATTTTCTTACCTTCACTGATGATTTGAGTAGATATAGTGTATATTTACTTAATGAAACACAAGTCTGAATCGTTTGAAAGGTTCAAGCAAATTCAGAGTGACGTTTAAAGATCATCGTGACAAGAAGATAAAAGTGACCACGATATGATCGTGGAGGTGAATATCTGAGTTACGAGTTTGGCATACAACTTAAGACAATGTGAAATTTGTTTCACAACTAACGCCACCTGGAACACCATAGTGTGATGGTGTGTCCGAACATCATAGTCATGCCCTATTGATATAGTGCATACTGTGATGTCTCTTATCGTTTTACTACTATAATTTTTGGGGTTATGCATTAGAGACAACTACATTCACTTTAAATAGGGCATCATCTAAATCCGTTGAGATGACACCGTGTGAATTATGGTTTGATAGAAACCTAAGATGTCATTTCTTAATATTTGGGGCTGTGACACTTGTGTGGAAAATGTTTTCACCTAATGAGGTCGAACCCAAGGGAGACAATTGCATCTTCATAGAATACCCTAAGATCAGTTGGGTGAACCTTCAATCTCAGATCCTAGTGCAAAGTGTTTGTTGCTTAAACGGATCCTTTCTCAAGGAAATGTTTCTCGTGAAAGAATTGAGTGGGAGGAAGATAGAACTTGATGAGGTTGTTAAACCTTTGTTCAACCAGAGAGTAGCGCAGCGCAGAAAGATGTTTCTGTGAAGCCTACGTTAGTTGAAGAGGAAGTTAATGATGATGATCATGAAGCTTCAGGATCAAGTTACTATCGAACTTCGTAGGTCGACAAGGATGTGTACTGCTCCTAAGTGGTATGACAACTCTGTCTCGGAGATCATGTTGTTGGACAACGATGAACCTACGAGCTATGGAGAAGCGTTGATGGGCCCGGATTCTGACAAATGGTTGGAGGCCATGAAATCCGAGATAGGATCCATGTATGAAAACCAAGTGTAGCCTTTGGTAGACTTGCTCGTTGGACGGCCGATCATTGAGTACAAATGGATCTTTAAAATGAAGACGGACACTGATGGTGAATGTCACTATTTGTAAAGCTCGAGTTGTTGCAAAGATGTTTGTGACAAGTTCAAGGAGTTGACTACGATGAGACTTTCTCACTCGTAGTGGTGCTAAAGTCTGTTGGAATTATGTTAGCAGTTGCTGTGTTTTCAATTATGAAATCTGGCAGATGGATGTCAAAACATCGTTTCCTTATCGGTTTACTTGAGGAAAGGTTGTATGTGGTACAACCAGAAGGTTTTGTCAGGCCTAAGGATGCTAAAAGGTGTGCAAGCTTTGGTGATCCTTCCATGGACTGAAGCAAGCATCTCGGAGTTGGAATATACGCTTTGATGAGGTGATCAAAGTTTTGATGTTTATACATAGTTTACGAGAAACTTGCATTTGCAATAAAGTGAGTGGGAGCACTATAGAATTTCTGATAAGTATATGTCGATGACATATTGTTGATCAGAAATAATGTAGAGTTTCTGGAAAGCATAAAATGGTTATTTGGAAAGTGATTTTCAAAGGAAGACCTGGATGAAGCTACCTAATTGTTGAGCATCAAAGTCTATGGAGATAGATCAAGATGCTCGATGAGACTTTCAATGAGTGCATTCCTTGACAAGATTTTGAAAGAGTTCAAAATGGATCAGTCAGAGAAAGAGTTCTCACCTGATTTGTAAGGTGTGAAAGTTGAGTGAGACTCAAAGCTCGACAACGGCAGAAGAAAGAGAAAGGACGAACGTCGTCCCCTATGCCTTAGCCATAGGCTCTATATTATGCCATGCTGTGTACCGCACCTGTGTGTGCCTTGCCACGAGTCCATCAGGGGGTACAAGAGTGAACCAGGAGTGGATCACTGGACAACGGTCAAGATTATGCTCAGTAACTAAGAGACTGAGGAGATGTTTCTCGATTATGGAGGTGATAAAGAGTTCGTCGTAAGGAGTTATATCGATACAAGCTTTAACACTAATCCGGATGACTCGTAGTAGCAATCTGGATACGTATAGTGGAGCAGCCATTTGGAATAGTACCGAGCAGAGTGTGGTAGCAGTGTTTACAGTTTGACATAGGTATTTGCAAAGTACACACGGATCTGAATGTTACAGACCCGTTGACTATAAGACCTCTCTCACATGCAAAGCATGATCGAGCCCCAGAACTCGTTGGGTGTTAGATTCATAACAATGCGAATCACATGGTGATGTGAACTAGATTATTGACTCTAGTGCAAGTGGGAGACTGTTGGAAATATGCCCTAGAGGCAATAATAAATTAGTTATTATCATATTTCCTTGTTCATGATAATCGTTTATGATCCATGCTATAATTGTATTGATCGGAGACTTAGATGCATGTGTGGATACATAGACAAAACCATGTCCCTAGTATGCCTCTAATAGACTAGCTCGTTGATCAAAAGATGGTTAAGGTTTCCTAGCCATGGACATGAGATGTCATTTGATAACGGGGTCACATCATTAGGAGAATGATGTGATGGACAAGACCCAAACTACAAACGTAGCATATGATCGTGTCAGTTTATTGCTACTGTTTTCCGCATGTCAACTATGTGTTCCTATGACCATGAGATCATGCAACCCACAGATATCGGAGGAGTTCCTTGTGTGTATCAAACGTCGCAACGTAACTGGGTGACTATAAAGGTGCTCTACAGGTATCTCCGATGGTGTCTGTTGAGTTGGCATGGATCGAGATTGGGATTTTTTACTCCGTGTGACGGAGAGGTATCTCGGGGCCCACTCGGTAATGCAACATCACAATAAGCCTTGCAAGCAATGTGACTAATTGTTAGTTGCGGGATCTTGTATTATGGAACGAGTAAAGAGACTTGCCGGTAACGAGGTTGAACTAGGTATGGCGATACCGACGATCGAATCTCGGGCAAGTAACATACCGAAGAACAAAGGGAACATTATACGGGATTAACTAAATCTTTGACATAGAGGTTCGACCGATAAAGATCTTCGTAGAATATGTAGGAACCAATGTGGACGTCCAGGTCCCGCCATTGGTTATTGACCATAGAGGTGTCTCGGTCATGTCTACATAGTTCTCGAACCCGCAGGGTCTGCACACTTAAGGTTCGGTGACGTTTCGGTAGTGTAGAGTTATGTATGGTGGTTACCAAAGTTTGTTCGGATTCCCATATGAGATCCCGGACGTCACGAGGAGCTCCGGAATGGTCTGGAGGTAGTCCTACTCCAACTAGGATTGGAGGTGAAGTAGGGTTGCTTCCCACCTCCTATTTCGGCCGACCCAAAGGCCTTGTCTGCCTCTCCTCTCCTCTACTCCTATATATACTAGTGGATTGGGTGGTTTTTGGACAGATTTTCCGGCCACATGCTACCCGTTCCACCGGTGCATAGTTTCTCTTCTAGATCGGTTTTCTGCAGCGCTTAGGCGAAGCCCTGCCGGAATTGCTCCACCACCATCACCGGAGCACCGTCACGCTGCCGGTGAACTCTCTCTCCTCTCCACCTCCTCTTGCTGGATCGAGACGGTGGAGATCGTCATCAAGCTGCACGTGTGCTGGACGCGGAGGTGCCGTTCGTTCGGCGCTAGATCGGAAGTACCGTGATCGAGATCGCGAGACGGTTCATGATGTGATCACGGAACGGATCATGATGAGTTCGCGGGAAAGATTGTGATCAAGATCGTGAGACGGATCATGATGAGTTCGCGGGACGGATCATGATGAGTTCGCGGGACGGTTCGTGATTGGATCGCGCGACGCTCGGCGATTTGGATCGTGAAGAAGTTCGACTACACCAACCGCGTTTCTTAACGCTTCCCGCTTAGCGATCTACAAGGGTACGTAGATCCAATCTCCCTCTCGTAGATGCTCATCATCATGGATAGGTTTTCATGTGCGTAGGAAATTTTTTGTTTCCCATGCGACTTTCCCCAACACGAAGTGTCTAGGGTTTGGTGAGTCTCTCAAGGTTCTGGAATCAGTGGCACCAGAATAGTAATGTTGGTTGCACCGATTTTGAATGTTTGGCTATAGATAGACTTTGGTGGGAGAGCTTGTGGATGTTTTTGGTGACTATCACTTGTGCATGTATGAGCATTTTGTTCACAAACAAAACCTTACCCCCTTTTAATAGTATTGGCTTTCCTATGGACTCAAAGTGATTTCTCACAAATGTGAAATTTAGAGTCCTCTTGCTTGAAGCTTGGCCAACCTATTTCCTTGCATCTTGGGGTAATTCCACAATCTCCACAATCCTTTTGCGATCCTTATCATTGAACTTTTCCTAAAATATACTTGGTGGAAACATTAGTTTAATGAATTATATGTTGTTATTAATTACCAAAACCACCAAGGGAGCAAATGTGCTTTCACGAACGCTTGGTGTGCTTCCCGGAAGACGTCGGCCACAGTGATCTTGGAGATGAGCTTGCCCTTCTTGACAGGCGATGGGCCTCCAGCAGCAGCGACACCCCCTCCGAGGAGAGCCCGAGCGATGGCTACTATGGCGCGCCACCGCACTGGACCGCCCAGACCTCGGGGGTTAGCCAGCCGCCACGCCGCCGTTCCTTTGCCCTGGAAGCGGCTATGCCAGCACGCCACCACGGGTCCGTGAAGGAAGAGGAGGACTCCGACTGAGTGCTGGTACACAGACGCCATGGCTCCCAGAGCAGCAGACCCCAAGGGGGCTTCCTCACTTTTTTTTCTCCTCCTCTTCTTCCTTTCCTGCAATGAAAAGAACTATAAGAGGGGGCTATGTGTAGGATCGAAAGTAGGTCTAGAGGGGGGTGTGATTAGACTACTTGACCAAATAAATTTTTTGCATTTTTCCCAATTTTAATTCTTGGCAAGTTTTAGCATTCAAAACATATCAAATAACTCCCTACACATGCATGTCTAAGAGTGTAGTAGCGGAGAATAAATACATTGCACATGTAAGTATTGAGAGGGTTAGGAATTCAAACACAAGTGATGACACGACGATTTTTCCGTGGTTCCAATAGGTGGTGCTATTGTATGTCCTCATTCATGGAGTATTCAACCCACAGAGGGTAATGGACGTGAGAGTCCACGGAGGGCTCTACCTATGGAGAGTTCCACTAAGAAACAACCTTGACTATTCCATGCGGCTTCCGTCCATGAAGGACTAGCCTCACTATGGGTATATCTTCACGAAGTAGGTGATCTCCTTGCCATTACAAACTTCTTGGTTAACTCCACAACACGAAGTAGGAGGCTCCCAAGCGACACCTGACCAATCTAGGAGGCATCACCCTCCAAAAGGTAATAGGCTCGGTAATGACAATGACCTCCTTGCTCTTGTGCTTCAAGATCATAGGCTCCTCAACACACAATCACTCTATTACATATTTGTCTTGGTAGAAGAGATCGGATTGGTGGAAAGAAACTTGCGAAGGCTAGAAATCAAGATCCATATGGTTGGAGTGGAAGATATTGACCTCAACACAAGGGTGGGTGGTTCTCTCTCAAAAAACTGAGTAGGATCGGTATGGAATAGTTCTGAGTGCTTCTCTTTCGAGTGGGTGGTGGTGAACGGGTATATATAGGCATCCCCAAAAATCCAACCATTACACACAAAAAGTCAGACTCGGTGACACTGATGTGTAAATCTCGGTGGTACCGAAGTGACAAAAAGTGGCAACTTTTGAATCTCACAGGGACCGATATACAATTCTCGGTTGAATCGACAAGGTGACCAATGGTCAGATTTACCAATCTCGGTGATGCCAATTCACCATCTCGGTCGGATCGAAAATGTGAACTTGCGTAACAGAAACTTGGCAACCCAACTCGGTGGCACCGACTGTAGTGTCAGCTGCACCGAAGTGTTAGGGTTTGGGTGAGTCTATCTAGGGTTTAGAATCGGTGGTGCTACGATTGGAATGTTGGTTGCACCGATTTTTCATATTTGGCTTAGGACAGACTTTGGTGGGAGAGTTCGTTGATGTTTTGGTGACTGTCATTTGTGCATGTTTGAGCATATTGTTCACCATCAAAACTTTACCCCCTTTTAACAGTATTGGCTTTCCTATGGACTCAAAGTGATTTCTCACATATATAAAATGTAGAGTCCTCTTGCTTGAAGCTTGGCCAACCTATTTCCTTGCATCTTGGGGTAATTCCACAATCCTGTAGCCATTCCCATCATTGAACTTTTCCTGAAATATACTTGGTGAAGACATTAGTTCAATGACTTATATGTTGTTATTAATTACCAAAACCACCAAGGGAGAAAATGTGATTTCAGTCTCCCCCTTTTTGGTAATTGATGGCAACATATAGATCAAAGGTTTGACAAAGATATAATCATTGAATATAATCGTCGCTTTGAGAAGTATGTTATAAGCAATAGCTCCCCCTAAATTTGTGCATTATTTTAAATTTGTGTTTGAATGCAAATGCACAATCGATTAGGTACATGGGTCACTTCTTACATGTCACATACCACTTGGTGGTGTGCGAGAGTAATTGGAATGAACATCATAGCACAACACAATCAACCAAAGATGAATGATCATCATATAAGCATTAGGATGATAGGAAATAGTAGCATCACACATTAAAGCGTATGATCAAACATTATCAAGCGTGTATCACAAGCAAGACAAAAGAGTATCACGACAACCAAAAGCAATTTTTTTGAAAAAGCAGCAAACACCAAACTCTCTCTCTCTCGAAGCCTAATGATCTATATACACTTCTCCCCCTTTGGCAACAAGTTACCAAAAAGTTCAAAGGTATCTATTTAAGCGTTCTTGGGCTAATCTCCTCTAGTTGTCGATGAAGGAGTCGAGAGCATGGTGTTGGTGAAGATCTATGTAGATGTCGTGGATGGAACTGGAGTTGACACTAGTGGAACTAGAGCTAATGTAGCTGGAGATGTGCTCACAGTAGCAGGAGCTGATGAAGAGGGCCTCGAGTCTGGTGCAGGCACTATGACTGATCTAGCCTAAGTAGTGAACTGGGTGCCTGACCTGAGAGGTGATCCTTCCTCCTCCTCCTCCTCATCATCAGAAGAAGTAGAAGAGACCCGAGGGATGTGCATGAAGTCAACTTCTTTCTGGAGCTCTATAACTGTCTTTGTGACCTTGTCCACCTTATCACCAAGCACCTTGATCCTTGACTCAAAGATCCTCTCTAGACTGTTCTGGTTGTCTAGAATCCCCTTGATATCCTTTTGCATGCCCTGGATGGCTGTGATCAGAAGATCCATTTGCTTGTTCCTAGATCTAGGGGCTTCAGCACTAGCGGCTTGTATTGCTTCTGCCTCTGCTTGTGTTGTAGCAGATGTGGGATGATCTGGGTCCATCACCACAACATTATCCTCGAACTCTGGCTGTAGGGGCAGATGTGGACGATATAGAGCAAAAATGTGCTTCTCCAACTGAGAGTTGATAAGCAGCTGGATGTAGGGTGCATAACAGCAAGAGCGCTTTTGATCAGCAACAACCCTCTTGATTGTCTCAACAATCAAATCCATTACTCTAATCCTGGTGTTCCTTTCAAGGTGGATCAGCATGTTTATGGAGTAGCCTCGGATCATGTTATCATCTCCTGACTTGGGAATCAAGGTATGCTCGAGAATAGTGTTCATTGTCCAGAGGCCTGCTTGCAGATAGTAGATGGATCCTAGCTTGTGTAATTGCACCTTGTCTATGGGGATAGGAGTATACATATCCTTCATGGCATTGTGACTTGCCTTGGGTTCAGAGTATACATCCAGTACACCTTTCTGAGCTTTTGGAACTTCTAGAAGTGCAGCCCACTCCTCAATAGTGGATTCATATCTAGAACCTTCAGTCATCCATACAATTCTATCATCTTCGTAGAAATGAGCAGTGGAGTAGAATTGCATGATCATCTCGTTGTTCCATGTAGTAAGCTCTCTGCCAATGAACTTGTCCAGACCAATACAATGGAAATTGTCTTGGACACTTGGTAAGTAGTCCACATTATCCTTAATGAATTCCAATTGACATACCGCATGTCGCTAACAGTTGGGATCTTGTCAAGCAGCACGGTCTCATAAAAACCATGTTTCTCTGTGGTGTAAAACCTGTAGTCAACGGCAGTTTTCCTCCTCTGAGCATAAGGATCTATGGATCTCCAGGCATTAAATCCTGGGTCTTTCCTCTTCTTCATGTCCTCAACAACTAAGTGGTTGGCATCATGTACATGAAGATGTGGTCTGAGCTTCATCAAAGTAGTTAAGTCATCATCATCTTCAACTCTGGAGGCAGTCCCTTTGTTCTTCTCTAAAGATGGAATGTCTCTGGTAGTCCTCTTGGACTTTTGTGTAGTAGCTTTCTTGGATGTAGGCTTGGTCCTCTTGGAGGTGCCTGTCTTTGGCATAGTATCAGCCATAAGCTTCTTGGCTTTCTTCTTGGGAGGGGCAATCTCAACAAGTTCTTCCTCCTCCTCCTCAGCAGCACCACCAGCAGCCTCCTCTGGATCTTCAAACATGGAGGTAGGCCTGCCAATCACATGGATAATCGTCTTCCTGGACTTCTTCTCCCCTGCCTTCTTAGGCATTGCCTTCTTTGGGGGATCAATAGTCATGGTAGCTCTGGCACTCTCAAATGCTCTCATAGTTGTAGGAGGTGCACATGTTTTGCTGACAACTCTCCTGGAAGAAGTAGCTTCAGTTGCTGACTTCTTGGCAGCCTTTTATTGCTTCTTGGCAAGAATCTCCTCAGGAATGAATTCAGAATCTTCTTCATCAGAATTTAGCTTCTTCCTGGTCCTGGTGGCAGCCTTGGGCAACACATGGGAGCTAGGGGTTCCTGGATCTGAGAAAGAACTGGGCTCAGGGCTTGTGCTAGAACTCATGTCAACTCCCTGCTCTGCCAAATTTGAACTGTCCTCTGCATCTGACATACTGACCCTGTGAATAGAGTATAGGAGAGCAGAAGAAGATGAATCACAAAATGAGGCTGGTTTTTGAAATTTGAACAATGAATTTTGAAGATTTTTGCATTCTGTCAAATAAATATCGGTGCAACCGAAACAGATTTTCCGGTGGGGCCAAGACTGACTCACTCTCTTAACCGAACCTTGGCACCCTTTTCGGTCAGACCGGAAAGTGTTACTCAGTTCCACTAAGTCAGTTCTCAGCAACAGAGTATTCCACATTGGTGAGACTGATATGTCCATTTTGGTTCCACCGAGATTTATCGGGTGGACGACAAAACCCTAGAAAAATTCATCTTTCGCGAGATTTTGGAGTTTTGAGTGGATAGGAATACATGCAAAGGATGTATCAAAGATAATCATGGATCTAATGCACAAAAATCGGACGAGGGGCACAATAGAGATCGAATATGTACCCCATCTTGGCGCGGATCCTCTATGGCAGCAACGAGGGAGAGGATTTCGTCGACGACGACGATTCCCAGCGGCGAAGGAGCGCAGGGAGACAAGGGCGACGACCAGGGGTCTTGTGGGCGGCAGCTTAAGGTTCTAAGGTGCGACGAATGAGATTGAAATTCAAAGTGTCGGGGTCCACAACCTTTATACCCACCACTATCGATGACACTAATTTTAGCTTTTCGGTGTCACCGAGTTCCTCAACTGTCAGCTGACAGGGAAACTCGGTGTAACCGAGAACATGGAATCGGTGGTACCGAGATTGAAAACTAGAGGGATTGAAATGCACTTGGGAGGTTTTAATGGTCAGTCCTTGTCAATACGGAACTCCAAGTGCTCCACACACAGAGGGATTGAAAAGCACTTGTTCAAATTTTGTGACGCGGCATGAATAGAGTATGAGGTGAGAAAGCATATATAGCTAAAGAAGTGTTCCTAGGTATTCTTGCATATCCAATTGGCAAAAAGATAAATCAAGAGCCAAATAACAACAATTGGATATCCTCGAATGAGAAAATAAGTGCAGACCAACATGCTCACACAATAAGATGTCAAATGAAATCATGGAAAACATGGACATACACTACTAGCATAAGAAGATTTGCCGTCTGCTAGCAGACGGCAAAGAGTGGCTTTGCCATAAGCTAGCAGAAAATAGAAGACAAAGAGCTAGCAGACGGCAAAGGGTGGCTTTGCCATCAACAAATTATTTGCCGTCTACCAGTTGATGGCAAAGATTCTTTGCCGTCTACTGGTAGATGGCAAAGAGGTGGGTGGGGTCCCGTGGATGCCAGCACTGTAATGGCGCACCAGCCCCACCTCTTTGTCGTCTGCCAGTAGACGACAAAGATTCTTTGCCATCTGCTGCCAGACAGCAAAGAGGTGGGGCAATCTTTTTTTGCGGGTAAAAAAAACCGTTGCCCCCAACCTCCCCTATCTCTATCCCCTCTCTCTCCGCCTGGCCCCACCCCTCTCTCTCTCCCGCTCGTCTCTCCCTCTCCGTCGTGCGAGCAGCTACGGTGGCCGATTCCGGCAAGCTCCGGCGGGATTCGACGGCGCCCAGCACACCCAGGTGACCCACTCAACCTGCTCCTCCATCCCCTCAACCCGCTCCTCCTAAGACCACGCACAACCCTCCCCTGCGGCTAGGGTTTCGGCCACCACGTCGCCAGCGTGGCCCTCTACTGCTTTCTCTCGACAAGCTCTATCGATTCCTCCGCATCGATCTGCTTTTCCCCGCCTCCTATGGTCGTCCGCTTTGGTTTCTCCCCGTTAGGATTTCGGTGCTGGTGGTGGTTCAGCCGTGGTGCTCCGATGATGGTCCAGTCGTCGTGAGGATCCTCCGACGGTGCTGCATGTGTCGTGGCGCGGTGGTGCCCCTGGGTGGCACCTCCGTGTTGCGGTGCCCTTGGGTGGTCGCCTCCGTGCCTGTGCTCTCACTGGTGCCGCCATTGTCGTGCTCTCTAGCTAGCTCCAGCATGCTATGGTGGTGTTGGTTGTGCTGCTGGTCACACCATAGTGATGGTGTGGATGCATCCTGCTTCGGCTATAACTCCTCTTGGTGAGATTCTCCTTGCTCCCCTCCTCTGATCTCTCTAATGCATAGCTCTAGCTCTTGATCTTGTTGGATGCGAGGCTCTATTAGCTCAGGTTAGCTGCTGTAGATGAGCATCAACTTGTGTTGGAGCTCTCTGTGATGGATTCTTGTTGTGTCAGGGTTTTGGTCAGTGTCCATCTATGTGTATTTGTGAAGTATATATGCTCTTGTGTAGTTGCTCTGTTCTGTGTAGTTGCTCTTGGAGTTGTTCCTTTGGTCAGTAGATACTCATGTGTGTGGTCTTGGACCTCTCCCTGTTGTTGCTACTGTTAGCTATCTCACTAGCTGTTGGTGGTAACTTAATTCAGTTAACTGAATCTCTAGTGTTACATTTTCTTTTCCATTGGTTTGTTTAACATTTGGAAATTAGTTATCACTTATGTTGTTATTTTCTGCTGCTGCTATTACTTGAAGTAGCAGTTTATAATGGTACTAGCCCCCTGTGCTTGTGGGTGCAGTGCCCTAATTGCAGAAAAATACCAGGTGCAAGTGTGGTGCTGTGTTCTGCAAAAGCAGATAATCATTTGGGGTGCTACCCTGCTATTTCTTCTATGCTATAGTTACTTTACTCATGAATAGATACTCACTTGTTCTTACTTGTTTTACTTCTAATACTGATATGAACCGATACCACTTGGTTTAACAAATGCTATACTTGCTTTTGGCTGTTACTTTCCTAGTTTTCTACTAATAAGACAGATACTACATCTGATTTGGGAAGTAATGCTGGTCTGAGCCCCCCTCTCTTAGGCTTAATTTACATGTGGCTATCCCTGTGTTGTGATGAACTAGCCCTGGCACTTCTAGGCTGTCTGAGCACATAATCCCTTAAGTATACCTTGAGGTCTTCTGTAGCTTGGTCTTGTGGATTCTAGTAAACCTGCTTCTTGCGGACAGCCTGCTCCTCCTAGCTGTTTCACACTATTTATACTCGCCCGAATGGTGTGACTAAGCCATGTGTGTGTTTGTGTTGTACTCACGGGTGGCTTTGGTGATTGTGGTGTTAACAGCAGCTGCTTGTTGTATCAAGCTCTCCTTGATAGTTATCTCTTCTAAGCTGCTGGTGGCTGGAAGTGTTGGGACTTGGTCTGGTCGGCTGGTTGTGATGTATATCTCCTCCTGGAGCTTTGTTTTTGGCGTTGCACAGTGACATGTACCTATTGTTACTGGACAAAACTGATTGTGGTGATGAAGTCTAATCCTTGGCTTTAATCACTAGTTTTTAGTTGGCTTAATTCCTGGAGCGAGTACTGATAGTGGTCTTTGTGTTGGCATTTAACTTGCTACTAATTGTGGTGGCTTCTTGATTGGGTCCTTGGCTGGTTCTCTCCTTTGGCTCTTTGGTATTGGTTTACTCTATCTGGCTTTCTAATTAAGATCACTTTGAAAATCAGGATCTTAACTAAGATTGTCTTGATCTCAAGTGCTGGATTCTACAACATTGCATTTCACAAAGTGAAATGCTACATTTCTACTCCTAACCCATTCTCTCTTTCTTAGTGTTTTTGTTATGCAGGTTGGAAGAAAACAAGAAGATCCAGAGAAGATCTTAGTAATAAGATAGTTTTTAGGAAAATAGATATTTAGTTTTAGGTAATTTCTTATAATTTCCAAAATGTAAATTTAATTACTGAATCATTTTTCTGATTCTTTATAATATGACTTTGTATTACCTATTCCAATTATTAATAAAGTTTTTAATTTACATGTGTTCATGACTATTGGTAATTTATTTAATTTTCTGTGAAAATGAATTGATATAAGAAAAAACAGGGGCTATATAGCCACTTTGGCCTATTTGGCCTCTTTGCCGTCTACTAGCGGACGACAAAGAGCTTGCTTCTTTGTCGTGCGCTAGCACACGGCAAAGTGGCCTTTGTCGTTACTTGTTTAGCCGGACTGTTGGCCGTTTGCTCACAGACGACAAAGCCTTTGCCGTCTGCCGGACATGCCTTTGTCGTTTGCTATGGCAGACGACAAATCAGCTGATTCTTGTAGTGATATACTCTAGCATCTAAAAATCACTTGGGCGATGACGAAGTCATCTATATATGAGTATTTGACTTTGGAGCCAAGTAAGAATACTTGATCATAGGTCATACTCATCGTTTAAGCACAAGTGGGGTTACCATTTTTACATAAAGCATTTAATGTTTGTCACATACTAAGAGATTCTTTGACTCAACTCTTAGAGTAAAGTTCCCCCTTTATGTGACATCCCCCCATAAGAGGGATAAACTAACCTTGGGTGTTGTTGATGAAGACTTCATGCTGGTGAGGTAGTGGTGGATGCTCAAGGTTGATGAAGATCACCAAGACTTGGGAGCATCCCCCCTTTTGTTTCCTTACTCTTCTCACATACATGGGTTAGTCCCAACACACAAGAGACAAATACAAGGATATCTATGGACATGGAGTGCAAACCATGTGTAATGATCTCCATTGATATTTTGATTCCCTTGTCCCTTGCTTACCTTTGAGGGAATGTGTAACTCCTTGATCTATTGCACATGGTTGATGTTGACTGCAAATAGATCTTGCCAATAATGAATGTGAGTGTTTCATTGGCGGAGTCACCCCTCAAGAACTCTATAGTTCTTCTTCTTTGGAATCCACATCAAGTTGATGGGGATCCTTGGTGTTCAAGTAGCACTTGTATAACTTGAGCTTGTAGTAGCCTTGGGAACCCACTTCACCAAAGCTTGAGGCTCATCTTCATAAGAGTCAAAGTCCTCTTGGAGCTTGTTCTTGTCCTTGAGCTTGGTGTCTTGTGGTGGAAGGTCATCTTGAGTGTTTGTCCCCTTGGGAAGAGTATTTTCATACTTCTCCTTTGAGGAACAACCTTGGGATTGGGATATTGACCTTCTTCCCATTCAACTCCATCAGCGTTGAAGTAGCCAACACCGCGATTCTTTCGGTATCCTCCATGCTTGCGTACAATCTCATCAAATTGTTTGTACCCTTCAAGACTCTTGTAGATACCTTTCTGTATAATTCCTTTCAATAAAGCATTTTCTTGCTCAAGTGTAACTTGGCTAAGAGAATCATTATTAGTGGATTCAATAGAACTACTAGGAGCAACATCATTGGGTTTAGCATTTTTATTGTTGCTACTAGATGAAGAACCTTTCTTTCCGTTGTTACTAGTTTGCGTACATTTGACTTGTGGCATGAATTTAGACAAGAGCAGTCGTTTCGCGATATAAGATGAAGTCTTCTTTCGGAGATCATCATTGATAGCTTTAAGAAGTTCATGTTCTTGCTCCAAATTGAGATTCTCGAATGGTAGCTTCTCATGAGTTCTTACAACCTCTCTATGATCTTCAAGAGTAGATTCATGAGCTAAGTTAAGAGTGCTGAGTTCTTTAGTTAGTTCTTCTATTTTCATCTTATGATCATCAATTGACTTATCTTGACTAGCATGAGAAATATGAAATTCATTATGATTAACATCACTAGTTTTATCCCATAGCAAGTCATCATCATAAAGAAAATCATCTTCATCACTATCAAAATCAAGATATTCGGGGACTGATACCTTGGGTCCTTTAGCCATGAAGCAACTTCCACTTCCTTCATTTGGTGAATCAAATAGATCATAGGAGTTGGTTGTCACTAGTGCAATTCCGGCAACACCATCATCTTGACTATAGTCGGAGTTGGAGTGATAGATTCTCTCGGAGTGGTTGTCAGAGTCGGAGCCAGAAACCCATTCACCAACATGAGCTTGATGCGTTCTTCTTGAGTAGCTCTTGGTGTGCTTGTCCTTCTCCGAGTCCCTACTTCTCCTTGAGGGTCTTCGTTCATAACGATCATCTCTACTCCTTCTCTCTCTTCAAGGTGATTCATCTCTTGAGATTCGTCTTCTTGGTGACTCGTTTGTAGGGAGCCCAGCACTCATTGGAGTAGTGTCCGGCTTCCCACAGTTGTAGGAGTTTTGGTCCCGACTTTACGAACACTTCTCTTCATATCTTGAGTTGGAGCTGCGATCTTTGCTTCTATTCTTGTAGAACTTGTTGAATTTCTTGACTATGAGGCTTATATCTTCATTTGTGACAAGATTGTCGCTTGAGGTAGCAGGAGCATCGCTTGTGGCTTTGTAAGCACCACTAGACTTGTGATGAAGGTCTTCCTAGTCTTTGCGTGTCGTCTCATGTGCAACAATTCTACCAATCACTTCCGTTGGTTTGAGATCTTTGTAGTTGGATCAATGTGCACACGGTGTCATATCTCTCATCCAAAGCTCGAAGTATCTTTTTGATGATGAATTTTTCTGTCATTTATTCGCTTCCTAAGCCGGCAATCTCATTGGTGCTGAGAGCTAGCCTAGAGTACATCTTAGTGACTCCTTCACCATCCTTCATCTTGAACTTATCAAGCCAACCTTGAAGAACATCTAACTTGGATTCTTTCACGGACTCAGTTCCTTCGTGCATATCAACCAAAGTATCCCAAATCTCTTTTGCGTGTTCAAGACGGATGATTTTGTTCAGGACATAGGTAGTTGAAGAGTATGTCACAAGCTTGAGCATTGAGTTGCAGCATCTTCAATTCATCTGCAGATGCTTCATGATCCGGTTCTTTTCCATCCGCAAAGAATTCACCTTGCAAGCCAATACAAACAACAGCCCAAATGGCAGGATTATGACCAAGAAAATGAACTTCCATTTTATTATTCCAACTAGCAAAATTAGTGTCATCAAAGTACGGACCTCTACGGTGATAATTTCCCTCACTAGATGCCATACTTCTCCTAGATTGTGAAACCAATGCAATGGAGACCAAAGCTCTGATACCACTTGTAGGATCGAAAGTAGGTCTAGAGGGGGGATTAGACTACTTGAACAAATAAAAGTTTTGCCTTTGTTCCCAATTTTAATTCTTTGCAAGTTTTAGCATTCATAGCATATCAAGTAACACCCTACACATGCATGTCTAAGATTATAGTAGCGGAAAATAAAGACATTGCACATGTAAGTAAAGAGAGGGTTAGGAATGCAAACACTAGTGATGACACGAAGATTTTTCCGTGGTTCTGATAGGTGGTGCTATCATACGTTCACATTCATGGAGTCTTCAACCCACGGAGGGTAACGGTCATGAGAATTCATAGAGGGTTCTACCCACAGAGGGTTCCACAAAGAAGCAACCTTGACTATTCCATGCGGCTTCTGTCCACGAAGGACTAGCCTCACTAAGGGTAGATCTTCACAAAGTAGGCGATCTCCTTGCCCTTACAAACTTCTTGGTTCACTCCACAACACGAAGTAGGAGGCTCCCAAGCGACGCCTAACCAATCTAGGAGGCACCACCCTCCAAAAGGTAATAGGCTCGGTAATGACGATGAACTCTTTGCTCTTGTGCTTCAAGATGATAGTCTCCTCAACACACAATCACTCTCTCATAGATTTGGCTTGGTAGAAGAGATGAGATTGGTGGAAAGCAACTTAGGGAGTCTAGAAATCAAGATCCATATGGTTGGGTTGGAAGATCTTGACCTCAACACAAGGGTAGGTGGTTCTCTCTCAGAAAACTGACTAGGATAGGTATGGAATAGTTTTGAGTGCTTCTCTTTCGACTGGGTTGTGGTGAAGGGGTATATATAGGCATCCCCGAAAATCCAACCGTTACACACAAAAAGTCAGATTCGGTGACATCGATGTGTAAATCTCGGTTGTATGGAAGTGACAAGAAGTGGCAACTTTTGAATCTCAGAGGGACCGATATACAATTCTCGGTTGCACCGACAAGGTGACCAATGGTCATATTTACCAATCTTGGTGACGCCGATTTACCATTCTCGGTCGGATCGAAAATGGGAACTTGCGTAACAGAAACTTGGCAACCCAACTCGGTGGCACCGAGTGCAGTGTTGGCTGCATCGAAGTGTTAGGGTTTGGATGAGTCTGTCTAGGGTTAAGAATCGGTGGTACCGGCATAGGAATGTTGGTTGCACCGATTTTGCATATTTGGCTTAGGACAAACTTTGGTGGGAGAGTTTGTGGATGTTTTGGTAACTATCACCTATGCACGTTTGAGCATATTGTTCACGATCAAAACTTTACCCCCTTTTAATAGTATTGGCTTTCCTATGGACTCAAAGTGATTTCTCACAAATGTAAAATGTAGAGTCCTCTTGCTTGAAGCTTGGCCAACCCATTTCCTTGCGTCTTGGGGTAATTCCACAATCCTTTAGCCAATCCCATCATTGAACTTTTCCTGAAATATACTTGGTGAAGACATTAGTTCAATGACTTATATGTTGTCATTAATTACAACAACCACCAAGGGAGCAAATGTGCTTTCACTATGGGCATGTAATGAGTTTTGGTGCTTTGGCCCTTATTAGTACCCTTATGGTGTTTCCTGGTTCTTGTGTCATTGCTTAATCGAAACATTCCGTCGATCGCGATTAGGGTACTTAGCTTGGCGTGCTCGAGGTAGACTTTTCGTCGGGGAGGTCTGGCTATGGCGCTTGGGGAGTCCGGACGTCCTGGGCACTTCTTATTCTTACAAGTGAGGTAGGCTGGGAGCCCTTTTGGCACTCTGTGTCCGCAGGCCCCAGTCATGCACATTTCTCGACCACCGTAATGTACGCCCAGATCACCAAGGACACAACCACGGGGTGAGGCCTCGACACCCTTGATGCCGACCGGATCAGCAAGGACGGCGTCAAGGGGTGAGTGGCTATATGACCGGAAAGGCTCCTGAGGAGCGCTCCTCACGAGGCCCCTTTGACGCTCAAGCGGCTCTACGTTGGTAGGCCCCGGTCCTGCACATTTCTTGACCACCATAGTGTACGTCCGGATCACCAAGGATGCAACCACGGGGAGAGGCCTCGACACCCTTGAAGCCGACTGGATCACCAACAACGACGTCAAGGGGCTAGTGGCTATATGACCGGTAAGAATCCTAAGGCGCGCTGCTCAGGAGCCCTCTTTGACGCTCAAGTGGATCCCCCCAAAAAATTGTTTCCCGCCTCGGGGGCCGCGAGTCTCCCGAGGATCCGAGATGGCGCGTTGGGCCATGGGCAGATCCCCCGAGCGAGTATGAAGCGACACACGCGTGCTAACTTGACCGGGGGTGCCATGTGAGGATCCGGGCGCCAAGGCCTTGGCAAGGTGCGAGCACCATGCCCCCCCATCCCCCACTCACGGGGCTCGAGAGGGAGTGAAGAAGGCAAGTGCTCCATTCAAAGAGAGAAAACTCAAAGTAGGAAATGGCAATGAGAAGAAAACCCCTGACCCTTTTCTTTAAAACATGGTTGGAGAAAACTCCAAGTTTTGTTCCAGAAAAGTTGGCAAATTGAAACATTAGAAGAGAAAATAACAGTCGCACCCAATGCCTAGACTACTCTTCATCTTTGTCTTCCCCCAGGGTGGAGCATAGGGCATCCACATTTCATGGGCATAGCCATTGGAGGGCAGTGTTGTCCGCCACCGCGGAGCATGGGTCTTCCACTTGAGTGTGGGTGGGAACCGCTCCGCATCCTCAAGGGTTCTGGGCGTATACAACCCACTCGTTATTATGTGAGAGTGTCACAGGTAGAACTTTCGGAGGTGCTAGATGTTCCAGGCATTCTGGATGGGGACCCTGTCTTGGGTCTCCAGGCGCACGACACTAGGCCTGTCGACGTGAGCGACCTTAACCAGGCCCTCCCACATGGGCGAGAGCTTGTGCAAACCCTCCCTGGAAAGGACTCGCCTCAGGATGAGGTCTCCGACTTCGAGGGTCCTGGGGCATATGTTACGGCAATGGTAACTCGGCAGCGCCTGCTGGTACCTCACAGCTTGGAGCGAGGCTCGGCGACGGACCTCCTTCCCGAGCACGAGGTCTGTTTCCCGCATGGCATCTTGACGCTCCTTGTCGGATGCTAGGACCCGCGAGGACCGGTGCTTGATCTCGTGCGAGAGGATGGCTTCGGCTCCGTAGATGCGGAAGAACGGTGTTTCGCCGGTGGGCTTAGTCATAGTGGTGTGGATGGACCACAACACATACTGAAGATCAATGACCCAACCCCTGCCGCAGGCTTTGAGCTTCTTCTTGAAACTTCTCAACTTGAGGCCCCGCAGGACCTCTGCGTTGGCGCGCTCTGCTTGGTCGTTGCTCTGTGGGTGGGCCACCGAGGCGTAACATATATGTGTACCAAGGTTAGCGCAATATGTCCTGAAGAGGTTACTCGTGAGCTGTGAACCTTTATCGGTGATGATGCGGTTGGGGATGTCGAAGAGACTCACGAGGCCCTTGATAAACTTGACGGCCGACCCGGTAGGAATGGTACAGACAGGATCCACTTACGTCCACTTGGCGAACTTGTCGATGGCGATGTACACGTAGCGGTACTCACCTGCCGCCCGCAAAAACGGGCTGGTGGATCTGCCGACTGCAAAGGGCGAGGAGAGAGGGATGGTCTATAGGCCCTGTGCGGGCTGGTGGATCTGCTTGAAGTGAAACTGGCATGCCTCACAAGACCGGGCTAGCTCTATGGTGTCGTTAAGTGCCGTGGGCCATTAAAAGCCAGATCGAAACGCCTTTCCTGCAAGAGTGTGTGACGAGGAATGGTGCCCACCATCTCCTCTATGGATGTCGGCCAGCAGCTCGCACCCCTGCTCCTTGGAGATGCACCGCAGCGTGACGTCATTCGGGCACCTATGGTACATGTCGCCGTCTTGCAAGCAGTAAGCCATGGCCTGTCGCACCACGAGCTTCGTGTCTTCTTCCTTTTCCAGTAGCATGTCGTGAAGTAGGTACGACCTGAATTCCTGCGTCCAGTCGTCGGCCTGGGGCTCCACTGCCAGGAGTAGTCGGGATACTAAGGCCTAGCCACAGTCCAGATCCCTCGAGGGCAGTGCTAGGGGGAGCTCTTCGCCTCGTGGCGCCAGGTCCTCGGATGGCGGCGCTGTGGAGGGCTGGAAGAGCGCTCCTTGAAGACACCCGACTCCTGGGGCTCGCGGCACGACGCCCTCTTTGCAATGTCATCGTCCTCCTTGTTCGCGTTGTGCACGATGTGCTGCAATTCCAAGCCCTAAAAACATTTTTCGATCTTACGTACCTCTTCCAAATACGCCTCCATGTGCTCGTCCTTGGATGTGTACTCTTTGTTGGAGAAGCTGACGAGGATCTGGGAGTCACCCTTGATGGTGAGGCGCCGAATCTCACAGGCCGTCACTGCCTTGAGGCCGATGATGAGGTCCTCGTACTCCGCGATGTTGTTGGAGAATTCTCACCATGCTGAAAATAGAGATGCCTAGCATATAGAAGCTTGTCCCTCGTCGGGGAGATGAGGACGAGGTTGGCTCCTGCTCCCATGCATGTGAAGGCCCCGTCGAAATGCATAATCCAGCCCTCAGGTGCCTCGTCGCCAGTGGTAAGGGATTGGCTCTCGTCCTATCCCCGGTCGGGAGTGTCTTTCCACTCTGGCATGAAGTCTGCTAGGATCGCCCCCCTTGATGACCCCGGTCGGGAGTGTCTGTCCACTCTGCCACTAACTCTATGTTGAAGGCCTGCAACTCGTGTTCCACTCAGCGACCCTCCCCGCTGCATTAAGGGTACGCAACACCTTCTCCAAGGGGTATACGGAGACGACCTTCATGGGGTGCCCCTAGAATTAGTGGCGCAGCTTCCTTGAAGCGATGAGGAGTGCGAGTTGGAGCTTCTATTCCATGGGGTAGCACAATGTGCATCCCGCAACACTGTGCTGACGTAGTACACTAGGTGTTCGAGGAGGGTGAAGCACCCAGTGGTGCCTTGCCCATCGGTGGGCAAGTGAAGCTCGAGCGCCTCGGAGGCCACTGGAGCGACCAGGGCCTTAGGGAGTCGTGAGCCTCAGGGGACGTTAGGGCGGCCAGGGCCTCCCAAGGATTGAGCGCCTCGGAGGCCTTGGGAGCAGTTGGGGCCTCATGAGGATTGTATTGTGTAGGAGTGGGCTCCTTGGCATCCCGTGATCCCCCTTGCTCCATGTCGGAGGGCCCGCTTGCGCCCGTGGATGTGTTGCCTCTATTGATGCACTCCTCCCTGACTGCCACCAACGCAGTGGTGGCGGAGTGGGGGGTGGCAGCCAGGTACAACAGCAGGACCTCCCGAGGACGAGACGCCACCATTACCAATGGGCTTGTGAGGTACCGCTTGAGTTCCTCGAACGCCGCATCCGCCTACGAAGTCCATTTGAAGGGGCCCTTCCTTTTCATGATCCTGAAGAAAGGCGGGGCCCGTTCACCGATCTTGGAGATGAAACGCCCCAGTGAGGTCACACAACCCGCCAGCTTCTGCATTTCCTTAAGGGTCTGGGGCGCGCTCATCTTATTTATAGCCTTGATCTTCTCTGGGTTGGCCTTGATTCCCCGGTGCAACCCCAGGAAACCAAGCAACTTGCGCAACGGGTCCCCGATGAAAAACTTCTCGGGATTGAGCTTAGGTTCACCTCCCTCAAGCTGGCGAACATCTCCTCCAGGTCCTTGACCAGGGTCTTGGACTTCTGTGACTTGACCATGATGTCGCCAACGTTGGCTTTCGTGTTCCTCCCGAGCTGCATCCCCAGGGCGATGTGCATCGGCCGCTGGAAGGTTGCTCCCGCATTCTGTAGTCCGAAGGGCATGCATGTGTAGCATAACGCCCCGCGTGAGGTGAGTAAGGCTATCTTCTCGATGTCCTCCACCGCCATTTTGATATGATGGTAGCCTAAGAAAGCATCTAGGAAGCACAGGATGTCACAATGGCGGTGGGGGTCCACGATTTGATCGATACGTGGCAGTGGGAACGGGTCCTTGAAAGCACATGTGCTCCCTTGGTGGTTTTGGTAATTAATAACAACATATAATTCATCGAACCAATGTTTCCACCAAGTATATTTCAGGAAAAGTTCAATGATAGGAATGGCAAAAGGATTTTGGAGATAAAGGAATTACCCCAAGATGCAAGGAAATAGGTTGGCCAAGCTTCAAGCAAGAGGACTCTCCATTTTACATTTGTGATAAATCACCTTGAGTACATAGGAAAGCCAATACTATTAAAAGGGGGTAGGTTGTGTTGATGAACAAAATGCTCATACGTGCACAAGTGATAGTCACCAAAAACATCCACAAGCTCTCCCACCAAAGTCTATCTATGTCCAAACATTCAAAATCAGTGCAACCAACATTTCCATCCCGTTGCCAGCAATTCCTAAACCTAGACAGACTCAGCCAAACCCTAGCCACTTCGGTGCAGCCGACATTGCTTTCGGTGCCACTGAGTTGGGAGGCCAACTTTCTGTTAGGCAAGTTCACACTTTCGGTCTGTCTGAGAATGTTGAATCGGCGTCACCGAGTTTGGAAATTCTGACCGTTGGTCACCTTGTCGGTGCAACCGAGATTAATATACCTGTCTCACCGAGATTCAAAAGTTGCCACCTTTTGATCACTTCGGTACCACCGAGATTAACACATCGGTGTCATCGAGTCTGACTTGTTGTGTGTAACGGTTGGATTTTTGGGTTGCCTATATATAACCCTCCACCACCACCTACTCGGAAGAGAAGCACTCAGAACTATTCCATACTTAACCTAACAGATTTTCTGAGAGAGAACCACCTACCCTTGTGTTGAGGTCAAGATCTTCCACTCCAACCATATGGATCTTGATTTCTAGCCTCCCAAAGTTGCTTTCCACCAATCCCATCTCTTCCACCAAGCCAAATCTATGAGAGAGTGATTGTGTGTTGAGGAGTCTATCATCTTGAAGCACAAGAGAGAGGAGTTCATCGTCATTACCGAGCCTATTACCTTTTGGAGGGTGGTGCCTCCTAGATTGGTTAGGTGTCGCTTGAGAGCCTCCTACTTCGTTTTGTGGAGTGAACCAAGAAGTTTGTAAGGGCAAGGAGGTCGCCTACTTCGTGAAGACCTACCCATAGTGAGGCTACTCCTTCGTGGACGGAAGCCATATGGAATAGTCAAGGTTGCTATTTCGTGGACTCTTGTGGGTGGAGCCCTTCGTGGAATCTCGTGACCGTTACCCTCCGTGGGTTGAAGACTCCATAAACGTGGATGTATGATAGCACCACCTATCAAAACCATAGAAAAAATCATCGTGTCTACAATTGCGTTCGATCTTCCTACCCTATCCCTTTTGCTCATGCTTGTTGTTATTTTCCGCTGCTATACTCCTAGACTTGCATGTGTAGGATGTACTTGACATGCTATGAATGCTAAAACTTGCAAACACTAAAATCTGGGAAAAGGAAAAACTTTTATTTGGTCAATTAGTCTAATCACCCCCCGTCTAGACCTATTTTCGATACTACAAGTGGTATTAGAGCTTTGGTCTCCATTGCATTGGTTTCACAACCTAGGAGAAGTATGGCATCTAATGAGGGAAATTATCACCATAGAGGTCCTTACTTTGATGGTACTAATTTTGCTAGTTGGAAGCACAAAATTAAAATGCATTTGCTTGGTCATAATCCTGCCGTTAGGGCTATTGTTCGTGTTGGCTTGCAAGGTGAATTCTTTGCAGAAGGAAAGGAACCCGATCGTGAAGCGAGTGCGGATGAATTGAAGATGTTGAAACTCAATGCTCAAGTATGTGACATTCTTTTCAATTGCCTATGCCCCGAAGAATTCAACAAAATCAGCCGTCTTGCACACACAAAAGAGATTTGGGATACTTTGGTTGATATGCATGAAGGAACTGAGTCCGTGAGAGAATCCAAGTTAGATGTTCTTCAAGATCAGCTTGATAAGTTCAAGATGAAGGATGGTCAAGGAGTCACTGAGATGTACTCTAGGATAGATCTCATCACCACTGAGATTGTCGGCTTAGGAAGCGAAGAAATGACAGACAAGTTCATCATCAAGAAGATACTTCGAGCTTTGGATGATCGATATGACACCGTTTGCACATTGATCGAATTGATGCGCAACTACAAAGATCTCAAACCAACGAAAGTGATTGGTAGAATTGTTGCTCATGAGATGTCACTCAAAGACAAGGAAGAGATTCACCACAAGTGTAGAGGTGATTACAAAGCCACAAGCGATGCTCCTGCTACTTCAAGCAACAACCTATGTTGGTGAATGGGTTTCCGGCCCCGACTCCGACAATCACTTCGAGAGAAGCTATCACTCCAACTCCGACTATAGTCAAGATGAAGGTGTTGCCAGAATTGCACTAGTGAAAACCAACTCCTATGATCTATTTGATTCACCAAATGAAAATAGTGGAAGTTGCTTCATGGCTAAAGGCCCCAAGGTATCATACCCCGAATATCTTGATTTCGATAGTGATGAAGATGATTTGCTTTATGATGATGACTTGCTATGTGATAAAACTAGTGATGTTGATCAAAATGAACTTAATATTTCTAATGCTAGCCAAGATAGGTCAATTTACGATGATAAGATGAAAATAGAAGAACTAACAAAAGAACTTAACACTCTTAAGTTAACCCATGAATCTACTGTTGAAGTTCATAGAGAGGTTGTAAGAACTCATGAGAATCTACACCTCTAGAAGCTCAATTTGGAGCAAGGACATGAATTTCTTAAAGCTATCACTGACGATCTCCGAAAGAAGACTTCATCTTATCTTGCCAAATGACTACTCTTGTCTACATTCATTCCACAAGTCAAATCTAAGCAAACTAGTAGCAAAGGCAAGAAAGGTTCTTAATCTAGTAGCAACAAGAAAAATGGTAAACCCAATGATGTTGCTCCTAGTAGTTCTATTGATTCCACTAATGATGATTCTCCTAGCCAAGTTACACTTGAGAAAGAACAGGCTTTATTGAAAGGAATTATAGAGAAAGGTATCTACAAGAGTATTTAAGGGTGCAAAAAATTTGAGGAGATTGTACACAAGCACAAAGGATACCGGAAGAATCGTGGTGTTGGCTACTTCAAAGCTAATGGAGTTGAGTGGGAAGAAGGTCAATTCCCCAATACCAAGGTTGTTCCTCAAAAGGAGAAGTATGAAAATACTCATCCCAAGGGAACAAAACCTCAAGATGACCTTCCACCACAAGACAAGAAGCTGAAGGGCAAGAACAAGCTTCAAGTGGACTTTGACTCTTATGAAGATGAATCCTAAGCTATGGTGAAGTGGGTTCCCAAGGCAACTATAAGCTCAACTTCTACAAGTGCTACTTCAACAGCGAGGATCCCCATCAACTTGATGTGGATCCCCAAGAAGAAGAACTAGAAAGTTCTTAAGGGGTGACTCCTCCAATGAAATTTACTCACATTCATTATTGTCAAGATCTATTTGCAATCGACATCAACCATATGCAATAGTTCAAGGAGACACACATTCCCTCAAAGTTAAGCAAGGGACAAGGTAATCAACAAATCAATGAACAACATCACACATGCTTTTCACTCCATGTACGTAGATATCCTTGTATTTTTCTCTTGTGTGTTGGGACTAACCCATGTAGGTGAGAAGAGTAAGGAAACAACAAGGATGCTCCCGTCTTTTGGTGATCTTCATCAACTTTGAGCATCCACCACGACCTCACCAACATGAAGTCTTGATCGACAAAACCCAAGGTTAGTTTATCCCTCTTATGGGGGGATGTCACATCAAGGGGGGAGCTTTACTCTAAGACTTGAGTCAAAGCATCTCTTAGTATGTGACATCATTAAATGCTTTATGTAAAAATGGTAACCCAACTTGTGCTTAAACGATGAGTATCACCTATGATCAAGTATTCTTACTTGACTCCCGAATCAAATACTCATATATAGATGGCTTCGTCATCACCCAAGTGCTTGTTAGATGCTAGAGTGTTTGTGCATGTTTGTCATGATTTCATTTGACATCTTATTGTGTTAGCATGTTGGTCTACATTTATTTTCTCATTCGAGGACATCCAATTGTTGCTATTTGGTCTTTGATTTATCTTCTGCCGATTAGACGGATAATAATACCTAGGACCACTCTTTATCTATCTATGCTTTCTCACCTCGTACTCTATTCATGCTGCATCATAAAATTTGAACAAGTGCTTTTCGATCCCTTTGTTTGTGGAGAACTCGGAGTTCCGTATCGACAAGGACTCATTCCATCTTCTTGGTTACACCGAGTTTCCATGTCTACTGACAGTTGAGGAACTCGGTGACACCGAAAAGTTAGAATCGGTGTCACTGACATTGGTGGGTATAAATAATGTGGTCCCCAACGCTTTGAATTTCATCCTCAAGCCGCTGCACCTCAGAACCCTAAGATGTCACTTTCAAGACCCCTAGTTGTCGCCCTTGTCTCCTTACACTCCTCTGCCGCTGGGAATCGCCGCCATCGACGAAATCCTCTCCATCGTCGCCGCCTTAGCGGATCCGTCGCCAAGTTAGGGTACGAATTCGACCTTGTTTGTGCTCCTCGTCCGATTCTTGCGCATTGGATTTGATTTTCTGTATAAGCCACCTATTGCATGTCTTCTTATCCACACAAAATTCCAATAGTCTAGCGAATGTTAGATTTTCTAGGGTTTGCCTTCCGCCCGATGGAACTCGGTGGAACCAAAGCAAACAAATTGATCTCACTGATTTGTCTTTCTTTGTTGCTAAGAACTGTCTTGGTGGAACCGATTACTTGTTTTCGTTCTCACTAAAAAGAGTGCCAAGTTTCTGTTAAGAGGGATAGTCAGTCTCGGTAGCACCGAAAATTTTGCTTCGGCTGTATCGATATTCATTTGATAGAATGCAAAACTTTGGAAATATTTTGTTCGATCTTTCAAAAACCAGCCTCATTTTGTGATGACTCATCTTCTTGTGCTCTTATATACTCTATTCACAGGGTCAGTATGGCAGATGCTCAGTCAAAATTTGCCAGAGCAGGGTGTTGACATGAGTTCAGGCACAAGCCCAGAGTCTAGTTCATTTTCAGATCCAGGCACCCCCAGATCCCATGGGTTGCCCAAAGCTTCTACAAGGACCAGGAAGAAGCTGAATTCAGATGAGGAGGATTCAGACTTTATCCCTGAGGAGATTCTTGCCAAGAAGCAAGAAAAGGCTGCTAAGAAGGCTTCTACAGAAGCCACTTCTTCCAGGAGAGTTGTCAACAAGATATATGCCAGCTCTGAAACTATCAAAGCACATGAGAGTGCTAGGGCTAATGTAACTAGTTATCCCCCAAGGAATTCTATGCCTGAGAAGGCAGGGGATTAGAAAGCCAGAAAGAGGGTTATTCATGTGATTGGTAGGCCTACATCCATGTATGAAGATCCAGAGGAGGCTACTAGTGCTGCTGCTGAGGAAGAGGAGGAAGAATATGTTGCAAAGGCTCCTCCCAAGAAGAAGGCCAAGAAGCTTCTAGCTGATGCTATGCCAAAGACTGGCACATCCAAGAGCACCAAATCCAAGAAGGCTGCTGTTGAAAAGCCTAAGAGGACATCTAGGCAGATTCCAGCTTCTGAAAAGAACAAGGGAACTGCTTCCAGAGTTGAAGATGATGATGACTTGACAACATTGATGAAACTCAGACCACATCTTCCAGTACATGATGTCAGCCACCTAATTGTTGAAGATATGAAGAAGAGGAAAGACTCAGGTTTGAGGGCATGGAGAGCTATAGATCCATATGCCCATAGGAAGAAGACTACTGTTGACTACAGATTCTACACCTAAGAGCAACATGACTTCTATGAGACAGTCCTTCTAGACAAGAGCCCAGCAGTTAGTGATATGAGATATGTTGATTGGAAATTCATTAAGGAGAACGAGGACTACTTTCCAAGTGTCCAAGATAATTTCCACTGCATTGGACTGGATGAGTTTGTTGGAAGAGAGCTTACTGCATGGAACGATGAGAGGATCATGCAATTCTACTCCACTTCACATTTTTATGGACATGGTAGGATTGTATGGATGACTGAAGGAGCCAGATATGAGTCTACTGTTGATGAGTGGGTTGCACTTCTAGGAGTTCCAGAGGTTCAGGATGGAGAATTCAATGTCTACACGGAATCCAAGGCAAGCCACAATGCCATGAAGGATATGTATACTCCTATCCCTACAGACAAACTGCAATCCCACAAGCTAGGATCCATCTACTATCTACAAGCTGGCCTCCGTTCCATGAACACCATTCCGAGGCATACTTTCATGCCCAAGTCAGGAGATGCCAAGATGATCCGAGGCTACTCCATCAACATGTTGATCCATCTTGACAGTCACACCAGGATTAGAGACAATTAAGAGGGTTGCTGCTGATCAAAAGCGCTCTTGTTGCTATGCACCCTACATCCAGATTCTTATCAACTCTCAGTTGGAAAAGCACATATTTGGTATAGATCGTCCACATTTTCCCCTACAACCAGATCTTGAGGATAACATCATGGTGATGGACCCAGATCATCCCACATCTGTTACAGCTCAGGCAGAGGTAGAGGCAGTTCGAGCCACTAGTGCTCAAGTCCCTAGATCCAGAAATGAGCAAATGGATCGTTTGATCTCAGTAGTTCAGGGCATGCAGAAGAATATTAAGGGGATTCTGGGCAACCAAAACAATCTTGTGAGGATCTTTGAAACAAGGATCAAGACTCTCAATGATAAGGTGGACAAGGTGACTAAGACTGTCATAGAGCTTCAGAAGGAAGTTGACTCAGTGCACATCCCTTGGGTTTCTTCTACTTCTTCTTCTTCTGGTGATGATGATGATGATGAGTATGGATCACCTCTCAGGCTGAGCACACAATTCACTACTCAGGTTAGATCATCCACGGTGTCCGCTCCAGAATTGAGGCCCTCTTCATTAGCTCCTGCTACTGTCAGCTCAGCTCCTGCTCCATCAGCTCCAGTTCCTCCAGTATCCACTCCAGCTCCATCCACGACATCTGCAAAGATCTTTGCCGACGTTGTTCTCTCGACTCCTTCATCAACAACCGAAGGATATCAGCCCAAGAGCGCTTAGATATATGCCTTTGAACTTTTGGTAACTTGTTGCCAAAGGGGGAGAAGTGTATATGGATCTTTAGGCTTCGAGGGAGAGAGCATTTGGTGTTTGTTTCTTTTTAAAAAACAATTTCTTTTTGTTGTTGTGATACTCTTTTGGTTGCTTGTGATACATGTTTCATGATGTTTGATCATACGGTTTAATGTGTGATGCTACTATTTCCTATCATCTTAATGCTGATGTTATGATCATTCATCTTTGCTTGATTGTGTTCTGGTATGATGTTCATTTTAATTATTCTCGCACACCACCAAGTTGTATGTGACTTGTAAGAAGTGACCGATGTACCTAATTGATTGTGCATTTGCATTCAAACGCAAATTTAAAATAATACACAAATTTAGCGGGAGCTCTTGCTTAGCACATACTTCTCAAATCGACAATTATATTCATTGATTATATCTTTGTCGAAGCTTTGATCTATATTTTGTCATAAATTACCAAAATTGGGAGATTCAAAGCACATTTGCTCCCTTCGTGGTCTTGGTAATTCATAACAACATATAAGTCATTGAACTAATGTTTCCACCAAGTATTTTGGAGATTGTGGAATTACCCCAAGATGCAAGGAAATAGGTTGGCCAAGCTTCAAGCAAGAGGACTCTACATTTTACATTTGTGATAAATCACCTTGAGTACATAGGAAAGCCGATACTATTAAAAGGGGGTAAGGTTGTGTTGATGAAAAAAATGCTCAAACGTGCACAAGTGATGCTCACCAAAAACATCCACCCGGTGCAACCAACATTCCCATCCCGGTGCCACCGATTCCAGAACCTAGACAGACTCAGCCAAACCCTAGCCACTTCGCTAAAGCCGACACTACTTTCGGTGCCACCGAGTTGGGCTTCTAACTTCCTATTACGGAAGCTCACACTTTCGATCTGTCCGAATGTTTAATCGGCATCACCGAGTTTGGAAATTCTGGCCGTTGGTCACCTTGTCGGTGCAACCGAGATTCCTATACCGGTCTCACCGAGATTAAAAAGTTGCCACCTTTTGGTCACTTCGGTACCACCGAAATAAACACATCGGTGTTACCGAGTCTGACTTATTATGTGTAATGGTTGGATTTTTGGCGATGCCTATATATACCCCTTCAGCACCACCAAATCGAGAGAGAAGCACTCAGGACTATTCCATACCTATCCTATCAGATTTTCTAAGATAGAACCACCTACCCTGGTGTTGAGGTCAAGATCTTCCATTCCAATCATATGGATCTTGATCTCTAGCCTCCCCACGTAGCTTTCCACCAATCCCATCTCTTCCACCATGCCATATCTATGAGAGTGTGATTGGGTACTGAGGAGTCTATCATCTTGAAGCACAAGAGCAAGGTGTTCATCGTCATTACCGAGCCTATTACCTTTTGGAGGGTGGTGCCTCCTAGATTGGTTAGGTGTCGCTTGGGTGCCTCCTACTTCATGTTGTGGAGTGAACCAAGAAGTTTGTAAGGGCAAGGAGATCACCTACTTCATGAAGATCTACCCATAGTGAGGCTAGTCCTTTGTGGACGGAAGCCGTTATGGAACTGTCAAGGTTGCTACTTAGTGGACCCTTTTGGGTGGAGGCCTCCATGGACTCTCGCGACCGTTACCCTTCGTGGGTTGAAGACTCCCTAAACGTGGATGTATGATAGCGCCACCTATCGGAACCACGAGAAAAATCCATGCGTCTCCAATTGCGTTTGATCTACCTATCTCAACACTTTACTTCATATGCAATGTCTTTATTTTCCGCTGCCATATTTGTTGACATGCATGTGTAGGGCTGTTAGACTTGCTAGCTTTGCTAAAACTGCTAAAATCTGCCAACCAATTAACTTGCGAAAGGTTAGGTTTTAAATTCCTGCCAGTAGTCTATTCACCCCCCTCTAGACACTCTTCTAGTGATCCCTCAATTGGTATAAGAGCAAGGTCTCCGTTACTTCAGTTTAATCACCGAGGTGGTAGATGAATGTGTCTAGTATAGGGAGTTTGAGTTGTAGAGTGCCCATTCTTGATGGAGAGTACTATAGTTAATGGAAATCTTTGATGCTTGATATATTTAATGGATTTAAATTTAGAAAATATGTTATGCGCCCCTATGAGACTCCTGTTGATCCTTTGCATCCCACACATGAAGAGGAAATTGATATGTTATGAAATCTTAGAACTGTTAATCTCATTGTTAGAGCATTGCCTAGAAATGTTCCTAACTGAATGAAGAATTTTGCATGTGCTTACACTTTGTGGAATGATTTGGAGAAACGATATCCAAATTATTCATTAAGTGTCTTGATGAAATTCTTCATAAAACCATTGCCTTTTCACAAAATGTCGCCTAGTGATCCTAAATTTGATGCTTGTCTATTTGAGCTTAGAGACATCATGCATGCTAAAGGAGATGTCACAACTATCACAACTATCAACAATATCATTATAGAGGCCAGTCGCATTCATAAACTTGAACATTGTCATGATCACCATCCTAATGAATCTCTTGTTCTTCATGACGAGGATTTTCCACTTGATGATGACAATGTGGAACATGGCTACTATGATGAAGATGAGCTGTTCGACATCGAGTATGAGAAGATAATGAAGAATCTAAGTCTCATGGCAAACTTCAAGGATTACATGTCCGGAGGAAAAGAGTGGATTCTCGACAGCGGATGTACCGATCATATGACCAGAGATAGAGAAATGTTTGAAGAAATTACACCAAACCATGGACCGAGAAGGTATGTAACGTTTGGAGAAAAACTCCAAGGGTAAGGTACTTGGTCTTGGTAAGGTGGCCATATCCCATGATAGTTCTATTCAAAATGTTATGGTTGTTGAATCTCTTGGCTATAATCTTCTTTTCGTGTCTAGACTTGCCAACTTTGGTCTTAATGTATTATTCACGAAAATAGATTGCCAAGTGCTTTGTCAAGATAATCATAAAATGGTCTTTACCGGTATCTATAGAGGTGATCTATACATTGTCGATTTCACTAGAAGATCCAAACCTCACACTTGTTTAATTGCTAAATTCTATAGGTTGGCTTTGGCATAGAAGATCAGGACATGTTGGCATGCATAACTTAGACAAACTTATCAAAGGTGATCATATACTTGGTGTTAAAGATGTTGTCTTTTACAAAGATAGACTTTGTAGTGCTTGTCAAGATGGAAAGCAAGTAGGTGGAAGTCATCCTGTTAAGAATATCATGACTACTAGGATACCACTCGAGTTATTTAACATGGATCTTTTCGGTCCCAATGCTTACAAGAGTCTCGGTGGGAATTCCTATGGTCTAGTTATAGTTGATGATTTTTCCAGATTTACGTGGGTATTCTTTCTTGATGATAAGTCGCAGGTTCAAAAGATCTTCAAGAACTTCGCTCGCGAATTGCAAAATCAGGTTGAAGTGAAGATCAAGAAGGTTCAGAGCGCTAACGGATCAGAGTTCAAGAACACCCATGTGGATACCTTTCTTGACGAAGAAGGTGTCTCACATAAGTTCTCGGCCACATACACGCCTCAACAAAATGGAGTTGTTGAGAGGAAGAACCGGAAACTAATTGAGATGGCAAGAACGATGCTTGACGAATACAAGACGCCAAAACACTTTTGGGCAGAAGCCATGGAAACAACATGTCATGCCACAAACTGACTTTACTTTCACAAGCTTCTCGGTAAAACGACATACGAGCTACTCACTGGTAACAAACCCTAAGTTGAATACTTTCAGGTATTCGGCTCCAAATTCTACATTCTTGATAAGCATCGTCATACTAAATTTACTCCTAAATCTCATGAAGGATTCCTACATGGTTATGAATCGAACTCTCACACCTATCGTGTCTACAACAACTTCACTCGAAAAGTTGAAGAGACGGTAGATGTGAAGTTTGATGAATCTAATGGTTCGCAAGTCGAACAATTGCCAAATGATGTAGGTGATAAGAACCCTTCGGAAGCTATCCTAGATTTACCGATCAGCAAGATTCGTCCCATGGAGGTGAAGGAAAGTACTTCATCAACTCAAGTGGAAGCCCCTACTTCACGACAAGGGGAACGACAACATGACCTGGAGGCATCCACAAGTGGTACACGGCAAGATGATGAAGTGGAGGAAGTGCATCATGAAGATCCACCACAACCTCCTTCACCACCACCTCAAGGGAACAACACCTTCAACAACAACAAAGATGAAGGAGATGATGACGAAGAAGAAGCTCCACCAACCAACAATCGGAAGCTGACCCGAGTTCGAGCACAAGTGACCAAGAACCATCCCCTAAACCAAATCGTTGGTGATATACAAATAGGGAGGATCACTCGCTCTAAAACTCATCTAGCAAACTTCTGTGAGGATTATTATTTCATCTCTACCATTGAGCCCTTGAAGGTAGAACAAGCTCTTGAAGACGTGGATTGGGTGAACGCTATGCACGAAGAGCTTCACAACTTCGAAAGGAACGAAGTGTGGACACTCGTGGAGAAGCGCGAGGATGAACACAACATGATCGGAACCAAATGGGTATTTCAGAACAAGCAAGACGAAGACGGTCAAGTCATGCACAACAAGGCTCGTCTCGTAGCTCAAGGATATACGCAAGTCGAAGGTATGGACTACGGTGAGACCTACGCCCCCGTCGTTAGACTTGAAGCTATTCGCATTCTTCTTGCTTATGCCAATCACCATGATATCACGCTTTATCAAATGGATATTAAAAGTGAATTTTTAAATGGTGAGACTGAAGAAGAGGTTTATGTTAAGCAACCACCTGGCTTTCTGAATCCTAAGATACCTAATCATGTCTACAAGCTTCGTAAAGCTCTTTATGATCTTAAGCAAGCCCCTCGTGCTTGGTACAAATGCTTAACAAAGTTTCTTATCAAAAAGGTTGTGAAATTGGTAAAATTGATGCAACCTTATTTACTAAGAGAGTTAATGGTGAATTATTTGTGTGCCAAATCTATGTGGATGATATTATCTTTGGTTCCACTAACCCTCAATTTAGTGAAATATTTGGAAGGTTGATGTCCGAGAAATATGAGATGTCCATGATGTGTGAGCTGAATTTCTTCCTTGGCTTGCAAATTAAGCAATCAAAAGAAGGTACTTTCATCTCTCAAACTAAGTATACCAAGGACTTGATCAAAAAGTTCAACATGCAGGAGTGCAACGGTATGAAAACCCCTATGCCTACTAGTGGACATGTTGATCTTACCAAAGAGGATGAGCTGGTTGATCAAAAAGTTTATCGATCTATGATTGGTTCATTGTTATATCTATGTGCATCTCGTCCTGATATTATGTTCAGTGTTTGCATGTGTGCTAGATATCAAGCTGCACCGAAAGAATGTCATCTTTTGGCTATAAAACGCATTGTGAGATACTTGATACAAACACCGAATTTGACATTTGGTATCCCAAGGGATCTTATTTTGATCTTGTTGGCTATTACGAT
Organism: Hordeum marinum; assembly: GCA_022496015.1. Taxonomy (NCBI): domain Eukaryota; kingdom Viridiplantae; phylum Streptophyta; class Magnoliopsida; order Poales; family Poaceae; genus Hordeum; species Hordeum marinum. Next base: position 203,415,081 of record CM039672.1, on the reverse strand, counting down.
TCGGACTATGCCGGTGACAAGGTTGATCGAAAATCCACCTCGGGTACTGGTCAATTTTTGGGTAGATCTCTTGTATCTCGGTCCTCTAAGAAACAAAACTCAGTATCTCTATCGGCTGCTGAAGCTAAGTATATTGCTGCTGGATCTTGTTGTGCGCAATTACTATGGATGACACAAACACTTGAGGATTATGGAATTCATGTTAAAAATGTTCCATTACTTTGTGACAATGAAAGTTCTATTAAAATTGGTCATAATCCTGTGCAACCCTTCTCGAACTAAGCATATTCAAGTTCGACATCATTTCATTCGTGATCATGTTGCCAAAGGAGATATTAGTCTTAAGCATGTTCGCACTAACAAGCAATTGGCCGATATCTTTACTAAGCCACTTGATGTGAAGACATTTTGTCACCTGAGGAGTGAGTTGAACATCATTGATGCTTCAAACTTGAGCTAGACTCACTCGGTTGCATGCAAGGGAACGAGCTTACTTGATATTTCCATGTACCTTAATATTTCATGTTATGCCATGGAATTCTATGCTCCCTTGTATTGCATCTAATCTCTTGTAGTTACTTGGAAAGACTTCATTCCACAATATTTCCATCAACTCCAATCATAAGCAATCTTGTCATTACCAAGTATCCGCAACCCCTCTTGATGATGGAAGGAAGAAGGCAACTCAACCATATCCTTGACATATACTTGATGAAAATTGCACACTCTCAATTGGTATCATTTCAATGGGATATATCTATTGTTCTTCCTTGCATGACTAATCCTTGTAGGTAACTAGTGTACTAGAACAACAAGGATTGCTCAAAACTCAAGATGATCTTCATCAACCTCGAGCATCCTCAACAAGTTCATCTACAAGCTACGTCATCAACATCACTCAAAGGTATGAACTCATGTCCTTGGAAAATGCTTTACTCCAAGAAATGAGCTAAAGCAACTCAAGCGACATGAAGACATTAAAATGCTTAATCGAAAAATGGTAACCCCATTCTGTGCTTAACGTAGATTATGACCTATGATCAAGTATTCTTGCTTGGTTCCTAAGTCGATATATTCTAATATAGGTGACCTAGTCACCGCCCATCATCTAGTCAAGAATCTGGTGTGGTTTGCTCTCTATTGTATGATATCTCACAACTACTCCAATCTTCTCTAGTTGATGTCCCTTGTAAAAAAACTTCATATTCATTGAAAAACTTTCTCTTGACTCTGTGAAAACAGAAACTTGGTTTCTCTTTTGGAGCCGCCGACTTAGATATCTCGGTTCTACCGAAATTGCAGATAAGCTGCACTACAAAATCTCAGTACCACCAATCTATCTATCTCGGAGTCACTGTTTTTCATTATGTCTTAGTCAAATTCATTTTTGCAATTCTGTGTTTTCTTAGTAATCTTTCTTGTAGTACTTCTGTTACTTCGAGGTTCCCTTCTTTTTAGAAAAAAAAACTTGTATCACTTAGGGGGAGAAGAACTAAAGTTAATCTTGAGGAGAGAATTTCTTTATTCAAGGATTCCTATATTCAATAAAGAAAGGAGGAGAAGAACAAAGTTCAACAACATCTCAAAGGGAGAGAAATCATTTTCAATGACTCTCTCAGTTTTCATTTCTATGAACCCTACATTTCAATGACCCTTGTTCTCAAGGATCACTTCCCAATCAATGATCCCTGTATCTATCCCTATTTTTGACCTTTTTGGAAATTAATGCCAAAGGGGGAGAAGACCAAAGCTTCATGCTGCTAAAGGGGAGATAAGATACATGCTTATGCAAAGGGGCAGATATGATCAAGGGGGAGAGCCAATATCAATACTTATATCTTTATAGACAGGGGAGAATATCAAAGTAGGGGGAGAAGAAAATTGTTGACCTTTCTCACCTTATCCAATCCTAATATATACATGCTAATATTCAGGGGGAGAGGATCTATTTGAGAAAATTCTCAATGATCTTGGAGACATATCAATACTTTTCTCTATATGTCCTCCATATCTTGTCAATTTTGAGTTCTATTGTCTTGTTGTTTGGTAGAATACTCTTGTGTTTCCTAACATTGTTTTCTCAAGTGTGTTTTTGTTACCAGGATGCTCAAGAACTCAAGGTAAGTATATGCATCATATCCTTGATCAAGATGATCTCTTGCTTCTTGCACATATTTTTTGCACGAGTGATGTCTTGAACAAAGATACATCTCATTCATATATATTTGATGCATATAGACAAGATACACATGACCTTTTACATCCCTTCTGCCTTATGTGTGTTCATGCATTCAAAAGCAACTATCGTTTAAAGTACTACACACATTTAGGGGGAGCAAGTCTAAGTCATGTGTCTCTCAAAGCCTTCAGTATAACCATGTATATCTTTATTTGAAGCTTTGATTGTATGTTGTCATCAATTACCAAAAAGTGGGAGATTGAAAGCACAACAAGCTCCCTTGGTGGTTTTGATAATTCATGACAACATACATTGTCTCTTGGACTGATATTTTTACCTAGTGTATTTCAGATTGTGGACATACCCCAACATGCAACGAAATAGGTTGGCCAAGCTTCAAGCAAGAGGACTCTACATTTTATATTTGTGAAAAATCACTTTGAGTCCATAGGAAAGCCAATACTATTAATAGGGGGTAAGGTTTTATTGGTGAACAATATATTCAAACGTGCACAAGTGATAGTCGCCAAAAACATCCACAAACTCTCCCACCAAAGTCTGTTCTATACCTAACACTCAAAATCGGTGCAACAAACTTTCCCATACCGGTGCCACCGATTTTAGAACCTAGACAGACTCAGCCAAATCCTAGCCACTTCGGTGGAACCGATTCCATACCGGTGCCACCGAGTTTAGGTTGCCAACCTTTTGTTACGCAAGTTCACATTATCGGTACCACCGAGAATGTTGGATCAGTGTCACCGAGATTGGAAATCTGACCGTTGGTCACCTTATTGGTGCAACCGAGTTTCCTATATCGGTCTCACCGAGATTCAAAAGTTGCCACCTTTTGATCACTTCGATACCACCGAGATTAACACATCGGTGTCACCGAGTTGGTCATTTTGTGAGTAGCGGTTGGATTTTTGGGGATGCCTCTATACCCCTTCACCACCACCAACTCAAGAGAGAAGCACTTAGGACAATTCCATACAGATCCTCTCAGATATTCTGAGAAAGAACCACCTACCCTCGTGTTGAAGTCAAGATCTTTTATTCCAATCATATGGATCTTGATCTCTAGCCTCCCCAAGTAGCTTTCCACCAATCCCGTCTCTTTCACCATGCCATATCTATGAGAGAGTGATTGGGTGCTAAGGAGTCTATCACCTTGAAGCACAAGAGCAAGGATTTCATCATCATTACCGAGCCTATTACCTTTTGGAGGGTGGTGCCTCCTAGATTGGTTAGGTGTCGCTTGGGAGCCTCCTACTTCATGTTGTGGAGTGAACCAAGAAGTTTGTAAGGGCAAGGAGATCGCCTACTTCGTGAAGACCTACCCATAGTGAGGCTAGTCCTTCGTGGACGGAAGCCTTTATGGAATAGTCAGGGTTGCTACTTCGTGGACCCTTTTGAGTGGAGCCTTCCGTGGACTCTCGCGACCGTTACCCTCCGTGGGTTCAAGACTCCATAAACGTGTATGTATGATAGCGCCATCTATTGGAACCACAGGAAAAATCCATGTGTCTCCAACTGCGTTTGATCTACCTATCTCAACACTTTATGGTCGGTGTGCACAACATGGGGAGCGCTCCGGTGTCTGGCGTCGTCTTGGGGTGGTTGTCGGGGCCGAAGGTGATGTCGGTTTCCGGCCACGCCCGAGACGGCGTGGGCTCAGGCCGTGGTCGAATCGCCCCTGTGCATCAAAAGAACTGCTTGACCTGGCGATAGAGGTGGGTGCCTATGGTCCACCAAGGATACATATGACCATGGGGCCGGCCTTGTGTGACATGGCGCCATCGCGTGCCAAGGGCATGCCGGCGTCGCGGATCATGTCCGCCATGGGATCGCTGAACCGAGGCTTGACTATTGCATCGAGTGGGGAAGCTCTGACAGGCCCCCTACCTGGCGTGCCAAATGTCGGATTTCGGGCTTCGCAAGACCCGAAGAAGTCCGAACACAGGGGCATGTGCGACGATCCCCTGTGGACTAACCCTACCCAACTCACTACTCGATGATTTCTACGACGAACTCGCACGAAGACGAGGAAGCTGTTGCACGTGGTGATTTACCCCACTCCTCCTTTGGTGGATTGCCTCACGAGGAGGTTGGTTGATGAACTAGTACGGTGGTGGGTCCGCTTGTGAGGGCATTGCGGCGGTGTTTCCTCTCTTCTCTCTTGTCTCTCTGATGTGTTCTTCTCTTGCTTCCCTCTTCTCTATGGTGTAGCCTACCTTCTCTTTATAGTGGCTCGGCTTATCTTCCCTTATCGCAATGGCGGGAAGGGATCTCACAACGGCCAAATTCAAAGGGGGACTGGATTACATCATTATCCCGATGAAAGGTGGTCTTCGCTTGTAAAGTAGCTGATGATAATGCAGGGGTGGGCTCGGCGGTGACATCCGTCCTGCTAGCTCTTGGTCGTGGTCTAGTTGCACTGGAATGGAAACCTTTGGGCGAAGCTTTGGGAACCTGCGTACGTCCTTGCCCCCTTTGCACCAAAGGGGAAACTGTCCAACTGGCGCGTTAGCACCTACTTGTCCGGCCTTGCGTCATCCTGGGCCTCCCAAGGCCGGGTGCTGCATAGAGTTCTCCGCCGCTCCGGAGGGGGCCTAGGCAGGCACATCCTTGCTGGTCTTGATGGTGCTTCCCTCGCAAGTTCAGGTCCTCACGAGGGCCTTGTCTTGAGTGCGGTCTCGCCAAGCGATACTTGGTTGACGAGGTGGGCCACACCATGGGCCGCAGGCAGGCGGGTCTGGGTACCCTCGTTCCCAGAACACCAACAGGGACCCAGTATGTCCAGCCCTCATACTACGAAAGGCTAGGAGAGCGGGATGGACTGGAGGCCCTATGCTGGTTGATGAATCTGCTTGGCGTGGAACAGACAGGCCTCACAGGATCGGACCCACTCGGCTGTGTCATTGAGCTCCGTGGGCCAATAGAAACCCATGTGGGATGCCTTTCCCAGTAGCTCGCACCCCTGTTCCTCGGATATGCACCGCAGTGAGACATTGTTCAGGTGCCTGCGGTACAACTCTCCATCATTTGGGTAGTATGTGGTGGCCTGACAGGCCACGCGCTCGGCGTCCTCTTCCTTCTCTGGCAAGGCACTTCTGAGCATATACGCCTTGAACTACTCTGTCCAATCATTGGCTTGAGGTTCCAGCGCCAGGAGCAAGCGTGCTGTGAGGCCGGTCCGTGGGCCAGGGCCCTGAGGGCGGGGATGGCCAGGGGCGCCGCACATGGCTTGAAGAGCCTCTCCTCAAAGACGCCAGGTTCCTGAGGCTCGCGGAGCGACGCCCTCCTGGCGATGTCGTCCGCCTACTTGTTCATGCCATGCGGGACGTTCTGCAATTCCAGGCCCTGGATGCGCTTTTCCATATTACGCACCTCCTGCAGGTACACCTCAATGTGCTCGTCCTTCGTCTTGTACTATTTGTTGGAGAAGTTTACGAGGAGTTGGGAGTCACCCTTGACGGTGAGGCACTTGATCCCCAGGGTCACAGCGGCCTGGAGGCCCGCGATCAAACCCTCATACTCCGCGATGTTGTTGGAGACGTTCTCGTCGTGCTGGAAGCAGAGCTGCATGCGTAGTAGAGCTTGTCTTGTGTAGGTGAGATTATCACGACTCCATCCCCCGTGCCATGTTGTGAAAAGGCGCCATCAAAGTGCATGAATCAGCCTTTAGGCACTTCATCACCAGGGATGAGAGACTGGCTCTCATCCATCCCCCGGTCAGGGCATCCGTCCATTCCACCAGGAAGTCAGCAAGGTTCGTGCCCTTGATGACCCTGGTTGTGCTAAACTCCAGGTGGAAAGCCTACAACTCAATGTTCCACTCCGCAACTCTTCTTGCAGTGTTGGGTTTGCATAGCACCTTCTCCAAAGGGTACGCAGAGACGACCTTGATGGGATGACCTTGGAAGTAGTGGCGCAACTTCCTTGAGGCAACGAGGAGCACGAGCAAGAGCTTCTGTTGCATGGTGTAGCGCGTGTGCGTCTCGCAGCAAAGTGCTGACGTAGTACACCAGATGCTCGACGAGGCGTGGGATGTCGGCGCCACCCTGGTCCTCAGGGGGCGGGAAGGACTCAGGTGCCTTAGGAGTCAGTGAGGTGGCGAGGTCCTCAAGAGTGCCATCCTGAGGTGGCTAGTGTTGTGCAACTCCTTGCGAGCCACCTCCCCTTGCGTCTGCGGTGGCGTGCTCCTCCCGGATCGGCACTAGCACTGCGCTGGAAAAATGCGGGGTCGACTCCAAGTAGAGCACTAAGGGATCATGAGTGTGGGGGGCCACCATGATGGGAGGTCTTGTGAGGTACTACTCGAGTTCTTGGAAAGCCGCCTCCGCCCCCGGGGTCCCCTCGAAAGGGCTCTTCCTCTTTCATGAGCTTGAAGAAGGGGAGGGCGCGCTCGCCAAGTCTGGAGATGAAGCATACCAGGGTGGTCACGGCATCATGCGGCCTCCCAGCTTCTGCATTTACTTGAGGGTCTGGGGTCGGCGCATCTTTTTGATTGCCCTGACCTTCTCGGGGTTTGCCTCAATCCCGCGGTGCGACACCAAGAAACCAAATATTTTGCCGAAGGGGCCCCGGAAACGCACTTCTCTGGGTTAAGCCTCAGGTTCACCTGACGCAAGCTAGTGAACATCTCCTCCAGGTCCTCAATCAAGGTCCTCACCTCCAGTGACTTGACCATGATATCATCAATGTAAGCCTCTGCATTCCTCCCAAGCTGCGGTCCCAAGGCGATGTGCATCAACCGCTAGAAGGGTGCGCCAAAGTTCTGCAATCCAAAGAGCATGCATGTGTAGCAATACACACCGCATGGGGATAAGAACGCTGTCTTCTCCACATCTTCCACCGCCATCTTGATTTGGTGGTAACCCGAGAAGGCATCCAAAAAGCACAGCAGATCTTAGTGATGGAGTCCACGATCTGGTCGATGCGCGGGAGTGGGAACGGATCCCTTAGACAGGCCTTGTTGAGACTTGTGAAGTCGACGAACATGCGCCCCATCCTCCCTTGTTGGGAATAATCACGAGGTTGTCCAGACAATCTGGGTATCGCACCTCGTGAATGACGCCAGCCTCCTACAGCTTGCGGACCTCCTTGATGATGAAAGCTTGCTTTTCTTGTGCCTGGTGTCTTGCCTTCTGCTTCACCGGGCGTGCGTGGGGGCTCACCATCAGGTGCTATTCGATTACGCACCTCGGGATGCCCACCAGATTGGACTGCTCCCACGCCAACATGTCCTTGTTTGCACGGAGGAAGTTGACCAGACCCTCTCTTGCTCCGGAGGAAGGCCTGTACCAATGGTGAAGGTGGGGCTCGAGCTCCTGTCGTCAACAAACACCTGCTTCATCTTAGCTCGGTCCAGAGAGAACATATGTTTTTCTTCGTGGGCATATCCTCCAGAGCCTATAAAACTCCCTCGGCGTTGGGGCTCAGGCCTGCTTCAGCCTCAGGAGCAGAACTGCGACCCTCATCATCGAGGGGCGGGGCCGCCACAGCCCTCGAGGCCTCAGGAGCGGAACTGTCACCCTCATCATCCAACTTAATACTCTAGATGTAGGCAGGAGTAGGTCCATGTGTGGTGTAATAGTAGTAGATGCAGAATCGTTTCGGTCTACTTGTCACGGACGTGATGACTATGTGCATGATCATTGCCTTGGATAACTACGTGATTATTCGCTTTTGTATCAATTGCTTGATAGTAATTTGTTTACCCACCATGATATTTGCCTTCAAGAGAGAAGCCTCTAGTGAAACCTATGGACCCCGGGTCTATTTTCTATCATATATTTTCAGATCTATACTTGATGCAATTTATTTAGCTTTTAATTTCCGCACTCGTTACATCGGTCTCTATCGGATCTAATCCTTGCAAATAACTATGAAGGGATTGACAACCCCTTTATAGCGTTGGGTGCAAGATTTTGATTATTTGTGTAGGTGCATCCATTGGTGACTTGCTTGTTCCTCCTACTAGATTGATACCTTGGTTCTGAAAAACTGAGGGAAATACTTATATACTTTGATGCATCACCCTTTCCTCTTCAAGGGAAAACCAATGCATGCTCAAGAGGTAGCACTTGACGTGACGACCTGACATGGGCACCTGCGACCCGCCGAGGATGCAAGCAACCGCCCAAGGGACGAGGGCCGCAAGATGTGTGATGAGAAGACCGTAAGGCCTTTTACATGCTCTCAACAGTGTGGCCTGCATGTTTGCTGTCTCGGGGCGAGTGCGAGGGGTTGAACCCGCGGCGGAAGCGGGGGTCGGGGAAGCAGAGCGGCTGCCATGCTGTACGGCGAGTGGTGACGATGGGTTCGGCTGCTTCCGAGCAGCCGCACTGGTAGCTGGATTGGCCACCGGAGAAACGAAGTGGCGCGGGACACCACGGCCCACGAGCGCCGCTAGGGTAGCGCTAGCGGCCCAGAGCTCGCCACAAACTCGGTGGGCGTCGTCCATGGGAGCGATGGAGTGAGGACGGGGTCGAACCAGAGAAGAGTTCGACACGCCCCTACCTGGCGTGCCAAATGTCGAATTCCAAGCTCTGCGAAACCCACAAGTTTCGGACACTTGGGCAAATGCGAGGATCTAAACCGGCTCAAGGTCTCAAGCTTATCACCCTACGGCCTAGCTAGGACGAGCGAATGCAAGCGAGGAAGAAAGTGGACTCAGAGATTTACCCAGGTTCGGGCCACCTTGTGGTGTAAAACCCCACTCCTTTGTGGTGGATTGGCCTCACGAGGAGGCTAAGGATGACCTAGTACAATGGTGGGGTGGCCTCACGAGGACCTTTGGTGGTGATGAACTAGTTGTACTCAACCTACCTTCTACGATGGGAGTGGGTGGCTATTTATAGAGGCCATGATCCTCTTCCCTCATTGCACAGGCGGGAAGGGATCCAAAATGGCCAAATTTGAGCGGGGACATGAGGTACATCTTATCCTAACTAAAGGTGGTCTTCACATGCAAAGCTTCGAGGGGTGACGCAATGGTGGGATCGAGGATGACATCCGTCCTGCCGAGCTCATGGCCTCGGTCTCATTGAACCGAGAGGGAAACCTTTGGGGAATTCCTTGGGAACCCGCGTATGTCCTAGTCTCCTTAGCACGAAAGAGCAAACTGTCCTCCCCCTGCACCCGCTGGCGCCCGCCTGGCTTCATCGTCAGAACTCATGCCATCCCTTCCTCGGGAGGTTGGGCACTTGCATTGGAATCTCTGCTCCTCGGGAGGCAGCCTAGGGGATGCCACTCTCCGGAGGTCCTAACGATGTCCTCCACGTGAGGTGAGGGGCCCTTGCATTGGAATCATGGTGGTCCACACGCTGGGACGGAGGCAGGCAAATCTAGGTACCTCCGGTCCCAGAACACCAACACTTCTGTCGATATCACAGCGGACCTCTCAATGAAATCACCAGTATCGGTGTGAAAACCGGCAGACCTTGGCATAGGGGTCCCAAGCTGTGGATCTCGGATAGATGGTAACAAGAACAAGGGATACAATGATTACCTAGGTTCTGGCCCTCTTGATGGAGGTAATACCCTACGTCCTACCCCGAGATCGTTAGATGTGTCCTAACTCTAGGGCTAGGTGAATGTTGTTGTGTTGGGATGCCCTCAATAGAGTTGATCTATGGCTTATATACACAACATGCAGGGTATCTAGGGTTACAAGGTTGGTATCTTGGCATAGAGGTGGCAGGAGAAATCTTGGAGTATATGCCAAGCCTTCGGCAGATGCAGTCTTCTAGAGCTTCTGAAGTCCATCTTGAGAAGAATGAGGGCCCGTCAGTCTAGTCCAAGGAGCATGGGCCGACTAGGCTAGTACCCACTAGTCCACGACACCGTCACCAAGTGACAAGCATTAAGCATAGCAAAATCATAGCAACATAAGTCTTAGTACATAGTGTTCTTCCTCGGGAGGGATGATCTGGAGTCTGTTTAGGGCTATAGAGAGTGCAAATATTCACCGTCATCATCACCAACCCTTCTCCATGAAATATTACATGATGCTCGCCACCGTGAATGAGTAATTGCTCTGTAGGCCTGCTACATGGTGATGGGATTGGGTGAGATTTACCATGTAATCGAATTATTTTGTTAGGGCTTGATCCCAGTATCCACTATGTTCTGAGATTGATGTTGCTATGACTTTGCCAAGCTTAATGCTTGTCACTAGGGCCAGAGTGCCATGATTTCAGATCTGAACCTACTATGTTTCCATGAATATGAGAGTGTTTTAGATCCTATCTTGCAAGTTGTATGCACCTACTATGTGTTACGATCCACATCCCCTAAGTTGTTAGTAATTGGGACTCTTTCTGGTGATAACCATAGTTTGAGGAGTTCATGTATTCACCATATGTTAATGATTTGTTCCGGTTCTCTATTAAAAGGAGGCCGTAATACCCCTTAGTTTTCATATGGACCCCGCTGCCACGGGAGGGTAGGACAAAAGATGTCATGCAAGTTCTTTTCATAAGCACATATGACTATATATGGAATACGCACTACAAGAATCAGGTAATTTTCCATCAACCATGGCTGACGGCAAAGGGCAGGACACCGGACGGCAAAGGCCTTTGTCGTCGGTCAGCATATGGCAAAAATTCTAGCAAAGAAAAACCCGGCAAAGCGGTCCTTTGCCATCCGCCTCAGGACCATGGACGATAGAGAATCTTTGTCGTGGGGGAGCGGATGGCAAAGAGTTTGTACGACAGACCCAGGGGCTATGGCCCTCAAGTGTTAACGCCAGTTCTTTGTTGTCCGCTCCCTTTTTCGTTGGCCTTATGCCCCCCTTTGTCGTCGGTGGGCGGACGACAAAGGGTAAGGCCCTTTGCCCCTGGGGTCCTCCTTTGCCGTTGGGCTTGGGCCCCACCTTTGTCGTTGGCCTTGTCCCCCCTTTGTCATCAGCCTTGTGCTCCGTATGCCATCGGTGGGCCGACGACAAAGAGTAAGGCCATTTGCCCGGTGCAATCCCCCTTCGCCGTCTGCCCACGCCCCACATTGTCGTCAGCTCACCGATGGCAAAGAGTAAGGCTATTTTCCTTTTTTTATTAAAACAATTTTCAAAGCAACTTTCATAGCAATATGAAACACACATATATATATATATATCATAGAAATAAATAAGTTGCCATACTGATAACCATATTCAAATAAGTTTCATCCATACATATTATGAAAGTTTCATCCGTACCCAATCATACTACAATAGTTTCATCCATACACGCATAGATTCATATACATATGTCGCAAGTGTCACATTTTTCATTGATACAAAATAGAAAATACAAGTAACCCACACTCCATCAATGCAAACTTCGGTGAAGTGAATGTAATCTGCAAAATGGGAAGCTCCAAAATTAGAAGTCTAGATGAAGAAGAGTAGGTAAAAGTAGGTCATTTAGGAGCTAACTATGGTTATTTTGGCATTTTTAATCTAAGTAAGCTAATTACAGGTCATTTAGTAGCTAACTTTGGTAAAATAGGTAATTTTGGAGCTAGCTAAGCTTATTATGCCATTTTGGAGCTAAGTAAGCTAAGTATAGGTCATTTAATAGCTAAGCTAGGTAAAATATGCCATTTTGGATCTAGGTAAGCTTATTATGTCTCTTGGAGCTAACGAAGTGAAGTATAGGTCATTTTTGATAAAATAGGCCATTTTGGCACTAATTTAGCTTACTACGTCATTTAGGAGGATACTAAGCTAACTATATGTCATTTTAGAGCTAACTTAGGTAAAAATAGGTCACATAGGAGCTAACTATGCTTATTATGCATTTAGGATCTAAGTAAGTTAAGTATAGGTCATTTAATAGCTAAGCTAGGTAAAATAGGCCATTTTGGAGCCAGGTGAGCTTATTATGTCATTTAGGAGAGAACTAAGCTAAATATAGGCCATTTTTTATAAAATAGGCCATTTAGGAGCTAATTCAGCTTACTATGTCATTTAGGAGGAAACTAAGCTAAATATTGGTCATTTAATAGCTAACTTTGTTAAAATAGGTAATGTTGGAGCTAACTATGCTTAGTGTGCCATTTTGGAGCTGAGTAAGCTAAGTATAGGTCAATTAATAGCTAACTTTGGTAAAATAGGCCATTTAGGAGCTAGGTAAGCTTATTATGTCATTTTGGAGCTAACTAAGCGAAGTATAGGTCATTTAATAGCTATGCTAGGTAAAATAGGCCATTTTGGAGCTAGGTAAGCTTATTATGTCATTTAGGAGAGAATTGAGATAAATATAGGACATTTTTGATAAAATAGGCCATTTACGAGCTAATTCAGCTTACTATGTCATTTAGGAGGAACCTAAGCTAAATATATGTCATTTTAGAGCTAACTTAGGTAAAAATAGGTTACTTAGGAGCTAACTATGCTTATTATGCCATTTTGGAACTAAGTAACATAAGTATAGGTCATTTAATAACTAACTTTGGTAAAATAGGTAATTTTGGAGCTAGGTAAGCTTATTATGCCATTTTGGAGCTAATTAAGCGAAGTATAGGTCATTTTTGATAAAATGGGCCATTTTGGAGTTAATTTAGCTTACTACGTCATTTAGGAGGAAACTAAGCTTACTATAGGTCATTTTAGAGCTAACTTAGGTAAAAATAGGTCACTTAGGAGCTAACTATGCTTATTATGCCATTTTGGAGCTAAGTAAGCTAAGTATAGGTCATTTAATAGCTAAGCTAGGTAAAATAGGCCAGTTTGGAGCTAGGTAAGCTTATTATGTCATTTAGGAGAGAACTAAGCTAAGTATAGGACATATTTGATAAAATAGGACATTTAGGAGCTAATTCAGCTTACTATGCCATTTAGGAGGAAACTAAGCTAAATATATGTCATTTTAGAGCTAACTTAGGTGAAAATAGGTCATGTAGCAGCTATATATGCTTATTGTGCCATTTTGAAGCTAACTAAGCTAATTATATGTCATTTTATAGCTAACTTGGGTAACATAGGTCATTTTAGAGCTAACTAAACTTATTATGCAAGTTTGGAGCTACCTAAGCTTATTATGTCATTTAGGAGGAAACTATGCTTAGTATAGGTCATTCTAGAGCTAACTTGGGTCAAATATGTCATTTTGGAGCTAAGGTAAAGTAAGTAACCGTCATTATGCGGTTGTTAAGCAAAATAGTAGAAAAACATACCATTCTTGTCAACACGGAGGTGAAGCACGATGGTTCTGGCTTGTTTCACCTAGAGAAGGCTCCCCTATAGAAGGGTCGTGCGATGCGTTTCGGGAGATATTCTGCACCAAATATCATTTGCAATGTGTCGTTAGCATGATGACACTCAAAAGATCACTGCATTGAAATCAAACTCACCGTCCCCACCATATTAATGACTGGCATCACCGGAGGGATGTGGCCAGTCTTCTAGCACATAGATTGTACATTTGGTTTCGACAAGTCAAACTTTTTATTTATTAATGAAACAAACACTAAAATGCAAGATTTGACAAATACGAAGAAGAAACTTACCATGAAGAGCTCATACATGGCCCTGTTAGACGCATCGTTCAGGGCCCTCTCCGCCTCCATCAATGCAGTCGTCCTCTCCTCCAACTCCTTCATCTCCTTATCCTTCGTCGCCAAAAGCATCTGCATTACCTCTCTCTCTTTCAGAATAGCAGCATGCAAGACAAATCATGGTTAGCATTGTAATCATATTGGTTCGCACACACAACGTAACGCAGAGAGATAGTTGAGTCCATTAAACTCACCTCGATGGCGAGCTCGACTGGCTATGGACGAGGTGTTATCTCAGGACAAGAGCTTGTTTGGCATGCCTTTATCTGCCGGAGAGTGCTAGGACAATGTATAAGGCCGTCTCCAATGGCGATCGATCCATGGGGCCTCCCGTTGCCAGCTATCTTCACCAGCTCTAGATCAATAGGCCCCTGGCTCGGGCTAAAGTCCTCCCTTTTCCTCGCCTTCCGGTGATCTCTGGACTTCACGAGCTTGTGGTGGGAGGAGATGTTGGTGAAATTTTTGGGATGATCGAGGTCAGACTTAGAGAATGCCTTGACCTTCTTGTACGAGGCAGTATGGACCATCGAATAGAGGTCGTACATCTCTGGCACCTCCGTCATATTGTGATGTGCCTAAAAGAGAGAGAGAGGAAAAAAGTATTAATAAAGGGCTAAAGCTAGCATTAAGAATGAATTGCATGAGTTATGAAGCAAACCACATACCGAGTTCTCACCAAACTCATTTAAGTTGACGCTCCCTTGATGGTGTGGCACACCAACCATTTTGTCACGCCTATCCTTGGCAGTGTTGTGGCTGGCCTCCCACTTTTCGGAGCACCACTGATCCACCAAGGCCTCCCAACAATCCATCTTATCCACACATAATATCGGGGGCACCTATGTTATAAAGAGAAATTTGAGCGCTACGCGTAAGAATCAAATCAGGAAACTAACTACAAGGCCTTAATAATATGTAATTACCTTCATGTAATGCTCCTTCTCCATCTTAGAATCGTGGCACTTCCCCTTTCCCTTCCTAATACTATGCAAGGCATAGTAGTCTCGAACGGCCTGCACCCGAGCCTCGTGCCGCCAGTTTGGAAGTAGGCGGCGGCATTCGGTTTCAATAACCTTTGTTGCGGCCTCCTCGTATCCCTCCTCACACCTGTAGAAGCTCTGCAAACGAGACAACACTGGTTAGTACAATAACTAGCTATTGTTGATTTTTAATTGTGTAAAGGTAAAATTACCCAGAACTGTCTGATCACCATGTCGGCCCTCGTGTGGCACAAAACACCGTTGATCTCCACCTCCGGCGGGCCCGGGGCACCCAAGTAGTGCTCCCAGGTCATTCCTACCTCTCGACCCCGACCAGGCAACGTAACAAACCCCGGGAAGTTTTGCGGGCAAAGCACACCAAGGACGCTGTTGGGCTTGCGGACACCCTTGGCAATAATCCAACCCCTGCAGTATGACAAATTAAAGCCAACACATTAGATATTTGAGAAAACATGAAGGCAAAAGGTTAAATAAGAGTCAATGAACTTACTTGTCCCACTTGGCTGAATCGACCACCTCTGCTCGCGGGTTGCCAGCACGAGCGGGAGCCCCGTACTACCACGTTGGTAGACGGTGGCCCCCTCACCCAGCTCCTCGTCGCTATCAACATGGCCACTTGGCTCCGGCAGACCCATATCAGGCCAGGTATCCCACTAGGTCTCTTGGGACGTACCCTCATCCCTGCTTTGCTCCGGAGTGTCCTGGAACGAAGCCTCTGGGACACGCGTCTCGTCGACCTGAGGCTTGTCGACCAGAGTCTCGTGAATTGGAGTCCGTGTAGCCTCCACCTCAGACGGGTCCACCCTAGCAGTCATGTGCTCAGGTGAATCAGCTGCGGGTGGCGGCGAGGAAGGCATGGCAGCCACCCTACCTCTCCAGCGGCCACATGTACCTTTAGTAGCTCTCTTCTTTGTGGGGGGGGAGACCTCCTCTGATGGGGGCCGCGGTCGTCTAAGAAGCGGGCACTCCATGCGGACTAGAGAGCAACTCTCTCCGGAGAGACGGGGCAGGAATGGGAGTAACCATCCCACCACCTATCAACGAAGAAGGAGCCTCGGAGTGCTCTCGACCCTTTCCCACCATCATTCAATACCTGCCATGACAAAGAGTAAATGAAATTAGTACAACATAAATACCAACATGAGTAATAAAATGTATATAATTTAAGTGTATCATCATCATAAATACCAACATGAGTAATAAAAATTTTATATATGTATATAATAATAGCTGAATACTTGACATGAAATAATAATAATCTTGATCGTCTATATATGCTTCGGGATCAATAAATGCATCATGATCATCACTATCATTAATAAATCCAACATCATCATCACTATCAGGAAGAACATTTGGAAGGCCTCCATTTTGTAATCTATCAAGAAGTGATAGGTCATCCACAGCAGTAACCTCTTCTTCTTCCGGCTCTTCCTGTTCCAGCTCAGGGGTTAAGACGGATTCATTATCGCTGTCTACTTCAACGTTCTGGGGTAAACTAGAGCGGTTCTTGAAACGGTTTTTTGCCATACGTGTTTCTTGGAAGAATTCTCCTTCATATGTGTCTGGGTTAATGCGAGGTTCGTAATCCTATTCATTGAGGGTAAGTGGTCTAAAACTTGGCGACACTTCATAAACGACATCTCGAACTTTCAGATTTGGATCAGTTTGGCAGGCCCACGTTAGATAGAAAAGGTGTGTCGCCTGTTGAGTCGTAATATAGACATCGGGAACATCTAAATGGGTGCTTTGGTTGATTTCGACTAGCCCTATATGTTCATGAGTCCTTCTAGTCTCCTTCGGTTGAAACCAATAACATTTGAAGACTACGATGGTCGGTGGGTTTTCACCATAGAATAGAAGTTCATAAATTGCTTCAACTCTTCCATAATACTCGGTACCTCCTTCGCCGATAGCAGATACATATCAATTTGTAGTCTTTACATCGGGCATAGATAGCTCTTGGCCAAAGGTATGAAAGCGATACCCGTTGATGGCGTATTTGTCAAATGAACGGACCTTATAGTCAAAACCATTAGCGAGTTGTCTCAACTCGGCGTCCATAGACTCTGCATCAGCCTACAAGTTTCATACAAAAGAATGGATGCATTAGCTATAAATTAGACCAGTAAATCAAATGGTCCAGTAATGGTAATTAATTACCCTTTGTTTGAACTAAGAGATGAAATCGGGATAGTCGCCTCTATGCTTTGCCACAAGCTCATACTCTTCGACGGAATCCTTTTCAATGACCCCTCCATCCGAGAATTCAGCGACCTATTGACTATATAAAATATCCAGGTATAAGAGCAGTTCAAAGGAATTATAAGTTGCAGAACAATAATTTACCGAGAACTTACTCGATGTACGCCCGCACTTCTGTTAGGTTGTTGAAGATATACAATTAAATGGTCCGCCATTCTTCGACATCCAACGATTTCCCTTTCGAAGCACCGGCTGGTGCGAGCTTCCCTTTCAATAGGATGAGGTTGGATCGGCCTTTTTAGGCTCGCCATCATTGTGCCGAGGCTTCGGGTTATGCAAATGATGATTTTTGGCTTCGTAGTGTGATGTCAAGAAGTTTGCCGCCTCCTCAGTAATGAATGCCTCGGCCATTGATGCTTCAACTCTACGTTTATTTTTACATTTTGATCGAAGCGTCTTTTTCATCCTCTTAGTTTAGAAGCACCATCAATTTTGAACTGCCCCCCCCCCCCAATCTTGCCTCGGTCGGGAGATGCAAAATCTAATGTTGCATTGGATTAAATAAGCCCGATGGAAAGATCTTTTCTAATTTGTAGATCAACTCCGGCGCCAACTCTTCCATTTCATATAGCACGCGAGGCGATAGTTCTTTTGCACAAAGAGAATGGAAGAAATAGCTCAGCTCTACCAGTACTACTAATTCATCCTCCGGGATAAAGCCACATAACATCACCGACATTACCCGCTCAAGCCATATGTGCCAATCATGACTCTTCAGACCAAATATATTCAATTTTTCAAGACTCGCTCCCCTCTTTAGATTCGCAGCATACCCATCGGGGAACATCAACCGCATTTTCACCCACAATAACATTTCCCTCATAGCTGGCCTTCCAAGATTGAGCCATGCCTTTGGCTTCGCTACGCTTTGCTTTCCTTTCCGTTGTCGCAAGTTTTGTAACGGTCCATTACATAGAGCCTCCTGGTCGATTCTAGCCTTAGGATTCTCCTTTTCTTCCCCTCTATGCCGAACAATGTATCAAAAATGGCCCCCGCCATATTCTTTTCAGTGTGCATCATGTCGATGTTGTGTGGGCAAATGAGGTCTTTGAAGTAAGGCAGATCCCATAAGCATGACTTGTGAGTCCAGGCGTGTTCCATATTATACCCTTCGGAATACCTTGGATGCAAAGGATCAGGCTCGAGAGCGTTTAACTGATCAAGGGTTTGTTGGCCTGTCAACATAGGTGGTACAGTGTTCTTGACAACTCTACCTTAGATGAAATTCTTCTTGTCTTTTCTGAACTTATGGTCAGGATCTAGGAACTATCTATGCATTTCGAAGCAAGAAAACTTGTGACCCGCCTATAGCCAACAGAACTGAAGACTTGCCTTGCATGTGGGGCATGGGAACCTTCCATGCACACACCAACCAATGAATAGCACATACGCCGGATAGTCATGCATCGAGTACATGTACCACACATGCATTTTGAAGTTCTCTTTGGTAGCGGCGTCATATGTCTTGATCCCATTATCCCAGGCTTCTTGCAATTCATCGTTAAGCGGCTGCATGTACACATTCATATTCTTCCCCGGATATTTGGGCCCTGGAATTATCAACGTTAGGAAAATGTTCTTTCTTTTCATAATCTCTCCTGGGGGGAGATTGAGTTGAATGACAAATACAGGCCAACAACTGTATTGTGCTGCCGTCGTAGCATACACATTGAACCCATCCATGCTCATGGCAACTCGTGGATGCCTTGGACCTATCGATTTATCCTTATGTAATGCATCGAAGTGCTTCCATGCAAAAGCATGTGAAGTGTGTGCCAACATCTTGTTCCCATCCGCATCTAGTTCGGTTCTTTTGCCCAATTTGTGCCATGCCATCTGTTTGGCCGTCTCTTCGACCATGAAAAGACGTTGAAGTCTTGGTATGATTGGCAGATACCGAAGAACATTAATGGCGATTTTGGTATGAATCTTCTCACCCACACTATTGTCTACAACAATATACCTGGCAGAATTGCAAATGGGGCAATAGTTCAAGGCCGCATACTCAAGGCTAAATAGGCACATCCATTCTCATAGGCATGTATCTTCTCATAGGGCATCTTAAGTACATAGAGGATTTTGTCTGACTGGTACAGGTTTGCATGAAGTACATGGCCTTTGGGTACAAAGCCTCCAAATATCGTCATTATTGCGTTGTAGCATTCTCTGCCTAGGTTGAATTGAGCCTTCAGAGCCATTACTTGCGCGATGGCATCCATCTGACAAAGCTCAGTGTGCTCGTGGAGAGGACATTTTGAAGACTCCAACATTTCATAGAAGGCCTTTGAAGATTCCTCCATCTCATCGTCCGAATCCTGAGGATTATCAAAGTCTTGGACCATGTCTTCGATCCCGGTACCATGCTCGTCGGTGCGACGACGAACCACCTTAGCTCTGGCACGTTGGTCAGACTCACCATGAAAAGTCCACACTGTATAGTTAGGCGTAAAACCCCACTTTTGCAGGTGTTTACCCATTTCAAACTCTGTCTGCCTTTTAATGTTGTCGCATTTGGGACAAAGGGCACCATGTTTTTTGCTGGCCATTTGCAAATGCGGCTCTCAAAAACACCCCGGTTTTTGTTAACCCTTCATTGGTCATGTCTTTCTAACTAGTGTGACCAGTGTACATCCAATCACAATCACTGACCTTTCCTACCTACTAAACACACAAGAAATATATATATATATATATAATTCATCATCTATATTCATCGGATAATAAAGTTTGTTAGTTTTATTTCGTCAATGCATCCTACACGCTAACAGGTAGAGATAGGTCCTAATCCCACCCGAGTATGTGTAGATTGGGATCGTTTTCCCATGCTCTGCTCCGGATCTGACGCAGAATTTCGGTAGCACCTCCCCGCTGTTCTCTTGATACACGTCTCGGCAATAAGCAGAGTGGATGTGTACCCGGAGAACAACAGGGAGGCATTGACGAAATTCTGCATTGGATCCGGAGCAGAGCATATGAGGAAACGAACCCAATCTACACATACTCGGGCTGTCCATGGATAATGTTGGACAATTCAAAAGAATCACGGTTATAAATATGCAAATGCATGCATATTTATAGATGTAACCCTTTCGAAAGAGAGACGCATAGTGGTCACGCATACTAATGATTGAAGACACCTATAGCTAGCAATTTTCATCGGCACGAAGACCAGAACAGAGCAAATTAAGGGGGAGGAGATGTGTGCTCACGCACTAACGCGGGGGAGCTCGTCAAACACACACGGAGGTCATCAAAAAGTAGACCCTCAAGATGAGTAACGTAGCATTATTATTTTGCCGTCAACCTAACTAAATATTTAAAATACGATGCCACCGCCAAGTTGAAGTTTCGGGTTCCATCAACACCGAGGTACGCCCTCTACCGACAGGCCACCCTGGCCCTCTCTTTCCTATCCTCCTCCTCCTCCTTCTCCTCCTCTTCTTCTTCTTCCTTCTTTTCCTTTTTCCTCTTCTTCTCCTTAATTTTCTTTTGTTCTTAGTTTTTTTCATCTTCCTTCTTCTTCTTCTGCTCATTATCTAAACCTAAACTAAACCAAGCCCTAACCTAAACCAAACACTAATTAATCTAAACCTAAACAGAAAAACAGAAAAATATGAAAAAATCACCATGAGGGTCGATGGTGGAGGGTTAGTGCGGTGGTGGAGGAGGGTCGACGCGGTGGTGGAGGTGGGCCGGCGTAGGGGGTGGAAGGCCGTGGAGAGGGGGCAGAGCCGTGGCCTGCTCCGGCGATGGGGCGGCGGTGGGCAGTGGGGCAAAGCCGCGGCCGCTGCCAGGTCGTCTGGGGAGGGACGGGCACAGTGGCCAAAGATTGGGGCAGTGGGGCAGGTCATTGGGGCGCTCGTCGGGGGAGGGGCGGGCGTAGGGGTCAGGGAGCGAAGCGGGGCAGCCAGTGACGGTGGCAACGGGGTGAGGGGCGGCCGGTGACGATGGCGGCGGGTGAGGGGTGGCGGGTGAGGGGCGGCGCGTGTGGGTGGTGGCTGGTGAGGGGCGGCGGGGTGGTCGGTGAGGGGCGCCGGGGCAGGGGCGACCGGTGAGGAGCGCTGAGGCAGGGGCGACGGGTGAGGGGTGGCGACGGGTGAGGGGCGGCTGGTGGAGTTGCAGGGGTGAGATATAGATGTAGAGAGAGAGAGGGGGTCGGCTACGGCCAGGGTGGCCCGGGGGCTAACGACCGTTAGCCAGGCGTATTCTTTGTTGTACGCTAGGGGACGACAAAGGAACCAAGGGCAGACGGGAAGACTCGGCGAACAGCAAAGGGGCCATCCATTTGACCTAACCAGCTTCACGACCTAGTGGGGCCCAGCTGGGCTCTTTGCCGTCTGCCTTTGGTCCCTTTGTCATTCGCTGGCCGATGGCAAAGAGCCAGCGGGCGGCAAACAATATCTTTGTTGTCAGCCTATATTTTATCGTAAGTTTTTTGTTAGTGGATGACAAAAACGTTCTTTGCCTTCGGCCAGCAGACGGCAAAGAACTGGTAGACGACAAATTCCTATATTCCAGTAGTGACATGCGTACATCATGTTGAGGAATTGGAGCTATTTCTGTGTCGCTCTAGTGTGTAACTGTTATATGATCGATGTCATCCATATCATTCCATCACTGATCCATGGCCCACCAATTTTGCTATTTGGTTTCCTTTAAGTTACCCTCGCTACTGCTACTATTACAATCACTATGAACTGCTATATTCCGCTATTAATATTGCTATTGTTACTGTGCTACTAAAAACTTTGTTGCAGAAAGAAATCCTCAGTGTGGTTGAATTGGCAACTCGACTAGTAAGACCAATAAATATTCTTTGGATCCCCTTGTGTGGAATCAATAAATTATGGTGAAATACTACCCTCAAAGACTATTGCGATCCCCTATACTTGTGGGTTCTCAAGACCTTTTTCTTGCGCCATTGCTGTGGAGCATAGCTCTATTTCTTGTGTTCACATAAGGGACTCTCAAACAAGGGCACATAAGGGACTACCATCTAGCTCTATAGTTGATTCACCTACAGTTTTGAGTAAGCTTGTGACACCACCACCAACTATTCAAGCTGATATGTTGCAAGTAATTGATGATGCTACTTCTTCCTTGAATAATAACTGCGATGATGCTAATACTATGCTAGATGAGACTGAACGTGTGCCACTAGGTGATTTGCTTGATGCTCATATTGCTAAATCTAGAGAACTTGAGAATGCTGAAATGGATGACAACTATGATTCAACTACTTTGTCTAGATCTCCTTCTAGAATCGAAATACCTGATATACACGATGGTTGTGTTATGGATGGAGAGATAGATAGACACTTTCTTACTTGTAATGATAGAGATGATCTTAAGAATCTGCTTAGTAAACTAAAAGAAAAATCTATGAATGAGAAAATGAAATATGATGCTAAATTTTCTACTTCTCCTATATTTGATACTAATAAGGATTATGCATTATCTTTTGATACTGAGATACTTTGGTAGAATCTGATCCTTTCCATGGTTACGAATATTAAATGTTGTGGCGCACCTTACCAAATTGCACGATATTGCCACCCTATTTGCTAATGAGGAAAAGATGCTCTATGACGGCGTCCTTAAGCTTTTTCCTTTCTCACTAATGGTGATGCTGATAATTGGTTCCTTTATATTGCTCCTGGTTGTGTGCGTAGGTCCGAGGATATGATATATTACTTCTATGGAAAAAGATCTTGCTCATAAGAAACAAGCTGCTTTACAGTAAATATTTAACTTTGTGCAAATTGAAGAAGAGAATCTCGCTCAAGCTTAGGGAGACTTCTCCAGCTACTTAAAGCTTTGCCCGATCATCCTCTTAACAAAAATGAAATACTTGATATATTTAATAATGGACTAACCGAGGAATCTAGGTACTACATATATAGTTGCATTGGATGTGTTTTTAGGGAACAAACTGTTGGGCAAGCTAAAGAACAATTGAATAGTATTTTGAAGAATGCTAATGATTGGACACTTCCTGAACCACCTGCTGAACCAATTACTAAAAATAGAGCTATTCTATTCCTCAGTCCTGAAGATATGCAAGAAGCCAAGAAATCTATGAAAGAAAAAGGAACTAAGGACGAAGATGTTAAGAATCTACCACCTATTGAAGAAATATATGGAGTTGATACCCCTACACAGGTAGTAGAGGTAAATTATCTCTGTATATTCAATGAATCATATATGCCTTATAATAAAACTGCTAGTCAATGCATGGATGAATTTGATAGTTACATTGTTAAGCAAGAACATTTTAATATGTATGTTATGCATCAATTGAAAACAAATGTTATGTTGATTGATTGCTTGACTAGCTTGATGTCTAGAATTTCTAATTATGTTAAAAGTTTAGCGAAACATTCATCCATGGTCCAAACTTAGATAGAACAAGTTGCTAAGTGACAAAATGATTTCTTTACTAAAATGAATAATAAAATTAATGATCATGCTATTAGAGTTGTGACTAGTGGGGGTAGAATGACACAAGAACACCTCTATCCTAAGGACATCCTAAGAAAATTAACATGACTCTCAGAATACTAATAAGGATGCACCTAGTCCCTCTAAAAAGAAAAAAAGAAAAAAAGATAGTACTTTACATGATTCTAGTGCACCTGTGGTAGAAAAACCTTCCGAGAATCATGAGGATGTTTCTATTTTCTGATGCCAATACAAAATCTAGTAGTGAACATGAACCTAATGATAATGAAAATGATGATGTTCGTATTGATGCTAAACCAACCAATGGTAAGGAATCTGATAATGATGTAGAGATAGAACCTGCAGCTGATCTTGATAACCCACCACCTAAGAATAAACGTTACGATAAAAGAGATTTCATTGCTAGAAAACATGGTAAAGACAGAAATCCATGGGTTCAAAAACCCATGACATTCCCTCGTAAGCCTTCTAAAAATAGGGATGAGGAAGATTTTGAGCGCTTTGTTGAAATGCTTAGGCCAAGCTTTTTGCGCACACGCTTGACTGATATTCTGAAGATGCCTCCTTATGAAAAATATATGAAAGATATTATTAGTAATAAAAGAAAGATACGTGAAACTGAGATTTCCACTATTAGTGTTTGGTAACGGGGGTACCCAGACCTGCCTACCTGCAGCCCACGGCGTGGCCTAGTTCATCAACCAAATGGGACCAGGCGAGGGCCCACTCAAGACAAGGGCCTCGCGAGGGCCTTGGCCTCGCGAGGAATAACAGCGAGAAGGCCCGCAAAGGATGGGCCTCCTCGGGACCCCTCCAAAGAGGCGGAGATCTCTATGCAAGGCCTGGCCTCAGGAGTCAAAGATGATGCAAGGAAAGATAGGCATGGACCAGGGCGCCAGGCGGCGTAGTTTCCCCTTTGGTGCAAAGGGAGCAAGGATAGACGTAGGTTCCCAAAGCACCCCAAAGGTTTTCATTCCAGTGCACCAAGACCGCAACCCCAAGCTCCGCAGGACGGACGTCATAGCTGAGCCCGTCCCTACAGCGTCAACAGCTACTTTGTAGGCGAAGACCGCCTTTGGGCAGGGCGAGCACGAATCCATGTCCCCCTTCAAAATTGGTTGTTGTGGGATCCCTTCTCTCCATTGCGATAAGGAAAGACGATCTAGTCCACCGCTATATATAGAGGGTAGGCTGCTTCGTAGAGGCGGATCCGATCCTAATCCTATCAACCAACTCCACCACTCACCAAGGAGCCTCGAACACCACTAAGAGCCCTCAGGACACCCCAAAACACTGTACTTGTTCATCCACCTCACCTCCTCGAGAGGCAATCCACCAAAGCGGGAGTAGGGTATTATGCTTCACAGCGGCCCGAACCCGGGTAAACCATCATGTTCATATTCTTCCTCGTCATTGTGCGAGTTCTTTGTTGTGTTCATCGAGTAGCGAGCTAGGGAGGGTGAGGCCGCAGGGGATCTTCGCACATGCCCCTGTGTTCAAATCTTAAGGGTTTTGCAGAGCCCGAAATCCGACATTTAGCGCGCCAGGTAGGGGGCATGTCAAGATCTTCACCAAGCTTCGTCCTTCCCAAGCTTCACTGCTCAGATGGCCGATGCCCAACAAGCTTCTCCAGGCCGCGGCGGGCTGGCCTCTGTCAAACCCACCATGGCGATCGGAGGCCCTCGCCCCGGCGTTGAGGTACCAAGTGGCTAGTACCAGGTCGCTAGCGCCGCCTCCATCGTTACCTCCCCTCGCGCGCCTTAGGCGCACGGCGAGCGGGCAGTGCCCCCAGCATCAGCAACACGTCAAACCAATGTGGGAGACCTCAACGTGCACGATGCGCTACTACTGGCGAGCGAGATCCTCTTCCACCGACCAACACATGGGGGCTTGGACGCATGGGCAGATCACATCACGGAGCTAGTCACCATCGCCCAGCGCGGCAATCCATTCTCACTCTTCTTCAAGACCGCAAGCGTCAGAAGTCAGGGGCTCGCAAGTCGAGCCCGCCCCCCGGCCTGTCAGTGGAAGGGCCCCTCCCATGCCGGACGGGGCCGAACGGGGCGCGCCACATGCTGTGCTCCTTCTCCTCTGAATCCTAGTGACCGATTTCGGTGCGTAGCCCGGCGGCAACCACCAGGCACACGATGGAAACGGCGGGGCACCCAGTGTGCACATCGACACGCTTCCATGCAACCCGACATGCCCTCGGTAGCCCGGGTTAGCCAGGCGGGAGCGCACCATCCGGCGCAGTCAACGGGCGGTGCAGGCGTCCGGACGAGCAAGCAATGATGGTGGAGGCGCATCAGGGTACCAAGGGGGAATCTACACCAGGAGACACGAGGCCCACCCAACGGCGGTGGCAAAGGTAAGAAACTCCACTCCGAGGCCCGGCGCAGGAGGGCCTGTGAGCAACGCACACGGGGCGACCTCCCCCCGCCGTCGGGAGGGACAGTCCCCGGCACAGAGGTGGACGACTTAAGAGGCAGACCGAGCACCTACATGGAGCCCTACATACCATGCTACATCATACCACCTGGGCCACCTAGCCGAGGGGAGGTTCAAGCGCCCAC
The DNA here is from genome assembly GCA_022496015.1 of Hordeum marinum. Classification (NCBI taxonomy): domain Eukaryota; kingdom Viridiplantae; phylum Streptophyta; class Magnoliopsida; order Poales; family Poaceae; genus Hordeum; species Hordeum marinum. Next base: position 203,389,054 of record CM039672.1, on the reverse strand, counting down.
TACAGGCGCCAGCACCCTCCAAGAGTAAGAAGCACCCTGGGTGTCCTCGTCCAGCCGGGCCTAGGGCTCCCGTCAACGAAGCATCAAGCCCGGGCGATGCGAGCAGGAGGGCGCCCCCAGGCTGCGAGGCGTGGCACCAGCCGATGCCCTCGCGGGAAAGTGACGACGGACCAAGCCCTCAGGCCCCAAGAGTGATGACTTTGGGGGAGCGGAAAAACAAATGCAATGCAGGCCACCAGCGGGAACCACGACGCTCGCATGGCCTTAGGAGGATGGGCCTCCCGAGGCCTTCGGGATCTCGACCAGATGACATGTGAGTGCCTTATGAGGTATACTTCACCGACAGAACACCTTTATGGCCACGCTGATGCATCACGCTCATGTTTGGGCCTCGGGAGCGCAATCCTGAGGTCGCGCGGGGAGCGATACACTCGGGTTAGGGTCATAAGGGCGTGCAACCGGGCAGAAATGCATGGGACTGTTCTCGATAGAGCTGAGAGCCACCAGGCCATGCGCCTGGGGGCTCACCCTGTTACCTACATCAACCCGTGAAACTCTCACATAAAAATGAGGAGCTTGTATACGACCGGAGCCCCCTGAGGATGTGGAGGGGTTCCTCCCATGCAATGTGGCAGCCACAGCCCGGAGCTGGTGGAGAAGACAACACTGCCCATCAATGGCTATGCCCATGCAACATGGATACCCTACGCTCAACACTGGTGGAAGACTAAGGAGAGCCCTAGGAGCCGAACGCGGAATTTGCTTGCTTCTTTTATGGTGTTCAAGTTGCAATTTTTTAGAATGAAGCCTGAGAATTTTGAAACTTCATATTTAAAAAAAGGGGGGGTTTGTCTCTGCATTTCCTCGTTTGAAGTCTCTCTTTATGAATGGTGTTTCGCAAGGAACCAAACGCTCTACACCTCCCTGAGGCGCCACCGAGCTAGATGGCGAGGACTTGTCGCCTCAGGGGAACTCGATTTTTAGCTGTCGGCCCTGCTCGGGGACTCCGACCGCAGCACGACATCACGGCATGGGGTCTGGGGGGCCCCAGGGCCTCTTGAGGTGACACATGGAAGGACGGAATGGGGGTTCGCTCAAGCATCAAAGGGGGGTCATGAGCAGCACGCCTCAGGAGCCTTACCGGTCATAAGGCCACTCGTCCCCTCTGATGTCGTCCTTGGTTTCCTGTCGACATCAGGGGTGTCGGGGCCTCACCCCATGAATTGCGTGCTTGGTTTCCGGTCATACCTAACGGTGGTGGGGAAATGCACAAGATTGGGACCTGACGATGTAGAGTGGTTTGAGCGTCAAAAAAGGGGCTCCTAGGCAACGTGCCTCGGGAGCCTTACCGATCATAATTCCACTCGACTTCCTGCTGACATCCATGGTTTCCGGTCGTCATCAGGAGTACCTGGGCCTCGCCTTGTGAAGTACGTCCTCTCCAGTCGTACCTAATGGTGGTGGGGAAATGTGCGGGACTGGGACGTACAAACGCAGAGTGCCGAAAGGGCCCCCGGACCGTTCAGCGGGTAAGAAGAAGATATCACGGACGGAGTCACAGCTTGATGGAACGACCCGTCTCACCTCGCGAAGCAGGATCGCCAGCATCATACAAAGCTAAGTATATTATCGAACCCATCAGGAGCCCCCTAGCCGAATAACGACCCCGAGGATGAAATGAGGACTCCACATGCTAACCTAAAAATGCAGGAACTATGGCTACTATACATGACTACCAAGCTGGCCGGCGCCTGGCACATGCGCAAAAGTCGCCGGAGAGAGAGGGAGGAGGTGCCAACCATGCGGTGTATTGCGGACTCTGAGGGGGATAGGGGGACAAGGTGAGGCAGCCCGAGGCTGTCGGGATGCCTGTTGGGCAGCGGCTATAGTGCGGGTGCACACTATAGCACGCTCCAGAGCGCGAACTTTGCATGCCAGGGCATCTCTTTGGCACAATGGGTGTGTCCACTAGTGTCGTGAGGATCTAGGGGGGTTTAACAAAGGTGGATAGGTCATGGGATACCCTGGGTTCCTTAGGAGAGAAGAAAATTTTGAGAGAGAGAGAGAGAGGAAAAACTCCTGTCCAGGGGGTAAAATCAGGAATTTACCCCACTTACCTAAGGTGCCTTGGCCAGGGAGAGTTACTAGTGGTGCAAGGTGCTTACTAGAGGTTGTGGTAAAAAGTTGGGGAAAGGGTAAAAGAAAAAGGGGTGAAACCAAAGGTTTTACCAATTCACCAAAAGGTGTTTGGTATGATTTTGGGCAAGAAGAATTTACCACCTTACTGAGATACTTACCAGGGTCAAAGGCTAGGTAGAACTGAGAGGATTCACCAAGTTTGAGCTCAAGAGGAAAAAGTTGACAATGAAGATTTGTTAAACCCTAGAAATTAACAGAATCAGGTTTCTGTATATCTAGTGATGCTAGGCTTTTACCCTTGATGCACCTCTTAGTGAATCATCACTATTTGGCCATTAGATGCTCACAAAGTTTGAGGCCAAGGGGAGACACTTCACAATGTAAAGTTGTTTAAATTTGAATTTGGATAGAAATGGGTTTGAGATGGTTTGATGAACCAAACCTACTTGGATTGATATGAAACTTTGCATGATCATCACTTATGATAGTGTCGACATACCGGAATTTTCCTGGAATTTATTGAGAATATTTCTTACAAAAGTATTCCAAAAGTTTGATTTGAAAAGAATGGTTTTGAGGGGTTTTGTCCATGATTTGAACATGCACTTGTGTTGAAACTCATATATATGGAAAATATATGTCCACTGAGTTTCCCTAAATTTTCTCAAATATTTTTAAAGCATTTAAATAATTTTTCCCTAGGAAAAACCAATTCCGGCCTTAAGAAAAAGCTTTTAAATAAAATATGAAAATAACCCTTAAAAATAATATTTTCTGGTTTTGGGAAGTCTTATATATAATAGGTTTGAATTAAAGTCTTTTGGAAAGAATAATCCACCCAGTTTGAGGACTTGTAGTGCAAGCCTCATTTCAGGGGGTTTTGAAAACCTAATTTGAATAAATCATTTTTGGTTAAAAAAAAACTTGAGAAAAAATAGTTTTGGGCACTATTCACATGGCATGATCTTTGGGCAAGAGGTTTGGGACATGGAAGGTGAATATGAAGTGGAATAGAATCTAGGAGTGCCATATAACACAATCATCAAGCAAGCAAACAACAAAGCAAACAAGCACAAGCACTTTGAAAAAGTTTTGGTTGGCTCCAAATTTTATAATCCCAAATATAACAAGGTGATACAAACACAAGGTGTGACAGACCTTCCCCCCTTACAAGAATCTCTTCCCTGAGATTCCTAGGCTAAGCGCTGAAAAGATAAGGGAACTCACATCTAAGATAGTCTTCACGCTCCCAGGTTGGTTCAGCTTCAGTGTGGTTGCTCCACTGGACCTTGAAGTACTTGATGGTGCAGTTTCGGGTGTAGTTCTTGGCTTCATCCAAAATGCGAACTGGACTCTCACGATAAGTGAGGTCTCGCTGAAGATCGATGGCTTGATGGTCGATGCCCTTGTAGAGGTCGGGGCGGTTGGGAAATTGGAGGCACTTCCAGAGCTGTGGCACGTGAAAGACGTTGTGCACATCCGACAGCTCAGAAGATAGCTCCAACTGGTAAGCAACTTCTCCTCGTCTTGCGGTGACTTTGAACGGGCCGATGTATCTGGGTGCGAGTTTCCCTTTGACATGGAAACACTTGGTTCCTTTAAGAGGTGTGACTCGAAGATAGACGTGATCTCCATTGTTGAAGCTCAAATCTCGGTGGTGAGAGTCGACGCAACTCTTCTGTCTTGATTTGGCTGTCTCCAGGCATTCTCGGACGAGTTGTACTTGCTCCTCTGCCTCGCGGAGGATATCTGGTCAAAAAATTAATCCTTCTCTGGTCTCTGACCAGTTGAGGGGAGTACGGCAGTTGCGTCCATACAACTCCTCAAATGATGCCATCTAAAGACTCGACTGATAGCTGTTGTTGTAGGAGAACTCGGCGAATGGTAGGCAATCTTCCCACTTGGCTCCGTATGCCAAAACACAAGCGCGGAGCATATCTTCGAGTATCTGATTTACACGTTCTGTTTGCCCACCGGTCTGGGGATGGAAAGTAGTGCTGAAGGAGAGCTTGGTTCCCATGGCTTCTTGGAACTTCTTCCAGAATCTTGAGGTGAATTGGGTTCCTCGATTCAACGCACTCTCCTTTGGAACTTCGTGAAGACTCACGATCCGGTTGATGTAGAGGTTCTGACGAGGATGAAGTGGGCTACCTTGGTCAGGTGGTCGACGATGACCCAAATGGAATCATGTCCCTTGCTTGACCTTGGTAACCCGGTGATGAAATCCATCCCGACTTTGTCCCACTTCCATTCAGGCACTTTGAGAGGTTGCAATAGCCCAGCAGGTCGCTGGTTCTCAGCTTTGACTCTCTAGCATATGTCACACTTGGCGACAAAGGTGCCTATCTACCGTTTCATGCCATGCCACCAGAATCTTGTCTTGAGGTCTTGATACATCTTGGTTCCTCCAGGATGAATGGAGTATGGGGTGTCATGAGCTTCTTGCAAGATCAGGTTATTGAGCTCCTCTTGTTGGGTACACAGATGTGATTCCCTAACCATACTACTCCTTGTTCGTCCATCGAGAATCCTGGGGCCTTGCCTGCCTTGATCTTCCTCTTGATTCCTTCAATGCTCTCGTGTCCCTTCTGGGCTTCCTTGATATCATCCATCAAGGTAGCCCTTGCTTTGAGGTTGGCGAGGAAATCGGGTGCAACCAGTTCCAAGCCGAAACTTTCAAGTTCTTCATACAGGGCGGGTAGCCTTTCCTTGATCATAGCATTCAAGGAACAAGCCTTTCTGCTTAAGGCGTCTGCTACCATGTTGGCCTTTCTAGGGTGGTATTGAACACTGAGGTCGTAATCCTTGATCAACTCCAACCATCGTCACTGCCTCATGTTCAATTCCCTTTGAGTGAAGATATACTTCAAACTCTTGTGATCTATGAATATCTCACATCGCTTCCCCAGAAGGTAATGTTGCCATGTCTTCAAGGCATGAACCACGACTGCCAACTCAAGATCATGAGTTGCATAGTGCTCCTCATGAGGACGTAGCTGTCTAGATAGATACGCTATGACTCTGCCTTCTTGCATCAGAACACCTCCAAGCCAGGGTCTTCATGCATCATAATAAGTCACAAACTCCTTGTGAATATCGGGGGTGGCCAAAACTAGGGTTGTGGTCAAGCTCTTCTTGAGCTCGTGGAAGCTTTCCTCGCACTCAGCCGTCCATTCGAACTTCTTGTCCTTCTTCAAAAGATGGGTCATGGGTCGGGCAATGCTTGAGAACCCTTCCACGAACATGCGGTAATATCCCATGAGTCCGAGGAAGCTCCTGACTTCCTTCCTGGTGGTTGGGGTTTGCCATTCAGTCACGGCTTCAATCTTGGCAGGATCCACTGATAATCCTTCTGCAGACAACACATGACCCAGGAATCCAACTTCATGCAGCCAGAATTCACACTTGCTGAGCTTGGCATAAAGCTGGTGCTCCCGAAACTTCTCTAGGACCAATCTCAAGTGTTCCTCATGTTCTTCTTTGGACTTGGAGAAGACGAGAATGTCATCAATGAAGACAACAATGAACTTGTCCAACTACTCCATGAAGACCTTATTCATGAGGTACATGAAGTAGGCAGGGGAATTAGTTAACCTGAATGACATGATCGTGTATTCATACATGCCATACCGAGTTACAAATGCCGTCTTCGGGATGTCTTGGGGTCTGATCTTCAGCTGATAGTACCCAGACCTGAGGTCGATCTTGGAGAACACCTTGGCTCCATTCAACTGATCAAACATGTCTTCAATCTTGGGGAGTGGGTACTTGTTCTTTATTGTGACTTCATTGACAGAACGGTAATCGACACAGAGTCTGATTGTTCCGTCCCTATTTGAAACAAATAGGACAGGCAATCCCCAAGGAGAGGCACTAGGGCGAATAAATCCTTTTTTGAGCTGCTCTGCCAGTTGCTTCTTCAACTCAACCAACTGTCCGGATCCCATCGTGTAGGCCTTCTTATAGATGGGCCTTGACCCGAGCATAAGCTGAATGATGAACTCGATGTCTCGGTCAGGAGGCATTCCGGGCAGCTCATCAGGAAACACATCCGGGTAGTCACACACCACTGATACTTGATCCAACTCAACTCCTGATAGACAGTTAGCATGAGGGTTTTGAGTGGAGGCAGGGTTGGGAACATACTTCACTTCCACTCCTTGGCTATTGGTCATGTTGACAATCCTCTTGGCAAAGTCCAACATGTCTTGGTGCTTGGTTAACCAATTCATGCCAAGCATGATGTCCAAGCTTGGTGAATCCAGAACTATATGGTCTGCTAGGAAGTCTACCCCGTTGATGTCAATATTCACTCCCTTACACCCTATCCCAGACTTCATACCTGAACCGGGTGTTTGTATCAACATATGACTACCCAGGGCTGTAGGTTTCATGTCACTCTCTAATGCAAACTTTTGGGTGACAAAAGAATGTGAAGCTCCACAATCAAACAATACTGTTTCTAGGGTTGAGTTGACAAGGAACGTACCCAGTATGACGTCCGAGTCTTCCTAGGCTTCCTCTGCAGTGATGTGATTCACACGACCCTTGCCATTGTTGGGCTGGTTGCGGGGAGCTGGGTTTCTTGCTAGTGCTCCACGGGCTTGACCTTGGTTTGGCGCATTGGGGCGCGGTGCATCTGGCGTCCTATTGGGGCAAAGCTTAGAGATGTGTCCAGACTGACCACATCCAAAGCAAGTGACTTGCCCAGGGTTGTTGTTGAAGTTTCTGCCATCGTTGTTGTTATTGGGGTTGTTGTTGTAAGCTGGCCTGGGATTAGCATATTGTTGAGGCTGGTAGCTCGGGCGAGGCGCAGGGGGTCTAGCCTGCTGTGGCTGATAGATCGGCTTGAGTGGGGCTGGCTGCCAGGGGCGTGGCTTCTAGTTGCTGGGCCTACCCTTACTGATCATCTTGCGCTTGTGAGTGCCGTCGATGGCAGGACGCTTGTATTCCAACATGAGGGACTTGTTCACCAAGTCGAATAAGGTATGGCAATCGCAGATGATGAGCTGATACTATAGGACCTGTTGGAGTCCTTCCATGAATTGGTCCTTCTTGGCAGCCTGCGTGCTAACATCTTCAGGTGCATACCTTGACAGCAGGGTGAACTTCTACAGGTACTCCTTGACAGAGCCACTTCCTTGCTTCAGCGCTCGGAATTCTCTCTTCTTGATAGCCATGATCCCAGAAGGAATATGGGCAGTGCAGAATCCTTCCTTGAAGTCACTCCAAGTGATCACACGTTATCCTTGCATGACCTTGAATCCATCCAACCAAGCTCGGGCGGTACCTCCGAGGCAGTGAGAGGCATAAAGCACCTTCTCACGATCCTCATTGAAATTGACCAGTGCAAGGAGGTCCTCGATGGTGCGGATCCAGTCATCAGCATCCAATGGTTCTGTAGTCTCGGTGAAGGTTAGGGAGAATTCCTCATGAACTCAGACAGAGTGGAGCGTCTATTGCCGTTCCTACGTTGTTGCTGGTTGTTCACAAGGGCCTGAGCCATCTGCTGGATAGCAGCATTGTTGGCTTGGCGCTCCTCCCGGAGAACTTGGAGAAACTGAGCTATGGTCATGTTCTCCGGTGGAGGTGGTGGCGGGGGAATGTCGCCTTGTGGCTACTCCTGGTGTCCTCCAGCGTGAGCGGCCCCACCAGCTCCCTGTTGCTGGCTTGAGTTGCTGGCTTCAGGGTTGGTGAAGGACCTGTTGCGGGTAGCAGTCACCATCCAGTTTGGAGCAGCCAAGTCAAACAACTCGGATAGACGAGAGGAAAAGCAACAATGGAAAAGCGCGCCTAAGGGGGTTGGTCGAGTGCAAGTTTGGTAAAATGAAGGTCGAAAGACCAACATATATTAAGATAGACAATGGAGTCGCTTACATGTTGCCTAAGGCAAAAGCATGACTTGCATCAGAACATAAACAACAAAACAAACAACAAGCACACAAGCATTCATATGATCCATTAAATGGACTCGACTTCGCATGAGGGGTACATGACTGATCCTACCCTAGGGGTTCTCAGACTCAGGTGGTCGAGTGCTCAGTCTCGTAGTCACGCTCCTCTGGGTCTTCCTCCTATTCATCATGTAAACGGGCATCATTCCCGGTCAAAGGGGTCGGGGAACGAGGAGGTCCATCCTGACGACGCTTTGCAGGCGGGTCGGTGAAGAGCTCATGGTACTCCTTTGCAGACATGCGATGGCGAAGTGTGGGTGCATCACTAGCTGGGAGTAATCCTCCTCTATAAGCGACAGCTGGTCGTCCCTCGAGGGATCCATCTTTCTTGATCTTCTCTCGCTTCGTCTTGGATTGCCGAAGTAGCTCTCGGGTGTGGTGAAGTTCCTTGTGGAACTTTACGAACTCCTTCATTAGGTTGTGAACCAGGCTATCGATAGAGAGGCTGAAGTAGGTCTAGAACCTGAGTGGTGTGCCATCCTCCTTGGTTGGAATCAGCATCCAACTCTCGCCAATATCATCCTTCCTGAAGGGGAGGTAGCGAGTAGACGGCTCATCAGCCATCTCTGGAATGATGTCTCGAAGGTGTAGGAGTGCCTTCCGTGCAGCTGTCTCGACTGCAAGCATCACGGTCTCCATCCATGGTCGTTCAAAGAACCAACTGGTCGGGGAGTCGTTTGCCTTCACGACCACATCCACGTGGTACTCCTTTGTGATGGCATTGATCCAGTGCTCGTGGTAGAGGAAAATGGGTGTTTGGAGAAACTGGCACTTCTCCAGGCTATCCCCAAGGATTAAGGCAAAGCCAGATGTCAGGAAGGCTTCGGGTACAACGGCCATCTACAAAGGTTTGAACGAAGGAGAGTCAGCAAAGTGTTGTGGGAAGAATAGGAGAGGTAAATAGTGTAGAATTCCCTAAGTATAAGTGCTAGGTGTAGTTTTAAAGCGGTTTTCATCCTAACTAGCATCCATGCTAACTAAGGGCTTCCTATAGTCAGGATGGCTCTGATGCCAGCTCTAAGGGGACCCCGACTCATAAGTCGTGATCACCGAATGCACGTGTACAGTGATCCCACAGATCAATGCTCACTGAACACACAGAAGCTGAATAACAAGAGTCTTACATCTACATTTAACGTCTTACACAAATAAAGATCATGAAGGTCAAGTCTTACATAGATAGGGCCATGAGGGCCAAATAATTAAATAGACCAAGCAGCGGAAATCTTGATTGAAAGCGTGAACCCATGCCATCTGCCTTAACCTACATGCATTCTGACTAGGAAGCATCCTAGTTCGCATGTTCGTCACCAACGAACTCTTCAACACACTCCTGTTCTTCCATGCCAGGCCAATTAAATAACCAGTGGCAAGTCTATGAGTACTTTGAATATACTCGCAAGCAACCCAAGTTGTGGAACAAGGTAACAATGATGCGTGATGTAGCACTAAGTAGGTAATTTTGCGGAAAGCTAATTTTGAATGCAAATGACATGATCAAGTAACTAGTAAGCATGCATCAACAATTAGCAGATACCCATATGAACAGGTTACAGGCATCATCATAAGTAGGGGTTGAACATCTCATGTTCATTCATCACGCTAAGTCATCGGACTTAGTTCAATTCTCATGCTAAGTCATCGGACTTAGTTCAATTCTCATGCTAAGTCATCAAACTTAGCTCATGTGACTTCTTTGTCACCATCACACCCATACTCACACCAAGTTTGCAAAAACATCCGGACATAGTCTAAGCAGCACCATCCAACTGTCCTTGACCGTGAACACAGCTATTTGAATAGTTTTATACTCTGCAGAGGTTGCACACTTTACCCACGAGACTCGGGGAACTTCCGTGTCATCCACAACTCGCGGTACATAACGTACTAGAGGTAAGCACCCAAACAATGCCTTTCCCATGGTGATACTAAACAAAGAGTCCACTCGTTGGTGCTGTCCCTCATGATGTACATCACTCGTATCATCCATGAGGGCACGCAACGGTGTCCCCGGTGCCTGTAAAGACAGCGCATGACCTTCCACTCTGGGATGACCCCGTCTCAAGAGTGACCACTTCACTCTTTCCACTAGTAATGCGGGATCCTTCCTAGCACCAACCGTAGTAATCAACAAAGCCCCGTCCCATAAGAGGTATCGTGGTTGCGCATGTAAGGTTGGGACGGTCGACAAATCTTAAATCTAATCCGTTTTTGAAAACACATTCTCAACTTGCTCCGGCACACCACTTCTTTCTCAAGTGGTCACCCATCTTTTCATCATCTCCCTCAGGCATTAATGGCACCCGATGGGGTTCTTGAAAACTCTTTGAAATCATTTCCATCACTATGCATAGATCCCGATCCCACTTGCGTAGCATCTACTAGCATCCTATCTACACCCACCCGCATAACCCTCATAAGGTGGTAGGGTCATGCACGATGCAAGTGTCAATGGTAAGAGTGTTGGAAACAACCCACCGAAGGGGGTCACTACCCCACATGATCAAATTTGATGAAAGTAAGGTGCTATATGACATGCAATAAAAATGGTTTTTTATCATGGTTAAAGAGTTGCTTGCCTGGTTCAACAAAGTCTCCGGGGTCTTCGAAGTCTTCGGTTCTAACTTCTTCATCAACCGCGCAATCTACCGCCGCGAATAAAAGCGATAAAAATAAGTAACACACAAAAACAGAGCACTCAAGCTACTAATAAAAATGTTACTCTATTCTGTTAAATACTAAGGACTATATTAAAACATTTTAGTATTTAGCTATGATTTTTTTAAAAACTAATAAACAGAGGCAGAAAATGCCAAATAGGGGTTTTTAAATAAAAACAATACTAAAAATAATTTCAAACATTTTTACAAATGGCACTAATAAATCCTGTGGATTATTTTAAGAATTTAGGTGAAGGAATTTTTGGATTTGGAATAATAATCTATTCTGTGGGATTTTTTGCATTTAAACAGGAAAAGAAAAAAAGAAAGGGCTACTGTGCCCTCTCGGGCCAGAATGCCTCACCGAAACTGGCCCACAGAGGGATGCCGGCCCAGGCGAGGCGCCGCACGCGACAGGTTTGATTTCAAACCTGCCTGCAGGCCCGGCCTGCCAGCGAGAGAGGAGGAGGTGAGGGGATGACAGGTGGGCCCCACCTGTCATCCCTCTCCTCGCGACAAGAGTGGAGGGGGCTACAGGCCATGGCGTCTAGAATGGAGGGCACTAGCGGGGAACATCGGCGAGGGGAGGCGCCCGACGGTGGCAAGGGTTTGGCTCGGGAGAGGGGTCCCGACCACGGGGGAGAGCGGGCTGGGCATGGGGAGGAAGGTGAGGAAGGGTGAGAGCGAGGAGGGAGGAGCAGGAGGAGAGAGGGGGGCCTTAAATAGGCGGCCACCGGTCCACCATGGACGTGATGCGCCGGCGAGGATGGGCTGCTTGCTACAGGCCGTGGGGGAAGAGAGGGGCGTGTCTGGGGGTTCGTGGGTGAGGTCTAGGCCAGTGGGAAGAGGAGAGGGAGGTGGGGGTGCCCGCGCGTGCGAGCCCGCTGGTTGGCCGAGTTGCGTAGTGTTGGGCATGCGCGCAGGAGTCGCGTGAGAGAGAGGGAGGAGGGGGCCGACCACACGGTGTATTGCGGACGCCGAGAGGGACAGGGGGACAAGGGGGGGCGGCCCGAGGCTGTCGGGGAAGCCCGTTGGCCAGCGGCTACAGAGCGGGTGCACACTATAGCGCACTCCAGAGCGTGAGCTCTACATGCCAGGGCATCACTTTGTCACAATGGGCGCGTCCACTAGTGTCCTAAGGATCTAGGGGGTTTAACAAAGGTGGATAGGGCATGGGATTCTCTGGGTTCCTTAGGAGAGAAGAAAAGTTTGAGAGAGAGAGAGAGGAAAAACTCCTGTCCAAGGGGTAAAATGAGGAATTTACCCCCACTTACCTAAGGTGCCTTGGCCAGGGAGAGTTACTACAAGTGCAAGGTACTTAGCAGAGGCTGTGGTAAAAAGTTGGGCGCAAGGGTAAAAGAAAAAGGGGTGAAACCAGAGGTTTTACCAATTCACTAGAAGGTGTTTGGTATGATTTTGGGCAAGAAGAAGTTACCACCTTGCTGAGATACTTACCAGGGTCAAAGGCTGGGTAAAAATGAGACGATTCACCAAGTTTGAGCTCAAGGGGAAAAGTTGACAATGAAGATTTTTTAAACCCTAGAAATTAACAGAATCAGGTTCCTATATATCTAGTGATGCTAGGATTTTACCCTTGATGCACCACTTAGTGAATTATCACTATTTGGACATTAGAGCGTGCCCACAAAGTTTGACGCCAAGGGGAGACACTTCACAATGTAAAGTTGTTTAAATTTTAATCTGGACAGAAAGGGGTTTAAGATGGTTCGATGAACCAAACCTACTTGGCTTGAGATGAAACTTTGCATGATCATCACTTATGATAGTGTTGACATGCTGGAATTTTCCTGGAATTTATTGAGAATATTTCTTATAGAAATATTCCAAAAGTTTGATTTGAACAGAAAGGGTTTTGAGGGCTTTTGCCCATGATTTGAACATGCCCTTTGTTTAAACTCATATATATGGAAAATATATGTCCACTGAGTTTCCCTAAATTATCTCAAATGTTTTTACAGATTTTAAATATGTTTTCCCTAGGAAAAACCAATTCTGGCTTTAAGAAAAAGCTTTTAAATAAAATATGAATATAATCCTTAAAAATAATATTTTGTGGTTTTGGGAAGTCTTACATATAATAGGTTTGAATTAAAGTCTTTTGGGAAGAATAATCCACCCAATTTGAGGACTTGTAGTGCAAGCCTCATTTCAGGGGGTTTTGAAAACCTAATTTGAATAAATCATTTTTGGTTAAAACAAAATTTGATAAAAATATTTTTGGGCACTATTCACATGGCATGATCATTGGGCAAGAGTTTTGGGACATGATGAATATGAAGTGGAATAGAATTTAGGAGTGCCATATAACACAATCATTAAGCAAGCAAACAACGTAGCAAACAAGCACAAGCACTTTGAAAAACTTTTAGTTGGCTCAAAATTTTATAATCCCAAACATAAGAAGGTGATACAAACACAGGATGTGACATTTCGTTTTCTCTTTCTTGTTTTATTTAGTTTGTCTTATTAAAAGAAAATCCAAAAAGATTTCCCGTTTCTTCTTTTAATTGTCGGGAGCTTTCCCGTGTAAATAGTTTTTCTCGCTTTTCCAATTTTCTTTGTTAACTTGCTTTCTTTGGAAAAACTAAGAACTCCAAAAATATTTCAGTGTGTTTCTCTATTATTATTTTATTTTCACCGAGTTTTTGAAAGGACAAGACCACGATGAAAATGTTGAGTGGCTCTCATATGCTATATTGTGGACCTACCGAAGAGCCCATATTACCTTGTCTTCTCCTTTGAATAAATGTTTTTTAGATTCCATCTTATTTCATATGCACACTTGCACCATTATTATTTTGAAATCATTCGGTTGTCCAAGTGAAAGGCAATAATGATGGTATTTGATGAAGTGATTGCGGTAACAAAAATGCGGTTTGAATTCTTCTTGTTTTCTGTTTTTGTACATATGTTTAGCTCAGTCACTCTTGATTCAACATAATATGAGTAACCATGTTTGTGATGAAAATTAGATATTATAGTTGCTCACACCATGCTTAAATAGATAGGAGTTCATAATGATTTATCTTGTGTGTCAACATCCCTTAAAATGGTTGTGATGAAGTATGTTAGCATGGTATCCTCCTCTCAGTAATTCGAGTGGCTTGACTTGTCACACGTGCAAACATGTAGTTTAATCAAATCCAATGCGGCCTTCATGATATTTATGTTCATAGTGTTTATATCCCACTCGTGCTAACATTCAATGTTAATTAGTCGCAACGCATGATTATGATAGTTGTCGCTCTCTAGCTGGTCACTTCCCTGTCTATTTGCTAGCCTACATTTATATTAAGCGGAAATGTTGCTTGTGCATCCAAAACCCTTAAACCAAAGTTGTTCCACATGAGTCCACTATAGCTACCTGTATGCGGTATTACCCCGTCGTTCCAAGTCAAGTTGAATGTGCCACCTCAAACCATTCAAATAAGTATTTGTTTTGTGCGCTCTGACCGCTCATGGAGTGATGGGGCGGTTAGTACCTTCCATGCTAAGCAGGTTATTCTCACGACAGTGTTTATTCACTTGTCATTGCAAGAGAGAGGCTCATAAAAAGGATGCCCAGTCTTGCATAATCAAAAATAAATTAAAAAAACTCCCTTTGATAGATGAAATGTTGCAGGGTACGCGTTGATTCAGTCAGCCATGGCTCATGTTCATGTTGTACTTGGGAGTAAACTTCAAAATTATGTTTGGGAACCACTGATAATGTTTTTAGCATGGAAGATTCCGAAATCCTTTTTCTTGACATTGACAGGAAAGGCACACAACCCAGAATAGTACTTTCATCTTTGTTTTAAACCATGCACTCTGGCCCCTCTGCAAGTCAATGCTTCCCTCTATGAAGGGCCTTCTTATTTACTTTTATTGTTGAATCATCATCTTCTCACTAAAAGCACGAGCCCTAAGAGCGCTATTCTCATTTTTATTCATTGAGTCTAGTTAATGTTAGATGTTAGCATGACTGGATCTCTTCTATGCTGAATTATAATGTGTAGTCGCTGCTTGAACCTCACAGGTGCTCTGCATTTATGTTTTGCGGTCTCAGAAAGAGCTAGCGAGATACCATGTTGTCATATTATAACATGATTGTTTTGAAAATTGTTGGCATTTGATATATCTTATTGTTTCTCGCTAGTTGGTTATGTTATTTTCATGAGTAAATGTGAGACTTAATTTTTATCATTGATATGGTTAGTTCATGATCTTTGCTGAAAAACTTAAACATTGAGTTAAGTATAATAATAACAAAAAAAACAAAAGAATTTGTAAAAAAATGCTTTATCACTTTCAGTTTGTCAAATGAATTACTTGAGGTCAAGCAATGCGTTAAGCTTGGGGAGTTGATACGTGACTTGTCCAAACACTTTTTCTCTTGTTTTGGACTCTATTTTGCATGAGTTGAATGAAACTAACCCGACTATCTCTGTTTTCAAGAGAATTTCCATGGTATTTTTTTGTGCAGAAATAAAAGTTCTCGAAATTGAACAAAACTTTTTGGAGAATTATTTTGGAATATACAAAAAAACTAGAGCGAAGACCTACCAGCTGGGGGAACCAGTTGCCCGTAAGGCACCTGGGCACGACCACCCCTAGGGCGCGTCAACCTGGCTTGTGGGGCCCAAATGGCTCCGCTAACCCTAATTCCAAGCCAATAAATTCATATTCTCTGAGAAAAAATAATATATGTTTTCCATAATGATCCATGAGACGGAGTCGCCACCACCTCTTGTTTTCCTCGAGAGGGCTGATCTCGAGTCCGTTTGGGGCTCCGGAGAGTTGAAAAGGTTGTCATCGTCATCATCAACCCTTGCCCATCAACAATTTTATGGTGCTCACCACCGCGGGTGAGTAATTCCATTGTAGGCCTACTGGATGGTGATGGGATTGGATGAGATTAATCAAGTAATCGAATTATTTTTGATAGGGCTTGCTCCCTAGTATCCACTACGTTCTAAGATTGATGTTGCTATGACTTTGCTATGCTTAATGCATGTCACTAGGGCCCGAGTGACATGATTTGAGATCTGAACCTATTATGTTTCCATCAATATGAGAGTGTTTTAGATTCTATCTTACAGGTTGTATGCACCTACCATGTGTTATGATCCGCATCCCCCAAGGTGACAATAATTGAGACTCTTTCTAGTGATGATCGTAGTTTCAGGAGTTCATGTATTCACCATATGTTAATGCTTTGTTCAGGTTGTCTATTAAAAGGAGGCCATAATATCCCTTAGTTTCCGTATGGACCTTGCTACCACGGGAGGGTAGGACAAAAGAACTCATTCAAGTTCTTATTGTAAGCATGTATGACTATATACGAAATACATGCCTAGATTATATTGATGAATTGGAGCAAGTTCTATGTCACTCTAGTGTGTAGCCATTATATGATGAATGCCATCCATATCAAACCATCGTTGATCCATGTCCTATGCTTTTTTTCTATTTGGTTTCCGTTAAATTACTCTCGCTACTACTACTACTACAATCATTACAAACTGCTATGTTCCGTTATTCCTATTGCTATTGTTACCTTTCTACTAAAAACTTTGTTGTAGAACGAAATACCATGTATGGTTAAATTGACAGCTCACCTTCTAAGACCAATAAATATTCTTTGGCTCCCCTTCTATTCAATCAATAATTTTGGGTGAAATACTACCTTCGAAGACTGTTGCGATCCCCTATACTTGTGTGTTATGACTCGTACACAAAGAAACTATTTGCCGGTAGCACTTCTATCATGCCCGACATGGACGTGCCCGACAGGAGGCGCTACTCGAGTCCTACCACTGCGCTCACCACATCCACGGCAACCGCTGGCGGTAAAACCATCGTCAGGCAGAATTAGAAGCCACCTATAGGGAATCTCACAAGGTGGAGGATGAGATGAAAGCACATATGCTCCCTTTGTGGTTTTGATAATTCATGACAACATACATTGTCTCTTGGACTAATAGTTCTACCTAGTTTATTTTAGGTTTAGTCCACATAGAGTGGGTTGGCTAAGGATTATGAGGAGATTTACCAAGAACAAGGAAATGAAGGAATATGATTGGCCATGCTAAATGATTGAGGACTCTACATTTTACATTTTGTGAGAAATCAATTTTGAGTCCATAGGAAAGCCAATACTATTAAAAGGGGCATGAGGTATTTATGATGATCTGGTTGCTCAAGTGCATAGAGGTACCCACCAAAAATACTCACCCACTTACCCAAAAAACCTTTGTCCAAAGCCAAAAGTCCAATTCGGTGAGTCCAACATTCTAATTAGGATCCAGCGAGTTTCACCCTAGATAGAAACCCTAGTAAAACCCACATCTCGGTACTACCAAGTTTACATTCGATGCAACCGAAACCATTGACCAACTCTCTGTTAACCAAATACTCAATGTCCGTCCCACCTAGGTTGAGTAATCGGTCTCACCGAGATTCATATATGGTCTCACTGAAAATGCTAAAGTTGCCACATTTTGCACTAGTCGGTGCAACCGAGTTTTTACTCTGGTTTCATCGAATTGGGCAATAATGTTGCACGGTTGGATTTTTGGAGATGCCTATTGGTACCTCTTGAGCTTGCGTTGGTTTTCCTTTTAAGGGGAAAGGGTGATGCAGTGAAGTAGATACGTATTTCCCTCAGTTGATGAGAACCAAGGTATCAATCTAGTAGGAGGAACAAGCAAGTCACCAATGGATGCACCTACACAAACAATCAAACTCTTGCACCCAACGATATAAATGGGTTGTCAATCCCTTCACGGTTATTTGCAAGGATTAGATCTGAAATAGATAGATGTAAAAGGTTGTGGAAAGTAAAAAGTAAATAAATTGCAACAAGGTATTTTTGGTATTTTTGGTTTATAGATCTGAAAATCTAATATGGAAAGTAGACTCGGGGGCCATAGGTTTCACTAGAGGCTTCTCTCTTGAAGGAAAATAACACGGTGGGTGAACAAATCACTGTCAAGCAATTGATAGAAAAGGGAATAATCATGAAGATATCCAAGGCAATGATTATGCATATAGGCATCATGTCCGTGTCAAGTACACCAAAACGATTCTGCATCTACTACTATTACTCCACACATTGACCGACTCATGCCTGCATCTAGAATAATAAGTTCATGAAGAACAGGGTAACGCGTTAGGTAAGATGACATGATGTGGAGGGATAAAATCAAGCAATATGATGAAAACCCCATCTTTTTATCCTTGATGGCAACAATACAATACATGCCTCGCTGCCCCTAGTATGTCACTGGGTGAGGACACCGCAAGATTGAACCCAAAACTAAGCACTTCTCCATTGCAAGAATTACCAATCTAGTTGGCCAAACCAAACCAATAAATCAAAGAGACTTGCAAAGATATGAAATCATGCATATAAGGATTCAGAAAAGACTCAAATAATATTCATGGATAATCTGAACATAAACCCAAAATTCATTGGATCTCGACAAACACACCGCAAAAGAGTATTACATCGGATAGATCTCGATGAAGATCATGAATAACATGGTATTGAAGCACAAAGAGAGATAATAAGCCATCTAGCTACTAGCTATGGACCCGTAGGTCTGTGGTGGACTACTCACGCATCATCGGAGGGGTAATGGAGTTGATGTAGATGCCCTCCGTGATAGAATCCTCCTCCGGCAGATTACCGGAAAAAACTCCAAGGTTGGATCTCTTGGGAATGGAGGCTTCTGGCGGCTAAAAAGTATTTACGTTCGTCTTTTGCTATTAGGAGAATATTTTGGCTATTTATAGGATGAAGATTAGGGCTAGGACTCCTGCCAAGGAGTCACAAGCCTGATAGGCGCGGCCAGGGCTTGTGACCTCCTAGGCAAGTTCCTTGCCTTGCAGTCCAAGCCTGGTAGGTCTCTTTTGTTCCACAAAAATCATCGTGAAGATTTTATTCTGTTTGGACTACATTTAATATTCCATATGTGCAATACTCAAAAATAAGGAAAAAACAAAAACTAACATTGGGCTCTAGATTAATAGGTTAGTCCCAAAAATAAAATAAAATAGCATATTAATGCATATAAAACATCGAAAACAGATAATATAATTGCATGGAACAATCAAAAATTATAGATACATTGGAGACGTATCAGCATCCCCAAGCTTAATTCCTTCTTGTCCTCGAGTAGGTAAATGATAAAAACAGATCTTTTGATGTGTAATGCTACCAAACATATTTATCCATGTAATATTGTTTATTGTGGCATGAATGTTCAGATCCATAAGACTCCCAAAAAAAGCTTAATGTTGACATAAACACAATAATATTTCAAGCGTACTAGCAAAGCAATTGTATCTCTTCAAATATAATGGCAAAAGAAAGTTATCCCTACAATACCATATGGTCTGGCTATGCTCCATCTTCCCCACACAAAGTATTTATATCATGTAGAATCCGGATGACAGGTCAAGCAATTGTTTCACACCTTTATTTTCTCAAAAAAATTCAACTCTCATGCAATACATGAGCGTGAGCCATGGATATAGCACTATAGGTGGAATAGAATATGGTGGACGTTGTGAAGGAAATGGAGAATATAGTCTCATGTCAATTAGGCGTATCAATGGGCTATGGAGATGCCCATTAATATATAACAATGTGAGTGAGTAGCGATTGCGATGCAACGGATGCACTAGAGCTATAAGTGTATGAAAGCTCGAAAGGAAACTAAGTGGGTGTGCATCCAACTTGGTTGCTCATGAAGACCTAGGGTCATTTGAGGAAGACCATAACTGGAATATACAAGCCAAGTTATATAATGAAAAATTTCCACTAGTATATGAAAGTGAAAAAATAGGAGACTCTCTATCATGAAGATCATGGTGCTACTTTGAAGCACAAGTGTGGAAAAAATATTAGCATTGTCCCTTCTCTCTTTCTCTCATTTTTTGGTGGGCATCTAAGGCCTCTTTATTTTATTTTTGTTTAGGCTTGGCTGGCCTCTTTTATTTTTCACAAAGTCCGGAGTCTCACCCCCACTTGTGAGGGAATCATAGCTTCCATCATCCTTTCCTCACATGGGATAATGCTCTAATAATGATGGTCATCACACATTTATTTACATACAACTCAAGAATTAAATTCGATATCTAGAAAAAAATATGTCTCTATATGAATGCTTCCGATGGTGTACCGGGATGTGCAATGATCTAGCATAGGAAATGACATCAAAAATAGACAAGCCACGAAAACATCATGCTAGCTATCTTACAATCATGCAAAGCAATATGAAAATGATGGTGCATGTCATAATAAACGAAACGGTGGAAGTTGCATGGCAATATATCTCATTATGGCTATGGAAATGCCATAATAGGTTGGTATGGTGTCATGGAGAACGAACACCTATGGGATCGGAAGGACCCCTTTTGGTTTGGCAGGGGAAGGCTCGCACAAAGAGTCGGTCTGATGAACAACACGCGGGGATCTTTACCCAGGTGCGGGCCGCACAGATGCATAAAACCCTACTCCTGATTGGTTGTATTGAGGGTGTTCTTAGGGTTCTAGCTACAGGAGAGCTATGAGCAGCTGCCACGCGTGTGAGCTAGAGAGTCCCAAAAGTCGAAAAGTCATTTACCGTATCGCCCTGGGCCTCCTTTTATACTGTGAAGGGGATACCAACAGTGGGGTACAGTGTGTACACGGGGTGTACAGAGCGACAGTCCTATCATACCTAACACTGACGGAGAAGGACAGACGCATTTAATGCACTGGCAGGCATCTCTGTCCGTCCCCGTACTGTCCCATCGGCACCGCTTAGCCCCCTCCAACATCGACGCCGCGACACACATCCAGGTGGATCGACACCTGGCTCGTGCGCTGGTGGGGCCTTGCCGGGGCTTCGCCTTGCCAGGGCCTTGCCTTGTCGGGGCCTCGCTTTGCTTGGGGGTTCAATAACCCTCCCGACAAGACCTTGCCGATGATCTTGATTCTCCGGTGTTGGTATCTAGCAAGTCCCTGCTGGGCCTCACCGTCCAGGTGGCTACTACTTCCTGTGCATGAGCAAGGGGCACTGGAGATCCCAAAACTCTAGTGCACCAACATATGGTGGCTGTTTTGAGTAAATATATATAGTGGCTGTTTTGAGGAAGGTGGGTTTATCGCACCGGCAAAAGTTGCGCGGTACTAGAGAGGCTACCAAAATTGGAAGGGTGGGAGTGTGTATAATCCACGGACTCACATTAGTCATAAAGAACTCACATACTTATTGCAAAATTCTATTAGTCATCAAAGCAAAGTATTAGACGCATGCCCCTAGGGGAGAGGTTGTTAGGAGTAAACCATCGCGCGCTCCCAACCCTCACACAAAGGCTGACAATCAATAAACAAATAATGCTTCGAATTCCTTACATAATGGTTCACCATACGTGCATACTACGGGAATCACAAACCTTTACACAAGTATTTTACCAATTCACAATTACTTCCTAACATGACTCTTAATATTACCATATTTATATCTCAAAACTTTATGCGAGGAATCAAACTTCTCATAATACTCAATGCACTTAATATGGAAGCTTTTATTATATCCCTCTTGGATGCCTATCATATTAGGACTAAATTCATAACCTAAACCAATTACCATGTTGTTTAAGGGCTCTTAGAATAATATAAGTGAGGTACGAGAGTTCAATAGTTTCTATAAAATAAAACACCACCGTGCAGCTTCCTGACGTACAACGATGGCTCCCACCCGTCTCCTCCTCCTCCTCCTCCTCCTCCTCCTAGCCTCCACCAACCCATCCCACACCACCTTGGATCATCACGGATTTTGACAAAGATTTGAACTATGGAAGGGATGCTCCATTGGGATTTCTCCCCGGGCATTGCCATTGCAACACAGGTGAGTCAGAAATTCAGCTCCATTGTTCATTTTTCTCGTTCTCTTGGTGCCAAGGAGTTCTTCTTAGTGGTATCCTTTTCATCGGCCTCTTTCCCTCTCACGGAAGAATCGGTTGGTATTGCCCTACAATGTTGCATTGGGGGTATTAGCTCGGAATTCAAGATTACCAGGCTTTTCAAAAGATCATTCAGATTCTCTGTAGCCAGTAACAAAGTTGGGCATTTGGTATTTGGGCTTAAAGATCACATTTGGCCGGATTTTATTTATCATTTTCATCTATACAATGGCAAATTTGCTCGAATTGCTAACTATGATGCTAATTGGCATGCGGATGAAGTTCTGACGAAAATATCAAATTGCAGTCCGATAGCTATTAAATCATCTCTAGATTTCTTTCAAAAGGAGAGTGGAAAAAATCACAATGTACACAAAGAACTCAAGAAATTCCAACTACGACCGATTAATTCCATGAAGTTTTTGAATGAATATGTGTAGGAAGTATCTTCTTCAGTCAGTGCGTTCCTCTCGCTAAAATTAAATTCCGACAACATTAATGACATATGGCACCCCCCTTCATTTTGGGTCCCCAATGATGGCACCCATTCACTGGCATCACGGAAGCTATTGCAGAGAGATGAAATGGAGGATCGTTGCCAGGCTGAGTTTGTCACGTTTGGGAGGTTTAAGTGTGTAGTTGATGCTGATTATCCTTCACCTCCTCAATGTTTTCTCATGTAGGCTTACAGATATGCCCCACTGTATGTTATGTGGCCACCGGTACTCAGTCATGCACATCAACGGGCCTTGACCCAGGCAGGATACTCTAAGAGTGAAATTTGCTCACTTAACAAAGACTAGGCCGTGCTATGTACCAAATACCTACAATGGGGGCATATAAAAATCAGTTGTGAAGCAAATATTATTTGCATTAAATGCTCAGCACCTGGCCATAAGGCAAGTGTCTGTTTGGACTCAATCTCTCTAGTTGGAGTCAAATTTTCTGATTCATCTCTTCAAATCAATTTGTCTGATTTTGAGGCCCCACCTACCTTGCCTCGGGCCGGGAAGTGTCAGCCTACTCAATCCATCTGATGCCCATCGTGTGGTCACTATGGTCATACTAAGAAATTCTGCTTCAAAGTGCAACGTGAAAAAAAGTGGCAGTGGATTCCGAGACAATCGTCTCCTTCCCTCTCTACCCCTGAGGATACGCATCCCCCTTGAAAACACCTGCTACTCTGCTTCCCCCTGCTACCTCACCCAAAACCTCTGAGCCAACCTGCTCCACAATTGCCATGGCGAACTACCCTCTGAATCCAATTCCGTTCCTTCCTCATGGAATGTCCATCGAGCCCGGCCCAGCAGATCGAGTGATTCATGGAGGCATGGTGGTATCCCCAACACCACCACTGAACAACAACTTCTTGTCCATTGTGGAAGCCAGTCCGTTTGTGTCAATCCACCTTTGGCAAGGGATCAGAGACATCGTCGAAGGACTACTGCATGAATCTCAACTGTTCACCACTAAGGTTAGTGATCACTCATTCGGTATTGGTGTGTTTGGGTTTGTGGATTGTTTCATCAGAGATACGGCGGTAGGCACCACCTTTGAGATGGATGATGAGGATTTGGTTATTTCATTTTTAAGGCACAATGCTTCCATTAACATGTTTCAGACTACTTTTGGTCCTGATCTCTGGCGAATTTACTTTGGATTCCCATATGATTACCAAATAGAACACTATATTAACAAATGTGTTGGTAGTTTTGGAGAAGTACTCTCATGGCATAATCCTCGTGAGGGCAGCAGATTTGTGCTTCTTAATGTTAGAGTGATTCGTATGAGGCTGATCCCCAAGAGTTTTGTGGTCAGACAGCTGGGTGGTGCGCGTGAATGTTGGACTATTCAAATCACCATCCTGAGAAGCAGTGATTGGAATACTCATCTACCTGAAGTGCCACCAGCTGGAGAGGAACACCTGCCTCCAGATGGAAACCCTCATCCTATGTATGCGTTAGATATGACTGCAGAGCAGATTTACCAGTAGCAAGTATAGAATTGGTTTGCTCAGAATGCTGCCCCCAGTAATGCAGCACCTAAAGCTATGGCTGACAATTTGGTTGATATTCAGGTTGATGAAGCCTATTCTAATGGAGAGTGGGGAGACTGGCATGTTCCTGCAGCTCCTACAGCACCTCCCCTCCCACCTGCCCTGGTCAATTACCAAGCTTGGTTGACTACCAATGGTTTACAAGTTCAAGATGGCATTGCTCCATCTGACAATACTTCTGATAGTCCCGGCATGTCTTGGAATGACTCCATCACTTTCATTCATAGCTCAAGTTCATAAAACTCTCTTCAGGACCTACCCCTAACTGGAACAATGCTTCTATGCAACAACCATGACATGCAGCTTTCTGTCACCAACCCCAATCAATCTCAGACCATGGACTTCCTGGTAGAACTGCACAACACTGGTATGATGATCCGTATGGAGGCTCAAGAAAATAGGATAATTTCTATCCTCCTCAATGATCCCATCCCTGCTCATTAGTTAAACTTATCTCTGGTGGCAGCTCTACGCCCTTTCTTGGCAACATTCGGTCCCTGGCAGGCCCGATATGGTCTTTGTTCTAACTGCATGCAACTCACTCTACAAATCACTCATTTGGAGGGGGGACTAAGCTTCAGTACCAACTACCTCTGTTATACCAATGAGTTTGAATATGCTACTCCTTCTGCGGTTTTCATTGAGGAAATTCAAGAGGAAACTCCCGAGGATCTCAACACAGATTCTACGGGAGAACATACCAACATCATCATCATGCAGGCCAAAGAGCCTGCTCATGCGACATCTTCTTAGAGACCTATGGAGATGTCTGCTAGTTCTCCAAGTGTTGCTGTCACAATTCAGACACATGGCAAAAGTGCCTGCACCTATTGACACCACCATTTTACGGTGCAGCACATGCTCCAACATGTATGATGGATTTAGGGTGCCTCAGCCTGCTGATAACAGATCACACAAGTCCAAGGTCAAGCCCAGAGTCGTACCAACGACACACAGCTCATCCATGGTTCAGAACATGCAATGGATCACATCGACTTCAATAGATATACCTTATGGAACCAACATGAGTGATGATGCAATCCCACCTCCAACTATCATTCCCATGATGCAAGCTATAGGAGTTCAACTGTGTGCCATTCCACCAGAAGAACTTTCTGATGCGGTCCTGATGGCTCTAGTGGAGACTGAAGATCGTTCTTCCAATGCATAAGTGGCTCTCCTTTGATGGCTTCACTTTTGGGTGGTCGTTTGAAGCCCTAATTTTAGTCTTTCTAATTTATTTCCCTTTTTAATGGCACTTTCAAGGAACTGGAACATTTTATGTTGGAACATCCGTGGGATGAATTCTAATAAGAAAAAACTTGCACTCTCTAATGCCATCACATCCAGTGGATGTGCTATAATCTGCCTCCAGGAATCTAAAATGCGTACATTCGATCTTAATACTTTGAAGTCCATTTGCCCACGTCGATTTGATAAATTTGCATTTGTTCCTTCCATTGGGGCTTCAGTAAGGATCATTACTATTTGGAAGTGCAATTTCCAGCGGAACTATGCTCTTTACTAAAACATTCGCCCTGGGAATTAAATTCACATCCACCCTCTCCATGCAAAGGTGGACTTTGGTAAACATCTATGGCCCATGTCAAGGTGATAACAAAATACTTTTCACCAATTGGCTTTTTTCTCTCAACATCCCTACCAATGAAGACTGACTCCTCCTAGCAGATTTTAACTACATCAGATCCCCTGATAACCATAATAAACCTGGAGGAAATGCACAAGATATGATAACTTTCAATGACTTTATCAGAGAACGACAATTGGGGTAAATCCCAATTAAGGGTAGAATGTATACTTGGAGTAATATGCAAACCGAACCTCCTTTGGAACAAATCGATTGGTTTTTGACGACTACAAACTTGACCACATCCTACCCAAACACCTCGGTCAAACCACTCAGCCGTCCAGTTTCAGACCATATACCGTGCTCGGTCATCATAGGAATAAAAATACCCAGAACCAAATTATTCAGCTTTGAAAACTATTGGATTGCACACCCCGGTTTCTTTGAGGTGGTGAGAGAAGCATGGAACAAACCCACATGCATTAAAATCATTAATACTGCAGCCACTATCTGTAAAAAAATCAAACATATGAGGCAGGCTCTCAAGCATTGGAGTAAGAGGATATCAAGGTTGTCCACGACGATCGAGAACACAAACAAAACCCTCTCTGAACTAGATGAACTGGGGAACAAGAGACATCTCACACAACCGGAGAACAACTTCCGTAGAATCCTCAAAAAGCATCTCATCCTCTTACTCCAATACCAGAAAGATTACTGGCAGAAGAGATGCACCATCAGATGTATCCAATTCGGTGATAAAAACTCCAAACTACTCAAAGCTCTATCTACAAAGAGATTCAGTAGAAACTTCATTGCTAGTCTTGTATCAGAAGAGTGTCTGTTAGTTGAAGATCATGCGGGAAAGGAATCTAATATTTTTGATGCATTCAGGAAAATTTTAGGTACATCCAGGCCAAATCAAATGAAATTTGATCTGTCAGCCCTCATTCAACCCAACGCAGACTTTGATCAGCTCACTACACCTTTCACCTCGGGGGAAATCAATCAGGATATTAAAGAAACGCCAGAGGATCGAGCTCCTGGGCCCGATGAATTTGAAGATAAATTCCTTAAAGCTTGCTGGCCCATAATCAAAGAAGATTTTTATAACATGTGTTCTGCTTTTCACAAAGGAGATCTAAAACTGGATGGTCTGAACTATGATTTATCACTCTTATCCCTAAGGTTTTAGCCCCCACCTCGATCAATGATTATAGACCCATCACTCTACTAAACTTCTGCCTGAAGGTAATCACAAAGATCCATGCCAACCGACTACAAAAAATCATGCTCAAACTCGTGCACTGCAATCAGTATGGTTTCATGAAAGGAAGATCAATCTAGGACTATCTAGCCTGGGCCTTTGAATATATACATGAATGTCAAGCTTCTAGAAAAGAAATCATTCTGCTAAAATTGGACTTTGCCAAAGCCTTTGATAGCATTGATCATGCAACCATGCTAAACATTATGGGGAAAATGGGATTTAATGACAAATGGTTACAATGGATGAAAATAATCTTCTGCTCCGGCAAATCTTCGGTCCTTCTAAACGGAACTCGGGTTGACAATTTGACTGTAACTGTGGTGTCAGGCAGGGCGACCCCCTGCCACCCTTAATATTCGTCTTGTCGGCAGATCTGCTGCAAGCTGTGATCATTGAAGTCTTCAAAAAGAACATCCTGCAACTGCCAATTGAGACACGCCGAAACAGGGATTACCCGGTGACTCAATATGCGGATGGCATTATCATTGTCATGCCTGCATGCCCAACTCAGGTTGCCGTGATGAAAGGGATCCTCACTGATTATGCCATATCGATTGGCTTGAAAATTAACATTCAAAAGTCTACGATGATCCCGATCAACACCCTGGAGGAAACATGTCGGACACTTGCCAACATCTTTGGCTGTTCGGTGGTGGTGATGCCATTCACATATTTAAGACTCCCTCTTGGCACCAAAAAACCCTTCGTACAAGATGTGATGCCCTTAGTGTTTAGAATGGAAAGGAGAGTTACATACACCATGGCTATGATGTCCTATGGAGCCAAACTATCACTTCTAAATTCCATCATCACGTCGTTGGCAATGTTTGCTATGTGCACAATCAAAATCAAACCGAAAATCCTATCACAGCTAGATAAAATTAGAAGACTTTGTCTATGTAATAAGAAGACTGAACATGGAGAACGCTGTAACTCCCTGGCTGCATGGGATCTAGTCTGTCAGCCGAAGAAACATGGGGAACTTGGGATTTTAAACCTGCAAGTACAAAGTGATGCCCTACTCCTAAAATTCTTGCATAAGTTATATAACCACCATGACATTCCATGGGTTCACTTGATCTGGGATACCTACTATACTGAGCCTATTCCACATGCTAGTGATTTATGCGGCTCCCTCTAGTGGAAAGATGTCATGCATCTTAGCCCGGCCTTTAGAGGCATTTTGGAGATAGAAATCCATGATGGAAACACAGCTCTGTTCTGGAAAGATCTCTGGTATGATGACACCGTGATGAATGCCTTCCCGCATGCATTCTCATACGCCCTGTCTGAAGATATCTCTGCTTGAAACTTCCTACAAACCGCTGACCTCTAGTCGGTCTTCCAACTACCTTTGTCTCCTCAGGCACATGAGGAAGTGAGGGAAATGCAACAGATCACCAAAGAGATTGATTTATCCACGGGAGACAAAGATATCTTGTCATATACATGGGGTGCAACAACATTCAAAGCAAGAGACTACTATGAATTTTACTATAGAGATATTCAGACTCACAAGGCATACCAATGGCTTTGGAAATCTAAATGTACTCTCACGACCAAGGGTTTCGGCTGTCTCCTACTCTCCGATAGAGCAAACACAAGAAATATGCTCAAACGAAGACATTATAACATTGGAGACAACTTGGACTGTCTATGTAGCGACCCGACTCAAAACGAGTCAAGCCTCTGTGTTTTCTGTGCCATCCCTGGATTAGTATGCTGGCACACACAGTACATCAATGTATATATCAAAAGTGCAATCACATGTAATTAACGTAAAACTGATATATACCTTAAAATAGCAGCGGATACAATCAACGGGAGTGGAGTCCCAATAACACCAACGGCAAGTTGAGTGCGGACCGTAACCCTGAATCGTACTCTTACCCGTCGTAGAAGAGTATCTACAACATAAGACGTTGCAGCCATGTAGGTCAGTACATGGAATGTACTGGCAAGATCACCATAGTAGAACAGAAGAATAAAGGCTATTCTATATGCAAAGGCTTTGTGGCTCTGTGTCTGAGTTTTTTTGCGTAAAAGCTGATTTTATTTTCCTAAAACAAAGGAATATCAGGAAATTTCACTATGGAGTTACCTATCATGACATGGTTCCGCCAACCAATGTCTCAATTGCCCACAAGTATCATTAAGTTGCCCACAATTAGTTATCAGTCCAGTGTTGAGAGTTCAGAGATAGATCCAAGTCTAGAAGCTCAAATTGTCCGTAACCGGGGACATGGCTAATCGATTAGGTTTAACTCTGCAGAGTGTTGTGCACTTTACCCACAAGATTCTTTCCCTCCTGGTAAGTCCTCGCACTGCCTGGTGTTTGAGAACAGGATGAAAGAAACATGGTCTTTCAGGGTGTTTCCCTGACTGTCCGACAGTGCCCATCCAATCCTAACGTCGACTACATCTCGTAGCACTGCCCAGCAGAGTCACAACAAAGATCAACCAAGCCAGAGCCCATAATGACTTGTGGCTACACAGGTAAGCTTCCGGGCATGAAGTATTCATCCTTCCCTTTGAGTCTGGGTGAGGCTTTCCGCGTGAATACTGGCCATCTCCAGCAACACCTAGGCAAATCCACTGGTTTCTCCAGGGTACCGTTTCAACCATCCCTCACCCAGTAGTGTGTATTGAAAAACTTGTTTCTCGAGTCTCGAAGTCTTGAGGTCTTGAATATGCAGGTCTTGAAGAAGCCTTCATGAAGTCGTCGTTTTGACGTGGAGTCCTTCTTCACACCACTCGCGAACACTCATACCAGACCCTATCTACTTTAGCATAACATTGCACTAACTAGCGTTCCCGGGGCTTTAGTAACAAGTGGTGGGTTCCTACCTCATGCATTCTACTCAACTACAAGAATTTCAATAACACTAAGGGAGGGATTTGTTGAAATGATGTCACTATATGCAATAAAACATAGGTATGAAAAGATGGTCAAAGTGAACTTGCCTGTACTGTTGATGAAGAATAATATCGCTCTCAGAAGTAACTGATAGACTATTCGTCACTCTCCGATGAAAATCTATCGTAAGCAAATAACATTCAATAAAAATTCATGCCAAAACAAAGAACTGAAAAAACGCAAGAACAAAACATGTCTTGGTGCGAAAATAACAACATACTAAGGTTAAATAAGAAAAGATAGGTTCTAGCTGTGTTGTAAAGTGAAAGTGGAGGAATCAACTCAAAAGAGTTAATGGATGATGAACTATTTCTATATAAGCTTAGGTTGGAGAGACTACGAAAGACAATCCAAAGTATGGGAGAACAACATGAACGTTGTTTGACAAATAGTATAAGGCATAAGAATTTATTTGTAGAAAGAATTTAATTGAAAAGGTCAAAAGAAGTTGAACTGTAAATTCAAGTCTGAATTGAATCTAAATTCACAAAGGTCAAAAGAAGTTGAACCAATGTACGATGGTTATGAATAGAAATATATGACACGAGTATTTAGGGGCAAAAGGAATCAATCGAAAATGTGTTATAGTTTGCAAGATATGAACAAATGAAGGTTCAGATTCAAATTGAATCGCTCCAATTTGAAAGGTTCAAAGATTAAAACTAATGATGTTACTATATATGGGAAGTCAATATGAACGTGTAGAAAAAAGAATTACTATGTTCAAAATGACGGATCTAAAGTTATATGCAATTCAATATGTCATTGAATTAGCTTAGTACAGTGTGTGAACACAGTTTGGGGACTAATAGAGAAGTATGAGCAAGATCAAAATTATATGTTGATATGATAACACTAATGATGTGAACGGAAAGATTACTTTGATATGGATCCGACGCAATTGGATTCATCGGAAACGGAGCTACGGATAAAAAGATATGATTAAAAGAAGTTTGAATATAAATCTGAATAAATTTCGAAATTTGAAAATTTGAAAAAAAGTTGATGTGATAGGTTGATTGGATAGGTGAGGTCAAGACGAAACTCTAGGCGTTGGTTTCATCTAATTCTGATAAACGAGTAAAAAGTTATGGCTATTTGAAAATTTTGGGCCAAGCTGTTTTACAGAGGAAAAATGCTATGTCTAAAAGAATTGTAAGACTAATGAGTAAATACAGAGACTAATTAATAATCTAATTACTGTATCGTATACTACTATAGAAATACTAATCTAGGGATATTAAACTACAGGAGTATAAAAGAAAATACGAAGAGAATACCTTTAGAATGCAGAGAAGATATAAATCCAAAGAGGAGACGACTTCCAGAAATCCCGCCGGAGAGAAGAAAATATTTTTTTTATAAAGCTAGTCAAACCGAAACGATTCGATTCAACCCGAAGTGGATGACTTTTGGGTTCACCTATGGGTCTATATTTATAGGTGGAAGGGAGGTGCAAACGTCCCAAGCTAAGCGAGGTGGGACTAAAATCATAGACAAAGAGGGAAAGAGAGAAGAAGAGGGCCACATGGGCTTATTAGCCGGCTGTGCACATGGGCGCAGCCCATGGTTTTTTTTCCGGATGAACAGTGTCCGCAGTGAACAGTGTTTCCTGTTTTTTTTTAAATAGCAAAGAAAAGCAAATAAACAAAAATCGACAAACATTTTATATAGGCATATTATATATCAAAATTTTCAGAAAAATATTTTCTAAAACATGAACATTTTTTGAAAGCCGAATAAAATAATGTAAAAAAATAGTTTTTTTTTTGCAATAACTCCAAAATGAAAAGGAACTAGAATTTCAAATAAATGGGAAATAGTTTTTATTTTTAAAACTTGAGTCAAAACATTGTATCTGATTTTTTTGAGTGTCATTTACCTCCTCTCATTTGAGAAATTTTATAAGAGGGTTTTGAAAATATTTGAACTCAAAATTGAATAGGGATTCGAAATAGAAAATTTTGGGAAAGTCATTTTATTCCCTCTCATTAAAATTTCAAAAGTTTCAAAATTCCACTCAATTTCACGCAATCAATCACACAACATTCAAGCAAACAATACTACTTATTTATTTAATATAACATCCCAAAATTTAGAATTTTGGGATGTTACAAACTACCACACTTAAAATGAATCTCGTCCTCGAGATTCGAAAAGGGCTAGAAAGAAAAGGTTAGGGTTTGGGGGTCTTCTAGCAAAACCATTGACGTGGAAGGTGTGGGGTCTACCACACTTAAAATGAGAGTTACTATTCCCACAAAATCATGATAGTACTTTGGGTGCATCTGTCTCTTCACATACTTCACGATAGCTCCTTCGATGACGCTCTTCCGTTTTAAAATCAAAATCTCGTGTTCTCATAACAAAATGTATTACCACCGATACTGGGTCTTCTTAGCTGGCAGGTCTCGCGTTCATTCTAAGTAACTTGTCGACGATCTCATGGTGGTCTACCGTTAGTGGTTATCCTGCAGTGAAATGGGTCTTGGCTTCATTCCTCACCGTAAAAATTCCTACGTGTGACAACAACTGTCATGTACAAGGGGTTTTCATCATACCATTCTAAGGCTTAAACAAAAGCTTCAAAGAACGTTGTCTCTTTACTATGGGTAAGTCACTCAGATTTACCATTATGAATAGCCAGAGAATGATTAGAGTAAGTCGTCATGGTGGCCAAACCATGTCGCACTGAAATCATTACCTTGTATAAGGTTTAGTGAATCTCGTATTCTAACACTTGGTCTTCCTCACAAGCGTTGCAGAAATTTCTCTTGTCAACAAAAAAAGTTCGGATAAATCCATTGATTCTGCAAGCTAAGCAAAAACATCTATCATTTCTTCACAACTCTCAGGTTATCGTATGCTCCTAAGAAAACGTTTGCTGATCAGTCGTAGCTTCTTCCAAGTTGCTTCCTTCACAAAGGTGGAGCTTGATCCTTATCAATCCTAAGGTCAATGTCTTGTGGGTTCACTTGAGTACTTGGATCACTTTAACTCTCTCCTGGGATTACTATCGTTCCATATACCAGCATTACCTTCAGTTCACTCCATTATACCCTTAAGGTATCAATTTACAGACCTATTATTGTCTGGATTCCACTCCATGGAATTCATTTTCCTTTCCATTGGTTTGTTTAACCTTGGGTATGGTTTCATCACAATCATTCCGTTTCTCAATATTCCAACTTCAAAGACACGTTGTCACAAAGGTTATCATCCACATAGTTTGAGGTGGTTCCACATTCTCTTCACCTGTATTCACTTATCCAAACTCCTTAACATGAATGGTATTCTCTTCATTCTTTTGTCCCTGTGGTTGCTACCACACTTAAAATGAAATGCACGCATGCCTGCATAGACCATATTTTCTCATATCCTCGAAAATTGGTGAGAGATCTTTGTTCATGGGGTAACAACTCATAGAAAAAACATGCACAACAAATTTCATTGATTTACAAAGTTGTTACAATCTCAGAGACTTCTGTTACAAAATAATGTCATGAAACCAAGAGTGCTTCATGATACACTTATTTCCATCTTCAAAAATTTACTAACTCATTCTAGCTTTCTTCTCCTTTGGACATTTACTAGCGTAATGTCCTGCTTCCTTGCTACGAAAACAGATGATTTCCAACAAGTCTCGGGGCTTCTTGATGTTGGTGTTTGCTCCTTGGAGTTCTGGTCCTTTCTTGGGCACTTATTGGCGTAGTGACCCATATCGTTACACTCGAAACATCTGATATGACCCATGTCCTTCTGTTCAGGGGCTTGTCCCTTCCTAAGGTGCTTTGTTCCGATCAAAACTTCAATTTCCTGTGGATCAAACTCCACTTCTTCTGTCGGGAAGTTTCCTAGATACTCTTTTCTTTCCTTCGTACACTCCTGTGAGAAATGTCCTTCTTCTCCACATGAATAGCAGGCATTGGAGTAAAATCTAGTTAGGCCTTCTCCATTTGGGTCTTCAACATCTTCCTTCATCACAAGGTCTCCTAATTTTTCTCTGAAGGCTTCCTTCATGGCTTCCTTTTGCTGCTTGATGACTTCTTCTACCTTGGGGTACATTTGGCATTGAGCCAGGTAATGATTGGTTCCTTCACACAAGAAACATGTCACCTGCCCAGTTGGGCCTTCCTCAGTAGGGTGATTTTCTTCACAATGAGGGCATCCTTCCTTGTGTTCTTCCTAGGTGTGTCCTATATCTCCACATATCTTGCATGCACAAATCTTCTTGACATCTTTGCCAAGGGCTTCTGGGTGTTGGTAACAACATGAGATCCTTGCAGAGTTATCTTGAATTCTTCCCAAGTGTTTGATACTTGCCTATCATGGATATCTTCATGCATCTTCCACCAATTTGCAGCACCTTCTGCAAAGTACCGAAGAGCATATTGGACCATCTCGTTCCTTGTAACAAGGTTACTCCTTAGGTGATCCTCCATGTTCTGAATCCATTCCTCTGCCTCTAACCGAGTCATTGATCCAGAATACACAAGTCCATCTTCATTCGTCATCTATTGGGTCAAGGTTTTGAGATGAGATACGAGAGAGAGAAAAAAGAAGGGGATACACACAATACAAACAATGGTTTTGAAAATAGATTTTTGTTGTGGCTGTCGAAAATAAAACTTACACACAAATGACAGCTCACAAATCATCGTATCTAACGTAAGTATACAGCAGGGGTTTGGTCTTCTAGGGCATAATATCTTGGAAATTCTTCATGGTCTTCAATTTCTTCGAGTCTTCACAGTCTTCAACTCGTGTAGCTTCAACACTTCTAATGCATGGTGAAATCTTCTTTACTTCGAAGTGGCCATCAGTTGTTTCGATATCTTGTCCTTCTCGAAGTGGTCTTAGTTGATCCTTAGTGTGCTCAAGGGGAAAGGGTATTTTCTAACGTTTTGAGGTAAGAGAGATCATTTGATAAGGCCCAAATAAGATAAGAAGTAAAAGGTCTTTTGAAAACAAAGTTTTCAAGAAATCATTTCCTAAGGGCTTTCCAGTTTCTAGGGTCACGTCCTACAGTCAACATATGTTCTGATACCATTTCTGTAGCGACCCAACTCAAAACGAGTCAAGCCTCTGTGTTTTCTGTGCCATCCCCGGATCATATATCAAAGTGCAATCACATGTAATTAACGTAAAACTGATATATACCTTAAAATAGCAGCGGATACAATCAACGGGAGTGGAGTCCCAATAACACCAACGGCAAGTTGAGTGCGGACCATAACCCTGAATCGTACTCTTACCCGTCGTAGAAGAGTATCTGCAACATAAGACGTTGCAGCCGTGTAGGTCAGTACATGGAATGTACTGGCAAGATCACCATAGTAGAACAGAAGAATAAAGGCTATTCTATATGCAAAGGCTTTGTGGCTCTGTGTCTGAGTTTTTTTGCGTAAAAGGTGATTTTATTTTCCTACAACAAAGGAATATCAGGAAATTTCACTATGGAGTTACCTATCATGACATGGTTCCGCCAACCAATGTCTCAATTGCCCACAAGTATCATTAAGTTGCCCACAATTAGTTATCAGTCCAGTGTTGAGAGTTCAGAGATAGATCCAAGTCTAGAAGCTCAAATTTTCCGTAACCGGGGACACGGCTAATCGATTAGGTTTAACTCTACAGAGTGTTGTGTACTTTACCCACAAGATTCTTTCCCTCCTGGTAAGTCCTCGCACTACCTGGTGTTTGAGAACAGGATGAAAGAAACATGGTCTTTTAGAGTGTTTCCCTGACTGTCCGATAGTGCCCATCCAATCCTAACGTCGACTACATCTCGTAGCACTGCCCAGCAGAGTCACAACAAAGATCAACCAAGCCAGAGCCCATAATGACTTGTGGCTACACAGGTAAGCTTCTGGGCATGAAGTATTCATCCTTCCCTTTGAGTCTGGGTGAGGCTTTCCGCATGAATACTGGCCATCTCCAGCAACACCTAGGCAAATCAACTGGTTTCTCCAGGGTACCGTTTCAACCATCCCTCACCCAGTAGTGTGTATTGAAAAACTTGTTTCTCGAGTCACGAAGTCTTGAGGTCTTGAATATGCAGGTCTTGAAGAAGCCTTCATGAAGTCATCGTTTTGACGTGGAGTCCTTCTTCACACCACTCACGAACACTCATACCAGAACCCGTCTACTTTAGCATAGCATTGCACTAACTAGCGTTCCCGGGGCTTTAGTAACAAGTGGTGGGTTCCTACCTCATGCATTCTACTCAACTACAAGAATTTCAATAACACTAAGGGAGGGATTTGTTGAAATGATGTCACTATATGCAATAAAACATAGGTATGAAAAGATGGTCAAAGTGAACTTGCCTGTACTGTTGATGAAGAATAATATCGCTCTCAGAAGTAACTGATAGACTATTCGTCACTCTGCGATGAAAATCTATCGTAAGCAAATAACATTCAATAAACATTCATGCCAAAACAAAGAACTGAAAAAACGCAAGAACAAAACATGTCTTGGTGCAAAAATAACAACATACTAAGGTTAAATAAGAAAAGATAGGTTCTAGCTGTGTTGTAAAGTGAAAGTGGAGGAATCAACTCAAAAGAGTTAATGGATGATGAACTATTGCTATATAAGCTTAGGTTGGAGAGACTTCGAAAGACAATCCAAAGTATGGGAGAACAACATGAACGTTGTTTGACAAATAGTATAAGGTATAAGAATTTATTTGTAGAAAGAATTTAATTGAAAAGGTCAAAAGAAGATGAACTGTAAATTCAAGTATGAATTGAATCTGAATTCACAAAGGTCAAAAGAAGTTGAACCGACATACGATGGTTATGACTAGAAATATATGACACGAGTATTTAGGGGCAAAAGGAATCAATCGAAAATGTGTTAAATTTTGCAAGATATGAACAAATGAAGGTTCAGATTCAAATTGAATCGCTCCAATTTGAAAGGTTCAAAGATTAAAACTAATGATGTTACTATATATGGGAAGTCAATATGAACATGTAGAAAAAAGAATTACTAGGTTCAAAATGACGGATCTAAAGTTATATGCAATTCAATATGTCATTGAATTAGCTTAGTACAGTGTGTGAACACAGTTTGGGGACTAATAGAGAAGTATGAGCAAGATCAAAATTATATGTTGATATGATAACACTAATGATGTGAACGGAAAGTTTACTTTGATATGGATCCGACACAATTAGATTCATCGGAAACAGAGCTACGGATAAAAAGATATGATTAAAAGAAGTTTGAATATAAATCTGAATAAATTCCGAAATTTGAAAATTTGAAAAAAAGTTGACGTGATAGGTTGATTGGATAGGTGAGGTCAAGACGAAACTCTAGGCGTTGGTTTCATCTAATTCCGATAAACGAGTAAAAAGTTATGGCTATTTGAAAATTTTGGGCCAAACTGTTTTACGGAGGAAAAATGCTATGTCTAAAAGATTTCTAAGACTAATGAGTAAAGACGGAGACTAATTAATAATCTAATTACTGTATCGTATACTACTATAGAAATACTAATCTAGGGATATTAAACTACAGGAGTATAAAGAAAATACGAAGAGAATACCTTTAGAATGCAGAGAAGATATAAATCCAAAGAGGAGACGACTTCCAGAAATCCCGCCGGAGAGAAGAAAATATTTTTTTTATAAAGCTAGTCAAACCGAAACGATTCGATTCAACCCGAAGTGGATGACTTTTGGGTTCACCTATGGGTCTATATTTATAGGTGGAAGGGAGGTGCAAACGTCCAAAGCTAAGCGAGGTGGGACTAAAATCGTAGACAAAGAGGGAAAGAGAGAAGAAGAGGGCCACATGGGCTTATCAGCTGGCTGTGCACATGGGCGCAGCCCAGGTTTTTTTTCCCGGATGAACAGTGTCCGCAGTGAATAGTGTTTCTTGTTTTTTTTAAAACAGCAAAGAAAAGCAAATAAACAAAAATCGACAAACATTTTATATAGGCATATTATATATCAAAATTTTCAGAAAACTATTGTCTAAAATATGAACATTTTTTAAATCCGAATAACATAATAAAAAAATAGTTTTTTTTGCAATAACTCCAAAATGAAAAGGAACTAGAATTTCAAATAAATGGCAAATAGTTTTTATTTTTAAAACTTGAGTCAAAACATTGTATCTGATTTTTTTCAGTGACATTTACCTCCTCTCATTTGAGAAATTTTATAAGAGGGTTTTGAAAATATTTGAACTCAAAATTTAATAGGGATTCGAAATAGAATATTTGGGAAAGTCATTTTTATTCCCTCTCATTAAAATTTCAAAAGTTTCAAAATTCCACTCAATTTCACACAATCAATCACACAACATTCAAGGAAACAATCCTACTAATTTATTTAATATAACATTCCAAAATTTAGAATTTTGGGATGTTACAGTCTACTATTTGGCCAAAATATCGAGGAAACTGTGGAACACCTCTTCTTCAAATGATCATTCAGCCAACTTTGTTAGAGAGATCTAGGGATGCAATGGAATAGTGCTGATCTATTGGAAATATGCCCTAGAGGCAATAAATAAAGTGTTTATTATTATATTTCCTTTTTCATGATAATCGTTTATTATCCATGCTATAATTGTATTGATTGGAAACACATTACATGTGTGGGTAAATAGACAACACTTGGTCCCTAGTATGCCTCTAGTGAACTAGCTCGTTAATCAAAGATGGTCAAGGTTTCCTGGCCATTGACATGTGATGTCATTGGATAACGGGATCACATCATTAGAAGAATGATGTGATTGCCAAGACCCAAACTACAAACGTAGCATATGATCGTGTAAGTTTATTGCTACTCTTTTCTACATATCAAGTATATGTTCCTATGACCATGAGATCTTGCAACTCACGGACACCGGAGGAGTGCCTTGTGTGTATTAAACGTTGCAACGTAATTGGGTGACTATAAAGGTGCATTTCAGGTATCTCCGAGGGTGTCTGTTGGGTTGGCATGGATCAAGACTGGGATTTGTTACTCCGTGTGACGGAGAGGTATCTCAGGGCCCACTCGGTAATATAACATCACAATAAGCCTTGCAAGCAATGTGAGTAAGTGTTAGCCATGGGATCTTGTATTACAGAACGAGTAAAGAGACTTGCCGGTAACGAGGTTGAACTAGGTATACAGATACCAACGATCGAATCTCGGGCAAGTAACATACCGAAGAACAAAGGGAACATCATACGGGATTAACTGAATCCTTGACATAGAGGTTCGACCGATAAAGATCTTCATAGAATATCTAGGAACCAATATGCGCATCCAGGTCCCACTATTGGTTATTGACCGTAGAGGTGTCTCAGTCATGTCTACAGAGTTCTCGAGCCCGTACGGTCTGCACACTTAAGGTTTGGTGACGTTTCGGTAGTATAGAGTTATGCATGGTGGTGACCGAAGGTTGTTCGGAGTCCTGGATGAGATCCCGGACGTCACGAGGAGCTCCAAAATGGTCTGGAGGTAAATATTGATATATAGGAAGTCCTATTTTGGTCGCCGGAAAAGTTTCAGGCTCATCGGTAGTGTACCGGGAGTGCCGGTAGTGTACCGGGGGACCATCGGGAGGGGTATTTCGACCCAAGAGGCTACATGGGCTGTGGGAGGGTGAATACAAGCTCTTAGTGGGCTGGTGGAAGTCCCACACAAGGCCCATGCGGCTGGGAAGAAAATCCCAAAAGGAAAAAGGTGGAAAAAGGCCAAAAGGACCAAATAAGGAAGGAGTCCTAATCCTACTAGGAGTGGAGGAGGAGGACTCCTCCCTCCTAGTTCTGCCGAACCATAGGGCTGGCCCCTTGAGGGCCAATCCTCCTCCTCCCCTCCTCCTATATATACTAGTGGGTTTTAGGGTTTTTGCACAAGATTTTCCGCCACGTGCTGCCCTCTCCTCTAGTGCATAG
This sequence comes from Hordeum marinum, assembly GCA_022496015.1. Lineage (NCBI taxonomy): Eukaryota > Viridiplantae > Streptophyta > Magnoliopsida > Poales > Poaceae > Hordeum > Hordeum marinum. Next base: position 203,349,601 of record CM039672.1, on the reverse strand, counting down.
TTTCTCCTCTAGATCGGTTTTCTGCAGTGCTTAGGCGAAGCCCTGCTGGAATAACTCCACCACCATCGCCGCAACACCGTCGCGCTGCCGGAGAAATTTCCCACCTCTCCGCCCCTCTTGCTGGATCAAGAAGGCGGAGATCGTCATCAAGCCGTATGTGTGCTGAACGCGGAGGTGTCATCCGTTCGGTGCTAGATCTGGACGGATCGTGATTGGATCGCAGGACGCTCGGCGATTTGGATCGCGAAGACATTCGACTACATCAACCGTGTTTCTTAACGCTTCCCGCCTAGCGATCTACATGGGTACGTAGATCCACTCTCCCTCTCGTAGATGCTCATCGCCATGGATAGATCTTGCGTGTGTGTAGGAATTATTTTGTTTCCCATGCAACGTTCCCCAACAGTGGTATTAGAGCTAGGTCTGTGTGTAGATGATATCTCGAGTAGAAAACAAAGAGTTTGTGGGTGTTGATGCTTAGATTGCTTCCTCCCTTGGTCATGTTTTGGTTCAGCGGTATTGTGGGATGAAGCGGCCCGGACCAACATTACTCGTACGCTTACGAGAGACCGGTTCCATCAACTGACGTGTGACTTTGTTGCACAAAGATGGCTAGTGGGTGTCAGTTTCTCCTACTTTAGTTGGATCGGATTCGATAAAGGTTGTCCTTGATAAGGTTGAAAAGCAACTTATGTAACACCGTTATGGTTTATGCGTAGGTGAGAATTGTTCTTGCTAGATACCCGTAGCAGCCAAGTAAAACATGCAACAACAATTAGAGGACGTCTAACTTGTTTTTGCAGGGTATGATGTGATGTGATATGACCAATTACATGGTGAGATATATGTGATGCATGAGATGATCATGTGTTGTATAGAATATCACGACTTGCATGACGATGAGTATGGCAACCGGCAAGAGCCATAGGGTTGTCTTTAATTATTGTATGACCTACATGTCAATCATTAAGCGCTATGGAATTCTTTACTTTATCACTAAATGGTAGCAATAGTCGTAGAAGCATGGTGGGTGTGACAACCACGATGGCGACACGTTGATGGAGATCAAAATGATGGAGATCATGGTGTCGTACCGGTGACGATGGAGATCATGCTGGTGCTTTCAAGATGGAGATCAAAAGAACAAGTTCATGGCCATATCATGTCACTTATGATTTGCATGTGATGTTAATCCTTTTATGCACCTTGTTTTGCTTAGGAGAACGGTAGCATTATAAGGTGATCGCTCACTTAAATTTCAAGATGAATTGTGTTCTCCCCGAGTGTGCACCGTTGCGGAAGTTCGTCATGTCCAGACACCACGTGATGATCGGGTGTGATAGACTCTACGTTCACATACAACGGGTGCAAGCCAGTGTTGCACATGCAGAACACTCGGGTTAAACTTGATGAGCCTAGCATATACAGACATGGCATCGGAACACAATAGACCGAAAGGTCGAACATGAGTCATATAGTAGATATGATCAACATGATGATGTTCACCATTGAAACCACATCAACTCACGTGATGATCGGACTTGAGTTGGTGAATTTGGATCATGTGACACTCAGATGACCTGAGGGATGTCAATTTGAGTGGGAGCTTTAGTAATTTGATTAACTAAACTCATTATATTGAACAATAGTCTAAGCAACCTTTGCATATTTATGTTGTACATCAATGGCTCACGCAGTAGCACCCCTGAATTTTAATGCATTCCTAGAGAAAGCTAAGTTGAAAGATGGTGGAAGTAACTTTGTTGACTGGGCCCGTAATCTGAGGATTATCCTCACGGCTTCCCAGAAATCATATTTCCTTGATGCACCGCTTGATGACCAACCCGAAGACATGTCATCTGAAGACTTTAAGAATTCTTGGGAGGCACGTTCTGGAGATTACTCAATAGTTCAGTGTGCAATATTGTATGGCTTAGAACAGGGACTTCAAAGACATTTTGAAAGTCATGGAGCATATGAGATGTTCCAGGAGTTGAAGTTCATCTTTCAGAAGAATGCCCGGATCGAGAGGTATGAGACCTCTGATAAGTTCTATTCTTGCAAGATGGAGGAGAACGGGTGTATCAGTGAACATATACTCAAAATGTCTGGGTATGCGACTCGTCTAGCAGAGTTGGGAATTGCCCTTCCACTAGAAGCGATCACTGACATACTTCTTCAATAACTGCCACCTAGTTACAAGAGCTTTGTGATGAACTATAACATGCATGGGATGAAAAAGTCAGTCGCCGAGCTGTTTGAGGTGCTAAAAGTCGCTGAGTCTAAAATCCAGAAAGAACATCAAGTGTTGACGGTCCATAAAACCACTAGTTTCAAGAAGAATGGCAAGGGCAAGAGCAAGGGCAAGAAGGGTAAAACCAAGAAGGATGGCAAAGCAGTTGCTACTCCTGCAAAGAAGCCCAAGGCTGGACCCAAGCTAGAAACTAAGTGCTTTCATTGCAAGGGAACTAGTCACTAGAAGCGGAACTGCCCCAAGTACCTGGCTGACAAGAAGGCAGCCAACGACAAACAAGGTATATATGATATACATGTTATTGATGTGTACCTTCTAGCTCTCATTGTAGTGCCTGGGTATTTGATACCGGTTCGGTTGCTCACATTTGCAACTCAAAAGAGGAACTACGGAATAAATGAAGGCTGGCAAAGGACAAAGTGACGATGTGCGTGGGAAATGGTTCCAAGGTTGATGTGATCGCCGTCGGCATGCTCTCTCTTCGATTACCATCGGGATTAGTGATGAACTTGAATAATTGTTATTTAGTACCTGCGTTAAGCATGAACATTATATCTAGATCTTGTTTATTGCGAGACGATTACTCATTTAAATTAGAGAATAATGGTTGTTCTATTTATATGCGTAATATCTTTTATGGTCATGCACCCAATGTGAGGGGTTTATTCATGTTGAATCTTGATAGTGATGATACACATGTTCATAACATTGATGCCAAAAGATGTAGAGTTGATAATGATAGTACCACTTTCTTGTGGCACTGCCATTTAGGTCATATTGGAGTAAAACGCATGAGGAAGCTCCATGCTGATGGACTTTTGGAGTCACTTGATTTTGAATCACTTAATACATGTGAACCATGCCTCATGGGCAAGATGACTAAAACGCCGTTCTCTGGAACAATGGAACGGACGAGGGTGAATACCAGCCCTTACTAGGCATGTGGAAGTCCCACACAAGGCCCATGCAGCTGAGAAGAAAAGCCCAAAAGGAAAAAGGTGGAAAAGGCAAAAAGGACCAAATAAGGAAGGAGTCCTAATCCTACTAGGAGTGGAGGAGGAGGACTCTTCCCTCCTGGTTCGGCCGAACCACAGGGCGGGCCCCTTGAGGGCCAAGCCTCCTCCTCCCCTCCTCCTATATATATACAAGTGGTTTTGAGGGTTTTTGCACAAGATTTTCTGCCACGTGCTGTCCTCTCCTCTAGTGCAAGTTTCTCCTCTAGATTGGTTTTCTATAGTGCTTAGGCGAAGACCTGCTGGAATAATTCCACCACCATTGCCACAATGCCGTCATGCTGCCGGAGAACTCGTCCACCTCTCCGCCCCCTCTTGCTGTATCAAGAAGGCGGAGATCATCATCAAGCCATACGTGTGCTGAACGCGGAGGTGTCGTCCGTTCGGTGCTAGATCAGGACGGATCATGATTGGATCGCGGGATGCTCGTCGATTTGGATCGTGAAGATGTTCGACTACATCAACTGCATTTCTTAACGCTTCCCGCTTAGCGATCTACAAGGGTACGTAGATCCACTCTCCCTCTCGTAGATGCTCATCACCATGGATAGATCTTGCGTGTGCTTAGGAAATTTTTTGTTTCCCATGCAACGTTCCCCAACATGATCATAGGCTCAATCTGATTTCGCATGCCAAGGGACAATGGGGAAAACCCCTCTTCATGGAGACATTCTTGCTTGCCACCTGGAGTTTTTGGAAAGAAAGAAACAATAATTTCTTCAAAAAAATCCCTCCTTCCATTTTATCTTGGAAGAGTCGCTACAAGTCTCATTTTTACAGCCTAACCTATAGGGTAACGGCAAAACTGAAACCTGCCATCTCAGCCTTGCTAGATATGCTTTGAGATAAACCCTTGTATCGGTTTGTAATGATTTTGCCTTTTCCACTTTACTGACTAGGCTCTGCCCCCCCTAGAAACCATTTGTCCCCTAATCCAATGGCTTAGGGTTGACAAACATGTAATGCTAGGTAACTTTTATCACTGTATTTTATTAATATATATGCAGTAGGAGCCTGTCCTACTGTTTCAGCCCTAAAAAACACCATCGTTCTCTAAAAAGATATAAGTGAAGCACTAGAGCAAAATTGCCTATCTCAAAAGATATAAGTCAAGCACACATAATATCCTAATAAATTCACGATTCATGCATGTCTCTCTCAAAATACGTGTGCAGCAAGGATGATTGTGACAAACTAAAAATCAAAGACTCATATCATACAAGACGCTCCAAGAAAAACACATATCATGTCGTGAATAAAAATGTAGCCTCAAGTAGATTTTACCAATGGACTGAAGACGAAACAAGGGATGCCTTCCGGGGCATCCCCAAGCTTAGGCTCTTTGGAATCCTTGATTATGGCTTGGTAATCCCCAATCTTAGGCTCTTGACACTCCTTATTCCATAGTCCATCAAATCTTTACCCAAAACTTGAAAACTTCACAAGACTAAGCTCAACAAAAAAATCCTGTGATCTGTTAGTATAAGAAAATAAATCACCACTGTTGTGAACTAATTATTTATTTATATTGGTGTAATATTTACTATATTCCAACTTCTGCATGATTCATACCCCCCCGATACAACCCATAGATTCATCACAATAGGTAAACAACACAAAGAAAATAGAATCTGTCAAAAACAGAACAGTCTGTAGTAATCCGAAAACTTCGTATACGTATGTAACTCCAAAAATTCTCAAAACTTAGTAAAACCTGGGAAATTTGTATGTGAATCTGTTGTAAAAAATTCAGACAGATTGGACCCTCCAAAAAAATTATAAAATGCCTGGACAGGGAGCAAAAGTTTTGGTTTTTCAACAAGATCAAATCAACAACCACCATAGACCATCCTAAAGGTCTTACTTCGCTCAAACACTAATTAAAATACCAAAACACAATTACTACAGAAGTAATAATGTGTGAAACATAAAAAACAGAAGCAAAAAATAGTACATAAAATTAAAATTGGGTTGCCTCCCAACGAGCGCTATTGCTTAACGCCCCTAGCTAGGCAATATATATGATTTCAATGATGCTCACATAAAATGTAGTAATTGAAATATGCAAGAGAGCATCACGAATATCATTACAAGCACATTTAAGTCTAACCCATTTCCTATGCATAGGTATTTTGTGTGCAAACAATTTATGGGAACAAGAACCAACTAGCCTAGGAAGGCAAAACAAGCATAACTTCAAAATTTTGAACACATAGAGAGGAAACTTGATATTATTGCAATTCCTACGAGTATATGTTCCTCCCTCATAATAAATTTCAGTAGAATCACGAATGAATTCAACAATATAACTATCACATAAATCATTCTTTTCATGATCAATTATAGCATACGCGTTATCACCAAAACCTGGGGAACAAAAAATATCATCTTCATCAAGCATAGCATCCCCAAGCTTGTGGTATTGTATATAATTAGCATCATGGATATTTAGATAATTCATACTAAAAACATGGAAATCATGCTCTTTATTCAAGGAACTATCATGAACCACCTTATAAATTTCTTCTTTCAACACTTCATCAAAATTTTCAGATTCAAGATTTTCAAACAAAACTTCATAGAGATAATCAAGTGCACTCAACTCACTAGCAATTGGTTCATCATAATTTGTCCTTTTGAAAATCTTAGCAAGTGGATGAGGATCCTTATCAAAATATTTTATCAAGCGAAGATGCAAGCAAATAGAATGCACATGGCAACACAAGCAAACAAAAAGAAATCCGGCGAGAAAAGGCGAACGAGAAAGAGGGCGAATAGAAAGGCAAATCTTTTTTTCTAAAAATCATTTTATAAGTGGGGGAGAGGAAAACGAGAGGCAAATGGGAAATGATGTAAATGAAAGATATGATTTTGTGATTGCTACTTGGTAGGTTTGATCTGTATCCTCGCCGACAACGGCGCAAGAAATCCTTCTTGCTACCTCTTGAGCTTGCGTTGGTTTTCCTTTGAACGGGAAAGGGTGATGCATTGAAATATATAAGTATTTCCCTTAGTTGATGAGAACCAAGGTATCAATCCAGTAGGAGGAACAAGCAAGTTACCAATGGATGCACCTACAAAAACAATCTAACTCTTGCACCCAACGCTATAAAGGGGTTGTCAATCCCTTCATGGTTATTTGCAAGGATTAGATCTAAAAGAGATAGATGTAAAAGATTGCGAAAAGTAAAAAGTAAATAAATTGCAACAAGGTATTTTTGGTATTTTTTGTTTATAGATATGATAATATAATATGGAAAATAGACCCGGGGGCCATAGGTATCACTTGAGGCTTCTCTCTTGAAGGAAAATAACATGGTGGGTGAACAAATTATTATCAAGCAATTGATAGAAAATCGAATAATCATGAAGATATCCAAGGCAATGATTATGCATACAAACATCACATATGTGTCAAGTAGACTGAAACGATTCTGCATCTACTAATATTACTCCACACATCGACTGACTCCTGCTTGCATCCAAAGTATTAAGTTCATGAAGAACAAAGTAACGCATTAGGTAAGATGACATAATGTAGAGGAATAAACTCAAACAATATTATGAAAACCAATATTTTTATCATTGATGGCAACAATAAAATACGTTCCTCGCTACCCCTACTATCTCACTGGGTGAGGACACCACAAGATTGAACCCAAAACTAAGCACTTCTCCCATTGCTAGAATTACCAATCTAGTTGGACAAACCAAAAAAATAACTCGAAGAGACTTGTAAAGATACGAAATCATGCATATAGGAATTTAGAAAAGACTCAAATGATATTTATGGATAATCTGAACATAAACCCACAATTCATCGGATCTCAACATACACACCTTAAAACAATATTGCATAGGATAGATCTCCATGAAGATCATGGTATTGAAGCACAAAGCTAGAGAGAGAAGAAGCCATCTAGCTACTGGCTATGGACCCGTCGGTCTATGGTGGACTACTCACGTATCATTGCAGGGGTAATGGAGTTGTTGTAGATGCCCTCCAAGATTGAATCCCCCTCCAACAAATTACCGAAAAAGGCTCCAAGATTGGATCTCTCGGGAACGGAGGCTTCTGGCGGCAGAAAAGTATTTGCGTTCGTCTATATGGTATTTAAGGGATATTTGGGTATTTATACGATGAAGATTAGGGCTAGGATTCCTGCCAGGGGGTCCAAGCCTACCAGGCGCGGCTAGGGGGGAGCCCGCGTCCCCTTGTCTTGTGACCTCCTAGCAAGTGCCTTGCCTTGCACTCCAAGCCTGGTAGGTCTCTTTTGTTCCACAAAAATCATCGTGAAGATTTTATTCCGTTTGGACTCCGTTTAATATTCCATATCTGCAATAATCAAAAAGAAGGAAAAAACAAAAACTGGCACTAGGCTCGAGATTAATAGGTTAGTCCCAAAAATAATATAAAATAGCATATTAATGCATATGAAACATCCAAAACAGATAATATAATAGCATGGAACAATCAAAGATTATAGATACGTTGGAGATTTATCACCTATATATACCCTCCACCACATCCCACTCGCAAGAGAAGCACTCAGAACACACACCCACTTGCCATATCCAATTTTCTGAGAGAGAACCACCTACCCTTGTGTTGAGGTCAAGATCATCCACTCCAACCATATGGATCTTTATTTCTAGCCTCCCCAAGTTGCTTTGCACCCAATCAATCTCCTCTACCCATGCCAAATATGTGAGAGTGTAATTGAGCATTGACTAGATTTTGAAGCACAAGAGCAAGGAGTTCATCATACTACCACGTCTATTACCTTTTGGCGGGTGGTGCCTCCTAGATTGGTTAGGTGTTGCTTGGGAGCTGATGTCTACTATGCAACTTTATTCTTGTAGACTCGTGTTGGGCCTCCAAGCGCATAGTTTTGTAGGACAATAGCAAGTTTCCCTCAAGTGGATGACATAAGGTTTATCAATCCGTGGGAAGTGTAGGATGAAGATGGTCTCTCTCAAACAACCCTGCAATCAAATAAAATAAATCACTTGTGTCCCCAACACAGCCAATATAATGGCAAATTGTATAAGTGCACTAGTTCGGCGAAGGGATGGTGATACAAGTGCAATATGGATGATAGATATAGGTTTTAATAATCAGAAAATATAAAAACAACAAGGTAGCAAGTGTAAAACAACAAGCAAAACGGTGTATAAATTCTTGGAAATAAGGCCTAGGGTTCATACTTTCGCTAGTGCAATCTCCCAACAATGCTAACATAGTTGAATCATATGATCATCCCTCAATGTGCCACAAAGAATCACTACAAAGTTCCTATCTAAAGGAGAACAAATAGATGAAATTGGTGTAGCTAGTAGAACCACCTCAAAGTTATCCTTTCCGATCTAGGCTATTCCTATAAGTGTCACAAATAGCCCTTGAGTCCGTAGTAGAATAACACCCATTATACATATCACTCAACCCTAATGTCACCTAGATACTCCAATGCCACCTCAAGTATTCGTGGGTAAATTATGCGACATGCGTCAAATAATTTCAGATCTATCATATTTAATCCAGCACACATAACTTCAAGGATCACCCCAAGATTTCTATCGGAGAAGGTGGTATGAAAACATGCAATCAACCCCTATGCATAGATTCCCAAGGTCACCGAAATACACAAGTTGATGCCTTAACATACATCAAGTGATTCAATAGAGTACTACAATGTCACTACGGGTATCCCATGCAAGACGTACATCAAGTGTTCTCAAATCCAATTTTCAATCCAACAAAACAAGCTCTCAAAGGGAATGATTCAATTCATCACAACAAGAGAGAAAGGGAAACTCCTCATATGGTATATTAACAAAGCCCGTGATACATCAAGATCATGCCATCTCAAGAACACGAGAGAGAGAGGTTGAACACATAGCTACTGGTACAAACCGTCAGCCCCGAGGGTGGACTACCTCCTCCTTGTCATGGCCTCCGTTGGGATGATGAAGATGGCCACTGGAGATGATCTACCATCCCTGGTAGGGTATTGGAATGCCTCCAGATTGGCTTTTCATTGATACAGAGAGTTGCGGCAGCGTAACGAGGAGTCTCTCTTTATTTCTGGGGTTTCTGGTAGTTATGGGATATTTTAGTGTTGTAATCATGCCAAATGGAGCCACATGGGCCCCGCCACATACTTGCTCGCGCCACTAGGGGGCGCGGCCTGATGTCTTGTGGCCCAAGGGTGGCACCCCTCCGGTGTTTCTTCACTCCAATGTGGCTTGTTTCCTCTAGAGAAAATCACAAAAAAGTTCTAGGCGATTCCGAGAACTTTCATTTTCTACACAAAAAACACCACCACAGTAATTCAGCTGAAAACAGCGTCAGTCCAGGTTAGTTCTAAAAAATCATATAAGGTGCATCAAAACCATATAAAAGTATTATAAACATAGGTGAATATGGCATGAATACTTCATACATTATTGATACGTTGGAGATGTATCAGCATCCCCAAAGGTAATTCCTACTCGTCCTCGAGTAGGTAAATGATAAAAGAAATTATTTATGAAGTGTGAGTTCTAGCTTAGTGAATAGTTTTGATCATTGATAATTTCAGTCACTTTTTTAGCATCATAACCAGTAACTTTTTCTCATAAAAATTATCATGATAGAGTAGCAATCAATTCACATGTCATGGTTCAAACAATGCATTCTATTGAAACTTAACAATCTATGCTCTTTGTCACCAAACCATTTTAGTGCATCATCAAGTCTAAGTATGAGCTCCACATACTCAATTATCTTATAGTATTTTATGATTGCTAATACTCAAGGCATATTTTTAGAACAAACAATATCCAGTGAACACATAGAAAGATAGGGGCTTAATGTTTCGCCTCCCAACATACTAATAATAGAGATAACTGTCAACATTAATGAATCATGATCAAATATATTTGAGTAGATATAAATATTTGGATCTTTACCCACCACATGATGCTTACCAACTAAAAGACTGAGGTTGGAATAGGAATTTGACTCAACATGAAAGTAAGTAACATGAAGTAAATAGATTGTCCCTTCGCACAGGGAAGCAGGGATTTGCATATGTGCCAGAGCTCATTGTTCAAAATAGAGATGAATATGTAATTCTGAGTGGTGTGCCTTTCCTGTCAATGTCACAACAGAGTATTCAATATCTTCCATGATAATCAGATAATTGGTGGTTCCAAAACAAAATTCAAAGTTTTACTCCCCCTCCACCATTCAAACACATTCCATGGTTGGACGAATCCACGGTTGCCCTCAAAACAATCAACTTTATAGTGGGAGTTTTTGTTTATTTATCTTTGGGTTATGTAGGACTGGGAATCCTTTTTACCAACCTCTCTCGTTCAATTAAAAGTGAATAAACACTCATCTTGAGAATAACTCGCTTAGCATGGAACATAATGACCACCCTGTCACTCTATGAGCGGTACAAGCACACAAAACGGATGTTTATTCGAATGTTTAGAGGTGGCACATGCAAATTTACTTGGAATGGATGTGAAATACCATATATAGGTCGGTATGGTGGACTCTCATGGAAAAAACATGGATCAGGGATTTGGATGCACAAGTAGTATTTCTACTTAGTACGAGGTTTTGGCTAGCAAAGGGTTCTAAACAAGCACCACATGTTGGAGGATCCATAACAATATAACTTCTATGCAAATATGTCCAAACATAACCATTATGTTGTCTTTCTTGTTCAACTTCATCTATTTCATCAAATTTTAAATTAATTGATGGGTATTCACAATAATAACAGATGTCCAAGATAATATATTTGTATGTAAAATTTATATTTCTTATACTAATCATTCATGAATTTCTAGTATGACCAATTTAGTGATTGTCAAACTTCAATAGGTTTTACTTTCTAAACCAGATGTGAAGATACTACTAAGAATAAAGCACATTGACAATTTCATATTTGTTATATTTCATTGATTCATAGTTTACTCATAGGTTATAAGTGAAGCACAAGAGTAAACATCAAACTACTCTTCAAAAGATATAAGTGAAGATCAATGAGTAGTCAAACAATAAGGTAGCTATGTGAGGACTCTATCTCAATAAATATTATAAGATATGACTATTTTTTTTAGCATCAAGCAAAAGAAAAATAGCGCTCCAAGAATAGCACATATCAGGTTGACAAATAAAAATTTAGGCTCAACATAGGCTAACTGATAGTTGTTGATGAACACGGGTGGGATGTGTAGCATCCCTAAGCTTAGATGCTTGAGACTTCTTGAAAGAGTTGATTGGGGTGCCTTGGGAATCCCCAAGATTGAGATTTTTTATCTCGTTCAATCCTCTCATATCACAGATTCACCTAGTCTCAAAAATACTTCATTTCCACAATTTATATCTACCAACGTAGGCTATGGAAACTATAGGATAAGTGGATAACAAAACTATGACAACAATATGTCGAAACAGAGCAGTCTGTAGAAATTTATGAAAACAGTGTACTCATGTAACTCAAAAAATTATGAAACTTCAGGGCATGATAAAGTATTTATATGAAAAGACTGTGTAAAAATTTCAGAAACTTTCCACATAAGAGTAAAATATGAAAATTCAAACACTACAACAAAAGTTTCTGTTTTTACACAGAAAATATTAAACATGTAAATCAAGCATCCTAAAGGGCAATTATTGGAACTTCTTATTGAAAAACAAGATTATAAATATCATATAACAGAGAAAAACAAAATAAAATGACGCTCCAAGCAAAACACATATGATGCCATGAATAAAATATGGCTCCAAGTAAGATGTACCGATAATGTTGGAGACGAAAGAGGGGATACCTTCCAGGGCATCCCCAACCTTAGATGCTTGAGTCTTCCGTGGATATTACCTTGTGGGTGCCTTGGGCATCCCTAGTCTTAGGTCCTTGATTATCCTTGTTCACCTCATATCGTTAACTCACCCAAAACTTGAAAACTACAATCACACAAAACTTAATGGAACTTCGTGAGACGGGTTAGTATAGTAAATATAGATCATTCACTTAGGTACTGTTAAGACAAGATTCATAATTATTCCCACATGATACCGACTGTATTCTATAATTCCCATAATTTATATCACTCAATATAAGCTATAGGAACACTTAAAACAAGCATACTATGCATGCAAAATAGAACCCGTCAAAAAGAGAACAGTCTGTGAAGATCTGAATGATCGCCATACTTCCGTGACTCTAAAAATTATGAAAAATTATGAAAATGTATACAAATTTTCCATAAAAATTTCAGAATTTTTGGACGCTCTAGTAAAATCAAAGAAATTCTGCACTGGAAGTAAAAGTTTCTGTTTTTGCACATAATCAACCCAACAAGTTTCCATGTTATTCCAAAGGCTTTACTTGGCACTTTATTGAACTATAAGACACAAAGCATGATTACTACAGTATCTTAATCATGTGAACACACAAAAATAAAAGGTAAAAGTGTTGGGTTGTCTCCCAACGAGCGCTTTTCTTTAATACCTTTTAGCTAGGCATGATGATTTCAGTGATGCTCACATAAAAAGTAGTAATTGAAACATGCCAGAGATCATCATGAATCACATGGCAAGTACATTTAAGTCCAACCTACTTCCTATGCATAGGTATTTTGCAAGAAAACAATTTATTGTAGCAAGAATCAACTTGCATGGGAAGGCAAAATAAGTGGAACTTCCAAACTTTGAACACATAGAGAGGAAACTTGATATTATTGCAATTCCTCCAAGCATATGTTCCTCCCTCATAATAATTTTCAGTAGCATCATGAAGGAATTCAACAATATTACTATCATATACTCCCTCCATTCCTAAATATAAGTCTTTTTAGAGATTTCACTATTGAACTACATACGGATGTATATAGACATATTTTAATGTGTAGATTCACCTATTTTGATTTGTATGTAGTCCCTTATTGAAATGTCTAAAAGGACTTATATTTAGGAACATAGGGAGTACAAAATTCTTGTCATGATCTACAATCATAGAAAATGTATCACTCTCCACATAAGTTAACTTCTTCTCATTCATAATAGTGGGTGCAAACTCAACAAAATAACTATCATGTAGTACTTGATTGACATAACCACTTTCAATATTAAAATCATGATAAAAAAATTTCATGGTTGTAATTACTCTTTATAGCATACATGTCATCACAATAGTCATCATAGATAGGAGGCATGCTATCATCATAATAGTTTTTCTCATTGAAACTTGGGGGGCTAAAAATATCATCTTCATCAAACATAGCATCCCAGAGCTTGTGCCTTTGCATATCATTAGCATCATGAATATTCAAAGAACTCATACTAACATCCATCGTGGGACATGGACATGCCCGACAGGAGGCACTGCTCAAGTCCTACCGCTGCGCTTGCCACATCCACGGCAACCGCTCACGCTATAACCATCGACAAGCGAAATTACAAGGAACCTATAGGGACTCTGACTGGGCGTAGGATGAGGTGAAAGCACATATGCCCCCTTGGTGGTTTTGATAATTCATGACAACATACATTGTCTCTTGGAATAATAGTTCTACCTTGTTTATTTTAGGTTTAGTCCACATTGGGTGTGTTGGCTAAGGATTGTGAGGAGATTCCAAGAACAAGGAAAGGAAGTAATAGGATTGGACATGCTTCAAGATTGAGGACTCTACATTTTAGATTTTGTGATAAATCCCTTTTGAGTCCATAGGAAAGCCAATAGTATTAAAAGGGGATGATGTATTTATGATGATCTTGTTGCTCAAGTGGTTAGAGGCAGCCACCAAAAATACTCACCCACTTACCCACAAAAACCCTCTGTCCAAAGCCAAAATCGAATTTAGTGACACCAACATCTTATCCGGATTAACTTAGCTTCACCCTAGACAGAAACCCTAGCCAAACCCACATCTTGGTACTACCATGTTTTCATTCCGTGCAATGTCGGTCCCACCGAGACTTGAAAACTTCCTAGGTCACCCTATATCGGTACCACAGAGATTCATATATGGTCTCACCAAAAACGCCAAATTTGCCACTTTTTGCACTAGTCGGTGCAATTGAGTTTTTACTCATGTTTCATCGAGTTGGGTAATAATGTTGTAACGGTTGGATTTTTGGAGATCCCTGTATATACCCCTCCACCAAATCCCACTCGCAAGAGAAGCACTCGGAACACACACCCACTTGTCATATCCAATTTTCTAAGAGAGAACCACCTACCCTTGTCTTGAGGTCAAGATCATCTACTCCAACCATATGGATCTTGACTTCTAGCCTCCCAAGTTGCTTTCCACCCAATCAATCTCTTCTACCCATGACAAATCTGTGAGACAGTGATTGAGTGTTGAGGAGACTATCTTTTGAAGCAGAAGAGCAAGAAGTTCATCATACTACCACATATATTACCTTTTTGAGAGTGGTGCCTCCTAGATTGGTTAGGTGTCGGTTGGGAGCTGATGTCTACTATGCTACTTTGTTCTTGTAGAGTCATGTTGGACCTCCAAGCGTACAGTTTTGTAGGACAGTAGAAATTTTCCCTCAAGTGGATGACCTAAGTTTTATCAATCTGTGGGAGGTGTAGGATGAAGATGATCTCTCTCAAACAACCCTGCAATCAAATACAAGAAATCTCTTGTGTCCCCAACACAACCAATACAATGGCAAAATTTATAGGTGCACTTGTTCGGCAAAGAGATGGTGATACAAATGCAATATGGATGATAGATATTGGTTTTTGTAATCTGAAAATATGAAAACAGCAAGGTAGAAAGTGTAAAATAGCGAGAAAAATGGTGTATAAATGCTTGGAAATAAGGCCTAGGGTTCATACTTTCGCTAGTGCAATATCCAACAATGCTAACATAGTTGAATCATATGATCATCCCTCAACGTGCAACAAATAATTAGTCCAAAGTTCCTATCTAGCGCAGAACAAATAGATGAAGTTGGTGTAGGTAGTAGAACCTTCTCAAAGTTATCCTTTTCGATCAATCCTTTGGGCTATTCCTATAAGTCTCACAAACAGCCATAGAGTTCGTAATAAAATAACACCAGTGATACATATCAATAAAGCCTAATATCACCTAGATACTGCAATGTCACCTCAAGTATCCGCGGGTAAATGATGCAACATGCATGAAACAATTTCAGATCTATCATATCCAATCCACCATAAAGAACTTCAAGGAGCACCCCAAGATTTCTATTAGAGAATGTGGTATGAAAACATGCAATCAACCCCTCTGCATATATTTCCAAGGTCACGGGAATCCGCATGTTGATGCCTTAACGTATATCAAGTGACTCAATAGAACAGCCCAATGTCACTACGGGTATCCCACGCAAGACGTACATCAAGTGTTCTCAAATGCAATATTCGATCTAACATAAGGAGAGCTCAAAGGGAAAGATTCAATTCATCACAACAAGATAGCAAGGGAAACACCTCATATGATCCAACTATATTAACAAAGCCCGTGATACATCAACATCATGCCATCTCAAGAACACGAGAGAGAGAGAGATTGAACACATAGCTACTGGTACAAACTGTGATCCCTGAGGGTGGACTACTCCCTCCTCGTCATGGCCTCCTGTAGCAACCTGACTCACAACGAGTCAAGCCTCTATGTGTTCTGTGCCATCCCTGGATCAGTATGTTGGCACACACAGTACATCAATGTATATATCAAAGTGCAATCACATGTAATTAACGTAAAACTTATATATACCTTAAAATCTCAGCGGAAACAGTCAACGGGAGTGAAGTCCCAATAACACCACTGGCAGGTTGAGTGTAGACCGTAACCCTGAATCGTACTCTTACCCGTCGTAGAGCTTATCTGCAACATAAGACGTTGCATCCGTGTAGGTCAGTACATTGAATGTACCAGCAAGATCACCATACTAGAACAGAAGATAAAAAAACTATTCTATATGCAGTAAGGCTTTGTGGCTCTGTGTCTGAGTT
This sequence comes from Hordeum marinum, assembly GCA_022496015.1. Lineage (NCBI taxonomy): Eukaryota > Viridiplantae > Streptophyta > Magnoliopsida > Poales > Poaceae > Hordeum > Hordeum marinum. The sequence goes on along the minus strand of CM039672.1, from coordinate 203,333,342 downwards.
TTGTGCATAAAAGCTGATTTTATTTTCTTTTCCTACAACAAAGGAATATCAGGAATTTTCACTACAGAGTTACCTAACATGACATGGTTCCGCCAACCGATGTCTAAATGCCCACAAGTATCATAAGTTGCCCACAATTAATTATCAGTCCAGTGTTGAGAGTTCAGAGATAGATCCAAGTATGGAAGCTCAAATTGTCCGTAACCGGGGACACGGCTAATCGATTAGGTTTAACTCTGCAGAGTGTTGTGTACTTTACCAACAAGATTCGTTCCCTCCTTGTAAGTCCTCGCACTGCTGGGTGTTTGACAACAGGATGAACGAAACATGGTCTTTCAGAGTGTTTCCCTGACTACTGTCGACAATCAAGGATTTGGGGCTTATTGCAAAAGATATCTGAATAGAAAGATAGATCCATCCATCTATCCAGATATCTAAAAAAGAATCAATTTCGATTTCATGAAACCTTTGATTCAAAGAACTGCGCTTAGCCCCCCCCCCCCCCCGCTCATTACATCTCGTACTGCCCAGCCAGGGTCACAACAAAGATCAACCAAGCCAGAGCCCATAATGTCTTGTGGCTACATAGGTAAGCTTCTGGGCATGAAGTATTCATCCGTCTCTTTGAGTCTGGGTGAAGCTTTCCGCCAGATGTCATGGCGCTTCTCCATGCATCCCGACCATCCACTGGTTACTCCAGGGATGCCCAATCAACCATCCTTCACCCAGTAGTGTGTATTGAAAACTTGTTTCTCGAGTCTCGAAGTCTTGAGGTCTTGAAGATGTAGGACTTGAAGATGCCTTCATGAAGTTGTCGTCTTGACGTAGAGTCCTCCTTCTCACACCACTCACGAACACTCATACCAAACCCCGTCTACTTTAGCATAGTATAAAAATAACTAAAGTTCCCGGGGCTTTAGTAAAAAGTGGTGGGTTCCTACCTCATGCATTCTACTCCACTACAATAATTTCAATAATACTACTGGAGGGATTTGTTGAAAGATATCACTACATGCAATAAACATAGGTATGAACAAAATGGTCAAAGTGAACTTGCCTGTACTGTTGATGAAGAATAATATTGCTCTCAGAAATAACTTCTTAGATTATTCATCACTCTCTGATGAAAATCTATATAATAAAACATTGCATTCATATAAGCAATCATACTAGCAATCAATTCTAACAATCAAAAGTAACACAAAAACCAAAAGCAACAAGGTTGTGATGAAGGAAATACTTAAGACAAAACTCAAAAAAAGAAAACTTCATCAACACAACCAAGGGTTGGTTTTCTCTACAAATGATCCTATTTTAAAAGATAACAAAAAAACAAACAAAAATATAGCAAAAGTATTTTAGTAAATATTTTACTAGTAAAAAGAATTACTTTTGACAAACAAGTAAGAACTAAGATAAATAACACACTAAACACTATACGTTTTCTAGCTAATAACCTTAACAACAAGTAAAATAAATAAAATAAGATAATAAGAGAAAAAAATTTATAAAGCAACTAAGTTAATATAAATTAGACTTATAAAACAATTTATAAAACTATTTTCAAAAAGGAAACCAAACTAGCAAATGGAAATCAATTACAGGGTATAATTAACTAGAATTGATTTTCATGCAATGAACTCATAAAATAATATTTGTTTGGAGGGCTACTGTTATCTAACATAAAACTTTATAAAATCTAACAACTAATATAGAAGAAAATAAATTAAAACAATTTAAAACAAAAGAGATATAAATAATCCTATAAAGAACTAAAACAGAATCTTTTTTGATGAAAAATACTGATTTAAATTATTCTAAAAATTCCCTATTTCTACCTACTGATAACTAAGGTCACTAGTGACAAGTAGCAAAAAGAATCAACTCAAAATAAATTTTTAAACTCAAGATATTCAGAAAATAAGATTTGAATCAAATCTGTTTGAATTAAATTTTAACTTATTCAAATATGGTCATACTTTATATCTACAGAAGGTAGATGAAATTTGTGACATGATGCAAAAATAATCAAATTAAAATAACTAAAAACATAAAAGATATAATGAAAACAAAAACAGAACTATTTCTGAAATTGAAATTAAAACAGAAAAAAAAGAAAAACGATTCTAAGCGGACAGGGGGTACACGTGGCGCTATTCTTCTGGGCAAAGGGTGTGCGTGAGAGAGTGTTTCGGGCGGACGGCCGACTCCTAATAGAAAATGCTCCGACGTATTTAAAACTTCTAATCTCGCGCGTCAATTTGAGATCTAACGGTGGAGAGGAGGAGGAGGAGCTCACCGCAGCGGTTGATGGCTCCGGCGAAGCTCCGGCGATGTCTAAGGCGGCGTGGTGATGCTTCGAGACACTATGGTGGTCCTCTGTCATCGGGGTTTGCTCCGTTCGATGCAGGCGAGGACGGCGACGAGGTAGGTGGCGTTGGCGAGGCTCGAGGATGACCGGTTGGAGCATGACGTCGGTAATGGCGGACGACGGCGTCGGGTCTGGACGGAGGGGCGTCTCCGGCGGGTGAGGGACTCGAGCGAGTGGTTGGGGAGGTGCGCACGGCCATGGGGAAGTGGATGGTGAGCTCGGGAGGGCTCGGGGTGGTCGGGGTGGAGCGGCACGATGGCAATGGCGTGGCGGCGAGACGGCACGGGGAATGGGCTTAGGCGTGGAACGAGGTGCAGGAGGCCTCGAGTATTTATAGGAGCAGATCAGGGTCGTAGAAAGGAAAGGGAGGGAGACAAGCGTGGGATTAGTGGGATTGGAGTAATTTCGGGGGAGTTAAGGCAGGTGGGCCGGCCGGTTCTTTAATACGCATTAATTCCTTTCCTTTTCTAATTTTCCAATGAAAGGAAACTCATTTATGGCAATCAAAACTCTTCCAAAAAATGAAGTTTTACATACCAAAATGATCAGGGAATTAAATGCAATTTAATGAACATTTTTCCACGGCCAAAATAAATACGTTAAAAAAAATATTTTGAGGAAATGCATCAATTCCTTTCCTTTTTCTAATTTACAAAGAATGGAAACTACTTTATGGCAATCAATACATTTCCAAAATATCAAGATTTATATATTAAGTTGACCATAGGAATAAATTCAATTTAATGAACATTTTTCCACGGCCAAAGTAAATACTTATAATTTTTTTTAGAAAATGCCTAAATTGAGTTTAATTCTTTTTGCAAATAATTTTGAAACAACCCCGGGTTTTATGGTTCAAATACTTCACAAAATAACCCCTGGTGTGGAGTGTCGTATTACTCCTCTCAAATTTTGGTCAAGGGGTTTGAATTCTTTCAAACTTCAAATTGGAAATTCAAATATGAAAGGAACTCCATATCAGAAAAATTTCAGATGGTTTCAAATCCACTCTTCAAATCTTTTTATATTGAAGAAGTCATGTCATCTTCTCTCACTGATTTGAAATGTAAGAATTTGAATTCAAAGGCTCATGGGAAAGTCATGTCATTCCCTCTCATTCAACAATTTTTTTAAAGTTTCAAATTTCACTCAATTCAATCACTCAAGCAAACAAACACTCATTCTAATATTTATTATAACATTCCAAAATTTGGGATGTTACACCTCCGCAGGGATTATGAAGATGGCCACCGAAGATGATATACCCTCTCCGACAGGGTACTGGAACACCTCCAGATTGGTTTTTTGTCGATACAGGGAGTTACATCGGCAGAACGAGGAGTCTCTCTTTATTTTTGGGGTTTCTAGTATTTATGGGATTTTTCAGCCTTGGAATCACGCCAAATAGAGCCACATGGGCCCCACCACATATATGGCTGCGCCACTAGGGGGCACGACCTGATGGCTTGTGTCCCAAGGGTGGCCCCCTCCAGTGGTTCTTCGCTCCAATGTGGCTTATTTTCTCCAGAAAAAATCACAAAAAAGTTTCGGGCGATTCCGAGAACTTTCATTTTCTGCACAAAAGACACCACCATGGTAATTCTGCTGAATATAGCGTCAGTCCAGGTTAGTTCTAAATAAATCATATAAAGTGCATTAAAACCATATAAAAGTATTTAAACATAGGTGAATATGGCATGAATACTTCATAAATTATCGATACTTTGGAGACGTATCAAAAGCCTCCTTCTCCGTGATTGTGGAGTTGAACCAAGTAGTTTGTAAGGGGAAGGAGATCGCCTAGTTCATGAAGATCTACCCTGATTAAGGCTAGTTATCCGTTGCCATAGGCCATTATGAAATAGACAAGGTTGCTACTTCGTGGAACCTTTATGGGTGGAGCCTTACGTGGAATCTCGCGACCGCTTTCCTCCGTGGGTTGAAGTCTCCATAAACGTGGACGTATGATAGCACCACCTGTCAGAACCATGAGAAAAATCTCTGTGTAATCTTTGTGTTTGATATTCCTACCTCTACGCTCTTACATATGCATGTCTTTACTTTTTGTTGCCATACTTGTTGACTAGCATGTGTAGGGTGCACTAGACTTATTACAATTGCTAAAATCTTCCAACCAATTAACTTGGGAAAAGGGTAGGTTTTTAATTTATGCAAGTAGTCTATTCACCCCCTCTAGACACCTCTTCTAGTAATGCCACGATTGGTATCCGAGCTTTGGTCTCCAGAGCTTCGGTTTCATCACCATCAGAGGAAGATGGATGTGTCTAGTTTGGGAGTCTTAGTTGTACAGTGTCTATTCTTGATGGGGAGTACTATAGTCAATGGAAATATGAGATGCTTGAGCTATATTACTTGAATTCCATTTGTGCAAGTATGTTAAGAGCCCTTATGTACCTCCCATTTATCCTTTACATTCCACACACGAAGAGGAAATTGACATGCTTCACAATCTTAGAACTATTAGTCTCATCATCAAAGGATTGCCTAGAATTGTGTTTGACCAAATGAAGAACTTTGAATGTGCTTATACTTTGTGGAATAATTTGGACAAACGATCACTACTACAGAATGGTCCAAACACGACACATCAATCATAGACCCTTCGACGAGTGTGCGATGCATGAATCGCAAATGGTATAGTGCAACCTCCGTCACTAATGGCACGAACTGTGTGCAAAGGTCGATCCATCAAATAGGATTCAGAAAGTAGTTGCGTGTGTGATATACGGTAGATAGTTTGTTCTTATGAACTGTTTGTGATTAGAAAACATAACTGAAATGGTTACCAAAACTACATACGTGTGCAAAGTACGACATATAGTTCACTTGGATAAATTGTGTTCTCTGATACAGCAGAAACAAAAAAAATCGACATGACAAGATGTGTGCGATATACAGCAAACATGTTATTAATGAGAATTTTCTGTGAACACCAGATATAACATAGACGATTGGTGCTAATAACTTGTGTGTGTTGTGGGGAAACTTTTGGTGGTATACAAATATCAACGATTGATGAAATCATCACCAACGGGTTTCATAGTTTAGTCTGTGTGTACTGTGATTTGCTCGGTCTACACAACTTCAATGCTGCGCCTACGGAACAACAACATATGTACTTATAAGAACATGATTGCATAAACAAAAAATAACACAATGCAATTTTAAATTTTGTATCAGAAATACTAGCAATATTACAAGATTTCAATTCCAGTGTAACAGGGCCTAAATTCAAAAATTACAAGGTACAAACTGACATTAGAAATCAAATCCAATCTTCAGGATCCATGGGATGAAATATTTATGTGAAGGGATCATCCACTGAGAAATCATATATCAGCTCGATAGAATCGCTTCCGAATAATCTGTCATATGAACTTCCAAAGTGAAAATCAGCTTCTGCAGAGCCTTTTCCATTCCGCCGCAGACGCCTCCACTGGTGAGTAGACCATCCATTGTGGCGCACTAAATATAGCGCAAACCTCATTACCTTGAGTGCCCTTGCTTTCTGAACAAAGAAACTGGCAAATTGAATCTCTGGATTGGTGCCTCGGTACTCGTTCAAAGTTATTTCCGTGAGATGGAATTCAAGGCATTCAGTGGGATTGTAATATTGCGACACCTTTTCCACTCCAACTCTTGCTTGTATATGCAAATGAATACAACATATCGGTGCTTAGATGCAGTATCGAACACTATAGGCCTCTTTCATTTGCATGATTTATAAAATACACTAATAGATTATCATGCCATCTTCGATCGTTCATGATTAATATCTCAAAAAAATGTACAATACACATTTCATTGTAATCATGGGTGAAAGTACAAACAAATTGAACTCTGTTGTGGTTAAGAACTAACAGGAAAAGAACATCACCTCGATGTATAGCTTCTCCCTGCATGGAAACCATTAAAGGAACTTAACAACTTCATCCAGCTTGGGACCGATAGATTGTAGTGCCAAGATCTTCACTGTGCACGGAGACAATACGAGGCTCGTGGGAATCATTTTCTGGATGACAGCTGAACATAGATCAAGAAAAACTAGATAAAATATGACGTACAATAATAGTAATGAGAAGAAGATTGTTGTACCTGAATGGATATCCAGCTGTAACAAGTTCGGAGAATTCAGGACACGAATACCCCAACACTGTCAATTTTGGTGCGCCAATGACCTTGGATTCTTGTTCGACCTTCTTTATCAAGTACAAATAATCTCTCTAAAAAGGCGCATTTTCATTAACCATATCATGAAACTCCTCAACTAATAGTGTGTTGCGGCAGCAGCGATGCACATAAATCGTACGGAAATTCATCATAGCGATGAGGATGCTACTAAATCCAAACATCATTTGAATACGAAGGTACTCGAGCGTTGTACAACCACCAAGCAAACGCTCCAAATCCAACTTCGAGATGCTGACGCCAATGAGATCGAGGTGCTTCAGTTTAGGGATATGAAGAGTGTGCGTGGCATTAATCTTGGGGAAAAGGCACCACATGATCGTAGCCCGACGCAACGTGGGCACGAGGCAGAGGACGGGCGGAGGCAGCGAGCGCCCATGTCCAGCATCAAAGTTGAGCTCCTCAAGCTAATCTAGGGCGAGGGATAAGAACCACTCATGAAACTTGGGTTCGGCCTTGTAGTTTGAATGGAAATTTTCAATGGCAAGGCATCTGACGAGCACAGTGTGTGTGAAGAGGACGTGGGACAATGCGTCCAAGCGTTTGCGATCCCCGTTACAGAGCTAGTCGTCATCGAGCAGGTCAATGGGGGTGGAGTGCCATAGGGGGTGCCATCTCCTAGAGAGGATGTTGGTCTGCACAGTATATTTGATGGGGAGGAGGGACATGATGGTTACCAACATCTCATTGGGGATGCTGCTGATGAAGTCCACGCTCGATGGAGGCTCGTGTGGTACAGCCTCCACCCGCCCCCGTTTGTTGGCCGCCTCGTGGTCCATCGAAAAGGGAGGCTATCCGCGGCAGTGAACCAAATAGATAAGACCGAAGGAGAAGGTGTAGCACTAATGGAGAACTTGGCAGAGAATAGGGATGTGTGTGGAAGTCCGAGGTCAAAGGGCTTGAATCCCAGTGAGCCAGGTGTGCCTACGCGGCAGACTGCTTGCACACATCCCTTTGAGCGTGCGCGGCGGACTCCTCACACGCGTCCATTCTAATCATACCTGCACCCACAGCACATGCAGGGCCCACCTCTCATAGAGGCAGGGCCATGCGTCTGCATGATGAGCCCATTCCGTGCTTGGGAACTAAAAGCATCAACAAATGTTGAGCTTGTTTCCTTTCACATTCCAAATTACCATGCGCTAATTTTTTTGCAAGTCAGTTCACACCTACCAAACCTAAATGTGTTCTCACTTAGCAGCTGTTTACTGTAGTAGGCTATGAAAACACAAACACGTTCTCGAAAATTACCACACATTCCTCACCCCCGCAACAAAAAAATAGGCCTTTCTTTGTCAGTCCTTTATTTTCTCTGCCATGGCCGGTAAGGGGGGTTCTGGGTTGAGATATAACCAGGGAAGAAAGACCAAACCCGCGGAAGCAACCGAGAGGTCCCGCCTCCATGTCACGGAAGCACTAGAGAGCTCCAGCCACAATGCTTTGGCCGCAATAGATGTCCAGTGGCGCCGCGCACGCCCGGGAGGATCTTTCGCGGAGAGGCAACGATTCTCACCGTCACAAGCGCATTCGCCTCGGAGGCAGAATGGACGATTTGGCAGCGTTTGATTCCTCAGCCAGTGACGACATGTGCGCTGAGATCGATAGGAAGGACGCCATGATCGATGACCTGGTGAAGCTGCTGGAGAAGAGCGACGCCTCGGTTGATAGGGAGATCGGCCTCATGGAGAAACTTATGAAGGAGAACAGCACTTGGAAGAAACTGCTCGAGAAGAAAAGTGCCTCAGAGGGGAGGCTGAAAGAACTCTCTGGGGTACTTTTGGAAGAACTGGCGAAGCTCTACATAGAGCATGAGGGGCTGGTGAAGGAATCTGTGGAGCGGGTGAAGGAACGTCATGCGTACGCGATGCAGGCCATCGATGCTCTCGAGCAAAGAGCCACACCATGGCCGCAATGTGGAAGATGTCGGATGAGAGGCAATAGAAGATGGAGGTCATGGAGGCCATGAAGAAGGAGATTGAGGAACTCCGCACCCAACAATCCATGAAGAATTAGATAGCAATGGGACAGATTGTTTTATTTGTCTTCCTTCTTCAACCTCTTCCATCTTATTTTGCCCATGTGTCTTTGGGGAGTTGCCACATGTGGCATTTTTTGTTATCATGCATATGTAAGAAAATTATTATCTTTGTGGGTGCTAATTTTTTGTTATGTTATTTATTTCATTTGTACATGTATACAGGTCGAAAATAGACTTAATGTCAAAGTTCTCGGCTAGGCATGAACAAAACAGTGATCACAAGCAAACTAGTCCCTCCTTCCAGGTGCATTAACAACATGATAAACAACGTGTGGGACAACATTAATTCAGAAGTTGGGAGCGAGGAGAGAGAGGGGTGGAGGTCAAAGTATCGCTTCTCAATGAACATGCATAGTAGACTCATGCGTTCAGTCGAGCATGCACGACGGACATCTCTCATGCATCATGTTAAGCCTGCACGGCGGACAGCTCGCACGCGTCTTATTGAGCCTGTGAGGCGGAAAGCTCGCATGCGTCATGTCATCAACCTGTAGCTACATGCATGGCTCCCCCAAATCAAGTACTCCTCCATTTCTTATTAGTCAACATATAAAATTTGGTCAAATTCAATTTTTTTTAAAGTTTGTCTAGATTTATAGAAAAATAAATAAAAATTTAAAATTTAAAATTAATATTATTAGATGCATCATCAAATTAACTTCCATACTATATAACCTTAGCATTGTAGACGTTGATATGTTTTTCGTATAAATTTAGTCAAACTATGTTTAGCTTGACTTTGACCAAATCAAATATGCGAAGTAAAAAGAAACGGAGGGAGTAAAAAAATGGACAAATGGCACCAAATGATTATCATACAAGTTTTGAATGTACATGAATTCAATAAGCCAATATATCGATGATTGCGGACAAGCTATCATGCCTAAATGTTTCTAATTCATTCACATTTGTATGAAAAGGGGCCTAGAAAACGCAATTGATGTATAAAAAGGGCTGAACTGGTGCACTAGAGGACACACTGAATGTAGTATCGTCACAAAAGGTGACATGTTCCCTAATGAAACCACAAGGTGTAAGTTTCATAATTCATGGTGAGCTTTGGGTTCTCTTGGACTTTGAAACCAGGATTATCAATGTTTGCGGTTTAGTCATGACACCGATATGTTTGTAATTCAATGACCATCGGTGCATGGGATCTAAGCATGGACCCAATGGCACAAATTGGTTTTTAATCCATTTCGGCATGCCGGAGCCCGTTCTTGTAACTGAAAATTGAGTTCTTCACATTAAGTGCATGCCTAGAAAACTCAAATGTCATTTCTACCACAAAGGTGACATGTTCCATATCGAAACCACGATGCTTCTCGTGGCAAGCTCCAATTTTTGAGAGGTTTGTCCCAAAACTTACATACCATGTCTTATAAGTGTTGTGTCGACACACCAGTTTCAATAATTTCACATTTTAGCATTGCACTTGTATAAGCCTATGTTGCATGTAGAAAAAATATCAACGCTAGAAGATACGTCGAATGTCGTCCCTCCATGGAGGTGAAATGTCCCTTATCGAAACCACTATGGTTCTTGAGAGAAGTTTTGGTGTGCAAGATACTTGTCCCACATTGGACAAAAAATATAATGTTGTATAACTGCCGTGTCATGACACCAGGTTAAGTTTCAAGAGTTTCAGATGAGTTGTGGATTTAAGATGATTTAATAGCCAAGTTTGTCAATGTTTGTGGCCTCTTGATGTGAACTGGGGTCCGATCTTTCTATGAGAGTGAGATAACTACGATTTTTGTGGGATTTGAACCTCACGATCCGGCTACCAACCGTACAGGGAGAACCGTACATGACTGATATCCATGACAATCGATGAACCAACTCCACGGTGTTATCGACCGAGCCAACGACGCGATCGACCTATCCACAAAGGATTTTTCCTGCAAGCAACTCGAAGAACATGCAAGAAAATAATAGCCAAGCAATCTAAAATTGCGAATATGTTGGATGGAATAAATCTCACAAGATAGGGTTCCGATAGTATGTCTTAAGGTCGCACTAGCCGCTACGAGCGAAGACAAATAAAAGTAGCTATAGCTAAACTTCTCTAAACAAAACCCCAGTCTTAAACCTAATTTAGGCTACCTATTTATTAAAGGTGGCGGCGGCCTAACTGTTAGCGTTGCGCGCGACGTGTCCTGCATGGACTACTTCGAAGAATTGATATATCAAGAAACGAGCCGTCCCAAGTATTTACTGACTATTGCATGGCCTAGCTAGAATCAATTCTTTATTTTATTGGTAAGATTGGGCTAATACATCTGGTCCATGAGGCCTAATCTCCTTCTCTTGTCTTGTACTAGGAACAATGCATGTAGCATGGAATATAGATGCAAAGAGTACTTCGCTTGAATTTAAGATACAGTAATCTTCATCTTTAATTGATTCTACAATCCCTATATTCCTTGATACAAATAAATGGAATAATGAGCATAGCATCATATTCATGTCAGTTAAATCATGTGTATGAAGAAACGAAAATACGTCGTTATTATTTTGTTGTGTAATATTTATAGACATTTTTTTGGTAGCTATGTCGAAATGACCTCTTCATGACTTCGAGATGTTTGCAATCAATTCACCTTCATTGCATGGGACCTAACAAGGAACCCAAGGACACAAATACCTTTTTTAACCCATTTTGGTGACATGAAGCATGTTATTTTAGTTCATATTTGAATTATGCACATTAAATGTCTACAAACTTGATTAGTGTAGTATATAAAAAGCTTAACGAACCATGAATAATTTAAAGCAATTCTATACACCCATCTAAAGCTCGTGCGTGTGTAAGCATGGTGTGCGCGTGTCCTACTAGCTCGACCTTCCTTCTTTCAGAACTTATACAGTTTGTATTAAAATGATGTTCTATCCAAACACGCTTCTCCCGTCACTCCCCCAATCGGTATCCCGTCACTCCCCCAATCGGTTTCTCGCTGAAGCATCGGCCCCGTCATCAACCCCCTCGACAAGGAGGATGAGACAGAGTAGGCCGGAGAGCAGGCAAAAGCGGCATCATGCCATCAAGCATGAGCAAGACGTCATCATCACCCCCCATGCCACCTTTGCACATGGTTTCCAATACTACCAGAAACGTCTGCGATGTGTGTCTCGTCCCACGAGGTGCCCATCGGGGCACACCTTATATATGGTAGGAGGCAACCGTTACCAGCGAGACGCGGCTTTCCAGCCCGTAACTCATTCGAATGGTACTCAGAAGTTAAGCGTACTTTCGATGGAGTATTCAAGGATGGGTGACCGGTTGCGAAGTTGCTAGATTTCAATGTTCATTTAGGCGGTGTGATACGATCACTATAGGCATAAATAAAATGTGTGTAGTGATATATCATTCGGCTAAATAAATCTTGAGATCCTTGTTTTGAAAATATCCATGATTATCTTTTTCTTCTTTTGTTGTTTTGAAAATGTCAAGGATCGAGTGTGTGTGTACCATGTTACTACATTGTACAGTTTCTGATGGCAAACCTACCGGTGGGCCCTTAGGGTCTGCCATGCCTTTTACTGACAACGCTGCAAGGCCAAGGATGGGTGACGATGTGTGTGTGTGTGTGTGATATGTCATTCCGGCTAAATAAATCTTGACATCCTTGTTTTGAAAATATCCATGATTTTCTTTTGCTTCTTTTGTTGTTTTGAAAATGACAAGGAGTGAGTGTGTGTGTTTACCAATGCCTGTGTGTGGACCATGTACCTACATTGTGCGGTTTTTGATGACAATGTGTGTGTGTGACAATGTGTGTGACTATCAATGGGCCTTTAGGGTCTGCCATGCCTAATATCGACAACGTTGGAAGGCCAAGAATGGGTGACGATGTGTGTGTGTGCACCCATATGCTTGTGTGTGTACCATGTGTCTACATTGTACGGTTTCTGACGACAAACCTATCAGTGGGCCCTAAGGGTGTGTCATGCCTTTTATTGACAATGCTGGAAGGCAAAGGATGGGTGATGGTGTGTGCGTGTGGGGGGGGGGTGCGCGCGTGTGCGTGTGTTTGCGTGTGTGAACCCATGCCTGTGTGTGGACCATGTGCCTACATTGTGTGGTTTCCGATGACAAACCTATAGGCGGGCCCTTAGGGTTTGTCATGCCTTTTACTGCCAATGCTGGAAGGCCAAGGATGGGTGATGGTGTGTGCATGTGCGTCTCTCTCTGTGTGTGTGTGTGTGTGTGCGTGTGTGTGTGTGTGGACCATGAATGCGTCCATTGTACGGTTTTCGACGACACGCTTATATATCGATGGGCCGCTATATATCATCCATTTGAGTGACAACGCTGGAACGTCACCCTGCTACGTGTCATGTGTGTGTGGGGATGCTGTTAGGGGAGGGGAATGATATATATATATAACCAGGCTTAAGGGGGTATATATATGTGTCAAGTTATCTCAGCTAGGTGCATGCCACATCATAGATAGTGTACCATTGTGTATTAATTGTTGAAACTTTGGACCACAACATTTTCGCTTATACGTTTGGCCATATGTAGGGGGACGGTGTTCTAGCCCCGCGCAACTAATCTTTGACGACGTGATCTATATATCCCTCTTGTCCGACAACAATATGTGATGGTTTGGACATATTAAGGTATAAATTTTCTTGGTTGTCTGACAAAAATTCAGACATGGATAAATGTGTGACAAAGTTTGAACTAGGTCGTGTGTTCATAGGACCGCAAATATCCTCTGGCACATGGTGTAGGGGGCAACACCCTATATTATGTTTGTCATGAAACCTTTTCTATCATATTGGACACTTTTAGCCATGCACATATGCAGCATGTGCCACACATTAAAGTTACGCACTGCGAATTTAAACATGACAACACCATGTCCGTACATATATATACTTCATCCGATCCTAATTACAAGTCTTTTTTAGAGATCTCACTACGAACTACATATATATTTAGGAACGGAGGGAGTGTATATTTGGCCCACTAGCGGGCATGGTTGTCCTTTCGACCCTCTCTTGTGTTTTTCTTGTTTATCCCAAAGATCCCAGTATTATGTAAAATAGAAAACAAAACTAACGAAACAACTGTATGCGATTGTACACCGAGCAGACACGAGTGTGCTACTATAACCGTGTGAGATGCCCGTACACAGCAAAATTGGCCTTGCCTAGTGGTGCCAACCGCAAGCGTCAGCCAGTGTAAAGGGGTAATGTGCACAATACAAAGCCAAACCCGACAGCGACCTATAAAAGATCTTGTCGGCGGTAACAGCTATTTTTTCCGCCAATAGCTCGCCACCACCACCACACACACCAAATGGAACCATTGCTCAACCATGGGGATGTGCATGGCGTTGTCCTGATAGTGTTGGACAATGACATGATAGAGGATTCCGACGCGTTGGCCGCCATGCCGGGAAACAAAAAACAGCAAGCTATCGCGGCTACAGCCAACGGGATAGAGGATTCCGACATGCTGTCCTCCATGTCCGTCAAGAGTCAACCGACATCTGCCGCGGCCGACGATGATCCCGAGTTTCAGCGTTGGATGAAGATGGCGATTGCTCTATCTGTCCAGGAATCGAGTCACGATGTGTTCCTGCACGACGAGGGCGAGCACCGTCTCAACGTTGGTGTGGAACAATCTATCGCATCTGCGGATGCCATCCGCAACGCGACTAGGGATCTGAAGCGGCAAAAATGGCGGGAGAGTGCAAAGAGGAAGCAGAACTCGGATGCAAAGGGCAAAAAGAGGTGGCAGCAGGACCAAAAGGTGGTGGACCAGGCCATCACATCGCTATCAGCCACGTTGGAGGCCAGTGTAGGCCTTGCAGCTTCGGTGGTTGCCCTGGCAACAGTGGCCACGGCGACCAAGGACATAGCTCTAGCGAGATCGGTGCCTGTCTATATCCCAATGGTCCATCTGGATGCCATTGAATCTTCGTTAATAGCGGCAGACCTGACAAGAGGCGTCGTAGTCGCTCCGGCCGAGGTAGCCCTGCCGGTCTCCATCGTGGAACCAGTGGAGCTCATCGACTTGACGATCTCCTCTGAATACACGTTCTGAGGCAAGGAGGGTCATGAAGATAGCTGAGGCGCGGCGTTTGTGTGCATCCATGGCATTGTGAATATTTCGTGCAGTTCATCTTCAAGTAAATTGACGAACTGTTTGTAAATTACTGTGCGTATGAACGAATGTCAACTAATCCGATGCAAAATAAGGCATTTTTATTGAAAATTTGCCAAATGTTTGTCTCATCTATTTGTGGGCATGTGGAAATTTAGTATGAAACGTGTGAGATGAACCCGCCTTGAGAAATTTCAAAAAGAGCTACACGCCTTGAGTGATGCAAAAATTAGTGGTTTCGCGACATGACATTTTTTATAGCGTAGAGCTTACACACTTTATTATGTTTGGACCGTGTGCGATCTTGGTTGCTCCCACCCAGTTTGTTTGCCAAAATTTAATTGGAAGCGGTATTTCAACTGCATGCCGCCGTTCCTCGTCCATCGCACCGACCCTATAGTAAAATTTCAGCTGATGAGGCATTTGAACCGTCCCCATCCCTCGTACACCACCATCTCCACTCACACCATTACTACTAAAATTTTTGGCAGTAGCGGCACATCCGCAACCCCCCCCCCCGTCCGCACAACACCCCCTACCCTGCTTGAAACCTAGCTCACCCCCGCCGCCGCCTCCCACCACAAACCTCAGTCGGTCTGCCCGTGCCTCATAGCTAAACAAGTTCAGGGTCCCCACCGATCCACATACACCATCGCCGCACCGACCCTATTATGTTTTTAGATGAGCTCTATGATGTTCCTTTCCCCCAGATGCCCATCTCATACTCTAGAGAGTCGCAGCATAATCAGCCCGACCACATCTCTAGTGGATCTCGAGGAGTGTACAAACAAAAGGAGGTCTATCATTGCCTCTCTGTCATACGCTGGGAAGGTGGGCGACATTTGCGCCGACCCTTCGATCCCGGACGGACACCTCGTCGCGGGAGCCGATGAGGACGTTGCCTGTGTTGCCATGTCGAAGGCTTCAAGTCTGCGGGAACACTTGTTCATGTATGTCAGGAGATCTGGCTATGACATCAAGCTCATCAAAATCACCAGCTTTACCCGGGCCATGTCACAGGTTAAGTGGTCCACCGGCGACTCCTCTGGTTCATTCGCCATCAATCTCTCCAAAGGCCCTGCCACCGATCTCCTCCGCCTTGCAATCATGGATTTGCGATCCTTATGCGACATCGAGCCCCTTTTGTCATTTCTGAAGGAAACGTTCTATGGCGGTGGCTTGGGATCCTTAGCTCCAAAGTCAAATCTTATCCACCAAGATAATGGCACACACTACGGCTGTTACAAGGGGAAACGTCACATCTACGACATCATGGAGCGCACCCTGGGCACCTCATATCCCAAGTGGGAGGAGCCCATCCATGACAAGTGAGGCAACATCCTGTGAGCAAACCATACCTTTTAGAGCTATTCATCTCATACCCATTGTTGTAGTAGCTTCTGCTATGCGATAATCACGTAGTGTTTAATTGAGCATTTGTCGAGTTGTCAAGCAGATGCCTTGTGTTTCTATATCTAGTTGTTAGGTTAGTTGCATTGCATATTTGTCCAGTTTTCAATGGCTATAGTTGGTTGTTACGGTGAGCATGAATTCCTTGTTTCTTTCAGGTATTCACAATACTATGCAGTTCAATTTCATCAATACAACATGTTATGCCTGGTGTTGTTAACATGTGCCCTTAACTCCCGCTTTAAACATTTATGCCTTGTTTCTCTGAATTTGGTTGCCTAGTTGGTCGCAGTGAGCATTTGTCTAGTTTTCAAGCAGATGCCTTGCTTTTATGTATTTGGTTGTTAGGTTCATTGCAGTGAGCATTTGTCTAGTTTTCAAGCAGACACCTTGCTTTTCGTTATCTGGTTGTTAGGTTGGTTCCATTGAGCATTTGTCCAGTATCAAATGGCTACATGTGGTTGTTATAGTGAGCACATATGCCTTGTTTATTTTAAGCAGATACCTCGTATACTTGGTTGATGTTAAGACTGATGTACTTATCATGACTTTACATGTACTTGCATAGAACAACAATGGGAGTGGCCAACGTTTTCCACCGAGGTTCTTTTCATCCCTCTTTTTATACTCCATCTGTTCCATCATGCATTGCATATAGTTTTTTGTGATGTATGTACATATACCATCTAAAATGTATACAATAAGAAATTTTGTGATGTATCTAATGAAATGGAATTGCAATTCTAGATGTAAATGTTTTTCTCTACAAACTTGGTCAAAGTAAGTAAGTATTGACTTCTCAAACTGTTTATATGCAATACATTTTGGACCAGATGGAGTAATATATCACACCACTAGGCAACTGCATTTTAGCTTCTAATATTGGCTTCTTCCTTGTAGGTACATATGTCTTACGTAAAGATCCATTCCTGGATCATTTTTGTGTGTGGGGTAATGAAATATTCATGAACCGGCATAAAGCGAGCAAACTGAAAATGATTGTTAGGGAAAATAGATGAACAATGCCAATTAGAATATTTGTTTACACTCTATCCAACACAATAGTGAGTTGTAGGATGGTAACTACGAATTATGTAGGCTTATATTAGTACTGCCCATAATGAGTTGTAACACAACAATGTCTATATCTTTTTCTTTTCAAGTGGTTCCCAAAGCAGTTTACTCAAGGTTACCTCGCAAAGTACATGATTGATGTACATGCAATGAAGGTTAAAATATGTCATCGGGACTACAATGAGCATCGAGAATTCGTAATGAAGACAGTGAAGGATGGGCCGACGGCCATCACTAGGGGCTTGCCTAGAGTCGTTCGTCCGTTAGGCATGGAGGAGGGCACAATATGGGCATTCTGCTTCACCTTCTCTAGCATACAAAATGTCTCTCAACTCTCTCTTTACTGTCTTTAGTACAATCGTGCTTCCATCATTCTTTATTTGTCCCTTTTGTATTTTTCCTTTTTTTGAGAATTGATGCTAATGTAGTTCTTGAGTATATGTACATGTGAATCGAATTATGCATTCTTTCTTAAACCTAAACATGTTTCGATGTGAAATACATGAATTCCTACTTTCAAATTTAAATTACGTGAATTATGAACAAAGGCCATTACAATGCACACACTTTGAGAAAGCGAAACATCTACAATCAACTCCAACATCACACACGTTTCTCCATCCAAGGCGTGTGCGATGAATCTCGTCTTTGTGCATGATGAAATGAGAAAGAACATGTGAGATTAACAACACCAGCATTTCTGCTAGTCTCCATATCACACACGATTTTGTAGTTTGAATTGTGTATGATATCATGCCCATCATAAACGTTGGTCAAAGAAGAACGCGTGCAATAGGACTTGATCCGAAACAGTTATTCTAGATGACACGTTTGGGAGGTATGGATCACACGTTTGGGACATTTTATAAATCACAAACATTTATTAGAAACCCCGCGTGTGAGATATATTCAACCTTCGCATATGGTTTTACAATGATAAATGTATGCACTCTTATATCATATCACAGACGGTCATAGAGGAACTAAATGTGTGTGATTGGCTCCTTATCGTGCATGCTTTATAGTCGTGAACTGTTTGTGATTCTGTGCACATCGTAAATGGCGCTTCACAGAATAGCGCGTGCAATGTTTGTGTCATCTCACAAGAGTTGCAAGGATGAACCATATGGGAAATACACATATCTCAAACGACTATCTAGTGATGCTTGTTTCTTATAGATGCGGACATCCCATACGCTTAGTTTTGCCAAATGTTTGCGTTCGTTGGCCACCATTGTCGAGGGGTTTGCTGTGTCATGTGGGATGGACCCCCCATATCGCCAACACATGCAGGCTGATGGTTTAGAAATACGTCGCAGAAAGGGGTTAAAACCGTTTGTATAGCACGTCGCTGCAGCACCGGATATCCAAATTATTCATTTAGTAATCTTGATGAAATTCTTCGTAAAGCTATTGCCTTTCATAAGATGAAGCCTGGTGATCCTAACTTTGATAAGTTCTTGTTTGAGCTTCGTGACCTTATGCAAGCTAAAGGAGATGTCATTACCATCAATAACATTTTTTGAAGCCATTTGCCTTCATAAACTTCAACATTGTCATGATCACAACCCTAAGGAATCTCTTGTCTCTTATGATGAGGATATCCCACTTGATGATGACAATATGCAACATGGCTACTATGATGAAGATGAGTTGTTCGACATTGAATGTAAGAAAACGATGAAGAGTCTAAGTATTATGGCAACCTTCAAGGATTACATGTCTAGAGGAAAAGAGTGGATTCTCGACAGTGGATGCACGGATCACATGACCAGAAATAGAGACATGTTTCAACAGATCACACCAAACCATGGACCGCGAAGTATGTGACTTTTGGAGACAACTCCAAGGGTAAGGTACTCGGTCTTGGTAAGGTGGCCATATCTCATGATAGTTCTGTTCAAAATGTCATGCTTGTCGAATCCCTTGGATACAATCTTCTTTCCGTATCTCAACTTGCCGACTTCGATTTTAATATGCTATTTATCAAAGTAGATTGTCAAGTGTTTCGTCAAGAAAATCATAACATGGTCTTTACCGGTTTCTGTAGAGGTGATCTATACTTTGTTGATTTCACTAGGAGATCCAAACCTCATACTTGTCTTATTGCAAAATCTTCTAAAGGTTGGTTTTGGCATAGAAGGCTAGGACATGTTGGCATGTGTAATCTAGACAAGCTCATCAAAGGTGATCACATACTTGTGTTAAAGATGTTATGTTTGACAAAGATAGACTTTGCAGTGCTTGTGAAGCCACAAAGCCAGTAAGTGGTAGTCATCCCATAAAGAATATCATGACTACTAGGAGACCACTCGAGTTGCTTCATATGGATCTTTTTGGTACCAATGGTTACAAAAGCCTCGATGGAAATTCATTTGGTCTGGTTATAGTTCATGATTTTTCTAGATTTAAGTGGGTATTCTTTCTTGATGATAAGTCCCAGGTGCAAAAGATCTTCAAGAACTTTGCTTGCAAAGTGCAAAATCAGTTTGAAGTGAAGATCAAGAAAGTTCGGAGCAACAATGGATCGAAGTTCAAGAACACAAACGTGGATTCCTTTCTTGACTAAGAAGCGATTTCACATGAGTTCTCAGCTACGTACACGCCTCAATAAAATGGAGTTGTTGATAGGAAGAATTGAACCCTTATTGAGATGGCCAGAATGATGCTCGACGAATAAAATACATCAAGGCACTTTTGGGCAGAAGTCGTGGAAAAACAGCTTGTCATGCTATGAACCGACTCTACCTACACAAGGTTCTCGATAAAACGGCATACGAGCTACTCAATGGTAACAAGCCCGAAGTTGGATAATTTTGGGTATTCAGCTCCAAGTGTTACATTCTTGATAAGCATCGTCATCCTAAATTGGCTCCTAAATTGCACGAAGGTTTCCTACTCGGTTACGGATCAAACTCTCACACTTACCGTGTCTACAACAACTTCACTCGAAAATTTGAAGAGATGGTAGATGTGAAGTTTGACGAATCTAGTGGTTCGCAAATCAAACAATTGCCAAATGATGTAGGAGATAAGGAACCTTCACAAGCCATCCAAGACTTGTCCATTGGCAAGATTCGTCCCATGGAGGTGAAAGAAAGTACTTCATTAACACAAGTGGAAGCTCCTAATTCGCGTAAAGGCGAACCTTAAAACGACATGGAAGCATACACAACAGGTACATGACGAGATGAAGAGGAGGAAGAAATGCGTCATGAATATCCACCTCAACCTCCTTCACCACCACTTCAAGGAGATGACACCTTCAACAACAACAATGAAGAAGAAGATGATGAGCAGAAAGCTCCACGATCCAACAAGCAAAAGCTACCTCGATTTCGAGCAAGAGTGAACCAGAATCATCCCTTAGAGAAAATCTTCGGTTATATTCAAACCGGGAGAATCACTCACTTAGCTAACTTTTGTGAGCATTACTCATTCATATCTAGTATTGAGCCTATGAAGGTGGAAGAAGCTCTTCAGGACCTGGATTAGGTGAACGCTATGCACGAGGAGCTACACAACTATGAGAGGGATGGAGTGTGGACACTAGTGGAGAATCCCAAGGACAAGAAAAACATCATTAGTACAAAATGCGTGTTTCAGAACAGGCAAGACGAAGACAGTCAAGTCATACGAAGACGGTCAAGTCGTACACAAAATTGGCTCAAGGCTACACGCAAGTCGAAGGTATGGACCAGGTGAGACCTATACCCTATTGCTAGACTTGAAGCTATTCGTATATTACTTGCTTATGCCAATCACCATGTTATCACTCTTTTCCAAATGGATATCAAAAGTGCCTTTTTAAATGGGAAGATTGAGGAAGATGTCTATGTTAACAACCCCCCGGTTTTGTGAAACCTAAGAAACCTACTCATCTCTACAATCTTTCTAAAGCTCTTTATGGTATTAAGCAAGCCCCACGAGCTTGGTGTAAATGCTTAACGAAGTTTGTTATTGAAAAGGGTTTTCAAATTGGTAAAATTGATGCAACCATATTCACTAAGAGAGTTAATGGTGCATTTTTTTGTGTTAAATTTATGTGGATGATATTATCTTTGCATCTACTAACCCACAATTTAGTGAGAGATTTGGAAGGTTGATGTCGGAGAAGTATGAGATGTCCATGATGTGTGAACTGAAATTTTTCCTTGGTTTGCAAATCAAGCAAACGAGAGAAGGAACTTTCATCTCTCAAACCAAGTATATCAAGGACTTGATCAATAAATTCAACATAAAAGAGTGTAAAGGTATGAAAACTCATATGCCTAGTGGACATGTTGACCTCACCAAGGAGGACAAACCGGTTGATCAAAAGGTTTATCGATCAATGATCGGTTCATTGCTATATCTATGTGGCTCTCGTCCCAATATTACGCTTAGTGTGTGCATGTGTCCTAGATATCGACCTGCTCCTAAAGAGTGTCCTCTTAAGGCCATGAAAAGGATTATGAGATACTTGATACATACACCAAACTTTGGCATTTGGTATCCCAAGGGATCTTCTTTTAACCTCGTTGGCTATTCTGACTCGAACTATGTCCGAGACAAGGTTGATAGAAAATACACCTCGGGGTATGTGTCAATTTCTTGGTAGATCTCTTGTGTCTTGGTCATCCAAGAAACAAAACTCAGTATCTCTATCTACTGCCGAAGCAGAATACATTGCCGCTGGATCATGTTGTGCTTAATTGCTATGGATGACTCAAACTCTTAAGGATTATGGCATACAAGTGAAACGTGTAACATTATTGTGTGATAATGAGAGTTCTATTAAAATTTCTCATAATCTTGTGCAACATTCTCGAACTAAGCATATTCAAGTTCGACACCATTTCATTCGTTATCATCTTGCCAAAGGAGATACCAATCTTAAGCATGTTTGTACTAACAAACAATTGGCCAATATCTGTACTAAGCCACTTGATGAGAAAGTGTTTTGTCACTTGAGGAGTGAGTTGAATAGCATTCATGCTTCGAACTTTAGCTAGACTCACTCGAATGCATACAAAGGCATGAGCTTACATGACTTTTCCATGATACACTTGATATGATATTATTGTATACATTGGAAATATTTCCTCAATTGTATTGTAACTAACCTTTTGTAGGTACGTGGAAGAACTACGCTCCACAGGATTGCCATCAACGCATATCACAAGCAATATTGTCATGACCAAGTATCCACAACCCTTCTTTGATGATGGAAGGAAGAAGACAACACAAACCATATCATTGACAATCTTTTGATAAACAAATTTCATTCCCTTCATTTGGATATATCTTGTTTTCCCTTTCATGACTAACCCATGTAGGTGAAAAGAGAACCAAAATGATCAAGGATAGATCTCAAGCCAAAATGATCTTAATCAACATTGAGCATCCTCAACAAGTTCTCCTACATACCATGTCATCAACATCACTCAAAGGTATGTGATCATATCTTTGAAATATGCTTTACTCCAAGCCATGAGATAAAGCAACTCAAGTGATATGTAAACATTAAATACTTAAAAAATGGTAATCCCATTTTGAGCTTAACGATGAGTATGACCTATGATCAAATATTCTTGCTTGGCTCCTAAGTGAATATACTCTAATATAGGTGACCTAGTCACCGACCATCATCTAGATGAACTATCTTGTTCGGTTCAGCTTATTTTTTCATGCTTTCTTGGAACCACACAATCTCCATCTAGTTGAACATTCATTGCATTTTTTTTAAATTCCTTGCAAATTTATCTGAAAATTTGCTGCAAATGTTCTCGAATCTTGTGAAACTTTCTGAAAATGCTCTTGAAAAATGTTGACAAGTTTCTATTTAGCACTTCGGAGCCTCTGACTCAAGATTCTCGGTGATAACGACTTAGAAGATAAGCTGCACAACCACTTATTGGTTCCATCGACTGTTTTGCCTTGGAGCCATCGACTTTGCTGTCTTCTGTGATCATTATCAAAATTTGAAAAATCACAAAATTATTCAAGGATCCCAATGACTAAGGGGGAGAAATCTTAAATAGCTTTCAGATGAAAGAAAGGGGGATAAATTGTACTCAATGATCCTTTGGTCTCAAAAAGATCTCTATGATCCTTACCTTCTATGAACCCTACTTTTAGTGACCCTTGTTTCCTAGGATCCCTTCTCATTCAATGATCCCTTTATCTGACCCTGTGTATGAACCTTTTTGGTAATTAATGCCAAAGGGGGGACAAATAACAAATCTTCAAAGATCATACCAAAGGGGGTGATATAACATTAAGGGGGAGAAATATCATAGCTTATGCATGTATACAAGGGGAGATTATCAAAGGGTAGAATATCATAGGGGAGAAAATAAAAGCTTCTGCCTATCCATAAAGGGGGAAATGATCACCCATCACCCAAAGTGGAGAAAGACTACTTAAGGGGGAGAGAGCATATCAAATCTTATTCTATCATTTAAAGAGAGAGAATGTGTCTTTATTCTGTTAGCCTACCTATGTTAGACTTGACTCACCCTACCTACTTACAAATCCATACTCAAGGGAGAAAGTTCAAAATGCTCTCGGATACATATCAATCTTAAGAAAAATTATCTTTTATATGTGTTCCAAATCTTGGTACTTTTGGACTCTCTTGCATTTGGATGAGTAGAATACTCTTGTGTTACCTAACATTGTTTTCTCAAGTGTGTTTATACTACTAGAATTCTCAAGAACCTCAAGGTAAGTATATGCATCATATCCTTTGTCAAGATGATCTCTTGCTTCTTGCACATATTGTTTGCAAGAGAGAATCTTGAACATGGAGATGCTTCATTCACATAAATTTCATGCATATAGCCAAGATACACATGACTCATCATATCATTCCTACTATGTGTGTGTCCATGCATTCCAAAGCAACTATCCTTTAAAAAGGATTTCACACATTTAGGGGGGAGCAAATCATAATCATTTGTCTCTCAAAGTCTTCATTATATCTCCACATATCCTAATTTGAAGATTTGATTGTATAATGCAATCAATTACCAAAAATGGGTAGATTGAAACTCATAGCTCCCTTGGTGGTTTTGATAATTCTGACAACATACGTTGTCTCTTGTACTAATAGTTCTACCTAGTTTATTTCAGGTTTAGTCCACATAGAGTGGGTTGTCTAAGGATTATGAGGAGATTTACCAAGACCAAGGAAAGGAAGGAATATGATTGGCCATTCTTCAAGATTGAGGACTCTACATTTTACATTTTGTGAGAAATCACTTTTGAGTCCATAGGAAAGCAAATATTATAAAAAGGGGATGAGGTATTTATGATGATCTGGGTGCTCAAGTGCTTAGAGGTAGCCACCAAAAATACTCACCCACTTTCCCACAAAAATCCTTTATCAAAAGCCAAAAGTCAAATTCGGTGACACCAACATTCTTATTCGGATCCACTGTGTTTCACCCTAGACAGAAACCCTAGCCAAACCCACATCTCGGTACTACCAAGTTTACATTCGGTGCAACCGAAACATGTGACTAACTATCTGTTAAACAAATACTTAATGTTGGTCCCATCGAGGTTGAGTAATCGGTCTCAGCGATATTTGGAAACTACCTAGGTCACCGTATATCGGTACCACTGAGATTCATATATCGGTCTCACCAAAAATGCCAAAGTTGCCACACTTTGCACTAGTCGGTGCAACCGAGTTTTTACTCTGGTTTCACCGAGTTGGGCAATAATGTTGTAACGGTTGGATTTTTGGAGATGCCTATATATACCCCTCCACCACATCCCATGCGCAAGAGAAGCACTCAGAACTGACACCCACTTGCCATATCCAATTTTCTAAGAGGGAACCGCCTACCCTTGTGTTGAGGTCAAGATCATCCACTCCAACCATATGGATCTTGATTTCTAGCCTCCCCAAGTTTCTTTCCACACAATCAATCTCTTCTACCCATGCCAAATCTATGAGAGAGTGATTGAGTGTTGAGGAGACTATCTTTTGAAGCACAAGAGCAAGGAGTTCATCATAGTAACACATCTATTACCTTCTGGAGGGTGGTGCCTCCTAGATTAGTTAGGCATCACTTGGCAGCCCGCTTCTTTGTGATTGTGGAGTTGAACCAAGAAGTTTGTAAGCCCAAGGAGATCACCTACTTCGTGAAGATCTACCCTATCAGCTTCGGGTTCGAACACATGGGTGTGTGCGAAGGCTTCCCCACCGCTTCAACCAACCTAGCTTGCTACTGATGAACACAACGGCGAACTCATTCGATGATGAGGAAGAATATGAACATGACAGTTTTCCCATGGTCGGGCCGTTGCGCAGCGTAATACCCTACAACTTATTTGGTGGATTTCCTCTCGTGGAGGTTTTGGTGATGAACTAGTACAACGACGTGAGGCTCGTGAGGGCGCTCAAGGTGTGTTCTTGGCTCTCTCCCTGGCGGTGGTGACTGGAGTGGCTAAGTGCTCGATCGGATCTGAGATCCCTTCTGTGGTGACCTGTCTTCTATATATAGCGGTGGCCCGGGTCCTCTTCCCTTATCTCAATGGCGGGAAGGAATCCCACAACGGCCAATTTTTAAGGGGGACAGGAGTACATCCGTGCCATGTCCAAAGGCGGTCTTCGCCTGCAAAGTAGCTGATGGTGATGCAGAGGTGGTCTCGGCGATGACATCGGCCCTACGGGGCTGGCGGTCGTGGCCTTGTTGCACCGAAATGGAAACCTTTGGGCGGCGCTTTGGGAACCCGCAAACGTCCTTGCTCCCTTTGCACCAAAGTGGAAACTATGCCGCCTGGCGTGCTGGCGCTTGCGTGTCCTTCCTTGCGTCATCCTTGACTCCTGAGGCCGGGTCGTGCATAGAGATCTCCGCCCCTCAGGAGGGGCGGCTGAGGAGGCTCATCCTCGCGAGGCTTGATGTTGTTCTCCCTCGCGATGCTAGGGCCCTCCCAAGGGTCTTGTCTTGAGAGATGTCGCGTCCGGCCTTGCCTGGCTGACGAAGTGGGCCATGCCTTGGGCCGCGAGCAGGCAGGACTGGGTACCCCCATTCCCAGAACGCCGACAGTAACCCTAGGGCTCAAGGCACGCTCGATCTGGCTTCAAAGCGAAGCTTTGGAGGCGCCCCAGTGTGTCGCGGGCCCCGAACGCATGCGGGCCACACCTTACCCGCATCCGCCATCCGTGCGGCGGAGCCCCAGCTCCTCGAAGTTGTCAAGGGCCTCCCAAGTCAAACCAACGTGACGTCCATGCCAACACCTGCCATCATTACCCTTCCTTGAATGTTGTCAATTCCTTGAACTTCCTGCTCTTGGGCCACGCGAATGTGACCTGACTGCGTCAAGCGAGGCAACGTGCGGCTGAGCCACACGTCGATCGAGCCGCCCCTTTCGGAGCCTAAGGGGCGCACGTCGCCTGCTCTCCCACTATGCTTCATGGCCTTGGCCTTACCTATAAATCCTCCTCATGATGTAACCCAGCTATTGCGAAGCGTTCTCTTGTTTCTGCAACTCCAGAGAAAACCCTCTTCTTTTCCCTGCTTCTTCCTTTCTTCATGGCGTTTGGCAGAGGCTATGCCGGTGCTGGAGAGCGTGCGGGGCCGTCAACCCCCTTGCCTCCTTCCGGAGGCAGCGACAAGGGGCATCCAAGACAACACGGGTCCGCCAGCGTTGGACCATTGTGGGGGAGTAAGTGTCCCGTCGCCTTCTTTTTTCTTTGCTTGACTCATCCAATGTGTCGGGCTTGACTGTCTCCTTCTCCCAGGGCGCCGCCGGCCAAGAAATGCAAGCGCGTCAAGCTTGAGGAGGAGGCGGACGCCCTACGTGGCCAACTGGCGACCGCCCACACCGCCTTCCAAGCCGCCCTTAGGGGCGAGGCAGAGGAGAGAGCGGAGTTGGCGGCCCTTCAAGATCAGGTCCAAGAAACGGCCGATGCCGTGCTGGTTGCGTGCGAGGAGGCAGCCCATGCCGAGATACTGGAGTCCCAGCGGGCCAAGCTACACTCCGACATTGCCCGACGAGCGGTCGGCACGGTGGAATGATTCCTCGGGGACTCCCCGCCCTCCCCAACATGCAGGGTGACGGGGGCTACCTTGACTTCTTCCGTCGGGTGGTGGAGGCGCTAGAGACTGGCGTCTCCCATGTGAACGAGGACAGCGAAGCCGACACTTGGGACCTTCTGGAGCTGGCGTCGACGCACGTCTTCTCCAACTTGCGCCGCATTGCCCCATAGCTCGACCTCCAGTGTGTGGTGGAAAACGCGCCCGAGGGGCTCCCGAGGCCTCTCCGGGAGGAGGTGCTTCCGCATGTGGACGCCCTTCTCACACAGTTCATCCGGGCGCCCCCTCCCAAAGGAGAGGGTGGCCTCGGCGCCATGGCAGCCGTCGACTCGGGCAGTGATAGCGACTCCTCTGCTTAGATCAAATTCTTCAAACTGTAACAGTAAATTTCATCAACAAATATATGAGGAATAGAGGGGTTGAGGAAATAGAACCAGATCGCTTGATGAAGATAATGGTTTGATGACCCAGTTCCAACTGCTGTGACAGTCGTACGTCTAGTTTGGAGCGGCCTGGTATTTAAACCAGAGGACACACAGTCCTTACCGTATTCTCCTTGAGCTAAGGTCACACAGTCCTCGCCCAACACTCATGTTAAGTCTTCATGGTAGACTTCCAAAACCCTCACAAATTGGTCACCCGGCGATCCACAATTTACTGTTGGATGCTCTAGACCAAGGTCACTTCGTGGTCCCCAATTGACTGCAGGAGCACTAGACCATGACGCCTAACCGTCTGGAGGATACACAGTCCTCAAAGGTAACAAGCGTCGGTTCCACATAGGAATTTCTTCAGTGATGCTCAATCACTATGGGTTTTGTGGTTAGGTTGTGGGTTTTTCCTCACTGATGATTTTCTATCAAAGTCCTTAGAGGATGGGTTGCTCTCAAATGACAAGTGTCAGTTCTCTCTCGGAGCAGCCAACCAACTAGTGGTTGTCGGGGTCGGCTATTTATAGCCAGGGTGCAACCAGACATGATAAGACATAAATGCCCCCAATGATATGACCGTTATGTGGATAAGAACGATTGGGGACAGCTGGCGCTAAGCACAGCAATGGTCGGAATTTCGAACTGTGAAAGTCCTCAGCTTATCATGATCCTCACTTGTAGGCACTTCGCACTGGCGAAATCCTAACTCCTCAGTCAGATCAATTTCCTCAGAGACCAGAAGACCTTCGTCTCTGTCACTGAAAAACTTCTCTGAACCGTAAGATATTTCCAAAGGCTTCACTCGAAGAATTGTATGGGTTGAGGATTTTGGAGTTGAGCATCAGTTGGAAATTTTCCTTAGTATTACCTCGCCCCCCTTTAACAGTACGGTGTTTCCTATGAGTCAAATAAAGGAAATGAAACTACGAAAACAAAAGTTTTCTCACTTCATATTCCTCATTCATATCTTCAAGGTCACACCAACTTCTTCTTTTTCAAAGTCTTCACAAAGTCTTCACCAAAGTCTTCAGAAAGTTTTCAACAAAGTCTTCACTTGAAAACATACATTTTTAGGGGTCAATAATCTCCAAATATATCAAACTCCTCATCGACTTATAGAGCCTGTGTACACTCACAAAATCATTAGTGCCTTAACCTATAAGTCTTCAATACACCAAAATCACTAAGGGGCACTAGATGCACTAACAATCTCCCCTTTTTGGTGATTGATTACAAATAGGTTAAGTTTTCAACAGGGATAAACATATGAAGTGAAAGTACAAATTTTGAGGAATTTGATTGCAAGATATAGAAGACCTCCCCCTGAAGATGTGCATATTTGAGGAATTTGCTTTGGGCTGCATATGCACATGGCAGGTTCAAAAAATGGAGAACTCCCCCTATATCTTGCAATTCATACACGCATTTAAATATATGAAATGAAGAATTTCAAATGCGTGAGGAAAATGGTGTCTGACGAAATTCAACATGCATGCATTAAGGTATTTGAGGAAATAAACATGCGAGGAAATAGTTCAAAAGTGTCAGACCACCATCGGACTTAAGTTTACAACTCAATAACCAACAACTTCAGAAGAGTGAGAGTTGCAACTTAAACAGAAATAGCCCATATATATGTAGACCCGCTTGAAGACTAACTCAAATTTTCTCCCCCTTTGTCATCAAGGACCAAAAGGGAAGAAAAAGTGATGACTAACACCCCATGAGGAACTTCATCTTGTTGGTGAAGAAGGAGCGCCAGCATTGTCGGGGTCGATTGTTGATGCAGGGCCAGCAGCAGTATCGTCAATGTCTTCATCTTCATCACACTCGCGAGATGAAGAATATGAACTGGTGACCATCAGAGGAACTTGGACTTTCTAGAACTTCTTCTGAGGACAGCGAGTGAAGTCAGGATATTCTTCAAAGTTCAGCTCATCCAATTCTTCAAAAGACATGATGTGATTTAGCACAGCCCAAGAGCGCTTGAGGTTTTCATAAGCATACTAGTGGTTCCTCTTAACAGTGTTTTGAGTCACAGTCATATTTTGCACAATATACCCAAGTTGACGCTTTGCCCACTTATGATTGCGATCGACCTTCTAATGAAGACTTATAAGAAGTTCGCGGTCAGTCATCAATCGAGGGGAACACTCTTTGGGAGCTGAGGCCTTTGCATTAGAGTCTTGTGTGGCAGTGTCATCATTTGTGGAGAAGGAATCGGCCTTGCAAAACTATCCATCCAGGGGATGTGTTCCTTCATCAATAACAGACTTTCCTTTCCCTTCAACTGATGAAATTGTACTCTTGATGACTTCAATGGGTGGCAGGAAACAGAAGTGATTCTGGAAATCAGCCTTGTAGTGCACTGAGGACTTATCCCTGATGAATTTCATAATCCAGGGAGCATATGGTTTCTGCTCAAAAGGAGCGACAGCAGCACTGGCCAAAGCCCTCATGAAGAAATCATGCAAGTTAATGGGAATACCATGGATGACGTTGAAGAGCATATTCTTCATGATTCCTTTAACTTCTTCTTCTTCAGAGTTGTGACCCTTCTGAGGACATAGTGTGTTTGTCAATATGCGATAGACTGTGCGAGGCACATAGAGAAGATCCTTCACTAAGAAGACTTGGCGTTGAGGCTTTCCAGATGGCAATGTCTTCATCAGCACATTCATCAGTTGATTGGGTAGAGGAGGTTCATCAAACAACTTGCGAGCTTCTTCTGAGGGAATTAGGACTGGGACACACTAAAGCAATTCAGAGGCTTGAGCAGTGAAGTGTGTTGTGCCAGTCATTCAGTCCAATATCCAAGAGTTGATATCTAAGGAATCTCCGCTGATATGCAACGTGGCATAGAATTGAAGAATGATTTCCTCATTCCAATCGCAGATGTCAACACAAAATGGAAGGAGTCTAGCATCATATAGAACTTGAAGCATAGGAGTAAATGATGGAAGACTTTCCATGTCAGCGTGAGGAATCTGATGGTGCTCGAAGACTTTCTTCTTCTCATAGAGTATTGAAGCATAGTAATTCAGTTGAGTTGCAGTCCAAAACCTGTTTCAACCAGCCCTTGCAGAGTCATAGGGGTTAAGTCTAGAGAAGAATGAGTGTTCATTGAAGAAATTCCTCTTGAGGAATTTGGGACGAACAGTGCCTTTGAATGGCGGTCTTAGCTTGGGTTGAAGATTTGTTTGTGTACGCCCCTTGATCTCCGTTGGCATGGAAGGAACATCAGATTGAGTGATTTGTAGAGCTGGTTCCTCAGTAGTGGCCGGAGCATCAATTTCCTTAGCTGTTGCAGCTGGAATTTCTTCAGGGTCTAGAAGGTACAGGTGTTTAGAGTCTTCAGGTATTTCTTCAGTCTGTGCAGGTGACTGAGGTATCAGCTTCAGAGGTGTTGACATTGGTGAATTGGGATGTGCAGATTCCCAATATTCATCATTGATGATAGGAGTAGTGTCACCAATGTCAACTTCTTCATCAATTTCTTCAGCGCCAGCAGTTAGCAGAAGCTGGGACGATGATACCTTGGGAGTTGATGCAGTGTCATCAATGACAATTTCCTCATCAAGAGGCTCTGAGGAAGCAGCCAAATGATTCCCTTCTTCGTGGGGAATGTCATATGCTTCCCCAATTGGCACAATAGCATAGGCTGGTGCAGAGGAAATTGGAGTTGCATCAAGTGGTGTTGCTGAGGAACTTGTCAAAGTTTTAAACTTCTTCAACACAGGGGATTCAAAAGTTGATGCTTTTCTTTTGAGGGGATTTTCCTCAGTAGGAGCAGTTTCTTCAGGAACGACTAATGCAGCCGTCCTGGTTGGTTTAGTTTCTTCAGGCACAACATTGGAGGTTGCCCTGGCATGTTCACTAGTGGTCTGAGTTTCCTCAGCAGCACTGGCAGTTGCTTCTAGGGCAGAAGCATTTCTTACTGCAGTTTTATCTGGCTGAGCATTTTCATCAGCTA
Organism: Hordeum marinum; assembly: GCA_022496015.1. NCBI lineage: Eukaryota > Viridiplantae > Streptophyta > Magnoliopsida > Poales > Poaceae > Hordeum > Hordeum marinum. The sequence goes on along the minus strand of CM039672.1, from coordinate 203,301,681 downwards.
CCTGAGGAATTTCATCTGCAGTCCGAGGAATTTCTTTAGACTGAGTCATTTGTGGTTGCGATCGAGCTGCAACCCTGGTGTTGTGATCCTTTACAGCTGCTTGAGCAGCCTTGACAAGTTTGACCTTGGTGCCCCTCCATTCAGCATCATATCTCTGTTGATCCAAAGAGAGAGTGCGAATCTCGGACTGAACTGTGACGAGTTGATTTGGGGTCAAGTTCATCACATTTTCGCGTAGAAACTTTTCTTTGCGAGTCTTGTTCCTCTTAGCTCTCTAAGCTTGCTCTCTTTTCCATTGTTCTTCAGAGATGAAGTGGGTGAGGACATGATCCACTTCAGGAGGCATATTTAGTGAGGAAAGTGGAGTGCTTGGGTCCTCATGCCATATATCAATGAAGTTGAGGATCAACTTGGGATCCAACATGAGAGGAACAGAGCTACCCTTTGCTTTAGTAGCCCTGTGCTGACTTTGTTTGATGATTTCTACCAATTCCTCATCATCATCATCATCATCATCATTACCCTCTGAAGAATCTGAGGGGACTGTAACCAGAGCCTTGCTGGTGTGAGAGCTTGGTCTTTAACCACGTCCAGCTGTCTTCTTCAGTTTAAGCGCAGAGGGACTGGTTGAAGACTTTGCCATAGCGGAGGGGCTTGAAGTGAGCTTCGGAACTATCGTGAAACCCTCAGTCCTTTTGCATGTTGCTAGATGCACTAGGGTTGAGGACTTTTTGGCTGTTGCAGATGACTGAGCAGCAAAAGTTCCAGGTGCTGAAGGTTTTCTGGGCTGAGGCCTTTGACCTTGAGGAATTTGCACTGAGGATTTTGAAGAGCCAATTTTCAGAGCAAATTTCTTTACCATCTTCTTTCGAGCACTAGCAGACGCTCCAATAGAGGCAGCAGCAGCAGAATCCTCATTGAATTTCTTCACTGCCTCTTTGGCTTTCCTTGCCAACTTGGCTTGTTGCTTCTCCCACATGTCAGGAAAGTCCTCACCAGTTTTGAGGCTAGTAGGATCAGCAGTTCGGTTTGGAGCAAGAGGAGGCCTGCTGCAAGGTGGTTTCATAGTGAATTTCATCGTGTATTTTGGAGTTACATAACGATATTCTCTCCATTCTTTGGCCCATCTCCTCTCAATCTTTTGTAGACGAATCTTCCTCTGCTTGGTCGTCTCCTTTCCATGAGTTTGTTTGTCAGGTGTGCAATATTCATCATACAGATCCTCAGGGATCTCAAATTTAGTGTGCACATCTGGCTTTTTCCCTCCTTTCTGAGGTTTCTTTCCATCAGACATTTTCTTCACTTGAGGAATATGAACTCTTGAAGATTCTGAAGAGGTACACGGTTTTTCTTCAAGTAGCGGTGCAAATGAGTTAAGTTGATGAGAACCTAGTGACTCATCAGCAGACATGTTGTACCTATCAATAGAGTATAGGTGCGAAGAATTTGAAGAGGTCATATGCGTTCTCATAAAATTTAAGAGAGATAGGTGTGAGGAATTTGACCATGGATGTCTTGAGGAATTTTACTAAGTGCTCTTACCCTTAGGTTCCAGAGTTGTGCAAATTTGAGAATTTGCACAATTGTGGAATCTTGAAGAAAGTCATTACTTAGGGAAAATCATCAAGTATCAAGTATGAGGAGATGTAAGGTGCTTGTGTATTTGATTTATAGCGTATAAACACCTATTGAGGAATAGTAGTTGTAGTTGAGGATCAAACAGGGGAAGTAAAAATAAATTTTAATTACCCTGGTGAAGAACACGACGAACACAGAGATGAAATGAGGAGGTTCGTCCGTTCAAATCTCCCACTCCCTAGTTTGGCAGAAGGAGACAGCTACAACGGCGGCGGGATGAAGATTTCCGCGGCCGATGCGAGTACGGCGACGACGAGGTTGAGGTAGCGAAGCTCTTCCTCACCGGCGACGATGACTTTAGCGGTAGCGCTAGGTTGGAGCTCGGGAGAGAGATGAGATGCAGAGTAACTAAGCACAGTTGATGAAGGGGGCATTTATACAGGAAGTGAAAATTGATCCTCCCGAAGATTTTGGACAGGATTGCCCCTGACCCTTGCTCTCCACACGACAGGTGTCACCCACGATCTGGGTAGTGAAGATTGTGGAGGATCGTGGGTTATCCAGGCATGGGAATCGGAACAGTTTGAGCGGGAACCGCCGAAAATTTTGGTAGTGAAGATTTCAAAGTTTTCGTTCGCAAATTCTTCAGCTATCAAGGACACAGTGAAGACTTTGAACAAGTTTCAAAGTAGAACGCATATGAGGAATTTGTGAACAGACTGGGTTGAGTTTAGCGTAGACGGGGAAAGGGTCTGATCACATTCACTTAGATGAAAATCAACTTGAGGAACTAGCAATAAGTGAATGTTGTTGAGGACATTGAAAAACTCAAATATATATATATATATATATATATATAGTCAATGAAGAATGTGAATCTTAAAAGTTTTGAAGAATTTGAAAAGTTGATGAATTTGAAGACTTGAGGAATTTGCAAATTTGAGGAATTTGATAATTTGAAGAATTTGCAACAGTGCTCAATTTTGAAGAATTTCAACTTTTGGTTGGTGGCGTAACCCACCGTATAAGAATGATGATTTCAGACACCGCTTACAATTGTCGTACAGTTCTGAGAATCAAATTCTTCGTTAATTTCTTCACACTTGGAGATTTATTCTTCATTGATTGAAGAAAAAACATTACTTCATGTGTTGCACATCTAAGTCATCAATTTTTCATACGTGTTAGGATGTGTGTTCTTCATCAAAGAACATTCGAAGATTCTAAGATATTTAGCTCACACCGCAACTTGCAAAACCTCTTTTCATCCAAGGGGTTTGTGAAGATATCGGCCAGTTGTTCTTCAGTAGGAATGTGATTGATGGAGATGTCGCCCTTGAGTACATGATCTTGAAGAAAGTGATGACGAATCTGGATGTGCTTGGTCTTGGAGTGCTGAACAGGGTTGTACGCAATCTGGATGGCACTCTCGTTGTCGCAGTAAAGAGGCACATTCTTCGGCTTGATGTCATAGTCCTTGAGGGTTTGCTTCATCCATAGTAACTGAGCACAACACGAGCCAACAACAATGTACTTAGCTTCTGCAGTAGAGAGTGAAACGCAGTTCTGCTTCTTCGAGGACCAACAGACTAAGGATCGTCCGAGGAAATGACATGTGCCTGAGGTTGACTTGCGATCCACACGATCTCCAGCATAGTTAGCATCAGAGTATCCGACGAGGTGAAGATTTGAGCCCTTGGGATACCATAGTCCAAGTCTTGGTGTGTGAGCTAAGTATCGAAGAATATGTTTCACAGCCTTATGCTGTGATTCCTTCAGTGTTGCTTGGAATCGAGCACACAAGCAGACACTTAGCATTATATCAGGCCTAGATGCACATAGGTACAATAAGGAGCCAATCATGGAGCGGTATACCTTCTGATCGAAATCTTTACCATTTTCATCAGTGCAGAGATGGCCTTTTTAAGGCATTGGAGTTTTGACGCCTTTGCAATCTTGCATGTCGAATTTCCTCAGAACATCTTTGAGGTATTTCTCTTGTGAGATGAAGATGCCATTGTCTTGCTGACGAATTTGCAGACCTAAGAAGAATTTCAACTCTCCCATCATAGACATTTGATATTCTTCACTCATCATATAGGCAAGTTCATCACTATAATGTTTGTCAGTACATCCAAAGATAATATCATCAACATATATTTGGCATATGAACAGTTCATTGTCATAGGATTTCTTGAAAAGAGTAGGGTCGAGTGAACTGGGTTTGAAGCCTTTCTTCATGAGGAATTCCTTTAGAGTGTCGTACCACGCCCGAGGGGCCTGCTTGAGGCCATAGAGGGCCTTGTTTAGTCTGAAGACTTTGTCAGGATGCTTAGGATCTTCAAAAGCTGGGGGTTGAGCAACATATACTTCTTCCTCAAGCTTACCATTGAGGAATGCACTTTTCACATCCATTTAATATAAGATGATATTATGATGGTTAGAGTAAGCCATTAATATGCGAATAGCTTCAAGTCTAGCAACATGTGCAAAAGTTTCATCAAAGTCAATTCCCTCAACCTGTGTATAGCCTTGAGCTAAAAGTTGAGCCTTATTCCTCACCAGGAGACCATTTTCATCTTTCTTGTTGCGGTAGATCCACCTGGTACCTATGCTGTTATGCTTGCGGGGATCTGGCCGCTTGACAAGTTCCCACACCTTGTTGAGCTTGAACTGATGCAATTCCTCTTGCATAGCTTGAATCCATTCGGGCTCCTTGAATGCTTCATCAACTTTGGTGGGCTCTAAGATAGAGACAAAGGCAAAGTGCCCACAAAAGTTAGTTAGATGTGAAGCTTTTGAGCGTGTGAGAGGACCTGGTGCATTGATGTCATCGATGATTTTGTCAATCTGCACTTCATTTGCTACTCTTGGATGAGCAGGTTGATGACACTGAGGAGTTTCATCAACACTATTTTCTTCAGGTATATCAGCATGAGAGTCTTCATTTGTTGGAATGATTTCCTCAGTGGGTATGACATCTTCAGTTGCCTTCAGCTTGATGGATTCCTTAGGAGATTGTTCATCTAACACAGAAGGCAGGTGCTCTCTTTGCGAGCCATTAGTTTCATCAAACCACACATCTACAGTTTCAACCACCTTGTGATGGTAGGTGTTGAAGACTTTGTAGGTGTGTGAGTCCTTTCCATAACCAAGCATAAAACCTTCATGTGCTTTCAGTGCAAACTTAGAACTATGGTGAGGATCTCGGATCCAGCATTTTGCACCGAAGACTTTGAGATAACTTACATTGGGTTTCTTGCCTGTCATGAGCTCATATGAAGTCTTCTTGAGGAATTTGTGAAGATATACCCTGTTGATGATTTGGCATGCAGTATCAATTGTTTCAGGTCAGAAGCGACGAGGAGTTTTGTATTTGTCAAGCATGGTTTGAACCATCTCGACAAGAGTCCTGTTCTTGCGCTCCATGATGCCATTCTGCTGAGGAGTGTAAGGAGCAGATAACTCATGAGTAATACCAAGTTCATCAAGATATTCATCTAGGTTAGTGTTCTTGAATTCAGTCCCATTATCACTCCTGATATGCTTGATCTTGACGCCAAAGTTGGTGGAGGCCCTTGAAGCAAATCGTCTGAAGACATCCTGTACTTCATTTTTGTACAGAATGATATGCACCCATGTGTAACGAGAGTAAGCATCAACAATGACAAATCCATACAAACTTGAAGAATTTGTTAGTATGGAGTAGTGCGTGGGACCAAAGAGATCCATATGAAGCAATTCAATAGGTCGCGTAGTGGTCATGATTGTCTTCGAGGGATGCTTGGATCTGGTCATCTTCCTAGATTCACATGCACCACAAAGGTGGTCCTTGAGGAATTTGACACCCTCAATGCCAATGACGTGCTTTTTCTTCACGAGTGTGTGTAGATTCCTCATACCAACATGTCCAAATCGTCGATGCCACATCCAGCCTTCTGAAGCTTTTGCATGTAAGCAAGTGGCAGGTTGAGGACCTGTAGAGAAATCAACAATATACAAGTCTCCTCTCCTAAAGCCTTAGAAGACTTTGGAATTGTCAGATTCCATGATGACAACACAACGATATTTTCCAAATACGACAACCATATCAAGATCACAAAGCATTGAGACAGACATAAGGTCGAACCCAAGGGATTCAACAAGCATCACCTTGTCCATGGTTCCGTCCTTTGAGATAGCAACCTTACCAAGTCCCAATACCTTGCTTTTTTTCCTTTGTCTGCGTAGGTGATATGCTTCAGAGGAGATGGAGTGAGTGGAAAATTCATCAGTAGATTCTAGTCACTCGTCATGTGGTTTGTGCATCCACTATCGAGAACCCAATCAGTAGCTTTTAGAGTATCATCCTGCAGATGAATTAGTACAACTTACAAACTCATATGCTTCAGAGTGAAGAATATGATATCAAGTTCATTAGACAGAATTTTATCACACAAGATAGTAAGCAAGTAGAGTGAGGACGTGAGAAATGAAGAATTCATTTCATCAAGGTTAACTTGCGTCCTTTCAAGCATTTCCTCAGGTCTCCACCAAATTCATCAAATGTTCAAGTTCATCTGGAGACCTGACCCTGCATAAGATGTCAGTTTGTTTTCTTCACCACCCACATCTGGAGGGGTGGCAAAGAATTCATCATTCTGTGAGCACGATGTGAGAAGGGAGGCATTGAAGCAAGTGCGCTTCGTTTCACAGGGCGAGGGTTAGAGTATTCAAATGAATAACCAAAGAAATTCTTCGAGGACTTATGAACATAATGGTTTGAAGAATAATGCACATATTCATAACTCTTAGGTTTTCCCTGCGAAACAGAGGCATTAGTATGAGAATGATGATTTTGACCATTTGAGGAATCTGGTCCAAGTGAGGACTTTGATCTGGGTTCCTATTCTTCATGAGTGGTGGCGTGAGGACATTCACTTGATGATTTTGAAGGTAGCTCTTGAGGAACCCAGATTTTGTTCATAGGAGAGCCATTCCTGCAGTTAGTTCCAACAAATCTAGCAAATACTTCACCTTTCTGATTTTTGAAGACTTGTAGTTCGAGTCAAGTGATTCATCAGAGAAATATGAAGATTCACACGTAAAGCCAGATAAAGTGGATGGATCTACAGGAGGTCCTTTCTCAGCAACCCATGAGGTTTTGGGGTACTGCTCAGGTGTCCAATAGGATCCATCAGCGTTGAATTTCCTCACAAAGGCTATACCCTCTTTCCTAGGGTTCCTGTTCAGAATCTGCTTTTTGAGGATATCGCAAAGGTTTTGATGCCCTTTGAGACTTTTGTACATGCTTGTCACATACAATTCCTTCAACCCTGCATTGTCATCAGTGATACTAGTGGTATCCTCAGATGAGGAATTTAAGACCACAGGAATAGTTGAAGAAATTGCAGCAATAGAAGCATTTGAACATTCACGTGAAGAATTAGTAGTTTAACGTTCGATGCATTTCAAACAAGGTGGAACAAATTCTTCCTGAGCGGTACTGATCTGTGTAGCTAGTAAGGAATCGTTTTCCCTTTGGAGATCCTCATGTGACACCCTCAGTTTCTCAAGATCTTTCTTTCTTTGAAGAAATTCATAAGAAAGCTTCTCATGATCACCTAAGAGGTCGTTGTGATGACTCTATAGGTTATCATACTTCGCCTGAAGACTTTTGAGATCGATAGACAGAGTTTGAGTGTGATCCACTTCATGGTTCAACAGATCATCGCTTTTGTCTAGCATTTTCTGAAGCTTTTCAAGTGCAATTTGTTGCGTAGTGGCAATTTTAACAATTTTAGCATAGCTAGGTTTCACATATTCATCAGATTCACATTCACTTGATTCAGATGAGGAATGATGTTTGTGTACCTTGGAGCCTTTTACCATGAAGCAATAGGTGGGAGCATAATCATCATTGCTGACGTCAGAGTCGTTGGAATAGTCATATTCTTCATCGTTGGAGATGGACTTGCTGACGAAAGCAGTAGCGAGAGCAAGGCTAGCGACACCAGATTCTGATTCCTCCTCAAATTCTTCCTCTTCTTCAGATTCTTCAGATTCTTCCCCATAATCCATTTCCTTGCCGATGAATGCTCGTGCCTTTCTGGAACCATTCTTCTTGTGCTTTGAGGATTTTGAAGATGAGCACTTTGCACATGAGGACTTTGAAGATTTCTTCTTTTTCTTCAAGTCATCATAACTATCATCCTTATATTTCTTCTTCTTCTTTGAATCTTTTTCCAAGAGAGGATAGTCAGAGATAAAGTGACCAGACTTCTTGCAACGATGACAAGTTCTTTTCTTGTTGTCTTCCGAGGAATCTGATTTCCTCAAGCCACTTTTTGATGACTTTACAAATCCACCTCTCCTTGAGAACTTCTAGAATTTGCTCACAAGCATTGTGAGTTCCTGACTTAGTTCTTGAGGATCACCAAGGCTATTGTCAGAATCTTCTTCTTCAGATGAGGGAATTGCTTTTGCCTTAAGAGCACGAGATCTTCCATAGCTTGGACCGTAGAGGTCTCTCTTCTCAGCTTGCTAGAATTCAAGAATATCAGCAAGATCAAGTGATTTGTAGTCTCCACGTTCTTGAATCATCAAAGCCAGAGTATCGAATGAGGAGTCAAGAGATCTTAGCAGTTTCTTCACCACGTCATGGTTAGTGATATAGGTGGCACCCAATGCTTGAAGCTCATTGGAGATATCAGTGAGACGATCAAAAGTTTGCTGAACATTTTCATTGTCAAGTCTCTTGAAGAGGTTGAAGAGATTGCGAAGAACATCAACACGAGAGTCACGTTGAGTGGAAACACCTTCGTTGACTTTGGACAGCCTATCCTAGATAAGCTTAGCAGACTCCGAAGCACTCACTCTGCCATACTGACCTTTGCTTAGATGGCCACAGATGATATTCTTCGCTTGAGAATCGAGTTGCTTGTAATCTCTTCACATCAGCAACATGTAACAGTGGGAGTGACAGAGGGCACACCATTTTCCACAACAGTACCAGAAGATCGTTGTCAATAGCTTCAAGGTGCATACGCATCTTATTCTTCCAGTAGGGGTAGTCTAGTCCCATCGAAGGTAGGACATCCCGCGGAAACCTTGATCATACCTGCAGTCGACATAACTAGAACTCTAGGTGGTTAAACCAAAATCACACAGAGCAAGGGAGTACCTGCTCTAATACCAATTGAAAGTGCGTTATATCGACTAGGAGGGGGGTGAATAGGCGATTTTTACAAATTCATCACTTGAGGAATTTCAAATTTGAGGAATTTGAAATGTGATGAATAACTCGCAGCGGAATAAGCACTCAAGTGCATGGGGAACATAGCGACAACATAGTCATCATGATGAAGTGAAACATGCACAGATTACAAGTAGCGTGATACAGGATAAGCGGTGATGAACAAGGTAACTTGAAGAATTTTAGATGAGGAATTTGTGAAAGTCTTCAATCAAATTCTTCAAACAGCAAAGTTCAATTTCATCAACAGTTATACGAGGAAATGAAAGGGTCGAGGAAATAGAACCAGGTAGCTTGATGAAGACAATGATATTATGACCCAGTTCCAACTGCTGTGACAGTTGTACGTCTGGTTTGAAGCGGCCTGGTATTTAAACCAGAGGACACACAGTCCCAGGACACACAGTCCTTACCGTACTCTCCTTGAGCTAAGGTCACACAGTCCTCGCCCAACACTTGTGGTAAGTCTTCAGGGTAGACTTCCAAAACCCTCACAAACTAGTCACCCGGCGATCCACAATTTACTGCTGGATGCTCTAGACCAAGGTCACTTTGTGGTCCCCAATTGACTGTAGGAGCACTAGACCATGACGCCTAACCGTCTGGAGGATACACAGTCCTCAAAGGTAACAAGCGTCGGTTCCACACAGGAATTTCTTTAGTGATGCTCAATCACTATGGGTTTTGTGGTTTGGTTGTGGGTTTTTCCTCACTGATGATTTTCTCTCAAAGTCCTCAGAGGATGGGTTGCTCTCAAATGACAAGTGTCTGTTCTTTCTCGGAGCAGCCAACCAGCTAGTGGTTGAGGGGGGGTGGCTATTTATAGCCAGGGTGCAACCTGACATGATAAGACATAAATTCCCCCAATAATATGACCGTTATGTGGATAAGAATGATTGGGGACAGCTGGTGCAAAGCACAACAACGGTCGGAATTTCAAACTATGAAAGTCCTCAGCTTATCATGATCCTCACTTGTAGGCAATTCACACTAGCGAAATCCTAACTCCTCAGTCAGATCAATTTCCTCAGAGACCAGAAGAACTTCGTCTCTGTCACTGAAAAACTTGTCTTAAATGTAAGAGATTTCCAAAGGCTTCACTCGAAGGATTGTATGGGTTGAGGATTTTGGAGTTGAGCATCAGTTGGAAATTTTCCTTAGTATTACCCCGCCTCCCTTTAACACTACGGTGTTTCCTATGACTCAAATAAAGGAAATGAAACTACGAAAACAAAAGTCTTCACGCTTCATATTTCTCATTCATATCTTCAAGGTCACACCAAATTCTTCATTTTCAAAGTCTTCACAAAGTCTTCACCAAAGTCTTCAGAAAGTCTTCACTTGAAGACATACATTTTTAGGGGTCGATAATCTCCGAATATATCAAACTCCTCATCGACTTATAGAGCGTGTGTACACTCACAAACACATTAGTGCCTTAACCTATAAGTCTTCAATACACCAAAATCACTAAGGGGTACTAGATGCACTAACAGTCACTGTACATCCATTGTCGGTTCATCTGCGTGCATTATATAATTAAGTATATCAAAAACCATTACATAAAATCATGAATAGAGAAGTGATCAAATTAATACAAGTTCATCATCACATTAAAACCAAAGTACAGTAGTGATCAAATGTTATTACTAAAAATTTAAATGCATAAAATTCATACATATAGTTCTCATAGAACAACATACAACTCTCTAGACATCTAATTAAAACATACATTTTAACTAACATACAACTCCTCTACTAAAAGAAGTTAATTTGAGCTGCATGTTAATTTGAGCATGTGCAGACTCTGAGAAGTTAATTTGAGCTCAAATTGTGCATCTAAATCAAATGAACTCCCACATACACTCCTCCACTAAAACCCACAAACCACTCTACTTCTAGAGCATTTGAAATGAGCTAAACTAGCAGTGAGAGATGAAAGGATGAAGTTGCTAACCTTTAGAACCCTTGTGTAGTTGGTGCACCGCCAAACCTAGACAAATCTTAGGGAAAATATAGCTTGGAGAGGAGAAAGCTTAATTGTGTCTTGGGCATTTCATCAAACGCCTCATGCGCATAGGAGGTGAGAAGAGAGTAGCACACACCTCCCACCCTTCCACGGCCAAAAAACAAAGGAGATGGGGGGAGGGGCACGCATATATATAGGCAAAAGCTTTAGTCCTAGTTTGTGCCTTAAACCGGAACAAATGGCCTACCCTTTGGTCCCGGTTCTAGTCACCAATCGGTACTAATGGGCAGCAACCAATTTAGTCCTGGTTGGTGGCTAGAACCGGGACTAAAGGTCCTAGTTGAACTGGGACTGATGTCTGCCGAGGCCCGGCCGACGTCCTAGCTGCTCGAGCTGGACCAGATGCTCTTATTAGTCCCGGTACGTAACACGATCGGGACTAATGCTCTGATCTGGCCTGGACCAAACCCCTGTTTTCTACTAGTGGATGTGAATACTTGCAAGATGGCATAATCATGTGAAGTTGGTTTCCATTCAGTGTTTTGATCATGTGTTGTGTTGTTCTTTCTCTAGCTGTGTCATCTGAAAAGTTAGGTTTATTATCTCGAGCTTGATGCAACGACTATTGATACGTCCATTTTGCATCATGATTTCTCGTTACTATCTACTTCATTCTTGTCCATTATTCCACATTATTATACAATTCTTATGTCTTTCTCTTTGAATATGCAAGGTACAATCACAAGGAGGGAAATATCTGGAAACTGGAATTCTAGACCAGAAAACCGAGAAAAAGGCAGAAAAATCACCACACTCCAAATGACCTGAAACTTCACGAAGAATATTTTTCTAATATTTTAGAATTTCTGGGACAAAAATATATGAGAGGGGGGCCACCAGCAGCGAATAGGGCACGCCCTGATAGCTTGTGGGGCCCCTGCTGGCCCTCCGACTCTCCTCTTCTCCTATATGGTGTGTTTTACCCTACAAAAAATTGTAAGCAACCTTTCGGGATGAAGCGCCGCCATCTCGAGGCGGAAACCTGGGAAGATGCCCTTTTGCACTCCGGCAGTCAGGTTCTGCCGGGGAAATTCCTCTCCGGGAGGTGAGATTGAAGCTACCATCATCACCAACGCTTCCTCCTTCGTGGGAGGACCAATCTCATCAACATCTTCACCAGCACCATCTCAGCTCCAACCCTAGTTCATCTCTTGTATTCAATCTTCGTCTCAAAACCTCAGATTGGTACCTGTGGGTTACTAGTTGTGTTGATTACATCCCGTAGTTTATGCTTGTTGGATTACTTGGTGGAAGAAATTACGTTCAGGTCCTTAATTGTTATTATTATACCTCTGATCTTGAACATGTTGATAAGGTGTGTGTAGTTACTATTGTTCCTCGAGACATGGGATAAATCTTGTTGTAAGTAATCTTGTGAAGTTGGTATTCGTTCGATATTTTGACGATATGTATGTTGTTACTTCTCTTAGTGGTGTCATGTGAACGTCGACTACATGACACTTCACCATGCTATGGTCCTAAGGGAAGTCATTGTGGAGTAACAAGTAGATGATGGGTTGCGAGAGTGACAGAAGCTTAAATCCCAGTTTATGTGTTGCTTCTGTTGGGGAACGTTACATGGGAAACAAAAAAATTCCTACGCTTCACCAAGATCAATCTAGGAGATGAGCATCTATGAGAGGAGAGATTGGATCTACGTACCCTTGTAGATCGCTAAGCGGAAGCATTAAAGAACGCGGTGTTGGGGAACGTTGGATGGGAAACAAAAAATTTCCTATGCACACGCAGATCTATCCATGGTGATGAGCATCTACGAGAGGGAGAGTGGATCTACATACCCTTGTAGATCGCTAAGTGGGAAGCGTTAAGAAACGCGGTTGGTGTAGTCGAACGTCTTCGCGATCCAAATCGTAGTGCGTCCCACGATCCAATCACGATCCGTCCCGCGATCCAATCACGATCCGTCCCGCGATCCGATCACAAACCGTCCCACGAACTTGATCACGATCCGTCCCACGAACTTGATCACGATCCTTCCGATCTAGCACCGAACGGACGGCACCTCCGCGTTCAGCACACGTACGGCTTGATGACAATCTCCACCGTCTTGATCCAACAAGAGGGAGTGGAGACGAAGAAGAGTTCTCCGGCAGCCTGACGGCGCTCCGGCGATGGTGGTGGAGCAATTCCGGCAGGGCTTTGCCTAAGCACTGCAGAAAACCGATCTAGAGCAGAAACTATGCACTGGAGGAACGGGTAGCACGTGGCTGAAATTCTAGTGCAAAAACCCTCAATACCACCAGTATATATAGGAGCAAGAGAGGAGGTGGCTTGGCCTAAGGGCCAAGACATCAAGGAGTCGGCCGAACCAAGGGTGGAGGTGGAGTCCACCTCCAATCCTAGTAGGACTAGGATTCACCTTTTTTTTTTGCCTTTTTCCACTTTTTCTCTTAGAACTTTTCCTTCCAGCCGCATGGGCCTCTTGTGGTTGTTCCACCAGCCCACTAAGGGCTGGTTTCCACTCTCCCACAGCCCATGTAGCCTCTTGGGTCGAAATACTCCTCCCGGAGGCCTCCCGGTACACTACCGGCACTCCCGGTACACTACCGATGAGCCTGAAACTTTTCCGATGACCAAAATGGGACTTCCTATATATGAATCTTTACCTCCGGACCATTCCGGAGCTCCACGTGACATTCGGGATCTCATCCGGGACTCCGAACAAACTTCGGTCACCACCATACACAACTTTATACTACCGAAACGTCACCAAACCTTAAGTGTGCAGACCCTGCGCGTTCAAGAACTATGTAGACATGACCGAGACACCTCTATGGTCAATAACCAAAGGCGGGACCTGGATGTCCACATTGGTTCCTACATATTCTACAAAGATCTTTATCAGCCGAACCTCTATGTCAAGGATTCAGTTAATCCCGTATGATGTTCCCTTTGTTCGTCGGTATGTTACTTGCCCGAGAATCGATCGTCGGTATCTCCATACCTAGTTCAACCTCGTTACTGGCAAGTCTCTTTACTCGTTCTATAATACAAGATCCCATAACTAACACTTAGTCACATTGCTTGCAAGGCTTATTGTGATGTCGTATTACCGAGTGGGCCCTGAGATACCTCTCCGTCACACGGAGTAACAAATCCCAGTCTTCATCCATGCCAACTCAACAAACACCCTCGGAGACACCTGTAGAGCACCTTTATAGTCATCCAGTTACATTGAGACGTTTGATACACACAAGGCACTCCTCCGATATCTCTAAGTTGCATGATCTTATGGTCATAGGAACATATACTTGACATGCAGAAAACAGTAGCAATAAACTGACACGATCATAAGCTACGTTTGTAGTTTGGGTCTTGTCCATCACATCATTCTCCTAATGATGTGATCCCGTTATCAAATGACATCTCATGTCTATGGCTAGGAAACCTTATCCATCTTTCGATCAACGAGCTAGTTCACTAGAGGCATGCTAGGGACATTGTGTTTGTCTATGTATCCACACATGTATCCATGTTTCCAATTAATACAATTATAGCATGGATAATAAACGATTATCATGAAAAAGGAAATACAATAATAAACACTTTATTTATTGCCTCTAGGGCATATTTCCAATAGTCTCCCACTTGCACTAGAGTCAATAATCTAGTTCACATCACTATGTGATTTACATTGTAATGAATCGAACACCCATGCAGTTCTGGTGTTGATCATGTTTAGCCCTTGGAAGAGGTTTAGTCAATGGGTCTGCAATATTCAAATCCGTGTGCACTTCGCAAATATTTATGTCTTTCTCCACGATGTAATCGCGGATGGAGTTGAAGCGTCGCTTTATGTGTCTGGTCCTCTTGTGAAACCTTGGTTCCTTGGCCAGAGCAATGGCACCAGTGTTTTCACAGAACAGGTTCATTGGATTCAGTGCACTGGGCACTACTCCATGATCTGTCATGAACTACTTCATCCAGACACCTTCCTTCGCCGCCTTCGAGGTTGCGATGTATTCCGCTTCGCACGTAGAATCAGCTACCATGCTTTGCTTGGAACTGCACTAGCTTATCGCTCCCCCGTTAAGAATAAATACGTATCCGGTTTGTGACTTAGAGTCGTCCGGATCAGTGTCAAAGCTTGCATCGACGTAACCCTTTACGACGAGCTCTTCATGACCTCCATAAATGAGAAACATTTCCTTAGTCCTTTTCAGATACTTAAGGATATTCTTGACCGCTTGCCAGTGCTCCATTCCAGGATCACTTTGAAACCTTCCGGCCATACTTATGGCAAGGCTGACATCGATTCTTGTGCATAGCATTGCATACATGATAGAGCCTATGGCTGAAGCATACGGGATGACACTCATCTTTTCTCTATCTTCTGCAGTTGCTGGGCATTGAGTCTTACTCAACTTCACACCTTGTAACACATGCAAGAACCCCTTCTTGGACTGTTCCATTTTGAACTTCTTCAAAACTTTATCAAGGTATGTGCTCTGTGAAAGTGCTATTAAGCGTCTCGATCTATCTCTATAGATCTTAATGCCTAATATGAAAGCAGCTTCTCCTAGGTCCTTCATTGAAAAACTCTTGTTCAAATATTCCTTCACGCTTTCCAGCATTTCTATATTGTTTCCAATCAGCAATATGTCATCCACATATAATACTAGAAATGCTATAGAGCTCCCACTCACTTTCTTGTAAATACAAGCTTCTCCGTAAACTTGTATAAACTCAAACGCTTTGATCACCTCATCAAAGCTCTTATTCCAACTCCGAGATGCTTGCACCAGTCCTTAAATGGATCACTGGAGTTTGCAAACTTTGTCAGCATTCTCTGGATCGACAAAACCTTCGGGTTGCATCATATACAACTCTTCCTCAAGGAAACCGTTGAGGAACGCTGTTTTGACATCCATGTGCCAAATTTCATAGTCAAAATAAGCAGCTATTGCTAACATGATTCTGACAGACTTAAGCATCGCTACAGGTGAGAAAGTCTCATCGTAGTCGACTCCTTGAACCTGTGAAAAACCCTTTGCCACAAGTCGAGCTTTATAGACGGTGACATTACCGTCCGCGTTTGTCTTCTTCTTATAGATCCATTTGTTCTGAATGGCCTTTCGCCCTTCAGGTAATACTTCCAAAGTCCATACTTTGTTTTCATACATGGATCCCATCTCGGATTTCATGGCCTCTAACCATTTCTCAGAATCCGGGCCCATCACTACTCCTCCATAGCTCGTAGGTTCATTGTTGTCCAACAACATGACCTCCAAGACAGGGTTGCCGTACCACTCAGGGGTAGCACGCGGCCTTGTCGACCTATGAGGTTCAATAGCAGCTTGATCCGAAGCTTCATGATCATCATCATTAACTTCCTCTTCTACCGTCGTAGATTCCACAAAAACATCTTTCCGCGCTGCGCTACTTTCTGGTTGAAGTAAAGGTTCAATAACCTCATCAAGCTCTATTTTCCTCCCACTCAATTCTTTCGAGAGAAACTCTTTCTCAAGAAATGTTCCGTTCTTAGCGACAAACACTTTGCCTTCGGATCTGAGATAGAAGGTATACCCGACTGTCTCTTTCGGGTATCCTATGAAGACGCATTTCTCCGCTTTGGGTTCCAGCTTTTCAGGCTGAAGCTTTTTGACATAAGCATCACATCCCCAAACTTTAAGAAACGACAACTTTGGCTTCTTGCCAAACCACAGTTCATATGGTGTCGTCTCAACGGATTTTGATGGTGCCCTATTTAAAGTGAATGCAGCTGTCTCTAATGCATAACCCCAAAACGATAGTGGCAAATCGGCAAGAGACATCATAGAACGCACCATATCTAATAAGGTCCGATTACGATGTTCAGACACACCATTACGCTGTGGTGTTCCGGGCGGTGTCAACTGTGAAACAATTCCACACTGTCTTAAGTGACTGCCAAACTCATAACTCAGATATTCACCTCCTCGATCAGATCGCAGAAATTTAATCTTCTTGTTACGATGATTCTCAACTTCACTCTGAAATTGCTTGAACTTTTCAAATGTTTCAGACTTGTGTTTCATCAAGTAAATATACCCATATCTACTCAAGTCATCAGTGAAGGGGAGAAAGTAACGATATCCACCGCGCGCTGCAACCTTCATTGGACCGCAGACATCAGTATGTATGATTTCCAATAAGTCACTTGCCCGTTCAATTGTTCCTGAGAACGGTGTTTTAGTCACCTTGCCCATCAGGCATGGTTCACATGTGTCAAGTGATTCAAAATCAAGTGACTCCAAAAGTCCATCAGCATGGAGCTTCCTCATGCGTTTTAGACCAATATGACCTAAACGGCAGTGCCACAAGAAAGTGGTACTATCATTTACTACTCTACATCTTTTGGCATCAATGTTATGAACATGTGTTTCATCACTATCAAGATTCAATATGAATAAACCCCTAACATTGGGTGCATGACCATAAAAGATATTACTCATATAAATAGATCAACCTTTATTCTCTGGTTTAAATGAGTAACCGTCTCGCAATAAACAAGATCCAGATATAATGTTCATGCTTAACGCAGACACTAAATAACAATATTCAGGTTCATCACCAATCCTGATGGTAATCGAAGAGAGAGCGTGCCGACGGCGATCACATCAACCTTGGAACCATTTCCCACGCGCATCGTCACTTTGTCCTTTGCCAGTCTTCGTTTATTCCGTAGTTCCTGCCTTGAGTTGCAAATGTGAGCAACCGAACCGGTATCAAATACCCAGGCACTACTACGAGAACTAGTAAGGTACACATCAATAACATGTATATCATATATACCTTGTTTGTCGTTGGCCGCCTTCTTGTCAGCCAGGTACTTGGGGCAGTTCCGCTTCCAGTGACCAGTTCCCTTCCAATGAAAGCACTCAGTTTCTGGCTTAGGTCCATGCTTAGGCCTTTTTGTAGGAGTAGCAACTGCTTTGCCATCCTTCTTGGTTTTACCCTTCTTGCCTTTGCCCTTGCCATTTTTCTTGAAACTAGTGGTTTTATTGACCATCAACACTTGATGTTCTTTCTGGATTTCAGACTCAGCGACTTTTAGCATCGCAAACAACTCGACGACTTACTTGTTCATCCCGTGCATGTTATAGTTCATGACAAAGCTCTTGTAACTAGGTGGCAGTGATCGAAGAACTCTGTCAGTGATCACCTCTGGCGGAAGGGCAATTCCCAACTCCGCTAGACGAGTTGAATACCCAGACATTCTAAGTATATGTTCACTGATAGACCCATTCTCCTCCATCTTGCAAGCATTGAACTTATCGGAGGTTTCATACCCCGCGATCCGGGCGTTCTTCTAAAAGATAAACTTCAACTCCAGGAACATCTCATATGCTCCATGACGTTCAAAACGTCTTTGAAGTCCCGGTTCTAAGCCATACACTATCGCACACTAAACTATTGAGTAATCTCCAGTACGTGCCTCCCAAGCGTTCTTAACGTCTTCGGAGGTCATGTCTTCTGGTTGGTCACCAAGCGGTGCATCAAGGACATATGATTTCTGGGAAGCCGTGAGGATAATGCTCAGATTACGGGCCCAGTCAACAAAGTTACTTCCATCATCTTTCAACTTAGCTTTCTCTAGGAACGCATTAAAATTCAGGGGTGCTACTACGCGAGCCATTGATCTACAACATAAATATGCAAAGTTTACTTAGACTATTGTTCAAGATAATGAGTTTAGTTAATCAAATTACTAAAGCTCCCACTCAAATTGACATCCCTCAGGTCATCTGAGTGTCAGATGATCCAAATCCACCAACTCATGTCCGATCATCACGTGAGTTGAGGTGGCTTCAATGGTGAACATCATTTTGTTGATCATATCTACTATATGACTCATGTTCGACCTTTCGGTCTCTTGTGTTCCGAGGCCATGTCTATACATGCTAGGCTCATCAAGTTTAACCCGAGTGTTCTGCACGTGCAACATTGGCTTGCACCCGTTGTATGTGAACATAGAGTCTATCACACCCGATCATCATGTGGTGTCTCAACACGACGAACTTTTGCAATGGTGCACACTCGGGGAGAACACAATTCATCTTGAAATTTAAGTGAGGGATCACCTTATAATGCTACCGTCGTCCTAAGCAAAACAAGGTGCATAAAAGGATTGACATCACATGCAATTCATAAGTGACATGATATGGCCATGAACTTGTTCTTTTGATCTCCATCTAGAAAGCACCGGCATGATCTCCATCGTCACCGGCATGACACCATGATCTTCATCATCTTGATCTCCATCAATGTGTTGCCATCAGGGTTGTCGCGCCTAACATGCTTCTACTACTATTGCTATCGTTTAGCGACAAAGTAAAGCATTACATAGCGCTTAATGATTGACACGCAGGTCATACAATAATTAAAGACAACCCTATGGCTCCTGCCAGTTTCCGTACTCATCGACATGCAAGTCGTGATAATCTATACATCACATGATCATCTCATACATCACATATATCACAGCATGTAATTGTCCATATCACATCACAACATACCCTGCAAAAACAAGTTAGACGTCCTCTAATTGTTGTTGCATGTTTTACGTGGCTGCTACGGGTTTGTAGCAAGAACGATTCTCACCTACGCATAAACCACAACGGTGATACATAATTTTCTTTTCAACCTTCTCAAGGACCGCCTTTGTCAAATCCAATCCAACTAAAGTGAGAGAAACTACCACCCGCAAGCCATCTAGGCCACAAGTTGCGTCGAGGGAATCGGTCTCTCGTAAGCGTACGAGTAATGTTGGTCTGGGCCGCTTCATCTCACAATACCGCTGAACCAAAATCTGACCAAGGGTGGAAGCAATCTAAGCATCAACGCCCACAAACCTTTTGTGTTCTACTCGAGATCTCATCAACACATAGACCTAGATCATGATGCCACTGTTGGGGAACGTTGCATGCGAAACAAAAATTTTCCTACACACAAGTAGATCTATCCATGGTGATGAGCATCTATGAGAGGGAGAGTGGATCTACATACCCTTGTAGATCGCTAAGAGGAAAGCGTTAAGAAACGCGGTTGGTGTAGTCGAACGTCTTTGCGATACAAATCGCCGTGCATCCCGCGATCCAATCACGATCCATCCCATGATCCAATCACGTTCCGTCCCGCGATCCGATCACGATCTGTCCCACGAACTTGATCATGATCCGTCCCACGAACTTGATCATGATCCTTCCGATCTAGCACCGAACGGACGGCACCTCCGCATTCAGCACACGTACGGCTTGATGACGATCTCCACCGTCTTGATCCAGCAAGAGGGAGTGGAGAGGAAGAAGAGTTCTCCGGTAGCCTGACAGCGCTCCGGCGATGGTGGTGGAGCAATTCCGGCAGGGCTTCGCCTAAGCACTGCAGAAAACCGATCTAGAGGAGAAACTATGCACTGGAGGAACGGGTAGCACGTGGCTGAAATTCTAGTGCAAAAACCCTCAATACCACCAGTATATATAGGAGGAAGAGAGGAGGTGGCTTGTCCCAAGGGCCAAGACACCAAGGAGTCGGTCGGACCAAGGGTGAAGGTGGAGTCCACCTCCAATCCTAGTAGGACTAGGATTCACCCTTTTTTTTTGCCTTTTTCCACTTTTTCTCTTAGGACTTTTTCTTCCAGCCACGTGGGCCTCTTGTGGTTGTTCCAACAGCCCACTAAGGGCTGTTTTCCACTCTCCCACAGACCATGTAGCCTCTTGGGTCGAAATACTCCTCCCGGAGGCCTCCCGGTACACTACCGGCACTCCCGGTACACTACCGATGAGCCCGAAACTTTTCCGGCGACCAAAATAGGACTTCCTATATATGAATCTTTACCTCCGGACCATTTCGGAGCTCCTCATGATGTTCGGGATCTCATCCGGGACTCTGAATAAACTTCGGTCACCACCATACACAACTCTATACTACCGAAACGTCACCAAACCTTAAGTGTGCAGACCCTACGGGTTCGAGAACTATGTAGAGATGACCGAGACACCTCTATGATCAATAACCAATGGCGGGACCTGGATGTCCACATTGGTTCCTACATATTCTACGAAGATCTTTATCGGTCGAACCTCCATGTCAAGGATTCAGTTAATCCCGTATGATGTTCCCTTTGTTCTTCGGTATGTTACTTGGTCGAGATTCGATCGTCGGTATCTCCATACCTAGTTGAACCTCGTTACTGGAAAGTCTCTTTACTCGTTCCATAATACGAGATCCCGTAACTAAAACTTAGTCACATTGCTTGCAAGGCTTATTGTGATGTTGTATTACCGAGTGGGCCCTGAGATACCTCTCGGTCACACGGAGTAACAAATCCCAGTCTTGATCCATGCCAACTCAACAGACACCTCGAAGACACCTGTAGAGCACCTTTATAGTGACCCAGTTACATTGCGACGTTTGATACACACAAGGCACTCCTCCGATATCTGTGAGTTGCATGATCTTATGGTCATAGGAACATATACTTGACATGCAGAAAACAGTAGCAATAAACTGACACGATCATAAGCTACGTTTGTAGTTTGGGTCTTGTCCATCACATCATTCTCCTATTGATGTGATCCCGTTATCAAATGACATCTCATGTCCATGGCTAGGAAACCTTATCCATCTTTCGATCAACGAGCTAGTTCACTAGAGGCATGCTAGGGACATTGTGTTTGTCTATGTATCCACACATGTATCCATGTTTCCAATTAATACAATTGTAGCATGGATAATAAACGATTATAATGAAAAATAAAATACAATAATAAACACTTTATTTATTACCTCTAGGGCATATTTCCAACACGCGGTTGATGTAGTGATACGTCTCCACGATCCAAATCGCAAGCCGTCCCACGAAATCCCGATCAAGTGCCGAACGGATGGCACCTCCGCGTTCAGCACACGTGCAGCTTGATGAAGATCTCCGCCTTCTTGATCCAGCAAGAGGGAGCGGAGAGGTAGATTGGTTCGCTGGCAGCACGACGGCGTGGCGGTGGCGGTGGTGGAGCTGATCCGGCAAAGCTTCGCTAAGCGGCGCCGAACCAATCTACTAGAGGAGAGACTATCGGAGAGGGAGGAAGGGCTGCGCCGTGGCTTAGGGTGCGGCTGACCTCCTCCCTCTCACATATATATAGGGGGAGGGGTGGTGCGCCAAACCCCTAGGGTTGCCCCCTTCGGGCGGCGGCCAAGGGTGAAGGCGCCTAGGGTGGCTTGCCACCCAAGTTAGGTGGCGCCAACATTAGGGTTGGCCCACCCACCAACCCCCTTGCCGCATGGGCCTTTGTGAGAGGGCCATCCAGCCAACCAGCAGCTGTTGTGCCCTCTCTCACAGCCCAAGTAGGCCTTTGGGGCTGGTGGCCCCTTCCGGTGGACCCCCGGGACCCTCCCGACACTCCCGATATTTTACTTGTGACGCCCAAACTTTTCCCGGTAACCAACACGAAACTTCCTATATATGAATCTTCACCTCCGGACCATTCTGGAGCTCCTCGTTACATTCGGGATCTCATCGGGACTCCGAACAAACTTCGGTTACCAACACACATAACTCATCTATACCAAAACGTCACCGAACCTTAAGTGTGCAGACCCTGCGGGTTCGAGAACCATGTAGACATGACCGAGACACCTCTACGGTCAATAACCAATAGCGAGACCTGGATGCCCATATTGGTTCCTACATGTTCTGCGAAGATCTTTATCGGTCGAACCACTATGTCAAGGATTCAGTTAATCCCGTATGATGTTCCCTTTGTCCTTCGGTATGTTACTTGCCCGAGTTTCGATCATCGGTATCTCCATACCTAGTTCAACCTCGTTACCGACAAGTCTCTTTACTCGTTCCGTAATACAAGATCCCGCGACTAAGACTTAGTCACATTGCTTGCAAGGCTTGTTGTGATGTTGTACTACCGAGTGGGCCCTGGGATACCTCTCCGTCACACGGAGTAACAAATCCCAGTATTGATCCATGCCAACTCAATAGACACCTTCGGAGATACCTATAGAGTACCTTTATAGTCACTCAGTTACGTTGCGATGTTTGATACACATAAGGCACTCTTCCGGTGTCAATGAGTTGCATGATCTCATGGTCATAGGAACATATACTCGACATGCAGAAAAACTGTAGCATTAAACTAACACGATCATATGCTACGATTATAGTTTGGGTCTTTTCCATCACATCATTCTCCTAATGATGTGATCCCGATATCAAATGACATCTCATGTCCATGGCTAGGAAACCTTAACCATCTTTGATCAACGAGCTAGCCTGCTAGAGGCATACTAGGGACACAGTGTTTGTCTATATGCCCACACATGTATTTAGTTTCCAATCAACACAATTATAGCATGGACAATAAAAGATTATCATGAACAAGTAAATATAATAATAAACACTTTATTTATTGCCTCCAGGGCATATTTCCAACAGCTTCATAAGGGGCTCATTTGGATCCACATGTTTCATGTTATGGTTCGATTTATCTTAATTCTGCTTTCATAGTTGTGGATGCTTGCAAGAGGGGGTAATCATAAATAAGTTGTTAGGTCAAGTAAGAACAACAGCTTAGCCCCAGTCCACCCACATATCAAATTATCAAAGTAGCGAATGCGAATCAACTCAACATAATAACATGACTAGACAAAAATTCTCATGTGTCCTCGGGAGCACTTGCTTAATATAAGATTACTTTCAGGCCAGTCCTTTGCCACAAAAAGGATTGGGCTACCTTGCTGCACCTTGATTACTATTGTCACTTGTTACTTGTTACAAATTATCTTGCTCCAAAACTATCTATTACTGTTACTCACAACACTTGCAGAGAATACCTTGCTGAAAACCGCTTGTCATTTTCTTCTGCTCCTCGTTGGGTTCGACATTCTTCATTATAGAAAGGACTACGATTGATGTCATATACTTGTGGGTCATCAACTAAACGACACATTATCATGTTTGGTCCAAGGGGGGCATTATGGGATTTGCTAGTAGATGATGGGTTGCAGGAGTGATAGAATCTTAAACCCTAGTTTATGAGCTATTCTGTAAGGGGTGTTTTGGGTCCATGTGTTTCATGCTATGGTTAGGTTTATCTTAATTCTTCTCTTGTAGTTACAAATGTTTGCGACATGGGGTAATCATAAGTAGGTTGTTTGTTCAAGTAAGAACAACACCTTATCACCGACGTACCCACATAACAATGTATCAAAGTAATGAACGCGAGTCAATGACTCATGGTGAAAGTAACTAGACAATATTCCCATGTGTTTTCAAGAACGATTTAATCACTATAAGACGTACTTCCGACTTGTCCTTTGCAATAAAAATATTGGGCCACCTTTTTACTTTTGTTATTTCTTACTTGCTACAAATTATCTTGCTATCAAACTATCTGTCACAACTACTTTATAACACTTGGAGAGAATACCTGGCTGAAAACTGCTTATTGATTCCTTCTGCTCCTCGTTGGGTTCGTCACTTTTACTTATCCAAAGAACTATGATTGATCCCCCATATACTTGTGGGTTATCAGAGACACCACTCTCCAAAAGTTAATACATGTTGTTGTTGATGATGAACTCCGTCCTGTTGTGTTTCAAAAGATAGTTCCCTCAACACTCGAACATTCTCTCGCAGACTTTGGCTATATGGTAGGAGAGGGATAGGAGTGGAAGGCAACTTGGGGAGGCTAGAGATCAAGGATCAAAGGTTGGAGTGAAATCCTTTGGATCTTAACACAAGGGTAGGTGGTTCTCTGTCAGAAAATGGATATGGAAAGTGGTAGCTTCATCCCGGTTGCTCACTGAGAGTTAGTGGAATGCTTGGGAGGTATATATAGGCATCACCACAAATTCAACCGTTACTCACTGTTATGAATTATTCGATGGGACCGGGCGAAAACACTCGGTGGGACCGAATGGTGATGACCTAATCACCTTCCACACTTCGGTGAGACCGACTGAAACCACTCGGAAATTCTGATTGAATTTTAATTGACAGCAGAAGGTTGGCAAGTGCTTTTCGGTGGGACCGAAGTGTTATTTCGGTGAGTCCGGGTGCTAGGGTTCAAGTGTATCTCGGTGAGTTTGGGTAGATGTGTTTCGATGGGACCGAGAAAAACTTTAGGTTTTGGACACAGATGAATGTGAGAGTGTGGCTGAGAGTTTTGGACCAATATCTTTAAGCACATGAGCAGCTAGACCATGATCAAAACCTCATCCCCTATTAATAGTTTGACTTTCTATGAACTCAATGTGATCATGGATCACTTAACCAAAAATGGAGTCTTAAAGCTTCGCCAACACATGTCCTTTGCATTTTGAGGGTCCACATTCACATCTCATTACCATTCACATCTTATTACAGGAATGCATGTACAAAGGAACAATGGCGGGGAGGGGGGGGGGAGCAGGAAGGAGCGCAACCATGTTGTCTATGGAGGAAGGGTGAGGTTGCCAGAGGACATAATTTGAGAAGAACACCTGCTACCTTTTTAAAATTTAAGGAGCATCTTCTCAAATTTAGATGATGATCTTGAACTGGTCTAACCGTCTAAGAATATCTCTAACCGATCCTCTATAATTGCGCCCGTGAAGCATGGTAATATTCACACTAACAAATGCAGTAGTAATGTTGTGCTCAAATATACGAATGCATATTAAACTACACATATATAGAAGTAGTAATTAATATGCACAATACTTATTTATCATATTACAAACGATGACATGCTTGTAGCTCTGGGATCACCGAGGAGAATGGTAGGATCATGACTGATCCTTCATTTAAGCTCGAGCTTTCTGAAGTGTGCGATCTGTACGTTTTCGACGTGGAGCTTTTTGAAGTTGCTGTTCTTCCTAGTGCTGAAGAAGTCACCCCAGTTGTAGGCGCGGTACCTGGCCAGTCTCTCGTCGCTCACCATCTCCTCCAACGGCTCGATCATGGCGTGGCTCCCAGGGTTGAAGAAGTAGGGCATGGAGAACCGCTCCTTGTCCGAGTTGACTGACACCCTGTGCTCGGCGCTCTCGTACCTATCGTTGCTCCACACCTGGATGATGTCTCCGACGTTGATGACGTAGGAGTCCGGGACGGGCCTGACGCGCACCCACTCGCCGTCGGAGCGGTGCCGGACGTCGAGCCCGCCGACGTCGTCCTGGTAGAGGACAGTGAGCGCGCCGGCGTCCTTGTGGCGGCCGACGCCAAGAGCGAGGTCGGGGCTGGGACAGGGCGGGTAGTGGTTCAGCCTGATGAAGGTGGTCTGGTGGTCCTTGAAGAAGCCGTTTAGCCGGTCCGGTGACAGGCCCAGGCTCCGGGCGATCAGCTCCAGCAGCTTGAACGCCAGCTCCTCCATCGCTTTCGCGTACTCCTCAAAAGCCTGCCTGCATCCGTGCACAAATCAAATGGACTGTGATAAGTAACATGTGTGTGACAAGAACATATGATAACTTCGAACGTTTAATATGGCAATTTTGGTGCTGTGAGGATGACACTTCAATTGTCAAACATAACAATCTTTTGTTTGGATTGCAAGTTTCAGTTTTTTTGGGTTTTTTCGAATGATAATTTTAGTTATAAAAACCATCAGGACGGGATTAATTCGTGTGACACTGCATGAGATTAACATGTTAGTCATATGAACCATTTTTCTCGGGATCGAAGAATTGATTGAGTTGATAACCGTACCTGAACCCCGGCAGGTCCTCGGGCCACTTGTTCTCGAACACAAGCTCGCCATCGGCAACCTCGGCAGGCGGCGGCGGCTCATGGGGCACGAAGTCGAACACCTCCTTCCAGTCCCTGACGTTCTTGGTGTGCTCGGACTCGTAATACCCCAGCGGCGACGCCTCGTCCCTCCGCACGGCCGCCTTCCGGTCCGCCGGCAGCGCGAAGAAGGCCTTCTGCGCCTCCAGCGCGCGCGCCACCGTCTCGGCCGGCACGCCGTGGCGCACCACCACGAAGAACCCCCAGTCCCGGCTCGCCCTGCCCACCTCGGCCGCGAGCGCGTCCACGCCGGCCTCGTCGCCGGCGGCGAGAGGGGAGAGGTCGATGACGGGGATGCCGGCCGCGTCGGCGAGGTTCGGCTTGGTGCGGTGCTCGGGGGCCTGGACGAAGGCCTGGTCCATGGAGAGGCCGCCCATGGCGATGTCGAGGTCGATGATCAAGTTCTCGATCTCACGTATACGGTGGCTGCCGGGGATCGAGTGCGTTGTGGCCTTGAGTGTTCGGGTGACGAGGGGGGTTAAAAAGGGTCTTCATGCAGGTTTGATTCAACGAATCTGGACGGGTTTTCAGGTGCAGTTTGGCCGTGACCTTGGAGCTGACGTACGTACGTACATGTGCTTGCTTTTGTAATAACATTACCGAAGAAGAAACACACGTCGACGTGTTCGGTTTGCCCTATGTTTGTGGCGTCACGAATGATCTGCCGGTGTTGGCCGCAAGCACAAGATGGTACTACTCCTACTATACTCACATCCGGTACACTTGAATTCTACCTTTCCAGCCGCGAAAACAGTTGGAATTTCACCGGAATGAAGAAATCACTGTCCCGGCGCGGTTCAAACGTGCAGGAATTTCACTAATGATCTTGTGTTATTTCAGTCTCGTGATTTACAGCATAGCGCCCCAAACTTTTCGATGTTATAAACATGAGAATGAGAAGATCAATCGGCGTAGCGCAGGAGCAACACACAGCGTAGACAGGCCACAAGTGATCCCGGTGATCGAGGACGTGACGCCAGAGCCAAGGCGATGCAACGTCCGTTTCGCGGCACCAGCTAGGCAAATGGTACCAGCGATAGGAAACGGACAAACCTCGTTGAATCAACGGCTCTCGTGTCGTGTTGGCGTTTGATCGATAAGGATGGCACGATGCCATGATCATCCATCCATCATTATGCGCCGTCCTTTGCTTTCACACATATGGCCAAGAGTGTGAAGTAGAGGTAATAATACTGGCAGTCATAAAATTTGTTCAATTCAGTGTTAAAAATGCAAAATAATACTTCGTGAGTCACATAACTGGTTTATGCGCGTAGATACGGTAAAAAAAAGATAATTAATTTGGTGTCCTTAGTTGTGTCTCACTCTACAGTATAATCCTTAATTTCGAAAAGTAATCGGTTCTGTCTAAGCCACTTCGCTCCTGTTATGCTTATGTCCTTTGAACGTTTGACCATCATTTTGAAAACTTTATAAAAAGACATACTAACTAAAAAAATCAAATTAAATATCAAAATGTTCAGAGAAACATCAGCTATATGTGCATGTCATTCTCATTCATGACAAAAATGATGGAAAGTCCTCAGCTGACTTTGAGCTCTAAAGATCTCAACATGAATAGTAAAATATATAAAAAATAAACAAAAAATCTAAAAGAAAATGGTGGCAAACTAGAACCAATGTTTTACGTGTTTGCCAAGTTTCATCCGCAACGACAATCGTGGAAGTCGTGGCAATAAAACAAAATCAACACTCCAAAATGATTTTGTTTTAGAGCATCAATTTTGTTTTTTTGCCACGACTTCCACGAATGCCATTTCCTTGATGAAACTTGGCAAGCACCTAAAACATTGATCCAAGTTTGCTACAAAAAAGTAATTTTTAGATTTTTTTTTTCTTTTTTTATATTTTACTCTTCGTGTTGAGATCATAAGAGCTCAAACTCAAATGGGCACTTTCCAACATTTTTATCAAGAGTGCAAAAGGCATGCACATATAGGTCTTGTTTTTTCGAAGATTTTGGTATCTTATTTGAATTTTTCTGAGTTAGTATGATTTTTTATGAAGTTTTCAAAGTGACGGTCAAACGATCAAAGGGCAAAAGCATAAAGAAGCAAAGTGATTTGAGCGTGAACGAGTGTTTTCGAAAACTAAGGGTAAACCTGACGAGTGTGACCCAACTAGGGGCATAAAATAAATTATCCGCAAAAAAATCTCTCCTAGGCTCTAATGCACTGCTTGCATGGCATGCCTAGCACACTGTCAACCTATGATGTCGTCCGGCTGGCTCATGCGTGCCGTTTTTGCACAAAAAAACACCTTAGATTGTTTGGTAATTACATAAAAAGCCCTAGTGACAGCGGGAATAGGCAGACCGCTTTCCTCTATCTCGTTCCTTTGTCTCCCCGATCTTCTGAGGCGATGGCGGCACGACGGCCATCAGGGAAGGATATGGACGACATGTGTCGTCAGGTATGAGGCGAATCAAAGCTGCCATATGGTTACTCCTTCTCTTGTCTCTCGTTTCTATCGTGGCATCTCTAATGTGTTAAGTGCGATGTCTCCTTCGTAGGTAGGGTTCATGGGGTAGGGCGATCGGGATTGATTCATTTATGTACGACGTTGTATGTAGCGCGTTGTGGACCTAGGCATTACTTGTGGATGGCCCCTATTTCACGAATCGTGCTAGGGTTCATTTGGGGATTACCAAGGAAGCCAATTTATCTATTCAAATTGATTATCAGAGCAATGAGGGCATGTAAATCGTTCTAGGATTTATTTGGGGGTCATTATTTGTGAGATATTTGGCCATGTGTCGCGCTGCTACATGAAGGGTTCAAAATTTTGAATGTTGCGGTGTGAACTGAACTTCCTGCAGTGTGTTGACTGAACTTGACATTTGGTGCAGCTTTATCTGAACTTGTTAGAACTCCTGCACTTGTTAACTAAACTTGGCATTTGAACTTATTAATTGTACTAGTTAACTGAAATTGTTCACACCATTTGTTAACTAAACTTGCATTTGAAATTATTAACTGAAATTGTTACTTGATTTCTTATTGGTTATGTTCACTGGATTTTGCAAAGATTTATACATATTTGTGTTAACATGCATGTGAAGATTGTAACAGAATGGAGTAGTCACAAAATGTTTGCACATTGTTCACCGAACTAGTGTTGGAGTTAGTGTGGACTACCGTTATGATGTACTTACTTTGCTATAATTTACAATGCAGGAGATTTTGATGATTTGTAAGTGTTGAGATCCACCATAGGTGTTTCTTTTGTGGCAGTGATACAAACATGACATACATGGCTTTATGAGGTTGACTTGTTTGATAACTATGAGATTAGCACTTGGTTATTACTCTTGATTAAAGACTTTCTTCTCTAGCTGGGGTATAACAGAAAAACCTACAAGATTGATGTGTAGTGGTGTGAACCAGGAAAGCCAGTTAGTGATGGCCTAAAGGTCTTGACTTGTGATGCAGGAATTGTACTTATGATTTCTGCAACATTAGAGCACATGAACCTTCTACTCATAGTAGATAATGGTGATACCCTAGAATCATTAACGAGAGATGATGTGCTGATAAATGGAGTGATTGAACCACAAAAGTGTTGGAAATATGCCCTAGAGGCAATAATAAATAGTTATTATTATATCTCCTTGTTCATGATAATCGTTTATTATCCATGTTATAATTGTATTGATTGGAAACACATTGCATGTGTGGATACATAGACAACACTGTGTCCCTAGTATGCCTCTAGTAGACTAGCTCGTTGATCAAATATGGTCAAGGTTTCCTGACCATTGACATGAGATGTCATTTGATAACGGGATCACATCATTGGGAGAATGATGTGATTGGAAGACCCAAACTATAAACATAGCATTTGATCATGTCAGTTTATTGCTATTGTTTTCTGCATGTCAAGTATCTGTTCCTATGACCATGAGATCATACAACTCACTGATATTGGAGGAGTATTTTGTGTGTATCAAACGTCGCAATGTAACTGGATGACTATAAAGATACTCTATAGGTATCTCCGAGGGTGTCTGTTGAGTGGGCATGGATCAAGACTTGGATTTGTTACTACGTGTGATGGAGAGGTGTCTCAGGGCCCACTCGGTAATACAACATCACAACAAGCCTTGCAAGCAATGTGACTAAAATGTTAGCCACATGATCTTGTATTACGGAACGAGTAAAGAGACTTGCCGGTAACGAGATAGAACTAGGTATAGAGATACCGATGATCGAATCTCGTGCAAGTTACATACCGAAAAACAAAGGGAACATCATACGGGATTAACTGAATCCTTGACATAGAGGTTTGACCGATAAAGATCTTCGTAGAATATGTAGGAACCAATATGGGCATCCGGGTCCCGCTATTGGTTATTGACCATAGAGGTGTCGCATTCATGGCTACATAGTTCTCGAACCCGCAGGGTCTGCCCACTTAACGTTCGGTGACGTTCCGGTAGTATAGAGTTATGTATGGTGATGACCGGAGGTTGTTCGAAGTCCCGGATGAGATCTCGAATGTCACAAGGAGCTCCGGAATGGTTCGGAGGTAAAGATTGATATATAGGGAGTCCCATTTTGGTCGCCACAAAAGTTTTGGGTACTTCGGTAGTGTACCGGGAGTGTCGGGAGGGTACCGAGGGACCGTCGGGAGGGGCCTCTCACCCCAAAGAACCACATGGGCTGTGGGAGTAGGCAAACCAGCCCCTGGTGGACTGGCCGAAGCCCTTACTAAGGCCCATGCGGCTAGGGGTGGGAAAATCCAAAGGTGGAAAAGGTTTCCAAGTGAGGGAGGAACCCTACTCCTAGTAGGATTGGAGTAGGACTCCTCCACCTCTCGCACTTTGGCCGAAACCTAGGGGCAACCCTAGGGCGCCGGCCTACCTCCCCTTCCTCCTATATATACTAGAGGATTTTGAGGGCAACTTCAACCCTAATTGCCACGTGCTGCCCTATTCTTCCACTAGATTGTTTCTCCTCTTGATTAGTTCTGCAGTGCTTAGGCGAAGTCGTGTCGGATTATTTCCACCACCACCGCCGTCGTGCCGTCACGCTGCCGGAGAACTCGTCTACCTTTTCGCCCCTCTTTCTGGATCAAGAAGGGGGAGATCGTCACCGAGTTGTACGTGTGCTGAACGCGGAGGTTTCGTCCGTTCGGCGCTAGATCGGGACGGATCATGATTGGATCACGGGACGCTCAACGATTTGGATCGCGAAGAAGTTTTACTACATCAACTGTGTTTCTTAATGCTTTCCGCTTAGCGATCTACAAGGGTATGTAGATCCGCTCTCCCTCTCGTGTAGATACTCATCACCATGGATAGATCTTGCGTGTGTGTAGGAATTTTTTTTGTTTCCCATGCAACGTTCCCCAACACAAAGGTTATTACTTCAAAGAGGCAAGGAAATGAAAATGTGAGCCGCTTAGAGAAAGATCAGAGTCTAGGAGAGAAAATGTCAAGGACAACAAAAAGGTCTATGTCATTTTT
Organism: Hordeum marinum; assembly: GCA_022496015.1. NCBI lineage: Eukaryota > Viridiplantae > Streptophyta > Magnoliopsida > Poales > Poaceae > Hordeum > Hordeum marinum. Next base: position 203,269,580 of record CM039672.1, on the reverse strand, counting down.
TGAAGAAGGATGTAGCTCAATGAATTATATGGAGGAGGAGGATGTTGAGCATTGTAATGACTGATGAGGATTCGGATATCAACGAAGAAGAATGAAATTGTGAGGAAGTAGATGCTGAAACAGACGAGGAGTTCTATGAGAGTGACTTTGAAATTCCAGGAGGTGATTATGACCACCGCGGAGACGGCCATACAACGATGACTCTGCCTCGATTCGGAGCTTGTCAACTTCAACGGTGAGTGGTCTCTCTGCGAGACTGACACCACTACCAACTTCACCGACGCGGTCAAGGGTAAGGGCAAGGTTTCCCGGCCATGGTCGGTTGTGGGTTCGGCTGCCCTCCGCATGGCGTAGGAGGAAGCGAAGTGGTTGCTTGACGAGCGCCATGCGACGGCCGAGCAGGGCATCGTGCCCCTCACCCTTCCGCCACTGGAAGGACCACTCAAATGACGATGATGATGATGGCACGAACGGCGCACGATGTCACCGGCCAGGTCGGACACGCCTACGAGGTCACCTTTCACTAAAAGTTTGTTCATTTTTTTGTAAAACTTTTAGTTGAGCAAACGAAACATCATTTGTTTCATGTAATGTCTGAAGTTAAGTAATTTTTTTTGCCTTTGCATGACTTTTTCCCTGTTCAACAAATTACACTTTCAAATGTATGCAAACAAGGTTGGATGAACGACTCCCATATTACTGTTCACGGCTAGGTCCAGACGCGTTACTTGTCCGCTGACAAATATAGCGTCTATTTTATGGGGACATCGTTGGAAATACCCTAACAATTCGTTTCATTCCCCGCAAAAATGTCCCGTCCATTGATACATAAATGCCACCTACCATTTTAGCTCTTAATACCCTGCAATGGTTCTTGCTTCTCGAAAACTCTATTGGACTTATTTTGCCACAAGCCGTTGGAGAAAAACACGTATGCGACCTGAGCGAGCGATTTGGTCTGTCCCATCTGTAGTATACATACACCTTTCACTTTTCGGTTTGGGAACCTTCTACAGGGTTCCTAGCTGGTGTTTTCATGATTTTGGGCACCTTCTAGAACGTTCCCGAATCATTTTTATTTTCCTTTTTTGTTTCTTTTTTATTTTTATTTTTATATCTCTCTTCTTCTTTTCCTTCTTTTCATTTGCAAGTTTATTTTTTTTAATTTGTTCAGATTTATTAAACATGCTTTTCAAAGAATGTCCGTGTTCTCAGAAAATAATGTTCCTAAAAGTCAAAAAACATTTCTTCTACAATGTTCATATATTTAAAATATCGTATTTCCAAAAAAATGTTCACACTTTATAATTTTGTTCGAAGTTTCAGAAAATGCTTCCGTGTTCCAAAAAAATCATATATTCAAAAAATGTTAGTTTTTTCTAAAAGGTGTTTGTGTTTCAAATTTTGTTTGGTTGTTTCATAAAAATTCCCCATTTTCAAGAAAAATGACTTATTCACAATTGTTTACCTTTTTCAAAAAGTTGCATTTTAATATATTATTTAGGATTTTAAGTTAGTGTTTTTAAATTTCAAAAATGTTCCTGTATTCAAATTTCGCACATATATCCGAATAATGTCCGTACATTCAGATTTCGTTCGGGGATTTTGAAAAGAAATCATGTGTTCAAAATTTCATAAAAATGGTGTTTTCAAAAATTATTCAAGGAATCAAATTCTCATAATTTTAAAAGGATATTTTATATTTTCTCAAAAACTGGTTTTATTTGTAATTTTTTGTGTTTTAAAAATCTTCACATTTTCTAAAATATTTGCGTTTAGAAAAATCACTTTGAAAAATGCCTTTTGAAGTTTGAGAAAAAGGTCTCAGCTCTAGGTTGTTGCTAGTTCTTAAAGCATCATGTTGCCTATTAACCAACAACCCCTAATTAGTTCAAGTGGCTTAGGCTGTGTTTGGTTGGACTTTTAGAGCCAACTGGCTTTTCAAAGCTATAAGCCAAAGGGATACAATGAGAAGTAGAAATTGTAAAAGTTGCAGCTTCTTCATAGTGTAATTGTCACAGCCGGGTGTAACTTCAGAATGGTGTTTTTAGCTATCTCCTTGAAGATGCAATGTATTTACCAACCATTGCCACTTCCAAGTCATACTGCTTCATTATTTTTCTCTCCCTCATGCGCAGAAAACGAATGGGACACAACCCGACCTGCACGATTGTGCTGCTCATAAGCCTAGGGTTTGGCCACTGCTGGTCGATAGACGCCGTCGCCTCCCACCACGGCTCCCTCCGGCAACCCTCCATGCCCGGCGCACTGTCCCTTCTCCTTCCTTCCTCCCTCCTCCCTCCTCCCTTCATCCTCACTCCTTCCAAGCACTGCCTCCCTTCCCTTCCACGATGGTGGTCCAGTCGGTGGTCCGGCGGCTCCGCCGCCGGCGCAACAACCCTTCTTCTCCTTCCTCCCTCCTCCCTCCCCCTTATTGCATCCCCTACCCTCTCTCTTCTTGACGATGCAGGTTCACCCATAAGGCGTCGCCAGCGCCGGCGCACTTGCCCTCCTTCATCCTTCCTCCTCCCTCCATCCCTCCGTCCCTCATCCCCATCCATCCTTCTTTGTTTCAAAATTTTCTTTCTCTATTCATGTTTTTTTATTTTGTTTTTCGTTATTTGTTGGTTAACGTTCACGTATTTTTTCGTTTTTCTTCCAAATGTACACATGACAGTTTTTTGGTCAATTAACATATATAAACATATTCACTCAAGCTTTAGCGTGATTACACGCAATTTACAATCAAATCTATAGTTTCACAGTCGTTTTAACCAAACAGGTTCAAACTTTTCCACAACAACTTTTCAAGAATCTATAGCTCAACCAAACACAGCCTTAGCCACGTTCTCTCGCACTCTATGATTTTTCTGATATTTTCTGTTGTGCAAACTGATAATGGGCCGGACCAATTGAGGGAGTGCCTTGTGCAAAGGACCTTTAGTTGCGGCAGTGAGCAGCATATGGGAGCTCCCTTTGTTCCTTTCACTTCAAATGTACTAGGGAAATAACTGAGAAAACTAAAAAAATATGCAAGAGAAGACATTTTGTTGATCTTACACCTACCAGGCTTTCAAAATCAGTGTAAATAATTTTCTTAACAAAGGGTGAATTTATTGGCTCAAAATGAAACATCAAGAGGATGCAAACACAGTGAGTACATCTGGCCTCTGCATAGCTAGGATGCACACAATGAACACCCACACACGCACACAAGAACATGCCAACAAAGAGCAAATCATATAAGATCAAAGATATTCATAGGCGAGGAAAAACCCTAAAGCAATCAAATCCACAATCTTGTCGGCGTCCACATCCCCCTCCTCCTCCGCTGCCCCCTCCTCCTAGCCTCCCCCTCCTCCTAGTCGCCGGTGGCCACTCCGACCCCGACGTCCACATCCCACCCATCGATCTTTCCCACAACATCATCTACTCCCTCTAGACAACATTCATACATTCATCAATTCGCCATGGCACTAGCGGATCTCAATTTTGACATCGGACAAGACTTTGCTGCAAAGGTATGGAGGAAGTGGGGTTTTCCCATCAACTATGAAGATGGTAAAGACCTTGCAGAATTCCTCTTAGTTGCAGAATTCACCAGATCACAAATCAAGCTCAAAGAGGAATCTGTAAGCACCATTCTCCTATCTTGCTTTGGAGGGAGGGCATCTCTTTTCAAAGTTAAAATTCTTTAGAACTGGTCATTTAAATTTTCTGTTTCCTCCAAAGAAGTTGGGTTCTCAATCATCAAGGGGCGTAACATTTCTATTCCTCTTCTGAATATCAATTTCTTACTTTGGGGGGATGGTGGCCGTAACTCCATTTGGGAACTAGATTAATATCTCAGAGAAAAAGAGGATGAATGGACTTGTATCTTTTGTCATCATCTGAGAAAACCATATGTCCAAGCACTACAATTCCCCAGGGTTTACTCCAATTCTTGAGATCCTAGATCGAATAGGGTTGATCAGTTTTCAAATTCTCAGGCTAGATCAATGGGACAAAATCATAGTACAGGAGTTATGAATATCAATAGGGCAGTTACTACTACCAATCAGGCGGGATCAACTACGGTTCAAACTTTAGAAAACTTATTCCGCGTTAGATGTCTTCTCACGAGCCACATTCGACCCAGTTGCAAGAACAGAATCAAATGTAGAACTTGCAAACGTTCATGCCACATCTCACGCGGCTGCTATTCGCTTCATAGGCCCAACCTAGCACCAAGGAACAGCCAAGACCATAACCCGACGCTTGAGTTTTCGAGGCAGCAACCCACTGTTCCAGCGATGGTGACTAATCGATAGGTCATTCATCCTGCCATCCAGAGCGCTCTAGTTAATTCCCATCGACACACAACCCGGGTGGTAAGGCACAATCACAGCTCCTACCAAAACTCTATCTCTCTCCGTCTCAAGGCTGCCATAATCCAACCTACCTCATCCCTGGTTGTGAAAATCTCTCCATCGTCTCCATCGGCAATGGCGACCTTCCCCTTTGATCCTGCTCCATTCCTTCCACCAAAGCATCAAACTATACAGGTGGAGGGCAGACCTACTAGGATGTGGGTCATCACAGGAGCTGCTCCAGCAACCCATGGGGAATGGGGGAATGAAACCATTGTGCCAATGCCAAATCTGCCAATGGCTTTCCACACCATCAGAGAGGTACTGACAGACTTTCTTACTCATCATCAACTGGGTTTCTCTAAAATAGAACCATGTCCATTTTGTCAAGCTTATATCAAATTCGACATGTATTTTATAGAGATGGCATGGTCAACAACAGTCCTCATCAATTCACAGATGTTCATGTTATATTTCAAAAGCATGATGGAGGTCTTAACTCGGGAATTTTAGTGCTTAATAGAGAAGTTTGGATCCTTCTATGTTGTTTCCCATTTGATAAAAGGAACATTCAGGAGATTAGCAATGTGGTGAACAAGTTTGGAAAGTTTATTATGTGAGATAGAGTCCGCAGTACTAGAGCTAATCAAATGGTGAAGGTCAGAGTAGAGGAACTTAGAGACATTCCTAGCAGCATTGTAATGGGAGAAGGATATGACCTGCAGACTGGCTCACTGACTTTTCCCACTGTAATCATCCAACAATAGATATTAGGGGTTGTTGCACCAGATGAGGACCCAATTGCTCCCCATGGCAGTCCTCATCCTCTGCCTCCACAAGTCAATTTCCACCCTAATCAACATAATCACTTCATTGGTCCTCTACAATAGCATGAGTTTGATGATCACCAGCAACAAAACCCTATCAACCTGCAGCTAGCTCTCAATGTTGCAGTCAATAATCAAGTACAACAAGAGGAGGATGAATTATAGGAAGATGAACAAGATCCAATACCAGGTTGGGGCCATTGGCTTATGCCTCAAGAAGCAGTATTAGATTTACATGATGCGGGATTTATGGAATAGGGGGAGGAAGATAATCAACAAGCTTTGGAGGCTAATAGTAGCATACCTCTATCTATGGCACCTACTGATAACAATATCAATTTTGTTGCATCTGCCAATGGACTTGTGGCTCCTCTGAATCATGTCCCTTTGATACCTGATCTTAATTTAGATGTTCTGCCAAATGAACCAGTATTGCAACAGACTCTCCATCCATCACCTGCTGTACAGGAGGTATATCTGAACCCAACTATCACTCAGATTCAGCCAGGACCAAAGCCTGGTATGGAGGCAACTTCTCAGCACATTACCTACCAGCATAGAGACAGAATGGAAGATCCTATGCTCATTGAACTCATGGCTCATGATAGCAGACACAACAAGGACACTTATGAGACTATCCCCCCGCTCATAACCCTATCTGCTCTTCAGACCACTATGGAAGAACAACTGCTGGAGGATACTGTACACTCTGAAATAGAACCCATGATTACTGAAATAGCAGCAAACACAGTTGCGAATGAAGCTGCTAACATGAACAATGATGAACCTGATCATATAGCTGTTGATTCTACTCAAGTAGTGAAGGAAAACATTACTCATCCAAAGACAGGTGAGTTAGAAGACTCTGATATGACTACACCACCAGGCTTTCCAGAACCATTATTCACTAATCAAGCTCACAATATAGGTCCTCACATTGAACCTACAATGGAACAAGAGGAACAGGTGATCCAAGATATTACAGTGGACAATAGGAGTAATAAGGAACAATATCTTGGAACTGATGGTGCAAAGATCTGGAAGAAGCACTTTTCACCAACTGAGGACAACAATCCAGTGATTCAGGTACTAGTAGATTGGATAAATTTTCTATCTATAGCACTATTAACTCCAGATAAATTTGATTGGGCTAGAAAATTCATTTCATCACCTGTATGGTCCATCATTACACAAGGAGCTTCCTCAATTACTCTTCCATTTGTTATTCCATAGAAATGCCCTGTTGATAACTCCTTTGGATGCTCCATATCCACTCAGGTAAACAAGGAACATCAATCCTCCCCATCAGATGGAAACAGTGCCACTAAAAACATATCTGCATCAACCACATCTGCATTACATAGTAACAATAAGAGGAAAGAGACTGATCTAATGGTTGAAACAGTGGTAAGAAGAAGTTGTAGGCTTCAAAAACTTACTAAAGGATTTAAGCAAGCTGCTTGTAAAGATAAAGGATGTATTGTTTGTCATGCTGCACCTCCTTTGATTCCCCCCAAAGTTATTAAAAATCTAAATACCTCATTTTGCAAGATCTGTGAAAAAGGACAATCCTGAGGATCTTGTGAGCAAGAAACAGAAGAAGGCCAAGAGTGCAAGCACAACATTGGACCAACATAGGAATGCCAGGGAGCAGAACAAGAGGTGGACCTAGTTTGTCCCTTCACAAGATCTATCAAAAGCTTATTAGTTAATAATGATGTTGCTTCTATCTCCTTTTGTCCTTATAAGATGTATGACCTGGATGTACTTTTGCCTCAGTAGCAGTGAGACTACTAGACTGATATTTAAACTCCCTTCCCCTTTATATAAGGATGTGACATGGAGCATCAATTTGCTGGTTGGAATTATATTTCCTTTCAAAGCAATTGTATTCAGTATATCATGTCATGATGAATAGGGACTCGAATATTCTCAATTAGAACATTAGAGGTATCAATGACCACAAAAAATGGACAGTCATTGCCAATAAAATTGATGAATCAAAGTGCTCTATTATATGTTTACAAGAAACAAAGAAAGAATCATTTGACTGTTCTTACTTGAAAAACTTCTACCCCAGGAGATTTAGTAAATTTGCATTCTTGACATCTATTGGTACTTTAGGAGGATTTCTAACTATCTGGAATCAAAAAATATTGAGTGGCCAAACTTTTCATAGCAATGAATTCTCTTTGACCATTCAGTTCACATCAACCCTTAATGGAGATAAATGGCTTTAACTAATGTGTATGGTCCCTGTCAGCATAATGATAAAATTATATTTATGAATTGGCTACAGAACTTCCACATTCCAGATGACACACCATGGTTGATTTTTGGAGATTTTAACTATATCAGATATCAACATAACATAAGCAGGGAGGGAGGTGATATTAATGAAATGATTTTATTCAATGAAGTTATCAACAGACAAGCTCTCATTCAGATACCATTAAAAGGAAGGAAATTCACTTGGAGCAATATGCAAGATGCCCCTTTGTTGGAAAAGTTGGACTAGTGTTTCACTTCTGAATCATGGACACTCAAATATCCAGCTACTTAGTCTGTACCACTTGCTAAAACCACCTGAGACCATGTGCCAATTAAAGTTCAAATTGGTTCCTCTATTCCTAAAGCAAATATCTTCAGATGTGAAAATTACTGGCTTGAACATCATCAGTTCAAGGAGGTGGTTAGTTCTATTTGGACACAACAAGTGGATGATATTGATGCTGGTAAGATCATAGCACTAAAATTCAAGAGACTGAGGAAATGACTTAAAATCTGGGCCAGGAATCTGTCAGACTTAAAAGTTATCATTGCGGATACAAAAAAATTGATCCTCTGTTTTGACATCTTTGAGGAATACAGAGCACTATAATTGGAAGAACTCAATGCAAGAAACATACTCAAACATCACCTTGAAGTTATTCTGGACAACCAGAGGAAATACTAGAAACAAAGGGCCACTATTAGACTCATCAAAGTGGGGGAAGCAAACACTAAATTCTTTCAGGCTAAGGCTACTATCAAATTCAGAAACAATTCCATTGCCATGTTAAAAGATGAACAAGGAAATGAACACCATGATCATCAGGCTAAAGCATCAATCCTATACAGAGCATTCAAAGAAAGACTAGGAACTGCTGCCACAACTTCAAACCCATTAAACCTCCACCACCTACTTCAACATTTGGGTGATTTGTCTGATTTAGAGGCACCATTTACTAAAGAAGAAATTGATAATGTGATCAAGCAAATGCGTGCAGACAAGTCACCAGGGCCAGATGGATTCAATGCAGCTTTCCTCAAGAAATGTTGGGATATCATTGCTCCTGATTTCTATAAACTTATTGAGGATTTTCACTCAGGGTAAGTAAATATTCACAATATTAATTAATCTTTCATCACTCTCGTACCAAAGAATGATTATACAACTACACCAATGGAATTCAGGCCCATTTCTCTCCTGAATTGTACACTCAAGATCATTACTAAAATGCTAGCAAACAACTAAATAAACACATCCTTGGTATGGTTCACAAGAATCAGTACGGATTTCTCAACAACAGATGTATCCAAGATTGCCTTGCATGGTCATATGAATATATCCATCAATGCAATCAAAGTAAAAGAGAAATTATTCTAATGAAACTGGAATTTGAGAAAGCCTTTGATATGCTCAGTCATGAAACTATAATTGAGGTATTGCAAGCAAAAGGCTTTGGCCCCAAATGGGTACAATGGATTAAAATGATATATGGATCTGGTATTCATTTGTTCTACTTAATGGGATACCAGGAAAACAATTCATCTGCAAAAACGGTGTTAGACAGGGTGGCCCACTATCCCCATTGATCTTTGTGATTGTTGCAGATATTCTCCAAACCATTCTTAATGAAGCTTACCAGAATGCAATGATTGAATCACCTCTCATCCATGTCTCATGCCCAGACTATCCAGTTATCCAATATGCTGATGACACCATCTTAGTGGCTAAACCAGATGCTAGACAAATGCATGTCAAAAATCTACTTTTACACTATGATGAATACACTGGATTAAAAGTAAACTACTCCAAATCCATCATGATCCCCATCAACACTCCTGCCCATAAGATGCTGGAACTAGCTAACTTCCTTGACTGCAAGATTGGTAATCTCCCACACACATATTTTGGTTTGCCCCTGTGCTTATCTAAACCCAAAGTGATTGTTTTGTTCCACTGTTGCAAAGAATTGAAAGAAGACTCTTAAGCTGCTCCACTATGCTCTCTGTCGGTGTTAAAACTGGCGGATCTCGGGTAGGGGCCCCCGAGCCGTGAGACTAGAATCGACGGTAATAGGAGACGAAGGGGATACAGATTTACTCAGGTTCGGGCCCTCCTATGGAGGTAATACCCTACGTCCTACTTGGTTGTATTGATGATATGGGGGGTTACAGAGTTGATCTACCTCGAGATCGAATAGCTAACCCTAGATGAGTTGTTCTGTCTCTATACCCTAAAATCCTCCGGCTTATATAGATGCTGAGGGTGCCTAGGGTTTACACATGGTCGATTACAAGCCGAAGAGATAAACATGTCTATTTACTACACCAAACATGGAGCGGAAGCTGTGCTTCCCGAAGCTTCCATCCTGGAGACTAGGCCTTCAAATCTTCTTGTGTTCGGTAAGTAGTCCATATAATCCAGCCCATAAACAATAAGTCGGCTATCCGAGGACCCCCTAATCCAGGACTCCCTCAGTAGTCCCCGAACTTGCCTCCAATGCCAAAGGTCTTCAGCTCCAATTGATTCGCAAATAGAGTCTTCGGCTTGCGAGGTGAGTTCCTTCCCACCAAACCATAGTTCGACCTCCGATGATAAGTAGTTTTCTGCATAGTGGCACGTCCAGACACTGCAAATGTTTGGCTTTGAAGGCCAAACGTCAGGGGATAATCAACGTTCCTATGACGACCTCTCTGACGAAAGGCTACGGCCCGCCACAACCACTAGGCCAGCTGCATAGACTCGATTCGCGGTTCGAGGCTGTTTTAATCATCACGATCTATCAATATACCGATCGTATCCCATTTTATACGGGATATACTTAATCACGCGCACGCAACAGTTGCACATCTTGGTAAGTGGAGGGATTCATGGCGCAACAAAGGGAGTCTAAATCGATAAGCCTCATAAAAAGAGGAGGAAAACCCCGAAGGCAATTCATGCTCTCCATTCGGCTTCTCCGCCTCCCATTCCTTTGCGCCTTCGAAGCATAGATATAGGTCTCTCCGACCCCACCTCCGAGCTCATTAATGGTGGGCTCCAACGGCCAATGGGAAGCTTCCACGGTCACTGACTGAGACATTCTCGACCTCAAGAAGTCCGGCTACCTCTCTGCCAACGTTCCTCACCATGCAGCGGAGGAGGGCCAAGTGATCCCCATGCCCAAGCCAAGAGAAAGGGTGGTGTTCATCCCCCACTTCACCAGGTGGCTAATCTTTCCTCTCCACCCCTTTGTCAGGGGGCTGATGTTCTTCTATGGCCTTGACTTCCATGACCTCCCACCGAACTCCATCATGCACATCTCGGTGTTCATCCTCGTCTGCGAGGCCTTCCTGCGCATCGAGCCACACTTCGGGCTCTAGCTTTAGGTGTTCAACATCAAGACCAAGTGCGTTGGCGGCAAGCACGCAGATTGCAGCGGGGCCATCATCGGCAAGCTCACCTGCATCAGGTGGCTGTTGGACACCCTTATCGACACCATCAAGGGGTGGCAGAAGGAGTGGTTCTACGTCATCGAACCACAAGAAGAGGGTCAGCACCCCGCTGCCACATTTAGATCTGATCTGCATCAAGGACCAGCCTGACGCCGCATCCGAGGATACCCCCCGCCTCCCCAAATCAGGAGGAGGCTGAGGAGGAGGAAGAGGAAGAAGAAGAGGAGTAGGAGGTCGAGGTCGAGTGCAAGGGGGGGGGGCAATTCCCCCTGTGCCAGGAAGAGAGCGGCGTCTTCGTACGCCCCGGAGCAGGTCCCTTCTCTTGCCTAGAAGAGGGTGCGGGAGACGCGGGTAGTTTTGTCCGACGATAGTTCGGACTCGGACACCGCGTCTGAAGACCCCGAGGAGGTTCCACAAAGGAGCCTACGGGTGAAGCCCCCCCCCAAAAGGTTAGTATCCGAAGACCCTCCTGTTCATTACGAATAGATTTAGAGTTTGCTAACACGCAGGTTATTGGCCTAGAAGCCCCCCGCACGTTATCCCCACCGAGGTGATATCGGATAGGAGACACCGCCCGCCGAACTGGCGGAGAGCGGGGATGCCTCGCATCGCGCCACTTTGGGTGCCACGAGGGACGCCATGGAGGTGTCGTCCCAGCACACTCCTATGGAGGCGGGCACCGGTGGCGAGGGAGACCGTACCGTAGTCAAGGCTAATGCCTAGGCCACTAAATACCGCCGGAAAAAAACCCTCTTGGATAACGAGGAGGCCGTACGAGCGGGCGCTCCGTCCCCTCCAAGAACATCTCCGGAGCACACTATGCCTTTGGAGGCACTTGTCAAGTCCCCGGTGGGTGATCGGGGAATCCGATCATCACCGGCACCACCGACCAATAGGTGGTCGGTCATGGAGGAGGCTCTATCGAGCGCCTCCATCCCCGAGGATCACCGCACCCTCTTGGGTGCGGTACTACAGAGCATCCAAGCCGTTGACAATGAACTGAAGGAGGCCTTCAAAGGTATCCTTATGGGTTTTCAAGTAAGTCACCCGATGTGTTTATTTTGCAAAGATTTTACTTATTCGCATTATATTCATGGCATCCCTCGAGCCCTAGGTGAGGTGAAAAGCTCACCTAGGGTTCAAGTCTTAATCCGGTACCAAACTAGATGCACTTTAAGTGGCTGGCACATTAGAATAACTCAACATATGATCGGATTGTCTATAATTTGGTAACTGAGAGCCCATGTAATGTATTAACTGTGTGTGATGCAGGCTTCGTCATCGGTAGCGGTCATAAATGGTGCCAAGCTGGAAGAGCTAAATCGGAAGCTGAAGCACTCCGAAGACGAAGTTGAGGCCCTTAACCGAAGGCTCGACGAGGCTTAAGGTATGGCAAAACCGCATCTGAATGCCTTTGTTTGAGCTCTAGCATCCGAATACTATCAATGCAGCTTTTCACATCGTATAATGCACGCGCAGCCTCAGTGAAGGAGATGGAGAGGCTCAAGGCCGAGCTCCAGCGTGCGAAGGACGAAACGGTCACCGAGAGGGTGGCTGCTAAGGAAACGGTTGTCGCTCTTTCCACCATGTGAGCCATTAGTGGCAAGCATGAAGCTCGCATGGCAGAGGTCCAGCAGGAGCTCAAAGATGCCAACAAAAGATGCGAGGCCCTGGAGAAGAAGTATAAGGCGAGCTCGGCCGAACTATCCACTTTGAAAACCGAACTCCACAAGGAGCGGATGGACAAACGGTTCTACGAGGAGAAAGTGCGCCAGGCCAAGGGTAAGCCGTACTCACTTAAGTGCGTATTCGGGGATAGAAAACTCGCATTGCTTACCCGGGTGTGGCCATCCTCAGGCGCATCCTCCTATCTCCAGAAGAGTGTGGCAGACGTCAATCAGTTGTTCGCCTTGCGGGGAGAAGGAGATGAAGCTCGGCTGTTCTGGGCATAGTTCGGAGCCCCAGAGCGTCCTCCTCTTCTGGTGGAGCAGCTGAAACAGCTGATGGAGCTACACCAGATGGCGGAGCCGGCCATGAAGGACCTCTACATCTGCTTATGTCCCGGTAAACCGCTGCCAGGCAGCTACTTTGGCCTAGTGCAGAGGTTGATTGCTGCTTCGCCCCACCTCGACACTGTCAAGCGCTCCTCCTGCATTGAAGGAGTCCGGATGGCCCTTGCCAAGGCCAAAGTGCACTGGCCGGGGCTAAATCCTATGAAGGTAGCCACCGACCCTCCGCCACTCGGGAAGGAGCATCGACGCCCCGAGCCATACTTTCATGGAGTGCTGGAGAGTGCTCGGGTGATAGCGTCACAGTGTTCGGGTGACAAAATGTTTGAATGAGCTGTAATGCATCTGAAGACTTGCCCAAACTTTGAATGATATTAGTATTTGTTCTTATATGGTTTTGCATTCCTTTATAACTCTTATGTGTCTGCTTAATACTGAAAGATGCGAGTCGTCGGCTTCAGCCCCCACGTTGATACTACATTGGGTGTCTATGCCAATGCACTATGCCCCTTAGCTGCATTATTGGAACCCGAAGGCGGTACAGTGCGGCAGACTAGGCCACCATACTATAGTGCTTTATTTCTTTTACTTAGCCGTCGGGACGTGAAAAGGACTACAGGAAGCGTACAATTAGCCACCGAAGTGTTGTGATGTTCAGACGAACCGTGGCCGAAGCCGCTATCACAATGTCTGCACAAAGGGCAAGTTGCTCGTATAACACGGAATAACTGATTACAAGGATTGAAGTATAACACTTCCCGCTTGGGGTTCACGGACCGGATCGTGCATACTACGAATGTCCGTTTTCGGCTTTCCCCCCTAAGGTGCTTGACCAGACTATCCATAAGCACAATCGCAGGGGTGCTCCCTTTGCCCTTTTAGCAGAATGAGCGGAACATAAAGGGCAAGCACATGAGCCAGGCAACTCAACTTATTGACCAAAGACATAGTTCGGAACCGATGCATATAAAGCGAACGCCAAGACGCCGAACACATGATAGATAGGGCGATGTGTGTTTGAACTCGAGCCCCCGGTTGATTAGCCGGTTACCTCGCGTCATACTGAACATGTTCATGAGAAGAGGGGAGAGTAGGAAAAATATGCGCCGAAAAAGGACAGATGAGGCAAACTTGCGCCACGCAATTTTGCATTTCCTCAACAACTCTTATAACTCGGATTGCCGAAGCAACTGTTTACAGGTATGTGAAAGAAATAAAAATATACAAGAGTTGTTGTACCAGGGGTCTTCGATTGGTAACCTGACGTCCTCGATATGCCCCCTTGCTAGTTGACTCCTGCTCTTAGATGCACCTTGATGGGTGTTAGTGTTCGGCGGGAGGATTTGGCCAACAAAATCATGAGAGACCGCCGAATTGTAGGTGAGCTTTATGCCATAGGCAGGCTCTTTTAGGAGCTCCTACAATTTTTTCGAAGATGTGTTGATGGTAGAAGTTCGGGCCAGACGAAAACCCATCTTTATTTCCCCACCGCTACCCATGGAATCTTAAGTGCGCAGTTGTGCCTCCTCGGCAGATACTTTGATGGTCTTTGGGTTGTGCGGTGGGGGCGAGTCCCTATAGAGGGGAGGAGGAAGGATATGAGTTTTCAGTCCAAAGCCGAACTCGCTTCCCAACCTTGTGTGCCTTTATGGCGGATGTCGGAACTTGCCGATGTTCTTTATAACTGAATTCGGCCGCTAGGGCCAATGCATGTTCCTCGGTTCTAAGGGTGCGCTCTGTATTGACATTGACAGTAATGACCCCCTTGGGGCCCAACATCTTGAGCTTGAGGTATGCGTAGTGTGGGACCGCGTTGAAATGAGCGAACGCTGTCTGGCCAAACAGCGCGTGATAGCCTCTGCGGAAGGGCACAATGTCGAAGATCAATTCTTCGCTGCGAAATTTATCGGGCGAGCCCGACACGACTTCTAGAGTTATAGAGCATGTACATCGGGCCTTAATGCCTGGGCTTACTCCTTTGAAGGTAGTGTTGTTGGGTTTGATCCTTGATGGATCTATGCCCATCTTTTTCACCGCACCTGAGTAAATTAGATTGAGGCTACTTCCTCCATCCATTAGGACTTTTGTGAGGTTATACCCATCTATAGTGGGGTCTAGGACGAGGACCACTGAACCCCCATGACGGATACTGGTCGGGTGATCACGCCGATCAAAGGTTATCGGGTATGGCGACCATGGGTTGTACTTTGGGGCTACGGGCTCCACAGCGTAGACCTCCCGAAGGGCGCGCTTCCTCTCTTTCTTGGGTATATGGGTGGCATATATCATGTTCACCATTTTGACTTCAGGAGGGAATTTCTTCCATCCGCCACCAATTGGACCTCGAGGCTCATCCTTGTCCTCGCTGCAAGAGCTTTTGCCTTGGTCCTCGAGTGGTATCTTGCCGGCCTGTTTAAACACCCAGCAGTTGCAGTGTGTGTGGTTGGCGGGCTCTTTCGAAGTCCCATGGATTTGGAAAGGCCTTTCCATGATCTTCTCCAGCTGAGTGGGTCTGTCACGATTGCCTTTAGGAGGCTTCTTCCGCTGCCCAGGTCGGGAGTTGCGGAATCTAGCGTTTACAGCCGTATCATCGACATTGCTATTATTGTGCTGGTGCTTATTCTTATTGCGATTTGGTTTTAAGTTGCCATCCCAGGCTTCAGGTGCTACGGGATCTTCGGAATTGTGGCTGCGTCTTGCCAGCCAATTGTCTTCGCCCGCGCAAAAGCGGGTCATGAGGGTGGTAAGGGTGGACATGGTCCAAGGTTTGTCCTGGCTGAGTTGGTGAGCTAGCCATTCGTCCCGAATATTGTATCGGAAGGAGGCTATGGCCTCAGCATCCGGACAGTCCATGATTTGGTTCTTCTTAGTTAAGAACCGATTCCAGAATTGTCGAGCAGACTCGCCGGGCTTCTGGACGACGTTGCTGAGATCGGAAGAGTCCGGTGGGCGGACATAGGTTCCCTGGAAGTTGGAGCGGAATGCATCTTCCAGGTCTTCCCAGCATCCAATGGAGTTTTCGGGGAGGCTGTTTAACCAGTGTCGAGCTGGTCCCTTAAGCTTAAGAGGGAGGTATTTGATGGCATGGAGATCGTCTCCTCGCGCCATGTGGATATGGAGGAGGAAGGCCTCAATCATTACGGTTGGGTCAGTGGTCCCCTCATACTGTTCTATATTCACGGGTTTAAATCCCTCGGGGAACTGATGCCGCATTACTTCATCTGTGAAGCACAGCGGGTGAGCAGCGCCTCTGACCCGTACTATGCCGCGCGTGTATTCAGCGTCTGTATGGGGCCGGTTGCATTCCCCGACTCTGTGGTCGAACCATGGTTTGTATCCACCCCGTCTATTGGGCGAGTACTCTCTAGAGCTATAGATGGATCTTGTGTGTCTTGCTCTATGATCTAGGTCATCTCATAGGTCAAACTTGTCATTGGGCTCCAATGGCTCCTTACCCCATCTTCGGGGAACTGCCGGTATATAACGGGTGTCATCAGCCGTCCTGTCCTGACCACGAGGGGGGTGGTCTGGCTTGTCGTATGGAGTACAGTTTGGAGATGGAGCATTAGTGAGTTCATCCTCGAATTGCGACAACAGCTTTCTTCGAGGGTAGCTTCAGGGCTGGTTTGATAGACCGGTGTCGTATACTTCCTCGGCTGAGAGGACTTTCGTCCATCAATCATTGAAGTCGTCCCGTTCGGCTTTGAGTTGCCGTTCTTCATCCATTAGGCTGCGAGCCATTGCTTGATTTCTTCCTAATCTTCGAGGTTATCAGGGACGTACAAGTCATCAGCTTCCAGCATATCTTCCTCCTCGACGAGGGGGAGGTAATCATTGTCTACGGAGTCGTTAAAGTTGTCAGGGTTTTTTTGGTCCTCGGGCCCTTCCGGGCCCTCTAAAGGGTTCTTGGGGATACCGGGATTTCCATGATCAACGGGGGTATTACCATCCCCGTTGCTAATAGTAGCTTTTATTCCCTTTTTTGCTTTTGGACTGCTTATGCGATTTCGACACCCTGATGGCGCATCGCCCGATTTGTTGCCGTTGTTGTGAGGCATGTTGTTGCCAGTGGTGGTAGGAGTATCTACCATGTAGACGTCGTATGTAGAAGTGGCGGCCCAACTCCCGGTGTTAACAAGGATGGGGGCACGGTCCTCTTCATCCATGTATTCTGCCTCCTTAGAGGCATAGTCCAGCATGTCGTTTAAATCCTCGACAGTGGCTATCAAGTGGGTGGTGGGTGGGTCTAAAAATTCGTCTTGGCCCACACCGTAACCGAACCGAGCATAGATCGGGGTTGGATCGTCAGTAATCTTCATCGACGAGAATTGATCCAGGGCCTCGTCGACCGATGAGGGCCCAATCGGATCCAGTTGTTCAGAAATCACGGAGTTAACCTTCAAGGCGTCCAGACATGGGAAGTGTTCGGAAACAACACGTGTACGGTCATCTGGCTTAATGGCTAGACCGGGATAAGAGATCGTCTCATCGCCATGGGTGTCCTCATCGACATGTCCGAAGAAGGGGCTCGAGATTCAAGCCTCATAGTCCTCGGAGGCTACAGGCGAAGCTGCGAGCCCAACTAATGACAAGTCACCCCGAGAGTCGACGGAGAATTCTAAGTATCCGAATCTGACCTCTCGATCAGGGGCGAAGCTCTCAACGTGGCCTAGATAGCCAGCAAAATTAGCATGCAGCACAATGCTGCCGAAGAAGAAGATCTGTCCGAGGAAAAAGCGTCCATGTTGCGGACCTCTTTGTTAATGAGAAGGCAAGGCGTCGATTCCATCTTGCTCATAGAGTAACTCTCAATGAAAACACCAATGTCGGTGTCAAAACTGGCGGATCTCGGGTAGGGCGTCCCGAACTGTGAGACTAGAATCGACGGTAACAGGAGACGAAGGGGACACTAATTTACCCAGGTTCGAGCCCTCATATGGAGGTAATACCCTACGTCCTTCTTGGTTGTATTGATGATATGGGGGGTTATAGAGTTGATCTACCTCGAGATCGAATAGCTAACCCTGGATGAGTTGTTCTTTCTCTATACCCTAAAACCCTCTGGCTTATATAGATGTCGAGGATGCCTAGGGTTTACACATAGTCGGTTACATGCCGAAGAGATAAACATGCCTATTTACTACATCAAACGTGGAGCGCAAACCGTGCTTCCCGAAGCTTCCATCCTAGAGACTGGGCCTTCAAATCTTCCTTTGTTCGGTAAGTAGCCCATATAGTCTGGCCCATAAAAAATAGGTCGGCTATCCAAGGAGCCCCTAATCCAGGACTCCCTCACTCTCCACCGGGGATAAATTAATCCTGCTAAAATCAGTGCTTACTATTCTGCCTACCATTGCTAAGTGCACCCCAGATATTCCCAAAAAAGCCATCAAGCAAATCAACACATATCTTATGAACAGTTCTTGGAGAAGATATGGAATACAAGAAAGAGGGGTTGTCTACATACCATGGGACACTATATGCAAAGCCAAACATCAGGGTGAGTTGGGAGTCCTTGATCTTCAGATTCACAACCAAGCCTTACTCATTAAATTCCTACACAAGTTCTATTATAAGGCTGATATTGTTGGGAACGTTGCATGGGAAACAAAAAAAATCCTATGCACAGGCAAGATCTATCCATGGTGCTGAGCATCTACGAGGGGGAGAGTGAATCTACATACCCTTGTAGATCGCTAAGCGGGAAGCGTTAAGAAACGCGGTTGATGTAGTCGAACGTCTTCGCGATCCAAATTGCCTAGCGTCCCGCGATCCCAGCATGATACTTCTCTCGATCCAATCACAATCCGTCCCGCGATCCCATCACGATCCGTCCCGTGATCAAATCATGAACCGTCTCGCGATCATGATCATGGTCCTTCCGATCTAGCGTCGAACGGACGGCGCCTCCGCGTTCTGCACACGTACAACTCGATGCCGATCTCCACCTTCTTGATCCAGCAAGAGGGAGCGGATAGGTAGATGAGTTCTCTAGTAGCGCAATGGCGTGGCGGCGATGGTGGTGGAACTATTCCAGCAGGGCTTCGCCTAAGCACCGCCGAACTAGACTAGAGGAGAAAACCGATCTAGATGAATTAGAGGGAGCCCTTGGCAATTAGGGTTAACTTTCTCCTCTAAATCCTCTCATATATATAGGAGGGAGGGAGGGGAGGAGGCAACCTCAAACCCTCAAGAGTTGTCCGAAATTGGAGGTGGAGGAGTCCTACTCCAATCGTATTAGGAGTAGGATTCCTCCTTTCCACTTGGAAACTCTTTCCACCACTCCACCTTTGGGTTTTTACCACCCCTAGCCGCATGGGCCTTAGTGGGGGGCTCGTCCATCCCACTAACGGCTGGCTTGACTCCTCCCACAGACCATGAGGCCCTTTGGGTCGAGACACCCCTCCCGATGGTCCCTGGTATCCCTCCCGGCACTCCCAGTACACTATCGATGAGCCCGAAAATTTTCTAGTGACCAAAAAGGGACTACCTATATATCGATCTTTACCTCTAGACTATTCCAGAGCTCCTCATGACATCCAGGATCTCATCCGAGACTCCGAACAACCTTCGGTCACCACCATGCATAACTCTATACTACTGAAACGTCACTGAACCTTAAGTGTGCAGACCCTACGGGTTCGAGAACTATGTAGACATGACCGAGACACCTCTATGGCGGGACCTGGATACCCATATTGGCTCCTACATATTCTACGAAGATCTTTATCGGTTGAACCTCTATGTCAAGTATTGAGTTAATCCTATATGATGTTCCTTTTGTTCTTCGGTATGTTACTTGCTCGAGATTCGATCGTCAATATTTCTATACGTAGTTTAATCTCATTACAAGCAAGTCTCTTTACTCGTTCCGTAATACAAGATCTCATGGCTAACACTTAGTCACATTGCTTGCAAGGTTTATTGTGTTGTTGTATTACCGAGTGGGCCCCGAGAAACCTCTCTATCACACGGAATAACAAATCCCAGTCTTGATCCATGCCAACCGAACAGACACCCTCAGAGATACCTGTAGAGCACCTTTACAGTCACCCAGTTACGTTGCAACGTTTGATACACACAAGGCACTACTTTGGTGTCAGTGAGTTGCATGATCTCATGGTCATAGGAGCAGATACTTGACATGGAGAAAACTGCAGTAATAAACTAATACGATCATATGCTACGTTTATAGTTTGAGTCTTGTCCATCACATCATTATCCTAATGATGTGACCCCGTTATCAAATGACATATCATGTCCATGGCTAGGAAACCTTGACCATTTTTTATCAACGAGCTAGTCAACTAGAGGCATACTAGGGATATAATGTTGTCTATATACCCACACATGTATTTAGTTTCCAATCAATACAATTATAGCATGGATAATAAATGATTATCACGAACAAGGAAATATAATAATAACCAATTTATTATTGCCTCTAGGGCATATTTCCAACAGTCTCCCACTTGCACTAGAGTCAATAATCTAGTTAACATTGATACGTATCCAACGTATCTATAATGTATGAAGTATTGATGCTGTTATTTTATCATTCTTGGATGTTTTACAATCATTTTATAGCAACTATATATCATTTTTTGGGACTAACCTATTGACCCAATGCCTAGTGCCAGTTGCAGTTTTTTGCTTGTTTTTTTACATTGCAGGAAATCAATATCAAACGGAGTCCAAACACCATGAAACTTTTTGGATATTTTTTGGACCAAAAGGAACCCAATGGGCCAGAGCTACACCTGGGGGTGCCCCGAGGGGGGCACAACCCACGAGGGCGTGCTAGGCCCCCCTGACGCGCCCAGGTGGGTTGTGCCCACCTCGATGGCCTCCCGCACCCCCTCTTTGCACTATAAATTCCTAAATATTCCGAAACCCTTCGAGGTAGCCCTAGATCAGAAGTTCCTTCACCGCAAGGCTCTGTAGCCACCGAAAACCAATCTAGACCCCGTTCCGGCACCCTGCCGGAGGGGGGAATCATCTCCGGTGGCCATCTTCATCATCCCGGCAGCCACCACGATGAGGAGGGAGTAGTCCACCCTCAGTGCTGAGGCTTTGTACTAGTAGCTATGTGTTTAATCTCTCTCTCTCTCGTGATCTATATCATGGGCTTTGTTAATATAGATGGATCATATGATGTTTCTCCCCTCTATACTCTTATTGTGATGAATTGATTCTTTACCCTTTGAAGTTTTGTTGTGTCGGATTGAATGTTCAGATTTGGGAACACATCATGTATGTCTCGCGGTATGAATACTTGAGGTGACATTGGGGTATCTTATTGGTTCACTTGATATACGTTATGGCACACAACTTGCGGATTCCCGCGGTGATATTAGGGTAATCTATGCATAGGGGTTGATGCATGTTTTTATTATCTTTTCTCCCACAGAAACTTTGGGGACCCCTTGTAATTCTTTGTGTGGATTGAGTATTATGAATATGAATTTTCTTTGGTGTTATTCTAGTTCGAACTCTTGAGTAGATCGATCGGAAAGAATAGCTTGTGTTTTTTTAGTACAAACTCTAGGATAGATCGAACGGAAAGAATAGATTTGAGGTGGTTTCGTACCCTACAAACAATTTCTATCTTTTGTTCTCTGCTAATAGGAACTCGAGGTGATTCTTTATCGCACTTTGAGGGGTGGTCATGTGATCCAACTATGTTAGCACTGTTGAGAAATTGCACTAGCGAAAGTACAGACCCTAGGCCTTGTTTTCAAACATTGCAATACCGTGTTTGTGCCCGTTTACTATTTGCTACCTTGCTGTTTTTATTAATTCAGATTATAAAAATATATTTCTACCATCCATATTACACTTTTATCACCATCTCTTCGCCGAAAAAGTGCACCTATACAATTTGCCATTGTATTGGGTGTGTTGGGGACACAAGAGATTTCTTGTATTTGGTTGCATGGTTGTTCGAGAGAGAACATCTTCATCCTACACCTCTCACGGATTGATAAACCTTAGGTCATCCACTTGAGGGAAAATTGCTACTGTCCTATAATACTCTGCGCTTGGAGGCCCAACACGTGTCTACAAGAATAAAGTTGCGTAGTAGACATCAAGCTCTTTTCTGGTGCCGTTGTCGGGGAGGTGAGTGCATGAAGGTATATCTTTAGATCTTGCAATCGAATAGTTTAGTTTCTTGTTTTATCACTAGCTTGGTTTATAAAAGAAAAGTACATACAAAATAGAATTGAGGTTGCATCATATTATTGATCATCTTTATAATATCTTTCTTGAAAATTATGGATCGAAAAATTGTGCTGAATTGTTAGAAGAAGACGTCAATAAAATGTTTGGCACAAAATATTTGAATGATGAGCATGATTGCAATGTTGTTAGTATGAATTCTTTGATTATCCAAAATGTTAATGATGATTGCACAAGTCATGACAAAAATGTTTCTTATAAGCATGCCAATTTTTGTGGAGTGAATTGGGAGTGCAAATGCACACCAAAAAGGGAAGATAGATTTTGTAAGAAGCATAAATATTTAGAAACGAAAAAGTTGTAAGAGAGGCTAGATGATTGTGCTGAAGATGTAATTTCTTTCGCCATCCTTGTGAACTTTGCAATGAACGTGGTCATTTAAATCTCCAATGCAAATTATTTCGTGATCAAATCGTGTCCAAAAATTGTGACAACTTGATTACCCTTGAGCATCATAAATAGCTTAGTCTTCTTTTGGGGTATGAAGAAATGAAACGTATAACTAAGGGTTTTTCAAATCCCGAGAGATTTCTTAATTTTGATCTAGAGGAAATTTATATGTTTTGTGCGGTAAATTGCATTGAGAATCCTTATTTTTCCAACTATCTAAAGACAAGAAAATAAATAGAATATGAAGAGAGTACTAATGAAAGGGAAAAAATTTCCCAATACCCTCCTAGTGTTTATTATGATGAATCTGGTAATGAGGAGGAGCTTCCTATCCAATCAATCTCTTCAACAAGAAGCTTGAAAAAAATAATTAAACCCACACATGATGTGGTGAAGAAGAAAAGAAGAAAGAATAGAGGTAAAAAGGTATCTCTGCCAAATAGTGTTGCTCCTATCACCATTGTGCCTCATGAAAGTGAATCAAATATGTTGATGGAGGATGATGATATTGAGTATGATTTTGTGATACCTACTACTTGTTGTAATGATTATGATTGGGAAGGCAATGATGTCCCTTATGATCCTAAGAATCTTTTTAGCACTTGCTTGGAAGAATATGATAATAATGTTTGCTATACTATTGGTACCATTCATGCTATTGATAAGAATGATTGTGATGATGTGCAAAACCACAAGCTTGGGGATGCTATATTTAATGAGTATGATATGTTTGAAGATTTATTTGCTGGAAATAATGCTTGTCCTAAGCTTGGGGATGATTTGCTCAATGAATATGATCCTTTGATTCCTTCTACTTTTGATAAGAAAATTTATTATGATGATAGCATGCCTGCTATTTATGATGATTACATTGATGAAAGTGGGTTTGGAAGAGTGTCAACTCTAGGTAGTAGTGATCCAACTATTTTGGAGGATGTTGAATCCTATTACAGTAATGATGAAAGTGGATTTGGAGAGGTCATGACTTTATTTAGTGATACATCCACTATTTTGGAAGAGGTTTCAATTGACTACGACAATAAAGTTGCTATCTCTGATGATTATTATGATGACATGTATGCCATAAAGAGTAATAAATTTTCTATGCTTGTGCATCATGAAAAGAGTGTTGTATGTGGTAGTTATATTGTTGAATCCATTCATGATGCCTCTAAAAATTATTATGAGAGAGGAACTTATGCTCTTACATATCTCAATAATATCAAGTTTCTTCTCTATGTGTTGATTGTTTTGAAGTTGTACTTGTTTTGAATTCCTATGCTAGTTGGTTCTTGTTTTCATGGGTTGCTTGCTCACAAAATCCCTATGCATAAGAAGTGGGTTAAACTTAAATATGCTTGACATGTGTTTCATGATGCTCTCTTCATGTTTCAATTATTTTCTTTTATGCGAGCATCATTGAAATCATCATGCCTAGCTAAAAGGCATTAAAGAAAAGCGCTTGTTGGGAGACAACCCAACACTTTTACCTATTGTTTTTGTGTGTTCACATGATTAAGCTACTGTACTAATCATGTTTATTGCTTTTGTTTCAATAAAGTACCAACTAAAGCCTTTGGGATCATGTGGGTGATAATTGATTTGATCTTGCTGAAAAACAGAAACTTTTACGCTCACGAAAATAATTATAATTTTTAACAGAAGAGTCCTTTTGAGTTGATTCTTGTTGTAGAATATTACTCCCTCCATTCCACAATGTAGTGCATATAGATTTTTTGAAAAGTCAAACTTGAAAACTTTGACCAAGTTTGTATAAAAATATATATACATCTAGAATACCAGATACATATCATTAGATTCATCGCAAGATGTACTTTCATATTGTATATATTTGGTATTATAAATATATATAGTTCTCTATAAACTTGGTCAAAGTTTGTAAAGATTGACTTTTCAAAAAATCCATATGCACTATATTATGGAATGGAGGGAGTAATATACAAATTTCTCACGTGGTACTAATTTTTCAGAATTTGTAGAGTAGCAGAAGTATGGTTGGAGTACAGATTACTACAAACTGTTTTGTTTTTGACAGATTCTGTTGTCAATGCATAGTTTGCTTGTTTTCTAGTTTCTATGGCTTATATTGCTCAATATAAATTGTGTAAATGATATGATACATTAGGCATTGTGTGAGAACAATTATGGATCTTGTCTTGACAGTACCAAAGTGAAATGGTTTGCTCTTTATCATACTAACCCATCTCACGAAATTCCGTTAAGTTTTGTGTGATTGAAGTTTTCAATTTTTGGGTGAGATGTCGATATGAAGAGAATTAGGAGTGACAAGGCCCTAAGCTTGGGGATGCCCAAGTCAACCCCAAGGTAACATTCAAGTAATATCCAAGCAACTAAGCTTGGGGATGCCCCGGAAGGCATCCCCTCTATTGTCTCCAACATTATCGGTAACCTTACTTGGAGCTATGTTTTCATTCGTCACATGGTATGTGTTTTACTTGGAGAGTCAATTTATTTTGTTATTATTTGTTTTCTCTTATTTATAATATTTTTTTGCTTCTTTTATTTCAATAAAAATGTCAAGGATATCCCTCACCATGCTTATTTTGCACGTATACATGTTGTTGTTTCAAAACAGAAAGTTTACCGCTGTTGAAAAAATTCCCTAGAAAAGTCAGAATGTGATAAAATGTTGAAATTTTTTTCATAATAAGTTATGATAAATTTTATACAGTGTGGTAAATTTTCATAACATTTGGAGTTTAATAAGTATTGATACTCTTGCATTCTTTACAGACTATACTGTTTTGGCAGATTGCTGTTATGTTTGCATTGTTTGCATATGTTTGCTTGTTTAATGATTCTATTTGAGGATAGGAGCACTAAATATGCAGATTCATTTAGAAATGTTGAATACTAATTTTAGTGATTTTATATAGTAGAGAATTATAAGGTTTTTGCATTATTTTATACTAACTTATCTCACGAGTTCTTGTTGAGTTTTGTGTGGATGAAGATTTCAGTATTAGGTAAAGCGTGATATGAAAGGAATTAAGGAGACACAAAATATCAAGCTTGGGTATGCCCAAGGAATCCCAAGATAATATTTCAAGAAGTATCAAGCATCTAAGCTTGGGGATGCCCCAGTAAGCATCCCACCTTTCTTCATCAACAATTATCGGTTAGTATCGGTTGATCCTAAGTTTTTGCTTCTTCACATGATGTGTGCTATTCTTGAAATGTTATTTTCTTTTGTTTTGCTTGATGTTTTAATAAAATAATTTGAGCTTAAAGTTTTTAAATAAAATGGCGTCCTCAAGTAATTTCCAGGGAGGCTAAGTAAGCGGCATTCACATCCCGTCAACGAAGCACTTTTCTATGTCATTTACTCTTGTGCTTCACTTATATCCTATGAGTAAATTTTTGAATAAATTGAATGTCATGAAGTTGAAACCATATCATGCCTAGTGGTAGCTTCACATTGGGTTTAGAAAGTGAAATCTTTTGAGGCTTCACAATCACAATATTGGTCATACAAGCAATTCACGAATAATTAGTATAAGGAAGAGACCTTTCGCATGCAGATACACCATCCTGGAAATCTTTTGTGATTGTGAGCCCCCATCAAAATATTATATGCCAAAATTGTTGGCGTTGGACAAGGAAGACAACATAATGATTTATGTTTGTTCATATTCACATAGAAGTTATATTGTCATAGATCCCTCAACATGTGGTGCTTGCCCCCCATCTTTGCTAGCCAAAAATTCCGCACCAAGTAGAGATACTACTTGTGCATACAAAAACCCTTAAACCCAAATCTTATTTTCAAGAGTCCACCATACCTACCTAAGGATTGAGCAAGATCCTTCAAGTAAGTTGTCATCGATGCAATAAGGCAATAAAAATTGTTTCTAAAAGTGTTAGATCATTTAGTGTAAGAGAAAATTGAGCGTTGTACGAACTTGTGATGGAAAAGTAATAAAAACGACAGACTGCATAATAAAGGTTGCTATCATAAGGGTCAATATAACATGACATTCTTTTGCACTAAGGGGTTGAGCATACAAACAAATAAGTGCATGGAAACCTCTGCTTTCCTCTGCGAAGGGCCTATCTTTTAATTTATGTATTTACTTTTATGCAAGAGTCAAAGTTTTTCTCTCTATTCCTTTTTATTTTTCTCCTTTGGCAAGCATCATGTGGTGAGGAAAGATCTAGGCACATATATCCAGTTGGATATGGGTAGCCTGAGTTACTATTGTTGACATCACCCTTGAGGTGAATACATTGGGAGGCGAAATTATAAGCCCCTATCTTTCTATGTGTCTGGTTGAAACGTTTTGCTCATGTGAATGCGGTGAGTGTTAGCAATCATATAATACTATATGATGGTTGAGTATGTGGAGCTCTTACTTATACTCTGTTGAATAAGTTGAATTGCAATTGCTTGGTGACTAAGAACATAGGTTGTTGAGTTTCAAGAGAATTCATTGTTTGAACCTTAACATGTGAATTGGTTGCCACTATAACATGAGAAGTTTTATAAGAAATAATTGCTGTTATGATACTAGGAAAAGTGATTGAAATTGTCATTGATCAAACTTATGCACTTTGCTAGCATTCACACTTCATAAATTATTTCTTTTATCATTTACCTACTCGAGGATGAGTAGGAATTAAGTTTGGGAATGCTGATATGTCTCCAATGCATCTGTAATTTATGAAGTATTCATGCTGTTATTTTATCATTCTTGGATGTTTTACAATCATTTTATAGAAACTTTATATCATTTTTTGGGACTAACCTATTGACCCAGTGCCCAGTGCCAGTTGCTGTTTTTTGCTTGTTTTTTACATCACAAGAAATCAATATCAAACGGAGTCCAAACACCACGAAACTTTTTGGAGACTTTTTTTGGACCAGAAGGAACCCAATGGGCCAGAGCTGCACCTGGGGGTGCCCCGAGGGGGGCACAACCCACGAGGGCGCGCCCAGGTGGGTTGTGCCCACCTCGGTGGCCTCCCGCACCCCTATTTGCACTATAAATTCCCAAATATTCTGAAACCCTTCGGGGTAGCCCTAGATCAGAAGTTCTGCCACTGCAAGGCTTTGTAGCCACCGAAAACCAATCTAGACCCCGTTCCGGCACGCTGCCGGAGTGGGGAATCATCTCCGGTGGCCATCTTCATCATCCCGGCGGCTACCACGATGAGGAGGGAGTAGTCCACCCTCCGGGCTGAGGGTTTGTACCAGTAGATATGTGTTTAATCTCTCTCTCTCTCGTGATCTATATTATGGGCTTTGTTAATATAGATGGATCATATGATGTTTCTCCCCTCTATACTCTTATTGTATTGAATTGAATCTTTACCCTTTGAAGTTTTGTTATGATGGATTGAATGTTCATATTTGGGAACACATGATGTATGTCTTGCGGTATGAATACTTCAGGTGACATTGGGGTATCTTATTGGTTCACTTGATATACGTTATGGCACTCAACTTGCGGATTCCCGCGGTGATATTGGGGTAATCTATGCATAGGGGTTGATGCACGTTTTTATTATCTTTTCTCCGATAGAAACTTTGGGACCCCTTGTAGTTCTTTGTGTGGATTGAGTATTATGAATATGAATTTTCTTTGGTATTATTCTAGTACGAACTCTTGGGTAGATCGATCGGACAGAATAGCTTGCGTTATTTTAGTACGAACTCTAGGATAGATCAAACGGAAAGAATAGATTTGAGGTGGTTTCATACCCTACAAACAATTTCTATCTTTTGTTCTCCGCTAATAGGAACTCGGGGGTGATTCTTTATCACACTTTGAGGGGTGGTCATATGATCCAACTATGTTAGCACTGTTGAGAAATTGCACTAGCGAAAGTATGGACCCTAGGCCTTGTTTTCAAGCATTGCAATACCGTTTTTTTGTGCCCGTTTACTATTTTGTACCTTGTTGTTTTCATTTGTTTAGATTATAAAAATATATTTCTACCATCCATATTACACTTTTATCACCATCTCTTCGCCAAACTAGTGCACCTATACAATTTGCCATTGTATTGGGTGTGTTGGGGACACAAGAGATTTCTTGTATTTGGTTGCAGGGTCGTTTGAGAGAGACCATCTTCATCCTACACCTCTCATGTATTGATAAACCTTAGGTCATCTACTTGAGGGAAAATTGCTACTGTCCTACAAAACTCTGCGCTTGGAGGCCCAACACGTGTCTACAAGAATAAAGTTGCGTAGTATACATAACACATCACCATGTGATTTACATTGTTATGAATCTAACACCCAATGAGTTCTGGGGTTCGATCATGCTATGCATGTGAGAGAGATCTTTAGTCAACGGTTCTGCGACATTCAGATCCGTTAGTACTTTGCAAATCTCTATGTCATACTTTAGATACTGCTACCACACTCCACTTGGAGCTATTCCAAATGGCTACTCCACTATATGTATCCGGATTGCTACTCAGAGTCATCCGGATTGGTGTTAAACCTTGCATCGACGTAACCCTTTACGACGAACTCTTTATCACCTCCATAATCGAGAAACATTTCCTTAGTCCTTTAGTTACTAAGGATAATCTTGACCGTTGTCCAGTGATCAACTCCTGGATCACTCTTGTACCCCTTGATAGACTCATGGCAAGGCACACACCAGGTGCGGTACACAACATGGCATACTATATAGAGCCTATGGCTAAGGCATAGGGGAGGACCTTCAATCTTTCTCTTTCTTCTGCCTCGGTCTAGCTATGAGTCTTACTCAAGTTAACACCTTACAAATCAGGCAAGAACTCTTTCTTTGACTGATCCATTTTGAACTCTTTCAAAATCTTGTCAAGGTATTTACTCATTGAAAAAATATTATCTTGCATCTTGATCTATCTCTTATAGATCTCGATGCCCAACAATTAAGTTACTTCATTCTAGGTTTTTCTTTGGAAAACTCCTTTTCAAACAACCCCTTATGCTTTCCAGAAATTCTACATCATTTCCGATCAACAATATGTCATCCACATATACTTATCAAAAACTCTATAGTGCTCAAACTCACTTTATTGTAAATACAAGTTTCTCATAAACTTTGTATAGACTCAAAAACTTTGATCACCTCATCAAAGCGTATATTCCAACTCCGAGATGCTTGCTCCAGTCCATAGAAGGATCACTGGAGCTTGCACACCTTTTAGAATCCTTAGGACTGACAAAACCTTCTGGTTGTATCTCATACAACCTTTCCTCAAGGAAGGAAATGATGTTTTGACATCCATCTGCCAGATTTCATAATTGAACAACGCAGCAACTGCTAACATAATTCCAACGGACTTTAGCATCGCTACGGCTGAGAAAGTCTCATCGCAGTCAACTACTTGAACTTGTCAGAAACTTCTTTGTGACAAGTCAAGCTTTATAAATGGTGACATTCACGATCATCGTCTGTCTTCTTCTAAAAAATCCATTTGTACTCAACGACCTGTTGTTCAACAGGCAAGTCTACCAAAGTCCAGACTTGGTTTTCACACATGGATCCTATCTCAGATTTCATGGCTCCTAGTCATTTGTCAGAATCCGGGCCCATCATCGCTTCTCCATAGCTCGTAGGCTAATTGTTGTCCAACAACATGACCTCGAAGACAGGGTTTTCGTACCACTCAAGAGTAGTACACGTCCTTGTCGACCTACAAGGTTTGATAGTAACTTGATATGAAGCTTTATGATCATCATAGTTAACTTCCTCTTCAACTAACTAGGCTCCACAGAAACAACTTTCTGCGCTGCGCTACTCTCTGGTTGAAACAAAGGTTCAACAACCTCATCAAGTTGTATCTTCCTCCCACTCAATTCTTTTGAGAGAAAATCTTTCTCGAGAAAGGACCCATTTTAGCAACAAACATTTTGTGCTTGGATCTAAGATAGAAGGTTTACCCAACTGTTGCGTTAAGTTATTCTATGAAGATGCATTTGTCCGCTGTGGCTTCGAGCTCATTAGGTGAAAACCCTTTTTCACATAAGCCTTCTATGTAGCAATGAGGACAATCCTCAGATCATGGACCCAGTCCGCATAATTGCTACCATCATCTTTCAACTCTATTTCTCTAGGAACATATAAAAAATACAAGGGAGGTATAGCGCGAGCTAGTAATCTACAACATAATTTGCAAAGACATTCTGACTATGTTCATGATAAAGAGTTTAGTTAATCATATTACTTAAAAAATCCCACTCAAATTGACATCACTTCGGTCATTTGAGTGTCACATGATCCAAATCCACCAACTCAAGTCCGATCATCATGTGAGTTGAGGTGGTTTCAATGGTGAACATCATCATGTTGATCATATCTACTATATGACTCATGTTCGACCTTTCGGTCTCTTGTGTTCCGAGGTCATGTGTGTACATGCTAGGCTCGTCAAGTTTAACCCGAGTGTTCCGCACGTGCAACACTGGCTTGCACCTGTTGTATGTGAATGTAGAGTCTATCACACCCGATCATCACGTGGTGTCTCAACACGATGAACTTTCGCAACGGTGCACACTCAGGGAGAATACAATTTATCTTGACATTTAAGTGAAGGATCACCTTATAATGCTACCGCCGTCCTAAGCAAAACAAGGTGCATAAAAACATTAACATCACATGCAAATCATAAGTGACATGATATGGCCATGAGCTTGTGCTTTTGATCTCCATCTCCAAAGCACCGACATGATCTCCATCGTCACCGGCATGAAACCATGATCTCCATCCACGTGTCGCCATCGGGGTTGCCGTGCCAGCTATTGCTTCCACGACTATTGCTAACTCATAGCGACAAAGTAAAGCAAAACGACAAAAATAATTAAAGACAACCCTATGGCTCCTGCCGGTTGTCATACTCATCGACATGCAAGTCGTGATATTCTATACAATACATGATCATCTCATGCATCACATATATCTCATCATGTAATTGGCCACATCACATCACAAGATACCCTGCAAAAACAAGTTAGACGTCTTCTAATTGTTGTTGCAAGTTTTACGTGGCTGCTACGGATATCTAGCAAGAACAATTCTCACCTACGCAAAAACCACAATGGTGATACATAAATTGCTATTCAACATTCTCAAGGACCGCCTTTGTCGAATCCGATCCAACTAAAGTGGGAGAAATAGACACCCGTCAGCCATCTTTGTGCAACAAAGTTACACGTCAGTCGATGGAACGGGTATCTCATAAGCGTACGAGTAAGGTTGGTCCGGGCCGCTTCATCCCACAATACCGCTGAATCAAAACACGACCAAGGGAGGAAGCAATCTAAGCATCAACGCCCACAAACTCCTTTGTGTTCTACTCATGATCTCATCTACACATAGACCTAGCTCATGATGCCACTGTTGGGGAACGTTGCATGGGAAACAAAAAATTTCCTATGCATAGGCAAGATCTATCCATGGTGATGAGCATCTACGAGGGGGAGAGTGAATCTACATACCCTTGTAGATCGCTAAGCGGGAAGCGTTAAGAAACGCGGTTGATGTAGTCGAGCATCTTCACGATCCAAATCGCCAAGCGTCCCGCGATCCTAGCATGATCCTTCCCGCGATCCAATCACGATCCGTCCCGCGATCCCATCACAATTTGTTCGGTGATCAAATCACGAACCATCTCGCGGTCATGATCACGGACCTTCCGATCTAGCGCCGAACGGCCGATGCCTCCGCGTTCAGCACACATACAACTCGATGACAATCTCTGCCTTCTTGATCCAGTGAGAGGGAGCGGAGAGGTATATGAGTTCTCCTGCAGTGCGACGGCGTGGCGGCGATGGTGGTGGAACTATTCCGATAGGGCTTCGCCTAAGCACTGCCGAACTACTAGAGGAGAAAACATATCTAGATGAATTAGAGGGAGCACGTGGCAATTAGGATTAGCTTTCCCCTCTAAATCCTCTAGTATATATAGGAGGGAGGGAGGGGTGGAGGCAGCCTCAAATCCTCAAGAGTTGGCCGAAATTGGAGGTGGAGTCCTACTCCAATCCTATTAGGAGTAGGATTCCTCCTTTCCACTTGGAAACTCTTTCCACCTCTCCACCTTTGGGTTTTTCCCACCCCTAGCCGCATGGGCCTTAGTGGGGGGCTCGGCCAGCCCACTAAGGGCTGGCTTGACTCCTCCCACATCCCATGAGGCCCTTTGGGTCGAGACACCCCTCGTGATGGTCCCCACACCCTTCCCGGCACTCCCGGTACATTACCGATGAGCCCGAAACTTTTTCGGTGACCAAAAAGGGACTCCTTATATATCAATCTTTACCTACAGACTATTTCAAAGCTCCTCGTGACGTCTGGGATCTCATACGGGACTTCGAACAACCTTCGGTCACCACCATGCATAACTCTATACTACCGAAATATCACCGAACCTTAAGTGTGCAGACCATGCAGCTTCGAGAACTATGTAGACATGACCGAGACACCTCTATGGCCAATAACCAATAGCGGGACCTGGATGCCCATATTGTCTCCTACATATTCTACGAAGATCTTTATCGGTTGAACCTCTATGGCAAGGATTCAGTTAATCCCGTATGTTGTTCCCTTTGTTTTTCGGTATGTTACTTGCCCGAGATTCGATCGTCGGTATCTCTATACCTAGTTCAATCTCGTTACCAGCAAGTCTCTTTACTCATTCCGTAATACAAGATCTCGTGGCTAACACTTATTCGCATTGCTTGCAAGGCTTATTGTGATGTTGTATTAGCGAGTGGGCCTTCAGATACCTCTCCGTCATACGGAGTAACAAATCCCAGTCTTGATCCATGCCAACCCAACAGACACCCTCGGAGATACCTATAGAGCACCTTTATAATCACCCAGTTATGTTGCGACGTTTGATACACACAAGGCACTCCTCTGGTGTCGGTGAGTTGCATGATCGCATGGTCATAGGAACAGATACTTGACATGGAGAAAACTGTAGCAATAAACTGACATGATCATATACTACGTTTATAGTTTGGGTCTTGTCCATCACATCATTATCCTAATGTCCATGCTACGTTTATAGTTTAGGAGAATGATGTGACCCCGTTATCAAATGACATCTCATGTCCATGGCTAGGAAACCTTGACCATCTTTGATCAACGAGCTAGTCTACTAGAGGCATACTAGGGACATAATGTTGTCTATATACCCACACATGTATTTAGTTTCCAATAAATACAATCATAGCAGGGATAATAAACGATTATCACGAACAAGGAAATATAATAATAACCAATTTATTATTGTCTCTAGGGCATATTTCCAACAGATATCCCCTCGGTGAACATAATTTGGGAGGCATGCTACCAGGATAAACTGCCAGGTGAAAACAAGGCGGAATCCTTTGGGTGGAGGACAATCTTGAAGCTTGTGCCCAGCTTCAAACAACATGCAATTTGTAAGGCAGGTTCTGGGAACACTATTCTGTTCTGGGAGGATAATTGGCAAGATATCCCACTAAAATCCAAGTACCCAGAACTTCATTCCTATGCTATACAACAATCTGGAACATTGCAAGCAGTAATGGATTGTACCGATATCAGTCTATTATTCCACAGGCGCATGTCTCAAGAAGCATTTGCACAATTCAATGCTTTGCAAGTACTTCTAGGAAACAGAGCAGATACTGTTAGCCAGGACACTTGTACATATTCATGGTCAGCCCCTAAATACTCTTCCATCAAGATGTACAAAGCCATTCAAGGAGTTTCCCAAACACACAACACATTCAAGCTCCTATGGAAAACTTCATGCAGACTGAGACACAAAATCTTCTTCTAGCTTTTACTACATGATAGAGTCAGTACCAGAAATTTGCTCCATCGAAGAAGTATGTATTTAGAAGACTATAACTGAGATCTTTGCTCTGAAACAACTGAAGAAACGGTCAATCATCTATTCTGGGACTGCCCATTTGCATTAATGTGTTGGCAACCCATTCTGCCAAACAAGCATAGAGGAACATCAACATTTGATGAAATTCACTTCTCCTTGGATGCACTTCAGACTGAATTTTCTATGGTCGTGATAGTCATGGGATGCTGGGATATATGGATGAGCAGAAATGACAAGATCTTCAGAAGAGCCACACCAACAGTAGATACATAGAAATACTATCTCAAAGAAGGAATGATAGGCACAGAAATTAGAGCCAAAGCCATCAAAGCAGACAAAATCAAGCACTGGATAGAGAATAATCTTTGAAATAATTTCATGTTTCACAAAACAGGCATAGGATGAATGTACTATTTTTACTTTTTTCTTTTTATTTTATTTAATTAATAAAAATATACCGTAGAACAATTGTTCTACGGTTTTGGCCTAAAAAAATCCACAATCGGCAAACTACATCAATAACTATATTCACACCAACCATTTTATTACATCAAACGAACGACAAGACTCTTCAACAGTGGAGCGACGCTCAATAGCCGGCATCACCGGATCGAACCACACAAGTTAAAAATCTAGATTTTTACCATGAAGAACCGGTCCGAACATATCTAAGCAACGTCTTCAACAAGATAACAAAGTAAAAAACGTCACCATTGCCAGGCAAGACCATCTGCGTAAATAATGCATCCAGTCAGCGGCAAATCTAACATAATAATAGAGGGTAGGCTCAAAACATCAATTTAC
Organism: Hordeum marinum; assembly: GCA_022496015.1. Lineage (NCBI taxonomy): Eukaryota > Viridiplantae > Streptophyta > Magnoliopsida > Poales > Poaceae > Hordeum > Hordeum marinum. Next base: position 203,234,393 of record CM039672.1, on the reverse strand, counting down.
TAAGCCTAATTAACAACTATACTGTAATTGTTGCATGTAGAGTACCTTGATGTAATTATCATATGATATATTTAACTGAAATAGGATTACGAAGGGTAGGCTTAACCACCCCCCCCCCCCCCCCATTTACAATTGCAATACAAACCACTGAAAACTAGTATTTATATTATGGAAAAAGAAAGAAAGTGCAAACACGTACGATCGTCTGAACAATTCAATTCCTGTAGATCACCCTTAAAAGAAAAAAACTTTGAAGATTGATCTAGCGGTGAATCGAATAACCTGATGTAGGCAACATATTATGGATGCAAAACACAATATATAAAAAATGTAAATTATACCATAACATCGACATGCATGTAACTAAGTACCCAACAAATAACTCCCTTACCGGACCTGTAGAACCGCACGCTATAACACACACATCACATGAGAGACCATTCTACCGCTCCGGAACCAAAACTGTAAACTAGACAGGCCTCTCCTTGTACCACCACTACGTGCTACGTAAACAAGACACGACACGAGCCATGCACTTGCACAACAAATTAACACCTACACACATAATCCAGCAGACACATGCATGAGCCATCACGTACGCTACGCGCACAACTACTGACCACTCTCACACAGTTTCTCACATTATCTGGGCCCCGCCATGAAACATGCCATTGCCGCCGACCTGCGCTACCGTCGGCGCAGAAGTGAACTCCGGCGCCCACATGGCAGCCGCCCCGCCGCCGGACACCTTCCACGTGTCCACATTGCCGTTATCCAAGAACGCGGTCGGCCAGAGCATCGGCGCCGATGTCCCTGTATGACCGCCGCGGAGCCCGAGGGAGTGCAGTCCGAACTCCCCGGCGCTGCCGCCGGCGAGCCCCACCTGGCTCAGCCCGGGCAGGCCTAGGCCGAGGTCGAACCCGACGCGGCCCTCGAACAGCGGCGCCCCGCCGAGCGCGAACAGCGAGCTGAGAAGGCTGCCTTGCGGAGCCTGCTGGGAGTGCGAGTGCGACTGCGCCGGCACCGACGGCGGAGGCGCGCCGAAGTGGACGGGCGGGCGGCGCATCGCCTGCTGCGGCGCCGGGCGCATGCGCTTGCGGGTGGAGCCCCCGATGGGGACGTTGCGGAGGGAGCCCCCGAGCGTCCAGTAGCGGCGGCAGGCGCGGCAGAAGTGGCGCGGCTGCGACGTGTTGTAGTTGTTGTAGTAGCAGAACTTGGTGTCGTGCGACGCGCACCGCGGGCACTGCTCCCGCGCCGGCGCCGCGCCCGAGGGCGCGTTCGGGTTCGCCGCCGGCTGCAGCTGCATCAGCTGCTGGTGCTGCTGAAGGCACGCCATGTCCGCTGCGGCCATCGTCGCCGCGGCGTCGTGCTTGCAGTTCTGAGGGTGGGCGAGCAGCGCCTGCTGCATGGGAGCCAGCTGCTGGTGCAGTGGAGCTTCCATGGCGTACGAGGTTGGCCCTGCAAGGCTGCAAGTGCAATGTGGGTGTGTAGACGCTCGTATTATGACGATGGAGCTCGAGCTAACTTGGCTAGACACCAGTGGGTTTTGCTGTTTTGGGATTGAGGTGCGAGGGCGTATATATACACACGGCGTGAACCAGAGCGAGTGAGCGAGAGAAGGTGTGTGGACAGCGCACAGCGGGGGTGTTGGATAGGCGTTGTAGGTGATGGTACGGTGGGTGACAGAAGGCTGAGCGGATGAGTACGCAGGGTGCAGGGACTGACCATGTAGAGTTGCTTTCGATCTTTGCAGGACAAGGAATCCTGTGAGCTACTACCTGAATGCTGACGTGTGTGCGCCCCGCACCAGACAGTTTTGAAACCCCACATTCTTCACAGTAAAAGTAAATGCATTCTTCTCAAATTCTATGTGGGCTCGGGTTTTGCTTGCATACTACTGTGATCGTGATGCATTTTCCCTTCAAAATCGATAGCCGGCCTGCTACTGCTACGTAGGAGCTCTGTGAAGCGGGTGCTACAGCAACATGCTACTGTTAGCCATACTACTGTTAGCAACTGCGGCGTGTTCCTGCCTCTAGCTTTTATTGGATCGCAAAGCGGATTCACTCGAAACTTCTTAAGACTGGTTCGATGGTAATGTTTTACCACTCTCCAAGTTTGGACTCGTTAAAATGTGACATAGAGTGAATGTGTGTCGTGACTAGTTTTAAGTACTGCATTGGTATGAGCTAGTATAATCTAGTGGGTGACATAAGCAGGCTAAAAATGTTTAAATGGTCATTATATCCTTACTTGCTTGGAAGAAAGAGAGAAAAAAGTAATTATTGAATAAGAGCCAGCTATAATGTTGAAGTATAATGTTCTACCTTCTATCATAGTTCGTATTTTTTTTAGAGTAATAGTTCGTACTTTTAAAGCAAGTGGCTAAAGCATGAATTTAACATGATATTCGAGCCAAAGAAAAATCTTAAGTTCAAGACTCTGTCAACACAGTATTAAAAAAAAGATCATGCGGCTTACATCGATCCCATGTCTAAGGATTAAACTAGTCTAGACGTAAGGAAGAGCATTAAAATATATTGTCCGCCTCTCTCCTTTAGTTCAGACTGGTGGATGAACTGGTTAGACGCATAAACTTGCAACCAAGATGTTTAAGCCTCCTTTTTGGTTCGTTCATATAATAGGATTATCATAGGTATATGAAACTTATAGGAAATGAGATGACATGTATCACAAATACTATGAGTAGGGTTAGGAAAAGAGATTTCATTTGGCTCAAATCATATGAATTTTCATTGACTCTAGGCTAATATTTACTAGAAGGACTAGGCACGCTTTGCTACATTGTTAGTTTAAAAAAACTATAACTATGTTTTAAAATACAATGAGTATTACCTTTTTAAAATGTCAAATCTTTTAAATTTTATTAAATTTGTAGATAAATATATAAAAATCCATAATATCAAAATTTTGTGATTATATTCATTGTTAAATGAATTTTCATTTTTTTAATATTATGGATGTCGATATTTTTGCTCTCAACTTGGTCAAAGTTGAAGTATTTGACTTTCCAAAAAAACCAATACCCCTTATACTTTGGAACTGATGGAATATTTTGTTTGTTTGATGCTTGAGGGAGATGACATAATGTGTTTCATTTTATTTATAATTCGATAATTTGATGGGTCTTTCATGGTGTGATTCTATATTATATGCTAATACACCTTATATATTTTGTTCTTGTGAGTTTTCCGTTAGAGTCAGGGCTGCGTTGTGTGGCTGCACATAGACATGCCGTCAATAAGGGTTGGCTTTGCCCTGAGTGTTTGAATTTATGGGAGTGGGCTTGACCCTTGTTGTTTCGGTTTTTGCCCAGTTTTCCGTAATTAACCGGGCAATTCCCTTCTGCTTATTTAATAGATGAGGCAATGTTTACCTCTGTTTCAAAGAAAATATATATGAGAAAATTTCTACGTCGACAACTGCATGAGCATGATTGATTTGTTTTTATAGGTCTGCTGCTGTTGATTGATTTGAAAAATGGTTGGTTCGGTCAAAATCGTAAACCAAACACATTATGAAGCATAGTGTATTTGTTTAAAGAATTGAGCGAGTGGTTTTTGAAAAAATGTTGATCCGGTCAAAATCGGGTGACAAAATTTTAATTGGAGTCTTGGAGACCTCAATTGAATATGGACTCTTTAAAACTAAGGAGTATTGTGTCATAAAAGTATAATTAAAACAATTAAATAAAAGAGCTTTGAAAAACTGTTGACCAGGTTAAAATCGGGTGTCACAATGTCAATTGAAGATCTCAATTGAATGTGGGCTCTTCAATTCTAGAGAGATTAATGTTATAGTATATTTTCTTTTGAAATGTGAAGGATAAAAACAAATCATATGTAGGAAAAGGAATCCGTTCGTATAAACCAAAGGTCTCTAAATAAAAAATTCCTACAAAAATTCAATCTTGTGAAATTTCTTTCAACCAAAGGAGCCCTCGGGGTTCAAAAGCAAGTAAACGTAATAAATAATTGCGGTCTGTCCCGGCTTCCGCGGTGCACTTCATAAACTCTAAAAAAACATAGAGTGAGGATGAGTGTTGAAGTAAAATGTCCTACTCTCTTTCGTATTTTTGAAGCAATGATTGAAACATGAACTCAATATATAACATCGACTCCAACGTTTTGCGAAATTTACTACACTCCCTTCATTCCCTTATGCAAGGCCACTATTGAAAATACATTTTGCATCTATATAAGACCACAACAGTAATCGAGGTAAACATTAAATGATGTTTCTTCATACTAGCAATTTGTTTAATGCTTGCATGCATGTATTCATAATGACAATTAGCTACTTTCTTCTCATTCATTCGTTGCATGCATGCGGCGTATTAATGATTCCGGTTAACAAAAAGAAAACTTGACTTTCTAAGTGGTAATTAAATTTTGTCTTGATACCTATAATATGAGTTTGTGGCCTTGTATAAGGGAATGGAGGGAGTACATGACATCTGCTCGATTGTTGGCTAATGCTTTAAGAGCATCTCCAGCCGCCCCCAAGAGGTTGTTGGAAATATGCCCTAGAGGCAATAAACAAAGTGTTTATTATTATATTTTCTTGCTCATGATAATCGTTTATTATCCATGCTATAATTGTATTGATTGGAAACACATTACATGTGTGGGTAAATAGACAATACTATGTCCCTAGTATGCCTCTAGTGAACTAGCTCGTTTGATCAAAGATGGTCAAGGTTTCCTAGCCATTGACAAGTGATGTCATTTGATAACGGGATCACATCATTAGTAGAATGATGTGATGGACAAGACCCAAACTACAAACGTAGCATATGATCGTGTCAGTTTATTGCTACTATTTTCTGCATGTCAAGTATATGTTCCTATGACCATGAGATCATGCAACTCACAGACATCGAGGAGTGCCTTGCGTGTATCAAACGTCCCAACGTAACTGGGTGACTATAAAGGTGCTCTACAGGTATCTCCGAGGGTGTCTGTTGAGTTGGCATGGATCAAGACTGGGATTTGTTACTCCGTGTGACGGAGAGGTATCTCAGGGCCCACTCGGTAATATAACATCACAATAAGCCTTTCAAGCAATGTGACTAAGTGTTAGTCACGGGATTTTGTATTAAGGAATGAGTAAAGAGACTTGCCGGTAACGAGGTTGAACTAGGTATGGAGATACTGACGATCGAATCTCGGGCAAGTGACATACCGAAGAACAAAGGGAACATCATACGGGATTAACTGAATCCTTGACATAGAGATTCGACCGATAAAGATCTTCGTAGAATATGTAGAAACCAATATTATCCAGGTCCTGCTATTGATTATTGACCGTAGAGGTGTCTCGGTCATGTCTACATAGTTCTCCAACCCGCAGGGTCTGCACACTTAAGGTATGGTGACGTTTCGGTAGTATAGAGTTATGTATGGTGGTGACTGAAGGTTGTTCAGAGTCCCATATGAGATCCCGGACATCACGAGGAGCTCCAAAATGGTCCGGAGGTAAAGATTCATATATAGGAAGTCCTTATTTTGGTCGCCAGAAAAGTTTTGGGCTAATCGGTAGTGTACCGGGAGTGTCGATAGTGTACCGGGAGACCATCGGGAGGGGTATTTCGACCCAAGAGGCTTCATGGGCTGTGGGAGAATAAATACCAGAATTTTGTGGGCTGATGGAAGTCCCACACAAGGCCCATGCGGCTAGGGAAGAAAATCCCAAAGGGAAAAGGTGGAAAAAGGCAAAAAAAAAAAGGAGGAATCCTAGTCCTACTAGGATTGGAGGAGGAGTCCTCCTCTCCTCCCCACTTCGGCTGAACCAAGGAGTCTTGTCCCTTGCGCCAAGTCCTCTCCGACCTCCCTCTTATATATACTGGAGGTTTTAGGGTTTTTGCACAGAATTTTCAGCCACGTGCTACCCATTCTTCCAGTGCATAGTTTCTCCTCTAGATCGGATTTCTGCAGTGCTTAGGCGAAGCCCTGCCGGAATAGCTCCACCACCATCGCCGGAGCACCGTCACGTTTCCGAAGAATTCTTCTTCCTCTCTGCTCTCTCTTGCTAGATCAAGACGGCAAAGATCGTCATCAAGCCGTACGTGTGCTGAACGCAGAGGTGCCGTCCCTTCGGCGCTAGATCGGAAGGACCATGATCGAGTTCGCGGGACGGATCATGATCAGAGTTCGCGGGACGGGTCATGATTGGATTGCGGGATGGATTGTGATTGGATCGCGGGACGCTCGGCAATTTGGATCGCGAAGACGTTCGACTACACCAACTGTGTTTCTTAACGCTTCGCGCTTAGCGATCTACAAGGGTACGTAGATCCACTGCCCCTCTCGTAGATGCTCATCACCATGGATAGGTCTTGCGTGAACGTAGGAATTTTTTTGTTTCCCATGCAACGTTCCCCAACAGTGGTATCAGAGCTAGGTCTATGTGTAGATGAGATCTCGAGTAGAACAGAAAGAGTTTGTGGGCGTTGATGCTTAGATTGCTTCCTCCCTTGGTCGTGTTTTGGTTCAGCGGTATTGTGAGATGAAGCGGCCCAGACCAACATTACTCG